>CM075653.1:28200000-38200000 GCA_037953625.1 Crotalaria pallida
ACATGTGCAATTCGTCGATGCCAAAGACGAACTTCATCATCAAAAGATTTAAAACATGTTGAAAACAATGAAGTTATCTCATCCAAGTCAATTAAGTAAGTGTTATTAGAACGACGACCAACGAACTTAACACTATCATCTATACAACTCTTAATAAAACAAAATTTCGAAGTAAAGGTCACATTGTTGCCCATATCGCATAGTTGGCTTATACTAAGCAAGTTGTGTTCTAAGCCTTCTACCAATAGGACATTTTCAATGATAAGGTTAGATACGTTACCAATCTTACCCACTCCTAGAATTTTGCCTTTTTTGTCGTCGCCATATGTCACATGACCACCACCTTTTGAAGTAAGTTCGATGAAGTGCGTTTTGTCTCCCGTCATATGCCTCGAACATCCACTATCCAAGTACCATCTATGCTCCTTTGTTCGAAGGCACATCTACAAAACAATGTCATTTACTTGACTTAGGTACCCAAGTTATCTTGGGTCCTTTGATGTTAGTTTGGGGTGTTGTCCCCTTCACAATCCATACATACTTTCCACTTGGTATACCAAATTTCTTAATATTGCATTTATTTGTAGTATACCCAAAAATGCCACAATAATGACAAGTTGGAGTTTTTGAAAAGTCAATTTTGGAGAATGTACCAACTTTGCGAAAATTGCGATTTTTGGGTTTGGTATACCCATGTCCGGTTCTATTACTATTATTCCTTTGATTAGAAAGCAAATGATCTAAGCATGTGTCTCCTTTTGTGAGCCTTGCAATTCTATCATTCAAATTAAAAACTTCTTTTTCAAGAGATTTGCAATTATCACAAGTGGAGATATCATTTGTTTTCAAATCACAATTGCATGTAGAATTTGCATAAATGAGTTCAAGGGTTTCATTTTGAAGCTTTAGCTCCTCTAGGGAGTTTTGTAATTCCAAAATTTTCTCTTGTTGCTTCAAAATGAAATTCTTTCTTTCAACATTGATTTTTGCTAATTTCTTCAACTCTTTATGCATTTCTACATACACATTATAAAGTTCATTGAAGGAGGGAGAATTAGAATTAGAACTAGCATCGGAAAGATAATCTACCTCATTTGTGTTATCACTTGATTTCATGCTTGAAGATGCTTCTTCATCAAACTTGGTCATGAAGCAAAGGTTAGCAAGTTCTTCATCTTCCGATGAACTAGTTGAAGATTGATTTTCCGGTTCATCCCACACTATGTATGCCCTTTTTCCTTTAGATTGATTGGGCTTCCATTTGTCATTCTCGGCCTTCTTTGAATTTGTTGGACAATTTGATCTATAATGGCCCGGCTTCCCACACCCATGACATATGATGTTGTCTTTATTGGTCTTGTTCCTTGGTTGAGCGTCCTTCGAGTCTCTTGATCTATTTCTATTGAAATTATTCTTCTTCTTAAGGAAACGTCCAAGTTTTTTGACCAACAACCCAAGTGTCTCATCATCGATATCCGAGTCGGAATCATCCACTAAAGAGTGTTCTTCATGTGCCTTTAAGGATTATGAATTAGTTTTAAGAGCAATCCCTTTCTTCTTTTTATCGGCATCCTCATTCATGGATAATCTTCCTAGCTCCATTTCATGCTCTTGAAGCTTCCCGAATAGTGTTGCTAAATCCATTTCGTCAAGATCCTTAGAATCCATAATGGCCGTGACTTTAGGTTGCCATTCCCTGCTAAGACATCTCAAAACTTTATTAACAACTTCACCATTAGTTAGTCTTTTTCCAAGAGCAGAAAGATGATTAATGATGTGAGTAAAGCGTTTTTGCATGTCGCCTATGTTTTCATTTGGCAACATACGAAAGAGCTCGTACTCATGCATGAGAGTGTTAAGCCTAGCCCTTCTAACTTCATTCGTGCCCTCATGTGTGACTTGTAAAGTGTCCCACATTTGTTTTGCATCAGTGCATTGTGATACTCTAAAGAATTCGTCATAAGACAATGCCGAAGTGATGATGTTTTTGGCTTTTAAATCATATTGAACTTTCTTCTTTTCATCATCATTCCAGCTTTCCTTTGGTTTCAAAGAAACAGTATTATTAACTTTTGTTTGAGGAATAAAAGGCCCATTCTCTATGGCATTCCAAATTTCCATATCAATAGCTTCTATAAAAAATTTCATTCGGACCTTCCAATAAGCGTAGCCCTCACCATTGAATAGTGGAGGACGATTAATGGAAGCTCCTTCACCACCAAAAGGATTAAAATTTGAGCCCATGATTTCCAAAATCGGATCTTTGCGAAAAAGCGTTTTAATGCTCGGATCTTTCGACCGAGCTCTGATACCACTTGTTGGAAACCAACAAGCGGCTCAAAATAGTCTAGAGGGGGGGTGAATAGAATTTTGAAGCCTTAATACAAATATTTTGATCACCAAAGAGAATGGATTTGAGAAATTAAATTTTCTTACAAAAATATACTGATTAATCGATTAAGTTCAGTATTAATCGATTAATGTCGAAGCTCACTTTCAAACTAATCGATTAACTAAAGCGTTACTCGATTAATGCCGAAAGCAACTTAAAAACTAATCGATTAACAATCGTCTTAATCGATTAATCTGAACAGTATCTGATGAAAATTCAGTTTTAATCGGAATTCAATGGAGATTTCAATGCCTTGATGCACCAACAAATTATGAATGAATGAATGAGCAATACAAGGTAAATTTACCAAGCCAATTTAGTTTAATTATTAAGGAATTGAAAAAGCCCCAAATTAAACCTAATTAAATTGTTCTTGGTTAATGAATACTAGAAGAAATAAAAGCAAGAAGACAAGATTTTATCCTGGTTCACTTTCACCCACTTGAAAGCTACATCCAGTCCCCTCTATCAAAGATAGAGAGTTTCTACTAGATACTTCAAATGTTAGATTACAATGTTAAGATGCAGCTCACTCTAAGCTATCCTATCTTAACCCCTTACAAAGAGAGTACCAATCTCTTTGCTAATCTACCCAAATGAATCCGTATCTTGTCCTCTTGAATTTGTTGAAGGATGCTCTCCAACCAAATTCTTTTCCACTTGCTTTGATATTCTTCAAAGACTTCAAATTGTGAATCTTCACTTGTTTGTTGAAAGCATGATTGATACAACCCCTTGTTGTGAATAGCTCCAACACAAAATAGTAAAACTAGGAAGAACTTGAATCTCAATAGAACTTAGAATATTGAATTGATTGTAAGTGAAGAAGATTGAAAGTTGTTGAATCTTGATAGCACAATTGAAAATAGCAATAGCTCTTGAAATAATATTGAAAGTATGTTTCTCTATAGAAAATTTTGAAAGAGTGTGTAACCTTGACAAAGTAGAAAAGAAAAGCTTTTAAACAAAATATTATTTTTCTGAAACAACAATAACTAATTGATTAACGTGTTACTCACTAATCGGTTAACCTATGTTAATTCGTGCTAATCGATTAACGTTTAATTCACTAATCGATTAACCTTTATTAACATAATCAGTGTTGTACAGTTATACGCGTTAATCGATTAACCTTATCAAGCTAATCGATTAACCACTGTAAAAAGTGATTAAAAATAAGCTTTTCAAAAATACTTTGATCAATACTTTAATTAGAACTATTTTATCAAGATTAATCTTTCTTCACTTAATAATCAAACAATATTTAAAACCTATATTGAGATTCCTAAAGCTACCACCCACTCTCATGATATGCAATAAAATATTACATTGATTAGAAATAAAATAAACTTAATCTAATTCTAATCTTCATGAGTGGTGCTTCCTTGTTGAATGTTGTTGCTTGGCTTTAGGTTGTTTGCATCAAAACATCATAACTCTACAATTATGACTTTTGTGTGTGCATGAAAAACCTTGTCCCTTTGCATGTTGACTTTAAAGCCATCCTAGAAGTAGGTAGGAAGCTATGTTGTCTCCTACTTAGGTTGCATGCATGATGAGATTAAATGGATTTAAGACTTCCAAAAAGTGCATGCATGAATTAATTAAACTTAAAAAGAAAATATGTGTGATGATTTGTGATTTAAATTGTTGTGTTGATTTAAGTTTTGAAAAGGAATTAAAATTGATAATTTTTCCTATGGCATGCTCACGGTTTTAGCATAAAATAAAGGAGAATGATTTCGTGATTGTATGTTTGTATTTGTGTATTGAATCCTTGCAAATTTTATGTGAGTAATTCGGTCCATACATGTTTAAAATGGTTGGACATTTGTTTTCATGAAAATGACTATGTTTCTGGATGCATATGTGAATGTGATTTGTGATTTCTGTATCTTTTTTTATTTTAGAAAATAAATAAATTGATTTGATTATGTGAAAAGATTTTTAGTTTTAAAGTTAATTTGTAAATAACGACTAGGTGTGGTTCGGTTTTGTGAGTAATGAAATGGTTAAGTCTAAATTACCTTCTAAAGAGTAATTGAATTAATTTGTTAAGATTATAATTTAATTAATGATTTTAAATGATTGAAAGTGTGATTTGCAATATGTATGTTGTGAGTGCTTTGAGATTTGCAGGTGCTATTTTATGCTGTCTAATGTGTTTAGGGAGAAATTTAAATTAAGTTGAAATTGTTTTGAATGCTGTTTGTGAAATTTATTTGTGAAAAATGTTTGATAAAGTATGATTTAAATAACTTAAATTGATTTGGAAAATTTTAAAGAACCTTCTTTGATTTGTGTTTGATGATGTTATGAAGTTTAGAAATTAAATAAATTAATTGGATTGGTTTTCAAGTTTTGTCTTATTGGATTTTTGCAAGATTTTCAAAGAGTTGTTTTCTAAAGGTTTCATTCAGTATTTAAAGAAAATGACTTTTTTCAACCGAAGTGTTTTAAATTAAGAAGAATGGAATTGTTTTAATAAAAAGATTATTATTTCAAAGTTTTCTTGAAAACTCTTTTGAGATTTGATTTGGATTTGAAACCTTTTTGATATTGGTAATGTGCTTTCAAGAAAGAAATGGTTTCAAAGTGTTTTAAAATGAAATTAAGAATTCACGTAAATCGTTTCTAACGCACGGGGAAAAATGTCTAGTTCGGGTGTCGGACACGAAGGACACGTGGCAAGGTCAACGACTAGGAAATCTCGTAAAGCTTTCGGATGATTCGACATCCAGGTGAGTGAGAGTGCTGTGGTCCCGTAACGTGGTTGCTCGCAATTCGAGTAGACGGATTGCGATAGTACTGCGAATTAGGCAATGTAGATGTTCGTGCTACCTGTTTATCTGTTTTGTCTGCATACTAAATGTTTATTTATTGTGCATACTTTATTTTGTTGAGAAATTGTTTGATTATGTTTAGATAGTGAAATGATGATGGAACCGTGAAAGTAATAAGACAAACTGAAAAGAGAAAAGAGAAATAAACAAGAAACATGTGAAATGATTGAGAATGAAATAAGTGATGAGTTGAGAATGAAGAGAAAGTATGAGAATGATTGAGAAAGAGATAAAGTGTGATGAGAATGGAATGCAAAAGAGATAAAGAATGAAAGAAAGAGACTTGATATTTGAGTGAAAAGAGTTGAGACTTGAAAGAGAACATGGTTGTGAAAGTGAGATGTGGTTTGAGTAGAGACGTGATTCCTCGTTCATGTTTTTTGAAAGAAGCTTAGTGTTGAGTTGAGCTTGCTCCTCCATTAACACTCATCCAAAAATATGATTTTTGGAAAACGGTTTTGAAAAGAGATTTTTGAAAAGTTTTGTGAAAACGACATTTTGTGAAAGTCTTTGGAAACATTATTTTTGAAAAAGGTTTTGTGAAAGAATTTTTCTGAAAATATTTTGTGAAGTAAAAGTTTTGTGAAATCATGTTTTCGAAAAAGTTTTGCGAAAAGATATTTTGAGAAAGACGAGGAAAAGATGCTGATGATGTTGATGAGAAATATGTTGAGAATGAGTTTATGCGAATTATGAAGATGAGTTTATGAGAAAGTGATTTGAGGCAAGAGTGCCATTGAGATTTAGGGGGAAAGGATTGTGATTATTGGTCGGGCTTCGTTGAAGGGATGCACCAAGGACGAGCCGACTGTTAGGATTAAGCCGATAAATAAAACGTTAAAACTTTAAAAGACTTTAAAAGACATTTATAAACGCGGTGAGGCATGAGTGTCGTATCGAAGTAGTGGAGAGGAAGGAACCATAGGTAACTGCGGATACTTAGGAGGAGATTGCATGAGGGGAGGACGATGATGGTTAAACGTCAAGAATTCTAGAGTACTTTCTAGGCAGAACAATCCCACAAGTGGCGCACTAACGTGGTGGGGACTGGGTCTAATGTCGTGGCACGTTCTGCACCGGAACTAGAATTGTACTGTCGCCCCCTTGATTGCAAATCGAGAACAGTGAGAGGGACCGAAACGGGGCATTTGTGATTGCCGCTGAGAGCGTGCCTTGATTATATGATATGAATTGATTGATTTGAGGCTGGGCCTCCTGGTCTGGGACCATTTGTTTGTGTGACAGCTGTCGTGCCCGCGTGGTAAAGGTCCTGTACTCCTGTTTGCTTCCGACTAGGTTGGGTGGTTGACGGAGGAGATCTAGACGTGTGTGAGCTCAATGATGTTTCCCCCTCATCATTGATGCTAACCGAAATAATAAAACTTAAAAGACAAAGAGGTTTCAAAGAAAAGTATATCAAGCATTAAGCATCGAATAAGATTTATAAGATGAGAGAATTCTTGGAATGAGTAACAAGTGTGGGAATTATGAGGAAAAAAGGATTGAGAACGGTTGTGAAAGCTCATGAGAAAGATGTTGGGAATGAAAACTCAAATAATGTAATGGTGTTTATGATGATGATGATGATGATTATATTATTGTTGTGATTCAAGCTATGTGTATAACATGCTAGGTGCATTTATGTTGATTATGATTGCATTCTTTAGCATTTTGTTTTAGTTATATAGTTATGTTATATCCTCTGTCTCTTTCTACATCAAATCTACTCTGAGACCGCATGGTCAACCCGTTAGTGTTCGGAACACTGACTCTCTCCTACCATGTTGTCGTATCGGCAACTGCTGATATTGCAACTGGTAGATGGCGCAGCGGAAGCGTGGTGGGCTTCATCAATCAAAGTCCGGAGTTAGACAACAAGTAATAGGAAGCATGACTAGAAGATAGGAATTCCCCTGGCGGAATGTACTCCATTGTAAGTTCTTAGTTACCTAGCTCTATCATACTGTACCCCGGCACAAGTTTTATTTAACATTGTTGTTTTGTAACGAGTAAATGGGCTATGTTGTAAATAATGTTTCGAAAACGGGTTTCAAAGTGCGGTGTCTTCTGACATCTCGGTTTGGAACTTGAAAGAGTTTATGTAATGTGAGAACACGAGTTTTAATTGTAACTATGTTTTAAAAGTCTAAGTGTTCTCACGTTCACATAACACTTGTGTTTAAAAAAAAATGGCCCTAATTTTCACTACTTTGAGTTTAAGTTTCAAGTTGCCGAATCGGGGTGTTACAGTTTCTACCATATAGTTAGGATTTGGTTAGGACTTGGTTAGGATTTGGTTACTTGGTCTCCACACTTAGAGAAAATTCTAGGCTTTCACACTCACACATACGGCACACACATATATATATTCACATTCACACATTCACATACTCATGCACACACACACACACAAACACACTCACACGTATTACACATACATACATGCATATATACATACTCATATCATCATGTTCATTCAATAATTAAAATTTCCACATAAATCATATAAGACCGTGCACACATATTCATAAACACATAGAAAATAAACCATTCACGTATATTAATCACAATAACACCCAAAAATATCAAGCACATATCTATAGGAAACAAAGCACACTTTCATAAAATAATTTCTTGTTGAAAATTCATCATTTCCTTAAAATCATTTTAAGCACATAACCATTTCCAAAAACTCAACTTTAAAAATCATAATATTATTTCATGAAAAATCATTTTAAGTTCATTTTCCACCTTGAAAACGTGTATCAAGACATTTATTTAAGAAAATATCCTTTCAAAAATATTTTTCTCAAAAATAGTTCTTTTTAGAGATTAAAACAGTACGAGGATTTTGAGGGGTGTTACACTCTTCCCATTTACTAGCTATTTATTTACAGCTTTTTTAACATAAGTGCTGTAAATTAGGTGTTGTTAAAACTCCTTTGTGGTGTAGTGAAAGCAAATTTCTCTCACAAAATACTTTCTCAAATGGTATTAACTGAGCCTAAAATCTTAATATTCTCAAATATATAAAATTGGGAATATAAGATATAATACTTGTATTTTATGGAGCTAAAATATACAAGCTATATTGTACCGGGTTGTATATGTGGGATTGTGTGTGTTAAAGCTCCGTATGTTTTGCAGAGGCTTGTGTGTTGATATGTGCCATGCCAAGATCTCCTTATATAGGCAATAAAAATGGAACTATTACATGCTAGAAATGGACGGTGCAGCCTATTGCTTTGGTTGGCAACACAACTCAATTTTGAATTGAATTGTTGATTGTTGAATTTGTGCCACCGAAAGTTGTTGCTTGCTGTTTTTGACTTAATAATCTCCACCTTGGCTCAAATTCGACAAATTGCTCATCGCTAGTAAAGCCCCAAAGGGAAATCAAGTGCTGTAGAGACCAACCAAGTCCAAACAATGTTGGAACTTGGTATTTGGAAGTGGCTTAGTAAGCATGTCTGTTGGATTCTCGGATGTATAAATTTTTTCAACCACAACTTCGCCATCAGTGACAATATCTCGGATAAAGTGACACTTTACATCAATATGTTTGGTCTTGTCATGATACCGACTATTCTTGATCAAATGAATAGCACTTTGACTATCACAAAACACGATGAGAACATCTTGTGTTAGGCCAAGTTCATTTACCAAACCTCGAAGCCGAAGAGCTTCTTTAACATCCTCTGTTGCTGAAATATATTCTGCTTCAGTTGTAGATAAAGTAGCAATAGACTGAAGCGTAGCTTTCCAACTAATAGCACTGTTGCAGAGAGTAAAGATGTAACCAGAAAGAGATCTTCTTCTGTCAAGATCGCCACCATAATCTGAATCAACATAACCAATAACATCATTGGTTGTAACTTTCCTTCTGTCAAATACCAAGCCAATATCGAAGGTACCTTTAAGATACCGAAAAATCCATTTTACAGCACTCCAATGATCCTTTCCAGGATTATGCATATACCGACTCACAATGCTAATGACATATGCTAAATCAGGTCTAGTGCACACCATAGCATACATAAGACTGCCAACTGCACTAGCATAATGAACGTGTGACATACGCTCTATCTCTTAGTCTGTCTATGGGCAAAGGTCTGAAAATAATTTGAAATGTGCAGTAAGCGGAGTAGAAACAGGTTTGCAGTCGCCCATATTAAACCTGTCAAGCATTCTCTCAATATATTTCTATTGAGATACAATCATCATATTGACTCCTAGAATAGCCTTGCCCAATCATAAAGGAGTCAAATCTCTTGTACCATTGACGAGGAGCTTGCTTAAGGCCATATAAAGATTTCTTTAGTCGACAGACAAGTTCCTCCTTACCAGGAATAATAAATCCCTCAGGTTGCTCCATGTAAATTTCTTCTTCCAGCTCTCCATGTAGAAAAACTGTCTTGACATCAAGTTGCTCTAACTACAAATCAAATAAAGAAACAAAAGCAAGCAAAACACGAATGAAAGTATGACGAACAACAGGAGAGAAAATCTCATTAAAGTCAATACCTTCCTTTTGACTAAAGCCTTTAACGACTAACCGTTCTTTGCATATAGGATCTTAAACCTTAGGAATACCGTCTTTCTTCTTATAGATCCATTTGCAATTTAATGGTCTTTTGCCTTTAGGAAGCTCAGTCAAAGCCCAAGTACCATTCTTATGGAGACTCTCAATTTCTTCATTCAGAACCAGCAACCACTTTGAAGAATCAGCACAAGAAACAGCTTCAGAATAGCTGGCAGGCTCAACACCATCATTTACCTCTTGTGCAACAGATAATGCATAAGCAATTAGATTATCGTCATCTCTGTATTTGGTTGGCTTTATAATTTGTCTCCTAGTTTTGTCTCGGACAATAGAATAGTCATCTTGCTGTGAATGGATAGGAGAAGTGATATTATCATCAGGATCATGGTCACTATCATGATCATCAACGCTAGACTCAAGAGTTGAGGAAGATGGAACATCGACATCAGGAGTGACAGTCTTCATTTCTAACTCCACCCTCTCGCTAGTACCCTACAAATTACTTGTACTAGTGGAAGAAGACACGTGAGATTGTTTTCCAGAAGATAATAATGCATCCTCTTTAAAAGTCACATCTCTACTAAGAATTAATTTTCGTGACTTAGGGCACCATAAACGATAACCCTTAGATTCACATGCATACCCAAGAAACATGCACTCAACAACTATTGGATCTAAGATACCATTATTAACATGTGCATATGCACGACATCTGAAAATTCTTAAATTAGAATAATCAACAGGATTACCTGACCAAATTTCTTCTGGAACTTTGAAGTTTAGTGCCGAATGTGGAGAGCGGTTCACCAAGTAACATGCAGTGGATGCTGCTTCGGCCTAAAAGTCACGTCGATGCCATAACCCATCATTTGAGAGCATACAACGAGCTCTCTCAAGTAAAGTTCTGTTTATCCGTTCTGCAACACCATTCTGTTGGGGCGTACCTGTAACATCTCGAATTTTTATTCTAAGCTTAATTAAATCGAATCCGAGTTAAGCTAATGATAATCAGAAGAGTGAGCTGGAAATTAGTGAAGCCATCAGAGCCAAAGTATGTATAGGAGCTAAGTGGAATGCCTTAGAGTTAGAAACCATCAAAATATGAAAATTTGGTGATGTAATCGATTACCTTGGGGTGGTAATCGATTACAACCATTCTGTGAAAAGCCCTAATTTTGAATTCAAGAAAGTAATCAATTACTTTGGGGAAATTAATCGATTACTAGGCTTTTGTGAGAAATTAAATAGTTGAAGAAATAAGGGGGTAATCGATTACTTTCTGAGGTAATCGATTACCAGCACGTGTTTCAGGAAAAAAAATAAGAGTCTTGAGGACCACTCATGTGTGGCTTCCTCAAGAAGCCATTCAATTAGGTCCACATATTCCTTTTCTTCTTGCCAAAGAAAAGGAGACAACATAACAACAACAGCACACTCACCTTCTTCATTCCCATCATCTTCTTCATTCCCTCTTCATGGTTCAAGAACAAGCATCATGATCATCTCAAAACCCTAAACTCAAGAGGAACCCATCATCAACCTCCTTCAATCCATCATCAACATCAAGTTTAGATCAAGAACAAAGAGCACCCTCACCACCCAACCAAAACCACACGAAGTTTCTCCCTCCTCACTACAAGTCAAGGCTTCATTTCTTCTTCATTCTTCAAGAGCAAGAACACCCATCATCATCAATCATCAAGAGCCATCATCTACCCCACCACCACCACCAAAATCAGGTCTCTCTCTCCTCTCTTTTCTCTTGGAAATTTCGAACCCCACATTCATGGAGAGCCATACACCTTCATGCGTCCTCCATTGCAAGAGATAGTGGAATCAAACTCTCTCTTCCTTCTTCCCACAACACACTTGGGGTTTGCTTTGTTTAGAATAAAAGGGGTAATATTACAAGGAGCTATGGCAAAGATTAAAGACTTGAGTTTGTGAAGTTTCCTTACCTCTCTCCACAGTTGAGGTAAGGAGTGGGTGTTACCCTAACCTAGGGAATAGTTTCTAGTATGTTCATAATGGGTACTAAGAATGAGTGGATAGTTTAGGATATTGAACCATAGGGTAGTGGATATAGATGTTAGTTCCATGGTGAATGTTTTGATAATGACAAAAGGTTACAAAGTGTTTTGAACAAGCTACAAAGATGTTGATCAAGTTTCAAGTTCAACAAGCAACAACAAACATCAAGTGAAGAGAGAAAACAAGCTCATGAAGACTTAGTTTGAGTGTAATTGTATTTGTTTTATCTTTTGCCTCTCAAGCTTCTTAGGTCTTTTATTTGGTTAGAGTTTATTTAGAGGGTAGTGAATCTCTATCATATTCATGATTAAATCATAATTTGAGTTTTCACTTAACCTAGAATCAATAGGTGGCTTAAAGGTTTTAAAGGAAAGGTTTGGTTTTGAGAAAACAAGTTTTAAACAAGTATCAGATATGTTTAATCGATTAAGAACATATTTAATCGATTAGTACTCGATTAAATGTTGATTTAATCGATTAAGTACTGCTGAACTGGTTTTTTAAAATACGATTTTCACTTCTCAAAATCAGTTTTCAAGTGCTTCAACTTTTGGGTATTCTATAAAAACCTTTTCCTAACCTTTGTGATTAATTAGAACACTTTCATAATCAATTTTAGAAGAATCAAGCCATTCTATTCTCTCTCAATTTCAAAGATCAAAGCTTTCATATTTTCATATTCTTTGATCAAGAACCTTTGAATCTCTTATTGTGAATTGTCATAGCTATTGATTGAGATTCATAGGATTGTCATTTGTGTTTTCTATTGTGTTGTAATCTTTGCAAAAAGGCAAACCATCTACAACAAACAAGAAGACTTGGTGTGTCGATTATCATCAAGCAAATCTCATTGGAGAAGAAGAAAGTCTTGGTTATGAATCAAGCAAAGTGAAGCCTTGGTGTGTGGATTATCATCAAGCAAAGAAGACTTGTTGTGTCGATTATAAACAAGGGGTAGAGGTTAGATTAGAGAGAAGATCAATAGGATTACAAGGCAAGGGTGTGGTATCTCTTGTAGGCTAGCAAGAAGGGAGTCTTGTGAGGCATTTACTTGTAATTTGAGAACTCTAATTTCTCATAGTGAAGAATCTCTCTTGGTTGAAGAGGGGACTGGATGTAGCTTTCAAGCGGATGAAAGTGAACCAGGATAAATCACTGTGTCGTATCTCTAAACCCTTAACTCTTTACATTCAAGTCATTGATTGTGTTCTTGGTTGAAAACCTAGAAAAGAGTGATTTTCATAATTGATTGAATTGACTCTTTATTGTTCAAATTAACTTTGGGAAAATCATTTTCATAACTAGGATAATCAATAAGAATATAGGTGTTAATTGTTTCCGCTGAATCTCTGATCTTACGTGTTAATTGATTGATTTTCGTATTCGAATGAAAAATTGATTTTTCTGTTTTCTGTCAGATTTAATCGATTAAGCATATATTTAATCGATTAATACTCGAGTAAATTGCAGGTTAATCGATTAAATGCTGTAGAATTTGCAAAAATCATTTGTTTTGATTGTTTCGATTTGTTTCTTTCGAAAATCTTTCAAGGTTTCTTTTACACCTATTCAACCCCCCCTTCTAGGTGTTCTCCTAGGGTTCCTTAGTTGTTTCAACCACCAATTGTGGTTTCTTCAATTGGTATCAGAGCTCGGTCGAAAGACACGAGCATAAGAGCTTTTTCGTAAAGATCCTTTAAGAAAATCGCAATGGGTTCCATGAATTCCTTTGGTGGTGAAGGTTATTCAATAAATCGTCCTCCATTGTTTGCCGGAGAAGGCTATGCTTATTGGAAAGTTAGAATGAAAATCTTTATCCAAGCCATAGATAGTGAAATTTGGAAAGTAGTTGAAAAAGGCCCTCATATCCCCTCTAGTTTAGTTGAAGGTGTAGAACAATTGATCCCCGAGGACAAGTGGAAAGATGATGATAGAAAGAAAGTACAATATGATTTTAAAGCAAAGAATATCATCACCTCCGCCTTATCCTATGACGAGTTCTTTAGGGTTTCCCAATGTTCTAGTGCTAAGGAAATGTGGGACACTTTACAAGTGACTCATGAAGGAACTAGTGAGGTTAGGAGAGCTAGATTGAATGCTTTAATGCGTGATTATGAATTGTTTCAAATGCTTCCAAATGAATCTATTAATGATATGCAAAAGCGTTTTACTCATATTATTAACCATTTACTTGCTCTTGGTAAGACTTTCTTACAAGGTGAACTTTCTGACAAAGTGTTGAGATGTTTAGACAGGAATTGGCAACCAAAAGTAACGGCTATTGTTGAATCTAAAAACTTGGATGCTATGGATCTAGCAACACTCTTTGGAAAGCTTCAAGAACATGAAATGGAGCTTGGACGATTAAGTATCAATGAAGAGTCGGATAAGAACAAAGAAAGAAAGGGACTTGCTCTTAAAGTCAATAGATCATACAAGAAGAAAGAGAGTTCCGAAGATGATGATAGTGAAGATTCCGATTCGGATGTTGATGAAAAAGACATGAAACTTTTGCTAAGGAAGTTTGACAAGTTTCTAAGGAGAAAAGGAAGGTTGAACAAGGACAAAAGTAAAGAGAAGGATTCTCCACACTACAAGACCAAGACATCAATAGAAGGTGTAGTTTGCCATGAATGCGGAAAACCCGGACATCTCAAGTATTCGTGCTCTAAGTATCTCAAGAAGAAGGAGAAAGGCAAGAAAAATTCTAAATCTAAAAGAGCATACATAGTTTGGGATAGTGATGTAGAAGAGAAGAAAAGCACATCGAGTAGTTCGTCGGATGATGAAGAAGTTGCTAATCTCAACTTGCTTGTTCAAGTAGATGAAGAACAAAGTTCAAATGATGAATCAAGTTATCAAAGCGAGGATAGCAATGTAAGTCATACTAAATCCGAAATTTCTTCTAAATATGAATTGTTATATAATGCTTATGAAGAAATGCATGAACAACTTGAAAAACTAGCTTTGAAAAACATTGAAAGGAAGAAGCTCATTTTGAAACATCAAAAAGAGATTTTAGAACTTCAAAAACAAGTTGATGAGCTTAATCTTGAAAATGAAACTCTTGATCTTATATATGCTAGTTCTTCTTGTGATTGTGCTAGTAGAGTGAATATTGTGGTTGATTGTGAGAATTGCAAGTTGCTCAAAGATGAAAATGCTATTTTGAAAAATAAGCTTGCAAGTTTCACAAATGGTGATATTAGATTGCGCACATTGTTAAATTTTCAAAGAGAAAATTCAAACAAGTTTGGTTTGGGTTATACTAATGCTAAGAGTAATTCTCATAGAAATGTTGTTGATTTTTCTAAAGTTGATTTCTCAAATGCACCAACATGTTTCTATTGTGGTACTCATGGACATACTTCAAATGTGTGTTATATTAAAGTGCATGGTATACCTAAAGGAGATTTTGTTTGGATGAAAAAGGGTGAGAGTCCCTACACTAACAAAAATGGATCCAAAACCATTTGGATACCAAAAAGCAAAGCATGATTGTTTTTTAGGTATGATTGAAGAGCAAAGGGCTTACAAGTGTTATTCATACATTTGCATCTTCAATTGGTATTACATTTGCATCTCAAGTAAATGTCCTACAAATTTGGTACAAGTGATATTGTTAGATATTGATGATTATAGTATCTTCTCAATTGGTATCTCCTCAATTTCTTTCCTAAAGTTTAATTGGTATAATTGAATTGTTCTCAAATAGTATTACTTTTCTAAAGTTCAATTGATATCATTGAATGATGATTAGATGATTATCATGCTTTTGTTGTTATTGAAGAAATATCACAATATATCTTATTTCTTTACATTGATGATATCTCAATTGGTATTATGACTTCTTAATATTTCTATTGGTTCATAATTCATTGTATATTTTCTTGCCAATTGGTATCTCATTTCAAAGTATAGTACTTGTTATATCTCAATTGGTATCAATGTTGTGAAGAAATGTTTGTTATAGAGAAATCATGATCATTTCTTTGTTTCTCTATTTTGGCTTAGTATTTTATATTTCAATTGGTATATATATTACTTTTTGATAATGCCAAAGGGGGAGAAATGGTATGTTTTGAAAAATGGGAGAAATGATATGTTTTTGTGGAGAAAGGTTGTTTTGTTGTTTTTATGTAGGTTGAGCTAAGTTGTTGAAGATAGGGGGAGAATCAAGCTTCTATCAATTGGTTTTCAAATATCAAATGCATTGATTGAGAGGGAGCAAGTTTCTCACCAAGTGATCAAACTGTTAAAGCATCAACAACTTCAATCAAATTCAAAACATGGTTTGTCATTTTCAAAAAGGGGGAGATTGTTAGTTCCATGGTGAATGTTTTGATAATGACAAAAGGTTACAAAGTGTTTTGAACAAGCTACAAAGATGTTGATCAAGTTTCAAGTTCAACAAGCAACAACAAACATCAAGTGAAGAGAGAAAACAAGCTCATGAAGACTTAGTTTGAGTGTAATTGTATTTGTTTTATCTTTTGCCTCTCAAGCTTCTTAGGTCTTTTATTTGGTTAGAGTTTATTTAGAGGGTAGTGAATCTCTATCATAGTCATGATTAAATCATAATTTGAGTTTTCACTTAACCTAGAATCAATAGGTGGCTTAAAGGTTTTAAAGGAAAGGTTTGGTTTTGAGAAAACAAGTTTTAAACAAGTATCAGATATGTTTAATCGATTAAGAACATATTTAATCGATTAGTACTCGATTAAATGTTGATTTGATCGATTAAGTACTGCTGAACTGGTTTTTTAAAATACGATTTTCACTTCTCAAAATCAGTTTTCAAGTGCTTCAACTTTTGGGTATTCTATAAAAACCTTTTCCTAACCTTTGTGATTAATTAGAACACTTTCATAATCAATTTTAGAAGAATCAAGCCATTCTATTCTCTCTCAATTTCAAAGATCAAAGCTTTCATATTTTTATATTCTTTGATCAAGAACCTTTGAATCTCTTATTGTGAATTGTCATAGCTATTGATTGAGATTCATAGGATTGTCATTTGTGTTTTCTATTGTGTTGTAATCTTTGCAAGAAGGCAAGCCATCTACAACAAACAAGAAGACTTGGTGTGTCGATTATCATCAAGCAAATCTCATTGGAGAAGAAGAAAGTCTTGGTTGTGAATCAAGCAAAGTGAAGCCTTGGTGTGTGGATTATCATCAAGCAAAGAAGACTTGTTGTGTCGATTATCAACAAGGGGTAGAGGTTAGATTAGAGATAAGATCAATAGGATTACAAGGCAAGGGTGTGGTATCTCTTGTAGGCTAGCAAGATGGGAGTCTTGTGAGGCATTTACTTGTAATTTGAGAACTCTAATTCCTCATAGTGAAGAATCTCTCTTGGTTGAAGAGGGGACTGGATGTAGCTTTCAAGCAGATGAAAGTGAACCAAGATAAATCACTGTGTCGTATCTCTAAACCCTTAACTCTTTACATTCATGTCATTGATTGTGCTCTTGGTTGAAAACCTAGAAAAGAGTGATTTTCATAATTGATTGAATTGACTCTTTATTGTTCAAATTAACTTTGGGAAAATCATTTTCATAACTAGGATAATCAATAAGAATATAGGTGTTAATTGTTTCCGCTGAATCTCTGATCTTACGTGTTAATTGATTGATTTTCGTATTCGAATGAAAAATTGATTTTTCTGTTTTCTGTCAGATTTAATCGATTAAGCATATATTTAATCGATTAATACTCGAGTAAATTGCAGGTTAATCGATTAAATGCTGTAGAATTTGCAAAACTCATTTGTTTTGATTGTTTCGATTTGTTTCTTTCGAAAATCTTTCAAGGTTTCTTTTACACCTATTCAACCCCCCCTTCTAGGTGTTCTCCTAGGGTTCCTTAGTTGTTTCAACCACCAATTGCGGTTTCTTCAATAGATAATAATTAGAGAATAAAAATAAAGGAATTAAACTCATGATGATGCTTCTGAATATATGTGTATGTTAATTGTTGTATAAATGCTTGAATGGTGAATATGCAACCTTAATTGATATTTGTGGATATTTGTGGGTGCGATAATTGTCATGTATGTCTTGAATGTTTAATTGGGATATAGGTAGATATGTTTAAAGTGTGAACTAGTCGAATTAAGAAATAAGTTGGGGAAATAGTATAAATTAAAGTGACTTAGTTTGATAAATGAGCTTTGAATGAAGAATGTAGGTGATAAATAATTACACCAACAAGATAAAGAATTATAGAGTGAAGTTAAAGGATAGTGCAGCTGAATTGGCCATTGGGAACACTGGCACACTAAGTCCCCTTCTTGGTGTTCCAAACGCCCCATTAGGGCTAAACGCCCCGTCAGGCCAAATGCCCCATTAGGTCCAAACGCCCTGTTAGGCGTTGGTGTGACCAATGGATCAATTTGCTGCTAACTAAACTAGGTTCGAACTAAGGGTAATGAATTGAATAAATTAATAAGCATAGACCTAACGGGTGATGCCTAATGGGTGCAAAGTCCCTAGTGGGTGTTCCAAACGCCCTAGCAGGTGCAATAAAATCCTAGTGGTGCATTCTGGTTTGTGTGCGTACTTTGTCAAATAAGTCGGACGGTCGGGTGCAGTAAGTCGCGCATGTGGGTGTGTGCTAGTATTGGCAATTTGGGCCAATGCCCTTGGGGCCCGCCCGCCCGCCCGCAAAAAATTGCGGGTAGGGCATTGATTTTGAGCCCAATAAAAAAATGCCCGCCCGCCCTGCCCAATTTTTTTGTGGCCATTCTTGGGCGGGCAGCGGGCCGCCCACGGGTCGCCCAACATTTAATTAAAAAAAATTAAAAAAATGAAAAAACTAACCTACTGGCCGCTGGGTACTGGCTAATTTTTATAAAAAAAAAAAAAACAAAATGGCCCAAAAGCCAAAACAAAGCCCAAAAGCAAAAAAAACCTAACTCTAAAGTCTGAAGTCCTAACTCAAGTACTCAACTCTTAATTCCTAAGCAAACTAACAACTCCAGCCGCAGCCTCCAGCCTCCAACTCCCGATCGTCTTCGTCCCCCAGCCCCTGCAGTCTTGCTTTGTCTTCCTCCAGCCTGCTCTAGTCTTGCTTCGTCCTCCAGCTCCACTTGCGGCACCATCAACACGAACCAGACCAGGAACCAAACCGAATCGGTGCTATCTCCTCTGTCGCCCACCATGTCTCCTCCGTCGCCCGAACCAAACCGTCCCCGTCAACACTGAATAACACGAAGCAATGGAGTCTAAGCCAGGACCAGGAACAAGGACCAAGCTTCGACGAAGAGGCATTTCCTTATTCTCCTACTTCTAATTATTTGGGATTTAGGGTTTTCTTTTTTTGGAATTATTTCTAATTATAGATTTATTTCAATGACTGTTTTATATTTGAGATTATTTCTAATTAGGGATTTATTTAATTTTTGTTCTTTATTTGGAATTATTGCTAATTAGGGATTTATTTCATTGTCTGTTTTTGGGATTATTGCTAATTATTTCAGATTTATTGTTTTTTTGGGCTTTCATTGACTGTTTTTTATGTGTTTTTTTCTTTGTTTGTTAATTGTTATTTATTTCAAATAGAACATGATGTTGAGGTAGCTGAAGCAAATAAAACTGTTAATGCACATGGTAATGTGGTTAATGAGGATGTCATTGTGATTGAGAATGAGGATCTTCAGGAGGATGAAGAACATGAGGATGCAGATGAGAGTCTTGATGGGGGAGTTAACTCTAAGGGAAAAAAGCCAAGAACAACAACAAAAGCTAAATGTTAGGAATATTTTACAGTGGTAGAGATTGTGGAGAAAGCTAGAGGGTATAAAAAGGTCAAATGTAAATGTTGCAATTCAATTTATCTAGCAGGTGGTAATCATGGGACAAATTCTATGCGTCGTCACTTGTTGGATTGTAAGAAACATGAATGTAAAGATGTGGGTCAAATGTTTTTGGATGGGCAAGCAAAACTTAAGTCTCGCATGATTGATCAAATGGTATCACGTGAGATGTGTGCTTCCACGGTAATTGAGCACGATCTGGCATTCAACTTTGCTGAGCACAAAAGTGTTAGAGCTTAGCTGAAGTACTTAAATCCAGATTGGATTCCTATTTCTAGGAATATGGCAAAGGCTGATGTATTAAAAGTTTACATGCGTGAGAAGCAGAAGTTAAAGGAAACATTGGTTAGCATTCCTAATAGGATATGCCTAACTTCTGATTTGTGGATTGCTTGCACTACTGAGGGCTACATATGCTTGACTGCTCATTATGTTGACTCAACTTGGAAGTTAAATAGCAAAATTCTCAACTTTTGTCACATGCCTCCTCCCCATTCTGGTTTAGAAATTTGTGCAATGTTATTATAATTTTTGAAAGATTGGAATATAGAAAAAAATAATTTTTCTATTACTTTGGACAATGCGACATCTAATGACACATTAGTGACAATATTGAAGCATAAACTTGATGAGAAAAATGGGTTGGTGGCTGGAGGTGAATTTTTCCATGTGCGTTGTTCTGCACACATTCTAAATTTGATAGTTCAAGATGGCTTGAAAGTGGCTAGCGATGCGTTGCACAAAATAAGAGATAGTGTGAAGTGTGTGAAAGGTTCGGAAATTAGAAAGAAGAATTTCAAAAAATGCATTGAGGAACGGGTGGCATTGATTGTTCGGTAGACTTGAAGCTTGATATGCCAGTAAGGTGGAATTCAACATATATTTTGCTTCGCACTGCTCTCGAATATAGGCGGGAATTTATTAATTTTCCATTGTATGATTCTGGTTATAAATATTGTACATCCCCTCAAGAGTGGACAAGAGCAGAAAAAATTTGTGAATTCTTGTTTCCATTTTTTGAGACTACTGAGTTGATCTCTGGAACTTCTTATCCTACAGCCAACTTGTATTTCATGCAAGTTTGGAAAATTCAACGAACGTGTTATACTCAATAGTTTAAAGGATGAAGATGAAGTCATAAGGGCCATGGGTGTGAAGATGATGGAAAAGTTTGCCAAATATTGGGATGACTATAGTGTTGTGCTTGCTATGGGGGCGGTTCTTGACCCGCGGATGAAATTGAATATGTTAAGATGTTGCTACATGGAAATCGATGTTTCTACTGCTACTCATAAGGTACTCCAAGTGAGCTCAAAGTTGGGTATGCTTTTTGAGAAGTATAAAAGTGCAGCTGGAAATTCTCCTAACTCCAATGTTGAAATTGTTCAAGTTCAACCAACTCTATCTCTTTCTACAAGTTTGCCAACGGGATCAATATTTGGTACCAAGGGCCTGTTTGATGTAAGTTTAATTATATTTATGTGTATTTTTGTTCTTTAACAAATTGATTGTTCTTTATTTTAATTTGTGTATTGCATTAATTGTGATTTGTGATAGGATTTATTCAAACATAATCAACAACTTATAAATGATAATGGAAAATCTGAACTGGATATTTACTTAGAAGAACCAATTTGGGATATCCGAGTTAATCAAGAGTTGGATGTCTTGAAGTGGTGGAAGGACAATGAGGCTCGTTTTCCTAATTTATCATTGATGGCTTGTGATTTGTTAAGCATCCCAATTACTATCGTTGCATCTGAATCTGCATTTAGCATTGGTGCACGTGTCCTAAGCAAGTATAGGAGTCGCCTCTTGCCTAAAAATGTCCAAGCTTTGATTTTCGCAGTTGGTTGCATGGTTTTGGTGAAAATGGTAATTTACTTCTTTATTGCAAACTAACTTGTGAATTATTTTGAATCACAATTTACTGATACATTTGATTATTTTCTTCTTTATGGAAAGTGTGACTGAAAGAAAGATAGGATTAGGAGAGAGCGAAGGCGATAAGTGTAACATCCCCAAATTTACTAAGTGTTTAGGTGCCTTAGTGAATAGAATTGCCCTAAGTGTCATAGCATTCTTAGGTTTCGATTTCAGTTGAAAACGTTAATTGGTATTAGAATTAGTGTGTGATTAAGTGTTTAGAGTGTAGCATTTAGCTAAGAATAGATTTGTATGAAGTAGAAATAAGTTAGAATAGGTTTAGAGTGAAGAGAAAGGAATGTGTTAGGTTAAGATTGTGATTTAGAAAGGTTATTTAAGAGTTAAGAGCATAGGAGTTTAGGAAAATTATAATAAAAGATCCATAGCTCTAAACCCAAATTCCACCGTTGGATGTTAAGATAAGTGTCTTAGGAAGCTTGCCTCAAAATTTGAGCAAGATCCGACGGTTAACGAAAAAGTTATGGCACTTTGAAGTGCAAAGGAATGGTGGGTTAAACCAGTTAATCGATTAAGCCGTGACTTAATCGATTAAGACTTGATTTAATCGATTAAGGCCGAATGATGCTCAAAAATTAATCGATTAACAGCCCTGTTAATCGATTAACCACTGCAGTCCAGCCATAAAATACGATTTTTGGGTGCTGAACTCATTTTCTCTCTTCCTCTTCTTCGAAGTTCTTCTTCTCCTCTCCTCTTAGGCTTTTCAATTCATCAAATTAACATCAAAACTCAAGACATTAACACCCCACATCATCTCCCTATCAATCCCCAATCATTTTCCCTCTTTTAAATCTCAATTTAATTCCTCTTTCTCAAAAACCCCCAAATCAAACCCCAAAACCCTAACTTTCCCAATCCATCAAATTGAGCCTCCCAATCATTCAGTTGGTCTTAGGAGATGCTAAAGGACAAGGATTAGGAGTCTTGGTGCATGGATTGGAGCTTGGTGTGGAGCTCCAACAAAACCTTCAAGTTCTCCTCTTCCCTTCAAGAGGTAAGGGGTGTACTTTGGTCTAGTATTAGAGGAAGGGTTTAATTATAGTAATAGAGTTATAATTGGGTATATTATTGATTGGTTAGGTTGATGGGTAGGAGTGTAGAGTATAGTTAGGAACCCTAAGTTTTAGTGAGATGTTATTAATGTATGTTTATATTAATTGATTTTATAAATTGTTAAGTAGGAAGTGAAGAACCCTAGGAAGGTGATTTAAATTACAGTCCCTGAGACATACCTGAGTATGTCGACTGATTGTTGATTGATATTGTTTGTATTAATATTATTAAAGTGTATATAAGTAAACTGTAAATGACATTCATATAGTTATGCATCAAATAGGGCCAAGTATTTCTCAATTGAGTTAAACCAATTAAATGACATTTTCTAAAGAACAAAGAGAGTCTTAAATTCAATTGAGAAACACTTAGGATATTGGATCATGCATGGTGAAAAGGTGGACGTTAGGAGTAGGGGAAAAACACACGTCGCTTTGCGATTGATGAGGACAAGAGTAAATGTTAGGAATTATTATGGAGAACTTTGATCCTGCAAAGGATACGGGTTTGCTTCCCGTATTGGGGGTTGGTTCTATGCAAACCATAATAATTCTATTTACTTTGGTTTCTTTGGGCTAGTCGAGGGTGATTTCTGCTAAAGCCCGATTTGGACAAATCAACCCAAATCGCATGAGGGACCTTCTTAAGTGGAGGTGAAGTGTTTTGCAAGCGGGTGAGCGAGGGACCTTCCTAAGTGGAGGTGAAGCACCCAACTAGAGGTTGAGAAATGCTTACTCCTGTTCGGTTTTTCCCCAGAGTGGAGGGGGGTTGTGAGGCGGTTTGTTGTTATTGAAAAAGTGTTAAAGGTGTTAAAAGTTAAAGTGAAAAGTTATTACTTGTGCATTGTATGAGGGACCTTCCGCAGTGGAGGTGAAGTACAATGTACATGATTGTTATTGTTAAAGTGCATAAAGTGTATAGAGTTAAAGTGTGAAAGTGAAAGGGAAAGTGTGAATGCATTATGAAGGTGTTTTAATTCGTCGAATCCAATACAAAAGTGTAAAAAGTGTTTAAAAGGAAATAAAGTGTTCAATGTTGGATTCGAGAGTTAACCCACCTAAGTGTGACGTTAGAAGAGCATAACCATGTGATTGTGCATTATAATATTATATTAAATTGTTACCCTCTAAGAATGCATAGTTATATATATTGAATAAGGTTGATTGTTCGACTGTAAATTGTTAATTGAATTGTGCTAATGTTATTGTTTGTGTGCGAATATACCTATTTATGATTTATTATTGTTTTTAAACGTTTTCTTTGATCTAGATTTCAAAGTACTCACCCTTACAGTGGACATATTAGGTACGCCAAGGAGACAGGCACATGTGAAGATCAAGGCCGAGAAAGTGATACTCTCCTTCGGAGAGTATATGGTTAGGGTGACCTCACGGTCCCAATAGTAGGGCAACCATTCATAGGTTAATTTTGTAATAAGTAGATTTTGTAAATGTAATTATAATTAATGATTGTTTAAGTATTTTTGTGAAATTGTAAATTTATATGTATATCCTTTATTTTTGTCAAGTTTTAAAGTATGAAGTAGCATTATTCATTTTGAACTGAAAGTTATATTTTACTGGATTGAAAACTGTTCTGGACTGACAGGTTTAATTCTATTCGGGGAAAGTCCATTTTATAAAGGAAACTCTGTCAAAATTTTTATAAACCCCGAATATTTTCATAAATAAATATTAAATTAAAGTATTTTCTCAAAGTATAAAAATGTAGGATGTTACATTATGGTATCAGAGCAATGGTTGCAATTCTCGGCCCGGAGTATGGATTTTCCTACTCCCAATGAGTTACTCCACATGAGAGTAACTGATAGGTAGTTAAATAAGTACTGCACTCTAGTGTTTCATGCATGCATGCATCGTAAGCAGGAATGAGTCTGGTTTAGTAGGGTGAGTCATAATTTAGTATTCATAGGAGTATATCTTCAATTTAAAGTGGGCTAACCAAATTTTTCAAAGTATAACTTTGTTGTATTTAGAAATGGACAGAGAGTAGAGACTAAGGGAAAGGAAAACTCCCAACGGGACAGAGCATGAAATTGCTACCCCAACGGGAAGGACTGACTCTTAGTTTTGAGTCAATTGTGTCTATTTTAAATATGACAAGGAATTGAGATTTCGCTTTAAGACGAAATTTCAAAGCCTCCTTTTGAATCGAAGATGAGTCATTTTCTTATTTGATTGGAACTCAAGTAGCACAAAACAATTTTGTTTCCAATGCAATATAGAATCGAGACGGATCCCTCGTATTTTGTATTCATCGGAAGATGACATTGTTAAAGTCCTTGAACCCAACCAAATAATTGTTGGATTTATTTTCTAAGTCTAAGTATAGGATCGGTACTAGAAGTCATCTAGTTTATACACTTCGAGCATTCTTCATCAGAGTGCGCAGCGGAAGTGAATAGGTGTTAACCCATTGTAGTTACCTTTAACTGTGATTACTAAGTGTCATCTTAGTAAAACCTAATTGCCTTCTACATTTCCACATCATATGTTGGTGATAATTGCATTCTGAATTTTTTTAAAAATATGAAAGTGTTTTTGCAACCGACTTTTTACAAGACTTTATTTTCGAAAGGTATTAGTATTACGATTTACAATGAATGTCAAGTACACTGATATTTTTATAATTTTCAAAGTATGGAATTGATTCAAACCCTGATAATTGATTGAATGTCGCAACACTGATTTTAAGAAAGCTTTACTCACAATGTGAATTTCTTTTTGATTGAATAATAGTGTAATTTACTCTTAAGTTACACCATTTATCAATTGATAGGAATTCAAGGAAAGCGACATAAGTCAATTCGAACCTGCAAACTAAAATAAAAGGAAAGGCATTCACTAGAATTTGGAAAGGTGAATGACATTAAGCTTTTGACCGTAAATCTGTTCCTTTTATTTGAGTTTGACGACTATAGAGGATTCTTATTTTCCTTGTCAAAGGAATCCTCAAGCTTCAGAATCAATTTCAAATGGGTGTGAAATGATTTTGAAAACTTATATGAATAATTTGAACTATAGTGCTTGACATGTCTTTTTCTAGACGATAATTTTGTTTAAGTTTCAAAATGAAAAGAATTTACAAAGGTATAAAGTGTTCTTCCTTGTTTTAAAGAAAATGAAAATTCTTGAAAACTCTTTTATCACCAAGTACCAAACCTTTTACACAGAAATTGGTACTTTATTGTTTCTATTGTAATGTGGAAGTGGAAAATGTGAATCGAAGGAAGTGAGGTAAGTTAAAGGTAATGTAACTACCCTAGAGTTAAAGTCTAGTCTAGAGCCAAACCATAGTAATGGATGTTATTCATTATTCCTTCAAGTTCATATAGAACTCCAAGGAATTTGTTGTACTTATTGAACAAACTGTATTATGGAAGTGCCAACTAATTTCAAACCATCATTAACTCTTCCATGGAATGTAGTTTGTAAATGTCCAAGATC
This sequence comes from Crotalaria pallida, assembly GCA_037953625.1. Classification (NCBI taxonomy): domain Eukaryota; kingdom Viridiplantae; phylum Streptophyta; class Magnoliopsida; order Fabales; family Fabaceae; genus Crotalaria; species Crotalaria pallida. The sequence continues at coordinate 28,226,095 of CM075653.1, forward strand.
TAGTCTCAACATCCATTATAGAGGTCGTAGCACCAAAGTCTAGTTAGTAATAGGAAAGTCTCAACTAGGATTTGAGGGTAAGTCTTAGTTGTGCAATCTTTAAGCCTAAGGAACCAATTAGGAAACCTTAAACCTTAAGAAGATAACAAGTGTAGTATTAGTTGAAGTCTTACATTGTAGAGTTCTCTTAGGTTGAGTGTAAGACCCCAATAGTTTTCATTCATAGACTGGATGATAGAAGCTAGGTTCGATCTTAGTGAGTCCTAGAGTTCGGACATAGTTGTGTAGGCATATAGATGTGCATATAGGAAGCGGTTTTCGAACACTGGAATTTTATATGTATGTGTTTACGATTTATAAACTTATTAGGACTATATGTCAAGTCCAAACATTTTTAGGAACCTTTTCTTATGATTTTGGGTAGTTCCCCAACTTCCAAATTCTTTCAAGTCTTTTGTTTATTATTTCAAATTGATTTTTGACTAAGATTATTTTTACCTCCTACTAAAAGTAATTTTAAAAAGAATACTATATTAGTTTCTATTAACTAGTTATCAAATCAAATTTTCAAAGTTAAATTGCCTTGTATTTCCTCACATGGTAATCTAGAATTTCTATATATCTTTCTCTAGTATGTCTCTATTTTTCAAAGTAACCTTTTTGGAGAAAACCTTACAAGTGACAAACTTGTAATGAAAAACAACTACTTATTTTCTATACCTATGATTAAAATGTATTTTTCCATCACATGTCTTAAACATATTTCCAATTTTACTATGGATACATATATATAGTATTCAATTATTTAAGTTTCTCAATGAATGTTTACATTTGTTTTGGAAAGCCGATGCATTTAACTATTTCCTTTCAAAACCTTATTTTCATCCATGCGCCAATCATAATTCCCTGTGATCCTAAGGGAGTCTTGCTATTGGCAAACTTTTCAAACCCTTCTCTCCTCCTTAATGCAAAACTCCTTTTGATGTGCATGGATTGTTTTTACTTGACTTTGTATTAAATTGATGTTTTGCGTTTCTTTTAAGAAATACACTCTTTGATGAAATTCAAATGATGTTTCTTTTACTTAATTTATGTTTGTTCTTAAAATAAAAATCTTTATGTACCATAATACTTTGAGGTTTTGTTCTTGTATTTGATTTCCCCTTTAACTTATGTTTGAATTATAATTTTGTGACATTGACCTTTCTTAAATAATAAATGTTTTGTGTTTTGATTGTCTCTATCTGTATCGTGTGTGAGTATGTGTTGTGAAAGTTTGAATGTCTAGATTTTATTGAATAGTGTTAGGTAGTGTTGGATATAGGACTAAGTAGGTCCGTTGTAACAGGTATTGCCCCTAGGCTTCGAACTTCATGTTTTGAACCTTAAGGAACTAAGTGGGACTTTATGGTAAAAGTCTCAATAGCAATCAAGTAGATATAGTAATAGGAACCCAACCGGAGTCGTATCCTAAGTGGGGGAGTGAATTCCCCAAAGTTATGTCTATCCTGAACTAGGTTAAGACCTTTCCTTCAACCGAGCATATAGCTCCATATCTCCTCTTCCCTTGAAGTGAGCCGAATTTCGGGGACGAAATTCTTATAAGTGGGGGAGAATTGTAACATCCCCAAATTTACTAAGTGTTTAGGTGCCTTAGTGAATAGAATTGCCCTAAGTGTTGTAGCATTCTTAGGTTTCGATTTCAGTTGAAAATGTTAATTGGTATTAGAATTAGTGTGTGATTAAGTGTTTAGAGTGTAGCATTTAGCTAAGAATAGATTTGTATGAAGTAGAAATAAGTTAGAATAGGTTTAGAGTGAAGAGAAAGGAATGTATTAGGTTAAGATTGTGATTTAGAAAGGTTATTTAAGAGTTAAGAGCATAGGACTTTAGGAAAATTATAATAAAAGATCCATAGCTCTAAACCCAAATTCCACCGTTGGATGTTAAGATAAGTGTCTTAGGAAGCTTGCCTCAAAATTTGAGCAAGATCCGACGGTTAACGAAAAAGTTATGGCACTTTGAAGTGCAAAGGAATGGTGGGTTAAACCAGTTAATCGATTAAGTCGTGACTTAATCGATTAAGACTTGATTTAATCGATTAAGGCCGAATGATGCTCAAAAATTAATCGATTAACAGCCCTGTTAATCGATTAACCACTGCAGTCCAGCCATAAAATACGATTTTTGGGTGCTGAACTCATTTTCTCTCTTCCTCTTCTTCGAAGTTCTTCTTCTCCTCTCCTCTTAGGCTTTTCAATTCATCAAATTAACATCAAAACTCAAGACATTAACACCCCACATCATCTCCCTATCAATCCCCAATCATTTTCCCTCTTTTAAATCTCAATTTAATTCCTCTTTCTCAAAAACCCCCAAATCAAACCCCAAAACCCTAACTTTCCCAATCCATCAAATTGATCCTCCCAATCATTCAGTCGGTCTTAGGAGATGCTAAAGGACAAGGATTAGGAGTCTTGGTGCATGGATTGGAGCTTGGTGTGGAGCTCCAACAAAACCTTCAAGTTCTCCTCTTCCCTTCAAGAGGTAAGGGGTGTACTTTGGTCTAGTATTAGAGGAAGGGTTTAATTATAGTAATAGAGTTATAATTGGGTATATTATTGATTGGTTAGGTTGATGGGTAGGAGTGTAGAGTATAGTTAGGAACCCTAAGTTTTAGTGAGATGTTATTAATGTATGTTTATATTAATTGATTTTATAAATTGTTAAGTAGGAAGTGAAGAACCCTAGGAAGGTGATTTAAATTACAGTCCCTGAGACATACCTGAGTATGTCGACTGATTGTTGATTGATATTGTTTGTATTAATATTATTAAAGTGTATATAAGTAAACTGTAAATGACATTCATATAGTTATGCATCAAATAGGGCCAAGTATTTCTCAATTGAGTTTAAACCAATTAAATGACATTTTCTAAAGAACAAAGAGAGTCTTAAATTCAATTGAGAAACACTTAGGATATTGGATCATGCATGGTGAAAAGGTGGACGTTAGGAGTAGGGGAAAAACACACGTCGCTTTGCGATTGATGAGGACAAGAGTAAATGTTAGGAATTATTATGGAGAACTTTGATCCTGCAAAGGATACGGGTTTGCTTCCCGTATTGGGGGTTGGTTCTATGCAAACCATAATAATTCTATTTACTTTGGTTTCTTTGGGCCAGTCGAGGGTGATTTCTGCTAAAGCCCGATTTGGACAAATCAACCCAAATCGCATGAGGGACCTTCCTAAGTGGAGGTGAAGTGTTTTGCAAGCGGGTGAGCGAGGGACCTTCCTAAGTGGAGGTGAAGCACCCAACTAGAGGTTGAGAAATGCTTACTCCTGTTCGGTTTTTTCCCAGAGTGGAGGGGGGTTGTGAGGCGGTTTGTTGTTATTGAAAAAGTGTTAAAGGTGTTAAAAGTTAAAGTCAAAAGTTATTACTTGTGCATTGTATGAGGGACCTTCCGCAGTGGAGGTGAAGTACAATGTACATGATTGTTATAGTTATTACTTGTGCATTGTATGAGGGACCTTCCGCAGTGGAGGTGAAGTACAATGTACATGATTGTTATTGTTAAAGTGCATAAAGTGTATAGAGTTAAAGTGTGAAAGTGAAAGGGAAAGTGTGAATGCATTATGAAGATGTTTTAATTCGTCGAATCCAATACAAAAGTGTAAAAAGTTTTTAAAAGGAAATAAAGTGTTCAATGTTGGATTCGAGAGTTAACCCACCTAAGTGTGACGTTAGAAGAGCATAACCATGTGATTGTGCATTATAATATTATATTAAATTGTTATCCTCTAAGAATGCATAGTTATATATATTGAATAAGGTTGATTGTTCGACTGTAAATTGTTAATTGAATTGTGCTAATGTTATTGTTTGTGTGCGAAATACCTATTTATGATTTATTACTGTTTTTAAATGTTTTCTTTGATCTAGATTTCAAAGTACTCACCCTTACAGTGGACATATTAGGTACGCCAAGGAGACAGGCACATGTGAAGATCAAGGCCGAGAAAGTGATACTCTCCTTCGGAGAGTATATGGTTAGGGTGACCTCACGGTCCCAATAGTAGGGCAACCATTCATAGGTTAATTTTGTAATAAGTAGATTTTGTAAATGTAATTGTAATTAATGATTTTTATTTTGTTTAAGTATTTTTGTGAAATTGTAAATTTATATGTATATCCTTTATTTTTGTCAAGTTTTAAAGTATGAAGTAGCATTATTCATATTGAACTGAAAGTTATATTTTACTGGATTGAAAACTGTTCTGGACTGACAGGTTTAATTTTATTCGGGGAAAGTCCATTTTATAAAGGAAACTCTGTTAAAGTTTTTATAAACCCCGAATATTTTCATAAATAAATATTAAATTAAAGTATTTTCTCAATGTATAAAAATGTAGGATGTTACAATAAGTAATAGAGGATTAGGAAGGAATAATTAATGAGAAATAGAAAATAAGAGGAGAGCTAAGAAACTGTATTCGTGTGAATTTGAGCCTGAAGTGTATAGATTTGTGCCAATGTGAACTACTTGAATTATTGTGTTTGACTTAGTAGATTATTATGTCTTATTAGAAACTGCTTTCTTATGTTATGTGTAATGCTCACTCCTTACTGTTTTTATACAAGTACTGAGTCGGAGCTTGCACCTTATCCGACCGAGCAGGAGTACTCTTCCTCACAGGGAGAGTAAGTTATGTATATATGTGTGTATATATATATATTTAGGACATGGGAAATGTTCTGGGCCTTTGAAATGAGATGTGAGCGGTTTTGTTGTATAAAATGTAAATAGTCCTTTTGGGTGGCCCAGGACAACTCCTTCAGGGGAAGGAGTTATTTTGGGAAAAACACTATTTCTGAATACTTGTTAATGATGCTGCTAAAAAATTCTGATGTGTTTATAACTACTTTATGGAGTGCACAACGACGCTTAATGTGATATATGCCATGTTGGCTTGCTGGATAATATGAATAATGTGTTTTTACCAGGTTGCAGGAAATATAATATTTTGGAAAGTTGTTAAAACAAAGGAAACTTTGTCAAAAATTTCACGAAGATTTTTTATAAGTGAAATGGTTTTAAAAGAGTGTTATATAGAAATTTTTAAGTTCACAAATCTATTAAGGGTAATAAAGTTAGGGTGTTACAGTACCTGGAATGGTTTTATGTCTAGCAATACCATGATTTGTGCAGAACTCATTAAAGTCACCATTACAGACCTCTAATCCATTATCCGTTCTGAGCTTCTTGAGTTTCTTCCCTGTTTGAGTTTCAACAAGAGTTTTCCACTTCTTAAAATATACAAGCTATATTGTACCGGGTTGTATATGTGGGATTGTGTGTGTTAAAGCTCCGTATGTGTTGCAGAGGCTTGTGTGTTGATATGTGCCATGCCAAGATCTCCTTATATAGGCAGTAATAATGGAACTATTACATGCTAGAAATGGACAGTGCAGCCTATTGCTTTGGTTGGCAACACTACTCAATTTTGAATTGAATTGTTGATTGTTGAATTTGTGCCATCGAAAGTTGTTGCCTGCTTCTTTTGACTTAATAACAATAAGTAGAGGTGGAAACATGGCAGACTGACCTATCTGGATTAATTACTTGGCTATGATAGGTTAGGCCAAGCTAGACTTTTTTAACTAACAAGTCAAGATTAGGATGTTTAAAAAGCTTATGCTTAATTTTTCCAAACTTAGACTCTCTTAAAGGCCTATAAAACCTAACGAATCAACCTTTATTATATATTAAAGGCTTGCTTGTTGGCTTATTTAAAAGAAGGCATAATGACCTATTTAAAGGCCTTATGATCAGGCTTGGCTTTTAAATAGACCAAGCCTAGGCCTTAAAACTAGCTAGTTTAAACAGTAAAATTTTCCAAACCCCTCTATATTTATAAAGGTCGACCCAACAAAATGTTAGAACTCAACGCGAAAGTACGTTGAAGTTTTGATGATGCCAAATAAGAATCAAGCAAAGTCAAATTGCAAGTCAAGTTTTAAGCAAGGATCTCAAGTTGTTTCCTCTCCTTATTCTTTAGGAAATCAATGTAAGGCTAGATAATTGGTTCATTTATGTATTAGGCCATATTTATAGAATTGGAGAAGTTTTTTTTCTAAAATTATTTATGAAAAATGTTTTTATATCTATTTTGTGAAAATACTTTTGGAAAAACCTTTGGCTGCATTTTCAGGTTCGTGAAAAATAATTTTTACAAAGTTAAGTCAGAATAATCGATTACTTGGTTTCAATAATCGATTACTTTTGCAACATCATATAAAAAACAGAGAGCTTGTAATCAAGTATTTGACTCGACTAATCAATTACCTTGTTCAAATAATCGATTATAATTGTTGCATCATACAATGTGGCATAGACTTTGGAATCGATTACTCAAAAGGTTGTAATCGATTACTTAGGATAAAGTAATCGATTATTGGTCAAAATAATCGATTATTTTAATTGCATCATACATTTGCCAGAGAACAGTGAATCGATTACTTGAAATGGGATAATTGATTACTTTGGTTAAAGTAATCGATTATTCTTAAAATAATCGATTACTTAGCTTATTTGATTTTTTTTCAAATTCGTTTCGAAATCAATTTGAATTATTTCCTGATTTGTTTTTGATTTTATTTTGATCCTTAATTCGAATTTGAAATGGCTGATAGGATTTGTTTTTCAATTATATATTCCTTTTATTTTTCAAAAACAAATCACTCTCCTTCTTCCAAAAAAATCCTCTTTTTTAGATAAACTGTTTTTAACTTTCAATCTTCTTCTTCCAAAAAAAATCCTCTTTTTTAGATAAACTGTTTTTAACTTTCAATCTTCTTCTTCCAAAAAAAATCCTCTTTTTTAGATAAACTGTTTTTAACTTTTAATCTTCTTCTTCTCCAATTCTGATAGTTTGGCCTATGCTTTAGTGAAACCATTACCTTGCCAATAGTACTTCAAGTTGTAATATCCGCACTATTTAAAGTGCTTAATTGTTAGTGATACTCTCCTTTGTTATATCCATTATTATAGGGGGTGTGTAACCCTTAGTTGTAAGGGAGTGGCTCCCTATGTTGAAGGTGTGGCACATTTGTTATTGTTTAGGGTGAAACACCCATATCTTGGTCTAGGGTAGTGGTCCTTTACAAATGGTGGGGCACCTGGTAGTAAGGCTACCTTATTTATTAGGGAGAGGCATCCCTAGTGTGAGGGTGTGACACCTTTGTAGAGTGAGGAACTTGAGAGTATTGTCTAGGCCCCTACCAAACGGTTGAACCTAGTAGTGTGCAGGGTGCTATATTGTACAAGGGGCTTTTCTTTACGTGAGATAATAGAACTCTCAAGCGGGTTGCTTGGGGACTGGATGTAGGCCTTTCGCTAGAAAGGCTGAACCAGTATAAAAATCATTGATGCATTCTCTCTATCCCTACTCTCTCTCTCTCTCTCTCTTATTTACTGTTGTTGCGTATACTGTTGTTTTAGTTGCTTATACTGGTTGTTGTTATAATTAATGCTTTTTTAATTGAATTTTTGTCAATGAATTTATAAATACCCAATTCACCTTCTTCTCGAGTGATCACTACCAACACTAACACAAAACCGTCAAAGCCTTGCTCGGCATGCTCTGTTTCCACTACTAATGATAAGCAGATAAGATAAGATAGTAGTGTTCCATGTCTTGTTCTCACATTAAGGTACTTATGCTACTTCCCTTAATATCCGTTGGAACAAGCCAGCTTTGCATAACATGGTTTTATCACTTTAAGGTAGTTCTCATACATCCTATCAAAACTACACTAAAGTTGGCACGATGTGGTTTTTTAACCCGGTTTGATTAAGACATTGTACTTAGTTTCCATTGCGGGCCATGACAGCCTTACTTTCCATACCTTCCCAATTAATGCAACTCCTACACTAGCTTAAGAAAAGAAGTAATGAAAGTAATTCCATACTAGTTTCATTAAGACCACGATTCGTGGTGGGTTGAAGCCTTTTCTTACTTTCACACTCGACATGTCTTATATATCTATATGGAGCAAAACTTAGATGCATTTTTAATCTCATGCAAATAGTCAAGAAACCCCAAAAGCCATGGGGCACCTTAGTATTTATAATATAGAAATAAATATGCAAATTGGTTTTTGCAATCAAAGTAGGAGAACTAAGATATAACCTTGCGAGCAGAGTGGCTAATCCTTTTGGGTACTGACTGCCCTTTCGAGATGACCCTCCCAACGAAGTCTTTTATATTTGTAAGAGCCAATAATTAAACCCATGATCACTTGCTTCAATAGCGACAACCCCGGTTGTCCCTGCATCATAATTTGCCAAGTTTGAAATGTTATATGAATAATAAGACACATCTTAGAATAAATTATACAGGGTCTCTTGCAGAATCGTTGTGTCGTCATTTGATCTAATGAAACACCATCGTGTTGATGTTGGGACACGATCATGTCCTTTGTTGAACGATTACATCACCTTTTGATACATACTAGCATGGTCGTGTTGCTTCATGAGCACGGTCATGTCATTTATCATTTTCTTGAGGCTTTTTTACTTAAGTGGGGTAATTTTACAAACAAGTTACAGAAAATGGATAGTTTAAAAACTATTTACTTAGGACCGGGCAGTCAACAAAACTATTTACGTAATGGGACAGTCAAAGTCAAAAAGCAAAGTCAAACGCGTCATCTTGTCTAACGCAACTCAAAAGTGCCACGTGTCGAGTCCCCATTCGTCCTCCAGATTCCATTCGGATAAAAAAGTTAAAAAAAAAAGGAAACCGACAGCGCTGCCACGTGGCGCAAACAGGGGGTTGCGTCACTGCGGCTGACGCAAAGCAACGCGTCAGCCGCAGTGACGCAACCCTCTGGTTGCGCCACGTGGCAGCGCTGTCCCCCCCCCCCCTCGTCCCGACCCACGAGATGCACGCCCCACTGTCCAAAAGGTAACACAACCCCTCCTCCTATAAATTTGCAACCAAGAGTGCATTTACATACTACCTGTAAAAATTTCTAATCCCTCTTTCATTCAATTATATTCCTACTATCAACCTTATTTCTTAGCAGTGTATCACAAAGTCTTGAGGTAAATTTTTAGATTCTTCGAATTTTAATTTTTTTAGTTATATGTACTGGTACATATAATTAGTTGTAATCTTATTTATTTTGTTATAATTTTTATTTCACGCATTAGTACATAGAATATTATTAGCTAGATTTTTTATTTATTTATTATTTGGGATTAGATTTTTTTATTAGTTAGACTTTATATCTATTTAAAAGTTATATTTTTATTAGTTTAGTTATTAGCAAGATTTAGAAAAGTTTTATTAGTTAGAATTATTTTGTTTAGGTATTTGTTATATTTTTTATTTATTTATTAGTTTTATTCTCTTACGTTTAGGTTCTATTATGCTGTAGTTAGATATTCAATTTTTTTTACTAGTAGGACTTTGTTTTTTATGTTTAGGTATTTTTATGTTTTTCATTTATATATTAGTTGATTTCGAATTTTTAATTACTTAGATTTTTTATCTATTAGAAGTTATATTTTTAATATTTTATGTATTAGTAAGATTTATAGCGCTATATTTATTAGTTAGAATTTTTTTATTAGTTTTAGTTAAATTTTTTATTAGTTAGATTTTTTATCTATTTAGAATTTATATATATATTTTTTTTATAGTTGGAGTTAGGTTTATTTATTAGTTAGATTTTTTATATATTTATTAGTTAGATTAGTTATATTTTTATCATTATTTGTGTTCAAGGTAATATTTTAGTTCATTATTTAAGGTAATATTTTATTTTTTATTTGCTAAATTATTTAGTTTATGTTATTTAAATTTATATGTACATATTCTTTAATTTTTTTAATTTGTGCTTTTATTTATTATTTAAATTTAGTTTATGTTATTTAAATTTATATTTTTTTATAAATATTTTAGTTTATTATTTTAGTTAGATTTTTGATGGTGTATACAGTTTTTATTTATTTATTTAAATATTTCACAATAATTTTTTCATTTATTCGTGCTCATAACTTTTATTATTTTTTTTACATGTAGAACAGGTATGGGTAAAATCTTGCTTTTCATTTATTGTAATGGGAGATATTATGAAGGACCCGAATGCACAACATTTGAAGGAGAAAAAAGGGGATACGAATTCAACGTGGTATCACTTATGAGCAGTTAAAGATGAATATTAGCGAAAAAATTAGGCTTGGACAAAATCAATACATTTCAAAGTTAGTAAGCAGACTTTTAGTGCAAGAAAACCGAGCAAATATGTTGAATATGTGATCTATGATGATAGTGACATACATTGTGTCATTGATTATTTTGAGGGGTCGAATATGAAAGTCATTGATATATGTAACATCCTACTTTTTATACTTTAAGAAAATACTTTAATTTAATATTTATTTGCGAAAATATTTGGGGTTTATAAAAATTTTGACAGAGTTTCCTTTTATAAATTGGACTTTCCCCGAATAAAATAAATCTATCAGTCCAGAACAGTTTTCAATTCGAAACAAATAATACTATGTCGTACTTTAAAACTTAACGAAAATAAAGAATATACATATAAATCTACAATTTCACAAAAATGCTTAAACAAAATAAAAATCATTAATTACAATTACATTTGCAAAATCTACTTGCTACAATATAAACTATGAATGGTTGCTCAACCTCGTGACCCTTGGGTCACTTATACCAATATACTCTCTACTATGAGTATACCGTTCTCGGCCTTGATCCTTTCGTGTCTGTCTCCTTGGTGTACCTAATATGTCCACTGTAAGGGTGAGTACTTTGAAATTTAGATCAAAGTAAATGTTTAAAAACAGTAATAAATCATAAGGAGACATATTCATACGCAAACAATAACAGTTAAGCAAATCACAATTCAATTATCAAGTACAACATTATAGCATTATCCAATTTAACTGTATTATGTATATAACTTTAATATAATGCATCAATGCGCAATCACATGATTATGCTCTACTAACGTCACACTTAGGTGATTTAATCCTTGAATCCGATATTAAACCTTTTATTTCAATTTAAACACTTTAACACTTTTGATCGGATTCGAAGAATTAAAACATCTATACAATGCAATCACACTTCCCTTTTCACTTTTACACTTTTCACTTTAACAATTTAATACTTTTAACGATTGGGTACATTGTGCTTCACATGCTCCCCGAAGGAGGGTTCCTCACACAATGTACCTATACACTTTTAACACTTTACTTTTAACACTTTTAACAATTGGGTACATTGTGCTTCACATTCTCCCCGAAGGAGGGTTCCTCACACAATGTACCTATAACACTTTCCCTTTTCAATAACAATAACAACACAACCACCTCACAACCCTCCTCCACTCTGGGGAAAAACCGACCAGGAGGAAGCATTTCTCAACCCCTGTTTGGGTGCTTCACCTCCACTTAGGAAGGTTCCTCGCTCACCCGCTTGCACAATACGTCACACTCCTCTAGGGTAGTGTTAACAACGTACAATCTGGATTGATTCGCCCAGATTGGCTCTAGCAGAAATCACTATCACTGGCCAAAAGGAGCCAAAGTAAATAGAATTACTATGGTTTGCGTCAGACCAATCCCCAACACGGGTGGCGAACCCATGTCCTTTGGAAGATCAAAGTCCCCCATAGTAATTCCTAACATTTACTCTTGTCCTCATCAATCGCAAAGCGACGTATGTTTTTCCCCGACTCCTAACGTCCACCTTTTCACCATGCATGATCCAATATTTTAAGTGTTTCTCAATTGAATTTAAGACCCTCTTTGTTCTTTAGAAAAATGTCATTTAAATGGTCTAAACTCAATTGAGAAATACTTGGCCCTATTTGATGCATAACTATATGAATGTCATTTACAATTTACTTATATACACTTTAATAATATTAAAACAAACAATATCAATCAACAATCAGTCGACATACTCAGGTATGTCTCAGGGACTGTAATTTAAATCACCTTCCTAGGGTTCTTCACTTCCTGTTCTAACAATTCACAATAAACATATCCCTAAAACTTAGAGTTTCTAACTATACTCTACCCTCCTAACCATCAACCTAATCAATCAATAATATACCCAATTATAACTCTATTACTATAAATAAACCCTTCCTCTAATACTAGACCAAAGTACACCCCTTACCTCTTGGAGGGAAGAGGAGAAAGAGAAGAGTTGAGGGAGCACCAACACCCACTCCAATTCAAGATCCTATGTGCTTCCTCTCTTGATTCCTATGACTCCTCATGCTCCTAGGATGAGTTGAAGCTCCAATTGCTCCATTACACAATTTGGGTCTTAGGGTTTCATTTGAGGATTTTGTGAGAAAGAGGGGAAATTGAAATTGAGAGAGGGAAATCCATGAGGGAGTAATGGGGAATTGATTTGGGGGTTTGATTTGTGGATCATTTGGGTGGTTGTGTGAAATCACAAGCCCTAGGGGATGATAGAAAGAGAGAATTCGTGAGAGAGGAGAGAGGAAATTTTGTGAAAAATGAGTTAAAAACGTGTTTTAAAGCTGAAATGACAGTGGTTAATCGACTAACCACTTTGGTTAATCGATTAAGCCATGTAATTTTGGCTTAGAACAGCATTCAGACCTTAATCGATTAACCACCTGCTTAATCGATTAATTCGCGTGCATCATTCGGTCTTAATCGATTAACTCAAGACTTAATCGATTAACTGGTTCAACCCACCATTCCTTTGCACTTCAAAGTGCCATAACGTTTTCGTTAACCGTCGGATCTTGCTCAAATTTTGAGGCAAGCTTCCTAAGACACTTATCTTCACATCCAATGGTGGAATTTGGGTTTAGAGCTATGGATCTTCTATTTCTAACTTTCTAAAGTCCTATACTCATAACTCTTAAATAACCTTTCTAAATCGCACTCTTAACCTAACATATTCTTTTCTCTTCACTCTAAACCTATTCTAACTTACTTCTATTTCATATAAACGCACTCTAAGCTAACTACTACACTCTAAGCACTTGAACACATACTAATTCTAATACCAATTAACGTTTTCAACTGAAAATCGAAACCTAAGAATGCTACGACACTTAGGGAAATTCTATTTGCTAAGGCATCTAAACACTTAGTAAATTTGGGGATGTTACAATATATATGTTGTATTAGACGTTACGGGTAGTTCCACTGCCGTGATAAAAACAAAGAGCAAATGAAATGGAGAATGATTTTTCAGAGAGCAATGATGAAGAGTGGCGTCGAGATATGGATGACGATATCACAGAAGATGAAGATGAGGCTCATTTTACATATGTCAATTCGTCTGACTCCGAAGAGGAAGGAGCAACTAGTATTTCTTTTCCTTCACAATCGACACCAGTTATGCCAAATTTTCAAGGATGTTCAAACCCTGAAATTGCAGGTTTGTGGTTGTAAAGCTAATATTTATTTTAATATTATTTGGTTAGTAAGTAATTAAAATTGTCTAATGATATTTTATTTTTGGTTTTGATTACAGATCTAGATTATGGTCCATTCCCACTGCATACTCCTCATTCTAGTTACATTAATTGGGACTATCCAGATCAAGAAATGGATGGTAGAGGGCTTGATGTATCAGAATCTTCTTTTCAGGGGGGCGATGGATTTTATGTTGGTCTACGATTCAATAGCAAAGAAGTAGTTTTAATGACTATAAAGCAGTATTCAATGAAGACTCATCAAAGTTATACCACTGTTGAATCGAAACCGACGAAAATCTATTTGAAAAGCCCAAAACATGCAGATGGTTGTCAGTGGAGAATGAGGGCTATTTTACCCAAAAATGACGACGAATGGGTAGTGAAGACTGTAACAACCCAAAATACTGTCCATTGAAAATAAGGGTTAACAAAAACTTTTCTATAACGAGTGTGAAAACCAAAATTACTTTTTCACTCTTACAGGAAAGGCTTTAATCTCGTCCCTTGAGAGTACCTACCACCACAAACATGGTAGATGGGAGTAAGTCACTTGTCATATCGCCTAAGCAGATTATATGATTGGTCAAACACAATCATCACAGATATCAGTTCAATAAAGAAGATGCATGTTCAGGAGTCTTATTCAACCATATCATCTATAATCATAAATCTTTCATGCTATGCATGCACGTCTCTCAAATCATTTATCCATAAACAACTCTTCCAGGAAAACAACACTCTGGGATAGGCAATCGTGCACTCGATGTTTCCACAACTTGTATAGCGGCCACACCGTTCTATACTGGAACCCCATCGACCACGATCTTAAAATGATACAAGGGGATGATCCCTGAACCATTGTCCACCAATAGTTCTAGGTCCTTGTCATTTCTACGGTGGCGGCCACACCGTTCCAACCGTCTCATGTAGCGGCCACACCGTACTACATGGTTTCCAATCCCGCATGCACCTCACTGAAACGATTCCCTGTACTCCATGCATGAGATGCATAACAAATACATTAATCATCACATTAAACACATGGCGGCCACACCGTTCCATGTCTTCATATAGCGGCCACACCGTACTATATGGAATCACACACATATGGCGGCCACACCATTCCACATGTCTTCGTATAGCGACCACACCGTTCTATACGGAATCCCATAACACTTACCCCACATATGGCGGCCACACCGTTCCACATGTCTTCATATAGCGGCCACACCGTACTATACGGAATCCTTTAAGCATAATGACTTCTTGCAGGAGTTAGCCCATAACATATGGAAATCAGGGTGATCCCACTTATCCAACGTTCACATATCCGAATCAGAGCAACAAGCCCTAAAGCATTTGGATTGGATCCTCATAATCAACAAGCATCACCACTCTTACATTATCATTAATACTCCTTAAGTCATTGTCTACTTATATTCCCAAGCATTAATTATCTCGTAGGTTCAATCGTTAATTATCAAACACACAATCCTTAGATTGAGGCATTAGACTTACTCCACTTATCATCATGAGGTAATAACTTCTTTCTAATGTCCTTTAAGCCAATAACTTCTTATGTTCTAAAACATTGATTACCAAGTAGACATGATCATGCTTATCAAATCCTTTCTCAACATCATACCTAGATCATGAACTATTAATCACATTCTATAACCTCAAAGTAGACATGATCATTTCCAATCCAAAGAGGACATGATGATTATCTCACAACTCATACCATATGAACCAACTTATCTAGAGGTTAAACTCAAGTAATTTACATGCATCTTATGCAATTCTCAACAATCATATATAGCGCTAGGCGAACATCTAATGCAAGTAAGATGCTCATGCCTATTGCATTTACAAGTTTACAATTTAAATGAATGGCATAATGTATGAGTCCAACTCTCCATCCTAACTTCAAAGTGAATGCAATTACATAACTTAAAGGAAATTGATTGGTATATCACAATTAATAATATCTCACCTTATTAATTTATCAATTTCATACCTCCATCAACCAATTTCTTTTAAGTCTTAGATCACTTGGATTATTATCATTTGAGTATCCACAGAATGACTTAAAATTGAAAATGGCATTTCTAATTTTCTAAACAGAAATACTCGAGTCTTATTCAGATTACTCGAGTGTTCTTTATTTTCCAGAAATTCATTTTCCAGGTTTTACCAAAATACTCGAGTGTTCTTCATGAATACTCGAGTGTTCATTAGATTTTACCAAAATACTCGAGTGTTCTTAATGAATACTCGAGTGTTCTTCATTTTCCAGAAACTCATGTTTCATGTTTGGTCAAAATACTCAAGTGTCCTGCCATATACTCGAGTCTTTCAGACAGTACAGGCTAAAAATCTGGTTTTAACATACCATTTTCAATTCTAACCATTTCTAATCAAATCCAATGATCAACAGAGTTCATATAACATATAACAAATATGTTCAAACACTTAGAACTCATCAAATTACACAGAATTGAATTTGAGCACCAATTATACATGAAATCACATTTTCAACAACTTGATAGGCCAAATTCAATTCTGAGCAATCCTATCTCCATCCAATAATCAAATGAACTTTATTTACATAATTAAAACTTGTCTCATCACAGAAATCACAACAACTCAAAGAGAATTCAATCATGCTTCCATTTATGCACAAAATCACATATTATACAACTCAACATAACATTATTCAATTTACTCACATTTAACATTAAAACTGAGTTTGTACAGCACAAATGTCATATTTAGAACTTACTCCAAACTTCTTTAAGGTCCATTATTGGCTTACCAAAAGCATACCACATCAAGGTCATGTTTTATCACATTTGCCAATTTTAACTCAACCAAACTCATAAGTTTCTATAGCTTAATTTCATCAATTCATTTCAAACATTAATCAGGTTATAAATCAAGTGACCAAGTGATTGTCTGAACCTCCAAGTTCAGCAAGCATGTCTTGGTTCAATTCACATAGCACACACAATTCTAAATTCACAATCTATAATCCTAGCAATATGAATGACTTCTCCCATACCTTGGACAACACTTAGACAAGCTCAAAAACACCCAAGAACAGCAGCAGCCACACAGCAGCCACCAATCTAGCACACACCACTTCAACCACCAAAGAGCAGAACCATTGTGAGCAGAGTCCAAAGACCATATTGTTTGAGTGAGTAATCGTTCACAAAAATTGGGGAAAAAGGTTAGAATCTACTCTCTGCAACATGCACGAGAGATTAAAACCAAATTGGAATCAAGAGGGTTCATGAGCTTACCACAATTGAATATCAAAGTGAGCTCCAAGAACCAGTTGACAGCAACCAAACCCCCACTTTTGAGCTTCGATTCTTCTCACACTCAAACCCTCAGCTCACAATTTTGGTGTCTATACAAAGCTCTAGATGTGAGCTTCGTATTGGTGTATGATTTGTGGTTCGAATCAACACAGAGAGGGAGAATCGATTAGACGAACTCAGGAACCCTAACATACGAATTCTTCAACCAATTGCCAAAATGGTTGATTATCATTCACAATCAAGCTTATATACTTGAGTTAGATTGCCATGCACAGCGACACGAAGACAGGAACGTGTTGAGGAAGACGATTTCGTGTCAACACACGAGAATCGTTGATGGTGACTCACCAAACGCACTAACTCGTTCCATTCTGACCAGAATACTCGAGTACTCTAAAAAATACTCGAGTATTTTGACCAGTTTTTCAAAAATATTTATTTTATTTTCTTTCCCTCCAAAACCTTTCTAAAATTATTTCTACGTCCCAAAACAGGGACTGATGAGCAAAACATTATTAAAACTTATCTAATATGTTCATACATAATGAATCACTTCATAGTCAAGGATTTTAAAAAATAATTAATTATAAATAAACTTCCATAATTAATTTTCATTAACCAAGAATTAAATTTTTGGGGTGTTACAAAGACGTCGGGCGGCCCACACACTTGTGTGAACACAATGGTGTCACAAGATCACAAAAAGTTGGACCCTAACGTTATAGCATTGTTTATTCATGGTAAGACATTTAAAAATGTTCCTGTTTTGATATGATTGATGACATTTTGATTTTTTTTTAAATTAAAATCATTTCAGATTTGATTTGCGCGACACCATCTACTTCTATCAAGGCTATCCAAGTAATAATCAACACTCGATATAATTTTCAAATATCATATCGAAAAGCTTGGATAGCAAAACAAAAGGAAATCGAAAAATTTCATGGAGATTGGGATTTTTATTACGCTATGTTACCGGCTTGGATGGAGAACATGCTTCTTTATGCTCCTGATGCTTATTATCAGATTTTGGAAAGAGATGCTTATCCCGGATCCGGAGAATTTGCATCGTTTTGGATATTTGAAAGACTATTTTGGACATACAAGCAATGTCGTGATGCCTTTGACTATTGCAAGCCAATTATTCAAGTGGATGGTACTCATTTGTATGGAAAGTATAGCGGTGTGCTTTTGATTGCAACAAGCCAGGACGGAAACGATCAAGTGTTACCGCTTGCATTTGCGATTGTCGAAGGGGAGACGACGTCTGCTTGGGAATGGTTTTTAACACATTTACGTGAGCATGTTACCAATAAGCAGGGTTTGCGTTTGATTTCCGACCGTCATCGATGTATATTATCAGTTGTTCGTAATGAAGCTCTCGGTTGGCAGGCTCCATGGGGGTATCACAAGTTTTTCATAAGGCATATAGGAAGCAACTTCAATACCAAATTCAAGAATGAGAAATTGAAGCACTTATTGAAGAGTGCAGGTACCCATTATTCTTAATTGACAGTATATCAGGATTAATTTATTTATTTTTTAATCATGTATTGTATCATATCACATTTGTGTAAGCGATACAGGTTATGCTACTGACCAATTTACCATGGAAAGGAAGTTAAACAGACTCCGTAGAAAAAGTGAAGAAATAAAAAAATGGGTCGATGACATACGAAAAGAGCAATGGCTACTAGCTTGTGATGAAAATGGGCGAAGATATGGACACATGACAACAAACTTATCAGAATGTGTAAACAAGCTTTTAAAGGATGCTCATAGTTTACCAATTACATCATTGGTGAAGTGGATGTATAATCGATTGGTTGAATAGGGGTTCGAAAGCGAGGGCCCAATATGCATCTGGTCAACGGTATACCATCGAAGTATTCAAAGCCATTGGTGATGCTTGTAAAGAAGCTAGTAGTCATCAAGTTCGACAGTATAATATTGCCAAGACAAGGTTTTAGGTGGAGGAGGCATTCAATCCAATTAAGCAAACGGGTGGCCGATCGTTTTGTGTGGATTTGGAAAGTCAAGTTTGTGAGTGTGGAAGATTTCATCTTTTCCATTATCCATGCTCTCATGTTATTGCTGCATGTGCATCAGTGAGACTTGACTTTTATCAGTATGTGGATGATGTGTACAAATTAACTGCTATGATTCGGGCGTATTCCCCAGAATGGTACCCAATCCAGAATGAGCATCAAGTTGCATCAATGCATGTTGTTCCATGGATGTTAATGTCTGATCCCAAAATGCACAGAAAAAAGGGTCGTCCAAAATCCACCCGCATGAGGAATGAAATGGATTGGAAGCAGTCTCAACCTCCACAGAGTTGTGGCCTTTGCAATCAGGTTGGCCATAACAGGCGTCGATGCCCTCATTCAGCAAGTGGATCTGCTTCACGTCAAACTAATGATGAATATGATGCAACTAATTTGTAAGATTCAATTAATATTTTAAATTTCTAAAAAAAAATGTAAAATTAAGGAATATCAAGAAAACTATTAAATAAACTATTTTTGCCTTTTAATTCTGCAATAATTTATTGGGAGTACAATAGCATAGATAAATAAAAAATTACAAAAAAAAGGCAACTCATGTCCCACATCGCCAATGACGATCCCTAGCACCACGATGTGGATTTCTCCTAGCATCTTGATTATCATTATGGTAATTTGATTCATCAAATAGTTGTGTGTTGAGATCAATTTGGGGTGCACTTGTTCCAGCTACGTCGTAAAAATCAACCCTTGGAGACACCGTCTCACGGTCCCATCGTGCTGGTGCAGATGGAGTGCTAGTCATAGGATCGTAGGGGGATGGTGTATTGTAACTGAGGAAACCGCAATTGGTGGTTGGAGAGACTTAGGAACCCTAGGAAAACACCTAGAAGGGGGGTTGAATAGGTGTACAAGATACCTTGAAAGATTTTCGAACGAAACAAATCGAAACAATCAAAACAAATGATTTTTGCAAATTCTACAACACTTAATCGATTAACCTGCAATTTACTTGAGTAGTACTCGATTAAACTTGAACTTAATCGATTAGATATGACAGAAAACAGAAAAATCAATTTTTCATTCGAATACGAAAATCAATCAATTCACATGCAAGATCAGAGATTCAGTGGAAATGATTAACACCTATATTCTTATTGATTAACCTAGTTATGAAAATGATTTTCCCTTTATCAATTTGAACAATTAAAGATTCAAATTCATTCAATTATGAAAATCAATCTTTCTAGGTTTTCAATCAAGAACGCAATCAAATGACTTGAATATAAAGAGTAAGAGTTTAGAGATACGACACAGTGATTTATCCTGGTTCACTTTCATCCACTTGAAAGCTACATCCAGTCCCCTCTTCAACCAAGAGAGATTCTTCACTATGAGGAATTAGAGTTCTCAAATTACAAGTGATTGCCTCACAAGACTTCCTTCTTGCTAGCTTACAAGAGATAACCGACACCCTTGCCTTGTAATCCTATTGATCTTCTCTCTAATCTAACCTCTACCCCTTGTTGATAATCGACACAACAAGTCTTCAATTGCTTGATGATAATCCACACATCAAGGCTTCACTTGCTTGATTCACAACCAAGACTTCTTCTTCTTCTTCAATAAGAATGCACTTGCTTGATGATAAAATCGACACACCAAGGCTTCTTGTTTGTTGTAGTGGCTTGCCTTCTTGTAAAGATTACAACACAATAGAAAACACAAAACAATCCTATGAATCTCAATCAAGAGTTATGACAATTCACCATAAGAGATTCAAAGGTTCTTGATCAAAGAATATGAAAATATGAGAACTTTGATCTTTAGAAAATGAGAGAGAATAGAGTGGCTTGATTCTTTGTAAAACTTGTATGAAATGATTCTTATTGATCACAAATAATAGGAAAAGGTTTATATAGAATACCCAAAAGTTGTAGCACTTGAAAACTGATTTTGAGAAGTGAAAAACGTATTTTAAAAATCAGTTCAGCAGTACTTAATCGATAAAGTTGCAGACTACTCGAGTAGTACTCGATTAAGTTAGTCACTTAATCGATTAAGTTGGTACTGCACATGTTTAAAACTTGTTTTCTCAAAATCCAACCTTTCCTTTAAAACCTTTAAGCCACCTATTGATTCTAGGTTAAGTGAAAACTCAAATTATGATTAAATCATGACTTATGAATGAGATTCACTACCCTCTATAATAATCTACCCAAATAAAAAAACCTATGAAGCTTGAGAGGCAAAAGATAAAAGAAATACAAATACACTCAAACTTAGGTCTTCATGAGCTTGCTTTCTCTCTTCTTCATTTGATGTTTGTTGTTGCTTGTTGAGCTTGAAACTTGATCAACACTTGTAGCTTGTTCAAAAACACTTTGTCATTATCAAAACATTCATCATGTTCATCATGGAACTAACAGTAACCCTGCATTTGAGGCATGGACATATATCCATGATATTGAGGTGATGGCATATATCCATGCGGCAACGACGAAGGTATGTATCCTTCTTGGATCGGCGGCGATTGGTGTACTTGGCCACTCTCTAGCAGTCTTGGATAAAAATAAGTTTTGTACGGTGCCTGGGATGCGTAATATGGATATCATTGGGGAGCATAATACATCCCAGGCTACCGATCCATTGGAGTTTGTTGCCGGCGCTCTATTTCATGTTCATGCCTTCTTCTGCGCCCTAAACCACCGCGCTCACGAGAAGTGTTAGGCACTACACCATCTACGTTTGTGATATCAGGATCATGAGATGCAGCCGGAGACTCTTGGATTGATAAATAGCATCTATTAGCCTCATTCATCGAAACCAACATATGATCTGTTACTAATTTCATTTTTGCGAGGTAGGTTTCGATGGGTACGTCGTCTCTACGTCCTGTAATACGCAAATACCACATCATATATGATGAGCATTTTATTTCCCATTTTTCCTTGCATTATTTTACTCCTATTATTGATACTTGTTGCCTATTTGACATTGTTTAGCTTGATTTAGTGATTTAGAGTTTATTGGACTAATATTCTGAATATTGTTTAATTTGGGATTATTTAGCCTAATTAATTCTATTTCTATTTTCAGGTCATATTTGGCACAAGGGCTTTTTGGGCATTTTGGGAATGAAGATTTAATTTTGGAAGAGAAGATATATGATGAAGTGAAGATTATAATCTATCTTTAGGATTAGTTGAGATTTAGTTATATCTTTTAAGATTTAGATTTTATCTATAAGATATTTTTTAGATTTAATTTAGAGATAAGCTTTCCTTAGGATTTGGGCCCATGATTTAGGCCCGTTTTGTGATTTAATTAGCCAATTTCGTGTAGACCTAGGGAAGACACTAATCATTCCACGTTTTTTACATTCTCTCTCTTAGAGAAGGCTTAGTTTTGCTCTCCAAGCTTGTGGTGGCTGCTAGGGTTTCTCTCTCTTCCCTTTCTACACATTTTTGGTATTTTTTCTTCATGGAAGGCTAAACTCTTAGGTTAAATCCCTTTGGTAATGTATCACATACTCTTGAGGTTTTGTTCTTAATGCTATTTCATTTTTATTCACTGTTTTCATGCTTATTGATATGTTATGGTTCGCTTAGTTCCATTCTATAGAGATAATTCATGTGTATTCGCTTTGGTAATTTATGCAAACTCGTAAAAACTCCATGCTTTGGCTTTTAATGCTTAATTAGAGGTTTGGGTTTTGGGGTGAGAATTGAATTTTCGCTTAGTATTTAATTCTCACGAGTTGGACAGTGAAGAGGAAAGAAATTGATCTTTTGTGACCGATGATAGAGTTGTGAACGCGAGCCAAAGGGGTTTATCCGCTTTTCCTTATCTGTTACTTCGTTTTGATTTAATTCTGTTTTGATTTCAATTATTCAATATTCAATATTCAATATTCAATAAAAAAACCCCCCCTGTATTCTATGCATACTATGTGTTCGACCTTTTGCTTGATAAGATATTCCTTGGGAGACGACCTAGGAGTCACTTCCTAGTACTATACTTAAACTGTTTTTATTTGTATCGGGTACGGCCTCGATCAAATTTGGCGCCGTTGCCGGGGAATATCGGTTCTTGCCAAAGGTCATTAGTAGTTAATTAGTGTCGTAGTTAGTATAGTTATTATAGTGTGTCGTGTCTGATTTAGGGTCTAGAAGTCAATTCTGATAATTGGTTGAAGTTGCACTGTTTGCTGTTTTGCTATTTTGTTGCAATTAGTGTATTTGATTGATTCTGTGGTTGCTAGTTCACATAGTTGTGGGTGGAATTTTTGCACGAAAATTTATATCCACACTACTTTTATCATATAAAAAGGTTTTGAGGCACCACGATCACTCAGATCATCACTGGTTGTGAGTTCCAGAAAAATTTTCCAAGTTTTAGCAGCACTTTCTTCAAATCGTCGCAACTTTTGACCCGTAACTCGGAATTTGACGAATTTTATATCAAATCGAAGGGAATTTTCTGAATAATCTGATTTTTCTCACTTTGTTAGAAAACTCCTTCGTCTGGATCCTGAAAAAGCCGTTTTACTATTTCTTTTTTATTTTACAAGTTTTATTTTCTTAGTTTTTGATCTCTGATTTAATTGTTTGACTTGGTTCCCTTTTGAATTTTGTCCTCAAACTTTTTGTGGTATGTTTTCATGATTTTAGGGTGCTGAAAAAAATAAAGAAAAAAATTTTAAAAAAATAAAAAATTTTGTTGCCTATTTTGGTCATGTATATTAGTGACAGTTTGCTATGCTTAATGGTGTTCTGTTCAGTACATGACTAGGGGCAACCCAAGCTACTTGCATCCATATAACCCTGAAATTGATAGAACTTATCACAGACTAGTTAGACAAAATAGGAACCAGTCCATAGGTAGTGAGTCTATTGAGTCTTTACATAGTGAGTCTGCTTCTTTTTCTTCTATTCCTATAAATTCTGATTCTTATTCTGATTATTCTGAAAATATGGCTCAACCTCCACCACGTGAGAGGACATTGAGGGAGCTGACTGAACCTGATTTCACTATTGAAGATTTGTGCATCCAGTATCCCGATGACCCGTATGAGCTAAGGTCTGGACTAATTCATTTGTTGCCCAAGTTTAATGGTCTTGCAGGTGAGGATCCTCATAAACATCTCAAGCAGTTCCATATTGTCTGTGCTACTATGAAACCACATGATGTGCAAGAGGATCATGTTTGTCTTAAGGCATTCCCACACTCCCTAGAGGGGCTAGCCAAGGATTGGTTGTACGATCTGGCCCCTGGTTCTATCACAGTCTGGGATGACCTGAAGAGGGCATTTTTGGAGAAATTCTTCCCTGCATGCAGAACAACAGCAATCCGAAAGGATATATCAGGCATCAGGCAACAAAGTGGAGAAAGTCTCTATGAGTATTGGGAGAGATTCAAGAGACTGTGTGCGAGCTGCCCCCACCATCAGATCTCAGAGCAGCTGCTTATTCAATATTTCTATGAAGGTCTCAACCTCATGGAGAGAAACATGCTTGATGCTACAAGTGGTGGTGCCCTAGGAGACATGACACCTTTAGAAGCCAGAGTCAAGATTGAGAAGATGGCTTCCAATTGTCAACAATTCCATGCAAGGGGCAACAGCGATGCAATCATAGTGAGAGGAGTGAATGATGTTGGCACAAGTTCTGGTAAGGTTGAGAAGCTTGAACAGAAGATAGATTCACTTACAACTTTGGTCACTCAATTGGCCATCAACCAGAAGAAGTTGTCCCTGCCTGCTAGATTATGTGGCATATGCACATCCGCTGAGCACCCCACAGATGCATGCCCTTCTGTGCAGCAGCAGCCAACGACTGGTGCTGACCAACCTGAGGCATATGCCGCCAACATCTTCAACAGTAGAAACCAGCAGCCACAGAAATTTGATCTCTCTACCAATAGATACAACCCTGGTTGGAGGAACCATCCCAACCTTAGATGGTCTGATCAGCAGCAACCTTCACATGTTCAATTTCAGAACAATTCCAGACCACCATATGTACCTCCTCCAGTCCAGCAACAGAGACAACAACAGGCTAATTCTGCACCACCAGCTCCTACTACTGAGCAGCAGCCTTCATTGGAAGAGCTGATGAAACAGATGACCATGCAAAATCTCCAATTCCAACAGGAAACTAGAGCATCCATTCAAAGACAAGAGGCCTCCATTCAATCTTTGACCAACCAGATGGGACAAATGGCAACAACAATCAACACTATGCAATCTCAGAATTCTAACAAGTTGCCATCCCAAACAGTGATCAATCCAAACCAGAATGTGAATGCCATTAGTCTAAGGTCAGGGAAGCAGATTGTCACACCCACACCAGAATCTGACCTCAACAAAGATGATCTAGTTTCACCCAACAAGAAGAGCCAAATGGTCGAGGAGAGTGAACACACAAGTACCAGAAAATCCCATCCAGCTCAGCCTTCCACAAGCACAACACCTGCTGCTGCCCTACAACCACCCCCCATTCCTCTTCCTTTCCCACAAAGGGGGTGACTCAAAGCAAGAAAATAGAAGAGATTGACAAAGAGATACTTGACACATTCAGGAAGGTGGAAGTCAACATACCCCTTCTTGATGCAATCAAGCAAATTCCAAGGTATGCAAAGTTCTTGAAGGATCTATGCACACACAAACGGAAGCTCAAGGGCAATGAGAGGATCAGCATGGAAAGAAATGTATCTGCTCTTATAGGTAAACCCGTCCCTCATATTCCTGAAAAGTGTAAGGATCCTGGAACTTTCTCTGTGCCTTGTATCATAGGTAATACTAAATTTGAGAATGCTTTGCTAGATTTAGGAGCATCTATTAATGTTATGCCTATGTCTGTTTTCAAGTCTCTTTCACTTGGACCTCTTCAACCTACAGGTGTGGTTATTCATTTGGCAAATAGATCTACTGCCTACCCCGCAGGTTTGATAGAGGATGTCTTGGTTCGGGTTGAAGAACTTATCTTTCCTGCTGATTTTTATATTCTTGATATGGAAGAGGACACCTCTCGTAGTGCTGTCCCTATCATATTAGGGAGACCATTTTTGAAAACAGCCCGAACCAAGATAGATGTGCATGCAGGTACACTTTCCATGGAATTTGATGACAGTGTGGTTCGATTCAATATTTTTGATGCTATGAAACATTTTTCTGATGACCACTCTGTCTTTCATGTTGACTTGCTTGATGATCTGATTGATGAGCTTGTTCTAGACTTTTTGCATGATTATGATTTGCCATCTTTCACTAGCTCATTTACTTGTTCTGCATGTTCTGATTCCGAAATGTGCACTGCATGCATTGAAATTGACCAGTTTTTAAATTCTGCTACTGCATCTGTTGATTCATATGATATAGATTCAGATCATGCTAACCCTAACCCCATTTCTATTATGCATGAGTCTAATTCACTTGTTCAGGTGCAGGCGGCAGAATCCAATTCTGCTGCTCCTTTAGTTCCATCTGTGATGCAGGCACCTTTATTGGACCTGAAGCCCCTTCCTCCTCATCTCAAATATTCTTACTTGGAGGATGAGCAGAAACTTCCAGTGATCATCTCTACCTCCCTTTCTGTTGATCAAGAGAAGCAGCTGCTGGATGTGATTAGAGCAAACAAAAGGGCAATAGGATGGACTTTGGCAGACATACCTGGTATTAGCCCCTCCATGTGCATGCATCGGATTTTATTGGAGGATGAGGCTAAACCAGTGAGACAACCCCAGAGACGTTTGAACCCCCAGATTCTTGATGTGGTGAAGAAAGAGGTCACCAAGCTGCTGCAAGCTGGCATTATCTACCCCATTTCAGACAGCACTTGGGTAAGCCCGGTTCAAGTAGTTCCCAAGAAGTCTGGGGTGACAGTTGTCAAAAATGAGAAGGATGAGTTGATTCCCACTAGAGTGCAGAACAGTTGGAGAGTCTGCATTGACTATAGGAAGCTCAACCAGGCGACCCGCAAGGATCACTTTCCTCTTCCCTTCATTGATCAGATGTTGGAGCGCCTGGCAGGTAAGTCTCACTATTGCTTCTTAGATGGTTTTTCTGGTTATTTTCAAATCTGTATTGCACCAGAGGACCAACATAAGACTACATTTACCTGTCCTTTTGGTACATTTGCTTATAGAAAGATGCCTTTTGGCCTATGCAATGCTCCTGGCACTTTTGAAAGATGTATGATGAGTATTTTTAATGACTTACTTGAGCATTGCATAGAGGTCTTCATGGATGATTTTAGTGTATATGGTTCCTCTTTTGATGCATGTCTTGATAGTTTGTCTAAGGTGCTTAATAGGTGCATTGAGACTAACCTTGTCTTGAATTTTGAAAAATGTCATTTTATGGTAGAACAAGGCATAGTCTTAGGGCACATTATTTCGCATAAGGGCATAAAGGTTGACCCTGCTAAGCTGCATGTAATATCACATTTGCCTTACCCCTCTTGCGTGCGAGAGGTGCGTTATTTTCTTGGCCATGCAGGTTTCTATCGCAGGTTTATTCAGAACTTTAGCAAGATAACCCTTCCACTATCCAACTTGCTTCAAAAGGATACCGCATTTGAGTTTGGAGACCAATGCAAGAAAGCATTTGATGAGTTAAAGAGAGCACTCACCACCACTCCCATCATCCAACCACCTGACTGGACCCTCCCATTTGAGCTCATGACCGATGCCTCGAATTATGCTTTGGGAGCAGTTCTCTCCCAAAGGGTTGGTAAGCTGTCTCATGTGATTTATTATGCATCTAGGACTTTAGATTCAGCACAAGTTAATTACACCACAACTGAAAAAGAGCTGTTAGCCATTGTCTTTGCACTTGATAAGTTTAGATCATATCTGTTAGGTTCTAAGGTTGTGGTGTATACTGATCATGTTGCCCTGAAGTATCTTTTGAAAAAGACAGATTCCAAACCTAGGTTGATTAGGTGGATGTTGCTCCTCCAGGAGTTTGATCTTGAGATTCAGGATCGGAGTGGTGCGCATAACCTTGTTGCAGACCACTTGAGCAGAATAGAGAGAGAGGAGGATGCATTTCCTATTCGGGATGACTTCCTGGATGAGCAGCTTTTAGTTTTGCATGTTTCACATCCCCCTCCCCTTACTCCTTGGTTTGCTGATATTGTAAATTATATAGTTGCTTCTGTTTTTCCACCCTTGGCATCCAAAGCTCAAAGAGACAAATTGAAGAGAGATGCCAAGTATTATGTATGGGATGACCCCTATTTGTGGCGTTTTTGCAGCGATCAGGTCATTCGCAGGTGCATTCCAGACCAGGAGATCCAATCGGTTCTCCAATTTTGCCATGCTTCACCAGTTGGAGGCCACCTTGGCACTCAAAGGACAGCACGAAAGGTGCTGGATTCTGGATTTTATTTGCCTACCATCTTCAAGGATGCAAGCAAAATCTGCAGCTCATGTGAGCAATGTCAAAGGGCAGGAGGCACCCTATCTTGGAGGCAACAGATGCCGCAACAACCTATGTTGTTCTGTGAGGTGTTTGATGTCTGGGGTATAGATTTCATGGGCCCCTTTCCTGTTTCTTTTGGTTTTTATTATATCTTACTTGCTGTGGATTATGTATCCAAATGGGTGGAAGCTAAGGCCACCAGGACTAATGATACTCAGGTTGTTGTAGATTTTGTCAGGTCTAATATCCTCTGCAGGTTTGGCATACCTAGAGCCATATTCAGTGATCAAGGCACACACTTCTGCAATAGATCCATGCAAGCTTTGCTCAAGAAGTATGGGGTTGTGCACAAAGTTTCTACACCATATCACCCCCAAACCAATGGGCAAGCTGAGATTTCAAACAGAGAGATCAAGCGGATTTTGGAGAAGATGGTGAAGCCTAATAGAAAGGATTGGAGCATACGATTGGAGGATGCTCTATGGGCCCATCGGACTGCTTACAAGGCACCCATAGGGATGTCACCTTATCGGGTTGTTTTTGGTAAGGCATGCCACCTGCCTGTGGAGATAGAGCACCGTGCATATTGGGCTGTGAAGCAATGTAACTTAGCTCTTGATCAAGCGGGTGAGGAGAGGAAGCTGCAGTTGAGTGAGCTAGATGAGATCCGTTTGGAGGCCTATGAGAACTCCAAGTTCTACAAAGAGAAGACCAAGAAGCTCCATGATAGCTCAATTTCCAGAAAGGAGTTCTTGGTTGGTCAAAAAGTGTTGCTCTACAACTCTAGGCTTGGACTCATGAGTGGAAAGCTCCGCTCTAAATGGATTGGACCGTTTGTAGTCACCCAGGTGTTTCCTTATGGCACTGTGGAGATCAAGAGTGAGTCCACAGACAAGAGCTTCAAAGTCAATGGTCACCGACTCAAGCCTTTCCTCACTACCTCTCCTACTTTGGATGATGCACCTGTGGAGGAGGTCTCATTGGTCGACCCCATTTTTGACCCATCATGATTTCGGGAGTCTTCTTTTCTCCTTCCTTACTCTTTTTATTGCACTTGTCTATATCTGTCTGATTCTGCTATTTGTGTTCCATTGAGGACAATGTGTGATTTAAGTGTGGGGGGGAGAGTAGTTTAGGTTGCATATTTTTGCTTTGATTTTTTAGGTTTTGCTAAGTTTTGGGCATTTTCTTGCATGTTTTTGCTTCATTTTAGTAGAGTCTTGGTATCTTGTGTCTGAATTCATGCATTTCTGTGTGTAAAGTTGCTTTTGATAATTAAGAGGTGGTAACACTGTGATAGAATTGTCCCTTTTGTGAGGATTTGAGCCTTAATTGTGGGTGGATTGCTATATATGCCACATAATTTTTCTTTCATGTGTGATTGCACTCTGGATTACTTGCACTCTAGAACTTGACTTGACTCTTGTTGATACTTGATATTCCCATGCACATTTTGAAATGATTTAGGCATTGTTTTTTTTCTTGAATAAGCCACTAGCCATATGAGCCTACCTTGAATGAATTTATCCTTTGATAGCCCCTTTGAGCCTTTATATCCCTTTTCTTTGTTCTTTAGCTCATTACAAGCCTATGACTGAAAAACCATGATTGTCCTAACCTTAGGGAATGTTGGAGCTTTGGAATTGTTTTGGGAATGGGTATTAAGTAAGCGAGGGTGCTTTGTTCTTCATCTCTTGTGAGCTCTGGGTTTTGCCTCTTTGGTCGGTGATGTAATTATGGCTTTATCTCATTATGTCATTTTTGTTGTTTCTTCTTTTCTTTCGTTCATGAAGTTCTGCAATGTAATGCAATTCAAAAAAAAAGAAAAAAAAAGAAGAAGAAGAAGAAAAAAAATGGAATAAAAGGTTGATTGAGGCATAGAGGATTGGAATTAGAGGTTGTTGTTATGTTTACCATTTTATTCTGGGGTGGATTGTGCTTATTTTTTTACTTGTTCCCCATTGCTCCTCTATTCCCTGGGTTTTAGCTACATTTCCCATATTTTTATCCTACCTTGTCCTTGGCCCCATTACAACCCTGAAAAGACCTTTTGATCTTAATGTGCATGTGTGTTGATTGTTGATGTTAGAGGCTTGTCAAGCCTATGGTTGTGTTTGTTTTTCATGATGTGCCTTGAGTGTAAACACTGATTAACCTTAAACACTTGAGTGTAAACACTATTGAGTGATCCTTGTGAGTTTCTATCATCTTTGTGACTACCCTCTTGATGTCATTGGTTTTCTTTGCATATTTGAAATAATTGGATGATGTTCATGGATGCCTTGATTCTTTGGTCCTTATTTTCTTCGTGTGCTCGATTTTTCCCATTTCTTTGCATTTCCTAGAATTCATTGTGAAGTATGTAATCTCTTAGGTTTTCATTCTTTAGTTGTAGTAATCTTGTTGCATGATTCACTTTGGTGCATATTGATTTTCTCAGTCCTAATTCTTAGTTTTGCCCAGGAGTGCAAAAGGATAACTGTGGGGGTATTTGATGAGCATTTTATTTCCCATTTTTCCTTGCATTATTTTACTCCTATTATTGATACTTGTTGCCTATTTGACATTGTTTAGCTTGATTTAGTGATTTAGAGTTTATTGGACTAATATTCTGAATATTGTTTAATTTGGGATTATTTAGCCTAATTAATTCTATTTCTATTTTCAGGTCATATTTGGCACAAGGGCTTTTTGGGCATTTTGGGAATGAAGATTTAATTTTGGAAGAGAAGATATATGATGAAGTGAAGATTGTAATCTATCTTTAGGATTAGTTGAGATTTAGTTATATCTTTTAAGATTTAGATTTTATCTATAAGATATTTTTTAGATTTAATTTAGAGATAAGCTTTCCTTAGGATTTGGGCCCATGATTTAGGCCCGTTTTGTGATTTAATTAGCCAATTTCGTGTAGACCTAGGGAAGACACTAATCATTCCACGTTTTTTACATTCTCTCTCTTAGAGAAGGCTTAGTTTTGCTCTCCAAGCTTGTGGTGGCTGCTAGGGTTTCTCTCTCTTCCCTTTCTACACATTTTTGGTATTTTTTCTTCATGGAAGGCTAAACTCTTAGGTTAAATCCCTTTGGTAATGTATCACATACTCTTGAGGTTTTGTTCTTAATGCTATTTCGTTTTTATTCACTGTTTTCATGCTTATTAATATGTTATGGTTCGCTTAGTTCCATTCTATAGAGATAATTCATGTGTATGAATGCTTAATTTATGCAAACTCGTAAAAACTCCATGCTTTGGCTTTTAATGCTTAATTAGAGGTTTGGGTTTTGGGGTGAGAATTGAATTTTCGCTTAGTATTTAATTCTCACGAGTTGGACAGTGAAGAGGAAAGAAATTGATCTTTTGTGACCGATGATAGAGTTGTGAACGCGAGCCAAAGGGGTTTATCCGCTTTTCCTTATCTGTTACTTCGTTTTGATTTAATTCTGTTTTGATTTCAATTATTAAATATTCAATATTCAATATTCAATAAAAAACCCCCCCTATTTTCTATGCATACTATGTGTTCGACCTTTTGCTTGATAAGATATTCCTTGGGAGACGACCTAGGAGTCACTTCCTAGTACTATACTTAAACTGTTTTTATTTGTATCGGGTACGGCCTCGATCAATATATTCGGACTGTCTTCCCAAAGGGACATTTTGTTACTCGCTATACTGAATTTTTTCATTCCTGTTATTCCACCTGTGAATTATATCTTGCAAGCGATTTTCCCAATTAATATTTTGTTTTCCTCTAAGGGTCAATTGATGCAAATCTTCTGGCTGGGATGGTTGAAGAGGAATGTGTTGACGCATGCCAAATTGACGCATGACTCGATCTGGTTGATGCCACTCAACAATATTGTAACATATGAGTGGACATACAGATCTCCAAGCATCCATGTTTTGTAACACCAAATGTTGTAAGGTGCCCAAGTCAAATGCCGAGTATGGCTCCCACACAATCTACAAATAAATATCATTTTTAGATTAACAACAACGGTTACGAGCCTAATACGAGAAATAAGGGTTGAGAGAATAAAAATATATATACGCACATCATTTTCCTTAAATTGATCAAATTTCAACCTGTACCAATTCAAGGAATGGGAAGGTCTGCTATAATTCTGACCATGCACCCACCTATATAAAAACCAGAAAAAAATGAAATATTAATAACAACAACAACAATGATGATGATAATAATAAACATATTAATAATAAGAATTGACATGTACTTACCGTGTACCATATGCTGCGTCATTTCGACGATGGGGCTCATCTTCGTTTATTGCTCTTAATACTGGGGCGATAGAAGGAAATCTCTCCCAAGCCCATAATTGTATCAGTGGAAGAAAACCACAAATATCTTTTCGAGCGTAGTTGGTGGATTGACATAACTCACGATATAGAAAGCTCAGCACAGCCGATCCCCAACTATAATTTCTTTCTTCGTCGAGGTTTTCTAAGAGACAAAGAAAACTCAATTGCACAAAAGTTCCAGAGTGATTTGCGAACATAACACCTCCAAGTAATCTTAATATGAATGCACGTGTAAAAATTAACTTGGTATAGTCATTATTCTCATGACCCTCTGGAAAGTGGCCAAAGTTTGCCTCCAGTCATGCCATTTTCAGTCCACTGCCACTCAAAGCATCTTCTGGTGGACGCATTCCTAGTAGATGCTCCACAAGTGATGGCCAATCACTAGATGTACGACCAATCACTGCTCTTCCTTCCACTGAGATACCGAGCAGAATAGCAACATCCTCTAACGTGATTGTGCATTCTCCGAAAGGCATGTGAAATGTGTGAGTTTCAGGCCTCCATCGCTCGACTAATGCAAAAATTAACCTATGATCAACTTGAAATAGCATCATCTCTGCAACCCAATAAAATCCACTACCCTTTAAGTTTTCTACCAAAGCTAGATGAATATCAGCAACTCCAGCATGAAATTGTTGTGCACGTCGACACCGTAAAATACGATCCGGGCGACCGTTCCATACGTGCTGTGAAACATGTTTATCTTGTAAAAATAAAACTGAATCGTCCTCTGGACCAGGATTAAGCACACGTCCTGCCATTTGTACCTATATAAACAATAATGTAAATAATTAATAACAATTCAAACTAGTAAATAACACAAATAAAAAAATTTCGTAATTAAACAAATAAAAATTAAAAAAAATTCTAACTAATAAAAATAACGCTCTAACTCTTACTAATACCTAAACTAATAAAAATATAACTTCTACGTAAAAAAATCTAATTAATAAAAAATTAAAATAAAGATGTACACATAAATATAAAAACACATAAAGTAATTACCTAAATAAATTTTAAAGTACAAAAAAAATTACAATCCAAGTCTTACCTAAACATTAGAAATCTAAATAATAAATAAATAAAAATTCTAACTAATACTAATAAAAAAATTTAAAATCTAAATACAAAAATAGCTAAACATAAAAAATATAAAATCTAACTAAACTAATAAAAAAAATTTAAAATCTAACTAGTAGTTAAAAAAAATTTAAAAATATGATTAATAAAAAAATTTAAAATCTAACTAATAGATAAACATAAAAAATATAAAATCTAACTAAACTAATGTAACAAGGATTGTATATCATCTTACTTTATAAGAAAAGTAAGAAGTTTATGAAAACTTGGACTTGTTATCGTTGGAAAAAGATATGAAAATAAGAATTTTCCCTTCCCTTGAAAATTTAATTTCAGAAACACTTGATCAATGATAAAGGTTGACTACCAAAATCAGAGTTTGCGGAACCATAGTAAAATCATCATATTGTACCCCCAAAATATATCAAGTGTAACAAGTCCATTAATACCAAATAAGTATAATTATGAAACTGAATTCCTCTTATGATACCTTTTTTCAAAATATGTATCCTATAAGTTCTATTAAAAATAGAAATGTTATAGAGCTGGTCACTGGTCCTTTGTCCAAACATCCTTCTAGTCGGATCTTCGATATCTGCACAACGGGTTCCCACCCATACTTTCTATACTCTGCATGCACCTAAGGGACATCTCCCTTTACCGATTCTTGTGCAAGCTAGATGCACGATCAACACCTAATAAGGGCATGGGGGTTAGCTATACATATTCGCATAATCAAATGAGAATAAAACTAACATCCACAAGTTAACATGTAGCAAATCATGATGCATAATCATATGAGCACACCCGGTTAATCATAACAATTCTTTCAATGCAGGTGGCATGATGCATGATTTCCTTCCACAACTGAGACCTCTAAAGGTCCATCTTGGACGTCCATCCAATACACCCTTGTGTTCCCGGAACACCGACATTCGTTCCCAGAACGTAATGCCGAACCATACTTGGATAATACGCATCACTCCCAGAGTGTGCACCACGTTCCCAGAACGTGTAGCAAACCATACTTAGAATAATAAGCACCACTCCCAGAGTGTGCACCACGTTCCCAGAACGCATACGTTCCCAGAACGCATAAAAACCAGGTCCCGGACACTGGCCACATATCTATAATGTGTCATCAAGTAGGTTGCATATCAATGTGTTCCCAAAACACTAACATACGTTCCCAGAACGTATAAAACCAGGTCCCAGACACTGGCCACATATCTATAATGTGTCATCAAGTAGGTTATAATTTGGTACTCCCGGAGTACCCTCCTCATATTCCCAGAATATGATAAACGTTCCTACCAACCAAACTTCCATTCTATATGAATGCACAATCATCAAGGTTGGCTTTATCTTTAATTCCATTATTATACCAACGTGTTCCCATAACACTAACATACGTTCCCAGAACGTATCGCAAACCATACTTGGAATATAATCAAGCACCACTCCCAGAGTGTGCATCACGTTCCCAGAACGTGTCCAAGAAACCATGTCCCAGACAATGGCCACATTCCCAGAATGTGTCATCAAGTTGGTTGCATCAGTTTAGTACTCCTAGAGTACAGGGCCGTGTACTCCGAACATCACAAACAATCCTTGCCAACCTATTTCATCACCTTTCTCTATGCATGCATCGCATACATAATTACTAAGGTTGGTCTTTCCATTAATTATTGTGATTTAGACATATTCCAATTTCTCTTTTGAACGATTTATTTGAGGTATAGTCTTTGACACAAAATTCTCTTTTGAATTATCTCAAGACATGCCTTTAAACTTAGATTGGGTAAAACAAAGTTAATGGTATTCAAAAACTTAACTTTTTATTTTTCAGGTTCAAGTACTAACCGGTTACAGTTCCAGGCTAACCGGTTAGAATTACAGACCTGAACTGTTTACCATTGTAATTCAGAAAACCCTTTTTCTTGAATTCCCTACCCAATCCATAAACCAGCTTAACAATGTTTATACCTCAAAACCACTGTTTATATCATTCAAAAGTCTAAATCACATTTCATTGTCCAATGAGCATAATTTCCTCTTGAAACTATCTCATTACCTTAAGGTATTAACTCTTTAACTGCAATCTGAACTATAACAGTGAAATCAACTTATTTTCATATTGTTTTCCATGAAATTAAGGCCTAGATTTGAGTAGGATTTGTAAGACCACAATGCTGATTTTGTAAACTTATTTTCTTTTGCATTTTAACAGGGTCTAACCGGTTACGAATATCGAGTAACCGGTTAGATTATGCAGTCTGACACTAAAATATGAGTTTTAACAAACCATTCTCTTCACTACTCAAATCTAACCAAATTTCAACCTTTAACAGAGTTCATATACCTTAAATAAATATGTTTAAACACATAAACATATCTATCTTGCATGCATTCAATTTGGATACACAAATTGCACATTATTGCACATATTTCACAACTTAATGCATCAATTCACATAATATCCAAGTAAGTCATGAAATAAACATCAACATAGCTTGCATGCATTCAGATAACATTGCTCAAAACATCAATTGAGCTCAAATTGGCCTCCAAGCCATTTAACCATTACAACTTATGCCCTTTGAGTCTCTTGGTGACTCATCCTATATTCTACCATAATTTATTCTCATTCTAGCAAATAGTAAGCTTCCCCCTTACCTTAGGTTCGTGCTTGATCCAAAAGATTGCAGAGAGAAAGGCTCCAACATAGATCTCCATTAAATCCACTATATGCAGATAGAGTTGGACAGGGTACCAAAACCAGGGAATTGACATGCAAAACCCAATTAAGAATTGGGAAAATAGTCAAATTGAGTTCTCTGCAACTTGCACTAGAGGTTGGAATAGATTTGAAACCAAAAGGGTTCGTGTGCTTACCAAAATCGAGCTTCAAAGTCAGCTCCAGAAACCAGAAGCTGAGGTTTGACAACATCAACACCTCAACTTGGCAAGCTTTGTTCTCTTGATTCAGGGACTCTCAACTCACAAATTTTATATCAATACAAAGACCTTGATTCAAGCTTTGTAATGGTGTATCACTCACTCTCCAACACTCAGAGACAAGGAAGATTTTCTTCAGACGAACTTGGAACCCTAATTTCGCTTTCAGACCAAACTTAGCAAAAATGAGGCAAATTGGATCAACCATCAAGCTTATATATACGAATTCAAGCAACATGCAAGGCGACACGCGTCTCCCACCATGAATCGAGTGGGATTCGTGGCGAATTCTGGGTTAAAACGCGTGATTACTCATCAAACGCACTAACCCAGTTTTCTGAGTTCATCGTGTAACCGGTTACACAGCCCTTCTAACCGGTTACATACTGATAAAATTCAAAAATTAATAATTTAATTACTCTTTCTTCAAAAACCTTTTTAATATTGCAATTAGGTCCCAACCCAAGGGCTAATTTACAATATTCACATTTTTGTACAAAATAACCATATATAAAAATATATCTCATATTTTTATATAAAAACACATAATGTACAAAAACTAAAACCTTCAAAACTAATATAAATCAATTATAAAATAATTATTATAATTAATTTCTTGGTTATTTGGGAGACGAAAATTAGGGGTGTTACACTACTCCCCCACTTAAAAGGAATTTCGTCACCGAAATTCATCTTTTGAAATTTTCCACTTTTCCAAAGTATTTTTATACCAGAAAACTTCATCTTGCTCCCAAAAATTTGTTCTTTAGGGTCCTCCCCCACTTAAAAGAGTTTCGATATAGTTCTTTTATTTCCAAACATCTCTAATAAAACCTTTCACCTTAAACCAAAATTCTTTGCATAAAACTCTTAGGTGAAAGAATTTCTTTTAAAAGAAATACTCTTTACACTTCACATAAATATTCTTCAATTAAAGCACTTTCCAATAAACTTTTTGGAAAAAATTTTTGGGCTGCGCACTCTGATCTCTCAAGCACGATCAAAGAAACGTTTGTATGACTTCATTTCTTAATAGTTTGAAACATTAGGGTGATCAGTCCTAATATTCAATCCATTAATAACAAAATCATCCCTTTCAGGTATAATCTTTCTCAAGAAAGACCATACGACAGGTCTTTAAGTTAGATGAACTTAAAGATAGGGTAATTATCACTATCAGACTTAGTTAGATAGTCAAATTCTAGAGATATTTCCGTTGGGGAGACAAAGATTTGTCCTATCCCGGTGGTTGTTAATCTCTCTAGCCATAACTGATCTTTCTATTTCTGTAGTGTCCACAGATATTATCACATCCGACTGTGATAAGGGTTTTGATCACAGAAAAATTGAAGTTGAACTTACAGGATATTGATATTCTCAAATGATTAGATTAACGTAATCGAAAAACATTTGACTACGTTAACTCCGATCAAAGGAAGAGATAGGCTTGGGTTGTTTACGTCAGGATTACACTCAACTCTCATCTCAACCGGTGAATTCTTCTCGTGCTGGATTCGCTTGCTGTCCAATCCTTTCTCACCTTTTCTTTCAAGACAATTCGGCGAATAATACTCCAGCTCCCTACGATCGGAATTTACTATTCCCTTAGGTACATCACAACTAAACTCCAAGTGATGTGCCTAACAGTTTTCACCTCGAGATGGACAAATGTTCCCTTTCCTATTTCCTCCTTAGTCACTTTTCTCCAATTGAGGATTCCTTAACCTTTATATTTCCGTGGTAGGTATTCTCCCACTTACCTTTCCTCTTTCTCCCATTAGGCCTTTATTTCATCAATCTTTCCCTTATTCTGAATTCTGATACTCCTGAAATTCATGTACTTTCCCGTAGTCCTCATACATGCTTACCAACATCGAGAAATTCCTTATTCCTTGATAGTTGATAGCTAACTTGGGTTCGAACACAATCTATTCTTGAAATTCATGCCTTTGGATTTCTCATCTAGGTTGTACCAGAAAACACTTCCTAAATCCCTTACTTCCATAATATATTTTCTAATATCCATAATCCCTGACTTTAATTTCAAAGATTAAATCTCATTCGTTTCTTCATAGAAATCCAACTCCTCATTTCTGGGTTGAAATTCACGAATTCGATTCAAGAATTCGTTGGTGCTTTACAACATTTCCAATCTAACGCTAGATGATTCCTCTTGCGTTACCAGACTTAGGTCTCTGAACTCCTCGATCAGAATAACCTCCTTAACCATCATTGAGCTCACAAGAATAGCCTATCAGTTCAAATCGTCTGCAACTACGTTTGCTATGCCAAGATGGAGCTCAAAGCCATAATCTTTAAGAAACTCCATCCATCGCCTTTATCTTACATTCAACTCTTCCTCTTCTTAATGTCATTCATACTTTCGAACTCCAAACTTGTTCATGAATCACAACCTTCTCATCTTAATGCTTATCATCTCTTTTGCATCGTCCTGTTAAATCCTCTACCTTCTCTAATTGGAGTAGTCCATAAATATTATGATTCAATCCTCTTAAATCAATTTCAATGAATCAAGGCATTGAGTTATTTTACCACATTAAATCCTTTCCTTAAATTTTTTACTTAGGTAATTGACATTGAGTTTGGATTGGAGGAAGATGTCTACTGATACCAAAAGTTCCTTCACAAAGGACTTAAATTTTATTTTAAACTTTTAGTTCTAACCGGTTACAAGAAACTCTAACCGGTTATGAAGTATAGTTTTAGAAATAAAACCAAAGAACTTTCAAAAACCATTTTCTTTACATCGTCCAATCCAACTCAAAATAGGATTTAATCATAATCTAATACCTTGATTCCAACTGAATTCATCACTGAAATGATTTAAATCATAATATACTCACCTTTTTCCATAATTTCTCTTGGACTAATCATATTATATTGGGTATAATCCATCACTACCCCGCCATAATTAAACAACATCCAATCATTTCATACAATCAATTGATCTTTCCAAGTCAACTTGTCAGGAGCCATGCGATCTTAGAAAATCCTTAAATACTCCGGCGATAGTACCCAGCCAGCCCTAAGAACTTCTTACTTTAAAGATCACATGCCCTGCGAACTTAACTTCGCTCAACCAAAACTCATCTTTGGCGAGCTTAACACACCACTACTCCTCTTGTAGGATTCTCAACACAATCCCGAGATATTTTTCATGTCCCTCCGGATTCTTAGAAGAAACCACAAACGAATCCAAATATAATCTAAAGGTCTTGTTCTTATAGTCCATAAAAGAACAAGTGCATTAGTCAATTCGAACGGCATTATTTCCTACTCATAATGTCCGTATCGAGATCAAAAATACAGTCTTAAGTGTATTCCTGTCCCGAATCATGATTTGAGGTTAATCCAACCTCCAATCAATCTTAGAAAACACTTAGACTCCTTTAATCCGATCCAACCAAAACCCTTTTAGCACTTTTCTACGTGTTTCTCCCATTTGACCATTCCCGATGGTACCATATTATAAAGGTAGTAGAGATAGAATCAGTTTCAAGAATTAACTTGATTCCAGACTCTATCGCTTTACTCAAAGGTAAACCTGGCATCATTTCCTACAACC
Organism: Crotalaria pallida; assembly: GCA_037953625.1. Lineage (NCBI taxonomy): Eukaryota > Viridiplantae > Streptophyta > Magnoliopsida > Fabales > Fabaceae > Crotalaria > Crotalaria pallida. The sequence goes on from CM075653.1 coordinate 28,266,314, forward strand.
AGGATTTCTTTAACCCCCTTTCTCCTTTAATATTGCTTCCCAGAAGCAATATATGGGTTCATTGGATTCCCGATTCGAAACTTGGGAATCCCGATATAGGGTTGTTCTATCGTCATTAATCATGATAACTTGATCCCTCGGCTACCAAACCGTGCTTAAGATCAAATGTAATCATGACACAGGTAGATAGACAAAGTCTAATACCTTAATAGAACGATTCAGACATACCTTGGAAACCACTACAAGAAGATTTGTAGGATTCTCTGCTTTGAGATAGCCGATTGGATAAGGCATAGAGCAACTTTGATCACTACCCTTATCCGACAGGAACAAAAGAAAGGATAGCTTTAGAGTTTAACAAACTCAACAAGGTTGATCTTTAAGAAGATCACTGCCCTACACTCGGTCTGAAAATTTGATTGACTTTAACACGAGTGAGGGTAAACACTCCTACTCAGAGTCGAGGACTCAACTACAACTCCTTAAAATTTCCTCATCACTGGTCCTATGAAAACATAATAAACCAACACTGTGGTTTTGAGTTTTCAACATATCTAAAGAGAATCATACGACTATCATACTTCTATTTAGACTTCATAGAACACTTCTTAATAGCAGAATGAACTACTTATCTAGAGCCATTTCCCATAACCTTAGCTCTAGTTTGGAAGTATATGAAAGCATACTTCCCAAGAAACATTGCAGATATCGATGACCAGCATATTGGACCACACACCCAAGGACCAAGAGTCAGGACCATTGCTCTGATACCATAAAAGTGTAACACTCCTTGTATATCATCTTACTTTATAAGAAAAGTAAGAAGTTTATGAAAACTTGGACTTGTTATCGTTGGAAAAAGATCTGAAAATAAGAATTTTCCCTTCCCTTGAAAATTTAATTTCAGAAACACTTGATCAATGATAAAGGTTGACTACCAAAATCAGAGTTTGCGGAAATATAGTAAAATCATCATATTGTACCCCCAAAATATATCAAGTGTAACAAGTCCATTAATACCAAATAAGTATAAAACATACCCTTTAATTGGCTTTTCAAAGATCATAAAAATACTTTTCAAAGTTCAATACCAACATGCATGCACTTAAATCATATAGATCAAGTCATGAATTTAGACATAAGAACACGAATAGAAGACAAAATCGTTTTGAGTGAAAAGAAACCCAAAACCGAGACACATTTAAAGAAAATAAGAAGGTTTTGGTTCAAAAATCTTTTGCAAAACTTAAAACAAAAATCAAGATCAAGATACAAATCAAAGCTTTACAAAAAAATTAAGTCAAAGATCAAGACATGCAAAGGTTTAAGGCCAAAACAAGCCAAGAATCAAAACATAGTTTAAAGCTTTATGAGAATGAAAGCAAAGATCAAACATGCAAAGATTCAAAGTCACATAAATCATCATCATGTAACATGAAAGACCCAAAAATTAAACATTTATTTAACATAAACATCTCACTCCTCACGGTTTTAAGCATCAAAATCAATCATGCAAGAAGATTTAATTCAAACTCATAAAGATCATGAACAATCTTTAGATCAAGGAGGTTTTATCTTAAAAACATTAAGATCTATCATGAACAATACAAACCGAATCATCAAACATAATCTACACAAATTACAAGTTAATTCGAGTCTTTTAAAGTCTATAGTTGAGAAAGATCAACACATAGAGTCATCTTTCAAAGGATAAAATGAATATGCAAAGAGAAGAAACAAAGATTACAAGATTTCAAAATAAAAACTAGGTCTACTCTTCTAGGATCTTCGGTTTATACCAAGAAATAGGTCTTCTAGTTCTTCTAAGTACTTGATCTCCAAGGGTCTCCTAGGTTTAGGTCTTGATCTCCTTTTCTTCTCCTAGAGTTGCTTCGGCCTTTTCTCCCGTAGGGTCCATGGTTGGTTTCCTCCTCACTCTTTGAAGAAGAAAGGGATTGAAGGAAGAAATCAAGGTGTTTGGGTTGGGAGGTTTGGGTTTCCACTCCTCTTTTCCTCTCCTCCCTTTTCGGTCACTCTCCCTTTCTCTAAGGGTCTCAAGAGTTTTGTGTTGCTCTTGGACCAAAGTGTTTGTGTTGATGTGTGAAATGAATGAAGGAAATGAGAAGTGAACAAAAGCCAATACTCATACACACACACGGTTTTATGTAGGCAAAGTCAAGAGGTGGAAGTTTCCTCTTTTGTCCTCGGTTTAGGCTATGGTTCAAGGATAATTCGGTCCACTTAATTAGTTGCATGGGAGGGATTGTCAAGGGGGACAAAGTGAAGATAAAGTCTCTCTTAGGCTTCATGAGTCATCACCCTAGGCTTCCACTTGTTTCCCACTTGAATTTTCTATTTCTTAATGCTTAATAAAATCTATCTAGGTTGGTTCCTCTTCTCGTACACGGCCACACACACCCACACACAAACACACGGTCATACCCATGCACTCACACGTTGCACACACATATATTCTCATGCATACACACACACTTACACGTATCACTCACATATTCACATACACATTCACACACATACTCATGCACACCTCAAACATTCCCACATTCATGCATACATCATCACATAATTTGCATTTACTAAATTTCCATAACCCTAAGCATGCATATACAAGGACCGCACACATATATGCATACTCATACATAAGATAAATTATTCATGTATCATAGTAACACCAAAAATATCAAGCATATATTTTTAGAAATCAAGACACCCTTTCATCAAATAGTTAAAATTCACCATTTTCCTAAAAGAATTTTAATCACATAATTATTTCCAAAACTCAGCCTTAATTTTTTTTAACATTATCTCATGAAAAATCTTTCTTTTAAAATCATTTATCACCTTAAAAACGTGAATTAAGAAATTTATTTTAAGAAAACATTCTTTCAAAGAGACTTTTCTCAAAAATATTTATCTTTAGCATTTTAATTTAATACGAGGAATTTGCGGGGTATTACACTTGCTAAGGACACAAACCAATAATAAAGATATGAGAGAAAAATTCAGATCTGAAATTTTTTTTTATTTTGTATATACTCCCCCAAACTTAGATGTTGGCTTGTCCTCAAGCAAACTAATCTATCTTAAAACTACAAAATAAAAATTAAAACCACCTAAGAAAGCTGGACAATATTTTTGGGGAGGTACAGGTCCTGGGGTGCAATATTGAAAAAAAATTGGGGCTAATGGGGTCCAAATCCTAAAATACAAATCTAATCCTAAAAAAAAATCTATCCCTAAAAAATAGAAAATAAAAAAACGAAAATAAAAAAAATCTATTCTAAAAATAATCCTAAGAAGATAAATCTAATCCTAAAAAGATAAAAACAAAATTATAAAAAGATATAAAACTAATCTAATCCTAAAAGATAAGATAAAAAAATATCTATTGCTAAAAATAAGATAAACATAAAAAAATTCCTAGAGATAAAGATAAATCTAATCCTAAAAGATAAGGTGGTAGAATCAGAATTCGACCCCAAAACTTATTTTCTGCACCCCATTGTCCTTGACTTCAGTTTTTTTTTTTTTAGAAACGAACACTAAAAACTATTCTCCTAAACAAAAATCAACTAATAAATGGAGTTAGGAACTTACCTTTGTTACACAGCTTTTTCTATTGATGCACATGGAGGAACTCCCCCAAACTTATTTACCCGTGTCACATGAACAACTAAAAGTAGTGCTAGAGAGCACCACATTAGTAGTTACTTATAAAAAATTCCAACTCCTTATTCACTTAAAAAAATAAACAAAGATTACACTACTACATAATTACAAAAAATCCACCAGGATCCCAAATTCTATGGCTCAACTCCCATGTGATATAGGAATAACAAGTTACTCCCATGTCCCATGGGAATGACCAGGGATGATGATGAAATAAGGAAATTTTGAAAAGGAATTTAAACCCACCAGGGTCAAAAGGTACATTCCTTACATCATGCATCATCATAGAGAATTTGTCTTTTTCCCCATTCATGAAGGTGTAAAGTTCATGAACAAGGGAAACAAAATTTTTAGGATCTTTATTCATCCATGTGTACAACAATGACTCATGTTGATGTTTTGGAAAAACATCATAAAAATTCAAGGGTCGAACATAATTGAAAAATTTTGAATCATCCACACATGCTAAGGATTTAACACAATTTTCAAGTTCAGAAAATTCAGCACGCAAGGATGAGTCAAATTTTTCTACTATTATTCTATCCCCATCTGTTTTGTTTTGTTTCACCTCTTCTTTCTCATGATGCACCTCAATTACTTTTTCTTCTTCAAAATTTTCAGAGAGGTTAGTACTTAAGTCTTCCTTAATGGAGAACTCTTGAACCAACTTTTCTATGGAAGATTTCTTATATAATTTTTCAATCTCATACTTTTGTACCTTCCACATGATAAATTTCTTATACGCATTGAAATACAATTCCTCAATCTCAAAAATCGAGGTGTTTGCATCATAAGTAAGAGGAGATGAATTCAAAACAAAATTAAAAAAAATTTAACTCTACACAAGGCATCATTGTACATTTCAATGAAAAACAGAAAAATAAAAAGAAAATAGAATTTACTAATAACTACACTAAGTACCAAAAATAAACTAAAGAAACTACTCCCCGGCAACGGCGCCAAAAACTTGTTGATGTGCCAGCAAGTGGACTAGGTCAATGAGTAATATAGTCTATGGAAGACCGAATATCGTCCCACAGGGAGTTGTGTTTTTAGTATATTTTCACCTTAATGTAATTAAAAATAAATCCTATAACTAAAAAGTTGTTTAATTTAAAATTCAGATTTGAAATCAATAATTAACTAAACTAAAAATTTGCTGAAATAAAATAAAACTTGAGAAACTATGGGAGAAAGTGGTTAGGAACGTTGGTTGCATTGTAGGTTTCACTTATTCAATTATAATTTAGATTTTCCTTTAATTCATGGACAATTCCTCTCAAATAGCAATAGTTAGATCTCTCTAACATTACCCTTATTCTCTAAATACTTAATCCTTGATCTCTCAACAAATTACAATATTAGAAAATAACAAATTCAGCACAAGGGAATTACCAAGTCATATAATCATTTAATCATATCTCTATAACTAAACTGATTATACCGTTAATTGCAAGGCCTATTCAAAATTCCTAACTTTCGTTAAGAATTAATAAATCCAAAACATAAATTGATCAGTTTTACGTATGCAATAAAAACACAATTAACGCATGAATTAAAAATAGGAAAACTCTAAATCATAAATTGAAATAAGCTACGCCATACAAATTCACCATGTTCCTAACACGAGGGTTTTAGTTACACATAGAAATAAGAAGAATGAAAGACATAATAGGGAAATTCATAGACAAATTACCCCAAATTCTTCAATCTTCAATTGCTCCAAATCAATGCAATCTCCCTCTTCAATTCTAATTTCTGTTTTCTCCTCTAGTTGGCTGCCTAACCTAGTTCTAAATCACTAATTTATATTTACAAAATATCCCTAAGTAGAATCCCAATCAATTTCTGAAGTTTTGGCCCAATTGGGCTTTTTTTGGTGCACGCGCGCCCCAGGCGCACGCGATATAGCGCCTCAGGTGCGCGTCTCTGCTGTTTGGCCTTTTCTTTAGATGGCGCGCCCCAGGCGCACCCGTCCACGCGCCCCAGGCGCGCGGGACCTATTCCGGCTCCGTTTTTCTCCGTTCTTTTTCCTACTTCAAGGTCTTTACGTGCTCTTTCCAATTCCATAATTAATTTTTGCATTTGAGCTCCAAAATCACCTGAAACAATGAACAAACGATCAAAAAGTTCAAGGGAAACTACAACTACTAAAATTCCTAAAAACTAGTAAAAAGATCCTAAGTTTGCTACGAAAATAAGCCAAATCAAAGTAAAAGAAAGTAAAATGAAGTCCAAAAGATATATATATCAGACCCAAATCAGGTAGCATTACACAGAACATAGGAAATAATTTCTAAGAAGTCATAATAATAAACTAAACCTAACATTTATATTTACATCGTAATAATCATAATCATTTTCAAGTATTTCACAACACAGACATGCACCATTCACAATCACAATATGAGGCATTTCCTTCAAAATTATTTTCTTAACTTTCTTTTTCAGTTTTCTTAGTTTTTCTCATCTTTCCTCTTTCCTTTCTTCTTTTCTTTTCTTTCTTGTCTTTTCTTATAATGTACCATTAGGTATTTTTGCATGCATCTGTTAGGATGGTGTCTTCACCCAATAGGATTTCTTACCTTCACCCAGGATTTTCTTACCGCATAGACCATTAGCTCGTTAGGGCCTTTTCTTTGTTCTTTTCTTTCGTGCTTTCTTACACGTCTCATTATTTATTATATCGATTTACCAGGAAGCTATTGATCTTGCGCGAGTTCCAAACACCTAACGAGACTTTGGATCTATGGGATTTACTTACCTGAGTGAGGACTTCACCTATTGGGAATTCGAGTCTATTCCTTAAAATAGACTCTATCCTAACAGGGCACCTAATGGGTATGGATACTCGACACGTGATCAATAGTTGTTGCCTTTTGTTTAATTTGTTTATTCCAATGACAATCCAGTCCAATTTAATTCAAATATATATGATTTACACTAACAAGCAGCAGACAAAATTTTACTTCATAAATAAATACCAACCGGATATCATCCAATAATCAATAAAAATAATCTATACAATTAATCAATTCATAACCAATTTTAAGTTCACCAAAAATTAACCAAATAATCAATTAACCAATAATCAATAAAAATAATCAATAAAAATAATCAATTCATCAAACATAAGCGTGTTCATTTCTTTAATTTAATAACAGACTTATTGTAACATCCCTGAACTTTAGTTCTCGAATAATGTATTGAATAGCTTATGCTTTGCTATATGAATGCTTTGCCTTAGCTTGATGTGTTAGAGCTCAATCTTGTTTAGTTAGCTAATAGTGATTAGGGTTAGCTTAAACCTAATTAATTAGGTTTATCCTTGTGTAGTTTTAGGTTGATTAGGTTTATATGACTAATAGTTTAGTTAAAAGTTAGACTAGCTTGGTTAATGAATGGCTTAAGAGTTAAGTGGACTAGATTAAGCCTAAGTTAACCAAATGGGCCTTGTGAGTGATGTTGGGCCGTGAATGTGTGCACATGAGTGTTGGGCCGTGTGTGTGTGTGTGTGAAAACCGTGAAGAATGTGTGTGTGTGTGTGTGTAGCCATGAGTGAGTTTGTGAGTTTGCATGAAGAAGTGAGGTGTCATGCTCACATTTTATGCATGATGCACAAGAAGAGGTGGCAACACCACATTTAACTTCCTTGCATGAAGTGTGAGGTGTCCACACCTAATCTTACCACTTGGTCACCTTATCTCCTCACCATTTGACCATAAGACATTATATAAGTAACCATGTGTGGATGATCATCACTTTTGCTTCCTTTTCTTCATGACACCATCACCATCATCTTCATCTTCATCTTCTTCCTTTGTGAACCTCACGGCCAACACCCACAAGCACCACCATCCAAACTTATTCTTCCATTAAAACCAAGAAATCTTTGCAGATCCTAAGTCTAGATCATGGATGTACAACATGCATGAGTGATTAAGGCTTAGAAAGTTCAAATCCAACCCTTCCTCTTTTGAGAAGCTCATGGCCACACCCATCACCACCCTTAATCAAGCTTAAACTTTTATCAAACACAAGAAACCTTAGCATATTCATACTCAAGATCATTAATATGCCACTTGCTTAAAGTTTTGTGTTGAAGAAATTTCAACAATTAAACTCAAAAGCTTAACAACCCTCATGGCCAAACCCTAATCAAAGCCTTAAGATCTTTAGCTTGGTAGATCAAGTTGAGCCTTGGAGTTTTAGAAGCTTGAGATCAAGTTTCAAGTGTCAAAGGAGGGAGAGTGCTCATGGTTTGGTGAGGAAAAGGCCCAAAAGTTCTAAGTCTCCATAGTTTTCTTCTAAGGTATGTGAGAGGAGCTTACACTTTTGCTAGAATAAGTCTTGAAGCTTAGAAATCAGGTTGAGTCACCATGAGACTCAAGGGAACTAGTTAGATTTTGTTTTGGCTTGGAGGCCAATTTGTGATGAATCTTGACATGTGATTGTTAAATGTTCTATGCTGAATTTTATGACTATGTTTAGTGTGATGAGTAATTACATAGGTTATGTCGGTTAATTGAATGTTTAGACCCTTGGATGAACAAGGCTTAAGTGTTGACTAAATGGATTTTAGTTAACTAGGCCTTAATTGAGAATTAGATAAAGTAATTAAAGTGTTAATCAAAATGGTTTTGGATTGCTAAATCTCGGTTAAGGGAGTTAACTTAGTAACTAAAATGATTTAGTCAACTAAGTACCAATTAAACCTAGTCTTAGATAACTAAATAGTACTTGAACCTAATTAAGTTTCACTTAATCCCATGATTAGTCAACTAATCCAAGATTAGTTGGACTTAATCCTAGTCTAGTGAACTTAATCCCATGGTTAATCAACTAATCCAAGATTAGTGAGACTTAATCCTAGACTAGTGAACTTAATCCCCTGATTAGTCAACTAATCCATGATTAGTTGGACTTAATCCTAGTCTAGTGAACTTAATCCCATGTTTAATCAACTAATCCAAGATTAGTGAGACTTAATCCTAGATTAGTGAACTTAATCCCCTGATTAGTCAACTAATCCATGATTAGTTGGACTTAACCCATGATTAGTCGGACTTAATCCGAGATTAGTCAACTAAGCTAGACTTAATCCATGATTAGTGAGACCTAATCCATGATTAGTGGACTTAGTCCATGATTAGTCAGCTAAAGTTCAGTTAAACCTAGTCTTAAGTAATTAGGACTTACTTAACCAAAGTCTTAAGTAATTAAGACTTACTTAACCCAAGTTCTAGTTACTTAAGGTGTACTTAGGTCAGGGAAATGATGGGACTTTGTCCGGATACTCAGACATAAGCTTGACCTAGAACTAGTATGACTCTGCTATGTTATCTGCATGCTTAGATACTTATGGATACATGTTGAATGCTTATGATTATATGATGATCTAATATGAATATGTATGTATCCATGCTGAACTGATGTCGAATGATCATGACATAGTTGGACTAATGATAAACTTGGAACTTGAACATGTGCATGATAACCTAGGATTGCAAGAGTTGCATTGATAACATACGTGACACGAGCTAGGTTATCAGACCAGTCCCAATCTGAGGAACATCTACGCAGGTGGAAACACCGTAAGGCATGCCTTTTCGACGCAGGTGAACCTGTGAACTGTTTATGTAACTGAACTTGATATTTTATGAAAGCATGCACAGGGTTCACCGTAAGTCGTGCCTTTCGACGCTGGTGGACGCACTGTAAGTCGTGCCTTTTACGCAGGTGGAAACACTGTAAGTCATGCCTTTTACGCAGGTGGAAACACTGTAAGTCGTGCCTTTTACGCAGGTGGAAGCACTGTAAGTCGTGCCTTTTACGCAGGTGGAAACACTGTAAGTCATGCCTTCTACGCAGGTGGAAACACTGTAAGTCGTGCCTTTTACACTGGCAGACGTGCCGTAAGTCGTGCCGCGTTCTTGAATGCACCATTCCTCAGATCTGGATCCGGTGGACATCGAGGCCTCGGAGTTGGAGAAACATGTACATGCATCATGCCACCTATCTTGAAAGATAATAACTAAACTGGTGTGTGCTCATATGTATATGCATTATTGCACTGGTTATTGTTGCTATTTATCTAACTGTGAATGTTAGGGCATAGGCTTATTCGATAATGCGACTGTGTTAGGCTTACTCTCCTGCCCTTTTAGGTGATGGCCAGATACCTGCTTTGCATCGAGATTCGCCCGCTCCTTGACGGTGTTTGGGAGTATCAAGATCATCGGGTTTCTAAGATCCATGAAGAATGTTTTGATAAATGCCAAAAGGTTTTGAACAAGCAAATTTCAAAACATGTTTGTCATTTTCAAAAAGGGGGAGATTGTAAGATCCATGAAGAATGTTTTGATAAATGCCAAAAGGTTTTGAACAAGCTACAAATGTGTTGATCAAGATCAAGCTCAACAAGCAACAACAAACATCAAGTGATGAAGAGAGAGCAAGCTCATGAAGACTTAGTTTGGTAGTTTGTGCTTTATGTTTTATATTTTGCCTCACAAGTCTTTTAGTTTATGAGTTTGGGTAGAGTCTCTTAGAGGGTAGTGAATCTCTTTTGATTGCATGATTATATCATATTTTGAGTATTCACTTTGCCTAAAATCAATAGGTGGCTTAAAGGTTTGAAAGAAAAGGTTTAGTTTTTTAGAAAACAAGTTTTTAAGTGTTTTTTGAACTGACTACTCGATTAGCCACTTGATTACTCGAGTAGAATTTTGATCTCTTGCGCAAATACTCGATTAAGGCTCTGATTACTTGAGTAGAATTTTGAAAACTTGCGTAAATACTCGAGTAGTAACATAGATTACTCGAGTAGTGAACACTGATAACACTGATTACTCGAGTAGTAACTTTGTTACTCGAGTAACACGAGCTGTTACTGTTTTTAAATGAGTTTTTCACTTCTCAAAAGAACTTCTAACCATTCCTAACTTTTGGGTATTCTATATAAACCTATTCCTAACCTTTGTGATCATAATACCTAATTTTGATAATCAATTTTACAAAGAATCAAAGCCACTCTATTCTCTCTCACTTTCTCAAGATCAAAGCTTTAACTTTTACATTCTTTGATCAAGAACCTTGAATCTCTCATGTTGATCTTTTCATAGTTTTTGAAAGAGATTCATAGGATTGTTATTTTTGTTTTCATTTGAGTTGTAATCGTTGCAAGAAGGCAAACACTCTACAACAAAGGAAGTCTTGAAGAAGTTATTCATCAAGCAAAGTTATTTGGAAGCCTTGGTGTGGCATTTCATCAAGCACTTGGAAGTCTTGTAGTGAAGCAAGCAAATTGGAAGTCTTTGAAGAATCTCAAAGCAATTGGAAGTCTTGTTGTGGGGTATCGACAAGCAAGAGAAGAGGTTAGATTAGATATCAATAGGGTTACAAGGCAAGGGTGTGGTATCTCTTGTAGGCTAGCAAGAAGGGAGTCTTGTGAGGAATTTACTTGTAATTTGAGAAACTCTAATTCCTCATAGTGAAGAATCTCTCTTGGTTGAAGAGGGGACTGGAGTAGCTTTCAAGTGGATGAAAGTGAACCAGGATAAATCACTGTGTCGTATCTCTAAACTCTCTACTCTTTACATTCTTGTTATTAATTGTGTTCTTGATTGAAAACCTAGAAAAAGTGATATTTCATAATTGATTGAATTGAATCTTAATTGTGCAAAATTGGTTTGGGGAAAATCATTTTCATAACCTAGGTTAATCAATAAGAATATAGGTGTTTATCTTTTCCGCTGAATCTCTGATTATATATGATTGATTGATTGATTTTCGTATTTGATTGAAAAGTGATTTTTCAATTCTAACCTGCATTAATCGATTAGTTCATGTCATTAATCGATTAAGGCTAAAGAATTTTTGTGAAAATCATTTGTTTTAATCGTTTTGATTTGTTTCTTTCGAAAATCTTTCAAGGTTTCTCTAACACCTATTCAACCCCCCCTTCTAGGTGTTCTCCTAGTGTCTCCTAGTTGTTTCACTCACCGAGTGTAGGTTCCAACAATTGGTATCAGCTCGGTCGAAAGACACGAGCATAGAGCTTTTTCGTTAAGATCCTTGAGGAAACTACAATGGGTTCTACGAATCCTTTTGGTGGTGAAGGTGCTTCATTAAATCGCCCTCCTATGTTTGGTGGAGAGGGTTATGGTTATTGGAAAATTAGGATGAGAATCTTTATAGAAGCTATAGATGTGAACATTTGGGAAGCCATTGAAAATGGTCCTTATATTCCCTCAAAAGATGTAGAAGGTGTACTTACCCTTACTCCCAAAGATAAGTGGACCGATGATGATAAAAGGAAAATTCAATATGATTTAAAAGCTAAGAATATCATCACCTCCGCTCTATCTTATGATGAGTTCTTTAGAGTCTCCCAATGTCGTGATGCCAAAGAAATGTGGGACACCTTGCAAGTCACACATGAAGGCACTAGTGAAGTTAGGCGTGCTAGATTAAATTCTTTGATGCATGAATATGAATTGTTTCGTATGTTGCCTAATGAATCTATATGTTTTATGCAAAAACGTTTTACTCATATTGTTAATCATCTCATTGCTCTTGGTAAAACTTTCTTGAATTATGAACTTGTTAACAAAGTTTTAAGATGTCTAAGTAGGGAATGGCAACCCAAGGTTACCGCAATTGTTGAATCAAAGGACTTGGACACCATGGACTTAGCAACACTTTTCGGAAAGCTTCAAGAACATGAAATGGAGCTTGAACGTTTGCATATGCATGAAGAGTCGGACAAGAACAAAGAAAGAAAGGGAATTGCTCTTAAAGCTCAAAGATCATATCAAAAGGAAGAGAGTTCCGATGATGATGATGAAAATGATGATAATGAAGATTCTGATTCGGACATGGATGAAGAGGAGATGAAGCTTCTACTAAGAAAGTTCAATAAGATTCTAAGGAGAAAAGGAAGGTTGAACAAGGACAAAAGTAAAGAGAAGAATTCCCCACACTACAAGACCAAGACTTCAAAAGAAGGTATAGTTTGCCATGAATGTGGAAAGCCCGGTCATCTCAAGTACTCATGCTCTAAGTATCTCAAGAAGAAGGAGAAAGAGAAGAAAAATGCAAAAACTAAAAGAGCATACATAGTTTGGAATAGTGATGATGAAGAAGATAAGAAAAGCCAATCAAATAGTTCTTCGGATGATGAAGATGTCGCTTGTCTCAATTTGATAGCTCTAGTAAATGAAGAGGAAAGTTCAAATGATGATCAAGTGAACAAAGCTACGAAAGCAATGTAAGTCTTACTAAATCCGAAATTTCTTCCAAATATGAAATGTTATATAATGCTTATGAAGAAATGCATGAACAATTTAAGAAACTAGCTTTGAAAAACATTGAAAGGAAGAAGCTCATTTTGAAACATCAACAAGAGATTTTAGAACTTCAAAAACAAGTTGATGAGCTTAGTCTTGAAAATGAAACTCTTGATCTTATATATGCTAGTTCTTCTTGTGATTGTGCTAGTAGATTGAATATTGTGGTTGATTGTGAGAATTGCAAGTTGCTTAAAGATGAAAATGCTATTTTGAAAAATAAGCTTGCAAGTTTCACAAATGGTGATATTAGATTGCGCACATTGTTAAATTTTCAAAGAGAAAATTCAAACAAGTTTGGTTTGGGTTATACTAATGCTAAGAGTAAATCTCATAGAAATGTTGTTGATTTTTCAAAGGTTGATTTTTCAAATGCACCAACATGTTTCTATTGTGGTACTCATGGACATACTTCAAATGTGTGTTATATTAAAGTGCATGGTATACCTAAAGGAGATTTTGTTTGGGTGAAAAAGGGTGAAAGTCCCTACACTAACAAAAATGGATCCAAAACCATTTGGATACCAAAAAGCAAAGCATGATTGTTTTTTGTAGGTATGATTGAAGAGCAAAAGGACTTTCATATGTTATTCATTCATTTGCTTCTTCAATTGGTAACATTCGATATTATACAATTGGTATCTTCAATTTGATATTGTTGGATATTGCTCATAGTTCTCTCAATTGGTATTATTTCTTATAATGTGATATTGTTTATACTATTGAGAAAATACTATTGGTACAAAATTCTTACAATTGTTTTTCAATTGGTATCATGCTATTGGTATACAATTTGTTATAATTGATATCATTGAGTAATCATTAGATGATTATCATGCTTTGGTTGTTATATCTCATTAATCTCTCGATTTTGGCTTAGATCTTATATTTCAATTGGTATATATTTCTTTTTGATAATGCCAAAGGGGGAGAAATATGATGTTTTGAAAAAGGGGAGAAATATTATGTTTTGACCATTTTGGGGAGAAATGAAATGGTATGTTTGGAGAAAGGTTGTTTTTGTTGTTTTTATGTAGGTTGAGCAAAGTTGTTGAAGATAGGGGGAGAATCAAGCTTTTATCTCAATTAGATTTCAAATGTCAAAAGCATTTATTGAGGGGGAGCAAGAGTCTCACCAAGTGATCAAATGGTTCAAGCACCAACAACTTCAATGAACTTCATAATTTCAAAACATGTTTGTCATTTTCAAAAAGGGGGAGATTGTAAGATCCATGAAGAATGTTTTGATAAATGCCAAAAGGTTTTGAACAAGCTAATTTCAAAACATGTTTGTCATTTTCAAAAAGGGGGAGATTGTAAGATCCATGAAGAATGTTTTGATAAATGCCAAAAGGTTTTGAACAAGCTACAAATGTGTTGATCAAGATCAAGCTCAACAAGCAACAACAAACATCAAGTGATGAAGAGAGAGCAAGCTCATGAAGACTTAGTTTGGTAGTTTGTGCTTTATGTTTTATATTTTGCCTCACAAGTCTTTTAGTTTATGAGTTTGGGTAGAGTCTCTTAGAGGGTAGTGAATCTCTTTTGATTGCATGATTATATCATATTTTGAGTATTCACTTTGCCTAAAATCAATAGGTGGCTTAAAGGTTTGAAAGAAAAGGTTTAGTTTTTGAGAAAACAAGTTTTTAAGTGTTTTTTGAACTGACTACTCGATTAGCCACTTGATTACTCGAGTAGAATTTTGATCTCTTGCGCAAATACTCGATTAAGGCTTTGATTACTCTAGTAAAATTTTGAAAACTTGCGTAAATACTCGAGTAGTAACATAGATTACTCGAGTAGTGAACACTGATAACACTGATTACTCGAGTAGTAACTTTGTTACTCGAGTAACACGAGCTGTTACTGTTTTTAAATGAGTTTTTCACTTCTCAAAAGAACTTCTAACCATTCCTAACTTTTGGGTATTCTATATAAACCTATTCCTAACCTTTGTGATCATAATACATCATTTTGATAATCAATTTTACAAAGAATCAAAACCACTCTATTCTCTCTCACTTTCTCAAGATCAAAGCTTTAACTTTTACATTCTTTGATCAAGAACCTTGAATCTCTCATGTTGATCTTTTCATAGTTTTTGAAAGAGATTCATAGGATTGTTATTTTTGTTTTCATTTGAGTTGTAATCGTTGCAAGAAGGCAAACACTCTACAACAAAGGAAGTCTTGAAGAAGTTATTCATCAAGCAAAGTTATTTGGAAGCCTTGGTGTGGCATTTCATCAAGCACTTGGAAGTCTTGTAGTGAAGCAAGCAAATTGGAAGTCTTTGAAGAATCTCAAAGCAATTGGAAGTCTTGTTGTGGGGTATCGGCAAGCAAGAGAAGAGGTTAGATTAGATATCAATAGGGTTACAAGGCAAGGGTGTGGTATCTCTTGTAGGCTAGCAAGAAGGGAGTCTTGTGAGGCATTTACTTGTAATTTGAGAAACTCTAATTCCTCATAGTGAAGAATCTCTCTTGGTTGAAGAGGGGACTGGAGTAGCTTTCAAGTGGATGAAAGTGAACCAGGATAAATCACTGTGTCGTATCTCTAAACTCTCTACTCTTTACATTCTTGTTATTAATTGTGTTCTTGATTGAAAACCTAGAAAAAGTGATTTTTCATAATTGATTGAATTGAATCTTAATTGTGCAAAATTGGTTTGGGGAAAATCATTTTCATAACCTAGGTTAATCAATAAGAATATAGGTGTTTATCTTTTCCGCTGAATCTCTGATTATATATGATTGATTGATTGATTTTCGTATTTGATTGAAAAGTGATTTTTCAATTCTAACTTGCATTAATCGATTAGTTCATGTCATTAATCGATTAAGGCTAAAGAATTTTTGTGAAAATCATTTGTTTTAATCGTTTTGATTTGTTTCTTTCGAAAATCTTTCAAGGTTTCTCTAACACCTATTCAACCCCCCCTTCTAGGTGTTCTCCTAGTGTCTCCTAGTTGTTTCACTCACCGAGTGTAGGTTCCAACAGGGTTGTTTTTGAGGGTGAAGTAGAGATCACTCTCTACCATCCCAATCCCGTAGTTCGCTTTCGTCCTCGTAGGTTTTGTATTCCGATTATTTACGTTATGCACATACCCCCGTTTGTGCCCTCGGATGGACGACCTTTAAGGGTGTGCATAGTGGAAGTAATCCGGAATTTGAAATAGTTGTACAGCTTTTGGTTGGACGAAACCGGTGATCTCTGACTATGGAGTAGCTGTAGTGGACCAGTGACCAGCTCTGATGATACCCTTTTCTTTTGAGTTGTGCATATTTTTAATATTGCTTTTGGTGAGGTATTATCAGAGTGTTTTATTTTCAATGGACTTGTACCTAGTATGTATCAGACCCTTATGACTTATTATCTACAACTAAGGTTCACTTTACGCATTTCAATATTCCGCTGGCTTTTGATGAATTTTGGAATCCGGTATTGATCAGCTTTTAAAGAACTTGCAATTGAGGGACTAAAGGTTTCATTAACGAAAATAATATTTATTGCAAAAACCCTCGACTGCTTTTCAATGACTTATAACTTTCCGGATTTCAACTCTTTGATTTTACTTACCAATCAAGTGTATTAAAAAGAAAAAATTTTCCACCCTAATTTTTGAAAAACTATACAAGTCCAAATTAATCGAGCAAAACCTTTTCATGGGAAAGAGCGTTACACCTTTTTGTGGTATCAAAGCTGAAGGTCCTGCACCAGGTCCATAGTAGTCCCATAAAGACTAAGATAGTTGTAGGATTAAGATAGTTGTAGGACTTCAGTTTCCTTAGGTCTATTGTGATACTTAGCCTTTAGTGCAGGTTCACAATGGCAGCTAGGAATCAACGTAACATAGCTGAGGTTTTAGATAGGATCACTACGGTGATCGAGAACATGCAACAACAAGCTAACCAACCACCCCTAGACCAAGCGGGACAAGTCGAGTTCCGTAGTCTGTCGGAGTTCCGAAACTGTAACCCTCCTAGGTTTGAGGGAGGTTTCAAACCCGATGAGGCTAACAACTGGATAAACGAACTGGACAAAATCTTCCAAACCCTAGGATTTACGGACGCTCAGCGGGTGACCTATGCCACGTACATGTTGTTTGGGGAGGCTGAAAACTGGTGGAAGCACGTTGTTCAACTCTTGGTTCATGAAGGTCGGGAAGTCACATGGCAAGTATTCACGGAAAAGTTTCTGGATAAGTACTTTCCCGAGGATCTGAGGCGGAAGAAGGAGGTGGAGTTTCTGCAACTGCAGCAAGGTGACATGAGTGTGGGTGAATACACAGCTAAGTTTGAGGAGTTGCTTAAGTATTCTCCTTACTTTCAGCAACACCCTGATGAACGAAGCAAGTGCATCAAGTTTGAGAATGGGCTAAGGCCGGATTTAAAAGCGGCTTTCTGTTATCAGAAGATTCAGAACTTCTCAACTCTAGTCGACATTTGCCAGGTTTATGAAGATGATAAAAAGGCTGAGGAGCTATACTTGCGAAGTAAGAGGAATCAGCAGAGTTTCGGGTCACAGAGGCGCAAGGAGTCAAACTTTAGAGTCCAAAGGCCGCACTTTAAGAACAAGGGTAAAAGCAAGGTGTCGGGACAAGTAGCAAGTTATCAGGGAAGTGCTCCATTGTGAGATAAGTGCAAACGTCATCACTTCGGAGAGGTTTGTCGAAAGCCGTTTTCTGGATGCTTTAAGTGTGGCAAGCCAGGTCATTGGTCAAAGGACTGCAGAGAACCCGAGAAGAGTGACTCAAAGGGATCGTTGAATAGACCGGTGGCTAGAGGGAAGGTGTTTACTCTCAGTGGTGTTGAAGCCAACCAAGCCCCTGATCTCGTGCAAGGTACCCTTCTTCTTAATAGTTAACCTTGTAAAGTTTTGTTTGATTCTGGAGCTACCCATTCTTTTGTTTCGTATGAATGTGTGAATCGTTTGAACTTGCCCCTATCCGATTCACCATACTGCTTTAGAATAGAAACCCCAACTAACCCCCCTGTCCTTACTTCCAAAGTATGTTTAAACTGTTTGGTTGAGGCACTAGGTCGCGTCTCGAGTGTAGACCTAGTCTGTTTACCTTTGTCACAGTTAGATGTCATTCTGGGTATGGATTGGATGATGAGGAACCGAGTGATCATCGACTGTGATAGGAGGATAGCCTTGTACAAAGACCTTCAACCCTCGAACCCCGAACCCAAAGGCTTCATGTGTTTGTTCTCTGTAACGAGGGAGGAAGAGGAGAAAGAGATAGAAAGAATACCAGTGGTAAAGGAGTTTTCGGAGGTGTTCACAGATGATGTACCAGGGTTGCCGCCGAATCGAGAAATCGAGTTTGGTATCGATCTAATCCCATGAACTGGCCCAATCTCTATAGCACCATATAGGATGGCACCGCCGGAAATGGCTGAGTTGAAGAAGCAAGTAGAGGAGTTGCTTCAGAAACAGTTGATCAGCCAAGTGTGTCTCCCTGGGGTGCGCCAGTGTTGTTTGTGAGAAAGAAGGACGGAATTATGCATATGTGTGTAGACTACCGACAGTTGAACAAGGTGACCATTAAGAACAAATACCCTCTGCCAAGGATAGACGATCTTATGGATCAAGTTCGTGGAGCTTCTGTTTTCTCGAAGATAGATCTAAGATCTGGGTACCATCAGATAAGGATTCGGGAGTGGGATATTCCCAAGACGGCGTTTCGGTCTCGTTATGGGCACTACGAGTATGTGGTAATGCCGTTTGGTTTGACGAATGCTCCTGCTGTCTTTATGGACTACATGAACAGGGTCTTCAGATCGTACTTGGACTCGTTTGTAGTGGTCTTTATAGATGATATTCTGGTCTACTCAAAGAGTCCAGAGGAACATGCAGAACACCTAAGGATTGTGTTGGAAGTTTTAAAGGAGAAACAGTTGTACGCCAAACTCTCGAAGTGTGAGTTTTGGCTGGAGGAAGTTAAGTTTTTGGGACATGTGATCTCGAACGGAGGAATAGCTGTCGATCCAACAAAGGTTGAATCAGTTCTTCAATGGGAATAGCCTAAGACGGTGACGGAGGTCCGGAGTTTCTTAGGACTTGCCGGGTACTACCGAAGGTGTATAGAAGGATTTTCGAAGATCTCCCTACCCTTGACTAAGTTGACCAAGAAGGATCAACCTTTTGTCTGGGACTCAAAGTGCGAAGAGAGTTTCCAAAAGCTGAAGGAAAAGCTGCCACTTCACCGGTGTTAATCTTACCTGACCCACAGAAGAGTTTTGATGTGTACTGCGATGCGTCAGGGCAAGGCCTCAGATGTGTGTTGATGCAAGAAGGTAAGGTTATGGCATACGCATCAAGGCAGTTGAAAGTGCATGAGGTGAATTATCCGACACACGACTTGGAGCTGGCCGCAATAGTTTTCGCTCTCAAGATCTGGAGGCACTATCTCTATGGCACTGTGTTCCGAGTGTTCAATGACCATAAGAGTTTAAAGTATCTCTTTGACCAGAAGGAGCTGAACATGAGACAATGTTGGTGGACGGAGTTTCTCAAAGATTATGACTTCGAACTCCACTATCATCCTGGAAAGGCGAATGTGGTTGCGAATGCCCTAAGCAGAAAGGCATTACATGCGAGTGCCATGATGATTAAGGAGGCTGTGTTACTGGAGAAGTTTCGGGATATGAGTTTGGTAATGGAAGTCGAGCCAACAAGCTTAAAGTTAGGAATGCTGCAGATCACGAATGAGTTTATGACTCTGATCCGCGAGCAGCAACAAGAAGATGGTGAGCTTAGTGAAAAGAAAAGGTTGGCATCTGAAGGGAAAGAACTGAACTTTCAGGAGGGAAAAGATGGACTTCTTCGTTTCAAAACGAGGATATGCGTTCCAAAAGATGCAGAACTTAGAAGAATGATATTGGAGGAAGCGCACAAGAGTCGGATGAGTATGCATCCGGGAACAACTAAGATGTATCAGGATTTGAAAAAGTTGTTCTGGTGGTCTGGATTAAAGAAAGATGTGGCTGAGTATGTAGCATCATGTCTGGTTTGCCAGAAAACGAAGACCGAGCATAAGAAGCCAGGAGGAGAGTTACAATGTTTGGAGGTCCCTTAGTGGAAATGGGACAGCATATCGATGGATTTTGTGTCAGGTTTACCAAGGACGGACCAGAATTTTGATGCCATATGGGTTGTGGTAGATCGGTTAACTAAATCGGCGCACTTTATCCCCATAAATATGCGTTATTCGTTGGAATGGCTTGCTCAACTCTACGTTGATGAGGTGGTACGACTGCATGGTATACCTTCCAGTATAGTGTCTGACCGTGATCCAAGGTTTACATCTCGGTTTTGGAATAGTCTGCATCAAGCCCTGGGAACAAAGTTAAAAATGGGATCTGCTTATCATCCTCAAACTAACCGACAAACAGAGCGAACCATTCAGACATTAGAAGATATGTTAAGACCTTGGAGGAACAAAGAAGTTGGGATAAGGTGTTACCATTGGTGGAGTTTACCTATAATAACAGTTATCATGCGAGTATTGGGATGGCACCGTTTGAAGCGTTGTATGGTAGAAAGTGTCAGACACCACTATGTTGGTTTCAAGTGGGGGAGAATGCCTTAATCGGTCCAGAACTGGTACAAGAAACAACTGAGAAGATTAAGATGGTACAAGAGAAGATGAGGGACGCTCAGGGAAGGCAGAAGAGTTATGTGGATAAGAGGAGAAGACCTCTTGAGTTTGCAGAAGGAGAGCATGTGTTTATCAAGGTATCCCCGATGAAATGTGTAGGCAGAGCGTTGAGAACCAAGAAACTTTCACCCAGGTTCATCGGTCCGTACCAAATCCTTAGGAAAATTGGTCCAGTTGCGTACCAGCTAGCCTTACCCCCATCTTTGTCTAGTCTGCACAATGTCTTTCATGTTTCAAAACTTCGAAAGTTTGTGCACGACCCTAACTCCTTCTAGATATCCGACCCGATGACCTGTCTATGCGAGAAAACCTAACTCTAGAAGTTGGCCCGATTTCTATAGCAGACCGTCGAATCAAGCAACTTAGGGGAAAAGAAATACCCTTGGTTAGAGTTGTTTGGGAACACAATGGTGTTCAAGAGTCAACTTGGGAACCCGAAGCTACGATGCGTAGAGAATATCATGAGTTGTTCAAGTAGAATAGAATTTCGGGGACGAAATTCCTGTAAGTAGGGGAGAGTGTAACATCCCTGAACTTTATTTCCCGAATAATGTATTGAATAGCTTATGCTTTGCTATATGAATGCTTTGCCTTAGCTTGATGTGTTAGAGCTCAATCTTGTTTAGTTAGCTAATAGTGATTAGGGTTAGCTTAAACCTAATTAATTAGGTCTATCCTTGTGTAGTTTTAAGTTGATTAGGTTTAGATGACTAATAGTTTAGTTAAAAGTTAGACTAGCTTGGTTAATGAATGGCTTAAGAGTTAAGTGGATTAGATTAAGCCTAAGTTAACCAAATGGGCCTTGTGAGTGATGTTGGGCCGTGAATGTGTGCACATGAGTGTTGGGCCATGTGTGTGTGTGTGTGTGAAAACCGTGAAGAGTGTGTGTGTGTGTGTGTAGCCATGAGTGAGTTTGTGAGTTTGCTTGAAGAAGTGAGGTGTCATGCTCACATTTTATGCATGATGCACAAGAAGAGGTGGCAACACCACATTTCACTTCCTTGCATGAAGTGTGAGGTGTCCACACCTAATCTTACCACTTGGTCACCTTATCTCCTCACCATTTGACCATAAGCCATTATATAAGTAACCATGTGTGGATGATCATCACTTTTGCTTCCTATTCTTCATGACACCATCACCATCACCATCATCTTCATCTTCATCTTCTTCCTTTGTGAACCTCACGGCCAACACCCACAAGCACCACCATCCAAACTTATTCTTCCAATAAAACTAAGAAATCTTTGCATATCCTAAGTCTAGATCATGGATGTACAACATGCATGAGTGATTAAGGCTTAGAAAGTTCAAATCCAACCCTTCCTCTTTTGAGAAGCTCACGGCCACACCCATCACCACCCTTACTCAAGCTTAAACTTTTATCAAACACAAGAAACCTTAACATATTCATACTCTAGATCATGAATATGCCACTTGCTTAAAGTTTTGTGTTGAAGAAATTTCAACCATTAAACTCAAAAGCTTAACAACCCTCACGGCCAAACCCTAATCAAAGCCTTATGATCTTTAGCTTGGTAGATCAAGTTGAGCCTTGGAGTTTTAGAAGCTTGAGATCAAGTTTCAAGTGTCAAAGAAGGGAGAGTGCTCACGGTTTGGTGAGGAAAAGGCCCAAAAGTTCTAAGTCTCCATAGTTTTCTTCTAAGGTATGTGAGAGGAGCTTACACTTTTGCTAGAATAAGTCTTGAAGCTTAGAAATTAGGTTGAGTCACCATGAGACTCAAAGGAACTAGTTAGATTTTGTTTTGGCTTGGAGGCCAATTTGTGATGAATCTTGACATGTGATTGTTAAATGTTCTATGCTGAATTTTATGACTATGCTTAGTGTGATGAGTAATTACATAGGTTATGTCAGTTAATTGAATGTTTAGACCCTTGGATGAACAAGGCTTAAGTGTTGACTAAATGGATTTTAGTTAACTAGGCCTTAATTGAGAATTAGATAAAGTAATTAAAGTGTTAATCAAAATGGTTTTGGATTGCTAAATCTCGGTTAAGGGAGTTAACTTAGTAACTAAAATGATTTAGTCAACTAAGTACCAATTAAACCTAGTCTTAGATAACTAAATAGTACTTGAACCTAATTAAGTTTCACTTAATCCCATGATTAGTCAACTAATCCAAGATTAGTTGGACTTAATCCTAGTCTAGTGAACTTAATCCCATGGTTAATCAACTAATCCAAGATTAGTGAGACTTAATCCTAGATTAGTGAACTTAATCCCCTGATTAGTCAACTAATCCATGATTAGTTGGACTTAACCCATGATTATTCGGACTTAATCCGAGATTAGTCAACTAAGCTAGACTTAATCCATGATTAGTGAGACCTAATCCATGATTAGTGGACTTAATCCATGATTAGTCAGCTAAAGTTCAGTTAAACCTAGTCTTAAGTAATTAGGACTTACTTAACCCAAGTTCTAGTTACTTAAGGTGTACTTAGGTTAGGGAAATGATGGGACTTTGTCCGGATACTCAGACATAAGCTTGACCTAGAACTAGTATGACTCTGCTATGTTATCTGCATGCTTAGATACTTATGGATACATGTTGAATGCTTATGATTATATGATGAGCTAATATGAATATGTATGTATCCATGCTGAACTGATGTCGAATGATCATGACATAGTTGGACTAATGATAAACTTGGAACTTGAACATGTGCATGATAACCTAGGATTGCAAGAGTTGCATTGATAACATACGTGACACGAGCTAGGTTATCAGACCAGTCCCAATCTGAGGAACATCTATGCAGGTGGAAACACCGTAAGGCGTGCCTTTTCGACACAGGTGAACCTGTGAACTGTTTATGTAACTGAACTTGATATTTTATGAAAGCATGCACAGGGTTCACCGTAAGCCGTGCCTTTCGACGCTGGTGGACGCACTGTAAGTCGTGCCTTTTACGCAGGTGGAAGCACTGTAAGTCGTGCCTTTTACGCAGGTGGAAACACTGTAAGTCGTGCCTTCCACGCAGGTGGAAACACTGTAAGTCGTGTCTTTTATGCTGGCAGACGTGCCATAAGCCGTGCCGCGTTCTTGAACGCACCGTTCCTCAGATCTGGATCCGGTGGATATCGAGGCCTCGGAGTTGGAGAAACATGTACATGCATCATGCCACCTATCTTGAAAGATAATAACTAAACTGGTGTGTGCTCATATGTATATGCATTATTGCACTGGTTATTGCTGTTGTTTATCTGACTGTGAATGTTAGGGCATAGGCTTATTCGATAATGCGACTGTGTTAGGCTTACTCTCCTGCCCTTTTAGGTGATGGCCAGATACCTGCTTTGCATCGAGATTCGCCCGCTCCTTGCGGTGTTTAGGAGTATCAAGATCACCGGGTTGTTTTTGAGGGTGAAGTAGAGATCACTCTCTACCATCCCAATCCCGTAGTTCGCTTTCGTCCTCGTAGGTTTCGTATTTCGATTATTTACGTTATGCACATACCCCCGTTTTAAACTCTTTGTGCCCTCGGATGGACGACCTTTAAGGGTGTGCATAGTGGAAGTAATCCGGAATTTGAAATAGTTGTACAGCTTTTGGTTGGACCAAACTGGTGATCTCTGACTATGGAGTAGCTGCAGTGGACCAGTGACCTGCTCTGATGATACCCTTTTCTTTTGAGTTGTACATATTTTTAATATTGCTTTTGGTGAGGTATTATCAGAGTGTTTTATTTTCAATGGACTTGTACCTAGTATGTATCAGACCCTTATGACTTATTATCTACAACTAAGGTTCACTTTACACATTTCAATATTCCGCTGGCTTTTGATGAAATTTGGAATCCGGTATTGATCATCTTTTAAAGAACTTGCAATTGAGGGACTAAAGGTTTCATTAACGAAAATAATATTTATTGCAAAAACCCTCGACTGCTTTTCAATGACTTATAACTTTCCGGATTTCAACTCTTTCATTTTACTTACCAATCAAGTGTATTAAAAAGAAAAAATTTTCCACGCTAATTTTTGAAAAACTATACAAGTCCAAATTAATCGAGCAAAAACCTTTTCATGGGAAAGAGCGTTACACTTATTATCAACATTAACTACCCTATTGTTCATTATTCTAATTAATCTTTTCTATTCCTAGCCACCACTATAAACAACCTAGAAATCATGCCCTAAATTAAGGTAATACAACCCTCTTACCTGGGAGTCCTGACAAAAGGAACAATATCACGTTCACGTCCGAACTTTATTCGAGGGTCAGGGTCAACAATGGATCTAAGTAGGGACATACGTTAAAACTAATTGTAACATTAAAAGTATATATATATATATCAACTAAATTCATTTTTGTCAAAATAATAAATATATATCACTATACAATAAAAATATATAATTTTTTTCTCCAAAACATCTCTTTATTTGAAAATATAGGGGTAATAAAAATATTAATGGATCGTCGAATAAATTATACGGATGAGTAGAGGGAGTTGAGAAGGTTATTTACCTAAAAAATATTTGAGATTAAACGGTTGGATCTTGAATTATTGGATCGGAAAAACAAGAAAAAAATCAAAATTTCGTACTCACCTCCGTCACTAATCCCGTTTTTCTCATGCCCTCCCCATCTTCGCCTATCTGCTTCTTTTCTTTCTTTTTTTTTCCCTTTCTTCTTTTGTTTTGTCGAGTACTCCCCTCTCTTTCTCTGATGATGTTTCGTTTCTTTTTTTTATTTTCTTTTGATGGTTTCCCTTTTTTTTTTATACACGGGTTGCGCTGGGCTTAGGGTAGTTAGGAAATCATATATATATTTTAGGTTTTGTTCTTATTTGTGGATCAATATGTATAAGTGTTTGGAATTTTAACCAAAAGTTTGATGATCCCAAAAATAAAATACATTTAAGTAGAATAATATTGTTTCTTTAATGATTCAAAAATGATTAAAAATAATAAAGTTACCGATCTAATTTGAAAAGAGACAATTTAATTAATCGATCCTTAAGGATATATATTGCGTAACAAAAAGTATAAAAATTAAAATGTAAATATATTTTCTCAATCCCGATATCAAACTTGATAAAATATAATATTCAAAATTTTGAAATAATAAGTCATTAAATATAACATATACCTGTAATATATTAAAAACGGCTCGAGAGCTAAAAATAAAACAGTCTCAGAACGCTGTGAAAATTTATAGGAACACTCAAAATATTAAATTAAACGTATCTCTTTAAAGAAACTATTTGTGAAAATGCTTCTAAGACCTGTCACTTGAGCTTCTTGTCAAAATATTAATTTAAACTAAATGAAAATACTATTTTATTTTTGTAAAACGTATCATAACAAATTTATACTTATTTTGACTAGAAAACATATTTCAATTATAATGATGAAATCAAAATTTTATTACGACACTCAAATATTGAAAACATCATATTAAATCATTTAATTACTTTATTCTTAATTTTCTATTATTATACGTTTCTAACACTATAAGATCCCTTTTCAACACTCATTTAACCTTGTTATTATTATTACTATTATTCCAATCGCACTATTATTCTAATTATACTTGGGATTAAAATTTGGGACGTTACAATTCTCCCCCACTCACTGGAATTTCGTCCTCGAAATTCCGTTCAATTCCTTCAATGTAGAACCATCCCAAACGCAAGGTCTTTCGGCTACGACACTCACTTCTTTTTGGTTGCACTCCCCCACTTGGAATTGACATACCACTTTGCATTAGAACGCCACTAAGTTCTTGCACTCAATGAAGAGAACGAGTAATGGTCCATCTTGGTTAGTCTCGACGTGGAGACTTGTTGAGGGTTTTGTAAGGTTTAGTCTTCCCACAGCTAAACATTTCAAGAGTCTCACTAATAAGACTCCTACTGGATCTTGGATTCTCCAAAATCATGTTTAACTTCCTAAGGAAGTTGGAAATGGTTTCTAGGATCAACTGGTTTCCCTCAGAAATTCTACTTCAAAGGTTTGAGGAGGGTACTACTACGCCCTAAACAACAACACCCTCAGGGGTTTGATTATACTATAACCCAAAAATACAACCTATTTACTATTCTTGGGCTCTAATCAAACACATACATCAATCAAACAGACAAAAAACACAAAGGCATCATTCAAAATTCAAACGTACACAACAACAATTCACAACATCATACATTTCAACACAAACATTGTTCAATCCCTACTTCCTCCTAAACTAGTCATTGTCTACCTTGCCTAACTTAAGGTTAAATCTTACCTCTACACACACATTCATAACAATCATCACATATTTGAAAATTGGTTTAGAAGGGGTTCGGGGAATAGGATTTGCATGATTTGCAACAAAAATGCATTTTCATCAATTCAATTCCATAATGTTATGATAATTTGCAACTAGAGTCGCTTCCTATAAAAGATCATCGTGGTAAATTTTCAGGTCAATCGGAGTTCATTTGGTTCAGCCTTTAACCCTACAACCACTTTGTCAAAGCATTGTAATTGTCGGGGCTAAACCTAAATCAGATTAATTTAAAAATAGTAAGCAAACTCCAAATGGCCTCAAAATTTAAAGGGACATCACCTATACTTAACCAAAGGTTGGGTAAAATTGTCAAAACAATCAGAGCACATTAGATTCGATTTATTTAAAACACTAACTTGCTCCAATTAGCTTGAAATTTTACATGAAACATTGATTCAACCTTAGGATATTTATGTAAAAATTTTCAAGTCAAATGAGTATCCCAAGCCCGAAAACTCAGTTTTCAATTTTATATAAAAACCCTGATTTCCCGACAGTCACCTAACCACAACCACATAAACCCATCAAAATCTTTGGTATAAACCATCACTCTGTATGAGGGTTAAAATTCAGTAAATAAAGTCCCACACAAGAAAAGCATTTAGAAAAAACATTTCTGCATTTATAAAAATCAAAGTCTTTAGAAATCAGGTTCCTCTCTTGCTTAGGAAACATTTGTTATCATGTAGAAGTTCTATAAAATTTTCAGTCGTGCACGTCACCGTACAGAACTACCACCATCTAACTTCATAAGAAACTAGGTGAAGGAGTGTAAAATCACTCAAGATTGGTAAACTCGGAGAAAAAGGGAATATGCCTATGGCTAGAAAATTGAGTTTGGTACATCTTCAAAAGTTAAAACAGTTACATTCCCTTTGACTTCGAGTTTGAAAATTGAGTTTCATTCCAAATTGAGTAGTGTCGCATACAAAAGATTCCTATTTAATCGACGTGTGACTTACTTAAAAGCAATGAACTAATTCACCGTTCGATTACTTAGGAATCCTTGGTTTTCCTTACTACCTTTTGAAAAATTTTGCCGTGCGACTTAACAATCAATTTAGAATGATTCTGATTCAGTGCAACACTTTTAAATTCACTTTAAATACTCACATTGTCAAACAAGCAGTCATAATAATATTCAATCACAAGCATCAAATAGGATTCATTTTCACATATTAGCATCAAACACATTTAATATCAAACATACACAATTATGCACAATTATCATGTCTATCTATCCTACAAACACTACCTGAATCACATAATCCTAGTAACTCACTATAAACTAACTAGGACTCCTTTCCCTAGGACAAGACATCACCTACCACAATTCCGATGCGTCACTCTGATTCAAAAATCTCTAAACATACAGGGTGGCACCTATACTAATGACCCTTGCATCTCCTAGATTTGGGACATTACTAAATTCCCAAAACGCTCACAGAAACTTATGACATGTTGATTATATCTTCCGATAGATGTACACTTGAGGTGATCAGGCTCAAACATACACCATATCAGTGATAAAACCAGTCTCGTCTCACCTAAATTATGCTATGTGACCTATTAGTTTCAAAAATACTGAAATCTTATTTTGTATGTCACATTTAGAATTGGATTACGTACTTGGCGCGAGACTAAAGATCACTTTCTCCCGGTGGGGTAGCAACTTAGTGCCCTAGCCCGTTGGGGTATTGTCTTCCTTAATCTTGTCATTCATCCACTTCTAAATATGACTCATTGTTTCTCCACAAGATTTCGGGTTTGTTTAATAAGTTTCAAATATTTTAAACAAACTTAAAAGAAAATTCAAACACACACTACGCGGTACTTCGCAACCATACCTATCCTAATGCTAGCACTAGCACTTAACTAAGTCATAAAACAACTCTATTCCTAACTACAAGTTACTCGCTTGATGAGTAACCACAGGAGTAACACACAACTCCAATAGGCCGAGGAAAAACTGCTCTGATACCAAAATGTAACACCCTAACTTTTAATTAGTTAAAATTAGGTTTTATTAAAATTCGTACTTGAAAATTTCGACGAGTGTCCGGCAGAGTTTCCTCCGTTTATCGGGCTTCACAAAAATTTGCATCTTTTAAACCTGCCAGTAAAGAATATTACAAAACCTAAAATTATATTTAACTTCGGCTACCTCGCACTAATGCCCTTTTCATAAATAACATAAGTTTTTGGGCTTCTAAAAAAAATTAAACCATAATAATTACACCAAAATAATTTAGGTTCTCTCGTGACTAAATTACACTCCACGGTGTGGAGTGTACTCCTGTTCGGCCATGACTTGTGTAAGCTCCACTTCTATACCTGTAAAAATATAGCAAGAATGGTAGCATTACACAGAATTTAGGAAATAATTTCTAAGAAGTCATAATAATAAACTAAGCCTAACATTTATATTTACATTGTAGTAATCATAATCATTTTCAAGTATTTCACAGCACAGACATGCACCATTCACAATCACAATATGAGGCATTTCCTTCAAAATTATTTTCTTAACTTTCCTTTTCAGTTTTCTTAGTTTTTCTCATCTTTCCTTTTTCCTTTCTTCTTTTCTTTTCTTTCTTGTCTTTTCTTATAATGTACCATTAGGTATTTTTGCATGCACCTGTTAGGATGGTGTCTTCACCCAATAGGATTTCTTACCTTCACCCAGGATTTTCTTACCGCATAGACCATTAGCTCGTTAGGGTCTTTTCTTTGTTCTTTTCTCTCGTGCTTTCTTACACGTCTCATTATTTATTTTATCGATTTACTAGGCAGCTATTGATCTCGCGCGAGTTCCAAACACCTAACGAGACTTTGGATCTACGGGATTTACTTACCTGAGTGAGGACTTCACCTATTGGGAATTCGAGTCTATTCCTTAAAATAGACTCTATCCTAACATGGCACCTAATGGGTATGGATACTCGACACGCGATCAATAGCTGCTGCCTTTTGTTTAATTTGTTTATTCCAATGAAAATCCAGTCCAGTTTAATTCAAACATATATGATTTACACTAACATGCAGCAGACAAAATTTTACTCCATAAATAAATACCAACCGGATATCATCCAATAATCAATAAAAATAATCTATACAATTAATCAATTCATAACCAATTTTAAGTTCACCAAAAATTAACCAAATAATCAATTAACCAATAATCAATAAAAATAATCAATTCATCAAACATAAGCGTGTTCATTTCTTTAATTTAATAACAGACTTATTATCAACATTAACTACCCTATTGTTCATTATTCTAATTAATCTTTTCTATTCCTAGCCACCACTACAAACAACCTAGAAATCATGCCCTAAATTAAGGTAATACAACCTTCTTACCTGGGAGTCCTGACAAAAGGAACAATATCACGTTCACGTCCGAGCTTTATTCGAGGGTTAGGGTCAACAATGGATCTAAGTAGGGACATAAGTTAAAACTAATTGTAACATTAAAAGTATATATATATATATATATATATATATATATATATATATATATATCAACTAAATTCATTTTTGTCAAAATAATAAATATACATCACTATACAATAAAAATATATAATTTTTTTCTTCAAAACATCTCTTTATTTGAAAATATAGGGATGATAAAAATATTGTTGGATCGTCGAATAAATTATATGGATGGTTAGAGGGAGTTGAGAAAGTTATTTACCTAAAAAGGATTTGAGATTGAACGATTGGATCTTGAATTATTGGATCGAAAAAAAAAAAAAATCAAAATTTCGTACTCGCCTCCGTCTCTGTTCCCGTTTTTGTCATGCCCTCCCCTTCTTTGCTTCTTCATCTTCGCCTATCTGCTTCTTTTCTTTCTTTCTTTTTTTTTCCCTTTCTTCTTATGTTTTGTCGAGTACTCCCCTCTCTTTCTCTGATGATGTTTCGTTTCTTTTTTTTATTTTCTTTTGATGGTTTCCCTTTTTTTTATATACACGGGTTGGGCTGGGCTTAGGGTAGTTAGGAAATCATATATATATTTTAGGTTTTGTTCTTATTTGTGGGTCAATATGTATAAGTGTTTGGAATTTTAACCAAAAGTTTGATGATCACAAAAATAAAATACATTTAAGTAGAATAATATTGTATTTTTAATGACTCAAAACTGATTAAAAATAATAAAGTTACCGATTTAATTTGAAAAGAGACAATTTAATTAATCGGTCCTTAAGGATATATATTGCGTAACAAAAAGTATAAAAATTCAAATGTAAATATATTTTCTCAATCCCGATATCAAACTTGATAAAATATAATATTCAAAATTTTGAAATAATAAGTCATTAAATATAACATATACATGTAATATATTAAAAACAGCCCGGGAGCTAAAAATAAAACAGTCTCAGAACGCTATGAAAATTTATATCTCAAAATATTAAATTAAACATATCTCTTTAAAGAAACTATTTGTGAAAATGTTTCTAAGACCTGTCACTTGAGCTTCCTGCCAAAATATTAATTTAAACTAAATGAAAACACTATTTTATTTTTGTAAAACGTATCATAACAAAATTATATTTATTTTGACTAGAAAACATATTTCAATTATAATGATGAAATCAAAATTTTATTACGACACTCAAATATTGAAAACATCATATTAAATTATTTAATTACTTTATTCTTAATTTTCTATTATTATACGTTTCTAACACTAAAAGATCCATTTTCAACACTCATTTAACATTATTATTACTATTATTCCAATCGCACTATTATTCTAATTATACTTGGGATTAAAATTTGGGATGTTACAATGAAGGTGGAATACATCACCTTCTTCGCATCAGAACAAGGAAAAGACTTGAAAATCTCCTCTATCTCCTTCACCCGTTGTTGGGCTTCTGTCGGATCAAATCCACCCACAAACCTTGGGGGGTCCAACTTCTTAAACTCTGTGATACCATGAGCTACTGCATGGGGCTGGTGATTAGCATTTTGGGCCTGTTGAGCACTGGCTTGTGTAACATCCTAAATTTTACACCAAATAATTGGAATATTAATAAGGTTAGAAATAAATAATAATTTGATTTAAGAAGATTTAAAGTAATTAATTAGGACCCCTTTCAATACCATAAAAGAATTAGGAGGTGTTGGTAGCGCATAAGAGGTGGGAAAATTAAACAAAAGAATATCCAATACGACGTTTATAATGTTAAGAACTCTCTATATTAGAAAATTAGAAATAAAATATTTACAACTCAAAGCACCAATTCCACCGTTGGATGTGAAGATAAGCATATACGGAAGTTTGTCTTCAAATTTGAGCACGATCCAACGGTTAACGAAGAAGATATGACCATTTGAAATTTGAATCAAGATCAAATATATTGGACATCGATGTCCACTTCCTCACATCGATGTGCGACATCGATATCCACTTTCTCACATAGATGTCCACGAGTCCACAGGGCAAATATTAAGGTTTTAAAAGGCAAATTAGTGAGGAATAAACGGAGAAAAACCACGACCCTTCTTCCCTTCTCCAGAAATTTCTCGATTTCTCTCCATCCATTCATCACAAATCCATCTCTATACTACCTTTAATCATGAAATTATCTCATTAAGCTCTTCACCACCCTCTTTAACCTCTCTTTCTTGCTTCAAATCCCAAACCCATCACCCCAAATCAATTGTTCTACTCCCTCTCTTACTTTGTCCGAATTAAATTGAGGAAGAGGAGTTTGAAAGCTACGAAATCATCTAGGAAGGATTAATTGAGGAAGAGAAACAAAACATTCACAGCCATTAAAGCTTGGAAAGGAGCTCTCACTCTCACTAATTCAGTTCCTCTCCTCACCCAAGGTAAGGGAGGAGCTCTTTTCCTTTTAGAATAGGATTTAAGTCTTGGAATTAATAAAGGATTATAGCATGATATAATATGTAGACTAAACATTAGGATAGTTGATTTTGTTTCAATTTCATGCCTGGGTTTGAGAAGAAAACACTATTATGCTTGATAAAGGAGTTCAAACTTATGAATTAACTAAGTAAAAACTAGTGAAGCTAAAGTGTTTGATGTAATGCCTGAATAGAATTTGTAAGGTCATTATGTTACTTACAATAATATGTTGGATAATAAATTTATCACTAAATGATGAAGATTGAATTAATATACTTGAAGGCAACTCTAAGATTATAATTTACACATTGACTTCTTAATAGATGGTACAATCTATGATATTATACCATAACCAAGGGTGAAATATTTAAAAGGTATCGTAAATGAATAGGAAATGGATATAAACTTCCAACAATTCTTATAAATACAATATGCAAGATTTGGATAAATGATGAGAACATCGTTATAATGCATAAGAGAATACAAGTTGAGAGTATACAAGGATAGAAACGAAATTAATTAAGAAGAGCAAGAATTGAAAGTAAGCTAATGTTTGCAATAAAATTTCTAAAACGTATACAATCAAAGTAATCCAAGCATAAATCCTCAAACTTTATGGAAATGTTCATAAATTGCATTGAACTTATATAAAAAATTTATCAATTGCTGTATTTCCTTTACTGTTTTCAATTCTTAATTTCTATTCTATTTGTGAAAAGGTGTTCACTCCCTTGTGGTTTAACATTTTAGGTACCTTACAAGGAGCAAGGAACCAGAGATTCACCAGGCTGAAGGCAAAGGAAAGAATTACCAATGATATATTATGTTGCATATTGTATAATCCCAATGTAAATTTTTATGTAAACATGATCGGATTTTTAGTAATTGGATTTAATAAATGATGATTTTAAAATGCAAATTATCTTCTATAAATAATAAAAAGTTGGGATGTTACAATATGGTATCAGAGCAGTTCTTTCCTTTCGCCCTGAGGGAAATGGCCCATGTCCTGTGAATCTTCTGTTCCAAACTCTATGTTTTTATATTGATCATGATGCTTTAATTTGTCAAAAATCCATGTTTTTCATGTGAACAGAGGACATATCCAGGCAAGGCATTGTTCTAGTCAATCATTCATTAGATTCTTTCCAAACATTTATGTGTGAAAAAGCTTAAACCGCATTGAAATTGAAATTAAGAGAATAGGAGCATTGAGGGTCAATCTCTTTACAGTTAGTCATAGTGGCTCGGATACCTTGTCAAGAACCAATGATCCTGAAAGCTTAAGGTGATAGTTATAAGTTATAATTGTTTTTATTAACTTTCCTGCAGTGCCAGAGCTTTAGGTTAACATACATTTTCCCGCCTGAAATTAAGCCTTTTTCAACTTAATATGTGAACTTCAAAGCCCTGCTTTAACCCCTAACAATTGAGTTGAACTGAAATTACTACGAGCTTCACTAGGGGAGCTCATAAAAAACCTCCAGAAGTTGGAAAAGTAGAGGGAATAGGCTTGACAAAACCAGACTTATGAGAGCTTTGGCAAAAACAGAGCATAGAAAGCACTCTATGAATTGTGGTTTTTGTTTGAATTAGAGATGTTAGGTCCCTATCTCCATTCAAGGGTAACTTTTAGACTTCCAAAAAAATTGTAAAAATAAAAAGTGCATGGGTTAGGAAAATTGAGTAGGTGGGTTTTAATGACAATGACAGTAGAACTACCTTGACATCTGAAGAAGTTGGTGTTCTTGCTCATGCGGACTTCTTGAGAATGGCATGATCAGATCATGCTGCTGGTGCACCTTTGGCAATGCGAAGATCAACTTTGGACACACTTCTGCCTCATCTGGAAGATCAGTGAGGCTCCTTTTTGGTCGGCCCCTTTATACTCTTACAATAGAGACTTTAGTTGACTCGGGTTTGAGAAGGTGAAAAGTTTTACCAGCCTTACAGATGGTCTTAAAAATGGTTCTTACTTGGTACATTGGGATGAGCAGTGTCTCCAATATTATTACTTTCTTGACCCATTGTCTCTACTTTACTTCGCCCATATGTTTAACATGATCCATGTCAACTAAGCATCTCTTTATCCCCATTTAGCATATCTCATGTTCCATTTTAATGTGTCCTTCCTCAATTCATAGACTTATTCTCTCTTACTCAGTAGAGTAGTTAATGGTTTCATTTTACTGTAAAGTATAAACTTCTGCGGGCTTTGGTATAGAGTTTTGTAGTTTGTGCATTGAGTTTGTGGAACCCTTTAAATTTTGGGGGTAAATTGTATTTGACCCTAAATATTAGGAAGTAGTACTTTTTTCCCTCCCTTTTATAATGGAATTGTTTGCTTGCTGTAACATAAAGTTTATTATTTGCAGTACTGGCCATTAAGGTATGCCTCTATGTTGAGTCTGACCATATCCCTGTGCACACTGAAGACAAGATCTTCTACTCTAAACTGGATTATCATGATTTCCTCGCGCCGAGGCTGGACTTGTCTTCGGGAGTTTGATAGCTTCAGACACATCGATAACCTGGATGATCTTCGTCCCGGTGCCATTTACCGTGGCGTGAGTCTGAATGCAGGTGCTCTATAGCCTGTTGGACCAATCTTCTCAATCTCAGCTGTTTGGTAGCCACTAAGACTGTTCTAGTGGTGAAAGGTTTGGTAAGTTCAAACTATGGAGGGTACTGTATATATCTATAACATATGGTTATCAAAAAAAAAAGAGGGTGTTGTATATTTATATATATCCATGACATATGTTTATAAAAAACTGGAGGGTACTGTGTGTGTGTATATATATATATATATATATATATATATATATATAAGGCATATGTTTATCAAAAAAAAAGTCCATGGCATATGAAGGGTATGTATAAGGGTCCCTTATTTGTTTAGTTGTTGTGATGCTGCTAGTGATTTTTTTTTGGTACAGATGCTGCTAGTGATTTTATTATTATAGGAAAATGGACGAGGCCCTTTGCCTTGACATGTCTGTAAATATTAATATGACATTATATGTTATATATAGTATATAGTTATAGTAGTATCTTTGTCGTCGCCATTTAATTTTGAATGTTTCTAACCTATGCATAAGATAAACAATCACAAAAGGTAAATTTGTATTAGAAAACTAAAACATCATTCTTTGATCCATGAAGTACATCATTTTCCTATAATTTGTAGTTACCTTTCATGTGGTATGTGCGTAGACAGTTACATGTTTATATTTTTAACATGCTACTGCTTTGGTAAAGAGTCTTCGTCTTCCTTCTGGATTCTTAATTAAGAATCATTCCTTTCAATAATTAGTTTGAATGAAATTTCATTCATTTACAGCTATCTGAAACTTGAAGTAGTAATTTATAATACTAATATTTGCATGGATTTACCTCGTTAATTAAGAAGGAATAAGAAAAGGCTAAGTAAATTCATCAATATTTAGGGATATAAAATACGATATGATATTTTCTTTATAAGTAAGAGGGTTTTGAACTGAATTTTGCTATATCTTCCTCTTACTAAACAAAAGTATCAAGAGTTTTAGATTCTCCACCCCACATATCAAGAGTTTTAAATTCCTCACCCCACATATTCTTTCTCTGGAGATTCAAGAGTTTTGTTATTTGTCCTTAAGTTTTTAGATGTAGTAAGGTGATTACATATATGCTACTACTTGATAATAATCTACTTCATTACTTTCTCTTGCCCTTAAACTTGAGTAGTTTGTGTCTAGTAGGTAATTGGTGTATGCAGCCTGCGAGAATAGGTAGTTGGTGTTCGTGCGAGAATAGGTAATTGCATGACATCCACTTTTGTGAGTAATCAACCAGAGGGCCCTAAATTTTATGGTTTAATTGGTTTTTGCTGTTATTGTGTTTTGTTGTAGTCTTATAGATATTAAACTTTATTAGTACTTAATTACCTACGAGCAATTTCTTTTCTGTAAACTATTTTGTATCCTTTGTATCTTGCTCACCATTTATTATTGTTCATGTGCGTGTCTAATTTTTTTCTTTTTTAAATTTATGTAGATTACAAGAACAAGAACAATGTTTTGTGTACCCGAATCAATTCTAAGAAGAGTGTTTTGTAAATTTATGTTGCTTCTTAACTTTTGATACATTTTCTCATATCTAAAAAAAATATGCGGAGGCGAAGGAGCAACTGAAAGTTTAATCAAGGAACAATCAGGAGACAAAATGATGCAGTAGAAGGATTTACCTATATATTTTCGTTTTTGTTTATGTTGTATATGCTAATTTTATAGCAGAATTGTTAGTTGTCATGTGATGATCGAATAGGATATAGAGCATACTGTTGATATTAGTAATCTGTTTTTTATTTGTTCTCGTATGTTGGATTACAGATCTTTATTAATATTAAACAATTTTTCAATGTTATTGTTTTAGTATTTTTTTACTATTTAATATTTTTAATTCATTTAAATAATATATGCAATAATAGCAATTGAAGAAAAATAATTAAAAAATATATAATTTAAAGCGCTTATTGAAGCAAGTGCTTTTGAAAATAAATCAATTTAAAACGCTTAGTAAAGCAAGTGCTTTTGAATTGACCCTTCAAATATACATTTAAAGCGTTTGGTCAAGCAAATGCCGTAGAAAATATACACATTTACAACGCTTCTGTCAACATAAGCGCTTTTATATGTCATTTTTCTTAGATTCGGGATACTGATTCAAAGGCGCTTCAGAAGCGCTTTTATTTTTGTATCATTTTTACTGCGCTCAAATCTAAAGCGCCTGGTAAGCGCTATAAATTGCAATTTTCAAGCGCTGTTGATTTAATTTTCTGGTGTAGTGCGTGGAATTCAGAGGGATTAAGAGGGAAGAGAGAGAGAGGGGCACAAGGGATAAAACAAGCCACGAGAGAGGGAACTCGGTGATGTTGAGCGATGGTTGAGACAATTGCTAACATGTAAAGGCTGATTAAAATTCCAGTGAGACACATTAGTAAAATTTGTCTGGAATTGGAAATAGGGGTATTTGGTAAACCAGAGGTAACTTCGAGGAGTCATATATTAAAAAAAAGAAAGAAAAGAATAAGAACCTGTGATAAAACAATCCCAAAGTTCAAAGATTTACACATAATTAAAAGTTTCTTTTAGTAAATATTATAATTATAACCATAACCATGATGATAGAAAATCCAACTAAAGGTACCAAATTCTTTTCCCAAAATAGGGTGGAACCAATACAACGAAAAAAACATCCATACAACGAAAAAGATGATTACTATTTTATTTCATTTTTACCTTTCCCTTTTCCATTTCTATTCCATCATGCTTGTAAGTCCTAAATTTAGCATTAAAAAGAACTTAAGTATTAACCAAGGTGCCCTTAGTCGATTAATTAGTCTAATGGTGTTCACGCTGGTGAAAAGGGATTCGATGCGGGGCGTTCTAGTTCGCCAATTCGGACGAACACGAGTCGAAAACGGGAATGGAAATATCAAGCTATTGCGGGATTCAACTGATTAAATGGTAATCTTGTGTCGCGATTGGACTATTTTTGGTCTTTTTGGTTTTATCTTGGCAAATATGTAAATGGGCTTGGGAAAACGTAAATGACGAGAAAGTAAATCGACAGAAACATAAAGGGAAAAGCAGTAAAGTGCAGGAACGTAAAGGTTAAAGCAGTAAAAATCCTGCATTGGCTGATCCTGCGGAGCATGGGTGATCTTGGTGATCGACCTTCATGTACCCTTCGACTTCGGAAAGGTCGTCGAGTGTAACACCCTGATTTGACAACTTGAAAAATATAATTTCCTTAACTCAATGTAGTCAAAATTTGGGCCAATTTTTTTTTTTTTTTGAAACATGACATGGATATGAGAATCTCCAAGTTCCAAAATCTTTCATCAAATAATTTGCAACATAAATTGGGTTCTCATATCTCATGTTATACTTCAAGCTCCAAACCAAGATGTTACGAAACATCGCACTTTGAAACTCGTTTTCACAATCACATTTAGAAAGCCCATCTCATTTATGTCTAACCAGAAAACTTAATATTGATTGTCCAGCTTTGTAAAACATCTTTCGGGTGCACATGTGGATACAGCTAATGATGTCTAAGTACCTGGTAAGGGAGCACAATGCTTGATCATAGATACTATGGCAGTAGACCTCCGTCCAACGCAATCCCCTCAGAAGGGTCGAATCATCAACCATCGAGTCCTCGAGCCGAGCTTGACCATCTTCTCCTTCGAGACTCCATCTTGGTCGTGTCTCCGTAGGCCATCACGTGAAGTGCCGACTCCCAATATAATCTACTTACTCTGTCGCCTGTGGACATCATCACAGAAGTCCACAGGGACGGGAAAAGACAGAGAGAGTAAGCATTCCGAACGACGCATCGTCGACGGTGTGAGTTTACGATAGGCAAAGTATTCAGACAATACAAGCACACAACGATACACATTCACAACACAACAATACAACAGATAATTATGCAGGATGCATGAGGATGCGATGCAATCATCGCATTAACTAACTCTTTATCTTTCACTTAAGGGAATTCTTTTAATTAATCATCTCGCAGAGTCGAATCTCTTAACCAACACGTCTCGCAAAGTCAAAGTCACTTGATTCACAAAACTCGAGTCTATATATCGGAATTCAAGCTTTAGGGTTTCGGGTTCAGGTCCACATCTCCTCATAATCCATCCACCTAGTCGGAAGCAATCAGAAGTACAGGATCTCTACCCACACCGGCTCCGGGAGACCACACCAAAAAATATAATATAAAATGCCCGGGAAGATAAAATGTCATGACAAGGGTGTCGACCTCCGCTGTGTTCAAGCATCCCTCTTCTGATCCTGATTTAGTCAAGGGGGTGTCAGTCATCCGTCTAGTGTACATGCAGTACTTCAGCTACGACACCAGACTACCTACCCAACCTCGGATGGTCAACCCAGGTCACTGTAGCTTTTTCCCGCCTAGACAGACTCCTCTTAGGCTTCTTGACGAATCACCGTCATTGCCTTCCCCTATCCTAATCATCAAGTGATTACCACGCAGGTAAGCACCGTGTCTTCCTCTCCACTACTTCGGGTAAAGGTTTTGAGTCGTAAAGGTTGTACTCGATTATCCTAAAGTCGACACATCCTAAGTCACCTTCGCCATATAGCACCAACTATATGCGGGTTGCTTCTTGTGGGACTCGACTACTATATTTGACGGGCTCCGACCCATCCAGAATCATTCTCGGCATATGGCTCCGACCATATGCAGAACATCAACAACTATTCTGAAGGGCTCCGATCCACTCAGAATCATTCTCGGCACATGGCTCCGACCATATGCAGGATATCCACAATCTCTCTAACGGGCTACAACCCATTCTGGATTACCATCGACATATAGCTACAACTATAGTCGGAATTTCAATCATCATTCTGACGGGCTACGACCCACTCAGAATCACCATCGGCATATGGCTCCGACCATATGCGGGATATCCATTAATCATTGATAAATAGGCTCCGACCTATCTCAACTCGCTCTCAACATATGGCTACGACCATATGGAGGCTATCTCAACATATGGCTACGACCATATGGAAATCATCTCAACACATGGCTACGACCATGTGGAAACACTCTCAGTAAGTGGCTACGACCACATAGATACACTTTCCACAAGTGGCTACGACCACATAGATACACTTTCAACAGGTGGCTACGACCACATGGAAATCGTTTCAACACATGGCTACAACCATGTAGATACACTCTCAACATATTCCACAGTCATTGCATCCATGTTTAAAACATCGTCGTCACATTCACATCATCAGCTCGATCCACGTACTCGGCGCATCAGCATCATCCAGTTCCATTGTGTGTTCCATCCCTTAGAGTCTTGCTCTAATCGTTGGGGAAGTCCTTATAGTTTCTATGTCTCTTCTACTCTTATCTTAGGTCGCGGGATGATGCATTATGCTCATGTG
This sequence comes from Crotalaria pallida, assembly GCA_037953625.1. NCBI lineage: Eukaryota > Viridiplantae > Streptophyta > Magnoliopsida > Fabales > Fabaceae > Crotalaria > Crotalaria pallida. The sequence goes on from CM075653.1 coordinate 28,307,183, forward strand.
ATGACAATATAACAACAATGTATCTCAACATAAACAAATATGGCAATCAATCAATACCATGGAATGGTATAGGTCTGAGTCTTCGTATACCGCGACACAAACAATCACACAATTTATCGGGTATACTACTAGCTACGATAGACCTTTACTCCGACTTTGAGAGAGTACGGAGTGTCCTAATAGATCACCTAAATACCACGGTGTCTTAGTGAAGCTTCTCTCTCACCTCAACTCCAGCAATTACTTTGTCCGAAATCGTTGTGGGTCCTCCCGACTGTCAGCTGCTCCAGCTTCCTGACTTATACGCACCTTATACTAGATAGGAGACACTAACGTTACTAGTCTATCTAAATGATCGCCATACTCGGAAATCAAAACGTGTTTTCGAAAACTCATTTCACTTCTTTCGGAAAATCGTAAAACATCAAGATCTTCTCAAATCAAAATCCCATTTTCATTGTACGTTAAATACTTTGAAATCATCATAATAAATCAATATAATCATTTTAAATAAATGGATCGGTTGCTGGTCCGTCTTGGACAGCAGCTCGCTCGATCCCGAAAACATCGAATAACGTCATTTTTGAAATCCAACTTTTCTTAAATCACGTACCGTTTAAAACTTAAACTTTAAAACCAACAAAACACAATTTCAGGATTGAAAAACAATTCAAATAAAAACTGGACAGCAAAGATACAAGTCCCTAAATCACTCTTTAGAAAATCCGAAAACATTGTAAAATCGCATTTTTCAAACCAATTTCATCTTATATTAAATACTCATAAAAACTCATTTTCAAATCACTTTGAAAGCATTTTTGAATAAGAAATACAACTTATAAAAACTCTGGACAGCATCATATTCCAAGTCTTAAATTCATTTTCCATTGTCCCCAAACCAATTTAAATTCATAAACAAATTAAGCATCTCGAAAACAATTCAATAAACACTTTGATCAACAATTCCTCAAGTTCAAATACTTAAAATCAGCATGATGCTTCAAATAAGACAAACCATTTAGCACATATCACATAGCACATTTCAAATCATAATTTCAAACTAATAGCCTAGACCGAAACACCGTAAACAATTAACTTTGTAAACTCACTCATGCCTAGTCTAAACATACCATCAAGCAATCACTTATTCAATTATTTTAAGACATTACAATCACCATACAGATCCAGTCAAGTCATGAAATGAAGTACAAAATTCATGTTTGTCAAAAACATTTAAATAAACTCTTTTTCAATTACGGGAAAGCACAAAAGATAAAATTTAAAACTATATCAAATCAACTTTTTTAATTTCCAAAATTTCCAGAACATACCAATATATGTCAAAGTTCATCATATAAAATTTCCAAGTCATTTGAACAATCTTAAGTTAGGTTTCAAATCAGATTTTATATGAAAAGCAAGATAGAACTGTTGCTGACCTCAGGCCAAAATGCCATAATTAAAAATTGTGCTTCAACTCCGAATTGCATGAAAATTTGAATAAACTTTCCTCATACAGTCAAGACCATCTCATAAAAATTTCAGATTATTTGGAGTTGTGCAAGTCATACTTTTTCAATTAAAATTGTCACTAAGTCTGGAAAATCTGAACCAAATGGTTCACTGTTTCTCAATTGGTAAAAATATCAAACCAACTCCAAATCTCCTCAAATTTTACAGAGAATCACAAGATATGTTTAAGGAGATACCATAAAAATTTCAAGCAATTTAGAGTAGTAAAATTTCGAAAATTCTGTTCCTCTTTAAACTGAAAAACTTATTTTCTTAAAATTGTTTTCATAAAGTTTACTCTTATAAAAATAGAAAATCAATTCCAAAAAATCATTTAAAAATTCAGAGAGGTTCATTTTATCATACTTAAGACAGTGACAAAATTTCAAGAATATTGAACATACACACATGTTATTTATCCAAGGTTAAATTCACACATATTCACAATTTCAGCATAAACTTTAATCAACAAATTTGTTCATTCATTCATTTTTATGAGAATAAAAAATACACTCATACACACAATTCAACACATATTCACTCAACCAAATTCAACATCAAAACTTCCAACCTAAAGATCATGCACAAACCGTGGTCATCACAAGGAAAATCACCAAGAAAACCAATCATTTTCAAAGATCTTCACATTAAAAACTCAAGCATCAACACATCATAGTCCAAGCATGGATCTAAACATGCATGCAACCAAAAATATTAGGTCTTTAAAGAATCTTTCATGAGAACTTAAAAATCAAGTTCTTTTTCAAAACACTTTTAAGAAATCAAAGAGGAAAACCCAAGATCATGAGGAAAAACACTTTTCTCAACAAAACTTTAAGATCAAGTTGAAAAATCAACATGCATGTAAAGGAAATCACTAGATCTAAGACAAAGACAAACATGCATCAACACTTTTCAAACAAAATCAAAGTTTTAGAAGAGAATCATGAGAAACGAAAATGAATCAAAGAAAAAGGTTTAAAACTTTTGAGATCATGAAACAAAATTCTTACTTAATCAAAAAATTTAAGGAATCAAGCCCAAATCTTTGGTTTTCTCTTTGGTTCTCCTTCCTCTCCTCACGGCTCACTCACTCTCCTCTCTAAGGTCCATGGTTTTTCTTTTCCTCTTCACTAATTTGGCTTGATCTTGCTTAGATTATGAAGAGTTTGGTGTTGAGGTTTTGTTCTCCTTCTTCTCTCTCCTAATTCGGCCACTCTCTTCTTTCTCTCTCACCAAGAGCTTGATGTAGCTCTTGAGTGTTGGGTTTAGTTTGGAGAATAAATGAAGAAATAGAAACAAGGGATGTGGGTGTGTTGATCACTCCCTCACGGTTTGGTTAGTGTGTGTGGGTGTTGGTGTTGTTTGAGAGAAAGGATGAAGATGGAAGAATGTAGAATGAAGGAATGAAAATAAACTCTCTCTCTCTCTCTCTCCACACGGTTTGGTCCCTTTCTTTTATTCTTCCTCACTTTTTCCTAATTGCCATCAAGGGCTTGCATGGGTGGCTTCCTTGCAAATGCTTGGGGACTAAGTTACAAAACTTGGGGACCAAGTCTTGCTTCTAAGTCCCTCCACGGCCCACTCTTCCTTTCTTTCCTATTTCTTTTCTTTTTCCTTTTCTAGGTCATGCTTAGGTCATGAAGGTGATGTCATGGGTTTGACTTTGTAGCATGCCACTTGGTAACCAAGTAAATGAGCTTGGTGTCCAAGCCATGCACTTGGACATTCGGCCATAGGGCATTAGGGTAGACTAGGTTAGCTTAATTAGGTTTAAGGCACTAATTAGGTTCTAATCATGATTAGGGTAGGATTAGGAAAAATTAATTTAGGTTTAGCCCACTAATCCTTAGTGATCAGGGCTTAATCAAGGATTAAGGTGCTAATCAAAACTTAATCTTTTCTAACATAGGTTTATGGAAAGCTAATTCTAGGTTAGCTCACTAACCTTAAAGGTTTAGGGTTTAAGAGAGTGATTAAGTGCTCAATCAAGGATTAAGAACTCGATTAGGGTTTAATCAGAGATTAGGACACTAATTAGGGTTTCTAGAGACGATTCTAGATCAAGATGATTTGGACTTTGATTTCTTTGAAACTTAGAGTAAAATAATTTCCATCTTAAAATCATATGCATCAATCTAGGAAGACAAAGTCCTAATTAAAACCTTAAGCAATCAAACACAAAATCACAACACAAGTAAATTAAATTTCAAAGTGTAGAAATCCATCCTGAAATCAAAACTCCTTTAAATCAATCCTTAAATCAATTTGGTTAAATTCATATAGATGCACAAAGAAATTTCATTTTTCAAATGAAATCACAAATAATAAAATTTCTCCAAACTCAATTAAATCGTTTGCTTAAACTCCATAAAAATCTTTGTTTACCAAAATTTCATAAAATCAACAATTGATTACGTAATCGAATAAAATACCCATCGAAAATCATTTGTAAAACAATATCTCAAAATTCTTATTTAATGAAAACTTATTTATTGTCGTTAAGAAAATAGGGGATGTCACATCGAGCATCATAAGAGATTTCTTGTCGTATGTACCTCCCTTCTCGAACCCTTTTAGCTCTTAGCCTCCTCCTCAAGTCTTCTCTTTTCATTTCACGTTCCATTTTAGATGCATCAGTCTCATCATTGATAACTTGCCATCTTGGACAGATCCTGAGGTCTCCGTACTGCTTTCTGTCATAAAATTGCTCAAATGACTCTCCAGCTTTTGGAAATATTTGATCATCATGTGCCAAGTTAACCACATTGACAGGGAACACTCCATGCATTTCAACTTCATTCACTTCCTTTTAGAAAGGGTCAAGATCAACCTTCATTTCCTTTTCAAGAAACTTCAGTCTCCCCTTGTCAAGTCCCTGTTGAATTAAATTCCTGAAAGCAAAGCAATCAACTGCATTGTGAGTACAATTGTTATGATACTTGCAATACTTTCTGCCTTTTAATTCATCTTTATTTAGCAGTTTGTGTCCTTCAGGCAATGTAATTTGTTTGTCCTTAAATAACATATCGAAAACTTGTTCAGTTTTAGAAATGTCAAAAGTGTATGTTTTCTTGTATATATTCTCACTCGGGGGTTTCGACGACCTCAAGGCATGACACGTATAGGGTTTTCCTTCTTCTAAATCTATTGTGTCTACCTCTGAGCCTATGTTGAATGCCTCTGCATTAGAGACTTGAGAATTGACATAATGGATTCTCTCTCTCTTGAGAATTTTAGGATTTTTACCCTTCATTTTTTATCCCTTAGATTCTTAATTTGCCGTACACATGCGGCTAATTGGGCCAAATCTAGTAGATGTTGTATGACTAACTTTTTCCTCACATGGTATTCTAAACCAGCCACAACCATCTTTACTACTTCTGGCTCAGGGATTAGAGTAAAGCATCGGCTTCTCATTTGCCTAAATCGAGATAAGTAATCGTCGATAGGTTCTCCCTCGAACCTCGTCACGCTCAACAAATCCGTCAAGGCAACCTTTAATTCGCCTCAATAGAATTGTTCGTGAAAGGCTCTTTCTAATTGGGCCCATGCATGAAGGGAATTGGGCCACAATGTCGAAAAGTATGAAAACGCATTTTTCGTCAAAGAACTAGGGAATAGCCGCATTCTAATGGCTTCGTCAGCGGCCAATTCTCCTAACTCGATGGTGTAACGTGTGAGTTTCACCGACAAACTTCGATAACTTTGGCACCTTTGTTCCTCTTGGGATTTCTGCATGTTGTACTCACTCAGGAAAAGGTGAATTGAAAATCGGCTAATTAGCCAATCCAATGTTAAATCCAATTCTATTCAGAGCTTGTTCGAAAACTTTGTTTACGTCATCCGGTTCCACTCTGGGCTCTCCTCTATTGTGTCGAAGTAAATGCCTTGCCAAGTTTTGTCTTTTTAAGGCAGCTTGCAACTCTTCTCCTCTCTACATGAATGCAACTTGAGCAGGATTTTGCACATGCGGAGGTGCTTTGACACCAGGATGGAACGTCACCTGTGGGGGTTCGATAACTACATTATTTGTACTTGCATTCAAAGGCTGGTTAGTTCGAACGTTCTCCCATAAGGTAGCCACCCTACTATCTTGTTGTGGAGGAGAGGTTGGGCCAGTATTGGTTGGCCATGCATGTTTCTCTTGGCCTTCAGGATAATTTTGTACCAAAACTGGCCTATATAGAGATCTGTCCTCTCTATAAGGATTTACGGCGGACTCATTTCAATCATTCTCGTCAATCCCCAACACTTGGTTGAGTTTCTTCATATATTGAGCAATTTTTCCACAGGTCTCATTTGTTACCATCATTGTTGGGTTGATCACAGATCCTAATTGAGCCGTCAACTGGTCGACTAACTGAACATTTGCTTCCTCTATTTGTTGATGAATATGGGTCATAGGATTAACTGACATGTATCTTGAAGCATTAATCGTACCTTCTCCATCAGTAGAAAGTCGAGGAAATGCCATAGTTGTGGCCCCATTAGTGGAAGAAACACTTCCTATATGGCCAAGCGAACTATTCAAAGACCAAGTTAGTGTCGAACCAGGAACGAAACCCGGTGGCAAGCCAAATGGAGGAATTTGACTTTCGTTTGTCGGATTATTCCCAAAGGCAAAGCCATTGGCTTGACTTGTGTGGCTCCCATTTGGGCCACCGTTAGTCGAACGACCCACCGTGGTGACTGTAGAGTCCGTGACAACACCACCCCTTAGGGGCACTGGAGAAGTACTAATAGGAGTACTAACTACTTCAACTTGTGAAATCAGTGTTGTCTGTCGACCATTATGGTCTCCATCAGCCATTGAAGATGTTTTTGGAGAAAAGGGCACAGTGTTGCCACTTCTCAAACGCATACACTTGGACACAAGTTACTTCGAATCAGTCCCACCGGGCGTGCCAACTTGTTCACGCTGGTGAAAAGGGATTCGATGCGGGGCGTGCCAGTTCTCCAATTCGGATGAACATGAGTCGAAAACGGGAATGGAAATATCAAGCGATTGCAGGATTCAACTGATTAAACGGGAATGGAAACACTTCCTATATGGCCAAGCGAACTATTCAAAGACCAAGTTAGTGTCGAACCAGGAACGAAACCCGGTGGCAAGCCAAATGGAGGAATTTGACTTTCGTTTGTCGGATTATTCCCAAAGGCAAAGCCATTGGCTTGACTTGTGTGGCTCCCATTTGGGCCACCGTTAGTCGAACGACCCACCGTGGTGACTGTAGAGTCCGTGACAACACCACCCCTTAGGGGCACTGGAGAAGTACTAATAGGAGTACTAACTACTTCAACTTGTGAAATCAGTGTTGTCTGTCGACCATTATGGTCTCCATCAGCCATCGAAGATGTTTTTGGAGAAAAGGGCACAGTGTTGCCACTTCTCAAACGCATACACTTGGACACAAGTTACTTCGAATCAGTCCCACCGGGCGTGCCAACTTGTTCACGCTGGTGAAAAGGGATTTGATGCGGGGCGTGCCAGTTCTCCAATTCGGATGAACATGAGTCGAAAACGGGAATGGAAATATCAAGCGATTGCAGGATTCAACTGATTAAATGGTAATCTTGTGTTGAGATTGGACTATGTTTGGTCTTTTTGGTTTTATCTTGGAAAATATTAAAATGTTCTTGGGAAAACTTAAATGACGAGAAAGTAAATTGACAGAAACGTAAAGGGAAAAGCGGTAAAGTGCAGGAACGTAAAGGTTAAAGTAGTAAAGTGTAAAGATGCGCGAATTTAAAGGTGCTGGAAACGTAAAGGCAGAACTTAAAAGTGCTGGAAAAGTAAAGGAAAACGAAAAGATTGCATTGAAGTCGTAAAGTGCTGGGAATGTAAAGTGGTTATTATAATGACATTTTCTCCGTTAATCTACTTGCAGTGAGATGTTAGGATGATTACCAATGTGCCAACCCCGATTACAAACAAGTAATTACCTATTTATAGTCCTAAAAATCGACTACCCTTGCACTACATTATTGGGCACGTTCTGCATAAGCGTAGCAGCCACGTCCTAACTAAGCAACTACCCACGAAATAACTACCCACGACACAGTTTCTTCGTTTGTTCTCTTTTTGCCACGTGTCTTCAGTAGTCTTCGATAATTCTTCTTCGACAAGCATCTTCCCGCAACTGTAATAAAGCAACTTTGAAACTCTTGGGATTTTTACACAAGCCCTTTGATAGCTTTGTCGAAGTAACATCCCCTTGCCTTTTAGGCTTCTAGGTTCCCTTTCGACACCTAGCTCCTTTCGACAAGGTGTCGGCCTCTATTGAATTAATCCCCCTAGTCGATTTTGATGACATAATTACTGACTTAGCCATGATTTTGGCCATCAACCTAGCCAGTGATCATGTTATAATCTCTCCTAAGGGATTATCTATAGAGGACTTTTCATTTCCCTCTTTAAATGGAAAGATACTCAAAGCTTTTCCTGGAAAAAGGTTTCAACTTTGAGTTACGGAAGACTCCTAGGTACCACCTAAACTAGTATTTCAGCTGGAGTGTGCCCTTTATTTAGGCTTTTCTTCTTAGCTTGAAATACAAGAGGTGATCCCTATGTAATTTCACGTGTTTAATCTTTCACCATTAATAGGGAAAGATGAGGATTCAGAGTAAAGATTTTGAAATTGTTCCTTTCTTTTCCGAATCCCTTTAATCTCACATGTTTAATCTCTATGAGACCCTTCTTCTTCACTCCTTCGAACAACTTCTATTCTTTCCAGAAATCATAAGGTTGATCCATCGTTTCTGCCATTTACACACTTTTGGCCCTTTGAACGTTGGAAGTGACGTATTTATAGCCATAAGGAAGTGCATTAAATGTTGATGTGACCGTTCTCTTGTTCCAATGCATCATCATCACTACTCTGACCTCCTCGGTTTCCATGTTAATACTCTTTCGACGCCATCCTCATTATGATGCCTCCATTTGTCGACATACGTCCATGTCCTTCGAAGTCATTTTTAAACAGTTAGCTTAAGTACACTTCCGTCGACATCACTTATATTGCCGATCTTTCCCATCCTGTCAATACACGTGCACATCCTTCGAAGTCACTTTAAGGCAAGTCACCTAAGTACACTTCCGTCGACATCAACCATTAATAAATGCAAGGATCGAGGTGGTCAGTCCCAATCTCACATTCATCAATAGTAATATCACTGTCGGGTTACTGATGATATCGTCACTTCACAGTTGTAAGAGTCAGGACGACCAATCCTACCCTTACACTCCATTAAACGACAACAACATCATGGGTTTGGTTCTATTCTACCCAGAGTTCTACAATTCCATAATTATGCCTAAAATCTCAAATCAAGCACATTCATCATTCAAGCATACATTGCAACATTTCACATCAACACATACACAAAATATTAAGATGAATGCAATTCATTCATATTCGCACATTAGTTATTATCTACTTATAAACCCTATTCAACTTATCCTAGTGTTGTCCTACCAAGTTTTTCTCTCAAACTTTATCCTAGTTTATTACAATTCTAACCTACTTAAGAATTCACCAATAATTAATACCACTAATTCATACATAATAGAGAATATCATACATATGCATTCATAACTTCACACATCCATATATTCAATCATAATCCTAATAGGATTTCTACCTCGACTCTAACACTTGAACATCTAATTTTACATCGGTTACTCACTTGATGAGTAACCACTGGAGTAATGAGTAACTCCAATAGGCCGAGGAAAACTGCTCTGATACCAAAATGTAACACCCTAGTTACTTTTACCCTTAATTAATTTAGGATTTAAAATTTCCTTTTAATACTACTAGCTGATTAGGAAAAGCACTTAGGTAAACTTACTTATTATAAAAATCTCCGTAAAATCGGACGGAGTTTACTTTGTTTTAGGGACATTCCCAAAATTTACTTTTCCTGATTAACCTGCATAAAACTTTATTTTCATCAACAGTGGACCAGCAGGGCCAAAAATATAATTCAGTTCTTGTACATCATTTCAGAAAATATTTACAACTCTATATAATACATTTCAAATTCCAAAACCAAAATAAAACCATTGACCGACAAAGGGTCACCTAACTAACTAGACAACACTCCACGAGGTGGAGTGTAATCCTGCCCGGCCATACTCGTGTAAGCTCCTTCTTCACCTGTAAAAATATATCAAGAAGGGTAGCATTACACAGAACTTAGAAAATACATTCCAAAATGACATAGAGAACAACTAAGAAATTACTACCCGTTATCACTGGAATTATATTTTCCATTTCAATTTCCCTTGCTTCATTAATTCCCTATGGTTGTCCATATTCATTTCTATTCCTTTTTACTATTTCCGTAACCTTTCTTGATTCTATCATGTCCTTCTATCATTTTACACACTTACCTACCTACCCTTTTATTCCTATTTAATACTCACTCCTAATGGAGGGTCTTGTTCATATAATATTCCACTCCTCTATGGAGGGTCATGATACCATATATATATCATTCTCTCTCCTGCTTAGAGAGTAAGCGGAGGGTCCTGTTCTCACTTCACTTACGATGCAAGTGAAGGGTCATGATAATATCAACTCCTTTACGGAGGGTCCTAATAATATCCACTCCTTTATGGAGGGTCATGATACCCTGTATATATCATTCTCACTCCTGCTTAGAGAGTAAGCAGAGGGTCATGTTCTCACTTCACTTATGATGCAAGTGAAGGGTCATGATAATATCCACTCCTTTACGGAGGGTCCTGATAATATTCACTCCTTTATGGAGGGTCATGATACTATATATACACAATTCTCGCTCCTGCTTAGAGGGTAAGCGGAGGGTCCTGTTCTCACTTCACTTACGATGCAAGTGAAGGGTCATGATAATATCCACTCCTTTATGGAGGGTCATGATAATATCCACTCCTTTATGGGGGGTCCTGATAGTTTCCACTCCTTTATGGAGGGTCATGATAATATAATATTCCACTCCATTATGGAGGGTCATGGTAACATCATAATCAATTATTCATACCATTTAATTACCTTCATCTCTAACCATTTGTCATTCTTTAATTAATTTACCTCTTACCTAATTCCTTTTCTTATTCCCGTTAACTGCATTTTACTCTTCATCATCTTTCATGTTCATTATAATCTCATTCAAGGCACTAAAATTAATAACATAATCAACTTCCTAATCACTATAATCATTATTGACCTTCAAGCCAGGCTATATTCTACAACCATCATCATTATTCTCAATTGCCTACCTCATCTCTAAATCTATGACTCACTTTCATTATTGAACCCATAAACACTTAAATCTAGACAATTACAAACATACACAGTTATAATCATATCTATTAACATTTCATAAACTCTAATCTCGTTAATTACCCTAAGGTTCATCTTTCTATTTTATTCCCTACCCTTAATTCCCCCTATATACAAGCTAGAAAAATACCCTCTAAGTAAAGGTAACACTTCCCTTCTTACCTTAAACTTGAAGGGTGAGAGGTGTAGAGCTTGATTCCAAAGTCTAGGTTGTAGAGAGAGAAAGCTCCTAGTCATGGAGGAGAGAGAAAGTGACCCATGGAGCAAATGAAACACTAATAGTTAGAAATGAGGGTGAGCAATTCGTTTAACATAAATAAGGAGAGGAGAAAAGCTTAAATCAACTTACTTTAAGCTTGGAAATGGTAAGAAAGGAAAATGGGTCCTGGAACCCTAGAACCCCCAATTCATGGATTCATGGATTTTAAGAGGAAAAAGGGTGAAATTGATGATGATTCAAGTGCTTATGTGTGATGGGGATCAACTAATTGATGATGATTTGTTGTGTTTTTGGGTGGATTTTCGTTGTAGAAGAAGCTAGGGTTTTGGGGCTCCAAAATCGCCTAAGAAGAAAGAGGAGGAAGAGTGGTGCGTTTTGTCCAACTGCTGGCTGCACCAGTTTTTAAAACTGGTGCGCGCCTGGGCGTGGTCTTGGCGCGCCTGGGCGCGCGACGTTGGCTGATGCTGCTGGTGCGCGAGACTGGTGCGGGACTGGTGAGGATGGCGCGTGCGTTGGTGCGGGAGTGGAGGCATCTGGTGCGGTCAGTTGGTGCGCCAAAACGGGGTCAGATGCGCCTGGGCGAAAAACTCACTGAGATGGTGCATCTGATGCACCCTGGTGCGCTTGGGCGTGCACTGGTGCGCCTGGGCGTGCACCAGTTGACTTTCCCTTGACTTTCCCATAACTTCTTCGTTAACCGTCGGATCTTACTCAAATTTTGAGACAAACTTCCTAGGACCCTTATCTTCACATCCAACGGTGGAAATTGGGTTTAGAGTTGTGGATATTTTATTCATAATTTTCTTGCACGGGATGTTTTGTAACACTTAAAACCCCGATTTAACTCCCGATTCGACTTCTATAATTCTACCTCTTGACATCTATGCACTCTACGCAACCCCTAGTACTTAAAATGGCTGCTCACCTTGCTCCCAAAATTCTTTAAGTAATTAATCTACCCATTTTCTACACTCTAAACCTATTAACTCACTAATTATGCTTGTGATTAAATTTGGGATGTTACAATTCTCCCCAACTTATTAGAATTTCGTCCCCGAAATTCCATTCAGTTCCTTTTATGGAGAACCATCCCAAATGCAGGGTCTTTCGACTACAATAATTGCTTCCCTTTGGTTTCGCTCCCCCACTTGGAATTGGCATATCACTTTGCAGTAGTACGCCACTAAGTTCTTGCACTCTGTGAAGAGTACGGACTACTGTTCAACTTGATTAGCCTCGACGTGGAGACTCTATGAGATTTTTATGGTTGGTTTTTCTTGCGGCTAAACGTTTCAAGAGTCTTGTTAGTAAGACTCCGAAAGGGGTCTTGGATTTCTAAAACCAGGTTTAACTCTCCAGGGGAAATTGGAGATAGTTTCCAGGGTCAACTGGATTCCCTCAGCAATTTTGCTACAAAGGTTTGGAAAGGGTACTATTCAGGTTGATTTCCTTTCTTCTATGTCGGGTTGGTTTCTGTTCTACTTAAAAAAACTTTCAATGACATCAACCATTAATAAATGCAAGGATCGAGGTGGTCAGTCCCAATCTCACATTCATCAATAGTAATATCACTGTCGGGTTACTGATGATATCGTCACTTCACAGTTGTAAGAGTCAGGACGACCAATCCTACCCTTACACTCCATTAAACGACAACAACATCATGGGTTTGGTTCTATTCTACCCAGAGTTCTACAATTCCATAATTATGCCTAAAATCTCAAATCAAGCACATTCATCATTCAAGCATACATTGCAACATTTCACATCAACACATACACAAAATATTAAGATGAATGCAATTCATTCATATTCGCACATTAGTTATTATCTACTTATAAACCCTATTCAACTTATCCTAGTGTTGTCCTACCAAGTTTTTCTCTCAAACTTTATCCTAGTTTATTACAATTCTAACCTACTTAAGAATTCACCAATAATTAATACCACTAATTCATACATAATAGAGAATATCATACATATGCATTCATAACTTCACACATCCATATATTCAATCATAATCCTAATAGGATTTCTACCTCGACTCTAACACTTGAACATCTAATTTTACATCGGTTACTCACTTGATGAGTAACCACTGGAGTAATGAGTAACTCCAATAGGCCGAGGAAAACTGCTCTGATACCAAAATGTAACACCCTAGTTACTTTTACCCTTAATTAATTTAGGATTTAAAATTTCCTTTTAATACTACTAGCTGATTAGGAAAAGCACTTAGGTAAACTTACTTATTATAAAAATCTCCGTAAAATCGGACGGAGTTTACTTTGTTTTAGGGACATTCCCAAAATTTACTTTTCCTGATTAACCTGCATAAAACTTTATTTTCATCAACAGTGGACCAGCAGGGCCAAAAATATAATTCAGTTCTTGTACATCATTTCAGAAAATATTTACAACTCTATATAATACATTTCAAATTCCAAAACCAAAATAAAACCATTGACCGACAAAGGGTCACCTAACTAACTAGACAACACTCCACGAGGTGGAGTGTAATCCTGCCCGGCCATACTCGTGTAAGCTCCTTCTTCACCTGTAAAAATATATCAAGAAGGGTAGCATTACACAGAACTTAGAAAATACATTCCAAAATGACATAGAGAACAACTAAGAAATTACTACCCGTTATCACTGGAATTATATTTTCCATTTCAATTTCCCTTGCTTCATTAATTCCCTATGGTTGTCCATATTCATTTCTATTCCTTTTTACTATTTCCGTAACCTTTCTTGATTCTATCATGTCCTTCTATCATTTTACACACTTACCTACCTACCCTTTTATTCCTATTTAATACTCACTCCTAATGGAGGGTCTTGTTCATATAATATTCCACTCCTCTATGGAGGGTCATGATACCATATATATATCATTCTCTCTCCTGCTTAGAGAGTAAGCGGAGGATCCTGTTCTCACTTCACTTACGATGCAAGTGAAGGGTCATGATAATATCAACTCCTTTACGGAGGGTCCTAATAATATCCACTCCTTTATGGAGGGTCATGATACCCTGTATATATCATTCTCACTCCTGCTTAGAGAGTAAGCAGAGGGTCATGTTCTCACTTCACTTATGATGCAAGTGAAGGGTCATGATAATATCCACTCCTTTACGGAGGGTCCTGATAATATTCACTCCTTTATGGAGGGTCATGATACTATATATACACAATTCTCGCTCCTGCTTAGAGGGTAAGCGGAGGGTCCTGTTCTCACTTCACTTACGATGCAAGTGAAGGGTCATGATAATATCCACTCCTTTATGGAGGGTCATGATAATATCCACTCCTTTATGGGGGGTCCTGATAGTTTCCACTCCTTTATGGAGGGTCATGATAATATAATATTCCACTCCATTATGGAGGGTCATGGTAACATCATAATCAATTATTCATACCATTTAATTACCTTCATCTCTAACCATTTGTCATTCTTTAATTAATTTACCTCTTACCTAATTCCTTTTCTTATTCCCGTTAACTGCATTTTACTCTTCATCATCTTTCATGTTCATTATAATCTCATTCAAGGCACTAAAATTAATAACATAATCAACTTCCTAATCACTATAATCATTATTGACCTTCAAGCCAGGCTATATTCTACAACCATCATCATTATTCTCAATTGCCTACCTCATCTCTAAATCTATGACTCACTTTCATTATTGAACCCATAAACACTTAAATCTAGACAATTACAAACATACACAGTTATAATCATATCTATTAACATTTCATAAACTCTAATCTCGTTAATTACCCTAAGGTTCATCTTTCTATTTTATTCCCTACCCTTAATTCCCCCTATATACAAGCTAGAAAAATACCCTCTAAGTAAAGGTAACACTTCCCTTCTTACCTTAAACTTGAAGGGTGAGAGGTGTAGAGCTTGATTCCAAAGTCTAGGTTGTAGAGAGAGAAAGCTCCTAGTCATGGAGGAGAGAGAAAGTGACCCATGGAGCAAATGAAACACTAATAGTTAGAAATGAGGGTGAGCAATTCGTTTAACATAAATAAGGAGAGGAGAAAAGCTTAAATCAACTTACTTTAAGCTTGGAAATGGTAAGAAAGGAAAATGGGTCCTGGAACCCTAGAACCCCCAATTCATGGATTCATGGATTTTAAGAGGAAAAAGGGTGAAATTGATGATGATTCAAGTGCTTATGTGTGATGGGGATCAACTAATTGATGATGATTTGTTGTGTTTTTGGGTGGATTTTCGTTGTAGAAGAAGCTAGGGTTTTGGGGCTCCAAAATCGCCAAAGATGAAAGAGGAGGAAGAGTGGTGTGTTTTGTCCAACTGCTGGCTGCACCAGTTTTTAAAACTGGTGCGCGCCTGAGCGTGGTCTTGGCGCCCCTGGGCGCGCGGCGTTGGCTGATGTTGCTGGTGCGCGAGACTGGTGCGGGACTGGTGGGGATGGCGTGTGCGCTGGTGCGGGAGTGGAGGCATCTGGTGCGGTCAGTTGGTGCGCCTGGCATCTGGTGCGGGGTCAGATGCGCCTGGCGCGCGTCTGGGCGAGTTGATGGTGCGCCTGGGCGAAAAACTCACTGAGTTGGTGCATCTGATGCACCCTGGTGCATCTGATGCACCCTGGTGCGCCTGGGCATGCACCTGTGCGCCTGGGCGTGCACCAGTTGACTTTCCCTTGACTTTCCCATAACTTCTTCGTTAACCGTCGGATCTTGCTCAAATTTTGAGACAAGCTTCCTAGGACCCTTATCTTCACATCCAACGGTGGAAATTGGGTTTAGAGTTGTGGATATTTTATTCATAATTTTCTTGCACGGGATGTTTTGTAACACTTAAAACCCCGATTTAACTCCCGATTCGACTTGTATAATTCTACCTCTTGACACCTATGCACTCTTCGCAACCCCTAGTACTTAAAATGACTGCTCACTTTGCTCCCAAAATTCTTTAAGTAATTAATCTACCCATTTTCTACACTCTAAACCTATTAACTCACTAATTATGCTTGAGATTAAATTTGGGATGTTACACATACCACGTATTTAACAAAGTTGCAAGAAAAAATTATATCAGTTACTCATAACTAATCTCAAAATACCTACAAAATACTCAGAGTTGTCGAGTTATGGTCTCCTTGGATTATTGAAATTTAAAAGACCAAATCAAATTGAAGTTGAGTTTATTTTTTTAGTCGACCATAAGTATATTTCATTAAATGAGTACAAATTCTTTTTAATAAGTACTGTATTTAACGAAATTGCATTTTAAAAAACTAGAACTTGAAATCTTTAAAACAATTCATTATCATTTAATATATTACTATTATAAAGAAAACACACTTTTTTAACTATAAAAACTAGAAAAAATGTATGTAAATTGGCCTTTCCAAATTTACCCTTAACTAAAACTAAAATTTCAAATTTACACTCTCACACTTTTAAAATTGAAATATGTGTAAGGGTTAAAAAGGTATTTCAATCAATTTTCTAACCAATTAGTAACTGCACTACTAATTTTTAAAAAAATACAAAAGAAAAAAATAGAAAACGACAGCATAGTAACATTAACTAACTGATGTCCTTGTTTAATAGATGAAGTAACCACATGTCCTTATCCCGATGTCCAACCATATTTAAAACTCAAAACTTGGGAAGTTATATAAAACCACCATCTTAGACAATTTTTAGGCAAAATGGAACTTAGATTGAACCACATTATTCTGAAGCAAAAATGGAACTTGGAATTTTGAAGAAAAAAGGCATATTATTCTCTTCTTCATAATTCATGGTCACTCCTTTTTTTTTAATGTTGGTTCATCATTAGATGTTCCAGATATCAAGAGAAAAGAAGAAAAAAATTTGTTCATTCTATCTCACATCCAATTTCTAGAAACTGCATAACAAAAACTAATTTCTTTTTATAGATATATGTTTTTTTATTCCTTTATATGTAGGTTTACATATTGTTTTGGTGAAGTGAATGAAGAAATAACTCAAGTCAATGAAAAAAGAAACAATGTCGGGTTTTCTTTCTTTCATTTTTTTATATAGGAATAGTGATATATTTTTTTTATATTGTTTTTTATTCCTTTTTATGCAGGTTTACTTATTGTTTTGGTGAAATGGATGAATAAATAACTCAAGTCAATGAAAAAAGAAACAATACCACATTTTCTTTCTTTTATTTTTTATACAGGAACAATGATATATTTTTTATAATGTTTTTTATTCTTTTTATACAGGTTTCCTTTTTATAATGTCAATGAAAAAAGAAACAATGCCAGGTTTCATTTCTTTAACTTTTTTTTAAAATTATCTATTACTTTTATTACTTTATTACTTTACTATAATAAAAGAAACTATTTTTTTAACAACCAAGAATTTATCTACTTTTTTATGACCAAAATACGCTTTAATTACTCTAATTTACAATTTGTTATCCATTTATCTTCGTATTCAAATATTTAAAAGATACAAATTGACTACCAAACAGTTTTTTTAGAAGATGGGTGGTTTATTCGAGAAGTTCTACGTTAGTATGCACAAGGGCTTTTCTTCTTATTCTTCTTCTTAATTGCAAGACCTTCTCATATTTAGTTCTTATATTTAGTGCTTCTTCTTCTTCTTCTTTTTCATTGCAATCCCTTCTCTTATTTTGCTCATTCTTTAATGTATAAAACATTTTTTGTTTTGCTTTATGTTGTAATTTGTTTGTTTCTTCGTCCAATGTAATTTGTTTATTAAATATGAGTTTGAAGAATTCTTTTTTTTAATTTAATTTGTAGGTCTTTACAACATAATTTTCCTTAAACAAAATCGCTAAGGTATTTTTTTTTTACAACTAATTTTTCTTCTTGAAATTAAATAAAATCCTTTCTCCGCGTCATATTGATTTCTATTTTTACTTCTTATTTTTCTTCTTGAAGTTAAACAAAAGCCTTTCTCAACGTCATATAGATTTCTATTTGGTGGAGAGGATCTTCCTGGAGACATTGAAGAGGAAATTCTCTACTGTATATTTACACGCATGCATTGCATTAAAAAAAGTGTCCTGATTACTATCTTTCTATACTTATTCAATTATTAGACTTTAATTCTATGTGCAGCACCCAAATTCTCAATAGTACAGGTTTAGATTGTTCAAAATTGTATACTTAAAAAAATACGTATAAAAAATATTGAAAAAGTTGCTCTAAAAAAATATATAAAAAAAGATATCTTTGTTCTAATAACAAACCGTATCAAAAAATAATTACATGAATGTTATAAAAACATAAGATAATCATACATTTTATAAAATAAATAAGTATATAGTTGTTATAAAAAGAATGTGAAAAAAAAAATAAAGATATAGTTAGGAAAAAAAATAACCATAACTTTGGTAATTATATTTGGTTTTTTTAACATCATCCCGTATCTAAAAAGATAAGTTTAATTTTGAAATATTGTTTAAAAAAAAAAGAAGATAACCATAACTTTAATGGTTATAATTGGATTTTTTAACCTTATCTCTTAGAGTTGAGGATAAGAATCTAGAAAGTATAAGTTTTCAAAAGATAACCAAAACTTTGGTGGTTATAATTGGTTTTTTTTAACTTCATCTCTTAGGGTTGAAGACTAAAATCTAAAAAAGTATAAGTTTTATTGGGAAATATTATCTTAAAAAGAAATATTATCTTAAAAAAATTGAAAGATTTTATATTTATTGTTTCAGTAAAACCTATCCCTTTATGGCTTCACTTGAAATTGTAACAACTTATTTTATTTTACCTATTTTGAAAATATGGATTTGAAAATTTCTTTTTAATTAAAATACTTATTATAATTTAAGCGGAAGAACGGACAGAGTTTCCTCTGTTTTATGGACACACCCAAAAATTATCTTTGACCTGTAACATGTCCAAAACAGTTTTCAACAACAACCAGACATCCAGATATAATATATAACATACTTAGACTCTTTTAACATCAAATATTAAAGTAGGAACTTTTAAACTTTTGCAAATAAAACTAAATACCCGGGGCCACCATTTTTCCAAAATAAACATTGGAAATACATACATAATTCATAATTATATAAAATACATCAAGTACGCAAATGTGGCCCGGTTTGACTCAAATTAATAAAATGACTCAATTCACACTTCCTGGGGGAAGTGTGCTCGTGCCAGCCTTAATGTTTGCAAACTCAACCTGTATCTGTAGTGGTTGTAAGGGTGAGAATTGCACAAACTAGTAATGTATAATACATGCCAAGTCATACCCAGCTAGCAAATAATCAAATAATACAATTATAACACGCCCAATCACCTATCCACTACAAACACAAACATCTCCAATTTATTCACATTCCCTAGCGGGTGTCAGTTCCTATTCTAATTCCGTCCACTTAGTCCTCAACTCTCACAAGAACTCATACCCTCATCTCTACTTCCACACCTATTTCCACTCACATTCTTCCTAATTACACTATCTAACCAAGTCCAAAACCCTTTTCTAATTTCTCCCTCTCATTCATTACCTTCTTACCTTCCTTCTCTCTTTCCTTTTTATTTCATTCTTTTCCATTTCTTTTTACTTTTTCTGGATCTTTGTGGTTTCACTTACTGCGTCCCATTCTAGGCATGACTTACGGCTCCGCGCGCCCGAAGGCGGACCCAAGCGGCTCCCCTGCACACTTCCCAAGCGGCTTATGTTTCCTGCACTCGGGAGCATGACTTACGCGTCCTGAATTACCACAAAATCCCTTGGCCATGCGAATTTGCCACTGCGACCCATTGCGGTGTCGGCTTACCGATGCGTACGGATCCCGCAGGCCGCACGTCTTACTCAACCCATGCACACGGAGCAGCTCGCGGCTTATTGCAGGTGTTACGCACCCGCCTTACTGCACCCCACCGTGTGCCTTCTAGGATCCAAACCGCATACCAATATTCTCTTTTTCTTTTCTTTTTCCTTTCTTTTCTTTCCTTTTTATTCTTTTCCTTTTTCTCAATTTTAGTCTGCCCTCGCCTAACACCTTTTTCTTCTACTCTCATTTTCCTCTTTTTCTCTTCTCCACCAACTAATCTATTTCCCTAGAATTAACTCGCTATCTTTTCTAAAGACACTTCCCATTTCCCGATTTGTTTCCCTTAAGTTTCCATCTATGTGCTACTACTAAATCCAAGGCTCACTCCTCTGTCCACTCCTTTCCGTTTTCACTCAATCTCTAAAATACAACATACATACACCATTCAACATATCTCTATAGACATATCAAAATATAGAATATCATTAGAATTAGTACACTAAATTATATAAATTACACATATACATGCATCATTCATACTCTCAACAAGATACACAAAATTCATAGCATCAATTAGCATTTAGCAGGTTATCACATAGTTCTCATGGCATAAAGCATACTTGACGAACATATATATCAATTATTCACTTAGCACAATAAATCATCAATTCATAGTCTAATTCATAAATACCAATTCCTAATATCAACTACACAAACCAATTAGTCTCAACACGCACACACATACTAGTTACACAACCACCGTGCGGCAATAAACCCCTTACCTTAAAATAATTAAAAGAGACTAAACCTTAAGAGAGCTTAGGACCCTAATGCAGGAGAGGTGTCGAATGGGCTTGATATCCACAATAACCACTTGAGGAGGTGTCAGAGTCCACTAATCCATGAAGCAGAGCAAGCTTGATGAGTTCCCTTTTTTCTCTTGTGTGGGTCGAACCCCCTTAGAGTGTGGGAGACCTCAAATTACTCCTGTAAAATTGGGGCAAGAAACAATAACAACAATAATAATAAGTAATGGTAATACTAATACCCAAATCATAGGAGGAAATGGGAGAGATGGATTAAAAAGGAATGAGGCTTGATTACCTCACTTCAAGACTTGAAAAGGAAAGGGATTATAACATGAGAGATGATGATGATGGTGCTTATTGGGAGAGAAGAAGGAGTGCTTGATGGTCTTGGAGCTTCAAGCTTCACTCATGGTCTTCAATGGAGGTGATGAGGAAAAGGGATGGATTGGTGTGGAACTCTAACTCATGGTAGAGGGAGAAGATGAGTGATGATAGATGGTGATGAAAATATCAATTGGAAGAGGGAAAAGAGAGTTTGATGGGTGCCTTGAAGCTTGGAAGCTTAAGCTAGGCCATTAATGGAGGAAGAGAGAGATAGAGATGGAACCCTAGTTCCATGGAAGAGGAAGGAGATGAGTGAGAGAGAGTGGAGGTCGTATGGCATGAGGGAGGGAGTGTTTGGACCTTAAAATGGGGTTTTTGGGATGGGAAATGTCAAAAATGCACCTAACAACGCGTGTTTAGTGTTGCAGATCGTAGGATTTTCGCTTAAGCGAAATTCCCTTAAGAATTGCATTTTAACCATTTCGCTTAAGCGAACCCATTCGCTTAAGAGAATTCTTGAAATGTTGAAACTGTGACATTTTCGCTTAAGCGAAATTCACAGGTACTGCTACTTCATCTTTCTATTTTTCAGTTATTTTCTCCCCAACTTCAAATAGCCATAACTTCTTCGTTCACCGTCGGATCTTGCTCAAATTTGACGAGCAACTTCCTAAAAATCATACCTTCATATCCAACGGTGGGAATTGTATTTTGAGTCTTAAATCTTTTATTTTTATTTTCTACCCTATGTTATGTTTTAGTACCGAATTATCTATTTTTCTGGCCTGTTCCTAACTTCAATTTAATGCTCCTTTCTTTTCTAACCTTATTATTATTATTGTTATCCTTTCCTAATGTTAAAATACTTCTTTTAAATAACTATTTTTAGTTTATTATAATTATTTCCTTTATTCTAACTATTATTTACTTATTCGTCTTTGGGTTTAAAATTTGGGGTGTTACATTTCTCCCCTACTTATTTGAATTTCGTCCCCGAAATTCCATTGAGTAATCTAGGGAGATAACAAAACCTTGAGAATTAATGTACAAAAACCTCGCATCTCTGTCATTTACTCCCCTACTCGGACTTTGTCCATCAGACTTAATTGCCACAACTCCCGCTCGTTCCCTAGAATGTTCATTCCCTTTGATCAGACTCCTGTTTATTCTTCTAAGTGCTCAACCCAAGGTTTTTGGTCATTCGGGCCACAATATAGAGTCTTGAGACTCTAAGAATGGCATTGTTGTCAGGTTGCAGTTCTCCTAATCACAACACTTGAAGAATTTCTAGCACTTCATTTCCTTGCTTGAATTTAGCAAAAGTCACTCCGACATTCCACTTGACTTCATCCTAATCCTATTTCATTGTCGCTTCAGATTACTCGCTTCCTAGCTCCGCTTTGTCCTGAAAGAAGCTAAGATTGGTTTCTACTTGGGAATAGAGGTCAAGGTCTAATTCTACTTCTCAGTTCCGTGTTGGTTCGGGTTTATCCTAACTCGTTAGAGGTTGGTTCTCCACCAGTTCCTAGTGACCTTCTTAGAGGTTTACATAAGATTTTTAAGAATAACGGTCTTGGGCAACCATTGATGAGGATAACATTGTTAAAAGTTGGGTTGATGCCCGACATAATGTCATCATCAATTTGAGAGATATTGGTGGCCTGTGCAAGTTTGTTATACCTTTCCAAAGAGTGGGAAGAGATAACAGCGGATGTTCAACATCTCATCCGTTTTCGGCCTTGATGTTTCTATGGGTACACTAAGGTAGTTTACGTTCTAGTTCTGCTTGGCTGTCGTTCTCATTCTTTACCATCACTCGGATGGGTTTCGAGTAGGAATATAAGGTTCTTCCCTACTTAGTATCAACATACCTACATAGATCGATACCAAGGGGTAGCTGAGCAGATGTTAAGAATTAGTGGTTCTACTTTTCGATTAGGTGACGGGTTTCGAAAACAAGGTTGGATGAACTACTTGTTGGGTTTTCTAAGATATGGCGATCTCACGTACTTACATCTCTCTATGTTCCTATACTAGATAGGATTGTCATGGGTAGATTTGTCGCACGATCGATTATAACGAATTTCCACAAGATTTCTAGTGAGTTTGAACTTAATTTGACCTTCTTCAGGTGGAATTCCTATGTCAATGGTTCTAATAAGATTTGAGAGATTGCAATGATATATCTGCCAGTAAATGCAAGGACTGGGGTAGCTAGTCCCAATCCTTCATCTAGCAACAGCATATCATCACGTTCTTCAGGATTTGCAATGCTGTCGTCTATCAATAAACGCGAAGGCTGGGGTAGCTAATCCCAATCTCACCTCTATCAACAGTACATCATCGTGTTCCCTTGTATGGTGTTCCCTTGTATGATAGTATTGTCTTTCAACGGATGTAAGAGAAGGATAGCTAATCCCGACCTTACGCTCTATCAAATGACAACACCAACACTGGATTGGGTGTTTATTAAAGCTTTAACTTCATGGATAATTTTCTATAGTCTTTCACGGTTACTTAGGTGAAAGAATGGGAAGGATGTTCCAGGTATGTCTCTTAGTACCCCGTTGTGAAATGGTCGGAATATAATTACTAAGGAAATACTCTAGGAGGTCTTACTACTGAAAGAAAAAGAGAAGTTTAGAATTTAGGAAATAGTTCTGATTGAAAGTAATCCTAGGCTCTCCATGAGTTGATTCTTTAGCAAAGTGTTACTTCAAAATAACACGCACCTTCGCTTGGATCGTCCATGTCCAGTCTTGCTACTTTGTCCATGCTGTACGCTTCTCTTATTTGTCCGGATGGACTTCCCTTCGCCTGTTGCCCCTGCAGTACACTCACTCCCTTCCATGGAGTGATATGGGGACAATTTGCAACAAAGTGTCCCGGTTGTTCACAATGAAAGCATAGGTTATCTCTCACACTACGATTCTTGTGCCAGCACACACCTCGGTGAGATTTTCCACAAGTCTAACATGATGGTTGAGTAGTGGAAACTGTCGCACTCTAGTTCTTAACTCTGGGAGCTGCTGCTCTAGTGCGAGTGTTGGCTTGTGGACCTGATGTCTGAGCTAGTCCTTTTCCTTTGGTACGGTCCATTACTTTCCGAACCTTGTGGCTTCCACCAGCAAATATTTCTAAGTTTTTCTCACAAGTTCGGGCCAAGTCCACCAGTTGAGCAAGATTCCTGATTTTACGATTCTCCAAGAGAGTCCTTATATCTCCACGAAGTCCAGTTTCAAATTTGATGCACTTAGTCTTCTCATCAGCCCAAGTGTAGCTTGAGGCATACTGGATAAGATCCTCAAATAGGTTGGTGTACTCCGTTACGCTCATGTCCCCTTGAGTCAAATTTAGGAAGGAGACCTCCTTTTCTCTGCAAATCACCTCTGGAAAGTACTTCGCCAGGAATTTAGTTTTGAACACTCTCCAGGACACCTCTTGATTAGATGCCTCCAACATCCTTCTTTCTTGATTCCACCAGTATGCGGCTTCCCCGATAAGTGCATGCTCTACCATAATGACCATCTGCTCCATTGGGGGTGCCAGAGTACGGATAATCCTCTCGATTTCCTGAAGTCATCCTAGCGCTTTCGCCATGTCATTGCTACCCTTGAATTTCAGAGGATTATTCCACCGGAACTCTGCTAGCCACGGAGTATCCGACAAGGCTACGTCCTGTAGTGCCTATGGTGCCCTGTCACTTCCTGCCACTATGGGAGTAGTTGTGGACACTACCTCAGCTTGATCCTGGTTTGTCTGAACCGAACCTTCTATGTTTGCAGTGATCCTAACATTGTCACTGCCACTACCCGCCATAATGCTTAGTACCTGGAGGAATCAAAAATAAATGTACATATATGTATATACAATTAAATGTTATTCCAGCAAAATATAATTATTTATATGTATGTACCTATATATGTACCTATACTTGACACAAGACTTTGGTCACTCTCTTGGTGAGTGAGCCAATAGAGTAA
This sequence comes from Crotalaria pallida, assembly GCA_037953625.1. Lineage (NCBI taxonomy): Eukaryota > Viridiplantae > Streptophyta > Magnoliopsida > Fabales > Fabaceae > Crotalaria > Crotalaria pallida. The sequence continues at coordinate 28,332,148 of CM075653.1, forward strand.
ATCTCACTCTGAGGCCGAGGACAAAACGCTTTGATACCATAAATGTAACAACCTATTTTATTTTACCTATTTTGAAAATATGGATTTGAAAATTTCTTTTTAATTAAAATACTTATTATAATTTAAGCGGAAAAACAGACGGAGTTTCCTCTGTTTTATGGACATTCCCAAAAATTATCTTTGACCTGTAACCTGTCCAAAACAGTTTTTAACAACAACCAGACATCCAGATATAATATATAACATACTTAGACTCTTTTAACATCAAATATTAAAGTAGGAACTTTTAAACTTTTGCCAATAAAACTAAATACCCCGGGCCACCATTTTTCCAAAATACACATTGGAAATACATACATAATTCATAATTATACAAAATACATCAAGTACGCAAATGTGGCCCGGTTTGACTCAAATTAATAAAATGACTCAATTCACACTTCCTGGGGGAAGTGTGCTCCTGCTTAGCCTCAATGTCTGCAAACTCAACCTGTACCTGTAGTGGTTGTAAGGGTGAGAATTGCACGAACTAGTAATGTATAATACATGCCAAGTCATACACAGTTAGCAGATAATCAAATAATACAATTATAACACGCCCAATTACCTATCCACTACAAACACAAACATCTCCAATTTATTCACATTCCCTAGCGGGTGTCAGTTCCTATTCTAATTCCGTCCACTTAGTCCTCAACTCTCACAAGAACTCATACCCTCATCTCTACTTCCACACCTATTTCCACTCACATTCTTCCTAATTACACTATCTAACCAAGTCCAAAACCCTTTTCCAATTTCTCCCTCTCATTCATTACCTTATCACCTTCCTTCTTTTTTTCCTTTTTATTTCATTCTTTTCCATTTCTTTTTACTTTTTCTGGATCTTTGTGGTTTCACTTACTGCGTCCCATTCCGGGCACGACTTACGGCTCCGCTCGCTCGAAGGCGGACCCGAGCGGCTCCCCTGCACACTTCCAAAGCGGCTTACGTTTCCTGCACCCGGGAGCATGACTTACGCGTCCTGAATTACCACAAATTCCCTTGGCGATGCGAATTTGCCACTGCGACCTATTGCGGTGCCGGCTTACATATGCGTACGGATCCCGCAGGCCGCACGTCTTACTCAACCCATGCACACGGAGCAGCTCGCGGCTTATTGCAGGTGTTGAGCACCCGCCTTATTGCACTCCACCGTGTGCCTTCTAGGATCCAAACCGCATTCCAATACTCTCTTTTTCTTTTCTTTTACCTTTCTTTTCTTTCCTTTTTATTCTTTTCCTTTTTCTCAATTTTAGTCCGCCCTCGCCTAACACCTTTTTCTTCTACTCTCATTTTCCTCTTTTTCTCTTCTCCACCAACTAATTTATTTCCCTAGAATTAACTCGCTATCATTTCTAAAGGCACTTCCTATTTCCCGATTTGTTTCCCTTAAATTTCCATCTATGTGCTACTACTAAATCCAAGGCTCACTCCTCTGTCCACTCCTTTCCGTTTTCACTCAATCTCTAAAATACAACATACATACACCATTCAACATATCTCTATACACATATCAAAATATAGAATATCATTAGAATTAGTACACTAAATTATATAAATTACACATATACATGCATCATTCATACTCTTAACAAGATACACAAAATTCATAGCATCAATTAGCATTTAGCAGGTTATCACATAGTTCTCATGGTATAAAGCATACTTGACGAACATATATATCAATTATTCACTTAGCACAATAAATCATCAATTCATAGTATAATTCATAAATATCAATTCCTAATATCAACTACACAAACCAATTAGTCTCAACACGCACACACATACTAGTTACACAGCCACCGTGCGGCAATAAACCCCTTACCTTAAAATAATTAAAAGAGACTAAACCTTAAGAGAGCTTAGGACCCTAATGCAGGAGAGGTGTCGAATGGGCTTGATATCCACAATAACCACTTGAGGAGGTGTTGGTGTCCACTAATCCATGAAACAGAGCAAGCTTGATGAGTTCCCATTTTTATTTTGTGTGGGTCGAACCCCCTTAGAGTGTGGGAGACCTCAAATTACTCTTGTAAAATTGGGGCAAGAAACAATAACAACAATAATAATAAGTAATGGTAATACTAATACCCAAATCATAGGAGGAAAGGGGAGGGATGGATTAAATAGGAAAGAGGCTTGATTACCTCACTTCAAGACTTGAAAAGGAAAGAGATTATAGCATGAGAGATGATGATGATGATGCTTATTGGGAGAGAAGAAGGAGTTCTTGATGGTCTTGGAGCTTCAAGCTTCACTCATGGTCTTCAATGGAGGTGATGAGGGAAAGAGATGGATTGGTGTGGAACTCTAACTCATGGAAGAGGGAGAAGATGAGTGATGATAGATGGTGATGAAAATATCAATTGGAAGAGGGAAAAAAGAGTTTGATGGGTGCCTTGAAGCTTGGAAGCATAAGCTAGGCCATTAATGGAGGAAGAGAGAGATAGAGATGGAACCCTAGTTCCATGGAAGAGGAAGGAGATGAGTGAGAGAGAGTGGAGATCGTATGGCATGAGGGAGGGAGTGTTTGGACCTTAAAATGGGGTTTTTAGGGTGGGAAATGTCAAAAATGCCCCTAACAAAGCGTGTTTAGTGTTGCAGATCGCAGGACTTAGCGAAATCCCTTCAGTATTGCATTTTAACCATTTCGCTTAAGCGAATTCTTGAAATGTTGAAACTGTGACATTTTCGCTTAAGCGAAATTCACAGGTACTGCTACTTCATCTTTCTATTTTTCAGCTATTTTCTCCCCAACTTCAAATAGCCATAACTTCTTCGTTCACCGTCTGATCTTGCTCAAATTTGACGAGCAACTTCCTAAAAATCATACCTTCATATCCAACGGTGGAAATTGTTTTTTGAGTCTTAAATCTTTTATTTTGATTTGCTACCCTATGTTATGTTTTAGTACCGAATTATCTATTTTTCTGGCCTTTTCCTAACTTCAATTTAATGCTCATTTCTTTTCTAACCTTATTATTATTATTGTTATCCTTTCCTGATGTTAAACTACTTCTTTTAAATAACTATTTGTAGTTTATTATCATTATTTCCTTTATTCTAACTATTATTTACTTATTCGTCTTTGGGTTTAAAATTTGGGATGTTACTGTAAGGGCAAGCCTTAGTCCTACATTGGCTGGTAAGGTGAACGAAGCATGCCTTATATAGGGTGTGGATACCTTACCTCATGTGGACGCGTTTTGGGGCTCACTGTTAGTGTGAGACCAAGAGCAAAACTGTGAGGGTGAAGGATGCCCGAAGCGGACAATATCCACGTGGCGGTACGCTGGGCCCCAGTGCCCAGTACCGTACGGCTGGATGGGGCTGGACTGTTACATTTGGTATCAGAGCCAGGGTCGGGTCGGTGTGCCAACGGGGACGTTGGACCTCCAAGGGGGTGGATGTAAGGGCAAGCCTTAGTCCCACATTGGCTGGTAAGGTGAATGAAGCATGCCTTATATAGGGTGTGGATACCTTACCTCACGTGGACGCATTTTGGGGCTCACTCTTAGTGTAAGACCAAGAGCAAAACCGTGAGGGTGAAGGATGCCCAAAGCGGACAATATCCACGTGACGGTACGCTAGGCCCCAGTGCCCAGTACCGTACGATTGACTGGGGCTGGGCTGTTACAGAAATTCTTAACAATGAATGAGACATTCATTTAAATTTTTAGATTAAATTGTTTCTTCTTTGATATTTAGAGTTTTTTTGTCCAAAATACAAAGGTAACGATGTATCTGTTACATTTTATGAAAACTCTACCACATTATGTATCTAGACAAACATATTAAATTTAATGGAAATTAAATTGAAGATTAACAAAATAACAATGCATGTATAATTTCCTTGAAATTTCTGGATCCACATTTTGGAACATGACAACTAAGAATGCATAAATTCTTAATAACAATTTACACGAAAATAAACCCTCTTTAACATATAAATAATATTCATAAGACCGATTTTTCAATATATCATTTTATTATAAACAACTCTTTACGACAAAACCACGACAATGAGAATGCGAGACGACAGACACAGGAAAATAAGATCAATTCACATGTTATTATTCAATTACAATGAAAAAAATTGTTATTATTCAATTACAGTGAAAAAAAATGAAAATTCAAAGAACCACAAAAATTGAAAGAAGAAGGCATTGATTACTACCTTGCAAGTGTCGGCGTTTATGGATCTATATTCTTGAACATGACAACTAAGAATGCATGCAAACAATGATATCAATTTACACGAAAATAAACCTCTTTAACATATAAATAATATTCATAAAGACCGATTTTTCAATATATCATTTTACTATAAACAACTTTTTACGACAAAAACACGACAATGGGAATGCGGGACGACGGGTCGGCACGCTAGTTTAATATAAAAAAAATGATAATCCATGTCTCTTTTAAAAATATAAGAGTTTTTTAATACACGTGAGTCAATTCGAAATTAAGTTAAATAAATAAAAAATTAAAGGTGGAGTATCCATTTTGTTCCTGATGTATTTTTAGTACACCAATTTAGTTTTTGAAAATGTGTAAATATTACTTCCTCCTTTTCACGATATTTGATCTTTTAGGTTTGGGCACACAGATTAAGAAAATATTAATTATTATAAGTATTATGTATAGTTTGTCTAAAATGCCCCTATTTAATCCTTATTGAAAACTGTATTATTTAATTTATATTTCTAAGTGTCCATTAATTAATGTATAATGGTTTAGAGATGCAAGAGATGATAAAAGTAGAATTAATGAGGAGTAAGAGAAATAATTAAATGAAAGGTTAAAATTGGAAAAAATATTATGTTAGTGTATTGAAAATGTAAAAGGCCAAACATTGTGAAATAAGAAAAAAAAAAGGCTAAAAGGCTAAATATTGTGAAAGGAGGGAGTAACATAGTTTCTTAAAATTTTGGAATATACCAACTTGATTCTCCAATTTTTTTTAATGTACTAACCCAATCTTTCAAGAATTTCAGATCTTAAGGATCAAATCAGTACTTCTAATAATTTTGAAGGATCAAATTGATACATCCAAATATTGTGAGGGACCAAATTAGCATTTCCACATTTTCTGAAATTAAGTTGACATAAAAAAAATCTTGAACATAGTTGTAATTCAATCAAAAAAATTTTAAAAATGAAAGGAAAGAAAAAAAGAAAAGAAAAGAAAATTCTTTCTGGTCGTTTACTTTGACTTTTGACTATCCATGGCAGTTCGTTCCGTGAACTGCAGAGGTTTAATTCAATAACACAATCAAAACCTCCCTCAAACATCAATCACAGAAACCCTCCCTTTCTCCTCATTTCCACTTTTCTTTTCATTCTCCTCATTCATTCCCACCTTCAGATCTTCCCTCCAATCGTTTCCACTTTTCTTCAAAACTCGTTAACCGTTTCATGGAATCCATTACAGATTCCATTGATCCTCGCACTCCGCTAATCAACGATCGACGCTTCGCCTTTTCGCGTCAACCTTCATTCCATCAACAACAACAGCCTCACTCCCCAATCTCCATCGATCTCAACAACAACGCTGCTTCTAGAAGGTCCTTCCTTACCCGAACCGATTCCAGCATAGACATTCCTCCCAATCGCGGCGACCACCACCACCACCACCACTACTGGTCTAGCCATGATGATAATGATGATGATGATGATGAGAAATTCTCTAAGTCGATTCGAGGATCGTCGTCTTTTGTTTTGTCGGTTTTTCGAAGCGTTAGGTCAGGGCATAGGTATATGAAGAGATTGTTCTTGATGATCTCGCTCAATGTTGCTTACTCCTCTGCCGAATTGCTCATTGGCCTCTTCACCGGCCGCGTTGGTAAGATACTGAGATTCAACTTGTTTGTATTATTAACCACCAACCGTGCCTCCTTCGAGCTTTAAATACTTAGTAGTTAGAGCTTTGCTGCCCATAGTGATGCTATCACTGTTGGACCTTGGTGGAGGATATGAAAGCAAACGAAAAAAGTTTAGTAGAAATGAAAAAATTTCGGTTTAGTCCTTGAAAATTTGAAATGTTGGTCGAATTAGTTTGAACAAATTCTAGGGACATATTAGATTAGTGTTTGTCATGGACTATTATGATTGATTAAGGTTAAATAGTGGTTGGGGTCGAGGTTTCGGAAACTTCCAAAACCTTGATGTTACTAACTATTGCGGGAAAATGTGGCCGATGTGGCTTCAATTTGAGTCGCATTGTGGTTTTGGCGACTCTCGAAACCTTAGACTCGGCTTTAAAACATTGTGATTGACATTATTAGGAATCAAGTTGTGATTTTTTGTTTTCCTGCGATGAAATTGGGGTATGAATTTGGATATTTGTTAGTGTTGTTATTATTGTGTAAAGTTTCTTGGGTGCTCATGGTATAGTTCTCAGGATAGAAAACATAACATGTTTGATAAGCTGTAAGAAAATAGTACATGTTTTATGTTTTTATTTGGAAAATAACATCACAAGATTCAAAGAACTTTATATAAGTGTTGTTATTGTTATTAACTTATTATTTTATGCTGTAATGAACTGAAAGTGGATTATTATCTCAATTTTGAGATTGAATCTCTTTCTGACTTTCAATTTATGCTTATGCTTTTTAGGTTTGGTGTCCGATGCATTTCACTTGACTTTTGGATGTGGTCTTCTGACATTTTCGTTATTTGTTATGGCTGCATCAAGGAAGAAACCTGATCGAGGTTATACTTATGGGTGAGGTTTTTCTTTCAAATATTGTCTCTAACAATGAGGCATCTGTAGTTTCCCACTTAATTAACATGACTCAAGTGTATTTTGTGATTGAATTTGATGTATGAAGTATCTAGCAGGGTTGTTTGATTGAGTACCGTTATTATTATTATTATTTTTTTTTTGGAAATAGCTCTATTGTTGTTATCATTTTTATAATGTTATAATTACTTTTTGAAAGCTTTGCTGTTCTGTTACATCAGATATGATATTCAAATTATAGATTTCATAGGAATGCTTGAATATGCATGATAATGTTTTGTTCCTTTATTTTGGTACATTTTAAAACGCAAGTGCTTTCCCACTTTTAAGGGGCAGGTTTTTAATTCTGCACTGCTCGTCATTGTCAACTTTGGTAAAGTACAAAATTCTGCCTTCAGCTTATCTCTCTCTTTTGTAATTTTCATACATGAAATAACTACCCTAAATTTATGCCGAGAAATAGTTCTCATAATGTTAAAAGAATATTTTATTTGACGGAATTATGAACTATTTTTAAACAAGAAAAAGATTAATTTATTGAATGAGGGCTGTGGACGGCCTGACGTCTTTAGGAGGTTTTTCCGCAAATGAATTGCTTCATTAATGTCACACTTGTTTTTTAGCTTTAACCATGTATATGTGTGCCTTCATGCATCTCATGTTCTATAAGATAATTTTATCTCGTGTTCCACATTGAGTAAAAAAGTAAGTTCGATTTGGTACTTAAAAGCACATGAGGAGAGTCCAACCCAAAAGAATAGTCCATTAGGTGAAAGAGCCTCATGGCTTAACTACTACATCGAGTTTACTTTTTTACTCAATGTGGGACTCGTAACATGTCCATGTGTCATTACTTGCATTTTCCATGCATGACACATCATTATGAATTTGTCCAAAAATTACTTAATGGATGCACCTGGAAGCAGCCTCTCAACTTGTGGGTTAAGGCTGCATACTTCTACTCTTCCTAGGCCCCACAAGGTGGGAGTCTCGTGCACTGGCCTGCCCTTTTAATAACTTAATGGATGCACACATGTCATAACTTGTACTGTCTGTTGTTTGTGTTTGTGTGTCTACCAGCATGGCGGCATTATTTGAACTATTATTTACTGGTTGACGTTTCTTCCCATATACATGGTTTTAACTACGTACTATAATGTCAGGTATAAAAGGCTAGAAGTCTTATCTGCATTTACAAATGCCGTAAGTATTCCACATTTTTCTGACTACTGTAGTTGTCACCTTGTATTATAGTGTTTTTGTTGCTTGATGCTGTCATTTAGTTACAGAATGATACTTGAATATGTTTGGTAAAAGTAATAACCATGTAGACAAAGTCACTTGATGAGTAGAGATGATTGGCATTGGTCTAAAATTAGTTCCTCTGATTCTTTTGTGAGGTTTCATGGTCTTGACGAGTTTAAATGAACTTTTTTCTTTATGCCTAGAGTATTACACTTGATTCTTATTTTGATATAGAAATTTCAGTTCACTTGGAAGCTCAGGTACTGTTGCTAAAGGTCTATCTAGTAAAAAAAGTGCTGTCAGCTTTTACATGATAAATGGAAATGGTTTCATAATTAAAATGTATCACTGTGCATTAAGTTTCTCAAAGCTATTTTTCACTTATGCAATGCAGTTTGTAAAACAAGGTATAATAAATGAAATTTTGGTTGAGTATTGCAGTGTTTGTTGTGCCTTTAAGTGATCATTTTATTTGAGCAAATAATTTGATAGGACAAACTTAATAGTTGATTTTAGTTATCATGTTTTAAGTAAACTCTGGTGAACTTCTCTTCTCTTTTTCTCCCCTCTTTGGTACTTTTCAACACTATCATCATGATGCAGTGTTTGGTACGCTGCATCATATGCGCTAACATATTGAATTTTCTTTTTCTCTTGCTTGTGTAGACAGCTGTTTCTTTTGTTTATGTCATTTTCCCTAGCGGTTGAAGCACTTCATGCATTCATACAAGACGAATCAGAGCACAAGTAAGTTTGTACTGACGTCTGACAATGATTGTCCGCGTTTCTATTACTTCTTTTTTTTTTTTTGGTAAACAAAGGGGCTAAGAAGCCCAACGCGTTTCTATTACTTCTGACTACCTATTATACCTATCCAACAACAAAAATATTTACTAGGGCTATCCATAGCAAGACTTGAAATTAAGTCTTCCTTTTGTGGCTGAGTTGTTCTTTTCATGAATGCCAAGATGGTCACTATGGGTGTGTTTAGACTTTAGAGATAGTAATATCAAGCATGATTCATTATAACACTCCTTGTGCCCTCTGATACTTGACCAAGACCATTCTTAGATTATAGGAGTAGTGTTATTATTTTTTTTTTCTGAAATAATATCTCACACCAGTCAGGCATACCTTTGCCACCACAATTTGTTTGTTTTCCCACGTTGTATGCTATGGATGTCATAATTGATGTGCTATTTTGTTCCATTCCTTTTTCTTCATTCCTACTGCATACAAGTTTGAGGACCAGGTGTAGTTAATATCCCTGGGCATTACACCCAAGAGAGATGCATCACATGTCTCACAGCTGAGGTCTTGAAAATATTTTCTTCAATACCTTCTTTGATGCCTTTTTACATTGTTTATATATCACTATGCAAATTTGTCCAAGTAGTTAATAACAATAAATTCCCCTAATAAACATAAATAACGGTAAACATGGTTCATCGAGATTCGTATAATGTATCGGAAGATCAATTTTTGAATCATGGATCGAATCGAATCTTGAATCGTAAGATACATAACTGATAATAAAAAAGATTTTATATAAATATATAATAGATATAAGCATTTTCAAGTCAAAGGATGCATTGATAATCAATAAACTAAAATAGAAAAGTGATGAAGAATGAAGAAAGGAGCAGAAATGTGATGAATATTGAATAGAATAAGGAATTGAAAATTAGAAACTAGAAAGGCAGCAGTCAGAAACGTGATAAGGAATAAGGAATAGAAACATTAATACTGTATTAATACTGTATTGTTATTGCTGATCATTAAAAATGTTGAAAGTGGAAACATAGGGTATTTGAAAAGGCTAAAAGGCTCCTGCCTGCCGCGCAAAAAAATCCCAAAAAACAGGCCCCAAGAAACCCTAAATTGGAGCTGCTTCTGTGCAACCCGGAAGACCCGATTTGGTTTAGAGTGCAACCTGGTTTTGTGGGCAGCAGATCCAAATCATGCGAATCACCTAGGAATCACAATTCCAGCATGATTCAGCGGTTCCAGCGCGAGACGAGCAGATTTCTGATTAGTCAAGTGATTCTTAGCAGTAGGGGTTGGATTTGTATTGAATCGTGATACGAATTGGTAGACACAACCGATACTAACTGCCATGACGATAATAACTTATGGAGATGACCATTGAACCTAAAGCTGATACAAAGACACTACTAAATACCTGGCTTTGGCATCCTTAACAAAAATTGCTAAAAAACCCTCATGACTGAAAATATTTCATTTAATCCCAATATCCAGATAAACAAAACTACTGAGATATTTAAATCTTTATGATGCTGATTTCCAGATATTGTTTTTGCCTGTTAAAATTATGTAAATTTTGTTTCAGTATGAGGAGGTTGTTTGTCCAAAATGTTAGTTTTGTTCATTTTAACAATTAGGTTCTTGTTTGGTTTTTGTATTTCTGCTAACTGCGTTTTTCTTCTTGTAGGCATTACTTGATTGTTTCTGCTGTGACCAATCTATTGGTGAATCTCATTGGTGTGTGGTTCTTCAGGAACTATGCTCGTATTAATCTTGGTTAGTATTATTTGGATGTCAAACATTCTCTTGATTTCGGTTTTTTCCCACTTTGAATGGGTCATGCATTGATGGTTCCATTTGAGCCATGACCTCTGATACTATTTGTTTCTTCCGGATGCAGCATACAGAAATGCAGAAGATATGAATCATCACTCAGTTTTCCTGCATGTTCTTTCAGATTCTATTCGCAGGTAAATATGCTTGGATTTATGTATGTCACGGGTAAAAATACCTTGTCAATGCTAGTGCATTATGTACAAATTCCTATCAAGCTTAAATACTTCAATGGTTTCTCAGTGCAGGTCTTATATTGGCATCTTGGTTATTGTCAATTGGGTAAGTACTCATTCTATTTTCTGGCCATTTAATCTTGAGATAGATGGAAAACAGAAAGCATAAGAGGGGAAATGATTTTTTGTTGACAGTTTTCTAAACTGATTTCTTTGAACCTTGTAATTTGACTTCTTTCTTTTTCCTTTTTCATAGGGTTCAGAATGCCGAAGTCTTGTGTTTGGGACTTGTTTCTGGTGCAGTTTTTATGCTTGTTCTGCCTCTCTTTAGGGCAACTGGTGGTATCTTGCTCCAAACGGCACCTCCTAGCATCCCAACTACTGCTTTGAGCAAATGCTTAAGACAGGTTAGTACTTTTTCTGGGGCAAAATGTGCTTCGCTCCATGTGGCTTAGGCCTTGGGTATACTAAGAACTACTTTGAGATTTGTTCAAACTTTGGCTACTTTATTTGTTCCAACATTGGCACCTAGGGGTGAAAATTGAATTTTGCTTGCTTTAGTCTATATTTTCAAATTTAGTATTTTTAATTTGACACCTATTCATGTGTAAATGCTTAACTTCATGTATACTGTATTTTGTTTAGATTGCTGCTAGGGAAGATGTAGCGGAAGTTTCCCAGGCTCGTTTTTGGGAATTGGTGCCTGGTCAAGTGGTTGGATCACTCTCAATACAGGTAATTTATTTTTTATTCTCCTTTTAGTTGCTAATACTCTTGTTCTTGGTGGGAGTAAAAACTAAACTTGACTAGGTATTAGGATACAATATATGTCTAGATCAAGGTTGTCAAAATCTTGTGTTTTTACGATTTTCGCAAGCTCCGGTGATCCAAATCGGAGAAGATCGAGCGGTTGCAGGCTCGCTGGGATCAACGGGTGAAAACAGTGAGAATGACGCTTTTCTGAGTTTCAGCAAGTTTTCGGGTTGACCCGTTTAGACCTGTGTTAATTTAGAGCAGGTTTTCCCCAATTTAAAACCCGACATTCTTTTTTTCAGCAAAACACTCAAACCCAAACATTTCCACACATTTCACCGTTTCTTACTGCCTCAGAAAAAAGATTGAGCACCAAATCACTATGTTTTCACCGCAAAGACGCTTGCACCATTATTTTCAACTATCCCATTTTCTCCCTTTTCACCTCTTTCTTTTATCACTGGCTCATATTCTAGGTCTTCAATATCCCAGTATGTTGGGAAATTCTATTCGCACCCGGAAAGTGCTGCTTGCACCCAAGACAAATTTTCGGATGACACACTTTTCGGGTGTGTATTACCACTTTACTGTGTATGAAACTTGTGTTTTGCATATATATATGGATATATATTTTTTAAAGTATATATTTATGTTCTAGGTAGGATCTAATGGACTGTGTTATGATTTCACGATTTACGTTTTTATTCTTCCCTCGTGATCTTGTGTAAGATCTCAATTTTTGACAACCTTCGTCTGGATACAGATTTCTCACTTTTGCCAAGTGTGAACCTTAACCGAAGTGTTTACCTATATATTGTGTAGAGACTTGTATTTCATTTTTAATTTTTTATAATGTTAGTGTGGCATGCTTAAGTTTATTTTTTGCTGGTTTTTGCTGCCAGGTAAAGGAAGGGGTGGATGATCGCTCAATACTTGCATTTGTGCACGGTCTATACCATGATTTGGGTGTGCAGGACCTCACAGTGCAGACTGATGCTGCATGACATTATCTTCACAATTTTATGCTGACGGTTATCACTGAGGGTTGTTTTACTCATGGATGTTCATTGTTTATTACTGGTAAAGGATGAGTTCTTATTAAAAAGGGATTAGTTGATTTTGTCCAATGTTTATCCCTCTGAGTTTGGTTATCATTCGCTACCCATGTAAACGTTTTATACCCTCTACACTGTGGCAGCGCATCCGATAGGTAAGAAATGGATTCATTTTTAAATTGTCAAATAGAAGCTCATGAATTCATAGAATGAATATCCAAAGGGTTCAGAGATATAGTTTGGGGCATGAAAGTTAACGTCCTGCGAAATCAATCATACGTAGGAGATTCAAAAGAAGAAAAAAAAAAAATCGTTGATGTCTACATTCGATTGCTACAGCCAGCAAGACTTTTAGTGAACAACGTCAGGTGATGATACCAATTACTAAGTAGGAAAGATGCATCTGCTTTTGCCGGCTAAAATGTGGGAATCTTTAGTTTATATACAACTAAAGACATTATTGCATTGTTTCAAAAAAAAAAAAAAAAAAGACATTGTAACATTGATCACCACGATACCCTGCACTACTCCTATGACAGTTAAACCTTCAGATTGAAAAATAAAAAGAACTATAGAATTTAGAATGTCCCAATAATCTGCCACGTGCCCTGCATTCCCCATCAAACACTTGAGTTTCACCATTATACAACTCCGAAGAATGTTAGTAACAGCTAAAATTCTGGTGAATTATTAAAAAAAAGTGAAAAAAGCCCCAAACAACTTAAAAGAGAAACCAATTCACAACCCCAGAACAATTCTATAATTTATCTATATACAAAAGATAGATGGAAAAGTTCAACACACCAAGGAAAATGGGGTCACAACAGAATGACTCAAACGTTTTCCATTTTAGCCATCCACACCCACTGGAATATGCCAGCTCAACCTCCACCGGAGATGAAATAACATGCTTTGGTTGCAAACTAAGCATTACACACGGTGAGTACTATTACCAATGTAAAACCTGCTCCTTCTTCTCTCTTCACTATGTGTGCTACAAAATGCCCTTAATCATTAACCACCTTGCACATTTAACACACGATCTAGTCCTCCTTGCAATACCTTCATCATCCTCTACGAAAACCACCCTTAACTGCATGGCCTGTGGACACCATGTCAAAGGGTTCTGCTATCACTGTGCTGAATGCAGCACTTTCTTTCACACTTTCTGCCTTGCACTTCCTCTTTCAATGTCACTTACCCACCATCCTCACAAAATCCAACTCGAGTTTTCGCCACCATACGATTTCTTATGTGATTTGTGCAATGAACCGAGTTGCCAAAGAGGGTGGCTCTACAGGTGCAGCATGTGTGAATTCGACACACATATAGCTTGCGCTGTCGAGAACGTAGAGCCACAATCTATTCAGCATCCATCTTTTCCTGAATCAAACGCTTTGTTAAAGCAACTTACTAGTACTACTGCTACCCAAGTCGACCATGCAATAAGGCTGAGTGGAAGCGTAGGTGATAGTAGCATAAGGTATGAGATCATGCGTTTAGTAGCAGGGCAAATTTGTGTGGGAAGCAATAATAGGAGGAGAGGCCGAAAAGAACTCGATGATGGTGCGGTTGCAGGATGGGATAAGAGACTGAACAGTCCAAGAAAAAAACACAACGCAAACAATGGTGCAAAGAGGAAGATTGTTGAGTTACAATATATAGAAGAAAGATCACCACTTCGAGATAAATCAACTCCACTTTCTGATAAGAGCATACCATTAAGCAGTAATCAATTTAGTGACTCATATTTTTCAATTGATTTGGCGAAGTCATATGATAGCAGAGATAGAGTAGGGAAAGAAGTTAGTAGTGATCGGATAACCAAATTTGTTGTGGCCGAGAAAATTAAAGATGTTAGCTATTCTGGACCAGTTGAAGAACCATTTGGTCTAGTTAATTGGCCAAGCAATAATATTGATTCATACAACAAGGGGCACCGGAATCATTTGGTAACAAAAAATCGCGACCAAAGCTTGGCCAAGTGCTCTATTCAGGATCAGACAATCAACAAGTCAACCTCTGTAAGTTCAAGTTAGTGGTTTTTATTTTATTTCTTCAACCTACAACACTTAGCATCTATAATTTTACATTTGCGTATACACCTCACATTGTAGTTATTAGTCGCTATCTGATTATAACTCATGTTATGATTGTATCACTTATCCTATATGTGTAGTAACATTCGCCGAAATGATATGTATGAAGCATTATTTATTGGCTTCAATACAAAAATTGTCTCTATCAATGTTGACTTTTTTGAAATTAATCCTTACCAAGTTTGTTTTTGGGTTTTAGTTCCTACTTTTACACTCCGTTTTGGTTTTGGCCCCTAGTGGGAAATATGGATGCAAAAGGATACTTTCACATTCTGTTTTTATCCTTATTTTTACATCCAGTTTCGGTTTTGGTCCCTATTTTTACATTTCATTTTGATTTTGGTCCCTACTTTAACTTTCTCCGTTAGTCTGTCACCGTTTTCAATCAATATTTCAAACTAGGGACTAAAACCAAAACGCAATGTAAGAGTATGGATCAAAACCCAAATTTTGTTTACAAACACTAATATTTTAAAGGGGTTAACATTTATCAAGATCATTTTGGTATTTAAGCCTTATTTATATAATTCTTGAGGTAGGGGTAGAGCAAGAAATCATTCTATCTATTCTACTTTCATGCTAAAAACAGAAATTATACCACACTATTTCACGTCTATAGCTTTTATCTGACTATATAACCAACAAAGTCAGATCCTTTGAATTAAATTTCATCTAGACACTACATATTTTAAGAACTAAAGATGTTATTTTTTTGAATCCTCGTAGGAAAGATTAAGCCGTTCAGGTTGGAGGAAGGTTCTAGCTTGCTACTGCTGCCTTTAGGTGTATTAAGTGCGTGTTTGAATGCATGTCGGAAGATTCCATACGTGCGTTTTTGCTAATGCTTCTATGAGTAGTTTTTGTCATGGAGACGCAATTCCAACCGAATTTGTTGCCATTCTGAAGACACTATAAGGCTTTTGAAGCACAGAACATGTAAATTGAAGGTAAATTAATTTGCTAATTTCACAGAGAACAAGGATAGTTGTTTAAGGAAAAATCACAAAATGAAAAACCATGTTTATATGCAAGACGTAGAAGTTCTTGCTACAAGCCTACAAGTTTATTTCCACAAATATACTAATTAGCGCAATTTAGTGTAAATTACCATAGTCACGGATAATTATGGAAATTATGAAGTTCTGTACTTTCCTGTAAGTAAAAAGAAAACTAGAAATTTGTAGTTAAAAATAAAATTCAATGATATGATTGTTGGAAAGAAGAATGAATTGAACAATTATTCTAGCCAAACTCTTCAACGATGTTATTTATGTTGGGTATTTAAGCTTAAGAAGAAGTCTCATATTTTTTATTTTTTGAACAGCGATGAAGTCTCATATTTGATAAAATGAGATGGGATGAGATGAGTGAGAGAATTTATGAGTGACAAAATCCATATAACCATTATCTTAAAATTTTAATTCAGGATGTGATGTCTCACATGTTGATGACTACTCACTATTCCTATGACCATGAAGCAATGTGAGTCCCTGCCCAATAGTTGGAGCCTTCCCCATGACATGTCCTGACAATTTATACTGCAAAATTTTTACATCAATACAAATTCCTTTTCAATTAAGAGGAGTTGTATAAGTTTAATGTTCCAATTTAAATTAGAAACTAAAGCATTTTAAAATTCTTTTGACGTGAATGGGGTACAACGGATTTGCTAATTGCTATACATTTTACTCACTAACGTTTCCATTGTTCAACTAGCGCCATCATGTCATAACGTTTCCATTGTTCAATTAGAAGTGCTACACTTTATGGGACATAGCTACAACAAAATATTGCAACCATAAAAAAAATTACATTATCCGCTGTTTAACAGGAAAAATTGACAAATTCCAAGAAAATTATGTCTTTTTAATAATATGTGTCAGGTAATGAGTTTGAACAAGTTTATACGATAATGTTGCTCTTTTTAATTGATGATAATTGATAAAGTAACAATGCAAAAAATGTAAAAGGTTTGAAAATGTAAATGGCCGAAAATCAAAGGTTTAACAGGAAAATAAAATGCTGAAACTTAAAGGTTTGACAATGAGTGGCATCACGTGCTCCCTTTCTTCATATTTCGAAATATTATTAGAATCTTATTAACAAATGCCTCAAGGGTATTTGTTAAATTAAAAAAAAAATAATACAAATTTTTAAATTTTCTTTTTTAAAAATATCAAAATTTATATTTTTTTAATATTTTTTAATTTCATATAACTTTTTAATAAATGTTCTAAAAATGCTTATTACTCTCTCCGTTTCACTATGTTTGGCCTTTTATCCTTTTTTTTCTTGTTTCATATTGTTTGGTTTTTTACATTTTCAATACACAAATATTTTTTTGCTTCCAATTTTAACTTTTCATTCAATCATTTCTCTTACTCCTCGTTAATTCTACTTTTATCATCTCTCTCATCTCTAAACCACTATATATTAATGAATGGACACACCTACTAATAAAAATTAAATACTAATACAATTTTCAATAAGGATTAAATAGGGGCATTTTGGATAAATTATATATAATACTTACGATAATTAATACTTTCTTAATCTGTGTACTCATACTTAAAAGGCCAAACATAATAAATCGAATGAGTAACATTTTTCTTACTACCCCTCTCCACCACCCATTAATGACGCTGGTATGCATAGTGATCTTCATTCCCAATTTGTTTAATTGTTCACAAGACCTATAAAAAGGCATAATCAATTATAGCGTATTTTGTTCACCCTATTTTGTGCACCCTCAGCTATAAATCTAATATGATGATCACAAGCATTGCCATCATGATAGAATCAGAGATAGCCATGCCAGACCTAGCTAGGAACAAGCGAGACCCATCATTTCTCAATTCTCATTCCCCCATTTGAAGCACATCATAGTGCCCAGACAACCACTTCTGGCTATTTAAAGAAACATGAAAACCACTAAGGCATCCATGTATTAAATTTATTTGTTCTATTGTTATTTTAAATTTATTTATGTCTTTGATCCCTAAAATTTCAATGTGTTTTGATTTTAATTCTGAAATGTTATTTTGACTCCTAAATTTTCAAATGTTTTGGTTTTGATCCTGTCGTTAGGAAAAATCTGTTATCCACTGATGTGGCTTGCGAAACAACGCAACCACATAGTATGAGGTTGCGTCAAATAGATTGTATGACGTAGGTAATACATGCCCACACACTCAAAATGATTCTATATGCAAAATGGTCTCATGCGCCAAATTTTGCATTCATGGGCTGTTTCTGGGGCAAATGGGTTTACGATTCGGTTCGATGCGGGACGTGCCAATTCGCCAATTCGGGCGAATACGTGTCGAAAATGGGAATGCGAATCAAGCGATTGCTGGGATCGACTGGTTATGTGGTAATCTTGGGACTGACTTGACTATTTTTTGTTGGTCTTTTTGGGTTTATCTTGGCAAATAAGTAAATGGGCTTGTGAATCGTAAATTGATGAAGAAAATAAATCGACAAGAATGTAAAAGGGAAAGCAGTAAATGCGTGAATTTAAGTGCAAGAATTTAAATGTGCGATGAAACCGTAAAGACAGAATTTAAAGTTGCTGGAAAGTAAAGTGCTCGAATTGTAAAGCAAGGGAAAGCAAAAGATTGCATTGAATTTGTAATGTGCTGGAATGTAAGGTGGTTATTACAAAGGCATTTTATCCATCAATCTGCTTGCAGTGAGATATGTAGGATGATTACCAATGTGCCAACCCCGATTACAAACAAAAGATTACATATTTATAGTCCTAAGAAATAACTACCCCTACACTACGTTATTGGGCACGTTCTGCATAACCGCAGCAACCACGTTCTAAATAACTACCCACTAAGTAACTACCCATGATGCGGTTTCTTCGCTCGCTTTCAATTTGTCACGTCTTCGGCAGTCTTTCGACAGGAGTCCTTCGATAATCATCTTCCCACAACTGAGATTATGCAACTTAAAGCTCTTGGGATTTTTGCTAAGTCTTTTCGTGGTTCCGTCGAAGTGACATTCTCCCGCTTCTTGGGCTTTTATTATATCTTGTCGACATCAAGCTCCTTCGACACTATATATGTTGCACAAGGTGTTGGCCTCTAATTGAACCAATCCCCCCAAGTCGATGTTGGTGACATGATCTCTGATTATGGTTGTGTTTCGCCCACCAACCTTAACATAGGATCTGTCAAATACTCTTATTAAGGGATTGTCACTAGAGGACTTTTCCTTTCCCTCGTTGAATGGAAAGATATCCAAAGTCTTACCCAGAAAAGGTTTCAACTTTGGACCACGGAAAACTACTAGTTACCACACATGCTTACACCAGCTTGAAACGCAAGAGGTGATCCCTATGTAATCTCACGTGTTTAATCTTTTACCATCAACGGGTGAAAGTGGGTATTCGGGGAAAAGATTTTGACATTGTTCCTCCCTCTTTCGAATACCTCTAATCTCACATGTTTAATCTCTTACGTGTTCCTTCTTCTTTTTTCTTTCCAACAGCTTTTCTTCTTTCCAGAAATTGTAAGGTTACTCCATCATCTCCTTAATTCACACACCCATAGCCCTATGAACGTTGGAAGTGACGTATTTATAGCCATGAGAAGGTGCATTAAATGCTGATGAGACTGTTTCCTTGTTTCCAATGGAGTATCATCATCATTTATTGTTACTCTGACCTCCTCGGTTTCCACATTAATACCCTTTCAACACTAGCCTCATTATGAATCCTCCATTTGTTGACATACGTTCATGTCCTTCGAAGTCACTTTTAAGCAATTCGCCTAAGTACACTTCTGTCGACATCACTTATATTTGTCGACACTCTCCCCCTGTCGATACACGTCAATATCCTTCGAAGTCACTTTTAAGCAATTCGCCTAAGTACACTTCCGTCGACATCACTTATGCATTCGACATTTTCTCTCTCTGTCGATTTTTGACTTCTAGTCAACAGAGGCCCCCCAAGTTTTGGCATTCGACGCGCCTTTTCGGAGGATGTCAAAAGTTGTACCTTTTTGTGAACCTTTTTTCGGATTCGGGATTCGAGATTCGAGATTTGGGCTGGTGACGTGAAACGGCAAGGCATATATGGCCTTTTCCGACGCCTTTTCGCGAACCATGGTGTTGGTTCTAAACGTCTTTTCACAAACTTTATAAACTCAAGGCATTTCTTCTTGTCCCACCATTTGTTTCCTTGAGCCTCACTGCACTTCTTTTTCTTTGCCCTAAACCCCTTTTTCTGCTTTGCGATTTCTATTCTTAAATCAACATCAGACATGACCATCATTAGAGCTTCTGATCCAGAAATCGACCTTAATGTCACCCACAACATAAGCAGTTTAATGATTCCTGCTACTTCTTTTGTCCCTGTGGATGAAAAACCTGTAAACCCTCGACCTTTTTCCCTTGGTCCATTACTCACACCGGAGGAGGCCAAAAGTCCTGACATTGCTGATTATTTTCCCCTTTCTAGTCCAAATGAAACTCGCCCTTTAGTCACACTCAACCTCATTAACACCAGTCATTTTGATAAGGAACATGCCTATAGGGTTTTTCGTAGTGTCAAATCGATTTCCCATTTCGTGACTGGTACTTGCGGCTGAGAGGTTTCAAGAAGGCCTCTTGGATAAAAACCGGTTTCTATGACTTGTTGTGTTTGACCATCTTGGGTGTGAGAAACAATGATGGTCTCTTTTCAACTGCTTGCTATTTTTTTTCGTCGAACAAACTATTTCCATTTTCATTACGGCATGATGACTCCAACCCTCTTTGACGTTGCTGCTCTGACAAGTCTTCGTCCTGATCGTGAACTTATGACCATCAAAAGTAAGCCTTCCAAAGTGGTCCATGTAACGCCCACTGGAAATTTACCCTCGAAATTATAAATATTATATAGATTAAATGAAATATTATGTGAATATTTTGTAAATAATCATCAAAATGAATTTTAGTGAAAACATTAACCAAAGATCGTACCATATCTCATTCGTTAACCGTTGGATCTTACTCAAATTTGGAGACAAGCTTCCCAACCATATTATCTTCAAATCCAATGGTGGAAATTGTATTTGGAGATCGAAAAGCCTAGGTAATCGATTACCAGAGCCGGTAATCGATTACCTAGTCAAAATTTCAAATATTAACCGAATTTAAGTCTGGTAATCAATTACCAAATCATGGTAATCGATTACCATAACTCTGATGAGCCAGCAGTAAGTCGGTTTGAGTATGAATGGCTAGGATTAACCCATTTTTCCACCACAAATTCGTGTAAATATCAACCTAGAACTGTGCTAGATTGATAATGACACTTTGGGAGGGGATATTTGATATGTTTGAGTGTTGATAACCCTCAAAACTAATGAACAAACACTCAAGTTTGCTGAAACTCAAGTTTTCTGGTCTGAACTTTCTCTCTTTCGTTCGCCTAGTTCCAATCCTCAAACCCTTGCAAATCATACACCAAATTAAAGCTTGTACAACCCTCTTCAAATCGACACCAAGTTTGTTTAATTTGGTGGAGCATAGAAGAAGTTACAACCCTGCAAAGTTTGGTGCTTGAATATGAAATCTGAGTTTCAAATTCGTGAAGCCTTATTTCTTTGATTCGTGTGGTAAGCTCGAGCATCCTTTGAGCTTCAAACTTGTTCTATTTTCAATATAACATGTCATAGTTTTGATTCTAATATTTAATCACGAATTTTTGTGTCTTATTCTTGATGATCAACATTGATTTTGGTACCCTGTTAAACTGAAAACAGAGAACTTGTGGCTGAAACCAAAACTTGGGATTTTCCCAACAAACTCGTTTCTGTCTGCTCCAAATCGATCCAAACACTTGAGATAGGTAAGGGAGAAGTTATCCGGGTGCTAGAATAATAATCATGCAGCTGGAAATATAGGAGTTCCAAGGAACTCAAGGGCAAAAGTGATTTTTATACAACTTGAATTGGAATTATGACTTGGAGGTCATTTCAATTTTAATTCTTGATTTGAGAAAACTCTATTTTTTGAATATGCGCTGTATGAATCCCTGAATTGGTTTGTTTTACAAAGAAATTGAATTTCATATGCTAAGTTGTGAGTTTATGATGTTTTATGCATATTGAATGAATTGATCGAATATGTAAGTGATGATTTGATTGCCTGAAATATGCATGGACTTGTCTAAATATATGTGTTTTTGATTTGTTTTGGGTTGAAATTGGTTAAAGTGAAGTGTACTAAAGATTTGGTATGTCAAAACCCAATTCAGTGTGCATTCTGCTGCAGGGTAATCAATTACCAGTGTTAGGTACTTGATTACCAGGTACAAATTTACACTAAAAATTCAATTTACACGTGATAATCGATTATCACCTTATGGTAATCGATTATTATGACCCCTGAATTGAAAAGTATCAATTTTTATGACATGTAACCTTAACCAAACCTTATTATTGATGATGGAGAATATACTTGTGAATATTTGACCATTGTAGATGACAAATATAATGATGTTTGATTAAAGGATTGAAATTATGAGGATGAATGTTGCATTAAATTGCCTTTGCATTCGTATAAGGATTATCGAATGTCGAGATAGAATAGTGAGAAGAAATAACTTAATGAAAGAGAAGTGGTGATTGGCATGGTCCCCCTTGGTCCCGAGTATCGAGGTGATGCACATGATTTGCGAGTATCTGCCATGGGTGTGGTCCCACCTTGGTCCCGAGTATCGAGGTATGCACGAGAGTTGTACGTATCCACCCAAAAGTCTCGGTCCCGAGAATCGAGCAAGTCTCGGTCCCGAGTATCGAGCTATATCAAAGGATTGTGA
This sequence comes from Crotalaria pallida, assembly GCA_037953625.1. NCBI lineage: Eukaryota > Viridiplantae > Streptophyta > Magnoliopsida > Fabales > Fabaceae > Crotalaria > Crotalaria pallida. Next base: position 28,354,686 of record CM075653.1, read on the forward strand.
ATATCAAAAATAAATATAAAGGAATAAATTGTGGATATAGAATGTATAAGAGAAGGATCCAGTGATTATGTTAGGTCACTAAGTTGGAAAAGAATTGTGCATACCTATGGAGATGTTTGTGATTGCCTTTTCTAGCCTATATTGTTTATTATTCAATGATGTGCTTCGGCTATGACTTACTCCCTGCCATTTTTTTGTTAGGTCATGGCTCAGAATCCGAACCACGTGGAGCTGAGGCTACTCCCTGATGGGGACTGGCATGGGGTGGGAGTCGCATTCTCCTGGAAAGGGGAAGTGGAGATTCTTATCTACCTCCCGAATCCTCTTCCTTAGATGTGTCCCCTCCAAATAAGGATTCCCATAGTGGAGTCACATATATTCCACCTATCTTAGGGGAATAATGACAGCTTATGGATTTTTGGTCTTGATAAGATAAAATAATTTGGAACTATGTGTGCTAATATATTGGTCAACTACAAAAAAATTAAAGGACTTGATTTGCTTAAGTGTATGTTGACAATTTAATTGGGTTTGGTTTCAATGGTTATATTAGAAATGTTAAAATTTGAAATATCTTTTTTAAATTATATTTATAATTATTATTGGGACTCTAAAATAGTATTGAATAAACAAGAATATATATAAAAATGAATAATTAATAAATGCTATTCAAAATTAAAACAATGTCTTATATATTGAACCAAAATAAAATTTTTAAAAAAATCTTATATAAATAAATTACCATGAAGTAATTCTTAAACACGGGAACATAAGTGTTAAAATCCAAACCGATTCAATGGGTAACCGAAAACCGATCCAAAAAATCAAAATTTAAAAAAAAAACAATTGACAATTGATCTATTTGGATGAAGAAAAGTGAAAACCGAATCGGGTTGGTGAACTGAATCGACCAATATTTTATTAGTAACATGACAATTTGCAAGGATCGTAGGTCAAAACTTGACATACTATGCATCCTTTGCTGAAAACTTAAAAGCATGTATGTATATACAAACAAAAGGATTTAACAAATCCTACACATCATTAATGGTGTCTATAGTATGTTCTCTATTACTTTTTTATTTTTGTTGTATCTATTTAAATTAAGTAGTAAAGATTGAAGAGTCTGTTATTACTTTGTTATATAAAACCATGTATTACAACATTTTATTCTCCATATCTTTTAGAAAAAACAGTTTTATTTAAAATATGGTGTTGTTGACGATCAAATAACCATATACTTCAAGTTAATGGAATGTATATGAAAATCTATGATTGACATAGATTGGTGAGGGGAAAAAATAAGCGATCATGTGGTGCTTTATCCTTATTTTGTTTTTGAGAGGTTTATTCTCAATAACTTTTTAATATCATAAAATTTATTCTACATTAAAAAAATAATGTACGTAGTATCAAACGAAAAAATGAAGTTATAATATATGCATCCTTTGCTGAAAACTTAAAAGCATGTATGTATATACAAACAAAAGGATTTAACAAATCCTACACATCATTAATGGTGTCTATAGTATGTTCTCTATTACTTTTTTATTTTTGTTGTATCTATTTAAATTAAGTAGTAAAGATTGAAGAGTTTGTTATTACTTTGTTATATAAAACCATGTATTACAACATTTTATTCTCCATATCTTTTAGAAAAAACAGTTTTATTTAAAATATGGTGTTGTTGACGATCAAATAACCATACACTTCAAGTTAATGGAATGAATATGAAAATTTATGATTGACATAGATTGGTGAGGGGAAAAAAAAAGCGATTATGTGGTGCTTTATCCTTATTTTGTTTTTGAGAGGTTTATTCTCAATAACTTTTTAATATCATAAAATTTATTCTACATTAAAAAAATAATGTACGTAGTATCAAACGAAAAAATAAGTTATAATATATATATATATATATATATATATATATATATCTATCTATCTGTGTGTGTGACTTTTAGCATAGCAAGTAAAATTAGAATGCAAAAAAAAAAAGCAAAGAGAATGAAGTAAATAATATTAAATGAACATTAAACATTCTTATCAAATTCAATAAGACTTTACATCATTGGATTTTATCCGTGAAAGTGTGAATCAGACTAAATCGAAACCACATATAAATTTTGGATCGAATCGAATTTTTTAATATAAACTAACTACACCAAACTGAACCATATTTAAATTTTATTTTCGGATTGAATGACTTTTTTTTTAATAACCGAATGGGTTTTAATTTATTTATCCCCCCCCCCCATTTAATCACTTGATCCCTTTTTTTTGCCAAAACCCAAAATTGCCCTTTTTTCTGGGTTTATGACGCGCTCGTTGGGGGCCAGCGATCGTGCAATTTTTGTGATGTTTGCTGGCGAGTACACGTTTTTTGTGATGTTTGTAAAATTACAAGCTAGCTGACCCCCGAGAGGGTTAGTGAAAAGTCCTATTTTTAAAGTTAGCTCTTTCGGGGGTCAGCTAACTTGTAAAAATTACATACTAGCTGACCCCTGAGAGAGCTAGCTAGCTGAGGGGTCAGCGAGCTTTGTAAAATTACAAGCTAGCTGACCCCCGAGAGAGCTAGTGAAAAATCGTTTAAATGAGGTTTGTAATACTGAGGAAAAAATCTAAATAATTCTGGTTTTATAATTCTGGTTCGTTTTTGCAATAGCCTATAATCTGGTTGTGTTTATCTTCTCCATTTACAATAGCCCATTACACAATATGGCTTCAGTTCCTGTGTTTCTATTTTTTGCTGGGTTTATGGTTGGCTTGTTGGGGTCAGTGAGGTGCATAATATTTACATTGTCGCGAGGGTGTAAGCGAGCATTCGGAGAAAGCAAAAAAAATAAAAATAAAGCTCGCTAAGGGTCCAGCGAGCATGTTGGAAAACAAGCGGATAGTAATATTCCCTATAAAGGAGGTGAATAGGCGAAGAGTACGAATCTTCACCAATTAAAAATTTATCGCTTACTAAGGCCTTTAAAATAATCAGAGTAAAAACATATAAAACGCATATACTTAAATATATGAAAATTAAGCACGCGGAATTATAAAGAGATAATGAAAGAGAAGCGAACACAAGGATTTTATCCTGGTTCACATTAGTGTGTTAACGAACACTAATGCTAATCCAGTCCTCCCTCTCTGAGATGGGAGATTTGCTTCACTATGAACAAGAATTGTAAGTACAAGTAGTGTAAGAGAAAACCTTTCCCTTAGACTAGTCCCTCCAAAGAACCTCTTTGGAACTTGTGTCTTCGCAAACAATTCCTCGAATCACAGCGAACCTTGTGCTTGAAGAAACCTTCTTCAATTCCACTTGAAACCTTCAAGTATACTTGATGAAAACCTTTCACCAATTTGCGTTTGTCAATGTCTTGTTGTTGGCACTTTACACCTCGTTGTGTGGATGAACAACTCCAATGAAGATCAATGGTACTTGCACCTTTCTTGTGTGGATTAGCAACTTACTTAAGAACACTTTTAGTACTGAATCAAAATCTAGATCAATGAGAATGAATGCAAGTGTATATCAAAGTGGGTATTTGTGAAAATTCAATGCAACACTTGAATGTTCTTCTTGATCATATGTGAAAATGCAATTGATTCATGAAGAACACTTGAGAATTCTGTAAAAACGTGTTTAGGAGAAAGTTCAGAAGTGTTAGAAGGTTGTAAGAACGTTGTCTCATGTTTTGAAATCGTTTGGAACATATATATATCAGTTAGGACAGCAAACGGCTATGTTTATGACAGTTTTAACTGTTTGTATCCGGATACTTTTGAAAGTATTCGGATACATCGTGTTTGATTTCAAAAATTTGACTGTTGTTTTAAAAAAGTATCCGGATACTTTTGGATGTATCCGGATACATTTGATCAGATACACTTTTTCAATTTTTTTTTTAAAATACTTTCTTGACTTCAAAAACATTTAAAAAAAAATTTCTTAATAATTTTTATTTTTATTTTTGAAAATCACTTTCTTTTAATTTCGAAAAACACTTTCTTTTCATTTTCATTTTTGAAAAAATACTTTCTTTTATTTTTTGAAAATCACCCACTTTTGATGTAACTTAACATGCATACTATTTTTCTTTAGATTATGATTTAGCCCATTAAGCACCTAAGGAACTCTAAGAAAAGTAAATTTAACATTACAAGTTTATAAGAATCCCTTTTTGACTAACTTGAGTCTAAGCTTCAATGTTGTGGACTTTTGCCTTGACTTGCACTTTGTAATCATCAAAACTACCCATGCTTAGGCATTTTCTCAACAATCTCCCCCTTTTTGATGATGACAAACTTTGTTGATTTGTGCTCCCCCTTAGTATGTGCATTAGATAATTGGATAATAATAAGAAGCTTCAATCAACCTGCAAAAGTCAACAACATACCTTCTCCCCCTTTTGGCATAATCAAAAAGAGAGTTATATAAATAGGCAAGAAAATTATAAACCTTCTCCCCCTTAACATTTGATCTCACTCCCCCTTAATGTTAAGCCAAAAATACCTTGCATGTTTTAGGTAACTTGGGTACCTAATTGATTAGCATTAGGATCAAACCCTTTCTTAATCCATACAAATGAACCATTTGGAATACCTTTAAGTTTAATATTACAAGTATTTGAAGTATGCCCAAAAGTTCCACAATAATGGCAAGTTGGTGTTTTAGAGTAATTGACATTTGAAAATGATACCAACTTGTTGTAATTGCAGTTTTTAGATTTTCGATATCCCAAACCAGTTTTATTTGTATTTCCTCTTTGATTGGCAATTAAATTGTTTAAGTGCATATCACCTTTAGTGAAGCTTGCAAGCTTAGTTTTCAAATTGTGTACTTCCTTTTCAAAATGCTTGCAACTTTCACATTCGGCAATAGGATTAGTTTTTAGTTCACAATCACAAGAAGCATTTGAATAAATAAGATCAAGAGTTTCATTTTGGAGTTGAAGTTCATCGATAAATTTTTGCATTTCTAAAATTTTAGTCTCATACTCCAAGATAATCCTCTTGCTTTCAATGTTAATTTTAGCTAGCTTCCTTAATTCCTTATACATTTCTACATAAGAGTCATATAGTTCATTAGCTCTGATACCACTTGTTGGAAAACAAGCGGGTAGTAATATTCCCTATAAAGGAGGTGAATAGGCGAAGAGTACGAATCTTCACCAATTAAAAATTTATCGCTTACTAAGGCCTTTAAAATAATCAGAGTAAAAACATATAAAACGCATATACTTAAATATATGAAAATTAAGCACGCGGAATTATAAAGAGATAATGAAAGAGAAGCGAACACAAGGATTTTATCCTGGTTCACATTAGTGTGTTAACGAACACTAATGCTAATCCAGTCCTCCCTCTCTGAGATGGGAGATTTGCTTCACTATGAACAAGAATTGTAAGTACAAGTAGTGTAAGAGAAAACCTTTCCCTTAGACTAGTCCCTCCAAAGAACCTCTTTGGAACTTGTGTCTTCGCAAACAATTCCTCGAATCACAGCGAACCTTGTGCTTGAAGAAACCTTCTTCAATTCCACTTGAAACCTTCAAGTATACTTGATGAAAACCTTTCACCAATTTGCGTTTGTCAATGTCTTGTTGTTGGCACTTTACACCTCGTTGTGTGGATGAACAACTCCAATGAAGATCAATGGTACTTGCACCTTTCTTGTGTGGATTAGCAACTTACTTAAGAACACTTTTAGTACTGAATCAAAATCTAGATCAATGAGAATGAATGCAAGTGTATATCAAAGTGGGTATTTGTGAAAATTCAATGCAACACTTGAATGTTCTTCTTGATCATATGTGAAAATGCAATTGATTCATGAAGAACACTTGAGAATTCTGTAAAAACGTGTTTAGGAGAAAGTTCAGAAGTGTTAGAAGGTTGTAAGAACGTTGTCTCATGTTTTGAAATCGTTTGGAACATATATATATCAGTTAGGACAGCAAACGGCTATGTTTATGACAGTTTTAACTGTTTGTATCCGGATACTTTTGAAAGTATTCGGATACATAGTGTTTGATTTCAAAAATTTGACTGTTGTTTTAAAAAAGTATCTGGATACTTTTGGATGTATCCGGATACATTTGATCAGATACACTTTTTCAAATTTTTTTTTTTTAAAATACTTTCTTGACTTCAAAAACATTTAAAAAAAAAATCTTAATAATTTTTATTTTTATTTTTGAAAATCACTTTCTTTTAATTTCGAAAAACACTTTCATTTCATTTTCATTTTTGAAAAAATACTTTCTTTTATTTTTTGAAAATCACCCACTTTTGATGTAACTTAACATGCATACTATTTTTCTTTAGATTATGATTTAGCTTCATTCTAACTTAGACTTAACCATTAAGCACCTAAGGAACTCTAAGAAAAGTAAATTTAACATTACAAGTTTATAAGAATCCCTTTTTGACTAACTTGAGTCTAAGCTTCAATGTTGTGAACTTTTGCCTTGACTTGCACTTTGTAATCATCAAAACTACCCATGCTTAGGCATTTTCTCAACAGAGCACACATATTTTTCACTCACGCGGGGGGCCAGCGAGCAACATTAAAAAAAAAAAAATACTGCTCGCTAGGGTCAGCGGGCTGTGTAAACCCCTGAATGAGCTACTCTGATGTATAAAATCATTGGGCTCGCTCCAGGGTCAACGAATATGTAAATTTACACAGCTAGCGAGCAGTATTTTTTTTTTTTGTTTTTATGTTGCTCGCTGGCTTCCTAACGTGAGTGACAAATCCCCCCCCAAAAAAAAAAGGCAATTTTGGATTTCGGCAAAAAAAAAAAAAAGTCAATAAATTAAAACCATAACCGAATTGATCGATGAATATTCCTAATAATGGGCGATGAACACTCCGGAAGTTCACTAGTGGCTGAAGTTGAATCAGATCAATTATCAAATGATTGTGATCTCCATCATTAACTAGCTAAAAATTACCCTCCCCCCAATGCTTGTTGCCTTTGTGGCTGTTATTCACACCAGCCTGGCCATGACCTTAACACAGATTTGCTTCTATTTAATTTGTTTGAAAGCCAACTTGTGCTAGCCGACTGCCTTTGCTTTTAATTAATGGGGGAACCCAGTCCTTTATTCCTCAACAAATGTCTCTTGTTGGCTTACTTTCTTAGATGTGTCGAAGTGACAGAAATAGATTGAAATTGTAAAAAACAAAGTAGAACATCTTTAACCAAATAATAAATACTCCCTCCGTCTTTAAATATAAAGTCTCTTTGGGGATTTCACGTTCATTAAGAAAGTAGAATAATTTAGTTAATTGTATTGGAAATGTAAACTTTTGATATGTAATTTCAAAATTATCCATATTAATATTATTGGGAATCTAAAAAGTGTTAAATAAATAGGAGTGTTTGTGAAAAAAGTAATTAATGATCATTAAAAATTGGTATGAGACTTTATAAATAAGGACAAAATAAAAGTGTTAAGAAGACGTAGTAATATTCAAGGAAGATGAACTTATATATTGATAGTGTATGTAACCGAATTGATTAAGGTTTGAGTAGAGCCAAAATAGAGAGGGTATTTCTCTCTTTCGTGGGCTGGTATTGAATATTGTATCTGAGTTTTACTTGAAATATTCTATTTTAATAAGTTTTACATTATGGTTTTGATTTTTGGCTCCCAAACCTGAGAATTTGATTTCCATTTCATTTTTTCATGGACAAAAATGTCCTTTCTCGTGTTATTTTTTTCGTCTCTCCTTCAACGGAAACGTTTTTCCGTCCCTACAAAAACGAAATAATTTCGCCTTTGAACGATAGAGATGGAAGATTAGCCAAAGGTGTTGAAAGCATCATCACCTCCACCAATGGTCTTATCACATATATTTTTGGATTGGTTGCTTCTGCTGCTACAACCTTTTGATATGCTGCATAAATACGCGAATGAAAATATATCATTAGGATCTTGGTTTATTGGTTTAGATGTGGACCATGTTGATGATAGGAGAATGTGTTGTGGTACTCCACTTGGTACGTTATTTTGTTCTTTTTTGTCATAATATATTAATTTTGATTAATTTTTAACAACCAATAATAGAACAGAATTGTTATTTCACAGAATAATAGAACAGTAAGAGTACTACAGTAGTAGCAGGCTAGCAGCTGAAGCAACCAATCCAAAAATATGTGATGAGACCATCGGGGGAGGTGATGATGCTTTCAACACCTTTGGCCAATCTTCCCTCTCTATGTAGACGGAAAATTTCGTTTGTCCAAATGCAAAATTATTTCGTCTTTGTTGGGAGAAAAAGAGTTTCCGCTGAGGGAAAGATGGAAAAAATAACATGGAAAAGGGTATTTTTGTCCATGAAAAAATTAAATGGGGGCCAAATTCTGAAGTTTGGAGACCAAAAATCAAAACTCCTACATTATTTGGGATTGGAATGAAGGGAGGAAACCAAGGTTTATATATTGGGCTCAAATTTTTTGATTTAATTTTTTATAATTGAAAAACATTTTAAGTTTGTATCTAACTTTGTTTCTTCTCTTTTATATTCTAAGTTAGAATATTGTGAGGATTAGCGAGGGTATTTGCTTTGGAGAGTAGGTGTATTGGAGTCAAGAGGAGAGTAGTCTATATGCTGTAAAAATTTTTACATAATATTATTTTCTGGTTGTCTTTAGCCAACGACCGTGGTTGTTTTTTTCGGTTTTGAAATTTTTTCTACATTAAATTCTCGTGTGGTTGTTATGTTTTTCTATTTTATTTCTTTGTTCTTGACAAAGATATAAGAAAAGCATTTTTCCCAACAGTATCCTTGTGGATTTATCAATGTAGGAGGGGTGTAAGGTTTTTGATGTAAGCTTATCTCTTGTACTCCGTTTGAGTGAATATAAGAATTAAAGATTGAGTTGGATTTGTTTTTGAGGAAGTTAAATACTTATTCAATCAAAATTGATTGAACTGGATTGGGTTGAGTTGTACTATATTTGAGTCTCAAAACCAAATTAGCCTAACCCGTAGAAATTCGGGTTAGCTTGGTTTGCATAATTGGGTCTATGTGTCCTCATATCCAAAAAAAAATAAAAATAAATACAAAAATAGAATTAAAAATATAACAAAAATACCCAAATGGGTTTGGCATAGTGGAAGCATGTTAGGACCATAAGGATATTGAGAACCTATAAGACCATAAGGTCAGAGGCTCGAATCTATGTGAAGAACATCCCTTGGGGAAGCACCCCACCCATGTTGCTCTAGGTGCCGGGACTGTGAAGTTCCCCTCCACAGTTTTGTTGTTCACCAAAAAAAAAAAAAACAAAAATCACATAGATAAGTAATTAAATATTTCATAAACAACACAATTCCACAATTTAGTATTAAATCGTGAACCAAAATCAAATTGTCTAGAAACAGTAATATAAAACCCTCTAGTATCAAATCATGAACTAAATTGTTGAAACACAAGATAAATGAAAACGGTACACCCTCCTGCAAGATATGAAAAAGAAATGTTGGCACTTGAATTTTTTATATTTCGTATAATTGTTTCAAGGTGCGGAAGGTTTAACTAGTAATTAAGTACTAAGTAGTTATGTGACATTCCGTATTTTCCCGATTAATATCAATAAGTTTTTCATTAAAGAAGAATTTTGAAATATTGTTTTACAAAGGATTTTTAATGGATATTTTATTCGATTACGTAATCAGTTTTCGATTTTGGTGAACAAAGATTTTTAAGGAGTTCGAGCAAATGATTTTGTTGAGTTTGGAATAATTTTACCATTTGTGATTTTATTTGAGAAATGAATTTCTTTGTGCATTTTTATAGATTTAACCTAATTGATTTAAGAATTGATTAAAAAGAGTTTTGATTTCATAATGGGATCTTATGCTTTGAAATCTGATTTGCTTGTGTTGTGACTCTGAGTGTTTGACTGTTTAAGGTTTTGATTAAGATTTTGTTGTACTAGATTGATTCGTATGGCCTTATGATTTTAAGATGGAAAATTATTTTCTCTAAGTTTCAAAGAAATCAAAGTCCAATCGTCTTGATCTAGAATCGTTTCTAGAAACCCTAATTATCATCCTAATCTTCGATTAAACCCTAATTGAGCTCTTAATCCTTGATTAAGAACTTAATCCCCTTTCTTAAACCCTAAACCGTCGAGGTTAGTGAGCTAATCTAGAATTAGTTTTCACTAAACCTATGCTAGCTCAGATTAAGTTTTTGATTAGCACCTTAATCCTTGATTAAGCCCTAATCACTAAGGATTAGTGGACTAAACCTAGATTAATCTTTCCTAATCCTACCCTAATCATGATTAGAACCTAATTAGTGCCTTAAACCTAATTAAGCTAACCTAATCCTACCCTAATACCCTATGGCCGAATGTTAGGTGATTAACTTGGCCTCCAAGTTCCTTAACTTGGTCACCAAGTTGCATGCCAAAAAGTCAAGCCCATGACATCACCATGATGACCAAAGCATGACCTAAGGAGGGACTTAGAAGCCAAAACCGTGAGGGACCTAGGAGCAAGACTTGGCCTCCAAGTTTTGTGACTTAGTCCCCAAGTATTTGCAATCAAGCCCCCCATGCAAACCCTTGATGGCAAATAAAGAAAAGTGAAGAAGATTAAAGAAGGACCAAAACCGTGTGGAAGAGAGTGAGCTCTTTTTCATTCTTTCAATCTTCATTCTTCCATCTTCATCATTCCTTCTTTTCTCATCAGCACAAGCAACAACAACCCACACCAACACACACTCTCAAAACCGTGAGAGTGGAAAGAGAGTGATCAAACACACACACACCTCTTTAGTTTCCATTCTTTCATTTCTTTCACTTCCCATTCCAAACCAAACACACAACACTAAGAGACAATCAAACTCTTAGTGAAAGAGAGAGAGTTGCCGAACATTGAGAGAAAGGGAACCAAACCTTGAACTCTTCACATCCTAAGCAAGATCAAGCTAAGATTAGCAAAGAAGGGAAGGAGAAAACCATGGACCTTAGAAAGAGTAAATGAACCGTGAGGAGAGGAGAGAAACCAAAGATATTGGACTTGATTCTTGAAAGTTTTTGATTAAGTAAGAATTTTATTTCATGATCTAAAAAGTTTCAAACCTTTTTCTTTGATTCATTTTCGTTTTCATGATTTCTTTCTAAAGCTTTGATTTTGTTTGGAAAAGTGTTGATGCATGTTATTTTTCTAAGCTTGATCCTAAAAGTTTTAATAAGAAAATGTTTTTCTTCAAGATCTTGAGTTTTCTTGATCTCTTAAAAGTGTTTTCGAAAAGGACTTGATTTTGAGTTTTCATGAAAGGTTTTTCAAAGATCTAGTGTTTTTGTTTGCATGCATGTTTAGATCCATGCTTGAACTATGATTTGTTTGATGTTTGAGTTTTAATGTGAAGATCTTTGTGATTGATTGAATTTTCTTAGTGATTTTCCTTTGTGTTGGTCACGGTTTGACGATGATGTGATTGAAAGTTTGATTTCCTTTTTGCTTAATCTCTTGCATGCTATGGTCTTGAGTTTAATGATGGTGAATGAATAGAAATTATGAGATTTTCTATGATTAGTCACGGTTTGCATGTGTAAATGATAAGGATTGAGATTCTCTTAAGATTAATTGATGAATGTATGACTTCCATGAACTTTGTGTTGATCTAAAGTGTTTGACGTGGAATAAAAATTATTTAGAGACTTATGAATGCTCACGGTTTCATGAGTGAAAATATGCTAGGATTATGTTTGTACTTGCTTAATACATTATGTGAAATTGTTGTTGGATTTGAAGTTGTTTTTAGAAGCCTTGAATCTTTGAAATTGATTTTGAGAAAACCTAGTTAAGGTCATGGTTTGGACCTTAGATTTTGAGTTAAATTTTCTTGAATAAATATGTGTTGACTTCATGAAACTATGTGTGTAGTGTATTATTGATTTTCATAAAAATAAATGAATGAACAAACTTGTTGAATAAAATGATGTTGTGCTGAAATTTATAAGTGATTTTCTTGTAAGAAACTTTGAGAAACGATAGTTATACTAATTGGATTGCCTTGAAATTTTAATATGTGATCCTTGACGATATTTAAATTAGTTCTGGAAAATTTGAAGGGATTTGGAATTGTTTAGGCATTTTAAATGAATTTTGGTTGTTCGGTGTTAATTATGAAAGTCTAAGGTGTTTTAGCGAAAAAGATTTAGATAAGTAGTACTTATATATGCTTGATGATTCTGAAACTTGGACACTGTTTTAATTAGATTAAATTGATTATCCCTGAATTTTTATATGATTTTTGGAATTGGTTTGTTAATTGAAATGGAGTCACTTTGGTGAAAACGATTTCGGAAAAATAACTTTTCAAGGGAAAACCTAAACCGAGTTTTCTGACCTAAACTATTCTAAATTACTTGAAATTTTTATGGTAGCTCCTTAAACATGTCATGTGACTCTCTGTAAAATTTGAAGTTATTTGGAGTTGGTTTGGTATTTTTACCAATTGAAAAACAGTGAACCGTTTGCTTCAGATTTTCCAGACTTAGTGACAAGTTTAATTGAAAAAGTGCGACTTTCACAACTCCAAATAATCTGAAATTTTTATGAGATGATCTTGATTGTGTAAGGAAGATTTATACCAATTTTCATGCAATCCAGAGTTGAAACACCATTTTTAATAATGGCATTTTGGCCTCAGGTCAGCAACAGTTCTATCTTGCTTTTCATGCGAAATCTGATTTGAAACCCAGCTTAAGATTGTTCAAACGACTTGGAAATTTTATATGATGAACTTTGACATATATTGGTATGTTCTGGAAATTTTGAGAATTAAACAAGTTGATTTGGTATAGTTTTAGATTTCATCTTTTGTGCTTTCCCGTAATTGAACAAAAGCTTTATTTAAATGTTTTCGACAAACATGAATTTTGTACTTCATTTCATGACTTGGCTGGATCTGCATGGTGATTATAATGTCTTGAAATAATTGAATAAGTGATTGCTTGATGGTGTGTTTAGACTAGGCATGAATGAGTTTGCAAAGCTAATTGTTTACGGTGTTTCGGTCTAGGCTATTAGTTTGAAATTATGATTTGAAATGTGCTATGTTCTATGTGCTAAATGGCTTGTCTTATTTGAAGCATCATGCTGCCCATGTTTGATTTTAAGTGTTTGAACTTGAGAAAGTATTGATCAAAGTGTTTATTGAATTGTTTCAAGATGCTTAATTTGTTTATAGATTTAAATCGGCTTTGGACAATGGAAAATGAATTTAAGACTTGGAATATGATGTTGTCCAGAGTTTTTATAAGTTGTATTTCTTATTCAAGAATGTTTTCAAAGTGATTTGAAGCTGAGTTTTTATGAGTATCTAATATAAGGTAAAGTTGGTTTGAAAAATGACGTTATTCGATGTTTTTGGGATCGAGCAAGCAGTTGTCCAAGACGGACCAGCAACCGATCCATTTATTTAAAACGATTTCATTGCTTTTCTATAATGATTTCGAAGTATTTAAAGTATAGTGAAAGTTGGATTTTGATTTGAGAAAGTCTTGAAGTTTTACGATTTTCCGACAAGAAGTGAAAGGAGTTTTTGAAAAGCACGTCTTAGATCTTAAGTATGACGATCATTTAGATGGACTAGTAACGTTAGTGTCTCCTATCTAGTATGAGGTGCGTACAAGTCAAGAACCTGGAGCAGCTGACAGTTGGGAGGACCCGCAGCGATCTTGGACGAGGTATTTGCTGGAGTTGAGGTGAGAGAGAAGCTTCCCTAAGGCACCGTGGTATTTAGGTGATCTATTAGGACACTCTATACTCTCTCAAAGTCGGAGTAAAGGTCTATCGTAACTAGTAGTATACCCGATAAATTGTGTGATTGTTTGTATCGAGGTATACGAAGACTCAGACCTATACCATTACATGGTATTGATTGATTGATTTGTTTATGTTGAGATATATTGTTGTTTATGATGTCATTGCATGAGCATAATGCATCATTCCGCGATATAAGATAAGGGTAGAAAGACATAGAAAACTATAAGAATTCCCCAACGATTAGAGCGCAATTCTAAGGGATAGAACGCACGATGAACCGGATGATGCTGATGCGCCGAGTACGTGGATCGAGCTGAGGCTATGATGATGATGACGACGCTTTGGATGTGGACGCAATAACTGCCGATAGCTTCCATATGGTCGTAGCCATATGTTGAGATAGTTCCACATGGTTGTAGCCATGTGTTGAGATAGCTTCCATATGGTCGTAGCCATATGTTGAGATAGTTCCACATGGTTGTAGCCATGTGTTGATATAGCCTCCATATGGTCGTAGCCATATGTTGAGTATGAGTGACTTGGGATAGGTCGGAGCCTATCTATCGATGATTGATGGATATCCCGCATATGGTCGGAGCCGTATGCTGATGGTGATTCTGAGTGGGTCGTAGCCCTTCAGAAGGATGATTAATGTTCCGCATATAGTCGTAGCTATATGGCGAGGTTGATTCTGATTGGGTCGTAGCCCGTCAGACAGATTGTGGATATCCTGCATACTGGTCGGAGTCGTATGCCGAAAATGATTTGAGATGGGTCGGAGCCCATCGGATTTAGTGGTCGAGTCCCACAGAAGCATTCCGCATATGGTCGGAGCTGTATGACGGAGATGACTTAGGATGGGTCGACGTTGAACGAACAAGTATAACCTCACAACTCGAAACCCTAACCCGAAGTAGTGGAGAGGAAGACACCTGAATTACCCTTGTGGTGTTCAGCTGGATGATTGAGATAGGGGACGGTAATGACGGTGATTCGTCATAAGCCTTGGGAAGTCTGTCTAGGTGGGAAAAACCATATGGGCCCTGGCTGAACCGGTCGGAGCTGGTCACTCAGTGGTGTGGACGAAGTACCACATGATCACTAGACAGAGGACTGACACCCCCTTGACCAAATCTTGTTCAGTGAGAGGGATGCTCGAACACGGCCGGATGTGCTTATTTCCCGGGCATTTTATGTATTCATTTGTTTTGCCATCCAGTAAAAGCCGGTGTGGTTAGAGATCCTGTACTCCTGATTGCTTCCGATTAGGTGGATGGATCCCGAGGAGATGTAGACTTGAAACCGAGACCACAAAGCCTAATTACCCGATAATATGGACTCGAGATATGTGGACAGAGAAACTTTGACTCTGCGAGACACGCTGATAAAGAGATTCGACTTTGCGAGATGAATTGATTAAGAGATTCCCTTAAGATAAGGATAAAGTATTAGATAATGTGACGATTGCATCACATCCTCATGCATCCTGCGTAATTATCTGTTGTATTGTTGTGTTGTGAACGTGTATCGTTGTGTGCTTGTATTGTCTTAATATTTTGCCTATCGTAAACCCACACCGTCGACGATGCGTCGTTCGGAATGCTTACTCTCTCTGTCTTTTCCCGTCCCTGTGGACTTCTGTGATGATGTCCACAGGCGACAGAGTAAGTAGATTATATTGGGAGTTGGCGCTTCACGTGATGGCCTACGGAGACACGACCGAGATGGAGTCTCGAAGGAGAAGATGGTCAAGCTCGGCTCGATGGTTGATGATTCGTCCCTTCTGAGGAGAATGCGTTGGACGGAGGTCTACTGTCATAGAATCTATGTTCAAGTATTGTACTCCCTTACCAGGTACTTAGACATCATTAGCTGCATCCACATGTGCACCCGAAAGATGTTTTATAAAGCTGGATGATCAATATTAAGTTTTCTGGTTAGACATAAATGAGATGGGCTTTTAAATGTTTTGTGAAAACAAGTTTCAAAGTGCGATGTTCCGTAACATCTCGGTTTGAAACTTGAAAGGTTTTATGCAATGTGAGAACATGAGTTTAAATTGCAAACATGATTTGAAAATCTAAGTGTTCTCACCTTGTGTAACACCGTTTAAAAAAAAAAATTGGCCCAAATTTTCACTATATTAATTAAAAGAAATTTTATTTTCAAGTTGTCAAATCGGGGTGTTACAAGTTACTTAGTTCTTTTATTTAGCGTACAATAGTTAAGGTCTAAGTATAATATACATTAATAAATAAAATAAATTTGGGTCAACAGGTTGAGTTGGATTGATTGGTTTTTAAAATAGCCAACCCGTGATGGTCTCATGGTTTGATCTGGTCTCAATTTTTTCAAACCATTACTTTATGATCCGGTCCACGATACCATAATTTTTTAAAACCATCCGGGCCGGACCGGTTACTCAATTTTTTAAAGCGTTGTTACTTAAGGAGTGTTGTTTTCAATTTTAATTTTATTTTCTAGTCAAGTAGCACTAAAAAAGTAAGAAAAATACGTTAGATATCAATTTTAGTTTATTTCAGAAGTGAAAACATTTCAGTAGAACATTTATCAAAAGTTCTCATTAAAAAAAAAACTAGAAGCAAACATTTTCATATTGACAATTTGAGATACGAATATAAATTTCCCAAATTGAAATTTGGCATATTATTTGGAATTTCCTAACTTCAATATTTATGAATTTCAATATTTTAAAAGTGACATACTATTTCGGGTATTTATGAATTTTTACAATTAAAAAAAGTATTTTAAATTTTAAATGATAAGTGGACAGTTGGACCGAATCGAACCAGACCATCTATGAACGGTTCGATCCGATTCAGACTTTGTAAATGAAATACTTCTAGACCGATCCACTCTTATTTGATTGGTCCGATCTTTAATATCTGTCAAAGACCAGACTGGACCGAACCGTTACACCCCTAGTTATCGTGAGGTGAGTAGTTTAGTACAAGGGTGTAAGTAGAGTGGCTAAAAATGGGCAAAATGGGCCAAGCTCGAAGGGCTTACTCTTTTATCGTGACAAAAGCATGGGTTGGATCAAGAAAAATTTTAGCCCAAAATTTTTTTACTCAGCCTAACCCAACCTGACAATTCATTTGCCCGATATGGGTCAACTTGACATGGGTTGAGTTAGCCCATTTGGCCCGAATTTAATTTTTTTTTATATGTTATCATATTTTGCTATTGTATAGGATTTGACAATAATAAAATTAAGATTAGATAGTCTTTTGCCTTTTCATTTATTGTTTTCATAATTAATAATGACATCCTAATCAATAGAAAATATTATAAAATTTTAATTTGGTTATGATTAATTATTTTTTATCAAAAGAAGAAAAATTATTGGCCCATGAGCTCACTCAATCCAGCTTGAAAACTAGTAGGTTGTGCTGGAATAGTGAAATGATTGGCCCAATGTAAAGTTGGGTCAGCCTAGCCTGAAAAACTAGTGGCTCGAAATGTGTTGGTTTGAATGGGTTAGGTCAACTTGAATTGACACCTTTAGGTGTAAAAGATTCCGAATCGACCCACAGATGGGCCAAAATCGAATCAAACCAACCTATATTTTATGGGCTTGGTCTGTTTAGAGGGATGAGTTGAATTATTTTTATCAACCCAATCAAGTATGGATTGGATATCTGGTTTGCTATTTTAAAAATCGATTAACCTAACCCAACCCGTTGAGTAATATTTTTTTTTAAATTATTTTTTAATACTTGTTAATGGTTATGTTAGTAACTTTGGTATGTTATTCATAAGTTCAAGGACCTAATTTTATTTTTATGTATTTTTTTAGATAACTTAGTATGTTAATTTTAGTTTTTATCTATTTATGTATTCCTTCCTATTTATAATATAAGAAAGACTAGTCATACTTATCTTGGTCTAAAAAATAAAAAAAAGTTAACTAACTTTCTATTTTCAATACAATTATTCCTAAAATATTCCTAGAAAGTAGTGATTTCATTTAATTTTTCTTTCATTCTCAATGCAACTTTCCTAAAATAGCTATATTTTTTATGAGGTTGAGAGAATTAAATACATTCAACTAACTTTCATAATAAATCTGATTTCGGTTACTTTTTCTTATAATGGAAACCGGAGTTAGTACATATTTTTTTAATTGAAATAAGGATACGTAAATCCAATTACCTACACCGATACGACCCCAATTTTTTGTTGGTTTGGTTGGTTTGGCTTTGACATTCAAATATAGAGCAATCTGACCTGACCTAACTCAACCCAAATTATTTTTATTGGGCCCGATGTTTAATCTTCTCTAAAATCGACCCAATCCTATTTGTTATATACTAGCACCGTACCCGCGCATTGCGCGGGAAAATAATTGAATTTATTATTTTTTCAGTAAATTTGAAATATTATATAAATAAATATGAAAAGAATGTCACAAACATAAATTGATAATACACACCACATAAATAATTAAAATAAAAATGCCGAAATTAACTACAACAAAATTCATTTTTTTTAAATGAAAGAAGTATTTAATTGTGATAAGGGTATAAAAATCTTTTGAATTATGTTTTATATAAACAAACTTGTATATTATAATTATTTTTCACAATCTATGATATCAATTAATTCGTACTCGCTACATTTATCCTTAAATGAAAGCATTTGGAATAAACCCGCATGTGGGATAAAAAAGTTAATTGTGTTAATTAAATAAAACAAAGCATTTTTTAAAACGACACTTTATTATACCAATTAAATAATTCATACTCGCTCCTAGGGGTGTAACGCTCCGGTCCAGTTTAAATGGACATTAGGGACCAGACGAATTAAATTAATGTGGTCTGGTCTGGTTTGGTCCAGATGCTTTCCATATACAAAGACAAACCGGACAGTTTATGAACAATCTGGTCCGATCCAATCCGGTCTATTTAGACCATAATAATAAAATTTTAATGAAAAACCTGTTTTTTTTTCTTTTTTTTACTAGATAACCTGTTTTTTTTTTCTGGTTATTAACCTGTTTTTTTTTACTGGACAACATATTATTCCACCGGATAATAACATTGCAAAGAAATATAAAGTATATCTCAACATATCTTAGACAACATCATCCTAATATATAATTTTTAAGTATACAAACATAATATTTCCATCCTCATAATATTCGTAAAGATTCTATCTTCGATTAGATTATAAAATTAATTAAAAAAACTAAAAAATTAGGACGGAGGGAAGTAGCCGCCTACTGCTACTGTTGCCTTGTTTGCAGAAGAAACTATAGAAGAAAAATTTGCTACTACTTTTCACCAAAAAAATAAAATTAAAATTTTTTAATAAAAATTGTTACTGCTGCTGCCTTTTTATTTTATTTTAATTTTTTTTAATATTTGAACTACCGGTTCAATCCAGTCCTCGTGGTCTCAAAACTAGTGAGACCGTGCATCGTGTAACACCTACACTTTTCTACCCTTAACTGCCCTTAACTACCCACTATTAAAATAGTGAATTTAAAATTTTTGTTTTAAATATTAAAAATCTCTCGTCAAACGAACGGAGTTTTGTTTGTTTTTCGGACTTTTCCAAAATATTATAATCTTCCTGCAACCTGATAAACACATTAATATATCACAGATAAAGCCAGCAGGGCTGTCAGCATATATCACGTTGGTAGTATTTAGCAATTCAGAGTAAGCAGCCTATAAACAAGTTTTGTGGAAAGAGTTGTTTCCCAAAATACTCCTTTTTCCAAGGAGTCGTCCTGGACCTCCCACAAGCTATTTACATATTTACATCAAAACAGAGAATCACATAACCATCAAGTCATGAGGTTCAGGACATTTTCATGCCCTAATAAAATAAAACCCTACTCTTCCTTACCTGTAAAGGAGAGTAATCCTGCTCGGCCGGACCAGGTGTAAGTTCTGGCTCAGTACCTGAAAAATTAATAAGGAGGTGAGCATTACACATAAATTAGGAATAGCAGTTTCTAATATGCTATAGTACCCCACTAAGTCAAACACAAATAGCACAAAGTATACATATAATCACAAAATCAAAGTATATCATGCTCACTTACAGATAAAGCCATTCCATACACGTATCACTCTCCAGTTCTACTTCCCTTCAAAGCTTAATTCCTTTAAAACTTTTCTTGTATTCTATTAATGTCTTAGATAATATTTTCCTCACTTTAAGTTGTCTCGTTTATATTTGTTAAGTTTTTGTCCAGCTATTCTCTTCGCGTATTAACCGATTCGCGTAAAATCGCAGTCGGCCCCGGTTCGCTTAAAATCGCAGCCGGCCGCAGGAGGATAGTGTTTAGCCCCTTTCGCGTACTAACCGATTCGCATAAAATCGCGGTCGGCCCCGGTTCGCGTAAAATCGCAGCCGGCCGCAAGGGGGGTTAGTTTTAGTCCCTTTCGCGTACTAACCGATTCGCGTAAAAACGCAGTCGGCCCTGGTTCGCGTAAAATCGTAGACGGCCGCACGGGATTGTTATATATGTTCTTTCTTTATAATTTACTTCTCTCCTTAACTCGAATTATTCTATTATTTCTTTCTTAATTAATTTTCTCCATTCTAACTAATTAGTTATTAATTACTACCATATTTTCTATACCTCTAAGTACTAGAACATTGAGCAAAATAAAAACATATCACAAAGTTAAGGCATAACATCACCAACAAATACATTCACATCTAGGATTACTTTTCTTAATTTATTTTTCTTAGATTCTAGGCTCTAATTATCAACTTTATCAACTACCCTAAGGTGCAAAATCCTAAACTAACAACAAACTCTTAGCAAGCACTTTACACACACTAGAAACTTATCCCTAAGATAAGGTAATACTCACTCCTTACCTCAAATTAGTAGAAAGCAAGAAAAACCTTGATTTGTGCTTTAAAACCTAGGAACCTTAAACTTCCTTATCCTTGCTTGCCACCTTAACAAAGCCAACACCCAATGTTGATAGATAACCCTATTGTGAAAGTGGTAGGAAAGAAGGTTGTTGCTACTCTTCTCTTTTTCTTGATTAGAAGGCATAAAATAGAAACTCCTTCATGATTATAAGCTTGAAAGAAAACCAAAGAGAGAGGGAAAGAGAGAGAGAGACGTGAGGCTTGAAAAGGAAAAGGGTGATGGATTTAGCTCATTACATGGCTTGATGTTGTGGATGATGATGAGGGTTGTGATTGTTTGATGATAAAAGGGAGAGAAATGGTGATGGACTTGGAGCCCTAGAGAGAGACGAAAAATGAAGGAGGGAAGCAGGAGAAGAGTTGTGTTTGGGTGCCAAGGAAGGGTTTTTGCATGAATGAAAATAAGGTGTGGAGGAAAGGTGGTGGCTTCATGAGGAAGCCAACAATTTTGTGGCTAGAATGGTGCCACACACACCAGCTGCAGGTTCCCGCGCGCCTGGGCATGCCATGGGTGTCCTGGAGGTCCTGACTTCAAATTGCTATATCTCCTTTATTAACCGTTGGATCTTGCTCAATTTTTGGGACAAATTTTTTAAGACACTAAACTTCACATCCAACGGTGGAAATTGTATTTGGAGCCTTGGGCATTATATTTCTAATTTCCTAACTTAGGGTGTTCTTAAGATCAAAAATACTCCTAAATTCTTCTTATTTTGGCTAGAAACCACACTCTATATATTCCAAATTGTTGGAAGTCAAGCTTTCCCAAGGACTTCAAGTGCAATCATTATATGGTTTTGATGATAACAAACTCAAGATTCTCAAGCTCATATCAAGTGCAATCACAAGATCTTCATCCTTCAAGTCCAAGCAAATGAAGACACAAGCAAATCTGAATACAAGCTTCAAGTTGAAGATTCAAGCAAATGAAGATGTTAAACCTTTCCCTTAGGACATCATGTAAGGTAATGAAGTCAAGGTTTATATTATGTTAAAAGGCCAATATAAGTTTTTCTAAAATGTTTTTCATATAAAAGGAGAAGAAAAAGAAGTTTTGTGAAAATCAGTTTTTATATCTTAGTTTTGGTGAAAATATCTGATGTTAAAAAACTCTGAATATTTGTATGTATACAAGAAGGAGTAATCGATTATCTGCATAAAGTAATCGATTAACTTTGTTGCATCATAGAAAAATCAGAGAGGTTGTAATCGATTAAGTGAACTTTGCTAATCCATTACTTTCTTATGAGAGTAATCGATTACCTGGCTCAAGTAATCGAATAAAATCGTTGCATCATATGTTTTCCTGAGACAAAGTAATCGATTACATGATGTTGCATTACATAAATATCAGAGGCTCAGTAATCGATTATTAGATAAGTGGTAATCGATTATATGAGTTGCATCATACATTAAACAGAAGTGAAGTAATCGATTACATGCATGTGATAATCGATTACTGGTTTTTAAAATGAATTTCAAAGTTTCTATTTTTAAAGGGATAATCGATTACCTCCCTCAAGTAATCAATTACCTCAAGTTTTATTGAAAAACGTGTCAGAATCATTTTGATTTATTTCCAGATTTGTTTTTACTTAATTGATTCTAATTTATTTTCAAAATTCGAATTTGATTTTATGTTTGAAAATATTCCTTATTTGTTTTAAGAATCAAATCTTTGTTTTATTTCTTAAATCTTTTTGATTTGTTTTTGATTTTAAAACTTATTACAAAATCTTATTTTATCTTATTTTGATTTTCAAAATGATTTTAATTTATTTCTTAAATCTTTTATTTTATCTTTTGATTTGATTTTGATTTCAAAACAAACTCTATTTATTTGTTTTTCAAAATCATTCCAACACTTCTACATCTCTTGATAATCACGTTTTTTTCTCTTCTTCTCATATTCTCTGTTCTTCACGTTCAGATATTTTTTTAAGAAATCAAAACCTTGTGTTGGCCTTGTAATGTTTTTCATTTGACTTCATTATCCTAGTGTTATATTGTTGTATCTGTGTTATCTAGAACACATATTTGTTAGAGTGACCTTATATTGTTGTATCCGCACTATTAAGAGTGCAATATAGGTCTTGTACCCAATCTCTCATACCATAACCAGTGTTGTAAGGGGTGTGTAACCCTTAGTGACTAGGGAGTGAATCTCCTAGTGCGAACGTGCTGCGTTCGTGGTTGTAGGGTGAGGAACCCTTTGTTGTGTGGGTAGTGCTAGACGAACGGTGGGTCACCTAGTAGTTAGGCTATCTGGAAATCTAGGAAAGGTTTTCCTAGTTGTGTATCGAGGTCCCTGGTGAAAGGAGGTTCCTAGTAGCTTGCGGGGCGCTCTGGATGTACTTGGGGACGCGTGGCGTCTTGGTTTAGTGAAAAGCTCAAGCGGATCGCTTGGGGACTGGATGTAGGCCGGGTTTGCCGAAACAGGATAAAAATCTCCGGTGCAATCTCTTCTATCCCTCATCTCTTTATTTTCCGCTGTTATATTTATTTGTTGCGCATCATAACATCTATTTTCATAATAATTAATTTAATTGTTTTAAATTAATTAGCGTGGTAACGTTTCTCGTTGTTATCTTTTTAATTGTGCCGCGCATATTAGTTTTTATATAATTATTAATATTATTCACTTTCGCGCAATCTTTTTCATCATTATATTGTTTTCCGCTGCAAAATCTCTTTAAGTTTATTTAAAACGTTTTAAAGCGAATATTTTCCAATGTTTTCGTAAACACCCAATTCACCCCCCCTCTTGGGTGACGGCTACCAATCCTATCAATAATTCTAACAATTGGTATCAGAGTTTCGTGCTCTGGTAAAGGCCTAATAGCCTGAGTTAAAGATCCTTGTAGATTGGCAGCGTTGGGGTAGTTTATTTGTTTTTAATATGGATGGATTTTCATTCGATGATGCACCATTTTTTGATGGAACTAATTTTCATTATTGGAGTGCGAGAATGAAAATATTTTTACAATCTATCAGCATTCGTCTATGGAATGTCGTTTTACATGGTTTTGATGAAAAATCTTCCTTGATTTTTCAAGCTATGCATGTTTTTAAAAATGCTTTGAACCATGATGCATTTGCTATTATTGAAAATTGTGAAAATTCTAAAGATATTTGGGACACTTTACATATACACTATGCTACTAATGATCTTGTTATTGAAAGTGTAAGTGTCCATAGGAAAGAGGGGAAGGAACAACAAGAAGTTGCTATAGAACGTGAAAGGACCAACTCCCTAGACGAAGATTCTGATGATGAAAGTGAAAGCGTAGGGAGTAACTCAACAAGCGACTGTGATGACTTAGAGAGGATTTTTGAAACCTTTTTGGACTCACTGGAGGAATCAAGTGACTCGGATGCGGAATCAATGGTAAATGAAATTAAAACATCCGACTACTTGGATCATGAGGACCATGAGGTAGTTTCAATTAGTCCTTGTTCTAAATCTCTACAATTTGCATATAATGATTTGAATGATAGTTTGATATCTTTAGAAAATAGAAACTTGGACTCTTTACAAAAATTATCTCTAATTGAAAATGAAATTGATATTTTGAAAAATGGAGATATTTTTGATAAAGAGATATTTTTAGAAAACAGCTCCTCAACCATTTTTGAAAACTGCTTACATATTGAAAAACAAGTTGAGGAAGCACTTTTTGAAAGTAACATTGAAAAATCAAATTGTTCAAATTCTTTACTTGATGGAATTGAAAATAATGTGGATATCCAAAAATCAAGTAAAGTAGTTGACAATAATGTTTTTCAATGTGAAGCCAAAAATTCCAAGTTTCATGAAAATCATTTTGAAAAATTCATACCATCATCCAACCCCATTATTTGCAATTATTGTGGTTGTTTGGGACATATTTCTCATTTATGCTTATATTGTAAAAATTTATATATGAGAAATAATATGCAATGAGTTCCAAAGGCCTCTAAGGAACCTATGACTAACCCCCAAGGACCCAAGATGAAATGGGTACCAAAAAGTTCTCCTTGTGTTAAAAATGTGCAGGAAATTAAATCAAAGGGTGAACCATTTGGACAACGTAAGGGGAAGTCAATGAAGTCAAAGAGTCATTGGTCCAAGGATAAGCATTGTGGTCAAAAGAGAAAGATATTCACAACCAAAGCTTCTCACGTGCAAAAAGGTGAAATCATAAGATTGAGGACCTCAAACAAAAAGCGATGGCATGAACCCAGTAGAGGAGAAAAGAAGAATTTATCGAAGATGGTATCTAAGAGGACAAGAACTAAATGGGTCGATCAAAGGAAAAAGATGCCTACCAACACCAAAGCTTCACATGAGAATAATGGAAGATCCGATATGCTCAAAAATCAAAAGGTGAAACAATGGGTAAAGACAAGAACTTCATTGGTCAACAAACCTAAGGTATCTATCTTTTACTCCTCTTATGTCAATGACTATACAAAGGTATATTTGGACTATTCTAAATTATGTTCATACTAAGGTGGATCATGAGTGCTAAATTTTTTTTCATGATCACTTCTTGGTTGAATTAAATCATGTGTGTTTTACACCTTTTGAAAATTCTTTTTCGCACATGATTATTTTTGGTACAGTCCTAGATACCTGTTACATATAGTGTGTTACATCATGTGAGGTTAAAATTTTTGTTGTTATCTCCTATCACATGATTACGCTTTATATGTAATGATATTGCATTGATATATGAGGATATGCTTGTATGTGTAAGGACATGTTTGGTACGACATGGACTTATAACATAAGCATGTTGTTATTTCTTTTTATGATTAGTGCATATGCTTTAAATTGTTTATTCATATTTTGCCTTCAGAATATCCTTGATATTAGTGAAGAGATGCAACTAATCCTTAAGGATCCAAGTCTTTGGATACCAAAAGAAAAATTCTTAAGTAGTTTTGCAGGTATCTCTACTAGTGACAAGCATTGGAGTTTTCAATACGAGAATGTACGCACTATGGTCTTAAATGAAAGAATTCCAAAGAAGGAATTAAGACTCTTCTTCATCATGATACTTGAGGAAAAGGGGAACATATTAAAAAGGTGGAGACTTCCTTCAAGGCAAAGAATAGGAAAACTCTTTAAGGAAGAACATACACCACAAGTGCACAAACAATCCCTATTACATGTGAAAAATCAACGCTTACGATAAGTATCACCGCACTTATTTTTTTTACTATATGATATTTATCTTTGTGTTACACATGTTTATCATGGTGCTGAAATGGTATTTATTCCTTTTTTGATATGTTGGTACAAAATTTTTTTTGGAATAAATTATTTTTTCAGCATACACCATATTCATGTGCTACTAATTCCTAAGGATCCAATTTTTGTTGGATACCAAGAGACACGTGCTAATTAGTTTTGCAGGTATTCCTACAAGTATCAGTATGCAACGTCCTCTACAAACTTGGTTAATGGATTCAAATGAAAAGAGAACTGGGCAATACTAAAATACTTGAAGGTGATACGACAATATCAAGATGATCTCTTGGAATGGAAAAAGGGTTCAATACATTGAACAAGAGGAGACATCCTTCAAAATGCTACATGATGAACTTATCAATAGAAGGAACTCCAAAGCTCTCGATTTCAAATCATCACTATAAGTATCACTGATCTTTATTTATTTTAATCATTTTATGATGCTTCTTCTTATGATATGTGCTACATGATATTTTGTGCTGAAGTGCATTGAATATTTATTGTCATGGCATATAGGACTCTCAAATTTTTGTGATGATAGAAAGCATACACATGTTTTAATGATGCATTTGATCTCCCTTTATAACTTGCTTGGTTGAATCATTCTTTTAGAAAAGGGGAGAAAAACTTTTTCAAATCTGCATAAAAACATGTTTCGCTTCTTCACTCTATCTTGACATCATGCATCTCTTTATCTATGTTTCCCATAGTTTCTTGTGCTGATGTCAAATAGAGGGATTAAAGTATGAAACAAATCTCCTTGTTATTATTAATGCTTCTACCCAGTGTTTCAGGGGGAGTTTAGCATTTTTTTTTAAAATTGATCAAAAGGGGAGAGATATTTGACAAAAGACATGGGCTAAATGAACACAAAAGGGATCCTGTGATAACTCCCATGGAAAGAAAAGTGAGAAGTCAAGCTTACTCATGGGGAGAAGAATTCTGAGCTTCATAGCATATCTGATGAATAACAAAAGGAGGAGCATAAAAATTCAAGCATAACAACAAGAGAAGAATTCTGAAGCCACTTTTTGCTGTTGACAAAAGGGGGAGAAGAATTCCTGAATGATGCAAAGATGCGAAGCATTTAACTGTTATATCTAATGCATCTATACAGGGGGAGAGTATCCTTTTTGTATCCTTGTTGTATTCTTTGTGTTCTAGGGATAAGGATGTGTTTATTATATATACATTTGCTTGTATAACACTTGTGATGGAGATCATTCAGAATACAGGTTTGTCATCATCAAAAAGGGGGAGTGTTGGAAGTCAAGCTTTCCCAAGGACTTCAAGTGCAATCATTATATGGTTTTGATGATAACAAACTCAAGATTCTCAAGCTCATATCAAGTGCAATCACAAGATCTTCATCCTTCAAGTCCAAGAAAATGAAGACACAAGCAAATCTGAATACAAGCTTCAAGTTGAAGATTCAAGCAAATGAAGATGTTAAACCTTTCCCTTAGGACATCATGTAAGGTAATGAAGTCAAGGTTTATATTATGTTAAAAGGCCAATATAAGTTTTTCTAAAATGTTTTTCATATAAAAGGAGAAGAAAAAGAAGTTTTGTGAAATCAGTTTTTATATCTTAGTTTTGGTGAAAATATCTGATGTTACAAAACTCTGAATATTTTTATGTATACAAGAAGGAGTAATCGATTATCTGCTTAAAGTAATCGATTAACTTTGTTGCATCATAGAAAAATCAGAGAGGTTGTAATCGATTAAGTGAACTTTGCTAATCCATTACTTTCTTATGAGAGTAATCGATTACCTGGCTCAAGTAATCGAATAAAATCGTTGCATCATATGTTTTCCTGAGACAAAGTAATCGATTACAAGATGTTGCATTACATAAAAATCAGAGGCTCAGTAATCGATTATTAGATAAGTGGTAATCGATTATATGAGTTGCATCATACATTAAACAGAAGTGAAGTAATCGATTACATGCATGTGATAATCGATGACTGGTTTTTAAAATGAATTTCAAAGTTTCTATTTTTAAAGGGATAATCGATTACCTCCCTCAAGCAATCTATTACCTCAAGTTTTATTGAAAAACGTGTCAGAATCATTTTGATTTATTTCCAGATTTGTTTTTACTTAATTGATTCTGATTTATTTTCAAAATTCGAATTTGATTTTATTTTTGAAAATATTCCTTATTTGTTTTACGAATCAAATCTTTGTTTTATTTCTTAAATCTTTTTGATTTGTTTTTGATTTTAAAACTTATTACAAAATCTTATTTTATCTTATTTTGATTTTCAAAATGATTTTAATTTATTTCTTAAATCTTTTATTTTATCTTTTGATTTGATATTGATTTCAAAACAAACTCTATTTATTTGTTTTTCAAAATCATTCCAACACTTCTACATCTCCTGATAATCACGTTTTTTTTCTCTTCTTCTCCTATTCTCTGTTCTTCACGTTCAGATATTTTTTTAAGAAATCAAAACCTTGTGTTGGCCTTGTAACGTTTTTCATTCGACTTCATTATCCTAGTGCTATATTGTTGTATATGTGTTTTCTAGAACACATATTTGTTAGAATGGCCTTATATTGTTGTATCCGCACTATTAAGAGTGCAATATAGGTCTTGTACCCAATCTCTCATACCATAACCAGTGTTGTAAGGGGTGTGTAACCCTTAGTGACTAGGGAGTGAATCTTCTAGTGCGAACGTGCTGCGTTCATGGTTGTAGGGTGAGGAACCCTTTGTTGTGTGGGTAGTGCTAGACGAACGGTGGGTCACCTAGTAGTTAGGCTATCTGGAAATCTAGGAAAGGTTTTCCTAGTTGTGTATCGAGGTCCCTGGCGAAAGGAGGTTCCTAATAGCTTGTGGGGCGCTCTGGATGTACTTGGGGACGCGTGGCGTCTTGGTTTAGTGAAAAGCTCAAGCGGATCACTTGGGGACTGGATGTAGGCCGGGTTTGCCGAACTAGGATAAAAATCTCCGGTGCAATCTCTTCTATCCCTCATCTCTTTATTTTCCGCTGTTATATTTATTTGTTGCGCATCATAACATCTATTTTCATAATAATTAATTTAATTGTTTTAAATTAATTAGCGCGGTAACGTTTCTCGTTGTTATCTTTTTAATTGTGCCGCGCATATTAGTTTTTATATAATTATTAATATTATTCGCTTTCGCGCAATCGTTTTCATCATTATATAGTTTTCCGCTGCAAAATCTCTTTAAGTTTATTGAAAACGTTTTAAAGCGAATATTTTCCAATGTTTTCGTAAACACCCAATTCACCCCCCCTCTTGGGTGACGGCTACCAATCCTATCAATAATTCTAACACAAATTGATTATCAAAATAGATATACTTGGAAATTAAAATTGAGGATGTTACAATTCTCACCCACTTATTGCAATTTCGTCCCCGAAATTCCGTTCAAGTCCGTAAATGGAGAATCATCCCAGAAGATAAGGTCCTACTACTACGATGCTCATGACTCTTTGGTTCCAGTTTCCCACTCAGGATGTTTCTAAGACCACACTACCTGATAATTTTATGCTTATATTGGGACATCCCACTCCTTATTCTTAACCCGACTTCTCTTTCCGCTTCCGCTGCGCCACTCTGGTAGGTTAAGATCTATTATCACCCCGACAAACATCCGAGTCGCCTACCAAGTTCTCCCCCACCTGGAATCGGCTTGCCGCTTTTGGATTTTGCCGACCCGTAAGGAGCTGAATGTGTCGACTTCCAAGTCAGCTTGTATACCCTTTTCAAAGGAGAGCCTAAGGCCTTAACACAAACTAGAAATGAATTCCTTGGAACTTACAAGGAATTTGGGCTTTTGCTATAAGGAAAAACTACTTAAGGTCATGCAATCAAAAGGCTTATCACAAAATGAAACAACTTATGGTGGAATTACCCTCATCACTGAGGAAACAAATGGAATAAACAAGACTGGAACTCTAGGAACGATTGGTATTCAGGGATAATAAGCAAAGAGAAAAACATGAGTTCACAATCCTTGGTCAGTTGGAGCAAAAGAACCTTTGATTGTGGACAAAAATTGCTACTTCAAGATTGACTCGGACCAAGAAGAGTAAGAAGAAAATAAACATCTACTTCCACTAAGTGAAACATTAACTAAGGCTCACAGAAACACTAATAGAGTTTTGAAGGACACTTGGCAATCACGACTAAAGGTAAGCTGAAAATCTTAATAGTAGGACACATCACTACCCACTAACTTGGGGCAATGGAACTTAGGTCGAACCTTGGGTGCATGACAGCCATCCCATTACCAGAGATAGATACAGAAAGGAACTTGTTTGGATTGGGTATAGGTTAGGAATACTAATGAGATCTGACGCTTCTATCACCTTTGAGACTTACATTACTCTCGGAAAGGAGTTTACTATCCGGTGATGGTCATTGAATTGAACTGTCTTTCCTAAGACTTGAAAATTCCCACACCTATATAGGTTTAAGCTCTCGTCCTATCGCTTTGCTCTAATTCTACTTCTTAATTTGACCTGAAGATTTGGAAAGAACACCTTCTAACTAGCCTATTCTCTTTTAACACTTCTATTTCTTAGAGGTTACAACTCTGGTTATCTTAATGTTACTTAAAGATTGAAATGATATCTATTAATATATGTAGGGATTGAGGTGATCAAGTTCAACCCCACGTCTATCAATATCGCATCACTGCTGAATTCCACTAGTAATGTCATCATTTAGCAGATGCAAGAATTAGAGTGATCAATTCTAACCTTACATTCCATTAAACAACAACATTATCAAGATCTTGGGGGTAAAACTTCACTCAAGGTTCTACGCTGTCTAGTTCTCCTTAAAGTTTTCCATAACTTCCTAGAAAACTGGTTTAACACTGGGTACTCCTTAGGTCTCATACTCTTTTGTCACGGAAAAAATCAGGTATCCTATGTCTCTCCTTACCCCCACTAACTGCTAAGACAAAGCCTATATCATAAACACGATCTAAAGAATATAAATATCGACAGTGGTCTCCTGAAAAATCGCTTTCCGAAAAACTTAAGGATATCTCCTATCTATGTTAATTTAATTGGGTTCATCTATTAATCCGGTTTTGGAACGATTGACCACCCAAGAAGAAAGAATAACTAGGATATAAATTACATGCTTTTACTAAAACTAATAAAGATGATTACCTAACATGCGCCTCTGAGGTGGGGTGCTGCCACTAGCTTCCTACACTTTAGATGCATTCACTTCTCTCTTCATTGTCCTCTGGGGACAATTGACTGCAATATGACTAGGTTGACCACACTGATAACAGAGTGCTTCTTTTCTTTTTGAATTCAGATTCCAGCACATTTCCCTATGCACCCTGCCACAGTGCTGACAAGAAGGGATAGAACCATAAGCCTTCACTGTATGTTTAAGATCCCTAGGAACCGCTGCTCTAGGCTGAAGATAAGGTCCTGATTTCTGAATCGGTCCTTTACCTTTAATAGGACCTCCTACTCTCGGAACATCAACCACTTTCACCTCTTGTTTAGATACAGGGTTAAGGCAACCAATGGCCAAATGCCCTGGTTGACCGCATCAGAAACATAAACCCTTCATACTTTTCCTCATCACTTCCCAGCATACATTCCGATGAAATTTCCCGCAATGAACACAAGCAGATTTGGGGAATGAAGTGGTCATCGCTAGCTTCACTTCCTTTGAAATAACCCTCTTAGTCTTAGGTTTAGGGTACAATTTTGGTTTTTCTAAGGAGTCTTCCGATCTTATCATGCCCTTTTCTCAAACGCTGGCCCAGTGCACTAGCTGGGCAAAGTTGTCCACGGGTACATTCCCAAGGGCCGTTCTGATATCATTGCGGAGTCCTGCTAGAAATTCGATGCATTTGGTTTCTTCATCCACACCCTGATAGCTGATGGCATATCGAATCAAATCCTCAAATCTCCCTACATATTCCTCAATACTCCTGTCCCCTTGTCTCAAGCACAGAAAAGCCAATTCCTTCTCCTTCCTAACATCCTCAGGAAGATACTTTCCCCGAAACATTTCTTTGAAGACATCCCAAGTCACTCTTTGATTAGTGGCCTCCTTATTCTTTCTAACTTGCTCCCACCACGCTTCCACTTCGCCTCTAAGAGTATATTGAGCCAACAGAACTTTATGCTCCTCTAGTGGTGACACATCATTGAAAATTCCTTCTATATCCTGAAGCCATCTACGAGTTCCATCAAGATTATAGTCACCCTCAAACTTAGGGGGACCATGCCACTTGAACTCAGCCAACCAATTGATCTCAGCAGGAGATGGGTTCTGAAATGCTTGTGGGGGTTGATTAAGAGCTTCTACGGCTACAACCATCAACTCAGCTTGACTTCGATTTATTTGAACTAAACTTTCTAAGATTGCAGCGATCTTATCATCGTCACTGCGTGTACTCGCCATAATTCCTAATCTTGGAAAAATAATGAATCAATATATGTACCAATGAACAATCGCATAAGTATTCTATTTGTCAACTTAGACTCTTAACTACACACATTGATTACTCGCTCGGTGAGTAATCACTAGAGTAATGGGTTACTCCAAAGGTCGAGGAGAAACTGCTTTGATACCATAAATGTAACACCTACACTTTTCTACCCTTAACTACCCAATATTAAAATAGTGAATTTAAAATTTTCGTTTTAAATATTAAAAATCTCCCGTCAAAAGGACGGAGTTTTGTTTGTTTTTCGGACTTTTCCAAAATATTATAATCTTCCTGCAACCTGATAAACACATTAATATATCACAGGTAAAGCAAGCAGGGCTGTCAGCATATATCACATTGGTAGTATTTAGCAATTCAGAGTAAGCAGCCTATAAACAAGTTTTGTGGAAAGAGTTGTTTCCCAAAATACTCCTTTTTCCAAGGAGCCGTCCTGGACCTCCCAAAAGCTATTTACATATTTACATCAAAACAGAGAATCACATAACCATCAAGTCATGAGGTCCAGGACATTTTCATGCCCTAATAAAATAAAACCCTACTCTCCCTTACCTGTAAGGGAGAGTAATCCTGCTCGGCCAGACCAGGTGTAAGCTCTGGCTTAGTAGCTGAAAAATTAATAAGGAGGTGAGCATTACACATAAATTAGGAATATCAGTTTCTAATATGCTATAGGACCCCACTAAGTCAAATACAAATAGCACAAAGTATACATATAATCACAAAATCAAAGTATATCATGCTCACTTACAGATAAAGCCATTCCATACACCTATCACTCTCCAGTTCTACTTCCCTTCAAAGCTTAATTCTTTTAAAACTTTTCTTGTATTCTATTAATGTCTTAGATAATATTTTCCTCACTTTAAGTTGTCTCATTTATATTTGTTAAGTTTTTGTGCAGCTATCCTCTTCGCGTACTAACCGATTCGCGTAAAATCGCAGTCGGCCCCGGTTCGCTTAAAATCGCAACCGGCCGCAGGAGGATAGTGTTTAGCCCCTTTCGCGTACTAACCGATTCGTGTAAAATCGCGGTCGGCCCTGGCTCGCGTAAAATCGCAGCCAGCCGCAAGGGGGGTTAGTTTTTAGTCTCTTTCACGTACTAACCGATTCGCGTAAAATCGCAGTCGGCCCCGGTTCGCGTAAAATCGCAGTCGGCCCCGGTTCGCGTAAAATCGCAGCCGGCCGCAGGGGATTGTTATATATGTTCTTTCTTTATAATTTATTTCTCTCCTTAACTCGAATTATTCTATTATTTCCTTCTTAATTAATTTTCTCCATTCTAACTAATTAGTTATTAATTACTACCATATTTTCTATACCTCTAAGTACTAGAACATTGAGCAAAATAAAAACATATCTCAAAGTTAAGGCATAACATCACCAACAAATTCATTCACATCTAGGATTACTTTTCTTAATTTATTTTTCTTAGATTCTAGGCTCTAATTATCAACTTTATCAACTACCCTAAGGTGCAAAATCCTAAACTAACAACAAACTCTTAGCAAGCACTATACACACACTAGAAACTTATCCTTAAGATAAGGTAATACTCACTCCTTACCTCAAATTTGTAGAAAGCAAGAAAAACCTTGATTTGTGCTTTAAAACCTAGGAACCTTAAACTTCCTTATCCTTGCTTGCCACCTTAACAAAGCCAACACCCAATGTTGATAGATAACGCTATTGTGAGAGTGGTAGGAAAGAAGGTTGTTGTTACTCTTCTCTTTTTCTTGATTAGAAGGCATAAAATAGAAACTCCTTCATGATTATAAGCTTGAAAGAAAACCAAAGAGAGAGGGAAAGAGGGAGAGAGAGACGTGAGGCTTGGAAAGGAAAAGGGTGATGGATTTAGCTCATTACATGGCTTGATGTTGTGGATGATGATGAGGGTTGTGATTGTTTGATGATAAAAGGGAGAGAAATGGTGATGGACTTGGAGCCCTAGAGAGAGAGACGAAAAATGAAGGAGGGAAGGAGGAGAAGAGTTGTGTTTGGGTGCCAAGGAAGGGTTTCCGCCTGAATGAAAATAAGGTGTAGAGGAAAGGTGGTGGCTTCATGAGGAAGCCAACAATTTTGTGGCTAGAATGGTGCCACACGCACCAGCTGCAGGTTCTCGCGCGCCTGGAGGTGCCCTGGGTGTCCTGGGGGTCCTGACTTAAAATTGCTATATCTCCTTCGTTAACCGTTGGATCTTGCTCAATTTTTGGGACAAATTTCCTAAGACTCTAAACTTCACTTCCAATGGTGGAAATTGTATTTGGAGGCTTGGGCATTATATTTCTAATTTCCTAACTTAGTGCGTTCTTAAGATCAAAAATACTCCTAAATTCTTCTTATTTTGGCTAGAAACCACACTCAATATATTCCAAATTGATTATCAAAATACATATACTTGGAAATTAAAATTGAGGATGTTACAGATCGGATCACCGTATAACAGTCTAGAAATTCTAAGATCGGACCGGATCACGAGATCATAGCAGATCATATTTTTTGGTCCGATCGGTTCCGACCGGGCTCGCGGTCCGAGACCGGATCACTTACACCCTACTCGCTCCATTCATGATTAATTTTTCTATAATTTTCCAAAATTAATTTTACATTCTTAAATCTTTTAATTTATACATTACTTTAAGAATAATAATAACAAAACTTGTATATATAATAACATGGTGTCCCGTTGGTAGGCCGTCCAGCCACATGCCACTATATACATTAATAAATGGGAATTGCTTTTTGGCCCTCATTTATAATTTGCATGGACCAAAATACCCTTAAGTTTGTTAAAATTTTCCGGTAATACCAAACCGAAATCTTTCCGGTTTCACTGAACTGGAATAAATTTAGACCCCTTTATCGGTTTTGTTTGATAAAGTTTCAATACAAATAGCTAGATTTCCGACTTAATCAAACCGAAAAGAGTTTCGGTTAAGCCAAACTGGAATAAATTCGTTTAAGTAAAACCAAAAACATTTCGGTTAAGCAAAATCGGAACAAATATAGACCCCTTTCCGGTTTGTGAGGTCCAGCTACAATATAAAAATGAGTCGGAAGATTTTCGAATTAACCGAACCGGAAAGAGTTTCGGTTAAGCCAAACCGGAATAAATTCGTTTAAGTAAAACCGGAAGCATTTCGGTTAAGCAAAACCGGAACAAATTTAGACCCCTTTTCGGTTTGTGAGGTCCAGTTACAATATAAAAATGAGTCGAAATCTTTCCGACTTAACCGAGCCGGAAAGGTTTCGGTTAAGCAGAATCGGAAAGACTTTTCCGGTTTCATAGAACCGAAAATATTAACACCCTTAAGAATATTTTGATTTACGAAAATATATAATGGGGACAAAAAGTCGAAAAGGAGGGGGGGGGGGGGGGGGGGGGGGAAAGCAATTTCCTTAATAAATTATCTAAACGGGGTAAGGGAAAGAATGCTATTGGCTATAGCCTATATCCAATGCTCTTCCTTTGCTGTTTGACTCACCAAGCTTTAGGCATATTTTCCCTTCCTCTACTGACAAGGGGCCTTCCTATACCAAAGAAAATATACCTTTAAACATTTCCACCAATAACAAACATGTTAATGCATGTGAGTTTCGAGTCAGACACATAAACAAAAGGCAACATGCAATATATATAACCAAAAGAATATCTTAACAAATTGGATGTCTACAAAACAATTATGGCTCCAATCTTATGTTTCTCTTTCTTTCTTTTTCATGTAACAATTGCATATTGCACATGTGCTTTAGTAATTTGGGATATCTTTTAGGTCAACCAATGAACGATTTTACTGTCCACTTTTTTTTTCAAGTGGACCGGTACATTTGTTTTTTCAATCCATGATAGTAAGTTGCATTTGAGTGTAAATAGTACGTTCATAATAAACATTAAAGGAATTAAAAGCACAAATTCCTAAAAATATGTCAATGAATCAGTATGACATGAAACTAAATATCAAACTTTGTTCGACTTGCATTATTTTTTTGAGAGAAATCTCATTGTCATTGCCCGCACATTGACGACTCTAATAGACAACTCCACCTCTAGGTCATAGCCTGCAAACTATCCGGCTTGCATTATTATTAGGTTTTTTTAAGCGATAGGTCCCTAAACTTAAGGGGTGTTTTGGATTTAGTCCTTAATCTTTTTTTTTGTTGGATCTGGTCCCTAAACTATAACGCCGTTTGGAACTAGTCCTTCCGTTAACCCAAAGTTAACTCCGTCAGTGTCTTCCAATAAGATGTTGCCAACGTGTCCCAACTTTGAGGTCCCTAAACTTAGGGGGATAATTGAATTTAGTCCCTATCCCTTTTTTCGTTGGATCAGGTCCCTAAACTCTGGACCATTTTGGATTAAGTCCTTCTGTTAGTTTTAATCTAACACCGTTACCCTGGGGAAATTTTTATGCCATGTGGACCAATAAATTAATGCCACATGGAATTTTTCTTTTAAAATTGAAAAATTACAAAAAATAAATAAAATTAAAAAAATTGATTTTTTTTTATAACGATTGGAATACAACGCGTCTGCGACGAGATGCATCATCGTCATAGTCGTGATGTCTCGAGCGCTCACCACTGCCATCAGGGTAACGATTTGAGAAGCTTTCGCCACCGTCCTCAAGGTCGCGTCTCGATCTGAGTTTTGTGCTTGCTTCGGTTTACAGCGAAAATCACTGTCACAGTCACGAGTTTGCTTGATGCTGTGCGGCGGCGCTAGTTATAGCCAAAGCCCCTGGAACCTAGTTGCGGCGGCGACCCCAAAGATCCTCTTCGTTCTTCATCCTTCGCTTGGTCATCTTCTCTGCAAATCTGATGCGACACCGAAGGAGAGCAGTCGCGCTTCCTTCACCGTGCAGTAGCCTCGCAACTTCGAAGCCTTAACAACCTTAGCGTCCTCTGCTTTCCAGCCTCCGCCCTCTTCTCCGCTTCCTCCGCCTTCTTCTTAGCGGCCCGTCATATGCAGAGTCTGGAGGGAGGAAGAAAGGCAACAAGTATCTTTGATTGACACAGAAAAATCTCTTTTTTATTACTTTAGAGTTTGATGATGAAGGTTTGCTAGATGGCTAACTTAGTTTTTATCACTTGACAATGTGTGTGTGTGTGTTTTTTTTTTTGGTTTAGATTTTTATATTCTGAAAAACAATGTCACCCCCTAAGCAAGGTGAAGAAACCATGATGCCAAGCCTTAATGAGACGATTGAGCACGACGAGGAACGAGAGGAAGATAGGGAAGGTGGTTCACACTTTGGCCTGAAATTTTTTTTGTGGTATGGTGGGTCTGTTTATGATGCTTGGTTCAGTTGTGCTTCAAATCAGGTAATAATAAGCTTAAAGGAACAGATAGGATGCAGGTGGATGAATTAACAAATGCTTGAGTTCTATGAATAAACTCATGCTGATCGAACAGATAGAAGGAGGAAGCAAGAGTTTGTTTGTTTTTAATTTTATTTATTTTTTGTAATTTTTCAATTTTAAAAGAAAAATTCCATGTGGCATTAATTTATTGGTCCACGTGGCATAAAAAATATCCCCAGGGTAACAGTGTTAGATTAAATCTAACAGAAAGACTTAATCCAAAATGGTCCGGAGTTTAGGGACCTGATCCAACAAAAAAAAAAGGATAGAGACTAAATTCAATTACCCCCCTAAGTTTAGGGACCTCAAAGTCAAAAAAGCAAAAAAAAAAAATTGCAAGTTGGGACACGTGGCAACATCTTATTGGAAG
Organism: Crotalaria pallida; assembly: GCA_037953625.1. Classification (NCBI taxonomy): domain Eukaryota; kingdom Viridiplantae; phylum Streptophyta; class Magnoliopsida; order Fabales; family Fabaceae; genus Crotalaria; species Crotalaria pallida. The sequence goes on from CM075653.1 coordinate 28,392,848, forward strand.
ACACTGACGGAGTTAACTTTGGGTTAACGGAAGGAGTAGTTCCAAACAACGTTAAAGTTTAGGGACCAGATCCAACAAAAAAAAAAGATTAAGGACTAAATCCAAAACACCCCCTAAGTTTAGGGACCTATCGCTTAAAAAAGCATTATTATTATTATTATTATTATTATTATTATTATTATTATTATTATTATTATTATAGTAGTAGGCTTATTTATGGTTTTGGTTCCTATAAGTTGACCTCGTTTTGAATTTAGTTCTTAAATCTTTTTTTGACCTTGAATGGTCCTTAAATCTTTTTAAATTTTGTTTTTAGTCCTTAAATCTTTTTTTGAACTTGAATGATCCTTAAATATTTTTAAATTTTGTTTTTATTCCTTCTGTTTGTCTTCTTCCGTCATCTGCTGACATGACAAACGGTGTGTCATGTCAGCCCTTATATTGACTGCCAACGATGCATCGGATGTGGACCTCCCACTCATGTGAGCAGGAACCGAGCATGAGCCGAGCATTAACTGTGCATGAGATATCGACCGAGTACGATGCTATTGGTAACGACATAGCTTGGTTCGTGCTCAGTTCATCGTGCTCGGTTTGTGCTCGGTTTGTGCTCGGTTCGTGCTCGGTCGATATCTCCCCTCGGTTTGACAAGTCATGCTCGGTTCATGATTGGTCAATGCTTGGTTCCTGCTCACATGAGTAGGAGGTCCACATCAGATGCATCGTTGGCAGTCAATGTAAGGGCTGACATGGCACACCGTTTGCCATGTCAGCAGATGACGGAAGAAGACAAACAGAAAGACTAAAAACAAAATTTAAAAAGATTTAAGGATCATTCAAGGTCAAAAAAAGATTTAAGGACTAAAAACAAAATTTGAAAAGATTTAAGGACCGTTCAAGGTCAAAAAAAGATTTAAGGACTAAATTCAAAACGAGGTCAACTTATAGAAACCAAAACCATAATTAAGCCATTATAGTATTATTATTTTTTTTTATAAAAAAAACATAGGTTTAAAATATAAGAAAAAGTTAGTAATTAATTTTTTGAAATTTTATTTTATTCTCAATAGTATTATTTTTGTAAATTATTCTTAAAAAGTGGTTATTTTTTTTCATTTTTGTTTCATTCCCAATATTATTTTTTTTTAAAATACCTCTAGTTTTTTTATAAATTAAAAAAAATAAACACAATCAATAAATCTATTTAATAAGCATAAAGGGTATTGCTAACAAGTGCTCTAAGGATTTTAAAAGTAAAAAAAATTCATAAGTCCAAGTTATTCATTTCTTAAGAATTCAAAAAATTCATTTTCCTATAACATTTAATCACTTTTAATCTCTTAATAAGTTCCCTAAAAGCACTCTTTAGCATTTACCTAAGCATAATTTTAATTTTCTTTCTTATATTATAAATGTGTTTATTTTCAATCGTCATCACTTTTTGAACAAAGATACTAAATTTACAAAATGCAAGAATTTGATGGAGTAATATGGCCACAAAATTAAGGGGCTAAAACGGTCAAAATAGATAAAATTATTTAAAAAATGCATTTAATTCAAAGATTTAATGCCATGACTAACAACGCAACAATCAGTACTTTTTATTTCCTGTGTTGTTTTAGCTTTTTATTTTTTAAAAAAAATAGTTAGCGAAGTGATACTAATAATTGAATAAATAGTACTTTTTTTATTTTATTTTAATTTTTTAGATTTGGGCACACATATTATAAAAGTATCAATTGTCGCAATTTTTATACGTGTTTCGTCTAAAATGTTTCTGTTTAATCATTGTTGAAAATTATAGTAGTATATACTCCCTCCGGTCCCTATTATAAGAAAAAATAATCAAAATAACACATATTAAAAAAGTTAGTTGAATGTATTTAATTTTCTCAAAATCATAAAAGTTAAATATAAAAATTTATATGAATTAGTGGAATTAATTAATTTTTTCAATGTGTAAATTTTTTTTCCAAAATAAACTTATAAAAAAAATAAAAAGGAGTTAGTATGCACTCCCTCTAGTCCTAATTAAAGACCTTTTTGGGGTTTTTATTTTGATCCTACTTATAAGACCCCTTTTCAATTTTCAATAACATTTAATTACTTCTTTCTATTAACACCCTATAAAGTCAACACTTTTTAGAGTTCCAATAATAATTATAGGGATAGTTTTGAAAAAGTATATCAAATTTTCACATTTTCAATGTCGTTAACAAATTCATCCTCTCTTCTTGGTGGGAGTGAAAAACTTCAAAAGGGTCTTATAAATAAGACCAGAAGGAGTACTACGTACAGTCCAAACTACTCCGTTGCCACCTGCCACATGTGCAGAAGACTTTTAAATTTTTTGCTTTGATTATGAATTACCGGATATACAGGTAGCCCCTTAAAAAATTGCCGTTGATGTACAGTCACAAAAAAAAAATAAAAATATATCAATGGTTAACATAAAAAACAAGAATGAGTGGACAAGTCCCCTCTCAAAAAAGAGTGGACCAGAAAACTTAATGGCAACGTATAGCATGGTGCCCTCAAAATAATACGTTATATCTTTGGTTGCATATTCTCTCCGACTCAAATTATAAGCAAATCCAACTATTTTTAAGTTTATTAAGGAGGTTAGTTGATTGTATTTAATTTTCTCAAATTTACAAAAAATAGAGGTATTTTAGGAAAGTAGTATTAGGAATGAAACAAAAATTAATTAAGATTACAATTTTCTAGAGATGTTTTAGGAAAGTGAGATTGGGAATGAAACAAAATTTAATAAAGTTAGTTAATTTTTTTTATATTTTAAACCAAGTGAAATATTTTTTTGTTGCTAATAATTCGAGTAGGAGGGAGTAGCTTGAACGGTGCAAATTTTCTACTCCGTTTACTCTAACTGGTTGCATTGAAATTCAAGGAGTGTGGTTAAAAAAAAAATTTGCCGTCCCAATTTTTTTTATTATTTCTTTTATCATTTTGTCTATATGTGGCGTGGGTCAGGCAAAAGGCTTTAGGGTAGTCCTTTTGGGTTTAAAATGTTTACTAACCTATTGCTAACCGTAAGAAAACAATTTAAAGAAAGTATTTTAAAAACCTGTGTCCACTTTTTAAAATAAGATTTTAAACAAAAATTTTTTGGTTATTTTTAAAGAAACCATTTGGCAATATAAATATTTTCTTTGCTTGTTAAATTTTTTTTAAATAGTGATTATTTTTTGAAATTTTTAATTATTTACACTAACATGTTTGGTTGAGCTGAAATTATTTTGTTTAACTTATTTTTCAAAAATAATCATAAGTTGATGTGTTTATTTACAATACAGATTATAAACTTAGCATATATTTTTTGAAAAAATAATCAAAATATATAAGCTTCCTAACAGTAGCTGCAGATTATTTTTTGAAAGCTTATTTTTTTTAGACACATATAATTTTTCTATTTTACCCTTATCACTCCATCACAATAACTAGTCGTCACATCATACATTTTTTTTGTAATTTACTCAATAAAAAATAATATTCTTTACACTATCAAAACAAAACATATTAGCTTAATTTCATTTTTCAACTAAATACCCAAACATAAACAGATTATAATTTTAACAGATTATAATCTTAATCACTAAAAAATAATCATATTCTCATTTTTATCAGTTATACCAAATATACACTGTAGTAATCATATTATAAGTAAGCGAATATGAAGTTGTAAGTAGTTAGCATGTTTTGTTAATATGAAAGTAGGGGATCTTTTGCATACACTAACCCTAAACCTTAATCGTAATTTCGTTAATATATCATAACTTAGCTCCTACATAACATAAAAAAATAAAGGCTTAATTGCATAATTAATCCTTTATCTTATTTATTAGATTCATTTTGGTCCTTTTTCTTCTTTTTGCAATTTACTGGTCCTTTATCTTTTTTAAAATTTTCACATATATCCTTCTATTTATATCCGTTTATAACTTAACGGAGAGAGATGAAGTGGCTTATATGTCATTTAAACGGTGTCGTTTATGGGCAATATCAAAACAAGCTGCTGCAGCTGAGAGGAAGCGCAAGGAGGAAGAGGAAGCTCGTGAAAGAGCAGCAAGAGAAGCTGCAGAGAAACAAGCAGCATTAGCTAAACTACGTGAAAAGAAAGCTAAGTCTCTTGGTGAAGAACCTGAAAAGGGACCAAATGTTACACAGGTAAAGTATCTGAAGATTTAGCTGAGATTTTATTTCTCCTTTTTTGCCTTTACCATGTTCATGGCATGTTTCATTAATTCTCACATTTGCTTACATGTTATATAGTTTCACTTTGATGTCAGATCTCAACTTTAATTCATATATGGTTTCTATGTCAGATCTTAACTTCAATCATTCTTAAATGTTTATGTTTTTAATTTGCTTTCCAATCTCATTCTTGTTCCTCTTTTTTCCCCCTCAGTTCAGTCATTGTTTGATTAAGTTATAATTAGTATGAAATCTATTTTCATTGTTTTCCCTTTCCAATCAAAATTATTAGGTCTTGGTACGGTTTCCAAATGGTGAACGTAAGGGAAGGAGGTTCGACAGCACAGCCACAATTCAGTCTCTATATGACTATGTCGACTCATTGGGTTGTTTAGAAACCGACCGTTACAACCTCGTCTCCAATTTCCCCCATGTTGTTTATGGACAAGAAAAGCTCACCCTGTCATTGAATGAACCAGGATTGCATCCTCAGGCCAGCCTCTTTGTGGAGCTCAATTCATGAGAATAAAACATGCTGAATAATCTGGTGAATACTTAAAGACGGGACCTACAAATAGGGAAATTCTACCGTGTTTCACTTTTATGTTTCATAAATTTGACTTTATGAACAATTATAACTTTAGATATAATATAGATTGTCGTGATAATCTGTAGACTGTAGTTTTTGGTTTATGTTATTTTTCTATGAATCAAGCAAATAGCTTAACATGGAGATGACTTAGGATATATATTTGGACTTATGGAAATCTAAGAAGTGTTATATATGTGTATATTTTGTTTTCGAACAATCTAAATGCTCCAGAGTTTAAGATATGTAGGGTCTGCCGACCAGATATGGCTTTAAGCCTCGTCAATAGAGTCCTCTAAGGGCACTTCCCTCGGATCGCTTAACATGGACGTCCCTCGCTCGGACTCATGGACTCCGAGCATCCCCAAAGGACCAGGCTCGGACTTGATGGAACCAAGCCTCATCATCGGTCCTCAATCCATCAGGCTTGAGACTATAGGCCGAGACATACCGTCGGCTAGCGGATAAGCTCAAACCCACCGAGGCTTCTTATCTCTTCCGCGAATCTCTCCTATATTCTCGCAACAGCCTAGACATGAGATCTTCAGCTGATCCTATCCAGATTCTAAGAGCATAATCCTCCGATATTATCTCACAGAATCCTAGTTTAGCTCAACCCTGATACAGGGCCCAGACGGCCCAAATCAGCCTCCTCCAAACCCTATAAATAGCTCACTACAGCTAGGGTTTCAGGTACGTACTCTCATCCCTAAGTTGACACTCTGCACACACTTGTTGACTGGGAAAACCCTGCTTTTCCCAACTGGAACTGCAGAAAAACCATAAGGTCACACATAAACACTTGATCCTCTCTTGAACTCCTGATTACCATAATCTTGAGGGCTTAGAGGGTTAAGAACATAGTGTTCTAGGACACTACATTGGCGCCGTCTGTGGGGATCGAATAATCAGTATCCCCACCACTCACCGCACTAATGGCAAATGATAATGACAACAACCAAGGAGACCTTCGCCGTCGCCTTAGGGGAAGGCCACCAAAGAACGCTGGACCAAGGAATGTTGTTGGAAGGAATGTAAAGGACAGACTTGCCCCTGGAGGACCCCCTGAGGGCAACCAGGTTGAAAATCCCCAGGATCCTCCAGTTGTCCAGCCTACTGATCCAGTTGTTCCGGAGGTCCAAGCGCCAGCCACCATCCCTCCGGTTGTTGAAGGCCACGAACGACGATCTCAGCCGCGTCGCGTTTCAGATGGCCATGTGTCGGAATGGCGTGACACGGCGGATTCTGGACCACATCAATCTAGGAGGGCCCCTGCTGGATCACGAACTGGGGAGGACCGACGAGTCGAACGTCACGCTCGCGATAACTCCCGAGCCGAGCGATCTGATAGGGGAGTACCACAGTTTGCTAGAGGCCGCTTTGGAACGTTTCAGGGTGGCGAACGTTCCAGATCTCAAGGAAGATCCTACATGCAACCTCTTCGGCCAGGAGGAGAGAGGAGTCAATTATGGAAATACTGAGAACCCAAACTTCATTGATTGAAAAGCAAAACCAGGCTATTGCTACTCTACAGCAGCAAAGCATGGCTAGACTTGCCGAGCAAGGCCCTCGCGCGGCTCTCGGCAACCCAATTAACCTTCCCCCACTGCCATCCCTCAATTTGAATGTGACTCCCGAACCAGCAGTTACAGAGCCCCATCCTGGACACCCCTTTACATCAGCAATTATGGCATTTCGGACTCCACAAACCTACATGGGCCATCAGAATGTCTCCCGGTACAATGGGACGATCGATCCGATGGATCACATTGCATCTTACGAGTCTTCCATGATGTTTTATGGAGGAGAGGATGAAATGAAATGCCGAGCTTTCTCAATGACGTTAGGCCCGGCGCCGTTGAGATGGTTCAACTCCCTACCAGCTAACTCCATTAGTTCTTGGGCTGAGCTTAGAAGAGTTTTCCTGAATCGATATACAACCAGCATGTCACAGCCCAAATCTGACCATTCATTAGCTGGAGTTGCACAAAGACCTGGCGAGTCTTTACGCGACTATCTGGCTCGGTATCAGCAAGAGGCCAGTGGCATATCTGGTTTGCAGTCGGGGGTATCCGTTCTTCTGCTTACCCAAGGACTGCAAGATGGAGATTTCAAGGATTGTCTGATCGGGGAACCACCTAGTAACATGGCGGAACTGAGAGAAAGATCTAGGAAATATGTTAATCTAGAGGAGTTCCGAAGGATTAGCACTGCAGCAAGGAGTGCCGAAGGACGACATGAGCAACGTCCTCGCCAAAACGAGGCTCGTCAGAATGATCGTTTCCGAGATAAGGGAAGGAAAGATAAGAGAGAACAAGAGAGACGAGAAAAACTGCCTCCCAAAGGCAAATATGATGAATATACCCAGTTAACAGTCCCGAGGAGTCAAATCCTTCGTGAGACTATATATGCATACAGAGATGCGTAACATCACTCGGCCACCAGCCTTGAGAAAGGCGGCCCAAAAGGATAGGACGAAGTATTGCGATCATCATGGTGGATGGGGGCATACCACCGACCAATGTATCCAGCTGAAGGATTTAATCGAAGAGATGGTAAGGGATGGTAAGCTTCAACATTATATTGGAGAAGCGTTGCGCAAGCGTTCCAGAAGGAAAAGCCCCTCGCCTCCCAGAACTGAACAGAAGAGGAATAAAAGCCCTTCACCACCAGCGGGCGGAGCCCCTATCCAGCAATCCGAGAAAGGCAACGATTTTCTCATTGGCACTATTGCTGGAGGATTTGCTGGTGGTGGGGAAAAGAAGTGCGATCACAAGAAGTATGTAGGACAAGTTCTCTCGGTGGCAAGCCGACCGATACAAAAACCCATAAAGAAAAGTGTGGTCATCAGTTTTAGCGATGAGGATTTTGAAGACATCCTACAGGACCACAATGACCCAATGGTCGTCACGGCAAGGATTGGCAACTACGAAGTAAGAAGGATTCTCGTCGATCAAGGGAGTTCGGCGGACATCATGTTTTTGGATTTGTTCGAAAAATTGAAGTTGAAAAGGTCCGATCTCACCCCGTTCGAAGGAAGCTTGATCGGCTTCACGGGACATTCAATTGTTCCTTTAGGCCATATCCACCTCCCAGTGACCATGGGGGAACCACCTTCTGCTCGGACTGAAATGGTGAAGTGGTTAGTTGTCCAGGCTCCCTCGGCGTACAATGCTATCTTTGGCTGAACGGCACTCCAGTCTTTCGGCGCCGTTGTTTCGACGGTTCACTTGGCCATGAAATTCCCGGGGTCGGATGACAAGGTAGTAACAGTACGGTCCGAACAGGAGTTGGCTCGGAAGTGCTACAACATCAGTTTGGGGAAGCTAAAGCTGGATGATGAGAAAATTATGCAGGAACCATTGAACAAAGGAAGTGTCAACTTGGCTGATCTCGACGTAAGAGAGGAGGATGAAACTAGACCAACCCCTCAGGGGGACTTCAAAAAGGTAATCCTAGGCCCCGAGCCATCTCGTTGCGTCAAAATCGGAGTTGGCCTATCTGAGGAACTAGAAAAGGAGCTTGCTGAATTACTAATGGAAAATAAGGACTTGTTTGCCTGGACTTCGGCAGACATGCCGGGAATCGATCCTAACTTCATCTCCCACAAGCTAAGTGTGTATCCTGGCTCTAAGCCAGTGTGTCAAAAAAAGAGAAGGGTCGGAATCGAGAAGGCACAGGCAACAGATGAGAAAGTAGCCGAGCTATTGGAAGCAGGATTTATCAGAGAGGTAGTGTACACTGATTGGTTGGCCAATCCCGTGTTAGTCAAGAAATCCAATGGGAAATGGAGGATGTGCGTGGACTACACAGATTTGAACAAGGTTTGCCCCAAGGACCAGTACCCACTTCCTTGCATTGATAAACTGGTGGATAGCTCGGTAGGTTATCAAAGGCTATCCTTCATGGATGCTTACTCAGGGTACAATCAGATCCCAATGTACCCCCCGGATCAGGTAAAAACCTCGTTTATCACAGAAAACGCCACATATTGTTACAATGTGATGCCGTTCGGGTTGAAGAACGCTAGGGCAACTTACCAGCGGATGATGAACAAGGTGTTTGGTCCTCTGATTGGGCCGAGGATGGAGGTTTATATAGACGATATGATTGCAAAAAGATTAAAGGAGGAAGATCATGCTAAAGATTTAAAGGAAATCCTAGGAAGGATCCGGCAATTTAATATGAGATTGAACCCGGAAAAATGCACATTCGGAGTTCCGGCAGGGTCCTTCCTCGGATTCATGCTTACTGAACGCGAAATCGAGGCAAATCCAGAAAAGTGTCGAGCTATTCTGGAAATGAAGAGTCCGTCGGATATCAAGGGTGTACAGCAACTGATGGGTCGGGTTGCAGCTCTCTCAAGATTTCTATCTCAATCAGCTAGGAAGGCCTTTCCCTGGTACAAACTGTTGAGGAAGGAGAAGGAAAAGGCGTTTGAATGGGATGAAGCATGCGAAAAGGCCTTTACTGATCTTAAGCATTATTTGGCATCACCTCCAATTTTGTCTAGTCCGAACAATGGTGAAACTCTTTTCTTGTACTTATCAGTGGGAGACTCGGTGATCAGTTCGGTTTTGGTTCGGGAGGAATCTGGTAAAGAGCTGCCCATCTATTTTGTTAGCCGAGCTCTCCAGGGACCAGAGTTGAGATATCAAAAAGTGGAGAAATTAGCTTTCTGCTTGATTGTTACTGCCAGGCGACTGCGCCAATATTTCCAAAGCCACCATATCACGGTCAGAACGGCTCAGCCGATCCGTCAAATATTGCAGAAACCTGATTTGGCTGGAAGGATGGTAACCTGGGCAATTGAGCTTTCCGAGTTTGAAATCACTTTCGAACCAAGAAAGGCGGTGAAGTCTCAGGCTTTGGCTGATTTCCTCACCGAGTTTACTGAGCCATTGACGAGCTCAACCTCGGATTGGAACATTTATGTGGACAGATCAAGTAACAAACTTGGAGCGGGGGCAGGAATAATTTTGGAAAACTCCGAGGGGGTCACCCTCGAGTACTCTTTGAAGTTCGGATTTTCAACGTCGAACAATCAAGCGGAGTATGAAGCCGTTTTGGCAGGATTGAGGATGGCAAAAGAGGTGGGGGCCCGAGAGGTCAAAATTTTCAGTGATTCTCAGTTGGTGGTTTCACAGGTCAAGGGCGAGTTTCAGGCTAAGGAACCTATCCTTCAAAAATACTTGGAAAAGGTAAAATTCCTATCCTCTGAATTTATGAAGGTCGAAATCTGCCACATTCCGAGGGAAAGTAATAGCCGAGCGGATATTCTTTCCAAACTCGCATCAACAAAAAATTCTGAAAACAACAAAACTCTGATTCAAGAAATGGTGCATGGACCTAGAGTTGTCCTCTCCATTTTAGTGGATCCGAGCTGGATCACTCCAATTGTAGGTTACTTGGAACAAGGGATTGTGCCAACTGATCCGGTCGAGGCCAAAAAACTTGTCAGAAAAGCATCGCAGTTTGCCCTTGTAAGTGGAGTCCTGTTTCGCCGAGGGGTTAGAGGCCCAATGCTCAGATGTTTGGACCCTGCCGAAGCAAAACAAACGCTAGAGGAAGTTCACGGGGGGGTTGGAAGTCATCATGTTGGGGGGAAATCACTGGCTAAAAAGATCCTAAGGGCAGGATACTACTGGCCGACCCTTCAACAAGATGCAATCCACCATGTGAAGAGATGTGAGAAATGTCAGTTCCACAGTGATGTATATCAGAAACCCGCCGAGGAACTCCATTCGCTTTCATCTCCATATCCCTTCTATCGGTGGGGAATGGATTTAATCGGACCGTTCCCTACCGCACCAGGACAGATCAAGTGGGTGATAGTGGCCATTGATTATTTCACAAAGTGGGTTGAAGCTGAGCCGCTTGCTACCATTTCATCAGCAAAGGTTCAGAAGTTCTTCGAGAGACAGGTCGTAGCTCGATTCGGAGTTCCGCAAGTGGTAGTAACAGATAATGGAACACAGTTTGCGGCAAAGGCATTCAAGGATTTGGTCAACGCTCTAAGCATTAAGCACTATTTTTCCTCAGTCGAGCATCCCCAGACTAACGGGCAAGTAGAGTCCGTTAACCGATCCATCATTCAGGGAATCAAAAGAAGACTCGAAGGTGCGAAGGGGAATTGGCTGGAAAACTTGTATGAGGTACTTTGGTCGTATCGCACAACCATACAAACCTCAACAGGAGAAACACCTTATCGGCTCACTTATGGGTCTGACGCAGTCATTCCCATTGAAACAATCATCCCTTCATTTCGAGTTATGCAACAGCCGAATCCCCTCAACAGCACTATATTGTGCGAGGATTTGATTTTGTCGGAGGAAGTCAGGGATTTAGCCGCCGAACGAGAGAAGCATGGCAAGGCGATGCAAGCGAAAGGATATAATCGTACGGTTGTGCCCAGAGAGTTCGATCTAGGCAACCTTGTCCTAAGAAGAGCTGATATTGATCTCAAAAATGCAAAGGATGGAAAATTGGCCTAAAGCTGGGAAGGACCATACCGAGTAGCCTCTAAGACTGGAACAGGAGCCTACAAGCTGGAAACTCTCTCGGGAGCCCTTATCAACAACACTTGGAACGCGGCAAAGCTCAGAGCATACTATAGTTAGAATTTTTCTTTCATTTCAATTTTATAGTGTATTGTTTTTATTATTTATTTCTTTTAAACATTGGTGTACGCTCGGTGAAATTCCGAGCCCATTGTACTTTCTGCTTCTGGTTAATAAAAAGACTTGTTATTGAATTCATTGTATTACGTACTTTTCCTCATATTCGAGTAGCCACCGTTTATGACGCGAACGATTATAAACAGCTCTAACAAGAGCTTATAACTCGTCAAGTACTCTTAGTAAGATTCCCGATTAAATCATGATTTTTTTCGAATCATTTTATATTGCGGATAGAGGAACCCACCTCGGCTAAAGTGCTGGAGTTCTGAGGTCTTAACACTTGAATTGTTAACAAAGAGCATAAAAAGAAGCATAACATGATTACGGATATTATAAAATATTCCAAACGAAACAGTAATACAAGTTTAAACCCATCTACTGGGGCAATTACAAAAAATAGCAGAATAATCAAACTATTCTAAATCGGACAATACAATGCTGTCAGCATTGAATGTGTCCTCTTCTTCTTATTCACCTTCAGCATCCTCGGCTCCTTCCCCTTCGGAATCTTCTGCCAAATGGTCAGGAAGGTCGGCATTGTTCAGATCTATGGGAACTCCACTTGGGCCGACAATTCGACCTTTTTTCACAGCAAAATTAGGGTCAGCGCCCTTGGTCACGAGCCCAGGATTCAGAACACGGAGTTGCTCGGCAGTATTGTAGAAGGAATCTTCAATTGCATGGTCCCAATTGAACAGATTCTCCTTAGCTGCTTTCTTATGCTTGAGAGCTTTCGCACTCATCTTCTCCAAGGAAGCTCGGAGCCTGAGTATCTCGTCCTTAGCATACTCATGTTGCTCCTGAGCCACTGCAGCAGCTTGCTCGGCCGAACGAGCTTTCTCCGTAGCCACCAGAAGAGCAGCAGCATTCTCCTCAGCCTTTTCTGGATTTCTTCCGACCTCTTTATCTGTGCCTCGGCAGCCTGAAGTGTTTTCTCAGCCCGAACCTTGGCCCCCTCAGAATCTTGAGCAGTCTTTTGAAGCCGCTCGTTTTCAGCTGCCATTTCTTGTATCCTTTTATTCAGACCTTGGACCTGAATTTCCAAGTAGTCTTCCCGCTCGTTGGCTTCATATCTTTTCTTCTTTTCCTCGGGGGCCAAACCAGCATAGGCGTCATCACCATGATGACCAAGGTGATGGAAAATGCTCGCACCCCGTAAAAAGCTTTTCACCAACGATTTACAGTTATTTTCCTAAGTCCCAGGGGTCCAAGACTCGATTACTTCAGCATTTTCAGGGGGGAAGACGGTGGCAATGAATGAGTCGGACATTTTCCTACCCCACACCGTCTTGGCAGCTGCATCTTCCTTACCCTCGGGAATTTCAATCCCTTTATTAGACCTGCTCAAGTTGAACCAATCTCCAGCGAGACCTTTTCCTTTGTCCTGCCGAGTCCTCTTGAGGGGGCGCTCGGGAATGTCTTGGGGAGATGAACGAGCTTCCACTTTAATATTCACCGCGTCGACAACACGACCCTTTTTGATCACCTGTTCGACACCCGTAACCCTTACAGTGGGGGTGGTATTGGGGATAACGATCGGACTTTCAGAATGGGTCGGCTCAGAAGACTGACCCTTGATTGGAGATCCGGATGCAGTCTCTTTGAGTGCAGCCAGCTGCGACACTCTAGCTGCCCGAGCTTCGCTTTTTTTGGCCTTGGTCGCTTTCTTTCCCATGGCTTCTGTAAGAAAAATAGGTTAGCACAAAAGAATAAAAAAAATAATAATAATAATTAATACCCAGCTCGGCTTTCACTTCATCCCGTGTTCCTTTTAACAAGATTCGCTTAGTATCTATTTGCCCATGGGTTTGAAGATAAGTCCAAGCATCATCAAACACCCCACGTCCGGATCTTGTAAGCTCTGTTTTAAAGTTAAATTGGTATAGAGAAGGCCCTCGGCTATAAATATCGGTGGTCCAACTCAAAGGGAACTGAGGTACAGACTTAATTACTCCGTCTTCAACGACTTGCTCCATAAACCAACATTCTCCAGTTCCCGTATGTTCATATTTGAAAAAGAGGGGTTTAAAAGATTTCCACGAGTCGGTTACCTTGGCAAATAGGGCGTGCTCCTTCCGAGCCTTTAGCGATACCCAAAGCCCCTTCGAATCTCCGAATTTGTTGAATTGTGGGGCATACAACCAAAATAAATATCGTAAAGTCGCCGTCAACCCCTGGGCGTCACAAAATTGCTGAAAGGCTCGGACGAAAGCCCATCCGCTCGGATGAAGTTGGCTCGGAGCAATGCCCAAGTGTTTCAGGACTTCAATTTCAAGAGTGGAAAAAGGCATGAGAATACCAATTTTGGTGGCTACTTCTTCATAAAAGTAAAAAAACCGAGAATTCTCTAGAATTTGAAAGCATATCCGATCGTCAATGCCCAGAGGTCTCAATACGTATTCCGAGGCGTTTCCGTCAGCGCTCGGAGGAGTTAAAACTGGTCGAAGGTGGGTAAGACTATTTTCTGTCAGCAAGGAAGGTCTTGTCCCCAACACCTCCCGATCAAAAATGGCACTGTACTGCGTGTGATTCGGCTGCAACGGGTACTCTTCAGGATTTGTCACGCACCTGCGTTTCACCATATCTGGGGAAAAAGTAAAAGGCTCGGCGTTAGGATTTTTTACAGCACGCGTTTTCGTTTTAAATTTAAGGCCGAGCCCTGGACTTTTTCCCCCCTCTCTAGTTGAGCTTCCTAAAATTTCTCCCTCGGTATCACGGTCAGGACTGATTCTAATTTGAGCTCGGCGCTCGGCAAATCTATAAGCTACCAACCACTTATTCTCGTCGGCGAAATTCAAGGGGTATTCTACAGTTAACGGTTTTAACTCAGTGAATCCCTGGTTTAAAGGGGGAGTAGAAGTGGGTATAGAATCATCAATTTCATCTCCCTCATTTCCAGAAAACTCAGAGTCTCCCGCATTCCCAGTAAACTCGGAAGAACTTAAAGTCCCCAAATCACTATCGCTGGAGGGTTCTTCTCCTAATCTTCTGCAAAGCTCACGGTAAATCCTTCTTAAACCTCTCCATCCCCTCATGATTTAAATGAAAAGAAGCCTAAACACTACTCACTTAGAACAAAACCCAGAGACAACCCAGAACCTCTAAAATCAAAGCTCACTGGGAAACCCAAAACAAAAAACCCCATTCACGAAAATTGAAAAACCGCAGAAGTTATAAGAAAAGTTGGAAAAAATACCTGCTTTTTGGTTGCTGAAAGAGATGAGAAAACTAGGTTTGAAGTAGTTGTTTTGAGAAAGTTAGGATAGCAGGAGAAGAGTTCGGGATCAAATGCGGAGGAATTGGGAATGAGATTAGAGGAGAGGGAAATGGGGGATTCTGGTTGAGAAGATTCTGAAGGAGGTAAAGAAATGAGAAATGTTAGTGAAGATATGAAGGAATGATTTGGAGTAATGACGGAAACTTTTCAGTTTCCCCCCGTATCGCATATACGGGCCGAAAGCCCATAAACGCATGCAACCACTCGTTGGAAGAGACGTGGCAGTTTCAGGAGGCGCTTTTTCAAATTTCAAAATTTGTAATGATTTGGCACAACTTACAAGAGAGCGCGCCGTACCCAGAGAAACCAAAACGTCAACTCGGACAGCTGTCACACATTCGAACTGAGACGTCTAGAAGGTCAACCCTAAACACTTGCTACCTCGTCACAGACTTCTCAAAGTCTTACGAGCTGGGGGGCTTGTAGGGTCTGCCGACTAGATATGGCTTTAAGCCTCGTCAATAGAGTCCTCTAAGGGCACTTCCCTCGGATCGCTTAACATGGACGTCCCTCGCTCGGACTCATGGACTCCGAGCATCCCCAAAGGACCAGGCTCGGACTTGATGGAACCGAGCCTCATCATCGGTCCTCAATCCATCAGGCTTGAGACTATAGGCCGAGACATACCGTCGGCTAGCGGATAAGCTCAAACCCACCGAGGCTTCTTATCTCTTCCGCGAATCTCTCCTATATTCTCGCAACAGCCTAGACATGAGATCTTCAGCTGATCCTATCCAGATTCTAAGAGCATAATCCTCCGATATTATCTCACAGAATCCTGGTTCAGCTCAACCCTGATACAGGGCCCAGACGGCCCAAATCAGCCTCCTCCAAACCCTATAAATAGCTCACTACAGCTAGGGTTTCAGGTACGTACTCTCAACCCTAAGTTGACACTCTGCACACACTTGTTGACTGGGGAAACCCTGCTTTTCCCAACTGGAACTGCAGAAAAACCATAAGGTCACACATAAACACTTGATCCTCTCTTGAACTCCTGATTACCATAATCTTGAGGGCTTAGAGGGTTAAGAACATAGTGTTCTAGGACACTACAAGATATAATTTTGGTTATTGAGGAAGATATCTACTTTGGGTGTTGTTGAAAGATGCAGTGTCAAGTATAACCTTGTCTACCACCACCAATACACCATATCACATCAATTTATTTGATGAACTTGCCTATGAAATCTATTTTATCATATACTTTGCTTGTGAAATATATATTTTTATCATATGGGATATGAGAATTTCACCATAAGATTTTTTTTCTCAGATCTAGTTTTGTTCCATTTTGATTAAGTTTTTATAATCTCTGCCACAATCTTTGGTTACAAAGTACTAGAATCAGCAAGGTTCAACCAACCCGCTCCAAGTTAGAATGCACAAAAAAAGGCTTTCAAATTGATACCGAGAATGCTCAGCAAATAAAAACACAAATTGGTTGTGGCTGTTATTACTCTATTTACAAGCAGTTTCCCCGACCTTTCTTGTACTTTGTGTGTTTGCTCATAGTCTTAAAACTCACAGGCTCTATCATACTTCAAAGTTCCAACCAAGCACTTGGTAGCAGTTGAAACAGTAGACATCAACAACTGTTGGAGACCAGACATGAGTTGATTGTCTTCTTTTGGCCCTACGTCGTCAATGTTCATTGCATGGCAGAACCGAAAAGCTTCCTTGAAATCCATACATGTTGAATCAAACATAAAAGATTGGACATTGTCCACTGTGGAGAAGAATTGGGGGAAGAATAAGAACCCTAATTTTTCAATTACTGTTACAGGGGAGACTTAATTGCAACTGTCATATTTGGATTTTGGACATATAAGCCACGTCACCTCTCTCCGTTAAGTTATCAACGGATATGGACGGAAGGATATATGTGGACATTTTAAAAAAGATAAAGGACTAGTAAATTGCAAAAAAAAAAAGAAAAAGAACCAAAGTGAATCTAATAAATAAGATAAATGACCAATTATGCAATTAAGCCAAAAATAAATAACTATTATGTATATGGGTATATAATGCTGTAAGATGGTGGTCAGTTTTTACTAAAACGTAGCACTGTGGTCATAAATTAGGGGTAAAGGTAATACTACTTCCAGTCTCATTTTTAAGAAAAATAACAACTTCATACTTACTTTCTCCGGTTCTATTTATAAGACTCTTTTGGAGTTTTTATTTTTTTTATTTTGGTCCTATTAATAAGACCCTATTTCATTTTTCAATAGCATTTAATTACTTCTTTCCACAAACACCCCTATTAAGTCAACCATTTTTAGAGTTCCATTAATAATTATAGGGGTAGTTTTGAAAATGTATATCAAATTTTCACATTTACAATGTCTCTAACAAATTTAACCACTTTTCTTGGTGGGATTGAAAAACCTCAAAAGGGTCTTATAAATAAGATCGGAGGAAGTATCAAGGAAGTTAGTTGAGTGTATTTTATTTTTTCAAATTCATAAAAAAAATAGACTACTTTAGTATATTTACATTGAGAATGAAACAAAAATTAAATGACTCATCCACATTATAAGGATATGTTAGGAATAATTGTATTGAGAATCTGAAGTGGGGTAGTTTTATGTTGAAATAATTATATTTATTATAATTCCATTAAGCAATTTTCCAACAAACCAAATTTAATCTTAAAAACATATTTTTGTTAAATAATTTTTTTTGTCATTTCTTATAATTTCAGTCTAATTTTCAATTTTTGGAAAGGTGATAATGTTTTATTTTAAGTGAATGGAAATATGATTTTCAAGTATTATTTACTGTATAGGAAAAATATTATTTTCTATTGTAAAGATGTGTTGTACGGTTTTAAGTATTGATTTTGCACATTTTGAATTTTTATTTGTTAGACATACATTGATGAGTGCACAAGACCCTAGGATGACCCAATTAAACATAACCTACCTTAATTAATGTGTAGCCACCTTATATGTACCCTATGAGGGACATGCAATTAATGACCCTATCCTAAATAGATTTTTAGCCAATGCATATCTCTACTTTATTTAATTATCCTAAACCTACCTATGCCCTACTAAATCAATACTCATAAACATAGAAAATGCAAAGTCCCACCCCATTTCCCAAGCCTAAAACCGTGAAGGAGAATAGTCTTGAGGAGGGAGTCTCTTAAATTTTTGGTACCCCAATTTTTATAAATTGAACCCCCACCATATCCACCTCTATAAATACTCATTCCTTTTCTTACCTTTATTCATTTTTGCACTAAGAAAGAAAAGAAAGAAAACCTAGAGAGAGAAAGGGGAAGGAGGCTGTGGGGGAGCCATAGGAGGAGGGGAGGATTTCTTGACTTCCCTCACTTGTTTTCAACTTCATTTTCTACTTCCTACTAGGTATTCAACTTTACTTGCTATTTCTTTCCTCTTTTCATTTTCGGTTTATGCATGCTTTATAGAGAAGTTGTTGATTTATTTATAATTATAATACATTCATGCATGTTGATTTTTATTGTTGATCTATGTCTTTCAAGTATTAAAAAGCAAAGATTTGAGTTTGAAATGGAAAAAATGGAAATGCATCATTTCCTAGGGCCACACAGTTTTGGTCCCTTGTATGTCCAAATGAAATTTTCATTTTTGCTTTGATTAATGATAAGGAGGCAAGAGTAATTTTTCGTATTGTTATTGTAATGGTTTATTTTGTTGAATTTTTCCAATTTCCTTTCATGCATGCTTCGGTCAAGGAAGGGAAATGGAGGAAATAATTTTTGTTTTTTTTTTATGCATGTTGATTTTTCATGTTTCTTTGAGATTTTTAAAGCTTAAGTGTTAAAAGGTTTGAACTTAAAGGCTTGAAATGGAAAAAGGGAGGTCTATACAGTTTTCTTCTTTGTTTTATTCAAATAATTTTTGTTTTATTCTAATGCTTTGATTTATAATTAAAGATTAATTTTTATTGATTTTGAAGTATGTGTTTATGAGATGTTTTATGTTGCAAAGTTCCTCATTTTCTACTTTTATGATTAAGCCTAGGGTTTAGAAAAGGGGAAATCTTTTTGTTCTTGAATGCATGTTAATGATTTGTTGATCTTTGGTATTTTAGTAAGGTATTTTTCGGTTCCCATATGAAAATGGGTTATTGGATGAATTTTGTCTTGGATATGTTGATTTAGAGTGCTATACGGTTTTGACATTGAGTATGTGCATGTGTTTGCTTGATGAAAATTTGGTATGTTTTATGTTTATGTATATATGTATGTGTGTTGATTAATTTGAGTAAAAATCCCTAATTTTCTATGTATGTGTTTCGGCATAAATGAGTAATGAGGAAAATAAATTGATTTGATTATGTTTGATGCATTGGAACTAGGATAAAGTATTTTCATGCTTTATAATTCGGTTCTTAATGAAAATAATTGATTAAATGATTTTTTGATTGGTTGAGTGCCTATATATGTCATATGGTCTTCTTTGAATTTTGCCCAAAGGAAATTGTGTTATATTGATGCTTAGAGTTGTGATTTAAAAAGGAAAATGAAACTTGATTTTGTTGCATATAAAGTTAAGGGTGATTATTTCTAAGGTAAGGGTAGTTTTCCTTATGTGATGTAAATTGAATTGTTTTATGAGATGTATGATACATTATTTGATCATGTATTTCTTTGCCTTGGAAGATTCGTGTGTTAAAGGAAGTGATGGAAAATGAGTTATTTATTCGTTGTGGTGTTTGGTTTCATGAAAAGCTTTTGGGAGATAATTGATTTCGGAATGATTTATATTAAAAATGTTGAACTCCTAGCTGCTGCCCTATTCCATTTCATAACGTTGTGTTCGAAAAAGGAATTGTTTAAGTGTTTGTTTTGTTGCAAAGTATTGAATATACTAAAGTACGATTTTACGGTGTTTTCGAATTTTTCGAGAAAGTGATTTTGAGTTGTTTTGCTGCTGTCCAACGATAATTTAATTTGCGTTTCACTTTTTAAAATGATTTCAATTGATTTAAAGTTGAGTTTTCAATGGTAGTTGATTTAGAGAAAAAGTCGGATTGAAAAAGTAACGTTTTTTGATGTTTTCGGTTATGATTAGTTGGTTGTCCGGAACGGACCAGCAACGAATTGATTTGTTTTAAAATATTTTATCACTTGTTTTAGAATGATTTTGAAGTGTTTAAAGTATATTCGAGAATTGGATTTAATCTTAAAAAGTAAAGGATTCTTTCATGATTACTCGATAAGAAGTAAATCAAGTTTTGAAAAATGATTTGATGTTGAACGAGAATGCTTATTAGGTAGCCATGAATTAATTGTGTGTCTTATTTTAAGCAAGGAATCTGTAGATCGGGAGTTTGGAGTTGCTGTCAGTCAGACGGACCTGCAGGCATTTCTGACAATGCATGTTGGACAAGAGGTGAGAGAGGGGCTCCTTAAGACACTGTGGTATATAGGAAAAATGTTAAGATGTTCCTGGTCATCTCAAAAGCCGGAACGTGGGGTCTGTGAGTCAGTCGTATAGTGGCATTTGTTTGTGTGTATGGCCACCTATATGCAGGACTAAGACGTCCATTTTCTATTGTTATATTATGACATGATGCCATTGAAGTGATTATACCCTAATGATATAACATGCTTTACGAAGTATGCCATGCTGAATATTATGTATGATGATATAAATGTTTGCATGTGTTTAAATCCATGATGAAAATTAAGTGAGGCAATGGAAATTATGAAGATGATAATGATGCTGATGTGAATAATGCGATCACGCACAAATTAAGTAATGAAAAGGAAAGATTCATAATAATGACCTGACGTGCATACGTTCGACGGATCGAAGGTGCAAGGAAAGAAATGATAAAATGAATATTGTAACACCCCAAAATTTTAATCCCTGATTAACGAAATGTTAATTATAAAGTTTATTATAATTAATTATTTCTATTTTTAATCTTTTATTAAAATCTATGTTTGTGTTATTAGTAAATGTGTGAGTATGATTTGGAAATAATATTTATGTATAAATAATTTTTTTTGCACATTAGTCCATGCTTTGGGACCTAGAAGTAATTATAGGAAAGACTTTGGAGGGAAAAAAATAAAATAATTATTTTTCAAAATTTACCCAAAAGACTCGAGTCTTGCAGAAAAGACTCGAGTAGTTTGAACAGTGTTGCATGAGTTAGTGTGTTTTGGTGAGTCACCACCAACGATTCCCGTCAAGTGACACGAAAACACCACCACTACACGTCCACGACCTTCGTGTCACTGTGCATGAGCTTCATGAACGGCTATTTAAGCCATGGTTGATGAATCAACCAACCCATTTGCCAATTTCGTGAGATATTGCATGCATTAGGGTTCCTGAATTGTTTCATTCGATTCTCCCTCTCTGTCTTGATTCGAGTCACAAATCATACACTGATACAAAGCTCACATCACGAGCTTTGTATAGACACAAAAATCGTGAGTAGAGAGTTTGTGTGTTGGAAGATTCGAATCTCGAAAGTGGAAGCTTGTTTGTTGTCAACAGTTTCTGGAGCTTACTTTGGTCATTGATTTTGGTAAGCTCACGCACTATCTGAGTCTCAAACTTGTTTCTCTAGTTAGTATGTGTTGCATAGAATCTACAGAAACTAATTTCCCCAATTCTTATTGTTGTTTCATGTGTCAACCAATTCGGTTTTGGTGCTCTACTCAAACTGCTCTGCATGTTGGTGCTTGAAGTGGTTTTCGGTGTTGTGGAGCTTTTCTCTCAAAATTTTCTGTTGGTACACATCAAATAGGTTAGGGGAAAGCTTTCTATTCACTAGATAGAGTTTAAATTACATGAATTTGATTAGAGAGCCACCAAGAGGCTCTAAGGGCTTAGTTTGAATAGGGAAAATGGTTTGGAGACCAACCTGTGCTCTAAAGTTATTTTGAGCAAGCTTTATATGTTGCATGCAAGCTATTTAGAACTTAAAATCACGAGTATTCTGTCTATTATTCAAGTTGATATGTTAAGTTATGAATTTTCTAAGTTTTATGCATAATCTTGTGAATCTCTGTGAATTATGTAATTTGATGTGTTCTAAGTGCATGAACATGTTTAATATATGTTATATTAACTCTATTGATCATTGGATTGGATTAGAATTGGTTAGAAATGAAAATGGCATGTTAAAACTCAATTTTTCACTGTCCATTATCTGTCAAGACTCGAGTCTTTGACTCAAGACTCGAGCGATTCATGACGCACCAGTGCGTCTGTTGGCACCATCACTCGAGTATTTGGTCCAAGACTTGGGTATTGACTGATGCACCAACGAACTTTTCTGATGAACCACTCGAGTCTTGCATGATTCACTCGAGTCTTCTGGGTTGATGAACGACTCGAGTATATCATGAATGACTCGAGTATTTTGAGAAAACCTGAAACAAGAACTTTCTGGAAATTTATGATCCACTCGAGTTTTTCCATAAACCACTCGAGTCTATGGGACAGTCTAAAGAACTACTCGAGTCCTATGAGAAGTACTCGAGTCTTTTTTATCAGAAAACTTAAAAATGCCATTTTTAATTCTGAATCGTTATGTTAATATCTAAGTGATGATAATCCAAGGGATCTAAGACTTAAAAGTAATTGATTGATAATGGTATAAAATCATTAGATTAATAATGTAAGATATTATTAATTGAGATATGCCAATCAATTCTTTTAAGCTAAGAAATTGCATTCATCCTGGAGATCGGGTGTTAGATCGTTTTTCATGTTTTGGTAACATGAGGAGGGCCTCTGGGAGTGCCAACTGACGGCTTGCTTGATGGCACATTATGTTTGACGATGTGGCCAATGAAAGTGATGCTAATGACATGGTTATTCCGTTAAGACGACGGGACGTTGCTCGAGGAGCACGTTATGTACCATTTCCAAGCTTGCCGTGTACATTCTAGGGTGAATGTACAAATGTTGTACACCTAGGAGTACAACGCACTGTTGAGTGCTGATATGAAGTAAAGGATGGACGTTAGAGAGTGACATAGATTGATGGAGTTAGGGTTGAGAGCTAGACTCATACATCATGCCACTCATATGATTTAAAGTTGATAAATGAAAATAAGAATGAGCATTTTACATGCATAAAATATTTGCTAAATGCTAAATGTGGTTGTTGATTATTACTGCATACATTCATATTTATATTGTGCATTTATTTATGCTCTATTTATTATGTGTATAGAATTGCTTATCCCTATGCCCTTGTAAGTGATGTCACATTACATCGCTTGCATCGAGATCCGGCCACTTCCAAGTGGCATATGGATCTACGAGGATCACCGGGCGGTATTTGAGGGTGAGGTAGAGATTACCTTCTATCACCCCAACCCGCTGATTCGGTTCCGTCCTCGTAGGTTTAGGATCCCCATCATATACACTATGCATGTACCACCTTTTTACACTTACCATAGACCACCTCCCACACGACCAGCTCGCTCATATCACAGTTTTCGATTTCGACCTACTTGCTCACACCCTTTTACTTCTAGAGTCGTCCAAGAGGAGACTCCCCTATCTTATCCGAGGAGTCCTGTTAGGGTCTCGCCATCACCAGACCCCGTGCCCAGTGGAAGGGTACCCACTCCTTCAGATGAGATAGAGGAGGACTCTGTTGAGGACGAGAGCGGAGGCGAACCTATCGTTCATTCTACCGGGAGTCAGTGGAGGGACGATGATCCCTAGGTACGCGCATAGGGTAGAGGATGAGGATCAGGGATCCGGTGTGATGGATTCTGTGGAGGAGGTGATGCTGCTGATGGATTGATGATGACTACTGCTGCTTCTAGGAGACTTCTACTACTACTACTACTACTACTACTACTACTACTACTACTGCTACTTGTTCTTTGTGACCAGCTCTGGAGTTTTGTATTTTGATATGTATATATATATATATATATATTGTAGATATACTTTTGAGAACTCTAGAGTTATGGTTTACTTTTGTACTGAATCTTGGAGACTTGACTTATGGACTACGTATATTATGACTTATATATATATAACTTATGTTTATTTTCCAACTTGTGCATAGTCCTGCTATTTCCGCTTACTCTGATAAAAGTATTAAAAGAGTTCGGCTTCGATATTTAAACATGGTATCAGTTTCGTAAAATGAAAGAATGGATGGCATCACTTAAGTTTTTATTATGTAAATGCAATTTCAAAGAATAGATGCTATCTAGACTGTGAAATGATTTCCTTGTTTTAGAAAAACGCCGGATTCGATATTTAAAGTGATACGAAATCTAATCTCCAAGGATCCTATATTATGATTGTGCACCCGCTTCTTTTAGAAAATGAAAAGGAAAATTTTAGTCCTGTATTTTCTAATACTAAACAAGTCCATACGTAACTGAGTAATAGTCTATTTATTACTCTAAATTCTAGTATTATATTGAGGGTGTCACATGTAACACCCCGATTCGGCAACTTGAAAACCACCGTTACTTAAATTATATATAGTGACAATTTGGGCCAATATTTTTTTTTTAAAACGTGTATAACAGAGACATGAGAACATTTAAGTTTTCAAAACTTGATTACTATTAAAACCTGTGTTCTCATGTTGCATAAAAATCTTTCAAGTTCCAAACCGAGATGTCACAAGACACCACACCTTGAAACTTTTCCACTAAAACATAATTTAATTACAACAGCCCATTTACTTGTTTCAAAACATCAGTACTGAATAAAGTATCATCCGGGGTACAGCATGGTAAAGCTATGGTACTAAGAACTTGCCATGGAATAAGTACTCTGGGGGATTACCTATCTTCTAGTCATATATACTAAGACTTGTCACCTAACTCTGAACCTCGGCAGGTCGAACTCTCAATCCTCTTCATCTGTCGAAAGATCCTCGGGATCCAAGTACCAATCTTCATCCCTGGGACACTCCACTGTGTCAGCCTCAGACCATATATCGAGATCGTCGTCGTTTGCCACCTCAAGGATCTCCTCTTAGTGACATCCGGGGAGCTCTCTTCCTCCATCTCACGAGCTAAAAGCCTCTCCATGATCTCTTCCCTTCGCCGTTTCATCTCTATGAAGACTATGACGAAGGCGGACATAGTTGTATTATCTCCTTTCAACGGAGATGATCCTATCTCCCGATTGAGCTGGAATCTCGCTATGTTGTTCATCTAATGATCATACAAATTTTTCCAATACAAAGCAGAAGTACAGGAGAGAGTAAGCTACCCAAAACAATGAATGTCGACTGTGTGGAATTACGATAGGCAAATATTAAGACAAAATAATAAATTATAACAACAACATCATCATCATCATCATCATATAGACATAATCTTATACTCAGCTTCTCGTAAGCACATTCTCAATATCTGTCTCATGGAACTTTCTCAAATCTTATCTCATACTTAGTTCCTGAATCTTACTCAACAATTGATCTCATTGGTCAATTCTTAATATCATTAATTTACTTTTCTTTTAAATATTTCAATCTATTAAGTCTTATCATTTCGGTTCACTCAATGATGTGGGGAAATCATCATTGAGGAAATTAGCTCACACGTCTACATCTCCTCGGTCATCCACCCAGCCTAGTCGGAAGCAAACAGGAGTACAGGACCTTTACCACGCGGGCACGACAGCTGTCTCAACAATC
The DNA here is from genome assembly GCA_037953625.1 of Crotalaria pallida. Taxonomy (NCBI): domain Eukaryota; kingdom Viridiplantae; phylum Streptophyta; class Magnoliopsida; order Fabales; family Fabaceae; genus Crotalaria; species Crotalaria pallida. The sequence goes on from CM075653.1 coordinate 28,418,253, forward strand.
AATTGGCTCCAAGCCAGGAGAACTGTAGAAAACTCGGGTACAGTCTCAAATCAATTCAAATCATATCATATAATCAAGGCTCACTGTAGAAAACTCGGGTACAGTGGCAAATCACAAATGCCCCATTCCAGTCCCTCTCACTGTTCAAGATTTGCAATCTAGGGGGCGACAGTACTATTCTAGTTGCGCTGCAGAACTTACCACGGCTTTTGACCTAGCCCCTACCATGTTCGTATACCACATGTGGAGTGCGTTCTGCCTAGAAAGTACTCTAGACTTCTTGACGTTTCACCGTCATTGTCCTCCATTAATGCAATCTCCACCTGAGTATTCGCAGATACCTATGGTTCCTTCCTCTCCACTACTTCGATATCACACTCATGCCTTACCGCATTAATCCATGTCTTTTAAAGTTTTTTAAAGTCTTAGAGTTTTAATTAACGTTTTAGATCCTAATGGTCGGCTCGTCCTTGGTACATCCCTTCAACGAGTCCCGACCACTAATCGCTCAATCCGTTCCCCAAATAATCACATAACATCTTGCATCACATCTCTTTCTCTCGTTTTACAATTCTTTCTGAACACCTCATTTCACAACTTCTCATGTCATAAACTTTCACAAATCTCATTTCCTCATCTTTTTCAAAAATATCGTTTCACGAACTTTCTCAAAGTATCATTTTGTAAACTTTCTCAAAAATATTGTTTTCACAAACTTTCTCAAAAATATCATTTCACAAAACTTTTCTCCAAAAATATCGTTTCACAAAACTTTTCTCAAATATATCTTTTCACAAAACTTTTCTGAAAAATATCGTTTCACAAAACTTTTCTCCAAAAATATCTTTTCACAAAACTTTTCTCAAAAATACCGTTTCACAAAACTTTTCTCAAAACCAAGATCTTATCCAGGCTGCCTTATTCCATAAGGACTTAGGCCAAGCAGGAAGATTACTTCTATCTCTTGATACTTCATCACTTGCACAACCTTTATTACCACTCATCTCTCTTTCCAACTACAATTTGTTACTTCACAACTTTATTCACATCATCTCAAAATCAAGTATATTAAATGTTTTTCGAACAGTTCCACGATTACTTAATCGATAAATAATTCATTTCGCAAAATAAAATAATCAAATGGTTCATGCATATTTGACCAGGAAACATGACATCATACTAAGCAGCAAGAACCTATCAAACTATAAACAACAAACCAATCTCAGCCGTTCGTGTGGATAGCCAAACCAACAAACAAGTGCTATCACAGAACTTCGCTAAATGAGATCGGTGTCCAATCTTTGATATGATTGGACATCTTAATATGTTACCTAAATACCACGGCGTCTTAAGGGAAGCCCCTCTCTCACCTCAAATGACGTAGGCCTCCGCGAGCTTTCCAAGGTTTCCCAGTTGCTAGTCCCGCCTCGTTTCCTTTTCGTCCGTCGCTCGAACTAGAACATTTTTCCCGTGCGTTAGAAACGATTCCAAGAAATTCATTAATTCGTTCTTGAAAACATTTTGAAATCATTCCCTTTTGAAAGCACATTGCCAATATCCAAATTATTTCAAATCCAAATCAAATCTATAATGAAAATGTTTTTAAGAAAACTTTGAAACAATTCTAAAATACTTTCTTTATCAAAACAGAGTCCATTCCACTTAGTATAAACATACTTTAAAACGTTCATGTTATAAAAATCATCATCCTTGATCATTAAACAAAATTCAGGACTCAAGAAGATAAAATTCCAGACCAATTTAAGTTACTTAAACCCACTTTCCAAATAAATATTTCTCAACTCTTTCTGAAATCCAAATTTAGGTTTTTCACCAACAATTCTAACAAACAATTTCAAAAATAAATTCCAATTCAATATAAATTTTCCAAGACACACTCAATTAACATGAACAACAACACATCAAATTTCTAAAGCATCCACAACTCACATCATGCAAGTCACATTAAAAATCATTTATCAAATCAAACTCTCTATAGACCACTCAATCACTCTTAAGAAAATAATTCAAACTTAATCCCTTAATTAACTTAATAAAGACCGAATTACCCATGGTTAATTATTTCTAATTACTAACAAATTTTAAAACTTGGAATTATTGAATTATCAACACCAAATTCCTTTTCAATTAACTCAATCAACTTATTCATTTTTATCTCTAAAAACCGAAAAGATTAAAGAAATCAATACATTATTTTCATCAAACATACAACGTCATGCACATAAAAATATAGTCATTCTTAATGGTCATTTCATAAAGAAAATCTTCCAAACATTTAAACATGCATTGGCCGAATCATACTTATATAATCTTACAAGGATTGATGCACAAATAAAGACATAAAATAATGAAATCACTTTCTTTCTTTTGAGACTAAAACCGTGAGCATTCAAGAAGAAAATTTAACAATTTTAATTCATTTTCTTAACTTAAATCAAAACAACAAGTTAAATCACAAATCACCTCAAAGTTTCATTTTTATTGTTCTTTAAACTTAATTATTTCATGCATGTTCTCCTAAGCCTTTAGATTAAATTAGTCTCATCATGCATGCAATCTAAACGATAATCAAATACAATCTCATACTCTTCCTCCTCATGGCCGAATATCCACATGCACAAGACAAGGTTTTCGGTTCACTTTTCAACATGCAAAAGTCATATAATCACATCAAGACATGTAGGGTTTCAAGGCAACTTTTTCAAAGCATCACACCACATCACTCATTCACATCAACATGTATTAATCTCATCCAAACAAGATTTTTATTAAAGATTTCCAATAAAACTCAAGTTCATCATTTAATCTTAAATAAAAATCAAGATTACACTTTAAACTTCTAAAAATGACATGCATGTACTTAAAATCATTAGATCTAGCCTTAAGACACGCATGCATCAACTCTTCATAAAATAAAAAGCATGAATTCCATTTTCATCAAGCATGGCCGAATGGCCTTCACAAAAATACAACATGTATAAGATCAAAAACTTAGGCTAAATCATGGTCATACTTCAAAAATCATTTTAAAACTTGTCTCTTTAATTTTCTCTTTAAAACCATGACATGCATCAAATAAAGACATGATCTTTCCACTTAAAATTGACATGCATGCTTCAAGATCTTAACTTTTTTCTTATTAAACATGGATCATTACATGCATGCATATAAATCAACCAAAATCATCATTAAATCAACATGCAAAGCCAAAGCTCTCAACTTTATCTCCAAGTAAGCTTAGATCAAGTATTGGTTCATTAAATAATTTCATGAATACATCATAAATCACGATTTAAGTAAGAAAATCCAACATGCAAGACTAAAGATCTTCACTTTATCATTAATCAAGTTTAGATTATAATTTATTCATCAAATCATCTCATGAAAGCTTCACAAATCACGGTTTTAGCAAGGGATTTCAACATGCAAAGAGATTTATTTTAATCTTCACAAAATCTCAAGCAACACTTTAGATCTTTAAGGTTTTGGTTTGAAAAACATTAAGATCCCTCATTCAAGTCTCAACCGAATCATCAAGCACATGGTTTCACATATTACAAATCACTTTTAGTCTTTAAAAGTCCATGGTCAAGCATAAATAATACATGCACTCATCTTTCAAGCCATAAAAGAAAACATGCAAAGAATGAGAAGAAGAAAATTACAAAATCAAAGGAAAAACCTAAACTTACACAATCTTCTCCTTGATCTTCGAATCACCTACCAAGGAAGGTTGATCTTCTAGCCTTTTAGCTCTTAAATCTTTAAAGAACACTCTTGATCCACCTTGAATCTCCTCTTCCTCTTCTTCCCTATCTCACGGCCACCCTCTCTCTTTCTCTCTCTCTCTCTCTCTCTCTCTCTCTCTCTCTCTTTCTTTTTAAGAGTTGGATGGGCTCTTAGAAGTGTTTAGGTGTGAAATGAAGAAAATGAATTTGGTGGAAGGAAATGAACTAAGGCTTCCTATATATATAGGCAACCACACTCTTCCTCTTTTGCCCTTGTAAATTTTTTTGTCCATGCACAAATGGGAGGGGTGTTTTTGGCTTTCCTAAAGTTTGCATGGGGTGAGTCTTATCAAGGGGGACATAGTGGAGTAGATTAGGGCACTAAGGTCACTTCTTGAATGATTATCTCTACCACCTTAAATCTTTTCTACCCATGTAATTTTCTTTTGGTTCTATTTTATCCTATGGGCTTCTTGTCCCAAAATTAAAATCCCAGGCTTATACATACACACACAAAAACCGTAGCACACATTCACACATTCATACACACATCTTATATTTTTATTTCCTAATCACATTCACTTATATTCATTATTTCACACAATGATGCAAATAACTCTAAGGAATCACATTCGCACAATCATTCTCATGCATCATTCATCATTCACATATCAAACCAAACACATACCACATAATAGATTCATGCCATAACAATAATTTTCTTCTTGGCTAGTTTTAACACCCAATATCCTTAAAAATTCGTACTTCACAAATCCAGGGAATAAATTTTTATAAATCAACCCAAAAAAATCTAAAAGTTACATTTTCAAATTCTACGTTTTAAGACGATCGTTTTCATATAAAGATCATAAAATTCCGAGTTACGGTTTAAAAGATACGAATTTTCAAAGTTAACAAATCCAAGAGAAAATTCATTTCAAATAAAAATCATCTTTTAATAAAAATCACAACTCATCTTTGTAAATCGGGTTATCCCAAACTCAACAAAATCATTCACTTCTCCTTCATAAAAACATTTCATTTATAAGACTCCGTAAAAATAAACACCTTATTTCTCATTCATGTAAAATATTCCTCTGAAAATCCTTTAGAAAACAAAACTTCAAGGTTTCTTTTGACAAAATTCATTTACGCACGTGTGGGAAAATACGGGATGTTACATTCTCCCCAACTTGAAGATTTCTTGTCCTCGAGAAATGCTGCGCAAAGTGGGTCACCTCTGTGAACGTGTAGCTCTTTGAAGTAACTCCTTTCCTCTTTAACTGTAGCAATCGTCGCGACCTTGGATATGCACTGTCTATTCGCCGTTCTTACGAGAAAATCAAACGGATTACTTGCAAAAGTAATCTCTTGAGGCACTTTCAGCAATAAACAGGATGGGATACAAACAATACGGTTTTGCTGACAACAAAATACTGAGGGGTTCAAAGGCATCAAACAACATCCAAAAATAACATGGTTACGTTCATCTGGGTTCGAGACACTACCACACTTAGGGTTAAATCCCCTTCATCGGTTCAAGCCTAAACGAATTACCTCCCAAAATCTCACATCTCCATTTACTCCCCAACTTAAATAGATCATATCTCTCTATACCATATTCATTATCACAGACTTATCCTCTAAAACTCTCATCCTTCACCACTCTTTGGTCAATCTTACAAAATTTATCATCACTTAGCTTCAATCTATCCCTTGGTTGTCTTACATCTCACCAAGTTATTGTCCATCACATCTCCCTTTTACTCTAACAACCACTAATCCTCAAGAAATATGTACTATCTTACTCCCTACCTTAAACACTTAATCATATAACTTAAACATTCTAAACCTTTTTCCATTTTTTTCTATTTATCACCGGTTCTAAACCATCATAATTCCTTCAGTCCTAGAGACCTATTAGAGTAGTGCAAACAATCAGAGTTATGGACCTCAGAGACGCAAAGGTTTCAATAATCGAGGCAAGGGACCATATGATTGCCAAGGGAAAGGAAAAGGAAAAGTTGGAAGTAGTGATGGAAGAAATTTCCGGAGTGAGGCTCCCTATTGTGATAAGTGCAAACGTCGCCATTATGGTCATTTTTGCTAGGCGACAAGTGGCTGCTTCAATTGTGGAAAGCCGGGACATTTTGCGAAGGACTGCAAGGAACCGGTCAAGACCAACCCGAAGGGGGCAGCTGATAAGTTTGTGGTTCAAAGCAGAGTTTTCACGCTTAGTGGTGTGGAAGCAAGCCAATCCTCTGATCTTGTGCAAGGTAATTACTTGCTGAATGGTCAATCTTGCCATGTGTTGTTTGATTCTGGTGCAACGCATTCATTTGTTTCTTATGAATGTGTAAATCGATTGAGGTTACCCATGTCTGAATTGCCTTATACTCTTAAATTAGAAACCCCAACTAATGCTCCTGTAGTTTTTTCTAGAGCATGTTTTAATTGTTGTATAGAAGTGTTAGGACAAATCTCTAAGGTAGATTTGATCTGCCTACCCTTATTGCAATTGGATGTGATCTTGGGGATGGACTGGTTAAGCCGAAACCAAGTGACCATTGATTGTGATAAGAAGATAGTTATCTATAAAGACCCAAAACCTTCAGGCTATATGTGTTTTCTCAACACTGAAGTAGAAGAAGAAGGCCTAAGGATTGAAGAGATTCCCGTTGTCAGAGATTTTCCTGAGGCATTTGCTGACGAGACACCGGGTTTGTCACCAAAGAGAGAGATTGAGTTTGGAATCGATTTAGTTCCGGGGGCAGGTCCCATTTATATTGCTCCTTATAGAATGGCACCACCGAAATGGCCGATATGAAGAAGCAAATTGAGGAGTTGTTGCAGAAGCAAATGATCCGACCAAGTGTGTCACCTTGGGGTGCTCCGGTCTTGTTTGTCAAAAAGAAAGATGGTAGAATGAGGATGTGTATCTGAAAGTGCAACAAGGAAAGCTTTATTTTGATGAAGACAAAGTGCCTAAGGAATCAACAACAACCACCATTTTTTAGAAGTTTTCCATTTCCCGCTCCCTTGTAATATTTTATATTTATGTTGAGTGTGGGTGGTAGACTTAGGATTTTACTCAAGCGATTATGAGCTAGTTAGCATGATTACTAGCTAAGTTAAATATTTAAAAAGCTTAGAAAGGGACTAGGACTTTTGGAAGATCAATTTTTACATTGTTTTTAAGAAAGTAGCAGTGACTACTGGAGTAGCTTGTGCACTACTCGAGTAGCCAGCTAAAACAGAAAAATTGCCTTTTCACTGTTTCTTCAAACTACTCGATTAGGCTATTAACTAATCGATTAGTTCACAACTAATCGATTAGTTGCTGCACTAATCGATTAGTCTGACAAACAGAGAAATCACAATTTTTCTGTCTGATCACACTTCTCGAGTAGTGCTCCAACTACTCGAGTAGTACGAGTCAGATCAGCCAATTTTTCAGTTTCAAATATGACTATTGAAGAGGCAATCAATGGAGAATCTTTCCTTATTAGTTTTCTCAAGCTTCTCCCTGATTCTGGCGATTTGAAAAACAATATATTGATCACCTCTTCAACAAGAGCGACACTGATCCTTTTGAGCGAAAACGTTTTTGAAACCTTGCACACAAAAGAACAATTGATCTAATCCCTTTCTAAGAACCAATCTCACTCTAGTATTCTTGCTTTCTTACTCATTGTCAAATTGAGATTGTTTGGAGCCGCTTCTCAGTGATTTGATTTCTCCATTGAAGAAAGGAAGGATCTCTTGAAGGTTTCAAGGAGTCCTGCAATTGGAAGCGTTGAAGAGGTTCTTCAACCGTCAAGATCAACAAAAATTGGGCTAGACTTCAAGAGTTTGGTACACTCTTGAAAGGGATAGGTGTGATAGAGTGAGGTTCACTTGCATCTCCTATTGTAACCAATTTTAATTGATTTTGAGTAGACACTCCCTAAGGTTTAGGGGGGACTGGACGTAGCTCTCAAGTGGGTAGAGAGTGAACCAGTATAATAATTCTCTGTGTTCTCTTTTACCGCTTTCATTTATTTCCGCATATCTAAATCTTTCCGTCTGATCCTTAAGTTAGCAAATCATACGCTTCTGTTCTTGGCTTCGTGCTCGTGAAACCCTTTCTTTGAAAACTCAGTTCTCCGTCTGAATCTGAACGCACTACTCGAGTAGTCTTTGAACTAATCGAGTAGTTCATCAAATTTTGGACAGAAAATTAATTTTGTTTTAAAACAGTAAGCGTGTGATCTGTTAATATCAATTACATTCGAAAAGTTAATATCGTTACTTCAATTTATTATTCACCCCTGTTGGAAGTCAAGCTTGCCCCAAAGGACGTAAAGAGTAATGCTAGAAGGATTCTAGAAGATAATGTTTTGATGATTACAAACAAGATTCAAAGTTTCAAGCATCAAGCTGCATCAAGTTCAAGCATCAAGCTTCAAGGCTAAAGTCAAGGCTCAAGCTTCATGTTCAAGTTTAGTATAGCCTGGCCCATAGGAAATTTGTAAGGTAATGAATTTTTATTACAAGTGTCTAATGGCCAAAATTAGTTTTTCATGTTAAGGAGAAGAAAAGAACTTTTTATGAAAAATGTTTTAATTGCAAAATATGTTTTCATGAAAATCTGTTTTTAACTTAGTTTATGAAAAATGTTTTTAATTGCGAAAATAGTTTTTCTAAAAACATATTTTTTAAAGACTTAACTGATTCACTGTGAAAATATATCTTGACAACCTCTAGCTGGATTTCTCTAAATTGTGAAAATCTGTTAAGACAAGTTTTGACAGAGGTAATCGATTACTCTTTCAAGATAATCGATTATTTATGTTGCATCATAGAAAATCCAGAGAGAGTGTAATGGAGTATTTGAACCTGGCTAATCCATTACTTTTTGTATGAAAGTAATCGATTACTTGGCACAGATAATCGATTACTGGAGTTGCATCATATATTTTTCAGAGGCTGTGTAATCGATTATTTGACTAGTGATAATCGATTATATCAGTTGCATCATATATTAAACAGAAGTGAAGTAATCGATTAAATTTTATGTTGTAATCGATTACTGGTTTTTCAAAAGAATTTAAAAGTTTCTATTTTTAAAGGGATAATCGATTATCTTCTTGAAGTAATCGATTACCTCAAGTTTTATTGAAAAACGTGTCAGAATCATTTTGATTTATTTCCTGATTTGTTTTTACCTAATTGATTCTGATTTATTTTCAAAATTCGAATTTGATTTTGTTTTTGAAAATATTTCCTTATTTGTTTTTAAGAATCAAATCTTTGATTTATTTCCTAAATCTATTTTATTTGTTTCTGATTTCAAAATTGATTTTATTCTATTTTATTTTATTCTTTAAATCTATTTGATTTGATTTTGATTTTGATTTCAAAAATATTATTTTACTTATTTGATTTCAGAAAATCAATTTTGAATATTTCCGGATTTGATTTCATTCTTATTTTAAATTTGATTTATTTCCAAAATCGTTTTTGATTTGATTCTGATTCTGTTTTCAAATTCAAAATTTGAATTTCAAATATTTTCAAATCTTTAGTTTTATTTCTTAAATCTTTAAGATTTGTTTTTGATTTTAAACATGTGTTAATTTGTTGCTTTTATAAAAAGGATTTGAATCAAGTTTTTATTCTGATAACGCTCCAACCTTTTTCTTTTGAACGCTTCTTCTTCTTCTCTTCTCCTTCAACCAGTTCTTAAACGTTGATATTATTTCTTGAAGAGAAAAATTATCTTGGCCTTAGTACTTGTGATTTAAATTCAGCACCACTAGAGCGTTATTGTTGTATTCGTGTTATTTAGAACACAATATTGTTAGAACCTTATATTGTTGTATCTGCACTAAGAAGAGTGCATCATAGTGGTTGTACTCAATAATTCATATCCGTAACCATTTGTGTAAGGGGTGTGTGACCCTTAGTGACTAGGGAGTGAATCTCCTAGTGCGGACGTGCTGCGTTTGTGGTTGTAGGGTGAGGAACCCTGCTGTGTGGGTAGTGCTAGACGAACGGTGGGGCACCTAGTAGTTAGGCTATTTGGTTTATTGAGGTCCCTGACGAAAGGAGGTTCCTAGTAGCTTGCGGGGCGCTCTGGTTGTACTTGGGGACGCGTGGCGTCTTGGTTTAGTGAAAAGCTCAAGCGGGTCGCTTGGGGACTGGAGTAGGCCGGGTTTGCCGAACCAGGATAAAATCTCCGGTGCAATCTCTTCTATCCCTATCTCTTTTATATTCTGTTGTTATATTTATTGGTTGTGCATCATAACATCTATTCTCGTAATAATCTATTTTAAGCGAATTTAAAATAATAAGCGCGGTAACGGTTTTCGTTGTTCTTATTTTAATTCGTATCCGCGCATATTAGTTTTTCATAATAGTATTAATATTATTCGCTTAAGCGCAATCGTTTTCAACATTATATTGTTTTCCGCTACAAAATCTCTTTAAGTTTGTTGAAAAAGTTTTAAAGAAAATATTTTCCAATGTTGTCATAAACACCCAATTCACCCCCCTCTTGGGTGGCGGCTGCCAATCCTATCAATAATTTTAACAATTGGTATCAGAGCTTCGTGCTCTGGTAAAGGCCTAACAGCCTGAGCCAAAGATCCGTTGTAGATTGGCAGCGTTGGGATATTTTATTTGTTTTATCATGGAGGGTTTTTCATTCGATGAAGCACCATTTTTTTATGGAAATAATTTTCATTATTGGAGTGCGAGAAATGAAAATATTTTTACAATCTATTAGCCTTCGTTTATTTCATGTTGTTCTTAATGGTTTTGATGAAACATCTTTTTCCTTGAATTTTCAAGCTATGCATGTTTTGAAAAATGCTTTAAACCATGATGCATATGCTATAGTTGAAAATTGTGAAAATGCTAAGGATATTTGGGACACACTACATTTACACTATGCTACTAATGATCTTGTTGAAAGTGTAAGTGTCCACAGGAATGAGGAAAGTGATGTGGAGCATGGAAGAACTAACTCCCTGGAAGAAGAATATGATGATATTGAAAGCGTGGGGAGTAGCTCAATGTACGATGACGATGAACTTGAAAGATTATTTGAAAGCTTCATGGACTCAATGAAGGAATCAAGCTTTTCGGATGAGGAATCAATGGTAAATGAAATTAAAACATCCGACTACTTGGATCATGAGGTAATTTCAATTAGTCATTGTTCTAAATCTCTACAATTTGCATATAATGATTTGAATGATGGTTTGATTTCTTTAAAAAATAAAAACTTGGACTCTTTACAAAAACTCTCCTTGATTGAAAATGAAATTAATATTTTGAAAAATGGAGATATTTTTGATAAAGAGATAATTTTAGAAAACAGTTCCTCAACCATTTTTGAAAATTGCTTACATATTGAAAAACAAGTTGAGGAAGCACTTTTTGAAAGTAACATTGAAAAATCAAATTGTTCAAATTCTTTACTTGATGAAATTGAAAATAATGTGGATATCCAAAAATCAAGTAAAGTCGATGACAATAATATTTTTCAATGTGAAGCCAAAAATTCCAAGTTTCGTGAAAATCATTTTGAAAAAGTCAAATCTTCATCCAAACCCATTATTTGCAATTATTGTGGTTGTTTAGGACATATTTCTCATTTATGTTTATATCGCAAAAATTTTAACTTGAGAAATAATTTGCAATGGGTTCCAAAGGCTTCTAAGGAACCTAAGACTAACCCTAAAGGACCCAAGATGAAATGGGTACCAAAAAGTTCTTCTAGTGTTCTAAATGTGAAGTAATCCAAACAAAAAGAAGATCTAAGTGGTCAAAAGAAAGTCTTATGGGGTGTACCTAAGAGGACAATAAGTGTATGGATTGAGAAACGAAACAAGCCTAAGGATGAACCAAGTGGTGGAGAGAAGGATAAACTATCAAGGGTGATGTCAAAGAGGACAAGGAATAGATGGATTGGTCAAAGGAGAAAAGTACCTACAACCAAAGCTTCTCACATGTCTAAAAGTGAAATCAAATGGTCTAGGACCTTAAACAAGAAGCAATGGGTAAGGACAAACGCCTCCTTGATCAACAAGTCCAAGGTATCAAATTATCATTCCACCTATAACAACGACTACACAAAGGTATACCTGGACTACTCTATTTTTTGTGCATACCAAGGTGTATCATGAGTGCTGAAATCTTTTTGAAAATCTTTTTTTTCTCATGATCACTCCTTGGATAAAATAAATCATGTGTGTCTTGCTTTATCTGAAAATCTTTTTAAGCACATGATTATATTTTTTGTGTGTGCACTGCATTATTTTTTTTCACCATATATTGAGTTGTACCATGTGTGTTAAAATATTTTTTAAAAATTGCTTTTATCACATGAATACACTCTTTATGTGTTGATGTCATGTCATGACATACTAGAGATATATATTGATATTATGGACATGCATTTGTGTGCATGAGCATGACATTGTTATTATGATTAGTGCATATGCTTAAATTGTTTATTCATATCTTCATAATATCCTTGATATTAGTGAAGAGATGCAACTAATCCTTAAGGATCCAAGTCTTTGGATACCAAAAGAAAATTCCATAAGCAGTTTTGTAGGTATCACTACTAGTGCCAAGCCTTGGAATTCTCACAAGGAATGCATGCACGATGGACTTAAATGAAAAGATACCAAAGAAGGTCATGGACTCAATCAAGGGAAATGCGACTTGAATAGACACAAGTGGAGCTCTTAACATGTTGTTTAATAAGAACAAGAGACTTAAAGGAAGAACTCCACAAGTGCACGAACATCCCTTATGATGTGGAAAATCAACACCTTCGTTAAGTATCACTGCTCTTATTTGTTTTACTATATGATATTTATCTTTGTGATACACATGTTTATCTTGATGCTGAAATTTTTTTTAATAATTTATTCCTTCTTCGATATGTTTGTACAAATTTTTGTGAAGGATAAATTGTTTTTCAGCATGCACTATATTTATGTGTTACTAATTCCTAAGGATCCAATTATCTTGGATACCAAGAGAAACACGTGCTAATTAGTTTTGCAGTGACTCTGCGATATGTGAATGATCTCTTGGAGTGGAAGAAGTGCAACATACTGAACAAGTAGAGCTTTCTACAAGATACGTAATGATACTCTATCAAAGGAAGAAACTCCACAAATGGAATGACTACATACATGGAAAGCGTCATCTCGATAAGACTACTCTTATTTTTTATTATGTGATACTTGTTTATGCGATATATGCCTTATATGACAATATGTGCTATCATGAATCATATGTTATTGTTGTTATGGCATATAGGATTTTAAAGTTTTGATGATAGTGAGCATTCACACGTTTTTACTTATGATGCATTTTTCTATCTCCTTTCATGTTATGCTTATTTTGGAAAAACCTTTTAGAAAGGGGGAGAAAATATTATTTGAATAGTTGCATTAAAACATGTTTTGCTTCTTCATCCCATTTTGACATCATACTGATTTTTTTATAGTGTATTGGAAATAAATTTTTTTTATCCCATACTTATTTTTGCTGATGTCAAATAGGGGGAGTAAATATACATAGTCACCTCCCTTGTTATTATTAATGTATCTATTCAGTATTTCAGGGGGAGTATAGTACAAAGGGGGACAAGAACCCTAATCCTGCTAAAGTCTTCTCACCACCTTTTTGATGTTGACAAAAGGGGGAGAAGAATTCTGAGCTTTATGTGCATACTAACCATATATGCAAGGGGAGGTTATGAGAATGAAGAGAAACTATTTCATGGCTTAATCAATTATTCTCTATATTCTCTATTTGTATCTAAATTTCCTATGATATTATTGGACTATATTGTGCTATACTTGCTGCTTAACGCATGTGATGCAGAAACTCAGAAAAGGGTTTGTCATCATCAAAAAGGGGGAGTGTTGGAAGTCAAGCTTGCCCCAAAGGACGTAAAGAGTAATGCTAGAAGGATTCTAGAAGATAATATTTTGATGATTACAAACAAGATTCAAAGTTTCAAGCATCAAGCTGCATCAAGTTCAAGCATCAAGCTTCAAGGCTAAAGTCAAAGCTCAAGCTTCATGTTCAAGTTTAGTATAGCCTGGCCCATAGGAAATTTGTAAGGTAATGAATTTTTATTACAAGTGTCTAATGGCCAAAATTAGTTTTTCATGTTAAGGAGAAGAAAAGAACTTTTTATGAAAAATGTTTTAATTGCAAAATATGTTTTCATGAAAATCTGTTTTTAACTTAGTTTATGAAAAATGTTTTTAATTGCGAAAATAGTTTTTCTAAAAACATATTTTTTAAAGACTTAACTGATTCACTGTGAAAATATATCTTGACAACCTCTAGCTGGATTTCTCTAAATTGTGAAAATCTGTTAAGACAAGTTTTGACAGAGGTAATCGATTACTCTTTCAAGATAATCGATTATTTATGTTGCATCATAGAAAATCCAGAGAGAGTGTAATGGAGTATTTGAACCTGGCTAATCCATTACTTTTTGTATGAAAGTAATCGATTACTTGGCACAGATAATCGATTACTGGAGTTGCATCATATATTTTTCAGAGGCTGTGTAATCGATTATTTGACTAGTGATAATCGATTATATCAGTTGCATCATATATTAAACAGAAGTGAAGTAATCGATTAAATTTTATGTTGTAATCGATTACTGGTTTTTCAAAAGAATTTAAAAGTTTCTATTTTTAAAGGGATAATCGATTATCTTCTTGAAGTAATCGATTACCTCAAGTTTTATTGAAAAACGTGTCAGAATCATTTTGATTTATTTCCTGATTTGTTTTTACCTAATTGATTCTGATTTATTTTCAAAATTCGAATTTGATTTTGTTTTTGAAAATATTTCCTTATTTGTTTTTAAGAATCAAATCTTTGATTTATTTCCTAAATCTATTTTATTTGTTTCTGATTTCAAAATTGATTTTATTCTATTTTATTTTATTTTTAAATCTATTTGATTTGATTTTGATTTTGATTTCAAAAATATTATTTTACTTATTTGATTTCAGAAAATCAATTTTGAATATTTCCGGATTTGATTTCATTCTTATTTTAAATTTGATTTATTTCCAAAATCGTTTTTGATTTGATTCTGATTCTGTTTTCAAATTCAAAATTTGAATTTCAAATATTTTCAAATCTTTAGTTTTATTTCTTAAATCTTTAAGATTTGTTTTTGATTTTAAACATGTGTTAATTTGTTGCTTTTATAAAAAGGATTTGAATCAAGTTTTTATTCTGATAACGCTCCAACCTTTTTCTTTTGAACGCTTCTTCTTCTTCTCTTCTCCTTCAACCAGTTCTTAAACGTTGATATTATTTCTTGAAGAGAAAAATTATCTTGGCCTTAGTACTTGTGATTTAAATTCAGCACCACTAGAGCGTTATTGTTGTATTCGTGTTATTTAGAACACAATATTGTTAGAACCTTATATTGTTGTATCTGCACTAAGAAGAGTGCATCATAGTGGTTGTACTCAATAATTCATATCCGTAACCATTTGTGTAAGGGGTGTGTGACCCTTAGTGACTAGGGAGTGAATCTCCTAGTGCGGACGTGCTGCGTTCGTGGTTGTAGGGTGAGGAACCCTGCTGTGTGGGTAGTGCTAGACGAACGGTGGGGCACCTAGTAGTTAGGCTATTTGGTTTATTGAGGTCCCTGACGAAAGGAGGTTCCTAGTAGCTTGCGGGGCGCTCTGGTTGTACTTGGGGACGCGTGGCGTCTTGGTTTAGTGAAAAGCTCAAGCGGGTCGCTTGGGGACTGGAGTAGGCCGGGTTTGCCGAACCAGGATAAAATCTCCGGTGCAATCTCTTCTATCCCTATCTCTTTTATATTCTGTTGTTATATTTATTTGTTGTGCATCATAACATCTATTCTCGTAATAATCTATTTTAAGCGAATTTAAAATAATAAGCGCGGTAACGGTTTTCGTTGTTCTTATTTTAATTCGTATCCGCGCATATTAGTTTTTCATAACAGTATTAATATTATTCGCTTAAGCGCAATCGTTTTCAACATTATATTGTTTTCCGCTGCAAAATCTCTTTAAGTTTGTTGAAAAAGTTTTAAAGAAAATATTTTCCAATGTTGTCATAAACACCCAATTCACCCCCCCTCTTGGGTGGCGGCTGCCAATCCTATCAATAATTTTAACAATTGGTATCAGAGCTTCGTGCTCTGGTAAAGGCCTAACAGCCTGAGCCAAAGATCCGTTGTAGATTGGCAGCGTTGGGATATTTTATTTGTTTTATCATGGAGGGTTTTTCATTCGATGAAGCACCATTTTTTTATGGAAATAATTTTCATTATTGGAGTGCGAGAATGAAAATATTTTTACAATCTATTAGCCTTCGTTTATTTCATGTTGTTCTTAATGGTTTTGATGAAACATCTTTTTCCTTGAATTTTCAAGCTATGCATGTTTTGAAAAATGCTTTAAACCATGATGCATATGCTATAGTTGAAAATTGTGAAAATGCTAAGGATATTTGGGACACACTACATTTACACTATGCTACTAATGATCTTGTTGAAAGTGTAAGTGTCCACAGGAATGAGGAAAGTGATGTGGAGCATGGAAGAACTAACTCCCTGGAAGAAGAATATGATGATATTGAAAGCGTGGGGAGTAGCTCAATGTACGATGACGATGAACTTGAAAGATTATTTGAAAGCTTCATGGACTCAATGAAGGAATCAAGCTTTTCGGATGAGGAATCAATGGTAAATGAAATTAAAACATCCGACTACTTGGATCATGAGGTAATTTCAATTAGTCATTGTTCTAAATCTCTACAATTTGCATATAATGATTTGAATGATGGTTTGATATCTTTAAAAAATAAAAACTTGGACTCTTTACAAAAACTCTCCTTGATTGAAAATGAAATTAATATTTTGAAAAATGGAGATATTTTTGATAAAGAGATAATTTTAGAAAACAGTTCCTCAACCATTTTTGAAAATTGCTTACATATTGAAAAACAAGTTGAGGAAGCACTTTTTGAAAGTAACATTGAAAAATCAAATTGTTCAAATTCTTTACTTGATGAAATTGAAAATAATGTGGATATCCAAAAATCAAGTAAAGTCGATGACAATAATATTTTTCAATGTGAAGCCAAAAATTCCAAGTTTCGTGAAAATCATTTTGAAAAAGTCAAATCTTCATCCAAACCCATTATTTGCAATTATTGTGGTTGTTTAGGACATATTTCTCATTTATGTTTATATCGCAAAAATTTTAACTTGAGAAATAATTTGCAATGGGTTCCAAAGGCTTCTAAGGAACCTAAGACTAACCCCAAAGGACCCAAGATGAAATGGGTACCAAAAAGTTCTTCTAGTGTTCTAAATGTGAAGTAATCCAAACAAAAAGAAGATCTATGTGGTCAAAAGAAAGTCTTATGGGGTGTACCTAAGAGGACAATAAGTGTATGGATTGAGAAACGAAACAAGCCTAAGGATGAACCAAGTGGTGGAGAGAAGGATAAACTATCAAGGGTGATGTCAAAGAGGACAAGGAATAGATGGATTGGTCAAAGGAGAAAAGTACCTACAACCAAAGCTTCTCACATGTCTAAAAGTGAAATCAAATGGTCTAGGACCTTAAACAAGAAGCAATGGGTAAGGACAAACGTCTCCTTGATCAACAAGTCCAAGGTATCAAATTATCATTCCACCTATAACAACGACTACACAAAGGTATACCTGGACTACTCTATTTTTTGTGCATACCAAGGTGTATCATGAGTGCTGAAATCTTTTTGAAAATCTCTTTTTTCTCATGATCACTCCTTGGATAAAATAAATCATGTGTGTCTTGCTTTATCTGAAAATCTTTTTAAGCACATGATTATATTTTTTGTGTGTGCACTGCATTATTTTTTTTTTCACCATATATTGAGTTGTACCATGTGTGTTAAAATATTTTTTAAAAATTGCTTTTATCACATGAATACACTCTTTATGTGTTGATGTCATGTCATGACATACTAGAGATATATATTGATATTATGGACATGCATTTGTGTGCATGAGCATGACATTGTTATTATGATTAGTGCATATGCTTAAATTGTTTATTCATATCTTCATAATATCCTTGATATTAGTGAAGAGATGCAACTAATCCTTAAGGATCCAAGTCTTTGGATACCAAAAGAAAATTCCATAAGCAGTTTTGTAGGTATCACTACTAGTGCCAAGCCTTGGAATTCTCACAAGGAATGCATGCACGATGGACTTAAATGAAAAGATACCAAAGAAGGTCATGGACTCAATCAAGGGAAATGCGACTTGAATAGACACAAGTGGAGCTCTTAACATGTTGTTTAATAAGAACAAGAAACTTAAAGGAAGAACTCCACAAGTGCACGAACATCCCTTATGATGTGGAAAATCAACACCTTCGTTAAGTATCACTGCTCTTATTTGTTTTACTATATGATATTTATCTTTGTGATACACATGTTTATCTTGATGCTGAAATTTTTTTAATAATTTATTCCTTCTTCGATATGTTTGTACAAATTTTTGTGAAGGATAAATTGTTTTTTAGCATGCACTATATTTATGTGTTACTAATTCCTAAGGATCCAATTATCTTGGATACCAAGAGAAACACGTGCTAATTAGTTTTGCAGTGACTCTGCGATATGTGAATGATCTCTTGGAGTGGAAGAAGTGCAACATACTGAACAAGTAGAGCTTTCTACAAGATACGTAATGATACTCTATCAAAGGAAGAAACTCCACAAATGGAATGACTACATACATGGAAAGCGTCATCTCGATAAGACTACTCTTATTTTTTATTATGTGATACTTGTTTATGCGATATATGCCTTATATGACAATATGTGCTATCATGAATCATATGTTATTGTTGTCATGGCATATAGGATTTTAAAGTTTTGATGATAGTGAGCATTCACATGTTTTTACTTATGATGCATTTTTCTATCTCCTTTCATGTTATGCGTATTTTGGAAAAACCTTTTAGAAAGGGGGAGAAAATATTATTTGAATAGTTGCATTAAAACATGTTTTGCTTCTTCATCCCATTTTGACATCATACTGAATTTTTTATTGTGTATTGGGAAGAAAATTTTTTTATCCCATACTTATTTTTGCTGATGTCAAATAGGGGGAGTAAATATGCATAGTCACCTCCCTTGTTATTATTAATGTATCTATTCAGTATTTCAGGGGGAGTATAGTACAAAGGGGGAGAAGAACCCTAATCCTGCTAAAGTCTTCTCACCACCTTTTTGATGTTGACAAAAGGGGGAGAAGAATTCTGAGCTTTATGTGCATACTAACCATATATGCAGGGGGAGGTTATGAGAATGAAGAGAAACTATTTCATGGCTTAATCAATTATTCTCTATATTCTCTATTTGTATCTAAATTTCCTATGATATTATTGGACTATATTGTGCTATACTTGCTGCTTAACGCATGTGATGCAGAAACTCAGAAAAGGGTTTGTCATCATCAAAAAGGGGGAGTGTTGGAAGTCAAGCTTGCCCCAAAGGACGTAAAGAGTAATGCTAGAAGGATTCTAGAAGATAATGTTTTGATGATTACAAACAAGATTCAAAGTTTCAATCATCAAGCTGCATCAAGTTCAAGCATCAAGCTTCAAGGCTAAAGTCAAGGCTCAAGCTTCATGTTCAAGTTTAGTATAGCCTGGCCCATAGGAAATTTGTAAGGTAATGAATTTTTGTTACAAGTGTCTAATGGCCAAAATTAGTTTTTCATGTTAAGGAGAAGAAAAGAACTTTTTATGAAAAATGTTTTAATTGCAAAATATGTTTTCATGAAAATCTGTTTTTAACTTAGTTTATGAAAAATGTTTTTAATTGCGAAAATAGTTTTTCTAAAAACATATTTTTTAAAGACTTAACTGATTCACTGTGAAAATATATCTTGACAACCTCTAGCTGGATTTCTCTAAATTGTGAAAATCTGTTAAGACAAGTTTTGACAGAGGTAATCGATTACTCTTTCAAGATAATCGATTATTTATGTTGCATCATAGAAAATCCAGAGAGAGTGTAATGGAGTATTTGAACCTGGCTAATCCATTACTTTTTGTATGAAAGTAATCGATTACTTGGCACAGATAATCGATTACTGGAGTTGCATCATATATTTTTCAGAGGCTGTGTAATCGATTATTTGACTAGTGATAATCGATTATATCAGTTGCATCATATATTAAACAGAAGTGAAGTAATCGATTAAATTCTATGTTGTAATCGATTACTGGTTTTTCAAAAGAATTTAAAAGTTTCTATTTTTAAAGGGATAATCGATTATCTTCTTGAAGTAAACGATTACCTCAAGTTTTATTGAAAAACGTGTCAGAATCATTTTGATTTATTTCCTGATTTGTTTTTACATAATTGATTCTGATTTATTTTCAAAATTCGAATTTGATTTTGTTTTTGAAAATATTTCCTTATTTGTTTTTAAGAATCAAATCTTTGATTTATTTCCTAAATCTATTTTATTTGTTTCTGATTTCAAAATTGATTTTATTCTATTTTATTTTATTCTTTAAATCTATTTGATTTGATTTTGATTTTGATTTCAAAAATATTATTTTACTTATTTGATTTCAGAAAATCAATTTTGAATATTTCCGGATTTGATTTCATTCTTATTTTAAATTTGATTTATTTCCAAAATCGTTTTTGATTTGATTCTGATTCTGTTTTCAAATTCAAAATTTGAATTTCAAATATTTTCAAATCTTTAGTTTTATTTCTTAAATCTTTAAGATTTGTTTTTGATTTTAAACATGTGTTAATTTGTTGCTTTTATAAAAAGGATTTGAATCAAGTTTTTATTCTGATAACGCTCCAACCTTTTTCTTTTGAACGCTTCTTCTTCTTCTCTTCTCCTTCAACCAGTTCTTAAACGTTGATATTATTTCTTGAAGAGAAAAATTATCTTGGCCTTAGTACTTGTGATTTAAATTCAGCACCACTAGAGCGTTATTGTTGTATTCGTGTTATTTAGAACACAATATTGTTAGAACCTTATATTGTTGTATTTGCACTAAGAAGAGTGCATTACAGTGGTTGTACTCAATAATTCATATCCGTAACCATTTGTGTAAGGGGTGTGTGACCCTTAGTGACTAGGGAGTGAATCTCCTAGTGCGGACGTGCTGCGTTCGTGGTTGTAGGGTGAGGAACCCTGCTGTGTGGGTAGTGCTAGACGAACGGTGGGGCACCTAGTAGTTAGGCTATCTGGTTTATTGAGGTCCCTGACGAAAGGAGGTTCCTAGTAGCTTGCGGGGCGCTCTGGTTG
Organism: Crotalaria pallida; assembly: GCA_037953625.1. Lineage (NCBI taxonomy): Eukaryota > Viridiplantae > Streptophyta > Magnoliopsida > Fabales > Fabaceae > Crotalaria > Crotalaria pallida. Next base: position 28,439,370 of record CM075653.1, read on the forward strand.
TACTTGGGGACGCGTGGCGTCTTGGTTTAGTGAAAAGCTCAAGCGGGTCGCTTGGGGACTGGAGTAGGCCGGGTTTGCCGAACCAGGATAAAATCTCCGGTGCAATATCTTATATCCCTATCTCTTTTATATTCTGTTGTTATATTTATTTGTTGTGCATCATAACATCTATTCTCGTAATAATCTATTTTAAGCAAATTTAAAATAATAAGCGCGGTAACGGTTTTCGTTGTTCTTATTTTAATTCGTATCCGCGCATATTAGTTTTTCATAATAGTATTAATATTAATTGCTTAAGCGCAATCGTTTTCAATATTATATTGTTTTCCGCTGCAAAACCTCTTTAAGTTTGTTGAAAAAGTTTTAAAGAAAATATTTTCCAATGTTGTCATAAACACCCAATTCACCCCCCCTCTTGGGTGACGGCTGCCAATCCTATCAATAATTCTAAAAACCCCCCTCTAGTAAACTGTTAGGCCGCTTGTTGGTTTCCAATAGTATCGATTACCAGCAGCTGAATAAGGTCACAATTAAAAACAAGTATCCTTTACCAAGGATAGATGACCTTATGGATCAAGTTCGAGGGGCTTCAGTATTTTCTAAGATTGATCTGAGAACGGGGTATCATCAGATCAGGATTAGAGAAGAGGATATCTCTAAGACTGCATTTCGATCTCGATACGGACATTATGAGTATGTTGTGATGCCGCTCGGATTGACTAATGCACCAGCCATTTTCATGGACTACATGAATCAAATCTTTAGAGCCTATTTAGATTCATTCGTGGTTGTGTTTATCGACGATATCCTAATTTATTCCAAAAGTCTGGAGGAGCATGCTGAACACTTAAGAATAGTGTTGAATGTCCTAAAGGAGAAGCAATTGTACGCCAAACTTGCAAAGTGTGAGTTCTGGCTGGAGGAAGTTAAGTTATTAGGACATGTGATATCAAACAAGGGAATAGTTGTTGATCCGGCGAAAGTGAGTTCAGTTCTACAATGGGAACAACCGAAGTCGGTCACGGAAGTGAGAAGTTTTCTTGGTTTGGCTGGATACTACAGAAGATTCATAGAAGGTTTCTCAAAGATTGCGCTACCATTGACGAAGTTAACTCGGAAAGATCAACCATTTATATGGGATGAGAAGTGTGAAAGGAGTTTCTGAGAGTTGAAAGAAAAATTGACATCATCTCCTGTGTTGATTTTGCCTGATCGACAGAAGAATTTTGAGGTGTACTGTGATGCATCAAAACAAGGACTTGGGAGTGTGTTGATGCAAGATGGAAAGGTAGTAGCTTATGCCTCGAGACAACTAAAGGTTCATGAAATGAACTATCCAACTCATGATTTAGAGCTGGCAGCTGTTGTTTTCGCTCTAAAGATTTGGAGGCACTACCTCTATGGCACAACGTTTCGGGTATTTAGTGACCATAAGAGTTTAAAGTACCTTTTCGATCAGAAAGAGTTGAACATGAGGCAATGTCGATGGATGGAATTCTTGAAGGATTATGAGTTTAAGCTTCATTACCATCCTGGGAAGGCAAATGTTGTGGTGGATGCATTGAGTCGACAAGCAATGCATATCAGTTCGATGATGGTCAAAGAAGCTGTGTTGATAGAAGAATTCAGAGATTTGAGCTTGACAATGCAAGTGGAGCCGACAAGTATCAAGATGGGAATGTTGCAGATTGCAAATGAATTCTTGGAAAGGATTCGAGAGTTCCAACAAGAAGATGATGAGCTTAAGGAAAAGAGGAGGCTTATGGAGGAAGGAAAAGAGTTAGAATTTCAAGAAGGGAATGATGGAATTCTTCGCTTCAGAACAAGGATTTGTGTGCCCGATAATTTTGAAGTAAGGAGAATGATTTTGGATGAAGCGCATAAGAGCAAGATGAGTATGCATCCGGGAACTACCAAAACGTACCAGGATTTGAGGAAGATATTTTGGTGGCCTGGTCTTAAGAAGGATGTAGCAAAGTATGTAGCGTGTTGTTTGGTGTGTCAGAAGGCTAAGGTGGAACACCAAAGGCCAGGAGGAGAATTACTTCCCTTAGAGATTCCACTATGGAAATGGGATAGTATCTCAATGGATTTTGTGTCCGGTTTGCAAAGGACAGCTACTGGTCATGATGCAATCTGGGTGATTGTGGATCGCATGACGAAGTCAGCGGATTTTATTCCGGTAAATATGCGCTATTCTTTGGAGAATCTCACTCAGTTGTATATCAAAGAAGTAGTTCGCCTGCATGGTGTGCCATCAAGTATCGTGTCAGATCGTGGTCCAAGGTTTACATCGAAGATTTGGCAAAACCTACATAAAGCTCTGGGTTCAAGGTTGAAGTTGAGTTTTGCTTATCATTGTTAGAAATATTGATAGGATTGGCAGCCGACACCCAAGAGGGGGGGGTGAATTGGGTGTTTATGAAAACATTTGTTTCAAATCGTTTTCAATAAAATTAAAGAGATTTTGCAGCGGAAAACTAATATATTGAATAAAAACGATTTTGCGGAAGCTTTAATAATAATAATAATAATAAAAACTAATATATGCGGAAAACAAATTAAAATAAGAACAACGAAAACAATGTTACCGCGCTAATTAATTTAAAATCCTTTAAATTAATTATTATGAAAATAATCGCTATGATGCTATAATGATAATTATAACAACAATGCACATGCAACAACAATAACGAAAATAGAGAGATAAGGGATAGAAGAGATTGCACCGGTGATTTTATCCTGGTTCGGCAAACCCGGCCTACTCCAATCCCCAAGCGACCCGCTTGAGCTTTTCACTAAACCAAGACGCCACGCGTCCCCAAGTACAACCAGAGCGCCCCGCAAGCTACTAGGAACCTCATTTCGCCAGGGACCTCAATACACAACTAGGAAAACCTTTCCTAGATTTCCAGATAGCCTAACTACTAGGTGACCCACCGTTCGTCTAGCACTACCCACACACAAGGGTTCCTCACCCTACAACCACGAACGCAGCACGTCCGCACTAGGAGATTCACTCCCTAGTCACTAAGAGTCACACACCCCTTTACAACACAGGTTAAGGTATGAGAGATTGGGTACAAGACCTATAGTGCACTCTCAATAGTGCTGATACAACAATAAAGGCCACTCTAACAATTATGTGTTCTAAGCAACACAGATACAACAATTAAGCTCTATAGCAATGAAGTCTAGATAAGGTTGTTACAAGGCCAAAATAAGGTTTAGTTTTTCTTCAAAAAGATTTAGCGTGAAAAACCAGAAGTTGATGGAGAAGAAGAAAGAGCGTGAATGATCAGAGTTGCTCAATGTAGAAGTTTGAAATGATTTTCCAAAACAAATAAATAGAGTTACTATTGAAATCAAAATCAAATCAAAAAATAAAATAAAAGATTTAAGAAATAAAAACAAAGATTTGAAAATATTTGAAATTTGAATTTTGAATTTGAAAATAGAATCAAAATCAAATCAAAACGATTTTGGAAATAAAATAATTTAAGATTTAAAATCAAAACCAAATAAAAAAGATTTAGAAAATAAAACAAAGATTTGATTCTTAAAACGAAAAAGGAAATAATTCAAATTTAAAATCATTTTCGAATTTTATAAAATAAATCAGAATCTTTTATATAAAAACAAATCAGGAAATAATCAAAATGATTCTGACACGTTTTTCAATAAAACTTGAGGTAATCGATTACTTCAGGGAGGTAATCGATTATCCCTTTAAAAATAGAAACTTTGAAATTCATTTTAAAAACCAGTAATCGATTATCACCTGCATGTAATCGATTACTTCACTTCTGTTTAATGTATAATGCAACTCATATAATCGATTACCACTATTCTAATAATCGATTACAGAGCTTCTGATTTTTATATGATGCAACATCATGTAATCGATTATCTCAAAGCAATAATCGATTACTTTGTCTCAGGAAAATATATGATGCAACAATTATAATCGATTACTTGAGCCAGGTAATCGATTACTCTCATAAGAAAGTAATGGATTAGCAAAGTTCACTTAATCGATTACAAGCTCTCTGATTTTTCTATGATGCAACAAAGTTAATCGATTAACTTAGGCAAGTAATTGATTATTCTCTCTTGCATACATAAAAATATTCAGAGTTTTGTAACATCAAGTATTTTCACCAAAACTAAGATAGAAAAACTGATTTTCACAAAACTTCTTTTTCTTCTCCTTAATTATGAAAAATATATTTAGAAAAACTTATATTGGCCTTTTAACATAATATAAACCTTGACTTCATTACCTTACATGATGTCCTAAGGGAAAGGCTAAAATCTTCATTTGCTTGAATCTTCAACTTCATTTGCTTTCAACATGAAGCTTGGACTTAAAGGTTGAATAGCTTGTGATTGCACTTGATAAGAGCTTGAGAAGCTTGCGTTTGTTATCATCAAAACCATATAAAATATTTGCACTTGAAGTCCTTGGGAAAGCTTGACTTCCAACACTCCCCCTTTTTGATGATGACAAACTTGTATTCTGAATGATCTGCATCACAAGTGTTATACAAGCAAATGTATACATAATAAACACATCCTTATCCCTAGAACACAAGGAATACAATAAGGATACAAAAAGGATATATAACAAATTAAATGCTTCGCATCCTTGCATCGTTCAGCATCATTCAAGAATTCTTCTCCCCCTTTTGTCAACAGCAAAAAGTGGGTTCAGAATTCTTCACCTGTTGTTATGCTTGAATTTTTCTTCTTCCCCTTTTGTTATCCATTAGATATGCTATGAAGCTCATGTCTTTTGTAAAATATCTCTCCCCTTTTGATCAAGTAAACCAAATGCTAAACTCCCCCTGAAACATTATCGAGATGAGATTTTTCAAGATAGTAAGCTTTGGAGTTCCTTCCATTCGGATATTCAAAATTCTTTAATTTAAGGAACTCTCCTCTTATTCAACGTGTTGCACTTCTTCCATTCCAAGAGATTGTATTAATATTGCAGTATCACTTTCAAGGCTTGAATATCGTCAAGTTCTCTTTTCATTTGAGTCCATCGAATCATAGATTTTTCAGAGAACATTGCATCATTGAGACTTGTAGTAATACCTACAAGGCTAATTAGCACGTTTCTCTTGGTATCCAAGATAATTGGATCCTTAGGAGTTAGTAACACATGAATATGGTGTATGCTGAAAAAGAATTTATCCTTCAAAAAGATTTGTGCAAATATATCGAAGAAGGAATAAATCACAAAAACATTTCAGCATCAAGATAAACATGTGTATCACAGAGATAAGTAACATAAAAAAGTTAAAAAAAATAAGAATGGTGATACTTATCGTTTGTGACACATTCTCAAGTTATAATGTTTGGGCACTTGTGAAGTTCTTCCTTAAAGAGTTTTTCTATTCTTTGCTTGAAGGAAGTCTACACCTTTTTAATATGTTCCCCTTTTTCTCAAGCATCATGATGAAAGAGAGATTTAATTCCTTCTTGGAATTTTTTTTATATAATCTCAATGCCCATACCTTCTCTTGTACTTGATGCATTACCTGTAAAAATACTTAGGAACATTTCTTTTGGTATCCAAAAACTTGGATCCTCTATGATTAGTAGCATTTCCTCACAAATATCAAAGATATTGTTGAGGCAAAATATGAATAGACAATTTGAAACATATGCACTAATCATAAAAAGAAATAACAACATGCTTATGTTATAAGTCCATGTCGTACCAAACATGTCCTTACAAATACAAGCATGTCCTCATATATCAATGTACTATTATTACATATAAAGTGTAATCATGTGATAGAAGATAACAACAAAATTTTAGTCACACATGATACAACACACTATATGTAACAGGTATCTAGGACTATATCAAAAATAATCATGTGCTAAAAAGAATTTTCAAAAAGGTGTAAAGCACACATGATTTAATTCAACCAAGGAGTGATCATGATAATTAAAAATATTTTTTTTAAAAAAAATTTAGCACCCATGATCCAACTTAGTATGAATAAAAATTAGAATATTCCCAGTATACCTTTGTATAGTCATTGATATAAGAAGAATAAGAGATTGATACCTTAGGTTTGTTGACCAATGAAGTTCTTGCCTTTACCCATTGCTTCACCTTTTTATTTTTGAACATATCGGATCTTCCATTTTTCTCATGTGAAGATTTGATGTTGGTCGGCATCTTTCTCCTTTGATCGACCCATTTGGTTTTTGTCCTCTTAGGTACCATCTTTGTTATTTTCCCTTTTTCTCTTCCACTTGGTTTATGCCATTGCTTTTTCCATGAGGTCCTCAACCTTATGATTTCACCTTTTTGCACGCAAGAAGCTTTGGTTGTGAACATCTTTCTCTTTTGACCATATTGCTTATTTTTGGACCATTGACCCTTTGACTTCATTGACTTCCCCTTACGTTGTCCAATTGGTTCACCCTTTGATTTCATTTCCTGCACATTTATAACACAAGGAGAACCTTTTGGTACCCATTTCATCTCGGGTCCTTGGGGGTTAGTCATAGATTCCTTAGAAGCCTTTGGAACCCATTGCAAATTATTTCTCAAATTAAAATTTTTACGATAAAAACACAAATGAGAAATATGTCCTAAATAACCACAATAATTGCAAATAATGGGTTTGGATGATAATTTGACTTTTTCAAAATTATTTTCACGAAACTTGAAATTTTTCATTTCACATTGAAAAATATTATTGTCATCCACTTTACTTGATTTTTGGATATCCACATTATTTTCAATTTCATCAAGTAAAGAATTTGAACAATTTGATTTTTCAATGTTACTTTCAAAAAGTGCTTCCTCAACTTGTTTTTCAATATGTAAGCAATTTTTAAAAAGGGTTGAGGAGCTGTTTTCTAAAAATATCTCTTTATAAAAAATATCTCTATTTTTCAAAATATCAATTTCATTTTCAATTAGAGATAATTTTTGTAAAGAGTCCAAGTTTTTATTTTTCAAAGATATCAAATCCTCATTCAAATCATTATATGCAAAATGTAGATTATTAGAACAACGACTATTTGAAGTTACCTTATGAGCCGTGTAATTTGATATTCCATTTTCATCTTCTAACGACTCCTCATCCGGAGAACTTGATTCTTCCAATGAGTCTATAAAGCTCTCAAATAGCCTTTCTAATTCATCCTCATCGCATGTTGAACTACTCCCCACGCTTTCAGTATCATCGTATTCTTCTTCCAGGGAGCTAGTTCTTTCATGCTCTACATCACTTTCTTCTTGTTCCTTCTCCTCCTTTTTCCTGTGGACACTAACACTTCCATGAAGATCATTAGTAGCATAGTGTGTATTCAATGTGTCCCAAATTTCTTTGGAATTCAAACAATTTTCAATTATAGCATATGCATCAACATTTAAAGCATTTCTTAAAATATGCATAGCTTGAATATTGAATGAAAAAGATTTTTCATCAAAATCATTTAAAACATGTTTTTGATCAAAACCATGAAGAACAATATGCCATAAACGAAAACTAATAGATTGAAGAAATATTTTCATTCTAGCACTCCAATAATGAAAATTATTTCCATCAAAAAATGGTGCATCATCGAATGTAAAACCCTCCATATTAAAACAAATAAAATATCCCAATGCTGCCAATCTACAACGGATCTTTAGCTCAGGCAATTGTTAGAAATATTGATAGGATTGGCAGCCGACACCCAAGAGGGGGGTGAATTGGGTGTTTATGAAAACATTTGTTTCAAATCGTTTTCAATAAAATTAAAGAGATTTTGCAGCGGAAAACTAATATATTGAATAAAAACGATTTTGCGGAAGCTTTAATAATAATAATAATAAAAAAAACTAATATGCGCGGAAAACAAATTAAAATAAGAACAACGAAAACAATGTTACCGCGCTAATTAATTTAAAATCCTTTAAATTAATTATTATGAAAATAATCGCTATGATGCTATAATGATAATTATAACAACAATGCACATGCAACAACAATAACGAAAATAAAGAGATAAGGGATATAAGAGATTGCACCGATGATTTTATCCTGGTTCGGCAAACCCGGCCTACTCCAGTCCCCAAGCGACCCGCTTGAGCTTTTCACTAAACCAAGACGCCACGCGTCCCCAAGTACAACCAGAGCGCCCCGCAAGCTACTAGGAACCTCCTTTCGCCAGGGACCTCAATACACAACTAGGAAAACCTTTCCTAGATTTCCTGATAGCCTAACTACTAGGTGACCCACCGTTCGTCTAGCACTACCCACACACAAGGGTTCCTCACCCTACAACCACGAACGCAGCACGTCCGCACTAGGAGATTCACTCCCTAGTCACTAAGAGTCACACACCCCTTTACAACACAGGTTAAGGTATGAGAGATTGGGTACAAGACCTATAGTGCACTCTCAATAGTGCTGATACAACAATAAAGGCCACTCTAACAATTATGTGTTCTAAGCAACACAGATACAACAATTAAGCTCTATAGCAATGAAGTCTAGATAAGGTTGTTACAAGGCCAAAATAAGGTTTAGTTTTTCTTCAAAAAGATTTAGCGTGAAAAACCAGAAGTTGATGGAGAAGAAGAAGAAAGAGGGTGAATGATCAGAGTTGCTCAATGTAGAAGTTTGAAATGATTTTCCAAAACAAATAAATAGAGTTACTATTGAATTCAAAATCAAATCAAAAAATAAAATAAAAGATTTAAGAAATAAAAACAAAGATTTGAAAATATTTGAAATTTGAATTTTGAATTTGAAAATAGAATCAAAATCAAATCAAAACGATTTTGGAAATAAAATAATTTAAGATTTAAAATGAAAACCAAATAAAAAAGATTTAGAAAATAAAACAAAGATTTGATTCTTAAAACGAAAAAGGAAATAATTCAAATTTAAAATCATTTTCGAATTTTATAAAATAAATCAGAATCTTTTATATAAAAACAAATCAGGAAATAATCAAAATGATTCTGACACGTTTTTCAATAAAACTTGAGGTAATCGATTACTTCAGGGAGGTAATCGATTATCCCTTTAAAAATAGAAACTTTGAAATTCATTTTAAAAACCAGTAATCGATTATCACATGCATGTAATCGATTACTTCACTTCTGTTTAATGTATGATGCAACTCATATAATCGATTACCACTATTCTAATAATCGATTACAGAGCCTCTGATTTTTATTTTTATATGATGCAACATCATGTAATCGATTATCTCAAAGCAATAATCGATTACTTTGTCTCAGGAAAATATATGATGCAACAATTATAATCGATTACTTGAGCCAGGTAATCGATTACTCTCATAAGAAAGTAATGGATTAGCAAAGTTCACTTAATCGATTACAAGCTCTCTGATTTTTCTATGATGCAACAAAGTTAATCGATTAACTTAGGCAAGTAATCGATTATTCTCTCTTGCATACATAAAAATATTCAGAGTTTTGTAACATCAAGTATTTTCACCAAAACTAAGATAGAAAAACTGATTTTCACAAAACTTCTTTTTCTTCTCCTTAATTATGAAAAATATATTTAGAAAAACTTATATTGGCCTTTTAACATAATATAAACCTTGACTTCATTACCTTACATTATGTCCTAAGGGAAAGGCTAAAATCTTCATTTGCTTGAATCTTCAACTTCATTTGCTTTCAACATGAAGCTTGGACTTAAAGGTTGAATAGCTTGTGATTGCACTTGATAAGAGCTTGAGAAGCTTGCGTTTGTTATCATCAAAACCATATAAAATATTTGCACTTGAAGTCCTTGGGAAAGCTTGACTTCCAACAATCATCCCCAGACTGATGGTCAAACGGAATGGACTATTCAGTCGTTAGAGGATATCTTAAGAGCTTGTGTTTTGGAAGATCAAGGAAATTGGGAACAAATGTTGCCGCTCATGGAATTTACTTACAACAATAGTTATCATACGAGCACTGGAATGACACCATTTGAAGCTCTATATGGGAGAAAGTGTCAGACCCCGCTATGTTGGTTTCAAGTGGGGGAGAGTTCTCTTATCGGTCCGGATTTTGTGCAAGAGACAACTGAGAAGATTAAGATGATACAAGAGAAGATGAAGACTGCTCAGAGCAGGCAGAAGAGTTATGCTAATCGGAGGAGGAAACCATTAGAGTTTGTTGAAGGCGACCATGTTTTCATTAGAATAGTACGAACCAAAGGTGTTAGTAGAGCTTTAAAGACCCAGAAACTATCACCTAACTTTATCGGTCCTTATCAAATTCTTAAAAGAGTTGGTTCAATAGCTTATCAATTAGCTCTACCCCCGTCATTAGCTAATCTTCATAACGTGTTTCACGTGTCTAAGTTGAAAAAGTATGTTCATGATCCCACCATTGTTCTTAGAATCCAACCTGATGTCCTAGAAATACGTGAGAATCTAACCTTTGGAGTTATGCCTATCTGGATTGAGGATCGAAGAGTCAAGCAGCTCAGAGGGAAGGATATTCTTTTGGTCAAAGTTATTTGGATTTGGGGAGATGTCATGGAAGCATCTTGGGAATTAGAGGATAAAATGCGTCAGGACTATCCTGAATTGTTTGTATAAGTTGAATTTCGGGGACGAAATTCCTTGTAAGTGGGGGAGTAGTGTAACACCCCAAAATTTTAATCCCTGATTAATGAAATGTTAATTATAAAGTTTATTATAATTAATTATTTCTATTTTTAATCTTTGATTAAAATCTATGTTTGTGTTATTAGTAAATGTGTGAGTATGATTTGGAAATAATATTTATGCATAAATAAATTTTTTTGCACATTAGTCCCTGCTTTGGGACCTAGAAGTAATTATAGGAAAGGCTTTGGAGGGAAAGAAAATAAAATAATTATTTTTCAAAACTTACCCAAAAGACTCGAGTCTTGCAGAAAAGACTCGAGTAGTTTGAACAGTGTTGCACAAGTTAGTGTGTTTTGGAGAGTCACCACCAACGATTCCCGTCGAGTGACACGAAAACACCACCACCACACGTCCATGGCCTTCGTGTCTCCGTGCATGAGCTTCATGAATGGTTATTTAAGCCATGGTTGATGAATCAACCAACCCATTTGCCAATTTCGTGAGATATTGCATGCATTAGGGTTCCTGAATTGTTTCATTCGATTCTCCCTCTCTGTCTTGATTCGAGTCACAAATCATACACTGATACAAAGCTCACATCACGAGCTTTGTATAGAGACAAAAATCGTGAGTAGAGAGTTTGTGTGTTGGAAGATTCGAAGCTCGAAAGTGGAAGCTTGTTTGCTGTCAACAGTTTCTGGAGCTTACTTTGGTCATTGATTTTGGTAAGCTCACGCACTCTATGAGTCTCAAACTTGTTTCTCTAGTTAGTATGTGTTGCATAGAATCTAGAGAAACTAATTTCCCCAATTCTTATTGTTTTTTCATGTGTCAACCAATTCGGTTTTGGTGCTCAACTCAAACTGCTCTGCATGTTGGTGCTTGAAGTGGTTTTCGGTGTTGTGGAGCTTTTCTTTCAAAATTTTCTGTTGGTACACGTCAAAGAGGTAAGGGGAAAGCTTTCTATTCACTAGATAGAGTTTAAATTACATGAATTTGATTAGAGAGCCACCAAGAGGCTCTAAGGGCTTAGTTTGAATAGGGAAAATGGTTTGGAGACCAACCTGTGCTCTAAAGTTGTTTTGAGCAAGCTTTATATGTTGCATGCAAGAAATTTAGAACTTAAAATCATGAGTATTCTGTGTATTATGCAAGTTGATATGTTAAGTGGTGAATTTTCTAAGTTTTATGCATAATCTTGTGAATCTCTGTGAATTATGTAATTTGATGTGTTCTAAGTGCTTGAACATGTTTAATATATGTTATATTAACTCTGTTGATCATTGGATTGGATTTGAATTGGTTAGAAATGAAAATGGCATGTTAAAACTCAATTTTTCACTGTCCATTATCTGTCAAGACTCGAGTCTTTCACTCAAGACTCGAGTGATTCATGACGCACCAGTGCGTCTGTTGGCACCATCACTTGAGTATTTGGTCCAAGACTTGGGTATTGACTGATGCACCAATGAACTTTTCTGATGAACCACTCGAGTCTTTCATGATTCACTCGAGTCTTCTGGGTTGATGAACGACTCGAGTATATCATGAATGACTCGAGTATTTTGAGAAAACCTGAAACAAGAACTTTCTAGAAATTTATGATGCACTCGAGTTTTTCCATAAACCACTCGAGTCTATGGGATAGTCTAAAGAACTACTCGAGTCCTATGAGAAGTACTCGAGTCTTTTTGATCAGAAAACTTAAAAATGCCATTTTTAATTCTGAATCATTATGTTAATATCTAAGTGATGATAATCCAAGGGATCTAAGACTTAAAAGCAATTGATTGATGATGGTATAAAATCATTAGATTAATAATGTGAGATATTATTAATTGAGATATGCCAATCAATTCTTTTAAGTTAAGAAATTGCGTTCATCCTGGAGATCGGGTGTTAGATCGTTTTTCATGTTTTGGTAACATGAGGAGGGCCTCTGGGAGTGCCAACTGACGGCTTGCTTGATGACACATTATGATTGACGATGTGGCCAGCGAAAGTGAGATGCTAATGACATGGTTATTTCGTTAAGACGATGGGACGTTGCTCGAGGAGCACGTTATGTACCATTTCCAAGCTTGTCGTGTACATTCTAGGGTGAATGTACGAATGTTGTACACCTAGGAGTACAACGCACTGTTGAGTGCTGATATGAAGTAAAGGATGGAGGTCAGAGAGTGACATAGATTGATGGAGTTAGGGTTGAGAGCTAGACTCATACATCATGCCACTCATATGATTTAAAGTTGATAAATGAAAATAAGAATGAGCATTTTACATGCATAAAATATTTGCTAAATACTAAATGTGATTGTTTATTATTACTACATACATTCATATTTATATTGTGCATTTATTTATGCTCTATTTATTATGTTTATAGAATTGCTTATCCCTGTGCCCTTGTAGGTGATGTCACATTACATCGCTTGCATCGAGATCCGGCCACTTCCTAGTGGCATATGGATCTACGAGGATCACCGGGCGGTATTTGAGGGTGAGGTAGAGATTACCTTCTATCACCCCAACCCGCTGATTCGGTTCCGTCGTCGTAGGTTTAGGATCCCCATCATATACACTATGCATGTACCACCCTTTTACACTTACCATGGACCACCTCCCACACGACCAGCTCGCTCATATCACAGTTTTCGATTTCGACCTACCCGCTCACACCCTTTTACTTCTAGAGTCGTCCGTGAGAAGACTCCCCTATCTGATCTGAGGAGTCCTGTTAGGGTCTCGCCATCACCAGACCCCGTGCCCAGTGGAAGGGTACCCACTCCTTCGGATGAGATAGAGGAGGACCCTATTGAGGACGAGAGCGGAGGCGAGCCTGTCGTTCATTCTACCGGGAGTCAGTGGAGGGACGATGATCCCTAGGTACGCGCATAGGGTAGAGGATGAGGATCAGGGATCCGGTGTGATGGATGCTGTGGAGGAGGAGATGCTGCTGATGGATTGATGATGACTACTGCTGCTTCTAGGAAACTTCTACTACTGCTGCTGCTGCTACTTGTTCTTTGTGACCAGCTCTGGAGTTTTGTATTTTGATATGTATGTATATATATATATATATATATTGTAGATATAATTTTGAGAACTCTAGAGTTATGGTTTACTTTTGTACTGGATCTTGGAGACTTGACTTATGGACTATGTATATTATTACTTATATATATATATATAACATATTTATTTTCCAACTTGTGCATAGTCCTTCTATTTTCGCTTACTCTGATAAAAGTATTAAAAGAGTTCGACTTCGATATTTAAACATGGTATTAGTTTCGTAAAATGAAAGAATGGATGGCATCACTTAAGTTTTCATTACGTAAATGAAATTTCAAAGAATAGATGCTATCTAGATTGTGAAATGATTTCCTTGTTTTAGAAAAACGCCAGATTCGATATTTAAAGTGATACGAAATCTAATCTCCAAGGATCCTATATTATGATTGTGCACCCGCTTCTTTTAGAAAATGAAAAGGAAAATTTTAGTCCTGTATTTTCTAATACTAAACAAGTCCATACCTAACTGAGTAATAGTCTATTTATTACTGTAAATTCTAGTATTATATTGAGGGTGTCACAAATATGATTGGCGCCCAGTGGATATGTACGTGCTATGCGGCGGAAGGCGGAGGTGCTCCCCAATGAGCATCGTCGTGTGACGTGCTTTCCCGGTTACGGAGCTCCAGGATATGTTCAGTTGCCATGATGGCTACGAGATGCTGAGAAAGCGTTAATGCGAACGATTTAATTTGAGGTTGAGGTTCATCGAAGGGATGAACAAGGGTGACTCGCCGAATCTAGGATTAATAAAATACTAATAAGACACTAAAAGATATTGAATAACGTGACGAGTTGAGTGTGAAGTAGTGGAGAGGAAATACCCTGCTTATCTGCGGATATTCAGGTGAGCGATTGTGATAGGGGAGGGTGATGATAGTGAAACGTCAAGTTACCTAGAGTGCTTTTCTAGGCAGAACTATACTATATGTGATAGGGACTTAAGACCCAAGGGATCGTAGCATGTTCTGCACAGCTAACTAGAAAATTACTGTCGCCCCCTTGATCAATTTTGGAACGGTGAGAGGGAACCTGAGCGAGGCGGGAAGTCGATTGGTGTTGGCCACTTGCAGTATCGCGTAAAATATTAATTGTCATGATGGTCGGCCCGTACAGTTGTGGCCTTGAAAAATATATATGTGGTTGGATGTTCTCGGCTGTTCGACCTGCGTGGGTTAAGGTTCCTATACGTCCCGTTTGCTTCCGAATAGGCTTGGGAGGATTGGAGGAGATGTATGTGTGCTAACTAACTCCACGATGACAATTTCATATCCCTTGTCATCGATGGATGCGAAGTATGCCATGCTGAATATTATCTATGATGATATAAATGTTTGCATGTTCTTAAATCCATGATAAAAATTAAGTGAGGCAATGGAAATTATGAAGATGATAATGATGATGATGTGAATAATGCGATCACGCGGAAATTAAGTAATGAAAAGGAAAGATTCCTGATAATGACCTGACGTGCAAACGTTAGACGGATCGAAGGTGCAAGGAAAGAAATGATAAAATGAATATGATTGGCGCCCAGTGGATATGTACGTGCTATGCGGCGGAAGGCGGAGGTGCTCCCCGATGAGCATCGTCGTGTGACGTGCTTGCCCGGTTACGGAGCTCCGGGATATGTTCAGTTGCCATGATGGCTACAAGATGTTGAGAAAGCATTAATGCGAAAGATTTAATTAGAGGTCGAGGTTCATCGAAGGGATGAACAAGGGTGACTCTCCGAATCTAGGATTAATAAAATACTAATAACACATTAAAAGACATTGAATAACACAGCGAGTTGAGTGTGAATTAGTGGAGAGGAAATACCCTGATTATATGTGGATATTCAGGTGAGCGATTGTGATAGGGGAGGGTGATGACGGTGAAACGTCAAGTTACCTAGAGTGTTTTTCTAGGTAGAATTAGACTATATGTGATCCAGACTTAAGACCCAAGGGATCGTAGCATGTTCTGCACAACTAACTAGAAAAAATTATTGTCTCCCCCTTGATCAATTTTGGAACGGTGAGAGGGAACTTGAACGAGGCGGGCAGTCGATTAGTGTTGGCCCCTTGCGGTATCGCGTAAAATATTAATTGTCATGATGGCCGGCCCGTACAGTTGTGGCCTTGACAAATATATATGTGGTTGGATGTTCTCGGCTGTTCGACCTACGTGGGTTAAGGTTCCTATACGTCCTGTTTGCTTCCGAATAGGCTTGGGAGGATTGGAGGAGATGTATCTGTGCTAACTAACTCCACGATGACAATTTCATATCCCTTGTCATCGATGGATACGAATTGATAAAACTTAATAAAGTAATTCCCAATTTTGAAAAGATTCTTAGAATAAGAGACTGAAATATAATAAGGATATTAACGATGAAAATGGGAATGGCCAAGGATGAGGATACTATGTGAAGGCCAAGCGAAAGAGAATTGCGGATAAGTTTAAGAAAGCGTTTACATGATGGCTAAGAGTTATGAAATAACGTTGCGAAACGAATTGAGAAAGAGATCAATGATGTGGAAAAGGCAATGGAAGGCTTGAGAATTTTGAATAATGATGATGATAATAATGTGGAATGTGCCTTGTGTTATATCTGTTGATGTGATGTTGTTATTATTATGTCTTAATGTTTCTGCCTATTGTAATTCCACCTCTTCGACGAAAAATCATTCGGGATGCTCACTCTCTCTGCTATTCTATTTCTTTTCCCCTGACACTTTATGTCGTGGAATTTTAGATGGTATTCGACGTCAAAGTTTGTATGCACCCTCTGGAAGACGAACATTGGGACTTTCTTGAGAAAGGCTGGAAGTGGCGATGAGACATTAGCATGGAGATCGACGACCCTCTGTTCACTCCAATGGGTATCGACTTGTGTAACATCCCTACTTTAATTTCTAAGGCTAATCAATATGATAATAGGCTTAGGGAGAAGATAATTATAATGCTAAGGTGAAAATCAATAGGATTAAAAGAGTTGTCTTAGAAAATAAAAACATAGCACATTGGGGAAAAATTAGAAATAAAAGATTTGCAATTCCGAACGAAAGTTCCACCTTTGGATAAGAAGAATAGGGTATGGAGAAGCTTGTTTTAAAATTTGAGCACGATCCGACGGAGAACGAAGCGGTAGCAATCATAAGAAAAGGTAGCATTTTTAAGTGTACCAAGTGAAACTGTAAGGCAATACTCGAGTCTTTGGGAAAAGACTCGAGTCTTGTATCAGAAAATGGACTAGTGGAAAAATTACTCTCAGGCAACACTCGAGTTTTTTATGAAAGACTTGAGTATTCTGGGCAAAATGGGGAAAAGAACTGGCGCGCCAGGTGCACCAGAATGGCGCACCAGCCCCTGCAAATGCCATAAAAGACTCGAGTCTTTAGTAAAAGACTCGAGTATTATGATCAGACCAAGAAAAAAAATAAAAACGAACCAATCCATCTCAACCACCCATTTTTGACTTTCCCACCAAGCCAACAAATCTCCACCATAAAATCATCTCCTCCCATGCAAGACACATAGAAAACAAAAGAAAAGCACACAAACACACTCACTCATCTTCATCCTCTTCATTTCTCTCTAGGGTTTGAGAACCCCATATCACCATCTCACAAAACCACCCAAAAACCAAGATCAACAATCATCAACCACCATGAAGCATCATTCCCATCAAGCCCCCATCATGTAATCAAGCATAAAAATCATCTTCAAAGCTCCCTCTTTCTGACGCCTCTCTCTTCCCTCTTCTCCATTGATTTTCAAGTTTTCTAACTATGGAGAAATCTATGTATATATGCCTCCATCTCAAGGTCAAAAAAAGGACAACTCACTCCCATCATACAACTCACACTCTAGGGTCATCCACACCCATTGGATAGTAGCTCTTCTCAAGTGGCAAGCAAGGTTTATTTAGGAGGTTCAAACTCTAAGGCTCACAAGGCAAAGGTTCTCAAGGTTTTCCTTACCTCACTCATCACATTTGAGGTAAGAGGATGGGTATTGCCTTGTTCTAGAGAATGGGTTCTAGTTAGTATATAATACTTGCTAGGAATATGTGCTTAGTATTGTGATAGGAAAACCTAGGATAGTGAAGAATTTTAATAGTTTGGTTAGGCAAATAAATAAAATGAACCCTAGGTGGTATTTGTGATTTAAAGTATAGGTTAAGTGCTAACTGTTGTTATATATGCTTGCTTGAGAATATGAGCCTTTGGTGATAATTGTAAATATTTATGTGTTTGATAATTGATATATATGTGGAATGTGATACTTAGTAATTGACAATTGGTAGTTGATATGTTTGTTGTGAAAATGGCCATGTAAGTTTAAAATGATGAAATGAGACATATGTTAAAATTAGAGGGAAATGCAGTGGAATTGATCATTGGGGACATTGGCACACTAGGTGCCCTCTTAGGTGTTCCAATTTGTCCTATTAAGGTGAATTGCCCGTCAGGCTAATCGTCCATTAGGTCCAAACGCCCCGTTAAGCGTTGGTGTACTAATGGATCAATTCACTGCTAAATAAAATGGAATAGAGTATGGACTAGAGCTATGGGAAATGAGTTGAATAAATTAATAAGCATAGACCTAACAGGTGATGCCTAATGGGTGAAAAAGTCCTAATGGGTGCAAAGTCCCTAATGGGTGTGCCAATTCCCTAGCAGGTGCAATCAAAATCCTAGTGGTGCAAGTAAAGGAAAAGGGATTGGAAGAGGGAGAAATGGAATCACTATTGAATAATGAGATAGGAAATGGAATTAAGACTTGGATACAATTGAATGAGATTATGGTTATGATCGTGATGAATGTGCATTATGTGAATTACTTGATAACTGTGCTTGGCTTAGTAGGTTGTTATGTCTAATTAGAAACTATTTTTCTATTTCATGTGCAATGCTCACCTCCTTACTATTTTCACAGGTACTGAGATTGAGCAAGCATAGCCCTCGGACGAGCAGGTGCACTCTCCCTTACAGGGAAAGTAGCACTACAACAGAATAGCTAAAAGATCCCGGTTCCGCATGCCTATTGATCCCGGTTCCGAACCGGGATTGTATCCCCTGGTATAACAAGTCTGATTCTTATGATCCCAGTTGTTTTAGAAAACACGGAACTGGGATCAATAAAAAACAAGGAACCGGGATCAATAGCATATATGATCACTGTTGAGTTTTTTATAATGAACTGGGATCTTTAGTATATATTATCACTGTTGAGTTTTTTAAAATCAACCGGGATCTTTAGTATATATATATATATTTAATTTATAATATTTGCTATATCCATATATTTAAATAAATTGTCAACATTTTTTTTTGCAACAAATAAATGCCATAATTATATACATTAGAAACGTGAATGTCAATACACATTTAAGATAGATAACTCCCAAACCAATACAAATGGCTCCATACATACAAAAGGTTAAACAAGCTCAATCATATAGATGCTACATAGTCACATTCAAAAATATATATTGTAACAGCCCGATTTTCGTAAACCAAAATGATTGACTTTTATTCCCCAAAGTTGCAAAAATGAGGCCAATTTTTTTTTTTGTAAAACATTGTTGGAGTATTTCGATAAGGTTACTAAAAGCTCTTGTTGTACTTCAACACTTTCTTTCGGAAACCGAGTGTTACTAAAACCTCTCTTTTCATGAGACAATTGTTTCCATAAAAGATCTTGGTTTCAAATCATCTTGACAGTTTTCAAAAACTTACATGAGTTAACTTGACATAAAGATAGGTTCCACAAGTCAAATTAAAACTTAGCTCGATTACATAAATGGCTCATGGCTTCGGTAATCCTTAAATCAAAACAATTACCATAATCTAAACTAACCACCCTAATCTTGAACTATTCTATTGAAGACTATTGGGTGAAGGTCCTCCTTCTTCTTGTGTCTTCACTTGGCTCTAGACGAAGATGCCCTTCCTGATATTGTCCCATCCTTGCTATTGAATTCCAGCTTCGCTCCCCCCGAGGAGGGAAGAATCCCTCCGGGCTTCATACCGAAATTTCTCTGCGTAGTTCCTATAACCTCGTATGGTGACTTGTCCTAAATGCGGCTCCAAATTAGCCCCACTGAGTTCATGCTCCGGATCTGCAATCACGACCTGGGTATAGCCAGTCCATACCCGGCCGCATGGGGTACGCTTCCAACCTCTTCCATATTTACTCCATGTGGTGATGTCCATGCAGTACTCCATCTGCCCGTTGAAATACCAGCAACACCGATATGCCAACGAACAGGAGAGAGTAAGCGTCCCGAATGACGGATCGTCGACGGTGTGGGATTACGCTAGGCAAAAATAATAGGACCACACAACATACAATACAAACACACAGCATGTATTCAACATTATCATCATTCTTATCTTTTATTATCTTATCAACTTACTTACTTCTTGTAAATATTCTTTCGTTCTCTCTCGTCCTCTCCATAACTTTATTTCACTTTTCTTCCAGACCTATCAATTCACATTCTTTGATGTTTGGGTAATTTTGAGATCTCATCAAGGTATTCCTTTCGTTCTCGGCTTTCACACACGTCTACATCTCCTCGGTCATCCACCAGACCTAGTCGGAAGCAAACAGGAGTACAGGACCTTTACCGTGCGGGCACGACAGCTGTCACAACACAAATGGTCCCAGACCAGGAGGACTCAGCCTCAAATCATAATCATATCAATCATGGCACACTGCCTTGCAGTGGCAAACAAGATGCCCCACTCCAGTCCCTCTCACTGTTCTCGATTTGCAATCTAGGGGGCGACAGTATGTTTCTAGTGGGCCCGCAGAACTTACCACGGCATTAGACCCAGTCCCCACCACGTTAGTGCGCCACATGTGGAGTTCGTTCTGCCTAAAAACATACTCTAGACTTCTTGACGTTTCACCGTCATCGTCCTCCCCTAATGCAATCTCGTCCTAAGTATCCGCAGATACTTATCGTTTCTTCCTCTCCACTACTTCGCACTCTCATACCTCGCCGCGTGTGTCTTTTAAGTCTTTTATCTTTTTAATTATCCTAAGGTCGGCCCATCCATCGTGCAACCCTTCAATGAGTCCCGACCACTACTTGGCACAACTTTCCTCTCATCAATTCTCACATAGCACAGAGCTGGGATCACATCACTAACACCTCATTTCTCAATTCCTTCCACAATCTCATATTTCAATTTCTTTTCACCATACTTTCCCACAATACTATTTCAAAACATTCTCACCAAATTTCCTTTCATAAGTTTCAAAATATAGTTTCCACAAACTTTTCTCAAACTACATCCTTTCACAAAATTCTCTCAAAAAGATTATTTAACAAAACTTTTTTCAAAATTTCCCTTTTTCAAATCTTTTCAAAAGTCTCTTTTCAAAATTCCTTTCGAAAATCTTTTATTAAAAACCCTTTCAAAACTGCTTTTCGTAAACCTTTTCAAAAGTACAACTTTGCTGAGCGCTAGTGGAGGAGCAAGCTCAACTCAACACTAGTCTCAGACTAAAACCAAAAACATAGGAGCCCAGCTCCGCTCAAATCACATCTTGCTCCAACCATCAACCTCACTCTCCCCAGCTCTGGCTCGTCCTCAACATTATCATTCATTCTTTCCCCAATCTCAACTCTTTCTTTCTTTTCCAACACATATCTTATTCTCACTTATTATTCTTTTCTCATTGTGTCTTTATTTTCAATTCCCTTACTTTCTCAACTTATTCTTTCCATTTTCTTTTCTCAATCAGGACGTAACAGACGTCCATCAGCCATTCACTCATTACAATCAGCAGCAATAAGTATCATCAGACATAATTAAATAAATAACTAAAAGCATGCACACAACATCACATAATAACATTGTGGTCTTCGTCACCTTCGTATAAGTGGCCACACAATCAAACAATTGCCACTTATACTACTGTCTCTAACCACTTAGTTCCGATCTTTGAGATGATATGGAACGTCCTACTAAATCACCTAACTACCACGGTGTCTTAGGAAAGCTTCTCTCTCACCTGAGGTCCAGCTATTTATTGCATACCGTCACCTCGGATCCTTTGTGCTGCTGACTGCCCCAATCCCTTGTCTTTAAGATTTCCTCGTACTAAATAAAATACATTTACGTTATTATCTTGTATTAAAGAAAATCTTTTCTTAGTTCATAACACGTTTTGTTCTTAATCGAGAGACTTAAAACACTGTTATTTTATCAACACAATTCCCAGATTTCCTAGTACTTTAAATATTTTAAAACCATTTGAGAACATATAACAAAAGGGTTTAAATCATTTAGTTTGGTTGCTGGTCCATTTTGGACAGCACCATAAACATGTTCGAAAACATCGAAAAGCTTACTGTTTTTAACCCGGCTTTTTCCTTAAATCAATTATCATTGAAAAAAAACTTTACTTTAAATCACTTGAACACCTTTTCAAAGTTAATAAATCATTTTAAATAATCCTGGACAACAAGGAACTATTTTATAAAAATCACTTTTATAAACTCCGAAAACATCGTAAAACACTCTACGTTTTACATAACATCTTTTATTCAACGTTAACACTTTAAAATCCAAAATTTTTTATCATAAGACAACTTCGGACAGCCATGTATATAATCTAATAATTCTAAACAAATCAAACCAATTTATCTTAGAATCAATAAATTTCAAAATCAGTTACGCACTCAATCATTCAGCAATAACAACACTTCACCAAGCATATAACCAATTAAATCAACATCAAGACAATCATGCCACTCTCAAATGGCTCAGAGCACAAAACACTTAGGCATTTACCACTTACAAGATACAAACCAAACATGTACATTTTATTTCATGCAACTAGGCTTCCTAAATTTATTTTCTCTACATGGCCGTATGTCATCAGAGGAATAATTCAAAGATCACAAATTTAAAACACTTAAATTCTATTTCCTTTTTCATGCAATAAAACCATTTACTCTTCCTTTAACTCCTAACCGAATTAAGCCAAGGATATAACCCAGTACAACAATTTAATTCTTTTCAGCAATTACGATTTAAATTTATTTTCATGCACTTAGATTTCCTAAGCTCATTCATACTACATGACCGTAGATGATCATGAGTTCAAGCAAAGATTTAGTCAATATTTAAGAATTTAAAACCATGAAGTTTTTCATTCCATTTTATTTCAAAAAGCTGTAAGGTTTACTAAGAAAGTGAAATCATTTTACTCAAACCCATATGCATGCACCTAAATCAACTCATGAAAATACTTTTGAAAATAATCAATTACACTTATGCCTTTTCTTTTATGAAAAACCGAATTGAACAAAACAACACAATTCAAATAGATTTTCCTTAAAACAAAGTCACAAGACATAATCATTTTAAGGAGACAATCCCATGCCAAAAAGAATCTAGCCTATTTAACCTCGTGTAGGCCGAATCATCCCTATTGGGAAACAAAAGTCTTTGATGCACTTTTCCTTTCATACAAAAACCTTAAAATATTAAATCAAGAACATGTACTTCAAACACTTGGTTTTAGAAAAATACCACTCCCTTTTCTTCCCCAAAACCGTGACCTATTAAACACAAATCCCCTTTTTACTTTCCTTTGCATGCACTTTTAAAATCATGTAAATCAAAGAGAGGACACATGCAAGAAGCTTTTTCATGAAAACAATCATGATCTCCTTGATTTTTGAAGCTTGACTGAAAATCAATTAACAAAATCAAGAAGAAAACTTAAATCCTTAACTTTGAAACACACATGGATTTAGGTCAAAGCAAAATCAAATTGGAAAAAGTTGTTTTCCTTGTTTTCTCACCAAGGCCGTGACATGCAAACAAAGATTAAGACTTTTTGAGTAAAGAAATCACATGCAAAACTTCAAGATCAATGCTATTCAAAAATCAAAGTAAGAATCAAGTCTTTTTCAAGATCAAACAAAAGATCAAAACCTTTTTCAAGGCAAAACCAAAGATCAAGGCATTATAAAAATCAAAAGCAAAGCCAAAGCATTTTAACCATTTAGATCAACTTTAGCAAGCATGGAACTAACATGCATGAATTCAAATCGAAATAAAAATCATCATGACCTAGTTTCCTAGACATGGCCGAATAATAGAGTCCATGGTTTAAGGTTCTACAAGTTTGTTTGGCTCTTGAAATCAAAGGATCAAGGCTTAGAATTTACACATAAACATAGATCTACAAGAAAGATAGACATGCAACAACAAAGAAACTTTTACAAGACTTTGAAAAATGAAAACTACCCTAACACTCTTTGATCTTCGAACAAACTAAGGAAAAGAGAAGATCTTCAACCTCCTTCACTTGATCTTCAAGAAATCCTAAGGTTTTTGGACTTGATCTCCTTCTCCTTCTCCTCTTAAAACTCACAGTTCCACTCTCTCTCTCTCTATGTTTCTCTAAGAGTTTTGATGTTACTCTTAGAAAGTGTATGTTGGTTTGGAAAAATGAAATTGTGAAGGAAAAATGGGTTGGAGAGAGCTACAGTCTTGGGCTTAAAAAGACACACAAATATTTCCCTTCTTGTCCTTAAAATAATCCGGCCAAGGGTGCAAGTGGAAGGGGCAATTTTGGCTCTTCAAGAGTTTGCATGGGTGGAGTGTATCACTTCTAAGGAGACAATAAGGAGTAGATTAAGGAACTAGGTTTCCTTGGGCTTGATTACTCTTTGGCTCCTAGTTAGGTCTTTCCCTCACATCTAGTTGGGTCATGGTTAAGATGCAATCCATTTGGTTCTTAGTCTAATGCTTAGGAAAACTCTAGGCATGCACACATTCATATATATGCGCCACATACACCCACTCACACACGTGGCACACACATACATGCACACCTACACTTATCACACACATATTCTACCATTCATGCATTATCACACTCTTAGGCTAACTTAATTCCATATATTCTTAAACATATATGTAGATAGATATACACGTAGCACACCACACATACATGCATCATCTTTTGATTCCTTAATTAATTCTATTTTAGCACATCTAATTACCAATTCACATAATAATTCAAAATATTTCAAGGAATCACCTTAACACAATCACACATCAAATACATATGAACTAGCACATATATTTAGAAAACAATCTCTTTCTTATGAAAATACCCTTGTTTAAAAATCACCCCCCCTTTTTTTTAAGACATAAAATCGTCCAACATATAATTAGTTCTCAAACTCCACTTTAAAACTCATGACATTATTTTATGAAAACCATTTTCTTAAAGTCCCTTCTTTCCCTAAAACGTTAATTAGAAAATTTATTTAAGAGATATTCTTCCAAAAACACTTTTCTCAAAAATAAATCCCTTTAGTATTTTAATTTAATACGAGGAATTTGCGGGGTGTTACATTCTCCCCAACTTAAAGATTTCTCGTCCCCGAGAAATTCGCTACGGTTTGGGCAGCAGGGCACAAAATTCTCACGTCTCATTGTCTTTCATAAGAATACTTTCCTCTGGCTTCGTGGTCGTATTCCCTTTTCACTGGTCTAATTCACCTTGCCGTGTTCCTTGTTTGTTTCCTTCAGACAAAGAAGTAGCGCTCACACAATCGTTCGCATGTCGTCTCGGGTTAAGCTCGACGGACTAACCGAAGAAGATGTCGCTCCCTTAGCTGATCGTCGTCACAAAAAGTCCAACCATAGGTACGGACTTGGGAAAAATCAAGCAAACAAACATTCATACATCTCTAAGAGTATGAGGTTTCACCGAAAATCCTTAAATATTCGCTATTCTATATGACTCGGGTTCTTACTAACTCACAATAGTCACTTCTTCATCCAACTCTCCTTCTGACTCTAAGGTTTCTAGTCTATCATTTTCCTAACTTAAGAGGATTCTATTACCACTTAGGCTTACTCACTTCCTCGTACAAACCTCATCATCCTCCGTAGACCCATCCTGGAACTTCTAGTTAGGGTGTAGGGTAATTCTAATCCTCAAATTTTTTCCTCAAAATTTCTTGTAATAATCGGTGACGAACGGCTCTTTCCTCCTTGTGACTCCCAACCTTAGATAAAACTTATAACTAATCTTACGGTGGTCTCATGTCCTTATTTGACTCAAACCATTTATCCTCCCTTAATCACTCAAGTCTAAGCTGTCTGAGTAGTTATGGTGTTTCTAGTCTCGCAATTTGGACTAATGATTCTTAGACAGGATTGGTAAAGCTACGGTTTGGCAAGGGTTCATGAAGAAAGGGTTCGAATTCTAGCAACACCAACTGTTTTGCTGAAGCAATTCAACAAACACTGAAGTTAAGAGATAACAACTTACATCTTCAAGGGCGATAACTATCCCTGTATAAAAGTAGGTTAGGGTTAATCAAACCTAAGTCTAACAATCACTAATAAAGCATCAGGGGTATTGGGCCTCAATCTCATAATCTATTTATGGTCTATTCATTCAAGCTATGGGACCAAAAGGTTTCTTAAACTAACACGGTTGATGCTATGCTACAACTAGTCTCATGTCCTAAGAGACGAAATTTTAACCTTATACTCCTATTCTGACACTAGCAAACACACAGAGTCACACAAACAAAGCATGTAAGCCCATGCTTAAGGCCACTAAGGATTACCATAAGCTCTGATACCATTCTGTAACAGCCCGATTTTCGTAAACCAAAATGATTGACTTTTATTCCCCAAAGTTTCAAAAATGAGGCCAAATTTTTTTTTGTAAAACATTGTTGGAGTATTTCGATAAGGTTACTAAAAGCTCTTGTTGTACTTCAACACTTTCTTTCGAAAACCGAGTGTTACTAAAACCTCTCTTTTCATGAGACAATTGTTTCCATAAAAGATCTTGGTTTCAAATCATCTTGACAGTTTTCAAAAACTTACATGAGTTAACTTGACATAAAGATAAGTTCCACAAGTCAAATTAAAACTTAGCTCGATTACATAAATGGCTCATGGCTTCGGTAATCCTTAAATCAAAACAATTACCATAATCTAAACTAACCACCCTAATCTTGAACTATTCTATTGAAGACTATTGGGTGAAGGTCCTCCTTCTTCTTGCGTCTTCCCTTGGCTCTAGACGAAGATGCCCTTCCTGATATTGTCCCATCCTTGCTATTGAATTCCAGCTTCGCTCCCCCCGAGGAGGGAAGAATCCCTCCGGGCTTCATACCAAAATTTCTCTGCGTAGTTCCTATAACCTCGTACGGTGACTTGTCCGAAATGCGGCTCCAAATTAGCCCCACTGAGTTCATGCTCCGGATCTGCAATCACGATCTGGGTATAGCCAGTCCATACCCAGTGTAACAACCTAAACTTTGATTTAAATGAAATAATTACTAAAAACCTTAGAAAAAAATTGGAAAAGTGACTTAATAAATTTTGCTAGATATGTGAGTGGTGATTATAGGATCTAGGAGTTGTATAGAAGGCATTTATGGCTTCGAGCAAAATTATATAAGCGAAATCGGGGGTTAAATCGGCGTCCTAGATGCTAGAAATCGACCGAAAAGAGAAAATTAGAAATTTATTATAGGATGCTAAGAAAATAAATTCCACCGTTGGATATGAAGTTTAAGGGGTTAAGAAGCTTGTCTAAAAATTTGGGCCCGATCCGACGGTTAACGAAAAAGTTATGGCGAATCGAAGTCTGGAACCACTGGTGCACGCCCAGGCGCATTGGTGCACGCCCAGGCGCACCAGTGTGCATCAGGTGCACCAAACCCGTGAAAAATTCGCCCAGGCGCATGCACGACTCGCCCAGGCGCGCGTAGGATATCTGATGGCGCATCAGATGCGCGTGTGGCGCGCGCAGGCGCACTAGGCACCGCGCCCAGGCGCGCGGGTGCGACCTGGATAGCATCTGGTCCATAAAAGGACGCGCCAGACCCTCCTTCCTCACCTCCATCCGCCCCAAACCCTCTCCCTTTCACCCACCTCCGTCCAGCAGCCCCCCAAGCACCCCAGCAACACCAGCCACCACCACCAGCCGCCACCGCCAAGCCCACCATCACCACCATGAGTGTCTCCCTCTCTCCTCACTCTTGATTCCATCTCTCTCTCCTTCTCTCTCTCTCCTCCTTTTTCCTCCACCACCACACCACACCATAGCCGCCACCACGGACCACCACCCACCACCATCATCACCATGAGCTCTCTTCCCCTCTTTCCCTATTGATTTGAGTTCCCTTTCTCTTTTCCTCCTCCCTTGATGTTTTCTCTCCTCTAGGGCTTTCTCTCTCCTCATCGGATCTCACCGACGCCGACACCGATCGTGGTTCGCACCGGGCTTGTGTTGGGTACTCCGAGGCTTGAAGCTTGGGCCTCGATCCGGCCGCGATCGTTCGCAAATAACGAGGAGCAACACCGTCACCGCGATCGAGATCGATTGTCCCCGCCGTGCTTGGAATCGAAGATTGTGGAAGCTTAGGATCAAATTGGAGCCGAGCTAGAGCGTAAGCCGGGGAGTAAAGCGTCAGACTAAGGTTACCCCTCTCACTATCATCGATTGAGGTAAGGGGTTTCATTACCAGTCCTTAAGGGGTGTATTTCTGGGTAGTTATATCTATCGCTAGGACCGGGGGAAATGTTAATTGTTAATGAACCTTAGAGTAGCCCGCTAATGGTTAAGGAAGATAATTAGAAAAGAAAATTTAGTTAAAGAAGAGTTGAAATGATTAGCAACGAAATAAATGGAATAATAAGAAAGAAATAAATAATCGGAATTATGAGAACGAGTGAGTAGCGTAAGTGAGTAAAGGGAGAAATTAGAGATTAACTAGGGAGAGCCGCTACTAAATAAAGAAAATGTAAGAATGAGTTGAGAACTAAATTAGGATAAACTAAAGTTAAGAGAAATAAATGGAGTGAATGAGTAATTAGCCATTAGAGGAAAGAAGTAAACGGAAAATAAGAAAGAGAGAGTTAACAAATAAAAAGAGAAATAAGAAATGATATAAGTGGTTCTAAATGCATGAACTAGGTAATATTAAATATGAGTGATGTAGGAAAAAGAAACGAAGGAAGAGAAGAAGAAAAAGAAAAGAAAGGGAATGGAATTAATTAAGAGTTAGTAACGAGAGTTAAAATATAAAGCATATGACCAAGCTAGGTAGAGTTAAATAAAAGTAAGAATAAATCATTAAAGAGAAATATTGAAAATAGTGGAAAATAAATAATGTGATAATAAGCCCTTAAGTAACGGAATGAGCGAAAAGAGAATGATTTAGTGAACCAGAAAAGGAGAACTAAGGAACTAAAAGTAAAAGAGAAAAGACTGAGGTAAATTAATAATGAAAAATAACAAGGAAAGATGGAAAATAAAAAGGAAAGAGGCTAAGGATGTATGCAGATCATCTGCTTGTGGTTGCATACATCGTAAATAAGATTATGGATATATGCAGATCATCTGCTTGTGGTTGCATATATCTTAAATAAAAGGCGAGCGTATGCAGATCATCTGCTTGTGGTTGCATACGTCGTAAAAATTGTAGATGTATGCAGATCATCTGCTTGTGGTTGCATATATCTCAAATAAAAAGTGGGCGTATGCAGATCATTTGCTTGTGGTTGCATACGTCGTAAAAATTGTAGATGTATGCAGATCATCTGCTTGTGGTTGCATATATCTCAAATAAAAAGTGGGCGTATGCAGATCATTTGCTTGTGGTTGCATACGTCGTAAAAATTGTAGATGTATGCAGATCATCTGCTTGTGGTTGCATACATCGTAAATAAGATTTTGGATATATGCAGATCATCTGCTTGTGGTTGCATATATCTCAAATAAAAAGTGGGCGTATGCAGATCATCTGCTTGTGGTTGCATACGTCGTAAATAAATTGTGGGTGCATGCAGATCATCTGCTTGTGGTTGCATGCATCGTAAATAGATAGTGGGTGTATGCAGATCATCTGCTTGTGGTTGCATACATCGTAAATAAGATTGTGGATATATGCAGATCATCTACTTGTGGTTGCATATATCTCAAATAAAAAGTGGGCGTATGCAGATCATCTGCTTGTGGTTGCATACGTCGTAAATAAATTGTGGGTGCATGCTGATCATCTGCTTGTGGTTGCATGCATCGTAACTAGATAGTGGGGGTATGCAGATCATCTGCTTGTGGTTGCATACCTCGTAAATAAATAAGGTGTAGCTCTCTGATTAAGGTTACACATATTGGAAAAAGTAATAAAGGAAAATGGAAAGAATAAAGGATCATGAGAATGAAATAAAAAGGAATTTAAAATGGAAATACAAATGGAAAATGAGAATAAAAAGGGGAAAATAACGAAAGTAATGAGTAATAAGAATAATTAGAGGTTAAAGATTATCTAAAAGAAAACAATTAGAAAGGAAAAGAATTGGAAAACAGTTAGAGGGTAAAGAGGAAAGAAGAACATGAATTGTGTAGCATAGCATAGGCTTGAATGGTTTTGGCGTGTCGTATATATCTGCTTAGAAATCTCCTTTTTAAGTTCTGTGTGATGCTTCCCCTGTGTTGTTATTATTTTTCAGGTACACAAGTGGAGTATACACCAGTGCTGGACGGGCAGGATCTTCATTCCACTACGTGGAGTGAATATATATATATATATATATATTATATTCTGAGTGGACAACTATTCTGTAATTTAAAATATGTAATAGTTGTACGCCCTGAACTTTGTATTCATCGGGCATTAGGATCTGATATAACTATTAAACTGTTGTTGTTTATGTTTTTAAAAGTTTCTGGACTGACAGGTTCTTAGAAGAAAATTTTGGGAAGTCCGGAAAACAGAGGAAACTCTGTCGGATTTTCGTAAAACCTTTTAAAGAAAATTAAGTACTAAAACGAAATTTTCAAACTCCGATTTTAATAAAACCTAAAAATTACTAATAAAAGTGAGGGTGTTACATTTTGGTATCAAAGCAGTTTTTCGCCTTTGGAGTGTGGACTCACATCTCCGATGGTTACTCACCAAGCGAGTAACTGATTCGTTTAGTAAGAGTCTAAGTCTAGGAATAGGATACTTAGGTTAGTGATTAAGTATTCAGTCTTTAACTGACTGTTCCCTTCATGAACTAACAGTATGGCGGGGCGACGTGCCGAAAATGAGCGGATGGTTGCTATATTGGAGAACCTGATTCAAATGAATCAGAATCAGGCCCGAATGCAACAGAACCAAGCTGAAAACATCGCAGCAGCCGCAGCCGCAGCAGCAGCAGCATTGAATCCACCACCCATTCCTATCGAAGTTGATTGGATGGCTCGATTTAGGAAATGCGAACCGTCTAGGTTCGAAGGAGGGTATAATCCTGATGGAGCTCATCGATGGCTCAAGGAAATTGAGAAGATCCTTCGCACCATGGCTCCACCTGCTGAACAAACTGTGTTGTTAGCGCAATATATGTTGACTGATGAGGCAGAGTATTGGTGGGAACGAGTGCGAAGAGAATTGGAGGCAGCTAACCAGGATATCACTTTTGACCTGTTTAAGGCTCACTTCCTGGGGAAGTATTTTCCTGAGGATGTTCGTAGGGAAAAGGAGATCGCTTTCCTGCATATGAAGCAAGGGAGCATGAGTGTTGGCGAATATGCGGCACAATTTGAGGATCTGATTCACTATTCTGGCAGTTATCGGGACGCAGACGAACGTACCAAGTGTATTAAATTTGAAGCAGGTCTCAATGCCAGGATTCGGACTATCTTTGTGCACCAGGGTATAGCTAACCTCTCTCAGCTGGTGAATATGACTAGCACTTATGAGAAGAGTTTGAATCAGCATGAAGCAGAGAAAAGGAGCAAGAATATACCGAATGAAGTAGGTCTTAACAGGGGTAAGGAATTGTCTCATGAATCAGACCCACACTTTGACATCAACACTATGGAAGTAGTACCGAGGGACGTGGCCTTTAATGTGAATACCCCGGGAACCAGGCCACCATGCCCACTATGTGGGGGAGTCCATCGGAAAGTGTGCCTGCTGTTGAAACAACACAGAAAACAGGGCCTCTGCTATATGTGCGGACAACCGGGACACATTGGGGCGAACTGTCCGAGACGTATCGGAGAAGGGAGCGAATAAACTAATCCAAGGTACTTTTTATATTAATGCTGCATCAACTAGTTACTTTAGTGTCTTTGCCTAGAGTAAGTGTGAGTAGTGTAATCTAGAAGAAGTCGATAAGTGTTAAATCCTTAGTTAGAAAATTCCACCAAGCTCAAATATGATAGTGTCATCCTCTGATAGAGTGTGAGGTCAGGATTGGTCGTCCTTTCTCTTGCACCTGTTAAAAGATAAAGCTATCATTCAATAACGCAGTGATGTACAGTTGATAAATGTGAGATTGGGACTGACCACCTCGGTCTTCGCGTTTATTGACATGTTATATTATTGCAATCATCTAATGGAGATCCGAACAAACCATTTAGGAATTCTATCTCTGTCGAAAGCCCGATTGAACTCTAATCCTATAGGATCTTTACTAAGACTCGTAAATAGTAATTCGTAAATCAATCCCATTTAAGACACTCTTATTCGGTATTTCCACCAAGAACATTCAACTCAGTAATCGAACCACCTCTCCAACTTGTGAGAACTTAGCTGTACGCGTAGGTAAGAAGTGTCATCATATCATAGAAAATTCGAAAGCACACCGATGTGACCGATTAGCGGTCAACTTGATTCCATGTACCACCTCGATAATCAATGAAGAACTTAGCTAATCAAATCTTGGAATCAATCCAGTTTCCTCCCTGCCTTCGACTTACTCAGGTATGTTGATAATAAGTGGGGGAGACATGACGACTCAATCCGGATTCCATCCGAGCGACAATAACTTATAAGCATACCGTAAGCCATAGAACTATTAAACAGATACTTCCAAACACTTCGAAGAGAACCGAATGAAGGTTAAACTAAAGAATAGAACAAGACCTTCCCAAGACGACACCGAATCGAGAAACAACACCTAGACCTTGACCTTGACCCTCAAGTGGAATCAATCTCTAGGAATTCTTTTACCAAATAGGAATTGTCAAACGAATGGGAATGAAGTAGCATCGAAGTAGAATGCGAACGCGGTGAAGATTGATTTTAAGAGTAACTTTGCTAGACTCACTTAAAGGAGTAAAAGGTGAACGGGATAAAAGTGAAGTCGCGAAGCGGAATCTCTATCCAAACGTTATGTCAGAACACCACGTGCGAGTATCTAAGTCTGTTGGGGAATAATCTCCATTGTCTTCTTGCTTGACACGTATCCAGTACATCCTGGGTCATCTTGCAAAAACCATGAGACTACTCTTGAGTGCTTCATGTTTCTTCTTTTCATCTTCATTCTCTTCAAGTTCCAAGCATCTCAGATGCATAAGTAAAAAAAAATTGCCAAGTCGTAGAGACCCGGCATAGTCCTATGCCTGCTGATAGATAGTCACCCACGTGTCCTCTTTTCAGCCTTGAATATCGGTCGGGAACCGGTGTACTCTATTCTGAGCAACGGATAAGCATAACCCCCTAGCATGGATATAATCAACTATGTTGATGCTAAGTGGGGGAGGATTTCAATCCAAGGAATGGGAGATGGAACTTTAATAATAAGAAAATTGACGATCTTGTATAGATAGAGATGGTACGTAATGCCAGGAGACAGACGTTGAAATGGGCATGGCCTTAACCATATATGGAGCGGAAGTAAAAACCGAAGGGAAGTGAAAACTTTGGTCGGAAGTTTACTATCGGGATGGTTCTCCATTTGAAGGAATTGAACGGAATTTCGGGGACGAAATTCTAATAAGTGGGGGAGAATTGTAACATCCTAAACTTTGATTTAAATGAAATAATTATTAAAAACCTTAGAAAAAAATTGGAAAAGTGACTTAATGAATTTTGCTAGATATGTGAGTGGTGATTATAGGACCTAGGAGTTGTATAGAAGGCATTTATGGCTTCGAGCAAAATTATATAAGCGAAATCGGGGGTTAAATCGGCGTCCTAGATGCTAGAAATCGACCGAAAAGAGAAAATTAGAAATTTATTATAGGATGCTAAGAAAATAAATTACACCGTTGGATATGAAGTTTAAGGGGTTAAGAAGCTTGTCTAAAAATTTGGGCCCGATCCGACGGTTAACGAAAAAGTTATGATGAATCGAAGTCTGGAACCACTGGTGCACGCCCAGGCGCACCAGTGTGCATCAGGTGCACCAAACCCGTGAAAAATTCGCCCAGGCGCATGCACGACTCGCCCAGGAGCGCGCAGGATATCTGATGGCGCATCAGATGCGCGTGTGGCGCGCGCAGGCGCACCAGGCACCGCACCCAGGCGCGCGGGTGCGACCTGGACAGCATCTGGTCCATAAAAGGACGCGCCAGACCCTCCTTCCTCACCTCCATCCGCCCCAAACCCTCTCCCCTTCACCCACCTCCGTCCAGCAGCCCCCCAAGCACCCCACCACCACCAGCCGCCACCGCCAAGCCCACCATCACCACCATGAGTGTCTCCCTCTCTCCTCACTCTTGATTCCATCTCTCTCTCCTTCTCTCTCTCTCCTCCTTTTTCCTCCACCACCGCACCACACCATTGCCGCCACCACGGACCACCACCCACCACCATCATCACCATGAGCTCTCTTCCCCTCTTTCCCTATTGATTTGAGTTCCCTTTCTCTTTTCCTCCTCCCTTGATGTTTCTCTCTCCTCTAGGGCTTTCTCTCTCCTCACCGGATCTCACCGACGCCGACACCGATCGTGGTTCGCACCGGGCTTGTGTTGGGTACTCCGAGGCTTGAAGCTTGGGCCTCGATCCGGCCGCGATCGTTCGCAAATAACGAGGAGCAACACCGTCACCGCGATCGAGATCGATTGTCCCCGCCGTGCTTGGAATCGAAGATTGTGGAAGCTTAGGATCAAATTGGAGCCGAGCTAGAGCGTAAGCCAGGGAGTAAAGCGTCAGACTAAGGTTACCCCTCTCACTGTCATCGATTGAGGTAAGGGATTTCATTACCAATCCTTAAGGGGTGTATTTCTGGGTAGTTATATCTATCGCTAGGACCGGGGGAAATGTTAATTGTTAATGAACCTTAGAGTAGCCTGCTAATGGTGAAGGAAGATAATTAGAAAAGAAAATTTAGTTAAAGAAGAGTTGAAATGATTAGCAACGAAATAAACGGAATAATAAGAAAGAAATAAATAATCGGAATTATGAGAACGAGTGAGTAGCGTAAGTGAGTAAAGGGAGAAATTAGAGATTAACTAGGGAGAGCCGGTACTAAATAAAGAAAATGTAAGAATGAGTTGAGAACTAAATTAGGATAAACTAAAGTTAAGAGAAATAAATGGAGTGAATGAGTAATTAGCCATTAGAGGAAAGAAGTAAACGGAAAATAAGAAAGAGAGAGTTAACAAATAAAAAGAGAAATAAGAAATGATATAAGTGGTTCTAAATGCATGAACTAGGTAATATTAAATATGAGTGATGTAGGAAAAAGAAACGAAGGAAGAGAAGAAGAAAAAGAAAAGAAAGGGAATGGAATTAATTAAGAGTTAGTAACGAGAGTTAAAATATAAAGCATATGACCAAGCTAGGTAGAGTTAAATAAAAGTAAGAATAAATCATTAAAGAGAAATATTGAAAATAGTGGAAAATAAATAATGTGATAATAAGCCCTTAAGTAACGGAATGAGCGAAAAGAGAATGATTTAGTGAACCAGAAAAAGAGAACTAAGGAACTAAAAGTAAAAGAGAAAAGACTGAGGTAAATTAATAATGAAAAATAACAAGGAAAGATGGAAAATAAAAAGGAAAGAGGCTAAGGATGTATGCAGATCATCTGCTTGTGGTTGCATACATCGTAAATAAGATTATGGATATATGCAGATCATCTGCTTGTGGTTGCATATATCTTAAATAAAAGGCGGGCGTATGCAGATCATCTGCTTGTGGTTGCATACGTCGTAAAAATTGTAGATGTATGCAGATCATCTGCTTGTGGTTGCATACATCGTAAATAAGATTGTGGTTATATGCAGATCATCTGCTTGTGGTTGCATATATCTCAAATAAAAAGTGGGCGTATGCAGATCATCTGCTTGTGGTTGCATACGTCGTAAAAATTGTAGATGTATGCAGATCATCTGCTTGTGGTTGCATACATCATAAATAAGATTGTGGATATATGCAGATCATCTGCTTGTGGTTGCATATATCTCAAATAAAAAGTGGGCGTATGCAGATCATCTGCTTGTGGTTGCATACGTCGTAAATAAATTGTGGGTGCATGCAGATCATCTGCTTGTGGTTGCATGCATCGTAAATAGATAGTGGGTGTATGCAGATCATCTGCTTGTGGTTGCATACATCGTAAATAAGATTGTGGATATATGCAGATCATCTGCTTGTGGTTGCATATATCTCAAATAAAAAGTGGGCGTATGCAGATCATCTGCTTGTGGTTGCATACGTCGTAAATAAATTGTGGGTGCATGCAGATCATCTGCTTGTGGTTGCATGCATCGTAACTAGATAGTGGGGGTATGTAGATCATCTGCTTGTGGTTGCATTCCTCGTAAATAAATAAGGTGTAGATCTCTGATTAAGGTTACACATATTGGAAAAAGTAATAAAGGAAAATGGAAAGAATAAAGGATAATGAGAATGAAATGAAAAGGAATTTAAAATGGAAATACAAATGGAAAATGAGAATAAAAAGGGGAAAATAACGAAAGTAATGAGTAATAAGAATAATTAGAGGTTAAAGATTATCTAAAAGAAAACAATTAGAAAGGAAAAGAATTGAAAAACAGTTAGAGGGTAAAGAGGAAAGAAGAACATGAATTGTGTAGCATAGCATAGGCTTGAATGGTTTTGGCGTGTCGTATATATCTGCTTAGAAATCTCCTTTCTAAGTTCTGTGTGATGCTTCCCCTGTGTTGTTATTTTTTTTCAGGTACTACGTGGAGTGAATATATATATATATATATATATATATATATATATATATTATATTCTGAGTGGACAACTATTCTGTAATTTAAAATATGTAATAGTTGTACGCCCTGAACTTTGTATTCATCGGGCATTAGGATCTGATATAACTATTAAACTGTTGTTGTTTATGTTTTTAAAAGTTTCTGGACTGACAGGTTCTTAGAAGAAAATTTTGGGAAGTCCGGAAAACAGAGGAAACTCTGTCGGATTTTCGTAAAACCTTTTAAAGAAAATTAAGTACTAAAACGAAATTTTCAAACTCCGATTTTAATAAAACCTAAAAATTACTAATAAAAGTGAGGGTGTTACACCCAGCCAGCCACATGGGGTACGCTTCCAACCTCTTCCATATTTACTCCATGTGGTGATGTCCATGCAGTACTCCATCTGCCCGTTGAAATACCAGCAACACCGATATGCCAACGAACAGGAGAGAGTAAGCGTCCCGAATGACGGATCGTCGACGGTGTGGGATTACGCTAGGCAAAAATAATAGGACCACACAATATACAATACAAACACACAGCATGTATTCAACATTATCATCATTCTTATCTTTTATTATCTTATCAACTTACTTACTTTTTGTAAATATTCTTTCGTTCTCTCTCGTCCTCTCCATAACTTTATTTCACTTTTCTTCCAGACATATCAATTCACATTCTTTGATGTTTGGGGAATTTTGAGATCTCATCAAGGTATTCCTTTCGTTCTCGGCTTTCACACACGTCTACATCTCGTCGGTCATCCACCAGACCTAGTCGGAAGCAAACAGGAGTACAGGACCTTTACCGTGCGGGCACGACAGCTGTCACAACACAAATGGTCCCAGACCAGGAGGACTCAGCCTCAAATCATAATCATATCAATCATGGCACACTGCCTTGCAGTGGCAAACAAGATGCCCCACTCCAGTCCCTCTCACTATTCTCGATTTGCAATCTAGGGGGCGACAGTATGTTTCTAGTGGGCCCGCAGAACTTACCACGACATTAGACCCAGTCCCCACCACGTTAGTGCGCCACATGTGGAGTTCGTTCTGCCTAAAAACATACTCTAGACTTCTTGACGTTTCACCGTCATCATCCTCCCCTAATGCAATCTCGTCCTAAGTATCTGCAGATACTTATCGTTTCTTCCTCTCCACTACTTCGCACTCTCATACCTCGCCGCGTGTGTCTTTTAAGTCTTTTATCTTTTTAATTATCCTAAGGTCGGCCCATCCTTCGTGCTACCCTTCAATGAGTCCCGACCACTACTTGGCACAACTTTCCTCTCATCAATACTCACATAGCACAGAGCTGGGATCACATCACTAACACCTCATTTCTCAATTCCTTCCACAATCTCATATTTCAATTTCTTTTCACCATACTTTCCCACAATACTATTTCAAAACATTCTCACCAAATTTCCTTTCATAAGTTTCAAAATATAGTTTCCACAAACTTTTCTCAAACTACA
Organism: Crotalaria pallida; assembly: GCA_037953625.1. Classification (NCBI taxonomy): domain Eukaryota; kingdom Viridiplantae; phylum Streptophyta; class Magnoliopsida; order Fabales; family Fabaceae; genus Crotalaria; species Crotalaria pallida. Next base: position 28,477,486 of record CM075653.1, read on the forward strand.
TCCTTTCACAAAATTCTCTCAAAAATATTATTTCACAAAACTTTTTTAAAAATTCCCCTTTTTCAAATCTTTTCAAAAGTCCTTTCGAAAATCTTTTATTAAAAACTCTTTCAAAACTGCTTTTCGTAAACCTTTTCAAAAGTACAACTTTGCTGAGCGCTAGTGGAGGAGCAAGCTCAACTCAACACTAGTCTCAGACTAAAACCAAAAACACAGGAGCCCAGCTCCGCTCAAATCACATCTTGCTCCAACCATCAACCTCACTCTTCCCAGCTCTGGCTCGTCCTCAACATTATCATTCATTCTTTCCCCAATCTCAATTCTTTCTTTCTTTTCCAACACATATCTTATTCTCACTTATTATTCTTTTCTCATTGTGTCTTTATTTTCAATTCCCTTACTTTCTCAACTTATTCTTTCCATTTTCATTTCTCAATCAGGACGTAACAGACGTCCATCAGCCATTCACTCATTACAATCAGCAGCAATAAGTATCATCAGACATAATTAAATAAATAACTAAAAGCATGCACACAACATGACATAATAACATTGTGGTCTTCGTCACCTTCGTATAAGTGGCCACACAATCAAACAATTGCCACTTATACTACTGACTCTAACCACTTAGTTCCGATCTTTGAGATGATACGGAACGTCCTACTAAATCACCTACTACCACGGTGTCTTAGGAAAGCTTCTCTCTCACCTGAGGTCCAGCTATTTATTGCGTACCGTCACCTCAGATCCTTTGTGCTGCTGACTGCCCCAATCCCTTGTCTTTAAGATTTCCTCGTACTAAATAAAATACATTTACGTTATTATCTTGTATTAAAGAAAATCTTTTCTTAGTTCATAACACGTTTTGTTCTTAATCGAGAGACTTAAAACATTGTTATTTTATCAAAACAATTCCCAGATTTCCTAGCACTTAAAATATTTTAAAACCATTTGAGAACATATAGAAAAAGGGTTTAAATCATTTAGTTTGGTTGCTGGTCCATTTTGGACAGCACCATAAACATGTTCGAAAACATCGAAAAGCTTACTGTTTTTAACCCGGCTTTTTCCTTAAATCAATTATCATTGAAAAAAAACTATACTTTAAATCACTTGAACACCTTTTCAAAGTTAATAAATCATTTTAAATAATCCTGGACAGCAAGGAACTATTTTATAAACATCACTTTTATAAACTCCGAAAACATCGTAAAACACTCTACGTTTTACATAACTTCTTTTATTCAACGTTAACACTTTAAAACCCAAATTTTTTTATCATAAGACAACTTCGGACAGCCATATATATAATCTAAGAATTCTAAACAAATCAAACCAATTTATCTTAGAATCAATAAATTTCAAAATCAGTTACGCACTCAATCATTCAGCAATAACAACACTTCACCAAGCATATAACCAATTAAATCAACATCAAGACAATCATGCCACTCTCAAATGGCTCAGAGCACAAAACACATAGGCATTTACCACTTACAAGATACAAACCAAACATGTACATTTTATTTCATGCAACTAGGCTTCCTAAATTTATTTTCTCTACATGGCCGTATGTCATCAGAGGAATAATTCAAAGATCACAAATTTAAAACACTTAAATTCTATTTCCTTTTTCATGCAATAAAACCATTTACTCTTCCTTTAACTCCTAACCGAATTAAGCCAAGGATATAACCCAGTACAACAATTTAATTCTTTTCAGCAATTACGATTTAAATTTATTTTCATGCACTTAGATTTCCTAAGCTCATTCACACTACATGACCGTAGATGATCATGAGTTCAAGCAAAGATTTAGTCAATATTTAAGAATTTAAAACCATGAAGTTTTTCATTCCATTCTATTTCAAAAAGCTGTAAGGTTTACTAAGAAAGTGAAATCATTTTACTCAAACCCATATCCATGCACCTAAATCAAGTCATGAAAATACTTTTGAAAATAATCAATTACACTTATGCCTTTTCTTTTATGAAAAACCGAATTGAACAAAACAACACAATTCAAATAGATTTTCCTTAAAACAAAGTCACAAGACATAATCATTTTAAGGAGACAATCCCATGCCAAAAAGAATCTAGCCTATTTAACCTCGTGTAGGCCGAATCATCCCTATTGGGAAACAAAAGTCTTTGATGCACTTTTCCTTTCATACAAAAACCTTAAAATATTAAATCAAGAACATGTACTTCAAACACATGGTTTTAGAAAAATACCACTCCCTTTTCTTCCCCAAAACCGTGACCTATTAAACACAAATCCCCTTTTTACTTTCCTTTGCATGCACTTTTAAAATCATGTAAATCAAAGAGAGGACACATGCAAGAAGCTTTTTCATGAAAACAATCATGATCTCCTTGATTTTTGAAGCTTGACTGAAAATCAATTAACAAAATCAAGAAGAAAACTTAAATCCTTAACTTTGAAACACACATGGATTTAGGTCAAAGCAAAATCACATTGGAAAAAGTTGTTTTCCTTGTTTTCTCACCAAGGCCGTGACATGCAAACAAAGATTAAGACTTTTTGAGTAAAGAAATCACATGCAAAACTTCAAGATCAAAGCTATTCAAAAATCAAAGTAAGAATCAAGTCTTTTTCAAGATCAAACAAAAGATGAAAACCTTTTTCAAGGCAAAACCAAAGATCAAGGCTTTATAAAAATCAAAAGCAAAGCCAAAGCATTTTAACCATTTAGATCAACTTTAGCAAGCATGGAACTAACATGCATGAATTCAAATCGAAATAAAAATCATCATGACCTAGTTTCCTAGACATGGCCGAATAATAGAGTCCATGGTTTAAGGTTCTACAAGTTTGTTTGGCTCTTGAAATCAAAGGATCAAGGCTTAGAATTTACACATAAACATAGATCTACAAGAAAGATAGACATGCAACAACAAAGAAACTTTTACAAGACTTTGAAAAATGAAAACTACCCTAACACTCTTTGATCTTCGAACAAACTAAGGAAAAGAGAAGATCTTCAACCTCCTTCACTTGATCTTCAAGAAATCCTAAGGTTTTTGGACTTGATCTCCTTCTCCTTCTCCTCTTAAAACTCACGGTTCCACTCTCTCTCTATGTTTCTCTAAGAGTTTTGATGTTACTCTTAGAAAGTGTATGTTGGTTTGGAAAAATGAAATTGTGAAGGAAAAATGGGTTGGAGAGAGCTACGGTCTTGGGCTTAAAAAGACACACAAATATTTCCCTTCTTGTCCTTAAAATAATCCGGCCAAGGGTGCAAGTGGAAGGGGCAATTTTGGCTCTTCAAGAGTTTGCATGGGTGGAGTGTATCACTTCTAAGGAGACAATAAGGAGTAGATTAAGGAACTAGGTTTCCTTGGGCTTGATTACTCTTTGGCTCCTAGTTAGGTCTTTCCCTCACATCTAGTTGGGTCATGGTTAAGATGCAATCCATTTGGTTCTTAGTCTAATGCTTAGGAAAACTCTAGGCTTGCACACATTCAAATATATGCACCACATACACCCACTCACACATGTGGCACACACATACATGCACACCTACACTTATCACACACATATTCTACCATTCATGCATTATCACACTCTTAGGCTAACTTAATTCCATATATTCTTAAACATATATGTAGATAGATATACACGTAGCACACCACACATACATGCATCATCTTTTGATTCCTTAATTAATTCTATTTTAGCACATCTAATTACCAATTCACATAATAATTGAAAATATTTCAAGGAATCACCTTAACGCAATCACGCATCAAATACATATCAACTAACACATATATTTAGAAAACAATCTCTTTCTTATGAAAATACCCTTGTTTAAAAATCACCCCCCCTTTTTTTTAAGACATAAAATTGTCCAACATATAATTAGTTCTCAAACTCCACTTTAAAACTCATGACATTATTTTATGAAAACCATTTTCTTAAAGTCCCTTCTTTCCCTAAAACGTTAATTAGAAAATTTATTTAAGAGATATTCTTCCAAAAACACTTTTCTCAAAAATAAATCCCTTTAGTATTTTAATTTAATACGAGGAATTTGCGGGGTGTTACATTCTCCCCAACTTAAAGATTTCTCGTCCCCGAGAAATTCGCTACGGTTTTGGCAGCAGGGCACAAAATTCTCACGTCTCATTGTCTTTCATAAGAATACTTTCCTCTGGCATCGTGGTCGTATTCCCTTTTCACTGCTCTAATTCGCCTTGCCGTGTTCCTTGTTTGTTTCCTTCAGACAAAGAAGTCGCGCTCACACAACCGTTCGCATGTCGTCTCGGGTTAAGCTCGCCGGACTAACCGAAGAAGATGTCGCTCCCTTAGCTGATCGTCGTCACAAAAAGTCCAACCATAGGTACGGACTTGGGAAAAATCAATCAAACAAACATTCATACATCTCTAAGAGTATGAGGTTTCACCGAAAATCCTTAAATATTCGCTATTTTATATGACTCGGGTTCTTACTAACTCACAATAGTCACTTCTTCATCCAACTCTCCTTCTGACTCTAAGGTTTCTAGTCTATCATTTTCCTAACTTAAGAGGATTCTATTACCACTTAGGCTTACTCACTTCCTCGTACAAACCTCATCATCCTCCGTAGACCCATCCTGGACGTTAATCAAACTCACCACCCTTGATCCTCTAAACTTCTAGTTAGGGTGTAGGGTAATTCTAATCCTCAAATTTTTTCCTCAAAATTTCTTGTAATAATCGGTGACGAACGGCTCTTTCCTCCTTGTGACTCCCCAACTTAGATCAAACTTATAACTAATCTTACGGTGGTCTCATGTCCTTATTTGACTCAAACCATTTATCCTCCCTTAATCGCTCAAGTCTAAGCTGTCTGAGTAGTTATGGCGTTTCTAGTCTTGCAATTTGGACTAATGATTCTTAGACAGGATTGGTAAAGCTACGGTTTGGCAAGGGTTCATGAAGAAAGGGTTCGAATTCTAGCAACACCAACTGTTTTGCTGAAGCAATTCAACAAACACTGAAGTTAAGAGATAACAACTTACATCTTCAAGGGCGATAACTATCCCTGTATAAAAGTAGGTTAGGGTTAATCAAACCTAAGTCTAACAATCACTAATAAAGCATCAGGGGTATTGGGCCTCAATCTCATAATCTATTTATGGTCTATTCATTCAAGCTATGGGACCAAAAGGTTTCTTAAACTAACACGGTTGATGCTATGCTACAACTAGTCTCATGTCCTAAGAGACGAAAGTTTAACCTTATACTCCTATTCTGACACTAGCAAACACACAGAGTCACACAAACAAAGCATGTAAGCCCATGCTTAAGGCCACTAAGGATTACCATAAGCTCTGATACCATTCTGTAACAGCCCGATTTTCGTAAACCAAAATGATTGACTTTTATTCCCCAAAGTTGCAAAAATGAGGCCAAATTTTTTTTTTGTAAAACATTGTTGGAGTATTTCGATAAGGTTACTAAAAGCTCTTGTTGTACTTCAACACTTTCTTTCGAAAACCGAGTGTTACTAAAACCTCTCTTTTCATGAGACAATTGTTTCCATAAAAGATCTTGGTTTCAAACCATCTTGACAGTTTTCAAAAACTTACATGAGTTAACTTGACATAAAGATAGGTTCCACAAGTCAAATTAAAACTTAGCTCGATTACATAAATGGCTCATGGCTTCGGTAATCCTTAAATCAAAACAATTACCATAATCTAAACTAACCACCCTGTTGGAAAACTACACTCGGTGGGTGAAACAACTAGGAACACTAGGAGAACACCTAGAAGGGGGGGTTGAATAGGTGTTATAGAAACTTTGAAAGATTTTCGCAAGAAACAAATCTAAACGATTATAACCAATGAAAATCAATCAATTAACAAATATTATATCAGAGATTAAGCGGAAACAATCAACACCAATATTCTTATTGATTCACCTAGGTTATGAAAATGATTTTCCCTTTATCAATTTTGCACAATAAAGATTCAATTCAATCAATTACGAAAAATCACTTTTTCTAGGTTTTCAATCAAGAACAATATGAATAACAAGAATTGTAAAGAGTAAGAGTTTAGAGATACGACACAGTGATTTATCCTGGTTCACTTTCATCCACTTGAAAGCTACTCCAGTCCCCTCTTCAACCAAGAGAGATTCTTCACTATGAGGAATTAGAGTTTCTCAAATTACAAGTAAATGCCTCACAAGACTCCCTTCTTGCTAGCCTACAAGAGATACCACACACTTGCCTTGTAATCCTATTGATATCTAATCTAACCTCTTCTCTTTTGCTTGCCGATACCCCACAACAAGACTTCCAATTGCTTGCTTCACTCACAAGACTTCCAAATGCTTGCTTCACTCACAAGACTTCCAAATGCTTGTTCTTCAACAAGGCTTCCAAGTGCTTGATGAAATGCCTCACCAAGGCTTCCAATGAAACTTGCTTGATTCACAAAATCAAGGCTTCCAATGTTGTAGAATGTTTGCCTCTTGCAATGATTACAACCCAAATGAAAAACAATAACAATCCTATGAATCTCTTTCAAAAGCTATGAAAAGATCAACATGAGAGATTCAAGGTTCTTGATCAAAGAATATGAAAATGAAAGCTTTGATCTTGAGAGAGTGAGAGAGAATAGTGTGGCTTTGATTCTTTGTAAAATGTGTATGAAAATGATTCTAGATGATTCTCAATGATAGAAATGATTAGGAAAAGGTTTATATAGAATACCCAAAAGTTGGAGCAACTTAGAATGGCTTTTGAGAAGTGAAAAACGTATTTAAAAAACCATATCTGATCAAGTTACTCGAGTGAAATGAGTATTACTCGAGTAATCTGAAAGCTGAAAACATTTTACTCGAGTGAAATAATGATTAATCGAGTAAACCGAAAGCTGAAAACATTTTACTCGAGTGAAATGTGTTACTCGAGTAAGCCGCAAGCTTGATAAATTTTACTCGAGTGAAATATGTGTTACTCGAGTAATCAACATAAAAATCACTAAAAACTTGTTTTCTCAAAAACTAAACCTTTTCTTTAAAACCTTTAAGCCACCTATTGATTTTAGGCAAAGTGAATACTCAAAATATGATATAATCATGCATTCAAAAGAGATTCACTACCCTCTAATAACTCTACCCAAACTCATAAACTAAAAGACTTGTGAGGCAAAAGATAAAACAATAAAACATAAACTACCAAACTAAGTCTTCATGAGTTGGCTCTCTCTTCATAACTTGATGTTTGTTGTTGCTTGTTGAGCTTGAACTTGATCAACACATTTGTAGCTTGTTCAAAAATTTTTGGCATTTATCAAAACATTCTTCATGGATCTTACAATCTTCCCTTTTTTGAAAATGACAAACATGTTTTGAAATTATGAAGTTCATTGAAGTTGTTGATGCTTGAACCATTTGATCACTTGGTGAGACTCTTGCTCCCCCTCAATTAATGCTTTTGACATTTGAATCCAATTGAGTTAAGCTTGATTCCTTGATTCTCCCCCTATCTTCAACAACTTTGCTCAACCTATATAAAAACAACAAAACAAACCTTTCTCCAAACATACCATTTGATTTCTCCCCAAAATGATAATATTTCTCCCCTTTTTAAAAACTTTCAAATACAAATCTCCTCTTTTTCAAAACATCATATTTCTCCCCCTTTGGCATTATCAAAAAGAAATATATACCAATTGAAATATAAGATCTAAGCCAAAATAGAGAAATTAATGAGATATAACAACCAAAACATTACCAATTGTAAAAAATTGTAAGAATTTGATACCAATAGAATTTTCTCAATAGTATAAACAATATCACATTATAAGAAATAATACCAATTGAAATAACTATGAGCAATATCCAACAATATCAAATTTAAAATACCAATTGTATAATATTGAATGTTACCAATTTGTAGTATTTTCTCCTTGATACCAATTGAAGTAACAAATGAATGAATATCACATGAAAGTCCTTTTGCTCCTTCAATCATACCTACAAAACAATCATGCTTTGCTTTTTGGTATCCAAATGGTTTTGGATCCATTTTTGTTAGTGTAGGGACTCTCACCCTTTTTCATCCAAACAAAATCTCCTTTAGGTATACCATGCACTTTAATATAACACACATTTGAAGTATGTCCATGAGTACCACAATAGAAACATGTTGGTGCATTTGAAAAATCAACTTTAGAAAAATCAACAACATTTCTATGAGATTTACTCTTAGCATTAGTATAACCCAAACCAAACTTGTTTGAATTTTCTCTTTGAAAATTTAACAATGTGCGCAATCTACTGTCACCATTTGAGAAACTTGCAAGCTTATTTTTCAAAATAGCATTTTCATCTTTAAGCAACTTGCAATCCTCACAATCAACCACATTATTCAATCTACTAGCACAATCACAAGAAGAACTAGCATAGATAAGATCAAGAGTTTCATTTTGAAGATTAAGCTCATCAACTTGTTTTTGAAGTTCTAAAATCTCTTGTTGATGTTTCAAAATGAGCTTCTTCCTATCAATATTTTTCTTAGCTAATTTCTTGAGATGTTCATGCATTTCTTCATAAGCATTATATAACATTTCATAATTTGAAGAAATTTCGGATTTAGTAAGACTTACATCGCTATCCTCACTTTGCTCACTTGATTCATCATTTGAGCTTTCCTCTTCATGTACTTGAGCTATCAAGTTGAGACAAGCGGCATCTTCATCATCCGAAGAACTATTAGTTGTGCTTTTCTTGTCTTGTTCATCATCACTATTCCAAACTATGTATGCCCTTTTGTGTTTTGCATTTTTCTTCTCTTTCTCCTTCTTCTTGAGATACTTAGAGCATGCGTACTTGAGATGACAGGGCTTTCCACATTCATGGCAAACTACACCTTCTTTTGAAGTCTTGGTCTTGTAGTGTGGGGAAATCTTCTCTTTACTTTTGTCTTTGTTCAACCTTCCTTTTCTCCTTAGAATCTTATTGAACTTTCTTAGTAGAAGCTTCATCTCCTCTTCATCAATGTCCGAATCGGAATCTTCATTATCATCATCATCATTGGAACTCTCTTCCTTTCTATATGACCTTTGAGCTTTAAGAGCAATTCCTTTTCTCTCTTTGTTCTTATCCAACTCTTCATGCATTTGCAAACGTCCAAGCTCCATTTCATGTTCTTGTAGCTTTCCGAAAAGTGTTGCTAAGTCCATGTTGTCCAAGTCCTTTGATTCAACAATTGCGGTAACCTTAGGTTGCCATTCCCTACTTAGACATCTTAAAACTTTGTTAACAAGTTCACAATTCACGAAAGTTTTACCAAGAGCAATGAGATGATTAACAATATGAGTAAAACGTTTTTGCATAAAACATATAGATTCATTAGGCAACATACGAAACAATTCATATTCATGCATCAGAGAATTCAATCTAGCACGCCTAACTTCACTAGTGCCTTCATGTGTGACTTGCAAGGTGTCCCACATTTCTTTGGCATCTTTACATTGGGAGACTCTAAAGAACTCATCATAAGATAGAGCGGAGGTGATGATATTCTTTGCTTTTAAATCATATTGAATTTTCCTTTTATCATCATCGGTCCACTTATCTTTGGGAGTAAGTGTAAGCACACCTTCTACATCTTTTGAGGGAATATAAGGACCATTTTCAATGGCTTCCCAAATGTTCACATCTATGGCTTCTATAAAGATTCTCATCCTAATTTTCCAATAACCATAACCCTCTCCACCAAACATAGGAGGGCGATTAATTGAAGCACCTTCACCACCAAAAGGATTCGTAGAACCCATTGTAGTTTCTCAAGGATCTTAATGAAAAAGCTCTATGCTTGTGTCTTTCGACCGAGCTCTGATACCAATTGTTGGAAAACTACACTCGGTGGGTGAAACAACTAGGAACACTAGGAGAACACCTAGAAGGGGGGGTTGAATAGGTGTTATAGAAACTTTGAAAGATTTTCGCAAGAAACAAATCTAAACGATTAAAACCAATGAAAATCAATCAATTAACAAATATTATATCAGAGATTAAGCGGAAACAATCAACACCAATATTCTTATTGATTCACCTAGGTTATGAAAATGATTTTCCCTTTATCAATTTTGCACAATAAAGATTCAATTCAATCAATTATGAAAAATCACTTTTTCTAGGTTTTCAATCAAGAACAATATGAATAACAAGAATTGTAAAGAGTAAGAGTTTAGAGATACGACACAGTGATTTATCCTGGTTCACTTTCATCCACTTGAAAGCTACTCCAGTCCCCTCTTCAACCAAGAGAGATTCTTCACTATGAGGAATTAGAGTTTCTCAAATTACAAGTAAATGCCTCACAAGACTCCCTTCTTGCTAGCCTACAAGAGATACCACACCCTTGCCTTGTAATCCTATTGATATCTAATCTAACCTCTTCTCTTTTGCTTGCCGATACCCCACAACAAGACTTCCAATTGCTTGCTTCACTCACAAGACTTCCAAATGCTTGCTTCACTCACAAGACTTCCAAATGCTTGTTCTTCAACAAGGCTTCCAAGTGCTTGATGAAATGCCTCACCAAGGCTTCCAATGAAACTTGCTTGATTCACAAAATCAAGGCTTCCAATGTTGTAGAATGTTTGCCTCTTGCAATGATTACAACCCAAATGAAAAACAATAACAATCCTATGAATCTCTTTCAAAAGCTATGAAAAGATCAACATGAGAGATTCAAGGTTCTTGATCAAAGAATATGAAAATGAAAGCTTTGATCTTGAGAGAGTGAGAGAGAATAGTGTGGCTTTGATTCTTTGTAAAATGTGTATGAAAATGATTCTAGATGATTCTCAATGATAGAAATGATTAGAAAAAGGTTTATATAGAATACCCAAAAGTTGGAGCAACTTAGAATGGCTTTTGAGAAGTGAAAAACGTATTTAAAAAACCATATCTGATCAAGTTACTCGAGTGAAATGAGTATTACTCGAGTAATCTGAAAGCTGAAAACATTTTACTCGAGTGAAATAATGATTAATCGAGTAAACCGAAAGCTGAAAACATTTTACTCGAGTGAAATGAGTGTTACTCGAGTAAGCCGCAAGCTTGATAAATTTTACTCGAGTGAAATATGTGTTACTCGAGTAATCAGCATAAAAATCACTAAAAACTTGTTTTCTCAAAAACTAAACCTTTTCTTTAAAACCTTTAAGCCACCTATTGATTTTAGGCAAAGTGAATACTCAAAATATGATATAATCATGCATTCAAAAGAGATTCACTACCCTCTAATAACTCTACCCAAACTCATAAACTAAAAGACTTGTGAGGCAAAAGATAAAACAATAAAACATAAACTACCAAACTAAGTCTTCATGAGTTGGCTCTCTCTTCATAACTTGATGTTTGTTGTTGCTTGTTGAGCTTGAACTTGATCAACACATTTGTAGCTTGTTCAAAACTTTTTGGCATTTATCAAAACATTCTTCATGGATCTTACACACCCTAATCTTGAACTATTCTATTGAAGACTATTGGGTGAAGGTCCTCCTTCTTCTTGCGTCTTCCCTTGGCTCTAGACGAAGATGCCCTTCCTGATATTGTCCCATCCTTGGTATTGAATTCCAACTTCGCTCCCCCCGAGGAGGGAAGAATCCCTCCGGGCTTCATACCGAAATTTCTCTGCGTAGTTCCTATAACCTCGTACGGTGACTTGTCCGAAATGCGGCTCCAAATTAGCCCCACTGAGTTCATGCTCCGGATCTGCAATCACGATCTGGGTATAGCCAGTCCATACCCAGCCGCATGGGGTACGCTTCCAACCTCTTCCATATTTACTCCATGTGGTGATGTCCATGCAGTACTCCATCTACCCGTTGAAATACCAGCAACACCGATATGCCAACGAACAGGAGAGAGTAAGCGTCCCGAATGACGGATCGTCGACGGTGTGGGATTACGCTAGGCAAAAATAATAGGACCACACAATATACAATACAAACACACAGAATGTATTCAACATTATCATCATTCTTATCTTTTATTATCTTATCAACTTACTTACTTCTTGTAAATATTCTTTCGTTCTCTCTCGTCCTCTCCATAACTTTATTTCACTTTTCTTCCAGACCTATCAATTCACATTCTTTGATGTTTGGGGAATTTTGAGATCTTATCAAGGTATTCCTTTCGTTCTCGGCTTTCACGCACATCTACATCTCCTCGGTCATCCACCAGACCTAGTCGGAAGTAAACAGGAGTACAGGACCTTTACCGTGCGGGCACGACAGCTGTCACAACACAAATGGTCCCAGACCAGGAGGACTCAGCCTCAAATCATAATCATATCAATCATGGAACACTGCCTTGCAGTGGCAAACAAGATGCCCCACTCCAGTCCCTCTCACTGTTCTCGATTTGCAATCTAGGGGGAGACAATATGTTTCTAGTGGCCCCGCAGAACTTACCACGACATTAGACCCAGTCCCCACCACGTTAGTGCGCCACATGTGGAGTTCGTTCTGCCTAAAAACATACTCTAGACTTCTTGACGTTTCACCGTCATCGTCCTCCCCTAATGCAATCTCGTCCTAAGTATCCGCAGATACTTATCGTTTCTTCCTCTCCACTACTTCGCACTCTCATACCTCGCCGCGTGTGTCTTTTAAGTCTTTTATCTTTTTAATTATCCTAAGGTCGGCCCATCCTTCGTGCAACCCTTCAATGAGTCCCGACCACTACTTGGCACAACTTTTCTCTCATCAATTCTCACATAGCACAGAGCTGGGATCACATCACTAACACCTCATTTCTCAATTCCTTCCACAATCTCATATTTCAATTTCTTTTCACCATACTTTCCCACAATACTATTTCAAAACATTCTCACCAAATTTCCTTTCATAAGTTTCAAAATATAGTTTCCACAAACTTTTCTCAAACTACATCCTTTCACAAAATTCTCTCAAAAAGATTATTTCACAAAACTTTTTTCAAAATTCCCCTTTTTCAAATCTTTTCAAAAGTCCTTTCGAAAATCTTTTATTAAAAACCCTTTCAAAACTGCTTTTCGTAAACCTTTTCAAAAGTACAACTTTGTTGAGCGCTAGTGGAGGAGCAAGCTCAACTCAACACTAGTCTCAGACTAAAACCAAAAACACAGGAGCCCAGCTCCGCTCAAATCACATCTTGCTCCAACAATCAACCTCACTCTCCCCAGCTCTGGCTCGTCCTCAACATTATCATTCATTCTCTACATGGCCGTATGTCATCAGAGGAATAATTCAAAGATCACGAATTTAAAACACTTAAATTCTATTTCCTTTTTCATGCAATAAAACCATTTACTCTTCCTTTAACTCCTAACCGAATTAAGCCAAGGATATAACCCAGTACAACAATTTAATTCTTTTCAGCAATTACGATTTAAATTTATTTTCATGCACTTAGATTTCCTAAGCTCATTCACACAACATGACCGTAGATGATCATGAGTTCAAGCAAAGATTTAGTCAATATTTAAGAATTTAAAACCATGAAGTTTTCATTCCATTCTATTTCAAAAAGCTGTAAGGTTTACTAAGAAAGCGAAATCATTTTACTCAAACCCATATGCATGCACCTAAATCAAGTCATGAAAATACTTTTGAAAATAATCAATTACACTTATGCCTTTTCTTTTATGAAAAACCGAATTGAACAAAACAACACAATTCAAATAGTTCCCACAATTTTATCCAATTTTTTATTAAAAAATTAATTCAAAATTCAACAATTAGTTCCCACAATTTTTGGTTTTAAAAATAATTCAAGCTTATAAGATAATAACAACCGAATCAATTGATAAGAACAAATCAATTTATAAGAACAGGTAACAACATAAAAAACAACCAAATCACTCATTACATGCAATTTCAAATTCGGTAACTTGATAAGAAACAACAAATTCATATTCAAATTTTAAATGTGATTAAAAAAATTCATCATTTCAAATCAATTATAAATAATAGTTTACAACTTAAAGTTGAATCAAAACTACATCCAAAAATAAAAATGGCAAATCAACATTTTTCTTTCGGGGGTGGGGTGGGTTGCAAGGTAAGGTGCATTATTTTTAAATAAGCTGTGTTAGGTGAATACTGATATCAGTTTTAGAATTTGAGGAATTGTGGATATATTTATGTTATTTTTTAAGTTCTTTGATGTTATCCTTTTCAAATTTTGGTAGTTTGTCTGCTACAGATTTTTTTTTAATTTGTTGGATGTTATTATTTTCACGAATTGTGATAGTTTTATTATCAATCATGTAAATAGAATTACGATACAATTTTTTTTTTGGCTAAGCTGGGATGCAATCAGAATAAGCATATACTAAGTAGAATGTGAGAGGTGCTTCATCTTATTTCAATTATATTCTAATTTTTCTATTTATATTTTTATTTTTATTATTAGATCTATTCTTTGTGAATATTTAATTTTGCACTAACTAATTTTTTTCTATATTTACAGAGTTCGGTTGATACGATAGTAAAATAATGTCACACTAGATCTCAACTATTGATTGCACAAAGGGTCAATTTTTAGGAGCAAGATTACAACTATTTGATAAAGGATCCATGTTTAGGAGCGATTTTTTTTAGGTAAACAAAAAAATTTATTACCCACAAGCAAAATATGAAACAAAACCTACCCTTAAGATCATGCCACCTTCTAGGAAGGGTTCACAAACCTAAGGGAGGAGAGTACAAAAAAAACTACAAACCAACTTAAATTTCACAAAGAATTCTATCAATTAATGTCCTATTTGACCAAGTCCTAAAATCCTGAAAAAATAATGAACTCCTTAGAGCCAGCTCCTTCTTTAAAATGATGAACACCTGATCAGGTCTCTTAACTTGATTCTTGAAGATGCGACGATTTCTTTCAAGCCATGTGTGATAAACCGCAGCAGCCATGGCTGCATAAACAAATCTTCTCCTAATCTTGTCCCCGAAACCATAATGAAGCCATCTACACCATTGATCGAAACTGTAATGTGCACAATCGAGGCAGCACCAATTGCACACCATATCCAATAAATCACGACTCCATGGGCAAACGAAAAAGAGATGATCTCTTGTTTCCATAGCCTAATGACAAAGCTCGCAAATCGGATTGAACTGAGAATAAGCAGCCATTGAATCCTTAGTTCGCAATCTGTCTTTAACAGTGAGCCAAAAAATAAAACAATGTTTCTGAGTGGAAGCTGGATTCCACACCAGTTTATGAAACGTAAAAGTTTCTTGAGGACCAAGCAAAAATCTGTAACCCTGCTGAATAGAATAAACTGCATTCTAATTTCCATTCCAATCACCATTCATATAGCCAGCCTTCAGAACATCTCTGGCCTTTAGGATCTGAGACCAATGCCAGCTTCCATGTGTGTTGGTGCAATTCCAGAAGTCAGAACCTTTTAAATAAACAGCATTGATCCACCTAACCCACAACACATCTTTCTTACAGGCCAAATCCCAAACCTGTTTCCCAATGGCAGCAATATTCCATAAATGAATGTTTTGGAATCCCAATCCACCAACCTTCTTCTGCCTGCAGATACTTGACCATGCCACTGAAGCTCTAGGCCTACCAATTTGATTCAGGCCCCAAAGGAAATCTCTACACTTCTTGTCAATCTCTTTGATCACTTTCTTTGGAATGATAAACATACCAGCCCAGTAAACATGCAAAGAAAGCAGTACTGAATTGATTAATTGCATTCTACCATGATATGAAAGGTTCCTTGTCTGCCAAGTTGTTAGCCTTTTCGAAATTCTATCCACAAGCAAATGACAGGTAGAAACAGACCACTTTCTGGCTGAAAGAGGCAGGCCAAGATATCTCAGAGGGAAATAGCCTCTAGTAAACCCAGAAATCTACTCCAATTGCTGCTTCTGATCCTCAGTAATACCAGCACTAAAAATCTGGAGACTTATGATGATTAACATATAAACCAGAACTTGCTGAAAACTCATCAAAAGTCTCCTTCATAATCTTGACACTGCCAGCATCACCCTTGCAAAACAACATTAAGTCATCTGCAAAGGCTAAGTTAATGAGACCAGCATCCTTGCAAAGGGGATGAAATTTGAATCTGCTATTCTGGACAACAACTTTTAATTTTCTGGAAAGCATGTCCATAGCCAGCACAAAAATAAGAGGAGACATTGGGTCTCCTTGCCTCAACCCTCTAGAACTTCTGAATTTTCCCCCTCTCTGCCCATTAATAACCAAACAAAAAGATGTAGAAGAAATACACTCCATAACCCATGATATAAATTTATCAGGAAAGTGCAGTGCTATAAGCATATTATGGATAAAATTCCAGCTAATAACATCATAAGCCTTCCTAATGTCCACCTTTAAAAAACACCTAGGAGATGTGTGCTTCCTACCATACAGTCTCATTAACTCATGACAAATCAAGATGTTATGAACAATGCTCAATTCTTTCACAAAAGCTGCTTGATTATCAGAAACAAGATCAGGTAATACAGCTTGTAACCGGTTACAAATGATTTTAGAAATGCATTTGTATACTGTATTACATAGAGAAATAGGCCTATAGTCATTCAGAGATGTTGCACAATCTTTCTTGGGAATTAAGACAATGTCAGTGGCATTAACTTCCTTCAGCATTTTCCCAGAAGAAAAGAATTCCTGAACTGCAGCTATGCAATCAGTACTAATAACAGACCAAGCCTTCTTGTAAAACCCAGCTCCAAACCCATCAGGACCAGGGGATATGTCTATATGCATTGACATAAAGCCCTGAATGATTTCCTCCTCAACAACAGGCCTAATCAAAGCTAACCGTTGAGACACAGAAAGCTTATTCCCTTGATTATACTCAACCTCAGAAACACCCAAGGAGTGGGAATGCCATTCAACAGATCATCATAATAAGACAGAAAAGCCTGCTGAATGGAATCCTGGTCATTGTGAGTGCTACCATGTGTAACACCCTTGTTTCATATACAAAATAATTAGTAAAAGTCTATATTTAAAATAGTGTATTTAAAAATCTCCTTTTACAAAACAAGTTTACAAATTAAAATTGGGCATCCATTTACAATATAGATAGCATAACTATCGTTCCTTCTTTCCAGTCATCCGCTGAGCACTCTGATCTTCAAGCTCCTTGCACAAGTACCTAAAATGTTAACCACATAAGGGTGAGATCATTTCACAACACAGTGGATTATAAGATAGTAAAAAGGCACATAATGAAAACTCAAGCATCATAATCAAACCAAGCCATGAATAACGAAATGATTCCTGTTCCCTTTTTCCAAAAACCTTTTTATTTCTATTCTTATTAGTTTCTTTGATTTATTTTCACATTCTATTTTCTTTTCTTTTTCTTCTTCTCTTTCATTAAATTCACTTTTCTCTTTCGTTTTGTCCCTGGTCACGACCTACTGCGTCCGCACTAACGTGCAGGTACGACTTACTGCGTCCGGGTATGTTTCATTTTCATCCTTTCCCCTGGTCACGACCTACTGCGTCCACACCCATGCGCGGTCACGTCTTACTACGTCCGGGTATATTTCATTTTCATTCTTTCCCCTGGTCACGACCTACTGCGTCCGCACTAATGTGCTGGTCACGACTTACTGCGTCCGTGTATATTTTACTTTCATTCTCCCCTGGTCATGACCTACTGCGTCCGCACCCATGCGCGGTCACGTCTTGCTGCGTCCGGGTATATTTCATTTCATTCTGTCCCTGGTCACGACCTACTGCGTCAACACTCGCGTGACGTCTTACTGCGTCCGGGTATGTTTCATTTCATTATGTCCCTGGTCACGACCTACTGTGTCCGCACTCGCGTGACGTCTTACTGCGTCCGGGTATGTTACTTTTTCATGGTTTTAACATCATCGCCTCTTAAACTTTTTTAACAAGTACGTTACTCTAATAAATCACAACATTACACATTTACATTATCAAATTATCACAATTATATTTTGTAAATCAATTAGCACAATCCAAGCATGTTATTAACATAATCACCATTGCCCTTAATTTACAAATTCCATCGCCAATAACCAAAACAAATCATAGATTCCTATAAATTTTTCCCAACTAATACTCGTACTATTCGTTGGCGCTTAGAATCATTTTTAGGTATTCTCAATAAACATGTACATCCTTGACTAAAAAATTATTATACTCTTATCATTCGAACATTCTTGCAATTTACTCATGTTTCATTAATCAATCCATCAGCTATTAGCCCATACTATCATTTTTATCACAAAGTGTACCTAACAATATCCCAAAAAGCAACAGATATCACAAGTCAATCGACATACTCTGGTATGTCTCAGAGTGCTGTAAAATAAGTCGTCTTCCTAAGGTTCTTCACTTCCTACTTTAATATTAATAAAAAGAGAATTTAACATAAACCATTTAATTAATATAAAATTAACCATTAACATACTAATCACCCCTAAATCAATTTTAATTCAACACCATTTTGTTACGCACAACCCGGTCTAAGTATTAAACTTAAATCCTATTATACACCCTAACCATCCCTAACCCAAAGTGTGGAAAGGAGACTCCCCTTACCTTGGAAATCCTAGTCATAGGGACAGAGTCATTTTACATCCGCGACTTGCTCCGGGGTCAAGTTCAATAGCGTGTTGGATCTTTTGTGTCGCATTCTTTAATCAAATTAGCAAACCTTGATTCCCCTGGAGCCAATGAAGCACCCGTTTCCAGAGCAGCCTTAGCAGTATGATATTCCTCAAGCTTGAGATGGAGAGAGGAGAAACCGAGAGATCAATGGAGAGACCGAGAGACTGGAGCAATTCGAATGGAGAGAAGTAGAGAAGAACATGAGAGATGAGCTTGCGATGGATTAAATTGATCTCCTAGGGTTCAATACCTGAGCAATTTGAGCCCAAACATGAGGTCCCTAGCGTGCACCAGCAAAGAGAAGCGTTCGAGGCCTTCTTTCCCTTCTTTCTATTCATTTTCTAATCTCATTTCTATTTGCTTCTTTCTTATCTTTCTCTCTGACGGGTTGGGATGGGTGGCTACGGGTAGTTATAGGAAAAATATATTATTTTATAATTTGTTCTCATTTCGTTTGTGGGTCAATGTGTGTAGGTATTTTGGGTTATAATTAAAAGTTTGACGATCCAAACCATAAAATACTTTTAAGTAAAACAATATTGTATTTTGATTACTCAAAACTAATTAGAAAATAATAAAGTTACCGGTCCCTCCGGTTAGCTATTGCGTAAGAAAAATTATCGAAATTCAAAAGTAAATATATTTTCTAAATCTTGATATTAAACTTGATAATATATAATATTTAAAATTTTGAAGTAGAAGATTATTATGTATATCTTAAACCGGTTATATATTAAACCAGTCCAGAAGCTAAAAATAAAACAGCCTCCGAACACTATAAAAATTTACAGGGACGCTCAAAATATTAAGTTAAACATATCTTTCTGAAGAAACTATTTATAAAAATGCCTTTAAGGCTTGCCACTTGAGCTCCCTGTCAAAATGTTAATTAAACTAAATAAAAGTACTACTTTATTTTTGGAAAACGTATGATAACAAATTTAGACTTATTTTGACTAGAAAACATATTTCAAATATAATGATGAAATCAGAATTTTATTCCGAGACTCAAATCTTGAAAATATCATATTAAATCATTTAATTATTTTACTAAAAGTATTAGAAATAACGGGATGTTACAATTCTCCCCCACTTATTGGAATTTCGTCCCCGAAATTCCGTCTGATTCCTTTAATGGAGAACCATCCCTAATACAAGGTTTCTTGGCCGCGATACTCACTTATCTTGGTTTCACTCCCCCACTTGGATTAGGCGTACTACTTGACATTAAGAAGCAGCTAATATCTTGCACTCCACGAAGAGTACAATCTATGGTTCCATTCGGTTAGTTTCGATGTAGAAACACTATAGGGTTTTCCCCAAAATCAGGCTTAACTCTTCAAGGAAGTTGGAAATGGTTCTAGGATCCACTGGGTTCCCTCAGGAATTTTACCCCAAAGATTTGGAAAGGGTACTATTACACTCTGAATGCTAATGCCCTCGAGGTTTGATTATAATCTAGCCCTAAACATACCACTTAAATTCTATTCCTAGGGCCTAATCACACACATTAATAACGATCACCACATATATGAAAATCAGTTCAAAAAGGGTTTCAGGGGAAAAGAAAAGGGGCTTGTATGATTTGCAATCATAAATACATTTTCATAAATACTATTCTCCTAGTGTTATGAAAATTGTGCACGTCACCATAAAGAGCTACCACCATCTAGTTTCACAAGAATCTAGATGAGGAAGCGTAATCTTGTTCTGATTCGTCAGTCTTAAAGAAAATGGATATGTTGTTACTTTAAACAAAATTAGTTTAGTAAGTTTTCAAATTTTAGAACAATTACATTCCCTTCTTCTTCAAGTTTGAAAATTGAGTTTTGTTCTAAGTGGACTTGGGTTTGTATATGGAGAACTCCTATTTAATCGACGAGTGACTTGGTTAAAGCACATGGGTTAAATCACCGGTCGATTACTTAGAAATCCTCGCATCCTTTATTACTTTCTTAAAAATTTGTCGTGTAGCCTCACAATCCGTTTGGAATGTTTGGGGTTCGGTGCACTCTTTTGAAATTCATTTTGAACACTCACATTGTCAAACAAGTAATTATAATACTTTTCATTCACAAATATCCAGCACATAGGTCAATCAGACAACCACAAATATGCATAAAAAATAGTCCTATCTATCGTAGGATTTCATAAATACTAACTAGTCCCATAATTCCGGCAACTCACTAAGGGCTATCTAGGATTCCTAATCCTAGGACAAAACACAAAAGTTCATAATTTGAAAGTCAATTGAAACGTTTGCAGGCTTTAGAACCATTCAATCTTAAGCATAAACTGTGTACCTGTACATATGTAGATATATTCATTCAAATATACAAAAATAATCCTGAGTCCGAAAATAGGAGTTCCCTTTATATCGGGAAGCCTTTTGAAAACGAACAGAAATGGCAACACAATTAGTTTTGAAAATGGTTTGGAATCATGTTGCAAAAACGCATAATAACTTGCGTTGTAAGAATATCTGACACAAAATGCAACAGCTAGCCGAATATAATGACAACCAAGAAATGTTAGTGTCATAGTGTAACCATCGAGTGTGTTATGTATACACATGTACATGTAGAACAACACATACATATGTATATCGCTACACACAAATACTATTATGGATCTAATCCAAAACTCATGTAAAGACCTCCCGATTGAATTTAAACCCTTGGTTCTGATTGAGTAAAAATCGCTTGGCATTCCAAAAATCCAATTATTGTCGCTTGGGTTTAATTTCAATCGATAGGACTCCATACTTATCTTTTGTTTAGTATCAAAGTTATCGGAATTAAATTAGTGGTGGAGTCAATTAAAAATCCGATATAAAATTTATTGTTGTTGTTTCTTGGATTCTAATCTAAGCGACGTAATTGAATCACTCGTTTAGATTAGAATTAGATAAGGAATTATTTTGATTCTCCTGATTTCCACCTCAAATTTTCATCCGCTTACTCTAACGCTAAACTATTCCGCGCATAAATATACTTTGAGAACCTTTCGATTGGGTTTGAACCGCTTCCACAAATTAGGCAAAAGTCCTTTTATATTCACAAATCAAATTGGTGCGATTCAAATTCAATTGGTCAGTACTCAATACTTGCTTCACATTTGGGGTCACAGTTAATTGAATCGAGGTTAGTTATGGAACCAACTATTGCTTTAATTTAAATATTATTTTTCGCTCTCCTAGATACTAATCTAATCAATGTGAATTTAAGCACTTGGTTAGATGAGCATCGAGATTTTAATCTATTTGATTTTTTGTGGCTCCATTTCTAACCCCTGTCCAATTACTTTGATACCAAACTAGTTGTCAAACACATATATTCAAAACATAAACAATTACACTTAGCAAAGCAAAGAGAAGCATATCATTGGCATTAAGGTTCCATACATAGGAAATCGTTTGCAACTTCACAATAGTACACAAACTTTTGAATTTCGGTGACTTCACCTCCCAATATATATAATGTCGGATTGGCCATTTCCAACACTACATTTAATCGGTGGTAGTAGCCCTTACAATTCGATTGAGTTCCTGTACTACATGCTCGAATGCATTGGCACTAACCAAATTTCCTTTGCATAAAACTTTAAATTTCGATTAGTCCAAAAACTCCACATTTACGCTCTCGACTAATCGTGTTCATACCACTTAGGTTTCCTGTTTGCAATTTGGTGAATATTCAGAATATCCAATTCTTTGAATCACTAAGGGATCCTGCTTAGTTTCCAAAGAATTCGATTCTCTTTTCGCTTTCATAAAAATTTCTTAGTTTAACACTTGCTGTTATTTCCCATTGCAAACATAAACTTACGCGAGTATCACTTTAACGTCAAAATTTCCACTTGTATAAGTCTCACCTTTAGAGGAGAAGCTTGAGATGAGAGTGTTCGCAGCGAGATAGGGACCATTTTCCCTCAGGTCGGAAGGAAGAAACTGCTCTGATACCATAAATGTAACACCCTTGTTTCATATACAAAATAATTAGTAAAAGTCTATATTTAAAATAGTGTATTTAAAAATTTCCTTTTACAAATCAAGTTTACAAATTAAAATTGGGCATCCATTTACAATATAGATAGCATAACTATCGTTCCTTGTTTCCAGTCATCCGCTGAGCACTCTGATCTTCAAGCTCCTTGCACAAGTACTTAAAATGTTAACCACATAAGGGTGAGACCATTTCACAACACGGTGGATTATAAGATAGTAAAAAGGCACATAATGAAAACTCAAGCATCATAATCAAACCAAGCCATGAATAACGAAATGATTTCTCTTCCCTTTTTCCAAAAACCTTTTTATTTCTATTCTTAGTTTCTTTGATTTATTTTCACATTCTATTTTCTTTTCTTTTTCTTCTTCTATTTCATTAAATTCACTTTTCTCTTTCATTTTGTCCCTGGTCACGACCTACTGCATCCGCACTAACGTGCAGGTACGACTTACTGCGTCCGGGTATGTTTCATTTTCATCCTTTCCCCTGGTCACGACCTACTACGTCCGCACCCATGCGCGGTCACGTCTTACTGCGTCCGGGTATATTTCATTTTCATTCTTTCCCCTGGTCACGACCTACTGCGTCCACACTAATGTGCTGGTCACGACTTACTACGTCCGGGTATATTTTACTTTCATTCTCCCCTGGTCACGACCTACTGCGTCCGCACCCATGCGCGGTCACGTCTTACTGCGTCCGGGTATATTTCATTTCATTCTTTCCCTGGTCACGACCTACTGCGTCCGCACTCGCGTGACGTCTTACTGCGTCTGGGTATGTTTCATTTCATTCTGTCCCTGGTCACGACCTACTGCGTCCGCACTCGCGTGACGTCTTACTGCGTCCGGGTATGTTACTTTTTCATGGTTTTAACATCATCGCCTCTTAAACTTTTTAACAAGTACGTTACTCTAATAAATCACAACATTACACATTTACATTATCAAATTATCACAATCATATTTTGTAAATCAATTAGCACAATCCAAGCATGTTATTAACATCATCACCATTGCCCTTAATTTACAAATTCCATCGCCAATAACCAAAACAAATCATAGATTCCTATAAATTTTTCCCAACTAATACTCGTACTATTCGTTGGTGCTTAGAATCATTTTTAGGTATTCTCAATAAACATGTACATCCTTGACTAAAAAATTATTATACTCTTATCATTCGAACATTCGTGCAATTTACTCATGTTTCATTAATCAATCCATCAGCTATTAGCCCATACTATCATTTTTATCACAAAGTGTACCTAACAATATCCCAAAAAGCAACAGATATCACAAGTCAATCAACATACTCTGGTATGTCTCAGAGTGCTGTAAAATAAGTCGTCTTCCTAAGGTTCTTCACTTCCTACTTTAATATTAATAAAAAGAGAATTTAACATAAACCATTTAATTAATATAAAATTAACCATTAACATACTAAGCACCCCTAAATCAATTTTAATTCAACACCATTTTGTTACGCACAACCCGGTCTAAGTGTTAAACTTAAATCCTATTATACACCCTAACCATCCCTAACCCAAAGTGTGGAAAGGAGACTCCCCTTACCTTGGAAATCCTAGTCATAGGGACAGAGTCATTTTACATCCGCGACTTGCTCCGGGGTCAAGTTCAATAGCGTGTTGGATCTTTTGTGTCGCATTCCTTAATCAAATTAGCAACTCTTGATTCCCCTGGAGCCAATGAAGCACCCGTTTCCAGAGCAGCCTTAGCAGTATGATATTCCTCAAGCTTGAGATGGAGAGAGGAGAAACCGAGAGATCAATGGAGAGACCGAGAGACTGGAGCAATTCGAATGGAGAGAAGTAGAGAAGAACATGAGAGATGAGCTTGCGATGGATTAAATTGAGGGTTTTAATTTATTGACCCCCCACTTAATCACTTGACCCCTTTTTTTTGCCAAAATCCAAAATTGCCCTTTTTTTTTCTGGGTTTATGACACGCTCGCTGGGGGCCAGCGAGCAGTCAAAAAACAAAAAAAATATACTGCTCGCAGGGGGTCAGCGAGTGTCTAAATTTTACACACTCGCTGACCCCCCAGTGAGCAGTATATTTT
The DNA here is from genome assembly GCA_037953625.1 of Crotalaria pallida. NCBI lineage: Eukaryota > Viridiplantae > Streptophyta > Magnoliopsida > Fabales > Fabaceae > Crotalaria > Crotalaria pallida. The sequence goes on from CM075653.1 coordinate 28,502,251, forward strand.
TTTTTTTGTTTTTTGACTGCTCGTTGGCCCCCAGCGAGCGTGTAATTTTTGTGATGTTTGCTGGCGAGTACACGTTTTTTGTGATGTTTGCTTGTTTTTCCATATGTTAGCTCTCTCGGGGGTCAGCTAGCTTGTAAATTTTACAAGCTACAAGCTAGCTGACCCCCGAGAGAGCTAGTGAAAAGTCTTATTTTTAAAGCTAGCTCTCTCAGGGGTCAGCTAACTTGTAAAAATTACAAGCTAGCTGACCCCTGAGAGAGCTAGCTAGCTGAGGGGTCAGCGAGCTTTGTAAAATTACAAGCTAGCTGACCCCCGAGAGAGCTAGTGAAAAATCCTATTTTTAAAGTTAGCTCTCTCCAGGGTCAGCGAGTGTGTAAATTTACACAGCTCGCTGACTTCCCAGCGAGCAGTATATTTTTTGGTTTTTTGATTGCTCGCTGGCCCCCAGCGAACGTGCAATTTTTGTGATGTTCGCTGGCGAGTACACGTTTTTTGTGATGTTTGCTTGTTTTTCCATATGCTAGCTCTCTCGGGGGTCAGCTAGCTTGTAAAAATTACAAGCTAGCTGACCCCCGAGAGAGCTAGTGAAAAGTTCTAATTTTAAAGCTAACTCTTTCAGGGGTCAGCTAGCTTGTAAAAATTACAAGCTAGTTGACCCCTGAGAGAGCTAGCTAGCTGAGGGGTCAGCGAGCTTTGTAAAATTACAAGCTAGCTGACCCCCGAGAGAGCTAGTGAAAAATCCTATTTTTAAAGCTAGCTCTCTCCATGGTCAGCGAGTGTGTAAATTTACACAGCTCGCTGATCCCCCAGCGAGTAGTATATTTTTTTGTTTTTTGACTGCTCGCTGGCCCCCCAGCGTGAGTGACAAATTCCCAAAAAAAAAAGGCAATTTTGGGTTTTGGCAAAAAAAGGGGGTCAAATGATTAAGTAGGGGGGTCAATAAATTAAAACCCTAAATTGATCTCCTAGGGTTCAATACCTGAGCAATTTGAGCCCAAACATGAGGTCCCTAGCGTGCACCAGCAAAGAGAAGCGTTCGAGGCCTTCTTTCCCTTCTTTCTATCCATTTTCTAATCTCATTTCTATTTGCTTCTTTATTATCTTTCTCTCTGACGGGTTGGGATGGGTGGCTACGGGTAGTTATAGGAAAAATATATAATTTTATAATTTGTTCTCATTTCATTTGTGGGTCAATGTGTGTAGGTATTTTGGGTTATAATTAAAAGTTTGACGATCCAAACCATAAAATACTTTTAAGTAAAACAATATTGTATTTTTGATTACTCAAAACTAATTAGAAAATAATAAAGTTACCGGTCCCTCCGGTTAGCTATTGCGTAAGAAAAATTATCGAAATTCAAAAGTAAATATATTTTCTAAATCTTGATATTAAACTTGATAATATATAATATTTAAAATTTTGAAGTAGAAGATTATTATGTATATCTTAAACCGGTTATATATTAAACCAGTCCAGAAGCTAAAAATAAAACAGCCTCTGAACACTATAAAAATTTACAGGGACACTCAAAATATTAAGTTAAACATACCTTTCTCAAGAAACTATTTATAAAAATGCCTTTAAGGCTTGCCACTTGAGCTCCCTGTCAAAATGTTAATTAAACTAAATAAAAGTACTACTTTATTTTTGGAAAACGTATGATAACAAATTTATACTTATTTTGACTAGAAAACATATTTCAAATATAATGATGAAATCAGAATTTTACTCCGAGACTCAAATCTTGAAAACATCATATTAAATCATTTAATTATTTTACTAAAAGTATTAGAAATAACGGGATGTTACACCATGATCATCCATAACTGACAAAATTCTACTTTTATACCTCTTGTATTTAATGACAGAATGAAAATAGCTGGTATTTTGATCACCATTCTTCAACCAATGCTCTTTAGCCTTCTGCTTAAGAAAAAGAATAGCAGCTTCAGAAACCTTACCAAGTTCTTGATTAGCAGCCTTTTCAGCCTTCTGAAGATTAATATTCAAAGGGTCATCTGCAAGTGCAGCTTGAGCTCTCAGCAAATTTGCTCTACAAACAGATTCCTTCTTGTCTATATCCTTAAACTTGATTGAATTGAGAAGCCTGAGGGGACTCTGAAGACCTTGAAGCATCCTCATCAGTCTAAACATATTGCTCCCTTGGACATTACAATACCAGTTGTCTCTGATGATTTGAATAAAATCAGGATCAGAAGCTAGCATATTAAAAAACTTGAAATTACCCCTTCTTCTAATATCATAAAGATTCCAATTAACCAAAGCAGGGCTATGATCAGATATGCCTTCATGAAGAAAAACAGTCTCAGCATCAGGCCAAGCATTAATCCAATGAGAGTTAATTAAGGCCCTGTCCAATTTGCAAAAGATTCTGTCAACACCCTCTTGTTTATTAGTCCAAGTGAAATTACAGCCCTTGTATTTCATATCAATCAGGTTACAGTAGCTTACACAATCTCTAAAGGAGATACATTGTGAAACATCAACAGGCTGCCCACCAAGTTTATCATCAAGGTCTAAAAGTGAGTTAAAATCACCAATTAACAACAAGGGAAGAATAGTACTTGAACCAATACTTTTAATGCAATCCCATAACTGAATTCTGTCCTCAGGATCATTAGCACCATACACAAAAGTAGCAAAAAAAGTCCAGTTCCTGTGTTTGTGTTTGACTAGACAATGAACTAGTTGACTACTGCTGTAACATCCCAAATCCGGTCCATTAAAAATACGAATTAACAAAAAAACTTTTTCTATAAGGAGTGTGAAAACCAGAATGTATTTTTTTCATAGAGTAATATTTCTTTTACAAAATATTCTGAGTGTAAAATACTTATATAATACAAACTCCCAAAAACCCCTTTTTACACCCAGAGCATTGGTCTTCACAACTCTATCCTTCTGCAAAAGGATTTGGATGACGAGACATCATCCTGGCTGCTTCTTCTAGACACTTCCACTCCTACCGGAGTGACTTCAATTCTGTCCTTTGAAAGAACCTACCACCACAAACATGGTAGATGGGAGTAAGTCACTTGTCATATCGCCTAAGCAGATTATATGATTGGTCAAACACAAACATTATAGATATCATTTCAACATAATAGATACATGCCCAAGAGTCTTATTAAACAACATTGGCTAGAACCATTAATTTCTCATGCCATGCATGCACGTCTCTCAAACCATTTCTCCATAATCAACTCTTCCAGAAAACAACACTCTGGGATAGGCAATCGTGCGCTCGATGTTTCCACAACCTGCATAGCGGCCACACCGTTCTATACTGGAACCCCATCGACGACGATCCTAAAATGATACAAGGGGATGATCCCTGAACCATTGTCCACCAATAGTTCTAGGACCTTGTCATTTCTACGGTGGCGGCCACACCGTTCCAACCGTCTCATGTAGCGGCCACACCGTACTACATGGTTTCCAATCCCGCATGCACCTCACTGAATGATTCCCTGGACACCATGCATGAGATGCATCACACATATATTAATCATCAAATCGTACACATGGCGGCCACACCGTTCCATGCCTTCATATAGCGGCCACACCGTACTATATGGAATCACATACATATGGCGGCCACACCGTTCCACATGTCTTCGTGTAGCGGCCACACCGTACTATACGGAATTACATACATATGGCGGCCACACCGTTCCACATGTCTTCGTATAGCGGCCACACCGTACTATACGGAATCCCATAACACTTACCCCACATATGGCGGCCACACCGTTCCACATGTCTTCGTATAGCGGCCACACCGTACTATACGGAATCTTTTAAGCACAACGACTTCTTGCAGGAGATAGTCCATAACATATGGAAATCAGGGTGATCCCACTTATCCAAAGCTCATTATCCGAATCGGGGCAACAAGCCCTAACGCATTTGGATTGAATCCTCATAATCAACAAGCGTCACCACTCTTACAGTATCGTTAATACTCCTTAAGTCATTGTCTATTTATGTTCCAAGGTATTAGACTTACTCCACTTATCATCATGAGGGAATAATTTCTCTCTTATGTCCTATAAGCCATTAACTTCTTATGTTCTAGGACATTGACTACCAAGTTGACATGATCATGCTTATTAAATCCTTTATCAATATCTTACCCAGATCAGGAACTACTAATCACACTTTATATCTTCAAAGTAGACATGATCATCTTTAATCTAAAGGGGACATGATGATTACTCCATCTCTTATACTGTATGAATCAACTTATCTAGAGGTCAGACTCAACTATTTGTTCATGCCCCTTATGCAATCTTCAACCATCACATATAGCACTAGACAAGCATCTAATGCAATTATAATGCTCAAACATATTTCAATTACAAGTTTCCCTTCTAAGTGAATAACTTGATGAATGAGTCTAGCTCTCAATCCTAATTCTAGAATGAATGCAATTTATCCTTTAGACTTAAGGGAAGTTGATTAATACTTTACAGGCCACCTAGGCTTATTTTCTTTATCAAAAAGGACCGTCGCCAAACTATCAATTTGTATAAATCAATTTCTCTAAGTCTTGATCCCTTGGACTATTATCAATAATTCCTTAATTTATTAAGTTAGAATTGAAAATGGTGTTTTCAGGTTCTGAACAATTTACTCGAGTAAACTTCATTACACTCGAGTGTTCTTCAACTTTTCCAGATTACTCGAGTGTCCTTAAGATTACTTGAGTGTTCATGACTTTCTGAGGATTTGGGTTTCCAATTCAACAATTTACTCGAGTAGTTCATGGGTTACTCGAGTGTTCTTGGACATTTCCATAATACTCGAGTGACCTTGAATGACTCGAGTGTTTGACCTAAACTTGTCCTCAGGTCATGCTCGGTACTCGAGTACCAGACAAAATACTCGAGTGTTCTTGCTCAGTTTACATTGTTTTGAAAACATTTTACTCGAGTGTTCTGTCTTTTACTCGAGTGTTTTATAGCAGAAAACACTGAAACTTGGTTTTAACACACCAAATTCGTTTCTACTTATTTCCAGTCCATTCCAGGGATCCACAGAGTTGTCATAACATTATTTAAACATGTTACAACACTTATTTCATATCAAAACACGGATTTGACAGAGAATCCAATAATTATGCATAAAAACCACATTTCCAACAACTTGACATGCCAAATCCAATTCTGAGTAATTCTAACTCAATCCAATGGCCAAATGAGCTCTATTTACATAATTGAAACTTGCCTGAACACTAAGATCACAGCAATTCACAAAGAATCCAAATATGCTTCCATTTATGCATAAAATCACATATTATGCAACTCAACATAGCTTTATCAAATTTACCCTCATTTAGCATAAAAACAAGGTTTGTACAGCACATATGCAATATTTAGAACTTGCTCCAAACTTGTTCAAGGTTCATCATTGACTTACCAAAAGCATACCACATCAAGGTCATATTTTAACATACTTATCACTTATAACTCAACCAAACTCATGAATTCTTTTAACTTAATATCATCAATTCATTTCAGGCAGTATTCAGGTTTTAAAACAAGGGACCAAGTGATTGTTTGAACCTCCAAGTCCAGCAAGCATGTCTTGGTACAATTCACATGGCATGCACAAATCAAAATTCACAATCTATAATCCTAGCAATATGAATGACTTCTCCCAAACCTTGGACAATACTTTGATAAACTCAAAAACACCAAAGAACAGCAGCAGCCACACAACAGCCACCAATCCAGCACACACCACTTCCACCACCAAAGAGAAGCACCATTGTGAGCAGATTCCAAAGACCATATCGTTTGAGTGAGTAATCGTGCACAAAAATTGGAGAAAAAGGTTAGAATCTACTCTCTGCAACATGCATGAGAGATTAAAACCAATTTGAGATCAGGAGGGTTCACGAGCTTACCACAATCGAGGATCAAAGTGAGCTCCCAAAACCAGTTGACAGCAAACAACCCCCACTTTCGAGCTTCGATTCTTCCAACACTCAAACTCTCAGCTCACAATTTTGGTGTCTATACAAAGCTCTATATGTGAGCTTCGTATTGGTGTATGATTTGTGACCTAACACTACTCAAGGAAGGAGAATCGAACCAGAGAAATCAAGAACCCTAACTTCGAATTCCAAAACAAAAATGGCCAAAATGGTTGATCTTCATCAACAAGGGAGTTTAAATACTCGAATTCGTCGCGCATGCAGGTCGACACGAAGCCATGGTCGTGTCCCTGAGTCGATAACGTGTCAACTCGTGAGGTTTCTGAGTTGGTGACTCAGCCAACGCACTCACGAGTGCAACTCTGACCAGAATACTCGAGTATTCACAGAAGTACTCGAGTATTTTGGCCAGTTTTTCAAAAATATTTATTTTATTTTCTTTCCCTCCAAAACCTTTCTAAATTATTTCTAGGTCCCAAAACAGGGACTGATGAGCAAAAACATTATCTTCACATATTAGAAATTATCTAATATTTTTATGCATAATAAATGACTTCATAATCAAGGATTTCACAAAAATAGTTAATTACAAATAAACCTTTATAATTAATCTTCATTAATCAGGAATTAAAAATTTGGGGTGTTACACTACTCCCCCACTTAAAAGGAATATCGTCCCCGAAATTCATTCTTCTTAAAAATTCTACATTTTCAAAATCATATAAAAGATTATTCTCATATTATTATTATTCTTCCAAAATATCATTAGGGAGATTCCTCCCCCACTTAAAAGAATTCCTTGGATTTTTCAAACTTCTTAACTCCAAATATTTCATAAGATATTTAAAAGAAAATATTTTGAATAAAACTTTTGCTTCCAACGCGTATAAAAATCCTTTCTTACCAAAAAGGGTTTTCCTTTAACTTTCTCGAAAATTATTCTACAATTAATTCAAAAGAAATCTTTTGACTAAACTTTTTCGGATGAGATACAAAACTGTTCGAGGAAAAACTTTTCTGAAAAACACAATTCGCAATACACTTTCAATGAAAAACTTTTCCCGCTGCGCACTCTGATTACTTACGCACGATTAACAAATCATTTATATGACTTTATTCCTTAATAGTTGCAAACATTAGGGTGATCAGTCCTAATATTCAAACCATTAATAATAAAATCATCCCTTACAGATATAACCTTTCGCAAGAAAGGTCACACGACATATCTTTAAGTTAGATGAACTTAAAGATAGGGTACTTGTCACCATCAGATTTAGCTAGATAGCCAAGCGCTAGAGATATTTCCGTTGGGGAGACAAAGATTTGTCCTATCCCGGTGGTCATTAATCTCTCTATTCTTAGCTAATCTTTCTATCTCCCCATAGATAGCCAAGCGCTAGAGATATCTCCCGGTGGGCACTGGGTCGGGTGATGCTGCAACCCCGATTGGACTCGTCGGATCAGCGGTGGGAGTATCCTCTAGGACAACTCGAGAGGTAAAATGGTGAGAGCGGTAAACAGAACGAAACCGAAAACTATGGTAAGAACAACGGGCAGTTTGAACAGGAGGTGGTCCATGATAAGTATAAACGAGTGGTACGTGCATAATATAGATAATGGGGATCCTGAATCTACGAGGACGAATACGGACCAGTGGATTAGGGTGGTAGAATGTCAACTCCACCTCACCCTCAAACACTGCTCGGTGGTCCTCATAGACCCACACTCCACTAGGGAGAGGGCGGATCTCGATGCAAGCGAGAAAGCGAGACATCACCTACAAGGGCATGGGGATAAGCAAAGCGTACACATAATAGAAAGAGAGTAAAGACTTAACAATTATAATGTGTTAAACATATATCAACTAGACATGTCATCAATCACAAATTAACACGTATCAATCAATGATAGATAATAATGCATAACATATGCTCAAACTCAGGTTATCAATCATTTATTATTAATTAAATGAGAGTGGTATGATGTATGATGTCTTATCACTCGATCCTAGCTTCCATAGAAACTATTTCCACTCTGGAACGTCCATCCTTATAGCATCCGGTGTACAATTTCGTACTCGGTACCCTTGCGGGGTACAATTCAATACATTCCTCCTGGATGTATTACGCTCAAGCTTGGTAATGATACAAAACGCCGTAATCCTCGCAGACGTCACGTCTCCAAACATAATAATCACATCATCAGTATTCAACCATACTGGCCACATTTCCATCTCATATACGTGTCATCAAGCAAGACGTGTTTGGCGCTCCCAGAGGCCCTCCTCATGTTACAATAAACATGACATCAATCTAACATCCAATCACCATTTATAAATGCATCACAGATAATCTCATTGATTGGTATTTAAATTACTTGATAATATCCACCATTATCTCAAAGTAATTAAAACTTATTCCATGAATAAATTCAAGAAAAATTAGAAAATACCCAATCAGACATATTTCAGTCATATAATCAATCCATGATATTCCTTTAAGTGACATTAGGTTTAGATAAAAGTGGTTAAATTAAAAATGATGTTTTAAACAATTTCTGTCTTAATACTTGAGTAGTTGCAAAGTTACTCGAGTAGTTCATTGAAAATCTTGCATCAGACAGATCAGAATACTCGAGTAGTTCATCAGGTACTCGAGTAGTTCGTCAACCCAGAATACTCGAGTAGTTCATCAACTACTTGGGTAGAACTACTCGGGTATTACGTTGAAGTCTGGTGATTCTGCATCAGGCAATGCTCGAGTATTGGCTCGAATACTCGAGTATTTCATGACAGCAGAAACACTCTAAATTGGGTTTTTAACATACCATTTTCGATTTTGGCCAATTTTAACTCAAACCAATGATCAACAGAGTTGACATAACTTATATTAAACATGTTCAAGCACTTAGAACACATCAATTTATAGAGATTGCATACATTTAATTGATTATGCAAAAAACCATGAAAATCAACAACTCAACATACCAAAACACAATATACTCAATAAACTCATAATTTCAGGTTCTAAACAGTTTGCATGCATCATATATGACTTGCTCAAATCAAACTTAGAGCATGAATTGGTCTCCAAACCAAAAGTCTATTACAAACTAAGCCCTTAGAGCCTCTTGATGGCTCTCTATATATTACACCCCGATTTGACAACTTGAAAATATAATTTATTTAATTAATGTAGTGAAAATTTGGGCCAATTTTTTTTTTATAACATAACATGGACATGAGAATCCCCAAGATCCAAAATCTTTTATCAAAATAATTTGCAACATAATTTGATTCTCATATCACACGTTATACTTCAAGTTCCAAACCGAGATGTTACGAAACATCGCACTTTGAAACTTGCTTTCACAAATCACATTTAAAAGCCCATCTCTTTTATGTTTAACCAGAAAACTTAATATTGATTATCCAGCTTTATAAAACATCTTTCGGGTGCACATGTGGATGCAGCTAATGATGTCTAAGTACCTGGTAGGGGAGTACAATACTTGAACATAGATACTATGACAGTAGACCTCCGTCCAACGCAATGCTCCTCAGAAGGGTCGAATCATCAACCATCGAGTCCTCAAGCCGAGCTTGACCTTCTTCTCTTTCGAGACTCCACCTCGGTCTTGTCTTCGTAGGCCGTCACTTGAAGCGCCGACTCCCAAGATAATTTACTTTCTCTGTCACCCATGGACATCATCACAGAAGTCCACAGGGAAGAGGGAAGACAGAGAGAGTAAGCATTCCGAACGACGTATCGTCGACGATGTGGGTTTACGATAGGCAAAATATTAAGACAATACAAGCATACAACATTACACATTCACAGCACAACAATGCAATATAAATACAACACAGCAAGATAACATATTTGCATTATCACATTCGTAATCATGATTATCATTAATTAATCATTTATTAACGTAAGCTTACTTTAGTTTATCGGTATCGTTAGTCTATTCACGACGTATAATCCTTTCTTTCTCACGTGCTTTTCTCGAACACCTCATACGAATCTTTCACTTACGGGGATCTCTTGATCAATTTACCTCATGGAATCAAAATCTCTTAGTTCATATTTCTCGAGTCCATAATATCGGGAATTCAGGCTTTATGGTTTTGGGTCTACATCTCCTCGGAATCCATCCACCTAGTCGGAAGCAATCAGGAGTACAGGATCTCTAACCACACCGGCCTTTTACGGATGGCAAAATAAATAATGTCTCGAGAAAAAGGGCACATCCAACCGTGTTCGAGCATCCCTCTCACTGATCAAGATTTAGTCAAGGGGGGTGTCAGTCATCCGTCTAGTGATCGTGTGGTACTTCGTCCACACCCTTGGGTGACCAGCTCCGACCGGTTCAGCCAGGGCCCCTATGGTTTTTCCCACCTAGACAGACTTCTCAAGGCTTCTTGACGAATCACCGTCATTGTCGCCCCCTATCTTAATCATCCAGCTGAACACCACAAGGGTAATTCAGGTGTATCTTCCTCTCCACTACTTCGGGTTAGGGTTTTAAGTCGTGAGGTTATACTTGTTTCTCCTAACGTCGACCCATCCTAAGTCATCTCCGTCATACAGCTCCGACCATATGCGGAATGCTTCTGTGGGACTCGACCAATACGTCTGATGGGCTCCGACCCATCCTGAACCATTTCGGCATACGGCTCCGACCATATGCAGGATATCCACAATCTTTCTGACGGGCTCCGACCCATTCAGAATCATTCTCGACATATAGCTCCGACTATATGCGGGACATCAACAATTATTCTGACGGGCTCCGACCCACTCAGAATCACCTTCGGCATATAGCTACGACTATATGCGGGATATCCATCAATCTTTGATAGATAGGCTCCGACCTATCTTAACTCACTCTCAACATATGGCTACGACCATATGGAAACTATCTCAACATATGGCTACGACCATATGGGAACTATCTCAACATATGGCTACGACCATATGGAAACTATCTTTGTAGAATTCGGCACTCATTGCATCCGCGTCCAAAGGCATCGCCGTCGTCGTCATGTCATTAGCTCGATCCACGTACTCGGCGCATCAGCATCATCCGGTTCCGTAGCGCGTCTTATCCGTTAGAGTTCCGTTCTATTCTTTGGGGGATTTCTTATAGTTTTCTAATGTCTTTACTATTCTTATATTATATCGCGGGGTGATGCATTATACTCATGCAATGACAACATAAGTAATATATCTCAACATAAACAAATATATCAATCAATCAATACCATGTAATGGTATAGGTCTGAGTCTTCGTATACCACGATACAAACAAGGCACACAATTTATCGGGTATACTACTAGCTACGATAGACCTTTACTCTGACTTTGAGAGAGTACGGAGTGTAACACCCCAATTTGGACTTAGAATTTTCACTAAAAATTTGCGCCATTTTTTTTATGACATTACCCAAGTCAGTTCATTTTAATTTTTTTTTTAAAAGTTTTTCATTAAAAAATTGATTCATTTGATTTTCAAAATATTTGGTTCATAACTCGCTACATAAAATTCCTTTCCAAAAAGAGATGTCACTAACACTTTTCCAAAAAGCTCCTTTTCGTGATGCCAAAATTCTTCGATGGTTAACTTGCGGAAACATTTAATTATTTACTGAACTTGATACATAACCAAAAAGAACTTCTTTTATTTCATTTAAAATAATCCATATTACAACTGGGGTCACATTCGGGATAGAGTAATCATGTCCTACCCATCCAAAGATGGAATACAAAACAAAACTATCCTAGACTATTAGTCTTCATCATTTCCTCCACTGCAACTGTCTGGAATATTCCTTGATTGCTGCTTCTGCTTCCTCCTCGTATGTACGTCGTCTCGCGATCCTCTTCCGACTTGAGCAACCACTACTCGATATTTTACATGATCTGCCATCTGTGAACATGGTTCCCCAATGTCCACAGGAAAGGGAAACAGAGAGAGTAAGCACTCCAAACGATATGATCGTCGACGGCGTGGGCTTACCAGAGGGGAATATTAAGACCACACAAACATATATACATCATTATTATCATTCCGTTTAATAAATTCAACTAATCACCAAAAGGAAAATTTTCATAAAATCATAACCGTTGTATTTAATTATCTTTAGGCTCTAAGTTATCAACCACCGGTAATTAAAAGAAAGTACCACCACCGAGGCTCAAGAGTTTGGTAGCACACACGTTACATCTCCTCCATCATTCCAACCACATCCTATTTCGGAAAGCAGATGGGACGCACAGGAACCCTAACCATGCTGGCATCGATGTCGAAGGGTACGCACCAACAAGTATCCAACAACCGAAGTAAAATCATTTCATCACTACAGTTTCAAAAATGCAGCGACATCTAACCCCATTCGGGTTCCCTCTCACCATCTAAGATTTGCTCAAGGGGGCGACAGCGCTATCTCTAGTTGATCGTGCAGTTCCTTGCTACGACATTGCCTACAACCGAAAGACAAGTCCTTGTAGTCTTGTCCCGCCTAGAGAAGCACTCGAGGCTTCTTGACGTTCATCGTCCTTGCCCTCCCCTATCGCAATCACCACTTGAAAGTACATCGGCCTCCAAGTATTCGGTGTCTTTCCTCTCCACTACTTCACTCTCAACGCGTAGGTTTTGGAGAGGGGTTCCTAAGTCTTTTAAGTCTTCTAAGTCTGTCATTAATCCTAGTTTTAGTCGACCCATTCTAAGCCTTGCTTCTAACGGGCCTCCACCTCTAAGGGACCACAACAATACTTCCCTATAGTACAGTGGATTCCACAAGACTTGAAACCACGGCCCAGTCATCCACGTGGTCAGTCACTTAAGGGGATTATTTAGCGAAGTTATTTTGTGCCGCTTGCACCATCTCGCTTTTGCAATTCCACATTATTCTTTAACCATTCTTATATTTCATAATAATATTTACAAAATATGCCAAGTTCTTTTCATGGGACGACCGTTCGAAATATACTAAGTATCTTTTCATAGGAACAACCGATCAAAAAACATTAATTATCTTTCCATAGGATGAACCATTATTTCCAGAACATAATTCCCAATCTTCTTGTTATCTCATCATATAAATCATTTCCATATAATATACAATTCAAAAATATACAACATGATATAATCAATTATCAACCGACATACATTTAATATCGAGGAATCGTGTTTTTCGTAAAAACGGTGGAACACACACTCAATTGCCATTTTACTACTCGACCGATAGATTCCTAGTTCCGACCTTTGAGATGATACGGAACGTCCTAATATTACCCTACATGCCACTATGTCTTAAGAAGGCTTCTCTCTCACCTGAGATCCATGCTTACTCTGTGTCAACCTTTATGTCAACAGCTCCAGCAGCTCGCTCACCTTTGATTCCTTTTATTTCTTAAACGACGAATGACATACAATTAATATCGAGCAAGTACCTTATACTATTTCTTTACTTTGGGAAAGACTAATCCCAGAGTACCTTAAAACATAAATTCTTTTTAAAACAGAAGTCCTTTTCAAGGCGTCAAATAACTTAAAATAATCCCTTTTAAAATTCAAGAAATCCTTTTTGCAAAACATAATTTAAAACTCATCTAATACTTTGAAAACTATTTAGAATACATTTTTATTTCTATAATACCATACTATATTACTTATATAACAACTACCACATGCACACACTTATACCAGTAAAAACAACAATTTATTTAAACAAATAACATCAAATCATACTTTCACAAATTCTCTTTTATAATTTCTTTTTACTCTATACACTTATATTAAAGGTCCTATCATAAAAATCCTCCTACTAATTCATTCCAAAACAATTTTTTATAGTTGATGCAACCAATCTAGAATTTCGGACAGCATACCCTACAAGTCTTGCAAAGTCATTTTTTCTTTTTAGCTTTTAAATTAGGAAAATCATCTCCAATCATATTATACCTTTAAAACACAATCATAACATCTTAAAAATAAACCTCAATTTTTTTTTACTACAAATCTTACTTCTAAGCACCTTATAACAACTACCATGTCCAGACCACTCATACAGCATGACTTTAAAGTATTTTTCTTTTGATGCAAATTTTTAATCAGACCAAGCAGTAAACAAATTTTACAAAATCATGTTATAAGCATATATAACTAAATGAGAAAATAAACTCAAGCATTCAAAGTTCAAAATACTTTTTCTATCATTAATTAGATTAAATTACAGACTACAAACAGTTTACAGAAAATTCACCTTCAAGCATCAGTGCATTCACAAAATCACTTTTATACTTCCTTTTATTTTTAAAAACTTATAATAAAGATTTTATCATAAATCACACATTACCAATTATTTCAAAATGGTTTTCATCCTTGATGCAACTATTTTACAATCTTGGACAACACATACACTATTTCTCAAAAATCAATTTTCTCCTAAATTTATCGAAAACACATGCCACTTTTTCCTAAAAATTCTTTACAAATCCTACTATAATAAAATGATTAAATATGATTAAAATAAAGCATATTAGTTTGCTGGACAAACACCATAAGTCCAGTTGCATCACTTCAAAAATTTAAACTAACAGACTCTAACATTCCTATACATACTTTAATTACATATAAACAGTTAAGCATAGTATACACCTATAAAATTTATTATTTGGAGCCTTATACCTTATGAAAATAATATTTTTCAGCATTAAGAAAATTTCCAGATCTAAATATATTTTTATCAGAATACATAATACACACTGATAACCATTTATTCTCATAAAAAAAATCAATTAAAAATAATCAAACATTTTTGTTTTTCTCTTCAATAAATTCGGCCAACATTATATACATATAAGAGTACTTTTTAAATTTTCAAACACACATATATACTATAGTCACTTAGTTTCATATACTCAAAATAATCAATTTGACACAAGATAATCACTTTTTAAGAAAAATTACTTTTGTACAGTAACTAGTTTACAATTCATACTAACTACATAGTCAGACATTTACACAATCACAAGATAAAAATTTACTTACTTACTCCTAAATTTACCAAACCAAATAATATAAACCATGTGTAACTTTTAATCAAAAATCAATTATACTTCATTGTTAACACCATAAAATCCAGAATTTCATTTGTTTTCATAGAACTAATTTCATTTCACTATTACAACATCAGAGATCAAATAATCATCCAATAAGTCACATAACATAATAATAACAACTACCACCCTATATATATATCACGACCAAACAATAAAACAAGGCAAAAGACTAAATTTTTTCTTTTCTTTTAATGCTACATTAGATCTTATAGTTTCAGTAACACAAAATTTTCAGAATCTTATTTAGTTTCCATTTTGAATCCAAACAAAAAGAACTAAAATACTTCAAACAGATACAAAATTTCTATAAAATATAAATGTCTATATTGTAAGAACACAAAAATTTCAGAATATAATTTTTCCTTTTGTGCTACAAAATTCGGTCATCTCAAGGCCAAAGAAAAGGGGAGATTATTCTCTTTAAACAATTCATTTTGTCCCTTTCCTTTAAACCTTTATTCATTTGATCATAAAAACAAAATACCACCAACAAATACATTGTTCATTCTAATATAAAAAGAAGAAGTAGAAACTTTTAGTTCTTACTATTATAAAAAGGAATTAGGGATTCTAATAACAGTAGAAGAAGAGATGAAAAATAGATTAAAAACATCAGCTAGAATTACCTCTCTTCCTTAAGCTAAATGACTTCCCCAAAGTGAGAAAATTTTCCTCCTCTACCTCTATGCAACTCGCCACCCCCTCTCTCTTTTCTCTTGGAATATTTTTTTTTTCTCAGAATAACAACAAGTAGTGTGTGTGAAATTGTGAGAGGTGTGATGGTCTATTTATAGGTGAAGAGAAGGCAAATATTCCCCAAAAATCTGATAAGAAATTCATCCCCCCTCCTAGTCCATGGTGAGTCATCAACTTTACTTCTTCACTTGGAACTTCACAAGCATTAAATGAGACTTTTCTAAAAACTATAGCTTCTTAACTCAAGGTTTATTCCTCACAATTTTCAGAAATTATTCTCTTCTCTCGCTCCTAATATTTGGACGGTGCACACATATAAAAATAAGGAGAAAAATTTCCATTGGCCTATTTTGAATTCACCACATAATTGACCAATCACATCAAAGTTTTCATTTATAATAATTCAGAAATAATTAGAAAAATACTAATATTTGGACTGTGCAACCAGTAGGCATTTAAATAAATATCTCAATATATAAATAAAATTATTTTATAGCCCAATAGTTTATTTCATGCTCCAAAATAATTTTTCTAAGTTAAAAATACCAAAAATTTGTTTTTCCCTACTGTACAATACTTTTTCGTAGATGTCAACCACATAATAAAACAAGGATCGCATGATCACTTGTTCTTTAAGTGTGATTGGAGCAAGGAGCTTCTTACTCTATTTGCTAATTGGATGTGCATGCAGATTGTAAGCTTTGACAGTAACACATGGATGAAATGGCTTAAATATGGAATAAGGGAGAGAACTTACTAGAAGATTATGTGTGCATTCATTGCAGCGGTTGTGTATGAGATCTGGACGGAGAGATGTCGTCGGGTGTTCCATGAGAAGATGCAAACTCCAAAAGCTCGTTGACGAGTGCTTGGTCGAGAGTTAGCTTCAAGAGTTATGAGTAAAGTTAGGGATTTTACAAGATGTAGGAATGTGTTGTTGGTTCATAGATTAGCCAGTCTTAGTTAGATGCTTTTATGATTTATTACTTGTGTTTAGTTTCTTACCAATGAACCCTTCCTAGAAGGTGGCATTGGTTTTTTGTTAGTGTAAAAGTTGCAAGTTGGTATTAATAAAATTTTTTATTTACCAAAAAATACACTTGAGTCAAAAGGTCATTTAATGCATTAAAACCATACCTTTACACTTAAAACTCAAAAAATCGTTCAGTACTGTAGCAGTGATAAAATTTCGAAAACTCCAAAATAAAAATCAAAACTTTACATTTTCATAATCTACACTTCGATACGATCGTTTTGATATATCATTTGTAATTTTTTGACGTACGGTTTAAAAGATATGAATTTCTGAAGATAGAACACCTTAATCCTTCCAAAAGCATTTTATCTTCTAAGATCATTTAAATCAAATACTATACCTTAAAATATTTTATTTAAATACATTAGGGAAAACATTGATATGCATATATATATATATATATAATGCATACGATTTTAATTAACTCCAGGTACCAACAATCAAATATAACAATTTAAGATCAAATATAAATTCACAATTACTTTGGGTAAAATTGTGGGTCTCACACGGAGTGTCCTAATAGATCACCTAAGTACCACGGTGTCTTAGGGAAGCTTATCTCTCACCTCAACTCCAGCAAATACTTTGTCCGAAATCGTTGCGGGTCCTCCCAACTGTCAACTTCTCCAACTTCCTAACTTATACGCACCTTGTACTAGATAGGAGACACTAACGTTACTAGTCTATCTAATAATCGTTATACTCGGAAATCAAAACGTCTTTTCGAAAACTCCTTTCACTTCTTGTCGGAAAATCGTAAAACGTCAAGATTTTTCTCAAATCAAAAATCCAACTTTCACTATACTTTAAATACTTTGAAATCATTATAAGAAATCAATGAAATCATTTTAAATAAATGGATCGGTTGCTGGTCCGTCTTGGACAGCAGCTCGCTCGATCCCGAAAACATTGAAAACGTGACTTTTTGAAATCCAACTTTTTTTAAATCACGTAGCACTTAAAACTTAAACTTTAAAACAACCAAACACATTTTCAGAATTGGAAAACAATTTAAATAAAAACTGGACAGCAAATATGCTAGCCCATAAAACACTCTTTAGAAAATCCGAAAACATTGTAAAATCGCATTTTTCAAACCAACTTTATCTTATATTAAATACTCATAAAAACTCAACTTCAAATTACTTTGAAAACATTTTTAAATAAGAAATACAACTTATAAAAACTCTGAACAGCATCATACTCTAAGTCTCAAATTCATTTTCTATTGTCCAAAACCAATTTAAATCCGTAACCAAGTTAAGTATCTTGAAAACAATTAAACAAACACTTTGATTAACAATTTCTCAAACTCAAACACTTAAAACAATTTATTTTCAAGTATAACATCATGTAACAAAATGAGGCAGCAACCAATAGGCCCAATACTTTTTTTTTTAAATAACCAAATCCTTTTCAAAAAACCGATCAATTTCAAAAGACCAATTACAACATCATAACTTATTAAATAACTCATTTTTCTTCACTTCTTTTATCAAACAAACAATTCCAAAACACTTAAACAAAGTAATTCAATTAACATGCACCACTTAAAACAAACCATTTGGCACATAGCACATACCACATTCTCAAATCATAATTTCAAACTAATAACCTAGACCGAAACACCGTAAACAATTAACTTTGCAAACTCATTCATGCATAGTCTAAACATACCATCAAGCAATCACTCATTCAATTATTTCAAGACATTATAATCACCATACAGATCCAGCCAATTCACAAAACAAAGTACAAAATTCATATTTGTCAAAAACATTTAAATAAAGCTTTTGTTCAATTACGGGAAAGCACAAAAGATAAAATCTAAAAATATACCAAATCAATTTGTTTAACCTTCAAAATTTCCAGAACATACACATATATGAAAAGGTTCATCACATAAAATTTTCAAGTCATTTGAACAATCTTAAGCTAGGTTTCAAATCAGATTTCGTATGAAAAGCAAAATAGAACTGTTGCTGGCCTGAGGCCAAAATTCCATGATTAAAAATAGTGTTTCAACTCCGAATTGCATGAAAATTGGTATACACTTTCCTCATACAGTCAAGACCATCTCATAAAAATTTCAGATTATTTGGAGTTGTGAAAGTCATACTTTTTCAATTAAATTCGTCGCTAAGTCCGGAAAATCTGAACCAAACGGTTCACTGTTTCTCAATTGGTAAAAATATCATATCAACTCCAAATCACCTCAAATTTTACAGAGAATCATACGACATGGTTAAGGAGCTACCATAAAAATTTAAAGCAATTTAGAGTAGCACAAGTTTGAATATTCTGTCCATCCTTAAACCGAAAATCTTGTTTTCTCAAAATTGTCCTTACAAAGTTAGCTTTCATAGAAATAGGAAATCAACTCCAAAAATCATTCAAAAATTCAGAGAAGCTTATTTTAACATACTTAAATCAATGACAAAATTTCAAAATTATTGAACATGCACAAATATTATTTATCAAGGTTAAAAACACACATATCCCAATTTCAGCACAAAATTTTATTAAATAAACTTGTTCATTCATCTCAAACATTCATAACCACAAGTTATCAAGTTAAACATAAACAAACTTCTTCTCAACATGTTCACATATTCATTCATGCATATATCTTAATCAAATAAAGAAATCAAACTTTTTGGCATACATAAACACTTAGACAAATTTTCACCTAATCTTACATTTAATCTTATCCAAAACCGTATGATTCATTTGTTTTTCAAAAATTATTTCCTCAAAGAATGACTTCACAAATCATCACATAATTTCATGATATCAACACATATATACTCAAGAAAGCTTAACTCAAAACTAAGGTCAAAACCGTGACCTTAACTAGGTTTTCTCAAAAACATTTTCAAGAATTCAAGACTTCTAAAAACAACTTCAAATAACAACAATTTCACATAATTCATCAAACAAGTAAAAATATAACCCTAGCATGCATTTTCTACCTAAAACCGTGGGCATCAAACAAATCTTTAAACAATTTTTATTTCACATCAAACACTTAAGATCAACTCAAAGTTCATGGAAATCACATATTCATCATTTAGATTTAAGAAAATCTTAATCTTTTCAACCAAGCATGCAAAACCGTGGCTAACACATAAGGATCACAACATCACATAAATTTCATTATTCTAAAGCATCATCAAATCCATGATCATAACATGCAAGAGACCAATCAAAAGGAAATCAAACTTTCATCAACATCAAAACCGTGACCAAGAAAAATCATCAAGAAAAGTTCAATCATTTCAAGGATCTCTACATTAAAAACTCAAGCACCAACTATATCATAGTTTAAACATAGATCTTGACATGCATGCAAGCATAAACACTAGATCTTTGAGAGATCCTTTATGAAAACTCAAAGATCAATTTCTTTCAAAACACTTTTAAAGAGATCAAAAAGAAAACTCAAGATCATGAGAGAAAACACTTTCTTAAAAAAAACTTCAAGATCAAGTTTAGAAATCATCATGCATGTTAGTAAAAACTCTAGATCTAACATAAAAACAAACATGCATCAACACTTTCAAACCAAAAATCAAGCTTTAGAAGTAGATCATGAAAAACGAAAATGAATCAAAGAAAAGAGGTTAAGGGCTTAAGGATCTACCTAAATCAAGCTTAGAAATCAAACTAGAAAAGCAAAATCCTCCTTCTTCTTTCTCCTTAAGGCTTCGGCCACTCTCTCTCTCTCTCTCTCTCTCTCTTTCTCTCTCTTCCTCTCTCACTAAGAGCTTGATGTTGCTCTTAGTTGTGGAGTGTTTAGTTTGGAATGGAAAGAAATGGAAACTAAATGAAAGGTGTGTGTGTTGGTGTTGGTATATACATGGTCTTAGTGGACTTGGGCTTTGTTTCCTCTCCGTACGGCTCACTCTTCCTTTCTCTTTCTATTTCTTTTCTTTTTCCTTCCTTATGTCATGCTTAGGTCACTAAGATGACATCATAGACTTAGCCATGAAGAAACCTAACTTGAAGACCAAGTAAATCAACTTGGTGGCCAAGCAACACACCAAGCATTCGGCCTTAGGGTATTTAGGGTAGATTAGGTTAGCTAAATTAGGTTTAAGGTACTAATTAGGGTCTAATCACGATTAAGGTAGGATTAGGAAAATTAATTTAGGTTTAGTCCACTAATCCTTAGAGATTAGGGCTTAATCAATGATTAAGGTACTAATCAAAAACTTAATCCATACTAACATGGGTTTAGTGAAAACTAATTCTAGATTAGCTCACTAACCTTGAGGGTTTAGGGTTTAAGAGAGTGATTAAGTACTTAATCAAGGATTAGGAACTTGATTAAGGTTTAATCAAAGATTAAGGGTACTAATTAGGGTTTCTGGAAATAATTCTAGATTAAGGGTATAATAAGATGATTGGACTTTGATTTTTCAAAACTTAGAGTGAAAATAATTTTCCTTCTTAAAACCATAAAACCATATGAATCAATTTAATGAAAATAAAATCTTAATTAAAACTTTAAGTAATACAATTCATTTGAAAACCTTAGAAAACAAACACATAAAATCATAACATAAGTGGATTAAATTCCAAAGTGTAGGAATCCATCATGAAATCAAAACTCCTTTAGTCAATTCTTAAATCAATTAGGTTAAATCCATAAAAATGCACAAAGGAATTCATTTCTCAAATAAAATCACAACTAATAAAATTACTCCAAACTTCAACAAAATCATTTGCTTGAATTCCATAAAAATCTTTGTTTACTAAAATTTCATAAAATCAACAATTGATTACGTAATCGAATAAAATACTCATCGAAAATCATTTGTAAAACAATATCTCAAAATTCTTCTTTAATGAAAACTTATTTATTTTAGTCAGGAAAATACGGAATGTCACACTATACAAAACGCAAACTTTAAAATCAATCTAGTTTATGAAAAGCTTTCCCCATACCTCTAAGACTTGAATCAACGGAAACTTTGGAGAGATTTGCTCTAGAATTCCCAAACCCTTAAAGAACAGCACATGCAGACAGTTTTGAGCAGAGCACCAAAATCGAATTGGTTGACATATGAAATGGCAATCAAAGTTGGGGAAATTAGTTTCTCTAAACTCTCTACAACACATACTAACTAAAGAAACAAGTTTGAGATCAAATGGTTGCATGAGCTTACCACAATCAGAGTTCGAAGTAAGCTCCAAGGTTCAGGTTTTTGTTTCTTCAGAAATGGAACCCCAATTTGCAAGCTTCGATTCTCCTAACACACGAACTCTCAGCTCACGATTTTGGTGTCTTTGGGAAGCCCCGAATGTGAGCTTCGCAATGGTGTATAGTGTTGGAAGTCAAGCTTTCCCAAGGACGTAAAGAGTTATGCTAGAAGACTTCTAGAAAAATGTTTTGATGATAACAAACAAGCTCTATCAAGCTCAACGCTCAAGCTCAAGCAAGTAGTTTAAGTAGATTAAGCTTTGCCCATATAAATCTTTGTAAGGTAATGAAGTTTATTTTTTCAAGTTCATAAGGCCAAAATAAGTTTCCATTTAAGG
Organism: Crotalaria pallida; assembly: GCA_037953625.1. Lineage (NCBI taxonomy): Eukaryota > Viridiplantae > Streptophyta > Magnoliopsida > Fabales > Fabaceae > Crotalaria > Crotalaria pallida. The sequence goes on from CM075653.1 coordinate 28,524,618, forward strand.
AGAAGAAAGGAATTTTTTTGAAATCGTTTTAAGTTGGATTTTCTGCGAAAAATGTTTTTGAAAACCTATGGTTGCATACTCTACTTTAGAAAATCAATTTTATGAAAATAAGCAGAAGTAATCTATTACCTCTCCTAGATAATCGAGTACTATGTTTCTGAGTTGTGACCTGGGAATTTTAATTAGAAATAATCGATTACCTTATTTAATAATCGATTACCTTTCTCATAAGAAGTTGTTAATCGATTATCTTGTTTTAAATAATCGATTACTTTCTTAAAAATGAATTTCACTATTTTTCACAGAATGAAGATAATCGATTACCTTCTTCAAGTAATCGATAACCTTTAAGTTTTATTGAAATCCGTGTCAGAATCAATCTTAAATGTTTCTAGATTTATTTTTACATAATTGATTTTGATTTATTTTTAAAATTCGAATTTAAATATCTTTTTGAATTAATTCCTTATTTGTTTTGAGAATCAAATCTTGGATTTATTTTATAAATCTATTTTATTTGTTTTTTATTTTAAAATTTATTTTAGAGTGAAGGGACACTTTGGTCCCTCAAGTTTTTCGACAGGGACTAAATTGGTACTTTTGGAAAAACACAGGGACTAAAAATGAATTAAATTTCTTGAGGGACTAAAGTGTCCCTGTCGAAAAACTTGAGGGACCAAAGTGTCCCTTCACTCTTTATTTTATTCTATTTTATTTTAATTCTGAAATCTTTTTGATTTGTTGTTGATTTCAAAAGTTAATCTTATTTATTTGAATTTCCAAAAGAGTTTTTGACTAATCCTAATTTCTATTCTCTGATCAAAAAATCATGTTCTTCTTCTTCTCCTAGAACACGTTCTTCATCGTTCATATTATTTCTTGAAGAGAAAAACCTTTTGGCCTTATCACTTGTGAATTAAAACTTCATTATCACTAGTGCTATATTGTTGTATCCGTTTTTTTGAGAACACAACAAGTTGTATCACTCTCACTTTCATCATATTCAACCGTAGTTATAGGGAGTGGATCCCTTAGTGGAACGTATGGCACGGTCTTAGGGTGAGGAACCCTTGTGTGTTATTTGAGGTCCTTAGCGAACGGAGGTTCCTAGTAGTGTGCGGGGCGCTCTTGGTTGTAATTGGGTGCGGCTCAATTCAAAGGTTATAAAAAGCTCAAGCGGGTCGCTTGGGGACTGGACGTAGGTCTTTCGCTGAAAAGACTGAACCAGTATAAAATTGGTTCGCGTATTCCTCTTCCCTTATCTCTTTATTTTCCGCATTATTTTGTTTAAATCGTTTCCGCGCTACTCTATTTTATTTTAATATCTAACGCTTCACCTTCACGCTCAAAAGTTTAATCTCTCCATAAAACAATTTTTCTAACGTTCGAGTAATTTCCAATAAATTTAATAAAACTCAATTCACCCCCCCCCCCTCTCGAGGTTTGAGGCCGATTCTAACATATAGTTTGTGTTTCAACTCTCAAAGATCAGGGAGAACGAAAGGCTTGAAATTATGAACCCTAAACTCAGAAATTCTTCACGAAATTAGCAAAATGAGAGCTTGATTCATCAACTGTGGCTATTTATAGCCAAATCAATGGCTCATGCAAGTCGACACGCGATCAAGGACGTGTTGCTGGGCTGATTTCGTGTCAACATTTGGGTAACTCGGTGGTTGACTCATCAAACGCACTAACGTTGAGCAACTCTGTATACGATACTCGAGTATTGGGCTGGAATACTTGAGTATTTTGACCAAATTTTGAAAAATTAATATTTTATTTCCTATCCCTCCAAAACCTTTCTAGTATTACTTCTAGGTCCTAAAACAAGGACTAATATGCAAAACTCCTATTTTCACACAAAAATAATTGTCGAATTACATTCCACATATTTTTCCTTCATCAAATGCATACACAAAACACATAATTAATCAAAGATTATAATAAAAGTAATTAATTATAAATAAACTTTATAATTAACTTTTATTAATCAGAGATTAAAAATTTGGGGTGATACACTACTCCCCCACTTACAAGGAATTTCATCCCCGAAATTCAACTTACAAAAACAAATCAGGATAATCTTGACGCATCCTATCCTCTAACTCCCAGGTTGCCTCGATCACATCACCACTCAACCAGATCTAGACAACCTTGACCAAAGAAATTCCTTTTCCTCTGAGCTGCTTAATCATTTGGTCTTCAATCCGGATAGGAACAACCTTAAAGGTTATGTTCTCACGTACATCTAGATCATCGAGTCGGATTTTAAGAATAACAGTTGGGTCATGGATATACTTTTTCAACAGAGACACGTGGAAAACATTGTGTATATTGGCCAAAGATGGGGGTAAAGCTATCTGGTATGCTACAGGACCTACTCTCTTAAGAATTTGGTAAGGACCAATAAACTTAGGAGATAATTTCTGGGTTTTCAAAGCTCTACAGACACCTTTGGTTGGAACTACTCTAATAAACACATGCTCTCCCTCCGAAAACTCTAACGGTCTTCGCCTTTGGTCAGCATAACTCTTCTGTCGGCTCTGAGTTGTCCTCATCTTTTCTTGAATAATCTTGATCTTCTCAGTTGTCTCTTGCACAACTTCAGGACCAACAAGAGAATTCTCCCCCACTTGGAACCAACATAGCGGGGTGTGACATTTCCTTCCATATAGAGCTTCAAATGGAGCCATTCCAATACTCGTATGATAACTATTGTTATATAAGTAAACTCTACGAGCGGCAACATTTTCTTCCAACTTCCGAGCTCTTCCAGAACACAAGCTCTTAAAAGGTCTTTCAATGACTGAATTTTCCTTTCTGTTTGTCCATCAGTCTGGGGATGATATGCAGAACTCAACTTGAACCTTGTCCCCAATGCTTGATGTAAGCTCTGCCAAAACATTGACGTGAATCTGGAATCACGATCAGAAACTGTACTTGAAGGTACACCGTGCAGATGAACCACTTCCTTGACAACTGGGTGAGCTTTTCCAAAGAATAGCGCATATTCACCGAAATGAAATGCGCCGACTTCGTCAACTGATCAACGATCACCCAAATTGCATCATGGTTACTGACTGTCCTTGGTAAACCGGATACAAAATCCATCGATATGCAATCCCACTTCCATTGTGGAATATCCGAGGGATGTAATTCTCCTCCAGGCTTCTGATGTTCCACTTTTGCTTTCTAACAAACCGAACAAGAAGCCACATACTTCGCCACATCCTTCTTAAGACCAGTCCACCAAAACAACTTCTTCAAATCTTGATACATCTTTGTCGCTCCAGGGTGCATACTCATCTTGCTTTTGTGTGCTTCATTCAGAATCATCCTTCTACCTTCTGGATCATTGGGTATGCATATTCTCGTCCTGAAACGAAGAATTCCATCTCCCCCTTCTTGGAATTCTGGTTCTTTTCCTTCCATCATCAATCTTTTCTTCTCCTTTAGCTCCTCGTCTTCTTGTTGCAATTCCTGAATAATTTCCAAGAATTCATTAGTGATTTGCAACATTCTCATCTTGATACATGACGGCTCTACTTCCATCATCAAACTCAAATCTCTGAATTCCTCAATCAGAGCAGCTTCCTTGACCATCATCCAACTAGTATGCATTGCTTTCCGACTCAATGCATCTGCCACCACGTTCGCCTTCCCAGGATGGTAATGAAGTTCAAATTCATAATCCTTTAGGAACTCCATCCATCGGTGTTGTGATTTGGGTCTATTATATGATGTTTTTGGGCTTAATTTCACTTCCTTTTGCTATGGTTTTGGCTTGTTTCTCTTGTAAATATAGGTATTTTGTATTAGTTTTAGGAATTTTTAGTTTTATAGAATCCTTTGAACTTTTTGATCCGTTTTGGGTAAGTTTCAGGTATTTCGGAGTTTTATTTGGAGAAAATATTATTGGAGTTAAGAAGAGCATAAGAAGATCTTGAAAATGGCACAAGAACGAAGAGAAACGGAGTCGGAAGTTTCCTGGCACGCCCAGGCGCGGGAATGGCGCGCCCAGGCACGCGTGCTTCAGTAATTTATTGGCATCAGATATGGCGCGCCCAGGCATGCTGACCTGCATGCCCAAGCGCGCGTGACACGAGGAGGCCCAATTGGGCCAATTTCTGAGCAATTTTGAGGGTTTCTATTAGGATTTGTATTTTATCTATTTATTTATGTTTTTAGGATTAGTTTTAGAGAGATATTAGCAGCCATAATCAGTTATCATTAGAGATTAGTATCAAGTTGGAGGGAGATTACATTCTCTGGAGAGCATTCGGAGGAGGAATCCATTGAAGACTGAAGATTCAGATAAAGGATTAGTGGTAATTTAGGAATGAATTACTTCTATTCTTATTTGTTCTTCTTCTCTATGATGTGTAACTAAACCCTCTTGTGTTAGGAATATGGTGGATTTGATTATGTAGTTTATTTATATGAATTAATGTTTTTCAGTTTTTAAATCAAGTGTTTAATTGTGTTTTTATTGTTATGCATGAACTTGATCAACTCATGTTATGGATTTTTAGATCTGAATTGGAAAATAAGGATTTAAAATATGCCATGCAATTAAACAATATAAGGATTCAACTTGTAGGAATACTTTTGGATTTTTATATAACTCTTAATAATTCACTGTTCTTAATCACGGTTATTCAATAGATTAAATTCCTAAGGAATTAGGATTTAACAAATTGGATAATAAACAGTAATTTCATTAGAGGAATATGGAAATTACTAATTTTCTGAATTAGTTCTTGATTTAAATGGAAAACATTGATTTATAATTAAATAAATGAAATATTCAATGAAACTAGTTCCTAACCACCATTTACCCATAGTTAATTGTTTTTATTTATTTTCCAGCAGTAAAATATTCTCTTTAATTAATTTATTTAATTCTGAGTTTGAATAGATTTTACTTTTAATTACTCTTAGGTAGGAATAAGTTAAATAATTCGTAGTCCCTATGGGAACGATATCTGGTCTTAACCGACTATATTACTTTGCGATCTAGTATACTTGCTAGAGAGTGAACAAGTTTTTGGGGCCGTTGCTGGGGACTAGAATTTATTTAATTTATTTTTGGTACTTTGTAGTAATTTTTAGTAGAATTTATTTAGTTTTTATTTTTTTTTATTTTCTTATTTTTTTTCTTTTCTTGACGGGTGCTGCTTAACCCTCTTTTATGCTTCTGCGTTCTGCAGAAAACCGTGAGGTGTTTGATTTTGACCCTGATGTGGAGTTGAGTGCAAAGAGGAGGAAAAAGCAAGCAAGGAAAGAAAGGAAGGAGCAAGAAAGGAAGATGGTTGAATGAACTACCTAAGGCACCACACCCCCTGCTTGGAAGACACTGGCTGACTATGCCGTCATGGACCCGGATGTTTGCATGTCCAGCATTGTCCGGCCAGAGATCTCTGTAGCATCATTCGAGATTGATACTCAGTACATCCATCTTATCAAGCAGGATCAATTCTCGGGTGCACCAAATCAAGACCCGACGGAGCATGTAGCCAACTTCCTGAACATGCTCGATTTCTTCAAGATCGAGGGTGCGTCAGAGGAGGCGATAAGGATGAGGATGTTTCCCCTCTCTTTGAGGGAGCAGGCCTACCAGTGGATGAAGAATCAGCCGCCCGGAAGTCTTTCCAGCTGGGATGTGCTTGTCAAGAAATTCATAGACAAGTTCTTTCCAGCGGGAAAGCAAGCTAAGCTGCGCCAAGACGTCAAATCCTTCATGCAAGAGGAAGGTGAACACTTGAATGAAGCATGGGATCGCTACAATCAGTTGCTGAAGAGGTGCCCCACGCATGCAATTCCAGACTGGATGCAAATCCGGTTATTCTATTTTGGGCTGAGAATGTCGCACAAGATAATGATAGATGCAGCAGCTGGTGGTTCCCTCCTCAAGAAGACTGTTGAAGAGGCAAAGGAGATAATTGAGACAAGGGCCTATAACAGCAGTCAAGCCGTTTCTGACAAGGTGATTCTGAAGAACACTGATATGGGTTCAAGTCAAGTACAGACAATTATTCAACAAAACAAGGAGCTACAGCAACAAATTTCTGAGTTGGTGAAGAAGATGGCTTAGACCCAGGTGGTTGCAGTCAACACTCTGGTGTGTGATATCTGTGGAGGAAATCACCAAAATGGAGATGGCGCACCAGATATGGGGAAGGCACCAGCTACCATTGAGGAGCAAGCCAAATTTGTGGGTGGTGGAGGCCAGAGAAACAATATGTACTCCAACACCTACAACCCAGCCTACAAGAATCATCCAAACTTCTCATGGAACAGCCCAGCTCTCAACCCACCAATGAAGACTCAACAGCCTTAGAAACAAACTTGGGAAGCAGCAATGAAGAAGTTAGCCACTAACACGGCCACATTCATGGAGGAGACAAGGGCTAACTTTGCCAATCAAGCGGCGAGTATTCGGAACCTGAAGGTGCAAGTGGGCCAGCTTGCAAAGCAGCTATCAGAAAGGTCACTAGGAACATTTCATAGTGACACTGTCACAAATCCAAAGGAGAGTCTAATGGTAGTGACTCTTAGGAGTGGCAAGTCGTATGATGAGCCACTTCCTAAGAGTGATGCAACTGCATCGGAAAAGAAGAAAAAAGAGGAACAAAAGAAACAAGAAGTGGAGAAAGAGAAAGGCAAGAAAGGAGCATTGAAAACGCAGGGTCCACCTGCGGATCACAACCGGGAATCAACCAAGCCTGCTCCACTACCTTTGAGGGTGCCTTATCCTTAGAGGTTGAAGAAAGAATAGGACCGGAGGGAATTCTCCAAGTTTCTGGACATGATCAGAAAGATTAACATAAACATCCCATTCGCAGAGGCTCTTGCACATATGCCTCTGTATGCGAAGTTTATGAAAGACTTGCTGACAAGAAAGAAGGGAATGCTCTCGGAAGAGACGTTTCCAATTGCGGAGAAATGCAGCACCATTATCAAGTGCAACCTGCCACCGAAAATGAAGGATCCAGGAAGCTTCAACCTTCCTGTCAGCATTGGCAAGGAGTACTCTGGTAAGGCCCTCTGTGACTTAGGTGCTAGTGTAAACATCATGCCTTTATCTGTTTGTAATGCACTAGACTTAGGTGAAATCAAACCTACCCCTGCAATTTTACAATTAGCTGATAAATCCATCCTCCGTCCTTATGGAGTGGTGGAAGATATTTTGGTGAAGGTTAATGATTTCATACTGCCCATGGACTTCATTGTCCTTGATATTGATGAGGATGAAAATATTCCTCTAATTTTTGGAAGGCCATTCTTGGCCACAGCTGGGGCAGTGATAGATGTTCCTAGGGGAGAGGTTATTCTCCGTGTCAATGGTGAGCAAAGTGTCATAAATATTTTTGAAAAACCACCATGTACGGCGAAGTGCTTCACCCCGCTAAATCTGGTTCAGCATTCAGTTGCTGAAAATTCTCTTAATGCTCAGATGCAGTCCCCTTAGCTTTCGAAAGGAGGTGATCCGTCAGGCTCGTGACGTTAAACAAGCGCTAGTTGGGAGGCAACCCAATATTTAGGTAGCATTCCCTTAGTTTAGTAGTTTTTAGGAAATTAGTGTAGGTTTTTTTTTTTTATTTTATTATTTTATTTTCTTCAAAAAAAAAGCACCAGTGTACAGGTCTGGCGCGCCTGGGCGCGCAGCCTTGCATGCCTAGGCGCACACTGGGCGAAAAACCCAGAAAATGGGGGGATTTTTGTGTGTTGCTCTATTTTGTGTTATTTTCCCCATCAGACCAGTCCCTGTACCTGTGCAACAAAAATATATAATTGCTTTCTAGGATTGTTTTTAGTTTTATTGCATGAATATTTATTTGGATTATTTATTATGTTCATCTAGTTATATTTTGTTTGACAGGTGTGAGTTGATATATGTCCCCATTAGAGGTGCTATTTTTGGCACTTGTTTCCAACGACCTGCAGGTACTAAGTTTGGGGGAATGTCTTCTCACTTTTGTTATTTATGAGCAATTTTTGTGGATATAAGTAGTAAGTGTTCCAAATTTATTCCATGTAATTTTTTATTTTGTAGTTAGGTATGTTTAGTTTAGTTTGCTTGAGGACAAGCCAACCTTTAAGTTTGGGGTAGTGGATAAAAAATAAAATTTTTTTCAGATCTGAATTTTTCCTCCCATTTTTGGTGTTGGTTTGTGTCTTAGGTAGATGTTTTGTAATTATTCTAGACTTAGGATTATTTTTTCTAATGATAGGTGTATATACTTAGTTTAGGATTAAACTCATTGATTCATGTTATTTATTTGTTGAGCTATAAATATTTTTGAAATCTGGTTATTTTGACAAAGTTTTTCAGAACTTGAGATTAGTGAATTGACTTTAGCTTAGTGAGATTTTGAGCCTATATTGATGGGGTATGATTTATTTGAAATATTTTGATTTGAGACCCCTATTTCTTTCATGAGTGTGTTCTCTTTAGTTTTATGTTCTAGAACGTGACCGGTGACCATTTTGAGATTGATAATTGATTACATGCATGAAAATGATTAAGGCATTTAGGATGGTGTTTTTGTAGCCTTCAGATATTTTTGTTGGATTTATTTTCCCTTAGTTGCCCATTTTGAGCCTTATGAGATATTATGATTTTACTTTGGTACCCTGCATCTATTGAAATATTTTTGTGAGTACCTTGGAAATTTTTGAATGAGCAATTGAGAGGAATGAATAAGAAAAAGTGAAAGTGATTGGTAATAAGTGTTATGAGTTCTATTTCTCTTCCAAGTAAAAAAAGAAAAAAAGAAACTGAAAATAAAAATAAATGTGAAAGGAAGAGAATAGAAGGAAAAAAATTGAAAAAGAAAAGAAGTATGAAATTGATTGTGAGTTGAGTGGTGTTTATGCAGTATTCATTTTTCATTCATAATTTTTAAGGGAAATTTGTTTTTGCATTTTAGCCCTTAGTAATAATCTCTTCTTTCTTTTATCCCACCTTGACACTTTTAGCCATGGCCACGTTACAACCAAATGAAAGGCCTTTTGATTTGTGCTTGTATTCAATAATTTCAGTGGAGATTTGGGTCTATGGTCAAGCTTATGGTAACATTTAACTATTGTACGAACTTGAGTGAATTGTTATACCCTTGATACACATGAGAGATATACATTGAGAGGTTGAGAGTGTTCACTAGTTCTGAGTTCTGATGTATTTTGTTTCTTTAACCAGGTTTTGATATGTGAATAGCTTGTGTAAATATGTGGCTGTGTTAATGAGTCGAAGTCTTAGATTAAGTATTGTACATTTTGATTTAGATGGTTGTCTTGAGTTTATGAATTTTTATTTTACTTTTGCCTAGGACATGCAAAATGCTAAGTTTGGGGGTGTGATTTAGGTCTATTATATGATGTTTTTGGGTTTAATTTCACTTCCTTTTGCTATGGTTTTGGCTTGTTTCTCTTGTAAATATAGGTATTTTGTATTAGTTTTAGGAATTTTTAGTTTTATAGAATCCTTTGAACGTTTTGATCCGTTTTGGGTATGTTTTAGGTATTTCGGAGTTTTATTTGGAGAAAATATTATTGGAGTTAAGAAGAGCATAAGAAGATCTTGAAAATGACACAAGAACGGAGAGAAACAGAGTCGGAAGTTTCCTGGCACGCCCAGGCGCGGGAATGGCGCGCCCAGGCGCGCGTGCTTCGGTAATTTATTGGCATCAGATATGGCGCGCCCAGGCGTGCTGACCTGCACGCCCAAGTGCGCGTGACACGAGGAGGCCCAATTGGGCCAATTTTTGAGCAATTTTGAGGGTTTCTATTAGGATTTGTATTTTATCTATTTATTTATGTTTTTAGGATTAGTTTTAGAGAGAGATTAGCAGCCATAATCAGTTATCATTAGAGATTAGTATCAAGTTGGAGGGAGATTACATTCTCTGGAGAGCATTTGGAGGAGGAATCCATTGAAGGCTAAAGATTCAGATCAAGGATTAGTGGTAATTTAGGAATGAATTACTTCTATTCTTATTTGTTCTTCTTCTCTATGATGTGTAACTAAACCCTCTTGTGTTAGGAACATGGTGGATTTGATTATGTAGTTTATTTATATGAATTAATGTTTTTCAGTTTTTAAAATCAAGTGTTTAATTGTGTTTTTATCGTTATGCATGAACTTGATCAACTCATGTTATGGATTTTTAGATCTGAATTGGAAAATAAGGATTTAAAATAGGCCATGCAATTAAACTATATAAGGATTCAACTTGTAGGAATACTTTTGCATTTTTATATAACTCTTAATAATTCACTGTTCTTACTCACGGTTATTCAATAGATTAAATTCCTAAGGAATTAGGATTTAACAAATTGGATAATAAACAGTAATTACATTAGAGGAATCTGGAAATTACTAATTTTCTGAATTAGTTCTTGATTTAAATGGAAAACATTGATTTATAATTAAATAAATGAAATATTCAATGAAACTAGTTCCTAACCACCATTTACCCATAGTTAATTGTTTTTATTTATTTTCCAGCAGTAAAATATTCTCTTTAATTAATTTATTTAATTCTGAATTTTAATAGATTTTACTTTTAATTACTCTTAGGTAGGAATAAGTTAAATAATTCGTAGTCCCTGTGGGAACGATATCTGGTCTTAACCGACTATATTACTTTGCGATCTAGTATACTTGCTAGAGAGTGAACATGTTGCCTCATATTCAACTCCTTTTGATCGAAGAGATGCTTCAAACTCTTATGGTCACTAAACACTCGGAATGTAGTGCCATAGAGATTGTGTCTCCAGATCTTTAGAGCAAACACAATAGCTGCGAGCTCTAAATCATGAGTTGGATAATTCACTTCATGCGCCTTCAATTGTTGAGAGGCATAAGCCACTACCTTCCCTTCTTGCATCAACACGCATCCGAGTCCTTGCTTTGATGCATCACAATAAACCTCAAAACTCTTGTGAAGGTCAGGTAAGATTAACATAGGAGATGATGTTAACCTTTCCTTCAGCTGTCAGAAGCTCTTCTCACACTTCTCATCCCATAAGAAAGGTTGATCTTTCCGAGTCAACTTGGTCAATGGTAGAGCAATCTTAGAAAATCCTTCTATAAACCTTCTATAATATCCAGCCAGTCCTAAGAAATTCCGAACTTCAGTAACTAACTTTGGTTTCTCCCATTGTAAGACTGAATCCACTTTCGCCGGATCCACAACTATTCCCTCTCCAGAGATCACATGCCCTAGAAACTTGACCTCCTTCAGCCAGAACTCACACTTAGAGAGTTTGGCAAACAACTACTTCTCCCTTAGAACCTTCAACACAATCCTTAAATGCTCGGCATGCTCTTCGGGACTCTTTGAATAAATTAGGATATCGTCAATGAACACAACCAAGAATGAATCTAAATATGGTCTAAAGATTCGATTCATGTAGTCCATGAAAATTGTAGGTGCATTAGTCAATCCGAGCGGCATTACGACATACTCATAATGTCCATATCGAGATCAAAATGCGCTCTTAGGGATATCCTCTTCCTAAATCCTGATCTGATGGTAACCCGACCTCAGATCAATCTTGAAAAATATCGAAGCTCCACGAACTTGGTCCATAAGGCCATCTATCCTTGGCAATGGATACTTGTTCTTAATAGTGACATGATTCAACTGCCGATAATCCACACACATCCTTAAGCTTCCATCCTTCTTCTTTACAAACAAAACCGGTGCTCCCCACGGATATACACTTGGTCTGATCAGTTGCTTTTGCAGTAGCTCTTCCACTTGCTTCTTTAGCTCAGCCTTTTCCGATGGTGCCATTCTATAAGGAGAGATAGAAATGGGACCAGCGCCCAGAATTAGATCTATTTCGAACTCAATCTCTCTCTTCGGCGGCAAACCCGGTATCTTGTCAGCAAACACCTCCGTAAAATCCCTAACAACAGGATTTTCCTCGATCGATTGATCTCCTTATCCTTCCATTACTACCACCTCAGAGGTAAACAAACACACATACCCTGCGTGTTCTGGGTTCTTATAGGCAACTAACTTCTTATCACAATCAATGATCACTTGGTTCTTACTCATCTAGTCCAATCCCAAGATCACATCCAATTGTGACAAAGGCAAACAGATCAGATCTACTCTAGAGACTTTGTCTAACACTTCCACTTGACAACTAAGACACACCTTAGATGTAACAATCAAAAATAGGATTTGACTCCCATTGAATTTTCTCTCTTCTCGTGGCAGTGGCCTTGTTAGTTTGCCGCCACCGTTGTTGCCGGAATGCCCAAAAAGAGAGGAAGGCCTCCAAAGTCACCGTTATCTTCTTCTAAAACCATCATCAATGAGCCAAAAATAGAGACTATCACACCATCAAAGGATGGAATTTCACATCTGGATGAGGAAGATCTCGAGGATATAGAAAACTTGAGCCCTAAGCAAGCCCCTTTATGGATTCAAAAGATAGATGCTTTACGTGAGAAGATTAGGGCTAAGTCTGGAAAGACCTATGACAAAGAGGTACCAACCATGGCAGACCCTAAGATGTTGTCTGGTGAGAAGAGCCCTTTGAATGGACCTGATACTTTTGTGAGTGATCAGGCTCTGAAAGTTAAATCTAATGTTTGGGATAATTTTGACATTACCAAGTTGCGGAATGCGGGTGAAAAATTACAATTTTTTCAGCCTGAACTGAAAGAAGGAATAGCAATTGGAAAGATTGTGAATGATGATATTGCTGATGAAGTGAGTTATTAGCAAAACGCCCTAGTCTGTTATGTGCTAGGAGCAAAGCCACCATACCCTGTGATTAATGGCTATATAAGGAAGGTATGGGGACAGTATGGAGTGGACAAGGTTTTGATGAATCAAGATGGTACTTTCATTGTTAGGTTCAATTCGGTGGAATCAAGAAATTCAGTTCTTGATATTGGCATATTCCATTTTGATAAAAAAAAAACCCTATGATATTGTCTCCTTGGACTGGCAAGCCTGTTACAAGGGATTTCTTGGATCGTGTTTCGGTCTGGATTCAACTTCCTAATTTAAACTGAAATATTGGGGAGCAGCCTCTCTAGGGAAGATTTCTAGTTTGATTGGTAATCCCATCATGGTAGATCAAGTAACAAAGGACAAAAACAAAATCAACTATGCAAGGACTTTGGTGGAGGTTAACCCTTCTATACTTCCTGATGAGATATTTTTTGAAGATGAAGGGGAGTGGTGATTAATCAGAAGGTATGCTATGAGTGGAAGCCGTTCAGTGTTCTATATGCTCCTATTATGGACATGACTAAAAAATGTGCAAAAAAGGTACTAAGAAGCAATAGGTAGTTAATAATAGACCATCACAAGAGGATATTGATAAAGTGGTGGGAGCCTTGAAAACCCAAGAGGATCTGAACAATGACATAATCCCTGCTGAGAATGTTGATAGAGCAAAAGAGGTAGTCAAAGCTGTATTGACTGCAGCAACAGATACAATTCAGAAGGAGAAAGAAGTGAATGTGGGAAACCATGAGGAGTCACAGCATATGCCTGGTGTTTCATCAGTTTCAAAGCAAAAGGAATCTCAGACTGAAGTGACAGAAGAGGGTGAGTGGATTCTTGTTGTAACTAGGAGCAATGCACAGTGCAAGCAGAAAGAGTTGCTGAGAGGTAATTCCTCAAAGCATCATTCACATAGATAGATTAGCAGTCTGGAATGTAAGGGGATTAAATAACCCTCAAAAGCAACATGAGGTTGTGGATTTGTATAATAAATATAGAATTGGTTTCTTAGGCATTCTTGAAAATAAGCTGAGATTGATTGCTTTTCAGCAGGTTAGAAGTAGAATAGCTTCTGGTTGGGGCTCACTTGATAATCTTGATGTTTGTTCCATTGGGAGAATTTGGATCATTTGGAAGAAGGACAGCTTTGATGCTTTACTTATTGCTAAGTCTGCCCAATACATACATTGCTTAGTCTCTTTGAAGCAGTCCATGCAGAGTTTCTATGTAACAGTTGTGTATGCATCAAATGATGCTCAGGATAGGAAGGAGCTTTGGAATGTCCTATCTGGTCTGCAGACTTATACTGATTTGCCGTGGTTAATTATAGGTGACTTTAACACTTGTTTGAATGAGAATGAAAAGTGTGGTGGTAAGCCTGTGGAGCCAAACCAGTTAGTGGATTTTAGGGAGTGTGTAGCTAACTGTGATCTTGTGGATATGAGATACAAAGGTCATTTCCATAATCGGTCAAATAAGCAGATTGGAGATAGCAGAGTTATCTATAAATTAGATAGAGCTTTGGTGAACAACCTATGGTGTAATATGTGGCCTTTTGCTGAAACTGAATTTCTCAACCCAGGTATTTCAGATCACTGCCCCATCCTTGTGGATTGGGATCAGAAGCAGATCTCCAAGGGGTCAGGGTTTAAGTTCTTTAATATGTGGTGTGCTCACAAAGACTTCAAGAATGTGGTTCAAGCCAGTTGGGTAGAGAATGTGGAGGGGTCTGACATGTATCAGGTTTGCAAGAAGCTTCAGAAGCTGCAGAAACATCTATCAGATCTTAATAGAAAATACTATGCCAGGATTGATGAGCAAGAATTGGCTTTGAAGAGTCAATTAGACAATGTTTAGAATGATCTTCTGCTAAATCCTTCTGATTAGCAATTACAGCTAGCTGAAAGGGACTTATCTAAGAGATATGTTACAATTAAGAAAGATGTTATGGCCTTCTTGAGACAAAAGGCTAAACTGATGTGGTTGAAGGATGGAGATGAAAATTCTAAGCTTTTTCATAATTCAATTAAGCAAAGGCAATATCATAATAGAATCTTAAGACTGTAGACTGACCAAGGAGTTGATGTATCCTGTCAGGATGATATTCACCAAGCTTTCATGAATTATTATCATAACTTGTTTCAGAAAAGATAGCAAAGAACTGTTATTAATCCTGATATTATTGCAGAAGGAAATGTGCTTTCAGCAGAGCAGCAAGTGAATCTTATTAAACCTTTCTCTGATGCTGAGATAAAGGAAGCCATGTTTTAAATTCATCAGGATAAGGCCCCTGGACCTGATGGCTTTGGTTCAGGTTTCTTTACTACTGCATGGGATACAGTGGGTCCTGACTATTGCTATGCAATTAATCAATTTTTTTCATTCAGGCCACCTGCTCAGGGAAGTTAACCATACTCTCTTAGTCATGGTCCCTAAAATTGAATCTCCTAACTTTGTTACTGAATTTAGGCCTATTGCTTGTTGCAACACTATTTATAAATGCATAACAAAATTGCTTTGTAACAAATTAAGTAGTGTGTTGCCTACTCTAGTTCAAAGTAATCAAGGTGCTTTTGTGAAAGATAGATGCATTCTCCATAACATTTTGATTACTCAGGATCTGATTAGACTCTATGGAAGGAGGAGATTTTCACCAAGATGCATGATGAAGATTGATCTCAGGAAAGCATATGACACCTTAGATTGGGACTTTATAGAGGATATGTTGTATGCTCTAAGGTTTCCAACCAAATTCACTAAGTGGATTATGGCTTGCATTACTTCTGTGTCTTTTAGCATTGTGCTTAATGGAAGGAAAGGGGACAGATTTATGAGCTCTAGAGGGATTAGACAAGGTGATCATGTCTCACCTTTAATTTTTGTTCTGCCTAGGGAAATCCTTACTAGGAATCTTCAGAATGCATCAAGAGATAGGAACTTTAGATTCCATCCTATGTGCAAAGATTTAAGGCTCATTAATGTTGCTTTTGTTGATGATCTTATGGTGTTTTGTAAAGCACACCCTGCTAGCATTGGAATCATTTGGAATGCTTTCAAACAGTTCTCTGAGTGGTCTGGTTTGGAAGCAAATCAAGATAAGTCTTCTCTGTTCATGGCTGGCATTACAATGGAGGTGAAACAAAATCTCTTAGACATGATAGGCTTTAAGGTTGGGACCTTTCCTTGTAGGTATCTTGGTGTACCTCTCATGACTAGGAAATGGAATAGATCTACATGCCAATCATTAATTCATAGAGTAACAGCTAGAATTAATTGTTGGAAATCCAAAAATCTTTCATATCAGGGAACGTTATGTTTAATCAACTCTGTCTTGATGAATTTACATGTTTACTGGGCATCTTGCTATATCCTTCCTAAATCTGTGATAACAAAAATTGACAAATGTTGCAGAAGATTTCTGTGGGGAGTGAATGAATCTGGCCATTACAAAGTAAAATTGGCTTGGGATATAGTTTGTAGACCAAGGAAATTTGGAGGTCTTAATGTGAAAAATAGTGGCATCTGGAATGCATCAGCTTTGGGCAAGCAGGTATGGTTTATTGCAGCAAAAAAAGATTGCTTATGGGTCAAATGGATCCATGCTATCTTCTTCAAGGAGCAGAGCTTCTGGAGTTGCAGTGCATCAAATGGTCAGAATTGGCATTGGAAACAGCTCTTAAAAGTAAGGGACAAGCTAAGATCAGGTTTTCAAGGTGATTACTGGATTGAAGGGCCTAATGGTGATTACAGTATCAGTTCTGGCTACAGATTCTTACTAGGAAATCACACTATTTTTCCATTACATCACATCATTTGGAATAGAGTTTCTGTTCCAAATCATTGATTCATATTCTGGTTACTGATTCATGGTCGCATTCAAACACTTGACAGGATGATTTGGATCACAACACCAAATCATTGTTGCCTTTGTTATGCAGGTCAGGAAACTAAGGAGCACCTATTCTTTGACTGTGCTTGGAGCCATCAATTGCTGTCTATGTGCAGCTTATGGTTTGGCATTGATCAAGTTCGATTCAAATTTTTCAGTTGGACCAGATGGATTAAATATGCATTTAAGGAGAAAAATAGAAGATGCAGTGTTGCAGCACTTTGGGCAGCAGTCATATACCAGATTTGGCATGAGAGAAACCTGAGGACTTTCCATGATTCGAGTAGATCAATGGACAACATTTTCAAGATTTTCAAGAGGGAATTAGCTAGCAGAATTGATTTTTGTAACCCTAATTTTAGACATTGGTCGAATAAGGCACTTGTCAATAGGATTTGTTTAGAGCTTAATCAAATTTAGCCTTTTAGGATCATTGAACCCCTCCTAAAAGGTGGCTTGATCATAATTGGTTTGGCTTGTTTATGTTCTCTTGAACCCTTCCTAAAAGGTGGCAAGGAGCTAAGTAAGGCTTTTTCTTTGTATGAGTTTTTTTTTTGTTTTGTGGTAATAAGATTTATTCTTCTACCAAAAAAAAGACACACCTTAGATGCAATGATAGGAAGATTTGAAGGGGTTTCTACCTTAAGAATATAAGGCGAATCAGACACGGGTATTTTCAAACGATTCACAAATTCATAGGAAACAAAGGAATGTGTGGCTCCTGAATCAAACAAGACATTACAAGACTGGCCATTGAGCAAGTAATTACCTTGCATGAGATCAGAGGATTGAGTGGCTTCCACACCACTAAGAGTGAAAACTCTGCCAGGAATGACAAGCTTATCAGCTAATCCTCTCGGATTGGTCTTGGCCGGTTCTTTGCAATCACGAGCAAAATGCCCTGACTTCCCACCGTTGAAACAGCCACTTCATGCCCAACAAAAACGATCGAAGTGATGACATTTTCACTTCTCACAATATGGAGCATCATTGCGAGACTTGCCTCTATCATCAACCTTCGCTTTTCCCTTGCCTCTATCCTTACCAGAATATGGACCCACGCCTCTGCGATCATACCCCTTATGCCTCTATGGCCCATAGCTCTGACGATTCCTTCTCTCTAACACTTGCACTTCTTCTGCCTTCTTATCATCTTCATACATCCTACACATATCCACAAGTGCAGGAAAACTCTGGATTTTCTGATAACTGAAAACAAACTTCAACTTGGGCTTCAAACCACCTTCATCAACTCCTCAAACTTTGCTGCATACTCCCCTACGCTCATGTCCCCTTGCTTCAGCTACAGGAATTCTACTTCCTTCTTCCTCCTCAGGTCTTCTGGAAAGTAGTTATTAAGAAACTTCTCCATAAATACTCCCTAGTTGACAGCTCTTCCTTCATAATTCAATAGTTGGGCAGTATGATTCCACCAATTCTCGGCCTCTCCTTCTAATATATAGACTGCATATGTCACCTTCTGAGCATCAGTACGATATAATGTTCTGAGAAACTTGTCCATCTCATGAATCCACTTATTATCCTCCTCAGGTTTAAATCCTCTTTCAAACTTAGGTGGATTACAACTGCGAAAATCTGCAAGACTCTTCGATTCAGCAGTTCCAGCATGACACTGATGAGATAGGTTAGTTTGATGTTGTTGCTACTGTTGATGGTGCTGCATACCTTCCAAAACAGCTATGATCCTTTCCAACATCACATTCATATGATTTTGGTTTCTATTCGTCATATTGGACCTGCACTATGGGCTTATGGTCATATATGATTGATAAAAGAAACACCCAATCATCTAATCTAAACATAAACTATACCCAATAGTTCAGACCACAGAATTTTTATCTATTACTTATCAAAGCAAGATACAACAAATCAAACATAAAAACAAACATACACTCATATATCGATGCACTGCTGTGCTCTGTTTAATGTGGATGACAAGCTCTTTGGACTATTTCTTCAATCATTGGATCATTTATGCCTTGATACCACAAGTTGCAACACCCTCATTTATAACCCGAGTAATTAAAGAATAAATAAATTACTATTACTCGAAAATAGTATGGACTTGTTATAAAGTATCAGAATTATAGGAAATAAATTTTTCTTTTCTTTTCCTATTAAATTCTAATAGAGTCGGGCGCGCGAACACAAAACCTTTGGACCTCGGAAGATAAATACACATTTATTAAACATTGTATTCAACATTCAAACGTTAATAAGATATAACTTAGAGTCTTAGAAATAGAGGTTGAGATAGCATTCGCTTTAAATTAAACACTTAGTACGATTTCATTATTAAAATTATTGATGAAACTATCTCTCGTCATTTCAGAACATAAGTTATTATCCTTTGAAAATAGCATAATCGAATCCCTTTTGGAATAATATCAGAGTAAGCGAAAAATCATTGGACTATAAGTAATAGATATAAACATAGAATATATATATATATATATATATATATATATATATATATATATATCCGTGATCAAAAGGTACATAGTCCAGGAAGTCATAAGTAACCGGGTCCAAGTACAACTCCATAAAAACCGAAATATAAAAAGAAAGGATCTACACTCTAGAGCTCTCCAAAAATATGTACAATATATAACAACTCAAAATAATGGCTCTAGAACTGATCCAAGAGTAGCAGTAGCAGTAGTAGTCCAAATCACTAGAGAGTCATCCATCCATCCACCAAAAGAGTCCACAACAGTTGCAGATCGGTTCCCTGACTCACACTTCCTATACTTAGCACATACCTAGGGATCATCATCCCTCCACTGGCTACCAGTAAAGTGCTCGACTGGCTCGTCTCCGCTTCCTGCCTCGACAGGATCCTCCTCCACCTCATCCGACGAGGATGGTACCCTACCATTGGGTACTGGATTGGGTGATGGTACAACCCCGACTGGACTCGTCGGATCAGTTGTGGGAGTATCCTCTCGGACAACTCGAGAGGTAAAAGGGTGAGAGCGGTAAACACAACGTAACCGAAAACTTTGGTAAGAACGGGCAGATCGAGCAGGAGCTGGTCCATGATAAGTATAAAAGGGTGGTACGTGCATAGTATAAATAATGGAGGTCTTGAATCTACGGGGACGAATACAGACCATTGGATTAGGGTGGTAGAAGGTCAACTCCACCTCACCGTCAAACACTGCTTGGTGGTTCTCAATGACCCACACTCAACTAGGGAGAGGGAGGATCTCGATGCAAGCGAGAAAGCGAGACATCACCTACAAGGGCATGGGGATAAGCAAAACGTACACATAATAGAAAGAGAGCAAAGACTTAACAATTATAATGTGCCAAACATATATCAACTAAACATGTCATCAATCACAGATTAACACGTATAAATCAATGACAGATAATAATGCATAACATATGCTCAAACTCAGGTTATCAATCATTTATTATTAATTAAATGAGAGTGGTATGATGTATGATGTCTTATCACTCGATCCTAGCTTCCATAGAAACTATTTCCACTCTCGAATGTCCATCCTTATACCATCCGGTGTACAATTTCGTACTCGGTACCCTTGCGGGGTACAATTCAATACATTCCTCCTGGATGCATTACGCTCAAACTTGGTAGTGATACAAAACGCCGCAATCCTTGCAGACGTCACGTCCCCAAACGTAATAATCACATCATCAGTATTCAACCATACTGGCCACGTTTCCATCTCATATACGTGTCATCAAGCAAGACGTGTTTGGCGGTCCCAGAGGCCCTCCTCATGTTACAATAAACATGACATCGATCTAACATCCAATCACCATGTATGAATGTATCACAGATAATCTCATTGATTGGTATTTAAATTACTTGATAATATCCACCATTATCTTAAAGTAATTAATACTTATTCCATGAATAAATTCAAGAAAAATTAGAAAAATACCCAATCAGACATATTTTAGTCATATAATCAATCTATGATATTCCTTTAAGTGACATTAGGTTTAGATAAAAGTGGTTAAATTAAAAATGGTGTTTTAAACAGTTTTTGTCTTAATACTCGAGTAGTTGCAACGATACTTGAGTAGTTCATTGAAAATCTTAGATCAGACAGATCAGAATACTCGAGTAGTTCGTCAACCCAGAATACTCGAGTAGTTCATCAACTACTTGGGTATTACGCTGAAGTCTAGTGATTCTGCATCAAGCAATGCTCGAGTATTGGCTCGAATACTCGAGTATTTCATGAAAGAAGAAACACTCTAAATTGGGTTTTAACATACCATTTTCTATTTTAGCCAATTTTAACTCAAACCAATGATCAATAGAGTTGACATAAATTATATTAAACATGTTCAAGCACTTAGAACACATCAATTTACAGAGATTGCATACATTCAATGGATTATGCATAAAACCATGAAAATCAACAACTCAACATACCAAAACACAAGATACTCAATAAACTCATAATTTCAGGTTCTAAACAGTTTTCATGCATCATATATGACTTGCTCAAATCAAACTTAGAGCGTGAATTGGTCTCCAAACCAAAAGTCTATTACAAACTAAGCCCTTAGAGCCTCTTGATGGCTCTCTATACAAAAACCATACTTTAAACTCAATCTAGTGTATGAAAAGCTTTCCCCTTACCTCTAAGACTTGAATCAACAGAAACTTTGGAGAGATTTGCTCTAGAATTCCCAAACCCTTAAAGAGCAGCACATGCAGACAATTTTGAGCAAAGGACCAAAATAGAATTGGTTGACATATAGAATGGCAATAAAAATTGGGAAAATTAGTTTCTCTAAACTCTCTGCAACAAATACTAACTAATGAAACAAGTTTGAGATCAAATGGTTCATGAGCTTACCACAATCAAAGTTGGGAGTAAGCTCCAAGGTTCAGGTTTTTGTTTCTGCAGAAATGGAACCCCAACTTGCAAGCTTCGATTCTACTAACACATGAACTCTCAGCTCACGATTTTGGTGTCTTTGTGAAGCCCTAAATGTGAGCTTCACAATAGTGTATAGTTTGTGTATCAACGATCTCAAAGATCAAGAAGAACGAAAGGCACGAATTTATGAACCCTACACTCAGAAATTCTTAACGAAATTTGCAAAATGAGAGCTTGATTCATCAACCATGGCTACTTATAGCCAAATCAATGGCTCATGCAAGTCGACACGCGATCAAGGACGTGTTGCTGGGCTGATTTCGTGTCAACGTTAGGGTAACTCGATGGTTGACTCATCAAACACACTAACGTTGAGAAACTCTGTATACGATACTCGAGTATTGTGCTAGAATACACGAGTATTTTGACCAAATTTTGAAAAATTAATATTTTATTTCCTATCCCTCCAAAACCTTTCTAATATTACTTCTAGATCCTAAAACAAGGACTAATATGCAAAACTCCTATTTTCACACAAAAATAATTATCAAATTATTTACCACATATTTTTCCTTCATCAAATGCATACACAATCTAGTGAATAGAATAGGTATTGAACTTTAATTCATTTTTTGAGACTTGAACCCTTCCTAGAAGGTGGCAGGTCATGCTCCTTAGATTTGATCCTTGAACCCTTCCTAGAAGGTGGCAAGGATTTCTTCTAAGGCTTGATTGATGTATTTTTTTGCTTAGTATTGGTAATAAGATTTTTTCTTCCTACCAAAAAAAAATGCATACACAAAACACATAAATAATCAAAGATTATAATAAAAGTAATAATTATAAATAAACTTTATAATTAACT
The DNA here is from genome assembly GCA_037953625.1 of Crotalaria pallida. Classification (NCBI taxonomy): domain Eukaryota; kingdom Viridiplantae; phylum Streptophyta; class Magnoliopsida; order Fabales; family Fabaceae; genus Crotalaria; species Crotalaria pallida. Next base: position 28,547,022 of record CM075653.1, read on the forward strand.
TTTATTAATCAGAGATTAAAAATTTAACCCTGTAAGACCCACAATTTTACCCAATTTACTTGTGATATTTTATTTCATTTGATTTGATTTTTAATTAAAATTATTTGATGATGATTTATGGTACCTTGATTTATAAAATTATTGTTTGGAGTTGTATGTTTATATATATATATATATATATATACACGTGGGGTATATATATATATATGTAACATTCCTTGTATATCATCTTACTTTGTAAGAAAAGTAATAAGTTCATGAATACTTGGACTTGTTATAGTTGGAAAAAGTTCTGAAAATAATAATTATCCCTTCCCTTGAAAATTCCTTTTCACAACCACTTGATTTGAAATGAGGTTGACTAACCAAAATCAGAGTTTGCGGAAACATAGTAAAGTAATCGTATTGTGCCCAAAATATATCAAGTGTAACAAGTCCATGGATTCCAAATAAATATTATTATGAAACCAGGTTCATATTACGATACTTCTTTCAAAATGTGTATCATATAAATACTATTAAAAATAAAGATGTTATAGAGCTGGTCACTGGTCCCTTGTCCAAACATCCATCTGGCCGGATCCTCGATATCTGCACAACGGGTTCCCAACCCACCCTTTCTACACTCTGCATGCACCTAAGGGACATCTCCCTTTACAGATTCTTGTGCAAGCTAGATGCACGATCAACACCTAATAAGGGCATGGGGGTTAGCTATACATATTCGCATAATCAAATGAGAATAAAACTAACATCCACAAGTTAACATATAAAAAATCATGATGCATAATCATATGAGCACACCCGGTTAATCATAATAATTCTTTCAATGCAGGTGGCATGATGCATGATTTCCTTCCACAACTGAGGCCTCTAAAAGTCCATCTTGGACGTCCATCCAATACACCGTTGTGTTCCCGGAACACCGACATTCGTTCCCAGAACGTAATGCGGAACCATACTTGGATAATACGCATCACTCCCAGAGTGTGCACCACGTTCCCAGAACGTGTAGCAAACCATACTTGGAATAATAAGCACCACTCCCAGAGTGTGCACCACGTTCCCAGAACGCATAAAACCAGGTCCCGGACACTGGCCACATATCTATAATGTGTCATCAAGTAGGTTGCATATCAATGTGTTCCCAGAACACTAACATACGTTCCCAGAACGTATAAAACCAGGTCCCAGACACTGGCCACATATCTATAATGTGTCATCAAGTAGGTTATAATTTGGTACTCCCGGAGTACCCTCCTCATATTCCCAGAATATGATAAACGTTCCTACCAACCCATCTTCCATTCTATATGCATGAATGCACAATCATCAAGGTTGGTTTTATCTTTAATTCTATTATTATACCAATGTGTTCCCAGAACACTAACATACGTTCCCAGAACGTATCGCAAACCATACTTGGAATATAATCAAGCACCACTCCCAGAGTGTGCATCACGTTCCCAGAACGTGTCCAAGAAACCATGTCCCAGACAATGGCCACATTCCCAGAATGTGTCATCAAGTTGGTTGCATCAGTTTAGTACTCCTAGAGTACAGGGTCGTGTACCCCGAACATCACAAACAATCCTTGCCAACCTATTTCATAACCTTTCTCTATGCATGCATTGCATACATAATTACTAAGGTTGGCCTTTCCATTAATTACTGTAATTTAGAAATATTCCTGTTTCTCTTTTGAATGATTTATTTGAGGTATAGACTTTGACACAAAATTCTCTTTTGAATTATCTCAAAACATGCCCTTAAACTTAGATTGGGTAAAACAAAGTCAATGGTATTCAAAAACTTAACTTTTTATTTTTCAGATTCAGGTACTAACCGGTTACAATTTCAGGCTAACCGGTTACAATTACAGACCTGAACTGTTTACCATTGTAATTCAGAAAACCCTTTTTCTTGAATTCCCTACCCAATCCATAAACCAGTTTAACAATGTTTATACCTCAAAACCACTATTTATATCATTCAAAAGTTTAGATCACATTCCATTGTCCAATGAGCATAATTTCCTCTTGAAACTATCTCATTACCTTAAGGTATTAACTCTTTAACTGCAATCTGAACTATAATAGTGAAATCAACTTATTTTCAGATTGTTTTCCATGAAATTAAGGCCTAGGTTTGAGTAGGATTTATAAGACCACAATGCTGATTTTGTAAACTTATTTTCTTTTGCATTTTAACAGTGTCTAACCGGTTTATGCAGTCTGACACTAAAACATGAGTTTTAACAAACCATTCTCTTCACTACTCAAATCTAACCAAATTTCAACCTTTAACAGAGTACATATACCTTAAATAAATATGTTTAAACACAGAAACATATCTATCTTGCATGCATTCAATTTGGATACACTAATTGCACATAATTGCACATATTTCACAACTTAATGCATCAATTCACATAATATCCAATTAAGTCATGAAATCAACATCAACATAGCTTGCATGCATCCAGATGACATTTCTCAAAACAACAATTGAGCTCAAATTGGCCTCCAAGCCATTTAACCATTTCAACTTATGCCCTTTGAGTCTCTTGGTGACTCATCCTATATTCTACCACAATTTATTCTCATTCTAGAAAATAGTAAGCTTCCTCTTACCTTAGGTTCGTGCTTGAACAAGATTTGAGCAGAGATTTGAGGTAGAACACCAAACACCCAAAGCTCCTCCTCAAACCAGAACCGTTTTGACAGTGTAGATTGATCAAGGAATTTGGAACATGAAATGGACATGGAAATTAGGGAAAATGGTCATTATCAAAACCATGCAACATGAGCTTTGAAAGGAAATCAAGTCTAGAACAAGAGAAGGCTTGAGCTTACCAAAATCGAGCTTCAAAGTCAGCTCCAGAAACCAGAAGCTGAGGTTTGGCAGCACCAACACCCTTACTTTGCAAGCTTCGTTCTCTTGATTCAGGGACTCTCAACTCACAAACTTTATATCAATACAAAGCCCTTGATGTGAGCTTTGTAACCGTGTATCACTCATGTTCTAACTCTCAGAAATGAAAGAGAATTGCAAGAAACGATTCTGAAACCCTAGAACAGAGCTTCCCCCTAATTTCAGAGCAGCAACAACCCAATTCTTCAGAATTGAGGGTTTTTATAGAAGAATCAAGCTTGCATGCACCTTGACGCGTGTTTTCCACTGGATTAGGGCTGTATTCATGGCGAATTCTGGATTAATTGGGTGATTACTCATCAAAATCCACTAACCCAGTTTCTGAGTTCATCGTGTAACCGGTTACAGAGCCCTTCTAACCGGTTACATACTGATAAAATTCAAAAATTAATAATTTAATTACTCTTTCTTCAAAAACCTTTCTAATATTGCAATTTGGTCCCAACCCAAGGACTAAATTACAATATTCACATTTTTGTACAAAATAACCATATAAAAATATATCTCATATTTTATATATGAAAACACATAATGTACAAAAACTAAAACCTTTAAAACTAATATAAATCAATTATAAATTAATTGTTATAATTAATTTCTCAGTTATTTGGGAGACGAAAATTAGGGGTGTTACAATATACACATATGTGTGCATACCAATGTTTTCCTTAATGAATTGAAATTGTATTCTTAGCATGAAAATATTTTTATAAGGTATAGTATTTTATTTTAATGATATTTGAATATGAAATGATTTTTGAAGGATTATAGTCTTATATCTTCAAAAATTCATATCTTTTTAACCGTAAGTCCAAAAATTACAAACTTTATGTCAAAACGATCATATTGAAATGTATATTAGTAAAATGTAAAGTTTTGGATTTAATTCAAGAGATTTCGAATTTTTATTCTTGCCACTGTAGAATTCGAATTTTTATAATTAATAACTTGGGAATGCATTTTTAAGTCATTAATGGACTCCTTGACCAAGAGATATTTTTACTTACATGGAAAGTTTAAGTTCTAACTCTCATTGGATGCACCGTCCAGATTTAGCATTTTTTCTTTTTTTTTGAATTTTAAATTATTAGAATATTATTTGATTGGTTGATGAAGGTGGCAAATTAATGATGCAAAATTCTTCCTTCTTGCCCAAGTATGTACACGCCTATCAACTTAGTCCAAGAGGGGATAAATTGCAATTTTATCATGTGAAGAATATTTGAAATTCATAAGTGCATAGTTTTTGTGAAAAGGCTTTAATACAACTTATATTAACTTGATGACCAAGCATACGAAGTAAAAATTTTCCTTCTTCCCCAAGCCTATAAAACCGTGTGATTTATTGTATTTTTGGGTGTGAAGATAATTTTTACTTCCTATTTAAAGAGGTCTTATACCTTTGGCATTTTTCACAAAATCAAACTAAAGAAACAAGAGAGAAAAAAATTAAGAGAACCCTAAGAAAGAGTGGAATTGGGCGTGGCATCGAGGAGCAGAGGAGGAGGAGATTTTGCACATCATTGAAGTATTTTCATTTCTTAGGAGAAAGGTATTCTCATGAACTTTTGATTTATTCCTTTTAATTTGTTTTAAGTTTTCTTTTCTGGATTTTTACAAACAAAAAGTAAACTTTATGTTCTTGAGTACTTTTCTTATTCATGAACACTCATATGTACATTTGAAAATTATTTTACATATTTGTGAATTTTTGTTTATGGTCATGCGAATAAGGATTAAAAGGGACTTATAAAGAGGTTTAAAGAAACAAAGTTTTCCCTTTTTATTTTCTTATGATGGCCGAATATTTGTGAATGAAATATGGAAGTGAAAAATTTTATTTAAGTCATATGAAATTGTTTAAGTGATTTTTGGAATTTTTGAATGATGAAAGTTTGATGTTTTCTTAAAGGAAATAATCATTTGATGAATAAACAAAATTGTATTTGGAAATTACTGTAAAAATTATTTTGTTTTGCTGGGTAGGCCATGAGGCCTATTCGGTTTCAAAAAGAAAATTTTATAATTATTTGATGTTTATGTGTATCAGTGTATGATTCATTCTTTGATTATTATAGTTATATTTGATTATAATGGTTAATATGTGATTATGTGAAAAATAATTTAGTTACTGTTCTTATTATTTTGGTTTAGCCGAATTTTTATATTAATAGGATAGGTGTATTATTTTGATTGTTCTAAGTGCCTATGTGATTATATGATGATTGTACCATGATTATTTGATGTAATTTCATGAATTAAGAATCAAATAAATGGCTTTTGATGAAAATAAAATAATTCTGGAAAAAATTATTTTAATTTTGGAAAAATTTATTTATGTTGGTCGTGTGACCTTAGATGATTTTTTTTATGTGCATTTGTGATGTGTTTATTTGTATAAGTGGTTAGCATAATGTATAGTATGAAAACATAAGGTTTGAAATGAATAAAATATTTATTTTCTGGAAAATTTAGTTGCTGTCCAGATTTGATGTAAATAGGAAAAACATGATTATTTTTTTAGTTTAGTTTATTTGGAGTCTTTAGATTATATGCCTTTAAGTGTATGTGTTAGAACTTGTAGAATATTGATTTTTGAATGAATGCAACCTGTTTTGATGTGACTGTCTAGCAAGCTTAAATTGTTTAATTAAATCAAACTTTATGTTATTTTTATAATAGAGCTTGTAATTAAGCTATAGGAAAAAGTGGCACTATTTTTGGATTAACAGTTTAAGAGAAAAGTAATTTTTAAGATTGATAATGCATGCTGTCCACAAATTTTAATTTGATTGCATTAGTCTTAAAAAAAATTGTTCTGATATGATAAAGTGCATGATTTTATGTGTTAGGAATTTTAGTTGAAAGATATAAGAGTACAAATGTTAAAAAAGTAATTTTTATATGCTGTCTTGAATATCTGATAAGTTGCATTAACTCTATAAACTATTTTGAGCTTAAGAATGAATGAGTTTATGTCTTATATAAATTGTGTATGCTTTTAATGTGGTTTTGTATTATTTTAGAACAAATTCTTTACTGTCTATGATTTGTTTAAGTGTTGCATCAAAGACCAATGTTTTAACTCATGCTGTATGAATTAATTGCAAATGGTAGTTGTTATAAGGTGTTTGAAAATGGGTTTTTGAGTAAATGACAAAATGGAATATATTTTGAGATGTTATAATTAAGTTTTAAAAATTATTTTGTGATTTTAAAAGGTTTTCATGATTTATAAAGTTATAAACATAAAGTGTTTTGTTGGAACAGTAATCTGTTTTTGGGTTCTCAAAGAAGTTTTAAGATTTCTGATACTGTGTTGTGTCCTTAAATTTTTCTAAGTATTTTGAAAAGGAAATCATTTCGTTAAAGTTATTAAGTTAAATATGTGTTGATCAATCCTTTGGATTATGTTTCTTAAAGATAAAGGTTCGAGTGAAGCAAATTCGGATTATCAGGATCATATTTCCCTAACTTCAAATTCAGGTGAGAGAGAAGCTTTCCTAAGACACAATGGCCCTTTGGATAGCATTAGGATGTTCTTGATCATCTCAAAGATCAAAACTCCGTAGTTATTTTTCAAAATACATTACGGCAATTGTTTGTGTGTGTGTTTAGTCGATCTATGTTGAGACGATAACTTTTATTTGAATGTCTGATATTGGTTATCGGTTGGTATTGTATGATCTGAGTTATTTATTTTGATATAATCATGTAGCATGAATTTTATCTGATGAGTATGTTATTGTACTGATGTTATCCTGTGATAACTGTTTACCTGTTGAAAAAAAAAAGAAATATTGGAGAAATGGTTATCTGAAAATATGTTGGAACTGTTAAGATTGTGTTAAGGCTTTATGGTTTAAGGCAATGATTATTCTGTGGACCCTCGGTGGGTATAAGACCTTGGTTAAGGCAATACGGTTATTGTAACACCCCGATTTGGCAACTTGAAAACCATAGTCATTTTAAGTGAAAATTTGGGGCCATTTTTTTTTTACAAGAGTTACACACCCATGAGAACATTTTCAATTTGAAACCGAGATATAAAACATTACGTTCTCAAGGCATGCCACCCTTCAAGTTCCAAATCAAGATGTCACGGGACATCGCACTTTGAAACTCGTTTTCCAAAACGTAGTTCAAACAAATTACCCCATTTGATTTGATTTCAGAACATCAGTACTTAACATAATCTGGTTTGGGGTTACAGCCTAGTAGAGCCAGGTGTCTAATAACTTGAAGTGGAGTACAATACTCAAAAAGGGAATTACCTAATCTACAGTCATTAGGTTCTACTCGCTCTTGTCACTCATCCTCCTCCTCTGCCTCCTTAGTAATTTCTGTTGTAAAATCATCCGGCGCACTCTTAGTCTTCATTTCCAAAGGAGTAACTCTTTCGGCTAGCTCTGCGCGTCTACGTTGAATCCTTGAAAGAACACCACGTAGGCCGACATGGTGCTGTTATCTCCTTTCCTTGGTGGTGCTCCTATCTCCCTGATCAGCTGGTATCTCGCAATGTTGTCCATCTAGGTTCCGCGCAATTTTACACAACAGAATTGTAGAGGAAAGAGAGAGTGAGCTACCCAAAACGGCAATGTCGACTATGTGGGATTACATTAGGTAATTATTAAGACATAAAGGAAAACATAAATCCTACAATAACATAAGGTAAATCAAGACAACACATATAACCATCATGATGTACACATACATAATCACCCAATTATTCACTCCAGTGTTTACGAGCTCGAGACAATCACATCCTTCACCATGATACTTTTCTTCCATTCTCTTTCATTCCTTAAACTCATCAAATGTTTCAAGGGTACTCGTATCCACTTCCACTCTTGGTATTAGCATCTTCATTATCATTATTATTTTGATCATTATCACACATATCTTTGAAATGTCTTGGTTATTAAGTCTTATCAGTTCGATTAGCATCAATGATGACGGGGAAACATCATTGTGCTCACACACGTCTACATCTCCTCGGTCAACCTCCCAACCTAGTCGGAAGCAAACAGGAGTACAAGACCTTTACCACGCGGGCACGACAGCTGTCACAATACATAATGGTCCCAGACCAGGAGGATCTCGTCCTCAAATCATATCAATAACATTAAGGCTCACTGTCCACGCAGTGGCAAAACACAATGCCCCCTTCCAGTCCCTCTCACTATTCTCGATTTGCAATCTAGGGGGCGACAGTATGTTTCTAGTGGGCCCGCAGAACTTGCCACGACATTAGACCCAGTCCCCACCACGTTAGTGCACCACATGTGGAGTTCGTTCTGCCTAGAAACATACTCTAGACTTCTTGACGTTTCACCGTCATCGTCCTCCCCTAATGCAATCTCGTCCTAAGTATCCGCAGATACTTATCGTTCCTTCCTCTCCACTACTTCGATTCGACACTCATGCCTCACCGTATTTATAAATGTCTTTTAATAGTCTTTTAAAGATTTTAAATTACGGCTTAGTCCTAATGATCGGTCCATCCTTGGTGCATCCCTTCAATGAGACCCGATCGCTAATCGTACGCATCTAATCCCCCGAATACTCACATAGCATCACTTGAATCGTCATAATCATCATTGCATCATCTTTCTCTTTCTCATATCACAACAACATTGCTCTCATCAACAGGAGCATCACTCCTTCAGATCAACTTGTAACTCAGCACGTCATCATTGTCCTCTTTGCCAATTGTGACTCAGCAGCATCAGTGGTGTCCTTTCTCGCCAATTCGGGTCCAACAACATTAGCAGCTCCTTTCATTCTTCCAATCATCATCTACTTTTCTCACACTTCATTCTCATCGTAACTTGTCCCTCTCTCTCTCTCATTTATTCTCATTGTTCGTATTCATTATTCTTTTCTTATCATTCTTAGCTTGTGACTTCCATAACTTTATTACTAACGCACAATTAAATAATTTCCAGCAACATCATATCAATATAACAAATAAATGAACCATAAGAAGATTAAATAATTCAGCACGAACAATTAAAATCACAACATCATGTTGATAATCCAATCTCAGTCGTCCGGGTGGATAGCTAAACCAATCAAACAATCGCTATCACATACACCACTTACGCTAAATGATATTGGGGTCCAATCTTTGAGATGATTGGACGCCTTAATATGTACCTAATTACCACGGCGTCTTAAGGGAAAGCTCCTCTCTCACCTCGATGACGATCCTCCGAAAGCTCTCCAGGGTTCCCGATTATTATCCTCGTCTCCTTTCCCTTTGCGTCCATCGCTCGAGCTAACACATTTTTCCCGTGCATTAGAAACGTTTTCGATATATTCATTGAATTCATTTTGAAAACAATTTCTCTTTTGAAAACTTTTTTCATTGTCCAAGATCTTCAAATTCGATTCGAATCCAAGAAAAACAATTCTTGAGAAAAACTTTTGAAAACAATTTAGAAATAAATTTTCTTTCATTATTAAATTCTTAATTTAAAACATTCATCTGTAAAACACTCTTAAGCTTCATGAAAACAACTACTTAAATCACAACATCAACACACACGTTCAAGCATGTACAGGAAAATGGTTCAACTTAATTTCTTAATTAAATCATGGCAAAACCGAATTGTCTATGATTAACATTTCCTAATTACTAATTATTTCTAAATCTTAAAATCACAGAATGAAAATCAATTTAATCAATTTTATTTATTCTAGTTCCAAATCCGAAAAGAATAAAAGAATGAACATATTATTGTGTCAAACATAGCATAGAATATAATCAATCTCCTGGGTCATTTTGAAAGGAAATCATTTTAAATACTTAAACATGCACTAACCGAATTTTGCAAAACATAGCATATAATCATAGACATCAAACAATGAAATTATTTCATTTCTTTCAAGACTGGAACCGTGAGTATCATAGGAAAATTTAGCAACTTCAATTTCATTTTCTTAATGCCAATCAAAACAACAATTAAAGCTACAAATTACTTCAAAGATTTATTTTATTTTCCTTTAAATTGGTTATTTCATGCATGCACTTTTTGTTTTTAAATTAAGCTAGTCTTATATACAATCCAAATGATGATAAAACACACTTCCCTATTCTCCTACTTCAAGGCCGAATATCATCACACATGAGGCAAGAATTTTAGTTTACTTTTTGACATACTAAGGTCAATTAATCAAAGCAAATCATATAGATCACACATCCCCATTTAATCACACCAACATGCACGAACCATCATGAGGTTTTCTTTAAACATTTTGATTAAAAACTCAAACTCATAATTTTCTAAAAATAAAGACATGGTTTATAACTTAATCTTCAAAAAGAATAACATGCATGAACTCAAAATCACCAAATCCATCCCTAATGCATCCAATACTCAAGAACCAAAGCATTTTTAGCACCCATGGCCGAATGGCCTTCAGGCCAATACAACATGAATGAAACAAACCTTTAAATCAAATCATGTTTATAAAAAGAAAATCATTCTAAAGACCTTCATCCTAATTGTTTCCCCTAGATCGTAACATACATATAGGAAAAACTTAATTTCTTTACTTGAAAATTGACATGCAAAGCCCAATGTTCTAACTTGTAAGATAATAAACATGGATGAAAACATGTTCATGCAAAGATCGACCAAAATCATTACAAGGTCAACATGAAAAGCTAAAAATCCTTATTTTCCCCTCAATTGATTTTAGATCATGAAATTGTTAATCAAACATTTACATAGAAGCACATAGCTCACGGATTGAACAAAAGAAATCAACATGCAACACTTAAAATCTTTACTCTTTCACAATCAAGCTTGGATCACGATTTATTTACCAAAACTACTCATAAAAATCTTATAGGTCACGGTTTTAAAGGAGAAACCCAACATGCAAGGAGTTTCAATTTTAGTGTTCACAAAATTTCCAAGTAATAATTTAGATCCTTTAGAAAGTTGTTTAGAAAATCACCAAGATCCAACTAAAAAGAGTTACAACCGAGGCATAGAGTCCATGAGTTCACATATTACAATCAATTTAGGAAAAATCCATAGTTAAGGCTAAGACATTCTTGCACTCATCTTTCATGCCATAAAGACAAACATGCAAGGAAAGGAAAAAGGAAAAAGGAAAGAAAAGTTACAAATCCAAAAGAAAATCTAACTATCATGGTTTTCTTCTTGATCTTCATATAACCTACCAAGAAAGTTGGTCTTCTAACTCCTAAGGGTCTTGATCTCCAAGGAAACTCAAAGTCTTGGTCTAATTCTCCTTCTTCTTCCTTCTTGTTTCCTACGACCACACCCTCTTTCTCTTCTTTTCTTTTCTTTTCTAAGGGTTTGATGTTCCCTTAGAGAGTCTTTGGATGTATAAGTGAAGGGAATGGGAATGAGATGTGAGAAATGAACTAAGGCAAGTTTAAGGGCCAACGAATTTGCCTCCTTTGCCCTTAAGTTGAGGTTCGACCAAGGTACTAAAAGAAAGGGCAAATTTGGGTTTCTAAAATTTTGCATGGCAAGGTTTAGATCAAGGAGACAAGGTGCTTAGGCTAGGGCTAGACTTCATCATGCATGGTCACTTCCCATCTTTTCTTTTCTACCCAAGAGTCAAAGTTCTACCTACACACACACACTTATCATCGTGGCACACACACATGCTCACACCGTAGCACACACATGTCCACACCTCATGCATTTCATTTTCATTTCCTAATCTTATTTATTCAAAACACCATGATCACTAATTTATGTAACTTATGCAACATTTTCTAAAGTCATGTATACACCTATAAGCCCAAACCGTAACACATTTACACACATACACACACATGTTTATTTTCAAGCAACATTAAATCAAACACATATCATGATGAGCACACATTACAAATTAATTCTATATCATGGCAGTTGATTTAATCTCCTACAAGGACACATTTTTATCCTAGGAAAACTTAAATTCTTTCAAAGTAAAACAATCACGTACACAAAACACATAATTAGAAATCCTTAAGAATCAAGCTTTTCATAGAAATAGGAAATTTCCAAAAGACAATTCGTTTAAAGCCATTGGCTTTCCAGAAAAGAAATCATAGCTTCATAAAAATTCATCTTCCAAAATTCCTAGAAATACAGTTTGTAAATAAATCCAGAAAATTCTAAAAATTGCATTTTCCAAGTTCATCAATAAAAATGCAAAAGAAATCGTTCTTGAATAAAATCGTAAATAATTCTTTTTTTTTTTAGAAAAATCCTTTTGAAAGCAAAACTCAAAGTTTATTTTGAACGAATTCGTTTACGCACGTACGGGAAAAAATGCGGGGTGTTACAGTTATAATGTAAGTATCCCACATCGTGTAGTGTACAGTGAAGGTGCGCGGAGCCCTAATGACTTTTGATGTATATCCCCAATCGCACTGTCTAGTAGACGTGCTCGATTTTAATTAGCTGGCCACGTGAATGACGTGTCGTGGTTGCGAGCATTGTGGAACCACTGTACTTAGGGAGGTGTTTGTTTCGTTTTTCCCTTAGAGGTCGAGGCCCGTTAGAAGCGAGGCTTAGAATGTGTCGACCAATTATAGGTTAATGAAACTAAAACCTTTACCATAAAACACTTTAAGATTGTAAATGACATGAAAATAATAATCCTTTATATCTACGTTTGAGAGAGAAGTAGTGGAGAGGAAAGATACCGTATGCTTGGAGGCCGGAGTCCCTTCAAGTTGTGATTGTGATAGGGGAGGGCAATGACGGTGAACGTCAAGAAGCCTCGAGTGCTTCTCTAGGCGGAACGGGACTAGCTACAATGACCAGGTTCACTGGAGTCTGGGCTTTGGTTGTAGCAAGGACTACAGGCCAACTAGAGAAAGTGATGTCGCCCCCTTAAGCAACTCAGAGATGGTGAGAGGGAACCTGAACGAGGCTAGAAGTCGGTAGGTGATGGGCTCTTTTCCTTGCTGGCCACTGGATTCTGGTTACAGCCTTTTATTCAAATGAACTTTGAAATCTTTTTGACCACTGGAGTCTGGTTATAGCCTTTTGTTTTCCGACTTCGATGCCAGTGTGGTTAGGGTTCCTGTGCGTCCCATCTGCTTTCCGACTGAGGCTGTGGTTGGATGACTGACAAGGAGATGTATCGTGTGTGCTGACTTATCCCTTTACCTCAATGATTTCCCTCCCTAAATTATTGATGGTTATGTTCCAATTAAGATGAGGGAAATGCAAAGTTATAAATTTTGAGAAAACTCTTTAAGTAATAAAACGAAGTTATGATATGATGCCAAGATGAGTTATGATAATGGTGATACTTATAAGGATGATGTCTGTTGAGCATGGCCGCTAGTTGCTTATTTTATTTGATTGTATATGCATGTGTGTGAAACTTAATGTGATCCCTTAGAGTAAGTCCATGCCGTCGACGATTATATCGTTCGGATCGCTTACTCTCTCTGTTTTCCCCTTTTCTGTGGACATTGCGAATAATGTCCACAGATGGCAGATCCAGTTATGTGTCGGTTAGATATTTCAAATAGTGGAGTAGTGTCTTTGGAAGATTTCAGGCATTGGGAGGTTAAGCAGATTGGATGGTTATGGGAAGGACCGGCATGTGTTGAGAATTATCAATCCAGAGCTGATCGTTAGTGGGAGTTCGATCCAGAATGTGGCACCAGCACTGGAGAGCAGCGACAACGAGAAGTTCTATGTTAGTCTTAGGAAGTTAGATTGAATCAGTCTGCTCTGATAGAACTAATGTAAACTTTATTTTTGGCATAGACTTCATTTTGTTCAGTGTATGTATTGTGTCAAACGTCATGACCTTAGGGGTCTTGGCCATTTCATAACATAGTTGATTTTTGAAAAATGTAATTGTTCAATCATAATAATAAAATCATTAATTTTCTTGATCAAAGTCAAATTGTCCAATTTTCCATAAGTAATCAAATGTTTTCTCGCAGAAGAACTTTCGAGTAAATAATATTTTGAGAAAATGCGTTTTGGAAGTATGTGGGTAATATCTCAATTTGGAAAAGAAATATGTTATGGTTATTTTGTGAAGTAAGTTAGATCAAAGGTTAAGTAAACCAAACAATGAAAACCCTTTTTGATAAATAAGTTGGAAATGAATGTTTTCGAAAAGAGGAGAAAAAAAAATGGGGCAAATTTTTACTAAAATTCAAAGTTTCAAATTGGGGTGTTACGTCAGTACACACCATTAATCTCAAAATATAAATCAAGAAATCAACTTTTACTGTGTCACTCTATGATCTACTCACTATGTTCTTATATATCCATATAGTATTTTCATGTCTCTTATGTACATATCAGTATCTATTCTTCTTAATTACTTAAGCTGCAAATACTTGCTTTCCATTTTATTCTTATCCTCGGAATATAATTTCTTTATTTTTCTTTATATTATAAACAAAACCCATCATTTAAAAAAAGTAATTATATATTTTTTTAAAATATATAATTATTGTTTAGGTTTTTAATATATTAATTGTGTTTTCTTTATATTATACCATTTTTATATTTATAATTATTGATTTTTCTCCACTACAAAATTTATTAACTAAAGGTAAATATAAAAAAAGAACATTCATTTATTACACTTTTAATATCTCAAAAAACACAAAAAAAATCTAAGAAAAACCAATAATAAAAAATGGGAAGTACTTTTTTTTAATGATCAAAATTTCATTAAGAAATCAAAAACCGATATAATAAACAGAAGGAGTAGTAGTTAATAATTCAAAATCAAAACAACTTAAAATAATAATTTAACAACGACCCAAATGAATTTTAATTTTTAAGTCTCAAAGCATCTTGTTGAATTTCCATCTGTTGCACAATATACTGTATATGGTTCGTTTGGCGTTTGAAATTGAATATGAATTTGTAGTTGGAATTGGAATTAAGGGGGTGTTTGTTTCAAGGGATTTTAAATGATTCAAATTCCATTCAATTTCATGGAACTAGATTATACCAAAAAATACAGAAACTATATTCCTATGTCTGAGTCTCATAATTACAATTTCATACTTTATAGAATTGAGTATCGTGAATCTAAAAACAAAACACGCTACCTCTCCATTGGTCCATCGTAGAGGTGGCAATTCGGGCAACCCACTCAAGTTTGAGTCAGGGTATTGATTGGGCTGAGCCAGAAAGGCTCGAATGAAATTGGGGCCTAAAATCTGGCAGTAGGTCACCTTTTTAGCAAAATCAAGCACGGTTTTTACGTGATGTTAGCAGGTCAACCTGGAGCTTTGCTAGTTATGGTTTTATTAAAGCAAACTAAAAAGGTTCGAGATCTATCTGGGTCGTATTTTGAGAGTCTAAACCCCTCTATTTATCAACCTTGTGCAAGTCAGCTAGATAGGGTCGTCAGCTAGATATTGCCGGATGTAACGCCCCAAAATATAATACTATTTTTTAGAGTAATTTTTTTATATAATGATTCTATTTAAAAACATATACTTGGAAAATCACTATATTTACATAGATTCCAAAAATATTTCTAACACTACTTTTAATGTACATAAGTCTTGTTAGAGAGGAACTAGAACAATTCCCCCTAACTAACACCAGTTAGATAAAACGAAGTACTAATACTAATATGTTGTTATTTATTTCCAAAACACTAAGCTACCAAAACGATAATATGTATATATATATATACACACACACACATATTGTGTTCCACCACTTGTGTTCCTCAGTCATCCCTCCCTCTATTGCATATAGCATTCTTCACCACCTCATCATCTCCCTCACTGGGATCCTCTTCTGGTTCTTCCTCTTCCTCCTCACTCTCGCCTCCCAAGGTGACCCTCGGATTCAGGATATACTCAAGAACCGGAGCAAAAATCACCTTTCGGTTCGGCATTGGAGTAGGAGGTCTCTCAGGTACCACATGATTGTTGGAAGCTTGGAGACGATTTCGACGGAGTCTTGGTTCTCTTCTCATTGGTGGTGGTAGAGTGGGATGACGATAAACATAAGCTGGAGGAACATGTTGAGTAAATATCATTGGTATTCTCGTTCTTTGAGGGCGCATCCTTGCTCTTGGATTTGGATGACGAAGAATGATTTCAACATCTCATTCAAAAGTAGCATGACACCCAATGTGATCCCATATTCCCCTGGCTAGTGGGCGAACTTCAAGACATATCATATTCCAACCTAACACACAAATAAGGGCAGGGAGTAAGTCATTATTATATCGCTATATAGATGCGCAATCAATTGTATTAAAAGTTTGCAAACACATTTAGTCAAATAACATGTCGTAATGCATGAGCACGCCCATTTTATACAAAACATTATTAAAATATTATAATCGTGAGATGATGTATGCAGTATGCTAATCTCTACTCCATTATATCCAATACTCATCTATTCTTCAATATCAATCTAATTCTCAACTCAGGAAAAAGCAACTGACAGTTAACGCCTTGTACCCTTGTATGACATTACATAATTCACATCATAAATCCATATTGGACTATATCCACATAGGACCATGGCATACCAAGAACCGTCCTCAATCATTCAAAATATGTCTAAGACGTCGATATAATATAATGTATTATAGTTATTAGAATTATCCTAAGTGAGATTGGTTTGGTTGGATCAGTCTGTTATAGGACCATTCTACCCATAATAATTCACAGCGATTATTTGACAAATCATTGTCATAAACCTAATCCCTATAAGATTTTCAATCCAGATTGTCATAATCTTTCATGTGTCTATTCCCATTCCTATCATATCATCCTTTACACCATGCATGAATGTACAATTCTTTATTTTAATTTTAATTATGCACATTCATCATATTCATTATTTAAAATAATAATAGTAATTATGTTACACTAATAATTATTTGATTTTATAAAATTAATATGTAAGTACAAAGTAAGAATTTATATAAATTTTTACTCCATAATTGGTTATAGCCTCTCGATAACCGGTTATATTGATAGTTTGGACACTAAAAACATTAAATTGACATATCAAATCTTTATGAAATCAGAATTCAACTTTTCTACAGCCTTGTATCACATATACAACACATATTGGACTGAAATCTAGACTCAAATAGCAAGTCATTTCGCCGAATTTCAATAAATACTTAAAATGAATGTATAACCATTCATTTCATGAAATCCACATACTAATTCTCTAAAATCAACCAAACCTTCAATGATTCAGCTTAAATTCACTTCATATTATTCTTGTCTAGATTGTTTAGTATCAACTTGTTTGTGGGTTTTTCGTCTGACGCCTGCCGAACTGACGGTGATGGAAGGGGTGTGGGTAACGACAGGTTATGTGGTAATCTTGCAAAGGAACTTGACCGTATTTTTTGGTGCTTTTTGATATTCGGGGTTGGAAAGCGTTAAAATTGCGATTGGAAATAGAAACCGACACCAAGAACATGATGCGACGGGGATTAAAATTCGCAGTAAAGTAAATGACTTGGAATCAAAAGGAAAGCGATTAAAATTTACAGTAAAGTAAATGACTTGGAAATGTAAATTTGCGTGAATGTCAATTGCAGCAAATTAAAAGTGCATGGAAGAGTAAAGATTGCATTGAATTTAAAAAAGGGGTGGAAGGCTGAGGTTCTTTACAATGGCGTTTCTCCGTTTATCTGCTCTGGTGAGATGTCTAGGAAGGAGGTGTACTTAAGTCCGGAAACTATTTAAGTCCGGAAACACGTCCTTCGACATCACTTATGTTGTCGACACACGTCCTCTTGTTGAAATCGACCCTTTGTCGGGTTGTACGTTCACTTCCTTCGAAGTCACTTTTAAACAAAAATGTTTAAGTACACTTTCGTCGACGTCACTTATACATCCGACATTCTTGCCCTTTTGTCGATTTCAACTTCCAGTTAACAGAGGGCCCCCAAGTTTTGGTATTCGACGCGTCTTTTCGGAGGATGCCAAAAGTTGTATTTTTCTGAATTGTCCTTTCATCATTAGGATTCTGGAACAGCGAGTTTATCTTTTCAAACTAACGCTTCTTATTGGACCATTGCGTTGGTCTTATACGTCTTTTCACTTCTTATTTAAACTTGATCGCTTATCATTATCCCCCTTTTATCTTTTCTTGCTTGCCACTGCATCCTTCTCTTCTTTGACCTAAACCCCTTTTTTCTTAAAACTTTTCTTCAAACATGGCCCTTCAAGGAGTTCTTGATCCCGAAATTGATTTGAACGTCAAGTACCATGAGCGTAGCTTGATTATTCCCGTGACTTCCTTCATTCCTGCCGATGGTGAACCCGTCAACCCTTCTCCTGCTTTCTTGGGCCCATTAATGACTCCATCGGAGGCTCAAGACCCTGTTATGAGTGCTAACTTTCCCCTTTCCAATCCTGACGAGATTCGTCCTCTGGCCACTCTTAACCCCATATGCACCTGTCACTTTGACAAAGAATATTCTCGCAGGGTTTTGCGAAAGGTAAAGCCGTTCTCTAGATTTTTGGACTGGCTTGAAAGGTTACGGCCTCACAAGAGCAAGTCGTGGAGGAAGGCTGGTTTTGAAGAGCTTCTAGTTCTGACAACCTCCGGTTTGCGCTATGACGATGGGCTTTTCGGCGCTGCATGTTACTTTTGGTGTCGCCGAACCAACTGCTTCCACTTCCGTTACGGCATGATGACTCCAACACTTTTCGACATTGCCGCTTTGACTAGTCTTTGTCCTGACGGAGAACTCTTGACTGTAGAGAGCAAACCCAACGACGTTGTGCCTATAAGTGGTGGGTCCTACGCCTTTACCAACTACGTTGAGGCACGGTGGGATGATTATAAGGACTGTCCGACGGTTAGTGACAAGGAGCATGTTGAGTTTCTGACGGTTTTGATCAGTGCCTTTGTATTTTGTACCAAGTCCTGACAGATTAACAAGTCTTTGGTGCCCTTAGCCACAATCTTGCATGAGGAAAGAAAAGTGCCTTGAGTCAACTTCTTTTGGCGAAGTTGTATTCGACGATTAGCCATGTTTCTGACACTGTTAGACTTAATGAACAACTGGTGGCTAACGTCGGAGGCCCCACTTGGCTTCTGCATTTGTGGTTGAACACTATTTTGAAACGTCATTTAATCTTCACCCATGACAGTGTTTGCCGTTTCCTGTTTAACTATGGTTGTTTGATGGAGAACTATGACGTTCCTGCACTGTCATCCCGCACCAATAGTTTTCTTCACTTTATGAAGATTTTTGCTAACATCTCCATGTCGTCAAAGGACATTGAATTTTCCCCTTTCGCTGATAGAGCTCTGGGACCTGCTGGTTCCGTCTTCCTTTTCCTGGTTCCAATGTTGAAGAGAGGCAGTTGAATGATGTCCTTTGAGGGCATTATTTGAGTCAAAGAATTTTGTTCAGTGGTTTGCCTGACTCGTCTGCCTACGAAGAAAATGAAGTCTTTTTGCACTATCCCAACTGTGTGTCGAGGCAGTTCGGTCTTTGCCAAGGGTTGCCTGCACCTATGCTTTCGTCAGTATCACATGAATTCCACCATGGCCAATTGATGGACTATAAATCTTCTTGGAAAACTGTGTTGAATAGGTTCGTGTCGAAGAACCTTGCTTCCACCAGCCGTTTTAATCTTGTCGGCTTTACTCCTTGTTTCTTGGCTAGTCCGAACTTTGTGCATTGGTGGGAATTTTATTTAAACACGTACCACGTGGATTATGACACTATTGTTGACAGAATGAGTGCCAAAACTGCGACAGATGTGGCGGTCGACAAATCTGGTATGAATACTTAACTTCTTTTATTTAGACTCCTTTTTTCCTTTCTGCCTTTTAATTGGTCATTTTCTTTGCAGTGGCCAAACCGGACCTCATTGGTTATTCTGCGGCAATCAAGGCCACTGCGTCGAAAAAGAAAGGTGGTGACCCTTCGTCACCAAAGAAATCTAAAAGGCAGCGCCAATCTAGTGCCATTGATGATTTCGTTGAAGCCAAAAAACAACACAAGGGACGAACGGAGCATCTGTCGAATAAACCTCAAGTTGATCCTGAAAGGACTGATAGCTCTTTGATATGTCCTCTTTCAAGTAAGCTTCAAACTTCCACTGCCACGTCGGCTCCTTCAGTTCATCCTCCTTCGAATCCTTCGGCCAAAGCTCAACAGCATTCTCGTCCAAAAGCCAAGGGAATCGTCATCAGGGAACCGTCTCCTCATGTTAATACTCAAAAAACACATGGCAACGCGGCCAATTTGTTTGTCGATGTTTCTCATCATGACCCTCATGCCGGTGAATTCCTTCTGACTCCAGCACTTAATCCGTTTGAAGAAGATGACGTCGAAGACACCAATTTTCATCTACAAAGGCGTCCTGTTTGTCAGCAAGTGATTATGGATGACTTGTCCTCTGATGACCCTCATGCTGAAGTTTCTTCAGAGCAAGTCGATAGACTTAACACTATTGAGGCTGCCATGCAGAGATGTCTTGATGATACTTCATCGTCAGCCGCAATTGAAGTTGTCGTTCCGGACTCTAACCAAAATGTTGTCGACACCCAGCCTCTTGATCCCATTGAAACTTGTAACATCCCTGAATTTTAGTTCCCGAATAATGTTATGATTTTCTATATTAATGCTTTGCCTTAGCTTGATGTGTTAGAGCTTAATCTTGTTTAGATAGCTAATCGTGATTAGGGCTAGCTTAACCCTAATTAATTAAGCTTAGACTTGTGTGATTTTAAGTAGAGAAGGTTTAGACGTCTAATAGTTTAGTTATGAGTTAGATTAGCTTAGTTAATGAGTGGCTTAAGGGTCAAGTGGATTAGATTAAACCTAATGGGCCTTGTGAGTGATGTTGGGCCATGATTGTGTGATGGGCCTTGTGTGTGAAGTGTGTGGTCGTATGGTGTATGTGTGTGGAGTGAAATTTGTTAGTTGCATGAATAAGGTGAGTTGTCATGCTCACATTTCATGCATGTGGTCAAAGTAATAGGTGGCAACATCACATTCTCCTTCCTTGCATGAAGTGTGAGGTGTCCACACCAAAACACACCCTTATGCCACCTTATCACTTAACCTTTGACCATAAGCTTTTATAAAAATGGCCATGTGTTGATGAGCATCATTTTTGCTTTCCTTTCTTCATGCCATCTTCACCATCATCTTCTTCCTCTCCCTTCAAGAAGCTCACGGCCAACCTCACCACCACCATCATCCAAACATTTCCTTCCATTAAAAACCAAGAATCCTTACATATCCTAAGCCTAGATCATGAATATGCAACATGCATGTGTGATCAAGGCTAGAAAACTCAAATCCAACCCTTCCTTTTCTTAAGAACCTCATGGCCTCACCACACAATCACCCTTAATCAACCTAAACACTTACCAAACACAAGAAACCTTGGCATATTCATACTCTAGATCATGAATATGCCACTTGCTTGAAGTTGTGTTGAAGAAATTTCAACCAAGACATAAATAGACCTCACGGCCAAGACCCAAATCAAGGCATTAGGATCTTTTAGCTTGGTAGATCAAGTGGAGTCTTAGAGTTTTTAGAAGCTTGGAAACCAATTTCAAGTGTCTAAGGAGGGAGTGTTGCTCACGGTTTTGGAGAAACAAAAGCCCAAATGTTCTAAGTCATTTTAGTTTCTTCAAGAGGTAAGTGAGAGAAGCTTACACTTTTGCTAGAATAAGTCTTAAAGCTTAGAATTAGGGTGAGTCACCATGAGACTCAAGGGCACTAGTTAGATTGATTTTGGGCTTGGAGGCCGAATTGTGATGAATGATGACTTGTTATTGTTGAATGTGCAATGCTGAATTTTATGATTATGTTTTGTATTGATGATTATATTACTTGTGTTATGTTGTTAATGAAATGTCTATGCTGAATTTTATGAACATACTTTGTGTTGATGAGAAACCGAATGGATTAAGTTGTTAATTGAATGCTTAGCCCCTTGAATGAACTAGGCTTAAGTGTTGATCCCAAACGGTTTTAGAACCTTAAGTCTCGGTTAAGGACTTAATTTAGTAGCCAAAGTGAGTTAGTCAACTAAGTGTTAATCAAACCTAGTTTTAGACAACTAAGTAGCACTTAGACCAAATTAAGTCTCCCTCAACCGTGATTAGTCAACTAATCCAAGATTAGTTAGACTTAATCCTAGATTAGCGACCTTAATCCTTGATTAGTCAACTAATCCAAGATTAGTTAGACTTAATCCTTGATTAGTAACCTTAATCCCTGATTAGTCAACTAATCCAAGATTAGTTAGACTTAATCCTTGATTAGTAACCTTAATCCTTGATTAGTCAACTAATCCAAGATTAGTTAGACTTAATCCTTGAGTAGTAACCTTAATCCCTGATTAGTCAACTAATCCAAGATTAGTTAGACTTAATCCCCAATTAGTAACCTTAGTCCTGATTAGTCAACTAATCCAAGATTAGTTGGACTTAATCCTCGATTAGTAACCCTAATCCCCTGATTAGTCAACTAATCCACGATTAGTTGGACCTAATCCATGATTAGTCGGATTTAATCCGAGATTAGTCAATTAAGCCAGACTTAACCCATGGTTAGTGAGATCTAATCTATGATTAGTGGACTTAGTCCACGATTAATCCAGTTAAAGTTTAGTTGAACCTAGTCTTAAGTAATTAAGACTTAGTTAACCAAAGTCCTAAGTAATTAGGACCTACTTATCCCAAGCTTTAGTCACTCAAGGTGACTTAGGTCAAGTAAACAATGGGACTTTGTCTAGATACTCAGACATTAGCTTGACCTAGACTTAGTATGACTCTGCTATGTCATCTGTATACTTAGACACTTATGTATACCTGCTGAATGCTTATGATTAGCTGATACGAATAGGTATGCATCCATGATGAACTAATGCCGAATGATTATGACATAGTGGGACTAATTATAAACCTGGAACTTGAACAAGTGCATGATAACCTAGGGTTGCAAGAGTTGCATTGATATCATACATGACATGAGCTAGGTTATCAGACCAGTCCCAATCTGAGGAACACCTACGCAGGTGGAAACACCGTAAGGCGTGCCTTTCCTACGCAGGTGAAAATGTGAACTGTTTCTGTAACTGAACTTGATATTTTATGAAAGCCTGCACAGGGTTCACCGTAAGTCGTGCCGTTTACGCTGGTGGAAACATTGTAAGTCGTGCCGTTTACGCTGGTGGACGCACTGTAAGTCGTGCCTTTTACGCTGATGGAAATACTGTAAGTCGTGCCTTTTACGCTGGTGGAAACACTGTAAGTCGTGCCGTTTACGCTGGTGGAAACACTGTAAGTCGTGCCATTTACGCTGGTGGAAACACTGTAAGTCGTGCCTTTTACGCTGGTGGAAACACTGTAAGTCGTGCCGTTTACGCTGGTGGAAACACTGTAAGTCGTGCCGTTTACGCTGGCAGACGTGCCGTAAGCCGTGTCGTGTTCTTGAACACACCGTTCCTCAGATCTGGACCCGATGGACATTGAGGCCTCAGAGTTGGAGAACATGTACATGCATCATGCCACTTATCTCGAAGATAATAATTAAACTGGTGTTTGCTCATATGTATATGCATTTTCTGCACTGGTGATTGCTACTGTTTATCTGGCTGTGAATGTTAGGGCTTAAGCTTATTCGATAATGCGACTGTGTTAGGCTTACTCTCCAGCCCTTTTAGGTGATGGCCAGACGCCTGCCTTGTATCGAGATCCGCCCGCTCCTTGATGGTGTTTGGGAGTATTGGGATCACCGGGCTGTTTTGAGGGTGAAGTAGAGATCACTCTCTACCATCCTAATCCCGTAGTTCGCTTTCGTCCTCGTAGGTTTCGTGGGACGAAACCAGTGATCTCTGACTATGAAATAGCTGCAGTGGACCAGTGACCAGCTCTGATGATACCCTTTCTTTTTGAGTTTTATGTTTTGTAAATGTTCTTTTGGTGAGGTATTGTCAGAGTGTTTTATTTCCAATGGACTTGTAACTATTTTGTATCAGACCTTTTATGACTTATTATCTACAACTATGGTTCACTTTACGCATTTCAATATTCCGCTTGCTTTTAATAAGTTTTGAAATCCGGTATTGATCAGTTTTATTTTAAAAGCACTCGCAATTGAGGTACTAAAGGTTTCATTTATGAAAATAATATTTATTGCGAAAACCCTCGACTGCTTTTCAATTCCTTTTAACTTGTCGGATTTCAATTCTTTGATTTTACTTACCAATCAAGTGTTTTAAAATAAAAAATTTTCCACCCTAATTTTTGAAAACTATACAAGTCCAAATTACTCGAGCAAAACCTTTTGGAAAATAAGAGCGTCACAAAACTCAAGTTGTGGATTCTCTCGTTGCTGTCGGGGGACCTGAGACCACTAATGCATGCGGCCCTTCCTTTGAGGTAATTACGAATTTACTTATTCACCCTTTATGCAGCATTAAAGTGACCTTACCAAATTTTCTTTTCTTGTTTTCCTAGATCCCCAACAACTCAGTCCATCTTGAAGGTTTTGACAACAGTTTATCAATTCCTTGCACATCTAGCTCTGCCGCCGTTCCTTCTGTTGAAGTTCCTCCTTGCAATCCTTCATCTAGCACCATGGCTCCTTCGATTCAGGTGTCCCATTCCACTGCCTTCTCTACTCTTCGGGAATTAATGGCTAAAGCACGTTCTGTTGAAGAAGCCATGAATTCTCCTTTAAGGGATACTGAATCAGTTGCAGATCAGATGATGGTAACCTTGAAGAACATTTGTTGTCGGCCCTTTGATCAGTTATTGGCCGATTCTGCAACTGTTGGACTCTTGTCTTCTACTATTAATTCACTCTTGCAACATCCTGTTCCAAAAGACGTCGAATCCAAATTGACCAGCCTGCAACGGTTTGTAAACAATTGGACTACTGAAGGTTCGAAGATCTTAAAAGACATCGAAGTTTATGAAGATGTAAAAGAAAATCAACACAAGTTGGAGGCCGAAGTTATGGATTCGGAATGAGAGGATGCCGATTGTTCTTCTAAGGTCAATGAAACACTCCGGCGATTCAAGAACTGAAAGATGAGCTGGCCCGTCGGGAGCGAGATCAATTGGAGATGACCCAGTACATGGAAGCTGCCAAGACCACACGACAAGAGTTGGCTGCCAAAGTTGTCGCCTTGGTGGCTCCTTATCAGTAGATTACGGATGCTCTTGCTACTCATTTGCAAGAATACAGGGCTGGACTCCGACGTCGAGATGCTTTCGCCAGGGAATGGCGTTCTTTTAGTAATTTGTTCGGATGAACTTTTGTTTTTCATTGTTGTATTGATTGTTTTCTGCACTTTGATTCTGTCGTATGGATTTGCAATTTGATTCAATGCATGTTTACTTCCGTCATTGTCGGCTTATATCTTTTCAAATACTTGTAGTTGATTGCTTTAATCTTCTTCCCCGACTCGACTTCGACTAATTCGTATGCGTTGCCCGAAAAAGCCTTTAACACTTGAAATGGTCCTTCCCATTTTGGTGACCACTTGCCATATTCATTAGAACGCTTGTCGATGGGTAAGATTACTTTCCATACTAGTTCACCCGGTAAAAATGACTTGAACTTAACTCTGGCGTCGTAATATCTAGCAATTCTTTCCTTTTGTCGCATAATATTTTCTAACGCCAAGAGTCTTTCGTCATGCACCTCGTTCAATTCGTCGAACATGGAATTCCAATAATCATTCACAGGCATTTCATGTTGCCTTTGAAATCGTACCGATTCCAAGTTTATTTCGACTGGTAACATGGCCTCATGGCCGTATGTTAACATATAAGGAGTCACACTTGTTGCTTCATTTGGAGAATTTCGGATAGCCCATAATGCAGGTGTCAAAGCTTCATGCCAATTTTGTGGCTTCCCTTTGATTTGTTTTTTGATAATGTTGATAATCCACTTGTTGGCTGCTTCCGCTAGACCATTGGCTTGAGCATAGTAAGGTGTTGAAGTTAATAACTTGATTCTTCTTGATGCCAAATATCCCTTCAATTTGCTTCCCAAGAAAATAGATGCTTGATCAGTGGTTATAGTCTCAGGAATCCCAAATCGACAAACAATATGGTCTTCAATAAAATCGATCACTTGTTCTTGTTCGACCTTTACCAAAGGTATAGCCTCCACCCATTTGGTAAAGTAATCAACACCTACCAAGATCCTTGTGTGGCCTTTTGAAGAATGTGGAACAATTTCTCCAATAACATCTAGTGCCCATCCTCTAAAAGGCCACGACTTGATAATTGAATGTAACTTTCCTGCTGGTACATTCTGAATGTAGCCATGTTTTTGGCATTCTTCACATGATATCGCAAAGTTCATGCAATCTGATACTAAAGTAGGCCAAAAAACTCTTTGTCTTCGGAGGACCCATTTCATCTTTTCTCCGGCTTGATGCGCTCCACATATTCCTTCATGAACCTCTTCCAAGGCTATGAAAGCATCTTCTTTGTCAAGACACACCTCCAAGTTACCATCAACTGATTTAGGATACAAATCACCTCCTAGTAACGTAAACTTGGTAGCTTTCAGCTTTAATTTCCGCTCGACATTAGAAGATGGATTTGCCAAGTAATCGGCTATGGGTTTCCTCCAATCATCGCTGGATGCCAATGCATTCACCATAATTTCTATTCCATGAGGGGGATATAACAACACTTCGATCCGAGTCACGTTGTTCAAGACCTTTTTCGATATACGGTATCTAGATGCAATTTGGGCCAAATGATTGGCCTTTTGATTATGACACCGGTATATGTGTTCAACCGAAACATCGTCAAATTGGCACATCATCTTTTGTGCCATATTGCAATATTTGGCCAACTTTGGACTTAAACATTTACACTCATTAACCAATTGTTTAATAACTAACTGAGAATCTCCTTTTATGGCCACGTTTTTGGCCTTTAAGAAAATTAAAATTTCAAGGCCAATTAAGATGGCCTCGTACTCAGCTTCAATATTTGAACATTGGTATTTGAGGTTAAACATGAACTCTGTAGGAATACCGTCGGGGGATATGAGCAAGATTCCAACTCCCGCCCCTTTTTTATGTGACGATCCATCAAAGTACATCGTCCAAGGCCTTAAGCCGACAAAGTTAGCAGATAAAGCCACGTCTACGCATGGGTGATCCGCCAAAAAGTCGGATACCACTTGGCCTTTGATGGCTTTTAATGGTACATACTGAAGTGAAAATTCGGTTAACGCTAAAGTCCACTTGCCGATCTTGCCATGGATAATTGGCTGGGATAGCATGTATTTAATAACGTCAGACTTCGACAAAACTAAAACATGAAAACTTTTCATATAATGTTTAAGCTTTGTACAAGAAAAATAGAGTTCCAGACATAATTTCTCTATGGCACTATACCGTGTTTCGGCATCATTCAACACTCTACTTAAATAAAATATAGCTCTCTCTACACCATTTTTATTTTCTTGGGCTAACATGCTACCTATGGTGTAATCAAAAGCTGATATATACAATTTTAAAGGGAAACCTGGTTGAGGCGGCATCATCACTGGTGGCATTGACAGATACAACTTCAAATCGTCAAAAGCCGCTTGTTGCTCCGGTCCCCAATTAAAATCTTCTTCTTGTTTTAGCCTTACAAGAGGTGCAAAATCTCTAGTCCTTCCCGACAAGTTTGATATGAATCTTCTCAAATAATTCACCTTGCCAAGAAACGACTGTATCTCTTTCTTGCTGGTCGGAAGAGATGCTTCTATAATTGCTTTGGCTTTGTTCTCATCGACTTCTATGCCATTTCTGTGGACAAGAAACCCCAAAAACTGGCCAGCAGTGACTCCAAAAGTGCATTTGATTGGATTCATCTTTAGATTGTGCTTCCTCATTCTGCTAAATGCCTTTTCCAGGCTTTCCAAATGCTCTTCTTGAGTCTTCGATTTGACCACCACGTCGTCGATATACACTTCCAAGAACTTGCCAATCATGTCATGGAAAATCAAATTCATTGCTCTTTGGTACGTGGCCCCTGCATTCTTGAGTCCAAATGGCATCACTACCCATTCAAAAGTTCCAATGGCACCCGGACACTTGAACGCGGTCTTCGACACGTCGCCTTCAACAATAAAGATCTGATTGTATCCTGAAAAAGCATCTAATAAACTCATTACCTCATGGCAAGACGCTGAGTCTACCAACGTATCTGCTATCGGCATAGGGTATTTGTCTTTTGGTGTGGCACAATTTAGGTCCCTGAAATCGACACAAAGTCGCATTTTTCCATTCTTCTTTATAACAGGGACTATATTTGTCATCCATTCGACATATCTTGCCGTTCTGATAAACTTTGCTTTTAGCAGTCTTTCTATTTCTTCTTTGATCTTGAGGACTACATCAGGTGCGAAACGTCGAACTGCCTGTTTGATTGGTTTATGATTAGGCCGTAAAGTCAGCCTATGTTCGACTAGTTCTCTGTCGAGTCCTGGCATATCTTCATATTCCCAAGCAAAACAGTCTTTGTTCTTCCTAATGAGATCAATGAGCTTTTGTCGGGATTCCTCCTTCAGCAATGAACTCACGTAAATAGGTTTCGGCTTCTCAGCCGTTCCCAAATTTACTTCATCTCTGGGATCCTCACTGACGAACCGTGATTCTTCATCTGTCCACCCTCTTTCAAATCCCAAAGGGCTGTCATCTACAATGCAATCCTCGAATGCACCTGTCTGGATGGTGCATTGCATCCTGTCGGCCACATAAGCCAAAAACGTCTCTAACTGTCGATCAACCATCAGTACTGGTCGAAGGCCGCTGCTCGATGGCCTTGTCCATTTCGACAATCGAGATCCCATAGTTCTCCATTAGACATTTGTCCACTATGGGTTTCTGAAAATGTTCGGCATCAAGTCGAATTGGCTTGATGCTCGGATTGTAAACCTTGAAGTCTACGTGCATCTGCTGCATATAGCACGGACTATCATCTGCAGCAATAACTTCCACCTTGTTTTCTTGATTCCATAGAACCAGTTTCTGATGGGTCGTCGAAGGAACGGCCCCCACAGCGTGAATCCAGTCTCTGCCCAATAGCAGATTATAACTTGCCTTGGATGGTACCACAACAAATAAAGTGTCCCTTACGACTGATCCCACTTCGACTTTCAACATCGTTACACCATGTGATTGAGCAATCTTTCCTGTGAAACCGACCACAACCACATTTGTCGGTATCAAATCCAACTCTGCTTTTCCCATTCTCTTAAACACATTCCATGGCAAGACGTTGACGGCTGCCCCTCCATCTACCAACACCCTGTTAAGAGGTTTCCCGTCAACAATGGCCTTGATGTGCAAAGGCCTCAAATGTTCCCTCTTACTTTCTTTAAGAGGTTCGAACTGTGCAATGTGTCCAATATCTACTTCCAAATGAAGCCTATCCAAAAGAAAAAGGCATTCAGGAAGACCTGGTACCTCATCACTCAAGTATGAATCGTCGGATCCATCACTTTCATTTCCTTCTTCATGAGCATGATCACCTGGCATGTCGAAAGGCAAGCCGACATTATTAATCGAGAGGCAATTAATTTTTTTGCTTTGGGCATCTATCATATCTTGATCATTCACGATGATGTCCAAGCTATCTTCAGAATCCCCTTCATAAGATTCGCTCATTCGATTGGACCCTTTAGACTTCTTCACCCATTTCTTCTTTTGTTTGATTCCTTGTCGACCCTTAGCCGTTTTCGGCTTCATGGTTGCGACTAAGCAACCTTGATCATTCATGGGCAGCTCGTCGATGTTAACCTCTTCAGCCTCTGCTTTTCGCATCCTTTGGAGTCTTCTCTTTTGAGTCCGGGTCAATCCTTCATAGAATGATCCAGATGTCGACCCCGATTGTTGCCTTTTCTGCATGAGTCGATCATGTACAGTTAGTATTGAGGGACGTCCCCCATAAACCCTTCGACTGGAAAAAGGCCGACGGGCCTCTCGGGATGCCTCTCGTCGAATGTGTTCCCTTTCTTGGATCCTGGCTCTTATCTTCTTTCTCAAATCTTCCCTCTTGGACTCCTTCTCCTTGTGTGTCGCTGCCTTTCCATCATAGACCACTTGACACCTTGGACAAATTCGGAGGTCTTCGAGTTGCTTCCTCTTACAGAAATGTCGAAATGACTCTCCGGTTTCCGGAAACACTTCTGCATCATAAGCCAGTGACATTTTACTAATAGAGAATACCCCTTGAGACTCGACCTCGTTGACTTCTTTCTGGAATGGGTCAGTGTCGATCTTCATGTCTTTTTCCAAGAACTTCAGCTTTCCGTTGTCGATCCCCTGCTGAATTAAATCCCTGAAAGCAAAGCAATCATTGGTATTATGAGTGCAATTGTTATGATATTTGCAATACTTTCTTCCTTTTAGTTCTTCTTTTCTCAACAGTTTATGGCCTTCAGGCAATCTAATTTGTTTATCCTTTAACAACGTATCAAAAACTTGTTCAGTTATAGAAACGTCGAAAGTATACGTTTTCTTATACAAATTTTCATTAACGGGTTTGGACGACTTTAAGGCGGAACATGTTTAAGGTTTTTTGTTTCCTAATTCTATCACGTTCACCTCCGAACCATTGTTGAATGCCTCCCCGTCAGAAGGCTGAGAATCGACATAGTGAATCCGTTCTCTCTTGGGAACTTTGGAATCTCTTCCTTTCACTTTTTCATCTCTTAGATTTTCAATCTGCCGCACGCAAGCGGCTAATTGAGCCAAATCCAACAGATGTTGGGTAACCAACTTCTTTCGAATATGATATTCTAAACCGGTTACAGCCATCTTAACTACTTCCAGTTCAGGAATTGGAGTAAAACATCTACTCCTCATTTTCCTGAAACGCGATAAATAATCGTCGATGGGCTCCCCAGCGAACCTTTTCACACTTAACTAATCTGTTAAGGCAACTCTCAATTCGCCTCTATAGAATTGTTCGTGGAAAGATCTTTCCAACTGGGTCCATGCATGGATAGAATTGGATCGCAATGTTGAGAACCATGAAAAAGCATTTTTTGTTAAAGAACTAGGGAACAGCCGCATTTTGATTGCCTCATCAGCGGCCAAATCACCCAATTCAATGATGTAACGAGTGATGTGTTCGATAGTAGATTCGCCTGCTTCTCCGACAAACTTTGATAACTTAGGCACCTTTGTCCCCCTCGGGATTTCTGCTAGTTGTACCCATTCCGGAAAGGGTGAATTAAAGCCTGGCTGGTTAGCCATGCCGACATTGAACCCAATCCGACTCAAAGCTTGTTCGACTATACGGTTTACATCATCTAGCTCGAATCGTGTTTCTCTTCCTTGTCGGAGTAAGTGTCTAGCCAAATTCTGCCTTGCTAGTGCTGCTTGAAGATCCTCTCCTCTTTGCATGAATGCAACTTGCGCCAGATTCTGAACATATTGTGGTGCCTCGACACCAGGGTGGAATACCACTTGAGGGTTTTCCGGCATCACGTTACCTGCACTAAAAGTTGGGTTAGTACGAACATTATCCCATGGAGTCACAACTCTACTGTCCTGCTGTGGTGATGACACTCGAGCAGTGAGCCGTGTATCTTGACCATCAGGGTAGCCTTGTACCAAGATTGGTCTTTGTAAATTTCTATCTACAGGTGAAGTATTGACGGACTCGTTGTGTTCGTTATCATCAACTCCTAAGACTTGGTTTAACCTTTTCATGTATTGAGCAATTTTCCCACAAGTCTCATTCGTCACCAACATCGCTGGGTTGATCACTGAACTTAATTGAGCCGTCAATTGGTCAACCAATTGAACATTGGCCTCTTCAATCTGTTGACAGATATGTGTGACAGGATTGATAGGCATGTATCTCGAATCGTTACTTGTGCCAGCCATATCCGTGGCAGAACGCATAAAGGCCATGTTAGTGGCCCCCGTGATCGCATTAGTGCTGCCAATCGAACTGCTCAAAGGCCACGTTAAGGTCGACCCAGGAACGAAACCAGGTGGCAAACCATAAGGAGGAACTTGTCCTTCACTTGTTGAATTACTACAAAAAGTAAACCCACTGGTGAGGTTACCCCCATTCGGGCCATTATTTGGCCGTTGAATTGCAGTTACGACAGTTGATTCCACAGCGGAACCGCTTCCTCCGGTCATTTGAGGAGCACTTGTCGAAACAGCAGGTGTAATAATCTCCAAAATGACAGTGGTCTGTTGACCACTTTGACTAGTAACAACCATTGAAGATGGAGATGACAAAGTTATGTCACTTCTCAAATGCATACAAATGAATACAAGTTACACTGAACCTGCCCCACTGGGCGTGCCAATTTTGTTTGTGAGTTTTTCGTCCGATGCCTGCCGAACTGACGATGATGGAAGGGGTGTGGGTAACGACAGGTTATGTGGTAATCTTGCAAAGGAACTTGACCGTATTTTTTGGTGCTTTTTGATATTCGGGGTTGGAAAGCGTTAAAATTGCGATTGGAAATAGAAACCGACACCAAGAACACGATGCGGCGGGGATTAAAATTTGCAGTAAAGTAAATGACTTGGAATCAAAAGGAAAGCGTTTAAAATTTGCAGTAAAGTAAATGACTTGGAAATGTAAATTTGCGTGAATGTAAATTGCAGCAAATTAAAAGTGCATGGAAGAGTAAAGATTGCATTGAATTTAAAAAAGGGGTGGAAGACTGAGGTTCTTTACAATGGTGTTTCTCCGTTTATCTGCTCTGGTGAGATGTCTAGGATTTTTGCCTATGTGTGTCAACCTAGCAACCGACCCCGATTACAACCTAAGGACTTCCTATTTATAGTTATAGGAATCCGGAAACTATTTACAAAGCAAACTCGCACGTTCTGCATAACTGCAGAACCCACGATTTTAATAACAACCCACTACGCTATCCCCCATGATGTAACTGCCCACGTCGTGGTTTGGGCTTGGTGGACACTTCTGTCGGACTCCGTGATGACATCTTTGCTGAGATCCCTTCGACCAACGCTCCTCTTCGATTGCAACCATTTGACTCTTGTCTAAGTCTTTTTGTTGGTCGAAGCATTGACGTTGTTGTGCTCCTGCCTCTTGGTTCTGGGATGCCCACCGACATCAAGTCCCTTTCGACAAACAGGCCACCTGTCGGAATCGATTTCCGGCCTATTGTCGACCTCAGATGCATTCAATTGATATCAGTGACATGCACTTTGATTAATTGATGTTTCACCACCATTCAATCAAAAGACATGCCTCCGACATTTCTAGTAAAATGCCATCAGAGGTCTTTTTCCTTTACCTCTTTAATAGGAAAGACGGCCATACTCGACCCTAGCAGGGAACAAACCTTGACCTATGGGGATTACAAAGGTTCCACCAAGTCTTATGCACCAAGTTCAATGCCTCCTCCAATTCGGAGTTTCTTGCATTGTCCTAATGCATAAGAAATGGGTTCTATGTAATCCCACATGTTTGGTCTTTCACCATTCATGAGGATAAGGAAGGTATTCGGAGCGAAGATTCCCTCATTTCCTTTTCAACACCCGAACACCTTAATCCCACATGTTTGATGATCTCTCATCAACTTTTGCTATGTGGAATTTGAATCTTTTTTCTTCTTTCCAGAATTTGTGAGGGCATTCTTTGCATTTTTCCATACTCTCTCATGGCTTTTCCAGTTTCTAAAGTGGGAATTTATAGCCATGGAAAGCATTAAATGCCTTCATAATTACTCTTCCGTTTCCAATGTTGACATGACAGCTCTGACTTCCTCTTTTCTTGCGCTATTATTCCTTCGACACAGACCTCTGTTTCCGCTTCTTCCTTTTGTCGACACACGTACACGTCCTTCGAAGTCACTTTTAAGTCGCTAGACTTAAGTACACCTCCTTCGACATCACTTATGTTGTCGACACACGTCCTCTTGTCGAAATCGACCCTTTGTCGGGTTGTACGTTCACGTTCTTCGAAGTCACTTTTAAACAAAAATGTTTAAGTACACTTCCGCGACGTCACTTATACATCCGACATTCTTGCCCTTTTTTCGATTTCAACTTCCAGTTAACACAACTTCAGCATAGCCAAGAAGTGTTTAGCTTAGACTTATTCCATAATCACTTATATATGCAAAATCACTTATGACACGCTCTAATTCTAGAATCATATATATTATACATTTTCAGCTTATTCTCGGTTCTTATGCAACTATTAGAACATGTTTAAGCTTGAGTTTTTACAGGACAAGCCTCCAAGCTTTATGTCCATCAATTCAAATTATGCATATAGTTTTCCTTGAGTTAAGGAAGCTCTTTCTACATTTCTAATCAATTAATCAACATCCTAGCAATATAATTAACTTTTCCCATACTTCAGTGAAGAGTTACAACTCAGGATTTAAGAGAAATCTACAAGCTTCAGGTTTCAATTTCAGCCAAACCAGAGTTAATAATAGGTTTGACAAGCCAACTTCATCTTGGAAATTCAGTGTGAATATGTCACCAAAATTCAGAAACAAGGGTTATTAGAATCAATCATGGGCTAACCCATGTTGATGTTAGAAATAAATTTGAAAGAAATTTGTGGAGATTTCTTACCAAGCATTGGCTCTAAACCCAGCTCCACGAATCATAAATAGTTTATGGTTCCTTTATTTTGCTCTATGTTCTTCAACAATTCCTAAGCTTTTTATGTGAAATTCGTGTACAATCACTCAAGGTAAGTGATGTGTACTCAATGTATATGTGTATGAGCTTCGAGTAAACCTCAGGGATAGAGTACAACGAGAGGTTTCATGAGCTATTTATAGATGGAAAGGGATGAGGTTTAAGAGAGCTAGTGAAAAACTTGGGGATTTACTCTCCCCATGCCAACACACCAACTGATTCACCCTTCCCACCGTTCTACCGTCCTAGGGTAACTAGTAGGTGGCAGCAGCTGGGTGAATTTGAGAGTTTTCCATCATTTTCGAGTTGAAGAACACTGGAAATTGTAACACCCCTAATTTTCGTCTCCCGGATAATAGGAAATTAATAATAAAAGTTTTATTATTAATTTATATGGTTTTCCAATTTTATGTTTTGTATTTAATTAGCCGAAAATATAAAAATAAATTGAAATATTTTTATATGGCAAATAAATGCAAAATATAAGAATATTGCATTTTAGTCCCTGAAATAGGACCTAAATGTAATATTGAAAAAGTTCTTGGAGGGAAAGATTTAAAAATATTAATTTTTAAATTTTGAACTAATCTAACTGGTTAGTAATGCCCTGTAACCGGTGAGACGATGAACCCAGAAACTGGGTTAGTGGATTTTGATGAGTAATCACTTGATTAATCACGGAATCGCCACGATTACAGCCTAAAACCAGTGGAAAAACACGCGTCAACATGCATGCTAACTAAATTTGCCTATAAATTGTGGAAATCCAGAGGTGTTGAGGGTGATTTCTGCTGATCTGTGTTGAAGAAGGGCAATTAGGGTTTCTATTTCGTTTTGGGCAATTCGTCTTCTTCCTTGAGAGTTAGAGAGCGAAACACACATTTCTGAAAAGCTTGAATCAAGGGCTTTTCATTGATATACACCTTGTGAGCTGAGTGTTTGTGTGGGAGGAGGAATCGATCTTGGAAGCTAAGAGTTGGAGACTGAACTCTGTTTTCTATTGATTCTGGAAGCTGAGTTCAAGCTTTGATTTTGGTAAGTATAGTCCACCATTAAGTCTCAAATATCTTTGATTCTCTAGTGCATGTTACCTATATTGAGTCCTAATTGTTTTCCCCAATTTCTTTGGCCAATTGCTATGTCAAACCTTCTGTCCTTTAGACCCTGTTGATGGAAATCGTGTGTGAAGGGCAGAACCTAGGATTGGTGGGAATCTGTGGATTTTGCTTCAAGTTCAGTGTTAATAGTCATCAAGATCAACTTAGAGGTATGGGAGAAGTTTACCTTATACTAGATTTAGACTAAAAATCAAGTGATTTAGGATTTGAGTTAACAAAACTCAAAAGGGCATAATGTGTTTAAAACACAAAGGCTTGGAGGCCAAAATTCTGGCTCAATTCTGTGTGAGCAAATTTAAATTGATGCATGCAAGTGATTTAAGGTTTAAAATCAGAAATTAATTGGTGATTATAAGTTTTGTGGTATTGATTGGTGTTTGTATTGATTTCTATGCAAATTGATACCATAATCTTGATGCATGCAAATTGAATGTGTTTCTGGATATGAATATATTGCTCTTAAGTCATATGAACTCTGAGAATGTTGAAATTGGGTTAGATTTGAGAAATGAAAAGAATGATTTGTCAAAACTCTTGTTTTAGTGGACTGACTGCATAATCTAACCGGTTACTCGATAATTGTAACCGGTTAGACACTGTAAAATTTCAAAGAAAATCAGTTTATTAAATCAGTCCTGAAGTCTTAGTAATTTTGGCTCAAATCTATACTTTAATTTCATTATAAATAATCTGAATATGAGTGCTTATATTATCATGGTTCAGATTGAGGAAATGGAGTTAATGCCTTAAGTCAATGAGATAGATTCAAAAGGGAAACTATGCTCATTTGGAAAGAGAATGTGATTTAGACTTTTGAATGATGAAAACAGTGGTTTTTGAGGCATAAAACAATGTTAAACTTGTTTATAGATTGGGTAGAGAATTCAAGAAAAAGGGTTTTTCTGAATTACAATGGTAAACAGTTCAGGTTTGTAATTCTAACTGGTTAGCCTGAAACTGTAACCGGTTAGTACCTGAATCTGAAAAATAAAAAGTTCAGTTTTTGAATACCATTGGTTATGTTTTTCCCAATCTAAGCTTAAGGGCATGTTTTTGAGATAATTCAAAGGAGAATTTTTGTGCCAAAGATTATGCCTCAAATAAATCATTCAAAAGGAAAAATTGGAATATTTCTAAATCACATTAATTAATGTAAAGATAAAACCAACCCTGATATTTGTGCATCCATATAGACTGGAAGCTTGGTTGGTAGGAACGTTTATCATATTCTGGGAATATGAGGAGGGTACTCCGGGAGTACCAAATTATAACCTACTTGATGACACATTATAGATATGTGGCCAGTGTCCGGGACCTGGTTTTTATGCGTTCTGGGAACGTGGTGCACACTCCGGGAGTGATGCTTATTATCCAAGTATGGTTCGGCATTATGTTCTGGGAACGAATGTCGGTGTTCCGGGAACACAAGGGTGTATT
This sequence comes from Crotalaria pallida, assembly GCA_037953625.1. NCBI lineage: Eukaryota > Viridiplantae > Streptophyta > Magnoliopsida > Fabales > Fabaceae > Crotalaria > Crotalaria pallida. The sequence goes on from CM075653.1 coordinate 28,584,144, forward strand.
GGATGGACGTCCAAGATGGACTTTTAGAGGCCTTAGTTGTGGATAGAAAATCATACATCATGCCACTTGCATTATAAGAGATATAATGTTGAAAAATTGGTGTGCTCATATGTACTTGCATTATGATATGTCCATGATATACTTGTGTTTGTAATTTTAGTCTTTATCAATTATGTATATGTGTATACTTACTCCCTGTGCCCTGTTTAGGTGATGGCCAGATACCTAGCTTGCATCGAGATACGCCCTATCCCTAGTGGCATATGGACGTATGAGGAGCACCGTGCCACTTTTGAGGGGGAGGTTGAGATCACTCTCTACCACCCTAATCCTCTGGTGCGAGTGCGACCTCGTCGATTTAGGATCCCATTAGTCTATACTATGCATGTTCCACCCTTTTATACATATAGAGGACCACCCCCGGCTCGACTTATGCGTCGTTTTCATAGTTTTCGTTTCAGAGCTGCCACTCGTTCTCATCCTTCCTCCCATAGAGTTGTCACTGAGGAGACTCCTTCTCCTGGTCCGACTGACTATGATAGGACTGCTTCTGCAGATCCTAGAGCCAGTGGTGGGGTCTCCACACAGTCGGGCGAGGTCGAGGAGGACCCTGTGGAGGATGAGAGCGAGGAGGAGGTGCATGTTGAGCCGATTGTTTCTGCTAAAGGTGGACCTGCTGGTTCATAGGAGCCTGCATAGCGTAGATGTTTTGGATCCTAGATCCTAGGGATAGAGTTGTGGAGGATCTGAGGAGCTGCTGAGGACACGGATGACCTGCTCTGGGACTTCTACTTTTGGATTTTGTCATATATTGTATATATTTGAGAGGTCTTAGAGTGAGGTTTTATTTTATGCAGCTGGTCTGTATATGTTTCACCAAACTTGCTATCTCGACTTTTTACTACTTGCTACTGACTATACTGATGGGGTTTTTATGTTATGACATATATATATATATATATATATATATGATGCCTTATTTACCTCAGCAGTGCCCCATAAGTATTATTTTTACTTCCGCGAACTCTGATTTCTATTTCAAAAGGATTCGGCAATAAGTTTATGTTTTATATACTCAAATCCAACTCGAGAGACAAATGATATGTTTGAATAAGAATCACAAATAACGTTTTCTATGATTAAGGAAATGTTCTCTCGAGAGCCTTTTCGAAATTAAGATATTACTAAGCCGAATTCAATTAATAGTTCATGTTAAAAAGGGTTTATGATCGAGCAAGTACTAATCTAAAAAGAAAAAAATTTTCTGGTCCTAATTCTGATAGCAAGTATTCAACTATTTGGAAATATTAATTATTTTCAAGATATAAAAGAGAGCGTCACAGAAATGGTGTTTCTGAACCCAGTATAACAGGTTATCGGACATCCATAACCAGTTATATCAGTTTAAAAATTAAAAACTTCAAAATAATATATTTTATTCATTTCCCTCCCAAATATTTTATTATTATTTTCAGAAGGCTTAAGTACCAAAATGGTTTCTATAAATATTAACGTTTTTGAAATTGATCCCTGTAAAAAAAAAAGGTTTTGGTTTTAGTCCCTGCATTTACAAAACGTTTTGGTTTTGGTCCCTGCTGTTAGACGTGGATGGAAAATGCCGAAAACGTAATGTAATACATTCTATGACCAATTAAGAATCGTATGTTTGCATTAATTCTCAAGGTTAAAAAAAACATTTTCTATTACATAAAAGAACCAATTCAAAAATCATGATAGTAGATGAACTAAAACCTATGAAATCTAATAACAGAGGATCAAAACCTATCAAATCTAATAATATAGGGACCAAAACAAACTACCAACATAATTATGGGGACTAAAATTTAACAAGAGGGACCAAAACCAAAATGTTTTGTAAATGTAGGGATCAAAATCAAAACTTTTTTTTATAGGGACCAATTTCAAACGAGTCAATTTTTACAAGGACCATTTTGATATTTAAGCCTTTTCATAAATACTAAAATACCCTTACTTACTCAAAATAAATTTTTGTAAATACTTTTCATTTTCCTTATTTAATGTCCAAAATTTTATTTTTACAATAATATAAATTAATTTATGTGGGTTTTTCACCAGACTTTTTTGTTGGCTTCAATCCATCCTAACGTTTCATCTTCTCCTATTCTCCACTCTAGAAATCTTCTCATCTTCATAATTATTTTTTATCCTCCCCTTCATTATCCACCATCTTTAAAATAAGGCTTAAATAAAAATTCAAAATGGTTCTTATAAATATTGACTCCTTTGAAATTGGTTCCTAAAAAAATATGGTTTTGGTCCCTATATTTATAAAACATTTTCGTTTTTGTCCCTCCTGTTAAATTTTGGTCCTCATAATTATTGTGGTAGTTTGTTTTGGTCCCTGTGTTATTTGATTTGATATGTTTTGGTCCCTCTAGTGTCATGATTTTTGAATTGGTTCATTTATGTACTGAAAGTTGTCTTTTTACCCTTGGGAATTAATGTAAGAATAAAGTCATCCTTAATTGGTCATAGAATATAATACATTACGTTTTCGACGTTTTTTATTCACATTTAACAGTAGGGACCAAAACCAAAACGTTTTGTAAATGCAGGGACCAAAACCAATCTTTTTTTTTCAGGAACCAATTTCAAAGGAGTCAATATTTACAGGGACTATTTTGATATTTAAGCCTAAAATTTATTATTCCTGGTAACAAACCACCCAAATATCCCCATGATACAAGCGATGGCTACGACACAAAAAAGATTGTTACGGTGACACACACTACAAGAAAAATGCAAAATAGCGAAGGATTTTAGTGAGGGCAACTTTCCGTCGCTAATTAGCGAGGGACATGCGAGGGTTTAGCGAGCAAAAGCGAATTCCCTCGCAAATATTTTCACGTTTGAGAACGTGAAAATAAAACTCATTTTGCGACGGATTTGTGACAAATTAGGGAGAGATTATTTTAAGCAATTTTGGCGAGGGACATTTTCCTCGCAAATCCGTCGCTAGGTAGTTTGTGAGGGCATGTTCCGTCGCAAGCCGGTCGCCACGAATTCCTTTAAACAACATTTGCAACGGATTTGCGACAAATTAGTAAGAGATTATTTTAAGCAATTTTGGCGATGGACATTTTCCTCGCAAATCCTTCGCTAGATAGTTTGCGAGGGCATATTTCCGTCGCAAGCCGGTCGCAACGAATTCCTTTAAACTTCCAAATTGTTGGCGAGGGATTAGTTTCCTCGCAAAGCCGTAGCTACGAATACATTTTTAAAAGGCTTAATTATGTCACAGGTCCTTGAAGTTTAGGGTACTTTTGTCAGATACCCTTATACTTTTTTTCAATGTATGACTCCCCGAAATTACTTCTGGGTTTGTCATATACCCCTGCTACCAATTCTGACCAATTTTGTTGACATGTAACATCGGAATCCTGATCAGACGCAGGAAGTTAAGCACCTGGTGCCCCGTGGGCGAAGATCTTTTTCTAAAAAAATTTAAAAAACTAAAAAAATAAATATTTTTATATTTTTAGTTACATAAAAAAAGAAAAAAATAATTGAAGAAAGAGGTCGTCTTCGCCCATGCGACATCATATCATGCAGCACCACATGACCAACCTCCTGCGTCTGACTAGGATTCTAATGTTACATGTCATCAAAATTGGCCAGAATTGGTAGTAGGGGTGTATGACAAACCCAGAAGTAACTTCGAGGAGTCAGACATTGAAAAAAAAAAGTATAAGGGTATTTGGCAAAAGTATTCCAAACTTCAGGGACTTGTGACATAATTAAGCCTTTTTAAAACAATGAAGTTTGCGAGGGCATATTTCTCTCGCAAATCCGTCGCCACAAATTCCTTTATGCTATCAAATTGTTTGCGAGGGAATATTTTCCTCTCCAATTCGTCGCTAGGTATGCATTTTAATGAAATAAAGTTTGCGAGGGCATCTTTCTCTCACAAATTCGTCGCCACAAATTCCTTTACGTAGTCAAATTGTTGGCGAGAGAATAGTTTCCTCGCAAATCCGTCGCCACGAATACATTTGTAAAACAATAAAGTTTGCGAGGGCACATTTCTCTCGCAAATCCATCACCACAAATTCCTTTATGCTATCAAATCGTTTGCGAGAAATAGTTTCCTCTCAAAGCTATCACTACGAATACATTTGTAAAACGATAAAGTTTGCGAGGGCAAGTTTCTCTCTCAAATCCGTCGCCACAGATTCTTTTATGCTATCAAACGATGGAATACTACAAAATCCGTCGCTAGGTATGCATTTTAAGTTTGACTGTAATCCCTTTCTTATTTTCTATACTTTGATGTCATTACTACAAAATTGTTATTTAAGGCCAGTATTTATTTTGTTAGTTAAAATATCACTACTACAAAATTGTTATTTAAGCATTGTTGAAGAGGATTTTTTTTTTGTTAAACTATCCTCGTTTATTATTTGACTAGTGTAGTTGCCCATGTCATGTGTACGAGTTAAAGAGCATAAGCTAAATAATAAAATTAAAAATAATTAAAAATTGTTGGGGGACATAAAATTTCAATATCTAAATTTATATTAAAAGAAACTATATTTAAAAAAAACTACACAACGATAAAAAAAAATTATTATTATTTATATTTATTTTAAAACCTAACCCAATATATATTAAAAAAAAAAGAAAAACCTAACCCTAGAATACACGAAATCTAAAGTTCCCTAAGTGTTGGGGCCTTGGGCCCCGTTTATCATAAAAAAAATCGGCCTATACTCCTTCTTCCTTCATTCCATGAAACCTTATTCTTCTTTCTTCTTGAGTCTTTGCCTCCGCCACCTCCCCCTTTACTCCTTCTTCTTCCTTCATTCCATTCTCTCTCGTTTCTCCCTCTTCCTTGTCCTCGTGGCTGAGTCGCCACCCACCTCCATCAAAATCGGCAGCTCCTTTTCCTCTTTCTCTTGCTCATCATTCATTTCTCTCGCGGGCTCCCTCCACTGTTTCTCATTCTCGCGAGCCTTCTCTCTCGGGGGACCACTCACGAACCTTCTCTCTCTAACCCCTACCATACCCTAACCATTCTGTCCCCAACATCCACCACTACGTACACTGTACATCACCACCTGACTACTATCACAACTTCGTTAACCACCAAAACCACGCCCTCCATTCTGACCACTGCCATAATAACAAACCTGGTTGAACTCAAAACAAGTAGGAAACATTAACTAAAAACGAGTTGATCCAGATTAAACTGGTAAAACTGGTTTCGTTTCAACCAGTATATATAATAAAATTAAAAAAAACCTATAAGCCTTAATCTCAAAACTCAAAATGTTGAGAATTGAGTAGAAATGCAAAACTCAAGACACTAAGAATCGAACAGAAATGTAAAAACAGAGAGAGACAGAAAAGAAAGAGGTAGAGGAGCAAAAGGAAACCCTAATCATGTGTAAGTTCACCAAAGGAACTTGTTTCAATGAAGATGCATGGTGCCATTAGCAGAAACAAAGGGAGGTGATGGTTTATGACTTTAATACATTTCTTATTTTCTATACTTTGATGTCACTACTACAAAATTGTTATTTAAGGCCAGTATATATTTTAAGTGGGGTTTAGTTAGTTAAAATGTTTTAAGAGAGAGGTTGTTTACCCTATTCGACCTTAAAAATCTAATTTTCAAAGTCAGTTTCTGTGCAGTATCTCCTTTATTTATTTAATTTAAAAAATGTTAAAATTAAATAAAATTCAAAGCATTATTGAAGAGGATTTGTTTGTTAAACTATCCTCATTTATTAGTATTTAACTAGTGTAGTTGCCCATGTAGTATGTACGGGCTAAAGAGCATAAATTAAATTAAAAAAATTAAAAATAATGAAAAATAAAAATATATTTAATATACCAGTAAATTTTTTATCCGGATTTAAAAAAACACAGAACTGGAATCATAAAATGTATATAAAATTTTAAAATTAATAGTGATTATTTAAACCCGTACTTATAATGAACCAGGATCAACAATGATAAATTTTTTAGGAAGGAAAAAAGTATTTGAAAAAGATATTTTGGTACCAATCCGAAAATAAATAAAACAATAAAATTATTCCCACCCTAATCCCTGGCCACTCTTGTAACATCCTAAATTTTTTTTAAAAAAAACGGAAATACAATGTCCATGCAAATCAGAGTGCAGCAAAATACTTCATCTACAAACATGTAGGAAAAAGGGTAAATAAGCTTTTCCGAGACTCGCTCGGTTTTGATCAAAACAACATAGCCGCCTCGGACATCAAACGATGTCCGAGCTGATACACTACTCTCCCTGTAAGGGAGAGCTCTCCTGCTCGGCCGGGGAAAGTTCTGGTTGGAGCTCGGTCTCAGTACCTGAAACGGTGGGAAGGGAGTGAGCATTACACATCAGAACTTAAGTAAGCAGTTTCTATCATGTCATACTAAGACACCAAGTCAAACACAATTATAAAAATAAAAATGTAATCATATCATTCATATCGAAACATGCAACATTCACATTTATAATTCCTGTATTCCTTATCTCTACTCCCCCCTCCTTTTCCCTTATATTTTACCTCGGCGTTATATGCCTACTCGCGAGCTCGGCCTACTCTCGGCCTGTGCTCACTATCTCTCGAGCTCGGCCTTCACTAGGCCTGTGCTCGATACCCTTATACTCATTCAGCAATAATAGCTCTCTTTCCTTTTCTCTTCTCTCTATCCATTTTACTTTATTCCTTTTCGGAAGTGTACATTCACCTGCACAACTCCCATCCATACTATCTCATTACTTTTAAGAAGCGTACATTCACCTGTACGACTTACACCGTTACCATTGGGGTTATGAACGTGTCCATCTCGGCGTACAACATTCACCTGCTATATGACTTGCAGCTGCGCATGACCACGTCAACTGTGAATCCAGCGATCAATGCATGCGGCACTCCGCACGGCTTCCATGACCTGGAGCACATTCTAACCGATTCCCCTTGGAATCTTGTGTGAGTCATTACTGCGTACAACATTCACCTGCCGCACGACTTACAGCCACGCATGACCACGTCAAATGCGCTCTCGGCAATCATTGCACTCGGCCCACTTGCGACTTACTGCACACACTTTCGTGTGCGGCTTATTGCACCCAACCGATGTGTCTGACTTGACCTGGCTCACGCAACCATTTACCATTAATTATGTTTCTTTCATTTATTCATTCTTAGTCTCCTATTCCTCAATCCACTCCTACGCTCGGCTTACACTCTATGCACTCCATATTCACACAGTAAACAGTTATACCCTACCCTTAACACATATACCACTCTATATTCATAATCAAACAGTCATGTTAAACATTTAGCACATATATTCAAACATCGCCACGTAACATTTTATCCCGACTCACATATTCCGTTTACCCTTAGTCACTTAGTACTTTTAAATCATTTTAAGCTCTAGTAATGTCTCTACATCTCTAACCTACCCTTTTAACACCCATTCCTTAGTACTCACTATGAGCACACTAGGAACTCAAACCTAAGCTAAGGTAACACTCACCCCTTACCTTAAACCGTGAAAGATAAGGAGAAAGGGCAAGCTTTGCCTTGATCTTGCGTCTGAACCCTCAACCGTATTTTCCTTACTTCCTTGCTAGCTGCCTCCGTAAAAACCCGCGAGATAAAGAGGAAGAGTTTAAATTGCTGAAGAAAAGTGAAGAAGAAGATGATCTTCGGCTTGTAACTACTAGTTGAATCTTGATAGAGAATGGGACTTGGATTTAGTATCTTAGGGAGTATTAGTTTCTCAAGCCCTAAGAAAGAGATGAGAGAAAACGAAGAATACGATGGAAGAAGAGAGAGAAAGTATTGTGTATTATCAGAATAGTTTGGGTCTTGGTTGTACTTTATTTCACATGTGTCAATAAATGTGTGGTCTTGAATAAAAGCTTCTTAAGGAAGATTGGTAACATGTGGACTGCAATTAGTGGCTTCTTGAGGAAGCCTCCAATAGTGACTTGATAGGGACATAAAGTAATTGATTGAGACGTTTGTACAGCGGCATGAAAATAGAGACACAAGTTGCTTGACTCGAGCGTGACACAGCGAAACAGAGGAGAAGAGACTTCGACTTTGCCGCGGAAAAGTAGCAGCAGGTCGAGCCTGCTCTTGGTTGGAACAGCGAAATACGCTGCGGTCAGCTTATCCGAGTTGATGCTTGCCCTAACATCGCGTTCCGTTCTCGTTTAGCTCGGCTGAGATCGATCCGAGATCCAACATTTTCTTAGCTGGTCGGCCTACATTCACTATACCCTTCATGACACTATACCTATTTCTATGACTTCCTATTATCCTTGATTAAATTTATATTTAAATTAATTATCATAATAGATATTGAATCTTGGGATGTTACAATCCTCTCCCACTTACAGGAATTTCGTCCTCGAAATTCAGTCAGCGCTGAACAACTGCGGATAGGACAGTTTCATCTTTTTCTCAAGTTCCCAAGTAGCCTCTTCTACGTTGTTTCGATTCCATATGACCTTGACCAAAGATATCTCTTTGCCTCTGAGCCGTCTGACTTGTCTGTCCTCTATTCTGACCGGAAGAATTTCAAAGGTCAAATTATCCCTCAATGGCAATTCGTCCACTTCTATCACATGCGAAGGATCATGGATGTAATTCCTGAGTTGTGAAACATGGAATACATCATGGAGTTTAGACAGATGTGGAGGCAGAGCAATTCTATAGGCAACTGGTCCGACCTTCTCCAATATCTAATACGTTCCGACAAATCTAGGAGTCAACTTCTTGGATCTAATTGCTCGACTGATTCCGGTTGTAGGGGTTACCCTCAGAAATACATGGTCACCTGCATTGAAGTCCAAAGGTTTTCTTCTTTTGTCGGCGTAGCATTTCTGTCGGTCCTGAGCTACCCTCATCTTGCTTTTAATCATTCGGATCTTCTCGGTCGTCTCTTGTACTATATCAGGGCTTAGCAACAGGTTCTCTCCCATTTGAAACCAACACAGGGGTGTTCGGCACTTCCTACCATAGAGTGCTTCAAAAGGAGCCATTCCTATGCTTGAATGAAAACTGTTGTTGTAGGTGAACTCGACCAACGGCAAGAGTGTTTCCCAACTTCCAGTTTGTTCAAGTACACAAGTGCGCAACAAATCCTCCAATGACTGAATAGTTCGCTCGGTTTGACCGTCGGTTTGAGGGTGATAGGCAGTACTGAACTTCAACTTAGTACCTAGTGCCTGTTGTAAACTCTGCCAAAACCAAGACAGGAAACGGGGATCTCGGTCAAACACTATGCTGGTCGGAATTCCATGCAATCTGACTATATCCTTTATGTACAACTGCGTCAACTTCTCTAAACTATACTTCATGTTGATCGGAATAAAATGGGCACATTTGGTCAGTCTGTCTACTACGACCCAAATGGCTTCACATCCAGAATTCGTCCTCAGCAAACCTGAGATGAAATCCATTGATATGTTGTCCCACTTCCATTCAGGGATCTCTAGTGGCCGAAGCAAACCACCTAGTTTCTGGTGCTCTATTTTTGCCTTTTGACACACCAAACACCGAGACACGTAGTCGGCCACATCCTTCTTCAACCCTGGCCACCAAAATAGCCTCTTTAGATCCTGATACATCTTGGTGGCACCCGGATGAAGACTTATCTTTGTTTTATGGGCTTCCTCCATTAGATCTCTTCTAACCTCAAAGTCCATGGGGACACACACTCGGTCTCTAAATCGGATGAGACCATCCGATCCCTTGGTGAATTCGGGCTCTTCTTTGTCCTCTTCCCTTTCTAGCAATTTCTGGAGCTCCACGTCGTCAACCTGCCTCTCCTTAATGAAGCCGACAAATTCATTCGTAACTTGCAACATCCCCAGAACTATACTGTTTTCCTTTAGTTGCAGACCGAGGTTGAGGTCGCTAAACTCTTGCATCAGTTGCATCTCCTTCACCATTAAGTTGCTAACATGCAGCATCTTACGACTCAATGCGTCAGCCACCATGTTGGCTTTACCTGGATGATACTGAAGATGGAAATCATAGACCTTCAAGAAATCCATCCACCTCCCCTGCCTCATATTCAGCTCCTTTTGATCAAAGAGGTACTGAAGACTCTTATGATCACTGTAACCTTCAAACTTAGTACCATAAAGATAATGCCTCCAGATTTTTAACGCAAAGACGACGGCAGCCAATTCCAAATCATGCGTGGGATAATTTTGCTCGTGTTGTCGGAGTTGCCTGGAAGCATAAGCTATTACCTTGCCATGCTGCATTAACACACAGCCTAAACCTTGCTTAGATGCATCACAGTAAACATCAAATGACTAGGTTGAGTCTGGTAAAATCAAAACCGGAGAGCTCGTAAGCCTCTTCTTCAACTCTTGAAAACTACGCTCGCATTCTGGCGACCACTGGTAAGGTGCATCTTTTCTCGTCAATAAGGTCAGCGGAAGAGCCAACTTGGAGAATCCCTCAATAAACCTCTTATAATATCCAGCCAAACCCAAGAAACTTCTAATCTCGGTCACTGTCGTCGGCCTCTCCCACTTTAATACCGCCTCCACCTTAGAGGGATCTACTACCACTCCTTGCTCGGAAATCACATGGCCCAGAAAGTGCACTTCGTTCAGCCAAAAGCTGCACTTTGAGAATTTGGCATACAACTGCTTGTCTTTGAGATTCTGCAACACCGCCCTCAAATGCTCCTTATGCTCACTCAGACTCCTTGAATAGACTAGGATATCGTCTATGAACACTATTACAAAAGAGTCTAGGCATGGTCGGAAAATCCTATTCATGTAGTCCATGAATAGTGTTGGCGCGTTCGTCAAACCGAAAGGCATTACAACGTATTTGAAGTGTCCATATCTGGTTCTGAACGCAGTCTTCGGGATATCTTCTGCTCGGATTCTGATCTGATGATACCCAGATCGAAGGTCGATCTTGGAGAATACCGATGCTCCCTTTAGCTGATCCAACAAATCATCGATGCGAGGGAGTGGGTACTTGTTCTTCACGGTGACCGCATTTAACCTCCTGTAGTCGGTACACATTCGAAGGCTACCATCTTTCTTCTTTACAAACAGAATCGGAGCTCCCCACAGAGACACACTCGGTCTAATCAACCCTTTAGCTAACAGTTCTTCCAATTGTTTCTTCAGCTCTTCCAATTCAGGAGGAGCCATGCGATATGGTGCTATGGAGATCGGCCCTGCACCAGGTACAAGGTCGATGCCGAACTCGATTTTCCTTTCCGGCGGTAACCCAGGGATTTCGTCAGGAAAAACTTCTGGAAAATCACAGACTGTGGGGACGTGACTAACATCAGATAACTCGGTCACTTCTATAACAGCTAAGGAAGGGTCTTTGAGGATCACGGTTTTCTTGTGGCAATCGATCAAAGCATGGTATTGAGACATCCAATCCATGCCAAGTATGATGTCCAATTTAGTCAACGGTAAACAGATTAGATCGACTCGAAATTCCCAACCCAAAACTAGGATGGGACAGTCCGAGCACAATTGGGAAGTAATAACAGAATAGTTGGTCGGGGTAGAGATTGACAATACATAGGGCATTTCTACGGGGTTCGGCTCTAACTTTTTCATGCAATCTATGGAAATGAAAGAATGTGTTGCACCACAATCGAACATAACTGCACAGGGAGTTTCATTGACATAGCCTATACCTCGGATTAGCTCGTTGGCATCAGTGACCTCTTCACCATCCATAGTATTAACCTTTCCCCTTTGAAGTGGTCTGTTACTGAGTACCTGCCGAGCTGTTGTAGAATTGACTTCTTTCTTCAAGTTGTTCTCGGGACACCGAGCTGCAAAATGACCCGGTTTTCCACACCGAAAACACATTCCTCGGTTTCTGCTCGGATCTTGAAGCCAACATTCTCCCCGATGTTGTCTTTCACAATGCTGGCAAATCGGGTAAGGGCCAGGAACCGCCACCATCCAACTTTCTGGCTTTGGCGCCACCGGCACTATTGAGCCTGGATTAGCATAGGGACTCGGTCTCCTGGCTTCCACTCGTCCCCTGATTAGCCCACTTGTCCTCGAATGCCCTTGTTCCGCTTCTCGGCTGCCTTCTGCCTTAAACCCTTCTCATATGTGCTAGTCATGTTTACCAGTTGGGACAAGTTAGCAATGTTTGGGGCATAACCAATAGTTAATCAATACTAAGAAGAGGGAATAACTAAATAAATCCCTAACTATCAGCTTAGACTCTAACTATACTTTGATTACTCTCGGGGTGAGTAATCACTGGAGTAATAGTCTACTCCAAAGGCTGAGGAGAAACTGCTCTCATACCAAAATGTAACATCCTAAATTTTATTTTTTTTTAAAAAAAAAAACGGAAATACAATGTCCATGCAAATCAGAGTGCAGCAAAATACTTCATCTACAAACATGTAGGAAAAAGGGTACATAAGCTTTTTCGAGACTCGCTCGGTTTTGATCAAAACAACATAGCCGCCTCGGACATCGAACAATGTCCGAGCTGATACACTACTCTCCCTGTAAGGGAGAGCTCTCCTGCTCAGCCGGGGAAAGTTCTGGTTGGAGCTCGGTCTCAGTACCTGAAATGGTGGGAAAGGAGTGAGCATTACACAGAACTTAAGTAAGCAGTTTCTATCATGTCATACTAAGACACCAAGTCAAACACAATTATACAAATAAATATGTAAGCATATCATTCATACTGAAACATGCAACATTCACATTTATAATTCTTGTATTCCTTATCTCTACTCCCCCTCCCCCCTCCTTTACCCTTATATTTTACCTTGGCGTTATATGCCTACTCACGAGCTCGGCCTACTCTCTTCCTGTGCTCACTATCTCTCGAGCTCGGCCTTCACTAGGCTTGTGCTCGATACCCTTATACTCATTCAGCAATAATATCTCTCTTTCCTCTTCTCTTCTCTCTATCCATTTTACTTTATTCCTTTTCGGAAGTGTACATTCACCTGCACAACTCTCATCCATACTATCTCATTACTTTTAAGAAGCGTACATTCACCTGTACGACTTACACCATTACCATTGGGGTTATGAACGTGTCCATCTCGATGTACAACATTCACCTGCTGTACGACTTACAGCTGCGCATGACCACGTCAACTGCGAATCCAGCGATCAATGCATGCGGCGCCACTCCGCACGACTTCCATGACCTGGAGCACATTCTAACCGATTCCCCTTGGAATCTTGTGTGAGTCATTACTGCGTACAACATTCACCTGCCGCACGACTTACAGCCACGCATGACCACGTCAACTGCGCTCTCGGCGATCATTGCACTCGGCTCGCTTGCGACTTACTGCACACACTTTCGTGTGCGACTTATTGCACCCAACCGATGTGTCTGACTTGACCTGGATCATGCAACCATTTCCCATTAATTATGTTTCTTTCATTTATTCATTCTTAGTCTCCTGTTCCTCAATCCACTCCTACGCTCGGCTTACACTCTATGCATTCCATATTCACACAGTAAACAGTTATACCCTACCCTTAACACATATACCACTCTATTCATAATCAAACAGTCATGTTAAACATTTAGCACATATATTCAAACACCACCACGTAACATTTTATCCCGACTCACATATTTCATTTACACTTAGTCACTTAGCACTTTTAAATCATTTTAAGATATCTAGTTATGTCTCTACGTCTCTAACCTACCCTTTTAACACCCATTCGTTAGTACTCACTATGAGCACACTAGGAACTCAAACCTAAGCTAAGGTAACACTCACCCCTTACCTTAAACCGTGAAAGATAAGGAGAAAGGGCAAGCTTTGCCTTGATCTTGCGTCTGAACCCTCAACCATATTTTCCTTGCTTCCTTGCTAGTTGCCTCCGTAAAAACCCGCGAGATAAAGAGGAAGAGTTTAAAATGCCGAAGAAAAGAGAAGAAGAAGATGATCTTCAGCTTGTAACTACTAGTTGAATCTTGATAGAGAATGGGACTTGGATTTAGTATCTTAGGGAGTATTAGTTTCTCAAGCCCTAAGAAAGAGATGAGAGAAAACGAAGAATATGTTGGAAGAAGAGAGAGAAAGTATTGTGTATTATCAGAATAGTTTAGGTCTTGGTTGTACTTTATTTCACATGTGTCAATAAATGTGTGTCTTGAATAAAAGCTTCTTAAGGAAGATTTGTAACATGTGAACAGAAATTAGTGGCTTCTTGAGGAAGCCTCCAATAGTGACTTGATAGGGACATAAAGTGATTGATTGAGACGTTTGTACAGCGGCGTGAAAATAGAGACACAAGTTGCTTGACTCTAGCATGACACAGCGAAACAGAGGAGAAGAGACTTCGACTTTGCCGCGGAAAAGTAGCAGCAGGCCGAGCCTGCTCTTGGTTAGAACAGCGAAATATGCTGCGGTCGGCTTATCCGAGTTGACGCTTGCCCTAACATCGCGTTCCGTTCTCGTTTAGCTCGGCTGAGATCGATCCGAGATCCAACATTTTCTTAGCTGGTCGGCCTACGTTCACTATACCCCTCATGACACTATACCTATTTCTATGACTTCCTATTATCCTTGATTAAATTTATATTTAAATTAATTATCATAATAGATATTGAATCTTGGGATGTTACATCTCTCCCTGAGCAAAATGTGAGAACAGAAAGAGATGGACACAGAACTGCCACCGCCTCACTCCTTCAATCTCTCTTCTTCGAGCTCTCTCTCTCTCTTCAAATCCGTCTCACCGCCACTCCCAACAGCCAACGCCTCTCCCAAGCTTGCAACACGCCACCAACACTGTCGAAGTCATCTTCCGCCACCATCACTGTCGGTCCCTTCTTCAAGCCCTCCTACCCCTCCACCACGGCCCACAGTCACTTCCTTCTTCAACTCATCCAAGCCATCTTCCCCGTCCATCGTGTGTAAATCCCCATTTCTTATCTTAATTTCACTTTATCTTGTTTTTTCTTTCCATTTATTTTAATTGAAACCCTAATCAATTGAGTTCTCAATCCTGCTGATTTGAGCAATGTTTGATTTTTATCGAAACCTTGTTTCTCAACCGAGTGCTTCTTATATTCGTTCAAGGCTAGAGATCAGTGTTTCTTTGATTCGTCTAAATCTATCCTCCATAACTCTTTTATTCTCATATTCCATTTATTATTGTTATTAAACATGAAGTTCTATATTTGATATTCAAATTCCAGATCTGTTGATATTAATGATGTTTATTTTGATATTTTTCTAAGCATTTGAAGAAGCCTAAATTTGATAAGAAAGATTACGAAGAGGTATATTATTGAAATGGAAATTATTTTTGGGTTTTCTTGTTTTCAATTTGTTGTTATATTTAATATTTTAATTTAAAGTAAAAATTCAGAATTTTCAAAGTTGATGTACTTTGGTTTGAGAATTAAAAATAAGATTGAGAAGGAGGGAGCATAGAAGTGTGAGGTTGGTGCAGTGAAAGAAATGGATTTTGAAGGTTGATTTGGTTTGAGAATTAGTCATGAGCTTGAATAATATTGTATTAGGAGTGTGTGGAGATAGGGAGTGTGCATTTGTGTTAAGCAGAGCAAATACTTGACAAATAACCTTCTTTTGTGTTTTTTTTATATCTACAAGCACCATTAGTATCTTGTGCAGTGTAACTAATCCTCTCTTGTATTTTTTTTGGGATAAGATCCTCCCTTGTATTATTTTTGGGTGATCATTCTCACTAGTTAAATTCATATAACCTTTTTTTGTGCAGAATTTGAAGTTATACATCTCAGCAGAATTTGAAGTTATAACCTTTTTATGTGCAGAAATTTATATATATATATATTCGCAAACAGTTTTTTATACCATTTTTATTCACAGTTTTGGTATTCGTCGAAAAAGTAGCATTTCCGACGAATTTTGGTTGTTATCGATGGATTTTTGCGGTTGACAATAACAATATTTCTTGTAGTGGTAAAGTTGCAAGGATATTCTTTTGCTAATTTGTTAGGGAAAATAAGGTTTAGCGAGGAATCAATCCCTCGCAACCATAATTCGTTGCGACTGATTAGCGAGGACCACTTGATCACTAATTGTGAGGGATGAAAATGTGAGAGAATTGCGAGGGATTAAGCCCTCGCAAATAGAGTTCATTTGAGACAAATTTGCGAGGAACTGATGGTCGCTAATTAGCGACAACATGTTGTGACGAATATGCGAGGAACAGTTGGTTACTAATTAGCGACAACTTGTTGCGACGAATTTGCGAGGAATCGTTCGTCTCTGATTAGCAACAACTTGTTGAGACAAATTTGCGAGGAACTTTTGGTCGCTAATTAGCGATGGCTTGATGAAAAAATTGAACTAATTTTATGAACAATCAATTGCGAGGGATTTGCGAGGGATTAAGCCCTCGCAAATAAAAGTAATCGGCGACGAATTTGCGAGGAACTGTTGGTCGCTAATTAGCGACGGATAGATGATAAGTTTGACCAATTTCTTGAACGACTCTTTGCAAGGGATTTGCGAGGGAAATTTCCATCGGAGATCATGATTTTGGCGAGAAATTAGCGAGGGAATATTTCGCTCGCTAATTAGCAATGAATGAGATGCGACAGACGCGTTCCTCCAAATCCGTCGCTAATTCGATTTTGCGAGGGATTGGTGAGGGATTTTTCTGTCTCTAATTTGCATATTTCTTGTAGTGACACACAAATGGTGATGACACGAAGCACATACAATGGAATATAATTAATTTAATTTTTTGAATTCTACATCTTATGTCCAAACGAACTAAAAATTTAATTTGGAATTCCAATTCTATGTTTTAATTCTTTATACAATTCAAACATAGAATCATAATTCTCACTAATTCCAATTCTAACAAAATTGAAATTGGAATTCTAATTTCAAACTACAATAACAATTTCGTGCGTCAAACTTACACCGATAAACTTCCCTTATAACAAACATTTAGCTACATGTAATGTACGCAAGCATACACTCCAATGCCCAAAAACATACACCAAAGTCTTAAATTATGGTCAGATCACATCACATTACAGATTGCAGATACTTTTAAAATATTATTCCTTCAATTTTATAATATAAGTTAATTTTATGTTGTGTAAGATTAAGAAGTGTAATTAATATTGTTCTGGAGTGTTATCCCATATAGATACTGATAAACCGATTTGTTGATGCACGACGATGGTGACGGATTCTTTGTCAAAGAACTCCGCCAATCGAGTCGGGACAATATTTGAAATGGGGTGTATGTCGTGTGAGTTGAGAGTTAGTTCATACCTTGGCTACTACCTATGGTTATAAGATGACGGGAGAGAGACATAGTGATGAATGACCATAATGAGCAATGATGACGCGTTATTAATTTAGCAATGATGGACTGTTTATGGCCATCATAATTGTAAGGGAGTCCTAATGTAACGGACTAATGGTTTAATGACGTCATTATGAGCCGTTATACCGGTTACCCGCGTACCAGTACTTATTAGCCTGTGATAACAATGATCATATGTCCGTGATACCGGTACTTATTGGTCCATGGAACCGATCCATAACAAATATATTTTTTTTATCAATTACTCTGTATAATTCCTTTCTTATCTTTTACTCCCTCCGTTCCTTTTTATCTGTCGTTTTTTGAAGAGATTTTTTGTTTCTTTTTATCTGTCGTATTGAGGATTTCAAGAGTGTAATAAATGTTATTTTCCATGTTTGCTCCTATTTAATATGTCTTGGTTTATGTAAATAGTGGAGAAAACTTAATGATTATAGAGAGAGAAAGGGTATAGTAGGAAAAAACATAATTAATGCATTGGAAATTTGAGTAATGATTGGATTTCTTAATGGACGTGTTTTGTTTGAAATATGACAGATAAATAGGAACGGAGGGAGTACTATAGTACTCTTTATAAGTGATTCCCCCTTCATTATTTTTCTCACTTATATTATAGAAATTTAAAAAAAAATTATATTGTGAAATAAAGAAAGTAACTTTCAGGATTACAGTGTTAAATAAAAGGAAAATTTAGAACATTGTTTAAGCAACCAAAAATGGTTATTTTGCATTGAAAATGATAAATTTAGCATATAAAAAAGAGTTTAATATGTGTACACTGACAGTGTTTTATTTAGAAGTCAATAATCATACACCCTTGGATGGTGGATGATGTGGTGACAGTGTAATGTATAAACTATTTTCTCTATAAAAAACTGTTAATTTAGTTTTATAATATTTGTTTACCAATTTTGAATTCTTTAACTTGCTGGCAACATCCTTTAAAAAAAATGCAACCAATACAGCTATAATTGCAGTTGCATAAGCTTCCAAAATCCTAATTATACAACCTCAATTACTTCAAAGTTACAACTTCAATTACGTACATATTCGGTTCTGCGGTGAGTTAGGCCAAAATCAATTCTGGAATACCAATGCTACTAACAATTACTTTTACTCCAACGTGATTTTGAGGCCGAAATTGATTCCGGAACGCCAAACATGCCCTACTTCCACGTTCCAAGTAGGCAAGTACCCATATTTAAAACCTTGCACACAACAAGGAGCTTTTAGCCAAACAATTATTTCCTCCGTTTTTATTTATCCTTTTTACTCCGTTTTAAACAAAATAAATTTTTTTTAAAATATAATCATTACTTATATTATCAATACATTAATCATTTTTTTGTCATTATACTCTTTCTTTCTTTATAATCATTAATTTTTGCCAATTATCTACGTAAACCAAAACTTATTAACCAAAAATAAATACGGAAAACAACATTTATTATAATCTTAAAATTCTTAAAATAACTAATAAAAAACAATTTTTTTTCAAAAATGACAAAAATAATAAGGAATGGAGGGAGTCGAAGATTACATAAGTAAACCTTGCTCATGAAGTACGAAATCAAAGCAAGCCAAGTATACATATAACCATGCGTTTCGTTTAGCCCTAAACCAACTAACTTTGATGATGTTTTTTCCCACTAGCAACATGAACAAAATTGCATGAGCAAATGTACGAACTTTCCACTGAAAAAAGGATAATAAAACTCTCATTTGCTGCCATCAAATCCATAGCTACCTACCACTCCTACCAATAGCTTATAAAATTGGTCTCATCTAAGACAATAATTTGAAGGAGATACTAGGATTATTGTTAAATGAAATACTAGAATTAATTGAATTATGGATTGAATTTGAAATCTGGATTGTTTATCGATTAGTTTTACCCATCAATGTTCTTCCAATTGGGTATAACGTATACCCAGTATTTCAATTATATATTTTTAAAGTTCATCAAGTTTTTTTAATTGGGGTAAAACTATTACTTGATATATGTGAAAAGCATTAGGTATTGCTTCTATCACTATTTATGATTCGTTTTGTTGTATAAAAGCACATTACAATGAATAACGAGTAATTACATATCCTTTTGCATAATAATGAATATATATATATATATATATATAACAAGTCCAGTATGTCATGGACAATTTACGATTATATATGTCGTTTTGGGATTAATATGAGTTTTTTTTATTAGCAAAAGATTTTTTTTTTGAATTGGCATTGCTTGATTTAATATTAATGTATGATGAATTGATCATCATTAAAGTTGTCAAATCATAAAGATATTAATTCCAAATGTATTATTTTTATTATAATAATGAATTTGATTTAAAGTTAATTGTATGTTGATTTTGTTCATCACCAAAGTGGTCAAATCAGTAAGTAAATTAATTTAAAATCATATGATGATTTTTCAATTTCTCATAGATTTGATGCTATATGAATGACATAATGGTTTGATGTTTTATTGGTAAATTGTAGTTCATTGTTATAAGACATTTATGGATCACCCAAAAGTTTGATTAGTTGTTCTTATAATTAATGGACATGACTGTAGGCAATATGTTTCTGCTATTGGTTTATTTATACATCCAAAGACAATAGATAATACTAATTGGTGCATATATCATTGCCAATTATTGATTATTAATTTTATTAGCATCATTATGTTTGAATGTCGTGTACTAAGGTCTAACCCAAAGGAGAGGGTTAATGCACATTAATTGTTTAAGTAATATGTACCTTATGTCTCAAAACATTTATGTAGTACATGTTCTTAATTTTTTGCATTCTCATGACTTGTATGTGTCAGTGTTATTTGTTCAATTTTTTGACTAGAGTTTGCAAGTCTTTCTTATCAACTAAAGAAAAGTTTGTTGCTATTAATGGTGTTAGCAACAATAAAGATAAAGTTTATTATAAAATCCGAGAAATATTTGAGAAAGATTTGACAAACACTTATGTTATGTTCATGAGGATAAGTGTTGCAGATAACATTAAGATAATTCTCTCCAAAATTGAAAGTAATTAAAAAAAAGAAATGAAAAGAATTTTGTAAGAGAGTGCCAAATATTTTGTGAGTCTATTTTTGGGACATTAATGAGTACCCCAACCCCATAAAGTTTGATGATTTGTGTACTATTTATGAATGTATCGTTAAGACGACGATTATTGCAGCAAGAGTTAAGTTTAAGTCCTTGAGAATAGTTGTGGATGAGAACTTCTCATTATAGTTTATCCTCGCTCATTACCGATTGAGCGTGACTTGTTTTTGAATGAGCTATAACGCCATCAAAGATAATGGGTTGTGCAATAAATTGCACATTATCTTAGTTTAAGAGGAAACGAGACTTAAGATTATAAGAAATCTCTTTATCCAACCTTTAAGGACATCAAGGAGCTGAAAATAAATTTTTGAAGAAACATGATAAGGGCAAATGGTCACTTAGAATTAATGAGGCATATGTGAAAATTCATATGAAAGAAACTCGTTATCATAAATGTCATTTTGTGCAAAAATGTTGAGTTCAGAATAAGTGCATAAAATGAAAATCTTGATTGTAGAAAGGATAAGCTTAAAGCTTATGTATGTTTCAGTCAAACTAAATAAAAAATCCACATAAAATTTGGTGGATTGATCCTAGATTAATCGGAACATGTTTTTACCATAATGAATTTTTTTTAGTCCATACCATAAACCCACAAATAAAGTATGTGTTTGTGGGATAAAATGAAGACTCTAGTGGAACTTGTCAGGATTTAATGTTTAATCATTGACATTGGGCATCACCTAGACTCATTGGAGACCTTTTAGGTACCTAGTTTTCTAGGAATTTGGTTCATTATCTAGGCTTGATGTTACTAGATACTCTTTTATGTTTGGCTATGGATAATTTCAATTTATTTAAGTATAATCATCTCATTGGTATTTGTATTTTTGTGATAGTTATATAAATTGAATTTTAAATGATTTTTTTCTAATTTGTGACATAAATGTTTGAGTCATAAATCCAAGGAAAGAATGGAAAGCTTTATAAGGAACAAAGTCTTTCCAAAATTGGATTTTATTGGCCTAATTATTTGTGTAGATTGTATTAAAGGAAAGAAAAACCAAACACACAAAGAAAGGAGCCATAAGAAGGATCCAGCTTCTTGAAAATGTGTTCATCAAAACTTTTGGACCTCTCATGTTAACTTTCTTATAGAAAGGAAAAGTATGTCATCATCTTTATTGATAACTATTCATGTTATAGTTATGCCTTGAAAATTTACTTGAACAAAGTAAAAAGTTAAGTAGACATATAGGTGAATGTTATCGAGTATGGCATAGGTGATGACTAACACAAAAGATGTGATTAAAATGGGCAACGTCCTTCACTATTTGTTAAATTCCTCATGAAAGAAGTTATTTGTGTGCAATACACAATGTCAGTTACACGACAACAAAATGGTGTATATAGGGCTTAACAGAACATTAATGAACATGGTTAGGAGTATGATATTTAGTCTTTACCTGCATTTTTTAATGTATGTCTTGAAACTGTCATTTGTGTATTGAACAGGGTTCCTAGTAAGACAATGTCAAAGACAATTTTGAACTGTGTGATTGTAGGATACCCAATTTAAGGCACCTGCATATTCGCGGCTGTCGGGCAGAAACAAGAATTGTAATCCGCAATAAAAGAAAAATGGATATCAAACATTAGTGAGTATTTCACTGATTATTCAGATAAATCAAAGGGTATAGACCTTATTATTCTAACCATATCCCTCGTAAAGTTGACATTGACCATAAATGAGGTATTTTTGATCAATTTCCTGAAAGAATTTATTCAGTATTATCATCATGGCACATGTAGTCCGTAATGATTTAGAACTGCAGTAGAAGAATGTGAAAACAACCTTAATGAAGTTTAGAGGAGGATGTTTATATGGACAACCCACTAATGTGGTTCTCACTTGAAAAGAATGAATACAAAATGTGAAAATTTGAAAAAATTAATATACAAATTTAAACAAACGTCCCACCAATAGTATTTGAAAGAAAGTCAATGATATTATTGTTTCTTTTAGATTTAATGGAACGCAATTAACTTATGTAAGTATCTGAAGATTAATGGAAGTTTGTATGTTGGTTATATCTTGCTTGCAACTTGCTATTTTGGTCTTTTACACGAGTCTAAGATGTTTATTTCTAGTAACTTTGAATGAAAAGATATAAGTGAGTCAAGCCATGTGATAAGAAAATGAATATTCTAGAATAGGTCACATGAATTGTTAGACTTATCTCAGAAAGCATATATCATTAAAGTACTAGCTAGAAGGATTTAGAAGGAATAAAATTTACGATAAGAAAATATTAACTATACTCATAAAGACTTGAGGTATTAGCATGAAACGAATAAATACATGTTTACTTCTGTAATGAATGATCACATTGAGGTGATCAGAATGTTGAATTTGTAGCAAGTTTTGAGGCTACAATTCAAACTAATTGGCTGCAAAATTTTATTTCAGGGCTTAGAACTGTCGACAATATTGCTTAACCGCTGAAAATGTACTGTGATGTTTTGTAGCTATTGGCAATTCGTCAAGTGTACCGATCGCACAAGTAATAAAGAGTAAATAAAATTATTGTTCCACTCGGGGATTGCAAATTGTTTCTAATTTCTTTCACGTAATTGCAATTACTATGTATAACTTGTATTGGTTTGAGTTTAGAGATAGGAGTGTAGAATTAAAAGAATGAAACAATTCAAAAATTAAATAGGAATTAGAAGCAAATATGGAAAAGGTTAGGAACTTGGTTTCATTGTAGGATCAGGTTATTAATTATGAAAATATGTTTTCCAATAAATCAAAAACCCCAGAAGCAATAAAAGCTAGATCTCTCATGCCTTTTATGTTTCTTACCCCTTAATCCCTTAAGTGAGTTCTAATTTATAAGAGTTATACAATTACCCAAAAGTATTCCTACGAGTTGAATAATTATATTGTTTGGTTGAAAGGCCTAATCTAAATCTTAATTTTCCAATTAAGGTTCAGATTACCAAAGCAAAACATAAAGTCGCGAATTCTATGAATTGTAATTAAAACACAACCAAGCAATTGATTTGAAAGGAAAAACATTAATTCATAAATAAACAGCCAAATTAAGATCCATACAAATTCACCTTATTCCTAACAAGAGGTCCAATTATACATATTGGGTGAAGAAGAGAAAGGAATGGAATAAACTAATAATCATAGACAATAATCAATTTATCCCCAAGAGATCTTCAATCATCAAGTGGATCCCTCCAGCAATGTTGATCTCCAATCCTTGTGCCTTGTCTCCTTGCTCTCAATTGCATAACAGTCTCTCTTCTCTAATCCTAATTCTTATCTAATCTCTAATTTGGCTCTGAAAAGTCTACAAAACCTAATGAAAAAACCTATATTTAAAGTCTAAAACTAATCACAATTGATATGATATGATAATATCCTATTAGAATAATCTAATCCTTAAAAATCTTATCTACAAATAGAATTTATCATTAAAATCCTTTTATAATCCCGTATTTGTGTCTGACAGCCACTTCGGCACTGATTTTGACCCCCAAGATGGACGAATTTAAGCAAGGCTATTTCTGGAAAAGTTGTAGATATTTTCCTTAGCTTTAAAATGATACCAAGATCACCTCATTTGGATAAGCGTAGCTCAAGTTATCGTCAAAATACCGAACAGCGTCACTTTCACGCACTAATGCGCGCCTGGGTGTGGGGAGCTCCACGCCTGGGCGTGCCCCCTCTGATGACCAATAAACACTGCTGCACGTGCGCCTGGGCGTGCCATCCACGCGCCTGGGCGTGCACAACTGGTTCCGACTCCATTTTTCTCCGTTCTTGTGCCATTTTCAAGGTCCTTTCATGCTCTTCTCAGCTCCAATGATATTTTCTCCAAATTCAGCTCCAAAAGCACCTGAAACATACCCAAAACGGATCAAAACGTTCAAAGGATTCTAAATTACCTAACTTCCTAAAAACTATACAAAAAGTCCTAAATTTAAAATAGAAACAAGCCAAATCCATAGTAAAAGGGATTCTAAATCATACTCAAAACATCATATATTAGACCCAAATTAGTAGCAATGACAAGTACTATAAAGGTGCCAAAGTATGTGAGTAAAGTACTTTGTCTCTAAAGAATGTGATCATAAACAAAGATTGTCAATAAAGTTAGCACCAATCTTATGATTGCTAATCCCTTGATGGAATGGTTATTGCCTAAACATTTATTGAACTTGTTGAAAGTATAGGCATTATTGTGATTTAGTAAAATTGAATTTAATGTTGACATCCTTGTATATGATGTAATTAACACTCTGAGCTGAGCTCATTTATGATATGTTTGATATGTTTCTGATTACCTGTTCTTTTGAACGACATACATTATAGTATTGGAGTGATGTTGTGGTAGACCGACTCTCGGTCTACCCTCACAATACTCGGCCGACCAGATTAACCTATTCTATCAGGTCACACCTATCCAGGCCGAGCACTTGTTCTAGGACCCACCCTAGCGACCTTGGACCGACCACAAGGGGCCTCGCCCCTTAAGAGTCCGAGCTAGGGGCGCGTGATCCTAACTTGCCACGGGGATAAGAACTTCCAATAATAGGATAAGGATGAATGACTCATCCCTTATCCTAAATGGGACACGTTAGCTGCCTTGCTGGACCTCCGTACAGGCCCACAAGGTACAATGCCATCCCTATAAATAGCTGTCTCCAGCAAGGGGCTCAGGTACGCTCTCTCACTCCCTAATCGCACACTTGCACACACCGGTGATTAAGGAAACCCTAGTTGTCCCAAGTGGACATCTAGCATACCTAAGAAATCATACAGTGACACAAGATCATCTACTAACTCTCAGGTCCTTCCATACCTTTGAGGTAGGGGAATACCTTGAACACAGTGTCTTAGACACTACATTGGCGCCGTCTGTGGGGAGATAAACTATCATTCCCACCTTATATGGCAAACACACACGGAAACACTGGAAACAATTCTCGCGCCGCTAACCACCAGGCTAGAAGAAACCGTCAGAGACTGGTTGAAGGTAGCGCTGACAACGGAAGAGATCTTGAAGGAAGAAACCCGCCTCACCCTCCCCATCAAAGCATGCCGTCAGTTAGACTTGAGATCCCATCCCGTAGCCACCATTCTGTACCAACCAGAACTCACAGTGGTCCTTACACTGTTCATTCTCGACAAGCAAATCCCTATGCCTCCAACCGTGCTCAGAACCACGGATCTGGACGATCCTTTGATGCCCGTGTTTCTGGAGAAGAGAGGGAAAACTCCCAGGGCCGAAGAGAGACCCAGCTCGAAGAGATAATTAAGCAACAAGCCCAGATGCTGGAGCAGCAAGGAAAGGCCATAGCCGACCTTCAACAGATCCACATGAATGCGCTTGCCGCACGGGCAATGGAAACAGCCCCAGTTCATGATCTCCAAGGTCCGATCACCTTACCCCCTCCACCTCCCATAAACCTGACCTTGGTAGCTACATATGAAACAGAAAATTCTACTCACCCAGGCCACCCCTTCACTTCTCGAATCATGGCCTACGAGACACCCTCAGCTTTCCTTGGCCCCACCAGCGTTGCAAAGTATAACGGGTTATCCGACCCTTTGGAACATATCTTATCTTTTGAAGGAGCAATGAATTTTTATGATGGAGGAGACTTAATGAAGTGTCGAGCCTTCTCAATGACTCTTCAACCACCCGTGTTGAGGTGGTACTCGGCCCTGCCCAGGAATTCCATTAACTCTTGGGCGGAAATGAAAAGGGTTTTTCTTAATAGATACACTGCTAGCTGCGTGCAACCGAAATCTAACCATGCACTAGCAGGGGTTATGCAGCTCCCGGAAGAGCCGTTGAGGGAGTATCTCTCCCGATTCCACTCGGAGGCAGGATCTGTTCCGAATCTTGAACCAAGCTTTGCAGTTTTTCTTTTTACACAGGGACTCCGAAATGGAGACTTCAAGAACTCACTGGTAGGAAAACCTCCGAGGGATATGGCGGAACTAAGAAACCGTTCCACCAAATTCATCAATTTGGAAGAATTCAGTAAATGGCAGAAACAGAGAGAAAGGGGTGATAGGGGAGAACCTTCTTCGCAAGGAAGACCAAGAAGAGACGACATAAGAGATGATAGGAGGGAGGAACGGAGAAGAGGACCCAGGGGAGACAGGAGATTCGTCATCCCTCGGCCCAAGTTCGACAAATACACCCCTCTCACTGTCCCAAGAAGTCAGATCCTGCAGGAGACTATGCAGACTGACCTTCGATTGGTTGAGAGACCTCCTCCCTTAAAAGAAGTCAGCGCCAGGATCGTTCCAAGTTTTGCTCGTATCACGGGGGATACGGGCATACGACAGACGAGTGCACCTGGCTAAGAGATGTGATTGAGCAATTAATAAGAGATGGGAAGCTACAACAGTATGTCAGGGAAGCACTTAACTGGCATGCTCGAAGAAGAACCCCTTCCCCAGAAAGGAATGTTCGACCTCCAACAAGGCAAACCGACTACCACAATCAGCAACAGCCATCCAGTCAACAGAGAGTAGCTATGGTGGAAATAGCTACAGACCAATCCCCGCAAAACCTCAGAATCAGCACTATTGCTGGAGGTTTTGCAGGAGGAGGCGAAAATAGATCTGACAGGAAAAAATACATCAATCAAGTACTTGCTGTTCATGACCATCCGATCCGTAAGAGAACCACAAAAAGTGTCCCCATTTGTTTCTCTGACGAGGATCTTGAAGGAATCATCCCGGGTCACAACGACCCAATGGTCATTACTGCTTTGATAGGCAACTATGAGGTTGCAAGAATATTTGTTGATCAAGGCAGTTTTGCAGATATTATGTTCTTGAACCTTTTTGAAGCATTGAAGTTGAAAAGCTCGGACCTGACTCCTTTTGAAGGAAAATTGATTAGTTTCACGGGGGACACGGTTGTCCCCAAGGGACATATTCAACTCCCTGTAACACTCGGGAACCATCCCTCCGCGAGAACAGAAATCATCAAGTTTTTAGTTGTTGACTGCCCGTCGGCATATAATGCCATCCTCGGCAGAACATGCTTGCAAGCCTTTGGGGCGGTTGTTTCAACTGTCCATTTGACCATGAAATTCGAGGGCTCTGATGGTAGTGTGGTTTCAATCAGAGCCGAGCAGGAAAAAGCCAGGCTATGCTATAATGCTAGTTTGGCAAAAATCAAAAACCCAGAAGAGATACAACCTAAGTTAACTTTGAACAGAGGAAATGTGCTCTTGACGGACCTGGATGTCAGGTCCGATCAGGACGACTCAAGGCCGACCCCCCAGGGGGAGTGGGAATTCATAGTGTTGGATGAGGAAGCCCCGAGCAGAAAAGTGAAACTGGGGGCTAACCTCTCCGAGAATATTCGAGCAGAAATGCTCGAGCTTTTGAAGAAAAACAGAGACCTTTTTTCCTGGACCTCGGCAGACATGCCGGGGATTGATCCAAACTTTGTATGTCACCGCCTTAGTGTTAACCCGACCGCCAAACCGGTCGCCCAGAGAAGAAGAAGAGTGGGAATTGAGAAAGCTGCGGTGATTGAGGAAAAAGTAGTCGAGCTCCTCTCTGCCGGATTTATCAGAGAGGTTAATTACTCTAATTGGCTTTCGAATACCGTCCTAGTCAAAAAATCAAACGGGAAGTGGCGCATGTGCATCGACTACACCGACCTAAACAAAGTCTGCCCAAAAGATCAGTATCCCCTCCCTATCATTGACAAGCTGGTGGAAATTCATCTGGGTATCAACTCCTTTCTTTTATGGATGCATATTCATGGTACAATCAGATCCCGATGTACCCTCCTGACCGGGAAAAAACGGCCTACATCACCGAGAGGGCTACGTACTGTTACACAGTTATGCCCTTCGAACTAAAGAACGCTGGCGCAACGTACCAGCGAATGATGAACAAGGTCTTCTCTGGACTGATTGGCCCCACCCTTGAAGTATACATAGATGATATGATAGCCAAAAGCAGGAGGAAAGAAGACCATCCCCAGGATCTAGCGACTATCTTGGACAGAATCAGAATGTACAATATGCGGTTGAACCCCGACAAATGCACTTTCGGAGTTCCTGTCGGGGCTTTCTTAGGTTTCATGCTTACGGAGAGAGGCATCGAAGCTAACCCGGAAAAATGCCAAGCCATTTTGAACATGCACAGTCCATCTAATGTGAAAGAGGTCCAGATGCTAACTGGCCGGATGGCGGCCCTTGCACGATTCCTCTCGCAGGCAGCCAAAAAGGCCCTCCCGTGGTATCAACTGCTCAGGAAAAACAAAAGCTTCCATTGGAATGAACCCTATGAACAAGCATTTGCAGAACTCAAGGAATACCTCTCGACCCCTCCCATCCTCACAAGTCCTCGGGAGGGGGAGACTCTGTTTTTATATTTGTCAATCAGCGAATCATCTGTAAGCTCGACCTTGGTCAGGGAAGAATCAGGGACCGAGCAACCCGTCTACTTTGTAAGTAAGGCCCTACAAGGACCTGAAATGAGATACTCCAAGATAGAGAAACTTGCTTTTGCTCTGGTGGTGACTACTAGGAGGCTTCGGCAGTATTTTCAAAACCACCCCATTATTGTCAGGACAACCCAGCCGATAAGACAGGTGCTCCACCGACCTGACTTGGCTGGGAGAATGGTCTCTTGGTCCGTTGAGCTATCAGAGTTCGACATAACCTATGAGCCAA
This sequence comes from Crotalaria pallida, assembly GCA_037953625.1. NCBI lineage: Eukaryota > Viridiplantae > Streptophyta > Magnoliopsida > Fabales > Fabaceae > Crotalaria > Crotalaria pallida. The sequence goes on from CM075653.1 coordinate 28,613,298, forward strand.
GAAGAACTCTCAAATCCCAGATTTTAGCAGATTTTGTTCCAGAACTGTCAGACCCCCATCACTCGAACAAACCCCAGCTTTGGAAGATTTATGTGGATGGCTCCAGCCACAGCAAAGGCGCTGGGGCCGGTATAATTTTGGAAAGTGCTGAAGGCCTCAACGTAGAATATTCCCTGAAGTTCGAGTTCCCCATCTCCAACAATCAGGCAGAGTATGAGGCGGTGTTGGCCGGTTTGCGGATGGCCCATCAGATGGGGGCCTCGGAAATTCAAATTTTCAGTGACTCTCAGTTAGTAGTATCCCAGATCAACGGAGAGTTCCAAGCCAAGGAACCAATTCTCCAGAAGTACCTGGAACAAGTCAAAGCTCTTTCCGACCTCTTTTCACAGTTCTCCATCTCTCATATCCCCAGGGCCTCCAATGGACGAGCAGATATTCTCTCCAAGCTCGCCAGCACTAAAGGCCCCAAAAACAACAAAAGTCTAGTTCAAGAAACCGTCCATCAGCCGAGCGTGGTTTTAGAAATATCATTGACCACCGACTGGATGGACCCTATCAAACAGTATCTCAGGTACCAAGTTTTGCCAACCGACCCCTTGGAAGGAAAGAAGATATTCAAGCAAGCTTCCCAGTATGCCATGATTGGCGACACCCTGTACAAACGGGGAATAGACTCCCCCATGCTAAAGTGTTTGGACTCAGCAGAGGTCAAACTCGTTTTGGCCGAGGTTCATGAAGGAATCTCGAGCCATCACATAGGTGCAAAAGCTTTAGCCCGCAAGGTCCTCCGAGCAGGCTATTACTGGCCCACACTTCAAAGTGATGCTTCAGAACATGTCAAAAGATGTAAGTCCTGCCAATTCCATGGGAAGGTTTTCCAACGACCTCCGACGGAACTTCACTCGATGATTGCCCCATGGCCCTTCTATCAGTGGGGCATGGACATCATCGGAAAATTCAAAAAAGCTCCTGGACAATTGAAGTTCTTGGTGGTTGCAGTTGATTATTTCACAAAATGGGTTGAAGCCGAGGCTTTGGCTACAATCTCTTCAGCTAAAATTCAAAAATTATTTCTCAGACAAGTCATCGCCTGCTTCGGTGTACCACACACTCTGATAACCGACAATGGCACACAGTTCACTGCCAAGGTTTTCCAAGAGTTGGTCGACCACTTCCATATTGCCCACCATTTCTCATCGGTCGAGCATCCACAGACGAACGGGCAGGCAGAGGCAGTGAATAAAATCATCATTGATGGGATGAAGAAAAGACTATTGAAAGCCGAGGGGTCATGGGCTGACATCCTTCCTGAGGTGTTGTGGTCAATCCAAACGACCATACATACCTCCACAGGGGAAACCCCATTTCGACTTACCTATGGTTGTGAAGCTGTGCTACCTATAGAAACTCGGATCCCCACCTTTCGAGTATCTGAGCGTCCAATAGAGGTAAATGATGGTTTGTTGAAGGAAGAGTTAACTCTCAGCGACGAGATCCGAGCTCTCGCGGCTGCCCGAGAGAAGAAAGCAAAAGAAAGACAGTCTCGAGAATACAACAAGTGGGTGGTTCCGAGAAGCTTTGCCGTAGGGGATTTCGTCCTTAGACGAGCCGACAACGGCTTGAAAAATGCAAAAGAAGGAAAACTGGCTAGGAATTGGGAAGGCCCTTACAGAGTCATCTCAAAAACAGGGTCTGGGGCATACAGGTTGGAAACATTGACAAAGCAGCAACTAAACAACACCTGGAATGCCACAAAGCTCAAACCCTACTACAGCTAATTCGGAATCTCACAACAACCTCTGCAAAATCTCAGCTCTAATTTTAAATTATGTTGTTTAAATTCCATTTACTTTAATGTTGTTTATTCTAGCACCTTTACGTTCTTGTCATTTCAATACTTTTTGTAGTTGACACTCGCTGTTTGTAAACAGATTGAAAGAACTTAATGAAGATCTCTCTTTTTTCGGCACTTCATCCTCCAATTCTTCTTTCTGTTAACGTACTAACCCTTTCCGCTCGGCTCGCCACCGAGTTGAACTGGGTGTTTATACATGTCCTTCCAACAAGGACTTATAAACTAACAATCACAAGTACTTTTAGAGATGCCCGGCTAAAAACTTAAACAGTTTCTCTAAGCCGAGGACCGAGGATCCCACCTTGGCCAAAGGTAGGAGATCCGAAATCTCAATAACAGTTTATAACAAAATAAAGGATAACACTCGGCTACCGCGAAATTAGGAAAGCAGAAGATCAAAGTAGCATAAGGAATGGCAAATTTCAAAGGCAATAAAGTCAGTTTAAAATAACATATTGATCGTCAAACAAACCGATCACATTACACTGATAATTACTACATCAAGTTACAAAAAGGAAATACATCATAAAAAAAAATTTCTATTCTTCATCCTCGGAGAGCACAATGGACGACCCATCAAAATCAACTTCATCTTCATTTTCTTAGTCCAAAGGGTTGGGGAGATTCGATGCAGACAAATCCACTTCTCTATCCCCTTGGCCATAGTCAATAATGCGATCACCATCAACCCCAAAGGTCGGACTTGCTCCAACAAACCTGATTCCCGGATTCATAAGGGTCAACTTCTTGACAGCATTGACAAAGGAATCATTCACTGCATGATCCCAGTTGAAGTTATTTCGCTTGGCCAAAACCTTGTGCTTCAAAGCCTTCCGACGGACCTTTGCCAGTTCTCCCTGTAAATGACTCACTGCATTTTCAAAATCAGTCAGCCGACCCTGAACGCCCTCCAATTCAGTAACTCGTTGCCGAGCTTCAGCCAACTTGTCTTGGGCGGTTTGTAACAACCTTCCTTTTTCAGCGTCTCTCCCAACAGCATCCTCCAAAGCCTTTTCGGCAGTCTCCCGAGCTTTCTCCGACGCTTCAAATATCTTCTGTAGCTCGGTATTGGCCTCCATCAAAGCTCGGAGATTAGCTTCATTTTCCATAATTTGAGTAAGTAGAGTTTGTGCTTGAATAGCAGAAGCTTTCCTTTTCTCCCTCTCAGCTGAGGAGAGAGTCGCACTAATCTCTTCAGCATTTTTGCCAATATGAAACATATAGCTGGCAGCTCTTAACATGTTCTTACCCAGCAACTCACAATTGTTCTTCAAGGTATTGGCCGACTGTTCCGACAACCTCTTCTCATCATTAGGATTGTAAACCATCCCTATAAATTTCTCCCGCAGTTTCCGAGCCCAGACTGTCTCTTCCTCAAGGTCAGATATATCAAACCATAGGTTTTTCTCTCAGCAGACTTCAACGGCTTCAGTAGTTCAACAGCTTTGCCCTTGCCCTTGTCTATTCTAGCCCTTTTAGACAACGGCACTCGGTCTTCTTCTTCTTCCTCCTCTTCCACTTGAACAAGAAGAATTCCTGTCGCTACCTCATCCACCCGAGCGGAGGGTGATCGGACATTCTGTACAACTTCAACTTCAGCAGGCAGCGTCGAGGCCACTGTCACAGACTGAGTGGCCTCCGAGGAAACCGCTCCACTCGGAGACCCGACCGCTTCAGCCGTCCTAGTCCTAGCAAGCTCCCTCATGTGAGCAGCAGCTTTGTCCTCTTTTGTCATTCTCACTGCAAAAAGGAATTCCAAAAGCACGGTTAAAAAAAAGGGGGGGGGTACATATATTCATTACCAAGCTCGGCCTTCCCCGACGAACTAATACTTAAAAAACAATGGCTTAAAAGTCTTCCACGAATCTGTGACCTTGGCAAATAGGGCATATTTATTGCGTGCTTTCAACGATACCCATGATCTCTTGGTCGCCCCCTTTTCAAAAATGTTTATTTGGGGTACGTACAACCATAAGAACGCTTTGAGCGAGCACGTCAGCCTCCGAGCCTCGCAGAACTTTTGGAATGCCCGAGCAAAGGCCCAACCACTAGGATGTAGTTGGGAGGGGGCCAAACGCAATCTCCGCAACAGGGATATTTCGAAATCCGAAAAGGGCATCTTAACGCCCAACTTTATAATAACCTCCTCATACATAAAGAACTCCCTGCAGTTCCCCTCGATTAAGGTGCACACCCGGTCGTTAATCGACGAAGCACTAATGGCGTAAGAGGTCCCAGTCTCATCTGTGGGGGAAGGGGAGCACATGAGCTCGGATGTGACCAAGATTGCTGTTAACTAAGGCTAATCCTGTACCGAGCACCTCTAGATCAACCCAATCATAGGCTTCAGAGTTAGGAGGCACGGGAAATTCATGAGGATGCGAGATGCACCGACGAACCATACCTGGGGAAAGGAAAGACTCGGAGTCAGAATCTAAAAAAACATAATCTACAAGCAACTTAACCCTAGGACGATTTGCCCTATAGCCGAGCCTACTACACCTTTCCCTAACCTTCATGTCTTTCCCCCAAAAGGGGCTTCCCCTAGGTCGGTTTGAGGTTGAGCAGTGTGGGTTTCGTGGCACTATTTGCGCCCGCTCTTCCGCCAGCCGATACGCTAGCTTTCTACTTTCCTCTTCTGCAAAATTTTGGGGAAAATCCACCGCTAACGGTGTTTCCGCCGCAGGATCCGCCACACGATGGCGGAAGGGTGATGGAAGGAAATCTAAAATCTCCAAATCAAAAGAGGATGATGATGGTGAGGAAGAGGAAGAATCCTCAATGTCACTCAAACTCAAAATCTGAGACCACTTTTCATACCATGACCAATTGATTTCCATGATTAAGAAAAAAGAAACCCAGAAATAAAACCCAGAAAGAAACCCAGGACACAATGAAAACTAGAAAACCAGGGGCCTAAGAATTTGGAAATGAACAGTTCAACGAAGAGGAATCAAAGTACCTGAGATTTGAAGACTGGCACGAACCGAACTGGCGTAGCAAGAGAGAAGCCAAAAAGCTTCAAGAGAGGATGGCAGAAAGAGCGTGATGGGGAAGAGTCTGGAATCCAAGAACCAAGAAAGGAAATCGCAGGAGTGAGAAGGAGATGTCAGAAACACAAGGTTTGGAGGAAAGTGAGAGTAAGGAAACTAAAAGGACAGTTGAAGTTCAAAAAGGAACTTACCCCCACGATTTTGAGTAATTGGGCTTGGAACCATAGGCCCATTTCTGCATTGAGCCACAAAAATTGAAACGTGGCGCGCAACCACTGGAGGGAATATTTGAAAAGTCCAAAAACCAGCATGCACAATAATGGCACAACTGACACATGCAACACGTGTCAACAGAAGGACACTCAAACGTCATGTCGAACAAATAAAGGGACAGCGAGGCACATTGAGTCATCCAAAGGACATTACCCCATTCCGACCACGACACTCGGCCCCTCCAACCTCAACTTCGAAGAACTTTCAGCTCGGCTCAAGACTCAAAAGTCTTACCGAGCAAAAGTCTTACCGAGCTAGGGGGCTTATGTGGTAGACCGACCCTCGGTCTACCCTCACAATACTCGACCGACCAGATTAACCTATTCTGTTAGGTCACACCTATCCAGGCCGAGCGCTTGTTCTAGGACCCACCCTAGCGACCTTGGACCGACCACAAGGGGCCTCGCCCCTTAAGAGTCCGAGCTAGGGGCGCGTGATCCTAACTTGCCACAGGGATAAGAACTTCCAATAATAGGATAAGGATGAATGACTCATCCCTTATCCTAAATGGGACACGTTAGCTGCCTTGCTGGACCTCCGTACAGGCCCACAAGGTACAATGCCACCCCTATAAATAGCTGTCTCCAGCAAGGGGCTCAGGTACGCTCTCTCACTCCCTAATCGCACACTTTCACACACCGGTGATTAGGGAAACCCTAGTTGTCCCAACTGGATATCTAGCATACCTAAGAAATCATACAGTGACACAAGATCATCCACTAACTCTCAGGTCCTTCCATACCTTTGAGCTAGGGGAATACCTTGAACACAATGTCTTAGACACTACAAATGTAAACAAGTATTATCTTGAATAAAAACATTATGGACCAATTATGTATTTCCCAATTATAGACCGTGTTAAGGAAAAGACTATTTTTTGGTACATGGAATGAACTATGTCGAAAAAATGATGTACAACCACCATGACCCGAATTAGTTCCTATTTTTAATCATGATTAATAAAGTCTAAGTATAAAATGATTTAGCCATATAAATGTGCATTAATTGTTTGTTTAATTATTTTGTTTATTAGACCATAATGTTAAATTATGTCACATGAGCCAAGTGGGAGAATGTAAGATTTTAATACCTTAGTATGTCTCATATGATGTGCATATGACATGTATTGATGTATGTTTAGTAAATAAATAATTAAATATTAATGGGCTTAATCATAATTAGATATAATGGACGTTGTTTCTGAAGGTTCGTTAGCTTTTTTTGGTAAATAAAAAAATTTATTACCAACGAAAACAAAATGCGAATACACCAAAACCAAAACCCCTAAGCATAATGCCACCTTCTAGGAAGAGTTCATTAGGCCTAGGAATTTAAAAAATCCCTTAAAAGAGGAAAACTAAACAACTTAGAAAATCTAAAAAATTAAAGTTCACTAATAATTCTATGAACTAGCACCCTGTTAGACCAAGTAGTAAAATTTGGTGCGCAAAGAGAGATCTAGCGCGCCACTTCCATCTTGATCAATGCCACCACCTGACTAGCCTGCCTTGATAAGTTCTGGAAAATTCCTCTGTTTCATTCAATCCATATATTATATACACAAGAAGCCATAACTGTATAGACAAAATGACGCCTCGCCTTACCATGGAAACCATGCTTGAGCCATCTGCATCAGCTATCGAATCTTGAGTAAGGTCCGTTAGCTTGATGGACGCAAATGGATAATAGTTAGGGTTTTTACCTATTTATAGGAAACAAATCCTGTTCTTGGCCATAAGGTATTATTTTCTCTCCCCATCACAAAACAGCTAAACAAATAGCATAGAAAATAATAGCATATAAGGCCGGCAAAGGAATATATAGAAACCATGTTTCGTGGCTTTTGATGAAAGGGCGTTTGAAGAACTCTCTTTCAACTCTAGCAATTGATAGAGGTTAGTAATTGTATTCCTTATTATCTCTATATAATATGTGAAAATCATGTAATTTCAAGATCCTTATTATTGTAGTTGTAACGAATAAATTAAATTACAACTTACAAGAGCTACCAAAGGTTAGTCATAGTATAGAGTCAATAGACTTTTCTCAGGGTTTAATTTGTTATGTATTATATTATACTTCTTTTTTTGGTGATAATATTATATTATACTTCTTTCGGTCTCTCTGTTATAATCAAAATTAACATAAATCAAACTAAAAAAATTAGCTGAATATATTTAATTTTCTCATATTTATACAAAATATAACTACTTTAGAATAATTACAATGAGTGTAACAAAAATTAAATGAAATCATTACTTTTTAGAAATAATTGTATTGGAAATAGAAAATTGATTATTTTTTTTATATATTTGAGACCAAGATAATGAAATATTGTTTTTCTTATAATAGAGACCGGAAAAAGTACTCGCTCTGTTCCAATTTATCTGTCACTTTAGAAGTTTCATATAGATTAAGAAAGTCATTTAATACTTAAATTTTCAAGAGAAAAATAAGACAATTTTACTATATTATCCTCACACTATATTAATTATCACACATTTCACATATTTTAAAATGTTTAAAAGCAATGTTAAAATTAAAAAAATTTAATCAATGCACCATCGAATTACTAAAACGACATATAATTTTGAACAAGTTAAAATTTAAAAAATGTTGAGATGACAGATAAATTAAAACGGATAGAGTATATATGTGTGTGTAAACGTGATTGAGCAACGAGTTGTTGATGAAATGGTGTCAAAGTCTGCACTTGGTAGGGCGGATCACGGTTCGATCCCCCGCAACAACGTTGGGAGAAGAATAAAACCTTAAACTTGGGATCCCCTCGAACTAGATTAGTCGGCCTAGTTAAGAAGCTATATCATCTTAGGTTATTTGAAGAGAGGCAAAATATACGCGGGGAAAGTTCTGTCATCATAAACTTTTCCAGGAAGGTGGCACGTAAATCAAACTTTTCTGTCATTGTAAGGCATAGGAAGCTTTGTCGGTGTGAATTAGAATGAACGTTTTAGTATTAATTAAGATGTAGTACTGTATTATTGTTACTGCTATGCCAGCAAATAAAGGCATGAAGGAACAAAAACTTTATTGATATAGACTTGCTGAAAATTCAGTTGTCTGTGCGGTGGCAGAGAAATTTCTACTAAGTTAACATGCATTGCCAAAGTGCTCGCTATATGGGTCTACCTTAATTATGCAGGAATTGACTCCTGTCTCAACTCTCAACTCTCAAGTGATCACTTATTACTCAAGTTTATTTTTTATTAAGAAATTAAAAAAGAAATAGATAACTTCTCTCATTGCTGCCTTGTGTGATTTTTCAGTTTTCATTATTTTCTTCTGTAAGAAGGGGTAAGTAGTTGGAAAACATTAAAAAATATAATACTTGTGTTGTTTTTTAACTAAATAGCAATGTAGCAAGACCTTTTTTTTTATATGATCGCCGATAAAATACATTTCAAAAGCCAAGTTGTCTGAAAAATGGTTTAAAAGTATAAAACAATATAAGGTTCTATCACATACAACCACGTTCAGCAACATAATTTAATTTAGGCCCCCATCTTTTCAATGTCTCTGAACACCGTAATATTCACCTACTGCAGAACAAGCAGAATATCAGATACTATTGTCCATTTGTCCCCTCACCCAAATATGTGATAATATCATGTAAAGTTGTAAACATTAAAAACCTCAAAGTGCCAAGAATTGTTGCTGCAGATAATCCCCTTCCAAGCCAACCGAAGCAGAGAAACAAATAAAGCTTATACACTGTATTTCTTCACCATACCTGCATATCAATTATTGGCAATACGATAAGAGACAAAGCACTGGGTTAGAATGCCACTAAAAAGAAAGACATAATATTAATACAATCTCTACACCTCTTTTTATCCATAACCAAGTCTTAATCTTAATTCGGTCAACTAATTCAGTTGGTTGCAAAGGTTCTTAATTAAAGATTACATCATTTCTGAAGTGTCTGGAATATTAAAGATGTTCTAGTCCAAGTTTCAAAGATGAAGACTGAATGAGTTTTGATAGATGACGTTGACTATTTATTTTTAGCGAAGGAACGTAAAAATTTAGGTCAATATTTGAATGTGTGTTTATGTAAGATGAGTTAGATATACATGAGAGTTTTAGCTATATATGTAGGAATATAAGGTTTACTCTTGGTGGTGAGATCAAGTATATTATGATGTTGAGATGACGTGATTCCTCGAAGTCGTTATCATCCCAATTAGACCTAACCAAACTTTGATGATATGGATCGGCATAAGAAATTAGTTAGAGCAATAATATTTAGCCTAGACGTGACCAACATGATTGTCTTAGTCAACATGGTCAACTAGATCAATTTAATCAACTTGTTCATGTCATAATCTGTAACAATTTCTAGACAACCTCATATGTCAAAGGACCACGAGCCACAAGAGGGACCAGAATTTGGGCCTCATTTTGTCTTTAAAACTAGCAAACCGATGTAACAAGTGCACCTCTCCAGCGCATGGTAGAACATATTCAAAGCGCAGCCAGCTATAAATCTCCAAAAAAAAAATTGCAAGAAAAGAATAAGTGTCTCGTATTTTCAACCTGCACCTTACGTAAGGTGCAATTCAGCTGGTTTTCATAGAAAGCAACTCATTTATGTCACAGACTAATGCTTGGGACCTTGTCCAAAATAACCCTCCAGCTTAAAGCCACCATCTTCAAAGGTGAAACTGAACATCATAAAATGTTGTAGTATTCCTCCTCTAGTGCTCCATCCTGATTCTGTAAAACATAATAAGCATAACGCACTGTATATGTACCATTGTATATGCTGTCCACCACACCACCATTTGTCCGCTACAAGTAGATCATTATATGAATCACCATCCCACTCAAAAAAGTATCCACCATGATAAATTCTAGACCCAGACCCCTTTAACCCAGCTTCCCATTTGATTAATACTCTCATCTTTTTGATTTCTAAGTAAAAACAGCTAGAAAACCTATCAATCAGACATTCATCCCCTACCCCCGACTCCTTCCAAAAAAATGTCTGATCTCACGACTCTCCCCATCCATAGATTCCTACTTCCTAGGCCTTGACCTCCCCAATAAATACCTCCACCAAAAAATTCTTTTGTAACATTATACAATCAAGTCTCAACCCCCACAGCCCCAAACCTCCCTAAAGAATCATATTTTGACTCCAACACTATAAGCCATAGTTTATCACTATCTGTGATCTCGATGTACATATAACATTTTGCATCTACTAACAGCAGTGACCGATCCTGAATGGGAATCGAAGATAATATATAATAACATAATTATTTTAACCTGACAAGTTAAGGATAAAGGACTAAAATGAACTTACAGTTAATGATAAAAGAATAAAATAAACATGTTTGTATTAAAAACATATATATTTATAATAATAAAAAAAAGCATTTAAGTTGATTTTTTAATGAATATTTGTTTTATTTTAACTTCTTATTCTCATCTATAAAAATTAACAGAAGTGCTATTTCGTATAAAAGAATATTGCACGAATGTTGCACGAAATTTTTTTTAACCAATAAAACTCTTTTATGGGGCAGAAATCATGGGTTAGAAAAGTCAAATCGCAACTACACAACTCTCGTGCAAAGTTACGAATTTGAGTTTCGCACTAATAAGTATTATCCTTTCCCTATAGTTGAAAAAACTAATAATACCAAATACTCCTTCTGATCTATATGTAACACTTTTTTGAGATTTTTCACTTCCACTAGAAAAAAGTAGTTAAATTTGTTAGTGCTATTGAAAATAAGAAAATTGATATATTTTTTCAAAGTTATCCTTAGAATTATCATTGGATTATAAACAGTGTTAAGTAAATAGAAATGTTTGTAGAAATTAAATAAGTAATTAAATGTTATTGAAAATTGAAATAAGATGTTTTATTTATTTATTTATTTTTTGGTGAACGAAATAAGGTGTTTTATACATAAATAATAAATAAGATCAAAATAAATGTCTCAAAATCATCATATATAAGATGAGAGGGAGTCTAAATCTTTTGTTAGCAAGGGCAAAAATAACATATAATTACAAATATAAGAGCAAAATTAAAAATTAACTATAATAGAATAATTTTTTTCCAAATTGTAGGAAGGACACCCTCACCATGCTCTACGTAAGCCCGCTGGCACACTCCATCTCCCCGTAAAAGCTAGGCTTAAATATGAAAATGATCCTTGTAAATATTGACTTTTTTGAAATTGGTCATTGTAAAATTTTTTTTTTGTTTTGGTCCTTGCACTTACAAAACGTTTTGGTTTTGGTCCCTCATATTAAATTTTGATCCCCATAATTATGTTGGTAGTTTGTTTTGGTCCCTCTATTATTTAGATTCAATTGGTTTTAGTCGCTCTAATATCATGGTTTTTGAACTTATTTTCTTATTTAATGTAAGTTTTCTGTTTACCCTTGAGAATTAATGCAAGAATATCATTCTTAATAGGTCATAGAATATAATATATTACATTTTCGGCATTTTCCATCCACATATAATAGGATGGACCAAAACCAAAATATTTTATAAATGTAGGGACCAAAACCAAAAGAAAAATTTTACAGGGACCAATTTCAAAAAAGTCAATATTTATAGGGACCATTTTCATATTTAAGCCTAAAAGCTATATTGAAATTTCAATACTCTCACGGTCTCATAAGTTAAGTTAAGTTCTTTTAAACTCTTGAACATATATTAAGAATGAGTAAATGATATAAGAGTTTGGTATATTTTGACTAAATCACCGTTAATTAATAATAAATATATGAAGATAATATTGAAGAAAGATATAGAAATAGGTGGTGAAAAAGAGAATATAATAAATAAGGGTATATTTAAAGAAAAAAGTATATATGAGTATTGGGTTTTTAAAAGAGCATAACTTATGGAACAAAATAAAAAGTCTAAATAAACATAATTTATGGGACGGAGGGAGTATCTTTTATGAGATTAATGGGTATGCACTGACAGTGTAAAGTTTTTTACACCATCAGTCCATCATCCACCATTTATTTGTATTACTTTAATTTAAAAGTCAACAACCATAAACGGATGAATGGTGGATGATACATTGATGGTGTAAAAACCTTTACACTGTCGATGCATTACCCATTTTCTCATCTTTTATACCCAAAATCTCTTTTTTTTCCTCTCCTACACGTAACCTCCCACGTAACCCAAAAATTTTTCCTAATTTACCTCACTCCTTCCCCATTATTGGAATTATCTTATTATTTATTTTAATGGAATTTATTACCCCTTTTGGAGTTTTTTTTTTTTTTTAATGAAGATAGATATATTGACAAGGTGTTGAGAAATGCATTTTGCTTACACATGGATAGCTTAGTGCATTTTTGGATATGCGGTGAGTTAGCCCAGAATCAATTTTGGAATGTCAAAACTACTAACAATTGTTTCTACTCCAACGTGATTTTGGAGTCAGAATTGATTTCAGAGAGAGGAACCAAACATGCTCTTAATCTTCATCATCTCAATCAATCGCTTCTAGAAAACACCTTTTTATGGTTTTTTCGACTTTTCATAAATATATTAGCTGATGAATTAGTAATTGTTGTTCTTGTTCTATTTGTGTCAAAGGTCCCAGATATGTAACTACTCAAGACATCATTTTACCGCCTTCTGTTGATCCAAGCCAAAAGCAGACCTACATTAGGAAGTTGGTTGTTAGTTCTTTATTAATTAATTCATATTATGAGTCGGTTTATTTATTTTGAGCTTTGAATTTCAGCCCCCAAACTTGAGATTTTGATCCTTATTTCACTTTTTTATGGACAAAAATATCCTTCAACGTGTTATTTTTTTTTTTCTATTCTTGTATAGACGGAAAAATTCTGTCTTCATCTTAACGAGAATAATCAGTCTCTTTGAAAGTTTCGGGACCGAACTCTATCTAAAAATATTCCAAGAAAGAAAGCTCTCAATAGGTCAAACTTTATCCTAAAGTGAGAATATTTTCCTCTCAACAAAGCTACCGCCTACCGCGATTGAATAAAGTAGAAACAAAAGAGATTTTCTGGAGCTGTCCGCGAATACAAAACATCAAGACCAATTTTGATGCACCTTTAAGAGCATGAGTTGGTATTGGTATAGGTACTGTATGCTGCGATTTTGAGGGAAATCTGCTAGCAAGTGTCGCAAAATGCTCCCAATCCAAGTTGAAGCAAAGGTGGCAGAAGTGTTGAGTCTCATATGGGCGTTGGAGTTTGCATAAGATCTATGCTTTATCAGAATAGATGTTGAAACATACTGCAAGGCTTTGATAGATGCTTGAGCTATTGAGACGGATTTATGCCGTTTTCAAAGAGACAGAATGTTTCCGTTAAGATGAAGACGGAATTTTGCCGTTTACAGAGGAACGGAAAAAAATAACATGTTAAAAGATATTTTCGTCAATAAAAAGTGAAACGGGAGCCAAAATCTCAAGTTTGGAGCCTGAAATTCAAAGCTCATTTATTTTTTCAAGGCTTATTTATGTCAGGTGCCCCTGTAGTTTGCACTTATTTTGTCAGACGCCCTTTAACTTTATTTTTCAACAAATATATCCCTATAGTTTGCTCAGGTGAGCCATATACCCCTGCATGTCATTTCCGGCCACCGGTGCTGACGTGGACCACCGGAGTCAGCAAGTGGTAAAAATAGGAGCCCTTGTAGTTTGAGTCTTTTTTGTCATATAGCTCTATATATAACTTCAAAAATTCATATCTTTTAAACCGTAAGTCCAAAAATTACAAATTTTATGTCAAAACGATCGTATTGAAATATAGAATTTAATATGTAATTATTTTACTTTTATGGATAGTTTTGTAAAAAATTATTTTTTGGGCAATTTCTACACGAATTTTGAATTTATGAATTATTAAAAATAATTTATGAATTGGATTGAACTAGGTTTTATTGTAGTTTGAGGAACATAAAAATCATGAGTTTTGACTATGTCAGTCTCCGATGGTTTTAAATTTAGTTTTTTTTATAGCTTTTTTTTATAGTTTTTTACAATTTATTTTTAAAAGCCAAAACTCATGATTTTTATGATCCTCAAACTATAATAAAAACTAGTACAATCCAATTCATAAATTATTTTTATAATTTATAAATTCAAAATTCGTATAGAAAATTGCCCAAAAAACAATTTTTTTACAAAACTATCCATAAAAATAAAATAATTACATTTTAAAATTCTACATTTCAATACGATCGTTTTGACATAAAATTTGTAATTTTTGGACTTACGGTTTAAAAGATATGAACTTTTGAAGTTATATATAGGGGTACCTGACAAAAAAGACTCAAATTATAAGGGCTCATATTTTTACCACTTGCTGACTCCGGCGGTCCACGTCAGCACCGGTGGCCGGAAATGACATGCAGGGGTATATGACTCACCGGAGCAAACTATAGGAGTATATTTGTTGAAAAATAAAGTTAAAGGACGTCTGACAAAATAGGTGCAAACTACATGAGCACGCCTTTTTTCAATGCTGAACTTATTGGATCCCTAGCAATTCATGCTCGTTCGATGGAATAATTTCTTAAGTGTATTGCCACACCCCTAAATATTAGGTCCACTTTTTAAATGTCAGCATAAATACTTCATCGAATCCCTATCTAAATTTACAGGAATTCCAAGATATATCAGTGGCTAAGTCTCTACCTTATATATCTTAAAATTGTTGCGTCTATTTCATTTCAAAACCTCTATATTGATCCCAACTAAGGTACTTTTTTAAATTAACTTTTTGAGGTTTGAACACAGATCAAACATTAGAAGCATGCATTTGATGGCACGCATTTTCGTCGGAACGCTCCTCTACTGTAATGACATGATCATCATATTGCAATAATTTGATGCCTACATTTATCCTTTCTCACTAAATATTGCCTGACATCACTTTTTTCCACCGCACTCCTCAAAAACATGTTTGGGCCTTCTACTATCATAAGAACAGAAACGGCGATAGTAAATCGCATTGTCATGAGCCCCTTTCAAGTTTAAATTTGGTAGTTGGAATTCCATTTATCACAACAATTGTCAATGAAGCTGAGAAAATTAAAACACCTATAATCTCTAGTACTTGTCACTAAACCTCATTTTGCTTCATCATGTCTAAATGAAAACTCAAGCACACAAAGTCATAAGCCTTTTTACGACCAATTTTGAATAGCCCACATTTCTTGCCCATTTTCTTTGTATCATCAATGACTTCATTCACAATTAAGATCCCATCAAAAATATTTCTATCCTTCAGAAAAACATATTGCTTCTTAGATATAATGTTGTTGATTACCATCCTCAGCCTAAATGCAAGGAGTTCATCAATTAATTATTTTGTAAATTGCACCAATTAGCGAAATTAGACAATAATTTTCCATGTTCACCATGTTCTCTTTCTTTAGAATGAAACATACAAAAGATGCATTTGCTCTCTTAACAATTCTGGCAAATTGATGAAATTCCCTAACCATCTTGTACACATAGCCTTTCAAAATGTGCCAAAATATTTCTTTATAAACTTAAAGTTATACCCATCTACACTCCCCAACTCCAAACTGCCTTACGAATCTGTAAATCAGAAAATTCAGCAATAAGGATATATTATAGGTTGAACTAATCGACTTGAATTCAATCCCATTTAATATATGTATTTGTTAGCAGTAATTAGTTTCTTAGTCCACAAAAAACTCAAGGAATTTATTTATGATTGTAATTAGTTAAGTGAGTTAGTTTTGTAATTCTGTTAGTGGTAGAAGTTAGTTAGAAGTAGTTAGTTTTGGCGCCAATTGGTTGCTAGCTGGCTCTCGATCAGCATTGTATATATAACCTCATTCTTCTCCAGAAAGTTGTCAATCAATTTACTTGTTCTTCTCTCTTTCAACTATGGAATCTACCATGTTTAACATGGTATCAGAGCTTCGTTAAGAAGCTCTGCTGTGCAACTCTACTCCGATTTCTTCTTTTTATCTCGAGATCTATTCTGCACATTGCAGATCGATTCATTCGATTTCTTCAATTCATTTCAATCTCTGAAAATCTATTCCTCTTTCGCTGTTCGAATGGCTAACACTGTGAATCCAGTTATGGATCTGTTAAGTCCCTATTATATGCATCCTAATGAGAATCCTGGTGCAGTTCTGGTGGCTGTGAAGTTGAACGGAAACAATTATCACACATGGTTAAAGTCAATGTCTATGGCGCTGAAATCGAAGGATAAGCTGCAATTCTTTGATGGAAGCTTGATTAAGCCTCCGATTCATGATCCTAGTTATGCTGCGTGGGATCGATGTAATACTCTGGTAGTTTCGTGGTTGAATCAGGCAATGGAGAGTTCAATTGCACAAAGTGTGCTATGGTTGGAATCTGCTCTTGAGATCTAGTGTGATTTGCGTGAACGATATTATCAGGGAGATATTTTTCGCATTGCAGAATTACAAGAAGAATTGTATACGTTGAAGCAAGGTACAATGACAATCGCTGAATATTTTACTCATCTGAAAAACCTTATGGTTAGAGTTAGATAATTTTCGGCCAATACCTCATTGTAAATGTGAATTCAGTTGTGTATGTGATGTAATTCCAGTTATAAGATCTTATAGAGATGATGATCATGTAATTCGATTTCTTAAGGGACTTAATGAACAATATAGCCATGTGAGATCACAGATTATGTTGATGGATCCACTACCAAATGAAAATAAGGTTTTCTCACTATTAATTCAGCAAGAGAGGCAAATGAATTCTGGATTGAGTGATTCCAGAATCATAGCAATATGACAAATAATAGTGTTAGAGGAAGAGGTAGAGGCAGATTTTACAATAACCAAGGAAATTCTGGGAACTCCAATTCTGGTTATCAAGCTAGAGGCTCAAGAAGAGGCAGATTTCAAAGTACTAGAGTTTATACTTATTGTGAAAGATCTGGACACACTGAAAGTACTTGTTTCAAGAAATATGGTTTTCCACCAAATTTCAAGGGTCCAAATGTTGCTGCTGTTAATAATTGTTTTACCAATGAGGATGAAGTGTGTGCAGATGAAATTGATGAAGATAATATGTCTATGAAAGATAACAATGAAAATAGTGGCAGTGGTTCAGCTTTCACTCCAGAGCAGCAGAAGGCTATTCTAGCATTGATACAACACACTCAGTCAATCAAAGTTTCACAGAGTAATGCTAATCCTAATGCTCATTGTGTGAATCAATTGACTACTAAGGACTCAGGTACAACTTGCACTTTAACAAGTAAATTGAGCATCTCAGATTGGATTATAGATACTGGTGCAACTGACCATGTATGCTTTTCCATTACTCAGTTTCAATGTTATAAGAAAATCAAGCCAATATCTGTGAAAATGCCTAATGGTGATTCAGTAATTGCCACAATTGCTGGAACCATTATGTTTTCTGACAATTTCTACTTAGTTGATGTTCTTTACATACCATCTTTCACATTTAACTTGATCTCTGTATCAAAATTGATTTCTACCATTTTCTGTAAACTAATTTTCTCCAATTCTCTTTGTCATATCCAGGATCTTCATTCCATGAAGATGATTGGTGTAGCTAAACTCTCAGCAGGACTATACATCTTACAGAATAATGTAGTCAAATCTAGTTTCATTCCTACTGTCCTTTCTATATCCAGTGATGCTATGCATATTTTTGCTTCCAATAAGTGTAATCTTTGACATTTACGATTAGGTCATCCTTCTCATACTAAGCTTCTAGTTATGAGAAATCAGTTTCCTTTTATCAATGTAAATAAAACTCATGTACCTTGTGATGCTTGCCATTTTGGAAAACAAAAGAAATTGCCATTCTTAAATAGTACTACTCATGCTGCCAATTGTTTTGATTTGGTGCATATGGACATATGGGGTCCTCTTTCCATTCCTAATGTTCATGGTCATAGATATTTCCTAACCATTGTTGATGATCATTCAAGGAATACTTGGCTTTATTTCATGAAACTGAAATCTGAGACCTCAAACCTTGTTAAATTGTTTGTTAACTTGATTAATACACAGTTTGGTTTGCAAATTAAGTGTATTAGAACAGATAATGGACCTGAGTTCAGGCTGACAGAGTTCTACAATTCCAAAGGCATTGTTCATCATACATCCTGTGTAGAAAATCCACAGCAGAATGGAATTGTTGAAAGGAAGCATCAACACATTCTTGGCACAGCTAGGGCACTTTTATTTCAAGCTAACCTTCCTAAGGTTCTATGGAACTATGCTGTTGCTCAAGCCACATTTTTGATCAATAGACAGGCTATTCCTTTTCTAGACAATAGTTCACCTTTTGAACAGTTGTATCATACTCTTCCATGTTTAACTGACTTGAAAGTGTTTGGTTGTCTAGCATATGCTTCAACACTGATTTCAAACAGGAAGAAGTTGGATCCTAGAAGTAGAAAATGTGTGTTTCTAGGCTATCAACATGGTACAAAGGGGTATGTCCTATTTGATCTGAAGAATGGAGAGATATTTATCTCAAGAAATGTGTGTTTCTATGAACATATTTTTCCATTCTCCTCAGTATAGTCCAAGTCATCTCTAGACAATTCACTTCAGCATAACACCCTTGATTCATTTCTGGATTTTAGTGATGCATTTCATCCTCATATTCCACCTTTTCACTCCTCACCTGACCCTATACAGCCATCACCTCAATCTGCCCAAGAATCAACTTTTATGCCTCAATCTGATTCTGTGCAGCACACTACATTCACACCTCCACAATTACCTCCACCAACTAGACATTCCACTCGAATCAGAAAACCCCCTCAATACTTACAAAATTATCACACAACATTACTTTCATCCAATAATCCACCTATCTCATCCATACAATATCCTCTTTCCTCACATTTGTCTTATGACAAATTGTCCTCAAATCACAAGAAATTCACTCTCAACTTTTCCACTATCACAGATCCTACCACTTATGCTAAAGCTATTAAACATCCTGATTGGGTAAATGCAATCCAATCTGAATTGTCTGCTCTTCACAAGAATAACACTTGGACTCTCACTCATCTTCCTGAAGACAAACAGGCCATTGGTTACAAATGGGTTTTTAAAACCAAATTGAAAGCTGATGGCTCTATTGAAAGAAGAAAGGCACGATTAGTAGCCAAGGGTTTCAATCAAACAGAAGGTATTGACTACACTGAAACATTCAGTCCTGTTGTCAAAATGTCAACAATCAGAGTTCTATTGGCCCTAGCAGCTCACAGGAATTGGCATTTGAAACAACTTGATGTTAACACTGCTTTCCTTCATGGAGATCTTCATGAAGAAGACTACATGAAACTACCTTCTGGTTTGGAAGTTGCTGACTCATCTCTTGTATGCAAACTTCAGAAATCCCTTTATGGATTGAAGCAGGCTAGTAGACAATGGCATGAGAAACTCACTCAAGCTCTGGTTGAACAAGATTTCATTCAATCCAAAGCTGATACTTGCCTATTTACTAAGTCTCACAATTCCAAATTCACTGCCGTTTTGATTTATGTTGATGATTTGGTGCTTGCTGGCAATGACCTCACTGAAATCAATCAACTTAAACAATTACTTGATGACAAGTTCAGCATCAAGGACTTAGGTGATCTCAAGTTCTTTCTGGGGATGGAAATTGCACGATCCTCTGCTGGCATTACCCTTTATCAGAGGAAATACACCCTTGAATTACTTGAGGATGCTGGACTTCTTGGTGCAAAGCCTGCCTCCACTCCACTCGATTATACATTGAAGTTTCACAAATCCTCTGGTACTGTACTATCAGATCCATCTTCTTATCGAAGGCTGCTAGGTAGGTTGATTTATTTGACAAACACTCGACCTGACATATGTTTCAGTGTTTATCATTTAAGTCAATTCATGGACAAGCCCACTGATGTTCATTTACAAGCTGCAAATCATATCCTTCGATATTTGAAAGGTTCTCCTGCACAGGGCTTATTCTTTTCTTCTGCTTCAGATTCAAAGCTTAGAGGATTTGCTGATTCTGATTGGGGTGGTTGTCTGGATACTAGGCGTTCGATTTCAGGATATTGTTTTTATCTAGGAAATTCCCTCATTTCCTGGAAAAGTAAGAAGCAACATGTGGTATCTCTTTCTTCAGCTGAAGCTGAATATCGTGCAATGGCAAAGGCTGGTTGTGAGGCTCAATGGTTACTCAAGTTACTCAGTGCCTTTCTCATTCCTCATCCACAGCCTATTCCTTTGTATTGTGATAATCGCTCAGCCATCTACATTGCTCACAATCCTGTCTTCCATGAACACACTAAACACATAGAACTTGACTGCCATTTTATTCGTGAGAAGGTCCAAAGTGGTTTACTTCATTTGCTGCCTATTTCCACTGATTCTCAAATTGCAGATATTATGACTAAACCACTTGCTCCAGGCCCTTTTCTATTACTGCATTCCAAGCTTGGTATGTTAGACATTCACATACCAGCTTGAGGAGGGGTGTTAGCAGTAATTAGTTTCTTAGTCCACAAGAAACTCAAGGAATTTATTTATGATTGTAATTAGTTAAGTGAGTTAGTTTTGTAATTCTGTTAGTGGTAGAAGTTAGTTAGAAGTAGTTAGTTTTGGCGCCAATTGGTTGCTAGCTGGCTCTCGATCAGCATTGTATATATAACCTCATTCTTCTCCAGAAAGTTCTCAATCAATTTACTTGTTCTTCTCTCTTTCAACTATGGAATCTACCATGTTTAACAGTATTTGCCATCCAGAGTCCTTGAACTGGTTTTGGAAGTGTAGTCACACTCCCTCTTTGACTTCTTCAACCTCCTCCAAAAAGCCCATTATCAATCACAATCCCCTATGCATTATTTCTACTTTTATTCATTTTCACCTTGTTATGAAAATACCTTGAATTAGTATCACCTTTCCAGAGTCATCCGGATTTTGATTTCTGAAAAATCTGAGAGTTCTTCATTTTTGAATTTTGATGTCTTTCAATAGTTTTCTACCTCAATTGCCTTTGCATAAGCCTCGATTCCAGATAGATCTGCTGCTTCTTCAGTTTCTTCTCATTTAATTTTTGTTACTAAGAGCGTGTTTGGTTGGACGGTTGTCCAACACAAACGCAGAAGCTCCTCTCTGCCGGCTTCTACTGAAAGGCACATTTGCTGCTTGCAAACGTTAAAAGAAACACACTTTAAAGGAATAAGAAAAGGTACTTTCAGAGTTTTAAATTCGAGATCTCATATGCAATAATTGGTTGTTTAATCAAATGAGCTAGGAGACACTTCAAACTCAGTTGTGTGGATTATTATATGTAATTTACTACTCGTAATTTGTAAATGGACATCATCTATACATATGGGGTCTACATTCTCGTAACGCTTTTCGAATATGGGTTGACGAAATTAATACTTTACCTGTAATTGGTTGAATTCTTACTTTTACGGTGTTAGTTGTTTTCACTGGTAAAAGAAAATCACTCTATCCGGTTCTTCTTATAAACTTGAGTTAAAGACATTTTTTTTCTTAATATGTTCTTTAATACTTAGTATGTTTCATATGTATTGTTGTTTTAGCATTTGTATTATGTTTTATAAGTCTTGTTCTTTTATAAATCCAATACATAATTAATATTATTTTTTCAAACGTACCTTTATTTATTACACCCTGTTTTTCCCTCCAAATACCTTTATCTCTATTCAATAATGATTATATAGGGACATTATAATCAAAATACAACAAATCCTTACATCATTTAACCATTTTCATAAAATTTGTGCATAACTTTAAAACACATTACATATGAAACAGATGGAATATAAGTCTCATTTTCAATTTCCAATGACATTAATAGCTCCTTTTTCACAAATGTCCCAATATACTCAACACTTTTTAGATTTCCAATAATAAACATAACGGTGCTTTTGAAAAAGTTGTTTCGGACCGCTTTGTGCGATAATGATTGTTTAATTAAAAGAGATAATGGGTTCGTAAACTTGATGAAGCTTTAGGCTTTTATTATACTGAGACGAGATACAGAGGGGTCGATACAAGGAAATGGCTCCCACGTTCGTGGTATTTTACAAAGGGAGGGGTGTGCGCTTTGGCTTTACACCCCTTTTGCATTGCTAAATCTTGGGTTTTAGAAGGGGAGCTTCCTTTCCTTTTCGTTGTACGCCTTCCGTGTTGTAACCATTGTTGGTTACGGCGCTTTCTTGGTATTCTGACCCCCTCGTCTTGGCTTTTACGATGGTTGCTGGAGGTGCACGCTTTCTGGCTTTTCCTCCTTTTCTGTTTCTCCTTCGTTGCTTATTCCGTCTCTTACTTCTCCATGGCACCCCTTTGCAGAGGGTGCTTCCAGGGGAGGAGTGATGTCTCTTGTGTTTGCTGGGCAGTTTTTCCCCTTCGAGCTTCTCTCTTACTTCTCATGCTTTCTCTCTGCTTTTCAGAGGGAGGAGCTTTTTGTACCTTTTGGTGCATATTGTGTGTATTGTATTGCAGCTATTGTCGCTTTGGGGTATTGTTCCTCTTGCCTTCTGGCATCTCTCGACCTTTTGGGGGGGGTGGCCTTCCGGGGCTCTTCCCTCTTCCCCCTGATTCTCTTTTCTTCCTCTTATTTATACTGGTGCTTTGGACCAGTGGTCCTTGCTCGCTCTTCTTTGTTTGTTGGTTAATGACTCCTTGCATTATGTATTCAGAGCACCTTTTCAGTGGCTTTGTCTTCTTTACCATTCTTGGCTTTGGCATTTGATGATTACGGAGAAGGAGAGGACTCCAAGTCTTACTCCCCTCGGCTTTGCCTTGGGTGAATAAAAGATTCCTTTCTGGCTTACTTTGCAAACCGTCGCAGCCTCGGATGGCTATGTCGCCCTTGGCTGGTCACGTGTGTGCCTTCTGTGAGCTTCTGCCTCCGACTCGCCTTTTTTTATCCCGATGTTCTCCTTGGGTTTCTGTGGCATCTGAGACACTTTGGGATGACACATGGCGTTTACCGCCACTAGTGCGCTTTACTCTTTCTTCTGGGCACCTTATCGGGAAGTGCCGCCTTGGTAGCCGTCGCCGTGAGTGTGTGTCGCCTTGGACGATTCCCGGAGTTGGCGCGCTTTCCTTAGTATCTTTATTACTTTATTTTTGTTTGACAACTTCTGGGCCCTTACATGATTTGGGCCTTGTAATTTGGCCTACCAAATATTGAGGTATCAACAATTTCCCCCTTTGCAGTGAGGGGGGAAGAATTTCCTTCTCAGTGCAAATCCTATATTTGTGTTTTTCTTGCTTGTTTCTTCTTTTCTTGATTTCCCATTCTTTGTCCTTCGCCTTCTTGTTATTTCTTTCGGCGTCGCCTTCGATTTCTGGGGAAGGCGTACAGAAGGGGACACCTCCGCTTTTACGGGTGCCCTTTGCATTTCTCCTAGCTTACTGATTGCTTGGCAGCTTTTGCTTTGAATTTCGACACCCAGTGGGGTCTTGTCAACGGGCCCTCACTGGTGAGTCTTTTGGTTTTCTTCCCTTCATTCTTCTACTGCGTTCCACTTGTCGTTAGGGGGAGGAGGCAAATATCCTTCAGCTTTGATACTTGCACGTTTCCCCACGTTCCCATATTTTCAAAACTCCCTCAAACCTTTCAGTTTTCTTTTCACTTCCACTTTGTTCTCTTTCTTTTTCGTTTCCGAAACTTCTTTCTTCCAGAAAGGAACTCCCCATTACTCCTTTGTTTTCTGCTTTCTTGTTCTCTCCTGTTTGCCCTTCTCTTGTATTTGCTGTTATCATGTCAAAATCGAAGGCCATTACTCCTTCCGCGGTTGAAAGCGCTTCCTCAAGCTCCGAGGAGGAGATTCAACTCCCAGGCCCCATCTCTTATTGCTTCATGCAAGAGCTTCCCTGCCCCCGCTCTTACCCTGTTGAACCGGGATACCGTCGCTGGGCCACGGAGGTGAAGGCGGACTCGCCCTCTGGTCCCAACTCGGGCGATTTCATTGTTGGCTCGTCTTCCAAGCCCATGGTGGTTTCCGAGGAGGACGCCGAACTCATCTCTTCTCCTTCTTATGATAAAGATCACTGCACCCTGGGCTCTTCATTGCTCCGCTCCTGCCTCCGCCGTTCGGAGTTCCCCTGGGTAGATGTGAACTTTAATGTTCGCGTGGGAGGCACTGCTGGATGGCAAGAGTGGGTCGATCACGTTTTTGCTACTGACGCCGCTTTCGTGGCTATTCTGGAAAAAGTAGGGATTGCTGCCGCCGTCAAGGCGTCGCCTCGACTTGGTGCCAACCGCAAGCCCAGTGATTTGCTGATGTTGGTGCAACGCTGGTGTTCCTCCACCCACACCTTTCTGACATCATGGGGGGAGTTTACCCCAACGCTTGAAGATGTGATTGTGCTTCTCAGACTTCCTGCTTTCGGAGATGCAGACCTTGACGTGGAGAATGTTGATGAGCGTTTTTCCGAGTTGTCAATGCAGCTGAAAGCCGCTTCGGCTCTGAGCGCCAAGTACTCCTGGGACCTTTTCAAGCGAAGGCGCGCCTCGTACGCTAAGGGCTCTTCTTCTCAATGGGTGAGGGGTACTGGGAACTTGGTTCCTAGGAGTCGAAGGGAAAGTCAACGCTCTTCTGTTAAGTACACCTTTGCTTGCTGGATTCGCTATTTCTTTGGCGATTTTCATGATGGTAAATTCCAATCCGGGCCTGTCACAGATTCGCGCCTCTGCCGCGCCGCCTTTTTTGCTTTCTGGCTTAGTAGGTACGTGTTTCCTGGACCTCCATGGGAGTCTGTAAGCCCATGTGTCTTTCTCTTTGCTTGTCTCTTGGCGGAAGGTACACGCCTTCCTCTTGCTTCATTTTTCCTGGGCGGTTTGTACGCCCACCTAGACCAAGTATCAGTGCAGATGCGCATTTCTCATGGGCGCTTTCCAATCAACTCTTATGTAGACTTGACTTTTCTTCAATACTTTTTGTTCGAACGCTTTCCTGATTATGGCCCTGTCAAGCTTCCTCTTTCTACTGGTGTTGCTGGTTCAGACCCTCGTTCCTGGTGTTGGACGAGAGGATCTCCAAGAGAACCTCTAATTTCTCTCATTGATTCAGAAGACAAGTTCTTGTTCCGCCCCTATTCGGACCTCCCGCATCCTCTTTATGATGAAGGGGCCTTTACTTCAAGGAACGACGCTGCCATCCCCTTTGAGGGAATTTATGATTTATGGTCATTGATTCTCTCCATTCGCTGCTTGCCTGGTTTTGTCCCTTTGGACAGTAGGAGTGCTCACGGTGGAGCCCTTTGGCCTTGTGTGTACCGTCCTGATCGGGTGGCTAGACAGTTTGGGCGCGATCAAGCTCCTTGTGTTCTTAACATCGAGCAGGCCCCGGTGGAAGATTTGGTCAAGGCGCTTCTTTTTGATGCAGCTCCCGGGACTTCTGATTTTGCTCCTGTTTATGTTTCTTCTTCTCGCGTTGGAGGTGTTTTGAGTTCTTGGCTTACTTCTCATGAAGACATCCTGAAACATCTCCGGGACTTCGAAGCTTCTTCCTCGCATCCCATTCCTTCCTTGCTGCCCATAGTGTACAACGACCCTTATTTTTGCACTTCCATGAAGAAAACCAATGGTAAATATCTTGACCATTTTTCGTTTTTTGTTGCTTTCTTTTTCTTGCTTTGCACTTAACTTTGTTTGGTTTTGTTTTCAGCTGAGGGGGTTTCGCCTAGCCGCAGAGTTGCTGCGTCTCCTTCTGTTGCCCCCAGGCGAAGCAAAAGGAAAACTCCTTCTGTTTCCAGATCTTCTGTTCGGGGTGGTAGTAGTAGCGCCGCCAATTCCAGGAAAAGGAGGAAGGCAGCTGCAGCCGTTCCTACTCGTCGGTCTAGCCGCCTTCGCACTTCCGGCATCCGTATTGCTCCTTCTTCCCCAGTCCATGTGGACTTGGTTCAAGATGACATTGCTAAAACTAATTCTGGTGATTCTTTCTTGTCTTGTGATGTTTCTGCTGAAAGCGGTGGCGCTGGGGGTCGCTTTTCAGGTTCCATTTCTTGCTCTTTTATTTTCTTCTAGTCTTTTCAGTTTGTTTTGCTTGGACAGTTTTTATAACGTCACTGACTCTCTTTTCTTTTTCCTTTTGAGCGTAGGTGGTGCTGATGGTCATTCATCGGCGTCGCTTTCATCTCAGTTTCCTGAGAACGCTCCTGCTGTTTCACTTGCTTCCGATCATGAAGATTTTATGAACCTCTTCTGCCAACCTTCAGCTGGTGGGGGTGTTGCCCCTTCTGATTCTGCTGCCAGTGATGGCTTCACTTCTTTGATGCCTCCTGCTGGCACTCCAAGGAGTGTCCCTGTTTCTCCCAAGGGTGCGCCTTCGAAGGCCCCTTCAGGTATTGCTGCTGCTGACATTATTTATGAACTTGTTTCTGATGTTCCAAGATCTGAAAACATGTTTGGTGGGGTAGGTGCTGAAGTTGACGCCCCTGCCCCTCCAGAGAGTCAAGCTGCTGCAAATCTTGTTTCTTTAGCCGATAAGGGTAAGGCTCCTGCCGTGAGGGCAAGTCATGCCTCTGCTTCTCTAGGATCTTCTTTGGTTTGTAAGTATTTTCTTCACTTGGCCTAAGTTGGACTTATCTCTTCTCTTGTGTTTTGGTCTCATCATTTCCGCGTATGCTTTTGCAGCTCCATTTTCTGCGGATGATCAAGCTTTGATTGATTCGTTCTTGCGTGCCCATGCTTTCTTGATTCCTCCTTCAGCTTCGCTTCCTCGCCTTTTCCGGGAGTCCGGTTCTCAAACTTTGTTGCAAATGTTGCATTTGGTCCGCTCAGTTGATGTAGATGACTCGCCATGGGAGGAGAAGGCAGAGATCTTGGATTGCTTGTACACGCTTCAATTTCAACATTATTCTGGTCCCTGGCTTGAAAGTACCATTGCTGGTTTTGAAAGTTTGCGCCCTCCATTTGACGACGCCGAGTTGGCCGACGCTGAGCGTGCTCTGCAGGAGCGTCGTGCTCCTTTGGTGTCTCGTATCAAGGAGCTTTCTTCTCAGCTTGATCAAGCAACCACTGAATTGGAGGCTCTTGATCAGGAGATTAGGGATTTGGCCAACACAAAGTATTCTTATGAGGAAGTCTGCAGGGTCACTTCTTTGAATTCCCTCTTTTTTATGTAGGCACTGTTTCGCCACTTTATGCCATTGCTTTGACGTTTCTCCTTTCGAATTATGGTTTCGGTTATGACCTTCTCTTTGGCTCCATGATTTGCATGACTTTGTTAGAACTTGACTTCTGTTGTTTTATTGCTTTTGAACTTGCATCTTGGGGTCCATGATGCCTTTTGTATGTGCTCCTCAAGTTTGGATTCTACTTTGTACGCTTGCTGCTATGTTGACAATGCTGTTATGCATATCTTGTCTTTGTCTTTTCATCATCTTGTTGTTGTTGTTGTTGTTTGCCTTGCGCTTGAGACTTGCATTTGAATTTTACGCCTTTGTTCTTGTGCGCTTTCATTGGCTTCGCCGCTTTAGCAGTTGTGGCTTGAACTTCGTAGCTTTGTAATCGCTTGCTACTGCTCTTGCGTTTGTTGCACTTCTCAGTTTTGGTGCCTTTTCTTCAAGTGTTCTGATAGAGCACAACTCTTCTTTTCTTTTTCTTCCTTTTTTTTTATATTATTCGTTTTTATAGGGGCCTTTATATCATTGGTGCCCCAAGGAAGGTTTCCTTCCTCCCCTCTCCACTTTTTTTTTGGAGCGCGCTCCGGGCGCTTCAAACTTGCTTGCAGATTTCAATGGCCCCTCATGTCATTGGTGCCAAGATTGTTGTTGAGGTGCTCGTTGGGCACGCTTCACAGATGTTGTCGCTTTGGACCCTTTCTTTTGTTTGTTGCTTTGGATTTTCTGCTTGCCGCCTTGGGCTTTTCAATTGCCGCTTTTGGGCTTTCTTTCTCCTTTTATTTTTGAGTTGCCACGTTGGGGCTTTGCCGCTTTGGGGCTCTCTTCTTTTTTTTTTCAATTGCCACATTGGGGCTTTGCCGCTTTGGGGCTTTTTTTTTCAGTTGCCACGTTGGGGCTTTGCCGCTTTGGGGCTTTTTTTTTCAGTTGCCACGTTGGGGCTTTGCCGCTTTGGGGCTTTTTTTTTCAGTTGCCACGTTGGGACTTTGCCGCTTTGGGGCTTTTTTTTCAGTTGCCACGTTGGGGCTTTGTAAACTAACGGATCGCTTTGGATCTTGCGTTAGCCAACCTCCTTTACAGATTTTTTCCGCCCGCGTTTAAGACTAGCGCCCTTGTTTCCCGGGACCTTTTCTAGTCTCGCGATATGGCGTACTTCGCCCACGTCTGTCCCGGAAATTTTTCAGGAGGTCTATCCGGGTTCCGCGATAAGGCGCTTGTGCCCGCGGTACGGTTCAACACTATTCTTTTTCTTTTCTTTTTCTTCTTCTCTTCCTTTTTCTTCTTTTTTTTTTTGAAGTGTTGAACCTCGCGTTCTGGCATTATTGACCCTGTTTGAGGGTGTTTTTCTACAGTGATACCTCATGTCGTCAGTATCTTTCGAGCTCTTTCTGGGGACACCTCATGTCATCAGTGTCGCTTCGAGCTTTAGCATTGGTGCCTCTTGTCACAGGCACTTCCCTGCCTCTGATCGATTGCTTGATTCTGATTGCTTGTGCTTCGTAACACCTTTTGTCATGGGCGTTACTTTTTAGTTCTTCTTGCGATTATCGGCGTGCAAATGCTTGGGTTTTCTGATTGACCTTGTGCTTATGCTTGCTTTCGCATGATCTGCTTTGACGTATGTATAGGTTCATATGCCTTGCTTCAGGGGCTTGCTACAGACTTCTTCGTTTTATTTGTTTTGGGATGTCTTGGCTTGGTTATGTTGTGTTTGAGGCCATTTTGGGTCAATCGTTTATATGCTTTCTTGATTTTATCCTGCACCTTGTCCTTGCATCTGATTCAGTGCTTCAGTGTTTAAGTACGCCTTTGAGTAGCATACTTTTCAGGATCTTGTACTCGCATTGGCCATTACGGAGCTTGCATTCGTCTTCATGTTGCATGCGCACCTTTTCATGTACGCCTTACGGTTGTACGCCTTGAAGGTGTACGTCTTTGCAATTGTACGCCTTTTGAGTTTTGTTATGTCCTTTTTACTTTTCATCTTGTATTGCTGTTGCGCTCAGATATCTGCATTGATTTTCTTTTAACTTTCTGGCTTGTGATCTTTTGCACGCTTTCGCTTTGAAGCTGCCTTGGTCTTTCTGATTTGAATTCTTTGTCAGCCCCTTCGGGGCTCACTTTGACTTTTAGTTTTGCTTGAGAGATGTCCCCTGGTTTAGTTGTGTCAACTTTTGCATATGCGCCTGCTCTTGCTTTTTAATTACTTCACTTGCACACTTTTGTTTTGGAGTCGCTTTCGTCTTTCAGGTTTGAATTCATTTGTCAGCTTTTTTTTTTGGGGTTGGCACTAGCAACGTTCTGCTCTTGGTTTACTTCAGGATTTCTAGCTTCGGTACTGTTTATTTTCCCCTTGGCGTGCCTTGGGTTTCATCTTTGCAGCTCCTCATGAGGCTTCATGATTCACCCTTGCTTTTCTTGCCTTTCCTCGTCAGTTAGTTTGTACCGAATGCATGCTTACATGCGTCTTGCCACGATGGCCTCGTGTTCGCCTTCTGATTCTGGATTTCGTCCATCCCACCATTTTGCTCAGGGTTCACCCACTTCTGGTGAGCTCTCTTTTTTTTTATTGTTTGATTTTTCACTGCTCTTTTCTACTTGTGCATTGCGTCTCTTTTTTGGCGCTTTTGCTTTCATTTCACCGTTTGCTTCTTCACTTTTAATCGTCTTGCTTTCATTGGGCAAGATGCGGAGTTTTTTTTTGGAAGAGCATCAAAAGACTTCTCAGACTTTAAGGAGTGATTCATCCTTATTCCTACATAAACAACTTTCATTTTCCGGATGTTTTCATGCTATACATGTCCATCTTATTAGTTGCATCCAGTAAATCATGTATACAATCAATCATGCATCACTATGTAACACTATCCAGGTCATGCTTTTATGCAACGCTTTCCTAGAGCATGCTTTTTCAACATTCCAATCATATAACTTATAACTTTTAGATGTTTTTTTTATGGAAACAGTTTCCTTTCATCACGCCACGGTTGAGCCAGGGAAAAGTTGACAAGAATAACTGGTATGATATACTAATTTCAGTTCTTAAAGCAAACATTCAAATGCATAGATTCGTCTAGTCATTGTTTTCTCTAGTCAAACATTCGATACATATCAGAGCGACGACATTCATGATTGTTATCATGCACATGTCATTTTCAGTCGTGACATACTCAGATTTGGACTATATTGCAATAATGTCATTCTAGTCAAAGTGAACATAAGGCTAACGGCGTAGAACATGATATCATGCGAAAGCGTCACTACCGAAAGCATATCAAGACATAGATGCACAAAGCAAGCATGTTGTAGCTACATACAACGACTTATATGCAAGTAGGTACAATATATCTTTTATTTTGTCATGATTCACATCTACCAAATTCATGGAAAGACTTATCAGAATAAAAGCGATAAATTAGACCGAGTCAGGGTTTGCGTATACTTAGCTGATAGTGCAGATGATATGAGGCGTCTTCCACGTGGATTGGTTGATTGCGCCTCTGCTCCTGAGCTTCTACTTTCTGCGACCCGGCGCCCTCGTCAGCGAGGGCGTACTTCGTGTGGCGCCTTCGTTAGCAAGGACGCATCTCCACCCCTTTCAGTCGCGCGACCGCGCTTAAACAGAGTGAAAGTCACCGCCCTCCGAGGCGTCGCCTTCCTGAGCAGTCGGGCTCGCAAGGATCTATGCCACCTTTGGACGAGTCTCACCGCCTTCTAGAAAGCTTGCATTAGGGCGAAACCGGTCATCTTTCGTGATTACTCCCCTTTAGGGAGATTGCTTCTCTGAGGCGTGTCTTTCGGAGGGCTCGCCTTTCAGTGACGGGTCGCCTTCTGAAGAGATCGCCTCTAGCCTGAAAGAGCACTTCGTCGCTGCAACGCTTCTTCGGTTGGAGGCCGAATGCTCTCGGGAGCTGCCTCCTGAGTAGTGCCTCTAGGAGCCTTTTCTTCAAGGCTGGAAGCCGTAGCTTCCCCAGCGGAGTCGCCAATTGTTTCGGACCGCTTTGTGCGATAATGATTGTTTAATTAAAAGAGATAATGGGTTCGTAAACTTGATGAAGCTTTAGGCTTTTATTATACTGAGACGAGATACAGAGGGGTCGATACAAGGAAATGGCTCCCACGTTCGTGGTATTTTAAAAAGGGAGGGGTGTGCGCTTTGGCTTTACACCCCTTTTGCATTGCTAAATCTTGGGTTTCAGAAGGGGAGCTTCCTTTCCTTTTCGCTGTATGCCTTCCGTGTTGTAACCATTGTTGGTTACGGCGCTTTCTGGGTATTCTGACCCCCTCGTCTTGGCTTTTACGATGGTTGCTGGAGTTACACGCTTTCTGGCTTTTCCTCCTTTTCTGTTTCTCCTTCGTTGCTTATTCCGTCTCTTACTTCTCCATGGCACCCCTTTGCAGAGGGTGCTTCCGGGGGAAGAGTGATGTCTCTTGTGTTTGCTGGGCAGTTTTTCCCCTTCGGGCTTCTCTCTTACTTCTCATGCTTTCTCTCCGCTTTTCAGAGGGAGGAGCTTTTTGTACCTTTTGGTGCATATTGTGTGTATCGTATTGCAGCTATTGTCGCTTTGGGGTATTGTTCCTCTTGCCTTCTGGCATCTCTCGACCTTTTCGGGGGGGGGGGGGGGGGTGGCCTTCCGGGGCTCTGCCCTCTTCCCCCTGATTCTCTTTTCTTCCTCTTATTTATACTGGTGCTTTGGACCAGTGGTCCTTGCTCGCTCTTCTTTGTCTGTTGGTTAATGACTCCTTGCATTATGTATTCAGAGCACCTTTTCAGTGGCTTTGTCTTCTTTACCATTCTTGGCTTTGGCATTTGATGATTACGGAGAAGGAGAGGACTCCAAGTCTTACTCCCCTCGGCTTTGCCTTGGGTGAATAAAAGATTCCTTTCTGGCTTACTTTGCAAACCGTTGCAGCCTCGGATGGCTATGTCGCCCTTGGCTGATCACGTGTGCGCCTTCTGTGAGCTTCTGCCTCCGACTCGCCTTCGTTTATCCCGATGTTCTCCTCGGGTTTCTGTGGCATCTGAGACACTTTGGGATGACACATGGCGTTTACCGCCACTAGTGCGCTTTACTCTTTCTTCTGGGCACCTTATCGGGAAGTGCCGCCTTGGTAGCCGTCGCCGTGAGTGTGTGTCGCCTTGGACGATTCCCGGAGTTGGCGCGCTTTCCTCAGTATCTTTATTACTTTATTTTTGTTTGACAACTTCTGGGCCCTTACATGATTTGGGCCTTGTAATTTGGGCTACCAAATATTGAGGTATCAACAAAAGTATACCAAATATTTACATTATTTTCAATACCACTAATAACACTAACTAATTTTTTTAGAGATTAATGGGTATGCATTGACGGTGTAAAGTTTTTTACACCATCATTATATCATCCACCATTCATTTGTATTATTTTAATTTAAAAGTCAACAACCATAAACAGATGAATGGTGGATGATGCATTGATGGTGTAAAAAACTTTACACTGTCGGTGTATTACCCATTTTTTCATTTTTTTAAAGCGTGTGAAAATTGGTCAACGAAACGTGTAATAAGGATCAAAAAGAGTATATTAATATAATGCGAGTATCTTGTCTAAGATGTTTATATTAGTGATATATTAAAATTCTATTGATGCGTATGTATATGCTAAATAAAAGAGCACTAGGTACTTACTAGAGAAATATTCACATTTGTTTCTTTTGAATAGCAAAATCTCTTGATGTTTACTTTTTAAGTTATGCATAATACTTTAAATCATATCGAGTAAGCATAATGATAAAATAATGTAGTTAACTATCATCACGCAATCATATGATATTTAAATTTTAGATATCATCTTAACTATATAACAAATAAAATAAAGTTTGTGATGAAGTACTTATTGTATCATATAAATTTTTGTCATTTTTGTCACGGAAGAACGAAAAACAAACCCAACCCGTTATTTCATTATGTTCTACGTTCTCCCTCTAATATTTAGTTATCATTAAATATTTCATACCAAATATACCTTTAAAGTAATAAAATGATAATCAATATAGAAAAAATACATAAATAAAACGGTTAATAAAGTTTTAAATAAAAATACTTTTAAAATGCTCACAATTTTTTTTTTTTATAAATTTGAGAATTATTGTTACTTACACATAACTTTTATGAATTAATAAAAACGACTCGTAAATAATAACTGATCAAAATCATTTTTACTATTTAAATTGTTTTCAATTGATCTAAATATGTTTCTCGATATCAACGGTAGGACAAACCACGATTTGATCCCTCGCAATAACGTTGAAAGAGAAATAAAATCTTAACCTCGGGATCTCCCTCGAACTGGATTAGTTGACCTAATAGACCGGATACCAGGTGTAACAAAAAAATACGTTTCTCAATTTTCGGTTGTTATTTGAAAAGGATAAAGTTAAACAAGCAAATTTCTTTCTAGTACAAATGCCTTTAGTTTCAAGATTTTCACTACAAATATTCGTTAGCCTACATGTGTAAACCTCCGATTCTATCATTCTTAGCCACACATGATGCACATTGCAGACCAGTGAAATTATATACTCCTCCCGTTTCTAAATATAATATTTTTTGAGATTTTTATTTATAAAATCATATATTAATTTTTAATGATAATTAATTAGTTTTTATAAATACTTTTATTTATTTAACTCTTTTTAGATTCTCAATAATATTTATAAGGATAATTTTGAAAAAATATATCAACTATTCACATTTTTAATACTATTAATTAAATTAACCAACTTTCTTAACAAACATGAAATTTATAAAAAGAATTTTATATACTCCTATAGAAATGGAAAAAGCATCATAATACTACTTAGATGCATGTATTTATGTAAAACAACAGCATAAATACAGTCGCGTGTATTTCTGTAAAACAACAGCATAAACACAACACGCCATTGCTGTCTAAAACTGCAAAATTTATGTTTTAGCAAATTTTCAAACTCCAACAGTTGGCCTCGATGTTAGTATAAAATTTCCTAGTCACATGACAAAGGAAAGGGTGCAATTCCACCATGGATGCATGGGTGATTTGACTTGACCAACAAGTTATATACTCCACTTTTTATTAGAAACAAATTCTTGTTTCGACGTCTATCTATCTATATAAAAAAAGATTTGTTGTTAAAAGCAAAATTTATTTTAATTTATTTTTTTTTGGTAGAATATTTTAATCTTTTTTAAATAGTCTTCGATTATTAACTAAAAAATTTACTTGATAAAAAAACAAATTCTTGCACACCAAAAATTTCGCAGAATTGTTACACCAATTATAATGAAAATTTCATATTAGGTTATCAAATGGTTAATCTAAGTAATTATATATATATATATATATATATATATATATATATATATACACAAAAAAGGTTAATCTAAGTAATTACTACTCACTGCTGTCCTAATAAGATCCTAAAAAACAATCATTTAAGAAAGTTAAATCAAAATATATATGCCTCATCATTAATCTTGGACAATTTTTAACTCATGATCCGGGAGTAAATAATTAATCTTATAGTATTGGCCTATGCAATACTTGGTTATACTGTTTTTTATTTTATTGTATTTTAATTGGTCTAGTTCTAATTATAAGTCAAACTTAATCGAATTATACATACATCAATAAAATTAGTTAGTTTTTTTTTTCTTTTTACTTTTGGAAAAAAAATATTATATAACATTACAATTTTATCTTTTCAAATTTTCTTAGAAAGTTCACAATCATTAATGAATAACAAAGAAAATATAGATAGTC
This sequence comes from Crotalaria pallida, assembly GCA_037953625.1. NCBI lineage: Eukaryota > Viridiplantae > Streptophyta > Magnoliopsida > Fabales > Fabaceae > Crotalaria > Crotalaria pallida. The sequence goes on from CM075653.1 coordinate 28,648,338, forward strand.
AAAGTTTTTAATAAGGGTAAATACGAAAAAAAAGAAAATAATGCATAAAAATTATAAAATAACTTATAATTTTTTTTAAAAAAATCTTTTAAAATATAACTTATAATAAAAATCAGAAAGAGCAGTATCAAATTTAAAAAGATAAATACTTAGATAAGATATTTACTTCAGAGTATCGTGTGAAGCTAATAAGATGCAGGTGGTATTGAATACAAATATTTAAATTTGTTTACTATTTTATTTTTATGATTGGTCAATGAATAAAAAGTGTATTTTATTTGTTTAATAAGAATGATAAAATTTTTTGTTCCAAACTAAAATTTAAGTAATTAAGTATACCAAAAAAATTAAGTAATTAATGAAAATATTTAAAAATTATGAACATTGAATTATATATGATTGATTAATCAATGTAAAATGCATTATATTAATTTATTGATAATTGATTAATATGTTAAACAAATAGTTAACCAGATAAATTTTTCTTATGCACTTGCCTCTCTAATAAACTTTTCTTATAAAAAAAATTAAATACTTATTTTCTTAATTTTTTGAATTTTACAATTTTAAATACAGAGGGAATATTGAATACAAAGGGAATATTAAATTTTTGCTTAATCAATGGTTGATTGTGTAGACAAAATATTAAATAAATATTTTTATTCTCCCATCTCATAAGTTATGTTGATCTAGAAAATTGCTCATAGTTTAAAAAAATGAGTAATTGATGTTAGAATTGAATATATTTTGACTAAATTATGCTATTTAATAATAAGAGAGTAATAATAAATGTATAAATATTATATTAAAGAGAGATAGAGAAATGAATGATGAAAAAAAGAATATACACCCTCTGTTCCTTATTATCTGTCGTTTTTTATAGAAATTTTTTGTTCCTTTTTTTTTGTGTTTTTGAGAATTTCAAGAGTTTAATAAATGATATTTTTCATGTTTATCCTCATTTATAGGTTTTGGTTTAGTAAGCAAAGGAGAAAAATTAATGATTATAAAAAAAGAAAATGTATAATGAAAAAAAAAACATAATTAATGTATTGAAAATCTAGGCAATTATTATAATTCTTAAAGAGTTCGTTTTATTTGAAATATAATAAATAAATAGAAACGAAAGGAGTAACAAATAAGGATATACTTAAAAGAAATATATAAATAAATATTGAATTTTTAAAAGATACATAATTAATGAGGCAAAATAAAATAATTAAGTCAACGTAAAATATTAAGATAGTAATTTTTATTTACCAACATGGGTTGGGACGAATGGTAAGCGACTCGGTCTCGCTTGAGACTCACCTGTCATAGCCAGACACGCGACCCGATTTGTATCCGGATATACTTAGGGTACCGGGTGGAAAAAAAAAAGATAGTAATTTTTATTGACTCTTCGAAAATCTACTAACTTCATAGTATAGTAAAAGTATGATATCATCAAGACATACTAGGTAAGTACTAAGTAGTAAGTCTTCACTAATTTCATTGGTCAAATGACACACATTGTTGTAAAATCCGTTGAATAATTTGACCAAGTGCGAGTATGATCATCGCATTCCACTAACTTGCCCAGGCCAATACTATAAGAATAAACCCATCACCAGCTTAGCGGTGATAGGGGAAAGAAAAAATACATACAAAATATTTCTTTTCAAAAGTATGCCACAGAATTATTGAATCAAAATAAAGCACTGCGTTTATGTACCAAAAAAATAATAATAATAAGGGTGTTACTACCATGCAATCAAAAATTGAATGGTTGCTATACAATCCATTGTTAAACCAATAAAATTAAACCTTGCCACCTAAGACATGTATGCCACGTCATTACTTAAATTAGTCAAAATTAAGTTTTGCAATTTAGTCCAACATAAAAACTAGATTATTGTAATTTAGTCCTTTTGTATTTTTAGACAAATTATAAATTTTAATTTTTTTTATATAAAAAAAAATTCTTAAACCCAGGCGACGGTGGTGGTGGCGGTGGCGTGGCGCAGGTGGCGGTGGCGGTGGGTTTTGAGAAGTGAAGATGAGTTCTGGGTTTAAGAAATTTTTTTTTATATAAAAAAAAATTAAAATTTATAATTTGTCTAAAAGTACAAAAAGACTAAATTACAATAATCTAGTTTTTATGTTGGAATAAATTGCAAAACTTAATTTTGACTAATTTAAATAATGATGTAACATATATGTCTTAGGTGGCAAGGTTTTATTGGTTTAAGAATTGATTGCATAACAACCATTCAATTTTTGATTGCATTTTAGAAATTTCCTAATAATAAAGCACTGCGCTTCTTGAATAGAAAACAAACAGTTGAACCAAGTATATTATAGTTAAGACAAGTTTCTATTACGCATGAAAATTTCATTCAGCTCAAGTACATCAGTCACGCACTCATACAAGAAATAAGAATAATAACGGTTCATCATGCACTTTATTATATATATATATATATATATATATATATATATATATATATATATATATATATATATATATATATATATATATTCACCTTACTTGTTAATTGTTATCTTCATGAGTTACAGCGGTGTTGGTTTGTCCAAGCAAGCTGCTTATAGATCGTGCTTTCACCATTCCAAGCTTCATCCTTCTCTTGCGGACTATCACTTCTTTCTTCTCATCATTGACCAATGGATCATCATCACTAACACACGTTGTTCGCTTCTCAGGAAAAGATGAAGCCCCTAGAGGTTCAGAAAGTAGGCCATCCTCATCATCATGCACCTTCTTCTTCTTCTTCTTCTTATCAGCAGTAGTGGAAGAAGAAGTAATAGAAGATCTGTTTCTAACACTTGTCATGCTTCTAAGCCTTCCCTTTCCCAAGTGATGCTCACACAATGAGTAACCAACCAGTGTTTGTTGGCAGCATCTCCACCCTCTCCCATTCACACGACTGCACCTTGAACCTTCCATCACTGCACTTCCCTTTGCCCTCTTCTTCCCAACATTATTATTATTATTATTATTCACATGATGATGATGATCAGCTTTTGTTTCACGTCTCTTCTCTTCTTCTTCTTCCCAATCCTTATCATTGTCATTATCATTCTGAATAGTAGAACACTTCTTGTTCATCTTTGTCTTCATTTTTGGTGCCTTCATCTTCTTACTATTACCATCACCACCATCATTCTCAAAGCCCCCTCTCCGTTTCTTTAACGGAATCCCTTTCTCTCCCTCACACCATCTTCCATCTACAAGATATACATAGATACATATATAGACTAACTCAACCAATTCAAAACAAGGTAATGAGTCATACTTACATTGCATTACATTACATGCATTCAATAAAGAAATAATCTTTAATTTGTTACCTTGAGTAGAAGAAGGGCTTGAAGGTAGCATCACTTGATGAGCTCCTATTTCCAAACCCAAGCTGCACCCTTTCCTACAAACAAAAAATGTCCCACAAAGAACCACAACCACATATGACATACATGTAGCTAGTCATACAGACATGTATGCATGAAATTTACAACAAGAGGAAAAGAAAGAATGAGAGATAAAGAAAGGAGGGTGTAATAATTTGAAGGGAGTAAAGAACAAAACGTTGAAGCTGGGGACCAGCGTTTTGGTGGTAGCTAATTGTGCACCTCAAGTGCAAACGGTAGTTGGCTAATTTAGAGAAAACAACAATTGGGAGAGCTATATATGGTATCTACACACAAAGCTCTAATTTAAAACATACAGTAAAAATTTTCATCTTTCTTTAATTTCTTAATGGAAGCCACTTAAAAAAATCAAGTCATGGGGTCTCCCATGTTTTCATCTTTTTTTACAAGGAGAGTTCATGAAAAAAAAAATAAAAAAGAAAGAGTTCTTAATTACCGGTAATGACTATTACTCTTTTCTCTTAGGACAGCACTCTCATGCCTTCTACAATCCTCCTCCTCCTGCAAAATCAGCCATACATAAGATTTACTAACGATAGTGTGTGAATGACCTTCCAAAAAAATAAAAAATAGAAATCCAAAGAGAAAGAAAAGAATTTGACACCAACTACTTCCTAGAGATTGGACAAAAGTGCATTGTAAAAACTAAAATCCCACATCATGAAATTTCGAATAAACAAAACATAAATAGTAAAAAAATAAAAATAAAAATTAAATTGTGTGTTTTGTCACCAACCAAAAGTTCTTGCTTGTTGTGCTGTCTGTATGCCCCACTCTCACCGATGCCGGAGGGATCATCATCATCACAACCGTTGCTTGGTTTCCTGATCGGTGGGAGTGTCTGATCAGACGGCTGATAACGATCCAAGCTTGATGCTGCTTGAGAATCAGCTGAAGCATGGTGTGTGGTGTTAGCCATAGCTATGGCATCGTTGAGTTGCACCACAACCGGTGACCGGCTGATCAGGTTGGGATCTGAAAGAGGCACCGTGGAGAGAGAAGAAGGGAATAACACCTTACTATTACGGATCCTCATAGTGCAAGATATAACTTTGAAACCCCTCCTTCACGAGATTCACTACCCAAATAGACTTCAACGTTCTCAAAAAGAGAAGCGATCTTCAAGTTTCAGATTTCAAAGGAAAATAATAGATAAACAAGATAGAAAGAGAGACCCATCAACTACATATCCAAAGGACCAAGAAAAATTTAAGCTTTAACAAAAAAAACTCTAACTTTGTTCCTTCTTTATATAACACTGAAGAATACAATCACATACCCCAAACTCTATCTTCTCTATAATATTATCTCTTCCTCCATGGGCCTTCATATTACTGTGGTACGAGTTTTCTCTCTCTAACTTTTATTGTTGCACCAAAGAAAGGAATGGGGGGAGTTGTAATGGGTGAGAGACGGCACGTGTGAGAGAGTTTAGGAAGGGAAAATCACGTGTGAGGGAGGAAACCGGGTAGAACGGTAGCCGGTGGAAGAGAGATAAGGAGCGAGAGGGACAGTACGACGAGGGAAGGAAGGAAAGGGTGGAGGGTTGATTTTTTTCCCCTTCTTATATAACTTACTAGTAACTGATATCATGCATTTATATTTGATTTTTTCTTTTTTTCCACCAATTACTCTTTGGTCCCACCGACTGAAATAAGTCGAACAATTCTTTCTGCTTGAAATAAGGCGGAAACAAAATAAAACAATTTGGCTCCCATTTACCGACTTTATGGAGGCGAAAGATGAATTCTGATTTTCAAAAGGCGGAAACTATTTTAATTTACTACCGATTTGCATAAGGCAGAAGAATTACCGACTATTTAAAACCAGAAATGCTTCCACTTTTTAAGGAACGGAACAATTAAAATGTCGAAATCCCAAAAATGTCCATCCGTGAACCTTCCACCTCCCTTTTGCACGAGAACGAACGGAGGGACAATTTTGGTATTTTAACAAATTTTTAATGTTTCCGCCTGATAAAAGGTGGAATACTCTATTTTATTTACGACTTTGGAAAGACGGAAGATAATACGACTTGCATAAGGCGGAAATTGTTTTATTTTGTTTCCGCCTTGTTTCAAGCGGAAAGAATCTTCCGACTTTTTTCAGGCGGTAAATAACAAATGGGGCCAAAGAGTAATGCGTGGGGGCTAAAAAAAAAGTCTTTATATTTTGTGTGCTTAAACTAATTTATCCTGTCGCAATATGATATTTTTTTAAAGATTGTCACATAATATTTTTTTAGAAAATATAATTATAATTATCGATAATGTAAAGATTTTTTAAACTGTTAAAAAGTATTATTTATCGTTGATGAGTTAACAATAGTTGATTTACAAATAAAAGTAATATATTAATTAACGGTTGAGATCGAAAGAACCAAGAAAAAAATATAATGGCAATTTTATCCTAATTATTTTAACCCACCACAATCTATTATCATGTTCATTTGAAAAACAATTGCAATCCAGGTCATGGGTTCTACTCCCAGACCTCCCATGTAAAAAAAAAAACAATTGCAATTATAACGACTGCCACTGTTACCGGTACCTACATTCATCACCTTAATTATATTTTTGATTTTTTTATAAAATGATGGTCACAAGGTTGGACTATAGTAATGAAAATGCATAGAGAAAAAGTAGGACGAGATTTTAGGGATAATGGCAATAAAATGTAATGATGAATTAGTTGATATGAACACAAATTTAAAATGGAAAAGCAAGATAAAAATTAAAAATGAGAAAAAAAAAATTACATTTAAAATTAGAAAGAATGATCAAAATAAATCAAAACAGGGATCATCTAAGAAATTCCATACTATGAATTGAGCCTCTAACATAGAATTTTGAGTTTCTTTTGCATCCAATTCACTACTACTAAAGTAAACCCACTTGAGTGATGGAAGTGTCAGTTAACTTCCAATAAATTTTTTTCACACAAAATAAAATAATAGAAAAACAGAGAAAGAAAGAAAAACCGATAAGAGAAAGAAGTGGGTGGGTGTTATTATTTATACTTTTAAGGAGAGCGACGGCGGGCCCCGCAACCCCAACTCTCCTTAACAAAACCACCGTCTTCTCCTTCACCGGCCATTACCCATATGCTTCTCTTCATTTCTCCCATCTTCATATACATTAAATTCGTTATTCGTGCAATTAGTTTAAACTTTAGAATATTTATAATTTTTTTTTTTCCGAACCACCGATATCTCCAAGAGCACCCTTAATATCAGGGAGTTCTTGAGACTATAATCCGGAGCGAGCTGCATGGCTAGCTCTTCCAACGAGACGTTTTTAGTGGGAATCGAACCCGGGGCTACTAGCACCTGTAAAGCACCGATAAGCCATTTTTGGTGCCACACCGGTGTCGGACACGGATTCGTCACCGACACGGCCGACACCGTGTCCTGTACGTATCACGGCCGTTTCCCGTTGCAGCGCCACAAATTTCCGACCGACACAACATCGACATAGCACCGACACCGACACCGGCAGGACACGGGAATCCCTTTTTTTTTTAAAAATCTCAAAAGTTCAAATCTTTCCTTGGAACTAAAAAAACGAATCAAACCTTTTGCTAGACCTTCAACCGGGGAGGTTCCAACCACCAGGGAGTCACATTGCTCCAGGGTCTTCGGAATAGTGAGCAACCGCCCATAAGTAAGACACCACATCCTGAACCAAAACCTTAAGGCAATGATTCTATGGGTCTTGCCACTTATAAACCTTCTCACACATCCCATCATATCCAATGTGGGACTTCATCTCACACATGAATACCCAACAATCTCCCCCTTCAAGTGTGAATACCCACACTTTCCGGTCACTCCCCCTTGATCCACAAGTCCCTGCCGAACCATCGGCTCTGATACCAATTGTTGTAACAGCAATAATAGAAACAGAAGAGAAAGAGAGAGAGAACACACAGAATTGGTCACGCAGTTCGGCCAATTATGCCTACGTCTGCGACTATAGAGCAACTATAGTTCCGTATTATTTCTTGTGCTTATTAGGGTTACAGAGTACACGCATATATAGTATGAAACAGATTACATAAAGCCCATAACCGGTACCTCGGGGGGCGGAGCCCCCCGAACCCCCCCACACCCTAATCGCCCCTCCCCAACATAAACTTGGGCCGTGGTGGGCAAAGGGTGTGGGGGGTTCGGGGGGGGGGTTATGGGCTTTATGTAATCTGTTTCATACTATATATGCGTGTACTTTGTAACCCTAATAAGCACAAGAAATAATACGGAACTATAGCTGCTCTATAGTCGCAGACGTAGGCATAATTGGCCGAACTGCTCTATATTTATATTACTATTATTATTATTAATTTTATATTTATTATTATTAGTTTTCATAATATAGGTTATCATTATATTATTATGACTATTATTTTTTTTACCATAAGTTTGACATTATTATTGATATAGTATGGATATTGGTGGAAGCTCTACCTCTGCCAAAGGTATTAATAAATTTGCAAATAAGGAAGCTGATGATTTACTTGATAAAAAGAATTCTCTTTGGGCATATGTCACTGTGATTGCGGGTTCAAATAAAGCTGGTAGAAACAAAAATGGACTTGTAACTTTTGTTTGCAGAGTTATCAAAGTTCATACTCAAGAGTTAGAAGCCACTTGCTTAAAATACGTAATAATGGGATTGCGATTTGTTCAAAGGTGGATGCTGTAAATTTATCGGAATTGGCAAAACTTGATGAAGAGGCTACGGAGGCAGCAAAACCAATTCATGTTCCGTTGCCTAATCAGAATTGAAATTCTTCATCAGCCCCCAAGGAATCGACAACCACAAGAAAAAAAAAAGAAGAGCTGGTACTTTAGAAGCGGCCTTCAACAATGAAGGCAGGGCTCAACTTACTGCTGAAATCGCAAGAATGTTCTATTTAGCTGGTTTGCCTTTCCATCTTGCAAGAAACCCACACTACGTGAATGCGTTCTCCTTTCTGATAGTCATTCCTTATCTGGATTTTTTCCTCCTGGTTATAATGCTTTGCGAACAACCCTCTTACGACAAGAGAAGGCAAATATTACGCAGCTTCTTGAACCTATTAAAGGACTGTGGAGTTCTAAAGGTGTAAGCATTGTTTCTGATGGATGGACTGATGTTCAAAGAAGACCTCTTATTAATTTCATGGCAGAAAGTGAAGGGGGTCCTATTTTCGTGAAGGCTGTTAATTCCTCAAATGAGATAAGAAATGCAGAATATATGGCTGGTTTGATGAGAGAAGCAATAAATGAAGTTGGAGTTAATAATGTAGTACACATTATCACTGATAATGCTTCTGTTTGTAAAGCTGCAGGTACGTAGTATTATTATTGTTGTTGTTGTTGTTGTTGTTTTTGTTGTTGTTGTTTTTGTTATTATTATTATTATTTTTTAAAATATGTTGTTTTTCTAAAATAGGTACATTGATTGAAGCTGACTTCCCTCATGTGTTTTGGACACCTTGTGTGGTACACACCTTAAGTCTTGCGTTGAAGAATATTTGTTCCCCTAAAAACACCGATAAAAATGAGGTTGCATATGCTGCATGTCATTGGATAACGCAAGTAGCTGATGATTGTTCTTATGTCAGAAATTTTATTATGAACGACTCAATGCGATTAGCTATGTACAATAAATTTGTGTCGCTGAAGCTACTTGCCATAGCCGATACAATATTTGCATATATTGTGGTGATGTTGAGACGTTTCAAACTCATAAAGACTGCTATGCAGGAAATGGTCATCAGTAATGAGTGGTCGTCTTATAATTTAACTAACAAAGAAACTGCTAAATCTGTCAAAACTCGTATTTTAGATGATGTGTGGTGGGATAAAGTTGACTATATAATTGACTTTACTGGTCCGGTTTATGACATTATAAGAGCTTGTGATAAAGATACTCCTACTTTTTATTTGGTCTATGAAATGTGGGATTCAATGATAGAAAAAGTGAGAGCATCAATTTATAGATATGAAGGCAAGAGAATCGGCGATACGCCATCAACATTCTATAATGTTGTTTATGATATTCTGATTGATAGATGGACCAAGAATAACACCCCACTTCATTGCATGGCACATTCCTTAAACCCACGGTAAGTTTATTTATACTTTATATGCAACATATTATTGTAAATCAAAATGCAACATATTATTGACAATTGTTTTGATTGTAGATACTACAGTGCTCAATGGCTTCAAGGTGCTCCAAATAGAAAAGCTCCTCATGAAGATGCAGAAATTACTATGGAAAGGAACAAAGGCATTGGGAGGTATTTCCCTATTGATGAAGATAGACAAAAATTTTATCAAGAGTTTTCCAAATTTTCATTAGCATCAGATGCATTCTCTAGTTTTGATTCCATTCAAGATAGATGGGAACTTGATCCAAAATCATGGTGGGTGAACTATGGAGCTAATGCACCTTTACTTCAAAAGATAGCTCTCAAGCTTCTTGGGAAACCTTCTTCTTCCTCGTGCTGTGAGAGAAATTGGAGTACTTATTCATTTATTCATTCTTTGAGGAGAAACAAGATAAATCCTTCTAGAGCAGAAGATTTAGTGTATGTACATACAAACTTACGATTATTATCTAGGAAGAGTGAAGCATATAAGGATGGAGAAACTAAGCATTGGGATGTCGGTGGAGACGCATTTACACCTCTTGATAATGGTCTTGGTATTCTTGAAGTTGCAAATTTATCATTGGATGAGCCAGATTTTGAAAGAGTATTATTTACCAATGATGGGCGGGGAGGAGAAGAGATTGACACGATTCACATAAATTAGTATTACTTTTATTTGCGCAACTTAAAAAACATTTATTTTTGTGTTAGTTTTTGTCTTTATGATAAGGATTTGAGTTTTATTGCTATAAATATTTAATTTTTTTCTTATAGTATATTAAATTATAATTTTTATTATATAACGTGTCCTAGCCGTGTCATGTCCTAATTTTTTAAAATTTGCCGTATCGCCATACCCGTATCGTGTCGTGTCCTTGTTGCCGTATCGTATCGGTGCTTCCTTGATTAGCACCCTTGTCTCATTCCCAAGATTTCAGTTGAGATCTGCCTTACACCAACTGAACCAAACCCCGTTGGTAATATTTCTAAAAGTTTTTTATCTACAGAAAATGTAATAAAAATGTAGCTTGATGAGCGAACTTTAGTTTTTGTTTTTTCTTAATTAATTTTTAACTTTTTAAAAGTTTTATTTTCTTTTTCACCCTGGTATCCGGCCCACTGTGCCGATTAATCTAGTTCGATGGGATTCCTGGGGTTAAAGTTTTATTCATCTCCCAACGTTGTTGTGGAGGATCGAACCGTGGTTCGTCCTACCAAATGTAGCCCTTGCCACCACTGTACCAACAGTTCGTTGGTTAAAAGTTTTGATTTTGATTACGAACATTAGGACATATCCATTAAATACTGATGTGATTATAGATTGTCATGTCAATCATGTCATATGTATAAAACAAATATTAAAAAATGTCACATGGTACATTTTTAGTTTTAAATATGTTTTTAGTTTCCAAAAGTAAAGACTATGTTTGTTATGTGAAAACATTTTCTATTTTTATTTTTGAAATTATTAATGATTAAAATTATGACCATGTGTATATTTTATAATTTTTTTTAATTACAAACATGACCCGTGATTTTATTTCAATTTTTATTTTCAAAATTTTACACATGAAACAGTAAAAACAATATAAAGTTGTTTTCACTATTTCTTATATAAATATTTGAAAATAGGTGACAAATGAAAACACGGCGTCACATTTGTAACTAATAAAAATTATAAAGTAAACACAATGTCATAATTATAATTATCAATAATTTAAAAAATCAAGCTCAGTTCAGGTTTCAGGAACAATCAATGGATTGATTTGCTCAGATGGTGTCTACACCATCCATTCTGGGTATCGATTTCTTTGTGGAAATCGACCCATTTTTCCTTTACAGAGATTTGTTTGGAATCGAATCAGTGTTCCTAAACACTACTTTATTACTTGGCTAGCTACAAATGCGAAGATTCTTACTAGAGATAAAATGCGGTGGAGTTACACACCGAATTTATGTAGCCTCTGTGTTGCAGCCGAGGAATCTACACAACATCTCTTCTTTGGTTGTGAGTGGAGTGGTGAATTTCTAGCGTTATGTGTGAACTGGGTTGGAGTCAATCGATTTCCTCTGACCTTTGGCAGATGGCGTCGCTGGATCATCCATGCCTTCCAAAGCAAATGCCACTGTCGTTTGGTCTGGGCAGTAGCTGAAGCGGCAGTATATCATACGTGGCAGGAAAGAAACTCAAGGACTTTTCATAATTGTTCTAGTTCCTCATCCCATAGGTTTAGTTTAATTAAAAAAGAAGTTGCTTATAGGGTCTCTGTTTGTGTTAAAAATTTTAGAAGGTGGCCCAGTAGGTCCTTGATAGATAGAATTTGTAATGAACTATGACACTGGATGATTGAAGGAACCCTTCCTAGAAGGTGGCTTTCAATCAGTCTTGATGTTTTTAATCATACTCTATTATCTGAACCATTCCTAGAAGGTGGCAGATAGTGGACTATGATTGGGTTTTTGATATGTTTCTTGCATGTTGTAATAGAATTTTTTCTTCTATAAAAAAAATTTTAAAAAATGAAAATAGAAAATATTTTCGCAAAACAAACAAATCTTTACGAGTTTTGGTTTTAATTTCTAACAATTTACCAAGTTTTGATTTTAGTACCTATAAGTATAACAGTGTGCCACATGATACTCTAACATAGAATCTTGACATGTTTTTAATGTAGTGAGTAAATGATTTTTTTGGTTTAACTAAGGTATCTCTCCCTTATTAGTAGGTGTTCTGTCATGGAATTACTAGTCTTAGTCTATCCGGCTAAGAATTCGGCTATCCTACTCTTGATGTCAGACTTGAAGTGGGCACCTTGAACATCAAGATACCCACATTCTGGTCATTCTACATTGGTGCGGTGTGTGTGTTTGTGTGAGCTGAGATAGATGCATACCTGCTTACCTTACTAGACTTATATAGGCATACCCACTTTATTGGCGTTGATTGTTGCCATCATGAAGCAGGTGAAATTTCTGTAAACGATAGAATATTATGGCAGGTATCATAACGTGTAGGATCCAATGCGCAAGGGGATAACGGATTTCCTCGGATTCTTTTGTAACATCCTCACTTTTAATAGTTAATTTTAGTTTTTAATAAAATTAGAGTTTGAAAATTCATTTTTAAATTTGACTTCTTAAGAAAGGTTTTATGAAAATCCGGCAGAGTTTCTTTTAGTTTTTCGGACTTCCCAAAAATTTTCTTCTAAAAACCTGTCAGTCCAGAATTACTTAAAAACATAAACACAATAGATTAAAATCCAGTTCAGATCCTAACGCCCGATCAGTACCAGTCTCAGGGCATATAACTACACATATTATAAATTACAAAATATAACAGTTTTAATGTAACTAAAAACAAAATCCCCTCTTGGTATCATAACCACACACTCCACGTAGTGGAGGGTTTCCAGTTCGGCCCGCAACAGTGTAAGCTCCGCTTCCGTACCTGTAAAATGATATCAAGAAGGGTAGCATTACACAGAACTTAAAAAGATAAACTCTAAAAGAAGACATAGCAACAACCAAGCCTACATAATTATTCATATACTTTATTCATAATTATTCGTATAATTAATCTCTTTTAGTTTTCACTTATTCTCGCATTCTTTTAATTATTGATTCTCTAACAGTTCTCTAATCATTTCTCCTTTTTCTTTTCTTTTCTTTTTCTTTTCTTTATCTTTTTATTTTTCCCGGTGACTGAGTCCAACAGACCATCAGCCCTTTATTTTTATCATGACTGAGTCCAAAAGACCATCAGCCGTTTTCCTTCTCTATATGACTGAGTCCAAAAGACCATCAGCCGTTTTCCTTTAGGTGACTGAGTCCAAAAGACCATCAGCCCTTTTTCCTTTATATGAATGAGTCCAAAAGACCATCAGCCGTTTCCTTTTCTTATGACTGAGTCCAACAGACCATCAGCCGTTTATCTTTTAACATGACTGAGTCCAACAGACCATCAGCCGTTCTCTTTTATTCTTTCTAAATTATTTCTCTTTTCTCTTCTTATAATTTAAGTATTTCTTTTATACTTGACTCAATCTTTTGATCTTTATTTTCGTTCATAGCTTATCTCATTTTTCTACATTTTCTACTTTGCTCTTTTCTTTTGGTTGGTTTCCCCCGATTTTATCCAACTCTAATTAATACGGTCTAGTATAGCATATTCTAGTTCTCATTACTAATTCTTACTTATTTCTTCATTTCCTTATCCCAGTCAATTACCTAATTCATCGTTCCTATTTCATCATCTATATTATATTTAATGGCTCCATTAACTTAATCTAGTTTCTCAATTCTTATTACAATACTCTACTTAGCTTCCCTCATAATGTACTCTCTTTTCTTTTATTATCTTTTTATTAATCCGCTTATTCTTTTCCTATTTCCTTTCAAATCTAGTTCATTACTTTGCACATATTACTCGGCTCGGTCCTGAACATTTTTATTATTCCATTCTTAATCCCTCCTTTACCTCGCCTTACTCTTCGGGTACTATTATACTTATTATCTTTTTAATTCACTAATTCCACTATCTCTTTATATATTTCGTTTACCCTCTTGTTCTTTTACTTCCCCTATGGTTCTACTTTTATGATTGCTCACGTTTTTATTTTATTCGAACTATTTTAATATTCTACTTTCGCTCATTCATTCCGGGCCTTATCCTGCGCACATACAATCTATTCCCTAGGGTGTGGTTTCTCATCACAATTTTATTTACTTTATCTCTGCCAACAGGGGTACCCTAAGGTTCATTAACATACTTTTAATTATTCTATTCCTAGCTACCACTATATAATCCTAGAATTTACTTCTTAAGCAAAGGTAACACGAACCCTCTTACCTCGGGCTTTTTAAATAGAACCTGGATTTTAGCTCGGCGACGATGACGGCGTCGGTGTTGCTCCTCGTTAGCGGGAACGATCGTGACTGAACCGAGACAAGGGCTTCGAGCTTCGAGGTTCCCGACACGAGCCCGACACGATTACGGGTCGGTAACGGCGCCGGTGCGATCCGAGGAGAGAGAGAAAGCTCGTGGGTGAGAGAGAGAGAGGGGTCTTGATGGTGGTGATGGGGGATAGTGATGGTGGCTCGTGGTGGAGGTGGCGGTGGCGGCCTTGGTGGCGGCGGCCGTGGTGGCAAGGAGGTGGAGAGAGAAAGAGGGAGAGAGAGCTTGTGAGGGAAGGAGAGAGAAAGCAAGAGAGAGAGAGGGAGACGGGTTGAGAGAGGGGGGAAAGGGAGGCCACGGTGGGGCGGTCCAGGGCGGCGGTGGAGGCCGTGGAGGAGGGAGGAAGAAAGAGGATCGAAGGAGGAGAGAGAAACAAAGGGGGAGGGTGGGTGAAGACGAGGGTCTCCCCCCGATTTAAAGCCACTCGGACTATTTTCGCTTAAGCGAAATTTATTCGCTTAAGCGAACGACCTTCAGTAATGGACACGAATGCTTTTCGCTTAAGCGAAATCCGTTCGCTTAAGCGAACTTCATCTGTGTTGCCACTGGATCAGTTTCGCTTAAGCGAAATATTTTCGCTTAAGCGAAATGATCAGATATTGCTGTTTCATTTTTCTATTTTTCTTCTATTTTCTTCCGGACTTCAAACTCCCATAACTTCTTCGTTCACCGTCGGATCTTACTCAAATTTGACGAGCAACTCCCTAAAATTCATATCTTCATATCCAACGGTGGAAATTCCATTTTGAGTCCCAAATATTTTATTTTAATTTTCCCCTTGTTATTATGTTTATTATCGAATTATCTATTTTTCTAGCCCGATCCTAACTTCGATTTAACGTTCCTTCTCCTCTAATTCGCTTAGTATTATTATTATTATTATTTTATTCTAATGCTAGAATTATCATTTGGAATACCTATTTGTGGTTTGTTATTTTCATTTTAATTATTCTAATTATTATTTATTTATTTATCTTCGGGTTTAAAATTTGGGATGTTACATTTCTCCCCCACTTATTTGAATTTCGTCCCCGAAATTCCAGTTGTCCCTTAATTTGGAGGAGTATCCCCTGACATAGTTTCTACTCATGTCATTTCAATTCCTTCGGTTCCAATCTTCCCTTTGAGGAAGTTCTGAGTTAAGGGTTCTGCGGTTTAATTACTCGCCTCGGGTATGGTTTATCTCAGTCACTCATAAATCCGCGTAATACACAGAGTCTTAAGAGACTGAGACAATTATTTGCGGTGCTCCGACATAATCCCCTGGAGTGAGACTCCACTTCGCGACTCCACTTTTCCCTGTTCGTTTCTTACTCCTTCAAGTGAGTCTAGTGAGGTCGCCCTTCAATTCCACCTTAGCTATACCTGCATTCTACTTCGGTGGTACTTCCCCTTTCGTTCGTTTAACGATTTCAATTTGGTATGTAGGGATTCCTACAGGTCGATTTCACTTAAGGGTCGAGGTCAGGGTCTAAATTTATTTCCCAATTGTCTGATGGTCCGAGAAGGTATTGATTGATTCTTAGTTTAATTCTCGTTCCATTCTCCGCGAACCTCTTCGACAGCTAATGCGGAGTGTTTGGGGTGAGTTATTCATTAGCTCTACGGGTTATGGTACGATCGTCGGACATTGAGTCCGGCTCGATACAATCTTCCTTACGCTTCGTCACCGTTCTGCATTCCACCTAGTTACTCGGATAGGATCCACAATTTTCTTATTGTTAAAGTTCCATCTTCCATTCCTTGGATTGAAATCCTCCCCCACTTAGCATCAACATACTTGGTTATATCAATGCTTGGGGTATGCTCATTCGTTAATCAGAATCGAGTACATAGGTTCTTCGA
Source organism: Crotalaria pallida (assembly GCA_037953625.1). Classification (NCBI taxonomy): domain Eukaryota; kingdom Viridiplantae; phylum Streptophyta; class Magnoliopsida; order Fabales; family Fabaceae; genus Crotalaria; species Crotalaria pallida. The sequence goes on from CM075653.1 coordinate 28,664,704, forward strand.
TCAGTATCCAATGTTAGAAGGAACACGTGGATGGTTATCCATCGGTAGGCATAGAACTATATTGGGTTCCTACGTCTTGGTGAATTCTCATGTATACATCTGAGACGCTTGAAACTTGAAGAGAGTGAAGATGAAAAGAAGAAACACGAAGCACTCAAGGATGGGTTTCATAGTCTCCTTACGACGACCCAGGATGTACTGGATACATGTCAAGCAAGAAGACAATGGAGATTATCCTCAAGTGTGCATTTTCAGCAGAGAGTCATCAAAAGATGCGTTCTCTATGAACCTGCGGCTGATTTGATTGGTCTTGGTAAGGGCACCTAACACAGTGACTAAGACTTGCCTCCTTTGAGGGAATAGTTTGGGAACTTGGCTAAATTCTTAAGTGAATTCTAATTCCTGATGGTGAGCACGATTCATTCGTTTACTTGGGTCGGTCTCGGTGTGGATACCCTACTCATTCATACAGTTTCGCCTTTCTCGCGAATAACCATTTCGGATTCTTAATAAAATGCTTGATGAGTTTTGTGCTTTTAGTCTGGCTTTTCATGAAGTCTAAAGAGGGTTACTACGGGTTCGCTTGGCTCGGTTCTCTCACGAGTTCCATTCGCGGCTACATTACTAGTGAGTGGGTGCACTAACTTAAGGCTCCTATCTGTCTATCCTGATTTCTGTTGGAAAGTGTCAATGATATCGACCACTAATAGTTGCAAAGATCGAGGTGATCAGTCCCAATCTCGCATCTATCAATAGCAACATCATCGTCAAGTTTGTTGATGTTATCGTCCCCTAGCAGATGTAAGAATCAGAGTGATCAGTTCTAACCTTACATTCTACCAGTGGCAATACCATCACTGTGTTCGGCGGAACTTTAACTAATGTATTATAATTTATTGATTTCTTTTTAAATTAAATCGAATTTGTATGTTTTATGCAAAACATTTTAAATAAATATTTTAAATAAATATTTGGTATATAGTTAACACTAAAAGTACCTCGGGTGAGTTCATTCGTCGCCCAGCATGCTCCTAGGACAGTCTGCAGCACGGTGTCCCGACTGTCCGCAGTGATAACAAAGACCCTCCTTCCTGAGTTGGTTCATAGGCCAACACAATCGTTTGTGAGATTTCCCACAGTGTGAACATAAGGGCCTAGCAATTGGGATAGCCACATTATGGTCCGCATCCCTGGGAACCATTGCCATAACATTAATATCGGCATATGGACCTGATTCTTGCGTCGGTCCTTCTCTCCTGGTCGAACTTCCAGCACCCTGCATATTCCTGTTTCGTTGTTCCAACCTTTCCTGTCTCAATCCTTTTTTGTAAGTGCTAGCCAAGTTTACCAGGTCGGACAAGTTCGCAACATTCTGATATTCAAAGGCGATTTTAATTTCAGTGCGAAGCCCGTCCTCAAACTTAATGCACTTAGTCCTTTCATCCGCATCCCTGTAGCTTCCGACATATCGGATGAGATCCTCAAAATGTGCAGCATATTCTCCCACACTCATGTTCCCTTGTTTCAGGGTCAAGAACGCCAGCTCTTTTTCTCGGCGGACATCTTCCGGGAAATACTTCCCTAAGAACCTGATTCTGAACACATCCCAGGTGATTTCCTGGTTAGCGGTCTCCATTTCCCTTCGCACACGTTCCCACCAATACTCAGCTTCTCCAGTGAGCATGTACGACGCCAAAGGGACTATCTGCTCCGCGGGCGGTGACATTGTGCGGAAAATCTTCTCCAATTCTTGGAGCCATCTCTGTGTTGCGTCAGGATTGTAGCCACCTTCGAACTTGGGCGGATCATTCTGCCTGAACCTAGCTAGCCAATCAATGTCGATTGGGTTTGGTGGTTGCTGGAGTGCGGCTGCTGCTGCTGCGGCTGCTGCTACCGTTTCGGCCTGGTTCTGGTTCATTTGGACCAGATTCTCAAGTATCGCGGCCATCCTATCATCACGAGTACGTCTCCGAGGCATGGTGACTAAGTTCTAGAAAAAGAGAACGTTATTCCACAATTGACTAAAAACTCTTATTTAAATATATCTATTTATCTATTCTAAGACTTGACACTATTACTTGATTACTCGCTGGGTGAGTAATCAATAGGAGTTGTGAGTCCAAACTCCAGGGCCGAGGGAAACTGCTCTGATACCATAAATGTAAGATCCTCACTTTTAATAGTTAATTTTAGTTTTTAATAAAATTAGAGTTTGAAAATTCATTTTTAAATTTGACTTCTTAAGAAAGGTTTTATGAAAATCCGGCAAAGTTTCCTCTGTTTTTCGGACTTCCCAAAAATTTTCTTCTAAAAACCTGTCAGTCCAGAATTACTTAAAAACATAAACACAATAGATTAAAATCCAGTTCAGATCCTAACGCCCGATCAGTACCAGTCTCAGGGCATATAACTAAACATATTATAAATTACAAAATATAACAGTTTTAATGTAACTAAAAACAAAATCCCCTCTTGGTATCATAACCACACACTCCACGTAGTGGAGGGTTTCCAGTTCGGCCCACAACAGTGTAAGCTCCGCTTCCGTACCTGTAAAATGATATCAAGAAGGGTAGCATTACACAGAACTTAAAAAGATAAACTCTAAAAGAAGACATAGCAACAACCAAGCCTACATAATTATTCATATACTTTATTCATAATTATTCGTATAATTAATATCTTTTAGTTTTCACTTATTCTCGCATTCTTTTAATTATTGATTCTCTAACAGTTCTCTAATCATTTCTCCGTTTTCTTTTCTTTTCTTTTTCTTTTCTTTATCTTTTTCTTTTTCCTGGTGACTGAGTCCAACAGACCATCAGCCCTTTATTTTTATCATGACTGAGTCCAAAAGACCATCAGCCGTTTTCCTTCTCTATATGACTGAGTCCAAAAGACCATCAGCCGTTTTCCTTTAGGTGACTGAGTCCAAAAGATCATCATCCCTTTTTCCTTTATATGACTGAGTCCAAAAGACCATCAGCCGTTTCCTTTTCTTATGACTGAGTCCAACAGACCATCAGCCGTTTATCTTTTAACATGACTGAGTCCAACAGACCATCAGCCGTTTATCTTTTATCATGACTGAGTCCAGCAGACCATCAGCCGTTCTCTTTTATTCTTTCTAAATTATTTCTCTTTTCTCTTCTTATAATTTAAGTATTTCTTTTATACTTGACTCAATCTTTTGATCTTTATTTTCGTTCATAGCTTATCTCATTTTTCTACATTTTCTACTTTGCTCTTTTCTTTTGGTTGGTTTCCCCCGATTTTATCCAACTCTAATTAATACGGTCTAGTATAGCATATTCTAGTTCTCATTACTAATTCTTACTTATTTCTTCATTTCCTTATCCCAGTCAATTACCTAATTCATCGTTCCTATTTCATCATCTATATTATATTTAATGGCTCCATTAACTTAATCTAGTTTCTCAATTCTTATTACAATACTCTACTTAGCTTCCCTCATAATGTACTCTCTTTTCTTTTATTATCTTTTTATTAATCCGCTTATTCTTTTCCTATTTCCTTTCAAATCTAGTTCATTACTTTGCGCATATTACTCGGCTCGGTCCTGAACATTTTTATTATTCCATTCTTAATCCCTCCTTTACCTCGCCTTACTCTTCGGGTACTATTATACTTATTATCTTTTTAATTCACTAATTCCACTATCTCTTTATATATTTCGTTTACCCTCTTGTTCTTTTACTTCCCCTATGGTTCTACTTTTATGATTGCTCACGTTTTTATTTTATTCGAACTATTTTAATATTCTACTTTCGCTCATTCATTCCGGGCCTTATCCTGCGCACATACAATCTATTCCCTAGGGTGTGGTTTCTCATCACAATTTTATTTACTTTATCTCTGCCAACAGGGGTACCCTAAGGTTCATTAACATACTTTTAATTATTCTATTCCTAGCTACCACTATATAATCCTAGAATTTACTTCTTAAGCAAAGGTAACACGAACCCTCTTACCTCGGGCTTTTTAAATAGAACCTGGATTTTAGCTCGGCGACGATGACGGCGTCGGTGTTGCTCCTCGTTAGCGGGAACGATCGTGACTGAACCGAGACAAGGGCTTCGAGCTTCGAGGTTCCCGACACGAGCCCGACACGATTACGGGTCGGTAACGGCGCCGGTGCGATCCGAGGAGAGAGAGAAAGCTCGTGGGTGAGAGAGAGAGGGGTCTTGATGGTGGTGATGGGGGATAGTGATGGTGGCTCGTGGTGGATGTGGCGGTGGCGGCCTTGGTGGCAGCGGCCGTGGTGGCAAGGAGGTGGAGAGAGAAAGAGGGAGAGAGAGCTTGTGAGGGAAGGAGAGAGAAAGCAAGAGAGAGAGAGGGAGACAGGTTGAGAGAGGGGGGAAAGGGAGGCCACGGTGGGGCGGTCCAGGGCGGCGGTGGAGGCCGTGGAGGAGGGAGGAAGAAAGAGGATCGGAGGAGGAGAGAGAAACAAAGGGGGAGGGTGGGTGAAGACGAGGGTCTCCCCCCGATTTAAAGCCACTCGGACTATTTTCGCTTAAGCGAAATTTATTCGCTTAAGCGAACGACCTTCAGTAATGGACACAAACGCTTTTCGCTTAAGCGAAATCCGTTCGCTTAAGCGAACTTCATCTGTGTTGCCACTGGATCAGTTTCGCTTAAGCGAAATATTTTCGCTTAAGCGAAATGATCAGATACTGCTGTTTCATTTTTCTATTTTTCTTTTATTTTCTTCCGGACTTCAAACTCCCATAACTTCTTCGTTCACCGTCGGATCTTATTCAAATTTGACGAGCAACTCCCTAAAAATCATATCTTCATATCCAACGGTGGAAATTCCATTTTGAGTCCCAAATATTTTATTTTAATTTTCCCCTTGTTATTATGTTTATTATCGAATTATCTATTTTTCTAGCCCGATCCTAACTTCGATTTAACGTTCCTTTCTCCTCTAATTCGCTTAGTATTATTATTATTTTATTCTAATGCTAGAATTCTCATTTGGAATACCTATTTGTGGTTTGTTATTTTCATTTTAATTATTCTAATTATTATTTATTTATTTATCTTCGGGTTTAAAATTTGGGATGTTACATTTCTCCCCCACTTATTTGAATTTCGTCCCCGAAATTCCAGTTGTCCCTTAATTTGGAGGAGTATCCCCTGACATGGTTTCTACTCATGTCATTTCAATTCCTTCGGCTCCAATCTTCCCTTTGAGGAAGTTCTGAGTTAAGGGTTCTGCGGTTTAATTACTCGCCTCGGGTATGGTTTATCTCAGTCACTCATAAATCCGCGTAATACACAGAGTCTTAAGAGACTGAGACAATTATTTGCGGTGCTCCGACATAATCCCCTGGAGTGAGACTCCACTTCGCGAATCCACTTTTCCCTGTTCGTTTCTTACTCCTTCAAGTGAGTCTAGTGAGGTCGCCCTTCAATTCCACCTTAGCTATACCTGCATTCTACTTCGGTGGTACTTCCCCTTTCGTTCGTTTAACGATTTCAATTTGGTATGTAGGGATTCCTACAGGTCGATTTCACTTAAGGGTCGAGGTCAGGGTCTAAATTTATTTCCCAGTTGTCTGATGGTCCGAGAAGGTATTGATTGATTCTTAGTTTAATTCTCGTTCCATTCTCCGCGAACCTCTTCGACAGCTAATGCGGAGCGTTTGGGGTGAGTTATTCATTAGCTCTATGGGTTATGGTACGATCGTCGGACATTGAGTCCGGCTCGATACAATCTTCCTTACGCTTCGTCACCGTTCTGCATTCCACCTAGTTACTCGGATAGGATCCACAATTTTCTTATTGTTAAAGTTCCATCTTCCATTCCTTGGATTGAAATCCTCCCCCACTTAGCATCAACATACTTGGTTATATCAATGCTTGGGGTATGCTCATTCGTTATTCAGAATCGAGTACATAGGTTCTCGATCAGTATCCAATGTTAGAAGGAACACGTGGATGGTTATCCATCGGTAGGCATAGAACTATATTGGGTTCCTACGTCTTGGTGAATTCTCATGTATACATCTGAGACGCTTGAAACTTGAAGAGAGTGAAGATGAAAAGAAGAAACACGAAGCACTCAAGGATGGGTTTCATAGTCTCCTTACGATGACCCAGGATGTACTGGATACATGTCAAGCAAGAAGACAATGGAGATTATCCTCAAGTGTGCATTTTCAGCAGAGAGTCATCAAAAGATGCGTTCTCTATTAACCTGCGGCTGATTTGATTGGTCTTGGTAAGGGCACCTAACACAGTGACTAAGACTTGCCTCCTTTGAGGGAATAGTTTGGGAACTTGGCTAAATTCTTAAGTGAATTCTAATTCCTGATGGTGAGCACGATTCATTCGTTTACTTGGGTCGGTCTCGGTGTGGATACCCTACTCATTCATACAGTTTCGCCTTTCTCGCGAATAACCATTTCGGATTCTTAATAAAATGCTTGATGAGTTTTGCGCTTTTAGTCTGGCTTTTCATGAAGTCTAAAGAGGGTTACTACGGGTTCGCTTGGCTCGGTTCTCTCACGAGTTCCATTCGCGGCTACATTACTAGTGAGTGGGTGCACTAACTTAAGGCTCCTATCTGTCTATCCTGATTTCTGTTGGAAAGTGTCAATGATATCGACCACTAATAGTTGCAAAGATCGAGGTGATCAGTCCCAATCTCGCATCTATCAATAGCAACATCATCGTCAAGTTTGTTGATGTTATCGTCCCCTAGCAGATGTAAGAATCAGAGTGATCAGTTCTAACCTTACATTCTACCAGTGGCAATACCATCACTGTGTTCGGCGGAACTTTAACTAATGTATTATAATTTATTGATTTCTTTTTAAATTAAATCGAATTTGTATGTTTTATGCAAAACATTTTAAATAAATATTTTAAATAAATATTTGGTATATAGTTAACACTAAAAGTACCTCGGGTGAGTTCATTTGTCGCCCAGCATGCTCCTAGGACAGTCTGCAGCACGGTGTCCCGACTGTCCGCAGTGATAACAAAGACCCTCCTTCCTGAGTTGGTTCATAGGCCAACACAATCGTTTGTGAGATTTCCCACAGTGTGAACATAAGGGCCTAGCAATTGGGATAGCCACATTATGGTCCGCATCCCTGGGAACCATTGCCATAGCATTAATATCGGCATATGGACCTGATTCTTGCGTCGGTCCTTCTCTCCTGGTCGAACTTCCAGCACCCTGCATATTCCTGTTTCGTTGTTCCAACCTTTCCTGTCTCAATCCTTTTTTGTAAGTGCTAGCCATGTTTACCAGGTCGGACAAGTTCGCAACATTCTGATATTCAAAGGCGATTTTAATTTCAGTGCGAAGCCCGTCCTCAAACTTAATGCACTTAGTCCTTTCATCCGCATCCCTGTAGCTTCCGGCATATCGGATGAGATCCTCAAAATGTGCAGCATATTCTCCCACACTCATGTTCCCTTGTTTCAGGGTCAAGAACGCCAGCTCTTTTTCTCGGCGGACATCTTCCGGGAAATACTTCCCTAAGAACCTGATTTTGAACACATCCCAGGTGATTTCCTGGTTAGCGGTCTCCATTTCCCTTCGCACACGTTCCCACCAATACTCAGCTTCTCCAGTGAGCATGTACGACGCCAAAGGGACTATCTGCTCCGCGGGCGGTGACATTGTGCGGAAAATCTTCTCCAATTCTTGGAGCCATCTTTGTGCTGCGTCAGGATTATAGCCACCTTCAAACTTGGGCGGATCATTCTGCTTGAACCTAGCTAGCCAATCAATGTCGATTGGGTTTGGTGGTTGCTGGAGTGCGGCTGCTGCTGCTGCGGCTGCTGCTACCGTTTCGGCCTGGTTCTGGTTCATTTGGACCAGATTCTCAAGTATCGCGGCCATCCTATCATCACGAGTACGTCTCCGAGGCATGGTGACTAAGTTCTGGAAAAAGAGAACGTTATTCCACAATTGACTAAAAACTCTTATTTAAATATATGTATTTATCTATTCTAAGACTTGACACTATTACTTGATTACTCGCAGGGTGAGTAATCAATAGGAGTTGTGAGTCCAAACTCCAGGGCCGAGGGAAACTGCTCTGATACCATAAATGTAACATCCTCACTTTTAATAGTTAATTTTAGTTTTTAATAAAATTAGAGTTTGAAAATTCATTTTTAAATTTGACTTCTTAAGAAAGGTTTTATGAAAATCCGGCAGAGTTTCCTCTGTTTTTCGGACTTCCCAAAAATTTTCTTCTAAAAACCTGTCAGTCCAGAATTACTTAAAAACATAAACACAATAGATTAAAATCCAGTTCAGATCCTAACGCCCGATCAGTACCAGTCTCAGGGCATATAACTACACATATTATAAATTACAAAATATAACAGTTTTAATGTAACTAAAAACAAACTCCCCTCTTGGTATCATAACCACACACTCCACGTAGTGGAGGGTTTCCAGTTCGGCCCACAACAGTGTAAGCTCCGCTTCCGTACCTGTAAAATGATATCAAGAAGGGTAGCATTACACAGAACTTAAAAAGATAAACTCTAAAAGAAGACATAGCAACAACCAAGCCTACATAATTATTCATATACTTTATTCATAATTATTCGTATAATTAATCTCTTTTAGTTTTCACTTATTCTCGCATTCTTTTAATTATTGATTCTCTAACAGTTCTCTAATCATTTCTCCGTTTTCTTTTCTTTTCTTTTTCTTTTCTTTATCTTTTTCTTTTTCCTGGTGACTGAGTCCAACAGACCATCAGCCCTTTATTTTTATCATGACTGAGTCCAAAAGACCATCAGCTGTTTTCCTTCTCTATATGACTGAGTCCAAAAGAGCATCAGCCGTTTTCCTTTAGGTGACTGAGTCTAAAAGACCATCAGCCCATTTTCCTTTATATGACTGAGTCCAAAAGACCATTAGCCATTTCCTTTTCTTATGACTGAGTCCAACAGACCATCAGCCGTTTATCTTTTAACATGACTGAGTCCAACAGACCATCAGCCGTTTATCTTTTATCATGACTGAGTCCAACAGACCATCAGCCGTTCTCTTTTATTCTTTCTTAATTATTTCTCTTTTCTCTTCTTATAATTTAAGTATTTCTTTTATACTTGACTCAATCTTTTGATCTTTATTTTCGTTCATAGCTTATCTCATTTTTCTACATTTTCTACTTTGCTCTTTTCTTTTGGTTGGTTTCCCCCGATTTTATCCAACTCTAATTAATACGGTCTAGTATAGCATATTCTAGTTCTCATTACTAATTCTTACTTATTTCTTCATTTCCTTATCCCAGTCAATTACCTAATTCATCGTTCCTATTTCATCATCTATATTATATTTAATGGCTCTATTAACTTAATCTAGTTTCTCAATTCTTATTTCAATACTCTACTTAGCTTCCCTCATAATGTACTCTCTTTTCTTTTATTATCTTTTTATTAATCCGCTTATTCTTTTCCTATTTCCTTTCAAATCTAGTTCATTACTTTGTGCCTATTACTCGGCTCGGTCCTGAACATTTTTTTATTCCATTCTTAATCCCTCCTTTACCTCGCCTTACTCTTCGGGTACTATTATACTTATTATCTTTTTAATTCACTAATTCCACTCTCTCTTTATATATTTTGTTTACCCTCTTGTTCTTTTACTTCCCCTATGGTTCTACTTTTATGATTGCTCACGTTTTTAATTTATTCGAACTATTTTAATATTCTACTTTCGCTCATTCATTCCGGGCCTTATCCTGCGCACATACAATCTATTCCCTAGGGTGTGGTTTCTCATCACAATTTTATTTACTTTATCTCTGCCAACAGGGGTACCCTAAGGTTCATTAACATACTTTTAATTATTCTATTCCTAGCTACCACTATATAATCCTAGAATTTACTTCTTAAGCAAAGGTAACGCGAACCCTCTTACCTCGGGCTTTTTAAATAGAACCTGGATTTTAGCTCGGCGACGATGACGACGTCGGTGTTGCTCCTCGTTAGCGGGAACGATCGTGACTGAACCGAGACAAGGGCTTCGAGCTTCGAGGTTCCCGACACGAGCCCGACACGATTACGGGTCGGTAACGGCGCCGGTGCGATCCGAGGAGAGAGAGAAAGCTCGTGGGTGAGAGAGAGGGGTCTTGATGGTGGTGATGGGGGATAGTGATGGTGGCTCGTGGTGGAGGTGGCGGTGGCGGCCTTGGTGGCGGCGGCCGTGGTGGCAAGGAGGTGGAGAGAGAAAGAGGGAGAGAGAGCTTGTGAGGGAAGGAGAGAGAAAGCAAGAGAGAGAGAGAGACGGGTTGAGAGAGGGGGGAAAGGGAGGCCACGGTGGGGCGGTCCAGGGCGGCGGTGGAGGCCGTGGAGGAGGGAGGAAGAAAGAGGATCGGAGGAGGAGAGAGAAACAAAGGGGGAGGGTGGGTGAAGACGAGGGTCTCCCCCCGATTTAAAGCCACTCGGACTATTTTCGCTTAAGCGAAATTTATTCGCTTAAGCGAACGACCTTCAGTAATGGACACAAACGCTTTTCGCTTAAGCGAAATCCGTTCGCTTAAGCGAACTTCATCTGTGTTGCCACTGGATCAGTTTCGCTTAAGCGAAATATTTTCGCTTAAGCGAAATGATCAGATACTGCTGTTTCATTTTTCTATTTTTCTTCTATTTTCTTCTGGACTTCAAACTCCCATAACTTCTTTGTTCACCGTCGGATCTTACTCAAATTTGACGAGCAACTCCCTAAAACTCATATCTTCATATCCAACGGTGGAAATTCCATTTTGAGTCCCAAATATTTTATTTTAATTTTCCCCTTGTTATTATGTTTCTTATCGAATTATCTATTTTTCTAGCCCGATCCTAACTTCGATTTAACGTTCCTTTCTCCTCTAATTCGCTTAGTATTATTATTTTATTCTAATGCTAGAATTCTCATTTGGAATACCTATTTGTGGTTTGTTATTTTCATTTTAATTATTCTAATTATTATTTATTTATTTATCTTCGGGTTTAAAATTTGGGATGTTACATCCTTCACATGTGCAGCTGACGTCTGGCATGTATAACGGTATAATAGTGGGAATCAGATCGTTGGAGAAGGATACATGTATGATGGTATGTTGGTATCAGCGCAAGTGGGCCACTTAGACCTCTTACCGGTATGCCGGTATCAGCATCCGGTATGCCGATATCAGCATAATTGGGCCAACAGGGCCTCTTGTCGGTATGCCGGTATCAATGTAATTGGGCCACTTAGACTTCTTACCGGTATGCCGGTATCAACATAGTTGAGCCACTTAGACCTCTTACCGGTATGCCGGTATCAGCATCCGGTATGCCGGTATCAGTATAATTGGGCCAACAGGGCCACTTGCTGGTATGCCGGTATCAACGTAATTGGGCCATTTAGACCTCTTACCGGTATGCCGATATCAGTATAGTTGGGCCACTTAGACCTCTTACCGGTATGCCGGTATCAGCATCCGGTATGCCGGTATCAGCATAATTGGGCCAACATGACCTCTTGCCGGTGATGCCGGTAACAATGTAATTGGACCACTTAGACCTCTTACCGGTATGTCGGTATCAGCATGGTTGGGCCAATAGGGCCTCTTACCGGTATCAGCATATCGGTATTCCGGTCTAATAGATGTGCTCCATAACAGTAGCCCCCCAAGTCATGGTTCATGAATGTGAGCCATGAATTCTAAGTGGATTCATCAAGTCTTCCACTCTTCAATCCCTAAGTTATTTCCTAGGTACATTGGACATACCGTTATCATGGATTCGAGATACTGATTTTGTCTTTGTGTATCCATACAATTGTTGATCCATGGAAATCCTATTCTAGCTAGCAAATGGTTTTCCATTTAACTTAATAGCCTTTTACATTCAAGACTATCAGGGACCATACTAGATACATGGGTGGTGTTCATTTTTATACAAGAACATCTTTTACCCATTTCTCTCCTTATCTGATGGCTAGTCAAATAAGTGGTGTATTTAGCTTTGGATATTGAATTCTTATATTCGGATTTGGATTTTTCGACCGCCTTGCCAAATTCATGGTAGTAACAACTCATGTTTTAAACCGAGGTGCCGAATTCCTGAGGCTGATATGAGGCACTCTTTGACTCTGAAAAAGATTAGACTCACTCATGGGGTCTTTTATTGAAGGAAACCGGTTTGAGATAACTAGCTCATGGGGCTATAACACTTAATTCGGCTTTTCTATTAACCCTGCAACTCATGGAATTTTCACGATTCTTATTAATAAAATAGAAACTACCATAACTTGGACGTGACAATGGTCCACATGACCTTCTTTCAAAACAGAAGCAAACTAAATTGATGTATTTTTCAGCCCTTTCCATCACCTCGTCCATAGTTTTGATCTTGTGCATCACCAAATAGTCTGTAAAATTTCATGGTCTCAGAGCGCGCATCAAAAGATGAAGGGCCACCAAAGCCTCTATGTCACTGATAGACAAATACTCTGTATTAAAGCGAGTGAGGAAGTCTCTCAATGACTCCCCCTTTTCTTGCTTAATTTGGGATAAGTGATGCTCGGACTTTGGTTGTGCCTTGCTTGTCATGAAATGTCCCAGGAATTTGGCAGCCAAATCCTTCCATCCTGTGACTGAATCAGGTTCCAATTTTGAATGCCAACGCAAAGCCGCTTTTTTCAGAGTCAAGGGGAAAGTGCGACACTTGTACGCATCCTTAGCCCCTTGACATGACATTGCAACCAGAAAACTGTCTATGTGTTCCTGTGGGTCTGAATTCCCGAAATACGGATCTACATTGGCGGGAGCTTTGAGATTTTCAGGCATGGGGAAGACCATTATGCTTTCAGAAAACGGGTGGTCCTTTTCTTCAGGCTCTCCAGCTAATCCGACCTCATTCACTTTACCTATATCAGATTGGGATGTTCCTTTCGTCGATTCCCTCAACAGTTTGTCTTGCTCATCCAATCGTCTACGCAGACGAGCCAATTCTGTCTCAAGGCTTGTCTTCTTCTGCGAACATCCACCAGATGATCCTTTACTCTCATGACGGGAATGCGAAGGGCTCCCTCCTCTAGCGGGGAGCCTCTGTCGCGATTTCTCTCGTTTATGATGAGAGGGTCCCTCTTTTCTTTAACGCTCAGCTTCAGCCCGCCTTCTTCCTTCACTCAATCGTTCGCTTAGGTCCTTTTGGCGTGAAGACAGTTGTCCTCCACTTAGATGATTTCTCAGTTCCATCACGCTATGGTGACTGGGTTCCACACGCTCTTCTTGTGACTGGTTTGCCATGGACTTTTTCAAAAGGTGGTGGGAATAGATTTCTCGCTCCCACTATGGTCGTCAATGTTCTGTCGTGGAATTACCGGTCTTATTCTATCCGACTAAGAATTCGGCAATCCTACTCTTGATGTCAGACTTGAAGTGGGCACCTTGAACACCAAGATACCCACACTCTGGTCGTTCTACTTCGGTGTGGTGTGTGTGTTTGTGTGAGCTGAGATAGATGTATACCTGCTTACTGTTCACTCTTTTGCAAGTATACTAGATCAGATAGTAATATAGTCGGTTAAGACCAGATATCGTACCCACAGGGACTCAGAATTGTTCAATCTATCTCTACCTAAGGGAAAATCTAGAGTAAAATCTATTAAAATGCAAAATTAAAAATTAAATAAATAAATTAAAAAGAAAGAATTATATGCTGAAAATAAAATAAAAGAGAAATTAAATGGAAGAACTTGGTTAGGAACTTAGTTTCATTGTATATTCATTTATTTATTATAAATTAATATTTTTCATTCAAATCAAGAACAAATTCAGAAAATAGTAATTCCTAGATTCCTCTTATGAAATTACTGTTTATTATCCAATTTATTAAATCCTAATTCCTTAGAAATTTAAACCATTGAATAACCTTAATTAGGAACAGTGAATTATCAAGTTATATAACAATCCAAAAGCATTCCTACAAGTTGAATCATTATACTGTTTAATTGCATGACCTATTGTAAATCCTAATTTTCCAATTCAGATTTAGAAATCTAAAACATAGATTAGCTACTTCTATGCATAACAACAAAAACCCAATTAAACACTTGATTTAAAACTGAAAAACATTAACTCATAAAAATAAATTACAAATACAAATCCACCATGTTCCTAACACAAAAGGTTTAGTTACACATAATGAAAGAGAAGAATAAAAAAATAACTATGATATTTACTCCTAAATTACCACAGATATGTGCTTCAAATCTTCAATCTTCTCCGGATTCCTCCTTCGAATGCTCCCAAAACTGTGTAAAATCCCCTTTCTAAAACTATCTATTGAATACTAATCACTACTCATGGTTACTAACTCCCTATTTTCCTCTGCTAAACCTAATACTAATCCTAATATAAAGAGATAAAAGTCTAATCTTATCAAAATCCTTCAAAACTGCTCAGAATTAGGCCCAATTGGGTTTTCTCGTGCCTTGCGCGTCTGGGCGTGTTGGTCAGCACGCCTGGGCGCGCGCCATCTGATCACCCGGTAATTAACGAAGCACGCGCACCTGGGCGCGCCTCCCACGCGCCTGGGCGTTCCAAGTAATTTTCGACTCCGTTTCTCTCCGTTCTTGTGCCATTTTCAAGGTCTTCTTATGCTCTTCTCAACTCCAATAATATTTTCTCCAAATAAAGCTAAGCTCCAAAACACCTGAAATATATCCAAAACGGATCAAAACGTTCAAAGGATTCTAATAAACTAAAAATTCCTAAAACTAATACAAAATACCTATATTTACAAGAGAAACAAGCCAAAACCATAGCAAAAGGAAGTGAAATTAAGCCCAAAAATATCATATATTAGACCCAAATCACACCCCCAAACTTAGCATTTTGCATGTCCCAGATAAAAGTAAAATAAAAATTCATAAACTCAAGACTCCCCTCTAAATCAAAATGCACAACACTTGATCTAAGACTTCGACTCTTCAACACAGCCACATATTTACACAAGCTATTCACATATCAAAATGAGGTTAAAGAAACAAAATCAATCAGAACTCAGAACTAGTGAACACTCTCAACCTCTCAGTGTATATCTCTCATGTGTATCAAGGGTATAAATCAATTCACTCAAGTTCATACAATAGTTAAATGTTACCATAAGCTTGACCATAGACCCAAATCTCCACTGAATTTATTAAATACATGCACAAATCAAAAGGTCTTTAATTTGGTTGTAATGAGGCCATGACTAAAAGTGTTAGGTGGGATAAAAGAAGGAAGGGATGAAACTAAGGGCTAAAATGCAAAACAAATTTCCCTCTAAAAATTATGAATGAGCAATGAATACTATGAGGACTCACACTCAACTCCAAAATCATTATCATCCGTCTTTTCTTTTCACTTTTTTTTCCTTCTATTCTCTTCCAAATTTCTCTTTATTATTTTTTATTTTTCATTTTTTCTTGGAAGAGAAATAGAACTCATGACACTTTTCACCAATTACTTTAACTTTTTCTTTTGAGTCATTCTCTCAATTGCTCATTCAAAATTTCCAAGGTACTCACAAAAATAATACAATAGATGCAGGGTAGCAAAGAAAAATCATAATATCTCATAAGGTTCAAAATGGGCAACTAAGGGAAAACAAATCCAACAAAAATCTCTGAAGGCTACAAAAACACCATCCTAAATGCCTTAATCATTTTCATGTATGTAATCAATTATCAATCTTAAAATGGTCAGCGGTCAAGTTCTAGAACACAAAACTAAAGAGAACACACTCATGAAAGAAATAGGGGTCTCAAATCAAAATATTCAATAAATCATACCCCATCAAATAGGCTCAAAATCTCACTAAGCTAAAGTCAGTTCACTAATTTCAAGTTCTGAAACACTTTGTCAAAATAACCAGATTTAAAAAATATTTACAGCTCAACAAATAAATAACATGAACCAATGAGTCTAATCCTGAACTAAGTATATACACCTATCATCAGAAAAATAATCCTAAGTCTAGAATAATTACAAAACCTCTACCTAAGACACAAACTAACACCAAAAACGGGAGAAAAATTCAGATCTGAAAAAAAATTTTATTTTTTTATTTTGTCCACTCCCCCAAACTTAAAGGTTGGCTTGTCCTCAAACAAACTAAACTAAACATACCTAACTACAAAATAAAAAATTACATGGAATAAATTTGGAACACTTACTACCACATCTACAAAAATTGCTCATCAATAACAATAGTGAGAGACATTCCCCCAAACTTAGTACCTGCAGGTCGTTAGAAACAAGTGCCAAAAATAACACCTCTAATGGAGAAATATCAACTCATATCTGTTAGACAAAATACAACTTGATGCACATAATTAATGATCCAAATAAATATCCAAGCAATAAAAACTAAAAAAAAAAATCCTAGAAAGCAATTACATATTTTTGTTGCACAGGTACAGGACTTGGTCTGATCGGGAAAGGGTATAAAATTGATCAATGAATAAAAATCCCCTAACTTTTGGGCATTTTCGCCCAGTGCACGCCCAGGCGTGCAAGACTACGCGCCCAGGCGTGACAAACCTGTATACTGGTGCTTTTTTTTCTTTTTTTTTATTGCAGAAAATTAAATAATAAAAAAATAATAACCTACACTAACTAATTTCCTAACTTAAAATCAACTACTAAATGGAGTTAGGAAACTTACACTACACCACAAAGGAGTTTTAACAACACCTAATTTACAGCACTTATGTTAAAAATGCTGTAAATAAATAGCTAGTAAATGGGAAGAGAATCAGGATAGTATTTTCAACAGCATTTGGTTCGGTAAATGCTGTAAATTCCCTTGGAAAAAATTTCAACGCTTAATTTACTGCACTTCTTTAGGCGAATGCCGTTGAATGTACGGTGCGAAATTTAATCCCTCCCGCGCACAAATAAGCTGAAGCGCTTTAGTTTTGGTGTTTTGAATATTTTTAATATTATTTTTTATTTTTTAATTAAAAAAACACTCAAATAAGGTCCTTTTGGTTTCCTCTTCTTCTACTCCCTTCTTCTTCACGATCATACCCTCTTCTCATCCTTCGTCCACCATCGTCTCTCATCCTTCGTCCACCACCGCACGCCGCCAGCCACTCTCGCCCACCATCACCGGCGCCGTTGCTATCGTCCCTCTCTCCCTCTTCCGTGTTCTCACTCTTCCTCGCCCTCTCTCTCTCGGTCGACGGCGCGCACGAGCGGCCTCCTTCGCGAATCGAACCGCCACCTTGACACGAAGCCAGCGCCTCCCCTACCCCGCTGTTTCTCGTCGCCGTTGCTGTGGAAACCTCGCGAATCGCGAGCCACGGCCTTCGCCACCAACAACCATGACTCGCGACGCCACCCATAACCGAACCGCCACCATCATTGCTCGCGCCGGCCACCGTCACCGTCGCTGTTGATGACCTTGTGACCCACCGCTCCTCCTCCTAAGCAGCCTTCGAGCAAAGGTAAAGTCATCAACGATTCTGAGATGCAGATGCTCATAATTTCAAGTGATAATGACATAACCGAACCACATTTTGCTTTGTTAGACCTCAGATTTGGTAAGAGAAAGCTGTGGGTCAAGTTATTTCATATGCTTTCCATTTTAATTATTTTGTATAAAGAGATTTTGCTTTGTATGTTTTAGTTAGGTTTTTGATTTCATTTATTGTGTTATTTAGGGTTTTGATTTGGTATTGTGTAAATATGTTTTATGATTTTGAGCAGTCATTTAGAGACACCAAATAAGGCACACCATATGTTTGTTAAAAATCCTAATTAATTTGAATCCTATAGCAGATTGCAAGTTAGACTATTCAAAGACATAATGTTTTTTTTACCATTATGTATGCTTAACTGATCTAAATAGCATATAAAAAACATTATGGTTTAGCATAGTAAAAGCCATTCCTTCAAGTTAGACTATTATTTGCAAGTTAGACTATAGCAGATTGATATACTTTGTTATTTTTATATTATGATTTGGCTTACTTTATCAAATGATGGTTGTCTTAAGAGGAAATGTGATGGTTATTGCTCAAAGATTGATCTACTTTGTTATTTTAATATCACTCTTTGATTGACAAAGTTTTGAACGGATTGATATGCAGATATGGAGATGCTATGAGGTCTTCATAAACTATTTTGGACAGCGATACAAGAGTAAGTTTAAACAAAAGACCAAAAAGTAGAAGTTAGTTTGCTGCATAACTCATTTTCCTCTGATAGCTATAGAAGTTAGTGTACTGTTTTTTGTTGTTGCATTTTGATGAAATGAATTACATTTGTGGTTAGTTGGTATGTTGATATTAGTAGTATTTTTTAGTCCATTAATAGAACAAGTTGTGCTAAGCTCTTCACAAAAAGTGGGTTGAATTATTATTCTATTTATAACATCAAACTCTTTTTAATTTACTTTCCTTGAAGGCATTTTCATAAGGTATTCTGATTTGAATGAAGTTACTTACTTGGAATTTGTTGGCATTATTTGTGTTTCCTTATGATTGGCAATCTCTATAACATTTTCGTGGCTATATATAAGTGTTTAATTTGTGATTTTTTTACTCATTGTTACTAAGCAGATTAGAAGTGGTTGCAGTTTGCAAGATTGGAATAACAATCTGCAAGAAAAAAGATAGCAACTCAAGGCAAATATTTGTTTCTCAAAGTCTTTGCAAAATAAGTCATTATCCTGCACTCTTCTTACTGCTTAGCTACTGTTGTTAAAAAACTTGCATGAAAGTATACGAAAAGTGTTTAATTTAATTTTCTTTCAATATGTTTATATTTTTGGAGCTGTAATATAAATGTTGGATTGATCTGATCTAAGCTACTGTCATAGGTTCTTTGGCAATCAGATGGATTGCATGCTGTGCACTGACCTTATTGATGGTTGAATAGGAAGTCGAAACCTTTGGCTTATTTGGTTCTTTTTTCTTTTTTTTTTTGCCCTCTCCACCTTGTTTGATTCATAAATGAGTAGTCTTGGGGGAGAGGCGGAATAGTTTGACATTCTTTTCTGAGGAAGTTTTGATTGTGAGGTTCTCAAGTAAATATTTTAGGCTGTGGCAAGTGAAGGTGGGACTGATGATGCTAAAAGAAGGGGTGATGCTTTTGCTCGTCCATTTTCTGCCCACCAGCCAAGGTAATATCATAGCATGGGCCATGGCTATCTATCCTGACATCCTGATGCAGATTTATTTATAAGTTCAAGACTATTTATTTGTCCAATGGTTAATCAATTGCTATAGTTTTAACTTCATGTAAAAGTTTAGTGTTAACTTTGTTATAGTCGGTCAATTTGATTAGTTTTTACTTCTTAAAGAAACAATTTGTCAGTCAAGCTCTTCTCCAGTGCACTTGATGGTTGTTGAGAAACTCAAATCAATAAAAAGAAAAAGTGTATGAGAAGCTACTTTTACACCATGAACTCCCTAACTCTACTTTCTAACTTCTTTTAGCTCTTTTTAACTGATTTTGGGGATTAAAGTGGCTTGTTGCATTCAGGAACTGAAGTGATCTTTGTTGAACTGAAGTGGCTTGTATGCATTTTATAGCTTGTGTACTTGCATTAGTCAGCAGTAGGAATCATGAAAAAACTTAATGGTTGGAAGAATTAAATTATTCTTGAATAATTACATATGAACTACCACTGTTGAATTTCTGAAATTTTGTTATTATGATTGACATGAGAATTTGTTTGTTTTTTGTAGAGAAATTTGCTTATATATTTTTTTTCAATGAAAGTACAATATCTAATTAAGTTTTTGATTTTTTTTCCTAATAGGTTGTTAAAGTAGCTGACTTTGGAGTTGCTCGGTTCCTAAATCAGGGGGGAGTAATGACAGCAGAGACTGGAACATATAGATGGATGGCGCCAGAGGTTTGTGATTAGAAAATAACAAAATAAAAGCGTCATGTTCTTGAAGATTTTGATAGCAATAATGTTGGTTTCAAAGTGACATGCATTTTAAACAAGGTTGCCAGACAATTAATAATAGTGACTACCGGATTCTTAATGTTGACTAGTTGGTCGTAGCTTGTTTTCATTGAGTCTCATAACGGCCTCTTTAGATTTATGCTTTCATTATCATGTTCAACCTGAACCACAGCCAATTCTCTGAAGAATTACAATCATTTTGTTTTAAAGTTAAATTTTTACAAGTGATGAAAGATAGGTCTTATATTTGTTTCATTGAGTCTTATAATTATTCACCTTGATCTACTTATCTATACATGTTATTGTAGCTTATTTACAAAAACTGTGGTTTTCTTTTCATTATCTTTTATTGTTATCAGGGAAGATGATAACGATTTCCTGGTTTAGCTTTGCAAATCAAGTGGCAAGCTTCTGAGGGTATTCTTCTGGAGTTTAACTAGATTCTTACTTTTATATTTGGAAGTTATTTCATTGTAGCATTGTTGGTTGGCCACTGGTCCTATAATATATTCTAGCATTCCTTAACATATCTAGAGCCAGTGGTTAGTTTGCTGGTCCTTGCAGTAATGATTTAATAATTTCTGTTCCCTTAGTCATGTTTTCAGTGTTCCGGGAAATTTGACGCAAGTATTTGGAATGAACTATTTAATTTTTTGGCCCTTACAATTAAATATGTCCTTTACAATTAAATACTGGCTTATTGTTTTGATTGCAACTATGATTCAAGTTGATGTGTTGAGGAAACAATATATGTATGTGTATTTACTTTTGTTTTCATTATTTTTATCCAGTTATCAACATGTATAAGCCACATATCCTGTTATTAAAATAAAAACTGATAATGAAATGTTGAAGGCGGAAGATTTGAACTCTGCTCTAGTTTCTCAGTTTTTCTAGAGTACATTTAGTTTGTCTTGTTTATTTCTAATCTCAATGTGATGTTTTGCTTACGGGAATGGTTCGTTTCAGCTACAAAGGGATGCTTATGCCTTAAGTTCTTGCGTGTGGGGCTGAAGACCAATGAAGAAAGAACCAGTGCATTGGATACATAGTAGAGCATGTGTTGCAGCTCCTTATTTTGGCCCAAAGGTACCAAGAGCGCTCTTGGTTCATAATAACTTACTTTCGTAATTTATCATAGTTACTGCAAATTTTGATGACTTAGCTTATATTGATTTGTTATAGTGTTGAATCTGTTTGGGCCTTTTGGTATTTAAAGGTTCAAGGGGAAGGCTTGTGCTTTTGTATGGGACATTTTTAGTTCTAGTAGTAGTGGCCTAGTGGGCAGAAATGATCATGATTACAGCTTTCATTTGTGTCTTACCTGAGAAGGTATGACCCATTTTGTATAACCAATCTTGCTGAGTTTGATACTAATGTTATTCTTTGGTTCCTCAAGCATATGCATATTCTATACAATTGGTTACTATTTTGTTATTAACTAAATTTCTTTCTAATTTAGTTATTTTGATTATTAACTAAATTTAGGTGCATAACATAAGGAAATCACTGATTTTTTGGCTGCCTTTTGTTGTTGTTGTTATTGTTGTTGTTGTTGCAGTTATCTTCTGTTTGGAAGTACAAAAGGAAGTTGAGAGAGCAGAAACCTTGTCCAAATTTGACTACCTTAGCCAATGCAGAGCATATTGGTGATTTCAATTGTATTTTTTATTCTACTGTTCCTAGCTTTATTTTCTCTATCCTATGTGAAGAGGCTTATGGGATTGCATTCCCAAGAATGATTTTGTAGTTGGTTTGTCTCGGGCTTTTAGCCCCGTTTATTATTATAAAAAAAAGAGAGATATTTATCAATATTAATAAAAAAAATCCTTTCAATTATATTGTTTTAGTACTTCTTGCTAGATTTTTATTTTAATAATTTTTCTTGAATTTATTTAAATAATTCATGCAATAAAAAGTTTAAATATGAGGAAAAATAATTTTAAAAATAAAAAAATTATATATATATATATATATTTACAGCGCTTACTTAAGCAAGTGCAGTAGAAAATAGTTACTAAATTCACATTTACAACATTTATTTAAGCAAGTGCAGTAGAAAATAAATGAATTTACAGCACTTGCTTAAACAAATGCTGCAGGAAATTGCCACTAATTTAACATTTACAGCGCTTATTTAGGCAAATGCAGTAAAAAGTATACGAATTTACAGCACTTCTCGCATATAAGCGCTGTAAACTAGGCGTATCAGCTTAGCGAAAATGGGCATTCTACAGCATTTGTGAAGCGCTGTTGTTTCAGACTTTTTCTATTGGTGCAACATGGAGGAAATCCCCCAAATCTTATTTACCTGTGTCACATGAACAACTAAAAATAGTGCTATAAAGCACCTCATTAGTAGTTACTTATAGAAAGTTTCAACTCCTTATTCACTAACTAACTAACTAAAAAAAATAAAATCTACACTACTACATAATTACAAAGAATCCACTAGGATCCCAAATTCTATAACTCAACTCCCATGTGATATAGGAATAACAAGTTACTCCCATGTCCCATGAGAATGAGCATGGATGAAGTAAGGAAATTTTAGAAACAAATTCAATCCCACCAGGGTCAAAAGGTATATTCCTTACATCATGCATCATCTTAGAAAATTTGCCTTTTTCCCCATTCATGAAAGTGTTAATTTCATGAACAAGGGAAACAAAATTCTTAGGATCTTTATTCATCCCTTTGTACAACAATGACTTATGTTGATGTTCTGGAAAAACATCATGCAAACTCAATGGTCGAACATAATTGAAATTTTTTGAATAATCCATACATGCAAGGGATTTAACACAATTTTTAAGTTCAGAAATTTCAGCACGCAAGGATGAGTAAAATTTTTCTACTATTATTCTATCCCCATTTGTTTTGTTTTGTTTCACCTCTTCTATCTCATGATGCACCTTACTTTCTTTTTCTTCTTCAAAATTTTCAGAGAGATTAGTACTTAAGTCTTCCTTAACGGGAAACTCTTGTACCAACTTCTCTATGAAAGATTTCTTATATAATTTTTCAATCTCACTAATAGGGAGGGGTATTTGCATCATAAGTAAGAGGATGTGAAGCCAAAACAAAATCAAAAATTTTTAACTCATTACAAATCATTATTGTACGTTTCAATTAAATCTCAAAAATAGATTTCACTCCAAGTTACTTCTTAGTGCCAAAACAGATTAAACTAATTCAAGTCCCCGACAACGGCGCCAAAAACTTGTTCACTCTCTAGCAAGTATACTAGATCAGATAGTAATATAGTCGGTTAAGACCAGATATCGTACCCACAGGGACTCAGAATTGTTCAATCTATCTCTACCTAAGGGAAAATCTAGAATAAAATCTATTAAAATGCAAAATTCAGAATTAAATAAATAAATTAAAAAGAAAGAATTATATGCTGAAAATAAAATAAAAGAGAAATTAAATGGAAGAACTTGGTTAGGAACTTAGTTTCATTGTATATTCATTTATTTATTATAAATTAATATTTTTCATTCAAATCAAGAACAAATTCAGAAAATAGTAATTCCTAGATTCCTCTTATGAAATTACTGTTTATTATCCAATTTATTAAATCATAATTCCTTAGAAATTTAAACCATTGAATAACCTTAATTAGGAACACTGAATTATCAAGTTATATAACAATCCAAAAGCATTCCTACAAGTTGAATCATTATACTGTTTAATTGCATGACCTATTGTAAATCCTAATTTTCCAATTCAGATTTAGAAATCCAAAGCATAGATTAGCTACTTCTATGCATAACAACAAAAACCCAACTAAACACTTGATTTAAAACTGAAAAACATTAACTCATAAAAATAAATTACAAATACAAATCCACCATGTTCCTAACACAAAAGGTTTAGTTACACATAATGAAAGAGAAGAAGAAAACAAATAACTATGATATTTATTCCTAAATTACCACAGATATGTGCTTCATATCTTCAATCTTCTCCGGATTCCTCCTTCGAATGCTCCCAAAACTGTGTAAAATCCCCTTTCTAAAACTATCTATTGAATACTAATCATTACTCATGGCTGCTAACTCCCTATTTTCCTCTGCTAAACCTAATACTAATCCTAATATAAAGAGATAAAAGTCTAATCTTATCAAAATCCTTCAAAACTGCTCAGAATTAGGCCCAATTGGGTTTTCACGTGCCTTGTGCGCCTGAGCGTGTTGGTCAGCACGCCTGGGCGCTCGCCATCTGATCACCCAGTAATTAACGAAGCACGCGTGCCTGGGCGCGCCTCCCGCGCGCCTAGGCGTGCCAAGTAATTTCCGACTCCGTGTCTCTCCGTTCTTGTGCCATTTTCAAGGTCTTCTTATGCTCTTCTCAGCTCCAATAATATTTTCTCCAAATAAAGCTCCAAAACACCTGAAACATACCCAAAACGGATCAAAACGTTTAAAGGATTCTAATAAACTAAAAATTCCTAAAACTAATACAAAATACCTATATTTACAAGAGAAACAAGCCAAAACCATAGCAAAAGGAAGTGAAATTAAGCCCAAAAAATCATATATTAGACCCAAATCACTTACCATACTAGACTTATATAGGCATACCCACTTTATTGGTGTTGATTGCTGCCATCATGAAGCAGGTGAAATTTCTGTAAACGGTAGAATATTATGGCAGGTATCATAACCTGTAGGATCCAATGCGCAAGGGGATAACGGATTTTCTCGGATTCCTTCACACGTGCAGCTGACGTCTGGTATGTATAACGGTATAATAGTGGGAATCAGATCGTTGGAGAAGGTTACATGTATGATGGTATGCTGGTATCAGCGCAAGTGGGGCACTTAGATCTCTTACCGGTATGCCGGTATCAGCATCCGGTATGCCGATATCAGCATAATTGGGTCAACAGGGCCTCTTGCCGGTATGCCGTTATCAATGTAATTGGGCCACTAAGACCTCTTACCGGTATGCCGGTATCAGCATCTGGTATGCCGGTATCAGCATAATTGGGCCAACAGGGCCTCTTGCCGGTATGCTGGTATCAACGTAATTGGGTCACTTAGACCTCTTACCGGTATGCCGGTATCAGCATAATTGGGCCAACATGACCTCTTGCCGGTGATGCCGGTATCAATGTAATTGGGCCACTTAGACCTCTTACTGGTATGCCGGTATCAGCATAGTTGGGCCAATAGGGCCTCTTACCGTAACGACCCAAAATCCAGTCCATTGAAAAATACGAGTTAACAAAAACTTTTTCTATAAAGAGTGTGAAAACCAAAAGTACTTTTCATTAGAGTAATATTTCCTTGGCAAAATAGTCTGAGTGTAAAGCATATATAATACAAAACCCCAAAACCCTTTTTACACCCAGAGCATTGGTCTTCACAACTTGATCCTTCTGCAAAAGGATTCGGATGACGAGACATCATCCTGGCTGTTCCTTCTAGACCACTTTCACTCTTACAGGAAAGGCTTCAATCCTGGCCTTTGAGAGAACCTACCACCACAAACATGGTAGATGAGAGTAAGTCACTTGTCATATCGCCTAAGCAGATTATATGATTGGTCAATCACAAGCATCGCAGATATCAATTCAATATAGTAAATGCATGCTCATGAGTCTTATTAAACAATATAATCTATAATCATTAATCTTTCATGCTATGCATGCACGTCTCTCAAATCATTTCTCCATAATCAACTCTTCCAGGAAAACAACACTCTGGGATAGACAATCGTGCGCTCGATGTTTCCACAACTTGTATAGCGGCCACACCGTTCTATACTAGAACCCCATCGACCACGATCTTAAAATGATACAAGGGGATGATCCCTGAACCATTGTCCACCAATAGTTCTAGGTCCTTGTCATTTCTACGGTGGCGGCCACACCGTTCCAACCGTCTCATGTAGCGGCCACACCGTACTACATGGTTTCCAATCCCGCATGCACCTCACTCATATACGATTCCCTCTACACCATGCATGAGATGCATCACACATATATTAATCATCACATTATACACATGGCGGCCACACCGTTCCATGCCTTCATATAGAGGCCACACCGTACTATATGGAATCACACACATATGGCGGCCACACCGTTCCACATGTCTTCGTATAGCGGCCACACCGTTCTATACGGAATCACACACATATGGCGGCCACACCGTTCCACATGTCTTCGTATAGCGGCCACACCGTTCTATACGGAATCCTTTAAGTATAATGACTTCTTGTAGGAGCTAATCCTCAACATTTGTGGTTCGGGTAATTCCACTTATCCAACGTTAACGTATCCAAATCAAAGCAACTAGCCTTAACGCATTTGGGTTGGATTCTCATAACCAGCAAGCATCACCATTCTTGCATTAACATTAATACTCCTTAAGTCATTATTTTTTTTATATTCCAAAAAAATTAATTATCACGTAGGCTCAATCGTTTATTATCAAACACACAATCCTCAGATTGAAACATTAGACTTGCTCCACTTATCATCATGAGGTAGTAACTTCTACCTAATGTCCTTTAAGTCATTAACTTCTTTTGTTCTATGGCATTGATTACCAAGTAGACGCAATCATGCTTATCAAACCCTTTCTCGACATCATACCCAGATCATGAATTATCAATCACATTCTATATCCTCAAAGTAGACATGATCATTTTTAATCCAAAGAGGACATGATGATTACTCCACAACTCATACCATATGAATCAACTTATTTGGAGGTTAAACTCAAATAATTGTTCATTAATCATATGAAATTGTCATACTCAAGACATGATTCATTAGGCATATGCAACCATCATGTATCATTCTTAATTTATTTATCATCTTCAGGAAGACCCTATTAAACCAATTAGAACAAAACCAAAGTTCTAATCAAAAGGATAATTCTTAATAAATTAGATGAATAATGATTTACCCTTTCTAACTTGTTAACATCATGCTTATCTCATTGAGAAATTAAAATAATAGTTGAATAATACCTTTAAGGATTAAATTAATCACTTCTATCATTCCTTGCAATCTTTCTTTAGTTCAATTAAATTTGACTTAGTTGAAAATGACATTGTTTTAGCATTCTGGGCAAAAGACTCAAGTATTCATCAAAATACTCGAGTAGTTCCTTAGTCTTTCCAGTTTACTCGAGTAGCTTTTCAAATTACTCGAGTCGTTCATGCTTTTCAGAAAAGTCAAGTTTCAGATTTTCTAAAAATACTCGAGTAGTTCATGAAATACTCGAGTAGTTCATCAACCCAGAATACTCGAGTAGTTCATGTATTACTCGAGTGGTTCATCAGAAAATACTCTTGTTGCATCAATCATTACTCGAGTCCTGAGCCTGATACTCGAGTGATGGTGCAAAAAGTCACACTGGCGCATCACGAAATACTCGAGTATCAAGCCAAGTACTCGAGTCTTGACAGGCAGAACAGACTGGAAATTTGGTTTTAACATACCATTTTCAATTATAGTCAAATTCAATCAAAACCAATGCTTAATAGAGCTAACATAATGCATAACAAACATGTTCCAATATAGAATTAACATCATATTACACTGAATTGAATTTGAGCATCAATTATGCATAAAATCACATTTTCAACAACTTGACATGCCAAATTCAATTCTGAGCAATTCTAACTTAATCCAATGGTCAAATGAACTTTATTTACATATTTAAAACTTGTCTCAAAACAGAGATTACAACAATTCACAGAGAATCCAATCATGCTTCCATTTATGCACAAAAATCACATATTATGAAACTCAACATAGCATTATCAAATTTATCCACATTTAGCACGAAAACTGAGTTTGTACAGCACAATGCAATATTTAGAATTTGCTCCAAACTTGTTCAGGGTTCATTATTAGCTTACCAAAATCATACCAGATCAAGGACATGTTTTATCACATTTACCAATTATAATTCAACCAAGATCAAGAGTTCCTTTTGCTTAATTTCATCAATTCATTTCAGACATTAATCATACTATTAATCAAGTGACCAAGTGATTGTCTGAACCTCCAAGTCCAGCAAGCATGTCTTGGTCCAATTCACATAGCACACACAAGTCAAATTCACAATCTATAATCCTAACAATATGAATGACTTCTCCCATACCTTGGACAACACTTAGACAAACTCCAAAACACCCAAGAACAGTAGCAGCCACACAACAGCCACCAACACCATCTTAAATCACTTCACCCACCAAAATGCAGGACAGTGTGAGCAGAGTCCAAAAACCATATTGTTTGAGTGAGTAATCGTGCACAGAAATTGAGGAAAAAGGTTAGAATCTACTCTCTGCAACATGCATGAGAGATTGAAACCAATTTGAAATCAAGAGGGTTCACGAGCTTACCACAATTGAAGATCAAAGTAAGCTCCAAGAACCAGTTGACAGCAAACAAACCCCACTTTCGAGCTTCGATTCTTCTAACACTCAAACTCTCAGCTCACAATTTTGGTGTATATACAAAGCTCGAGATGTGAGCTTTGTATTGGTGTATGATTTGTGACTCGAATCAAGACAGAGAGGGAGAATCGATTAGACGAACTCAGGAACCCTAACATACGAATCCTTCAACCAATTGCCAAAATGGTTGATTCTCAGCCACATTCAAGCTTAAATACTTGAGTTAGATGGCCATGCACAACGACACGAAGATGGGAACATGTTGAGGAAGACGATTTCGTGTCAACACACGAGAATCGTTGATGGTGACTCACCAAAACACACTAACTCGTTCAACTCTGACCAGAATACTCGAGTCTTACTCAGCAATACTCGAGTATTTTGGTTTGTTTTTGAAAAATATTTATTTTATTTTCTTTTCCTCCAAAATCTTTCTAAAAATACTTCTAGGTCCCAAAACAGGGACTAATGTGCAAAAACATTATTTTCACATATTAAAACTATCTAATATTTTCATGCATAATAAATCACTTCATAATCAAGGATATTAATAAAAATAATTAATTATAAATAAAATTTTATAATTAATTTTTATTAACCAAGAATTAAAAATTTGGGATGTTACACTTACCGGTATCAGCATATCAATATTTCGATCTAATAGATGCGCTCCATAACAGTAGATTAGATGATTTATCTTTTTTTTTGGTCCATGACCGGAGTGTCCACCGCCGACCGCAGTGACTAATCTCCTCGCTGACTTGTAGGCACCTCTAATGGGTGGGACAGCTGGCCCCGAGATTTAACGCCGCTGCATGCACAAGGCAGGATTCGAACATCTGACCTTGCTTAAGCGTGGATCAATCCCTACCACTGAACCACACGCTCGGGGTTAGATGATTTATCTTTTCAGGTTGACTAAGAACAATTAAAAGTATTCATGAAGTAAGGGTGGACAAGATATAAATTTTTAGAAACCTTAAATTTTGGGTTAATGATTTATTAAATTAAATAGCCATGTATTAAATGTAAACCAAAACATCATATAACATATAGCAAAAACACCGATGACAAGCTTATAATAATAATAAAAAAAACTAATAGCATGGTCTACATTCTTGTATTAGTAATATGTGCTTTTGATGTTTATTCATGGCTCATTTGGTGTAGGAGTTTGAGTATTTATTGTAGTGGACCTGTAGTAGTCCGAGCGTTACCCGACCAAAGTCATCTCGATCCGACCAGTTAGACACTGGGACAAGGCCTGCGGTCGGAATGTTACACCGAGCAAGCTGGGTATTATAGAGAAGTTGCGTGCTTATGAGATTAACTCCGAGCATAGGATTCTCATCCTTTTCTCTATCGTTTACAATCTCATCAAGCTTAACCACTTCTCCCAGATTCCCACGACTCTTGGTTAGATAAAAACAGTATTGGATAAAGTCTATCGCCTACAGGATTTACGAATATGATCTTATCATAACCTCTACGAATCCTACTTGAGTTCTTCCTCTTCAGAAGCCTTATCAGAACGGCCCACGACACGCAGGTAATCCCCTATAAGAACCACCATGCTATAGGGGCTAAGGTATGTCTTCTCATCCCTAAGTTGACACTAGCACACACATTGTTGACTAGGGAGAACCTGTTTATCCCAACTGGATATACAGAAATCCTAAAGAGTCCTACATTATTCTCTTGGTTGAGATCACACCTGAAGTTCTTCCATAGCTTCACGGTTGATCTAGATTAAGGACACGACATTGGCGTCGTCTGTGGGAACCAAATAACATATCATTCCCATCACCATGGTCACAACCAGGAGCCAAGTTGGTGATCTCCGTGATCGCATTGGCCGTTCTCGTGGTAGACCCATAAACACTAACAACAATGATTCACAGCCGCAATCTTTTGGTGACCTGCGTGACATTCTTAACCAAAACCATGAAACTAACTCGCAGCCACCACGCACGTCTCATTCTGGAGCAAGAAGCAATCCGCAACCACCAAACAATTCTCACAGTCAACCACCCCCAAATCATGGCCAAAATCATAGTGGAAATCAGGCTACCCATTCTCAACCACCACAATCTCCTCACCATAGAGCCGGGAGCAATCCCCAACCACTTCAGATCCTACGGAATTTACTTCCCCCGCCACCTCCTCCACCCCCTCCTACACCACCTCCCTCCACCCATGGAGACTCAAGCAGCACAGCCCCAACTACCCGTAATACAGCCAGATCTACTGGAACCTGGGCACATCATGGTAGAAATACCCGTCAAACCCCGACCCCACCTATTCAACCCCACCTATTCAACCCAACCCTGATCATATAAGCGTAACCCCTAGAACTAGGTTAAACCCAGGGAGAACTGCCCATGGTAATTCCCGCCATAGCCATTCCACTAGTAGATCTTATGCTACATCTGCATCGGCTCGTGCTCGTGAGCAAGAGATGATTAACATACTCAACAGACAGACAACTTTAATTGAGCAGCAAGGCCGAGCAATCGCCGACCTTCAACAACAAGCCATGGCAAGGATAACTCAAAACCAACCAGTTACCATACCCCCTCATAACCAAATAACCCAGACAATAGATCCTCAGCCTCTCCCCGTAATGCAACTTCCTCCACCTCAAAATTTCCATACCAACCCAGTTGCAAATCACGATCAGGGTGATTTTCACCCTGGCCAGCCATTTACCCCATATATCATGGACTTTGAAACCCCTTTGGGATACTTAGGCCCGTCCAATGTACCACATTACAATGGCCTGACCGACCCAGTTGACCACATAGTCTCTTATGAAGGGGCCATGAATTATTATGGAGGCGGCGATTGGATGAAATGCCGAGCTTTCTCAATGACCCTTGAGCCCTCGATATTGCGATGGTATTCCTCTCTCCCTCAAAATTCCATTAATTCTTGGGAAGAGATGAAACAGGTGTTTTTAAACAGATATACTGCCAGCTGCTTCCAGCCAAAGTCCAACCACACACTGGCAGCAGTTACGCAGAAACAAGATGAGCCATTAAAAGATTACTTGTCACGCTTTCATACTGAGGCTAGTTCTGTTCCCCGATTGGAGCCAGGCGTGGCGGTGTTGTTATTTACGCAAGGATTGCAGCCAGGGGATTTCAGAAAATCGCTGATCGGAAAACCCCCTAAAGACATGGCGGAACTCAGACAGAGATCAGATAAGTTTATCAACTTGGAGGAATTCCATAAGGGGCAAAAATTCCGAGATGCTAGACAACGGGCCGACCCTCAAGGGCAGAATAAACAAAAACGTGACGAACGTTTTGGTGGCAGACATGACAGAAACGATCGGGACCGAAGGATACCTCCAAGGAATAAATATCAGGAATACACTCCTCTGACTGTTCCAAGGAGCCAAATCCTTCGGGAAACGATGCAGACCGACTTACGCTCGGCCCAGAGACCTTCGTCTTTAAGGAAGGGCGCACAACGTGATAGGTCGAAATATTGTGACTTCCACAAGGGCTATGGACATACAACCGACGAATGCATCTGGTTGAGAGATTTGATCGAGGAAATGATCAAAGATGGTAAGCTGCAACAGTATATCAGAGATGCAGCGGGAAGAAGAGGCAGGAATATATCCCACTCACCAGTAAAGTCCAAGCGCCAAAGAAGTAAATCACCAGATGATAGGAATGCAGGGAAACAGAGAACTGAGCCCTCCCCGGTCACTGACACGAATCCAACGAACAATGAGTTTTTAGTCAACACTATTGCTGGAGGATTCACCGGGGGTGGAGATAAAAAAGCCGACAGGAAGAAGTACATCAACCAAATCTTAGCCGTGAGCCAAAAGCCTATTTGCAAAAGATCAACAAAAAATGTTCCCATCATTTTCTGTGATGACAGTTTGGACGGAATTCTCCCAGGTCATAATGATCCTATGGTAATCACAGCCCTTATTGGTAATTACGAAGTAAAACGCGTCTTCATCGATCAAGGGAGTTCGGCGGATATCATGTTCCTCCCTTTGTTCAAAGCACTGAAACTTAGGGAATGCAATCTCACTCCATTTGAAGGAGAGCTGATCGACTTTACTGGGGACACCGTCGAACCAAAAGGTTACATTCAACTTCTCGTTACCCTCAGACAGCAACCTTCGGCCAGGAAAGAAATAATCAAGGTTTTGGTGGTCGACTGCCCAGCGGCCTACAATGCTATCCTCGGAAGAACTTCTTTACAAGCTTTTGGTGCGGTAGTTTCAACGGTCCATTTGGCTATGAAGTTCGTCAGAACTGATGACAAAGTGGTAACAGTCAAAGCCGAGCAGGAGGCGGCTCGGAAATGCTACAATGCAAGTTTGGGCAAGGTTAAAAACAAGGACCAGGATCATTTAGAAAGAGTTCCCCTCGGCAAAGGTAATATTAATCTGGCCGACCTTGATGTGCGTGATGAATCAGACAGAAACAGACCAACTCCGAAGGGACAATGAGAGTTCTTGACATTAAGTGTTGATCCTATTAGACAAGTTAAGATCGGTTCTGATCTTCCCATCAATGTTAAAGAAGAACTTTCTGCCCTACTAGTTGCTAATAAGGATCTGTTTGCCTGGACCTCGGCCGATATGCCGGGAATTGATCCTAACTTTATCTGCCACAAGCTGATCATTCTTCCAGAGGCAAAACCAGTGGCACAACGCAAAAGGAAGGTTAGTGCTGAAAAGGCCGCAGCTATTGAGGAAAAAGTTACCGAACTACTCCGAGCTGGCTTCATTCGGGAGATTGACTATACAGACTGGTTAGCTAACACCGTCTTAGTCAAAAAGCCCAATGGAAAATGGAGGATGTGTGTGGACTATATGGACTTGAACAAAGTCTGTCCAAAAGATCAGTATCCACTTCCTGTTATTGACAAGCTCGTCGACAGTTCGGCCGGATACAAACTCCTCTCATTCATGGATGCTTACTCCGGGTACAATAAGATACCCATGTTCCCTGCCGATCAAGACAAAACCGCATTCATCACCGATAGAGCAACATATTGTTACAATGTCATGCCCTTCGGTTTAAAGAATGTAGGAGCTACATATCAGCGAATGATGAACAGGGTTTTTATAGGGATGATCGGCTTGAATATGGAAGTTTATATTGATGACATTATCGCAAAAAGCAGACAGCAAGAGATCCATGCCCAAGACCTCAAGACAATACTGGATCGAGCAAGAAAATACTCCATGAGATTAAATCCTGAAAAGTGCGTGTTTGGAGTCCCAGCCGGATCCTTCCTCGGTTTTATGCTAACTGAAAGGGGTATTGAAGCTAATCCAGATAAGTGCAAAGCAATTCTGGAGATGAGAAGCCCAGCCAGTTTAAAAGAAGTCCAGCAACTCACGGGTCGGGTAGCGGCCCTACCCAGGTTCCTGTCTCAAGCCGCTCGGAAAGCTTTGCCGTGGTACCAGCTTCTTAAGAAGAACAAAGACATCCGTTGGGATGAACATTGCGAACAAGCTTTCATTCAGTTAAAAAAATATCTCTCCAGCCCACCAGTCCTTCATAGCCCTGTTACCGGGGAAAACCTTATTCTCTATATGTCGGTAGCAGATGCAGCAGTCAGTTCGGTATTGGTACGTGAGGATTCAGGAGTTGAGGCTCTCATTTATTTCGTGAGCCGAGCACTACAGGGATCCGAGCTGCGTTACCAAAAGCTTGAGAAACTTGCATATTGTTTGGTAATATCTGCTCGGAGATTAAGACAGTACTTCCAGGCTCACCCAATCGTGATCAAGACAGCTCAACCCCTTAGGCAAGTCCTTCACAAGCCTGACTTGGCTGGTAGAATGGTCTCATTGTTGGTGGAATTATATGAGTTTGATATCGTGTATGAACCAAGGAAAGCAATGAAGTCTCAAGTTCTTGCCGATTTTGTCACTGAATTCACCGAGATTCCCTCGGACATTCCCCAGGATCCGTGGTCAGTCTATATGGATGGCTCAAGCAACAGAAAAGGAGCAGGTGCTGGCGTCATTATTGAAAATCCCGAAGGACTTTGCATGGAATACTCACTAAAATTTGAATTCCAAACTTCGAATAATCAAGCAGAATATGAAGCAGTCCTGGCTGGCCTCAAGATGGTTCAGGAGTTTGGAGCTAATCGGGTATCCGTATTCAGCGATTCACAATTAGTAGTCTCACAGATTAAGGGGCAGTACTCGGCTAAGGAACCCATCTTGCAGAAGTATCTTGAAGAGGTAAAGCGAATTATCTCCAACTTTTCAGAGTTTGACATTTCCCATGTCCCGAGAGATTCAAATTCCCGAGCCGATATTTTATCTAAACTGGCAAGTTCGAAGGGGTCGGAAAACAACAAGACTTTGATACAAGAAACCATTCCCAAACCAAGCGTCATTCTTTCAATATCATTATCTCAATCTTGGATTGATCCGATTCTCACCTACTTACAACACGATTTTGTTCCTCAAGATCAGACAGAGGCTCGGAGGTTGATTAAGAAATCAGCTCAGTACACGGTTCTTAATGGTGTCCTCTATAAGAGAGGTTTCGGCTCCCCTATGCTTAGATGCGTTAATCCATCTCAAGCTGAAGAAATCCTTGAGGAGATCCACGGAGGAATTTGTAGCCATCATATGGGCGAAAAATCTCTAGCTCGGAAAATAATCCGGGCAGGATACTTTTGGCCCACATTGCAAAAAGATGCCATGGAACATGTCAAGAAGTGTGTTCAATGTCAGTTTCACAGTGATAATTATCAAAGACCTGCTGAAGAGCTACATTCCCTCAGAGCTCCTTGGCCTTTCTACCAATGGGGAATGGACATCATTGGAAAATTTCCCACGGCACCTGTGGACAGTTGAAGTTTGTGGTCGTGGCCATCGATTACTTCACTAAGTGGATTGAAGCGGCGCCATTAGCAACAATCTCTGCGGCCCAAGTTCAGTCTTTCTTTGTGAAGGAAATAATCTTCGGTTTGGAGTGCCTCATTCCATAGTCACTGATAATGGATCACAATTCGCAGCCTCTCATTTTCAGCAATTAGCAGCCGACCTGGGAATCACTCACTATTTAAGTTCCGTTGAACACCCACAGACCAACGGATTAGCCGAGGCTGCCAACAAAACTATTTTGGACGGGATAAAAAAGAAACTTGGCAACGCAGCTGGCACATGGGCAGATAAGTTTCCGAGCGTTCTATGGTCACACAGGACAATTGTACATTCCTCAACAGGTGAGACTCCTTTTCGTTTGACATATGGCTACGACGCTGTCATTCCAATCGAAAAGCGAATTCCCACCTTTAGGACGCTTGAACATCCCTCGGAAGCTAACAACAGTATGCTCAGCGAGGAACTCACATTACTTGAAGAGATACGAAAGAATGCGGCAGCTCATGAAAGGAAGGTAAAGGAGCGACAGGCCCGAGACTACAACAAGAAGGTCCGACCGCGAAGCTTTGAGGTTGGAGATTTGGTCCTTCGCCGAGCGGATATTGGGAAAGGAAATGCTGGCGTCGGAAAGCTGAAACCAAAATGGGAAGGTCCATACCGAGTGAAGGCTAAATCTGGAACTGGCGCTTACAGGTTGGAGACTCTCTCGGGTACCGATATCAATAACAGTTGGAATGTGGCCAAGCTCAGAGCTTATTACAGCTAAGCTCCCATTTTATTTTCTTTGTTTGAGGATAGTTTAGTTCATTTATAGATTGCTCAAATTAGCTTATGATGAATAACGAAGGGTAGCACCCTTCTTAGATAAATTGTTAGGAATTTATTAGGTATGAGCAACATCATTTCTTAGTTATGAGCAGTTTTAGCTTTGTATTCCTTTATTAATAAAGTGCATTTTTCCGGTAAATCTGCTATCTGTTTACATTGTGAAATCACATACGACTCATTTGGTTCGTCTAGCCACCGAGCGAAATCGAGGCACAATTCTTCTCAAGAGTTTAACAACGTATTCATAGAACACCCGAACTCAGGAAATTACTTTCCTCGTTTCGTGGTCCGAGGGTCCCGCTTCGGCTAAAGTTGGCAATCCGAGTTCTACTCACGATTGATTTTACATACGAATAATGTGATTCTACCCCCAAATATTACGATAAATTTCTCCAAAGAGTTTTCACTCGGAAAATACTATTGGACACGTGACGAACGAAACCAAAAGCAACAAAAATACACCAGGCAATGACATGATTTGCTTGCACAGCAAATTAATTGAAAATAAGTTCCAAAAGAGTTAAAGAAATTTGTTCAAAACAAGCATATATAAACGCTCGAATACAACGAGCAGCAAAAAAGAAATTCTACATATGAACAGAAATGATAAGAACAGATAAAAACCGACCACCAAGCCCATCAAGATCGTTCCTCGTCATTAGACAAAACAATGTCCTTGTCATCAAATTCTGGAGCCTCAGTGAGTTCAACTAGAGGATTGGGGAGATCCTCTGCTTGCAAATTAACTTCAACCCTGCTCTCAAGATCAATCAATTTTACATCCTCTACACAGTGGAAAGGATGCGCACCGACCACTCTAAACTCGGTCTCAGGGTTCAGAAATTGAATCTGTTTAATAGCAGAAACGAAAGAATCATCCACACCTGATGAGCATTTTATTTCCCATTATTCCTTGCATTATTTTACTCCTATTATTGATACTTGTTGCCTATTTGACATTGTTTAGCTTGATTTAGTGATTTAGAGTTTATTGGACTAATATTCTGAATATTGTTTAATTTGGGATTATTTAGCCTAATTAATTCTATTTCTATTTTCAGGTCATATTTGGCACAAGGGCTTTTTGGACATTTTGGGAATGAAGATTTAATTTTGGAAGAGAAGATATATGATGAAGTGAAGATTGTAATCTATCTTTAGGATTAGTTGAGATTTAGTTATATCTTTTAAGATTTAGATTTTATCTATAAGATATTTTTTAGATTTAATTTAGAGATAAGCTTTCCTTAGTATTTGGGCCCATGATTTAGGCCCGTTTTGTGATTTAAAAAGCCAAATTCGTGTAAACCCTTGGGAGACCTTCCATTCACGTTTTTTTTTTACATTCTCTCTCATAGAGAAGGCTTAGTTTTGCTCTCCAAGCTTGTGGAGGCTGCTAGGGTTTCTCTCTCTTCCCTTTCTACACGTTTTTGGTATTTTTCTTCATGGAAGGCTAAACTCTTAGGTTAAATCCCTTTGGTAATGTATCACATACTCTTGAGGTTTTGTTCTTAATGCTATTTCGTTTTTATTCACTGTTTTCATGCTTATTGATATGTTATGGTTCGCTTAGTTCCATTCTATAGAGATAATCCATGTGTATGAATGCTTAATTTATGCAAACTCGTAAAAACTCCATGCTTTGGCTTTTAATGCTTAATTAGAGGTTTGGGTTTTGGGGTGAGAATTGAATTTTCGCTTAGTATTTAATTCTCACGAGTTGGACAGTGAAGAGGAAAGAAATTGATCTTTTGTGACCGATGATAGAGTTGTGAACGCGAGCCAAAGGGGTTTATCCGTTTTTCCTTATTTGTTTCTTCGTTTTGATTTAATTCTGTTTTGATTTCAATTATTCAATATTCAATACAAAAAAAAACCCCCCCTGTTTTCTATGCATACTATGTGTTCGACCTTTTGCTTGATAAGATATTCCTTGGGAGACGACCTAGGAGTCACTTCCTAGTACTATACTTAAACTGTTTTTATTTGTATCGGGTACGGCCTCGATCAAATTTGGCGCCGTTGCCGGGGAGTATCGGTTCTTGCCAAAGGTCATTAGTAGTTAGTTAGTGTCGTAGTTAATATAGTTATTATAGTGTGTCGTGTCTGATTTAGGGTCTAGTAGTCAATTCTGATAACCGGTTGAAGTTGCACTGTTTGCTGTTTTGCTATTTTGTTGCAATTAGTGTATTTGATTGATTCTGTGGTTGCTAGTTCACATAGTTGTGGGTGGAATTTTTGCACGAAAATTTATATCCACACTACTTTTATCATATAAAAAGGTTTCGAGGCACCACGATCACTCAGATCATCACTGGTTGTGAGTTCCAGAAAAATTATCCAAGTTTTAGCAGCACTTTCTTCAAATCGTCGCAACTTTTGACCCGTAACTCGGAATTTGACGAATTTTATATCAAATCGAAGGGAATTTTCTGAATAATCTGATTTTTCTCACTTTGTCAGAAAACTCCTTCGTCTGGATCCTGAAAAAGCCGTTTTACTATTTCTTTTTTATTTTACAAGTTTTATTTTCTTAGTTTTTGGTCTCTGATTTAATTGTTTGACTTGGTTCCCTTTTGAATTTTGTCCTCAAACTTTTTGTGGTATGTTTTCATGATTTTAGGGTGCTGAAAAAAATAAAGAAAAAAATTTAAAAAATAAAAAAATTTTGTTGCCTATTTTGGTCATGTATATTAGTGACAGTTTGCTATGCTACATGGTGTTCTGTTCAGTACATGACTAGGGGCAACCCAAGCTACTTGCATCCATATAACCCTGAAATTGATAGAACTTATCACAGACTAGTTAGACAAAATAGGAACCAGTCCATAGGTAGTGAGTCTATTGAGTCTTTACATAGTGAGTCTGCTTCTTTTTCTTCTATTCCTATAAATTCTGATTCTTATTCTGATTATTATGAAAATATGGCTCAACCTCCACCACGTGAGAGGACATTGAGGGAGCTGGCTGCACCTGATTTCACTATTGAAGATTTGTGCATCCAGTATCCCGATGACCCGTATGAGCTAAGGTCTGGACTAATTCATTTGTTGCCCAAGTTTAATGGTCTTGCAGGTGAGGATCCTCATAAACATCTCAAGCAGTTCCATATTGTCTGTGCTACTATGAAACCACATGATGTGCAAGAGGATCATGTTTGTCTTAAGGCATTCCCACACTCCCTAGAGGGGCTAGCCAAGGATTGGTTGTACGATCTGGCCCCTGGTTCTATCACAGTCTGGGATGACCTGAAGAGGGCATTTTTGGAGAAATTCTTCCCTGCATGCAGAACAACAGCAATCCGAAAGGATATATCAGGCATCAGGCAACAAAGTGGAGAAAGTCTCTATGAGTATTGGGAGAGATTCAAGAGACTGTGTGCGAGCTGCCCCCACCATCAGATCTCAGAGCAGCTGCTTATTCAATATTTCTATGAAGGTCTCAACCTCATGGAGAGAAACATGCTTGATGCTGCAAGTGGTGGTGCCCTAGGAGACATGACACCTTTAGAAGCCAGAGTCAAGATTGAGAAGATGGCTTCCAATTGTCAACAATTCCATGCAAGGGGCAACAGCGATGCAATCATAGTGAGAGGAGTGAATGATGTTGGCACAAGTTCTGGTAAGGTTGAGAAGCTTGAACAGAAGATAGATTCACTTACAACTTTGGTCACTCAATTGGCCATCAACCAGAAGAAGTTGTCTCTGCCTGCTAGATTATGTGGCATATGCACATCCGCTGAGCACCCCACAGATGCATGCCCTTCTGTGCAGCAGCAGCCCACGACTGGTGCTGACTAACCTGAGGCATATGCCGCCAACATCTTCAACAGTAGAAACCAGCAGCCACAGCCACAGAACTTTGATCTCTCTACTAATAGATACAACCCTGGTTGGAGGAACCATCCCAACCTGAGATGGTCTGATCAGCAGCAACCTTCACAGGTTCAATTTCAGAACAATTCTAGACCACCATATGTACCTCCTCCAGTCCAGCAACAGAGACAACAACAGGCTAATTCTGCACCACCAGCTCCTAGTACTGAGCAGCAGCCTTCATTGGAAGAGCTGATGAAACAGATGACCATGCAAAATCTCCAATTCCAACAGGAAACTAGAGCATCCATTCAAAGACAAGAGGCCTCAATTCAATCTTTGACCAATCAGATGGGACAGATGGCAACATCAATCAACACTATGCAATCTCAGAATTCTAACAAGTTGCCATCCCAAACAGTGATCAATCCAAACCAGAATGTGAATGCCATTAGTCTAAGGTCAGGGAAGCAGATTGTCACACCCACACCAGAATCTGACCTCAACAAAGATGATCTAGTTTCACCCAACAAGAAGACCCAAATGGTCGAGGAGAGTGAGCACACAAGTACCAGAAAATCCCATCCAGCTCAGCCTTCCTCAAGCACAACACCTGCTGCTGCCCAACAACCACCCCCCATTCCTCTTCCTTTCCCACCAAGGGGGGTGACTCAAAGCAAGAAAATGGAAGAGATTGACAAAGAGATACTTGACACATTTAGGAAGGTGGAAGTCAACATACCCCTTCTTGATGCAATCAAGCAAATTCCAAGGTATACAAAGTTCTTGAAGGATCTATGCACACACAAACGGAAGCTCAAGGGCAATGAGAGGATCAACATGGGAAGAAATGTCTCTGCTCTTATAGGTAAACCCGTCCCTCATATTCCTGAAAAGTGTAAGGATCCTGGAACTTTCTCTGTGCCTTGTATCATAGGTAATACTAAATTTGAGAATGCTTTGCTAGATTTAGGAGCATCTATTAATGTTATGCCTATGTCTGTTTTCAAGTCTCTTTCACTTGGACCCCTTCAACCTACGGGTGTGGTTATTCATTTGGCAAATAGATCTACTGCCTACCCCGCAGGTTTGATAGAGGATGTATTGGTTCGGGTTGAAGAGCTTATCTTTCCTGCTGATTTTTATATTCTTGATATGGAAGAGGACACCTCTCGTAGTGCTGTCCCTATCATATTAGGGAGACCATTTTTGAAAACAGCCCGAACCAAGATAGATGTGCATGCAGGTACACTTTCCATGGAATTTGATGATAGTGTGGTTCGATTCAATATTTTTGATGCTATGAAACATTTTTCTGATGACCACTCTATCTTTCATGTTGACTTGATTGATGATCTGATTGATGAGCATGTTCTAGACTTTTTGCATGATTATGATTTGCCATCTTTCACTAGCTCATTTACTTGTTCTGCATGTTTTGATTCCGAAATGTGCACTGCATGCATTGAAATTGACCATTTTTTAAATTCTGCTACTGCATCTGTTGATTCATATGATATAGTTTCAGATCATGCTAACCCTAACCCCATTTCTGTTATGCATGAGTGTAATCCACTTGTTCAGGTGCAGGCGGCAGAATCCAATTCTGCTGCTCCTTTAGTTCCATCTGTGATGCAGGCACCTTTATTGCACCTGAAGCCCCTTCCTCCTCATCTCAAATATGCTTACTTGGAGGCTGAGCAGAAACTTCCAGTGATCATCTCTACCTCCCTTTCTGTTGATCAAGAGAAGCAGCTGCTGGATGTGATTAGAGCAAACAAAAGGGCAATAGGATGGACTTTGGCAGACATACCTGGTATTAGCCCCTCCATGTGCATGCATCGGATTTTATTGGAGGATGGGGCTAAACCAGTGAGACAACCCCAGAGACGGTTGAACCCCCAGATTCTTGATGTGGTGAAGAAAGAGGTCACCAAGCTGCTGCAAGCTGGCATTATCTACCCCATTTCAGACAGCACTTGGGTAAGCCCGGTTCAAGTAGTTCCCAAGAAGTCTGGGGTGACAGTTGTCAAAAATGAGAAGGATGAGCTGATTCCCACTAGAGTGCAGAACAGTTGGAGAGTCTGCATTGATTATAGGAAGCTCAACCAGGCGACCCGCAAGGATCACTTTCCTCTTCCCTTCATTGATCAGATGTTGGAGCGCCTGGCAGGTAAATCTTACTATTGCTTCTTAGATGGTTTCTCTGGTTATTTCCAAATCTGTATTGCACCAGAGGACCAACATAAGACTACATTTACCTGTCCTTTTGGTACATTTGCTTATAGGAAGATGCCTTTTGGCCTATGCAATGCTCCTGGCACTTTTCAAAGATGTATGATGAGTATTTTTAATGACTTACTTGAGCATTGCATAGAGGTCTTCATGGATGATTTTAGTGTATATGGTTCCTCTTTTGATGCATGTCTTGATAGTTTGTCTAAGGTGCTTAATAGGTGCATTGAGACTAACCTTGTCTTGAATTTTGAAAAATGTCATTTTATGGTAGAACAAGGCATAGTCTTAGGGCACATTATTTCGCATAAGGGCATAGAGGTTGACCCTGCTAAGCTGCATGTAATATCACATTTGCCTTACCCCTCTTGCGTGCGAGAGGTGCGTTCTTTTCTTGGCCATGTAGGTTTCTATCACAGGTTTATTCCGAACTTTAGCAAGATAGCCCTTCCACTATCCAACTTGCTTCAAAAGGATACCACATTTGAGTTTGGAGACCAATGCAAGAAGGCATTTGATGAGCTGAAGAGAGCACTCACCACCACTCCCATCATCCAACCACCTGACTGGACTCTCCCATTTGAGCTCATGACCGATGCCTCGAATTATGCTTTGGGAGCAGTTCTCTCCCAAAGGGTTGGTAAGATGTCTCATGTGATTTATTATGCATCTAGGACTTTAGATTCAGCACAAGATAATTACACCACAACTGAAAAAGAGCTGTTAGCCATTGTCTTTGCACTTGAAAAGTTTAGATCATATCTGTTAGGTTCTAAGGTTGTGGTGTATACTGATCATGCTGCTCTGAAGTATCTTTTGAAAAAGACAGATTCCAAACCTAGGTTGATTAGATGGATGTTGCTCCTCCAGGAGTTTGATCTTGAGATTCAGGATCGGAGTGGTGTACATAACCTGGTCGCAGACCACTTGAGCAGAATAGAGAGAGAGGAGGATGCATTTCCTATCCGGGATGACTTCTCGGATGAGCAGCTTTTAGTTTTGCATGTTTCACATCCCCCTCCCCTTACTCCTTGGTTTGCTGATATTGTAAATTATATAGTTGCATCTGTTTTTCCACCCTTGGCATCCAAAGCTCAAAGAGACAAATTGAAGAGCGATGCCAAGTATTATGTATGGGATGACCCCTATTTGTGGCGTTTTTGCAGTGATCAGGTCATTCGCAGGTGCATTCCAGACCAGGAGATCCAATCGGTTCTCCAATTTTGCCATGCTTCACCAGTTGGAG
Source organism: Crotalaria pallida (assembly GCA_037953625.1). Lineage (NCBI taxonomy): Eukaryota > Viridiplantae > Streptophyta > Magnoliopsida > Fabales > Fabaceae > Crotalaria > Crotalaria pallida. The sequence goes on from CM075653.1 coordinate 28,708,094, forward strand.
GCCACCTTGGCACTCAAAGGACAGCACGAAAGGTGCTGGATTCTGGATTTTATTGGCCTACCATCTTCAAGGATGCAAGCAAAATCTGCAGCTCATGTGAGCAATGTCAAAGGGCAGGAGGCACCCTATCTTGGAGGCAACAGATGCCGCAACAACCTATGTTGTTCTGTGAGGTATTTGATGTCTGGGGTATAGATTTCATGGGCCCCTTTCCTGTTTCTTTTGGTTTTTATTATATCTTACTTGCTGTGGATTATGTATCCAAATGGGTGGAAGCTAAGGCCACCAGGACTAATGATGCTCAGGTTGTTGTAGATTTTGTCAGGACTAATATCCTTTGCAGGTTTGGCATACCTAGAGCCATAGTCAGTGATCAAGGCACACACTTCTGCAATAGATCCATGCAAACTTTGCTCAAGAAGTATGGGGTTGTGCACAAAGTTTCCACACCATATCACCCCCAAACCAATGGGCAAGCTGAGATTTCAAACAGAGAGATCAAGCGGATTTTGGAGAAGATGGTGAAGCCTAATAGAAAGGATTGGAGCACACGATTGGAGGATGCTCTATGGGCCCATCGGACTGCTTACAAGGCACCCATAGGGATGTCACCCTATCGGGTTGTTTTTGGTAAGGCATGCCACCTGCCTGTGGAGATAGAGCACCGTGCATATTGGGCTGTGAAGCAATGTAACTTAGCTCTTGATCAAGCGGGTGAGGAGAGGAAGCTGCAGTTGAGTGAGCTAGATGAGATCCGTTTGGAGGCCTATGAGAATTCCAAGTTCTACAAAGAGAAGACCAAGAAGCTCCATGATAGCTCAATTTCCAGAAAGGAGTTCTTGGTTGGTCAAAAAGTGTTGCTCTACAACTCTAGGCTTGGACTCATGAGTGGAAAGCTCCGCTCTAAATGGATTGGACCGTTTGTAGTCACCCAGGTGTTTCCTTATGGCACTGTGGAGATCAAGAGTGAGTCCACAGACAAGAGCTTCAAAGTCAATGGCCACCGACTCAAGCCTTTCCTCACTACCCCTTCTTTGGATGATGCACCTGTGGAGGAAGCCTCATTGGTTGACCCCATTTTTGACCCACCATGATTTAGGGAGTCTTCTTTTCTCCTTCTTTACTACTTTTATTCCACTTGTCTATATCTGTCTGATTCTGCTATTTGTTTTACATTGAGGACAATGTGTGATTTAAGTGTGGGGGGGAGAGTAGTTTAGGTTGCATATTTTTGCTTTGATTTTTTAGGTTTTGCTAAGTTTTGGGCATTTTCTTGCATGTTTTTGCTTCATTTTAGTAGAGTCTTGGTATCTTGTGTCTGAATTCATGCATTTCTGTGTGTAAAGTTGCTTTTGATAATTAAGAGGTGGTAACACTGTGATAGAATTGTCCCTTTTGTGAGGATTTGAGCCTTAATTGTGGGTGGATTGCTATATATGCCACCTAATTTTTCTTTCATGTGTGATTGCACTCTGGATTACTTGCACTCTAGAACTTGACTTGACTCTTGTTGATACTTGATATTCCCATGCACATTTTGAAATGATTTAGGCATTGTTTTTTCTTGAATAAGCCACTAGCCATATGAGCCTACCTTGAATGAATTTATCCTTTGATAGCCCCTTTGAGCCTTTATATCCCTTTTCTTTGTTCTTTAGCTCATTACAAGCCTATGACTGAAAAACCATGATTGTCCTAACCTTAGGGAATGTTGGAGCTTTGGAATTGTTTTGGGAATTGGTATTAAGTAAGCGAGGGTGCTTTGTTCTTCATCTCTTGTGAGTTCTGGGTTTTGCCTCTATGGTCGGTGATGTAATTATGGCTTTATCTCATTATGCCATTTTTATTGTTTCTTCTTTTCTTTCGTTCATGAAGTTCTGCAATGTAATGCAATTCAAAAAAAAAAAAAGAAAAAAAAAAGAAAAAAAAAGAAGAAGAAGAAGAAGAAAAAGAAAAAAAATGGAATAAAAGGTTGATTGAGGCATGGAGGTTTGGAATTAGAGGTTGTTGTTATGTTTACCATTTCATTCTGGGGTGGATTGTGCTTATTTTTTTTACTTGTTCCCCATTGCTCCTCTATTCCCTGGGTTTTAGCTACATTTCCCATATTTTTATCCTACCTTGTCCTTGGCCCCATTACAACCCTGAAAAGACCTTTTGATCTTAATGTGCATGTGTGTTGATTGTTGATGTTAGAGTCTTGTCAAGCCTATGGTTGTGTTTGTTTTTCATGATGTGCCTTGAGTGTAAACACTGATTAACCTTAAACACTTGAGTGTAAACACTATTGAGTGATCCTTGTGAGTTTCTATCATCTTTGTGACTACCCTCTTGATGTCATTGGTTTTCTTTGCATATTTGAAATAATTGGATGATGTTCATGAATGCCTTGATTCTTTGGTCCTTATTTTCTTCGTGTGCTCGATTTTGCCCATTTCTTTGCATTTCCTAGAATTCATTGTGAAGTATGTAATCTCTTAGGTTTGCATTCATTAGTTTTAGTAATCTTGTTACATGATTCACTTTGGTGCATATTGATTTTCTCAGTCCTAATTCTTAGTTTTGCCCAGGAGTGCAAAAGGATAAGTGTGGGGGTATTTGATGAGCATTTTATTTCCCATTATTCCTTGCATTATTTTACTCCTATTATTGATACTTGTTTCCTATTTGACATTGTTTAGCTTGATTTAGTGATTTAGAGTTTATTGGACTAATATTCTGAATATTGTTTAATTTGGGATTATTTAGCCTAATTAATTCTATTTCTATTTTCAGGTCATATTTGGCACAAGGGCTTTTTGGACATTTTGGGAATGAAGATTTAATTTTGGAAGAGAAGATATATGATGAAGTGAAGATTGTAATCTATCTTTAGGATTAGTTGAGATTTAGTTATATCTTTTAAGAGTTAGATTTTATCTATAAGATATTTTTTAGATTTAATTTAGAGATAAGCTTTCCTTAGGATTTGGGCCCATGATTTAGGCCCGTTTTGTGATTTAAAAAGCCAAATTCGTGTAAACCCTTGGGAGACCTTCCATTCACGTTTTTTTTACATTCTCTCTCATAGAGAAGGCTTAGTTTTGCTCTCCAAGCTTGTGGAGGCTGCTAGGGTTTCTCTCTCTTCCCTTTCTACACGTTTTTGGTATTTTTCTTCATGGAAGGCTAAACTCTTAGGTTAAATCCCTTTGGTAATGTATCACATACTCTTGAGGTTTTGTTCTTAATGCTATTTCGTTTTTATTCACTGTTTTCATGCTTATTGATATGTTATGGTTCGCTTAGTTCCATTCTATAGAGATAATCCATGTGTATGAATGCTTAATTTATGCAAACTCGTAAAAACTCCATGCTTTGGCTTTTAATGCTTAATTAGAGGTTTGGGTTTTGGGGTGAGAATTGAATTTTCGCTTAGTATTTAATTCTCACGAGTTGGACAGTGAAGAGGAAAGAAATTGATCTTTTGTGACCGATGATAGAGTTGTGAACGCGAGCCAAAGGGGTTTATCCGTTTTTCCTTATCTGTTTCTTCGTTTTGATTTAATTCTGTTTTGATTTCAATTATTCAATATTCAATACAAAAAAAAACCCCCCCGTGTTTTCTATGCATACTATGTGTTCGACCTTTTGCTTGATAAGATATTCCTTGGGAGACGACCTAGGAGTCACTTCCTAGTACTATACTTAAACTGTTTTTATTTGTATCGGGTACGGCCTCGATCAACACCCTTACCCCAGTTTTAGTAGTTGGTCGCTGCCTTTTTCTTGAAAACCAAAGCTTTTTCCTTGAATTTTTGGGCAGTCGCAACAGACTTCTTCACTTCAGACTATAGCTCGTCAATCCTCTGTCGGCTCTCCTGCAGCTCGTTTTGAAGTGTTTCCTCAACCTCTTGCTTCTTATCTTCAGCAGCCTGTTTGGAAACTTTCAGAGAGTCTCGTTCTTTGATCAGCTCAGCTTTGTCAGCCTTTAGATTTTCCAACTCATTCTTCACCCGAACCAGCTCGTCGGACAAGCTAGCTTCTTGAGCTGCCTGCATCTCCCGAGCCTCCTTCTGCTCAACATTGAGGCCTTTAAACAAATCCTCAGAATTCTGAGACAAGTAATAGGTTAAATTGGCACCATGGAGCAAAAACTTTGTCATATTCAAATTACAGCGAGACCATTCGGCAGCACTAAGACTAGCAAACCGAGAGAAGTCAGATTCTGGGCAGATAAACTTGGCAAATTTTTCATCTAAGTCACGATCCCAAACCGAGGTCACTGTCGGTGTTGGGGAAGGAGTAGGAATAGAGGCAGCTTTGGTACTTGTCCCCTCAGCCTAGACAGTTGCTCTTTCTGAGACTTTCTCTTTCCCTTTGTCAATTCTTCGACGGCGAGTAAGTTGAGGAGGAGGAGAGGGTGCTTGTGCACTTGAGGTTGAAGAAGCTGAAACAATGACCAAGTTGGTGGTTGGCCGAGGAGACACTCCGACCGGCGAGGCAGTAGGAGTTGGAGTGCTCAGACTAGGAGTGCTCGATAATCCAGAAGTGGTGTTTGAAGGAGGAGCTTTTCTTTTCTTCCCTCCCTGGAGCAGTGCAGCCATTCGAGCAGCCATTTTGTCTGCAAAGGAAATTAAATGTCATTAGATCCAGATAAATTTACAAGTTCAAAAGCAAAGAAAGATAATTTACCGAGGTAATCCTTCACATCTGTTGAGGGGATATTCACTATATCCCTTGTTTCAATCATCCCATTGGTGACCAAGTAGCTTTCAACCGCTCGGCACACATCCTTCTCATGTTCGGCAAGCTCTTTCAATTCTGACCCATATGCAGCTATCCTCCGACTGAAAAAACTTGCACTCCATTGAAGAGGGAACCGAGGGATTGGTCGCTCTTCACCAATTCGCGTGAACCAACAGACACCATTTCCAACAAAATTATACTTAAAAAAGAAAAGTTTGAACCCTTTCCAAGACTCGGAATACTTGGTAAAAAGAGCATATCCGTTTCGGGATTTCAAGGAAACCCATGTGAAGCATGTGAAGCAAATGCCCAAGAGATTTTGATGATTCCAAAAAGCAAAGTCTACAACATTGAAGCTTAGACTCAATTTAGTCAAAAAGGAATTCTTATAAACTTGTATTGTTAATTTAATTTTCTTAGAGTTCCTTAGGTGCTTACAGGTTAAGTCTAAGTTAGAATGAAACTAAATCATAATCTAAAGAAAAATGGTATGCATGCTAAGTTAAATCAAAAGTGGGTGATTTTCAAAATAAAAAGAAAGTGATTTTTTAAAAATAAAAGAAAGTGTTTTTCAAAATGAAAATCAAAAGAAAGTGATTTTAAAAAATAAAAAGAAAAATTAATATTTTTAATAAATAAATAAAATGTTTTTGAAGTCAAGAAATTATTGTCAAATTAGTATGAAAAACATTTAAAAAAAAAAGAAAATGTGTATCTGATCAAATGTATCCGGATACATCCATAAGTATCCGGATACTTATTTAAAACAACAGTCAAATTTTTGAAATCAAACACGATGTATCCGAATACTTTCAAAAGTATCCGGATACAAACAGTTAAAACTGTCATAAACATAGCCGTTTGCTGTCCTAACTGATATATATATGTTCCAAGCGATTTCAAAACATAACATCACGTTCTTACAAGTCTCAACACTCTCTGTACTTTCTGGAAAAACATAAGCCATTGAAATTTCACAAGTTCTTCATGATTTCTTCTACTTTTAACATATAAACGAAGAACATTCAAGTGTTTTCTCTTTTCACTTTCATAAACCCACTTTGATAAACACTTATCATTCATTCTCTTCACTTTAGACTACTGAATTAGTGTTCATAGACATTGTACATATTTGAGTTGTTAATTGCACACAAGGGTGCAAGTGACTACAACAACAAACGTTCATACTTCCGCAAGTTTGGTGAAAGGTTTTCATCCAAGTCTTGAAGGTTTCAAGCTACTGAAGGAGGTTCCTTCGGACACAAGGATTTCGCTGTGATTGTGAAGAATTTGGTTAGGGAATTGCAAGTGTGCCAAAAAGGTTCTTTGGTTGTGAAGTCTAAGGGAAAGGTTTTTTCTTAAACGTTTAAACTTGTACTAACATATTCTTGTTCATAGTGAAGCAAATCTCCCAATTCAGAGAGGGAGGACTGGATTAGCATTAGTGTTCGTTAACACACTAATGTGAACCAGGATAAAATCCTGTGTTGGCTATTCTTTCATAACTCTTTACATTTCCGCACTTAATTTTTGTTATATTTAAGCATAAGCAAAAATTAATTTTAACTCTGATAAACCGAAACAAGACCATATTAAGTGAGTAATTTTGGCTAATTTTTTTTATTGGTGAAGTTAGTATTCTTCGCCTATTCACCCCCCCTCTAGGGAATAATACTACCCACTTGTTTTCCAACAAGTGGTATTAGAGCTCGGTTGGAAACGATCGAGCATAACTGCCTTTCCGTACGATCCTTAGTTTGGTAAACAATGGGTTCTAGTAATCCCTTTTGTGGTGAAGGTTCTTCCATTAATCGCCCCCTATGTTTTCGGGTGAAGGTTACACCTATTGGAAGGTTAGGATGAAAATCTTCATTGAAGCAATAGATATAGAAATTTGGAATGCTATAGAAAATGGCCCTTTTGTACCACAACATAAGGTTAATGACACTGTTCTTGATAAGCCCAAGGGGAGTTGGAATGATGAAGATAAGAAAAAAGTAAGTTATGATTTAAAAGGAAAAAATATCATTACATCCGCTCTCTCATATGACGAATTCTTTAGGGTCTCTCAATGTACTAGTGCCAAACAAATGTGGGACACTTTACAAGTGACCCATGAAGGTACTAGTGAAGTAAAAAGGGCTAGACTAAACGCCCTCATGCATGAGTATGAACTATTTAGAATTCTTCCCGATGAATCCATCTCAAATATGTAAAAGCGTTTTACGCACATAATAAATCATTTACTAGCTCTTGGAAAGACTTTTCTTAATGGTGAACTTACTAACAAAGTTTTAAGATATTTAGACAGACAGTGGCAACCAAAGGTGACTGCAATTATGGAGTCAAAGGACTTAAGTGATATGGATCTTGCTACTCTCTTTGGAAAACTACAAGAGCACGAAATGGAATTGGGAAGACTAAACATGCATGAAGAGTCAGACAAGCGCAAAAAGGGGATATCTCTAATGACTACTACAACAAAGATGCTAAAAAGTCTTGAAGAGTTGCCCCAAGATGACAATTCAGATTCAGACATTGACGATGAGACCATGGGGCTTTTGGTAAAAAAGTTCAGCAATTTCCTGAAGAGAAAAAATACATTCAATAGACAACAAAGATATCAAAATGAAGCATCTTCTCGAAAGACTCCAAAGGAAAAGATAAAATGTCATGAGTGTGGTAACACGGGTCATATAAGGATTGAATGCGCTCAATATCTCAAGAAAAAGGAAAATGACAAAAAGGATAGTAAAGGATTCAAATCCAAGAGGGCTTATGTTGTTTGGGATTTGCCTGAAGACTCAGAGAAGCAGAATGCTAGCTCTTCAAATGAGGAAGAATTGTCTAACCTGTGCTTAATGGGAAAATTTGATGAAGAAGCTTCATCAAGTGGAGAATCATCTGAGCCAAGGAACTCTAAATTGGTAACATATTCTAATTCTGATTCTGAATCTGAAGACACCTCTTATAATTCGCTTTATGAAGCTTATGTTGAAATGCATAAGGAACTTAAAAAGCTAGCTAAAATCAATATTGAAAGAAAGAGAATCATTATGGAGCATGAAGCTAAAATTTTAGAAATGCAAAAATTTATTGATGAACTTCAACTCCAAAATGAAACTCTGGATCTCATTTATTCTAATGCTTCCTATGATTGTGAACTAAAAGCAAATTCCATTGCCGAATGTGAAAGTTGCAAGCATTTTGAAAAAGAAGTGCACAATTTGAAAACTAAGCTTGCAAGATTCACTAAAGGTGATATGCAACTAAACAACTTAATTGCTAATCAAAGAGAAAATACAAATAAAACTGGTTTGGGATATCAAAAACCCAAAAACTGCAAATATAGAAAGTTGGTATCGTTTTCAAATGTTAATTACTCTAAAAAGCCAACTTGTCATTATTGCGGAATTTTTGGGCATATTCCAAATACATGTAATATTAAACTCAAAGGTATTCCAAATGGTTCATTTGTATGGATTAAGAAAGGATTTGATCTAAATGCTAACCAGTCAGGACCCAAGACCACTTGGGTACCTAAAAAATGCAAGTAATCTCTTTATCTTGCAGGTGTGTCTTAGAACAATGGAAGATAGTTGGTATTTGGACAGTGAATGTTCGAGACACATGACAGGAGATAAGAGGAAGTTCTTGAGCTTAATTGCATCAGAAAAAGGCTACGTCACATATGGTGATAACAATCGAGGTAAAATAATGGGTGAAGGTAAAATAGGTAATGCCTCTAACGTAATTATTGACAATGTTCTTTTGGTTCAAGGCCTAGAGCACAACCTCTTGAGTATTAGTCAATTATGCGATAAGGGTAATCACGTTATTTTTACTTCAACTCATTGTATCATAAAAAGTGATGTAGACGAATCTATTAAATTTGTCGGTAATCGAATGCATAACACTTATTTAGTTGATTTGAATGACATCACCTCTTTAGTTTCAAAATGTTTTATTAGTAAAGAGGATGAAGTTTGGCTATGGCATAGGAAGATTGCACACGTCAATGTAAATCAATTGAAAAAGTTACAATAAAAAAAGTTAGTAATTGGCCTACCGAATCTCAACTTTTCTATTGAAGGAGTTTGCGTTCCTTGTAAGAAATGCAAACAAACAAAATCAAATTTTAAATCAAAGAAAGTGGTGTCTGCAACTAGACCATTGGAGTTACTCCATATGGATCTATTCGGACCCTCACAAGTTATGAGTTTCAGAGGTAATTACTATGCTTTAGTGATTGTAGATGATTTTTCTCGATTTACATGGACTTTGTTTCTTCCAAGAAAAAGTGATACTTATAAATCTTTTAAAAGATTTGCCAAACAAATTCAAAATCAATTTAATAATAAGATTGTTATTATTCGTAGCGATCATGGTGGTGAATTTGAAAACGACAAATTTGATAGATTTTGTAACAAGAATGGAATTGAACATCAATTTTCTGCACCTAGAACTCCTGAACAAAATGGAGTTGTAGAACAGAAAAATAGAGTACTTGAAGAGTTAGCTAGAACAATGATGAATGAAAGTCAAGTACCACATTATTTTTGGGCTGATGCTGTTAATACTGCATGCTATGTAATTAATAGAGTTTTAATTAGACCTATACTTTTGAAAACTCCTTATGAACTTCTAAAAGGCCGAAAACCAAATATATGACACTTTCGTGTCTTCAGATGCAAATGCTTTATTTTGAATAATGGAAAACAATATTTGGGAAAATTTGATCCGAAATCTGATGAAGGTATATTTTTGGGATATTCTTTACATAGCAAGGCTTATCGTGTTTACAATAGACGAACTATGACTATGGCATGTTGTATTTGACGAGTCTCCGAAAGGAGAAAATTTTTCTATTAATGATAGTACAGGTTCGTTCGAACACCTATATGACAAGTATGGTGAAGACAAGACACAAAATACATCAAAAGAAGACAATAAGGACAAACAAATAATTTAGGAGAAACAAGAAAAAGGGAAAGAGCTAATGCAGTCTGAAGATGTTATCACTGACTTACCTTTAGCGTGGAAAATCAAGAAGGATCATCCTCTAGAAAATGTGTTGGGTGAGATAACCAAGGGAGTGGTAACCCGAGGTTCCTTGCGTAATTATTGTCATTTTATTGCATTTGTTTCACAATTAGAACCTAAAACCATTAATGATGCTATGTTGGATGAACATTGGATAATGGCTATGCAAGAGGAATTAAATCAATTTAAAAGAAATAATGTTTGGACACTTGTGCCAAAGCCAGATGATCATTCAATAATAGGTACTAAATGGGTTTATAGGAACAAATTGGATGAAACATGTATAATAACTAGAAACAAAGTTAGATTGGTCGCCCAAGGCTACAATCAGGAAGAGGGCATCGATTATGATGAGACCTATGCTCCTGTTGCTAGACTTGAGGCCATTAGATTACTACTTGCTTTTGCATCAATAGTTTGATTTAAGTTGTACCAAATGGACGTAAAGAGTGCATTCTTAAATGGCTTTATTCAAGAAGAAGTGTATGTGTCTCAACCTCCAGGATTTGAAGATTTCGAATACCCGAACTACGTTTTTAAATTAAATAAAGCTCTTTATGGTCTTAAGCAAGCTCCTAGAGCTTCTTATGATCGATTGAGTAATTTTCTATTAGAAAAGGGTTTTAAAAGAGGAAATGTAGACACAACACTCTTTATTGAACAAACTGGCAAAGACATTCTTTTAGTCCAAATTTATGTTGATGATATAATTTTTGGTGCTACTAATGAGAATCTTTGCAAGAATTTTTCTGACTTGATGCAGAGTGAATTTGAGATGTCAATGATGGGAGAACTAACCTTCTTCCTTGGATTACAAATCAAACAAGTTGACGATGGCATCTTCATTCATCAAAGCAAGTACTGCAAGGAGCTTCTAAAAAAATTTGGAATGGACAATTGCAAACCGAGTTCAACTCCAATGTCAACCACGTGCTATCTAGACAAGGATGAAAAAGGACCATCGGTTGAGGTAACTCGTTTTAGAGGAATGATTGGTAGTTTGCTATATTTGACAGCATCTAGGCCTGACATAATGTATAGTGTATGTGTATCTGCTAGATATCAATCAAATCCTAAAGAATCACATCTAACTAGTGTTAAAAGAATAATGAAATATCTGAAAGGAACCATGAATTTGGGTCTATTTTATCCAAGGGGTGCAAATCTAAACTTAATTGGTTATTCAGACTCTGATTTTGCTGGATGTAAATTAGATAGGAAAAGCACTAGTGGAACATGTCACTTCCTAGGTAGTTTACTTGTTGCTTGGGCCTCCAAGAAACAAGCTTGTGTTGCATTGTCAACGGCTGAAGCTGAATACATTGCGGCTGGTAGCTGTTGTGCCCAGATTTTATGGCTAAAACAACAATTAGTTGATTATGGGTTGATATTAGATCACATCCCTATTCGTTGTGACAACACAAGTGCCATTAATCTCTCTAAGAATCCGATTATGCATTCCCGTACAAAGCACATAGAAATAAGGCATCATTTCTTAAGAGATCATGTTTTAAGAGGAGATTGTGTTATGGAGTTTGTAGAAACAACAAAATAATTGGCTGACATTTTTACGAAACCTTTGTCAAGAGATTCTTTTTATTTTATTAGAAGAGAACTGGGCATTCTTGATGAAACAAGTATTAATTAATTGTTTTTTTTGTTGGATTTTAGTACTAGAAATCTCCTATTTTTGTTAAAATTTATGCCTTATTTGAGTGTGCCAAGTATATTCATGTGTTAAATTTCATGTTTCATGTTTAAATTTCATGTTTCATGTGTTAGGATGTTTGCTTATTTGTGCTAAAATTGTTTGATTTAAGTTTATGTCTTTTTGGTCAAAACTGAGAAAAATATCCGGGTACATTTAAAAGTATCCGGATACCGCGTGTTAAGCTGGCCAAACCCATACAGATACATAAAAGTATCCGGATACTAAAGGATGTATCCGGATACCCCGTGTTGAGCAGACCCATAAGAAGGAAGATACATAAAAAGTATCCACATACACTTCATCTTCTTCCTTGCGCCGTTCTTCCCCCTTTCTAACCCTAGTCTTTTAATCTTCCAAATCCACCATTTTTCTCTCAAATTAACTCAATTTTTTGGTGTTTTCACTCCTTTCCAACACTCCTCTTCTCAAAAATCTTGTTCTTTCTCTCTAAAAATTCGTTTTTCTTCCCCACGAGTTCTCTTTCTCTCTCCACTGGTTGTCTCTCTCTCCTCATGGCTCTCACTCTTCATCTCTCTACTCACGGTTTCTCTCTACAACAACGTATTATTCATCAATTTTATGGGTGACAGAGGCACTCCCGGTCGTGGCAAGCGTATTAAGTATACCGGACCACGTGCCCGTGTATCACCGCCTCGTGGGAATCATGACCCATTTGCTGGAGATCCACATTTCAACGCTTTTGATCGCAACAATCGTGTGCAAAGCTATGAGGGACGTCGAATCCAGATTGTGAGGTGGCTGAACTTCAATTGGCTTACTCAAGCACGCTTTAATTTTCACAATCAATTGGAGATACAAGGTATTCGCAGGTTCTTGGAATTGAAATGTAACTATTACCCTCGTATGATTAAGGAATTTTATGCTAATCTGATTTTTAGAGATGATAGTCTGCAAACATTGGTTAGAGATAATCATATAGTTATCACTGAAGCAGATTTTATGGAATTAGTTGGTTTAGTTGTTGAGGGTGCATCTAAGGATGATCATAATAGTGCTTTTAAACGCTGCAATCCTGTTCAAGTGTATACTGAAACTTTAAGGAATCCTCTTGGTTGGTTAGGACCCAAAAAGCAGGTTGGTAAAATGAAAACTGAAGACCGCCTACTGCTCTATGTAATTACATACTGCCTGAAGCCACGCTCTACCGGTAATAATGCCATAGCTTTAGGAAGTGATTTGAAATTGATGTACTGCATCAAGCAGGGCATACAAGTGAATTGAGTTCGAATTATTCTAGATTGCATGAAGGGTGTTATTGGTACTCAGGTTAGTTATCAACTGCCTTATGCTATGTTTGTTCAGCGTTTACTCAATTTCAAAAGAGTTCCGCATTTTCATAATGAGGAGTTTGTTGAACTGGATGCCTCTCACAATTGTATGGGTGAAAATGTGCTTCATAGTGCTGGCATATGGAGGTATCAAGTGCTTACTCAGGAGAAATGGTTGCTGCGTGATGAGGCTAGGGAACTCAATGCTATACCTTTGGAGAATGTGCCTCCGAGTCGTGCTGGTGATGATGCTGGTGATGGTGATGGTGATGATGATGGTGATGGTGATCAGCCTCAAGCACAGGCTCCCTTTCAACCTCACTTTGGTCCATCTGTGAATGAAGAAGGTGGTGGATCCGGTTCTGCTACGGGTGCATCAGTTGGATTTGATCCGTCTGTGCTTATGGCTCACCTGGACTCTCATTTCGAATCTCTTCGCCTATCACAGCTTGCTCACATGGACAACATGCAAGCTACACATCAATCTCAAATGGCTGACTTGCGCACATATGTCACCGATCAATTCACTGCTTTAGACAACCGCATGACTGCCAACTTCGATCGCCTTGATTTTCTGATTAGTACCATGGGTGATTTGCCTCCGCCGCCTCCATCATCTGATGATTAGGAGATCCTTGATTGCGTCTTAGTCTTAGTCTTTTGGTTTTCTAAAAAAATTCTTGTTTTGTTAATTTCGTTTTAGCATGTTTTGTGAACATTGTTTTGAACTTATTTCTTAGCTATGTTTGATTCTGATTCTGTTCTGCAATGACTATATTCTGGTTGTGTTTTGGTTCTGTTCTGTTCTTATATTCAGGGGGAGTTTTTTTGTTTTTATTTTCTACTCTTCTTTTTGGCATATTTTATTGTTATCTATTATTTTGATAATGCCAAAAGGGGGAGAAGGTATGTTGTTGACTTTTGTAGGTTGATTTTCATAAAATTTAATGCCCATACTAAGGGGGAGCACACAAATCAACAAAGTTTGTCATCATCAAAAAGGGGGAGATTGTGAAGCATGTGAAGCAAATGCCCAAGAGATTTCGATGATTCCAAAAAGCAAAGTCCACAACATTGAAGCTTAGACTCAAGTTAGTCAAAAAGGAATTCTTATAAACTTGTATTGTTAATTTAATTTTCTTAGAGTTCCTTAGGTGCTTACAGGTTAAGTCTAAGTTAGAATGAAACTAAATCATAATATAAAGAAAAATGGTATGCATGCTAAGTTAAATCAAAAGTGGGTGATTTTCAAAATAAAAAGAAAGTGATTTTTTAAAAATAAAAGAAAGTGTTTTTCAAAATGAAAATGAAAAGAAAGTGATTTTAAAAAATAAAAAGAAAAATTAATATTTTTAATAAATAAATAAAATGTTTTTGAAGTCAAGAAATTATTTTCAAATTAGTATGAAAAACATTTAAAAAAAAAAAGAAAATGTGTATCTGATCAAATGTATCCGGATACATCCATAAGTATCCGGATACTTATTTAAAACAACAGTCAAATTTTTGAAATCAAACACGATGTATCCGAATAATTTCAAAAGTATCCGGATACAAACAGTTAAAACTGTCATAAACATAACCGTTTGCTGTCCTAACTGATATATATATGTTCCAAGCGATTTCAAAACATAACATCACATTCTTACAAGTCTCAACACTCTCTGTACTTTCTGGAAAAAATAAGCCATTGAAATTTCACAAGTTCTTCATGATTTCTTCTACTTTTAACATATAAACGAAGAACATTCAAGTGTTTGTTCTTTTCACTTTCATAAACCCACTTTGATAAACACTTATCATTCATTCTCTTCACTTTAGACTACTGAATTAGTGTTCATAGACATTGTACATATTTGAGTTGTTAATCGCACACAAGGGTGCAAGTGACTACAACAACAAACGTTCATACTTCCGCAAGTTTGGTGAAAGGTTTTCATCCAAGTCATGAAGGTTTCAAGCTACTGAAGGAGGTTCCTTCGGACACAAGGATTTCGCTGTGATTGTGAAGAATTTGGTTAGGGAATTGCAAGTGTGCCAAAGAGGTTCTTTGGTTGTGAAGTCTAAGGGAAAGGTTTTCTCTTAAACGTTTAAACTTGTACTAACATACTCTTGTTCATAGTGAAGCAAATCTCCCAATTCAGAGAGGGAGGACTGGATTAGCATTAGTGTTCGTTAACACACTAATGTGAACCAGGATAAAATCCTGTGTTGGCTATTCTTTCATAACTCTTTACATTTCCGCACTTAATTTTTGTTATATTTAAGCATAAGCAAAAATTAATTTTAACTCTGATAAACCGAAACAAGACCATATTAAGTGAGTAATTTTGGCTAAATTTTTTTTTATTGGTGAAGTTAGTATTCTTCGCCTATTCACCCCCCCTCTAGGGAATAATACTACCCACTTGTTTTCCAACAACCCATGGTCGTTTTGGGGATCCTTTTTCAAAGGCGTTGCATTGTCGAGCAAACAGGTAGAAAAAAGTTGGAATAGTATAAGACCAATCCATGGCAGAGCAAACTTGCTGAAAACCCCTAACAAAAGCCCAGGCGATCGGGTGCAACTGAGAAGGGGCCACTCTCAGTGTATTCAAAACATCTATTTCGAAGTTGGTAAAAGGCATCCTAATCCCTAGGCGGGTAATCACTTCTTCATAAAAATAAAATCCAGTGCTACCCTCGGGGATACGAGTACAGACTCTTTCGTTAGGACCCACCGGACTTATGGAATACAATTTTCCAGCATCATCACCAGGGCAGGGCAGTATTATGGCTCTGGTTTGCTCTAAAGATTCCTCGGTTGATAGCTCGGATTGGGTGCCTACAACCTCTCGGTCAACCCAATCGTACTGAGCATAATCCGGTGGAAGTGGATAAAGTTCAGGATTTGTTACGCACTTTCTCTTCATACCTGAGGAAAAGGAGGCACACGCGGAGTCAGAAATAGTAAAACTTGATTATGTCTGATCAAACATTTACGATTATTATCGGTCGGGGAACACCTCCCTTATCCGGGCAGAATTTCCTCAAACGAATTGAAAACACTGTATACCTCTCCGATGTCTCCTTAACCTCCTCTGTTCTACCCTCTCAGGGATCCTATAGTGAATCACACCTTCTCTGAACTCTTTTAAATTCTGAGGAAAACACATTGCGATGGTTCAACGCAACTTCCTGGGTTTTCTTCTTCATGTGTTCTTGGTACATCAGAGTTTACAGAATCCTCACTCATGTTTACCACTGCTTCGGTTCAAACCCTAAGAAATTAAGTGGAGCAAAACATAAAATAATCCTAAGAAACACTACGGCGATCGCTCAAAAAACGACAAAGAAGGGCAAGGAATTTCAGAAATAGAAGGGTATTATGGGGAATAGTGCAAGGGTTTTCAGCGAACCCTAGATTTCGTTCAGGATCAATAAAAGAAAATGCATGGCCAGTAGCAGAGTTAGAGAAACGAAAATCTAAACACAGTACTCCTAACAGAGAACACGAACAAACGCATGCAACATTTCAAGAGAGAAGAAAAAGAAGATACAAGAGTTCGGAGGGACTGTTCCTTACCTGTTTGTTGATGTGCGGTCAAAAAGGTTGGAAATGATACAAGTGCCTAGGAACTTGAACGCCGCTTAGTAGGAGAAATAAGTCAGTGAAAATCTCCCTTTATTGATCTATGATTCTGTCACTCAAGCTTAGGAAGAAAGGTTCTTCAGGAGGGTGAAGAAGGCAAGAACGAGAGAGAAAAGAAGTGGAGAGAAGTTGAGGAGTAGAAATTCTAATTTTGAAGCAAGTGAATCTTGAAAACTGTTCCCAATCTTTTCTTTCAGAAGTTTCCCTCCACTACCTACTGATTTGGGCCAAATCAGCGAAAGCCCATTTCTCTTGAAAAGGTACATCTGGCATTTTGAAATCATAACGTTTCGTTTCCCGGTAATAGGAAGAACACGTGGAAGCTTAAGAAGAGTTGAAAGGTCCCATCAGTGTCCATGAAAGGACAGCTCAGTTAGACGCACTTAGACGGTTGGATCTCTCTTCCCCTCAACGATACATGATACGGATCGACCAAAAGATTATTCGTCTCTTCAACTCGGCAGGGCTTAAATCACCCAACCGAGCTTGGGGGGCTTATGTAGTGGACCTATAGTAGTCCGAGCATTACCCGACCAAAGTCATCTCGATCCGACCAGTTAGACACTGGGACAAGGCCTGCGGTCGGAATGTTACACCGAGCAAGCTGGGTATTATAGAGAAGTTGCGTGCTTATGAGATTAACTCCGAGCATAGGATTCTTATCCTTATCTCTATCGTTTACAATCTCATCAAGCTTAACCACTTCTCCCAGATTCCCACGACTCTTGGTTAGATAAAAACAGTATTGGATAAAGTCTATCGCCTACAGGATTTACGGATATGATCTTATCATAACCTCTACGAATCCTACTTGAGTTTTTCCTCTTCAGAAGCCTTATCAGAACGGCCCACGACACACAGGTAATCCCCTATAAGAACCACCATGCTATAGGGGCTAGGGTATGTCTTCTCATCCCTAAGTTGACACTAGCACACACATTGTTGACTAGGGAGAACCTGTTTATCCCAACTTGATATACAGAAATCCTAAAGAGTCCTACATTATTCTCTTGGTTGGGATCACACCTGAAGTTCTTCCATAGCTTCACGGTTGATCTCGATTAAGGACACGACACTTATTGTGCTCGTTATAATATATGTTTTCTTATTTAAAAAAAAAGAGAATTATTGTTGACCAAAATGAAAAATTTAGGCAAAATTTAAAAAAAATTCAAAAACCACGTTAAATTAGTTAAAAAATTTTAGGCTTATTTAAGTTTCTAGTCCCTGAACTGAGGTGCTCTTTTGGAATTGGTCCTTAAACTTTTTTTTCGATGCTTTGAGTCCCTTAACTTTGCTCAAATTTTGGAAATGGTCCTTTCATCACTTAAGTGGTGATATGATCGAGAATATGACACGTCACCTTCGTCACATCAATAGGTAACATGTCAGATGATGCCACATGAATTTTTTAAATTAAATTTTTTTAAAATTTATTTAAAATAAATAAAAATTGTATTTTTTTAAAAAAATAGAATCTTTAAATAAATTATAAAACAAAATATTTTTATAATAAAAAAAGTCATATAGTGATCTGTGACTCTTTATTACACGTCACTCGTCGATACTGTGAAAGTGACGTGACATGTCGGCTATATCATCACTTAAATGACGAAATGATCATTTCCAAAAATTAAACAAAGTTCAGGGACCCAAAACATCGAAAAAAAAAGTTTAAGGACCAATTTCAAAAAAGCACCTAAGTTCAAGGACTAAAATGTTAAATAAGCCAAATCTATATTAGCCATCATATGGGGAACTATTACTTTTTTAGGGCTTAAAACTAAAATTCACTATATTTTTAAGGACTAAAATCAAGGTTGGTTAAACTTTTATGGAGTCAACACATTTTTAGGTCTAACTTTTTACTTTTTAAATTATTTTAACACCACGTGTCATTTTTATAAAATTTATTTTTACATGTTGGCATGGCGGCTGATATGGCAGTCCATCAGCCATGTCAATTTTAAACAAAGATGTTGCAACAGTAAAGACCAAAATCAATTTTTAAAAAATTTAAGGATTAAAATTTGTAAAAAAAAAGGGTTAAAACCAAAAATCACTCGTATTTCCGGAATCTTCGACTTAATTAAACCTAAGAATATTAAGCATTTGAAACTCATTATGAATTGTTATCATGGGTGTTTTTAAAAAGTGTGTCACTCCATTTGCAATTTGATTTTATTGAATGGAAAAATATTTGATTATTACAATTTTTATTTAAATAATATTTTTCAACCAATTACAATAAATAACACATTAAATAATCCAATTTTTAGGAGATAGGACAACAAATATAATCTCATTAGTAATGTTGTTTGGATCACTTTTGAAACAAATCAGAATCAATCTAAATAGAAAGTTATTAATTCGAGTTCTAGCAATTTAGATCAAAGTAAGTATATCATTTGAAGGTAAGCTCAGTTTAGATCTAAGTGTCAATAACTGATTAAGAGATAATTTAGTACATAATCAAGCACAAAAAATTACTTACCAACTAGTGGGTTTACATTAATATTTGAGAAAATAGTTTGTACACTGATAGTGTATCGGTTTTTTACACTGTTAGCACATCATCCACCATCCAAGGGTGTATGGTTATTAACTTCTAAAAAAAAGTAATTCAAATGAATGGTGGATGATGTACTGACAGTGTAAAAAAATTTACACTATCAATGCACACTTATTAAACTCTTACTATTTTTATTTTATCTTATTTAGCAAAAATATTTTTTTGCTGATTTTATAAAAGTATATAACTACACATATTTATATAAACTTTAATTTTAGTTTTTTGAAAATATATTATATTATTATTAAAATTTTAATTTCAAATTTATTAGTGTCATGTTAATTATTTTTATATTTTAAACTGATATAAATCATAATATCTTTGTCTTAATTGTTTGGCTTAATTACATAGGAAATATAATCTATATAGAGAATAACCAAGTTCCTATCCTGACGATTCAACCTTCACTATTATTTCTTTTTCTTAAATCCTTGATCTCTACCCATTACATTACTTATGTTTCCCTTGCCCATATCTTCTCATTTAACCCCATTTCTTTGCACACTCCTATCGGAGAGTCGTGAGTACTTTATTCTCGCTCCTCAAGGGAGCGTCCTGATACTATAAATTCTCGTTCCGCATAGGGAGGGTCATGATAATATAATTTTCTCGCTCCGTATAGGGAGGGTCATGATAATATATAATTTTCTCGCTCCACATAGGGAGGATCATGATAACATAATTTCTCGCTCCGCATAGGGAGGGTCATGATAATATATAATTTTATCGCTCCGCATAGGGAGGGTCATGATAACCTAATTTCTCGCTCCGCATAGGGAGGGTCATGATAATATATAATTTTCTCGCTCCGCATAGGGAGGGTCATGCCATTCCATGTGATTATCCTTTATTCATACATTATTTATTTACCATATTATTTATCCATTTATCAATTATCCTAGTCAATCATCATACATTTAGTTCCTTCTCATTTTTTTAACAACATTGTCCCCTCATCAATATTCGCGACCAAACCTTAACCAATTCTACACACACAACAAATATATTTCATCACAATAATAGCAAGTAACAATCTTACATTCTATATTCTCTTCTAATTACCTGAGCTAAAAATCATTTGTTTATCACTTTACCCTAGAGTTTATCCTCCTATTATAATCCCTATCCTTAGTCTCCACTATATACCATCTAGAGTATACTCCCTAAATAGAGGTAACACCCCCCTTCTTACCTCAAGTTGTAGAGAGAGCACCCCAAACCCTAGATTGGCCTCCTTATGATACCTTAGCAAAGCCCCTAGCAAATGAGTTGGAAACTATTCAAGAAAGGATGGAGGTGAGGTTGATGAGTTTGTTCTTCCCTTGATCTTGAGTATATATATGGCCTATATGTGTAGCTATCCCAGGGCTTGCCAGACTTGAAAACCTAGAATGACTTGGAGGAAGAGACCCACGAATTGGAGGAAGAGAGGAGGGAAGGTTGATGGTTATTTCTTGGCTTGATTGTGAATGAAGATGATGAGAAGTTGGATGGTTGATCTTGATTCTTGAGTGTTTAATGGTTGATGATGATGCTATGCTCTTGAAACTAGAGAGAGAGAGATGAAGGTGATGAGAGAAAAAGAGATGAAGAGAGAGTGTTGTTGTGTTTTTGCTTTTTCATCACCTTGCATGAGGGGCCAAAAACGTGTGGCTGTGGTGCTTGGCTTGGAGGGGAAGTCTAAAATTTGTCGTCCACACACGCTTATTTTTTTTTCCAGATTTTTACAAGGGTAATCGATTACTGACCTAAAGTAATCGATTACCACCTTTGATGCAACATTCTTAGTATAATTAGCAGAGGTCAAGTAATTGATTACTCCACTGCAAAGTAATCGATTATTTCACAAAAACACAAGGTAATCGATTACTTCCATTAGGTAATCGATTACAATTGCTGCAACCTTGAAGTGATTCCACCAGAGGGCTAGTAATCGATTACTCCCCTGCAAGGTAATCGATTACTTCATGAAAAATCCTATTTTGATAGTTTTCCAGCTCCAATTCATTTCTTTAGGCTTCTATTCTCATTCAAGCTTGGATTACTACTCAATCTCCTTTCTCTAAACTTGATAATTCCCTTAATTACTTTGCATAAATCATATTATACTTAGATTAAAATTAGGGATGTTACATCAGCAGAGGGGATGAAATATTTTGAAATATTCTAATGAAATTTAACACTATTTTGACGGAAGGACCAAACTAAATCTTAAAAATAAAGGACCAAAATTATTCAAAAAAATAAAGGACCAAAGTGAATCTTGAAAATAAGATAAATGATCAAAAATGTAATTAGGCGTGATTGTTTTATCTCTTTACAAAAAGAAATGTCTTGCTTATCTAAAAAACAAAAGGAAATGTCTTGAAATTGATTTTCTAAATTAGTGTAAATCTTGAAAATCATTTATATTAATTTTATCTTAATTAATCTCAAAATTCAATTTTAAAACCCTAATTTGTCTGAGTGAATAAGTAAATTGTATATTTAATGAAGAAAGTCTCATTCTATAAGAAAATTGCCATCTAGTTATAACAAAAATACATCAACTTTAAAGATATTTGCTATAGTGTTACCTTTTAGAAAGGCTTAGTTACAAATCATTCTATAAGATATTTGGAATAGTGTTACCTTATAATTTGGGGTATAGAAATCACCCTAACTTCTCTTGGCGCAGTCCAGCACTTAAGCCATCGCAAGAAAAGCAACCTGCACCTTGGGAGGCAGCAATTGAGAAGATGGCCCAACAGACTTCTAATCTGACCTAGTCAACAACTAGTTTCATGGAGGAGACACGAGCAAACTTCAAGAATCATGGAGCTAGTATTCGTAATCCAGAGGTTTAGATGGGTCAGATCTCTAAGCAGCTATCAGAGAGGCCACTAGGATCTTTTATTAGTGATACAACCCCCAACCCCAAGGAGCATTGCAAAGCCATCACTCTTTGAAGTGGCAAGTCTCTTGAAGAGCCACAGAAGAAGAGTGATGAGGTGGTGATTGAGCAAACAGATGAGCAAGGGAAAAAACCTAAGGAACCAATTCCTGAAGTGCAACAAAATGACAACACAACTGCAATTCAGAAAAAGGAGAAGAGCCCACAAGCTTCCTCAACGGTTCCATTCCCTCAGAGGTTGAAGAAAGAAGAGACTCAGAAGCAATTTGCTAGGTTCATGGACGTGTTCAAGAGACTCCAAATTAATATCCCATTTGTGAAGGCTCTTGAACAAATGCCCACTTATGGCAAGTTCATGAAGGAGCTGCTGACCAACTAGAGAAAGATGCAAGATAATGAGACAATCATGCTCATTGAGGAGCGTAGTGCCATCCTTCAAAAGAGGCTCCTTCAGAAATTAACAGATCCGGGAAGCTTCACCATTCCATGCAACATTGGTGGGATGGATATTGGCAATGCTCTATGTGACCTTGGGGCAAGCATCAACCTGATGCCCCTCTCTATCTCCAAGAAGTTGGGAATTTGAGAGATCAAACCAACCATGATCAGTCTCCAGCTAGCAGATCGCTCCATTAAGAGGCCCTATGGCAAGGTGGAGGATGTTCTTGTCAAGGTGGACAAGTTCATCTTCCCAACGGACTTCATCATACTTGACATGGAGGAAGACACAGACATCCCATTGCTTTTGCGAAGGCCTTTCATAGCCACTGGGAGAGCCTTAATTGATGTCCAGCAAGGGGAACTCATGCTCAGAGTTCATGATGAGAAGGTGACCTTTAATGTGTATGAGTCCATGAAGAATGCCATGAGTGATGCCCAATGCTTCATGGTGGATGTCATTGATTCTATTGTGACATCCACTTTTGAGGATATTAGCTATGAAGACCCTCTGAAAGCAGCTCTGATGATTGGAGGTGGTGAGGAGCCAAAGACTAATCAAATTCTATTACCAAAGCCTGAACTCAAAACCTTCTAGCCGCTCTCAGGTATGTTTTCCTTGATGAAACTGAATATCACCCAATCATAGTAAATAGTTCCTTAAGTGATTTAGAGACTGAGAAATTAATGAGAGTGTTAAGGCAATATAAATCTGCTATAGGTTGGAGTGTAGTTGATCTGAAGGGAATTAGTCCCTCTTTCTGTATGCATAAGATTCTCCTTGAGGAGAATTTTAAACCAGTTATACAGCCTCACAGGAGACTCAATCCTACTATACAAGAGGTTGTTAGAAAGGAGGTGGTGAAATTGCTAGATGCATGCATTATATACCCTATCTCTGATAGCACTTGGGTGAGCCCAGTGCAAGTGGTTCCTAGAAAGGGTGGTCTCACATTGATAAAAAAATGAAAATAATGAACTGATTCCCACCCGAACTGTTTCTGGGTGGAGAGTGTGCATGGACTGTCGGAGACTAAATAATGCCACCCGTAAGAACCACTTTCCATTGCCCTTTATGGATCAAATGTTAGAGAGATTAGCCGAACATGAATATTACTACTTTCTTGATGGTTATTCTGGTTATAATCAAATTCATGTTGATCCAAAAGATCAGGAAAAAACAGCCTTCACTTGCCCTTTTGGTTGTAATCCTAACAAGTTCAAGGATATCATTAAATTAGCGATATTGAGTTCTAAATCTATGATCTTTGATTGCTGAAAGTAATTTGTTTCTATATTTGTCAATTTTCTTTTGAAGCTTTACTTTACTTTCCAAGTTACACCTCTTGTTTAATTTATTTAAACACATTCTCTACAATTCTAGTTTTACCCTCTTTTTCCGGTGTTAATACCTGTGGGTATGAGGTACATTCCATCGCGAGAAATATTAGATTAAACCAGAAGGTGATACTCACCCTTTTTGAGATAGTGGATAAGCCTTTCTAGATCCAAGAACAACTAGTAGAGAGTAGGGATAACCATGGGATCATGGATACCTAAATCACCTAAACAACTAGCACATAGGCAAAAGACATATTCCCTAAAACATTTGGCAAAAAAGGACTAGTGGGGCAGTTAGGCTAGGCAACGTACCTGACTTGATTCACTGGTATATATAAAGGTGATATCATCCAATTCGAGGTTATTCATTCATAGTCCATTCTATAGCTTTAGTACACACACACAAATACATGATTAATGCGTAGGATATAGGTATTTCGTCTATCTTATTGGTTGGTGCATAAGCTTAGGATCCACAACAATTCGGAGGAGACCCATCTCCTTCATCATCGTCATTACCTAGGGTAACCCGAAGGGTGTTACTAAAACTATTGACATCCACCTTGGAGTTAAGTTGAAACGTTTCCCAATGTTAGAATTCAACGTGGAAGAACGTTGAAGAGTTTTGATGATGCCAAACAAGGACCTTTCAAAGTCAAGATGCAAGTCAAGTGTCAAGCAAGAAGCTTCAAGTGGTTTCCTCCCTTCCCTCATTAGGAATCAATGTAAGGCTAGAATAATTGTGTCACTTATGTTTAGGCCTTATTTAGAGTTCTTGGAGAAGAAGCGTTTTAAATCTAAAAATGTTTTAAATTGCAATAAAATGTGTTTTCATTAAAAGTTGTTTTTATATCTTAGTTTTGGTGAAAATACTTGATGTTACAAAACTCTGAATATTTTTATATTATGCAAGAATGAGTAATCGATTACTTGCTTGAGTTAATCGATTAACTTTGTTGCATCATAGAAAAATCAGAGAGATTGTAATCGATTAAGTGAACTTTGCTAATCGATTACTTTCTTATGAGAGTAATCGATTACCTGGCTCAAATAATCCATTAAAATTGTTGCATCATATATTTTCCTGAGACAAAGTAATCGATTACATGTTTTGTAGTAATTGATTACATGATGTTGCATCATATGCATAACAGAGGCTCAGTAATCGATTAATTGATTAGTGTTAATCGATTAAATGAGTTGCATCATATATTGACCAGGGGTGATGTAATCGATTAATCATTGTTGGTCTAATCGATTACTTGTTTTTCAAATGAATTTAAGAATTTCTATTTTTGAAGGAATAATCGATTACCTTCAGAAAGTAATCGATTACTTCAAGTTTTATTGAAAAACGTGTCAGAATCATTTTGATTTATTTCCATATTTGTTTTTACATAATTGATTCTGATTTATTTTCAAAATTCGAATTTGATTTTATTTATGAAAATATTCCTTTTTGGTTTAAGATTCAAATCTTTTATTTTATTCTTTAAATCTATTTGATTTGATTTTTATTTCAAAATATTATTTTATTTATTTGATTTCAGAAAATCAATCTTTATATATTTCCTGATTTTTTTTATTTGATTTTGAATTTGATTTATTTCCAAAATCGTTTTTTATTTGATTCTGATTTCAAATTCAAAATTCAAATGTTTCAAATCTTTTATTTAAGAAAAGTTTTCTCTCTTCAAAAATAATGCTTCTGATCATAATTTTGAGAAAAACGTTTTCACGCTTCACTCTTTTTTTTCTTCATCATATTTCTCTAAGTACTTTAATCCATAGCCATTAGAGCGATTATCTAGAACACACTTTTGTTAGAGGCCGTTTATTGTTGTATCCGCACTATCAAGAGTGCATCATAGTGGTTGTACTTAATCATTCATATCCGTAACCAGTGTTGTAAAAGGGTGTGTAACCCTTATAGACTAGGGAGTGAATCTCCTAGTGCGAACGTGCGGCGTTCGTGGTGTTTGTAGGGTGAGGAACCCTTGTGTATTGGGTAGTGCTAGACGAACGGTGGGGCACCTAGTAGTTAGGCTATCTGGTTGTTGTTAAGGTCCCTAGCGAAAGGAGGTTCCTAGTAGCTTGCGGGGCGCTCTGGTTGTATTCGGGGACGCGGGGGCGTCTTTGGAATATTAGTGAAAAGCTCAAGCGGGTCGCTTGGGGACTGGAGTAGGCTGCTTTGCCGAACCAGGATAAAATCTCCGGTGCAATCTCTTCTATCCCTTATCTCTTTATTTTCTGTTGTTATTATCCTTCTTGCATCAAAGCGATTATTTTCATAATAATTAATTTAAAGGATTTTAAATTATTTAGCGCGGTAACACACGTTTTCGTTGTTCTTATTTTAATTCGTATCTGCGCATAGTAGTTTTCATACTAGTATTAATATTATTCGCTTCCGCGCAATCGATTTTCATCATTATATTATTTTCCGCTGCAAATCTCTTTAATTTTGTTGAAAACGAATATTTTCCAATGTTTTCATAAAAACCAATTCACCCCCCCCCACTTGGGTGACGGCTGCCAAAACCAACACCCAAGCCACTATCATAAGATGGACATGTTTGACACCAGAAGGACCATATCAAGAGGATTCCCAAGGAGAAGGAATCTCAGGTCTCGAAATATCTCTATTAATTGGAAGACGAATCCCAGCGACAGGAAAAGGAAATATATCCAGATCACCCATTCTCTATATTAATCACGAGGGCCGAATTCCTATAGAACCTCAAGTCACTACAAATAGACAAATATGATGGAGCAATAGATCCCGAGGAACACCTCATCATCTTCAATAAACAAATGCTTATGACAACAACCTCATATGTTGTAATGTACAAAATGTTTCCAACAATGCTTCGGGGGCCAACCCTAGTTTGGTTATCTTAGTTACCTCGAAATCCGATCTCTTATTTTCATGAATTAGCGTATAAATTCAATACCCAATTCACTTCCTATAAAGCTCATTAGGGCACTTATGTTAGTTTGGTAAGTTTTACACATAAAGGGCACAAGTCCTTATGATAGCAACCTTCCAAGGGATGGTTGAATTATCACTTTGGTCGTCCTAGGCATCTTGTTCAACGGTCCGCCTTGGTTCTCTTTTAGCTTCGGCATCACACTCACTTTTATTCAAACAAAAAACACAAGCTTAAAACTAAAGGTTTATGAGAAAGTCTCATAACCCATCCTAAACATAAACTAAAACAAAAACATAATCCATAAAGGATTACAAGGATAGTCAAAATACAAAAAGATGGCTTAGGTCTGAAGTGGTGTAGAAGTGAATTGTCCCAACAACCTCATGTTGAGGTTAATAATCCAAGGAAGCCGTCAAGCAAGAGAATCTCACATTAAATATAGCCAACGTACAATCATTGGACCAATGAGGCAAAGCCTCAACATGCCAGAGTCACCTTACAAAGCCATGTACATGGGTATTTATATGAGGTTCCCTTATGAGTTGGCACTCAAAAACGGGTTAGTTACTCTGTTATAACTGATGTTAATCGGTTAACCTGCTAGCTTAACCGATTAATGAGCTGTAACAAAAATTCCCAACTGAAATTTACTCAGTTTAACCGGTCAACCAAACCCGATAATCGGTTAAAGGAAAATAAGGAACCTTGAAGTATAACCCTTTTACCCTTAATAAACTAGCTTCTTATCCATTCAATGATGCATAACTAAAGCTTTAAAATGATTTTCAAAAACATTATGCATCTCTTTTTCAAATACTCTCATGCATAGGAAATCTCAATTATGCAATTTTACTTTAAATCAATTGAGACTCTACTTTCCTATCTTAAGGACTCTACCCATTCTTAATGTTTGACTCAAATAAAGAATATAAAATATCACAAAACAAATAAGAGCCAAATGTAAATTCTTCTCATTTTGGCTTTGCTTCACAACTTCTTTGTTCTTCAAACTTTTGTCTTCATCAAAACTAATGGAATGAGGTATGTGTGCCTCATTTGCTTCACAATATCCCCCTTTTTTATGATGACAAACCACCATTGAATAAACCTTAATTGGATTTGTTGATTTGTTAAAATGTAGCTAGCTCCCCCTCAATTTATGCATCCTTTGAGAGCTTAAATCAAAATCTTCAACAAACCTACATAAGAACAAAGACAAAGCCTTTTCTCCCCCTTTTGGCATGATCAAAAAGTATCAAATAATCTAGAATAAAAGCCAAAGATAAGGCAAAAACACATAAAATAGCAAATCTGCCCAAATCAACATTGATTACCTGGTTACACTGAACTTTAACTGGTTAATGATGCAGAAAAATGCATACTGACAACAGAAACAAGACCAAATTCAAACCAAAACCATTTAAAATCCATTTAAACCTTGAATTAGAACCTGTCCAGCCACTGTGCAGAGTCATACCATGTATATTTAGCTAACAAAAACATCATATGTAAAATTGCATCATGAATAATGATTAAAATTGTAACATAATAGCAAATGCATTCATGAGTTAATAGTCATTCCATCACAATTACCAAAATAAGAAACTCAAACAAAAAAAAGTCACATTAACCAAAGTACATAGATGACCAAGTAAATTAAGACAACCATAGCATAAGTCTAAGAACCAAAACACATAGAAAGACAAAAAGATACTAGATAAAGGCATAAAAGCATCAACTAAAAACCTATCTCCTAAGGCTAAAAAACTAAGAGAAAGATCCAGGAGGTAAAGCCTAAAAATCTAATGGTCCGAAGGAGGAGGAGGAGGAAGAGGTGGGTGAAATGCTCCAATTGTCTCAAAAACAAATCGGAGAGAATCAATACTAGCCGCATTTTCATTGGCCAAACGTTGTTCCATATGTTGTAAATCATGACGTTGTGACCTTTGCAATGCCTCAAAATGTTCATCCATATCCGCTCGATAGGAGATGCGGAGAGCATCAAATTGTGAGTCAATGTGACCCAACAATCGTTGCTCCAATGCATCATAGTCATAAGAGGTATGTGGGCGGGAGAATGATCCTCCTTGCTCATATGTAGAAGACCCAAAATTTCCTTGCATTGATTCATCTTGTGGTTGATTTTTGCCATCTTCAACCACCTTTTCAGCTGCCTCCCAAGTTGCCTCCCAAGCTGCCTCTACGGCATCATAAACTTCCATATCTTTCTTCCACATCCAAACTCTAAGTTTTGGGTGCTTATAGATTTTAGTCACATGAAACACATAATCTCCAAGGCAATAATCACTAGGCGGGTAAGGCAACTCTATTATTTTTAAGCAAAAGAGTCAAAAGCATTGGGTAAGGCAACTTTTGAGTAGAGTGAGAACGGGATGCCTGTCAGAATTGGCCTCAAACCTCAAGAGGGAAGGGGGTGAATCGAGTTTTATTAATTTATTGAAAAATAGGCAAATGGTAAATAAAAAATTGTTTTGGGAGAGATTAAATTTGTAACGAGAAGGCTTTGCAAAATATGAATATAATAAAAAGAGTAGCTCAGAAACGATTAAAATAAATAATACGAAAAGTAAGGAGATAAGGGAAGAGGAACACGCGAACCAATTTTATGTTCAGATTTTCCACCGAAAGACCTACGTCCAGTCCCCAAGCGACCCACTTGATATTTTTATTGTAGTGGATCTGGAAAATAGGAAATGTCCTTCACCTAGGGGACTTCAAGACCAATGACTAGTGGTCTTGAAATCCGAGTGAGATCAGGGGTTTATATGTGACGGTGATTGAATATTTCTGAGTATTCAGTTGGAATACCCAGGATCTCCCTCTGTTAACTAAGAGTCTCTACAGAGTGTCAACATAGGGATGAGAAAACCATACCTACCCCTAAGGCATGAGAATGCCTTTTATAGGGTGTGCGGGTATGGGCCTGTGGTGAGGTCCGTTAGGGTTACCATGCTCACGTCAGGCTCTGTAAAATATCTGTGGCTGTCTAGTGGATAGACTGCGCAATACTATGTATCAGAGAGCATGGACGGTTCAGCTGGTCCCATGTCTAGCCCTTATTAAGGATATAGGGTGTATGGATCGACTTGTATGGCGTCCCGAGGTTGGTTGAATGCCTACCCATCCCTAGTTGGGCCACTCGGTGAGCTCCTGATGGAGGCCGAGTGTATGGTCGGTTAGCGACCATGTAGGGGGGTCCGACCTGATGAAGATCAGGTCGGATGGAATGCTCTCAACCTGTAGAAGGTCGGTTAGAGGCAACTTGTCCTGGTCCGTCCGAGGTCGGGTCATCTGACAGAGTTCCGACCTGTGCGGAGGCCAGGTGAGTTTTGATGATGTGTCGATCTTGTGTTTGGTCTTGATTCGTGCAGTTAGGATTGTTGATACTGGTTGACCTTTGTAGTCAGTCCGAGTAGTAGGCCATAAGCCTTCTAATTGCCTGGATGTTGAGCCTTGAGTGAAGGGACCTTGGTCAGTCAAGGAAGGTCTCAGTTCGGTTAACCCTATAAGCCCCCCAAGCTGGCGTAGGCTTGGAGAAGCCTGTGCCGAGCTTAAGTTGATGAGGATTCGATCTGGTGACTTGGTATTGTCTCTTATCTTTTCAGTTGCCTATGGTGACGCTAGGGTTTCCCCAAGTTGACACTTGTCAAGGCTACGTTTTGAAAAGAGGGAAAGTAATGGTGAGCGCTGTGGGAAAACGGAAAGTAATAATGAGCGCCTCTCCAATTCTCGATGCTCTTTCTGTAACTTCGCCACGCCTATGCCACGTGGCTTTCACGAGTGGTGGGATGTTCAGAAGTGGAGTCTATAAACTTGCTACTTTTGGTGCATCCCTTCGTACCAGTAACCTCTTTGTCACATTTTCCTTCTGCATTTTCTTCTTGAGACATTGCTGTTACTATCGTTTTTTCCCATATTCTTTCTCTTCCTGCTTTCCGGGGCGGATATTGTTTCTTGAATTTAAGAAACGTTCTTGCCCTTTTCCGCCGGTAAAGATCCTTGGGGGAGTCACTTTTTCACATATTTTTTGTTCTTTCTTTTTTCTTTTTTCTAGACTTCCTAAGTCTCCTGGCATTCCTTCGGAAGTATCGTTTTGTCATGGCCCTTGGGGGGATTGTTTCTGCCTACCTCAGTTCTGCAAATGCTTCCCCCTCATACATAGGCTCATGGATGTCCTTCCTCCATCATAGGCCTATTGATGCTCTCCTTCGGCCTTTCTGTCCACTTTGCCGTTGTGAGGGCCTTGAACCTCAGCTCAAGGAGGCTCCCCCTCCGTCCGAGGTTTATAGATGCTCCCCTTCCACCTCAGTTCTATGGATGCTTTCTTGTTTCCATCTGAGGCTTATGGGTGCTCTTCTTCCATCTTGGATTTGTGAACAGTCTCCATTAGTCTTGATAGGTTCTCCGCAGTTAAGCGTGCTTGAGATTCTCATGTAAGATCTGTTCTACGATCCTGTTTTGTAAGCCGTTCTTGGCCCATATACTAATGAAATGAAGTCTTTTCGATTTCACTACTGCTATTTCTTCGTGGTTTGAATTCTTCTGTTTGGAGAACTTGAGAACTTGCTAGTTCGAACACTGTTGGTTCCCAACTTGTTGCTAGTTCGAAGAAGTTCCGAGGAAGCTTCTTCATCCTTTCTGATTTGGATGATGAGCTCCTTTTTGCATGTTTTTTGCTCTTTTTGCTAAGACCTGTTTATAGGTCTTGTTCGAGTAAGTTGCAAGTAGTCTTCATCGTTTGATGACGAGCCTCGAACTTGGATTTTTCCTTGCATTACTTTTGTTAAGACCTGTTTTTAGGTCCCGTTTGGTAAGCTTTTGTTAAGACCTGTACTTAGGTCCTGTTCTGTAAGCCGTTCATGGCTCATATTTTGACCAATCAATGAAATGAGTAATTTTCGCATTCACTGTTGCTGTTTCTTCGCTGTTTAAATTCTGTTGCTTAAGAACTCGAAACTCAGCCCGTTAGCCATGGTTGGTTTCTCAAACCGCGAGTATCCGCTCCAATCGTGGGTATTGATCGGTGTAGCGTTCGGGTATCTTTTGTACATGCTAATGTTATGAGCTCATAAGCAAAATTAGACACTTGACCATAAAGTCCCTCCGCTAGGTTCGGTGGCGAGTCGAACGTAGGGAAGGCTATGTTGGAAACCAACAAGCGGCTCAAAAAGTACTAGAGGGGGGGGGGTGAGTAGTATTTTGAAGCCTTAATACAAACTTTTCGATTGCTAGTGAGAATGGTTTTCAGAAAACAAGTTTTCTAACAAAATTTACACTGTTTAATCGATTAATCTATAATCTAATATATTAATGCCAGAAGACCACTAAAGAACTAATCGATTAACAGGAGTGTTACTCGATTAAGACCAGAATGGTGATTCAGAACTAATCGATTAACAAAGTTCTTAATCGATTAACTACGTATTATTTTGACAAAAAATCAGTTTTATTCAGAATTCAGCAGAGATTACAATACAATGATGCAAGAACAAATGTCAAATGAATCATTGAACAAATCTATGTGAATTTACCAATTCAATTTAGATTGATTATCTAGGAATTGAAAATACCCAAATTTGACCTAATTGATTGATTTGTTCTTTAGTTCTTGAAAGCTTAAAGAAAGATAACAATGGAGACAAGGTTTTTATCCTGGTTCACTCTCAATCCACCGAGAGCTACATCTAGTCCCCTCTACCGAGATAGAGAGCTTTCACTATATACACAATTGTTAGATTTACAAGGATTAAAGATTAAGCTCACACTAGCTATCCTATCTTAACCCTTTCAAGAGAGTACCAATCCTCTTGAAATCTACCCACAATTGTTCTTGTATATTGTCTCTTGAATTGTTGAAGGAGTCTCTTCACACAATCCCTTTCTTCTTGCTTCGATTTGCTCAAAGTCTTCCAAAATACGAATTCTTCACTTGATGTTGTTGAACACTTGAAATTACAACCTCCGTTGTAGAATGATTCAACACGAACAATAAGCTATTAAAACTATATCTCAATTTGCTAAGAATATTGAAAGAGTAAAAGTCAAGATGAAGATTGAAAGATGTATTTCTTGATAGAACACTTGAAAGTTGTATAGCTCTTTGTAAGATTATGAAAGAATGAAAGTCTTAAGAAAAATATGAAAGAGTAAGTAACCTCATCAAAGTAAGAATGAAAAGCTTTTAAACAAAATTAATTTTTCTGTCATAACAGCACTTAATCGATTAACATATAAGTCACTAATCGATTAACCACTGTTAACACGTGTTAATCGATTGATCCAAAACTGCTAATCGATTAACCACTGTTAAACAATTAGTTCTAAACAGTTATAACGTGTTAATCGATTAAGCTATAACTTTCTAATCGATTAACCACTGTAAAAAGTGATAAAAATTGCTTTTCAATTTTACTTTGATTTAAACTTTCATTAGAGATATTTTCTATCAAGTTAATCTTACTTCACTATTTATTCAATCAATATTAAATCCTATCTTGAGATAAACTAAGCTACCACCCACTCTCATGAAATACAAAATAAAATATTACATTGTATTTAATAACAAATACTAAACTAAATCTTCATGAGTGGTGCTTGAATTGATTGTTGAATGTTGTTGCTTGAGGTTTGCACAATTTGGTTTGTTAGCATCAAAACATCATCAAACCTACAAACTCCCCCTTTTTGATGATGACTAACCCTCTTCACATTTAAACTCCAAGTTTTTAAATACTCCCCCTAAATGTAACAACACTTAGGAAAAATATATAAAAACCAAACCTACAAAGCACAACATAAAACAAATTTTTTCTCCCTCTTTTGGCATCATTAAAAAGAATAGTAATTTTTAAAAAAAACTTTGCCAAAAGTTGAGAGGTAAGTACTAGACAATTGGTATATATAATAATACAACTAAGAATAAGAGACTCAATATGCAGTAGAAAAACAGAAGATAACTAAGGTCATAACCAAGACCAAATAGAAAGCTACATATTAAAAGTATGAAAATGATACTTAAGTCCATACAAAAGAGAAACATAACCAATGTCCAGTAGCAAAACAGAGAAAAACATGAAATGTCCAGTGGCCATACACAGACCATAACAACTACAACCATAGCAAGAGAAAATGTCCAGCAACATGATAAAAAGTCCATAAACCAGAAAAACATAACAGTCCACAAAGTCCAGCAGCAGCAATGAAATGAAATCAGCAGTAAAAGATAATAGCAGCAGCAGAATAAGATGAAAATCACAAAATGAGATCACAATAGCCTAAGAGGGAGGAGGAGGATGGGTAAAGAAACTGGCAAAGTGGTCCATAAGCTGTTGTTCCATGGCTCGGTTTTGGGCTTCCAACATGTCAAACCAGTTGTCCACATGTTGTATGAGTGCGGCATGAGCGGCTTGGTGATCAAAAGGTACATCCAGATTATCAAAATCAATGAAGTCCTCTACATTTACCCCATGATCTGCATGTTGTTCCCCTTGATAAGTTTCCATCTCATCAACAACAGGTGGTGCTTGTGGAGCTTGAGTTGTGCAGTAGGTTGTCCTAAGGCCCTGATTTGAGAGGTCCACATCCATGTTCTAGACTGTTTGTGAAACGAAATTCTCATCTGATTAATGTGGTGATTATTTAAGCACAGTTTACCCTCAGGGTCCTTATCACAAGGCTCGTGGTCCGGTATGGACACACCATAGTGATGAAGCATCTTGCTCACGTGCATTGGATATGGCAAATATTGAGTAGGAGGAGATTGGGCAGCAGTGAGCATCCTAGCCATGATAGTCTTATACCAGTTGATTTGTATATTATTTTTGATCCCATGAAAAAGCTTCAAGTCATCTTCTTGAACATGAGCATGGTTTTGTGAAGATTTTGGAATCAAACAATAAGCAACGATATACAAAACAATCCTATCCTCAGCATGCGAAAGGGAGACCCGTTTAGTACCCGCATCCCAGTTTAATTCAGGCCTTACAGCATCAGAGAAAATAGTAGCAGCATCCACATCTAACTCATTAGATTCTTTATCCCCAATAAAAGTGCCCTCATCTTTTAATCCAAACAGAATTCTCATGTGAGCAGGCTTAATAATAAAGTGATGACCTCTAACTTGACTTTGATATACACCATTTATGCTAGTGAAGTTTGCATAAAATTGTTTAACTAGCCTAGGGTAGATATGCGTATTGTACTCCAGAAATTTTTGTAAATGCTGAGAAACTAGTAAATCATGAAATGTAAAGCGCTGTTTCTTCAACCAAGGGAAGTTCAAGTACCTTATAATACCAAAAGATCTGTTATCAAACTTAGGAGCCCTTTCTTCTCTTTCTCCTTGAGAAAACCAAATATTATCCTTGTCTGGATGAGTAGGGCATTTCAATTTCTTCTGGGGATTCGGATTTGAGGAGGAAGAAGCCATAATCGCAGGAGAGAGAAAGTTAGGGTTTTGAAATTGGGGTTTTCGGATTTGGGAAGAGATAAGGTGAAATTGATGAGGTTTAGAGGAGTTATGATGTTAAGGAAGTGAAATGTATGAAGAAATAGGGTTTAGAGAGTGAATCTTAGGCTCTTGTGAATCAAATCGTAATTTTCGGTGCAGAGAAAGTGTAACACCCCTAATTTTCGTCTCCCAAATAACCAAGAAATTAATTATAACAATTATTTTATTAGTTTTGAAGGTTTTAGTTTTTGTACATTATGTGTTTTTATATATAAAAATATGAGATATATTTTTATATGGTTATTTTGTACAAAAATATGAATATTTTAATTTAGTCCTTGGGTTGGGACCTAATTGCAATATTAAAAAGGTTTTTGAAGAAAGAGTAATTAAAATATTAATTTTTGAATTTTATCAGTATGTAACCGGTTAGAAGGGCTCTGTAACCGGTTACACGATGAACTCAGAATTTGGGATTAGTGCGTTTGATGAGTAATCAAGCCAAAACCCAGAAATTTGCCACGAATCAGCCTTCATACTTAGTTGGATACGCGTGTCGCCTTGCATGCAAGCCTGAAATCTCTATAAAAAACCCGAATTGTTGATGAATTTTGGTTGATTTTCTGATTGAAGTGCTGAAACTCTGTTTTTAGGGTTCTGAGATTCATCTATGAAATTCTCCTTCGTTTCTGAGAGTTAGAACATGAGTGATACACCATTACAAAGCTTGAATCAAGGGCTTTGTATTGATATAAAGTTTGTGAGTTGAGAGTCCCCGAATCAAGAGAACGAAGCTTGCCATGTTGAGGTGTTGATGCTGTCAAACCTCAGCTTCTGATTTCTGGAGCTGACTTTGAAGCTTGATTTTGGTAAGCACACAAACCCTTCTGGTTTCAAATCTATTCCTACCTCTAGTGCATGTTGCAGAGAACTCAATTTGACTATTTTCCCCAATTCTTAATTGGGTTTTGCATGTCAATTTCCTTGGTTTCGGTACCCTGTCCAACTCTATCTGCATGTAGTGGATTTAATGGAAATCTATGTTGGAGCCTTTCTCTCTGCAATGTTTTGGATCAAGCACGAACCTAAGGTAAGGGGGAAGCTTACTATTTGCTAGAATGAGAATAAATTGTGGTAGAACATAGGATGAGTCACCAAGAGACTTAAAGGGCATAAGTTAAAATGGTTAAGTGGCTTGGAGGCCAATCTGAGCTCAATTGTTGTTATGAGCAATGTTATCTGGATGCATGCAAACTATATTGATGTTGGATTCATGACTTATTTGGATATTATGTGAATTGATGCATTAAGTTGTGAAATATGTGCAATTATGTGCAATTTGAGTATCTAAATTGAATGCATGCAAGGTGAATGTGTTTCTGTGGTTAAACATGTTTACTTAAGGTATATGAACTCTTTTGAATGTTGAAATTGGTTAGATTTTAGTAATGAAAAGAATGGTTTGCAAAACCTCATATTTCAGTGTGCTGACTGCACAATCTAACCGGTTACTCGATAATTGTAACCGGTTAGACACTGTAAAATTGTCAAAGACAATAAGTTTCTGAAATCAGTTCTGTGGTCTTATCAATGTTACTCAAATCTAGACCCTAATTTCACTGGAATTCAATCTGAAATGAAGTTGACTTTATTATAATAATTGAGGTTGAAAATTGGGAGTTATTACCTTAACATCAAATGATAATTTCAAAAGGAAATTATGCATAAATAAAATGGGATTATGACTTAGATCTTTTGAATGATATTATGTGTTGAACTTGAGGTATTCTGTTATGCTAAAACCTTGTGATGGATTGAGTAGAGTATTCGAGAAAAGATTCTTTAAAAATTATTGGTTTTATAATCAGGTATGTAATTCTAACCGGTTAGGTGATGACGTAACCGGTTAGTACCTGAAAACTTAAAAATAAAAGTTAAGTTTTTGAGTAAGAATTATATTCTCTCAATCCAGGTCTATGAGCATATGTTAAATTTAAATTCAAAGGTGAATTTTATGAGTAAAGCCATACCTCAAGATATCATTCAGAAGTTGTGTTTTTCTAAGTCATAATTGTGGAATCAATAGAAAGACCAACCTTAGTAATTATGTATGCAAATCATGCATAGAGAAAAGTAATGAAATAGGTTGGCAAGGATTGTTTGTTATGTTCTGGGAACACGTTGATTTGCAACCTACTTGATGACACATTATAGATATGTGGCCAGTGTCCGGGACCTGGTTTTTATGCTTTCTGGGAACGTATGCGTTCTGGGAACGTGATGCACACTCTGGGAGTGGTGCTTGATTTTATTCCAAGTATGGTTTGCGATACGTTCTGGGAACGTATGTGAGTGTTCTGGGAACACATTGGTATAATAATAGAATTAAAGATAAAAACCAACCTTAATGATTGTGCATCCATATAGAATGGAAGTTTGGTTGGTAGGAACGTTTATCATATTCTGGGAATATGAGGAGGGTACTCCAGGAGTACCAAATTATAACCTACTTGATGACACATTATAGATATGTGGCCAGTGTCTGGGACCTGGTTTTTATACGTTCTGGGAACGTATGTTAGTGTTCTGGGAACACGTTGATTTGCAACCTACTTGATGACACATTATAGATATGTGGCCAGTGTCCGGGACCTGGTTTTTATGCGTTCTGGGAACGTGATGCACACTCTGGGAGTGATGCTTATTATTCCAAGTATGGTTTGCTACACGTTCTGGGAACGTGGTGCACACTCTGGGAGTGATGCTTATTATCCAAGTATGGTTCGGCATTACGTTCTGGGAACGAATGTCGGTGTTCCGGGAACACAAGGATGTATTGGATGGACGTCCAAGATGGACTTTAGAGGCCTCAGTTGTGGAAGGAAATCATGCATCATGCCACCTGCATTGAAAGAATTATTAAGATTAACCGGGTGTGCTCATATGATTATGCATCACGATTTGCTACATGTTGACTTGTGGATGTTAGTTTTATTCTCATTTGATTATGTGAATATGTATAGCTAACCCCCATGCCCTTATTAGGTATTGATCGTGCATCTAGCTTGCACAAGAATAAGTAAAGGAAGATGTCCCTTAGGTGCATGCAGAATGTAGAAAGTGTGAGTTGGGAACCCGTTGTGCAGATATCGAGGATCCGACCAGAAGGATGTTTGGACAAAGGACCAGTGACCAACTCTAAAACAATTCTATTTTTAATAAAGTTAATATGACGCATGTAACAGCACGATTTTCGAAAACCAAAATGAATTGACTTTCATTTATTAATGTTGCAAAATTGAGACCAAATTTTTTTTTACGTTGTTGAAGGGTTTGAAAGCATTCTTGAAGAGTTATTAACATCCTTCAACCTTCTCTTTCGAAAACCGAGTTGTTACTTGAAACCACAACTCACTTACCATGTTTTCCAAAAACATTTTATCAAGAAAACAGTTCGATTTTCAACTTATGTAACTTCATTCGTTTCATCAAAAGAACTTGAGCATATTTCATAAAAAGTGTCCTCTCATTCAATAAAAGTCGGGCATGCTTCAAAACAATTGAAGTACAACATTGGTTCATCACTTAGGTAATCCTGATTACACAACACAAACAACAACTTAATCTAATTCTACTACTGGCTCCCTCTTCCTATCAAAGATGATTGGTTCCAGCTTCTTCTTCTTCTTTGCGGGTGCCTTTGTTCCAGAGGATGATGCAACCGCGTTCTTTGGCTCTCCGTCGGAAATCGGTTTAAGTTCCACTCCGAATAGCTTCACTGAGTTCCCCTTCCCTTGATTCCGAGGCGGCGGTTCGGAGCCGTGACACATGTAGGATATACTTCCCAAACACAAACTAGGTGTAGATCCACCCAACTTATGTTCCGGGTCTTCGATCACCATCTGAGCACATCCCGACCATGCCCATCCTTGACGTATATCTTTCCATCCGCGTCCCTTATGAGGCCAAGTAACGATCTCCAAACGACGATCCATCTACCCGTTGGAATACCAGCGACACCGATGCGCCAACGAACAGGAGAGAGTAAGCGATCCGGACGCGTAGCGTCGACAGTGTGGAATTACGGTAGGCAAGATAATAGGACACACACACATAACACACAACATACACACATAACAACAAGCAAACATTCTATCCTCATTAATCACGATCCATATTTATTTCATCTTATCATCGTTTCCTTCATACTTCTCCTCTCTTGTTCCTCCTCCCTTTCACAAATCTCAATATCTTCTCCACATCATCCATTCTCAATCTCTTATTCATTCTTTGCACTTATTGGACTCTTACTCGCATAAATATAATTAGCGTCTTATCGAGTTATAACCATCGATGATCGGGGGAGTTAAAGGATCATCGAGGTACGCGTTTCTTTCGTAGTTAGCACTCACATCTCAAGTCTACATCTCCTCGGCCAACCATCCACCTAGTCGGAAGCAAACAGGAGTACAGGACCTTTACCACGCGGGCACGACAGCTGTCACAACACATAAATGGTCCCTGACCAGGAGGCCCAGCCTCAATAATATCAATTCGTAATAATCATGGCACACTGCCTCGCCGTGGCAAACACAATGCCCCGTTCCAGTCCCTCTCACTGTTCTCGATTTGCAATCTAGGGGGCGAGAGTATTGTTATAGTGCGCGCGCAGAACTTACCACGGTATTAGACCCAGTCCCCACCACGTTAGTGCACCAGTTATGGAGTTTGTTCTGCCTATAACAATACTCTAGACTTCTTGACGTTTCACCGTCATCGTCCTCCCCTAATGCAATCTCGTCCTAAGTATCCGCAGATACTTATCGTTCCTTCCTCTCCACTACTTCGGGTTAACTCTCATATCTCACCGCGTCCGCTGTTAATGTCTTTTAAAATCTTTTATCTTTTTAATTATCCTATTGGTCGTCTCACCCTTCGTGCATCCCTTCAGTGAGTCCCGACCGCTAACTTTTCACAATTCTTTCTCACGTCAAATCTCGCATATCACAGAGCTGGGACTATCCCAATTGATTCACATCTTCTTTCTCCAATCTTCCTTTTTACCATCCTTCCCAAAATCTTTGATTTCAACACTTTCCAAGAACCTCATTTCTCAAACTCTCTTATCAACACTCCTTCCAAAAGCCTTTTCAAAACTTTATTCTCACCAATATTCACAAAAGTATTATTTTCACAGACTTTTCTCAAAGAGATCATTTTGTAAAACTTTCTCAAAAATACAGTTCCATAAATACCCTTTCCTAAAACCCTTTTTCCCAAAAGATTGTTTCATAAAATGAATCCTTTGAAAATATTGTTTCACAAAAATCCTATCTCAAAACCTTTTTCTAAAATTTGTTTCATAAACCCTTTTTCTGAAAATATTTCTCTTCCCAACTCTTTATAAAAATTCCTTTCCACAAATCCTTTCGAAAATTCCTTTTTCAAAAACTCTTTTTCAAAAACACATCTTTTGCTAAGCGTTAGTGGAGGAGCAAGCTCAACTCAACACTAATTCCCAGTCTAAAACCAAAACCAAGGAGCCTAGCTCCGCTCAAATCACATCTCATGTTCCAACAATCCATATCACCTCCCAAGCTCTGGCTCGTTCTCATCATCGTTATCAATTTCTTTTCCAATCAACTCCTATCTTTAATCATTAACTCTTTTCTTATAACTCCATTACTTCCATTTCCATTACTTCTCAACTCTTTCTTTCCACTTTCATTTTCTTTTATTAAGGACACAACAACGTCCAACACCCGTCCACTCATCATGATAATAAGCATCATAATTAAAGAAATAAATACATAACAAAGCATGCTATCACACACCACATCACACAATAATAGTGTGTTCTTTGTCACCTTCGTATAAGTGGCCACACAAAGCAAACAATTGCCACTT
The DNA here is from genome assembly GCA_037953625.1 of Crotalaria pallida. Taxonomy (NCBI): domain Eukaryota; kingdom Viridiplantae; phylum Streptophyta; class Magnoliopsida; order Fabales; family Fabaceae; genus Crotalaria; species Crotalaria pallida. The sequence continues at coordinate 28,749,047 of CM075653.1, forward strand.
ATACTACTAACGCCAACCACGAAGTTCCGATCTTTGAGATGGTACGGAACGTCCTAATAAATCGCCTAGCTACCACGGTGTCTTAGGAAAGATTCTCTCTCACCTGAGGTCCAGCTATTGAATGTGTGCTCTCCTCGAATCCGTGTGCTGCCAATTGCCCCAACCTTTTTCTATACCATTCCTCATATTAAATAAAACATTTTACGTTATTAACTTATTCAAGAAAATCTTTGGTTTACTACTTGTCTTTTCTTTTGTTGAGAAAACTTTTGAAAATATAACCAAAATCAACTATCACTTGAAAACTTGGTTTTAGATCACACGAAAACATTTTTAAACATAAAAAGCACGTCCAAGTAATTCTTGACAGCAAAATAGTTTTACAAGACCACTTTAATAAAACTTCGAAAATAATGCAAAACATATTGTTTTTATTAAAACTAACACTTTGGACAGCCATGCACACATCCAAACAATTCATCACACTACATACAACCACAAACAACATTTAGGCATGTAAGTACTCACGGCCCTAACGAAATCAAATTTCAAACCAACACCTCGACATTTATTTTCCATGCACATTTTATCCATACAATTAGACTCCCTAAACCTAGTTAAATTACATAACCGAGTAAAAGCAAGGGAAATAAATCAAACATCACAATTCAAATTACATGAATCAATTTATTTTATTCTAGACATTTGGATTCTATTTTATTTTAACCCTTAACCGAAAACACATAGGCACACACGATTACACATATATTCATTCAAACACACACTCACATACATATGCAACACTCTTCTAATATTAACTTAATTTGGTTATTTCCTTTATCTTTAAATAAGGAACCGATTAGGAATGAGTGTTCACAACACAACTTTAAAACAATTTATTTTAATATAATTTCACAAAACATACTTATTTCTTTTATGTCTTTTCATTGAAAAAGAGTCTAGCCTACTAATCCTAGCTAGGCCAAAGCATCATCATAACAAATCAAGACTTTATTTTTTTTAAAAAACTTATTTTCTTGTGAAAAACCGTGACTTACATATGAGAAATCAAGACTTTATATTCAAATAAGACACACAAAATTCAAGCTTCATGTTTTCTTAAAATTAATCATGGATCAAGACATGCAAAAGAAGATCAAGACAAGAACGCAAACTTAACTTAAATCTTCAAACAAGCCGAGAGAAATAAGCTAGAAAATAACATAGAAGTAACATGAAATTACTTGAATCAAATTAACAACACCAAGACCTACTTTTTCTACTCATGGCCGAATCACTTAGTTGTTGATTTGGTGATTTATAAGTTCATTTAGTCCTAAAATTCCAAGATCAAAGCATAAAGAAAACTTGCAAAGAAAAATAAGAGTTACAAGGTCACAAAATCAACATGCATGTGGGAATCAAAGCAATCCATGAACTCTAAACACAACCTCAACAAAACCGTGATGAAGAACATTTGCAAGTGAGAGATCAAAGTACAAAAATAACATGCAAGACATTTAGATCTCAAGATCACTTAGAAATAATTACATGCAACACAAAAATTAAATCAAAGTCCATAATAAAGTCTTATACACACAAATCATTCTATTTAGGACTCTTTCTACCTTAAATCCTAGCTTAGGTCTTTTACTCTCTTCTTCTTCTCTCCTTGGTTTGCCTCGGTCTCTTTCTTCCTTCTAGGGTTGATGAGGTTTTTCTCCTTGGTCGAAGAAGATGTTTGAGAAGAAATTAGAGGAGTTTGGGTGAAGGACTTTTGAGATTGTTACTCTTCTTTCTCTCTTCTCCTCCTCACGGTTTCACTCCCTCTCTCTCCGTAAATCTCCAAGAGCTTGATGATGCTCTTGGGCTAGGTGTGTTTGTGTTGGTGGGGAAGTGAAGAAATGAAGCCTAGCCAACACTCTTTACACGGTTTTAAGATCAAGGGCATAGGTGTGGAAATTTCCCTTCATAGCCTCGGTCTTAAGGTGTGGGGGAGGGACAATTCGGTCCGACCACAAGAGTGCATGGAGGAGGTCTTGTCATGGAAGGTAAGGGTGGAAAAAGTCTTCACTAGGGTCATGACTCATCTTTCCTACTCTCCACCTAGTGTCATGACTCACACTTCCCACTTCTCCTCTTATTTTCTATTCAAATTTCATTTTCTTAAGGCTTAAGGGAATTACTTCTACTTGGTTCTTCTATCCTCAACATGGCCGAACCACAAGCTCATGCATACACATGTACACTTAAATTTATTTTCATATTAATCAACACACAACATAGCATCATGGAATTGCACATACTTAGCACACATGGAAGCATTACAAGTAACATCCTTAGGTCATCATGTACACATATATTACACATAGGTTTACACATTCATGTATCACACATATATGCATCACATATTTCTCATACATATTTATTTACATACAATTACACATACATTCATGCGTCATACACATTTTCAGTTTTCTTTATTTATTTAATCCTCATATAACCCTAAGCATTCACACATGTGTATCAAGACCGTATACACACACATACAGCTAGAAAATAATTCTCGTTCACACAAGAGGTCTCACACGAATATCACAAATATTTTCATAGAAACATCAAGCGCATAAAACTTCAATTTTTAAACTTTGAGCATTACTTTAGAAAATTATTTCTCTTAAAACACTTTATTATCTTGAAAACATAAACTTGAGAAAATCATTTAAGAAAATAACCTTTCAAAATACCTTTTCTCAAAGATAAATTCCTTTAGTGTTTTAATTTAATATGAGGAATTTACGGGGTGTTACATTCTCCCCAACTTAAGGATTTCTCGTCCCCGAGAAATACATTGTAGATTGGGTAGCAGGGCATCAGCATTCTCATGTCATTCTGAGGTTCCTCATTAACCGCTCTCAGGTGAGAATATTCCCCTCGCACTATCGCTTGTGTGTCGAGTCGGGTTAAGTCCCACAGACTAACCAAAGAAGATGTCACCTTCTTATTGGGTCGTCGTCTCAAAATTCCAACCAGAGGTACGGACTTGGGGAAAAATCAAGCAATCAAAAACACACACACATCTCCAAAAACAAGGATTTTGCCTAAAAATCCTTAAATACTTACTACTTCCTATAACTCGAATTCCCACTTCCTTACCATGATCCGCCCTTCCTACAATTCTCGTTCTAATTCTAAGGTTCTTGTCTATCATTCTTAGCTTAGAGGGGGTGCTATCATCACTTAGGCTTTCTTGCAACCTCATCTTCCTTTGATTATCTCATTCTCTAATTAGGGTGGCAGGTAATCCTAATCTCCAAACTTTCCTCTTAATATTTGGCAACAGACGCCTTGTTTCTCCTTGTGACTCCCCAACTTTGATTCAACTTATAACTATTCCATGGTGATCTTATAGCCTTACTTAACTTAAACTATTGCTCCTTCCTCAATCATCCAAGCCTGATTTATTTGGGGTAGCTATGGTACTTGCAACTCCCTGATTCGGTCTAAAGGGTTTTAAATAGGATTCGTAGGGTCACAAGATGATAGGGTTTCATGAAGAAAAGGCTCGGGTCTTACAACAAGAACTGTTTTGTTGAAGCAATTCAACAAACACGGAAATTAAGAGGTAACAACCTATATCCTCCGAGGTGATAACTATCCCCAGTCCTAAGTCTAACAATCACCATTGAAACCTTAGGGGTTTTGGGTCTTAATCTCATAATCTATTTGTGGTCTACTCTTATAGGGTTAAAAGGTTTCTCAACTAATACGGTCGATGCTAAACTACAAACTAGTTCCATGTCCTAAGAGACAAAAGCTTATCCTCCTATTCCTACTCGAATGCTAACAAACACACAGAGTCGCACAAACAAAGCATGAAGCCCATGCTTAAGGCTACAAAGGATTACCATCAGCTCTGATACCATTCTGTAACAGCCCGATTTTCGAAAACCAAAATGAATTGACTTTCATTTATTAATGTTGCAAAAATGAGACCAAATTTATTTTTTTTTTTTTACGTTGTTGAAGGGTTTGAAAGCATTCTTGAAGAGTTATTAACATCCTTCAACCTTCTCTTTCGAAAACCGAGTTGTTACTTGAAACCACAACTCACTTACCATGTTTTCCAAAAACATTTTATCAAGAAAACAGTTCGATTTTCAACTTATGTAACTTCATTCGTTTCATCAAAAGAACTTGAGCATATTTCATAAAAAGTGTCCTCTCATTCAATAAAAGTCGGGCATGCTTCAAAACAATTGAAGTACAACATTGGTTCATCACTTAGGTAATCCTGATTACACAACACAAACAACAACTTAATCTAATTCTACTACTGGCTCCCTCTTCCTATCAAAGATGATTGGTTCCAGCTTCTTCTTCTTCTTTGCGGGTGCCTTTGTTCCAGAGGATGATGCAACCGCGTTCTTTGGCTCTCCGTCGGAAATCGGTTTAAGTTCCACTCCGAATAGCTTCACTGAGTTCCCCTTCCCTTGATTCCGAGGCGGCGGTTCGGAGCCGTGACACATGTAGGATATACTTCCCAAACACAAACTAGGTGTAGATCCACCCAACTTATGTTCCGGGTCTTCGATCACCATCTGAGCACATCCCGACCAAGCCCATCCTTGACGTATATCTTTCCATCTGCGTCCCTTATGAGGCCAAGTAACGATCTCCAAACGACGATCCATCTACCCGTTGGAATACCAGCGACACCGATGCGCCAACGAACAGGAGAGAGTAAGCGATCCGGACGCGTAGCGTCGACAGTGTGGAATTACGGTAGGCAAGATAATAGGACACACACACATAACACACAACATACACACATAACAACAAGCAAACATTCTATCCTCATTAATCACGATCCATATTTATTTCATCTTATCATCGTTTCCTTCATACTTCTCCTCTCTTGTTCCTCCTCCCTTTCACAAATCTCAATATCTTTTCCACATCATCCATTCTCAATCTCTTATTCATTCTTTGCACTTATTGGACTCTTACTCGCATAAATATAATTAGCGTCTTATCGAGTTATAACCATCGATGATCGGGGGAGTTAAAGGATCATCGAGGTACGCGTTTCTTTCGTAGTTAGCACTCACATCTCAAGTCTACATCTCCTCGGCCAACCATCCACCTAGTCGGAAGCAAACAGGAGTACAGGACCTTTACCACGCGGGCACGACAGCTGTCACAACACATAAATGGTCCCTGACCAGGAGGCCCAGCCTCAATAATATCAATTCGTAATAATCATGGACCACTGCCTCGCAGTGGCAATCACAATGCCCCGTTCCAGTCCCTCTCACTGTTCTCGATTTGCAATCTAGGGGGCAACAGTATTGTTATAGTGCGCGCGCAGAACTTACCACGGTATTAGACCCAGTCCCCACCACGTTAGTGCACCAGTTATGGAGTTTGTTCTGCCTATAACAATACTCTAGACTTCTTGACGTTTCACCGTCATCGTCCTCCCCTAATGCAATCTCGTCCTAAGTATCCGCAGATACTTATCGTTCCTTCCTCTCCACTACTTCGGGTTAACTCTCATATCTCACCGCGTCCGCTGTTAATGTCTTTTAAAATCTTTTATCTTTTTAATTATCCTATTGGTCGGCTCACCCTTCTTGCATCCCTTCAGTGAGTCCCGACCGCTAACTTTTCACAATTCTTTCTCACGTCAAATCTCGCATATCACAGAGCTGGGACTATCCCAATTGATTCGCATCTTCTTTCTCCAATCTTCCTTTTTACCATCCTTCCCAAAATCTTTGATTTCAACACTTTCCAAGAACCTCATTTCTCAAACTCTCTTATCAACACTCCTTCCAAAAGCCTTTTCAAAACTTTATTCTCACCAATATTCACAAAAGTATTATTTTCACAGACTTTTCTCAAAGAGATCATTTTGTAAAACTTTCTCAAAAATACAGTTCTAGAAATATCCTTTCCTAAAACCCTTTTTCCCAAAAGATTGTTTCATAAAATGAATCCTTTGAAAATATTGTTTCACAAAAATCCTATCTCAAAACCTTTTACTAAAATTTGTTTCATAAACCCTTTTTCTGAAAATATTTCTCTTCCCAACTCTTTATAAAAATTCCTTTCCACAAATCCTTTCGAAAATTCCTTTTTCAAAAACTCTTTTTCAAAAACACATCTTTTGCTGAGCGTTAGTGGAGGAGCAAGCTCAACTCAACACTAATTCCCAGTCTAAAACCAAAACCAAGGAGCCTAGCTCCGCTCAAATCACATCTCATGTTCCAACAATCCATATCACCTCCCAAGCTCTGGCTCGTTCTCATCATCGTTATCAATTTCTTTTCCAATCAACTCCTATCTTTAATCATTAACTCTTTTCTTATAACTCCATTACTTCCATTTCCATTACTTCTCAACTCTTTCTTTCCACTTTCATTTTCTTTTATTAAGGACACAACAACGTCCAACATCCGTCCACTCATCATGATAATAAGCATCATAATTAAAGAAATAAATACATAACAAAGCATGCTATCACACACCATATCACACAATAATAGTGTGGTATTTGTCACCTTCGTATAAGTGGCCACACAAAGCAAACAATTGCCACTTATACTACTAACGCCAACCACGAAGTTCCGATCTTTGAGATGATACGGAATGTCCTAATAAATCGCCTAGCTACCACGGTGTCTTAGGAAAGCTTCTCTCTCACCTGAGGTCCAGCTATTGAATGTGTGCTCTCCTCGAATCCGTGTGCTGCCAATTGCCCCAACCTTTTTCTATACCATTCCTCATATTAAATAAAACATTTTACGTTATTAAATTTTTCAAGAAAATATTTGGTTTACTACTTGTCTTTTCTTTTGTTGAGAAAACTTTTGAAAATATAACCAAAATCAACTATCACTTGAAAACTTGGTTTTAGATCACACGAAAACATTTTTAAACATAAAAAGCACGTCCAAGTAATTCTGGACAGCAAAATAGTTTTACAAGACCACTTTAATAAAACTTCGAAAATAATGCAAAACATATTGTTTTTATTAAAACTAACACTTTGGACAGCCATGCACACATCCAAACAATTCACACTACATACAGCCACAAAAAACATTTAGGCATGTAAGTATTCACGGCCCTAACAAAATCAAATTTCAAACCAACACCTCGACATTTATTTTCCATGCACATTTTATCCATACAATTAGACTCCCTAAACCTAGTTAAATTACATAACCGAGTAAAAGCAAGGGAAATAAATCAAACATCACAATTCTAATTACATGAATCAATTTATTTTATTCTAGGCATTTGGATTCTATTTTCTTTTAACCCTTAACCGAAAACTAATAGGCACACACCATTACACATATATTCATTCAAACACACACTCACATACATATGCAACACTCTTCTAATATTAACTTAATTTGGTTATTTCCTTTATCTTTAAATAAAGAACCGATTAGGAATGAGTGTTCACAACACAACTTTAAAACAATTTATTTTAATATAATTTCACAAAACATACTTATTTCTTTTATGTCTTTTCATTGAAAAAGAGTCTAGCCTACTAATCCTAGCTAGGCCAAAGTATCATCATAACAAATCAAGACTTTATTTTTTTTTAAAAAAAACTTATTTTCTTGTGAAAAACCGTGACTTACATATGAGAAATCAAGACTTTATATTCAAATAAGACACACAAAATTCAAGCTTTATGTTTTCTTAAAATTAATCATGGATCAAGACATGCAAAAGAAGATCAAGACAAGAATGCAAACTTAACTTAAATCTTCAAACAAGCCGAGAGAAATAAGCTAGAAAATAACATAGAAGTAACATGAAATTACTTGAATCAAATTAACAACACAAAGACCTACTTTTTCTACTCATGGCCGAATCACTTAGTTGTTGATTTGGTGATTTATAAGTTCATTTAGTCCTAAAATTCCAAGATCAAAGCATAAAGAAAACTTGCAAAGAAAAATAAGAGTTACAAGGTCACAAAATCAACATGCATGTGGGAATCAAAGCAATCCATGAACTCTAAACACAACCTCAACAAAACCGTGATGAAGAACATTTGCAAGTGAGAGATCAAAGTACAAAAATAACATGCAAGACATTTAGATCTCAAGATCACTTAGAAATAATTACATGCAACACAAAAATTAAATCAAAGTCCATAATAAAGTCCTCTACACACAAATCATTCTATTTAGGACTCTTTCTACCTTAAATCCTAGCTTAGGTCTTTTACTCTCTTCTTCTTCTCTCCTTAGTTTGCCTCGGTCTCTTTCTTCCTTCTAGGGTTGATGAGGTTTTTCTCCTTGGTCGAAGAAGAAGTAGATGTTTGAGAAGAAATTAGAGGAGTTTGGGTGAAGGACTTTTGAGGTTGTTACTCTTCTTTCTCTCTTCTCCTCCTCACGGTTTCACTCCCTCTCTCTCCCTAAATCTCCAAGCTTGATGATGCTCTTGGGCTAGGTGTGTTTGTGTTGGTGGGGAAGTGAAGAAATGAAGCCTAGCCAACACTCTTTACACGGTTTTAAGATCAAGGACATAGGTGTGGAAATTTCCCTTCATAGCCTCGGTCTTAAGGTGTGGGGGAGGGACAATTCGGTCCAACCACAAGATTGCATGGAGGAGGTCTTGTCATGGAAGGTAAGGGTGGAAAAAGTCTTCACTAGGGTCATGACTCATCTTTCCTACTCTCCACCTAGTGTCATGACTCACACTTCCCACTTCTCCTCTTATTTTCTATTCAAATTTCATTTTCTTAAGGCTTAAGGGAATTACTTCTACTTGGTTCTTCTATCCTCAACATGGCCGAACCACAAGCTCATGCATACACATGTACACTTAAATTTATTTTCATATTAATCAACACACAACATAGCATCATGGAATTGCACATACTTAGCACACATGGAAGCATTACAAGTAACATCCTTAGGTCATCATGTACACACGGCATACACATATATTACACATAGGTTTACACATTCATGTATCACACATATATGCATCACATATTTCTCATACATATTTATTTACATACAATTACACATACATTCATGCGTCATACACATTTTCATTTTTCTTTATTTATTTAATCCTCATATAACCCTAAGCATTCACACATGTGTATCAAGACCGTATACACACACATACAGCTAGAAAATAATTCTCATTCACACAAGAGGTCTCACACGAATATCACAAATATTTTCATAGAAACATCAAGCGCATAAAACTTCAATTTTTAAACTTTGAGCATTACTTTAGAAAATTATTTCTCTTAAAACCCTTTATTATCTTGAAAACATAAACTTGAGAAAATCATTTAAGAAAATAACCTTTCAAAATACCTTTTCTCAAAGATAAATTCCTTTAGTGTTTTAATTTAATATGAGGAATTTACGGGGTGTTACAATACATATTTTGGAAAGAGGTATCATAAGAGGAATTCAGTTTCATAAAAATACTTATTTGGTATTAATGGACTTGTTACACTGATATATTTTGGGAATGTAATATGATGATTTTACTATGTTTCCGCAAACTCTGATTTCACTAGTCACCTTCATCATTAATCAAGTGTTTGTGAAAATAAATTTTCAAGGGAAGGGATAATTCTTATTTTCAGATCTTTTTCCAACAATAGCAAGTCCAAGTAATCATAAACTTATTACTTTTCTTATAAAGTAAGATGATATACAAGGAGTGTTACACTTTTATGGTATTAGAGCAATGGTCCTGACTTCTGGTCCTTGGGTGTGTGGTCCTATACGCTGGTCATCGATATCTGCAATGTTTCTTGGGAAGTATGCTTTCATATACTTCCAAACTAGAGCTAAGGTTATGGGAAATGGCTCTAGATAAGTAGCTCATTCTGCTATTAAGAAGTATTTTATGAAGTCTAAGTAGATGTATGATAGTTGTATGCTTTTCTTTAGACATGTGTTAACCCTAAAACCATAGTGTTGGTTTATCAGTTCTCATAGAACCAGTGATAAGGAAATCTTAAGGAGTTGTAGTTAAGTCCTTGACTCTGGAGAAGAGTATTTACCCTCACCAGTGTTAAAGTTAATCAACTTTTCAGACCGAGTGCAGGGCAATTATTACCTTAAAGATCAACCTTGTTGAGTTTATTAAACTCTAAAGCTATCCTTTCTTTTGTTTCATATGGATACGGGCATTGATCAAAGTTTCTCTATGCCTTATCCAATCTGGTATCTCAAAGCAGAGGATTCTACAAATCTTCTTGTAGTTGTTTCCAAGGTACGTCTGGGTCGTTCTATTAAGATATTAGACTCTGTCTAACTACCTGTGTCATGATTATATTTTATCTTAAGCACGGTTTGGGAGCCGGGGAATCAAGTGATCATGATTAATGACGATAGAACAACCCTGTATTAGGATTTTCAAGCTTCGAATCTGGAATCCAATGGACCCATGTGTCTGCTTCTGGGCAGCAGTGAAGGAAATAGGGGGTCATAGAAATCTGGGTTTCAAGAAATGATGTTAGGTTCACCCTTGAGCAAAGAGATAGAGTTTGGAATCAAGTTAATTCTTGAAGCTGATTACCTCTCTACTACCCTTACGATATGGTATCATCGGGAATGGTCAAAAGGGAAAACACGTAGAGAAGTTGCTAAAAGGATTGGTTGGACCAGGTTAAAGGAGTCTAAGTGTTTTCTATAATTGATTGGCGATCGGATTAACCCCAAATCAGGATTCGGGACAAGGATACACTTAAGACCGCATTTTGATCTCGATACGGACATTACAAGTAGAAAAATAATGCCGTCCGGATTGACTAATGCATATGTTCTTTTATGGGTTATAAGAACTGGACCCTTAGTCGGATTCGTTTGTGGTTCATCCTAAGAATCTGGAGGAGCATGAGGAACATCTCAGGATTGTGTGAAGAATCCTGCAAGAGGGGTAGTTGTGTGCTAAGCTCACCAAAGATGAGTTCTGGTTGGGCGAAGCTAAGTTTGCAGGGCAAGTGATCTTTAAAGTAAGAAGTTCTTAGGGCTGGTTGGATTCTATCGCCTGATTATTGAAGGATTTTCTAAGACCGCATGGCCTTTGACCAAGTTGACTTTGAAAGATCAACTGATGGTATTGAATGATAGGATGTTGTTTAATTATGGTGGGGTAGTGATGGATTATACCCCAATATAATATGATTAGTCCAAAAGGAATTATGGAAAATGTGAGTAGACTATGATCTAAATCATTTCAGTGATGAATTCAATTGGAATCAAGGTATTAGAGTATGATTAAATCCTATTTTGAGTAGGATTGGATGATGTAAAGAAAATGGTTTTGAAATTCTTTGGTTTAATTTCTAAAACTGTACTTCATAAACCGGTTAGAGTTTCTTGTAACCGGTTAGAAGCTGAAAGCTTCAACTAAAAATTTAAGTCATTTGTGAAGAAACTTTTGGTATCAATAGACATCTTCCTCCAATCCAAACTCAATGTCAATTACCTAAGTAAAATTTAAGGAAAGGATTTAATGTGGTAAAATAACTTAATGCCTTGATTCATCATTGAAATTGATTTAAGAAGATTGAATCATAATATTTATGGACTAATCGAGAGTTGAAATTAAGGAGCTACTCCAATTGGAGAAGGTAGAGGATTTAGCTGGACAATGCAAAAGAGACGATAAGCATTAAGATAAGAAGGTTGTGATTCATGAACAAGTTTGAAGTTCGAAAGTATGAATGACAATAAGAAGAGGAAGGGTTGAATGTGAGACAAAGGCGATGGATGGAGTTTTTAAAAGATTATGACTTTGAGCTCCATTATCATCCTGGCATAGCAAACGTAGTTGCAGACGATTGAGTTGATAGGCTATTCTTGTGAGCTCAATGATGGTTAAGGAGGTTATCCTGATCGATGAAATCAGAGACCTAAGTCTGGTAACCCAAGAGGAACCCTCTAGTATTATATTGGGAATGTTGCCAATCACCAACGAATTCCTGAATCGGATTTGTGAATTACCATCAAAAGATGAAGAGAAGAAAGAGAAGTTGACTTTTGAGGAAAAGGAGTTAGATCTCTAATGAAGAAACGAATGAGATTTAATCTTTAGAGTTAAAGTTTGTGATTATGGATATTAGAAAATATATTATGGAAGTAAGGGACTTAGGAAGTGTTGTCTAGGACAACCTAGATGAGAAATCCAAAGGCATGAACTTCCAGGATAGATTATGTTTGAACCCAAGTTAGCTATCAACTATCAAGGAATAAGGAATTTCTCGATGTTGGTAAGCATGTATGAGGACTATGGGAAAGCACATGAATTTCATGCGAGAAATGTCTGAGTTCAGAATAAGAGAAAGATTGATGAAATAAAGGCCCAATTGGAGAAAGAGGAAAAGTAAATGGGAGAATATCAACCACGGGAATATCAAGGTTAAGGAATCCTCGATTGGAGAAAAATAACTAAGGAGGAAATAGGGAAGGGAACATTTGTCCATCTCAAGGTGAAAACTTGGAGGCACATCACTTTGAGTTTAATTGTGATGTACCTAAGGGAATAGTCAATTCCGATTGTAGGAAGCTGGAGTATTATTCACCGAAATGTCTTGAAGGAAAAGGTGAGAAAGGAATGGACGAATCCAGCACGAGAAGAATTCACCGGCCGAGATGAGAGTTGAGTGTAATCCTGACGTAGACAACCCAAGCCTATCTGTTCCTTTGATCTGAATTAACGTAGTTAAATGTTTTCGATTACGTTAATCTAATCGTTTGAGAATATCAATATCCTGTTGGAAGTTCAACTCCAATCTTTTTGTGATCAAAACCTTTATCACAGTTGGATGTGATAAATATCTATGGACACTACAGAAATAGAAAGATCAGCTATGTCTAGAGAGATTAACAACCACCGGGATAGGACAAATCTTTGTCTCCCCAACGGAAATGTCTCTAGAACTTGACTATCTAACTAAGTCTGATAGTGATAATTTCCCTATCTTTAAGTTCATCTAACTTAAAGATCTGTCGTATGGTCTTTCTTGCAAAAAGACTATATCTGAAAGGGATGATTTTGTTATTAATGGTTTGAATATTGGGACTGATCACCCTAATGTCTCAAACTATTAAGGAATAAAATCATACACATGTTTCTTTAATCGTGCCCGAGAGATCAGAGTGCGCCACCCAAAATTTTTTTCCAAAAAGTTTATTGGAAAGTGTTTTAATTGAGAATATTTATGTGAAGTGTAAAGATTATTTCTTTTAAAAGAAATTCTTCCACCTAAGAGTCTTTATACAAAGAATTTTGGTTTAAAGTGAATGGTTTTATTAGAAATGTTTCAAAATAAAAGAACTATATCGAAACTCTTTTAAGTGGGGGAGGACCCTAAAGAATAGATTTTTGGGAGCTAGATGAAGTTTTCTAGTATAAAAATATTTTGGAAAAGTGCAAAATTTCAAAAGATGAATTTTGGGGACGAAATTCCTTTTAAGTGGGGGAGTAGTGTAACACCCCTAATTTTCGACTCCCAAATAACCAAGAAATTAATTATAACAATTATTTTATTAGTTTTGAAGGTTTTAGTTTTTGTACATTATGTGCTTTTATATATAAAAATATGAGATATATTTTTATATGGTTATTTTGTACAAAAATATGAATATTGTAATTTAGTCCTTGGTTTGGGACCTAATTGCAATATTAAAAAGGTTTTTGAAGAAAGAGTAATTAAAATATTAATTTTTGAATTTTATCAGTATGTAACCGGTTAGAAGGGCTCTGTAACCGGTTACACGATGAACTCAGAATTTGGGATTAGTGCGTTTGATGAGTAATCAAGTCAAAACCCAGAAATTTGCCACGAATCAGCCTTCATACTTAGTGGGATACGCGTGTCGCCTTGCATGCAAGCCTGAAATCTCTATAAAAACCCGAATTGTTGATGAATTTGGGTTGATTTTCTGATTGAAGTGCTGAAACTCTGTTTTTAGGGTTCTGAGATTCGTCTCTGAAATTCTTCTTCGTTTCTGAGAGTTAGAACATGAGTGATACACCATTATAAAGCTTGAATCAAGGGCTTTGTATTGATATAAAGTTTGTGAGTTGAGATTCCCTGGATCAAGAGAACGAAGCTTGCCAAGTTGAGGTGTTGATGCTGTCAAACCTCAGCTTCTGATTTCTGGAGCTGACTTTGAAGCTCGATTTTGGTAAGCACACAAACCCTTCTGGTTTCAAATCTATTCCTACCTCTAGTGCATGTTGCAGAGAACTCAATTTGACTATTTTCCCCAATTCTTAATTGGGTTTTGCATGTCAATTTCCCTGGTTTCGGTACCCTGTCCAACTCTATCTGCATGTAGTGGATTTAATGGAAATCTATGTTGGAGCCTTTCTCTCTGCAATGTTTTGGATCAAGAACGAACCTAAGGTAAGGGGGAAGCTTACTATTTGCTAGAATGAGAATAAATTGTGGTAGAACATAGGATGAGTCACCAAGAGACTTAAAGGGCATAAGTTAAAATGGTTAAGTGGCTTGGAGGCCAATCTGAGCTCAATTGTTGTTATGAACAATGTTATCTGGATGCATGCAAACTATATTGATGTTGGATTCATGACTTATTTGGATATTATGTGAATTGATCCATTAAGTTGTGAAATATGTGCAATTTGAGTATCTAAATTGAATGCATGCAAGGTGAATGTGTTTCTGTGGTTAAACATGTTTACTTAAGGTATATGAACTCTTTTTAATGTTGAAATTGGTTAGATTTGAGTAATGAAAAGAATGGTTTTAAAAACCTCATATTTCAGTGTGCTGACTGCACAATCTAACCGGTTACTCGATAATTGTAACCGGTTAGACACTGTAAAATTGTCAAAGACAATAAGTTTCTGAAATCAGTTCTGTGGTCTTATTAATGTTACTCATATCTAGACCCTAATTTAACTGGAATTCAATCTGAAATGAAGTTGATTTTATTATAATAATTCAGATTGAAAATTGGGAGTTAATACCTTAACATCAAATGATAATTTCAAGAGGAAATTATGCATAAATAAAATGGGATTATGACTTAGATCTTTTGAATGATATTATGTGTTGAACTTGAGGTATTCTGTTATGCTAAAACCTTGTGATGGATTGAGTAGAGTATTCGAGAAAAGATTCTTTAAAAATTAGTGGTTTTATAATCAGGTCTGTAATTCTAACTGGTTAGGTGATGACGTAACCGGTTAGTACCTGAAAACTTAAAAATAAAAGTTAAGTTTTTGAGTAAGAATTATATTCTCTCAATCCAGGTCTATGAGCATATGTTAAATTTAAATTCAAAGGTGAATTTTATGAGTAAAGCCATACCTCAAGATATCATTCAGAAGTTGTGTTTTTCTAAGTCATAATTGTGGAATCAATAGAAAGACCAACCTTAGTAATTATGTATGCAAATCATGAATAGAGAAAAGTAATGAAATATGTTGGCAAGGATTGTTTGTTATGTTCTGGGAACACGTTGATTTGAAACCTACTTGATGACACATTATAGATATGTGGCCAGTGTCCGGGACCTGGTTTTTATGCGTTCTAGGAACGTGATGCACACTCTGGGAGTGGTGCTTGATTTTATTCCAAGTATGGTTTGCGATACGTTCTGGGAACGTATGTGAGTGTTCTGGGAACACATTGGTATAATAATAGAATTAAAGATAAAAACCAACCTTAATGATTGTGCATCCATATAGAATGGAAGTTTGGTTGGTAGGAACGTTTATCATATTCTGGGAATATGAGGAGGGTACTCTGGGAGTACCAAATTATAACCTACTTGATGACACATTATAGATATGTGGCCAGTGTCTGGGACCTGGTTTTTATACGTTCTGGGAACGTATGTTAGTGTTCTGGGAACACGTTGATTTGCAACCTACTTGATGACACATTATAGATATGTGGCAGTGTCCGAGACCTGGTTTTTATGCATTCTGGGAACGTATGCGTTCTGGGAACGTGATGCACACTCTGGGAGTGATGCTTATTATTCCAAGTATGGTTTGCTACACGTTCTGGGAACGTGGTGCACACTCTGGGAGTGATGCTTATTATCCAAGTATGGTTCGACATTACGTTCTGGGAACGAATGTCGATGTTCCGGGAACACAAGGATGTATTGGATGGACGTCCAAGATGGACTTTAGAGGCCTCAGTTGTGGAAGGAAATCATGCATCATGCCACCTGCATTGAAAGAATTATTAAGATTAACCGGGTGTGCTCATATGATTATGCATCACGATTTGCTACATGTTGACTTGTGGATATTAGTTTTATTCTCATTTGATTATGCGAATATGTATAGCTAACCCCCATGCCCTTATTAGGTATTGATCGTGCATCTAGCTTGCACAAGAATCAGTAAAGGAAGATGTCCCTTAGGTGCATGCAGAGTGTAGAAAGTGTGAGTTGGGAACCCGTTGTGCAGATATCGAGGATCCGACCAGAAGGATGTTTGGACAAAGGACCAGTGACCAGCTCTATAACAATTCTATTTTTAATAAAATTTATATGATACATATTTTGGAAAGAGGTATCATAAGAGGAATTCAGTTTCATAAAAATACTTATTTGGTATTAATGGACTTGTTACACTTGATATATTTTGGGAATGTAATATGATGATTTTACTATGTTTTCGCAAACTCCGATTTCACTAGTCACCTTCATCATTAATCAAGTGTTTGTGAAAATAAATTTTCAAGGGAAGGGATAATTCTTATTTTCAGATCTTTTTCCAACAATAACAAGTCCAAGTAATCATAAACTTATTACTTTTCTTATAAAGTAAGATGATATACAAGGAGTGTTACAGAAAGTGCAGAGAAAAACGAAGAAGAAATGAAGAAAAAAGTAAAAATGAGTCAAAGTGCAGTCAAAAAGCTTTTATATTTCCCTGTTCAATGTCGTTAATCGATTAACGAAACCCTTAATCGATTAACGCCTGAAGGTGGGTTTAAAATTAATCGAGTAATAACTGCATTAATCGAGTAGGTCCTGAATGGCTGTAAAAACTTAATTGATTAATGAGAGTTGATTATTCGATTAATATTCACAAAAATTCAAATTTTGAAATTTTGAAAAATATTTTCACATTTGCAAACACACATAGACATTTAGCATTTAGCACTCACATATACACAATCAAACACATCATAGAAAACACATAAAACTACTTATTTAGATAATTATGAAAGGATTTTCATGTTACAAAGACTCAAACAACAATACATAATGAAATAGGCTCTAAGGTGATTAACAAAAACAAAAAAAATAAACTCAAATACAACTAGCTAATAGTAGATACATCAAAAATGCCAAGTTTGTAACTGCCCGATTTTCATAACTCAAAATAATTAACTTTTATGTATGGAAGTTACCAAAATGAGGCCAAATTTTTTTTTTTTTTTGTAAAACCTTGTTGAAGTGTTTAGAAAACATTATTGAAATTCTCCTTAAATTCTTCAATTCACTTTTCCGAAAACCGTGTTACCAAAACATTTATTTTCATAAAACTTTCATCATGATATTTACCAAAAGACTACAGTGTTTGTTCTTCCAAAATAGAGTATTCCACCATACAAGATTAAAACTTGGCGTAGTTACATAATGGTTCGTTGCTCGGTAATCCTTGATTCAAAACCCAAACAATAGGCTTAACTAAAAGCACTACCCCTAACTCTTTCTAACGGACACCACCGGATGAAGCTTCGCTTTTCTTCTTGTAAGCTCTCCTCATTCTCGAAAGTGACGTCTCTTCTGTTGCTGCTTCCCTTCTGTTGTTACGCTCCTGCCCTCATTCCTTTAGAGTGATGATCTCCTTATGAGGCTCCTTCTGCCCGTTGTGATATCAGCAGCACCAATATAACAACGAACAGGAGAAAGTAAGCGTTCCGAACGACGAATCTTCGACGGTGTGGAATTACGATAGGCAAGATAGAAGGACCATACAAACATACCATACAGCATACAGACATACAACAATCAGGATATCAATATCAATATTAACAGTCTTATTGTCTTTATTTTTATCCTTAACTTTTCCTTCTAAATTCAATTCCGCTTCTCTTAATTATCCTTTCTTTCTCAATTTCTTTTCCTTATCATTCTTTTCCAATCTCATCAATTCACCTCATCTCTTTACTCTGGGGAATCATAAGATATCACCGGGGAATTCATTTCGTTCTCGGCTATCACTCACGTCTACATCTCCTCGGTCATCCACCCAACCTAGTCGGAAGCAAACAGGAGTACAGGACCTTTACCACGCGGGCACGACAGCTGTCACAACACATAAATGGTCCCAGACCAGGAGGATCTCGTCCTCAAATCATTTCAATAATATCAAGGCTCACTGTCCACGCAGTGGCAAAACACAATGACCCGTTCCAGTCCCTCTCACTGTTCTCGATTTGCAATCTAGGGGGCGACAGTATGTTTCTAGTGGGCCCGCAGAACTTGCCACGGCATTAGACCCAGTCCCCACCACGTTAGTGCGCCACATGTGGAGTTCGTTCTGCCTAGAAACATACTCTAGACTTCTTGACGTTTCACCGTCATCGTCCTCCCCTAATGCAATCTCGTCCTAAGTATCCGCAGATACTTATCGTTTCTTCCTCTCCACTACTTCGCACTCTCATACCTCACCGCGCATGTCTTTTAAGGCTTTTAATCTTTTTAATTATCCTAATGTCGGCCCATCCTTCGTACAACCCTTCAACGAGTCCCGACCACTAACTTTGCACAATCTTTCTCTCACATAGCACAGAGCTGGGATCACATCACAATTTCCAATTCCATTTCTCAAACTTTCTCAACATACTCCATTTCTCACAATCATCTTATTTCAACATCTTTCCACCATCACATTCCGAATCTCTTCTCAAAATAATCTTTTTCATAAATTTCTCAAAAACCTCTTTTCAAAAACATTTTCAAAAGGATTTCGTTCCACAACCCTTTTCTAAAATTTCTTTTCACCATTCCTCACAAAATCTCTTTTCACAAATCTTTTCAGGGTCTCTTTTCAAAAATCGTTTCAAAAAAACCTTTTTTTTTAAAACCTCTTTTCAAAAACCTTTTTCAAAAAATGCTTTTCAATAACCTTTTTAAGAAGCCTCAACTTTGTTGGGCGCTAATGGAGGAGCAAGCTCAACTCAACACTAGTCCCAGACTAAAACCAAAAACCAAGGAGCCCAGCTCCGCTCATTTCACACCTTGTTCCAACAACCAACATCACTCTTCCCAGCTCTGGCTCGTACTCAACATTATCATTCATTCATTCCTTCCCCAATCTCAATTCTTTCTTTCCTTTCCAACACATACTTTGTTTCCAATCATTATTTCTCTCTCATTATGTCTTTACTTCACACTCTTATTTATTTCGCTTCTATTTTCAGGACGTAACAGACGTCCATCAGCATATTACGCATTTTCATTAACAGCAATAACATAAGGCATAATTAAATAAATATATAAAAGCATGCCATCATTCACACAAACATCACACAACAAT
This sequence comes from Crotalaria pallida, assembly GCA_037953625.1. Lineage (NCBI taxonomy): Eukaryota > Viridiplantae > Streptophyta > Magnoliopsida > Fabales > Fabaceae > Crotalaria > Crotalaria pallida. Next base: position 28,768,604 of record CM075653.1, read on the forward strand.
GTGGTCTTCGTCACCTTCGTATAAGTGGCCACACAATCAAACAATTGCCACTTATACTACTGACTCCATGCACTTAGTTCCGATCTTTGAGATGATACGGAACGTCCTAATAAATCACCTAACTACCACGGTGTCTTAGGAAAGCTTCTCTCTCACCTGAGGTCCAGCAATTTAATGCGTACCATCACCTTGGATCCTTTCTGCTGCCGGCTGCTAATGCCTCAATCTCTTTCTACATCATTCCTCACATTTTAGTAAAACACTTTAATATTTTTCTTAACTAAACCACTGTTTGAAAACTCTACTTGAAATCATACAAAAACATTTTTAAACATAAAAAGCACGTCCAAGTAATTCTGGACGGCAAAATAGTTTTACAAAATCACTTTAATAAAACTTCCAAAAATATTGTAAAAATATTCTTTATTTTAAATAGCTTTTTAACTTAAAATTAACATTTTACATACCCATGTTTTTATCATAAAACAATTTTGGACAGCCATGAATACAATTTAAAAATCTCAAGTAAATCAAATCAATTTTTTTTAAAAGTCAATTTAATACACAACCACAATATAATTCTAAACAAACCACACCACATACAATCAACAAACAACACTTAGGCATGCAAGCATACATAAACCAAACGTAATCAAATCTCAAATCAACACATCAATATTTATTTCCATGCACATTTTATTTGAGTAATTAAACTCCCTAGACCTACTTAAACTATATAACCGAATGGGATCAAAGGAAACAAATCAAACATCACAACCTAAATCACATGAATCACTTGGTTTATTTTAGGCATTCAAATTCCATTTTCTTTTTAATGCATAAAATTGTTTATTCTTCTGTTTAGCTCCTAACCGAATGTACAAAAGCACATACTCATTCATATATTCATTTAGACACAACACTCTTTCAAGATTAATTTAATTTATTTATTTCCTTTATTTCCAAGTAAAGAACCGATTGAAACATAAAGGTTCACAACACCATTCCCAACAATTTATTTTACTATGATTTCACAAAACATACCTATTCCTTTTATGCCATTTCATTGAAAAAGAGTTCTAACCTAGCTGACATATATGGTCCGAATATCATCATGATAAAGCAAGGTCAAATATTCGTCATGCATGCACATAGAACATGAATCAAGGCAAAGATCATTTTCCAAAAACTTGTTTTCTTATTTTCTTGGTAAAAACCGTGAGCTTCACAAGCATCTTTAGCAAATAAAATTTAATTTCTCAACACAATAAAAATCAAAATTATATCAAAGCCTTTTATCTTCTAAGAAAATCACATGCGTGCAACAAAATAATGATCTAGCATGGTTTTTCCTATTTTCTCTAGACTTGACCGAATAATGACATGCCAAAAAGACAAGGTCTTATAATTTTATTTTTTTTTCATGCAAACATCTAAATCCATAGATCATGTCATTCAAGACTTAAAAACATCATTTTATTTTTCAAACTATCAACCAAATCATCACACACACACAAAAGAATCTTGACTCAAACTCTTTTCATACTAACAATTATTTTTAAAACTTGCTAGACTTATTTTCTTATGAAAACCGTGACATGCATACAAGAAATCAAGACTTCGCACTCATTGTGAGCATACAAAATTCAAGCTCCATTCTTTTTCTCAAAGATCAAACATAGATCCAAGCATGCAAAAGAAGATCAAAGCCAAAATATAAACCTAAACTCAAATCTTCAAGCAAACCGTGGAGAATAGATTAAAAATTAATTTTTCCTAGACATAGAAATAGCATGAACTCACTTGAATCAAATTAAAAGCATCAGATCTAAATTTCCTACTTCATGGCCGAATCACTTTAGCTCTTGCTTTGATGATTTATAAGTTCATTTATTCATAAAAATCCAAAATCAAGACATAAAAAGGACATGCGATAGAAAATAAGAAATATAAGGCCACAAGATCAACATGCATGGAAGAATCAAAACAATCTATGAACTTTAAACACAATTTCTAATAAAACGTGATAAAGAAAACTTACAAGTAAGAGATCAAAAACTTTTTCACATCAACATGCATGACAATTAGATCTCAAGATCACTCAAAATAAATACATGCATCACAAGAAAAATTAAACAAAGCCCATTAAAAGTCCCTTTACAATACAAAATGGTTCAATTAAAACTCTTTCTACCTTAATTCCTAACTTAAATCTTCAAATCTTCTCTTCCCTTCCTTTAGCTTTGCTACGGCCTCTTCTCTTCTTCTAGGGTTGATGGGTTTTCTTCCTTGATCTTTAAAGAAGAAGAAGGTTGAGGAAGAAATCAAAGAAGTTTGGACTAAGGCTTTTGAGTTTTTCACTCTCTTTCTCTCTTCTCCTCCTCGCGGGCTCTCTCTTTCTCTCTATGGGTTTCAAGAGCTTGAGAGTGCTCTTGAAACTAGATGTGTTGGTGTGTGTTATGAAAGAATAGAAATGAGGAAGGAAGTGAGCTAAAAACACACTCACTCATCCACACGGCTTATACATAGGTTAGAATAAGGGTATGGAAATTTCTTATCTTAACCTTGGTTCAAGGTGTAGGACTAAGGGCAAATTGGTCTAGTTATAATGTTGCATGGGAGGGGTCATTCGTGGGGGACAAAGTGGAGCAAAAGTCTTCACTAGCTAACATGAGTCACCACTCCTAATCTCTCCCTATTTTCTATTTTAAATTTTTATTTTCTTAATGCTTAAGAAAATGGCTCCTACTTGGTCCTTCTTTTCTTATCATGGCCGAATCACACACACACATGCACATATGATTTTATTTTTATCAAGACATAGCATACATTCATGGATTAATGCACACACTTGACATATATATATATATATATATATATATCAGATACATACACGCAAGGCACATATATACATGCATTCATGCATCATACACATACACAACATGCATTCATGCATTATACACACAATCACATTTCTTTCTTCATATCATCCTAAGCATATACACAAGCAAACCAAAACCGTACATACACACACATGCACGTATTATACATATAACATACACATGTCCATGAAATAATTCTTATTCATTACAAGGTGACTTATATAAATATTTTAGGAAAAATATCAAAGATATAGATTTCAAACTCAATTTTCTAAGCTTTGAGCATTACCTTATAAAATCATTTCTTTTAAAATCACTCATCATCTTGAAAACATGAATTTAAGGAAAATCATTTAGGAAAACACTCTCTCAAAACACTTTTTCTCAAAAATAAATTTCTTTAGTGTTTTAATTTCATATGAGGAATTTGCGGGGTGTTACATTCTCCCCAACTTAATGATTTCTCGTCCCCGAGAAATACATTGTGGATGGGGTAGCAGGGCACCAACATTCTCATGTCATTCTGATGTTCCTCGTTAACCTCTTTCAGGTGGAGAGATTCCACTCGTACTGTCACTTGCGTGTCGAGTCGGGTTAAGTCCATTGGACTAACCGAAGAAGAAGCCGCTCCCTTAGCCGGTCGTTGTCACAGAAAGTCCAACCATTGGTTCGGACTTGAGGGAAATTCAAACAAGCAAGCATTCACACATCTCCAAAAGTATGGGATTTTACCTAGAATCCCCAAATATTCACTATCCTCTACAACTCATGTTCTTACTAGCTCACAACAATCGCTCCTTCATCCAGTTCTCCTTCTAACTCCAAGGTTTTCGTCTATCATTTTTCTAACGTAAGGGGATTCTATTACAACTTGAGCTTACTCATTTCATCGAACAACCTTACTCTCCCTTTTAGGTTTACCCTAAGTATAAACCAAACCTATCACTTTGATCATCTAAATCTTTAGTTAAGGCAATTCTAATCCTCAAATTTTCCTCCTCGTGACTCCCCAACTTCGATCAGACTTATAACTAAATCCACGGTGACCTTGTATCCTTACTTGGTTTCAGCTATTTATCCTTCCTTAATCGTTCAAGCCTAAGCAATTTCGGTAACTATGGTACTTCTAATCCCGCTATTTGGACCAAGGAATATTAAATAGGTTAGATGAGGCTACGAGTGGATAATAGAGCTCATGAAGAAAAGTTCGGATTTTAGCAATGCTAACTGTTTTGTTGAAGCAATTCAACAAACACGGGATTTCAGAAATAACATCCTATGTCCCCAAAGATACCAACTGTTCTTTGAGCAAAGGTATGTCTAGGTCAACAGACTGGATTCGTCAAACACTGAAGAAATACCAAAGGTTAAAGGGTCTCAACCTACTCACTTTCTATGTTCCTCAATCTACAAGAGGAACAGGTTCCTTAAACTAACTCGGTCGACACTAGGCTACAACCAAAGTCGCACGTCCTAGAAATTTGAGAACCTAAACTTATGCTCCTAGTCTCATACTAGCAAACACACAGAGTCACACAAACAAAGCATGTAAGCCCATGCTTAAGGCCACTAAGGATTACCATAAGCTCTGATACCATTTTGTAACAGCCCGATTTTCATAACTCAAAATAATTAACTTTTTTGTATGGAAGTTACCAAAATGAGGCCAATTTTTTTTTTTTTTGTAAAACCTTGTTGAAGTGTTTAGAAAACATTATTGAAATTCTCCTTAAATTCTTCAATTCACTTTTCCGAAAACCGTGTTACCAAAACATTTATTTTCATAAAACTTTCATCATGATATTTACCAAAAGACTACAGTGTTTGTTCTTCCAAAATAGAGTATTCCACCATACAAGATTAAAACTTGGCGTAGTTACATAATGGTTCGTTGCTCGGTAATCCTTGATTCAAAACCCAAACAATAGGCTTAACTAAAAGCACTACCCCTAACTCTTTCTAACGGACACCACCGGATGAAGCTTCGCTTTTCTTCTTGTAAGCTCTCCTCATTCTCGAAAGTGACGTCTCTTCTGTTGCTGCTTCCCTTCTGTTGTTACGCTCCTGCCCTCATTCCTTTAGAGTGATGATCTCCTTATGAGGCTCCATCTGCCCGTTGTGATATCAGCAGCACCAATATAACAACGAACAGGAGAAAGTAAGCGTTCCGAACGACGAATCATCGACGGTGTGGAATTACGATAGGCAAGATAGAAGGACCATACAAACATACCATACAGCATACAGACATACAACAATCAGGATATCAATATCAATATTAACAGTCTTATTGTCTTTATTTTTATCCTTAACTTTTCCTTCTAAATTCAATTCCGCTTCTCTTAATTATCCTTTCTTTCTCAATTTCTTTTCCTTATCATTCTTTTCCAATCTCATCAATTCACCTCATCTCTTTACTCTGGGGAATCATAAGATATCACCGGGGAATTCATTTCGTTCTCGGCTATCACTCACGTCTACATCTCCTCGGTCATCCACCCAACCTAGTCGGAAGCAAACAGGAGTACAGGACCTTTACCACGCGGGCACGACAGCTGTCACAACACATAAATGGTCCCAGACCAGGAGGATCTCGTCCTCAAATCATTTCAATAATATCAAGGCTCACTGTCCACGTAGTGGCAAAACACAATGCCCCGTTCCAGTCCCTCTCACTGTTCTCGATTTGCAATCTAGGGGGCGACATTATGTTTCTAGTGGGCCCGCAGAACTTGCCACGGCATTAGACCCAGTCCCCACCACGTTAGTGCGCCACATGTGGAGTTCGTTCTTCCTAGAAACATACTCTAGACTTCTTGACGTTTCACCGTCATCGTCCTCCCCTAATGCAATCTCGTTCTAAGTATCCGCAGATACTTATCGTTTCTTCCTCTCCACTACTTCGCACTCTCATACCTCACCGCGCATGTCTTTTAAGGCTTTTAATCTTTTTAATTATCCTAATGTCGGCCCATCCTTCGTACAACCCTTCAACGAGTCCCGACCACTAACTTTGCACAATCTTTCTCTCACATAGCACAGAGCTGGGATCACATCACAATTTCCAATTCCATTTCTCAAACTTTCTCAACATACTCCATTTCTCACAATCATCTTATTTCAACATCTTTCCACCATCACATTCCGAATCTCTTCTCAAAATAATCTTTTTCATAAATTTCTCAAAAACCTCTTTTCAAAAACATTTTCAAAAGGATTTCGTTCCACAACCCTTTTCTAATATTTCATGGCTGTCCAAAATTAAGCCTAGCAGCCAAAATACGGAAGAGAAAAATTTCTTTTCACCATTCCTCACAAAGTGAAAAATACCAAAAACGTGTAGAAAGGGAAGAAAGAGAAACCCTAGCAGCCACCACAAGCTTGGAGAACAAAACTAAGCCTTCTCTAAGAGAGAGAATGTAAGAACGTGATTATGGAAGGTTGGCTCCTAGGGTTTACACGAAATTGGCTAATTAAATCACAAAACGGGCCTAAATCATGGGCCCAAATCCTAAGGAAAGCTAATCTCTAAATTAAATCTAAAAATATCCTATAGATAAAATCTAAATCTTAAAAGATATAAACTAAATCTCAAATAATCCTAAAGATAGATTACAATCTTCACTTCATCATATATCTTCTCTTCCAAAATTAAATCTTCACTCCCAAAATGCCCAAAAAGCCCTTGTGCCAAATATGACCTGAAAATAGAAATAGAATTAATTAGGCTAAATAATCCCAAATTAAACAATATTCAGAATATTACTCCAATAAACTCTAAATCACTAAATCAAGCTAAACAATGTCAAATAGGCAACAAGTATCAATAATAGGAGTAAAATAATGCAAGGAATAATGAGAAATAAAATGCTCATCACCTTACCTGACCCTAGGCATGAGAATGCCTTTTGATAGATTCATCTTTGTCACTTCTGATAATGCAATGAGTTGAAGTAAAAACAACATGGTTTCCAATATCACATAAGTGACTTATACTTAAGAGATTATGTTATAAACCTTGCACATATAAGACATTGTCAATTATCAAATTAGAAGCGTTATGGATTTTACCTTCACCCAATATTGTACCTATGTTGTTATCTCCATAAGTGACGTGTCCTTTTTCTTTTGGATATAGTTCAATGAAATGCCTTCTATCTCCGGTCATTTGCCTTGAACAACCGCTGTCCAAGTACCAACGTTCCTCTCTCGTTCTAAGGCACACCTACAAAATACACATTACTTGCTCATCTTAGGTACCCAAGTGATCTTGGGTCCATTTGGGTTAGTATAGGGATCTTGTCCCTCCACAATCCGTACATAAGAACCATTAGGCACACCTAATTTCTTTATGTTGCATACATTGGAGGTGTGTCCATACATGCCGCAATAAAAACATGTTGGCTTTTAAGAATAATCAACTTTTGAAAAAGAGTCAACCTTCTTATATTTTTTTTCTTAGCATGCACATATCCTAAACCAGTTCTATTAGAATTGTTTCTTTGATTAGCAAGAAATTAATTTAAATTCTTATCACTTTTTGAAAAAGTTGCAAGCTTGTTTTTCAATTCAACACTTTCCTATTCATGTAGCTTGCAAGTTTCACAATCAGGGATAGTTTTGACTTTTGTATCACAATCACAAGAGGAGTTAGCATAGAGGAGTTCTAAAGTCTCATGTTGAAGCTTCAAGTCTTCAATGTATTTTTGCATTTCTAAAATTTTCTCTTGATGCTTCAATATGAGCCTTTTTCTCTCAACATTTATTTTAACAAGTTTCTTCAACTCATCATGCATTTCTACGTAAGCACTATACAATATATCATAAGTGGGGGAATCGGATTCAGAGTCGGAACTTACCTCATTGGTATTTTCATGCTCAATGGTGTCTCTACTTGTGGAAGCTTCCTCCTCAAGTCTTCCCATCAAACATAGGTTTGCCGACTCCTCACCACCTGAAGTACTAGTTCTTACTTCTTCCTCTTCTTCCAGTACATCCAAAACAATGTATGCCTTCTTTGATTTGAAATCTTTGTTCTTTTTCTTCTCATTTTCATTTTTCTTGAGAAAATATGGACAATACCATTTGATGTGCCCCAACTTTTCGCACTCATGACACTTCAAATTATCCTTGGGTGTCTTACCCTTTTGTGTTGCTTCTGTAGAATCCTTTCCTCTTAGTTCATTAAGCTTTCCTTTCTTCTTGAGGAACTTACTAAATTTCTTCGCCAAGAGTCCAAGGGTCTCATCATCTAGCTCTGAATCAGAATTATCATCTTGAGAGTATTTTTCAAGTACCTTGTCCATTTTTGTAGTGGCCTTGAGAGAAATGCCCTGCTTTTTCTTATCTGATTCTTCATGCATAGTTAGACGACCTAACTCCATTTCATGCTCTAGTAGCTTGCCAAAGAGAGTAACAAGCTCCATGGTGTCTAAGTCCTTTGATTCCATGATGGCGGTCACCTTTGGTTGCCACCTCCTATCAAGACATCTTAAAACCTTGTTAGCAATTTCCCCACTAATAAAAGTTTTTTTCCAAGAGCAATAAGATGATTAATAATGAGTAAATATCTTTTGCATATCATTTATATATTCATTAGGGAGCATGCGAAACAACTCATATTCATGCATCAATGCATTCAACCTAGCACGCCTAACCTCACTTGTGCCCTCATGTGTGACTTGTAATGTGCCCTACATTTCTTTTGTCGATTTGCATTGAGAAACTCGGAAAATTTCACCATAGGAAAGAGCAAAGGTGATGATGTTCTTTGCTTTTAAATCATATGAAACTTTCTTTTTATCATCCTCACTCCAACTCGCCTTAGGAATTTCTACGATTTCCTCATTAATCTTTTTCTTGGGAATATATGGGTCATTCTAAATGGCTTCCCAAACATCCGTGTCAATAGTCTCTATGAAGATTCTCATTCGAACCTTCCAATAAGCATAGCCCTCTCCACTAAACATTGGAGGGCGATTTATTGAGGCTCCTTCTCCACCAAAAGGATTGTTAGAACCCATTTATATACCACGTCCTAGGATCTAGAAAAAGCTATTAAGATCAAGTCAAGTCAACCGAGCTCTAATACCACAAGTTGGAATACAATCGTTAGTACAATCTCACGCACGCCAAAATCCCCTTTTGACTTCTCACTCAAGAGATCCCAAAACCTTTGGTTAAACCACAATTGATCTTCTTCAATCTTCTTCTTCACTCGTTGCGATTGAAACCTTCAATCACCTTCTTCTTCGCTTTACTTTGCTTGAAACCTTCAAGCTATCAATCAACACCACTTGAAACTTTAAAGTTGCTCTTTGTTGAATCTTCTTGTTTGTTGTTATTTGTTGTTGCATCAATTGCATAGAGTTACAACATTGAATAAGCACTCTAGAATGAATCCCAATTGAATCTAAAAGATATAATCACAATCTTGAGATCCACTAATAGAACATGATAAGAAATGAGAGAGTTCATTGTATTTCTTTTTGAGAATTTAATGGCTTTGAGCTTTATATCTTGTAAAACAGTTTAGAACGATTGCCGACAAGTTTATGAAATGCTCAAGGTGTATATATGAGGTTCCCTTATAAGTTGGCACTCAAAAACGAGTTAGTTATTTTGTTATAACTGATGTTAATCGATTAACATGCTAGCTTAAACAGTTAACGAGCTGTAACAAAAATTCCTAACTGAAATTTACACAAGTTAACCGGTTAATATTTTGTTAAAATGATTGTGACAGTTAAAACTGCCGCTAAACTATATTAAGAATTTAAAAAAAAAAACTGCCGCAAAACGTCCTTCTACCCCTATATCTGTCTTTCCTGCTATGTTTTCTCAAATTATATTAGCATATAGACAAACGTTCATTCATAAGAATTAAAAAACCAATGCAATATGAGAACTAAAACAAAATGTTAAATAATCTTTTCATCTTTTGTAACTTGACTATACAAAGTTGATACATACTAGTCAAAATCTACTATGAAAAATGGAAAGCATGTTAAGTAGACCCAACAATGAAACAATCTAAAGTCTAGACCCTATTACAATTTGATGGGCAAATGAATTTCGAAATAAGATTTCCAATTGCTTTGTGTAGCACTTATAATATCTACCGCCAAATCTTTGGTTTGTTGAGCTTCAAGTGTTTTGTTATCCATGCCCTGAAATTAGTATAATGTACATCAGGACCAAACTAAAAATAATAAATAATTCCAAAATTAGTGTGACAAATCATACTAATATGCTATTCAAATCCCTAATTCATAAGTATCCATAATCATAATTTACCATTTGATCAAAGGCCTCCTGAAAAGCATTATGTGTGACATGTTTCTTACTAAGTTTGTTCGGCTTGCGAATTAGTTCAATTCTTCCTCTCATTTGTGTGTGCCTGAACACAATATTTAATTGAGGCATGTCAGTTGAAAACATACATATCAAAGCTTTGGAATTAAAACATATAGGAACAAAAATTTACTCTGCCACCAAAGGTAACTCAGAATGACAGCAATCAACTGCAGAGTCATATAAAATTATCAATCTCCAAAAAAGTGTTGTAAAATTGTTTGTCACTACTTCTGGCTCTAGATTCTTTTTTGCTCTAGAGCTAGCACCAAGCAGCAGTGGTCAAAATAAAATTCAAATAAAAAAAACATAATTGGCACTAATTGTAGAAACTGAAATGCATAGATAACAAAAACATGCAGAAATTGAAACGCACAGTTAAGCGAGAAGATCAACAAGTTTGGGTTTGGCAAGGGGTTTAAGGAGCAGGCAAAGCTCTTCCTTGGAACTGAAAGCATATTCACCATTATGGATCCATTATCAATGAATACAATCTAATAAAAAAAATCACTTTCATTCATTCCCTCTTTCATGAATTGAGAGATTTAGAGCATCCGAATCAATCCATATTAGAAAGGGTCTGATTCCATCACAAATAGGCACAAAGTAAACATCAATTCAACCATTCCAAGTCCAATTTAGATTAAAAAAAACCAAGAAGATCGTAAAGGACTGAAGAACATAACTCACAGGAAATGGAATCAGGTTAGCAAAAATCTAAGGAAAACGGATATAACACAATAAGATACGCTAATCACGAACAAGTTAAAAGTTCATAAAATAACGGAAAGATATATGTTATATCGGTAAAATATCTGTTACAATACATGTCAGTGAACAACAACCAAATTGATCTACTTTAAAAATTGACAAAGAACCTAATTACAATTGTTTGATCCATTCAATTGAATTACAAACATAGAAAAATTAGTTTATTTTCTGTTTCAATTTTGCATCTTTGCTTCATATAAACACCCAAATTGATCAATGCAGAAACAAATTGTATTAACAAATACTATTTTATAAATTAGATGATGGTTATAACAACATGCGGAAGAAACCATTAATCAAATCGATCCATGAATGACTAGTTTCAAAAAATAGAAAGGACATATCTTTTGTTACAATCTGTAACAATTAGAAAAGAATCCATTCATTAAAGCCAACCAAAAATTGACATGTTAGAGGTCAGCAACCTGAGGTTGTAAGAGATGATATATTTGACAAAAGATTCACTAACAAAACTCCAAAACAGAGCCATCTCTCTTGGAATATAAGGAGTCTCCTTACAAAAAACCACATATTGAAAGAAGGTTGTTTTTAAAATTTGTATCGAGACAATTCATCATGAAGCAAAGAAGAAACTTAGAAACCTCTTTTCTAGATGATGAATCAGCCAAGCTCACTGAAAGATTGGTTGTCAATTTTGTAGGTATAAACCAACTTTCTTTCCTGCCCTGAAAAATTTTCATAAAAAAGAAAAAAAACTGATGAATAAATATTCAGGAGAATGAATCGCATCAAGTGCAAGTGCAATTCACAAATAAAAATTCACTGAAAGATTTGTATCCATCAGCTGTAATTCACAAAAAAAAATTTCTATATCCAGGAGAATGAATAGCATCAAGTGCAAGTGGCTTATAGATCATTAGATGCATATCAAGAACTGGAAACCACTTTCAGTTAATTTTGGAGTATCTTTGTCTCTGCATTGACACCAAAAACACTGACATGAAATATGAGATACAGTTTGCAACACCTACATACATGTGCAAGCCAATGTTAAAATGAGAAGTAGCACTGCCCAGTAAACAAAACCTTTGATTGAGGAGTCGCCGTTGGAAAACTCTCATCAAAGATGAGCTAATATTTGAGGGCTTTTCAACAAGACTTGAGCTTATAAGTTGCAATAAGAAACACTACATCACAAAACAAAGTCAAGTTTAGGCTTCATTTTAGCCAAAATTTAAAAACTAGGGGCTGCAGGATAATTATTTTGAATTTTAAAACAATTAATCAAACAGATAATGTTAATAACAAAAATTTAACATAGATGTACATGCACAAATAAAAAGGAAAATGGAATCAAAATATCAAACACTTTACCTCCCATTGTTCCAGAGCCCAAGCCTCAATATACTATACATCCTTGTTGTGCCGCTTCGCGAGGATATCCTCCGGATTTCGTCAAGTTACCTGCTCTTAATGGGCACAGAGACACAACACCGAAGACGAGCGACGAATCGATGATGGCTGTTGGCGAATCGGAGATGGACGGCGGAAAGCACTGGACAAAGAAGCAGAAGCACCGAAGCTGTGATCGAAGAAGAAGAAAGTTCGAGATGCGATTCGAAGAAGAAGAAGAAGCACCAAAGCTGATATGAGAAGAAGAACCGCGCGATGGTTAGGGAGAATGAGAGGCAGCGACTGATAGAAGAACCGAGTTGGATGGGAGAAGAAGCGTGCAAGCGGCGCTGCTTTAGGTTATTGAGAATGAGAATATGAGATTTGCTTTTGCTGTAGGATGTAGGGTTAGGTTTTTTTTAAAAAAAAAATAAGAAGAGTAATATAATAAATTTTTTAATATAATAATAGTAATAGTAATAATAAAATTATATAGGTCGATCTGTTAAGCTAAACAGACTTTTTGAAAAGTCCAGGCCTGGCCTGTTAAGGTTATATAAGCTCTTTAAATAGTCTGGGCCTGGCCTTTTAAAAAAAAGTATGGTCTGACCTGGCCTGTTGTTAGGCCTGTCATAGGCCCCTGTAGATCGGTCTGACCTATTTCCACCCCTATATGAGACTAATATGTTAGCTTGAAAATAAAGGGTTCACGCGGGGTTTCTCTTTTCGGTTTTCTAAGCTTTTTTGCTGTTGGCGCCAAAGAAATATTTTGATTTCTTTTTATTTTTCTTTTTTTAGACAAATATTTATTTATTAATTTTTAATTTTTTTATACAAATATTTTTACTTTTCATTTTTGTACTTGGTATTAAAAAAAGAGAAAGTTTAGGATAAATACTTGAATAATTCGGGTCCAAGCATTTTAATTAATTGATTGAAGAAAAAATAGTCAATCCTATAAATTATTAAAGACTGCTTAATGATGATTGCATCACGTCCGACAGGATCATGCATCCAAACCAAAACTGCAGTCTAATAGCCGAAGAGAGAGAGGGCTCGGGATTCGCAACGTCTAAGAGAGAGAAGGCTCGTGGGAATGAGAAATAGTGAAGGGAGCCCGCGAGAGAAAGGAACAAAGAGCCAGAGAAAGAGGAAAAGGAGCGGCCGATTTTGATGGAGTTAGGTTTTAAAATAAATATAAATAATAATAATTTTTTTATCATTGTGTAGTTTTTTTTAAATATAATTTATTTTTATATAAATTTAGATATTGAAATTTTATGTCCCCCAACAATTTTTCTTTATTTTTAATTTTTTATTTAACTTATGCTCTTTAACCCGTACACACGACATGGGCAACTACACTAGTTAAATAATAAACGAGGATAGTTTAACAAAAAAATCCTCTTCAACAATGCTTAAATAACAATTTTGTAGTAGTGACATTTTAACTAACGGAATAATGCTTAAATAACAAAATAAATACAGGCCTTAAATAACAATTTTGTAGTAATGACATCAAATTATAGAAAATAAGAAAGGGATTACAGTCAAAAACCATCACTTTCCTTTGTTTTTGCTAATGACACCATGCATCTTAATTGAAACAACTCCTTTGGTGAACTTAATTACACATGATTAGGGTTTCCTTTTGCTCCTCTGCCTCTATCTTTTCTGTCTCTATCTGTTTTTGCTTTTTTGCTCAATTCTTAGTGTCTTGAGTTTTGCATTTCTGCTCTCAAGTTATCTCATGTGTGTGTGTGTATATATATATATATATATATATATTGGTTGAACCGGAACCAGTTTTACCAGTTTAATCTGGATCAACTCGTTTTAAGTTACTGCTTCCTACTTGTTTTGGATTCAACCAGGTTTATAAATGCCCTCGCCAACTTTATTGTCTTATAAATGTATTCGTAGCGACACCTTTGCGAGGAAACTATTCCTTCGCCAACAATTTGACTACATAAAAGAATTTGTGGCGACGGATTTGCGAGAGAAAAATGTCCTCGTAAACTTTATTTCATTAAAATGCATACCTAGCAACGGATTTGCGAGGAAAATATTCCCTCGCAAACGATTTGATAGGATAAAGGAATTTGTGGCGACGGATTTGCGAGAGAAATATGTCCTCGCAAACTTCATTGCATTAAAAATGTATTCATAGCGGCGGCTTTGCGAGGAAACTATTCCCTCGCCAACAATTTGGAAGTTTAAAGGAATTCGTGGCGACCGGCTTGCGACGGAAACATGCCCTCGCAAATTACCTAGCGACGGATGTGCGAGGAAAATGTCCCTTGCCAAAATTGCTTCAAATAATCTCTCGCTAATTTGTCGCAAATTCGTCGCTAATGTTGTTTAAAGGAATTCGTGGCGACCGGCTTGCGACGGAAACATGCCCTCGCAAACTACTTAGCGACGGATTTGCGAGGAAAATGTCCCTCGCCAAAATTGCTTAAAATAATCTCTCGCTAATGTGTCGCAAATCCGTCGCAAATGTTGTTTAAAGAAATTCGTGGCGACCGACTTGCGACGGAAACATGCTCTCGCAAACTACCTAGCGACGGATTTGCGAGGAAAATGTCCCTCGCCAAAATTGCTTAAAATAATCTCTCGCTAATTTGTCGCAAATCCGTCGCAAAATGATTATTATTTTCACGTTTTCAAATGTTCATCTCTTTGCGAGGGAATTCGCGTTTGCTCGCTAAACCCTCGCTTGTCTCTTGCTAATTAGCGACCGATTAGCGACGGAAAGTTTCCCTCGCTAAAATCTCTCGCTATTTTGCATTTTTCTTGTAGTGTCTATAAATAGCTATCTCCAGCTAGGGGCCCAGGTACTTCCTTACTTCCTAATTACTGTCACTTGCACTCACCAGTGATTGGGGAAACCCTAGTTATTCCAACTGGATATCTAGAAAACCTAAAAGATCATACAGTAATCCTAGATCACATCCTAGTTCTCAGGTCATCCTTGATCTTTGAGCTAACCATAGATCTTGGACACTACAAAAATTATTTCTGGCTGCAATTTTTTTACAAAATTTCTCTTTATTATTTTTTTATAAGAGTCGATCAAAATGTTACAATTGCAATCACAAAAGAGATCATATCAATAATATTTGCTTGTTACATATCTTAATGTGAAAGTTTTCAAAATCTCTAAAAGTACCACCGTAAAATCTTGCAATATACATTGAAGAATATATGAAGGAAAGGAGAAAAGTAGAGATTGCAAATGGGTGAAGGTGAGATGATAGTGACCGAGAAGGTGGTGGTTAATGTATTCCTCCGTTGTGGGCCCCACCGTCCCTCTCCTTAAAAGTATAAACGATAACACCCACCCACTCTGTTCTCTTATCAGTTTTTACTATTTTTCTATTTTGTTTTTCTTTTCATTTTCTTCCTGTTCCACCCTTCCTTCCTCGTCGTACTCTGTCCCTTTCTCTTCTTCTTCCCTCTCTTCCACCGGCTACCGTTCTACCCGGTCCCCCACCTTCACACGTGCTTTCCCCTCCCACAAACTTCACACGTGCCGTCTCTCACCCATACAACTCCCTTTCTTTCTGTGGTGCAACAAATAAAAGTTAGAGAGAGAACAACACAACACAACTCATACAAAACCAATATACTACTGTATATAAAGAGATAGAGATAGAGATAGAGTGGGTGTGTGCAATTGTATGAGTTCTTGAGAGAGAGAGAGAGTGAGTGTGTTTTTGTTTTGATAAAAGCATGATTTTTTCTTGGTCTTTGAGGGTCATGTAGTAGATGGGTTAGTTTAGTTCACCCTTGTCTCTCTTTCTATCTTCCTTTTCGATTATTTTTTCCCTTTGGAATCTGAAACTGAGAGATCGCTTCTCTCTCGGGAGAGTTGAAGTTAAAGTCTTTGTGGTCAGTGCATCTTTTCTGTCTTGCACCGATGAGGATCCGTAATAGCAAGGTGTTATTCCCTTCTTCTCTCTCCACCACGGTGCCTCTCTCAGATCCCAACCTGATCAACCGGTCACCGGTCGTGGTGCAACTCAACGATGCTATAGCTATAGCTAACACCACACACCATGCTGCTTCAGCTGCTTCTCAAGCAGCATCAAGCTTGGATCGTTATCAGCCGTTTGGTCAGACAATCCCACCGATCCGGAAACCAAGCAACGGCTGTGATGATGATGATGATGATGATGGTGATCTCTCCGGCATCGGTGAGAGTGGGGCATACAGACAGCACAACAAGCAAGGACCTTTGGTTAGTGACAAAACACATAAATTTGTTTAATTTAAATAATTTGTTTTTACTATTTATTTTTTTGTTTTTTCAAAATTTCATGATGTGGGCTTTTATAAGTGCACTTTTGTCCAATCTCTACCAAGTCGTCGGTGTCAAATTCGTTTATTTATTTATTTTTATTTTAATTTTAGTTTTATTTGGATTTGCATTTTTAATTTTTTTAAAAAGGGATTGGTATGAGTGGATCCTATGCATTTGGTTGATTTTGCAGGAGGAGGATGATGGTAGAAGGCAAGAGAGTGGAGACTTAGGAGAGAAGGGTAATAGTCTTTTCAGGTAATTAAGAACTTTGTTTTCTTTCATTTCATGAATCCTCCTTGTAAAAAAGAAGTGAAAATACCGGAGACCCATGACTTGATTTTTTTAACCATCTTCCATTCAAAAAATAAAAAATAATTTAAAGTAGAAGTTAACTTTAAAATGATACATACAAGATGAAAATACTGTTGAAGGTCTTATTAATAAGAGCTTTGTATGTAGCTACCATATATAGCTCCCCTATTATATCTAACCAAAGCCCCCATCGTTGTTTTCTCTAAATTAGCCAACTACCGTTTGTGCACTTGAGGTGCACAATTATCTACCACCAAAATGCTGGTCCCCAGTTACGACGTTTTATTCTTTCAAATTATTACACCCTTTTATTTATCTTTCATCCTTTCTTTTCCCTTTGTAAATTTTATGAATACATACATGTAGCATATGTATATGTACCTTTGGTTGCGGCTCTTTCCCGGGAATGCGTTTTTTGTAGGAAAGGAAGCATTTTGGGTGCAGCAATAGCAGCTCATCAAGTTGTTCAATCTTCAAGAAGCACTTCCTCTACTCAAGGTAATTGTAATTATTGCTTGATGTAATGCATGTAATGTAATGTAAGTATGACTCATTACCTTGTTTTGGGAAAATTATCAGTTAGTCATGGACCATGTGGTCCAGGCACATCTCAACCGTTGATATAATTTGTATTGACTTTGGTTGAGTGAATCTATGTATCTATATATGTATGTATATCTTGTAGATGGAAGATGGTGCGAGGGAGAGAAAGGGATTCCATTAAAGAAACGGAGAGGAGGCTTTGAGAATGATGGTGATGATGGTAATAGTAAGAAGATGAAGGCACCAAAGATGAAGACAAAGATGAACAAGAAGTGTTCTACTACTCAGAATGATAATGACAATGATAAGGATTGGGAAGAAGAAGAAGAGAGACCTGAAACAAAAGCTGATCATCATCATCACGTGAATAATAATAATAATAATGTTGGGAAGAAGAGGGCAAAGGGAAGTGCAGTGATGGAAGGTTCAAGGTGCAGTCGTGTGAACGGGAGAGGGTGGAGATGCTGCCAACAAACACTGGTTGGTTACTCATTGTGTGAGCATCACTTGGGAAAGGGAAGGCTTAGAAGCATGACAAGTGTTAGAAACAGATCTTCTATTACTTCTTCTTCCACTACTGCTGATAAGAAGAAGAAGAAGAAGAAGAAGGTGCATGATGATGAGGATGGCCTACTTTCTGAACCTCTAGGGGCTTCATCTTTTCCTGAGAAGCGAACAAAGTGTGTTAGTGATGATGATCCATTGGTCAATGATGAGAAGAAAGAAGTGATAGTCAGCAAGAGAAGGATGAAGCTTGGAATGGTGAAAGCACGATCTATAAGCAGCTTGCTTGGACAAACAAACACTGCTGTAGCTCATGAAGATAACAATTAACAAGTAAGGTGAATATATATATATATATATATATTAAAGTGAATGAACCGTTATATTATTATTATTTATTTCATGTACGGTGTACTTGAGCTGGAAATTAACTTTCATGCTTGAAACTTGGTGGTGCAACTGCTTCCTTCTTATTCAGCTATCCAAGGTGCTTTATTTTTTGGAATAATTTTGTGGTATAATTTTCGTCATAGTGATGTAATTCAGTTGCAATTTTTATATTTTATAACTTTTTCTTTTACTTATGTTTACATGTCCAACTTTTTTTTTTTCATATCACCAATTATTTCACTCTTCTTCTCTTTATTTTATTTATTTTTTTTTTCTTTCGTGCGTTACTTACACCACCACTCTTTACTGCGTTCCGACCTTGCAGTTTAATGAGAGATATTTATACATGAACTTGGTTAAATTATTCAAAGGATTTTATTTGCGGATTGGATCAAATGCCACTGTGTTATATTTGAAAATGAGAATGATCAACTTATAAAAAGTAACTTGGCAATTAGCACAATATATTATTTACCCCATTCCTACGTACTAGTAGAAAAACTGTTTATTTTATACATAGATGATTTTATATTTTATATTAAAAGATATTTTATTTTTTTAATTAATTTTATTAAATGAGTATTCTTATTAATTAAGTCCGATTCACTATAAAAAGTGTAATGCAATATAATGGGTAAAAATATAAAATTGATAAATTGTTTTGTTAAAAACAAAGAATTAACTACTTAACTTGATATGTGTATTTCGATTAAATATGATTTATGAATAAAAATAGATGAAATATTTTGTAACATATTATTCCATTGGGTCATTATTGTAAGTCACACTTTAGAAAATTTTCTTAATTTTAATTATAAGTCATTATATATTTTTTTATGTATTATTTATTGTTTGTTCCATTATTTGCAATCATTAAAGATTTTGACTATCTTTATATATTTTTTTTCATTAATGAGTTTGAGCTTTTCCATAAGATTTATGTAGGTAAAATAGTAATATTATGATATTTTTTTTTTAAAAAAAAAAACTAACTACTTTTATTGGATTAATTATGCCTTATAATAAGAAAAAAAATTGGGTGTAGTTTGATTTATAGATCAGCCAAGTAGAATGATAGACTCATTTTTTATTATTTTTTTTTTTGAAATATGTATTTTTTCTGTTCCTATTGCATATTTGTCCAATATTTGTCCTATTGCAAATAAAATATACTTTCTTTGTTCTACAAGAATGGTAAAAAATTGCAAAATTAAAAAAATTAAAGAGACATGCATTTAATGGATTGTCTATCATCTCAAACAATTATCAAATAATTAATTTAATGCATTTTAGATTGATCAACTAATCACACTCAAAGTTTACAATATCTAAATTTTTTCATTAATTATTTTAACTTTAGTTTATGATAAAAGTTTTGGTCATTTTTTATCATCTTTGTGGGATGAATAGAGTACCTTTTTAAAAATGTGATATGTAATACCCCGATCTTTATAAAGGGAATAAAGCCCTTTATTAAAAAATATTGCAGGAAAAAATAAAAATTTCCTTTATTGAATAATTTTTTTTCTTCAAAGTACAATATGTTTCAAGATTACAATGGACCAGACCAAGTCATGAGTTAATTGTACACCTTCCTTCTCCTTAAAATCAACATTATGAGGATAAGCAATTGTAAGTAAGTGTTTCCACCACCGTATATACGATCCCACCGAGACGTATACTAAGAACAACTCACCAGAATCCTAAAATGAATAAGTTGATCGTAGAATTATTGTCTACCAATAATTCTCACAACATATCATTTTCCAATATAGTCCACGAGACCAGTGATTGCATCCTAACCCCGCTTCTCACCATAATCACCTTAATACCATGCATGATTGCTTATTTAATCTTTAATTATTCCTCTTACTCCTTTATTTGATATCATAATTAAAAAATCTAATTAATAGCCAAGTAAGTGAAAAACATTAATTAATCATTATATTTAAACTTAATCAGTTTCAGGCCTAGATAATCGATTGTTTTTGCCATATAATCGATTATCCAATGTTAAATTTTATTTTTAAATTGCAGACAGGTCCGATAATCTATTGTTATTGGGACCTGATTCCAAACTTCACTATTTTCAAGTCCAATTCATGCCAATAACTCATAATAACTCCTAGCGGCCAACATACAGTAATTCTAACTTAATTCTAGCCCTGATACATACATAAATTCAGCTGAAACATACATACATACTCACAAGTTCATGTCTAAATCACAATAAGTAAAATTTCTCCTTTATCATGACATAATTAAAGGCATATAACATCATCATAACATACTTAATTTCTGACTATAACTAGCTTATCATTGAGGCTCATAATCAAACAAATTCAGTAAGGTATCATGGATTGTCTTCGTCTCAATAATACCAAGCAATCTTTGTTGGGATACAAGTGGTTTAGTAGGAACATGTAGGAACACCTAGAGGGGGGGGGGGGGGGGTTCAATTGGTGTTGGAAGAAATTTTGAACGATTTTCGCAATTATCAAATTGAAAAAGATTAAAACAGAGTTTTTCCGGTTAGGTCCTATACAAAATTAATTGAAATTCACAAATTGATTCAAGAACTTGTTTGTTGTGAAAAATTAATTCAAACCTAGATTATAATCAATAACCCAATTGTTAGAAAAATGTTTTACATAAACCAATTGATTCAACTAATCACTTGTCGATTCAATTTGAACGAAAATCTTGATTTTAGGGTTTTCAGTAAAATCAATCGAAATTGCAGAAATTAAAGAGTGTAGGGTAAGAGATACTGCACAAGAGATTTATCCCAGTTCACTCTCACCCACGTGAGAGCTACATCTAGTACCCTCTATCACAATAGAGAGATTTTCTTTACTAGAATTAGAAATCCTTTGATTACAAGTCTTGCTCCTCAAGACCCCTCACTTGATAACCTTTCAAGATATACCTCAACCTTGTCATGTAATCCTCTTGATCTTCTAATCCATCTATCTCTGTGCCTAGAAGAATCTCCAACCTTATCTTGCACCCAAAAAGGTTCCTCAGCTTTTGATTCTCTTGTTGCTTGATAATACCACACACCAAGGCTTTTGAAACCAATAATTTGTTGTAAGAATTGTAGCACTTTGATTGCTGAATTACAACACAAATAAAACCTAAGAAAACTCTGAATCTCAACCAATGAATCTAAGAATATCAATGTGTGAAGCATGTGAAGCAAATGCCCAAGAGATTTTGATGATTCCAAAAAAACAAAGTCCACAACATTGAAGCTTAGACTCAAGTTAGTCAAAAAGGAATTCTTATAAACTTGTAATGTTAATTTAATTTTCTTAGAGTTCCTTAGGTGCTTAGTGGTTAAGTCTAAGTTAGAATGAAGGTAAATCATAATCTAAAGAAAAATAGTATGCATGCTAAGTTAAATCAAAAGTGGGTGATTTTCAAAAAATAAAAAAAATAAAAAATAAAAATAAAAGAAAGTGGTTTTCAAAAATGAAAATGAAAAGAAAGTGATTTTCAAAAATAAAAATAAAAATTATTAAGGAAATATTTTTTATAATGTTTTTGAAGTCAAGAAAGTATTTTCAAATTTAAAAAAAAAAAAAGTGTATCTGATCAAATGTATCCGGATACATCCAAAAGTATCCGGATACTTCTTTAAAACAACAGTTATATTTTTGAAATCAAACACGATGTATCCGAATACTTTCAAAAGTATCCGGATACATACAGTTAAAACTGTCATAAACATAGCCGTTTGCTGTCCTAACTGATATATATATATGTTCCAAACGATTTCAAAACAGCAGGACACGTTCTTACAACTCTGAACCTCTCTGTACTTACTGGAAAAACAAAAGCCATTGAAATTTCACAAGTTCTTCATGATTTCTTCTACTTTTAACATATAAACGAAGAACATTCAAGTGTTTGCTCTTTTCACTTTCATAAACCCACTTTGATAAACACTTATCATTCATTCTCTTCACTTTAGATTACTGAATTAGTGTTCATAGACATTGTACATATTTGAGTTGTTAATCGCACACAAGGGTGCAAGTGACTACAACAACAACGATTGCTCAAATTCCGCAAGTTGGTGAAAGGTTTTCATCACGCTTAACTTGAAGGTTTCAAGGAAGTGAAAGAGGTTCTTTCAACACACGGACTCGCTGTGATTGGGCAAGGATTCGGTTAGGGGATACAAGTTCCAAAGAGGTTCTTTGGAGGGTAAAGTCTAAGGGGGAGGTTTTCTCTTAAACTACTTGTACTAACGATTTCTTGATCATAGTGAAGCAAATCTCCCAATTCAGAGAGGGAGGACTGGATTAGCATTAGTGTTCGTTAACACACTAATGTGAACCAGGATAAAATCCTGTGTTGGCTATTCTTTCATAACTCTTTACATTTCCGCACTTAATTTTTGTTATATTTAGGCATAAGCAAAAATTAATTTTAACTCTGATAAACCGAAACAAGAACATATTAAGTGAGTAATTTTGGCTAATTTTTTTTTATTGGTGAAGTTAGTATTCTTCGCCTATTCACCCCCCCTCTAGGGAATAATACTACCCACTTGTTTTCCAGCAAGTGGTATCAGAGCTCGGTCGGAAACGATCGAGCATAACTGCTTTTCCGTACGATCCTTAGTTTGGTAAACAATGGGTTCTAGTAATCCCTTTTGTGGTGAAGGTTCTTCCATTAATCGCCCCCCTATGTTTTCGGGCGAAGGTTACACCTATTGGAAGGTTAGGATGAAAATCTTCATTGAAGCAATAGATGTAGAAATTTGGAATGCTATAGAAAATGGCCCTTTTGTACCAAAACATAAAGTTAATGATTCTGTTCTTGATAAGCCCAAGGGGAGTTGGAATGATGATGATAAGAAAAAAGTAAGTTATGATTTAAAAGGAAAAAATATCATTACATCCGCTCTCTCATATGACGAATTCTTTAGGGTCTCTCAATGTACTAGTGCCAAACAGATGTGGGATACTTTACAAGTGACCCATGAAGGTACTAGTGAAGTCAAAAGGGCTAGACTAAACGCCCTCATGCATGAGTATGAACTATTTAGATTGCTTCCTGATGAATCCATCTCAAATATGCAAAAGCGTTTTACTCACATAATAAATCATTTACTAGCTCTTGGAAAGACTTTTCTTGATGGTGAACTTACTAACAAAGTCTTAAGATGTTTAGACAGACAGTGGCAACCAAAGGTGACTGCAATTATGGAGTCAAAGGACCTAAGTGATATGGATCTTGCTACTCTCTTTGGAAAACTACAAGAGCACGAAATGGAATTGGGAAGACTAAACATGCATGAAGAGTCAGACAAGCGCAAAAAGGGGATATCTCTAAAGACTACTACAACAAAGATGCTAAAAAGTCTTGAAGAGTTGCCCCAAGATGAAAATTCAGATTCAGACATTGACGATGAGACCATGGGGCTTTTGGTAAAAAAGTTCAGCAATTTCCTGAAGAGAAGAAATACGTTCAATAGACAACAAAGAAATCAAAATGAAGCATCTTCTCGAAAGACTCCAAAGGAAAAGATAAAATGTCATGAGTGTGGTAACACGGGTCATATAAGGATTGAATGCGCCCAATATCTCAAGAAAAAGGAAAATGACAAAAAGGATAGCAAAGGATTCAAATCCAATAGGGCTTATGTTGTATGGGATTTGCCTGAAGACTCAGAGAAGCAAAATGCTAGCTCTTCAGATGAGGAAGAATTGGCTAACCTGTGCTTAATGGGAAAATTTGATGAAGAAGCTTCATCAAGTGGAGAATCATCTGAGCCAAGAAACTCTAAATTGGTAACATATTCTAATTCTGATTCTGAATCTGAAGACACCTCTTATAATTCGCTTTATGAAGCTTATGTTGAAATGCATAAGGAACTTAAAAAGCTAGCTAAAATCAATATTGAAAGAAAGAGAATCATTATGGAGCATGAAGCTAAAATTTTAGAAATGCAAAAATTTATTGATGAACTTCAACTCCAAAATGAAACTCTAGATCTCATTTATTCTAATGCTTCCTATGATTGTGAACAAAAAGCAAATTCCATAGCTGAATGTGAAAGTTGCAAGCATTTTGAAAAAGAAGTGCACAATTTGAAAACTAAGCTTGCAAGCTTCACTAAAGGTAATATGCAACTAAACAACTTAATTGCTAATCAAAGAGAAAATACAAATAAAACTGGTTTGGGATATCAAAAACCCAAAAACTGCAAATATAGAAAGTTGGTATCGTTTTCAAATGTTAATTACTCTAAAAAGCCAACTTGTCATTATTGCGGAATTTTTGGGCATACTCCAAATACATGTAAGATTAAACTCAAAGGTATTCCTAATGGTTCATTTGTATGGATTAAGAAAGGATTTGATCTAAATGCTAACCAGTCAGGACCCAAGACCACTTGGGTACCTAAAAAATGCAAGTAATCTCTTTATCTTGTAGGTGTGTCTTAGAACAATGGAAGATCGTTGGTATTTGGACAGTGGATGTTCGAGACACATGACAGGAGATAAGAGGAAGTTCTTGAGCTTAACTGCATCAGAAAAAGGCTATGTCACATATGGTGATAACAATCGAGGTAAAATAATGGGTGAAGGTAAAATAGGTAATGCCTCTAACGTAATTATTGACAATGTTCTTTTGGTTCAAGGCCTAGAGCACAACCTCTTGAGTATTAGTCAATTATGCGATAAGGGTAATCACGT
Organism: Crotalaria pallida; assembly: GCA_037953625.1. Lineage (NCBI taxonomy): Eukaryota > Viridiplantae > Streptophyta > Magnoliopsida > Fabales > Fabaceae > Crotalaria > Crotalaria pallida. The sequence goes on from CM075653.1 coordinate 28,793,731, forward strand.
TATTTTTACTTCAACCCATTGTATCATAAAAAGTGATGTAGACGAATCTATTAAATTTGTCGGTAATCGAATGCATAACACTTATTTAGTTGATTTGAATGACATCACCTCTTTAGTTTCAAAATGTTTTATTAGTAAAGAGGATGAAGTTTGGCTATGGCATAGGAAGATTGCACACGTCAATGTAAATCAATTGAAAAAGATACAATAAAAAAGGTTAGTAATTGGCCTACCGAATCTCAACTTTTCTATTGAAGGAGTTTGCATTCCTTGTAAGAAATGCAAACAAACAAAATCATCTTTTAAATCAAAGAAAGTGGTGTCTGCAACTAGACCATTGGAGTTACTCCATATGGATCTATTCGGACCCTCACAAGTTATGAGTTTCGGAGGTAATTACTATGCTTTAGTGATTGTAGATGATTTTCTCGATTTACATGGACTTTGTTTCTTCCAAGAAAAAGTGATACTTATAAATCTTTTAAAAGGTTTGCCAAACAAATTCAAAATCAATTAAATAATAAGATTGTTATTATTCGTAGCGATCATGGTGGTGAATTTGAAAACGACAAATTTGATAGATTTTGTAACAAGAATGGAATTGAACATCAATTTTCTGCACCTAGAACTCCTGAACAAAATGGAGTTGTAGAACGGAAAAATAGAGTACTTGAAGAGTTAGCTAGAACAATGATGAATGAAAGTCAAGTACCACATTATTTTTGGGCTGATGCTGTTAATACTGCATGCTATGTAATTAATAGAGTTTTAATTAGGCCTATACTTTTGAAAACTCCTTATGAACTACTAAAAGGCCGAAAACCAAATATATCACACTTTCGTGTCTTCGGATGCAAATGCTTTATTTTAAATAATGGAAAACAATATTTGGGAAAATTTGATCCGAAATCTGATGAAGGTATATTTTTGGGATATTCTTTACATAGCAAGGCTTATCGTGTTTACAATAGACGAACTATGACTATAGAAGAATCTATACATGTTGTATTTGACGAGTCTCCGAAAGGAGAGAATTTTTCTATTAATGATAGTACAGGTTCGTTCGAACACCTATATGACAAGTATGGTGAAGACAAGACACAGAGTACATCAAAAGAAGACAATAGGGACAAACAAACAATTGAGGAGAAACAAGAAAAAGAGAAAGAACTAATTCAGTCTAAAGATGTTATCACTGACTTACCTTTAGCATGGAAAATCAAGAAGGATCATCCTCTAGAAAATGTATTGGGTGAGATAACCAAGGGAGTGGTAACCCGAGGTTCCTTGCGTAATTATTGTCATTTTATTGCATTTGTTTCACAATTAGAACCTAAAACCATTAATGATGCTTTGTTGGATGAACATTGGATAATGGCTATGCAAGAGGAATTAAATCAATTTAAAAGAAATAATGTTTGGACACTTGTGCCAAAGCTAGATGATCATACAATAATAGGTACTAAATGGGTTTATAGGAACAAATTGGATGAATTAGGTATAATAACTAGAAACAAAGCTAGATTGGTCGCCCAAGGCTACAATCAGGAAGAGGGCATCGATTATGATGAGACCTATGCTCCTGTTGCTAGACTTGAGGCCATTAGATTACTACTTGCTTTTGCATCAATAGTTGGATTTAAGTTGTACCAAATGGACGTAAAGAGTGCATTCTTAAATGGCTTTATTCAAGAAGAAGTGTATGTGTCTCAACCTCCAGGATTTGAAGATTTCGAATACCCGAACTACGTTTTTAAATTAAATAAAGCTCTTTATGGTCTTAAGCAAGCTCCTAGAGCTTGGTATGATCGATTGAGTAATTTTCTATTAGAAAAGGGTTTTAAAAGAGGAAATGTAGACACAACACTCTTTATTGAACAAAGTGGCAAAGACATTCTTTTAGTCCAAATTTATGTTGATGATATAATTTTTGGTGCTACTAATGAGAATCTTTGCAAGAATTTTTCTGACTTGATGCAGAGTGAATTTGAGATGTCAATGATGGGAGAACTAACATTCTTCCTTGGATTACAAATCAAACAAGTTGACGATGGCATCTTCATTCATCAAAGCAAGTACTGCAAGGAGCTTCTGAAAAAATTTGGAATGGACAATTGCAAACCGAGTTCAACTCCAATGTCAACCACGTGCTATCTAGACAAGGATGAAAAAGGACCATCGGTTGAGGTAACTCGTTTTAGAGGAATGATTGGTAGTTTTTTATATTTGACTGCATCTAGGCCTGACATAATGTATAGTGTATGTGTATGTGCTAGATATCAATCAAATCCTAAAGAATCACATCTAACTAGTGTTAAAAGAATAATGAAATATCTGAAAGGAACCATGAATTTGGGTTTATTTTATCCAAGGGGTGCAAATCTAAACTTAATTGGTTATTCCGACTCTGATTTTGCTGGCTGTAAATTAGATAGGAAAAGCACTAGTGGAACATGTCACTTCCTAGGTAGTTCACCTGTTGCTTGGGCCTCCAAGAAACAAGCTTGTGTTGCATTGTCAACGGCTGAAGCTGAATACATTGCGGCTGGTAGCTGTTGTGCCCAGATTTTATGGATAAAACAACAATTAGTTGATTATGGCTTGATATTAGATCACATCCCTATTCGTTGTGATAACACAAGTGCCATTAATCTCTCTAAGAATCCGGTTATGCATTCCCGTACAAAGCACATAGAAATAAGGCATCATTTCTTAAGAGATCATGTTTTAAAAGGAGATTGTGTTATGGAGTTTGTAGAAACAACAAAACAATTGGTTGACCTTTTTACGAAACCTTTGCCAAGAGACTCTTTTTATTTTATTAGAAGAGAATTGGGCATTCTTGATGAAACAAGTATTGATTAATTGTTTTTGTTGGATTTTAGTACTAGAAATCTCCTATTTTTGTTAAAATTTATGCCTTATTTGAGTGTGCCAAGTATATTCATGTGTTAAATTTCATGTTTAATGTTCAAATGATGTTAGGATGGTTGCTTATTTGTGTTAAAATTATTTGTTTTAAGTTTTTTTTTGTCTTTTTGGTCAAAACTGAGAAAAATATCCGGATACATTTAAAAGTATCCGGATACCGCGTGTTAAGCTGGCCAAAACCAATCAGATACATAAAAGTATCCGGATACTAGAGGATTTATCCGGATACCCCGTGTTCAGCAGACCCATAAGAAGGAAGATACATAAAAAGTATCCACATACACTTCATCTTCTTCCTTGCTCCGTTCTTCCCCCTTTCTAAACCTAGACTTTCAATCTTAAAAATCCATCATTTTTCTCTCAAATTAACTCAATTTCTTGATGATTTCACTTATTTCCAACACTCCTCTTCTCAAAAATCTTGTTCTTTCTCTCTAAAAAAACTCGCTTTTCTTCCCATGAGTTCTCTCTCTCTCCTCACGGCTTTCACTCCTAGTCTCTCTACTCCCGGTTTTTCTCTACAAAAACGTGTTGTTCATCACATTCATGGGTGATAGAGGCACTCCCGGTCGTGGCAAGCGTATTAAGTACACTGGACCACGTGCCCGCGTATCACCGCCTCGTGGAAATCATGACCCATTTGCTGGAGATCCACATTTCAACGCTTTTGATCGCAACAATCGTGTGCAAAGCTATGAGGGACGTCGAATCCAGATTGTGAGGTGGTTGAACTTCGATTGGCTTACTCAAGCACGCTTTAATTTTCACAATCAATTGGAGATACAAGGTATTCGCAGGTTCTTGGAATTGAAATGTAACTATTATCCTCGCATGATTAAGGAATTTTATGCTAATATGATTTTTAGAGATGATAGTCTGCAAACATTGGTTAGAGATAATCATATAGTTATCACTGAAGCAGATTTTATGGAATTAGTTGGTTTAGTTGCTACGGGTGTATCTAAGGATGATAGTAATAGTGCTTTTAAACGCTGCAATCCTGTTCAAGTGTATACAGAAACTTTAAGGAATCCTCTTGGTTGGTTGGGACCCAAAAAGCAAGTTGGTAAAATGAAGACTGAAGACCGCCTCCTACTTTATGTCATTACATACTGCCTGAAGCCTCGCTCTACTGGTAATAATGCCATAGCTTTAGGAAGTGATTTGAAATTGATGTACTGCATCAAGCAGGGCCTTCAAGTGAATTGGGTTCGAATCATTCTGGATTGCATGAAGGGTGTTATTGGTACTCAGGCTAGTTATCAATTGCCTTATGCTATGTTTATTCAGCGTTTACTCAATTTCAAATGAGTTCCGCATTCTCATAATGAGGAGTTTGTTGAAATGGATGCCTCTCACAATTGTATGGGTGAAAATGTGCTTCATAGTGCTAGTATTTGGAGGTATCAAGTGCTTACGCAGGAGAAATGGTTGCTGCGTGATGAGGCTAGGGAACTCAATGCTATACCTTTGGAGAATGTGCCTCCGGGTCGTGCTGGTGATGATGCTGGTGATGGTGATGATGATGATGATGGTGGTGGTGATCAGCCTCAAGCACAAGCTCCCTTTCAACCTCCCTTTGGTCCATCTGTGCATGAAGAAGGTGGTGGATCAGGTTCTGCTACGGGTGCATCAATTGGATTCGATCCGTCTGTGCTTATGGCTCACATGGACTCTCAGTTCGAGTCTCTTCGCCTATCACAGCTTGCTCACATGGATAACATGCAAGCTACACATCAATCTCAAATGGCTGACTTGCGCACATATGTCACCGATCAATTCACTGCTTTAGACAATCGCATGACTGCCAACTTCGATCGCCTTGATTTTCTGATTCGTACCATGGGTGATTTGCCTCCGCCGCATCCATCATCTGATGATTAGGAGATCTTTAATTGCATTTAGACTTAGTCATTTTAGCATGTTTTGTTAATTTGGTTTTAGCATGTTTTGTAAACATTGTTCTGAACTCATTTCTTAGCTATGTTTGATTCTGATCATGTTCTGCAATGACTATCTTCTGGTTATGTACTGGTTATGTTCTGTGATCTGTGATTATATTCAGGGGGAGTCTATTTTCTATTCTTCTTTTTGGCTTAATTTTATTGTTCTCTATTATTTTGATAATGCCAAAAGGGGGAGAAGGTATGTTGTTGACTTTTGTAGGTTGATTTTCCACTTCATAATATTTAATGCCTATACTAAGGGGGAGCACATAAATCAATAAAGTTTGTCATCATCAAAAAGGGGGAGATTGTGAAGCATGTGAAGCAAATGCCCAAGAGATTTTAATGATTCCAAAAAAACAAAGTCCACAAGATTGAAGCTTAGACTCAAGTTAGTCAAAAAGGAATTCTTATAAACTTGTAATGTTAATTTAATTTTCTTAGAGTTCCTTAGGTGCTTAATGGTTAAGTCTAAGTTAGAATGAAGGTAAATCATAATCTAAAGAAAAATAGTATGCATGCTAAGTTAAATCAAAAGTGGGTGATTTTCAAAAAATAAAAAAAATAAAAAATAAAAATAAAAGCAAGTGGTTTTCAAAAATGAAAATGAAAAGAAAGTGATTTTCAAAAATAAAAATAAAAATTATTAAGGAAATATTTTTTATAATGTTTTTGAAGTCAAGAAAGTATTTTCAAATTAAAAAAAAAAAAAGTGTATCTAATCAAATGTATCCGGATACATCCAAAAGTATCCGGATACTTCTTTAAAACAACAGTTATATTTTTGAAATCAAACACGATGTATCCGAATACTTTCAAAAGTATCCGGATACATACAGTTAAAACTGTCATAAACATAGCCGTTTGCTGTCCTAACTGATATATATATGTTCCAAACAATTTCAAAACAGCAGGACACGTTCTTACAACTCTGAAACTCTCTGTACTTACTGGAAAAACAAAAGCCATTGAAATTTCACAAGTTCTTCATGATTTCTTCTACTTTTAACATATAAACGAAGAACATTCAAGTGTTTTCTCTTTTCACTTTCATAAACCCACTTTGATAAACACTTATCATTCATTCTCTTCACTTTAGATTACTGAATTAGTGTTCATAGACATTGTACATATTTGAGTTGTTAATAGCACACAAGGGTGCAAGTGACTACAACAACAACGATTTCTCAAATTCCGCAAGTTGGTGAAAGGTTTTCATCACGCTTAACTTGAAGGTTTCAAGGAAGTGAAAGAGGTTCTTTCAACACACGGACTCGCTGTGATTGGGCAAGGATTCGGTTAGGGGATACAAGTTCCAAAGAGGTTCTTTGGAGGGTAAAGTCTAAGGGGAAGGTTTTCTCTTAAACTACTTGTACTAACGATTTCTTGATCATAGTGAAGCAAATCTCCCAATTCAGAGAGGGAGGACTGGATTAGCATTAGTGTTCGTTAACACACTAATGTGAACCAGGATAAAATCCTGTGTTGGCTATTCTTTCATAACTCTTTACATTTCCGCACTTAATTTTTGTTATATTTAGGCATAAGCAAAAATTAATTTTAACTCTGATAAACCGAAACAAGAACATATTAAGTGAGTAATTTTGGCTAATTTTTTTTTTTATTGGTGAAGTTAGTATTCTTCGCCTATTTACCCCCCCTCTAGGGAATAATACTACCCACTTGTTTTCCAACACAATGTTCTTGAGAAATTCAAAGTTTAGAAATATTAAGAAGAAGAAGAAATTGATCTTTGATCTTTTGAAATTCTTGGTGAATTGCGTGGCTTGTTTTTCTGAGTTGTAAAATGTATAAAAGTTGTCATTCACGTTTACAATGAATGACAAAAGGTTATAATGAATAACCATGTGATTTGGTAAAAGCAAAACTAATTTTCTAAAACTGATTTAATAGTATCTAATCGGTTACTGATAGATCTAACCAGCTATCATGTTTAAAAACTTGTTAGAAAATCCATGTTACAATGGCTAACCGGTTACCAATTCAATTACTGATAGATCTAATCGGTTATCGTGTTTAAAAACCTGTTAGAAAATTTATTTTACAGTGGCTAACCGGTTATCAACCTTCAATTCAACAAGTGAATTGAATCAATAACATGTGTAAAAACTTGGTATTCATTATAATGCTTATTTAAACCTTTATAAAAACTTTTAAGCCACTTGTTGATGCATTTTTGAGATATTTTAAAATTTTTCTAAAAGATATGCATTAACTTAATTTGTTTTGGATTTGTTAAAACTCAAACTCATTAATTTTTAAAAACTATTTGATTAAGATTCACTACCCAAACTCCCCAAACCTATATTCTAACTCTCAAGCTATTTGGGACTCTAAAATTAAAATAAAAATAAAGAATAAACCCTTGATGCTTGACTTTGAGGTAGGCATTCTCTCTTCCATTCTTCTCTTTTCCAAATGTTGATTTTTGTTCCTTGTTGTCTTCATCAAAACTCTTCAAGATATAGCATACACCATCTGCTTCACAATCTCCCCCTTTTTTATGACAAACTCCGTATTAACTCTTCACTTTTTCTGCAGTTGTTGTTGCTCCCCCTCAATATTTGCTCGAAACATCATTGAATTTACACAATCAATACTCCCCCTCAATGTATGCTCAGAACATAATTGAAGCTAACGAATTGCATTAAAATTCACCAACAATCAACATAAAAGAACAAAAACAACTCTTTCTCCCCCTTTTGGCATAATCAAAAAGCTTGTACAAAGTATAAACAGCAGCCAAAAACAGAGAAAATGCAACAAAAACCACTGATGTTGTTGTAAGATCTAAACGGTTACAGTGGTCACTAACCGGTTAGATACTGATACAAATCGGTATTTAAACCAGAATAAGTAACAAAATGACTTTGAGATCGAAAATACTCAATGACATGCCTCTAAAAATGATATTACAAGATAGTACACAACAGTAGGCATAGAATATGTCAAAGTCATATTAATAACACATAAATCTACATGAAATAAGCCACAATATCTCATGAAATTTACATAGGTAATTTGAACAAGTGCGTTATTATCAATCATACAATATTTTTTTTAGTACGCATCAGCTAATCAAGACTATATAATGACTAAAATTATGAAACACCTAACCAAAAGGAATGAATCACATAAAGTAATTGTTACATACATCATTCATACACCTTGTTGATATAGGTAAACAAGTCCAAATTTGGCCAAAATATATCATAAAAACCAGAAAACATAAGTGATACAAAGTCAAACCAAAGTGAAAAAGAGTGAATTAAAACTGTAGGATATTCCCTGGTACAGGTACTAACCGGTTACTACATAACCTAGCCGGTTAGGTATTGAACCTGAGAGCAATGTTATAACAAATTCACATAAAAACCAATCAAAATATGTAAGAACTCATTCAAACAACAAATAATATATGAAATGCTATCAACGCACAGTATCAACAACATTGAAATGAGGAAATTTACAAAATCAAATGATTGTTTTTCAATTTTTCAAAACATTAATACTCAAAATCAACTAACTAACACTTGACTCATCTAAAATGCCAAGTTCTCCTTTAATGTAATAAAAAGTATCCCTAGGCAATGGTTTTGTAAAAATGTCAGCCAATTGTTTTGAAGTATCTACAAATTCAATAACACAATCACCTTTTTGAAGGTGATCTCTAATAAAATGATGCCTTATTTCTATGTGTTTAGTCCTTGAATGCAAAATCGGGTTTTTAGTGAGATTAATTGCACTTGTATTATCACATTTGATTGGAATATGATCAAAGTTCAAATCGTTGTTAAGTAATTGTTGATTCATCCAAAGGATTTATGCACAACAACTACCCACGGCTGTGTATTCTGCTTTCATCGTTGATAAAGCAACACAAGCTTGATTTTTAGAAAACCATGACACAAGAGAATTGCCAAGTAAATGACATGTGTCGCTTGTGCTATTTCGGTCCAACTTGTGTAACACCCCTCAAAATCCTCGTACTGTTTTAATCCCTAAAAATAATTATTTTTGAGAAAAGAATTTTTGAAAAGGGTATCTTCTTAAATAAATTTCTTTATTCATGATTTCAAGGTGGTAAATGATTTTAAAGAATGATTTTCTTAATGAAATAATGTTATGAGTCTTGAAATTTATTTTGGAAAGGCGATTTATTTTCTATGAATGTGTGTTTGATTGCTTAAGATTCATGCATATGATTTTAAGATGGAAAATTATTTTCTCTAAGTTTCGAGAATCAAAGTCCAAATCATCTTGATTAAGAATCGATTCCAGAAACCCTAATTAGTATCCTAATCTTTGATTAAACCCTAATTAAGTTCTTAATTCTTGATTAAGATCTTAATCACCCTCTAAAACCCTAAACCCTCAAGGTTAGGAGCTAATCTAGAAGTAGTTTTCCATAAACCTTTGTTAGAAAAGATTGAGCTTAGATTACTACCTTAACTCTTGATTAAGCCCTAATCTCCAAGGATTAGTGGACAAAACCTAGATTAATTTTCCTAATCCTACTCTAATCATGATTAGACTCTAATTAGTGCCCTAAACCTAATTAAGCTAACCTAACCTACCCTAATACCCTATGGCCGAATGTCCATGTCCATTAGCTTGGCCACCAAGCTCATTTACTTAGTTACCAAGTGGCATACTCCAAAGTCAAACTAGTGACATCATCAAGGTGACTTAAGCATGACTTAAGGATGGAAAAAGTGAAGAAAAAGGAAGGAAAGAGGAAGGAGCCGTGGGAAGGAACCAAGGCCAAGAAAATTGCACCTAAGCCCCCCATGCAAGCCCTTGATGGCAAATAAATGAAAGTAGAGAAAGATAAAAGAAAAGGGGCCAAAACCGTGTGGAAGGAGTGAGTTCTTTTTCAACCTTTCATTCTTCATTCTTCCACCTTCATCTTTTCTTCTTTATCTTATCAACTCAAACAACACCAACAACACACACCACCAAACACCCTCAAAACCGTGAGAGTGAAGAGAGAGTGATCAAGACATATACACTTCTCTTGTTTACATTTCCTTCATTTCTTCCCAAGACTAAACACACAACACTAATAGAAAATCAAACTCTTAGTGAAAAAAAAAGAGAGAGAGAGGCCGAATAGAGAAAGAGGGAGAACCAACCCAAACACTCCACAATCCAAGTGTAATCAAGCTAAGTTAGTAAAGAAGGGAAAGAGAAAACCATGGACTAGGAGATGAGTGGGTAAACCGTGAGGAAAGAGAGGAGAAACCAAAGATATTGGACTTTATTCTTGAAAAGTTTTTATTAAGTAAGAATTTTATTTCATGATCTAAAAGTTTAAACCTTTTTCTTTGATTCTTTTTCGTTTTCACACTTTTCTTCTAAGACTTTGATTTTGTTTGAAGAAGTGTTGATGCATGCTTGTTTTTATGTTAGATCTAAAGATTTTACTCACATGCATGATCATTTTTGAGCTTGATCTCAAAGTTGTGTTAAGAAAGTGTTTTTCTTTTCAAGACCTTTTAAGCTCATCCACTTTTCCTTTGATTTTCTGAAAATGTTTTTGAAAAGAACTTGGTTTTCAATTTCCATGAAAGATTCTTTAAAGATCTAATATTTTTGGTTGCATGCATGTCTAGATCCATGCTTAAAACTATGATATGTTTGATGATTTAGTTTTCTTGATGATTTTCCTTTATGATGGTCACGGTTTGATATTGTTGTGAGTGAAAGTTTGATTTTCTTTTGTATGATCTCATGCATGTTGTGATCTTGAGATTTGGTGATGCTTTAGGTGAATAAAATTTATGTGATGATTGTGATCTTTATGGGTTAGTCACGGTTTTACATGCTTAATTGAAAAGACACGAGTTTTCTTAGGTTTAAGTTATGAATATATGATTTCCATGAACTTTGAGTTGATTCTAAGTGTTCGAAATGAAATAAAAAGATTGTTTAGAAACCTATGTATGCTCGCGGTTTCATGAGTAAACATATGCTAGGATTATGTTTCTATTTGATTGATGAATTATATGAAATGGTTGCTGGATTTGGAATTGTCTTTAAGTCTCGAATTCTTGAAAAATGTTTTTAAGAAAACTTAGCCAAGGTCACGGTTTGGACCTTAGACTTTGAGTTAAATTTCCTTGAATGTATAAGTGTTCATGTCATGAAATTATGTAATGATTTGTGAAGCCATTCTTTGAGAAAATAATTTCTAAACAACTTATGAGGCATACGGTTTTGATAAGATTAAATGTAAACTAAACGAAAATATGTCTAAATGGTTATGTGATGCATGATTCAGTTTGTATGAGCTTAAGAGTTTGATTTCCTTATTTGATTAAGATATATGCATGAATGAGTATGTGAACATTCTCATGTTTAACTTGATAGCTTGAGAATATGCAATGTTTGAAATAAGTGAATGTTTGTCCAGAATTTTTAAGTGAAGTAAGAGTGATTTCTCGAATGCATAGAAGTGTTTAAATAATTTTTACTTGAGTACCTTGCTGTCCACATGTGATTCTAAGTATTTGAACTTGAGAAGGTGTTGATTTAAGTGTTTATTTGATTGATTTCAAGATGCTTGGTTTATCTATATGTTCAAATTGGTTTTACAACAATGGAAAATGAATTTAAAACTTAGGACATGATGCTGTCCAGAATTTTCTAAGTTATGTTTCTTGTTTTAAAAGTGTTTTCAAAGTGTTTTAAAGATTAGTTCTCATGGGTATTTGAGCTAAGACAAATTTTGGTATTCAAAAGGTAATGGATTTGAGCAAATGCCCGGATTGAAAACAGGGCACTTTTCGGTGTTTTCGAACGTGTTTTAAGGTGCTGTCCAAAACGGACCAGCAACCAAACCAAATGACGTAAACCCTTTTATGTAATGTGAAGAAACCGCAATTGGTGGTTGGAGAGACAAAGGAACCCTAGGAATACACCTAGAAGGGGGGGGGGGTTGAATAGGTGTAAAAGAAACCTTGAAAGATTTTCGAACGAAAAAAATCGAAACAATCAAAACAAATGATTTTTGCAAAAACTCTCAGGCTTAATCGATTAACCTGCAATTTACTCGAGTAGTACTCGATTAAATTTGAACTTAATCGATTAGAACTGACAAAAAACAGAAAAATCAATTTTTCATTCGAATACGAAAATCAATCAATTCACATACAAGATCAGAGATTCAGCGGAAATGATTAACACCTTTATTCTTATTGATTACCTAGGTTATAAAAATGATTTTCCCAAATCAATTTGCACAATCAAAGATTCAATTCAATCAATTATGAAAATCAATCTTTCTCTAGGTTTTCAATCAAGAACGCAAACAAATGACTTGAATATAAAGAGTAAGGGTTTAGAGATACGACACATCGATTTATCCTGGTTCACTTTCATCCACTTGAAAGCTACATCCAGTCCCCTCTTCAACCAAGAGAGATTCTTCACTATGAGGAATTAGAGTTCTCAAATTACAAGTGATTGCCTCACAAGACTTCCTTCTTGCTAGCCTACAAGAGATAACCGACACCCTTGCCTTGTAATCCTATTGATCTTCTCTCTAATCTAACCTCTACCCCTTGTTGATAATCGACACAACAAGTCTTCAATTGCTTGATGATAATCCACACATCAAGGCTTCTCCTTGCTTGATTCATAACCAAGACTTTCTTCAATTTCTTGAACTTTGCTTGATGATAATCGACACACCAAGGCTTCTTGTTTGTTGTAGTGGCTTGCCTTATTGCAAAGATTACAACTCAATGAATACACATAACAATCCTAATGAATCTCAATCAATAGCTATGACAATTCACAATAAGAGATTCAAAGGTTCATGATCAAAGAATATGAAAATAGAAAAGCTTTGATCTTTGAAATTGAGAGAGAATAGAGTGGCTTGATTCTTTGTAAAAATGAATATCAAAATGATAGGTTATGACCACAAAGATTAGGAAAAGGTTTTTATAGTATACCCAAAAGTTGTAGCACTTGAAAACTGATTTTGAGAAGTAAAAATCGTATTTTAAAAATCAGTTCAGCAGTGTTTAATCGATTAAATCTTCACTTAATCGAGTACTAATCGATTAAACATGTTCTTAATCGATTAAAATGTCTGACACTTGTTTAAAACTTGTTTTCTCAAAAACCAACCTTTCCTTTAAAACCCTTAAGCCACCTATTGATTATAGGTTAAGTGAAAACTCAAATTATGATTAAATCATGACTTATGAATGAGATTCACTACCCTCTAAACAATCTACCAAAATAAAAGACCTAAGAAGCTTGAGAGGGAAAAGATAAAACAATTAAAATTACACTCAAACTAAGTCTTCATGAGCTTGTTCTCTCTTCCTCACTTGATGTTTGTTGTTGCTTGTTGAACTTGAACTTGATCATCACATGATAGCTTGTTCAAAACACTTTGTCATTATCAAAACATTCATCATGGAACTAACAATCTCCCCCTTTTTGAAAATGACAAACCATGTTTTGAAGTTCTCCAAAAGTTCTTTGAAGTTGTTGATGCTTTAACAATTTGATCACTTGGTGAGATCTTGCTCCCCCTCAATAAATGCTTTTGACATTTGAATCCAATTGAGATAAGCTTGATTCTCCTCCTATCTTCAACAACTTTGCTCAACCTACATAAAAACAACAAAAACAACCTTTCTCCAAACAAACATCTAAAAATCATATTATTTATCCAACAATCATTTCTCCACCTTTGAGAAACATTCCAATCAATTCAAAACATCATATTTTCTCCCCCTTTGGCATTATCAAAAAGTAATATATACCAATTGAAATATAACATCTAAGCCAAGGTAAGAAATCAATGATCATTTCTTTACAACATTGATACCATTTGAACAAATACAATAGAACTATACTTTGAAATGTGATATCAATTGGCAAGAGAATATAACAATGAAATATGATACCAATTGAGAACTAAAAAGATCATAATATCACTTAACAAAGAAAATATCAATTGTAAAGAAGTACATATATCAACAAAATTTTGATACCAATTGTGATATTTCTTTAATAACAACCAAAGCATGTCAATAAATCATGATAATCATCTATGAATCTACTCAATGATACCAATTGAACTAATTAAACATTTAGAAAAGTAATACCAATTGAGAAGATACCATTTGAAGTTCACAAATCTATCAAAAACATCTGTACCATATTGTAGGACTTCTTTTGATACCAATTGAAGATGCAAATATGAATAACACTTGTAAGCTCTCTTTGCTCTTCAATCATACCTACAAAACAATCATGCTTTTCTTTTTGGTATCCAAATAGTTTTGGATCCATTTTTGTTAGTGTAGGGACTTTCACCCTTTTTCATCCAAACAAAATCTCCTTTAGGTATACCATGCATTTTAACATTACACATATTTGAAGTATGTCCATGAGTACCACAATAGAAACATGTTGGTGCATTTGAAAAATCAACTTTAGAAAAATCAACAACATTTCTATGAGAATTACTCTTAGCATTAGTATAACCCAAACCAAACTTGTTTGAATTTTCTCTTTGAAAATTTAACAATGTGCGCAATTTAATATCACCATTTGAGAAACTTGCAAGCTTATTTTTCAAAATAGCATTTTTATTTTTAAGCAACTTGCAATTCTCACAATCAACCACAATATTCACTCTACTAGCACAATCACAAGAAGAACTAGCATATATAAGATCAAGAGTTTCATTTTCAAGATTAAGCTCATCAACTTGTTTTTGAAGATCTAAAATCTCTTTTTGATGTTTCAAAATGAGCTTCTTTCTTTCAATGTTTTTCAAAGCTAGTTTTTCAAGTTGTTCATGCATTTCTTCATAAGCATTATATAACAATTCATATTTAGAAGAAATTTCGGATTTAGTATGACTTACATCGCTATCCTCGCTTTGATAACTTGATTCATCATTTGAACTTTGTTCTTCATCATCTACTAGAGTTATCAAGTTGAGACAAGCGGCTTCTTCATTATCCGATGAACTACTCGATGTGCTTTTCTTGTTATCTTCATCACTATCCCAAACTATGTATGCTCTTTTAGATTTAGAATTTTTCTTGTCTTTCTCCTTCTTCTTGAGATACCTAGAGCATGAGTACTTGAGATGTCCGGGTTTTCCGCATTCATGGCAAACTACACCTTCTCTTGATGTCTTGGTCTTGTAGTGTGGGGAATCCTTCTCTTTACTTTTGTCCTTGTTCAACCTTCCTTTTCTCCTTAGAAACTTGTCAAACTTCCTTAGTAGAAGTTTCATTTCTTTTTCATCAACATCCGAATCGGAATCTTCACTATCATCATCATCGGAACTCACTTTCTTTTTGTATGATCTATTGACTTTAAGAGCAAGTCCCTTTCTTTCTTTGTTCTTATCCGACTCTTCATTGATACTTAATCGTCCAAGCTCCATTTCATGTTCTTGAAGCTTTCCAAAGAGTGTTGCTAGATCCATAGCATCCAAATTCTTAGATTCAACAATAGCTGTTACTTTTGGTTGCCAATTCCTGTCTAAACATCTCAACACTTTGTTAGAAAGTTCACCTTGTAAGAAAGTCTTACCAAGATCAAGTAAATGGTTAATAATGTGAGTAAAACGCTTTTGCATATCATTAATAGATTCATTTGGAAGCATTTGAAACAATTCATAATCACGCATTAAAGCATTCAATCTAGCTCTCCTAACCTCTTTAGTTCCTTCATGAGTCACTTGTAAAGTATCCCACATTTCCTTAGCACTAGAACATTGAGAAACTCTAAAGAACTCGTCATAGGATAAAGCGGATGTGATGATATTCTTTGCTTTATAATCATATTGTACTTTCTTTCTATCATCATCTTTCCACTTGTCCTCGGGGATCAATTGTTCTACACCTTCAACTAAACTAGAGGGGATATGAGGACCTTTTTCAACTACTTTCCAAATTTCACTATCTATGGCTTGGATAAAGATTTTCATTCTAACTTTCCAATATGCATAGCCTTCTCCGGTAAACAATGGAGGACGACTTATTGAAGCACCTTCACCACCAAAGGGATTCATGGAACCCATTGCAGTTACTTAACTAGGATCTTTACGAAAAAGCTCTTATGCTCGTGTCTTTCGACCGAGCTCTGATACCAATTGAAGAAACCACAATTGGTGGTTGGAGAGACAAAGGAACCCTAGGAATACACCTAGAAGGGGGGGGGGGTTGAATAGGTGTAAAAGAAACCTTGAAAGATTTTCGAACGAAACAAATCGAAACAATCAAAACAAATGATTTTTGCAAAAACTCTCAGGCTTAATCGATTAACCTGCAATTTACTCGAGTAGTACTCGATTAAATTTGAACTTAATCGATTAGAACTGACAGAAAACAGAAAAATCAATTTTTCATTCGAATACGAAAATCAATCAATTCACATACAAGATCAGAGATTCAGCGGAAATGATTAACACCTTTATTCTTATTGATTACCTAGGTTATAAAAATGATTTTCCCAAATCAATTTGCACAATCAAAGATTCAATTCAATCAATTATGAAAATCAATCTTTCTCTAGGTTTTCAATCAATAACGCAAACAAATGACTTGAATATAAAGAGTAAGGGTTTAGAGATACGACACAGCGATTTATCCTGGTTCACTTTCATCCACTTGAAAGCTACATCCATTCCCCTCTTCAACCAAGATAGATTCTTCACTATGAGGAATTAGAGTTCTCAAATTACAAGTGATTGCCTCACAAGACTTCCTTCTTGCTAGCCTACAAGAGATAACCGACACCCTTGCCTTGTAATCCTATTGATCTTCTCTCTAATCTAACCTCTACCCCTTGTTGATAATCGACACAACAAGTCTTCAATTGCTTGATGATAATCCACACATCAAGGCTTCTCCTTGCTTGATTCATAACCAAGACTTTCTACAATTTCTTGAACTTTGCTTGATGATAATCGACACACCAAGGCTTCTTGTTTGTTGTAGTGGCTTGCCTTATTGCAAAGATAACAACTCAATGAATACACATAACAATCCTAATGAATCTCAATCAATAGCTATGACAATTCACAATAAGAGATTCAAAGGTTCTTGATCAAAGAATATGAAAATAGAAAAGCTTTGATCTTTGAAATTGAGAGAGAATAGAGTGGCTTGATTCTTTGTAAAAATGAATATCAAAATGATAGGTTATGATCACAAAGATTAGGAAAAGGTTTTTATAGTATACCCAAAAGTTGTAGCACTTGAAAACTGATTTTGAGAAGTAAAAATCGTATTTTAAAAATCAGTTCAGCAGTGTTTAATCGATTAAATCTTCACTTAATCGAGTACTAATCGATTAAACATGTTCTTAATTGATTAAACATGTCTGACACTTGTTTAAAACTTGTTTTCTCAAAAACCAACCTTTCCTTTAAAACCTTTAAGCCACCTATTGATTCTAGGTTAAGTGAAAACTCAAATTATGATTAAATCATGACTTATGAATGAGATTCACTACCCTCTAAACAATCTACCAAAATAAAAGGCCTAAGAAGCTTGAGAGGCAAAAGATAAAACAATTACAATTACACTCAAACTAAGTCTTCATGAGCTTGTTCTCTCTTCTTCACTTGATGTTTGTTGTTGCTTGTTGAACTTGAACTTGATCATCACATGATAGCTTGTTCAAAACACTTTGTCATTATCAAAACATTCATCATGGAACTAACATAATGTTTTCAAATGGTTTTAAAACCATTAAAGTGCTAGTAAATATGAGAATTGTTTTGATAAAACAATAGTGTTTTAAGTCTTTTGATTAAGAACGGAAAGTGTCACGAAATAAGAAAAAGTTTTCTTAAAACAAGATAATAACGTAAGTGTATTTTATTTAGTACGAGGAAATCTTAAAGTTAAGGGATTGGGGCAGCCGGCAACACAAGGGATCCGAGGCGACGGTGCGCATTAAATTGCCGGACCTCAGGTGAGAGAGAAGCTTTCCTAAGACATCGTGGTAGTTAGGTGATTTAGTAGGACGTTCCGCATCATCTCAAAGATCGGAGCTAAGTGGTTAGAGTCAGTAGTATAAGTGGCAATTGTTTGATTGTGTGGCCACTTATACGAAGATGACGAAGACCACCTTGTTGTGTGATGTTTGTGTGAATGATAGCATGCTTTTATATATTTATTTAGTTATGCCTTATGTTATTTACTGCTGTTGATTGATGTGTGTAATGTACTGATGGACGTCTGTTACGTCCTGAATAAGGAAATGAAATTAATGAAAGTGAAAGTAAAGTTAGAAGTGTGAGGAAATAATAATGATAAGATACAAAGAGAAGGGAATAATGAGTGAGAATATGGTATGTACTGGAAAGGAAAGAAAGAGTTGAGAATTGGGGAATGAAATTGAGGATAATGATGAGAACGAGCCAGAGCTGGGAGAGTATTGTTGTTGTTGGAACAAGATGAGATGTGAATTGAGCGGAGCTGAGCTCCTTCTGTTTTGGTTTTAGTCTGGGACTAGTGTTGAGTTGAGCTTGCTCCTCCATTAGCGCCCAGCAAAATTGGAAATTTTGGAAAAAGGTTTTTGAAAAGGTTTTTTGAGAGGAGCTTTGTGAAAAGGTTTTCGAAAAGAGAATTCTGGAAAAGATTTTGGAAAGGAAGATTTTTGAAAAGACTTTGAAAGAGATTGTTGAAAAAGATTTGTGGAAAGAAATTTTTGAAAGGAGTTGTGAAATGACATTTCCACAGGAGCTTTCCGAAAGAATCTTTTGAAGAAGTTTTGATAAAATAATCTTTTTGAAAAGTTTTGTGAAAACCTATATTGTGGAAAGAAGTTTCTGGAAAGTAATTCTTTGATAAAGTTTTGAAAGGATATTTTCAAGAAAGTCTTTTGTGGTGACGTTTTTGAGAAAGTTTGCAAGAGAGAATTTTATGAAAAAGTCTATGAAACAATCTTTTGTGGAAGTTATAAAAGAGTGTTTTGAGATAGTTTTTGAAAAGATTGGTTTGAGAAATAAGATGATTGTGAGAAGTGAAGAATGTTGGGAAAGTTTGAGAAAGGAGATATGAGATTGTGATGTGATCCCAGCTCTGTGCTATGTGAGAAAGATTGTGCAAAGTTAGTGGTCGGGACTCGTTGAAGGGTTGCACGAAGGACGGGCCGACCTTAGGATAATTAAAAGATAAGAGACTTAAAAGACATACGCGGTGAGGTATGAGAGTGCGAAGTAGTGGAGAGGAAGAAACGATAAGTATCTGCGGATACTTAGGACGAGATTGCATTAGGGGAGGACGATGACGGTGAAACGTCAAGAAGTCTAGAGTATGTTTTTAGGCAGAACGAACTCCACATGTGGCGCACTAACGTGGTGGGGACTGGGTCTAATGCCGTGGCAAGTTCTGCGGGCCCACTAGAAACATACTGTCGCCCCCTAGATTGCAAATCGAGAACAGTGAGAGGGACTGGAACGGGGCATTATGTTTTGCCACTGCGAGGACAGTGAGCCTTGATGTTATTGATATGATTTGAGGACGAGATCCTCCTGGTCTGGGACCATTTATGTGTTGTGACAACTGTCGTGCCCGCGTGGTAAAGGTCCTGTACTCCTGTTTGCTTCCGATTAGGTTGGGTGGATGACCGAGGAGATGTAGACGTGAGTGATAACCGAGAACGAAATGAGTATCCCGAGGACATTGTGAAAGAAGCAATTATGAGTATGAGAAGGAAAAGAATTGAGGAAGAAATAATGTTATGAGAAGTGAAATTAAGCTTAGGAAAAATAATGAAGGATGATAATAACGAAGATAATAATGATAATGATGATGATAACGTGCTTGATTGTTGTGTGTATGTATGTTGTACTGTATGCTTGTGTGGTCCTATTATCTTGCCTATCGTAATCCCACACCGTCGACGATGCGCCGTTCGGATCGCTTACTCTCTCCTGTTCGTTGGCATATCGGTGCTACTGGCATTCCAACGGGCAGATGGAGCATTGGATGGAAGTCACCGTGCGAGGTTATAGGAACTATTAAGAGAAGATTCGGTACGAAACTTGGAGGAACTTCACCATCCTCAATGAAGCGAAGTTGGGATCTACTAGCAAGGAGAGAATCATAAGAAGGAGGGCTTCAACTTCGAGGGCAAAGAGAGGATGTAGGAAGAAGAAGGAACTTCACCCAAGCGTTTTCAATAGGAAGTTTAAGGATAGTGTGGATAGACTAGGATTATGGTGATTGTTCGATTTAAGGATTACCGAAGCCATGAGCCATTTATGTAATTGAGCTAAGTTTTAAGTTGACTTGTGGAGCCTACTTTTATTCAAAGTTAATTCATGAAAAGTTTTGAGAATTATCAAGATGATTTTGAACCATGTTCTTTCATGAAAACGAAGTTTTATTAAAATAGGTTTTTAGTAACAACTCGGTTTTCGAAAGAAAGTGTTGCAGTACATTAAAAACTCTTCACCTATGTTCTCAAACACTTCAACAATGTTTCAAAAAAATAAAAAATAAAAATCTGGCCTCCATTTTTGTAACTTTGTTGAATAAAAGTTAATTATTTTGGTTTACGAAAATCGGGCTGTTACAACTTGCAGCCCGCAAAGTCGGAGTTGGAATACCGCACTAAATTCAATTTAGCATCACGTGGATACCAAAGTTCGGTATTCACGGTACCTTTCAAGTATTTCATAATCCTTTTAACCGAAGATAAATTAGACTCTATAGGACATTCTTGGTATCTAGCACACATACATACGCTAAACATTATATCTGGCCTAGATGCCGTTAAGTATAGTAGACTACAAATCATTCCACGATATTTAGTTACCTCAATTGGTTTCCTTTTTCGTCTGTCTTTGTCAAGATAACATGAAATAGCCATAGGAGTAGACACTTCCTTAGCCTTATCCATGCCAAACATTTTCAAAAGTTCTTTGCAATATTTGGATTGATGAACAAAGATACCATTCTTCAATTGCTTAATTTGTAATCCAAGAAAGAAAGTAAGTTCTCCCATCATAAACTTCTCGAACTCGCTCTTCATAAGTGCTAAAAATTTCTTACATAGGATTCATTATTTGCACCAAATATAATATCATCCACATATATTTGAACTAATAAAATATCCTTTTTCGGTGATATCAATGAAGAATGTAGTATCAACTCTCCCCTTTTTAAATCCTTTTTCAATAAAAAATGAACTCAATCGGTCATACCAAGCTCTAGGAGCTTGTTTCAAACCATATAGAGCCTTTTTCAATTTATAAACATGGTTTGGAAATTCAAAATTTTCAAAAGCGGGAGGTTGAGCTACATAGACCTCTTCTTGAATATAATAGTTTAGAAAAGCACTTTTAACATCCATTTGATAAAGTGTAAAGTTCATAATAGAAGCAAAAGGAAGAATAATCTAATTGCCTCAAGCCTAGCCACTAGTGCATAGGTTTCATCAAAATCTATGCCCTCCTCTTGGCTATAACCTTGTGCAACTAGCCTTGCTTTGTTTCTCACGATCAAACCGAATTCATCAAGTTTATTATGAAAAACCCACTTTGTTCCTATAATAGAGTGATCATTGGGCTTAGGTACCAAGTAACACACTTGGTTTCGCTCAAATTGGTTTAGTTCTTCTTGCATATAGCAAGTACCCAATGCTCATCTACTATAACTTCCTTGATGGATTTCGAGTCAACTTGAGATACAAAAGCTACGAAATGGCATATTTTTCTCAAAGAGCTACGAGTGGTAACTCCACTACTTATATCACCCAAAATGTTGTCCATCGAATGACTTTTACTTGACTTCCAAGCTACTTGGTCTCTCTTCAACCTTTTCTTCAACTTTCTCTTGGTTTTCTCTTGTGTAAGCTTGCTCCAATGCACCTGAAACATCATCATACAAAACACCTCTCTCTCCTTTCGGAGACTTATCAAACACAACATGAATTGACTCTTTCATTGTTAATGTTCGTTTATTAAAAATACGATAAGCCTTGTTATGTGACGAATATCCAAGAAAAATGCCTTCATCCGCTTTAGCATCAAATTTTCTCAAATGATCTTTTCCATTATTCAAAATAAAGCATTTGCAACCAAAAACATGAAAATACAAAATATTGGGCTTTCGACCTTTAACAAGTTCATACGAATTTTTTCTCAAAATGGGTCGAATCATGACTCGATTCATCACATGGCAAGCGGTATTCACCGCATCGGATCAAAAATATTTTGGAACATTGGAATCATTCAACATAGTACGTGAAAGTTCCTCTAAAATTTGATGAGTGATACTATTCTTTTCGCAAAAATTGTCGAATTTGTGGTTTTCAAATTCGCCACCATGATCACTCTTAATAATCTTTTGGTTAACTTGGTTTTGAATAAGTTTGGCAAATTTCTTAAATTGTTTATAGGTATCTCTTTTTTACGAAAGAAAGATAGTCCATGTAAATCATGAGAAATAATCCACAATGACAAGTCCATAATAGTTTCCCCCAAAGCTAATGGTTTGTGAAAGGCCAAACAAGTCCAAATGGATAAGCTCCAAAGGCCTTGTTGTGCTCACCACACTTTTAGGTGCGAATGAACTTTTACTTTGCTTGCATTTCATGCAAGGAGTACAAATTCCTTCTACCTTAAACTTAAGCTTTGGTAATCCAACACTAAGTCCTTTTTTTTAGTTTTGTTAATTGGTTAAGATTTACATGTGTGATACGTCTATGCCAAAGCCAAACTTCCTCTTCTTTGCTTATAAAACATTTGGACAACAAAGAGGTTATATCATCCAAGTCAACTAAATAGGTGTAATTTGATCGTGAACCCACAAATTTAACATTTTGATCAATATTATTTTTTATTACACAATGCATTGAAGTGAAAATAATGGTATTTCCCATGTCACATAGTTGACTAATGCTAAGTAAATTGTGCTCAAGGCCTTCAACATTCAAAACATTCTCTATAACTATGTTAGTAGTGTTACCGATTTTACGTTCACCTAGGATCTTTCCTTTATTGTTGTCACCATAAGTAACGTATCCTTTCTATTTTGTTGTGAGCTCAATGAAATGGTCCTTATCACCTGTCATATGTCTAGAGTAACCGATATCCAAATACCATCTACACTTCTTTGCTCAGACACACCTACATGCACAAAAATTACTTGATGGTTTTAGGTACCGAAGTGATCTTGGGTCCCTTTGTGTTAGCCAAGGGATTTTGTCCCTTTTGGATCCATTCAAATAAGCCATTTGGTACACCATACTTTTTGATTTTGCAAATATTTGATGTATGGCCAAAAACACCACAATAAAAGCAAGTTGGTCCTTTTGAAAAATTCATTTTTGAGAATTCACCAACTCTTTTGAAAACTTTCTTTTTCTTTGTAGTGTAACCCAAACCGGTTTTATTTGAATTGTTCCTTTGATTAGAAAGTAAATTGTGCAAGCGCTTATCACCTCTTGTGAAGGATGCAAGTCTATTTTTCAAATTTGTAACTTCAGTTTCAAGATATTTGTATTTATCACAGGTTGGGACAACATTGACATGAGTATCACAATTATTGCATGTAGAATTAGCATAAATAAGATCCAAAGTCTCATTTTGGAGCTTTAATTTATCTATCAAGTGTTGCATTTCAACAAGTTTCTTTTGTTGCTCCAAAATGATTCTCTTTCTCTCAAAATTCATTTTTACAAGCTTTTTCAATTCATTATGCATATCTACATAAGCATTGTATAACATGTCATAAGTAGGAGAGGAAGAATCGGAATCATAGTTTGAATTGGAAATAGAATTTACCTCATGTGATGGCTCACTTGAACACTTGCTAGATGAAGCTTCATCATCATGGTTTGCCATCAAACACAAGTTGGCTAATTCATCCTCTTCCGAAGAGCTTTTGTAATTTTGTCCTTCGGGGTCTTCCCTCTTTGATTATTGCCATTTGAACTCCTTGTGTTTTGTTTGCTGAAATTTCCTCTCTTCTTTATGAATTTATTGAACTTCCTCACTAGCAATCCCACGGTTTCATCATTTATATCGGAATCCGAATCTTCTTGTGAAGCATTCTCAACCACCTTTGTCATTTTTGTAGTGGCTTTGGGTGAAATGCCTTTCTTCTTTCTATCGGACTCTTCATGCAAAGTTAACAGCCCCAACTCCATTTCATGTTCTTGAAGTTTTCCAAATAAAGTTGCTAGATCCATTTGGTCCAAGTCTTTTGATTCCATAACAGTCGTGACCTTTGGTTACCAATCCCTAGAAAGACACCTCAAAACTTTGTTAATAATTTCTCCATTAATGAAAACTTTACCAAGAGCAAGTAAATGGTTAATGATATGAGTGAAGCGTTTTTGCATATCACATATAGGTTCATTAGGATGCATTCTAAACAATTCATATTCATGCATAAGAGTATTTAATGTAGCCCTCGTGACCTCACTAGCGCCTTTATGTGTGACTGGAAAAATATCCCACATTTGCCTAGCACTTGTGCATTGAGATACCCGAAACAATTTGTCAGGTGAGAGGGCCGATGTGATGATGTTCTTTGCTTTTAAATCATATTGTACTTTCTTACGATCATCACCACTCCAACTCTCTCTCGGAATTTCTACGATATCATCATTGATCTTTTTCTTTGGTACATGAGGACCTTTCTCAATAGCATCCCAAATACAAGGATCAACTGTTTCTATGAAAATTTTCATACATACTTTCCAATACGCATAGCCTTCTTCAAAAAACATAGGAGGCCTATTTATAGAAGCACCTTCACCACCAAACAGGTTCATACTTGCCATTTGTAAACCAATAAGGATCTTTACGGAAAAGTGTTTAAACTTTGATCTATCTGACCAAAACTCTGATACCACTTGTTGGAATACAAGTGGTATAGTATGAACATG
This sequence comes from Crotalaria pallida, assembly GCA_037953625.1. Classification (NCBI taxonomy): domain Eukaryota; kingdom Viridiplantae; phylum Streptophyta; class Magnoliopsida; order Fabales; family Fabaceae; genus Crotalaria; species Crotalaria pallida. Next base: position 28,818,531 of record CM075653.1, read on the forward strand.
TAGGAATACCTAGAAGGGGGGGTTGAATAGGTGTTGGAAGAAACCTTGAATGATTTTCGCGATAATCAAATTGAAAGAGATTAAAACAGAATATTTCAAATTATGTGTTAGTATCTAACCGGTTACAAGACCTTCTAACGGGTTAGGTCCTGTAGAAAATTAATTAAAATTCACAAATTGATTCAAGAACTCGTTTGTTATGAAAAATTAATTCAAACCCAGATTATAATCAATGACCCAACTGTTTGAAAAACGTTTTGCAAAAACCAATTGATTCAATTAATCGCTTGTTGATTCAATTTGAACAAAAATCTTGACTTTAGGGTTTTCGGTAAAATCAATCGAAATTGCAGAAATTAAAGAGTGTAGGGTAAGAGATACTGCACAAGAGATTTATACTGGTTCACTCTCATCCACTTGAGAGCTACATCCAGTCCCCTCTATCACAATAGAGAGATTTTCCTCACTAGAATTAGAAATCCTTTGATTACAAGCCTTGCTCCTCAAGATTCCTCACTTGATAACCTTTCAAGAGATACCTCACCCTTGTCCTGTAATCCTCTTGATCTTCTTATCCCTATATCTTTAAGCCTAGAAGAATCTCCAACCTTCTCTTGCACCCCAAAAGGTTCCTCACCTTTTGATCCTCTTGTTGCTTGATGATACCACACACCAAGGCTTTTGAAACCACCAATTTGCTGTAAGATTTGTAGCACTTTGATTGTTGAATTACAACGCAAATAAGAACCTAAGAAAACTCTGAATCTCAACCAATAAATCTAAGAATATCAATGTTCTTGAGAAATTCAAAGTTTAGAAATATTAAGAAGTAGAAGAATTTGATCTTTGATCTCTAGAAATTCATGGTGTATTGTGTGGCTTGTTTTTCTGAGTTGTAAAATGTGTTAAAGTTGTTATTCGCGTTTACAATGAATGACAAAAGGTTATCATGAATACCCATGTGATTTGGTAAAAGCAAAACTAATTTTCTAAAACTGATTTAACAGTATCTAATCGGTTACCGATAGATCTAACCAATTATCATGTTTAAAAACCTATTAGAAAATCCATGTTATAGTGGCTAACCGGTTACCAACTTGACTAACTGATTATGGACCTTCAATTCAGCAAGTGAATCGAATCAATAACATGTGTAAAAACTTGGTATTCATTATAATGCTTATTTAAACCTTTATAAAACTTTTAAGCAACTTGTTGATGCATTTTTGAGATATTTTAAAATTGTGCTAAAAGATATGCATTAACTTAATTTGTTTTGGATTTGTGAAAACTCAAACTCATTAATTTTCAAAAACTCTTTGATTGAGATTAACTACTCAAACTACCCAAACCTCTATTCTAACTCTCAAGCTATTTGGGACTCTAAAATTAAAATAAAAATAAAGAATAAACCCTTAATGCTTGACTTTGAGGTAGGCATTCTCTCTTCAATTCTTCTCTTCTCCAAATGTTGATTTTTGCTCTTTTTAAATATCATCATGAGTTGTCTTCATCAAAACTCTTCAAGATATAGCATACACCTTATGCTTCACAATCTCCTCCTTTCTAACAGAACTGGTGGATGATACCAGGACCGGTGGAGGATGGTTCTTGGCATGACCTATCCTAAGAGAGGTTTTGTTTATTAATTGGCTTGTGAACCTAAGGCATGCATTGGTAGCAAGACATTTACTCCCGGTTGCTTTTCCCTAGTAAGATTGTGAGATATGATATGTGATATGAAGGGTTGTAATATCATTAGCTCATAGATAATAAATTCTTGAGAAAAAGATGATATTTTTGGATTGAGGGAGAAAGTACCTCATGAGCGATCATGGCATGACATTAGTAACTTGATATGTTAAGTTATTGGTTAAATCATGCATCATTTATATGTTATGCTATTTGACTACTTGTGTTTGTGAAATTTAAGTACTTAATTACTTTTTCATATATGTTCTTGACAATGACTCACTCTTTGTCCCTTATTGTGTGGTAGGACATGACCAACAGGAGGATAGTTAGAGCTAAGATGAGGCAAATGGTGGAGGGAGAATGAGATGTAAAAAACATCACTGCCACGGTGGCACGAGACGTGGAAATTACTTTTCGTCATCCAAATTTTCACTTCTACCGTAGGCCACACATTACTCGCTTTCCGATGGTCCACATTTTACACGCTCCGCTAGGCTATGTTTTTCGCCAGGCATCACCACCCAGAATTATCCGGAGACCACCTACTCCCCACCCATGTGGAAGGGTAACTTCCCCTCCATCTTCCCCTAGAACTCCATCATCTTCACCTTCCATTCATGACAGGCATCTTCACGCCCCTCCGAGCCTTCATTCTGGAGCACCTGGGATGGCAAATGGGTTTGTGGAACCGACGAATATTCCTGTGGTGGACGAAGAGGTTGATAATTCGAGTAGTTAGCCTTCAGTTAATTAGTTGGGTGAAAGAAGGAAAGCGGTAATGGTGGTGGGTTGTTTTCTATGATTTCATATTTTCATGGAACCCTAGAGTTTATATTTATACATATGTGATATATGTTTATGAAACGGGATCCGTTGACACCAGGTGTAAGTCTTTCTCACTTATATCTTCAAATAACTTTTTATATTTTATGAAATTTATCAATCCAATAGTTGAGTTTAAAGTTCTAATCAAGTAGATCAAGTCTACAAAATTTCATAGAATATAAAAATTACTTGATACTTCATCTCACGACTCTATTTTAACGGATAATACGTTATTTGAAATATAAGTAAATATGCATTATTAGATTGCATACCTATGAATCTCGGAATGATCTAAAATTTGGTATGCATGATCATCATGATAATATATAACATATAATTCAGCGGTTGGATTGATAAATTTCATAATATATAAAATATTATTTCAAGGTGTAATTGAGCAAGACTTACACCTGGTGTCAACGGATCCTACTATATGTTTATATCCTAGTTTTATATTATGTTTTAATTTTGCTTAAAACCAAGAATGAGAAATGAGACCCCTTTCTCTAGTTATGTAAAAAATGAAGTTGTGTAAAATATATGAGACATAAGTATTGTAAATGGTTTGTATGGTTATGTGTTATTGTGTTCATAATTTTATTGGCTAGATGTTAGAAAAGGAAAAAAATCACCATATTAAGTAAAAGGATTAGTAAATCGGGTCGTTACAGTTGGAACACTATTAATAATAAAATAAATTATCATCAAAAATAATAAAATAAATTAAATTACAATAAAAGAGAAAGTAGTATTTAATTAATCAAGTTAACCAACATAAATTATAACAAAATATAAATAAGAATGAATAAACACTTGAGGATGAGTATAGAATAGCATGAGTTGAAACTCTGTATTGACGTTATCCTTATAGAGAAAATAATCCTATTGCACAGGGTAAGAATTATGTTGCATCCCTCTCCGAGATACAGCAACCCAACGAGACCGATCGGTAGCAGCGAAGGATTTCCCGAACCAATAAACACCAAATACTCTCTTTTAGTTTAAAATATATTTTAGCTAAAAATAGAAGAAGCTAATATAAATCATGTGTACATGGGATAGAGATTTCAAATAGTATAAGGAGTGGCCAAGTTGTAATTCTGTTTCAAAAAATATTGCCCTACTCCGTCCGTATATGAGAATCACACACACATCTATAAGCAACCCAACGTTAATAAAAAAAAAACGGACAATCTGGGCACAACGAACTATTAAGAAACTCCAACAAAATAGGAAGGTTATCTCCAGCAGAAATAGGAAACAAATATAAATAAATTAGTTCAAAAATTTCCGGTCAACATAATTAACAAGAAATTACCTATTAAAAACAATAAGATATAACTGATAAATCCAGTTTATTGCTCCTTACGTCGGTCGAATTAGTTTTTTATTCATGCAAAATAAATCCAGGATATCACTTAGAGTCAAAGATTTTTTTTAAAAAAAAAAAAAAATTGGCTATTAACAATCTTAAATACTCCTTTGTCAATTATAATTTTATAAAATAAAAAAGACTGAAATAAATCTTTAATCCTTGCAAATAGAGTTAATTTTGTGATTAGTTATTGTAAAAAATTTTGACTTATTTTAATTCTTGTAAAGTTAACCAATTTTAAAATATATTCCTTTATTTGCTTTTAGTTTTGAGAAAATAGATAGTGTCCCGACAATGTAAAGGTTTTTTACACTATCAATGCATCATACATCATTCATGTGTTTATTGTCGTTGACTTTCAAATAAAAGTAATATAAATGAATGGTTAATGATAGACTGATGATGTAAAAAACATTACACCGTCAATGCACACCCATTAATCTCTTTAGTTTTAGCCATGATATATATGGTTAATCTTGAAAGCATCTCTCAATCATAGCTAATCTTGTCAGTTGTTTATATGTGTCAAACTATGGGTATAATTATTTGTTTCCTTCATATTTTCTAAGTATTTAATTTAACTTAAGGGGAAAAAAGTAACTATACATATAATTAACTAGAGTTAATATGTGGCAACAATGATAATTACGATGCGGAAATGCTCAATAAGCAACTGTCAATCAACCACCATATCTTTATATAATAGTTAAAACTAACAAATTAAAGGAAATATATTTCAAAATTAAATAACTTTCTAAGAACTAAAAAACATGCAAGTTAATTAACTATTTATAAGTATGCTTAATTGTACTTTTGTTTCCTTAATTTTGTTAATTTGGCGAATTTAATCTCCTTACTTTTGATTTAGCGAATTTTGTAACTCCTTACATTAACTACCCTTAATTATCTATTTATTAAAAAAAATAGTGAGTTTAAAATTTCCTTTTTAAACTTATAAAAATCTCCCGTCAAACGGACGGAGTTTTCTTTGATTTAGGGGCATTCCCAAAATTTTCTTTTCTTGAATAACCTGCATAAAACTTTTGTATAAACGCATTAAGCCGACATGACCCAAAAATATAATTTCGTTCGGTCATTACAACATTTCCAGAAAATATGAACCAGTTCCCAAATGACTTAGATTTCAAAAGATAATATAAATAAAAGAAGTACATCAGCAACCCTAAAATAAAACCCCCCGACCAATACATGGTCACCCAACTACTAACTACAAACCACGGTGTGGAATGTACTCCTACTCGGCCATGACTTGAGTAAGCTCCGCTTCTGTACCTGCAAAAATATAGCAAGAAGGGCAACATTACACAAGACTTGGAAAAATAGCTTCTAAGAAGCATAGCAATGAACTAAGCCCTACATACACACTAACTGCTTAACAACCATACACACATTCTTACGCAATCACATTCAAATTTCAATTCCATTAGCATTAACATTTCCATTATCCATTACCTTTCCTTTTTCATTTTAATTTCCATTTCCTGTTCTCATTATCCTATTCTCATAATCCTTTTCTCATTTTCATTTTCCTTTCATTTTACTTTTACATTGTATGTCACCTCAGGTCAGAGGCCAACATACAAACTCTGCTTACAATGTATGCAACCTCAGGTCAGAGATCTGCATACACACCATACAAATCTTCCCTTATTCCTTTTTATGTACACCACTAGGATTTTGAGCACCTTCTAGGTAATTGGAACACCTATCTAGGGACTTTTGGCACCTGCCCAGGACTTTGCACCCATCCAGACCTTAACCTGTTAGGACTATGTACAATTTAGCATTCCATTAATTATTCCATTTATTTAGCAGGGAACTGATCCATGGGTCGCACCGGCGCCTAACAAGGCGGTTTGGCCTGATGGGTAATTGACCTGGCAGGTAATTGGCCCTAACAGGTAATTGGAACACCTAGCCGGGTTCCTAGTGTTCCGATGCCCCAAATGATCAGTTCCCACCTCGAATTCCATTTTCCATAATTACTTATCCAGTTCGTACTTTCACAATTTATATGGCAATATTCACAACCAAAAAGCCAGCATCAATATATATACATGTCCTACACATTCCCAATAACAATACACTCATAAATAAGCACTTATAACACAATTAATCACATGCATTTGAGGTCATAGCATTTCATTACAAAATTAAAATACAAAAACGACAAAAAACACACTCTCTCTCTCTCTCTCTCGTGGCTGAACCCTACCTTGGTGTTGCCACTGCTCAGCCGTAATGGCCAGAAAGCGAGGGAGGCCTCCTAAAACTCCAGCATCGACGAGCAAGACTCCTAATCGTGATGATGGTAATCTTGTGACGCCATCAAAGCTCGAACTCTCTCAGTTGGATGAGGATGACCTTGATGACATCAATAACTTGACTCCCAAGAAAGCTCTTTTATGGATGGAAAAGATTGATGCTCTTAGGGAAAGGATCAGGGAGAAGGCCATGATCACCGAGAATAATACTTTGGTCAATGTTACCCAGGAAAATGTTGACAAGGAGGGTGGTTCTACGTTTCCTAGTACTACGAATCCTAATGTGGAGAACCAGGAAATGATACCAGAAGAAAGGCCTAATGTTTGGGCTAATTTTGATATAACCAAATTGAGGAATGCAGGGGAGAAACTTCAATTTTACCAGCCTGCAGTAAAGGAGGGAGTAGTTATAGGTAAAATTGAAGTCAATGATGTAGAGAAGGAAATTTCTTATTGGCAAAATGCTATTGTGTGTTATGTTCTGGGTGCTAAGCCCCCTTTCCTGTCATTAATGGTTTCATTAAGAAAGCATGGGGGGAGTATGGTGTGGATAAAGTCCTCATGAATACATACAGATGGCACTTTCCTGGTTAGATTCAATACCATTGAGGCAAGGAACACTGTTTTAGAGATTGGTTTGTATCATTTCGATAGAAAGCCTATTATAATTGCACCCTAGACTGGTAAGCCTATTAGTAGGAATTTCATGGATAGAGTGTCAGTTTGGGTTCAATTGCCTTGTTTGAACCTGAAATTTTGGGGGGCTGTTGCACTGGGCAAAATAGCTAGCCTAATTGGTACACCTATTATGGTTGATCAGGTCACTAAGGAGAGGAACATGATCAACTATTCTATGGTACTAATTGAGGTTAAGCCTAGAATCCTCCTTGTGGAGATATACTTTGAGGATGAGAAGGGCACAGTCATAAATCAGAAAGTTGCGTATGAGTAGAAGCCATTCCTCTGTGCAAAGTGTTCAGCATATGGCCATGATTCCAAGATGTGTAGGAAGGGTGTTAAGCAAATGTGGGTTGTTAAGAACAAACCATCACAAACTGAGATTGATAAGGTGGTGGATGCTCTTAAGACTCAGGAAGCTATTGTGAATGAAACTATCCCAGCAGAGAATGTGGAATCAGCAAAGGAGGCTGAGAGTGCAGTCCTTGAGAAGGCTTTGAACAAAGATCCTCAGGCAGAAAGCAGCAAACATAAGTCCAGCAATGAGGAGGAAGGTTGGATAGAAGTGGCAACAAATAATAAAGGTAAAAATAAAGTGGTAAGGGGAAGCCCTTCTACACACCCTCCTCATGGATAGAATAGCCATTTGGAACATTAGGGGTATGAATAGCCCCTTGAAGCAACAAGAAATTGTTGACTTGTACAATCAAAATAAGGTAGGTTTGTTAGGAATTTTGGAGAATAAGTTGAGAGCTAATGCTATTCAACAAGTGAGAAATAAAATTGCCCCTGGATGGGGGTCTTTGGACAATCTTGATGTGTGTCCTATTGGCAGAATTTGGTTGTTATGGAGGCAGGACTGTTTTGATGTTTGCCTTATTGGTAGATCCCCTCAGTATTTACATTGCTTGGTGGTTTTGAAACAGACTCAGAAAAGTTTTTTCCTCACTATGGTGTATGCTTCTAATGATTTTATGGAAAGAAAGAAGTTGTGGAGGGTGCTTGCTGGTATACATCCTTTGTTGACAGACCTTGGTTGATGATTGGTGACTTTAATACATGTTTGAATCAACATGACAAGATGGGGGGTGCGGATCTTGTTCCAAGTTTGCTGGAAGACTTTAAGGAGTGTGTGAATGCTTGTGATATGATTGATATGAACTTTAAAGGGCATTTTTTTACATGGTGTAACAAGCAATATGGGCCAGACAGGATTGTTTGTAAGCTAGACAGGGCTATGGTGAATGATTACTGGTGCTCTGAATGGCCAGCAGCAACTACTGATTTTCTGAACCCAGGTATTTCAGATCATTGTCCCATGGTTATTGACGGGGGGATTCAGCAGGTCTTAAGAAGGCCAGGATTTAAGTTCTTCAATATGTGGTGTGGCCATGAGGAGTTTATGGAGATAATCAAAGGTGTCTGGGATCAGGAGGTTGAAGGGAGTGGTATGTTTAAGATCTGCAAGAAGCTCAAACTTCTGCAGAAACCTCTAAAAGAGCTGAACAAGAATCATTATGCCAAAATTGATAGAAGGGAGATTGAAATGAAGCAGAACTTGGATATAATTCAATCTGAACTTTCACAGAATCCTGATGATATTCAGCTTCAGAGGGAGGAGAACGATGTTATTAAGCAGTACTATGCCCTGAAGAAGGATGCTTTTGTTTTCCTAAAACAGAAAGCAAAGCTTCACTGGTTGAAAGAGGGGGATGAAAACTCTAAGCTGTTTCACAACTCTATCAGGCAAAGGCAGTACCAGAACAGGATTCTAAGAATCAACAATGACTAGGGTATGACAGTCACAGGTCAATCTGGAATTGAGCAGGTCTTTATGAACTTCAATCAGAAGTTATTCACTAGAAGGCAGAACAGAACTTGCTTCAGAAATGAAATAGTTGATGAGGGGAAGGTGTTGACTACTGAGATGCAGATCAACCTTATAAAGCCTTTCACTGATGCTGAGATCAAAAGAGCTTTCTTTGATATCCATCAGGACAAATCCCCTGGTCCTGATGGTTTTGGTTCTGGATTCTTTAAAGCTGCTTGGGAAGTTGTTGGTACTGAATGCTGTGAGGCCATTAAGCAATTCTTCAATACAGGTCATATGCCGAGGGAGATAATTGTACCAATTTGGTCATGATCCCTAAAGTTGATTCCCCCAACTTTGTTCATGCATTTAGACCAATAGCCTGCTGCAATAGTATCTATAAATGTATTTCTAAATTACTCTATGACAGGTTAAGTGTGGTTCTTCCTTTTCTGGTGCAAGATAATCAAGGGGCATTTGTTAAGGAGAGATGCATTCTTCATAACATCCTAATATCTCAGGAGCTGATCAGACTTTATGGCAGGAGAAGGATTTCTCCTAGATGTATGATGAAGATAGATCTTAAGAAGGCTTATGATTCTCTGGATTGGGAATTTATTGAGGAGTTTCTAACAACACTTAAGTTTCCTCCTAAGTTCATTGCCTGGGTTATGTCTTGTGTTAGCACTGTTTCTTTTAATTTGGTCCTGAATGGTATGAGAAGCAGTAAGTTTAAGAGTTCAAGGGGCATTAGGCAAGGTGACCCAATCTCACCTTTGTTGTTTGTCTTGGCAATGGAAATGTTGACTAGATGTTTGCAGGCTGCCTCTAGGCATAGGAATTTTAGGTTCCATCCAATGTGTAAAGAGTTGAGGTTCATTAATGTTTCCTTTGCAGATGACCTTATGGTCTTTTGTAAAGCCCATCCTGCTAGTGTAAGGATAATTTGGAAGGCTTTTCAGGATTTTTCTTGCTGGTCTGGGTTAGAAGCTAATCTAAGTAAATCTGCCTTGCATATGGCTGGTGTTAATCAGGATATCCAGCAAAGTCTGCTATCTATCACTGGATTCAGCAGAGGCACTTTTCCTTGCAAATATTTGGGTGTGCGTCTGATGCCTAAAAAATGGAATGCTAACTCCTGTCATTTGGTGGTTCAGAAAGTAACTAGCAGAGTCAATAGCTGGAAGTCAAGAAACTTATCCTACCAAGGGAGGGTTTTCCTAATCAATTCTGTTCTGCTGAATCTGCATGTGTATTGGGCATCTGTGTTTATTTTGCCTGTTTCTGTAATACATAATATTGAGAAAATTTGCAGATCCTTTCTATGGGGAAGTAATGAGCAAGTAAATTATTCTGCAAAGGTTGCTTGGGAGAATGTCTGCAAGCCGAGGGATTGTGGTGGCCTTAACGTGAAAAACAGTAAGCTGTGAAATGTTGCTGCTCTAGGAAAACAAGTGTGGGCAATTGCAACCAAGAAAGATTGTCTGTGGATTAGATGGATTCACTCAGTGTACATTAAAGATCAGAATTTTTGGTCTTGCAATGCATCTCAGCATCATAACTGGCACTGGAAGCAGATTTTAAAAGCAAGGGATAGACTGCAATCTGGTTTTCAAGGCAATATATGGCTGCACACTCCCAATGGTGAATATACTATCAGCTCTGGATATGTTTTTCTGGATAATCATCATGCAGCCTTTCCACTGCATAGGTTCGTGTGGAATAGGGTGACTGTTCCCAGACAGAGGTTCATCCTTTGGCTTGTGGTCCAGGGAAGGATTATGACTCTAGATAGAGTGACTTGGATGGCTTTTCCAAATCACTACTGCCTTTGCCTTGCTGGTCAAGAAACCAGAAATCATCTCTACTTTGATTGTTCCTGGACTAAGGAGCTATTATGTATGTGTGCAAACTGGCTGGGTATTGACCACATTCCTATGTGTTTTGAGAACTGGACTCGTTGGATTTTGTTTGCCTTCAAAGACAAGACAAGAAGAAGATGTGTTTATGCCCTTTTAGCTGCTGTCATCTACCATATTTGGCAGGAGAGGAATCAGAGAACCTTCAATAATACCAACATTCCTATGGACAGAATCTTCAAGGTTGTGAAGCAGGAAGTTGCTCGTAGAATTGATTTTTGTTTCCCTTGTTTTCGAATTTGGCGGAATAGGATTATTGTTAATAGGATTACTGCAGAACTTTAATTTTGTTAGGAATAGATCCCTTCCTAGAATGTGGATAGGTCCTTTTTGGATTTTCACCTAGTCTTGTCTCTGAACCCTTCCTAGAAGGTGGCAGAGGTGAGAGCTAAGGTGTGCTTGATTGTATTCTTTTGCGCTGTGGTAATAAGATTTTCTTTTACAAAAAAAAAACACAATTAATCACAAGCATCCACATTTAGCATTTAAATAGTCAATTATCACAAATTCCCAAATAGCTTACACATTCTTAATTAAACATTTATAGCACACTTGATCAACACCCAACCAATTTAGCACTTAGTCACAATTCTACACATTTAGCACTTAATCACATAATTAATTCTCAACAGATATCAATAACGATTAACAATCAACAAATAGCAAACATGTCAGTCGACATACTCAGGTATGTCTCAGAGTACCATAACATAAGTCAACTCCATAGGGTTCTTCACTTCCTACTTTTATAACACACATAAAGAGGGTTTATTTTCCAAATTAAATAACTAGACCTAGCTATCACTATAGCATCCTTAGAATCAATGTCCCAAATAAAGGTAATACAACCCCTCTTACCTTCCTAATGGGAGATGATGATGAATCACCAATCCAAGCACTAAATCTTAGCTCCCTACTCTTGTAACCACTTTGGCCCTTGACAATCCTAGCCTTAATCTCCTACTCCTTGCCCTTGATGGTGGGGTCTATGTGTATAACTCTCCCTAGTTGCTAAGTTTGCAAATCCATGGAGATAGAGAGGGAGAGGGGTCACACGAATTTGGTAGAGAAGAGGAGGAAGGATTTGTTGACCAATCTCTTGCTTGATCTTTGATGGGGATGATGGGTGGGTTGATTTTGTGGCTTGGTTTTGGGTACTTGATGATTGATGATGATTTGGTGTTCTTGGTGATGGAAGGGATTTCATGAAGGTGAGGGAGCAATGAGGTTGATGGTGTTTTGAGTGGTGGTGGTGGTTACTTCTTGGATCCATGAAAGAAGTGAAGAAGGTGATGAAAGAATGAAGAAGAAGATGGTGTGTTGGGGGTTTTGTTTTTGTTTTATCTCTTGCCAAGAGGGAGCAAAACATGGGGCTGGGATTACTTGACTTGGTCCCCTGAGGAAACCGCAATTGGTGGTTGAAACAACTAAGGAACCCTAGGAACACACCTAGAAGGGGGGGTTGAATAGGTGTAAAAGAAACCTTGAAAGATTTTCGAAAGAAATGAATTGAAACAATCAAAACAAATGATTTTTGCAAATTTGTACTGTCTTAATCGATTATTCTGAAGTTTAATCGATTAAACCTAAAAGTTCAAAAGTCCTTAATCGATTAAGAATGTGCTTAATCGATTAAATCTATCAGAAACTGAAAAATCACTTTTTCAATCACATACGAAAATCAATCAATCAACACGTAAGATCAGAGAGTCAGCGAAAACAATTAACACCTATATTCTTATTGATTACCTAGATTATGAAAATGATTTTCCCCAAATTAATTTGAACAATAAAGATTCAATTCAATCAATTATGAAAATCACTCTTTTCTAGGTTTTCAACCAAGAACACAATCAATGACTTGAATGTAAAGAGTTAAGGGTTTAGAGATACGACACAGTGATTTATCCTGGTTCACTTTCATCCGCTTGAAAGCTACATCCAGTCCCCTCTTCAACCAAGAGAGATTCTTCACTATGAGGAATTAGAGTTCTCAAATTACAAGTAAATGCCTCACAAGACTCCCTTCTTACTAGCCTACAAGAGATACCACACCCTTGCCTTGTAATCCTATTGATCTTCTCTCTAATCTAACCTCTACCCCTTGTTGATAATCGACACAACAAGTCTTCAATTGCTTGATGATAATCCACACACCAAGGCTTCACTTTGCTTGATTCACAACCAAGACTTTCTTCTTCTCCAATGAGATTTGCTTGATGATAATCGACACACCAAGGCTTCTTGTTTGTTGTAGATGGCTTGCCTTCTTGCAAATATTACAACACAATAGAAAACACAATGACACTCCTATGAATCTCAATCAATAGCTATGACAATTCACAATAAGAGATTCAAAGGTTCTTGATCAAAGAATATGAAACAGAAAGCTTTTGATCTTTGAAATTGAGAGAGAATAGAGTGGCTTGATTCTTGTAAAATTGATTATGAAAGTGTTCTAATTAATCACAAAGGTTAGGAAAAGGTTTATATAGAATACCCAAAAGTTGTAGCACTTGAAAAAAACCAGTTCAGCAGTGTTTAATCGATTAAATCTTCACTTAATCGAGTAGTAATCGATTAAATTCATCCTTAATCGATTAAATCCATACTGCACATTTTAGAAACTTGTTTTCTCAAAACTAAACCTTTCCTTTAAAACCTTTAAGCCACCTATTGATTCTAGGTTAAGTGAAAACTCAAATTATGATTTAATCATGACTATGATAGAGATTCACTACCCTCTAAATAAACTACCCAAATAAAAGACCTAAGAAGCTTGAGAGGCAAAAGATAAAACAATTACAATTACACTCAAACTAAGTCTTCATGAGCTTGCTTTCTCTCTTCTTCATTTGATGTTTGTTGTTGCTTGTTGAACTTGAACTTGATCAACACATGATAGCTTGTTCAAAACACTTTGTCATTATCAAAACATTCATCATGGAACTTACAATCTCCCCCTTTTTGAAAATGAAAAACCATGTTTTGAATTTGATTTGCAGTTGTTGATGCTTTAACAATTTGACCACTTGGTGAGAAACTTGCTCCCCCTCAATCAATGCATTTGATATTTGAAATCCAATTGATAGAAGCTTGATTCTCCCCCTATCTTCAACAACTTAGCTCAACCTACATAAAAACAACAAAACAACCTTTCTCCACAAAAACATATCATTTCTCCCATTTTTCAAAACATACCATTTCTCAAAACATACCATTTCTCCCCCTATTGGCATTATCAAAAAGTAATATATATACCAATTGAAATATAAAATACTAAGCCAAAATAGAGAAATTCACATCTATTTCTTCAAAGTAATATATACCATTATCAATTGAAATATAACAAGTACTATACTTTGAAATGTGATACCAATTGGCAAGAAAATATAACAATGAATTATAAACCAATAGAAATACTAAGAAGTCATAATACCAATTGAGATATCATCAATGAAAAGAAATATCACAACAATAATAGCATGATAATCATCTAATCATCAAAATTAGTAGCATTGAGTGATCAATATCAATTATACCAATTGAACTTTAGAAAAGTAATACTATTTGAGAACAATTCAATTATACCAATTAAGAAGACAAAACAATTGTAAATATTCAACAATATCATTTTACCATTTTGTAGGACATTCACTTGAGATGCAAATGTAATACCAATTGAAGATGCAAATGTATGAATAACACTTGTAAGCCCTTTGCTCTTCAATCATACCTACAAAACAATCATGCTTTGCTTTTTGGTATCCAAATGGTTTTGGATCCATTTTTGTTAGTTTAGGGACTCTCACCCTTTTTCATCCAAACAAAATCTCCTTTAGGTATACCATGCACTTTAATATAACACACATTTGAAGTATGTCCATGAGTACCACAATAGAAACATGTTGGTGCATTTGAGAAATCAACTTTAGAAAAATCAACAACATTTCTATGAGAATTACTCTTAGCATTAGTATAACCCAAACCAAACTTGTTTGAATTTTCTCTTTGAAAATTTAACAATGTGCGCAATCTAATATCACCACTTGTGAAACTTGCAAGCTTATTTTTCAAAATAACATTTTCATCCTTAAGCAACTTGCAATTCTCACAATCAACCACAATATTCAATCTACTAGCACAATCACAAGAAGAACTAGCATATATAAGATCAAGAGTTTCATTTTCAAGATTAAGCTCATCAACTTGTTTTTGAAGTTCTAAAATCTCTTTTTGATGTTTCAAAATGAGCTTCTTTCTTTCAATGTTTTTCAAAGCTAGTTTTTCAAGTTGTTCATGCATTTCTTCATAAGCATTATATAACAATTCATATTTAGAAGAAATTTCGGATTTAGTATGACTTACATCGCTTTCCTCGCTTTGATAACTTGATTCATCATTTGAACTTTGTTCTTCATCTACTAGAGTTATCAAGTTGAGACAAGCGGCTTCTTCTTTATCCGATGAACTACTCGATGTGATTTCTAGTTATCTTCATCACTATCCCAAACTATGTATGCTCTTTTAGATTTAGAATTTTTCTTGTCTTTCTCCTTCTTCTTGAGATACCTAGAGCATGAATACTTGAGATGACCGGACTTTCCGCATTCATGGCAAACTACTCCATCTTTTGTAGTCTTGGTCTTGTAGTGTGGAGAATCCTTCTCTTTACCTTTGTCTTTGTTCAACCTTCCTTTTCTCCATAGAAACTTGTCAAACTTCCTTAGTAAAAGTTTCATTTCTTTTTCATCAACATCCGAATCGGAATCTTCACTATCATCATCATCGGAACTCTCTTTCTTCTTGTATGATCTATTGACTTTAAGAGCAAGTCCCTTTCTTCCTTTGTTCTTATCCGACTCTTCATTGATACTTAATCGTCCAAGCTCCATTTCATGTTCTTGAAGCTTTCCAAAGAGTGTTTCTAGATCCATAGCATCCAAGTTTTTAGATTCAACAATAGCCGTTACTTTTGGTTGCCAATTCCTGTCTAAACATCTCAACACTTTGTTAGAAAGTTCACCTTGTAAGAAAGTCTTACCAAGAGCAAGTAAATTGTTAATAATATGAGTAAAACGCTTTTGCATATCATTAATAGATTCATTTGGAAGCATTTGAAACAATTCATAATCACGCATTAAAGCATTCAATCTAGCTCTCCTAACCTCACTAGTTCCTTCATGAGTCACTTGTAAAGTGTCCCACATTTCCTTAGCACTAGCACATTGAGAAACTCTAAAGAACTCGTCATAGGATAAAGCGGAGGTAATGATATTCTTTGCTTTATAATCATATTGAACTTTCTTTCTATCATCATCCTTCCACTTATCCTCGGGGATTAAATGTACTACGCCTTCAACTAAACTAGAGGGGATATGAGAACCTTTTTCAACTACTTTCCAAATTTCACTATCTATGGCTTGGATAAAGATTTTCATTCTAACTTTCCAATAAGCATAGCCTTCTCCGGCAAACAATGGAGGACGATTTATTGAATAACCTTCACCACCAAAGGGATTCGTAGAACCCATTGCGATTTTCTTAAAGGATCTTTACGAAAAAGCTCTTATGCTCGTGTCTTTCGACCGAGCTCTGATACCAATTGAGGAAACCGCAATTGGTGGTTGAAACAACTAAGGAACCCTAGGAACACACCTAGAAGGGGGGGTTGAATAGGTGTAAAAGAAACCTTGAAAGATTTTCGAAAGAAATGAATTGAAACAATCAAAACAAATGATTTTTGCATATTTGTACTGTCTTAATCGATTATTCTGAAGTTTAATCGATTAAACCTGAAAGTTCAAAAGTCCTTAATCGATTAAGAATGTGCTTAATCGATTAAATCTATCAGAAACTGAAAAATCACTTTTTCAATCACATACGAAAATCAATCAATCAACACGTAAGATCAGAGATTCAGCGAAAACAATTAACACCTATATTCTTATTGATTACCTAGGTTATGAAAATGATTTTCCCCAAGTTAATTTTAACAATAAAGATTCAATTCAATCAATTATGAAAATCACTCTTCTCTAGGTTTTCAACCAAGAACACAATCAATGACTTGAATGTAAAGAGTTAAGGGTTTAGAGATACGACACAGTGATTTATCCTGGTTCACTTTCATCCGCTTGAAAGCTACATCCAGTCCCCTCTTCAACCAAGAGAGATTCTTCACTATGAGGAATTAGAGTTCTCAAATTACAAGCAAATGCCTCACAAGACTCCCTTCTTGCTAGCCTACAAGAGATACCACACCCTTGCCTTGTAATCCTATTGATCTTCTCTCTAATCTAACCTCTACCCCTTGTTGATAATCGACACAACAAGTCTTCAATTGCTTGATGATAATCCACACACCAAGGCTTCACTTTGCTTGATTCACAACCAAGACTTTCTTCTTCTCCAATGAGATTTGCTTGATGATAATCGACACACCAAGGCTTCTTGTTTGTTGTAGATGGCTTGCCTTCTTGCAAATATTACAACACAATAGAAAACACAATGACACTCCTATGAATCTCAATCAATAGCTATGACAATTCACAATAAGAGATTCAAAGGTTCTTGATCAAAGAATATGAAATAGAAAGCTTTTGATCTTTGAAATTGAGAGAGAATAGAGTGGCTTGATTCTTGTAAAATTGATTATGAAAGTGTTCTAATTAATCACAAAGGTTAGGAAAAGGTTTATATAGAATACCCAAAAGTTGTAGCACTTGAAAAAAACCAGTTCAGCAGTGTTTAATCGATTAAATCTTCACTTAATCGAGTAGTAATCGATTAAATTCATCCTTAATCGATTAAATCCATAATGCACATTTTAGAAACTTGTTTTCTCAAAACTAAACCTTTCCTTTAAAACCTTTAAGCCACCTATTGATTCTAGGTTAAGTGAAAACTCAAATTATGATTTAATCATGACTATGATAGAGATTCACTACCCTCTAAATAAACTACCCAAATAAAAGACCTAAGAAGCTTGAGAGGCAAAAGATAAAACAATTACAATTACACTCAAACTAAGTCTTCATGAGCTTGCTTTCTCTCTTCTTCATTTGATGTTTGTTGTTGCTTGTTGAACTTGAACTTGATCATCACATGATAGCTTGTTCAAAACACTTTGTCATTATCAAAACATTCATCATGGAACTTACATGCCCAAGTCCAAATCCAATGGCTGATATATTTGCATCAGACCACGCGCCTGGGCGCGGTTTCGCGCGCCTGAGTGCGAGATCAGCACCAGTTTTCATTCTGGTGCGTGGCTCTTGAGACTGGTGCGAAATTGGTGGGGCTGGCGCGGTTCTGGTGCGCCATTTCCGGGGCTGATGCGTCTGTGACACGCCTGGACGCACGGGAGGGCGCGTCTGCATGAGAAACTCCTTGGGAGCATCACTTAATTTGCACTGGCGCGCCTGGGCGCAAGGGTGGTGCGCTTGGGCGTGCACTGGGAATCTTAACTTCGATTTGCTATATCTTCTTCGTTAACTGTTGGATCTTGCCCAAATTTTGAGGCAAGCTTCCAAAGACCCTTATCTTCATATCCAACTGTGGGAATTGGGTTTAGAGCTATGGATCTTCTACTTCTAATTTCCTAAAGTCCTAGGCTCTAAATTCTCAAATAACTCTTCTAAAATACTAATTTTAACCTAACAAACCCATTCCTCTTCACTCTAAACCTATTACCACACTAATTATGCTTGGAATTAAATTAGGAATGTTACAAATTTAATCCTTCAATTGTTTATTTGTGGCTATTTCAGTCCTTTCGTGTCTAACATAAGAATACGTGTCAGCGCCTGAGCAATTTGTTAGACACGGAAAGACTAAAATTGATACAAATAGACAATTGAATGACTAAATTCGCCAAATTAAGAGTAGATGGACTAAATTAGCCAAATTAATAAAATTGAGAGACCAAAAGTGCAATTACCCTTATAAGTATCAACAATTTATTTCAGCCAATTAAAAAACAAAACAACTGTGATTGGAAAATAGTATAAAGTATAAAAAAACATATATTAGAATTCCAATAACTTTACCCACAAATAACACCAAACTAATGATATTCACAGCAAAGTTTTAACATCAGACTGTTGATACATTATTATTATTATTATATCATCATTCTGCTATAAGATTCAATTTCAGATTTTTCATATTTGTTACTGTAACAGTTAAGACTCACCAGACTCGCGAAACTTATGCATCAACATTACATCATCATGTACTTTTAAACTCAAATTCATTTTAATAATGTATGTAATTTTAATAATGTTAATTAGCTATTATTTCTAAAAATAATTTCAAATATTTGTTTATCACAACAGTATTTATAAATTTGTAAAAGCTATATTTACATTGAATTAATATTTAAAAATCAAGATATTCAATTATGTGTTTAAAAATGTGCCATAATTTTTATAGGAAAAAAATAATTGAAATAATAATTTCAATAGCTTTATGTTTTTTACATATCCATTTTTTTAAAAGGGTTTGTATACAATACTTATTGTTTGTGGATGAATATGTATACTCATTGCTTCATCAATGGTTGAGATTGTGTCATCAGGTGGTCGGTTGTGATTGATGGATGGAAGCATGGCGTATGTATACACCTGGTAAAGTTGAGTGCACCATATAAAATAACCATCTGTAGTTTTTTTTAAACTTCTTTTTTTAAGAAATAATAAATTCTCCAAAAAATAATGACCTTTTTTTTAAAAAAAATTTAAGACAGATTTACTCAGAATATTTTTTTACACAGATTAGTATACAGATTTATTAGAATATTTCAATTTTGAATACAGTTTTTACTCAATATAGTTTTTTCAAAGCAGAGAGTAAAAAAAATTAATTCAAATCATAAAAACGAATGCATATCACCGAAGAAGAATATACATAGAATATTTTTGAAATGACTAAATTTGAAAACAAGAAAAAAAATTTAACCTCTGTCAGGGAGTACATAATAAAAATAAAAAAATCTGAATAACAAAAAACTATATATTTATGAAAAGGAAAATACATAGGATATTTAAAAAAAATTTTAAAAAATATTAAAAAATCTACGGGGGCTGAGAATTTAGCATTGAACATTAGAAATGAGATCTATATTAAGGACAAAAAAAGTATTCAAAAAATTGTGATTAGTGTAGTTTTTAAGGTAATTATTTTTAGGAGAATTTATCATTTTTAAAAAAACAGTTTACCGAAAAAAAAACCTACGGATGACCATTTTCTATGGTGCTCTCAACTTATCCAGGTGTATACATACACCATACTCCCATCCATCAATCTCAATCATCCAATGTCTTAAAAACACATTGGTCAAAGATTCAGTCAATAAGTTTCTATACTCATCGTGTAACAACCCTTTTTAAAATGCTTCTTTTTACATATCAATAATTAAATAAATATATATTCAAATATATTTAATATATCCATTTATTTATTTTTCATAATAACAATATATTTAAAAATAAAATACGAAAAAATTATATATTTAAGAATATTTTTATTGATTATTTAAAAAATTTATTATTAAGATGATGTCAACTAAAATGAGAAAAATCACAAAAAATAAGATCTAAACAAATTTTAAATTGAATTTTTTAATGAAAAATGTTAAAGAGTGTCTTTAGGGTATTGGTTAAAGAAGCAAAATATGTAGTTTTATCTTGAAAAATGGTGAATTTATAACTTCAGGAACTAGTGAACTTGGATTTTCAATGTAAATTTTCTTTTAATGTATTTCTTAACCAATACCCTTAAGACACTAATTAACAATACCCTTTCTTAATTTACAAAAATTAAGAAATTTTTCAAGTTTATGCTGCTGTGATTGCCATGAGACTGGAAAATTATGACGGCTGCAAATCAGGATCCTATTAACTTTGTGTTGTGCGTAATATGGCTGCAATTTCTATGAAAACGAAGTTGAGGGCGTATAGCATTAGCTTGAGTAAATTCCTGCATAATTAAGGCAGATCCACAAAGGGCCGGCAATGTTATGTACTCCTTCCTTTCTTTATTATTTGTCGTTTTTCGGAGAGATTTTTTGTTTCTATTTATCTGTCGTACTGAGGATTTTAAGAGTGTAATAAATGCTATTTTTCATGTTTACCCTTATTTAATATGTTTTGGTTTAGGTAAATAGTGGACAAAAATTAATAATTATAAAGAAAAAGGATATAGTGGAAAAAAACATAATTAATGTATTGAAAATCTGAATAATAATTAAATTTATTAAAGAGTGTGTTTTTTTAAAATATGACAAATAAATATAAACGGAAGGAGTCAGAGAGGTATCTCTATCACGGCACAGACTGCTGAATTTTCAACACAAGCTTAGATGGTTTTTCTTTTCGTCAATGCTTTTGATGACATGGTAGTACCCTGTAATTTTTTTCCATCCGGTTCCAACCTAAATGGTGTGTCTGATTATGATAAGTGAGTCTCTCAACCATAATTTTTTGTATTCAGAAGAAATTAAACCTAAAATATTGCTTAAGCGAGACCTAAACACTTACCACTCGTCTCAGCTCATGTTGGTATGGTAGTACCACATAGGATACACCCTCATTTGAAATATAGTACTCGTTTCGTCCCTAAATATAAGACCTTTTTGACACTTTTATTTTGTCCATATTTATATGACCCTTAACCAATTTTCAATGATCATTATTAATTATTTTTTTCCACAAACACCCGTATTTATTTAAGACTTTTTAGATTCCTAATAATATTAATAGGGCTAATTTTGAAATTACATATCAAAATTCACATTTTCAATACAATTAACTAAATTATTCCACTTTCTTAATGAACGTGAAATCCTCCAAAGGAGTCTTATATTTAGGGATGGAGGGAGTATATGAAATTAAAAAAAAGTTTAAAATATAGGTAAAATTAATTAATTTTTTTTAAATTTTAATTTATTTCCAATATTATTATTTTAACATTGATATTTCATTTAGTTTTGTTTCATCTCAATACTATTTTTCTAAAATACTTTTATTTTTATAAATTTGAGAAAATTAAATACAATCAACTAATTTTCTTAATAAAAGTAATTTTATTTTTTTCTTATACTTTAAAAGAAATTAGTTGGTGCACTAACAGTGTAAAGCTTTTTTACACAATCAGTGTTTCATCCACCATCCACATGTTTATAGTCGTTGACTTTTAGTTAAAAGTAATGCAAATGAATGGTGGATGATGAACAGATAGTGTAAAAAACTTTACACTGTCGGTGCATACGCATTAATCTCTTTAAACTAGAGAGAATATTATATATTTGACTCCCTCTCTTGTTTTGTATGACCGTTAGATAGTGGAAGTGTATTAATCTTTTTTATAAACACTTTGTTCAATTTTTAATGACATTAATTATTTTTTAAACAAATATTAGGCTTAGCAATTGGAATCGTACTCGTCTGGTACCCGAGGATAATATCCGTAATGGGTCCGGATCCAGATCCAAAAATGGACCCGCTGATATATAAAAATATGTACCCGTGGGGCGTGGGTAGTAGCCGGAATGGGTTCGGGTCAGGGTCCGGATCCGGGTATTGGGGTATCGGACCCGCGGGTAACCGGACCTACAGAAAAATACTTATTATTCAATTGATTTGGAATTTAAGTATGTTTGTGTGAGAGATTTTGTTTCTAAGTTAATATGTTTTGTGTAACACCCTAGAATTAATTACACTTAATTCCCCTTATATTAAAAATGCGGGCTTGAAAATTCCTTTTTAATTTATAAAAATTAACCGTCAAACGGATGGAGTTTCGTTTGTTTTTCGGACTTTTCTAAAACTTCAACCTGATAAACACATTTATATAATATCAACAATAGCCAGCAGGGCTCAAATATAAATATATAAGCATCATATAGTGGGCCCAAGGGCTCAAGAGTAAAAAAGTCAGAATCAGTTTCAGAGTGCCAGCAAAATACTGAGTATGCAAATCAAAAGGCATAACATCAACTATACCCATAAAGAAAACATAAACCATGCCCAAATGAAACTATCCTAAACCTCACTCAAAAAGCATATACAACACATGTACATCAAAATAATACGGAGGGTTAGGTCCATCTAATGCATCTAAATCCCACAACCCTACTCTCCCTGTGAGGGAGAGTAATCCTGCTCGGTCGGTCCTGGTGTATACTCCGACTCAGTACCTGAAAAATGGTAAGGAGGTGAGTATTACACAATAAAATAGGGAAGCAGTTTCTATTATGCTATACTGAACCACCAAGCCAAACACACATCATCATATAGTGTATATAAACCAATTAAGCATTCCCAAACAATCAATTATTTTAATTTCCATAATAAAAATTAGTTCTTTCATAGTTCTGAATTTCACTATTTCATACATTTGCCAAAATATACAAGTTGACACCTTTCTCAATCTCATATGTTTAACATCCCAATTCTTTCTTTTCTTCATTTCGTTCTTAAGATGTATCTCACTCCATTGTACTTCACCTCCACACCGGAAGGTACCTCATACAATTTGGCCTATGGGTACTTCACCTCCACACCGGAAGGTACCTCATACCATTGTACTTCACCTCCACACCGGAAGGTACCTCATACAATTTGGCCTATGGGTTGTACTTCACCTCCACACCGGAAGGTACCTCATACAGTTTGGCCTATGGGTACTTCACCTCCACACTGGAAGGTACCTCATACCATTGTACTTCACCTCCACACCGGAAGGTACCTCATGCAATTTGGCCGGTGGGTACTTCACCTCCACACCGGAAGGTACCTCATACCACCACATAGGTTATACATATAAAGAATAAGATTAAAGCATAACAATACACATAATTCCGAGCACACCATTCATTCATTCACTCAATTCTTTCCTTAATAAAACACTTATATCCACAACTAAACAATTATGCAAAATCAATCACCATTATGCACCGAGTTCAATTTCAAGCATCATATTTTCATCATACATAAATTCTAGGGCTCATTATGATTTAATCAAAATATCAACCAAGTAATTCAAGTATCAACAGTTAGAATTAAGCACAAAGCAAGATATCCAATTACTTGTATATGTACTTACATTCCTAACATATTATTGTCTATCCTAGGGTACATTATCCTAACTAACAAATACCTCCTAACAACCCAATATATACACAATACAATCTACCCCCTTGAATATGGTAACACAAACCTCCTTACCTCAAGTTCTTAGAGATAGAGAGATTTGTACTTGCCCTACACTTGAGTATTAGCCACAAAATCAAGGAAGAGGGAGGAACCTAATACAATAGGAATACAAAACAAATTATTATTCTTTGCCCATAAGCTTGAGGAAATCCACGAACCAATCTAGAGCTTCCTAGTTGAAGATTGAACTTCATGGAAGCAAGAGGGAGAGAGAAAATTCTAATTCCTAGGGGAGAGAAAGAGGAAAACTCAAACAAAAATCACTTACTTGGAGCAACAAGGGAGGACTAGATGATGGATTTGGTGTGGTTCACTTGAGGCTTGATTGATTAGAGTAAAGAAATTGGTGCCCTAAGAGAGAGAGAGAGAGAGAGAGAGTTCGAACTTGGCAAGAAACTAAGGTGTGGGTGCCTTTATTTTTTTTCTCAGCACCACGACTTAATCGATTAAGATCTTACTTAATCGATTAACATTTTTCACACTATCTGACCTTAATCGATTAGCCAACAGGTTAATCGATTAAGCTGCAGAATTTTGCATTATTCAGTACTTTGAAAGGCCATAACTTCTTCGTTACCCGTTGGATCTTCCTCAAATTTTAAAGCAAGCTCCCTCAATAACTCTACTTCACATCCAACGGTGGAATTTATGTTTTGAGCTACCAATATTGTTATCCTAAATTCCCTAAGTTTCTATGTTTTAAACCTAAGATTACATGCATATTTTGCCAAGTTTCTAACTTATATCCTCATTTCTTCTACCCTAAGACCATCACAACATAGATTACACTATTAATTAAGTTTAGGATGTTACAATCCTCTCCCACTTACCCGAATTTCGTCCTCGAAATTCAGTTGTCATCGAACAAGTGCGGATGAATTGTCTGATCTTGGTTTCCAACTCCCAAGTAGCCTCCTCCACATTGTTCCTGTTCCATATGACTTTTACCAAGCTAATCTCCTTGCCTCTTAACTGTCTCACTTGCCTATCTTCAATCCTCACTGGCAACACCTCAAAAGTCAAATTCTCCTTCAAAGGCAAATCGTCCAATGTGACCACATGAGTAGGATCATGAATGTATTTCCTTAGCTGTGAAACATGGAATACATCATGAAGCCTAGCTAAGTGAGGAGGCATAGCAATCCTGTAAGCTACCGGGCCAACCTTCTCCAAAATCTCATAAGGTCCAACAAACCGAGAAGTTAGTTTCTTGGACTTAATTGCTCTACCAATCCCTGTGACCAGAGACACTCTAAGAAACACATGATCCCCAACATCAAATTCCAAAGGTCTCCTTCGCCTATCAGCATAATTCTTCTGGCGATCCTGGGAAGTTTTCATCTTGTTCTTGATCATTGTGATCTTCTCAGTTGTTTCTTTCACAATATCAGGACCTGTCAACAGATTCTCTCCTATTTGAAACCAACACAGAGGCGTCCTACACTTTCTGCCGTAGAGAGCCTCAAATGGTGCCATACCAATACTAGAGTGGAAGCTGTTATTATAAGTAAACTCCATCAACGGCAGTAACTGCTCCCAACTACCAGCCTGCTCCAGAACACAAGCTCTCAACAAATCCTCCAGTGTCTGGATAGTACGCTCAGATTGTCTGTCTGTCTGCGGATAATAAGTCGTACTAAATTTCAGCTTAGTACCCAATGACTGCTGAAGACTCTGCCAAAATCGAGACAGGAACCTCGGATCACGATCGGATACTATACTAGTGGAAACACCATGCAGCTTCACTACGTCCCTGATATACAACTGAGTCAACTTCTCCAGAGTGTACTTCTTGTGAATCGGAATAAAATGAGCACACTTTGTAAGACGGTCCACAACTACCCAAACTGCATCACATCCTGCAGTAGTCCTAGGTAGACCCGTCACAAAGTCCATGGCTATGCTATCCCACTTCCACTCCGGGATATCAAGTGATCGCAACGGACCACCAGGCTTTTGATGTTCAATCTTAACTTTCTGACAAGTTAGACAATGAGATACATGATCTACTACATCGGTTTTCAACTTTGGCCACCAATAAATCTTTTTTAAATCTTGGTACATCTTCGTTGCACCAGGATGAAAATTCATTTTGGTTCGATGTGCTTCCCATAGGATATCCCTTCTAACTTCGAAGTCCATAGGGACACATATCCTGCCCCTAAACTGGATAATGCCATCAGAACCCTTTACAATGTCGGGTTCTTCATTGCCCGATGCCCTTTCCAACAACTTTTGTAGTTCAACATCATCAGCTTGTCTTTCTTTAATAAGACCAATCAAGTCATTAGTAACCTGCAACATTTCTAGAACAATGCTCTTCTCTTTCACTTGCATGTTCAAGTTGAGGTCACTGAATTCTTGGATTAGCTGCATCTCCTTCACCATCAAATTGCTGACATGAAAAGTCTTGCAACTTAGTGCATCAGCCACTACATTGGCCTTGCCCGGATGATACTGGAGATTGAAATCATAGTCCTTCAGAAACTCCATCCACCTCCTCTGTCTCATATTCAACTCCTTTTGATCGAAAAGATAGCGAAGGCTTTTATGATCGCTAAAGACTTCAAACTTTGAACCATATAGATAATGCCTCCAGATTTTCAAAGAAAAAACTACTGCCGCCAACTCAAGATCATGAGTGGTGTAGTTCTGCTCATGCTGTCTCAACTGCCTGGACGCATAGGCTATGACTTGTCCTTGCTGCATCAGCACACAACCCAACCCTTGTTTTGAAGCATCACAATACACTACAAAGGATTGAGTCAGATCCGGCAAAATCAACACCGGAGAACTAGTCAATCGCCTCTTCAACTCCTGGAAACTATCTTCACATTCTGGGGACCATTCAAACGGAACACCTTTCCGCGTAAGAGTAGTTAAAGGAAGGGCTAGTTTAGAAAACCCTTCAATGAACCTCCTATAATACCCAGTCGTACCAAGGAAGCTTCTGATCTCAGTAATGGACTTGGGTCTCTCCCACTTAAGAACTGCCTCCACCTTAGAAGGGTCAACAGCAACACCCTTCTCAGAAATTACATGCCCCAGAAAATGCACCTCATTCAACCAGAAACTACATTTAGAAAACTTTGCATAAAGATGCTTGTCTTTGAGAACTTGGAGCACCGTTCTCAAATGTTCTTCATGCTCCTTTGGGCTCTTGGAGTAGATAAGAATGTCATCAATGAACACAATAACGAATGAGTCTAAGTATGGCCTCAAGATCCTGTTCATATAGTCCATGAAGATGGCAGGAGCATTCGTGAGACCAAAAGGCATCACCACATATTCAAAATGCCCATACCGAGTTCTAAAAGCAGTTTTGGGAATGTCCTCCTCTCGGATACGGATTTGATGGTATCCAGATCGGAGGTCAATTTTTGAGAAAACTGCAGCTCCACTAAGCTGATCCAACAAATCATCAATGCGTGGGAGCGGATATTTATTCTTTACCGTCACCGCATTCAACTGACGGTAGTCAGTGCACATACGAACACTTCCATCCTTCTTTTTAACAAAGATGATAGGAGCTCCCCACGGGGACACACTTGGCCTTATAAACCCCTTAGCCAAAAGCTCCTCTAACTGCTTCTTCAACTCTTCCAACTCTGGAGGGGCCATTCTATAAGGCGCTTTAGATATCGGGCCGGCACTAGGCATAAGATCAATGCCAAATTCTACTTCTCTGGCTGGAGGTTATCCGGGAATTTCAGCAGGAAAAACATCCGGAAACTCACAAACCACAGGGGTTTTGCTAATATCTAATGCTTCCTCATCATCCATGGCCGACACCGAGACTTGACAGAAGATTACTGACTTCTGGCTACAATCAAGAAGGACACGGTTCTGGGACATCCAGTCCATGCCTAGAATGATATCCAGCTTGGTTAAGGGCAAACAAATCAAATTCACTTTGAATTCCCGCTCCAATACTTGGAGTGGGCAATCCAAACACATCAAGGATGTAACCACAGCTGAATTAGTAGGGGTAGACACTGACAACTTAAAAGGCATCTCTACCGCAGATAGTTTTAATCTCTCCATGCAATTGACAGAAATAAAAGAGTGTGTAGCTCCACAGTCAAAGAGAATACCACATGCAATATCATTTATATGACCAATACCTCGAATCAGCTCATCAACCTCAGTCACCTCTTCTCCATCAAGAGTGTACACCTTCCCCTTCTGAAGTGGGCGGCCATCACCAATCCTCTGCGCCCTAGTCACATTGGCTTCTTTCTTAACTGTATTCTTTGGGCAGTTAGTTGCAACATGACCGGGTTGTCCACATTTGAAACAGGTGACACTTGGTTGATTCTGAGTCAAACTCCAACATACACCTCTATGATGCCTGCCACAGTGAGGACAAGGCGGAATAGGACCAGGTGAACTCCCTTGAGGGCCTGAACTAGGCTGGAGATAGGGAACTGGTCGCTGCACCGCACCCTTGCCCCTTATGGGACCACCACTTCTCTGCATCGATCTGCTTTTGTCTTCGGCCATTTTCCTCTTAAGCCCCTTCTCATAAGTGCCCGCCATGTTGATCAAGCGGGCCAAGTTGTCAACATTATGATACTCGCAAGAAAGGCGAATATCAGTCCTGAGTCCAGACTCAAACTTGACGCATTTTCCGCGCTCACTGGCATCCCGATAGTCAACGAATCGGATGAGATCTTCAAATCTAGCTGCATAATCCCCAACTGACATAGAGCCTTGAGTCAGTTGGAGAAATGCTATCTCCTTCTCCCTCCTCACGTCCTCAGGGAAATACTTCCCTAAAAAGAGATCCTTGAATACTTCCCAAGGAACAACCGGATTGGCTGCCACCAATCCCCTCCTTTGTTGATCCCACCAATGCTCAGCCTCATTGGTTAGCATGAATTCCGCCAGTCGAACATGCTGCTCCATGGGTGGTTGAATAGAGCGAAGGATCTTCTCGATTTCATGTATCCATCTCTGTGCTCCATCAGGGTCATTTCCACCGTCGAAACGAGGTGGATCATTCTTTCGGAACCTAGCCATCCAATCAACCTCAACCGGAGCTGGTTGTGTAACATCCTCACTTTTATTAGTTAATTTTAGTTTTTAATAAAATCAGAGTTTGAAAAATTCTTTTTAGCGTTTGATTTCTTTTAAAAGATTTCACGAAAATCCAGCAGAGATTCCTCTGTTTTTCGGACTTCCCAAAAATTTCCTTCTAAAAACCTGTCAGTCCAGAATTATATAAAAACATAAACACGACAGATTAAAAATCAGTTCAGATCCTAACGCCCAATTAGTACCAATCTCAGGGCATATAACTACACATATTATAAATTACAAAATATAACAGTTTTCAATATAATTAAAATAAAAGTCCACTCGTGGTATCGCACTCTCCACTCCACGTGGTGGAGGGTTTCCGATTCGGCCCACAACAGTGTAAGCTCCGCTTCCGTACCTATAAAATTATATCAAGAAGGGTAGCATTACACAGAACTTAAAAAGATAAATTCTACAAGAGACATAGCAATAAACCAAGCCTACCCTATTATTGACAACAGTTACTTATAACTTTCCATACCTCTGATTTCCAATAATTTTCCTCTATTTCTTACGTTCTTTAATTTCTTAATTTCTCTAATTGTTTCGACATTCTCTTTTCATTTCTTTTTCTTCTTCTCTTCCTTTTCTTTTTATTTTTCTCTTTCTCTTTCCTTTCCTTATCTTTTCCTTTTTTTTCTTTCCTTATATTTTCCTTTTTCTCTTTCCTTATCTTTTCCATTTTCATTTCCTTTTCCTTTATTCCTCTTTCCAATATGTGTAACCTCAATCAGAGATCTACACCTTCTTGTGTATGCAACCGCAAACAGACGATCTGCATACACCCACTATTTAGTTACGAGGTATGCAACCACAAACAGATGATCTGCATACCCCCCCAAAGTTTATCTACGATGTATGCAACCACAAGCAGATGATCTGCATACACCCACTATCTATTTACGATGCATGCAACCACAAGCAGATGATCTGCATGCACCCACAATTCATTTTCTGATGTATGCAACCACAAGCAGATGATCTGCATACACCCACTATCTATTTACGATGCATGCAACCACAAGCAGATGATCTGCATGCACCCACAATTCATTTTCCGATGTATGCAACCACAAGCAGATGATCTGCATACACCCACTATTTATTTACGACGTATGCAACCACAAGCAGATGATCTGCATACGCCCACCTTTTATTTACGATATATGCAACCACAAGCAGATGATCTGCATATATCCACAATCTTATTTACGATGTATGCAACCACAAGCAGATGATCTGCATACATCCTTAGCCTCTTTCCTTTTATTTTCCATCGTTCCTTGTTATTTTTCATTATTAATTTACCTTAGTCTTTTCTCTTTTACTTTTAGTTCCTTAGTTCTCTTTAACCCTTTTTACTTCTTGACCCTTCTTTTTTATCTTTTTCCATTTAATTGTTTCTCTTTACTAATGCTATTCTTCCTTTTAATTAACTCTTAGTTGAGTCATATGTTCTATATTTTTAACTCTCGTTACTAGCCTGTAGTTATCACTTGGTTTCCCTTACTTCCCAATTTACTTTACTGGTTATTCCTTTTTCATTACTCTATTTAATTAACTACTCTTTTTAACTTAACTTAATTCCCTCATTCGACTCCGCACATATTCCTTGTTTCACATTCTAATACCTCTTTTATCCCATTCAAATCTTCACTTACTAATTTTCTTATTATCTTTCAACTTATTAGTTCTACTCCTTTTTACCTATTATGTTTACCCCTTTTACTCTTTTACTCCCGAGTTTAGTCTTCATATCCTTAAATTCTCCCTTGTGTGACCTTGTATACTTTTCTACATTTTCGTTCAATGTCAACCAGTTAATATACTAAATATGCTCATTTGTTTCGAACCTCGTCCTACATATACGTATTCTATTTCCTAAAGTGTGGTTTCCATTAATAATTCTAATTAATCTCTTTACGTCAGGGGCGAACTACCCTACGGTCCATTTACATATTGCTCTATTCCTAGTCACCACTATAGCATCCTAGAATTTACTTCTCAAGTAGAGGTAATACGAACCCTTCTTACCTCGGGACTTTAATAGAACCTGGTTTTGCGGCTCGTCAGAGAGGTCCTACTTCGGTTCTCAACGCTTCGGTTTGTTGTTCGCATCACAGCGGTTCTTAAAATCCTTCGTCGTCTAACCATGTCATACGAATTAAATATTATCAATATAATGCGTTTTACGAAAAGGGGCTTTAACTTGAAAATCAAACAAGTTAATTTCGAAAACCTTTAATTAAAATTCAAGGATCAAAGTTAAATAAAATTAGAACCATAGTCCCCTAAATAAAGCTTTTTCTTGAAGATATATTAACTTTCAATACCAACATAATAGTCAAAATACATTAAAGTTAAGTAGTTTTAGCTTCAAGTCACAAAATCAAATGTCGTGACTCGACACCACTAATTTCGGATTGAAAGAGAGCGTTCTTTGTTCAAAAATAAGTCTAAACAGATCTCAAAAGTCCCAATAATACACTCCCCTTCAATTTGAAATTAATGCTCAACGTTTTGACTCGAATTAACGTTATGTCATATATATCAAATTCCTAATTAATTGAGATACCATTTAGTTCAGGGACAACTCAACCAAACTAAACGACAGCTCACTTACTTAGGAACCCAGCACATTTAATAAAAGTACTTTTAAAATTAATCGTTCGACATAACAGTTAATTCTGCTCTAACATAAATCAATGTACTAATTAAAAATCATTATCAATGACAATATAATTAAAATCAACATAACCTATAATTACAAATTTAATTTCCAAAACAGTTTAATATTAAATAATTATTAACAATAATATTAAAATTAGTATTAATATAAAAAATTAAAGCACAACATAGAGCAATTAGAAGAGTGTTAGGGATTTACCCTCAAATACGGTTTTGAAAGCCGGTTCGGTCAAACCGGTTCGGAGCGCAATAGAACGGCTGGCCCCGGTAACGATGATGGCGATACCGGCGTCGATGGCGATAACGGCAACAAACCCAAATCGGTCAAGGAGAGAGACTCTCAAGTTTTGAGCCATCAACAACAAACACAGCCGGGCCATGGAAGGCAAACCATCCATGGGTGACGGTGGTGGCGGCGAGACCTCCAAGCAGCAGCAGCAGCCGGGCTCGCGACCTTCTCGGTGATGAGGTTTCGTGGTTGGCCACGAAGATCCGAGGAAGAAGAAGCGGAGAAAAGAGAGATGGGTGCTGCGACTGGTGGTGGTCGAAGGTGAGGCAGCGACGGAGGGAGGAGAGACCGTGGCGGAGAGAGAGATTGGAGCGAGAGGGATGAAGAACACACCCGGTGGTGGTGGCTGGAACCACAGAGCAAGCGAGAGAGGAAAGGAATCGCATAATATGGAGGGAGACTTGGCTGGGAGGGGCGGCGAGTGGCGGCTTTGGGTGGCTGGCAGAAGGAGGGAGTGGTGGAATGGGGTTAGGGCCGGCGGCCCTTTGAGAGAGAAGAGAGAGTTGGGGTTCTTCGTGAACCCCTTCTCTTTTTATTTTTTTTCTACCATCACTATTACTATTATTATTATTTATCTATTATTTTATTTTATTTATTCTTTTATTTTTTTTAAAAAAAACTCAAAATACCAATAATCACTTTACATACTAAAATAAAAATTATAAAGTAAGAAACTTATAAATATTTCCAATAAAATATTTTCATATGAAATATATCAAAATAAAGTAAAACACATAAAGTATATTTTTAATATAGGATAACTATTTTAAATGAATTTACTTTTAGAACATAAAAGAAATGAAATATATTTTCGTAATTAACATAATATATTTTTATAAAAATACAAAACTAATTAATTGATTTTTAAGAAACATTTATTTAAGTCAATACAATTTATAAATATATTAGGAATTAAAATTAGAGATGTTACAGGTTGCAAAGCTGCTACTGTTGCTGTAGCTAAATGTAACACCCTATAATTAATTACCCTTAATTCCCCTTATATTAAAAATGCGGGCTTGAAAATTCCTTTTTAATTTATAAAAATCAACCGTCAAACGAACGGAATTTCGTTTGTTTTTCGGACTTTTCTAAAACTTCAACCTGATAAACACATTTATATAATATCAACAGTAGCCAGCAGGGCTCAAATATAAACATATAAGCATCATATAGTGGCCCCAAGGGCTCAAGAGTAAAAAAGTCAGAATCAGTTTCAGAGTGCCAGCAAAATACTGAGTATGCAAATCAAAAGGCATAACATCAACTATACCCATAAAGAAAACATAAACCATGCCCAAATGAAACTATCCTAAGCCTCACTCAAAAAGCATATACAGCACATGTACATCAAAATAATACGGAGGCTTAGGTCCATCTAATGCATCTAAATCCCACAACCCTACTCTCCCTGTGAGGGAGAGTAATCCTGCTCGGCCGGTCCTGGTGTATACTCCTACTCAGCACCTGAAAAATGGTAAGGAGGTGAGTATTACACAATAAAATAGGGAAGCAGTTTCTATTATGCTATACTGAACCACCAAGCCAAACACATATCATCATATAGTGTATATAAACCAATTAAGCATTGCCAAACAATCAATTATTTTAATTTCCATAATAAAAATTAGTTCTTTCATAGTTCTAAATTTCACTATTTCATACATTTGCCAAAATATACAAGTTGACACCTTTCTCAATCTCATATGTTTAACATCCCAATTCTTTCTTTTCTTCATTTCGTTCTTAAGATGTATCTCACTCTATTGTACTTCACCTCCACACTGGAAGGTACCTTATACAATTTGGCCTATGGGTACTTCACCTCCACACCGGAAGGTACCTCATACCATTGTACTTCACCTCCACACCGGAAGGTACCTCATACAATTTGGCCTATGGGTTGTACTTCACCTCCACACCGGAAGGTACCACATACAGTTTGGCCTATGGGTACTTCACCTCCACACCGGAAGGTACGTCATACCATTGTACTTCACCTCCACACCGGAAGGTACCTCATACCATTGTACTTCACCTCCACACCGAAAGGTACCTCATACAATTTGGCCGGTGGGTACTTCACCTCCACACCAGAAGGTACCTCATACCACCACATAGGTTATACATATAAAGAATAAGATTAAAGCATAACAATACACATAATTCCGAGCACACCATTCATTCATTCACTCAATTCTTTCCTTAATAAAACACTTATATCCACAACTAAACAATTATGCAAAATCAATCACCATTATGCACCGAGTTCAATTTCAAGCATCATATTTTCATCATACATAAATTCTAGGGCTCATTATGATTTAATCAAAATATTAACCAAGTAATTCAAGTATCAACAGTTAGAATTAAGCACAAAGCAAGATATCCAATTACTTTTATATGTACTTACATTCCTAACATATTATTGTCTATCCTAGGGTACCTTATTCTAACTAACAAATTCCTCCTAGCAACCCAATATATACACAATACAATCTACCCCCTAGAATATGGTAACACAAACCTCCTTACCTACCTCAAGTTCTTAGAGATAGAGAGAGATTTGTACTTGCCCTACACTTGAGTATTAGCCACAAAATCAAGGAAGAGGGAGGAACCTAATACAATAGGAATACAAAACAAATTATTATTCTTTTCCCATAAGCTTGAGGAAATCCATGAACCAATCTAGAGCTTCCTAGTTGAAGATTGAACTTCATGGAAGCAAGAGGGAGAGAGAAAAATTCAAATTCCTAGGGGAGAGAAAGAGGAAAACTCTAAGAAAAATCACTTACTTGGAGCAACAAGGGAGGACTAGATGATGGATTTGGTGTGGTTCACTTGAGGCTTGATTGATTAGAGTGAAGAAATTGGTGCCCTAAGAGAGAGAGAGAGAGAGTTCGAACTTGGCAAGAAACTAAGGTGTGGGTGCCTTTATTTTTATCCTCAGCAGCACGACTTAATCGATTAAGATCTTACTTAATCGATTAACATTT
This sequence comes from Crotalaria pallida, assembly GCA_037953625.1. NCBI lineage: Eukaryota > Viridiplantae > Streptophyta > Magnoliopsida > Fabales > Fabaceae > Crotalaria > Crotalaria pallida. The sequence goes on from CM075653.1 coordinate 28,853,393, forward strand.
TTCACACTATCTGACCTTAATCGATTAGCCAACAGGTTAATCGATTAAGCTGCAGAATTTTGCATTATTCATTACTTTGAAAGGTCTTAACTTCTTCGTTACCCGTTGGATCTTCCTCAAATTTTAAAGCAAGCTCCCTCACTAACTCTACTTCACATCCAACGGTGGAATTTATGTTTTGAGCTACCAATATTGTTATCCTAAATTCCCTAAGTTTCTATGTTTTAAACCTAAGATTACATGCATATTTTGCCAAGTTTCTAACTTATATCCTCATTTCTTCTACCCTAAGACCTTCACAACATAGATTACACTATTAATTAAGTTTGGGATGTTACATTTTGCCTCTAGTGAATTTTTTTGTGAATTGTTCAATGATATATCAAGTGTTTGGCAAGTAAAAATATGAAATTTTTATGTTTGTTAAAAAAATTTAAGCTTAAAATTTTAAAATTTTTTTGGCTTAATTATGTCAAAAGTTCCTGAAGTTTGAGGTACTTTTGCCAGATACCCTTATTCTTTTTTTTTCAATGTCTGGCTCCCCGAAGTTATTTCTGAGTTTGTCATACACCCCTACTACTAATTCCGACCAATTTTTCTGACATATAACATCGAAATCCTAGTCAGACGCAAGAGGTTAGGCGCATGGTGCCACGTGGGCGAAGATCTTTTTTTTAATTTAGATTAAAACACTAAAAAACTTAATATTTTTTATATTTTTAGTTAAAGAAAAAAGAAAATAAAATTGAAGAAAGAGAGGTTGTCTTCGTCTGAGTGACATCACGCTGCACCACCTGACCAACCTCTTACGTCTGACTAGGATTCCGATGTTATATGTCAGCAAAATTGGCCAGAATTAGTAGTAGGGGTATATGACAAACCCAGAAGTAACTTCGGGGAGTCAAACATTGAAAAATAAAGAATAAGGGTATCTGACATAAGTACCCCAAACTTCAGGGACTTTTGACATAATTAAGGCTATTTTTTTTAAAAAAATATAAATGGTACTCGTGAACCCGTTTGGGTACCCGAAGACCCGTTGTCCCATTTGATAGTAGGTACCCGTGCGGGATCGGGGCATGTTTAGGTCCGAATATGCATAAACGGGACGGATCCGGGTAATGGAATACTCGGACCCACCCGGATCTATTGCCATTCTTAACAAATATCCTTATTTGCTTAACACTATTAGAGTTCTAATATTAATAATTATAAAGGTAATTTTATAAAAAAATATATCAAATATTATCAATTCTAATAGAACTAACAATATTACAGTAATTAACTTTCTTAATCCACGTAAAAGTCATTGGAAAGTAATTAATATTATAACCTTCAATCTAAATTTTTAATTAACATAGGCTCCTTTGGCTTTTCTTTTATTATTCTTCTCTTTGATTTCCATGCCACATGCCTGGAAAAGTTTATAACAACGACACCAATCTCCGCACGTATGCTTTGCCTCTCCTTCAATTTCAATGCTAATACAGCTTCTTAATTATTCCCATTTTTAAAGATAGAAGCATTGTGCACAATATTCTTATTACACAGGACTCACTTAAGCTATATGGGAGGCGCAGGACATCATCCTCCAGATGTCTGATGAAGATTGACATTAGGAAGACCTATGAAACTTTGAGCTAGAATTTTATTGAGTAAATGTTTATTGCTTATAGGTTTCCTGAGAAGTTTATTGGATGGATAATGACTTATATAACAACTGTGACATACTCTATTGTGTTGAATGGTCAACAGTCATGTTTGTTTACATGTGTTGGAAGTGCCACATCGCCTGCCTCATAATATATGGCATGGTTTAAATACCTGTTGGGCTACTCCTCTCATTGCCAATTGGTTTTGAGAGGGAACCTTAACATGGTATCAGAGCCAGAGCCCAACTTCTTTCCGGTTGTTATGGGCCAAAAGCTGCCCTTTGTTATGGGTCAATAGATACCCTTTGCCTGGTCCGGCAGGCTTCGTTGGAGGGGGCGTGTTGGAAGTCCCACATCGCCTGCCTCATAATATATGGCATGGTTTAAATACCTGCTGGGCTACTCCTCTCATTGCCAATTGGTTTTGAGATGGAACCTTAACAACATGGTCTAGAGGAATCAGAGAGGGAGATGTCTACAGCTCTCGGATTTTGGACTGGCTAGTTGGAGTTCTTCTTCTTCTCATATTACTTGTGCTGATGTAGCCGGAACTTTTGGGTGAGTGACGTGCCTTCTTGTCCCTCCTTTGCCTTTATCAGTATATTAACTAATATATGTATGCGGGATTAGTTTAGATAGCTGCTCATGTGGCTGAGTCAGTTAGTTAGGCATATTCCTTTTTTGAATAATTTTGAATTAGTCTGCTAGCATCAATTTCATTAACTAAGATGGTATCAGAGCTCATCATTTGAGCTCTGGTGGCCAGAAGAAAATTCTTGTTAAATGCTTTATCATTTCTGACTTTCATAATTCTTCTTTGATTACTCTATCTTTATTTATTCCTATCCTCCGTATATATTTTCTTTTTGCTTTCATTCAACAATGGCACGCCAGAGCGCATATGAAGATTACCTCACGAATCCCATGAGTCCCTTCCATCTTCATGGAAATGAAAATCCTTCTCAGCCTTTAGTTTCTTCTCCTCTGACAGGTCCCAATTACCATGCTTGGCCAAGAGCTATGAAGCTAGCTAGCTCTCATGTCCAAAAACAAACTAAAACTTGTTGGTGATCCATAAATCCTCCTGCGCCATCAGATTCTACATATGGACCTTGGGAACGAAGTAACAACATGGTATTAGCATGGATTCACATTTCCATTTCAGATTCAATCCTTCAATCCATTCTCTGGATTGATCGAGCTTCAGATGTTTGGAATGACCTTAGGGATCGATTTTCACAAGGAGACATTTTCAGGATTTATGATCTGCAAGAGGAGATTTACAAAATTCAAGAAGGTACACTTTCCATTTCGGAATACTTTACTCATCTTATATCACTATGGGATGAACTAGAAAATTTCAGGAGTTCCTCATTGTACTTGTTTCACTCCTTGCATTGTGGAGCAATTCAAAAATTCAAAACTTATAGGGATCAAGATTATGTTATAAGGTTTCTGAAGGGATTGAATGAGCAATATGCCCATGTCAGATCACAGATCATGCTTATGGATCCTTTGCCTTCTATCAACAAAGTATTCTCACTCCTTGTTCAACAAGAAAGACAAGTTGATCTAGATTCAAATCCTAGAAATTCTACTGTTGTTGCTTATTCAGATGTTAAGAAAAATAATTGTAGTGGACCTGTAGTAGTCCGAGCGTTACCCGACCAAAGTCATCTCGATCCGACCAGTTAGACACTGGGACAAGGCCTGCGGTCGGAATGTTACACCGAGCAAGCTGGGTATTATAGAGAAGTTGCGTGCTTATGAGATTAACCCCGAGCATAGGATTCTCATCCTTATCTCTATCGTTTACAGTCTCATCAAGCTTAACCACTTCTCCCAGATTCCCACGACTCTTGGTTAGATAAAAACAGTATTGGATAAAGTCTATCGCCTACAGGATTTACGGATATGATCTTATCATAACCTCTACGAATCCTAATTGAGTTCTTCCTCTTCAGAAGTCTTATCAGAATGGCCCACGACACACAGGTAATCCCCTATAAGAAACACCATGCTATAGGGGCTAAGGTACGTCTTCTCATCCCTAAGTTGACACTAGCACACGCATTGTTGACTAGGGAGAACCTGTTTATCCCAACTGGATATACAGAAATCCTAAAAGTCCTATATTAATCTCTTAACTGGGATCATTCTTCGAAGTTCCTCCATAACTTCAGGGTTGATCTTGGCGAAGGACACGACATTGGCGCCGTCTGTGGGAAACTGAATAACATATCATTCCCACCACCATGGTCACAACCAGGAGCCAAGTTGATGATCTCCGTGATCGCATTGGCCGTTCTCGTGGCAGACCCAGAAACGTTAACAACAATGATTCACAGCCACAATCTGTTGGTGACCTGCGAGACATTCTTAACCAAAATCGTGAAACTAACTCGCAGCCACCACGCACGTCTCATTCTGGAGCAAGAAACGATCCGCAACCACCAAATAATTCGCATAGTCAACCACCCCCAAATCATGGCCAAAATCATAGTGGAAATCAGGCTACCCATTCTCAACCACCACAATCTCCTCACCATAGAGTCGGGAGCAATCTCCAACCACTTCAAATCCTACGGAATTTACTTCCCCCGCCGCCTCCTCCACCCCCTCCTACACCACCTCCCTCCACCCATGGAGATTCAAGCAGCACAGCCCCAACTACCCGTAATACAGCCAGATCTACTGCAACCCGGGCACATCATGGTAGAAATACCCATCAAACCCCGACCCCACCTATTCAACCCAACCCTGATCATATAAGCGTAACCCCTAAAACTAGGTTAAACCCAGGGAGAACTGCCCATGGTAATTCCCGCCATAGCCATTCCACTAGTAGATCTTATGCTACATCTGCATCGGCTCGTGCTCGTGAGCAAGAGATGATTAACATGCTCAACAGACAAACAACTTTAATTGAGAAGCAAGGCCGAGCAATCGCCGACCTTCAACAACAAGCAATGGCAAGGATAGCTCAAAACCAACCAGCTACCATACACCCTCATAACCAAATAACCCAGAAAATAGTTCCTCAGCCTCTCCCCGTAATGCAACTTCCTCCACCTCAAAATTTCCATACCAACCCAGTTGCAAATCACGATCAGGGTGATTTCCACCCTGGCCATCCATTTACCCCATATATCATGGACTTTGAAACCCCTCAGGGATACTTAGGCCCGTCCAATGTACCACATTACAACGGCCTGACCGACCCAGTTGACGACATAGTTTCTTACGAAGGGGCCATGAATTATTATGGAGGTGGCGATCGGATGAAATGCCGAGCTTTCTCCATGACCCTTGAGCCCTCGGTATTACGATGGTATTCCTTTCTCCCTCGAAGTTCCATTAATTCTTGGGAAGAGATGAAACGGGTATTTTTAAACAGATACACTGCCAGCTGCATCCAGCCAAAGTCCGACCACACACTGGCAGCAGTTACGCAGAAACAAGATGAGCCATTAAAAGACTACTTGTCACGCTTCCATAGGGAGGCTAGTTCTGTTCCCCGATTGGAACCAGGCGTGGCGGTGTTGTTATTTACGCAAGGATTGCAGCAAGGGGATTTCAGAAAATCGCTGATTGGAAAACCCCCTAAAGACATGGCAGAACTCAGACAGAGATCAAATAAGTTTATCAACTTGGAGGAATTCCATAAGGGGCAAAAATTCCGAGATGATAGACAACGGGCCGACCCTCAAGGGCAAAATAAACAAAAACGCGACGAACGTTTTGGTGGCAGACAGGACAGAAACGATCGGGACTGAAGGATACCTCCAAGGAATAAATATTAGGAATACACTCCTCTGACTGTTCCAAGGAGCCAAATCCTTCGGGAAACGATGCAGACCGACTTACGCTCTGCCGAGAGACCTCCGTCTTTAAGGAAGGGCGCGTAGCGTGATAGGTCGAAATATTGTGACTTCCACAAGGACTATGGACATACAACCGACGAATGCATCTGGTTGAGAGATTTGATCGAGGAGATGATCAGAGATGGTAAGCTGCAACAGTATATCAGAGATGCAGTGGGAAGAAGAGGCAGGAATAGATCCCATTCACCAGTAAAGTCCAAGCGCCAAAGAAGTAGATCACCAGATGATAAGAATGCAGAGAAACAGAGAACTGAGCCCTCCTCGGTCACTGACACGAATCCAACGAACAATGAGTTTTTAGTCAACACTATTGCTGGAGGATTCGCCGGGGGTGGAGAGAAAAAAGCCGACAGGAACAAGTACATCAACCAAATCCTAGCCGTGAGCCAGAAGCCTATTTGCAAAAGATCAACAAAAAATATTCCCATCATTTTTAATGATGACGATTTGGACGGAACTCTCCCAGGTCATAATGATCCCATGGTAATAACAGCCCTTATTGGTAATTACGAAGTAAAACGCGTCTTTATCGATCAAGGGAGTTCGGCGGATATCATGTTCCTCCCTTTGTTCAAAGCACTGAAACTTAGGGAATGCAATCTCACTCCGTTTGAAGGAGAGCTGATCGGCTTTACTAGGGACACCGTCGAACCAAAAGGTTACATTCAACTTCCCGTTACCCTCGGACAGCAACCTTCGGCCAGAACAGAAATAATCAAGTTTTTGGTGGTCGACTGCCCAGCGGCCTACAATGCTATCCTCGGAAGAACTTCTTTACAAGCTTTCGGTGCGGTAGTTTCAACGGTCCATTTGGCTATGAAGTTCGTCGGAACTGATGACAAAGTGGTAACAGTCAAGGCCGAGCAGGAGGCAGCTCGGAAATGCTACAACGCAAGTCTGGGTAAGGTTAAAAACAAAGACCACGACCATGTTGAAAGAGTTTCTCTCGGCAAGGGTAATATTAGTTTGGCCGACCTGGATGTTCGTGATGAATCTGACAGAAACAGACCCACTCCGAAGGGACAATGGGAATTCTTGACATTAAGTGTTGATCCTATCAGACAAGTTAAAATCGGTTCTGATCTTCCCGTCAATGTTAAGGAAGAACTTTCCGCTCTGCTAGTCGCTAATAAAGATCTGTTTGCTTGGACCTCGGCTGACATGCCGGGAATTGATCCTAACTTTATATGCCACAAGCTGAGCATTCTTCCTGGGGCAAAGCCAGTGGCACAACGCAAAAGGAAGGTTAGTGCAGAAAAGGCCGCAGCTATTGAGGAAAAAGTTGTCGAACTACTCCGAGCTGGCTTCATTCGGGAGATTGACTATACAGACTGGTTAGCTAACACCGTCTTAGTCAAAAAGCCCAATGGGAAATGGAGGATGTGCGTGGACTATACGGACTTGAAAAAAGTTTGTCCAAAAGATCAGTATCCACTTCCTGTTATTGACAAGCTCGTCGACAATTTCGCCGGATACAAACTCCTCTCGTTCATGGATGCTTACTCCGGATACAATCAGATACCCATGTTCCCTGCCGATCAAGACAAAACCGCATTCATTACCGACAAAGCAACATATTGTTACAATGTCATGCCCTTCGGTCTAAAGAATGAAGGAGCTACATATCAGCGAATGATGAACAAAGTATTTCAAGGGATGATCGGCTCGAACATGGAAGTTTATATTGATGACATTATTGTAAAAACTAGACAGCAAGAGATCCATGCCCAAGACCTCAAGACAATACTAGACCGAGTAAGAAAATACTCCATGAGATTAAATCCTGAAAAGTGTGTGTTTGGAGTCCCTGCCGGATCCTTTCTTAGTTTTATGTTAACCGAAAGGGGTATTGAAGCTAATCCGGATAAGTGCAAAGCAATTCTGGAAATGAGAAGCCCAGCCAGTCTGAAAGAAGTCCAGCAACTCACGAGACGGGTAGCGGCCCTATCCAGGTTCCTATCTCAAGCCGCTCGGAAAGCTTTGTCGTGGTACCAGCTCCTTAAGAAAAATAAAGACTTTCATTAGGATGATCACTGCGAACAAGCTTTCATTCAGTTAAAAAACTATTTCTCCAGCCCACCAGTCCTTCATAGCCCTGCTACTGGTGAAAACCTTATTCTCTATATGTCGGTGGCAGATGCAACAGTCAGTTCGGTATTGGAACGTGAGGATTCAGCAGTTGAGGCCCTCATTTATTTCGTGAGCCGAGCACTACAGGGATCCGAGCTCCGCTACCAAAAACTTGAGAAACTCGCATACTGTTTGGTAATATCTGCTCGGAGATTAAGACAGTACTTCCAGGCACACCGAATCGTAGTCAAGACAGCTCAACCACTTAGGCAAGTCCTTCACAAGCCTGACTTGGCTGGTAGAATGGTTTCATGGTCGGTGGAATTATCTAAGTTTGATATCGTGTATGAACCAAGGAAAGCAATGAAGTCTCAAGTTCTCGCTGATTTCGTCACTGAATTCACCGAGATTCCCTCGGACATTCCCCAGGATTTATGGTCAGTCTATGTGGATGGCTCAAGCAATAGAAAAGGAGCAGGTGCGGGCGTCATTATTGAAAATCCCGAAGGACTTTGCATGGAATACTCACTAAAATTTGAATTCCAAACTTCGAATAATCAAGAAGAATATGAAGCAGTCCTGGCAGGCCTCAAGATGGTTCAAGAGTTCGGAGCTAATCGGGTGTCGGTATTCAGCGATTCACAGTTAGTAGTCTCACAGATTAAGGGGCAGTACTCGGCTAAGGAGCCCATATTGCAGAAGTATCTTGAAGAGGTAAAGAGAATTGTCTCCAACTTTTCAGAGTTTGACATTTCCCATGTCCCGAGAGATTCAAATTCCCGAGTCGATATTTTATCTAAACTGGCAAGTACGAAGGGGTTGAAAAACAACAAGACTTTGATACAAGAAACCATTCCCAAACCAAGCGTCATTCTTGCAGTATCATTATCTCAATCTTGGATGGATCTGATTCTCACCTACTTACAACACGGTTTTGTTCCCCAGGATCAGACAGAGGCTCGTCGGTTGATTAAGGCAGCAACTCAATACACGGTTCTTAATGGTATCCTCTATAAGAGAGGTTTCGGCTCTCCTATGCTCAGATGCGTCAATCCATCTCAAGCTGAAGAAATCCTTGAGGAGATCCACGGAGGGATTTGTAGCCATCATATGGGCGGAAAATCTCTAGCTCGGAAAATAATCCGGGCAGGATATTTCTGGCCTACATTGCAAAAAGATGCCATGGAACATGTTAAGAAGTGTGTTCAATGTCAGTTTCACAGCGACACTTATCAAAGACCTGCTGAAGAGCTGCATTCCCTCGGAGCCCCTTGGCCTTTCTACCAATGGGGAATGGACATCATTGGAAAATTCCCCACGGCACCTGGGCAGTTGAAGTTTGCGGTCGTGGCCATTGATTACTTCACTAAGTGGATTGAAGCGGGGCCATTAACAACAATCTCGGCGGCCCGAATTCAATCTTTCTTTGTGAAGGAAATAATCTCTCGGTTTGGAGTGCCTCACTCCATAGTCACTGATAATGGATCACTATTCGCAGCCTCTCATTTTCAGCAATTAGCAGCCGACCTGGGAATCACTCACTATTTCAATTCTGTTGAACACCCACAAACCAATGGATTAGTCGAGGCCGCTAACAAAACCATTTTGGACGGTATAAAAAAGAAACTTGGCAACGCAGCTGGTACTTGGGCAGACAAGCTTCCGAGCATTCTATGGTCACACAGGATAATTGTACATTCCTCAACAGGTGAGACTCCTTTTCGTTTGACATACGGTTGCGACACTGTCATTCCAATCGAAAAGCGAATCCCCACCTTTAGGACGCTTGAACGTCCCTCGGAAGCTAACAACAGTATGCTCAGCGAAGAACTCACATTACTTGAAGAGATACGAAAGAATGTGGCAGCTCAGGAAAGGAAGGTAAAGGAGCGGCAGGCCCGAGACTACAACAAGAAGGTCCGACCGCGAAGTTTTGAGGTCGGAGATTTGGTCCTTCGCCGAGCGGATATTGGTAAAGGAAATGCTGGTGTTGGAAAGCTGATGCCAAAATGGGAAGGTCCATACCGAATGAAGGCTAAATATGGAACTGGCGCTTACAGGTTGGAGACTCTCTCGGGCACCGATATCAATAACAGTTGGAACGTGGCCAAGCTCAGAGCTTATTACAGCTAGGCTCGCATTTTATTTTCTTTGTTTGAGGATAGTTTAGTTCATTTATAGATTGCTCAAATTAGCTTATGATGAATAACGAAGGGTAGCACCCTTCTTAGATAAATTGTTAGGAATTTATTAGGTTGAGCAACTTCATTTCTTAGTTATGAGCAACTTTAGCTTTGTATTCCTTTATTAATAAAGTGCATTTTTCTGGTAATTCTACTATCTGTTCACATTGTGAAATCATATACGACTCATTTGGTTCGGCTAGCCACCGAGCGAAATCGAGGCACAGCTCTTCTCAAGAGTTTAACAACGTATTCATAGAACACCCGAACTCAGGAAATTACTTCCTCGTTTCGTGGTCCGAGGGTCCCGCTTCGGCTAAAGTCGGCGATCCGAGTGTTGGAATACAAGTGGTATAGTATGAACACGTAAGAACACCTAGAAGGGGGGGTTGAATAGGTGTTAAAACAACCTTGAACAATTTTCGCAAAGCTCAAACAAAACGTGGTTAAAACAGAATTTCTTTAACCAAATGTCAGTGACTAACCGGTTACTAAGCTTACTAACCGGTTAGTGTCTGAACCAGTTTTGAATACAATTGCAATTCAATCAAGAACTCAGAGTAAAACGCAGAAATACTTCAACCCAAGAATTAAAACAATTAAACAGATGTTTTAAAATGATTTTCCCCAAATTAATTTGTACAATTACTAACAAATTGATTCAATTAATTTGAAAATCACTTTTCTAGGTTTTCATGCAAGAACAATGAATAATGCAGAAATTAAAGAGATTAGGGAAGAGATACTGCACAAGAGATTTATCCTGGTTCACTCTCACCCACTTGAGAGCTACATCCAGTCCCCTCTTCAACAAAGAGAGATTTCTTCACTAGAATTAAAGATCCTTGATTACAAGCTAAGCCTCTCAAGATTCCTCACTTGATAGCTACCAAGAGATACCTCACTCTTGTTATGCAACCCTCCTTGATCTTCTAATTCTACCCTCTTGCTATGTGAATCTCTATCCACTTAGACTTCTTCAATTTCTTGATTAGTCCTCAACCAAGAAACCTTCACTTTGCTTGATTACACCTTAATCAAGACTTCCTTTTGCTTCAATTTGTTGTAGACTATTTTGCCTTGAATGCAATGATTACAACACCATAGAATTACAGAAAATCAGAACCTAATGAATCTCAATCAAATAACAATGAACAAGTTGATTATGAGATTCTTGTGTTTGTAGAAAAGATGATAACAAGATGTAAAAGAAAACTTTTGATCTTTTCAATCTAAGAGAGAGTGTGTGGCTTGTTTCTCTGGATATAAAACGTATTTGAATGATTCTATATTTTCATTAAGGTGTAAGAATGGTTTATATAGATACCCATAAAGAATGTAAACATAAAACTGAATTTTTAACAAACTTAACAGTCACTAACCGGTTACTGGGTATGACTAACGGTTAGTCACTGTAACTTTTGTTTATTAATTTAGCAAAAAATATTTTCAAAACTTTAACTATTAAAACCAATTCTTTTCAACCTTAATTAAAATATTAAGCCACTTATTGATGCATCCTAAAAATATTTATAAAACATTTTTGAAAAATATGCATCAACATATTTTAATTAATTGGTTTTATGAAACTCAAAATTAATTTGATCAAAATTAATTAATTGAGATTCACTCCCCAAAACTAACTCTACCCAACAACCTAAGGACTCAAAGCAAAATATAAAATAACTCTATGAAACTTTGATTCCTTGCTTGCTTGTCTAGAGATTAGTTGATTCTCTCTTCTTGTAAAATTTGCTTTCTTCTTCTCTTTATCTTTTCTTTGTAACATTTAGCTCTTGAACATTGTTGCTTTTGTTCTTTGGGAGACTTGCTTTCACTTGACTTCATCACAATGTTAATTCTTGCTTTCACTTGATTTCATCACAATGTTTTCCTCATCAAAACATAGCTTCATACACATGGATTCTTCAATCTCCCCCTTTTTGATGATGACAAACATTGTTTTGAATTTGGTGTTGATTAATGAACAGTTGCTTTCCTTTTGCTTCAAACTTCATAGAATGAATCAATGCTCCCCCTCAACATAAGCCTTGAAAATATCAACAACTTTTCACTTTTCTCCCCCTGCATAAAAGAACAAAACAACACCTTTCTCCCCCTTTTGGCATGATCAAAAAGCATAAAAGAAGTATAAAATATTGCCAAAGGTGAAAGAAAATTAATTAAAAAAAACTGCTAACTGTCAGTTACTAACCGGTTACAAAGGCTACTAACCGGTTAGCCTCTGCAGTTCAGAACACTGCAAAAATCAGAATTAAAATCCTGACTTTGAGACTTCAAAACTAGTATCCAATGCATTTAAAAATAAGTTTTCAAAGAGTAAATATAATGCATACATGGAATACTTCAAAGTCATAGAAAATTTACAGTCAATTACACACTATATGAATTATAAAATCGTGTTAAATATCAGTTGTGAAAAGCTGTAAATTGCAGTGATTATATGCATGTATATCAATGTATTATATCTAAAACCTCATGAGAGCATACCACACATGTCCAAAATAGTAATCAAATAGTAATTCACCATGTGCAGATTAAATAACCAACATAATGGTCAAAAATACACTGAAAAACACACTATTTGCTGTCAGGCTGTCACACTAACCGGTTACACAGGGTACTAACCGGTTAGTACCTGTCAGATATCAGAAAATCATGGCAGAATTGATATGACCACTTTGCAACATCCAAAACTTATCAAATAAAGGCCAATACCAATCATGCAGGATACATACATACATATGGACCATAATAAAGTAGAACAACATGAATTTAAGGATCCAACTCATTATGTATGATTCACAAAGGTGTATTAAAGAACTATATTCAAATCTGAAATATCAAACAAAGCATTATGGCAGTATGCATTTGCACTTTTCAGCAGAATTTATAGGCATATACTTGACCAAAATAAAATGAACCATAAATGAAACATAATTGAAATTAACATTAACATAGATTCATTCATAAAAGGTTCATTACAAAATCATAAAGTAACCAGCCAAAGTACATAACCATATGTTTTAAATCAAGCTGAAAATACATGAAACCAAATTACATCCAAAAACCACCAAAATACATTTGTAAAACCAGACTTAAAACATGATATTAATGCAATCCTAAAGGTCACTAGTCTTCACTTGGAGGAGGTGCTTGAGGTGCGGAAGATGATCCAAAAGTCCTCATAAAAAACATGAGACGTTCCAAGTCTCTCTCATAAGTTGCTTGGAATCCATCCATCCGACTATTGATCCGATCAAAACCGGAATCAATCCGTGCATTGAGACGTTCCTCCATGGCTGCAAAATCAAACGAGCCTGATGCATAACCTGAACCACCAACATCATGAGTAGTTCTAGGTTGAGAACTAGCAACCGGAACTGAACCAGCATTTTCTTCATTATCACCTTCATCCATCTCAGCAGCATTATCATTACCTCCATCCTCATTCTCGTCCTCATCCTCATCTTCATCACTGTCATCGTTTCTCACCATATGAACATCTTGAGCAGCATCCTCATTCTCATCCTCATCCTCATCTTCATCACTGTCATCGCTGCTCACCATATGAACATCTTGAGCAACATCCTCATTCTCTTTTTGTTGCCTTTCTTCTTCATCCAATTGAGCATCCAACAAGGCAATGTCATCGTTCCACTTCCAACGATTATCCAACCTCTTGTGTTGTTTAATACCAGCAGAATGAAGGACTCTAGGCCCAATGCAGTGAAGAGAAGGAGAATGCTCAAGAATCTCCTCAGCGGCTGATATGGTGATATTCTTCCTTTCTATGAGCTTGCTAACAAAAATAGCATAGGGAAGGCTACCACTAGTCGACTTGGCTGCGTCTTTCATAAAAGAAGATATAATCCTTACCCAGTTTACTTGAATCCTATTCTGAATAGCATACAGATACCTCAAATCGGTTTCAAAAACCTGGGAATGGTTGGTAGAGGTTCTAGGGGTAAGAATGTATGTAATAACATACACAATCAACCGATCATCCACAGTCAAATTTCCTACAGCCTTTCTATCCCCTGCAGAGTACAAGTCAGCGTTCCTAAGACTATTACGGTATACATCTTCCGGGTTACACTGTGTTATTCTATCATCATGATCATCCCCCAGAAGGTACCTATAGCCCTAACACCAGCAACACTAAGGAAATCCTCTTCAGTCACAGTAAAAACTACTCCATTGACTTTGGTGTGAAAGACATCATCTCTAAGAGTAAGGTTAGAATAGAACTCTCTTACTAACCTAGGGTAAATTTTGCCTTTCAGTTCTAAAAACCTCCTAAGACCCTGAAAATTTAGGAGCCTATGGAAATCAAAAAGATTAGCACTACACCAATCAAAATCCATCCACCTAATTAACCCAAACTTTCTTGAAGAGAAACCATCAAACCTCTGTTCACAGTTGGTTTCTTCAAAGAAATCATCTCTCTTCCTCCTTGAAGGTCTGTTTGCTGTGCTCTTTACCCTTGTTCTCTTTGAGGAAGACATGGTTGAAGATGGGAGAGATTCGGTCTAGGGATTTAGAAAGGGGGAAAACGAATTTTGGGCACAAATAAGATGATGGGTGATGAAAACGTGTATGATGATGATGAGATATGATGAAACAATGAAGAAACTAGATTGATTTGATGAAAGATAGAGGAAATCGTGTGCTAGGGTTTTAGAAAGGGGAAAAACGAGTTTGAGAGAGTGAGAAGAATGAGTGAAAACTGATTTGAAAAAGCTTTTTATTTTTCTGAACTGTTACGTGCTAACCGGTTAGTAAGTTCACTAATCGGTTAGTCACTGTAACCAGTCAATGAAAATTGCAGAAATTAAACAAAATTCAATTTTCACAGAAAAAATCATATATTTAAAAAATTGAAAAAGCTTTATCAAAAATTAATAAAAGTTTTCCAAACCTCATAAACTCAATATCCATATAAATTCACACAATGTCATATAAGTTTGCATACATATACAGTAAAGAGAGAAAAACTCATAATAACACATATTTTCCCATTAAACCATACAAATTCAATATTCATCAACTAGCACATCAAATCAAATATATTTCAATCCATCTATTCAATTTCAACAACATTAGTAAATTGAACAAGTGCACAAAAGTTGATAAAAGGCATTCACCATGAAAGAGATAAATTCTATGATATTATCATGGTTGAAGGACTTACTTGAGATATTTGAAATTATGAATTCATACCAATTTATCTGCTTTGAAGGTACTGAAATATATCCAAATCATAGTGCATTCCCTTCAAGCATACCTACAAAATAACTCAAGCCTTGGTTTTTGGTACCCAAATGGTTTTGGGTCCATTTTTGTTAGATAAAGGACTTTGACCTTTCTTAACCCACTCAAACAATCCATTAGGTACTCCAAACCTTTTTATTTCACAAATATTATTTGTATGTCCATGTTTTCCACAATAAAAACAAGTTGGCTTAATTGAAAAATCAATTTTAGAAAATGAGCCAACAACATTTATTTTTCTTTTCTTTCCATGGACATAGCCTAATCCGGATCTATTCGAAAAATTCCTTTGACTAGAAAGTAAATTGTTTAAATGCTTATCTCCTCTTGTGAATGATGCAAGTCTATTTTTCAAAATGTCATTTTCATTTTCAATCATTTTGCATTTCTCACAAGTTGGGACAGCATTACTACAATTTTCACAATAATGAATAATGGGGGAATTTTTAAGATTCAAAGATTCATTTTGAAGCTTCAAGTCATTTATATAATTTTCCATTTCAACAATCTTTTGTTGATGCTTCAAAATAACCTTTTTCTGTTTTTCATGAACTTTGACAAGTCTTTCAAATTCAATATGCATTTCTTCATATGTATTGTACAAAGTATCATAGGATGGTGAATTTGAATTAGAAGAAGAACATGAGGATACCTCATTTTCACTATCACTATCAAGTAAGATGGTTTTGTCACTTTGAGAAGCCTCTTCATCGAGCAATGCAATGAAACATGAATTTGAGAATCCATCTTCTTCCGAAATGCCTTGCACAACTTCATTCACTTTTGAATTGAATTCTTGGTTATTCTTCTTGTCATCTTCAAGTTTCTTCAAGTATTGAGGACATTCAAATTTGATGTGTCCCTCTTTTCTACATTCATGACACTTGAGCTTTTCCTTTGAAATCTTCTTAGTCTTATTGTCTTAGTTGAAACTTGTAACTTCTTGTTTGCTGAAATTTCTTCTTTTTGACTTGTGTTGATGTGAGACACTTGATTCTTCTCTTCTTTCTTGAATAAGCAAAATTCCTTCACTTTTCATAAACTCCAAGAATTTACTCATTAGCAATTTCATAGTCTTATCATCAACATTTAAAATATTCAGATTATTAAACATGTTCATGCTATCCATTGTAAACCAAAAGGATCTTTTCCGGTAAAAGCGTTTAAGCTTTGATCTTAACCGACCAAAGCTCTGATACCACTTGTTGGAATACAAGTGGTATAGTATGAACACGTAAGAACACCTAGAAGGGGGGGTTGAATAGGTGTTAAAATACCCTTGATCAATTTTCGCAAAGCTCAAACAAAACGTGGTTAAAACAGAATTTCTTTAACCAAATGTCAGTGACTAACCGGTTACTAAGCTTACTAACCGGTTAGTGTCTGAAACAGTTTTGAATACAATTGCAATTCAATCAAGAACTCAGAGTAAAACGCAGAAATACTTCAACCCAAGAATTAAAACAATTAAACAGATGTTTTAAAATGATTTTCCCCAAATTAATTTGTACAATTACTAACAAATTGATTCAATTAATTTGAAAATCACTTTTCTAGGTTTTCATGCAAGAACAATGAATAATGCAGAAATTAAAGAGATTAGGGAAGAGATACTGCACAAGAGATTTATCCTGGTTCACTCTCACCCACTTGAGAGCTACATCCAGTCCCCTCTTCAACAAAGAGAGATTTCTTCACTAGAATTAAAGATCCTTGATTACAAGCTAAGCCTCTCAAGATTCCTCACTTGATAGCTACCAAGAGATACCTCACTCTTGTTATGCAACCCTCCTTGATCTTCTAATTCTACCCTCTTGCTATGTGAATCTCTATCCACTTAGACTTCTTCAATTTCTTGATTAGTCCTCAACCAAGAAACCTTCACTTTGCTTGATTACACTTTAATCAAGACTTCCTTTTGCTTCAATTTGTTGTAGACTATTTTGCCTTGAATGCAATGATTACAACACTATAGAATTACAGAAAATCAGAACCTAATGAATCTCAATCAAATAACAATGAACAAGTTGATTATGAGATTCTTGTGTTTGTAGAAAAGATGATAACAAGATGTAAAAGAAAACTTTTGATCTTTTCAATCTAAGAGAGAGTGTGTGGCTTGTTTCTCTGGATATAAAACGTATTTGAATGATTCTATATTTTCATTAAGGTGTAAGAATGGTTTATATAGATACCCATAAAGAATGAAAACATAAAACTGAATTTTTAACAAACTTAACAGTCACTAACCGGTAACTGGGTATGACTAACCGGTTAGTCACGGTAACTTTTGTTTATTAATTTAGCAAAAAATATTTTCAAAACTTTAACTATTAAAACCAATTCTTTTCAACCTTAATTAAAATATTAAGCCACTTATTGATGCACCCTAAAAATATTTATAAAACATTTTTGAAAAATATGCATCAACATATTTTAATTAATTGGTTTTATGAAACTGAAAATTAATTTGATCAAAATTAATTAATTGAGATTCACTACCCAAAACTAACTCTACCCAACAACCTAAGGACTCAAAGCAAAATATAAAATAACTCTATGAAACTTTGATTCCTTGCTTGCTTGTCTAGAGATTAGTTGATTCTCTCTTCTTGTAAAATTTGCTTTCTTCTTCTCTTTATCTTTTCTTTGTAACATTTAGCTCTTGAACATTGTTGCTTTTGTTCTTTGGGAGACTTGCTTTCACTTGACTTCATCACAATGTTTAGTCTTGCTTTCACTTGATTTCATCACAATGTTTTCCTCATCAAAACATAGCTTCATACACATGGATTCTTCATCGAGTTCTACTCACAATTGATTTTACATACGAATAATGTGATTCTACCCCCAAATATTACGATAAATTTCTCGAAAGAGTTTTCACTCGGAAAATACTATTGCACACGTGACGAACGAAACCAAAAGCAAAAGAACAAAAATACGCACGACAATGATATAATTTGCTTGCACAACGAATTAATTGAAAATTGGTTCCAAAAGAGTCAAAAGGAATTTGTTCAAAACAAGCAGGTATAAACGCTCGAATACAACGAGCAGCTAAAAAAGAAATCCTACATACAAACAGAAATGATAAGAACAGATAAAAACCAACCACCAAGCCCATCAAGATCATTCCTCATCAGACAAAACAATGTCCTTGTCATCAAATTCTGGAGCCTCTGTTAGTTCAACTAGAGGATTAGGGAGATCCTCTGCTTGCAAATTAACTTCAGCCCTGCTTTCAAGATCAATCAATTTTCCATCCTCTACACAGTGGAAAGGATGCGCACCGACCACTCTAAACTCGGTCTCAGGGTTCAGAAATTGAATCTGTTTAATAGCAGAAACGAAGGAATCATCCACACCCTTACCCCAGTTATAGTAGTTGGTCGTTGCCTTTCTCTGGAAAACAAGAGCCTTTTCCTTAAATTTCTGGGCAGTCGCAGCAGACTTCTTCACTTCAGACTCTAGCTCGTCAATCCTCTGTCGGCTCTCCTGCAACTCCTTTTGAAGTGTTTCCTCAACCTCTTTCTTCCTGTCTTCAGCAGCTTGTTGGGAAACTTTCAAAGAATCCCGTTTCTTGATCAGCTCAACCTTATCAGCCTTTAAATTTTCCAACTCATTCTTCACCCGAACCAGCTCGTCGGATAAGCTAGCTTCTTGAGCCGCCTGCATCTCGCGAGCCTCTTTCTGCTCAACATTGAGGCCTTTAAACAAATCCTCCGAATTCTGAGACAGGTAATAGGTTAAATTGGCACTACGGAGCAAAAACTTTGTCATATTCAAATTACAGCGAGACCATTCGGCAGCACTAAGACTAGCAAACCGAGAGAAGTCAGATTCTGGGCAGATAAACTTGGCAAATTTTTCATCTAAGTCACGATCCCAAACCGAGGTCACTGTCGGTGTTGGAGAAGGAGTAGGAACAGAGGCAGCTTTGGTACTTGTCCCCTCGGCCTGGACAGTTTCTCTTTCTGAGACTTTCTCTTTCCCTTTGTCAATTCTTCGACGGCGAGTAAGTTGAGGAGGAGGAGAGGGTGCTTGTGCACTTGAGGTTGGAGAAGCTGAAACAATGACCAAGTTGGTGGTTGGCCGAGGAGACACTCCGACCGGCGAGGCAGTAGGACTCGGAGTGCTCAGACTGGGAGTGCTCGATGATCCAGAAGTTGTGTTTGAAGGAGGAGCTTTTTTTTTCTTCCCTCCCTGGAGTAGTGCAGCCATTCGAGCAGCCATTTTGTCTGCAAAAGGAAATTAGGTGTCATTAGATCCAAATAAATTTACAAGTTCAAAAGCAAAGAAAGATAATTTACCGAGGTAATCCTTCACATCTGTTGAGGGGATATTCACTATATCCCTTGTTTCAATCATCCCATTGGTGACCAAGTAGCTTTTAACCACTTGGCACACATCCTTCTCATGTTCGGCAAGCTGTTTTCATTCCGACCCATACGCAGCTATCCTCCGACTGAAAAAACTTGCACTCCATTGAAGAGGGAACCGAGGGATTGGTCGCTCTTCACCAGTTCGTGTGAACCAACAGACACCATTTCCAACAAAATTATACTTAAAAAAGAAAGGTTTGAACCCTTTCCAAGACTCGGAATACTTGGTAAAAGGAGCGTATCCGTTTCGGGATTTCAAGGAAACCCATGGTCGTTTTGGGGACCCTTTTTCAAAGGCGTTGCATTGAGGAGCAAACAGGTAGAAAAAACATTGGAATAGTACAAGACCAATCCATGGCAGAGCAAACTCGTTGAAAACCCCTAACAAAAGCCCAGGCGTTCGGGTGAAACTGAGAAGGGGCCACTCTCAGTGTATTCAAAACATCTATTTCGAAGTTGGTAAAAGGCATCCTAATCCCTAGGCGGGTAATCACTTCTTCATAAAAATAAAATCCAGTGCTGCCCTCGGGGATATGAGTACAGACTCTTTCGTTAGGACCCACCGGACTTATGGAATACAAATTTCCAGCATCATCACCAAGGCAGGGCAGTATTATGGCTCTGGTTTGCTCTAAAGATTCCTCGGTTGAGAGCTCGGATTGGGTGCCTACAACCTCTCGGTCAACCCAATCATACTGAGCAGAATCTGGTGGACGTGGATAAAGTTCAGGATTTGTTACGCACTTTCTCTTCATACCTGAGGAAAAGGAGGCACACGCGGAGTCAGAAACAGTAAAACTTGATTATGTTTGATCAAACATTTACGAATATTATCGGTCGGGGAACACCTCCCTTATCTGGGCAGAATTTCCCCAAACGAATTGAAAACACTGTATACCTCTTCGATGTCTCCTTAACCTCCTCTGTTCTACCCTCTCAGCGATCCTATAGTGAATCACACCTTCTCTGAACTCTTTTAAATTCTGAGGAAAACACATTGCGATGGGTTTAACGCAACTTCCTGGGTTTTCTTCTTCATGTGTTCTTGGTACATCAGAGTTTACAGAATCCTCACTCATGTTTACCACTGCTTCGGTTCAAACCCTAAGAAATTAAGTGCAGCAAAACATAAAATAATCCTAAGAAACACTACGGCGATCGCTCAAAAAACGACAAAGAAGGGCAAAGTATTTCCAAAATAGAAGGGTATTCTGGTGGATAATGCAAGGGTTTTCAGCGAACCCTAGATTTCGTTCAGGATCAATAAAAGAAAATGCATGGCCAGTAGCAGAGTTACAGCAACGAAAATCTAAACACAGTACTCCTAACAGAGAACACGAACAGACGCATGCAACATTTCAAGAGAGAAGAAAAAGAAGATACAAGAGTTCGAAGTGAGTGTTCGTTACCTGTTCGTTGATGTGCGGTCAAAAAGGTTGAAAATGATACAAGTGCCTAGGAACTTGAACGCCGCTTAGTAGGAGAAAGAAGTCAGTGAAAATCTCCCTTTAATGATCTATGACTCTGTCACTCAAAGCTTCAGAAGAAAGGTTCTTCAGGAAGGTGAAGAAGGAAAGAACGAGAGAGAAAAGAAGTTGAGAGAAGTTGAGGAGTGGAAATTCTAATTTTGAAGCAAGTGAGTCTTGGAAACTGTTCTCAATCTTTTCTTTCAGAAGTTTCCCTCCACTACCTAATGATTTGGGCCAAGTCAGCAAAAGCCCATTTCTCTTGTAAAGGTACATCTGGCATTTTGAAATCATAACGTTTCGTTTCCCGGTAATAGAAAGAACATGTGGAAGCTTAAGAAGAGTTGAAAGGTCCCATCAGTGTCAATGAAAGGACAGCTCAGTTTGAGGCACTTAGACGGTCGGATCTCTCTTCCCCTCAACAATACTTGCTACGGATCGGCCAAAAGATTATTCGTCTCTTCAACTCGGCAGGGCTCAAATCACCCAATCGAGCTTGGGGGGCTTATGTAGTGGACCTGTAGTAGTCCGAGCGTTACCCGACCAAAGTCATCTCGATCCGACCAGTTAGACACTGGGACAAGGCCTGCGGTCGGAATGTTACATCGAGCAAGCTAGGTATTATAGAGAGGTTGCGTGCTTATGAGATTAACCCCGAGCATAGGATTCTCATCCTTATCTCTATCGTTTACAGTCTCATCAAGCTTAACCAGTTCTCCCAGATTCCCACGACTCTTGGTTAGATAAAAACAGTATTGGATAAAGTCTATCGCCTACAGGATTTACGGATATGATCTTATCATAACCTCTACGAATCCTACTTGAGTTCTTCCTCTTCAGAAGCCTTATCAGAACGGCCCACGACACACAGGTAATCCCCTATAAGAACCACCATGCTATAAGGGCTAAGGTACGTCTTCTCATCCCTAAGTTGACACTAGCACACACATTGTTGACTAGGGAGAACCTGTTTATCCCAACTGGATATACAGAAATCCTAAAAGTCCTATATTAATCTCTTAGCTGGGATCATTCTTCGAAGTTCCTCCATAGCTTCAGGGTTGATCTTGGCGAAGGACACGACAATAATGCAGGAAATGGAAATTGAAACAGAAATTTTAATCACAGAAGCAGCAATAGTTATGACAGAAATTACAGGTCTGGGAATTTTGGGAGAGGCCATCAGAATCAAAAATCTGCTAGATTATGTACATTCTGTGGAAAGGATAATCACACAGTGGACTCGTGCTACTTCAAACATGGATTTCCACCTGGTTACAAATTTAAAAACTCATCAGCAAATCTAGCAGAATCAGCAGGTACAAAAGAAGGAACAGTAGGGAGTATTTCTGAGGGCAAATCAGTTCAGAATCCAGTCAATGCCTTATCTCAGGAGCAATATAACAACCTCATAGCATTGTTAAAGCAATCAAATTGCCAAACCTCAGAAGAAATTCATTCAAACCATTCCACCAACCTCACTCACACTTCTGCAGCCTTACACACACAAACCATTGAAGAATTAGGTATACCAACCAATTTATGGATAGTTGATACTGGGGCCACTGATCATATTACTTATAATTTAGACATGTTTACCACACACCATAAAATTAAATCTATTCTTGTTCATTTACCTGATGGCTCCACAGCTGTTGCTAACACTGCTGGCACAGTCTTAATTTCTGATAAACTCATTTTGCATAATGTGCTCTACATACCAAAATTTAGAGTTAACCTCATATCTGTTAGCAAACTGACTGAATCTGACACATATTCAGTTACCTTTACTGCTAACCTTTGCTTGATTGAACAGGCTTTGACCAGGAGGATGATTGGTTCAGCTAAACTGCAGAAGGGTCTTTATATTATGAAGCATCATGCCTTGGCTAATTCTATTTATTGCAATTCAGCTTCTAAGACCAATAATTCTATTGATAGTTCTATACTATGGCACAATAGGCTTGGCCATATTTCCCATTCTAGAAATAAATTTATGTGTAGATTGTTTCATTTCATTCCTGATGCAATTCCTTCACCATGTGATGTATGTCAGTTGTCAAGGCAAAAGAAATTGCCATTCAATAATAGTGATTTTTGTTCTTCTACTATCTTTGATCTTCTTCACATTGATATATGGGGACCTTGTTCTGTCACTTCTATTCATGGTTATAGGTATTTTCTCACAATTGTAGACAATTTTTCTAGGTTTACTTGGCTAATTTTGATGAAAGCTAAAAGTGAAACTAGAAGTCATATCAGAAAATTTATCACATATGCTGACACACAATTCCAAGCAAAAGTGAAAACTATAAGGACTGACAATGGTCCAGAATTTCTAATGAATTCATTTTTTGAAGAAAAAGGAATTGTGCATCAGACCACATGTGTGGAAACACCTGAACAAAATGGTGTTGTTGAGAGGAAGCATCAACACATTCTTAATGTAGCTAGAGCCTTAGTTTTTCAAGCCAATCTTCCACAATCCCTTTGGTGTTATGCAGTTACTCATGCAATCCATATCATCAACAAAATACCTACTCCAACTCTACATAATGCATCACCCTTTGTTAAGCTTTATGATAAACCCCTCTCCATATCTCATTTAAAGGTTTTTGGTTGTCTGGCTTTTGCTACATCACTGCAAGCTGACAGAACTAAATTTAGTCCCAGAGCTGTTAAATGTGCATTTCTTGGTTTCAAAGATACTACAAAAGGATACCTACTTTATGATCTAAAAACAAGAAAAATCTTCATGTCCAGAAATGTTACATTTTTTGAGTCCATCTTCCCTTTTCACAAACCTCAGGACCAGTTTCAACCCCAATCCACTACACCATATCCCACAGCCTTTGACAGTTACATACCCTTTCCTTCTCATACAGCCACTTTACCAAACCCTGCTCATGTGGCTGATCCTATCCCAAACACACCTCCTCCTCAATCATCTACTCCTCTGTCAGTTTCTACTCCACCACATAATTCCCTTTCACAACCTTTACCTCCACCTGACTTTCCTACACATAATTTTCCTTTATCCAATTCTCCTCCACCTGATTCTCCACCACATAATTCTCCTTCACCTCCACCATTGAGGCAATCAGACAAAATTAAATTCAGGCCAACTTATCTTAAAGACTTTCACTGTGGTTTTCAGGCTAACCAATCTCCTTCAGGTAAACAAACTACTCCTTATCCTTTGTCTAAATCACTTTCTTATGATCACTGTTCTTTGCCATATAAAACTTTCTGTTCTAACATCACTGTCCAAACTGAACCTAAGTCCTATTCTGAGGCTTCACAATTTCCTTGTTGGAATGATGCTATGAAGACTGAAATTATTGCACTAGAAAAGGCAAACACTTGGGTTCCGGTTGAACTTCCTCCTGGAAAACATCCTATTGGTTGCAAGTGGGTTTATAAAGCATAAAGCTAATGGTAGTATAGAGAGGTATAAGGCTCGTTTGGTTGCCAAAGGTTTCACTCAATTGGAAGGTGTTGATTACTTTGAAACTTTTTCTCCAGTTGCAAAAATCACCACATTCAGAGTTTTACTAGCACTTGCAGCAGCCAAGGGTTTGCATCTACAGCAGCTAGATGTTAATAATGCTTTCTTACATGGAGACTTGCAGGAGGAAGTGTATATGAAACTCCCTCCTGGATTCACTGCCCAATCTCCTAATCAAGTGTGTAAATTGCAGAGATCATTATATGGCTTGAAACAAGCCAGCAGACAATGGCATTCTAAACTCACTACTACTCTTCTATCTCTTGGATACACTCAATCCATGGCTGATCATCCACTGTTTGTCAAAAACAAAGGGTCTTCATTTACTGCTCTATTGGTATATGTCGATGATATTCTCCTCACTGGTACAGATCTAGCAGAGATTAATCATGTGAAGCAGTATTTAGATGCTCAGTTCAGTATTAAAGACCTAGGAGCTTTGAGATTCTTTCTTCGGCTAGAAGTCTCCAAATCAGCAAAAGGGATTGTTCTCAATCAAAGGAAATATGTTCTGGATATCCTATCTGATGCAGGTCTCTTAGGAGCTAAACCTGCCACTACTCCTATGGATCCTTCTACCAAGTTACAGGCTGACAAGGGTATCTCTTATACTGATCCTGCAGAATTCAGAAGAATCATTGGCAAGGTGATCTATCTCACAACTACAAGGCCACATATCTCTTATGCAGTTCAACAGGTCAACCAATATGTTTCAAATCCACTAGATACACACTATAAGGCTGCTATCAGAATATTAAGATACTTAAAGGGTTGTCCTAGCAAAGGTTTGTTTTTTATTGCATCCAATTCTCTCAAACCTTCTGCCTTTGCTGATTCTGATTGGGCATGTTGTCTTGACACCAGACGTTCAGTTACTGGTTATTGTGTGTTCTTAGGAGATGCCTTAATCTCATGGAAATCTAAGATACAAGGCACTATTTCTAGGAGTTCATCTGAGGCTAAATAGCGCGCTTTAGCTCAATTATCATGTGAATTACAATGGTTACAGTATCTCATGACTGATCTCAGACTTCCTTTTCCTCTGCCCATTTCCACATATTGTGACAATCAGTCTGCTATCTACTTGGCTCATAATCCCACTTTTCATGAGCGCACAAAGCATATTGAAGTCGACTGTCATGTTATTCGAGCTCGAATTCAATCAAGCCTCATTCATCTCTTGCCTATCTCCTCCGCATCTCAAATCGCAGACGCATTCACTAAAGCTCTTCATGCTCATCCCTTTCAGAATGCACTGTCCAAGTTAGGCATGTTTGACATACATAGCCCAACTTGAGGGGGGGTATCAGTATATTAACTAATATATGTATGCGGGATTAGTTTAGATAGCTGCTCATGTGGCTGAGTCAGTTAGTTAGGCATAGTTAGGCATATTCCATTTTTGAATAATTTTGAATTAGTCTGCTAGCATATTCTGTTTCTATAGCTGAATCTATTAGTTTTAGATAGGATCAACATCATGTATATATACTTTGATTGTACCTCATTTTATCATTAAGAAAAGTGACAATTTCATTAACTAAGACCTTGTTTACCTTTACTTATAATATTCTCTGAACAGTGTTTTTATGTTGCAGATACCTAGCTCCTGAATACTTTATGCATTTTAGAGTGATTGACAAAATTGATGTATATGCTTTTGGTGTTGTTACCTGAAGCCATATTCTTAGTTCGATTCTCTAATATTATAAATAGAAATGGATGTTGTATGTTACCTGAAGCCAAATGAAAGGTTCACCAGAATCTGTGTTGTACATTATTTGGAAATGGATGGATCCTACTATATCTGTAGCATTAGATCTTATCTCTCAACTCTCTGGATCTACACCTCAGTTGTATTATTTAGTTAGAATCATTTTGTTTTCTTTTTATTTTTTTTGTTAGTCTTTTTTTTACCTGCACATATATTATAGAAAATGATAGAATAAATTATATTCTACTTATACATTAGTACTTGTTAATCTTGATATTAGTCTGCATTGTAGTAGTATTATTTTTCTGTGTAGTTTTCATTGCTATCAAAATCATGTGGGATATCAAATGGGCCTTAAATTTTTACATAACTATTTCTCTGTGTAATCATAACGTTTTTACATTCCCGTAAATGTGCTCAAAATCATGTGGGATATCAAATGGGCCTTAAAGTTGTTGACTTGTTTTTTTTTTGTTTGATCTAGGGTCGCTTTAACTTTTATATGAATGCTGAAAATATAACTTGAGCATTTGTTGTCCATTTTCTTTGTGGTTGGACTTGTGTTAGTTTTGTAGGCTATATTGTGATTTGGGGTCACTTTATCATATGGAATATTTGATTATGTTAGTTTTGTAAGCAATATTTGATTTATGTTAGTGTGGATGATCAATAGTTTACTGAACTGCAATAGTTAGTAAAATAAGTTGTGTTGCCTCCCTTATTGTAGTGGACCTGTAGTAGACCGAGCGTCGACCGACCGAAAGCCTCAACTCCTACTAAGTACGATACTGACACAGGGCCAACGATCGGACCTTACACCGAGCAAACTGGGGTTCTACATGTAGGTCACGTACTGATGAGGTTAACACCGAGCACAGGACTCTCAATCTGATCCTTATCGTTAACAGCCTCATAGAAACCGTAACCACTCCTAGATTCCCACGACTCTTGGTTAGATAAAACTGCCTTGGATAATGTTTATCATTTAGAGGATTTATGGATATGATCTTATCATATCCTCTACGATTCCTACTTGCCTTCTTACTCTTCAGGAAACTTATCAGGACGACATAACCTACACAGGTAATCCCCTATAAGAACCACCATGCTATAGGGGCAAAGGTACGTATTCTCATCCCTAAGTTGACACTAGCACACACGTTGTTGACTAGGGAGAACCTGGTTATCCCAACTGGATATTCAGAAATCCTAATAAGTCCTACATTAACATCTTAGCTGGGATCATTCTTCAAGGCTCTTCCATAGCTTTAAGGTTGATCTTGGTTAAGGACACGACATTGGCGCCGTCTGTGGGGACCTGAATAACATATCATTCCCACCACCACCATGGTTACCACCAGAAGTCAAGTTGGTGACCTTCGTGACCGCATCGCCCGCACTCGTGGCCGGCCCAAAAACGCTGATAACAACAACCCGCAGCCCCATTCTGCAGGTGATCTGCGCGATGTTCTCAACCATAATCGTGCAGATAATGGGCAACTGCCACGAACCTCCCATTCTGGAGATGCGAATAATTCCCAGCCACCAAATCATTCACAAAGACATCCACTCCCTCATCGTAGCCATAATCGTAGTAATAATCAAGGTACTCACTCCGAAACACCACAACCTTCCCATCCTAGGACTAGAAGCAATCCCCAACCACTCCAAGTTCTACGAACCATACTGCCTCCACCACCACCACCACCCCCTCCTACACCGCCTCCCTCCACCCATGGTGATTCGAGCAGCACAGCCCCAACCACTCGCAATACATCCAAAACCAAAGGTACTCGAGCACATCATGGCCGAAATACCCAACGTACCCCTCCTATCCCACCCAATCCCGACCACATAAGTTCAACACCTAGAACCAGACTGAATCCAGGAAGAACTGCTCCTGGAAATTCTCATCACAGCCATTCCATCGGCAGGTCCTATGGAACGTCAGCATCTGCTCGGGCTCGGGAGCAAGAAATGATTAACATCCTAAACAGACAAACGAATCTAATTGAACAACAAGGTCGGGCTATTGCCGACCTTCAACAGCAAGCTATGGCAAGGATTGCACAGAGTCAACCGACCACCGTACTACCCCAAAACACAATGCCTCAAGCCATGGACCCACAACCACTCCCGGTAATACAGCTCCCCCCGCCACAGAATACCCATACTAACCCTACCATGAACCTGGATCAGGGTGATTTTCACCCCGGTCATCCCTTTACTCCATATATTATGGCATTCCAAACTCCTCAAGGTTATTTGGGCCCCTCTAATGTGCCACATTATAACGGCCTAACCGATCCTGTTGACCATATTGTCTCGTATGAAGGTGCGATGAATTATTATGGCGGTGGAGAGGAGATGAAGTGCCGAGCCTTTTCCATGACCTTAGAGCCGTCAGTGTTACGATGGTACTCATCCCTCCCTCGAAACTCAATTAATTCTTGGGAGGAGATGAAAAGAGTGTTTCTAAACAGATACACGGCTAGCTGCATCCAGCCCAAGTCCGACCACACTTTAGCAGCAGTCACCCAAAAACAAGATGAGTCATTGAAAGACTACCTTTCGCGATTTCATGCAGAGGCTAGCTAGGTTCCTCGATTAGAACCTGGTGTGGCAGTACTGTTGTTCACACAGGGTTTACAGTCGGGAGATTTCAGGAAGTCTTTGATTGGGAAACCTCCAAAAGATATGGTCGAGTTAAGACAAAGGTCAAATAAGTTCATTAATTTGGAGGAATTCCATAAGGGGCAGAAAGTCAGAGAAGAAAGGCAACGAGCTGATCCTCAAGGCCAAAATAAACAAAAACGTGACGAACATTTTGGTGGAAGACAAGATAGGAATGATCGAGACCGAAGGATTCCTCCGAGGAATAAATTTCCGGAATACACTCCTTTAACTGTTCCAAGGAGTCAAATCCTGAGGGAAACAATGCAGACTAACCTGCGCTCGGCCCAAAGACCTCCGTCTTTGAGAAAGGGCGCACAACGTGATAGGTCAAAGTACTGTGACTTCCACAGAGGATACGGCCACACGACCGACGAGTGCATCTGGTTGCGGGATCTGATCGAAGAGATGATCAGAGATGGAAAGTTACAACAATACATCAGGGATGCAGTCGGCCGAAGGAGTAGGAACAGATCTCAGTCACCAGCAAAGTCCAAACGACAGAGAAGTAGGTCACCAGACGATAGAAACACTGGAAGGCAGAAGACCGATCCCACTCCAGCTCCTGATATGGATGCCAATAAAAATGAATTCTTAGTTAATACTATTGCGGGAGGTTTTGCTGGAGGTGGAGAGAAGAAAGCCGACAGAAAGAAATACATCAACCAAATTTTGGCAGTCAGTCAGAAGCCTATAGCCAAAAGATCAACAAAAAACGTTCCTATTATTTTTGATGATGATGATTTGGATGGAATCCTTCCAGGACATAATGAACCCATGGTGATTACTGCCCTTATTGGTAATTACGAGGTAAAACGAGTCTTCATCGACCAAGGGAGCTCGGCGGACATCATGTTTTTCCCTCTGTTCAAAGCCCTTAAACTCAGGGAATGCAATCTTACTTCCTTTGAAGGTGAATTAATTGGTTTCACGGGGGATACCATTGAGCCAAAGGGGTACATCCAACTTCCCGTAACCCTCGGACAACAGCCTTCGGCCAGAACCGAGATAGTCAAATTTTTGGTGGTTGATTGCCCAGCGGCCTACAATGCCATTCTTGGGAGAACTTCTCTACAGGCATTTGGGGCGGTAGTATCTACAGTTCACTTGGCTATGAAATTCGTCGGAACTGATGATAGAGTGGTGACTGTCAAGGCCGAGTAAGAAGCAGCAAGGAAATGTTACAACGCAGTTTAAGGAAGGTTAAAAACAAGGATTCGAGCAATTTGGAAAAAGTCTCTTTGGGAAAGGGCAACGTTAATCTTGAAGATCTGGATATGAGGGACCAATCCGACAGAAATAGACCAACCCCGAAGGGACAGTGGGAATTCTTGACATTGACCAATGATCCCCTTAGGCAAGTAAAAATCGGATCTGAACTACCCGCAAATGTAAGAGAGGAGTTAACCACTCTATTGATCTCAAATAAAGATCTGTTCGCATGGACATCAGCGGATATGCCAGGAATCGACCCAAATTTTATCTGCCATAAGTTGAGCATCATTCCGGGGTCAAAATCGGTGGCACAAAACAAAAGGAAGGTTAGTGCTGAAAAGGCCGCTACCATTGAAGAAAAGGTTGTTGAATTACTCCGAGCAGGTTTCATTAGGGAAATTGACTATACAGACTGGTTAGCTAACACCGTCTGGTCAAAAAACCCAATGGAAAGTGGAGGATGTGTGTCGACTACACGGACTTGAATAAAGTCTGTCCTAAAGACCAGTATCCTCTTCCCGTTATTGACAAACTCGTCGACAGTTCAGCCGGTTACAAACTCTTGTCCTTTATGGATGTTTACTCCGGTTACAACCAGATCCCTATGTTTCTGGACGATGAAGATAAAACCGCATTCATCACCGACAAGGAAACTTATTGTTATAATGTCATGCCTTTTGGGTTGAAGAATGCGGGTGCCACCTATCAGAGGATGATGAACAAGGTTTTTCAAGGAATGATCGGTTCAAGCATGGAAGTATACATCGATGATATTATCGCAAAGAGCAGACAACAAGAAAACCATGCCCAGGACCTCGCGACAATATTGGACCGAGTGAGAAAATACTCCATGAGGTTGAACCCGGAAAAGTGTGTGTTTGGAGTCCCAGCCGGTTCTTTCCTCGGTTTTATGTTAACCGAGAGAGGGATTGAAGCCAATCCAGATAAATGCAAAGCAATCCTTGAAATGAGGAGCCCAGCTAATCTTAAAGAAGTTCAACAACTCACGGGCCGAGTGGCGGCACTTTCCAGATTCTTGTCCCAAGCCGCTCGGAAAGCCTTGCCATGGTACCAGCTCCTTAGGAAAAACAAAGAATTCCTTTGGGACGAGCACTGTGAGCAAGCTTTTGATCAATTAAAGGAGTATCTTTCTAGCCCACCCGTCCTCCACAACCCACTTCCTGGTGAAAACCTCATTCTATACATGTCAGTAGCAGAAACGGCGGTCAGTTCGGTTTTGGTAAGAGAGGAGTCAGGTATTGAGGCCCCAGTGTATTTTGTTAGCCAAGCGCTTCAAGGACAGGAGCTGAGATATCAAAAACTGGAGAAACTTGCGTACTGTTTAGTCGTGTAAGCTCGAAGACTGAGACAGTATTTTCAGGCACATAGAATATTGGTAAGAACAGCCCAACCTCTCAGACAAGTGCTTTATAAACCCGACTTAGCAGGTAGGATGGTTTCGTGGTCTGTCGAACTATCCGAATTCGACATTGCCTATGAACCGAGGAAGGCGATGAAATCTCAAGCTCTTGCCGATTTTGTCACTGAATTCACAGATATCCCCTGGGACGTCTCTCAAAACTTATGGACGGTATACGTTGACGGATCAAGCAATAAGAAAGGAGCGGGAGCAGGGGTCATCATTGAAAACCCCGAAGGATTATGCAGAATACGAGGCAGTTCTTGCAGGCCTCAAAATGGTTCATGAGTTCGGAGCAGAGCGAGTATCAGTTTTCAGCGATTCACAACTAGTAGTTTCTCAGATCAAGGGTCAGTACTCGGCAAAGGAGCCTATCCTACAAAAGTATCTTGAAGAGGTAAAGCGAATCATCTCAAACTTTTCAAAATTTGACATTTCCCATGTCCCGAGGGATTCGAATTCCCGAGCCGACATTTTATCTAAATTGGCAAGTACAAAGGGGTCATAAAATAATAAAACATTGATACAAGAAACTATTCCCCGACCGAGTGTCATTTTGGCTATCTCATTATCCCAATCATGGATGGATCCGATTCTTACTTATTTGCAACATGGGTTCGTCCCCCAAGATCAGGCAGAAGCTCAGAAATTGGTTAAGAAAGCAGCTCAATACACAATTCTGAATGGAGTTCTGTACAAAAGAGGCTTTGGCTCCCCCATGCTCAGATGTGTCAACCCATCCCAAGCTGAGGAGATACTGGAGGAGATTCCCGGCGGAATTTGCAGCCACCATATGGGTGGAAAATCCCTTGCGAGAAAGGTAATCCGAGCGGGTTACTTTTGGCCTACACTGCAAAAGGACGCCATGGATCATGTTAAGAAGTGTGTTCAATGCCAATTCCACAGCGACATTTACCAAAGAACGGCTGCAGAGTTACACTCCCTCGGTGCCCCTTGGCCCTTTTACCAATGGGGTATGGACATCATTGGGAAGTTTCCCACCGCACCAGGGCAACTCAAGTTTGCGGTAGTGGCTGTCGACTACTTCACTAAGTGGATTGAGGCGGTTCCGTTAGCAACAATCTCCACGGCCCGTATTCAATCTTTCTTTGTGAAGGAAATTATCTCTCGGTTCGGGGTGCCTCATGCCATTGTTACTGATAACGAATCACAATTTGCAGCCTCTCACTTTCAACAACTAGCAGCCGACTTGGGAATCACTCACTACTTGAGTTCTGTTGAACATCCACAAACAAATGGGTTAGCCGAAGCTACCAACAGAACCATCTTGGATGGAATTAAGAAGAAACTCGGTAACACAGCCGGAACTTGGGCGGATAAACTTCCGAGCGTTTTATGGTCACACAGGACAACTGTACACTCATCTACTGGAGAGACTCCTTTTCGTTTGACATACGGCTGTGACGCAGTCATTCCGATCGAAAAGCGAATCCCTACCTTTAGGACGCTTGAACGTCCTTTAGGAACTAATGACCATCTGATCAGCGAAGAGCTCATTCTTCTCGAGGAAATTCGAAAGAACGCCGCCGCTCATGAAAGAAAAATGAAGGAGCGGCAAGCTCGGGAATACAACAAGAAGGTTCGTGCGCGAAGTTTTGAAGTAGGGGATTTAGTCCTTCGCCGTGCTGATATCGGAAAAGGAAATGCTGGAGTTGGAAAATTGAAGCCAAAGTGGGAAGGCCCATACCGAGTAAAAGCTAAATTCGGATCTGGTGCTTACAAATTGGAGACTCTCTCGGGCATGGAAATCAACAACAGTTGGAATGTGGCCAAACTCAGTGCTTATTACAGTTAAGCTCCTATTTTATTTTTTACTTTTTACAGATAGGTTAGTTTATTGCTCGAAAATGTTTAGGTGGAATAAACGAAGGATAACATCCTTCTTAGCTTAGAAACAATTGTTAGGAGTTAGTTGACAAACGAGCAACATTATTTTTGTAGTCTTTTATTAATAAAACGTAGCAATTTCCTTCAATCTCTTTTATGAACATTGTGATGTGACATACGCCTCATTTCGTTCGGCTAGCCACCGAGCGGAATCGAGATACAACTCTTTATGAGAGTTTGACAACGTATTCATAGAACGCCCGAATTCAGGAAATTGCTTTCCTTGTTTCGCGGTCCGAGGGTCCCGCTTCGGCTAAAGTCGGCGATCCGAGTTCTACTCACAATAATTTATTCAAATAACGCAATTCCTAAATTAGCCTTTTTGATCGATAATAGCAGTAAAATCAAGGGTCACGTGACAAACGGAACTCAAACACAATTGACATAAAGGCAAGCGGATCAAAATTTAAAAAGAAGCAAAAATAAATTGTTCATGGTCATAAAGAAGTATGCTCGATTACAACAAGCAACAAGATTAACGCTCGATTACAACGAGCAGCAAGTTAAAGCAAAAAATGTTCAGTAAAGACGCTCGGTAACAACGAGCAACAAAATGTTAAACCATACAGAATTGCAACAAAAATGATCGCTACTCAATATCGGACAGAACAACGTTGGAATCATCGAAGTCAGGGGCTTCAGTCAGATCAACAAGAGGATTTGGCAGATCCTCACCTTGTAGATCAACTTCAGCCTTGGTCTCGATATCAATTAGCTTTCCATTCTCGAGAAGATGAAGTGGATGAGCTCCGACCACCCTGAACTCAGTCTCAGGATTCAAAAACTGAATTTGCTTGATGGCCGAGACAAAAGAATCATTGACGCTTTTACTCCAGTTATAGAAGTTGGTTGCTGCCTTTTTCTTGTGAAGAAGGGCTTTCTCCTTCAATTTTTGAGCAACCGCAGCAGACCTCTCAACTTCGACCCTCAACTCGTCCATCTTCTGTCGGCTCTCCTATAATTCCTTCTTCAACGCTTCCTTGACCTCCTTCTTCTTATCTTCAGCAACCTTTTGGGAAACCTTCAAAGCATCCCTCTCCTTAATCAGTTCATTTTTATCAGCCTTCAAGTTTTCCAACTCATTCTTTACACGGTTCAGCTCATCTGAGAGGCTAGCTTTTTGAGCAGCAGACAATTCGCGAGCCTCCCTCTGCTCGGCATTATAACCAGCAAAAAGTCCATCAGGTTGCTTAGCCAAAAAATACGCAAGGTTGGCACCCCGCAGCAGATATTTGGCAAGAGTCATGTTACAACGAGACCATTGATCGGAAGAAAGGGTTCCAAAACGAGTGCAGTCAGACTCAGAACAGATGTATTGACCAAATATTTCATCAAATTGTTGGTCTCATATAGATGTTTCTGGAGGGGTCGTAGCAGAAGAGGGAGCGTTGTCAGAAGAAGGAACAGCAGCAGCCCTAGCACTTGAGCCTTCAACCCGAGGATTCGCCCCTTCGGTCACTATCTCTTTTCCTTTATCAATCCGTCGGCGACGAAGTTGAGGCTGAAGGGGAGAAATGTTTTGAACTTGGCCGCTAGGGCCCAATGAAATCGTAGCACCGACAGCTACCACGTTTGAAGTTGGCCGAGGGGAAGCCTCGGCTGGAGATGCAGTTGGAGTAGAGATACTCAGGCTCGGGGTACTCAAGCTTGAAGTCCCGGATGCCGTACTCGTTGCATGGGTCTTCCTTTTCTTTCCCCCTTGAACTAAAGAAGCCAGCCGGGAAGCCATTTTTTCTGCAAAGAACAAAGAAAATCAAATTAAAATTAGAACTGATCAACTTAACAAATGCAAACAATCAAAAGAAAACAGTTTTACCAAGTTCTGCTTTAACATCCGATGATGGGATGTTCACAATGTCCTTAGTTTCTATCCTCCCATTAGATTTCATGTAACTTTCAACTGCTCGACACACCTCCTTCTCATGTTCAGCCAGTTCATTCCAATCTGAAGAGTATGAGGCTATCGATCGGTTAAAGAAGCTCGCAGTCCACTGGAGAGGAAACCGAGGAATTGGTCGGGATTCACCAGGTCGGGTGAACCAGCAAACTCCATTGCCAATAAAGTTGTATTTAAAGAAAAAAGGTTTAAAACCCTTCCAAGATTCAGAATACTTGGTGAAAAGGGTATAGCCATTGCGGGATTTTAGAGAGACCCAGGGTCGTCTTACTGATCCTTTCTCAAAGGTGTTGCATTGAGGGGCAAATAGGTAGAAGAAAATTGGAAGAGTGCAAGACCACTCCATGGCTGAGCACACTTGCTGGAAACCCCTCACAAATGCCCAAGCGTTGGGATGCAGCTGGGATGGGGCCACTCTTAAAGTATTCAAAACACCTATCTCAAAATCGGTAAAAGGCATCCTAATCCCTAACCGAGTAATGACTTCTTCATAAAAATAAAAACCAGGATTACCCGTCGGAATTTGACTGCAGACCCGTTCATTCAAACCCACAGGGCTAATAGAGTATTGGTTCCCAGCATTATCACCAGGACACGGCAGAATTATAGCCCGTGTTTGATCTAATGAATTTTCTGTTGAGAGCTCAGATTGAGTACCAAGAACTTCTCGGTCCACCCAATCATATTGATCTGCGTCCGATGGAAATGGATAAAGTTCAGGATTAGAGACACACTTCCTCTTCATACCTGAGGAAAAGGGGGGCACACTTGGAGTCAGAAGCAGAAAAACTTAACTATTTCAGTTCAAATACTTATGGTTACGATCGGTTGGAGAACACCTCCCTTTCAAGGCAGAAATTTCCCAAACCGATTGAAATGTCTAAATACCTCTCTGTTGCTTCCTTAACCTCCTCTGTTCTACCCTCTCGGCAATCCTATAGTGAATCACACCCTGCCTGAACTCTTTCAAAGTCTGAGGAAAATGCGTGGCTATCGGTTTAACACAAATTTATGGGTTTCCTCCTTTATGTGTTCTTGGAACCTCAGAGTTTACGGATTCCTCACTCATGATAAACGCCGCTTCAGTACCAACCCTAAGAAGTTAAGTGCAGAAAAACGTAAAACAGACCTAAGAAATACTACAGCGATCACTCAGTAAATGATAAAGGCGGACAAAGAATTTCGAAGGGCAAGTGGGGGTATCACAGCAACAAAATTGGGATTTGTTCAAACCCTAGAAAAATCTATTCAAGGAACCAGGGAAGGGAGGCCAGAGTTAATGCATAAAAAGAAAATCCTAAGCACACACACGCAGTAAATGCCAGAAGCAATCGCATGCAAGACAGCAAAAAGGAAAGAGCATGCAAGACAGCAAAGAAGAAAGAGAAAAAAGAAAAACTAGTCAGAGAAAGGAAGAGTTTCATTACCTGCTAACAATGAGTGATCAAGAAACTAGTGAAGAACGAAGACCACGAAACAAGAAACGCGTACAAGTAAGATAAACGAAGTAGTAGCAGGGATGCCTTGGAGGAGCTCTGGCTTCGAATTCCAAAATCTCAGGAAGATGATGAACAAAGATGAAAAAGAATTTGAAAGGTTCTGTTTAGAATGAATTGTGAAACCGCCCTTTGAAATTCGTCTTAAAACTTCCCTCCACTATCTCAAAAGGTTTGGGCCTAAGACAGAAAAAGCCCATTAGTATTAAATACGTGGCACCTCTGGTGAGTTTGAAATCATAACGTTCCCTTTCCCAACAAAGTAAAGGACACGTGGAAGCACAAGCAGAAGTGAAGGGTCGCGTCTGGGTCAATCAAATGTCAGCTCTAGTAAAATTACTCGGATGGTTACATATCTCATTCTAATAAAGCTTGGTCGTAAGATAGTTCGCTCGTCTTATTAGCTCGGCAGGGCTCAAATCACCCAACCGAGCTTGGGGGGCTTATGTAGTGGACCTGTAGTAGACCGAGCGTCGACCGACCGAAAGCCTCAACTCCTACTAAGTACGATACTGACACAGGGCCAACGATCGGACCTTACACCGAGCAAACTGGGTTTCTACATGTAGGTCACGTACTGATGAGGTTAACACCGAGCACAGGACTCTCAATCTGATCCTTATCGTTAACAGCCTCATAGAAACCGTAACCACTCCTAGATTCCCACGACTCTTGGTTAGATAAAACAACCTTGGATAATGTTTATCATTTAGAGGATTTATGGATATTATCTTATCATATCCTCTACGAGTCCTACTTGCCTTCTTACTCTTCAGGAAACTTATCAGGACGGCATAACCTACACAGGTAATCCCCTATAAGAACCACCATGCTATAGGGGCAAAGGTACGTCTTCTCATCCCTAAGTTGACACTAGCACACACGTTGTTGACTAGGGAGAACCTGGTTATCCCAACTGGATATTCAGAAATCCTAATAAGTCCTACATTAACATCTTAGCTGGGATCATTCTTCAAGGCTCTTCCATAGCTTTAAGGTTGATCTTGGTTAAGGACAGGACACTTATTGAACTTTGTTTTTTCAATGTTTGTTTCCTTGTTTGAAGTATCTTTTGGGATGTGTTGCAAAAGGCTTCTCTATTCTTAGTACAACTATCTTTCTGCAGTCCTTTGGAGTTCACTGGTGCCCCTTCAGTAACTTGACCAGACTTCCTAAATCTTTTAAGTAAATTTAGTTAACATACGCAAATGTGAATGCTTACTAATATCTGTTGAATACCATCTGAAGTCTAAACTAGATTATAATGAGAAAAATGTTAAGAACTTGAAGCCAACAAAGTTAGTGGAATTTGAAAAGTCAGTTTCCTAATTCTAAGCTTCTCCTTAAAGTCTGTTTCAGTAAGAATTAATTATTTTTATTGATTCAAGACGTTATTTCATTCTACTGTATAACCCATAGTAGCCTTGTGTTATGCATACTTTTTTTTATCAAGATAAAATTGAACTTAAAAGTGAATAAGTGATAATGAGTGACTTTTGTACCTCTCTTAAGTGATCATGAATAAGTAATGTGAATAAAAAATAAACTTAGTATTCATTTCAAGTAGGTATTTATACTGTTGTGTCACCCTTGGATGATGTTAGGGATGGCAATTTGCAGTCCAAGGCAACATGAGTTGTGTTTGATTTCACTGATCCGTCCTTGGAAACAGGTTCACCACAAGAAAAATGGTGTTTTGCGGTGGATTATTTGCGGCAGTTATATTAACTGTCGTCGGTACTTAATTAAATTGGTAAACTTGCGTCGGTTTTTGTAACTGTCGTAACTTGCAAGGTTTACACGTGCGGCTACACGTATCTTGTTTCATATCTCACTTGCGTTCCATGTGATTCACGTTCCATTCTCGTGTGCTCCCATTCTGTCTCAATGCTTCTCTCATCGATCTCCATCAATAATCGAAGCTGTCACTCTCATTCTCACTCGTTCCATTATCTCTCACTCGGTGTGCTCACTCTCATTCTCCGTCAATCGCTTCTCTCATTCTCAATCGAAGGTAATCTCACAATCTCAATGTTCATTCTCTCAACCACTTCTCAGCTCAAATCCCTAATTGAAGGTATGTTCAATCATTTTAAATCATTCTCTCATTTCAATCACATGAATCTATGTAAGCTATATTCAAGCTCTCACATAGAATCGCTAATTAGAAGCCCTAATCCTAAAAGCCGGAATCCTTGATCCCTAATATCTGTTCATTTTGCAGCAAGGAGTGAGAAAATAGCTTTTAACTTCTCAATTCTCTCCATTTATCCAAAGGTATTAAATCTTGCACACAACCTTTTTGAAGAAATGCTTCTAAGTTTGAAATTTGCTCTCAACTTCTCAATGCATTTTCTAATGTTCATGTGCAGACTTGTATTTCATTTGATGTGTTTCTGTTAAAGCTTGGCTTGTTTTGACTTCAATTTATTATTTCGAACTACCAAATTCTGGATTTGTTATTAGAAAAGTTATTCTGAATTTTTTAACATCCTTGTTAGTATTGGAAGAGTTGCAGGGAAATGAAAGTGGGAAGGATGTGGCAGGGTGTCTAGAGGGGATTGATGTTCATGGTGCATAGATTTCACGTTAAGCACTTCCAAACACTCTGATGAAGCCACAACGCCTTCACCAAACACAATGATCAAAGGAAAAAGGGATATGACTATATGAGATTACTACACCTAATATCAGTGGTTAGCCACATAGCCTTTTATTTCCAGTGATTAATACTTTATGCTTCTTCTTTCTCATTCCGTCATTTACAGAAAGAATGATAACAATTTGTTAGTAGCATATAATGCTGGTCACAGAGTATAGTTGTTATATGTATATAAGCATACTAAGAAAATTTACCCGTGTTAGCCACGACAATCTCAGGATACCGAACACTTAAGACATAAAAAATGTATTTAAATTGACATAAAAACGGCTTTTCATAATGATACTTAATAATCATAAATATCGCAAAATTGACTTTATTCATATTTTGTAACAAGGTGTTTTGATCACTATTTGAATAATATTGAGTTTTTAGCATCAAAGCTTAACTTTAAAAAAAATAATAATAAGAAATAAGCAAGTATAATGAACCCAAATTAAACCATTCAATTTTTTCAATATAACAAACTTGGAATAAGTCATGTGGGTTGACTTGTTTGACTTCCAAAAATTTGACTTCTAAGGATCAGGCTCGAGTCTCTTGTTTCCTGGAACCGCATGTTGACGAAGATTAATATTACAAGTTGTTCCCGTAAGTGACTCATGCTGCTTTTAGTCTCTTATAGGACCTGAAATGATTTGTATAATGTTTTTCTGTATGAGTAAATGGTTTCCGACAAAGAAGGGGCAAGGAAATAAAGCCTCTTATAGGAATTGAGCCATATCTCTTATCTTCCAAACTCAGGGCATATTCACTTATATATCATCATTCAAGGGTATAGGAAAGGGGCATGTGAAGATATTGACATTGGAAGTATGCTGTCTTTGATGAACCTTGGAGTCTTGATGTATGTTGTAGGTGGTATGATGTCTTTGGTGGATAAGTCCAAGACAGAGGATTCTGTGAAATGTGAAGTTGTTGATGGAGAACTCAAGTCAAGAAGGCATTTGAATGTTAAAGGAAAAAGTGCAACACTGCCTTCAATCACTGGTTAGATTTTGGATTTTGAATGTATAGTACTTGGTGGTTATGTATTAAGTTTTTGGTGTACTTATTTACTAATTGTTGACATTCAACTGTCTACTTATGCCATCGTGTTAAGGCAAGGGTTGCAAGAGGAGATCTTGGTGTAGAGCTTCCTATTGAGGAGGTTCTACTTTTTGTAGGTAAGGAGCTTTTCAATAGTACTAAGACTCAATAATCAATGGTAAAGATAATTACCGTCTTCCATGTCTGAACATCAAGTTGAGCTTATATTAACATCTACAATGGCTGCTAATGTAGGAAGAGATCATCAGAATATGTCATAGCATGGGAAAGACTGTTATTAGCTTGCTTACTCACCTTAATGGTGCAGAGAAATAGTCATTGGCATGTACAAAGCTTTGTTGGTCAACCTCAAGCCGTAAAGAACGGTTCAACACGAACTGACACTTGAGGGAGGAACAATCCAATTTAGTTATTAATAGTTTTTATAAACATACTGTGGAACCTTTTGGAATGTTTAATTCGTCATGAACTAGGAGTATTAAAGTTTAGCAGCTTTGTTCATGTTGGATGTCTTCCATTAGAATTTTTAGCGTATTTACTTATAAAACTTCTGTTTAATTTAAAGTAGCTGGGATCATCACCAAACTCACAGGAGGTTCCAGAGGTTAGCAAGAACAAGAGCACAGATCTAGGTGGAAAAAGTGCCAAAACTACATCTAAAAACAAGTCATAAGACAAAAGATCAATCTGTATAACATGCATTTAGTGGATGTTGTCTTATTTTCAATAGGATAAATTCAATTTCTTGAAACGTTGACATAAGTGAAGTGAATAAGTATTATTTTCTGATTCCATCTTTCAGTAGTTACTGACTGATCGAGGCCGTACCCGATACAAATAAAAAAACAGTTTAAATATAGTACTAGGAAGTGACTCCTAGGTCGTCTCCCAAGGAATATCTTATCAAGCAAAAGGTCAAACAGATAGTATGCACAGAAAATAGGGGGGCGTTTTGTATTGAATCTTGAAATCTAAGATCAAAACAGAATTAAAATAAAAACGAAGTAACAGATAAGGAAAAGCGGATAAACCCCTTTGGCTCGCGTTCACAACTCTATCATCGGTCACAAAAGATCAATTTCTTTCCTCTTCACTGTCCAACTCGTGAGAACTAAATACTAAGCGAAAATTCAATTCTCACCCCAAAACCCAAACCTCTAATTAAGCATTAAAAGCCAAAGCATGGAGATTTTTCGAGTTTGCATAAATTAAGCATTCATACACATGGATTATCTCTATATAGAATGGAACTAAGCGAACCATAACATATCAATAAGCATGAAAACAGTGAATAAAAACGAAATAGCATTAAGAATAAAACCTCAAGAGTATGTGATACATTACCAAAGGGATTTAACCTAAGAGTTTAGCCTTCCATGAAAAAAAATACCAAAAATGTGTAGAAAGGGAAGAGAGAGAAACCCTAGTAGCCACCACAAGCTTGGAGAACAAAACTAAGCCTTCTCTAAGAGAGAGAATGTAAAAACGTGATTATGGAAGGTGGCTGCTAGGGTTTACACGAAATTGGCTAATTAAATCACAAAACGGGCCTAAATCATGGGCCCAAATCCTAAGGAAAGCTAATCTCTAAATTAAATCTAAAAATATCCTATAGATAAAATCTAAATCTTAAAAGATATAAACTAAATCTCAAATAATCCTAAAGATAGATTACAATCTTCACTTCATCATATATCTTCTCTTCCAAAATTAAATCTTCACTCCCAAAATGCCAAAAAGCCCTTGTGCCAAATATGACCTGAAAATAGAAATAGAATTAATTAGGCTAAATAATCCCAAATTAAACAATATTCAGAATATTAGTCCAATAAACTCTAAATCACTAAATCAAGATAAACAATGTCAAATGGGCAACAAGTATCAATAATAGGAGTAAAATAATGCAAGGAATAATGGGAAATAAAATGCTCATCAAACACCCCCACACTTATCCTTTTGCACTCCTGGGCAAAACTAAGAATTAGGACTGAGAAGATCAATATGCACCAAAGTGAATCATGCAACAAGATTACTACAACTAATGAATGCAAACCTAAGAGATTACATACTTCACAATGAATTCTAGGAAATGCAAAGAAATGGGCAAAATCGAACACACGAAGAGAATAAGGACCAAAGAATCAAGGCATCCATGAACATCATCCAATTATTTCAAATATGCAAAGAAAACCAATGACATCAAGCGGGTAGTCACAAAGATGATAGAAACTCACAAGGATCACTCAAAAGTGTTTACACTCAAGTGTTTAAGGTTAATCAGTGTTTACACTCAAGGCACATCATGAAAAACAAACACAACCATAAGCTTGACAAGCCTCTAACATCAACAATCAACACACATGCACAAAATGATCAAAAGGGCTTTTCAGTGTTGTAATGGGGCCAAGGACAAGGTAGGATAAAAATATGGGAAATGTAGCTAAAACCAAGGGAATAGAGGAGCAATGGGGAATAAGTAAAAAAATAAGCACAATCCACCCCAGAATGAAATGATAAACATAACAACAACCTCTAATTCCAATCCTCTATGCCTCAATCAACCTTTTATTCTATTTTTTTTCTTTTTTTTTGCATTGGAGAACTTCATGAA
This sequence comes from Crotalaria pallida, assembly GCA_037953625.1. Taxonomy (NCBI): domain Eukaryota; kingdom Viridiplantae; phylum Streptophyta; class Magnoliopsida; order Fabales; family Fabaceae; genus Crotalaria; species Crotalaria pallida. The sequence goes on from CM075653.1 coordinate 28,896,482, forward strand.
CGAAAGGGAAGAAAAAACAAAAATGGCATAATGAGATAAAGCCATAATTACATCACCGACCATAGAGGCAAAACCCAGAACACACAAGAGATGAAGAACAAAGCACCCTCGCTTACTTAATACCCATTCCCAAAACAATTCCAAAACTCCAACATTCCCTAAGGTTAGGACAATCATGGTTTTTCAGTCATAGGCTTGTAATGAGCTAAAGAACAAAGAAAAGGGATATAAAGGCTCAAAGGGCTATCAAAGGATAAATTCATTCAAGGTAGGCTCATATGGCTAGTGGCTTATTCAAGAAAAACAATGCCTAAATCATTTCAAAATGTGCATGGGAATATCAAGTATCAACAAGAGTCAAGTCAAGTTCTAGAGTGCAAGTAATCCAGAGTGCAATCACACATGAAAGAAAATTAGGTGGCATATATAGCAATCCACCCACAATTAAGGCTCAAATCCTCACAAAAGGGACAATTCAATCACAGTGTTACCACCTCTTAATTATCAAAAGCAACTTTACACACAAAAATGCATGAATTTAGACACAAGATACCAAGACTCTCCTAAAATGAAGCAAAAACATGCAAGAAAATGCCCAAAACATAGCAAAACCTAAAAAAATCAAAGCAAAAATATGCAACCTAAACTACTCTCCCCCCACACTTAAATCACACATTGTCCTCAATGTAAAACAACCAAAAAATCCAGACAGACATACCAGCCAGCAGATATAGACAAGTGCAATAAAAAGAGTAAGGAAGGAGAAAAGAAGACTCCCTAAGTCATGGTGGGTCAAAAGTGGGGTCGACCAATGAGGCCTCCTCCACAGGTGCATCATCCAAAGAAGGGGTGGTGAGGAAGGGCTTGAGTCGATGTCCATTAACCTTGAAGCTCTTGTCCGTGGACTCACTCTTGATCTCCACAGTGCCATAAGGAAACACCTGGGTGACTACAAAAGGTCCAATCCACTTAGAGCGGATCTTTCCACTCATGAGTCCAAGCCTAGAGTTGTAGAGAAACACTTTTTTGTTGGAAAACAAGTGGGTAGTATTATTCCCTAGAGGAGGGGTGAATAGGCGAAGAATACTAACTTCACCAATAAAAAAAAATTAGCCAAAATTACTCACTTAATATGGTCTTGTTTCGGTTTATCAGAGTTAAAATTAATTTTTGCTTATGCTTAAATATAACAAAAATTAAGTGCGGAAATGTAAAGAGTTATGAAAGAATAGCCAACACAGGATTTTATCCTGGTTCGCATTAGTGTGTTAACGAACACTAATGCTAATCCAGTCCTCCCTCTCTGAATTGGGAGATTTGCTTCACTATGATCAAGAAATCGTTAGTACAAGTAGTTTAAGAGAAAACCTTCCCCTTAGACTTTACCCTCCAAAGAACCTCTTTGGAACTTGTATCCCCTAACCGAATCCTTGCCCAATCACAGCGAGTCCGTGTGTTGAAAGAACCTCTTTCACTTCCTTGAAACCTTCAAGTTAAGCGTGATGAAAACCTTTCACCAACTTGCGGAATTTGAGCAATCATTGTTGTTGTAGTCACTTGCACCCTTGTGTGCGATTAACAACTCAAATATGTACAATGTCTATGAACACTAATTCAGTAATCTAAAGTGAAGAGAATGAATGATAAGTGTTTATCAAAGTGGGTTTATGAAAGTGAAAAGAGCAAACACTTGAATGTTCTTCGTTTATATGTTAAAAGTAGAAGAAATCATGAAGAACTTGTGAAATTTCAATGGCTTTTGTTTTTCCAGTAAGTACAGAGAGTTTCAGAGTTGTAAGAACGTGTTCTGATTTTTTGAAATCGTTTGGAACATATATATATATATATATCAGTTAGGACAGCAAACGGCTATGTATATGACAGTTTTAACTGTATGTATCCGGATACTTTTGAAAGTATTCGGATACATCGTGTTTGATTTCAAAAATATAACTGTTGTTTTAAAGAAGTATCCGGATACTTTTGGATGTATCCGGATACATTTGATCAGATACACTTGATCAGATACACTTTTTTTTTTTAATTTGAAAATACTTTCTTGACTTCAAAAACATTATAAAAAATATTTCCTTAATAATTTTTATTTTTATTTTTGAAAATCACTTTCTTTTCATTTTCATTTTTGAAAACCACTTTCTTTTATTTTTATTTTTATTTTTTTTTATTTTTTGAAAATCACCCACTTTTGATTTAACTTAGCATGCATACTATTTTTCTTTAGATTATGATTTAGCTTCATTCTAACTTAGACTTAACCATTAAGCACCTAAGGAACTCTAAGAAAATTAAATTAACATTACAAGTTTATTAGAATTCCTTTTTGACTAACTTGAGTCTAAGCTTCAATGTTGTGGACTTTGCTTTTTGGAATCATCAAAATCTCTTGGGCATTTGCTTCACATGCTTCACAATCTCCCCCTTTTTGATGATGACAAACTTTGTTGATTTATGTGCTCCCCCTTAGTATAGGCATTAAATATTATGAAGTGGAAAATCAACCTACAAAAGTCAACAACATACCTTCTCCCCCTTTTGGCATTATCAAAATAATAGATAACAATAAAATTAAGCCAAAAAGAAGAATAGAAAATAGACTCCCCCTGAATATAATCACAGATCACAGAACATAACCAGTATATAACCAGAAGATAGTCATTGCAGAACATGAGCAGAATCAAACATAGCTAAGAAATGAGTTCAGAACAATGTTTACAAAACATGCTAAAACCAAATTAACAAAACATGCTAAAACGACTAAGTCTAAACGCAATTAAAGATCTCCTAATCATTAGATGATGGAGGCGGCGGAGGCAAATCACCCATGGTACGAATCAGAAAATCAAGGCGCTCGAAGTTGGCAGTCATGCGATTGTCTAAAGCAGTGAATTGATCGGTGACATATGTCCGCAAGTCAGCCATTTGAGATTGATGTGTAGCTTGCATGTTATCCATGTGAGCAAGCTGTGATAGGCGAAGAGACTCGAACTAAGAGTCCATGTGAGCCATAAGCACAGACGGATCGAATCCAACTGATGCACCCGTAGCAGAACCTGATCCACCACCTTCTTCATGCACAGATGGACCAAAGGGAGGTTGAAAGGGAGCTTGTGCTTGAGGCTGATCACCACCACCATCATCATCATCATCACCATCACCAGCATCATCACCAGCACGACCCGGAGGAACATTCTCCAAAGGTATAGCATTGAGTTCCCCAGCCTCATCACGCAGCAACCATTTCTCCTGCGTAAGCACTTGATACCTCCAAATACCAGCACTATGAAGCACATTTTCACCCATACAATTATGAGAGGCATCCAGTTCAACAAACTCCTCATTATGAAAATGCGGAACTCTTTTGAAATTGAGTAAACGCTGAATAAACATAGCATAAGGCAATTGATAACTAGCCTGAGTACCAATAACACCCTTCATGCAATCCAGAATGATTCGAACCCAATTCACTTGAAGGCCCTGCTTGATGCAGTACATCAATTTCAAATCACTTCCTAAAGCTATGGCATTATTACCAGTAGAGCGAGGCTTCAGGCAGTATGTAATGACATAAAGCAGGAGGCGGTCTTCAGTCTTCATTTTACCAACTTGCTTTTTGGGTCCCAACCAACCAAGAGGATTCCTTAAAGTTTCTGTATACACTTGAACAGGATTGCAGCGTTTAAAAGCACTATTACTATCATCCTTAGATACACCCGTAGCAACTAAACCAACTAATTCCATAAAATCTGCTTCAGTGATAACTATATGATTATCTCTAACCAATGTTTGCAGACTATCATCTCTAAAAATCAGATTAGCATAAAATTCCTTAATCATGCGAGGATAATAGTTACATTTCAATTCCAAGAACCTGCGAATACCTTGTATCTCCAATTGATTGTGAAAATTAAAGCGTGCTTGAGTAAGCCAATCGAAGTTCAGCCACCTCACAATCTGGATTCGACGTCCCTCATAGCTTTGCACACGATTGCTGCGATCAAAAACATTGAAATGTGGATCTCCCGCAAATGGGTCATGATTTCCACGTGGTCCAGTGTACTTAATACGCTTGCCACGACCGGGAGTGCCTCTGTCACCCATGAATGTGATGAACAACACGTTTTTGTAGAGAAAAACCGTGAGTAGAGAGACTAGGAGTGAAAGCCGTGAGGAGAGAGAGAGAACTCATGGGAAGAAAAGCAAGTTTTTTAGAGAGAAAGAACAAGATTTTTGAGAAGAGGAGTGTGGGAAATAAGTGAAATCATCAAGAAATTGAGTTAATTTGAGAGAAAAATGATGGATTTTGAAGATTGAAAGTCTAGGTTTAGAAAGGGGGAAGAACGGCGCAAGGAAGAAGATGAAGTGTATGTGGATACTTTTTATGTATCTTCCTTCTTATGGGTCTGCTGAACACGGGGTATCCGGATACATCCTCTAGTATCCGGATACTTTTATGTATCTGATTGGTTTTGGCCAGCTTAACACGCGGTATCCGGATACTTTTAAATGTATCTGGATATTTTTCTCAGTTTTTGACCAAAAAGACTAAAAACTTAAAACAAACAATTTTAACACAAATAAGCAACCATCCTAACATCATTTGAACATGAAACATGAAATTTAACACATGAATATACTTGGCACACTCAAATAAGGCATAAATTTTAACAAAAATAGGAGATTTCTAGTACTAAAATCCAACAAAAACAATTAATCAATACTTGTTTCATCAAGAATGCCCAATTCTCTTCTAATAAAATAAAAAGAGTCTCTTGGCAAATGTTTCGTAAAAATGTCAGCCAATTGTTTTGTTGTTTCTACAAACTCCATAACACAATCTCCTTTTAAAACGTGATCTCTTAAGAAATGATGCCTTATTTCTATGTGCTTTGTACGGGAATGCATAACCGGATTCTTAGAGAGATTAATGGCACTTGTGTTGTCACAACGAATAGGGATGTGATCTAATATCAACCCATAATCAACTAATTGTTGTTTTAGCCATAAAATCTGGGCACAACAGCTACCAGCCGCAATGTATTCAGCTTCAGCCGTTGACAATGCACCACAAGCTTGTTTCTTGGAGGCCCAAGCAACAAGTGAACTACCTAGGAAGTGACATGTTCCACTAGTGCTTTTCCTATCTAATTTACAGCCAGCAAAATCAGAGTCGGAATAACCAATTAAGTTTAGATTTGCACCCCTTGGATAAAATGAACCCAAATTCATGGTTCCTTTCACATATTTCATTATTCTTTTAACACTAGTTAGATGTGATTCTTTAGGATTTGATTGATATCTAGCACATACACATACACTATACATTATGTCAGGCCTAGATGCAGTCAAATATAACAAACTACCAATCATTCCTCTAAAACGAGTTACCTCAACCGATGGTCCTTTTTCATCCTTGTCTAGATAGCACGTGGTTGACATTGGAGTTGAACTCGGTTTGCAATTGTCCATTCCAAATTTTTTGAGAAGCTCCTTGCAGTACTTGCTTTGATGAATGAAGATGCCATCGTCAACTTGTTTGATTTGTAATCCAAGGAAGAATGTTAGTTCTCCCATCATTGACATCTCAAATTCACTCCAATATATTTTCTAGAGGATGATCCTTCTTGATTTTCCATGCTAAAGGTAAGTCAGTGATAACATCTTCAGACTGAATTAGTTCTTTCTCTTTTTCTTGTTTTTCCTCAATTGTTTGTTTGTCCCTATTGTCTTCTTTTGATGTACTCTGTGTCTTGTCTTCACCATACTTGTCATATAGGTGTTCGAACGAACCTGTACTATCATTAATAGAAAAATTCTCTCCTTTCGGAGACTCGTCAAATACAACATGTATAGATTCTTCCATAGTCATAGTTCATCTATTGTAAACACGATAAGCCTTGCTATGTAAAGAATATCCCAAAAATATACCTTCATCAGATTTCGGATCAAATTTTCCCAAATATTGTTTTCCATTATTTAAAATAAAGCATTTGCATCCGAAGACACGAAAGTGTGATATATTTGGTTTTCGGCCTTTTAGAAGTTCATAAGGAGTTTTCAAAAGTATAGGCCTAATTAAAACTCTATTAATTACATAGCATGCAGTATTAACAGCATCAGCCCAAAAATAATGTGGTACTTGACTTTCATTCATCATTGTTCTAGCTAACTCTTCAAGTACTCTATTTTTCCGTTCTACAACTCCATTTTGTTCAGGAGTTCTAGGTGCAGAAAATTGATGTTCAATTCCATTCTTGTTACAAAATCTATCAAATTTGTCGTTTTCAAATTCACCACCATGATCGCTACGAATAATAACAATCTTATTATTTAATTGATTTTGAATTTGTTTGGCAAATCTTTTAAAAGATTTATAAGTATCACTTTTTCTTGGAAGAAACAAAGTCCATGTAAATCGAGAAAAATCATCTACAATCACTAAAGCATAGTAATTACCTCCGAAACTCATAACTTGTGAGGGTCCGAGTAGATCCATATGGAGTAACTCCAATGGTCTAGTTGCAGACACCACTTTCTTTGATTTAAAATTTGATTTTGTTTGTTTGCATTTCTTACAAGGAACGCAAACTCCTTCAATAGAAAAGTTGAGATTCGGTAGGCCAATTACTAACTTTTTTGATTGTAACTTTTTCAATTGATTTACATTGACGTGTGCAATCTTCCTATGCCATAGCCAAACTTCATCCTCTTTACTAATAAAACATTTTGAAACTAAAGAGGTGATGTCATTCAAATCAACTAAATAAGTGTTATGCATTTGATTACCGACAAATTTAATAGATTCGTCTACATCACTTTTTATGATACAATGAGTTGAAGTAAAAATAACGTGATTACCCTTATCGCATAATTGACTAATACTCAAGAGGTTGTGCTCTAGGCCTTGAACCAAAATAACATTGTCAATAATTACGTTAGAGGCATTACCTATTTTACCTTCACCCATTATTTTACCTCGATTGTTATCACCATATGTGACGTAGCCTTTTTCTGATGTAGTTAAGCTCAAGAACTTCCTCTTATCTCCTGTCATGTGTCTCGAACATCCACTGTCCAAATACCAACGATCTTCCATTGTTCTAAGACACACCTACAAGATAAAGAGATTACTTGCATTTTTTAGGTACCCAAGTGGTCTTGGGTCCTGACTGGTTAGCATTTAGATCAATCCTTTCTTAATCCATACAAATGAACCATTAGGAATACCTTTGAGTTTAATATTACATGTATTTGGAGTATGCCCAAAAATTCCGCAATAATGACAAGTTGGCTTTTTAGAGTAATTAACATTTGAAAACGATACCAACTTTCTATAATTGCAGTTTTTGGGTTTTTGATATCCCAAACCAGTTTTATTTGTATTTTCTCTTTGATTAGCAATTAAGTTGTTTAGTTGCATATCACCTTTAGTGAAGCTTGCAAGCTTAGTTTTCAAATTGTGCACTTCTTTTTCAAAATGCTTGCAACTTTCACATTCGGCAATGGAATTTGCTTTTAGTTCACAATCATAGGAAGCATTAGAATAAATGAGATCCACAGTTTCATTTTGGAGTTGAAGTTCATCAATAAATTTTTGCATTTCTAAAATTTTAGCTTCATGCTCCATAATGATTCTCTTTCTTTCAATATTGATTTTACCTAGCTTTTTAAGTTCCTTATGCATTTCAACATAAGCTTCATAAAGCGAATTATAAGAGGTGTCTTCAGATTCAGAATCAGAATTAGAATATGTTACCAATTTAGAGTTTCTTGGCTCAGATGATTCTCCACTTGATGAAGCTTCTTCATCAAATTTTCCCATTAAGCATAGGTTAGCCAATTCTTCCTCATCTGAAGAGCTAGCATTCTGCTTCTCTGAGTCTTCAGGCAAATCCCATACAACATAAGCCCTCTTGGATTTGAATCCTTTGCTATCCTTTTTGTCATTTTCCTTTTTCTTGAGATATTGAGCGCATTCAATCCTTATATGACCCGTGTTACCACACTCATGACATTTTATCTTTTCCTTTGGAGTCTTTCGAGAAGATGCTTCATTTTGATTTCTTTGTTGTCTATTGAATGTATTTCTTCTCTTCAGGAAATTGCTGAACTTTTTTACCAAAAACCCCATGGTCTCATCATCAATGTCTGAATCTGAATTTTCATCTTGGGGAAACTCTTCAAGACTTTTTAGCATCTTTGTTGTAGTAGTCTTTAGAGATATCCCCTTTTTGCGCTTGTCTGACTCTTTATGCATGTTTAGTCTTCCCAATTCCATTTCGTGCTCTTGTAGTTTTCCAAAGAGAGTAGCAAGATCCATATCACTTAGGTCCTTTGACTCCATAATTGCAGTCACCTTTGGTTGCCACTGTCTGTCTAAACATCTTAAGACTTTGTTAGTAAGTTCACCATCAAGAAAAGTCTTTCCAAGAGCTAGTAAATGATTTATTATGTGTGTAAAACGCTTTTGCATATTTGAGATGGATTCATCAGAAAGCATTCTAAATAGTTCATACTCATGCATGAGGGTGTTTAGTCTAGCCCTTTTGACTTCACTAGTACCTTCATGGGTCACTTGTAAAGTATCCCACATCTGTTTGGCACTAGTACATTGAGAGACCCTAAAGAATTCGTCATATGAGAGAGCGGATGTAATGATATATTTCCCTTTTAAATCATAACTTACTTTTTTCTTATCATCATCATTCCAACTCCCCTTGGGCTTATCAAGAACAGAATCATTAACTTTATGTTTTGGTACAAAAGGGCCATTTTCTATAGCATTCCAAATTTCTACATCTATTGCTTCAATGAAAATTTTCATCCTAACCTTCCAATAGGTGTAACCTTCGCCCAAAAACATAGGGGGGCGATTAATGGAAGAACCTTCACCACAGAAGGGATTACTAGAACCCATTGTTTACCAAACTAAGGATCGTACAGAAAAGCAGTTATGCTCGATCGTTTCCGACCGAGCTCTGATACCTTCCCCTTAGACATTACCCTCCAAAGAACCTCTTTGGAACTTGTATCCCCTAACCGAATCCTTGCCCAATCACAGCGAGTCCGTGTGTTGAAAGAACCTCTTTCACTTCCTTGAAACCTTCAAGTTAAGCGTGATGAAAACCTTTCACCAACTTGCGGAATTTGAGCAATCGTTGTTGTTGTAGTCACTTGCACCCTTGTGTGCGATTAACAACTCAAATATGTACAATGTCTATGAACACTAATTCAGTAATCTAAAGTGAAGAGAATGAATGATAAGTGTTTATCAAAGTGGGTTTATGAAAGTGAAAAGAGCAAACACTTGAATGTTCTTCGTTTATATGTTAAAAGTAGAAGAAATCATGAAGAACTTGTGAAATTTCAATGGCTTTTGTTTTTCCAGTAAGTACAGAGAGTTTCAGAGTTGTAAGAACGTGTTCTGATGTTTTGAAATCGTTTGGAACATATATATATATCAGTTAGGACAGCAAACGGCTATGTATATGACAGTTTTAACTGTATGTATCCGGATACTTTTGAAAGTATTCGGATACATCGTGTTTGATTTCAAAAATATAACTGTTGTTTTAAAGAAGTATCCGGATACTTTTGGATGTATCCGGATACATTTGATCAGATACACTTTTTTTTTTTAATTTGAAAATACTTTCTTGACTTCAAAAACATTATAAAAAAATATTTCCTTAATAATTTTTATTTTTATTTTTGAAAATCACTTTCTTTTCATTTTCATTTTTGAAAACCACTTTCTTTTATTTTTATTTTTATTTTTTTTTATTTTTTGAAAATCACCCACTTTTGATTTAACTTAGCATGCATACTATTTTTCTTTAGATTATGATTTAGCTTCATTCTAACTTAGACTTAACCATTAAGCACCTAAGGAACTCTAAGAAAATTAAATTAACATTACAAGTTTATAAGAATTCCTTTTTGACTAACTTGAGTCTAAGCTTCAATGTTGTAGACTTTGCTTTTTGGAATCATCAAAATCTCTTGGGCATTTGCTTCACATGCTTCACATTTTTTGACCAACCAAGAACTCCTTTCTGGAAATTGAGCTATCATGGAGCTTCTTGGTCTTTTCTTTGTAGAACTTGGAGTTCTCATAGGCCTCCAAACGGATCTCATCTAGCTCACTCAACTGCAGCTTCCTCTCCTCACCCGCTTGATCAAGAGCTAAGTTACATTGCTTCACAGCCCAATATGCACGGTGCTCTATTTCCACAGGAAGGTAGCATGCCTTACCAAAGACAACCCGATAAGGTGACATCCCTATGGGTGCCTTGTAAGCAGTCCGATGGGCCCATAGAGCATCCTCCAATCGTGTGCTCCAATCCTTTCTATTAGGCTTCACCATCTTCTCCAAAATCCGCTTGATCTCTCTGTTTGAAATCTCAGCTTGCCCATTGGTTTGGGGGTGATATGGTGTAGAAACTTTGTGCACAACCCCATACTTCTTGAGCAAAGCTTGCATGGATCTATTGCAGAAGTGTGTGCCTTGATCACTGACTATGGCTCTAGGTATGCCAAACCTGCAAAGGATATTAGACCTGACAAAATCTACAACAACCTGAGCATCATTAGTCCTGGTGGCCTTAGCTTCCACCCATTTGGATACATAATCCACAGCAAGTAAGATATAATAAAAACCAAAAGAAACAGGAAAGGGGCCCATGAAATCTATACCCCAGACATCAAACACCTCACAGAACAACATAGGTTGTTGCGGCATCTGTTGCCTCCAAGATAGGGCGCCTCCTGCTCTTTGACATTGCTCACATGAGCTGCAGATGTTGCTTGCATCCTTGAAGATGGTAGGCCAATAAAATCCAGAATCCAGCACCTTTCGTGCTGTCCTTTGAGTGCCAAGGTGGCCTCCAACTGGTGAAGCATGGCAAAACTGGAGAACCGATTGGATCTCATGATCTGGAATGCACCTGCGAATGACCTGATCACTGCAAAAATGCCACAAATAGGGGTCATCCCATACATAATACTTGGCATCGCTCTTCAATTTGTCTCTTTGAGCTTTGGATGCCAAGGGTGGAAAAACAGATGCAACTAGATAATTTACAATATCAGCAAACCAAGGAGTAAGGGGAGGGGGATGTGAAACATGCAAAGCTAGAAGCTGCGCATTCGGGAAGTCATCCCGGATAGGAAATGCATCCTCCTCTCTCTCTATTCTGCTCAAGTGGTCTGCGACAAGGTTATGCGCACCACACCGATCCTGAATCTCAAGATCAAACTCCTGGAGGAGCAACATCCACCTAATAGACCTAGGTTTGGAATCTGTCTTTTTCAAAATATACTTCAGAACAGCATGATCAGTATACACTACAACCTTAGAACCTAACAGATATGATCTAAACTTATCAAGTGCAAAGACAATGGCTAACAGCTCTTTTTCAGTTGTGGTGTAATTAACTTGTGCTAAATCTAAAGTCCTAGATGCATAATAAATCACATGAGACAGCTTACCAACCCTTTGGGAGAGAACTGCTCCCAAAGCATAATTCGAGGCATCGGTCATGAGCTCAAATGGGAGGGTCCAGTCAGGTGGTTGGATGATGGGAGTGGTGGTGAGTGCTCTCTTTAGCTCATCAAATCCCTTCTTGCATTGGTCTCCAAACTCAAATGCGGTATCCTTTTGAAGCAAGTTGGATAGTGGAAGGGCTATCTTGCTAAAGTTCTGAATAAACCTGCGATAGAAACCTGCATGGCAAAGAAAAGAACGCACCTCTCGCACGCAAGAGGGGTAAGGCAAATGTGATATTACATGCAGCTTAGCAGGGTCAACCTCTATGCCCTTATGCGAAATAATGTGCCCTAAGACTATGCCTTGTTCTACCATAAAGTGACATTTTTCAAAATTCAAGACAAGGTTAGTCTCAATGCACCTATTAAGCACCTTAGACAAACTATCAAGACATGCATCAAAAGAGGAACCATATACACTAAAATCATGCATGAAGACCTCTATGCAATGCTCAAGTAAGTCATTAAAAATACTCATCATACATCTTTGAAAAGTGCCAGGAGCATTGCATAGGCCAAAAGGCATCTTCCTATAAGCAAATGTACCAAAAGGACAAGTAAATGTGGTCTTATGTTGGTCCTCTAGTGCAATACAGATTTGGAAATAACCAGAGAAACCATCTAAGAAGCAATAGTGAGATTTACCTGCCAGGCGCTCCAACATCTGATCAATGAAGGGAAGAGGAAAGTGATCCTTGCGGGTCGCCTGGTTGAGCTTCCTATAGTCAATGCAGACTCTCCAACTGTTCTGCACTCTAGTGGGAATCAGCTCATCCTTCTCATTTTTGACAACTGTCACCCCAGACTTCTTGGGAACTACTTGAACCGGGCTTACCCAAGTGCTGTCTGAAATGGGGTAGATAATACCAGCTTGCAGCAGCTTGGTGACCTCTTTCTTCACCACATCAAGAATCTGGGAGTTCAACCGTCTCTGGGGTTGTCTCACTGGTTTAGCCCCATCCTCCAATAAAATCCGATGCATGCACATGGAGGGGCTAATACCAGGTATGTCTGCCAAAGTCCATCCTATTGCCCTTTTGTTTGCACTAATCACATCCAGCAACTGCTTCTCTTGATCAACAGAAAGGGAGGTAGAAATGATCACTGGAAGTTTCTGCTCATCCTCCAAGTAAGCATATTTGAGATGAGGAGGAAGGGGCTTCAGGTCCAATAAAGGTGTCTGCATCACAGATGGAACTAAAGGAGCAGCAGAATTGGATTCTGCCACCTGCACCTGAACAAATGGATTACACTCATGCATAACAGAAATGGGGTTAGGGTTAGCATGATCTGAATCTATATCGTATGAATCAACAGATGCAGTAGCAGAATTTAAAAACTGGTCAATTTCAATGCATGCAGTGCACATTTCGGAATCAGAACATGCAGAACAAGTAAATGAGCTAGTGAAAGATGGCAAATCATAATCATGCAAAAAGTCTAGAACATGCTCATCAATCAGATCATCAAGCAAGTCAACATGAAAGACAAAGTGGTCATCAGAAAAATGTTTCATAGCATCAAAAATATTGAATCGAACCACTCTGTCATCAAATTCCATTGAAAGTGTACCTGCATGCACATCAATCTTGGTTCGGGCTGTTTTTAAAAATGGTCTCCCTAATATGATAGGGACAGCACTACGAGAGGTGTCCTCTTCCATATCAAGAATATAAAAATCAGCAGGAAAGATAAGTTCACCAACCCGAACCAAGACATCCTCTATCAAACCTGCGGGGTAGGCAGTAGATCTATTTGCCAAATGGATAACCACACCCGTAGGTTGAAGAGGTCCAAGTGAAAGAGACTTGAAAACAGACATAGGCATAACATTAATAGATGCTCCTAAATCTAGCAAAGCATTCTCAAATTTAGTATTACCTATGATACAAGGCACAGAGAAAGTTCCAGGATCCTTACACTTTTCAGGAATATGAGGGACGGGTTTACCTATAAGAGTAGAGACATTTCTTCCCATGTTGATCCTCTCATTGCCCTTGAGCTTCCGTTTGTGTGTGCATAGATCCTTCAAGAACTTTGCATACCTTGGAATCTGCTTGATTGCATCAAGAAGGGGTATGTTGACTTCCACCTTCCTGAATGTGTCAAGTATCTCTTTGTCAATCTCTTCCATTTTCTTGCTTTGAGTCACCCCCCTTGGTGGGAAAGGAAGAGGAATGTGGGGTGGTTGTTGGGCAGCAGCAGGTGTTGTGCTTGTGAAAGGCTGAGCTAGATGGGATTTTCTGGTACTTGTGTGCTCACTCTCCTCGACCATTTGGCTCTTCTTGTTGGGTGAAACTAGATCATCTTTGTTGAGGTCAGATTCTGGTGTGGGTGTGACAATCTGCTTCCCTGACCTTAGACTAATGGCACTCACATTCTGGTTTGGATTGATCACTGTTTGGGATGGCAACTTGTTAGAATTCTGAGATTGCATAGTGTTGATTGCTATTGCCATTTGTCCCATCTGATTGGTCAAAGATTGAATGGAGGCCTCTTGTCTTTGAATGGATGCTCTAGTTTCCTGTTGGAATTGGAGATTTTGCATGGTCATCTGTTTCATCAGCTCTTCCAATGAAGGCTGTTGCTCAGTACTAGGAGCTGGTGGTGCAGAATTAGCCTGTTATTGCTGCTGTTGTTGTCTCTGTTGCTGGACTGGAGGAGGTACATATGGTGGTCTGGAATTGTTCTGAAATTGAACCTGTGAAGGTTGCTGTTTATCAGACCATCTCAGGTTGGGATGGTTCCTCCAACCAGGGTTGTATCTATTGGCAGAGAGATCAAAATTCTGTGGCTGCTGGTTTCTACTGTTGAATATGTTGGCGGCATATGCCTCAGGTTGGTTAGCACCAGTCGTTGGTTGCTACTGCAAAGAAGGGCATGCATCTGTGGGGTGCTCAGCAGATGTGCATATGCCACATAATCTAGCAGGCAGAGACAACTTCTTCTGGTTGATGGCCAATTGAGTGACCAAAGTTGTAAGTGAGTCTATCTTCTGTTCAAGCTTCTCAACCTTACCAGAACTTGTGCCAACACCATTCACTCTTCTCACTACGATTGCATCGTTGTTGCCCCTTGCATGGAATTGTTGACAATTGGAAGCCATCTTCTCAATCTTGGCTCTGGCTTCTAAAGGTGTCATGTCTCCTAGGGCACCACCACTCGCAGCATCAAGCATGTTTCTCTCCATGAGGTTGAGACCTTCATAGAAATATTGAATAAGCAGCTGCTCTGAGATCTGATGGTGGGGGCAGCTCGCACACAATCTCTTGAATCTCTCCCAATACTCGTAGAGACTTTCTCCACTTTGTTGCATGATGCCTGATATATCCTTTCGGATTGCTGTTGTTCTGCATGCAGGGAAGAATTTCTCCAAAAATGCCCTCTTCAGGTCATCCCAGCCTGTGATAGAACCAGGTGCCAGATCGTACAACCAATCCTTGGCTAGCCCCTCTAGGGAGTGTGGGAATGCCTTAAGACAAACATGATCCTCTTGCACATCATGTGGTTTCATAGTAGCACACACGATGTGGAACTGCTTGAGATGTCTATGAGGATCCTCACCTGCAAGACCATTAAACTTGGGCAACAAATGAATTAGTCTAGACCTTAGCTCATACGGGTCATCGGGATACTGGATGCACAAATCTTCAATAGTGAAATCAGGTGCAGCCAGCTCCCTCAATGTCCTCTCACGTGGTGGAGGTTGAGCCATATTTTCAAAATAAACAGAATAAGAATCAGAATCAGAATCAGAATTTATAGGAATAAAAGAAAAAGAAGCAGACTCACTATGTAAAGACTGAATAGACTCACTACCTATAGACTGGTTCCTATTTTGTCTAACTAATCTGTGATAAGTCCTATCAATTTCAGGGTTGTAAGGATGCAAGTAGCTTGGGTTGCCCCTAGTCATGTACTGAACAAAACACCATTAAGCATAGCAAACTGTCACAGATATGCATGACCAAAATAGGCAACAAATTTTTTTTATTTTTTATAATTTTTTTATTTATTTTTTTCAGCACCCTAAAATCATGAAAACATATTACAGAAAGTTTGAGTACAAAATTCAAAAGGGAACCAAGTCAAACAATTAAATCAGAGACCAAAAACTAAGAAAATAAAACTTGTAAAATAAAAAAGAAATAGTAAAACGCCTTTTTCAGGGTCCAGACGAAGGGGTTTAACGACGAAGTGGTAAAAATCAGATTATTCAGAAAATTCCCTTCGATTTGATGTAAAATTCGTCGAATTCCGAGTTACGGGTCAAAAGTTGCGACGATTTGAAGAAAGTGCTGCTAAAACTTGGAAAATTTTTCTGGAACTCATAACCAGTGATGACCTGAGTGATCGTGGTGCCTCAAAACCTTTTTATAAGATAAAAATAGTGTGGATATAAATTTTCGTGCAAAAGTTCCACCCACAACTATGTGAACTAGCAACCACAGAATCAATCAAATACACTAATTGCAACAAAATAGCAAAACGGCAAACAGTGCAACTTCAACCAGTTATCAGAATTGACTACTAGACCCTAAATCAGACACGACACACTATAATAACTATACTAACTACGACACTAACTAACTACTAATGACCTTTGGCAAGAACCGATATTCCCCGGCAACGGCGCCAAATTTGATCGAGGCCGTACCCGATACAAATAAAAAAAACAGTTTAAATATAGTACTAGGAAGTGACTCCTAGGTCGTCTCCCAAGGAATATCTTATCAAGAAAAAGGTCAAATCAGATAGTATGCACAGAAAATAGGGGGGTTTTGTATTGAATGTTGAAATCTAAGATCAAAACAGAATTAAAATAAAAACGAAGTAACAGATAAGGAAAAGCGGATAAACCCCTTTGGCTCGCTATCACAACTCTATCATCGGTCACAAAAGATCAATTTCTTTCCTCTTCACTGTCCAACTCGTGAGAACTAAATACTAAGCGAAAATTCAATTCTCATCCCAAAACCCAAACCTCTAATTAAGCATTAAAAGCCAAAGCATGGAGATTTTTCGAGTTTGCATAAATTAAGCATTCATACACATGGATTATCTCTATAGAATGGAACTAAGCGAACCATAACATATCAATAAGCATGAAAACAGTGAATAAAAACGAAATAGCATTAAGAATAAAACCTCAAGAGTATGTGATACATTACCAAAGGGATTTAACCTAAGAGTTTAGCCTTCCATGAAGAAAAATACCAAAAACGTGTAGAAAGGGAAGAGAGAGAAACCCTAGTAGCCACCACAAGCTTGGAGAACAAAACTAAGCCTTCTCTAAGAGAGAGAATGTAAAAGCGTGATTATGGAAGGTGGCTGCTAGGGTTTACACGAAATTGGCTAATTAAATCACAAAACGGGCCTAAATCATGGGCCCAAATCCTAAGGAAAGCTAATCTCTAAATTAAATCTAAAAATATCCTATAGATAAAATCTAAATCTTAAAAAATATAAACTAAATCTCAAATAATCCTAAAGATAGATTACAATCTTCACTTCATCATATATCTTCTCTTCCAAAATTAAATCTTCACTCCCAAAATGCCCAAAAAGCCCTTGTGCCAAATATGATCTGAAAATAGAAATAGAATTAATTAGGCTAAATAATCCCAAATTAAACAATATTCAGAATATTAGTCCAATAAACTCTAAATCACTAAATCAAGCTAAACAATGTCAAATGGGCAACAAGTATCAATAATAGGAGTAAAATAATGCAAAGAATAATGGGAAATAAAATGCTCATCACTGACTTACTGCTATGCCTAAGTCTTATCTTTCTTATTTGCAGGCATTACTTGAGGAGTGGATCTCCAGTCGTGCATTTAAGGATAGATGCATATCAAGAGAAATAGACATTTTGCGGTGGTTAAAACTGTCGCAATTGTTTTCACAATATAAAGAGGCATCTTGCGGCGGTTATAAATTGTCGCAATTGTTTTCATAATATATATAGAAGCATCTTGCGGCGGTTATAAACTGTCGCAATTGTTTTATAAAAATATATAGGCATCTTCCGACGGTTATAACTATCGTAAATGTTTTTAATGGAATTTCATATTAGCAATTTGCGGGGGTTTTGAACTGCCGCAAAATTTGCGTCAAAATTATACAGCCGTTGTCATAATCGCTGCAAAATATGATTCCCGACGGTCAGTTCTGCGTGAGTTAGAAAACCGCCGCAAATATATTTTGCGACGGTTAAAACCGCCGCAAAAGACCTCGATAAACCGTCCCAATTTGCCCGTTTTTTTGTAGTGGTTTGACTTCTATTTAACAACCAATTAGTTGGCTAAATTATTTTTGTAAAGTGAAAGTCAAAAGTGTTAGAACCAAAATGATTTTTGGTGTGTTTGCACTTCTTACAAGGAGTGCAATCACCTTCAATTTTAAAATCTAGCTTTGGTAATCCAACTACTAAGTCTTTTGATTTTAGTTTCTTTAATTGATTTACATTAATGTGAGCGGTCCTACGGTGTCATAACCAAGTGTCACTCTCTTTGCTAACTAGACAAGTAGAAACCAAAGAGGTGATATTGTTCAATTCGACCAAGTAAGTATTATTAGACCTTTTGCCAACAAATTTGATAGTTTCATCTTTGTCACTTTTTATGAGACATTGGGTAGAGGTAAATAATACATGGTTACCAATATCACATAGTTGACTAATGCTCAAAAGATTGTGTTCTAATCCTTGAACATAAAGTACATTATCAATAACCAAGTTGGAGGAATTACCGACTTTACCAATCCCAAGAATTTTGCCTTTGTTGTTGTCTCTATAAGTGACATATCCACCTTCTTGAGGAGTAAGCTCTATGAAGTTCCGGTTATCTCCCGTCATGTGCCTTGAACATCCATTATCAAGATACCACGGTTTCTTTTCGGTTCTAAGGCACACCTACAAAACAAAATCATTTGCTCATTTTGGGTACCCAAATTATGTTGGGTCCCTTTGGGTTAGCTTTGGATGTTGCTTCCTTCTTAATCCAAACATAAGTGCCCTTTTTAATTTCAAAATTCTTAATAAGACACATATTGTTTGTATGTCCAAATTTTCCACAATAAAAGCAAGTTGGTTTCTTTGTAAAATCAACTTTAGAGATTGAACCAACCACTTTATTGTTTCTTTTCTTATGGACATATCCTAAACCGGTTTTGTTTGAATTATGTCTTTGTGAACTAAGTAACCGATCTAGGTTCCTATCACTATTGGAGAGTGTGTTGAGTTTGTTTTTCAATTCTTCAACTTCATTTTCAAGTTCACCACACTTCTCACAATGAGTGATAGTTTCCTTAGGATTTGCACAATCACAAACATGACTAGAGCTAGCAAGTTCTAAGGATGCATTTTGGAGTTTCAAATCATTTATGTTTTTTTCCAATTCATTGATTTCTTTTTGATACTCCAAAATTTTCTTTCCTTTTTCCTTGTTAACCTTAGCTAGTTTTTCAAATTGTGTTAACATTTCATTATACTCATTGAGAAAATCATCATAAGGAATAGAGGAAGAGGAAAAGCTAGAACTTTGAGATGATACCTCATCCTCATTTTCACCATTGGCACTTGAGGCTTCATTGTTGCTTCTAGCCATGAGACATAGATTTGCAACTTCATCATCCGAGCTACTTGATGATGAGTTTGCTTCCTTCTCCGGTGCATCCCACACAATGTAAGCTCTCTTGCCTTTCCCCTCTTGGGTCTTCTTTTCACTCTTTCTCAAGTATGTAGGACATTCCATCCTTATATGTCCAATGCCTCCACATTCATGACACTTCAGTACATCACTTGAAGTCTTGTTCTTTGATTTTTGCTCCTTGGGTCTTCTATCTCTTGATGATGAGCCACTCTTCTTACCCTTGAGGAATTTATTGAATCTTTTCGCAAATAATCCGATTTCCTCCTCATTGAGTGCATGATCGGAGTTCTCACTTGTAGAGTCATCTTCAACCTCTTTTACAACTTTGGTTGAGGCCTTGAGAGAGATGCTCTTTTTCTTTTTGTCCGACTCCTCATGTGAGCTAAGTCTTGATAGATCAATCTCATGTTCCTTGAGCTTCCCAAACAAGGTTGCCAAGTCCATAGTGTTCAAATCCTTGGACTCCTTGATGGCGGTGACCTTTGGTTGCCATTTTCTATCAAGGCATCTCAAAATTTTGTGAGTAGTTTCACCATCACGAAATTGCTTTCCTAGAGAAATCAAGTGACTAATGATATGTGAAAACCTCTTTTGTATGTCATCAATAGATTCATTCGGGAACATGTGAAATAATTCATATTCATGTGTTAAAGAATTTAATCTAGCATTTCTTACTTCACTTGTTCCTTCATGTGTGACTTCCAAAGTGTCCCACATCTCCTTAGCCGACTTGCATTGAGAAACTCGATAAAATTCATCATGGGATAAAGCGGAAAAGATGATGTTTTTAGCTTTTAAATCAAAGGATACTTTCTTTTTATCATCATCATTCCAACTTTTAATAGGAATTTCAAGGACTTCCCCATTTATCATATGTCTAGGAATATATGGACCATCCTCTATTGCATCCCAAATATCGGTGTCTATTGCTTCAATAAAAACTCTCATCCGAACCTTCCAATAAGCATACCCTTCACCATTAAAGAGTGGTGGGCGGTTTATTGAAGAGGATCCTTCTTGATAATTGCTAGAGCCCATAGTTTCCAAAGGATCTTTTCGAAAAAGCTTTTACGCTCGATCTTTCGACCGAGCTCTGATACCACTTGTTGGAAACCAACAAGCGGGCTTAGCAATTACTAGAGGGGGGTGAATAGTAATCTGAATGCAACAGTGACTAATTTTCGAATGCAATTAAGTATAATTGATCACGTGCAGATTTTTCAGAAACAGAGCAAGAACACTCGAGTGTTTTTAAGACTACTCGAGTAAAATAACAAGAACACTCGAGTCTTCTTAAGAATACTCGAGTAAATCGTGCAGTTAGCAGAAAAACAGTTTCTGAATTATATGCACTTTAATCAATATGAATTAATCCAGTCCAGGGCAGATTAATAATAGAGTAGAAAGCAATTAAATAAAGCTATAACAACTTAAAAATCACTTAATTGCTGCGGAATTACTACACTAATTAATAACCCCCTTTTGAGCAACTTAGGTTTGGTTTTTGCTTGAAGTTAAAGAAAGCTATAAAAGATCAACACCAACAATTTTATACCGGTTCACTCTCTATTTAGAGAGCTAGTCCAGTCCCCCTAAGAACCTTAGGAGTGTCTACTAAAATCAAATTGTTAGAAATATTACAAAGGGTATTGAGATGCCTCACTCAACCTATCCCTTCTAAGAGTGTACCAAACTCTTGAATTTCTAGCCCAATTTGATGTTGGTGATGAAGACTCCTTCTTCTTCAAGCTCCTTGAAACCTTCAAGAGCTCCACCAAAGCTAAGAACCTCTTAGCCCTTGCTTGAGAACCTCCCAAGTCTTGAATGAACCTAAGACCCACTTAGGTACACTTGGTTACCAACCAAGATTTTTAGAACAAGAAGTGTTTGTGTATGTGGAGAAATCCAACAAATGATTTCCACTACAATTAAGCACAACTCTAACTCTTAGTACAAATAATAATGATGAATGAATAGATTGAGTTAGAGTAAATTTTCACTTGAGAGAGAGAATGATCAAAATGAATGTTTAGCACAATAGACTTTAATGTTCTAATCCCTTGGTTCAATAGCATTCATTTCTGATATATGGAAGAGGAAATGAGAGAGTAAGAGTAATTCTTTTCTCCCATTTTTGCCCTCTTCCAACGGTTAAAAAATTTGCTGTCAGAGTCAAAATACTCGAGTATTTTTGACACTACTCGAGTCTTTTGCCCATCTTTCAATAGAAATGCCCATGTATTGAACTAATGGTCAAATCTCTGATTTGAGGCTGAAATACTCGAGTATTCTGGGAAGTACTCGAGTGTTTTGATACTCGAGTAACTTTTAGATTACTCGAGTGTCTTTATACTCGAGTATTTTTGAGCTTACTCGAGTGTTTTGCCCAGAGATGATAAAAATCAAGTTTTTCAACAATTTATTTCAATTCTCTCCTCAAGGAATAATTTTATGTAACCCGAACCTTTTTCATGCATTTAAAATTATTTATCCTAAGGATGAGATTACTTCCTAAGCTACCCACTCTCAATAAAATAAATAAAATTACATTTAAAGTAAAATTGAGAATGACTAGGTAAGTGATGCACTTGATCTTCTTGACTTGATGAGCTTGAATTCTTCCTTTAAATCCATGATCTAATTATATTGTCATCATCAAAATAAATCCACCTCATTGGAGACTTGATTATACAATCTCCCCCTTTTTGATGATGACAAAATAATTAAACCATTCCTTCACTTTTGAGAGCTCCCCCTCAATATAGGAACCTATAAACCTGTCAATCCAGAGAATTCCAAGCACAGCATAATATCATAGTAATCATAGTCAAGTGCACAATATGCAATTGGTATCAGAGCGAGAGCAAAAATAATATCAGAGTAAAAAAAATGTTCTTGCTCTTCTCATGCCTCTTTTCTCCCCCTTTTTGTCATAATCAAAAAATATCATTTGGAAACGGAGGAGACAAGAAGGGTACCAATAACGAAAACTCCCCCTAAATAATAGCAAGATAAAATAAATATGACTATCGGAGAACATAACGCATGCGAAAACCAATGAAAATCATAACATAAAGCAAGAGTCATCACAGCATAAAACAACATAAAGACCAAATCCCAGTCTGAAATAAAAAAAATAAACATCACAAAAGCGGATAGAGACCCACGCAGGGGTAACAAGGTGCAAACTAACTCCCAACGACATAATGAGAAAAAAAAACTAAAAACCATGAAATACATGCCATAAAACAGAAAACATCGAAAATAGTGTGCAATGTCCACAAGTCTCAGAACATGTCCAGTGCAGGGGGGTCCTGCGGAGGAAAGAAGCGTCCGAAGGCAGTCATCATGTCGTTGAACCGAGCATTCATCTGAACCGAATGCTGGTCCAACCGCGAGTAAAGCATAGCGGACTGAACTCCCATCTGTGACTCAAGGCGGCTAATGCTGTCCTGCTGCTCCGTCATCCGATGCTCAAAACTATCAATACAACTGTCAAACTGATCAAAGCGAGCATCGAAGTGAGTCTAATATGTCCCAAATGCAGGATTGCCAAAATCAATATTATCAACCGGATCATCTGCACCACCACCAGCACCACCACCATCAGCCTGATCAAACTGAGCCTGCTCCTCAGCCAACTGCTCAGCATCTACTCCTTGCTGAGCTGCAGCACGCTCAGCGGCCTCCTGAGCCTCCATGGCTGCCACCTCATCCATCCAGTACCACCTCCCACCACGCTTCCTCATCTTCATTTGACGAAGCAGCCCGTCATGAAGCGCATGCAACTCCGCAGGAGGATCAAAGGAATCCTCACCGACAGGAATAGGCACATTGAAGTGCTGGAGGAGTCTACTCACATGCATCGGATAAGGCAAGTTTTGGGTGGCTTTAGAGCTCCCCGCTTTGACCATCCGAGCAAGAACAATCGCAGCCCAATTCAGCATATTATCATTAAGAATGGCATCAGTGAGTTGAAGCTCTAATTTGGTGGGCTTTGAGTAATTTGGAGAGGTTTGGGGCAAGAGTATATGACAAACTATGTGATGAAGTATGCGGTTTGATGTGGTCATATGCACAGCTTTCTTCTCGTTTCCGTCATAAACACGATCGGGACGAAGCAGGTTTCTAAAAATATCATCAGTGTCAGTATTGAAATTGTTCTGCCCCGTTCGTGTTATGCCAAAAACGGTCTCTAAATCCCTAGGCCTAATCTGAAAATGGGTGCCTTCTACACTGGTTTCATAGGTAGTCCTATCTACCTCCTTAAAATTTGCATAAAATTGTCGCACAAGCCTAAGATAAATAGGACCATGAAAATAGATAAATTGCATAAGGTGCTGATCTCTAAGCTTTTGAACAAATGTAAAGCCATTACCCTCACGGAATTCCTCAGTGGTCCAGCTTTGCACACCGTATGCATGAGTCACAAACAATGCCTCCCTCCTAGCACACTCATTTGGAGAGAAGAATTCCACTTCTTCCTCTGAAGATGATGAAGGAGGAGGAGTGGGCTCCCTCCTTTTCTTCCTTGGACGTAGGGCAGCACGAGAAGTAGACATTTGCACACAAATTGACAGAAAAATTGAAGAATTTTGAATTTGGGGGAGTTAGGGTTTGAAAAGGGATTTTCGGATTTGAGGGTGAAAAATAGAGATTTGAAGTGAAATAAGTGAAGAATAATGATGAGAAGATGATTTGGAGTTGAAATATGTGAAAAATTTGAGTTAAAATCGTGTTTTTGATGATGGAGGGTGAGAGAACTCGAGTGAAGAGAGAGGGGGTTCGTGAAAAGTGAGGGGCTGAAACGCTGCTGCTGGCTTTAAACTTGTCGCATTACTCGAGTGTTTTAAAAACACTCGAGTGTTCTAAGCCTGATACTCGAGTATTGGTGAAAGTACTCGAGTAAAAAGCCCAGTCCAGAAAGTTGGAAGTTACTGGACTGAAATTCACGCGAGTAAAATTTGAAAGACTCGAGTAAAAACGAAATTACTCGAGTAAAATTTAAAACACTCGATTGAAAGCATCAGACATGGCCAAAAACTTTTTCAATTTTCAAATGATTTAATTTTGGAATTAAAATACTCGAGTAAAAATAAAAATACTCGAGTAAATTTGACAGACAGACAGTTTTAATAGCATTTTGAACACAATTTCACAAATCCAACATATTTAACATCAACACAGATTTTGAATTAAAATCACTCACAATCAAAATCATATATTTCACAGTATCTCAAGGTCCAATTGTTCATCAAATACCAATACACATGAAATGAGACATACTTGGTGATTTTTCACAAACACAAATCAATTAGCTAATGCTTGACTCATCTAAAATTCCAAGTTCTCCTCTTATATGATAAAAGGTATCTCTTGGCAATGGTTTTGTAAAAATGTCCGCTAATTGGTTTGTGGTACTTACAAATTCAATAGAGCAATCACCCTTTTGTACATGATCCCTTAGGAAATGATGTCTAATTTCAATGTGTTTAGTCCTTGAGTGATACACCGGATTCTTAGTTAAGTTGATTGCACTCGTGTTATCGCATTTAATAGGAATATTTTCAAGTTTCAAACCAAAATCTAATAATTGTTGTTTCATCCACAAGAGTTGAGCACAACAACTACCGGCGGCGATATATTCCGCTTCGGCGGTGGAAAGAGCAACACAAGCTTGCTTTTTAGAAAACCATGACACTAGTGAACTTCCCAATAAATGGCAAGTACCACTAGTGCTTTTGCGATCAAGCTTGCATCCCGCAAAGTCGGAATCCGAATAACCAACCAAACTAAGACTAGTATCACTAGGGTACCATAATCCGGTGTTAATTGTTCCTTTAAGATATTTAAAAATATGTTTGACCGCGGATAGGTGTGACTCCTTAGGATTAGCTTGAAAACGGGCACACATGCATACACTAAACATAATGTCCGGTCTAGATGCGGTAAGATATAGAAGACTACCTATCATGCCTCTATATTTACTAACATCAACCGGTGTACCTTGTTCATCCTTGTCTAGGTAGCATGATGTGCTCATGGGAGTGTAAGCTTCTTTGCATTTGTCCATTCCGAATTTTCCAAGGAGCTCCTTGCAATATTTTCCTTAATGCACAAAAATCCCCTCCTTGACTTGCTTGATTTGAAGTCCTAGGAAGAACTTGAGCTCCCCCATCGTGGACATTTCAAATTCCTTTTTCATCAAATTAGAGAACTTGCTACACAAGGACACGTTAGTGGCACCAATGATAATATCATCTACATATATTTGCACTAACAAAATGTCCTTTTTGGTTTTATAGATGAATAGGGTATTATCAACCTTTCCTCTTTGAAAGTCATTTTCTAATAAAAAGGTACTTAATCGATCATACCAAGCTCTAGGAGCTTGTTTTAATCCATAAAGTGCCTTTTTCAATTTATAAACATGGTTTGGAAATTCATGACTTTCAAAACCGGGTGGTTGCTTAACATACACTTCTTCATTTATGAAACCATTCAAGAAAGCACTCTTGACATCCATTTGATAAAGAGTAAATTTCATAATTGATGCAAAGGCAAGCAAGATTCGGATTGCCTCAAGGCGTGCAACCGGAGAAAAGGTCTCATCATAATCAACACCTTCCTCTTGGTTGTACCCTTGGGCAACAAGTCTCGCTTTGTTTCTTATAATCAAACCGGATTCATCAAGTTTATTTCTATAAATCCATTTTAAACCAATTATGGTATGATCATCGGGTATAGGCACTAATTCCCAAACATCATTTCTAACAAATTGATTTAGTTCTTCTTGCATGGCCATAACCCAATGTTCATCCAAAATTGCTTCCTTAATTGAATTTGGTTCGATTTGAGAAACAAAGGAAACAAAATGACAAATATTTTGAATTGTCCTACGAGTTAATACTCCCTTTGAAAGGTCTCCTATGACATTGTCAATAGGGTGAGCTTTCACCGTTTTCCAAGCCGGATCAAGATCATTTTTAAATTCTCCTTCATCCTTTAAAATCTCCTTCCCTTTTTCCTCTTTTGAAAACTCAAAACCTTCATCACAACCATCACTTAAAACACCATCTTCTTTCGAAGACTCATTAAAAACCACATGAATAGATTCTTCAATAGTCATATTTCTTTTATTAAAAATTCTATATGCTTTACTATGTGAAGAATAACCCAAAAATATTCCCTCATCGGATTTGGAGTCAAATTTTCCAAGTTGATCTTTTCCATTGTTTAAAACATAAACTTTGCATCCAAAAACATGAAAATGGGATATATTTGGTTTTCTTCCTTTGTAAAGCTCATAGGGAGTTTTCTTGAGCATGGGCCTAATTAGAATTCTATTCATGACATAGCAAGCCGTATTAACGGCATCGGCCCAAAAATAATGAGGTACTTGAGAATCATTTAGCATGGTTCTTGCAAGTTCCTCTAACACCCTATTTTTCCGCTCTACCACTCCATTTTGTTCTGGAGTTCTTGGTGGGGAATATTGGTGTTCAATACCATGTTTATCACAAAATCTATCAAACTTGTATTTTTCAAATTCACCACCATGGTCGGTTCTAATAGTAATTACTTTTTGGTTTACTTGGTTTTGCACAAGTTTAACATGGCGTTTAAAAGATTTGTAGGTCTCACTCTTTGCACTTAAGAATAGAGTCCATGTAAATCTAGAAAAGTCATCAACAATCACCAAGCCATAGTAGTTCCCACCAAAGATTTTTACTTGAGAAGGTCCAAACAAGTCCATATGAAGCATTTCTAATGGTCTTGTTGTGGACACACATCATTTTTAGAACCAAAATGATTTTTGGTGTGTTTGCACTTCTTACAAGGAGTGCAATCACCTTCAATTTTAAAATCTAGCTTTGGTAATCCAACTACTAAGTCTTTTGATTTTAGTTTCTTTAATTGATTTACATTAATGTGAGCGGTCCTACGGTGTCATAACCAAGTGTCACTCTCTTTGCTAACTAGACAAGTAGAAACCAAAGAGGTGATATTGTTCAATTCGACCAAGTAAGTATTATTAGACCTTTTGCCAACAAATTTGATAGTTTCATCTTTGTCACTTTTTATGAGACATTGGGTAGAGGTAAATAATACATGGTTACCAATATCACATAGTTGACTAATGCTCAAAAGATTGTGTTCTAATCCTTGAACATAAAGTACATTATCAATAACCAAGTTGGAGGAATTACCGACTTTACCAATCCCAAGAATTTTGCCTTTGTTGTTGTCTCTATAAGTGACATATCCACCTTCTTGAGGAGTAAGCTCTATGAAGTTCCGGTTATCTCCCGTCATGTGCCTTGAACATCCATTATCAAGATACCACGGTTTCTTTTCGGTTCTAAGGCACACCTACAAAACAAAATCATTTGCTCATTTTGGGTACCCAAATTATGTTGGGTCCCTTTGGGTTAGCTTTGGATGTTGCTTCCTTCTTAATCCAAACATAAGTGCCCTTTTTAATTTCAAAATTCTTAATAAGACACATATTGTTTGTATGTCCAAATTTTCCACAATAAAAGCAAGTTGGTTTCTTTGTAAAATCAACTTTAGAGATTGAACCAACCACTTTATTGTTTCTTTTCTTATGGACATATCCTAAACCGGTTTTGTTTGAATTATGTCTTTGTGAACTAAGTAACCGATCTAGGTTCCTATCACTATTGGAGAGTGTGTTGAGTTTGTTTTTCAATTCTTCAACTTCATTTTCAAGTTCACCACACTTCTCACAATGAGTGATAGTTTCCTTAGGATTTGCACAATCACAAACATGACTAGAGCTAGCAAGTTCTAAGGATGCATTTTGGAGTTTCAAATCATTTATGTTTTTTTCCAATTCATTGATTTCTTTTTGATACTCCAAAATTTTCTTTCCTTTTCCTTGTTAACCTTAGCTAGTTTTTCAAATTGTGTTAACATTTCATTATACTCATTGAGAAAATCATCATAAGGAATAGAGGAAGAGGAAAAGCTAGAACTTTGAGATGATACCTCATCCTCATTTTCACCATTGGCACTTGAGGCTTCATTGTTGCTTCTAGCCATGAGACATAGATTTGCAACTTCATCATCCGAGCTACTTGATGATGAGTTTGCTTCCTTCTCCGGTGCATCCCACACAATGTAAGCTCTCTTGCCTTTCCCCTCTTGGGTCTTCTTTTCACTCTTTCTCAAGTATGTAGGACATTCCATCCTTATATGTCCAATGCCTCCACATTCATGACACTTCAGTACATCACTTGAAGTCTTGTTCTTTGATTTTTGCTCCTTGGGTCTTCTATCTCTTGATGATGAGCCACTCTTCTTACCCTTGAGGAATTTATTGAATCTTTTCGCAAATAATCCGATTTCCTCCTCATTGAGTGCATGATCGGAGTTCTCACTTGTAGAGTCATCTTCAACCTCTTTTACAACTTTGGTTGAGGCCTTGAGAGAGATGCTCTTTTTCTTTTTGTCCGACTCCTCATGTGAGCTAAGTCTTGATAGATCAATCTCATGTTCCTTGAGCTTCCCAAACAAGGTTGCCAAGTCCATAGTGTTCAAATCCTTGGACTCCTTGATGGCGGTGACCTTTGGTTGCCATTTTCTATCAAGGCATCTCAAAATTTTGTGAGTAGTTTCACCATCACGAAATTGCTTTCCTAGAGAAATCAAGTGACTAATGATATGTGAAAACCTCTTTTGTATGTCATCAATAGATTCATTCGGGAACATGTGAAATAATTCATATTCATGTGTTAAAGAATTTAATCTAGCATTTCTTACTTCACTTGTTCCTTCATGTGTGACTTCCAAAGTGTCCCACATCTCCTTAGCCGACTTGCATTGAGAAACTCGATAAAATTCATCATGGGATAAAGCGGAAAAGATGATGTTTTTAGCTTTTAAATCAAAGGATACTTTCTTTTTATCATCATCATTCCAACTTTTAATAGGAATTTCAAGGACTTCCCCATTTATCGTATGTCTAGGAATATATGGACCATCCTCTATTGCATCCCAAATATCGGTGTCTATTGCTTCAATAAAAACTCTCATCCGAACCTTCCAATAAGCATACCCTTCACCATTAAAGAGTGGTGGGCGGTTTATTGAAGAGGATCCTTCTTGATAATTGCTAGAGCCCATAGTTTCCAAAGGATCTTTTCGAAAAAGCTTTTACGCTCGATCTTTCGACCGAGCTCTGATACCACTTGTTGGAAACCAACAAGCGGGCTTAGCAATTACTAGAGGGGGGTGAATAGTAATCTGAATGCAACAGTGACTAATTTTCGAATGCAATTAAGTATAATTGATCACGTGCAGATTTTTCAGAAACAGAGCAAGAACACTCGAGTGTTTTTAAGACTACTCGAGTAAAATAACAAGAACACTCGAGTCTTCTTAAGAATACTCGAGTAAATCGTGCAGTTAGCAGAAAAACAGTTTCTGAATTATATGCACTTTAATCAATATGAATTAATCCAGTCCAGGGCAGATTAATAATAGAGTAGAAAGCAATTAAATAAAGCTATAACAACTTAAAAATCACTTAATTGCTGCGGAATTACTACACTAATTAATAACCCCCTTTTGAGCAACTTAGGTTTGGTTTTTGCTTGAAGTTAAAGAAAGCTATAAAAGATCAACACCAACAATTTTATACTGGTTCACTCTCTATTTAGAGAGCTAGTCCAGTCCCCCTAAGAACCTTAGGAGTGTCTACTAAAATCAAATTGTTAGAAATATTACAAAGGGTATTGAGATGCCTCACTCAACCTATCCCTTCTAAGAGTGTACCAAACTCTTGAATTTCTACCCCAATTTGATGTTGGTGATGAAGACTCCTTCTTCTTCAAGCTCCTTGAAACCTTCAAGAGCTCCACCAAAGCTAAGAACCTCTTAGCCCTTGCTTGAGAACCTCCCAAGTCTTGAATGAACCTAAGACCCACTTAGGTACACTTGGTTACCAACCAAGATTTTTAGAACAAGAAGTGTTTGTGTATGTGGAGAAATCCAACAAATGATTTCCACTACAATTAAGCACAACTCTAACTCTTAGTACAAATAATAATGATGAATGAATAGATTGAGTTAGAGTAAATTTTCACTTGAGAGAGAGAATGATCAAAATGAATGTTTAGCACAATAGACTTTGATGTTCTAATCCCTTGATTCAATAGCATTCATTTCTGATATATGGAAGAGGAAATGAGAGAGTAAGAGTAATTCTTTTCTCCCATTTTTTCCCTCTTCCAACGGTTAAAAAATTTGCTGTCAGAGTCAAAATACTCGAGTATTTTTTAGACTACTCGAGTCTTTTGCCCATCTTTCAATAGAAATGCCCATGTATTGAACTAACGGTCAAATCTCTGATTTGAGGCTGAAATACTCGAGTATTCTGGGAAGTACTCGAGTGCTTTGATACTCGAGTAACTTTCAGATTACTCGAGTGTCTTTATACTCGAGTATTTTTGAGCTTACTCGAGTGTTTTGCGCAGAGATGATAAAAATCAAGTTTTTCAACAATTTATTTCAATTCTCTCCTCAAGGAATAATTTTATGTAACCCCAACCTTTTTCATGCATTTAAAATTATTTATCCTAAGGATGAGATTACTTCCTAAGCTACCCACTCTCAATAAAATAAATAAAATTACATTTAAAGTAAAATTGAGAATGACTAGCTAAGTGATGCACTTGATCTTCTTGACTTGATGAGCTTGAATTCTTCCTTTAAATCCATGATCTAATTATATTGTCATCATCAAAATAAATCCACCTCATTGGAGACTTGATTCTACAAAAAGGAAAAAACTTTGCTAAGATCAAGAAAAATAATGCTTGTTACCATTATTTGTTTCAGCTTAACTCCTTTGGTTGAAAAAGAAAAAAAATTTAAAACTGGAATATTTGATTCTTAAATAGGTTGCATGAGTATGATGTTGTAGTACCTACAAATTAAATTAGCCATAGATTAGT
This sequence comes from Crotalaria pallida, assembly GCA_037953625.1. Taxonomy (NCBI): domain Eukaryota; kingdom Viridiplantae; phylum Streptophyta; class Magnoliopsida; order Fabales; family Fabaceae; genus Crotalaria; species Crotalaria pallida. The sequence continues at coordinate 28,927,683 of CM075653.1, forward strand.
ATTTTTAAAGTGGTATCTGGTAGCAAGACAAAGAACTTCTAATCTAGTTTAGGGCGTAGAATGAGGACTAGAACTTATTGAATCTAGTTATAGTTATAGTTGCAGTTATAGTTTGGACTTCAGATTTTGATTCTTTTACCACTTAATGCTCTTTTGTTAAAACATTGGTTCATTTTTCATCAGGAAATGACATTGTTTCTGCTCTCTTTTTCTATTTTGTTGTCTATTTAGTTATTCTATACTTCATAGAACCATAGTCCATGTTGAATAGCATGAGTTGCAACTTTGGACATAACTTGGCTCTAAGCCTTTTGTCATTTTGTGCCATTTGATCGATTTCAATGCCAGGGGTCTTGGTTGCACCTAACATGTCCATAGAATCTACAAGCTGATATTACAACAATATCGAAATTGTGGAATCCAAGGATAATGCAAATGTAAGAATTTGTTTTTTTCTTTATAGTTGCATGATTTTTTTTAAGGTGTTCATATATTATGATTCTCGCATTATTCATTATACTGCAGGTCTGTTTGTGGGATTGCTAAATCATGGTGTCTTGCTTGTGGATATGTTACAAAAGGTTTCTCTATTCTTAGTGAAACTATTGGATTTCATGACTCCAGATTACCGCCGTTGTTGTTGATGTGGTTAGTTTGTTGTAGGAGTTTTGATGATGTAAATTTTAAGATTTTAGAGTTAGTTGAAAACTAAAATCTTTTGCCATTTGTAAAAGTGAAATGATAGAACAATTGCAAATTTAGTGATGTCGAGATATTGATATTTTTTAATTTTTTTTCCAAGTTTCATGTTTTTTCTATCTTATATATATATTTTTGTTGTTACCGAATGTCATTATGCTCTTTTAATAATAAAACTTATCTGTTGATAAAATAAATAAATAAATAAATAAAAGACATCAAGAACTTGTTGAAATATATAAATTAAGGAAAAAATTATAAAAAATAATAGTGATTATAAGAATTATTGATTCCGGTTTCTTATAAAAAAAACTTTATAGTGATCATAAGAATTATTGATCTCGGTTCCTTATAAAAAACTTAATAGTGATCATAAGAATTATTGATCCCGGTTCCTTATAAAAAAACATAACAGTGATCATAAGAATTATTGTTCCCGATCCCTTTAAAAATTTATCAGTGATTATTCGGTATTATTGATCCTGGTTCCTTGTTTCTCTATAGATCCCGATTCTGTATTTTTGAAAATAATCGGGATCAATAGTGACATACTTTTTACGCCGCTGGATACAATCCCGGTGCGGAACCAGGATCAAAATAGGTGCAGAACCGGGATCATTTTACATTTATGTAGTAGTGTATCTTTATTTGTGTTGTCCATGGAAATTTTGACCTGAATTCTGCAGCATGCTAGCTACTCACCATAGGAATTTCAGGTTTAATCCTCTTTGCAAAGAGATGAGGCTTGTTAATTTAGCTTTTGCAGATGATTTGATGATTTTTTGTAAGGGTCACCCTGCTACTGTTAATATCCCGATGCAGGCTTTTGATAATTTTTTACATATGTCAGGATTGCATGATAGCAATGAAAAATCTTCTATATTTATGGCAGGTATCCCACAGTAGAGGCAAGAGAAACTTGTTGAGATTACTGGTTTTCAGAAGGGGATCTTCCCTTTCAGATATCTTGGTTTACCGTCTGTTAAGAAATTGTCAGTATCCACATGTCATTTACTATTAGATAAGGTGACTAAGAGGATTAACTCTTGGAAAACTAGGAATTTGTCGTATCAGGGCATGTGTTGTCTTATAAACCCAGTTCTTATGAGTTTGTATTCTTACTGGGCTACTATTTTTATTATTCCGAAAACTATGTTGCGTGATATTGAGAGGATTTGTGTTGGAAGTCAAGCTTTCCAAGGACTTCAAGTGCAACTATTATATGGTTTTGATGATAACAAACTCAAGATTCTCAAGTTCATATCAAGTGCAATCAGAAGATCTTCATCCTTCAAGTCCAAGCTTCAAGTTGAATAATCAAGCAAATGAAGTTGAAGGCTCAAGCAAATAGAAGACCTTTTAGCCCTTTTCCCTTAGGACATCATGTAAGGTAATGAAGTCAAGGTTTATATTATGTTAAAAGGCCAATATAAGTTTTTCTAAATATGTTTTTCATATAAAAGGAGAAGAAAAAGAAGTTTTGTGAAAATCGGTTTTTATATCTTAGTTTTGGTGAAAATATTTGATGATACAAAACTCTGAATATTTTTATGTTATGCAAGAAGGAGTAATCGATTACTTGCCTTAGTTAATCGATTAACTTTGTTGCATCATAGAAAAATCAGAGAGCTTGTAATCGATTAAGTGAACTTTGCTAATCCATTACTTTCTTATGAGAGCAATCGATTACATAGCTCAAGTAATCGATTAAAATTGTTGCACCATATATTTTCCTGAGACATGGTAATCGATTACATGTTGTGTAGTAATCGATTACATGATGTTACATCATACAATTATCAGAGGCTCTGTAATCGATTATTAGAATAGTGATAATCGATTATATGAGTTGCATCATATATTAAACAGAAGTGAAGTAATCGATTACATGCATGTGATAATCGATTACTGGTTTTTAAAATGAATTTCAAAGTTTCTATTTTTAAAGGGATAATCGATTACCTCCCTCAAGTAATCGATTACCTCAAGTTTTATTGAAAAACATGTCAGAATCATTTTTATTATTTCCTGATTTGTTTTTATATATAATATTCTAATTTATTTTATAAAATTCGAAAATGATTTTAAATTTGAATTATTTCCTTTTTCGCTTTAAGAATCAAATCTTTGTTTTATTTTCTAAATCTTTTTTATTTGGTTTTGATTTTAAAACTTAAATTATTTTATTTCCAAAATCGTTTTTGATTTGATTCTGATTCTATTTTCAAATTCAAAATTCAAATTTCAAATATTTTCAAATCTTTGGTTTTAATTCTTAAATCTTTTATTTTATCTTTTGATTTGTTTTTGATTTCAAAAACAAACTCTATTTATTTGTATTTCAAAATCAGTAACACTTCTACATTCAAGAACTTTGATCATCACGTTTCTTCTTCTTCTTCTTCTCTGGTTTTCACGCTCAATCTTTTTGAAGAAAAACAAAACCTTGTATTGGCCTGATAACACTTTCTTTTGACTTCATTGCTATAGAATTATATTGTTGTATATGTGTTGCTTAGAACACATAATTGTTAGAGTGGCCTATTATTGTTGTATCCGCACTATTAAGAGTGCACTATAGGTCTTGTACCAATCACTCATACCATAACCAGTGTTGTAAGGGGTGTGTAACCCTTAGTTACTAGGGAGTGAATCTCCTAGTGCGGACGTGCGGCGTTCGTGGTTGTAGGGTGAGGAACCCTGTTGTGTTGGGTAGTGCTAGACGAACGGTGGGTCACCTAGTAGTTAGGCTATCTGGAAATCTAGGAAAGGTTTTCCTAGTTGTGTATCGAGGTCCCTGGCGAAAGGAGGTTCCTAGTAGCTTGCGGAGCGCTCTGGATGTACTTGGGGACGCGTGGCGTCTTGGTTTAGTGAAAAGCTCAAGCGGGTCGCTTGGGGACAGGATGTAGGTCGGGTTTGCCAAACCAGGATAAAAATCTCCGGTGCAATCTCTTCTATCCCTCATCTCTTTATTTTCCGTTGTTATATTTATTTGTTGTGCATCATAACGATTATTTTCATAATAATTAATTTAATTGTTTTAAATTAATTAGCGTGGTAAAAAACGTCACGTCGCCCAAGGACGTAAACCTATCACTTCTCAACATACAACGGGTGTGATAAAAAACGTCACCACATCTGATGAACGTCACGTCGCCTAAGGACGTAAACCTTATCACTTGTGATACACAACAGAGGTGATAAACAACGTCACCATGTCTGATTAACGTCACGTCGCCAAAACGTAAACCTTACCACTTGTGTGCAACACACCGTTGAATCATCAAATCAACAGTATACCATATACTGCCCACATTGTCCACCTTAATGTGTCATCGAGCTAGTAGCAACTTTTAGTATTTCCAGAGGTCCTGCTCATGTCACCCGAACATGAATAAACAATCTGGCACTCAAGCTCTTAACTTAAAGAAATTGATTGGTCTACCTCATTATAACGTGCCACCCGAGCAACGTTATGACGTGCCTCCCGAGCAACGTCCCGTCATCCAAACGGAATAACCATATCATCAATCAATTTCTTTTAGGTCTTAGATCATTTGGATTATTGTCATTTAAGTATTAACCAAATGGTTCAGAATTGAAAATGGTATTTCTAATATTCTGGGTAAAATACTCGAGTATTCTTCATTTTCCAGAAATTCATGTTTCAGTTTTCACTAAAATACTCGAGTGTTCTACATAGTTACTCGAGTGTTCTTCAGTCTTTACCAAATTACTCGAGTGTTCTTCATGGTTACTCGAGTGTTCTTCATTTTCCAGAAATTCATGTTTCAGTTTTGGTCGAAATACTCGAGTATCAACCCCAATACTCGAGTGTTTTCAGACAGATAACACTGCAATTTGCATTTTAACATACCATTTCCAATTCTAGTCCAATCCAATGATCAACAGAGCTTACATTATACATATTAAACATGTTCCAACACAAAAACCACAACTTATTACACTGAATCACATCTGAGCAACAATTATGCACAAAAACACATTTTTAGCAACTCAACATACCAAATTCAGTTCCAAACACTTTTGCCATGAAAACAACTTGCATATATCTCACATGCAACATATAGAACTTTCTCAGAACAACATTAGAACACAGTTTGGTCTCCAAACCAATTTCCCTATTCAAACTAAGCCCTTAGAGCCTCTTGGTGGCTCTCTAATCAAATGCATGCAATTTAAACTCTATCTAGTGAATAGAGAGCTTCCCCCTTACCTCTTAGACGTGAATCAACAGAGACTTTACCAAAACTTAGCTTCCAAGCCGGATTCCCCAATAACCCTTTTGACAGCAGCAAAGTTTGGACAGGGTCACAAGACCCACGATTTTGATCAACAAACCATGCAAAATAATTGGGGAAAAAGATTAGGAGATATTCTATGCAACAAGCATGAGAGAATGAAACAAATTTGAGGTCAGTAGGATTCATGAGCTTACCAAAATCAAAGGCCAAAGTAAGCTCCAAGAACCCGATTCTGGTTTTGACAGCAACCAGACCTCTACTTTCGAGCTTCAATTCTCCTAACACACAAACTCTCAGCTCACAATCTTGGTGTCTATACAAAGCACGTGATGAGAGCTATGTATTGGTGTATGATTTGCAGCTCAATTAGACTCAGAGAAGGAGAATCGATTAAGAGAAGTTTGGAACCCTAACACTCGGATTCTACACGAAATTGGGCAAATGGATTGTTGATTCATCAACCAGAGGCTTAAATAATCATTCATGGAGCTCATGCAGCTCGACACGAAAGCCTTGGACGTGTTGAAGGACTGATTTCGTGTCAAACGGCGGTGACTCGGTGGTGGTGACTCACCAAACGCACTAACTCGTCAACTCTGACCAAAATACTCGAGTACTCCCAAAAACACTCGAGTATTTTGCCCAGTTTTTGAAAAATATTAATTTTATTTTCTTTCCCTCCAAAACCTTTCTAAAATTACTTCAAGGTCCCCAAACAGGGATTAATGTGAAAAATATTTATTTTCTCATATTAAAACTCTCTAATATTATCATTCATAATAAATTACTTTGAAATTAAGAATAAAAATAGTTAATTATAAATAAGCTTTATAATTAACATTTTATTAATCAGGGGTTAAAAATCTGGGATGTTACACTTTACACCTTTTTGAAAATTCTTTTTAGCACATTATTATTTTTTGTATAGTCCTAGATACCTGTTACATATAGTGTGTTACATCATATGACGTTAAAATTTTGTTGTTATCTTCTATCACATGATTACACTTTATATGTAATGGTATTGCATTGATATATGAGGACATGCTTGTATTTGTAAGGACATGTTTGGTACGACATGGACTTATAACATAAGCATGATGTTATTTCTTTTTATGATTAGTGCATATGTTTAAAATTGTTCATTCACATTTTACCTTCACAATATCCTTGATATTAGTGAAGAGATGCAACTAATCCTTAAGGATCCAAGTCTTTGGATACCAAGAAAATGTTCCTATGTTGTCTTACAAGTAATACTTCAAATACAAGAGGAGCTATGTACAAAGGAATTAAATTAAGAAATTCCAAATGAAAAAAAAAATTATTATCTTTCTTTCCTTCATGGTGTCCGATGGAAAATACTAGAGAAGGAGGACATAATTCTGTTTTTCGTCATCATGCCTAATGAAAAATGCCAAAGAGGGATATGAACTTAATCAAGGGAAATGCAATTTGAATAGACACAAGTGGAGCTCTTATCATGTTGTCCAACAAAGACGAGAGTCATAAAGGAAGAACTCCACAAGTGCACAAACAATCCCTACTACATGTGAAAAATCAACACTTACGATAAGTATCACCGCACCTATTTTGTTTACTATATGATATTTATCTTTGTGTTACACATGTTTATCATGGTGCTGAAATTGTATTTATTCCTCTTCGATATGTTGGTACCAAATATTTTTTTTGAAGAATAAATTATTTTTCAGCATACACCATATTCATGTGTTACTAACTCCTAAGGATCCAATTAACTTGGATACCAAGAGATACATGTGCTAATTAGTTTTGCAGGTATTCCTACAAGTATCAGTATGCAACGTCCTCTACAAACTTGGTTAATGGATTCAAATGAAAAGAGAACTGGGCAATACTCAAATACTTGAAGGTGATACGGCAATATCAAGACGATCTCTTGGAATGGAAGAAGTGCAACACATTGAACAAGAGGAGACCATCCTTCAAAATGCTACATGATGAACTTATCAATAGAAGGAACTCCAATGCTCTCTCTCAATCATCACTATAAGTATCACTGGTCTTTATTTATTTTAATCATTTTATGATGCTTATAGTTATGATATGTGCTACATGACATTTTGTGCTTAATTGCATTGAATAATTATTGTCATGGCATATAGGACTCTCAAATTTTTGTGATGATAGTAAGCATACACATGTTTTAATGATGCATTTGATCTCCCTTTATAACTTGCTTGGTTGAATCATTCTTTTAGAAAGGGGGAGAAAAACTTTTTCAAATCTGCATAAAAACATGTTTCGCTTTTTCACTCTATCTTGACATCATGCGTCTCTTTAACTATGTATTGGGATAAAAAATTATTTTTTTCCCATAACTCCTTGTGCTGATGTCAAATAGGGGGATTAAAGTATGAAACAAATCTCCTTGTTATTATTAATGCTTCTACCCAATGTTTCAGGGGGAGTTTAGCATTTTTTTAATTGATCAAAAGGGGAGAGACATTTTGACAAAAGACATGCTTCTCTTACAGAAGACATGGGCTTAATGAAGACAAAAGGGGGAGAAAATCAAATGTCGTTGACAAATCAAAAGGGATCTTGTTATAACTCCCATGGAAAGAAAAGTGAGAAGTCAAGCCTACTCATGGGGAGAAGAATTCTGAGATTCATAGCATATCTGATGAATAAAAAAAAGGGGGAGAAGAAAAATTCAAGCATAACAACAAGAGAAGAATTCTGAACCCACTTTTTGCTGTTGACAAAAGGGGGAGAAGAATTCGTGAATGATGCTGAATGATGCAAGGATGCAAAGCATTTTTCTGTTATATCTAATGCATCTATACAGGGGGAGAGTATCCTTTTTGTATCCTTGTTGTATTATTTGTGTTCTAGGGATAAGGATGTGTTTATTATATATACATTTGCTTGTATAACACTTGTGATGCAGATCATTCAGAATACAGGTTTGTCATCATCAAAAAGGGGGAGTGTTGGAAGTCAAGCTTTCCCAACGACTTCAAGTGCAAGTATTATATGGTTTTGATGATAACAAACTCAAGATTCTCAAGTTCATATCAAGTGCAATCACAAGATCTTCATCCTTCAAGTCCAAGCTTCAAGTTGAAGAATCAAGCAAATGAAGTTGAAGGCTCAAGCAAATAGAAGACCTTTTAGCCCTTTTCGCTTAGGACATCATGTAAGGTAATGAAGTCAAGGTTTATATTATGTTAAAAGGCCAATATAAGTTTTTCTAAATATGTTTATCATATAAAAGGAGAAGAAAAAGAAGTTTTGTGAAAATCAGTTTTTATATCTTAGTTTTGGTGAAAATATTTGATGATACAAAACTCTGAATATTTTTATGTTATGCAAGAAGGGGTAATCGATTACTTGCCTAAGTTAATCGATTAACTTTGTTGCATCATAGAAAAATCAGAGAGCTTGTAATCGATTAAGTGAACTTTGCTAATCCATTACTTTCTTATGAGAGTAATCGATTACATAGCTCAAGTAATCGATTAAAATTGTTGCATCATATATTTTCCTAAGACATAGTAATCGATTACATGTTGTGTAGTAATCGATTACATGATGTTGCATCATACAATTATCAGAGGCTCTGTAATCGATTATTAGAATAGTGGTAATCGATTATATGAGTTGCATCATATATTAAACAGAAGTGAAGTAATCGATTACATGCATGTGACAATCGATTACTGGTTTTTAAAATGAATTTCAAAGTTTCTATTTTTAAAGGGATAATCGATTACCTCCCTCAAGTAATCGATTACCTCAAGTTTTATTGAAAAACGTGTCAGAATCATTTTTATTATTTCCTGATTTGTTTTTATATATAAGATTCTGATTTATTTTAAAAAATTCGAAAATGATTTTAAATTTGAATTATTTCCTTTTTCATTTTAAGAATCAAATCTTTGTTTTATTTTCTAAATCTTTTTTATTTGGTTTTGATTTTAAAACTTAAATTATTTTATTTCCAAAATCGTTTTTCATTTGATTCTGATTCTATTTTCAAATTCAAAATTCAAATTTCAAATATTTTCAAATCTTTGGTTTTAATTCTTAAATCTTTTATTTTATCTTTTGATTTGTTTTTGATTTCAAAAACAAACTCTATTTATTTGTATTTCAAAATCAGTAACACTTCTACATTTAAGAACTCTGATCATCACGTTTCTTCTTCTTCTTCTTCTCTGGTTTTCACGCTCAATCTTTTTGAAGAAAAACAAAACCTTGTATTGGCCTGATAACACTTTCTTTTGACTTCATTGCTATAGAATTATATTGTTGTATATGTGTTGCTTAGAACACATAATTGTTAGAGTGGCCTATTATTGTTGTATCCGCACTATCAAGAGTGCACTATAGGTCTTGTACCAATCACTCATACCATAACCAGTGTTGTAAGGGGTGTGTAACCCTTAGTTACTAGGGAGTGAATCTCCTGGTGCGGACGTGCGGCGTTCGTGGTTGTAGGGTGAGGAACCCTGTTGTGTTGGGTAGTGCTAGACGAACGGTGGGTCACCTAGTAGTTAGGCTATCTGAATATCTAGGAAAGGTTTTCCTAGTTGTGTATCGAGGTCCCTGGCGAAAGGAGGTTCCTAGTAGCTTGCGGGGCGCTCTGGATGTACTTGGGGACGCGTGGCGCCTTGGTTTAGTGAAAAGCTCAAGCGGGTCACTTGGGGACAGGATGTAGGCCGAGTTTGCCGAACCAGGATAAAAATCTCCGGTGCAATCTCTTCTATCCCTCATCTCTTTATTTTCCGTTGTTATATTTATTTGTTGTGCATCATAACGATTATTTTCATAATAATTAATTTAATTGTTTTAAATTAATTAGCGCGGTAACGCTTCTCGTTGTTATCTTTTTAATTGTGCCGCGCATATTAGTTTTTATATAATTATTAATATTATTCGCTTTCGCGCAATCGATTTTCAACATTATATTGTTTTCCGCTGCAAATCTCTTTAAATTTGTTGAAAACGTTTTCAAGCGAATATTTTCCAATGTTTTCATAAACACCCAATTCACCCCCCCTCTTGGGTGTCGGCTGCCAATCCTATCAATAATTCTAACTATTGGTATCAGAGCTTCGTGCTCTGGTAAAGGCCTAACAGCCTGAGCTAAAGATCCCTTGCAGATTGGCAGCGTTGGGATATTTTATTTGTTTTAATATGGAGGGATTTTCATTCGATGAAGCACCATTTTTTGATGGAAATAATTTTCACTATTGGAGTGCGAGAATGAAAATATTTTTACAATCTATCAACATTCGTCTATGGAATGTCGTTTTACATGGTTTTGATGAAAAATCTTCTTCCTTGAATTTTCAAGCTATGCATGTTTTGAAAAATGCCTTGAACCATGATGCATTTGCTATTATTGAAAATTGTGAAAATTCTAAGGATATTTGGGACACTTTACATCTACACTATGCTACTAATGATCTTGTTGAAAGTGTAAGTGTCCACAGGAAAGAGAAGAAGGAACAACAAGAAGTTGCTATAGAACGTGAAAGGACCAACTCCCTAGACGAAGATTCTGATGATGAAAGTGAAAGCGTGGGGAGTAACTCAACAAGTGACTGTGATGACTTAGAGAGGACTTTTGAAACCTTTATGGACTCAGTGGAGGAATCAAGTGACTCGGATGCGGAATCAATGGCAGATGAAATTAAAACATCTGACTACTTGGATCATGAGGACCATGAGGTAATTTCAATTAGTTCTTGTTCTAAATCTCTACAATTTGCATATAATGATTTGAATGATGGTTTGATAACTTTGGAAAATAGAAACTTGGACTCTTTACAAAAATTATCTCAAATTGAAAATGAAATTGATTTTTTGAAAAATGGAGATATTTTTGATAAAGAGATATTTTTAGAAAATAGCTCCTCAACTATTTTTGAAAATTGTTGTGATATTGAGCAACAAGTTGAGGATGCACTCTTTGAATATAGTAACATTGAAAAATTCATTTGTTCAAATTCCTTGCTTGAATGTGAAATTGAAAATGATGTTGATATTCAAAAATCAAGCAAAGTGTTTGACAATGAAATTTTTCAATGTGAAGTTAAAAATTCCAAGTTTCATGAAAATAATTTTGAAAAAATCATATCATCATCCAAACCCATTACATGTAATTATTGTGGTAATTTAGGACATATTTCTCATTTGTGCTTTTATCGTAAAAATTATAATATGAGAAATAATCTATATGGGTTCCAAAGGCTACTAAGGAATCTATGACCAACCCCCAAGGATCCAAGATGAAATGGGTATCAAAAGGTTCTCCTAGTGTTAAAAATGTGCAGGAAATTAAATAAAAAGGGTGAACCATTTGGACAACGTAAGGGGAAGTCAATGAAGTCAAAGGGTCATTGGTCCAAAAATAAGCATTGTGGTCAAAAGAAAAAGATGTTTACAACCAAAGCTTCTCGCGTGCAAAAAGGTGAAGTCATAAGGTTGAGGACATCTAGGAAGAAGCAATGGCATAAACCAAGTGGAGGAGAAAAAGGGAAAATAACAAAGATGGTACCTAAGAGGACAAGAACTAACTGGGTCGATCAAAGGAGAAAGATGCCTACCAACACCAAAGCTTCACATGAGAAAAATGGAAGATCCGATATGCTCAAAAATCAAAAGGTGAAGCAATGGGTAAAGGCAAGAACTTCATTGGTCAACAAACCTAAGGTATCTATCTCTTATTCCTCTTATGTCAATTGTTGGAAACCAACAAGCGGGCTAAGCAAATACTAGAGGGGGGGTGAATAGTATTTTGAAGCACTAATACCAAATATTTGGATTGATAATTGAAGAATGGAGCTAAGACTGAATTTTCTGGAATCAGACACAAAAGACTCGAGTCTTTTGTGAAATACTCGAGTTTTTCAGAGATGAACAACTCGAGTCTTTTCTGAAATACTCGAGTTTTTCCTATCAGATAGCAGAAAAACCAGAAACGAAAATTCAGCAATTTAACTCAAATCAATTCAATAATAAACAGGAACTTATCCAACAGAATAGCAAGCAATCTAAATAACTTTTAAACACAAAGATTCCTTGAACTTGCTACCTAATTGTATAAATCCTAATTGATTGAAATGACTTAAGTCTATTGAGCTAGAAAGTAGATTAAAAGCAATAAACCAACACTCAAGCAATTTTATCCTGGTTCACTCCAACAATGAGCTACATCCAGTCCTCCTAATCACTTAGGAGTTTCTACTAATAATCAAATTGTTAGAAATTACAAAGGATTGCTTGAGAATGGCCTCACTCAACCTAACCCTTTCAAGAGTGTACCAAACTCTTGATTTCTACCCCAATTTGATTCCGGTGATTGAAGAACTCTTCACAAAGCTTCCTTGAACTCCCTTCAAGAAACTCCACCGGGCTAGGAACCTCCTAGTCTTGTGCTTGAGAACCTCTCAAGACTTCCAACACCCTAAGCCACTTAGGGTTTGCTTGGGAACAATCCAAGACTTTGAATAATCAAGCTTTTTGTATGTGTATTACTAATCTCACAATGGATTAGCACAAATAAGCACAGCTCAATGTAAGAATTGAGGCCTAAAACTCAACTTGGAATAAAATGACAATATGAGTGAGAAGTTGAGCTTTTTGGGAATTAACACTTGAGAAGAGGAAATTAAGAAAGCTTGAATCAATATGATCTTGTTGTCTTGTTTGTTCTTGCACAAATTCAAAGAGAAATTTTACAATCAGGTTCTAAATTACTCTCTTGGGGTTGGATGAGACTCAAATGTCCTCAATTGGTTTTTGAGTCTCTCCAACGTTCATTTTTGCTGACTGGACAAAAATACTCGAGTCTTTTGGTAAATACTCGAGTCTTTTTGGTCGGTCACGAGTGAATTGGTGCACGAACAAGACTAACGGTCATATTTGCTGACCTGGCACAAACACTCGAGTTTTTCTATAAATACTCGAGTATATACTCGAGTCTTTATAAAAATACTCGAGTATTTTGATCAGATATGGGAAAAATTATTTTTCAATTTTATTTTTCCTCTCAAGTATTAATTTTTGGTCAATCTCAACTTAATAAACATATAAAAATTTATTCCTAGAAGAGACTAACTATTTCTACCCACTCTCAACCACTCTCAACATAAATTAGAAATTTACAATTAATATTTGATTGAGAATGATTGGGCACTTGTCTTCTTTTCTTGACTTCTTGTTGATGTTGATGTTGCAATATCTTCAAGGCATGATTTGTTAATTATTTTGTCATCATCAAAACATAATCCACCTAATTAGGAGCATTGAATTCACAATCTCCCCCTTTTTGGTGATGACAAAAATAATTAACACTTGATCCATTTGTTGAGCTTGATCCACTTGGAGAAGCAACTCCCCCTCACTATATGATACTTTTCACCTATCTAAAAATTCAGCTTGTGCAAGATGTTATGACAATTTAATTTTAGCACCAAGCCTATGGTATTAGAGTTTTTAACAATTATCAGAGTATATACCATAATTAGAGAATTTTAGGTGCAACAATATCAAGACAAGTGTATAATATCTCTCCCCCTTTTTGTCATACGCCAAAAAAAGATGTAACAATTTAGGAAAAAGATCAAGGGAGGAGAGGTGCATAATCGGAAAACCCCATAACCAACTATGCAAATAAAACGGAAATATAATAACGATAAAGAGCTCCCCCTGAAGCTTTGCACAAACATCATAATGAAAACCAAATTTATTAACATAAAAACATCATAAAAGGTCCAAACCAAAGGTGCAATAATAAACCCAAAGTCTCAAAACACCAAGTTCTCAAAATATAGAAAATGTAACAAAGACCAATATGATAAAAACAGAATGAAAACTAAGATAGACTGCAAAGGTCAACATCATCAAAACATCGAAGGAGCTGGATCATCTGGAGGAGAATAAAACCGAGAGAAGAGTTTAGAGGATGAAAAACTAGTAAGATTTGACAAAACTTTGAGGAAAATCTGAGTTTTGAGGAGAGAGATATGAGAAAACCGAGAGAGAAGAGAAAGGGGTTCGTGAAACTCGAGTTTGTGGGGGCTGGAGTACATATAAACTCGCCAAAATACTCGAGTATATTCAACAATACTCGAGTTGTTCGTTGAAAAATACTCGAGTGTTTGAGAATATACTCGAGTTGTTCGTGACTCAGCCCAGATTTCCCCAGAAAACTCGAGTAAAAATTGAAAAACTCGAGTTTGGTCCGAAAGTTCAAATTTCAGGAAAAGGCAAAATACTCGAGTTTTTGGAAAATACTCGAGTTTGGTCTGAAAGTTCAAAAAATGGGGGTTTCGAAAGACTCGAGTGTTTCGAAAAACACTCGAGTATTTTAATAAAGACTCGAGTGTTTTGATAAACACTCGAGTATTTTTCTCAGACCCTGATTAAAAACTTTTTCAATTTAAAACTGATTTAATTTTGAATTAAAATACTCGAGTGTTTTTGGAAAAACTCGAGTATTTTGACAGAACAGAAAGTAAAAACTCAGTTTTAAAAGACCAAACACAAATCAAACACAAATGCTTCATTACCAACTTGGAATACAGTACAGAATCACACACAATTAACATATACAATTTCAAATATCATCAAGGACAATTTAACTAAGAATCAATAACACATTAGAGTAAGACTAATATGGTGATTTTTTTTCAAAAAATGACACACAATGCAATTAGCCTATATTAGCTTCATCTAAAATACCAAGTTCTCTCCTAATATGATAAAAGGTGTCCCTTGGTAGAGGTTTTGTAAAAATGTCGGCTAATTGATTTGTGGTACTAACAAATTCAATTGTGCAATCACCCTTTTGTACATGATCTCTTAAAAAGTGATGTCTTATTTCAATGTGTTTAGTTCTTGAGTGATACACCGGATTCTTAGTCAAATTGATTGCACTCGTGTTATCGCATCTAATCGGAATATTTTCAAGTTTCAAACCAAAATCCGATAATTGTTGCTTCATCCATAACAGTTGAGCACAACAACTACCGGCTGCGATATATTCCGCTTCGGCGGTAGAAAGAGCGACACAAACTTGCTTTTTAGAAAACCATGACACCAATGAACTTCCCAAGAAATGGCAAGTACCACTGGTGCTTTTGCGATCAAGCTTGCATCCGGCGAAGTCGGAATCTGAGTAACCAACTAGACTAAGATTGGCATCAGCAGGATACCATAAACCAGTGTTAATTGTTCCTTTTAGATACTTAAATATATGTTTAACTGCGGATAGGTGAGATTCTTTAGGATTAGCTTGAAATCTAGCACACATGCATACACTAAACATAATATCCGGTCTAGATGCAGTGAGATATAGGAGACTACCTATCATACCCCTATACTTACTAACATCAACCGGTGTACCTTGTTCATCCTTGTCTAGGTAGCATGATGTGCTCATTGGAGTGTAGGCTTCCTTGCACTTGTCCAATCCGAATTTTTCAAGGAGCTCTTTGCAATATTTCCCTTGATGCACAAATATCCCCTCCTTGACTTGCTTTATTTGTAAGCCTAGGAAGAACTTGAGTTCTCCCATCATTGACATTTCAAATTCCTTTTTCATCAAATTTGAAAACTTTCTACAAAGAGACACGTTAGTAGCACCGAAAATGATATCATCAACATAGATTTGTACTAACAAAATGTCATCCTTGGTTTTATAAATAAATAATGTATTATCAACCTTCCCTCTTTGAAACTTGTTTTCTAATAGAAAGGAACTCAATCGATCATACCAAGCTCTAGGAGCTTGTTTCAATCCATAGAGTGCCTTTTTCAATTTATAAACATGGTTTGGAAATTCACTATTTTCAAAACCGGGGGGTTGTTTGACATACACTTCTTCATTTATAAACCCATTCAAGAAAGCACTTTTAACATCCATTTGATATAAAGTGAATTTCATGATTGAAGCATAAGCAAGTAAAATTCGGATTGCTTCAAGACGTGCAACCGGAGCAAAGGTCTCATCATAATCGATACCTTCCTCTTGGTTGTACCCTTGAGCTACTAGTCTAGCTTTGTTTCTTATAATCAACCCGGATTCATCAAGTTTGTTTCTATAAATCCATTTAGTACCAATTATGGTATGATCATCGGGTTTAGGGACTAGATCCCAAACTTCATTTCTTTCAAATTGGTTTAATTCTTCTTGCATAGCAAGAACCCAATGATCATCCTCAATGGCCTTTTTAATTGAATCGGGTTCAATTTGAGAAACAAATGAGACATAGTGGCAAATGTTTTGAATAGACCTACGAGTAAGTACTCCCTTTGACATATCTCCTATGACTTTGTCTATAGGATGAGCCTTGACCGATTTCCAAGTTGGAGGAAGTTCTTCCCTTACTTCTCCTTCATCAACTTTTGAATTCTCTCTCTCTTTTTCTTCTTTTGAAAAGACTATGCCATCTTCACTAGCATCACATAAAACACTATCTTCTTTTGAAGACTCATTAAAAACCACATGAATTGATTCCTCAATAGTTAAAGTTCTTTTATTGAAAATTCTATAAGCTTTACTATGAGAAGAATAGCCTAAAAATATGCCTTCATCGGATTTGGAATCAAACTTGCCAATGTGTTCTTTTCCATTATTTAAAACAAAAACTTGGCATCCGAAGACATGAAAATGAGATATATTTGGCTTTCTTCCCTTGTAAAGTTCATAGGGGGTTTTATCCAAAGAGGGCCTTATCAAAATACGATTTAAAACATAACAAGCCGTATTGACGGCATCGGCCCAAAAATATTGAGGTACTTGAGAATCACTTAACATGGTTCTAGCAAGTTCCTCTAGCACCCTATTTTTCCGCTCTACCACTCCGTTTTGTTCCGGAGTCCTTGGTGCGGAGAATTGATGCTCAATACCATTTTTTGCACAAAATCTATCAAATTTGTGGTTTTCGAATTCACCACCATGATCGGTACGAATAATAATTACTTTTTGATTTACTTGGTTTTGCAAAAGTTTGACATGATGTTTAAAAGATTTGTAGGTCTCACTCTTAGTTAAAAATAAAGTCCAAGTAAACCTAGAGAAGTCATCAACAATCACCAATGCATAATAGTTGCCACCAAAGCTTTTTATTTGTGATGGTCCAAACAAGTCCATATGAAGCATTTCTAATGGCCTTGATGTGGACATAACCATTTTTGATCCAAAGGTGTTTTTAGTTTGTTTACATTTCTTGCAAGGGGAACAAACACCTTCAATAGAAAAATTTAGCTTTGGTAAACCAACTACTAGATCTTTAGATTGAATTTTCTTCAATTGGTTTACATTTATATGAGCGGTCCTACGATGCCATAACCAAGTGTCATTTTCTTTGCTCACTAAACAAGTAGAGACCAAAGAAGTGACTTTGTTCAAATCAACTAAGTAAGTATTATTTGACCTTCTACCAACAAATTTGATTGATTCATCTTTGTCACTTTTAATGAGGCAATGGGTAGAGGTAAAAACTACATGATTGCCAATATCACATAATTGGCTTATGCTCAAGAGATTATGTTCTAATCCTTGAACATAGAGCACATTATCAATAATCAAGTTTGAAGAGTTTCCGATTTTACCAATACCAAGGATTTTGCCTTTGTTGTTGTCCCCATAAGTGACATAACCCTTTTCCTTTGGAGTAAGCTCAATGAAGTGCCGCTTATCTCCCGTCATGTGCTTCGAACATCCACTATCAAGATACCACAATTGTTTTCCCGTTCGAAGACACACCTACAAAATGAAATCACTTGTTCACTTTGGGTACCCAAACAATGTTGGGTCCCTTAGGGTTAGTGTTGGGACTTTCTCCCTTCTTAATCCACATATAAGTGCCCTTATTCATTTCAAACTTCTTAATATGGCACTCAATGTTGATATGTCCAACTTTTCCACAATAAGTACAAGTTGGTCTCTTTGATGAGTTTTTCTTAGAAAATGTTCCAACCACCTTGTACTTTTTGTCCTTTTTATGAACATATCCTAAACCGGTTTTGTTGTGATTATGTCTTTGAGAGTTCAACAACCGGTTGAGGTTTCTATCACTATGTGAGATTGTGAGTTTGTTTTTCAACTCTTTCACTTCTTTTTCAAGTTCATCACATCTCTCACATGAAGTGATAATTTCCTCATGATTTGCACAATCACTTTGATGACTAGAATTAATAAGTTCCAAGGATTCATTTTGAAGTTTCAACTCATTTATAGATTTTTGCAATTCATCAATTTCATGTTGAAACTCCAAAATTTTCTTTCCTTTTTCCTTATTAATTTTAGCAAGCCTTTTAAATTGAATTAACATTTCATTGTAGGCTTCTTGCAAATCATCATATGAAATGGAGTTTGAAGATGAACAAGAAGAGCTAGAGGTTACCTCATCATCACTTTCACTCATGCCATGATTAGCTCTTGATGAGGACTCATGATTGTTCTTGGCCATGAGACAAAGGTTTGCATTTTCATCACCGGAGCTACTTGAAGACGATTCATTGCTCTTCTCCAGTGCATCCCAAACAATGTATGCACGCTTCCCTTTGGTCTCTTGGGTCTTCTTGTCATTCTTCTTCAAGAATGTGGCACATTCCATTCTTATGTGACCAACCCCACCACATTCATGACACTTAACTCCATCATTGGTACTCTTTTCTCTTTGTTTGGAGTCTTTGGTTCTCTTGAAATTGGATGAAGATCCACCTTTCTTCCCTTTGAAGAATTTGTTGAATCTTTTCACAAACATCCCAAATTCTTCTTGATTTGGTTCACCATCGGAATCTCCACTTGTAGAGCATTCTTCAACTTCTTTTGTATCTTTGGTTGAAGCTTTGAGTGCTATGCTCTTTTTCTTTTTGTCCGATTCCTCATGCATCCCAAGTCTTGTAAGCTCCATCTCATGCTCTTGGAGTTTGCCAAACAAAGTGGCTAAGTCCATGCTATTTATGTCTCTTGATTCCTTGATGGCAGTTACCTTGGGTTGCCAACTCCTATCAAGACATCTTAGAATTTTGTTAGTAGTTTCACCATTGCGAAATACTTTTCCCAAGGAAATCAAATGATTAACAATGTGAGAGAATCGCTTTTGCAAGTCACTAATGGTTTCATTTGGCAACATGTGGAACAATTCATATTCGTGAGTTAGAGAATTCAATCTTGCATCTCTAACCTCACTTGTTCCCTCATGTGTGACTTGCAAAGTATCCCACATTTCTTTTGCCGATTTACATTGGGAAACTCTATAAAATTCATCATGGGATAGAGCCGAAAAGATGATGTTTTTAGCTTTTAAATCAAATGAGACTTTTCTCTTTTCATCATCATTCCAACTACTCCTTGGAATTTCAACAATTTCATCATTTATTTTCTTTTTGGGAATGAAAGGACCATTTTCAATTGCATCCCAAATATCCATATCAATTGCTTCAATAAAAACTTTCATGCGAGTTTTCCAATAAACATATCCTTCACCATTAAATAGTGGAGGACGGTTTATTGAAGCTCCTTCTCCACCAAAGTTATTGCTAGAGCCCATTAAGTTTCCAAAAGGATCTTTTTCGAAAAAGTTGTTACACTCGATCTTTCGACCGAGCTCTGATACCACTTGTTGGAAACCAACAAGCGGGCTAAGCAAATACTAGAGGGGGGGTGAATAGTATTTTGAAGCACTAATACCAAATATTTGGATTGATAATTGAAGAATGGAGCTAAGACTGAATTTTCTGGAATCAGACACAAAAGACTCGAGTCTTTTGTGAAATACTCGAGTTTTTCAGAGATGAACAACTCGAGTCTTTTCTGAAATACTCGAGTTTTTCCTATCAGATAGCAGAAAAACCAGAAACGAAAATTCAGCAATTTAACTCAAATCAATTCAATAATAAACAGGAACTTATCCAACAGAATAGCAAGCAATCTAAATAACTTTTAAACACAAAGATTCCTTGAACTTGCTACCTAATTGTATAAATCCTAATTGATTGAAATGACTTAAGTCTATTGAGCTAGAAAGTAGATTAAAAGCAATAAACCAACACTCAAGCACTTTTATCCTGGTTCACTCCAACAATGAGCTACATCCAGTCCTCCTAATCACTTAGGAGTTTCTACTAATAATCAAATTGTTAGAAATTACAAAGGATTGCTTGAGAATGGCCTCACTCAACCTAACCCTTTCAAGAGTGTACCAAACTCTTGATTTCTACCCCAATTTGATTCCGGTGATTGAAGAACTCTTCACAAAGCTTCCTTGAACTCCCTTCAAGAAACTCCACCGGGCTAGGAACCTCCTAGTCTTGTGCTTGAGAACCTCTCAAGACTTCCAACACCCTAAGCCACTTAGGGTTTGCTTGGGAACAATCCAAGACTTTGAATAATCAAGCTTTTTGTATGTGTATTACTAATCTCACAATGGATT
The DNA here is from genome assembly GCA_037953625.1 of Crotalaria pallida. Classification (NCBI taxonomy): domain Eukaryota; kingdom Viridiplantae; phylum Streptophyta; class Magnoliopsida; order Fabales; family Fabaceae; genus Crotalaria; species Crotalaria pallida. Next base: position 28,948,090 of record CM075653.1, read on the forward strand.
AGCACAAATAAGCACAGCTCAATGTAAGAATTGAGGCCTAAAACTCAACTTGGAATAAAATGACAATATGAGTGAGAAGTTGAGCTTTTTGGGAATTAACACTTGAGAAGAGGAAATTAAGAAAGCTTGAATCAATATGATCTTGTTGTCTTGTTTGTTCTTGCACAAATTCAAAGAGAAATTTTACAATCAGGTTCTAAATTACTCTCTTGGGGTTGGATGAGACTCAAATGTCCTCAATTGGTTTTTGAGTCTCTCCAACGTTCATTTTTGCTGACTGGACAAAAATACTCGAGTCTTTTGGTAAATACTCGAGTCTTTTTGGTCGGTCACGAGTGAATTGGTGCACGAACAAGACTAACGGTCATATTTGCTGACCTGGCACAAACACTCGAGTTTTTCTATAAATACTCGAGTATATACTCGAGTCTTTATAAAAATACTCGAGTATTTTGATCAGATATGGGAAAAATTATTTTTCAATTTTATTTTTCCTCTCAAGTATTAATTTTTGGTCAATCTCAACTTAATAAACATATAAAAATTTATTTCTAGAAGAGACTAACTATTTCTACCCACTCTCAACATAAATTAGAAATTTACAATTAATATTTGATTGAGAATGATTGGGCACTTGTCTTCTTTTCTTGACTTCTTGTTGATGTTGATGTTGCAATATCTTCAAGGCATGATTTGTTAATTATTTTGTCATCATCAAAACATAATCCACCTAATTAGGAGCATTGAATTCACATCAATGACTATACAAAGGTATATTTGGACTATTCTAATTTTTATTCATACTAAGGTGGATCATGAGTGCTAATTTTTTTTAAATATTTTTAATTTTCATGATCACTTCTTAGTTGAATTAAATCATGTGTGTTTTACACCTTTTTGAAAATTTTGTTTAGCACATGATTATTTTTGGTATAGTCCTAGATACATGTTACATATAGTGTGTTACATCATGTGAGGTTAAAATTTTGTTGTTATCTTCTATCACATGATTACACTTTATATGTAATGATATTGCATTGATATATGAGGACATGCTTGTATTTGTAAGGACATGTTTGGTACGACATGGACTTATAACATAAACATGATGTTATTTCTTTTTATGATTAGTGCATATGTTTAAAATTGTTCAGTCACATTTTACCTTCACAATATCCTTGATATTAGTGAAGAGATGCAACTAATCCTTAAGGATCCAAGTCTTTGGATACCAAGAAAATGTTCCTATGTAGTCTTACAGGTAATACTTCAAATACAAGAGGAGCTATGTACGAAGGAATTAAATTAAGAAATTCCAAATGAAAAAAAAAATTATTATGTTTCTTTCCTTCATGGTGTCCAATGGAAAATACTGGAGAAGGAGGACATAATTCTGGTTTTTCGTCATCATGCCTAATTAAAAATGCCAAAGAGGGATATGAACTTAATCCAGGGAAATGCAACTTGAATAGACACAAGTGGAGCTCTTATCATGTTGTCCAACAAGGACGAGAGTCGTAAAGGAAGAACTGCACAAACAATCCCTACTACATGTGAAAAATCAACACTTACGATAAGTATCACCGCACCTATTTTGTTTATTATATGATATTTATCTTTGTGTTACACATGTTTATCATGGTGCTGAAATTGTATTTATTCCTCTTCGATATGTTGGTACCAAATTTTTTTTTGAAGAATAAATTATTTTTCAGCATACACCATATTCATGTGTTACTAACTCCTAAGGATCCAATTAACTTGGATACCAAGAGAATAATGTGCTAATTAGTTTTGCAGGTATTCCTACAAGTATCAGTATGCAACGTCCTCTACAAACTTGGTTAATGGATTCAAATGAAAAGAGAACTGGGCAATACTCAAATACTTGAAGGTGATATGGCAATATCAAGACGATCTCTTGGAATGGAAGAAGTGCAACACATTGAACAAGAGGAGACCATCCTTCAAAATGCTACATGATGAACTTATCAATAGAAGGAACTCCAAAGCTCTCGCTCTCAATCATCACTATAAGTATCACTGATCTTTATTTATTTTAATCATTTTATGATGCTTCTACTTATGATATGTGCTACATGACATTTTGTGCTTAATTGCATTGAATAATTATTGTCATGGCATATAGGACTCTCAAATTTTTGTGATGATAGTAAGCATACACATGTTTTAATGATGCATTTGATCTCCCTTTATAACTTGCTTGGTTGAATCATTCTTTTAGAAAGGGGGAGAAACACTTTTTCAAATCTGCATAAAAACATGTTTTGCTTTTTCACTCTATCTTGACATCATGTGTAACAGCCCGATTTTCGTAAACCAAAATAATTAGCTTTTACTTGTTAGAGTTGTAAAAATGCGGCCAAAATTTTTTTTTTTTTACATTGTTGACATGTGTGAAAAGTACTTGGTGTTCTCAACACCCATTTTCGAAAACCGAGTTGTTACTAAAAACTTTTCTTTTTATAAAACATTTGTTTCAATAGAAGAACTTGGTTCAACATCATCTTGACAGTTTTCAGAACTTTACATGAGTTCACTTTGCATCAAGATGAACTCCACAAGTTGAATTAAAATTTAGCTTAATTACATCATGGCTCATGGCGTCGGTAATCCTTAACTCAGCAATCATCACAACCTAAACTAATCACACTATCCTTAAACTATCCTATTGAAAGTGATTGGATGAAGTTCCTTCTTCTTCTTGCGTCCTCTCTTTGCTTTCGGAGATGACGCCCTCCCTGTTGTGATTCCCTCCTTGCTAGTAGATTCCGACTCCGCTCCATTGAGAGTGAGGGAGTTCCTCCGAATCTCCTACCGAATCTTTCCCCTGGTAGTTCCTGTAGCCTCGTACGGTGGCTTTCATCCGATACTCCATCTGCCCGTTGAGATACCAGCAACACCGATATGCCAACGAACAGGAGAGAGTAAGCTATCCGAACGACGAATCGTCGATGGTGTGGGATTACAATAGGTAAAATAATAGGACCACACAAACATACGATACAAAATGCAAACACACAACACTCAAGCATATCCTTAACGTTATCATCATTATTATTATTATTCTCGTTTCCTTTTTCCACTTATCCTTATTTCTCAAAACATTCTTGTCTTCTCATATTCATTCCCTTTTTTATAATCACATTTCTCTTTTCATTCCGTCTTATCAATTCACACTCTTTTATGATGGGGAAAGCTTTCGGATGTCATCAAAGTATTCGCTTCGTTCTCGACTATCACTCACGTCTACATCTCCTCGGTCATCCACCCAACCTAGTCGGAAGCAAACAGGAGTACAGGACCTTTACCACGCGGGCACGACAGCTGTCACAACACACAAATGGTCCCAGACCAGGAGGCCCAGCCTCAATAATATCAATTCATAATAATCATGGCGCACTGCCTTGCAGTGGCAAAACACAATGCCCCGTTCCAGTCCCTCTCACTGTTCTCGATTTGCAATCTAGGGGGCGACAGTATGTTTCTAGTGGGCCCGCAGAACTTGCCACGGCATTAGACCCAGTCCCCACCATGTTAGTGCGCCACATGTGGAGTTCGTTCCGCCTAGAAACATACTCTAGACTTCTTGACGTTTCACCGTCATCGTCCTCCCCTAATGCAATCTCGTCCTAAGTATCCGCAGATACTTATCGTTTCTTCCTCTCCACTACTTCGCACTCTCATACCTCACCGCGCATGTCTTTTAAAGTCTTTTAATCTTTTTAATTATCCTAAGGTCGACCCATCCTTCGTGCAACCCTTCAATGAGTCCCGACCACTAACTTTGCACAATCTTTGTCTTACATAGCACAGAGCTGGGATCTCATCACAATCTCATATATCCTTTCTCAAACTTTCCCAACATTCTTCACTTCTTACAATCATCTCATTTCTCAAACCAATCTTTTCAAAAACTATCTCAAAACACTCTTTTATAACTTCCACAAAAGATTGTTTCATAGACTTTTTCATAAAATTCTCTCTCGCAAACTTTCTCAAAAACGTCACTACAAAAGACTTTCTTGGAAATACCCTTTCAAAACTTTATCAAAGAATTACTTTCCAGAAACTTCTTTCCACAAATCTTTTTCAACAATCTCTTTCAAAGTCTTTTCAAAAATCTTCTTTTCCAAAATCTTTTCAAAAATTCTCTTTTCGAAAATCTTTTCACAAAGCTCCTCTCCAAAACCTTTTCAAAACCTTTTTCAAAAATTTCCAATTTTGCTGGGCGCTGTAACATCCTAAATTTAATTCTTAGTATAAATTGTGTGTTGATAGCCTTAGGATAGAAGCAATTATGAAATAAGCTAGAAAATTGGCCATTTAGACATGTAAATTCAAGTTTAAAACATAGGAAATTGGGGAATGAAAATAACAAGATTGGTAGCTTAGAATACAAATTCCACCGTTGGATATGAAGTAGGATATGTGAGGAAGCCTGTGTCAAAATTTGAGGAAGATCCAACGGTTAACGAAGAAGTTATGGCCTTTCAAAGTCGGGGTGCTGCAAACTCTACAACTTAATCGATTAAGCTGCAGCTTAATCGATTAAGACCAGAATGTTGGAAAACCCTTAATTGATTAATAATCGATTAAACGACCCTGCAGTGGAAAAAGTAAAGGTTGTTCACGCGTGATTTTGGCCATAATGCACGAAATTTCTCTCTCTAGGGCACCCAATCTCTCATCCCAAATCCATCAAGCTTCAAGGGAATCACTCCAAAGTCCACCATCAAGTCTCTCTTGGTCTCTCCACGTAAGTATTCATGATTCTTGAAGTTCCTCTCTCCCTCTAAGTTGGGTTTTCTCTCTCTCTCTTTCCTCCCTTTGGGGAAATTCGAATTTCTCTTTGAATGGGGCAATAATCTCATCATTCTTCCATTCCTTTGGCTTAGAGAAGGTTATCATCATTTTCCCTATCTTTTTGGCTTGGGAGCTCTTCGTTTTGGGAGCGTGCGGAGCGAAGGCTTGGGTTTTCCACTCTTCCTCTCCTTGGTTAAGGTAAGGGGGTGGATATAGTGAGCATTGGCTTGTTCTAGAAAAGGGTTTGTATTTAGATATAATGGTTGGCTAGGAGTTTATGTGTTAGGGTAGGAAATTAGAAACCCCAATTTAGAAACTAAGGAAAATGTTGAAATTAGGCTTAATTATTAATTATGGAACTCTAAGAATTAGAGAATAAGGTTAGGTTTTTATGGAGGAAAATTAAATGGCATGAACCCCTAATTTAGGATTTTAAATCAATAATTTGGACAAGTGAAAAAGAAATGTGGGTGTTGCATGATTACATGAAAGGTGATGTTTGTTATTATTGGTATTCTAATTGTTTATGTGAAAAGTGAATTGTGGTTATTTGATTATAAATATGATGGTGCTTGTGCTTGGAGTGATTTTGTAAATACTAAATGGAATTGGTAGACAAATTAATGACATATAATATGGACAACTAACATTGGATGAGCATGGTGATGTATCGTAGGCCTTCGATTTGGGGGAGATGATACATCGTAAAATGGTGTTGTATTGTAGGCCTTCGATTTGGATGAGACAATACAACGTAAACGGGGCGATGTATGTAGGCCTTCGATTTGGTGGAGACATACATCGTGATTGGTGTATGTATGTAGGCCTTCGATTTGGTGGAGACATACATACACCCTAAATAAAAAGGAAAAAGGAAAGGACATTGGATAAAATAAGGTAACGGTAATGGAAACGCGATGTATGTAGGCCTTCGATTTGGTGGAGACATACATCGTGATTTGTGTATGTATGTAGGCCTTCGATTTGTTGGAGACATACATACACCGAAAATAAAAGGAAATGAATAAAAGAAACAGGGAATAAAATTGGACAAGGTAAAGGTAATGGAAACGCGATGTATGTAGGCCTTCGATTTGGTGGAGACATACATACACCGTAAAAATAAGGAAAAGGGTAAGGGGATAAAATTGGACAAGGTAATGGTAATGGAAACGCGATGTATGTAGGCCTTCGATTTGGTGGAGACATACATACACCGTAAAAATAAGTAAAAGGTAAGGGTTTTAAAAAGGGATTTCTTTGGAAACAGGGAAAAACAAATAAAAGGGAACCAAATGGTGGAAAGGAACTAACTAAAAAGGGAACCAACATGGATAAATTAATGGAATTGGAAAATATGGTATGCCTGTGATGAATTTGTATTTATGTGAATAAATTGCTAATTGTGTTTGGCCTGGTTAGTTGTTATGTCTATCTAGAAACTGCTGTTCTATTTCATGTGCAATGCTCAATCCCTTACTATCTTTCAGGTACAGAGATTGAGTTAGCACAGCCCCCGGCCTAGCAGGAGTGCTCTCCCTCACAGGGAGAGTAGGGTTATTATGGGGATTAGGACTATATGTGACCTAAGCCTCCTTATTCTTTTGATGTATTTGTGATGTCCATATATTTTTGATGAGGCTTAGGATATTGTTTTTGGCATAGCTATTTTTGAGCATCATGCTAGTTGCACCTAGTACACATATTCCGCTTACACTCTGATAACTGACACTGGATGTTGTATTTTGTGCCCATGGGGCTTTTATCTGTTATGTGCATGTGGTGCAGCCCTGCTGGCTATTGATTTTATATATATGGATTATGTTATATACAGGTTAAATTTTGGAAACTCCGAAAAACAGACAAAACTCCGTCCGTTTGACGGGTGATTTTACTAAACTAAAAAGGAATTTTTAAGTACACATTTTTAATACTTGGGAATGAAGGGTAATATTTATTAGGGTGTTACATTTATGGTATCAGAGCAGTTTCCTTCGGCCTTTGGAGTATGAACTCACTACTCCTATGGTTACTCACCGAGCGAGTAACCCAAGTACTTAGTTTAGTGTCTAAGTGAAGTTGTAGGATATTAGTAGGTTTGTTTAATTATTCTATCATTAACTGGTTTTCCTTCCATGATTCGACAGTATGGCAGGGAGACGGGCTGACAATGATAGAATTGCTGCAATTCTCGAAACTCTGGTTCAATTGCAGCAGAGCCAAGCCCAAGCTCAGCAGCAACAAGCTAAGAATCTTGCAAATCTTCAACAGAACCAAGCCCAAAACATTGCAGTAGCTGCGGCAGCTTCAGCAGCAGCACTACAACCTCCTCCACCACCACCAGTGGAGATTGACTGGATGGGCCGCTTTCGAAAAAGCGATCCACCGAAGTTTGAAGGGGGTTACAACCCCGATGGAGCTCAAAGATGGCTCCAGGAGATGGAGAAGGTTCTTCGCTCGCTGCAACCACCGGGTGACCAGTATATGCGACTAGTGGAGTATGTGCTGATTGGTGAGGCGGAACATTGGTGGGACCAACAGAGGAGAGGCTTGGAAGCAGCTAATGAGTTCATTTCATGGGACCTTTTCAAGGTCCGTTTTCTGGGAAAGTATTTCCTGGAAAATGTAAGAAGGGAGAACGAGGTGGCTTTTCTTGAGCTGAAGCAAGGGAACCTCAGTGTTGGAGAATATGCAGCTCAATTCGAGGACCTCATTCGTTATTCTGGCAGCTACAGGGATGCAGATGAACGCACTAAGTGTATCAATTTTGAGGCTGGTCTCAATTCCAAGATCAAAACAGTCTTTGTCTATCAAGGAATCTCTAATCTCTCTCAGCTAGTGAACATGACCAGTGCTTATGAATATTCTCTCAAGCAGGAACAAGCAGAGGAGCGAAGCAAGGCATCTCAGAAATTGGCTGGTCCTATTAGGGGCAAGGGTCCTATGCAGAAATCTGGTCCTTATTCTAATCCTAGACCTTCAGTCCCTAGAGGAGCAGGGCAATCTGCAGTAACTCTTGGTCCTGTTCCTACATGTACACATTGTGGGAGGCAACACAGGGGAGTATGCTAGAATATGGGTCGAAGGGATGGACTCTGCTACTTATGCAGACAGGCCGGTCATTTTGTTTCCAACTGCCCTAAAAATACTGTGAAGAGAGAGGTCAATGTGGCTAGTGCACAGAAATCTGGTGGGAGTCAGCCAATGCAGAAGGGCAAGGTGTACACTCTAGATGGCGAAGAGGTGACAGATGAGGATGAGCTGATCAGAGGTATATGTCATGTTAATGGCAGTTCTTGTGGTGTTTTGTTTGATTGTGGTGCATCCCATTCATTCATTTCTATGGAATGCATGAAGAGACTAGGGTTGTCTACTATAGAAATGCCTTATAAGTTGTCGGTTTCTACCCCTACGAATTCTTCAGTTATTACTTCTCAAATGTGTTTGCATTGTCCACTCCGAGTTTTGGAGCGAGAATTCAAAATCAATCTCATTTGTCTGCCTTTGACTAGATTAGATGTTATCCTGGGTATGGACTGGATGGCTCAGCATCATGTTCTTATTGACTGTCGTAAGAAAGCAGTCATCTTTAGTGATTCTACTCTGTCTGCCATGGAAGTTGATGAAGTTTCTGATGTAAGTCAAATTCCTGTGGTCCGTGAGTTTCCGGAAGTCTTTTCTACGGAGATTCCCGGATTGCCTCCAAGAAGAGAAGTTGAGTTTAGTATTGATCTGAAGCCTGGTACAGGTCCAATTTCTATTGCACCTTAAAGAATGGCGCCTCCGGAATTGGAAGAATTGAAGAAGCAGTTGGAGGAGCTATTAGCAAAGGGACTTGTCAGGCCAAGTGTATCACCCTGGGGTGCTCCTATCCTCTTTGTCAAGAAGAAGGACGGTAGCCTTCGGATGTGCACTAATTACAAGCAATTGAATGCAGTGACGGTAAAGAACAAATATCCGCTCCCTCGAATTGATGATTTGTTGGATCAGTTGAGGGGTGTATCAGTATTCTCTAAGATTGACCTCCGATCGGGATACCATCAGATCCGCATCCGTGAAGAGGACATTCCAAAAACTGCTTTCAGGACGCGTTACGGGCACTTTGAGTATGTGGTGATGCCCTTCGGTTTGACCAACGCTCCTGCAATATTCATGGACTACATGAATAGGATCTTCATGCCATACTTGGATTCTTTTATCATTGTGTTCATCGATGACATCCTGATTTATTCTAAGAGTCCGGGTGAACATGAAGAACATTTGAGGATTGTGCTGCAGGTCCTCAAAGAAAAGCAGTTGTATGCCAAGCTGTCTAAATGTAGCTTTTGGTTGGATGAAGTCCATTTTCTGGGACATGTGATTTCACACAGGGAGTTGCTGTGGATCCCTCCAAGGTGGAAGTAGTGTTAAAGTGGGAGAGGCCCACAACAGTCATAGAAATCAGAAGCTTTCTGGGATTGGCAGGTTACTATCGGAGATTCATTGAAGGTTTCTCCAAACTGGCTCTTCCATTGACAATGTTAACCAGGAAAGAGGTCCCTTATCAATGGTCACAACAGTGTGAGAGCAGTTTCTTAGAACTGAAGAAGAGATTGACGAGTTCACCGGTTCTGACCTTGCCGGAACCAACCCAACCCTTTGATGTGTATTGTGATGCTTCGAAGCTAGGCTTGGGTTGTGTACTTATGCAACAAGGCAAAGTTGTGGCCTATGCATCCAGGCAGTTGCGACAGCATGAGCAGAATTATCCGACTCATGACTTGGAATTAGCAGCTGTGGTGTTTTCTTTGAAAATTTGGAGACATTACTTGTATGGCACAAAGTTTGAGGTGTTCAGTGACCACAAGAGTCTCCGTTATCTCTTCGATCAAAAGGAGTTGAATATGAGACAGAGGAGATGGATGGAGTTCCTGAAAGATTATGATTTCCATCTTTAATACCATCCGGGTAAAGCTAATGTGGTGGCCGATGCATTGAGTCGCAAAACCCTTCATGTTAGCAACTTGATGGTGAAGGAGATGCAGCTAATTCAGGAGTTTAGTGATCTTAACTTGAACATGCTGGTGAAGGAGAAGAGTATTGTTCTGGAAATGTTGCAGGTTACTAGTGAGTTGATGGATTTGATAAAGGAAAGGCAAGCAGATGATGAAGAACTCCAGAAGTTGTTAGAAGGAGCAGCAAGTAAAGAGGAACCTGATTTCATCAAGGGTGCTGATGGAATCATCAGATTCAGAGGTAGAATATGTGTTCCAATGGACTTCCAGATTCGAAGAGACATATTGTGGGAAGCTCACCAAACAAAACTGAGCTTCCATCCCGGTACAACAAAGATGTATCAGGATTTGAAGAGGATCTATTGGTGGCCAGGGTTGAAGTCTGATGTGGCTGACCATGTGTCTCACTGCTTGACTTGTCAGAAGGTGAAGATTGAGCACCAAAAGCCAGGTGGTCCGTTGCGATCACTTGACATTCCTGAATGGAAGTGGGATAGCATAGCCATGGACTTTGTGACGGGTCTACCTAGAACTGCAGCAGGTTGTGATGGTGTATGGGTTGTTGTAGACCGTTTAACAAAGTGTGCTCACTTTATTCCGATCCATAAGAATTACACACTGGAGAAGCTGACACAGTTGTATATTCGGGACATAGTGAAGCTTCATGGTGTGCCTTCGAGTATTATGTCTGATCGTGATCCGCGGTTTCTATACAGATTTTGGCAGAGTCTTCAGCAGGCCTTGGGTACTAAGTTGAGGTTTAGTACAGCCTATCACCCTCAAACTGATGGGCAGTCCGAGCGTACTATTCAGACTTTGGAGGATCTGTTGAGGGCTTGTGTTCTAGAGCAGGCTGGTAGTTGGGAGCAGTTGTTACCATTGATGGAGTTTACTTACAACAATAGCTTTCACTCCAGTATTGGCATGGCACCTTTTGAGGCACTCTATGGAAGAAAGTGTAGAACGCCTCTTTGTTGGTTCCAGATTGGGGAGAACTTGTTGACTGGGCCAGAGTTGGTGCAAGAAACCACAGAGAAGATCGCGATGATTAAGGATAAGATGAAGACTTCTCAAGACAGGCAAAAGAGCTATGCAGATAAGCGTAGGAGACCCCTAGAGTTTGATGTGGGTGATCATGTGTTTCTTAGGGTGTCCCCTACCACTGGCATTGGTCGAGCAATCAAGTCAAAGAAGCTGACTCCGAGGTTTGTTGGACCTTATGAGATTCTGGAGAGAGTTGGACCTTTGGCGTACAGGATTGCTTTGCCTCCACACTTGTCTAGACTTCATGGTGTATTTCATGTTTCCCAGCTGAGGAAGTACATTCATGACCCCTCCCATGTGGTAGCAGCTGACGATTTGCCTTTGAAGGAGAATCTTACTTTTGAGATCCTCCCGATCAGAATTGAGGACAGGCAGATTAAGCAGCTCCGGCGCAAGGAAATTCCATTGGTGAAGGTGATTTGGAACAGAAACAACGTGGAAGAGGCTACTTGGGAGCTGGAGAGAAAGATGAAGGAGTCTTATCCTCAGTTGTTTCAGGACAGCTGAATTTCGAGGACGAAATTCTGGTAAGTGGGAGAGGATTGTAACATCCTAAATTTAATTCTTAGTATAAATTGTGTGTTGATAGCCTTAGGATAGAAGCAATTATGAAATAAGCTAGAAAATTGGCCATTTAGACATGTAAATTCAAGTTTAAAACATAGGAAATTGGGGAATGAGAATAACAAGATTGGTAGCTTAGAATACAAATTCCACCGTTGGATGTGAAGCAGGATATGTGAGGAAGCCTGTGTCAAAATTTGAGGAAGATCCAACGGTTAACGAAGAAGTTATGGACTTTCAAAGTCGGGGTGCTGCAAACTCTGCAACTTAATCGATTAAGCTGCAGCTTAATCGATTAAGACCAGAATGTTGGAAAACCCTTAATCGATTAATAATCGATTAAACGACCCTGCAGTGGAAAAAAATAAAGGTTGTTCACGCGTGATTTTGGCCATAATGCACGAAATTTCTCTCTCTAGGGCACCCAATCTCTCATCCCAAATCCATCAAGCTTCAAGGGAATCACTCCAAAGTCCACCATCAAGTCTCTCTTGGTCTCTCCACGTAAGTATTCATGATTCTTGAAGTTCCTCTCTCCCTCTAAGTTGGGTTTTCTCTCTCTCTCTCTTTCCTCCCTTTGGGGAAATTCGAATTTCTCTTTGAATGGGGCAATAATCTCATCATTCTTCCATTCCTTTGGCTTAGAGAAGGTTATCATCATTTTCCCTATCTTTTTGGCTTGGGAGCTCTTCGTTTTGGGAGCGTGCGGAGCGAAGGCTTGGGTTTTCCACTCTTCCTCTCCTTGGTTAAGGTAAGGGGGTGGATATAGTGAGCATTGGCTTGTTCTAGAAAAGGGTTTGTATTTAGATATAATGGTTGGCTAGGAGTTTATGTGTTAGGGTAGGAAATTAGAAACCCCAATTTAGAAACTAAGGAAAATGTTGAAATTAGGCTTAATTATTAATTATGGAACACTAAGAATTAGAGAATAAGGTTAGGTTTTTATGGAGGAAAATTAAATGGCATGAACCCCTAATTTAGGATTTTAAATCAATAATTTGGACAAGTGAAAAAGAAATGTGGGTGTTGCATGATTACATGAAAGGTGATGTTTGTTATTGTTGGTATTCTAATTGTTTATGTGAAAAGTGAATTGTGGATATTTGATTATAAATATGATGGTGCTTGTGCTTGGAGTGATTTTGTAAATACTAAATGGAATTGGTAGACAAATTAATGACATATAATATGGAAAACTAACATTGGATAAGCATGGTGATGTATCGTAGGCCTTCGATTTGGGGGAGACGATACATCGTAAAATGGTGTTGTATTGTAGGCCTTCGATTTGGGGGAGACAATACAACGTAAACGGGGCAATGTATGTAGGCCTTCGATTTGGTGGAGACATACATACACCCTAAATAAAAAGGAAAAAGGAAAGGACATTGGATAAAATAAGGTAACGGTAATGGAAACGCGATGTATGTAGGCCTTCGATTTGGTGGAGACATACATACACCGTAAAAATAAGTAAAAGGTAAGGGTTTTAAAAAGGGATTTCTTTTGAAACGGGGAAAAACAAATAAAAGGGAACCAAATGGTGGAAAGGAACTAACTAAAAAGGGAACCGACATGGATAAATTAATGGAATTGGAAAATATGGTATGCCTGTGATGAATTTGTATTTATGTGAATAAATTGCTAATTGTGTTTGGCCTGGTTAGTTGTTATGTCTATCTAGAAACTGCTGTTCTATTTCATGTGCAATGCTCACTCCCTTACTATCTTTCAGGTACAGAGATTGAGTTAGCACAGCCCCCGGCCGAGCAGGAGTGCTCTCCCTCACAGGGAGAGTAGGGCTATTATGGGGATTAGGACTATATGTGACCTAAGCCTCCTTATTCTTTTGATGTATTTGTGATGTCCATATATTTTTGATGAGGCTTAGGATATTGTTTTTGGCATAGCTATTTTTGAGCATCATGCTAGTTGCACCTAGTACACATATTCCGCTTACATTCTGATAACTGACACTGGATGTTGTATTTTGTGCCCATGGGGCTTTTATCTGTTATGTGCATGTGGTGCAGCCCTGCTGGCTGTTGATTTTATATATATGGATTATGTTATATACAGGTTAAATTTTGGAAAGTCCGAAAAACAGACAAAACTCCGTCCGTTTGACGGGTGATTTTACTAAACTAAAAAGGAATTTTTAAGTACACATTTTTAATACTTGGGAATGAAGGGTAATATTTATTAGGGTATTACAGGCGCTAATGGAGGAGCAAGCTCAACTCAACACTATTCCCAGACTAAAACCAAAACAAAAGGAGCCCAGCTCCGCTCAATTCACATCTCATCTTGTTCCAACAACAACAATACTCGCCCAGCTCTGGCTCGTTCTCATCATTATCCTCAATTTCATTCCCCAATTCTCAACTCTTTCTTTCCTTTCCAGTACATACCTTATTATCACTCATTATTCCTTTCTCTTTGTATCTTATCATTATTATTTCCTCACACTTCTAACTTTACTTTCACTTTCATTAATTTCATTTCCTTATTCAGGACGTAACAGACGTTCATCAGTACGTTACACGTATCAATCAACAGCAGTAAATAACATAAGGCATAATTAAATAAATATATAAAAGCATGCTATCATTCACACAAACATCACACAACAAGGTGGTCTTCGTCATCTTCGTATAAGTGGCCACACAATCAAACAATTGTCACTTATACTACTGACTCTAACCACTTAGTTCCGATCTTTGAGATGATACGGAACGTCCTAATAAGTCACCTTGCTACCACGGTGTCTTAGGAAAGCTTCTCTCTCACCTGAGGTCCAGCTATTTAATGCGTACCGTCTCTTGGATCATTGCGCTGTCGGCTGCCCCAATCCCTCGTCTTTAAGATTCCTCGTACTAAATAAAATACTTTACGTTATTAACTTATTCGAGAAAATCTTTTCTTAGTTCACTACTAGTCCTCCTTGTCAGAACACTTGAACATTCTCCTAATACTTTATATATATATATATATATATATATATATACTTCCAAAAATCATTTGAAAGCCACACTTTAATTTTATTATGAAAACGTTTTTGAGTATAGATAGCAAGTCCAAGTAATTCTGAATAGCAACTAGTCTTACAAAATTACGTTAGTAAAACTTCGAAAATAATGTAACACATAATGTTTTTATTAAAACTAACACTTTGGACAGCCATGCACACCTCCTGACATCTAAACAAATCATACTACATACAGCCACACACAACATTTAGGCATGTAAGGATGCATGACCAAACGTAATCAAATTCCAAACCAAACATATCAATATTTACTTCCATGCACAATTTATTCATGTAATTAAGCTCCCTAAACCTATCTAGACCACTAAACCGAATAAAAGCAAAGGAAATAAATCAAACATCACAACTTAATCCACATAAATCAACTTGGTTTATTTCAAGTACTTAGATTCTACATTCTTTTTCCCATGATACCAAATTATTTACTCTTCCTTTTATATTCACAGCCGTGAGTTCCTCTTGAAGAAATTATTAAACTTTAATTTACTTTCTTAACTTAAACCAATTTATTAAAGCAAGCATTACACTAAAATCTTATTTTTCATATCGAAACCGAATGGAAACAAAGAGTTACAACACAACCTCAAACAAATTCATTTAACATGATTTTTCAAGACATACTCATTACTCCAAATCAATTCATGAGAAAAGAACCCTAGTCGACTTATCAAACATAGGCCGAATCTTACTTATGATAAAACAAGGTCTTTGAGTTCATGCAAAAACACAAAATTCTTAAAAAGTAACATGCATGTATCTCTTATGAAAATTAAAACATGATTTCTTGATTCCTAAGCCTAGACCGAATACCTTATTACTAAAAATTAAGATTCAACTTCAAATCTTTATCATGCATGAACATCAAACATAGATCAAATTAGGAATCCATTTTCAAAGCTTAGTTTCTTTGGTTCTTTGCAAAACCGTGAGGTTCATTAAGAAAAATAAAATCTTTTTACTTAGAAACTACATGCATGCACCTAGATCTTGCAAATCTAGTCATTAAATCAAATATAATAGTGTAAATTAAAGGTTAAAATTACTTTGGGTAAGAAAAGGTCAAAATCGTGATGATCTTTGAAGAAAATCAAGTCCTTAGTTTAAAAACAACATGCATGGTTCCAAAAGCATAGTTTTTCATAGATCAAAACAAGAGTAAAGCTTTTAAAGGTCAAAACTCACAAATCAAGGTTTCATCAAAACCGAATCAAAATCAAACAATTCCACAACTCAAATTAACTTTTAGAGGCATAAAGCTAACATGCAACCACTTAGATCAAATTAAAAGCATCAAGACCCTCTTCTCTACTCATGGCCAAATTGAAGAGTTCTTGTTTTAGTGTTTTACAAGTTCATTTATTCACAAAAATTCAAGGTCAAGACACCATCAACACATGCATAAACTCATAACATCAAAATCATCTTCAACTTAACATGCAACACAAAAGGTCACAACCAATTTTAGATCTCACATTTATTTAATAAATAACCCCTTAATCACATCATGTTTCACGGTTTTAAGCAAGGAATTTCAACATGCAAGAAGACTTTGCTTCAGATCCACAAAATTTCAACAAACCTTTAGATCTTTAGGGTTTAGTTGGAAAAACTTTAAGATCTTTAAGGAAGACCTTAAACGAGTTATGAAGTCCGGTAGTTAGATGTTCACAAGTTTCTTTAAACTTTGAGAAATTAACATGCAAAGAGATATACTTTAAACTTTACAAGAATCTCAAAACTTTTTAGATCTTTAAGATTTGTGTTGATAAACTTTAAGATCTTTCATGAAGACCTTAAACAAGTTATAGAATCCGTTAGTTAGACGTTTGAAATTTTCTTTGAGTCTTAAAAGTTTACAATCAAACATAAAACAAAACATGCAAAAGAAGAAAAGAAAAGAAAATTACAATATCAAAGAGAAAATCTATACTACTACAATTCTTCATGTTCATTCGAACTACCCACCAAAAGGGTTGATCTTCTAGCTTCTAATGTCTTGGATCTTCAAGGAAAATCCTAGGTTTTGGGTGTTGATCTTTCTCCTTCTTTCTTCTCCTCACTCACGGCCCTCACTCTCTATATGGGTCTCAAGAACTTAATGTTGTTCTTGGACTAAGTTGTATAGGAATGTAAAAGAAGGGAATGAAATGAGATGAAGAATGAAAATGAAGAAATGAGCTAACCACACTTCCACCCATTCGGCTATTTATAGACCAAGGTAAAGACATGAGATTTTCCTCTTTTGACCCCAAGGAACTTCGGCCAAGAGCTTCTAGAGGGAGGGGTAAATTCGGTCTTCTCTAAAATTGCATGGGTGGAGGTTAGTATTCCTCAAGGAAACAAAGTGGGAGACATTGGAGCTTAGGGTCATTCTAGGCTTGTTGACTTGTGGGTTTCTCCATTAGGGTTTCTCCTTTAGTTAGGGTTTGGTTAGGGATTTAGTTAAGTTTTGGTTCATTTGGTTACAACTTAGGAAATTCTAGGCTTTCCTACACTCACTCACACACGGCACACACACACACACACATACTTACACATATTCACTTACATGCACATACTCATTCACATGCACCTTACACGTTGCACTCTCATGCATTCATGCATCATCATATATTCTTTACTAATTAAATTTTTGCACAATCCTAAGCATGCATACATATAAGACCGTATATACATGTTCATACACACACATAGAAAATAAATCATTCATGCATAAGAATTAGAAGGACACCAAAACACCAAGCACGTATTTTTAGAAATCAAAACACCTTTTTCATCAAATAGTTTCTTGTAGAAAAATTCACCATTTTACTAAAAGAATTTTAAACACATAATCATTTCGAAAAACCATAACATTATTTTACGAAAAACATTTCTTTAAGACCATTTACCACTTTGAAAACGTAATTTAATAAATTTATTTAAGAACCTACTTTTCCAAAAACACTTTTCTCAAAATAATTTTCTTTTAGTATTTTAAATTAATACGAGGAATTTGCGGGGTGTTACATCATGCGTCTCTTTAACTATGTATTGGGATAAAAAATTATTTTTTCCCATAACTCCCTGTTCTGATGTCAAATAGGGGGATTAAAGTATGAAACAAATCTCCTTGTTATTATTAATGCTTCTACCCAGTGTTTCAGGGGGAGTTTAGCATTTTTTTAATTGATCAAAAGGGGAGAGATATTTTGACAAAATACATGCTTCTCTTACAAAAGACATGGGCTTAATGAAGACAAAAGGGGGAGAAAATCAAATGTCGTTGACAAATCAAAAGGGATCTTGTTATAACTCCCATGGAAAGAAAAGTGAGAAGTCAAGTCTACTCATGGGGAGAAGAATTCTGAGATTCATAGCATATCTGATGAATAACAAAAATGGGGAGAAGAAAAATTCAAGCATAACAACAAGAGAAGAATTTTGAACCCACTTTTTGCTGTTGACAAAAGGGGGAGAAGAATTCGTGAATGATGCTGAATGATGCAAGGATGCAAAGCATTTTTCTGTTATATCTAATGCATCTATACAGGGGGAGAGTATCCTTTTTGTATCCTTGTTGTATTATTTGTGTTCTAGGGATAAGGATGTGTTTATTATATATACATTTGCTTGTATAACACTTGTGGTGCAGATCATTCAGAATACAGGTTTGTCATCATCAAAAAGGGGGAGTGTTGGAAGTCAAGCTTTCCCAAGGACTTCAAGTGCAAGTATTATATGGTTTTGATGATAACAAACTCAAGATTCTCAAGTTCATATCAAGTGCAATCACAAGATCTTCATCCTTCAAGTCCAAGCTTCAAGTTGAAGAATCAAGCTAATGAAGTTGAAGGCTCAAGCAAATAGAAGACCTTTTAGCCCTTTTCGCTTAGGACATCATGTAAGGTAATGAAGTCAAGGTTTATATTATGTTAAAAGGCCAATATACGTTTTTCTAAATATGTTTTTCATATAAAAGGAGAAGAAAAAGAAGTTTTGTGAAAATCAGTTTTTATATCTTAGTTTTGGTGAAAATATTTGATGATACAAAACTCTGAATATTTTTATGTTATGCAAGAAGGAGTAATCGATTACTTGCCTAAGTTAATCGATTAACTTTGTTGCATCATAGAAAAATCAGAGAGCTTATAATCGATTAAGTGAACTTTGCTAATCCATTACTTTCTTATGAGAGTAATCGATTACATAGCTCAAGTAATCGATTAAAATTGTTTCATCATATATTTTCCTGAGACATAGTAATCGATTACATGTTGTGTAGTAATTGATTACATGATGTTGCATCATACAATTATCAAAGGATCTGTAATCGATTTTTAGAATAGTGGTAATCGATTATATGAGTTGCATCATATATTAAACAGAAGTGAAGTAATCGATTACATGCATGTGATAATCGATTACTGGTTTTTAAAATGAATTTCAAAGTTTCTATTTTTAAAGGGATAATCGATTACCTCTCTCAAGTAATCGATTACCTCAAGTTTTATTGAAAAACGTGTCAGAATCATTTTTATTATTTCCTGATTTGTTTTTATATATAAGATTCTGATTTATTTTATAAAATTCGAAAATGATTTTAAATTTGAATTATTTCCTTTTTCGTTTTAACAATCAAATCTTTGTTTTATTTTCTAAATATTTTTTATTTGGTTTTGATTTTAAAACTTAAATTATTTTATTTCCAAAATCGTTTTTGATTTGATTCTGATTCTATTTTCAAATTCAAAATTCAAATTTCAAATATTTTCAAATCTTTGGTTTTAATTCTTAAATCTTTTATTTTATCTTTTGATTTGTTTTTGATTTCAAAAACAAACTCTATTTATTTGTATTTCAAAATCAGTAACACTTCTACATTCTAGAACTCTTATCATCACGTTTCTTCTTCTTCTTCTTCTCTGGTTTTCAGGCTCAATCTTTTTGAAGAAAAACAAAACCTTGTATTGGCCTGATAACACTTTATTTTGACTTCATTGCTATAGAACTATATTGTTGTATCTGTGTTGCTTAGAACACATAATTATTAGAGTGGCCTATTATTGTTGTATCCGCACTATTAACAGTGCACTATAGGTCTTGTACCAATCACTCATACCATAACCAGTGTTGTAAGGGGTGTGTAACCCTAAGTGACTAGGGAGTGAATCTCCTAGTGTGGACGTGCGACGTTCGTGGTTGTAGGGTGAGGAACCCTGTTGTGTTGGGTAGTGCTAGACGAACGGTGGGTCACCTAGTAGTTAGGCTATCTGGAAATCTAGGAAAGGCTTTCCTAGTTGTGTATCGAGGTCCCTGGCGAAAGGAGGTTCCTAGTAGCTTGCGGGGCGCTCTTGATGTACTTGGGGATGCGTGGCGTCTTGGTTTATTGAAAAGCACAAGCGGGTCGCTTGGGGACTGGATGTAGGCCGGGTTTGCCGAACCAGGATAAAAATCTCCGGTGCAGTCTCTTCTATCCCTCATCTCTTTATTTTCCATTGTTATATTTATTTGTTGTGCATCATAACGATTATTTTCATAATAATTAATTTAATTGTTTTAAATTAATTAGCGCGGTAACGCTTCTCATTGTTATCTTTTTAATTGTGCCGCGCATATTAGTTTTTATATAATTATTAATATTATTCGCTTTCGCGCAATCGATTTTCAACATTATATTGTTTTCCGCTGCAAATCTCTTTAAATTTGTTGAAAACGTTTTCAAGCGAATATTTTCCAATGTTTTCATAAACACCCAATTCACCCCCCCCCCCCTCTTGGTTGTCGGCTGCCAATCCTATCAATAATTCTAACAATTTGTAGAGGTTTTCTTTGGGGGAAATAGGAAACAGGTCATTATTCAGCTAACGTTGCTTGGGATACTGTATGCAAAATCAGAAAGCATGGTGGTTTGAGTATTAAGGACAGTTGCACTTGGAACCTTGCAACAATTGGAAAGCAGGTTTGGGACTTGGCAATGAAAATAGACATGCTCTAGGTCGATGCATTTGTATACATAAAGGAACAAGATTTATGGCAATGCAACTCAACCCAGTAATCTGGGTGACACTGGAAGTAGATTCTAAAAGTCAGAGATAAACTCAGGCCAAGTTTCAGTAATGACACATGGAGTAGGACTCGGGATGACATTTTTACGGTCAAGACTGGTTACATCCTGCTCAAAGACAAGCAAGGGATTTTTCCTATGCATAGGATGGTTTTGAAGAGTGTGAATGTGCAAAAACATTGTTGTATTGCTTGGCTTGCCACTCTTGGGAAGCTCCAAACTCTGGACAGGTTATCATGTTTTATAGTTATTCCTAATCATTGTTGTATATGTCTATCTTCTGCTGAGTCTAGGAATCATCTATTTTTTTAATATAACTGGATTCGTAGTCTCCTTGATTGTTGTTGTCTTTGGATAGGAATTGATAGGTGGCCATGCAAGTATCACAACTGGACAAGGTGGTTCTGTCATGCTTTCAGAGATAAGGTCAGGCGCAAGTGTGTCTTTGCTATGTTTGCAGCATTACTTTATCATATCTGGAAGGAAAGAAATAGCCGCACGTTTAAGAACCAGAAGAGGAATATGCATTTTATTTTTAGTACTATTAGAAGAGAGGTTGATCGTTGGATTATTTTTTGTTTTCCTAATTTTTTAGATTGGACGAATAGTTCGCTAGTTGGTAGAATTAGTCAGGAACTCTAGCTCTATCTTTTTTTGTATTGAACTCTAGGCCTTTTGTTGGGTTGAACCCTTCACAGAAGCTGGCAATCTAACCTTAGGTGTGAGGCATATGCATTAGCTTTGAACCCTTCGTAGAAGGTGGTAAGGCTTTTACTGTATGGCTTTTTTCATTGTTTCTAAATTTTGCAAGTGATAATGAATTATTTCTTTTACTGAAAAAATTATTCCCATTGTTTGTAAACAGTCCTTTTTTTTAGAAAGTTTTTATTTCTTTTTATCCGTTTTTTTAATTTTAATAATGTAATAAATACTCCTTCCGGTCTCAATTATAAGCAAAAATAACTAACTTCACAAGTATAAGAAAAGTTAGTTGAGTACATTTAATTTTCTCAAATTTATAAAAAAAATATACTACTTTAGTAAACTTACATTGGGAATGAAACAAAAAATAAATGATTCAACCATTTTAGAGATATATTAAGGAATGATTATATTGTGAATAGAAAGTTAGTTAAATTTTGCTTATATTCAAGACCATTAATAAGATGTTTTTTTTGCTTATAATTAAGACTGGAGGGAGTATTAATTTTCATATTTGTCCTTATTCAATAAATCTTGGTTTACGTAAGTAATGAAGAAAAATTAATGATTATAGAGAAAGAAAATGTATAATAGGAAAAATATAATTAATATATTGAGAAATCTCGGTAACGATTAGTTTTCTCAAATGTTGTGTTTTGTTTGAAATATGATAAATAAATAGGAATGCAATGAGTACTTTCTATAAGATCCAATATTTTGAAATAAATAAAAGAAATTAAATAATTAAAAAAAATATTATTATATTGAATAAAATAATGAATTTTCTAAAATTTGGTTAAAATACTCGAGTATTTATGGGAGGACTCGAGTCTCGTAACTAGCAGTTAGAAAATTTGAATTTCTGGTTAGGAATACTCGAGTATTTGGGAAATACTCGAGTAGTTCAAGTAGTGGCTGTGTGTGTATAAGTCGGTTTCAATTCAAACTTCGAACCAAAACGTGTTTCCCTTAGTTCCAAGCACAGAGCTGGACTTTACTTAGAAGGAGGGTAAGGTTAGACTATAAATAAGTGATTGGGGAAGCTAGGAACTCATCAAGATCACTAAAATCCGAATTTCTGTCCAAATTACTCTGTTTTCTGGTGCTATCTTTGATCCCTTCGTTCTCACTTAATTCTCACCCATTCCCTCTGAAATTGAAACACAAATTGAAGTTCTAATTTCAATCTTGAATTAGAACCAACAACCACACAAATTAACCTCTTGTAGATCAAGTTCTGAGCTTCCAAAGTTGAGAGTTCGAAGTTGTGAAAACAGAGTACAACTCAGTGTTAAACACCCTTCTTTCTCGAATCGGTTTGATAAATCCAGGAACTCTCTTGATTCCAAATTTGTTTCTGATTAAATTTGGCATTTCCTAGTTGCTTAAGCTAACTTATTTCATTCTTTTTCATGTCTTATTCGTGGTGCAATTGATTGCCAAAGTCAGGCAGTGCAACTGTTTTTGCACAGGTCCAGAGACGAAATTTTGGTTCAACCCCTTTTCTCTTCAATCAATCCTTTCTTTATCTTCTCTAAGGTAAGGGAGGAGTTATCTAAATACTAGAATGAGTAATTTCAAGGTGGAAATGTAGGAACCATTAAAGGTTCAAAGAGGGATGCAACTTGAATTGAGATTCTGACTTGGAGGTCAGAAACCCATGGTTTTAATATCCAAACAAGTTTAAATGAACCTAATAATGCTCACTGGATTGTGTTTCGAACTTAAAATCAAGTGAAATGAAATTCATATGTTGAAATGGGTATTTTCTAAAGTTTTGTGCAATCTGTGATTTGATGTCGTTTTATGTTGTTCCAGTTTTGTTTAATGATTGCAATATGTTTGTTTTATACGTTAAGCTTCTGTTTTGCACAGGAATGGAGTAATCAAGTGAGAAATTCGAATTGGTGCTAAAAATGCAGAAAAATAGTGTTGTTGCAGCAAAAAGACTCGAGTATTTCGAGAAAGACTAGAGTATTCTGGAAAGTTAAGAATAACTCGAGTATTTTTTCAAAGACTCAAGTATTTTTGCATGAACTACTCGAGTAGTTCATGAACTAGAACTACTCGAGTATTTTGAGCAAAACTTCATGAAACTCTTATTTTCTTTAAGTTTCAGAATTTAACTCGTTTAATATCATAACTACTAAATTCTAAAGACCACTATGAGGATTTCACCCAGTGGCATAACTTCACTCCGTTTGTATAATTATCCTGGAGGAGTCCTACTGGAATTTTTATTCAGTGGTTAATAGTTTTCCACAGGAGTCCCAATGGAAGATTTGATTCCATTTGGTTGATATTTTACCCTGTGGGAGTCCCAATGGACATTGTATCCATTTGGTTGATAAGTAACCCATCAGTGATGTCCCAATGGAATAATATATCAAAACTAATTAATAATGTCCTAATTGCTATTTCTAAAACCATCACAAAGTGGCTAGGCCGCTGATGGACTTTTCTTGAAATTGTTAAACGGAAATAGTTAAATCCATCACAAAGTGGCTATGCCGCTGATGACCTTTTTCTGAAAGCTTCAGCACCAGCTAAAAGGAAAGTTAAAGGAAATATAGTAATGGAATGATGAAGTATTCGGCGATGTACCGCTAAGAATGCTGATGAGAATAATGAAAGAATAAAATGAGACTCTTATATGGCATTATCATGCATGGTGTGAAAGGGGATTTCTCCGATTTCGATTTGGGACGTACACTAGCTTAGGATAGAATATTGGATACCATGGCACAGGATGTCGTGAAGAGATAACGTGTCATGAAGGCTAGCTCCCAAATCCATCGGAATGACTATGATATGGAATTCGCTCCGGTTCGATGAAAACATAGGTTTGAAACGGATTCCCGAAAGGATGCCGAACCATGAAGCATGAATGAGAAGTAGGCATGCATCATGACACCAATGGAAATATATGAAAACGATTTGAACATATGCATATGCATTATTGCTGATACTTAGCTTGTTGATATGTGATTGTTATTTCTAGCCCCTGTTATGCTCATTTGTTATTGTAGTTAGCTATGACTCACTCCTAATCCCTTGTATGTAGGTCATGGCAAGGAATATGCTATGTGTGGAGATGAGGCCGCTCCCTAATGGGGAGTGGAACTTCGATGGGCATCGGGCCACGTACGAGGGCGACATGGAGATCACGTTTCGTCATCCCAACCCTTGGTCCCGGATGCGCCCCCGTCGCACGAGAATCCCAATGGTGTATATTATGCACATTCCCCCGAACTATGTTTTTCGCCATGGAACCCCTCCACCACCACCACAACGTTTTACTAGGCGATCACTTCCCCCGAGTCCTGCACCCTCTATTGAAAGAGTAATTTTTGAAGTTCCCACTCACCCTAGTCCTTCCCCGAGAGCCCAACCTAGGACTCCGGTTTATGTGCCATCTGAGCCGGCACATGAGGATGACGAGGAGGAGGAGGAGGACCCCATTGAGGATGAGGACGCAGTGGAAGATGACACTCCGGTGGCAGATGATGATCCCATGAAGAATTCAACTGGAAGCCAGTGGGGAACTGACAACTAAGTTGAATTCCTGTGAGTGGAATGTGGATACTATAACCCATCAGGTTTCTCTTTCCTATACTAGTTTATATTTTGGAGTTATGAACCATATGCTCTAGGTTGTTATATGTTTTGTTGTAACATATTGTAATATAGTGTGATGACCTAGAGTCCTAGCTAAGTTTTAATATCTGGCTTGTAGTTGCGAAAAATATGAACTGATGTAATGGGAATTGTTCCTCTTTTGACTATAAAAGTTATAATATGAAGTTTGACATTCCCTTTATGATGACTGTGATTATTTCCGCAAGATTGAAAATGATGATGACTTAACTTGTGATAAAAGAAAAAAAAATGGTCGTATTTTTGAATATGAGTACTTTATTAAGAATAGAAAGTTTGGTCGTCACACTTTCTCCCTTCCTTATTACTGTATATGTCCTTTTTTGAAGAGATTTTTTTGTTCCTTTTCATCTATCATTTTGAGGATTTCATGAGTATAATAAATATTTTTTTTTCATATTTGCCCATATTTAATAAGTCTTGGTTTACATAAGTAGTGGATAAAAATTAATGATTATAGAGAGAAAAAGCGTATATTGGGGGAAAAACATAACTAACGTATTCGAAATCTAGATAATGATTAATTTCTTAAAGAGTGTGTTTTGTTTGAAATATAATAAATAAATAAAAATGGAGAGAGTGAGTTTTTTTATATATTCTTTTCGTTTCATATGTATTATTCATATAATTTTTTTTCTTTATATGTAATATTTTTTTTAAAACAATTCAATATATTATTAACGATATTTTTTTCAATTATATCATTTTTTATTATATTCACTTTTTTGCTTCCAATATTTTTTTTTCAATAATAATTATAGAGATATTATAGTCTAAATATTCCAAATTTTTACGTCATTTAATTATTTTTTAAAATTTGTTCAAAACTTTAAAATACACTACTTATAAAACCGATGGAATAATACATGCCCTTGAAAAAAAAATCTATTCATTTGTTAACACCATTGGTAGTCTCTGTCATGCGTATTCTCTTGGAATGGAACTATCTTTTTAACACTTCATATAGCAATGAACTCGGTATTATAAATTGCAGTCGCAGTCCAGTCCTAATTGTATTATGATTGTAGAGACATTACTAGCATTGCAATTTTTATTTTTATTTTATAAAAAATTTCATTTCAAAGAGAACACAAAAGTATAAGATATGCTCTTTCAGTCAGAGATTGCACAGTCAAAAACAGAAATAGAAGAAAAAAAACAATATTGATCAACCACAACTACTCCCGTAACAGTAGTGAAAGCTTTAGGGCAGGCTAGCCTAATTGAAACTCATGTAACTTCACACCACTTCCCAAAGCTCAGCGACAATATGATATAGCAGACTTTGGGATGGATTTAAGAGCCATTCAAACAAATATATCTGTGTTGGACTGATCCCTGAGCCGAGATCGCATCGTACATTGAGCAACGTAAACAGGCCGAGATTCATGCCTTACACTCAGACAGCTAATGCCTAAACAGGTCGAACTCGCCCTACCAGCTCGGCCAAGCCCTCCATTCAAACCAACGAGAACAGGACTACGTCGACTCGGTTCTGGCATTCGTGTCCTCTCACGAATAATTCTGGGCTTAATCAACTGGGCCAAAGCTTGGCAAGCCCAACAGATATTCAGCCACCCCTATAAGTAGTACAGTGCTGCATGGGGCTCAGGTACGCTTTCTAAACCCTAAGTTTACACTGCACACACAGTGATTAGGGCATCCCAGGTTATCCAACTGATACCTGTGAAACTCAGAGAATCATACAAAGAATCTAGGTCAAACCGCCTCACTAGGTCTCACTCCGTGGCCTTAGTGATCAAACTGATCTAGAACAAGACATTGGCGCCGTCTGTGGGGACGATAAACTTCGATTCCCACCATCACCAAACTCTTTGATGGAGAACGCAGCAGATAACCACCAGGCACGTAGGGGAAGAGGACGTCCTCCAAAGGCGTCCACCGTACCACCTCGGAGAACAGATCTCCGTCAGCGCCTTCAGGCTAACAGGGCTGCCCAGCAACAGCCACTTCAGGAGGATGTGCATGCGAGTGATGTCCCGATCCCCAACGAACAGCCCCAGGTGGCAGATTCAATCCAGCCAGTGCAGCCACAACCTGTAGTAGTCCCACCCCAACCCCATCTCACACATACCCACAGTGGCCCCTACACTGTGTACTCAGGTGAGTCGTCGTATCGCGGTGCGGATGGAGGAGGGGGTACTCAACATCATCAGACACACTACCACGGGGCAGCAGAACCCAACCGTGTAGAGTATATTTCTTCTCAGAATCACGAAGATCGGGGACGTGGGTATTCTGATACCCTTTCTCACCGATCCCGTCGATCTACTTCGTCTTCTCGACGCCGCGATGATGAGATCTTAACCATGATGCGCACACAGATGCGAATTATGGAGCAACAAAACAAGGCCATAGCAGATTTACAACAGTTGACTATGGCACGCAACGCTGAACGAACCCTACAGCCGGTTCCGGCACGAAACGTAGATCCCGTGAGCGAACGAGTTGCGCGTGAAGCTCCGCCACGGACTCGGGAACGAGACGCCGAACGAGCCCTGAGAACGGCTCCGGAAAGGAGTTTAGGACGCGTAGTCGAACGAGCGCCAGTAGAGGCTCCGACACGCCAAGAATCATCTCGGGCTCTTCGGGATACAGACTCTCTCGGGAGAGAGGAGAGCTCACTCCCTCCCCCACCACCATTGAATCCCGAGCTGGAGCCCGAGCAAGAGCACCCAGGTCGCCCATTCACCCCGTACGTGATGGCTTTCGAGACACCACAGGGTTTTCTCGGGCCCAGCAACATTCAAAGGTACGATGGTCTCTCGGATCCTCATGATCACATTTTGAGTTTCGAAGGGGCGATGAATTTTTACGGACAAGAAGGTCGGATGAAATGTAGAGCATTTTCCATGACCCTTCAAGCACCAGTCTTAAGGTGGTATGCATCTCTCCCCCCGAATTCGATTAATTCATGGAACGAGCTGAAAAGGGTGTTTCTAAATAGGTATACCGCCAGTTGCATCCAGCCGAAGTCGGATCACACACTGGCAACGGTAACTCAGAAACCAGGAGAGACTTTGAGGGATTATCTCAATCGTTTCCACAATGAGTCGAGTTCGATTCCCAATCTCGAACCGGGAGTGGCAGTGTTACTCTTCACCCAGGGTTTGGCCCCCGGAGGCTTCAAAAAAGCTCTTATTGGGAAGCCTCCCCGAGATATGGCCGAACTCCGGCAGAGATCCAACAAGTTCATCAACTTGGAGAAGTTTGATAAGGGACAGTCAGGCAGGATGGCAAATAACCGAGGTGACACCGCGCAGGAAGATCGGACCAGCTCTAGGGGCCGATCCAGGAAGGAAGACAGAGAGGGGCGTCGTCAACCACCACCGCCTCCACCCCCATGTAGGTACAACACGTATACTCCAGTCAATGCTCCTAGATCTCAGATCTGGAAGGAAACAATGCAAACCGAACTCTGACATGTCAACAGGCCTCCCTATTTGAGAAATCAAAAGAATGTGAATAGGAACAAGTACTGTGAATTCCATGAGGGATACGGCCACACCACAGATCAATGTGCTTGGTTGAGGGATGCCATTGAAGACTTGATTCGTGAGGGAAAACTCCAGCGCTACGTCCGGGAAGCAATGGAGAAGATATCTCGTAAGAGAACACCAAGTCCCGAGAGAGAAAAGAGGAGAAAAGAGTCCACACCAGAAAAGAAGCAAGAAAACCAGGGACAAGTCAGTATCGTGGTTATGGATGAACTGGACAAGTCGCCAAAGGATCTCGCTATCCAGACGATTTCCGAAGGTTTTGCAGGAGGAGGGGAGCACCGATCCGAAAGGAAGAGGTATGTGAACCAGGTCCTAGCAGTTCACAATCGCCCAATTTGGAAAAAGCCATCTCGGAATATTCCAATCAGTTTCTCGGATAAGGACATGGAAGGAGTCCTGCCCGACCATAACGATCTGATGGTCATCTCCGCCAGAATCGAAAACTTTGATGTCGCCAGAGTCTTTGTGGATCAAGGAAGCTCTACCGACATCCTTTTCTTGCATGCCTTTTCCAAGATGAGATTTCGTTTGAATGATTTGGAAGAGTTTGAGGGAAACTTGATTAGCTTTACAGGGGATTCAATTCGGCCCCTAGGCGTCTTGAGACTTCCGATGACCTTAGGCGGACAGCCTGCAACCAGGACCGAGATCATCAAGTTTCTTGTAGTCGACTGTCCTTCGGCTTATAACGTCATATTAGGCCGAACTTGCCTCCAGGCTTTTGGAGCAGTAGTGTCAACGGTCCATTTGGCGATGAAGTTTGTGGGTGCAGATGACACAGTAGTCACAATAAGAGCTGAGCAGGAGGCCGCTCGTTTGTGTTACAATGCTAGCCTCGAAAAGATCAGGAAGGAGAAAAACGAAGTAGAAAAAATTCCGCAGGTACCACTGTCTAAGGGCAGAGTACTCCTGGCCGAGCTGGATGTCAGGGCTGAACAAGATGACCTCCGGCCTCGCCCTCAGGGAGTATGGGAAACCGTCCCCGTAGATCTTTCCGATTCTCGAAAAACAGTCCGAGTCGGTTCCAACCTCCCAGCTCATATCCGAGATGAAATCATTGCCCTTCTGCGGAACAAGAAGGATTTGTTTGCTTGGACGTCAGCCGATATGCCTGGCATCGATCCAAATTTTATCTGCCACCGACTTAGCGTGGATCCGAAGGCTAAGCCCGTGGCGCAAAAGAAGAGAAGAGTCGGTTTCGAGAAGTCCAAGGCCATACAGGAGAAGGTCTCGGAGTTGTTGGAGGCCGGTTTTATTAGGGAAGTATCATACTCAGAGTGGCTGTCGAATACAGTGTTGGTCAAGAAGTCTAACGGCAAATGGCGGATGTGTGTGGACTACACGGACCTCAACAAGGCGTGTCCAAAAGACCAGTACCCCTTGCCCATCATTGATCAGTTGGTGGACAGTTCAGCAGGTTTCCAGCTTCTCTCCTTTTTGGATGCATACTCAGGTTACAACCAAATACCGATGTATCCACCCGATCAGGACAAAACAGCCTTTATCACCGAGAAGGCAACGTATTGTTATACGGTCATGCCTTTCGGGCTAAAGAACGCTGGGGCTACGTACCAGAGGATGATGAACACGGTGTTTGATGGGTTGATTGGACCGAAGATGGAGGTGTATATTGACGACATGATCGTCAAGAGCAAAACAAAGGACAGCCACGTGCGAGACTTGGAAGTGGTGTTCGCAAGAGTTAGGAAGCATAATATGAGGCTAAATCCCGAGAAGTGCAGCTTCGGGGTTCCTGCTGGGGCTTTTCTCGGCTTCATGTTGACAGAGCGAGGGATTGAGGCGAATCCCGACAAGTGCCGGGCTGTTCTCGAGATGAGAAGCCCGAAGAGTCTCAAGGAAGTTCAGCAGTTAACAGGTCGGTTAGCTGCGCTTTCCCGCTTCCTACCCCAAGCCGCAAGGAAAGCACGTCCCTGGTACCAGTTGTTGAAAAAAGGCGTTGATTTTGTTTGGGATGAAAAGTGCGAGGTAGCCTTTTCGGCGATCAAAGACTTCCTCTCAGCCTCCCCGATCTTGTCAAGTCCCCATCACGGGGAAAAACTCGTTCTGTACCTGTCGGTGGGGGAGTTAGCCGTCAGTTCGGCCCTGGTACGAGAGGAAGCCAGGCTCGAATTCCCAGTGTATTTTGTGAGTCGAGCTCTACAGGGTGTCGAGATCAGGTACTCGAAGATTGAGAAGTTTGCTTTTTGTCTGGTCCTATCGGCCAGACGACTTCGTCAATATTTCCAATGTCACCCAGTTGAAGTGAGAACCGCTCAGCCAATCAGGCAAGTCCTGCAAAAGCCAGATTTGGCAGGTAGGATGATGGCTTGGTCGGTCGAATTGTCTGAGTTCGAGATTTCGTATGAGCCAAGGAAAGCTATCAAATCTCAGGCTTTGGCTGATTTCGTGTCCGAATTCACCGAGGGAAATGAGACCTCGAACTCGGGTATTTGGAAAATTTATGTTGATGGTTCCAGTAACAAGAAAGGAGCCGGAGCAGGGGTTCTATTTGAAAACTCTGAGGGTGTGAGTATCGAGTACTCGTTAAAGTTTGCTTTTGTCACTTCGAACAATCAGGCCGAGTATGAGGCCGTGCTAGCAGGATTACAAACAGCGAAGGATCTCGGGGCGGTAGAAGTACAGATTCTCAGCGATTCGCAGCTAGTTGTTTCGCAGATCTCTGGCCAATATCAGGCAAAAGAGCCGATCCTACAGAAGTATTTAGAAAAGGTAAAAGAGTTGGCTTCGGAATTCTCTCACTTCTCCATTCTACACATCCCTAGGTGCTCGAACGAGAGGGCCGACATCCTCTCCAAATTAGCAAGTACCAAGGGAGCTGGGAATAACAAGAGCGTCATACAGGAAGAAGTAGCTGGACCCAGCGTTGTTTTGGCCATAAGGATCTCGTCGGATTGGATGACTCCTATTTGATCTTTTCTACAGCATGGTGTGCTTCCCTCTGACCAGCTAGAAGCCAAAAAGCTTGTGAAAAAGGCAGCTCATTATGTCCTTATGGAGGGGATCTTATACAGGAGAGGGGCTGCTTCACCTTTACTTCGGTGTCTCGGCAAGGAAGAAGCCGAATCGGTTCTGGACGAGGTCCACAGCGAAATAGCAAGCCATCATCTTGGAGGAAAATCTTTGGCCAGAAAGATTCTCCGAGCTGGCTATTATTGGCCAACTCTGATGGTTGATTGCCTAGATCATGTTCGTCGTTGCCCACCTTGCCAACACCACAGCGACTTGTACCGCCGACCTCCAGAAGAATTGCACTCTTTGGCTTCCCCTTGGCCCTTTCACATGTGGGGCATGGACATCATGGGTAAGTTCCCAAAGGCCCCAGGACAGCTGATCTATGTGGTCGTTGTTGTCGACTACTTCACCAAGTGGATAGAAGCCGAGGCACTAGCCACCATTTCATCCCTAAAAATCCAAAAGTTCTTTCTGAAGAATGTGATAGCTCGTTTTGGCATTCCCCACTCCATCGTCACAGATAATGGTACCCAGTTCACAGTTGATACTTTCCGAGATCTGGTAGATCATTTGCATATTCAACATCGATTTTCCTCGGTTGAACACCCACAGTTCAACGGACAAGCTGAGTCCGCGAACAAAGCTATCCTTATTGGCCTGAAGAAAAGGTTGCTAGCTGCCGAGAGAGCCTGGGCTGACTTGCTACCCGAGATCCTCTGGTCTTTGAGGACAACGGTGCAAAGCTCAACAGGCGAGACACCGTTCAGACTCACTTACGGATGCGATGCAGTGATTCCTGTGGAGCGCCGAATTCCAACCTTTCGTATGCTTGACAGGCCCGAGGAGACTAATAACACATTGTTGAAAGAGGAATTAATTCTAAGTGAAGAAATCCGAGAGAAGGCTGCAGACCTGGAGAGGAGAGCTAAGTCCAGACAGGCAAAACAATACAACAAAGGGGTCACACCGAGATCCTTCGAAGTCGGCGATCTGGTTTTGCGTCGTGCCGACATCGGATTGAAGAACGCAAAAGAAGGAAAGCTCGCTCAAAAATGGGAAGGGTCGTACAGGGTAATATCCAAAACAGGCTCAGGGGCCTACAGATTAGAAACCCTCGGCGGAGCCGAGATCAAAAACAGCTGGAACGCGATGAAGCTTAGAACCTACTTCAGTTGACAATTGAACACTTTTGAATTCCTTTTCCATTTATTACTTTACTCGGAATTTTTTCTTTATCGTTCAGTTTTTGCTTATTTCAAGTTCTAGTTGTTCGTTTTTAACTTTGAATAATACTTCCTTGTTATGTACTAATGATTTTTCAATTTCAATAAATAGTACACTTGGCAGTTTCCATTACTTTTTTGTTATGTCTTATACATGCGCCATGTACATGCCTTTCCATTTTTTGGCTAGCCACCTTAATGGGACTGAGCGATTTATACACAGCACCTCTGTTCAGAGGAAAGCTTATAAATTTTCCTAAGGTATAGGGAGCACCTGACTCTAACAGACTTACCTTTGTGGTGCCTAGTACAGTCAGGGGACGAGGTCCACACTTTGGCTCAAGTGCATGGACCGAGACTCCCATCGCATTACACAGATATACATTAAAACAGTACTCGGCTACGTAAGCGCTTACACAGGTTGCATAGATCGAATACGAAAACCTTAAATATTGTACTTGTTCACAAACAAAAGATGTTAATGAAAAACACAAGTTATCAGAAGTAGGAAAAGGAAAGGAAATAGTTCAACAAGTTTTCAAAAAGCAGCCCAGCATAAGGGTCTTACGCCTAATCTTCAACATCAGATAAGATGACCGAGTTGGGGTCGAATACAGGCTCTTCTTTCTCGGCAAGGGGATTTGGCAGGTCGTCTCGGGTCAGGTCGACTTCCGCATCTCCATTGTTTGGATCCACTAGCTTATCGCCGCTCACACCAAACTCAGGATGAGCACCGACATACTGCAACCGCAATCCCGGATTCAGGACCCGTATCTGCTCCACAGCATTTGCAAATAAAGCATCAGCCGACCCCTCCAGATCGTGCATAGCCTTGGCAGCAGCAGTCTTATGCTTCAGAGCTTGAGTAGCTCGTTTCTTCAACATCACCCTCACCTTCTCAACCTCGGCCTCCCCATCAGCTTTCAATTTGGCCATTTGCTCCGAATGAGTTTTCTGCAAGTCAGCCAGCTGCTTCTTCGCTTCGTCCGCCTCCTTCTCGGCCTGCACAAGCCTACCAAGATCAGCCTTGGCCTTGGAAGAAAAGCCCGCCTCCGCATCGGCCGGCGCACTAGCTATAGCCGTCATCAGGGTGGCCGAGTTCTTCAGATGCTCGGCCAAATTTTCCGTAATCATTTTCCAATCAGCCGCCGACAACCTCCCCAGGTCTAGAGGTTTGTCAAAACTTGCTCGGGTCGCCACGGCACTACCCGAGGTTGTGATCTCAGCTCGGGTAGGTTGGGAATCCTGTAGTCCGGCCTCCGGGGTGACAACCTCATCGGAAGTCTCCGGTATGGTTATCACAGGGGGGCTTGGCCGAGGTGGCGTGCTTGTACCTTCAGGCTTCTTCCTCTTTCGCATTGCAGCGGCCGACAGCAGTCTCTCAGCTTTACTCGCCATCTCTTCCTCTGTACTGGCGGTGTCCTCCGAGGTGGTTTCACAAGTGCTAGTGAGTTTCGGCTTTACTCTCCTTCTTTGTTCCGCTAGCTCGGCCGGATCTACCTCTTCGAGCTCTTTCCAATAATCAACTACAAAATTAGAACAAATGTTAAAAAAAAAATACCGATCTCGGAGGAGACTTGCTCTTCGGCGCAACTTATGATGCGTCGAATATCCAACTGAGCCAATTGTTTGGCCTTTGCTTTAACTTCATCAAAAAAATGTTTGGTGGTTAACAGTTCGTTGGGAGACAGAGGTGACGAGGTCCAGTTCCGAGGTGTCTCGTGTCGGACGTAAAAATCTGTGGACCATTGTAAAGGAAACTTGGGACCATTCTCAGTTCGGAACCAAGGTCGGCCTTCTCCAACGTATTGATACTTGAAAAATCTTGGCTTGAAGTGCTTCCAAGATTCATGGAATTTTGCAAACAAGCTGTAATAAGGCCGAGTCTTTACCGAGACCCACATCTTACCGGACTTCCCAGCTTCCTTCACTGTAACGTGTGGGTTGAAAAGCCAGAAAAAGACTTTTGCCGTGCAAACCAAAGCTTTTGCTCGGCAGTACCTCTCGAACGCTTTTAGGAACGCCCAAGCATTAGGGTGCAGCTGAGTGGGAGCAATTCCGAGAGCGTCGAGCACCCGAATTTCCAAAGTCGTGAATGGCAGACGAACCCCGAGCGTCACCACGAGGTCCTCATATAAGTAAAAAGTGTTGTTGTCCGTAGCCGAGCAGACTCGGTCATCCTCGCCGCAGGGCAAAACGTTGTATGAGGCCCCGGCTTCATCCTCGGGACAGGGAAGCAAGAATTGGTGGACTGATCCGACACTTGCCTCGGACCGCATCATAGATTGAGTTCCCAGCACTTCGCGATCCACCCATAAGTACTGTTGGGCATCTGGGGGCACTGGGTACGCAGCAGGATCTTTCACAACCTTCCTAGGAGCCATTAAACCTGAAGAAGAAGAGAGAAGCTCGGCGTTAGACTTGTGGGTAACGAAAAGTAACCCTCCCCTAAAACCCCGAGCCGTGGTGCCAAGGGGTGAACACCTCCCCTCTTCCACTTCCAACCCTTTCCCCCAAACCTTTTGGTACTGTTCTTTTTGCGACTTCCTCTCGAAGTCGGTTTCTCCTCGCCGGCCCTAATTTCAACGTCAACATACTGCTTTATGTTCTCCCTTCTCTCGGCTAGGGTGGTTGGATGACAGACATCCAGGGGCTCAACATCCTCTACCACTACATGTTTCCTAAGATAGATACTACGGGGCCGAGGGAAAGGGACGATTTCGACCGAATCGCCAGAAGAAGAAGACTCACTTTCACTATCATCATCACTGCTAAAATCTAAAAGGTCTACTCCACACCATTTCCTATACCATCTTCCACTCATAACTGTTATGAACCAAGTGAAGAACACAGAGCCCAGAAATCGCACCCAGAACCCAGGAACCACAAGGCAACTACCCAACTAAACAACACTCAGAAACCCAGAAATATAGAGTCAAAGCACAAGAACTCAGAGGAATGCACCAAACCAAACAACTCTAGACAATGAAAACCAGAGGGAAATGGGAAAAGAAGAAATAGATAGAGAAGAGGAACAGTGCAATACCTGAGGAGGTGTGAAACGATAAGAAGAAGGAAGGAGAATGTTTCGTGCTGAAGAACGGTGAGGGGTGGAGTGCCTCCCTTTTGCATGCAATGGATAATGGAGAAGAGAAAATTAAGAGGCAGTTTGACGTTTGGGAGGAAAGGAAGCGTTTTGAAGAAGAAGGAGGATCAGAGGATGTTTAGTGAAAAAAAAAACTGAATGAGAAAATGAGAGAGTACAAAACGAAGAAAACTCCTAAACTTCCCTCTCGTTTTGAATTAATGGGCTTAAAAGACAATTTGGGCCCAAAACAGTCAACCCATAGAGCTACTGATCAAATGTGACGCGTGTCCCAGTACCATTCGAGGGACGTGTCTTGAGCCGCACGCTAGCAATGATGAAGCGTTGGTTTACGAAGAAGGAGGACACGTGTTGAAAAGGAGTTAAGTAAAGGCTCCCTTGGGCAAGCGAAAAGACAGGCGTCAAATCCAAAAAGATAACACGGGTTGAGGACGATAGCTGTTGGTTATTCTGGCACCCTCAATGTTCCTCCCACTACCGAACTCGTTGTAAGACTCTCTTAGTCTTACCGAGCTAGGGGGCTTATGTGTTGGACTGATCCCTGAGCCGAGATCGCATCGTACATTGAGCAACGTAAACAGGCCGAGATCCATGCCTTACACTCAGACAGCTAATGCCTAAACAGGTCGAACTCGCCCTACTAGCTCGGCCAGGCCCTCCATTCAAACCAACGAGAACAGGACTATGTCGACTCAGTTCTGGCATTCGTGTCCTCTCACGAATAATTCTGGGCTTAATCAACTGGGCCAAAGCTTGGCAAGCCCAACAGATATTCAGCCACCCCTATAAGTAGTATAGTGCTGCATGGGGCTCAGGTACGCTGTGAAACTCAGAGAATCATACAAAGAATCTAGGTCAAACCGCCTCACTAGGTCTCACTCCGTGACCTTAGTGATCAAACTGATCTAGAACAAGACATTCAAGACCGGCTTTGTTGAAGTAAATAAGTTCTATCTCAAAATCAATTGATAATGAGTGGTAGCCTAACATATATTTGAATCATATCACATATTATGAGATAGGCGATATGGGACTTTCAAGAATAACTGCATGCAATTTTAGCCATCCAAACCTTTCTTTTTGTGATAAAATATAAACTGCAAAATTTAAGTAAAAAATTATCCACCATAAGATCCATGAATGCACTAGCAGTAGTCAAAAGTGGGAAGAACGACTTCCTAATCCCACGCAAGTTAGGTAGACTTTCCAAAGAAACAAGCTCAAGCCCCGAAGAAGGCCGGTAATTTGGTTTTTGCACTGTATGAGTCATCTGGAACTCAAGAAATAGAACAACCGCGCAAGAGCAGATGTGGACAAGATGTAAGAAACAATCAGCATGCGTGTTTGGTTTATACTTTATATATAGTTAAAGCAATACATGTTTGAATTTGCGGTGACTCAGAATCGATTCTGAAATGTCAACGTTACTCACATTAGCTTATACTCCAAAGTGAAAATGAGGGCTAACGTGAATCCAAATAAATCCTGAATCTTTCTTTTTTAGATTGGACAATTTATTTAATAAAATATATTAAGCAATGTTAGAATATTTGTGTTACACATGTAATCATTTTGGTTGGAGTATCTCTCGTGCTCCAGAATAATAAAAATATATCTTCGATTATAAAATAAAAAAAGTGACTAAAGCATATTCGACTAGAGAAACAAAATCTCAACAAAATTTGATACTCCGTGTGTTTCATATACAATGTATTTTAATGTTATGTATGAATTTTAAGAAATGCTTAAATGATGAAAGAATTTTGGATATTTTGACTACAATATCCTCATATAATTATTATTGAAAAGAGAAAGATATTAAAAATAAAAAAAAAGTTGTGATAATAAATAAAAAAATAGTTGGAAAAAATACAATAGTTTATACATTAAGTTTGTAAACAACTAATAATATATATGAACCAAGAAAAAAAACTTCTAAGCATTATATATGAAACGATCAAATGTATATATGATACATATGATCAGGCCCGGCCCTGGGTGGGTATTGAGGGCCACCGCCCAGGACCCAAAAATTTTAGGGGCCCCATAAATTTTTTTAATAGTACTTATACTAAAAAAATTAATAGTTTCATATTTTTTATCTTTCAATTATTAATAGTTTAGCATAATATTAATTTATTTTTTTTGTTTGCTCACTTGACTTATAAATAGGTTAACTTATGAACTTTATTTTTTTAATTTGCTCCCTTTGTCCCTAAATATAAGATCATTTTGAGAATTTTATTTTGTCCTTATTTATAAGACCTAATACAAATTTTTAATAACAATTAGGTACTTTTTTCCACAAACACCCATATTTACTCAACAATTTTTAGATTCTCAAAAATACTTACAAGGATAGTTTAAAAAAAACATATCAAATGTTCACATTTTCAATACAACTAGTAAGCAAGCTCGTGCACATGCACGGGGCTATTACGCGAAGCCCCTAATTTAAACATGAAACTATTAAAAGTTTCATATCATGACTTAAATTTGATTAACAAACGATTGATTAAAATTTATTATCATGACTTAAATTTTATATTTTAAAAATAACCAAATTATAAAGAAATTCAAATTAAAACATGTCAAGTGACAAAACTTTCCTTAACCAACTTAATTTGGTTGTTTTAGAATTTGTTGATTTGTTAGATTATTTTCATGATTTTTTATTTTGTAATTTTTTATCATTTTTTTATGACAAATGAAGCATTTTAAATAATGTTTTTTTAGTTTTCTCAACTTCAATCCTAAAAACCCATAATCTTTTGATTTTTTTCAAGATAATAAAGTTTATCCCTTTTTAGATTCCTATTCTCAACCCAAGATTATTAAAAACTCTTTTTTTTACAATTTTCGTAACTTATGCATCAATGCATAACAAAAACCATTAATTAATAATAATCAACTTGAAAATATTCCTTAAATGTTGTAAATATTTTTCACATATTTGTCTTCTCAATGATCTCATTAATTTCGGTCTTCTCAATGCCATTAATTTCGATCTTAAATGTTGTAGATATTTCTCTCCTATTTGTCTTCTCAATAATCCCATTAATTTCCGTATTAAATATTGTAGATATTTCTCTCCTATTTGTCTTCCAAATAATCCCATTAATTTTGGTCTTCTCAATGTCATTAATTTCGGTCTTCTCAATGATCCCATTAAGTTCTCTTCTATTAATTAATGAATCACACCATATTTTCATACTTTTAGTAACTAATTAGTAATTTATTTTTTTTATTCTATTAGTAACTGATTTTTTTTGTTTATAGTAACTGATTTCTATGAAAAAAATATTGAATAAAAAAACCTAAAAAACCAAAAGTTAAGAAACTAAAAAAATATATTTTAATCTTCAATCATAATAACTACCTAATATATTTCTCTATGTTTTTTTGTTTGAAAAAGATTTGAATCAGATTTGGAATAAAATAATTACATTCAAAAGAATAATATAATACCTAAAATTGAAACTTTTTAATGGAATACAAATTTTCGTAACTTATGTATCAATGCATAACAAAAACCATTAATTAATAATAATCAACTTGAAAATATTCCTTAATGTTGTAAATATTTATCAACAATTTGTCTTCTCAATGATCCCATTAATTTCGGTCTTCTCATTGCCATTAATTTCGATCTTAAATGTTGGAGATATTGCTCTCCTATTTGTCTTCTCAATAATCCCATTAATTTCGGTATTAAATATTGTAAATATTTCTCTCCTATTTGTCTTCCCAATAATCCCATTAATTTTGGTCTTCTCAATGTCATTAATTTCGGTCTCCAAAAAAAAATTAATTTAAATAAAATTAATTTAATTTAAAATTAATAAAATTAACAACAATAATTTAAAATTAATTAAATACATAATAAAAATTTAAAAAAAACTACATTAATTTAAATGAAAACTAAATAAAAATACATATAATAAATACATAAAAAATTACATATACAAAACCACATTAATTTATCACATCATTCCACTACCCTCTACAATTCTACTACTAGCTACTACTATTAATCAATTAAAAAAACACTACTCAATGCAGATAACTTCTTCTACATCGTTTTACTATTATTATTATTATTATTATTATTATTATTATTATTATCAATATTAAAACTAAAAAAATAAACTACTTGTAACACCTAGAATAATTACCCATTATATTAAAATAGTGACTTGAAAATTTCTTTTTAAAATGTTTGATTAGTTTCGTTTAATAGGAAAACGTATACTCATATAATTTGCTTATGAAAATTCTCCGTCAAATCGAACGGAGTTTCGTTTGTTTTTAGGACTTTCCTAAAGTTTTAATTTAACCTGTAAAATTTATCCGAAGAAGATTTAAAAACATCAGAGACCAGCAGGGCCCAAAGTAATGTTCAGTCCACTTAGAACATTAGTTAAAAAGGGATACAAATAACTCCTCAAACTCTTAGTTTTTCCAAATGACAAAATAGATAAAATACAATAACACTTCCCAAAAGAACCCCTGACCAGAAAGTGGTCTCTAAATAACTATAAACATTCCACGTGGTGGAATGTACTCCTGCTCGGCCAGACGCGTGTATGCTCCTTCGGTACCTGTAAAAATATAGCAAGAAGGGTAGCATTACACAGTACTAAGGAAAATAGCTTCTAAGAAGCATAGCTGACAAACTAGGCCCTATTACAGTAAAAATTATCTATTAACGTTATATTCCTTTTCAGGTAATTACGTGCAAGCTCATTTTCACTGAAATAATTCCTATGTCCATCCTACCTTCTCAGCAACTCTACATTCGACCTTAAATTACTTTTCAATTCCACTTGCGCTACCTTTTTCATATTCCAAATTCCAAACTCATGAATTGACCAATTCACGTTCATATATCATTATTTTCATAAAACCTTTTTATTCTCTTTCCATTCATTATATCCACATTTCACTTTCAGTGTATTCCAGTCACGATTTTATTGCGTTCGCACCAACAAGCGCGATAACGTCTTACCACGTCTGCCCAACACTCCCGGTTACAACCGGTTTGCATCACTAGGAATTTAATGCTCCTGCCAGGCATTTGGCACACCCAAGGGTCTCTAGCTCAACCAGGACTTTCTCACCCAAAAGGTTTCACCCTGTCAAGCTATGCTACCATGATTTCCATGTATCACAATACATTCCAATCATTTGGTTTCATTCTCTTTTTCATATATGCTAACATGATTTCCATGTACCACTGTACATTCCAATCATTTGGTTTCATTCTCTTTCTCATATTTCCAACACATTCCATTTCTTTTATACCGGCAGTGAATTAAGTCTTGGTGCATTGACGCCTAACAGGGCATTTGGACCTAATGGGAATTTAGCCTGGTGAGCACTTGGCCCTTGGGAATTTGGTACACCCGGCAGGGGCACCTAGTCTGTCAATGCACCGATACTCAATTCAACTGCACTTTCCATTATCATTTAATTCATATATGATTCCCATTCTCTGCATTGGTTTCTAACCATCATCATATCACATTCATTTCACAAAACAAGCACTTAATTTACAAACATCACCAAATCACACATCATGAATATTCATGCACAACATCATCTCGATAACACATATCATCATTCAACCGTTATGATCACATTTACACTTAACAATTTCAATCAAGCACAACATCCGTTAAGGTTCCTCATCACTCAATCACCATCCTCTAATTTATGATTCATTTACTAATAAACATCATTTCCCTTTTACCAAGCTTTTTATCCTTAATCCATTCTTCAATTACTCACTCATAGTTTTCCATCCATTCCTCCTTACTTATCCTTTTCTATGTAACTCGCCTACGTTAACATTTAGTCCATTATTTGCTTTACGAGCCACAAAACCAAACACGACACGAACATACATCAATAACAAGTAGCAATCAACGGATAATAAATAAACAGTCGACATACTCAGGTATGTCTCAGGGTACTATAAATTAAGTCAACTCCCTAGGGTTCTTCACTTCCTACTCTAATATTAATAAAAGAGAATTTAACATAAACCATTTAATTAATATAAAATTAACCATTAACATACTAATTACCCCTAAGGTTCATCTCATTCACTTTAAATATCCTAAGATTTATTCTCTTAATTAATTATCTACTCCTAGTCATCATTACAACAACCTAGAATCTATATCCTTAGGAAAGGTAACACAAACCCCTCTTACCTTAACCTTGATGAGAGGGTAGTATAACCTCAAATCCTAGGCTTGCCCCTAAGCTCTTGTCTTCTCCCACACACAACTTGAAGTCCCCAAACCCTAGCTTCTTATACTTTGTCCTTGTGGGTGAGACATATTTGTATATAAACCTCCATATTTGAAGAGATAAAAATCCATGGTGGTAGGGAGAGAGAGGGGGGGTCACGAATTTCATGGAAAATAAGGGGTGATCCATGGCTATTTTTCTTGATTAGAAACTTGATGGGGATGATGAATAGGATGAAGGTTGATGGTGGTTTGGTGCTTGACCCATGATGGGGGGTGATGGTGATGAAGATCAAGGTTGAAGGTGCCTTGATCATGGTGTTTGGGTGTGGTTTTGTGTTCATGGTGCTTGAGGGAGGATGAGTTGTTAGGGTGGCTTGATCTTGGGTGCTTGGTGGGTGGTGGTGACCTAGTGCATATGAGTGAAAGGGGAGGAATGGGAAGAGGATGATGTTGGTGTTGATGATGAAGTGTGAGGGAGTGTCATATTTTTCTTTGTTATTTTTGCCTTGAATCAGCCACCAAGATCGTGTGGCCAAGAATGAGACTTTGGCCCCAAGTTTGCACATCAACGCACCAGATCTGGTCTAGGTTGGCGCGCGCGAGCTTGAGCGCCAGACCGGCACCAGACTGGTGCTGCTGGTGCGGCTGGTGCGCGCGCTGGTGAGGGTTGGTGCGCCATTTTCCATGGCTGGTGCGCACAGGGCGCGCCTGGGCGGTTTTTCCACTGAGTTGGTGCACCAATTGCACCCTGGTGCTCCTGGGCGTGCACCGGTGCGCCTGGGCGTGCACCAGGAACTTGAAACTTCGATTAGCCGTAACTTTTTCGTTAACCGTCGGATCTGGTCCAAATTTTTAGACAAGCTTCTTAACCCCTTAAACTTCATATCCAACGGTGGAATTTAATTTCTTAGCATCCTATAATAAATTCCTAATTTTCTCTTTTCGGTTGATTTCTAACACCCAAAACGCCGATTTAACTCCCGATTTCGCTTAGTTAATCTTGCCCATTGCTACAAATGTCTTCTACACAACCCCTAGGACTTATAATTACTACTCGCCTATCTCCCAAAATTCTTTAAGCCATCAATCTACCCATTTTCTACACTCTAAACATATTAAATCACTATTTAGGCTTGTAAATTAAATTAGGGATGTTACAATTCTCCCCCACTTATTAGAATTTCGTCCCCGAAATTTCGTTCAATTCCTTCAAATGGAGAACCATCCCAACAAGGGGTTTTCTAAACTACAATGCACACTGCACTAGGTTCTACTCCCCCACTTTGAATCGGCACACTACCTTGCTTAAGTACGCCACCGGACTCATGCATCCAATAAAGAATACAAATCGTGGTTTAGTTTGGTTAAACTAGAAGCAAAATGCTCTAAGGTTTTTGAGGTTTACTCCGATGTCGGTCAAATATTGCAAGAGCCCTAAGAAAAGGACTTCTAATAAACCTCAGGTTTCTAGAATTGAGAGCAATTCCTCTATTAGATTGGAGATGGCTTCTAAGGTCAACAGGGTTTTTCCCAGACACTTTACCTTAAACATCTGGAAAGGGTGCTAATCCAATTGGTTCTTACATTCTAGGCTTGATTGGTCTTGTGCCATTTATAGTCCTCAGATGACATCAATCGTTAATAAACATAAGATTAGGGGTATCAATCTAAATCTCATATCCATTAATGATAGGGTCATTGTCAGGTCTACAAATAGCACTATCACTTAATAACTGTCGCATTCAAAACAACCCAAAACTATTTCTATACTCGATCTAACTGGCAGCATTGATAGAGATCTAATCACAATCTACTTAGTGATCTACAACTTAGGCACTATTCTTAAGTCCTAAGCAATCACACTCATTGTCAAGTAAACAGTTAACACATACATAACAATCAAAATTCAAATATGCACATCATCATTTTACATCAGCACATAATCGCAAACACTAACCTGGGCAATCTCTACTTCATTCTAGTCCAATCCTGATCTACCTGAATCAATCCTAAGATTCAGGCCTAAATCTATATACACATCTTAGATAAGCTGCACACATTTCAAATGCAGTCCAAGAAGAGCTTGAAAATTTTCACGCCATGATAAAAACTTTGATAAAAGCAATCACTTTGCATGAGGGTTAAAATTCAATGGATAAGACCTCATACATTCAAGGCATGTGTATCTTTATGAAAATCAGAATAGCGTTAAGGAAATTCGTTCGTGCATTTATACATTTATAAAATCAAAAGGATATGCCGAAAAACATGTATGCGTTCATCTATGTTTAGAAATTTTGCTTATCATACAAGGAAGGCATTTATATATGCATAAGTCAAGATAACACATCAACAATATTGATGTGATGGTGTGGCGATAGGTTCACTATTCTTGAAAAATCAAATCCTTTTCTTGATGGGAAACCATTTTGATTTGTTTTACGTAAAATCCTTAGGAAAAGATTAAATCGGGAAAATTTATTTTACACTTTAAAATTTTGATATGTTCATGCCAAATAACTTGGATGAAGTTCCAAAAACAAATTTTTATAAAGCAAAGTATATTTTATTATTTTTTTTTGTAAAGAATTTCCTCCATCTAATTTCGGGAGATTTAGGTGAAGGATTATAACCTTTCTCAAGAGTAGCAATCTCAATGAGAATGGGAGTGTGTGGTTTCCTAGAAAGTTTTTTTCAATGCGTCGCAAACAATCAAAATAGTCACATTCCCTTTGACTTTGGGTTGGACAACTAAGCTCCATTCCGAATTGAGTAAAGTCACATAGAAGGGTTCCTATTTAATCAGCGTGGGGATCGATTAAAAGAATAAATTAGTTCACCGCTTGATTACTTAGGAATCCTTGGTTGACTCACTAGCTTTTCAAAATTTCTCTACACAACTTAATACTCAATTTGGAAGAATTCCTGGTTCTATTAAAAACAGTGAAAATTCATTTTTGAAT
Organism: Crotalaria pallida; assembly: GCA_037953625.1. Classification (NCBI taxonomy): domain Eukaryota; kingdom Viridiplantae; phylum Streptophyta; class Magnoliopsida; order Fabales; family Fabaceae; genus Crotalaria; species Crotalaria pallida. Next base: position 28,993,019 of record CM075653.1, read on the forward strand.
TCAATTCCAAAACATGAAAATTCATTGGGGTTACTATCATACTTGAAAATCGAGTGGTTACTGATTTTTGAAATGTTTATGCTTGGGAACCAAGCTATTTATTGATAGAAACGCCTTTCTATGAAGAATTTGCGAATAGTTGTATGCACAAAACAGTTTTCAACATGCACAAATCATCATGTAAGCAAACACAAGACAATACATAGCATCACATTCATTCATTTTCAATCATACAACCTAGCTGTAGTGGACCTGTAGTAAACCGAGCGAATAACCGACCGTATCCTCATTACTCTAGTTAATATGACACTGAAGCAGGGCTTTCGGTCGGAAACATACACCGAGTAAATTGGGTACCTAACGAGAAGTTACATGCCAATGAGATTAACCCCGAGCACAGGATTCTCATCCTTATCCTTATCACTAACAGTCTCATCGCGCTTAACTGCTTCCCCTGGATTCCCACGACTCTTGGTAAGATAAAAACCATATTGGATGAAGTCTATCACTTACAGGATTAACGGATATGATCTTATCATATCCTCTACGAATCCTATTTGAGTTCTTCCTCTTCAGAAGCCTTATCAGAACGGCCCATGGCATACAGGCAATCCCCTATAAGAACCACCATGCTATAGGGGCTAAGGTACGTCTTCTCATCCCTAAGTTGACACCAGCACACACGTTGTTGACTAGGGAGAACCTGATTATCCCAACTGGATATTCAGAAATCCTATAAAGTCCTACATTAATATCTTGATTGAGATCATTCTTCAAGGCTCCTCCATAGCTTTAAGGTTGATCTTGGTTAAGGACACGACATTGGCGCCGTCTGTGGGGAACTGAATAACAAATCATTCCCACCACCACCATGGTCACTACCAGAAGTCAAGTTGGTGACCTCCGTGAACGCATCGCTCGCACCCGCGGCAGGCCCAGAAACGCTAATAATAATGAACCGCAGCCCCACTCAACAGGCGATCTGCGTGACGTCCTCAACCACAATCGTGGGAATAATGGGCAACCACCACAAAGGTCTCAATCTGGGCCAGGGAGTAACCCCCAGCCTCCAAACCATTCACAAAGCCAACCGCCACATAACCAAAGTCAGAATCATAGCGGTGGTCATGCTCTACACCCCCAAACGCCACTATCCTCCCATCCAAGGGCTGGGAGCAATCCCCAACCCCTTCAGGTATTACGTGCCATGCCACCTCCACCACCACCGCCACCTACACCACCACCTTCTACCCATGGTGACTCCAGTAGTACAGCTCCTACTACACGAAATACTTCTAGAACCACCGGAACCCGAGTACACCATGGGCGAAACACCCAACGCACTCACCTTAACCCACACAACCCCGATCATATAAGTACAACTCGTAGAACCAGACTGAATCCAAGTAGATCTTCCCCAGGACATTCTCGTCATAGCCATTCCATTAGCAGATCATATGCAACTACAGCTTCCGCCAGAGCGAGGGAAATAAAGATGATTAATATTCTTAATAGGCAAACCACGTTAATTGAGCAACAAGGACGTGCTATTGCCGACCTTCAACAACAGGCTATGGCAAGGATCGCTCAAAACCAACCAACCATGGACCCCCAATCAACACCAATAATTCAGCTTCCGCCACCGAATTCCCATGTTAACCCCACCACAAATCAAGATCAGAGTGATTTTCACCCTGGTCATCCTTTCACCCCACATATCATGCCGTTTCAAACCCCTCAAGGCTATTTGGGCCCTACTAATGTCCCACATTATAACGGCCTAACCGACCCAGTGGACCATATTGTCTCTTTCGAAGGGGCAATGAACTATTATAGCAGAGGGGATGAAATGAAGTACCGGGCCTTTTCCATGACCCTCGAACCATCAGTACTACGCTGGTACTCATCTCTCCCTCGGAATTCTGTTAATTCATGGGAGGAGATGAAAAGAGTATTTTTAAATAGATACACGGCTAGTTGTATTCAGCCTAGGTCGGACCACACTTTAGCAGCGGTAACCCAAAAGCAAGATGAATCCTTAAAAGATTACCTTTCGCGGTTCCATACAGAGGCAAGTTCAGTCCCTCACTTGGCACCTGGTGTGGCGGTATTACTGTTCACTCAAGGTCTACAACCCGGAGATTTTAGAAAATCCCTGATTGGTAAACCTCCGAAGGATATGGCCGAGCTAAGGCAACGATCGAATAAATTCATCAATCTGGAAGAATTCCACAAAGGGCAGAAAATAAGAGAGGAAAGGCAGCGTGCCGACCCACAGGGTCAAAATAAGCAAAAACGTAACGAACGTTTTGGTGGCAGACAGGAAAGGAACGATCGAGATCGACGACTTCCTCCCCGGAATAAGTTTCAGGATTACACGCCTCTTACTGTTCCAAGGAGTCAGATTTTAAGAGAAACTATGCAAACCGACTTACGCTTGGCTCAAAGACCTCCGTCTTTGAGAAAAGGCGCACAGCGTGATAGGTCGAAATATTGTGACTTCCACAGAGGTTATGGCCACACTACTGACGAATGCATATGGCTACGTGATTTGATTGAGGAAATGATCAGAGATGGCAAGCTACAGCAGTACATCAGGGACGCAGCCGGCCGAAGGAACAGGAACAGATCTCAATCTCCAGTAAAACCTAAACGCCAGAGAAGCAGGTCGCCAGACGATCGGAATAGCGGGAAACAGAGAACCGACCCTACCCCGGTTCCCGAGTCCAACACCAATAAAAATGATTTCCTGGTTAACACTATTGCGGGAGGTTTTGCCAGAGGAGGGGAGAAGAAAGCCGATAGGAAAAAGTACATCAACCAGATCTTGGCAGTCAGTCAAAAACCGATCGCCAAGAGATCAACAAAAAACATTCCCATTATTTTTGACGACGAGGATTTGGATGGAATACTCCCAGGCCATAATGATCCCATGGTAATAACTGCTCTGATCGGAAATTATGAGGTAAAACGGGTTTTTATTTATCAAGGTAGTTCGGCGGATATAATGTTTTTCCCTTTGTTCAAAGCTTTGAGACTCAGGGAATGTAATCTCACTCCCTTTGAAGGTGAACTGATCGGTTTTACTGGAGACACTGTTGAGCCAAAAGGTTACATTCAGCTCCCTGTAACCCTTGGACAACAGCCTTCAGCTAGGACCGAGATTGTGAAGTTTTTGGTTGTGGATTGTCCGGCAGCCTACAATGCAATTCTTGTAAGAACTTCTCTGTAGGCTTTTGGAGCGGTTGTGTCAACAGTTCATTTGGCCATGAAGTTCGTCGGAACTGATGACAGAGTAGTAATGGTGAAGGCCGAACAGGACGCAGCAAGAAAATGTTATAATGCTAGCCTAGGAAAAGTGAAGAGCAAGGATCCGAACAATCTGGAAAGAGTTTCTTTGGGTAAGGGAAATGTGAATTTGGTGGATTTGGATATGCGGGACCAATCGACAGAAATAGACCGACCCCAAAGGGACAGTGGGAGTTCTTGACGCTATCTGACGACCCTCTCAGACAAGTGAAAATTGGTGCTGATTTGCCCACGGGCGTTAAAGAAGAATTGGCCGCTCTATTAATTGCAAATAAGGATTTGTTCGCTTGGACGTCAGCTGATATGCCTGGAATCAACCCCAATTTTATTTGTCATAAGTTGAACATCGTACCAGGGTCGAAACCAGTGGCGCAACGCAAAAGGAAAGTTAGCGCGGAAAAAGCCATGGCAATAGAAGAAAAGGTTGCTGAACTACTCCGAGCAGGCTTCATTCGGGAAATTGACTACACAGATTGGTTGGCAAACACCGTCTTAGTCAAAAAACCCAATGGAAAATGGAGAATGTGTGTTGATTACACAGACTTGAACAAAGTCTGTCCTAAAGATCAATACCCACTCCCTGTTATTGACAAACTCGTCGACAGTTCAGCTGGTTACAAACTCTTATCGTTTATGGATGCTTACTCTAGTTACAACCAGATTCCAATGTTCCCAGCCGACCAGGACAAAACTGCATTTATCACTGACAGGGCCACTTACTGTTACAACGTTATGCCATTTGGGTTGAAGAATGCGGGAGCTACTTATCAAAGGATGATGAACAAAATTTTTCAGGGTATGATCGGTTCAAATATGGAGGTATACATAGATGACATCATCGCCAAAAGTAGACAACAAGAGAATCATGCCAAGGACCTCATAGCAATACTCGATCGAGTAAGGAAATATTCCATGAGGTTGAATCCCGAGAAGTGTGTATTTGGGGTTCTGGCCGGTTCTTTTCTCGGATTTATGTTAACCGAGAGAGGAATTGAGGCTAATCCTGATAAATGTAAAGCAATCCTTGATATGAGGATCCCAGCAAATTTGAAAGAAGTTCAGCAACTCACGGGTCGAGTGGCAGCACTCTCTAGGTTCCTGTCCCAAGTCACTCGAAAAGCCTTGCCATGGTACCAACTCCTCAGGAAAAATAAGGATTTCCTGTGGGATGAACACTGTGAACAAGCTTTTATTCAATTAAAAGAATATCTTTCAAGCCCACCCATCCTCCACAGTCCTCTTCCTGGGGAGAACCTCATCCTATACATGTTAGTGGCCGAGACAGCAGTCAGTTCAGTTCTGGTACGAGATGATTCAAGCACTGAGGCTCCGATCTATTATGTTAGCCGAGCGCTTCAAGGATCAGAGTTGAGGTATCAGAGGCTTGAGAAACTTGCGTATTGTTTGGTCACATCAGCTCGGAGATTGAGACAGTACTTTCAAGCACATAAAATATTGGTGAGAACAGCTCAACCTATTAGACAGGTTCTTCATAAACCCGACCTAGCTGGAAGAATGGTTTCATGGTCTATCGAACTTTCCGAATTCGACATTACCTATGAACCAAGAAAAGCAATGAAGTCACAAGTACTAGCGGATTTCGTTTCCGAATTTACGGATGTTCCTTCTAACAGCTCTCATAGTCTTTGGTCAGTCTACGTGGATGGATCAAGTAATAGGAAAGGCGCGGGGGCTGGAGTAATCATCGAAAACCCCGAGGGACTATCCATGGAGTACTCACTGAAATTTGAGTTCCAGACGTCAAATAATCAAGCAGAATACGAGGCAGTTCTGGCAGGCCTCAAGATGGTGCGTGAGTTTGGAGCGGAACAAGTGTCGGTTTTCAGCGATTCACAACTGGTAGTTTCTCAAATCAAGGGCCAGTACTCGGCAAAGGAGCCCATTCTGCAGAAATATCTGGAAGAGGTAAAGCGAATCATCTCCAACTTTTCTGAGTTTAATATTTCCCATGTTCCGAGAGATTCAAACTCCCGAGCGGATATTCTGTCCAAGTTAGCAAGTACAAAAGGGTCGGAAAACAACAAAACTCTGATACAAGAAACTGTTCCCCGACCTAGTGTCATTTTGGCGGTCTCAATATCTCAGTCATGGATGGACCCAATTCTCACTTACTTGCAACATGGGTTTGTCCCTCAAGATCAGTCCGAAGCTCGGAAGTTGGTGAAAAAGGCTGCCCAATACACAGTTTTAAACGGAGTCTTATACAAAAGAGGTTTTGGATCCCCCATGCTCAGATGTGTCAATCCATCCCAAGCTGAGGAAATCCTGGAGGAGATTCATGGTGGCATTTGCAGCCATCACATGGGAGGGAAGTCCTTGGCGGAAAAAATAATCAGAGCAGGCTATTTTTGGCCTACATTGCAGAAAGACGCTATGGAACATGTCAAGAAATGTACTCAATGCCAATTTCACAGTGACGTTCATCAAAAGCCTGCTGAAGAGTTACACTCTCTCGGCGCGCCTTGGCCTTTTTACCAATGGGGCATGGACATCATAGGAAAGTTTCCCACTGCTCCAGGCCAACTCAAATTTGCAGTGGTGGCAATTGATTACTTCACCAAATGGATCGAGGCAATGCCGTTAGCAACAATCTCAACTGCTCGAATCCAATCCTTCTTTGTCAAAGAGGTAATTTCTCGGTTTGGGGTACCACACGCCATAGTCACAGACAACGGATCTCAGTTTGCAGCATCTCACTTCCAACAATTAGCAGCCGACTTAAATATTACTCACTATTTTAGTTCTGTTGAACACCCACAAACAAATGGGTTAGCCGAGGCGGCCAACAGAACCATCTTAGATGGGATCAAAAAGAAGCTCGGAAATGCTGCTGGCACTTGGGCAGATAAACTTCCGAGCGTCCTGTGGTCACACAGGACTACAGTACATTCGACCACAGGAGAAACCCCTTTTCGTTTGACATAAGGCTGCGACGCAATCATCCCGACCGAAAAGCATATCCCCACCTTCAGGACACTTGAGCGTCCCTTAGAAACAAACGACCATTTGATCAGTGAAGAGCTGGTGTTGTTAGAAGAAGTCCGGAAAAATGTCGCAGCCCATGAAAGAAAAATGAAGGAACGGCAGGCTCGGGAATACAACAAAAAGGTCCGCCCAAGAAGTTTCGAAGTGGGTGACTTAGTCCTCCGCCGAGCAGATATTGGCAAAGGAAATGCGGGAGTCGGAAAGCTGAAACCAAACTGGGAAGGTCCATACCGAGTGAAGGCTAAATCTGGATCTGGAGCATACAAGTTGGAGACTCTCTCGGGCACGGAAATTGGTAACACATGGAACATGTCCAAACTCAAAGCTTATTACAGTTAAACTTCTATTTTGTTTTCACAATCTCGCATAGTTCGTTTATCATCAATTAGGGTAGTTCATTTCTTAAGTTTGAATAAAACGAAGGGTAACAACCTTCTCAGCTTAGAAACGTTTGTTAGAAATCGAGATGTTAGGGATTTGTTAGTCGATGAATAACTTCATTTTTGTATTCGCGTATCAATAAATGCATCAGTTTTTGAAAAGTCTTTTGTTTGAACATTGTGATGTGACACGCTACTCATTTGGAACGACTAGCCACCGAGCCAAATCGAGACACAACTCTTTACAAGAGTTCAGCAACGTACACATAGAACGCCCGAATCCAGGAAACTACTTTCCTTGCTTCGCGGTCCGAGGTTCCCGCTTTGGCTAAAGTCGGCGATCCAAGTTCTACTCACAATGAATTATGCAATTTAAATACCGAAGCGTAACGAACGAAATAGCTATGATATCATTATCATAAGGTGCAAAATAAGCTAACTTGTACAAAACAGTGCTCAACACGAGCGAAAACAAACGGACATAGCTTGTTCAGCAAAAATAAATGCAAGATAAAGTAAATTGTTCAGCAATGCAAGGAAAGCGTCAAGTTAAAATGCTCGGAATACATTGAGCAAACAACAGAGTGATAGAACAGCAATGGGATGGAACATCATTCTTCAACATCGGATAAAACAACTTGAGAATCATCAAAATCTGGTGCCTCGGTCAGCTCCTCAAGAGGATTAGAAAGATCCTCAGCTTGTAGATCCACCTCCGCCTTGGAAGCAATGTCAATCAATTTCCCATTTTGAACGGTATGATATGGATGAGCCCCAACCACCCTAAATTCCAATTCAGGGTTCAAAAATTGAACTTGCTTAATGGCCGAAACAAAGGCGTCATCAACCGCTTTGCTCCAATTGTAAAAGTTGGTTTCTGCCTTCTTTTTATGAGTAAGGGCTTTCTCCTTCCACTTTTGAGCAATGACGACAGACTTCTCAACCTCAGACTTTGATTCATTCAGCTTCTGTTGAAACATTTGAGCCTCTTTCTTCATGTTTTCCTCAACCTCTTTCTTCTTAACCTCAGCAGTCTTCAGTAAAACCTTCAAAGAATCTCTTTCTTTGACCAACTCCCCCTTATCAGCCTTCATGTTTTCCAGCTCGTTTTTCACTCGGATCAGCTCATCCGAGAGACTGGCTTCTTGAGCAGCCGAAAGATCCCGAGCTTCCCTTTGTTTGTCATTATAGCCAGTGAAAAGACCATCAGGATTTTTGGCCAAGAAATAAGCAAGGTTGGCCCCCCTGAGGAGATACTTAACAAGTGTCATGTTGCAACGTGGCCACTCGTCAGTATTCAGCGTTCCAAAACGAGTGCAATCCGATTCGGGGCAGATGTACCTCCCAAATCTTTCATCAAATTGCACATCCCATATGGATGTGTCAGGAGGATTCTCGGCAGAAGTTGGAGCAGCAGCAATGGTACCAGCAGTAGGAGCGGCAGTTGGTCGAGCACTTGGTCCCTCAGTCCTTGGGTTTACGCCTTCGGTTACTTTTTCCTTTCCTTTGTCCACTCGTCGGCGTCGCTGAAGGGGTTGATGAGGAGAAGTTGATTGAGCTTGACCACCAGGGGCCATAGAAACAGTAGAAGCGACAGCAACTGTATCGGCGGTTGGCCGAGGAGAAGCCCCGGCAGCCGAGGCAGAAGGAGTTGGGCTAGAAGTACTCAAGCTTGGAGTACTCAGATTTGAGGATCCAGAAGTGGCGGGAGTTTTTCTCTTCTTACCACCTTGACCTTCAACCAGAGCTGCCAGGCGAGCCGCCATGTTTTCTGCAAACAAAACATATAGACGTTAGAGCCGATGAAACCACAAATTCAAAGAAAAACAAAACCAATAGATATAAGAGCCGATCAAACCAAAAAATTGAAAAGCAAAATAAATACACTATACCAAGCTTTAACTTCAGAAGAAGGGATGTTCACAATATCCCTCGTCTCTATCATCCCATTCTTCTGCAAGTAACTTTCAACCGACCGACAAACCTCCTTTTCAAATTCAGCAAGTTCCTTCCAGTTAGAAGAGTAGGAAGCGATTGATCGATTAAAGAAACTGGCACTCCATTGAAGAGGAAATAGCGGAAGTGGTCGTCTTTCCCCAGGTCGGGTAAACCAGCAGACCCCAGTACCATTAAAGTTATACTTAAAGAGAAAAGGTTTGAATCCCTTCCAGGACTCAGAGTATTTGGTAAATAAAGCATATCCTCTGCGAGACTTCAAAGAAACCCAGGGTTTCTTAGCCGAACCTTTCTCAAATGAATTACACTGTGGAGCAAAAAGATGGAAAAAGATACGAAGATTACAAGCCCAATTCATGGCTGAGCAAACCTGTTCAAAAACCTTCACGAACGCCCATGCGTTCGGATGTAGCTGAGTAGGGGCCACCCTTAGGAAATTCAGAACCCCCATCTCAAAATCAGTAAAAGGCAGCCTTATACCAAGTCGAGTGATCACCTCTTCGTAAAAATAAAAGCCTGTACTACCCTCAGGAATCTTGGTGCAGACTCTCTCATTCTCACTCACCGGAGTAATGGAGTACAAATTCCCTGTGTTATCTCCTGGACATGGCAAAATTATGGCTCGTGTTTGGTCTAGTGATTGATGTGTCTTAAGCTCTGATTGAGTGCCAAGAACCTCTCGGTCCACCCAGTCGTATTCAGCTGAATCTGGTGGAAGAGGGTACAAGTCGGGATTAGTATCACACTTTCTCTTCATACCTGAGGAAAAGGGGGCACACTTGGAGTCAGAACCACAAAAACTTGATCAAATACTTACGGTCGTTTTGGGAACACCTCCCTTTTTGGGCAGAATTTCCCAAAACCGATTGAGATGCCTAATACCTCTATGAAGCCTCCTTAACCTCCTTTGTTCTACCCTTTCGGCGATCCTATACTGAATCACACCTTGCCTGAACTCCCTCAAAGTCCGAGGGAAATGCATGGCTATCGGTTTAACACAAACCTCGGGGTTCCCTCCCTTATGTGTTCTTGGCACATCAGAGTTTACAGATTCCTCACTCATGACAAACGGCGCTCCAGTACCAACCCTAATAAGTTAAGTGTAGAAAAGAGTAAAGCAAACCTAAGAAATTCTACAGCGATCACTCAATAGACGGTAAAGCGGATAAAGAAGTTTGAGGGGCAAGTGAGGTATCATAGCAACAACAACAAAACGATTTGGGGCTTTCACTGAACTCGGAAAGTAAACCCCACAATCCAAAAAAGCCAAAAATAACACCCTAAAAACCCAGAAAGAATGACATCCTCAAGACCCAGAAAAAATAACACTCGCAAAACCAAGAAAACCCAAAAAACCCAGAAATGTGTAAAGTTTTTCAAAACCAGAAAAGTAAGTGAACCCAGGAAAATACAAAGGCGATAACACGCCTTACACGAAAATCAGAGTAAGGAAAAACAGCAATAAAGCATAAAAAGCAAAATCCAGAGGAGTGCAGTAAACAAGTAATAATGATCGCATGCAAGAACAAGGAATACATCAAAATAGCAAAAATAGAAATGCTTTGAAAGAAAAAGTTCAGTTACCTGGTGATAGTAAAGGGTCAGGAAGAACAGCGAAGATTGAGATATGAAAGGCTAAAAAAAGTGCAGAAGAAACGTCAATCAAGACTCTGGCAAGAAGCGGTGCAAGGAAGAAGATTTTGTGCAGTTTCGTTTCTGGTTTCCAATTTCTCAGGAGAACGTACGATGAAGAAAGAGAAGAAATTAGTAAGTGAGAAACCGCCCTTTGATTTTCCTTTAACTTCCCTCCACTATCTAAAAAAGTTTGGGCTTTAGATGAAAAAAGCCCATTTGGCGCTTGAAAAGCTAGTACGTGGCACCTCTGATGGGTTTGAAATCATAACGGTACGATTCCCGATAAAATTAAAGACACGTGTACGCTCAGGAAATAATGGAAGGTCATTCCAAGGTCAGTCAAGCGACAGCCTTGATCGAAGCACAGTAAGGCTCGGATTTCCTCCTCAAATCATTGAAGACTTCAATCGAAAAACAATTCGTTCGTCTCATAAGCTCGGCAGGACTCGAATCATCCAACCGAGCTTGGGGGGCTTATGTAATGGACCTGTAGTAAACCGAGCGAATAACCGACCGTATCCTCATTACTCTAGTTAATATGACACTGAAGCAGGGCTTTCGCCGAGTAAATTGGGTACCTAACGAGAAGTTACATGCCAATGAGATTAACCCCGAGCACAGGATTCTCATCCTTATCCTTATCACTAACAGTCTCATCGCGCTTAACTGCTTCCCCTGGATTCCCACGACTCTTGGTAAGATAAAAACCGTATTGGATAAAGTCTATCGCTTACAGGATTAACGGATATGATCTTATCATATCCTCTACGAATCCTATTTGAGTTCTTCCTCTTCAGAAGCCTTATCAGAACGGCCCATGGCATACAGGCAATCCCCTATAAGAACCACCATGCTATAGGGGCTAAGGTACGTCTTCTCATCCCTAAGTTGACACCAGCACACACGTTGTTGACTAGGGAGAACCTGATTATCCCAACTGGATATTCAGAAATCCTATAAAGTCCTACATTAATATCTTGATTGAGATCATTCTTCAAGGCTCCTCCATAGCTTTAAGGTTGATCTTGGTTAAGGACACAACACTAGCTCTACGCAATCACTTAGGATTTTAAGCTCCTAATACTTAGACTTAGGACCATTACTATGTACTATCTTAGAGTTTCTTATATTCAATTCTAGGTGTATAAATACTAGCAATCTATCATAGCTAACTAGGATTCCTAACTAGCTACTTCTCTTATCTTAAGACAAGACAGTACTTCCTACACTTCCGTTGCGCAACTTTAATTCTAAAAATGTTTACGCATATGGAAACCTATGACAAAGACCGCTAATCTTCCTAAATTTGGGATCTCACTAAATTCCCAAAATACTCGCCAAAACTTAAGGACAGAATGATGATATCTCCCAATAGATGTACACTTGAGGTGATCAAGCTCAATTATACATCTTATCAGTGGTAAGACCATTCTCGTCTTACTTAAGTTTGAATTTATCAATCTATTAGTTTCAAAACATTGAAATCTTGTTTGGTGCATCACATTCAGAATTGGCTTACTTGGCGCGAAACTAAAGATCGCTTCCTCCCGGTGGGGTAGCAACTTAATGCCCTAGCCCGTTGGGGTATTGTTTTCCTTAGTTTCGTCATTCATCCACTTCTAAATATGATTCATTGTTTCTACAAGATTTCAAGTTCAGCATGGTAAACTGAACATGATTTGAGTGAACTTAGAAAAGATTTTCCAATGCTTACCATGCCTTTCGAAAAAAAATCGTCAGATGCTAATCGCGCTCCTCAAGTCACTCAACAAACTTAAAAGAATCTAGAGTACTCACTACGCTAGACTCAGCAACTATGCCTATTATCATGCTACGATAACACCTGACTAGACCACAAAGCAGTTTAATATCTAAATACAAGTTACTCGCTTGATGAGTAACTTCAGGAGTAGTCAGTTACTCCCTTCGGGCCAAGGAAAAACTACTCTGATACCATAAATGTAACACCTAGAATAATTACCCATTATATTAAAATAGTGACTTGAAAATTTCTTTTTAAAACGTTTGATTAGTTTCGTTTAATAGGAAAACGTATACTCATATAATTTGCTTATGAAAATTCTCCGTGAAATCGGACGGAGTTTCGTTTGTTTTTAGGACTTTCCTAAAGTTTTAATTTAACCTGTAAAATTTATCCGAAGAAGATTTAAAAACATCAGAGACCAGCAGGGCCCAAAGTAATGTTCAGTCCACTTAGAACATTAGTTAAAAAGGGATACAAATAACTCCCCAAACTCTTAGTTTTTCCAAATGACAAAATAGATAAAATACAATAACACTTCCCAAAAGAACCCCTGACCAGAAAGTGGTCTCTAAATAACTATAAACATTCCACGTGGTGGAATGTACTCCTGCTCGGCCAGACGCGTGTATGCTCCTTCCGTACCTGTAAAAATATAGCAAGAAGGGTAGCATTACACAGTACTAAGGAAAATAGCTTCTAAGAAGCATAGCTGACAAACTAGGCCCTATTACAGTAAAAATTATCTATTAACTTTATATTCCTTTTCAGGTAATTACGTGCAAGCTCATTTTCACTGAAATAATTCCTATGTCCATCCTACCTTCTCAGCAACTCTACATTCGACCTTAAATTACTTTTCAATTCCACTTGCGCTACCTTTTTCATATTCCAAATTCCAAACTCATGAATTGACCAATTCACGTTCATATATCATTATTTTCATAAAACCTTTTTATTCTCTTTCCATTCATTATATCCACATTTCACTTTCAGTGTATTCCAGTCACGACTTTATTGCGTTCGCACCAACAAGCGCGATAACGTCTTACCACGTCTGGCCAACACTCCCGGTTACAACCGGTTTGCATCACTAGGAATTTAATGCTCCTGCCAGGCATTTGGCACACCCAAGGGTCTCTCGCTCCACCAGGACTTTCTCACCCAAAAGGCTTCACCCTGTCAAGCTATGCTACCATGATTTCCATGTATCACAATACATTCCAATCATTTGGTTTCATTCTCTTTTTCATATATGCTAACATGATTTCCATGTACCACTGTACATTCCAATCATTTGGTTTCATTCTCTTTCTCATATTTCCAACACATTCCATTTCTTTTATACCGGCAGTGAATTAAGTCTTGGTGCATTGACGCCTAACAGGGCATTTGGACCTAATGGGAATTTAGCCTGGTGAGCACTTGGCCCTTGGGAATTTGGTACACCCGGCAGGGGCACCTAGTCTGTCAATGCACCGATACTCAATTCAACTGCACTTTCCATTATCATTTAATTCATATATGATTCCCATTCTCTGCATTGGTTTCTAACCATCATCATATCACATTCATTTCACAAAATAAGCACTTAATTTACAAACATCACCAAATCACACATCATGAATATTCATGCACAACATCATCTCGATAACATATATCATCATTCAACCGTTATGATCACATTTACACTTAACAATTTCAATCAAGCACGACATCCGTTAAGGTTCCTCATCACTCAATCACCATCCTCTAATTTATGATTCATTTACTAATAAACATCATTTCCCTTTTACCAAGCTTTTTATCCTTAATCCATTCTTCAATTACTCACTCATAGTTTTCCATCCATTCCTCCTTACTTATCCCTTTCTATGTAACTCGCCTACGTTAACATTTAGTCCATTATTTGCTTTACGAGCCACAAAACCAAACACGACACGAACATACATCAATAACAAGTAGCAATCAACGGATAATAAATAAACAGTCGACATACTCAGGTATGTCTCAGGGTACTATAAATTAAGTCAACTCCCTAGGGTTCTTCACTTCCTACTCTAATATTAATAAAAGAGAATTTAACATAAACCATTTAATTAATATAAAATTAACCATTAACATACTAATTACCCCTAAGGTTCATCTCATTCACTTTAAATATCCTAAGATTTATTCTCTTAATTAATTATCTACCCCTAGTCATCATTACAACAACCTAGAATCTATATCCTTAGGAAAGGTAACACAAACCCCTCTTACCTTAACCTTGATGAGAGGGTAGTATAACCTCAAATCCTAGGCTTGCCCCTAAGCTCTTGTCTTCTCCCACACACAACATGAAGTCCCAAACCCTAGCTTCGTATACTTTGTCCTTGTGGGTGAGACATATTTGTATATAAACCTCCATAGTTGAAGAGATAAAAATCCATGGTGGTAGGGAGAGAGAGGGGGGGTCACGAATTTCATGGAAAATAAGGGGTGATCCATGGCTATTTTTCTTGATTAGAAACTTGATGGGGATGATGAATATGTAAGTTCCATGATGAATGTTTTGATAATGACAAAGTGTTTTGAACAAGCTATCATGTGATGATCAAGTTCAAGTTCAACAAGCAACAACAAACATCAAGTAAAGAAGAGAGAACAAGCTCATGAAGACTTAAGTTTGAGTGTAATTGTTTTTGTTTTATCTTTTGCCTCTCAAGCTTCATAAGTTTTTATTTGGGTACATTTTTTAGAGGGTAGTGAATCTCATTCATAAGTCATGATTAAATCATAATTTGAGTTTTCACTTAACCTAGAATCAATAGGTGGCTTAAAGGTTTGAAAGGAAAGGTTGGTTTTTGAGAAAACAAGTTTCTAAAATGTGCAGTGTGGATTTAATCGAGTATGATGCAATTATACTCGCATGGTACTCGACTATGCTGCAATTTACTCGAGTAAACACTGCTGAACTGTTTTTTAAAATACGATTTTCACTTCTCAAAATTAGTTTTCAAGTGCCATAACTTTTGGGTATTCTATATAAACCTATTCCTAACCTTTGTGATCATAATCTATCATTTTGATATTCATTTTACAAAGAATCAAGCCACTCTATTCTCTCTCAAATTTCAAAGATCAAAGCTTTTCTATTTTCATATTCTTTGATCAAGAACCTTTGAATCTCTTGTGTGATTTGTCATAGCTATTGATTGAGATTCATTAGGATTGTTATGTGTATTCATTGAGTTGTAATCTTTGCAATAAGGCAAGCCACTACAACAAACAAGAAGCCTTGGTGTGTCGATTATCATCAAGCAAGTGCATTCTTATTGAAGAAGAAGAAGAAAGTCTTGATTGTGAATCAAGAAAAGTGAAGCCTTGGTGTGTGGATTATCATCAAGCAATTGAAGACTTGTTGTGTCGATTATCAACAAGGGGTAGAGGTTAGATTAGAGAGAAGATCAATAGGATTACAAGGCAAGGGTGTCGGTTATCTCTTGTAGGCTAGCAAGAAGGAAGTCTTGTGAGGCAATCATTTGTAATTTGAGAACTCTAATTCCTCATAGTGAAGAATCTCTCTTGGTTGAAGAGGGGACTGGATGTAGCTTTCAAGCGGATGAAAGTGAACCAGGATAAATCACTGTGTCGTATCTCTAAACCCTTACTCTTTATATTCAAGTCATTTGATTGCGTTCTTGGTTGAAAACCTAGAAAGATTGATTTTCATAATTGATTGAATTAAATCTTTATTTGTTCAAATTGATAAAGGGAAAATCATTTTCATAACTAGGTTAATCAATAAGAATATAGGTGTTAATCATCTCCGCTGAATCTCTGATCTTTCATGTGTATTGATTGATTTTCGTATGCGAATGAAAACTTGATTTTTCTGGTTTCTGTCAGATATACTCGAGTAAACGAGTCTCTAATCGAGTACTACTCGAGTACTCTGAAATCTACTCGAGTAAACCTGAGAGTTTTTGGAAAAATATTTTGTTTTGATTGTTTCGATTTGTTTTGTTCGAAAATCTTTCAAGGTAGCTTAGACACCTATTCAACCGCCCCTTCTAGGTGTATTCCTAGAGTTCCTTAGTTGTTTCAACCACCAATTGCGGTTTTTTCAATTGGTATCAGAGCTCGGTCGAAAGACACGAGCATAAGAGCTTTTTCGTAAAGATCCTTTAAGAAAATCGCAATGGGTTCCATGAATCCCTTTGGTGGTGAAGGTGCTTCGATAAGTCGTCCTCCACTCTTTAACGGAGAAGGCTATGCTTATTGGAAAGTTAGAATGAAAATCTTTATCCAAGCCATAGATAGTGAAATTTGGAAAGTAGTTGAAAAAGGCCCTCATATTCCCTCTAGTTTAGTTGAAGGTGTAGAACAATTGATCCCCGAGGATAAGTGGAAGGATGATGATAGAAAGAAAGTTCAATATGATTATAAAGCAAAGAATATCATTACCTCTGCTTTATCCTATGACGAGTTCTTTAGAGTTTCACAATGTTCTAGTGCTAAGGAAATGTGGGACACTTTACAAGTGACTCATGAAGGAACTAGTGAGGTTAGGAGAGCTAGATTGAATGCTTTAATGCGTGATTATGAATTGTTTCAAATGCTTCCAAATGAATCTATTAATGATATGCAAAAGCGTTTTACTCATATTATTAACCATTTACTTGCTCTTGGTAAGACTTTCTAACAAAGTGAACTTTCTAACAAAGTGTTGAGATGTTTAGACAGGAATTGGCAACCAAAAGTGACGGCTATTGTTGAATCTAAAAACTTGGATGCTATGGATCTAGCAACACTCTTTGGAAAGCTTCAAGAACATGAAATGGATCTTGGACGTTTAAGTATCAATGAAGAGTCGGATAAAAACAAAGAAAGAAAGGGACTTGCTCTTAAAGTCAAAAGTGAATACAAAAAGAAAGAAAGTTCTGATGATGATGATAGTGAAGATTCCGATTCCGATGTTGATGAAAAAGACATGAAACTTCTACTAAGGAAGTTTGATAAGTTTATAAGGAGAAAAGGAAGGTTGAACAAGGACAAAAGTAAAGAGAAGGATTCTCCACACTACAAGACCAAGACATCAAAAGAAGGTGTAGTTTGCCATGAATGTGGAAAACCCGGTCATCTCAAGTACTCATGCTCTAAGTATCTCAAGAAGAAGGAGAAAGAAAAGAAAAATTCAAAATCTAAAAGAGCATACATAGTTTGGGATAGTGATGAAGATAACAAGAAAAGCACATCGAGTAGTTCATCGGATAATGAAGAAGCCGCTTGTCTCAACTTGATAACTCTAGTAGATGATGAAGAACAAAGTTCAAATGATGAATCAAGTGAACAAAGCGAAAATAGCAATGTAAGTCTTACTAAATCCGAAATTTCTTCTAAATATGAATTGTTATATAATGCTTATGAAGAAATGCATGAACAACTTGAAAAACTAGCTTTGAAAAACATTGAAAGAAAGAAGCTCATTTTGAAACATCAAAAATAGATTTTAGATCTTCAAAAGCAAGTTGATGAGCTTAATCTTGAAAATGAAACTCTTGATCTTATATATGCTAGTTCTTCTTGTGATTGTGCTAGTAGAGTGAATATTGTGGTTGATTGTGAGAATTGCAAGTTGCTTAAAGATGAAAATGCTATTTTGAAAAATAAGCTTGCAAGTTTCACAAGTGGTGACATTAGATTGCGCACATTGTTAAATTTTCAAAGAGAAAATTCAAACAAGTTTGGTTTGGGTTATACTAATGCTAAGAGTAATTCTCATAGAAATGTTGTTGATTTTTATAAAGTTGATTTCTCAAATGCACCAACATGTTTCTATTGTGGTACTCATGGACATACTTCAAATGTGTGTTATATTAAAGTGCATGGTATACCTAAAGGAGATTTTGTTTGGATGAAAAAGGGTGAAAGTCCCTACACTAACAAAAATGGATCCAAAACCATTTGGATACCAAAAAGCAAAGCATGATTGTTTTGTAGGTATGATTGAAGAGCAAAGAGAGCTTACAAGTGTTATTCATATTTGCATCTTCAATTGGTATCAAAAGAAGTCCTACAATATGGTACAAATGTTATGGTTAGATTGTGAACTTCATATGGTATCTTCTCAATTGGTATTACTTTTCTAAATGTTTAATTAATTCAATTTGTATCATTGAGAGATTATTAGTTGATTATCATGCTTTTGTGATTATTGATACTTCTTTACAATTGATATCTTCTTTGTTAAGTGATATTATGATCTTTTTAGTTCTCAATTGGTATCATATTTCATTGTTATATTCTCTTGCCAATTGGTATCACATTTCAAAGTATAGTTCTATTGTATTTGTTCAATTGGTATCAATGTTGTAAAGAAATGATCATTGTTTTCTTACCTTGGCTTAGATGTTATATTTCAATTGGTATATATTACTTTTTGATAATGCCAAAGGGGGAGAAATATGATGTTTTGAATTGAATGGAATGTTTCTCAAAGGTGGAGAAATGATTGTTGGAGAAATAATATGATTTTTAGATGTTTGTTTGGAGAAAGGTTGTTTTTGTTGTTTTTATGTAGGTTGAGCAAAGTTGTTGAAGATAGGGGAAGAATCAAGCTTATCTCAATTGGATTCAAATGTCAAAAGCATTTATTGAGGGGGAGCAAGAGTCTCACCAAGTGATCAAATTGTTAAAGCATAAACAACTCCAACTTCAAAGAACTTTTGGAGAACTTCAAAACATGGTTTGTCATTTTCAAAAAGGGGGAGATTGTAAGTTCCATGATGAATGTTTTGATAATGAAAAAGTGTTTTGAACAAGCTATCATGTGATGATCAAGTTCAAGTTCAACAAGCAACAACAAACATCAAGTAAAGAAGAGAGAACAAGCTCATGAAGACTTAAGTTTGAGTGTAATTGTTTTTGTTTTATCTTTTGCCTCTCAAGCTTCATAGGTTTTTATTTGGGTAGATTGTTTAGAGGGTAGTGAATCTCATTCATAAGTTTTTATTTGGGTAGATTGTTTAGAGGGTAGTGAATCTCATTCATAAGTCATGATTAAATCATAATTTGAGTTTTCACTTAACCTAGAATCAATAGGTGGCTTAAAGGTTTGAAAGGAAAGGTTGGTTTTTGAGAAAACAAGTTTCTAAAATGTGCAGTGTGGATTTAATCGAGTATGATGCAATTATACTCGCATGGTACTCGACTATGCTGCAATTTACTCGAGTAAACACTGCTGAACTGTTTTTTAAAATACGATTTTCACTTCTCAAAATTAGTTTTCAAGTGCCATAACTTTTGGGTATTCTATATAAACCTATTCCTAACCTTTGTGATCATAATCTATCATTTTGATATTCATTTTACAAAGAATCAAGCCACTCTATTCTCTCTCAAATTTCAAAGATCAAAGCTTTTCTATTTTCATATTCTTTGATCAAAAACCTTTGAATCTCTTGTGTGATTTGTCATAGCTATTGATTGAGATTCATTAGGATTGTTATGTGTATTCATTGAGTTGTAATCTTTGCAATAAGGCAAGCCACTACAACAAACAAGAAGCCTTGGTGTGTCGATTATCATCAAGCAAATGCATTCTTATTGAAGAAGAAGAAGAAAGTCTTGATTGTGAATCAAGCAAAGTGAAGCCTTGGTGTGTGGATTATCATCAAGCAATTGAAGACTTTTTGTGTCGATTATCAACAAGGGGTAGAGGTTAGATTAGAGAGAAGATCAATAGGATTACAAGGCAAGGGTGTCGGTTATCTCTTGTAGGCTAGCAAGAAGGAAGTCTTGTGAGGCAATCATTTGTAATTTGAGAACTCTAATTCCTCATAGTGAAGAATCTCTCTTGGTTGAAGAGGGGACTGGATATAGCTTTCAAGCGGATGAAAGTGAACCAGGATAAATCACTGTGTCGTATCTCTAAACCCTTACTCTTTATATTCAAGTCATTTGATTGCGTTCTTGGTTGAAAACCTAGAAAGATTGATTTTCATAATTGATTGAATTAAATCTTTATTTGTTCAAATTGATAAAGGGAAAATCATTTTCATAACTAGGTTAATCAATATAGGTGTTAATCATCTCCGCTGAATCTCTGATCTTTCATGTGTATTGATTGATTTTCGTATGCGAATGAAAACTTGATTTTTCTGGTTTCTGTCAGATATACTCGAGTAAACGAGTCTTTAATCGAGTACTACTCGAGTACTCTGAAATCTACTCGAGTAAACCTGAGAGTTTTTGGAAAAATATTTTGTTTTGATTGTTTCGATTTGTTTTGTTCGAAAATCTTTCAAGGTAGCTTAGACACCTATTCAACCGCCCCTTCTAGGTGTATTCCTAGAGTTCCTTAGTTGTTTCAACCACCAATTGCGGTTTTTTCAGAATAGGATGAAGGTTGATGGTGGTTTGGTGCTTGACCCATGATGGGGGGTGATGGTGATGAAGATCAAGGTTGAAGGTGCCTTGATCATGGTGTTTGGGTGTGGTTTTGTGTTCATGGTGCTTGAGGGAGGATGAGTTGTTGGGGTGGCTTGATCTTGGGTGCTTGGTGGGTGGTGGTGACTTAGTGCATATGAGTGAAAGGGGAGGAATGGGAAGAGGATGATGTTGGTGTTGATGATGAAGTGTGAGGGAGTGTCATATTTTTCTTTGTTATTTTTGCCTTGAATCAGCCACCAAGATCGTGTGGCCAAGAATGAGACTTTGGCCCCAAGTTTTCACATCAACGCACCAGATCTGGTCTGGTTGGCGCGCGCGCGCTTGAGCGCGGTTCTGGCGCTTGAGCGCCAGACCGGCACCAGACTGGTGCTGCTGGTGCGGCTGGTGCGGGTTGGTGCTCCATTTTCCATGGCTGGTGGGGGTTGGTGCGCCATTTTCCATGGCTGGTGCGCACAGGGCGCGCCTGGGCGCATGGAGGGCACGCCTGGGCGGTTTTTCCACTGAGTTGGTGCACCAATTGCACCCTGGTGCGCCTGGGCGTGCACTGGTGCGCCGGGGCGTGCACCAGGAACTTGAAACTTCGATTCGCCGTAACTTTTTCGTTAACCGTCGGATCGGGTCCAAATTTTTAGACAAGCTTCTTAACCCCTTAAACTTCATATCCAACGGTGGAATTTAATTTCTTAGCATCCTATAATAAATTCCTAATTTTCTCTTTTCGGTTTATTTCTAACACCCAAAACGCCGATTTAACTCCCGATTCCGCTTAGTTAATCTTGCCCATTGCTACAAATGTCTTCTACACAACCCCTAGGACTTATAATTACTACTCGCCTATCTCCCAAAATTCTTTAAGCCATCAATCTACCCATTTTCTACACTCTAAACATATTAAATCACTAATTAGGCTTGTAAATTAAATTAGGGATGTTACACTACTCACATCACACGTTCAATCTCTGTCTCTATCCTTTCTTCTCTCTATCCTTTCTACTCCCTCCTCCATCCAACACCGCCTCCCTCTCTGCCGCCCTCTCCATCGCCACCCAACACCGATCAACCACCATCAATAGTGATCCATCACCCAAATGCCCAACCAACACCGATCGACCTTCACGAAAGAGTGTTTCCTTCACCGATCGACCTCCACCAACATCAACACCGATTGATCTCCACCGACAGCGATCCATCACGCACCGTCCTCCATCAACCACCGCCATTCTTCTCCGTCAACCGTCGCTTCTTATGATGTGCATGTGGCTGGATTCACCCCCTCAAGCATCAATTTTTGAGTTGGGAAGAAGATTTAGGATTTAGGGTTTTTGATTTTCCCCTTTCTTTCTTCTTCTTTTCTTTTTTGATTTTGTTAATTTATTTTTTTAATTTCTGCTATGCTCTGCTCTGTTTGCATCTTGATTTTGTTTGGAACAAAAAATTTCTTCCATGAGAGAGCGAGTGAGAGAGAGTGAGAAAGAGAGATAGAGGTGAGAGAGGGAGCAATGGAGTGAGAGAAGAAAGAAAAAGTGAGAGAAGAGGAAGAAAGAGACGAAATGGGTGAGAGAGGAGGAAGAGAAAGAGACGTGAGGCATGAGGGAGTTTTTTTCATTATCATCAGATACACATATATATTGAGACTCCATTCATTAAGCACATATATTGAGACTATTTAACACTGAATATAGAACATATATTGAGATTCTCAATTACAACACATTTAATTACCAGCCCCACAATCAACTAACCCATCTGATTAGTCAAAATTAGTCAAAATCAGAATTGATTTTGGAGGGAAAATCAGAATTAGCCCCACAATCTAATTGCAGACCCAGCTGCTTTTATAATAGTATTGATTAACTAAATTAACCAACTTTAGTAATGAACGTGAATTCAACCAAAATGACATTATATACAAAGACGAAAGAAGTAACATGAAAACAATTTTAATTACCTATTTAATTAATAAATTTTTTTATTTTATTTCAACTCTATTTTATATAATATATACTTATTTTTATTATTGATTGTTATCATTGTTTTAATTAATTAAATATATAAATATATAGTGTTTTAATTGATTTATTTTTAATAAATTTTTTTAGTAGGGCCCCAAAAAAATTTTCGCCCTAGGCCCAAAATAGGTTAGGACCGGACTTGCATATGATCCCATCGATGGAGTATAATTATTTCATGCTGATAACTTCATCGCTTTTATATATAGGATTCTTTTCATAACTTTTAATTTACATTTATTAAAGAAAATAAATTTAGCACTGAAATTGAAAAGTTTTAGTATACTGTTCCAAAAATACCAATTATGATAATTATGCATAGAAATAAATTTTACATTGAAATTGGTACTTTCAATTTATGTATTCTTGCTAAAAACTAAAGAATTACAATTAAATGCTAGAGATAATTTTGAAAAAAATTATAAAAGAGTTTTATATTTAATTAGAACCAGAATTTTTTATCCAAAAGAATACTATATATTGAGACGGAGTGAGTATGATACTTTTCTCTGTGGGTGTATATACATATTCCCTTTTTTAAAATGAAAATAAATGAATACTTATATTCTTGCTTTTATAGGAGCTAAGGTTTTAAACTATACTTTTAATTGATGCAACAATATTGGGGTTTGGAAATTCTTTACAACTACATCACAAATTCACAATTACAATTGTGTTACTACATACATTTTTTACAATTACGATAAACACAGAGAAATGGGAATGGCAATTTGAAACCATGGACATTGATGATTGATGGTTCAAATTTATATTTTGGTTTTAAAATGGCATAATATTGGTTTTCATTTTTGTGCCTGAGCCATTTAATAATGTGACAGATTCTCTTGGATAGAGAAGGTTTGGGATGGAGACCTAATACTTGCACTTGTCCACGAACCACTGGAGTCATGCCCTCCACTCGATGGCTTGGGAACCTCAACGAAAGTAGCTAGATTAAACTACAAAACCAGGGTTATTAGAACTTGAGGGCAGATTAGATGAGCCGTTAGTATATAGGGTTATGTTTTGGTTGTTGGAGTCACAGAACGTACGTAATTAACCAATTAAGTTATGAAAAAATTTGAAAAGATACAATGATTGAGTTGCCCTTGTGAGTATATAATATGCAATTACTTCCTCCGGTCTCATTTATATATAAGAGGATAAGAGGAAAATAAATATTTTACTAATATAAGCAAAAATTAACTAACTTTCTATTCTCAATACAATTATTCTTAAAATATTCTTATAATGTGGTTGAGTCATTTAATTTTTGTTTCATTCTCAATGCAAATTTATTAAAATAATTTATTTTTTCTTATGAATTTAAAAAAATTAAATACACTTAACTAATTTTCTAAATAAATGTGAAATAATTATTTTTGCATAAAAATGACACCAGACGGAGTATTACATGTGATTGGCGCCATAAGAAATTTATAGACTTCGGATTTGTTAGGATATCGTTTCTTTCAGGTCATGTAAATTGTGTGTTGTTGCTTTATGTGACTTAATTATGTCACTGACGGATCATCCCAATTCACATGCATTAACATGTTTGTTATTGGTGGAAATAGTTAAAGGTATCTTTTCTTTGGTATGGGAAGGCCACTTGTCAGTAGTGAAAAGGGCAAATATGCCTAAAGCTAGGTGAGATGAGACAGGGGCCCAAATAGCAAGGGACTTGAGGGAGAATTTTGGCAATAGGCAACAGATCCATTCCTTTCAAGTTTCAACGGTCTTATTTGCCGGAAATTATTGTATAGTCCCACAAATGCTTCGATATACTCTAAATCCTAGCCATTGATTGTGCATTACATCCTCCATCCTATGAGTAAGGAAGTTTGAACTTAATGTAAATGGCTAAAATTTACTCCATCCGTTTCACTTTAAGTGTCTTTTTAACATCAAAGTTTTGTTTCAAAATAAGTGTCATTCTACCAAATCTAGGCAACATTTAATATTGTTTTTTCATATTTACCCTTACATTTAATGTTGTTTTAGTTTTGAAATTTGTAATACTAGTAATGATGCATTGACAATATAAAAATATTAAATAGGGGTATTTTTGACAAAATACACATAAAACTTATAATAATCATCATAATCAACACTTTCTTAATCTATGTGCAAAAGTCCAAAAAGACACTTAAAGTGAAACGGAGTGAGTATTCTGCTTTGGGTCTTGTTAACAAATATCCTGAGGATAAGGTTTAGGACACTTGTTAAGATTATTAAAAGTAGAAAAATTACAATAAATCAGCATTATTTTTTCTCTCGAAAACTTCAAAAGCTACATTTTTCAATATTTGTTTATGAAACTTGGTTACCTAACAAGTACCCTTAGAGCACTTGTTAGCATTTCCCTTATATAATTATCAAACAAATAAAATATATTCTAATCCTTTTTGTTTTGTCTTGTATATTATATAGTATTAGAAATATTTAACATTCAAATTTCTACTCATCATAACATTCAAATATTTTTGTTTTAGAAATATTTATATTTTTTTCGAGCATACCATTATTTATTACATTATTTTTTCCATCGCTCATTTTTCTATCTCTCTTCAAAATAGTTTTCATACATTTATTATTACTCTCTCTTCAATTATTAAACAAGGGTATTTTTGTAAGATCCTAAATCTTGACTTTAAGTGAATTAAATACTAAAAACCTTAGAAAAATTGGAAAAGTGATTTAATGAATTTTGCCAGATATGTGGGTGGTGATTATAGGTCCTAGGAGTTGTATAGGAGGTATATATGGCCTTGAGCAGGGTCAAATAAGCGAGATCGGGAGTAAAATCGGCGTTTTAGGTGTTAGAAATCAACCGAAAAGAGAAAATTAGAAATTCATTATAGGAAACTAAGAAAATAAATTCCACCGCTGGATGTGAAGTTTATGGGGTAAAGAAGCATGTCTAAAAATTTGGACTCGATCCGACGGTCGACGAAAAAGTTACGGCGAATCGAAGGTTGGAAACCCTGAAACTCGCCCAGGCGCATGAGTCACTCGCCCAGGCGAGTCACTGTTCATTTTGGTGCACCATCCAGTGAGATTCCCGCCCAGGCCAGCCCACCATTCGCCCAGGCGAGTGTGGCACGCACCAGCCGCACCATTTCCGATTCTTTTTGTAAAAAAGAAGGACGGAAGTCTCCGAATGTGCATCGACTATAGACAATTGAATGCGGTGACGGTGAAAAACAAGTATCCTCTTCCTCGCATTGATGATTTGTTGGACCAATTGCGAGGAGCAGCTATATTTTCTAAGATTGACCTTCGATCGGGATACCATCAAATCCGTATCCGAGAGGAGGACATTCCTAAAACGGCGTTCAGGTCGAGATATGGACATTTTGAATATGTTGTTATGTCCTTTGCTCTCACAAATGCTCCGGCCATCTTTATGGATTATATGAACAGGATATTCAGGCCGTACTTGGATTCTTTCGTCATAGTCTTCATTGACGACATTCTCATCTATTCTAAGAGTCCAAGTGAGCATGCTGAGCATCTGAGAATAGTGCTGCAGATTCTCAAATCCAAACAGCTTTATGCAAAGCTTTCTAAGTGTAGTTTTTGGCTGAATGAAGTGCAGTTTCTGGGGCATGTCATTTCTGAGAAGGGTGTTGCTGTTGATCCTTCTAAGGTGGAAGCGGTACTTAAGTGGGAGAGACCTAAGTCCATCACTAAGATCAGAAGCTTTCTTGGTATGGCTGGGTATTATCGAAGGTTCATTGAAGGGTTCTCTAAGTTGGCTCTTCCTTTGACGACTCTTACACGGAAAGGTGTTCCGTTTGAGTGGTCCCCAGAATGTGAAGGTAGTTTTCAAGAGTTGAAGAGGCGGTTGACTAGTTCTCCGGTGTTAATTTTGCCGGACCCGACTCAATCCTTCGTGGTGTATTGTGATGCTTCTAAGCAAGGGTTGGGTTGTGTGTTGATGCAGCAAGGGCAAGTCATAGCTTATGCATCCAGACAATTGAGGCAGCATGAACAGAACTATCCCACTCATGATCTTGAGTTGGCGGCAGTGGTTTTTGCTTTGAAAATCTGGAGGCATTATCTATATGGTTCAAAGTTCGAAGTCTTTAGTGATCATAAAAGCCTTCGCTATCTCTTCGATCAAAAAGAGTTGAATATGAGACAGAGGAGGTGGATGGAATTTCTTAAGGACTATGACTTCGATCTTCAGTATCATCCGGGCAAGGCCAATGTAGTGGCTGATGCACTAAGTCGTAAGACTTTGCATGTCAGTAATCTGATGGTGAAAGAGATGGAATTGATTCAAGAATTTAGTGACCTCAACCTGAACATGCAAGTGAAAGAGAAGAGCATCGTTCTTGAAATGTTGCGGGTTACTAATGACTTGATGGGTCTTATTAAAGAAAGGCAAGCCGATGATGTTGAATTGCAAAAGTTATTAGAAGGGGCATCGAGCAATGAAGAGCCCGACTTTGTGAAAGGTTCTGATGGCATCATCCGATTTAGGGGTCGGATATGTGTTCCTATGGATTTTGAAGTTAGAAGGGATATCCTATGGGAAGCACATCGAACCAAGATGAATTTTCATCCGGGTGCAACAAAGATGTACCAAGATCTAAAAAGGATTTATTGGTGGCCGAAGTTAAAAACTGATGTGGCCGATCACGTGTCTCATTGCTTAACTTGTCAGAAGGTTAAGATTGAGCATCAAAAGCCTGGTGGTCCTTTGCGATCACTTGAGATTCCGGAATGGAAATGGGACAGTATAGCTATGGACTTTGTGACGGGTTTACCGAGGACTGTTGGAGGATGTGATTCAGTTTGGGTGGTTGTAGACCGTCTTACAAAGTGTGCTCATTTCATTCCTACCCATAAGAAGTATACTCTTGAGAAGTTGACTCAGTTGTACATCAGGGACATAGTGAAGTTGCATGGTGTTCCTACTAGTATTGTATCCGATCGCGATCCGAGATTTCTGTCTAGATTTTGGCAGAGTCTTCAGGAGGCATTGGGTACTAAGTTGAAATTTAGTACGGCTTACCATCCGCAGACAGACGGACAATCTGAGTGTACTATCCAGACACTTGAGGATTTGCTGAGAGCATGTGTTCTGGAGCAAGCCGGTAGTTGGGAGCAGCTACTACCTTTGATGGAGTTTACTTACAACAACAGTTTTCACTCCAGCATCGGTATGGCACCATTTGAGGCTCTCTACGGAAGAAAATGTAGAACGCCTTTGTGTTGGTTCCAAATAGGTGAAAATCTGTTGACAGGTCCTGACATTGTGAAAGAAACAACGGAGAAGGTCACAATGATCAAGAACAAAATGAAAACTTCACAGGATCGCCAAAAGAGTTATGCAGATAGGCGCAGGAGACCTTTGGAGTTCGATGTTGGGAATCATGTGTTCCTAAGGGTGTCTCCGATCACAGGAATTGGTAGGGCAATCAAATCTAGGAAGTTAACTCCTCGGTTTGTTGGGCCTTATGAGGTTCTGGAGAAGGTTGGCCCAGTGGCGTACAGGATTGCATTACCCCCTCACTTGTCAAGGCTTCATAACGTGTTTCATGTTTCACAACTAAGGAAATACGTCCATGATCCTTCGCATGTGGTTACCTTAGATGATTTGCCTTTGAAAGAGAACTTGACTTTTGAAGTTCTGCCAGTTAGAATTGAAGACAGGCAGGTGAAGCAGCTCAGAGGCAAGGAAATCTCTTTGGTTAAGGTTATATGGATCAGGAACGATGTGGAAGAGGCTACATGGGAACTGGAGGACAAGATCAGGCAGTCTCATCCACAATTGTTCGACGAATTTCGAGGATGAAATTCGGGTAAGTGGGAGAGAATTGTAACATCCTAAATCTTGACTTTAAGTGAATTAAATACTAAAAACCTTAGAAAAATTGGAAAAGTGATTTAATGAATTTTGCCAGATATGTGGGTGGTGATTATAGGTCCTAGGAGTTGTATAGGAGGTATATATGGCCTTGAGCAGGGTCAAATAAGCGAGATCGGGAGTAAAATCGGCGTTTTAGGTGTTAGAAATCAACCGAAAAGAGAAAATTAGAAATTCATTATAGGAAACTAAGAAAATAAATTCCACCGTTGGATGTGAAGTTTATGGGGTAAAGAAGCATGTCTAAAAATTTGGACTCGATCCGACGGTCGACGAAAAAGTTACGGCGAATTGAAGGTTGGAAACCCTGAAACTCGCCCAGGCGCATGAGTCACTCGCCCAGGCGAGTCACTGTTCATTTTGATGCACCATCCAGTGAGATTCCCGCCCAGGCCAGCCCACCATTCGCCCAGGCGAGTGTGGCATGCACCAGCCGCACCATTTCCGTTTTCTGGCGCGCCAATTCCCCTTGTGCCAGCATCTGACCGCATCAGTTACGCACCAACTTGGTTCTGGTGCAGATTTCTCGCCCAGACGAGGGATTGGCTCACCCAGGCGAGCGGATGCGCACACCAGCGCACCAGGAATTCCGTGTGGCGCACCAATTCTCCAGCTGACCATGTGAGCCATGCACCAGTCTGGTGCTGGTGCAGGACGTGCGCCCAGGCGAGCCTGGCATGCGCCCAGGCGCGTGGCGCAGACCAGATTTGATCTGGTCCATTGATTTTCAACTTGGTGGCTGAGTTTTCCCCACCAGCCCTTGGATCCTCCTGCACCAGCCAAGGTAAAAATAAAAGAAATAAAAACAAAGCTCTCCACCACCATTCAAACCCACATAACTCCATCAACTTCATCAAATTCTCTCAACTCCAAGAACATTCCAATCACCAAATCCACCAAAACACATTTGATTCTTGGGCACCTCAACCCAAAATCAAACAAGACCAACCAACCTTGCACCACGGATGTTGATTGAAGCTTCATCCTCTTCTCCCTTGGACCTTACGAGTTGCACCCACCTTCTCACTCTTTGGTTTTTCATTTTCATCATTTATTTGAGGTAAGCTAGCTCTATTTAATTATGTTATTCCCTTTCCATTTCAAATCCTCTTAGTTCATGGATTTTATTCTAAAACCCTAGGATTCTTGCACTCTTCATGATATAGGAATTGAGTTTCATGCCTTCCAACTCCAACCAAGGCAAGGATAAAGATAGTTCCTCTTGTGCTCTCACAAATAGGGTGGTACATCAACATTTCATCATTTCCTTGTTGAGGTGGCAAGCTAGACTTAGGAAATTCAAGTTTCCAAGATTTTGAGCTAGGGCTCACCAAGGTTCTATTTACTCTTTGCTAATTTAAGGTAAGGAGTGGGTATAGTGAGTATTACCTTACTCTGGGGTTGAGTTTACATTATGTATATAATGGGTGCTAAGATGTTTGTGTTAGTTTAGGTTGGTATAATATAGAACACATGTTAGAATAGATTTTATGACTTAGGGGATTTATATTGATGCTGATATGTTTAATTTTGATATTTGATAATTGTTGATGATTTGAATGCTTGATTTACGAAATGACTGAGACATTATGTTGATTTAAATCCAATGCAAAGAATGATGAAAATGTATAAAGTAAATAATAATGGAAAGTGCAGTTGAATTGAGAATTGGTGCATTGGTAGACTAGGTGCCCCTGCCGGGTGTTTCAAAATGCCCAAGGGCTACGTTCCCAACCAGGCATAAAATCCCATTAGGTACAAATCCCTGTTAGGCATCGATGCACCAAGACTCAATTCACTGCCAAGATGAAAGACATAAAATGTGTTGAGAATGTGAAAAGTTAATGAATTTAAATAACTGAATGTATATTGGAATGTGGAAATTATATGATAGCATAGCTTAACAGGTGAAGCCTTTTGGGTGATATAGAGACCTGGTTGGGCGAGAGACCCTTGGTTGTGCCAAAGTCCTGGCAGGAGCGTTAAATTCCTAGTGATGCAAACCGGTTCTAACCGGGAGTGTTGTCCAGACGTGGTAAGTCGTCATCGCGCATGGGGTGCGAACGCAATAAAGTCGTGACTGGAATACACTAGTTGAGAAATGTGATGATAAATGATGAAATGTGAACGAAAGACATTATGAGATTAATACATAAGAATAATGAGATAAAATCGACTTAAGGAACTAATGAAAACTTGAAAACAAATTGTGATGAATTGTCCCTTATTTTGATGTTGAGATTGAAATGCTATTTGTGTTTGGATTAGTGTTACCTTATGTCTTATTTGGAAACTGTCTCCCCATTTTATGTGTAATACTCACTCCTTACCATCACCACAGGTACTGAGGAAGAGTTTGCACCAGATCAGGCCGAGCAGGAGTACTCTCCCTCACAGGGAGAGTAGGTTACCTTTCATCATGTAGGACATGGGAATGTCCTGGGCCCGATGATATAAATCATTTTGTTGTGTATAAATGTAAATAGTTTTTGGGGGCCCAGGACTACTCCTTTTGGAAAAAGGGGTCTTCCTTTTGGGGAAAAACTTATTTCCTAAAACTTGTTTATATTCTGCTAACTCTGATGCTGATACTATGATGTCTTAAACTTGTTTCTGATGCGTGCACGAAGATGCACTTGCTGATATATATATGTGAATAGCCCTGCAGGCTTTGCTATTTGAAAATGTGTTGTTTACCAGGTTGCAGGTAACAGAAATTTTGGAAAAGTCCAATAAACAAACGAAACTCCGTCCGTTTGACGGAAGATTTTCATATGAATTAAAAGTAATTAAGAGTTTTTCCTAATCAATTCATGAGTCGAAAAAGGAATTTTCAAGTTGCTATATTTTAATTAAGGGTATAAAAAGGGTAAATAAACTTAGGTGTTACAATTTTAGTTAAGATATATCAAATTTTTATATCATTTAATCATTTCTTAATTTATGAGTATAACCTTAAACTACTTAACTTATAGGACAGATGAAGTATTAATTAACATTATTTATAACTAGTTTTAAGCCCATGCATTGCACGAGTTACTTTTTAATTAATTACCAAGTAGATATTTTAATCTATTTTTTAAATGTTTTCTTTCTCTTCTCATTCTTTACCTTTCATGATGGTTTGTTAATTACCATCATACTCAAATAATTGTTAATCGTCTTCGAATTGAATCAGTACCAACTTATTTGTAAGCATAAAATTATGGAGAAAAAACCGTTGTAACATCCCGAATTTTAATTCTAATAATAATTAGAATAATAGTAAGATTTGGAAGTAAGGATTATCCTATAAGGGATTTAAAATGATGGATTAGGAGTTCTTTGAGTGCCATAGAGGAGTCAAGAAGCATTGGCATCGAAAAGCAAATTTAAAGAAGACCAAACGAGTGTTAAAAATCGATTTTTCGGTGTTATAAACACCCAACGTTAGGAAATTCAAAATAAAAGATTTAAGACTCCAAACACAATTCCCACCGTTGGATATGAAGATATGATTTTTAGGAAGTTACTCGTCAAATTTGAACAAGATCCGACGGTGAACGAAGAAGTTATGGCTATTTGAAATTGGAAGAAAATAGCTGAAAAATAGAAAAATTAAGTAGCAGTATCTGCTCATTTCGCTTAAGCGAAAATGGTCCAGTAGCAACACATATGGGGTTCGCTTAAGCGAACAGATTTCGCTTAAGCGAAATTACTTCGATCTGAAACATTAAAAACACGTTTTGGGGCTGAAACCCACCCCCAAACCCCCATTTTTCTTCCCCCGTTCCACCCTCCTCCGCCCTCCTCCTCCAAGGCAGCCACCACCACCCACAACCACCACTCTTCACCTCTCCCTTCCCTCCTTCCCTCACATTCCACCATCAACTCTCTCTCTCTCTCTCTCTCTTTCTCTCTCTCTCTCCATTGAGCTCTCCCTCTCCTTCTCTCTCCACCACCACGGCCGCCACCGCCACCTCCACCACGAGCCACCATCACTATTCCTCATCACCACCATCAAATCTCCCTCTCCCTCTTCCCCTTAGGCTTTGGTTCCCCTCTCCCTCCCTCTCTTCGAGCTTTCTCTCTCCACGGATCTCACCGACGCCGTTACCGGTCCGTGATCGTGCCGGGCTCGTGTTGGGAACCTCGGAGCTCGAAGCTTTGCCTCGGTTCAGTCACGATCGTTCTCCGCTAACGAGGAGCAACACCGACGCCGTCATCATCGCCGAGCTAAAATCCAGGTTCTATTTAAAAAGCCCGAGGTAAGAGGGTTCGCGTTACCTTTGCTTAAAAAGTAAATTCTAGGATTATATAGTGGTAGCTAGGAATAGAGTCATTAAAAGTATGTTAATGAACCTTAGGGTACCCCGTTGATAGAAATAAAGTAAATAAACTTGTGACGAGAAACCACACCTTAGGGAATAAGATGTATGAGCATAGAATAAGTCCCGGAATGGATGAGCGTATTTAGGATATTGAAATAGTTAATATAAAACAAAATGTGGGAACTTATAAAGTAAAAGTTATAGGGGAGGTAAAGGAACAAAGAGGGTAAAAGAGAGTTTAGAACAAGGAATAATGAATGCATGCGGAATAAATTAGGGAAGAGAAATAAAATGATGAATTAAGATTTAACATAAAATAAGGAAAACAATAAGAGGATTTACGAAAAGATAAGAAAACTAAGAGAGCCCGTTATGAGGGAGAATTGGGTAAAATAATGTAATAAGAATTGAAAAGCTAGATTAAGTGAGTTGAGCAATTAAAAATAATATAGTTAATGAAATAGGGACAATGAGTTGGATAATTGATTGAGATGAGGAAACTGGGAAATAACTAAGAATTAGTAACGAGAACTAGAATATAATATATTTGACCGTATTGATTAGAGTTGGATAAGATTGGGGGAAACTAACAAAGAGAAAAAGAATGAAGTAGAAAACGTAGAAAATGTGATAAGTCATAAATGAGGATAAAGGCTAAAAGATTTAGATGAGAATAAATGAATTATTTAAATTATAAGAAAAATAAAAAGGAAGAAAAGAATAAAAAGGAAAAGAAAGAAGGATATTGAAAAGAGTGAAAAGTAAATAATGTAATGATAAGTCTATAAATAAGGAAATGAGAGAAAAGATAAAAGTACAAAGAAAGAGAAAAAGAGAAAAGTACAATGAATCAGAAAAAGAGAAAAGAGAATTAATTAAAAAAAAGAATAAAAGAGAACGGCTGATGGTCTGTTGGACTCAGATAAAGAAAAGATAAACGGCTGATGGTCTGTTGGACTCAGTCATAATGGAAAGATAAACGGCTGATGGTCTGTTGGACTCAGTCATAATGGAAAGATAAACGGCTGATGGTCTGTTGGACTCAATCATAATGGAAAGATAAACTGCTGATGGTCTGTGGGACTCAGTCATGATAAAAGATAAACGGCTGATGGTCTGTTGGACTCAGTCATAAGAAAAGGAAAACGGCTGATGGTCTTTTGGACTCAGTCATATAGAGGAAAACGAATGATGGTCTTTTGGACTCAGTCATAATAAAATCAAGTGGCTGATGGTCTGTTGGACTCAGTCATGAGAAAAAGGAAATAGATAAAGAAAAGAAAAGAAAAGAGAAAGTAGAAACGATCAGAGAACTGTTAGAGAATCAATAATTAAAAGAATGTGAGAATAAGTGAGGAACTAAACGAGTTTATTTATGTGAAAAATTGTGAATAAAATATATTAATAATTAAGTAGGCTTAGTTATTTGCTATGTCTTCTTTTAGAATTTATCTTTTTAAGTTCTGTGTAATGCTACCCTTCTTGATATCATTTTACAGGTACGGGAGCGGAGCTTACACTGTTGCGGACCGAACTGGAAACCCTCCACTACGTGGAGTGAAATTGTGATACCCGAGTGGATTTTATTACATTAAAAACTGTTATTTTTGTAATGTATAATATGTGTAGTTATATGCCCTGAGACTGGTACTGATCGGGCGTTAGGATCTGAACTGGTTTTTAATCCGTTATGTTTATGTTTTTAAATAATTCTGGACTGACAGGTTTTTAGAAGGAAATTTTTGGGAAGTCCGTAAAACAGAGGAAACTCTGCCGGATTTTCGTAAAACTTTTCAAAAGAAATCAAAAGTTAAAAAGAATTTTCAAACTCTGATTTTATTAAAAACAAAAATTAACTATTAAAAGCGAGGATGTTACATTTATGGTATCAGAGCAGTTTCCCTCGGCCTTGGAGTTTGGACTCACAACTCCTATTGGTTACTCACCCCGCAAGTAATCAAGTGATAGTGTCAAGTCTTAGAATAGATAAATAGGTACACTTAATTTAAGAGTTTTTAGTTAATTGTGGAATAACGTGTTCTTTTTCCAGAACTTAGTCACCATGCCTCGGAGACGTACTCGTGATGATAGGATGGCCGCGATACTTGAGAATCTGGTCCAGATGAACCAGAACCAGGCTGAAACCGTAGCAGCAGCAGCATCCGCACTCCAACAACCACCAAACCCAATCGACATTGATTGGCTAGCTAGGTTCAGGAAGAACGACCCACCCAAGTTTGAAGGTGGCTACAATCCTGACGCAGTACAGAGATGGCTCCAAGAATTGGAGAAGATTTTCCGCACAATGTCACCGCCCACGGATCAGATAGTCCCTTTGGCGGCGTACATGCTCACTGGAGAAGCTGAGTATTGGTGGGAGCGTGTACGAAGGGAAATGGAGATCGCTAACCAGGAAATCACCTGGGATGTGTTCAAAATCAGGTTCTTAGGGAAGTGTTTCCCGGAAGATGTCCGCCGAGAAAAAGAACTGGCGTTCTTGACCCTGAAACAAGGGAACATGAGTGTTGGAGAATATGCTGCACATTTTGAGGACCTCATCCGATATGCCGGAAGCTATAGGGATGCTGATGAAAGGACTAAGTGCGTTAAGTTTGAGGACGGGCTTCGCACTGAGATTAAAATCGCCTTTGAGTATCAGAATGTTGCTAACTTGTCTGACCTGGTAAACATGGCTAGCACCTATGAAAAAGGATTGAGACAGCAGAGGTTGGAGCAACGAAACAGGAGTATGCAGGGTGCTGGAAGTTCTACCAGGGGAGAAGGACCGATGCAAGAACTAGGTCCACATGCTGATATTGATGCTATGGCAATGGTTCCCAGGGATGCGGACCATAATGTGGCTATTCCAATTGCTAGGCCCTTATGTCCACACTGTGGGAGATCTCACAAACTATTGTGTTGGCCTATGAATCAACTAAGAAAGGAGGGTCTTTGTTATCACTGCGGACAGTCGGGACACCGTGCTTCAAACTGTCCTGGGAACACGCAGAGCGATGAATGAACTCACCCGAGGTACTTTTAAGTGTTAACTATATACCAAATATTTATTTAAAATAGTGATTTAGAATGTTTTACATAAAGCATACATATTCAATTTAACTTAAAAAGAAATCAATAAATAATAATACATTAGTTAAAGTTTCGCCGAACACAGTGATGGTATTGTCACTGGTAGAATGTAAGGTTAGAACTGATCACTCTGATTCTTACATCGGCTAGGGGACGATAACATCAACAAACTTGTCGATGATGTTGCTATTGATAGATGTGAGATTGGGACTGATCACCTCGATCTTCGCAACTATTAGTGGTCGATATCATTGACGTTATCCAACAAAATCAGGACAGACAGATAGGAGCCTTAAGCCAGTGCACCCACCTACTATTAGTATAGCCGCGAATGGAACTCGCGAGAAGACCGAGCCGAGCGAACCCGTATTAACCGTCTTTAGACTTCATGGAAAGCCAAACTAAAAGCCCAAAACTCATCAAGCATTTCATTAAGAACTCAAAGTGGTTATTCGCGAAAAAGACGAAACTGGATGAATTAGTAGGGTATCCACACCGAGACCGACCCAAGTAAACGAGTGAATCGTGCTCACCATTAGGAATTAGAGTTCACCTAAGAACTTAATCCAGTTTCCAAACTCTTCCCTCAAAGGAAGCAAGTGTAGCCATTGCACTATGTGCCTTCATCAAGACCAAATCAAATCAGCGGTAGTTCCATAGAAAGTGCATCTTTCGATGACTCTCTGCTGAAAACGCACACTTATCTCCATTGTCTTCTTGCTTGACATGTATCCAGTACATCCTGGGTCGTCGTATGAAGACTATGAAACCCATCCTTGAGTGCTTCGTGTTTCTTCTTTTCATCTTCACCCTCTTTAAGTTTCAAGCGTCTCAGATATACACCTGAGAATTCACCAAGACGTAGGAACCCAATGTAGTTCTATGCCTATCGATGGATAACCATCCACGTGTCCTTTCTAACCTTGGATACCGATCGAGAAGCTTACGTTCGAAATTCTGAATAACGAATGAACATACCCCCAAGCATAGA
The DNA here is from genome assembly GCA_037953625.1 of Crotalaria pallida. Lineage (NCBI taxonomy): Eukaryota > Viridiplantae > Streptophyta > Magnoliopsida > Fabales > Fabaceae > Crotalaria > Crotalaria pallida. Next base: position 29,029,784 of record CM075653.1, read on the forward strand.
TATAATCAAGTATGTTGATGCTAAGTGGGGGAGGATTTCAATCCAAGGAATGGAAGATGGAACTTTAACAACAAGAAAATGGTGGATCCTATCCGAGTAACAAGGTGGAATGCAGAACGGTAACGAAGCGTAAGGAAGATTGCATCGAGCCGGACTTAATGTCCGATGATCATACCATAACCCGTAGGGCTAATGAATAACTCACCCCAAACGCTCCGCATTAACTGACGAAGAGGTTCGCGGAGAATGGAACGAGAATTAAACTAAGAATCAATCAATACCTTCTCGGACCATCAGACAATTGGGTAATAGATTTAAACCCTGACCTTGACCCTTAAGTGGAATCGACCCATAGGAACCCTATACCAAATTGAAATCGCTAAACGAACGGAAAGGAAGTACCGCCGGAGTAAGAAACGAACAGGTAAAGAGTGGAGTCGCGAAGTGGAGTCTCACTTAAGAGGTTATGTCGGAGCACCGCAAATAATTGTCTCAGTCTCTTAAGGCTTTGTGTCTTACACGGATTCCTGAGTGACTGAGATAAACCATACCTGAGGCGAGTAATTATACCACAGATTTCTTAACTTAGAAATTCCTCAAAGGGAAGATTGGAACCGGAGGAATTAAAATGACATGGTCGGAAGTTATGTCAATGGATACTCCTTCCAGATAAGGGACAACTGGAATTTCGGGGACGAAATTCTAATAAGTGGGGGAGAAATGTAACATCCCGAATATTAATTCTAATAATAATTAGAATAATAGTAAGATTTGGAAGTAAGGATTATCCTAGAAGGGATTTAAAATGACGGATTAGGAGTTCTTTGAGTGCCATAGAGGAGTCAAGAAGCATTGGCATCGAAAAGCAAATTTAAAGAAGACCAAACGAGTGTTAAAAATCGATTTTTCGGTGTTATAAACACCCAACGTTAGGAAATTCAAAATAAAAGATTTAAGACTCCAAACACAATTCCCACCGTTGGATATGAAGATATGATTTTTAGGAAGTTACTCGTCAAATTTGAGAAAGATCCGACGGTGAACGAAGAAGTTATGGCTATTTGAAGTTGGGAGAAAATAGTTGAAAAATAGAAAAATGAAGTAGCAGTATCTGCTCATTTCGCTTAAGCGAAAATGGTCCAGTAGCAACACATATGGGGTTCGCTTAAGCGAGATTACTTCGATCTGAAACATTAAAAACGTGTTTTGGGGCTGAAACCCACCCCCAAACCCCCATTTTTCTTCCCCCGTTCCACCCTCCTCCGCCCTCCTCCTCCAGGGCAGCCACCACCACCCACAACCACCACTCTTCACCTCTCCCTTCCCTCCTTCCCTCACATTCCACCATCAACTCTCTCTCTCTCTTTCTCTCTCTCTCCATTGAGCTCTCCCTCTCCTTCTCTCTCCACCACCACGGCCGCCACCGCCACCTCCACCACGAGCCACCATCACTATTCCTCATCACCACCATCAAATCTCCATCTCCCTCTTCCCCTTAGGCTTTGGTTCCCCTCTCCCTCCCTCTCTTCGAGCTTTCTCTCTCCACGGATCTCACCGACGCCGTTACCGATCCGTGATCGTGCCGGGCTCGTGTTGGGAACCTCGGAGCTCGAAGCTTTGCCTCGGTTCAGTCACGATCGTTCCCCGCTAACGAGGAGCAACACCGACGCCGTCATCGTCGCCGAGCTAAAATCCAGGTTCTATTTAAAAAGCCCGAGGTAAGAGGGTTCGTGTTACCTTTGCTTAAGAAGTAAATTCTAGGATTATATAGTGGTAGCTAGGAATAAAGTAATTAAAAGTATGTTAATGAACCTTAGGGTACCCCGTTGATAGAAATAAAGTAAATAAAATTGTGACGAGAAACCACACCTTAGGGAATAAGATGTATGAGCATAGAATAAGTCCCGGAATGGATGAGCGTATTTAGGATATTGAAATAGTTAATATAAAACAAAATGTGGGAACTTATAAAGTAAAAGCTATAGGGGAGGTAAAGGAACAAAGAGGATAAAATAGAGTTTAGAACAAGGAATAATGAATGCATGCGGAATAAATTAGGGAAGAGAAATAAAATGATGAATTAAGATTTAACATAAAATAAGGAAAACGATAAGAGGATTTACGAAAAGATAAGAAAACTAAGAGAGCGCGTTATGAGGGAGAATTGGGTAAAATAATGTAATAAGAATTGAAAAGCTAGATTAAGTGAGTTGAGCAATTAAAAATAATATAGTTAATGAAATAGGGACAATGAGTTGGATAATTGATTGAGATGAAGAAACTGGGAAATAACTAAGAATTAGTAACGAGAACTAGAATATAATATATTTGACCGTATTGATTAGAGTTGGATAAGATTGGGGGAAACTAACAAAGAGAAAAAGAATGAAGTAGAAAACGTAGAAAATGTGATAAGTCATAAATGAGGATAAAGGCTAAAAGATTTAGATGAGAATAAATGAATTATTTAAATTATAAGAAAAAGAAAAAGGAAGAAAAGAATAAAAAGGAAAAGAAAGAAGGATATTGAAAAGAGTGAAAAGTAAATACTGTATTGATAAGTCTATAAATAAGGAAATGAGAGAAAAGAGAAAAGTACAAAGAAAGAGAAAAAGAGAAAAGTACAATGAGTCAGAAAAAGAGAAAAGAGAATTAATTAAAAAAAAAGAATAAAAGAGAACGGCTGATGGTCTGTTGGACTCAATCATAAAGAAAAGATAAACGGCTGATGGTCTGTTGGACTCAGTCATAATGGAAAGATAAACGGCTGATGGTCTGTTGGACTCAGTCATAATGGAAAGATAAACGGCTGATAGTCTGTTGGACTCAGCCATAATGAAAGATGAACGGTTGATGGTCTGTGGGACTCAGTCATGATAAAAGATAAACGGCTGATGGTCTGTTGGACTCAGTCATAAGAAATGGAAAACGGCTGATGGTCTTTTGGACTCAGTCATATAGAGGAAAACGATTGATGGTCTTTTGGACTCAGTCATAATAAAATCAAGTGGCTGATGGTCTGTTGGACTCAGTCATGAGAAAAAGGAAATAGATAAAGAAAAGAAAAGAAAAGAGAAAGTAGAAACGATCAGAGAACTGTTAGAGAATCAATAATTAAAAGAATGTGAGAATAAGTGAGGAACTAAACGAGTTCATTTATGTGAATAATTGTGAATAAAATATATTAATAATTAAGTAGGCTTAGTTATTTGCTATGTCTTCTTTTAGAATTTATCTTTTTAAGTTCTGTGTAATGCTACCCTTCTTGATATCATTTTACAGGTACGGGAGCGGAGCTTACACTGTTGCGGGCCGAACTGGAAACCCTCCACTACGTGGAGTTAAATTGTGATACCCGAGTGGATTTTATTACCTTAAAAACTGTTATTTTTGTAATGTATAATATGTGTAGTTATATGCCCTGAGACTGGTACTGATCGGGCATTAGGATCTGAACTGGTTTTTAATCCGTTATGTTTATGTTTTTAAATAATTCTGGACTGACAGGTTTTTAGAAGGAAATTTTTGGGAAGTCCGTAAAATAGAGGAAACTCTGCCGGATTTTCGTAAAACTTTTCAAAAGAAATCAAAAGTTAAAAAGAATTTTCAAACTCTGATTTTATTAAAAACAAAAATTAACTATTAAAAGCGAGGATGTTACAACCGTCTCCAAGCTATTTGTACCAACTTATTTGTAAATATTAAAAAAAACAAAATTGATGCAATTATTGAAATGGTTGTCAAAATCAAATATGAAATTATGTTAAAAGTAACGACGTTTTAAATAGTCGATAAATTAATGGCTTAAATCGAAAGATTTCACAATGAAAACAATTCGTGACAATTAAAACTGTCGTTAAAATAGCATATCAAAAGAGAAAATTGAATTTTAAAAGTTAAAAATTTTCGTGATTTATAACCATTGCGTTTTTGAAATGTTTGCTAATAATCTCAAATCCGAAATTCCGTTAAAAGTAGAAACATTTAAAACCGAAGCTAAATGAACAATTTTATTAGAAAACAACTAGGGAAGGTTAACACCGCCATTAAATAAATCAACATTTTACAATGAAAACAATTCGTGACTATTAAAACCATCATTAAATCACTGTTTCAAAAAAGAAAATTAAATTTCGAAATTTAAAAATTGGATTGGCTTATAACCATTGCATTTTTTAAATAATCGCTAATAAGCTCAAATTCGAAATATGTTAAAATTGGCGACAATTAAAACCGCAGCTAAAATAAAGGTTTTATCTGAAAATAGTTTGTTGCGGTTTTAACCGCCGTTAAACCATCGTTTCGGAAATAAAATATTTTAACTTCAAAAATTAATATTCTGCCAAGTGGATGCTTCTATAATGGAAGATTCTCCAAGTATTACTCTCAAGCCAGCATTTCAAAAAGAATGAATGTGGAAGCTTTTTTGTATATTTTTATACTGAAAAGAAGGATTATTGAAAACTACTAGTGTGGATTTGTTAATTAAGGGATTATAAAGTAGTTAAAAAACATTAGAAAATGTAGTTTTTGATATTATGTAGAAAAGAAAAATTATGGACTTGTGTTATTTTTTTTCTATTTCTAGGAAGCTTAACAAATTCTTTTATCCAAGATTCCAAGTTAAATAATGCATTAGTGGCATGTGGTGAGACGGTCGCCACAAACTTTATACTTCGTCCATTTAATACATAGTGTTCAAATTTTTTCCCTCTTGTTTAATATGTATTGTTTTTTAACGAATTCAATGCATAATTAATATTTTTTTTAACTATACTTTCATTTATCACAACTTCTTTTTCTTATCCAATATGGTTCTTTCTCTTCAATAATGATTATATAGCGATTTTAAGGTCAAAATACCCCAAGTTCTTACATCATTTAACAATTTCTTAAAACTCGTGTATAACCTTAAAACACACAATGTATGAAACAGAAGGAGTATTATATATTGAATTTTTTTAACCTCGTTTTTTTGATTCACAATAAAATGTTAAAAAAGTATGTTTTTGCATTATAATAGTGGGGATGCTCTTCAATGCTCCGGGTAACTTAATTGCAAGAGACAGTTTTAGGATTTTTTAATTTTTTCTTTTAAAACATGTTTTAGGTTTTTTTTTATATATACACATGTTTTTTTTTATATTTTTTTAATATATTTTTTATGACACATGTTAAAAAATTGTATATTGAGTAAGTCTGCAATAGAAATTGACAGACTTAAAAATTTGTGTATAATTTATTAGGGATGTAACGGTCTGGTCTGATCCGGTCTTTGATAGATATTGGGGACCAGACCAATTAAATTGACATGATCTGATCCGGTCAGGTCCAAACATTTTTTATGTTCAAAGATCGGACCGGAACTGACAATTCATAAATGATCCGATCCGGTTTATTTAGCTTTCCTTTTTTTTTTTCTGCTTTATCAAGCCAAAATTGAGAGGGAAAAAAACACATAACTGGACATTATTGCGCATATGATGAGCATTTTTTATTCATGACCTTCCCATAATATATGAGCATTTCAGCTAATTGTTCTTATTTTTGTTCTTAGAATCGTCGTTAATGGTTAAAGTGCCTTTTTTATTGTTTTAGGAAAGATTTAAAGCTGGGAATGATATGGTGATAATTTCTCAATTTTGGGTTTGAATATTTATTTTTGTTACTGCGTTTAGTGCAAGAGCATTTCACTAAAATTTCAGCTAATTGTGATCACTCATGATGAGCATTTTGCGCATATGATTGATCAACGACAGCATGTGGAGAGCTATTTTTTTTATATTTTTTTATAAACTATCGGTCCGTTCCGGTCCAGTTCAGTCCCGACAGTCTCAAATTTTTTGGGACCGTGGATAAAGGAAGGATTTGGGAATTTTGAGATCGAACCTGATCACGAGACCAAATCGAACCATATTTTTCGGTCTGGTTCAGTTCAATCCGACCGTTCTTGTCGTCCAGGACCGGATCGCTTACACCCCTACAATTTCTAATGCAGATTTACTCAATATATTTTTTAATGCATATTTACTCAATATAATTTTTAAAATATTTTAATTTTTAATGTTGATTTACTCAATATAATTTTTTATTCTATATCAGAAAGTATATATTAAAAAAATTCAAATCAAAATAACAAAAACATGTGTGTATTAGTAAAAAAGAAAACCAAAACATATTTTTTTTAATTTACCAGTTATATTTAAAAAAAAAAAGAGGTCGGGACATTTTAATAAAACTCAGGCCGGAGCGTTGTAGCATCACCCATAATAGTAATATTTAATATGTTTATTTAAGTTTTTAGTCCCTGAACTTAGGTGTTTTGAAATTGGTTCTTGAACCATATATATATATATATATATATTTTGAATTCCTGAACTTTGCTCAAACATTTGAAAATAGTCTTTTCATCACTTAAGTCATGCCATATCACTTTCGTAACATTGATAAGTGATGTTTTATGTAATGTCACGTTGCACCACAATTTTTTTATTTAAAAAATCATTTACTTTAAAAATAATTAAAATGTTCGATTTTCTTATAAAACATGTGATTTTTAATTATTTTAATAAATTTCAATTTTTTGATTTAAAAAATCACCTGGCATCATGTGTGACGTTGACATAACGTTGGTCATATGATTGTATGTTTAAATGACAAAAAGATTATTTTCAAATGTTTGAGTAAAGTTCAAAAACCAAAAATATCAAAAACAAAATTCAAGAACCAATTCAAAAAAAAATATATATATTTAAGTTCAAGCTTTAAAAACTTTAATAAACCTATTTAATAGTTTCGTTAGCACCGGACTTGATTTCTCAATATTAAGTGAACACTTATACTTCTTAATGGTTACAATCCCATCAATGTCAATTTGGGAATGAGAATTGTATACCAAAGAGTAAGCATATTCCGTCTGAAAAAATAGTAGATGTCTCACGCATTATATAATTAAAAAAAAAAAGAATATAATTTTTTGGTAAGGGTGTCAACGTCTTACGGTTAACAGCTAAAGACTAATAGTTTTTGAAGTGCCGAGATTACTGTAATCAGTTGTCACTCACATAGTCACATATATACATCATCTTATTATCTAATATGTACTCAATTTTTTTTCTTTTCTTTAATAATTTGGTTACACGTACTTGTTCTTACTCATGCACTATTTTGATCGCTTTAGATATGTGAGAAATGTAAACCAACATAGGAGAGCGAGATTATATATTTGTCATATATGTTAATATATAGATAGAAAATTGTGTTACCCTATTAATTAAAGGCAAAGGCAATCGGCTAGCACAGGTTGTTACAAACAAATAGTAGAAAATCTGCATTGAGGTCATGGCCAGGCTGGTGTCCGTGGTGTATATCACAATGGCAAAAACATGTTGGGAAGTTTGAATTCTAGCTAGTTAATGATAGAAATCACAATCATTTGAAATTGATTCAGCCATTAGTGGACCAGCAGGCTCACCTTAAAAATGCATCATTACAATAAAGAATTGAAATTGATTTAACTAACCAGACACATTTGAAAAGCATGAACATCAAAGGAGAGTGTTATCAATACGAAGAGTTTGCGGATGTTAATTTTTTAGAGGTGTTACATATATATCCAAAATTGTAGGGATGACAATAAAATTTACACATGCGGGTACTCGTTAGAAACTGACTCAATTTTTGTGGGAAAAATCTGCTCTGATTGGGTTTGGAAAAATCCGAAACCGCAATGTGCTTTAAAAAGATGGGGTACGGCGGGTCAGGTATTTTAAGCATCCGCCTCGCCCCCATTCCCAAACCCGCTCCGATATAAAATTTAAACAGTTTTTATTATAATTATAGTTAAATAATTGTAAAGTCAAACTAACATATTTAGCTAAAATCATGATTTAATTCTTAAGTTTTTAGATATTTTTGAAATTTGATGTTTATTATTATATATTATTTGAATTATAATGTATTTTATATGTGATTTTTTGTTTAATACAATAAAAAATAATTGGATGAGTTTCCCCGAACTCGACGGAGATGAGTTTGTATTTCACTTTTTCATACCCGCTCTCGTTAAACCCGCACCCGAATCCGGCCCGCTCTTGATGAGTGTGGGGTTGGTATTGTCAAAACCCGACCTGTTGTCATGCCTAAAAATTGACATCTGGATGTACATTTTTTTAAAAATAATCACAAAAATTAATTTCGAAAATGAGAGCAAATGATTATTTTTTGAAAGATTATGTTTTAAGATATTTCACTTTTTTTATTTTATCCTCCATAACTTCATCTTTTTCATTACACACCTATTTCAATATATACATTCATATTTGTTTTTGTAATTTATTTTAATTTATAAAAAATAATCTTTTGACACATTCCAAATGAAATAAATTCACTTAAATTCACTTTTTATCTAATACATTAAAACATAATTAGATTATAATTTTATCATAGTATAATCATAACAAATTATAATCTACATAAATATAATAATAATATATTTTTTCTGCTGCGCTATACCATACACTTGCTGATTAAAAAAAAAGGTTTATTTAACCTCAATCCTTAGGACTGAGTATAAGAATTTAAAAGGGCTGAGGATAAAAACCTAAAAAGGGATAAGTTTCGTTGAGAAGTGTTATTTTGAAATAATCAAAAGATTTTATATTTATTTTTTCAATAAAACTTGTCCCTATATGAGTTCGTATCTTCAGTCTGAGGTTAAGAAACACACCCCCCAAACAAAAAAAAAAAAAAAGTTATACCATACACTTAAGAGATACTCCTTCCGTTTCACTTTAAGTGTCTTTTTAATATCAAAATTTTTTTTCAAAATAAGTGTCTTTCTACCAAATCTAGGCAACATTTAATACTGTTTTTCCTTATTTATCCTTACATTTAATGTTGTTTTAGTTTTGAAATTTGTAATACTAGTAATGATGCATAGACAAAATAAAAATATTAAATAAGGATATTTTTGACAAAATACACATAAAATTTACAATAATCATCATAATCAATATTTTTTTAATCTATGTGCAAAAGTCCAAAAAGACACTTAAAGTGAAACGGATGGAGTATTGTTCTTTTACCCGGGTAAAGTTAAATTTTATCACATACTCTACTGGGACCGGAGGGACTACTATTTATATAAGTTAAATAATGATGCCGTTTGCATATTGATATAATACTCCCTAACTTATGCAACGTTTTTTTACCATTTATATTATGTTTCATGAGTCTTGTTCTTTTATAAATTCAATACATAAATAATGTTATTTTTCCAAACACATTCCTATTTTATTACATTTTTTTTCCACTTCTAATATACCTTTCTCTTCAATAATGATTATATAAGGGTATTATAGTCAAAATATAGCAAATTCTTACATCATTTAACTATTTCTTAAAACTCGTGCATACTCTTAAAACACACTACATAGGAAAGGAATGGAGTATTAACTAAGGTTATGTTTAAAGGCAAAACTACTAGATTCATCCCTTATGTTATTTTTAAGTTATGATTTCGTCCTTAACTTTTTTTTTCGTTTCAAATAAGTCCTGAAGTTGTTGTCATATAACAAATCAATTATTTTCGTTAATTTTTTCCATTAACTGACATGTGTCACTCAACTAATGGTGACACTTAAAGGAGCCCAACAAAATATATAGATGGAAACTGATATGGTAATTGCCTGATGAGCACTATGTGCTTCAAATGGGGATGAGAATTGCCAGGTCTGGTCTGATTCTGGAATGATGCAATACTTATCATCATAATTAGATAGCTAAGGGACTGAGGGAGCAGAAAGTAAGCTATAATTGTTGGTCTTTTTCTAGTTTTATTTCTCTAAAACAGGACAGATTGTGAAGGGTGAAAATAATATGAAGGAAAGGAGCTATTGCTATTGCTATAATAATAGCTAACATACAATAATGCTTTTTTGTTAGCATATGTATATACAAGTCATTGGAATTTTTAATCACCTGACCTTTTTCAGAACGATGCACACTTCAGGGAGAGAGATGGGACCTTAATAGCTTGCTAGGCTTGATGGAAAGGCCAAAGATAAATTAATGACTCTTGGATTGTAGTACATCAATTGTTCGTGCTTGTTGGCTTGGCTAAACACCTGGAGTCGCTTAAATCATGCACTTAGCATGCCTTTACTGCAGTGATTGGAACTATACGCCAGAGATTTACCATTGAAAGCAGTAAAAAGTCAAACCATAGCAAATTTTCTAGTTGAACAACCATGCGTGGATGTTGAAGAGATTGGTTATGCTGGTCTAGAACCTCAGTACTTGTACTGTTGGTTCATCACGTACACCAAAAAGGTATAAGTTGGGCTAATTATGTTATCATTTCACTAACTGGTTGCTTAACAAAGTTCATGTTTGAAGTTAATTGTGAATGTTCCTATAACGTGGCTGAATATGATCAAACTTTAATCGTGGGATTAGAACTTCCAATTCAAATGGGGGCAAAAAATTCGATAGTTAGAGAAGATTCTACGCTAGTGATAAAACAGTGGTTACGAGAGTATAAGTGTTGGAACACAAAGTTAAATAGATATTATGAAAATGTGGGTTCAGCCATATGCGATCCAGTCATGTGAAATACATTTGTAAATGCAAATGTTGAGTGCCCCCATTTAAAGTTTCATTCTTTCGGCTGGATGGTGCAACGCGTAAGCGCGTTTTATTACGTGTTTTGCACCGGAAGCTTCCTCAACATAGAGCAATAAGACGAAATAATATTTACACAGTAAAGCATTATATAAATTTCTAGAAATTAATATTGCTTCTAGTAGTGAGAAAAAAAAAAAAAGAGTGTGAGTATATCTTAAAGAGTGTAGGGTGTACATAGTAGGAATATATATCGGGGGAAATATACATTAAGAAGTTTTTCGGTATCATTTTTATTACTCCTTGGTAATATAATTTGTAAAATAAATTATACTATTTGAATAGGTGATTGGGGTCTAATATATGATGTTTTTGTACTTTTTTGCCTTCCTTTTACATAATAAGTGGTTTGTTTTTTTTTTTGAGTAAATTGGAATAAAACAATGGAATTTTGTCATTATAAGATTTCTAGAACCTTTTGATGCGTTTGGTGTGTTTTCAAGTATTTAAGCTCTTATAACAATGATTTTTACAAAGGAATGAAGAAGGAGAACTTGGTACTTGAATTGGGAAGAAAAAGAGGAAAAAATGAAGAAAAGTTGACTGTGGCGCCCAGGCGCGGGTCCCACGTGCTCAGGCGCGGGCTGGGGTCAACTGGCAAAAAATGAGGTGCATTTGGTTGATTTTTCAGACAGAAATGCGAGAAAGTGACACTGTTCGCTGTTTTGATCATAACTTGAGCTACACTTATCCAAATGAGGCGATCTTGGTATCATTTTAAAGCTAAGGAAAAGATCTACAACTTTTCCAGAAATAGCCTTGCTCAAATTCGTCCATCTTGGGGTCAAAATCAGTGCCGAAGTTGCTGTCAGACACAAATACGGGATTCTACAAGGATTTTAATGATGAATTTTATTTGTAAATAAGATTCTTACAAATTAGTTTATTCTAATAGGATCTTATCATATTATATTCAGATTTAGGATTAGTTTTATTAAAATAAAAATCTTATCACATTAGATTGAAAATTAGGTTAGTCTTTATCTATATAATAAGAGAATTAGGATTCATTCCAAAAATAGGAGAGACACTCATACAACTCCATAGAATAATAATAGATTATGATTTGAGACTTGGAGAAGGAACAAGGATTGGAGGTTTTTGTGAAGAACACGGAGTTAGCTCCAGGATTCATGGTAATTATTTTTATCATGTTTATTGTGTTTTCTCTTGTAAGTATGAACTAATTCCATCCTTGGGTTGTAGGAGTAGATGTACGGAACCTTTCAATATTTCTAGTAATAAATTAATCTTGTTTTCCGTTATTGAATTCAGTGTTTGATTGTTCTTATTTGTTTCTCATGAAAGAAGTTGTTTCATGACTTTTGAAAATCCTTTACGAATAGACATATGAATTTAGGATTTAGTCATTAATCAAACAACTCAATTGTATAGACACAGACATGTTTTCTAGGAATTGGGTAATTTTGTAAATAGAGGTTTTGACTGAACTTAATGAAAGAGTTAGGTTTTAAGGCTCCCTTGAGACATCATTGGGAGATTAATCTCTAAAATATAGAAACACGCTAAGACATTAGGTGTTACCTAATTTTTCAAAACCAATTCGGAATTCAAGGAAAATAAATTAATTTGTTATAGAATATTTAGGAACCTGCATCGAAACTACGTCCCGCCTTTCCCCTTGTCAAAAAGTCATTTATTTTAATTTCTATTTTTATTTACAAAATCATAAATCCTTTGTCGTGTTCACTAAGTAATTTTAATTAGGTGAATTAATTAAACGGTCACTCCCTTGGGAACGATATTCAGACTACATTATCTATATTACTTGTACGACCCGTTGCACTTGCCGGAATCTCCCAACAAGTTTTTGGCGCTGTTGCTGGGGAGTGATTTTGTTTTAATTAATTTCGGTACTAACTTAATTTTACTTAGTGTAACTTGGGTATATATTTTTATTTTTATTTTTTTATTATTATGTAACATGGCTTATTTTCATGATGACATAGAATGTATCAATTTTATTTTGTCGGCACCTATTCCATCCTGTTTTGCACAAAATGTTTTTGATGAAATTAATATTTTTGATGGTCTTTTAGAGGAGGTGGTACAAAAATCTTCTATTATGGAAGACCAAAGTGCTTCCCTTTCTAAATCCATAGAAAAAGAAGAAATTGTCCATGATGAGATGGAGGAAGTGAAACAAGATAAATTGAATAATGGGATGAGTATAGGGGTTGAATTAGGGTCCACTTTGCATGATGAATTTTTTGCTCTTGCTAAATGTATTGGATTGCATGAATATGTGGAACCCTCAAAATTTTTCCTTCAATTTGCCCCTTAATTTTTTATGACTTCCCTAATGCTCATGATGATGATAAACCATTGTTCTCCTTTTTAGAGCCTGAAAAGGCAACCTTGCTAAGCTATGGAGTTTACACTTTCATAGACTCCATGCATGATGAAAAAGACAAGCACCATGTGATGATACTTGGGGTGAAAAATGCACCATTTGACCCGGGAGGGTTTGAAACTAATTTTAAACATTTGCTCCAACATCATCCGTGCATATTTCCATGGGATCCAGGAATAACTTGTTATTGCTGCATAACATGGAAATTGTGTTATAGGATTTGGGATCCTGGTGGAAACCACCAAACGTCAGGCTCGTGACGTTAAACAAGCGCTTCTGGGAGGCAACCCAGTGGTAGTTAAAAAAAAAGAGAGAGAGAGAGGGGTTTGGTTTTGAGCTTTCTATATTTTGATTACTAATGAGGTGCTCCAAAGCACCACTTGTTAGTTTTCATGTGTGCAGGTATAACTTTGGGGGAGTTTCTTCCTTGGATTGTCACTTGGGTACTGCACTACAAAGGGAAGTCTCTTACTCTTTGTTTTCTTTTCTTTTTTTTTAATTTTAATTTTTTAGTTTAGTTAGTTTAGTTTGCTTGATGACAAGCCAACCTCTAAGTTTGGGGGAGTGGAACAAAATAAAAATAATTTTTTTGCGTGAACCCTTATTCCAGTTTCCCTTAGTGTTGAGTTGTGTCCTGGCATAAGTATGTATTGTTGTATGACTATTTTTCTATGAATGATGTAAATATCTGGTTTAGGAATGTGATTCACCTTGATAATGTATTGATTTGATTGAATGAGTGAATTTTTCAAAATTTGGTTATTTGGACAAACTTGGTTGGAACACTTGTTTAATGGATTTGCCTTTACCTAGTGAGATTTTTGAGCCCACACACTTATTGGGGTGATTGTTTCTCTAACATTTTTTTTGCATGAACCCCTATTTCTTTCATGACAGTTGTTCAATTTGATTATATGTTCTAGAACTTGACCTGTGACCATTTTAAAATTGATAATTGATTGCATGTTTGAAAATGATTAAGGCACCAAGGTTTGTGTTTTTGTGGCCTCCAACTTATTTGATTGAATATTATTCCTTGGTTTCCCATTTTGAGCCTTACATGTTTATGATACTTTCTTTGGTACCCTGCATCTAATTGCATATACATTGTATGAGTACCTTTGAATTTTTGAATGAGCAATTGAGAGGATAGACCCATTGGAGGAAAATAAAAAGTGATCTCTATGTCTCTTCCAAGAAAAAAAAAGAGAAAAAAATATATAAAAAGGAAGAGACTAGAAAAAAATGAATGAAGAAGAAAAAGAAAAAGGGAAAGGAATAAATAAGTGTGAGTGAGTGGGTTGTAAAACATCCTTTGCTCGTTCATAAATTGAAAAGGGAATTGTGTTTTTACATTTTAGCCCTTAGTTGTTATCCCTTCTTTCTTTTATCCCACCTTTCATTGATAGGCCGCCATGGCCCCATTACAACCAAATTTAAGACCTTTTGATTCTTACATGTTTTCAATAATTTCAGTGGAGATTTTGGTCTAAGGTCAAGCTTATGGTAACATGTTCTCATTGATTGAACTTGAGTGAAATTGCATCCTAACATACACATGAGAGAAAAATATAGTGAGTTGTGTGTTTTCATTAATCGAGTGTTCTTTTGAAAGTTGTCTCTGTAACTGATTTTTGATTGAGTCACTTTTTCATCAAATTGATATGTACAAATGGGTGGATTAAATTCCTGGATTGGATTGAAATATTGTGAAACAGAAAGTAGTATTGAGTTGTAATTTTTACTTTTGCCTGGGACATGAAAATTCTAAGTTTGAGGGTGTGATTGGGGTCTAATATGTGATGTTTTTTTTTACCTTTTTTGCCTCCCTTTTACATAGTAAGTGGCTTGTTTTTTTTTTAGTAAATTGGAATAAAACAATGGAATTTTGTCATTATAAGATTTCTGGAACCTTTTGATGTGTTTGGTGTGTTTTCAGGTATTTAAGCTCTTAAAACAGTGATTTTTACAAAGGAATGAAGAAGGAGAGCTTGGTACTTGAATTGGGAAGAAAAAGAGGAAAAAATAAAGAAAAATTGACCGTGGCGCCCAGGCGCGGGCTGGGGTCAACTGACCAATAATGCGGTGCATTTGGTTGATTTTTTCAGACAGATGCACGCCCAGGCGCTGGAAAGTGACACTGTTCGCTATTTTGATCATAACTTGAGCTATGCTTATCTAAATGACACGATCTAGGTATCATTTTAGAGCTAAAGAAAAGATCTTCAACTTTGCCAGAAATAGTCTTGATCAAATTCGTCCATCGTGGGGGTCAAAATCAGTGCCGAAGTTACTGTCAGACACATACGGGATTCCAGAAGGATTTTAATGATGAATTCTATTTGTAAATAAGATTCTTAATGATTAGTTTATTCTAATAGGATCTTATCATATTATATTCAGATTTAGGATTAGTTTTATTAAAATAAAAATCTTATCACATTAGATTGAAAATTAGGTTAGTCTTTATCTATATAATAAGAGAATTAGGATTCATTCCAAAAAGAGGAGAGACACTCATACAACTCCATAGAATAAAAGTAGATTAGGATTTGAGACTTGGAGAAGGAACAAGGATTGGAGGTTTTTGTGAAGAACATGGAGTTAACTCAAGGATTCATGGTAATTATTTTTATCATGTTTATTGTGTTTTCTCTTGTAAGTATGAACTAATTCCATCCTTGGGTTGTAGGAGTAGATGTACGAAACCTTTTCAATATTTCTAGTAATAAATTAATTTTGTTTTCCGTTATTGAATTCTGTGTTTGATTGTTCGTATTTGTTTCTCATGAAAGAAGCTGTTTCATGACTTTTGAAAATCCTTTATGAATAGACATATGAATTTAGGATTTAGTCATTAATCAAACAACTCAATTGTATAGACACATACATGTTTTCTATGAATTGGGTAATTTTATAAATAGAGGTTTTGACTGAACTTAATGAAAGGGTTAGGTTTTAAGTCTCCCTTGAGACATTATTGCGAGATTAATCTCTAAAATATAGAAACACGCTAAGACATTAAGTGTTATCTAATTTTGCAAAACCAATTCGGAATTCAAGGAAAATAAATTAATTTGTTATAGAATATTTAGGAACCTGCATCGAAACTACGTCCCGTCTTTCCCCTTGTCAAAAAGTCATTTATTTTAATTTCTGTTTTTATTTGCAAAATCATAAATCCTTTGTCTTTTTCACTAAGTAATATTAATTAGGTGGAATTAATTAAACGGTCATTCCCTGGGGTACGATATTCGGACTACATTGTCTATATTACTTGTACGACCCGGTGCACTTGCCGGAATCTCCCAACAATAGGAGGG
Organism: Crotalaria pallida; assembly: GCA_037953625.1. Taxonomy (NCBI): domain Eukaryota; kingdom Viridiplantae; phylum Streptophyta; class Magnoliopsida; order Fabales; family Fabaceae; genus Crotalaria; species Crotalaria pallida. The sequence continues at coordinate 29,046,164 of CM075653.1, forward strand.
TGTCTCACTGATGAGGGGGAGCCATAAAGTATTGAAAAAATTAAAACTCACAAGGATAAGTTCAAGTCAATGAAAGCCATGCAAGAAGAGATGGATTCCTTGTGAAAGAATGATACTTATGAGCTAGTGGAACTTCCTGAAGGCAGGAAAGCCTTGAAGAACAAATGGATGTTCAAGCTTAAGAAAGATGGCAAGAAGCTAATCAAGTAGTTAAAATGAGTTCTATTTGAGTCATACTCGGATTGACAGCTAGCTTGGATTTGGAGCTTGAGCAGTTAGACGCTAAGACTGCACTTGTCCATAGTGATTAGGAGGAAGAGATCTACATGGATCAACCAGAAGGTTTTGAAGAAGCTAGAAAGGAGCATATGGTTTGCAGATTGAAGATGAGTTTGTATGGATTGAAGTAGGCTCCTAGACACTGGTACAAGAAATTTGACTCGTTCATGACGAGTCATGGATATACCAGAACTGATGCAGATCACTGTGTATATGTCAAAACATTTCCAGGTGGCAAATTCATTATCCTTTTGTTGTATGTGAATGATATGTTTTTTTTGAAGGAGTGAATGATATGTTGATAGTGTGACAGAATGCGAAGATGGTTGATGATTTAAAGAAGGATTTATCAAAGTCCTTTGATATGTAGAATATAGGCCCTGCAAAGCAAATTCTGGGTATGCAGATTTTGCGAGATTGGAAGGCTAAAAAGCTTTGGTTATCACAATAAAGATATGTGGAACTAGTTCTAAAAATGTTCAATATGAAGAGTGCTAAGCCAGTTAGCACACCATTGGCCAATCATTTCAAACTCAGTAAAAAGAGTTGCCCCATTGACAAAGAACAAAAGAAACACATAGCTAGTATACCATATTCCGCTGCAATTGCGAGTCTGATGTATGCCATGGTTTGTACTCGGCCAAATATCGCTCATGCGGTTAGAGTTGTTAGTAGGCATCTTTCCAATCCAGGTAAAGATCATTGGGAAGCGGTGAAGTGGATCTGGAGATACTTGAGAGGTAGGCCTAGAATATGCTTGTGCTTTAAAGGACCAGAAGCAATCCTGGAAGACTATGCAAATATAGATATGACAGGTGATCTTGATGGTAGGAAATTTACCTCAGGTTTTGTGTTTATTTTTTCTGGGGGAGCTGTATCTTGGTAGTCAAAATTGCAGAAGTGTGTTGCTTTATCAACTTACTGAAGCAAAATACATTGCCTTAACAGAAGTAGGGAAAAAATGCTTTGGTTGAAGAGATTTCTTCAACAATTGAGAATAAAGCAAAAAGGGTTCATTATCCATTGTGCCAGTCAAAGTGCATTGGATTTAAGCAAGAATGTGTGTACCACTTGCGTACTAAGCATATTGTTGATAGATACAATTGGTTACATCAAGCAGTTGAAGAACAATAGTTTAAACTGGAGAAGATTCACATAGATAAAAATCCCACTGACATGATGACTAAAGTTATAGTTCATGACAAGTTTCAACTTTGTGCTTAGTTGATCGGCATGGATCATAGACGAATAGTTCAAAATTTTCCCATTGGCTGAAGGGGGAGAATTGTGGGGCTAGCCATGTGGGGTCCATCCATGGAAATACATTTGCAAATGCAAATGTTTAGTGCCCCTCATTTTAAGTTTCATTCTTTCGGATGAATGGTGCAACGCGTAAACACGTTTTGTTACGCATTTTGCACCAGAAGCTCTATTTATAAATAGAGCTTCCTCCTCCATTCAACAATGAACAACATAGCAGAGCAATATTTACATAGTAAAGCATTATATAAGTCTATAAATTAATATTACTTCTGGTAGTGAGCAAAAAAGAGAGTGTGAGTAAATCCTAAAGAGTGTAGGGTGTGAGAATATACACAAGTGGGAATATACACCAGGAGGAAATACACACCAAGAAGTTTTAGGGTATCATTTCTATAATATGTACAATAAATTATAGTATTTGAATAAGAGGGAGTCTCACTAGGAAACACTATATTTATACGTCTTGTGTGATTAGAAAGTGGAAAGGGTATTGTAATTATCCTACATATAGTGAAATATTTTTCGGATTTTGGCCCGTGGTATTTTACTCTTGTTATTTGAGGGTTTTCCACGTTAAAAGTATTGGTGTCATTTTTGTATTGTCTTGCTCAATTTATTTTTCGTCGCGCTACTTTAATGTACACTATAAATCTGTCCCAAAGCTAAAAAAAAAATGCAAAAAGGATTTGATAATGTGATAGTTGAACACATTCTGCGAAATTTTAACCAACGGGCAAGGAAAGTGATTGATACAAAGTGTCACGGAAAGTACTAAATATTATAATGAAAACAAGAGAGTTATTATGTACTTTGCAAGAAAGAGACGTGTATTTGGTGTCAAAATTTCTTGACAGACTTGATAACCTTAGATGAGAATATCTATTATCTAATATGATTAATGGTAAATAGTGGTTATCGTATAGGTTATATGATAATCTTGTATTTTTCTGTGTTTGTGTGAGAACTGATTAAGGCCAAAGAAGCCTTAAGCAATCAGTTTAAATGCTCTAAATTGATGTTAGAACACAAGTTTCTTGACTAAAAATGAAAATACAATAATGCATAGTAAAAAAAAAGTAGAAAATAAAATAGAAAACCAAAGAAAAATCAAAAGGTTGTCGTGTAAAAAAGATGAAAAGAAGTACTTGATTTGCATCATATGAATCTACTGCGTTAAGATTATGAGGATTTATCCAAGTGTTTTCCACCCTGATTACAATGAAAGAAACTCATATTCATAGACTTATAATCTAGTAACTACCTATATGCATTATGTACAAGGTTCTTTGAGTGTTTGATGTTTTCTTAATTAATGTTTCGAATATGTTTTTAGGTGTAAAAAATGAGTTACATAACAAAAGGAAGACCAAAAGACAGCAGAAAACGCAAAAAAAAAATTGATGCTGTCAAACAAGCTTGTACCTGGGCACACAGTCCGTGGGCCTGGGTGCCCAACCTTGTTGTTCTGTGCACCTGGATGCCATCTGTCATGTGCCTGAGCGTCTCGTCTAGCCCAAAACTTGACTTTTTCGTCTCTTTTAAGCATTTTCATGGCCCATTTCATCTTCTAATGCCTCAAACTCAACCATACTTCAATCCAAGTCTCAAAACACCTGAAAACATGTCAAAACATCATTTATGTGATGACTTTTTACTTAGCAAATTAAAACACTACAACTAAATGCTAACAAACTAGCGGAAAAACAATTAGAAGCAAAAACAAAGACTAAGATAAAGAGGGGATAAAATCAATTAAATATATCATATTTTATTTAGACCATCAATAGAGCACCAAACTCTTGCCATCCTCATGGTGATAGTTGCATCCAAGCCTGCCTCAGAGATCTAACAACATCACGAAGTCTAGTGCCAAACAGTACTAAAAGTTCATAACCTCAAGATCTAAAATGGTGTGCCAAACAGTACAAATGAACTTTTTAAGCATAGGGAGCTTATCGCCAAACTCTTTTAGGAATAGCTCGAGGCCACCTGTACCTCTCCATGCATCGTATGTACCTCTCCATGCATTGTATCTACATGTCTAATAGAACTACTTAGTCTTGATCCCCATAGTCTAGTTCGAAGGAGTACGTAGAACCAAAATCACACTCGTATCAGACTAAAAATCATTAACAAGAACCTCTGTCTAATTTGGACAAAACGTAGAGGGACATGACACTCTTTATGAAGAATGCAAGCCAGTTTTTCAAAATTTGTCCTAACCTTGAGGGATTTGGGGCGAAAGACATAATTGCAAAGTCAGAAGGTTAGAAAATAAAGTTGCATGTTCGTAATCGGTAATAGGACCATTGCCTGCCTGTTGAAATGTATCATACATGTTGGTATAGCTTAGATTGATTCTTTTAAGGTTCTGTTCCTTTTTGTTGATGGTAAGGAGTTCAGCATTAGGTCTAAGAATTGCAATAGCCACGATGTAAAAAACAGAGTAGGATGTGTCATTTCATCATGGAAGTGAAATGTGTTGATACAATTCTAAAAGTGCATATAATAGTAAATGATGTGTACGTTGAGTAACGGCAAGTAACTTACCCATATACAACGTAAAAATACTTCAATTAATTATTAAAATAAACCATGATAATTATTAATTTTTTAAGTGTATATTATATAAATGTAAAATTATCTAAAAATCCCCACATATTTAGTTAGAAATAAATAATGAAAGAAAATTTCCAAAAGTTCCATAAATCAATGCATAAACATTAGTGTTTTTTAGACTGTGAACTAGCTCAGAGAGCAAATAATTATGACTCACTAGAATGTCGAGGTGAGATTAATTAGAACCTTTATAAACTTTAATTTCATGTATGAATCGGTGAACCATGACTCACATTGACCTCTTATCCTAAGTTGTTCTACGCAGTGTGATGCTTTTAAGTCTTGTTCCTTTTCATGAGTACTCTGGAGAGTATGCCTAGACTCTCGTAGAGGTGGTCCCACTTCACATTCACATAAGTGAATCTATCAAGTGTGCGTTGCAGTTAAACATGCCACTCAATCATGTGAGCTATAGATTTCATTGAAAGTGTATATTTCTCTTTCACTAGAGTAGAACACTATTCTAAACTATAGAGATGGACTCTATCAAACATTGAATAGTGTCTCACAAATTGATCGACAAGTGATTTATTTTTACCCATATGAACTTGACTTATCAAAAATCATAAATCAAGGTTGGGTTACCATTACCCTTAATTTTTGTTATAGACATAACCTCATTCCCTTCAGTATAGTGCTCATTAGCCTATTGTAGTGGCTTTGTCAGACAAAAATTAATATCTGATGATCTCAAATAATTTAATAAAATTGTAGTTACTTCTCATAATTGTCATATATTCGAATATGTCTCAACTCAATATGAAATTCAATTATCACCATTGGATTTTTCTAATACAACGGATTTCTCAAATATCAATGTTCGTCCCCTACTAAAATATAAGAAAGTAATCACATGTCTATCATGACATGACCACAATATTTATGTCATTACTTTATGCTAAGTTTGCTTTTGACATAGAAGAGTTATCCTCTTCGTATGCTTAAATTGCATCATCATAAAATTTTATATTTGAAATCCCCAAAAAATAAATATCCCCACGTTTAAAATATGACTTACATCTGTTAAATAAATTATATATATAACATGCTTCTCGTACATTTTCAATCAGATAGAAAGCAAAGAACCTGCCGAATGACTATGCTAATCAACATATTATAAAATAGGAGAAGTTGAGAGTAATTTTATTGCTAATCTTACTTTTCCTCCTAATTTCCCACTTTTCCTCCTAATTTCCCTTCTAATCTCAACCATCCAATTGCAAGTAAATCACATCCGTCCATATCCGTTCAAGCAAAAATCTTTGAGTTAATTGTCACTTTGGTCCTTGAAATTACATACCGCTTTCACTTTCGTCCCTCAAATTATGAAAATAGCTTTGAGGTCCCTGAATTTGTAAAAACGTGTGCACATTAGTCCCTGGAGTTAACCTCCGTCAACGTTCGTTAACGGAGGCGTGACATGTACTTTAAATAATTCACTATAGTCCCTGTAATCACTTTAAATAATTCACTATAGTCCCTATAATAATTTTAAGTTATTCATTATAGTCCTGAAACTATACAATTTATTCACTTTAGTCCCTATATCAGTATAGTTCAAATTCCAGATTAACTCAAACAATCAGTAAATAATTAACCAAAAAGATTAAGGGGTATGAAATACCTTCTGCATATCTGAGATGAAGTTTCATCCTTGCTCTTCTAAGGACAATGTTTAAGTAATTAAAAGTGTAAAGTCAATATTGAAAACTGTGTACCAAAAAAAAACATTGAAAACCTTCAAAATTTACTCTTAATATATTAAATATATAATATTAACTTTGGTGCAATGAAGAGAAAAACTCAAACAGTGTTAATAAAAATTAAAAAAAAAACTCAAACAGAACGACACAATTTGGAAAACATACAAAACGATGTTGTAAATAGTAAAACAACACTTTGGTTCATGAAATTGACTTTGGATTGATTGATCCTTCATATTGTAAAAGCAATTTGGCTCCTCATTTTGCATATTGTCAGTTAATATGGTTGTTGAGGAAAACAATTAAGAATTTTTGAGCACCAAATTGATTGATGATGAAATTCAAAGTTAAGGGTCAATTTGACATTTTCCTTAAGTCTAAGTGTATGTTTAGATCTCATGCAAATGCAGGTTTGTGCCTCCCAAACGGAATTGAGCATTTTGAATTGTGTTTGGTAAAAATTTTCAAAAGGTGATTTCCCTTTCCAAACTTGATTCCAATTGAAGCTAAATTTTCTAAAGGATGGAATTTCATCTCAGATATGCAGATATGCAGAAGGTATTTCATACCCCTTAATCTTTTTGGTTAATTTTTTACTAATTGTTTGAGTTAATCTGGAATTTGAACTATACTGATATAGGGACTATAATGAATAACTTAAAATTATTACAGGGACTATAGTGAATTATTTAAAGTGATTACAAGGACTATAGTGAATTATTTAAAGTGCATGTCACGCCTCCGTTAACGGACGTTGACGGAGGTTAACTCCAGGGACTAACGTGCACACGTTTTTACAAATCCAGGGACCTCAAAGCTATTTTCGTAATTTGAGGGACGAAAGTGAAAGCGGTATGTAATTTCAGGACCAAAGTGACAATTAACTCAAAAATCTTTTCACTTTCTTGCATTCATTCTTTCTTTATATGTTCACTACAACATTTTAAATTTTCTACAACGACAGAAAACCGTTGCTTAAAGCAAAAAAATCGTTGCTGAAAGTATAGGCAACGGTTTTCGAACTGTTCTCTAGGTGAGTGTTGCCTATTGTCAATGGCAACGGTTTTTTGCATTTGGCAACAGTTTTATGAAAACCGTTGCCCTTTGACTTATAAACAACAACGGTTTCCAAGTACATAATATGCGACGGTTTTCTTATAAACAACAACGGTTTCTTTGTTAAGAATATGCAACGGTTTTATTAAGAAAACCACTGCCCTATTGCTTATAAACAGCAACGGTTTTATTAATTTTAGCATACGCAACACTAATGAAACCGTTGCTTTAAGAAAACTGTTGCCCTTTGGCTTATAAACAGCAATGGTTTTATTAATTTATGGCATATGCAACACTGATGAAACCGTTGCTTTAAGAAAACCGTTGCCTTTTGTCTTATAAAAAGCAACGATTTTATTAATTTATAGCATATGCAACATTGATAAAACCGTTGCTTTATGTTTTAGCAACAGTTATATAACTATTGTCAACTTCACATATGCAACACTTTTAATAAAATTATATGTTGTAGTATATATATATTTTTTTGATATCATCTATTTAATTTTTGTATATTATATTTCCAATGGATCTTTGAATGTTTATGAACAATAATTAATTATTTATTTACAAAACATCATTTAAATAGTTACAATCACACATATAATCTAAATAGTAATGGACATAATAATGAGCATTTATGATAATATTCTAGCACTAATATATATATATACACACACATAACGAAATTAAATTATAATCACCCTACATACCAAAATAACATAAGATTATATTGTTCTATAATCCAAAGAGTACAAGACTAAATTAAGTACTTGCTAGTTAACATAATAATTTTTTGAAAGTTCAAAAGAAAATAAGTCAAAGCTATAAATAATCCATATATATATATATATAGCTTGCCAATGACATCATTCTCATTCATCTTCAGCTTGGTCTTCCTCAACATTTAAATTTTGCTGCAATATGGAAAAAATATACATGTTAAAAATGGAGAATTTAAACATCATTACAATTTACAATATATAAAGAAAAAAAGAAACAAGACAGTATAAATCAAGTCTGTAAAAAAAAGGAAAAAAAGAAACAAGGCAAGTTTATAAATCAAGTCTGTACATATAAGTAGTTCATAATGAGTATTAATAATACTAATAAGAATAAGAATTAGGGAGTGTTACCTCTGCAGGAAGAACCTTTGAGCAAAGGTTCAATGACTTTGCGATTGACAAAGCTGAACACAGCAAGAACTTTGAGTTTATTCCCTACATAGCAACACAGAGGTGTAGATACCATATATAGCTAAACCAAACATATGCTGAAATTAGGCCAACCACGCTCAAACCATACCGAGTGTTATGATACGAGAAGTGTGTGTGTGAGAGAGAGAGAGAGAGAGAGAGAGTATTAGAGGGAAAGAAAAACTGAAGTCTAAAACAGTAGCAGTAGGAAGTTAATGTAAAACAGCTAAGAAGTAGCAGCAAAAAACGTCATGAACATTTCAGCATAAGTATAAAATCAATTTATAAAAGTCATGAACCAAACCAAAGACTAAGTTTTTATTCTGGAAAATCTAAATATAAACGTAAATTAATTAACTCCAATGAAAGTACCTAAGCCTAAGTGTTAGGTCCTAGTGATTCATATTACTCGGATTTGGTATAATTTTCCAGCAATAGTAACAATTGAAGTGAAATACTAAGATTAAGATTATAATTCCAAAGTGAAATATTATTAAAGATAGATTTACATACTCTTGAGTCTTGATTCCAAATTCATCAAAAATGCAGATTTGGTAGCATGCTTAGCACGATCTAGCTGTAACAGGTCAATTGTCAATATAAAGCAACAATTAAGTTGAAGGGTACTAATCTAAAGGTGATAATGAAGAAGCAAAATAGTCGAATACTAGATAAGTGAATGACAAAATATAGCTTTTTTAGAAGTAGCAGTTGTAAGAAGCTCATAAGCTACTATAGCAATGGCTTCTTTTACAAAATTTGGGTTGAAACTTATGTTCAATGCAAGCTCAACAACAGATTATTATCTTTTTATCACTCAACTAAACCTCACAAGGATTTTGGTTGAGAATAGAGATACGTGACAATGCATGTATCTATGGCACGCCAGACAAATTTCACGTTCAATATTGATTGACATGAAATTTGGATTACATACCTGAAAACCCTTATACTTGATCAGTTCTTTCATACGGTCAACGACATAAAGATGCTCATCCTCATCAAAATATCCAAGATCTCCCGTATGTACCCACCCCTTTTTATCTATAGTCAATCTTGTGGCTTGTGGATTGTTGTGATAACCTGAAAAATTTTGTAATAGTTGTACTAAATTGCATCTAGGAAAAGAGCTTACTGAGCACAAATAAATCAGCATATGAAGTACGGAAAAAATAGGAATCTTGAATTTGCCTGCATGTCCATATTCACAGAGGAAATCTCCTTCCGGTAATTAGCTACTACCCTTTATCTTTTCTCAAAACTGAAGTTTTACTGGTAACGTATATCAAATAATTTTAATTTAATGTCTTCTAACAAAACAAAGTTGCAAAAAGAAAATTACTTCTAAATATACATTGAATTTCATAAAGGCTGCACTAACTAAAATTCATGACCTTGCTGAGGCTCTATATGTCAGCTCTACACTGGCAAAATCAAATACTTAAGAAAGAGAACCATTCAATTAATGAGAAAGTCCGGTTTTGAATACAACCACGTGCTTCAGCAGATCAATTGAACTTTCTGAAGCCAAGAGAAGATAGAATCAAGGACTAGGTTTAGGCACATAATCACTCCATGCATCTACTCAGCAAAATTGCGAAGGAAGCGGCCAAAGCACTGAGCAGACCTATTGTTCAATTCTCTGGTGTTTAATTGGTGTTGCCAACCAAAGTCTTAACCTTTTAGTGAAAGACCAACAGTTTTTGCAAGTAACATAGCATGAAAATGGATTAAACTTGTAATTTCACACAAAACCTATCATTATCCTTAGAATGAATGACCCAATATCATCATGCTTAATTTCAATAACGAAAAGCATAATGGTAATGCAATAAAGAACTCAAGCTTCCTTTGAAAGCCAGTAACAGTGAGACATTTATTTAGAAGAGGTTCACATCTTAAACCTCACTTGGAAAGAAATTTTTCATTCATAAGTTCATTCAAGCTATTACATACAAGAAAATAGATCTCTTCATGTAATTTTTCATATAAGAACTTACAAGATCACAGAGACATAAAAACAAACACACAAAAACAACCTTGATAAAACAGTTACAAGATCTCAGTGAACCAGAAATTTATATCTCACTAGAGCAAATTACTCCAGTACAACAAAACTAATTACAAACAACATAGAATAACTACAAGAGCTACTTGATAAGACCTAAAAATACAAGGAGCTAATAAACCTCTATATATCCAATGTTTAACATAGGACTGCATGAGCTACTTGATATATAGCCTTAAGATAAATTAGTAATGACAAGTAGAAAAAGAAAAAGAAATTTAACTTCAACACATATCCTAGCAATTGGAAATTGATAATAATAATAATAATAATAATAATAATAATAATAATAATAATAATAATAACAAACACATAACACATACATTGAACAGAAAAGAAATTTAAATGACTACCAGTGGCTTCCTTAAAAGGAAATTGATTTCCTCCGGTAGCACTTTCTTGCTGTAGGAACTTAAGCACTCATCAGACCTCACAGTATCAACTAATAGAGCATGCAGTGACATCAATCCAACTCCAACCTAAACCGAGTGGCTAAATACCATAAGAGTTTGCAAAAAGTTAAGATGGACTGCATGAAAAAGGATAGTTTAGAAAGCTCACAATAAGTGCCTTCATATACTGCACTTGAAATAAGCCAATAATGCTAACTTCTGTTTTCCGCTGAAGGGCTTTTGTATAATCCTACAAAAATAAAGAACAATGTATATAACTATTTTTTTTGACCCGTGTGTCATGACATATTTATACCCTGAAAATAAATTGAAGTAAAAAGAACAAAGGAACTAAACTATCAATACATTCAGCTCAAAACAAAAAATGCTCAAAACAACATTTCCATTGTTTTACTTCCTAGTTAGATTGTAACAAAAAAGAAATACCAATGAAGGAAGATTTACATACTTTAATTTCCGCTGCCTCATGATGAACATCCACATTCTTCTCTCTACGGCGCTGTAGAGCAGAATCACTCTCCTTCAAGCGACTGATCTTTGCCTGCATAAGATTGCAAGTTTCACTTGTGATATTGTCTAATGACATGCCTTGACACAGTTGACAAAATGAATAGTAAAAAATTTTAGTTGAATGTATGAGCTGTGTTGATGACAAACAGCCCAAACAATGAACTTCCAGCAGCCATGAACAACTAATAACATTTGTTATAAAACATAGGGATTAATTAAGTTGCCAAATAAATTATGGAATCAACAACCATTAGATGAGTAATTAAGAACCTAACTTGCAATTCAACAATATGACTCTCATTTCCTAGTAGAGCCCTTTATGAGATTGTTCTATAAGCATTCCAAGCGAAAGGGTTTTGTCCTAGTTGCAGAGAAATAAGTAAGGCTATGATATATAGGTCCTCTAATACACCTAAAGTGCTTCAAGCATTTTCTAAAACACCTAATAGGCAAAAAAACAAAAAACTAAATTAATCAGGCATACGAGAAATTTTGTAGCTAAACCAAAATAACATTTAGACAAAAGATACTAATAGCAAATCCAAGCATATAAGTCAAAGAATCTCACCTTTCTCACATTTGAAAGAGGAAGCTGTAACACCCCAAATTTTTAATTCCTGATTAATGAAAATTAATTATAAAGGTTTATTTGTAATTAATTATTTTTATTAATATCCTTGATTATAAATGATTTGTTATGCATAAAAATGTTTTGGAAATCATTAATATGTTAAAATAATGTTTTTGCATATTAGTCCCTGTTTTAGGACTTAAAAATAATAATAGAAAGATTTTGGATGGAAAGGAAATAAAAATATTTATTTTTATTATTTTAACAAAAAGACTCGAGTCTTTATGAAAAGACTCGAGTATTTTGCACAGTGTTGCACGAGTTAGTGCGTTTGGTGAGTCATCACTCGGAATACCTCATGAGTTGACACGTTATCAACTCAGGGACACGACCATGGCTTCGTGTCGACTTGCATGAGTGATTAATCTGGCTATATAAACCTATGGTGTTGATGAATCAAACCATTTTGGCCAATTTGTTCTGAAATTCGAAGTTAGGGTTCCTGAATTCGTTGATTCGATTCTCTCTTGTTCTTGAGAATTGATACACAAATCATACACCAATACGGAGCTCACATCTAGGGCTTTGTATAGACACCAAAATTGTGAGCTGAGAGTTTGAGTATTAGAAGAATCGAAGCTCAAAAGTGGGGGTTTGGTTGCTGTCAACTGGTTTTTGGAGCTTACTTTGATCTTCAATTGTGGTAAGCTCATGAACTCTCTTGATTTCAAATTGGTTTTAATCTCTCATGCATGTTGCAGAGAGTAGATTCTAACCTTTTTCCCCAATTTTTGTGCACGATTACTCACTCAAACAATTAGGTTTTTGGACTCTGCTCACATTGTTCTGCTCTTTGGTGGCTGAAAGTGATTTGTGCTGGTTTGGTGGTAGCTGCTGTTCTAGGGTGTTTTGGAGTTTGTCTAAGTGCTGTCCATTTGTCCAAGGTATGGGAGAAGTCATTCATATTGCTAGGATTATAGATTGTGGATTTGGTATGTGAATGTACGTGGTTTGGACCAAGACATGATTGCTGGACTTGGAGGTCCAGACATTCACTTGGTCATATAATGGATAATCTGCATAAGGACGAAAATGATTTAATGAAATTAAGCAAAGGAAATTCATGAATCTTGGCTGAATTTATAATTTATGAATTTAAGGAATTGCCTTTGGATGAAGCTAAGTAATTCTTTGATTATAATGATGCTTGATTTGGCCTTTTTGAGGTTTGAGAATTTGGAATTGAATCTGTTAGACCCAATCTTGTTTTTCTGAAAATATAAAGTGATGATTAAGTGAATGAATATTTGATCATGAGCATAAGGTTATGGAATTGGTTAAGGTGATAAAACATGTCCTTGATGTGGTATGTTTTTGATAAGCTAAGTTATGAGCACTAAACAAGTATGGAGCAAGTCCTATATATTGTATGCAAGCTGTGTCAAGGTTGTTTGCATGCTAAAAATGCTTAGAATTGAATTTGGCATGTTGGGTTGTTGAAAAGGTGATTTTATGCATAATTGGTGCTCAAATTCAATTCAGTGTGTTATGATGTTAATTTTGTATTGGAACATGTTTGTTATGTATTATGTTAGCTCTGTTGAGCATTGGTTTTGATTGGAATTGAAATTGGCATGTCAAAACTCATATTTTAGTGCTGACTGTCAATACTCGAGTATTTGACTCGAGACTTGAGTCTTTTGGACGCACCAGTGCATCTGATAGGCACCAACACTCGAGTCTCTGACTCAGCACTCAAGTATTGACTGATGCACCGAAGAACTTTCCAGATGAACCACTCGAGTCCTGTATGAATCACTCGAGTCTTCTGGGTTGATGAACGACTCGAGTGAATCATGAACGACTCGAGTATTTTAAGAAAACCTGAAACAAGAACTTTCTGGAAGTTGATGATCTACTCGAGTCTTTCCAAGAAATACTTGAGTCTACTGGACATTTTAAAGAACTACTCGAGTCTTTTAAATTCTACTCGTGTCTTTTTGACCAAATGCTAAAGCATGTCATTTTCAACTAAAGTCAAGTTTAATTGGAACAAAGAAGGATTGCAGGGACAGATGGGGTTGATTAACTTAAATTTCTTTTTATTAAACCTTAAAGGTTTTGCTTAGCTAGTATTTTTAATTTCTAAATGAGTTAAGCATGATGGTAACAAGTTTGAAAGAGTAGATCATTATTGATCTAGTTTATCAAGAATTATACTTTTTAATTGGAACTTTGTTCTTGTTTTAATTGGTTTTATAATGTCTTCTTGAAGATGATAAATAAGTTAGGAGTGGTATATGATGTTAATATATACCTAGTGAATCATGTTTGGAGTATGACAATTGTATAATGAGCAACACCTCGAGTTTAATAAGTGGTCTAATGGGGTATGAGTTGTGGAGTAATCATCATGTCTTCTTTGGGTTAAAATGATCATGATTACTCTGAGGAAATAGAATGTGATTAATAATTCATGACCTGGATTTGATGTTGAGCCAGGGGTTTGGTAAAGCATGTATATGTTTACTGGGTAATCAATGCCTTAGACCATAAGAAGTTAATAACTTAAAGAACATTAGGTAGAAGTTATTACCTCATGATGATAAGTGGAGCAAGCCTAATGTCTCAATCTAAGGATTGTGTATTTGATAATAAATGTTAGGGCCTATTTGACAATTAATGTTTTGGAGCATAAGAGGATAATGACTTAAGGAGTATTAATGATAAAGAAAGAGTGGAGATGCTTGCTGGTTATGAGGATCCAATCTAATGCGTTAAGGCATGTTGCTCCGATTTGGATGCATTAATGTTGGATAAGTGGAATCACCCTGATTCTCGTATGTTGAGGATTTAAATCCTACAAGAAGTCATTACACTTAAGGGATTCCGTATAGTACGGTGTGGCCGCTATACGAAGACATGTGGAACGGTGTGGCCGCCATATGTGTGGTAAGTGTGATGGGATTCCGTATAGAACGGTGTGGCCGCTATACGAAGACATGTGGAACGGTGTGGCCGCCATATGTGTGTGATTCCATATAGTACGGTGTGGTCGCTATATGAAGGCATGGAACGGTGTGGCCGCCATGTGTGTAATGTGATGATCAATATATGTGTTATGCATCTCATGCATGGAGTACAGGGAATCGGAAAACGAGTGAGGTGCATGCTTGATTGGAAACCATGTAGTACGGTGTGGCCGCTACATGAGACGGTTGGAACGGTGTGGCCGCCACCGTAGAAATGACAAGGACCTAGAACTATTGGTGGACAATGGTTCAGAGATCATCCCCTTGTATCATTTTAGGATCGTGGTCGATGAGGTTCCAGTATAGAACGGTGTGGCCGCTATACAGGTTGTGGAAACATCGAGCGCACGATTACTTATCCCAGAGTGTTGTTTTCTGGAAGAGTCGATTCTGGAGAAATGATTTGAGAGACGTGCATGCATAGCATGAAAGATTAATGGTTATAGTTTATATTGTTTAATAAGACACCTGAGCATGCATTTACTATATTGAATTGATATCTGTGATGATTGTGTTTGACCAATCATATAATCTGCTTAGGCGATATGACAAGTGACTTACTCTCATCTACCATGTTTGTGGTGGTAGGTTCTTTCAAAGGACAGGACTGAAGTCACTCTTGTAGGAGTGGAAGTGTCTAGAAGAAACAGCCAGGATGATGTCTCGTCATCCGAATCCTTTTGCAGAGGGATCGAGTTGTGAAGACCAATGCTCTGGGTGTAAAAAGGGTTTTTGGGATTTTGTATTATATAAGTGTTTTACACTCAGAATATTTTATAAAAGAAATATTATCGTAATGAAAAGTAATTTTGGTTTTCACACTCTCTATATGGAAAAAGTTTTTGTTAACCCGTATTTTTTATTGGACTAATTTTTGGGGCGTGGCAGAAGCCACTGAGGAGTTCAGTTTTGTCGAGCAAATTTTGAAACCCTAAAATTGAAAAATGGAAATAGAGAAGCACCGTGAGAGTGAGTATGACAAATTGGGATTAGAGAAATGAATGAGAGGGAGAAAGGAACTCATCAATCGTGTTGAAAGCTGAAATCGGAGGCAGGGAGGGAGAGTGAACTGGAAGGCAGGGTCATTGCTGAAAAGAGAGAACACGAGAGAGCAGAGGCGGTTGCTCAGAGCGGAGTCACGGGGAGGTGTTGGCGGAGTTGCTCTCGATGGCGTTGTCGTATACATGGTGGTGGCTCTCGATGGTTGCAGATCTAAGGAGTGAGCTGAACCAGAGAGTGGGTCGTGGGCTGATGAGGAACACATTGGTCGCGAGCGCCACCGATGAGGAAGAGAATGGGAACGAGGGCTGAGAGTTTGAAAAGGAATGGGTCCCCGTGAGCAAAAGAGGCCACCAGTTCGGTGATTTGAGGGTTGGAGTTTCATGGAGGTGGAAGGGAAATCTGGGGCTTTTTGATAGTATTTTTTTTTTATTTTATGATTTTAGGTTGGCGCTAAATTTTATCTTAGGCGCTCTTCAATTTTTTTAGCTGAACAAAATTGTTTTGGGGAACGGTTATTAGATGAAGTTTTAGGCAACACATACAAAAATGCGGTCTTTTCTATCAACGTTTAATACACCGTTGCTTATAGGGGACCTTATATTAATATAAAACAGTTATCAACATATACTAATAAAAATCGTTGCCTATTTATATTAATTGTCAACACACAAAAAACCGTTGCCTATTCCATTTATAAGCAACGGTTTTCCAACCGTTGACACTTTCAGTGTTGCCTAAAGTCAAAAATGTTGTAGTGGTTATAGTATGTTAGTCTCTTTTTTTGCAAAAGAAAAAAGATAAAAAACTCCTAAGATTTGGTCTCAAACCAAATCACAGCAAGAGAATATTACCAAGAGAATCTCGGTGAAACTTCTTATTGTTAATTTATCAAGAGGAACAGGTTTGAGTATAAAACCTGTGCATAGCAAGATAGCCACAACACAGGTAAATTTTAATTGTCTCTTTAAATTTGTGTATGTGGAAAATTTATTATTGCTAAGGTTGTATTAACAAATACAACCTGGATGGAATATTATAACGAGAATGAATGAATTTTTGTAGTCACAGCTTAATGGATGTGCAGGACAAGACGTGGCAGAAAAAACATGGCCTCACGTTTTTTCACTCATTTAGAAAATTTGGAAATGATATAATATTCCTTTATCAATCCTCACGATTTTTTTCTTAGCACCTAATAATTTGAGTCCCTAAAAAATATGGTTCTCAAAAATATAGAATCTCTTAAACTTTCTTTTGTTAGCGTGTGTTATAATTTTAAGTTCTCATAATGCTGAAATTTTTATTATGCAATAATTCAATAGGCATTTTATTTTTTGGTAAAGTTGGAAAAGAAACAAACGAAACGCGACATCAAGGCCTTAGAAAACTAATCCTCATCGATTGCATTTTGTAACATCCTCACTTTATTTAGCTAATTTTAAGTTTTATTAAAGTTGGTGTTAGAAAATATCTTTTAAACTTAATTACTTTTAAAAACTTCTTACGAAAATCCGACAAAGTTTCCTCTGTTTCTCGGACTTCCCAAAAATTTTCTTCTTAAAACCTGTCAATCCAGAAATATTTAAAAACATAAAACTCAACAGTCTAATAATCGGATCAGATCCTATCGCCCGATTATTATAATCTTCAGGGCATACGACTATTACATATTCTAAAATTACAAAAATAGTTGTCCACTCATAATAATCAATATACATTCCACGTAGTGGAATGAAAATCCTGCTCGGCCATATCCTATGTAAGCTCCACTTCAGTAGTACCTGCAAAATATAGCAAGAATGGTAGCATTACACAGAACTTAAAAAGATAAATTCTACAAGAGACATAGCAATAAACTAAGCCTACATTATTATTATCATACATGATTCATATATATTCATACATTTAATTTCTTTTACTTCTCCTCTTATCCTCACATTTCTTTTCATTCTCAGTTCTCTATTTCTTTGTTCTCTTTCTTTTCTTTTTCTTCTTCTCTTCCTTTTTCTTTTTCTTTATCTTTTTCCTTTTCTTTATGATTGAGTCCCAAACAATATATATATCACATTTCCACTTAACAAGGCAACATTCACACAATTCAAGTCCCAATATCTATTCATTTCCCTACTTCATTTTCCTTTTCTTTTCACTTATTTTCCTTTTCTTACGTTACGTTCAAATCCCTCTTACATTTTGATAATTTGCTACCATCATTGTGCACGTACGTCATAAAGCTGCGCACTTGCGTCTTACGCTATATCAAAATAAATATTTGCGCACCTGCGTCTTAGAGCTGCGCACCTGCGTCTTACGCTGTATAAATATAAATAGCTGCGCACCTGCGTCTTACGCTGTATAAACATCAATACAAATAGCTGCGCACCTGCGTCTTACGCTGTATAAATATAAATAGTTGCGCACCTGCGTCTTATGTAACATCCCAAAATACTGTCCATTGAAAAATACAGGTTAACAAAACTTTTTCTATAAGGAGTGTGAAAACCAAAAGTACTTTTTCATAGAGTAATATTTCTTTTACAAAATATTCTGAGTGTAAAATACTTATATAGTACAAGATCCCAAAAACCCTTTTTTACACCCAGAGCATTGGTCTTCACAACTCGATCCTTCTACACAAGGATTCGGATGACCGGACATCATCCTGGCTGTTTCTTTCCAACACTTCCACTCCTACCGGAGTGACTTCAATCCTGTCCTTTGAAAGAACCTACCACCACAAACATGGTAGATGTGAGTAAGTCACTTGTCATATCGCCTAAGCAGATTATATGATTGGTCAAACACAACCATCACAGATATCAGTTCAATATAGAAATGCATATTCAGGAGTTTAGTTCAACCATATAGTCTATAATCATAAATCTTTCATGTTGTGCATGCACGTCTCTCAAATCATTTCTCCAGAATCAACTCTTCCAGAAAACAACACTCTGGGATAAGCAATCATGCTCTCGATGTTTCCACAACCTGTATAGCGGCCACACCGTTCTATACTGGAACTCCATCGACCACGATCCAAAAATGATACAAGGGGATGATCCCTGAACCATTGTCCACCAATAGTTCTAGGTCCTTGTCATTTCTACGGTGGCGGCCACACCGTTCCAACCGTCTCATGTAGCGGCTACACCATACTACATGGTTTCCAATCCCGCATGCACCTCACTGAACGATTCCCTATACACCATGCATGAGATGCATGACAAATACAATAATCATCACTTTAAACACAAGGCGGCCACACCGTTCCATATCTTCATATAGCGGCCACACCGTACTATATGGAATCACACACATATGGCGGCCACACCATTCCACATGTCTTCGTATAGCGGCCACACCGTTCTATACGGAATCCCATCACAGTTACCACACATATGGCGGCCACACCGTTCCATATCTTCATATAGCGGTCACACCGTACTATATGGAATCACACACATATGGCGGCCACACCGTTCCACATGTCTTCGTATAGCGGCCACACCGTACTATACGAAATCCTTTAAGCATAATGACTTTTTGAAGGAGTTAATCCATAACATATGGAAGTCAGGGTGATCTCACTTATCCAACGTTCACATATCCGAATCGGAGCAACAAGCCCCAACGCATTGGGATTGGATCCTCATACTCAACAAGCATCACCACTCATGCATTATCATTAATACTCCTTAAGTCATTGTCTATTTATGTTCGAAGGTATTAGTTATCCCGTAGGTGCAATCGTTAATTATCAAACACACAATCCTTAGATTGAGACATTAGACTTACTCCACTTATCATCATGAGGTAATAACTTCTTTCTAATGTTCTTTAAGCCAATAACTTCTTATGTTCTAAAACATTGATTACCAAGTTGACATGATCATGCTTATCAAATCCTTTCTCAACATCATACCCAGATCATGAACTATTAATCACATTCTATATCCTCAAGACAGACATGATCATTTTCAATCCAAAGAGGACATGATGATTATTTCACAACTCATACCATATGAACCAACTTATCTAGAGGTTAAACTCAAATAATTGTTCATGCATCTTATGCAATCTTCAACCATCATATTTAGCACTAGGAAAGTATCTAATGCAAGTAAGATGACCATACCTTTTTCATTTACAAGTTTTCAATTTAAATGATCAGCATGATGTATGAGTCTAGCTCTTTATTTTAATTCCAGAATGAATGCAATTCCTTAACTTAAAAGAATTGATTGGCATATCACAATTAATAATATTTCACATTGTTAATTCATCGATTTCATACCACCATCAATCAAATTCTTTTAAGTCTTAGATCACTTGGATGATTATCCTTTGAGTATCAACAGAATGAGTCAGAATTGAAAATGGCATTTCTAATTCTCTGGACAGAAATACTCGAGTGTTCTTCAAATTTTACCAAAATACTCGAGTGTTCTTCATGAATACTCGAGTGTTCTTCATTTTCAAGAAACTCATGTTTCAGGTTTGGTCAAAATACTCGAGTGTCCTGCCATATACTCGAGTCTTTCAAACAGTACAGGCTAAAAATCTGGTTTTAACATACCATTTTCAATTCTAACCAATTCTAATCAAATCCAATGATCAACAGAGTTCATATAACATCTAACAAATATGTTCAAACACTTAGAATTCATCAAATTACACATAATTGAATTTGAGCACCAATTATGCATGAAATCACATTTTCAACAACTTGATAGGCCAAATTCAATTCTGAGCAATTGTAACTACATCCAATGGTCTAATAAACTTTATTTACATAATTAAAACTTATCTCATCACAGAAATCACAACAATTCACAGAGAATCCAATCATACTTCCATTTATATATGCACAAAACCACATTTTATGCAACTCAACATAGCAATATCAAATTTACCCACATTTAACATGAAAACTGAGTTTGTACAGCACCAATGTAATATTTAGAACTTACTCCCAACTTGTTCAAGGTCCATTATTGGTTTACCAAAAGCATAACTCATCAAGGTCATGATTTATCACATTTGCCAATTATAACTCAACCAAACTCATAAGTTCCTCTAGCTTAATTTCATCAATCCATTTCAGACATTAATCATGTTATAAATCAAGTGACCAAGTGATTGTCTGAACCTCCAAGTCCAGCAAGCATATCCCAATTTTAAATTCTAAATCTATAATCTAAGCGCACACACAATTACTATCTAATACTAAATTCACAATCTATAATCCTAGCAATATGAACGACTTCTCCCTTACCTTGGACAACACTTAGACAAGTTCAAAAACAACCAAGAACAGCAGCAGCCACACACCAGCCACCAATCTAGCACACACCACACAATTGAAGATCAAAGTGAACTCCAAGAACCAGTTGACAGCAACCAAACCCCCACTTTCGAGCTTCGATTCTTCTAACACTCAAACCCTCAGCTCACAATTTTGGTGTCTATACTAAGCTCTAGATGTGAGCTTCGTATTGGTGTATGATTTGTGTATCAATTCTCAAGAACAAGAGAGAATCGAATCAAAGAACTCAAGAACCCTAACTTCGAATTCCAGAACAAATTGGCCAAAATAGATTGATTCATCAACACCATGAGTTTATATACTCGAATCCATCGCCCATGCAGGTCGACACGAAGCCATTGTCGTGTCCCTGAGTTGATAACGTGTCAACTCGTGAGGTTTCTGAGTTGGTGACTCAGCCAACGCACTCACGAGTGCAACTCTGTGCAAAATACTCGAGTCTTTTCAGAAAGACTCGATTCTTTTTGCCAAAATAGTAAAAATAAATATTTTTATTTCCTTTTCATCCAAAATCTTCCTATTATTATTTTTAAGTCCTAAAACAGGGACTAATAAGCAAAAACATTATTTTCACATATTAAAACTTATCTAATATTTTCATACATAATAAATCACTTCATAATCATGGATTTTACTAAAAATAATTAATTATAAATAAACTTCCATAATCAATTTTCATTAACCAGGAATTAAATTTTTGGGGTGTTACATCTTACGCTGTATAAACATCAATATAAATAGTTGCGCACCTGCGTCTTACGCTGTGTAAATATAAATAGTTGCGCACCTGCGTCTTACGCTGTATAAACATCAATATAAATAGTTGTGCACCTGCGTCTTACGTTGTATAAATATAAATAGCTGCGCACCTGCGTCTTACGCTGTATAAACATCAATACAAATAGCTGCGCACCTGCGTCTTACGCTGTATAAATATAAATAGCTGCGCACCTGCGTCTTACGCTATATAAACATCAATATAAATAGTTGCGCTCCTGCGTCTTACGCTGTATAAAACGTTTGTCCAGCTATGCACACCTGCGTCTTACAAGCTCTGGATCACACAGTCTAGGCGTATAGTCCCCTAACCCAGATAACGTCTTACAAGACTAGCATTACTTTCTTTCTTAACTTTTCAATTACCATTCTTTACTTTTCTATTATGACGATTCAAAAACAATATGTCATCTCACTTACTTCACATAGATAGGCACATATTTTCCCCGATATTTTAATTCTTAGTTTATTTCTATGATTCCTCTATCTCACTATTATTTACTCATTCTTCTTACATTATTACTCCATTCAATTTCACTACCATATTAACTTAATTTGTTTTCCCCTATTATATTACGTCATTCTACTTAACTGTCACAATTACATCCTCTCTCATTCTCTTATTATCTTTTCACTAAACTCTTTTACCGACTACCTACTTGTATTGGAAATTCAGTTTATTATTTCATTTCTGTAACACCCCGATTTGGAAAACTCGAAATAAACACTATCAAATACTAACTAACTTGTTTATTGAAAAACAGGGATTTTTTTTTTCACAAGTATAAATCTCATCGGTCAAGCTTTCCAAAACAAGGTATTACTTTTAAATCATTTCTCTTAAAAACGTTTACTATCCAAACGTTACTAATTATAGTGAAGAGAGTGAGGTTTCTTATCATGTATAGAAAATCATCATTGAAAACGTTCATTGGGTTTCTAAAAATAATTTGATATTGATGACTTCATTTTAAATAAATAATTTACGTACTGAAAACATAACTGATTTACTTAAAATGATTTGTTTGTCTAATCACGACAGTCTTTCAGAAAACAGTTTAGAAACAGATCATAAAAACTCTTTCATAAGTGGTCACCATAGTTCAGCGGTGCCATTCTTGCATAAACATTTACCTTATCAAAAACATTTCAAAAGAAGAGGGGTACACTTGATATACATATCAGCAAGGGTCCATCAAAACCTAATTATAAACTACTAAGCAGCATCTCCTTCTCGATCCGGAACGTAAGTTCCCAAAAACAGTCTCCGTCGTCCAGCAGTAGCCCTCTCATCAGCGTACCACGATCAGCAAGTGTTCCGTCCAGGAGAACCAGTACCAGCTCCGCCATCTTTTAGAACCAGAGGTTCACCATCACATGTGCACAAGAAGTTGAGAGAGTAAGTTACCCGAATGGAATTACTCTCATCGACTTCTTGGATTTACACTAGCGACGTATACTAGAACATAACAAACAATACAAACAATGCAACAGATAATTATGTATGATGTATGAGGATGCAATGCAATAGTCGCATTATCTAACGCTTTATCTCTTACTTAAGGGAATCTCTCAATCACTCTATCTCGTGGGATCAAGTCTCTTTGTTCACATATCTCGAGTCCACAACATCGGGAATTCAGGCTATATGGTTTTGGGTCTACATCTCCTCGGAATCCACCCACCTAGTCGGAAGCAATCAGGAGTACAGGATCTCTAACCACACCGGCTTTTACTGGATGGCAAAGTGAATGCATTCATATAATGTCCCGGGAGATAAAATAAACACATCCGGCCGTGTTCGAGCATCCCTCTCACTGATCAAGATTTAGTCAAGGGGATGTCAGTCATCTGTCTAGTGATCGTGTGGTACTTCGTCTACACCACTGAGTGACCAGCTCCGACCGGTTCAGCCAGGGCCCCTATGTTTTTTCCCACCTAGATAGACTTCCCAAGGCTTATGACGAATCACCGTCATTGCCGTCCCCTATCTTAATCATCCAGTTGAACACCACAAGGGTAATTCAGCTGTATCTTCCTCTCCACTACTTCGGGTTAGGGTTCTAAGTCGTGATACTACACTCAGTTGTCCTAACGTCGATCCATCCTAAGTCATCTCCGTCATACAGCTCCGACCATATGCAGAATGCTTCTGTGGGACTCGACTACTACGTTTGACAGGCTCCGACCCATCCTGAATCACTTCCGGCATATAGCTCCGACCATATGCGGGATATCAAAAATTGTTCTGACGGGCTCCGACCCATTCAGAACCACCTTCGGCATATAGCTCCGACTATATGCGGAATATCAATCAATCTTTGATAGATAGGCTCCGACCTATCTTAAATCACTCCAACATATGGCTACGACCATATAGGGTTTGTTTTTATGGAATTCTGCAATCATTGCGTCCGCGTCCAAAGGCATCGTCGTCGTCCAGACACTAATCCATCAATCGTATCGTCAGTTCGATCCACGTACTCGGGCGCATCAACATCATCCGGTTCCATAGTGCATCCAATCCCTTAGAGTTTCGTTCTATTCTTTGGGGAATTTCTCTTAATTTCTAATGTCTTTTTCTATTCTTAACGTATGTCGCGGGATGATGCATTATGCTCATGCAATAACAATATAAGCAACAATATATCTCAACATAAGCAAATATATCAATCAATCAATAACATGTGATAGTATAGGTCTGAGTCTTCGTATACCACGATACAAACAAAGCATACAATTTATCGGGTATACTACTGGCTACAATAGACCTTTACTCCGACTTTGAGAGAGTACGGAGTGTCCTAATATACTCACTAGACACCAAAGTGTCTTAGGATAACTTCTCTCTCACCTCAATTTGCAGTTACCGATTCCACAAGTTCCGAACGATCCGCTTCCTTCCTAGTCTGCTCGACTCCAACTTCTTTCAAGTGCCACAAGATAGACACAGGGGTATTAAAACTTTATTTTAATATTATTTTTGAACTTATTCTCAAAGTAACTTAAGAAAATTCAAACTTTGTCTTTATGTAAAACCAAAACATCAATTCTTTTACTTAAACTTGTCCAAAATCAAACACTAACTTTTATACTTTAAATTCATGAAAATGATCAAACAAATCAATTTATTTTCAAAAGTTTCTTTGCTGGTCTCTCTTGGACAGCAATGAATTCAATTCCGAAAACACCGAAAAAATGCACTTTTCGAACAAACTTTATCTTATGGTAAATACTCATCAAAACTCAACTTCAAATCACTTTGAAAACATTTTTAAATAAGAAATATAACTTAGAAAATTCTGGACAGCATCATATGCTAAGTCCCAAATTCATTTTTCATTGTTCAAAACCAATTTAAATACATAGACAAATCAAGCATCTTGAAAACAATTAAATAAAAACTTCTGATCAACAATTTCTCAAGTTCAAACACTTAAAATCAAGTTTGGGCAGCATGATGTTCAAATAAAACAAACCACTTAAACACTTTCATGCGTTCCAAAAATCATTCCTACTTTACTTAAGAATCTCAAACAAACATTCATTCATTACAAACATTACATAATCACAAGTCATCAAGTTGGACATGAATAAACTTCTTCTCAACATGTTCACATACTTATTCATGCATATGTCTCAATCAAATAAAGTAATTAAACCTATGAACACATACAAACCGAATCATACTTCACATAAACACTTAGACAAATTTTCACCTAATCTTACATTTAATCATTTCAAAACCGTATGCATCATTGGTTTTTCAAAAATTATTTCTTCAAGGAATAACTTCACAAATCAACACATAGTTTCATGATATCAACACACATACATTCAAGAAAATTTAACTCAAAAGCTAAGGTCCAAACTGTGACCTTGGCTAGGTTTCTCAAAAACATTTTCAAGAATTCAAGACTTCTAAAAACAATTCCAAATCCAACAACAATTTCACATAATTCATCAAACAAGTAAAAATATAATCCTAGCATATTTTCCTTCATGAAACCGTGAGCACAAACAAGTCTTTAAACAATTTTTATTTCACATCTAACACATAAATCAACTTAAGTTCAAGGAAATCACATATTCATTATTTAGGCTTAAGAAAATCTTAATCCTTTTCATCAAATCATGCAAACCATGGCTAACACTTAAAAATCACAACATCACACAAATTCTTATTCATCTAAAACATCATCAGTTCCAAGATCATAACATGCATGAAATCAAACAAAAGAAAATCAAGCTTTCATCCATAACAACATCAAAACCGTGACTAGTTCATGGTTTTCTTAAAAAGAATTTTCTTAAAGATTCAAACTCCCAAAACATACTCAAAATCTAGAGATATTCACATGCACATAACACAAATCCAACATCAAAACTTCTAACCTAAAAACTAATCAAAACCGTGACCATCCATAAGGAAAATCACCAAGAAAAATTCAATCTTTTTCAAAAATCTTTACATCAAAACACAAGCATCAAGTACATCATAGTTTAAGCATTGATCTTGACATGCATACAAATAAAAACACTAGATCTCTTGAAAAATTCTTCATGCAAACTCAAAATCAATCTTTTTTCTTAAAACACTTTAAGAAATCAAGAAGAAAATGGATGAGTTCATGAGATAACTCAAGATCATGAAAGAAAAATACTTCCTTAGCGAAAACTTCAAAATCAAGTTTAGAAATCAACATGCGTGTGAGTAAAAACTCTAGATCTAGCTTAAAAACAATCATGCATTAACATTTTCAAACTAAAAATCAAACTTTAGAAATAAGATTCATGAAAACCGAAAATGAATCAAAGAAAAAGGGGTTAAGAACTTAAGGATCTGTAAGATCTATGAAGAATGTTTTGATAAATGCCAAAAGGTTTTGAACAAGCTTCAATGTGTTGATCAAGTTCAAGCTCAACAAGCAACAACAAACATCAAGTGATGAAGAGAGAGCCAACTCATGAAGACTTAGTTTGGTAGTTTATGTTTTATTGTTTTATCTTTTGCCTCACAAGTCTCTTAGTTTATGAGTTTGGGTAGAGTTCTTAGAGGGTAGTGAATCTCTTTTGATTGCATGATTTTATCATATTTTGAGTATTCACTTTGCCTAAAATCAATAGGTGGCTTAAAGGTTTGAAAGAAAAGGTTTAGTTTTTGAGAAAACAAGTTTTTAAGTGTTTTTTGAACTGACTACTCGATTAGCCACTTGATTACTCGAGTAGAATTTTCATGTCTTGCGCAAATACTCGATTAAGGGGCTGATTACTCGATTAGATTTTTGAAGCTTTGCGTAAATACTCGATTAAGGCTCAGATTACTCGAGTAGTGAACAAGTTTTACACTTGTTACTCGAGTAGTGACTTTGTTACTCGATTAACACGAGCTGTTACTGTTTTTAAATGAGTTTTTCACTTCTCAAAAGCACTTCTAACCATTCCTAACTTTTGGGTATTCCATATAAACCTATTTCTAACCTTTGTGAATCATTATTACAATTACCTATCATTTTTATATCAATTTTACAAAGAATCAAAGCCACTCTATTCTCTCTCACTTTCTCAAGATCAAAGTTTTAACTTTTACATTCTTTGATCAAGAACCTTGAATCTCTCATGTTGATATTTTCATAGCTTTTGAAAGAGATTCATAGGATTGTTATTTTGTTTTCATTTGGTTGTAATCTTTGCAAGAGGCAAGCTATCTACAACAATTGGAAGTCTTGGTTGTGAATCAAGCAAAGTTATATTGGAAGTCTTGGTGTGACTTTTCATCAAGCACTTGGAAGTCTTGTTGTGTTAACAAGCAATTGGAAGTCTTGTAGTAAAGCAAGCATTGGAAGTCTTGTTGTGGGGTATCGGCAAGCAAGAGAAGTGGTTAGATTAGATATCAATAGGGTTACAAGGCAAGAGTGTGGTATCTCTTGTAGGCTAGCAAGAAGGGAGTCTTGTGAGGCATTTACTTGTAATTTGAGAAACTCTAATTCCTCATAGTGAAGAATCTCTCTTGGTTGAAGAGGGGACTGGAGTAGCTTTCAAGTGGATGAAAGTGAACCAGGATAAATCACTGTGTCGTATCTCTAAAATCTCTACTCTTTACAATTCAAGTCTTTAATTGTGTTCTTGGTTGAAAACCTAGAAAAAGTGATTTTTCATAATTGATTGAATTGAATCTTAATTGTGCAAAATTGATTTGGGGAAAATCATTTTCATAACTAGGTTAATCAATAAGAATATTGGTGTTAATCATTTCCGCTGAATCTCTGGTTATACTTGTGAATTGATTGATTTTCGTATTTGATTGAAAAGTGATTTTTCAATATACAGAGGCATTAATCGATTAGTTCATGTTATTAATCGATTACGGCTAAAGAATTTTGTGAAAATCATTTGTTTTAATCGTTTTGATTTGTTTCTTGCGAAAATCTTTCAAGGTTTACCCAACACCTATTCAACCCCCCCTTCTAGGTGTTTTCCTAGTGTTTCCTAGTTATTTCACCCACCGATTGTAGTTCTTACAGGATCTACCTAGGTTAAGCTTGAAATCTCATGAGAGAAGCTAAGATCCTCCTCCTTCTTCTCCTTCAAGGCTTCGGCCTCCCTCTCTCTCTCTACCTCTCTCTCTCTCTCTCTTACTAAGAGCTTGATTTTGCTCTTAGTGTTAAGTGTTTAGGGTGAGTGCAATGAAGAAGTGGAAAACCAAATGAAAGGTATGTGTGGGTGTTTGTATACACATGGTTTTGTGGGCTTGGGCTTGGTTTCTTTCCCTTCCCCACGGCTCCCTTCTTTTTCCTTTTCTTTTTATTTTCTTTTTCCTCCTCCATGTCATGCTTAGGTCACCATGATGGTGTCATAGACTTGGCCATTAAGCAAACAAACTTGGAGACCAAGTAAACAAGCTTGGAGACCAAGTAATGCACTTGTGCATTTCGGGTTTGGGGGATTTAAGGGTAGATTAGGTTAGTTAATCTAGGTTCAAGGTGCTAATTAGGATCTAATCATGATTAAGGTAGGATTAGGAAAACTAAATTAGGATTAGTCCACTAATCCTTAGAGTTTAGGGCTTAATCAAGGATTAAGGTACTAATCAAAGGCTTAATCCATACTAGTATAGATTTAGGGAAAACTATTTCTAGATTAGTTTACTCACATTGAGGGTTTAGGGTTTAAGAGAGTGATTAAGTACTTAATCAAGGATTAGGAACTTGATTAAGGTTTAATCAAAGATTAGGGATGCTAATTAGGGTTTCTAGAGATAATTCTAGATTAAGGGTATGATAAGATAATTGGACTTTGATTTTTGAAACTTAGAGTAAAAATAATTTTCCTTCTTAAAACCATAAAACCGTATTCATGAATTTAAGAAGATAAAATCTTAGTCAAAACCTTAAGTAATAAAATTCATTGAAAACCTTAGAAAAACAAACACATGAAATCATCACACAAGTGGATTAAATTCCAAAATGTAGAAATTCATCATGAAATCAAAACTCCTTTAATCAATTCTTAAATCAATTAGGTTAAAACAATTTCTTGATTAGGGACTTGTAGAAGAAGTGGGTCAAAAGGCAGGTGTTGCAGTTTTTATTTCATTAATACTCGACAATCTCTTAACTAAGTCTACTCCGCACTTACTTATTGTTCTCGCATTTTAACTCCTCTTTTATCTTACTTTCAGTTTAATCATTCCACTCTCCTTGCCTATTACAATTATTCTTTATTCTTTTCCTCTCACTTTTTCTTTGGTTTTCCTTAACTAATTTCCCTTGGTTTTATTTTATGTTTTTCTACCTTTTCATTCTATATTAACTATTTTAATATTCTAAATACACTCACTCATTCCGAACTTTATTCTACGCACCTACATTTTATTCCCTAAAGGGTGGTTTTCATTAATTATTTTAAATAAATCATTTATATTAGTGGGGACTACCCTAAGGTTCATTAACATATTTCTTGATTATCCTATTCTTAGTCACCACTATAGAATCCTATAAT
Organism: Crotalaria pallida; assembly: GCA_037953625.1. Classification (NCBI taxonomy): domain Eukaryota; kingdom Viridiplantae; phylum Streptophyta; class Magnoliopsida; order Fabales; family Fabaceae; genus Crotalaria; species Crotalaria pallida. The sequence goes on from CM075653.1 coordinate 29,075,980, forward strand.
TTACTTCCCAAGTAAAGGTAATACAGCCCTTCTTACCTCGGTTGACGAAAGTAAAGAGATAACCTCAACTCCGGGGAGGGAGCGGCGATCCGTGAAGCTTTAGTGACCCGGGTGATGAACGGGTCGACGACGATCGACGCCGGTGGCAAGAACCACTACGGGTTGGACCAAGGCAAGAACTTCGAGCTTCGGGACACCCAACACAAGCCCGGCACGATCACGGGTCGGCAACGGCGCCGGTGAGATCCATGGAGAGAGAGAGAGAAAGCTCGCGGATGAGAGAGGAAGGAAATGAGGGAGAAGTTGTGGCTATGGTGCTGGGTTTATGGAGGCGGTGGCGGTGGTCCAAGGGCGGCTGCGGTGGCGGTCGACAAGAAAGAGAAGAGAGGGAAACCAAAGAGAGGGAAGAGGGAGAGAGAGAGAGAGAGAGAGAGAGCAAGGCCAAGAGAGAGGAGAAGGAGAACGGACCTATGGGGAGGAGGAAGAGCCAAGGGGTGGCGGCGGTTTGGGTGGCTCCGGCGGTGGAGGTCGGAGGAGGGAGAGTGGGCTGATTGTGAGGGAAGGAGAGAGAGAAAGGAATCAAGAGGGAGGGGAGAGAGACGGTCGTGGGAGAGGGTGGAAGGCCACGGTGGTCGCGGCCTTGGGTGGTGGTACCGGAGGAGATTGACGGTGAGGGTTGTGGAGGAGGGAGGGAGAAAGCAAACCGGAGTTGATGGAGGAGGGGGAGCGGGAATGGGGTTCGACCCTCCCCACACACGGCTCTTAATAAGACAAGCGCTTGAGCGCGGCGACCCGCGCCTGAGCGCGAGTGTGTACTGTTGCTCATATCTGATGCCAGCGCGCGCCTGGGCGTGAGGCTCTCGTGCCTGAGCGCGAGACGGTTGACTTTAGGGTTGACCATGCTATAATTTCTTCGTTAACCGTCGGATCTTGCCCAAATTTGGAGACAAGCTTCCTAGGACGCTTATCTTCATATCCAACGGTGGAATTTACGGTTTGAGCTGTAAATCATTTATTCCTAATTTTTCCATTATTAGACGTTTTTAACACTAAACCTCTCATTTAAACTCTTAATTAAGACTTACAATTATCATTCCATTTACCCAAACCTGTTATTAATCTAATTATTTTTGGATTTAAAATTCGGAATGTTACATTTCTCCCCCACTTACTTGAATTTCATCCCCGAAATTTGGATGGCTTTTTAACGTGGGGAGCCATCCCGCTAATGGAATTCCTGTCTGTGGTCTTTATGTCCCTGTCGGTTCCATTTCCCCGTTTCCTATGTGTCTAGGTCCATTCTTCTTAGCATTGTCCTACCTGTCCTCGGATACTACACATCTTCTCTATCTTGACAAGATCCACAGTTTTCTTATTATTAAAGTTCCATCTCTCATTCCTTGGATCGAAATCCTCCCCCACTAGGCATTGACATAATTGATTATATCTATGCCAGGTGGTAGGATCGATCGTTATTAAGAGTCGCGTATGTAGATTCCCGAACGCTACTCGGGATTGGAAGTGGTGCAGGATTAACTATCTATTGGTGAACATTGAGTTATGCTAGGTTCCTACGGTTTGGCGAATTCTCGTGTATGCATCTAAGTCCTCTCGTTAGATGTCTGAAGCTCGGAAAGAGTGATACTGAAAAGAAGAAACACGAGGCACGCAAGGTGAAGTTTAATGGTCTATACAAGGTGACCAAGGATATGCTGGGTACATGTCAAGTAAGAAGACAAGGAAGATCACTCTAGAGAATGTATTTTTTATAGGGAATTATCGAAAAATGCAACTTGTACGGACTAATGATTAACTTCGTCCATACTCTGATACTTGCAAGTATCAACTGTGGTTCTTAGGAAAAGGTTCTCTTGGCTAATTGTCAAGATTAAGCAACTAGGAGTAATGGATTCCGACTACAACCCCTACTCTCTTGATACGAACCTGGTAACACCCAGGCCAAAGGTTGGTCTTAGCAAAACTACAGCTCCTTTATCTGTTTATCCAACTCCGCCAGTTTACTAGTGGCTAATATACAGGGAGCTACGGTGATTTGATCTTGTCCCAGAAACAAGATCAATGTAGAACTCAACTTCTCGATTGGTCATCACGTGGGCAAGATCCAAGTTAATGACCAAGTTCTCCCCCACTTAGTATTGACGTACCGGCTGTATCAATGTCGGGGGGTAGGCTAGTTCGACACTAATAATCAAGTACATACATTCTTGACCGTTGTTCGAGGTCGAGAGTTGCGGGGGGTTGACTACTTATAGGTGATCATTGAGTTTGCACGAAGTCCCTATGGTTTTGCGAACTCTCGTATCCGCACCATTGTTAGTCCTCGTTGCCGATGACGGGCATGGACCACTAGTTTACTTAGGGAGGTTCCAGTGTGAACACTCTACTAAATCGTCACGTCTCGCCTTTTTCGCGGATAATCGTTCTAAATTGGCCTTGGGTTTCTAACAATCTAATTTGGTTTCCTTGCAAAGGCTAAAGATGATTGCTACGGGGTTTGCTCGATTCTCTCGGGGATTCTAAGCTCGGCTACAATGCTCTTAAGCGGGTCTGATAACTTAAGGCTCTTACCTTTTGGATTTAGTGTTAGGTCTGTTTCTCGATTATGTGTCCTAAGTCCGGAAGGAATGCTTTTCGGGTTGGTTCCTTCCCTTATGAAGGGTCTATTTCTTAGGGTTCTCGCCTTCGGTTGTTTTCATGTACAGTTGGGACGTGTCAATGATATCGGCAATTGATAGGTGCAAAGACCGAGGTGATCAGTCCCAATCTCACATCTATCAATAGCAATATCATTGTGGTTGTTCATGATATTATCACTTAACAGATGAAAGGATCAGAGTGATCAGTTCTGACCTTACATTCCATCAAACAACAACACCATCTCCGAATTCAGTTAACGCTAAACTCGTATTCTATGGCTCATCGCTATCACCACGCTTCCAAGTCTCATTACTTAGTCCTTCTAAATATATATGCTCCACTATATACATAAATATATATATATATATATATATCCTATTCATCTGACTTAGACATTATCACTTGGTTACTCGCTTGGTGAGTAGCCCATAGGAGTTGTGAGTCCACACTCCAAGGCCGAGGGAAACTGCTCTGATACCATAAATGTAACATCCTCACTTTATTTAGCTAATTTTAAGTTTTATTAAAGTTGGTGTTATAAAATTTCTTTTAAACTTAATTACTTTTAAAAACTTCTTACGAAAATCCGACAGAGTTTCCTCTGTTTCTCGGACTCCCCAAAACTTTTCTTCTTAAAACCTGTCAATCCAGAAATATTTAAAAACATAAAACTCAACAGTCTAATAATCAGATCAGATCTTATCGCCCGATTAGTATAAACTTCAGGGCATACGACTATTACATATTCTAAAATTACAAAAATAGTTGTCCACTCATAATAATCAATATACATTCCACGTAGTGGAATGAAAATCGTGCTCGGCCATGTCCTATGTAAGCTCCACTTCAGTACCTGCAAAATATAGCAAGAAGGGTAGCATTACACAGAACTTAAAAAGATAAATTCTACAAGAGACATAGCAATAAACTAAGCCTACATTATTATTATCATACATCATTCATAAATATTCATACATTTAATTTCTTTTACTTCTCCTCTTATCCTCACACTTCTTTTCATTCTTAGTTCTCTATTCATTTCTTTGTTCTCTTTCTTTTCTTTTTCTTCTTCTCTTCCTTTTTCTTTTTCTTTATCTTTTTCCTTTTCTTTATGACTGAGTCCCAAACAACATATATATCACATTTCCACTTAACAAGGCAACATTCACACAATTCAAGTCCCAATAGATATTCATTTCCCATCTTCATTTTCCTTTTCTTTTCACTTATTTTCCTTTTCTTACGTTACGTTCAAATCCCTCTTACATTTTGATAATTTTCTACCATCACTGTGCACCTACGTCATAAAGCTGCGCATCTGCGTCTTACGCTATATCAAAATAAATATTTGCGCACCTGCGTCTTAGAGCTGCGCACCTGCGTCTTATACTGTATAAATATAAATATAAATAGCTGCGCATCTGCGTCTTACGCTGTATAAATATAAATAGCTGCGCACCTGCGTCTTACGTTGTATAAATATCAATATAAATAGCTGCCCACCTGCATCTTACGCTTTATAAATATAAATAGTTGCGCACCTGCGTCTTACGTTGTATAAACATCAATACAAATAGCTTCGCACCGGCGTCATACGCTGTATAAATATAAATAGTTGCGCACTTGCGTCTTACGCTGTATAAACATCAATATAAATAGCTGCGCACCTGCGTCTTACGCTGTATAAATATAAATAGCTGCGCACCTGCGTCTTATGCTGTATAAACATCAATACAAATAGTTGCGCACCTGCGTCTTACGCTGTATAAATATAAATAGTTGCGCACCTGCGTCTTACGCTGTATAAACATCAATATCAATAGTTGCGCACCTGCATCTTACGCTGTATAAAACGTTTGTCCAGCTATGCACACCTGCGTCTTACAAGCTCTGGATCACACAGTCTAGGCGTACAGTCCCCTAACCCAGATAACGTCTTACAAGACTAGCATTACTTTCTTTCTTAACTTTTCAATTACCATTCTTTACTTTTCTATTTTGCCGATTCAAAAACAATATGTCATCTCACTTACTTCACATAGATAGGCACATATTTTCCCCGATATTTTAATTCTTAGTTTATTTCTATGATTCCTCTATCTCACTATTATATACCCATTCTTCTTACATTATTACTCCATTCAATTTCACTACCATATTAACATAATTTGTTTTCCCCTATTATATTACGTCATTCTACTTAACTGTCACAGTTACATCCTCTCTCATTCTCTTATTATCTTTTCACTAAACTCTTTTACCGACTACCTACTTGTATTGGAAATTCAGTTTATTATTTCGTTTCTATTTCAATAATTCTCGACAATCTCTAACCTAAGTCTACTCCGCACTTACTTATTGTTCTCGCATTTTAACTCCTCTTTTATCTTACTTTGAGTTTAATCATTCCACTCTCCTTGCCTATTACAATTATTCTTTATTCTTTTCCTCTCACTTTTTCTTTGGTTTTCCTTAACTAATTTCCCTTGGTTTTATTTTATGTTTTTCTACCTTTTCATTCTATATTAACTATTTTAATATTCTAAATACACTCACTCATTCCGAACTTTATTCTACGCATCTACATTTTATTCCCTAAAGGGTGGTTTTCATTAATTATTTTAAATAAATCATTTATATTAGTGGGGACTACCCTAAGGTTCATTAACTTATTTCTTGATTATCCTATTCTTATTCACCACTATAGAATCCTAGAATTTACTTCCCAAAGTAAAGGTAATACAACCCTTCTTCCCTCGGTTGACGAAAGTAAAGAGATAACCTTAACTCCGGGGAGGGAGTGGCGATCCGTGAAGCTTTAGTGACCCGGGTGATGAGTGGGTCGACGGCGATCGACGCCGGTGGTGAGAACGACTACCGGTTAGACCAAGGCAAGAACTTCGAGCTTCGGGACACCCAACACAAGCCCGGCACGATCACGGGTCAGTAACGGCGCCGGTGAGATCCATGGAGAGAGAGAGAGAGAGAGAAAGTTCGCGGATGAGAGAGGAAGGAAATGAGGGAGAAGTTGTGGCTATGTTGCTGGGTTTATGGAGGCGATGGCGGTGGTCCAAGGGCGGCGGCGGTGGCGGTCGACAAGAAAGAGAAGAGAGGGAAACCAAAGAGAGGGAAGAGGGAGAGAGAGAAAGCAAGGCCAAGAGAGAGGAGAGGGAGAACGGATCTATGGGGAGGAGGAAGAGCCAACAGGTGGCGGTGGCTTGGGTGGCTCCGGCGGTGGAGGTCGGAGGAGGGAGAGTGGGCCGATTGTGAGGGAAGGAGAGAGAGAAAGGAATCAAGAGGGAGGGGAGAGAGACGGTCGTGGGAGAGGGTGGAAGGCCATGGTGGTGGCGGCCTTGGGTGGTGGTACCGGAGGAGATTGACGGTGGGGGTTGTGGAGGAGGAAGGGAGAAAGCAAACAAGAGTTGATGGAGGAGGGGGAGAGGGAATGGGGTTCGACCCTCCCCACACACGGCTCTTAATAAGACCGGCGATTGAGCGCGGCGACCCGCGCCTGAGCGCGAGTGTGTACTGTTGCTCATATCTGATGCCAATGTGAGCCTGGGCGTGAGGCTCTCGCGCCTGAGCGCAAGACGGTTGCCTTTTGGGTTGACTGCGCTATAATTTCTTCGTTAACCGTCGGATCTTGCCCAAATTTGGAGACAAGCTTCCTAGGACCCTTACCTTCATATCCAACGGTGGAATTTACGGTTTGAGCTGTAAATCATTTATTCCTAATTTTTCCATTATTAGACGTTTTTAACACTAAACCTCTCATTTAAACACTTAATTAAGACTTACAATTGTCATTCCATTTACCCAAACCTGTTATTAATCTAATTATTTTTGGATTTAAAATTCGGGATGTTACACATTTGATAGGAGAATGTTGGATATTTATGGGGAAGGGGATTCAAAGAGACAAAAATCATGGTCATTAGCCGCACCATGCTTAGATTTCAATAAAAGAGGTTCCCTATGATAGATTAATTTGGATTTCAATAATTCATAAAGTCTTAGTTTTGTAATTTAAAAGAGCTATGTAAATATATATTTGTCAATTAATTATGTATTTTGTTTTTTTATTTTTTGTAGCTTTAATTTTTGATTGATTATGGAAAGTAAAAGAGCAAGCAAGCGGCCTAGAAGTATAGGAGGTTTCCTCAAGAAAGTTTTGATTATGATATTGTACATTAATTTTTTTTAAATGTTGGGGTTTCTGAATTTTTTTTGGTAGAAGAATAAATTCTATTACCACAAGCAATAAAAAAACATCATCCAATCTCTTAGGTATTTTCTGCCACCTTCTAGGAAGGGTTCAAAAAACAACCTAAAAGACTAAAAAGTTCACAGATTAAAGGCCACCTTCTATGAAGGGTTTCTGAATTTTAGTTATGAATATATTGGTTTTTCTTGCTTCAGGTTCATGAGGAATTAGTGATGTTCATCAAAGTCGAAAAAGTTTTGTATTTACTATTTTTAATTTTTTTTTCAAGCTAAGTAAAGCCAGAAAAGGTTCTAAATCTAACTTCTACAACTATTTATTTAAATGTTTGATTTCCATTATTGAATTATGGTGTTTATTGTATCTTATATAAACTCTTTTGGTACTTATTTTATCCTCAGATGCAGAAGATGATACTCAACCTAAAATATTAGAAATAGAAGCTCTGCATCCAAAATTTAAACTACATACCCAACATGTCAATATAAACTACATACAAAAGTCAAAATTATTGTCTTTTATGATTGGAAACTTTAGTTTTATAAAATAAAAAAAATTAATAAATTAAATTTACATGATATAAAACAAAAACTACACATTGCCTATTCAAAATTTAATCACTAAATAGAATTTAATATTATACATTACAAATTCAAAATATTTTACTCATACTTTGTCAAATAAAATTTCTCACACAATGCTAATATCTCAAATTAAACGACTTGTGCACTGCACGGAAAAACTTACTAGTACTTGAAATAGTAGGCAGTAGCACCGCAACATAGGTTTGGTTTTTTTTTATTATTTTTAACACCATGACAGAGTTATTTATTAGAGGAAGAGCAGATATTGTAAGATTTTTTATATCTTAGTATGTCTCATGTGATGTGCGTGTGACATATATTGAATTGTGTTTAGTAAATAATTAATTAAATGTTAATGGGCTAAATCATATTTAGATAATAAGGGGTTTGTTTCTGAAGGCCCATTAGCTTGATGGAAGCCAATGGATAAGAGATAGGGGTTTTACCTATTTATGAGAAACAGGTCATGTTCCTGGCTATAACGTATTCTGTCTTTTACCATCATATAACGATACAGAAAGAATAGTAGAGACGACAAAGGAATAAAAACCTTGTTTCCTGGCTTTTGGTCAAAGACGTTGGAGAACTCTCTCTCAAGTATAGCAATGGATAGAGGTTAGTAATTATACTCTTTATTATCTCTATAACATGTGAAAGTCATGTAATTTCAAGATCCCTATTGTTGTAGTTGTAACGAATAAATTAAAACTACAACTTATATGTGGTATCAGAGCAATAGGTTGAGAAATTCATGATTTTCCAATTAAAATTTTGTGATGTGGTATGAATCCTAATTATTATATTTAGGGATTTATTTTAATATGAACCCTAATTATTGTATTTAGGGATATTATGATTTCCGCGAAAGTTTAATTTCATACCTATTAAATTTCACTTGCTCGATTAACATTTGGAAATCAATAAGGATTTGATTTCAATAAAAGGTAGCAGTAACGTGTTTTTAGCCGTGAATTGTTTTTTGTGAATTATAATACTAAAACGTGATTTCCACGTGATAATGCCTTAATGTTAACGTGATAATGCTCTCATCACGTTAGTATAACAGCTTCATGATATATATTTAATAGTTTTTTGAATATCATGTATTGATAAATTAATAGTTTATTATTAAATTATATCATAGATTGATTTGAATTAATGTATGATAGGTTAGTTAATCATCAAAGTGGTCGAACCTGAAAAGTTAAATTAATTCGAAATCATATAATAGTTAATTTCAATTACTCATAGATGATGCTATAAACGTATAATATGATGATTTGTTGTTCTATGAGTAATTGAGTTTATTGTTATAAGGCATTTATGGATCACCCAAAGGTAGATTAGTTGTTCTTATGATTAATAAACATGATTGAAGGTAATGCATATGCATCACTGTTTTATTTATTTCCAAAGATAATAAATATTTAATTCTTGCACGTTGCGTTACCCATTATTGATTATTGTATTTGCATCATTATGTTTAACGTTGTATATTAATGTATACCCAAAGGAAAAACATTAGTATATATTAAATGATGGAATATATTATATGTATAGCATGTAACTTAAGTATCAAAACACTAATAAAAATTTTGTTATGCAGTACCTGTTCCAAATTTTATGCAAACTAATGTTACGTCTGTACCAGTTTTTAATGGGCTTAACTTCTCTGAATGGAGTGATCAAATTCAATTCCATTTAGGTTTTATGGATCTTGATCTCGCTATCCAGGCAGAGGAGCTCGCTGCTATTACTGATACTAGCAGCGAGGAAGAGATAGCCTACCATAAGGAATGAGAAAGATCTAATAGGCTCAGCCTGATATTCATGAAAATGACTGTTGCAGACAATATTAAGACATCTCTCCCCAAAACCGAAAGTGCTAAAGAATTTATGGGTTTTGTGGGAGAGCGCTCCCAAACTGCTGATAAGTCTCTTGCTGGGACACTAATGAGTACATTGACCACCATGAAGTTTGATGGTTCACGTACTATGCATGAACATGTCAGTGAAATGATAAATATTGCAGCAAGACTTAAGATCTTGGGAATGGCTGTGAACGAGAACTTCCTTGTGCAATTTGTGCTTAACTCATTACCGTTTGAGTATGGCCCATTCCAAATGAATTACAACACCATGAAAGACAAATGGAATGTGCATGAATTGCACAGTACGTAGGTTCAAGAGGAAACAAGGCTTAAGAACCTTGGAAGTCACTCTGTTCATTATGTAAGCAACCAAGGACATCAAGGAGCTGAAAAGAATTATGTGAAGAAACATGATAAGGGTAATGGCCCACTGAAAGTTAATAAGGCATCTGCAAAAATCCAGAAGAAGGGACCTCGTGATGATAAATGTCGTTTCTATGGAAAATTTGGACATTTCCAGAAGAACTGCCCAAAACGAAAGAATTGGTTTGAGAAAAAGGGTAAGCTAAATGCTTATGTATGATATGAATCAAACTTAAGTGAAGCTCCACATAATACTTGGTGGATTGATTCTGGATGTACGACTCATGTTTCTAACACGTTGCAGGGATTTCATTCAATCCAAACCATAAACCCAAATGAGAAGTTCGTGTTCATGGGGAATAGAGTGAAGGCACCAGTGGAAGTAGTCGGGACTTATCGTTTAATCCTTGACACTGGGCATCACCTAGATTTATTTGAGACTCTTTATGTACCTAGTTTATCTAGAAATTTGATTTCATTATCTAGACTTGATGCTACTGGTTATTCTTTTAATTTTGGTTCTGGATGTTTCAGTTTATTTAAGCATAATTATCTCATTGGTACTGGTTTTTTATGTGATGGTTTATATAAATTGAAATTGGATAATTTATATGCTGAAAGTGTTTTAACCCTGCATCATACTATTGGTACTAAACGTAGTTTAGTAGATGAACGTTCTGCTAACTTGTGGCATAAGCGTTTGGGTCACATCTCCAAGGTAAGAATGGAAAGGCTCATAAAGAATGAAATCCTTCCAGACTTGGATTTTACTGACCTAAGAATTTGTGTGGATTGTATAAAAGGAAAATTAACAAAACACAGAAAGAAAGGAGCCACAAGAAGCAACCAGCTTCTTGAAATTGTGCACATCGAAATTTGTGGACCTTTTGATGTTAATTCTTTCGGAAAATAAAAATATTTTATCACCTTTATTGATGATTATTCACGTTATGGTTATATTTACTTGTTGTATGAAAAATATCAAGCAGTAGATGCATTAGAAATTTATTTAAATGAAGTAGAAAGACATCTATATAGAAAAGTGAAAATTGTTAGGTCTGATAGAGGTGGTGAGTATTACGGAAGATATGATGAAACTGGGCAATACCCAGGTCCTTTTGCTAAACTTCTAGAGAAACGTGGTATTTATTGGATATGGTTAGGAGTATGATAAGTCATTCGTCTTTACCTTTATTTTTGTGGATGTATGCTTTGAAAAATGCAATGTATTTGTTGAATATATTTGTTGAATAGGGTTCCTAGTAAGGTAGTTCCAAAGACACCTTTTGAACTGTGAACTGGTAGGAAACCTAGCTTAAGGCACCTGCATGTTTGGGGTTGCCCGGCAGAGGTAAGGGTTTATAATCCACAAGAAAAGAAATTGGATGCAAGAACAATTAGTGGTTATTTTATTGGTTATCCAGAAAAGTCAAAAGGGTATAGATTTTATTGTCCTAACCATAGTTTGAGAATTGTTGAAACTGGAAATGCTAGGTTCATTGAAAATGATGAAATTAGTGGGAGTACACTTCCACAAGATGGAAGTATGTCTTGTCCACGAAATGTGGAAATTAATGAAGTTAAGAATACAAGTTCTTGTAGCTCTTCCCTCTAGCTCAATTATAAATGTTACTCTAATTGTTGCACCGCATAATAATTTGGAGGAGCAACAAATAAATGAACCTGCTATTCATAATGAACCTATCGTAGAGGATCCACAAGAAATAGTATTGAGGAGATCTCAAAGAGCAAGAAAGTCAGCTATTTCGAATGATTTTGTGGTTTATCAACAAGAGTTAGAATCTAATTTGAGCATTGAAAATATTGACCCAGTTTCGTTTTCACAAGCCGTTAGTTGCAATAATTCTGATAAGTTGTTAGATGCCATGAAAGAAGAATTGAAATCCATGGAACATAATGTTGTATGGGTCCTTGTAGAACTGCCTAAAGGTTGCAAGAGAGTTGGGTGCAAGTGGGTCTATAAGACCAAACGTGACTCTCATGGCAACCTTGAACGTTACAAGGCCAGGCTTGTTGCAAAGGGTTACACTAAGAAAAATGGTATTGACTATAACGAGACTTTTTCACCAGTCTCACGAAAGGATTCATTCAGAATTATCATGGCAGTGGTAGCCCATTATGACTTGGAGTTGCACCTGATGGATGTGAAAACAGCCTTTCTAAATGGAGATTTAGAAGAAAATGTTTACATGGACCAACCAGAAGGATTCTTGGTGGAAGGAAAGGAACACATGGTTTGCAAATTAAACAAATCAATATATGGACTTAAACAAGCATCTCGCCAATGGTATTTGAAGTTCAATGATACAGTTGTTTCTTTTGGTTTTAAGGAAAACACCGTTGACCGGTGTATATACCTGAAGGTTAGTGGGAGCAAGCTTATTTTTATGGTTTTATATGTTGATGACATATTGCTTGCAACTAATGATCTTGGTCTTTTACACGATACTAAGGAATTTCTTTCTAGTAATTTTGAAATGAAAGATATGGGTGAGGCATCTTATGTGATAGGAATAGAAATATTCCGGAACAGGTCACAATGATGGTTAGGATTGTCTCAAAAAGCATATATTAATAATGTACTAGAAAGATTTCACATGGAAAAATGTTCAGCATCACCCGTTCCAATTTAGAAAGGAGATAAGTTTAGTCTCATGCAATGTCCTAAAAGTGATTTGGAACGGAAACAGATGGAAGCAATTTCGTATGCATCTGTACTTGGGAGTATTATGTATGCTCAGACTTGTATGTAGAATCAAGTCTCCAATGAGGTGGTTATAGTTTTGATGATGACAATATAATTAGATCATCGATTTAAAGGAAGAATTCAAGCTCATCAAGTCAAGAAGATCAAGTGTACCTCTAGCTAGTCATTCTCATTGTATCAATTGTAATTTTCATTTTTATATTGAGAGCGGGTAGTTCAGGAGTTAATCTCAGCCTAGGATAAATAATAAAAATGCTTGAAAAGGTTGGGATTACCTACTTGAGAAGAGAATTGAAAATAATTTTAGAAAAACTTAATTTTTACCATCTCTGGGCAAAAAAAAAACTCGAGTGATATGTAAAAGACTCGAGTAACTCTGGCCAAAAGACTCGAGTGATCTGAAAAAGACTCGAGTATTTTGCTTAAAATCAGAGATATAACCGTTGGTTCAAGTACAAGGGCATCTCTATTAGAAGATGGGCAAAAGACTCGAGTAGAGCCAAAAAGACTCGAGTATTTTGGTCCTGACAGCAAATTTTTTAACCTTTGGAAGAGGACAAGAATGGGATTTCAACTTTGTTTCTCTCTCTCATTCCCTCTTCCATATATTCTAAACCTATTGCCTTTGTACTTGACAACTAGAACCAACAAGACACAAGCTAAACATTCTTTTTGCTTTTTCTCTCTCTCAAGTGGAAATTCTCTCTAACTCAACCTCTCATTCATTGTTATTACTTTGTCTAAAGAGTTAGAGATTGTGCTTAATTGTTGAAGAAATCATTTGTTGTATTTCTCCACATACAATCATATAGCTTGTTCCAAAATCTTGGTTGGTAACCAAGTGTACCTAAGTGGGTCTTAGGTTCATTCAAGACTTGAGAGGTTCTCAAGCAAAAGTCTAAGAGGTTCTTAGCTTGGTGGAGCTCTTGAAGGTTTCAAGGAGCTTGAGAAGAAGGATTCTTCATCACCAAATTCAAATTGGGGTAGAAATTCAAGAGTTTGGTACACTCTTGGAAGGGTTAGGTTGAGTGAGGCATCTCAATAATCCCTTGTAATATTTCTAACAATTTGATTTTAGTAGACACCCCTAAGGTTCTTAGGGGGACTGGATTAGCTCTCTTTATAGGGAGTGAACCAGTATAAAATTGGTGGTGTCCTCTTTTTATTGCTTTCTTTTCTTTCAAGCAAAAACCAAACCTAAGTTTTCTCAAAAGGGGCTTTTTAATTTGAGTAGTAATTCCGCAGCAATTAAGTTGTTTTTAAGTTGTTATAGCTTTATTTAATTGCTTACTACTCTTTTATTTATCTGCTCTGGACTGGTTTTATTCTTATTGATTTAAATTGCAAATTTCTCAGAAACAATTTTCTGTACTCTGCACGATTCACTCGAGTGTTCTTGAGGAGACTCGAGTATTCTTGCCATTTTACTCGAGTAATCTGCAAAAGACTCGAGTGTTTTTGCCCTGTTTCAGAAAAATCTGCACAAAATCAATTATTCCTTAATTACATCCGAAAATTAGTCACTGTTGCATTTATATTACTATTCACCCCCCTTTAGTAATTACTAAGCCCGCTTGTTGGTTTCCAACAAGTGGTATCAGAGCTCGGTCGAAAGATCGAGCGTGAAAGCTTTTTCAAAAAGATCCTTTGAAACTATGGGCTCTAGCAATCACCAAGAAGGATCCTCTTCAATAAACCGCCCTCCATTCTTCAATTGTGAAGGGTATGCTTATTGGAAGGTCCAGATGAGATTTTTTATTGAGGCAATAGATACCGAAATTTGGGATGCAATAAAAGATGGTCCATATGTTCCTAGACACATGATAAATGGGGAAGTCGTTGAAATTCCTAGGAGAAGTTGGAGTGATGATGATAAAAAGAAAGTATCTTTTGATTTGAAAGCTAAAAACATCATCTTCTCCGCCTTGTCCCATGATGAATTTTATCGAGTTTCTCAATGCAAGTCGGCTAAAGAAATGTGGGAAACTTTGGAAGTCACTCATGAAGGAACAAGTGAAGTGAGAAATGCAAGATTAAATTCTTTGACTCATGAATATGAATTATTTCACATGTTCCCTAAAGAATCCATTGATGACTTACAAAAGAGATTTTCACACATCATTAGTCACTTGATTTCTCTAGGAAAACAATTTCGTGATGGTGAAACTATTCACAAAGTTTTGAGATGTCTTGATAGAAAATGACAACCCAAGGTGACCGCCATCAAGGAGTCTAAGGATTTGAACACTATGGACTTGGCCACCTTGTTTGGGAGGCTCAAAGAACATGAGATAGAGCTATCAAGACTTAGCACACATGAGGAGTAGGATAAAAAGAAGAAGAGCATCTCTCTCAAGGCCTCAACCAAAGTCTCTAAAGAGGTTGAAGATGACTTCACAAGTGAGAACTCCAATCATGCACTCAATGAGGAGGAAATTGGATTATTTGCAAAAAGATTCAATAAATTCCTCAAGGGTAAAAAGGGTGGTTCATCATCAAGAGATAAAAGACCCAAGGATTACAAATCAAAGAACAAGAGCTCAAGTGATGGAGTAAAATGCCATGAATGTGGAGGCATTGGACATATTAAAATGGAATGTCCCACATACTTGAGAAAGAGTGAAAAGAAGACCCAAGAGGGCAAAGGCAAGAGAGCTTACATTGTTTGGGATGCTCCGGAGAAGGATGCAAAATCCTCACCGAGTAGCTCGGATGTCGAAGTTGCTAATCTTTGTCTTATGGCTAGGAACAACAATGAGTCCTCATCAAGAGATAAACAAGAAATTGATGAATTGCAAAAATCTATAAATGAGTTGAAACTTCAAAATGAATCCTTAGAACTTATTAATTCTAGTCATCAAAGTGATTGCGCAAATCATGAGGAAACTATCACTCCATGTGAGAAATGTGGTAAACTTGAAATGGAAGTGAAAGAGTTGAAAAACAAACTCACAATCTCACATAGTGATAGAAACCTCAACCGGTTATTGAACTCTCAAAGACATAATCATAACAAAACCGGTTTAGGATATGTTCATAAAAAGAACAAAAAGTACAAGGTGGTTGGATCATTTTCTAAGAAAAATTCATCAAAGAAGCCAACTTGTACTTATTGTGGAAAAGTTGGACATATCAACATTGAGTGCCATATTAAGAAATTTGAAATGAAAAAGGGCACTTATATGTGGATTAAGATGGGAGAAAGTCCCAACACTAACCCTAAGGGACCCAACATAGTTTGGGTACCCAAAATGAGCAAATAATTTTGTCTTGTAGGTGTGCCTTAGAACGGAAAAGAAACTTTGGTATCTTGATAGTGGATGTTCAAGGCACATGACGGGAGATAAGCGGAACTTCATAGAGCTTACTCCTCAAGAAGGTGGATATGTCACTTATGGAGACAACAACAAAGGGAAAATTCTTGGTATTGGTAAAGTCGGTAATTCTTCCAACTTGGTTATTGATAATGTTCTTTATGTTCAAGGATTAGAACAGAATCTTTTGAGCATTAGTCAATTATGTGATATTGGTAACCATGTATTATTTACCTCTACTCAATGTCTCATAAAAAGTGACAAAGATGAATCTATCAAATTTGTTGGAAAAAGGTCTAATAATACTTACTTGGTTGAATTGAACAATATCACCTCTTTGGTTTCTACTTGTTTAGTTAGCAATGAGAGTGACACTTGGTTATGGCATCGTAGTACCGCTCACATTAATGTAAATCAATTAAAGAAATTACAATCCAAAGACTTAGTAGTTGGATTACCAAAGCTAAATTTTAAAATTGAAGGTGATTGCACCCCTTGTAAGAAGTGCAAACATACCAAAAATCATTTTAGATCTAAAAATGATGTGTCCACAACAAGACCATTAGAAATGCTTCATATGGACTTTTTTGGACCTTCTCAAGTAAAAAGCTTTGGTGGCAACTATTATGGCTTGGTAATTATTGATGACTTTTCTAGATTTACATGGACATTATTTTTAAGTGCAAAGAGTGAGACCTACAAATCTTTCAAACGTCATGTTAAACTTGTGCAAAACCAAGTAAACCAAAAAGTGATTACTATTAGAACCGACCATGGTTGTGAATTTGAAAACTACAAATTTGATAGATTTTGTGATAAACATGGTATTGAGCATCAATACTCCGCACCAAGAACTCCGGAACAAAATGGAGTAGTAGAGCGGAAAAATAGGGTGCTAGAGGAACTTGCAAGAACCATGCTAAATTATTCTCATGTACCTCATTATTTTTGGGCCGATGCCGTTAATACGGCTTGCTATGTCATGAATAGAATTTTAATTAGGCTTATGCTCAAGAAAACCCCCTATGAGCTTTACAAAGGAAGAAAACCAAAAATATCCCACTTTCATGTTTTTGGATGCAAAGTTTATGTTTTAAACAATGGAAAAGATCATCTTGGAAAATTTGACTCCAAATCCGATAAGGGAATATGTTTGGGCTATTCTTCACATAGTAAAGCATATAGAATTTTTAACAAAAGAACTATGACTATTGAAGAATCTATTCATGTTGTTTTTAATGAGTCTTCGAAAGAAGATGGTGTTTTGAGTGATGTTTGTGATGAAGGATTTGATTTTTCAAAAGAAGAAAAAGAGAAGGAGAAATTAAAAGATGAAGGAGAAGTCAATGAAAACTTGCTCCGGCTCGGAAAATGGTAAAAGCTCATCCTATTGACAATGTCATAGGAGATATTTCAAAGGGAGTATTAACTCGTAGGTCTATCCTTAATATTTGTCATTTTGTCTCTTTTGTTTCTCAAATTGAACCAGATTCCATTTAAACGGCTATTAAGGATGAATATTGGGTTATGGCTATGCAAGAAGAACAAAATAATTTTACTAGAAATGATGTGTGGGACTTAGCCCTCAACTCGATGATCATACCATAATCGGCACAAAATGGATTTATAGAAATAAACTTGATGAATCCGGATTAATTATAAGAAACAAAGCGAGATTAGTAGCTCAAGGGTACAACCAAGAGGAAGGTATCGATTATGATGAAACCTTTGCTCCGGTTGCACGACTTGAGGCAATCTGAATTTTGCTTGCTTTTGCATCAATTATGAAATTCACTCTTTATCAAATGGATGTTAAGAGTGCTTTCTTGAATGGTTTTATAAATGAAGAAGTGTATGTTAAGCAACCTGCCGGTTTTGAAAGTCATGAATTTCCAAATCATGTTTATAAATTGAAAAAGGCACTTTATGGATTGAAACAAGCTCCTAGAGCTTGGTATGATCGATTAAGTTCCTTTTTATTAGAAAATGACTTTCAAAGGGGAAAAGTTGATAATACCCTATTCATTTATAGGACCAAAGAAGATACCTTGTTAGTGCAAATTTATGTTGATGATATTATCTTTGGTGCCACTAACGAGTTTCTTTGTAGAAAGTTTTCTAACTTGATGAAAAAGGAATTTGAGATGTCTATGATGGGAGAGCTCAAGTTCTTCCTAGGACTTCAAATCAAGCAAGTCAAGGAGGGGATTTTTGTGCATCAAGGAAAATATTGCAAAGAGCTCCTTGAAAAGTTTGGATTGGACAAATGCAAGGAAGCCTACACTCCAATGAGCACCTCATGCTACCTAGACAAGGATGACTCAGGTAACCCGGTTGATGTTAGTAAATATAGGGGCATGATAGGTAGTCTTCTATATCTCACTGCATATAGACCGGATATTATGTTTAGTGTATGCATGTGTGCTCGATTTCAAGCTAAATCTAAAGAATCACACCTATCCGCGGTTAAGCATATATTTAAATATCTTAGAGGGACAATAAATACCGGATTATGGTATCCTTGTGATGCAAATCTTAGTTTAGTTGGTTACTCGGATTCCGACTTTGCAGGATGCAAGCTTGATCGTAAAAGCACTAATGATACTTGCCATTTATTGGGAAGTTCATTAGTGACATGGTTTTCTAAAAAGCAAGCTTGTGTTGCTCTTTCAACCGCCGAAGCGGAATATATCGCCGCTGGACGTTGTTGTGCTCAACTATTATGGATGAAACAACTGTAAGAACTACAATCAGTGGGTGAAATAACTAGGAGACACTAGGAGAACACCTAGAAGGGGGGGTTGAATAGGTGTTAGAGAAACCTTGAAAGATTTTCGAAAGAAACAAATTGAAACAATTAAAACAAATGATTTTTACAAAAAATTTAAGCTCTTAATCGATTAAGTATGCAATTAATCGATTAACACCCGAAAGGCTTCAAATGGTTAATCGATTAATACTTCAGTTAATCAATTAGTGCCTGAAAGTTTGCTTTTGGTTAATCGATTAACAGCTTCAGTTAATCGATTAATCACTGTTAAAACTGAAAAATCACTTTTCAATCGAATACAAAAATCAATCAATTAACACATAAGATCAGAGATTAAGCAGAAATGATTAACACCAATATTCTTATTGATTACCTAGGTTATGAAAATGATTTTCCCAAAACAATTTGCACAATTAAGATTCAATTCAATCAATTATGAGAATCAATCTTTTCTAGGTTTTCAACCAAGAACATATGAAATGACTTGAATGTAAAGATTTAAGGGAATAGAGATACTGCACAGAGATTTATCCTGGTTCACTCTCATCCGCTTGAGAGATACATCCAGTCCCCTCTTCAACCAAGAAAGATTCTTCACTATGAGGAATTCGAGTTCTCAAATTACAAGCAAATACCTCTCAAGACTCACTTCTTGATAGCCTCCAAGAGATACCACACTCTTGTCTTGCAACCCTATTGAACCTAATCTAACCTCTTCCCTTGCTTGTTGATATCCCCACAACAAGTCTTCCAAATGCTTGTTTACCCAACAAGACTTCCAAATGCTTGATGATACCTCACACCAAGGCTTCCACTTGCTTGTTATCACAACAAGACTTCCAAGATAACTTTGCTTGATGAACAATCACCAAGGCTTCCTTTTGTTGTAGAATGTTTGCCTCCTTTGCAATGATTACAACTCAATGAAAACAATGACAATCCTATGAATCTCTTTCAATAGCTATGAAAATATCAACATAGGAGATTCAAAGATTCTTGATCAAAGAATGTAAAAGTTGAAAGCTTTGATCTATGAAAATGAGAGAGAATAGTGTGGCTTGATCTTTCTAAAAATGATATGAAAGTAGTGTTAGTTTGTTCTAATAATTCACAAAGGTTAGGAAAAGGTTTATATAGAATACCCAAAAGTTAGGAGCACTAAAAACTGATTTTGAGAAGTTAAAAACGTATTTTAAAAACCAGTTTTACAGGTCTTAATCAATTAACATGAAGCTTAATCGATTAAGCACTGCTTAATGTGTGTGTTAATCGATTAGCCTCTGTCTTAATCGATTAACCACTGTTCAAATCAATTAAAAACTTGTTTTATCAAAACTAAACCTTTCCTTTCAAACCTTTAAGCCCCTATTGATTTTAGGTTAAGTGAAAACTCAAATTATGATATAATCATGACCTTGATAGAGATTCACTACCCTCTAAAGACTCTACCCAAACTCATTAAAATAAAAGACTCAAACTAAAGATATTACAATTAAATACAAATTGAATCTTCATGAGCTTTCTCTCTCTTCATCATTTGTTGTTTGTTGTTGATTGATGAACTTCTTCATACTTGAGCTTGATCACAAACATTTGTAGCTTGTTCAAAACCTTTTGTCATTATCAAAACATTCTCACTGGATCCAACAATCTCCCCCTTTTTGAAAATTACAAACATGTTTTGAATTTGTTTGAAGTTGTTGATGCTTGAACCATTTGATCACTTGGTGAGACTCTTTCTCCCCCTCAATAAATGCTTTTGACATTTTGAAATCCAATTGAGTTAAGCCTTTTGACATTTTGAAATCCAATTGAGTTAAGCTTGATTCTCCCCCTATCTTCAACAACTTTGCTCAACCTATATAAAACAACAAAACAACCCTTTCTCCCCCTTTTGGTATTATCAAAAAGTAATATATACCAATTGAAATATAAAATGCTAAGCCAAAATAAGAGAAATTATAACATTCATTTCTTCACAACATTGATACCAACTAATCAATAATACCAATTGTAAAACTAATGAACTATACTTTGAAATGTGATACCAATTGGAGAGAAATATGACAATGAAATATAATACCAATTGTAACTAGAAGTCATCATATCACTTAACAAAGTAGGATATCAAGTGTAAAGAAATATCATAAAATCAACAATAGCATGATAAACATATAATGATCACACATTGATACCAATTGAACTTTGTAGAAGTAACACCAATTGTAAAAGTCCAACAATATCAATTTTACCAATATGTAGAACTTTCACTTGAGTCTTGAAGAAGCAAATCAAAGAATAACACTTGTAAGTCCTTTGCTCTTCAATTATACCTACAAAACAATCATGCTTTGCTTTTTGGTATCCAAATAGTCTTGGATCTATTTTTGTTAGTTAAGGGATTTTCACCCTTCTTAACCCAAACAAAATTTTCTCTAGGTATACCATGCACTTTAATATAACACACATTTGAAGTATGTCCATGAGTTCCACAATAGAAACATGTTGGTGCATTTGAAAAATCAACTTTAGAAAAATCAACAACATTTCTATGAGACTTACTCTTAGCATTAGTATAACCCAAACCAAACTTGTTTGAATTTTCTCTATGAAAATTTAACAATGTGCGCAATCTAATATCACCACTTGTGAAACTTGCAAGCTTATTTTTCAAAATAACATTTTCATCTTTAAGAAACTTGCAATTCTCACAATCAACCACAATATTCAATCTACTAGCACAATCACAAGAAGAACTAGCATATATGAGATCAAGAGTTTCATTTTCAAGATTAAGCTCATCAATTTGTTTTTGAAGTTCTAAAATCTCTTGTTGATGTTTCAAAATGAGCTTCTTCCTTTCAATGTTTTTCAAAGCTAGTTTCTTAAGATGTTCATGCATTTCTTCATAAGCATTATATAAAATTTCATATTTGGAAGAAATTTCGGATTTAGTTTCACTTACATTGCTTTGGTCGCTTTGTTCACTTGATTCATCATTTGAACTTTCTTCTTCATTTATTAGAGCTATCAAGTTGAGTGTAGCGACTTCTTCATCATCCGAAGAACTACTTAATGTGTTTTTCTTTTCCTCTTCATCATCCCAAACGATGTATGCCTTCTTATGCTTTGAATTTTTCTTTTCTTTCTCCTTCTTCTTGAGATACATAGAGCATGAGTACTTGAGATGACCGGGTTTTCCGCATTCATGGCAAACCACTCCTTCTTTTGTTGTCTTGATCTTGTAGTGTGGGGGATTCTTCTCTTTACTTTTGTCTTTGTTCAACCTTCCTTTTCTCCTTAGAAGCTTATTAAATTTTCTTAGTAGAAGTTTCATTTCTTCTTCATCAATGTCCGAATCGGAATCTTCATTATCATTACTATCGGAACTCTCTTCCTTTTTATATGAACTTTTGGCTTTAAGAGCAATTCCTTTTCTTTCCTTGTACTTATCCGACTCTTCATGCATATGCAAACGTCCAAGCTCCATTTCATGTTCTTGAAGCTTTCCGAAAAGTGTAGCTAAGTCCATGGTGTCCAAGTCCTTCGATTCAACAATTGCGGTAACCTTAGGTTGCCATTCCCTACTTAGACATCTTAAAACTTTGTTAACAAGTTCACAATTCATGAAAGTTTTTCCAAGAGAAATGAGATGATTAATAATATGAGTAAAGCGTTTTTGCATAATACATATAGATTCATTAGGCAACATACGAAACAATTCATATTCATGCATCAAAGAATTTAATCTAGCACGCCTAACTTCACTAGTGCCTTCATGTGTGACTTGCAAGGTGTCCCACATTTGTTTGGCATTATGACATTGGGAGACTCTAAAGAAATCATCATAAGATAGAGCGGAGGTGATGATATTCTTTGCTTTTAAATCATATTGAATTTTCTTTTTATCATCATCGGTCCACTTATCTTTGGGGGTAAGTTGAGATACACCTTCTATTTCTTTTGAGGGAATATGAGGACCATTCTCAATGGCTTCCCAAATGTTCATGTCTATGGCTTCTATAAAAATTCTCATTCTAACTTTCCAATAAGCATAACCCTCTCCACCAAACACAGGAGGGCGGCTAATTGAAGCACCTTCACCATCAAAGGGATTCGTAGAACCCATTGTAGTTTCCTCAAGGATCTTAACGAAAAAGCTCTATGCTCGTGTCTTTCGACCGAGCTCTGATACCAATTGTAAGAACTACAATCGGTGGGTGAAATAACTAGGAGACACTAGGAGAACACCTAGAAGGGGGGGTTGAATAGGTGTTAGAGAAACCTTGAAAGATTTTCGAAAGAAACAAATTGAAACAATTAAAACAAATTATTTTTACAAAAAATTTAAGCTCTTAATCGATTAAGTATGCAATTAATCGATTAACACCCGAAAGGCTTGAAATGGTTAATCGATTAATACTTCAGTTAATCGATTAGTGCCTGAAAGTTTGCTTTTGGTTAATCGATTAATAGCTTCAGTTAATCGATTAATCACTGTTAAAACTGAAAAATCACTTTTCAATCGAATACGAAAATCAATCAATTAACACATAAGATCAGAGATTAAGCAGAAATGATTAACACCAATATTCTTATTGATTACCTAGGTTATGAAATTGATTTTCCCCAAATCAATTTGCACAATTAAGATTCAATTCAAGCAATTATGAAAATCAATCTTTTCTAGGTTTTCAACCAAGAACATATGAAATGACTTGAATGTAAAGAGTTAAGGGAATAGAGATACTGCACAGAGATTTATCCTGGTTCACTCTCATCCGCTTGAGAGATACATCCAGTCCCCTCTTCAACCAAGAGAGATTCTTCACTATGAGGAATTGGAGTTCTCAAATTACAAGCAAATGCCTCTCAAGACTCACTTCTTGATAGCCTCCAAGAGATACCACACTCTTGTCCTGCAACCCTATTGAACCTAATCTAACCTCTTCCCTTTCTTGTTGATATCCCCACAACAAGTCTTCCAAATGCTTGTTTACCCAACAAGACTTCCAAATGCTTGATGATACCTCACACCAAGGCTTCCACTTGCTTGTTATCACAACAAGACTTCCAAGATAACTTTTCTTGATGAACAATCACCAAGGCTTCCTTTTGTTGTAGAATGTTTGCCTCCTTTGCAATGATTACAACTCAATGAAAACAATGACAATCCTATGAATCTCTTTGAATAGCTATGAAAATATCAACATAAGAGATCAAAAGATTCTTGATCAAAGAATGTAAAAGTTGAAAGCTTTGATCTATGAAAATGAGAGAGAATATTGTGGCTTGATATTTCTAAAAATGATATGAAAGTAGTGTTAGTTTTTTCTAATAATTCACAAAGGTTAGGAAAAGGTTTATATAGAATACCCAAATGTTAGGAGCACTAAAAACTGATTTTGAGAAGTTAAAAACGTATTTTAAAAACCAGTTTTACAGGTCTTAATCGATTAACATGAAGCTTAATCGATTAAGCACTGCTTAATGTGTGTGTTAATCGATTAGCCTCTGTCTTAATCGATTAACCACTGTTCAAATCAATTAAAAACTTGTTTTCTCAAAACTAAACCTTTCCTTTAAAACCTTTAAGCCACCTATTGATTTTAGGTTAAGTGAAAACTCAAATTATGATATAATCATGACCTTGATAGAGATTTACTACCCTCTAAAGACTCTACCCAAACTTATTAAAATAAAAGACTCAAACTAAAGATATTACAATTAAATACAAATTGAATCTTCATGAGCTTGCTCTCTCTTCATCATTTGTTGTTTGTTGTTGATTGATGAACTTCTTCATACTTGAGCTTGATCAAAAACATTTGTAGCTTGTTCAAAACCTTTTGTCATTATCAAAACATTCTCACTGGATCTAACAACAACAACTATCGGATTTTGGTTTAAAATTAGAAAGTGTTCCCATTAAATGCGATAATACGAGTGCCATAAACTTAACTAAGAATCCGGTTTATCATTCAAGGACCAAGCATATTGAAATTAGACACCATTTTCTTAGAGATCATGTGCAAAAAGGTGATTGTACTATTTAATTTGTTAGCACGTTAAGTCAATTAGCCGATATTTTTACAAAACCATTGCCAAGAGATACCTTCTATCACATAAGAAGGGAACTTGGAATTTTAGATGAGTCAAGCATTAGCTAATTGATTTGTGTTTTGTGGAAAAATCACCAAGTGTGTCTAATTAAATGTGCATTGATGCTTGATGAACAATTGAACCTTGAGATGTTGTGAAATATATGTTTTTGATTGTGAGTGATTTTAATTCCAAGTTTGTGTTGGTGTTAAGTGTGTTAGTTTTATGCAAAAGTTTTCAAAATGGGTTCAAAACTGACCTTCTGCTAAAAACACTCGAGTACTTTCTATTTCACTCGAGTCTTTTAATTCAAATTTAAATCAGCCTTAATTGGAAAAAGTTTTTGAGCATATCTGACGAATTCACTCGAGTCTTTTCAAATTCACTCGAGTCTTTTTAATTTTACTCGAGTCCTTTCAAATTTATTCGAGTGATTCGAGTTTTCAAATTTACATGGTTTCAGGTAACTCAAAACACTCGAGTGGTTTTCAGACCACTCGAGTAAATTTCAGTACCTGAGAATTGAAACTCTCGGACTAGGAAAAATAATCGAGTCCTTTCCTCAAGACTCGAGTTATTTTACTTAGAACACTCGAGTGCTTTTCAAAACACTCGAGTATATCGAGAAGTTTTTATGCAGCAGCAGCGTTTTTCACCTGCATTTTTCACGAACTCTCCTCCTTCTCACTCGAGTTCTCTTGCTCTCTCTCTTCAAAAATCGTTTTGCATCACAAATTTTTGCTATATTTCAACTCTATATCACTTTCTCATCACTGTTTAACTATTATTTCACTTCAAATCACACTTTTTCACCCTTTAATCCCAAATCCCCTTTTCAAACCCTAACTCTCAAAACCCCAAAAATCTTCAATCTTTCTCCAATTTTGCAAATGCCTTCATCTTCTAGAGTCCTAAAACGCCCGAGGAAGCAAAGGAAGGCTCCCACTCCTCCACCTTCTTCATCATCATCGGAGGAGGATGATTTATTTTCTGCAGAGGAGTGTGCTCGGAGGGAAGCTCTATTTGTGTCTCACACTTATGGTGTTCAGAGTTGGACTTCGGAGAGTTTTCTTCAGGGTAATGGTTTTCTCTTTGTTCAAAAGCTTAAAGATCAAAAACTCATGCCTTTCATAGAATTTCATGGTTCGGTATACATTAGGCTAGTCCGACAATTCTATGCAAATATTAGGTATGTTGATAACTCTAGGTATGAATCCTGTGTAGAAGGTGTCCAATTTCATATTCGCCCTAGAGACCTAGAGACCTTTTTGGTATGTCACGATCGGGGACAAACACATATACTGCTGACACTGATGCTATTTTTAGAAGTTTGCTTCGCCCTGATCGTAGATACACTGGAAATGAGAAGAAAGCCGTTACCATGACTGCACCCAACCGAATCCTTCATTATATAGTGTCTCACCAATTAGTACCCCAGACCTCTCCCAATTACTCCAAGCCTACCCAATTAGAGCTCAGAATCATGGATGCCATTATGAATGATAACTTACTCAACTGGGCCACTATCATACTTTCTTGGATGGCGAAGGCTGGAAGCTCCAAATCTTCCCAGAAATTGCCTTATCCGATGCATGTTGGTAGACTCCTCCAGCACTTCAATGTACCCATTCCACTAGATGAGGAGTTCTTTGATCCTCAAGAGGAGTTGCATATGATTACTGATGGGTTGCTTAGGCAGATGGGTATGCAGCTACATGGTGGTCGATATTATTGGAAGGATGAGGTGCGAGCTATGGAAGCTCAGGGGGCAGCTGAGCATGCAGCAGCTCAGCAAGGTTTGGATGCTGAGCAGTTGGCTCAGGAGCAGGCTGGGTTTGATCAGGCTGCCGGTGGTGGTGCTATTGAGGATGATCCTGCATATCATATTGATTTCAGCAATCCTGCCTTCCAAGAATATCGGATTCACTTTGATGCTCGACTTGATCATTTTGATTGTCGCCTGGATAGTCTTGAGCATCGAGTGTACGAGCAGCAGGATAGTCTTGGCCGGATTGAGACACAGATGGGCGTACAGTCAGCTATGATCTATTCCCGTTTGGATCAGCATTCATCTCAGATGAATGCTAGATTTGATGACATGATGGCTGCTTTCAGTCGCTTTTATCCCCCGCCTTCTGATGATCCTCCTGCACCAGACATGTTTTGAGGACTGAGGACATTGCACTGCATTTCAGCTTTTTCATGTTTTATGTCATGTTTTTCATGGAGTTTTAGTTTTCATTATGTTTTATTTTGGGAGTTAGTTGTTTTAGTTAACCCCTGGTGTGGGTGTTTCTCTGTATTTGCATGTTGAATATTGGTTTTAGACTTTGGCTACGTTTTTATGTTCTCTTATGCATCGACTTATTTTGATTTAAACATGTTTTATATACTGCAGTAGTCATGTTTAATATCTTGCTTCTATTCAGGGGGAGTTTCTTTATTGGTATCCTTCTTCTCTCCTCCGTCGTTTCGAAATGATACTTTTTGATTATGACAAAAAGGGGGAGAAAAGAGGAACGAGAAGAGAAGGCACATTTTTTTTACTCTGATAATATATGCTCTCGCTCTGATACCAAATATATTTTGTGCACTTGGTTATGGTTATTATGATATTATGTTGTGCTTGGAATTCTCTGGATTGACATGTTTATAGGTTCCTATATTGAGGGGGAGCTCTCAAAAGTGTTGGAACGGTTTAATTATTTTGTCATCATCAAAAAGGGGGAGATTGTAGAATCAAGTCTCCAATGAGGTGGTTTTTAGTTTTGATGATGACAATATAATTAGATCATGGATTTAAAGGAAGAATTCAAGCTCATCAAGTCAAGAAGATCAAGTGTACCTCTAGCTAGTCACTCTCATTGTATCAATTGTAATTTTCATTTTTATATTGAGAGTGGGTAGTTTAGGAGTTAATCTCAGCCTAGGATAAATAATAAAAATGCTTGAAAAGGTTGGGATTACCTACTTGAGAAGAGAACTGAAAATAATTTTAGAAAAACTTAATTTTTACCATCTTTGGGCAAAAAAAAAACTCGAGTGATCTGTAAAAGACTCGAGTAACTCTGGCCAAAAGACTCGAGTGATCTAAAAAGACTCGAGTATTTTGCTAAAAATCAGAGATATAACCGTTAGTTCAAGTACAAGGGCATCTCTATTAGAAGATGGGCAAAAGACTCGAGTAGAGCCAAAAAGACTCGAGTATTTTGGTCCTGACAGCAAATTTTTTAACCGTTGGAAGAGGACGAGAATGGGATTTCAACTTTGTTTCTCTCTCTTATTCCCTCTTCCATATATTCTAAACCTATTGCCTTTGTACTTGACAACTAGAACCAACAAGACACAAGCTAAACATTCTTTTTGCTTTTTCTCTCTCTCAAGTGGAAATTCTCTCTAACTCAACCTCTCATTCATTGTTATTACTTTGTCTAAAGAGTTAGAGATTGTGCTTAATTGTTGAAGAAATCATTTGCTGTATTTCTCCACATACAATCATATAGCTTGTTCCAAAATCTTGGTTGGTAACCAAGTGTACCTAAGTGGGTCTTAGGTTCATTCAAGACTTGAGAGGTTCTCAAGCAAAAGTCTAAGAGGTTCTTAGCTTGGTGGAGCTCTTGAAGGTTTCAAGGAGCTTGAGAAGAAGGATTCTTCATCACCAAATTCAAATTGGGATAGAAATTCAAGAGTTTGGTACACTCTTGGAAGGGTTAGGTTGAGTGAGGCATCTCAATAATCCCTTGTAATATTTCTAACAATTTGATTTTAGTAGACACTCCTAAGGTTCTTAGGGGGACTGGATTAGCTCTCTTTATAGGGAGTGAACCAGTATAAAATTGGTGGTGTCCTCTTTTTATTGCTTTCTTTTCTTTCAAGCAAAAACCAAACCTAAGTTTTCTCAAAAGGGGCTTTTTAATTTGAGTAGTAATTCCGCAGCAATTAAGTTGTTTTTAAGTTGTTATAGCTTTATTTAATTGCTTACTACTCTTTTATTTATCTGCTTTGGACTGGTTTTATTCTTATTGATTTAAAGTGCAAATTTCTCAGAAACAGTTTTCTGCACTCTACACGATTCACTCGAGTGTTCTTCAGGAGACTCGAGTGTTCTTGCCATTTTACTCGAGTAATCTGCAAAAGACTCGAGTGTTTTTGCCCTGTTTCAGAAAAATATGCACAAAATCAATTATTCCTTAATTACATCCGAAAATTAGTCATTGTTGCATTCATATTACTATTCACCCCCCCCCCCTCTAGTAATTGCTAAGCCCGCTTGTTGGTTTCCAACATTGTGCTCGACCAGACATAAGCTTTGCAGCTGGAATGCTAGGGAGATACCAAACTAATCCCGGATTAGATCACTGGAAAGCTGCAAAGAAGGTTCTGAGATATCTGCAGGGAACAAAAGAACACATGCTTACGTATAGAAGGTCCGATCACCTTGAGGTGATTGGGTATTCAGATTCAGACTTTGCTGGATGTGTGGATACAAGGAAATCCACTCACGGCTATGTATTTCTTTTAGCCGGAGGAGCAGTCTCATGGAAGAGTGCGAAAGAATCAGTTGTTGCCACGTCTACCATGGAAGCTGAATTTGTAGCTTGTTTTGAGGCTACAATGCACGCTAATTGGCTACGGAATTTTATTTCAGGGCTTAGAATAGTCGATAGCATTGCTAGGCCGCTGAAAATTTATTGTGATAATTCCGCAGCAGTCTTCTTTTCTAAGAACGACAAGTACTCCAAAGGTGCTAAGCATATGTAAGTGAAGTACTTTGGCGTGAAAGAAGATGTTCAGAAACAAAGAGTGTCAATAGAACATATTAGCACAAATCTTATGGTAGCTGACCCATTAACAAAAGGGTTACCGCCTAAGGCATTTACTGAACATGTTGAAAGTATGTGCATTATTGTTATTAAGGATTATTGAATTTGATGTTAACATCCTTTATTATCATGTAATTGACACTCTGAGCTCATTTTATGATATATGTTTCTGATTACCTATTTTCTAGAACAGCATGCATTATTGTGTTAGAGTAATGTAAACAGGTATTGTCTTGAACAAAGACATTATGGACCAATTATATATTTCTCAATTATAGATCAGGTTAAGGAAAATACTACTTTGTGGTACATGGAAGGAACTATGTCGAATAAATGGCATACAACTGCTATGACCCGAATTAGTTTCTATCTTTAACTATGATTAATCGAGTATCTAATTATAGAATGATTTAGCTATATAAATGTGCATTAATTGTTTGTTTAATTATTTTGTTTATTAAACCATAATGTTGAATTATGTCACATGAGCCAAGTGGGAGAATGTAAGATTTTTTATATCTTAGTATGTCTCATGTGATGTGCATGTGACATATATTGAATTGTGTTTAGTAAATAATTAATTAAATGTTAATGGGCTAAATCATATTTAGATAATAAGTGGATTGTTTCTGAAGACCCATTAGCTTGATGGAAGCTGTAACACCCCGATTTGGAATTTAAAATTTTCACCAAAAATTTGCGCCATTTTTTTTAAATAATAAACATTTCCAAAGTCAGTTCATTTTAATTCTTTTACCAAAAAGGTTTTTATAAAACAATTTGATTCACTTGGTTTCAAATTATTTGATTCATAAACTTGCAACCTAAAATTCCTTTCCAAAAAGAGATGTTACTAACTTATTTCCAAAAAGCTCCTTTTTGTGATCCCAAATTTATTCGATGGTTAACTTGCGGAAAAACATTTAATTATTTAAATGAACTTCATACATAATCAAAAAGAACTTCTTTTATTCCATTTAAATTAATCCATATTACAACTAGGGTTACATTCGAGACAGATTAATCATGTCCTAATCACCTTAAGATAAGATACAAAGCAAAGACTATCCTATCTTATACTACAAGTCTTCATTGCCATCTCCCATCACAAGTGTCTAGAAGATTCCTTGATTGCCGCTTCTGCTTCCTCCTTGTATGTGCGTCATCTCATGATCCTCTTCTTGTCTTAAGCTACCACTCCTTGATCTGCCATCTGTGGACATTGTTCCCCAATGTCCACAGGAAAGGGAAATAGAGAGAGTAAGCACTTCCGAACGATATTATCGTCGACGGCGTGGGCTTACCATAGGGGAATATTAAGACCACACAACATGTCATAGCAGCATATACATCATCATTATCATCACCTTGTAAACATAATACCATAAGGTTCTCTCCCAAAATAATATTCTTAATAAAGCCTTAACCTTTATATTTAGTTATCTTTTTGTCTCTAAGTTTCGGCATCACAACCATCGGTAAACCAAAAGGGGGGTACCATTACCGAGGTTCAAGGGATTGATAGCACACACGTTACATCTCCTCCACAATTCCAACCATATCCTAGTTCGGAAAGCAGATGGAACACACAGGAACCCTAACCACGCCGGCATCGGAGTCGGTAGACGGAAGGCTGTACCAGACGCCAGTGGTAAGCCAGGTATCAAAATTTATGTGACCAGACGCTGGTGGTCAACAAGATTTATTTCCCAAAAGTTTCCAAAAACCTAACACCTACCGAACTTCTAGCCTCATTCAGGTTCCCTCTCACCATCTATGATTTGCTCAAGGGGGCGACAGCACTTTCTCCAGTTGGCCTGCAGTCCTTGCTACGACGAAAGTCCAGACTCCAGTGAACCTTGTCAATGTAATCCCGTCCCGCCTAGAGAAGTACTCGAGGCTTCTTGACGTTTCACCGTCCTTGCCCTCCCCTATTGCAATCACCACTTGAAGGGACTCCAGCCTCCAAGCATACGGTATCTTTCCTCTCCACTACTTCACTCTCAACGCAAGGTTTAGAAAAGGGGTTCCTAGATCTTTTAAGTCTTTTAAGTCATTGAAGGGTTTTACTAAGTTGAACATTCCTAATTGTGGTCGACCCATTCTAAGCCACACTTCTAATGGGTCTCAACCTCTAAGGGATTAACCTATCACAGGCCCTTCCAAATCACAGCGAATTCCAAACTGAGCTCACAACCACGGCGTTCCATTCACGTGGCCGACAAAACTTAACGATCAAGCACGTCACCATGATAGTGCGATCAGGGGATAACATTATAAACTTTCATAAATTTCCGTAACGATTCCATACCAATTTCTTAAACCATAAAGCCTTTTAATCATTCCCCAAACATTCTCCAACATATCATCATATGAATCAATTTTCCAATAATAGGTTTATATAACATATACGCCAGACATGTTATCATTAACAATTTACTATTATAATCGGTTCAACATCATAATTAAACAGAATATCCAACACATACAATTATATTCGAGGAATCGTTGTTTTCGTATGAACGGCAGAACACACACACAATTGTCGTTCTACTACTCACCCGATAGATCCCTAGTTCCGACCTTTGAGATGATACGGAACGTCCTAACATTACCCTACATGCCACTATGTCTTAAGAAGGCTTCTCTCTCACCTTGAGTTGAAGCTACAAAATTAGTGTCCTCTTGAGTTGAAGTCACGTCACCCGAATCCAAACGAAAGCCTTTACCAAATAATATTTACAAAATAATCCCATAAATAACTACACAATTCTAATTAAGCAAACCACAAGTGGTAAAGATACATGACCTTTTAACAAATACAATTTCTTCAATCATCTTTGATGCAACATTTAAATCAAATCAAGCAGTAAACAAAATTTGCATAATCATACTATAAACACATATAACTCAATTAGAAGATAAACTCAAGCATTCAAAGTTCAAAATAATTTTTCTCTATCGTCAATGTAATTAAATCACAGACTATAGACAGTACACAGAAAATCACTTTTAAGCATCAGTACATACATATTATGCATCAAAACTCCTATTACATAAAATCACCTATTTTTATCACATCATCTCAATTTAATCAAATAACATAAACAATATATTTTTTTCAACAGCTTAGACTTTAATTCCAAAAATCACTTTTCTTTCAAACAGTTAATCAGAAAAATATGTTACTTTTTCATATAGCTTACATACATACTCTACTATAAAAATATCCCAAAGTTTGACAAAATAAACAAAATAAACTTGCTGGACAGCCATCCAAACAAGTTGCATTTACTCACAAATTTCATCATAGTTAAAGTTCTAACACCTATATAAAAAGAACTAAGAACCATAACTAAAAACAAATCCATATTTAGAAAAATAGTTACATTTTCTAATTTATATCAAGTCTGGACAGCAACTTGATTTTCCAGAAAATTAATAATCTCATTCATTTTAAAACTTTCTTTTTCACACTATAAACTACACTAAACACATAGGCACATAAGCACATAAAATACCATTTTAAATTCATATATCCTCATGCTCATAAAATTTTCCAGAATATAAATAAATCCCCAAACTTATTAACTCTTAAAAAAAATCATTTCTTCAATTGTTATTTCATGAAATCACTTCAGGAATTTAAGATATACCCACCACATAACTACATATTTACTTAGAAAAATTACAACAACATACTTACCATATATCAATAAAAATTTCGGTCATATCATCATGATAACAACAATAACCAAAATTATTTTCACATAATCAATCATTTAAACCTTATAATCAGTTATTAACTATAAAGAACAAAGAATCACTCATGCACATAAACATTCAACAATTATACAAATATTATTATTATTTCATGGTTCATACAGTGAGTAAAATCAAATTTTGCCAAATTTCTAAATCAAGTTTTGTTCATTCATCAGAGGGTTATTTCTCTTTAAAAATTCATGACTAAACCTCAAACAATCATTATCAAAATTTCAAAATCACTTAAAATTTTTATATGATTGCAAATCAAATTTTCCATGCCCTTATTTCTTTTTTAAGAAAATTCGTCCATCATAAGGAAATAAAAAGGGAAAACTTTGTTTCTTTAAACCACTTTATAAGTCCCTTTTTAATCCTTATTCATATGAACATGAATAAAATTCGCAAATACTTAAAACAATTTAAAAACTTACATTTTAGAGTTTATGAAATAGGAATAGTTTTAAGAACATAACTTTACTGTCAGAAGGAGATTTCTCAAGAATGAAAACTTAAAACAAAATCAGAAGAATAGGTTATCGGTAAATAGGAATACCTTTTTCTTAAGCAAGGCAAAAATGAAAAGACTTCTCTGATACTCCTCTCTTCCTCACGCCTCCTTCTGCTAGTGCTAGGGTTCTTCCACAATTTTTTTCTCTTAGATTTTGGTTGAATGAAAGTGTTAACAAAGGTTTTGGAAGGCTCTATTTATAGGATAAAATTTTAAGTCTTCTCATCCTTCCTTGGATGATTCACACGACTAAGAGGGAGTAATCTACCCCTAGGAATTTGTTTTTGGCACTTAATGATAGTCTAGAAAATTCCTCTTCAATTAATCCTAGCCTACAAGTTCCATGCACTTCTTAATTCCCAAAATAAGCACATGATGGAAATCCGAATACTTCCCCCCCATACCCTTTAATCTGAAAGGTGCATTCATGCATAAAGAGGGAGAAAAATTTTGCATTCAACCTAGATTAGTCACCACACTTTCCACCAATCACCTAATTTCTTCTAATTTAAAAAAAACAATAAAATGAAGCAAAAATAAAATTTTGGACGGTGGACCAATAGAAAATTTCAGAAATGTATTTTTGTTTTCAAAATAAAATACACTTGAGTCAAGAGGTCATTAATTGCTTCTTTAAATAACATTTTCAAGTTTTAGAACACATAATTCGTACTGTATTGTCTCAGCAGTAAAAATTCTAAAAATCCAAAATTAAATTCAAAACTTTATATTTTCATAATCTAGATTTCGATACGATCGTTTTGACATATCATTTGTAATTTTTGGACTTATGGTTTGAAAGTTATGAATTTTTGAAGTACTAATAAGATTATTTCTTTCAAAAATACACTTCATAAGCTTTCAAAATAAAAGAAATACGAAAATATATTTTATTTGGAGGGTGTAGCAAATCAGGAGTTTTAAAAAAATACATTTTCTACTCACATAAAGGTATTTTTGAGTCAAAGAGTCATTAAATGCATTAAAACCACATCTTCACACTTAAAGCTCAAAAATTCGTTCAGTACTGTAGCAGTGATAAAATTTCGAAAACTCCAAAATAAAAATCAAAGCTTTACATTTTCATAATCTACGCTTCGATACGGTCGTTTTGATATATCGTTTGTAATTTTTCGACGTACGGTTTAAAAGATATGAATTTCTGAAGATAGAACACCTTAACCTATCAAAAGCATTTCATTTTCTAAGACCATTTAAATCAAATACTATACCTTAAAATATTTTATTTAAAGACATTAGAGAAACATTGGTATGCATATATATATATATATATAATATATATATATATACCACGTGTATATATATACATATGTATATAATTCATACTATTAAATCCAGGTATCACAATTTATCAAAATTCAAATATAATACTTTAAATTCAAATATAAATCCTCAAATAAATTGGGTAAAATTGTGGGTCTTACAGAAGCCAATGGATAAGAGATAGGGGTTTTACCTATTTATGAGAAACAGGTCTTGTTCCTGGCTATAACGTATTCTCTCTTTTACCATCACATAACGATACAGAAAGAATAGTAGAGACGACAAAGGAATAGAAACCTTGTTTCCTGACTTTTGGTCAAAGACGTTGGAGAACTCTCTCTCAAGTATAGCAATGGATAGAGGTTAGTAATTATACTCTTTATTATCTCTATAACATGTGAAAGTCATGTAATTTCAAGATCCCTATTGTTGTAGTTGTAACGAATAAATTAAAACTACAACTTATAGATATTGGTATACACATATGGATGTTCAAAATACAAACACTGTGGTGGACTCGGCCTAGCCGAGGTCCTCAGAACCCTTGCTCAAGGCCTCACGGCCCTACAAGAAGCCCTCTGTGTGTTGGGCCGAGCTCAAGGCTCAACGGCCGAACAGATACCAGATACGGGCCGACCTCATACTCCTACCCAGGTCCGACTTCCCTGTCCGACACCTCCCAGAGTCCGACACCAAGGACAGGATGACGTGTCTCACCTTATCCACAAGGACAACTCATCACCTTATCCACAAGGACAGCTCATCCACTCATAGCTCATTACAGGCTGGCCCTACTTGGGCCCCAAACAAGCCCATTAGGGCAACCGGCTCTCCCCTATAAGTAGCTCCGTACTACATGGGGCTCAGGTACGTCCTCTAACCCTAATTGTCACCCTCACACACCAGTGATTAGGGTTACTTCCTGGCTCTCTTCCTTAGCCACTTGAGGACTCCCACCAAACATCACATATTAACCCTAGACAGAGGCTCCTTTGAAGGTCTTCTCATATACCCTTGGAGGACCTCACCGTCTAGGACATCACATTGGCGCCGTCTGTGGGAAAAGATAAACTTCATTCCCAGAAACTCTACCATGTTTGAGACACAACAAGTCCAGAGGAGAAGGAGGGGGCGTCCGAGGAGGGTGCCGTCAACTGAGGACCTGCGCCTGCATCTCGAAGCCAACAGGGCAGCGAGGTCCTCACCACCACCCCCTCCACCACCTCCACCTCCTCCCCCGCCGCCACCCCCGTTTCCACCGCCACCTCCACCACTAGAATTCACCCATACCCACAGTGGACCTTACACCATCCACACTGGAGACACTACAAATCCAACACAGCATCACGGCGGAGGTCGGCGCGTACAGTTACGCTCTGAGCTCGGAGAATCCAACACTAAACAGCACCGCCACCGCGGCGAACGTGCCCACTCTTTCAGCACAACACACCGTTCCCACTCTCGACAGTCTACGCTCTCTCGAGATGCAGAACTCTTATCCTTGATGAGACAGCAGATGAGAATTGTAGAACAGCAAGGTAAAGCTATCGCAGATCTCCAACAAGTTGCTATGCAGCGTTTGGCTGAACGAGCTGTTGTTCAAGCTCCGGCCCCAAATGAGTTCCCCCCACCACCCCCTCCACCACCCCTTCCCACCACAACCTCCGTTAACTCCTCAAACCTTTGCAACACCACATACAACCATCACACAACTTACACCACCCCTAGACCCGCAACTACCTGATTCTGATGATTCTCACCCTGGGCATCCTTTTACACCAGCCGTCATGGCTTATGAACCACCACCTGGGTACCTCCAGCCCAGCAATATTCTCAGATACAATGGCCTCACAGACCCTCAGGAGCATGTCCTTTCTTATGAGGGAGCTGTTAACTTTCATGGAGGAGGAGATCGGCTCAAGTGCCGATCCTTCTCTATGACCCTCCAGGCCCCAGTCCTCCGGTGGTACTCGACACTACCCAAGAATTCTGTCAATAACTGGACAGAAATGAAGCGAGTCTTTCTTAACAGGTACACTGCCAGTTGTGTGCAACCCAGATCGGACCACACATTGGCAACAGTGACGCAAAAGCCAGAAGAATCCTTACGTGCATACCTGCACAGGTTTCATAGTGAATCCAGCTCAGTGCCCAATCTCTCTCCCGAGGTGGCCGTCCTCCTCTTCACCCAAGGCCTGGCTGAGGGAGGGTTCAAGGACTCTCTGATCGGGAAGCCGCCGAGAGACATGGCTGAGCTGAGGCAGCGATCTAACAAATACATCAATCTTGAAGAATTTAACAAAGGTTTGTCAAAAAGGATGGAAAATGCTCAAGCAGCGTCGCATAATACCCTCCCCCGAGGTCGTCCTCGCGGGAACAGGGTTGAGAAAGGAGGAAAAGCAGACCAGGGAGACCGAGGTCGCTCTCACGTCGGCCAACAAGATGATCGCCGACGCCCGTACATCACTAAGTACGATTCCTACACCCCCCTGACGGTCCCAAGGTCTCAAGTCTGGAGAGAGACCATGCAAACCGAACTTAGGAGTGTACCTCGGCCTCCCTTTCTCAGAAATCAAAACAATGTCAGGGACAAGTCCAAATACTGCAATTTCCACGACGGGTATGGCCACCATACCGATCAATGCACCTGGCTCCGGGATGTCATTGAGGATATGGTAAGAAGGGGCAAACTGCAGCAATACGTGCGTGAAGCGGTGGAAAGACGAGGCCGAAGAAGGTCTCGCAGCCCAGACAATGATAAAGGAAAAGCTAAAGCCGACCCGTCCCCAGAGAAGAAGGAAGAGGAACCATCGCGGGTGAACATGGTCGTAGTTCAAGACCTGGATAAGTCGCCAGAAAACTTCCGAGTAGAAACCATCTCGGGAGGTTTCGCTGGTGGCGGAGAGATGAGGGCGGAAAGGAAAAGATACGTCAATCAGGTTTTGGCAGTTCACCACAAACCTGTTTACAAAAAGCCATCTCGGAATGTTCCCATTGTTTTTTCCGACCAAGATATGGAAGACGTCATCCCAGATCACAACGATCCTATGGTGATAACGGCGTTATTTGGCAATTTTGAGGTCGCCCGAGTCTTCGTTGACCAAGGAAGCTCGGCTGACATTCTCTTTTTTCATACTTTTCAAGCATTGAAGCTGAGGTCTGCCGACCTCGTAGGATTCGAAGGTAATCTCATCAGTTTCACGGGAGAGGCAATTCGCCCCCTGGGAGCTATCCACCTCCCGGTGACCTTAGGCAAACAGCCTTCGGCCCGAACGGAGATCATCAAATTTTTAGTGGTTGACTCTGACTCCCCATATAATGTAATACTGGGACGAACCTGCCTACAAGCTTTTGGGGCAGTGGTTTCAACAGTACACTTGGCAATGAAATTCGTCGGATCAGACGACAAGGTTGTTACGGTCAAAGCTGACCAGGTGAAAGCCCGGCTCTGCTACAATGCGAGCCTACGGGAGGTAAAAAAGAAGCAGAAAGAGTTCACTGATCCGACATTGTCCAAGGGAAGAGTTCTATTGGCCGAGGTTCAGTTCGAATGAGATATCCTTAGGTCCTTTCCTCATGAAGAATGGGTGGTAATCCCCCCCTTCACCTCTGCCCCAAGCAAAGATGTTATCATGAATGCCAACCTTCCCCAAGAAATCCAAGATGCATTTAAAGGAAATCTCCTCTCTTTTCCAGTCCTCTCCAACCCCCCACAGGGGGAAAATTCCCTCATTTCTCTAACTGTTAATAACCCTGCCCTCCGTTCGTTACAGCTCCGAATTGAGAGCCGAAGTAAACTTCCTGCCCATTTCTTAAGCCGAGCTTTTCATATTCCCAAGCTCTGGTGCCTTAAGATGAAAAAGCTCCCACTTTGCAACATTACAAACAATCTCGGCGGCCTCTCCTATCAGTTCACCTCGGGTGACCATCACAAGGCAGAAGAAATCCGAGAAGCTGCCCCTGGTCAGAAGAAGATAGCAATGGAAGAGCCAGCCGACCAAGACAAGAAAACAGCGCAACCCGGGTTGTCCGAGTCTGATCACCTCGCGCCTCGAGGAGCAGACATCGGTCTTAACTACCGAAAAAACGGGAAATGAGCCCGAAATCGGGAAGTCCCAACAGAGGCGTTCTGGAAACATACTCTGGGAAATTTCCAAAAGAACCGAGCTCAAGGATTCCCAAGACTTTACAACACTGAGAACCTGTTTCAAATAGGTTTACCTCAGATATCATCGCCAGTCATCAGCATCCTCATCTGAAAAATTCAAATTCAAGCTCATTTTAAATTTTGCTTCCTTTAAATTCTGTTCATGTTTTTACATTCCCATTGTGAGATATTCACTTTTCCAAAAAGCAATGTACTCATGACTACAATTAATGAAAAGTACAAACTTGCTCATACTCAAGTGCCACAGTTTTATATACGTACGTACTAGCTTCTCATTTAGCACTAGCCACCTAAATGTTGCATGGCGCTATGCACAGCCAACGTCTTCTAGATAAGATCGGCTCATATGAACAGTGTACAAGGGACACCCGGTAAAGTACAGCTTGTTGTGAAATGTTCTCACATAACTTCACTCAGCAACCTCTTTCACATTGGGGACGAGGACTCCCACCTCGGCTAAGGTGGGTGAATCCGAGATCCCAACCGTATGCACTTATATACAGTACCTTTATTCAGAGGAAAACTTATAAGATTACTGCACTCACTGAGCCATCCGAGTTTATCCGAGTTATTAATACGAGATTTTAAACACCAACGTCTTGGGTACAAGTTTTTTAGGTCCGATCAGGTCTGAATACAACAAGTTGGTAAAGGACTTGTATTCTCAAAAGTAGTTTTATTAGTTATCTAAAAGTCAACAAGTATTCAGACCCCAGGTCTAAAAATGAATGAAGCATGCAACGAGTCAATAAAAACTCGCATTTGCGCAAAGCTTGCTTAAAAACCGACCTCAGCCGCAGTATATATGCAACAAGTTAAAATAAAAACTTGCATAAAAGTTACAATATGCGACAAGTCTCAAACACTTGCATTCTTTTTTAAAAAAAGCCTTTTTGGTGATCACCTAACTGATCACAGTTCGAACCAGAGGTCGAACGAATAAACATGCAACGAGTTGGTAA
This sequence comes from Crotalaria pallida, assembly GCA_037953625.1. Classification (NCBI taxonomy): domain Eukaryota; kingdom Viridiplantae; phylum Streptophyta; class Magnoliopsida; order Fabales; family Fabaceae; genus Crotalaria; species Crotalaria pallida. Next base: position 29,116,105 of record CM075653.1, read on the forward strand.
AGTAAAACTCGCGTTCGTGCAACAAGTTAAAGAAAGGGCTTGCATAACTCCGACCTCGGACATAGTACGTATGCAACAAGTTAGAATAAAAACTTGCATAAAAATAACAGCATGCAACAAGTTAAAACTAAAGAGAACTTGCATAAATATAAAGTGTTATACAAAGGTATCAAAGTACAAAGACATGATTATACAAAGTGCAAGCGGCCCAGCATAAGGGACTTACGCTGCTTCATCCTCAACATCAGAAAGGACAACCGAGCTCGGGTCGAACTCTTTATCTGGCTTCTCCACCAAGGGGTTGGGAAGGTTCTCCTCGGGCTGGTCCAGGTCAACCTCGATTCCATCCTTGTCATAATCGACCATCTTCCCATCCTCCACCCCGAACCCGGCAGAGGCGCCGACATACCGAATGCGGAGCCCTTGGTTCAGATGAAGAATTTTCTCTACTGCACTGGTAAAAATTTTGCTCGCCACCCTCTCAGATGCGGCTACCTTATATTTGAGAGCTTAAGCAGCCCTTCTCTTCAGCAAAGTCCTAACCTTCTCTACCTCAGCAAGGCCTTCCTGCCGACCAGCCTCCCTAGCATCCGCTCTCACTTGGGCCAAAGCTTCCTCATGATTTTTTAGAAGCTCCTCTGTCTGATGGCGGTGCTTCCCTTCTAACTCAGCCAATTTTTGCTCAGCAGCTTTTTTCCCACTCTTCAGCTCCTCCACCTCGGCAGCCATAGCAGACCGAGCTTTTTTCTTGGCCGGTGACACTCCATCAGCCACATCATCAGCAACTTCGGCCAGCACATTAAACATAGTTGTGGCCCTTTTTAGTTGACAGGCCATATCCTCAGCCTTCTTTTTCCACTCAGCTCCCGACATCTTGACGAGAGCGTCTTTGACCGAAGTTTTGGCGAGGGTGGTCGGCGGCCTCGGAAGAGCATCAGCTTCCGAGGGTGGGGTACCTGCAGCAAGGATTACCTCAGTGCTCGGACTCGGAGATTGAGGAGGAGGTGGGGCTATGATCACTGCAGGCGGAGTCGGGTGAAGAGGAGCGGATTCGGTTGAGGTCATCTCAGTAGAGACTTCGGCAGTCATTGCTTCAATTGAAGGGTTTTTGGACCTCTTCCTTTTTCGTGCATCTAGCACAGCCTTCACCGCCCTGGACGACATGTTCGACCAATGTTCTTCTGCAAACACAAAAGGATAAAGAGAAATTAATAAGAAAGCTGAAAGAAAATGTACAAGTATAAGAGCAAAAGTAACTACCAATTTTTGTCAAGACTTCGTTGTCAGGACACTGCATGAAAACGCCAATATCAAGCTGGAATTTCCGAGCACGATATTCGGTCTGGAAATGGTGGGCCGTTACGGACTCGTCGGCATCCAGGGTTACGCCCGACCACCTTTGCGGCGTGCTGGTATGACGATTAAAGAACTCGGGGGTCCACTCCAAAGGGAACTTCGGTCCTGTCTCGGACCGAAACCAAGGTAGCCCTGTTCCTACGTACTTGTATTTAAAAAATCTTGGTTTAAAATGTTTCCAAGATTCGGAGAACATGCCGAACAAACCACAGTGAGCCCGGGCCTTAGCCGACACCCAAAGACGACTAGTGACCCCGTCCTTATTGCTGACGAACGGGTTATACATCCACAAAAATAGCCGAACAGTGCATACCAAATTCCTGGCTCCACAGTACTTTTGGAATGCTCGGAGAAACGACCAAGTATTGGGGTGTAGTTGGGAAGGAGCTAGTCCGAGCTCGTTTAAGACCCTCATTTCCAGATCGGTGAACGGGAGGGTCACGCCGAGATTTTGAATCAGGTCGGCATAAAAGAAGAAGGAATTATTGTCAGTCCGGCTGCATATCCTGTCATTTGTCGAACAGGGGAGTACTTCGTAAGAGGTCCCGGTGGTGTCCCCTGGGCAAGGCAGCACGGCCCTCCTTACATCGGCAAGCTTGTCCTCGGAACAAAGGCGAGACTGGACTCCTTTGGGCTCCACGTCAACCCACTCATATTGATCTGCATCGAAAGGCGCAGGGTAAAGTTCAGGTCGACTGACGCACTTCCTGGGCGGCATGGTACCTGTGGAAGAACAGGGGAGCTCGGTATTAGTCTTACGGGTTACAAAAAATAACCCCCAGAGAACCCCCTCGAAGTTGTTCCGAGGGGCGAGCATCTCCCCTCTACCACAGGTACTCCACGTTCGTACATCCCCTCCTTCTCCATCCTCTCGAAGTCGGCACGCTCCCTACCATCAACAAACTCGGCCCAGGCGTATTGCCGTATCCACTCCCTCTTCTCCTCCCAATCCCGAGGATAGATTACCTCAACGGGATCAACCTCCAGAACCCGCCTCTCGTATTTCTGCCTATACTCCCTTTGGCGACGGAGCGCCTCGTCTACCTCCGTAGAGGAACAGGACGAGGAGGAAGAGCCGTCCTCCTCCTCACTACTGCTAGATGACAGGGAGACTACCCCAGCCCATTTCCTAAACCATTCCCTACTCATACTGAACCCAATCTACTCCTTTGGTTTTCTGAAAAATAAACAAAAAACATGAATCAAAAACTCTCCAAAAATCTCAAAACACGCCCAACCCAAAGAAGGCCAAAACCCCAAGAACGACCCCCAGAATCAAAACACCCAAATCGAGAAAAACCTCAAACCCCAGCATTATTCCCCAAAATCAAAACCACAAAACCTAAGGAAAAAACCCCACCGCCATGAAAATAGAAACAAAAAACAAGAAATACTAATCCCCCACTGTGTAAATCGTGAAGCAGTAAAGAAAGAGGAAAAGGCAATGACGAAGAAGAAGAAATGGGAAAGAAATCAGTACCTTAAGAGTAGTAAAGTGAACGAGAATGGAGCGTGAACAGGTTCACTGTTAGAGTCGCTGTTGAAGAAGGAAGAAAGGGAATGGAGTTTGTATCTGAGAAAGAGGAATTCGATATGGGAGAGAAGGAAGAAGAGTTTGCAAAGAAAGGGTAACTGTTAGAGAGAGAGGGAGAGGCAGTGTTGTGAAAGAAAAGGAAGAAGAACCGTTTTCCCCCTCATTTTCGAAGTATGGGCCTGGCCCAAATGGCCCAACCCAGCATGCAGCCACACATACCAGGACACGTGGCGCTTAATAGCTGGAATCACGGACCTCGAGCAACGTCGCAGTAATGGCGACGCTTCGCTGGGCGTGATTTCTGACGCGTGTCAGTCTTGGAGAATGCAAGCGTCACTTCGGAACAGGTCAAAGGACAGCGTTCAGACCTGCCTTGTCATAATGAATGGACATCAGAAACAGCTGGATCCAGCTATCGGCAACTCATCTTCCGAACTCCCTAGGACCTCGGAGCAAGGCTCGGATAGCCTTGACCGAGCTGGGGGGCTTATGTGGTGAACTACTCGGCCCTTATGTGCTGGATTTGGGAAAAGGACCTAAACCAGGACCTCGGAACAAGGCTTAGATAGCCTTGACCGAGCTGGGGGGCTTATGTGGTGGACTCGGCCTAGCCGAGGTCCTCAGAACCCTTGCTCAAGGCCTCACGGCCCTACAAGAAGCCCTCTGTGTGCTGGGCCGAGCTCAAGGCTCAACGGCCGAACAGATACCAGATACGGGCCGATCTCATACTCCTACCCAGGTCCGACTTCCCTGTCCGACACCTCCCAGAGTCCGACACCTCCCAGAGTCCGACACCAAGGACAGGATGACGTGTCTCACCTTATCCACAAGGACAGCTCATCCACTCATAGCTCATTACAGGCTGGCCCTACTTGGGCCCCAAACAAGCCCATTAGGGCAACCAGCTCTCCCCTATAAGTAGCTCCGTACTACATGGGGCTCAGGTACGTCCTCTAACCCTAATTGTCACCCTCACACACCAGTGATTAGGATTACTTCCTGGCTCTCTTCCTTAGCCACTTGAGGACTCCCACCAAACATCACATATTAACCCTAGACAGAGGCTCCTTTGAAGGTCTTCTCATATACTCTTGGAGGACCTCACCGTCTAGGACATCACAAACACTAAATCAAATACTATTGAAATATAATAATACTTTCAAAAGTTAACATAATATCACTTGGACAAAACCTATGTTTTGATCTTTTAAATTATTTTTATTTTTAATTTTTGCCATTTAACTTTTTTTTTATAATTTTATCCTAAAAGTTTTTTTTTCCTTCATAACACTCTCAATTATTAACTAAAATTCATAATCTTCGTATCATTAAGTTCATAATTAAAAAATCTGCAAAATGCATTCATAACATTTTTAAAATTTTATCACGAAAAATTGAATTTTAGGATCCATTTAAAACAAAAGCTACTTTTAAGACGAAAAATAAAAATAAAAAGTTAAAAGACAAAACTAAAAAATGAAAATTACTTAAGAAACCCAAAACATGGCTTTTAACTATCACTTATAAAAATTTCAGCAACTAAACACCATAAGAGATCTTCAATTACTCAAAGTCGAAACATTAAGCTTTGAAATGCAAGAATTTTTTATCTTTCATATGTACAATAAAATAGAATAAACATAATAAGTAGCAAAAAGATTATGTAAATCATGTAGGCCATAAACAGGAAAATAAAATCAAGTTGATTATTAGTAATGCGCTTCTCTTATCTCAACCTACGCTGATTTCCTATCCCATAACTTCATTCTATTGCTCATAAGCTTAAGCCTCATATAATTTGCATATTTTTTTGGTTTATGTGCCAATGTTATCTTTACAGTTGAAAAAAAAAATTACTAATATTTTTATTATTACTTTTGAAAACAATTTTTCAGGCAAAAATATTTACCGAGATTTTTATGATCTTATTTCAATTGTGTAAGTTTCCTGTGTTAGTATTCTGAAAAAAAATAGTTTCATACCAACGTGGGGTTGGTCAAGTGGTAACTTATTTGGTCCATTAACCAACTGGTCTGAGTTCGAGCCTTGGGTATGGAGCAACCCTCGCTGGGAGATCCTTACCGCTTAGTGCGAGCTCAGTTCGGTAGGACCGGATGAATCAAATTCTGGTTAAATTAGATCCGGGTACCAGTTGGTGTAAAAAAAAAAAAGTTGATATGTTAGTAAAACGGGATATTAATTGCATGGATTACTTATCACCTTTATGCTGAGATTATAAAATTTTATATTTAGGTGTGGTTTTAAACATTTTTTTTTAGGTTAAATAAATTATTTGATTTTTAGTTTTATCTATTTGTTTGAAAATAGTTCAGTTTCTTCTTTTTTATCTCATTTTGATCCCTTAATGAATTGTTTAACTCAATTTGGTCTCTTACATAAGTTTTTGGCATATTTCATCGTACTATTATGTTAAACTAATTTAAATAATATTTTTTTATGACAAAATATTATGTTTTTAATGGAATTTGCTAACGAAATATGCTAAAAGCTAATGTTATGAACAAAATTGTGACAAACAATTAAGTTAAGAGACCAAAATAAAACCAAAAAATGATGAAGGATTATTTTGAAACAAATAAATAAAATAAGAGATTAATTTTGCTTTTTTTTTTTTTATCAATCAAACTTACTTGAAGTTAAGTTAAAAGCATATAAAAAGAAGAACCGTAGAATTGTTACTTTAAAATTTTTGTCATCGTCAATGATAGTGGTCAACTGGCCAAACCTACAAATTTTGTAGTTATCTAAATCTCGGGGCTAGCTGTCCCACCCATTAGAGGTGTCTACAAGCCAACGAGGAGATTAGTCACTGAAGTCGGTGGTGGACATTCCGATCATGGAAAAAAAGAAAGAATTTATGTTGAAATACGTGGGCGATTGTCCCACAAGTGATTTGCTCTCCGATCCATTGATTGCGGAAATGCTTGTATCACACTATCATGACTGTAAATTGTATATCTTAAAATTTTACTTTCCCACGTTGACTTGGATGTGTTACCAACAATCAGAGACGGAAAAAGAATAAATATAAGAAACGTGTGAATCTTCGATATTCTTGGAACCATTGCAAGCTTTACCCATGAAATATTCTCCTTTCCTTTACATTTCTAATTGGAATTGTGGTGACAGAAGAAGAAAGACCATCTTTAAAATGGAAAATATTTCCCCACCCTATATTTTATCCAATACATTCTACATCATATTTTGATTTGCAAATTACTCATGTATTTTATGTTTTCCCCTTCATGCTCCCACTCTTATTCACCCTCCTCTTGTCTCACTACTTACAAAACTCACTCATCATGCTCACCACTTTCGGTCATCATGCTCATGCCACACACGAGTCCTATGTCATCTTACAATAAACACAAATATTTCTTTCTCTAAATTGCCATGCTAAATGATTATAATTATAATTGAATATAATTATTTAAGGAACATGTTGAAACTAGCAGCCATCACCCAAGAGAATGGTGATGAATTCGGTGTTTATAAAATATTTGCAATTTAAAAAATGAGTAATTAGTCAGATTGGTCTCTGACTTTGTAACCGCCATCGGTCAATTTAGTCTATGAGATTTTCGAAATAACAATTTAGTCCCTACGATTGGAGAACGTCAAGCACGTTAGTCCCTAGCTAGCATTTGTTGTCGTCACTGTGTTGTTTCAAAGTAATAACAGTGGATAAAATGACGTCGTTTTGGCCACCGTGTCAACTGTTATCACTACAACATTTTTAATTTTCTGCAACGACACAAAACCGTTGTTGAAAGTATAGGCAATGGTTTTCAAACTGTTCTCTAGGTGAGTGTTGCCTATTGTCAAAGGCAACGGTTTTTTGTATTTGGCAACAGTTTTATAAAAACCGTTGCCCTGACTTATAAATAGCAACGGTTTCTTGGTATATAATATGCAACGGTTTTACTATAAACAACAACGGTTTCTTAGTACATAATACGCAACGATTTTACGATATACAACAACGGTTTCTTGGTACATAATATGCAACGGTTTCACTATAAACAGCAATGGTTTTTTGTTCAGAATATGCAACGATTTTGTTTAGAAAACTGTTGCCTTTGCCTTTTAAACAACAACGGTTTTTTTCATTTAAGCACATGCAACACTGATAAAACCGTTGCATTATGTTTCAGCAACAGTTATACAACTATTGTCAACTTAACATACACAACACCTTTAATAAAATTATATTGAGCAGTTTTATATATATATACATAATGAAATTAAATTATAATCATCACCACACATACCAAAATAACATACATAAGATTATATTGTTCCATGATCCAAAGAGTACAAGACCAAATTAAGTACTTTCTAATTAACATAATTTTTTGCTAAAGTTCAAAAAAAAAACCACAAAGCTTAATAATCCACGTATATATTCTTGCATTGCTAATGACATCATTCTCATTCATCTTTAGCTTGGTCTTCCTCAACATTCAAATTTTGCTGCAATATGACAAAAAAAATATATATGTTAAGAATAGAGAATGTAAATATCATTACAATACAATATATATATATATATATATATATATATATATATATATATATATATATATATATATCAAATCCCGGTATACCAAAAAAAATTATTTAAAAGTTAAAAGAAGCCACCCTATGGAGCACATTGAAGCAATCTTATGCAAGTACCATACAACAGCAGATAAGATAATCAACCACCACATAAGGGAAACTATATAGTCTCTCAACATTGATTATCATTGCCAATGAACCCTGTACCCACTCTCAACAAATTACTATAGCAGTAGCATAGTAATCATCAACAAAATGACATACCTAAGATCGAGGAGGATACAATAAGATTGAAGACTAATGTGCTCCATAGAAAGATTGACAAGCTTTCCATTTTTTTAAGCACAATAATGTATTATAGAGGAACAAGTTGAAGATAGAGCATAAAAATTAGAATTGAAATCAAATAGCCAAATAATTATCTTAATTGAACAGTAGTATTTGACCAATAAGACCTCAATTGTCTAAAATGAGGTTCCGGAATCATCGTAGTAGGACGACGTCTTAACCTTTCTCGCAAGCTAGAGTATTTAATGAAATGTTCACTCTTGATTTTGCACTTGTAGCGTCTCCAAGCTTCATTGATGGAACATAACACTGATTCCCACAAATGCAAGTGAAATTCAAGTTCATAGAATACAATAGCCTGAATTGTGGAAAATTTCCACAAATGCAATTAGTACAAAATAATATGTGTTCGTCTGATGTATCTTAATATAATATACGATGATGAGTGTGTAGAGATCTAGACATGTGTGTGCAAGAGACGTACCATGTCAAACTTATGCATCTCGCCATAAGCAACCCCAAGATTATACATAGCATCAGCATAATGCCAATTATAATACAAAGCTTTCTTATAAAAAGCCACACCTTGGATGATGTCTCCCTCCAATTTAACCTATATGCCATAATAATAGTCTCTGTGAGTATGATAGAAAATATTCGAAGTTGTCAAGGGATCTCATTACACGTGGAAAGGGATTGACGTAGTGGAATTTCAATAGATAAACTTTTAAGGGACACCCAGAGCATGAGACTCCCGCCATTACAAGCTCTCCTTCCAATTGGCAAGGGAAGAAAGATTAAAAATAAATAGGCAAGAAGTAACAATACGTCTCAAGTCAGAACTTAGAATTCTACCAGAACTGCCGCTCAATTCACAAGGAAGAAGGAGATCATTTTATATTTCCTCAAAGGCCCTCTAATTAAGTTGGAATAACTTTTAAAGCATTAGGTTCTAAGGAAATTTTATATTACTTTAAATTTATTTTAAGAAAATGACAAGCATTAGGCCCTCTAATTTATTTTAAGAAAATTTTCTTTAAATTTATTTTAAATTTATTTTCTCTAACAATGTAACTAAGGGCTCTACTTTATAAGCCTAATTAGTTAGCAGTCTTACATTCTTACTAGCAATATCCTCAATAAAGAATCAACGAGAGGATATGCTCTTTCTTAAGTCCAACACTTCCAAACTACTGCATGCACCACACAACAACAAGAATCATGTAAATTTAGACCATTATTTTGGTTTTATTTGCATTTGTGGCTAGGATTGAAGATCGAAAACTTGATAAACGAGTTTTCGTATCAACCATCATGATTATTATATTTTTGCACCTTTTCCTTTTGTTGCGGGGCAATAGCTTATTAAACTATAACCAAAAACGCATAAAAATAATACAATTAAAATGAAAAAGAGAAATTCATAATCTAAGTATTCCTAAGCTATTATTTGAATATAACACTCGCTTATTAGTACTGTAACTTCTTGTTGTCTTTCACTAGTGGTGCTTAGTTGTTAAATCTATTTTAAGAAAAATAGAAATGACATTTCATAAAAATAAAGTGGCACCTTTGTTCCCAAATCTGTCAAAGCTATAGCATATTGTTCTTTGCAATCTCAAAGTTAGGTGAAACCACTAAACACCTGCCATAAAACATCAACTGATCATGAGAAAAAAAAAGCCAAAGTCATTAAACAATAAAAATAACAATTACATACAAAACTTGGGTCAGAAAAAGAAGGCCAAGCTCTAAATATGTAGAGTACCTCTCATAACAAGTAATAGCAGCTCCCAAATCACCACGATTTTTAAAAATCTCACCCATATTGCAGTATGCTTCAGCATACATAGGCCTCTCTATTGCAGCCCTTTCATAGAATGTAAGGGCCATATCATATTGCATCTTTTCAGAATAGACCACACCAAGGTTATAATATGTTGGCTGCAAGCACATATAAAAGGAAAATGCAAACACAAAGTTAAATAATTTTTAATAGGGTGTGATGATAAAAGCAAAATGTTTGGAATGAGAGAGAGTTACAGCATAGAGCGGATCTAGTTTATTACAGATTTGCAGGTCATGTAAAAAAAAGAAAGATAATCAACCATGTTTTAAACAGTCATACTCTAATGAAGCTTGTTAATTAGAGGATGTCTAAAAAAATCATGATACAAGCATAATTAGCAAGATCAATGTCCATTAATGCTTCAGCTACAATGGACTAATTGATAAATCTAATCTACAAAGGAAGACTTTAAAAACTATGCAACAAGTAGAATCAGAAAAACCTAAAACAGAAAACATTAAAATAAATATCAGAAAATAAAACTAAATTGTGTCATCAAGTTTTTCATGTATGGGTAATTTGGCACAAACCTGTCTTTTCCTATCAGCCAATTTCACTCCACCATCAATCCTACAAACTTCAAGGCCCTTCTCACCAAAATAATAATCCATTATATCTAACACTTTAACCCATTGACTAATGATCAGAACCTGATGGAAATTAGCAAATGCAAGTGTTCCTGAGTAGCAGCATGGCAAGGGGAATGATCATAGCTCCCTACCATAAACTAAGGACACTGATAAGAATTAAGAAAGGTTATCTCAAAACAGAAAATAAAAAATCAGCAAAAGACAATGTGTTGTGTTCGACTATAAACAAACCTCAAATTCAGATCGCTCCTTGTATGCTTCTCCCTAAAAAAGTTTACATAATCTTAAGTGATTAGACTTTTCAACAATCATACGAATATCAGAATCCAATGCGCAAAAAAAACACAAAAGATAAGAAGTAAAAAGAAAAACATTAACAAAAAAGGATGTGACCACCAGATAGAGCCCGTGAGGAGAACTTCAATGTAATATTAAGTTTTTCTTATTGAAGGATCAACTTAAAGAGCATCGTAGCATGAGTAGTTCAATAGCAACCAAGAATCTAATAATTGTACAGGTAAACAGCTAATAGGCATATTTGAAATAAGCTTAAAAAAAATTATTCTCATAACATGTGATAAGCTAATTAAAACAAACTAAAAAGAGCTTATATGAAGATCGTAAATTATTTTCATGAGCTTATTGTCATAAGCTATTCTCCTACTCTTAAGCAGGTTCTCTCTGTAAGCACTATCAAACACACCCTAAAAGCTTTGTAAACCAAATCGAATAAGAAATTGCAGCTACAAAAACATCATAAGATATATAAACATACTGAAGAAAAATAACAGTGAAAAATAGACCATGCATGAGTCAGAATATTCATCAAACAGTTGGTGTGCGGTTACTGCAAACTGAAAAATAATAAAGAATAAAGAGATTAAATATAGCATAGGGGCAAAATGGAACCTTGGAATTGTAGAGTTTGATGATAGAGCCCGTGAGGAGAACTTCTGGATCTCGAATCTCAGGCCTCATGGGTTTGATTTTTGCGATGCTAAGGTCGCCAACGCAGATTCGAAGCGGAGGGGACGCGTCGGCGAGAGAGAGGAGAGGACAGTGGCGGGACGGCTGGAGCGAACGGCGGCTGGAGCTTCGAATTCAAAGATAGAGAGAGAGCTTCGGAGGGAGTGAGGGACGGTGGCTGTGGAGACTAAGAGAGAGAGAGAGAGCGGAGACAAGGTGAATCGCTGAGCTATAATCGATCGAAGAAATCGGTGAAGTAGAAAAAGCTGATCTTGGTTTGGGAGTAGCACAAGCGGTGGAAGAAGCTTGCACGGAGAAGAGTGGAAGTTAGAGGCGGTGGAAGAACGAGGTCGAGCGGAGTTCTCCGGAATAACAAGGTGGTGCGTGCAGAGGTTGAGCCAGGGGATCGATTTCCCATGGAAGATGGAGGTTTGAGGGTTTTCAGTGTTTTGGTTTGATATTGCTATTTGTTTAATATTAGGTGCTCAATTATTTCTAGTTTCCTGGAGCTATAATTATAATAGACTCTTGAGCAACGGTTTATGATATGCAACACTTCTTAATTCACATAATTGAAAAGAGTTAATTAGCTACACACAAACAAATCGTTGCTTATTCGAGTTAATTAGCTACACACAAAAAAACCGTTGCTTATTCTATATAAAAACCGTTGCTTATTTCATATTAAATGACAACGAAAAATAACTGTTGCTTATTCCATATATAAGCAACGATTTTTCATCCGTTGAAACTTACAGTGTTGCCTAAACTAAAAACCATTGCTTATTTCATATTTAATGGAAACGAAAAAAAACCGATGCCTATTCTATATATAAGCAACGGTTTTTCAACTGTTGAAACTTTCAGTGTTGCCTGAACTAAAAAATGTTGTAGTGTATATTCCAGATCCAATGACTATAAATTAATCATTCAAATCCAACGGCTTAAACATCATCTTCAACCTTTTGAAATACATAAACCCTAAATTCCCAAATTAAAACCTCAAACCGCGAAATCTCTTCCAAAAATCACAACTCCAAGCCTCCAATCACATAATATGAAAGCATATCCTTCACTTATTTAAATCCCTAATTCCCAAATTGAAAAATCTCTAATTCCCAAAACGGCGTCATTTTGGCCATCGTTATTATTTTGAAACAGCATGGTGACAACAACAAACGCTAAGGACTAACGTGCTCCAATCTCAGGGACTAAATTGCTCGCTATTTCGAAAATCTCAGGGACTAAATTGATCGATGGATACAAATTCAGGGACCAATCTAACTAATTACTCTTAAAAAAATAAATCATTTTCAAATATTTCTAACAATAAATGCAACGGAAAACACATATACTTATGAAAACGATTACGCGCGAAAACAAATTAATAAATAAGTTTGTAAACGTTAACGCGTGATCTAACGAATAAAGATAAAATAGCAAATGTTGAAGAAACGATAATTAGCAAAATGAAAAAAATTGCAACGGCGATGAATGAAATAAGGGATAGATAAAAATGCAAACTCGATTTTTATCCTGGTTCAGCCTCCCCGATGAGTCTCATGTTCAGATTCTGACATGGCTTACGTCCAGGCCCTTAACAATGTGCTTCGGATTTTTTGAATTGATTAATCGAGTTCCAAACCCTAATATAATCCCTGAGCACCCTGCATAGCACTAGGATTCGACATTTTGCAAGGGGCATCAATAACTTAATAGGATACCTCACCCTATTATAATGAAGGTGTCACACCTTCTTTCGCTAAGGATGTCTCTCCTTAACAACTAAGGGAAACCTCACCCTTATAACAATAGTTAACACATTATAAATTGTATCACTCAATATGAGGCACTCTTATAGTGCGGATATACATATTGAAGCACTAATGACATTAATATCACGAATAACTCAAGCTTAGAGGATAAATAACTATAGAGAAGAAGAGTTGTAACAAAGATGAATGTGCTCTCTTGTTTTCAAAAACTAGGATTGAAAAATATGAATAATGAATGCATGTTTAGAAAAGATAATCCTAGTTGATTTTATTTAGAATTTTGAGCACCCCATATTAGGAAACAATCCATGCAATTAAAACAATTGATTCAAAGCCGTTTTTCTGATTTTTCAAATAATATCAATTACTTTTAATGAAAGTAGTCGATTCATTGCAAAAAAGTTTCGATTGAAAACTCTTTGAAAAATGTATGATGCAACAAAGTAATCAATTCACCAATCATAGTAATCAATTACTTTCATCATTATTTTTCATAAAAACATATTTTCTCATTCTAGACAACTAGAACACAAATCAAAAACATTTGTGCCACATAATTGTTGAATTGAAAGTTCATAAAATATTTTAACTATTTCTTCTCCATAGTACTAAGTTTAAAAACATAGCTCGATTTTTAGGATATAGTGCCTTACATGATTGCCCTAGGATGAATGCATGACACTAGATTTCTTTCGCTCTTGAGGCTTGGTTTGTCGTTATCCAAACATCAAATTACATTGGAACGTAACACTCCCCGTTTTTTATAACGACAAACATTATATAGAAAACAGGGGTTACAACAAAATAATATGCATACACTTGTAAGATAAACTGGTATGATAATCTTATGAATGTTTGATTATGAATTATGACCTTAATGAAAAGATGAGTGTCTTTATAGAAATCATTTTAAGTTTTAACTTTTAACCATAAATGGATACTCCGCTTTTCAATTTTCAATGTTACTTTTTTAGTGTTGTCCATAAATCAGAACTCATTAACTTTGTCAGTGTTTTTAAGTGTTACTTTGACTAAAGAGCACTTGCTTAAAAATTGATAATTAATTTTCATTATTTTTTTTTGTTAAGTGTAACACCCCGATTCTTTTTATAAAGGGTATAAAATAATTTAGTAAAAGAGTTACAGCGAAAAATAAAAATTCCCTTTATTTAAGAATAATGAATAAAATTTTTCCTTTTTAAAGTACAATATCTCAGGGTTACAAAGGATCAGATCCAATTGAGCATCTTCCTTCTCCACTTGAGTCTCTGGCTTGAACAGACTGACTATCTCTGATTAGAACTTGTACCTACCACCAGACATGGTAGATGGGAGTAAGTCACTTGTCATATCGCGCAAGCAGATTAATGATTAAGTCACGCACATACAATAAATCATGATGCAAATGATGCATACTAAGCAAGTGCTTTAACATTCGTAGCCATATTATTATTATTTGCATGCAATGTTATGCAATGTGATGCAATGCACTGCACTGCGAGACTTTTCTCTATTCTACAAAAGAATTCATAGGTACATCATCACTATTCAAAAACATCTCAATTGTACAAGGGTCATACGTATACTGGGCTACGACGCTTACAAATACATTCCGTCGTATTTGCAACGGATCCTTTCCCAAGGGACACGTCGTTCCGAGATATCAACATTGACATGACGCTTATAGATACACTCCTTCGTATCTGCAACGGACCCTTTCCCAAGGGACACGTCATATCGGGATATCATCATTGAAATACTGCTTACGGATAGCGTCCTACCCGCAACAAGTCTTTTCCCACAAGACACAGTATATCGGGATTCATGGCTATACCGTTTACGAATAGCGTCCTATTCGCAACGAGTCCCTTCCCAAAGGACACAGTATACCGGGATTCTAATTCTTCTCGTATACGTTCCCTGTACTCAATTCATCATAACATATTTGTACCCTATGAAATTCTTTTGTGCTCGACCTTCATACCAAACCATGCATGAGGAAGGCTTATACATTCTTTACTTTCTTCATAATCACAACTCTACCTTTGTCAAGGATTGTTCACAACAAACAAACACCAGTAAACGCAATAACCATTTCAAAGGTAAAGCAATAATCACTCTCATTCTTTACATAAATCTTATCACATTCAACGATTGATCCATAATTAAATTATTATCAAAGAATATATGTAAAGAATTCCAATAGAATTATCAACCAAGACTAATTTCACCTTCTTAATCTTGTTCTATACAAAAATAATAATCTAATTAAAAGGGTGTGAGTTGTTATAAGGGAACAGTGTGAAATAAATGAATTATTTCTCAATTTCTATCAGCTACTAACCGGTTAGACTCACCCACTAACCGGTTATATTCTGTAGGACAGAACCAGATGGGAAGATCTCACTATCATTTTAATTTCAAACTCAATTAAATACTTTCTTAACACTTATATAGCTTCTAAGGCATTACTAAAATGGGATTTAATTAGATTAAAAATAAACTATGACTCTAAGGTTATAACAAGACTTAAGCATATCAAAGCATACTTTGTAAATTCTTAGTTCATTAACATAATTCCCAATAAAGTCTTACTAAATTAGAAAAATTACCATAATTATTTCATTTACGTACTACAAGTTATTAGCTTAATTATTAGTCCAAACCAAGATTATAGCAACCCTTATTAATTTTCATACTAAACCTGAACCATTAATGCATGCTGTCAGGCACTAACCGGTTACTGAGACCATTAACCGGTTAGTCAGTACAGACCTGCATACAACAAAGCAGAATTCTGCACTTTCCAGTTCCAATTCATTTTAAATCTCATTCCATATCCTAACTCTACTACTTACTGATCGATATACTATTGCTTTTACATGATTATGACAATATTGTCAGCATTAATTCATTGAGCATATGAAGGCATACAATCAAATTCATTTTCCAAGTTCATTAACAAAATCTCTTCTAAAACTTCAGCATAACCTCAAACAACACATCATTTTATTTCTATATAACTCTATTCAATTCAACATATAACTTCTTATTCATCTACACCATTAGTTTAGACTAATAACATAATGGCCAAGTGGTTGTCTTGGTCTCCAAACCAAGCAACCATGTCTTGGTTCATGATTTTCACATAAACACATACCAACTTCTCAATCAATAATCCTATCAATATGAATGAAATCTCCCATACCTTGGACAATTGGATAGAACTTAGCAAGCTTCTAAAGCCACATACAAGCTTGAAGAACAGAGGCTCACGAATCTGATTTCCTGAGTTTCAGGTTCAAGAGCTCAACTTGTTCAGTTCATAACTTCCTCTGTGGTTTACCAAATTAAGCAAACTTGGTCTCTATATCAAGATGGGATATAGAGCTTCACTTGTGTATAAGTTTTATGGTTGGAGCAGACTTAGAGAGGGAGAACGAATTCAAAGAACAGAGGCAGATGAAACCGATTTCTGTGTTTTCATATTTGAGGAGCCAATTTTGCAGGCTTATAACTTTCTCTATGGTCAAGCAAATCGAACAAACTCGGTTTCTATGTCAAGATGGGATAAGGAACTTCAATTTGATACAATTTTCGTGGCTTGGGGTGACTTAGAGAGGAAGAACGAAAGTGATGAAGATTACACCAGAAAACTGAGATATGTGGCTTTAATAATAGGTTTTTGATCCAAAATGAGCCACATCACTCCATCCCAAGGCTCAAAACTTGTCCACACACTTGTGTTGAGAGGTACTATGTGGCTTAAGGGAAGTGAATCCACGTTTTTACCTCGAAATTTCGAGTTAAACTGACTTATTTTTGGTTCTGCAGAGTTCTACTAACCGGTTACTGGTTTCACTAACCGGTTACTGGTTTCACTAACCGGTTAGCCACTGCTAAAATTCAGAAATTTAAATATAATACATTGTTGCACTGAAAAATTAATTTAAAAATATTTACTTCTCAAAACAATATTTCCACCGTTGGATGTTAATATTAAAAGGTTAGGAACCTTGTCTAAAAAGTTGAGAATGATCCAACGGTTAACGAAGGAGATATTTCCCAATCTTTGCATCATATTTTACAAAAATATCATTTTCTTAATTATTCTATTTAAATCCTTCTTGCTATAATTATTTTATCTCCGATAAAATATGTTTCCTTTTGTTTATCTTTCTAAAATACTTATTTTAAAATAATTTTTAATATTAAAATAATTATTTAATCTTTCTATAAAAATAAGGGATGTTACACTCTCCCCCACTAAATTGAATTTCGTCCCCGAAATTCATTTTCTAAAATTTTGACTTTCCAAATATTTCTTATAAGAAGAAATTTTCTTTATACTTTTCTTGAACTATCTTGGGGATACTCCCCCACTAAAAGAATTTGGTAATACTTTTCTGAAGTGTTCAAATTTCAAAAGTGTTTATGGAAAGCATTTCAGATAAAGTTTTCAGAATAAATTCTTTTAGACGGAATATTTTCAATGAAACACTTTCAAATCAAACTACTTTCATAAAATTATTTTTCTGATGCGCACACTGATCAATTAGGCACGATCGATGGTTTTATAATAGATTCATTTTTTTAGGATATAATCTTTGACGAGAAAGATTATACAGCGCATCTTTAAGTTAAATGAACTTAAAGACAGGAATGCTCATCGTTAGATTTCGTTAAAATGTTTGATGAAAACAAATACTTGAAAGAAGTCATTATCATAAAATATATGTTATTGATTTCTCCCCCACTTAGAACAAAGTTGGGTTCTCTATAATAAGGTCCATTCTCTAAGGAAGTTGGACACTTCAACAGGCATTATTAATTATCGGGTACTTCTGCTTTAGGGTACTAAATAGCTTTCTATTTGTTTAAGGTGAAGCTTCTACTAATTCGGTTTTGGTTATTGGTTCTCCTGCTTTGTTGTTTCCTCTTCTTCTTTCCATATTTACTTCGAGGTATTCTTTCTTTTGTTTGGGCAATCTCTAGCATAATGTCCTAATTGTTGGCAGGTTTTACAGGTAACCTTGTTCATCCAACTACTCTGTTGCTTCGAGGAATGCTTATTCTTCCTACACCGAGTTGCATTCAGTGAGAAATTAGTGACTTTCTTCTTCTTTCCTTCCGCTTTTCTTTTGCAACATAATTCCTGACAATGTGAAGAACTTGGTCCTTGATCGTACAGTTGTTCAATACCTTCCCGAGTTTGAAGACTTTGCTCATAAGCTACCTTTGCCTTTAGATCTTTTTCGTAAATTCTAAACATGTTAACCAATTTAGGGAAACTACTGATCTTCTGGCAGCTAAGTTCAGGCTTTAAATCCGGTCGTAAACCATTTTCAAACTGTATACACTTCGACCTTTCATTCAGGTTATGTTGATAGCAGGCTGAATATTTGCTCAGTTCCTCAAATTTGGCAGCATACTCACCAATACTCATGTCTTCTTGCTTTAACTTCAAAAACTCTATTTCTTTCTTTCTCTTCATATCCTCAGGAAAATATCTTTCAAGGAATTTTTCCTTGAAAGTGTCCTAAGTGACTATCCTTTGTTCTGCCTCTAGCAGTTGTTTTGCATGGTTCCACCAATCTTCAGCTTCTCCTACTAACATAAATGTGGCCAAAGAGACTCTTCGATCATCTGTACACCGCATTACCTGAAAAATCTTTTCTATCTCCCGTATCCATTTTTGAGCATCGTCTGGGTTACATCCTCCGGTGAATTTAGGTGGGTTGAATTTTCTAAATTTGAACCATCCACGTTCTTCGGCTGATTCCTGATTTCGGGATTGAGCTAGATGGTGTAGAACAGTTGTAAACTCTTCCAAGAGTTGATTGGTTCGTCTAGTTATCATTGTTCTTTCTAGGGTAGTTTCCTTAAGTAAGGCTTCAGCTCTACTGGGTTATCCTAATACATTATTAGGAGTTCGTTAAATAGTATTGGGGAAACTTGGTTCGTAAACCAAATTAGTGGAGAAATCAATATAGTTAAGTAAATTTAAAAACATTGCTTATAAAATTAAATTCCAAGAAATTCTTAGTCTCGAAAATTTGTATAAAATCTTGAGGTTTACAACATCTGAAGATTTTACTTTAGAATCTAAAATTTTCACATTATAAAATTTCTCACTTCAAAATCAGGAAGTTTTCAAAATAAAACAAGATAATCGTGGAGGTTACCAGAATTAAAAATTCGTCGGATAAGAATATCGAATCATTCGGAGAAATGAGAAATTTACGAAGATTTCCTTACTTAAGAATGAGAGAACATTTAAACAAAATCTTGAAGGAGTATGCTTGGAAAGGCATTTCTAAGATTTAACTATCTGAGTGTATGGAAATTCTATTTCTCAAAGATACTGAGGAAATGACTCAAAGCATGGTTTGCTTGGGTCCTATTCCTTACAAGGATAAACAATTAGGGATTACGGCAATAAAAGGGATTAAGACATCGGATACCTATTGTTGAATACTTTTGCTGCGTATTAAAATTAGAATGAGGTTTTGGATAATTATGATCATTTCTCCCAATAGTTGTAAATATTAGGAGGGCCAGTCCTAACATTACTCACCATTGGTAGAGAGGTCATATTAATCCGATCGAAGTCTATAATCTTCCTCAAGGAAAATTACGATTGGATTCGATGAATCTAAAAATAAGGATTATTTGTCACTGTCAGATTTAGTTCAGATAATTAAGCTTTAGATGTTATCCATTTCCGTTGGGGTGGCATTCATTTGCCCTAGCCCGTTGGTTATCATCCACTCTAAGCTTAACTAACTATCTTTTCTCTAATCATGACAAAGATAATTGAGTGTGACTTTGACCAAACCTGATCAAAGGTTAATTGCGGTACTCAATATGTTTGATTTAGACGATTCCTAAAATCAAGCCAGATTCTTACACTTCTATTAATCTCTAATTGACTCCACTAAAGCTTGACAGAGACTGAGCAATAGAGATAATGGAGCCATACTCTCAGGCCGAAAGGAAGGAACTGCTCTGATACCATAATGTAACACCCCGATTCTTTTTATAAAGGGAATAAAATAATTTAGTAAAAGAGTTACAGCGGAAAATAAAAATTCCCTTTATTTAAGAATAATGAATAAAATTTTTCCTTTTTAAAGTACAATATCTCAGGGTTACAAAGGATCAGATCCAATTGAGCATCTTCCTTCTCCGCTTGAGTCTCTGGCTTGAACAAACTGACTATCTCTGATTAAAACATGTACCTACCACCAGACATGGTAGATGGGAGTAAGTCACTTGTCATATCGCGTAAGCAGATTAATGATTAAGTCACGCACATACAATAAATCATGATGCAAATGATGCATACTAAGCAAGTGCTTTAACATTCGTAGACATATTATTATTATTTGAATGCAATGCTATGCAATGTGATGCAATGCAATGCAATGCGAGACTTTTCTCTATTCTACAAAAGAATTCATAGGTACATCATCACTATTCAAAAACATCTCAATTGTACAAGGGTCATACGTATACTGGGCTACGACGCTTACAAATACATTCCGTCGTATTTGCAACGGATCCTTTCCCAAGGGACACGTCGTACCGGGATATCAACATTGACATGACGCTTATAGATACACTCCTTCGTATCTGCAATGGATCATTTCCCAAGGGACACGTCATATCGGGATATCATCATTGACATACTTCTTACGGATAGCGTCCTACCCGCAACAGGTCTTTTCCCACAAGACACAGTATATCGAGATTGATGGCTATACCGCTTACGAATAGCGTCCTATTCGCAACGAGTCCCTTCCCAAAGGACACAATATACCAGGATTCTAATTCTTCTCGTATACGTTCCCTGTACTCAATTCATCATAACATATTTGTACCCTATGAAATTCTTTTGTGCTCGACCTTCATACCAAACCATGCATGAGGAAGGCTTATACATTCTTTACTTTCTTCATAATCACAACTCTACCTTTGTCAAGGATTGTTCACAACAAACAAACACCAGTAAACGCAATAACCATTTCAAAGGTAAAGCAATAATCACTCTCATTCTTTACATAAATCTTATCATATTCAACGATTGATTCATAATTAAATTATTATCAAAGAATATATGTAAAGAATTCCAATAGAATTATCAACCAAGACTAATTTCACCTTCTTAATCTTGTTTTATACAAAAAAATAATCTAATTAAAAGGGTGTGAGTTGTTATAAGGGAACAGTGTGAAATAATGAATTATTTCTCAATTTCTGTCAGCTACTAACCGGTTAGACTCACCCACTAACCGGTTAGATTCTGTAGGACAGAACCAGATGGGAAGATCTCACTATCATTTTTTTTTATCAGCAAAGGAAAACAATTTTATTAAAACCAGAATACAAGTGATACTCTGCACCAAGCAACCAAATACAATAGCACCAGTTTCATTATAGTACTATAGTACACAACGACTACAGTAAGTTGATGTACTACCTACAATGATACACATCAGAACAAAAACGCCAACAAAACAAGCCCTCAAAGTCCTTATCCTGATACAGTTAGAGATATAATAAAAACATAATTCCAAACTCAATTAAATACTTTCTTTACACTTATATAGCTTCTAAGGCATTACTAAAATGTGATTTAATTAGATTAACAATAAACTATGACTCTAAGGTTATAACAAGACTTAAGCATATCAAAGCATACTTTGTAAATTCTTAGTTCATTAACATAATTCCCAATAAAGTCTTACTAAATTAGAACAATTACCATAATTATTTCATTTACGTACTACAAGTTATTAGCTTAATTATTAGTCCAAACCAAGATTATACCAACCCTTATTAATTTTCATACTAAACCTGAACCAGTAATGCATGTTGTCAGGCACTAACCGGTTACTGAGACCACTAACCGGTTAGTCAGTACAGACCTGCATACAACAGAGCAGAATTCTGCACTTTCCAGTTCCAATTCATTTTAAATCTCATTCCATATCCTAACTCTACTACTTACTAATCGATATACTATTGCTTTTACATGATTATGACATTATTGTCAGAATTAATTCATTGAGCATATGAAGGCATACAATCAAATTCATTTTCCAAGTTCATTAACAAAATCTCTTCTAAAACTTCAGCATAACCTCAAACAACACATCATTTTATTTCTATATAACTCTATTCAATTCAACATATAACTTCTTATTCAACTACACCATTAGTTTAGACTAATAACATAATGGCCAAGTGGTTGTCTTGGTCTCCAAACCAAGCAACCATGTCTTGGTTCATGATTTTCACATAAACACATACCAACTTCTCAATCAATAATCCTAGCAATATGAATGAAATCTCCCATAACTTGGACAATTGGATAGAACTTAGCAAGCTTCTAAAGCCACATACAAGCTTGAAGAACAGAGGCCCACGAATCTGATTTCCTGAGTTTCAGGTTCAAGAGCTCAACTTGTTCAGTTCATAACGTCCTCTGTGGTTTACCAAATTAAACAAACTTGGTCTCTATATCAAGATGGGATATAGAGCTTCACTTGTGTATAAGTTTTATGGTTGGAGCAGACTTAGAGAGGGAGAACGAATTCAAAGAACAGAGGCAGATGAAACGGATTTCTGTGTTTTCATATTTGAGGAGCCAATTTTGCAGGTTTATAATTTTCTCTATGGTCAAGCAAATCGAACAAACTCGGTTTCTATGTCAAGATGGGATAAGGAACTTCAATTTGATACAAGTTTCGTGGCTTGGGGTGACTTAGAAAGGAAAACGAAAGTGATGAAGATTACACCAGAAAACTGAGATATGTGGCTTTAATAATAGGTTTTTGATCCAAAATGAGCCACATCACTCCATCCCAAGGCTCAAAACTCGTCCACACTCTTGCCTTGGGGTGTAGAGAGGTACTATGTGGCTTAAGGGAAGTGAATCCACGTTTTTACCTCGAAATTTCGAGTTAAAGCGACTTATTTTTGGTTCTGCAGAGTTCTACTAACCGGTTAGCCACTGCTAAAATTCAGAAATTTAAATATAATACAGTGTTGCACTGAAAAATTAATTTAAAAAGATTTACTTCTCAAAACAAAATTTCCATCGTTGGATGTTAAGATTAAAAGGTTAGGAACCTTGTCTAAAAATTTGAGAACGATCCAACGGTTAACGAAGGAGATATTGGTCAATCTTTGCATCATATTTTACAAAAATATCATTTTCTTAATTATTCTATTTAAATCCTTCTTGCTATAATTATTTTATCTCCAATAAAATATGTTTCCTTTTGTTTATCTTTCTAAAATACTTATTTTAAAATAATTTTCAATATTAAAATAATTATTTAATCTTTCTATAAAAATAAGGGATGTTACATTAAGCATTATTATGTTGAGTTTGAAATTAAACGTACATCGGATATGTTATCTTATTATGTTTTGAATTTAAAGTTTGAATATTAGTGGATAAATTATCTTATATTACTTATTAGTATTAACGAATAATATCTTATCAACCAACGTGAGGTTGGTCAAGTGGTAGCTCACTTGATCCCTTAACCAACTGGTCTCGAGTTCAAGCCTTGGGTATGGATAAGAACAACCCCCGCTGGGAGACCCCTACCGCTTAATGCGAGCTCAGTTGGGTCGGACCGGATAAGTCGGATTCTGGGTAAACCAGATTCGGGTACCGGTTGGTGTACACAAAAAAAAATCTTATCATATTTTGTTGTAATGTTAAGTTTGAAATTATGAATATTGATAATTAATAGGTCACAGGTTATTACAATATAGATATAAATTTTTTAGGTAAACTCGTACGGGTTTGCAAAACGAATTTACGACTAGAGTTTACTTAGGCAAAACGAGTCTACATAAACTCTCGAATTTGACAACCATGCATACAAGAATAGCTCCCGTCACACATTGCTTTCAAGAAAATTAAATGAAATAAACTAGCTGACAATCTCATATTCAAACTCCCCCTAAATTGATACATAAATCGTACTCCCTCTTTCTCTAAATATAAGCACGTGGACTAATTTTTTACTGGGATTAAGGAAGTTAGTTAATATTGTCAGTGGTATTGGAATTGATAATATTTGGTGTATTTTTTAAAATTACCCCTATAATTATCATTGAGACTCAAAATAGTATTGTGTAAATACGGGTGTTTGTGGAAAAGAAGTAATTAATAGCATTGGAAATTTGAATAAGGTCTTATATAAAAAACCAAGACCAAAGCACTAACTAGTGCTTATATTTAGAGATAGAGGGAATAAATAAGAACATTAATACTTCTCCACCCTTTGGCAACATCAAAACGATGAGGAGAAACTCTAAGCATCGAAGAGAGTTTCCAATATCTGGAAAAACACAATCAAGGGTATCTCCAATGCTCAAGTAAGTAAGGAATAAAATAAGGATTTTATTTCGGAACCCTCCGAGAACAGAGGGTATATGTACCCTCTTGACATGGCGTCATAGAAATCAGTCATGTGTTGTTTCCTTTTATGTTAACGAACGTATTTTTAATTCATTTAAATTTTGCAATGAGGTCTCTAACATATTTATTTAAAAATATTATTTTAATATTATTTTTAATAATGTAATTTACCCAAAATGACCTCCTTGCACTGTCACACATACACTCAATCTCTCTCCTTCTCCTCCTTCCTTCATCTACTACCCAAAACCCACCATAAAAAAAACGAAAAACAAACAACCTAAGACCCACACAACCGGCCCCCATCCATCTCTAATTAAAAAAAAAGAAAAAAAAAAAGAAAGAACAGATAATTGAAGCAGCTAACATCAGTCTTCATCAGTAGATGCAGAGAGATTCAGAATTATGTGCTACGTTGGAAAAGCAACAAAGATCTTCATTTTCATAGTCACTGTTCTTGTTGTTCTTGGCCTTGTCTTAGGATTCGGCCTCCTCCGCCGCCGCCACCACAACACCACCAAATGCTCCTCCTCTGATGATAACGATAACGATTCCTCCGATGATAATAATATTTTAAAAATTTTATTTAAAATAACATTTTTAAATAAATATGTTAGGGACCTCATTGCAAAATTTATGAATTAAAAATACGTCCGTTAACATAAAAGGAAATAACACAAGGCTGATTTCTATGGCGTCATGTCAAGAGGGTACAAAAACCCTCTGTTCTCGGAGGGTTCCGAAGCAAAGCCCATAAAACAATATATAGTGGGTAATGTAAATACACACAATCAAATTATGCAAAATGCATGTATAACAACAAAAATATGATTTTTTTTTTATCATCAAAACATAATGTAATGAGCATAGTGGAAATCCATATTTCCATATTCTCCCATTTTTATGATGGCAAAACATTATAGAAAAATATCTAATCAAATATCACAATAAGCGTAAATGCATATTTCATTATTCAATTTTTCTCCCCCTATATGTAACATCAGCAAAAAGATTAAAATATGTAATAAAAATTTTCTTCCCAATATTTCTCTCCCCACATATAAAGCACATAATTTCGAAATAGAATGGAGACACAAAACATGTAAATCAATGCATATTTTTCAAATGGATATTTTTCTTCTCCTTTATAATACAGTTTTCCAAAAATACATTACTCGAAGGAGATTGGCCATATACATAATCAGAACATGTAAATGCTTATAATACGCTATAGGAACAAAACATCATATGCTTATAATATCAATCCTATATGTCATGACAAGAAGGTATGCAATCCAATTAAGCACTATTATCATGCTAAGCATATGTCCTAAATACATGTATCATACCATAAAATAAATACATGAAGGTTAAGGGTAGTGATGATACTTATAGTTATAGAAAAGGACGGAGTGTGATGCTCCATTTTTCTTGAAGAACACTTTCACTTTAGAATAGTCTATTTTTATTCCTTATACTGCATTCTTCTTGGATAAATAGTAGCCGAAGTACTTTCTTCTCATTCGCATGTTTGTGTAAGATTATTTTAGTCGGTGTGCACTTATCCAAGAATTAATTTTAAATTTCTAGACCTTTGTGAACACCTACAAAATCAGTTTTAAAAACACTTTCTTATGTTAATATGGTATCCGAAATTTTGGATCTTTGAGTGTTAGTTATTATATATTCATAATAATATACAAGTTGAGAAAAATAGACATTATACACATTATTCATAGCATGCTATCTCCAATATAAATGGTTAAATTACAGGAAGCTTAAGCACACATAGGCAGATACCATGAAACTTCCGATTAATGGCTGCAGAAGGTTTCGTTCCAGATCATCGCTGTGCATATAATCAAACAGAGGACTCCGATGCTAATATAATTTCTAAGGTACAAAATCTTCTCTTATATGGAAATGATTTAGGAGTATCCTTTAGTAATACTCCATCCGTTCTAAAAATTTAATGAAAAATTTAAAAAATTATTATCTCAAATCAAATTTAAAATAATAAAGATAAAATAATGAAAATTTAAATCATCTAATTTATGATTGGATAATCAATTTAAAATATATAAAATAATTGATTTTGCAATTGGTTGATTTGAAAAATAAATTACTAAATCTTTTTTTCCTTAAATTTATTGGCTTTTCAAACTATAACCAATTTTTCAGGATGAATGGGGTATTGCCTTATTATTTAAAGAGGAATGATTGAGAAACCTACCTAAAGAGATATACTCATAAACCTATACATTAGGATCTTGACATTTATCATTTAAGTTCTTTTATTTAATTTTTTTAATTTAAAAATAACAAGTGTCATAATCTTATGTATATGTTTATAGGCTTGTAGGTCTCTAAATCATTTTTCTTATATAAAATAGTTGAATTGTGATTGCGTATCATTCTAGGGTTAATTTAATATGTCGATTATTTGACCATGCAGCCTAAAGGTACACGTTCAACCACTATAAAAGTAATAACCAATAATCTATACACGGAAAATGAGTTACCAACCTTATGCACAACATAAATAACCATATATAGATTGAAATAATTTGTAATGTGAGTTCGAATTATTAACCGCTGATGTGAAGGTGGATAAGTAATTTGCAAATGTCATTTTATGTGCGTCATGAGATAAGTAATTGTGCACTTTAATTACATTTTTAACGTATCATTCATAAACGTGCCGATAAACATCGTGGTTATATATATATGATGTGCCGTCGTCATTGTAGAAAAAATAATACATGCTCCTTAAATTCTTTTAGTAAAAATGTAACTATTTCTAACAAGCTAAGGCGTTAAACGTGCACAATTTAACACCCGTACAAGATTAACTTCAAATTCCTAATGGTTATGAAAAGTATTATTCAGTAAAACTAATTTATAGTTGGAAGTTTTGAATTTGTAGTTATGAGCTATGAAGCTAGTTAGGGGTTATGAGTTTATAGTTCAAAAAGTGTGTTTGGTATGACAAACTTATAGCTTATTTAGTAGTTTTTAGCTTATTGATTTGGTCAATAAGCTACTAGAGGTGTTTGGTGAACAAAAAATAAAAGAAGCTTATAGCTTTCAAAAAGGAAGCTTATAGCTTTTGAAAGCTAGCTTTTATAAAGCTACACCAGGTAGCTTTGAGAAAAAAATAAGAGCTTTCAATAAATCATATTTCAATTTTACCTTTTTTTTTATTAAATTATATTATTATTTATTCTGACCCAAATTAATATTATTACCCCCCCAAATTTTTTACTTTTTTCCCTCAAACCCAAAAACCTAGAATCCTTCTATATATTCAACATCTGTACGCACCACACCAAAACCACTCATAAAGAAATCTATATTTAACTATTGATTCAAGAGACATAAAGGTATGTGATATTTATTTCAACATTGATCATCAAATTTCTCTTTTACTTTTTTGTTATCCTCATTTTTTTTTATTTTGTGAATTTGGTTCAGATTGGATTTGTGTGATTTTGTGATGGGGTGTGTTCAATCAATAGGCTAAAAGTTTTGTCCTTCTTTCGTGTCATTGTTAATAAAGATACCGTGACATTTTTATAAAAATAATAAAAATGTTTAAAGTGCAGTATTACTTAGTAATAATTATTATGAATGTTATAATTTTTTTATCATTTATATCTATATGAATGAAGTATATGTCTTTCTCTATAAGCTACTAGTGTAGTATTTTCGTCATTGAAACATGAATGTCAATATTAATTATTATTCTACATGTTATGTACTTTTCAGTCATTTAACATGTTTAAATTAGTTGCACAGCTAGTTTTGTCAAACAACTCTAGTTCAATAAGCTAGCTATACAGCTATAAGCTCACAGCTATAATCCCCCAGCTATAAGCTAGGTTCACAGCTATCAGCTATAAGCTCACAACTATCAGCTACAAGCTCACAGCTATAAGTTAGTTTTGCCAAACAAACCCAAAGTTTGAAACTTTTTAGCTTTTGAAATAGAGTTGTTCGACAAAATTAGCTGTGCAGGTAGCTGAAAATTATTAAATGACCTAACAGGACATGTAATATTATTTTATTAATATTTATTATTTTAATTTTTTTGTTCTTTATATATTGGAGTAATAGTATAAAAACTTATTAAATTATTGTTAATTAAATTAAAATTTTTTTTATTCATTGATGTTGTTATTAAATGCTATACTTCGAAGATTGAGCCACTTGAGGACAGTGTAGGTGAGGTTGGTTTGAACCCTGATGAGCTTGTTATTAGATGTGATAAGGTTAGCTTGCTTTGTGAAAAGGATAGGATCAAGGATGCAGGATGGGGATGCGAATAGTGCTTATTTCCATTCTTGTTTGGTTAGGAGACGTAGAAGAAACATGATTTGTGCTCTTCGGGTTAACAATGTCTAGGTTCATGGTGTCATTGTATTAAAAGGAGCTATTATTGATCATTTTCAAGCTCATTTATTTGAGTCTTCCCTTGTTAGACCAACTCTTAATGGTATCACCTTCTCTCAGGTTTCGCAGGCAAGTAATTCTGTGTTGGTGGAGCCCTTTACTATGGATGAATTGGAGTTTATTATGTTTAAAGCTGTGATGGAGACAAAAGCCTTGGACAAGATGGATTTAACTTTAAATTCATAAGGCCTTTTGGGCCATCAGGAAAGAGGAGGCTCTGGATATGCTTAATGAGTTTTATTCAAATAGCAGTCTTTCAAAGGCTCTCCGTCATATGTTGTTGCTTTGATTCCAAAGGTTAATTGTCCTCAGTCTGTTGGTGAAAACAGACCTATTTCTCTTCTAGGTTGCCTTTACAAAATTATATCTATGATGCTGACTTTTAGACTACCTAAAGTAATTGACTCTCATATATCAAAAAATTAGTTTGCTTTTATTTCTAGTAGACAAATTCAGATTCGGGATGGGATGTTGATTTTTAATGAGGCGATTCATCATGTCCGAAAATCCTCAAAACAGTGTCTTATTCTTAAAGTTAACTTTGAAAAGTCTTATGACTCGGTAAACTAGTCCTTGGATATGTGCTGATCAAGATGGGTTTTTGTGAATCTTGGAGAAAATGGATAAAATATAATCTTGCATTTTTAGTGGTAGTTTATCGGTGCTGATTAATGGTAGTCCTGCTGAGGAAATAAATATTTAGCGTGGCCTTAAGCAAGGTAATCTATCTCCTTTCTTGTTTCTTTTTGTGGTTGACAGAGTGAGCGATCTTATGAGGGAGACTATTGGTTCTGGTTGCTTTCGTGGTTTTGTGATTGATGGCTCACAGGTTCAGATTTCTATTCTTCGATATACTGATGACACTATTTATTTTTGTTGGCGAGGCTTCTGAGGAGAATGTTCTCTGTCTAACATCTACTATGTTGAGATGTTTCAAGCTTATTTCTGGTTTAAAAGTGAACTTCCATAAGAGTAATATATTTGGGGTGGATGTTAGCGAGATTTTCTTAGATGTCGCCTCTGCTTGCCTCCATTGCAATATTGGAAATATTCCTTTTTGT
The DNA here is from genome assembly GCA_037953625.1 of Crotalaria pallida. Classification (NCBI taxonomy): domain Eukaryota; kingdom Viridiplantae; phylum Streptophyta; class Magnoliopsida; order Fabales; family Fabaceae; genus Crotalaria; species Crotalaria pallida. The sequence continues at coordinate 29,146,003 of CM075653.1, forward strand.
CTATCTTGGTCTCCCAATTGATGTCAATCCGAGGAAGTTAGCTCTTGCCAAACAGTAATTGATGTCTCGAAGAATAAGCTAGCTAGTCGGAGAGTTAAATATCTCTTGGGGGCAATCACTCTGATTAACTCTGTGTTGGCCTATCTACTATCTCTTTTTTCATCTTCCATTTAAGGTCTACAAAATTTTATCCTATATCCAGAGGAACTTCTTATAGGGGTTGTGAGGACAAAAAGAAGATTTCATAGGTTAGTTGGGATCATTTTTGTAGAGAAAAGAAGGATGGGGTTGGGAGTAAAGGATTTTAATATTTAATATTTCCCTTCTTGCCAAGTGGAGGTGGAGGCTATTGTCGAGGATGATTGCTTGTGTTTTCATTTGTTGGAGGCTAAGTACGATGACACTTTGATGCTTCTTCCTTAGTGTGAGCTCCCATAGCCAAAATTTTAATAAAGCCTCTGTTTGGTTTGTGCTATTGGATCTTTTAATGTGGGAGTAGACTAGAGGATTGTATCATTAAGAAAATAGGCTTTGCTAATTCTACTCTCTATTGGAAGGATAGGTGGTGTGGCTCTATTCCTCTTGAATATCAATATTTCCTGCTCCTCTGTTGACATGAACAAACTAGTCCAACATATGGGTGTTTGGTGTAATGTAATGGAGGTTGGTTTTGGAACCTTTGCGTTGTTGGCATCATAATCTTTTTTTAAAGAAGATATGTGGTTTGATTTGAATATTTTTGGTGTTGTGGTTATCTTTGACAAGTCAGTTTATAACTTCTTTCTTTTGCGCCTTATTAATGCACCTAATTCTGGGCTGATCAGTGATTATGCCATGTTTTCAAGAGGTTTGCAAGTTAAAAGTGTCATTCAAACTACGTGCTTTTTCTTGGCAGCTCCTTCTGAATGTAATTTGATGCGGCGTGATGTAAATGTGGATGTGCAGTGTTCCTTATGTCATGGTGCTGCCTGCACAAACAAACTATCATCTTTTTGTCGATTGGATTGAATATATAAATGAATACTTAGACATGGGTTTGGTGAGCTTGATGACATGTGTACTTGGCACTTGGAATGTTGGATTGGATATTGATTGGAAACGGATACGCGATATGATTTTGTGTTACCTTGAATACATGGATTAAGCATAATATTGATTTTGTATATCCATGATTGAATAGAATTTTTTTGGATGAGTTCAAATGCATGCAGTCATGAGTAATATATGGGGGAAATATGTTCCAAAGCATTCGAAATGGATTAGTAATCAACTATATCAATGATTTATGTTGTCATCACCCTTTTCTGTCATGTATATCCTGTTAATAGGTCATGTTAACCAGATAATCGTTCAAATGAAAATAGAATAGGGCATTTTTAACAGGTTTAACCGGATAATCATCTGGTTAACCAATAAACCTACATCAAAAAGGCAAATACAATAGAAAACAAAATAGGGAATCTTTACTAATTCAATTTCAATGACCTTAGGACACATGCTAGAGGAATGTTATGGGTACATATTCTTAATTGAATATAGATACAAGGAAATAGAAATAAAAGGAACCACCATACAAACTTTGAAAAGTGTATGCAAGTAAATATAGTATTAATAAATCAATGGGACGCTAAACTAAATAAAGTTATTATAGTTTGTAACGAATATAATTGAGTAAACAAAGTTATGATGAATGGAATGAACAATAATGAATTACTCGGGTTATGGAGGGAATATATTAAATAAAATAAGTCCAAGATTAATCTAGTGTAATATTATCATTCATTAGGTATGTTTGATTTATTTGTATTATGAATGCTAAATTGAAACCTGACTCTTATTCTAGGATAAAAGAGACTCACTCCCAGTGATTAATATTTTAGGTGCAAATGACTTGACAAAGGCAAAGAATGTCCCAGCGGAAAAGGCGAAAAGAAAGAACTGTAAGTGAAAATCGTATTTGATACAGATGTACGCCCCATATTGTTGGTGTTGATACTAGCAAGTATACTACTAGATCACAAGTAATATAATGAAAGTAAATTATCGTTCCACTCGAGAAATTGTGAGTTGTTTCCAAATAATTCTCACCAAAGGCGTAGCTAAAAGAGAAATCTATAAGTTTTAAAATTAAATAAAATAAACAAACCGATTAAAGATAAACCAATTAAAAATAGGGTTTGTGAGACAGATAAAGAAAGGCGTTAGGAACTTAGTTTCATTGCAAGACTTGTTTATTAATTATGAATCTCTATTTTTCATTGAATCCACGACATCAAGAGGTAATAAAAACCAAATGTCTCTGCGAATTTTTGTTTCTTATCAATATGAGAACCCTTAATGTTTTAAATGATTTTGACATATGAATAACCATTAATTAAGAACACTAGAAAATTAAAGTCATATAAGCCTTAGCTGTATGTCTACACACTAGGTGGTTATATTGTTTGATTGAACGGCCTATTCTAACTCTCAGATGTTATTTCTTGTTGAATTAGAGATCCAAAACAAAACATAAATTAGCTACTTTCATGAATTGGAATTAAAACACAACCAAACAATAGATTTGAACTCATCCATACAAATCCACCATGCTCCTAACTACAAAGGGTTTTAGTTACACATTATAAAAGATTAAATAGAAGAAATAGAATAGGATTCCCTATCATAGACAATAAGGAATTACCTCTAACTCTCTCTTCTAATGAAGTGCAGAATATGCAATCTCTATCTTTCTCTAAAAGCTACTAAACATAATGCTAAGTCCTAGAATATATAGAAAAGACTAATCCTAAAACGAATCAAACTAAATTCTATCAGAATCCTCAAAACAAAATAGATAAGCCCAACTAGTAGGTCCACACGCCTAGGCGTGGATCAAAAACTGATCTTTAAATTCCTCCTCGTGCAGCACGTGCCTGGGCGTGGCATACCTCACACCTGGGCGTGTGACTCCTTGAATTGGCTGAGTTTTTCTTAATTGTTTTCTGACTTTTTACACCTCAACCCTGACATTTAAACCCCTTCGTGGGCAACATTTAAGAATAGCATTTTTCTCCATTCCAGCTACAATCTCATGATCTTCAAAGCTCTTTTCCATTCCACAGCATAAATCATCAAATTAAGCTTCAAATTCCTGAAATCAAACCCAAAACGGATCAAAACATTCAAAGATTCATTCTAAATTGCCTAACTTTCCTAAAAACATAACAAAATCCTAATGTTTACTTAAGAACCAAGCAAAAACCATAGTAAACGGGAGTTAATTATTGCTCAAAAACATTATATATTAGACTCAAATCACATATATTGGAATCATTTTCGAAAAATTCTCTTTGCAATACTGATGTAAACCTTATTTCTCATAAGTTTTGTAAAGAGATTATATTTTTGGGAATAAATAAAAGTAATATTTTTCTTCGTTGCCAAATATTTTTATGAAAATATTCTTTATTGAATTGGGGTATTATATATATATATAGAGTTGGTTAATTATGTTGTATTGTGATTCACATGGTGTATTTGTTAGGATTTAATATACTCTATTTCCTTTGTTTAGGATTTTTTTCATTATGTTTTTTTCTATCAAAGTTTTTAAAAAGATAGAGATCCTAGTAATGCTAGGTACACATGTTCTAGTATATGTCCCCCTTAAATTATGGTATAGACTATATACCAATGGTGTTTATAAACCATACTTAAGTGAGCTTCTGCTGACTCAATTTTATATCATACGGTACATTTATTTATTTATATATATATATATATATATATATATATATATATATATATATTGTACAAATGAGGTGTTGTAACTCGTAACAACATGCAAATAATCCCAAAAGAAACATTTTTAAATATAAGAATTAAAATCAAAAAGAAAATATAAAGTTAAAATAAAAGATGGTATATAATAAATTCATTTTAACCAAAATTTTAGGCTTAGGATTGCCAAATTATCTTATGAGAAAGTACTACAAGGTAGTTAAATTGTAATCATTATGGTTTGAATTTTCCTTTCTATGTCCCACCTTGTACCAAATGAGTATATTAAATTATTTAATTTATATATGTTTGGTTGTGCGTAAGGGAATGGAAAAGGACACGTTTAATAGAATGTAAAAGGAAGAAGCTACACCTGCAAACATTGGGTAAAACTTCCCTTTTGAGGCAAGAAAACGCGGAAGCAAAACAAGCATTTAGCTCATTATTTTATGAGTATTGTGGCCGAGTGTATTGAGAACATTTGTTAATAAATTAAAAATAAATAAAAAAATTAAGTTTTATAATTCTAGTAATATTAAACTCATTATTTTTAATGCAAAATAATTCTTTTTAGCTACTTAAACAATACTTTAAAAGTACTTGTTATATTTTTTTTTATACTACTATACATAGATAGCTTACAATTGTAAGTAATAACCAGTGAATTATAAAGTATACTATAGACATAAAGCTTTCTTTTCTTTCTTTATATATATTTGTGTGTGTTATCCTGGCATCAATCACTCAACAAATAATGTTCTGAAAAGAAGACACAATAATCCAATCATGCTTTGTGCTACCACTACTGGTTCCCTGTTACTGGCTGCAATTTTCTCGGCTCTAACCCTTCTTTACCCATCAAATGCTCAACTGAGTTCAACCTTCTACTCCAGCACATGCCCAAATGTGTCTTCCATCGTGAGCAGTGTTATTCAGCAAGCTCTGCAATCAGATTCTCGTATAACCGCAAGCCTAACGCGTCTTCATTTTCATGATTGCTTTGTTAATGTAATTCCCATGCATCGATCCCTTATATTACTAATAAAACCTCTAAACCAATTTTCAACAAGCTTATTGATATGTTACTTATGTAATTGTGTTTTTATTATATATAGGGTCAGCATTGTCACAAAATTAAACTTAAGAGTTAAGAGGTCTAATTTTAATTTTTTTTTTTTAAGGTAAGCTTGGAGTCTAATTAATATATATTATTTCAGGGATGTGATGCATCTCTTTTGTTAGACCAGGGTGGCAACATAACACTGAGCGAGAAAAGTGCAACTCCCAACAATAACTCTGCTCGTGGCTTTGATGTAGTTGACAACATCAAGACTGCCGTTGAAAATTCATGCCCTGGTGTTGTATCTTGTGCTGATATTCTTGCCCTTGCTGCTGAAGCTTCTGTATCTCTGGTAATTTGCTAGTTATTTGAGGATTCTATCTCCATCTCTTCTAAATTTTCTTCTTTATTCTCCATTTTGTAAAAGAGAACCATTAAGCAACACCTTTGACAAAATCTTTCATATATATATCGGTTTTTCTATCCTATGCATCCCATACATAGGATATGAGAATATAAATAGTAAAAATGAATTCATGTCCTTAAAATATCGCGGGCAGTAGGCCTGCGTCCCGTAGGTCTAGATTCAGGATCGAAACTACTATACCCTCTTTTGTTTTTATCTCTTTTCAATATATTTATTATTACTGTCTCTTCGATTACTTAATAGCAATATTTTTTAAAGAAATACCAAATTCTTACACCATTTAATATTTTTTATTAGGCTTATTTATGTTTTTAGTCCCTGAAAGTTGGGGGTATTTTGATTTTGGTCCCTATAAGTTTTTTTTGACCTTGATTCATCCTTAATTGTTTTAAAAATTTGGTTTTAGTCTATGCCGTTAAGAAAAATCTGTTATTTACGAATGTGGCTAACGAAACTCCACGTCAGCATACACGTTTGCAAGTATTACGTGTCATCGGTACGATGTCATAGATGATCCGGATATATATATATATATATATATATATATATATATATATATGAGTAAAAGGGCCAAAGTTCAATCGACAAACACATTTGAGTTCGACTTTAGCCCTTTTTCTTTTGCGGGTTCAGATCATCCATGTCATCCTACCAATGACACATAATACTTGCGTATGCTGATGTGGAGTTTCGGCAAACACATTAGCAAATGACAGATTTTTCCTAAGGGCATGGATTAAAACCAAATTTTTAAAACAATTAAGGATGAATCAAGGTCAAAAAAACTTCTAGGGATCAAAACCAAAACAACCCCAACTTTCAGGAATTAAAAACATAATGTGTATAACCTTAAATGATTTAACTTATGAAATAGAGAGGAGTATAAGTTAAGGTTTTTTTTTAATCTAACATTGTAAAGTGTAAATTTTATAGATAACGATGAATCTAACAAATAAATTGTCTTATATTTTTTTTTCATAAAATACACCTATTTTTTTTTTGTCCGAATTCCTTGCGGAACCACCGGTATCCCCAAGAGCACCTTTTATACCAGGGAGCCCTTGAGACTAATCCGGAGCGAGCTGCGTGGATGACTCTCCCATTCTCATACATATTTTGACATCACACTCACATTCCCATACATATTTTCTACTCCATCTCAAAATACTTACTCTTTATCTCAAAAATAAGGTAAAAAATTATAAAAATTATTGTCCTAAATTGAAGTTTCAATAATAAATAAAAATTCTTGAAAATTGAATAATATAGTTTGTGATAGAATAATTAATAAATGATACATTTAATTATTAGTTAAGTGAATGGTTAATTTATTAGACAAAACATTAAAAGAAACAAATTTGATTAAAAAAAATATTCTCTTAATTTTTTTTTATTATTTAACATCCTATCCGATCCCCTCCTAATTACTTTTATGACCAACCTCCCTTGTCTGACCAGGATTTCGATGTTACATGTCAGCAAAATTGGTCAAAATTGATAGTAGGGGTAAATGACAAACCCAGAAATAATTTAAGGAAGTCAGACATAAAAAAAAAATAAGGGTATCTGACAAAAGTATCACAAACTTCATGAACATGAGAGACACGTAATTAAGCCAACTATTTATATCTCTAATTCTCTAACATATTTTGCAGGCAGGAGGTCCTTCCTGGAACGTACTACTTGGCCGAAGGGACGCTGTAATTGCCAACCAATCCGGTGCCAATTCCTCCATTCCCAGTCCAACAGAAAGTTTTGCCAACCTCACAGCCAAATTCTTTGCCGTTGGGTTAAACACAAGCGATCTCGTTGCACTCTCCGGTAATTATATTAATTATTCTCTTTTCTTTTTTTATAAATATTTTAAGGTTGTGATAAAAAATTAAAAGATATAATTAAAATCATTATTTGAATTAAACTTATATATTATTGTATTTTTCAATTTGACTTTTCACTGTCTCTTCCTAATAAAAAAAGGTTTAGGCACAATTTCTAACAATTTCGCAAAATTAATAGAGATTAAAAAAAAGGATGAAAATGATATAACCAATGTTGTTTTGCTTTTTTAAGGAGACTAATACAAAGGACTAAAGTGAAATAAACTTACGAATACAAAACCTAATGAAAGGAAAGTTTTGGGTGTGCTAACGGTCCATGTTGGACATCTTAAACAGCATATGATGTCAGAGATTAATGTAAACTAGTAACTGATCCCGTGCGGTCGCACGGGCATAAAAATGTATTTGATTTACTTAACCCATAAAATAAACGTAAAATAACGATCTCATAAAATCCAAAATATAATACGCTCGAAACATCCAAACATGAAAATAATTATCCAAATGACAATAATGATAATAAAATTTAAATGAAACATAAAAAAAGTGGTCTCTTTCCAATTTCCAGCATCGTTGAATGTCCCAAACTCATCATCAAACTCAGACGAACAAAACTGCAAAATGTGGAAGAAACATATTAATTTTCATGAGTATGCAATTATATAATAATATAATAATTATGTAATTGTTAGTAACTACCTTTTTAATGTAATATAATCAATTATGTTTTCCCCTTTTTTTTTGCTTTGTAGTTGAAAATTGTGGAGTTTCTATATCATCAATCCCATCAGCACAATTGTCAAGAATGACACTTAACTTTTTCTTCTTTGAAGTTATTGACAATGGAGTTTCCACCTCATTTCCTTGTGCCCGAGAGTCAAGAGAACAACTACCTTGCTATAATAATAGTTAATAATATAATTTGTATTAATAAAAAGAAATATAATTTTAATTCTTGCACAAACACAATAAAATATTCATTGAAATCAGACTTACATTAGTTGTTCGTTTTGAAGAAATAGGTGGTGAATGAACTTGTGATGGAATCTGACTTGATAAATTGGTGACCTTAAAAAAAAAAAATATATATATATATATATAAAACACAAATAAAAATTTTATATATTAAAAAATTTTATATAGTAAATATTTAATGTAAGGTGCATACCTCTGCTGCCAATCTTTGTGTTTGAAATTCAGTGTTGAAATTATCAGCTTCAACAATTGTAACCACATTGAAATTATCCAATTTTTTTTCAATATTATAATATTGTTTAACATCAACCACAAAAACATATTCTTTTCCAATGAGGTTATCAAATTCTTTAGGGAATCCAAATTCATCGTTATCCTGTATAACATAAATAAAAAATTATCTCAAAAAATGCAAATTATTTATTTACAAAAACAATTTTAAATATTTACACTAAATCAAAAAAATTCCTTTTACCTTGATCATTTGATCCTTTAACTCAGTTGCAGTTTTTTTGAGCAGTTTAAAAGCATCTTTATCAAAAATAGTGAAACACGCATATCCAACCGAATCACTAACCCTCACTTGAATTTTGAACCTATTTTACAGAAATTGATATTTAGCATACAGATATTTAAATAAACCAAATGATAGCATACTTGGAAAGTTGCGTGAAGGGAAAACCTTTGTGTAACTATATTTGGTTCCTTTTCACATCTATTGCACCAAATTCCCATTCTTCCATCACTTCTTTCCTTCTCACCAATCTTTTGAGGACATTTATCACATCCATCATAGCACCAATTATGGTCTTCAATGATTTCTTCTATCTTTGCAATAACTGAATATCTTCCAGCCTTTTTTTTTAAATTAAAAAAAAAATTAAGAAAAAAGAAAAGCAATGAACAATAGACGTTAAAAATGGATAAATAATTCAGTCAGAATAATAACAAACGAAGCTTAAATAAATTCACCTCTTCAATAGTTTTAATATCAATAAGTGTTTTCCTAAAATCAGGATTAGTTAGAGCAATGCCAATTGTGCTTTGACTACTGTTTGTGAATTGAGAAGAACTTAATCCCTGAGTAGGCACTTGATCTATTGCACTACATAACCAAAAAAAATTATGACCAATGAAAACTATTAGAAAAAAAAATTAATAAAAACAAAAAAATAAAGCAACAAAATATATTTTCACCTCTCATGAAGCAACATTGTTTCGGGTACTGTGGGGTTGAAAAAAATTTTAGTTGCATTCCAATAAGTTGTTGCAGAAGTAAATCCTAAGCATTCAAAAACAAAATCCGCAAAATAAAATAAACAAAGAATAATAACTTTCGATATTATTATTTTATAAAACTTAAAAAAATAAAAACAAATAATTTAAAGATAATAACCGTTCCAATTTGAGATTTTTCCAAGTTGCAAAGCAATCACTTTTGGTTGTTCAGATCCATTAAGAAAGTCAAGTACTGATTGACTATGATCCTTGAAAAAAATAACAGGCAAAGTATTGTGCCTGAAATAAAAAAAATGATAAATAAATATATATAAAAAGAAAATAAAAACAAAAAATGGAAAATCGCTGACCTTTCATTAGCAAGGATCAACATAAGCTTATGTGCAACTTCTCCTTGATATTGATAAGGTTCAAGAGAACCATGCTCCTTAACCACTCCAATAATGTCTGTAAATATCAATTGTTAATTAATTATTAAATATTAATCATAAATATTATGATTATCATTATGATTATTATCATTAAATTAAAGTAATTAAATTAATTAAAATAAAATAAGTAATCAAAAGCTTATTAACATTTAAAATGAAAAATACCTATAAGATAGTCTTCAGGTTTCTCATCCAATCCAATTTCTTCAAAAGAAACAAAGTCAAAATCTTCACTTGCAATATTTTCTCCACATGGTTCAATCCTTGTTCCAAAATTAATATTAATACGATATGGATGCTTGGTTGGACGACATTGTCCAGTCACAGGTCCAACATAAAATCTGGAAAGCTGTATTACTGATCCCTCTTCAATATATTTTCTATGTTTTTTCATAGCATCCTGATCAATTATCAGCCCTTGTATTTTATCACCCTGCAATAAGCAATAAATCAAATTTGCTCTCCATTAAAAACAACAGATCAATAAAGAAAAAAAAAAGGCAGTGAAAAAAAAAGTAGAAGAAAGAAAGGATATTAACGGAGCATAATTAATTAAAAAGAAAAAAGTTAAATAAAATCAAATTAAATTAAAAAAAATAAGTAAAAAAGTTCATACCTTCTTGTCAATGAGAACCATGTTTATACTCATGACCTTACCCCTTGGATTTACATCCCAACACCTATGTATCTTTACCTGCAAAGACCTGGTTTCCCTTCCAATTTTTAAGTCAGATACCAAGCACAATGCCATAATAGTCAATATCCACGGTTTTTCACTCAGCAAGGAAAACTGAACTAAGATTGAAATCAACCTTTGAAAGAGATGCATGGTACATTATATAGTAATAATAATATTGGATTTCGTGCACAGCCCCCTTATACATGAGAAGACAAACAGTCTTCCGCTTCAGTGTTTCACCACTATCAATCCTGACCCTTTATGTCCACAGCTTTAGCACATGCGCTTTTGGGGACTACACTTCAATTTTAATAATATGCACTTGATTTTTGGGGACTACGCTTTTGGGGACATGATTCCAATATTCAAAAACTCACTATTAAATGCTATTGTTGAAAATAGACGATTCCAATAATCAAAACAAAGTAACATTAATTCCGGTTGTAATTTTGCAGAGTAATAATAATAAATAAACGTTATAACTTCAGTTTTTTGTATTGGAAAGAGATTATTCGAATAACCAAGCAAATAGTCAGTCGTTCTATTCATTATTACTATTATCCAATTATCCAGGAAAAAAAAAAGAGAAACACACATGACCAAGAAAAAAAAAAGACAAAACAAACCATAACTGACGGAACGAAAACAAAAATCATAATATTCCAAGCAACATTAACTGGTTCATTACTCCCCTGCATTCCAGCACCTCCAACAGCCTTGACTGCGCCGTTCCCACCCTTGTCATCGAAATCATCCTTCCCATTAGGACGATCAGAATCCCCTGTAAATGAGCCAATGAATTATGCGGTTATGACGACCATCTTTTGATATCCTGACTTTTTTATAATAATCATGCTTCTCATACCAGCTGAAAATATCATCCCTCTGTGCCCATGCAGCAGTAGTTGAATCTAAACAAAAATTAAACAATTCCAAGAACAATGATGCAGCTGTCAACATATCATATCCCATAAATATGAAGTTTCAATTTAAAATTCAGCATAACCTCCTGGATTGCGTCTTAAAAATAGAACATTATTAAGCATAACCTCAAATTATAAATTAAATAAATAAACCAACATCATCATGAACATCATAGTACAACCGAGTCTACATTCGCAAAGAAAGAAGCAAGGACTCATGTTTTCAATCACACTACAGATTATTATTTTTTTTATCAACTTATAACATATTATTAATGAGTAAAAAAGCAAATACAAATAGCAGGAACATGAATTCAGATGCATGCACTATTAGTCAGAAAGAAGGGGCACAGTTTACCTTTGGAATATCAAGATATCAAAAATTTCTAAACCAAAACTCCAACTCCAATTGCTTGATTAAACAAATCTCTAAGCAACCACATTCTGGAATATTTCCTTGTACACAACATTTCTGGTAGTATTGATAGGGTTTCCATTATCATCAAGAAGCAAAAATTTAAGACCTTTCTTGCTCTTCACTCTTGAGACAGCAACATAAAGTTGTCCATGGGTGAACACTGGCTTAGGTAAATAGACAATGACATTACCAAGAGATTGACCTTGACTCTTGTTAATTGTCATGCAGTAGGAAATTGTGACAGGAAATTGGCGACGTTTAAGTTTGAAAGGAAGCCTTGTTTCAGGAAATAACCGAAAGTAAAGCAAAGTTTAATAACCGAAAGTTCCAGGAAATAATATCCAAAAAGATTCTCCAAAGCTCTCATAAAAAACAACCTGGACTTCTATTTACCTACACTCCTATGAAGTTCAAATTTTTTTCTCGAAGATGATGCAGGAGCAGAATCATGGTCTGGATTTTTCACACCACCACACTCTACAACACATGACTGAGTGTTTTCAACCGAACTGAAAACTTCACAATCTGATTCGGAAAAAAAAAATAGAAAAAATTTTTAAAAAAAAATTTAACAAAAATTAACAACTCTGCGATAAGGGAAAAGGAAAAATTATAGTAACACACGCAACTTAGATGCATCAGATTTGTATGCAAGAGTTTTAATAACCGAAAGTTCCAGGAAATAATATCCAAAAAGATTCTCCAAAGCTCTCATAAAAAACAACCTGGACTTCTATTTACCTGCACTCCTATGAAGTTCAAATTTTTTTCTCGAAGATGATGCAGGAGCAGAATCATGGTCTGGATTTTTCACACCACCACACTCTACAACACATGACTGAGTGTTTTCAACCGAACTGAAAACTTCACAATCTGATTCGGAAAAAAAAATAGAAAAATTTTTTAAAAAAAAATTTAACAAAAATTAACAACTCTGCGATAAGGGAAAAGGAAAAATTATAGTAACACACGCAACTTAGATGCATCAGATTTGTATGCAAGAGTTTTAATAACCGAAAGTTCCAGGAAATAATATCCAAAAAGATTCTCCAAAGCTCTCATAAAAAACAACCTGGACTTCTATTTACCTGCACTCCTATGAAGTTCAAATTTTTTTCTCGAAGATGATGCAGGAGCAGAATCATGGTCTGGATTTTTCACACCACCACACTCTACAACACATGACTGAGTGTTTTCAACCGAACTGAAAACTTCACAATCTGATTCGGAAAAAAAAATAGAAAAATTTTTTAAAAAAAAATTTAACAAAAATTAACAACTCTGCGATAAGGGAAAAGGAAAAATTATAGTAACACACGCAACTTAGATGCATCAGATTTGTATGCAAGAGTTTTACCATGTGACCTATGGTAATTGCTCAATTCACTTTGGTAAAAAGTTCAATAATAAGATGAATAAATTCACCAAAATTCACGGAAAATAGTGAAAAGGACTAAAAGGGGTGGGACCTGGAGACATGGTTCATCTTATATGGACACCTACTACATTAAAAGACATTGATAGATTGTAAGGTACAATCAGTCTATCTTTTGCACTGTGCCTAGAGCATGCGCAAAATTCAGAAACACTGCCCCATTACAGGATAAACTCAGAACTTCATTGTTACTATCAGTTTGAAAATGAGGCATGTAAAGGTGCAAAGATTTTACAATCAGTGTGACAAATTTAAGGCAGATTCAATGTCCTATACTAATAAATTGATCATTTTTGTCATATGACTCTTGTATTTATCACACTTAGAATTAATCTAAATTGTAATTTTGACTCATTAAAATGAATAGAAGTGACTGGTCACTCCTGTTGAAAGAAATTTAAGACTTTTCCTTACAAAATGAGACACGCTCCTTAATTAACAGTAGTTTTAAAAATTGAAATTCTTCAATTGCTATAAGAATGCAGTTGCTGCGGTAGGTTATTTTGCTATAATCATCATCCACTGCACGTCTCTCTAACTTATTCAGAAACAAAATATCTTTTGCACTGTGCCTAGAGCATGCGCAAAATTCAGAAACACTGCCCCATTACGGGATAAACTCAGAACTTCATTGTTACTATCAGTTTGAAAATGAGGCATGTAAAGGTGCAAAGATTTTACAATCAGTGTGACAGATTTAAGGCAGATTCAATGTCCTATACTAATAAATTGATCATTTTTGTCATATGACTCTTGTATTTATCACACTTAGAATTAATCTAAATTGTAATTTTGACTCATTAAAATGAATAGAAGTGACTGGTCACTCCTGTTGAAAGAAATTTAAGACTTTTCCTTACAAAATGAGACACACTCCTTAATTAACAGTAGTTTTAAAAATTGAAATTCTTCAATTGCTATAAGAATGCAGTTGCTGCGGTAGGTTATTTTCTTTTTAAGCAGTGAAACATGAAACGAAATTGTGAGAAAATTTTAGGTGGATTCAAAAATATTAATTTGAGCATAATCATCATCCATTGCACATCTCTCTAACTTATTTCCAGCACCAGAACAAACATGGTTAACGCAAAATCCTACACAAAATAAAGCAACAACAGAGAGTAATATCTAACCTGAAACATGTCCAAAGTCAAAGCCATGAGCAAATCTTCTAACACTCAAATCAACATCATTATCAAACAAAGCACGCATCCTAGCATTACTCGAACGCACAAATTCTTCAAGATCATCACACGGTTTTGAGGATGAACCTTCAAAGATCAGAATTCAAATAAGATTTGCAAAAAATGAACAACTACAAAATTAAACAAATTAATAATCGAAACCAAACCTCTCAAAATATGCTTCCCAGGTGTTAGCTTGCTCAGTGATGGCAACTTAAATTCACAATCATACCCGGGAACTGTAAAAAAAAATAATAATAAAATAAAGTCAAACCAAAAAGAAAAAAAATAATACTGAACTAACAGAATGATAAAGAAGAGAATCAAAAAACAACGAAAAAAAATTATCGTGGTCAACCTTCATTGAGATCAAGCCGAGGTCTCTTCAACTGGAATTGAAGATCAGACCCAGGAACTGAAAAAACTAAAAAATAAAATAAAAATCAAACAAAAAAAAAGATAAGAAACACACCGAGCTCTCTTGAGATAAGAAAGAAGAGAATCACAAAACAAAAAATTAAAAAAAAATAATCTAACCTTCGTTGAGATCAAACCGAGCTCTCTTCCATTCTCCTTCACCTCCCATTTTCGAAGAAACACACCGAATCTGAGTTGAAGAGCTGATAATGGAAAGGAAAATAAGCTGATATATGTTTATTAAGCACGAAGAAGACGAATCGCGCCATCGAGGAAAGCAAATAACAATCGCCATTGAAGAGCCTCGAGACCACCACGTGAGACAACCACGCGAGACAGAAAAGAGAGGAAATGGAAATAACGAAGAGTCGTGGAAGCACTACTCCAGCAGAAGCTTGTAGAACAAAACGAACGGTCCAGATCAATTTGCTTGCCCCCTTATTCAAATCGACGGCCAAGATAAGGCAACTAATAGTTCAGACATATAACAATATTAACAATAAAATAAACATAATAAACAGCAAATAACAAAACCAACAAAACAATTAAAGATGCATTAATTACAAAATATAAATGGAAACCAATCACAAGGATGATTAGGCGGGAGATTAAAAATGGCAATCACAGCTCCTATTTTATATTATTTAGATAACGTTTTACAATTATTTTAAGGATAAAAGTGAGTTTTTGTAATTTCAGGAATCAAAGTGAAAGTTGAGTGTAATTTTCGGGACTAAAATAATAGATTAGTCAAAATAAAAAACTTAATCAAGTCTAATTATATAGTAATCATTTCCCTCTTGTTAACTATACTTTATGACTGTAATGGACTTGAAGGTGCACATACGTTTGGTCGAGCACAATGTAGATTTTTCAACCAGAGGCTATTCAACTTCAGTGGCACAGGCAGCCCTGATCCTACATTAAACTCAACCTATCTAGCTACTCTGCAGCAAAACTGTCCACAGAATGGAAACGGGTCTACTCTGAACAACCTTGACCCTTCATCCCCAAACACTTTTGATAACAATTACTATGCAAATCTTATTACCAACCAAGGCCTTCTTCAAACTGATCAAGAGCTGTTTTCCACTAATGGTTCTTCCACAATCTCCATTGTCAACAACTTTGCTAGCAACCAAACCGCTTTCTTCCAGGCCTTTGCTCAGTCCATGATTAATATGGGTAATATCAAACCATTGACTGGGAGTCAGGGAGAAATTAGATCTGATTGTAAGAAAGTCAATGGAAGTTGAAAGATAAAGGATGCAAAATGCAAGATCAATTTGGAAGCACATATAATTAAAACTACATAGCTTTTTGCATTATTTGTGTGAGATATAGTAGAACTACAAAATGGATAATAAACATGTAATAATAGTGTTATTTTAACAACTCTTTTGACCAAATTCTTAACATTTTTGCAATCTATAAAGCGGTTCGCTTTATAAATAGCGTATTTATTGAGAAATTGGTCAAAATAGTTGTTCATATATTTCCTTTTGACTATTGGTTTGGTCCCTTTCATACTCTGTTATCTTATTACTATTCCAGACAAATATTTTCACATATAAATATGTATTGAGCTTATTGGCACTTACATGTAATGTAAGATTATTCTTTTTTATTCAACATGTGCTTTATTTTTTTTCCCTATATAGTCAGAAGTCAATTTACAAATTAAGTAGCTAGCTGTCAGCAATTTCAAAATCTCAATTCCTTTATCCGTTCTTTAATAGTATAAAAATTCTTTGCAATTTTCTTTTCTTGATTTATTGGAACACAGTTCATTTTCTAGTAACATTTAATTGTTTCTTTCTAAAAATATCGTTATTTATTCAACAGTTTTAAAGTTCTAATGATAATTATAAGAGTATTTTTAAAAAAGTATATCAAATATTTACATTTCCAATATCACTAACAATATTAAATATTTTTTTTAATAGCCATAAAATCTTCCAAAAATGTATTATATTAAAGGACGGAAGGAGTATATATTATGAGTAGAGGCAACAAAACCAGGACAACCCAAATAAACCTAGTATATAAGCGATATCTTAGATTCTTAAATTATAATCTGAGTAGATCCTGAATCATTTTAGTCTAATTAATAAAACTCAAACTCTCCTGGATTCGGGCCAACTAGCTAATATCACCTAAAAATGGCTTGACTTAGTTTTTTTAAAAAAGAGTTTACTTAATCTCAACTCTTTGGGCTGAGGGTCCTAAGGGGTAAGAAGCTAAAAGATGGTAAAGTGACGTTGGGAAGTAAAATCTACTGTCACCTAAGTATTAAATCTTTAATTTTTCAATGTAAAAATGTTATTTTAAGCCTCTTATTTGAGGTTAAAAAATCCTTAAAAAAATAATCCATTACCAAATTAATTAGATATTTTTTGCCCGAATGAATTAGTCTGACCCAATTATAATTCGAATCTGATGGGATAGCCCAAATTCTTATCTCTAATTATGAGTAATTGGGCTCGTCGTTGAAATTACGTCGGGTAACGTGGAATGGTCCGAATGTTTCCAACTTTCAATTGATACCGTGATAAAATGGGACAAGGCTCTCTAAAAAGTAAAAGTTTGAGAAGACAGAAAAGCACCTGATGAATGAGGTTCTTTTCTATGCATGCACAGCTTTAAGTCAACCAAAGATGATAACTTGCCATCACGTGTAATTTGTTCTGAGAAATAATTTGATATTGCACTAAAAAAATAAAATGTACTCCCTCCATTCTTTATTATATGTCGTTTTTTTTAGAGATTTTTTGTTTCTTTTTATTTGTCGTATTGAGGATTTCAAGAATGTAATAAATATTATTTTCCATGTTTATCCCTATTTAATATGTCTTGATTTATGTAAGTAGTGGAGAAAAATTAATAATTGTAGAGAGAGAAAGGATATAGTGGGAAAAAACATAATTAATGTATTAAAAATCTGAGTAATGATTAGATTTCTTAAAGGGTGCGTTTTATTTGAAATATGACAGATAAATAGGAGCAGAGGGAGTAATATACTTTTAATTTCAGTTCTTAAGGTCAAGGATAAACATTCATAGATAGATGATTTTTTTTTAAAATCAATACATTAAAAAAATCAAAAATTTAAAGTTTTAGTTTTTTTAAAAAAAAAAACTTATTCATTTTGTTTTCTTATCCTCAATCCTAAAGGTTGAGGTTCAAAAATTCCTATAAATATATGATGGGAGACTTTCTCTATACTATATTATATAATCATATACTTTCAAATGATTTTGACGTTCTTATAAGAATATACATATAAAAATAACATCAAAGTGAAATTGATTTAAGGCATATCAAACACATTCTCTTAAGAATCTATTGGTTACCCGTGCTAATTCCCTAGAGTTCAGCGAATCTTTTCAACTAATGTTTGTGTTTTATAAAGCAACCCATAAAAAAAAAGGCTTATTTATGTTTGGGATCCCTATACTTTCACCTTATTTTGACAGAAACCCTTTTTTTATATGAAAATACCCTGTACTTTTCTCCGGTGTGTCAGTTGCCCCTGCTCCCGATTCCGGCAAGTTTGTGCTGAGGTGGATCGTCGGAGTCCTTGTCATGTGTATACCACGTCGGCCACGTGTTAAAACCGGAGGTCCACGTGTTATCTCACTTAATTTTTATTTTTTTTTTTAAAAATTGGTTTCAACTTCAATTCTTTGAATGTATATTTGATGGTAATATTCTGCAACAAGTGCAAGGTACATAAGCCATGCCAAGTCTCACGCATCAGTGCAACAAGTGCCTTGGCCATCGCTTGGTCCTGATCGGTAAAGATAGTTTGAGGTTTTTTCTGGTTGTGCGCTTGCAAGAAAGTCTTAAACAACCACTCAAACGATTCAATTGTTTCATCATACGAAGCGCCTCACCAAAAATGACACAACCCTTATAGTGATTGAAACCATAAAATAGAGCAAGTGGC
This sequence comes from Crotalaria pallida, assembly GCA_037953625.1. Classification (NCBI taxonomy): domain Eukaryota; kingdom Viridiplantae; phylum Streptophyta; class Magnoliopsida; order Fabales; family Fabaceae; genus Crotalaria; species Crotalaria pallida. The sequence continues at coordinate 29,164,740 of CM075653.1, forward strand.
ATATTTGCTGTATAGGTGCAATAGGTAGTATCCAATGACACAATGTCACCAAAGTGCCCATAATTCAACACCATATTTGCATTAGCCCAGAATACATTTGTCATTTGTTGTTCAATATCCATTTGGTAAGCATGAAAGAAGCAACAGATTCTCCAATAATTGCCCCTGAAAGTATTTCAAAAGAAAACTCGGTTCACCGTACACCATACTTCTTTGTCGTTTTTGAGCTGAGATATTTTTTTACATCCAACCGTACATATCCAACATTAGCTCTATGGCTTGCTAGTGTGCACATAAGTTGAAAAGTTGACTTTGGGCTTAATCCAGAGTCATGAGCCAGATCAATCTCATGTGCTTAGACATCAGTTATCTTTTTGTGTGACACAAGCATGTGTGTTGTCTCCGGAAGTTGTAATGGATGATTATGTTCTTCCAAAAATTTATTGATGACAAGTTTTTCATTCTTCAATTCAAGTGTAATCCTTGCATTGCAATTAGTTCTAGTTTTAGCTCTATGCTTGCCAACCAAAGCATCTTTCTTGTCTATGTATCGTAGCCCCTCTTTGTTACAAACAAATCTACATGAGCTTCTAACACCATCTTTCTTTTTCTTGTTTACGAATCGTTGTCTAATTCCAAAACCAACACGTGCACCATATGCAAGCCAAAACTGTGAAGCAGCTTCTATATATATTATCAAACTCCATACCAACCCTTGGTTTCCAATCAAAATTAGAAGCTTTCATAGTATGATTTCTACAAAAGCAGTGATAATAACTTCTTAGTAAATGTTATAATAAGAATGCAACAATGATTAGCAAAAAAATTATAAAAAAATTAACAACCCAGTGTTTGTGGGATTTTCGTCCGACGCCTGCCGAACTGACGGTGATGGATGAGGTGTGGGTAACGACAGGTTATGTGGTAATCTTGCAAAGGAACTTGACCGTATTTTTTTGGTATTTTTCGATATTCGGGTTTGAAAGCGTTAAAATGCAACTTGAAAGTAAAAAAACCGACACCAGGAACACGATGCGGCGAGGAATTGAAAGGAAAGCGATTAAAATTTGCAGTATAGTAAAGAGCACGGAACGTAAATTTGCGTGAAATGTAGATTGCAGAAAATTAAAAGTGCAGGGAAGAGTAAATTGGAAAGCATAAAGATTGCATTGAATTTAAAAAGGGGTGGAAGGCTGAGGTTCTTTACAATGGCGTTTCTCCATTTATCTGCTCTGGTGAGATGTCTAGGATTTTGGCCTATGTGTGTCAACCTAGCAACCGACCCCGATTACAACCTAAGGACTTCCTATTTATAGGTATAGGAATCCGCAAACTATTTACAAAGCAAACTCGCACGTTCTGCATAACTGCAAAATCCACGATCTAAATAACTACCCACTACGCTATCCCCCACGATGTAACTGCCCACGTCGTGGTTTGGGCTTAGTGGATACTTCTGTCGGACCCCGTGATGACGTCTTTGCTGAGATCCATTCGACAAATATCCTTCGACTACAACCAATCAACTCTTGTCTAAGTCTTTTTGTTGTTCGAAGCATTGACGTTGCTGTGCTCCTACCTTTTGGTTCTGGGATGCCCACCGACATCAAGTCCCTTTCGACAAACAGGCCATCTGTCGGACTCGATTTCCGGCCTCAGATGCATTCGATTGATATCGTTGACATGTACTTTGATTAATAGTGTGTTATCACCAATCAACCAAAGCACTTGCCTCCGACAATTCTAGTAGAATGCCATCAGAGGTCTTTTCCTTTCCCTCTTTTATGGGAAAGACAACCAAAATTCGACCCTAGCAGGGCACAAACCTTGGCCTATGGGGATTACAAAGGTTCCCCCAAGGCTTATCTATCAAATTCAATGCTTCCTCCAATTCGGAGTTTCTTGCATTGATCTGATACATAAGAAATGGACCCCATGTAATCCCACATGTTTGGTCTTTCACCATTGATGAGGATAAGGAAGGTATTCGGAGCGAAGATTCCCCCATTTCCTCTTCAACTCCTGAACACCTCAATCCCACATGTTTGATCTTTCCTAAACTCATGCTACGTGGGATTTGAATCTCTTTTCTTCTTTCCAGAATTTGTGAAGGCATTCTTTGCATTTCTTCATACTCTCTCATGGCTTTTCCAGTTTCTGAGGTGGGGAATTTATAGCCATGGGAAGCATTAAATGCCTTCATAATTACTCTTCCGTTTCCAATGTTGACATGACTTTTCTGACTTCCTCTTTTCTTGCGCCATTACTCCTTCGACACAAACCTCTATTTCCGCCTTTTCCTTCTGTCGACACGTACACGTTCTTCGAAGTCACTTTTAAGTCGTGAGACTTAAGTACACCTCCTTCGACATCACTTATGTTGTCGACACACACCCTTTTGTCGAAATCGACCCTTTGTCAGGTTGCATGTTCACTTCCTTCGAAGTCACTTTTAAACAACAAATGTTTAAGTACACTTCCATCAACGTCACTTATACACCCGACATTCTTGCCCTTTTGTCAATTTTAACTTCCAGTTAACAGAGGCCCCCCAAGTTTTGGTATTCGACGCGCCTTTTCAGAGGATGCCAAAAGTTGTATTTTTCTGAACTGTCCTTTCATTACTAGGATTCTGAAACGGCGAGTTTATCCTTTCAAATTGACGCTTATTATTGGACCATTGTGTTAGTCTTAAACGTCTTTTCACTTCTTATTTCAAATTGATCAATTATCATTATCCTCCTTTCACATTTCCTTGCTCGTTACTGCATCTCTTTCTTCTTTGATCTAAACCCCTTTTCCTTTTTCAAAACTCTTCTTCAAACATGGCCCTTCAAGGATTTCTTGATCCTGAAATCGATTTGAACGTCAAGTACCATGAGCGTAGCTTGATTATCCCCGTGACTTCCTTCATTCCTGTCGATGGTGAACCCGTCAACCCATCTCCTGCTTTCTTGGGCCCATTAATGACTCCATCGGAGGCTCAGGATCCTGTTATGAGTACTAACTTTCCCCTTTCCAACCCTGATGAGATTCACCCTCTAGTCACTCTTAATCCTATATACACTTGTCACTTTAACAAAGAGCATTCTCGCCGGGTTTTGCGAAATGTAAGGTCATTCTCTAAATTTATGAACTGGCTTGAAAGGTTACAGCCTCACAAGAGCAAATCATGGAGGAGGGCTGGTTTCGAAGACCTTATGATTCTGACAACCTCCGGTTTGCGCTATGATGATGGGCTTTTCGGCGCTGCATGTTACTTTTGGTGCCGCCGGACCAACTACTTCCACTTCCGTAACGGCATGATGACTCCGACACTTTTTGACGTTGCCGCTTTGACTAGTCTTCGTCCTGAAGGAGAACTCTTAACTGTAGAAAGCAAGCTTGAAAATGTTGTGCCCATAAGTGGTGGGTCTTACGCCTTTACCAACTACGTTGAGGAGCGATGAGACGTTTATAAGGATTGTACAACAGTTAGTGCTAATGAGCATGTTGAGTTTTTGACGGTTTGGCTTAGCGCCTTCGTATTCTGCACCAAATCTCGACAGATTAACAAGTCTTTAGTGCCCTTAGCCACGATCTTGCATGAGGAAAGAAAAGTGGCCTTGAGTCAACTTCTTCTGGCGAAGTTGTATTCGACTATTAGCCATGTCTCCGACACTGTTAGACTTAATGATCAACTGGTGGCTAACGTTGGAGGCCCCACTTGGCTTTTGCATTTGTGGCTGAATGCCATTCTGAAACGTCACTTGACCTTCACCATCGACAGTGTTTGTCGTTTCAAGTTCAACTATGGTTGCTTGATGGCGAACTATGACGTTCCTGCACTTTCGTCTCGTACCAACAGCTTTCTTCATTTTATGAAGATTTTTGCTAACATCTCCATGTCGTCAGAGGACATTGATTTTTACCCTTTTGCTAATAGGGCCATGGGACCTGACTGGTTCCGTATTCCTCTCCCTAGTTCGAACGTCGAAGAAAGGCAGTTGAACGATGTCCTTTTGGGACATTATTTGAGTCAAAGAATTTTGTTCAGTGGTTTTCCTGACTCGTCTGCCTCCAAAGACAAGGAAGTCTTTTTGTATTACCCCAACTGTGTATCAAGAAATTTTGGTCTTTGTCAAGGGTTGCCTGCCCCCATTCTCCCGTCGGTAACACACGAATTCCACCATGGCCAATTGATAGACTATAAAGCTCCTTGGAAAACTGTGTTGCACAAGTTTGTGTTAAAGAACATTACCTTTGCTAGTCGTTTTAATCTTGTCGACTTTACTCCTTGTTTCCTGGCCAGTCCGAATTTTGTCCATTGGTGAGAAACTTATTTCAACACGTATCATGTGGATTACGACACTATTGTCGAAAGAATGAGTGCAAGAACTCCGACAGATTTGGCGGCCGACAAGTTTGGTATGAATACTTGTCTTCTTTTATTTAGACTCCTTTCTCCCTTTTTGCCCTTTAGTTTGTCGTTTTTCTTGCAGTAGCCAAACCGAATATCATTGACTATACTGCCGCAATCAAGGCCAATGCGTCGAAGAAGAAAGGTGGTGACCCTTCATCACCAAAGAAATCCAAAAAACGGCGCCAGTCTAATGCCATTGATGATTTCGTTGAGGCCAAAAAGCAACACAAGGGACGAACGGAACATCCGTCGAATAACCCTCAGGCTGATCCGGAAAGGACTGATAGCTCTTTAATACATCCTCTTTCAAGCAAGCATCGAGCTTCTACTGCTACGTCGGCTCCTCCCGTTCGTCCTACTTCGAATCCCGCGGTCAAAATCCAGCAGCATTCACGTCCGAAAGCCAAAGGAATCGTCATCAGGGAACCGTCTTCTCATGTTAACATTCAAAGAACACATGACCATGCAGCTTTAGTTGTCGATGTTTCTCACCACAACCCTCATGCTGGTGAATTCCTTCCTGTAACACCCTAAGTGAATTTCCCTTATTTTTAAAATTTACAACTTAAAAATTCCTTTTAATTCTTAAAAATGTTAAGTAAAATTTTTCCGAAAAACGGACAGAGTTCTATTTGTTTTACGGATATTTCCAAAATTTAGTTTCCCTGTCACCTGTCAAAATCAAATATAGCAGATACAACAGACAGAAATAAACATCATGAGCCTCTTAGGGCCATCGATAGTGGGACTTAGTTAATCGTCACCACATCATAAAATCCAGCAGTAAAATCAGAGTATCACCAGCAGAATAACATATAGTATGCCACTAAACAAAATAAAAGACCACACCCAACCCAAGGGTGAATAGATCCCGGGCCACCCCAACCAGAATATGTACATCAAAAAGATATCATACAAATCTCAACAACATATAATACATGAGACTCAAAATATGGCCCGGAATCCCATCATGACTACTAGGGAAAAGCTATCACACTCCCTCAGTGGGAGTGGGGTCCTGCTCGGCCTCTATCTCGATGTGCTCAAACTCAGTACCTGAAATGTTTGTAAGGGTGAGTACCGCACTAACTAGCAATGCATAAAGTATGCCAAGTCAATCACAATTAGTCACAATTAACATATAATGAACCTAGATACAAATCATGATTCACACTCTACGCTACAAACACATGCGTCTCCATAATTGCTAACCACCCCTCGAATGACTTTATGTCCACTTCCTCTCATTACTAACATTCTACTTTATTTATACTATTTCTTTTAACTACTCCTTCCTTTTCTTATCTTCTTATCTTTCTTTTCTTTTTCGGCGTTGTGGGATACTTCCACTGCGTTCCCCGCCTGCCAAGGATACGTCTTGCCGATGCGTACGGATCCCCAAAGGCCGCACGTCTTACTCAACCCATGCGATTGGTAGGCTTGTGACTTACTGCAGGTGTTGTGCACCCGGCTTACAACACCCCTCCGCACGTCTTCTAGGGTTAGTATTCACAACCCGGGGAGATGGTAATGCGAATCCTTCCACTGCGTTCCCCGTCTGTCGAGGATACGACTTACCGATGCGTACGGATCCCCAAAGGCCGCACGTCTTACTCAACCCATGCGATTGGTAGGCTTGTGACTTACTGCAGGTGTTGTGCACCCGGCTTATGGCACCCCTCCACACGTCTTCCAGGATTAGTATTCGCATTCCAAGGGAATCTTTAATCATATTTACTTTTATTTCCTTATTCATCCTTTCTCTTTTTAGTGTCTAATTAATTCTCTTCCTTGTCTAGTAATCTCCTCCTACTCTTAATTTCCTTTATGTCCAATATTTACTTCCAACTACTCACTTAATTGTCCTAAGTGTCATTTACCCCTTAATCTTGTGGAAGCCTATTCCTACATATATGCATAACTTTACACAACATCTAGCATACATCAATAAATCAAACATCATAAGCATAAACCAACCAACATTTAATTCACATAATTGGAGCATTTAGTAAAGTAAAGTTCTAAGCTTCCTAAATTACTCTAGCTTCTATCCTCATCCTTATCCTAATTTCTCCTAAGTAAACAAACCAAATAATCTCAACACATTCACACACCACTAGCTATACAACCACCGTACGACGATACATCCCCTTACCTTGAGATTGGAATGGAAAAGAGAAAACCTTAATGGGTATTGAACCCTAGAACCAAAAGTGCCCTTCCAAGCTTAATACCCACAATGACCCTTGATTGTGCAGAGAGATGTTGAGAGGCAAGAATATGATGATGATATTGTTCCTCTAGCCTTTACAAATATGAGAACTTCAAGTAATAGAAAAATCCATGCCCCTTTGTTAGAAAATAAGAGGGATAACTCTATTTTAGAAAAAGAACATAATAATCAAAAATCAAGAAGTGAAAAGGGAGAGAGGTGGTTTCATTTACTTACTCAATCTCTTGGAATCAAGAAGGAGCAAGATTGAGGGATGAAGGAGCTAACTCATGAGGTCAATCCATGGAGAAAGAGAGGAAACAAGCTTGATGATGATGCCTTGATGATAAGCTTGAGAATAGGAGCTCCAATGGAAAGGTGATTATTCAAGAACCAAAACCCTAAGCTTGGAAGGAGGGATTTTCGTATGGAGAGGAGAAGAGGATGATAGATTTTGTGTTTTTCCCTCCTTGGTTCGAGTTTGTGTGGCTTATATTGAGTTTGGGTGGAGAAAACCCAAAAATGCCCCCAAAACTCGTGAAAACGTGTTGCAGATGACAGAGATTTCGCTTAAGCGAAATTTATTCGCTTAAGCGAATCGGTCTCAGAAATGCCACGAATGGTTTTCGCTTAAGCGGCCATTTTCGCTTAAGCGAAATGGCCACAGTGGGGAAGTTTTCCGTTTTCGCTCAAGCGACTGATTTTCGCTTAAGCGAAACGTACAGGCACTGCTACTTTCAGTTTTCTATTTTTCAGCTATTTTCTCCCCAACTTCAAATAGCCATAACTTCTTCGTTCACCGTCGGATCTTGCTCAAATTTGGCGAGCAACTTCCTAAAAATCATACCTTCATATCCAACGGTGGGAATTGTGTTTTGAGTCCTAAATCTTTTATTTTAATTTCTTATCCTATTTGTTTCGTTTAACACTGAATCACTCGTTTGCCTCGTCCGTTCCTAACTTAATTTACTACTTCTTTATATTTTTAGAATTAAGTTACACTTATATAATAATAAAAAGAGGGATGTTACACTTCCGACCCCAGGACTTAATCCATTTGACGAAGAAGATGACGACGAAGACACTAGCTTTCATCTACAAAGGCGTCCTATTCGTCGACAAATGGTTATGGATGACTTGTCATCTGATGATCCTCATGCTGAAGTCTCTCCAGAACAAGTCGACAGACTTAACACTATTGAGGCGTCCATGCAGAGGTGCCTTGATGATACTTCATCGTCAACCGTTTTTTAAATTGTCGTTCAGGACTTTAATCAAGATGTTATCGACACGTAGCCTCTTGATCCCATTGACACTCAAGTTGTGGATTCCCCTGTTGCTGTCGTGGGGTCTGAGACCACTACTGCATGCACCCCTTCCTTTGAGGTAATTATGAATTTACTTATTCGCCCTTTATGCAGCATTAAAGTGACCTCACCAACTTCTCTTTTCTTGTTTTCCTAGATCCCCAACAACTCAGTCCACTTTGAAGATTTTGACGGCAGGTTATCGATTCTTTGCACATCTACCTCCACTGCCATTCCTTCTATTGATGTTCCTTCTTGCAATCCTTCATCTAGTATCATGGCCCCTTCGATTCAAGTGTCCCACTCCAATTCCTTCTCTACTCTTCGGGAATTAATGGCCAAAGCGCGTTCCGTTGAAGAAGCCATGAACTCTCCTTTAAGAGATACTGAATCGGCTACAGATCGGATGATAGTGACTTTGAAGAACATCTGTTGTCGACCCTTTGATCAGCTGTTGGCCGATTCTGCAACTGTTGAACTCTTGTCTTCTACCATCGATTCACTTTTGCGACACTCTGTTCTAGAAGATGTCGAATCCAAATTGGCCAACCTGCAACGATTTGTGAACAATTGGACTACTGAAAGTCCGAAGATCTTGAAAGACATCAAAGTTTATGAAGATGTCAAAACAAGTCAACATGAGTTGGAGGCCAAAATTATTGATTCGGAGCGAGAGGATGCCGATTGTTCTTCTAAGGTCAATCAAACACTCCGGCGATTGGAAGAAAATGGGGCCAAGATTCAAGAATTGAAAGATGAGTTGGCCCGTCGGGAGCAAGATCAATTGGAGATGACCCAATACGTGGAAGCTGCCAAGACCACACAACAAGAGTTGACTGCCAAAGTTGTCGCCTTGGTGGCTCCTTACCAGCAGATTACGGAGGCACTTGCTACACATTTGCAAGAATATAGAGCTGGACTCCGACGTCGAGATGCTTTCGCCAGGGAATGGCGATCTTTTAATAATTTGTTCAAATGAACTTTCGTTTTCCTTCTTGTATTGTTTGTTTTCCGCACTTTGATTCCTTTGTATGGATTTGCAATTTGATTTACTACATGTTTACTTCTGTCATTGTCGACTTATATCTTTTCAAATACTTGCCATTGATTGCTTTAATCTTTTTCCCCGACACGACTTCGACTAATTCGTACGCGTTGCCTGAAAAGGCCTTTAGCACTTGAAATGGTCCTTCCCATTTTGGTGACCATTTGCCATACTCGTTAGAACGCTTGTCGATGGGTAAGATTACTTTCCATACTAGTTCACCCGGTAGAAATGATTTAAATTTAACTCTGGAGTCGTAATATCTAGCAATTCTTTCCTTTTGTCACATAATATTCTCTAACGCCAAAATTCTTTCATCATGCACCTCGTTCAATTCATCAAACATGGAATTCCAGTAATCATTCACAAGCATTTCATGTTGCCTTTGAAATCGTACCGACTCCAAGTTTATTTCGACTGGCAACATGGCCTCATGGCCATATGTTAACATGTAAGGAGTCGTGCCCGTAGCTTCTTTTGGAGAATTTCGGATAGCCCACAATGCTGGTGTCAAAGCTTCATGCCAATTTCGTGGTTTCCCTTTGATCTGTTTCTTGATAATATTGATAATCCACTTGTTGGCTGCTTCCGCTTGACCATTAGCTTGAGCATAATAAGGTGTTGAAGTCAGTAATTTGATTCTTCTTGATGCCAGATATCCCTTCAATTTGCTTCCCAAGAAAATAGACGCTTGATCAGTAGTTATAGTCTCGGGAATCCCAAATCGACAGACAATATGGTCTTCAATAAAATCGATCACATGTTCTTGTTCGACTTTCACCAAAGGTATAGCTTCCACCCATTTGGTAAAGTAATCGACACCTACCAAGATCCTTGTATGGCCTTTTGAAGAATGTGGAACAATTTCTCCAATAACGTCTAGTGCCCATCCTCTGAAAGGCCAAGGCTTGATAATTGAATGCAGCTCACCATCTGGGACATTCTGAATATAGCCATGTTTTTGGCATTCTTCACATGATTTCGCAAAGTTCATGCAATCCGATACCAGAGTAAGCCAAAAAACCCTTTGTCTTTTCGGAGGACCCATTTCATCTTTTCTCTAGCTTGATGTGCTCCACATATTCCTTCATGGACCTCTGCCAAGGCTATAAAAGCATCTTCTTTATCGAGACACACCTCCAAATTTTCATCAACCGATTTGTGATACAAATATCCTCCTAGCAGCGTAAACTTGATAGCTTTTAGCTTCAAATTCCGCTCATCATTAGAAGATGGGTTTGCCAAGTAATCGGCTATGGGTTTTCTCCAATCATCGCTTGATGCTAATGCATTTACCATAACTTCTCTTTCGTGAGGAGGATATAATAACTCTTCGATCCGAGTCACGTTGTTTAAGACCTTTTTTGATACACGGTATCTAGATGCAATTTGGGCCAAATGATTGCCCTTTTGATTGTGACACCGGTATATGTGTTCAACCGAAACATCGTCAAATTGGCACATCATCTTTTGTGCCATATTGCAATATTTGGCCAACTTTGGACTTAAACATTTATACTCATTAACCAATTGTTTAATAACTAACTGAGAATCTCCTTTTATAGCCACGTTTTTAGCTTTTAGGAAAATTAAAATTTCAAGGCCAATTAAGATGGCCTCATATTCAGCTTCGTTATTTAAACATTGGTATTTGAGATTAAACACGAACTCTGTAGGAATTCCGTCGGGGGACACAAGCAAGATTCCAATTCCCGCCCCTTTTTTATGTGACGATCTATCAAAATACATCGTCCAAGGCCTTAAGCCAACAAAATTGACAGATAAAGCCACGTCTACACATGGGTGATCTGCCAAAAAGTCGGCTACCACTTGGCCTTTGACGGCTTTTAATGGTATGTACTGAAGTGAAACTTTCGTTAACGCTAACGTCCACTTGCCGATCCTGCCATGGATAATTGGCTTGGATAGCATGTATTTAATAACGTCAAACTTTGACAAAACTAAAACATGAAAACATTTCATATAATGTTTAAGCTTTGTACAATAAAAATAGAGTGCTAAGCACAATTTCTCTATAGCACTATACCGTGTTTTGGCATCATTCAACACTCTACTTAAATAAAATACAGCTCTCTCTACACCGTTCTCATTTTCCTGGGCTAACATGCTACCTATGGTGTAATCAGAAGTTGATATATACAATTTTAATGGGAAACCTGGTTGGGGCGGTATCATGACTGGTGGCGTTGACAGGTACAACTTTAAATCATCAAAAGCCGCTTATTGTTCCGGTCCCCAATTAAAATCTTCTTCTTGCTTTAGCCTAACAAGAGGCGCAAAGGCTCTAGTACTTCTTGACAAGTTTGATATGAATCTTCTCAAATAATTCACCTTGCCAAGAAACGACTGTACCTCTTTCTTGTTGGTTGGAGGAGATGCTTCTATGATTGCTTTGGCTTTGTTCTTGTCGACTTCTGTGTCGTTTCTGTGGACGAGAAACCCCAAAAACTGGCCGACGGTGACTCCAAAAGTGCATTTGATTGGATTCATCTTTAAATTATGCTCCCTCATTCTGCTAAATGCCTTTTCCAGGCTTTCCAAATGCTCTTCTTGGGTCTTCGATTTGATCACCACGTCGTCAATATACACTTCCAAGAACTTGCCAATCATGTCGTGGAAAATCAAATTCATTTCTCTTTGATATGTGGCTCCTGCATTCTTGAGTCCAAATGGCATCATCACCCATTCGAAGGTTCCAATGGCACCCAGACATCTGAACGCGGTTTTTGACACGTCGCCTTCAGCAAATGAGGATTATTTATCGCGTTTCCGGCAAATGAGGAGTAGATGTTTTACTCCAATTCTTGAACCGGAAGTAGTTAAGATGGCAGTAACTGGTTTAGAATATCATATTCGAAAGAAATTAGTTACCCAGCATTTGTTGGATTTGGCTCAATTAGCCGCTTGGGTGCGACAAATTGAAAATTTAAGAGATGAAAAAAATGAAAGGAAGAGATTCCAAAGTTCCCAAAAGAGAACGGATTCACTATGTCGATTCCCAGCCTTCTGATGGGGAGGCATTCGACGATGGCTCAGAGGTGAACGTGATAGAGTTAGGAAATGAGAAACCTTATACATGTTCCGCCTTAAAGCCATCCAAACCCGTTAATGAAAGTTTGTATAAGAAAACGTACACTTTCGACGTTTCTAAAACTGAACAAGTTTTTGACACGTTGTTAAAGGATAAACAGATTAGGTTGCCTGAGGGCCATAAACTGTTGAAAAAAGAAGAACTAAAAGGAAGAAAGTATTGTAAATATCATAACAATTACACTCACAATACCAATGATTGCTTTACTTTCAGGGATTTAATTCAACAGGGGATCGACAAAGGAAAGCTGAAGTTTTTGGAAAAAGACATGAAGATCGACACTGACCCGTTCCAGAAATAAGTCAACGAGGTCGAGTCTCAAGGGATGTTCTCTATCAATACCATGTCACTGGCTTATGATGCAGAAGTATTTCCGGAGGCCGGAGAGTCATTTCGAAATTTCTGCAAGAGGAAGTAACTCGGAGATCTCCAAATTTGTCCAAGGTGTCAAGTGGTTTACGATGGATAGGCTGCAACGCGAAAGGAGAAGGAGTCCAAAAGAGAAGATTTAAGGGAAAAAAATAAGAGCCAGGATCCAAGAAAGGGAATGTAACACCCCAATTTGGACATAGAATTTTCACTAAAAATTTGTGCCATTTTTTTTATAACATTATCTAAGTCGATTCGGTTTAATTCTTTTACCAAAAAGATTTTCATAAATACAATTTAATTCATTTGGTTTACAAAAATGTTTTGGTACTTAGACTTGCGTCATAAAATTCTATTCCCAAAAAGAGATGTTAACATCCAACACATTTCCAAAAACTCATTTTCTCAATGTCATATTTAGTCGATGGTTAACTTGCGGAAAAATAGTTTAATTACTTTATGAACATGATATATAACAAAGAAACTTCTTTTATTTCATTTAAAATAATCCATATTACAACTGGGGTTACATTCGGGATAGAGTAACCATGTCCTACCCATCCAAAGATGGAATACAAAACAAAAACTATCCTAGACTATTAGTCTTCATCATTTTCCTCCACCGCAATTGTCTGGAATATTCTTTGATTGCTGCTTCTGCTTCCTCCTCGTATGTACGTCGTCTCGTGATCCTCTTTCGACTTGAGCAACCGCTACTCGAGATAGTACATGATCTGTCATCTGTGAACATTGTTCCCCAATGTCCACAGGAAAGGGAAATAGAGAGAGTAAGCACTTCTGAACGATATGATCGTCGACGGCGCGGGCTTACAATAGGGGAATATTAAGATCATACAAGCATATCATAGCGTACATCATTATTATCATTACCTTATTCCATTTATTACCATAAAGTCCTTCCAAAAAGGATATACCTCATGACTGTTATAATTAATTATCTTAAGCTCTAAGTTTTATTATCGTAACCACCGGAAATTCGTGAAGGGGTACCACCACCGAGGCTCAAGGGTTTGGTAGCACACACGTTACATCTCCTCCATCATTCCAACCACATCCTAGTTCGGAAAGCAGATGGGACGCACAGGAACCCTAACCATGCTGGCATCGAATGTCGAAGGGTACGCACCAAAAATATCCAACAACCGAAGTAAAATCATTTCATACAGCTTCACCAAAATACAGCGACATCTAGCCCCATTCAGGTTCCCTCTCACCATCTAAGATTTGCTCCAGGGGGTGACAGCGCTATCTCTAGTTGATCGTGCAGTTCCTCGCTACGACATTGCCTACAACCGAAAGACAAGTCCTTGTAGTCTTGTGCCGCCTAGAGAAGCACTCGAGGCTTCTTGACGTTCACCGTCCTTGCCCTCCCCTATCGCAATCACCACTTGAAAGTACACCGGCCTCCAAGTATTCGGTATCTTTCCTCTCCACTACTTCACTCTCAACGCGTAGGTTTTGGAGAGGGGTTCCTAAGTCTTTTAAGTCTTTTAAATCTTTTAAGTCTTTTAAGTCTCTTCTTAAACCTAAGTTTTGGTCGACCCATTTTAAGCCTCGCTTCTAACGGGTCACGACCTCTAAGGGAAACATCAAGCACCCTCTACAGTACAGTGGATTCCACAAGACTTAGACCACGACACAGTCATCCACGTGGCCAGTCACTTAAAGGGGATATTTAGCAAAGTTATTTTGTGCCGCTTGCACCATCACTGTACACTACTATCGCTTTCGCAATTCCACATTATTCTTTAATCATTCTTATATTTTCATAATAGTATTTCCAAGATATGCCAAATCCTTCTCATAGAACGACCGGTCGATAAACACAAAGAACTCTTCTCATAAGAACCACCGAACATTAATTATCTTTCCATAAGATGAACCATTATTTCCAAAATATAATATACAATTCAAAAATATACAACATGGCATAATCAATTATCAACCGACATACAATAAAAATCGAGGAATCGTGTTTTTCGTATAAACGGCGGGATACGCACTCAATTGCCGTTTTACTACTCGACCGATAGATTCCTAGTTCCGACCTTTGAGATGATACGGAACGTCCTAATATTACCCTACATGCCACTATGTCTTAAGAAGGCTTCTCTCTCACCTTGAGTTGAAGCTACAATTTAGTGTCCTCCTGAGTTGAAGTCACGTCACCCGAATCCGAACAATTTGAAAGCCTTTACCAAATAATAATTACAAATAATTCCATAAATAACTACTCAGCTCCAATTAGGCAAACCACAAGATACATATCCTTAACAACAATTTTCTTCATCACTTTTAGGAAATCCAAAAGACTTGAACTAAAACTTCCAATACTTAAAATAAATCATACTTTACAAAATCCAAAACCTTTAAAACGTCAATGGAAATTTTTAGAACTAATTATTAAATCAAAAGAGATTATTAAGTCAAAATCAACAACAACTGCCACTCAAGGATTAACATAAGCCATTTAAAACAAATAACTTAAACTTGATGCAACCTTTTTAATCATTTGGACAGCCAAGAAACACATTTTTAAAATCAATACAAACACTTAACACATCAACAATCATTCTAAATTATAAACTCATTCACTTATCAAGTCAAAACAAGTTCTATTTTAAATATCATGCAACTATATAAAAATCTTCTCTGGACAGCAGCACGAATAAAGTTGCATTACTTCACAGTTACCCAAAAATTCATTCTTTTCAATTTCCCACTAAAAGATTCACATCCAAATTCTAAAAATGAAATTAAGCTTAAGAAAGTAATGTTTTTTCCACACTTATTCAATTATGGGCAGCACTTAAATCATTTCAATTCACCTTAAATCTTATACTACTAAGGTAAATATAAAACAAATCTGAACAACCACTCAAACAAATTGCACTTACTCACAATTTTCATCAAATTAAAGTTCTAACCTCTATTTTCAAAGAACTAAGAATTGTAACTCAAAAATACTCATAACTTATAAAAATAGTTACATATGGATTATTTAGAGAAGTATCGTATCACTTAGACAACAATATTTATAGCATACATTTACTTATCTGATGAAATACTATAACTTGCCTAAAAATTCTTAACATTATATTTTTACATCAAAATACAGCCCACTTCTTATTTACTAAATTCAAACAATATGATAACTATACCCAAACATACACACATACATTAAAATAATTTTTATAATTACTTAAATCAATTTATTAAATTTGGACAGTATACAATACAAACTCAAAATCACTTTTACAAGACATTCCACAATTATCATACAAGCACCAGTAAGACAACAATTTAATAAACAACTAGAAGGCATACATTTACAAAGTCATTTTTATATTTTCTTTTTAACTCTATATATAAAAAGTCTTAGCATAAAATTCACATATTGATTTAATCCAAAACAATTTCTATCATTGGTGCCACACACTTTAGATTTTTAGACAACATGCATACTTAAACTTAAAAATTCAATTTCTCTCAAACAGAAAATCGAAAACACATGCCGTTTCTTCCTAAATTCTTATTACAACTTCTACTATAATAAAATGACAAAATTAAACAAAATAAAATAGTTGCATCTGCTGTACAGCCACAGAAAAGTTGCATTACTTCAATAAGTTCAAGTAAAACAATCCAAAACAATTATATACAATTCTAACTTATGCCAAAGACTTATAACTACAATTATTTCTAATAAAATATTAATTTTTCATTAATTCTAAATTCTGGACAGCAACTTAATATTTTTATTTAAATTACTTTAATCACTCAAAAATACTTATTTCTATTTGTTTCTATATTACATTTGCATATATAAACAAGGTATCATTAACATTCTCAAAAATAATCATTTGGGGTCTTAAATAAATAAATTTTTCAGATTAAAATTTAAATTTCCAGAATTAAAATGAAACTTTCAAAATTAATCTTTTCCATATAAACATGTAATATTTTTCCTAAACATACTAAAACAATCATCAAATCAATTAGAAAAATTTAATTACTTGTATTCCTTTTTCTCTAAAATTAGACTAGCATATAGAAAAGTCAGAAAAATATTTTCAATTCCTAAAGCATCTATATAATATAATTACATCATTTGGTATACTAAAAATAAGAGGTTTAATCATTAACAAAATATAAAATAGATCTCTTTTAGAAAATAATTCACTTTTTCCAGCAACTAATATTTATAAACACATCAACCACATACTCGTACAACTAATCACAAATACATGTTCTTATAAGTTTATAACAACTACCATTTGTTCCTATTTCTTTTAAACAATTTAATATAATTTAACTACAAACCATACAACAAACAAATTACAAAAATAATTTTTTTTAAAAAGGACCATAGGCCTCACGGCCTACTCATATTTTTTAAATTTCCAGAAAATTTTATTTTTTATTCATTAACCTAATTCATTGAAAATCAGATACAATCAAACAATGACAATTACATAAAAATTCCATAAATTACCATTCCATACACTTCAAGAACATTCCAAATTTCCAGAATTCACTTTATTTCCAAAAATCAATTTTAGTTCCTTTAAATCATTTTCATTTTATTTCTACTTTAAAGAAAAGTACTTATTTGTTTTCATTCTTTTTAGAGACTTAATTATAACTCAAATATACATGAAATAACAACAATTATCACATAATATACATACACACATACACACGGTCCAGAAAAAGAAAGAAAAATAAAAGCCAAAATAAAAATTCATTTTAATCCTTTATTCATCTCTATTCTCTTTTATTATATTAAACAACAACACAATACACATATTAAAATACACAAATCAATCCTCAAATTTCTTAATGTATGCCTCGGTTTATATATACATATTAGAAATTATTATTTTTTTTCCCATTGTTATTTACTTATTTCTTTTTCATTCCTTAAAACAAAGAACAAAACAATTAAAAAGACAATGAATAAACACTTATTTGTTCACACAAAATTCTCTACAATTCTCATGTTCTAAGAATTAAAATAAACCCAGAAATTAAATTACTCAAACTCATCAAAACTATTAGCCATCTTAAGAATTTAAGAAAAGGGGAGATAAATCCCTTTAAACACTCTTTTTGTGTCCCTTTTCTCATTCTTAATTCATATGACCTAAGAACAACTTTTCAAAAATAAACTTTTAAAAGTAAAAAGGAAAATTTAGAACTTAGCTATAGAAGAATTTAGAAGCTTTACTCAAAACTAAAAAAAACAAAACAACTTAAAAATAGATTAAATAAATAAGTGATTTTGGGTTACCTCTACTCCTTAAGCCATAAAGAAAACTTCAAGAGACCAAGCAAATCCTTCCTCCCTCATTCCTTAGCTTAGTCGACCCTCTCTCTCTATTTTTCTCTTGGAATTTTATTTTTTTTTCTCTTATGAAACTATCAAGGTTTTGTGTGTGAAAAATGTGGGAACTAAGGCTCTCTATTTATAGGTGTTGAGGATGCATTTCCTCTCCATTTTTCAGAGGCAAATTCGGCCCCCCTTCATCAAGTCTCATTCAAAAATTTTCAAACACTACTTGGAACATGAACTAGCATTAAATGAGATTTTGTTGATTCCTAAAGCCTTTTAATTCATGGTTTATTCTCACAAACTTCAGAACTATTCTTCCCTTCTTCCCACTTACTTTGGACGGTGCATATTATGAAAAATAGAAGAGAAAATTTCTCATTGGTTCATTGTGGAGGTGCCTACATAATTATCTAATCATATTAACTATCAAAATTTGATTTTCTACCTACTGAACAAAATTTTTCGTAAATATAAAAATAAAAATTTTATTTTTATATATTAAGATTTTAAATTTTAATACGATCGTTTTCATATAAAGTTTATATTTTTTGGACTTACGGTTTGAAAGTTATGAATTTTTGAAGTCCTAAGGTCATTTGTTCAAAAATACACTTCCTAAGCTTTTCAAATATTTAAAATAAAAAAAAATACGAAAATACACTTTATTTAAATGATAGTACATTATACAACTTCAGAAATGCATTTTTATTTTCAAAGTAAAATATACTTTAGTCAAAAGGCTATTTAATGCATTAAAACCATACATTAGTTCTTAAAACTCAAAAATTCGTTCACTATTGTAGCAGTGATAAAATTTCGAAAACTCAAAAATAAAAATCAAAGCTTTATATTTTCATAATCTAGATTTCGATACGATCGTTTTGACATATCATTTGTAATTTTTCGACGTACGGTTGAAAAGATATGAATTTCTAAAGATATGATACTCTAATCCATCAAAAATCATTTCATCTTTTAAAATCATTTAAATCAAATACTTTACCTTAAAATATTTCATTTAAATAGGCTAGGGAAGACATTGGTATATAATATATATACCTATATATGTTACGTGTATACATATATATTTTCATATATATATATTTTTTATATAAACCCAGGTATCAAAATCAAGCATAATTTCCTAATTTTAATTATAAAATCACAAATAAATTGGGTAAAATTGTGGGTCTCACAGGGAACGTATCCGACGAGAGACATCCCGAGAGGCCCGTCGGCCTTTTTCAAGCCGAAGGGATTATGGAGGACATTCCTCAAGACTAACTATACATGATCGACTCATGCAGAAAAGGCAATAGTCGGAGTCGACATCTGGATCGATCTATGAAGGATTGACCAGGACTCAAAAGAGGAGGCTTCAAAGAATGCGAAAGGCAGAGGCTGAAGAAGTCAATATTAATGAGCTACCCATGAATGATGAAGGTTGCTTGGTCGCAACTGTGGACACTCGATGTATATTAACAAATTATGAGACATTCTCAAAATATAGCTTTATTTATATTAAATAAAGAAAGCTGGAGTATATAATAAATGCTATTCGTATAGGAACTTTATGGAAAAACTTTTTCTTTCTATACACCAAGTTCCATATCCGAAAGCTTTGATTCGAAAACACATTTCTTTCAAAAATGAACGGTTGAGTACCTGTTTGTACTTTCAGCGGAAAGGATTTTCAAAATGATTACTGCAGTTGTAATTGAAATAATTTTAAGGATCATAATAACTATACAACCATAGCCCATATATATATAAAAACTCAGGTACCCAAGTATCAGAGATAAAAGTCGAGGTAGCAAAATATAAGGATACAGACCAGCAGATATAAAATAACAGCTCTCATAGACCCTCTCGACTATATACAATATAACACAAATCAAAATAAAAGAGTCTTCGAGAGCTGAGCCATGATCCACCCACGCTGATGTCTGATCCCTGGTCTTCCAAAAGCTAAACACCACATCCTAACATGGTCCCCATACTGCACATACTATCAAAACAAAGACACCACATCACTGATTGTCCGCCGCTGGCCCATCCACGTCCTCTACGGGGTCCTCCTCCTCCTCCTCGTCCGACACCACAGGGGTAGCAACGCGACGCACTGGCTCCGGAGAGGGTGCAAAGCGTACCCTGGTGGTCGAACCAGGACGAGGAGTGGCCGTAGCAGTAGCCTCATCAGAAGTAGAGGGACGTGTACGGGTGGCTGGGCGTCGGACATGTAGATTATAAAAACGACGTCCATGATGTGGGGGTGGAGAACCAAAACGGTAAGTGTAAGCTGGTGGAATGTGCAGTATGTAGATCATGGGGATGCGAAGCCTACGAGGTCGCACTCGAGCCAGGGGGTTAGGATGACGAAAGATCACGTCAACCTCACCCTCGAACACCGCTTGGTGCTCCTCGTAGTCCCACACTCCTCTACGGAGCGGGCGTAACTCCACGTATGTCAGGTAACGAGCCATCACCTGCAAGGGCATAAGGAGTTAGCAAATACTAACGCATAATAAAATAGACAGGGTAAAGTTTTAATCAATTAATACTGTATCTCATACAATTAACAATTCATCATCCATGTTAAACACCAACATCAAGACTTAACTATAAGTCAATAGCATATGCAGTCATGATGTATCTAATCTTATCAATGCATGATTGTTGGCCAACTACAACAAATAGGCTTCCGTGGCACCTTAAAATAAACATGCCCGATACCCATACGGAGTATCTCATCGAACTCGGCCCGCAAATAAATCAACACCTCTAGAGCTCTTAGAAATGTTGCCGACGTATCCCGTAGGACTACGCCTCATCGAGTCCGGCACCAAATGACATGCCCACACGCACGTGTGTATTTCCGGAAACAGAAGGTGCAACCCCGGTCACCGACACTCCCCCGTGAACCCTTTGGAGCAGACACCCAGGTCCCTCGAGTTCAACCGAAAGGATATGCCCACGCCTCTCAGACGTGTCTCCACACATGTGGGAATCCAAATAATGCAGATGCTATGCATGGCTTTGACTACCCATACTGTTCAATGTCATTTAAGTTGTTCGAAGCTGGGACTTGGCATAATTAAACTTTATTTAACACACACTGACTTCCATTAATTTCTAGTTCAGTAATTAAATTGATTCAAACCCTTTGCTAATCAATCACCTCATCAAATTCTGATCCTTTTACAACAATTCAGTCACTAATAGATTAACAGAGTCTATTAATCGAGTATTGCATTAGATTACTCGAGTAATATTTTTGCACCTTTCGCATTACTCGATTAACAGATCTATTACTCGAGTAGTACTGCATATATTTCAAATTATTCAAAGTTTTAAGGTGTTACTCGATTAATACTTCAGATTAATCGAGTAATCCTCTTGCACTCATAAGATAAATCAGAATTTTCACGCATTACTCGAGTGACAGCTCGAATTACTCGAGTAAATTATGCAGTAAAACACTGCTGAACTGGTTTTTATATGTCAAACTCATGCCAATCCAATTTTTACCAAAGTTAAGCTTCAAACCAACTTAAATACATTACATTAAACTTGTTCATAGCATCAATTTCAAGCATTAACACCAAAATCACAGAATCATAACAATTTCCCCCAATTTTGACCTAAAACACAACCTCACATACCAATTCCTTAATTACCCAATTTCAGATCAAATTGAAGGTTCATTTAGCTTTAGATATCAAAATCTAACATGTTCCAATTCAGTTTTAAGATCAAATTGGCCTCCAAGCCATTGTCCCCTAACCTAGTGCCCTTTGAACCTCATGGTGGTTCAACCGATATTCAAATCAATTCCTCAATCTATTCTAGCATTAGTAAAGCTTCTCCCTTACCTCAATGAAGCTTTTTGGATGCACAGGCAGCAAAGAAACTCACAGAATTACCAAACTCCAAATGCTCTGTTTTCGGTTCCAAAACAGGTTCAGCATAGCAAGTTCGGGTGATAATTCAACCAACCAAACGTGCATGAAAATGAGCAAATTTGGTCAATATAGAAACTAGACATTGCAACCTCTAAATAGAAATCAAAATGACACGATTTGAGAACCTCTACCTACAAAAATCGAAATCTTGAACTTGGCTCCTCAAAGCTGAAATTTCCAACTTCAGTTTCAAGAGCCCAACTTCCAGCTGCAATAACTCCTCACCCAGGTAACCAAAATTCGTGATCTTGGTACGGTTTTGAAGTTCTTTTGACAAGCTTTAATAAGGTATAAAGCTCATCCACAGTGTATGGGTAGGGGTTAAGAACGAAGAGGAAGAACAGAGAGGGTTCAAACCAAATTTCAGCAGAGTTTCACTTCCTTTTTCTTTATTTCCACCAATTTCCTCAACCAAATTCATGAATTTATAGCCAACAATGACTACCATGCACACAAACACGTGTTTTCCATAATCCCAGTCGGTGCTAGGTGTTAAAATTTGAATTACTCAACTTGTTGAATCATCAAACGCACTTTCTTCAGCTTCAGAACCACTGTTACTCGAGTAACTGATCGGGCTACTCGAGTAACACGCCCAGATTTTCAAAAATTATTATTTTATTCACTTTCCCTCCAAATATCTTTCCAATATTACCTCTTAGGTCCTTTCCAAGGACTAAACTGCAAAAATCCTTATTTTTAGAACCCAAATTATTTTCTCTTATTTTTCCTTGGATAATTCTTTTAATATAACAATAAAATTAATAAATAAAACTAACTAATTCCATATAATTAGTTTTATTTAAATATTCCTTTTATTTACTTGGGAACAAAAATTGGGATATTACATTTCTCCCCCACTTACAAGAATTTCGTCCTCGAAATTCCGCTTACAAAAACAACTCAGGATAATCCTTTCTCATCTTATCTTCTAATTCCCAAGTTGCTTCTGATACATCAGCATTTTCCCAAATAACTTTGACTAGAGGAATTTCTTTTCCCCGCAACTGCTTCATTCTTCAATCTTCAATTCTGACAGGGATTGTCTCAAAAGTGAGATTCTCTCTCAAAGCCACATCATCAGGTTGAACTTCAATTACTGAATCGGGATCTGGCACAAATTCCCGCAATTGCGAAACATGAAACACATCATGAAGATTGGACAAAGACGGAGGCAAAGCGAGCTGATAAGCTACAGACCCGATACGCTTGAGTATCTGATAAGGACCAATAAACCTTGCTGACAACTTCTTTGTCTTCAAAGCTCTCCCAACACCAGTTGTTGGTCTTACGCGAATAAAAACATGATCGCCCTCTCCAAACTCCAAGGGTCTTCTCCTTTTATCCGCATAACTTTTCTGTCGGCTTTACGCTGTCTTCATCTTTTCTCTGATCATCTGAATCTTCTCAGAGGTTTCCTGAACAAGCTCAGGTCCAATAATTGTTTGCTCCCCCACTTGGAACCAACATAGGGGAGTTTGGCACTTCCTTCCGTACAAAGCTTCGAACGGTGCCATTCCAATACTGGTGTGATAACTGTTATTGTAGGTAAACTCTATCAGAGACAAGAGTTTATCCCAACCTTCCTGACTTTCTAACACACATGCTCTTAGCAAATCCTCAAGAGACTGGATAGTCCTTTCCGACTGACCATCAGTCTGGGGGTGATAAGCAGAACTCATTCTCAACTTCGATCCCAGAGACTGCTGCAAACCCTTCCAAAACTTCGAAGTAAATCTCGGATCTCGATCCGAAACAATACTTGAAGGTATACCATGCAGACGAACGATTTCCTTGATGTACAATTCAGCAAACTTATCCATGCGATAGCGCATATTAACTGGAATGAAATGCGCCGACTTGGTCAATCTATCAACGATTACCCAAATCGCATCATGCCCTCCAATAGTCCTTGGTAATCCAGACACAAAATCCATTGATATGCTATCCCATTTCCACACAGGGATATCCAAGGGTTGCAATTCACCGCCTGGCTTCTTATACTCAACTTTCGCCTTCTGACAAATCAGACAAGAAGCAACATACGAAGCAACATCTTTCTTTAACCCATACCACCAAAACAGCTTCTTCAAATCTTGATACATTTTGGTTGATCCCGGATGAATACTCATCCGACTTTTATGCGCTTCGTCTAGGATCAGTCTTCTTATCTCTAGATCTTTTGGAATACAAATCCGATCTTTGAATCGGAGAATTCCATCACTTCCAACCTGGAAGTTTGGTTCCTTCCCTTCCAACATAAGCCTTCTCTTCTCTTGCAGTTCTTCATCTATCTGCTGAGATTCCCGAACTTGAATCAGGAATTCATTGGTAATTTGCAACTTACCAAGCATAATGCATTCTCTTTCCACTTGCATCGTCATACTTAGATCACGAAACTTCTCGATTAGAGAAAATTCCTTGATCATCATTGAACTCATATGAAGAGTCTTCCGGCTTAAAGCATCAGCTACTACATTTGCTTTACCGGGATGGTATTGGAGCTCGAAATCATAATCCTTAATAAACTCCATCCAACGCCTTTGCCTCATATTCAACTCTTTCTGGTCAAACAGGTACCTCAAACTCTTATGGTCACTAAATACCTTGAAGGTAGTGCCATAGAGGTAGTGTCTCCAAATCTTCAGAGCGAAGACAATAGCAGCAAGCTCTAAATCATGCGTCGGATAGTTGACCTCATGCACTTTCAACTGCCTGGATGCGTATGCTACCACTTTTCTATCTTGCATTAAAACACATCCAAGCCCTTGCTTCGAAGCATCACAATAAACATTGAAGCTTCTATGTGGGTCAGGCAACACCAACACTGGTGAGGACGTCAACTTCTCCTTTAACAACTGAAAACTTTCCTCACACTTATGATCCCACAAGAAAGGTTGATCTTTACGAGTCAACTTAGTCAATGGCAAGGCAATCTTCGAAAAACCTTCAATAAACCTCTGGTAGTATCCAGCTAAACCCAAGAAACTACGGACCTCGGTCACAGTCTTTGGCTGTTCCCACTTCAGCACAGCTCCAACTTTAGCTGGATCTACAGCAATGCCTTCCTTGGTGATAACATGTCCCAAAAAGTTCACCTTGTCCAACCAAAACTCACACTTAGAAAGTTTGGCATACAACTGCTTCTCCTTCAAGATCCCCAACACAATCTTGAGATGTTCATCATGATCCTCATGACTCTTGGAATAGATAAGAATATCATCGATGAATACCACCATGAACGAATCCAAATAAGGTCTGAAAATCCGGTTCATATAATCCATGAAGATAGCAGGAGCATTCGTTAGCCCAAACGGCATAACCACATACTCATAATGACCATATCTTGATCAAAAAGCTGTCTTCGGAATGTCTTCATCCCGAATTCGAATTTGATGATATCCCGACCTTAGATCGATCTTAGAAAACACTGAAGCTCCTCGAACTTGATCCATAAGGTCGTCAATCCTTGGTAAAGGATACTTGTTCTTGATCGTGACCTTATTCAGCTGATGATAGTCCACACACATTCTCATGCTACCGTCCTTCTTCTTAACAAACAACAACGGGGCTCCCCAGGGCGAAACACTCGGCCTTATCATTTGCTTCTGCAGCAATTCTTCAATCTGTTTCTTCATCTCAGCCATCTCCGGTGGTGCCATCCTATACGGAGCAATCGAGATAGGTTCGGTTCCAGGTACGAGATCGATTCCAAACTCAATCTCACGCTTTGGCGGTAATCCTGGAATTTCTTCTGGAAACACTTCCGGAAAGTCTCTAACCACCAGAATATCCTCAATCTCCACTTCCTTCTTCTCTTCCACAATTGAGGAGAATAGACAAACATACCCTTGGGGTTCAAAACTTAAGGATTCATGGTTTCGGAACTGGATCGTCTTTTCCTCACAGTCTAAGATAACTTGATTTCGATGCAACCAATCCATTCCTAGGATCACATCTATCTTAAGCATGGGTAAACAGATCAAATCTACTGAGGATATATGGTTTAGGACCATTATCTTACAATCTTTGCAAACCTTAGAAACAACACAAGGGTTGTTGGTGGGGGTTTCAAGCTTTAGATGATAGGGTGACTCAGATACTACTAACTTTAAGCGATTTACACACTCATAAGACACGAAAGAGTGTGTGGCTCCGGAATCAAACATAATAACACAGGGTTGGGCATTAAGAAAATAGATACCTTGGATTAGGCCAGATGATGGGGTTAATTCCATTCCACTCAAAGAAAACACTTTTCCAGCAACAGCGGGTCTGCTTACTCCCTCTTTCTTTATCGGCTCCTTGCATTCACGAGAATAGTGCCCTTTCTTCCCACAATTGAAACAAAGGCCATGCTGAGCAGCATAACAACTTGTTCCGAAATGGAAACGGTTACACTTCTCGCACTTACGATTACTTGTTTGAGGAGTACCTTTACCACCATTCATTTCCTTCCCTTTTCCTTTATGATAATAAGGACCCTTACTCCGGTTGTTGAAATTTTTCTTCCTGATGGGTCCAGTCCCTGATTGACTCCTCCTTTGTGCCTCTTCCTTTCCTTATCATCTTCATAAACTCGGCACATCTCTACTAAAGCAGGAAAACTTCTCACCTTCTGATATCCAAAAGCAGACTTTATCTCCGGCTTGAGCCCATTCTCAAACTTGATGCATTTGGACCTCTCGTCCGGGTTGAGTTGGTAGTACGGAGAATACTTGATAAGCTCCTCGAACTTTGCTGCGTATTCCCCTACACTCATGTCTCCTTGTTTCAATTGCATAAATTCCAACTCCTTCTTTCTCCTTTGATCCTCAGGAAAGTATTTATTGAGAAATTTCTCAACAAACACATCCCAAGTAATCAGCCTTCCTTCATAATTCAAAAGTTGTATGGTGTGATGCCACCAATTCTCAGCTTCACCACACAACATGAAAACTGCAAACTTCACTCTTTGAGCATCGGTGCATTCCATAGTGCGAAAGATCTTGTTCAACTCCTGAATCCAACGATTCGCTTCCTCAGGCTTGTGACCTCCTTCAAACTTTGAAGGTTTAAAGCGTCGAAATTCCGAGAAAGTCTTCGACTCCTGGTTCTCTGCTTGCATTGGCTGATGGGGCGGATTAGATTGTTGCTGACGCATATTCACTAATACATCAGTCAACCTCTCTATGGCCTCGGCCATATGATTATTATTGTTTCTAGTAGACATCTTTAACCTGCACTGAAGATTCTACATCAGGCTAACATCCTAACGAGAAGTATGCATGACACACGTCTTTCCAATTCTAAAACTCACTATACATAGACGCTAAAGCAAGCATCTAAAACAAATATTACCTTTTGGAGATCACAGATCAGCATCAGTTCGTAGGATCACAGCTCTGATACCAACAAATGTGGACACACAATGTATATTAACAAATTATGAGACATTCTCAAAATATAGCTTTATTTATATTAAATAAAGAAATCTGGAGTATATAATAAATGCTATTCGTATAGGAACTTTATGGAAAAACTTTTTCTTTCTATACACCAAGTTCCATATCCGAAAGCTTTGATTCGAAAACACATTTCTTTCAAAAATGAACGGTTGAGTACCTGTTTGTACTTTCAGCGGAAACGATTTTCAAAATGATTACTGCAGTTGTAATTGAAATAATTTTAAGGATCATAATAACTATACAACCATAGCCCATATATATATAAAAACTCAGGTACCCAAGTATCAGAGATAAAAGTCGAGGTAGCAAAATATAAGGATACAGACCAGCAGATATAAAATAACAGCTCTCATAGACCCTCTCGACTATATACAATATAACACAAATCAAAATAAAAGAGTCTTCGAGAGCTAAGCCATGATCCACCCACGCTGATGTCTGATCCCTGGTCTTCCAAAAGCTAAACACCACATCCTAACATGGTCCCCATACTGCACATACTATCAAAACAAAGACACCACATCACTGATTGTCCGCCGCTGGCCCATCCACGTCCTCTACGGGGTCCTCCTCCTCCTCCTCGTCCGACACCACAGGGGTAGCAACGCGACGCACTGGCTCCGGAGAGGGTGCAAAGCGTACCCTGGTGGCCGAACCAGGGCGAGGAGTGGCCGTAGCAGTAGCCTCATCAGAAGTAGAGGGACGTGTACGGGTGGCTGGGCGTCGGACATGTAGATTATAAAAACGACGTCCATGATGTGGGGGTGGAGAACCAAAACGGTAAGTGTAAGCTGGTGGAATGTGCAGTATGTAGAACATGGGGATGCGAAGCCTACGAGGTCGCACTCGAGCCAGGGGGTTAGGATGACGAAAGATCACGTCAACCTCACCCTCGAACACCGCTCGGTGCTCCTCGTAGTCCCACACTCCTCTACGGAGCGGGCGTAACTCCACATATGTCAGGTAACGAGCCATCACCTGCAAGGGCATAAGGAGTTAGCAAATACTAACGCATAATAAAATAGACAGGGTAAAGTTTTAATCAATTAATACTGTATCTCATACAATTAACAATTCATCATCCATGTTAAACACCAACATCAAGACTTAACTATAAATCAATAGCATATGGAGTCATGATGTATCTAATCTTATCAATGCATGATTGTTGGCCAACTACAACAAATAGGCTTCCGTGGCACCTTAAAATAAACATGCCCGATACCCATACGGAGTATCTCATCGAACTCGGCCCGCAAATAAATCAACACCTCTAGAGCTCTTAGAAATGTTGCCGACGTATCCCGTAGGACTACGCCTCATCGAGTCCGGCACCAAATGACATGCCCACACGCACGTGTGTATTTCCGGAAACAGAAGGTGCAACCCCGGTCACCGACACTCCCCCGTGAACCCTTTGGAGCAGACACCCAGGTCCCTCGAGTTCAACCGAAAGGATATGCCCACGCCTCTCAGACGTGTCTCCACACATGTGGGAATCCAAATAATGCAGATGCTATGCATGGCTTTGACTACCCATACTGTTCAATGTCATTTAAGTTGTTCGAAGCTGGGACTTGGCATAATTAAACTTTATTTAACACACACTGACTTCCATTAATTTCTAGTTCAGTAATTAAATTGATTCAAACCCTTTGCTAATCAATCACCTCATCAAATTCTGATCCTTTTACAACAATTCAGTCACTAATAGATTAACAGAGTCTATTAATCGAGTATTGCATTAGATTACTCGAGTAATATTTTTGCACCTTTCGCATTACTCGATTAACAGATCTATTACTCGAGTAGTACTGCATATATTTCAAATTATTCAAAGTTTTAAGGTGTTACTCGATTAATACTTCAGATTAATCGAGTAATCCTCTTGCACTCATAAGATAAATCAGAATTTTCACGCATTACTCGAGTGACAGCTCGAATTACTCGAGTAAATTATGCAGTAAAACACTGCTGAACTGGTTTTTATATGTCAAACTCATGCCAATCCAATTTTTACCAAAGTTAAGCTTCAAACCAACTTAAATACATTACATTAAACTTGTTCATAGCATCAATTTCAAGCATTAACACCAAAATCACAGAATCATAACAATTTCCCCCAATTTTGACCTAAAACACAACCTCACATACCAATTCCTTAATTACCCAATTTCAGATCAAATTGAAGGTTCATTTAGCTTTAGATATCAAAATCTAACATGTTCCAATTCAGTTTTAAGATCAAATTGGCCTCCAAGCCATTGTCCCCTAACCTAGTGCCCTTTGAACCTCATGGTGGTTCAACCGATATTCAAATCAATTCCTCAATCTATTCTAGCATTAGTAAAGCTTCTCCCTTACCTCAATGAAGCTTTTTGGATGCACAGGCAGCAAAGAAACTCACAGAATTACCAAACTCCAAATGCTCTGTTTTCGGTTCCAAAACAGGTTCAGCATAGCAAGTTCGGGTGATAATTCAACCAACCAAACGTGCATGAAAATGAGCAAATTTGGTCAATATAGAAACTAGACATTGCAACCTCTAAATAGAAATCAAAATGACACGATTTGAGAACCTCTACCTACAAAAATCGAAATCTTGAACTTGGCTCCTCAAAGCTGAAATTTCCAACTTCAGTTTCAAGAGCCCAACTTCCAGCTGCAATAACTCCTCACCCAGGTAACCAAAATTCGTGATCTTGGTACGGTTTTGAAGTTCTTTTGACAAGCTTTAATAAGGTATAAAGCTCATCCACAGTGTATGGGTAGGGGTTAAGAACGAAGAGGAAGAACAGAGAGGGTTGAAACCAAATTTCAGCAGAGTTTCACTTCCTTTTTCTTTATTTCCACCAATTTCCTCAACCAAATTCATGAATTTATAGCCAACAATGACTACCATGCACACAAACACGTGTTTTCCATAATCCCAGTCGGTGCTAGGTGTTAAAATTTGAATTACTCAACTTGTTGAATCATCAAACGCACTTTCTTCAGCTTCAGAACCACTGTTACTCGAGTAACTGATCGGGCTACTCGAGTAACACGCCCAGATTTTCAAAAATTATTATTTTATTCACTTTCCCTCCAAATATCTTTCCAATATTACCTCTTAGGTCCTTTCCAAGGACTAAACTGCAAAAATCCTTATTTTTAGAACCCAAATTATTTTCTCTTATTTTTCCTTGGATAATTCTTTTAATATAACAATAAAATTAATAAATAAAACTAACTAATTCCATATAATTAGTTTTATTTAAATATTCCTTTTATTTACCTGGGAACAAAAATTGGGATATTACATTTCTCCCCCACTTACAAGAATTTCGTCCTCGAAATTCCGCTTACAAAAACAACTCAGGATAATCCTTTCTCATCTTATCTTCTAATTCCCAAGTTGCTTCTGATACATCAGCATTTTCCCAAATAACTTTGACTAGAGGAATTTCTTTTCCCCGCAACTGCTTCATTCTTCAATCTTCAATTCTGACAGGGATTGTCTCAAAAGTGAGATTCTCTCTCAAAGCCACATCATCAGGTTGAACTTCAATTACTGAATCGGGATCTGGCACAAATTCCCGCAATTGCGAAACATGAAACACATCATGAAGATTGGACAAAGACGGAGGCAAAGCGAGCTGATAAGCTACAGACCCGATACGCTTGAGTATCTGATAAGGACCAATAAACCTTGCTGACAACTTCTTTGTCTTCAAAGCTCTCCCAACACCAGTTGTTGGTCTTACGCGAATAAAAACATGATCGCCCTCTCCAAACTCCAAGGGTCTTCTCCTTTTATCCGCATAACTTTTCTGTCGGCTTTACGCTGTCTTCATCTTTTCTCTGATCATCTGAATCTTCTCAGAGGTTTCCTGAACAAGCTCAGGTCCAATAATTGTTTGCTCCCCCACTTGGAACCAACATAGGGGAGTTTGGCACTTCCTTCCGTACAAAGCTTCGAACGGTGCCATTCCAATACTGGTGTGATAACTGTTATTGTAGGTAAACTCTATCAGAGACAAGAGTTTATCCCAACCTTCCTGACTTTCTAACACACATGCTCTTAGCAAATCCTCAAGAGACTGGATAGTCCTTTCCGACTGACCATCAGTCTGGGGGTGATAAGCAGAACTCATTCTCAACTTCGATCCCAGAGACTGCTGCAAACCCTTCCAAAACTTCGAAGTAAATCTCGGATCTCGATCCGAAACAATACTTGAAGGTATACCATGCAGACGAACGATTTCCTTGATGTACAATTCAGCAAACTTATCCATGCGATAGCGCATATTAACTGGAATGAAATGCGCCGACTTGGTCAATCTATCAACGATTACCCAAATCGCATCATGCCCTCCAATAGTCCTTGGTAATCCAGACACAAAATCCATTGATATGCTATCCCATTTCCACACAGGGATATCCAAGGGTTGCAATTCACCGCCTGGCTTCTTATACTCAACTTTCGCCTTCTGACAAATCAGACAAGAAGCAACATACGAAGCAACATCTTTCTTTAACCCATACCACCAAAACAGCTTCTTCAAATCTTGATACATTTTGGTTGATCCCGGATGAATACTCATCCGACTTTTATGCGCTTCGTCTAGGATCAGTCTTCTTATCTCTAGATCTTTTGGAATACAAATCCGATCTTTGAATCGGAGAATTCCATCACTTCCAACCTGGAAGTTTGGTTCCTTCCCTTCCAACATAAGCCTTCTCTTCTCTTGCAGTTCTTCATCTATCTGCTGAGATTCCCGAACTTGAATCAGGAATTCATTGGTAATTTGCAACTTACCAAGCATAATGCATTCTCTTTCCACTTGCATCGTCATACTTAGATCACGAAACTTCTCGATTAGAGAAAATTCCTTGATCATCATTGAACTCATATGAAGAGTCTTCCGGCTTAAAGCATCAGCTACTACATTTGCTTTACCGGGATGGTATTGGAGCTCGAAATCATAATCCTTAATAAACTCCATCCAACGCCTTTGCCTCATATTCAACTCTTTCTGGTCAAACAGGTACCTCAAACTCTTATGGTCACTAAATACCTTGAAGGTAGTGCCATAGAGGTAGTGTCTCCAAATCTTCAGAGCGAAGACAATAGCAGCAAGCTCTAAATCATGCGTCGGATAGTTGACCTCATGCACTTTCAACTGCCTGGATGCGTATGCTACCACTTTTCTATCTTGCATTAAAACACATCCAAGCCCTTGCTTCGAAGCATCACAATAAACATTGAAGCTTCTATGTGGGTCAGGCAACACCAACACTGGTGAGGACGTCAACTTCTCCTTTAACAACTGAAAACTTTCCTCACACTTATGATCCCACAAGAAAGGTTGATCTTTACGAGTCAACTTAGTCAATGGCAAGGCAATCTTCGAAAAACCTTCAATAAACCTCTGGTAGTATCCAGCTAAACCCAAGAAACTACGGACCTCGGTCACAGTCTTTGGCTGTTCCCACTTCAGCACAGCTCCAACTTTAGCTGGATCTACAGCAATGCCTTCCTTGGTGATAACATGTCCCAAAAAGTTCACCTTGTCCAACCAAAACTCACACTTAGAAAGTTTGGCATACAACTGCTTCTCCTTCAAGATCCCCAACACAATCTTGAGATGTTCATCATGATCCTCATGACTCTTGGAATAGATAAGAATATCATCGATGAATACCACCATGAACGAATCCAAATAAGGTCTGAAAATCCGGTTCATATAATCCATGAAGATAGCAGGAGCATTCGTTAGCCCAAACGGCATAACCACATACTCATAATGACCATATCTTGATCAAAAAGCTGTCTTCGGAATGTCTTCATCCCGAATTCGAATTTGATGATATCCCGACCTTAGATCGATCTTAGAAAACACTGAAGCTCCTCGAACTTGATCCATAAGGTCGTCAATCCTTGGTAAAGGATACTTGTTCTTGATCGTGACCTTATTCAGCTGATGATAGTCCACACACATTCTCATGCTACCGTCCTTCTTCTTAACAAACAACAACGGGGCTCCCCAGGGCGAAACACTCGGCCTTATCATTTGCTTCTGCAGCAATTCTTCAATCTGTTTCTTCATCTCAGCCATCTCCGGTGGTGCCATCCTATACGGAGCAATCGAGATAGGTTCGGTTCCAGGTACGAGATCGATTCCAAACTCAATCTCACGCTTTGGCGGTAATCCTGGAATTTCTTCTGGAAACACTTCCGGAAAGTCTCTAACCACCAGAATATCCTCAATCTCCACTTCCTTCTTCTCTTCCACAATTGAGGAGAATAGACAAACATACCCTTGGGGTTCAAAACTTAAGGATTCATGGTTTCGGAACTGGATCGTCTTTTCCTCACAGTCTAAGATAACTTGATTTCGATGCAACCAATCCATTCCTAGGATCACATCTATCTTAAGCATGGGTAAACAGATCAAATCTACTGAGGATATATGGTTTAGGACCATTATCTTACAATCTTTGCAAACCTTAGAAACAACACAAGGGTTGTTGGTGGGGGTTTCAAGCTTTAGATGATAGGGTGACTCAGATACTACTAACTTTAAGCGATTTACACACTCATAAGACACGAAAGAGTGTGTGGCTCCGGAATCAAACATAATAACACAGGGTTGGGCATTAAGAAAATAGATACCTTGGATTAGGCCAGATGATGGGGTTAATTCCATTCCACTCAAAGAAAACACTTTTCCAGCAACAGCGGGTCTGCTTACTCCCTCTTTCTTTATCGGCTCCTTGCATTCACGAGAATAGTGCCCTTTCTTCCCACAATTGAAACAAAGGCCATGCTGAGCAGCATAACAACTTGTTCCGAAATGGAAACGGTTACACTTCTCGCACTTACGATTACTTGTTTGAGGAGTACCTTTACCACCATTCATTTCCTTCCCTTTTCCTTTATGATAATAAGGACCCTTACTCCGGTTGTTGAAATTTTTCTTCCTGATGGGTCCAGTCCCTGATTGACTCCTCCTTTGTGCCTCTTCCTTTCCTTATCATCTTCATAAACTCGGCACATCTCTACTAAAGCAGGAAAACTTCTCACCTTCTGATATCCAAAAGCAGACTTTATCTCCGGCTTGAGCCCATTCTCAAACTTGATGCATTTGGACCTCTCGTCCGGGTTGAGTTGGTAGTACGGAGAATACTTGATAAGCTCCTCGAACTTTGCTGCGTATTCCCCTACACTCATGTCTCCTTGTTTCAATTGCATAAATTCCAACTCCTTCTTTCTCCTTTGATCCTCAGGAAAGTATTTATTGAGAAATTTCTCAACAAACACATCCCAAGTAATCAGCCTTCCTTCATAATTCAAAAGTTGTATGGTGTGATGCCACCAATTCTCAGCTTCACCACACAACATGAAAACTGCAAACTTCACTCTTTGAGCATCGGTGCATTCCATAGTGCGAAAGATCTTGTTCAACTCCTGAATCCAACGATTCGCTTCCTCAGGCTTGTGACCTCCTTCAAACTTTGAAGGTTTAAAGCGTCGAAATTCCGAGAAAGTCTTCGACTCCTGGTTCTCTGCTTGCATTGGCTGATGGGGCGGATTAGATTGTTGCTGACGCATATTCACTAATACATCAGTCAACCTCTCTATGGCCTCGGCCATATGATTATTATTGTTTCTAGTAGACATCTTTAACCTGCACTGAAGATTCTACATCAGGCTAACATCCTAACGAGAAGTATGCATGACACACGTCTTTCCAATTCTAAAACTCACTATACATAGACGCTAAAGCAAGCATCTAAAACAAATATTACCTTTTGGAGATCACAGATCAGCATCAGTTCGTAGGATCACAGCTCTGATACCAACAAATGTGGACACACAATGTATATTAACAAATTATGAGACATTCTCAAAATATAGCTTTATTTATATTAAATAAAGAAATCTGGAGTATATAATAAATGCTATTCGTATAGGAACTTTATGGAAAAACTTTTTCTTTCTATACACCAAGTTCCATATCCGAAAGCTTTGATTCGAAAACACATTTCTTTCAAAAATGAACGGTTGAGTACCTGTTTGTACTTTCAGCGGAAACGATTTTCAAAATGATTACTGCAGTTGTAATTGAAATAATTTTAAGGATCATAATAACTATACAACCATAGCCCATATATATATAAAAACTCAGGTACCCAAGTATCAGAGATAAAAGTCGAGGTAGCAAAATATAAGGATACAGACCAGCAGATATAAAATAACAGCTCTCATAGACCCTCTCGACTATATACAATATAACACAAATCAAAATAAAAGAGTCTTCGAGAGCTAAGCCATGATCCACCCACGCTGATGTCTGATCCCTGGTCTTCCAAAAGCTAAACACCACATCCTAACATGGTCCCCATACTGCACATACTATCAAAACAAAGACACCACATCACTGATTGTCCGCCGCTGGCCCATCCACGTCCTCTACGGGGTCCTCCTCCTCCTCCTCGTCCGACACCACAGGGGTAGCAACGCGACGCACTGGCTCCGGAGAGGGTGCAAAGCGTACCCTGGTGGCCGAACCAGGGCGAGGAGTGGCCGTAGCAGTAGCCTCATCAGAAGTAGAGGGACGTGTACGGGTGGCTGGGCGTCGGACATGTAGATTATAAAAACGACGTCCATGATGTGGGGGTGGAGAACCAAAACGGTAAGTGTAAGCTGGTGGAATGTGCAGTATGTAGAACATGGGGATGCGAAGCCTACGAGGTCGCACTCGAGCCAGGGGGTTAGGATGACGAAAGATCACGTCAACCTCACCCTCGAACACCGCTCGGTGCTCCTCGTAGTCCCACACTCCTCTACGGAGCGGGCGTAACTCCACATATGTCAGGTAACGAGCCATCACCTGCAAGGGCATAAGGAGTTAGCAAATACTAACGCATAATAAAATAGACAGGGTAAAGTTTTAATCAATTAATACTGTATCTCATACAATTAACAATTCATCATCCATGTTAAACACCAACATCAAGACTTAACTATAAATCAATAGCATATGGAGTCATGATGTATCTAATCTTATCAATGCATGATTGTTGGCCAACTACAACAAATAGGCTTCCGTGGCACCTTAAAATAAACATGCCCGATACCCATACGGAGTATCTCATCGAACTCGGCCCGCAAATAAATCAACACCTCTAGAGCTCTTAGAAATGTTGCCGACGTATCCCGTAGGACTACGCCTCATCGAGTCCGGCACCAAATGACATGCCCAAACGCACGTGCGTATTTCCGGAAACAGAAGGTGCAACCCCGGTCACCGACACTCCCCCGTGAACCCTTTGGAGCAGACACCCAGGTCCCTCGAGTTCAACCGAAAGGATATGCCCACGCCTCTCGGACGTGTCTCCACACATGTGGGAATCCAAATAATGCAGATGCTATGCATGGCTTTGACTACCCATACTGTTCAATGTCATTTAAGTTGTTCGAAGCTGGGACTTGGCATAATTAAACTTTATTTAACACACACTGACTTCCATTAATTTCTAGTTCAGTAATTAAATTGATTCAAACCCTTTGCTAATCAATCACCTCATCAAATTCTGATCCTTTTACAACAATTCAGTCACTAATAGATTAACAGAGTCTATTAATCGAGTATTGCATTAGATTACTCGAGTAATATTTTTGCACCTTTCGCATTACTCGATTAACAGATCTATTACTCGAGTAGTACTGCATATATTTCAAATTATTCAAAGTTTTAAGGTGTTACTCGATTAATACTTCAGATTAATCGAGTAATCCTCTTGCACTCATCAGATAAATCAGAATTTTCACGCATTACTCGAGTGACAGCTCGAATTACTCGAGTAAATTATGCAGTAAAACACTGCTGAACTGGTTTTTATATGTCAAACTCATGCCAATCAATTTTTTACCAAAGTTAAGCTTCAAACCAACTTAAAAACATTACATTAAACTTGTTCATAGCATCAATTTCAAGCATTAACACCAAAATCACATAATCATAACAATTTCCCCCAATTTTGACCTAAAACACAACCTCACATACCAATTCCTTAATTACCCAATTTCAGATCAAATTGAAGGTTCATTTAGCTTTAGATATCAAAATCTAACATGTTCCAATTCAGTTTTAAGATCAAATTGGCCTCCAAGCCATTGTCCCCTAACCTAGTGCCCTTTGAACCTCATGGTGGTTCAACCAATATTCAAATCAATTCCTCAATCTATTCTAGCATTAGTAAAGCTTCTCCCTTACCTCAATGAAGCTTTTTGGATGCACAGGCAGCAAAGAAACTCACATAATTACCAAACTCCAAATGCTCTGTTTTCGGTTCCAAAACAGGTTCAGTAGAGCAAGTTCGGGTGATAATTCAACCAACCAAACGTTCATGAAAATGAGAAAATTTGGTCAATATAGAAACTAGACATTGCAACCTCTAAATAGAAATCAAAATGACACGATTTGAGAACCTCTACCTACAAAAATCGAAATCTTGAACTTGGCTCCTCAAAGCTGAAATTTCCAACTTCAGTTTCAAGAGCCCAACTTCCAGCTGCAATAACTCCTCACCCAGGTAACCAAAATTCGTGATCTTGGTACGGTTTTGAAGTTCTTTTGACAAGCTTTAATAAGGTATAAAGCTCATCCACAGTGTATAGGTAGGGGTTAAGAACGAAGAGGAAGAACAGAGAGGGTTCAAACCAAATTTCAGCAGAGTTTCACTTCCTTTTTCTTTATTTCCACCAATTTCCTCAACCAAATTCATGAATTTATAGCCAACAATGACTACCATGCACACAAACACGTGTTTTCCATAATCCCAGTCGGTGCTAGGTGTTAAAATTTGAATTACTCAACTTGTTGAATCATCAAACGCACTTTCTTCAGCTTCAGAACCACTGTTACTCGAGTAACTGATCGGTCTACTCGAGTAACACGCCCAGATTTTCAAAAATTATTATTTTATTCACTTTCCCTCCAAATATCTTTCCAATATTACCTCTTAGGTCCTTTCCAAGGACTAAACTGCAAAAATCCTTATTTTTAGAACCCAAATTATTTTCTCTTATTTTTCCTTGGATAATTCTTTTAATATAACAATAAAATTAATAAATAAAACTAACTAATTCCATATAATTAGTTTTATTTAAATATTCCTTTTATTTACTTGGGAACAAAAATTGGGATATTACAGCAACCATGATGCCGAAAACGGCTAAAGGTCGACAAGGAATCAGGCAAAAGAAAGAATGGGTAAGGAAGTCTGAAGGATCCAATCGAATGAATGAATCATATGAAGGTGATTCTGAAGACAGTTTGGACATCATCGTAAATGATCAAGATATGATAGATGCCCAAAGCAAGAAGATCAATAGCCTCTCGATTAATAATGTCGGCTTCCCTTTCGACATGCCAGGTGATCATGCCCAAGAAGAGGGAAATGAAAGTGATGGATCCGATGATTCATACTTGAGTGATGAAGTACCAGGTCTTCCTGAATGTCTTTTTCTTCTGGATAGACTTCATTTGGAAGTGGATATCGGGCATTTTGCACAGTTTGAGCCCCTTGAAGAAAGTAAGAGGGAACATTTGAGGCCTTTACATATCAAGGCCATCGTTGACGGAAAACCTCTTAACTGAGTGTTGGTAGATGGAGGGGCAGTCGTCAACGTCTTACCATGGAATGTATTTAAGAGAATGGGAAAAGCAGAGTCGGATTTGATACCGACAAATGTAGTTGTGGTTGGCTTCACAGGCAAAATTGCTCAATCACATGGTGTAACAATGATGAAGATTGAAGTGGGGTTAGTCGTGAGAGACACTTTGTTCGTTGTGGTTCCATCCAAGGCTAGTTATAATCTGCTAATGGGAAGAGACTAGATTCACGCTGTGGGGGCCGTTCCTTCGACAGCTCATCAGAATCTGGTTCTATGGAATCAAGAAAACAAGGTGGAAGTTATTGCTGCAGATGATAGTCCTTGCTACATGCAGCAAATGCACGTAGACTTCAAAGTTTACAACCTAAGTATCAAGCCAATTCGACTTGATGCCGAACATTTTCAAAAACCCATAGTGGACAAGTGTTTAATGGAGAACTATGGGATTTCGATTGTCGAAATGGATAAGGCCGTGGAGCAGCGGCCTTCGACCAGTAATAATGGTTGATCGACAGTTAGAAAGGCCATCGGCCTATGTGGCCGACAGGATGCAATGCACCATCCCGACAGGTGCATTCCAGGATTGTATTGTGGATGACAGCCCTTTGGGATTCGAAAGAGGGTGGACGGATGAAGAATCCCAATTCATCAGTGAAGATCCTAAAGATGAAATAAATTTGGGAATGGCTGAAAAGCCAAAACCCATTTACGTGAGTTCATTGCTGAAGGAGGAGTTTCGACAAAAGCTCATTGACCTCATTAGGAAGAACAAGGACTGCTTTGCTTGGGAGTATGAAGACATGCCAGGTCTCGACAGAGAACTAGTTGAACATAGGCTGACTTTACGGCCTGATCACAAACCAATCAAACAGGCGGTTCGGCGTTTTGCACCTGATGTAGTCCTCAAAATCAAAGAAGAGATAGAAAGGCTGCTAAAAGCAAAGTTTATCAGAACGGCGAGGTATGTCGAATGGATGGCAAATATAGTACCTGTCATAAAGAAGAATGGAAAAATGCGACTTTGCGTCGATTTCAGGGATCTAAATTCCGCCACACCAAAAGACGAATATCCTATGCCGATAGCTGATATGTTGGTAGGCTCAGCGTCTTGCCATGAGGTAATGAGTTTATTAGATGCTTTTTCAGGATACAATCAGATCTTTATTGCTGAAGGCGACGTGTCAAAAACCGCGTTCAGATGTCCGGGTGCCATTGGAACCTTCGAATGGGTGATGATGCCATTTGGACACAAGAATGCAGGAGCCACATATCAAAGAGCAATGAATTTAATTTTCCACGACATGATTGGCAAGTTCTTGGAAGTGTATATTGACGATGTGGTGATCAAATCGAAGACCCAAGAAGAGCATTTGGAAAGCCTGGAAAAGGCATTTAGTAGAATGAGGGAGCATAATTTAAAGATGAATCCAATCAAATGCACTTTTGGAGTCACCGCCGGCCAGTTTTTGGGGTTTCTTGTCCACAGAAATGGCATAGAAGTCGACAAGAACAAAGCCAAAGCAATCATAGAAGCATTTCCTCCAACCAACAAGAAAGAGGTACAATCGTTTCTTGGCAAGGTGAATTATTTGAGAAGATTCATATCAAACTTGTCGGGAAGGACTAGAGCCTTTGCGCCTCTTGTTAGGCTAAAGCAAGAAGAAGATTTTAATTGGGGACCGGAACAACAAGCGGCTTTTGATGATTTAAAGTTGTACCTGTCAACGCCACCAGTCATGATGCCGCCCCAACCAGGTTTCCCATTAAAATTGTATATATCAGCTTCTGATTACACCATAGGTAGCATGTTAGCCCAGGAAAATGAGAACGGTGTAGAGAGAGCTGTATTTTATTTAAGTATAGTGTTGAATGATCCTGAAACACGGTATAGTGCTATAGAGAAATTGTGCTTAGCACTCTATTTTTCTTGTACAAAGCTTAAACATTATATGAAATGTTTTCATTTTTAGTTTTGTCAAAGTCTGACATTATTAAATACATGCTATCCAAGCCAATTATCCATGGCAGGATCGGCAAGTGGACGTTAGCGTTAACAGAATTTTCACTTCAGTACATACCATTAAAAGCCGTCAAAGGCCAAGTGGTAGCCGACTTTTTGGCAGATCACCCATGTGTAGACGTGGCTTTATCTGTCGATTTTGTTGGCTTTAGGCCTTGGACGATGTATTTTGATGGATCGTCGCATAAAAAAGGGGCGGGAATTGGAATCTTGCTTGTGTCCCCCGACGGAATTCCTACAGAGTTCGTGTTTAATCTCAAATACCAATGTTCAAATAACGAAGCTGAATATGAGGCCATCTTAATTGGCCTTGAAATTTTAATTTTCCTAAAAGCCAAAAACGTGGCTATAAAAGGAGATTCTCAGTTAGTTATTAAACAATTGGTTAATGAGTATAAATGTTTAAGTCCAAAGTTGGCCAAATATTGCAATATGGCACAAAAGATGATGTGCCAATTTGACGATGTTTCGGTTGAACACATATACCGGTGTCACAATCAAAAGGGAAATCATTTGGCCCAAATTGATTATATCCTCCTCACGAAAGAGAAGTTATGGTAAATGCATTAGCATCAAGCGATGATTGGAGAAAACCCATAGCCGATTACTTGGCAAATCCATATTCTAATGTCAAGCGGAATTTGAAGCTAAAAGCTACCAAGTTTACACTATTAGGAGGAGATTTGTATCACAAATCGGTTGATGGAAATCTGGAGGTGTGTCTTGACAAAGAAGATGCTTTTATTGCCTTGGCAGAGGTTCATGAAGGAATATGTGGAGCACATCAAGCTGGAGGAAAGATGAAATGGGTCCTCCGAAGACAAAGGGTTTTTTGGCCTACTCTGATATCGGATTGCACGAACTTTGCGAAATCATGTGAAGAATGCCAAAAACATGGCTATATTCAGAATGTCCCAGCAGGTGAGCTGCATTCAATTATCAAGCCTTGGCCTTTCAGAGGATGGGCACTAGACGTTATTGGAGAAATTGTTCCACATTCTTTAAAAGGCCATACAAGGATCTTGGTAGGTGTCGATTACTTTACCAAATGGGTGGAAGCTATACCTTTAGTGAAAGTCGAACAAGAACATGTGATCGATTTTATTGAAGACCATATTGTTTGTCGATTTGGGATTCCTGAGATTATAACTACGGATCAAGCGTCTATTTTCTTGGGAAGCAAATTGAAGGGATATCTGGCATCAAGAAGAATCAAATTACTGACTTCAACACCTTATTATGCTCAAGCCAATGGTCAAGCGGAAGCAGCCAACAAGTGGATTATCAATATTATCAAGAAACAGATCAAAGGAAAACCACGAAATTGGCATGAAGCTTTGACACCAGCATTGTGGGCTATCCGAAATTCTCCAAAAGAAGCTACGGGCACGACTCCTTACATGTTAACATATGGCCATGAGGCCATGTTGCCAGTCGAAATAAACTTGGAGTCGGTACGATTTCAAAGGCAACATGAAATGCTTGTGAATGATTACTGGAATTCCATGTTTGATGAATTGAACGAGGTGCATGATGAAAGAATTTTGGCGTTAGAGAATATTATGTGACAAAAGGAAAGAATTGCTAGATATTACGACTCCAGAGTTAAATTTAAATCATTTCTACCGGGTGAACTAGTATGGAAAGTAATCTTACCCATCGACAAGCGTTCTAACGAGTATGGCAAATGGTCACCAAAATGGGAAGGACCATTTCAAGTGCTAAAGGCCTTTTCAGGCAACGCGTACGAATTAGTCGAAGTCGAGTCGGGGAAAAAGATTAAAGCAATCAACGACAAGTATTTGAAAAGATATAAGCCGACAATGATAGACGTAAACATGCAGTAAATCAAATTGCAAAGCCATACAAAGGAATCAAAGTGCGGAAAACAAACAATACAAGAAGGAAAACAAAATTTCATTCGAATAAATTATTAAAATATCGCCATTCCCTGGCGAAAGCATCTCGACGTCGGAGTCCAGCTCTATATTCTTGCAAATGTGTAGCAAGTGCCTCCGTAATCTGCTGGTAAGGAGCCACCAAGGCGACAACTTTGGCAGTCAACTCTTGTTGTGTGGTCTTGGCAGCTTCCACGTATTGAGTCATCTCCAATTGATCTTGCTCCCGACGGGCCAACTCATCTTTCAATTCTTGAATCTTAGCCCCATTTTCTTCCAATCGTCGGAGTGTTTGATTGACCTTAGAAGAACAATCGGCATCCTCTCGCTCCGAATCAACAATTTTGGCCTCCAACTCATGTTGACTTGTTTTGACATCTTCATAAACTTTGATGTCTTTCAAGATCTTCGGACTTTCAGTAGTCCAATTGTTCACAAATCGTTGCAGGTTGGCCAATTTGGATTCGACATCTTCTGGAACAGAGTGTTGCAAAAGTGAATCGATGATAGAAGACAAGAGTTCAACAGTTGCAGAATCGGCCAACAGCTGATCAAAGGGCCGAC
This sequence comes from Crotalaria pallida, assembly GCA_037953625.1. Lineage (NCBI taxonomy): Eukaryota > Viridiplantae > Streptophyta > Magnoliopsida > Fabales > Fabaceae > Crotalaria > Crotalaria pallida. Next base: position 29,208,102 of record CM075653.1, read on the forward strand.
AACAAATGTTCTTCAAAGTCACTATCATCTGATCTGTTGCCGATTCAGTATCTCTTAAAGGAGAGTTCATGGCTTCTTCAACGGAACGCGCTTTGGCCATTAATTCCCGAAGAGTAGAGAAGGCATTGGAGTGGGACACTTGAATCGAAGGGGCCATGATACTAGATGAAGGATTGCAAGAAGGAACTTCAACAGAAGGAACGACAGTGGAGGTAGATGTGCAAAGAATCAATAACCTGCCGTCAAAATCTTCATAGTGGACTGAGTCGTTGGGGATCTAGGAAAACAAGAAAAGAGAAGTTGGTGAGGTCACTTTAATGCTGCATAAAGGGCGAATAAGTAAATTCATAATTACCTCAAAGGAAGGGGTGCATGCAGTAGTGGTCTCAGGTCCCACGACAACAACAGGGGAATCCACAATGGATCAAGAGGCTGCGTGTCGATAACATCTTGATTAAAGTCCTAAACGACAACTTCAATTGCGACTGACGATGAAGTATCATCAAGGCACCTCTGCATGGACGCCTCAATAGTGTTAAGTATGTCGACTTGTTCCGGAGAGACTTCAGCATGAGGATCATCAGATAACAATTCATCCATAACCATTTGTCGACGAATAGGACGCCTTTGTAACTGAAAGCTAGTGTCTTCGTCGTCATCTTCTTCGTTAAATGGATTAAGTCCTGGGGTCAGAAGGAATTCACCAGCATGAGGGTTGTGGTGAGAAACATCGACAACTAAAGCTGCATGATCATGTGTTCTTTGAATGTTAACATGAGAAGACGGTTCCCTGATGACGATTCCTTTGGCTTTCGGACGTGAATGCTGCTGGATTTTGACCGCAGGATTCGAAGTAGGAAGAATGGGAGGAGCCGACGTAGCAATAGAAGCTTGAAGCTTGCTTGAAAGAGGACGTATCAAAGAGTTATCAGTCCTTTCCGAATCCGCCTGAGGGTTATTCGACGGATGTTCCGTTTGTCCCTTGTTTTGCTTTTTGGCCTCAACGAAATCATCAATGGCATTAGACTGGCACCATTTTTTGGATTTCTTTGGTGATGAAGGGTCACCACCTTTCTTCTTCGACGCATTTGCCTTGATTGCGACAGTATAGTCAATGATATTCGGTTTGGCTACTGCAAGGAAAACGACAAATTAAAGGGCAGAAAGGGAGAAAGGAGTCTAAATAAAAGAAGACAAGTATTCATACCAGACTTGTCGGCGGCCAAATCTGTCGGAGTTCTTGCACTCATTCTTTCGACAATAGTGTCGTAATCCACATGATACGTGTTGAAATAAGTTTCCCACCAATGGACAAAGTTCGGACAGGCCAGGAAACAAGGAGTAAAGCCGACAAGATTAAAACGGCTAGCAGAGGTAATGTTCTTTAACACAGACTTGTGCAACACAGTTTTCCAAGGAGCTTTATAGTCCATCAATTGGCCATGGTGGAATTCGTGTGTTACCGACGGGAGCATGGGGGCAGGCAACCCTTGGCAAAGACCAAACTGTCTTGATACACAGTTGGGGTAATACAAAAAGACTTCCTTGTCTTCATAGGCAGACGAGTCAGGCAAACCACTGAACAAAATTCTTTGACTAAAATGATGTCCCCAAAGGACATCGTTCAACTGCCTTTCTTCGACGTTCGAACCAGGGAGAGGAATACGGAACCAGTCAGGTCCCATGGCCCTATTAGCAAAAGGGGAAAAATCAATGTCCTCTGACGACATGGAGATGTTAGCAAAAATCTTCATAAAATGAAGAAAGCTGTTGGTACGAGACGAAAGTGCAGGAACGTCATAGTTTGCCATCAAGCAACCATAGTTGAACCTGAAATGACAAACACTGTCGATGGTGAAGGTCAAGTGACGTTTCAGAATGGCATTCAGCCACAAATGCAAAAGCCAAGTGGGGCCTCCGACGTTAGCCACCAGTTGATCATTAAGTCTAACAGTGTCGGAGACATGGCTAATAGTCGAATACAACTTCGCCAGAAGAAGTTGACTCAAGGCCACTTTTCTTTCCTCAATCAAGATCGTGGCTAAGGGCACTAAAGACCTGTTAATCTGTCGAGATTTGGTGCATAATACGAAGGCGCTAAGCCAAACCGTCAAAAACTCAACATGCTTATTAGCACTAACTGTCGTACAATCCTTATAAACGTCCCACCGCGCCTCAACGTAGTTGGTAAAGGCGTAAGACCCACCACTTATGGGCAAAACATTGTCAGCCTTTCTTTCTACAGTTAAGATTTCTCCGTCAGGACGAAGACTAGTCAAAGCGGCAACGTCAAAAAGTGTCAGAGTCATCATGCCGTAACGAAAGTGGAAGCAGTTAGTCCGGCGGCACCAAAAGTAACATGCAACGCCGAAAAGCCCATCATCATAGCGCAAACCGGAGGTTGTCAGAATCAGAAGGTCTTCGAAACCAGCCCTCCTCTATGATTTGCTCTTGTGAGGCTGTAACCTTTCAAGCCAGTTCATAAATTTAGAGAATGGCCTTACATTTCGCAAAACCCAGCGAGAATGCTCTTTGTCAAAGTGACAAGTGTATATAGGATTAAGAGTGACAAGAGGGCGAATCTCATCAGGGTTGGAAAGGGGAAAGTTAGTACTCATAACAGGATCCTGAGCCTCCGATGAAGTCATTAATGGGCCCAAGAAAGCAGGAGACGGGTTGATGGGTTCACCATCGACAGGAATGAAGGAAGTCACGGGGATAATCAAGCTACGCTCATGGTACTTGACGTTCAAATCGATTTCAGGATCAAGAACTCCTTGAAGGGCCATGTTTGAAGAAGAGTTTTGAAAAGGGAAAAGGGGTTTACGTCAAAGAAGAAAGAGATGCAGTAACAAGCAAGGAAATGTGAAAGGAGGATAATGATAAGTGATCAATTTCAAATAAGAAGTGAAAAGACGTTTAAGACCAACGCAATGGTCCAATAAGAAGCGCCAATTTGAAAGGATAAACTCGTCGTTTCAGAATCCTAGTAATGAAAGGACAGTTCAGAAAAATACAACATTTGGCATCCTCCGAAAAGACGCGTCGAATACCAAAACTTGGGAGGCCTTTGTTAACTGGAAGTTAAAATCGACAAAAGGGCAAGAATGTCAGGTGTATTAGTGACGTCGACGGAAGTGTACTTAAACATTTGTTGTTTAAAAGTGACTTCGAAGGAAGTGAACGTGCAACCTGACAAAGGGTCTCGACAAAAGGGTGTGTGTCGACAACATAAGTGATGTCGAAGGAGGTGTACTTAAGTCTCACGACTTAAAAGTGACTTCGAAGGACGTGTACGTGTGTCGACAGAAGGAAAAGGCGGAAATAGAGGTCTGTGTCGAATGAGTAATGGCGCAAGAAAAGAGGAAGTCAGAAAAGTCATGTCAACATTGGAAACGGAAGAGTAATTATGAAGGCATTTAATGCTTCCCATGGCTATAAATTCCCTACCTCAGAAACTAGAAAAGCCATGAGAAAGTATGGAGAAATGCAAAGAATGCCTTCACGAATTCTGGAAAGAAGAAAAGAGATTCAAATCCCACGTAGCATGAGTTTAGGAAAGATCAAACATGTGGGATTGAGGTGTTCAGGAGTTGAAGAGGAAATGGGGGAATCTTCGCTCCGAATACCTTCCTTATCCTCATGAATGGTGAAAGACCAAACATGTGAGATTACATGGGATACATTTCTTATGTATCAGATCAATGCAAGAAACTCTGAATTGAAGGAAGCATTGAATTTGATAGATAAGCCTTAGGGGAACCTTTGTAATCCCCATAGGCCAAGGTTTGTGCCCTGCTAGGGTCGAATTTTGGCTGTCTTTCCCATTAAAGAGGGAAAGGAAAAAGACCTCTGATGGCATTCTACTAGAATTGTCGGAGGCAAGTGCTTTGGTTGATTGGTGATAACACACTATTAATCAAAGTACATGTCAACGATATCAATCGAATGCATCTGAGGCCAACAATAGGCCGAAAATCGAGTCTGACAGATGGCCTGTTTGTCGAAAGGGACTTGATGTCGGTGGGCATCCCAGAACCAAAAGGCAGGAGCACAACAACGTCAATGCTTCGAACAACAAAAAGACTTAGACAAGAGTTGATTGGTTGTAGTCGAAGGATATTTGCCGAAGGGATCTCAGCAAAGACGTCATCACGGGGCCCGACAAAAGTATCCACTAAGCCCAAACCACGACGTGGGCAGTTACATCATGGGGGATAATGTAGTGGGTAGTTATTTAGATCGTGGGTTTTGCAGTTATGCAGAACGTGTGAGTTTGCTTTGTAAATAGTTTGCGGATTCCTATACCTATAAATAGGAAGTCCTTAGGTTGTAATCGGGGTCGGTTGCTAGGTTGACAGACATAGGCCAAAATCCTAGACATCTCACCAGAGCAGATAAACGGAGAAACGCCATTGTAAAGAACCTCAGCCTTCCACCCCTTTTTAAATTCAATGCAATCTTTATGCTTTCCAATTTACTCTTCCCTGCACTTTTAATTTGCTACAATCTACATTTCACCCAAATTTACGTTTTGTGTCTTTACTGCAAATTTTAATCGCTTTCCTTTCAATTCCTCACCGCATCGTGTTCTTGGTGTCGGTTTTTTTTTACTTTCAAGCCGCATTTTAACGCTTTCCAACCCGAATATCGAAAAATACCAAAAAATACGGTCAAGTTCCTTTGCAAGATTACCACATAACCTGTCGTTACCCACACCCCATCCATCACCGTCAGTTCGGCAGGCGTCGAACAAAAATCCCACAAACAGAGTGTAAGCTCCTTTGCGTTTGCGTGTTTGTTGGAGTTGGAAGAAAGAAGTGAGTATGAACTCTTTGGCAATTTTAGCTAATTTTTCCCCTCCAAAGATGATGATGAACACGTGTCAAGTCATGGACCACAAGATCAATCTAACGATTTAGGAGGCCTCAATGTTAGAGGAACATATATCCTTCTATGTTAGACAATCCAAATCCCTATATACTCCCTCCATATCATAAGTTATGTCCATTTAACAATTTTATTTGGGGATTTCTATCCACACCCAAGTTTTACGAACTACACCCATTATTTTGTACATTTTTACTTAAACTTTCAAAAATACCCTTTTTACTTTTATCACACCCAAACCACTTTTCTATCCACACTCAAACCCTTTTACGATTTCCCTTTACTATCCACACCCAAATCCCTTCTTTTCAAAACCTCTTCTTCAAAACTTCTTCATCTCCTTTCTTTTTAAGGATAACAACCATTTAAATATAGAATAACAATTGCAGTGTAAACCTGGTATTTTTTTTCACAAGTTATTCCTTAAATTTTCAGTATTGGTATCAAGATAGTCCTTTATAGGCACTAAAGTGAGATCTATTTAGTACCGTGATGTGAGTTTAATAAATTTAATGGCTAACTGGTTCACAGAAATAAATGTTGGAACTAAACTGCAGATTTCTTTTCACAAGTTATTCCTTAAATTTACAGTATTGGTATCAAGATAGTCCTTTACAGGGACTAAAGTGAGATCTATTTAGTACCGTGATGCGAGTTTAATAAATTTAATGGCTAATTGATTCACAGAAATAAATGTTTAGACTAAAGTGTAGATGAAGAAGAAGTGGAAAAGGATTTTGAAGCTGGGAACTTTGAAGGAGAAGAAGAGGTTTTGAAGAGGAAGAGTTTTTGTAGAAGAAAGGGTTTGAGTGTGGATAATAAAAGGGTTTGAGTATGGATAGCAAAGTGGTTTGGGTGTGGTAAAAGTTAAAAGGGTATTTTTGAAAGTTTAAGTAAAAATATATAAAATAATGTGTGTAGTTAGCAAAACTTGGGTGTGGATAAAAATCCCCTTTTATTTTGTCCCAAGTTATATTCATTTAGAAAACCAATACTCATTTATACTTCTTTTTCCAAGTATACCCTTATTTATTACTCTCTTTTTCACCACACATTTCTCAATCTTTCTTCAATATAATCTTCATACATCTATTATTACTCTCTCATATTATTAAATGATGGTAATTTAGTCAAAACATATAAAATTCTTACATTATTTTATATCATTTACTCATTTCTTAATCTACATGAAAAAATCCTAAACAACTTAACTTATGAGACGGAGAGAGTAATTATTATAGAAGAGAGAGAAAAATATTAAAAATAAAAGAAAAAATGTAAAATATAAAAATGTGTTAAGAAAAATAACATTAATTATATATTGAATTAAGAAAAAAAATAAAAAAACATGAAAACCATGCGAATCAAGGGAGTACCAGCCCCTCCTGGTTCAACATTTGATCAGAACCGTCCATCTTCATCATAGCAAAAAAGAATCATAGCACCTTCAACCCCCAGGTGCAAGTGCAAGTGCAGGTACTTCCTTAATCTTTCCCTCTCTCTCTTGATTCCGCGTTTCATCAAAACCTCTCTCTCTCTCTCTCTCTCTCTCTCTCTCTCTCTCTCATATTAGATCGAACACACCGCGAAGATAATGGGATTCGAACACACGCGCACCTAATCCACGCGTTCAAGGACAACCTCTCACGCGCCACACCCCCAAGCCCAGCAGCAACCTTAACAAGCTCCCAAGGTTGTCGCATCTTCTCTTCAATTCTTGTTTCTTTCTTGCTCTCTCTTTCCTTCCAACACTAAAGTCATCTTTTTTTTTTCTTTTCTTTATTCGCTTTTTTTTTTTAATAAAAAGTATATCTGTTTTTTCATAAGCTCGACACTTGAGCATGTTAGTTTCTTACAGACCCATTGAATTTGAGTTAAATTCAAGTAACTTACTTTGGGTTCTTCTTTATAATTTTGGTCAACCTTGTTTTCTAGATCTGGGATTGTTCATTTTAGCTTTGAATTTAGGTTATTTTTCTTCAATTCTTGTTTATTTTCATTTCCGAATGTTCCAATGAACTTAGGGTTTTTCCACAAATTTTGTTGATTTTCATTTCTGCATGTTCAATTTGTTGAATTTACCTCACTTTTAACATGGGTTTCTTCGATTTATGTTAAAGATTTGAGCTTTCTTGAAAACGAATAAACCCTTTCTTTTTTGTTTTGTATGTAAAATATAAAAATCTGTCAGTACTGGAAGAACAACCCTTTCTTGTTTTAGTTAACCCTAATTTGACATATTTGAAATTGGTAATAAAGTAAGCTTCTTTCTAGCTTGGTGAGATGGGGGACGAGACTTCGGATGCAATGAACCTTGATTTGAATCTGGGTCCAGGCCCTGAGCAAACCGGGTCCACAGTCAATGAAGCTATCAACTTGGATGAATGGATTGGTGATCCTTTTCATAGAATTAGTCTTAGGCCGTCACGACAACGGTATAGATGGCGTCATCATCTTCCTCATCTTCCTATCCCTCCTCCTCCTGCAGTTCATGTTCATATTCCAGAAGCACCACGGCATTTGCATTTTCATATACCTCCGGAAGCTCGAAATATTTCCATGGAATTGAACCAGTTTTTGATCAATTCTGGTAACGGTCCCTTACAGGCTGGTGAAGGTAGTGTGGCTGCTGAGGAGAGAATGGAGGTGGAGATGCCCAAAGCATGCGAAAACAACAATGGTGTTATGGAGGATGAGACAGCAGTTAAGAAGGATGACGTTGAGAAAGGTAGTGGCAACGATGGGGAATTTTTTGATTGTAATATATGTTTGGACTTGGCCAAGGATCCTGTTGTGACTTGTTGCGGTCATTTGTTTTGTTGGCCATGCCTGTATCGATGGCTGCATTTACATTCAGATGCTAAGGAATGTCCAGTATGCAAGGGAGAGGTGACTCTTAAGAATGTTACCCCGATATATGGTCGTGGAAACAATGTTCGAATTCCTGAGGAGGATGCCACTCTTAAAATTCCTCTCAGGCCCCATGCTAGGCGTGTCGAGAGTTTGAGACAAACCCTTCAGAGAAATGGGTTTGCAGTCCCTGTCGAAGAGATGATTCGACGTCTCGGAACCAGAATTGACCTTCAGCCGCACGATCAAGACAATGCTGAGAGAACCTTGCTAAGTAGGTTTATGACATCTCGAGCTATGCGGAGAGAGCATAATGTTGGGGCACCCCCTGATGATGGGGTGGGTTTGACGCAGAACAATCCTCCTGAGCCAGGGGATAGCCACAGGTTCAGTCCCCTTTTACTTCGAAGAACACAATCAAATAGAGCCAGGTTTGCTTCTCTTACATCAGCACTGAGTTCTGCTGAAAGGTTAGTGGATGCATATTTCAGTAGCCAACCGCTTCAACCTCCTCCAGTTGATGACAGAGATTCCTTTTCTAGCATTGGTGCTGTCATCAATTCAGAGAGTCAAGTGGACACTGCTGTAGAAATTGATTCCATGGTATCATTGTCAACATCTTCTTCTAGGAGGAGAAACGATGCTTCAAGAGTGTCTGACGTGGATAGTGGAGATTCTCGTGCTCCAAGGCGAAGACGTTTGAACTGATGTCTTCAGGTTATTACTATTCTGTCATGTTACACATGATAATGATTTTCGAACACCTATGTAAGTGCTTCTTGCTTTGATATGGCCTTGTATTTATTTAATCACCTTTTAGGATTAAAATGATTTCTGAAGCAACAAAGTTCTGTCATTTATGTAAGAACTTTAAGGTTCCAGCAATTTAGAGTTGTCATTTAGAAACTAAATTTGCGACAGAATAGCAGTGTTTCATTAGTTTTGTAAGTTATAAAGTCTCAAACAATCTCTCTGGTCATGTGGGTAAGGTTTCATAATCTGACCCTGCATACTCCACAATGGTGGGAGCTTCTGTTTATTTTTACTGTTCTTGAGCATAAAATATTATTTTATTCTTATTTCTTTGTTATTATTCCAGCATGATTATAGGATTTAATAAAATTCTTTCATTAAAATATCCAAGCTTGATTGTAGGACATTAACATAATAATGCCACCTTTGCTGATAATGTTTTAATAAGGATCTATCTTTTGCTTCAACTACATTGAGTTTTATGTAGAGAAAAATACATCAAGCGCATAGCTTGATTTTTTTTTTTGGATAAAAAGTCATGTTTTTTCAAAGTCTGACTGACTGTCTAGTTCTTAAATTGTTTCGTTCTGTCTGATCGTAATCTTGTATTGTGGTTAGTTCAAGTATTTCCCTAATCACTTTGTGGATTTGTATAGGTTTCATATAGTTCATACCTTGCAATTCTAAAGCTTCTCGTTTCTTGTTGCCAGAATCCTTCAAGAAAACATAACCTATCTGTAATGAATCTACTAATCCAGGAAAACTCATCTCCTTTATGGGACTATAATTTTGTTTACTTGGATTTAGCTTTGAAAATTTTGTTTAGCTTTTTTGTTTCTTCATAATACCCTTTTTATTGATGATATCTAAATCTGACTTCGTAACACAACTCTTCCTTTACTGGGTGGGCATCAAGTTGTTATCATGGTTTTGTGATATGCTGAATGTATTATTTACTTGCTTTCTTCTTTATACAGACCTATTTCATGGGGCAAGGTCAACAGCAATTCAGGCTCGCGTTTATTTCGTTGTCAATAATGCAGGTGGTGTACTTTCAGCTAAGTTGTTGTAACCAATTAATTAATTATATATAGTGATAATTAAAAGTAGACATACTAGGCTAGTAGTTGCTGCTCTTTGTTTTTTGCAGTCTAGTATTAGTGATTCCATATTCTGCTAATACACTTCTCCTTGCTGCATGAATCTAAGTGTGCTGTGCCTCCACTGTATCCTTTGTATACTAGTGTCGTGTAACAATTCTACGAGATAGAATTTAAGTTGTAAGATGTAAACACATGAATGTTTTTGCATTTAACAAATATAATATATTGTCGCAAGCCTATTTTCACATTAGCTAGTTACCATTGAGATGGGAGCTATGGTTGTGTTAATTTGAGAGGTCATTTTCATTTACTAATTAAGCTAAATAAGCATCTTCTCGTGATATAATTTTTTTTGGTGGATTCATGGATTGGATGTTTGAATCACATTTTGTGTTTCAGCTTCTCCAATCTCTTTCAGAAGGAGATACACATAACCACCGGCAATACAAATTTCCCAAGCAGTAGTTCCTTACTCACGGCAAGTTAGGGACGTAGGAGTCAAGAGCCTAATCTAAGCTAGATTTCTTGTCACCATATAAATCTGGGGCTAAACTAAACTACTCATTTGGTCACTTATCTTATTTTTCATTATCAAATTGGTCCCTTGTGTTTTTTTATATCATATTAGTCTTTCACGTTTCTTTTCACTATCATTTTGATATTTGTTCGTTACATGTGGATCAACACGATAAACACACGTGTCATTTTTCTCCAACAATGCATACGTGGACCAATCAATATGAATTGACACGTAGGATGAATAATGGCTCATGAACTAATTTGATAGTGAAAAGAAGGGACCAATATGATTAAAAAAAACGTGAGGAACCAATTTGATATTGAAAAATAAGGTAAGAAACAAAATAAATATAGGTTAACGTGTTGGGTGTTCAAGTGTGAGATGAAGTCCAATATTGGATAGGATGGGTGAATGTTTATAAGTGACAAGATCCATACAATCATTGTTTTAAGGTTTTGATTCAAAATATGGTGTTTCACTTATTGGTAGTTCCTTATTATTCTTATGATCCTGGAGCAATGTGACTCCCTGGTGGTTGGAACCTCCCTGGTTGCAAGTTGCAAGTCTATCATTTTGCTGGGACAAGGGGAAGTGATCTGGTTAGTCTGGGAATTCACACTTGAAGGGGAAAATTGTTGGGTATTCAAGTGTGAGATGAAATCTAACATCTGGTTGCAAATCCTGACTCTGATATCAGTGCCAATGATTCGACTGGAACAAGGTGGAGTGATTGGGTAATTGTGGGGATTCAAACTTGAAGGGGGAGATTGTTGGATATTCAAGTGTGAGACGAAGTCTAACATTGGATAGGATGGAATGAGTGAGAGTATTTATAAGTGGCAAGACCCAACCGTTGCTTTAAAGTTTTGGTTCAAGACGTAATGTTTCACTTATTGGTAGTTTCTCACTATTCTCATGATCCTGAAGTAATGTGACTATTATAAGATTACAAAACTGACTTGGTTTTCATTTATTGAATAGTATGATATTTATTTAAGTAGATTACAACAGATAGAATCAAATGTAACTAGCAAGAGAGATCCTAGGGGATAAGTTACAACAACACAGCTGATATAACAGAAGCTATAAGGATGAGAGCTAGAGTCTGTTGCGGTTTGTGTGCTTAGAGATAGAGATTATCCAATACGCCCCCGCAAGAGCATGTCTCCATCAGAGACATGCATCTTGAGTCTGATAGATTGAAAAGATTGTCGTCTTAGGGGTTTTGTGAGCATGTCGGCAAGCTGGTCACGTGTAGGAATGTGAGACACGCAGAGGACACCTTGACGAATAAGCTTGCGAACAAAATGATAGTCAAGTTCAATGTGTTTTATGCGTGAATGAAGGACCGGGTTTGCACATAAGTACGTGGCACCGATATTGGCACAGAAAAGATGAGGAGGGGAAGGAAGAGGTACGTGGAGTTCAGAAAGTAGGTGACGAAGCCACTGTATCTCAGATGCAGTATTAGCTACAGATCGATATTCTGCTTCAGTGGAGGATCTGGCAACGGTACGTTGGCGCTTTGAGCTCCAGGACACAGGATTGCCACCAAGATAAATGATATATGCTGAGGTTGAGGTCCTAGTGTCAAGATCGCCAGCCCAGTCAGCATCACTGTATGCTACAAGGTTTAGATTTCTCGGTTTGCACAGTTGAAGACCATGATTGAGTGTTCCTTTGAGATAGCGCAAGGTGCGTTTTAGTTGCTGCATATGAGTTTCAGTTGGTTAATGCATGAATTGAGCAAGCTTGCTCACTGCGAATGAGATGTTAGGACGCGTCAAGGTCAAGTACTGAAGAGCCCCAACAATACTGCGGTAAGTAGTGTTGTCCGAGGTAGCAGTGCCATCAAGAAGTTTTAGAGGAGTGGTTGTGCAGATAGGAGTGGAGCATGGTTTTGCCTCAGACAAGTTGAATCTGTGAAGAATATCCCGAGCATATTTGTGTTTGGAGAGAAAGAGACCTGTCGTCGTGGGGATGAGCTCGATGCCAAGAAAGTAATGTGGCGTCCCAAGGTTCTTAAGAGAGAATTTGTTGCTAAGATCATGGATGAATTGATCCAGAAACTGCGGGGAGTTGCCAGTGAGTAAGAGGTCATCCACATAGACTAGAAAATAGAGAGTGATGTTGTCATGATGATAGACAAAGAGAGATTCATCGCTTTTTGACATAGTGAACCCGTAACTGAAGACATAGTTCTTGAGTGTTTGATGCCAGGCCCTTGGTGCTTGGCGAAGACCATAGAGAGGCTTGTGAAGTTTGCATACATAAGATGGGAATTGAGGATGAATGAAGCCTACAGGTTGCCGCATTCAGATAGAGAACCTTGGAGAAATGCATTGTTTATGTCTAGCTGATGCATAGGCCAAGAGCGAGCCAAGGCAATGGTTAGGATAACTTTTATTGTTTGAGGCTTGACAACTGGGGCAAAAGTTTCCTTGAAGTCAATACCCTGTGTCTGCGTAAATCCTTTAGCAACGAGGAGTGCCTTGTACCTGGAAATTGCACCATCTGGATGGCGTTTAATACGGAACAACCACTTGCAATCTACAATGTTGTGAGAAGAGGGAGAGGGAACCAAGGACCAAGTGCCATTACGCATTAATGTATCAAATTCCTCTGACAGAGCTGCACGCCAATGAGCATACTTCATTGCTTCAGAAACACAGGAAGGTTCTAGATTTTTTGGTAATGGATGTTTGGAGACAGTGAAGGTTCTCTTCTTTTTATGAATGTTGTTTTTGGCACGGGTAACCATGGGGTGAAGGTTTTGGGCAGTAGAGTCGTTCCTGGGCAAAGATCCACAAGAGGATACTGCTGTTCCAAGAGGTTGCGGGTTTTGCATTGTGGTCGAAGGATCGGGTGGATGTGTGTTGGTGGTGTGGGCTGGTCCAGTTGGTTGGGGGGTGGCATTGTTTGTGACGGATTTGGTGCTGGACTAGGTGACTGGGAGGGTGGCATGGATGGTGATGAGTCTGCTGTAGGTGTGGTGGATGTTTGAGCATGTTGTGATAGAGAAGGTTGCGGTTGATTGGTTGGTGCAGGTATGGTTGACGATGGCATGGAGAGAAGATGATGCAGTGGCTGTGGTATTGGACAGGGTAGGAGGGAAGGGGAGGGGGAAGTGTTGGAGTGTAGTTGTGAGTATGGAAAATTGTTTTCGATAAAGGTGACATGACGCGAGATGTAGATGCGGTTTGTTTGAGGGTCAAGGCAAATGTCAGCATACTGAGATTGAGAGTAGCCTAGAAAGATGCATGGTTTGGACTTTGGTTGTAGTTTGTTTGAGACATATGGTTTAAGCCATGGGAAGCATAGGCATCCGAACGAGTGTTGGTGCATATAGTTGGGAGGTTTGTTGTGGAGAGCTTCATAGGGTGATTTCATGTCAAGGATAGTAGTGGGAAGTCTGTTAATGAGGTAGGTGGCAGTGAGAAAGGCATGAGACCAGAATTTGTCGGGGAGTTGGGCATGATGAAGAAGGGTGCAGCCAGTCTCAACAATGTGTCGATGACAGCGCTCAGCGGATCCATTTAGTTCTGGCGTGTGGGGTGGTGTGGTAAAGTGTGAAATACCATAAGCGTTCAGAGTGTGACGAAGTTTAATATACTCTCCACCATTGTCACTATAGAGGGCTACAATAGAGGTATTAAAGAACTTTTCAACAACATGTTTAAACTGAATGAAAATAGAGGAAACATCAGATTTATTTTGCATGGGATACAACCAAGTGTACTTGGTGAAATGATCAACAAAGATAACATAATAAAGGAAACCATCTAGAGACCTAGTGGGAGCTGGTCCCCAAACATTCGAGAAGATGAGTTGTAGAGGGCGAGTGCTTTGGAGATGCGTGTGAGAGAATGGAAGTTTATGATTCTTGCAACAGTGGCATGAGGTGCAATGCTCATTATTGGGTGTGGTTTTTATTTTTAGCTGGTGCTGGATATGTTTAAGTATGCGGGGACATGGGTGGCCAAGGATGTGGTGTAGTGTGGAATGGGATTGGAGGTAGGTGTTGTAGGATTGTGGTGGGTTGGTGTGAAGGTGGTAGAGATCATTGGTGCGTCTTCCTTGGAAGAGCACTTTCCCGGTCTTGCGATCCTTGATCAGGAACTGTGAGCCAAAAAATTCAACAGATACATTATTAGTAGCACATAACTTGGAAATGGACAGTAAATTAGATTGAATGTTTGGGACATAAAGAACCTGGGACAATTGTAATGTAGATGAGGGTGTGATAAGATGTGTGTTACCTGTGTGGCTTATAGTAAGACCATTACCATCTCCTACTAGTAGTTGATCATCACCTTGATAAGGTTGAGAGAGGGTGAGGTTATGAAGGTCATTGGTGATATGATGCGAAGCTCCTGAGTCCAGTAACCAGGTTGTTGGAAACCAACAAGCGGGCTAAGCAAATACTAGAGGGGGGGTGAATAGTATTTTGAAGCACTAATACCAAATATTTCGATTGGTAATTGAAGAATGGAGCTAAGACTGAATTTTCTGGAATCAGACACAAAAGACTCGAGTCTTTTGTGAAATACTCGAGTTTTTCAGTGATGAACAACTCGAGTCTTTTCTGAAATACTCGAGTTTTTCCTATCAGATAGCAGAAAAACCAGAAACGAAAATTCAGCAATTTTAACTCAAATCAATTCAATATTAAACAGGAACTTATCCAACAGAATAGCAAGCAATCTAAATAACTTTTAAACACAAAGATTCCTTGAACTTGCTACCTAATTGTATAAATCCTAATTGATTGAAATGACTTAAGTCTATTGAGCTAGAAAGTAGATTAAAAGCAATAAACCAACACTCAAGCAATTTTATCCTGGTTCACTCCAACAATGAGCTACATCCAGTCCTCCTAATCACTTAGGAGTTTCTACTAATAATCAAATTGTTAGAAATTACAAAGGATTGCTTGAGAATGGCCTCACTCAACCTAACCCTTTCAAGAGTGTACCAAACTCTTGATTTCTACCCCAATTTGATTCCGGTGATTGAAGAACTCTTCACAAAGCTTCCTTGAACTCCCTTCAAGAAACTCCACCGGGCTAGGAACCTCCTAGTCTTGTGCTTGAGAACCTCTCAAGACTTCCAACACCCTAAGCCACTTAGGGTTTGCTTGGGAACAATCCAAGACTTTGAATAATCAAGCTTTTTGTATGTGTATTACTAATCTCACAATGGATTAGCACAAATAAGCACAGCTCAATGTAAGAATTGAGGCCTAAAACTCAACTTGGAATAAAATGACAATATGAGTGAGAAGTTGAGCTTTTTGGGAATTAACACTTGAGAAGAGGAAATTAAGAAAGCTTGAATCAATATGATCTTGTTGTCTTGTTTGTTCTTGCACAAATTCAAAGAGAAATTTTACAATAAGGTTCTGAATTGCTCTCTTGGGTTGGATGAGACTCAAATGTCCTCAATTGGGTTTTTGAGTCTCTCCAACGTTCATTTTTGCTGACTGGACAAAAATACTCGAGTCTTTTGGTAAATACTCAAGTCTTTTTGGTCGGTCACGAGTGAATTGGTGCACGAACCAGACTAACGGTCATATTTGCTGACCTGGCACAAATACTCGAGTTTTTCTATAAATACTCGAGTATATACTCGAGTCTTTATCAAAATACTCGAGTATTTTGATCAGATATGGGAAAAATTATTTTTCAATTTTATTTTTCCTCTCAAGTATTAATTTTTGGTCAATCTCAACTTAATAAACATATAAAAATTTATTCCTAGAAGAGACTAACTATTTCTACCCACTCTCAACCACTCTCAACAAAAATTAGAAATTTACAATTAATATTTGATTGAGAATGATTGGGCACTTGTCTTCTTTTCTTGACTTCTTGTTGATGTTGATGTTGCAATATCTTCAAGGCATGATTTGTTAATTATTTTGTCATCATCAAAACATAATCCACCTAATTAGGAGCATTGAATTCACAATCTCCCCCTTTTTGGTGATGACAAAATAATTAACACTTGTACCATTTGTTGAGCTTGAATCCACTTGAAAATGCAACTCCCCCTCACTATATGATACTTTTCACCTATCTAAAAATTCAGCTTGTGCAAGATGTTATGACAATTTAATTTTAACACCAAGCCTATGGTATTAGAGTATTTAACAATTATCAGAGTATATACCATAATTAGAGAATTTTAGGTGCAACAATATCAAGACAAGACAAGTGTAATATCTCTCCCCCTTTTTGTCATACGCCAAAAAGATGTAACAATTTAGAAAAAGATCAAGGGAGGAGAGGTGCATAATCGGAAAACCCCATAACCAACTATGCAAAAAAATAGACTTAATAATAAATATAAAGAGCTCCCCCTGAAGCTTTGCACAAACATCATAATGAAAACCAAATTCATTAACATAAAAACATCATAAAAGGTCCAAATCAAAGGTGCAATAATAAACCCAAAGTCTCAAAACACCAAGTTCTCAAAATACAGAAAATGTAACAAAGACCAACATGATAAAAACAGAATGAAAACTAAGATAAAATTCAAAGGTCAACATCATCAAAACATCGAAGGAGCTGGAGCATCTGGAGGAGAATAAAACCGAGAGAAGAGTTTAGAGGATGAAAAACTAGTAAGATTTGACAAAACTTTGAGGAAAATCTGAGTTTTGAGGAGAGAGATATGAGAAAACCGAGAGAGAAGACGGTCGCAAAAAAACTCGAGTCTGAGAGTATATATAAACAGTTCAAAATACTCGAGTATATTCATAAATACTCGAGTTGTTCTTTAGGATATACTCGAGTTTTTGAAAATATACTCGAGTCGATCGTGACTCAGCCCAGATTTCCCCAGAAAACTCGAGTAAAAATTGAAAAACTCGAGTTTGGTCCGAAAGTTCAAATTTCAGGAAAACGCAAAATACTCGAGTTTTTGGAAAATACTCGAGTTTGGTCTGAAAGTTCAAAAATTGGGGGTTTCGAAAGACTCGAGTGTTTTTCGTGTTTTGAAAAACACTCGAGTATTTTAATAAAGACTCGAGTGTTTTGAGAAACACTCGAGTATTTTTCTCAGACCCTGATTAAAAACTTTTTCAATTTAAAACTGATTTAATTTTGAATTAAAATACTCGAGTGTTTTTGACAGAACAGAAAGTAAAAACTCAGTTTTAAAAGACCAAACACAAATCAAACACAAATGCTTCATTACCAACTTGGAATACAGTACAGAATCACACACAATTAACATATACAATTTCAAATATCATCAAGGACAATTTAACTAAGAATCAATAACACATTAGAGTAAGACTAATATGGTGATTTTCCAAAAATGACACACAATGCAATTAGCCTATATTAGCTTCATCTAAAATACCAAGTTCTCTCCTAATATGATAAAAGGTGTCCCTTGGTAGAGGTTTTGTAAAAATGTCGGCTAATTGATTTGTGGTACTAACAAATTCAATTGTGCAATCACCCTTTTGTACATGATCTCTTAAAAAATGATGTCTTATTTCAATGTGTTTAGTTCTTGAGTGATACACCGGATTCTTAGTCAAATTGATTGCACTCGTGTTATCGCATCTAATCGGAATATTTTCAAGTTTCAAACCAAAATCCGATAATTGTTGTTTCATCCATAACAGTTGAGCACAACAACTACCGGCTGCGATATATTCCGCTTCGGCGGTAGAAAGAGGGACACAAGCTTGCTTTTTAGAAAACCATGACACCAATGAACTTCCCAAGAAATGGCAAGTACCACTGGTGCTTTTGCGATCAAGCTTGCATCCGGCGAAGTCGGAATCCGAGTAACCAACTAGACTAAGATTGGCATCAGCAGGATACCATAAACCAGTGTTAATTGTTCCTTTTAGATACTTAAATATATGTTTAACTGCGGATAGGTGAGATTCTTTAGGATTAGCTTGAAATCTAGCACACATGCATACACTAAACATAATATCCGGTCTAGATGCAGTGAGATATAGGAGACTACCTATCATACCCCTATACTTACTAACATCAACCGGTGTACCTTGTTCATCCTTGTCTAGGTAGCATGATGTGCTCATTGGAGTGTAGGCTTCCTTGCACTTGTCCAATCCGAATTTTTCAAGGAGCTCTTTGCAATATTTCCCTTGATGCACAAATATCCCCTCCTTGACTTGCTTTATTTGTAAGCCTAGGAAGAACTTGAGTTCTCCCATCATTGACATTTCAAATTCCTTTTTCATCAAATTTGAAAACTTTCTACAAAGAGACACGTTAGTAGCACCGAAAATGATATCATCAACATAGATTTGTACTAACAAAATGTCATCCTTGATTTTATAAATAAATAATGTATTATCAACCTTCCCTCTTTGAAACTTGTTTTCTAATAGAAAGGAACTCAATTGATCATACCAAGCTCTAGGAGCTTGTTTCAATCCATAGAGTGCCTTTTTCAATTTATAAACATGGTTTGGAAATTCACTATTTTCAAAACCGGGGGGTTGTTTGACATACACTTCTTCATTTATAAACCCATTCAAGAAAGCACTTTTAATATCCATTTGATATAAAGTGAATTTCATGATTGAAGCATAAGCAAGTAAAATTCGGATTGCTTCAAGACGTGCAACCGGAGCAAAGGTCTCATCATAATCGATACCTTCCTCTTGGTTGTACCCTTGAGCTACTAGTCTAGCTTTGTTTCTTATAATCAACCCGGATTCATCAAGTTTGTTTCTATAAATCCATTTAGTACCAATTATGGTATGATCATCGGGTTTAGGGACTAGATCCCAAACTTCATTTCTTTCAAATTGGTTTAATTCTTCTTGCATAGCAAGAACCCAATGATCATCCTCAATGGCCTTTTTAATTGAATCGGGTTCAATTTGAGAAACAAATGAGACATAGTGGCAAATGTTTTGAATAGACCTACGAGTAAGTACTCCCTTTGACATATCTCCTATGACTTTGTCTATAGGATGAGCCTTGACCGATTTCCAAGTTGGAGGAAGTTCTTCCCTTACTTCTCCTTCATCAACTTTTGAATTCTCTCTATCTTTTTCTTCTTTTGAAAAGACAATGCCATCTTCACTAGCATCACATAAAACACTATCTTCTTTTGAAGACTCATTAAAAACCACATGAATTGATTCCTCAATAGTTAAAGTTCTTTTATTGAAAATTCTATAAGCTTTACTATGAGAAGAATAGCCTAAAAATATGCCTTCATCGGATTTGGAATCAAAGTTGCAAATGTGTTCTTTTCCATTATTTAAAACAAAAACTTGGCATCCGAAGACATGAAAATGAGATATATTTGGCTTTCTTCCCTTGTAAAGTTCATAGGGGGTTTTATCCAAAGAGGGCCTTATCAAAATACGATTTAAAACATAACAAGCCGTATTGACGGCATCGGCCCAAAAATATTGAGGTACTTGAGAATCATTTAACATGGTTCTAGCAAGTTCCTCTAGCACCCTATTTTTCCGCTCTACCACTCCGTTTTGTTCCGGAGTCCTTGGTGCGGAGAATTGATGCTCAATACCATTTTTTGCACAAAATCTATCAAATTTGTGGTTTTCGAATTCACCACCATGATCAGTACGAATAATAATTACTTTTTTGATTTACTTGGTTTTGCAAAAGTTTGACATGATGTTTAAAAGATTTGTAGGTCTCACTCTTAGTAGTTAAAAATAAAGTCCAAGTAAACCTAGAGAAGTCATCAACAATCACCAATGCATAATAGTTGCCACCAAAGCTTTTTATTTGTGATGGTCCAAACAAGTCCATATGAAGCATTTCTAATGGCCTTGATGTGGACATAACCATTTTTGATCCAAAGGTGTTTTTAGTTTGTTTACATTTCTTTCAAGGGGAACAAACACCTTCAATAGAAAAATTTAGCTTTGGTAAACCAACTACTAGATCTTTAGATTGAATTTTCTTCAATTGGTTTACATTTATATGAGCGGTCCTACGATGCCATAACCAAGTGTCATTTTCTTTGCTCACTAAATAAGTAGAGACCAAAGAAGTGACTTTGTTCAAATCAACTAAGTAAGTATTATTTGACCTTCTACCAACAAATTTGATTGATTCATCTTTGTCACTTTTAATGAGGCAATGGGTAGAGGTAAAAACTACATGATTTCCAATATCACATAATTGGCTTATGCTCAAGAGATTATGTTCTAATCCTTGAACATAGAGCACATTATCAATAATCAAGTTTGAAGAGTTTCCGATTTTACCAATACCAAGGATTTTGCCTTTGTTGTTGTCCCCATAAGTGACATAACCCTTTTCCTTTGGAGTAAGCTCAATGAAGTGCCGCTTATCTTCCGTCATGTGCTTCGAACATCCACTATCAAGATACCACAATTGTTTTCCCGTTCGAAGACACACCTACAAAATGAAATCACTTGTTCACTTTGGGTACACAAACAATGTTGGGTCCCTTAGGGTTAGTGTTGGGACTTTCTCCCTTCTTAATCCACATATAAGTGCCCTTATTCATTTCAAACTTCTTAATATGGCACTCAATGTTGATATGTCCAACTTTTCCACAATAAGTACAAGTTGGTCTCTTTGATGAGTTTTTCTTAGAAAATGTTCCAACCACCTTGTACTTTTTGTCCTTTTTATGAACATATCCTAAACCGGTTTTGTTGTGATTATGTCTTTGAGAGTTCAACAACCGGTTGAGGTTTCTATCACTATGTGAGATTGTGAGTTTGTTTTTCAACTCTTTCACTTCTTTTTCAAGTTCATCACATCTCTCACATGAAGTGATAATTTCCTCATGATTTGCACAATCACTTTGATGACTAGAATTAATAAGTTCCAAGGATTCATTTTGAAGTTTCAACTCATTTATAGATTTTTGCAATTCATCAATTTCTTGTTGAAACTCCAAAATTTTCTTTCCTTTTTCCTTATTGATTTTAGCAAGCCTTCTAAATTGAATTAACATTTCATTGTAGGCTTCTTGCAAATCATCATAGGAAATGGAGTTTGAAGAGGAACAAGAAGAGCTAGAGGTTACCTCATCATCACTTTCACTCATGCCATGATTAGCTCTTGATGAGGACTCATGATTGTTCTTGGCCATGAGACAAAGGTTTGCATTTTCATCACCAGAGCTACTTGAAGATGATTCATTGCTCTTTTCCGGTGCATCCCAAACAATGTATGCACGCTTCCCTTTGGTCTCTTGGGTCTTCTTGTCATTCTTCTTCAAGAATGTGGCACATTCCAATCTTATGTGACCAACCCCTCCACATTCATGACACTTAACTCCATCATTGGTACTCTTTTCTCTTTGTTTGGAGTCTTTGGTTCTCTTAAAATTGGATGAAGATCCACCTTTCTTCCCTTTGAAAAATTTGTTGAATCTTTTCACAAACATCCCAAATTCTTCTTGATTTGGTTCACCATCGGAATCTCCACTTGTAGAGCATTCTTCAACTTCTTTTGTAGCTTTAGTTGAAGCTTTGAGTGCTATGCCCTTTTTCTTTTTGTCCGATTCCTAATGCATCCCAAGTCTTGTAAGCTCCATCTCATGCTCTTGGAGTTTGCCAAACAAAGTGGCTAAGTCCATGCTATTTATGTCTCTAGATTCCTTGATGGTGGTTACCTTGGGTTGCCAACTCCTATCAAGACATCTTAGAATTTTGTTAGTAGTTTCACCATTGCGAAATACTTTTCCCAAGGAAATCAAATGATTAACAATGTGAGAGAATCGCCTTTGCAAGTCACTAATGGTTTCATTTGGCAACATGTGGAACAATTCATATTCGTGAGTTAGAGAATTCAATCTTGCATCTCTAACCTCACTTGTTCCCTCATGTGTGACTTGCAAAGTATCCCACATTTCTTTTGCCGATTTACATTGGGAAACTCTATAAAATTCATCATGGGATAAAGCCGAAAAGATGATGTTTTTAGCTTTTAAATCAAATGAAACTTTTCTCTTTTCATCATCATTCCAACTACTCCTTGGAATTTCAACAATTTCATCATTTATTTTCTTTTTGGGAATGAAAGGACCATTTTCAATTGCATCCCAAATATCCATATCAATTGCTTCAATAAAAACTTTCATGCGAGTTTTCCAATAAACATATCCTTCACCATTAAATAGTGGAGGACGGTTTATTGAAGCTCCTTCTCCACCAAAGTTATTGCTAGAGCCCATTTAGTTTCCAAAAGGATCTTTTTCGAAAAAGTTGTTACACTCGATCTTTCGACCGAGCTCTGATACCACTTGTTGGAAACCAACAAGCGGGCTAAGCAAATACTAGAGGGGGGTGAATAGTATTTTGAAGCACTAATACCAAATATTTCGATTGGTAATTGAAGAATGGAGCTAAGACTGAATTTTCTGGAATCAGACACAAAAGACTCGAGTCTTTTGTGAAATACTCGAGTTTTTCAGTGATGAACAACTCGAGTCTTTTCTGAAATACTCGAGTTTTTCCTATCAGATAGCAGAAAAACCAGAAACGAAAATTCAGCAATTTTAACTCAAATCAATTCAATATTAAACAGGAACTTATCCAACAGAATAGCAAGCAATCTAAATAACTTTTAAACACAAAGATTCCTTGAACTTGCTACCTAATTGTATAAATCCTAATTGATTGAAATGACTTAAGTCTATTGAGCTAGAAAGTAGATTAAAAGCAATAAACCAACACTCAAGCAATTTTATCCTGGTTCACTCCAACAATGAGCTACATCCAGTCCTCCTAATCACTTAGGAGTTTCTACTAATAATCAAATTGTTAGAAATTACAAAGGATTGCTTGAGAATGGCCTCACTCAACCTAACCCTTTCAAGAGTGTACCAAACTCTTGATTTCTACCCCAATTTGATTCCGGTGATTGAAGAACTCTTCACAAAGCTTCCTTGAACTCCCTTCAAGAAACTCCACCGGGCTAGGAACCTCCTAGTCTTGTGCTTGAGAACCTCTCAAGACTTCCAACACCCTAAGCCACTTAGGGTTTGCTTGGGAACAATCCAAGACTTTGAATAATCAAGCTTTTTGTATGTGTATTACTAATCTCACAATGGATTAGCACAAATAAGCACAGCTCAATGTAAGAATTGAGGCCTAAAACTCAACTTGGAATAAAATGACAATATGAGTGAGAAGTTGAGCTTTTTGGGAATTAACACTTGAGAAGAGGAAATTAAGAAAGCTTGAATCAATATGATCTTGTTGTCTTGTTTGTTCTTGCACAAATTCAAAGAGAAATTTTACAATAAGGTTCTGAATTTCTCTCTTGGGTTGGATGAGACTCAAATGTCCTCAATTGGGTTTTTGAGTCTCTCCAACGTTCATTTTTGCTGACTGGACAAAAATACTCGAGTCTTTTGGTAAATACTCAAGTCTTTTTGGTCGGTCACGAGTGAATTGGTGCACGAACCAGACTAACGGTCATATTTGCTGACCTGGCACAAATACTCGAGTTTTTCTATAAATACTCGAGTATATACTCGAGTCTTTATCAAAATACTCGAGTATTTTGATCAGATATGGGAAAAATTATTTTTCAATTTTATTTTTCCTCTCAAGTATTAATTTTTGGTCAATCTCAACTTAATAAACATATAAAAATTTATTCCTAGAAGAGACTAACTATTTCTACCCACTCTCAACCACTCTCAACAAAAATTAGAAATTTACAATTAATATTTGATTGAGAATGATTGGGCACTTGTCTTCTTTTCTTGACTTCTTGTTGATGTTGATGTTGCAATATCTTCAAGGCATGATTTGTTAATTATTTTGTCATCATCAAAACATAATCCACCTAATTAGGAGCATTGAATTCACACAGGTTTGTGAGGATGGGGTGTGGCTGGCTGCAAGATGTGCTGCGGGTCTGTTGTTGTTATTACGGTTACGATACCCGTTCAGCTGATAACATTCACGTGCAGTGTGACCGGGCTTATCACAATACTGACATATAATGCGTGGTTTTCCCTGGGTGTGAGAGCTGCGAGAGCTGTTAGAGGATGTGCCATGCATCGGATGACGGGGTCGAATAGGGTGGTTGCGAGAGCGCTGTACAACATTGGCAGTGGGCACAGCGATAGACGAAGCTGCAGCATCTTGGCGTTTTAGATATGTTTCATGATCAAGAAGTTTCTCAGTGAGTTCCTCAAATCCTATAGGAGTGTCACGGGCACGAATAGCAGCAGCCACTTCACGAAACTCAGAACCAAGACCATTGAGTGATAGAAGAACTAGATCAGTATCATCCATAGGAGAACCAATGATGGCAAGTTCATTGGAGATAGATTTGAGATTTTGCAGGTACAGGGCGATAGATTGGTCCCCTTTGTGAGCATTGATGAGTCTTTCTTTCAAGGACATCACGCGACAAATCACTGGCAAGGATGTCCCACGCTTGTTTGGAAGTGTTGACATTGCCTAGCATGGTGATGATGGTGTAAGAGACAGAGGAGATAATGGCCAACAATATGAGTTGGTCCTGTCTGACCCAATGGGCATGCGTAGATGCAGTGCAAGGAGGGCACGGTGTTGTGCCATCGACATAGCCTTTAAGGCCATAGCCCACAAGAAGGGCATTAAGGTGGACACGCCAGACAGGGTAGTTAGAGGAGGTGAGCTTGACGGTGGAGTGGGCACTGGCGTTGAGGGCAATGAGTTGAGAAGGGTCAGCAGTAAGAGTGGTGGAAGAAGTGTAGTCAGATGACATGGTGAAGGGGTTAGGATCGAATGCTGTGAAGCTTTTTCAGCTATCTGATACCATATAAGATTACAAAACTGACTTGGTTTTCATTTATTGAATAGTATGATATTTATACAAGTAGATTACAACAGATAGAATCAAATGTAACTAGTAAGAGAGATCCTAGGGGATAGGTTACAACAACACAGCTGATATAACAGAAACTATAAGGATGAGAGCTAGAGTCTGTTGCGGTTTGTGTGCTTAGAGATAGAGATTATCCAATAACTATCCGGTGGTTGGAACCTCTTCGGTTGCAAATCCTAACATAGCCTAGATATGGAGTGTTCACCCTTTTTAATCTTTTTAGTTAATTTTTGGTAGAAACAAACATTTAATAGCGTCTTATTTAAGTAGAAACTATGCCCTTCAAGGTAGCTACAAATATGATAATTTGCTCGGTAGGTCTTAAGTCTGTAATTCACTTAGTGAGTCATACTTTGTTTCTTAAGGAGAAAACTGGTCGTGGGTGGTCATCTCCATCAAATTAAATAGTTGGGGTGTCTGGTTAAAATCTGGGGTGGGAAAATAATTTCCCTATATAAATATGAGATACTGCTAGACTTTAAAGATAAAATCATGATATTACAAATAAAAACTTGATTGCTTACCTACAAGGGCTCAAGCATAGTATGGGGTTTGATTTTCGCCGTATGCATGGAAAATGCTATTAGCAGATGTTAAACTTCGGTGATTTAATATCTCTCAAAAGGGATTAATTTTCAAAAACTAATTCTTTTTGTTCCTCATTTTCTTTCTGAAAACTCTTGGAAAAATTGAGCAAAGCCAATGTGTTATAGATGAAACCCGCGTCAATTATGAGTATAATGAGTCTCTTCATGTTACAAATTTTAGATTATATATCTTTTGCACAAATTATAGTCATTCAAAAAAAAATATATATATATGAATCACTGAAAGTATTTAATGACAAACATTTATGAGTTATAAAGATAACGAGTTAAAGAATCTAAATTTATGACATACAGCCATCTTCAACAAGTAGGAATGAAAGGAAGGAACTTATCTGATTGGATCCAAATGCATAAGTGCACTATACTTGACAATATTTGGATCACTTTGGGCAAAGGCCTCTTAGCTAATACTCTTCGTGCGGGAATATTTGAACCCCAAATGTGGTTATTTGGCCCCCAAATGTGGTTATTTGGCCCCCAAAACGGACAATACCGTCGTCGAAAAAACGGAAGTATCCGTTTTACAGTACACGGAAATACAAAAAAATGGCATTTTACAATTTTTACATGCTTCTTACAGCAATTCGAAATTCCTTATTCCGTTTTTCCTAAGACGAAAGTTTCCGTTTCCTTCTATACGGGACACTTAAATGAGGTTCATTTTCCCGTTTCCCCCTGTACGGAAATTCCCGTCTTTCAGTAGACGGATGAAACAATGGGGGCCAAATAACCACATTTGGGGTTCAAATATTCCAGCACATACTCTTCCGGGTAGAACAGCTACATTCACATCTCATCAACCCACCAGCATAATGAGAGCACATTTGGATCGCTATGGGAACAAAGAACAAAGAAGATTTTTTTGCAACAAAAAGCTAGCTGAGTTTTATTTATGAAAAACAACTACGATCAATTGATCATTCGTTTAAAACACGTGTTTGCATGTGGGTGATATATAGTCAGTGAGTGTGCAGTTAAGCAAAGAGATGCTATCTCCAATGTGTGCATGAGAAAAATAAGGAAAGTTGCTAACTGAAAAAGAATAACTCGTGGATAAAACCAGTACATTATAGCCAACTTAACAAGATAGGAATAAGGTTAACAAAACAAATTTGACCCATTTCTTCTTAAATGGTAACCAATTACCAAGTTATATGTAAATATAAAAAATAAATTGAAGGTTTTATGACTTTAAAATAAATTTAAAATAATATTGGTAAAATCTGTTACAATCCCCACATATTTGTTTTAAAGTCACATTTCCGAGAGTTTGAGAAGCTAATGCATATTGCATAAACACTACTCCCTCCGATTCTATATATAAGTCCCTTTTAAATACTTTTTTTTTATCTTTAATATAAGCCATATTTCCAATTTCCAATAGCATTAATTACTTCTTTTCCACAAACACCCCTATTTACTCAACACTTTTTAGATTTTCAATAATAATTATAGGGGTACTTATGGAAAAAGTATACCAAATATTTACATTTTCAATACCACTAACAATATTAACTAACTTTCTTAAAGGAAGTGAAATTGATCAAATGATGCTTATATTAAAGACCAGAGGGAGTAATATCTTTTGAACTATGAACTAGTGCACTAAGACACAGACGAACCTAGAAGAGAGCAACCCTTGGCCCAGGCCCTTTCCTTTAATATGTATTTCGTATAGTTTTTTTTGGGTGCCCATCCTATTTCCTAGGTACTTACTACCTAGGTAGGTTCGGATCCGACTCGGGTCGCGTGATTGGATATGGCAGGTGAGTCTCCCAACATGAGTTTTCTGTATGCACAAGAACTCGAACTCGAAACCTTGCTTAAGCGAGACCGAGCCGCTTACCACTCGTCCCAATCCATGTTGGTTGTATTTCGTATAATTACTTATATATGTGTCATATTTTTTCAATGAGAAAATTATTTTAAAAATGTTTACTATATGTTTAAGTTTCTTCGTGCATTGTTTTGTACAACTAGTTATATTCATGTATTTTTTCAATTAATAATTTTTTTTTTTTTTGTTAACCTCATGTATATAATTTTACTTATGGACCCCCTCCCTCTTATGATTTCTATATCCGCCCCTACATAGCGCATACGAATTATGACTTACTAGAATATCGGTGAGATAGGAAACTCTATGAACCTCATTCGGTATGTGAATAAGTGAATGAACTACTCTCACTAACATTTCATCCAACATTGTTAAATGCAGCGTGGTAAATTTATGAATTGCAATCTTGCATGGTTATCATAAGTGCTCTAAAGATTTTGCATAACCTCTTATAAAGGCAACTTTACCTCACACTCATATAGACGAATCTATCAAGTGTGCTACACAATACTCGTTCATGTGAGCTATAAATTCATCGAAAGTATACACTTATCCTCTTACAATGTAATAGGATACTTTTTTATGCCATGAGGATGGACTTTATGAAATATTGAATAGTATTTCATCAATTGACAAGTAACATGTTCTTACCTGTATGAACCTCATTTATGAAAATTCACAAATCTAGGTTGGTTTATCATTATCTATTTTTGTTATAGAAATAAGCCACACCCCACCTTGATATAATGCTCACCAGCATCTTACATAGTTGTTTTGTTAGACGATTAACTACATTCATATATGATCTTATATATTTAATGATATATCATGTAGTTATGTGTATGGTGTCATTTGAATTTGAAATTCAATCAATATCATAGTATCATTTTAACCTGTTTTTTTTTCTATTTAAATGAAATTCATGTACGACATACTACTCCCTCCGTCCCTAATTATAAGGTCCTCTTGACACTTTTATTTTGTCCTTATTTATAAGGCCCTTTACCAATTTTCAATGAGCATTAATTATTTTTTTTTCCACAAACACCCCTATTTATTTAACACTTTTTAGATTCCCAATAATATGAATAGGGGTAATTTTGAAAATACATATCAAAAGTTCACATTTTCAATACAATTAACTAAATTATTTTACTTTCTTAATAGAGGTGAAATCTCCCAAGAGGGCCTTATAATTAGGAACGGAGGTAGTAATTTTTTTAGTAACCTTTTTCATTTTTAGATGGGACGAAGAGAAAACAATGTCATCGTGATTTGAACCTTGATTATTAGCTTTATTTCTCGAAAATCCGCTTACTAAGCTGCCTCTTGGTGACGTGAAACTCATGCAAGAGATAATTATAAGTAGCAGTGCACCACTGTAATTTTGTAGGTTCAACGTGAAATTCATCAAATTATTGGAGATAATGTTATAAAGAGTGAACCACTAACACTTTCTAACTTTTTAAGCTAATATTTAAAATAATAAGTCACATTTACAAAAATTTCTCTATGTTATCTTGAAATATATGACACCTCAATATTTACCACACTCACATTGGTTACATGTTTTTCACATATTATCTAATAATGTTCCGACGACATACCTAAGAGTGACATGAGCCTTGTCGGTTAAGGAGAAGGGGTATTCCTTTACAATTGTTGTAGAACGTGGTTGAAGGAAGTATTCCAAAGATCGGGCCACTCAATTGAGTGACATAATACTCCCTCCGTTTCACAATGTTTGGCCTTTTAGGTCTGGGCACACAGATTAAGAAAATATTAATTATTGTAAGTATTATGTATAGTTTGTCTAAAATGCCCTTATTTAATCCTTATTGAAAATTGTAATAGTATTTAATTTTTATTAGTAAGTGTGTCCATTAATTAATGTATAGTGGTTTAGAGATGAGAGAGATGATAAAAGTAGAATTAATGAGGAGTAAGAGAAATGATTGAATAAAAGGTTAATATTGGAAAAAAAAATATGTTTTTGTATTGAAAATATAAAAGGCCAAACATTGTGAAACAAGAAAAAAAGGCTAAAAGGCCAAACATTGTGAAACGGAGGGAGTATATCATTGCCATAGAACTTCATCAAGTTGTATTATCTACGCTATCTAAAATGCTTGAATTGTATACGTTAATCCGATTTTCATTCTCAAAGTATCCCATAGTTGTTATGAATATGCATCCCTAGTGATGAGAAGGTGTGGCACCTTAAGTGTAATAAGGTGAATCAAGTAGTTTGCGGGGTGCTCTGGGCTGTATTGAGGTTCGAAACTTGAATTGGTTAATAATAGCAAATCCAAAGCACGTTGTTGAGGGTCTAGAAATAAGCCTCACTAGAACGTTTACATGAACGTGGGACTCACCGGGGAGGCCGAACTGGGATAAAAATCTAATCTTTGGTGGTCAAGGGATTTCTATTAATGGACCTTCCATGTTTGATGGAGTAGGCTTTGCTTATTGGAAAACAAAAATGGAAATTTTATTCAAGGAATTGGATTAAAGGTATAAGATGCAATTTTCAAATAATCATGCCTACAATTTTGGTTGGAACATTAGGAGGGAAAAACCTTTACAAAGGAAGTGATTGAGGCTAAGACTTCAAACAATGAAGTAAATTCTTATCTCACTCTCTCTTGCACAATTATTTGTATGGTTTTAGATATATATATTTTTAAATGGAAACTATAATTCTATCATGCTTAACTTGCAGAAACCTATCATTCTGGCTCTCTCTAATCAACCACAGAATCTGAGTGTACAACTGAAGAGACTTAATAATGGAGTGAGGTAAAATAACAGATAACCACAATTGTTCCCGACTTGGTTTATAATTATTTTATGCAAATGATATTTGACAGACTTACATTTATTGTTATATAAAAGTAACTTCTATTCTTTTTACATTTTAAAAATAATAGTTACAAGAGTAGTATTTGTTCTTTTGTGCATAGTGTGCTGTGGTTGGGGATGGCAACGAGTCCGGGTGGCTCTGGGTAATGGGATACTCGGACCTGGATCCGTTCATAAATTACTGGATTCAGACCCACCTGGACCCGCGCGGGTACCCGTTGCATAATGGGTAGGCGGGTCTTCGGGTATCCAGACAAGTTTTGCGGGTATTCATTAGCAAATTTTTTTAAAGAAAAACTTATATTTTAAATTAATTTCTATGTTTTTTTGATAGACCGAGGGATCCTTAATACACCATTACACACTCTACTTAATGTTAATCTCTACCACCATTAAACACTCGCAAACATGAAAGAAATTCTCTCGTTAAAAGCGGATCCTTAATGCATATATGTAAATATGGATGGGTTCGGGTACCCACGGGTCTGGATATCTCAGACCCGGACCCGGACCCAGACCCGTTCAAGCGGATATCCAAACGAGTCCATTCTTTGAACTCACGGGTCTTTTTTTTTTTATCCAGACCCGGACCCGTTGCGGATATTACTCGCGAGTACCCACGGATCCGGGTCCAATTGTCATCCCTAACTGTGGTTGAGAGAATAATGTACTTACCTCGAGTTTGAAGCAAAAGAAATCAAATTAGTTAGTCCAAGAACCACGAAATTGTGATAGGAGGATTTTAACTTCTAACTGCTGGTAGCCGTATCTCACTTGTATACGGTTAGCAATGCCGTTATATTAATCTGAATTTATTTTATATTTAAATGTACATAAAGATAAAAGAAGGTCAAGTGTATTTAAAATAAATGAAAAATCACAATGAATAAGTTTTTTTAAAGATGATGGCTCTCAATAATTTATCAGTAGGAGGAAGATGATATTGGTGAAGATCAAATGAATAATGATGACTGATGCAATTTGTTATTTTATCTTTTAGAAAAATGACTTGAATATATAATTTGTTTTTGGATTATTTTATCATAGTAGTATTGCTATTTTGTTTTGGATTGTGGTTGAATATCTTTTGTATCGTGACTTCTTACTTTTCACTTAGAAATAGATCTTCCTTTGTTGTTGTCTCCGAAGGTCATGTTTCCTTGGTCCTTGGGTATGAGATATGAAAATTTTGATTTATCTCAAGTCATGTGTTTGGAGCATCCATTATCCATGTAGTAACTCGACTTCCTGTCCTCCAAAGAACCCTACAAAAACGAGTCATATTTTTCTTTTAGGTACCCATTGTTTCTTGGGTCTCGGAATGTTAGTGCCAAAATAATTTCCTTTTTGATTTCTATTATCTTGACTCTTAATGAATTTTATTTTTCTAGAATTGCATGTGGATGCACTATTGTAAGAACTACAATCAGTGGGTGAAATAACTAAGGAACACTAGGAGAACACCTAGAAGAGGGGGTTGAATAGGTGTTAGAGAAACCTTGAAAGATTTTCGAAAGAAACGAATCGAAACAATTAAAACAAATGATTTTTACACAAAGTTTCAGCCCTTAATCGATTAAGCAAGTTGATTAATCAATTAACCCTTGTAAAACACAAGTTAATCGATTAAGCTGACCAACTAATCTATTAGTGCCTGAAAGCTTGCTTTTGGTTAATCGATTAACACCTCCAGTTAATCGATTAATCACTGTTAAAACTGAAAAATCACTTTTCAATCGAATACGAAAATCATTCAATTAACACGTAAGATCAGAGATTAAGCGGAATTGATTAACACCAATATTCTTATAGATTACCTAGGTTATGAAAATGATTTTCCCAAATCAATTTGCACAATTAAGATTCAATTCAATCACTTATGAAAAATCAATCTTTTCTAGGTTTTCAACCAAGAACAATATTGAAATGACAAGAATGTAAAGGATAAGGGAATAGAGATACTGCACAGAGATTTATCCTGGTTCACTCACAACCACCGTGAGCTACATCCAGTCCCTCTTCAACCAAGAGAGATTCTTCACTATGAGGAATTAGAGTTCTCAAATTACAAGCAAATGCCTCTCAAGACTCCCTTCTTGATAGCCTCCAAGAGATACCACACTCTTGTCTTGCAACCCTATTGAATCTAATCTAACCTCTTCCCTTGCTTGTTGATATCCCCACAACAAGTCTTCCAAATTGCTTGATGATACCTCACACCAAGGCTTCCAAATTGCTTGTTAACCCAACAAGACTTCCAAGACTTCTTAAACTTGATGAACAACCACCAAGGCTTCCAATGTTGTAGATAGCTTGCCTTCTATGCAATGATTACAACCCAATTGAAAACAATAACAATCCTATGAATCTCTTTCAATAGCTATGAAAATATTAACATAAGAGATTCAAAGATTCTTGATCAAAGAATGTAAAAGTGAAAGCTTTGATCTTGAGAAAGTGAGAGATAATAGCATGGCTTGATCTTTGTAAAATTGATATGAAAATGATATTAGTTTGTTCTAATAATTCACAAAGGTTAGGAAAAGGTTTATATAGAATACCCAAAAGTTAGGATCATTAAAAATTGATTTTGAGAAGTGAAAAACGTATTTTAAAAACCAGTTTTGCAGGTGTTAATCGATCAACACATGGCTTAATCGATTAACCACTGTAACATGTGTGTTAATCAATTAACCTAATCCATTAATCGATTAGCCACTGCTAAATTCAATTAAAAACTTGTTTTCTCAAAACTAAACCTTTCCTTTCAAACCTTTAAGCCACCTATTGATTTTAGGTTAAGTGAATACTCAAATTATAATATAATCATGCACTTGATAGAGATTCACTACCCTCTAAAGACTCTACCCAAACTCATTAAAATAAAAGACTCAAGCTAAAGATATTACAATTAAATACAAATTGAATCTTCATGAGCTTGCTCTCTCTTCATCATATGTTGTTTGTTATTGTTTGATGAACTTCTCCATACTTGAGCTTGATCACAAACACTTGTAGCTTGTTCAAAACCTTTGTCATTATCAAAACATTCTCACTGGATCTAACAACTATGACCTTTTCTACCACAAAAAAAGCATATAATTTGATTATCTTTTGAAGTACTTGCAGGAACAAAGATGGTACTTAACAATTTTTGATACCTTACGGGTTGATAACCTTAACCTGCTTTACTAAAAAAACATCTTTGTCACCCAAGCATCAAATTTAAGGTATCTCAACCTTTAGTGAATTTTGCTAACACATCTTTTAAATCTTCTATTTCTTGTACTAACTCTTTGCAAAATTTACACGAGGAGGGTGCTACTATAGTTTGATCCACATTACAAGAAGTGTTTGAGGAACTACTTTTAAGAGAATTTAGCCTTTTATTTTCATTTTTCAAAAAATCCATTTCTTTAAGTAATTGGATATTTTTGTTCAAAAGAAAGGTTGTGGTTTTCTTTTTGGAAGCAACTAATTGAGAAAGTCTTATGGATTCCTTATGTAGTTCCTCAAATGCTTCTAGTAATTCATTATACGATGGTTCTAAGTTAAGTTCAGAATTTACCTCATCTTGGTCTCCCATCAAGCATAGATTGGCTACTTCATCCTTGTCATTTGAGTCCTCATTTGAACTATCATTATTGTCAACCCATGCTATGTATGCTTGTGTACCTTTTCTTTGGGATGATGAGTTCCTTTTTGAGTTCTCTTTTCTCTTCAGGTACTGTGAGCATTCTAATCTTATGTGGCAACTTTTCCCGCAATCATGGCAAGTAATGGATAAGTTCCCACCTTTGTTTGTTTCTTTTCTAGGCTGAGGGGTAGATTTTTTGAAGTTCCCCCTCTTCTTTAGGAATCTTCCTAACTTCTTCACGGGTAGGCTGATGTGTTCATCATTGAGTGCCTCTATGCCAGCGTCTCCTTCCTCTGTGGAGATATCCGCTTTTAGTGAAAGTCCTTTTATTACCTTTTTGTTTTCCTCTTCATGCTGGGCCAGCCTATTTAGTTCACTCTCGTGTTCTTGAAGCTTTCCGAATAGTGTTTCGAGAATCATTGTTGACAAGTTCCTTGATTCCATGATAGCAGTCACCTTTGGCTGCCAGTCCCTATTCAAGCATCTAAGCACTTTGTTAATTAATTCTTCATTTGAAATATTTTTACCTAGTGTCAGGAGTTGATTGACTACCATCATGAACCACTTTTGGATTTCCTAGATGGATTCTCTCTCATTCATTCTAAACAGTTCCTATTCTCCAGTGAGCGTGTTTACTTTGGACCTCTATACTTTTGTGGTTCCTTCGTGAGTGACTTCTAGAGTGTTCCACATCTCTTACGCTATCTCACACATTGAAACCCTGAAAAACTCATCACAACTCAAAGGATTCAAAGTAGTGAGGAAACCGCAATTGGTGGTTGGAGAGACTTAGGAACCCTAGGAAAACACCTAGAAGGGGGGGTTGAATAGGTGTTGAAGCTACCTTGAAAGATTTTCGAATGAAACAAATCGAAACAATCAAAACAACAGATTTTTGCAAATTTTCACTAACTTAATCGATTAATCTGCAACTTAATCGATTAAGTCTGAGAGATCAAAATTACTTACTCGATTAAGCAAGTCGTGTAATCGAGTATTACTTGCAGAAACCAGAAAAATCAAGTTTTCATTCGCATACGAAAATCAATCAATTCACACGAAAGATCAGAGATTCAACGGAAATGATTAACACCTATATTCTTATTGATTAACCTAGTTATGAAAATGATTTTCCCTTTATCAATTTGAACAATTAAAGATTCAATTCAATCAATTATGAAAATCAATCTTTCTAGGTTTTCAACCAAGAACGCAATCAAATGACTTGAATATAAAGAGTAAGGGTTTAGAGATACGACACAGTGATTTATCCTGGTTCACTTTCATCCGCTTGAAAGCTACATCCAGTCCCCTCTTCAACCAAGAGAGATTCTTCACTATGAGGAATTAGAGTTCTCAAATTACAAGTGATTGCCTCACAAGACTTCCTTCTTGCTAGCCTACAAGAGATAACCGACACCCTTGCCTTGTAATCCTATTGATCTTCTCTCTAATCTAACCTCTACCCCTTGTTGATAATCGACACAACAAGTCTTCAATTGCTTGATGATAAACCACACATCAAGGCTTCACTTGCTTGATTCACAACCAAGACTTCTTCTTCTTCTTCAATAAGAATGCACTTGCTTGATGATAAAATCGACACACCAAGGCTTCTTGTTTGTTGTAGTGGCTTGCCTTCTTGCAAAGATTACAACACAATAGAAAACACAAAACAATCCTATGAATCTCAATCAAGAGTTATGACAATTCACCATAAGAAATTCAAAGGTTCTTGATCAAAGAATATGAAAATATGAGAACTTTGATCTTTAGAAAAATGAGAGAGAATAGAGTGGCTTGATTCTTTGTAAAACTTGTATGAAATGATTCTAATTGATCACAAATAATAGGAAAAGGTTTATATAGAATACCCAAAAGTTGTAGCACTTGAAAACTGATTTTGAGAAGTGAAAAACGTATTTTAAAAGTCAGTTCAGCAGTACTTAATTGATTAAGTTGCAGACTACTCGAGTAGTACTCGATTAAGTTAGTCACTTAATCGATTAAGTTGGTACTGCACATGTTCAAAACTTGTTTTCTCAAAATCCAACCTTTCCTTTAAAACCTTTAAGCCACTTATTGATTCTAGGTTAAGTGAAAACTCAAATTATGATTAAATCATGACTTATGAATGAGATTCACTACCCTCTATAATTATCTACCCAAATAAAAAACCTATGAAGCTTGAGAGGCAAAAGATAAAAGAAATACAAATACACTCAAACTTAGGTCTTCATGAGCTTGCTTTCTCTCTTCTTCATTTGATGTTTGTTGTTGCTTGTTGAGCTTGAAACTTGATCAACACTTGTAGCTTGTTCAAAAACACTTTGTCATTATCAAAACATTCATCATGTTCATCATGGAACTAACAAGTAGAGGTTATTATATTTTTAGCCTTTAAATCATACTGGACTCTTCATTCCTCCTCTTTTGTCCATTCACATTGGTTTATTGATGTTAATACCATTAACCACATGAGTTTTTAACAAAGGGTCCATTCACAATAGCATCTCATACTTTTAATCCAATCCCTTGAATAAAAAATTTCATCCTCGCTTTCCAATAAGCATAACCCACTCCATCAAACATGGCGAGTTTATTAATAGAAATCCCTTTACCACCAAAAGGAGAGTTTGAAGTCATTTCACTCTTGAGATGGTTAAGTCCTTTAAAACAATAGTCTAACCCTGATGCCAATTGTTGGAATTGGTCTCAAACCTCGAGAGGGGGGGGGGGGGGAATCAAGTTTTATTAATTCATTGAAAATTACTTGAATGAATTAGTATTTAAAAATTGTTTTAGAGCAGATTAATAATAAGCGACAATTTATGCGGATATATGGAAAACGTAGAATTGCGCGAAAACAATAATAATAAACAAGATAATTGCATAAAAAATAATTGCAACAAGAATATAAAGGAGTAAGAGATATAGAGATGCAAACCCAGAATTTTATACTGGTTCAGCCTCCCTGGTGAGTCCTACGTATTCGTTGGGTGCTGAAAAGGCCTATGTCCAGTCCCTAAGCAACGTGCTTAGGATTTGTTGTTATTAACCAATTGGTAGTTTCGAACCCCAATTACACCCAAAGCACTCCGCACACTACTCGGTTCGACCTTTCATTAAGAACCTCAAATACATACAAGGGTTCCACACCCTAATACAGGGTGCCATACCACAACCTAGGGAGCCTCTCCCTAACAACTATGGCTTTCACTAATGAAAAAGTGGGATTTCTCGAATACAGAAGAAGCACTATTAATAGTGCAAAATAAACAACTTGAAGCTCTAATGGCGAAGGTGTATACTCACTCAAAAAATAGTTACACTATCAAATTTTTTGGAGAAGAAGAAGATGATAGAACGTAAAAAAAAAATATTCTCTCAAAAACTAGGATTTAACAAATTTGAAGAAGAATGATTGATTTTTTCGAAAAGTAAAGTAATGAGTGTTTCAAAACTTATCAGCCTTGATATAATTCGAAAATAGGATCAGTGGGAAATTAAAAATCAATCCAGAAATAAATATGATTGATTTTGAATCGTTTTTTGAAATTTTTCAAAAAAGTAATAGATTAATTTCCAAGATAATCGATTATTTTAATAAAAGTAATCGATTTGTTTCTCTCTAGTCTTTTATATGGAGTAGTGAAAATAATCGATTCGTCTAGTTTAAGTAATCGATTCCAGAGCCTCTGGTTTTTGCATGATGCAACAAAAATAATCAATTACTCTCTTACAAATGTAATCAATTCACCAAGTTTAAGTAGTTGATTCAAAGCTCTCTGAATTTTATATGATCTTGCAGAAGTAATCGAATATCTACACTAAGTAATCGATTACTTTAAATGAAACTTGTAAAAACTTGTTTTCATAATCCAAAAAGTTTGATTGGGGTTTTCAACAATATTTCATATGATGTGGCATGAAAGATTTTAGGAAAAACAATTGTCTAAAACACTTTTGAATGAGTTCTTCTCCAAGTCCTAAGTACGACCAACTTGCTTGAATAAAAATGAATACCTTGCCTTATAAATTTTCCTAAAACAAGCATGAGGTATAAAGCCTTCATGACATGTAGTTGTGCACATGCTTTTCCCTCTTTAGTTCGTTGTTTGTTATCATCAAAACTTGTATCACTTGTAATATTGGAATGTGTTATCTTCTAACAAAAGTATTATATTATCATTTTACACAATCAGGAGGGTGGTACATTAATTTTAAAGATTTAATCATCCCTGTTTAGTTATTCGTTTCTAAAAGTGATAAAATCTTTAACTCGAAATTATTAATCTCAAAATTGCGACTCGATTTGAAATTCATAAACCCGATTCATAAATCCAAATCTCAAAAGCACAACCTACACATTCCAATTTGTCTATAACCTAAAATCATGGTGAGTTATGATTTGAAAAGTGTAGGCCATGCTTTTGAGACTTGGATTCATGGATCGGGGTTTGAGGATAGCAATTTGGGTCAGCAATTGGGGATTGAGGATTTCAAGTTAAAGATTTTATAAATTTTGGAAAAGTATGATTAATTAAGAAAACTATAACATCAAAACCATTGCACCATCCTCTTGATTGTCTAATGATAATATGATGATTTTTTGTACAATGAGAAGAAATGTACATTCTTTAGTTTGGTTGATAATGAATTGAACAACCAATGAAAAGCAAGATAAATCAAGTTATTGATACAACTGCCAATTAGATTAATACCTTGTAACAGCTAGTGCTCCCAAGGACTAACATGATAAACACTAGTAAAAGTTAAGGACCAAAGTGGAGTTTTCTAATGTCAGGGACTGAAGTAAAAGCAACCTACAAAGTTATGGACCAAAATGAAAAAACATACAAATTCATGGACTAAAGTGAATTTGTTACACCAAAATGATGTCGTTTTGGTTGCTGTAACGGTCCACGTTGGACGTCCGCTAGCGGTGTTAAACTACACATGATCACGTGGACTAACATGAATAATGGTTGACAATTTAGAGCTCAAAAAGGAATTTTCATGCTGATAAAAAAAGGAATTTTCATGATTTCAAGGACCAAAGTGAAAATTGGGTATAATTTCAAGGATGAAAATGACAGTTTAATAATAAAAAAGTATTAGTAAGATCAGCAAAGAATATTTCTCTCACTCAGTAAGGCTAGATACATTTACATATAGTATACTCCACTGTTTTTATTCTTATTTAATTAAAAATAAATTTGTCCAAAACTTTTTAGTGTTAAAACTCTAATTCTACATCATATTAGGCATAGATCATGGTAATAAGTATCCTATATTGATTAAGAAATTTATATATATTAAAAGTGTTATTATAATTTCTTAATAAAAAATTGCTTTTTTAAAAAAAAAAAAAAATCCAGGAGGATTAAAGAATCGAGATGTTACACTTGCATTTTAGCAATTTCTTTTCTCGTTGTCTGTGGTCAACAACTCTTGGTGACCTTCCTCATCATTGCAAAACATCATACTGCTATATGCCCAAATGCTTTTATGTTGAAAGTCAATAAATTCCCCTGTCATCCCTGCCATCCATAAATTGTGTGGACCATCTTACATTCTATTGTATTTCATTATTGTCTTAATCATGATCATAATAATTATTATAATTACATAATTATAATCCCTTAAAAACTCACCCGCCATGGATCCCAAATTTAATTTCTCAAACAGATAACCGCAAATGATTTTAGTTTCCTCACTTTATTCTTAAGTTAGATTAACTATAGTTGCCATCTATTTAGGCATGGTAATGTGTAGAAATTGGGACATGTTTTGACAATCCCAATCCCGTATTTATTAAAAGTGGGGTGGGTGCGGGTGCGAGTTTAAAAGGAGCGAATAAACTGTTCAATTATTTTTAATTATTTTTTCAATTATGTTTCATTGAATTAAACACAAATCATATATAAAATACATTATAATTCAAATAACATATAATAATAAATGTCAAAAGTTTTAAAATATCTTAAATTTTAAGCATTATTAAATCATGGTTCTAGCAAATATGTTAGTTTAACTTCAAAATTTTAAATACTATTATTGTAACGAAAATTATTTAATTTTTATATCAGAGCGAATTTGAGAGAGAAGGCATGAAGGGTACTTATTTTCCCAAAACTACCCGGCCCTTGTCCTTTTAAAAGCGGTTTCGGGTTCGGGTTTCCCCAAACTCAATCAAAACTAGCTGGTTTTCCACACCAAAATCGATCGGACTCGAACGGGTACAAAGAGTAGTGTGAGTTTAATCGTTATGCCTACTTCTATTATTGTTATTAACCACTAGTTAGCTATACATTATTCCTACATGAT
Organism: Crotalaria pallida; assembly: GCA_037953625.1. Lineage (NCBI taxonomy): Eukaryota > Viridiplantae > Streptophyta > Magnoliopsida > Fabales > Fabaceae > Crotalaria > Crotalaria pallida. The sequence goes on from CM075653.1 coordinate 29,248,341, forward strand.
TACATAAAATAAGTTATTCCATCTGTTTTACTTGAAGAAAAAAAATTTATCTTATTCATTTATCTCATTTAGAAATTTAAAAGTGTAATAATTATTGTTTTTCATGTTTACCCCTGTTTAATAAAGTTTAGATTTGTGTAAATGGTTAAAAAAAATTAACAATCACAAAAGTAATAAAATAATTGTCTCCTAAAGTGAGGGGCGCAATTCGGAAGATACTACTTCATCCGTTTCAGAGTGCAAATCTTTTAAGGTTTTGACATTATATTAAGGACGGTAATTAATATATGATTATTTGGTGTTTAATTTAAATAGTTTTTTTTTTTTTTGGGTTTTGCTAACAAGTGCCTTAACGTTAAGGTTTCTAAAGGTAGAAAAAATGCATTAAGTTAATATTATCTTCTCTCTCGAAAACCCCAAAAGCTACATTTTCCGATACTTATTTATTATACTTGGTTGCTTAACAAATGCCCTAAGGACACTTGTTAGCATTTTCCTTTTTTTTATATTTTACCTTTTATTATCTTTTATAATTAAGTATTCACTTATTATTTCTCCACAATAAACAAAAGTAAAATTGGGAAAATCTTAATTAATGTTACAATAATTTTATAACAAAACTTATATTATAAAAAAAATTCTAAAAAACAAGATGGAAAAAAATGTTGAGTATTCAAGTGTGAGATGAAGTCCCACATTGGATAAGATGAGATGAGTGAGAAGGTTTATAAGTGGTAAGACCCATAGAACCATTGTCTTAAGGTTTTGGTTCAAGATGTGGTGTCTCACTTATGGGTGACTCCTCACTAGTCCCATGACCCTGGAGCAATGTGACTCCCCGATGGAAAAAATACCTTTTCCCGGGAACAAAGAAATAAAATAAGAAAATAGAACAATCACCACACAAGGATTTAACATTAAAAAAACTCCGAAACCGGAGAAAACAACCACGATCGTTGCCCAAAGACAACCAGTCCCCTTGATCCCAATACACCCACTCTCCAAAGCAAGAAGAGAAAACAAAGTTAGATACAAGCTTAAAGTGTTTCTAACTGGGACGAGTTAAAACAAGAAACTTAAGCCCAATATATAGCCTTGGCTTCCCTCCTTCATTCCAATCTCAGGCAATGTGTGACTTGCTAAAATAGAATATTTCAAGCAAAACCCAACAAACTCCACCTTGATTGAAATATACGCATTTTTGCCTTAATTGTCTAAACCGACAATCATAGCTCAGAAGAACTATCATACTCTACCATAAAGAGTATACCCGCCATCATGCTGCACATGTCGAAACCATGCTGAAAACTTTATGGTGAAACCTCCACGATCGTCATCTCCGGAAGTTCCTCAGCGACCGACATCACCCACCACACACCTTGCATCAATGTCAACCAATGCCCATGTCACACCTTGCATCAACAACCAATGCCCATGTCACATACCTTGCATCCATGTCAACCAATGCCCGTGTGCAATTATGGAACCGCTAGCATGAACTCACCCTTCTCCATGACATCGCGATAATGCCATGAGGACAAACCACCTTGTGTAATCCTGATTGAATCAACATATCCTTGACTTGAATTTGCCACAAGCCAAAATCTATTCTTCCATCAAATTTCTCTATGTCAAACTTCACGGTACTCGGAAAACTTGACATCGAACCTAAGCTCTTGATAACAGTTGTTGGAAAAAATACCTTTTCCTAAAACCTTGCCAAGAATAGAGAAATAAAATAAAAAAATAGAACAATCACCACACAAGGATTTAATGTGGAAAAAACTCTGAAACCGGAGAAAACAACCACGGTCGTTGCCCAAAGACAACCAGAAAATAATACTATGTGAAAATTTTTACAACACATAGACTACTTTCCCCTTGATCTCAATACACCCACTTTCCAAAGCCTTGCAATATCTAAATTACATCTCTCAAAACTCTCTAAGTATAAGAAGAGTAAACAAAGTTAGATACAAGCTTAAAGCGTTTCTAACTGGGACGAGTTAAAACAAGAAACTTAAGCCCAATATATAGCCTTGGCTTCCTTCCTTCATTCCAATCCGAGGCAATGTGGGACTTGCTAAAATAGAATATTTCAAGCAAAACCCAACAAAAAGACTTAATTGTTACGACTTAACAAAAGTTGTAAAAAGATCCACTTGTATTATATAACAATTGATAACAATTAAGCTTTGTTAAGTCATAACAATTATTATGACAAGTCTTTTACAAAGTTATAACAATTCTTTTTATTAAACTTTTTCCAAAAATTAATGGCAAGTGAACTTTGTAAAAACTATTTATGTATGATTATCATGATGTTATTACATATTTTAATGGTTAAATTCATTAATTTCATAATTACTTGTTCAATCCACATAATATGTATTTGAAGATCTAAATGTCAATTATACATAATATCAACAATTTGTATTATGAGCAAGGATTCATTAATATTAGATGTAAATTATAAACAATAGTTAGCCCTTCAAATGTGGATAATATTTCCATTTTTTGGTTGGATTTTTAAATTTCATGTCATAGATAGGTGAAACTCGTACACTTTTTTTTTAAGGTAAATAGACAAGTATATACCAATACTAACAAGGAGCATAGAGATCCAAATAACCTTAAAAAAACTAGCCACCATCAAGGATGGGTTCTACCTCAAGGAGATCAACTACCTTGTAAAACCAACTTCGAAGAAATTTACATTAGGAGAACAATTACATCATGATTCCTATCACATTTAAGTACGCTCTATCCTTAGAGTTTAATCGACCATACTTCATACATTGCAATCCAATCTTTATGCAAAATTGGATTTGTTGAAAAACAAACTCTCAAGGTTTCTCTCCAATTAAATAAAGAAAATTAAAAATAAATAAATTCAATATATTGGTAAAATAAAAAAAATGTAATATCTTTTGTTTTATTATTACATGGTTTTATAAGAGATAGTTGTACTCCTTCCAATTCTAAATGTAAGTTGTTTTGATTAAAAAATAAGTTATTTAAGAAAGTTAGTTAATATTGTTAATAGCAATAAAAATATAAATATTTGATATATTTTTATAAAATTATCCATATAATAATTATTATTAGAACTTTTGAATAAATAAAAATATTTGTAGAAAAAAATAAATGCCATTGAAAACTGAAAAATGGGGTGACATTAAGTATGGTTTTTTTTTTCCTATAAAAAAAACTTAAATTTAGAAGAGAGTAGAAGGACTTAACAAATTTTTGTTTTCTATTTTTTTGATGAATTTAAAGTTTAGGTGAATTCGGCTCCGGGGGCTCACCAAAGTTAGGCCAGGCCTCTGAATTGGACTTAAAGAGCGCTTATAAAAATACTTACAGAATATTCATCAACATCGTCCTTATGTAGGTAGGATTCAAACAAGAGATCTCTCACAATTCCGGACTTAATCTTTATCAACTGAGTTAATGGTTGTTTATATATAACAGCTAATTAATTATTGTCTCAATTATTTGGATTTAATGAAGAGTAATTCTAGAAAAGCCAATGAAACAGGGCAAGGTGCGCTTAGTCTCCATAATTATCTTCAAATATAGTCATCCAGGTGCAAATATTTTAGGGTAAGTTGTCCGATACTTTGCCAGCATCGGGCAGCATCCCAGGTTGAAGAAGATGGAGATTATTATGGTGATGATTATGTTTGTCATAATAATTAATTAATAAGAAAAAAGAGCATGACAAATATCTCATGATGATGTCCGGAGAGGGGAGCAAAGACCCTTCTATGTGCTCCATGACAAATAGCTCTCGTCTTGGTAATCACATATTGCTAAACTAATTCTTTATCTAATTATTTACCATAGCCCACACTTGCTCCTCATAATTGTTTCTAGCTCTTCCTTTTCTAAATTTTTTTTTTTGGTTTACATGGGAGGTCTGAGACTAGAACCCATGACCTGGGAAGGGGGAAAACTTAAGTGTCCCTGTAGCCACCAACTGGACTGTCTTACGCGGACTCCTTTTCTTAATTTTGAACAATCTATTCTAAGCATATATAATCTTACGCTAATTTGTTTTAATCAGCATTTTAACCGTGCAATATATTTTATTTTTGTTGATAGTTATATAAAATAGGGTTTTGTTATCCTCGTTTTAAAATAATTACTCCTTCGTTACTAAAAATATAGAAACTTTTTTGAAATATTTTTTTTGCATTTTTTTATTTTCTTTTAGAGATGGAGAGTGTATGTATCAGTTTAAAATTTATTTTAAAAAAGTACACCAAAAGTAAAATACAGTTTGTTATAAAAGCACAAATTACGTGTTCCATTAAAAACATGTTTCCATTAAAAAAAATGGGTTGGTTAAGTTTTTTCCCTACAATTACGTTTGTTTGTTTGTTTTTTTTTCTAGGTTTTAGTTCTTTCAAAGGTCAAAATTTTAGAATTAGTCCTTCTCTCCGTCTGATTTCGTCAAATACTGATATAACATACGAAAGTTCGCGTAAACACTCCCAGGTGTATCACTTTTGATATGTGGATTTTTTTAAATTTTTTTTATATTCGATTAATAATGAAAAAATAATAATATATTTTTCCATCACTTCCAATTTTTTTGATTTTATTTTATTTTTCCTGTATTTATAGAATAAGTTTTTTTGAATAATTCATGTGTCATACTTGTTACATATAGAAGATGACGTGAATTTCCGTTTGTCATGTCAGCACTTAACGGAATCAGATAGACAAAGGGACTAATTCAAAAACTTTGAATTTTGCATGACTAAAACCTATCAAATTTTTTTTCGAAAACTAAACACAAAATTGACCTTATTTATATGGACCAAATTAAAAACTAAATTAACCCAAAAGGATTAATAATTTCACTTTTTAAATATAATAAACAACATAAAGTTAAAAATCAACTTAAAATAAAAAGTCAACCTAAAATATAATCTATTTAACATTTAAAAATTAATATTTTTTAAATTTTCAAAATTAAATTTATGTATTAGATTTCTTACATATTACCTTTATAATAATACAGTAAATAGAAAAATCCAATAATAAATACATAATGGTTCCTTAGGTGATACATATATGTTCTCTTTATGTTTACGCACAAAGAAATTTTTACTTTTTCTTGCTTTTTGAACCCACGCTTTACTCATTGGCCCCCACCGTTTGGACAAACTTTTTGGCCCCCTCCAATTACTACCGATTTGCATAAGGCGGAAGAATTACAGATTATTTAAAAGCGGAAATACGTCCGACTTTTAAGAAGCGGAACAAACAAATTGTTGAAATCCCAGAAATGCTCCTCCGTAAACCCTCCACCTCACTTCTTATTATTGTTTTGTACGTGAATGAACGAAGGGGCAATTTTGGTATTATAACAAATTTTTAATGTTTTCCGCCCGATGAGAGGTGAAATACTTTATTTTATTTACAACTTTGGAAAGACGGAAGATAACACGACTTGTATAAGGCGAAAATTGTTTTATTTTGTTTCCGCCTTATTTCAAGCGGAAAGAATTTTTCGACTTGTTTCAGGCGGTAGAGGTCAATGAGTAAAAGGTGAGGTAAAAAAGAAAAAGTTGAAAACTTTTGTTGTTAAGCTAGTCCCACCGTACCCTAATTAGAAAAGTTACCAACTGTAACCAGATGACTGAAAAAAAAAAAAAAACGTATATGCATAATACATGCACAGAAGAAAACATTGAAACAGGTAATGGAAAGAGATAGTACTGTAGATACATAGATCCAAACACAATATACGATCCAACGTACAAATGATTATTGCTGTAGCGTACGTGGTTTCCTTAAGACGCTGCACAATGTCATTGTATTATCCCCTGGGCCCCCACAAAAATCCCTTTTATGCAATTCAATTCAATTTTCTATGGTACTATTATTGTTCTATAGTAATCAATTCCATCGATGCAACAGAATCTCATCATATCTGTTATCACACCACACTCATGATCAGATGCAGATGCGTTAGCTAAAACCAGTAAATGATGCTAACTAGTTACTGCTGTGGTGCAGGTCCCTTCAGAAAGCTGCCTCAAAACTGAAACCCTCTCCCTCCGTATTGAATGTATCCTCCCATCACATTATTCCGCTGACCCAACCTCATCATTACTCCCTCACGTGATTTCTACATACCTACCCTATATTTGGTAATAACATAAAAACGGAGTAAGCATATGATAATCCGAAAATGACTATTCCTTCCCGTCTCAAATACTTCCTCCATCCCTGATTATAAGGTCTTTTAGGAGATTTCACGTCCATTAAGAAAGTGGAATAATTTAGTTAATTGTATTGAAAATGTGAACTTTTGATATGTATTTTCAAAATTACCCCTATTAATATTATTGGGAATCTAAAAAGTGTTAAATAAATAGGGGTGTTTGTGGAAAAAAATAATTAATGCTCATTGAAAATTGGTAAAGGGCCTTATAAATAGGGACAAAATAAAAGTGTTAAGAGGATCTTATAATTAGGGACGGAGGGAGTATAATAATAATAATAAAAATGCTTAATTATGTCACAAGTCCCTGAATTTTGGGATACTGTCAGATACCCTTATTTTTTTTTCAATGTCTTACTCCCTGATATTACTTCTGAGTTTGTCATATACCCCTACTACCAATTCTGACCAATTTTGCTGACATGTAACATCGGAATCCTGATCAGATGCAGAAGGTTAAGCACCCGGTGCCCCATGGTCGAAGATCATTTTTTAAAAAAATTTAAAAAACTAAAAAACTTAATATTTTATATTTTTAGTTAAATAAAAAAAGAGAAAAACGAATTGAAGAGAGAGGTCGTCTTCGTCCATGTGACATCACTCGATATCACATGACCAACCTCCTGCATCTGATCAGGATTCCGATGTTACATGTCTTTGGCCAGAATTGATAGTAGGGGTATATGACAAACTCAGAAGTAACTTCGGGGAGTCAGACATTGCAAAAAAAAAAAAAAAAGAATAAGGGTATCTGGCAAAAGTATCTCAAACTTCAGGGACTTGTGACATAATTAAACCTAATAAAAAATTAATTTTATATTCCCTCCGGTCCTATTTATAAAACCCATTTTCAATTTTCAATAGCATTTAATTACTTCTTTCCACAAATACCCCTATTAAGTTAACACTTTTTAGGGTTCCAATAATAATTATAGGAGTAGTTTTGAAAAAGTATATCAAATTTTCACATTTCCAATGGCACTAACATATTTATCCACTTTTCTTGGTGGAAGTGAAAAACTCAAAAGGGTCTTATAAATAGGACTAGAGGGAGTACTAATTAAGGAATTGAAATTAGTTAAGTGAATTTAATTTTTTTAGAAATTATTAAAAAAAATAAATTGAAATTATCATTGGAGAAGTTTGGGAATAGTGAGAATTGAAGTTAAGAGACTCAAAGTAAAAGAGAGTTATATGTCAAATTGGTTTATGACTTTGTGAGCACCGGTCAAAGTAGTTCCTGAGATTATCGAAATTTCAAATTACTCCCTGATATAAGAACATATTAGTCATATTAGTTCTTGACATTAATGGTCCATAAAGTCAGAGACCAACTTGACCGGTTTGACAATCTTAGGAACTAATTTGACCAATACTCAACGGTCTTTATTTATATATTTGCCAAAACGACGTTGTTTTGGCCATTTCGCTAGTCCATTTTAAGGACCATTGACGGTCATTAACGTCAGGAACTAATATGACTGCATGTTCCTATCTCAAAACTAATTTGAAATTTCAAAAATCTAAGAAACTAAATTGATCAGTGTCTACAAAATCAGGACCAATCTTACATATTACTTGTTTTGGATTGGAAAAAATAGGATTGGGCTTTGATATGTTACTAAAATAAAAAGAAAAGAAATAAAGTGAAGCCCAGCAATAAGGCCCAAATGGAAATCAAGGCCCCATGACATAGCAGATACCAGGATGAGAAAGGCGTCCTAGGGATGCCACCAACCAGAAAACACTTTGCATCTGGTTACAGTAACAAGTCTTCCCAGGGAGATGAAGATCAGAAGGCATCTTTCCTCAACAAGTCTCCAAGCCTCGGGCCCAACGCTCCATCATATGGGTCATTCATAAATACCATAAATGGTAATCTTGCTACTCCACTCCAACACAAAAATGATGAAAGATGCTTAATCTCCTGGTTTGAGGAAGTTACACCGTTAAACCAATGAGTAAAGGTGTCTCAGTGCAGTAACCATTGGGTTAAGCAAGGAAAAAACGTGGAGGCCAAGTTGATGTTCAAGTATAAAAGGAGATCCAAAGCATTAGCAAAGGCAAGCAACCAAGAAAGGAAAAAGCCATAGCACTGAGTTCTGATAACAACAGCATAAACACAACGACCCAGAGAAACGAAAGTGATAGAGGAAGCTTGAGGGTGGCAAGTGAAAGGCGTCCTATGATATATCTTTGCCTTTAGCTTATTGTACGCTAGTTTTACAGCAAATACCCCACCTCTTGTACTCCTCTCCAAATACATAATAAAAGAAGCCATTGATTTCACAAAGCTTACGAACCCAAGTTGTATTTTGGCATTTTATTATTTCCATTGCAAAAATATAATTTTCCTGGCGGAAACAGTTGGCGCCGTTGCCGGGGAAATCATGGCTTCAAGTTTGAAAGGAAATGTACACTAGGCAGTGCTGCTGAAAGGGTGACTCTGGATGATGCCACAAAAACAGCTCCTGGAGGAACTTCAAAAGCACCAGTATCACGAGTCACTCATTTGGGAAGCGCTTCATTGATATCAATCTTAACAGTCTCCAACCCAGGAAGCGTTGCAGCAAGGAGGTTGCCTTTCAGCCACAAAAAGCGTCCTTCCCAAAAAGCGTCCACGTCCGCTTTTACTCAACTTTCCAGAAAGCATGAAGCAATTAGAGGGGTGAAAGTATGCTCTCACTGAAGAAGGTGTCCCTTTACATAAAGTAAAAACTCAACAGCAAAGGCGCACCTAGGAAGTTCACATAGCAACACTGCTACCAATTATCTATGTTATAAGCTAAGTACATACAACTCTCAACTTAGTCCAAATTACTATCATGCCTATTATTTATATGCTGGTATGCCTTTACATGAATTTGATTATAATAGATATATGTCATGATTTAAGAAAATATGTAATATATCAGTTACTGTGTGTGGAGTTAAAAAATAATAAATAATAATAATAATAATAATATGAAAAATATAGTTACAGTATACATATGCTCATTATGTTGCTAGTTTTTGTTTGCATCTATGTCTAAATATGGCTTTGGTAGGATCACTTTCTTATGATATCATGTTCTGCCTAGCTAGTTTCATGTCTAACATTATTCTAATGACAATGATTTATTTTTACCTTGACTGGATGACATGAATTGATATGGAGATGATTTGAACTCTATGTTTGTCATGACAAGGAACTCTATATGTGTATTTGATTATGTAATGTACTGTGCGGCCAGTTAAAAAAAAAAAGGTTGCAGTATCCGCTTTTGTATGCATCCATGACAACTTTGGTTTGATAGCTCTAATATGATATCATGATTTAATTTACAGCATTATACTGATATGATTACCTTGTCCCAAGTAACATCATTATCTATACATTGATATGGATGGTCTAATATGCATACCTGTATGTTATAGTATGACCTGGCTTACATATGTCTACACTCATGAATGATGTCGCCCTCATATGTAAATATATATATATATATATATATATATATATATATATACATACATATATTGATTATATAAAAAAAAACTATTTTTCATGTTTCCAACATGCGAACACAGTGTTTAATGTTATAAGCTGCATAGACGCCTAGAGAGTGTGCTTTCGAAAAAATGTTATATGAAAACAAGATCTTGACAATTTTATATAATGATGCATGATTGATTTGTATATGATTTATTGGAGAAAACTAACAAAACGGGCATGCGTAGCATGAAAATATCCGAGGAATGAAATTTGTTTATGTAGGAACAAGATGTGACCTCTTTTTAAGATTTGAGAAGTCCTTGGTACACTCTTAGGCCAAGATTTACCAAGTTCTGCTGAGACGCTCAATGTCATGGGATGATCGATTCCTCCACCGTGAAAAACAAACTCCTGATCTATCCAAAATAGAAAAGCGCTCTCGCCCAGTAAGAAGGCAATCAAAAGCGAGGAGTCAGAAAGCCAATAATGAAACAAAAGCAAAGTTTCAAGAGAAGTAAACACAAACAGAAAGATCAGTGACAATCAAGTAAGGGAAATCAAGCAAAGAGAAAAGATGAAATCATACTAGAAGGCGACGCCCTGCCCGGAACCATTTGTCTAAAGGCGTCCTCAGTTCAGCCCCAAGGGCGACACCTTGACCAGAATCAGAAATCTGAATCAGCAAACTAAGGGCGTCCTTAGTTCAGTCCCAAGGGCGACGCCCTGCCCAGAATCAATAGTCTAAAGGCGTCCTCAGTTCCAAGGGTGACACCCTGTCCAAAATCAGCAGTCTAAAGGCATCCTCAATTTAGTCCCAAGGGCGACTACTTGCCCACTGTCATGCGGTCTGAAGGAGTCCTCACAGTTCAGTCTCAAAGGGAAGAAAGGGAGAAGAAAGTCCAAGAGCGACTTCTTAAGGCGCACCATTGTCAAAGGCGTACCATGTTCAGATTCAACAGTATCAGTGAACCAAAGGCGCACCCCCGTCGAAAGCGCCCCTGATCAGTTTCAAATACATCGTTCAGATTCAACAGAATCAGTCAACCGAAGGCGCACCCTCGTCAAAAGCGCCCCCTGTTCAGTGTTCATATTCAACAGAATCAGTCAACTGAAGGCGCACCCTCGTCAAAAGCGCCCCCTGTTCAGTGTTCATATTCAACAGAATCAGTCAACTGAAGGCGCACCCTCGTCAAAAGCGCCCCCTGTTCAGTGTTCACATTCAACAGAATCAGTCAACCAGAGGCGCACCCTCGTCAAAAGCGCCCCCTGTTCAGTGTTCATATTCAATAGAATCAGTCAACCGAAGGCGCGCCCTCGTTGAAAGCGCCCCCTGTTCAATTTCAAATACACCGTTCAGTTCCAACCCAATCGATTAACTAAAGGCGCACCCGTGCATAAGGCGCACCCCTGTAGAAGGCGCATTGAAAAAAAAAAGTGTGTTGAATCTAGAAATCCTGGAGGAAATGCAAACAAAAGGCTGAGATAAAAAGTTGAAATCAAAAGCTGACAATGAATTCAAACCAAAAAGACCAGGGCAACTTCAGATCAAAAGCGTGCCAGAGAAGACGAGCCAGAAATGGAAAACAAAATCAATGCAGAAATCTGAGCGCAACAGCAAGGCAAGATGAAAAGCAAAAAAGGACATAACAAAACTCAAAAGGCGGACAAAAAATAGAAGGCGTTTCCAAGCAAACCAACCAATCAGAAAATAAAAGCAGAATTGAAAGGCGGCTATGATCACCTTTGAGAAAGTCAGCCATGAAAATCAATTGAAATATCAAAAGGCGTGCATGCAATACAAAGGGTAAAACACAAGTACAAAGATCCAAGAAAGTATGTTGCTCAAAAGCGCACTTAAATGCATAGACAAAGCACTAAATCTGATGCAAGAGCAAGTTGCAAGACGAAAGCTGGCCTAAAAGCATGCAAGTGATTGAGGTAGAAACTGTTCAGAAATATGACAAAACCAAGGCAAACTCAGTTTGCTTGAATAAGTAGCCAAGTTAATTCCAAGAATCCAACCCAGTCTACCCTTACAACAAGGCGCACCTGGGTATATTCATGCATCAAAGAAGAAAATGAAAAGGCAAGCTTAAGCACAAAGTCAAGGAGCCAGAGCAATACAAAAACCCAAGTGTTTGCAAACTGATAATAGCAAGCAAAGCGGCAAGAAAAGCAGCACCAATGACAAGAGGTGTCCAAAAAAAAAAAGGGAGAAGAATGTTTATGATGAGCAAGCCTCACCCCCCAATGAAAAACACCACAGAACCAAGGACTAGAAAAGTTCCCACAAAGGGCGCTAGCTACAAAGGACTAGAAAAGTTCCCACAAAGGATGCTAGTCACAAGATTAAGGCTAGAAAAGTTCCCACAAAGGGCGCTAGCTACAAAGGACTAGAAAAGTTCCCACAAAGGGCGCTAGTCACAAGATTAAGGCTAGAAAAGTTCCCACAAAGGGCGCTAGCTACAAAGACTAGAAAAGTTCCCACAAAGGGCGCTAGTCACAAGATTAAAGCTAGAAAAGTTCCCACAAAGGGCGCTAGCTACAAAGGCTGGAAAAGTTCCCACAAAGGGCGCTGGTCACCAAGATCAACAAAAATCCTCAAAAAGCACCAACCGAGAAAAGTGTTGAAAAAGTGCAACAAAAAGGAGCAGCTTCATTTACAATGAAAAAAAAAGAGAAAAGAAGAAAAAAAGAGGGCATCCTTCAGAAACACTGTTAAAAAAGCCAAGATTTGTGAAGGTCGCATGCACTGTTTACAGGAAGAGATTCTATTCAAAGGAATCTACAAAGGCCGAATGCATCTGTTTACAAAAGGAGATTCTATTAAAAGGAATTCAAAACAAAGGAGTCAAATACAAAGTGCTCAACAAGCATCCCAAAGGCCTACCATCCAGAGAGAAAGCAACAAGTCAAAGTACAAGTGTCCTGATCGAACAGCACAACAAAACAACTAGACTTTAAAGAGAGCGCCCAACAAAGGAGCTGTGCAAGCAGCAACATAGGATTCCTGTTGGGAATCAATCTCTGCATCCAAGACCACCAAGTCAGTAGTAACTTTGGACAATCTCGCAGACAAGTCATCAATCAGATTTCCTAGCTCAGCACGACGCTCTACCAAATGTTTCTTCTTTGCCGCCAAAGCCTCTACATCTAAACTTGTCAAGTTAGCAGTAAAGATGCACGACGCTCCGCCAAGTCTTTTTGCTACCAAAGCATTGACATCAAAAGCAGCACGCTGACCTTCCATTTGCTTGAGGACGCCCTTGAGCCAGAAACCTGAATACTGGTGAAGCCTCAGCAATTGCAAAAATCAAGAGGCCTTCTGTTCCCAAGAGAAAGCATCAGCATCATGAGTAGTGGAGAGTTTGAGTACCTTCAGCATAATGATCAAGCAACCGCAAAATGACAGCATCAAAGTGGCAGAACACAAAAATACCAGTATGTCACAAGCAGTAAAAAACGACAGTAATGCAGAAAAGAGAGATTGCATGATTCAAGTCTTGAAAGGAGGATCAACAACGGCATGGAATAAATCCAAGTCTAACAAAAGGCGCACAAGAAAAATATTAGCAGTGATGCAATCAAAATACAATAGCATGCTTGAAAAAGTACAATTACCAAATCTTGAAGAAGGCGTCCCGTGGTGAAGTTCTGCAGACATCCTCATAACTAGACGCATCAGATGACAAAGCAAAATAGCAAGCAGTACATCACAACCTGTACAGTATGAAAATGATCCAATTCAAGAGCATGATCTAGGTTCCCAAATGCAACATGAAAATGTTCCAATTCAAGAGCGTGATCCAGATTCCCAAATGCAGAATTATCGAAGCAGCATGGTGCAAAGCATATATTTCAACATCAGAACAGTATCAAAATTACATAAATGCATCACTGTACAGTATGAAGGCGGTAAAATGCAAAGTACAGAAAAAAGCGAAGTTCAATTCAATACTATCCAAGCAAGTAACACAAATTTCCAAGAGCCAAGTCTGCCAAGGCGACACAAAGCTCAGCGACCACAAAAGGCGCACAGGTTCCAAAATAGAAGCATAAGAGTGCCACCCGAGACGCGCTGTAGGAAAGAAAAGTGTCCTCTATTGCCCGCCTTCATGTCAATTGAGGGACGTCGGCTCTCTCTCTTCAGCCAATACAGATTATCAAGCCAGTGATCAGATCAGAATAATGCCTCCCAAGTTGTTCATTCAATTCGTTCAAACAAAAAGGGCCCTTGATGCACAAAAGAAATCCAAAAAACAGAAACTGCAAAATGAGAAGAATCAGAAGGTACAAAAGTGCAAAGCGTAGAAGCTTCAGTATATAAAGCAGGCATGTAGAAGCATATAGCGAAGAAGTTGCAGAAAACAAAACATGAATTCAAAGCTCAAAGGATCAAAGTTCACCAATACACTCAGCAGTATGCAAGCTAGCACAATCCAAAGGCGATGTTGCACATGCAATAGAAAGGAGAGCTCGCTTCCCTTACAAATTCACAAAAAGAAGATCAAATTGAATGAGAAGCAAGTGAAAAGTCAAGATTCAGTTCACAAGGGGGCTGACCCCTCATATCAGATGTATATGCAGAAAGCAACCATGCACCGCCAAGGGCACCTTCATGGTGCCTGAGCTGACAAAAGTTCAATAGTGGTACGAAGCTTGAAGCATCTCCAAAGTCCACATCTTGATGTGCAAATACCCACAAAAGAAAGAAATAGAAAAGCAAAAGCCTGGAGAATCTTAAAATGCGCTCACTAAAGGCGACATGGCATGACAGTAGATGACGCTCAACAAAGGCCAAAAGGGTGAATCTATTCTGTAAGCATGAATCAATCTCCATGAGGTACAACAAAAACGAAGGCGGCCCTAACAAAAGCGATCCCTTCCAAGATGGCCCTATCAAAGGCAAAAAAAAGAGTCCCGTCAAGACCAAGTCATCAATGCAGATTCCCTTCATGCCCAAACTCAACAGTAAAGAAACTTACAAAATCACAAGCAAGAAAGGCGTGTTTAGATGCCCTCAAGAAGAGAAAAGTATAAACAGATACTCATAAGCAACAAAATGTTAAGAAGTGGTCATAGATTTTGACGCCTTTCAAGTAAAGCGGAATCAAAAAACAAGTATCAAAAGCAAATCGCCAAGTGTATTGATGCTCCTAAGCAAAATGCAACAAATTCTAGAAGGCGATGAAATCAAAGTGAACACAGTCCAACAGTCAGCAAGCGCAATCCAAGTGGTACATGAGTACCAATAAGCTGCACTGAAAATCACAGGAAATAAAGTTGTGAAGATCAAGCCTAACAGGAAAGCAAGAGTTTTGCATCAAAGAGAAAAACTTTTCTCTTTCATGCAAGGGGGCTATTGTTTTGGATTGGAAAAAATAGGATTGGGCTTTGATATGTTACTAAAATAAAAAGAAAAGAAATAAAGTGAAGCCCAGCAATAAGGCCCAAATGGAAATCAAGGCCCCATGACATAGCAGATACCAGGATGAGAAAGGCGTCCCAAGGATGCCACCAACCAGAAAACACTTTGTATCTGGTTACAGTAACAAGTCTTCCCAGGGAGATGAAGATCAGAAGGCATCTTTCCTCAACAAGTCCCCAAGCCTCGGGCCCAACGCTCCATCATATGGGTCATTCATAAATACAATAAATGGTAATCTTGCTACTCCACTCCAACAAAAATGGTGAAAGATGCTTAATCTCCTGGTTTGAGGAAGTTACAACGTTAAACCAATGAGTAAAGGTGTCTCAGTGCAGTAACCATTGGGTTAAGCAAGGAAAAAACGTGGAGGCCAAGTTGATGTTCAAGTATAAAAGGAGATCCAAAGCATTAGCAAAGGCAAGCAACCAAGAAAGGAAAAAGCCATAACACTGAGTTCTGATAACAACAGCATAAACACAACGACCCAGAGAAACGAAAGTGATAGAGGAAGCTTGAGGGTGGCAAGTGAAAGGCGTCCTATGATATATCTTTGCCTTTAGCTTATTGTACGCTAGTTTTACAGCAAATACCCCACCTCTTGTACTCCTCTCCAAATACATAATAACAGAAGCCATTGATTTCACAAAGCTTACGAACCCAAGTTGTATTTTTGCATTTTATTATTTCCATTGCAAAAATATAATTTTCCTGGAAGAAACATTACTTAATTAAAATATTTTGTTTGAAATCAAAGATAAACTTAAGTTCTTGTAATAGGTTGAATGGTTGGATGTATGAAGGAGTATTAGGTTGATAATTACTAGTGTACCCGAGGAGTGTAAAGATAAGGACATTGTACCCATAAATGGAGTTGGAGTATTGTAAGCTTAAACTATTTGGACTAGATGGACTTGATAGATTTGAATATGCATTGGTGCATATACTTGGAGGGTGTAGTCCATAAATAATGTCGATTTATTGGACTTTATTGGAAATCGATTTGATTTCATTTGAATGGAATTGATTGGATTGGAACTGGAATTGGAATTGTGATGCATACATATGAGGGATGTAAGGCATGGGTTAGGCCCACTGAAATTGTATTGATTTAGTGAATGCAAGAGGAAGTGTAGGGCAGTCACTCTTACCTGATGTCAGGTTTGCTTGGCGTGTTGAAGAGAAGGTGAATATGGTAACAAGATCGTATCCAGTCCTATAAGAAGCATTATGAAATTAAGGAGATGCTTAAGATGGGTTGATCACCCTTAGAGTCGAATCGAATCAACTAGAAATTATTAAAAGCTTTAATAATCAATTAATAATTCTAAGGCTATATTATCGAATTGTTATCGAAATAGTGAATAGGAAAGATACCTTATGGATTTCGCAGTCAGTTGAAGAATATTAGAAGAGGGTAGGGCATAGATGGTGATTCTTCAAGAAGCCTGTGGAAATCTATAAGCAGGATGGTCCACTAAAGTCCAAATTGTTGCCTTCAAGACTCAGATAGTCCTACACATCGATATCAGAATAACGACTACCAACCCCTTGACTTCATCTAGACCGATTAGAGGATGAGTTTGAACAATGGTGCGCATGACAGTCTTGATTCCATGGAAAATTGTTTATTGATGGTAAGACATTTTCACTCCTAATTGTTTTTCAAACTAAGCTTGGTTTAAAGAAGAGATGTATCATGTGTGATCGTTTGCGAACGTTGTACACTAAGTATCATGAATCATGATGTTCTTGGTGACAAAACATGATTTAAAGTAGGTTTGAATGTTCAAAGGGATTTTCATGCATTGTAAGTTTGTATGCAATTCGATATCGGCAGAAATAGTTTTGTCGATTTGTTGATATTTTTCAAGGACACAAACGAGTCGTCGGCGGCTCACAAGTGTTGGACCTATTTTCTCTTCAACAAAATCAACAAACATCTTAGGTGAGAGAGGAGCTTCAACTGAAGTCTAGTTGTAAGCACATAGTGTTAGGATATTCCAAATAGACTTAAGGTTTGGAATGTCGTGTCGAATTAGGGTTCATATGAAAAGTCAATTGCAATGGTTTGTGTAACGACCAAATTTCTATCCAAAAACGTTAAGAGATTAACTATATAAATTCCTTTTAAATAATAAAATAATAAAAAAAACTTTTCAAGATGGATGATAAACAAAACATTCTTTCCATATTATTTCATCGAATGAGATTATTTATTTACAACAGTACTTCTTTGAAACATAGAAATAAAACCCTAGTGTACTACAAAACACTTGTTACCCTTAGAGAAATATTCTTAAAACTTTTTTCCTTTTTGATCTAATACTAGATCAAGGATTTGAATGACATAAGATATTCTCTATATCATCCTTGGCTATTCACTTTAATAATAATGCTTTACTCCCAGTTTGGAGTAACTTCAACTCCATCCATCCTAGAGGTTGGATTAGTACTTAACACACATTTAGGGAAATGGGAGCAAGTCAAAATGATATGACATAATCGGATATGTAATTGAATAACTATAAGAAAACAAATAGAATTAGCACAAACTGAATGTACGTGATGCATGCATAAGCAAGTGTCTTACTCATACCAATTACCTTTCATATATGTATGCAATGCATGCTCGAAATTACATCGATCTTCATTCACTTTCAATCAACCCTTTCTTAATCTCAACACTCTAGGGAAAAGCAATAGGGAGTGAATATCTCACTTTCACATATTCCTCCAACGTGCCTTGCACCCATCACGAATCCATCCAAGATTAGGCCATACCGATAAACACCCTCCACGATCCAAAGATGGGGGAGAGACAAATAGAATTATTGTAGTTCTGCAAGATTATCTTGTGCGAGGTTAGCTATAGCAGCCCATCACATGACCATCTTACCAATAATAATTCCCAACCTCCTTCCATTTTTACTTCGGTTCCTCGAACCGTCATGTATCTTTTACCCGGACCTTAAATCCATGTATGATGTATGATGTTCACATAATTCATGTTTACTAATAAATGACAAACGTCAGGCTCAGGACGTTAAACAAGAGCTACTGGGAGGCAACCCATGGTTTTAAGTAGTTCCCTCTTAGTATTGTTTTTATTTTTGGTTTTTAGGTAGTTTTTAATTTTCATTTTATGTGAATTATTTTTTGTGTTTTTAGTTTCCCTAACCAAGCCTAGGGGGCATTCAGCCCATTCTTGCATTTTTCACAAACTCCCCACCCCTACCAAGAACCCTAGCCCCCAAATCCCTTCAATCCTTTAATTCTACTTCAAATCCTCACCAAATCTCTCAATTTCTTCCACATTCTTCAAGGATTAAGTGTCCTCATCCCTTTGGTGTTACTATATTTTGCATGCAAGGTCACATTCTTCCTCTCCCTCTCAATTCGGTTTCTCTCTCTAGGGCTTCAAGGTGCACGAATTTTGCTTGGTTTAAGGGGTAAGAACACTCATTCTCTCTTCTCTATTTCACTCTGGACTGGTTTATATTAGTTTGGGGAGTGGAGAGTTAGTGTTTATTGTGCTAGAATTTGATTATTATTAGTTGTCCACCAGGTGTTTGATATATTGTCTGAGAGAAAAACAAGATTCCTAAGGGGAAGAGTGTGGTTGTTGGTAGCATTGCTAGGAAGGGTAAGTCATTTGAGCATTGGATAGCTTCTGATTTTTATGAAAAGAAAATAACCAAAAGGGGGATAGTACCTGAGACTCCGATGCTCTTTTTGTCTGAGGGGAATTTGTGCAGACAAGTTATCGGTGTGAATGAGATTGAGGAGGTTAGAGAGTGTTTGAGGCAAAACCATTGGGTTGATTGGGTTGGAGAGACTGATGAGTACTTCAGCAGGCCGTTGGTTTTGGAGTTTTATGCCAACGCCTGGTGGAGGGCTCAGAATCTGGATGCCCCACGGGTTAGTTATGTTCGGGGACGAGAGGTACCTTATGATGCGGCAACTATTCGCCGAGTGATGGAACTTCCAGAGTACCCATCTGAGGCTAACCTTGCCTTGTTTTCATAGCGGAGTCTCTATGATGATGATTCCTACCCTCTGGACACTTTGAAAAGTAATTTATTTATTGAGGGTAGGGATTGAAATAGAAATGATCACGGCCAGGTTAGACATGTTTATCAGAAGAACTTGATTGGTCCTTCTAGGTTTTGGGTGAAGTTTGTGCTCCACAATTTTGTATCGGTGTCTCATGATATAGAGATTCAGCCCAATGTGTGCCGACTAGTGTATGCGTTGCATGATGGTATAGTAGTGGACGTTGGGTCCATTATTTATGAGAAGATGCACCAGTTCGCGACTAAGGAGACTGGTTATGTGGGTTTTCCATGGGTGATCCACAAGCTTTGTACACATTTCGGTGTGTATTTTACTGAGGATTTCCGAGACCTGAAAAGGTCTCCACAAATGTTGAAGTCGACTTGGGATAACTAGATGGAGCTGACTCGGAAAGCCGCTCGCGAGGGCAAAGTTGCACCACCACCACCCCTGCCACAGCCATAGCAGTTCCCACCACCTCCAGTGCCAGATTTTGGGGCAGTTCCCTCTGTTCCACCGATTCAGCAATCGGTTAGTATGGAGGAGATGATGCAGATGATGAATTTCATTCTGTTGGGACAAGATGATTTGAGGAGTGGGCAGGCTCAGATCTTGAGTGAGCAGGAGTAGATTTAGAGTGCTCGGGATCGAATTCAGAGGAGGCAGTCCCGAGCTGCTGAGTTCTCTCGCCGAGAGGTGAGGAGGAACCAAGTGAGGGATGCATTTATGCGTGGATGGGGCGATGCTCAGGGTTTTGTTTTTGATGTGTTGCGTTCACGCAGAAGGATTTTGGTTTGTTGGATGCATCATAGGAGGATGAGCAGTGATGGGGGTGTTACTTTTATGATTTTCTGGATTCTGTATTGTGGGCCTTTGTTTCAAACCTTATTATCAAACTTTGGCATTTTTATTTTTCTTTTTGATGTAAGACTATGATGTAAGAACAATTTGTTTCTAGATTTTTCATTTTTTTATTCGCATGTGTGTGTGATTTTTCTAGTTTTGCTTTATTATTGCGTCTGTATATATATATTGTGCATTGCAGCGGGTGGGAGTTGATGTTATCCCCCTGAGAGGTGCTTTTGTGACAGGGGAGCACCTAGTCCATTGACCTGCAGGTACGTAAGTGTGAGGGAGCATCAACCTCCCTTGGTGTGATTGTGAAGCAGATGTGATAAGGAAGTGATTCTGGACCTTTTTTCTTTTTCATTTTTATTTTTTAGTTTAGGCTAGATTAGCTTGCTTGAGGACAAGCCAACCTCTAAGTTTGGGGGAGTGGACAAAATAAAAATTAATTTTTCAGACTTGAATTGTTTCCTCATTATTTTGTGTTGGTTTGTGTCTTGGGTATCGGTAGATGATTATTCTTGACATAAGGCTTGTGACCGTTCTTAATGATACGTGGTAACACTTGATCTTAGAACGGACTCATTGATTCGGACGTGTACACTGTTTTGGATTAAGTAATAAATTTTGTTAAGAACTGGTTATTTTGATAAATTGTTTTGGAACAAGTTATTAATGAACTGACTGTTTAGCCTGTGAGAATTTGAGCCTATACACTTGACAGAGGTATGTGATTTTTTTTGATTATTGTGATTGAGACCCCTATTTCTTTCATAAGTGTGTTCACTTTGACTTTGTGTTCTAGAACTTAACCGATGACCATTTTGGGATTGATAATTGTTTGCATGCATTAAGATGATTAAGACACTTAGGATTGTGTTTTTGTTGGCCTTCAGATGTTTTGATTGATTATATATTCCCTTTGTTGCCCATTTTGAGCCTTATTGAGATATTATGATTTTTCTTTTGTACCTTGCATCTTTTGTATATATATTTTTGTGATTACCTTGGAAATTTTGAATGAATAATTGAGAGGAATGATTCAAGAAAGTGAAAATTGGTGAAAAGTGTTATGAGTTCTATTTCTTTTCCAAGTGAAAATAAAAAAAGTGAAAAAAATAATAAGTGAAAAGGAAGAATAGACGGAAAAATTGAAAAAGTAAAGAAGAATAAAATGTTCTTGAAGTGAGTGTGAGTCTTTATTGTATTAATTGCTCATTCATGTTTTTGAGGGAAACTTGTTTTTGTAAATATTTTTGCAAGTTTAGCCCTTTGTTTTATTTCTTCTTTATTTTATCCCACCTTACACTTTTAGCCATGGCCTCATTACAACTAAAATTAAGACCTTTTGATTTTCGCATGTATTCAATAATTTCAGTGGAGATTTGGGTCTATGATCAAGCATATGGTAACAACATTGTCATTGGATGAATTTGAGAGCATTGTTATTACCCTTGATACACATGAGAGATATACACAGAGAGTTTGAGAGTGTTCACTAGTTCCTGGTTCTTTTGGAGTTTATTTTTCTAACCAGTTTTTGATGGAAGTTATTGCTTGTGAAGAAAAGCGTTTGAGTCGTGAGTTTGGTGTCATAGATTAGGAGGTACGAGGGTTGATTTAAGAAATGGTCTTGTGATTGAGAATCTTTATTTTACTTTTTCCTGGGACATGCAAAATGCTAAGTTTGGGGAGTGATTTGGGTCTAATATATGATGTTTTTAAGCATTAATTAACTCCTTTTTACTATGTATTTGGCTTGTTTCTTGAGTAAATATTAGGACTTTGTTATGTTTTTAGGAAAGTTAGGTAATTTAGAATCCTTGAACGTTTTGATCCGTTTTGGGTTTGATTTCAGGATTTTGAAGCTTAATTTGATGATTTATGCTTTGGAATGGAAAGGAGCTTTGAAGACCATGAGATTGGAGCTGAAATGGAGAAAAATGTTGTTCTTAAATGTTGCCCACGAAGGGGTTCAAATGTCAGATCCGGAATACCACGCCTAGGCGCGTGATGTGCGTGAGAAGAAAGGAGCCAAGTTTTTGTCCCACGCCTAGGTGTGGGAGGTTGGCGCCTGGGCGCGTGGGCCTACAAGTTGGGCTTATCTATTTTGTTTTTGAGGATTCTGATAGAATTTAGTTTGATTCATTTTAGGATTAGTCTTTTCTATATATTCTAGGACATAACATTAGGTTTAGTAGCTTTTAGAGAAGGAGGGAGATTGCATATTCTGCACTTCATTGGAAGAAAGAGATATAGGTAATTCCTTATTGTCTATGATAGGGAATCCTATTATGTTTCTTCTATCTATTCTTTTATAATGTGTAACTAAAACCCTCTGTAGTTAGGAACATGGTGGATTTGTATGGATAAGTTTATATAATTTATGAATTGATGTTTTTCATTCAAATCTATTGTTTGGTTGTATTTTAATTCCAATTCATGAAAGTAGCTAATTTTATGTTTTGTTTTGGATCTTTAATTCAACAAGAGACATATGAGAATTAGAATAGGCCGTTCTTTCAAACATTTTAACCACCTAGTGTGCCGACATACAACTAGGGCTTATATGACTTTAATGTTCCCGTGTGCTTAATTAATGGTTATTCATATGTCAAAATCACTTAAGACATTAAGGGTTCTCATATTGAATAAGAAACATAAATTCGCAGAGACATCTGGTGTTTATTACATCTGGGATGTCGTAGATTTAATGAAAAACAAATATTCATAATTAATAAACAAGTGTTGCAATGAAACTAAGTTCCTAACGCCTTTCTTTATCTGTCTCACAAACCTTTATTTTTAATTAGTTTATTCTTAATCGGTTTGTTTATTTTAAATTATTTATAATAAAAACTTATAAATTTCTTTTTTAATTACATCTTTGGTGAAAATTATTGGAAACAACTCACAATTCTCGAGTGGAACGATAATTTACTTTCATTATATTACTTGTGATCTAGTACACTTGTTAGAATCAACCCAACACTTTTGAAGACCTTCCATGGAGTACTTGAGTTAATTATTCTCACGTTCCGGGTCATAAATTTGCCTTCTCGGAGCATCTTCGTCTGATCCCAACTTGTTTATTTAAAACTCAGCTAAATGAAGTTTCTCGTGAAATCTACTAGCCTCCTATTGGCTTAGAATGAAGTCAGCCCTTAGTTTATTTTCAACATCCACTTGGGTAGCAGACCCTACAAACCGTAAAAAGGCATTAATACATTATTAAGGAGTGTGGAGAGGATGCCCTAGTCAGTTGAGAGCAGATTCGTTCTTAGGTTGATGGAGCAACGATCTTATAACCACATTCCTCAGTGGCGTCGGAAAAGATTGAAATCCGTTTAAGAGCTCCATCACCAACATATTTCGATACAATATCTTCGACATGAGGGTCAAAATGAAGGGAGGAGCTCATCATTGGTGAATGAAGAATGAAGAAATAGAGTAACTTGGAAAAGGTAGAAGAAAAAGAATTAGAAGGTTTCTGTAATAGGAGATTGAGTGTTACATGTAACATTCTAAAAATTAATATTAAATAATATAATTTTAGTTTATAAATATTTATTTAAGGATAGGATTAGGCCTTAGAAATTGTACAAGGTTAGGAGGGTAGTATGAGCATAGGCCGACCTAGGATGTAAGTATAGGACCTCGGTCCGATCCCGGCCGAGCTAGTTGAGATTGTGTGCTTATGAACCGAGCTGGATGGGAACCAAATGTGGAACCCGTTGTCCAGTCTGGATTAGCCGACCTCAGCGTCCTATCCGAGAGGGAAGCTCGGACTATTGCTGACGTATCCTAGCCGACGTACCCGGGCCGACACGTCCTAGCTCCTCCGTGCCAGCTCATGTTGAGCTGTAGCCCATTGGGATTCGTACCATCCGTACACTGTCCTGGCTATTCACTTTATGTCATTATCATTGCTTTATGTCACTTTCAAGTACTATTCATGGCTAACCCAAGAAGCTAATGAATCCTGTCCACACAATCTAGCTTCCACAAGAAGCCAATAAATCCTAGCCACACAAATGTTTTTCCTAAATGAATAAAAGAAAGCCCCACCCACAACACTTTGCTTTCCTCATTCTCTTCCTCCTTCGAATCTCTCTCTTTCCCTCTGAAAATCCCAGCACCAATATACTTTCTTTCTTCTTCTCTTTCACCAAGTTCAACCCCAACCGGAAAACCCTCCTCCTCTCTGTTCTCTTCTGTTCCAGCGTCCCTGGACCGGCGTATTGTTGTGGTGGCAGCCAAGAGCTGGAACGTGGTTGTGTGGTGGTGGCAGCAAGGAGGACTGGTTAAATGTTTTGATTCTTAATGTTGATGTTGTATAAGTGTTTATGAACTTGGTTGTTTAAATGTTTATGAGCTTTGATATTTGTTATTTATATCTGTGGCCGAGCTGGGCCGAGCTGGGAGAGGTTGCGAATGGGTTGAGGAAATGGAATATAGGGAAAGTAGGAGAAATAGAGTAATAAGTCAGATAATGAGAAAAGATAATGGAATAAGGAAAATGGTTAAAGGGGTGAGCCGAGATAGGCCGAGCTAAGAGTATAATGAGATTAATGTAAAGAGGAATAACTTAAAGGGTTGAGCCGAGATAGGCCGAACTAAAATGGTTAAATGGATAAGAAGAATAAAAGAGAAATGGTTGTGTGATCGGGTCATAGCAGACACGTACCGGGTGCGTGCATTGATCGCGTCAGACGCATACTGGGTATGTGCAGCTGTAAGACGGGTACTGGGTACTCGCAGTTATGATTCGCACAAGGTTCCGAGCACGGAATCGGTGGGATGTGTTCCTGGTCATAGCAGACGCGTACTGGGTGCGTGCATTGATCACGTAAGTCGCCGAGATGCGCTGCTGTAAGACGAGTACTGGGTGCTCGCAGTTATGGACACTCCTTACCCCATAGAATGATCGGCGGTAGTGCTCCTGGTCATAGAAGACGCGTACTGGGTGCGTGCATTGATCATGTCAGACACATACCGGGTATGTGCAGGTAGAAGATGGGTATTGGGTACTCGCAGTTATGGATGACACTCCGATATCCGACTTTAAATGGTGTAAGACATGCACTGGGTGTATGCCTCCGAGAAGAGTAAAAGATTGTAAACTATGTGAAAATGGAATAATGTGTAATGAGTCTGAGGTAGAGGTGATAATCCGAGATGGTAGAATGTGAACCGAGGTATAGCTAGCAGGTAATGAGTAAATTGGTTTATGATGTGTGCCGAGCTAGATGAGATTGTGGGTATGTGAACCGAGCTAAATGTTGATATATGCATGAGATATATGGGTTTGATTACTTGTTATTTATATGCTATTTGACTACTTGTGTTTGGCTTGGTAGTTCGGTATGTCATTTTAGAAACTGCTTATTTAAGTTCTGTGTAATGCTGACCTCCTTACCATTTTTCAGGTACTGAGCCCGAGCAGACGCAGTCCCCGGCCGAGCAGGATCACTCTCCCTCACAGGGAGAGTAAGTTTTTTTTAGAGTCAGATAAGTGGATGGGTTTCGGCCAATTGGGCCGAGCTAAAATATTGTTTTTGTGCTGTATTGGGGCTCGGCTAGTTGGGTCGAGCTAAAACACTGATTTGTATTTTGAATGACTTGACTGGATGTACTTAATTTACGCTTTAATCGAATTTTAGTCTTCCGCTTATTAACTCTGATGTTTTTATATTAATGAAAAGAAATTTTTAAATCCTAATTTTCGGGTTTAAGGGTAATTATTATATAGGGTGTTGCATTTTTGGTATCAGAGCAGTTTCTCCTCGGCCTATTGGAGTTGCAAAGGACTCCAGTGGTTACTCACCAAGAGAGTGACAAATAAGTAAAAGTCTAGAAGTCTAAGTTAGACAATAGAGCTCATAGGTATATATGTTGATATATATATATATATATATATATTTACTTGATTATTCGGAAGTTAATTGGCTTCCTCTCCATGTCCGAACAGCATGGCTGGTAGACGAGCTGATAACGACCGAATTGCTACTGTGTTGGCAACTCTGGTCCAATTACAGCAGAACCAAGCGCAGGCTCAGCAGAATCAGGCTGAGAACCTCGCTCAGAACATCGCCGCAGCCGCAGCAGCTGCAGCTGTAGCCCTTCAGCCTCAACCTCCGGCTCCGGTCGAGATTGACTGGATGAGCCGCTTTAGGAAGAATGAACCACCTCGGTTTGAAGGGGGTTACAATCCTGATGGGGCTCAGAGATGGCTCCAATATGTTGAAAAGATCTTTCGATCTCTGCAACCGCCCTATGAGTACAGGGTGAGGTTGGCCGAGTTTGTGCTGGCTAGTGAAGCCGAGCACTGGTGGGATCAGCAGAGCCGTGGACTGGAGGCAGCTAATGAGGTCATCACTTGGGATTTGTTCCAAGCTCGATTCCTCGGAAAGTATTTTCCTGATGATGTTAGGAGAGAGAAGGAACTTGCTTTCCTTAAGCTAGAGCAGAGGAACTTGAGTGTCGGAGAATACGCCGCTCAGTTTGAGGATTTGATCCGCTACTCAGGAAGCTACCGAGATGCCGATGAGCGTACCAAGTGCATCAAGTTTGAGTCTGGTCTCCGTGATGATATTCGGCTTGATTTTGAATATCAGAACGTGGCCAATCTCTCGCAATTGGTAACATGGCTAGCACTTATGAGAAGGGACTCAAGAGGAAAGCCGATGGAAAGCGTAGCAGGTCGGCACAGAAGACAGTGGGTTCGATCAGAGGAAAAGGAGCTGTTCAGAGGTCTGCTCCCTATGTGAATCCGAGCTCAAGAATGTCAGCAGCTCGAAGGAGCGGCGGTCAGATGGTGGTTGCCCCTGGCCCTTATCTGATCTGTCAACACAGTGGAAGGCAGCACAGGGGAGAATGCTGGAGTCTGGATCCGAGCAGAGCAAGAGGATCCTGTTTCCGATGTGGCAAGCCTGGTCATTTTGCAGCTCGGTGTACCGAGAATATTGTGAAGGAAGAGGTCAATGTGACCAAGGCTCAACAGACCGGTGTTAACCGACCAATGCAGAGGGGCAAAGTGTATACCATGGATGGTGAAGAGGTGACTAATGCTGACGAGCTGATCCGAGGTACTTGTCAAGTAGACAGCATTACATGTGCTGTGTTATTTGATTGTGGAGCCACACATTCTTTCATTTCCCTTGACTGTATGAACAGATTAAAACTATCCCCAGTAGAAATGCCTTACAAACTATCCATTTCTACCCCAACCAATTCTTCTGTAATCACTTCTAAAATGTGTCTAGAGTGTCCTATCCAAGTATTAGGCAGAGAATTTAAAATCAATTTGATTTGTCTACCCTTAACCAAGCTAGATATTATCCTCGGCATGGACTGGATGTCTCAACACCATGTCCTGCTTGATTGTCGAGAAAAGACCGTAATCTTAGTGGCCCTTTTGTTGCGAAGTTAGAGACAACAGAGGAATCGACCTTAGACCAAATTCCTGTGCTCGGAGAATTTCCAGAGGTTTTCTCGGACGAAATGTCTGGCTTACCGCCGAGCAGGGAAGTAGAATTCAGTATAGACCTTCTTCCGGGAACTGGACCGATCTCAATTGCTCCGTACCGAATGGCACCTCCCGAACTAGAAGAGCTTAAGAAGCAGCTGAAAGAACTTTTGGCCAAAAGGCTAATCCGACCAAGCGTCTCACCTTGGGGAGCTCCGATTTTATTTGTTAAAAAGAAAGATGGTAGCCTCAGAATGTGCACTGATTATCGGAAGCTCAACGCGGTAACGGTGAAGAACAAATATCCCCTCCCTCGTATCGATGACTTATTAGACCAACTCAAGGGAGCGTCGGTATTCTCAAAGATAGACCTCCGATCTGGATATCACCAGATCCGAGTCCGAGAAGAAGATATTCTGAAGACAGCTTTCAGGACGAGGTATGGGCATTTTGAGTATGTGGTTATGCCCTTCGGACTTACCAACGCTCCTGCCATCTTCATGGACTACATGAATAGGATTTTCCGACCCCATCTGGACTCGTTTGTGATAGTCTTCATCGACGACATCCTCATCTACTCTCGGAATCCGAGCGAACATGAGCAGCACTTGAGGACGGTGTTGCAGGTTTTGAAGGACAAGGAACTCTATGCCAAGCTTTCTAAGTGCAGTTTTTGGCTTAAAGAGGTTCATTTCCTTAGACATGTGATATCCGTGCAAGATGTAGAGGTTGACCCCTCCAAGGTGGAAGCGGTACTTAAGTGGGAGAGACCTAACTCGGTAACTGAGATAAGGAGTTTCCTCGGTCTTGCAGGGTACTACCGGAGGTTCATTGAAGGATTCTCTAAACTAGCTCTACCGTTGACTTCGTTAACTAGGAAGGATGCACCCTACCAATGGTCCGAAGTGTGCGAACAGAGTTTTCAAGAGCTAAAGAAAAGGTTGACGAGCTCGCCCGTGTTGATTCTACCCGATCCGACCAAAACTTTTGACGTGTTTTGTGACGCCTCGAAGCAGGGTCTCGACTGTGTGTTGATGCAACAAGGAAAAGTGGTGGCTTATGCCTCTCGGCAACTTCGGCAACACGAGCAGAACTACCCCATCCATGACCTCGAATTGGCAGCCGTGGTGTTTGCCCTTAAGATTTGGAGACACTACCTGTACGGCACGAAGTTTGAAGTATTCAGCGACCACAAGAGCCTCAACTACCTGTTCGACCAGAAGGAACTGAACATGAGGCAACGCAGATGGGTGGAATTCTTGAAAGACTATGATTTCAACCTGCACTATCATCCTGGAAAAGCCAACGTGGTGGCCGACGCCCTGAGCAGAAAGAGTCTTCATTTGAGCAACATGATGGTCCGAGAGATGCAGTTGATGCAGGAGTTCCGTGATCTTAACCTTGGCATATAGAAGAAGGAAAACAGTGTTGTCCTGGAAATGCTGCAAGTAACCAATGATTTTGTGGGTTTCATCAAGGAAAGACAGGCTGCCGACCTGGAACTCCAGAAGCTTTTAGAAAGAGCCGGAGACAAGGATGAGCCCGACTTCACTAAGGGACCCGATGGTCTCATACGGTTTCGGGGCCGAGTTTGCATTCCTTTGGACTTTGAAGTCCGAAGAGAGTTAATGGAAGAAGCCCACAAGACAAAGATGAGTCTTCATCCGGGAGCCACAAAGATGTATCAGGATCTGAAGAGGTTGTTTTGGTGGCCGAAGTTGAAGACCGACGTGGCCGATTATGTGTCTCGGTGTTTGACATGCCAGAAAGCCAAGATCGAGCATCAGAAACCAGGTGGATTACTCAAATCCCTGGAGATTCCACAATGGAAGTGGGACAACATTTCGATGGATTTTGTGTCAGGTCTACCAAGGACGAGATCAGGGAAGGAAGCCATTTGGGTGGTGGTGGACCGACTTACAAAGTGTGCTCATTTCCTACCGATCAACATGAAGTACAGCCTAGAGAAGCTGACGCAACTGTACATCAAGGACATTGTCCGACTTCACGGTGTGCCGAGCAGCATAGTGTCGGACCGTGATCCTCGCTTCTTATCTCGATTTTGGCAGAGTTTGCAAGAAGCCATATGTACAAAGTTGAGATTTAGCACAACTTATCATCCCCAAACCGATGGACAATCCGAGCGCACCATTCAGACTCTTGAAGACTTACTGAGGACATGTGTGCTTGAACAGTCAAAAAGCTGGGAAACACTATTGCCATTGGTCGAATTTACCTACAACAACAGTTTCCACTCAAGTATTGGAATGGCTCCTTTCGAAGCATTGTATGGTCGTAAATGCCGGACGCCGTTATGCTGGTTCCAGATAGGAGAAAACTTGTTGATTGGTCCTTACATTGTTCATGAGACAACCGAGAAGATCAGAATGATACAAGGAAAGATGAAAGCAGCACAAGACTGACAGAAGAGTTATGCCGATAAGAGAAGGAAACCCCTGAACTTCATAGAGGGGGATCATGTATTCCTACGAATGTCCCCTGTCACTGGGATTGGCCGAGCTATCAAATCGAAGAAGTTGACCCCTAGGTTCATCGGACCATACCAAATATTGGAGAAGGTCGGACCAGTAGCCTACAAGAGGTACATTCATGTCCCCTCACATGTGATAGCAGTGGACGAGCTGCCGCTAAGGGACAATCTGACCTTCGAAGTCCTACCAGTCCGAGTTGAGGACAGACAAGTCAGACGACTCAGAGGAAAGGAAATCTCCTTGGTCAAGGTCGTCTAGAATCGGAATGATGTAGAGGAAGCTACTTGGGAACTTGAGGAGAAGATGAAGCAGTCATATCCGCAACTGTTCAATGCCGACTAAATTTCGAGGATGAAATTCCTGTAAGTGGGAGAGGAATGTAACATTCTAAAAATTAATATTAAATAATATAATTTTAGTATATAAATGTTTATTTAAGGATAGGATTAGGCCTTAGAAATTGTTCAAGGTTAGGAGGGTAGTATGAGCATAGGCCGACCTAGGATGTAAGTATAGGACCTCGGTCCGATCCCGGCCGAGCTAGTTGAGATTGTGTGCTTATGAACCGAGCTGGATGGGAACCCAACGTGGAACCCGTTGTCCAGTCTGGATTAGCCGACCTCAGCATTCTATCCGAGAGGGAAGCTCGGACTATTGCTGTTCCTAAATGCCGAGCTGACGTATCCTAGCCGACGTACCCGGGCCGACACGTCCTAGCTCCTTCGTGCCAGCTCATGTTGAGCTGTAGCCCTTTGGGATTCGTACCATCCGTACACTATCCTAGCTATTCACTTTATGTCATTATCATTGCTTTATGTCACTTTCAAGTACTATTCATGGCTTCCCCAAGAAGCTAATGAATCCTGTCCACACAATCTAGCTTCCACAAGAAGCCAATAAATCCTAGCCACACAAATGTTTTTCCTAAATGAATAAAAGAAAGCCCCACCCACAACACTTTGCTTTCCTAATTCTCTTCCTCCTTCGAATCGCTCTCTTTCTCTCTGAAAATCCCAGCACCAACATACTTTCTTTCTTCTTCTCTTTCACCAAGTTCAACCCCAACCGGAAAACCCTCCTCCTCTCTGTTCTCTTCTGTTCCGGCGTCCCTGGACCGGCGTATTGTTGTGGTGGCAGCCAAGAGCTGGAACGTGGTTGTGTGGTGGTGGCAGCAAGGAGGACACGGATTCAAGGGTGTGAAGCTCACAAGGTCAAGGTCTAGGTCAAGGAAGCCATTCTCAAGCTCTCAACTCTTATCTCTCACGGTTTGAGGTAAGGAGTGAGTGTTACCTCTACTTAAGTTTGGGTTTCTAGGGTGCTCATAAAGGGTACTAAGAGTGGGTGCTAGATTAGGGAATGGATCTAGGTTAATGTTAGAAAGGAAATGGTAAAAAGGGTAAAAGGGAGCTAATAAATGAATTAGAAACATGAGTTTGAAGTAGGGATGGGTACTGTTATATGCTATATGTTGGTAGTTACATGATGGACTGGTTAAATGTTTTGATTCTTAATGTTGATGTTGTATAAGTGTTTATGAACTTGGTTGTTTAAATGTTTATGAGCTTTGATATTTGTTATTTATATCTGTGGCCGAGCTGGGCCGAGCTGGGAGAGGTTGCGAATGGGTTGAGGAAATGGAATATAGGGAAAGTAGGAGAAATAGAGTAATAAGTCAGATAATGAGAAAAGATAATGGAATAAGGAAAATGGTTAAAGGGGTGAGCCGAGAGAGGCCGAGCTAAGAGTATAATGAGATTAATGTAAAGAGGAATAACTTAAAGGGTTGAGCCGAGATAGGCCGAACTAAAATGGTTAAATGGATAATAGGAATAAAAGAGAAATGGTTGTGTGATCGGGTCATAGCAGGCACGTACCGGGTGCGTGCATTGATCGCGTCAGACGCATACTGGGTATGTGCAGCTGTAAGACGGGTACTGGGTACTCGCAGTTATGATTCGCACAAGGTTCCGAGCACGGAACCGGTGGGATGTGTTCCTGGTCATAGCAGACGCGTACTGGGTGTGTGCATTGATCGCGTAAGTCGCCGAGATGCGCTGCTGTAAGACGAGTACTGGGTGCTCGCAATTATGGACATTCCTTACCCCATAGAATGATCGGCGGTAGTGCTCCTGGTCATAGAAGACGCGTACTGGGTGCGTGCATTGATCGCGTCAGACACATACCGGGTATGTGCAGCTATAAGACGGGTACTGGGTACTCGCAGTTATGGATGACACTCCGATATCCGACTTTAAATGGTGTAAGACATGCACTTGGTGTATGCATCCGAGAAGAGTAAAAGATTGTAAACTATGTGAAAATGGAATAATGTGTAATGAGTCTGAGGTAGAGGTGATAATCCGAGATGGTAGAATGTGAACCGAGGTATAGCTAGCAGGTAATGAGTAAATTGGTTTATGATGTGTGCCGAGCTAGATGAGATTGTGGGTATGCGAACCGAGCTAAATGTTGATATATGTATGAGATATATGGGTTTGATTACTTGTTATTTATATGCTATTTGACTACTTGTGTTTGGCTTGGTAGTTCGGTATGTCATTTTAGAAACTGCTTATTTAAGTTCTGTGTAATGCTCACCTCCTTACCATTTTTCAGGTACTGAGCCCGAGCAGACGCAATCCCCGGCCGAGCAGGATCACTCTCCCTCGCAGGGAGAGTAAGTTTTTTTTAGAGTCAGATAGGTGGATGGGTCTCGGCCAATTGGGCCGAGCTAAAATATTGTTTTTGTGCTGTATTGGGGCTCGGCTAGTTGGGCCGAGCTAAAACACTGATTTGTATTTTGAATGACCGGACTGGATGTACTTAATTTACGCTTTAATCGAATTTAACTCTTCCGCATATTAACTCTGATGTTTTTATATTAATGAAAAGAAATTTTTAAATCCTAATTTTCAGGTTTAAGGGTAATTATTATATAGGGTGTTACATTACACGTGAGTTTAATAATGATTACAGGCTCCTCAAGAAGTGATCCTATCACATCAGCAGACGTATCAATTAAGGAAATGATAACAAAATACTCGTGGATTGGAAAGATGAAGAATTCTGAACAATTTCAAATTTGAATGGGGTGACTTTTTTTGCATTTAATGTGATGGGACTCACGACTGGAATAGGGTTGGTTTAGTCTCACAATAGCTCGTAGCTCAAAAGTTCCCATCAGAGCAACGACCTAGGGACTTATGTTTCAGACCTATCGCAAGCTTAGGACACCTACCTTACATAGTGACCTCCAGAAGACCTACTATGACTTACAGTAAGGACCTAATGACACGAACCGAGCTTAGACGACCTACAACGAAGGACTTTGATTTGGGTCTAATATATAGTGTTTTGAGCATTAATTTGACTCCCTTTTACTAAGTGTTGGGCTTGTTTCTCAAGTATTTTGTAGGTTTTTTGTTAGTTTTTAGAAATAGTTAGGAGTTGTGAATCCTTTGAACGTTTTGATCCGTTTGTTAGTGTTTCAGGTACTTTTTGGAGCTCAAATGGAGAAAATATTTATGGACCTGAAAAGAGGACGAAAAGATCTTGCAAATGGAAAAAGAACGGAGCAAAACGGAGTCAGAGACTGCCTCAAGCGCCTGAGGCGCGAGGACGGGTGCGCCTGAGGCACGTCAACTGGAAAAAAGAATAAAATTCATCAGACCCCGCGCGCGCCTAAGGCGTGAGGTCTGCAGAAAAGCCCAACTCAGAATTTCAGTCTACGATGGATTTGTAACATTAAAAATTAGGTTTAAGAGTAGTTGTTCAGCAGTCACTAGGGGAGATTACATTGAAAAAGAGAGTTTATGTATGAGAGAATGGATCGGAGATCAACAACCGGAGGAATCCGCCTTGAAGATTGAAGATTACTGAAGACTCAAGAGTTGTCTTTGGCTATGGGTTCTTCTCTTATCTCTTACTTTTCATTCTTAATCATGTGTAACTACAACCCCAGTTAGGATGATGGTGGATTTGTTTGAATCCTTTTGTTTATAATCGTTATAAATTGATGTTTTTCAATTGAATCAATTGCTTGATTGTGTTTTTATTGTTTAACATGAATAAGGGCCTGTTTGTGTTTTGGGAACCTAATTCCTCAATTGACAAATTGGGAATTTGGTATGACCATAGCAATCAAGCTTTACAATTGTTCATTGGTAGAGATACTCTTGTTGCTTGTTGATTGTATAACATTGAAATTTCAGCAAGCTTCATGAATGACTAATTGATTAGGGACTACTTAAGAGATTAAGGGTAGTAATTAATTAGGAAACACAATTATTAAAGAGATTTGGTAATTGTTAAATCTGAAATTGTTGTTGATTCAAGAGAAAAACAGAGGTTCATAACTAGTAAACTAGATTCTACAATGAAACCGGATTCCTAACGTTTTTCCCATCTCATTCTATTTCGTTCTTAATTTGTTTTTCTTAAGTTAATTGTAGTTTAGTTTTAGTTTTCACATCATAAATCCCTATTTAATTTTTAGCATTAATTCACAAGTTACACTAATAATTAAAATAAGGTAGAAATTATAGAATTCTATTCACAATCTCTGTGGGACGATACTGGTCTTCCGACTATATTACTTGCTGACCCGGTACACTTGCCGGAATATCAACAAGTTTTTGGCGCCGTTGCCGGGGATTGTGAATTAGTTTTTATAATTCCTGGTACTTATTAATTAGTTACTTAGTGTAACTTGTTTTTATAATTTAGTTTAGTTTTATATTTTTTTTGTAAATCAGGTGCTACTAATCTTTTTGCCATGAGTTCTACTCCTCCAGGTGAACCTACGCTTGGCACACCAGTCACACCTAGTACCCCCCTCACTACAGTGCAAAGAAGAGAAGAAGGTTGGCCCAAAAAGAGAAGAAGAAGATTGCTAAATTGATGGAAGAAGAGACACAAAAGAAGAAAACCATTGAGGATTATGCCGCTATCAGTTTGGATGCCTGTGCATCAAGTGTTGTGCATCCACCTATCAGAGCGCCCCAATTTGAAATTCCAGCTGACTACATCAATTTGATTAAGGGAGAGCAGTTTGGTGGTGGTCCTCAAGAGGATCCAACAGAGCATATCGCAAATTTTCTGAGGATGTTGAACTTCTTCAAAATTAATGGTGCCTCCGATGACGCTATTCGTATGCGACTCTTCCCAATCTCTTTAAAAGCAGAAGCAAGGTCATGGATTCTTAAACAACCTCCAGGGAGTTTGACTTCATGGGATATACTTGTCCGCAAATTCTTAGATAAGTATTTTCCACAAACCACACAAACTAAGTTGAGGAAGGACATCAATTCCTTTACTCAACAAGAGACTGAGACATTATGTGAGGCTTGGGAGAGATTCCATGTGCTACTTAAGAAGTGTCCGACTCATGCTATGGCAGAATGGTTACAACTCAAAGTGTTCTATGATGGGTTGAAGAAGTCAGATAAAGAGATGATTGATGTTGCAGCCGGTGGGTCTCTTGTGAAGAAAACTATTGAAGAAGCTACACAAATCATAGAGTCAATGGCAAAAAGCAGTAGTCAGGCAGAGATAGAAAAAGACATTGTCCAGCCAAGGGAGTCACTTCCTGAAATGCAAACAGTCATTGATCAACACTCAGAGATGAATCAGCTTCTTGGTTTAATGAAAAAATGGATCAATCCAAATTTACCAAGTACAGACACACTAGTTACTGCATTTGCCTTATCTACTTGCAGCTCCAATTCACATCCAACATGCTCTAACAGTCCTCAGCCTACTCCTCAGCCTAGTCCTCTAGTTCAGCCACAGCCATGGGAGAGGGCAATTAAAAGATTGTGCCACCATACTGAGATTTTTATGGGTGAAGTTAAAGCCACTTTTGCCAGCCAGGGTGACAGTATCCGTAGCTTAGAAGGAAAAGTGGACCAGATTCAGAAGAGTTTAGAAACATTGCATTCGGCCAGATCAACTGATGGGACTAATTGCCAGGCCATCACTCTCCGAAGTGGTACATCCTACATTGAGCCACAGAGGAAGAGTGATGACAAGGTGATTAATGAAGAGTGTCAGAATCAGAAGTCAGGAGCAGAGGATCAGGTAGTGCAACAATCTGACTCAGAGGACATAAGCCAAAAGACACCTCCAGAGAAGCTTAAGAGTAAGCCAGATATGCCCAAAGTACCATTCCCTCAACGTTTAAAAAAAGATGAGAACCAGAAGCAGTTTGCCCATTTTATGGAAGTGTTCAAGCAGCTTCAGATAAACATTCCGTTTGCTGAAGCTCTTGAGCAAATGCCTAGTTATGTCAAATTTATGAAGGAACTGCTCACGAACAAGAGGAAGCTGAGGGACAATGAGACAATGTTGCTAACAGAAGAGTGTAGTGCCATCCTGCAGAAGAAGATGCCACAGAAGTTAAAGGATCCTGGATGCTTCACTATCCCTTGCAACATTGGGGGAGTGGATATTGGTTGTGCTTTGTGTGATTTGGGAGCCAGCATCAACCTTATGCCTCTATCTATCTTTAAGAGGTTAGGGATTGGTGAAATTCAGCCCACTATGATGACACTCCAGCTAGCGGATCGCTCCATTAAGCGACCCTATGGGAAGGTGGAAGATGTGCTTGTCAAGGTGGACAAATTCATTTTCCCTGCAGATTTTGTGATCTTAGACATGGATGAGGATCAGAATATCCCACTTCTTTTGGGGAGGCCTTTCTTAGCAACAGGGAGAGCATTGATTGATGTGCAAAATGGTGAACTTATGCTCCGGGTGCAAGATGAGAAGGTCACTTTTAATGTTTATGAGTCTATGAAGCACCCAATGAGGGATGATTAGTGCTTGCGGCTGGATATGATTGAGTCCATTGTTGACTCAGTGTGGGATGAAATGTGCTATGAAGATGCAGTTGAAGCTGCACTAGTCACTGAGGGGGAAGAAGATGTAGAAGCTCAGGAAGTAAGGAAGCACTTTGATGGGGTGCAAGAGTTCAAGGGTGGCCAGGAAACCAAGGATCTCAAGGTCAATGAAAAGGAAGCCAGGCAAAAACCAGAGCTCAAGGTGTTACCACCGGGCCTCAGGTATGTTTTCCTTGATGAAACTGAGTATTTTCCTGTTATCATAAATGATGCCTTAACAGAACTTGAAACTGAAAAATTATTGAGTGTTAAGGCATTATAAAACCACAATTGGATGGAATGTCTCAGATTTAAAAGGAATAAGCCCCTCTTTCTGCATGCATAAGATTCTCTTGGAGGAGAATTTTAAGCCTGTGATTCAACCACAGCGGAGGTTAAATCCTACTCTGCAAGAGGTGGTTCGGAAAGAGGTGGTCAAATTGTTGGATGCTGGGATCATATATCCGATCTCAGACAGCACTAGGGTCAGCCCAGTGCAAGTGGTTCCTAAGAAGGGCGGGTTGACAGTTGTGAAAAATGAAAATAATGAATTAATTCCAACCCGCACTGTCTCTGGGTGGCACGTTTGCATTGATTATAGAAAACTTAATAGTGCCACCCGCAAGGACCACTTTCCCCTTCCTTTTATGGACCAAATGTTAGAAAGACTAGCCGGGCATGAATATTATTGTTTTTTAGATGGTTATTCCGGCTATAATCAGATTGCTGTGGACCCCAAAGACCAAGAAAAAACAGCTTTTACTTGTCCCTTTGGAGTTTTCGCATATAGGAGAATGCCCTTTGGCTTATGCAATGCACCTGCGACTTTTCAAAGGTGTATGCTTGCCATCTTCTCCGATATGGTTGAAAAGTTCATCGAGGTTTTTATGGATGACTTCTCGATCTTTGGGTCCTCATTTGATAACTGTTTGCATAATCTAGAACAGGTCCTGAGAAGGTGTCAGGAAACTAACCTTGTCCTTAACTGGGAGAAATGCCAATTCATGGTTAAGGAAGGGATAGTTTTGGGGCACCTCATTTCAGAGAGAGGCATTGAGGTAGACAAAGCTAAAATTTCTGTTATTGAGAATCTACCTCCTCCAGTGAATGTCAAAGGGGTTAGGAGTTTTCTGGGACATGCCGGTTTTTACCAGAGGTTCATAAAAGATTTTTCTAAAATAGCCAAACCCTTTTGTAATTTACTAGAGAAAGATGTCGAATTTAAATTTGTTGATGCATGCATGAACTCTTTTAATGATTTGAGAAAGAAACTAGTATCTGCTCCTGTGGTGATTCCACCTGATTGGAATGAACCTTTTGAGCTTATGTGCGATGTAAGTGATTTCGCCATAGGTGCAGTGCTAGGACAAATAAAGAATAAAGTGTTTCATGTCATATATTATGCTAGTCGTGTGCTAAATGATTCTCAAATTAATTATACGACTACAGAAAAAGAGTTGCTAGCTGTGATTTTTGCTATGGATAAGTTTAGGTCTTATTTGATAGGGTCTAAGGTTATTGTGTATACTGACCATGCAGCTCTAAGGCACCTTTTGGCTAAGCAAGATTCTAAGCCAAGGCTGATAAGGTGAATCCTGTTACTACAGGAGTTCGATATTGAAATAAAGGACAAAAAGGGGGTACAAAATGTTATAGCAGACCATTTGTCTAGGATCCCTATAGAGCAAGGTGTTGATTGCGAAAAGGAAGTGCCCATTAAGGATGAATTCCCTGATGAAAAGCTGTTGGTGGTAGCTGCTAACCAACCATGGTATGCAGATATAGCCAACTTTCATGCAGCTAAGGTCATTCCCAAACACTTGACTTTTCAACAAAAGAAAAAGTTTTTACATGATGTCAAGTTTTATTTGTGGGATGAACCTTTCCTGTTTCGTCGGGGAATTGATGGCATTCTTAGGAGATGTGTGCCTAATGAAGAAATACCTGATATCTTAAAGCACTGTCACACTTCATATTATGCTGGTCATTTTAGTTTTGATAAAACAGCTACAAAAATTTTGCAAAGTGGCTATTATTGGCCAACTATTATTAAAGATGCCAGGAACTTCGTGATGCAATGTGATAGGTGCCAAAGAACAGGTAATATCTCCCGAAGGAATGAGATGCCTCTTCAAAGTATTTTGGAGGTGGAAATCTTTGACGTCTGGGGGATTGACTTTGTTGGTCCCTTTCCTCCTTCTTATGGAAATAGGTATATCCTTGTTGCAATGGACTATGTGTCCAAATGGGTTGAGGCACTCGCATGTCTTACGAATGATGCCAAAATAGTGGTGAATTTTGTAAAGAAAAACATTTTTAATAGATTTGGGGTGCCTCGAGTTCTCATTAGTGACAATGGTACTCACTTTTGCAATAGGGTTTTAGAAAAGGTCTTGGCCAAGTAAGAGGTGCACCATAAAGTTTCTACACCATACCATCCTCAAACTTGTGGCCAAGTAGAAGTGTCCAATCGTGAGCTGAAGCGAATATTAGAAAAAATAGTTAATGGGTCTAGAAAGGACTGGTCTAGGAAGCTAGATGATGCATTATGGGCCTATAGGACAGCTTTTAAGAGCCCTTTGGGAATGTCACCCTTCCAGGTAGTTTTTGGGAAGAGTTGCCATTTGTCTGTTGAGTTAGCTCATAAGGCTTATTGGGCAACCAGATTTCTTAACATGGATTTGCAACAAGCAGGTGAAAAAAAGACTTTTGCAGCTACATGAACTTGATGAGTTCAGGGAGCAGGCATATAGTTGGTCTTCTAAGTTAAAGGCATTGGCTAAGAAACATCATGATGGTAAGATAATTCCTAGAGTTTTAGAAAACGGGCAGCTTGTCTTGTTGTATAATTCTAGGATGAGGCTTTTCCCAGGTAAGCTGAAATCCAGGTGGTCTGGCCCTTTTGTGATAGAGGAGGTATTTCCCTTCGGAGCTATTGCAATTAAGGATCCCAGAGATGGGTGTGATTTTCAAGGTCAATGGTCAGCGCCTTAAGCCATATTTGGGAGGTCCGGTGGAGAGGGAACAAACCACCGTGGACTTCCAAGACCCTTAGTTCTTTGTTTTCTCCCTTGCCCCTGCAAAGGGGCGATTCGTCAGGCTCGCGACGTTAAACAAGCGCTTTTTGGGAGGCAACCCATGTAGAGTAATTTCTTTTTCAAAAAAAAAAAATTGAGGTGCAGACCTCGTGCACCCCAGGCGCATGTGGTCGCGCGCCCCAGGCGCGCCTAACTGCTCAGATGGCTCCAACTTTTTATTCAGCTTGTGTACCTCAACAAAAATAGTGTTCTGTTTTCTTAGGTAGTTTTTCATTTTTATTTTGTAGTTTAGGATAGATTAGTTTGCTTGAGGACAAGCCAACATTTTAGTTTGGGGGAGTACACAAAATAAAAATGATTTTTCAGACTTGAATTGTTTCCCCATATTTGGTGTTGGTTTGTGTCTCTAGTGAGAGTAGGTAATTTTTCTAACCTTAGGACTTTTTCTCTGATGATGCATGTATATACTTAGTTTAGGACTTAGACTCATTGATATATTTTTAACACTATTTGATTGAGCTGTAAAAACTATTGTGAACCGGTTATTTTGACAAATGCTTTCAGAACTTGTGATTAGTGAACTGACTTTAGCCAAGTGAGTTTTTGAGCCTATTGAGGAGGTATGAAATTTTATTGAGATATTCTGATTGTGAGACCCTTATTCTTTCATGAGTGTGTTCTCTTTGATAATTTTGCTCTAGAACTTGACCCGTGACCATTTCAAAATTGATGATTGATTGCATGCATGAAAATGATTAAGGCACCTAGGTTGTGTTTTTGAGGCCTTCAGATGTTTTGCATTGAAAATAATTCCATTAGTTGCCCACTTTGAGCCTTATAATGATATATGATTTTTCTATGGTACCCTGTAATTATTGCATAATTCTTTGTGAGTACCTTAGGAATTTTGGATGAGCAATTAAGGGGAATGTGATGCAAAAGAAGAAAAGAAAATGAAAAGTGTTTTGTGCCTACTTCTCTTCCAATGAAAAATAAATTGATTGAAAGTGAAAAGGAAGAGAGTAGAGGAATTGAAAATTGAAAAGTGAGAAGAATAAAAGTTGTGAATTGAGTTGAGTTTCATTGTGACATACTTAGTGCTTATTCAAGATTTCTAGGGGAATTTGTTTTGCATTTAGCCCTTAGTTCATTATTCCTTCTTTCTTTTATCCCACCTAACACTTCAGCCAGGCCCCATTACAACCAATATTAAGACCTTTTGATTCTTGTGTGCAATTGATAATTTCAGTGGAGATGTTGGTCTATGGTCAAGCATATGGTAGCACTTTATCATTGATGAACTTGTGTGCTTAAATGAAATATTACCCTTATACACTTTTGAGAGAAACATGTGAGAGGTTGAGAGTGTTCACTTGTCCTGAGTTCTGATTGGGTTTGTTACTCTAACTAGTTTGTGATTGTGTAAATAGTTTGTGATAATATGTGTTGGAGTCATGAGTCAGAATCTTAGATGAGGTGTATATATGTTGATTTAGGGAGTTTGTCTTTTGTTTAGAATGTTATTTTACTTTTGCCTGGGACATGCAAAATGCTAAGTTTGGGGGAGTGATTTGGGTCTAATATATAGTGTTTTGAGCATTAATTTGACTCCCTTTTACTAAGTGTTGGGCTTTTTCTCAAGTATTTTGTAGGTTTTTTGTTAGTTTTTAGAAATAGTTAGGAGTTGTGAATCCTTTGAACGTTTTGATCCGTTTGTTAGTGTTTCAGGTACTTTTTGGAGCTCAAATGGAGAAAATATTTATGGACCTGAAAAGAGGACGAAAAGATCTTGCAAATGGAAAAAGAACGGAGCAAAACGGAGTCAGAGACTGCCTCAAGCGCCTGAGGCGCGAGGACGGGTGCGCCTGAGGCGCGTCAACTGTAAAAAAGAAGAAAATTCATCTGACCCCGCGCGCGCCTGGGGCGCGCGTGCTGCAGAAAAGCCCAACTCAGAATTTCAGTCTACGATGGATTTGTAACATTAAAAATTAGGTTTAAGAGTAGTTGTTCAGCAGTCACTAGGGGAGATTACATTGAAAAAGAGAGTTTATGTATGAGAGAAAGGATCGGAGATCAACAACCGGAGGAATCCGCCTTGAAGATTGAAGATTATTGAAGACTCAAGAGTTGTCTATGGCTATGGGTTCTTCTCTTATCTCTTACTTTTAATTCTTAATCATGTGTAACTACAACCCCAGTTAGGATGATGGTGGATTTGTTTGAATCCTTTTGTTTATAATCATTATAAATTGATGTTTTTCAATTGAATCAATTGCTTGATTGTGTTTTTATTGTTTAACATGAATAAGGGCCCGTTTGTGTTTTGGGAACCTAATTCCTCAATTGACAAATTGGGAATTTGGTATGACCATAGCAATCAAGCTTTACAATTGTTCATTGGTAGAGATACTCTTATTGCTTGTTGATTGTATAACATTGAAATTTCAGCAAGCTTCATGAATGACTAATTGATTAGGGACTACTTAAGAGATTAAGGGTAGTAATTAATTAGGAAACACAATTATTAAAGAGATTTGGTAATTGTTAAATCTGAAATTGTTGTTGATTCAAGAGAAAAACAGAGGTTCATAACTAGTAAACTAGATTCTACAATGAAACCGGATTCCTAACGTTTTTCCCATCTCATTCTATTTCGTTCTTAATTTGTTTTTCTTAAGTTAATTGTAGTTTAGTTTTAGTTTTCACATCATAAATCCCTATTTAATTTTTAGCATTAATTCACAAGTTACACTAATAATTAAAATAAGGTAGAAATTATAGAATTCTATTCACAATCTCTGTGGGACGATACTGGTCTTCCGACTATATTACTTGCTGACCCGGTACACTTGCCGGAATATCAACAGACTTTGAACACATATCAATTCATAGAAGTTCAAAAATTGACCTAACCTGTAGATAAGTCACGAGACTTGTTCTTGAAGTAAATCTCCAAAAGATAAACAACTCCATTATAGAAGATTGATGATAGATTATCGATGGATTATCAACAATTATAGAAGATCACTTATTGTCTCTTTAGAGATAAGATTACACGAAGATTATTCTCAAAGGTAGAATATTTATCAAGAGAATACATTAGACCAAGGAACTATCCTGGCCTTATAAATAATAGCCCATGCAAGGGGCCGAGGCATCCAAGTTACACACAATTCACTCAAAAGGCCAAGGTGCCATCCTGATTCAATAACTATTAGCCTCAAATAGGGAGCTGAAGAATCCTCATCGAAAGCATCAAACAAAACAAATATACATAATTTTATATTCCCAAAGGACATCCTTTATAGTCCCTAGAGATAGATATATAAAAGGAGGAGAGCCAACCTCTTGCTGTCCCATATGGTGGCACTTGCATCCAACCCTACCACGAAGGTTCAACAACCACTTGAAGCTCATCGTCTAACAGTACTGAGAGACTTAACCTCAGGATCCAAAGCGGTGTGCCACCTCATTCATACAGGAGATACTAGATCACAAACGACCTCCCTAGGAGTAAAGGGCATATCGTTAACTGCTCTTAGGGACAGGTCGAAGTTGTCTTGTTCTCCTATGATACACTATTTCAATGTGCCTGATAAAACTACCTAGTCTTGATCCCCAAAACCTAGTTCGATTGAGTACCAAGAGTTCTCTCTTATCAGACTAAATATCCTTAACAAGGATCCTTGTTATAATTAGACAGAAGACAAGCTTTAATCCAGTTGATCCGCACCTAACAACACCTTATTCTTCTTAACACATACTCAAGAAACAACCAACCAACTAAGACGTAAACCTTCTCAAAATCAACTTTTAAGCACTAGGCATGACTTCCTAAACTACTTTGCATGATCCATAGCTTCTTTTAAAACAAGGAATCCATCAATAATTTGCCTGCCCAAAATAAATGCAAATTGATTCTCCGAAATAAGAGGACCAAGCAGCATATGAAGTCTTGCAGCCAAACCTTTGGAAACAATTTTATAAGACAACCCAAGAAAGAGATAGGGCGATAATCCCCCCAAAGATTAAGGATTCGAAACCTTCGGGATAAGAGCCACAAATTAAGATAGGAAAGCCTTAGGAAGTGTACAATATGAATTGAATACCTATAATATT
Source organism: Crotalaria pallida (assembly GCA_037953625.1). NCBI lineage: Eukaryota > Viridiplantae > Streptophyta > Magnoliopsida > Fabales > Fabaceae > Crotalaria > Crotalaria pallida. The sequence goes on from CM075653.1 coordinate 29,292,379, forward strand.
CCCAGAACCTCCTCCTTTACGAGAAACTAGTATGACTGAATAAATATGAAATTAAGACCATCATGACCGAGACTCTTATTACCATCACAAGAACGCACCACCTCCTCCGATTCCTCCATAAGAAAGGTGTCATTTACACAGAATTACCATGAACATTAACTTGGGCAAAAACAATTCCATAGAGAGTAGGCCGCATTAGGACATGCTTAGTGAAGTGCTGAGACCGAACTGCGAATTTAACATCTCGTACCTCCTCCAGTCATCTACCACTCTCCTTTAGATCACATATCATATTCCTCCTCCTTGGAGCCAACCAAGCATGAAAATAAGCCATATTCTCATCGCCCTCCTTGATCCATTGAACTTTAGATTTCTGTGAAATCAAGCTCCCTTTATTTTCGAGAGCTAATTGCCGAAGAGAGGTCATCTTAATCCTCTTGACAAGAGGCTCCTCAAAAGTAAAACTCACTAGGTTAACTTTAGATTCCAACACATCAATCTCAATTATTAAAGTATGGAGAGGAGTGTCAATATTACTAAAGACCAATGACTTCCAAGTCTACAATTCAATCTTTAGAATCTTCAGCTTCTCCTTAAGACAGAACACCTTCAGACCAGACATCGCGAAAGATTTAAAGCATGATTCTACCAAAGGGCCTATTCCATCATGAGAAAACAAACAATTGTTGAACCTGAATAGTTTAGGATCTCAATTTTTGTCACCACCATATTCCATAATCACAAGGCAATTGTTGACATCCATTTTTGTCCCGCTCCCCCCAAACAAAATAAAACAAAAAAAAAAAAACAAAGTTTTTTTTAAAAAAAATGAAAAATAAAAAAAAAAAGATTTTGAAAAAGTATTTTTTTTTAAAAAATAAAAAAAAATAAAAATAAAAAATTATCTGAAAAAAGATAAGATAAAAATGTCTTTTTTAGAAGATTTGGTTAATTTTTGTCGGGATAAAGATAAAAAATTTTGATTAAAAGGATTTTTTTTATTTATAAAAAAATTATCATCAAATTTATTTTTATTTTAAAAGATTGAGAGTTAATCTTTTACAAAATTTGAAATATTTGATTGAGAAATAAACCAGGAAATATTTCACTGGGCTCTCAAAGCCTGTTAAAAAAACCTATTTTTCTTAACCTAATTTTTCCTATAAATAAAGCTCTCTTTCTCACTTTGAAAAGACAATTTTGAAGACACAATTTTTGAGAAACAATTTTCTTAAAAAAGACATATAGCTAAAACTTGAGCTCTGTCCGATATTCGTGCCGGTGTCAAGTACTCCATTTCCGTCCAGTTTTATTTTTCTTCCTTTCTTCGATTTCCGTGCCAAGCACCTCAGCACTCTCACGTCCTCCATTCCGCTGCACCTTTATGTTCGCTGAAGGTACTTCTTCTTTATTTTTATATTTATTACTTTTTAATTTCTTTTTTTATTAATAAATAATTAAATAATAATGATTTAAAATATAGTCATTTTTATTGTTATCTAAAATCGGTTGTATTTTGGTAAGTCAATTTTTCTCACCCATCAGTAGTGGGATCTTTTGGGCTCCCTCTCCACATAAAAAATATAGACTTTTTTAATTGTTGTTTTGAAAAATTAGTTGCGTTTTGGTAAGTCTATTTTTCTTTCTCAAATTCAGTGGAGAGATCTCTCGGGTTGCCTCTCCGCACAAAAAAAAAAATGCATATAAAAATTATTTTTTTATAAATAAGTTGTAAAAAATATTAAAAGACAAAATCACTTTTTTTAAAAAAAAATTTAAAATTAAATAGATTTTATTAATTAATTATTAATAACATGTATTTTTTGGAAATCCACCTTTCTTTGACTAAATGTCGAGGTCTTGTGCATATTTCCTCTCCGCATCAAACATTTTTTTTTTTAAAAAAATATAAATAAATGAAAAATTAATTTAGAACTACGTAGCTTTGATTCCTCATTTTATGAAGGTACGTAGGACCAAGGACAACCTTGTTAGGTACAATAATAAAGAAATAAATAATTTAGGCAAACCAATATATTTAAGTCTTTTAATTAAAATCAATCAATGGTACCTAATTTAAGTATAATATATGATGTTTTAAGCATTAATTAACTCCGTTTTACTATGGATTTGACTTGTTTTTTTCGGTAAAAGAAATAATTCATTACCACGAGCAAAGTTCAGAAACAATAAAAAAGGTCATAAGCAAAAGCCTTGCCACCTTCTAGGAAGGGTTCAAAACTAATGCAAATGCCTGAAACCCAAAGTTATTTTGCCACCTTCTATGAAGGGTTCAAAACAACCAAAGGCCTAGCGAATAAAAAATAATACTAGAGTTGCTGTCTAATTCTATCAACTAAAACACTATTTCTACAATCTACAAAATTAGGAAAACAAAAACTAATCATGTGCGCAACCTCCCTCCTAATAGTACTGAAAATATGCTGCAAACTCCTCTTCTAATTCTTAAATGTGCGACTTTTCCTTTCTTCCCATGTGTGATAGATCAATGCTGCAAACAAAGCAAAAACACACTTGCGGCGGACTTTATCCCTGAAAGCATGACAAATCCACCTTGCCCTGTTGTGATACTTGTAAGGATATCTGTCAATCCCTATTCAGAGACAACAGGAATCATGAAGACTACAACGGCAATTACATTCAAAAAATAAATGATTTCTAAACTTAGTAGAAGATAAACATAAACAACAATGATTAGGAATAGTCATAAAACATAACCTGTCCAAAGTTTGGAGCTTCCCAAGAGCGGCAAGCCAAGCAATAAAACAATGCTTCTGGACATTCAAACCATTCCAAACCATTCTATGCAAATGAAAACTCCCTTGCTGGTCTTTGAGCATCAAGTAACCACTCTTGACCGTGTATATGCCATCCTGAGTCCTACTCCAAATGTCATTACAGAAGCCTGGTTTTAATTTATCTCTGACTTTGAGAATATGCTTCCAATGTCATCCAGATCCCTGAGTTGAGTTGCATTGCCAGAAATCTTGCTCCTTTATATAAACCGAATGCATCCATCTCACCAAGAGCCTATCCTTCTTCATAGACAAGTCCCAAACCTGCTTCCCAATTGTTGCAAGGTTCCAAGTGCAACTGTCCTTGATATTTAGCCCACCATGCTTCCTAGATTTACAAACAGCATCCCAAACAACATTTGCTGAATAATGACCTATTTCCTGTTTCCCCCAAAGGAAACCTCTACAAATCTTATCAATATCACGCAACATAGTTTTCAGAATAATAAAACAGTGGCCCAATAAGAATGCAAACTCATAAGGACTGAGTTTATAAGACAACACCTGCCTTGATACAACAAATTCCTGGTCTTCCATGAATTAACCCTCTTAATCACCTTATCTACTAAAAGATGGCATGTGGAAACATACCATTTCTTAGTAGATAGAGGCAATCCAAGATATCTAAAAGGGAAAAGTCCTCTTGCCTTTGCTGGGGAATGCCAACCATAAAAATAGAGGATTTCTCATTGCTAGCATACAGCCCTGACATATTGCAAAAATTATCAAAGGCCTGCATCAAAATGTTAACACTAGCAGGGTGCCCTTTTCAAAAAATCATTAAATCATCTGCAAATGCTAAATTAACAAGCGTCAACTCTTTACATAAGGGATGAAATCTAAAATTTCTATGATAAGTAGCATGCTACAAGATTCTAGTCAAAATTTCCATTGACAAGACAAAAATGAGGGGGGAAACAGGATCTCCCTGCCTGATACCCCTAGACCCCTGTAAATGAGATAGACTGCTGGCCATTCACCACAACAGAGTACGCCACAGTTGAAATACAAGTCATTATCCTCCCAATGAATTTTTCAGGAAACCTGTAAGCAACCAACATTTGCTCAATAAAACTCCAGCTTAGTGTGTCATAGGCCTTCCTAATATCAATCTTCATTAAACATCTAGGAGACGTCCTATGTCTCTCATACAGCCTGAGCAAATCCTGAGTAATAAGGATATTATGCACAATGCTCTTGTCTTTAACAAAAGATGTCCGGTTATCTTGCACAATACTAGGCATAACACAATTAAGTCTATTACATAGGATCTTAGTAATGCATTTATAAATAGAATTACAACATGCTATAGGCCTAAAGTCCTTAACATTACAAGGACTCTCAATCTTTGGGATCATAACCAAACTAGTTTGGTTAATTTCCCTCAACAATCTTCAAAAAAGGAAAAACTCCTTAACCGTTGCACAGATGTCAGCACCAACTATCTCCCAGGCTTTCTTGAAAAAACCTGAACCATACCCATCTGGACCAAGCGACTTGTCATGATGAATAGAGAAAATTGCTGCCTTAACTTCCTCATCCATAATAGGCCTAATAAGGCATATTTGCTGATCCCTGTCAAGAATAGGACCACGTCTGATAATACTGTGATCTAAAGCCTAATCTCCACGATCAGCCATAAATAGAGTTTTGTAGTAGCTCACAAAAGCATCACAAATACCATTCTGATACGTAACCATATCACCCTGATCATTCACAATTCTCAAAATCCTGTTTCTGTACTACCTCTGCTTGATGGAAGTATGAAAAAGCCTGGAATTTTGGTCACCTTCATTCAGCCAAGTTAACTTAGCCTTCTACCTAAGGAAAGACAAAGCTGCCTGACTGACCATCTGATACTGCTTGAGAATGTCCTTTTCTTCTGCCTGCAAAGCCATGTCATATGGCTTCGTAATCAACTCTGTCCTTTTCTTCTCCCGCTTATCAATATTAGCAAACTCCTCCCTGTTAAGATTAGATAGAGGCTTCCTTCAGAAGACGAAGCTTGCAACACACCCTGTACATGGAACTACCATTACACTGCATAGACCATACTGTATTGACAATCTTCTCAAACAACCTGTGCTCAGCCCACATATTGAAGAACTTGAACCCAGATCTTCTCGGTTGATTACCCAAACCCCAATCTATGAGGATGAGGGAATGGTTAGATACCCCAGGAACAAGGAACTTTGTTTCTGCATTCGGCCACTGCATACACCAATAATCATTCACAAGAGCACGATCAAGTTTACAATAGATTCTATCTTGTTGAACCTGCTTGTTGCACCATGTAAAGTAACAACCCCTATACCTTATATCAATCAACTGACAAGTGTGTACACAATCATTAAAGTTAGCTAATAAGGTAACATCAACAGGCACACCACCAAGCTTCTCATTGTCAGAAAGGAAAGTATTAAGATCCCCCAAAATAATCCAGGGGACTTGAATGAAAGCATGAATTCCATCAAAACATTTCAAAGCTCCTTCCTATGCTCATAATCATTCGATGCATAAATAAAAGTAGCATAAAAAACAGCATCAGTATGCCTGACCTTCACATAACAGAGAACATATTGATCAGACCTGCTAATAATCTCAACATCAAACATATCCATTCTCCAAATAAGCCATATACGCCCAAATGAAGTTAAATCATGATTGGAAAAGGAATCCCAACAAGGTGCATTCTTATTCTGAACAGTACTAAAGAAGGGTGCACGTAATTTATTCTCCAAAATCCCTAACAAACGTAGACTATATTTATTAAAAAAATCTACAACTACTTTTTGTTTTAGAGGACGATTGAGCCCTCTAATATTCCATGCAGCTATTCTATCCATTAGAGCCTTGCCTAGAGGTTTCCCCCTTGTGCAACACTACAGGTTTAGATTTACCTCTACTCCTTGATTTGACAGGCGTCCATCCTTCTTCAGTATTCACTCCTCCGTCAGCATTATCATGAACCTTCCCAGGTATGGTCTCAGAATCTAGCACAACGTCCACCACTGCCTCAGGAGTAGGCTCACAAAGGTCCTTGATAGCTTCAATTGCTAACTCTATATTCTCTTCTGGAATTATACCCTCCTCTAAACTTTCTTTGAGTTTCAACTTATGAACTTGCTCATCAACGTCCTCTTGTGTAGGTTTGTTCTTCACCACCCATTTCTGCTATACTCCTTTCCGGCACATAGTTGCATCATGACCATATGTAGAACATTTAGTGCACAGTGTCGGTTTCCATTCATAAACCACTTTTTGACTAATTATGCTGCACCTGTCATCCTAAAAAAAAACTTCATCAGGATGAACTACAGGATTTACCTCTATTAGTACTCTTTCATAATTGATTTTCTTCCTCTCCTGAGTAACCTGATCCACCATAATTGAAGTACCAACAACACTAGCAATCTTGCTCAAAGCTGCAGCACCCCAGTACTTTAAATTCAAATCCGGGAATTAGATCCAGATAGGCACACGATCAATAAAAGTCCTAGCAGTAGGTCTCCCATTCGAAGGAGCCAGGATTATCATCGGTTTCTTATCAAAGTGAAAAAAACCAATCTCCAACACTGTGTTCCTGGCTTCAATTGTATTGAATCCTACAATAAAAGTCCCAACATTATTCATCAAGACTTTATCAATACCATGATGACCCCAAACCTTCTTGATGTAACCATTAATCACTGGGAAAGGTGACTGTGACCCCAGAACATAACATACTAGTGCATTATGCCAATAATGCACCTCATTGACAACATCACAATCTTCAATTTTCCCTACAGAAACTCTGTCTTTCACCTATGGCTGATGATATTTGAGATTTTCCCCAGCATTACGAAGCTTCTTGATATCAAAACTATCCCATACAGATGACACCCTTGCATTATCAATCTTGGTCGCATTAGTTCCCCTTGCATCATAGCCGCATCTTGATTTAAGTTTTGCGCACCAATTTGTGGCCCCTTCCCATGCGTCTCGTTGCTGGCTGCACCAGGCCGTGCACCAGCCGCACCACTAGCTAGTGCCGCAGCACCAGCCTGTAGACTCGCCGCAGCAGCCAAGACGCGCGCACCAGATCCATCAGCATCATGCGCCAGTCTTCTGCGCCCCACAGCATAGTCGTTCGCCACACTAGCCCCTGATCCGATCGCACCAGACGTGCCAGCCTACAACGCACCAGATCGCGGCCCAATTGCAGCGCAGCACCAGGGGACTGCGACGCACCACCAGGGGACTGCGGCGCACCACCAGGGTCAGCTACCTACGTCACACCCTTACCCACCAACTTACCACGGATCTCATCCAAAGTTTCTAGCACCTTCTCTACTTGCGTGGGCGGTAAGGTATCCAAATCAATATCATCTAATTTGGAGAAATCAATGATAATTGAATCATTGAAATCCCTAGTGCTGTCATCCTTCCTTGCTATGCTTGGTGATTTTCTCGGTGGCCTCCCTCTCTTCTTTGCCATTGATGGTGGCTACGGAAACCCTCGGGTTTTTGCAAGAGGGAAAAGAGAGAAACCTAGACAGAGAAATTTTTAACCATAATTAAATTGAGTAATTGGATTTGACTTGTTTCTTGAGTAAATATTTGGATTTTGTTATGTTTTTAGGAAAGTTAGGTAATTTAGAATCCTTGAACGTTTTGACCCTTTTGGGTTTGATTTCAGGAATTTGAAGCTTTATTTGATGATTTATGCTTTGGAATGGAAAGGAGCTTTGAATACCATGAGACTGGAGCTGGAATGGAGAGAAATGCTGTTCTTAAATGTTGCCCACGATGGGGTTCAAATGTCAGAGTTGGGGTGCAAAAAGTCAAAAAATAATTAAGAAAAACTCAGCCAAATTAGGGAGCCAAACGCCCAGGCCTGTGGAATGCCACGCCTAGGCGCATGGTGTGCTTGAGAAGAGAAGGAGCAACGTTTTTGGTCTCACGCCTAGGCGTGGGAGGCTGGCGCCTGGGCGTGTGTGCCTACGAGTTGGGATTATTTGTATTGGTTTTGAGGATTCTGATAAAATTTAGTTTGATTCGTTTTAGGATTAGTCTTTTCTATATATTCTAGGACTTAGCATTAGGTTTAGGTGCTTTTAGAGAAAGAGGGAGATTGCATATTCTGCACTTCATTGGAATAGAGAGTTAGAGGTAATTCCTTTTTGTCTATGATAGGGAATCCTATTCTGTTTCTTTTATATATTCTTTTATAATGTGTAACTAAAACCCTTTTGTAGTTAGGAACATGGTGGATTTGTATGGATAAGTTTATATAATTTATGAATTGATGTTTTTCATTCAAATCTATTGTTTGGTTGTGATTTAATCCCAATTCATGAAAGTATCAAATTTATGATTTGTTTTGGATCTCTGATTCAACAAGAGACATTTGAGAGTTAGAATAGGTCGTTCTTCCAAACATTATAACCACCTAGTCCCCAAGTGACCCGCTTGAGATTTCTATAACCAGCAATTGAGTCGCACCCAATTACAACCAGAGCACCCTGCACACTACTAGGAACCTCCGTTCGCCAGGGGCCTCAAAAATACACAGCAGGGTTCCTCACCTTACGAACGTCTCACACGTTCAACTATGGGATTCTCTCCTTAACCACTAAGGTTTCAATACAAATGATGTGAGTGATTACAACTGTATAGCGTGTTCTCAATAACACAGATACAACAATAAAGTACTATGATAATGAAGTCTTTCTTTTGAAGCTAAGAGGCCAACAAGAGTTTATGAGTTCTTAGAAAACAGATGAACGTGAAAGTCAGAAAGTTGGAGATCAGAAGAAGAGAAAGAGAGAAATATGAACATCAGGTTTTCTGAAAAGAATGAATGAATCGATTAATTGGAATGTAGAAGTGATTTTCTTATTTCTATTTGAAAGAAAAATTTGTTGAATCAGAAAAAGATTTAAGTCAACAAATCAAAATCAATTTTAAAATCAAAATAAAATAAAATATGATTTTGTAATAAGTTTTAAAATAAAAAACAAATCAAAACGATTTAAGAAAACAAATCAAGGATTTGATTTAAAACAAATAAGGAAATAATTCAAAGCTTAAATCAAATTCGAATTTTGAAAAATAAATCAGAATCAATCAGGTAAAAATAAATCTGGAAATAAATCAAAATGATTCTGACACATTTTTCAATAAAATTTGAGGTAATCGATTACTTCATAGAGGTAATCGATTACTTCATAGAGGTAATCGATTATCACCTTAAAAATAGAAACTTTGAAATTCATTTGAAAAACCAGTAATCGATTATCACATACATGTAATCGATTACTTCACTTCTGTTGAGTATATTGTGCAACTCATATAATCGATTACCACTAATCTAATAATTGATTACTGAGCCTCTGATTTTTGTATGATGCAACTCATGTAATTGATTACTACAAAGCAATAATCGATTACTTTGCTTCTGGAAAATGTATGATGCAACATTGTTAATCGATTACTTGATCCAGGTAATCGGTTACTCTTATTCAAAAAGTAATGGATTAGCCTAGTTCACATAATCGATTACACACACTCTGGTTTTTCTGTGATGCAACAAAGTTAATCGATTACTTCAAGGAGGTAATCGATTAATCCTTCTTGCACTTGTAAAAATAGATTTTCATAACATAAAAAATATCCAGAGTTGTTTCAACAACCATTTTCACAGAAACTAAGTTAGAAAACTGATTTTCATGAAAACTCTTTCTTCTCCTTTAAGTGAAAAACTCATTGGCCTTTTAACTCATTAAGAACATAAGACTTCATTACCTTACAACATGTCCTAAGGGAAAGGGATTAAAGTCTTCTATTTGCTTGAGCCTTCAACTTGAGCTTGAAATGACTTGTGCTTGCATTGCTTGAATCTTGAGTTTGTTATCATCAAAACATTAACCTTTAATTCTTATTGAAGTACATGAGAGAGATTGACTTCCAACACTCCTCCTTTTTGATGATGACAAACCTCTATTCTGATTTAATCTGAAATATCTGCATCACAAGTGTTACACAAGCAAATATATATACAAAATAAATATATAACCTTCCCTAGAACAATATTTCTCAAAATAAATACACAATTGCTTCTCCCCTTGTATAGATGCATAAATCAATTATATCTCATAACATCATCAAAATATCTCTCCCCCTTTTGTCTTCATCAAAAAGAATCGAATGGAAGATTTTTGTCCTTCTATATGAAATATATGAATTATTCTCCCCCTGAATATGATAACTCCCCCTGAAACACTAAGTAAAGACATTAATAATAACAAGAGAGTAAACATGCATGCTCACATATTCAATCAAGGTGAGCTGCATATGTTAGACCGATTTCTCTACGAATGAAAAAGAAATTTTCTTTAGGAAGCGGTTTCGTAAAGATATCAGCTAACTGCCTTGTAGTGTCCACATACTCAATAATGCAATCACCTTTTTGAATATGATCACGAATAAAATGATGACGAATCTCTATATGCTTTGTGAGAGAATGTTGCACTGGGTTTTTGGTATTGTTTATTGCACTAGTGTTATCACATTTTATGAGAATGTGATCTAGACTTACACCGAAGTCTAGGAGTTGCTGTTTTAACCATAAGATTTGTGCACAACAGCTACCCGCAGCGACATATTCAGCCTTAGCTGTGATAGGGCTACACTAGACTGTTTCTTGCTAGCCCAAGACACTAAAGAACTACCTAGGAGGTGACAAGTGCCGCTTGTGCTTTTCCTATATACTTTGCAACAAGCAAAATCAAAATCGGAATACCCAACAAGGTTACAAGTAGAACCTTTGGGGTACCACAAACCCAAATCAATTGTTCTAGACAAATATTTCATTATTCTTTTGACAGCAACCATGTGCGTTACTTTTGGATTCGCTTGAAAACGTGCACAAATGCATACGCTAAACATAATATCCGACCTACTTGCCGTTAAATATAAAAGGTATCCGATCATACCTCGATATTTAGTAATTTCAACGGACTTACCTCCTTCGTCCTTATCCAGATAGCAAGATGTGCTCATTGGGGTTGCTACTGCTTTGTCCTTATCCATGCCGAATCTTTTCAATAGTTCTTTGCAGTATTTTGTTTGACTGATAAATATTCCATCCTTTGCTTGTTTGATTTGCAATCCAAGAAAGAATTTGAGCTCGCCCATTAACGACATCTCGAACTCTTCTTGCATTCAACTCGAAAATTCCTTGCAAAGGGTTTCGTTAGTAGCATCGAATATAATATCGTCAACAAAAATTTGAACTAAAAGAATGTCTTTCCTTTCTTTTTGATAAACAGTGTGTTGTCAACCTTTCCTCTTTCAAACTCCTTTTCAAGTAAAAATTTGCTCAATCGCTCATACCATGCTCTAGGAGCTTGTTTGAGTCCATAAAGAGCCTCTTCAATTTAAAGACATAATCAGGATGTTCACAATTTTCAAAACCAGGGGGTTGACAAACATACACTTCTTCATTTATAAAACCATTAAGAAAGGCACTCTTTACGTCCATTTGATATAATTTAAAATCTAAAATGCATGCAAATGCCAATAATAATCTAATAGCTTCCAACCTAGCAACAGGGGCAAAAGTTTCATTATAATCTATCCCCTCTTCCTGGTTGTAGCCTTGTGCAACCAATCTAGCTTTGTTTCGAATAATTATACCAGCCTCATCAAGTTTGTTTTTATAAATCCATTTTGTTCCAATAATTTGATGAGAATCAAGCCTAGGAATAAGTTCCCAAACCTGGTTTCTTTTGAACTGGTTTAATTCTTCTTGCATAGCCAGTAGCCAATGTTCATCAAGTGTAGCCTCGGAAATATTCTTTGGCTCCACTTGAGAAACAAAAGCCATATGATTACACAAATTACTAAGAGAATTGCGAGTACTTACACCTTTGGTTATGTCACATATAACCTGATCTATGGGATGGTGTTTTGATGTTCTCCATTCCTTAGGAAGATCTGCATTAGGCTTGGTGAAATTCCCTTGATTTTGCATTTGAATTTCATTTGATTCATTTGTCTTTTCGTTTTCTTGGGATTCCTTCTTTTCTTCCAGGATTGTCTCACGATCCTCATCAAGATATAGATTTCCTAGTATGCCTGCAAGATCATCAACAGATACCTTTCCCAGCTTTCTGGGGTTAGATTCATCAAATGTAACATGAACAGATTCTTCAATAGTATTACGAGCCTTATTGAAAATCCTATAGGCTTTGCTCGAAACAGAATAACCAATAAATATACCCTCATCAGCTCTAGCATCAAAACTTCCTAGATTGTCTCTACCATTATTGTGCACAAAGAATTTACATCCAAAGACTTTCAAATGGGATATATTGGGTTTTCTCCCCTTCTCCCCTTGTACAGCTCATAAGGGGTTTTCTTTATAATAGGCCTTATTAAAACACGGTTCATAACATAACAAGCTGTACTCACTGCATCGGCCCAAAAATATGCAAGTAAATTCATGTCATTAAGCATTGTTCGAGAAAGTTCTTTTAAAGATCGATTTTTCCTCTCCACAACCCCATTTTTCTCTGGAGTTCTTGGAGTTGAAAAATAATGCTTAATACCATGTTTTTCTCAAAACTTTTCAAAAAGATGATTTTCAAATTCACCACCATGATCAGTCTTAATGGATGCAATGCTCAAATGCAATTGGTTTTGAACAACCTTAGCTAGCTTTTTGAATTCATGAAATGCATCATTTTTATGAGTAATGAATAAAGTCCGTGTATACCTAGAATAATCATCCACAATTACCAAACAATAATAGTTGCCACCAAAGCTTTTAGTTTGACAAGGTCCAAAAGATCCATATGTAAAAGTTCCAAGGGCCTTTGAGTTGAAACAAGGTTTTTAGAAGGAAAAGATGCCCTTGCGAGTTATGATTTTGAACAAGGATCACATTTTTCATAAATAGAAAATTTTTGCTTTGGCAAACCAACTACTAAGTTTTTAGAAGAAATTTTGTTCAAATGATTCATGTGGATGTGACCTATTCTACAATGCCATAGCCAAGACTCATCCTCTCTACTAATTTAACACTTAGCATCATTTGAGGGAATTGAGTTAAAATCAATTACATATACATTGTTTACCCTGCGAGCAACAAGCTTTATAAGATTGTCAATTTTACCCTCAATATTACATCTATCAGAATAAAAATGACCTTATTACCCTTATCACATAACTGACTAATACTTAGTAAGTTATGGTTTAGCCCTTCAACATGCAACACATTTTCAATGCAAGGGTTAGGAGGAGTTCCTACTTTACCCACTCCGAGTATCCTTCCTTGGTTGTTATCTCCGAAAGTTACATGTCCTTGGTCCTTTGGAATGAGGTGAGAAAATTTTGATTTGTCTCCAGTCATATGTTTAGAACACCCGCTATCCAAGTACCACCACGATTTCCTTTCTTCCGGAGTAACCTACAAGAAAAAGATTTATGTTTTCTTTTTAGGTACCCATATCTTTTTGGGTCCATGAAAGTATAACCATACTTTGCATCATGCCACCTTTTAGTTTCATTGTTCTTTTTAACGAACTTCACTTTTTGGTGTACGCACTCATGTGCACCATGGCCCTTTTTACCACAAATATGACAGATAATAAGAGGCTTCTTATGAGAACTAGCGGGGACAAAGATGGTGCTTAATTGTTTTTGATGCCTGCCGGGTTGATATCCTAAACTAGCTCTATTGAAAAAACATTTTTATCTCCCTAGCATTAAATTTAAAGTATTTCTACCTTTTGTAAACTTAGCAAGGGTTTCTTTTAAATCTTCAACTTCTTTTACCAAGTCCTTGCAAAACTTACAAGAAGAAGAACTAGCTTTAAATTTAATTTCATTACTAGAGGTGTTTGAAGAATTTTTCAAAGTAGAATTCAGCTCCTTATTTTGATTTTTCAAAATTTCATCTTCTTTAGTAAGTTCTTGGTTCTTTTGTAAAAGTGAAGCTGAATTTTTATTTTCCAAAGAAATCAATAAGGATAGCCTCATCGATTCCTCATGTAGTTCTTCAAAAGCCTCTTGTAATTCAATATAAGAAGGTTCAGGTTCAAGTTCAGAATTTACCTCGTCTCCATGTGCCATTAAACATAGGTTGGTTGTTTCTTCTTGTTCGTCTGAATCCTCATCCGAACTTCCTTCGTTGTCTAAACATGCCAAGTATGCTTGCTTTCCTTTTCTTGAGTTGGAGGTGTTTCTTTCTGAATTCTCCTTCTTTTTCAGCTGATAGCATTCTGCTCTGATGTGACCGGGCTTGCCACACTCATGACATGTGATAGCAGACCCACCACCACCTTTGTTAGGATCTCTTTTGTTTTGATTGGAGAAATTGCTTTTATTTCTCAGAAACTTCCCAAATTTTTTGACTAGTAACCCCATATGTTCATCACTGATTTGATCCTTGTCAGAGTCACCTTTGGTTGATAGTGCTTCAGCTTTGAATGCGAGAATCTTCATCTTTTTGGTCTTCTCTTCATGTTGTGCTAGACGTTTCAATTCACTCTCGTGTTCTTGTAGTTTTCGAAATAATGTCGCGAGAGTCATAGTTGAGAGATTTCTTGATTCCATTATGGCCGTCACCTTTGGCTGCCATTCTCTTCGAAGACACCTTAGCACTTTGTTGATCAGTTCTTCATTGGTGAATTTCTTCCCCAAGGTTACGAGCTGATTGACTATCATTGTGAAGCGCTTTTGGATCTCCTGAACAGATTCTCCATCCTTCATTCAAAATAGTTCATATTCACCCATCAGCGTGTTGATTCTTGAACTCTTGACTTCATTGGTACCTTCATGTGTAACCTCTAAAGTATCCCACATTTGTTGTGCTGTCTCACATGTAGATATCCTGAAAAACTCATCATAACTCAAAGAAGATGTTATAATATTTTTCGCTTTTAGATCGTATTGGACTCTACGTTCCTCCTCTTCTGTCCACTCAGCCATAGCCTTGTCAACGGTGATACCATTGACTATATGAGTCGGAACATAAGGTCCATTTGCGACTGCATCCCAAACTTTCAATCCAACTCCTTGAATAAAGATTTTCATCCGGGCTTTCCGATATGCGTACCCTACCCCTGTTAGAATTATTGATAGGATTGGCAACCGTCACCCAAGAGGGGGGGTGAATTGGGTGTTTACGAAAACATTGGAAAATATTCGATTTAAAACTTTTTCAACAAACTTAAAGAGATTTTGCAGCGGAAAACAATATAATGTTGAAAAGTGATTGCGCGGAAGCTAATTATATTAATACTATTATGCGTGGCACAATTAAAACGATAGCAACGAGAAACGTTACCGCGCTAATTAATTTAGAACAATTAAATTAATTTATTAAGAAAATAGTTGTTATGATGCAATACGATAAATAACAACAATGGAATGTAAAAGAGATAGGGATAGAAGAGATTGCACCGGTGATTTTATCCTGGTTCGGCAAAGCAGCCTACTCCAGTCCCCAAGCAACCCGCTTGAGCTTTTCACTAAAAAACAGAAGACGCCCCCGCGTCCCCAAATACAACCAGAGCGCCCCGCAAGCTACTAAGAACCAACTTTCGCCAGGGACCTCAACAACAACCAGATAGCCTAACTACTAGGTGCCCCACCGTTCGTCTAGCACTACCCAATACAGAAGGGTTCCTCACCCTACACACACGAACGCAGCACGTCCGCACTAGGAGATTCACTCCCTAGTCACTAAGGGTTACACACCCCTTACACAAATGGTTACGGTATGAGAGATTGGTACAAGACCTATATTGCACTCTTAATAGTGCAGATACAACAATATAAGGCTCTAACAAAAATGTGTTCTATATAACACTGATACAACAATAAAGCTCTATGGCAATGAAGTTAAATCACAAGTGTATAGGCCAAAGTAAAGTTTTTCTTCTCAAAAGATATGAACGATAAAACCAGAGAATTGGAGAAGGAGAAGAAGAAGAAGCGTTCAGAAGAAAAAGGTTGGATCAGAAAATAGGAAATGATCAAATCATTTTAAACACATTTTTAACACATGTTTAAAATAAAAAACCAATCTTAAAGATTTAAGAATTAAAACCAAAGATTTGAAAATATTTGAAATTTGAAATTTGAAATTTGAAATTGAAAATAGAATCAAATCGAATCAAAAATGATTTTGGAAATAAATCAAATTAAATCAAATCCGGAAATATTCAAAATTGATTTTCTGAAATCAAATAAATAAAATAAGTTTTTGAAATCCAAAACAAATCAAATAGATTTAAAGAATAAAATAAAATAGAATAAAATCAATTTTGAAATCAGAAACAAATAAAATAGATTTAGGAAATAAATCAAAGATTTGGTTCTTAAAAACAAATAAGGAAATATTTTCAAAAACAAAATCAAATTCGAATTTTGAAAATAAATCAGAATCAATTATGTAAAAACAAATCAGGAAATAAATCAAAATGATTCTAACACGTTTTTCAATAAAAGTTGAGGTAATCGATTACTTCAAGAAGATAATCGATTATCCCTTTAAAGATAGAAACTTTTAAATTCTTTTGAAAAACCAGTAATCGATTACAACATAGAATTTAATCGATTACTTCACTTCTGTTTAATATATGATGCAACTGATATAATCGTTATCACTAGTCAAATAATCGATTACACAGCCTCTGGAAAATATATGATGCAACTCCAGTAATCGATTATCTGTGCCAAGTAATCGATTACTTTCATACAAAAAGTAATGGATTAGCCAGGTTCAAATACTCGATTACACACTCTCTGGATTTTCTATGATGCAACATAAATAATCGATTATCTTGAAAGAGTAATCGATTATCTCTGTCAAAACTTGTCTTAACAGATTTTCACAATTTAGAGAAATCCAGCTAGAGGTTGTCAAGATATATTTTCACAGTGAATCAGTTAAGTCTTTAAAAAATTTGTTTTTAGAAAAACTATTTTCTCAATTAAAAACATTTTTCATAACCTAAGTTAAAAACAGATTTTCATGAAAACATATTTTGCAATTAAAACATTTTTCATAAAAAGTCCTTTTCTTCTCCTTAACATGAAAAACTAATTTTGGCCATTAGACACTTGTAATAAAAATTCATTACCTTACAAATTTCCTATGGGCCAGGCTATACTAAACTTGAACATGAAGCTTGAGCCTTGACTTTAGCCTTGAAGCTTGATGCTTGAACTTGATGCAGCTTGATGCTTGAAACTTTGAATCTTGTTTGTAATCATCAAAACATATCTTCTAGAATCCTTCTAGCATTACTCTTTACGTCCTTTGGGGCAAACTTGACTTCCAACAACCCCATCAAACATGGGAGGACGATTAATAGAACTCCCTTCACCACCAGACGAAGAGTTTGAAGCCACACTCTTGAGACGGTTAAGTCTTAACACAAGAGACTAGCTCTGATGCCAATTGTTGGATTTGGCCTCAAAATCTCGAGAGGGGGTGTGAATTGAGTTTATTAATTTATTGCAAAAGCACTTAATTTTAAAAATTATTTTTGCGATGGAGAGATTGGACGTTTGAGAAGGAGAGCGAAATCAATTGATAAAAGAATAAGAGTAGCGCGGAAACGTAAATAAACGAATATGCGGAAATTAAAAGAGATAGGGATAGAAAAGCTTGCACCAGGAAATTTTATACTGGTTCAGCCTTCCCGTCGAAAGGCCTACTCCAGTCCCCAAGCAACCCGCTTGAGATTTCTATAATCAACAATTGAGCCGCACCCAATTACAACCAGAGCACCCCGCACACCACTAGGAACCTCCGTTCGCTAGGGGCCTCAAAAACACACAACAGGGTTCCTCACCCTACGAACGTCTCACACGTTCAACTATGGGATTCTCTCACTAACCACTAAAGTTTCAATACAAATGATGTGAGTGATTACAACTGTATAGCGTGTTCTCAATAACACAGATACAACAATCAAGTACTATGATAATGAAGTCTTTCTTTTGAAGCTAAGAGGCCAACAAGAGTTTATAAGTTCTTAGAAAACAGATGAACGTGAACGTCAGAAAGTTGGAGAAGAAGAGATAGGGAGAAACGTGAATATCAGGTTTTCTAAAAAGAATGAATGAATCGATTAATTGGAATGTAGAAGTGATTTTCTTATTTCTATTTGAAAGAAAAATTTGTTGAATCAGAAAAAGATTTAAGTCAACAAATCAAAATCAATTTTAAAATCAAAATAAAATAAAATATGATTTTGTAATAAGTTTTAAAATCAAAAACAAATCAAAACGATTTAAGAAAACAAATCAAGGATTTGATTTAAAAAAAATAAGGAAATAATTCAAAACTTAAATCAAATTCGAATTTTGAAAAATAAATCAGAATCAATCAGGTAAAAATAAATATGGAAATAAATCAAAATGATTCTGACACGTTTTTCAATAAAATTTGAGGTGATCGATTACTTCATAAAGGTAATCGATTATCACCTTAAAATAGAAACTTTGAAATTCATTTGAAAAACTAGTAATCGATTATCACATAAATGTAATCGATTACTTCACTTCTGTTTAGTATATGATGCAACTCATATAATCGATTACCACTAATCTAATAATCGATTACTGAGCCTCTGATTTTTGTGTGATGCAACATAATGTTGAAAATAAATACAATCGGTGGGTGAATTAACTAAGGAACACTAGGAGAACACCTAGAAGGGGGGGTTGAATAGGTGTTAAAGAAACCTTGAAAGATTTTTGAATGAAACAAATAAAACGAATGATTTTTACAAAATCTTCAGCCCTTAATCGATTAAGCAAAGCTGATAATCGATTAATGCCTGAAAGCAAAATTTGGTTAATCGATTAACACCTTTAGTTAATCGATTAATCACTGTTAAAACTGAAAAATCACTTTTCAATCGAATACGAAAATCAATCAATTAACACATAAGATCAGAGATAAAGCGGAATTGATTAACACCAATATTCTTATTGATTACCTAGGTTATGAAAATAATTTTTCCCAAATCAATTTACACAATTAAACATTAATTCATTCAATTATGGAAAATCAATCTTTTCTAGGTTTTCAATCAAGAACAATATGAAATGACAATTATTGAAGAGTTAAGGGAATAGAGATATTTCACAGTGATTTTATCCTGGTTCACTCTCAACCACCGAGAGCTACATCCAGTCCCCTCTTCAACCAAGAGAGATTCTTCACTAAGGAATTAGAATTCTCAAATTACAAGTAATACGCCTCTCAAGATTCCCTTCTTGATAGCCTCCAAGAGATACCTCACTCTTGTCTTGCAATCCCATTGAAATCCAATCTAACTTTCTTCCCTTGCTTGTTGATAACCCCACAACAAGACTTCCACTTGCTTGATGACACACCAAGACTTCTTCTTCTCAATTTGCTTGATGAAAAACACACCAAGGCTTTTCCTTTGTTGTAGATAGCTTGCCTCTTGCAAAGATTACAACTCAATAGAAAACACAACAACAATCCCATGAATCTCTTTCAAGAACTATGAAAATATCAACACATGAGATTCAAAGATTCTTGATCAAAGATGTAAAAATGAGAACTTTGATCTTTTGAAAAGTGAGAGAGAATGTTGAGAGAATAGTGTGGCTTTGATCTTTCTAAAATGATATGAAAAATGAAATTGATTTGTTCTAATAATTCACAAAGGTTGGTAAAAGGTTTATATAGAATACCCAAAAGTTAGGAAACTTAAAAACTGATTTTGAGAAGTGAAAAACGTATTTTAAAAATCAGTTCAGCAGGTGTTAATCGGTTAGCTACTCAGGTTAATCGATTAACCTTTGTTAAAAATCACTTAATCGATTAATGTATCATGTTAATCGATTAAGACCTGTAAAACTTGATTTAAAACTTGTTTTCTCAAATCTAAACATTTTCTTTCAAACCTTTAAGCCACCGATTGATCTTAGGTTAAATGAATACTCAAAAAATAATATGATCATGCACTTGATAGAGATTCACTACCCTCTAATAAACTCTACCCAAACTCATCAAACTCTGAGACTCAAAATAAAGATATTACAATATAATACACAAATGAATTTAATGAGCTTGATCTCTCTTCATCATTGTTGTTTGTTGATCTTGTTGAACTTTGGTGAGCTTCTCCATAACTTGAACTTGATCAAAACATTTGTCATTATCAAAACCATGAAGCTGGATCTAACACATGTAATCAATTACTACAAAGCAATAATCGATTACTTTGCTTCTGGAAAATGTATGATGCAACATTGTTAATCGATTACTTGATCCAGGTAATCGATTACTCTTATTCAAAAAGTAATGGATTAACCTAGTTCACATAAACGATTACGCACACTCTGGTTTTTCTGTGATGCAACAAAGTTAATCGATTACTTTAAGGAGGTAACCGATTACTCCTTCTTGCACTTGTAAAAATAAATTTTCATAACATAAAAAATATCCAGAGTTGTTTCATCAACCATTTTCACAGAAACTAAGTTAGAAAACTGATTTTCATGAAAACTCTTTTTCTTCTCCTTTAAGTGAAAAACTCATTGGCCTTTTAACTCATTAAGAACATAAGACTTCAATTAACTTGATCTTGAAAGGGATTAAAGTCTTCTATTTGCTTGAGCCTTCAACTTGATCTTGAAAGGACTTGTGCTTGAATTGCTTGAATCTTGAGTTTGTTATCATCAAAACATTAACCTTTAATTCTTCTTGAAGTACATGAGAGAGCTTGAATTCCAACAAGATGTCCAATAAGGTTGATGCGGCAGATGGTGGTTCACTGATTAAGAAGACAGTAGAAGAGGCAAAGGATATATTGGAGAAAATGGCTTATAAAACCAGCCAAGCCCTGAGTGAGCGGAACATCCTGAGGAATTCTGATCTAGGCTCCACTCAAGTTCAGACCCTTCTCCAGCAGAATAGAGAGATGCAGCAGTAGATAGCTGCATTGGCAAAGCACATGGGGCAGATTCAGTTGACAGCTGCTGTAACCTTTGTTTGGGATTTTTGTGGTGGGAATCACTGCAATGGTGAATGCTCACCTGTTGTTGGGAAGAGCTCAGAGACTATTGAGGAGCAAGCCAATTTTGCGGGTGGTGGAGGTCAACAAAAGAACAATCTGTTTTCCAACACCCACAATCTGGGGTATAGGAATCACCCGAATTTCTCATGGAATAGTCCGGCCTTGAACCCGCCTCAGCCACATAAATAGACCTGAGAGATAGTAGTGGATAAATTGGCTACCTCAACCAACAACTTCATATATGATACTAGGGCGAACTTCGCCAACTAGAGAGCTAGCATCAAGAATTTGAAGGTGCAAGTGGGTCAGATTTCCAAGCAAATATCAGAAAGGTTTCCAGGAACATTTCCTAGTGACACAATCACCAATGCAAAGGAAAGATGCAATGCCAAAATTCTTCGTGGTGGCAAATCGTATTAGGAGCCAAAGATGAAGAGTAATGGAGCTGGCGATGGGAAGAAGAATGAGTCGAAGAAGCTAGTTGACAAGGACACATCTGAGAAGAATAAGAAGCAGGATTCACCTGCGAATCAGGCTAAGGCCCAAACATCACCATCACCAACCAAGGTTCCTTTTCCTCAAAGGCTGAAGAAGGAAGAAGATAGAAAGCAGTTCTCAAGGTTTATGGAAGTCCATGATTTTATACTGCCAGTTGATTTTATGGTTCTGGACATTGAGGAGGATGAACATATTCCTCTAATATTTGGTAGACCATTTTTGGTCATAGTTGGAGCTGTAATTGATGTGCCTAGAGGAGAGGTAATACTTCGTGTGAATGGGGAGGAAAGTATAATTCAAATTTTTGAAAAAAACCCCCACTTACTGCGGAGTACTTTGCCCCGCTAATGAGTGTCCAGACTAGAGAAAGTGATGGTAATGGTATTGTGAGCAAGGTTTCTACCTTGTGAGGGTATTTGGCAACCCCTTGATCTTTTAATAAAGGACAAACGTCAGGCTTGGGACATTAAACAAGCTCTACTGGGAGGAAGCCCATGATTTTAAGTAGTTCCCTCTTAGTTTTGTTTTTAGGTAGTTGTTAATTTTTATTTTGTATGAATGATTTTTGTGTGTTTTTAGTTTCCCTTTTTATTATAAAAAAAAAAGAAAAGAAAATTAAAAATCAAAGTCGGATAGCCACGCCTAGGCCTGGCAACTCCACGCCCAAGCGTGGATGGCGTCGAGTACTGAGTAATGGGGGTCAAAGAACTAAAAAGTGAAAATAAGGGGTCTTACAGGGGGTACCACGCCTAGGTGCCAGCATCACCGTGCCTAGGCAAGCGCGGCTCGTTAAGAGCCATACCTAGAGGGGCTCAGCCCCATTCCATTCTTCATTCCCAATTTTCCCTTCACCCGACTAAGAACCCTAACCCCCAAATTCACCCAATCTTCTATTTCTTCCATATTCTTCAAGGATTAAGTGTCCCCATCCCTTTGGTGTTGCTACATTGTGCATGCAAGTTCATATTCTCCGTCTCCCTCTCAATTTGGTTTCTCTCTCTAGGGCTTCAAGGTGCACGAATTTTGCTTGGTTTAAGGGCTAAGAACACTCATCCTCTCTTCTCTATTGCACTCTGGACTGGTTCATATTAGTTTAAGGAGTGGAGAGTTAGTGTTTATTGTGCTAGAATTTGATTATTATTAGTTGCCCACCAAGTGTTTGATATATTGTCAGAGAGAAAAACAAGATGCCTAAGGGGAAGAGAGTGGCTGTTGGTAGCACAGGTAGGAAGGGTAAGACATTTGAGCATTCAAAGGCATCCGACTTTTATGAAAATAAAATGACCAAAAGGGGGATAGTGCCTAAGGCTTCAATGCAATATTTATCTGAGAGGGGTCTTTCTAGGACAGTTAGAGGTGTGCAGGAGATTGATGAGGTTAAGGAGTGTTTGAGGAAGAACCATTGGGTTGATTGGGTTGGAGAGACTGATGAGTACTTCAGCTGGTCGTTGGTTTGGGAGTTTTATGCCAACGCCTGGTGGAGGGATCAGAATCCGGATGCCCCGAGGGTTAGTTATGTTCATGGACAAGAGATATTGTACGATGCGACGATCATTCGTCGTGTTATGATGCTTCTGGAGTACCCACCTGAGGCTGACCCTGCCTTGTTTTCATGGCGGAGTCTCTATGATGATGACTCCTACCTCCTGGACACTTTGAAAAGTAATTTATTTATTGCGGATAGAGATTGGAATAGAAATGCTGAGGGTCAGGTTAGACATGTCTATCAGAAGAACTTGATTGGTCCTACTAGGTTATGGGTGAAGTTTGTGCTCCACAATTTGGTACCAGCGTCTCATGATACAGAGATTCAGCCCAGTGTGTGCCGACTGGTGTATGCGTTGCATGATGGTATTGTAGTGGACGCTGGGTCCATTATTTCTGAGAAGATGCACCAGTTAGCGACCAAGGAGACTGGTTATGTGGGTTTTCCATGGGTGATCCACAAGCTTTGTACACATTTCGGATAACTACATGGAGCTGGCTCGGAAAGTCGCTCGCGAGGGTAGAGTTGCACCACCACCACCCTAACCACAGCCACAACAGTTCCCACCACCTCCAGTGCCAAATTTTGGGGCAGGTCCCTCTGTTCCACCGGTTCAGTAGTCGGGTAGTATGTGTTGAATCAAATAGATTTTGATGATAACAAATGTCGTTGCTCGGTGCTCGACCACTGTTCCAAACAGCTCGACTTGATGAAGACAAATGAGCAAACTCGGTGTGATGACGTCAAGTTCATCATGCGCTCGGTTCTCGGCCAAGGTTTTGATGAAGCCAAATGAATCAGCTCTGAAGTATCTCGGACCTCAGTATGAGGATCTCTAATCTCGGCTACCGATGGAAACTATTGGATCTGATCAGTATGATGAAAAGAGTCAAAATTTTCGAGAAGCGCTCGATGCTCTTAGCATCCTTGCTCGGAAGACTAAGGATTGGTTTGATGAAGTCGGAATAAATGAAGCACAAGCTCTGATGCACTCGGAAGTGATCAATCTGAGCTATCGCTCAGAGTAAATTAGTTGGCCAGAAGATCAGCTCGGTTATGCTCAGTTCAGATGCCAAATGCAAGTAATCATCAAGCTAGGCACATCAGAGCTCTTGATATCAAGGCATAGCCACTCGACAACAAAAAAGCTCGGCTATGTTGCTTGGCATCAATCAACCCAGTTAAGTTGCTCAGCCATCTCACCCTCAAAGCTCAAATGAAGTTAAGCTCGGCATTACTGCTCATAATCTTCAACAAATCAACAACACTCTTCGACTCCACTCAACTTTAGCCTTCAACCTTTTAAAATTATTTTAAGTGTTGGGTAGGTGTCTTTAGATTAAACTCACGTGCGTTTCTAAGTTTAAAATTCAAATTGAGTTTAACCAATGGTTAAAGCGGGAATGACCATTTATACTGTGATTTGACATAATTATTTCCATTGGAACGGAAACAATCTATGTTTCCCGTAGGTCCTTTTACTCTCTCTTTTCTCAGAGATTAGAGAGGGAGTATATAAGAGGTTCCTCTCCAACAGAAATAGACACACAAGAGACACACAAAATTTGCAAGCTAAACTGAAATTTTCAATTTTCTCTTCCAAATCACAATGCACTTTATTTTCTGAAAAACGGAGAGTGAAAAACTTTCACACTTGAAACCTTGTTTCAATCTGTAACATACTACTTTTTATACTTAAAGAAATTACTTTTTAATAACATTTATTTGAGAAAATGTCCGGGGTTTATAAAAATTTTGACAGAGTTCCCTTTAAAAATAGAACTTTGCCCCGAATAAAATAAACCTGTCAGTCCAGAACAGTTTTCAATCAAGTAAAAAATATAACTTTCAGTTCAATATATACAATACTATGCCATACTTTAAAACTTATCAAAATTAAAGGATATTCATATAATTCTTCAAATATGCAAATATGCTTAAACAAAATTAAAACCACTATTACAATTACAATTCTTTATAAAATTAATACATGACTTTACAGAACCTAAGAATGGTTGCACTATAGATGGGACCATAAGGTCACCCTAGACAATATACTCTCCAGCAAGAGTATAACTTTCTCGGCCTTGACATTTAGCGTGCCTATCTCCTTGATGTACCTAATATGTCCACTGTAAGGGTGAGTACTTTGAAATCTAGATCAAAGAAAACGTTTAAAAACAGTAATAAACCATAAAGAGGCATACTCATACACAAACATTGGCAATTATGCAATTCCCAATTCAGTTAACAAGTAAAACATCATAGCATTATACAATTTATAAGCTATGCATACTGAGAGTATAGTAATTTAATATAATACTATAATGCGCAATCACATGGTTATGCTCTGCTAACGTCGCACTTAGATGATTTAATTCTCGAATCCTCTATTGAACATTTCATTTCATTTTAGTACTTTAACACTTTGATGGGATTCAATGATTTAAAACATCCATAACAATGCATTCACACTTTCCCTTTCACTTTCACACTTTAACAATAACATTGAACACTTTAACACTTTTAACAATTGGGTACATTGTGCTTCACATTCTCCCCGAAGGAGGGTTCCTCACACAATGTACCTTAACACTTTTCCCTTTTTCCAATAACAATAACATCCTCGCATACACCCTCCACTCTGGGGAAAAACCGACCAGGAGTAAGCATTTCTCAACCTAAGTAGTTCACCCCTTTAGGGTTCGTCATACCGCACTTCACCCCTCTAGGGTTCGTCATGCTTGCTTGCACAGTACTTCACCCCTCTAGGGTTCGGCATACAATTTTGGATTGATTCGCCCAAATTGGCTTTAGCAGAAATCACCCTCGACTAGCCAAAACGAGCCAAAGTAATGGAATTACTATGGTTTGCACAGAACCAACCCCCAACACGGGAAGCAAACCCGCGTCTTTGCAGGATCAAAGTTCTCCACAATAATTCCAGTAATTTACTTTTGCCCTCATCAATATTAAAATGACATATGTTTTTTCCCCTACTCCTAACGTCCACCTTTACTCCATGCATGATACAATGTCTCAAGTGTTTCTCAATTGAATTTAAAATCCTCTTTGTTCTTTAGAAAATGTCATTAGATTTGTTTAAACTCAATTGAGAAAGTCTTGGCCCTATTTGATGCATAACTATATGAATGTCATTTTACAATTCATAATCATACACTTTACACTTTAATAATAATAATCATAAAAACAATATTAATTTCCAGATTATCAATACAAACATACATAAATAATATATCAATAGGACTTAGGGTTTTCTAGCTAAACTCTACCCTTCTAACCCTCAACCTGATCAATCAATAAATACACCTATTTATAGCTCTATTACTATAATTAAACCCTTCCTCTAACACTGGACCAAAATACACCCCTTACCTTGAAGAGAGAGAAAGAGGAATTGGGGCTTTGACAGAGCTCCCTCACCAAGCTCCAATCCAAGCTCTTTAGTCCTTTCTCACTTGATTCCTATGACTCCCCAAGCCCCCTTGGACCAATTTGAGGCTCCACTTGATGAATTGCACAATTTGGGGTTTAGGGTTAATTTGGGGGTTTTGAGAGAAAGAGAGGAAATTGAGAATTGAAAGAGGGAAATTGCTTATGGAGTGATGGGGAAATGATTTGGGGTATCAATTTGTTGATTATTGGTGGTGGCTTTGAGAAATCAAAATCCCTAGGTGAAGAAGAGAGAAGAACTCGTGGGGAAGAGAGAGGAAACTTATGTGAAAATGAGTTCAACAACGTGTTTAGAGTCTGATATATCAGTGGTTAATCGATTAACCACTTTGGTTAATCGATTAACACTTGACAGTTACACATGGTTAATCGATTAGCCTTGCCCTAAATCGATTAGTGCCTGAATGTGGCTAAAAATTTAATCGATTAAGCCACTCATTAATCGAGTAATGGCTGAATTTTGCATAAAATCTAATTGATTAATGCTCCACTTAATCGATTAATCTGTTGAACATTGCCTTTCTTACATACTTCTAAGAGTTCTAAGCCCTCACCACTCATTCTAACTTACTCTAAGCTAAAACCTACATCCTAAACACTTACTAATCTATCCTTAATCCATATCCCTTTTCACTTAGCTAAATGCTAACCCTAAACACATACTAGTTCTAATACCAATTAACACTTTCAACCGAAAATCCAAACTTAAGAATGCTACGACACTTATGAAATTTCTACTAACTAAGGCACCTAACCACTTAGTAAATTTGGGGATGTTACAATTCTCCCCCACTTATATGAATTTCGTCCCCGAAATTCGGCTTACTTCAACGAAAAGGAGGATATAGAGCTATATGCTCGACGGAAAAAGAGGTTTTTAACCCGTTTAAGGCTAGACACGACCTTGGGGATTCACTCCCCCACTTAGGATGCGACTCCGGTGGGGTTTCTTTACTAGGTCTACTTGCTTAGTAATGAGACTTTCTACAAGATGTCCTACTAAACCATTAGGGTTCTACACTTGGGATCCTATTATATTAATATTACTCGTAGCCAGAAAGAGAGATAGACCTATGTTCAATACCACATAACATTATTCAATAAGATAGAGATATCCAATCTCTCACAACACATATCCATACACAATACAGATAAAGATAATCAAAACACAGAACATTCATCCTTTAAGAGAAGTTAAAGCCACAAAATTAAAATTCAAACATAAATTAAGGAAAGATCGAACACAAAAACAAAGCATCAAAGTTTTTATGACACATTAAAATCTTAGTTTTAAAATCAGACATAAATTAAGTAAAAGAAACATCGTTTAATTTTATTAGAGAGTGCATTTCTTAAAAGAAAAGCAGAACATCACTTCAACACAAGTAAGTGGAAGCAATCCATTCACACCAAAAGGAGTGTTGCATTGAAAAGAATAGAAATGTTTAAAAAGGTTTGAAAATGGCAAAACTCCCTTAGGATCACAGAGAATTATGATTGGTGTACGGATAAAAGTAAGGTTTTGAAAAGAAATAGTTAAATGCATCGGCTTTCCAAAACAAATGTAAATATTCATTGGGAAACTCAAATGGTTGAATACTCTATATATGTATCCATAGTAAAATTGAGAATATGTTCAAGGCATATGATAGAAAATACATTTAAATTCCCATAGGGACTAGTTCATATATAAAAGAGAAAAGCAATTGGAATGTCCAAACATCCCGAATGTCAAATATAAAATAAAGGACACCTCATGGAAGTTAAAATTGGGAAATAACTTGGATATAAATAGGGTTAAAACATAAAGGTTATGAGGAAAGAAAACATAGGGGTTATCCTTTGGAAATTAATCTAATAGAGGTTGACAAAATAAATTTAAGATATTACATAACTATATATACTTCAATCGTATATATATAAAATAAGTTGTCATTCAAATAAAATCAATACATCAAAATTACAAGTTTAGCACTTGCACAGTTTTCTTTAGAAAAGGTTACTTTGAAAAATATAGACATACTAGGGAAGGATGGAAATTCTAAATTACCATGAGAGGGAACACAAGGCCATTAACTTTGAAAAATTTTGATTTAGTAATAGTTAATAGGAATTAATATAGTACTCTTTTAAAATCACTTTCAATAGAAGGTAGAAAATAATCTTAGTCAAAAATCGATTTGAAGTAGAATACATAGTACTTGAAAGGATTTGAAATTCGAAACTAATCAAAATCATGAGCAAAATGTTCATGAAAGCAGTTGGACTTAACATATAGTCCTAATTAGTTTTAAAAAAAATCGTAAATACACATATAGAAGATTTCGTCGTTCGAAAACATTTTAAAACTTGCTTCCTATGTGCACATCTATATGCCTACACTCCTATGCCTAAAACTCTAAGACTCAATTAAATCGAACCTAGCTTCTTCCGCCCAACCTATGAACGAAAAACTATTGAGGTTCTACACTCAATCTAACAGAAATTTTCTACTATGCAAGACTTCAACTACCCTACACTTACTATTTCTTCTTAAGGTTCAAGGTTTCCTAATTGGTCCCTTAGGCTCAAAGATTGCACAACTACAACTCAACCTTAAGCCCTAGTTGAAACTTCCTTATTACTAACTAGACTTTGGTGCTACGACTTTTATAAGGAATGCTAAGACTAGAATGTTAACATTCACAAACTACATTCCATGGAAGAGTTAATAATGGTTTGAAAATGGTTTGCACTTCTGGAATACAGTTTGTTCAATCAATACAACAAATTCCTTGGAGTTCTATATGAACTTGAAGGAAGAAAAGGTAACATCCATTACCCTGGTTTGGTTCTAGGCTAGACTTTAACTCTAGGATAGCCGCATTACCTTTAACTCACCTTGCTACCTTCACTTCACATTTTCCATTTACACATTAAAGTAGAAACAATGAAGTACCCACTTCTGTGAAAAAGGTTTGGTATTTGTTGATAAAATAATGGCAAAACTACTAGATTGGTCCCTTAAGTTATTTTTTAGTTGCGATTTCGTCCCTTAACTTTTTTTCGTTTCAAATAAGTCCTGAAGTTGTTTACGTGAAACAAATAAGTCCTTTCCGTTAATTTTTTTCATTAAGCGACACGTGTCACCATAAGAATTTTTTTAAAAAAAATATTAAATCATTTTTTTTATACGTGGCACAATTAGTTGAATGACACGTGTCACTTAATAGAAAAAACTAACGGAAAAGACTTATTTGTTACACGGCAACAACTTCAGGACTTATTTGAAACGAAAAAAAGTTAAGGGACGAAATCGCAACAAAAAAATAACTTACAGGACCAATCTAGTGGTTTTGCCTAAAATAATTTTCAAGAATTTGCATTTTCTTTAAAATGAGGAAAAACACTTTATACTTTTGTAAATTCTTTTCATTTAAAACTTAAACAAAATTATGGTTTAAGAAAAGACATGTCAAGCACTTACAAGTTCAAATCGTTCATATGAGTTTTCAAAATCATTCTACATCTGCTCGGAACTGATTCAGAAGTTTTGAGGATTCCTTTGACAAAGAAAATAAGAGTCCTCTATAGTCGTCAAACCCAAATAAAAGGAACGTATTCTCCGGTCAAAAGTTTAATGTCATTCACCTTTTCAAATTCTAGTGAATGCCTTTCCTTTCATTTTAGTTTGGGAGTTCAAATTGACTTATGTCACCTTAATTGAATTCCTATCAATTGATAATTGGTGTAACTTACGAGTAAATTACACTATCATTCAATCAGTTAGGAATTCACATTGTGAGTAAAACCTTTTTGAAAATTAGTGTTACGACATTCAATCAATTATCAGAGTTTGAATCAATTCCATACTTTGAAAAATATCAAAACATTACTGTACTTGACATTCATTTCAAATCATAGTACTAATACTTTTCGAAAATAAAATCTTAGAAAGATTGGTTGCCAAAGCAGTGTCCTACTTTAGCAATCAGAGTTCATTTATCACCAAAATATAATGTGGAAATGTAGAAGGCAATTAGGTCTTACTAAGACGACACTTAGTAATCACAGTTAAAAGCAATTACAATGGGTTAACACCTATTCACTTCCGCTGCGCACTCTGATAAGGAATGCTCGAAGTGTATAAACTAGATGACCTCTAATACCGACCCTATTCTTACACTTGGAAAATAACTCCAACAATTATTTGATTAGATTCAAGGACTTAACGATGTCATCTACCAATGAATACAAAATGCGAGGGATCCGTCTCGATTCTACATTGCATTGGAGATAAGATTGTTTTCGTGCTACTTGAGTTCATATCAAATAGGAAATGACTCATTTTCGATACAAAAGAGGACCTTGAAGTTCCATTTCAAAATGAAATCCCAATTTCTTATCATATTCGAAATAGACAAGATTAATTCAAAACTAAGAGTTAGTCCTTCCCGTTGGGGTAGCGATTCCACGCTCTGACCGGTTGGGAGTTTTCCTTTCCCGTAGTCCCTACTTTCTGTCCATTTCCAAATACAACCAGTTACACCTTGAAAAATTGAGTTGGCCCACTTTAAATTGAAAATATACTTCTATGATTACTAACTATGACTCGCCCTACTAAACTATACCCATTTCAACTAATGATGCATGCATGAAACACTAAATTGCACTACTTAATCAACTATCTACTAGTTACTCTCATGTGGAGTAACACTTTGGGAGTAGGAAAAATCCATACTCCACGGCCGAGTATTCCAACCATTGCTCTGATACCATAATGTAACATACTTCTTTTCATCTCCCTTCATGTTATGCTTATTTTTGGAAAAATCTTTTAGAAAGGGGGAGAAAAATAATTTTTGAATATTTGCATTGAAAACATGTTTTGCTTCTTCATCCCATTTTGACATCATGCTGATCTTTATTGTGCATTGGGAAGAAATTCTTTTGTATCCCATACATACTTTTGATGATGTCAAATAGGGGGAGTGTAGGGTCTGCCGACCATGTACGGACCCGAGTCTTGCCAAAGGGATTCTCTAAGGGCACTTTCCTCGGTTTACTTAGCAGGAAAGTCCTTCGCTCGGACTCATGGACTTCGAGCATACTAAAGGGCCAGGCTCGGACTTGATGGAACCGAGCCTCACCATCGGTCCCCAATCCATCAGGCTCAGGACTCTAGGACCGAGACATATCGTCGGCTTGTGGATAAGCTCAGACCCACCGAGCCTTCTTATCCCTTCCGCAAATCTCTCCTAGATTCTCGCAACAGCCTAGACATGAGATCTTTAGCTGATCCTAACCAGATTCTAAGAGCATAATCCTCCGATATTATCTCACAGAATCCTGGTTCAGTACAGCTCTGATACAGGGCCCAAACGGCCCATATCAACCTCCTCCAAACCCTATAAATAGCTCATCACAGCTAGGGTTTCAGGTAAGTACTCTCATCCCTAAGTTGACACTCTGCACACACACGTTGACTAGGGAGACCCTGCTTTTCCCAACTGGAACTGCAGAAATACCATAAGTCACACATTAACACTTGATCCTCTCTTGGGCTCCTGGTTACCATAATCTTGAGCACTTAGAGGGTTAAGGACATATAGTGTTCAAGGATACTACATTGGCGCCTCCTGTGGGGAACGAATAACTAGAATTCCCACATCCACTGTTCTCATGGCAAACGACAACGGTAATGAGGGAGATCTCCGCCGTCGCCTCCGGGGGAGGCCACCTAAGAACGAAAGAAATGTGAGGGACAGAATTGCTCCGGGAGGGCCCAATGAAGGCAATCAGGCTAATGTCTCTCCAGTCCTTCCGGTTCCATCAGGTCAGGCACAAGCCATTGTCTCTCCCCTTATTGAAGGTGGCGGAGGGCGGTCCCACCCTCGAACTGTTCCTGATGGTCATGTTTCAGAATGGCATGATACTGCAGATTCTGGACCACATCAATCTCGGAGGGCCCCTACTGGATCATGAACTGATGAGGATCGTCGAGTAGGGCGTTCCGCTCGTCACGATCATTCCCGAGCCGAGAGATCCGGCAGGGAAATACCTCACCTGACTAGGGGTCACTTTGGAACGCTTCAAGGTGGTCAACGTTCTGAAACAGAGGGCAGATCTTACATGACTACCTCTTCGGCTCGAAGGAGGGAAGAGTCAATCATGGAAATCTTGAGAACTCAAACTTCCCTAATTGAGAAACAGAATCAGACTATTGCTGCTCTTCAGGAGCAGAGCATGGCAAGAACAGCCGAGCAAGGCCCTCACGTGGCTCTCGGCAACCCGAGCAATCTTCCTCCACCCCCACCACTCAACCCGAATATGGTTCCTGAGCATATTACTGGGGAACCTCATCCTGGGCATCCTTTCACAGTTGAGATTATGGCATTCCAAACCCCGCAGACTTATGTGGGCCATCAAAATATTCCTCGGTACACTGGGACAACCGATCCGATGGACCACATTGCGGCTTACGAGTCTTCCATGATGTTTTATGGAGGAGGGGATTTCATGAATTGCCGCGCTTTCTCAATGACTCTGGGCTCGGCACCTTTGAGATGGTTCAATTCCCTACCCGCTAATTCAATTCACTCTTGGGCTGAGCTTAAAAGAGCATTCCTAAATAGATACACAGCTAGTATGTCACAGCCAAAATCCGATCATTCATTAGCTGGAGTCGCACAGAGACCGGACGAGTCTCTACGCGACTACCTAGCTCAGTATCAACAAGAGGCTAGTGGCATATCAACGATTGTTTGATTGGAGAACCACCCAAGGATATGGCCGAGCTCAGGGAAAGATCCATGAAGTTTGTCAATCTGGAAGAATTCCATAGAATCAGTACTGCGGCACGGGGTAAGGAAGAACGTCCTCGTCAAAACGACCCTCGTCAAAGCGGTCGTTTTCGATATAGTAGGGGGAGGAAGGATAAAAGATAAAGAGAAAGAGAAAGAGGAGAAAAACTGCCTCCAAAAGGCAAACATGATGAGTATACTCAGCTTACAGTCCCAAGGAGTCAAATCCTTCGCGAGACTATGCACAATGAGATGCGCAATATCACTCGGCCTCCAGCTTTGAGAAGAGTTGCTCAAAAAGATAAGACAAAGTATTGTGACCATCATGGCGGATGGGGGCATACCACTGACCAGTGTACTATGCTGAAGGACTTGATTGAAGAAATGGTGAGGGACGGAAAGCTTCAACAATACATTGGCGAAGCAATGCGGAAGCATTCCAGGAGAAAAAGTCATTCACCACCCAAACCCGAGCAGAAAAGAAATAGGAGCCCTTCACCACCTGCAGGGGGAACCTCTACCCTACTGTCCGAGCAGGATAAGGGTCGAGAGACATTTCTGATTAACACCATTGCTGGAGGATTCGCAGGTGAAGGGGAAAAAAGAGGTGATCGAAAGAAGTATGTGGGTCAAGTTCTTTCGGTGGCCAGTCGACCAATTCAAAAGCCCAAAAAGAAGAACATCGTCATCAATTTCAGTGACGAGGACTTTGCCGACATAATCCAAGATCACAATGACCCAATGGTAGTTACAGCCAGGCTCGGCAATTACGAAGTAAAGAGGATTCTCGTTGATCAGGGGAGTTCAGCAGACATTATGTTCTTGGATCTGTTCGAAGCCTTGAAGTTGAAAAGATCTGACCTAACTCCGTTCGAGGGAAGTTTGATTGGCTTTACAGGCCATTCGATTGTTCCTCTAGGGCATATCCACCTCCCAGTTACCCTGGGGAACAACCATCTGCTCGAACTGAGATAGTGAAGTTTCTGGTTGTCCAAGCTCCGTCGGCATACAACGCCATCCTCGGCCGTACTGCACTCCAGTCTTTTGGTGCCGTTGTATCAACTGTCCACCTAGCTATGAAGTTTCCAGGGTCTGATGACAAGGTGGTAATGGTACGTTCTGAACAAGAGCTAGCTCGGAAGTGTTACAATATCAGCCTGGGTAAACTGAAGATTGATGATGAGAAGATTATGCAAGAACCACTCAACAAGGGAAGTGTTAACTTGGCAGATCTTGATGTAAGGGAGGAGGATGAAACTAGGCCAACCCCTCAAGGGGACTTCAAGAAGGTAATTTTGGGTTCCGATCCATCCCGTTGTGTCAAGATTGGTGTTGGTCTTGCTGAAGAAGTTGAGAGAGAACTGACAGAACTGCTCGTAGAGAACAAAGATCTATTTGCTTGGACCTCGGCAGACATGCCAGGAATCGATCCGAATTTCATTTCCACAAATTAAGTGTGTATCCTGGCGCTAAGCTAGTTTGTCAGAAGAAAAGGCGGGTCAGAACAGAGAAGGCTCAAGCAATAGAAGAAAAGGTTGTCGAGCTACTTGAAGCAGGGTTCATCAGGGAAGTGGTGTACACCGATTGGTTGGCTAATCCCGTACTGGTCAAGAAATCCAATGGAAAGTGGAGAATGTGCGTGGATTATACAGACTTGAACAAGGTCTGCCCCAAGGACCAATACCCACTTCCCTGCATAGACAAATTAGTAGATAGCTCGGCGGGATATCAGAGATTGTCCGTCATGGACGCTTATTCGGGCTACAATCAGATCCCGATGTATCCCCCGGATCAGGTGAAGACTTCATTCGTAACTGAAAATGCTACATATTTTTATAATGTCATGCCTTTCGGACTTAAGAACGCTGGGGCAACTTACCAGCGAATGATGAACAAGGTGTTCGGCTCGCTTATCAGGCCCATAATGGAGGTGTACATTGACGATATGATTGCTAAGAGTTTGAAGGAATAAGACCATGCTAAGGATTTGAAAATCATTCTCGGCAAAATTCGGCAGTTCGATATGAGGTTGAATCCGGAAAAATGCACCTTTGGGGTTCCTGCTGGGTCATTGCTCGGATTTACGCTCACTGAATGAGGAATCGAGGCAAATCCAGAGAAGTGCCGAGCCATCCTCGAGATGAAGATTCCATCTGACATCAAGGGTGTCCAGCAGCTGGCAGGTCGGGTAACGGCTCTCTCTAGATTTTTATCCCAATCAGCTCGGAAGGCTCTACCATGGTACCAACTACTGAGGAAGGAAAAGGAAAAGACGTTTGAGTGGAACGAGGCATGCAAAAAGGCCTTCACTGACCTTAAGCAATACCTGGCATCCCCCAAATCCTATCTAGTCCTATAACTGGAGAAATTCTTTTCCTTTACTTATCAGTGGGTGATTCGGTCGTCAGTTCGGTTCTAGTCCTAGAAGAATCAGGCAAAGAATCCCCTGTTTATTTTGTCAGTCGAGCGCTTCAAGGACCAGAGTTGAGGTACCAGAAGGTGGAAAAGTTGGCTTTTTGCTTGGTTATCACGGCCAGAAGACTACGACAGTACTTCCAGAGCCATCACATCATGGTCAGAACAGCTCAGCCGATGCGTCAGATTCTTCAAAAACCAGACTTGGCAGGGAGAATGGTGACTTGGGCCATTGAAATTTCCGAGTTCGACATCACTTTCGAACCAAGGAAGGCAATGAAATCTTAGGTCCTAGCTGATTTCCTTTCCGAGTTTACTGAGCCATCGACGAGCTCAAACTTGGACTGGAGCGTTTATGTTGACGGGTCGAGCAACAAACTTGGAGCAGGTGCTGGAATAATCTTGGAGAACTCCGAGGGAGTGACCCTTGAGTATTCTTTGAAGTTCGGATTTCCTACTTCAAACAATCAGGCGGAATATGAAGCTGTAATGGCTGGTCTCAGGATGGCAAAAGAGGTAGAGGCCCGAGAAGTGAAGATTTTCAGCGATTCTCAGTTGGTGGTTTCGCAAGTTAAAGGTAATTATCAAGCCAAAGAACCCATCCTCCAGAAATATCTTGAGAAGGTGAAGTTCTTATCTTCAGAGTTTGCCAAGGTTGAATTCTGCCACATCCCAAGAGAAAGCAATGGCCGAGCGAACATTCTTTCAAAGCTTGCTTCAACGAAAGGACCTGGAAATAACAAAACGTTGATCCAAGAAATGGTGCACGGACCTAGCGTTGTCTTCTCCGTTTCGGTGGATCCAAGTTGGACGGCTCCGATCACGAATTACTTGGAACAGGGAATCTTGCCGACTGACCCAATCGAGGCCGAGAAACTCGTCAGGAAAGCATCACAATTTGCTCTGGTTGAAGGAATTCTTTTTCGCCTCGGGGTCAGTGGCCCTATGCTCAGATGTTTAGATCCCGCTGAAGCAAAACAGACACTGGAAGAGGTTCACGGGGGTATCGGAAGTCATCATGTTGGGGGGAAATCACTGGCCAAAACGATTCTAAGGGCAGGATACTACTGGCCGACCCTTCAGCAAGATGCGATCAATCATGTGAAGAAATGTGAAAAGTGTCAATTTCACAACGATGTGTATCAGAAGCCGGCCGAGGAACTCCACTCACTTTCATCTCCCTATCCTTTCTATCAATGGGGAATGGATTTGATTGGCCAGTTCCCCACTGCACCAGGACAGCTAAAATGGGTGATAGTTGCCATTGATTACTTTACAAAGTGGATTGAAGCCGAGCCTCTAGCAACTATCTCGTCGGCTAAGGTTCAGAAGTTCTTTGAAAGACAGGTCGTAGCTCGGTTTGGAGTGCCACAAGTTCTGGTGACTGACAACGGAACTCAATTTGCAGCAAAGGCATTCCAAGAATTGGTTAATGCTTTAAAATTTGAGCATTATTTTTCCTCGGTCGAGCATCCTCAGACCAATGGACAAGTGGAATCAGTGAACCGAACTATCATCCAGGGAATCAAGAAGAGGCTCATTGGTGCAAATGGAAATTGGCTGGAAAACTTGCATGAAGTGCTTTGGTCATATCGTACCACAATACAGACTTCGGCGGGAGAAACTCCTTATCGGCTTACTTACGGTTGCGACGCAGTTATCCCGTTAGAAAGGATCATCCCTTCATTCTGAGCCATACAACAACCAAACCCCCCCAACAACACTTTACTCTGTGAGGACCTCGTTCTATCGGATGAAGTTAGAGATCTAGCTGCCGAGCAGGAATGACATGCCAAGCAGCTGCAAGCGAAAGGGTATAATCGCTCGGTAGTACCCAGAGAGTTCGGAGTAGATGACCTCATCCTAAGAAGAGCTGACATTGGCCTCAAGAACGCTAAAGACGGGAAACTGGCTCAAAACTGGGAAGGGCCATACCGAGTAGCTTCCAAAACGGGAACAGGAGCCTACAAACTCGAGACTCTCTCTGGTGCTCTCATCAATAACACATGGAACGTGGCAAAGCTTAGAGCATATTTCAGCTAAACTTTTTTTTTATCCCTGTTTCAATTTTATTTTCAATTTTTAGTTTCATTATTACCTTTGCTTAATTTCAGGATTGTGTATTTTTGATAATGGTGTACGCTCGGTGGAACTCCGAGCCCATTGTATTTACTGCTTCAACTAAATAAAAGTTCTGTTCTTGAATTCATTGTATTTACGTACTTTTCCTCATAACCGATTAGCCACCGTTTATGACGCGAACGATTATAAACAGCTCGAACAAGAGCTTATAACTCGTCAAGTACTTTGAAAGATTCCCGATTCGAACATGATTATCTCCAATCATTTTTTACATCGCGGATAGAGGAACCCACCTCGGCTAAAGTGTTGGAGTTTCGAGGTCTTAACACTTGAATTCATAACAAAAAGAACAAAAAGAAGCACAAAATGATAGCCGATATTATAAATATTCAAAATTAGTTACAGCAATAGGTTCGAGCCCATCTATCGGGGCAAATACAAGTGTTAAAAAGCAAAAGAAAAAATCTACTCTATGTTAGACAGTGCTACGCTCTCAGGATCAAACTTATCCTCTTCCTCCTCGTCGCCTTCGGCACCCTCGACCCCCTCTTCCTCGGATTCCTCAGCCAAGTGGTCAGGTAGATCATTTCTGCCCATATCAATTGGGACCCCATCCTCGCCCACGATCCGACCATTTTTAACAGCAAAGTTGGGGTCAGCACCCTTGGTCACGAGGCCAGGATTCAAGATGCAGAGTTGCTCGGCGATGTTGAGGAAAGAATCTTCAACCGCATGATCCCAATTGTACAGATTCTCCTTGGCTGCCTTTTTATGCTTAAGAGCTTTCGCTCTCATTTTATCCAGAGAAGCTCGAAGCCCAGCGGCCTCGTCCTTGGCATACTCGAGTTGCTCCCGAGCCACTGCGGCGTCTTCCTCGGCCTTCTTCTTGATTTCTTCAGCCTTTCTCATCCCCTCATTGGCCTCTTGAAGGGTTTTTTCTGCTTTCTCTTTGTCAGCCTCGGCTTTAGCCTTGGCATCTTCAGCATCCTGCTTCCCCTTCTACAACTTTTCATTCTCGGCAGCCAATGCTTGAAGCTTTTTATTAAGGCCCTCTACTTGAAGCTGTAAGTAGTCTTCCCGAGCATCAGCTTCACTTCGTTTTTTATTCCCCTCGGTAGACACACCAGCGTGAACGTCATCACCACGCTGACTGAGGTAACGAAGAATGCTCGCACCTCTTAGAAGACTCCTCACCAAGGAAGAACAATTGTTTTCCCAGGTACCTGGGGTCCAGGCACCTATCACCTGCGCATCTTCGGGAGGAAAGACAGTCGCGTTGAAAGTATCAGAATTCTTCCTAGCCCACACTGTTTTGGCGACAATGTCATCCATGCCTTCAACAACTTGAATCCCTTTGTGGGACTTACTCAAATTGAGCCAATCTCCAGCCACCCCTTTTCCTGTGTCCATCCGAGGCCGCTTGGATGGACGCTCGGGGGTACCCCTAGCACTTGGTTGAGCCTCCGAGTTATTGTTTGCTCGATGCCTTCGACGACCGAAATCACCTCGGCAGGGACAGCCTGAGGAGCAACAGTTGGACCACTCTTTGACGCTGGCTCGGAGGACTGGCTTTTAGTTGAAGAGCCCGAGCCTGCCTTCACAGCATCCAGCTGAGCCATCCTGAACGAGGCAGCAGCACTTTTCTTGGCCTTGGATGCTTTCTTCCCCACTTTTTCTGTAACAAGAAAAAATATGTTATACCGAGCAAAAAAAAATATTATGTACCAAGTTCGGCTTTCACTTCAGCCTGTGTTCTCTTCAACAGAATTTGTTTGGTGTCAATTTGCCCCTTTTCTCGGAGATACTCCCAAACCCGATCGCATAATTGTCTCTCGGCCTTAGTTAAATCAGCTTTATAATCAAATTGATGCAAAGAGGCCCCTCGGTTATAAATAGCGTTCGGCCAGCTCAATGGGAACTGAGGCACGACCTTAACTTCCCCTTCTTCCTCAACTTGCTTCATAAATTAGCACACTTCGGCTCCAGTATACTCGTATTGGAAGAAGCGTGGTTTAAAGGACTTCCAAGAATCGGTTACCTTCGCAAAAAGGGCATGCTCCTTCCGAGCCTTCAATGACACCCAGAGCCCCTTGGAGTCACCGAATTTATTTACTTGCGGGGCATACAACCAGAAGAAGGCTCGTAACGTAGCTGTTAGACCTTCAGCATCACAAAACTGTTGGAAGGCTCTGACAAAGGCCCACCCGCTCGGATGCAGCTGGCTCGGAGCTATACCTAAGTGGTTGAGGACTTCTATTTCTAAGGTGGAAAAGGGCGTGCGGATTTCGACCTTTGTCACTACCTCCTCGTAAAAGTAAAAATATGTTGGTTTTCCGGCACTTGGCAGCATATCCGGTCGTCTATGCTCACATGTCTTAAAACAAATTCCGAAGCATTCCCATCTGGGCTCGGAGGTGTTAGGATTGGACGAAGGTGGTTCAGGCTGTCCGTCGTCAGCAACGAAGGCCTCGTTCCACGTACTTCCCGATCGAAGACTCCATCGTACTGCGCGTGGTTGGGTGGTAAAGGGTATTCTTTAGGATGAGAATCACACCTGTGCTCCACCATATCTGGGGAAAAAGTAAAAGGCTCGGCGTTAGCATTTTTTATAGCAGATGTTTTAAATCTAAAACTAAGGCCGAGCCATGAACCTTTTTCCCCCTCCCTCATAGGGTTTCCCAAAAACTCTTCCCTTCCTGTAAGGCATTCTGGGCTAGTCCTAACCTGAGCCCTACGCTCGGCAAACCTATAAGCCAATAGCCACCTACTGTCCTCTGCGGGATCAGAAGGGTATTCCGTTGTCAAGGGTTTTACCTCAGATGGCTTGTTTACTCCTTTGCCGCAAGGGGGGATAGAAGGGTCTGCTACTGTTTCATTACCGTTATCATCAGGATCAAAACTAATCTCTATGGGAGCGGATTCAGCATCAAAGTGCCCAGAATCCCCAGAACTAAAACTAGAATCGCTGGAAGGCTCCTCTCCTAATCTCAGACAGAGTTCATGGTAAATCTTTTTCCAATCTCTCCAACCCCCCATAATTACGAAATCCAAACCCTCTATACTATCTACCTAGAACAAAAACCCCAAATCCCTGCAAAACCCAGAGAAACCAAAACCCTCTTCAAAAAAGAAAAAATTGCAGAACTAGAAGCGGATGATTGAAACAAAGGGAACAGGAAGATTACCTGTTTGTTGTCGCTTGATTTGTGTGGAAGTTGATTGCAATGGTTGATCTGGAGAGCAGAGGTGTGCTGGAATGTATTTTAGTTGGGAGAAGGAAGAGTTTCTGGTTTGCAAAGTGAGGAAATGAATGAAAAGTGATGGAAGGGTGAATAAAGGATTCGAGTACCCCTTCAAGACCTTTCAGTCTCCCTCCATGATGCACATGTTGGGCCGAAAGCCCGTTAACCCACTCAACCACTCACGGGGTGAGACGTGGCAGTTACTAAAGGCACTTTTTCAAATTTCAAAATTTGAAATGATTTGGCACGACTTACAAGGACACGCGCCGCATCTAGAGAACCCAAAACGTCACCTCGGACAGGCTACATGGTTAAAGCTGGAAACAGCTGTCAAACAGTCCCGAACTAAGACATCCGAAAAGGTCAACCCTAGACACTTCTTACCTCGTCACAGACTTTCCAAAGTCTTACGAGCTGGGGGGCTTGTAGGGTCTGCCAACCATGTACGGACCCGAGTCTTACCAAAGGGATTCTCTAAGGGCACTTTCCTCGGTTTACTTAGCAGGAAAGTCCTTCGCTCGGACTCATGGACTCCGAGCATACTAAAGGGCCAGGCTCGGACTTGATGGAACCGAGCCTCACCATCGGTCCCCAATCCATCAGGCTCAGGACTCTAGGACCGAGACATATCGTCGGCTTGTGGATAAGCTCAGACCCACCGAGCCTTCTTATCCCTTCCGCAAATCTCTCCTAGATTCTCGCAACAGCCTAGACATGAGATCTTCAGCTGATCCTAACCAGATTCTAAGAGCATAATCCTCCGATATTATCTCACAGAATCCTGGTTCAGCACAGCTCTGATACAAGGCCCAAACGGCCCATATCAACCTCCTCCAAACCCTATAAATAGCTCATCACAGCTAGGGTTTCAGGTAAGTACTCTCATCCCTAAGTTGACACTCTGCACACACATGTTGACTAGGGAGACCCTGCTTTTCCCAACTGGAACTGCAGAAATACCATAAGTCACACATTAACACTTGATCCTCTCTTGGGCTCCTGGTTACCATAATCTTGAGCACTTAGAGGGTTAAGGACACATAGTGTTCAAGGACACTACAGGAGAAATTGACTAAGTGTCTATGTGTATTTACTCCCTTGTTATTATTAATGTATCTATTTAGTGTTTCAGGGGGAGTATAATACAAAGGGGGAGAAGAACCCTAATCCTGCTAAAGTCTTCCCACCATCTTTTTGATGTTGACAAAAGGGGGAGAAGAATACTAACCATATATGTAGGGGGAGGTTATGAGAATGAATAGAAACTATTATCATGGCTTAATCAATTATTCTCTATATTCTCTATTTGTATTTAAATTTCCTATTATATTATTGGACTATATTGTGCTATACTTGTTGCTTAACGCTTGTGATGTAGAAACTCATAAAAGGGTTTGTCATCATCAAAAGGGGGAGTGTTGGAAGTCAAGCTTGTCCCAAAGGATGTAAAGAGTAATGCTAGAAGGATTCTAGAAGATAATGTTTTGATGATTACAAACATGATTTAAAGTTTCAAGCATCAAGCTGCATCATGTTCAAGCATCAAGCTTCAAGGCTAAAGTCAAGGCTCAAGCTTCATGTTCAAGTTTAGTATAGCCTAGCCCATAGGAAATTTGTAAGGTAATGAATTTTATTACAAGTGTCTAATGGCCAAAATTAGTTTTTCATGTTAAGGAGAATAAAAGAACTTTTTATGAAAAATGTTTTAATTGCAAAAAGAGTTTTAGTGAAAATATGTTTTTATCTTAGTTTTGGTGAAAATACTTGATGTTACAAAACTCTGAATATTTTTATGTATGCAAGAGAGAGTAATCAATTACTTGCTTGAGTTAATCGATTAACTTTGTTGCATCATAGAAAAATCAGAGAGGTTGTAATCGATTAAGTGAACTTTGCTAATCCATTACTTTCTTATGAGAGTAATCGATTACCTTGTTCCAGTAATCGATTAGAATTGTTGCATCATATATTTTCCAGAGGCACAGTAATCGATTACAGGCTGTGCAATAATCGATTACATATGTTGCATCACATAATGATCAGAGACTCAGTAATCGATTATTTGATGAGTAGTAATCGATTAAATGAGTTGCATCATATATTAACAGAAGTGATGTAATCGATTAATCATTGTTGGTCTAATCGATTACTTGTTTTTCAAATGAATTTAAAAGTTTCTATTTTTGAAGGAATAATCGATTACCTTCAGAAAGTAATCGATTACTTCAGCTTTTATTGAAAAACGTGTCAGAATCATTTTGATTTATTTCCTGATTTGTTTTTATATAATTGATTCTGATTTATTTTTAAAATTCGAATTTGAATATTATTTTGAAATATTTCCTTATTTGTTTTTAAGAATCAAATCGTTTATTTATCTCATAAATCTATTTTATTTGTTTCTGATTTCAAAATTGATTTTATTCTATTTTATTCTTTAAATCTATTTGATTTGTTTTGGATTTCAAAGACTTATTTTATTTATTTGATTTCAGAAAATCAATTTTGAATATTTCCGGATTTGATTTAATTCTTATTTTAAATTTGATTTATTTCCAAAATCGTTTTTGATTTGATTCTGATTCTATTTTCAAATTCAAAATTTGAATTTCAAATATTCTCAAATCTTTATTTTTATTTCTAAAATCTTTAAGATTTGTTTTTGATTTTAAACATGTGTTAATTGTTGCTTTTATAAAAAGGATTTGAATCAAGTTTTTATTATGATAACGCTCCAACCTTTTTCTTCTGAACGCTTCTTCTTCTTCTCTTCTCCTTCAACCAGTTCTTAAACTTTGATATTATTTCTTGAAGAGAAAAATTATATTGGCCTTAGTTCTTGTGATTTAAATTCAGCACCACTAGAGCTTTATCGTTGTATAAGTGTTATATAGAACACACTTTTGTTAGAGCCTTATATTGTTGTATCCGCACTATCAAGAGTGCATCATAGTGGTTGTACTTAATCACTCATATTGTAACCTTTTGTGTAAGGGGTGTGTAACCCTTAGTGACTAGGGAGTGAATTTTACTAGTGCGGACGTGCGGCGTTCGTGGTTGTAGGGTGAGGAACCCTATTGTATTGGGTAATGCTAGACGAACGGTGGGGCACCTAGTAGTTAGGCTATCTGGTTGTGTTTTGAGGCCCCTAGCGAACGGAGGTTCCTAGTAGCGTGCGGGGTGCTCTGGTTGTACTTGGGGACGCGAGGCGTCTTTGGTAAAGTGAAAGCTCAAGCGGGTCGCTTGGGGACTGGATGTAGGCCGGGTTTGCCGAACCAGGATAAAATCTCCGGTGCAATCTCTTCTATCCCTCATCTCTTTATTTTTCGCTGTTATATTTATTTTTTGCGCATCATAACATCTATTTTCATAATAATTAATTTAATTGTTTTAAATTAATTAGCGCGGTAACGTTTCTCGTTGTTATCTTTTTAATTGTGCCGCGCGTATTAGTTTTTATATTATTATTATTATTCGCTTTCGCGCAATCGTTTTCATCAATATATTGTTTTTCGCTGCAAAATATCTTTAAGTTTATTGAAAACGTTTTAAAGCGAATATTTTCCAATGTTTTCGTAAACACCCAATTCACCCCCCCCCCCCCCCTCTTGGGTGACGGCTGCCAATCCTATCAACAAAACTAACAGAAGGGGGGGTTGAATAGGTGTTAGAGAAACCTTGAAAGATTTTCGAAAGAAACGAATCGAAACAATTAAGACAAATGATTTTTACACAAAGTTTCAGTCCTTAATCGATTAATCTAAGTTGTTAATCGATTAACTCTTGAAAAACACAAGTTAATCGATTAAGCTGACCAATTAATCGATTAGTGCCTGAAAGCTTGCTTTTGGTTAATCGATTAACACCTTCAGTTAATCGATTAATCACTGATAAAACTGAAAAATCACTTTTCAATCGAATACGAAAATCAATCAATTAACACGTATGATCAGAAATAAAGCGGAAATGATTAACACCAATATTCTTATTGATTACCTAGGTTATGAAAATGATTTTCCCCAAATCAATTTGCACAATTAAAAGCTTATTTCATTCAATTATGAAAATCAATATTTTCT
This sequence comes from Crotalaria pallida, assembly GCA_037953625.1. Taxonomy (NCBI): domain Eukaryota; kingdom Viridiplantae; phylum Streptophyta; class Magnoliopsida; order Fabales; family Fabaceae; genus Crotalaria; species Crotalaria pallida. Next base: position 29,337,312 of record CM075653.1, read on the forward strand.
AGGTTCTTAACCAAGAACATATGAAATGACTAGAATGTAAAGAGTTAAGGGAATAGAGATACTGCACAGTGATTTATCCTGGTTCACTCACAACCACCATGAGCTACATCCAGTCCCCTCTTCAACCAAGAGAGATTCTTCACTAAGGAATTAGAGTTCTCAAATTACAAGCAAATGCCTCTCAAGACTCCCTTCTTGATAGCCTCCAAGAGATACCACACTCTTGTCTTGCAACCCTATTGAATCTAATCTAACCTCTTCCCTTGCTTGTTGATATCCCCACAACAAGTCTTCCAAATGCTTGTCGATTCCTCACAACAAGACTTCCAAACTGCTTGTTTACCCAACAAGACTTCTAAGACTTCTTTTGCTTGATGAACAACCACCAAGGCTTCCAATGTTGTAGATAGCTTGACTTCTATGCAATGATTACAACCCAATTGAAAACAATAACAATCCTATGAATCTCTTTCAAGAACTATGAAAATATCAACATGAGAGATTCAAAGATTCTTGATCAAAGAATGTAAAAGTTGAAAGCTTTGATCTATGAAATTGAGAGAGAATAGTGTGGCTTTGATCTATGTAAAATTTGATATGAAAATAATGTTAGTTTGTTCTAATTATTCACAAAGGTTAGGAAAAGGTTTATATAGAATACCCAAAAGTTAGGAACCTTCAAAACTGATTTTGAGAAGTGAAAAACGTATTTTAAGAACCAGTTTTGCAGGTGTTAATCGATTAACACATGGCTTAATTGATTAACCACTGTAACATGTGTGTTAATCGATTAACCTAACCCATTAATCGATTAGCCACTGCTAAATTCAATTAAAAACTTGTTTTCTCAAAACTAAACCTTTCCTTTCAAACCTTTAAGCCACCTATTGATTTTAGGTTAAGTGAATACTCAAAATATAATATAATCATGCACTTGATAGAGATTCACTACCCTCTAATGACTCTACCCAAATTCATCAAAATAAAAGACTCAAACTAAAGATATTACAATTATACACAAATTGAATCTTCTTCATGAGCTTGCTCTCTCTTCATCATTTGTTGTTTGTTGAACTTTGGTGAGCTTCACATACTTGAGCTTGATCAAAAAACTTGTAGCTTGTTCAAAACCTTTGTCATTATCAAAACCTTTTCAATGGATCTAACATTGAATTTGAGGGAGATTACATTCTCTGGAGAGCATTCGGAGGAGGAATCCATTGAAGGCTGAAGATTCAGATCAAGGATTAGTGGTAATTTAGGAATGAATTACTTCTTTTCTTATTTGTTCTTTTTCTCTATGATGTGTAACTAAACCCTCTTGTGTTAGGAACATGGTGGATTTGTTTGTGTAATTTATTTGTATGAATTGATGTTTTCAGTTTTTAAATCAAGTGTTTAATTGTGTTTTTATGGTTATGCATGAACTTGATCAACTCATGTTATGGATTTTTAGATCTGAATTGGAAAATTAGGATTTGAAATAGGACATGCAATTAAACAATATAAGGATTCAACTTGTAGGAATATTTTTGAATTATTATATAACTTTTTATAATTCACTGTTCTTAATCATGGTTATTCAATAGTTTAAATTTCTAAGGAATTATGATTTATCAAATTGGATAATAAATAGTAATTTCATTGGAGGAATCTGGGAATTACTAATTTTTTGAATTAGTTCTTGATTTAAATGGAAAACACTTATTTATAATAAATAAGTGAAACATTCAATGAAACTAGTTCCTAACCACCATTCACCCATTGTTAATTGTTCTTATTTATTTTCCAGCAGTAAAATACTCTTTTTCATTAATTTAATTCTGAAATTTTAATAGATTTTACTTTTAATTACTCTTAGGTAGAAATGAGTTAAATAATTCGTAGTCCCTGTGGGAACGATATCTGGTCTTCCTAGACTATATTACTATCCGATCTGGTATACTTGCCAATGAGTGAACACCAACAGAAAAAAAACTACACTAAAACTAAATCTCTGGGTAAAGCAGCCCCAGAATAGTCCTGAAACAAAATGCTTCTTATGCCTTGAGGAAGATCTTCAACCACTTGACATCCCGGGATTTTATCAAGACTGAAGTTTGCCATAAAATCAGCACATCTATTTCCTTCTCGGAGAGAGTGAGAAAACATAATTCTCTAGTCTTTTTGGAGAAAGAGGCGAATATGCTTCAAGGATTAGTTTCCTTATGTTTGCTGTGAGCATTTGATGCAGAGAGTTGGTTAACTATGTTGAGAGAGTCACATTCCACCAGGACCTTCTTGTATCCTCTCCCCCAAGCCAACTTGAGACTCGTGAAGATACCCTAAAGCTCAGCAGAATAGGCAGTGGCGATGCCAATTCTATTGTAGAAACCGAACAACCACACGCCTGAGCAGTTACAGAATATTCCTCCATATCCTACTACTCCCGGGTTGCCTTTCGAAGCCCCATTTGTGTTGAGTTTAATCCAGCCTTCAGGAGGAGCTCTCCAGTGAACAAAGCGAGATTCCACCTTCCTGGTAGCTTGGTTGAATTCTTGAAACTTTAGGCTTTGAACCTGCTGCAAGATGAATAGTTTAATATTAGTAGGATAATTAAAATTAGTATCAGCTAAGGCATTATTTTCGCCACTACCACAAATAATAAATTGTGCACATAAATAAGATCCTCCACTCCTGGGTAGAGAAGGATCCCCAACTTAAAAGAATGTTGTTTCGGCACCAAGTCATCAAATCACTGTTAAAAAACAGATTGCAATCAACAGCATTAATTAGGCTTCTCCACAGGTTTTGAGCTATAATGCAGTCACGCAAAACATGAAGCACCGTTTCCTCAGTTCCATTGCAGCGAAAGCAGTCTAGAGAACCAAGACCTCATTTGCTTTTCCTGGAATTTGTAAGGAGACGATCATGCCCTGTTTTCCACATTTGAAATTTCCACCTCTCTAAACACTTCGTATTCCAAATAATATCCCAAGGAATGGATTCCACCGTATGTTGTTCTATGGACAGTAACTTGTAAGCACTTTTAACTGTAAAGGCACCATTTTCATTTCCACACCATCCCAATTGGTCTTCCCCTAAATCGGAATGAGGGGGAGGCAAAGTTCTAATCTTTTCCAGAATGAAATCACTAACAATATTTTGAAATCCAGGAAAGTCCCAGTTACCATTTTGGTCCCATATACACTAAACAAACTTCAAATAATACTTATCACTTAACAAAATAAATTTCTTTCCTTATGAACATGCTTAGACCGAAACATGCATCACAAGTAGCGCATAATCAAACATCATCCTACAAGCTTTAATCAACTTAAAAACAAATTATATCATCAAGTTTGCAACTTAAAACAAGCAAAATCTCATGACTACATGCTCATACAAGCGAAAATCAAATCAGGAAAATAAATCAAGTAGGGCACATCAAATTCTTAACTCATAAGCCAATTTAAATCCTATCCTTTCACACTCGAGCAAGCTTACTTTACAAAAATAATGATCAATCTTCTACACTCATTTAATCATATCCAAACATCACATTCAAAATGAAAATTCCATCCAAGTCATTAAAAATTGCACCAAACATCAAACACACTCAAAAAGTGTCAAATAGAGCACTAGGTCAAATATGGGAAAAACAAGGAAGATAAATCCTAAAATCATGTCAAATCAAAGATTTTTAGTATCAAACTTTTCATAACACTAAAAAATGTACCAAAGTTCAACACGTAAAATTTTCAAACCATTCGGACACTCCGAGCACAAGCTTTTATTCAGATTTGCCATAAAAATCAAATCAGATCTGTTATAGTCTGAGGCAAAAGTGCAATTATTAAAAATAGTAAACCAACTCTAATTGACACGAAATTTGGTACATGACATATCCGCACACTCAAAATCTTCTCATTAAAATTTCATATTATTTAGAGTTGTCTAAGTTACATTTTTACAATTAAATTCATCTCTAATTCTGAAAAACCTGAACTGAGTTACTCACTGTTTTGCACTTAGTAAAAATACCAAATCAACTTCAAATCACCTCAAATTTTACAGAGAGTCTCCTAAAATGTGTAAGGTCTTACCATAAAAATTTCAAGTCCATTGGATCTGCTTAGGTTTGAAATCTCTGTTCACATTCAATTCGAAAGACCCGTTTTCCCGAAATAGGTTTCTCAAAAACAATTCTTGTAAAATTAGTAAACAAACTCTATAAATCCTACAAAATTTCAGAGGCTCTTTATTGTATCTCATCAAAACAGTACCCAAGTTTCAGAATCATTGAACATATGCAAGTGTCTTTTATCAAACCCTTTTGCATCCAAAAACACAAGTTTTTCACAAACGACCTTTAACAATCAAAATTTGGTAAAAATACTAAAACAAGTCCACATTGAAGCAAAATTTCCAGTCAAATAACACCAAGAGTAACATAATAAAATTTCAAGGCAATCCAAGCAGTGAAAATACTTTTTATCAGAACCTCCTACAAGTTAAATGACATATTTTCGAAATTTCAGCATGTAATTAAATCATCATTTCTTACACTATTCTTCCTCCATAACAGCCCCTAACAACACAAAATTATTTCCCAAGCTTGCACTCACCAAAACCAAATCATGCACAAAGAACAAAGGTGATTTTTGAAAAACCAATTAATAAATTAACATGCACAAGGAGATACCCACAAAAATCAATTTCTTTCTCCAAATACTCACCCAAACCTAACCAAATCAAAGGAACAAATATCATTTAACTACCCTTGCATGCATGGCCGAATCCCCTATCAATGAACACAAAATTCCAATTCAAATTAGCACATGCATACATACTTAAACAAAATCATATAGCATTCAGAAATAGCCAAACCAAAACAAAATCAATCCTTTAATTTATTTCTTATAAAGAGACCGAAAATAAGTCAAGAAAATAACAAACGTTCATCAATCATCGTCATGCATCAAGAACCAAAAATTACTTCCCGTATTTTCTTGTTTAGGCCGAATTACTCATAACAAAAGAATGGAACTTTTTGCAAAATAAAATCAACACACAATATGCATCAAAGATTTACTTCAAAAATCAATTTTATTTTCCCCAAACACATTCATAAAACTGAAACCACACCTAGAAATAAGAATCATTTGCACAAAATATACATAAAAACCGAAATACACACTAAACCGTTTTGCATGTCCCTTTCTCATTTTCAATATTCAATCTTTATTCATTAGCATTTGAAAAATAAAGATCAATAACAAAAATCAACATGCAAGGGCATATGTTAGAAAATCAACAACTCTTTAACAAGCATCTATATAAAACCGAAAATAAATAGAAGAATAAAGATTAAAGGGAAGTAAAACTACCTAGATCAAGTCTTGAAAGCGGAAATAAAAACCAAACTTCGTTGCTCCCTGCTATGAAGCTCACGACCTCCTCCTCCAATGGGGCTAAGGTTTTGCTTCTTTGATTTCTTATAGGTATAAGTGTGTTTATATGTGTGTAGGTATAGGTGAAAACAAAGAGAAATGGAAGAGAAATTGGTTTTGGTGGAGGTACACTCCCTCCCCACATGCCATGGCTCTCCTTCCTCTCTTCTCCCTCTTCTAATTTTTCTCTTATGTGCCAAATGAGTGTAAGAGTATGTGTGGGTGGGGTTTTGGGGTAATTATAATGGGTATTAAAATTGGGGTGCACATAATAAAAGTAGGGTCTAAAAGAATTGAAGAGGCTTCCCTCATACTCTTCCTAGCCCCTCACGGTTTTGTCCTTTATTTTGCGAGGTAGGACTTTGCAAATTTTCATTTAAGTGTATGAGGGTAATTAATAGAATATAGGTAGGTTTAAATAGGGTGTTATGGAAAAAGGGTGAATAAATAAAGAGAATATATGCATTGGTTAGGAATTTGTTTATGATAGGGTAATTAACGATATGTCCCCTATAGGGTACATATAGGGTGGCCGCACTTTAATTAGGATAGGTTGTATTTATTTAGGTTACCCTAGGGTCTTGTGCACTAATAAATGGATGTCTAACAATTCAAAATTCAAAATGCATAAACCAACTAATTAAACTGTGTAATACTAGCAGACAGTAGAAAATAATATTTTTCCAATACAATATATAACATTTGAAAATCATATTTCAATTTTCTTAAGTAATAAAACATTATAATTTTCCCAAAAATAATGAGAAATTTGTGGCAGCAGATTTAAAGTCCAAACTGTACAAAATAAATTCTTCATTTTATTACGATCGTTCTGACTGTAAATTCGTCCAATTCCGATTTACCAGTCAAAAGTTATGAATTTTCAAAGTTAAATAATCCTTTTAAATCAACAACGAATAATTTCTTCAAAACACAAAATAAAATTATTCATTATTATAAAATAAAATCCAAACAGTTAATTCCACCCATAAATATAAATCGAATTGTATATTTTCTTAAATTTAAAAAGAAATGCCCAATCAGAAATTCTCAAAAATCACTTTATAAAAATGGGGAAAATTGCGGGTATTACAACTTGACCGGTGACCATTTAGAGATTGATAATTGTTTGCATGCATTAAGATGATTAGGGCACTTAGGATTGTGTTTTTGTTAGCCTTCAGTTGATTTGATTGATTATATATTCCCTTAGTTGCCCATTTTGAGCCTTATGTGATATTTTGATTTTTCTTTGGTACCCTGCATCTATTGCATTAATTTTTTGTGAGTACCTTGGAAATTTTGATTGAGCAATTGAGAAGAATGATTCAAGAAAATCAAAATTGGTGAGAAGTGTTATGAGTTCTATTTCTCTTCCAAGTGAAAAAAAAATGATAAAAAAATAATAAGTGAAAAGGAAGAGAATAGAAGGAAAAATTGAAAAAGTAAAGAAGAATAAAATGTTCTTGAAGTGAGTGTGAGTCTTCATTGTATTCATTGTTCATTCATGGTTTTTGAGGGAAACTTGTTTTTGTAAATATTTTTGCAAGTTTAGCCCTTTGTTTTATCCCTTCTTTCTTTTATCCCACCTTACACTTTTAGCCATGGCCTCATTACAGCTAAAATTAAGACCTTTTAATTTTTGCATGTATTCAATAATTTCAATGGATATTTGGGTCTATGGTCAAGCATATGGTAACACATTGTCATTGGATGAACTTGAATGCATTGTTACAACCGTTGATACACATGAGAGAGATAAACACAGTGGGGTTGGGAGTGTTCACTAGTTCCTGGTTCTTTTGGAGTTTTTTTTCTAACCAGTTTTTGATGGAAGTTATTGCTTGTGAGGAAAAGTGTTTGAGTCGTGACTCTAGTGTCTTAGATTAGGAGGTACGAGGGTTGATTTAAAAAATGGTCTTGTGATTGAGAATCTTTATTTTACTTTTGCCTGGGACATGCAAAATGCTAAGTTTGGGGGAGTGATTTGGGTATAATATATGATGTTTTTAAGCATTAATTAAATCCCTTTTACTATTGATTTGGCTTGTTTCTTGAGTAAATATTAGGATTTTTTTATGTTTTTCGGAAAGTTAGGTAATTTAGAATCCTTGAACGTTTTAATCCGTTTTGGGTTTGATTTTAGGAATTTGAAGCTTTATTTGATGCTTTATGCATTAGAATGGAAAGGAGATTTGAAGACCATGAGATTGAGTTGGAATGGAGAGAAATGTTGTTCTTAAATGTTGCCCACGATGGGGTTCAAATGTCAGAGCTGGGGTGCAAAAAGTCAGAAAACAATTAAGAAAAACTCAGCCAAATCAGGGAGCCACACGCCCAGGCGTGTGGAATGCCACTCCTAGGCGTGTGGTGTGCGTGAGAAGAGAAAGATCGATGTTTTTGGTCCCACGCCTAGGCGTGGGAGGCTGGCGCCAGGGCGCGTGTGCCTACGAGTTGGGCTTATCTGTATTGGTTTTGAAGATTCTGATAGAATTTAGTTTGATTCGTTTTAGGATTAGTCTTTTCTATATATTCTAGGACTTAGCATTAGGTTTAGGAGCTTTTAGAGAAAGAGAGAGATTGCATATTCTGCACTTCATTGGAAGAGAGAGTTAGAGGTAATTCCTTATTGCCTATGATAGGGAATCCTATTCTGTTTCTTCTATCTATTCTTTTATAATGTGTAACTAAAACCCTTTTGTATTTAGGAACATGGTGGATTTGTATAGATAAGTTTATATAATTTATGATGTTTTTCATTCAAATCTATTGTTTGGTTGTGTTTTAATCCTAATTCATGAAAGTAGCTAATTTATGATTTGTTTTGGATCTCTAATTCAACAATACACATCTGAGAGTTAGAATAGGTCGTTCTTCCAAACATTATAACCACCTAGTGTGTAGACATACAGCTAGGGCTTATATTACTTTAATGTTCCAGTGTTCTTAATTAATGGTTATTCATATATCAAAATCACTTAAGACATTAAGGGTTCTCATATTGAATAAGAAACATAAATTAGCAGAGACATATGGTTTTTATTACCTCTGGAATGTCGTGGACTTAATGAAAAATAGATATTCATAATTAATAAACAAGTCTTACAATGAAACTGAGTTCCTAACGCCTTTCTCTATCTGTCTCACAAACCCTATTTTTAATTTGTTTATCTTTAATCGGTTTGTTTATTTTATTTAATTTTAAAAGTTATAGATTTCTCTTTTAGTTATGCCTTTGGTGAGAATTATTTGGAAACAACTCACAATCCCCGAGTGGAACGATAATTTACTTTCATTATATTACTTGTGATCTAGTACACTTGCTAGTATCAACACCAACAGTACCATTTTCGAATGTGCGAACGGGGTGCTAATACCTTCCCCGGCTCGTAACCGACTCCCAATCTCGGAATTTATCTAGTTCGAGACCAATCTTTATCCAGTTTTGATTAATAATAATTTTTCTGCGTTTTTGTAACAAAATGCGGTGGCGAATCCATATTGGGTCAATCGACCCCCACTCGTAGGCAAGGCCTCAAGGGCAACCCGGGACCCCGGCCGCGACAGCAATAATTGGACACATTACCCATCAAGGTCGATTGACAACTATTTTGGTCTCATCCCGAGCTAGGGGTACCTACCGCATGTAATAGCCCTTCCGTGATCTAGGAACCCTTCAGAAGGACTAAAGACAAGTTACTCTGACCTTCAACATTGGGTCAGAAGCCAACATAAACTCAACCAAGCTCGGATAAAGACGTGGTCAGCACGCGATCCCCGATACTTATTTAACGAATCTCCTTCAGATAATGGTGGACTTTATGACGAAAATGAAGGTTTATCCCAATAATCTCGAGATAATGAAAATATATGCGATTTATCTTATTTTAGAGAGAAGATCATTCCTCAATATTAAGAGATAATTATAGAATTATCTATCATAATAGCTAATCCAATTTGCCCAAAGGAGATAAGACTAAGGGAGATTATCCTCAAGAATAGAAGAGTTATCAAGGGAAATACATCAAGCCAAGCAACCCATGTAAACCTTTTGAATACCAGCCTTCATCAGAGGATGAAGACCCACAACCACAACTGCAATACACAGAGAGTATACACGATATACATCCATAATCCCAAGAAGAGAGATTTAGCAGAAAGAATACCAAACTCCTATCATCCTCACGGTGATAGTTGATCATAACCCCACCGTGCGTAGAGAATTAAAAGCATCGTCATGGCCACTGTAAACATATTAAGAGCTATAGCCTTAATATTCGAAACAATCAGCCGAAATTGCTCATATAGAGGTTACATGCTTGCTAAATGACTTTCCTAGGATAGAGGACTTATCGCTTAACTCTCCCAAGAATAGCTCGTACACTACCTACACCTCTCCCATGCACAATATCAATGTGCCCAAACTCATCACTCTTCTGCAAGGTATCTTAATATCTTAACAAAAATGGGAAGATCTAAAGAGAATCCCACCAAAGGAATCCTAAAGACCTCCAAGGGGCTTACATGAAGGATCATAAAGACTCTCAAGATCACAAATCTCATCTTCCCCAAAGAACTACGTCAACCTTGATTCCTTTATTTTATTAGGATACATAGGACCACGATCACTCATGTCAGGCCCCCTCTAAAAAAAACCCCTCTGATTTCTCAACCGGAACAACAACAAAACCCCCCCCCCCAAAAAGATACTCTCCCAGGTGTTACAATAATCCTATCAAGTCTACTTAAGACAATACCGTTAGACCTGACTCACTTAAACCGCCTCTTGTGCAAAGGAAAATCCAACAAAGCCATGTCATTAATAAACTAAGTAAACTGCTGAATTTTCCTCGAGTCTGTAACATCCTGTTTTTATTTCCAAGTTCCATTAGTATAATCCTAAGTTATAACCTAAAACCTAAGTGAAAGAATTTATGAAATTGCTAAATGTAAGCTAGGATTTGGTGAAGTATGGATAGCCAAAACATGCATATGAGTTAAGCGGAATAACTTAGAATTAGAAACCATCAAAATATGAAAATTCAGTGATGTAATCGATTACCTTGGGTAAGATAATCAATTATCTACATTCTGTGAAAAGCCCTAATTTTAATTTAAGGGAGGTAATCGATTACATCAGGGAAGGTAATCGATTACAAGGTTTCTGTGAGAAATTTATTCGTTGAAGAATTGGGGTGGTAATCGATTACTTTTTGAGGTAATCGATTACCAGCACGAATTACATGAAAAAAAATAAAGTCTTGATGAGGACCACTCATTTGTGGCTTCCTCAAGAAGCCATTAATTATAGCCACACAATTCATTCCCCTCATGCAAGAAATGAAAATAAGGCAAAAACACAACAACATACACAAACACACTCATTCATCTTCATCTTCTTCATTTTCTCTCTTTGGCTCCAAGAACAAACATCATCATCTTCAACATAAACCCTAGAAATCAACTACACCCATCATCAAGAACATCATCCTCATCATCAATCTCACTTCCTAAGCCATAAATCAAGATCTATATTCCTCCATCACTCCCTACATCTCATGCCCTCTCTGTCTCCCTCACCTCCATTGGATTTTCAAGCTCATGGCTATGAAGATTCATATAGGTTTATGCCTCATCCTCAAAATCAAGTGAAGGACAACTCACTCCCCTCATACAACTCTCAACCTAAGATCATTCACACTCATTAGATATTGACTATTCTAAGGTGGCAAGCAAAACTCAAAAGGTTCAAAGTTCCTAGATTCTAAGGGCTAAGACACAAAGAAAGGTTCCTTATCTCTCATTGCTTGTGAGGTAAGGAGTGGGTGTTACCCTAACCTAGGGGATAGTTTGTAGTATTTATATAATGGGTACTAAGATTGGGTGTTAGTTTAGAATATTACACATTAGGGTAGTGGATATAATTAATAACTAGAGTAGGAGAATTATTTTGATAATTGTGATATTATGTTTGACTTGTGATAGTTGTGATATATGTTTAACTCACTTGAGCATGTAAGTAGGAATATAGGAACCATGAACTTAAGAGATAGTGTAATCTGCTAGGAATTAGTATAAGTTAGGAGTGATAATGATGTGCTATATGATTATGAAATGATGATAGGAATAGTAGTTATTAATAGTGAAAAGAGAGAAGTAAAAATGAACAAATGAGAGTGAAAAGATAAGCTAAGAACAATGGTTGTGAGCCTGATCATAGAAGACGCATGTTGGACGTGTGCATTGAATGCGTAAGACACATGCGATGTGTAGCTGTAAGACGCACACGGGATGTGCGCAGTAATGACTCACACAAGATCCCCATGAACGTGATCGGTTAGGATGTGTACCTGGTCATGTTAAGAAGTGTGGTCGGGTGCTGCAAGATGCGCGTTGGACGCGTGCAGTAAGTCGCAAGCGGGTCGTATGCCATGATTGTGTAAGTCGTACTAGATGTGCAACTGTAAGATGCACACGAGATGTGCGCTTCTCCCCCAAGATATGAAAAATGTGAATAGAAGAAAGAGAATAAAAGGGCAAGAATAAAAAGCAACCAAAGATATGGAAAGAGGATATAAGTGTGAGTAAAGCGAAAGGAAAGGAAAGGAAAGAGTCGAGTTAATGATTAAAATTGTGTTTTGATGTATTATTTGAATGAATATTTGAATATGTGCATTATTTGATTTATTGTGTTTGACTTGGTATTGCATTATGTCATATTAGAAACTGCTTTCTTATGTTATGTGTAATGCTCACTCCTTACTATTTTTACACAGGTACTGAGGTTGAGCTAACACAGATCCCGACCGAGCAAGAGTACTCTCCTTCACAAGGAGAGTAGGTTTTAGTTTAGTAGGACATGGTGTCATGTCCTGGGCCCTTTTGATATGATGACATAGTTTGTTTTGATGTATAAAATGTAAATAGTTCTTTTGGGTGGGCCAAGGACAACTCCTTTGGGGAAAGGAGTCCTTTTGGAAAATTTAAACAATTCCAAATACTTGTTTATATGTTGTTATAACTCTAATATGTTGATAACTGTTATCTGGAGTGCACTATGATGCACATTGTGAATATAGATGCCCTGTTGGCAACCTGAATGATATAAAATATATGTGTTTATCAGGTTTTGGTGGAAAACTGAAATTTGGGAAAGCTGGAAAAACAAAGGAAACTCCGTCTGTTCAACGAAAGATTTTTATTAGTTAAAATGATTAAAGATGTTTTAAAGGAAAAATTTTCAGGTTCATAATTGATAATAAGTAATTAGGGGTAAATAGAATTAGGGTGTTACAGGGTCCACCACTTTAGACAATACAAATTTCTCATCGAAGCTATAATCGACATTGAAATCCCCCAAGGTACACCAAGCACCATCACCAAATAACATAATTTATGAAACGAATGGAATATTATTGTTAATGTTTTTTTTAATAAGATTATTAATGTTATTTTTGATATTTGTGTAAACAATTTTTTTATTGAAATATTTTTTAATAACTTCAATATTTTTTAACAATAAATTAAAGATTTTTTAAACTTACCTTTTAAGGATGACGATAAGAGGCTTAAACTAACATTTATACTTTGAAAAACTGAAGGTTTAATACTTATGAAATATTTCCTCCGTCCTACAAGGATGGTAAAAAATGACAAAATTGTTTGTCCCAACCTAAAGGTAAAATAATAAATGAAAAGTTCAGAAATTGTAAATTTTGAATTGTAATTTGTTGATCAATGCAAAATGCATTAAATTATGTTTTTGATAATTGGTCGATGTGTTAAACAAAAGATTAAATGCACAACTTCTTAATTTTCTGACTTTTTCATTTTGTTACCCCCTCGTGGGACTCCGTCCGTTCCGCATCAGATAGTGGAAGTGCTTTGATCCTTTTTATAAGCACTTTGTCCAATTTTTAATGACATTAATTACTTCTTTTCCACAAACACCCATATTTACTCAACAATCTTTAGAATTTCAATGATAATTGTAAGGGTAATTTTGGAAAAAGTATATAAATATTATCAATTCCAATGTTACTAATAATATGGATGCAAATCAACTTAATGGGCTTATACTCCCTCCGGTCCTATTTATAAGACCCTTTTGGGGTTTTTATTTTGGTTCTATTTATAAGACCCCTTTCCAATTTTCAATAACATTTAATTACTTCTTTCCACTAACACCCCTATAAAGTAACACTTTTTAGAGTTCCAATAATAATTATAGGGGTAGTTTTGAAAAAGTATATCAAATTTTCACATTTCCAATGCCACTAACAAATTTATCCACTCTCCTTGGTGGGAGTGAAAAACCCCAAAAGGAGCTTATAAATAGGACCTGAGGGAGTATATAAGAACAGAGGGAGTAATAAACTTCAATCCTTAAACATTTCCAATGCCACTAACAAATTTTTCAATATCACTTTTTTTTTTTTTTTTTAAACTTGTTATCTTCAATCCTTAAAACTAAAATTAAGCAAACCCATCAATTAAATACCCCAATTTTCTTCGCAAAAATCTCGAGTATGTGCCTGCCCGACGACCATGGATGCCCTGGTTCTCGTCAAGCATACGCAGCTTCATTGCATGACTACATGATTGGGATGTGGCTTTTTGTACATTCCATTATCAGCATTGATGGTCACTTTATGGCATGGTTCGTTTTCTAAAAGTGGGGTTCTACCCAATAATTCACCCATCTCCCTCGTCGACTGCAACCTATCATTAAAGCCTGCATGACTTCAATTATTGCAATGATCCCAAAAGCATGACATATCTGACTTCTTCACTTCCTTTGCATCATTATGCAATTGAATATTTTTAAAATTTCTTCAGTAGTTCTTCACTTTTTCTGCACAGTTTCTTCAGGAGCATAAATTTTTTACTCGTAAAAGTTTTTCTGACCTATAATACTCCATATCGTCCAAAATGCAAGCTTATTTGTTTTTTAAAAAAAACACTTATTAAGAAAATTAATAAGTATTGTTATTGTTATTTAAATTGTAAATATTTCATTCATATATTTTTTATAAAATACATACTTTTATAATAATTATTAAGATTCTAAAAAGTGTTGAGTAGATAGATATATTTGTGAAAAAAAATTAATGTTATTAAAAATTGGAAAGAAAACTTACCTTAAAGACTACTCCCTCCGGTCCTATTTATAGAATCCTTTTGGGGTTTTTATTTTGGTCCTATTTATAGGACCCTTTTCAATTTCCAATAGCATTTAATTACTTCTTTCCACAAACACCCCTATTAAGTCAACACTTTTTAGAGTTCCATTAACAATAATAGGGGTAATTTTGAAAAAGTATATCAAATTTTCACATTTCAAATGTCATTTACCACTTTAACCACTTTCCTTGGTGGGTGTGAAAAACCCCAAAAAGGTCCTATAAATAGGACCGGAGGGAGTATTTTTTTTTTCGTTCAAATAAGGCTTACATTTAAGACATGATAAAATATATCATAAGATAATCCATTATTAAAAGTAAAGTTGAATTAAAAACTAAATACTAATAATTATTTCTTGTTTTAAAATAAAAAATAATATATCAAATAACACTATTTATTTTTTATTTTGAATAGCAAAAACATAAATAAACAAACAATAAAAACCAAACTAAAATGGAAAGTAACTTTCTGATCGAATTTAATTAGTTTTGGCATTTTGATAAACTGAACTGAACCGCAAATAATTTTTATATTTGAATCACATGATTTTGTTTTTTTATCTTAAAACTAGTTCAAATCAAATCGCAAACATTATTAACACATGATACATAGGTTAAAAAAAAAAAAAAAACCTTTTGTTTATTTGGAATTGGAATGTGGTGTGAATGTACCATCTCGAACCAGCATCAATTTGGTACATGAGAATCAGCAAACCAACTGAACTTGTGAACTGGAAGCAAAAGAGTTTTGGAACCCCAATTCTTGCCACAATATCCATAGTTTATTTTTTATACCCCATTTTATCCATAGATATGCAAGAGTAGTTTTGGATTTGTGACTCGGAAGCGGGCAACAAATCCAATTGAACTTGTTTTGCCTTATTTTTCGATAAATATCCGTTGGAAATTTTTTGGACGTGGTCCAGCCAAAAAAATATATTGGTTAATAAGAATTTTTTTTTTCAAATATAGGGTATTTTAAAAAAAAAATTCGACACACTTGAGACGAAAAATATTTTAAATAAGGAATATTCAGGGTTTTTACACTTAAAATGAGGTTTATATGTAAAAAAGAGAGTTTATATTCCATAAATCTTTTTTATCAAGTTTTTTTACATGAATTTTTAAAAGGGGGTTTTACTAAAATTTATTACTAACCTATTAAGTATTGGTATTGTTAACCAGTGGAGGCTAGCATAAGTGGAAGGGACTTGTGTCCCTTAAGCATGTGGTCGCGAGTTCGAGTTCTTCCCAAGTCGCATGTGAATGGAGCAAGCCTTAATGGGAGCATCGCTCTCGAAAAAGCCCGATCGTGGTGCGAGAGATTAGGTCACCTAGTTACGCGGATGGATACCCTGGTTCATCCAAAAAAAGTACGGGTATTGTTAAGATAGTTATCAATACCTTAAGTCACGGCGACTACGTTAGACATTAGAAAAAGAAAATGTACCGCACGCGTGTGGGACTACCATCTCACCTGACCTACCTAATTTGTGGGATACCCATCATTACGTCAATCTACTTAATTAATGATTCCTATAAATAAGATTTCATAGCCAATACTTAACATTATTATGCTTAACATTATTATGCTATATAAATTAATGAAAAAAGATAGTTACTCCCTCGTCCCTAATTATAAGGTCCTTCTCGGTAAAAAAATTTGGTCCTAAATATAAAACCCTCTTGTAATTTTTTCTAAAATTACCCTTACATCTAATCATTGTGGTCTAAGTTTTTGTGAGAAGAAATAAATAAAATTGTATTGGAATATGAAATGGAACTTGTTTAATGGTGTAAATGGCTTGGAAATTGATTCACTACATTAAATATAGATGATGGAGTATCTAGGAATTAAATTAATTATTAAAAAATGAAAAAATTTATTACTATGTTCTAATAATTGATAGAGGAGTATTTTTGGAAAAACATATCAATTTTAATATAAAATTCAACAACATTGGTGAACGTAAAAATGCCCAAGAATACTTTATAATTAGAGACGGAGGGAGTATGTTTTTTGAAATTTTAAAATAATACTTTAACGTTAAAATTTTATCTTATTAACTTGCATTAAAAACTTCACGATATAGTATTTCACATTAATAAACAAAAAGCAAAACTGAGAAAAAAAACGCCTCATAAAAAATACAAAGTAACTTGTAAATAGGACTAGAAAATTCTTCTAGAGTATAACTTATTCTAGGACCCAAAAATTATTTTAGAGTGTTACATATAAACTTATAAATAAAACCGAAGGAAGTATAATTCCACGGTTTTTATATATATGTCCCATCTAAAAATAATTTGTTCATATTTAACTCTCTTATTAAAAATTTAAAATTATAATTACTATTATTTTTTATGTTTATCTATATTTATATTATCTTGATTTGCATAAATAGTGAAAAAAATTAATAACCATTACGAAAGAAATTACATATTAAAAAGAACAATAATGTTTTTTAGACATCAAAAACTTACTTCAAGATTAGTCATTTACTATTTTAGGAAAAAAAAATAAGAAAATGATAAAATAGTGTATTGAGTTTATCACCATTCTTTTAATTTCCTATAGTGGTAAGTGTTCCATTTATTTTGATGTCAAAATTTGATGTTTAAATAACATTATTGTAAAAAGAAAAACGGTAACTTTATTTGAAATCAACGCAATTATTAATTTCTTAATTAATGTGTTTTTGTAAAATGAGACCGATAAATAGAAATAGATGAAGCACTCCATATGATCTTTGCTATGCTTTATAGTTTCCGATGCCTCAAAAATTACTTAGGACTCTTAAGTCCCGTTTAGGGTGGTTTTCAGTTTTGAGTTTTGAAATTATTAAAAACAAAAACTAGTTTTTAGAATTATAATGTTGGTTTCAATTTATTTTGGTTTTTGATTTTTAAAATTATTTTCAAACATATTATTTCTTGAGGGTGGTTATAAGAAGATAATGAGGGTTGAGGTTGGAGTGGTGGCGGAAGTTGTGATGGTGGTGATAGCAGTTGAGGATGTGGTGGTTGGGGTGGCTATGACAATGGTGGCTGTGTTGGTCACAATGGTAATGGTTGGGTGGCGATCATGGGATGGTGGTAGTTGTGAATTCAATGCTCCTAATTATGTGGATTATGTTTTGATGATGACAAAATAATTAACAAATCATGCCTTGAAGATATTGCAACATCAACATCAACAAGAAGTCAAGAAAAGAAGACAAGTGCCCAATCATTCTCAATCAAATATTAATTGTAAATTTCTAATTTATGTTGAGAGTGGTTGAGAGTGGGTAGAAATAGTTAGTCTCTTCTAGGAATAAATTTTTATATGTTTATTAAGTTGAGATTGACCAAAAATTAATACTTGAGAGGAAAAATAAAATTGAAAAATAATTTTTCCCATATCTGATCAAAATACTCGAGTATTTTGATAAAGACTCGAGTATATACTCGAGTTTTTATAGAAAAACTCGAGTATTTGTGTCAGGTCAGCAATTATGACCGTTAGTCTTGTTCGTGCACCAATTCACTCGTGACCGACCAAAAAGACTCGAGTATTTACCAAAAGACTCGAGTATTTTTGTCCAGTCAGCAAAAATGAACGTTGGAGAGACTCAAAAACTCAATTGAGGGCATTTGAGTCTCATCCAACCCCAAGAGAGAATTCAGGACCTTATTGTAAAATTTCTCTTTGAATTTGTGCAAGAACAAACAAGACAACAACACATCATTGATTCAAGCTTTCTTAATTTCCTCTTCTCAAGTGTTAATTCCCAAAAAGCTCAACTTCTCACTCATATTGTCATTTTATTCCAAGTTGAGTTTTTAGGCCTCAATTCTTACATTGAGTTGTGCTTATTTGTGCTAATCCATTGTGAGATTAGTAATACACATACAAAAAGCTTGATTATTCAAAGTCTTGGATTGTTCCCAAGCAAACCCTAAGTGGCTTAGGGTGTTGGAAGTCTTGAGAGGTTCTCAAGCACAAGACTAGGAAGTTCCTAGCCCGGTGGAGTTTCTTGAAGGGAGTTCAAGGAAGCTTTGTGAAGAGTTCTTCAATCACCGGAATCAAATTGGGGTAGAAATCAAGAGTTTGGTACACTCTTGAAAGGGTTAGGTTGAGTGAGGCCATTCTCAAGCAATCCTTTGTAATTTCTAACAATTTGATTATTAGTAGAAACTCCTAAGTGATTAGGAGGACTGGATGTAGCTCATTGTTGGAGTGAACCAGGATAAAATTGCTTGAGTGTTGGTTTATTGCTTTTAATCTACTTTCTAGCTCAATAGACTTAAGTCATTTCAATCAATTAGGATTTATACAATTAGGTAGCAAGTTCAAGGAATCTTTGTGTTTAAAAGTTATTTAGATTGCTTGCTATTCTGTTGGATAATTTCCTGTTTATTATTGAATTGATTTGAGTTAAATTGCTGAATTTTCGTTTCTGGTTTTTCTGCTATCTGATAGGAAAAACTCGAGTATTTCAGAAAAGACTCGAGTTGTTCATCACTGAAAAACTCGAGTATTTCACAAAAGACTCGAGTCTTTTGTGTCTGATTCCAGAAAATTCAGTCTTAGCTCCATTCTTCAATTATCAATCGAAATATTTGGTATTAGTGCTTCAAAATACTATTCACCCCCCCTCTAGTATTTGCTTAGCCCGCTTGTTGGTTTCCAACAAGTGGTATCAAAGCTCGGTCGAAAGATCGAGTGTAACAACTTTTTCGAAAAAGATCCTTTTGGAAACTAAATGGGCTCTAGCAATAACTTTGGTGGAGAAGGAGCTTCAATAAACCGTCCTCCACTATTTAATGGTGAAGGATATGTTTATTGGAAAACTCGCATGAAAGTTTTTATTGAAGCAATTGATATGGATATTTGGGATGCAATTGAAAATGGTCCTTTCATTCCCAAAAAGAAAATAAATGATGAAATTGTTGAAATACCAAGGAGTAGTTGGAATGATGATGAAAAGAGAAAAGTTTCATTTGATTTAAAAGCTAAAAACATCATCTTTTCGGCTTTATCCCATGATGAATTTTATAGAGTTTCCCAATGTAAATCGGCAAAAGAAATGTGGGATACTTTGCAAGTCACACATGAGGGAACAAGTGAGGTTAGAGATGCAAGATTGAATTCTCTAACTCACGTATATGAATTGTTCCACATGTTGCCAAATGAATCCATTAGTGACTTGCAAAAGCGATTCTCTCACATTGTTAATCATTTGATTTCCTTGGGAAAAGTATTTCGCAATGGTGAAACTACTAACAAAATTCTAAGATGTCTTGATAGGAGTTGGCAACCCAAGGTAACCGCCATCAAGGAATCAAGAGACATAAATAGCATGGACTTAGCCACTTTGTTTGGCAAACTCCAAGAGCATGAGATGGAACTTACAAGACTTGGGATGCATGAGGAATCGGACAAAAAGAAAAAGAGCATAGCACTCAAAGCTTCAACCAAAGCTACAAAAGAAGTTGAAGAATGCTCTACAAGTGGAGATTCCGATGGTGAACCAAATCAAGAAGAATTTGGGATGTTTGTGAAAAGATTCAACAAATTCTTCAAAGGGAAGAAAGGTGGATCTTCATCCAATTTCAAGAGAACCAAAGACTCCAAACAAAGAGAAAAGAGTACCAATGATGGAGTTAAGTGTCATGAATGTGGAGGGGTTGGTCACATAAGAATGGAATGTGCCACATTCTTGAAGAAGAATGACAAGAAGACCCAAGAGACCAAAGGGAAGCGTGCATACATTGTTTGGGATGCACCGGAGAAGAGCAATGAATCATCTTCAAGTAGTTCCGGTGATGAAAATGCAAACCTTTGTCTCATGGCCAAGAACAATCATGAGTCCTCATCAAGAGCTAATCATGGCATGAGTGAAAGTGATGATGAGGTAACCTCTAGTTCTTCTTGTTCCTCTTCAAACTCCATTTCATATGATGATTTGCAAGAAGCCTACAATGAAATGTTAATTCAATTTAAAAGGCTTGCTAAAATTAATAAGGAAAAAGGAAAGAAAATTTTGGAGTTTCAACATGAAATTGATGAATTGCAAAAATGTATAAATGAGTTGAAACTTCAAAATGAATCCTTGGAACTTATTAATTCTAGTCATCAAAGTGATTGTGCAAATCATGAGGAAATTATCACTTCATGTGAGAGATGTGATGATCTTGAAAAAGAAGTGAAAGAGTTGAAAAACAAACTCACAATCTCACATAGTGATAGAAACCTCAACCGGTTGTTGAACTCTCAAAGACATAATCACAACAAAACCGGTTTAGGATATGTTCATAAAAAGGACAAAAAGTACAAGGTGGTTGGAACATTTTCTAAGAAAAACTCATCAAAGAGACCAACTTGTACTTATTGTGGAAAAGTTGGACATATCAACATTGAGTGCCATATTAAGAAGTTTGAAATGAATAAGGGCACTTATATGTGGATTAAGAAGGGAGAAAGTCCCAACACTAACCCTAAGGGACCCAACATTGTTTGGGTACCCAAAGTGAAAAAGTGATTTCATTTTGTAGGTGTGTCTTCGAACGGGAAAACAATTGTGGTATCTTGATAGTGGATGTTCGAAGCACATGACGGGAGATAAGCGGCACTTCATTGAGCTTACTCCAAAGGAAAAGGGTTATGTCACTTATGGGGACAACAACAAAGGCAAAATCCTTGGTATTGGTAAAATCGGAAACTCTTCAAACTTGATTATTGATAATGTGCTCTATGTTCAAGGATTAGAACATAATCTCTTGAGCATAAGCCAATTATGTGATGTTGGTAATCATGTAGTTTTTACCTCTACCCATTGCCTCATTAAAAGTGACAAAGATGAATCAATCAAATTTGTTGGTAGAAGGTCAAATAATACTTACTTAGTTGATTTGAACAAAGTCACTTCTTTGGTCTCTACTTGTTTAGTGAGCAAAGAAAATGACACTTGGTTATGGCATCGTAGGACCGCTCATATTAATGTAAACCAATTGAAGAAAATACAATCTAAAGATCTAGTAGTTGGTTTACCAAAGCTAAATTTTTCTATTGAAGGTGTTTGTTCTCCTTGCAAGAAATGTAAACAAACTAAAAACACCTTTGGATCAAAAATGGTGATGTCCACATCAAGGCCATTAGAAATGCTTCATATGGACTTGTTTGGACCATCACAAGTAAAAAGCTTTGGTGGCAACTATTATGCATTGGTGATTGTTGATGACTTCTCTAGGTTTACTTGGACTTTATTTTTAACTACTAAGAGTGAGACCTACAAATCTTTTAAACATCATGTCAAACTTTTGCAAAACCAAGTAAATCAAAAAGTAATTATTATTCGAACCGATCATGGTGGTGAATTCGAAAACCACAAATTTGATAGATTTTGTGCTAAAAATGGTATTGAGCATCAATTCTCCGCACCAAGGACTCCGGAACAAAACGGAGTGGTAGAGCGGAAAAATAGGGTGCTAGAGGAACTTGCTAGAACCATGTTAAATGATTCTCAAGTACCTCAATATTTTTGGGCCGATGCCGTCAATACGGCTTGTTATGTTTTAAATCGTATTTTGATAAGGCCCTCTTTGGATAAAACCCCCTATGAACTTTACAAGGGAAGAAAGCCAAATATATCTCATTTTCATGTCTTCAGATGCCAAGTTTTTGTTTTAAATAATGGAAAAGAACACCTTGGCAAGTTTGATTCCAAATCCGATGAAGGCATATTTTTAGGCTATTCTTCTCATAGTAAAGCTTATAGAATTTTCAATAAAAGAACTTTAACTATTGAGGAATCAATTCATGTGGTTTTTAATGAGTCTTCAAAAGAAGATAGTGTTTTATGTGATGCTAGTGAAGATGGCATTGTCTTTTCAAAAGAAGAAAAAGAGAGAGAGAATTCAAAAGTTGATGAAGGAGAAGTAAGGGAAGAACTTCCTCCAACTTGGAAATCGGTCAAGGCTCATCCTATAGACAAAGTCATAGGAGATATGTCAAAGGGAGTACTTACTCGTAGGTCTATTCAAAACATTTGCCACTATGTCTCATTTGTTTCTCAAATTGAACCCGATTCAATTAAAAAGGCCATTGAGGATGATCATTGGGTTCTTGCTATGCAAGAAGAATTAAACCAATTTGAAAGAAATGAAGTTTGGGATCTAGTCCCTAAACCCGATGATCATACCATAATTGGTACTAAATGGATTTATAGAAACAAACTTGATGAATCCGGGTTGATTATAAGAAACAAAGCTAGACTAGTAGCTCAAGGGTACAACCAAGAGGAAGGTATCGATTATGATGAGACCTTTGCTCCGGTTGCACGTCTTGAAGCAATCCGAATTTTACTTGCTTATGCTTCAATCATGAAATTCACTTTATATCAAATGGATGTTAAAAGTGCTTTCTTGAATGGGTTTATAAATGAAGAAGTGTATGTCAAACAACCCCCCGGTTTTGAAAATAGTGAATTTCCAAACCATGTTTATAAATTGAAAAAGGCACTCTATGGATTGAAACAAGCTCCTAGAGCTTGGTATGATCGATTGAGTTCCTTTCTATTAGAAAACAAGTTTCAAAGAGGGAAGGTTGATAATACACTATTTATTTATAAAACCAAGGATGACATTTTGTTAGTACAAATCTATGTTGATGATATCATTTTCGGTGCTACTAACGTGTCTCTTTGTAGAAAGTTTTCAAATTTGATGAAAAAGGAATTTGAAATGTCAATGATGGGAGAACTCAAGTTCTTCCTAGGCTTACAAATAAAGCAAGTCAAGGAGGGGATATTTGTGCATCAAGGGAAATTTGAGAAATTCGGATTGGACAAGTGCAAGGAAGCCTACACTCCAATGAGCACATCATGCTACCTAGACAAGGATGAACAAGGTACACCGGTTGATGTTAGTAAGTATAGGGGTATGATAGGTAGTCTCCTATATCTCACTGCATCTAGACCGGATATTATGTTTAGTGTATGCATGTGTGCTAGATTTCAAGCTAATCCTAAAGAATCTCACCTATCCGCAGTTAAACATATATTTAAGTATCTAAAAGGAACAATTAACACTGGTTTATGGTATCCTGCTGATGCCAATCTTAGTCTAGTTGGTTACTCGGATTCCGACTTCGCCGGATGCAAGCTTGATCGCAAAAGCACCAGTGGTACTTGCCATTTCTTGGGAAGTTCATTGGTGTCATGGTTTTCTAAAAAGCAAGCTTGTGTCGCTCTTTCTACCGCCGAAGCGGAATATATCGCAGCCGGTAGTTGTTGTGCTCAACTGTTATGGATGAAACAACAATTATCGGATTTTGGTTTGAAACTTGAAAATATTCCGATTAGATGCGATAAGACGAGTGCAATCAATTTGACTAAGAATCCGGTGTATCACTCAAGAACTAAACACATTGAAATAAGACATCATTTTTTAAGAGATCATGTACAAAAGGGTGATTGCACAATTGAATTTGTGAGTACCACAAATCAATTAGCCGACATTTTTACAAAACCTCTACCAAGGGACACCTTTTATCATATTAGGAGAGAACTTGGTATTTTAGATGAAGCTAATATAGGCTAATTGCATTGTGTGTCATTTTTGGAAAATCACCATATTAGTCTTACTCTAATGTGTTATTGATTCTTAGTTAAATTGTCCTTGATGATATTTGAAATTGTATGTGTTAATTGTGTGTGATTCTGTACTGTATTCCAAGTTGGTAGTGAAGCATTTGTATTTGATTTGTGTTTGGTCTTTTAAAACTGAGTTTTTACATTCTGTTCTGTCAAAATACTCGAGTTTTTCCAAAAAAACTCGAGTATTTTAATTCAAAATTAAATCAGTTTTAAATTGAAAAAGTTTTTAATCAGGGTCTGATAAAAATACTCGAGTGTTTCTCAAAACACTCGAGTCTTTATTAAAATACTCGAGTGTTTTGAAAAACACTCGAGTCTTCCGAAACCCCCAATTTTTGAACTTTCAGACCAAACTCGAGTATTTTCCAAAAACTCGAGTATTTTGCGTTTTCCTGAAATTTGAACTTTTGGACCAAACTCGAGTTTTTCAATTTTTACTCGACTTTTCTGGGAAAATCTGGGCTGAGTCACGACCGACTCGAATATATTTTCAAAAACTCGAGTATATCCTAAAGAAAAACTCTAGTATTTATGAATATATTCGAGTATTTTGAACTGTTTATATATACTCTCAGACTCAAGTTTTTTGCGACCCTCTTCTCTCTCGGTTTTCTCATATCTCTCTCCTCAAAACTCAGATTTTCCTCAAAGTTTTGTCAAATCTTACTAGTTTTTCATCCTCTAAACTCTTCTCTCGGTTTTATTCTCCTCCAGATGCTCCAGCTCCTTCGATGTTTTGATGATGTTGACCTTTGGATTTTATCTTAGTTTTCATTCTGTTTTTATCATATTGGTCTTTGTTACATTTTCTGTATTTTGAGAACTTGGTGTTTTGAGACTTTGGGTTTATTATTGCACCTTTGATTTGGACCTTTTATGATGTTTTTATGTTAATGAATTTGGTCTTCATTATGATGTTTGTGCAAAGCTTCAGGGGGAGCTCTTTATATTTATTATTAAGTCTATTTTTTTGCATAGTTGGTTATGGGGTTTTCCGATTCTGCACCTCTCCTCCCTTGATCTTTTTCTAAATTGTTACATCTTTTTGGCGTATGACAAAAAGGGGGAGAGATATTACAGATATTACACTTGTCTTGTCTTGATATTGTTGCACCTAAAATCTCTAATTATGGTATATACTCTGATAATTGTTAAATTCTCTAATACCATAGGCTTGGTGCTAAAATTAAATTGTCATAACATCTTACTCAAGCTGAATTTTTAGATAGGTGAAAAGTATCATATAGTGAGGGGGAGTTGCATCTCCAAGTGGATCAAGCTTAACAAATGGATCAAGTGTTAATTATTTTGTCATCACCAAAAAGGGGGAGATTGTGAATTCAATGCTCCTAATTATGTGGATTATGTTTTGATGATGACAAAATAATTAACAAATCATGCCTTGAAGATATTGCAACATCAACATCAACAAGAAGTCAAGAAAAGAAGACAAGTGCCCAATCATTCTCAATCAAATATTAATTGTAAATTTCTAATTTATGTTGAGAGTGGTTGAGAGTGGGTAGAAATAGTTAGTCTCTTCTAGGAATAAATTTTTATATGTTTATTAAGTTGAGATTGACCAAAAATTAATACTTGAGAGGAAAAATAAAATTGAAAAATAATTTTTCCCATATCTGATCAAAATACTCGAGTATTTTGATAAAGACTCGAGTATATACTCGAGTTTTTATAGAAAAACTCGAGTATTTGTGTCAGGTCAGCAATTATGACCGTTAGTCTTGTTCGTGCACCAATTCACTCGTGACCGACCAAAAAGACTCGAGTATTTACCAAAAGACTCGAGTATTTTTGTCCAGTCAGCAAAAATGAACGTTGGAGAGACTCAAAAACTCAATTGAGGGCATTTGAGTCTCATCCAACCCCAAGAGAGAATTCAGAACCTTATTGTAAAATTTCTCTTTGAATTTGTGCAAGAACAAACAAGACAACAACACATCATTGATTCAAGCTTTCTTAATTTCCTCTTCTCAAGTGTTAATTCCCAAAAAGATCAACTTCTCACTCATATTGTCATTTTATTCCAAGTTGAGTTTTTAGGCCTCAATTCTTACATTGAGCTGTGCTTATTTGTGCTAATCCATTGTGAGATTAGTAATACACATACAAAAAGCTTGATTATTCAAAGTCTTGGATTGTTCCCAAGCAAACCCTAAGTGGCTTAGGGTGTTGGAAGTCTTGAGAGGTTCTCAAGCACAAGACTAGGAAGTTCCTAGCCCGGTGGAGTTTCTTGAAGGGAGTTCAAGGAAGCTTTGTGAAGAGTTCTTCAATCACCGGAATCAAATTGGGGTAGAAATCAAGAGTTTGGTACACTCTTGAAAGGGTTAGGTTGAGTGAGGCCATTCTCAAGCAATCCTTTGTAATTTCTAACAATTTGATTATTAGTAGAAACTCCTAAGTGATTAGGAGGACTGGATGTAGCTCATTGTTGGAGTGAACCAGGATAAAATTGCTTGAGTGTTGGTTTATTGCTTTTAATCTACTTTCTAGCTCAATAGACTTAAGTCATTTCAATCAATTAGGATTTATACAATTAGGTAGCAAGTTCAAGGAATCTTTGTGTTTAAAAGTTATTTAGATTGCTTGCTATTCTGTTGGATAAGTTCCTGTTTATTATTGAATTGATTTGAGTTAAATTGCTGAATTTTCGTTTCTGGTTTTTCTGCTATCTGATATGAAAAACTCGAGTATTTCAGAAAAGACTCGAGTTGTTCATCACTGAAAAACTCGAGTATTTCACAAAAGACTCGAGTCTTTTGTGTCTGATTCCAGAAAATTCAGTCTTAGCTCCATTCTTCAATTATCAATCGAAATATTTGGTATTAGTGCTTCAAAATACTATTCACCCCCCTCTAGTATTTGCTTAGCCCGCTTGTTGGTTTCCAATAGTAGTGATATATGAGTACAGTGGTGATGATGATGGTGGTAGTGAGTGACAAAAATAATGAGGTGGTATTTTAACTCAATACTTAAATTATTAAATTTTTACGGTTTTGCATGTTGAGATGAAACTATTCTGAAAATAGGTAAAAACAAGGAGTGTCATTTTAACACAAATTTGCCAAACAATTTTGCTTAGAAAATATCATTTCGACATAAAAAATTAGAAACTGGTAACCACAGCAAAAGAAGGTTGAGCTTCTCATGATTTTAATTTTTTTTCATACTTAAAACTAGAGAAAAGTAAAATTAAAGTGAAAAGCTTACGGGAGTACTTGCTTTGTCTTTTATATTATTCGACTCTTCACAAACAAAATCCATAATTTTTTAAGTAAATAAAAACCTTTTTAATTAACTTTCAAATTTTATTATTATATTTTGGGAATTTGTATATGGACCAAGGAATTTCTATATGCACCTATATAAATTTTTGGATAGCCTATCCAATAAGTGTATTACTTCATTTTCGAATAAAGGACAAGAAAATCAAACTCCAACGAAAACTATGTGTTTACCCCAAGAACCGGAGGTCTTACAGGTGGGTTGATAAGTTGATAACCATGTGTTATACACCAAGTTCAAGATCATTAATCGTTCCAAGTTAGAGGACGTGCCCTCTATCAAAACATATAGGACTTTGGAAAATACTTGGTGGCCATTCCATGGAAAGAAGAGAGGATCTGTAAAGATCATGAACGAGATCCTCTTTTGAACCCAATTCCATCGTAATAATGTACGGGGATAAGTTTACAAACACCGTTTTTTATCCCGCAAACCCATTTTTTTTATGGGGTTCTGTCGGAATATTTTCCGATATCCCCAAGTCGGAAAATTGAATTTTTCCGAATACTTTTTTTATTAAAAAAATCATTTTTAAAGTTGGAAAATGCATTTTTTCGATTCGGGGATATCGAAAAATATTTCGACAGAATCCGTCGAAAAAAAAAGAGTTTGCGGAATAAAAAACAGTGTTTGTAGACTAATCCCCATAATGCACACTACATATTCAAAAACACTGGGCTTAGGTACCCATTATATGACTTCATTGTGGGAGATGTAAATTTAGGGATTTCAGGCTGTTGGGTAACTGAGTAAAGGGTGGAGTTAAAAAAAAAAAAAAAAATCATTTCTAAAACCCAAAATGAATTTTTATAATTGTTAGGACCGAAATAACATTTTAGTCATTTTTTATTATTTACGTGCAGAGCGGTTGAAAATTTAAATAAATTCACGTGCGTTTGTATGTCAACCTGCATTTGTCGGTTTCACTCTCCACAAAGGCATAGAATAGCATAAGAGATAAAAAGTGTGCAGTAGGCAATGTTGTGTGTTGTGGGAGAAATTATTAGCTAGCCTATCGTGTTGCAGGGTGAAGTGTTTCTCACTTTATCAGTTCGGTATTGAAAAAAAAAAAACAAAAAAGAAAAAAAAAAAAAAAGATCTTTCTAGCTACCAAGCTAGTGTAGATACTGAATATATTTAGATAGTAACAAGTTAACAACAACACACATAGCCTTAATTTGCTTTCAAACAGCTCAAAGATGGAGCTAGCCTTAAGCTTAGGTGATACACCAAAACCCTCCTTCTCTTTGCTTGATAACTCTTTAAAATTACCTAATAATAAAGATTCAGCGGGTTTCTGCATATCACTAGGGGAAGATAGTTTCACAGGAAAATCATCAGATAAGAGAAGGGGTTCTTCAGATCCACCTGTTCAGCTTGACCTTCTTCCTCCAATACCTGTTCTTGGACCCCAGATGGCATCTTCACAGCTTCAAATTCCATGGCTAACGGATGCATGTAAGTAGCCACTTTCCATATACTCTCATTTGTCATTTCTGCTAATAAAGTCGTTTATTCACAACTTATTTTTTTATTCATTCACCTACACAAAATAGATCAACTAAATCTCTCTAGCTTGCTCATTAATTTGCCATTTAGGCCTAGTTTAGTTTATGGGATCTCGTTAATAAGTATTACAAAGACACTTTTTAAATAATCAACGAAAGTAACTTTTAATTCAAACAAGCTCATCACACTTAATTATAAATTTATGAAATTGAATACATTCTTCAAGTGACAATTATTTTAATTTCTTAAAAAATCTTTTAAGGACAAATATTAACATTTTTCTTAATTTAAATATGTTTTTTTAAGGACTAAAGATAAATATCCAAAAGTAGTTAGAATTTTCGAAAAAATAAAAACATAACTCCTTTTAATTTGTTAGATACATACACCATTTTTAAAAATTTATAATCACTTTCATCTGAGCCCTATAAGAAAACTCTTTAAATATTTATTATTTTAAGTAAAATAGTAAGTAAAATGCTAGTCAATACTCTAATAGTATTTTTTAAGTTAGCAAAATAATTATATATGCTTAGAATAATATCATGTTGAACATATAAAAATTGCTGAACTTCTATTTTTGACACTGATGATTTTCTTATTTTATAGTATTTCTTAACTAGTGATTTAGTCAGCAAGATCCTTGTTATAATCTTGTTATAAATGACCATGATTTTTATACCAAGCCATTGACACTTGTGTATTTGACAGCTGATATACAAAAAATAATTTAACATTGTGAATTGTGATCGTCCGGTAACACTTTTGTTTAGCATTAGGTGAGCAATAAAAAATATAATAAAAAGAACATCGAAAATCATACTATTTTTCAAGATATATTTGAATATTTTAATTTTTAAGTGTGTTATTTGCATTGCTCTTCATAATTTTGTCAATTCTCTTCTGCTAGCAACTAACTTCATATCTATCTTCAGCCCATCATTGTTGATCGCAGCTGATCCGAGCCCA
Organism: Crotalaria pallida; assembly: GCA_037953625.1. Taxonomy (NCBI): domain Eukaryota; kingdom Viridiplantae; phylum Streptophyta; class Magnoliopsida; order Fabales; family Fabaceae; genus Crotalaria; species Crotalaria pallida. Next base: position 29,367,348 of record CM075653.1, read on the forward strand.
TATTTTACTTATTTATCATCTTTTCGTTGTCTATATAGATCCCAAACTATCATCTTCCAAATTGAAAGGGAATAAAACAAATTGTTATTTACAAAATGTTGGATAAATAACATTTTCAAATAAATACAATATTTCTATTTTGGTTTTCTTGAATAGTCTTGTTATAATAGTTGTTAAACAAGTTTTCATACAATAATAATTTTAGATACAATGTCACGGTGGATTGATGGTATCGGTACGACTCGTATTACATTTCCCTTCAAAATTGACATCTAAATAAACATATGCTTGTACTATATGCAGAAACAATTTGGTACAGCTCTTCATTCAAAAGTTTGATTGTGCTTTTTTCTTTTTTTTTCGGCAGTGGGTATAGAACGGGTCATACCAAAAGGACCGGTGATGGCGTTGAACGTGAACCAGTTGGCAGCGGCAGCGGCAGCGGCGGAGGAGGGTGAAGAGTGGGGTGCATCATTGTCATCCCCGAACAGTGTGATGTCATGTTTTCAGATGGATTATAATAATATGAGGAACAGCAGAAATGAAAGAAACAGGAGAGAGCAGGAGTGTGAAGGTGGTGGTGATAGAGGAAGTGATGACGATGAAAATGGCTCAACTCGCAAGAAACTCAGACTCTCCAAGGATCAATCTGCTTTCCTCGAAGAGAGCTTCAAAGAACACGCCACTCTCAATCCTGTAACTTTCTACCGCATCTTTTTATTCTTCTCTCTCTCCTTCAACTTTTGAACTAGTACTACAAAAAATAAATAAATAAATAAAAACTCTTGTAAAATCATAGAAAGATATAATAATTATTTGCTTGTTATTATCTCATTTACAATAGATATATCATGTATAGAATGAATAATCTATACTTTGTGGTAATAAATTATTATTATCATTAATTTAAAAAAAATATTATTATTATGATTATTATTGTATGCAATGTAACATATTTCAAGCCAAATATAAGCCCAAAAAATACTTTGTATAGGATTTAATTAATTTATCCGATTAGACTTTGTAGATTGTACCTGGATTTATACATATACATATATATATATATATATATATATATAAATTAAAAAATAAAATATGTGTACCAAAAACAATATTACTCTACAATGTACTACATATTACCTACAAAATATATAAATAATGATAATCTCGCATCTATTTTATTAGATGTATATAGTGCAAGGAAAAGAGAGATAAAAAGAGAAAAGTATAATGTGATTGATATTGTGATATAAAAGGAAGAAATAGATAAAAAAATGAAATATAAAAAATAATGTTTAAGAAGAAGTTGTAAAAATATAAGGATTGAAAAAAAAAATAATACGGTCCAAAATATTAAAGGGTTGAAAAATTATTACCCGTGTACTTCTATTAGTATAGTTTATAATAAAAAATTAAAACATATTAATTAAAAATCATGTAGTAGGATTTACGTATCATTTTGTTATATATTACTATATAGGATTTTTCTGATCTATGCTATACATTACATAGATAAGATAAATAAACTTTTAAAAAAATAATTTTTTATCGAAAAATGATGTACATATTGAATAAAATAATGATGTTTTAGTTTTTCAATTTAATATTGCCTTCTATGCTTATTTATCCTAGGCATAGATTAAAAAAACCTACAATATATATCATATATATATATATATATTTATTAAGGAGCAAGTTAATGATTATGCCTGTTGGAAAATTCTTATAATTTATAACAAGTCCAGAAACCAAACCTATTCGCATGGTTGAGAAGAAATTATTAGTTGATCCTGAATCATCATGTTGGTGTATTGTTATTTTCATTATATATTAGATTATTATTGGTATAACGTGATAGTTTAAGACCAACTAATAATTTCTCCATAATTCATAGCATCTCCATTATTGTTGAAGTTTGGTTTCAAAACAGAAGGGCAAGGTAGGAAGAAAACAATACTCTTCAGTTGTATATAATTTAGTTGTCATCTTCAGTTATATGAATTTATATATGATGAGTAAAGAAAAAAAACAAAATTTACCAACATGGGTTGGGACGAGTGATAAGCGGTTCGATCTCACTTAAGTAAAGTATCGGATTTTTACCTGCCATAGTCAAACACGCGACCCGGGTTGGATCGGAATGTACCTATGTAGTAGTACTTGGGAAACCGGACAAAAAAAAAATTGTACCTAGTGTGCTTATTGGTTATTTTATTCTTTATATAAATTTGAGACTCACTATGAGTAATGATACATCTTTTAATTATATACTTGTGTTATAGGGTAATGTTGCCTTATCAATGATTGATATGAAAGAAACCTATGTTTCGTCATGTGATTATGATTTATGAGATTTTTAAGCTCATTTGTTAGAAAAATGTATTCATAGTATTAGTTTCTTTTTAATGGAACATAGTATTAATTTTAGATTAAGAAATTGGTCATTTTAATTTTTGAAGTCCAAGTGAAATTTATAAATTCAATCACCAAAACGTTATTTTAGTCTTAATTTTAATATATTTTCTTCTTTGTTACCAAAATCTACAGAAGCAGAAACTTGCTCTTGCAAAACAGTTAGATCTTCGACCTCGTCAAGTTGAAGTTTGGTTTCAAAACAGAAGGGCAAGGTAGGAAGAAAACAATAGCCTTCAGTTGTATAGAATTTAGTTGTCATCTTCAGTTATATGAATTTATGAGGAGTAAAGAAAAAAAACAAAACTTACCAACATGGTTTGCGACGAGTAATAAGCGGCTCGGTCTCGCAAAAGTAAAGTCTCGGGTTCTCAGCTGCCATAATCAGGCACGCGACCCGGGTCGGGTCCGGATGTACCTATGCAGTATTTGGGAAACCGGACAAAAGAATAAATAAAAAAAAAACAAAACTTGTACCTAGTGTGCTTATTAGTTATTTTCTTCTTATATAATACACAGGACAAAGTTGAAACAAACGGAGGTTGATTGTGAGTACTTAAAGAGATGTTGTGAGACACTGACAGAAGAGAATAGGAGGTTACATAAGGAACTGCAAGAACTGAGGGCATTAAAAACTTCTCAACCATTCTACATGCAGCTTCCAGCTACCACTCTCACCATGTGTCCCTCTTGTGAACGGGTCGCCACCAACACCACCGGAGCAGCCACTGCCAACCACATTACTTCCACCACTGCCACCACTGCCACCACCTACAATGACAATGGTTCTCAGGAGGTCCATGCAGTGTTGTCTCATGGAAAGAATAGGATTTTGGGCCTCCCTTATGGTGAAGCCCACCAACAGAAGACCCTAAAGGCCCATAAAATGGCTTAAAATCTTTTTTACAATATATAGGACTTTTTATTTTCCATTAGTATATATTTTTACTTTCTTAAATTTTAGACTTATTTGATCTATCTTCTTTCATTCTTTTGTTTTGTTTGCTAGTTTTTCTGCATTTCATGGAATGAATTATCATTATGGATGAGGAAGTGATACGGATTCTGTCAATGAGACCCTTGTTTGAACTTTTAACTTGTTAGGTTTATCAATTTACTTTCTTGCACAAGATTTTAGCAATTATAATTACTCACTTAGTCATACTTCTGTTTTAGCAATTTTAAAGGTTGAGCACGTGGAGAGCCTAGAACCAAATAAAAATGCCGACATCTAGTATTAATTGGGTCAAACTTTAATATCAAAGTTTGAACATAAAGGAGGATGTTTTCTTTTTGAGAATAAAGTTTCTCCTTGTATAAGGAGATAACTTACCTTCTCAATTCACGACTATCTTGACACATGGTATTTTTTTTTTTTTTTTTTGTAATCGCTAACATACTGTTGTATGTACCATGACCTCCATGTTCGGCCTCCTCTGAAATACGACATGTTATTCCTCTCCTCCAACTCCAAATCCCTAATCCCTTTCCTAAATACTCATGACAAAAAGCATCATTCAGAAAACTAAAATTTGCTCACCTTGAAGCAAATGAGTATATTTTTTTTGAGGGAAAATCTTCAAACTGAAATAGAAAGAGCTTAAGAAGATGATTGCTTTCTATTAACAGAAACTGAATGAAATGAATTATTTCCCTTAAGGGAATACAAGTTACCTATGATCTATTTATATACATTAAGTTACAAGTAATCAACTAGTCTAGATACAATGAATCTGAAAAACTACTCCAGCTAACTCTAACAACTATGCCAGCTATCACTTCAAGTTGGTGGAGTGTTAAATCCCACGTGATGTAATAGATCCTGACTAAATATAATTGATGAGCTTCTAGACACTACTGCAGCTGATTGTAGCTCATGAATCATGTGTTTTAATTCAGTGCCTTGAGTGTTGACATCCTCCGCAAGCTGGAGCATGTATGTCATACATGTTCAGCTTGGAATGCATAGAGTGGAATGGACCTGAAGCAAGTGCTTTGGTCATTATGTCAGCAACCTGAGACTTTGTTGATATAGGAAGCAAGTGAATTAAACCGGTTTGAGATTGTTCCCTTACTACATGACAATCCATCTCAATATGTTTCGTTCTCTCATGGAAAACTGGGTTTGCAGCAATATGAAGTGCAGAGTGTTGGAAGTCAAGCTGGTTGGAAGACATGCTTCAAACTCTCTATGGACTTCAAGTTTAAGGCAAATATATGTTTTGATGATAACAAGCCAACTCAAGTTCAAGCATACAAGTGCAAGCGTCAAGATTGAAGACTCAAGCAAGCCTAAGAATAGAAACCTTCTCCTTAGATCAAATGTAAGGTAATGAAGTTTTTGTTTACTTAGAAGTTTCAAAGCCAACAAAGTTTTTATTTTTGAAGAGAAGAAGAAAAACGTATTTTCTGCATATAAAATGTTTTTCTGCATTTCATCGGAGTAAAAATAGTTGATGTTACAAAACTCTGCATATTTATATGATTGCAAAAGAGAGTAATCGATTATCTCTTGCAGTAATCGATTAACTCTGTTGCATCATAGAAAAATCAGAGAAGCTGTAATCGATTAACTGAATTTTGTTAATCAGTTACTTTCTTATGAAAGTAATCGATTACAACAGTCAAGTAATCGATTATATTTGTTGCATCATATATTTTTCAGAGGCTTAGTAATCGATTACAAGTCTTGTAGTAATCGATTACATGATGTTGCATCATATGCAAACCAGAGGCTTAATAATCGATTAACTCCTCAGTGTAATCGATTATCATAAGTTGCATCATACAAAGAACAGGAGTGATGTAATCGATTAACTATTTTTAGCCTAATCGATTACATGTTTTTCAAATGTATTTAAGAATTTCTATTTTTGTAGAAATAATCGATTATTCCTTTAAAGTAATCGATTACTTCATGTTTTATTGAAAAACGTGTCAGAATCATTTTTATTATTTCCTGATTTGTTTTTATATAAAAGATTCTGATATATTTTATAAAATTCGAAAATGATTTTAATTTTGAATTATTTCCTTTTTGGTTTTAAGAATCAAATCTTTATTTTATTTCGAAAATCGTTTTGATTTTATTTTGATTTTAAAACTTATTTCAAATCTTTGTTTATTCCTTGTTGATTTTGTTTTATTAATTCAAAATCGTTTTTGATTCTAAAATGTTTTTCTTTTTAAATAAAGATCACTCCAACATTTCAACAAGTTTTTTTTAGTTTTTACGTTCACACATTGTTATTTTTCACGTTCTCTCTTCTTCTTCTCAAAGTGTTCTGCTTTTCTTTGTTCTAACTTTTTGAAGAACAAACCTTGTTGGCTGCGTAAACTCTAAGACAAACTTCTTCTTCATTATCATAAGAGCTTATTGTAGAATCTGTGTTTTTGAGAACATGTGATACTTATTGTAATCACTCACATCTATTGTACTCAACCTTAGTGGTAGGGATAGAATCCCATAGTTGAACGTTGAGGCGTTCGTAGGGCGAGGAACCCTGCTGTGTGATTGAGGCCCCTAGCGAACGGAGGTTCCTAGTAGTGTGCGGGGTGCTCTTGGTTGTAATAGGGTGCGGCTCTATTGCTTGGTTATAAGAACTCTCAGGCGGGTCGCTTGGGGACTGGACTAGGCCTTTCGACGGGAAGGCTGAACCAGTATAAAAATCACTGGTGCAAGCTTTTCTATCCCTATCTCTTTTACTTTCCGCATATTTAATTTTTTACGTTTCCGCGCTACTCGTTTATCATATTTCTATCGTTTTCGCGATCCGTTTCGAGCGTTTAATCTCTCCATCTCAAATCAATTTTTTAATTTGATACGAATTTTTCAATACATAATAAAACTCGATTCACCCCCCTCTCGAGATTTTGAGGCCTAAACCAACAATTGGCATCAGAGCTAGTCTCTTGTGTTAAGACTTAACCGTCTCAAGAGTATGGCTTCAAACTCTCTGTTTGGAGGTGAAGGGAGTTCTATTAACCGTCCTCCCATGTTTGATGGGGTAGGGTACGCGTATTGGAAAGCCCGTATGAAAATTTTTATTCAAGGAGTTGGATTAAAAGTTTGGGATGCTGTTGTAAATGGTCCCTATGTTCCTACCTATGTGGTTAATGGTAACAACGTCGAAAAGCCTATGGCTGAATGGACGGAGGAGGAGGAATGTAGAGTCCAATACGACTTGAAAGCGAAAAATATTATAACATCTGCTTTGAGCTATTATGAGTTTTTCAGGATATCAACATGCGAGACAGCACAACAAATGTGGGATACGCTGGAAGTCACGCATGAAGGTACAACGGAAGTAAAGAGGTCAAGGATCAATACGTTGACTGATGAATATGAGCTATTCAGAATGAAAGATGGAGAATCGATTCAAGAGATCCAAAAGCGATTCACAATGATTGTAAATCAACTGACGACATTGGGGAAGAAGTTCACCAATGAGGATCTCATCAACAAAGTTCTAAGGTGTTTGGGAAGAGATTGGCAACCCAAGGTGACGACAATTGCTGAATCAAGAAATCTCTCAACAATGACGCTGGCAACTCTGTTTGGAAAATTACAAGAACATGAAAGTGAACTAAAAAGGTTGGCTCAGCATGAAGAAGAGAACAAGAAAGTTAAAAGTTTGGCATTCAAGGCTGAAGCACCTGCACCAGATAGTGACTCGGACAAAGAATTATTGAATGATGAACACATGAGTCTATTGGTGAAAAAGTTCGGGAAATTCCTGAGAAAGAAAAATTTCAACAAGAGAGACAACAATAAAAGTGGAGGCTCAACCATCACATGTCATGAGTGTGGCAAGCCTAGTCACATTAGAGCAGACTGCTATCAATTGAAAAAGAAAGAGAATTCAGAAAAAGGCACCTCAAGTTCAAAGAGGGGGAAGCAAGCATACTTGGCTTGGCTGGACAATGATGGAAGTTCGGATGAGGATTCAGACGAACAAGAGGAGACTGCCAACCTATGCTTGATGGCTCACGACAATGAGGTAACTACTGAACTTAACTTTTCTTATGATGAATTACAAGAAGCATTTGAAGAGTTACATGAGGAATCGATGAGGTTATCCTTTTTGGTTTCTCTAGAAAAGAAAAATTCAGCTTCCATTTTAGAAAAGAATAAAGAACTTACTAAGGAAAATGATTTTTTGAAAAATCAAAATAAGGAGCTGAATTTGACTTTAAAAAATTCTTCAAACACTTCGTGTAACGACATTAAGCTTAAAGCTAGTTCTTCTTCTTGTAAATTCTGCAAGGACTTGGTTAAAGAAGTTGAAGATTTAAAAGAAACCCTTGCTAAATTTACAAAAGGTAGAAATACTTTAAATTTAATGTTAGGTAGACAAAAATGTTTCTTTAATAGAGCGGGTTTAGGATATCAACTCGGTAGACATCAAAAGAAACTAAGTACCATTTTTGTCCCTGCCAGTAATCATAAGAAACCTCTTATTATATGTCATATTTGTGGTAAAAAGGGCCATGGTGCACATGAATGCATACACCGAAAAGTGAAGTTCGTTAAACCGAACAATGAAGCTAGAAGGTGGCATGATTTGAACTATGGCTATACTAACGCTCAAGGACCCAAAAAGATATGGGTACCTAAAAAGAAACCTTGAAATTTTTGCTTGTAGGTTACTCCGGAAGGAAGGAAGGCATGATGGTACTTGGACAGCGGATGCTCAAAACATATGACTGGAGATAAAAATAAATTCTCGCATCTCGTGCCTAAGGACCAAGGACATGTGACTTTCGGAGATAACAATCAAGGAAAGATTATCGGAATCGGTAAAATTGGTACACCTCCTAACCCTTGCATTGAAAATGTTTTACATGTTGAGGGCCTAAAGCACAATTTGCTAAGCATTAGTCAATTGTGTGATAAGGGCAATAGGGTTATATTTGATTCTGATAGATGTATTATCGAGGGAAAAGTTGATAATCTTATTAAGCTAATTGCTCGCAGGATAAACAATGTGTATGTTATTGATTTTGATTCAATTCCCTCAAATGATGCGAAATGTTTATTATCTAAAGAGGATGAATCGTGGCTGTTGCATCGTAGAATAGGTCACATCCACATGGCTCATTTAAATAAAATTTCTTCTAAAAACTTAGTAGTTGGTTTGCCAAAGCAAAATTTTTCCTTTTCTGAAAATTGTGATCCTTGTTCAAAATCAAAACTCACAAGGGCTACTTTTCCGTCTAAAAATCTTATTTCAACTCAAAGGCCCTTGGAACTTTTACATATGGATCTTTTTGGACCGTGTCAAACTAAAAGCTTTGGTGGCAACTATTATTGTTTAGTTATTGTGGATGACTATTCTAGGTATACATGGACGCTTTTTATTACTCATAAAAATGACGCATTTCATGAATTTAAAAAGCTAGCCAAGATTATTCAAAACCAATTGCATTTGAGCATTGCATCCATTAAAACTGATCATGGTGGAGAATTTGAAAATCGTCTTTTTGAAAAGTTTGGCGAAAAACATGGAGTTAAGCATTATTTTTCCGCTCCAAGGACTCCAGAGCAAAATGGAGTTGTGGAGAGGAAAAATCGTTCATTAAAAGAGCTTTCTAGAACAATGCTTAATGACATGAATTTGCCTGCATATTTTTGGTCCGATGCAGTAAGTACAGCATGTTATGTTATGAACCGTGTTTTGATTAGGCCTATTTTAAAGAAAACCCCCTATGAGCTGTACAAGGGGAGAAAACCAAATATTTCCCATCTTCGAGTTTTTGGATGTAAATGTTTTGTGCATAATAATGGTAGAGAAAATCTAGGAAGTTTTGAGGCTAGTGCTGATGAGGGTATATTCCTTGGATATTCTGCTTCGAGCAAAGCATATAGGATTTACAATAAATCTCGTAATACTATTGAAGAATCTATTCATGTATCGTTTGACGAATCCGATCCCAAAAGGTTGGGAAAGGTATCTGCTAATGACATTTCAGGTATTCTTGGAGATTTATTCATTGACGAGGATGAGGAGCCAAATGATAAAAGGAAGGAGCATTCCGAAAGCAATGAAAATTCAGTTGAAACTGTTGAGGAGAAAAATCAAGAACAATCTATGGAACTCAACGCTGATTTGCCTAAGGAATGGAGAACATCGAGGCACCATTCTATAGATCAGATTATCGGGGATAACTCAAAAGGTGTAAGTACTCGCAACTCTATTAGCAATCTGTGTAACTTCTTTGCATTTGTTTCTCAAGTAGAGCCAAAGAATTGTTCTGAGGCTATGCTTGATGAGCATTGGCTTTTGGCAATGCAAGAGGAATTAAACCAGTTCGAAAGAAATCAGGTGTGGGAACTTGTTCCTAGGCCTGAGTCTCATCCGATTATTGGAACTAAGTGGATTTATAAAAATAAACTTGATGAGGCTGGTTTAATTGTTCGAAACAAATATAGGTTAGTTGCGCAAGGTTACAACCAGGAAGAGGGGATAGATTATGAGGAAACATTTGCCCCTGTTGCTCGGCTGGAAGCCATAAGACTGCTATTAGCATTTGCATGTATTCTAGATTTTAAATTATATCAAATGGACGTAAAGAGTGCCTTTCTTAATGGTTTTATAAATGAAGAAGTTTATGTGTGTCAACCTCCTGGCTTTGAAAGTTATGAACACCCTGATTATGTTTATAAATTGAAAAAGGCTTTGTACGGTTTAAAACAAGCTCCAAGAGCGTTGTACGACCGTCTTAGCAAATTTTTGTTGGAAAATAACTTTGAAAGAGGGAAGGTTGATAACACACTTTTTATCAAAAAGAAAGGAAAGGACATTCTTTTAGTTCAGATTTTTATGTTGATGATATTATTTTCGGTGCTACTAATGAAATCCTTTGCAAGGAATTTTCTAGTATGATGCAGGAAGAGTTCGAAATGTCTATGATGGGCGAGATGAACTTTTTCCTGGGATTACAAATAAAGCAAGCGAAGGACGAAATCTTCATTAGTCAAACCAAATACTGCAAAGAATTACTGAAAAGATTTGGCATGGATAAGGCCAAGGCAGTAGCAACACCGATAAGCACATCATGTTACTTGGACAAAGATGAAGGAGGTAAATCCGTAGAAACTACAAAGTATCGAGGTATTATCGGATCACTTCTTTATTTAACGGCAAGTAGGCCGGATATCATGTTTAGTGTATGTTTGTGTGCTCGGTTCCAGTCGAATCCAAAAGAAACGCACATGGTTGCTGCCAAGCGAATAATGAAATACTTGTCTGGCACAACTGATATGGGTTTATGGTATCCCAAAGGTTCGTCTTGTAATCTTGTTGGGTATTCCGATTCTGACTTTGCTGGTTGCAAAGTAGATAGAAAAAGCACTGGCGGCACTAGTCATCTTCTTGGCAATTCATTGGTTTCATGGGCTAGTAAGAAACAGTCTAGTGTGGCCCTATCTACAGCTGAGGCTGAATATGTAGCCGCGGGTAGTTGTTGCGCCCAGATTTTATGGTTAAAACAGCAACTCCTAGACTTTGGTGTAAGTCTAGATCACATTCCTATTAAATGTGATAATACCAGTGCTATTAGTATTACCAAAAACCCAGTGCAACATTCTCGCACGAAGCATATAGAGATTCGACACCATTTTATTCGTGATCATATTCAGAAGGGTGACTGCATTATTGAGTATGTTGATACTTCGCGGCAGTTGGCTGATATCTTTACGAAACCGCTTCCAAAAGAAAATTTCTTTTTTATTCGTAGAGAAATTGGTTTAACTTATGCCTCTCACCTCTTTTGAATATGTGAATCTTTTATCTCTCATGTTATTATTGATGCATCTTCTTAGTGTTTTAGGGGGAGATTGCACATCTTTTTGATGATTACAAAAGGGGGAGAGAGATTCTGATATATAATGGCTAATACATTCAGGGGGAGATACTCTGAAGGATGCTTTTTGTTGTCTAAAATGATATATGTTATTTAAGCATTCATACAGGGGGAGAATAATTAATCCATTATATTTCCTGTATTTAGTGATTCTAAGGAAGGTTTTATCATTATATATCTATTTTTGCTTGTGTAACACTTGTGATGCAGATAATAAAGAGCATATCAGAATGGTTGTTTGTCATCATCAAAAAGGGGGAGTGTTGGAAGTCAAGCTGGTTGGAAGGCATGCTTCAAACTCTCTATGGACTTCAAGTTTAAGGCAAATATATGTTTTGATGATAACAAGCCAACTCAAGTTCAAGCTTACAAGTGCAAGCGTCAAGATTGAAGACTCAGGCAAGCCTAAGAATAGAAACCTTCTCCTTAGATCAAATTTAAGGTAATGAAGTTTTTGTTTACTTAGAAGTTTCAAAGCCAACAAAGTTTTTATTTTTGAAGAGAAGAAGAAAAACGTATTTTCTGCATATAAAATGTTTTTCTGCATTTCATCGGAGTAAAAATAGTTGATGTTACAAAACTCTGCATATTTATATGATTGCAAAAGAGAGTAATCAATTATCTCTTGCAGTAATCGATTAACTCTGTTGCATCATAGAAAAATCAGAGAAGCTGTAATCGATTAACTGAATTTTGTTAATCAGTTACTTTCTTATGAAAGTAATCGATTACAACAGTCAAGTAATCGATTATATTTGTTGCATCATATATTTTTCAGAGGCTTAGTAATCGATTACAAGTCTTGTAGTAATCGATTACATGATGTTGCATCATATGCAAACCAGAGGCTTAATAATCAATTAACTCCTCAGTGCAATCGATTATCATAAGTTGCATCATACAAAGAACAGGAGTGATGTAATCGATTAACTATTCTTAGCCTAATCGATTACATGTTTTTCAAATGTATTTAAGAATTTCTATTTTTGTAGAAATAATCGATTATTCCTTTAAAGTAATCGATTACTTCATGTTTTATTAAAAAACGTGTCAGAATCATTTTTATTATTTCCTGATTTGTTTTTATATAAAAGATTCTGATATATTTTATAAAATTCGAAAATGATTTTAATTTTGAATTATTTCCTTTTTGGTTTTAAGAATCAAATCTTTATTTTATTTCGAAAATCGTTTTGATTTTATTTTGATTTTAAAACTTATTTCAAATCTTTGTTTATTCCTTTTTGATTTTGTTTTATTAATTCAAAATCATTTTTGATTCTAAAATGTTTTTCTTTTTAAATAAAGATCACTCCAACATTTCAATAAGTTTTTTTTAGTTTTTACGTTCAGGCATTGTTATTTTTCACGTTCTCTCTTCTTCTTCTTCTTCTCCTCAAAGTGTTCTGCTTTTCTTTGTTCTAACTTTTTGAAGAACAAACCTTGTTGGCTGCGTAAACTCTAAGACAAACTTATTCTTCATTATCATAAGAGCTTATTGTAGAATCTGTGTTTTTGAGAACACGTGATACTTATTGTAATCACTCACATCTATTGTACTCAACCTTAGTGGTAGGGAGAGAATCCCATAGTTGAACGTTGAGGCGTTCGTAGGGCGAGGAACCCTGCTGTGTGATTGAGGCCCCTAGCGAACGGAGGTTCCTAGTAGTGTGCGGGGTGCTCTTCGTTGTAATAGGGTGCGGCTCTATTGCTTGGTTATAAGAACTCTCAGGCGGGTCGCTTATGGACTGGACTAGGCCTTTCGACGGGAAGGCTGAACCAGTATAAAAATCTCCGGTGCAAGCTTTTCTATCCCTATCTCTTTTACTTTCCGCATATTTAATTTTTTACGTTTCCGCGCTACTCGTTTATCATATTTCTATCGTTTTCGCGATCCGTTTCGAGCGTTTAATCTCTCCATCTCAAATCAATTTTTTAATTTGATACAAATTTTTCAATACATAATAAAACTCGATTCACCCCCCTTTCGAGATTTTGAGGCCTAAACCAACACAGAGTTGTTGCCACAGAATAGTGAAATAGGATTGATTCTGATGTGAAAATCCTGTAACAAGTATGATAGCCATTGTGCTTCTCTTGTTGTGATGCGCCCAGGAAATGAGACCATCGATTCCAACTCTTTTCTCCAAGATAGAGATCAAATGATCTTAGACTCTAACACAATTTGGATTCGGTTTTCAAGGAATCAAGCCTTAAGGCCATTAATCTTGTGATTCAATGTTATATTCTTTTATCTTTTTAAGAGTTGATGTAGGAAATCTTGTGAACATCAACATGGTTCTTGAATTTAAGATTGATGCAACCATCACTTGTTCAAAACCGATTTGGAAGAAAAACTCAAGAAGACTCACGAATTGAGAAACTCTCTCAATCACTCAAAGAAAATGATCATGACTTGTTCATCAAAGACAGGACTCAAACAAGACCCTTTTTGCAATTTTTTAATTTGAACACACATGTGTTCTTGGACTCAAAACAAAAAGAAAGACACAACACAAGATAGAAAGATGGCGCCATTCTCAAGAAGAAAAAGGAACCACCTTGCTTCACATGGCATCACACCATGGAAGTCTTGATTTGATTCAATCACTGAATCATTCAAGAGAATCACTCCCTTGAGAAAGAGAAGAAAGGCATCACGCCTCATAGGCCTAAGCCACACGTTGGTTTTTATCAAAGTCCCAAAGCTCCCTTTCATTCATCAAGTCAATTACAATTTATAGAGTTTACAAGTTGTCATGGCTGCATAGGATCCTATACACGTGAGTTACTAGAAGGCTAGCCATGATGAGCATTCAAATCTTAACTAATGAGGAATTAAATCAATAGTAACCTACTCGGCTCATCATTGCCATTTGACGATGATTATGGCCAATTGATGATAAGAAAGTAATGTCCTCCTCTTGCTCTTAAGTTGGCCGTCCCAAGTTATGACCTCATGAAGTTGAACTTCAATTCATAACTTCCTTAGATTAAAGCTTGGCCGCTTAGCAATTGATGGCATCATGAATGGTGAATTCAATTCATAACCTTCATGTTTCGAATTCTTGGCCGCACACATGATTGCCAATTGAATGTGGGATTCAATTTGAAACCTTCTCATCAATTAGATTCTTCTTATGGCCGTGTGGTCATGATTGCTCCTCATTTGAATTTGCAATTTGTAAATCTCTAAGGTCTTGATAGCTTCATGAATGATAAGAAACCTTCTTCACTTTATTTTCTTATCCTTGCACGAATTTCCCTCTTCATTAAGAAGTGAGAATTTTTCATTCATTTCCAATCATGATTGACCTTAATGTCACTAATGTTTAGTGGTTACAAAACTTTATTAATTGAATTAAGTTTTTGTAACGTTCAATTAATGACATTAATTGTCATTCACTTTTCAATTAAGTTCTTCACTTAATTTGATTCCTTGCTTTCTCATGAAGCAAAATCGTGCACACCTTGGCCTCCACATTTAGTGACCTTATTTCATGTTTTAAAGTGTCTTTATTAAGGGTATGTGTCCTCCATAAGGGCACCTTTAAGGGCAGACCTTTAAATTCTTCAAACTTTGAGTTTATTGTTTTAGGATTGCATTTGAGTCACTATGGTCCCTCCTGAGGAGGATATCATTCCCTTCCTCTTGAAGAGGATTTGCCCTCAAATCCTGAAGGTCCTAAAACAAAGTACACTCTCATCAGTTCAAAACAAAAATTCTTGGAAAACACATTCTCTTACCCCTTGAGCACCAAGCTCACTAGCTCACTAACACTTCCTTATTCTTGACTTCTAGTATCCTAGCAAAGGACTTATTGCTCTTCACTTGTTGTGCTCATTCCCCTTCATCAGGATCAAACACAACAAAGACAAAATCACCCTTACTATTGCTGGATTTGTGATGGACAACACCAACAACAGCTTCAACTTGACTTGACCCATGCTTTGACTTCACACCTGTTTGTAACTAGAGAACTAAAAATTCTAGTCCTAAACAAATGAAAAGTTACATGTCCTATTACATGATTACATGGGTCTTGACTCAACTCAAGAAAAGACTCAAACTAAAAAGACTCAAGATAAGAATTCTAATTAAAAGAAAATTCCTATCTAATGCTCAATGAAACATGCACTCAATCTTCTTGAGGCATTGGTGAGTGTACCCTTTTTGGTACTCCATTCTTGCAACCTGAAATCCAGACAAACAAAAAGGTTTTACAAGATAAGTGTTAGAAAGATAGAAATTAAGCAAAGTCTCCAATCTTGTTTTCACTCAAAGTGTTTAAACTCATATTACTCAAAGTGTTTGCACTCTTTGTGTTTACTTCAAGCTCTCTTTGCTTTTCATTCTTTCACAAGTGTTTCACTCTTAAGCATCTCACTCTCAAGTGTTTCACTCATGCTTTCTTTCACTCCCACAAATGTTTCACTCTTAAGCATCTCACTCTCAAGTGTCTCATTTATGTTCTCTTGTTCTCCCCACCAAAAGCACTTTATTTTTTTTCCAATTGTGCCATGTTTTCATTCTCTCTTGATGTTACTAATATGCAGGAATGCAACATCAAGTTTTCAGCAACCAGAGACTCAAAGTCTAAGACTCAAAAACTCTAAGACTCAAAGACTCCAAGACTCAAAAACTTAAGTGTGTTTTAAGACTCAAAAACTAGTGACTAAACACAAGACCAATGGTTCAGCCACAAACTCAAACACACTAAAACATCCTAAGACACAAAAACACAAAAACATCCTAAGACACAAAAACAAAGACTCAATAATGTGTATAAAATTCAAACTCTTCTTGACCAAGAACAAAAGTTTAATTCGGCCAAGTCAAATTTTAAACACACCATTGTTATAGCAACTACCAACAAAAACACAAAGACAACCAAGAATCAAAAACCAATCATGGCCACGGTTTGGACAGAACCGATTTAGGGACACTAAACTTCGTGACAAAACAAAATCTGCCACGGTTTGCAAACAAAACCTAACTTTGACCACGGTTTTAGATAAACCGATTTAGCAACAATAGAATTCGTGACAAGAACCTAAAACTTTGCCACGGTTTTGACACAACAACACAAACAACCACAAATTTGAACCATGGTTTTACAAGGAGCACCCAAATTATCCACGGTTCCTTTGGACTAAAAAAAAATAGAAGACAGTGACACAAGCCTAAACAGCCATGGTTTGATATATGACACAAACAAATAGTCACAGTTTAAAATCGTCACAAACACATGACATACTAAACAAAAAATTAGGGACAACCAAAATCAAACAACAACGATTTTTACTTTGAATATGACACATCAAAATGAAAATGGCTACGGTCTGGAATTGCCTCTAACTGGACAACACAAAACGACTCAACATGATTTATACTAGAATCAAACTCAAAAACGACTCAAACTTTCTTTTTTTTTCTTTTTCAAGACTCAAAAAGAAAAATACCTTAGAAGAATTTGAATCTTCTCACCACTTGACGAGTGGTTCATGGCTTGACTTGTTCACTCTCTAGCAAGTATACTAGATTGCAGAGTAATATAGTCTAGGAAGACCAGATATCGTTCCCACAGGGACTCAGAATTATTTAACTTATTCCTACCTAAGTAATTAAAAGTAAAATCTATTAAAATTCAGAATTAAATAAATCAATTAAAAAGAATATTTTATTGCTGGAAAAATAAATAAAAACAATTAATAATGGGTGAATGGTGGTTAGGAACTAGTTTCATTGAATATTTCATTTATTTATTATAAATCAATGTTTTCCATTTAAACCAAGAACTAATTCAGAAAATTAGTAATTCTCAGATTCCTCTATGAAATTACTGTTTATTATTCAATTTGTTAAATCCTAATTCCTTAGAAATTTAATCTATTGAATAACCATGATTAAGAACAGTGAATTATTAAGAGTTATATTAAAATCCAAAAGTATTCCTACAAGTTGAATCCTTATATTGTTTAATTGCATGGCCTATTTTAAATCCTAGTTTTCCAATTCAGATCTAAAAATCCATAACATGAATTGATCAAGTTCATGCATAACAAATAAAACACAATTAAACACTTGATTTAAAAACTGAAAAACATTAATTCATATAAATAAACTACATAATCAAATCCACCATGTTCCTAACATAAGAGGGTTTAGTTACACATCATAGAGAAGAAGAACAAATAAGAAAAGAAGTAATTCATTCCTAAATTACCACTAATCCTTGATCTGAATCTTCAGCCTTCAATGGATTCCTCCTCCGAGTGCTCTGCAGAGAATGTAATCTCCCTCAAACTTGATTCTAATCTCTAATCCTAACTGATTACTGCTTCCTAACTTAGTCCTAAACACATAAATATATCTCTAAAATACAAATCCTAATAGAAACCCTTGAAATTGCTCAAAAATTGGCCCAATTGGGCCTTCACGAACATAGCGCGCCTGGGCGTGTCAGTCAGCATGCTTGGGCGCACCATATTTGATGCCCACAAATCACCGCTGCACACGCGCCTGGGCGCGCTATCCACGCGCCTGGGCGCGCAAAGTATTTTCCGACTCCGTTTCTCTCCGTTCTTGTGCCATTTTCAAGGTCTTCTTATGCTCTTCTTAGCTCCAATAATATTTTCTCCAATTAAAGCTCCAAAACACCTGAAACATACCCAAAACGGATCAAAAAGTTCAAAGGATTCTATAACACTAAAAATTCCTAAAACTAATACATACTTATATTTACAAGAGAAACAAGCCAAAACCATAGCAAAAGGAAGTGAAATTAAGCCTTAAAACATCATATATTAGACCCAAATCACTCCCCCAAACTTAGCATTTTGCATGTCCCAGGCAAAAGTAAAATAAAAATTCATAAACTCAAGACAACCATGTAAATCAAAATGTACAACACTTAATCTAAGACTTCAACTCATCAACACAGTCACATATTTACACAAGCTATTCACATATCAAAACCTGGTTAAAGAAACAAAATCAATTAGAACTCAGAACTAGTGAACACTCTCAACCTCTCAGTGTATATCTCTCATGTGTATCAAGGGTATAAATCAAGTCACTCAAGTTCATACAATAGTTAAATGTTACCATAAGCTTGACCATAGACCCAAATCTCCACTGAAATTATTGACAACATCCACAAATCAAAAGGTCTTTATTTTGTTTATAATGAGGCCATGGCTAAAAGTGTCAAGTGGGATAAAAGAAAGAAAAGATGAAACTAAGGGCTAAAATGCGAAACAAATTTCCCTCTAAAAATTATGAATGAGCAATGAATACTATGAGGACTCACACTCAAATCACAACTATTTCAAACTTCTTCTTTTTCAATTTTTCTCTACTACTTCTTCCAAACAAAATGTTTTCTCTTATCATTCATCAATTTTCACTTTTTCTCACTTCTTTTTCTTTTTTTTTATTTTCTGGAAGAAGAGTAACTCAATCAACACTTTCACAATTCTCATACTTTTTGAAATGTCCCTCTCTAAATTGCTCATTCAAAATTTCTAAGGTACTCACAAAAATAACAATCAATACAGGGTACCAAAGAAAAATCATATTTATATCAGGCTCAAAATGGGCAACTAAAGGAAAACAAATCCAACAAAAATCTCTGAAGGCTACAAAAACACCATCCTAAATGCCTTAATCATTTTCATGCATGTAATCAATTATCAATCTCAAAATGGTCACCGGTCAAGTTCTAGAACACAAAACTAAAGAGAACACACTCATGAAAGAAATAGGGGTCTCAAATCAAAATATTTCAAATTATTCATATACCCCATCAAATAGGCTCAAAATCTCACTAAGCTAAAGTCAGTTCACTAATCTCAAGTTCTGAAAAACTTTGTCAAAATAACCAAATTTCAAAAATATTTACAGCTCAACAAATAAATAACATGAATCAATGAGACTTATCCTAAACTAAGTATATACACATATCATCAGAAAAATAATCTTAAGCGTAGAATAATTACCAAACCTCTACCTAAGACACAAACCAACACCAAAAATGGGAGAAAAATTCAGATCTAAAATTTTTTTATTTTGTCCACTCCCCCAAACTTAAAGGTTGGCTTGTCCTCAAGCAAACTAAACTAAACATACCTAACTACAAAATAAAAAATTACATGGAATAAATCTGGAACACTTCCTACTGCATCTGAATAAAATACTCATCACTAACAAAAGTGAGAAGACATTCCCCCAAACTTTATATAAGTCATTGGAAACAAGTGCCAAAAATAACACCTCTAATGGGGAAATATCAACTCATATCTGTTACACAAAATATAACTTGATGAAAATAATTAATGATCCAAATAAATATCCATGCAATAAAACTAAAAAAAATCCTAGAAAGCAATTACATATTTTTGTTGCACGTGTACAGGGACTGGTCTGATGGGGAAAAAGCACAAAATAGATCAATAAATAAAAAATTCCCCCATTTTCTGGGGTTTCTCGCCCAATGCACGCCCAGGCGTGCAAGACTGCATGCTTAGGCGCGCCAGACCTGTACACTGGTGCTTTTTTTTTTTTAAAACTAATGCAGAAAATAATAAAAAATAAATAAAAAAATAACCTACACTAACTAATTTCCTAAAAAAACTACTAAACTAAGGGAATGTTACCTAAACATTAGGTTGCCTCCCAACTAGCGCTTGTTTAACGTCACGAGCATGACGGGTCACCTCCTTTCGGAGGCTAAGGGAACTGCATCTGAGCATTAAGAGAATTTTCAGCAACTTAATGCTGAACCAAATTTAGCAGGGTGAAGTAGTTGGCCGTACATGGTGATTTTTCAAAAATATTTATGACACTTTGCTCACCATTGACACGGAGAATAACCTCTCCCCTAGGAACATCTATCACTGCCCCAGCTGTGGCCAAAAATGGCCTTCCAAAAATCAGAGGAATATTTTCATCCTCATCAATATCAAGGACAATGAAGTCCAGGGGCAGTATGAAATCATTAACCTTCACCAAAGTATCTTCCACCACTCCATAAGGACGGAGGATGGACTTATCAGCTAATTGTAAAATCGCAGGGGTATGTTTGATTTCACCTAAGTCTAGTGCATTGCAAATAGACAAAGGCATTATATTAACACTAATACCTAAGTCACAGAGGGCCTTACCAGAGTACTCCTTGCCAATGCTGACAGGAAGGTTGAAGCTTCCCGGATCCTTCATCTTCGGTGGCAGGTTGCACTTGATAATGGTGCTGCATTTCTCCGCAATCGGAAACGTCTCTTCCGAGAGCATTCCCTTCTTTCTTGTCAGCAAGTCTTTCATAAACTTCGCATACAGAGGCATATGTGCAAGAGCCTCTGCGAATGGGATGTTTATGTTAATCCTTCTGATCATGTCCAGGAACTTGGAGAATTGCCTCCGGTCCTCTTCTTTCTTCAACCTCTGAGGATAAGGCACCCTCAAAGGTAATGGAGCAGGCTTGGCTGATTCCCGGTGGTGATCCGCAAGTGGACCCTGCGTTTTCGATGCTCCTCTCTTGCCGTGCTCTTTCTCCACTTCTTGCTTCTTTTGTTCCTCTTCTTTCTTCTTTTCCGCTGCAATTGCATCACTCTTAGGAAGTGGCTCCTCATACGACTTGCCATTCCTAAGAGTCACCGCCATTAGACTCTCCTTTGGATTTGTGACAGTGTCACTTGGAAATGTTCCTAGTGACCTCTTTGATAGCTGCTTTGCAAGCTGGTCCAGCTGGAAAGACTTCTGGGCGGCTGATTCTTCATCCACTGGTAGGCATGTTCCCTCAAAGAGAGAGGAAACATCCTCATCCTTATCGCCTCCTCTGACGCACCCTCGATCTTGAAGAAATCGAGCATGTTCAGGAAGTTGGCTACATGCTCCGTGGGGTCTTGATTAGGTGCACCCGAGAATTGATCCTGTTTGATAAGATGGATGTACTGGGGATCAATCTCGAATGATGCTGCAGTGATTTCTGGCTGGACAATGCTGGACATGCAAACATCTGGGTCCACGACGGCTTAGTCAGTCAGTGTCTTCCTAGCAGGGGGTGTGGTGCCTTGCTCAGTTCGCTCAGCCGTCTTCCTTTCTTGCTCTTTCCTTTCTTTCATTGCTTGCCTTTTCCTCCTCTTTGCAATCAACTCCAGATCGGGGTCAAAATGCAACGCCTCACGGCTTCCTGCAGAACGCAAAAGCATAAAAGAGGGTTAAGCAGCACCCGTCACGAAAAGAAAAAAAAGAAAAGGAAAGATAAAAACTAAAAAAAATAAATTATACTAAAAACTACTACAAAGTACAAAAAATAAATTAAATAAATTCTAGTCCCCGGCAACGGCGCCAAAAACTTGTTCACTCTCTAGCAAGTATACTAGATCGCAAACTAATATAGTCTAGGAAGATCAGATATCGTTCCCACAAGGACTCAGAATTATTTAACTTATTCCTACCTAAGAGTAATTAAAAGTAAAATCTATTAAAATTCAGAATTAAATAAATCAATTAAAAAGAATATTTTATTGCTGGTAAAATAAATAAAAACAATTAATAATGGGTGAATGGTGGTTAGGAACTAGTTTCATTGAATATTTCATTTATTTATTATAAATCAATGTTTTCCATTTAAACCAAGAACTAATTCAGAAAATTAGTAATTCCCAGATTCCTCTGATGAAATTACTGTTTATTATTCAATTTTGTTAAATCCTAATTCCTTAGAAATTTAATCTATTGAATAACCATGATTAAGAACATTGAATCGTGAAGAGTTATATAAAAATCCAAAAGTATTCTTACAAGTTGAATCCTTATATTGTTTAATTGCATGGCCTATTTTAAATCATAGTTTTCCAATTCAGATTTAAAAATCCATAACATGAATTGATCAAGTTCATGCATAACAAATAAAACACAATTAAACACTTGATTTAAAAACTGAAAAACATTAATTTATATAAATAAACTACATAATCAAATCCACCATGTTCCTAACACAAGAGGGTTTAGTTACACATCATAGATAAGAAGAACAAATAAGAAAAGAAGTAATTCATTCCTAAATTACCACTAATCCTTGATCTGAATCTTCAGCCTTCAATGGATTCCTCCTTTGAATGCTCTCCAGAGAATGTAATCTCCCTCAAACTTGATTCTAATCTCTAATCCTAATTGATTACTGCTGCCTAACCTAGTCCTAAACACATAAATATATCTCTAAAATACAAATCCTAATAGAAACCCTCGAAATTGCTCAGAAATTGACCCAATTGGGCCTTCACGAACCTAGCGCGCCTGGGCGTGTCAGTCAGCACGCCTGGGCGCGCCATATCTGATGCCCACAAATCACCGCTGCACGCGCGCCTGAGCGCGCCATCCACGCGCCTGGGCGTGCAAAGTATTTTCTGACTCCGTTTCTCTCCGTTCTTGTGCCATTTTCAAGTTCTTCTTTTGCTCTTCTTAGCTCCAATAATATTTTCTCCAATTAAAGCTCCAAAACACCTGAAACTTACCCAAAACGGATCAAAACGTTCAAAGGATTCTATAAAACTAAAAATTCCTAAAAGTAATACAAAATACCTATATTTACAAGAGAAACAAGCCAAAACCATAGCAAAAGGAAGTGAAATTAAGCCTTAAAACATCATATATTAGACCCAAATCATGTCTCATACCAAGTTGATATCCACCTTTTGATACCACTTTGATATGTCTTGGAAGTTCTCTCTTGATTTCATCAAAGTAGAAAAGTTTGGCTTTGATACCAAGTTGATGCACCCAAGAAATGAGACCATCGATTCCAACTCTTTTCTCCAAGATAAAGATCAAATGATCTTAGACTCTAACACAATTTGGATTCGGTTTTCAAGGAATCAAGCCTTAAGGCCATTAATCTTGTGATTCAAGGTTCAATTCTTCTATCATTTTAAGAGTTGATGTAGGAAATCTTGTGAACATCAACATGGTTCTTGAATTTAAGATTGATGCAACCATCACTTATTCAAAACCGATTTGGAAGAAAAACTCAAGAAGACTCACGAATTGAGAAACTCTCTCAATCACTCAAAGAAAATGATCATGACTTGTTCATCAAAGACAGGACTCAAACAAGACCCTTTTTGTAATTTTGTAATTTGAACACACATGTGTTCTTGGACTCAAAACAAAAATAAAGACACAACACAAGATAGAAAGATGGCGTCATTCTCAAGAAGAAAAGGAACCACCTTGCTTCACATAGCATCACACCATGGAAGTCTTGATTTGATTCAACCATTGAATCATTCAAGAGAATCACTCCCTTGAGAAAGAGAAGAAAGGCATCATGCCTCATAGGCCTAAGCCACAAGTTGGTTTTTCTCAAAGTCCCAAAGCTCCCTTTCATTCATCAAGTCAATTACAATTTATAGAGTTTACAAGTTGTCATGGCTGCCTAGGATCCTATACACATGAGTTACTAGAAGGCTAGCCATGATGAGCATTCAAATCTTAACTAATGAGGAATTAAATCAATAGTAACCTACTCGGCTCATCATTGCCATTTGATGATGATTATGGCCAATTGATGATAAGAAAGTAACGTCCTCCTCTTGCTCTTAAGTTGGCCGTCCTAAGTTATGACCTCATGAAGTTGAATTTCAATTCATAACTTCCTTAGATTAAAGCTTGGCCGTTTAGCAATTGATGGCATCATGAATGGTGAATTCAATTCATAACCTTCATGTTTTGAATTCTTGGCCACACACATGATTGCCAATTGAATGTGGGATTCAATTTGAAACCTTCTCATCAATTAGATTCTTCTTATGGCTGTGTGGTCATGATTGCTCCTCATTTGAATTTGCAATTTGTAACTCTCTAAGGTCTTGATAGCTTCATGAATGATAAGAAACCTTCTTCACTTTATTTTTGTAACATCCCCAAATTTACTAAGTGGTTAGGTGCCTTAGTTAGTAGAATTGTCATAAGTGTCGTAGTATTCTTAAGTTTTGATTTTCGGTTGGAAGCGTTAATTGGCATTAGAATTAGTATGTGCTAGGGTTAGTATTTAGCTAAGTGTAAAAGAGGCATGGGTTAAGGATAGATTAGAACGTGTTTAGGATGTAGGATTTAGCTAAGGGTAAGTTAGAATGAGTAGTGAGAGCTTAGAACTCTTAGAAGTATGAAAGAAAGACAATTTACATTGAGTTAATCGATTAATTGAAGCATTAATCGATTAGATTTTATGCAACATTCATCCACTACTCGATTAATTGGTGTCTTAATCGATTAAATTTTTAGCCACATTCTGGCACTGATCGATTAAGGTCAAGACTAATCGATTAACCCTTCGTAATTGTCAAGTTTTAATCGATTAACCAAAGTGGTTAATCGATTAACCACTGCTATATCAGCCTAAGAACACGTTGATTGAACTCATTTTCACAAAGTTTCCTCTCTCCTCTCACATGACTTCTTCTTCTCTTCTTCACCTAGGGCCTTTGATTTCTCAAAGCCACCACAAAGAATCAACAAATTAAACCCCCAAATCATTTCCCTACCACTCCCTCTTGTATTTCCCTCTCTCAATTCTCAATTTCCTCTCTTTCTCACAATACCCCCAAATTAACCCTAAACCCCAAATTGTGAGATTGGTCCAAGGAGCTTGGGGAGCCATAGGAATCAAGAGAGGAAGAACTTAGGAGCTTGGATTGGAGTTGGTTTTTGGTGCTCCCTCAATTTCTCATCTTCTCCTCTGCTCTTCAAGAGGTAAGGGGTGTACTTTGGGTTTAGCATTAGAGAATGTGTTTAATTATAGTAATAGAGTTATAAATAGGTGTATTTATTGATTGATTAGGTTAATGGGTAGAAGGGTAGAGTGTAGCTAGAAAACCTTAGGTTTTGTTGATATGTTATTGTGTATGTTTATGTTAATTGTCTGGAAATTGATATTGTTTTGTGATTATTATTATCAAGTGTAAAGTGTATGATTAAAAATTGTAAAAGACATTCATATAGTTATGCATCAATAGGGCGAAGTCTTTCTCAATTGAATTTGGACCCAAACAAACGATATTTTCTGAAGGACAAAAAGGGGCTTTGAATTCAATTGAGAAATGCTTAGTATATTGGAACATGCATGGTGTAAAGGTGGACGTTAGGAGTAGGGGAAAAACACACGTCGTTTTACGATT
Source organism: Crotalaria pallida (assembly GCA_037953625.1). NCBI lineage: Eukaryota > Viridiplantae > Streptophyta > Magnoliopsida > Fabales > Fabaceae > Crotalaria > Crotalaria pallida. The sequence continues at coordinate 29,392,803 of CM075653.1, forward strand.
GATGAGGGAAAAAGTAAATTACTGGAATTATTATGGAGAACTTTGATCCTGCAAAGGATACGGGTTTGCTTCCCATATTGGGGATTGGTTCTACGTAAACCATAGTAATTCTATTACTTTGGCTCGTTTTGGCCAGTCGAGGGTGATTTATGCTAAATCCAATTTGGGCAAATCAATCCAAATTGTATGACGAACCCTAGAGGGGTGAAGTACTGAGCAAGCAAGCATGACGAACCCTAGAGGGGTGAAGTGCGGTATGACGAACCCTAAAGGGGTGAAGTACTTTGTTGAGAAATGCTTACTCCTGGTCGGTTTTTCCCCAGAGTGGAGGGTGTATGTGAGGATTGTATATTGTTATTGAAAAGGGAAAAGTGTTAAGGTACATTGTGTGAGGAACCCTCCTTCGGGGAGAATGTGAAGCACAATGTACCCAATTGGTAAAAGTGTTAAATTGTCAAGTGTTATTGTTAAAAGTGTGAAAGTGAAAGGGAAAGTGTGAATGCATTGTATAGATGTTTTAATTCGTCGAATCCGATCAAAAGTGTTAAAGTGTTTAAAATGAAATGAAATGTTTAATATCGGATTCGAGAATTAAATCACCTAAGTGTGACGTTAGCAGGGCATAACCATGTGATTATGCATTATAGTATTATATTATAGTATTATACTCTAAGTTTGCATAGTTATATATGGAATAAGGTTAGAATGTTATAATTGTTAATTGTTAACTGAATTGTATTATTGATATTGTTTGTGCATGAATATACCTATTTATGATTTATTACTATTTTTAAATGTTTTCTTTGATCTAGATTTCAAAGTACTCACCCTTACAATGGTCATATTAGGTACACCAAGGAGACATGCACAGAACGTCAAGGCCGAGAAAGTCATACTCTTGCTGAAGAGTATATTGCATAGGGTGACCTTATAGCCCCATTTAGATAGTGCAACCATTCATAGGTTCAATATTGTACTCATTAGATATTTTTGGTAAAAATGATGTTTTTATTTAAGTGTATTTTATTAATGTATAAATTTTAACACCCCGCAAATTCCTCGTATTGATTAAAATACTAAAAACACTTATTTTTGAGAAAAGAGTTTTTGAAAGAATATTTTCTTAAATAAATTTCCTAATTAACGTTTTCAAGGTAAAGAGTGACTTTAAAGAGAGGATTTCCTGAAATAATATCAAAAGTTTAGAAATTGAGTTTTTGGAAAAAATCTATGTGCTTGATATTTGTGATTTTGTATGAGTCATTTTCTAATGAAAAAGAATTATTTTCTATTCATATGTGTGTATGTGTACACGGTTTTGGTATGTATGTCTATGCTTAGGATTACATGAAAATTTGATTAGTAGAAAACTACAATGCATGAATGTGTGTTTAAGTGTGTGATTCGTGTATGTATGTGTATGAGTATGTGACGTGTATGTGCATGTATGTGTATATGTGTAACGTATGTGTGTGTATGAGGGGGAAAGCCTAGAATTTCCTAAGTAATGGACAAGAAACCAAGTTGTAACCAAGACTAAACTAAGTTAGTGAAAACCCTAACCAATAGCCAACTAGTCATTAAGCCTAAAGTGACCCCTAAAATCTAACCTATGCTACCTTGTCCCCTTGAAAATGATAACCTCCACCCATGCAACAAAGTGAGTTGCCAAAATTGCCCCTCCCATTTACACCCATGGCCGAACCTACAAGGGCAAAAGAGGAAATGTACGAATTTCCTATATAAGACTTACACCTTAGTTTATTTCCCTTCATTCACTTTCATTCTTTCATTTCCCTTCATTTCCCATACACATTTGTTGAGAGCAAAATCAAGCTCTCAACACTCAAAGAAATAGAGAAGAGGCCGTGAGCTAGAGAGGAAGAAGGAGGAGAAAACCAAGCCAAAAACCTAAGTCTTCTTGAAGATCCAAGACCCAAAAGCTAGGAGATCAACCTTTTCTTTAGGTGGGTAGATCGAATGAGCAAGAGGAAGTTGTAATAATTTAGTTTCCTTTGATCTTATGATTTTTCTTTCTTTTCTTCTTTGCATGATAACTTTCCAAGTTTAAATGAGGAGTACAAGTATGTTAGTACTTGATCGTGGATTTTTAAAAGCTAAAAGAAACTTGTAAACTTCTAACTAAGGGATTCTAAAACTCGTTTAACGTCTTTATGAAAGATCTTAAAGTTTTTCAACATAAATCTTGAAGATCTAAAAAGTTTTGAGATTTTTGAAGTTTAAAGTGTAACTCTTTACATATTGAATTTTCTTTCTTGAACCGTGAACTATGATGTTTCTAAGAGATGATTTGCTAAATAAATGGGAGATCTAAAGATCTTGGGTGTTGTATGTTGATTTGATGTTAATTTTAGTGCTTTTGTGCTTGCATGTGCCATTTATGCTTTGATCTTGGATTTTATGAAGTAAATGAACTAACCAACACTAGATCCTAGACTATATAATTCTGCCATGAGTAGAAAATTAGGTCTTGATGCTTTTTGATTTGACTTAAATGGTTGCATGTTAATTTCATGTTTAGAAAAATTGATTTGAAGTGTTGAAATGTTTGACCTTAGAACTTGATCTTTGAAAAAGTTTTAATCTTGAACCTTGCATGTGATCTTTGAATAAAAAGATTTAATTTTCCTTAATGATTAACACGGTTTTACAAAAGAACCAAAAGAAATGAGTTTTTGAGAAATGATTTGGTCTTGATCTATGTTCTATGATCATGCATGATAAAGATTTGAAGTTGAAACTTAATTTTTGGAGATGAGGTATTCGGTCTAGGCTTAGAAATCAAGAAGTCATGTTTTGATTTTCATAAGGGACACATGAATATTAATTCCTTTTTGACTTAAAGAAGCTTGTGTTTTTGCATGTTGAAAAAGTGAACCAAGAACCTTGTTTTGTCAAAGTAGGATTCGGCCTAGGTTAGAAAAATAGACTAGGGTTCTTTTTCATGAGTTGACTTGGAGTAATAAATATGTTTTGTGAAATTATGTAAAATAAATTGTTTGAAATTGTGATTGTGAGTACTTATTTTATAAACGGTTTTTGGATTTAAAAATAAAGGACACAAATAAATTAAATGATTTTGGAAAAAAATATTGTGTGTATGTGCATTCGGGTTAGAGGAAAAGAAAGAGTAAATGAATTTTGCTTCATGAAAAAGGAAATAGAATATGAGTGCTTGAAATAGATCAAGTTGATCCATGTGATTTGAAGTTGTGATCTTTGAATTGCTTTCTTTGGTGTCATTCGGTTATATAGTGTAAATAAGTTTAGGAATTTAGTTGCATGAGAATAGATTCACATTAATGGTTTTTGAAAAGGATTTAAGTTGTTTAGAGAAAGAAAAATAAATATACATATAATTGGTGTGTGAATATGTGCATAACTAAGTGTTTTGCTTTATGAAAATAAATTATTTGTGAATGGTATGATTACTTTGATAATTGATTAAATAAGTTATATGCTTCTAATTAATCAATAAGGTGTTGTTGGTTGGTTGTATGCTGAGTTGATCTTTGGAAAGAAATTGAGTGTGTAATTGATTTTGAAATTTATTGATTTTAAAATAATCTGGTTGATTTGTCTAGAATTATTGGACTATGTTTATGGCCGTCCAAAAATCTGTTTTATGATAAAGACTTGAATTTTTTTTAAAAGTATTAAATTTGAATAAAAAAGTTATTTAAAACGAAAAGTGTTTTTATAAAGTTTTCAGGGTTTTATCAAATGATTTTTGTAAAATGGCTCGTTGCTGTCCAAAGTTGTTTGGACTTGTTTCTTAATTTTAAACGTGAAAACAAGTGAGTTAAAGTAAAGTTTTCAAGCGAAAATGGATTTAAGAAAAAGCCGGGTTGAAAACGGTGCATTTTTCGGTGTTTTCGAACTTGTTTGTGGTGCTGTCCAAAACGGACCAGCAATCAAACCAAATGATTTAAATCATTTTGTATGATGTTTTTCAAATGGTTTTAAAATATTTAAAGTGCTAGAAAGTAGGGAAGATGTTTCGATCAAACAATGGTGTTTTAAGTCTTCCGACAAGGATCGAAAAGTGTTTTGAAATGAAAAAAAATTTTTCTTAATACAAGTTAATAACGAAAACGTATTTTATTTAGTACGAGGAACCTTAAAGACGAGGATCGAGGCAGCCGGCAGAGACAAGGATCCGAGGAGACGATACGCATTAAATAGCTGGACCTCTGGTGAGAGAGAAGCTTTCCTAAGACACCGTGGTAGTTAGGTGATATATTAGGACGTTCCGTATCATCTCAAAGTTCGGAACTAAGTGGTTCGGAGTCAGTAGTATAGTGACAACTGTTTGTGTTGTGTGGCCACTTATACGAAGGTGACAATGACCACATCGTTGTTGTGTGATGTTTGTATGATTGATAGCATGTTTATGTTTATTGCTTTTATTCTGCCTAATGATATTTATTGCTGTTGAATAATGTGCTGATGGACGTCTGTTACGTCCTGAATAAGAAAATGTAAATGAGATAAGTAAGTTAGGGAAAGTAAAGATATAAGAGAAAGGAATAATGATGAAAGATATAAGATGTAATAGAAAGAGATGAAGAATTGAGATTGGGGAAAGAATGAATGATAATGTTGAGAACGAGCCAGAGCTGGGGGAGAATGATGTGATTTGAGCGGAGCTGGGCTCCTTTGTTTTTGGTTTTAGACTGGGACTAGTGTTGAGTTGAGCTTGCTCCTCCATTAGCGCTCTGCAAAAGGTAATTTTTGAAAAGGGTTTTTTGAAAAAGAAGTTTTGAGGAGAATTGTAAACGAAATGTTTTTAGAAAAGTTTTGAAATAAATTTTGTGAAAAGTTTTCTTAAAAGGAGATTTTTAGAAAAGTTGTGAAAAGAGATTTTTAAGAAAGTTTTTGAAATATGGTTTTAAGGAAGTTTTGAAATGATATTTGAGAAAGTCTTTTTGAAATAATATTTTTGGGAAAATTCAATGGAATAATATTTATAGAAAAGGTTTATGAAAACAATATTTTTGCGAACGTTTGAGAAAAGAGACTTTGTGAAAGTTTTTTTTTGAAATGATGTTTTTGAGAAGAATTTTGTGAAATGATATTTCGATAAAGGTTTTGCGAAAAGATTGTTTTGAGAAAAGATCTTGACTGTTGAGAGGGATGGAGAAAATGAGATACGAGTTTATTGACGTGATCATAGCTCTGTGCTATGTGAGAAATGATGAGAGAAAGGTTGTGCCAAGTTAGTGGTCGGGACTCATTGAAGGGTTGCACGAAGGATGGGCCGACCTTAGGAGAATTAACAAGATAAAAGACTTAAAAGACAACCGCGGTGAGGTATGAGAGTGCGAAGTAATGGAGAGGAAGGAACCATAAGTATCTGCGGATACTTAGGAGGAGATTGCATTAGAGGAGGACGATGACGGTGAAACGTCAAGAAGTGTAGAGTATGTTTCTAGGCAGAACGAACTCCACAGGTGGCATACGAACGTGGTAGGGACCGGGTCCAATGTCGTGGTAAGTTCTGCGAGCCCACTAGAAACATATTGTCGCCCCCTAGATTGCAAATCTAGAACAGTGAGAGGGACTGGAGTGGGGCATCTTGATTGCCACTGTGAGACAGTGTGCCATGAATATTTATGAATTGATATGATTTGATTTGAGGCTGTAGTCCTCCTGGTCTGGGACCATTTGTTGTGAGACAGCTGTCGTGCCCGCACGGTAAAGGTCCTGTACTCCTGTTTGCTTCTGACTAGGTTGGATGGATGACCGAGGAGATGTAGACGTGAGTGATAGCCGAGAAAGAAATGGATATACCGATGATATCTAGTAGTTTCCCGAATCCAAGAAGGATGTAAAATGATAAGACTGAATGAGAAGAAATTATAAGAGTGAGAAGTGGAATTAAGGTTATAAAGATAATGATGGATAGTCATAATGATGATAAGATTGATGATAAGACTACAAGATAATAATGATAATGATATACTTGATTGTGTGTGTTTGTATGTTATATTGTCTGTTTGTATGGTCCTATTATCTTGCCTATCGTAATTCCACACCGTCGACGATGCGTCGTTCGGATCGCTTACTCTCTCCTGTTCGTTGGCATATCGGTGCTGCTGATATCTCAACGGGCAGATGGAGTATTGCATGGATATCACCATGTGGAATAAGTACGGAAGAGGTTGGAAGCACACCCCATACGGCTGGGCATGGACCGGCTACACGGAGATCGTGATCCAAGATCCAGAGCATCAACTGAGTGGAGCTAATCTAGAGCCGCACTTGGGACAAGTCAATGTACGAGGATTCAGCAGCTATGAAGAGAAGGCACGGTATGAGCAGCGAAGGAACTTTACTACATCAGATGGAGGGCTGCTGGAGTCCAATAACATTGAGGGGACAACCACAAGGGCGGCATCATCTTCGAGAACGAGGAGAGGGTGTAAGAAGGAAAAGGAGCTACGTCCACTTGCTTTCAATAGGAAAGTTTAAGGATCGTGTAGTCATCCTAGGTTGTTGTGAGTGTTTAGAATTAAGGATTACCTAAGTGATGAATCATCCATGTAACTTAACTTGTTTTGAAACATGCCCTACTTTGGTACCACCTTGTGAAGAATGTTCAATGGCCTTTTTCATGAAATACAAAGAACTACTTTGAATTGGAACTAAACCTTTTTCTTGAAAAATGTTTTTGTAAACTCAAGTGGATAAGTTTTGGTTTTAGTAACAACTCGGTTTTCATTGAAGGGGTTTTGTGAACACCAAGACTTTCACATGACGTTTTCAAATACTTCAACAATGTTTTACAAAAAAAAAAATTGGCCTCATTTTTGCAACATTAATGAATAAAAGTCAATTATTTTGGTTTACGAAAATCGGGCTGTTACATAAATTATATCTTCTCTTTTGTCTATTGAAAGTATTTCAGAAAGTTTGTAGAGTTTGAACTGAAAGTTTTATTTTTACTTTATTGAAAACTGTTCTGGACTGACAGGTTGATTTTCTTCGGGGAAAGTCCGATTTTTAGAGGAAACTCTGTCAAAATTTTTGTAAACCCCGAACGTTTCGATAAATAAATATTAAGTTAAAGTAATTTCTTAAAGTATAAAAAGTAGGATGTTACAATATCGTATCAGAGAAATGGTTGCAATCCTCGGCCCGGAGTATGGACTTTCCTACTCCCAAAGAGCTACTCCACATGAGAGTAACTAATAGGTAGTTGAATAAGTAGTTCACATTAGTGTTTCATGCATGCATCATAAGTGGGAATGAGTATAGTTTAGTAGGGTGAGTCATAGTTTAGTATTCATAGGAGTGTATCTTTAATTAGAAGTGGGCTAACTAAATTTTTCGAAGTATAACTTTGTTGTATTTAGAAATGGACAGAGAGTAGGTGTAACACCCCGCAAATTCCACGTATTAATTTAAAATACTAAAGAGATTTATTTTGAGAAAAATGTTTTGAAAAGAGTATTTTCTTAAATGTATTTCTTAATTCGCGTTTTTAAAGTAATGAGTGATCTTAAAGGAGTGATTTTCATAAAATAATGTTGAAAAATTTAGAAATTGAGTTTTGGAATGGTTATGTGTTCACAATTTTTATGCTTTAAAAGAATTAAGAATTTTTATACATGAATGGTTTTACAAGAAAAAGATTTATTTTCATGTATGTGTATGAATACGTATGTGTGTGTATGTTATGTGTGCATGGATGCATATGCATATGAATACATGTATGTGTGTTTATGTGTGTGATACGTGTGTGTGTATGAATATGCATACTATGATTTCATTCATTTTAAAAATAAGAAGCTTAGAGACTAAGATTAGAACCATGAAGAAACTAAATGGGTAGAAAACCCTAACTAGAAGCCAAAGGCAACTAAACCTAAGAGACATAGTTCCTTAATTTTCTCCACCATGTCCCCCCTAAGTTTGATAACCTCCACCCATGCAACTTATTGTGTTGCCAAAATCGCCCCTCCCACTTATATACAAACTTAAACCAAACCAAGGGCAAAAGAAGGACTACACGAATTGCCTATATAAACCACCATTCTTAGTTCACTTTCCCTTCATTTCCTTCACTTCCACTTCCCAAAACCAAACACAACACTAAGAGGCTCATCAAACCTCTTAGAAAGAGAGAAAGAAAAAGAGAGAGAAAGGAAAAGGAGGATGTTGGCCGTGAGAAAGGAGGAAGAAGAAGGAGAAACCAAGCCAAAAACCTAAGTTCTTCCTTGAAGATCCAAGGCCTTAGAAGCTAGAAGTTCAACCCTTTCTTGGTGGGTAGTTCGAATAAGCATAAAGAAGTTGTAATAGTGTAGATTTTCTTTTGACTTTGTAATTTTTCTTTCTTTTCTTCTTTGCATGTTCTATTTATGTTTGATCATGAACTTCTAATAAACTTGTAAATCTCTAATCAACGGACTTCATAACTCAAATAAGTTTTTCATTAAAGATCTTAAAGTTTTCCAACATAAATCTTAAAGATCTAAACATTTTTCAAGTTAAATCTTCTAGATCTAAAGATTTGTTGAGATTTTTGTGGATCTAAAGTAAAGCATCTTTGCATGTTCAAATTTCTTGCTTAAAACCGTGATTTGTGAAGTATTTATGAGTTTATTTGATAAATGAGTGAATGATCTAAACTTACTTGACAATAATGTGGGATCTTTGGTGTTGCATGTTAGTTGATGATGATTTTGGTTGTCTTGAGTACATGCATGTGTTGGTTGCACTTTGATCTTGAATTTTTGAGAATAAATAAATAGAACCTAAGCTACGTAATTCGGCTATGATCTAAAGATTAAGTATTGATGCTTTTTTATTTGCTCTAAATCATTGCATGTTAGCTTTATGCCTTTACAAGTTGATTTGAGTTGTTGAAATGTTTGATTTTTTGATTTGGTTTTGATAAAACTTTGATTTTCGGGGTTTTGACCTTTAAAAGCTTTTGATCTATGAAAAAGTTATACTTGTGAAGCCATGCATGTTGTTTGGAACAAAAAGACTTGATTTTCTTCAATGTTCATCACGGTTTTGATCTTTTCTCACCCAAAATGATTTTAATCTTTGATTTGTACTATCATATTTGATTTCATAACTTGATCTACAAGATCTAGGTGCATGCATGTGGTTTTTGAGAAAAGAGATTTTATTTTTCTTAATGATCCTCACGGTTCTATAAAGAAACCAAGGAAACAAGTTTTGGAAAATGATTTTTAACTTGATTCATGTTTTGTATTCTTGCATGTTAAAGATTTGAAGTTAATCATTTGTAATGGTGAGCATTCGGCCTAAGCATTAAACCAAGAGATCATGTTTTGTTTTCATGAAAAAGGACACATGCAAGATTAATTTCTTTTGATTTAAGAATCTTGTGTTTTTGCATGTTGACAAAGTGAACCAAAAATCTTATTTTTGTCAAAGTAGGATTCGGCCATGCATACTAGCTAGACTAGGATTCCTTTTTCAATGAAGTGACATAAAAACAATGAGTATGTTTTGTGAAATTATGTTAAAATAAATTGTTTGAAATTATGTTGTAAATAATTATTTTCTAATCGGTTTTTGATTTAAAAATAAAGGAGATAAATGAACTAAATGATTTTGGAAAAAGTATTTAAATGAATATATGTGTTAGTATGTGTATTCGGTTGAGAGGGAAAGGAAGAGTAAATAATTTTGTTGCATGAAAAAGAAAATAGAATCTAAGTGTTTAAAATAAATCAAGTTGATGTATGTGGTTTAAATTTGTGATGTTTGACTTGTTTTCTTTGATGTCATTCGGCCAAGTAGGATAAATAAGATTAGGAAGTTTAGTTACATGAAAATAAATTCACATAATGATTTTGAAAAGAATTGAAGTGTTGCGCTTGGTGTATATCCTTATGAGTGTGTGAATGCCTAAGTGTTTGTTTTATGAAAATGAAAATGTTTAGAAAATAATTAAGTGAATAAGTATTTGATTTGTAATGATTAATTTGTTACTTGTATGATTTGATTCATTTGAGTGTTGATGTGACGGTGTGCTAGTTTATGTTTGAAAAATAATTGAGTGTGTAAATGGTTTTGAAATTAATTGATTTTAAGAAAATTCCATTGTGTTTTATTTGAGATTTTTAAATTGTGTTTATGGCTGTCCAAAGTTGTTTTGTGATAAAGACTTGAGTTTTAGAGTGTTAATTTTGAATAAAGGAGTTGTTTTAAACGAAAAAGTGTTTTTACGATGTTTTCGGGGTTTTATCAAAAAGATTTCTGTAAAATAATTCCTTGCTGTCCAGAATCATTTAAAAATTGTTTCTTAACTTTGAAAATATTTTCGAATGATTTAAAGTAAAGTTTTAAGTAAGAATTGATTTAAGAAAAAGCCGGATTGAAAACGGCGAATTTTTCGGTGTTTTCGAATATACTCAAGGTGCTGTCCAAAACGGACCAGCAACTAAAATAAATTATTCAAATCACTTTACTAAATGTTTTCCAAACGATTTTTTGAAAACACTTAAGGTATTAGAAAAGATTAAAGTTGTTTGAAAGAAAACGATTATGTTTTAAGCCTTCCGATAAGGGATGAGAAGTGTCTAAGTTATGAAAAAGATTTTATTAATACAAGTTAATAACCTAAGCGTATTTTATTTAGTACGAGGAATTTGAAAGATGAGGGATTGGGGCAGCCGGCAGCAAGAAGGATCCGAGGAGACGGTACGCATTAAATCGTTGGAACTCAGGTGAGAGAGAAGCTTTCCTAAGACACCGTGGTAGTTAGGTAATTTATTAGGACGTTCCGTATCATCTCAAAGATCGGAACTAAGTGGTTCGGAGTCATTAGTATAAGTGGCAATTGTCTGTGTTGTGTGTGGCCACTTATACGAAGGTGACAACGACCACATTGTTATTGTGTGATGTGTGTATGTTGATAGCATGCTTTTATTATTTATTTAATTATGCCTAATGATGTTGATTAAAATGAGTAAACGGCTGATGGACGTCTGTTACGTCCTGAAAATAAAAATGAGATAAGTAAGTCGATGGAAATAAAGATAAAATAAGAATGGAATAATGGTGAAGGATAAGAGATTGATTAGAAAAGAGATAAAGGATTGAGATTGGGAAAAACAAATGATGATGTCGAGAATGAGCCAGAGCTAGGAAGAGTAATGTCGTCATGAAGGCGAGATGTGATTTGAGTGGAGCTTGGCTCCTTTGATTTTGTTTTTGGGAAAAAGACTAGTGTTGAGTTGAGCTTGCTCCTCCATTAGCGCTCAGCCCAAAGACGCGATTTTTGAGAGGTTTTTGAAAAGAGATTTTTGAAAAGGGTTTGTGAAAAGAGACTTTTGAAAAGGCTTATGAAAAGAGACTTTCTTTTAAAGGTTTTTGAAAAGAGGTTTTGAGGAAAATTATAAGGAGTATTTTCAGAAAAGTTTTTGAAAGGAAATTTTGTGAAAAGTTGTGAAAGAAGATTTTTAGAAACTCGATGAAAAAAGATTTTTAAGAAAGTTTCAAATATGATTTTATAAAAGCTTATGACATGAAATTTTCAGAAAATTTATAAAATGTGTTTTGAGGAAAGTATATGAAGCAAGACTTCTTTTGAAAAATATTACAAAACGTGATTTTTGAGAAATTTGTAAGAAAGGGATTTTTGAGAAGATTTGCGAAATAAGATTTTTAGAAAGTCGTGAAATGAGCTTTTTGAAAAGTTTTGAAATAAAATTGAGATATGAGATACGAGTTTATTGATGTGACCCCAGCTCTGTGTGTAACAGCCCGATTTTCGTAAACCAAAATAATTGACTTTGTGTATTAAAAGTTACCAAAAATGAGGCCAATTTTTTTTTTTTTTAAACATTGTTGATATGTTTGAAATCGTTGTTTAAGAGTTCTTGGTATTCCCAATACCCTTTTTCGAAAACCGAGTTGTTACTAAAAACTTTCCTTCTTATAAAACATTTGTTTCAATAGAAGAACTTGGTTCGAAATCATCTTGACAATCTTTCAAAAACTTCACATGGAATACTTAACATGAAATGTATTCCATCAATCAGTTTGAAAACTTAGCTTGATTACATAAATGGTTCATAACTTGGTAATCCTTACTTCAAACTTTCACAACAAACTTAACTTAATAATCCTATCCTTAGACTATCCTATTGAACACGATCGGATGAAGTCCCTCCTTCTTGCGTTCTCTCCTCACTTCCGAGGATGATGCCCTCCTTGTTGCTGTCACCTCATTGCTGATGGATTCCGGCTCCGCCTCATGAAGAAGGGAAGTATTCCTCCGAGTCTCATACCGAAACTTCTCCGCGTAGTTCCTATACCCTCGTATGGTGACTTGCCCTATGTGCGGCTCCAGGTTAGCTCCACTGAGTAGATGTCCTGGATCTGCAATTACGATTTGGGTATAGCCGGTCCATACCCATCCACTTGGAGTGTGCTTCCAACCTCTTCCGTACTTACTCCACGTGGTGACATCCATGCAGTACTCCATCTGCCCGTTGAAATACCAGCAGCACCGATATGCCAACGAACAGGAGAGAGTAAGCATTCCGAACGACGGATCGTCGACGGTGTGGGATTACGCTAGGCAAAATAATAGGACCATGCAAGCATACAATATAACACACGGGCACACAACAACCAAACATATCATTATCGTTATGATTATCATTATCATTATCATTCCCTTTTATGCATTTCTCACGGGTATTCTTTCTTTCTTTCTTTATTTCCTTTACTTCCCTTAATTTCTCATTTTCTTTTCATCCAGTTTTATCCAATTACCCTCTTTATTGCCTTGGGGGAAAATACCATACATCAGAATATTCATTTCGTCCTCGACTATCACTCACGTCTACATCTCCTCGGTCATCCACCCAACCTAGTCGGAAGCAAACAGGAGTACATGACCTTTACCACGCGGGCACGACAACTGTCACAACACATAAATGGTCCCAGACCAGGAGGATCTCGTCCTCAATAATTTCAATAATAACAAGGCTCACTGTCCACGCAGTGGCAAACACAATGCCCCGTTCCAGTCCCTCTCACTGTTCTCGATTTGCAATCTAGGGGGCGACAGTATGTTTCTAGTGGGCCAGCAGAACTTACCACGGCATTAGACCCAGTCCCCACCACGTTAGTGCGCCACATGTGGAGTTCGTTCTACCTAGAAACACACTCTAGACTTCTTTACGTTTCACCGTCATCGTCCTCCCCTAATGCAATCCCCTCCTAAGTATCCGAAGATACCTATGGTTCCTTCCTCTCCACTACTTCGCACTCTCATGCCTCACCGCGTATGCCTTTTAAGTCTTTTATCTTTTTAATTAATCCTAAGGTCGGCCCATCCTTCGTGCAACCCTTCAACGAGTCCCGACCACTAACTTTGCATAGCTTTCTCTCATCATTTCTCACATAGCACAGAGCTGGGATCATCTCAATAAGCTCGTATCACAATCTTTCTCATTTCATTTCCAAAATCTTTCTCAAAGTCTCTTCCCTCAATTTCTCAAAGTCGTACATCACCACTTTCTCAAAATCTTAAATCATCAACTTTCATACTCTGTCCTCAAAACAATCTTTTCACAAAACCTTTTTCGAAAATATCGTTTTACAAAATCTCTTTTCAAAAACCTTTTTCAAAAATTCCTTTCGCAAATCTTCTCAAAAGTTTTCTTTCCTAGTTCTTTAAAGAATCTCTTTCACAAATCCTTTCAAAAATCTTTCTTCAAAACCCTTTTTCAAAAAAACTGCTTTTCAAAAACCTTTTTCAAACTTCACACCATTGCTGGGCGCTAATGGAGGAGCAAGCTCAAATCAACACTAGTCCCAGACTAAAACTGAAAACAAAGGAGCCCAGCTCCACTAAAATCACATCTCTTTTCCCATCATCAACATCACTTTCCCCAGCTCTGGCTCGTTCTCAACATCATCATCAATTCATTCCCCAATCTCAACTCTTTCTTTCTTTTCCAACACATATCTTATTCACACTCATTATTCTTTCTCTTTGTATCTTATCATTATTATTTCCTCATGCTTCTAACTTAACTTTCCATCTTATTACTTTCACAACTCATTTACTTCATTTTTATTTCCTTATTCAGGACGTAACAGACGTCCATCAACATATTATTCATTCAATTTAATAGCAATAAATATCATTAAGCATAATTAAATTAGTAAACATAAACATACTATCAATCACACAAACATCAAACAACATAGTGTGGTCATTGTCACCTTCGTATAAGTGGCCACACAATACAAACAATTGCCACTTATACTACTGACTCCGAACCACTTAGTTCCGATCTTTGAGATGATACGGAACGTCCTAATAAATCACCTAACTACCACGGTGTCTTAGGAAAGCTTTTCTCTCACCTGAGGTCCAGCTATTCAATGCGTACCGTCTTCTTGGATCCTTTGGCTGCCGGCTGCCCCAATCCCTCGTCTTTAAGATTTCCTCGTACTAAATAAAATACGCTTTCGTTATTAACTTATATTATGAAAATCTTTTTCATAACCTAGATACCTCTCATTTCCTCGTATTTAAATAAAACACACTAAAGTTGCTAACATGTATTAAGAAAATCTTTTTTTAAATCAATTATCTCTTGAAAACTTTACTTTAAATCACATGAGAACGTTTTTAAATGTAAGAGGCAAGTCCAAATAATTCTGGACAGCAAAGAATCATTTTATAAAAATCACTTTGATAAAACTCCGAAAACATCGTAAAAACACCCTTTGTTTTAAATGACTCTTTTATTCAAAATTAACACTTTAAAACTCAAGTTTTTATCACAAAACACTTTGGACAGCCATGCACATAGTTTAAAACCTCAAAGGAAATTTTCTTAAAACCAACTTATTTCAAAACCAGTTACATACTCAAATATTTTTCAAACATAGACTAACACACAACCACAACAATACTTAAATAAATTAGGTTACACAAGTAATTAATTAATCATTTAATTATAATCCAAACAAAATACTTAGGCATTCACATCCTCAATCATTTTCCAAACATCAACTTAACTTACAGGAATCAGCAACACAAAATGAATAATTTAATTTCAATTATAATTCAAAAACTTATTCGTTTAATTTTCTTCTAAACATTTTAATTTTCATAAGACAAAAACACTTAGTCACACACATTTTCACAAATCAAATTCAATCAAGATTCAACCCCAAACATATTTATATTTCATGACCGAGTATAATCTAGGAAAACAAATCAAACATCACAAATTTAAGTCACATAAATAAACTTGATTTTTTTTAAACTCTTAAATTCTATTTTCTTTTTCATACAACAAAATTACTTACTCCTTCTTTTATTCTTACCCGAATGCACATACCCATACATATATTCATTTAAACATAATACTTTTCCCAAAATTATTTTATTCATATATCTCCTTTAAAAAAAACCGATTAGAAAGTAATCATTTACAACACAATTTCAAACAATCTATTTTAGCATAACTTCTTAAAACATGCTCATTGCTTTTTATGTCACTTCATTGAAAAGGACCCTAGTCTATTTCCCATGCCTAGGCCGAATCTAATTTGACAAAATAATGTTCTTGGTTAACTTTGTCAACATGCAAAAACACAAGATTCTTAAATCAAAAGAAATTAATCATGCATGCATCCTTTTTCATGAAAACAAAACATAATCTCTTGGTTTAAGGCTTAGGCCGAATGCTCACTATTACCAATCAAGATTAAACTTCAAATCTTTAACATGCAAAACATGAATCAAGTTAAAGAAATCATTTTCCAAACTTGTTTCCTTGGTTTCTTTATTAAACCGTGAGGATCCTTAAGAAAAATAAAATCTCTTTTCTCAAAACCACATGCATGAACCTAGATCTTATAGATCAAGTCATGAAATCAACCAAAATGGTACAAATCAAAGATGAAAATCACTTAGGGTAAGAAGAAGTCAAAACCGTGACATGAAGTGAAGGGGAATTAAATATTTTGGTTCAAAAACATCATGCATGTATTAAAACTCAAGACTTGTCCACAAAATCAAAACTTTTTATCTATAAATTTCATGAAAAGATTTCAAGAACCAAAACTTTTCAAAGATCAAAACAAAATTAAAGCTTCATTAAGTTCAAGTTAAAATCAAACACTTCCAATTACTCAAATCGACTTTTCTAATCATAAGATTAACATGCAATGGCTTGAACTAAATTAAAAAGCATCTAAGCCTACACTTTTGGTTATGGCCAAATCATTTAGTTTAGGATCTAGGACTCTACAAATTTATTTATTCTTAGAATTTTAAGATCAAGGCATAAACAAAACATGCATCTACTCAAATCATCAGGATCATCATCAACCAACATGCAACACCAAGATCTCAACATTATTGTTAAGAAAGTTTAGATCTTCCATTTATTTACCAAAGAAACTCAAAAACACATTGTAGTTCACGGTTTTAAGAAAAAGAGTTCAACACACAAGAGATATACTTTAAATTTTACAAAAATCACCAAAACTTTTTAGATCCTTGAGATTGATGTTGAAAAACTTTAAGATCTTTAATGAAGATCTTAATCGAGTTAGGAAGTCCGGTAGTTAGACATTTACAAGTTATTTTTAGTCTTGAAAGTTCAAGATCAAAGATAAAACTTAGAAAATTAACATGCAAAGAAGGAAAGAAAGAAAGATTACAAGATTAAAGAAAACTAAGCTGTTACAATTTCCCTCATAATCTTCGAGCTACCCACCAAAGGAAAGTTGGTCTTCTAACTTCTATGTGCTTGGATCTTCAAAGGAAGCTCTAGGTTTTGGCTTGGTTTTCTCCTCCTTCTTCCTCTCTAGCTCACGGCCTTTTCTCTATTTCTTTAGGTGTGTGTTGAGAGCTTAATGTTTGCTCTCAACCAAAGTGTTTGGAAGGTGAAGGAAATGAAAGAAAAGGAATGGAAATGAACTATGGGTGGCGATGTATATAGGCAAAAGCAAGGACATGAGACTTTCCTCTTTTGTCCTCAAAAGGATTCAGCCAAGGTGTAGATGGAAGGGGTAATTTTGGCAACTCAAGAGTTTGCATGGGTGGAGATTATCACTTCTAAGGAGACAATGAGGAGTAGATTAAGGAACTAGGTTTCCTTGGGCTTGATTACTCTTTGGCTTCTAGTTAGGTTTTTCCCACACATCTAGTTTGGTCATGGTTAGGATTTAATCTATTTGATTCCTAGTCTAATGCTTAGGAAAGTCCTAGGCTTGCACACATTCATACATATGCGCCACATACACACACTCACACATGCACACCTACACGTATCACACACATATTCTAACATTCATGCATTATCACACTCTTAGGCTAATTTAATTCCATATAATCTCAAACATATATGTATATAGATATACACGTAGCACACCACACATACATGCATCATCTTTTAATTTCTTAATTAATTCTATTTTAGAACATCTAACTACCAATCCTCATAATATTTCAGAATAACTCAAGGAATCACATTAACACCATCACACATTAAATACATATTAACTAACACATATATTTTAGAAAACAATCTCTTTCTTATGGAAATACCTTTGTTTAGAAATCACCTTTTCTTTAAGGCATAAAATCGTCTAACATATAATTAACTCTCAAAATCCATTTTAAAACTCATGACATCATTTTATGAAAACCTTTTCCTTAAAATCACTCTTTACCTTAAAACGTTAATTAGGAAATTTATTTATGAAAATATTCTTTCAAAAACACTTTCCCCAAAATAAATCTCTTTAGCATTTTAATTTAATACGAGGAATTTGCGGGGTGTTACACTGTGCCATGTGAGAAACGATGAGAGAAAGATTGTGCCAAGTTAGTGGCCGGGACTCATTGAAGGGTTGCACGAAGGATGGGCTGACCTTAGGATAATTAAAAGGATAAAAGACTTAAAAGACATTCGCGGTGAGGTATGAGAGTGCGAAGTAGTGGAGAGGAAGGAACCATGGGTATCTGCGGATACTCAAGAGGAGATTGCATTAGGGGAGGACGATGACGGTGAAACGTCAAGAAGTCTAGAGTATGTTTCTAGGCAGAACAAACTCCACATGTGGCATACGAACGTGGTAGGGACTGGGTCCAATGCCGTGGTAAGTTCTGCGAGCCCACTAGAAACATACTGTCGCCCCCTAGATTGCAAATCTTGAACAGTGAAAGGAACTGGAGTGGGGCATCTTGATTGCCACTGTGAGACAGTGTGCCTTGAGTATATTTATGAATTGATATGATTTGATTTGAGGCTGAGTCCTCCTGGCCTGGGCCAATTGTTTGTGAGACAGCTGTCGTGCCCGCATGGTAAAGGTCCTGTACTCCTGTTTGCTTCCGACTAGGTTGGGTGGATGACCGAGGAGATGTAGACGTGAGTGATAGCCGAGATCGAAATGAATACTTTGAGGATATTTTAACACTCCCCAATCACCAGAGGTTATGAATTGATAAGACTAGAGGAAAAGAAAATATAGTGATGAAATGGAAATGAATGAGGAAAGGAAAGAATGTTCATAAGATGTGAAAGAAAGAAGGAAATGAAAGAGGATAACAATAATGCTAATAATGTAAGATAATAATGATAATGATGTCAATAATATGTTTGGTTGTTTTGTGCTTGTATATTGTATTGTGCGTTTGTTTGGTCCTGGTATCTTGCCTATCGTAATCCCACACTGTCGACGATGCGTTGTTCGGATCGCTTACTCTCTCCTGTTCGTTGGCATATCGGTGCTGCTGGTATCTCAACGGGCAGATGGAGTATTGCATGGAGGTCACCACATGGAGTAAGTATGGAAGAGGATGGAAGCGTACCCCATACGGCTGGGTGTGGATCGGCTATTCCCAGATTGTGATTACCGATCCGGAACATCTACTCAGTGGAGCTAACCTGGAGTTGCACTTGGGGCAAGTCACCGTACGAGGATATAGGAACTACGCAGAGAAGTTACGGTACGAGACCCGGAGGAATTCTTCCCTTCTCAATGGAGCGGAGTTGGAATCCATTAGCAATGAGGGGACAACAACAAGAAGGGCATCATCCTCGAGGACGAGGAGAGAACGCAAGAAGAAGGAGGAACTTCATTCGATCGTTTTCAATAGGATAGTTTAAGGATAGTGTTATTAGTTTACATTTGTTATGAATGTTTTGAAGTAAGGATTACCGAGCCATGAACCATTTATGTAATCGAGCTAAGCTTTTAAACTGACTGACGGAATACATCTTTTGCAAAGTAACTCATGTAAAGTTTTTGAAAACTGTTAAGATGATTTGAAACCAAGTTCTTTTATGAAAACGAAAGTTTTATGAAAACAGATTTTTGGTAACAACTCGGTTTTCGAAAGAGAGTGTTGAAGAACATCAATGACTTTACATTAACGTTTTCAAACACTTCAACATTGTTTTACAAAAAAAAATAAAAAAATTTGGCCTTATTTTGACAACTTTAATAAACAAAAGTTAATTGTTTTGAGTTACAAAAATCAGGCTGTTACAGTAGGGACTAAGGGAAAGGGAAACTCTCAACGGGACAGAGCATGAAACTGCTACCCCAACGGGAAGTACTAACTCTTAGTTTTGAATTGGTTATGTCTATTTCAAAATATGACAAGACATTGAGATTTTCGCTTTAAGAGGAAATTTAAAAGCCTTCTCTTGAATCGAGGATGAGTCATTCCCTTATTTGATTGGAACTCAAGTAGCACGGAAACAATTTTATCTCTAATGCAATGTAGAATCGAGAAGGATCCCTCGCATTTTGTATTCATTGGTATATGACATGGTTAAGTCCTTGAATCTAATCAAATAATTGTTAGATTTATTTTTCTAAGTGTAAAAATAGGATCAGTACTAGAAGTTGTCTAGATTATACACTTCGAGCATTCTTTATCAGAGTGCGCAGCGGAAGTGAATAGGTGTGAACCCATTGTAGTTTCCTTTAACTGTGATTACTAGGTGTTGTCTTGGTAAGACCTAATTGCCTTCTACATTTCCACATTATCTTTTGGTGATAAACGTACTCTGATTTCGAAAGTATGAAAGTGCTTTTATAACAAATCTTTTCAGGATTTTATTTTGAAAACGTATTAGTACTATGATTTGTAATGAATGTCAAGTACACTGAAATTTTTATAATTTCCATAGTGTGGAATTGATTCAAACTCTGATAATTGATTGAATGTCGCAACACTAATTTCCAAGAAAGTTTTACTCACAATGTGAATTTCTAATTGATTGAATGATAGTGTAATTTACTCTTAAGTTACACCAATTATCAATTAATAGGTATTCAATGAAGGCGACATAAGTCAATTTGAACTCCCAAACTAAAATGAAAGGAAAGGCATTCACTAGAATTTGAAAAGGTGAATGACATTAAACTTTTGAACGGAGAATCCGTTCCTTTTATTTGGGTTTGACGATTATAGAGGATTCTTATTTTCTTGGTCAAAGGAATCCTCCAAACTTCTGAATCAGCTCCAATGGATGTGAAATGATTTTGAAAACTTATGTGAATGATTTGAACTTATAAGTGCTTGACATGTCTTTTCCTAAACAATAATTTTTTTTAAGTTTTAAATGAAAAGAATTTACAAAAGTATAAAGTGTTTTTCCTCTTTTTAAAGAAAATGCAAATTCTTGAAAATTCTTTTATCACCAAGTACCAAGCCTTTTTCACAAAAGTTGGTACTTCATTGTTCTTTGCTGAAAAGTGGAAGTGGAAAATGTGAAGTGAAGGTAGTAAGGTGAGTTAAAGGTAATGTGGATACCCTAGAGTTAAAGTCTAGTCTAGAACCAAACCAGAGTAATGGATGTTGTTCCTTCTTCCTTCAAGTTCATATAGAACTCCAAGGGATTCATTGTAATTATCGAACAAACTGTATTCCGGAATTGTAAACCATTTTCAAAACATTATTAACTCTTCCATGGAATGTAGTTTATGAATGTTAAAGTTCTAGTCTCAGCGTCCATTGTAACATCCCCAATTTTCGATATCCGTTTAGGATGGTTATTAGAGGCAAATTAGTGTGTGTTTAAGTGTTTAAAGTGTAGAGTTTAGCCAAGAGTAGAATTGTAGGAGGTAGAACTAGCTTAGAACGAGTTTTGATAATATAAGAATGAGATTTTGGAGTAGTAATCCAAGCCAAGATGAAGGTGGGAGCCTAAGGAAGTGAATTGGAGTTAGAAAACCACCAAAATAGGGTTTTCAGCAAGGTAATCGATTACTTTGAAGGCTGTAATCGATTACTTGCTCCCTGGAAAATCACACAAAAGTTGCATTAAAAGTAATGGATTACTTGGGCAAAGTAATGGATTACTTGGGCAAAGTAATGGATTACTTGGAAAAAGTAATCGATTACTTCCAATCAGATCTGATTAAAAACACGCTTTTCCTTCATTTTTCCCATAAGTTTTCTCTCTCCTCTACTCGACTCTGTCTCTCTTGTTCTTCGATCTCCCTCTTCTTCTCTCTACCCTCACGCTCCAATCTTCCAAAACAACAACAAATCACACCAACCAACATCAAATAAACATCATAAATCATCTCCCTATCACATATTTATATGTTTCATCTCTCAAATCTCATTGTTTCCTTCAATTTCATGAAAAGCCCCAAATTGGGAACCCAAAAACCCTAACTCCCAAATCCACTAAATAGGGTCTTCCAATCCTTTAAGGAAGCATAGATCGGGTATGAGGGCATGGAATAGGAGGCTTAAGAGCTTATTTGGAGCTTGGTGGATGTGTTGTAAGGAAAACCCCAATCTCTCTCTTTCTTTCTCTCTCTTAAAGGTAAGGGGGAGTAATTTGGTTTTAATTAAGGAAAGGATTTAATGATAGTAATAGAGTTATAATTAGTTGTATTTTTATATGTGTATGTCTGATTTGTATGTTGATCTTTCTATGATTGAACATAAAAGTATATGTGATGAACTTAGGAATTATGTTAGTAATGGATTGTTATAATTGTTATAGACTTAATTGATGGACTGAATGATATGGCCATGGTTGTTATTGCTTCCATGTGTGATTGTTATTATATATATATATATATATAGCATGGCCATAACTCTTAAGTTAGAGAACCCCACCCAATTGGATATAAAGTCTTAAAGGTTTGAGTAACAAAAGCTACATAAAATGAACTAGAAACACGTGCATTCAAGGAGTAAGGTGGACCTTAGGTGTAATGGGGAAAACTTACGTTTCTATTCGTGAAGGCAAAAGTAACTAGATTGTGCCACAAAAACAATCGCTGAGAATTGTTATGGAAAACCTTGATCTTCCAAAGGGCCGGGTTCGCAACCCGTGTCGGGGATTCGTTTTATGCAAACCATAATAATTCTGTCAGTTACTTTGGCTTTTCGTGGCCAGTGAGGGTGATTTCTACTAGAGCCAATTTGGGCGAATTTATCCAAATTGTACGTTGTACACTACCCTAGAGGAGTGTGACGTATTGTGCAAGCGGATGAGCGATATTCCTAGAGGATATGAAGCATCCAAACAGGGGTTGGGAAATGCTTACTCCTGGTTGGTTTTCCCCAGAGTGGAGGGTGTAGTGTTGTGAGGAAATTGTTATTGTTATTGGAAATGGAGAAGTGCATTCATTGTTACAGTGGGTTTAATTCACTGAATCCAATGAAAGCGTTAAAGTGTTATAGTGAATAAAGTTAAAGGGTACAGTGTTACATTGGATTCAGGAATTAAACCATAATGTTATAAAGTTGCATTCATACTCATATGATTGAGCATAAATGCATTGCTATGTATGGATATTGGGTAAATGAAAGGTGCATGTATAGTGTAATGAAATGGATAAATGTTAAGGTATAGGAAAAGTATTGATGAATTGGATAATGTGAAGCATGAGTATATGTGTATGGGTATGTCTAGTTATGTCCTATTACTGCTATTTCAAGTGCTTTCCTTGATAATTATTCAAATTACTCATCCCTTAAGTTGATCATTTTAGGTACCATCGGAGAAAGACATTCATTGCTTCCGTGTCGAGAAAGGTATACTCACAATGAAAGAGTATATTAGTGATTAGGACCTGAAGGTCACAATAATCCTGCAACTGCTCTTAGATTCTATGATGTAAATCATTTCATTATACATTGTAATTAAGTATTAACTTTTCATTTTAAGTTAAAGATACTCTTATTTTGTAAAAGAGACTTTATAAGGATTTGTGAAAAAAAAGAAAAAGTGTTAGCGGTTGTGAAGGATATTGATATATCCTCTTTTAAATGAACTCGAAAGCATGCCACAACCACTACAATGTAATTATTGTTTTGTTTATTTAGAAACTGTTCTGGACTGACAGGTATAACTTTTAACTTGGGGAAAGTCCATATTTTAAAGGAAACTCCGACAAATTTTTTATCAAACCCCAAGTATTTTCTAATGAAATCACCAACCTAAAGTTATATAATTTAAGTATAAAAGGTAGGATGTTACATCCATTATAAAGGTCGTAGCACCAAAGTCTAATTGGTATTAAGGAAGTCTCAACTAGGGCTTAAGGTTAAGTTGTAGTTGTGCAATCTTTTAACCTAAGAGACCAATTAGGAAACCTTAAACCTTAGGAAGAATAGTAAGTGTAGTGCTAGTCGAAGCCTTGTATAATAGAAATTTCTTTTAGATTGAGTGTAGAACCTCAATAGTTTCATCCATAGATTGGGAGGTAGAAGCTAGGTCCGACTTGTCTGAGTCCTAGAATTTTAGGCATAAGTGTGTAGGCATATAGAAGTGCATATAGGAAGCGAGTTTTAAATGTTTTCGAACGCTGGAATTTTTATGTATATGTATTTACGATTTTTAAACTTATTAGGACTATATGTTAAGTCCAAATGTTTTTATGAGCCTTTTCTTATGATTTTGGGTAGTTCCTAAATTTCAAATTCCTTCAAGTATTATATATATACTACTTCAAATCGATTTTTAACTAAGATTGTTTTCTACCTCCTATTGAAAGTGATTTTAAAAGAGTACTATATTAGTTTTTATTAACTAATTACCAAATCAAATTTTCAAAGTTAATTTCCTTGTGTCCCTCACATGGTAATTCAAAATTTCCATCTTTTCCTAAGACATCTATTTTTTTTCAAAGTAATGTCTTTCGTGAAGAAAACTTCGCAAGTGCTAAACTTGTGATTTTGATACATTGGTTTTGTTTGGAGAACAACTTATTTTCTATACATAGGATTGAAGTGTATTTATTTTCACTATAACCCCAATGTTTTCAATCATAGTTATAATCCGGGTATTTTCCCATTTTGACCATTCTTAAGAAAATGTTTAGTATAAACTAAAATTTTAACTTGTACAATATATTTCCCCCATGATTGACAATCCGGAACATAGGGACATTCCAAACCTTTTCACTTTCATGATAAACAAACTTGGTTGAAGATTAATAGCATCAACTCTATTAATCCTCAACCTTATTTTTCTAATGGTGTCACATACCGGAGAAGGCTATGTAACTACTGAGGATTATCAAGAAATTGTTTATACCCTTGATTTTAAACCTTATGTATTTAACTGGTTCTTTTAAAACTTGGTTGCATCCATGCACCAATAATAATTTCTTTTAAGTCTAAGGGAGTAATGCCATTGGCAAAATTTTTCCAACCTTTTTTTCTCATTCCAATGCAAAGCTCCTTTGGTGTGTATGGATTACTTCTACTTCTTTGTGTTGAATTGCTATTCTGCTTTTCTTTTAAGGAATGCACTCTTTAATAAAGTTTAATTTAAATTTAAATGATGTTCTTTTACTTAATTTTTATTTGATTTTTTTAAAAAAATGAAAATCTTTATATATATATCATAATACTTTGATGCTTTGTTTTGTGTTTGATCTTTCCCTTAACTTATGTTTGAATTATAATTTTGTGACATTGACTTTTCTTAAATGATGAATGTTTTGTGTTGATTTTTTTTATCTGTGTTGTGTATAGGTAGATGCTTTAATAGATTGGATACCTAGATCTTATTGAATGTTAGGTTATATTGATCATTGGTCTATCTCTCTTTGTGGTTGTGAGTAATAGTAATGGAATAGAATCTCAAGTGTAGAACCCTAATGGTTTCGTAGGACTGCTTGTAGAAAGTCTCATTAGTAAGCAGGTAGACCTAGTAAAGACACCCAACCGGAGTTGCATCCTAAGTGGGGGAGTGAATCCCAAAGGTTGTGTCTATCATGAAGTAGGGTAAGACCTCTCTTTCAGTCGAGCATGTAGCTCAATATCCTTCTTTTTATTTAAGTGAGCCGAATTTCGGGGACGAAATTCATATAAGTGGGGGAGAATTGTAACATCCCCAAATTTACTAAGTGGTTAGGTGCCTTAGTTAGTAGAATTGTCGAAAGTGTCATAGTATTCTTAAGTTTCGATTTTCGGTTGAAAGCGTTAATTGGCATTAGAATTAGTATGTGCTAGGGTTAGTATTTAGCTAAGTGTAAAAGAGGCATGGGTTAAGGATAGATTAGAACGTGTTTAGGATGTAGGATTTAGCTAAGGGTAAGTTAGAATGAGTAGTGAGAGCTTAGAACTCTTAGAAGTATGAAAGAAAGGCAATTTACATTGAGTTAATCAATTAACTGAAGCATTAATCGATTAGATTTTATGCAACATTCAGCCACTACTCGATTAATTGGTGTCTTAATCGATTAGATTTTTAGCCACATTCTGGCACTAATCGATTAAGGTCAAGACTAATCGATTAACCCTGTGTAATTGTCAAGTGTTAATCGATTAACCAAAGTGGTTAATCGATTAACCACTGCTATATCAGCCTAAGAACACGTTGATTGAACTCATTTTCACAATGTTTCCTCTCTCCTCTCACACGACTTCTTCTTCTCTTCTTCACCTAGGGCCTTTGATTTCTCAAAGCCACCACAAAGAATCAACAAATTAAACCCCCAAATCATTTCCCTACCACTCCCTCATGTATTTCCCGCTCTCAATTCTCAATTTCCTCTCTTTCTCACAATACCCCAAATTAACCCTAAACCCCAAATTGTGAGATTGGTCCAAGGAGCTTGGGGAGCCATAGGAATCAAGAGAGGAAGAACTTAGGAGCTTGGATTGGAGTTGGTATCGGTGCTCCCTCAATTTCTCATCTTCTCCTCTGCTCTTCAAGAGGTAAGGGGTGTACTTTGGGTTTAGCATTAGAGAATGGGTTTAATTATAGTAATAGATTTATAAATAGGTGTATTTATTGATTGATTAGGTTAATGGGTAGAAGGGTAGAGTGTAGCTAGAAAACTCTAGGTTCTGTTGATATGTTATTGTGTATGTTTATGTTAATTGTCTGGAAATTGATATTGTTTTGTGATTATTATTATCAAGTGTAAAGTGTGTGATTACAAATTGTAAATGACATTCATATAGTTATGCATAAATAGGGCCAAGTCTTTCTCAATTGAATTTGGACCCAAACAAACGATATTTTCTAAAGGACAAAAAGGGGCTTTGAATTCAATTGAGAAATGCTTAGTATATTGGAACATGCATGGTGTAAAGGTGGACGTTAGGAGTAGGGGAAAAACACACATCGTTTTACGATTGATGAGGGCAAAAGTAAATTACTGGAATTATTATGGAGAACTTTGATCCTGCAAAGGATGCGGGTTTGCTTCCCGTATTGGGGATTGGTTCTATGTAAACCATAGTAATTCTATTACTTTGGCTCGTTTTGGCCAGTCAAGGGTGATTTTTGCTAAAGCCAATTTGGGCTAATCAATCCAAATTGTTTGACGAACCCTAGAGGGATGAAGTACTGAGCAAGCAAGCATGACGAACCCTAGAGGGGTGAAGTGCGGTATGACGAACCCTAAAGGGGTGAAGTACTTGGTTGAGAAATGCTTACTCCTGGTCGATTTTTTCCCAGAGCGGAGGGTGTATGTGAGGATTGTATATTGTTATTGAAAAGGGAAAAGTGTTAAGGTACATTGTGTGAGGAACCCTCCTTCGGGGAGAATGTGAAGCACAAAGTACCCAATTGTTAAAAGTGTTAAATTGTCAAGTGTTATTGTTAAAAGTGTGAAAGTGAAAGGGAAAGTGTGAATGCATTGTATAGATGTTTTAATTCGTCAAATCCAATCAAAAGTGTTAAAGTGTTTAAAATGAAATGAAATGTTTAATATCGGATTCTAGAATTAAATCACCTAAGTGTGATGTTAGCAGGGCATAACCATGTGATTGTGCATTATAGTATTATATTATAGTATTATACTCTAAGTTTGCATAGTTATATATGGAATAAGATTAGAATGTTATAATTGTTAATTGTTAACTGAATTGTATTATTGATATTGTTTCTGCATGAATATACCTATTTATGATTTATTACTGTTTTTAAACGTTTTCTTTGATCTAGATTTCAAAGTACTCACCCTTACAGTGGTCATATTAGGTACACCAAGGAGACAGGCACAGAACGTCAAGGCCGAGAAAGTCATACTCTTGCTGAAGAGTATATTGCATAGGGTGACCTTATGGTCCCATTTAGATAGTGCAACCATTCATAGGTTCAATATTGTACTCATTATATATTTTTGGTAAAAATGATGTTTTTATTTAAGTATATTTTATAAATGTATAAATCATATCTTCTCTTTTGTCTATTGAAAGTATTTCAGAAAGTTTGTAGAGTTTGAACTGAAAGTTATATTTTTACTTTATTGAAAACTGTTCTTGACTGACAGGTTGATTTTCTTCGGGGAAAGTCCGATTTTTAGAGGAAACTCTGTCAAAATTTTTGTAAACCCCGAACGTTCCGATAAATAAATATTAAGTTAAAGTAATTTCTTAAAGTATAAAAAGTAGGATGTTACAATTTTCTTATCCTTGCACGAATTTCGCTCTTCATTAAGAAGTGAGAATCTTTCATTCATTTCCAATCATGATTAACCTTAATGTCACTAATATTTAGGGGCTACAAAACTTTATTAATTGACTTAAGTTTTTGAAATGTTCAATTAATGGCATTAATTGTCATTCACTTTTCAATTAAGTTCTTCACTTAATTTGATTCCTTGCTTTCTCATGAAGCAAAATCGTGCACACCTTGGCCTCCACATTTAGTGACCTTATTTCATGTTTTAAAGTGTCTTTATTAAGGGTATGTGTCCTCCATAAGGGCACATTTAAGGGTAGCCCTTTAAATTCTTCAAACTTTGAGCTTATTGTTTTAAGATTGCATTTGAGTCACTATGGTCCCTCCTGAGGAGGATTTCATGTTGCCATTGCAAGTGCCCTATATTTTGCCTCAGCAGATGAACTTGACACTGTTTTCTGCCTTTTGCTTTTCCATGAGATTAGAGATCTTCCTAGGAAAAAAAAGAAACCTGTCACAGATCTTCTAGTGTCTAAACATGCACCCCAATCTGAATCACTGAAGCCTTGAACTGTGAGATTAGGAGAAGCAGCATAAAATAGTCCTTTCCCTGGAGATGTCTTGAGATATTTGATAATTCTGAGAGCAACATTGTAACGTATGTTAGTGGGACAAAATCTAAAACTGGCTCAAGTGGCTGACAGCAAAACATATATCTGGTCTGGTATGTGTAAGATAGATCAGTCTGCCCATGAGTCTTCTGAATGCAGTAGGATCAGAATGAGCTTCTCCAAAAGACTTGCTGAGCTTCAGAGAACTATCCATTGGAGTTGAAACCCCTTTACAAGCAAGAAGACCAGTTTCTTTTAACAAATCTAAGGTATACTTCCTTTGATACAGAACCAAGCCCTTGGATGATTTGGAAACCTCCATACCTAAAAATTATTTCAGTTCACCAAGATCTTTGATACTAAATGCATCATCTAAAGATTGCTTTATGTGCTTGATTTCTGTTAAATCATTACCTGCGAACACCAGATCATCAACATAAACCAGAATGGCAGTGAAGGAACTATTTGATGATTTGGTAAAAAGGGAGTAATCTGCCTTAGATCTTGTGTAGCCTGCAGATAGAAGGAACTCTGATAATTTGGCATTCCACTTCCTACTTGCTTGTTTAAGACCATATAATGACTTCTGCAATTTGCATACTTGGTGTGGAGTAGCATGATCAAGACCAGGGGTAATCTTCATGTAAACTTCTCCATTGAGGTCACCATGAAGGAATGTTGTGTTTACATCAAGTTGATGTAGATACCAATTGTGTGCAGCAGCTAATGCCAATAAAACTATGATTGTAGTCATTTTGACTACTGGACTGAAAGTATCCTTGTAGTCAATCCCTTCTATCTGAGTAAAAACCTTGGCTACCAACCTTGCTTTATGTTTGTCAATTGAACCATCAACCTTGTGTTTAATTTTGAAGACCCATTTGCAACCTATAGCCTTTTTTCCAGGTGGCAAATCAGTGAGAACCCAGGTTTGATTCTTCTCCAAAGTGAGCAGTTCATCTTGAATTGCTTTCCTCCAACACTCATGAGATACAGCATGCTCATAACATGAAGGTTCTATGTTGGTAGATATGGCTAATGAAAAAGATTTATGTTTGCTAGATAATGCATTATATGACAAATATTGTGAGATTGCATACTTAGCATGTGTGTAGAGGTATGACTGTCCAGCTGAGCTTGCCAATGTGCAATGATAATTGTAACATCCCAAATTTTAATTCCAAGTTTAATTAGGAAGACCTAAGTTAGAATTTATGAGGAAAACCATAGGAAATCATGGGTAGGAGTTAATAGCAGTGTCTTAGAGTTAGAAGTTGCCAAAATAGGAGTTTTCAATAGTGTAATCGATTACTCTGCAGGGGATTAATTGATTACTAGGTATCTGATGAAGACACTTAAGTGTTGCAGCATTGGTAATCGATTACCTCTTGGAAGTAATCGATTACCTTGTGTTTTTGTGAAGTAATCGATTACTTCTCAATGGATTAATCGATTACTTGTCTTCTGTCAGAAACACTAAAAATGTTGCATCAAAGGGTAATCGATTACTGTGGGGGTCAGTAATCGATTACAGGGTCTCAGGTGGAAGTACTAGGAGTGTTGCATCAAAGGAATAATCGATTACTTTGGGCAAGTAATCGATTACCCTTGTGTAAATCTGGAAAAAAAAAATATACGTGTGTGGACCACACGTTTTGCCTTCCCCTCCAAGCCAGACACCCTCAGCCACACAAATCTCTTTTTGCTTAGTTGATAAAAGAAGAAAGAATAAGGAAAACAACCACACCAACATAAACCCCTTCTTCTTCTCCTCTTCCTCTTCTTTCACCTCCTCCCTTAGAGTTCCATTTTTACTCCTTCAAGCAACCAAGATCAAGAGGCTCTCTCCCTTTTCACCATCAAGCTTGGATTTTCCCTCTCCTCCTTAGCATCTCTTTGTTCTCTCTCTTTCCCTTTTACCATTCGATTTTCTCTCTCTCCTAGAGTTCCAAATCCATTCCTCTTTCTTAACCTTTTGATCATCAACCACTAACAATAAATCATCACCTCCAACCTCCACCAAGGGAGCAGGTATCTAGATCAACCTCAAGCTCTCCCTCTCACACGTGTTTCCCTCTCTCTCCTGGGGCTTCTCTCTCTCCTCCAATCTTGAAGAACGGAGTGGAGATCGGGCAAGGAGTTGGAATCAAGGTAGATCCGGGGTAGATCCAAGGTCTCGGGAGTTTCTAATGAGCTCTCTCCTACTCTAAGGTAAGGGGAGTCACTTTTCCTCACTTTGAGTTAGGGATAGTTAGAGTTTATAATAGGATTTGAGTCTAATAATTAATTTGGGTTGTGGGTGACAGATTAAGAAGTGATTAGAAGTGATTATAAGTACTTAGGGGTGATGATTGTATATTTGGATAATATATTGGAAACTGTTATGTTTAATCATTGTGTATGTATTAAGGTAGGAAGTGAAGAACCCTAGGAAGCTGACTTATTTTAAAGTACTCTGAGACATACCTGAGTATGTCGACTGATTGTTGATTTTGGGTTGTTATGGATTTTGCGAAGATTTTATTCTGTTCATTAGGTGCTAAATGTGAATATGTGAATAGTTGTGCCCTAATTTGTTAATTATGTGCTGGTATGACATTTGATTATGTTTAGAAAATTTATAATGGAATAATTGACTGTAACTGGTGCCAATAAATAGATAACGATAAAAGGGAAATATAATGGTAATTGAGAATGTGAATGTATGTAGGCCCCTGACCTGAGGATGCATACATTCATATTGTGGCATGTATGTAGGCCCCTGACCTGTGGATGCATACATGTTAAAATGGGATAAACGTATGTAGGCCCCTGACCTGTGGATGCATACATTTATCAAGTAATTTTTATGAATGAAATAAATGTATGTAGGCCCCTAACCTGTGGATGTATACATTTATTTTGTAATATGTTTGAATGGAATAAATGTATGTAGGCCCCTGACCTGTGGATGCATACATTTATTTTGTAATATGTTTGAACGGAATAAATGTATGTAGGCCCCTGACCTGTGGATGTATACATTTATTTTGTGATATGGTTGAATGGAATAAATGTATGTAGGCCCCTGGCCTGTGGATGCATATATTTATTATGTATTATGTTAAAATGGGATGAATGTATGTAGGCCACTGACCTGGGGATGCATACATTCATCGAGTGGCATGTATGTAGGCCTCTGACTTAAGGATGCATACATGTTAAATAAAATGGGGTGTGTATGTAGGCCGCTGACTTGATGATGCATACACATTAAAAAGAAAAAGGGTAAACGGTTAATGGATAAAGGAAGAGGATATTGGGTGTATGCAGATCACTGATTTGTGATTGCATACAGTGTGTGTAGATCTCTGTCTTGAGGTTACACATAATGGAAAATAAATAAAGGAAATGGAAAATGAATAAAGGAAAAGGAAGATGGAATTGATAAGGAATTAAAGGGAAATGAATAATGAAAATGGAAATGGAAATGGTAAAGGAAAGGGAAATAAGAATGGATATGAATTGTTATGTATAATGCAAATGAGAATGTGATGAATTGGTTGATCCCCAACTTGATTTAATTGTTAATCTTAAGTTTTTATTATGAACTGTATATTATCTTCTGATTCACTGTGTTGTGAAAAGGTCTCACCCTTAGTGGTTAACAATTTAGGTGATTGCTATTGAGCTTGTGGATCAGAGTGGCGCAGCGGAAGACTGGGAAAGAAGGAAACTTTAGTTTTGGATGCTACTATATTGTAAATGGATGCCCAAAGTTATTGTAAACTTAATTTGCGAAAAGGATTTTTAAATACATTATTTTAATTATCGACTTTTACTTGTTAATTTATAAATAAGAATTGGCGTGTTACAATAATCTCCCAAGTATTTAGGTCTTTCATGCACTCTTTCAGATCTCCTAAGAGGTTGGGGCTCAGGTTCTAAATTTTGTGGTTCAGGTTCTAAGTTTTGAGGATCAGGTTCAATGATGTGAGGCTCAGGCTCAATGGGTTCAGGTTCAGGAATTTGGGGCTCAGGTTCAATATTTGTATGATGGTTGGGCTCAGTGGTTGGTTGAGTATGTGAAGGATAAGTGGATGTCTGAGACTGTGGTGGATGATTTATAATAGTACTGTTATTATGCTCTTGAGTATGGTAATCAAGGTAATCATAGGTTTGAAAATCAGTCTCAGATTGTATGTTATTATGTGAATCAATGATGGATTGCATAGGTTGAAATGGAAAAATTGTCTCATAGAAAACCACATCTCTGGAAACAAATATTTCTTTACTTTTGCAATCAAATAGAATGTAACCCTTTGTACCTTGTTTAAGACCAAGAAAGATGCATTTTCTACCTCTGTGTGCAAGTTTATGTCTATTAGCAGAAATAGTAGCAGCATAGCACAAGCATCCAAAAATTTTCAGGTCATTCAAAACAGGATTTGTGCCATTGATCGAGGCCGTACCCGATCAAATAAAAGGGGTTTAATTTTGTAGTACTAGGAAGATGATCCTAGGTCGTTTCCCAGCGAATATCGGTTTAGGCAAAGTATCAAACACGTAGTGTGCAGTAAAATGGGGGGGGGGGGGAGGGGTTTGTATGTATCAGATGTGAAGAACAAAACACAAAACAGAATATTAAAACTAAGAAAATCAGAAACAAAAGCGGGCAAACCCTTTTGGCTACGTACACTACTCAATCCTAGCTCACTAAAGATCGATTCCTCTCCTCTCCTCTGTCCAACTTGTGACAACCAAATACTAAGCGAAAATTTAGTTATCACTTCAAACACTAACTTCTAATTAAGCATCAGAAACCAGAATTGGAGTTTTTACGAGTTAATACAAATTAAGCATTTATATTCATGTATTATCTCTACGGAATGGAATTAATCAAACCACTACACATTGATAAACATGAAAACAGAGGAGAGAAAACGAAATTGCATTAATAACAAGAGCTCAAGAGTAGATAATACATTACCAAAGGGATTAACCCTTGAAGTCTAGCCTTCCATGGCCATAAATGAAGAAAAACGAGTAGAAATGGGGAAGAACAAAACCCTAGCAACCACCACCACTTGGGAGAGCCAAGAGAGAAGTTCTACCCTAGAGAAAGAGTGAGAAATCTGAAAATGGGAGAGTGGTATTTAGGCTACACGAGTTTCCCTTTCTTTTTACCATGAAATGGGCCTAAAACATGGGCCCAAGTCCTAAGAAACACTATTATGAAAATTACAACTAAAAAGGGACCTAAATGCAAATTACAATCTTCACTTCAACACTTGATTCTTCATTTCCAAAATGCTCAAAGTGTCCTTGTGCCAAATATGACCTAAAAATAAAAATAGAATTAATTAGGCTAAATAATCTCAAATTAAACAATATTCGGAATATTAGTGTAACACCCCGATTTGGCAACTTGAAAATATACTTCTTTAATCATAAAATGTAGTAAAAATGTGGGCAATTTTTTTTTTTAAAACATGTAACCTGGATGAGTAACATGAGCATGAGAACCATTAAGTTTTCAAAACTCTTTTATAATTAAAAAGATGTTCTCACACATCATGTTAAACTTCAAGTTCCAAACCGAAGTGTCACAAGACACCGCACTTTGCAACTTGCTTCTTCTAAATTCAATTATCATAGCCCATTTTCTTTCATAATCAAAATCAGTAGTGCCCATTGAAAACAAATTTCATCCACATAAGTTTGGGGTTACATCATGGTACTGCAATGATAAATAAGTAAATACAGGGAAACATAATACTACTACTAAAATGAAAGAACTACCACCAGGCCCACTAAGCTGAAGTCGATGGATCCACAGGAGGTGCCTCGCTAGGGTCGATCTCGATCACTTCCGCCTCCGGGTAATCTAAGTCTTCGTCAGGATCCTCCTCTGGGTCTTCCTCTGGTTCATCCTCTTGCATAGCCTCAAAAGCCTCTTCCGGTAAATCGTTCAAAGCCTCCTCCAACTCCTCGGCCTCGGGGTCAATCCGTGCAGGCAAAGGCATCGGATGCCCACCATGATAGTCGGCTGGTCCGCCAGTCTGCAAGTCCGAAAGCACAAAGCGACAAATGCGAGTATCGGGCGCTGTCCCTTGCAGGGTGTGGTTGGGGTCGAAAATGCGAACCTCAGTGACTCCACGCCACTCCCAACCTCTATAGTTCACTTCCCATCTTCCCTCGTCTCGAATGTCGAACGTAAACTTGACAGGGTCCATAGACTAAGGGGTTGACAACATATAAACAAGTACACAAACAGAAATCTAGAGAGAGTAAGTATTCCCAAGCATGTTATGCCAACAGTGTGGAATTACAATAGGCAAGATATTAAGAATTAACAATAATCATATAGACAAACAACACATAAAACATTCATATTTATGCATACCATTTACATACAAATCATTTCCTTTAATTTATTCCATTACTCTCTCTTCTCAGAGCTTTTAGCATAACCACATCACATTCCATAAATCTCTTCCGCCTTTCCCAACTGATTCCATCACCATACAATAACATCCTCTTTTCCATTCTTTCACTTAAGAATTATTCTCAATAATATATAATTCTTCTTTTCTTATTTAAGTTTTATGAATTCGTATCCATCAATGATGTAGGGGAAATATTAATCATTATTGAGGAGGGTCGCTCAACGCAGTTAGCACTCACGTCTACATCTCCTCGGTAATCCACCCAACCTAGTCGGAAGCAAACAGGAGTACAGGACCTTTACCACGCGGGCACGACAGTTGTCTCAACAATTGGCTCCAAGCCAGGAGAACTGTAGAAAACTCGGGTACAGTCTCAAATTAATTCAATTCATTTCATATCATGTAATCAAGGCTCACTGTAGAAAACTCGGGTACAGTAGCAAATCTCAGATGCCCCGTTCCAGTCCCTCTCACTGTTCAAGATTTGCAATCTAGGGGGCGACAGTACTATTCTAGTCTGCAATGCAGAACTTACCACGGATTTGGCCCCCAGTCCCTACCACGTTCGTATGCCACATGTGGGGTTTGTTCTACCTAGAAAGTACTCAAGACTTCTTGACGTTTCACCGTCATCGTCCTCCCCTAATGCAATCTCCACCTGAGTATCCGCAGATACCCATGGTTCCTTCCTCTCCACTACTTCGATATCACACTCATAACTCACCACGTTAATTCATGTCTTTTAAAGTATTTTAAAGGTTTTGTTATATTAACATCTTAATCCTAAGGTCGGCTCATCCTTGGTGCATCCCTTCAACGAGTCCCGACCACTAATTATTGCAATACCTCTCGTTTCTCAACATGGCATAGAGCTGGGATGGCATCGACAACTTGAATCTCAAATCTTTCTCAACTTCTCCTTTCATAACTTCCTTAGATCTCATTTCATAGCTTTCTCAAAATTGCATTTCATAATTTGTCTCAAAAATCTCATTTCCTCATCTTTTCAAAATATCGTTTCATAAAATTTCCCAAAAATATCTTTTCATAAACTTTCTTAAAAATATTGTTTCGGAAACTTTCTCGAAAATATTGTTTCATAACTTGCTTAAAAATATCATTTCATAAGCTTTCTCAAAAAATATCATTTCATGATCTTTCTCAAACATATCATTTCATAAACTGTTTCAAAAATATCTTTTCACAAACTTTTTCAAAATATCATTTCACAACCCTTTCCAAAATATCGTTTCACAAACTTTATCATTTCGTAAACCTTTTCAAAAATACCGTTTCACAAACTTTCTCAAAAATCATTTGGTAAACTTTCTTAAAAATCTCCTTCCATAATCTTTCGCAAAGTAACAACATATCTCCTTTGAAATATCAGCCCTCTGGCTTTGCATAGATCAACTCTCATCATATCTTACTTTAATAAGCAGCAACATCATCACTTTTCCCCAGCTCTGGCTCATCCACATCATATTCATCACTTGATCTTTCCCAAAACAACGTCACAGTTTCTTTCATGTTTCTTACTCATCGTTATTATCTACTTTATTATCGCCATCATTATTATAAGCATTAACAACTCAAATCCTATCATGCATAGTAAATTCTTCAATAAACAAATAACATATTATCATTCAGGCATCATCATATGGATTCATAATATAGCCTTACGTGGTCTTTGTCTCCTTCACACGAGTGGCCACACAACAATACAATTGCCACCATGCTACTGACTCAGAACCACTAAGTTTCGACTTTTGAGATGGTCGAAACAACTTAATATGTTACCTAAATACCATGGTGTTTGGGGGAAACTTCCCTCTCACCTCGACCGACGACAATTCTCAATGCGCTCCTTGGTTTCCAACGCGACGCTCGTATCTGCTTCCGGATCGTTACTGGCACTCAAATAATTCTCTCTCGTTAAAATCATTATCATACAATTATCTCGAAAACACAACAACGTTACAAAAACTTCTTATTTGAAAATAGAATATTCCCCTTTTCTCAACAATTTGCAATCAACTTTGGGTTTTAAACTCAAAACCATGATCAAGTAAAAACATTCGTTTAATAACACGTTTAGGAATTTAAAACTTGAAATACTCTTTTCAAACCTTTGTTTATTAAAACACAAATAGTTCCTTGGCTCTCATAAAAGCCACATTTATCTTAAGGGTTTTCATATACAAAACACCTTTAAATTAAAACCATGTGCTTCAATTATCATATGAAAATCTTTTCAAAATAATACTTTTTCAATAAATCGAATCACTTTTACTCACTTTATTTCCTTCAAAACCGAATTAAATCAAAGAAAACAACACAAGGGTTAAGTTGATAACCATTAAAAATATTAACTATTTAAAACATTAAATCACCCTTATTCTTTTCTTAAATTCTTATAATCATTTTCAAACACACATATTTAACACTTCAAGCCACTCACAATCCATGCATCACTTTTACACTCATCATGCATGCACATAAAACAAAATCAAGCATATGCTCCTATGTTCTAAACATGGCCGAATCTCATCACACATAAAACAAGGTTTATATTCCCAATTTTCAAACACTAATGATTACTAACACTTGAACACAACATGTACATAGGAAAAATAACTTTTTTAAACACATTATCCTATTTGGTCATCACCACCGAAAGGATTATTAAAAGAAAAGGAATATTTTTGTTAGAATTTCAATATGCTAACATCTTTCAAATAAAGCTATATCAATGATTATTTAATTCAATTAGTTTTATCTCTAAATAAACATGCAAAGGAACATCAATTTATTTCTTTTACTTCTTAAGCAAACCGAATGGGACATGAAAATTACTTTCAAGTTTTTAATCAAAGGTTTCAAGCTCCCATAGGTTTAAAATCCATAAATCCATCAATGAAAGACACATGCAAAGCAAAATGAACTAACTTTAAGATTTGGGGGATTAAAACCGTGAGCTTCATGCACAACTTTTACAAACTTTAGTTAAATTTCTTCAACTTATATTTTCACAATAAAATCAAGTGTCATATCAAGATCTTTATCTTTCAACCTTTAATGATTTCATGCATGTACTTTAAATCTTTAAATCACATAAATCTCACCATGCATGTAACTTGAATGATGATTAAAAATGGTTTTCTATTTTCCCTAGGCTTAGCCGAATGACCTCATGCAAAAAGGCAAGATCTTTAATTTTATTTTCACATGCAAAGGTTTAAAACTCATAGATCATATCATGCAAAAACTTTTAAAGCATCATTTTCTTTCTCAAAGCACCAACCAAATCATCATCATTATTATTATAAAATCCTTTTTACACTAAAAATCATTTTCAAGCTTGTTATCTTTATTTTCTCTTTAAAATCGTGACATGCATCAAAGAAAAATCAAGGCTTTACACTCAAAACAAACATGCAAAACTCAAGCTTCATGCTTTTTCAAAGATCATCCATAGATCATTACATGCAAGAAAAGATCAAGGCAAATAAATGAACTTAAACACAATCTTTGAACAAAACCATGATGAAGAAGAACTACAAGTTAAAGATCAAAGCTTTAAAGCACAATTATTCAAGATCAAGGCTTAGAAAGAACATGCATGTCAATTAATCTTCAAGATCATTCAAAAACACACACATGCATCACAAAACTTTAAGCTTAAACAAAGTCCATCATAGAGTCCTTTACAACACAAAAATTATTACACTAAAACTCTTTCTTAAATAACTACCTTAAACAAAACTCTAACTTCAAGCTTCAAATCTCTCTCCTTCTCCTAGGGTTTGCTTCGGCCTCCTCTCTCTTAGGGTTGATGGGTGATTTTCTTCTTGATCTTTGAAGAAGGATGTGTGTGAAGGAAGAAATCAAGGGTGTTTGGTTGAGAAGTTTGGGTTTTCACTCTTCCTCTCCTCTTCTCCTCTCACGGCCTCACTCTCTTTCTCTATGGGTCTCAAGAGCTTGATGTTGCTCTTGGACCAAGTGTGTTTGTGGAAGTGTGAAGAAGGAAATGAAATAGAATGAAAAACAAAGAAATGAACTAGCCAACACTCCCCCACTCACACGACTTATATAGGCAAGGTTCAAGGCATAGGATTTTCCTCTTCTAACCTCGGTCCAAGGTGTAGGTTCAAGGGTAAATCGGTCCAAGCTAATTGTTGCATGGGAGAGGTCTTATCATGGTGCAACATGGTGGAGTGATTCAAGGGAAAAGTCTTACTAAGCATCATGACACTCACCACCTTATTTTTTTTTACTAATTTTCCTTTTAATTTCACTCTCTTAATACTTAAGAAAACAAACTCTAATTTGGTCCTCTTGGTTCCTACATGGCCGAACTACACTCATACTAGGGAAATAAAATTTCTTTTCATTTTGATTAAAGAAGAACAATTCAAGCATACACAATTAAATCATGAAATCTCTAAAAATATTTAATGCATACATCTAACACATAATCAAACATATATACAACACTTTAGGACATTATCATGCATCATACACACACTCACATTCATATCAAATCATGCACTCATTCAATTCAAATTTATTATTTAAATTTGCATACAATTTATTTTACTCTTATTATAAGAAAACATTAAGGTTCACAAACTCAAACCTCCAAAGATATACTTCTTAAGAAAATTAATAAACTACACCATTTGGTTATAGATATAAGCTTCACTTTATTTTAATAAACCATATTTTCACATAAATCAAAGATCTTAAAAAGGAATAATTTATTTGAAGTCTCAAATCATTTTCACTCCTCAATACTTTCAAAATTCGTCCTTTAAATGCTCCAAAATAAATTTTTGCAAATCAACCCAGAAAATTATAAAAATTACATATTTAAATTGTACTTTTCAACGCGATCGTTTTCATATAAAGATCATAATTTTTCGAGTTACGGTTGAAAAGATATGCACTTTCAAAATAACCAAATTCATTTTGATCATAAAAGAAAATTCATTTCTTTAAGAAATCTCAAATGACAAAATCATAACTTGGTTTTCATGAATTCAAACTCAAATAAAAATCATTTGCTAAAACATTCATCTGAAAATCCTTCTTAAATTTTAAAAATCCTTTTTAAATAAAATCTCATTGATTTATTTGAGTCCAGAAAATGCGGGATGTTACAATTAGTCCAATAAACTCTAAATCACTAAATCAAGCTAAACAATGTCAAATGGGCAACAAGTATCAATA
Organism: Crotalaria pallida; assembly: GCA_037953625.1. Lineage (NCBI taxonomy): Eukaryota > Viridiplantae > Streptophyta > Magnoliopsida > Fabales > Fabaceae > Crotalaria > Crotalaria pallida. The sequence goes on from CM075653.1 coordinate 29,432,973, forward strand.
ATAGGAGTAAAATAATGCAAGGAATAATGGGAAATAAGATGCTCATCAGCCATATAAAATAGAGAAAGGAATTTGGTTATTTATTAATTTTGATGGTAATCTATTTATTAAGAAAACTGCATGACTCACAGCAAAACACCAAAAATTGAAAGGTAAATGAGCCTGAAACATCAGGGATCTGGCTATGCCAAGAATGTGCTGATGTTTCCTTTCAACAATTCCATTTTGTTGTGGAGTATGCACACATGAAGTCTGATGCTCAATTCCAAGGGATTCATAAAATTCTGTGAGCATAAACTCTCGACCATTATCTGTTCTAATTCTTTTGATTTTCTTAGAAAATTGTGTATCAGCATATGCAATGAAGTTTTTGATAAGTTGTCTAGCCTCAGACTTCAATTTCATCAAATATATCCAAGTATGTTCAGATTTTGTAATACTATCATTGAAACTAAGACTTTTCTGTTTTGCCAAATGGCATACATCACAGGGTACATTCTTATTGTCATTACAAGTAAAAAAGCAGAAAAATTGTTTCAGAGAATGAATTTTCTCTACTGAGGGATGTCCTAATCTCATATGCCATACATCACAATTGGTTCTAGCTAAGCTATTCACTGCAGTTACATGAAAGAGAATACTAGGTAATCTCATTGCATAAAGGCCAGCCTTCAATTCAGCTGCACCAATCATCCTCATAGAATTGAGTTCCTAAATGACACACATGTTATCAGAAAAAATCAATTTACATGACAAAGTGTTGATAAGTCTAGAAACTAATATGAGATTGAAATGAAAATTTGGTATGAACAGAACATCAGTCAAATACAAATGCTCAGTAAACTTAACTGTACCTGATATTTCAGTCATAACAGTGCTATTGTCTGGTAACCTAATCAAAATTGGTTTAATTTTCCTATGGTTTTGGAAATCTGATAGTGAGTTACAAACATGGTCTGTAGCTCCTGTGTCTATTATCCAATCTCTTGTAGATCTAATTGTGTTAACTGAAAATATGCATGATATACTTGTGATATTTGTGGTTTTTGGTTTGTGTGGTGATTTGGTTTGTGCTATGAGCCTTCTGTCCTGATGATTTCTGTAAGATTGCAAGTAAAGCTTTGTGTTGTTCTGGAGTAAAAGTCAAATTGGATTCTTCTTGATCCTCTTTGTGAGACATCTCCCTTCCAGCATCATCATAACTATCTTCTCCACCAGTGCAATTATTCACTGCAACACCATTCTTCTCATACCAGGATGGATATCCATGCTTCTTATAGCATACATCCTCAGTGTGTCCTACCTTGTTGCAGTAAGAGCACACTTTACCAGTTCTATTGGTATATCCTCTGCCATAACTTCCTCTTCCATTGGATGAATTGCCTCTACCTTTATTAGAAGAATGTCTTCCTCCTCTTCCTCTATTTCTGTTATATTCACTGCTATTCATTAAAACTCTTGATTCATCAGTCACATTGAACTGTCTTTCCTGTCGAACTAGTAATGAGAATACAATGTTCATGCTAGGTAGTGGCTGCATAAGCATTATTTGTGATCTTATTGCTGCATATGGTTAATTTAGACCTATAAGAAATCTTATAACACATTCAGTGTTCCTATACTTCTGAATCGTTGGAATTACATTGCAATTGCAAGGAACTACACATGTGCAACAATTACAGATGGAATATGCTTGAATTTCTCTAACTCTTGCCATAAACCTTTAAGATGAGTAAAATATTGGCTAATTGTGAGGTTTCCCTGTTTGAACATGTACATTTCTTCTTCAATCTCAACAATTCTAAAAATATCTCCCTGATAAATACCTTTCTTTCAGATCTTGCCAGATTTCATATGCAGTTTACATCCATTGAACGCTTTGATCAACTTCTTCATTGAATGATTGACATAACTAGGATACTACTAAAGTGTTGCATCTGTCCCATGCTTCAAACATTGGATCTGTTTCTGGTGGCTTCCAAATTGAACCATCAACAAATTGTAGTTTATTCTTAGATTTCAAAGCTCGAATCATTGCTCTTGACCAGGAGTGATAGTTTTCTCCCTTCAATTGAATGTTGACAATTAATGCTCCAGGATTCTCATTCGGATGCATATAATATGGAATTAAAGGATCCATCATTGAAGTGTTCATGATTCCAGAAAATAATTGGATTGCAGAATAAGAAGAATTTGGAAAAGATGAGTGAGTTTCAGAATCTCTGGTATTGTTAGTGTCTTCAGAGATTCAGAGAGAGAGAAGATCAATAAGAAGAAAAAGAGTGTGGGCAGCAGAGCTCCTTCTAGCTCCTCCTAGAAGGAGCTCTGATACCATGTGAAATCGAATTTCTCCATTGATGGAGTTTGAGGGAAAATCTTCAAACTGAAATAGAAAGAGCTTAAGAAGATGATTGCTTTCTATTAACAGAAACTGAATGAAATGAATGATTTCCGTTAAGGGAATACAAGTTACCTATGATCTATTTATATACATTAAGTTACAAGTAATCAACTAGTCTAGATACAATGAATCTGAAAAACTACTCCAACTAACTCTAACAACTACGCCAACTATCACTTCAAGTTGGTGGAGTGTTAAATCCCACGTGATGTTATAGATCCTGACTCAATATAATTGGTGAGCTTCTAGACACTGCTGCTGCTGATTGTAGCTCATGAATCACATGTTTTTATTCAGTGCCTTGAGTGTTGACAGTTAAAATATTATGACATTGCCTTGCTATTAATCCAGTAAGGTTCGGGGGTAGCTCTATTATCACTAATGTAGATAGCTTTATTGTCTACACTGGTTTAAGTTATATATTTGATCTAGTTTAAGCCATTTTTTTATACCAAAACTCCTATAACAGTCATGAATCGTGTGTGCATCTTCATACATGTTTCTTTCAATTATAAATGTGATAACTTCTTCTAAAGCTGGTGAGCAGAAACAAAGCATGTTGTACTACAGAATTTAGTATAAATGGAAAGTGTGATAAAGGTTACGCACTAGCAGATATAATTGGAACTTCCACACTTACTGGCTTACTATTGTACCGTGAACTTGATTTAGGTTTTTATTTTTGGCTGATTGGTTTAGTTGGGAAATTGAGTTGTGTGTTGGCATGTGAAGCTTAGAGTATTTTTGCTTGATTATTTGTAGATGTGAGGGCTGATTATTTGTTCTTGATTACTATTTATTTTTGTTTCATACTTTCATTTGCTTCACTTGCAAAGCTCAAAAAACATAAAAGGATGCTATTATTCATAAGAGCACTAAGAGGAAAAGGATGAAGCTCCATGATTTGGTTTAAAACATATGGTGACCTAATAATCAAGCACAAGTAGTATTATTAATGCTCAAATAACATGTAACTAATCAACATCAACATGGTTACATTGATTCAAGAAAGCAACAATGTGATTTTTTAAGACTCTAATTATACTTTAAATACAGTCATTGCTTTATGGTATTGAGCTACCAAAGAAAAAGGGTGATTTAATGTAAAAGTGGGTTTATGGGTTTATAGTTGTAAGAGGGGTTTATGGGTTTAGTTTTCCAACCTATTGTAAAAATTTCATTCGAAGCATGTACTTCTCTATTAATGAAATTTGATTTATTGAAAACATTGTGGCTTCAAAACAAGTCAATGGGTGTTTGCTTCTCAGGCTGTCAATCTCACTTGGTTGTGATTGTGAGGTGTTTCCATTGTTCCATAGCTCACTTGCGAGAGAGGAGAAGTCTATTGAGAATGTGCTACAAAAATTCACGTGTTCCATCTAAATAATTTCAGCCAGAGTAATAAACATAGAATATTAATCAGAAGCCTCTACTCCCCTGCTTAAGATTTTAAAATTATATCTTCATTTTGTAACTGCAAGCTCTGACTTATAAAACTAAAAAACGTACACATGAATACGAAACTTGTAATTTGATTTTTGCTTGAATAAGTTTAATCGCAAACGTATCAAATTTCATTAGAAAAAAGTATACCGATAAGACATTACATTGTCATTTCAAAATGAAATCTTTTATATCATCCCAGACAAGTAAACCCATAAACCCCTGTTACAACTATTGCATGAGTCTTGTACTAGTCTATCCATTACAACAATTGAGCGTAAGGTGCATGTAGACATTCTATGTGCTATTTGTGATAGTGAACAAATTTTCCAATAATAATAGTCACATTGGACTCCTCAACTGATGCAGTTGATAAATCTTTTCTTCATTATGACTTCCAATCAGTTGCTTCATTTGATGGATCTTTTCTTTAGTATGACATCATGTATTTTGGAGGTTTTATAGCTCTTGATTTTTTGCGACTGAACGCGAGTCATGGGTAATATGTAATTTTTCTCCTACTTCAAGTAAAAGGAATCTCCAATCATCCTACAATTCCAATTAGATTCATAGTAAAACAAGACCAATACCAATTCAATTATGAAAAGGACTAATGTTTCCTAATTTGACTCATAAGTAAGAGAAACTTTAGTTGTTTCTTCTTTCTCTTTAGCCTCAAAATACAATATAAATCAGGTCAAGCCAATGGTCACATAAAAATAATGGATGGTGAATTCAAATATAACTCATTATCAAATTATCAATATCATCAAATAAAAGCATCTCGATAGCCTAAAAAAGATTAAGTTTCATACTAAGCATCAAGATGGATCTGACTAAGATCATAAAAGTCACAAGTGAGTTAAAAATTGCATTAAAAAACTTCCGATTGATATATCAGATGATTCTTTGTTCGCACATTATTGTTTTATGATGACTTGTTTCAATGACTTTATGGGCTTTAGCTTATTATGTTAAAATTTGCTTTGGTGATTTGGTCTCATGTTCATTCTAACATGCTTTTAAAGTATAACGACCTTTCAAAGTAGCATGTTTGAGTACCTATTATTGCACATACGCAACTTGCATTCCGTAGTTGATTCTTCATAGATTGCCATTTGGTATCCTGTTGTTAAGACTTAAGAGTTCTACATTGGAATGTCAACTCTGTGTGTCACTCAAGGATGTGTTTGTCGAAGGTTTATCTCTCGTCTTTCCTAATTGGCCAGTAATACTTAATTGGAATTGGAAGTATATTAATTTATGCTTAGTTGTTTTCTTAAAATAATACCTTAATGTTTTACCTTAATTCATTAAAAGAGTTATATATGCAAACCCTAAACATCACTCATCCATGCTTACACACTGCTTCTGTAACATCCCAATTTGGACATAGAATTTTAGAAAAAATTCGCACCATTTTTTTTTATAACATTAAGAAAACATCCATTGTAGTTTACTTGCAAAAAGATTTGTTGTATACGAATTACATTACTTAGCCTTTGAAATAATTAGTTTACGAAAGCTCCATAAATTTCTTCTTTTCCAAATTGAGATATTACCAACACATTCAAAAATCTTCTTCTCAAAATAATATCTTTCTCAAATGGTTCTTTTAAGTAAAAACATTTGATTACCTTTTTAATATTGCGATAATTGATTCCAATTACAAAAGGATAACAATTTAGAAATATAAGTGAACAATCATTTTTATTAAAATCAATTGTTTTATAAAATGGTCACTACCTCAAAGGGCATGACATTTGATACAATGAAGATACCGAACCATAAAAGATCTAGGCCAAAAATAAGGATTACATCAGTCCTATCAGAGCAGACGGACTCAATCTAACTACTTAGACCTATGACAAACATAAATCTTCTCGTCATCGCTGCTCTCTGATCGAGGCCGTACCCGATACAAATAAAAACAGTTTAAGTATAGTACTAGGAAGTGACTCCTAGGTCGTCTCCCAAGGAATATCTTATCAAGCAAAAGGTCGAACACATAGTATGCATAGAAAACAAGGGGAGGTGTTGTATTGAATGTTGAAATCTAGAATCAAAACAGAATTAAATAAAAATGAAGTAACAGATAAGGAAAAGCGGATAAACCCCTTTGGCTCGCGTTCATAACTCTATCATCGGTCACAAAAGATCAATTTCTTCCCTCTTCACTGTCCAACTCGTGAGAACTAAATAATAAGCAAAAATTCAATTCTCACCCCAAAACCCTAACCTCTGATTAAGCATTAAAAGCCAAAGCATGGAGATTTTACGAGTTTGCATAAATTAAGCATTCATACACATGGATTATCTCTATAGAATGGAACTAAGCGAACCATAACATATCAATAAGCATGAAAACAGTGAATAAAAACGAAATAGCATTAAGAACAAAACCTCAAGAGTATGTGATACATTACCAAAGGGATTTAACCTAAGAGTTTAGCCTTCCATGATGAAATAAGTCAAAAACGTGTAGAAAAGGAAGAGAGAGAAACCCTAGCAACCACCACAAACTTGGAGAGCAAAACTAAGCCTTCTCTTAGAGAGAGATTGGGAAAAATGTGGAATGAATATATGGCTGCTAGGTCTACACGAATTTGGCTTTTTAAATCACAAAACGGGCCTAAATCATGGGCCAAATCCTAAGGAAAGCTAATCTCTAAATTAAATCTAAAAAAATATCCTATAGATAAAATCTAAATCTTAAAAGATATAAACTAAATCTCAAATAATCCTAAAGATAGATTACAATCTTCACTTCATCATATATCTTCTCTTCCAAAATTAAATCTTTACTCCCAAAATGTCCAAAAAGCCCTTGTGTCAAATATGACCTGAAAATAATAATAGATTAAATTAGGCTAACTAATCCAAATTAATTAAAATCCGGAATAATTGTAACACCCCAAATTTTTAATTCTTGGTTAATAAAAATTAATTATAAAAGTTTATTTATAATTAATTATTTTTATTAATATCCTTGATTATAAAGTGATTTATTATGCATGAAATTATTAGATAGTTTTAATATGTGAAAATAAGTATTTTTGCACATTAGTCCTTATTTAGGACCTATAAGTATTTTTTAGAAAGATTTTGGAGGAAAAGAAAATAAAATAAATATTTTTGAAAAACTGGCCAAAATACTCGAGTATTATGGACAGAGTTGCTCAACGTTAGTGCGTTTTGATGAGTCACCACCGAGTTATCGTTGTGTTGACACGAGTCAAGCTCAGCAACATGTCCCTTGGCACGCGTCGATCTGCATGGAAGCTTGGATTCACTATAAATACCCAGGAGTGGATCGAATCGAGCTTCATTTGCAAGATTGAAGCTGGAAATCCGTATGTTAGGGTTCTGAAGTTCGATCGTTCAATTCTCCTTCTCTGCTTAGAGTTAAGTCACAAATCATACACCAATACAAAGCTCACATCTCGAGCTTTGTATAGACACCAAAATTGTGAGCTGAGAGTTTGAGTGTTAGAAGAATCGAAGCTCGAAAGTGGGGATTTGTTTGCTGTCAACTAGTTCTTGGAGCTCACTTTGATCTTCAATTGTGGTAAGCTCGTGAACCCTCTTGATTTCAAATTGGTTTCAAACTCTCATGCAAGTTGTAGAGAGTAGATTCTAACCTTTTTCCCCAATTTTTGTGCACGATTACTCACTCAAACAATGTGGTTTTTGGACTCTGCTCACACTGTTCTGCATTTTGGTGGGTGAAGTGATTTGAGCTGGTGTTGGTGGCTGCTGTGTGGCTGCTGCTGTTCTTGGGTGTCTTGGAGTTTGTCTAAGTGTTGTTCAAGGTATGGGAGAAGTCATTCATATTGCTAAGATTATAGATTATGAATTTGATTTGTGTGTGCTATGTGAATTGGACCAAGACATGCTTGCTGGACTTGGAGGTTCAGACAATCACTTGGTCACTTGATTTATAACATGATTAATGGCTGAAATGAACTGATGAAATTAAGCTAAAGGAACTCATGATTTTGGTTGAAATATAATTGGTAAATATGATAAAACATGTCCTTGATGTGGTATGCTCTTGGTAAGCTATTAATGAATCCTGAACAAGTTTGGAGCAAATTCTAAATATTGCATTTGTTCTGTACAAACTCAGTCTTCATGCTAAATGTGGATAAATTTGATAATGCTATGTTGAGTTGCATAATATGTGGTTTTTGTGCATAAATGGAAGCATGATTGGATTCTCTGTGAATTGTTGTGATCTCTGTGTTGAGACAAGTTTTAAATATGTAAATAAAATTCATTTGACCATTGGATTGAGTTAGAATTGCTCAGAATTGAATTTGGCATGTCAAGTTGTTGAAAATGTGATTTTATGCATAATTGGTGCTCAAATTCAATTCAGTGTAATTTGATGTGTTCTAAGTTCTTGAACATGTTTAATATATGGTATATGAACTCTGTTGGTCATTGGATTAGATTAGAAATGGTTAGAATTGAAAATGGTATGTAAAAACCAAGTTTTTAGTCTATTTTGTCTGATAATACTCGAGTAGATGGCTCGATACTCGAGTATTTCGTGATGCACCAGTGTGTCTTTTCGCACCACGACTCGAGTATCAGGTTTAGGACTCGAGTATTAACAGATGCAGCAAGAATTTTTTCTGATGAACCACTCGAGTAATGCATGAACTACTCGAGTATTCTGGGTTGATGAACGACTCGAGTATTTCATGAACTACTCGAGTATTTTTAACAGACCTGAAACTTGACTTTTCTGGAAAAGCATGAACGACTCGAGTAGCTTGTGAACTACTCGAGTAATCTGGAAAGACTGAAGAACTACTCGAGTGTTATGAAGAATACTCGAGTATTCCTGTTCAGAAAATTAAGAAATGCCATTTTTAATTCTGAATCATTATGTTAATACTTAAATGATAATAATCCAAGTGATCTAAGACTTAAAAGAAATTGATTGATGATGGTATGAAATCATTGAATTAATAATATGAGATATTATTAATTAAGATATACCAATCAATTCTTTTAAGTTAAGAAATTGCATTCATTCTGGAGTTAGGATTGGAAGCTAGACTCATATATCATGCCACTCATTTAAACTGAAAACTTGTAAATGAAATAAGTAAGAGCATCTTACTTACATTAAATACTTGCTAAGTGCTAAATGTGATTGTTGATTATTGCTGCATATCTACATACTTATATTGTGCATATGATTAATGAACAATTATTTGAGTTTAACCTCTAGATAAATTGATTCATATGGTATGGGTTGTGGAATAATCATCATGTCCTCTTGGATTAAAAATGGTCATGTTTACTTTGGGGATATAGAATGTGATTACTAATTCATGATCTGGGTATGATGTTGATCAAGGGTTTAATAAGCATGATTGCGTCTTCTTGGTAATCAATGTCTTAGAACATAAGAAGTTATTGTTTTAAAGAACATTAGGTAGAAGTTATTACCTCATAATGATAAGTGAAGTAAGTCTAATGTCTCAATCTAAAGGATTGTGTGTTTGATAATAAACGATTGAGCCTACGTGATAATTGATGTTTGTGGAATATAAAAGAATAATGACTTAAGGAGTATTAATGTTAATGCAAGAATGGTGATGCTCGCTGGTTATGAGGGTCCAACCTAAATGGGTTAAGGCTAGTTGCTTTTATTTGGAAACGTTAGCGTTGGATAAGTGGTATTACCCGAACCACATATGTTGAGGATTAATTCCTACAAGAAGTCATTATACTTAAAGGATCCCGTATAGTACGGTGTGGCCGCTATACGAAGACATGTGGAACGGTGTGGCCGCCATATGTGTGGTAAGTGTGATGGGATTCCGTATAGAACGGTGTGGCCGCTATACAAAGACATGTGGAACGGTGTGGCCGCCATATGTGTGTGATTCCATATAGTACGGTGTGGCCACTATATGAGGGCATGGAACGGTGTGGCCGCGATGTGTATAATGTGATGATTAATATATGTGTGATGCATCTCATGCATGGTGTACAGGGGATCGTATATGAGTGAGGTGCATGCGATATTGGAAACCATGTAGTACAGTGTGGCCGCTACATGAGACGATTGGAACGGTGTGGCTGCCTCCGTAGAAATGACAAGGACCTAGAACTATTGGTGGACAATGGTTTAGGGATCATCCCCTTGTATCATTTTAAGATCGTGGTCGATGGGGTTCTAGTATAGAACGGTGTGGCTGCTATACAGGTTGTGGAAACATCGAGCGCATGATTGCCTATCCCAGAGGGTTGTTTTTCCTGGAAGAGTTGAGTATGGAGAAATGATTTGAGAGACGTGCATGCATAGCATGAAAGATTTATGATCATAGATTATATGGTTTAATAAGACTCATGAACATGCATTTACTATATTGAATTGATACCTGCGATGCTTGTGTTTAACCAACCATATAATCTGCTTAGGCGATATGACAAGTGACTTACTCCCATCTACCATGTTTGTGGTGGTAGGTTCTCTCAAGGGACAAGATTGAAGCCTTTCCTGTAAGAGTGGAAGTTGTTTAGAAGGAACAGCCAGGATGACGCCTCGTCATCCAAATCCTTTTGCAGAAGGATCGAGTTGTGAAGACCAATGCTCTGGGTGTAAAAAGGGTTTTTGGGATTTTGTATTATACATGCTTTACACTCAGAATATTTTGTAAAAGAAATATTACTCTATGAAAAAGTACTTTTGGTTTTCACACTCTTTATAGAAAAAGTTTTTGTTAACCCGTATTTTTCAATGGACTGGATTATGGGTCGTTACAATAATAGTCTAATAAAGTCTAAAATACTAAATCATTCTAAACAATGTCAAGTAGGCACCAAAAATCATCAATGAGAGCAAAATAAGGCTATGAATAATGGGAAATATAATGCTCATCAAATACCCCCACACTTATCCTTTTGCACTCCTGGGCAAAACTAAGAAATAAGACTAAGAAGACTAATATGCACCAAAGTGAATCATGTAAGGAAAAATACTAAAAACTAAGAAAATGCAAAACCTAAGAGATTACATACTTCACAATGAATGCTAGGAAATGCAAAGAAATGGGCAAAATCGAGCACACGAAAAGAATAAGGACTAAAGAATCAAGGCATCCATGAACATCGTCCAATTATTTAAAATATGCAAAGAAAACCAATGACATCAAGAGGGTAGTCACAAAGATAATAAAAACTCACAAGGATCACTCAAAAGTGTTTACACTCAAGTGTTTAGGGTTAATCAGTGTTTACACTCAAGGCACATCATGAATAACAAACACAACCATAAGCTTGAAAAGCCTCTAACATCAACAATCAACACACATGCACATTAAGATCAAAAGGTCTTTTCAGGGTTGTAATGGGGCCAAGGACAAGGTGGGGTAAAATATGGGAAATGTAGCTAAAACCAAGGGAATAGAGGAGCAATGGGGAATAAGTAAAAAGTAAGCACAATCCACCCCAGAATGAAATGATAAACATAACAACAACCACTAATTTCAATCCTCTGTGCCTCAATCAACCTTTTATTCTCTCTCTTTTTTTCTTTTTTCTTTTTTTTTTTGCATTGGAGAACTTCATGAATGAAAGAGAAGAAAAAAAACAAAAATGGCATAATGAGATAAAGCCATAATTACAACACCAACCATAGAGGCAAAACCAAGAACTCACAAGAGATGAAGAACAAAGCACCCTCACTTACTTAATACCCATTCCCAAAACAATTCCAAAGCTCCAAAATTCCCTAAGGTTAGGACAATCATGGTTTTTTCAGTCATAGGCTTGTAATGAGCTAAAGAACAAAGAAAAGGGATAAAAAGGCTCAAAGGGGCTAGCAAAGGATACATTCATTCAAGGTAGGCTCATATGGATAGTGGCTTATTCAAGAAAAACAATGCCTTAATCATTTCAAAATGTGCATGGGAATATCAAGTATCAACAAGAGTCAAGTCAAGTTCTAGAGTGCAAGTAATCCAGAGTGCAATCACACATGAAAGAAAATTAGGTGGCATATATAGCAATCCACCCACAATTAAGGCTCAAATCCTCACAAAAGGGACAATTCTATCACAGTGTTACCACCTCTTAATTATCAAAAGCAACTTTACACACAGAAATGCATGAATTCAGACACAAGATACCAAGACTCTACTAAAATGAAGCAAAAACATGCAAGAAACTGCCCAAAACTTAGTAAAACCTAAAAAATCAAAGAAAAAATATGCAACCTAAACTACTCCCCCCCCACACTTAAATCACACATTGTCCTCAATGGAACACAAATAGCAGAATCAGACAGATATAGACAAGTGTAATAAAAGTAGTAAAGAAGGAGAAAAGAAAACTCCCTAAGTCATGGTGGGTCAAAGGTGGGTTCAACCAAAGAGGCTTCCTCCACAGGTGCATCATCCAAAGTAGGAGTGGTTAGGAAAGGCTTGAGTCAGTGGCCATTGACTTTGAAGCTCTTGTCTGTGGACTCACTCTTGATCTCCACAGTGCCATAAGGAAACACATGGGTGACTACAAACGGTCCAATCCACTTAGAGCAGAGCTTTCCACTCATGAGTCCAAGCCTAGAGTTGTAGAGCAACACTTTTTGACCAACCAAGAACTCCTTTCTGGAAATTGAGCTATCATGAAGCTTCTTGGTCTTCTCTTTGTAGAACTTGGAGTTCTCATAGGCCTCCAAACGGATCTCATCTAGCTCACTCAACTGCAGCTTCCTCTCCTCACCCGCTTGATCAAGAGCTAAGTTACATTGCTTCACAGCCCAATATGCACGGTGCTCTATCTCCACAGGCAGATGACATGCCTTGCCAAAGACAACCCGATAAGGTGACATCCCTATGGGTGCCTTGTAAGCGGTCCGATGGACCCACAGAGCATCCTGCAATCGTGTGCTCCAATCCTTTCTATTAGGCTTCACCATCTTCTCCAAGATCCGCTTGATCTCTCTATTTGAAATCTCAGCTTGCCCATTGGTTTGGGGGTGATAGGGTGTAGAAACTTTGTGCACAACCCCATACTTCTTGAGTAAAGCTCGCATGGATCTATTGCAGAAGTGTGTGCCTTGATCGCTGACTATGGCTCTAGGTATGCCAAACCTGCAAAGGATATTAAACCTGACAAAATCTACAACAACCTGAGCATCATTAGTCCTGCTGGTCTTAGCTTCCACCCATTTGGATACATAATCCATAGCAAGTAAGATATAATAAAAACCAAAAGAAACAGGAAAGGGGCCCATGAAATCTATACCCCAGACATCAAACACCTCACAGAACAACATAGGTTGTTGCGGCATCTGTTGCCTCCAAGATAGGGAGCCTCCTGCTCTTTGACATTGCTCACATGAGCTACAGATGTTGCTTGCATCCTTGAAGATGGAAGGCCAATAAAATCCAGAATCCAGCACCTTTCGTGCTATCCTTTGAGTCCTAAGGTGGCCTCCAACTGGTGAAGCATGGCAAAACTGGAGAACCGATTGGATCTCATGATCTGGAATGCACCTGCGAATGATCTGATCACTGCAAAAACACCACAAATAGGGGTCTTCCCATACATAATACTTGGCATCGCTCTTAAGTTTGTCTCTTTGAGCCTTGGATGCCAAGGGTGAAAAAACAGATGCAACTAGATAATTTACAATATCAGCAAACCAAGGAGTAAGGGGAGGGGGATGTGAAACATGCAAAGGTAAAAGCTGCTCATCCGGGAAGTCATCCCGGATAGGAAATGCATCCTTCTCTCTCTCTATTTTGCTCAAGTGGTCTGCGACAAGGTTATGCGCACCACTCCGATCCTGAATCTCAAGATCAAACTCCTGAAGGAGTAACATCCACCTAATTAATCTAGGTTTAGAGTCTGTCTTTTTCAAAAGAAACTTCAGAGCAGCATGATCGGTATACACTACAACCTTAGAACCTAACAGATGTGATCTAAACTTATCAAGTGCAAAGACAATGGCTAACAGATCTTTTTCAGTTGTGGTGTAATTAACTTGTGTTGCATCTAAAGTAGGAACAGCTCCCCAAAATAATAGGAACAGCATTACGGGGAGAGTCATCTTCCATATCAAGTATGTAAAAATAAGCAGGGAAGATCAGCTCTTCAACCCGAACCAAGACATCCTCTATCAAACCTGCGGGGTAGGCAGTAGATCTATTTGCCAAGTGGATAACCACACCCGTAGGTTGAAGAGGTCCAAGTGAAAGAGACTTGAAAACAGACATAGGCATAACATTAATATATGCTCCTAAATCTAGCAAAGCATTCTCAAATTTAGTATTACCTATTATACAAGGTACAGAGAAAGTTCCAGGATCCTTACACTTTTCAGGAATATGAGGGACGTGTTGGAAACCAACAAGCGGGCTTAGCAATTACTAGAGGGGGGTGAATAGTAATATGAATGCAACAGTGACTAATTTTCGGATGCAATTAAGGAATAATTGATTTTGTGCAGATTTTTCTGAAACAGGGAAACAACACTCGAGTCTTTTTCAGACTACTCGAGTAAAATAGCCAGAACACTCGAGTCTTCTGAAGAATACTCGAGTAAATCGTGCAGAGTGCAAAAAAAATTTCTGAGAAATTTGCACTATAAATCAATAAGAATAAAACCAGTCCATAGCAGATAAATAAAAGAGTAGTAAGCAATTAAATAAAGCTATATCAACTTGAGAACAACTTAATCGCTGCGGAATTACTCCTCAAATTAAATAGCCCCTTTTGAGAAAACTTAGGTTTGGATTTTACTTGAAAGTAAAGAAAGCAATAAAAGAGGACACCACCAATTTTATACTGGTTCACTCCCTATAAAGAGAGCTAATCCAGTCCCCTTAAGAACCATAGGAGGGTCTACTAAAATCAAATTGTTAGAAATATTACAAGGGATTATTGAGATGCCTCACTCAACCTAACCCTTCCAAGAGTGTACCAAACTCTTGAATTTCTACCCCAATTTGAATTTGGTGATGAAGACTCCTTCTTCTCAAGCTCCTTGAAACCTTCAAGAGCTCCACCAAGCTAAGAACCTCTTAGACTTTTGCTTGAGAACCTCTCAAGTCTTGAATAAACCTAAGACCCACTTAGGTACACTTGGTTACCAACCAAGATTTTGGAACAAGCTATATAAGTGTATGTGGAGAAATACAACAAATGATTTCTACAACAATTAAGCACAATCTCTAACTCTTTAGACAAAGTAATAACAATGAATGAATGGTTGAGTTAGAGAGAATTTTCACTTGAGAGAGAGAATGAGCAAAGAGAATGTTTTTGCTGGTATCTTGTTAGTTCTTGTTGTCAAGTAAAAAGGCAATAAGAATAGAATATATGGAAGAGGGAATGAGTGAGTGAAACAAAGTTAAGATTCCATTCTTGTCCTCTTCCAACGGTTAAAAAATTTGCTGACAGGATCAAAATACTCGAGTCTTTTGCCCATCTTCCAATAGTGATGCCCTTGTACCTGAACTAACGGTCATATCTCTGATTTGAAGCAAAATACTCGAGTCCTTTTCATATTACTCGAGTCTTTTGACCAGAGTTACTCGAGTCTTTTTCCCAGAGATGGTAAAAATTAAGTTTTTCTAAAATTATTTTCAATTCTCTTCTCAAGTGACAATTTTATGTAATCCCAACCTTTTCATGCATTAAAATTATTTATCCTAGGATGAGATTAACTCCTAAGCTACCCACTCTCAACAAAGAAATAAAAAATACAATTAAAATAAAAGAGGGAAAGACTAGCTAATGGTGCACTTGATCTTCTTGACTTGATGAGCTTGAATTCTTCCTTTAAATCCATGATCTAATTATATTGTCATCATCAAAACTATAACCACCTCATTGGAGACTTGATTCTACAATCTCCCCCTTTTTGATGACAAAATAATTAAACCGTTCCAGCACTTTTGAGAGCTCCCCCTCAATTTAGGAACCTCTAAACCTGTCAATCCAGAGAATTCCAAGCACAGCATAATATCATAATAATCATAGCCAAGTGCACAATATAAATTTGCTATCAGAGCGAGAGCATATATTATCAGAGTAAAAAAAATGTGCTTGCTCTTCTCGTTCCTCTTTTCTCCCCCTTTTTGTCATAATCAAAAAGTATCATTTGGAAACGGCAGAGGAGAGAAGAAGGATACCAAAAAAAGAAACTCCCCCTAAATATTAGCAATATAATAAACATGACTACTAGAGAATATAAAACATGTTTAAAACGAAATAAGTCGATGCATAAGATAACATAAAAACGTAGCCAAATTCTAAAACCAATATTCAACATACAAATATAGAGAAACACCCACACTAGGGGTTACAGAAAACAACTAACTCCCAAAGTAAAACATAATGAAAAACTAAAAGTCCATGAAAAACATAACATAAAAAGAATGCAGAAGTGCAGTGCAAAGTCCTTAGTCCTCAAAACATATCAGGTGCAGGAGGATCATCAGAAGGCGGTGGATAGAAGCGACTGAATGCAGCCATCTTGTCATCAAATCTAGCATTCATCTGAGCTGAATGCTGATCTAACCGAGAGTAGATCATAGCTGACTATACCCACATCTGTGTCTCAAGCCTGCCAATACTATCCTGCTGCTCGGACACTTGATGCTCGAGACTATCCATGCGACTATCGAAATGATCAAGTTGAGCATCAAAGTGAATCCGATACTCCTGAAAGGCCGGATTGCTGAAATCAATGTGATCAGCAGGATCATCCTCAGTAGCACCACCACCGACAGCCTGATCAAATGCAGCCTCCTCCTGAGCCAACTGCTCAACATCCAAACCTTGCTGAGCTGCTGCGTGCTCGGCTGCCCCTTGAGCTTCCAAAGCTTGCACCTCATCCCGCCAAAAATATCGACCACCATGTAGCCTCATACCCATCTGTCTAAGAAACCCATCAGTAATCATATGCAACTCCTCCTGAGGATCAAAGTACTCTTCATCTTGAGGAATGGGCACATTGAAGTGCTGGAGGAGTCTACCTATATGCATCGGATAAGGCAATTTCTGGGAAGATTTGGAGCTTCCGGCCTTCGCCATCCGAGAAAGTATGATAGTGGCCCAGTTCAGTAAGTTATCATTCAAAATGGCATCCATGATTCTGAGCCCTAGTTGGGTAGGCTTGGAGTAATCGGGAGAGGTCTGGGGTACTAGTTGGTGAGACACTATGTAGTGAAGGATGCGGTTGGGTGCAGTCATGGTAACGGCTTTCTTCTCATTTCCAGTGTATCTACGATCAGGGCGAAGCAAACCTCTAAAAATGGCATCTGTGTCAGCAGTAAATGTGTTCGTCCCTGATCGTGACATACCAAAAACGGTCTCTAGGTCTCTAGGGCGAATCTGAAATTGGACACCCTCTACACAGGATTCATACCTAGAGTTATCAACATACCTAATATTTGCATAGAATTGTCGGACTAGCCTAATGTATACCGGACCATGAAATTCTATGAAAGGCATGAGTTTTTGATCTTTAAGCTTTTGAACAAAGAGAAAGCCATTACTCTGAAGAAAACTTTCCGAAGTCTAACTCTTAACACCATAAGTGTGAGACACAAATAGAGCTTCCCTCCGAGCACACTCCTCTATAGAAAAGAAATCATCCTCCTCCGATGATGAAGAAGAAGATGGAGGAGTGGGAGCCTTCCTTTGCTTCCTCGGGCGTTTTGGGCCTCTAGATGAAGACATTTGCACAATTGGAGGAAAAAATGAAGATTTTTGAGGTTTTTGGGAGTTAGGGTTTTAAAAGGGGATTTGGGATTAAAGGGTGAAAAAGTGTGATTTGGAGTGAAATAATGTTTAATCAGTGATGAGAAAGTGATGTAGAGTTGAAATATAGCAAAAATTTGTGATGCAAAATGATTTTTGAAGAGAGAGAATGAGAGAACTCGAGTGAGAAGGAGGAGAGTTCGTGAAAAATGCAGGTGAAAAACGATGCTGCTATATAAAAACTGCCCAATATACTCGAGTGTTTTGAAAAACACTCGAGTGTTCTAAGTAAAATAACTCGAGTCTTGAGGAAAGGACTCGAGTATTTTGCCTAGTCCGAGGGTTTCAATTCTCAGGTACTGAAATTTACTCGAGTGGTCTGAAAACCACTCGAGTGTTTTGAGTTACCTGAAACCATGCAAATTTGAAAACGCGAATCACTCGAGTAAATTTGAAAGAACTCGAGTGAATTCGTCAGACATGCTCAAAAACTTTTTCTAATTAAAACTGATTTAAATTGGAATTAAAATACTCGAGTGAATTTGCAAATACTCGAGTGATTTTATCAGACAGACAGTTTTAAAACACATTTTGAACACATTTGCATAAAACTAACACATTTAAAACCAACACAAACTTGGAATCAAAATCACTCACAATCAAAATCATATATTTCACAACATCTCAAGGTTCAATTGTTCATCAAGCATCAATGCATAATTAATTAGACACACTTGGTGATTTTTCAACAAAACACAAATCAATTAGCTAATGCTTGACTCATCTAAAATTCCAAGTTCCCTTCTTATGTGATAGAAGGTATCTCTTGGCAAAGGTTTTGTAAAAATATCGGCTAATTGACTTGATGTGCTAACAAATTCAATAGTACAATCACCTTTTTGCACATGGTCTCTAAGGAAATGGTGTCTAATTTCAATATGCTTGGTCCTTGAATGATAAACCGGATTCTTAGTTAAGTTTATGGCACTTGTATTATCGCATTTAATGGGAACACTTTCTAATTTTAAACCAAAATCCGATAGTTGTTGTTTCATCCATAATAGTTGAGCACAACAACTTCCGGCGGCGATATATTCCGCTTCGGCGGTTGAAACAGCAACACAAGCTTGCTTTTTAGAAAACCATGACACTAATGAACTTCCCAATAAATGGCAAGTACCACTAGTGATTTTACGATCAAGCTTGCATCCCGCAAAGTCGGAATCCGAGTAACCAACTAAACTAAGATTTGCATCACAAGGATACCATAATCCGGTATTTATTGTTCCTTTAAGATATTTAAATATATGTTTAACCGCGGATAGGTGTGATTCTTTAGGATTAGCTTGAAATCGAGCACACATGCATACACTAAACATAATATCCAGTCTAGATGCAGTGAGATATAGGAGACTACCTATCATGCCCCTATATTTACTAACATCAACCGGGCTACCTGAGTCATCATTGTCTAGGTAGCATGAGGTGCTCATTGGAGTGTAGGCTTCCTTACATTTGTCCAATCCAAACTTTTCAAGGAGCTCTTTGCAATATTTTCCTTGATGCACAAAAATCCCCTCCTTGACTTGGTTGATTTGGAGTCCTAGGAAGAACTTGAGCTCTCCCATCATAGACACCTCAAATTCCTTTTTCATCAAATTAGAAAACTGTCTACAAAGAAACTCGTTAGTGGCACCAAAGATAATATCATCAACATAAATTTGCACTAACAAGGTGTCTTCTTTAGTTCTATAGATGAATAGTGTATTATCAACTTTTCCCTTTTGAAAGTCATTTTCTAGTAAGAAGGAACTTAATCGATCATACCAAGCTCTAGGAGCTTGTTTCAATCCATAAAGTGCCTTTTTCAATTTGTAAACATGAGTTGGAAATTCATGACTTTCAACACCGGGAGGTTGCTTAACATACACCTCTTCATTTATAAAACCATTCAAGAAAGCACTTTTAACATCCATTTGATAAAGAGTGAATTTCATAATTGATGCAAAGGCAAGCAAAATTCGGATCGCCTCAAGTCGTGCAACCAGAGCAAAGGTTTCATCATAGTTGATACCTTCCTCTTGGTTGTACCCTTGAGCTACTAATCTCTCTTTGTTTCTTATAATCAATTCGGATTCATCAAGTTTATTTCTATAAATCCATTTTGTGCCGATTATGGTATGATCATCGGGTTGAGGGACTAAGTCCCATACATCATTTCTAGTAAATTGATTTAACTCCTCTTGCATAGCCATAACCCAATGTTCATCCTTAATCGCCGTTTTAATGGAATCTGGTTCAATTTGAGAAACAAACGAGACAAAATGACAAATATTAAGAATAGTCCTACAAGTTAATACTCTCTTTGAAATGTCTCCTATGACATTGTCAATAGGATGAGCTTTTGCCATTTTCCAAGCCGGAGCAAGTTCTTCTTTGACTTCTCCTTCATCTTTTAAAAACTCCTTCTCTTTTTCTTCTTTTGAAAACTCAAAACCTTCATCACAAACATCACTCAAAACACCATCTTCTTTCGAAGACTCATTAAAAACAACATGAATAGATTCTTCAATAGTCATAGTTCTTTTGTTAAAAATTCTATATGCTTTACTATGTGAAGAATAGCCCAAAAATATTCCCTCATCGGATTTGGAGTCAAATTTTCCAAGATGATCTTTTCCATTGTTTAACACATAAACTTTGCATCCAAAAACATGAAAGTGGGATATATTTGGTTTTCTTCCTTTGTAAAGCTCATAGGGGGTTTTCTTGAGCATGGGCCTATTTAAAATTCTATTCATGACATAGCAAGCCGTATTAACGGCATCGGCCCAAAAATAATGTGGTACTTGAGAATCATTTAGCATGGTTCTTGCAAGTTCCTCTAACACCCTATTTTTCCGCTCTACCACTCCATTTTGTTCTGGAGTTCTTGGTGCGGAGTATTGATGCTCAATACCATGTTTATCACAAAATCTATCAAATTTGTAGTTTTCAAATTTACCACCATGGTCGGTTCTAATAATAATCACTTTTTGGTTTACTTGGTTTTGCACAAGTTTAACATGACGTTTGAAAGATTTGTAGGTCTCACTCTTTGCACTTAAAAATAATGTCCATGTAAATCTAGAAAAGTCATCAACAATTACCAAGCCATAATAGTTGCCACCAAAGCTTTTTACTTGAGAAGGTCCAAACAAGTCCATATGAAGCATTTCTAATGGTCTTGTTGTGGACACAACATTTTTAGATCCAAAATGATTTTTGGTTTGTTTGCACTTCTTACAAGGAGTGCAATCACCTTCAATTTTAAAATTTAGCTTTGGTAAACCAACTACTAAGTCTTTGGATTGTAGTTTCTTTAATTGATTTACATTAATGTGAGCGGTCCTACGGTGCCATAACCAAGTATCACTCTCATTGCTAACTAAACAAGTAGAAACCAAAGAGGTGATATTTTTCAATTCAACCAAGTAAGTATTATTACACCTTTTGCCAACAAATTTGATAGATTCATCTTTGTCACTTTTTATGAGACATTGAGTAGAGGTAAATAATACATGGTTACCAATATCACATAATTGACTAATGCTCAAAAGATTGTGTTCTAATCCTTGAACATAAAGCACATTATCAATAACCAAGTTGGAAGAATTACCGACTTTACCAATACCAAGAATTTTCCCTTTGTTGTTGTCTCCATAAGTGACATATCCACCTTCTTGAGGAGTAAGCTCCATGAAGTTCCGCTT
Source organism: Crotalaria pallida (assembly GCA_037953625.1). Taxonomy (NCBI): domain Eukaryota; kingdom Viridiplantae; phylum Streptophyta; class Magnoliopsida; order Fabales; family Fabaceae; genus Crotalaria; species Crotalaria pallida. The sequence goes on from CM075653.1 coordinate 29,454,306, forward strand.
ATCTCCCGTCATGTGCCTTGAACATCCACTATCAAGATACCAAAGTTTCTTTTCCGTTCTAAGGCACACCTCATCCTCACTTTCACCATTGTCATTTGAGGCTTCATTGTTGCTCCTAGCCATGAGACAAAGATTAGCAACTTCGTCATCCGAGCTACTTGATGAGGATTTTGCATCCTTCTCCGGAGCATCCCAAACAATGTAAGCTCTCTTGCCTTTTCCCTCTTGGGTCTTCTTTTCATTATTTCTCAAGTATGTGGGACATTCCATTTTTATATGTCCAATGCCTCCACATTCATGGCATTTTACTCCATCACTTGAGCTCTTGTTCTTTGATTTGTAATCCTTGGGCCTTTTATCTCTTGATGATGAACCACCCTTTTTACCCTTGAGGAATTTATTGAATCTTTTTGCAAATAATCCATTTTCCTCCTCATTGAGTGCATGATCGGAGTTCTCACTTGTGGAGTCATCTTCAACCTCTTTTGAGACTTTGGTTGAGGCCTTGAGAGAGATGCTCTTCTTCTTTTTATCCAACTCCTCATGTGTGCTAAGTCTTGATAGCTCTATCTCATGTTCTTTGAGCTTCCCAAACAAGGTGGACAAGTCAATAGTGTTCAAATCCTTGGACTCCTTGATGGCAGTCACCTTGGGTTGCCATTTTATATCAAGACATCTCAAAACTTTGTGAGTAGTTTCACCATCACGAAATTGTTTTCCTAGAGAAATCAAGTGACTAATGATATGTGAAAATCTCTTTTGTAAGTCATCAATGGATTCATTAGGGAACATGTGAAATAATTCATATTCATGAGTCAAAGAATTTAATCTTGCATTTCTCACTTCACTTGTTCCTTCATGAGTGACTTCCAAAGTTTCCCACATTTCTTTAGCCGACTTGCATTGAGAAACTCGAATAAATTCATCATGGGACAAGGCGGAGAAGATGATGTTTTTAGCTTTCAAGTCAAAAGATACTTTCTTTTTATCATCATCACTCCAACTTCTCCTAGGAATTTCAACGACTTCTCCATTTATCATATGTCTAGGAATATATGGACCATCTTTTATTGCATCCCAAATATCGGTATCTATTGCTTCAATAAAAACTCTCATCCAGACCTTCCAATAAGCATACCCTTCACCATTGAAGAATGGAGGGCGGTTTATTGAAGAGGATCCTTCTTGGTGATTGCTAGAGCCCATAGTTTCCAAAGGATCTTTTCGAAAAAGCTTTTACGCTCGATCTTTCGACCGAGCTCTGATACCACTTTTTGGAAACCAACAAGCGGGCTTAGCAATTACTAGAGGGGGTGAATAGTAATATGAATGCAACAGTGACTAATTTTCGGATGCAATTAAGGAATAATTGATTTTGTGCAGATTTTTCTGAAACAGGGCAACAACACTCGAGTCTTTTTCAGACTACTCGAGTAAAATAGCAAGAACACTCGAGTCTTCTGAAGAATACTCGAGTAAATCGTGCAGAGTGCAGAAAAAAATTTCTGAGAAATTTTCACTATAAATCAACAAGAATAAAACCGGTCCAGAGCAGATAAATAGAAGAGTAGTATGCAATTAAATAAAGCTATATCAACTTGAGAACAACTTAATTGCTGCGGAATTACGACTCAAATTAAAAATCCCCTTTTGAGAAAACTTAGGTTTGGATTTTACTTGAAAGTAAAGAAAACAATAAAAGAGGACACCACCAATTTTATACTAGTTCACTCCCTATAAAGAGAGCTAATCCAGTCCCCCTAAGAACCTTAGGAGTGTCTACTAAAATCAAATTGTTAGAAATATTACAATGGATTATTGAGATGCCTCACTCAACCTAACCCTTCCATGAGTGTACCAAACTCTTGAATTTCTACCCCAATTTGAATTTGGTGATGAAGACTTCCTCTTCTCAAGCTCCTTGAAACCTTCAAGAGCTCCACCAAGCTAAGAACCTCTTAGACTTTTGCTTGAGAACCTCTCAAGTTTTGAATGAACCTAAGACCCACTTAGGTACACTTGGTTACCAACCAAGATTTTGGAACAAGCTATATAAGTGTATGTGGAGAAATACAACAAATGATTTCTACACCAATTAAGCACAATCTCTAACTCTTTAGACAAAGTAATAACAATGAATGAATGATTGAGTTAGAGAGAATTTTCACTTGAGAGAGAGAATGAGCAAAGAGAATATTTTTTCTTGTCTTGTTTTTTTCTTGTTGTCCAGTACAAAGAAAATTTGCTGACAAGACTAAAACACTCGAGTCTTTTGCCCATCTTTCAATAGTGATGCCCTTGTACTTGAACTAACGATCATATCTCTGATTTGAAGCAAAATACTCGAGTCCTTTTCATATTACTCGATTCTCTTGACCAGAGTTACTCGAGTCTTTTTCAGATTACTCGAGTCTTTTGCCCAGAGATGATAAAAAGTAAGTTTTTCTAAAATTATTTTCAATTCTTTTCTGGAGAGATAATTTTATGTAATCCCAACCTTTTCATGCATTAAAATTATTTATCCTAGGATGAGATTACCTCCTAAGCTACCCACTCTCAATTATATAAATAAAATTTACAATTAAAATAAAAGAGAGAATGACTAGCTAATGGTGCACTTGATCTTCTTGACTTGATGAGCTTGAATTCTTCCTTTAAATCCATGATCTAATTATATTGTCATCATCAAAACTATAACCACCTCATTGGAGACTTGATTCTACAAGACGAGTTTACCTATAAGAGCAGAGACATTTCTTCCCATGTTGATCCTTTCATTGCCCTTGAGCTTCCGTTTGTGTGTGCATAGCTCCTTCAAGAACTTTGCATACCTTGGAATCTGCTTGATTGCATCAAGAAGGGGTATGTTGACTTCCACTTTCTTAAATGTGTCAAGTATCTCTTTGTCAATCTGTTCCATTTTCTTGCTTTGAGTCACCCCCCTTGGTGGGAAAGGAAGAGGAATGGGGGGTGGTTGTTGGGCAGCAGCAGGTGTTGTGCTTGAGAAAGGTTGAGCTGGATGGGATTTTCTAGTATTCGTGTGCTCACTCTCCTCGACCATTTGGCTCTTCTCTTTGGATGGAACTAGATCATCTCTGTTGAGGTCAGGTTCTGGTGTGGGTGTGACAATATGCTTCCCTGACCTTAGACTGATGGCACTCACATTCTGGTTTGGGTTGATCACTGTTTGGGATGGCAACTTGTTAGAATTATGAGATTGCAAAGTGTTGATGGTTGTTGCCATTTGTCCCATCTGATTGGTCAAAGATTGAATGGAGGCCTCTTGTCTTTGAATGGATGCTCTAGTTTCCTGTTGGAATTGGAGATTTTGCATGGTCATCTGCTTCATCAACTCTTCCAATGAAGGCTGCTGCTCAGTACTAGGAGCTGGTGGTGCAGAATTAGCTTGTTGTTGCTGCTGTTGTTATCTCTGCTGCTGGACTGGAGGAGGTACATATGGTGGTCTAGAATTGTTCTGAAATTGAACTTGTGAAGGTTGCTGCTGATCAAGCCATCTCAGGTTGGGATGGTTCCTCCAACCAGGGTTGTATCTATTGGTAGAGAGATCAAAGTTCTGTGGCTGCTGGTTTCTACTGTTGAAGATGTTGGCGGCATATGCCTCAGGTTGGTCAGCACCAGTCGTTGGTTGCTGCTGCAAAGAAGGGCATGCTTCTGTGTTATGTTCACTGGATGTGCAAATACCACATAATATAGCAGGCAGAGACAACTTCTTTTGGTTGATGGCCAATTGAGTGACCAAAGTTGTAAGTGAGTCTATCTTCTGTTCAAGCTTCTCAACCTTACCAGAACTTGTGCCAACATCATTCACTCCTCTCACTACGATTGCATCGCTGTTGCCCCTTGCATGGAATTGTTGACAATTGGAAGCCATCTTCTCAATCTTGGCTCTGGCTTCTAAAGGTGTCATGTCTCCTAGGGCACCACGACTTTCAGCATCAAGCATGTTTCTCTCCATGAGGTTGAGACCTTCATAGAAATATTGAATAAGCAGCTGCTCTGAGATTTGATGGTGGGGGCAGCTCGCACACAGTCTCTTGAATCTCTCCCAATACTCGTATAAACTTTCTCCACTTTGTTGCCTGATGCCTGATATATCCTTTCGGATTGCTGTTGTTCTGCACGCAGGGAAGAATTTCTCCAAAAATGCCCTCTTCATGTCATCCCAGCCTGTGATAGAACCAGGGGTCAGATCGTACAACCAATCCTTGGCTAGCCCCTCTAGGGAGTGTGGGAATGCCTTGAGACAAACATGATCCTCTTGCACATCATGTGGTTTCATAGTGGCACACACAATGTGGAACTGCTTGAGATGTTTATGAGGATCCTCACATGCAAGACCATTAAACTTGGGCAACAAATGAATTAGTCCAGACTTTAGCTCATACGGGTCATCGGGATACTGGATGCACAAATCTTCAATAGTGAAATCAGGTGCAGCCAGCTCCCTCAATGTCCTCTCACGTGGTGGAGGTTGAGCCATATTTTCAGAATAAACAGAATAAGAATTAGAATAAGAATAAGAATTTATAGGAATAGAAGAACAAAAAGCAGATTCACTATGTAAAGACTCAACAGACTCACTACCTATGGAATGGTTCCTATTTTGTCTAACTAATCTGTGATAAGTCCTATCAATTTCAGGGTTGTAGGGATGCAAGTAACTTGGGTTGCCCCTAGTCATGTACTGAACAGAACACCATCAACCATAGTAGACTGTAATAGATATACATGACCAAAATAGGCAACAAATTTTTTTTATTTTTTTAAAATTTTTTATTTATTTTTTTCAGCACCCTAAAATCGTGAAAACATATCACAGAAAGTTTGAGGACAAAATTCAAAAAGGAACCAAGTCAAACAATTAAGACAGGGACCAAAAATTAAGAAAATAAAACTTGTAAAATAAAAAAGAAATAGTAAAAAGCCTTTTTCAGAATCCAGACGAAGGGTCTTTACGACAAAGTCGTAAGAGCATATTATTCAGAAAATTCCCTTCGATTTGATATAAAATTCGTCAAATTCCGAGTTACGGGTCAAAAGTTGTGATAGTTTATAGTAAGTGCTGCTAAAACATGGAAAATTTTTCTGGAACTCACAACTGGTGCAAATCTGAGTGACCGCGGTGCATCAAAACCTTTTTATATGATAAAATTAGTGTGGATACAAATTTTCGGCAAAAATTCCACCCAGAACTATGTGAACTAGCAACCACAGAATCAATCAAATACACTAATTGCAGCAAAATAGCAAAACAGCAACAGTGCAACTTCAACCAGTTATCAGAATTGACTACTAGACCCTAAATCAGACACAACACACTATAATAACTATGATACTAACTACGACACTAACTAACTACTAATGACCTTTGGCAAGAACCGATACTCCCCAGCAACGACGCCAAATTTGATCGAGGTCGTACCAGATACAAATAAAAACAGTTTAAGTATAGTACTAGGAAGTGACTCCTAGGTCGTCTCCCAAGGAATATCTTATCAATTAAAAGGTCGAACACATAGTATGCATAGAAAACAAGTGGGGTGTTGTATTGAATGTTGAAATTTAGAATCAAAACATTATTAAATAAAAACGAAGTAACGGATAAGGAAAAGCGGATAAACCCCTTTGGCTCGCATTCACAACTCTATCATTGGTCACAAAAGATCAATTTCTTCCCTATTCATTGTCCAACTCGTGAGAACTAAATACTAAGCAAAAATTCAATTCTCACCCGAAAACCCTAACCTCTAATTAAGCATTAAAAGCCAAAGCATGAAAATTTTACGAGTTTGCATAAATTAGGCATTCATACACATGGATTATCTCTATAGAATGGAACTAAGCGAACCATAACATATCAATAAGCATGAAAACAGTGAATAAAAATGAAATAGCATTAAGAACAAAACCTCAAGAGTATGTGATACATTACCAAAGAGATTTAACCTAAGAGTTTAGCCTTCCATGATGAAATAAGTCAAAAACGTGTAGAAAAGGAAGAGAGAGAAACCCTAGCAGCCACCACAAGCTTGGAGAGCAAAACTAAGCCTTCTCTTAGAGAGAGATTGGGAAAAACGTGGAATGAATAGATGGCTGCTAGGTCTACACGAATTTGGCTTTTTAAATCACAAAACGGGCCTAAATCATGGGCCAAATCCTAAGGAAAGCTAATCTCTAAATTAAATCTAAAAAAATATCCTATAGATAAAATCTAAATCTTAAAAGATATAAACTAAATCTCAAATAATCCTAAAGATAGATTACAATCTTCACTTCATCATATACCTTCTCTTCCAAAATTAAATCTTCACTCCCAAAATGTCCAAAAAGCCCTTGTGCCAAATATGACCTGAAAATAATAATAGATTAAATTAGGCTAAATAATCCAAATTAATTAAAATCCGGAATAATAGTCTAATAAAGTCTAAAATACTAAATCATTCTAAACAATGTCAAGTAGGCACCAAAAATCATCAATGAGAGAAAAACAAGGCTATGAATAATGGGAAATATAATGCTCATCATTCTCCATTGCTGGTGCCTTATTTCGATCAATCTTCCGCGGACGACTAGCTCCGGAGCAGCAATGTCCACTCGTGTCGGTCCTTCTCAGAGTCATCCACTCTGCTTCACTTCCAAATGACCAAAGTAATCCAAATGCACTATTCCTCTGTTCGTAAACTCTACTCGACAAACGACTAGATCTGCCATCTGTGGACATCATTCCCAATGCCCACAGAAAAAGGGAAAGCAGAGAGAGTAAGCGATCCGAACGAATAAATCGTCGACGGCATGGACTTACTCTAGGAGATCACATTAGGGTTCACACACATGCATATACAATCATCAAATAAAAGAAGCAAATAGTAGCCTATTCTCGTAAGACATCATAATTATGGGCATTATTACTATCACTCCATAACTTCACATGCCACAACATCGTATCATAGCAATTTCACTTGCTTCATAATGGTTTTTCAACACAACATCTTATTAATCTTTTTCAATTCTCTTCTCTCATCTCAAAACATAGCCATCAATGATTTAGGGAGGGAAATCATTGAGGCAGGGGTTAAGTCAGCACACATGATACATCTCCTTTGCGATATCCAACCACGACCTAGTTCGTAAAGCAGATGGGATGCACAGGAACCCTACCACGCTGGCGTCGAAGTTGAAAAAAAAAGGCTATAACCAGACTCTAGTGGTCAGCAAGATTTCAAAATTCATTTAAATAAAAGGCTGTAACCAGACTCCAGTGGTCAGCAAGGAAAAGAGCCCATCACCTACCGACGTCTAGCCTCGTTCAGGTTCCCTCTCACCGTCTCTGAGTTGCTCAAGGGGGCGACAACACTTTCTCTACTTGGCCAGCAGTCCTTGCTACAACTGAGTCCAGACTCCGGTGAACCTGGTCATTGTAGTCCCGTCCCGCCTAGAGAAGCACTCGAGGCATCTTGACGTTCACCATCCTTGCCCTCCCCTTTCACAATCACCACTTGAAGGGACTCCGGTCTCCAAGCATACGATATCTTTCCTCTCCACTACTTCTCTCTCAAATGTAGATATAAGATTATTATTTCCATGTCTTTTAAAGTCTTTTAAGTCTTTTACGATAAAGGTTTTAATTTAACCACCTAAGAGTTTTGGTCGACCCATTCTAAGCCTCGCTTCTAATGGACCTCGATCTCTAAGGGAAAACACGACACAACACCTACCTAAGTATAGTGATTCCATAACCGCTCTCAACCACGACACGTCATTCACGTGGCTAGCTACTTACAAATCAAGCACGTCCGAAGACAGTGTGATTGGGGATATACATCAAAATTTATTAGTGCTTCACGCACCTTCACTGTACACTAAGCGATTTGAGATACTTAAATTATAACAGTATTGCCTTAACCAAGGTTTTATACCCACCGAGGGTCCACAAAATAATCATTGCCTTAAACCATAAGGCCTTAACACGATCTTATCAATTCCAACATATTTTAGGATAATCATTTCTCCAATATTTCTTTTTCCAAAAGATAATTAGTTCATCAGCCCATTCGTGATATAGCATTATTCAAAGCAGTAAACATAATGCTCATAAACATCATAGAGATTAATAAAAAGACAATCACAAAAACAAGAGTTATTGTCTCAGCGTCGTCCGGCTAAACACACACACACAAACAATTGTCGTCACGTATATTGACAGATAATCACAGAGTTCTGATCTTTGAGATTATCAAGAACATCTTAATGCTACCCAAAAAAGCCATTATGTCTTAGGAAAGCTTCTCTCTCACCTGGATTTGAAGCTAGAGACAATTGACTCTGATTATCTGAATTTTCTTCACTCGAACCTTTAGCATTAGTAACATAATCCAAGGGACCAATCAATTACACATTCACATAACAAATAACTTAAACAAACTAAATCCTTTTTCAAAAGTACTTAGTAAAACTTAAGAATACAACACAATATCAGTGACTTAAAACCTTTTCTACAATACGAAAACAAATTACTGCTCCAATAAAATCACTTTTACTTTTAGCTTTTTAAATCATGAAAACCTTTTTCAAAAATAAAATAACTTTTAGAACTTCATTATAACATCCAAAAATAAATTCCAAATCTTCAGTTACTCAAAAATCCATTTCCAAATACCTTATAACAACTACCATTCGCAAACAATTCATACAACAAGGGCTAAAATCACTTGTCTTTGATGCTACACTTAAATCATCTTAAACAGTAAAGAATTTTTTTCTAAAAATCATAAAATAGCACTAAAAGCATATGCAAACCATTTAGAACATAAACTCATATTCAGAGTAATTTTATAGTTGATGCAACTTGTAAAAAGACTCTAAACAGTATATAAAAATCATTTTCAAGCATCAGTACACACATATCATGCACCTAAAATTCTTAACACCTAATATCATACACTTTAATAGAAAAATTTCTAAGATTAATGCAATCAAGTTAAAAATTCTTGGACAACATGAGTTTCCAAACTTAAAAATCACTTTTCTCTTAAACAGTTAATCCAAAAATCATGTCGCTTTTTCCTATAGCTTAATCACAAGCTCTATTATAAAAATATCATAATGTTTGATTTAAATTAACAAATTAGGCTAGCTGGATAACCACACCAAAACAGGTTGCATTCACCAAAAATCCACTAGTCTACAAGTTCTATCACTTACACAAAGGCATATAATCAAAAATAAACTTAACTTAGAAAAATAATCATGTTTTTATTATTCACTTCAAATCTGGACGACAACATCTTTTTCCAGAAAATAATAATTTTATTCACTTTAAAACTTATATTTTTCACATTATACATTATACTAAATACTTATACATATAAACACATCACAACACACATAAAAATAATCATTAGGGACACACGACCCTCATAAAATAATTTTTCCGACATTAAAATATTTTTTTTCCAGAATCATTTCTTTTTCCCAAAAATCAATCATTTGATTCTTATTCTATGAAACCGCATCAAATAACTAAAATACAAACATCATATAATCACATGAACACTTAGAAAAATTAAAATAATACACCTATACTATTAACATGATAATTCGGCCATACTAAAAAAATAATAATAGTAATCAAATTATTTTTCACATAATCACATATTAATCTTTATAATCCTATATAAATTACAATGAACAAAGAATAAATCATACACATAAACATCAAACAATTATAAAATTTTCTTTTTGAACCCATATAGGTCTCACGGCCTACCCAGAAAAATAAAATAATTTTTATAATAATTTCCAAATTCAATTTTGTTTATTCATCAAATGAATATTTTCTTTAAGAATTCATTATAAAACATCAAACTTTCCTCATTCAAAAATTCCAAAAACCACTTAAACATGTTCATATGACACAAATAAAATTTTTGAATTCCTTATTTCATCCTCATATATTCGGCCATCATAAGAAAAATAAAAGGGGAACTTTGTTTCTTGAAACTTCTTTTTAGTCCCTTTTAATTCCTTATTCACATGACCATGAACATAAAAATTCTCAAACACGTAAAATAATTTTAAATCAGCATATGAGTGTTCATGAATTGAAGCATAAAATAAGAACATAAAGATTTACTGTTTGTTTATAAAAATCCAAAAAGAAAAGCTTAAAACAAAGTAAAAACAATAGATTAAAAGTTCATAGGAATACCTTTTTCCTAAGCAATCAAGTTGAACACTTCAATGATGTGCAAACTCTTCCTTCCTTGCTCCTAGGTGCCACACCCCACTCTCCCCGTAGGTTTCTTTATTTTTTTTCTCTTTGGTTTTCAAGTTTTGAGTTTTGTGTAAAAATGCAAAGAATGTAAGACTTCTTTATATAGGAGTAAAAATTTGTCCTCATACCCAAAAAATGAAGAGAGCCACATGGTTTTATGCTTGGGTAAGAAGGCAAATTTTTGCTTCTTTTGCTTGGCCATCAAGTTTAAATCATAGAAGTTTTAAGTTTCATTAAAGCCTTGCACCAAAAATCATACACTTTTGAATTTCAAATATTCCTTCACAAGTTAAAAATTGAAATACGTCTCCTCTGACCAGATTTGATAGGCGTGTACATACTTGGGCAAGAAGGAAGAATTTTGCATCATTAATTTGTCACCTTCATCAACCAATCAAAGAATATTCTAATATTTTAAAATTCAAAAATAAAAAGAAAAAATGCTAAATCTGGACGGTGCATCCAATGAGAGTTCATAAAATAAACTTTTCATGCAAGTAAAAATATCTCTTGGTCAAAAAGCCATTTAATGAATCATAGTTATATTTTCAAGCTTATTAATACTAAAAATCGTACTTTACAGTAACAGAGATTAAATTTCGAAAACTCCAGAATTAAATCCAAAACTTTGTATTTTCATAATCTACATTTCAATATGATCATTTTGACATAAAGTTTGTAATTTTTGGACTTAGGGTTAAAAAGATATGAACTTTTGAAGATATAACACTATAATCCTTCAAAAATCCTTTCATATTTTAATATCATTTTAAAATAAAATACTATACCTTATAAAAATATTTTCATGCTAAGAATACAATTTGAATTCATTAAGGAAGATATTGGTATGCACATATATGTATATATACCCACGTGTGTGTGTGTATAAACTCCAAACAATATTTATATAAATCAAGGTACCATAAATCATCGTCAAAAAATTTAATTAAAAATCAAATGAAATGAAATAAAATAAAATATCACAATTAAATTGGGTAAAATTGTGGATCTTACAGCTTCCAAACAATTGACAAACAAGGTAGGGGAGAATTAAAGTTCATCTTTCTATTACTCAATATCAAACTTGGAATGAACAACTCAAACTTGGGCCTCATCTATATTACTCCAACATTCATCAAATTTGTGATCACACATACATATCATTGATTATACTTATGATTACCAAAGTGTTGCTTATTTTTTATTGATTAACATGTTTTTTTTTTTTGGTAAAAGGAAAATCTTATTACCACAGCACAAAAATAAGAACAATACAAGGCACTACTCCAAAATCATGCCACCTTCTAGGAAGGGTTCACAATTCTAAAGTAGTCCAAACCTCATAGCTACCTGCCACCTTCTATGAAGGGTTCAGGATAACATATGAAGCCAAAGTTAAATCTCATTACAAAGCCTTTGAAACAAACTACTACTGCTCAAATTTATTACATAATCAGCCAAACTTCTAATCCTAAGAACGAGGTCCCTTTTCACAAGCCTGAAAACTGTGCCTACTGTTCTCCTTGTATCCTGAAATGTCCTCAAATTCCTCTCAACCCAAATCTGGTAGCAAATCGATGCCCATAGAGCCGTGACTATCCGCCTTCTGATCTTGTTCCTAAAACCATATTTCAACCACCTCATCCACTGATTCATCTTATGAGGGTAAGAATCCAACCCTATCCATTCGCAGCACTCCTTCAAAATCTCCCTGGACCACATGCAATCACAGAAAAGGTGCTGATGATTTTCATTTGCAGCCATACAAAGGCAGCAGTGATTGGGAATACCCAGCCAGTTCATACGATCTCTAGTGTCTAGACTACCATGAATGAGAAGCCAGAGGTTAAATCTATGCTTCGGTTGAGTGAAAGGGTTCCAAACGACGCTACACAAAGGGAATCGCTGATTCGCATCGGTCAAGAACTTATACCCAGACTTGATGCTGTACCTACCATCCACAGAAGCAATCCAGGTATTTCCATGAAAACCATCTTTGAACTTGTCCCTAATTTTGAGTATTTTCTTCCAATGCCAATTATGATGCTGTAATGCAATACAATCCCAAAAATTTTGATCTTTTATGTACACTGCATGAACCCATTTAACCCATAAATTGTTCTGATCACTAGCAATCCACCAAACCTGTTTCCCAATCGCTGCATAGTTCCAAAGCTCAGTATTCTTGATATTTAGGCCACCATAAATTCTAGCTCTACACACGATGTCCCAAGCCACCTTTGCTCTGTATCTACCCTGTTCATCAGTTCCCCATAAGAACCCACGACAAAGCTTATCCACCTCCCTTATAACAGTCTTAGGGAGAATAAAAATAGATGCCCAATACACATGCAAATTGGATAACACCGAATTAACTAGACATAACCTTCCTTGATAAGATAGATTTCTGGTCTTCCAAACTAGCAGCCTAGATGTTACCTTTTGAATCAGATAATTACAGGCTTGTCTATTCCATTTTCTGGTCATTAGAGGTATACCAAGATACCTACAAGGAAAGACCCCTTTTTGAAACCCAGTAATAGACTGTAAATTTTGTTGGACATTCTCATCAACACCAGCCATAAACAGGGAAGACTTAGCCTGATTAGCTTCAAGACCAGACCATTGAGAAAACTGGTTAAAAGCATCCCAAATAATAGTCACACTAGCAGGGTGAGCCTTAGAAAACACCATTAAATCATCAGCAAAGGCAATATTTATCAAACCAATATTCTTGCATAGGGGATGAAACCTAAAATTTCTATGCTTAGATGCATACCGAAGCTGCCTAGTCAATGTTTCCATTGCAAGCACAAAGATAAGGGGGGACAAGGGGTCCCCCTGCCTGATTCCCCTTGTTCCTTTGAACATTTCACCCTTAATACCATTAATGACAATGCTATAGGTTGCTGTCCTAATGCACACCATAATCCAGTAAATGAATTTTGGTGGAAATCTCATAGCCTCCAAGACCTCTTCTATAAAGTTCCACTCAATAGATTCATAGGCTTTCGTCAAGTCTATTTTCATCATACACCTTGGGGATATATTCCTCCTCTGATAAAGTTTGATTAAATCCTGAGTAATTAGAATGTTATGTAGAATACTTCTATTCCTCACAAAGGCACCTTGATTCTCCTGGACCAAAAAAGGAAGCACATTGCTTAATCTACTACATATGAGTTTAGTAATGCACTTATATATGCTATTACAGCAAGCTATAGGTCTAAACTCACTCACACTACTAGGATTATCAACTTTAGGAATCATTACTAATAAAGTGTGATTAATTTCTCTTAGAAGCTTCCCTGTTTGAAAAAACTGTTGAACTGCTTCAACACAATCAGCACCAACAACCTCCCAAGCTGATTTAAAGAACCCAGCCCCATAGCCATCAGGCCCAGGAGACCTGTCCTGGTGAATAGAAAACATAGCATCTTTTATCTCCTGATTAGTGAAAGGAAGAATGAGAGATAACTGCTGGACTGGAGCTAAAACATTCCCTTCATTAAAAATGTCCCTATTAATCCCAGTATCTGTATTTCTGGTCCTGAACAGCTCCTCATAGTAATGCAAGAATTCCTGTGCTATCTGATGGTGATCATTGAGCACTCCTTGAGCATTCGAAATTCTGAAAATTCTGTTTCTGTAAAGTCTCTGTTTTATTGAGTTACGGAACACCTTTGTATTTTCATCCCCATACCTTAGCCAACTTATCTTTGCTTTCTGTCTTAGGAACATATAGGCTGCCTCCTTCACCTCCATGTATATCCTGGATAACTCTTTTTCTCTTTTATGCATAGAGATATCATCTGGACAGTTCCGCAGAGTTGTTTGGACTACATCCAACTCTTCTCTGATCCTTGCCTCCCTTAAGTCTATATCTCAAAAGCAGTCTTATTTAGCTCCCTGAGAGGCTTCCTCAAATCTTTTAACTTCATACAAATTTGAAACATTTTATGACCATGCACATCCCTGTTCCAGACTTGGGAAACAATTTCCAAGAACTTAACGTGGCTGGACCACATGTTAAAGAACTTGAAACCCACTCCTTTCTTCATTTGCTGCTGACCCCAATCAATAATAATAGGAGAATGATCAGACATACCAGGGTTCAGAAAATTAGTGAAAGCTAATGGCCATTCTGAGCACCAATATGCATTAACTAAACATCTGTCTAGCTTGCAACACACCCTGTCTCTACCAATCTGCTTATTAGACCAAGTTAAAAAATGCCTTGTATAGCACATGTCAATCAAGTCACATGCTCTGATACAGTCCCCAAACTCACTCATACTTCTATAGTCCACAGGTCCCCCTCCAACTTTTTCATTCCCATGAAGATAACAATTAAAGTCCCCTATCACAGCCCAAGGTCTATCAATGAATCTTTGCACACCACAAACGATCTGCCAAAGCTCTTGCCTTTCAGTCAAATCATTGGAGGCATACACAAAAGTTATGTAGCATGTCTGCATGGTCTGCTTCATAGTAACCAAACAATGCATATATTGCTGAGATCTTGCTATAAGAAACACATCAAAACAATCTTGTTTCCAAATTAGCCATATTCTGCCAATCTCACAAACATCCAGGTTGTCTAGAGAACCCCATCCTGAAGCCACTTTATTTCTAATCTGCTGAAAACCTCTTGGTCTCAACTTATTTTCAAGAATACCAAGCAAACCTATACTATTATATCTACACAAATCTTGAATAGCATCTTGTTTAAGAGGGCTATTCATCCCTCTTATATTCCATGAAGCTATCTTATCCATACTTACCTTGCTTTGAGGGAGATCCTCTCAGCAAAACCCTGTTATTGTTCTGCACTTTACTTCTAGTCTGAACTTGTGTCCAGCCTTCATCATTCCCATCAGCAAGCATCTCCTCATTCTCTATTCCTTTGGACTTGTCTTCAGATTCCTCCTTATTCTTATCAGAGGCATCTTTCAACACATTTTCTGCCTCCTCCCTTGCATGTTCAATGTTCTCAGTAAGAATAGTTCCATTTTCAACAGCAATTTGTGTTTGGACAGCACTGACAACCTCATTGATCTCCTTCTGTGTAGGCTTATTCTTCTGCACCCATTGCTGTTTGACACCTTTTTTACACATTTTAGAATCATGTCCATAAGTTGAGCATTTAACACATAAGACAGGTTTCCATTCATAAGTGACGTTCTGATTGATGATAACACCCCTTTCATCCTCAAAATATATTTCATCAGGTAAAACCTTAGGATTAACTTCAATTAGGACACGTGCATAATTAATCCTATTTCTCTCTTTTGTCACTTGGTCCACCATTATTGGTGTGCCAATCAAGCTTGAGATCTTGCCTAATGAAACAGCACCCCAGTATTTCAAGTTCAGATTTGGTAATTGAACCCATACAGACACTCTATCCAGGAAAGCCCTAGTCATTGGTTTCCCAGTCCAAGGAGCCATTATAATTGGTTTCTTGTCAAAATGAAAAAGCCCTATATCCAGGACAGCATTCATACCATCACTGCTATTAAACCTGACAATGAAAGTACCATCTGAATTCATCAGTACCTTATCTACCCCATGATCTCCCCAAACTTTCCTAATGTAACCATTCAAAACAGGGAAAGGGGGTCTGGCTCCGAGCACATAGCATACTAAAGCATTCTTCCAATACAACAATTCATCCTCCACATCATTACTTTGAATTTTACCAACAGCCACACCTTCCTTTAGGCTTGGTTTAAAGAATTGTAATTTCTCACCTGCATTCCTCAATTTGCTGATGTCAAATTTCTCCCAAACATTTGGCTGGTTAGGGATATCCTTCTCCTGTTCTTTTGCGATTCTTTCATTATTAGGATTAGTTGACAGATCGCCAAAAGACTCTGATTCTTTCTCTCCTTGTGTGATCTCCTTATTATTTGCAACCGCCGTCTTTTCCTTGATCTTTTCCCTCAATAAATCTATTTTCTGCATCCATAATTCTGCTTGCTTAGGCGACAAGTTTTCTATTTCTTCCAAATCTTCATCTTCTAATTGCGAATAATCCATCTTTTCAGGTGTAGCCAGAGAACCTTCAGTCTTGCTTGAAGAAGAAGGAGTTTTAGGGGGTCTCCCTCTCTTTCTGCCCATGACGGCAGCGAACGGCGGCAGTACCAGAGCACAGTCGCGAGAGAGAAAAAGAGAAACCCTTTTTTTCCTTATTGTTTGTTGTCTTACTTGGACTGGGAAACCAATCAAATCCATACATAACCTTCGCATGCAACACCACCGCAATCGTTCTGCTAGCACCCATGAAGATGCGTTTATTCCTCTCAGTCCAAACTGCATAAAGAACTGCTGAATACACGGTAAACAAACACTTCCTCCTTGATTTATCCTTGAATGCATGATTAATCCATCTGCTCCAATTCGTGAACTTATAAGGCCAATTGTTGATACCTATCCACAGGCAAGTTGATTCCAGAAGCGCTTGCGACCATGGACATTCAAAGAAGAGGTGATTCCGCGTCTCATCACTTCCATTACAAAGAACACAGGTACGGACTTGCATAAACAATCTGTCTTTTGTTTTTAATTTATTGTGTACAGCTAGCCATGAAATAAACATGTGTTTAGGAATCGAGGTAGAATTCCAAACAAATCGATGTAAATGAAATGTAGGAACAGATCCTAGTAAGAATAGATAGCCACTCTTGATAGTATAGATCCCTGTAACATTAGCATTCCAACAATCACCAGTAAATCCAGAAACTAGCTTATTCTTCACCTTGACAATTTGTTTCCAGTGCCAATTCTCCCCTTGCCTTGAGTCAATCTGCCAGAAATCTCTGTCTTTTAAGTAAATGGAGCTTATCCACTTTACCCAAAGATACTCCTTTTTAGCACCAATATGCCATACTTGCTTCCCTACAGCAGCCAGGTTCCACAAAGTAGCATTTTTAAAACCCAAACCTCCATTCTTCTTAGGCCTACACACTGTTTCCCAAGCCACTGATGCATGATGCTGCCCTTCTGAGTTCACACCCCATAAGAATTCCCTACACTTCTTCTCCACTCCCTTAAAAACTGCTTTAGGAATAATAAATATAGAGGCCCAATAAGTATGCAAAGACATTAGCACAGAATTAATTAGGGTGCACCTTGCCTGATAAGAGAGGTTTTTAGTCCTCCAAGAGTTGATCTTGCTACTGATTTTGTCAATTAGGATAAAGCATGTAGCATTTGACCACTTCTTAGCTGAGATAGGGATACCAAGATATCTGAAAGGAAAACTCCCTTTCTGGAATCCAGTGATATTAAGAATATCACTCTCCCTAGCTTGATGAACCCCTGCCATGAATACTTGGGATTTGTCCCTACTAGGCTGCAATCCTGAGCTGTCGGCAAACTCCTTAATTGCTGAACATACAATGTTCACACTGGCTGGATGCCCCTTGCAAAATACCATCAGATCATCAGCAAAAGCAAGGCTGATTAATCTATGGGTTTTGCACAAAGGGTGGAATCTAAAATTCCTATGGAGAGAAGCCTTCTGTAAACCTCTAGTTAGCACCTCCATTGCTAAAACAAATAGAAGAGGAGACAAAGGATCACCTTGTCTTATCCCTCTAGAACCCTTAAATACCTCTGAATTCTTGCCATTGATGCAAATAGAATAGGAAGCAGTAGTAATGCAAACCATCACCCATCTCCTAAATTGCATAGGGAATTTGAAGGCTATTAGCATATCTTCAATAAAGTTCCAATCAAGCGTGTCATAAGCTTTCCTGATGTCTATTTTCATTAGGCATCTAGGAGAGCTATTTTTCCTACCATACAATCTTAATAGCTCCTGAGTTATCAATATATTATGAATAATGCTTCTTTCCTTGATGAAAGCTATCTGATTCTCCTGGATAATGCTAGGTAAAACCACACTCAACCTTGAACATAAAAGCTTAGAAATACATTTATAGAGGAAGTTACAGCAGGCAATAGGTCTGAAGTCCTTAACCTGAGAAGGCATATCCACCTTTGGAACCATCACCAAAGTTGTAGCATTAAGGCTTTTAGGCATTATAGAAGTTCTGAAAAACTCTCTAATAGCCTTAATGCAATCCTCACCAACAATATTCCAAGCAGTCCTATAGAAACCAGCACCATAGCCATCAGGCCCTGGAGCCTTATCCTTATGAATAGAGAAAACCACCTCCTTTATTTCCTCACGAGAGAAAGGCCTCAAAAGAGATAATTGTTGCTTAGTAGATAGAACAGGTCCACTATCAACAATCCCATCATTCCACTGATAAAACTGCTTCCTGGTGAATAGGCTAGAATAATAATTAGTGAATTGCTCGGAGATTTCCTTCTGCCCAGAAAAGTAATTACCTCTCTCATCAGAAATTGAGATGATACGATTCATATATGTCCTCTGTCTGATAGCTTGATGAAATAGGGCAGTGTTCTGATCCCCTTCTTGAATCCAACTAACTTTAGCCTTCTGCTTGAGGAAAGAAAAGGCTGCTAAGCTAGCTCTCCTTTGTAATTTAATAACTTCCTTTTCTTCTTGCTGTAATGCAACATTTGCTGGATCTGAATTCAATAGAGACTGAACAACCTCTAATCTCCCTCTAAGCTCCTTTTCTTTATTAACAATGTCAGCATTGCTAGTTTTATTAAGATTAAGAAAATCCTTCCTTAAAAAGGATAGCCTCTTTATAATTTGCACCATAGGATAGCCAGTAACATGCTTACTCCACCCAGCCTGAACAATAGCTAAGAAGTTATCATCCTCAGTCCACATATTGAAGAATTTGAACTTTGGCCTTGTAATTTCAACATTTTGGTTCCACTCAAGCACAATAGGACAATGATCAGATAGACCTGGATTCAGGAAGTTAGCTTCTGATCCTGGCCAAGCATCAATCCATCTTTGATTTACCACCATCCTGTCAAGCTTACAATAGATTCTATTAGCACCATCTTGTTTATTACACCAAGTAAAATAGTGCCCTTTAGAGTTCAGATCAACCAAGTTGCAATCATTTAACCAGTCCCTAAGATCTTCATACTGGCTCACATCCAGAGGGATTCCCCCAAGCTTTTCCTTAGGCTGAAGCATTGTATTAAAATCACCAAGAATAATCCAAGGTAAATCAACAAACCTTTCAACTCCTTTTAGAACCTCCCATAGCTCCTTCCTTTCTAAGAGTTCATTTGAGGCATAAATGAATGTTGCATAAAAGGATCTGTTAGCAATTCTCTCAGTTATCAAACAGTGAGTATATTGCCCAGATCTAGCCACCACCAAGACATTAAACATGTCTTTTCTCCACATCACCAGAATCCTCCCAATAGCACAAATATCAGAGTCTGCAAAGAAACCCCAACCTGGTGCAATATTCCCCATCACATAGTCAATAGCATCACTCCTTAGTTTATTTTCCAAAATTCCTAGTAAACCTACCTTATGCATCTTAAAGAAGTTCCTCACTTCCTTCTGTTTAGAGGGCCCATTTAGCCCTCTAATATTCCAACTAGCAATTTTATCCATGCTGATGTAGGTGAGAACCCTCACCCCTCAGCTGAGTCCTGCTTCTTGTTTTTACTGGAGTCCAAGGACCTCATTAATCATTCTCTGAATTAGCTTTAGGCTTATTACCACCATTGTTCATACTAGTCTTTGAATTGCTGCCAGAAGCCACCATCTGCATTTGGCTCCCTCCTGCTTCCCCCATGTTTCCTGGTCCCAAATTCCTAGCATCCCCTGACTCTTCAGCAATGATATTGCCTTTAGAGTTAGTAGGTGCTGAAACCACTGCCTCCTCTGTTTGGACAATATTTCCACCCATATTCTCCTCAAAATTAACTTCAGTCACCTGAGCTTGAAGCTTAAGCCTGTCATCCACTTCCTCAATTTCCTCTCTTGATGGCTTCTTTTTCTCCACCCATTGCTTCTTCATATTCCTTCTACACATCTTGCCATCATGTCCATACATTGAACACTTAGAACATAGTACAGGTTTCCATTCATAAGTTACCCCTTGAGTAATATTATTCCCTTTATCATCTTCAAAGAAAACTTCTTCAGGTAAAACTGCAGGGTCAACCTCCACTAGAACTCTGGCAAAGTTTATTCTATTTCTTTCCTGGGTAATTTTGTCAACCATAATTGGGCTACCCACTAAACTTGCTGTCTTGCTAAGAGCTCCAGCACCCCAGAAACGAGGGCTTAGATTAGGGAATTGAATCCAAATAGGCACACGGTCAATAAAGCTCTTTGACATAGTCCTACCAGTCCACGGGGCCAGAATTATGGGTTTTTTTATCAAAGTGATAAACCCCTATTTCTAGTACAGTATTCCTTGCCTCAAGGGAATTAAATCTAACAACAATTGTCCCATCACCATTCATGAGAATTTTATCTATGCCATATTGACCCCATGCCTTTTTTTATAAAACCACTAATTACTGAATAAGGAGGCCTAGCACCCAACACATAACACGTTAGAGCAGACTCCCAGTATTTTAGTTCCGGTTCAACATCAACTGACTCAATTTTCCCAATGGACACACCCTCCTTTAGTTCAGGCTGAATAAAAGAGAGTTTTTCACCTGAATTATGTAGCTTTGTGATATCAAAGGAGTCCCATACAGATGCCCTCCTTCCCTGATTAGTAACAGACGGATTGGTTGCAGTAGTACCATTATTCTCATCATCTTTATCAATCGCACTATCTTTCGCTATTGTTTTTCCTTTGATTTTTGATCTGATCAGGTCAAGGCTTTTCAACAGGTCCTCCGATTGCTTGGCGCTCAAGTTTTCCAGTTTTTCAAGGTCTTCTTCATCAACATTCAAAAAGTCCAGAAAAGGATCAACATCAGCTTTTTGTTTCCCAGCGGGAGAAGGGGAGGCAGGGGGCCTTCCTTTTTTCTTTGCCATAACGGCGCAGGCGGCAGCCTTTAGACCACCACGAGAGGAGAGAAAAGGGTTGCTCTGCTAGGGTTTTTCTTTTTTTATTGATGTGTTAGCTTTTCATAGTTTAACTTTGCAAAATAAAAATTCATCACATAATGAATGTTTTGGCAAGTTTTAAGGTGTTTTGAGACTTGGATTGAAATATGATTGAGTTGAAAGCATTAGAGGATGAAAGGGGCCATTAAAATGCATAAAAGATGCAAAAAAAATTGAGTCTTGGGCCAGTTGGGGTGCCTAGGCATGTAGGGACTCACTCCCATATGCAATTGGGCCAGAAATAGCCAATTTTCACACCCAGGCCCAGCCCTGGGGCGCCTAAGCACTGGGCATGTTGACAACATCCGTTGTTTTTTTTTTTGCGTTTTCTGTTGTCCATTGGTCTTCTTTCGTTGTATAACTCATTTGTAGCCCTGAAAACACATTCTAGACATCAAGGTAACTCTTAGAACTCAG
Source organism: Crotalaria pallida (assembly GCA_037953625.1). Taxonomy (NCBI): domain Eukaryota; kingdom Viridiplantae; phylum Streptophyta; class Magnoliopsida; order Fabales; family Fabaceae; genus Crotalaria; species Crotalaria pallida. Next base: position 29,476,004 of record CM075653.1, read on the forward strand.
AGAAGATTAGGGAGAAGATCAAAGAGAGAGTCTCATCCTCGAAGGAAGGAATTCTAGAGGAGAGGATCCTATGTGGATTCATCTCAGTCTCCCATAGAGTTTGTTTCTTCTTTTTCTATTCCTTTTCTATATCCATGTCTAATTAATCATCTTGTTAGGGATGTGGTGATTTGGATTGTAATTATGTGATTTACAATTTTGATTATGAATAAATTCATGTATTTGTTAATTGTTAGATTATGTTCTTCATGGATATGAATAAAAGTAGCTAATTTGTGACTTGAGATTCAATCCTTCAATTGAGAAAGTAAGGATTGAATTAGCACTATATATATATATTCAAACCTTATAATTTCACAACTCGTAGGAATACTTTTTTAATCAAACGATTATGGGTTTAGGCTTTGCTTAAGGGATTAAGAGGTATAAATTAATAATACAAAGTAAGCGCCTTGAGGAAAGAAGTTTATTGCCTCTGGAATTGTTAACATAATAGGAATAATATTCGTAATCGATGTCACTATTACTTCTAATGAAACCATATCCCTAACACTTTTGTCCATTACAAAACTCTATCATTTTATACTTTTCTTTTAGAAGTCCAACAAATATTTATAGCTCAATTTCACTAGTTTAACTTCTGTTTTTTGCCATAACACTAATCCTTATAGATTCAACACTCCATTTACCACTTTATTACTTGTATGACCCGATATACTTGCTGATGTCCAACAAGTTGTTGGCGTCGTTGTCGGGGACTAGTTTCGTTTTAGCAACTATTTGTACTTATTATTTGTAGTTTGACTAGTGAAATTTTGTATATATTATTCTTTTATTGTTTGTTTGTTTTTGTTTTAATATTTTTTCTGATGAATGTATAAAAACGATGACTCGAAATTTTCAAAACTCATTTTGTCTTCGCCTCTCCTATTATGTTATGCACAATGCATAGTTGATGAAATTGCACCTGTGGATTTTGCTTTGGAGTAGTTAGTACAAAAGTTTTCCATTTTGGAAGACCAAAATATTAACTCATCTGAATACATAAAAGAAGAAGAAATTGTGCATAATGATGTGATTGAGGAGGTGAAACAAAATGAAAAATATAAGATAAAGTGATGAAGAAATTTGGACTACGAGCTAACTTGGACAATAATTCCTTTGCCAACCTTGCGAGCTATTCTGAGTCACTGTGCCATGTTTGCCATCTAATGAGTCACAATATTCAAAACTTAGCCTGCTCTTTGCTATTGAAAGATAGGTAATTGAGAGCATAAGTTAAATGAGTAAAAGTACATGCAACTGATTTTTTATTGCTATCTAAAGGCTTTAGAGATTTCTTGTTAAAATTTGGCAACTTGTTTGAATGCAAATACTACTAGGACTAAAGAAATCGGATGAAAGTGGTAGTTGAGATTGTGGTGGTGAAAAGTGTGCTAGTGCTAGTATAAAGACAAATAAACTGAAAATAAATCGATCGATCTCTAAAGTGGAAAGAATTTAGCAATCAGTATTGCAATTTTTTTTCTTAATTATGTCACAAGTCCCTGAAGTTTGGGGTACTTTTATCAAATACCCTTATTCTTTTTTTCTTTTTTTAATGTTTGACTCCTCAAAGTTACTTCTGGATTTGTCATATACCCCTATTACCAATTCTGGCCAATTTTGTTGACATGTAACATCGGAATCCTGATCCGACGCTGGAGGTTAAGCACCTGATGCCCCGTGGGCGAAGATCATTTTTTTGTAAAATTTAAAAAACTAAAAAACTTAATATTTTTATATTTTTAGTTAAATAAAAAAGAAAAAAAAAAGAATTGAAGAGAGAGGTCGTCTTCGCCTATGTGACATCACGCGACACCACATGACCAACCTCGTGCGTCTGACTAGGATTCTGATGTTACATGTCATCAAAATTGGCCAAAATCGATAGTAGGGGTATATGACAAATCCATAAGTAACTTCGGGAAGTCAAACATTGAAAAAAAAAAGTATAAGGGTATCTGGCAAAAGTACCCCAAATTTCAAGGGCTTGTGACATAATTAAGCCTTTTTTTCCAAGAAGGATATTCTTTAATCGATAGTCGAAGACTAATTTTTTCTAAAGCGTAGAGATCACCAAAGTGTATATTGTCTCTATCAACCCAGTCATCTACCAACTGTATTGGGCCTTATTGGTATTAATCAATATTGCCATTTAACTATTAATTTTTTTTTCTTCTCAAAATGCTTGTATCAGTCCAAGACCTTATTCTTAAAACATTAATATGTAGTAACCACAAGTACGTCAACAATAGTCATTCCTGAAACATTTATAGACAAGAACAAATGTTTGACACAACCTGCTCTAAAATATAGCTCATTCAAGCATACAACAAGCGGCTGAACAAACACAACATTATAAATAAAGCATTTATTTCTAACCTCAATCCAACCTTTTAAATTGAAACCTACAAAAGAATCAAAAGAGTGCAACAATAAACCTACAAAATTATCACCGGTGAGCACTAATGCGAGACAAGTAAATCTGACATGAATCTAGCTCAAAGATTGAAGTTTTTTTTGTTTCCGGTGATACTATTTAATGCCCAAAGACAACTAAGCTTTAAAAATCTTAACCAACAATATAAAAAAATAAAAAATAAAAAATTTAACCAATGTGGAGTAAAGAATCCACCTAGAAAATTGAGAGGGCCGAAGAAATCCAATGGCATGTCAAGATAAACCAACTCCAACAATTTTTTAAGACATGATTATTTCTCATAAACACATTCATGCGAGATAGTAGGATTATAAATATAAAAGAAATCTCGTTGTGAGTCACGTGTCATATCACTCCTAGGTCTATTATCCAAACATCAATGAGTTGTTTGCTACCTTTAGAATTGATTGTTGCTTCGTTGTATAAGGTTTCTTCGTTGTTTGAGGTACTTACAACACATTCTTGAAAGGTTGAGTTTTTTCTTTACTCTTCTTGTAGTGCCAACAATCATTTATAAAGTGTCCTTTCATGCCACAATGGTGGCATTTCAAAAACTTCTTTCTTCAAGATTTTGATCTAACCATAATTTTGACTTCCATTAGAGCCACATTATGTTAATCTTCCTTTCATCGTCATCAAAGCCTCAACCTGCCTTGAAGTTTCGCCTCTAGCAACATCATCGAAAGATAGGGTGTTTGTAATATTTGTTTGTTACATTGATGATGAGTTGATCATATAAATCTGGTAAACTTTAAAGTACTAGATTTACATGTTTATTTTATGCTATTGTGAAATTTGATGGTATAAGTTGAGAAAATATCGTATTAAGATTGTTAATGTGATCCGTCATTGATGATGACTCATTGTGAAGAGTTTTGATCTCATATTATATGGCGAGTGCATCCCAAATTTCATTTGCAATCTTCGTTTTAGCAATGTTGGACAAAACCGACTCTGCCATTGGCCTATCTCCTTCCACGCACTTATCGTTAGACACCCTATTTGTGGGGTTTTCGTCCGACGCCTGCCGAACTGACGATGTGCGTGGGGTGTGGGTAATGACAGGTTATGTGGTAATCTTGCGAAGGAGCTTGACCGTATTTTTGGTTGTTTTTCGTATTTGGGTTGGAAAGTAAAGTGCGCGAAAGCGTTAAAAGTGGCAGCAAAGTAAAACCGACGCCAAGAACGCGGCGCGATAAACGTAAACGGAAAGCGATTTAAAAGTTGCTGGAAAGTAAATGCAGTGAATTTACAGTTGCGGGAACGTAAAGTGCAGCAAAGTAAATTGCGTTAAATTGTAAATTGGAAAGTAAAAAGGATTGCATTGAATTGAAAAGGAGGATTGATGCTCTTTACAAAGGCATTTCTCCGTCAATCTGCTCCGGTGAGATGTGTAGGATTTTGGCCAATGTGTCAACCTTGCAACTGACCCTGATTACAACCTAAGGACTTCCTATTTATAGCCTAAGGAATCCACTAAGCTACTGCTAATTTATTTGGCACGTTCTGCACAACCGCAGCAGCCACGATCTAAAATAACTACCCACTACGCTATCCCCCACGATTATAGCTGTCAAAACAGGCCGGCCCGGCCCAGGTGCGGGCCAAATGATTCTGGGCCAAATAGCCCGGGTGCAAGTTGTGTTCATTAGCATGCAGCCCAAACCCGCACTTTACCCAGGGTTTTTTGGCCCGGTCCTTGTTTGGGTTTTTTGGCCCAGCTCTAGACCGGGCTAATAAGTCCGGGTTCAATTTATGACCACATTTCTGGAACCCAAACCCGCACTTTCCCCGGGTTTTTTGGCTCGGCCCGCATCGACCCGGCCCATTTTGACAGCTCTATCCACGATGTAACTGCCCACGTCGTGGTTTGGGATTCATGGATACTCTGTCGAGCCTTGTGATGACATTTTCACTGGGACCCTCTCGGCAAGCATTCTTCTTCGACTGAAATCATTCAACTTAAACTCTTGTATAAGTCTCTTTGTTGTCTGAAGCTTCCACATTGTTGTGCCCCTGCCTTTTGGTTCTGGGATTCCCATCGACATCAAGCTCTTTTCGACAAAAAGGTCGTCTGTCGACATAGACTTTCGGCCTATTGTCGGCCTCTAAGACATTCGATTGATATCGGTGACATGTTCTCTGATTTATCAGTGTTTTACCACCCGTCAACCAAAGGACATTCCGCCGATTTCTCTAGTAGAATGCCATCAAAGGTCTTTTCCTTTCCCTCTTTAAACGGAAAGACACCCAAAATCCGACCCAAAAAGGGCACAAACCTTGGGCCATGGAATATTACAAAGATTCCACCGAGGCTTATGTATCAGACTCAATGCTTCCTCCAATTCGGACTTTTTACATCAGTTTGATACATAAGAGGTGATCCCTATGTAATCCCACATGTTTGGTCTTTCGCCATTCATCAAGACAAGGAGGGTATTCGGAGTAAGGATTTCTCCACTTTGTCTTCAACTCCCGAATCCCTTAATCCCACATGTTTGATCCTTCATCAACTTAGATCATATAGGTTTCGAATCTTTTTCCTTCTTTCCAAAACTCATGAAGTGGAGCCATTGCTTTTTCTGTAACATCCCGAATTTTAATTCTAATAATAATTAGAATAATAATAAGATTTTGAAATAAGAATTATTCAAAAAGGGATTAAAATGATGGATTAGGAATTCTTTGAGTGCCATAAAGGAGTCAAGGAGCATTGGCATCGAAAAGCGAATTTAAAGAAGACCAAACGAGTGTTAAAAATCGATTTTTCGGTGTTATAAACACCCGACATTAGGAAATTCAAAATAAAAGATTTAAGACTCAAAACACAGTTACCACCGTTGGATATGAAGGTATGATTTTTAGGAGGTTGCTCGTCAAATTTGAGCAAGATCCAACGGTGAACGAAGAAGTTATGGCTATTTGAAGTTGGGAGAAAATAGCTGAAAAATAGAAAAGCAAACTAGCAGTATCTGATCATTTTACTCGAGTATTTTGTGAAACACTCGAGTATTTTGGGTCAAAATAATCAAGTATTGACATAAACACTCGAGTGTTTACAGAAACACTCGAGTATTCTTCGATCTGTAGCATTAAAAACGCGTTTTGGGGGTCGAAACCCCCATTCCAACCCCTTTCTCTTTCCCTCCGATCTCCCTCCCTCCTCCGACTCCGACCGCCACCATCTCCGCCCCAAAGCCGCCACCACCGTGGTTCCCTCCTCCTTCCCACACGGCCAGCCTCTCTCTCCCTCTCTTGCTTTCTCTCTCTTTCTCTCACTTAGCTCTCTCTCTCTCTCTCTCCCTCTTTCTCTCTCCACCTCCTTGCCACCACGGCCGCCGCCACCAAGGCCGCCACCGCCACCTCCACCACTAGCAACCATCACTATCCCCCATCACCACCATCAAAACCCCTCTCTCTCTCACCCACGATCTTTCTCTCTCTCCTCGAACGTCACCGGCGCCGTTATCGACCCGTGATCGTGCCGGGCTCGTGTCGGGAACCTCGAAGCTCGAAGCTCTTGCCTCGGTCCAGCCGCAATCGTCCCCGCTAACGAGGAGCAACACCGACGCCGTCATCGTCGCCGAGCTAAAATCCAGGTTCTATTTAAAAAGCCCGAGGTAAGAGGGTTCGCGTTACCTTTGCTTAAGAAGTGAATTCTAGGATGCTATAGTGGTAGCTGAGAATAGAGTAATTAAAAAGAATGTTAATGAGCCTTAGGGCACCCCGTGGATATAGATAAAATAAATAAAATTGTAACGAGAAACGACCCTAGGGAATCGAATGTATGTGCGTAGAATAAAGTTTGGAATAAGGGAGCGTATTTAGAATACTATAAGGGTTAATATAGAATGAAAATGTAGAAAAGTATATAATATAACCAAGGAAAATTGTTAGGGAGAATGAACGAAACGAGAGAGTAAAAGGATATAGAGTAATTGTGAGAGGCGAGGAGAGAAGATTATTAAGATTAAATATAAGGTAAATGAGGAACTAAAATACGAAAACCATAAGGAAGCGAGGAGAGGAATTAGTTGAGAGTTATCGGGTAATAATGAAATGGGAATAAAAGACTAAACTATATACTAAATCTAAGTAGGTAATAAGTAAAGAATCTAATGAAAAGATAATAATACAAGAAGATGGAGAGTAATAGCGGGAGGTAAATGGAGTAGAGTATTATTTAAGGGAAAATAAGTAAATAAGTAAATAATAGGAAAAGAGAGAGAAATACTGAAATTGAGGTAAAATGAACAATAGGATGATGAGCCACCGAATAAAGTTGAATAAAAGCGAGAGTAATTAGTAAAAAGAAAGAGATTAAAGTGGAAGACGAGGAAAAGTGTGATAAGTCCTAAACGAAAATAAAGAGTAAAAGATTGAGACAAGTATAAAGGAGTTACTTCATTTATAATAAGAGAAAAGATAAATAATTAAAGAAGAAAAGAGAATGGCTGATGGTCTATTGGACTCAGTCGTAATAAAAGAAGAGAATGGTACTGATGACAGGCGGACGGAAGTCCCTGTTATCCCAAAAAGAGATAAAAGAAAAGAAAGAAATTGATGACAGGCGGACGGAAGTCCCTGTTATCCCAAAAAGGAATAAAAGGAAAGAATGAATTCGATAGCAGGCGGATGGAAGTCCCTGTTATCCGATGGCAGGCGGACGGAAGTCCCTGTTATCACTAAAGGAAATAAAAGAAAAGGATGAATACGATGACAGGCGGACGGAAGTCCCTGTCATCCCTAAAAGAAATAAAAGAAAGGAATGATTTCGATGGCAGGCGGGCGGTAGCCACTGTCATCACTAAAAGAATTAAATGATGAAGTGGCAGGCGGTCGGTAGACCCTGTCGCTAGTAAAGAAATGAAGAAATAATAAAGGAAATTGGCTGATGGTCTGTTGGACTCAGTCGTAAGAAAAATAGAAAGAGATAAAGAAAAGAAAAAGAAAAGGAAAAGGAAGAGAAGAAAAAAAAGAAAAGAAAAGAGAATGTAAAAATGATCAGAGAATTAAGAATTGGAAGAAATGAATAGTGGACCAAAAGTGAGATGAAATGCGGAAACTGTTAGAGAAACAATAATTAAAAGAATGTGAGAATAAGTGAAGAACCAAAAGAGATTATCTATATGAATAATTATGAATAAAATTGTATTAATAATAATGTAGGCTTAGTTATTTGCTATGTCTTCTTTTAGGATTTATCTTTTTAAGTTCTGTGTAATGCTACCCTTCTTGATATCATTTTACAGGTACGGAAGCAGAGCTTACACTGTTGCGGGCCGAACTGGAAACTCTCCACCACGTGGAGTGTATTTGTGATACCCTGAGCGGATTTTATTTTAAAACTGGTATTTTTGTAATTTAATATGCGTAGTAATTGTATGCCCTGAATTTGTACTATTTGGGCTTTAGGATCTGATCTGGTCATTGAACTATTATGTTTTAAGTTTTTAAATATTCTGGACTGACAGGTTTTAAGAAGAGAATTTTTGGGAAGTCCGAAAAACAGAGGAAACTCTGCCGGATTTTCGTAAAACTTTTCAAAAGAAATCCAAAGTTAAAAAGAATTTTCAAACTCTGATTTTAATAAAAACTAAAATTAACTATTAAAAGTGAGGATGTTACATTTATGGTATCAGAGCAGTTTCCCCCGGCCTTGGATTGTGGAATCACAACTCCTATGGTTACTCACCAAGCGAGTGACCAAATGTTAATGTCAAGTCTTAGAATAGGCGAATAGGTACACTTAGATTGAGAATTGTTTAGTTAACTATGGAATAACGTAATCTTTTTCAGAACTCAGTCACCATGCCCCGGAGACGTACACAGGATGAAAGGATGGCTGCTATACTAGAAAATCTGGTCCAGCTGAATCAAAGTCAGGCTGAAACAGCAGCAGCAGCAGCAGCCGCAGCAGCAGCAGCCGCCACACTCCACCAACCATCAGGCCCAATTGGCATCGATTGGCTAGCTAGATTCATGCAGAACGATCCGCCCAAGTTTGAAGGTGGCTACAATCCGGATGCAGCCCAGAGATGGCTCCAAGAATTGGAGAAGATTTTCCGCACGATTTCACCGCCTACGGAGCAGATAGTTCTTTTGGCGGCGTACATGCTCACTGGAGAAGCCGAATATTGGTGGGAGCGTGTACGAAGGGAAATGGAGACCGCTAACCAGGAGATCACCTGGGATGTGTTCAGAATCAGGTTCTTAGGGAAGTATTTTCCGGAAGATGTCCGCCGAGAAAAAGAGCTGGCATTCCTGAACTTAACACAGGGAAGTATGTGCGTTGGAGAATATGCCGCACACTTCGAAGACCTCATCTGGTATTCTGGGAGCTATAGGGATGCTGATGAAAGAACTAAGTGCATCAAGTTCGAAGCAGGACTTCGCACTGAGATCAAAATAGCTTTTGAATTCCAGAACATAGATAATTTGGCCCAACTAGTGAATATGGCTAGTACTTATGAGAAGGGATTGAGGCGGAAGACATCCGAGGATAGGAATAGGATGATACAGTGGGCTGAAGGTTCTAGAAGAGGCAGGGTACTGGCTCAGGAATCCGATGCACATGCCGACATTAACGTTGTGGCAATAGTGCCAAGGGACACGTCTCCAGACGTGAATGCTCCAAGACCTAGATTGCCCTGTCCAGAGTGTGGGAAACCTCACAGGCGTTTGTGTATGCGGCTGAAGCAGCACAAGAAAGAGGGTCTTTGCTATCAATGTGGGCAACCGGGACACATTGGGGCCAACTGTTTCGAACGCACCGGGCGAGAGAATCAGTAAACCGGCTCAAGGTAAATTTTCTATATCAATGATGTATCAACTGTTTGCCTATAAAACTCTATATAGGTCAAGCGCGTTTAGTGTAACCAAAATGAAATCGACAGGTGTTAAGACCTTAGCTAGAAGTTCCACCAAACACATTTGATGATATTGTCACTGGTAGAAGGTAAGGTTAGAACTGATCACTCTAACTCTTGCATCTGCTAGAGGATGATACCACCAACAAGCCTGACAATGACATTGCCATTGATAGATGTGAGATTGGGATTGATCACCTCAATCTTTACACCTATTGGTGATCGATGTCATTGACACACTTCATCTAAAACCGAAATAATCCAAAAATCAATAAGTTTTTAAAGTAGACCCCCTAGACGGAACAGAGCTAAACCGAGAAGAGTTCCTTCCGAACTCTTTGCAGAGCATTATAGAGTAGAGTGGAAAAGTATAGAATCCTTGAGAGACTCGAGCGAACCTTATAGTTATCCCCTGCAACCAAGTCGAATTAAGAAGTAGACGACTTGGAAACCACCTAGGAGTCTAATCAAAGTTTCCGAACGATTCCCTCAAGGGAGGCAAGTTTTAGTCATGGTGTTAGGTACCCCTTGCCAATACCAATCGAAGTAGTTGCAAGTTCATAGAGAACGCATCTTTTGATGACTCTCTGCTGAAAACGAACACTTGAGGATAATCTCCATTGTCTTCTTGCTTGACATGTATCCAGTACATCCTAGGTCGTCGTACGAAGACTATGAAACCCATCCTTGAGTGCTTCGTGTTTCTTCTTTTCATCTTCACTCTCTCCAAGCTTTCAAGCGTCTCAGATGTATATATGATAATTCACCAAGACATAGGAACCCGACATAGTTCTATGCCTACGGATGGATAACCATCCACACGTCCCTTTTTAACCTTGGACCCCGGTCGAGAAGCTTAAGTGCGAAATTCTGAATAACGAATGAGCATACCCCCAAGCATAGATATAATCAAGTATGTTGATGCTAAGTGGGGGAGGATTTCAATCCAAGGAATGGAAGATGGAACTTTAACAATAAGAAAATCGTGAATCCTATCCGAGTAACAAGGCAGAATACAGAACGGTAACGAAGCGTAAGGAAGATTGCATCGAGCCAGACTCAATGTCCGATGATCAAACCATAACCCGTAAGAAACACCTATACCAAATTGAACTCGTCAAACGAATGAAAGGAAAGCACCACCGGAGTAGAACGCAAATATAGCTAAAGTGGATTTGAAGGGCGGCCTCACTAGACTCACTTGAAGGAGTAAGAAACGAACAGGGAATAAGCGGAGTCGCGAAGTGAAGTCTCACTTAAGAGGTTATGTTGGAGCACCGCAAATAGTTGTCTCAGTCTTGTAAGACTCTGTGTATTGCGCGGATATCTGAGTGGCTGAGATAAACCATACCTGAGGCGAATAATTACACCGCAGAACTATTAACTTAGAACTCCCTCAAAGGGAAGATTGGAGCCAAAGGAATTGAAATGACATGAGTGGAAACTATGTCAAGGGATACTCCTCCAAGTTAAGGGACAATTGGAATTTCGGGGACGAAATTCTAATAAGTGGGGGAGAAATGTAACATCCCGAATTTTAATTCTAATAATAATTAGAATAATAATAAGATTTTGAAATAAGAATTATTCAAAAAGGGATTTAAAATGATGGATTAGGAATTCTTTGAGTGCCATAAAGGAGTCAAGGAGCATTGGCATCGAAAAGCGAATTTAAAGAAGACCAAACGAGTGTTAAAAATCGATTTTTCGGTGTTATAAACACCCGACATTAGGAAATTCAAAATAAAAGATTTAAGACTAAAAACACAATTCCCACCGTTGGATATGAAGGTATGATTTTTAGGAGGTTGCTCGTCAAATTTGAGCAAGATCCAACGGTGAACGAAGAAGTTATGGCTATTTGAAGTTGGGAGAAAATAGCTGAAAAATAGAAAAGCAAACTAGCAGTATCTGATCATTTTACTCGAGTATTTTGTGAAACACTCGAGTATTTTGGGTCAAAATAATCGAGTATTGACATAAACACTCGAGGGTTTACAGAAACACTCGAGTATTCTTCGATCTGCAGCATTAAAAACGCGTTTTGGGGGTCGAAACCCCCATTCCAACCCCTTTCTCTTTCCCTCCGATCTCCCTCCCTCCTCCGACTCCGACCGCCACCATGTCCGCCCCAAAGCCGCCACCACCGTGGTTCCCTCCTCCTTCCCACACGGCCAGCCTCTCTCTCCCTCTCTTGCTTTCTCTCTCTTTCTCTCACTTAGCTCTCTCTCTCTCCCTCTTTCTCTCTCCACCTCCTTGCCACCACGGCCGCCACCACCAAGGCCGCCACCGCCACCTCCACCACTAGCCACCATCACTATCCCTCATCACCACCATCAAAACCCCTCTCTCTCTCTCACCCACGAGCTTTCTCTCTCTTCTCGAACGTCACCGGCGCCGTTATCGACCCGTGATCGTGTCGGGCTCGTGTCGGGAACCTCGAAGCTCGAAGCTCTTGTCTCGGTCCAGCCGCAATCGTCCCCGCTAACGAGGAGCAACACCGACGCCGTCATCGTCGCCGAGCTAAAATCCAGGTTCTATTTAAAAAGCCCGAGGTAAGAGGGTTTGCGTTACCTTTGCTTAAGAAGTGAATTCTAGGATGCTATAGTGGTAGCTGAGAATAGAGTAATTAAAAAGAATGTTAATGAGCCTTAGGGCACCCCGTGGATATAGATAAAATAAATAAAATTGTAACGAGAAACCACCCTAGGGAATCGAATGTATGTGCGTAGAATAAAGTTTGGAATAAGGGAGCGTATTTAGAATACTATAAGGGTTAATATAGAATGAAAATGTAGAAAAGTATATAATATAACCAAGGAGAATTGTTAGGGAGAATGAACGAAACGAGAGAGTAAAAGGATATAGAGTAATTGTGAGAGGCGAGGAGAGAAGGATTATTAAGATTAAATATAAGGTAAATGAGGAACTAAAATACGAAAACCATAAGGAAGCGAGGAGAGGAATTAGTTGAGAGTTATCGGGTAATAATGAAATGGGAATAAAAGACTAAACTATATACTAAATCTAAGTAGGTAATAAGTAAAGAATCTAATGAAAAGATAATAATACAAGAAGATGGAGAGTAATAGCGGGAGATAAATGGAGTAGAGTATTATTTAAGGGAAAATAAGTAAATAAGTAAATAATAGGAAAAGAGAGAGAAATACTGAAATTGAGGTAAAATGAACAATAGGATGATGAGCCACAGAATAAAGTTGAATAAAAGCGAGAGTAATTAGTAAAAAGAAAGAGATTAAAGTGGAAGACGAGGAAAAGTGTGATAAGTCCTAAACGAAAATAAAGAGTAAAAGATTGAGACAAGTATAAAGGAGTTACTTCATTTATAATAAGAGAAAAGATAAATAATTAAAGAAGAAAAGAGAATGGCTGATGGTCTGTTGGACTCAGTCGTAATAAAAGAAGAGAATGGTACTGATGACAGGCGGACGGAAGTCCCTGTTATCCCAAAAAGAGATAAAAGAAAATAAAGAAATTGATGACAGGCGGACGGAAGTCCCTGTTATCCCAAAAAGGAATAAAAGGAAAGAATGAATTCGATAGCAGGCGGACGGAAGTCCCTGTTATCCGATGGCAGGCGGACGAAAGTCCCTGTTATCACTAAAGGAAATAAAAGAAAAGGATGAATACGATGACAGGCGGACGGAAGTCCCTGTCATCCCTAAAAGAAATAAAAGAAAGGAATGATTTCGATGGCAGGCGGGCGGTAGCCACTGTCATCACTAAAAGAATTAAATGATGAAGTGGCAGGCGATCGGTAGACCCTGTCGCTAGTAAAGAAATGAAGAAATAATAAAGGAAATTGGCTGATGGTCTGTTGGACTCAGTCGTAATGAAAAGAGAAAGAGATAAAGAAAAGAAAAAGAAAAGGAAAAGGAAGAGAAGAAGAAAAAGAAAAGAAAAGAGAATGTAAAAATGATCAGAGAATTAAGAATTGGAAGAAATGAATAGTGGACCAAAAGTGAGATGAAATGCGGAAACTGTTAGAGAAACAATAATTAAAAGAATGTGAGAATAAGTGAAGAACCAAAAGAGATTATCTATATGAATAATTATGAATAAAATAGTATTAATAATAATGTAGGCTTAGTTATTTGCTATGTCTTCTTTTAGGATTTATCTTTTTAAGTTCTGTGTAATGCTACCCTTCTTGATATCATTTTACAGGTACGGAAGCGGAGCTTACACTGTTGCGGGCCGAACTGGAAACTCTCCACCACGTGGAGTGTATTTGTGATACCCTGAGCGGATTTTATTTTAAAACTGCTATTTTTGTAATTTAATATGCGTAGTAATTGTATGCCCTGAATTTGTACTATTTGGGCTTTAGGATCTGATCTGGTCATTGAACTATTATGTTTTAAGTTTTTACATATTCTGGACTGACAGGTTTTAAGAAGAGAATTTTTGGGAAGTTCGAAAAACAGAGGAAACTCTGCCGGATTTTCGTAAAACTTTTCAAAAGAAATCTAAAGTTAAAAAGAATTTTCAAACTCTGATTTTAATAAAAACTAAAATTAACTATTAAAAGTGTGGATGTTACATTTTCCATATTCTCTCATGGCTTTGAAAGTTTCTGAAATGGAAAATTTATAGCCATGAAAAACATTAAATGCTGGTATAATTACTTTTCCGTTTCCAATGCTAACATGACTGCTCTGACTTCCTCTTTTCTCACGCCATCATACCTTCGACACAGACCTCTCTTTCTGTCTTCCTCCTTCTTTCGACACACGTACATGTCCTTTGAAGTCTCTTTTAAGTCGTAAGACTTAAGTACACCTCCCTCAACATCACTTATGTCATCGACACCTGCTTGCTTTGTCGAAATTGACCCCTTGTCGGATCACACGTTCACCTCCTTCGAAATCACTTTTAAACAAAATGTTTAAGTACATTTCCGTCGACGTCACTTATGCATCTGACATTCTTGTCCGTTTGTTGATTTCAACTTCCAGTTAGCAGAGGCCCCCCAAGTTTTGGTATTCGACGCGTCTTTTCGGAGGATGCCAAAAGTTGTACCTTTTCTGAACTGTCCTTTTAGCATTAGGATTCTGAAACGGTGAGTTTATCTAATCAAACTGACGTCTCCTATTGGACCATTGCGTTGGTCTCAAACGTCTTTTCACTCCCTATTTAAACTTTAGCACTTGACATCATCCCTCTTTCACGTTTCCTTGTTTGTCACTGCATCCTTTTCCTCTTTTTACCTAAACTCTTTTTTTTCAAAACCTTTCCTTCAATCATGTCTATCCAAAGAGTTGCCGATCCTGAAATTGACTTAAACGTCAAACATAATGAACGCAATTTGATTATTCCTGCAACTTCTTTCATTCCTACTGATGGGAAACCCGTCAATCCATCTCCGGCTTTCCTTGGCCCATTAATAACGCCATTGGAGGCTCGAAACACTAACATGAACACAAACTTTCCACTTTCTAACCCTGATGAAATCCTTCCTTTAGCCACTCTTAACCCTGTGTATACTTGCCATTTTGACAAGGAATATTCCCGTAGGGTTTTATGTAATGTAAAATCAATCTCCAAATTTTCGGAGTGGTATGCAAGGTTACGGCCCTTCAAGAGCAAATCATGGAAGAAGGCTGGTTTTGAGAATCTTCTGATCTTGACAACTTCTGGTTTGCGTTACGACGATGGTCTCTTCGGCGCTGCATGCTATTTCTGGTGTCGCCGACCCAACTGTTTCCACTTCCGTTACGGAATGATGACTCTGATACTCTTTGATGTCGTCGCTTTGACAAGTCTCCGTTCTGACGGGGAAACCTTGATTGTGGAAAGCAAACCTGATACTGCTTTCCAATAAGTTGAGGCTCTTATGCCTTTTCCAACTATGTTGAAGCACGGTGGAAAGAGTATGAAGGTTGCCCAACAGTTAGTGCAACTGAGCATGTTGAATTCCTAACGGTATGGCTTAGTGCCTTTGTCTTTTGCACTAAATCCCGACAAATCAACAAGTCTTTGGTGCCTCTGGACACAATCTTGCATGAGGCACGACAAGTGGCTTTAAGCCAACTTCTCTTCGCCAAATTGTACTCAACTATTGGTCAAGTAACTGATATTATTCGACTCAACGAACAACTGGTGACCAATATCGGAGGCCTTACTTGGATATTGCAGTTATGGATGAATGTCATTCTCAAACGTCATCTAACTTTCTGCAACCACAGTGTTTGTCAATTTCATTTTAACTATGGCTGCCTGATTGCAAATTATGACGTCCCTGCATTGCCTTTCAACACCAATTCCTTTCTTCATTTTATGAGGGTCTTTGCCAACATTTCCCTGTCGTCGACGGATATAGACTTTGCTCCTTTTGCCGACAGAACGCATGGACCTGACTGGTTCCGAACTCCCTTTCCTGGTTCGTCTGTCGAAGAAAGGCAACTAAATGATGTCCTTTGGGGACATTATTTGAGCCAAAGGATCCTATTCGGTGGTTTACCCGACTCTTCCAGTTATGAAGACAAAGAAGTCTTCATATACTTTCCAAACTGTGTGGCAAGGCAATTTGGCCTCTGGCAAGGGCTTCCTGCTCCTATGCTCCCATCAGCTTCACATGAATTTCACCACGGCCAATTGACGGATTACAAATCACATTGGAAGGCCGTGTTGAATAAATTCGTTTCAAGGAACCTTGCTTCCAATAGCTGTTTTAATCTTGTCGGCTTCACACCTTGCTTCCTAGTCAGTCCAAACTTTGTCCATTGGTGGGAATCTTACTTCAATACTTATCATGTGGATTATGCCACCATATGTTGGAAACCAACAAGCAGACTTAGCAATTACTAGAGGGGGGTGAATAGTAATATGAATGCAACAGTGACTAATTTTCGGATACAATTAAGGAATAATTGATTTTGTGTGGATTTTTCTGAAACAAGGCAAAAACACTCGAGTCCTTTTCAAACTACTCGAGTAAAATAGCAAGAACACTCGAGTCTTCTGAAGAACACTCGAGTAAATCGTGCAGAGTGCAGAAAACAATTTTCTGAGAAATTGGCACTATAAATCAATGTGAATAAAACCAGTCCAGAGTAGATAAATAGAAGAGTAGTTAGCAATTAAATAAAGCTATAACAACTTGAAAACAACTTAACTGCAGCGGAATAACTACTCAATTTAAAAAGCCCCTTTTGAGAAAACTTAGGTTTAGTTTTTGCTTGAAAGTAAAGAAAGCAATAAAAAAGAGGACACCACCAATTTTATAATGGTTCACTCCCTATAAAGAGAGCTAATCCAGTCCCCCTAAGAACCTTAGGAGTGTCTACTAAAATAAAATTGTTAGAAATATTACAAGGGATTATTGAGATACCTCACTCAACTTAACCCTTCCAAGAGTGTACCAAACTCTTGAATTTCTACCCCAATTTGAATTTGGTGATGAAGACTCCTTCTTCTCAAGCTCCTTGAAACCTTCAAGAGCTCCACCAAGCTAAGAACCTCTTAGACTTTTGCTTGAGAACCTCTCAAGTCTTGAATGAACCTAAGACCCACTTAGGTACACTTGGTTACCAACCAAGATTTTGGAACAAGCTATATAAGTGTATGTGGAGAAATAAAACAAATGATTTCTACAACAATTAAGCACAATCTCTAACTCTTTAGACAAAGTAATAACAATGAATGAATGGTTGAGTTAGAGAGAATTTTCACTTGAGAGAGAGAATGAGCAAAGAGAATGTTTTTGCTTGTATCTTGTTAGTTCTTGTTGTCAAGTACAAAGGCAATAAGAATAGAATATATGGAAGAGGGAATGAGAGAGTGAAACAAAGTTAAGATTCCATTCTTGTCCTCTTCCAACGGTTAAAAAATTTGCTGACAGGATCAAAATACTCGAGTCTTTTGCCCATCTTCCAATAGTGATGCCCTTGTACCTGAACTAACGGTCATATCTCTGATTTGAAGCAAAATACTCGAGTCCTTTTCATATTACTCGAGTCATTTGACCAGAGTTACTCGAGTCTTTTACAGATTACTCGAGTCTTTTGCCCAGAGATGGTAAAAATTAAGTTTTTCTAAAATTATTTTCAATTCTCTTCTCAAGTGACAATTTTATGTAATCCCAACATTTTCATGCATTAAAATTATTTATCCTAGGATGAGATTAACTCCTAAGCTACCCACTCTCAACAAAGAAATAAAAAATACAATTAAAATAAAAGAGAGAAAGACTAGCTAATGGTGCACTTGATCTTCTTGACTTGATGAGCTTGAATTCTTCCTTTAAATCCATGATCGAATTATATTATCATCATCAAAACTATAACCACCTCATTGGAGACTTGATTCTACAATCTCCCCCTTTTTGATGATGACAAAATAATTAAACCGTTCCAGCACTTTTGAGAGCTCCCCCTCAATTTAGGAACCTATAAACCTGTCAATCCAGAGAATTCCAAGCACAGCATAATATCATAATAATCATAGCCAAGTACACAATATAAATTCGGTATCAGAGGGAGAGCATATATTATCAGAGTAAAAAAAAATGTGCTTGCTCTTCTCGTTCCTCTTTTCTCCCCCTTTTTGTGATAATCAAAAAGTATCATTTGGAAACGGCGGAGGAGAGAAGAAGGATACCAAAAAAGAAACTCCCCCTAAATATTAGCAAGATAATAATCATGACTACTGGAGAATATAAAACACGTTTAAAACGAAATAAGTCGATGCATAAGATAACATAAAAACGTAGCCAAAGTCTAAAACCAATATTCAACATACAAATATAGAGAAACACCCACACCAGGGGTTATAGAAAACAACTAACTCCCAAAGTAAAACATAACGAAAAACTAAAAGTCCATAAAAAACATAACATAAAAAACAAGAAAAAGCTGAAATGCAGTGCAAAGTCCTCAATCCTCAAAACATATCCGGTGCAGGAGGATCATTAGAAGGCGGGGGATAAAAGCGACTAAATGCAGCCATCATGTCATCAAATCTAGCATTCATCTGAGACGAATGCTGATCCAAACGTGAATAGATCATAGCTGACTGTAAGCCCATCTGTGTCTCAAGTCGGTCAATACTATCCTGCTGCTCGAACACTCGATGCTCAAGACTATCCAAGCGACTATCAAAATGATCAAGTCGAGCATCAAAGTGAATCCGATACTCCTAAAAGGCCGGATTGCTGAAATCAATGTGATCAGCAGGATCATCCTCAGTAGCACCACCACCGGCAGCCTGATCAAATGCAGCCTCCTCCTGAGCCAACTGCTCAGCATCCAAACCTTGCTGAGCTGCTGCATGCTCGGCTGGCCCCTGAGCTTCCATAGCTTGCACCTCATCCCTCCAAAAATATCGACCACCACGTAGCCTCAAACCCATATGTCTAAGCAACCCATCAGTAATCATATGCAACTCCTCCTAAGGATCAAAGTACTCCTCATCTTGAGGAATGAGCACATTGAAGTGCTGGAGGAGTCTACTGATATGCATCGGATAAGGCAATTTCTGGGAAGATTTGGAGCTTCCGTCCTTCGCCATCCGAGAAAGTATGATAGTGGCCCAGTTGAGTAAGTTATCATTCAGAATGGCATCCATGATTCTAAGCTCTAATTGGGTAGGCTTGGAGTAATTAGGAGAGGTTTGGGGTACTAGTTGGTGAGAGACTATGTAGTGAAGGATGCGGTTGGGTGCAGTCATGGTAACGGCTTTCTTCTCATTTTCAGTGTATCTACGATCAGGGTGAAGCAAACCTCTAAAAATGGCATCAATGTCAGCAGTAAATGTCTTCGTCCCTGATCGTGACATACCAAAAACGGTCTCTAGGTCTCTAGGGCGAATCTGAAATTGGACACCCTCTACACAGGATTCATACCTAGAGTTATCAACATACCTAATATTTGCATAGAATTGTCGGACTAGCCTAATGTATACCGGACCATGAAATTCTATGAAAGGCATGAGTTTTTGATCTTTAAGCTTTTGAACAAAGAGGAAACCATTACCCTGAAGAAAACTTTCCGAAGTCCAACTCTGAACACCATAAGTGTGAGACACAAATAGAGCTTCCCTCCGAGCACACTCCTCTGCAGAAAAGAAATCATCCTCCTCCGATGATGAAGAAGAAGGTGGAGGAGTGGGAGCCTTCCTTTGCTTCCTCGGGCGTTTTGGGCCTCTAGAAGACATTTGCAAAATTGGAGAAAAATTGAAGATTTTTGAGGTTTTGGGAGTTAGGGTTTGTGTCGCGTCTAGGACACGGTGTTTCAGATGCACCCCTAGCTCAAAGGTATAGAGAGACCCAAGAACTAGTGGATGGACTGAGGTTAGTGTATGATTGTTTAGGTATGCTAGAGGTCCAGTTGGGACAACTAGGGTTTCCCTAATCACAGTGTGTGCTGGTGTGCAATTAGGGAGAGAGAGAACGTACCAGAGCCCCTTGCTGGAGACAGCTATTTATAGGGGTGGCATTGTACTTGTGGGCCTGTACGGAGGGCCAGCAAGGTAGCTGACGTGTCCCATTTAGGATGTAAGATGAGTCATTCATCCTTATCCTGTAGTAGAGAATCTTATCCCTGTTGGCAAGTTAGGCTCACGCGCCCCTAGCTCGGACTCCTTGGAGGGTAAGCCCCAAGTGGTCGGCCTGGGCAGACGTAACCTAATAGATAGGATAATCTGGTCGGCTGAGTATGCTAAGGGTAGACCGAGGGTCGGTCTACCACATAAGCCCCCTAGCTCGGTAAGACTTTTGAGTCTTGAGCCGAGCTGATAATTCTTCAACGGTGTCCTTTAAAGGAACCGAGTGTAACACCCCGTCTGAATACCTCATATTCATTTGAAAACCCTAAAAAGATTATTTGAATAAAGTATTTTTAAAAGATGTGATTTCAAAAGTATTTCATGAATTAAATTTAGTTTGTGTTTTCAAATGATTTTGGATTTCTAAACAAATGATTTTATTTTGAGACAAACCTTATGAATTTCGGATTTTTGGCATTTTGGATTAAATTTCCTTAAAGCATTTATGCTTTATATATTTAAGGAAATGTGATTTTATGTGAAAAAGAAAATGAAAATGAAATTGTGCATATGTGTCGCCGTGGGTGTGTGAGTAGTGTGCATGTGATGCCAATTTGTTGACTTCTTGAACCCTAGGCTAGTAACCCTTAGCATCTAGGTTTAGTTTAAGTGTTAAGCATGGTTAGTGGTTTGACCAACCAATAGGAAGAAAGCTTAGCCCTAATTTTACTCCATTTGTTCAATGGCTTGGCTTGAGCCATGCAAGCCTTGATGAGGACAAAATTACCCTTCGTGGCTTCACCCTTGACCGAATTGCACTAAGGGCAAGAGAGGAAATATGGTGTGTTGTTTTAAAGCCCAAACCGTAGCACATCAACCCATTTTGCTTCTCATTCTTTTCCAAACCCAAAACACACAATTCCTAAGAGTCTTCAACAAACTCTTAGAGAAGGCTTAGAGAGAGGGAGAACCCGTGAGCACCAAGGAGAAGAGGAAGAGGAAGATCAAGCTCAAAAGCCTTAGGATTCTTGAAGAAGGTTGAAGATCTTCTCTACTCCTTTAGTTTATTCGAAGATCATAGGATGTTCTAAGTGATTTTTTAATTTTCTAAGTCTTGTAAAGTTCTTTGTTGTTGCATGTCTAAGTTCTTTGTAGATCTATGTTTGTAAGTGTTTGTTAAGCCTTGATCTTGAGTTTCAAGAACTCTATGAATTTGTAAACCCTAAAACCATGGACATTCCATTCGGCCTTGCTTAGAAAAGTAGGTCATGATGATCTTTATTTCATTTTGAGTCCATGCATGTTGATGTGATGCTTGATGAAGGTGATCTAAATGGTTTGTTTGCTTTGATTTTAATTTCGAATTTTCTAAGCCTTGATCTTTGATTTTGTTTAAAAAGGTTTTTGATCTAATACTTTGATCTTGGTAAAGGCTTGTTTTCTTGTCTTGATTTTCAAAGCTTTTGATCTTGAAGTTTGATTTATGATTTTTGAACTCAAAAGTTTTGATCCTTTACATGCATGTTACGGTTTTGAGGAGAAACAAAGGGAAAACAATTTTTCCAAATGATTTATGTTTTGATCTAGTTCATAAGTATTTCAAAATCAAGGATTTAAGTTTTCATCTTGATTTTGTTAAAGTATTATTCGGCCAAGCTTTGAAAACAAAGAAACATCATAATTTTCATGAAAGAGTTTCTTGCATGTAATTTCCTTTTGATTTCCATGATTTCCAAAAGTGTATGCAAAGGAAAATTGTGTTCTAAAGTGACTTATATGTCACGGTTTTGAAGAAGAAAAGAGTTGAGATTTTCTAAAACCATGTGCTTTACAAATGCATGTTTTGATTTAATATTTTCAAGAATTTGTGAAGAAAAGATGCATCAAAAGCCTTGTTTTTCCATGACCATGATTCGGCCTATTCTAGGTTGAAGAGGCTAGATTCTTTTGCATGTATTTGTCTCTTTGAAATGATTATGTTTCATGACTTTGTTTTAAGAAAAACTTGTTTAAATTGTATTGTTTTGTTTTGATTCCATTCGGTTTGATAAAAGAAATAAATAAATGAATTTGATCATTTCTTAAAGTAATTTCATGATTTAATTTCTTTTATTCCTTGCTGTCCAAGATTTTATTTTCAAGTATTTCAAGTTTAAAAATGTTTTTGAGTTGTGAAAAGACATGGATTTCAAGTGTTATTGATTTATGAAAATTTGGAGTGAAAAATGGTGGATTTTCAAGGCTTTCCAACTTGAATTGAGTGGATGGACTTTTCCTATACAGCCACATAAACTATTGTTTTATTTATCCTAATATGAGTTTTCAAATGATTTTCAAAAGGGTTTAAGCAATAGAAAAGATTGAGAGTTGTTTTGATAAATACCAATATTTTAATAAAGGATAAAGAAAGTAAAGGGTTTTGATTTAAGAATCAAGTGGTAATTTATAATTGAAATGATTTTAATAAAAGTGTATTTATTTATTTGAGGTTATTCAGTGGATGGTGGTGACAATTCTCAAAGAGAAGTTAGAGACCTTCAAGGGCAAAGTGCTTTTCTTGCTGGAATAAGAGGTGAGTGAGAGTGTGGTGAGCCCGTAGCATTGTTGATGCACGTGGTCATATGAGTTTACGAAATCTATTCTGTTTTCTGTCTCTTTGAATTAAGGCATGTTTACTTCTACAGTATGTTGGTCCTTTTCTATTCTATTGTAAATCGTTATATCTAGTGTGATGAGCCTGAATGGAAGAGTAAACATGTGAAAATGAGTGAAGGAATGGTATGTGATGTGATATGAGGAATGTGATGAAATGTCAATGTGTTGGATAAGGACATGGTGCTTGTGAAGTAGAGATTGTGTTAGAAACATGTTGGTGCTAATGCAAAGAGCAATGTGATTTATGAGAAAGTGAGAGGTGAGATGTTTGCCCGAGGGGCCTGGAAAGTGAATGTGTGATTTTGTGAAAGTGGGGAAAAGATGTTAGTGATCGGGACTTGTCGAAGGGATGGACTAAGGGCAAGCCGACTATAGGTTAACTAAAAGACATTAAGAATATTAAAAGACACTAAAAGACATTAATATTTCGCGGTGAGATATGAGAGTGTGAAGTAGTGGAGAGGAAGATACTATGGGTATCTGCGGATACTCAGGTGGAGATTGCATGAGGGGAGGTCAATGACGGTGACTCGTCAAGAAGCCTCGAGTACATTTCTAGGCGGGACGAATCCCATAAGTGGCACACTAACGTGGTGGGGACTGGGTCTAATGCCGTGGTAAGGACCGCATAGCTAACTAGAAGTGGTACTGTCACCCCCTTGAATGCAAGTCTACAATAGTTGAGAGGGACTGGAACGGGGCAATCTGTTTTGCCACTGCGAGGCCGTTAGCCTTTATTATATGATTTGAGGACGAGATCCTCCTGGTCTGGGACCATCTGTTTTGAGACAGCTGTCGTGCCCGCGTGGTAAAGGTCCTGTACTCCTGTTGGCTTCCGACTAGGTGGATGGAGACCGAGGAGATGTAGAGTGCGCGTTCCTCAGTGATGGTGATTTCCCCTACCTCATTGAGTGATTTAAGTATGATAAAACTTAATAACAAAAGAATAAAGAAATGCTGAATATTTAAAAGAGTGGGCAAAGTATGATGATGTTCAGTTGTGGTACATGGTGGTAATGGTTACCGAGTATTGCTTTTGTGTGTGGTTTATTTATATCGTGAGTACCTTTATTTATTATGTTGAGTTTGATTTGGGAAAAGTGTTTATCCTTCAAGTGCTCGATTGCATTCTGGTTCTTGTGTCCTGTTCTGTGTATATTTGTTCGTCAAGTGTCCTTGGTACTATGTGTCTTTCTATCGTGTCTATTCTGCGACCTTGCGGTCAACCTGTTACGTATGGCGCGCTGACTCTCTCCTACCTGGTTGTCGTATTGGCATTCGCCGGTATTGCAACGGGTAGATGGCGTATCATGTAGCGATCCACATGTGGCCTCTTCAGGGAGGTGCATGGGAGGTGGTACCTGATGGATGGATCTGGAGAGGAGATACTCGTCTGGAGATCGACGATCCGAGGCACATTCTATGGGGAGCAGGCATGGACGTGCATGTTGGGCAAGTTACTGTGCGAGATTATCAAGATGGTGGACCTCGGGAACACCATGAGCTGAATGGTAATCCTGTGCCTTTGGCAGCAGTGGTTCCTGAACCTATGGAAGAGGAAAGCGCTAGCGAATTCGATCATGCAGCGGAGACCGACCCAAGCGAGGATATGGAGACGGATGCTAGTTCTGCTGATGAGTGATGTCTTGCAATCTGTGTCTAGAGGATGTCTCGTGTCTAGGATCTGAGTTTTCAGTCGAGGATTATCTTGTAATGAACTAATGATGTAATCAGCTACCTTTTATATTTTGGTTTGTAAGTTCTTTTGTAATGATGGCCTACTTTTGGAAAACATTTGGAGTGCGACTCCAGCACTGTGGCTCATGTTTTTAATTTAAATGAAAACAGTTTTATATTCCAATGATGGTGTTTGAGTGGGGAGTTTCGAAAGTGACAATTCGATTTTCAAAAGGGTGGATTACGTATTAACAAATTTATATTTTAAAAAAAAATGGCCTCATTTTTGCAAGAAAGTAATCATAATGCGGTTAAGTTTTGGGAAGTGAAAATCGGGCCGTTACAGAGTTGGTATCAGAGCAATGTTAATCCTCAGTGGCCTTAAGCCCAGTTTTGCGTGTCTTCTCTGTGTGCTCTGTGTGTCTAGGGTCTAGGATTCCGTGTTATTGTGTGTTGAATTCTCTATCTGGTTTATTTTAAGATGAGTCGTACGCGTGGAAGACTTTCTGGCTCAAGTTCGCGAAACCCTGGTGAGGATGCTGATCACTCGGATGCGGCAGACTTCATGACTCGGATGGCAGCCATGATGACGGGAGTCAACGATAATCTCCAAGCGTTGCATCGTCAGGCGCAGCAGAATTTCAACACTCAGCAGCAAGCTCAAAATCTGGAAGCCCAAGGCTATAAGTGATTAGATGAGTTTTGTCGTCGAAATCCGAAGGAATTTGCGGGAGGCTTTGCTCCAGATGCAGCCGTAGGGTGGATTGAGGATCTAGAGCGTATTTTCGGGGGTATGGTTCAGTGTAATGATGAGCAGAAGTTGGCTTACGCTGGGTATATGTTAACAAGGGAGGCTGCAGCATGGTGGCGAGTTACTAAGCAGGTGATGGTAATTCTGGGAGAAGCCATGACCTAGGAAGCTTTTAAGCAGAGATTTCTTGAGAAGTATTTCCCGATGTATCTGAGAACTGAGAAGGAGATGGAATTTTTTAGGCTTACTCAAGGGAATTTGTCGATCGATGAGTATGCTTCGAAATTCGAGGAGTTAGTTAAGTATGTACCTCAGTATGCTGGAGGAGAGAATGAGCGATCTAAGTGTGCTAAATTTAGGGATGGTCTTAAGCCTGAGATTAAGTTAGCTTTTTCTCATTTAGAGATAGATGATTTTCCTAGTCTGGTGAACCGCTGTCGTATGTACGAAGGAGGTCTGAAAGCGAGGGGAACGGCTGTGAACCCTTCTTCATCCCATGGACCGGTTCGCAATTTTCCTTTTCACAGAGATGCTGGTGGAAGGTATAGGGCTCCGCACCCATATTCTGGTGGCAGGAGAGATCTACGTTTTGGAGGAAGCAGACAAGGTGGGGGCTTCGGAGGCAACGGTAATCGCGGTGGAGCCCGTGGGGGCAGCAATTCTGGAGGGAATCGCATGGATCGTGGTGATCGCAGCAATTTTGGGGGAGCTAGATCAGTGAGTGTACCTCCTCGTTGCAACAAGTGTGGTCGGAATCATTTTGGTCCGATGTGTCCATCAAGGAGTGTGAATTGTGAGGAAACCGCAATTGGTGATTGAAACAACTAAGGAACCCTAGGAGAACACCTAGAAGGGGGGGTTGAATAGGTGTAAAAGAAACCTTGAAAGATTTTCGAACGAAACAAATCGAAACAATCAAAACAAATGATTTTTGCAAATTCTACAGCACTTAATCGATTAATCTGAATTCTAATCGATTAAGACAGAAAGTAAACTTTTCCTTAATCGATTATGAATGTGCTTAATCGATTAAATCTATCAGAAATAGAAAAAATCACTTTTCAATCGCATACGAAAATCAATCAATTCACACGTATAACCAGAGATTCAGCGGAAACAATTAACACCTATATTCTTATTGATTATCCTAGTTATGAAAATGATTTTCCCTTTATCAATTTGAACAATAAAGATTCAATTCAATCAATTATGAAAATCAATCTTTCTAGGTTTTCAACCAAGAACACAATGAACAACAAGAATGTAAAGAGTAAGAGTTTAGAGATACGACACAGTGATTTATCCTGGTTCACTTTCATCCACTTGAAATCTACATCCAGTCCCCTCTTCAACCGAGATTCTTCACTATGAGGAATTAGAGTTCTCAAATTACAAGTAAATGCCTCACAAGACTCCCTTCTTGCTAGCCTGCAAGAGATAGCACACACCCTTGCCTTGTAATCCTATTGATCTTCTCTTTAATCTAACCTCTACCCCTTGTTGATAATCGACACAACAAGTCTTCAATTGCTAGATGATAATCCATACACCAAAGCTTCACTTTGCTTGATTCACAACCAAGACTTTCTTCTTCAATTGCTTGAATGAACTTGCTTGATGATAAACGACACACCAAGTCTTCTTTGTTGTTGTAGTTGGCTTGCCTTCTTGCAAAGATTACAACTCAATGAATACATATGACACTCCTATGAATCTCATTCAATAGCTATGACAAATCACACAAGAGATTCAAAGGTTCTTGATCAAAGAATATGAAAATATGAAAGCTTTGATCTTTTAAAATTGAGAGAGAATAGAGTGACTTGATTTCTTTGTAAAATTGATTATAAAAGTGTTCTAATTGATCACAAAGATTAGGAAAAAGTTTATATAGAATACACAAAAGTTGGAGCACTTGAAAACTGATTTTGAGAAGTGAAAATCGTATTTTAAAAATCAGATCTGCAGTACTTAATCGATTAAATCCCTTCTTAATCGATTAGTAATCGATTAACAATGTTCTTAATCGATTAGTAATCGATTAACAATGTTCTTAATCGATTAAACATATCTGATACTTGATTAAAACTTGTTTTCTCAAAACCAAACCTTTCCTTTAAAACCTTTAAGCCAACTATTGATTCTAGGTTAAGTGAAAACTCAAATTATGATTTAATCATGACTATGATAGAGATTCACTACCCTCTATTAACTCTAACCAAACTCATCAAAATAAAAGAACCTAAGAAGCTTGAGAGGCAAAAGATAAAACAATTACAATTACACTCAAACTAAGTCTTCATGAGCTTGTTTTCTCTCTTCTTCACTTGATGTTTGTTGTTGCTTGTTGAACTTGAAACTTGATCAACATCTTTGTAGCTTGTTCAAAACACTTTGTCATTATCAAAACATTCATCATGGAACTTACAAATTGTTTCAACTGTGATAAGCCTGGTCACATTGCGAGAGATTGTCGGGAGCCTAAGCAAGCGGCTAATTCGGGGAATGCTAATCGTCCTAATATGCCAGGAAGAGTGTTCACGATGAGTGGAATTGAAGCTGCAAATGCTGCTAATCTTATCCAAGGTGAATGTCTCATCTATAAGAATTCTTTATTAGTATTGTATGATTCGGGTGCAACTCATTCTTTTATTTCTCATGATGTGGTGAGTAGATTAAATTTGAAAGTAGATGTTTTACCCTATAACTTAGTTGTTTCTACCCCTCCTGACAAACCCGTGATAGTATCGACCTATTGTCCCAAATGTCCCTTAGAGATAGAAGGAAACACCTATCTTGTTGATTTGATTCAACTACCCCTTTCTCAAATAGACGTTATCTTAGGAATGGACTGGCTTACCAGGAATCATGTTCTTCTGAACTGTTCCGAAAAGTCGTTAGTCTTTAGTGAAACCCAATCTTCTTTGCCTAAACCCGATGACCTTGAGCATTTATCTGCCAAGCAAATTCAAACTTCATTGAAGGACGGCGCGGTAGCTTATATGTTTTTGGCTTCACTGGATGTCAAGAAGGACAAGGAACTGCATGAGTTACCCGTAATTCGGGATTTTCCCGAAGTTTTTCTGGAAGAGATACCTGGTTTACCGCCCATTCGAGAAGTGGAATTCTCAATTGACGTGATCCCTGGAACTGGACCGATTTCAAAAGCACCTTATAGGATGGCACCGGCAGAGTTAGCTGAACTAAAGAAGCAATTGGAAGAGATGTTGGAGAAGAAGATGATAAGACCTAGTGTTTCGCCCTGGGGAGCACCGGTTTTATTCGTCAAGAAGAAGGATGGTAGTATGCGTTTGTGCACGGATTATCGGCAATTGAACAAGGTAACAATCAAAAACAAGTACCCTCTACCCAGAATCGACGATTTGTTGGATCAACTAAAGGGAGCAACTGTATTTTCTAAGATCGACCTCAGATCGGGATATCATCAGATAAGAGTAAAGGAGGAAGATATTCCCAAGACTGCTTTCAGAACTCGTTACGGTCATTACGAGTATCTGGTTATGCCCTTTGGTGTAACGAATGCTCCTGCAATATTCATGGATTACATGAATAGAATATTTCATCCTTACTTTGATTCATTTGTTGTCGTTTTTATCGATGATATTTTGATTTATTCCAAGTCTAAGGAGGAACATGCTGAACATTTGAGAGTAGTCTTGACAACATTGAGGGACAAGCAGCTGTACGCCAAGTTGTCGAAGTGCGATTTTTGGTTAGACTCAGTGCATTTCTTGGGGCATGTGATCTCGAAGGATGGAATCTCAGTGGACCCTGCTAAAGTAAATGCTGTGTTGGAGTGGAAGACACCGACGTCTGTAACAGAAATCCGTAGTTTCTTAGGATTAGCGAGGTATTATCGTCGATTTATCGAAGGATTTTCTCGTTTGTCTTTGCCTTTGACGAAGCTGACAAGGAAAGGACAACAATTCGAATGGTCGACGAAGTGCGAGGAGAATTTTCAAGAACTGAAGAGGAGATTGACAACCACACCAGTGTTAGTCTTACCGGACACAACGAAGTCTTTCAGTGTGTATTGTGACGCTTCGAAGCAAGGTTTAGGATGCGTATTGATGCAAGAGCGGAAAGTGGTGGCCTATGCTTCACGGCAAATGAAGACTCATGAGCTCAATTACCCAACCCATGATTTGGAGCTGGCAGCAATAGTGTTTGCTTTGAAGATTTGGAGACACTACTTGTACGGTGTAAGAGTCGAAGTCTTTAGCGATCACAAGAGTTTAAAGTACCTGTTCGAGCAAAAGGAGTTGAATATGCGTCAGAGAAGGTGGATGGAATTCTTAAAGGACTATGAGATTGAGCTGCAATATCATCCTGGCAAGGCGAACGTGGTTGTTGATGCTTTGAGTAGGAAGTCGTTGCATGTCTCTGCGCTAATGATCAAGGAGTTGGAATTGATTGAAGAATTTTGGGATCTGAATCTAGGAATGGAGTTAGGACCAAGGAGTATGATGCTGGGGAAACTAACTGTTTCGAGTGGATTCATGGAGCGAATAAAGGAACTTCAACCGAAGGACGAGGAACTTCAAGCTAAGAAGAAGCTTTCGAACAAAGGAAAAGAAGTAGAATTCAAGGTTGGTGGTGATGGAGCGTTGAGATATAGAGATCGTGTTTGCATACCGAACGATGTGGAGGTAAAGGGAATGATTTTGGAGGAAGCTCACAAGAGTAAATTGAGTTTACACCCTGGTTCGCAAAAGATGTATCAAGACCTCAAAAGGATTTTCTGGTGGCCTGGAATGAAAAGGGAAGTAGCGGAGTATGTATCACGATGTTTGACGTGTCAGAAGGCGAAGGTGGAACATAAGAAGCCTGGTGGTGAGTTAAGACCATTAGAAGTACCAGTGTGGAAATGGGACTGCATCACTATGGATTTTGTCTCTGGTTTTCCCAAGACTCGACGAGGCCACAATGCTGTTTGGGTAATAGTGGACAGACTGACGAAGACGGCGCGATTTATTCCTGTCAAAATGAAGTACTCATTGGATAGGCTGGCTGAGCTATATTTGAAGGAAGTAGTAAGATTACATGGAGTACCCTCAAGTATAGTATCAGACAGAGATCCACGATTTACTTCGAAATTTTGGGTCAGTTTGCAAACAGCAGTCGGAACCAAATTAGATTTAAGTTCCGCGTATCACCCACAGACAGACGGACAGTCAGAGCGAACTATCCAAACATTAGAGGATTTGTTGAGAGCCTGTGTGATTGAGAGTACTGGTGATTGGGATTCTTTTCTGCATTTGATTGAGTTTACTTACAACAACAGTTTCCATTCAAGCATCGGAATGGCACCATATGAAGCTCTGTATGGTAGGAAGTGCATAACGCCGTTGTGTTGGTTCGAGACTGGTGAGCATCTGATAATGGGGCCAGACATAGTTCAGCAGACGATTGAAAAGGTGAGGTTAATTCAAGACAGGATGAGGACTGCTCAAAGTAGACAAAAGAGTTACCAGGACAAGAGAAGGAGTCCACTAGAATTCAATGAAGGAGCTTTGTCTTCATGAAGGTAGTGCCAACTACTGGAATTGGTAGAATGCTCAAAACCCGAAAACTTACACCTCGTTTTATTGGACCTTATCCAATTCTCAAACGAATAGGACCTTTAGCCTATCAAATTGCCTTACCTCCTTTTCTTTCAAACTTGCACAATGTTTTTCATGTATCCCAACTGAGAAAGTATGTCCATGATCCCTAACACATCATTGAACCCGATTCGGTACAGCTAAAAGAGAATCTCACATTTGAGACCTTACCTCTAAGGATAGATGGTAGTAGTGTTAAGAAGTTGAGAGGGAAGGATATTCCCTTAGTTAAGGTAGTATGGAGTCGGAATAATGGGGAAGATGCGACGTGGGAGCTTGAGAGCAAGATGAGAAGTTCTTTTCCGCACCTGTTTGATTCAGGTACTGTATTTCTCGGGGACGAGAAATCGCTAAGTTGGGGAGAATGTAACACCCCGTCTGAATACCTCATATTCGTTTGAAAAACCTAAAAAGATTATTTGAATAAAGTATTTTTAAAAGATGTGATTTCAAAAGTATTTCATGAATTAAATTTAGTTTGTGTTTTCAAATGATTTTGGATTTCTAAACAAATGATTTTATTTTGAGACAAACCTTATGAATTTCGGATTTTTGGCATTTTGGATTAAATTTCCTTAAAGCATTTATGCTTTATATATTTAAGGAAATGTGATTTTATGTGAAAAAGAAAATGAAAATGAAATTGTGCATGTGTGTGCATATGTGTCGCCGTGGGTGTGTGAGTAGTGTGCATGTGATGCCATTTTGTTGACTTCTTGAACCCTAGGCTAGTAACCCTTAGCATCTAGGTTTAGTTTGAGTGTTAAGCATGGTTAGTGGTTTGACCAACCAATAGGAAGCAAGCTTAGCCCTAATTTTACTCCATTTGTTCAATGGCTTGGCTTGAGCCATGCAAGCCTTGATGAGGACAAAATTACCCTTCTTGGATTCACCCTTGACCGAATTGCACTAAGGGCAAGAGAGGAAATATGGTGTGTTGTTTTAAAGCCCAAACCGTAGCACATCAACCCATTTTGCTTCTCATTCTTTTCCAAACCCAAAACACACAATTCCTAAGAGTCTTCAACAAACTCTTAGAGAAGGCTTAGAGAGAGGGAGAACCCGTGAGCACCAAGGAGAAGAGGAAGAGGAAGATCAAGCTCAAAAGCCTTAGGATTCTTGAAGAAGGTTGAAGATCTTCTCTACTCCTTTAGTTTATTTGAAGATCATAGGATGTTCTAAGTGATTTTTTATTTTTCTAAGTCTTGTAAAGTTCTTTGTTGTTGCATGTCTAAGTTCTTTGTAGATCTATGTTTGTAAGTGTTTGTTAAGCCTTGATCTTGAGTTTCAAGAACTCTATGACTTTGTAAACCCTAAAACCATGGACATTCCATTCGGCCTTGCTTAGAAAAGTAGGTCATGATGATCTTTATTTCATTTTGAGTCCATGCATGTTGATGTGATGCTTGATGAAGGTGATCTAAATGGTTTGTTTGCTTTGATTTTAATTTCGAATTTTCTAAGCCTTGATCTTTGATTTTGTTTAAAAAGGTTTTTGATCTAATACTTTGATCTTGGAAAAGGCTTGTTTTCTTGTCTTGATTTTCAAAGCTTTTGATTTTGAAGTTTGATTTATGATTTTTGAACTCAAAAGTTTTGATCCTTTACATGCATGTTACGGTTTTGAGGAGAAACAAAGGGAAAACAATTTTTCCAAATGATTTATGTTTTGATCTAGTTCATAAGTATTTCAAAATCAAGGATTTAAGTTTTCCTCTTGATTTTGTTAAAGTATTATTCGGCCAAGCTTTGAAAACAAAGAAACATCATAATTTTCATGAAAGAGTTTCTTGCATGTAATTTCCTTTTGATTTCCATGATTTCCAAAAGTGTATGCAAAGGAAAATTGTGTTCTAAAGTGACTTATATGTCACGGTTTTGAAGAAGAAAAGAATTGAGATTTTCTAAAACCATGTGCTTTACAAATGCATGTTTTGATTTAATATTTTCAAGATTTTGTGAAGAAAAGATGCATCAAAAGCCTTGTTTTTCCATGACCATGATTCAGCCTATTCTAGGTTGAAGAGGCTAGATTCTCTTGCATGTATTTGTCTCTTTGAAATGATTATGTTTCATGACTTTGTTTTAAGAAAAACTTGTTTGAATTGTATTGTTTTGGTTTGATTCCATTCGGTTTGATAAAGGAAATGAATAAATGAATTTGATCATTTCTTAAAGTAATTTCATGATTTAATTTCGTTTATTCCTTGCTGTCCAAGATTTTATTTTCAAGTATTTCAAGTTTAAAAATGTTTTTGAGTTGTGAAAAGACATGGATTTCAAGTGTTATTGATTTATGAAAATTTGGAGTGAAAAATGGTGGCTTTTCAAGGTTTTCCAACTTGAATTGAGTGGCTGGACTTTTCCTATACAGCCACATAAACTATTGTTTTATTTATCCTAATATGAGTTTTCAAATGATTTTCAAAAGGGTTTAAGCAATAGAAAAGATTGAGAGTTGTTTTGATAAATACCAATATTTTAATAAAGGATAAAGAAAGTAAAGGGTTTTGATTTAAGAATCAAGTGGTAATTTCTAATTGAAATGATTTTAATAAAAGTGTATTTATTTATTTGAGGTTATTCAGTGGACGGTGGTGACAATTCTCAAAGATAAGTTAGAGACCTTCAAGGGCAAAGTGCTTTTCTTGCTGGAATAAGAGGTGAGTGAGAGTGTGGTGAGCCCGTAGCATTGTTGATGCACGTGGTCATATGAGTTTACGAAATCTATTCTGTTTTCTGTCTCTTTGGATTAATGCATGTTTACTTCTGCCGTATGTTGGTCTTTTTCTATTCTATTGTAAATCGTTATATCTAGTGTGATGAGCCTGAATGGAAGAGTAAACATGTGAAAATGAGTGAAGGAATGGTATGTGATGTGATATGAGGAATGTGATGAAATGACAATGTGTTGGATAAGGACATGGTGCTTGTGAAGTTGAGATTGTGTTAGAAACATGTTGGTGCTAGTGCAAAGAGCAATGTGATTTATGAGAAAGTGATGAGGTGAGATGTTTGCCCGAGGGGCCTGGAAAGTGAATGTGTGATTTTGTGAAAGTGGGAAAAGATGTTAGTGGTCGGGACTTGTCGAAGGGATGGACTAAGGGCAAGCCGACTATAGGTTAACTAAAAGACTTTAAGAATATTAAAAGACACTAAAAGACATTAATATTCGCGGTGAGATATGAGAGTGTGAAGTAGTGGAGAGGAAGATACTATGGGTATCTGCGGATACTCAGGTTGAGATTGCATGAGGGGAGGTCAATGACGGTGACTCGTCAAGAAGACTCGAGTACATTTCTAGGCGGGACGAATCCCATAAGTGGCACACTAACGTGGTGGGGACTGGGTCTAATGCCGTGGTAAGGACCACATAGCTAACTAGAAGTGGTACTGTCACCCCCTTGAATGCAAGTCTACAACAGTTGAGAGGGACTGGAACGGGGCAATATGTTTTTCCACTGCGAGGCAGTTAGCCTTTATTATATGATTTGAGGACGAGATCCTCCTGGTCTGGTACCATCTGTTTTGAGACAGCTGTCATGCCCACGTGGTAAAGGTCCTGTACTCCTGTTGGCTTCCGACTAGGTGGATGGAGACCGAGGAGATGTAGAGTGCGCGTTCCTCAGTGATGGTGATTTCCCCTACCTCATTGAGTGATTTAAGTATGATAAAACTTAATAACAAAAGAATAAAGAAATGCTGAATATTTAAAAGAGTGGGCAAAGTATGATGATGTTCAGTTGTGGTACATGGTGGTAATGGTTAGCGAGTATTGCTTTTGTGTGTGGTTTATTTATATCGTGAGTACCTTTATTTATTATGTTGAGTTTGATTTGGGAAAATTGTTTATCCTTCAAGTGCTCGATTGCATTCTGGTTCTTGTGTCCTGTTCTGTGTATATTTGTTCGTCAAGTGTCCTTGGTACTATGTGTCTTTCTATCGTGTCTATTCTGCGACCTTGCGGTCAACCTTTTACGTATGGCGCGCTGACTCTCTCCTACCTGGTTGTCGTATTGGCATTCGCTGGTATTGCAACGGGTAGATGGCGTATCATGTAGCGATCCACATGTGGCCTCTTCAGGGAGGTGCATGGGAGGTGGTACCTGATGGATGGATCTGGAGAGGAGATACTCGTCTGGAGATCGACGATCCGAGGCACATTCTACGGGGAGCAGGCATGGACATGCATGTTGGGCAAGTTACTCTGCGAGATTATCAAGATGGTGGACCTCGGGAACACCATGAGCTGAATGGTAATCCTGCGCCTTTGGCAGCAGTGGTTCCTGAACCTATGGAAGAGGAAAGCGCTAGCGAATCCGATCATGCAGCGGAGACCGACCCAAGCGAGGATATGGAGACGGATGCTAGTTCTGCTGATGAGTGATGTCTTGCAATCTGTGTCTAGAGGATGTCTCGTGTCTAGGATCTGAGTTTTCAGTCGAGGATTATCTTGTAATGAACTAATGATGTAATCAGCTACCTTTTATATTTTGGTTTGTAAGTTCTTTTGTAATGATGGCCTACTTTTGGAAAACATTTGGAGTGTGACTCCAACACTGTGGCTCATGTTTTTAATTTAAATGAAAACAGTTTTATATTCCAATGATGGTGTTTGAGTGGGGAGTTTCGAAAGTGACAACTCGATTTTCAAAAGGGTGGATTACGTATTAACAAATTTATATTTTAAAAAAAAATGGCCTCATTTTTGCAAGAAAGTAATCATAATGCGGTTAAGTTTTGGGAAGTGAAAATCGGGCTGTTACACCGAGCGTTAGGGTCGGGGCGAGGTGATGAGTTCAGGACAGCTCAAAGTGCCTCGTTGTCCCTTATAATGACTGAGAGGACGTTTGAATGTCCTTTTACTGACACGTGCTGCTTGTGTCAGGTGTCATTATTATGCATGCTGCCCTTTGGGTTTTTGAAATGTTTCCCTCCACTGATTGCGCGACACGTGTCTCTTTGAGTGGCTCAATGTTGGATTTGGGCCTTCTGCTGCCAGGCCCAATAACTCGACGTGGGGAGGGAAGTTTCTTTTTGAGTTTAACTGCCCTTTAGTCTTCTCTTTTTCTCATTTCTTTCAAAACTCTTCCTTCTATCTTCCCTCTCTGTTCCTGCGTTTTCTCTTCAGATTTCCTCCAACCATTTTCAAGCCATTGCAGTCCTGCCTTCTTTGACGGCCATTGCTTCCCCTTCATTGCATCTATCAGTTCGTGCCAGTATTCTTTCTACAGTTTCAGGTATTTTGACTTGAAACTTCTAGTTTTTGCTTCTATCTTTTTCTTTTTCTGTTTGAACTATTCATCCCTTAGGTTCTGGGTTCTTGGCTTTCGTTAGGTTTAGAATTTCTTTCTGGGTTTTCTGAATTTCCTGAGTTTTCATCATGGGTATTAACTGGTCATGGTATGAGGAATTGTCAAAAATTTTGGGTTTAGGCGATATTGAGGATTCTTCCTCTTCTTCATCTTCATCTTCTTCTGATTTGGAAGTGCTAGACTTCCTGCCACCACCTTTCCGCCATCGCATGGCGGATCCCACGGCGGAGATGCCGTTATCGGTGGAATTTCCCCAGGATTTTGAGGAAAAGGAGAGTAGGAAGTTACAGTATCAAGCAGCGGAGGAGCGGGCCCAAGTGGCCCGCCGCCCCTCGAACCGTACTTGGGAAAAACCCTTCTGGGGAAAAGCCTTAAAGGTTAGGGGAAGATGCAGTAGGCTCGGCTATAGGACCAATAAACCTAGGGTTAGGTTGTTTAAAGATTTTGATTTTGTAGATTTTGACGCCGAGACTTCCCTTTCCCCAAGTATGGTTCGACGGTGCGTCACACATCCTCATGAATTTCCTGTGCCTCCGAACTCAGGAGCCTATGACTGGGTTGATTTGGAGGTGCTCGGTACACCGTCAGCCTTAATCAACAGCAATTTGAGTCATATCTGAGCTAACATACTCCCTTGCCCTGTGGATGAAACGGGGACATCTTATACAATCAGTCCTCCTTCAGCCAATGACCGAGTATGTACAGCGATCGAAGAGAATCGCAAGGAGTTTTTCATGTACGAGGCGGTCGTGATAAGGCTGGGTGTTAAAATGCCATTTTCCGATCTAGAGATACTCTGCTCCAGCGGCTGCGCCTAGCTCGCACCCAACTACATCCTAGTGGTTGGGCGTTTGTCCGAGCATTTCAAAAAATTTGTGAGGCTCGCCGATTGACATGCTCGCTCCGAGCGTTCCTATGGTTATACATACCACAGGTAAACATTTTTGAGAGAGGGTCAACCAAAAGACTGTGTATCGTTGAAGGCACGCAACGACCATGCTTTCTTTGCCAAATACACTGACTCCTGGAAAACCTTTAAACCTTTGTTTTTCAAGTACCGATTTGTCGGAAGGCGGAACTACTGGTTTATGGAGGATGATCACCCTCGGTTCCCTCTATCCTGGTCGCCTGACTTTTTCAACAGACACCCGAAGCTTTACCAGTTTCAATATGAAACTGAACTGTCAGCCGACGAGAGGCATACATGTGATACCTTCTTCAGCTATCTTAAAGAAAATGGCCAAGTCGACATTAGGAACATTATTATTTTTCCACAAGAGCTTGTGAAAGCCGAGCTTGGTATATACACCTTTTTTTTTAACCTTTGCATATTTGATTTGCAGTTAAGATGGCTAGGGAGAACAAGGCTGCTAAACGTATGAGGGAGCTTGCTAAGTCAAGAACAGCTGAAACGGTCGGCTCTTCTGGCGGAGCCGTTTCCTCGGAAGCGACTCGATCAGTTACAGTGGTCGTGGCATCACCTGATATTGAAGTGGTGCAAGATGTCCGACCACCATCTGTTCGTGTGGTGGAGGTGGCTACTGGGAGTCCTGTTGCTCGGGTGGAAGAGGAGGAGGAGCAGGACCAAGTGCCCCTGTCCAAAAGAGCTAGGATAGATAAGGGTGAAGGCAAAGTTGTTGAGTTGCTGAAACCATTACAGAGAGGTAATTTATGGTTTGACGTTTCGGATCCCGAGGAGGAGACCGTTTGGGCTCAAAAGCTGAAGGAGAAATTTGTTGACTTGATTTACACTCCTAATGATGAGAAGAGATTGTCGGACCAGACTGCTGCCACTTTGAAATGTCACTGTGATTTATTGGGCAGAAATATGCTAAGGGCTGCTAGCTACATGTTCCACCTTTGTAAGCATGTCGAAGATATCAGCGCAACTCTTTCGGCCACTGAGAAGGAGAAAAGGAAAGCTGCTGCTCATCAAGTAAAAAATCCGTTAACTCAGATTAAGGAGAATGAGGCAAATCTTCAAGCTCTGACCGAGTCCAACGCCGACCTGCAGAGAAAACTTGAAGCATCTGAAAGAGCTCGGGAGACCGCTCAAAATGCTTTGGAGGATGTTGGTGGAAGGGAGGCCGAGAAGGGAAGGCTGCTGCAAATTGCTCAAGAGAAACTGGTTGAAGCTCAACATAAAGTTACCGAGCTAGAGGGTGTGCAGGGTCGGTTGACAAATTCTGAGAATGAGGTGGCTCGGTTGCAGGGGGAGTTGACAAAGGCTCGTCGGAAAGCTTTGAAGCATAAGGTTACTGCCAAGCGGAACCACTTCAATTGGGATCATGCAGTGAATGACTCTTTTGTGAATGCTGTTAAACAATTGTACCTCATGAATCCGGGGATCCGAGTGTTAGGTGCAAGTCCAAATTTTGGTGTTGACGGTGATCGTATCATTGACTACGCCCACGAGGATAGGGAGGTGGACTTGTCAGTGCCGAATCTACCGAACCCCTTGGATTTAGAGAATGAAGACGAAGCTGATTTCGATGGGTCAACCATTGCACTTTCCGAGGATGAAGACTAGATCTTTTTTATGCACTTCTTTTTGCTAGTTTTTAATTTTTGTTGTTTGATGAAGTACTGAATGCTGTAACAGAATATTGCTTTTGAATTTCTTATGAAACGTTGATGTTTTACTTTCATCAAGATTTTGCACTGTCCTTTATTTCGTTGTAAACTATTATTTAGATTTCGGATCTCCTACCTTTGACAAAGGTGGGATCCTCGGTCCTCGGCTTGTAGAAACTGTTTAAGTTTTTAGCCGGGCATCTACTAAAGTACTCGTGATTGTTAGTTTATAAGTCCCCGTTGGAAGGATGTGTATAAACACCCAAGTTCGCCTCGGTGGCGAACCGAGAGGAAATGGTTAGTACGTTAACAGTAAGAAGGCAAGATAAATGATTGAAAAAAGATAGATCTTCATTAAGCTCTTTTTGATCTGCTTGCAAACAATAGAAATCAAATGTAACATAAACATAGAAATGCTGAAATAAATGACATGGAATTTAAACAACAGAATTTTAAAATCAGGGTTGAAACTTTGCGAGAGTTGTGGTGGGTCTTCATTAGCTGTAGTAAGGTTTAAGCTTGGTAGCATTCCAGGAGTTGTTCAGTTGTTGCTTTGTTAGTGTCTCCAATCTGTATGCCCCCGAGCCAGTTTTTGAGACGACCCTGTAGGGGCCTTCCCAATTCCTTGCCAACTTTCCTTCTCTTGAGTTTTTCAATCCGATGTCTGCTCGTCTGAGGACCAGATCCCCTACAGTAAAGCTTCTTGGGACCACCCACTTGTTGTATTCTCGGGATTGCCTTTCTTTCGCTTTTTTCTCTCGATCAGATGCGAGAGATCGGACCTCCTCGCTGAGAGTTAACTCCTCTTTTAACAAACCATCGTTCACTTCTACTGGTCGTTCGGACACTCGGAAG
The DNA here is from genome assembly GCA_037953625.1 of Crotalaria pallida. Classification (NCBI taxonomy): domain Eukaryota; kingdom Viridiplantae; phylum Streptophyta; class Magnoliopsida; order Fabales; family Fabaceae; genus Crotalaria; species Crotalaria pallida. Next base: position 29,515,312 of record CM075653.1, read on the forward strand.
GTGGGAATCCGAGTTTCAATAGGTAACACAGCCTCACAACCATATGTTAGTCGAAATGGGGTTTCTCCTGTCGAGGTGTGAATGGTCGTTCGAATTGACCATAATACCTCGAGAAGGAGGTAAGCCCATGATCCCTCGGCTTCGTACAATCTCTTCTTCATCCCATCAATGATGACTTTATTCGCTGCTTCTGCATGTCCGTTCGTCTGCGGGTGTTCGACCGATGAGAAATGGTGGGTGATGTGGAAGTGGTCGACCAGCTCTTGAAAAACCTTGGCTGTGAATTGTGTGCCATTGTCGGTCACCAGGGTGTGTGGGACACCGAAACGAGCGATGACTTGTCTAAGAAAGAATTTTTGGATTTTAGCTGAAGAAATTGTGGCCAAAGCCTCGGCTTCGACCCATTTTGTGAAATAATCAATTGCGACCACCACAAACTTTAGCTGCCCCGGAGCTGTTTTGAATTTCCCTATGATGTCCATGCCCCACTGATAGAAGGGCCAAGGTGCGATCATTGAGTGGAGCTCCGTCGGGGGGCGTTGGAAAATCTTTCCGTGAAGCTGACAGGATTTGCATCTTTTTACATGTTCTGAAGCATCGCTTAGAAGTGTAGGCCAGTAATAGCCTGCTCGGAGTACTTTACGTGCTAGAGCTTTTGCACCTACATGGTGGCTCGAGATTCCTTCGTGGACCTCGGTCAACACGAGATCGGCTTCAGCAGGGTTCAGACACTTCAGCATAGGGGAGTCCATTCCCCGTTTATACAAAATGTCACCGATCATGGCATACTGAGCAGCTTGCCTGACTATCTTTTTTCCTTGAGTGGGGTCAGTTGGTAGGACTCGGAATTTAAGATATTGCTTGATGGGGTCCATCCAATCGGTGGTCAGAGATAATGCCAGAACAACACTCGGCTGGTGGACAGTTTCTTGGACTAGGCTTTTGTTGTTTTCAGGACCTTTAGTGCTAGCGAGCTTGGAGAGAATATCAGCTTGCCCATTGGAGGACCTAGGGATGTGAGTGATGGAAAATTGAGGGAAGAGATCTGAGAGGGTTTTGACTTGTTCTAGGTATTTTTGGAGAATTGGTTCTTTTGCTTGAAATTCACCATTGACCTGAGATACAACTAACTGAGAATCGCTGAAAACTTCGATTTCTGAAGCCCCCATTTGGTGGGCCATCTGCAGGCCAGCTATCACCGCCTCATACTCTGCTTGGTTATTTGAGGTGGGAAACTCAAATTTGAGGGAACATTCTACGCTGAGGCCCTCGGCGTTTTCAAGGATTATTCCGGCCCCAGCCCCCTTACTGTGGCTGGAACCATCAACATAAATCTTCCAAGGTTGGGGCTGGTTGGGTTGGTTGAGGTATGACAATTCTGAAACAAAGTCCGCTAGGACTTGGGACTTGAGGGTTCTCCGCGGCTCGTAGGTGACGTCGAACTCTGATAGCTCAACGGACCAAGAGACCATCCTTCCCGCCAAGTCAGGCCGGTGAAGTACCTGCCTTATTGGCTGAGTTGTTTTGACTACAATGGGGTGGTTCTGAAAGTACTGCCGGAGTCTCCTAGCAGCAATTACCAAAGCAAAAGCGAGCTTCTCTATCTTGGAGTATCTTATTTCGGGTCCTTGGAGGGCCTTGCTGACAAAGTAGATGGGTCGCTCGGTACCTGAGTCGTCCTTGACCAGGGCCGAGCTAACAGATGTTTCACTAACAAACAAGTATAAAAACAGTATTTCACCCTCCCGAGGACTTGTGAGGACGGGAGGGGCCGAGAGGTATTCCTTGAGTTCAGCAAACGCTTGTTCGCAAGAGTCATTCCAAAGAAAAGTTTTGTTCTTTCTGAGAAGTTGGTACCACGGGAGGGCTTTTTTAGCTGCTTGAGGGAGGAATCTTGAGAGGGCTGCCATCCGACCAGTCAGCCTCTGGACCTCCTTTACGTTAGACGGGCTATGCATGTTCAGAATAGCTTGGCATTTCTCTGGGTTGGCCTCGATACCCCTCTCTGTGAGCATGAAGCCTAAAAAGGCCCCAGCCGGAACCCCGAAGGTGCACTTATCGGGGTTCAGGCGCATGTTGTACCTTCTGATTCTATCCAGTATGGCTGCTAAGTCCTAGGGATGATCTTCCTTTTTCTTGCTCTTGGCTATCATATCATCTATGTACACCTCAAGAGTAGGACCAATCAAACCCGAGAAGACCTTGTTCATCATCCGCTGGTAGGTTGCGCCAGCGTTTTTCAATCCGAAAGGCATTACCGTGTAGCAATAAGTAGCCCTTTCGGTGATGAAGGCCGTTTTCTCCTGATCAGGAGGGTACATCGGGATTTGGTTGTACCCCGAGTATGCATCCATAGAAGAAAGGAGTTGGTAGCCAGCTAAGTTGTCCACTAGTTTGTCAATAATGGGGAGGGGGTACTGGTCTTTTGGGCAAGCTTTATTCAAGTCGGTGTAGTCGACGCACATGCGCCACTTCCTGTTTGATTTTCTGACCAATACTGTGTTTGAAAGCCACTCGGAATAATTGACCTCTCGGATGAATCCGGCAGCGAGGAGCTCGGCCACTTTCTCCTCAATTACTGCAGCTTTCTCTGTGCCTACCCTTCTCTTTTTCTGGGCGACCGGCTTGGCGGTCGGGTGAACGCTGAGACGATGACAAATTAGGTTTGGATCGATCCCCGGCATATCAGCCGAGGTCCATGCAAAAAGGTCCTTGTTTTTCTTTAAAAGTTCAAGCATCTCTGCTCGTATTGTTTCTGAAAGGTTGGTTCCTAGCTTCACCTTCCTGCTCGGGAGCTCTTCATCTAACACAATGAATTCCCACTCACCTTGTGGGGTTGGTCTTGTATCATCCAACTCGGATCTGACATCCAAGTCTGTCAAAAGTGCATTTCCTTTGTTCAAACATAACTTTGGCTGAATTTCTTCAGGGCTTTTGAGTTTTGCTAAACTAGCATTGTAGCATAATCTAGCTTTTTCCTGCTCGGCTCGGATAGCGACAACAGTTCCGTCGGAGCCTTCAAATTTCATGGCCAGATGAACGGTCGAGACGACCGCACCAAAAGCCTGTAGGCATGTTCTGCCGAGGATGGCATTATATGCTGAGGGGCAGTCGACCACGAGAAACTTGATTATCTCGGTCCTGGCCGAGGGGTGGTTCCCAAGTGTTATCGGTAGTTGGATGTGTCCTTTGGGAACCACCGCGTCTCCTGTAAAGCTGATTAACTTTCCCTCGAATGGGGTTAGGTCGGAGGTTTTTAACTTTAGGGCTTCAAAAAGGTTCAAGAACATGATGTCTGCCGAACTGCCTTGGTCGACAAATATCCTGGCAACCTCATAGTTGCCTACTAGGGCAGTAATGACCATTGGGTCGTTGTTACCCGGGATGATCCCTTCAAGATCTTCATCAGAGAAACAGATGGGTACACTTTTTGTGGTTCTTTTTCGGATTGGATGGTCATGGACGGCAAGCACTTGATTGATGTATTTTTTCCTGTCGGATCTCTTTTCTCCTCCCCCCGCGAAACCTCCTGCTATGGTGTTGACTCTAAGGTTTTGCGGGGATTGGTCTGTAGTTACTTCTACCATGGCTACTCTTTGTGGATCGGATGGTTGCTGATTGGTGTTATGGTTGGCTTCTCTGGTTGGAGGTCGGATGTTTCTGTCTGGAGAGGGGGTCCTTCTTCGAGCATGTCGGTTGAGTGCCTCCCTGACATACTGTTGTAATTTCCCATCTCTTATCAGTTGCTCGATGACATCCCTTAGCCAAGTGCACTCGTCTGTAGTGTGCCCGTATCCCCCATGATACGAGCAAAACTTGGAACGGTCTTGGTGCTGACTTCTTTTTAAGGGGGGAGGTCTTTCTACCATTCGAAGGTCGGTTTGCATGTTAGAACTACAATCGGTGGGTGAAATAACTAGGAGACACTAGGAGAACACCTAGAAGGGGAGGTTGAATAGGTGTTAGAGAAACCTTGAAAGATTTTCGAAAGAAACAAATCGAAACAATTAAAACAAAATGATTTTTACAAAAATGTACTAATTAATCGATTAACTTCAGTACTAATCGATTAATGTCGAAGCTTACTTTCAAACTAATCGATTAACTAAGGTACTAATCGATTAATGCCGAAAGCAACTTAAAAATTAATCGATTAACAATCAACTTAATTGATTAATCTGAACAGTATCTGAAAAATGACTTTTCAATCAAATACGAAAATCAATCAATTAACACATAAGATCAGAGATAAAGCGGAATTGATTAACACCAATATTCTTATTGATTACCTAGTTTATGAAAATGATTTTCCCCAAATCAATTTGCATAATTAAGATTCAATTCAATCAATTATGAAAATCAATCTTTTCTAGGTTTTCAACCAAGAACAATATTGAAATGACTTGAATGTAAAGAGTTAAGAGTTTAGAGATACGACACAGTGATTTATCCTGGTTCACTTTCATCCACTTGAAAGCTACATCCAGTCCCCTCTTCAACCAAGAGAGATTCTTCACTATGAGGAATTAGATTTCTCAAATTACAAGTAAATGCCTCTCAAGACTCCCTTCTTGATACCCTACAAGAGATACCACACCCTTGCCTTGTAACCCTATTGAATCTAATCTAACCTCTTCTCTTGCTTGTCAATTCCCCTCAACAAGACTTCCAATTGCTTTGAGATTCTTCAAAGTCTTCCACTTGCTTGATGATGCCTCACACCAAGACTTCCACTTTGCTTGTTAACACAACAAGACTTCCAAATGCTTGTTTGCTTGATTCACAACCAAGACTTCCTTTGTTGTAGATAGCTTGCCTTCTTTGCAATGATTACAACTCAAATGAAAAACAAAATAACAATCCTATGAATCTCTTTCAATAGCTATGAAAATATCAACATAAGAGATTCAAAGATTCTTGATCAAAGAATGTAAAAGTTAAAGCTTTGATCTATGAAAGTGAGAGAGAATAGTGTGGCTTGATCTTAGTAAAATGTGTACGAAAATGATTCTAGATTATCACAATGATTAGGAAAAGGTTTATATAGAATACCCAAAAGTTAGAAAACAATAGAAATTGATTTTGCCTTCAAAAGCTTATTTTAAAAACTGATTCTGCACGTGTTAATCGATTAACACATGGCTTAATCGATTAACCACTGTAACCTGTATGTTAATCGATTAACCCTAACACATTAATCGATTAGTCACTGCTAAATTCAATTAAAAACTTGTTTTCTCAAAACTAAACCTTTTCTTTCAAAACCTTTAAGCCACCTATTGATTTTAGGTTAAGTGAATACTCAAATTATGATATTATCATGACCTTGATAGAGATTCACTACCCTCTATATACTCTACCCAAACTCATCAAAATAAAAAGACTTGAGAGGCTAAAGATATTACAATAAAACACAAACTAAGTCTTCATGAGCTTGCTCTCTCTTCATCAATGTTGAGTGTTGATTGTTTGTTGAACTTCTTCAAACTTTAAGCTTGATCAAACCATTTGTAGCTTGTTCAAAACATTTGTCAACCTTTGTCATTATCAAAACCTTCTCACTGGATCTAACAATCTCCCCCTTTTTGAAAATGACAAACCATGTTTTGAAATTGTTTGAAGTTCTTTGAAGTTGTTGATACTTGACCCATTTGATACTTGGTGAGACTCTTGCTCCCCCTCAATAAATGCTTTTGACATTTGAAATCAAATTGAGATAAGCTTGATTCTCCAATAAGCTTGATTCTCCCCCTATCTTCAACAACTTTGCTCAACCTATATAGAAACAAACAAAACAACCTCTTCTCCCCCTTTTGGCATTATCAAAAAGTAATATATACCAATTAAAATATAAAATTCTAAGCCAAAATAAGAGATAGTCAATGATCATTTCTTCACAACATTGATACCAATTGTATTTAATTAATCAAGTAATCAATGATATCAAATGTAAAACTAAAGATAACATTTCTTCAAAGTATAGATCTTTAATTTTCTTTGAAAAGAGATACCAATTGGAAAGAAATATAACAATGAAACATAATACCAATTGTAACTAGAAAGTCATCATATCACTTAACAAAGTAAGATATCAATTGTAAAGAAATATCACAATAATCACAATAGCATGATAAACATATAATGATCACATAATGATACCAATTGAGATTATAAAGAAGTAATACCAATTGTAAAAACAGTACCAATTGTGAAAATCCAACAATATCAATTGTACCAATTTGTAGGACTTCTTTTGAGAATTGAAGAAGCAAATCAAAGAATAACACTTGTAGGTTCTTTGCTCTTCAATCACACCTAAAAGACAATCATGCTTTGCCTTTTGGTATCCAAATAGTTTTGGATCCATTTTTGTTAGTTAAGGGACTCTCACCCTTCTTAACCCAAACAAAATTTCCTTTAGGTATACCATGCACTTTAATATAACACACATTTGAAGTATGTCCATGAGTGCCACAATAGAAACATGTTGGTGCATTTGAAAAATCAACTTTAGAAAAATCAACAACATTTCTATGAGACTTACTCTTAGCATTAGTATAACCCAAACCAAGCTTGTTTGAATTTTCTCTTTGAAAATTTAACAATGTGCGCAATCTAATATCACAACTTGTGAAACTTGCAAGCTTATTTTTCAAAATAGCATTTTCATCCTTAAGCAACTTGCAATTCTCACAATCAACCACAATATTCAATCTACTAGCACAATCACAAGAAGAACTAGCATATATGAGATCAAGAGTTTCATTTTGAAGATTAAGCTCATCAACTTGTTTTTGAAGTTCTAAAATCTCTTGTTGATGTTTCAAAATGAGCTTCTTCCTCTCAATGTTTTTCAAAGCTAGTTTCTTAAGATGTTCATGCATTTCTTCATAAGCATTATATAAAATTTCATATTTGGAAGAAATTTCGGATTTAGTTTCACTTACATCGCTTTGATCGCTTTGTTCACTTGATTCATCATTTGAACTTTCCTCTTCATCTACTAGAGCTATCAAGTAGAGACAAGCGGCTTCTTCATCATCCAAAGAACTATTTGATGTGCTTTTGTTGTCTTCTTCATCATCACTATTCCAAACTATGTATGCCCTTTTGTGTTTTGCATTTTTCTTCTCTTTCTCCTTCTTCTTGAGATACTTAGAGCATGCATACTTGAGATGACCGGGCTTTCCACATTCATGGCAAACTACTCCTTCTTTTGTTGTCTTGGTCTTGTAGTGTGGGGAATTCTTCTCTTTACTTTTGTCTTTGTTCAACCTTCCTTTTCTCCTTAGAAGCTTATTAAATTTTCTTAGTAGAAGTTTCATCTCTTCTTCATCAATGTCCGAATCGGAGTTTTCATTATCATCACTATCGGAACTCTCTTCTTTTTTATATGACCTTTGAGCTTTAAGAGCGATTCCTTTTCTTTCTTTGTTCTTGTCCGATTCTTCATGCATATGCAAACGTTCAAGCTCCATTTCATGTTCTTGAAGCTTTCCGAAAAGTGTTGCTAAGTCCATGTTGTCCAAGTCCTTTGATTCAACAATTGCGGTAACCTTAGGTTGCCATTTCCTACTTAGACATCTTAAAACTTTGTTAACAAGTTCACAATTCAAGAAATTTTTTCCAAGAGCAATGACATGATTAATAATATGAGTAAAACGTTTTTGCATAAAACATATAGATTCATTAGGCAACATACGAAACAATTCATATTCATGCATCAAAGAATTTAATCTAGCACGCCTAACCTCACTAGTGCCTTCATGTGTGACTTGCAAGGTGTCCCACATTTCTTTGGCATTAAGACATTGGGAGACTCTAAAGAACTCATCATAAGATAGAGCGGAGGTGATGATATTCTTAGCTTTTAAATCATATTGAATTTTCTTTTTATCATCATCGGTCCACTTATCTTTGGGGACTAATTGAGATACACCTTCTACTTGTTTTGAGGGAATATGAGGACCATTCTCAATGGCTTCCCAAATGTTCATGTCTATGGCTTCTATAAAAATTCTCATCCTAACTTTCCAATAAGCATAACCCTCTCCACCAAACATAGGAGGGCGGCTAATTGAAGCACCTTCACCACCAAAGGGATTCGTAGAACCCATTGTAGTTTCCTCAAGGATCTTCACGAAAAAGCTCTATGCTCGTGTCTTTCGACCGAGCTCTGATACCAATTGTTAGAACTACAATCGGTGGGTGAAATAACTAGGAGACACTAGGAGAACACCTAGAAGGGGGGGTTGAATAGGTGTTAGAGAAACCTTGAAAGATTTTCGAAAGAAACAAATCGAAACAATTAAAACAAAATGATTTTTACAAAAATGTACCGATTAATCGATTAACTTCAGTACTAATCGATTAATGCCGAAGCTTACTTTCAAACTAATCGATTAACTAAGGTACTAATCGATTAATGCCGAAAGCAACTTAAAAATTAATCGATCAACAATCAACTTAATCGATTAATCTGAACAGTATCTGAAAAATCACTTTTCAATCAAATACGAAAATCAATCAATTAACACATAAGATCAGAGATAAAGCGGAATTGATTAACACCAATATTCTTATTGATTACCTAGTTTATGAAAATGATTTTCCCCAAATCAATTTGCACAATTAAAATTCAAGTCAATCAATTATGAAAATCAATCTTTTCTAGGTTTTCAACCAAGAACAATATTGAAATGACTTGAATGTAAAGAGTTAAGAGTTTAGAGATACGACACAGTGATTTATCCTGGTTCACTTTCATCCACTTGAAAGCTACATCCAGTCCCCTCTTCAACCAAGAGAGATTCTTCACTATGAGGAATTAGAGTTCTCAAATTACAAGTAAATGCCTCTCAAGACTCCCTTCTTGATACCCTACAAGAGATACCACACCCTTGCCTTGTAACCCTATTGAATCTAATCTAACCTCTTCTCTTGCTTGTCAATTCCCCTCAACAAGACTTCCAATTGCTTTGAGATTCTTCAAAGTCTTCCACTTGCTTGATGATGCCTCACACCAAGACTTCCACTTTGCTTGTTAACACAACAAGACTTCCAAATGCTTGTTTGCTTGATTCACAACCAAGACTTCCTTTGTTGTAGATAGCTTGCCTTCTTTGCAATGATTACAACTCAAATGAAAAACAAAATAACAATCCTATGAATCTCTTTCAATAGCTATGAAAATATCAACATAAGAGATTCAAAGATTCTTGATCAAAGAATGTAAAAGTTAAAGCTTTGATCTATGAAAGTGAGAGAGAATAGTGTGGCTTGATCTTAGTAAAATGTGTACGAAAATGATTCTAGATTATCACAATGATTAGGAAAAGGTTTATATAGAATACCCAAAAGTTAGAAAACAATAGAAATTGATTTTGCCTTCAAAAGCTTATTTTAAAAACTGATTCTGCACGTGTTATTCGATTAACACATGGCTTAATCGATTAACCACTGTAACCTTTATGTTAATCGATTAACCCTAACACATTAATCGATTAGTCACTGCTAAATTCAATTAAAAACTTGTTTTCTCAAAACTAAACCTTTTCTTTCAAAACCTTTAAGCCACCTATTGATTTTAGGTTAAGTGAATACTCAAATTATGATATTATCATGACCTTGATAGAGATTCACTACCCTCTATATACTCTACCCAAACTCATCAAAATAAAAAGACTTGAGAGGCTAAAGATATTACAATAAAACACAAACTAAGTCTTCATGAGCTTGCTCTCTGATCGAGGCCGTACCCGATCAAAATAAAAGGTGTTTATTCTGTAGTACTAGGAAGGTGATCCTAGGTCGTTTCCCAGCGAATATCGGTCTAGGCAAAGTATCAAACACGTAGTGTGCAGTAAAATGGGGGGGGGTTTTTGTGTGTGACAAATGTGAAGAACAAAACATAAACAGAATATAAAAACTAAGAAAATCAGAAACAAAAGCGGGCAAACCCCTTTGGCTACGTACACTACTCAATCCTAGCTCACTAAAGATCGATTCCTCTCCTCTCCTCTGTCCAACTCGTGATAACCAAATACTAAGCGAAAATTCAGTTATCACTCCAAACCCTAACTTCTAATTAAGCATCAGAAACCAGAATTGGAGTTTTTACGAGTTAATACAAATTAAGCATTTATATTCATGTATTATCTCTACGAAATGGAATTAAGCAAACCACTACACATCGATAAACATGAAAACAGAGAAGAGAAAATGAAATTGCATTAATAACAAGAGCTCAAGAGTAGATAATACAATACCAAAGGGATTAACCCTTGAAGTCTAGCCTTCCATGACCATAAATGAAGAAAAACGAGTAGAAATGGGGAAGAACAAAACCCTAGCAGCCACCACCACTTGGGAGAGCCAAGAGAGAAGTTCTAACCTAGAGAGAGAGTGAGAAATCTGAAATGGGAGTGTGTCTTGGGGGTTACACGAATTTCCCCTCTTTAGACACAAAATGGGCCTAAAACATGGGCCCAAGTCCTAAGAAACACTATTCTGAAAATTACAATTAAAAAGGGACCTAAATGCAAATTACAATCTTCACTTCAATACTTCAATCTTCATTTCCAAACTTCCCAAAGTGTCCTTGTGCCACATATGACCTGAAAATAGAAATAGAATTAATTAGGCCAAATAATCCCAAATTAAACAATATTCGGAATATTAGTCCAATAAACTCTAAATCACTAAATCAAGCTAATCAATGTCAAATGGGCAACAAGTATCAATAATAAGAGTAAAATAATGCAAGGAATAATGGGAAATAAAATGCTCATCAAATACCCCCACACTTATCCTTTTGCACTCCTGGGCAAAACCAAAAGATAGGACTATGAAGATCAATATGCACCAAAGTGAATCATGCAACAAGATGACTACAACTAAGAAATGCAAACCTAAGAGATTACATACTTCACAATGAATTCTAGGAAATGCAAAGAAATGGGCAAACTCAAGCACACAAAATGGTTAAGGATCAAAGAGTCAAAGCATCCGCGAACATCATCCAATTACTTCAAGTATGCAAAGAAACCAATGACATCAAGAGGATAGTCACAAAGATGATAGAAACTCACAAGGATCACTCAAAAGTGTTTACACTCAAGTGTTTGGGGTTAATCATTATTTACACTCAAGGCACATCATGAAAAACAAACACAACCATAAGCTTGACAAGCCTCTAACATCAACCATCAACACACATGCACAAAATGATCAAAAGGTCTTTTAAGGGTTGTAATGGGGCCAAGGACAAGGTAGGATAAAAATATGGGAATGTAGCTAAAACCAAGGGAATAGAGGAGCAATGGGGAATAAGTAAAAAGTAAGCAAAATCCACCCCAAAATCAACAACCACTAATTCCAATCCTCTTTGCCTCAACAACCTTTTATTCACTTTTTTTTTCTTTTTTTTTTTTTCTTCTTTTTTTTTTTCTTTTTATTTTTGCATTTTTTTTTTATTTTTTTTTTGTTTTTGAGAGATATACAAAAAGAAAAGAAGAAACAACACAAATGGCATGAAGATGAAGCCATAGCTACAACAACCAAAGAGGCATAACCAAGAACTCAACCAATTGAAGCATAGAGCACACTTCTTACCTAATACCCATTCCCAAAACAATTCCAAAGCTCCAAAATTCCCTAAGGTTAGGACAATCATGGTTTTTCAGTCATAGGCTTGTAATGAGCTAAAGAACAAGGAAAGGGATAAAAAGGCTCAAAGGGGCTAGCAAAGGATACATTCATTCAAGGTAGGCTCATATGGCTAGTAGCTTATTCAAGAAAGAAAGTGCCTAAATCATTTCAAAATGTGCATGAGCAATCAAGTATCAACAAGAGTCAAGTCAAGTTCTAGAGTGCAAGTAATCCAGAGTGCAATCACACATGACAGAAAATTAGGTGGCATATATAGCAATCCACCCACAATTAAGGCTCAAATCCTCACAAAAGGGACAATTCTATCACAGTGTTACCACCTCTTAATTATCAAAAGCAACTTTACACACAGAAATGCATGAATTCAGACACGAGATACCAAAACTCTACTAAAATGAAGCAAAAACATGCAAGAAAATGCCCAAAACTAAGCAAAACCTAAAAAAAATCAAAGCAAAATATGCAACCTAAACTACTCTCCCCCCACACTTAAATCACACATTGTCCTCAATGGAACACAAATAGCAGAATCAGACAGATATAGACAAGTGTAATAAAAAGAGTAAGGAAGGAGAAAAGGAGACTCCCTAAGTCATGGTTGTTCAAAAGTGGGGTCGACCAATGAGGCCTCCTCCACAGGTGCATCATCCAAAGAAGGGGTGGTTAGGAAAGGCTTGAGTCGGTGGCCATTGACTTTGAAGCTCTTGTTCGTGGACTCACTCTTGATCTCCACAGTGCCATAAGGAAACACTTGGGTGACTACAAACGGTCCAATCCATTTAGAGCGGAGCTTTCCACTCATGAGTCCAAGCCTAGAGTTGTAGAGCAAAACTTTTTGACCAACCAAGAACTCCTTTCTGGAAATGGAGTTATCATGAAGCTTCTTGGTCTTCTCTTTGTAGAATTTGGAGTTCTCATAGGCCTCCAAGCGGATCTCATCTAGCTCACTCAACTGCAGCTTCCTCTCCTCACCCGCTTGATCAAGAGCTAAGTTACATTGCTTCACAGCCCAATATGCACGGTGCTCTATCTCCACAGGCAGGTGGCACGCCTTACCAAAGACAACCCGATAGGGTGACATCCCTATGGGTGCCTTGTAAGCGGTCCGATGGGCCCATAGAGCATCCTCCAATCGTGTGCTCCAATCCTTTCTATTAGGCTTCACCATCTTCTCCAAAATCCGCTTGATCTCTCTATTTGAAATCTCCGCTTGCCCGTTGGTTTGGGGGTGATAGGGTGTAGAGACTTTGTGCACAACCCCATACTTCTTGAGCAAAGCTTGCATGGATCTATTGCAGAAGTGTGTGCCTTGGTCACTGACTATGGCTCTAGGTATGCCAAACCTGCAAAGGATATTAGACCTGACAAAATCTACAACAACCTGAGCATCATTAGTCCTGGTGGCCTTAGCTTCCACCCATTTGGATACGTAATCCACAGCAAGTAAGATATAATAAAAACCAAAAGAAACAGGAAAGGGGCCCATGAAATCTATACCCCAGACGTCAAACACCTCACAAAACAACATAGGTTGTTGCGGCATCTGTTGCCTCCAAGATAGGGCGCCTCCTGCTCTTTGACACTGCTCACACGAGCTGCAGATGTTGCTCGCATCCTTGAAAATGGTAGGCCAATAAAATCCAGAATCCAGCACCTTTCGTGCTGTCCTTTGAGTACCAAGGTGGCCTCCCACTGGTGAAGCATGGCAAAATTGGAGAACCGATTGGATCTCCTGGTCTGGAATGCACCTGCGAATGACCTGATCACTGCAAAAACGCCATAAATAGGGGTCATCCCATACATAATGCTTGGCATCGCTCTTTAATTTGTCTCTTTGAGCTTTGGATGCCAAGGCAGGAAAAACAGAAGCAACCAGATAATTAACAATGTCTGCAAACCAAGGAGTTTGGGGAAGGGGATGGGAAACATGTAAAGATAAAAGCTGCTCATCCGGGAAGTCATCCCGGATAGGAAATGCATCCTCCTCTCTCTCTATCCTGCTCAAGTGGTCTGCGACAAGGTTATGCGCACCACTCCGATCCTGAATCTCAAGATCAAACTCCTGGAGGAGCAACATCCACCTAATCAACCTAGGTTTGGAATCTGTCTTTTTCAAAAGATACTTCAGAGCAGCATGATCAGTGTACACTACAACCTTAGAACCAAGCAAATATGATCTAAATTTGTCAAGTGCAAAAACAATAGCCAAAAGTTCTTTTTCAGTTGTTGTGTAATTAACCTGTGCTGCATCTAAAGTCCTAGAAGCATAATAAATCACATGCGACAGCTTACCAACCCTTTGGGAGAGAACTGCTCCCAAAGCATAATTTGAAGCATCAGTCATGAGCTCAAATGGGAGGGTCCAATCAGGTGGTTGGATGATGGGAGTGGTGGTTAGTGCTTTCTTCAATTCATCAAATGCCCTCTTGCATTGGTCTCCAAATTCCCATGGGGCATCCTTTTGAAGCAACTTGGAAAGAGGAAGGGCAATGTTGCTAAAGTTCTGAATAAACCTGCGATAGAAACCTGCATGACCAAGAAAAGAACGCACCTCTCGCACGCAAGAGGGGTAAGGCAAATGTGATATTACATGCAGCTTAGCAGGGTCAACTTCTATGCCCTTGTGCGAAACAATGTGCCCTAAGACTATGCCTTGTTCTACCATGAAGTGGCATTTTTCAAAATTCAAGACAAGGTTAGTCTCAATGCACCTGTTAAGCACCTTAGTCAAATTATCAAGACATGCATCAAATGAGGAGCCATAAACACTAAAATCATCCATGAAGACCTCTATGCAATGCTCGAGCAAGTCAGCGAAAATACTCATCATACATCTTTGAAATGTGGCAGGAGCATTGCATAGGCCAAAAGGCATCTTTCTATATGCAAATGTGCCAAAAGGACAGGTAAATGTGGTCTTATGTTGGTCCTCTGGTGCAATGCAAATTTGAAAATAACCAGAGAATCCATCTAAGAAGCAATAATGAGATTTACCTGCCAGGCGCTCCAACATCTGATCAATGAAGGGGAGAGGGAAATGATCCTTGCGAGTCGCCTGGTTGAGCTTTCTGTAATCAATGCAGACTCTCCAACTGTTCTGCACTCTAGTGGGAATCAGCTCATCCTTCTCATTTTTTACAACTGTGACACCAGACTTCTTGGGGACAACTTGCACCGGGCTCACCCAAGTGCTATCTGAAATTGGGTAGATGATACCCGCTTGGAGCAGCTTGGTGACCTCTTTCTTAACCACATCAAGAATCTGGGGGTTTAATCGTCTTTGGGGTTGTCTCACTGGTTTAGCCCCATCCTCCAACAAAATGCGGTGCATGCACATGGAGGGGCTAATTCCAGGAATATCCGCTAAAGTCCATCCAATTGCCCTCTTGTTCTTTCTTATCACATCCAGCAGTTTCTCCTCTTGATCAACAGAAAGTGAGGTAGAGATGATCACTGGGAGTTTCTGCTCATCCTCCAAGTAAGCATATTTGAGATGAGGAGGGAGGGGCTTCAGGTCCAATGAGGGTGCCTGCATAATAGATGGAACTAAAGGGACAGCAGAAATGGATTCTGCTGCCAGCACCTGAACAAGTAAATCAGACTCATGCATAACAGATATGGGGTTAGGGTTAGCATAATCTGAATCTATAACATATGAATCATCAGATGCAGTAGCAGAGTCTAAAAACTGGGCTATTTCAGTGCATGCGGTGCACCATCCAGAGTTAGTGCATGATGGACAAGTAAATGAATCAGTGAAAGATGGCAATTCAAAATCATGATGCAAAAAGTCAAGCATATGCTCATCTATCAAATCATCAAGCAAGTCCACATGGAAAACAGAGTGATCCTCAGGAAAATGTTTCATAGCATGGAAAATGTCAAATCGGATCACACTGCCATCAAACTCCATGGAAAGTGAACCTGAATGCACATCTATCTTGGTTCGGGCTGTTTTCAAAAATGGCCTCCCCAAAATAATAGGAACAACATTACGGGGAGAGTCATCTTCCATATCAAGTATGTAAAAATCAGCAGGGAAGATCAACTCTTCAACCCGAACCAAGACATCCTCTATCAAACCTGCGGGGTGGGCAGTACTTCTATTTGCCAATTGAATCACCACACCCGTAGGTTGAAGAGGTCCAAGAGAAAGAGACTTAAAAACAGACATAGGCATGACATTTATGGATGCTCCTAAATCTAGCATAGCATTTTCAAACTTAACATTGCCTATGATGCAAGGTATAGAGAAAGTTCCAGGATCCTTACATTTTTCAGGAATGTGAGGGATAGGTTTACCTATGAGAGCGGAGACATTCCTTCCCATGCTTATCCTCTCATTGCCCTTGAGTCTTCTCTTATGAGTGCACAACTCCTTAAGGAACTTCGCATACCTTGGAATCTGTTTTATTGCATCAAGAAGGGGTATGTTGACTTCCACCTTCCTGAATGTGTCAAGAATGTCCTTGTCCACCTCTTCCACCCTTTTGTTTTGAGGCACTCTTGGTGGGAATGGAAGAGGAACAGGAGGAGGTTGTAGGACAACAGCAGGGCTTGTGGTTGAAGTCGAGGAGGGTTGAGTTGGATGATTCTCTTTGGTGCTAGCATGCTCACCTTCATCTACCACTTGGCTCTTCCCTTTAGAGGAAGCTAGAGCATCATTGTTGAGGTTAGGTTGTGGTGTGGGTGTGACAATCTGCTTTCCCGACCTCAGGTTGATGGCACTCACATTCTGATTCTGAGGGTTGATCACAGTTTGGGATGGCAACTTGTCAGAATTTTGAGATTGCAAGTTGTTGAGAGAAGTTGCCATTTGACCCATCTGATTTGTCAAAGTCTGAATGGATGCCTCTTGTCTCTGAATGGATGCTCTAGTCTCTTGTTGAAATTGGAGGTTTTGCATGGTCATTTGCTTCACCAACTCCTCCAAGGTAGGTTGGTTGGATGGAGGGGCTGATGGTGCAGGATGAACCACTTGCTGCTGTTGGTGCCTTTGCTGCTGGATTGGAGGAGGTACATATGGTGGTCTACTCGGTCCAGCGGTGTTCTGAAATGGAACATTAGGAGGAGGTTGTTGTTGTTGATCAGACCACTTCAGATTGGGATGGTTCCTCCATCCAGGGTTGTATCTATTGGAAGAGAGGTCATGATTATGTTGTTGTGGGCCTCTATTGTTGTATATGTTTGCTGCATAGGCCTCGGGTTGGTCACCACTTGTCATCGGCTGTTGCTGCTGAAGGGAAGGGCATGCATCTGTGGGGTGCTCAATGGATGTGCATATGCCACACACTCTAGCAGGAAGTATCATCTTTTTCTGATTGACAGCCAATTGTGTGACCAATGTTGTGAGAGAATCAATTTTCTGCTCAAGCTTCTCAACCTTGCCCGAGTCTGCACCAACATCATTTACATCCCTCACAACTATTGCATCACTGTTGCTTCTTGCATGGAATTGTTGACAATTGGAAGCCATCTTCTCAATTTTGCTCCTGGCTTGTAAGGGTGTCATATCTCCCAATGTACCACCACTTGCAGCATCTACCATGTTTCTTTCCATGAAGTTGAGACCTTCATAAAAGTACTGGATGAGAAGCTGCTCTGAGATCTGATGGTGAGGGCAGGAAGCACACAACCTCTTGAATCTCTCCCAATAATCATACAGACTCTCTCCATGTTGTTGCCTGATACCAGAAATTTCCTTTCTGATTGCAGTGGTCCTATTTGCAGGGAAGAATTTTTCCAGAAATGCCCTCTTCAAGTCATCCCAGCTTGTGATGGAACCAGGGGCCAAGTCAGATAACCAATCTTGTGCTAGACCCTCTAAGGAATGTGGAAATGCTCTGAGACAGACATGATCCTCTTGCACATCATGTGGTTTCATTGTGGTGCACACTATATGGAATTTCTTGAGATGCTTATGAGGATCCTCACCTGCAAGACCATGAAACTTGGGCAACAAATGGATTAGTCCTGTTCTAAGCTCAAAAGGAACATCCTCATCAGGATACCGGATACACGAGTCTTCAATAGTGAAGTCAGGTGCAGCCAGCTCCCTAAGTGTCCTTTCCCTTGGTGGGGGTTGAGCCATGTTATCACAATATATAGAATCAGATTGAATAAAAGTAGAAGGAATAGAAGAAATAGAAACAGAATCAGAATTAGATGGACTATAAGATGACTCTGACTCACTACCTAATGACTGATTCCTATTTTGTCTAACTAATCTGTGATAAGTTCTATCAATTTCAGGGTTATAAGGATGCAAATAACTTGGGTTGCCCCTAGTCATGTACTGAACAGAACAGCATCAACCATAGCATACTGTAACAGATATGCATGACCAAAATCGGCAACAAAATTTATTATTTTTTAAAATTTTTTTCTTTATTTTTTCAGCACCCTAAAATCATGAAAACATATCACAGAAAGTTTGAGGACAAAATTCAAAAGGGAACCAAGTCAAAGAATTAAAACAGTGACCAAAAACTAAGAAAATAGAACTTGTAAAATAAAAAAGAAACAGTAAACAGGCTTTTTCAGGATCCAAACGAAGGGGTTTTCTGACGAAGTGAGAAAAATCAGATTATTCAGAAAATTCCCTTCGATTTGATATAAAATTCGTCAAATTCCGAGTTACTGATCAAAAGTTATGCCTATTTATAGTAAGTGCTGCTGAAACTTGGAAAATTTTTCTGGAACTCACAACCAGTGCATATCTGAGTGTCTGTGATGCATCAAAACACTAATATATGATGAAACAAGTGTGGATACCAATTTTCTTGCAAAAATTCCACCCGCAGCTATGTTGAATGGCACTCACAGAATCACTAGAATAGCATCAGTTGTGCAGAACAGCAAATCACCAAACAGGGCAACTTTCAATCAGTTATCAGAATGCTTATTCACACACTAACTACACTAACTAATCTAATTAACTACTGTATGATCTTTGGCAAGAACCGATAATCCCCGGCAACGGCGCCAAATTTTGATCGAGGCCGTACCCGATCAAAATAAAAGGTGTTTATTCTGTAGTACTAGGAAGGTGATCCTAGGTCGTTTCCCAGCGAATATCGGTCTAGGCAAAGTATCAAACACGTAGTGTGCAGTAAAATGGGGGGGGTTTTTGTGTGTGACAAATGTGAAGAACAAAACATAAACAGAATATAAAAACTAAGAAAATCAGAAACAAAAGCGGGCAAACCCCTTTGGCTACGTACACTACTCAATCCTAGCTCACTAAAGATCGATTCCTCTCCTCTCCTCTGTCCAACTCGTGATAACCAAATACTAAGCGAAAATTCAGTTATCACTCCAAACCCTAACTTCTAATTAAGCATCAGAAACCAGAATTGGAGTTTTTACGAGTTAATACAAATTAAGCATTTATATTCATGTATTATCTCTACGAAATGGAATTAAGCAAACCACTACACATCGATAAACATGAAAACAGAGAAGAGAAAATGAAATTGCATTAATAACAAGAGCTCAAGAGTAGATAATACAATACCAAAGGGATTAACCCTTGAAGTCTAGCCTTCCATGACCATAAATGAAGAAAAACGAGTAGAAATGGGGAAGAACAAAACCCTAGCAGCCACCACCACTTGGGAGAGCCAAGAGAGAAGTTCTAACCTAGAGAGAGAGTGAGAAATCTGAAATGGGAGTGTGTCTTGGGGGTTACACGAATTTCCCCTCTTTAGACACAAAATGGGCCTAAAACATGGGCCCAAGTCCTAAGAAACACTATTCTGAAAATTACAATTAAAAAGGGACCTAAATGCAAATTACAATCTTCACTTCAATACTTCAATCTTCATTTCCAAACTTCCCAAAGTGTCCTTGTGCCACATATGACCTGAAAATAGAAATAGAATTAATTAGGCCAAATAATCCCAAATTAAACAATATTCGGAATATTAGTCCAATAAACTCTAAATCACTAAATCAAGCTAATCAATGTCAAATGGGCAACAAGTATCAATAATAAGAGTAAAATAATGCAAGGAATAATGGGAAATAAAATGCTCATCACTCTCTCTTCATCAATGTTGAGTGTTGATTGTTTGTTGAACTTCTTCAAACTATAAGCTTGATCAAACCATTTGTAGCTTGTTCAAAACCTTTGTCAACCTTTGTCATTATCAAAACCTTCTCACTGGATCTAACATTACATTGTTTCCTGCAGTATCTGACTTCTTGGGACCGTGAGAGGAGTGTACTGCTCGAATTTTGCTCGGGGAACGCCGAACCTTCTGTCCCCTCTGGGTCCTCTTCTTTGTTCCTCCCTCCTGTCATCTCTTCTGTCATCTCTTCTTGGTTTTCCCTGAGAGGAAGGCTCCCCTCGTTCACCTCTTACCCTGTTTCTCTGCCATTTGCTGAATTCCTCCAAATTTATGAATTTGGTGGAACGATGTCTTAACTCCGCCATATCCCTCGGCGGTTTTCCCACTAGTGAGTTTTTGAAGTCTCCATTCCGAAGTCCCTGAGTGAAAAGGAAGACCGAGAAGCTTGGTTCAAGGTTTGGAACGGATCCTGCCTCTGAATGGAAACGGGACAAATACTCTCTCAAGGGTTCTTCGGGTTGTTGCATGACACCTGCTAGTGCGTGGTCGGACTTTGGCTGGACGCAGCTAGCAGTATATCTGTTCAGGAAAACTCTCTTCATTTCTGCCCAGGAGTTAACAGAGTTCCTAGGAAGGGCCGAGTACCACCTCAAAACGGGTGGTTGCAGAGTCATAGAAAAGGCTCGGCACTTCATTAGGTCTCCTCCATCATAAAAGTTCATAGCACCTTAAAAAGATAAAATGTGTTCCAAGGGGTCGGTTAACCCGTTATACTTCGCTACACTGGTGGGGCCGAGGAATGCGGAGGGTGTCTCATAAGCCATGATTCGCGGAGTAAAGGGGTGGCCAAGGTGAGCGCTATCGTCGGTCTCATAAGTGGCTGCAAGGGCTAGATTTATTGGAGGTGGTGGGGGAAGGGTGATGGGGCCTTGAGGATCCAGGGCTGGTATGGTTACCGGGGTTGTTCCTACTGCCCGTGCAGCAACCGCCTGCATGTGGATCTGCTGGAGCTCTGCTATGGCCCTTCCCTGCTGCTCCAACATTTGAGCTTGTTGTTTGATTATTTCTTCAAGCTGGGTTTCCCTTCGGCCTTGGGAGTGTCCCCTTTCTTCTCCAGAGACACGGGCGTCGATGGAGCGGCCGGAGCCGTGGTTTGGTACATGATTGGGGGGGTTGGGGTTTGTCTGCCTAGAATGAACGGTGTATGGACCACTATGAGTTCGGGCTGGTACTGAGTGGTGGCTGCGGGATGGGATTTCAAGTCTTACCGAAGGCATGCTTTGGTGGGGAGGATTTCTTCCTTCCAGATCTCTTCCATTGTCAGTGCTGCCTTCTTCCAGTCTGTGGCGGTTCCTTCCGGTCTAGTGGTTCAAGGTTTCTACGTGGGTTTACCATTTTTTGGGTGGGGATAACAGTTTATCAGATTTCCCACAGACGGCGCCAATGTCGCATCTAGGACACGGTGTTTCAGATGCACCCCTAGCTCAAAGGTATAGAGAGACCCAAGAATTAGTGGATGGACTGAGGTTAGTGTATGATTGTTTAGGTATGCTAGAGGTCCAGTTGGGACAACTAGGGTTTCCCTAATCACAGTGTGTGCTGGTGTGCAATTAGGGAGAGAGAGAACGTACCAGAGCCCCTTGCTGGAGACAGCTATTTATAGGGGTGGCATTGTACCTTGTGGGCCTATACGGAGGGCCAGCAAGGCAGCTGACGTGTCCCATTTAGGATGTAAGATGAGTCATTCATCCTTATCCTGTAGTAGAGAATCTTATCCCTGTTGGCAAGTTAGGCTCACGCGCCCCTAGCTCGGACTCCTTGGAGAGTAAGCCCCAAGTGGTCGGTCCTGAGGTGCCAGGATGGGTCCTAGGACAAGCGCTCGGCCTGGGCAGACGTGACCTAATAGATAGGATAATCTGGTCGGCTGAGTATGCTAAGGGTAGACCGAGGGTCGGTCTACCACAGTTTGAAAAGGGGATATGGGATTAAAGGATGAAAAAGTGTGATTTGGAGTGAAATAATGGTTAAACAGTGATGAGAAAGTGATATAGAGTTGAAATATAGCAAAAATTTGTGATGCAAAACGATTTTTGAAAAGAGAGAGCGAGAGAACTCGAGTGAGAAGGAGGAGAGTTCGTGAAAAATGCAGGTGAGAAATGCTGCTGCTGCATAAAAACTTCCTGATATACTCGAGTGTTCTAAGTAAAATAACTCGAGTCTTGAGGAAAGGACTCGAGTCTTTTGCCTAGTCCGAGGGTTCCAATTTTCAAGTACTGAAATTTACTCGAGGTCTGAAAACCACTCGAGTGTTTTGAGTTACCTGAATCCATGCAAATTTGAAAACGCGAATCACTCGAGTAAATTTGAAAGGACTCGAGTAAATATAAAATTACTCGAGTAAATTTGAAAAAGACTCGAGTGAATTCGTCAGACATGCTCAAAAACTTTTTCTAATTAAAACTGATTTAAATTTGAATTAAAATACTCGAGTAGTTTTGGAAGTACTCGAGTGAATTTATCAAACAGACAGTTTTAAAACACATTTTGAACACATTTGCACAAAACTAAAACATTTAAAACTAACACAAACTTGCAATCAAAATCACTCACAATCAAAATCATATATTTCACAACATCTCAAGGTTTAATTGTTCATCAAGCATCAATGCACATTTAATTAGACTCACTCGGTGATTTTTCAACAAAACACAAATCAATTAGCTAATGCTTGACTCATCTAAAATTCCAAGTTCCCTTCTTATGTGATAAAAGGTATCTCTTGGCAAAGGTTTTGTAAAAATATCGGCTAATTGACTTGCTGTGCTAACAAATTCAATAGTACAATCACCTTTTTGCACATGGTCTCCAAGAAAATGGTGTCTAATTTCAATATGCTTGGTCCTTGAATGATAAACCGGATTCTTAGTTAAGTTTATGGCACTCGTATTATCGCATTTAATGGGAACACTTTCTAATTTTAAACCAAAATCCGATAGTTGTTGTTTCATCCATAATAGTTTAGCACAACAACTTCCGGCGGCGATATATTCCGCTTCGGCGGTTGAAAGAGCAACACAAGCTTGCTTTTTAGAAAACCATGACACTAATGAACTTCCCAATAAATGGCAAGTACCACTAGTGCTTTTACGATCAAGCTTGCATCCCGCGAAGTCGGAATCCGAGTAACCAACTAAACTAAGATTTGCATCACAAGGATACCATAATCCGGTATTTATTGTTCCTTTAAGATATTTAAATATATGTTTAACCGCGGATAGGTGTGATTCTTTAGGATTAGCTTGAAATCGAGCACACATGAATACACTAAACATAATATCCGGTCTAGATGCAGTGAGATATAGGAGAATACCTATCATGCCCCTATATTTACTAACATCAACCGGGTTACCTGAGTCATCCTTCTCTAGGTAGCATGAGGTGCTCATTGGAGTGTAGGCTTCCTTGCATTTGTCCAATCCAAACTTTTCAATGAGCTCTTTGCAATATTTTCCTTGATGCACAAAAATCTCGTCCTTGACTTGCTTGATTTGGAGTCCTAGGAAGAACTTGAGCTCTCCCATCATAGACATCTCAAATTCCTTTTTCATCAAATTAGTTTACTTTATACAAAGAAACTCGTTAGTGGCACCAAAGATAATATCATCAACATAAATTTGCACTAACAAGGTGTCTTCTTTAGTTCTATAGATGAATAGTGTATTATCAACTTTTCCCCTTTGAAAGTCATTTTCTAGTAAGAAGGAACTTAATCGATCATACCAAGCTCTAGGAGCTTGTTTCAATCCATAAAGTGCCGTTTTCAATTTGTAAACATGATTTGGAAATTAATGACTTTCAAAACCGGGAGGTTGCTTAACATACACCTCTTCATTTATAGAACCATTCAAGAAAGCACTCTTAACATCCATTTGATAAAGAGTGAATTTCATAATTGATGCAAAGGCAAGCAAAATTCGGATTGCCTCAAGTCGTGCAACCGGAGCAAAGGTTTCATCATAGTCGATACCTTCCTCTAGGTTGTACCCTTGAGCTACTAATCTCGCTTTGTTTCTTATAATCAATCCGGATTCATCAAGTTTATTTCTATAAATCCATTTTGTGCCGATTATGGTATGATCATCGGGTTGAGGGAATAAGTCCCATACATCATTTCTAGTAAACTGATTTAACTCCTCTTGCATAGCCATAACCCAATGTTCATCCTTAATCGCCATTTTAATGGAATCCGGTTCAATTTGAGAAACAAAAGAGACAAAATGACAAATATTAAGAATAGTCCTACGAGTTAATACTCCCTTTGAAATGTCTCCTATGACATTGTCAATAGGATGAGCTTTTACCATTTTCCAAGACGGAGCAAGTTCTTCTTTGACTTCTCCTTCATCTTTTAAAAACTCCTTCTCTTTTTCTTCTTTTGAAAACTCAAAACCTTCATCACAAACATCACTCAAAACACCATCTTCTTTCGAAGACTCATTAAAAACAACATGAATAGATTCTTCAATAGTCATAGTTCTTTTGTTAAAAATTCTATATGCTTTACTATGTGAAGAATAACCCAAAAATATTCCCTCATCGGATTTGGAGTCAAATTTTCCAAGATGATCTTTTCCATTGTTTAACACATAAACTTTGCATCCAAAAACATGAAAGTGGGATATATTTGGTTTTCTTCCTTTGTAAAGCTCATAGGAGGTTTTCTTGAGCATTGGCCTAATTAAAATTCTATTCATGACATAGCAAGCCGTATTAATGGCATCGGCCCAAAAATAATGAGGTACTTGAGAATCATTTAGCATGGTTCTTGCAAGTTCCTCTAGCACCCTATTTTTCCGCTCTACCACTCCATTTTGTTCCGGAGTTCTTGGTGCGGAGTATTGATGCTCAATACCATGTTTATCACAAAATCTATCAAATTTGTAGTTTTCAAATTCATCACCATGGTCGGTTCTAATAGTAATCACTTTTTGGTTTACTTGGTTTTGCACAAGTTTAACATGACGTTTGAAAGATTTGTAGGTCTCACTCTTTGCACTTAAAAATAATATCCATGTAAATCTAGAAAAGTCATCAACAATTACCAAGCCATAATAGTTGCCACCAAAGCTTTTTACTGGAGAAGGTCCAAACAAGTCCATATGAAGCATTTCTAATGGTCTTGTTGTGGACACATCATTTTTAGATCCAAAATGATTTTTGGTTTGTTTGCACTTCTTACAAGGAGTGCAATCACCTTCAATTTTAAAATTTAGCTTTGGTAAACCAACTACTAAGTCTTTGGATTGTAGTTTCTTTAATTGATTTACATTAATGTGAACGGTCCTACGGTGCCATAACCAAGTATCACTCTCATTGCTAACTAAACAAGTAGACACCAAAGAGGTGATATTGTTCAATTCAACCAAGTATTATTAGACCTTTTGCCAACAAATTTGATAGATTCATCTTTGTCACTTTTTATGAGACATTGAGTAGAGGTAAATAATACATGGTTACCAATATCACATAATTGACTAATGCTCAAAAGATTGTGTTCTAATCCTTGAACATAAAGTACATTATCAATAACCAAGTTGGAAGAATTACCGACTTTACCAATACCAAGAATTTTCCCTTTGTTGTTGTCTCCATAAGTGACATATCCACCTTCTTGAGGAGTAAGCTCTATGAAGTTCCGCTTATCTCCCGTCATGTGCCTTGAACATCCACTATCAAGATACCAAAGTTTCTTTTCCGTTCTAAGGCACACCTACAAGACAAAATTATTTGCTCATTTTGGGTACCCAAATTATGTTGGGTCCCTTTGGGTTAGCTTTGGGTGTTGCTCCCTTCTCAATCCAAACATAAGTGCCCTTTTGAATTTGAAAGTTCTTTATGTGGCACCTATTGTTTGTATGTCCAAACTTTCCACAATAAAAGCAAGTTGGTTTCTTTGTAAAATCAACTTTAGAAAATGAACCAACCACTTTATTATTCTTTTTCTTGTGGACATAACCTAAACCGGTTTTGTTTGAATTGTTTCTTTGTGAACTAAGTAACCGATCTAGGTTCCTATCACTATTGGAGAGTGTGTTGAGTTTGTTTTTCAAATCCTTAACTTCCTTTTCAAACTCACAATACTTCTCACAATGTGTGTTAGTTTACTTAGGATTTTCACAATCACAAACATGACTAGAGTTAACAAGTTCTAAGGATGAATTTTGAAGTTTCAAGTCATTTATATATTTTTCCAATTCATTGATCTCTTTTTGATACTCCAAAATTTTCTTCCCTTTTTCCTTGTTGACTTTAGCAAGTTTTTCAAATTGAGTTAACATTTCATTATATTCATTTAGCAAATCATCATAAGGAATAGTGAAAAAGGAAGAGTTAGAATTTTGAGATGATACCTCATCCTCACTTTCACCATTGTCATTTGAGGCTTCATTGTTGCTCCTAGCCATAAGACAAAGATTTGCAACTTCGTCATCCGAGCCACTTGATGAGGATTTTGCATCCTTCTCCGGAGCATCCCAAACAATGTAAGCTCTCTTGCCTTTTCCCTCTTGGGTCTTCTTTTCACTCTTTCTCAAGTATGTGGGACATTCCATTTTGATATGTCCAATGCCTCCACATTCATGGCATTTTTCTCCATCACTTGAGCTCTTGTTCTTTGATTTTTAATCCTTGGGTCTTTTATCTCTTGATGATGAACCACCCTTTTTACCCTTGAGGAATTTATTGAATCTTTTTGCAAATAATCCAATTTCATCCTCATTGAGTGCATGATCGGAGTTCTCACTTGTGGAGTCATCTTCAACCTCTTTTGAGACTTTGGTTGAGGCCTTGAGAGAGATGCTCTTTGATGAGCATTTTATTTCCCATTTTTCCTTGCATTATTTTACTCCTATTATTGATACTTGTTGCCTATTTGACATTGTTTAGCTTGATTTAGTGATTTAGAGTTTATTGGACTAATATTCTGAATATTGTTTAATTTGGGATTATTTAGCCTAATTAATTCTATTTCTATTTTCAGGTCATATTTGGCACAAGGGCTTTTTGGACATTTTGGGAATGAAGATTTAATGTTGGAAGAGAAGATATATGATGAAGTGAAGATTGTAATCTATCTTTAGGATTAGTTGAGATTTAGTTATATCTTTTAAGATTTAGATTTTATCTATAAGATATTTTTAGATTTAATTTAGAGATAAGCTTTCCTTAGGATTTGGGCCCATGATTTAGGCCCGTTTTGTGATTTAAAAAGCCAAATTCGTGTAAACCCTGGGGAGAGCTTCCATTCACGTTTTTTACATTCTCTCTCATAGAGAAGGCTTAGTTTTGCTCTCCAAGCTTGTGGAGGCTGCTAGGGTTTCTCTCTCTTCTCTTTTCTACACGTTTTTGGTATTTTTCTTCATGGAAGGCTAAACTCTTAGGTTAAATCCCTTTGGTAATGTATCACATACTCTTGAGGTTTTGTTCTTAATGCTATTTTGTTTTTATTCACTGTTTTCATGCTTATTGATATGTTATGGTTCGCTTAGTTCCATTATATAGAGATAATCCATGTGTATGAATGCTTAATTTATGCAAACTCGTAAAAACTCCATGCTTTGGCTTTTAATGCTTAATTAGAGGTTTGGGTTTTGGGGTGAGAATTGAATTTTCGCTTAGTATTTAATTCTTACGAGTTGGACAGTGAAGAGGAAAGAAATTGATCTTTTGTGACCGATGATAGAGTTGTGAACGCGAGCCAAAGGGGTTTATCCGCTTTTCCTTATCTGTTTCTTCGTTTTGATTTAATTCTGTTTTGATTTCAATTATTCAATATTCAATATAAAAAAACCCCCCCTGTTTTCTATGCATACTATGTGTTCGACCTTTTGCTTGATAAGATATTCCTTGGGAGACGACCTAGGAGTCACTTCCTAGTACTATACTTAAACTGTTTTTATTTGTATCGGGTACGGCCTCGATCAAATTTGGCGCCGTTGCCGGGGAATATCGGTTCTTGCCAAAGGTCATTAGTAGTTAGTTAGTGTCGTAGTTAGTATAGTTATTATAGTGTGTCGTGTCTGATTTAGAGTCTAGTAGTCAATTCTGATAACCGGTTGAAGTTGCACTGTTTGCTGTTTTGCTATTTTGTTGCAATTAGTGTATTTGATTGATTCTGTGGTTGCTAGTTCACATAGTTGTGGGTGGAATTTTTGCACGAAAATTTATATCCACACTACTTTTATCATATAAAAAGGTTTCGAGGCACCACGATCACTCAGATCATCACTGGTTGTGAGTTCCAGAAAAATTTTCCAAGTTTTAGCAGCACTTTCTTCAAATCGTCGCAACTTTTGACCCGTAACTCGGAATTTGACGAATTTTATATCAAATCGAAGGGAATTTTCTGAATAATCTGATTTTTCTCACTTTGTTAGAAAACTCCTTCGTCTGGATCCTGAAAAAGCCGTTTTACTATTTCTTTTTTATTTTACAAGTTTTATTTTCTTAGTTTTTGGTCTCTGATTTAATTGTTTGACTTGGTTCCCTTTTGAATTTTGTCCTCAAACTTTTTGTGGTATGTTTTCATGATTTTAGGGTGCTGAAAAAAATAAAGAAAAAAATTTTTAAAAAATAAAAAATTTTGTTGCCTATTTTGGTCATGTATATTAGTGACAGTTTGCTATGCTTAATGGTGTTCTGTTCAGTACATGACTAGGGGCAACCTAAGCTACTTTCATCCATATAACCCTGAAATTGATAGAACTTATCACAGACTAGTTAGACAAAATAGGAACCAGTCCATAGGTAGTGAGTCTATTGAGTCTTTACATAGTGAGTCTGCTTCTTTTTCTTCTATTCCTATAAATTCTGATTCTTATTCTGATTATTCTGAAAATATGGTTCAACCTCCACCATGTGAGAGGACATTGAGGGAGCTGGCTGCACCTGATTTCACTATTGAAGATTTGTGCATCCAGTATCCCGATGACCCGTATGAGCTAAGGTCTGGACTAATTCATTTGTTGCCCAAGTTTAATGGTCTTGCAGGTGAGGATCCTCATAAACATCTCAAGCAGTTCCATATTGTCTGTGCTACTATGAAACCACATGATGTGCAAGAGGATCATGTTTGTCTTAAGGCATTCCCACACTCCCTAGAAGGGCTAGCCAAGGATTGGTTGTACGATCTGGCCCCTGGTTCTATCACAGTCTGAGATGACCTGAAGAGGGCATTTTTGGAGAAATTCTTCCCTGCATGCAGAACAACAGCAATCCGAAAGGATATATCAGGCATCAAGCAACAAAGTGGAGAAAGTCTCTATGAGTATTGGGAGAGATTCAAGAGATTGTGTGCGAGCTGCCCCCACCATCAGATCTCAGAGCAGTTGCTTATTCAATATTTCTATGAAGGTCTCAACCTCATGGAGAGAAACATGCTTGATGCTGCAAGTGGTGGTGCCCTAGGAGACATGACACCTTTAGAAGCCAGAGTCAAGATTCAGAAGATGGCTTCCAATTGTCAACAATTCCATGCAAGGGGCAACAGCGATGCAATCATAGTGAGAGGAGTGAATGATGTTGGCACAAGTTCTGGTAAGGTTGAGAAGCTTGAACAGAAGATAGATTCACTTACAACTTTGGTCACTCAATTGGCCATCAACCAGAAGAAGTTGTCCCTGCCTGCTAGATTATGTGGCATATGCACATCCGCTGAGCACCCCACAGATGCATGCCCTTCTGTGCAGCAGCAACCAACGACTGGTGCTGACCAACCTGAGGCATATGCCGCCAACATCTTCAACAGTAGAAACCAGCAGCCACAGAACTTTGATCTCTCTACCAATAGATACAACCCTGGTTGGAGGAATCATCCCAACCTGAGATGGTCTGATCAGCAACCTTCACAGGTTCAATTTCAGAACAATTCCAGACCACCATATGTACCTCCTCCAGTCCAGCAACAGAGACAACAACAGGCTAATTCTGCACCACCAGCTCCTAGTACTGAGCAGCAGCCTTCATTGGAAGAGCTGATGAAACAGATGACCATGCAAAATCTCCAATTCCAACAGGAAACTAGAGCATCCATTCAAAGACAAGAGGCCTCCATTCAATCTTTGACCAATCAGATGGGACAGATGGCAACAACAATCAACACTATGCAATCTCAGAATTCTAACAAGTTGCCATCCCAAACAGTGATCAATCCAAACCAGAATGTGAGTGCTATTAGTCTAAGGTCAGGGAAGCAGATTGTCACACCCACACCAGAATCTGACCTCAACAAAGATGATCTAGTTTCAACCAACAAGAAGAGCCAAATGGTTGAGGAGAGTGAGCACACAAGTACCAGAAAATCCCATCCAGCTCAGCCTTCCACAAGCACAACACCTGCTGCTGCCCAACAACCACCCCCCATTCCTCTTCCTTTCCCACCAAGGGGGGTGACTCAAAGCAAGAAAATGGAAGAGATTGACAAAGAGATACTTGACACATTCAGGAAGGTGGAAGTCAACATACCCCTTCTTGATGCAATCAAGCAGATTCCAAGGTATGCAAAGTTCTTGGAGGATCTATGCACACACAAACGGAAGCTCAAGGGCAATGAAAGGATCAACATGGGAAGAAATGTCTCTGCTCTTATAGGTAAACCCGTCCCTCATATTCCTGAAAAGTGTAAGGATCCTGGAACTTTCTCTGTGCCTTGTATCATAGGTAATACTAAATTTGAGAATGCTTTGCTAGATTTAGGAGCATCTATTAATGTTATGCCTATGTCTGTTTTCAAGTCTCTTTCACTTGGACCCCTTCAACCTACGGGTGTGGTTATTCATTTGGCAAATAGATCTACTGCCTACCCCGCAGGTTTGATAGAGGATGTCCTGGTTCGGGTTGAAGAGCTTATCTTTCCTGCTGATTTTTATATTCTTGATATGGAAGAGGAAACCTCTCGTAGTGCTGTCCCTATCATATTAGGGAGACCATTTTTGAAAACAGCCCGAACCAAGATAGATGTGCATGCAGGTACACTTTCCATGGAATTTGATGACAGTGTGGTTCGATTCAATATTTTTGATGCTATGAAACATTTTTCTGATGACCACTCTGTTTTTCATGTTGACTTGATTGATGATCTGATTGATGAGCATGTTCTAGACTTTTTGCATGATTATGATTTGCCATCTTTCACTAGCTCATTTACTTGTTCTGCATGTTCTGATTCCGAAATGTGCACTGCATGCATTGAAATTGACCAGTTTTTAAATTCTGCTACTGCATCTGTTGATTCATATGATATAGATTCAGATCATGCTAACCCCATTTCTATTTTGCATGAGTCTAATTCACTTGTTCAGGTGCAGGCGGCAGAATCCAATTCTGCTGCTCCTTTAGTTCCATCTGTGATGCAGGCACCTTTATTGGACCTGAAGCCCCTTCCTCCTCATCTCAAATATGCTTACTTGGAGGCTGAGCAGAAACTTCCAGTGATCATCTCTACCTCCCTTTCTGTTGATCAAGAGAAGCAACTGCTGGATGTGATTAGAGCAAACAAAAGGGCAATAGGATGGACTTTGGCAGACATACCTGGTATTAGCCCCTCCATGTGCATGCATCGGATTTTATTGGAGGATGGGGCTAAACCAGTGAGACAACCCCAGAGACGGTTGAACCCCCAGATTCTTGATGTGGTGAAGAAAGAGGTCACCAAGCTGCTGCAAGCTAGCATTATCTACCCCATTTCAGACAGCACTTGGGTAAGCCCGGTTCAAGTAGTCCCCAAGAAGTCTGGGGTGACAGTTGTCAAAAATGAGAAGGATGAGCTGATTCCCACTAGAGTGCAGAACAGTTGGAGAGTCTGCATTGATTATAGGAAGCTCAACCAGGCGACCCGCAAGGATCACTTTCCTCTTCCCTTCATTGATCAGATGTTGGAGCGCCTGGCAGGTAAATCTCACTATTGCTTCTTAGATGGTTTCTCTGGTTATTTCCAAATCTGTATTGCACCAGAGGACCAACATAAGACTACATTTACCTGTCCTTTTGGTACATTTGCTTATAGGAAGATGCCTTTTGGCCTATGCAATGCTCCTGGCACTTTTCAAAGATGTATGATGAGTATTTTTAATGACTTACTTGAGCATTGCATAGAGGTCTTCATGGATGATTTTAGTGTATATGGTTCCTCTTTTGATGCATGTCTTGATAGTTTGTCTAAGGTGCTTAATAGGTGCATTGACACTAACCTTGTCTTGAATTTTGAAAAATGTCATTTTATGGTAGAACAAGGCATAGTCTTAGGGCACATTATTTCGCATAAGGGCATAGAGGTTGACCCTGCTAAGCTGCATGTAATATCACATTTGCCTTACCCCTCTTGCGTGCGAGAGGTGCGTTCTTTTCTTGGCCGTGCAGGTTTCTATCGCAGGTTTATTCAGAACTTTAGCTCAATTTCCAGAAAGGAGTTCTTGGTTGGTCAAAAAGTGTTGCTCTACAACTCTAGGCTTGGACTCATGAGTGGAAAGCTCCGCTCTAAATGGATTGGACCGTTTGTAGTCACCCAGGTGTTTCCTTATGGCACTGTGGAGATCAAGAGTGAGTCCACAGACAAGAGCTTCAAAGTCAATGGCCACCGACTGAAGCCTTTCCTCACTACCCCTTCTTTGGATGATGCACCTGTGGAGGAAGCCTCATTGGTCGACCCCATTTTTGACCCACCATGATTTAGGGAGTCTTCTTTTCTCCTTCTTTACTACTTTTATTCCACTTGTCTATATCTGTCTGATTCTGCTATTTGTTTTATATTGAGGACAATGTGTGATTTAAGTGTGGGGGGAGAGTAGTTTAGGTTGCATATTTTTGCTTTGATTTTTTAGGTTTTGCTAAGTTTTGGGCATTTTCTTGCATGTTTTTGCTTCATTTTAGTAGAGTCTTGGTATCTTGTGTCTGAATTCATGCATTTCTGTGTGTAAAGTTGCTTTTGATAATTAAGAGGTGGTAACACTGTGATTGAATTGTCCCTTTTGTGAGGATTTGAGCCTTAATTGTGGGTGGATTGCTATATATGACACCTAATTTTTCTTTCATGTGTGATTGCACTCTGGATTACTTGCACTCTAGAACTTGACTTGACTCTTGTTGATACTTGATATTCCCATGCACATTTTGAAATGATTTAGGCATTGTTTTTTTTCTTGAATAAGCCACTAGCCATATGAGCCTACCTTGAATGAATTTATCCTTTGATAGCCCCGTTGAGCCTTTATATCCCTTTTCTTTGTTCTTTAGCTCATTACAAGCCTATGACTGAAAAAACCATGATTGTCCTAACCTTAGGGAATGTTGGAGCTTTGGAATTGTTTTGGGAATGGGTATTAAGTAAGCGAGGGTGCTTTGTTCTTCATCTCTTGTGAGTTCTGGGTTTTGCCTCTATGGTCGGTGATGTAATTATGGCTTTATCTCATTATGCCATTTTTATTGTTTCTTCTTTTCTTTCGTTCATGAAGTTTTGCAATGTAATGCAATTCAAAAAAAAAAGAAAAAAAAAAGAAGAAGAAGAAGAAGAAAAAGAAAAAGAAAAAAAATGGAATAAAAGGTTGATTGAGGCATGGAGGTTTGGAATTAGAGGTTGTTGTTATGTTTACCATTTCATTCTGGGGTGGATTGTGCTTATTTTTTTTTACTTGTTCCCCATTGCTCCTCTATTCCCTGGGTTTTAGCTACATTTCCCATATTTTTATCCTACCTTGTCCTTGGCCCCATTACAACCCTGAAAAGACCTTTTGATCTTAATGTGCATGTGTGTTGATTGTTGATGTTAGAGGCTTGTCAAGCTTATGGTTGTGTTTGTTTTTCATGATGTGCCTTGAGTGTAAACACTGATTAACCTTAAACACTTGAGTGTAAACACTATTGAGTGATCCTTGTGAGTTTCTATCATCTTTGTGACTACCCTCTTGATGTCATTGGTTTTCTTTGCATATTTGAAATAATTGGATGATGTTCATGAATGCCTTGATTCTTTGGTCCTTATTTTCTTCGTGTGCTCGATTTTGCCCATTTCTTTGCATTTCCTAGAATTCATTGTGAAGTATGTAATCTCTTAGGTTTGCATTCATTAGTTGTAGTAATCTTGTTGCATGATTCACTTTGGTGCATATTGATCTTCTCAGTCCTAATTCTTAGTTTTGCCCAGGAGTGCAAAAGGATAAGTGTGGGGGTATTTGATGAGCATTTTATTTCCCATTTTTCCTTGCATTATTTTACTCCTATTATTGATACTTGTTGCCTATTTGACATTGTTTAGCTTGATTTAGTGATTTAGAGTTTATTGGACTAATATTCTGAATATTGTTTAATTTGGGATTATTTAGCCTAATTAATTCTATTTCTATTTTCAAGTCATATTTGGCACAATGGCTTTTTGGACATTTTGGGAATGAAGATTTAATGTTGGAAGAGAAGATATATGATGAAGTGAAGATTGTAATCTATCTTTAGGATTAGTTGAGATTTAGTTATATCTTTTAAGATTTAGATTTTATCTATAAGATATTTTTAGATTTAATTTAGAGATAAGCTTTCCTTAGGATTTGGGCCCATGATTTAGGCCCGTTTTGTGATTTAAAAAGCCAAATTCGTGTAAACCCTGGGGAGAGCTTCCATTCACGTTTTTTACATTCTCTCTCATAGAGAAGGCTTAGTTTTGCTCTCCAAACTTGTGGAGACTGCTAGGGTTTCTCTCTCTTCTCTTTTCTACACGTTTTTGGTATTTTTCTTCATGGAAGGCTAAACTCTTAGGTTAAATCCCTTTGGTAATGTATCACATACTCTTGAGGTTTTGTTCTTAATGCTATTTCGTTTTTATTCACTGTTTTCATGCTTATTGATATGTTATGGTTCGCTTAGTTCCATTATATAGAGATAATCCATGTGTATGAATGCTTAATTTATGCAAACTCGTAAAAACTCCATGCTTTGGCTTTTAATGCTTAATTAGAGGTTTGGGTTTTGGGGTGAGAATTGAATTTTCGCTTAGTATTTAATTCTCACGAGTTGGACAGTGAAGAGGAAAGAAATTGATCTTTTGTGACCGATGATAGAGTTGTGAACGCGAGCCAAAGGGGTTTATCCGCTTTTCCTTATCTGTTTCTTCGTTTTGATTTAATTCTGTTTTGATTTCAATTATTCAATATTCAATATAAACCCCCCCCCCCCCCCTGTTTTCTATGCATACTATGTGTTCGACCTTTTGCTTGATAAGATATTCCTTGGGAGACGACCTAGGAGTCACTTCCTAGTACTATACTTAAACTGTTTTTATTTGTATCGGGTACGGCCTCGATCACTCTTCTTCTTTTTATCCAACTCCTCATGTGTGCTAAGTCTTGATAGCTCTATCTCATGTTCTTTGAGCTTCCCAAACAAGGTGGCCAAGTCCATTGTGTTCAAATCCTTAGACTCCTTGATGGCGGTTACCTTTGGTTGCCATTTTCTATCAAGACATCTCAAAACTTTGTGAGTAGTTTCACCATCACGAAATTGTTTTCCTAGAGAAATCAAGTGACTAATGATATGTGAAAATCTCTTTTGTAAGTCATCAATGGATTCATTAGGGAACATGTGAAATAATTCATATTCATGAGTCAAAGAATTTAATCTTGCATTTCTCACTTCACTTGTTCCTTCATGAGTGACTTCCAAAGTTTCCCACATTTTTTAGCCGACTTGCATTGAGAAACTCGATAAAATTCATCATGGGACAAGGCGGAGAAGATGATATTTTTAGCTTTCAAATCAAAAGATACTTTATTTTTATCATCATCACTCCAACTTCTCCTAGGAATTTCAACGACTTCTCCATTTATCATGTGTCTAGGAATATATGGACCATCTTCTATTGCATCCCAAATATCGGTATCTATTGCTTCAATAAAAACTCTCATCCGGACCTTCCAATAAGCATACCCTTCACCATTAAAGAATGGAGGGCGGTTTATTGAAGAGGATCCTTCTTGGTGATTGCTAGAGCCCATAGTTTCCAAAGGATCTTTTCGAAAAAGCTTTTACGCTCGATCTTTCGACCGAGTTCTGATACCACTTGTTGGAAACCAACAAGCGGGCTTAGCAATTACTAGAGGGGGGGTGAATAGTAATATGAATGCAACAGTGACTAATTTTCGGATGCAATTAAGGAATAATTGATTTTGTGCGGATTTTTATGAAACAGGGCAAAAACACTCGAATCCTTTTCAGACTACTCGAGTAAAATAGCAAGAACACTCGAGTCTTCTGAAGAACACTCGAGTAAATCGTGCAGAGTGCAGAAAACAGTTTTCTGAGAAATTGACACTATAAATCAATATGAATAAAACCAGTCCAGAGTAGATAAATAGAAGAGTAGTAAGCAATTAAATAAAGCTATAACAACTTAACTGCAGCGGAATAACTGCTCAATTTAAAAAGCCCCTTTTGAGAAAACTTAGGTTTAGTTTTTGCTTGAAAGTAAAGAAAGCAATAAAAAAGAGGACACCACCAATTTTATACTGGTTCACTCCCTATAAAGAGAGCTAATCCAGTCCCCCTAAGAACCTTACGAGTGTCTACTAAAATCAAATTGTTACAAATATTACAAGGGATTATTGAGATGCCTCACTCAACTTAACCCTTCCAAGAGTGTACCAAACTCTTGAATTTCTACCCCAATTTGAATTTGGTGATGAAGACTCCTTCTTCTCAAGCTCCTTGAAACCTTCAAGAGCTCCACCAAGCTAAGAACCTCTTAGACTTTTGCTTGAGAACCTCTCAAGTCTTGAATGAACCTAAGACCCACTTAGGTACACTTGGTTACCAACCAAGATTTTGGAACAAGCTATATAAGTGTATGTGGAGAAATACAACAAATGATTTCTACAACAATTAAGCACAATCTCTAACTCTTTAGACAAAGTAATAACAATGAATGAATGGTTGAGTTAGAGAGAATTTTCACTTGAGAGAGAGAATGAGCAAAGAGAATGTTTTTGCTTGTATCTTGTTAGTTCTTGTTGTCAAGTACAAAGGCAATAAGAATAGAATATATGGAAGAGGGAATGAGAGAGTCAAACAAAGTTAAGATTCCATTCTTGTCCTCTTCCAACGGTTAAAAAATTTGCTGACATGATCAAAATACTCGAGTCTTTTTGACTCTACTCGAGACTTTTGCCCATCTTCCAATAGTGATGCCCTTGTACTTGAACTAACGGTCGTATCTCTGATTTGAAGCAAAATACTCGAGTCCTTTTCATATTACTCGAGTCTTTTGACCAGAGTTACTCGAGTCTTTTATAGATTACTCGAGTCTTTTGCCCAAAGATGGTAAAAATTAAGTTTTTCTAAAATTATTTTCAATTCTCTTCTCAAGTGACAATTTTATGTAATCCCAACCTTTTCATGCATTAAAATTATTTATCCTAGGATGAGATTAAATCCTAAGCTACCCACTCTCAACAAAGAAATAAAAAATACAATTAAAATAAAAGAGAGAAAGACTAGCTAATGGTGCACTTGATCTTCTTGACTTGATGAGCTTGAATTCTTCCTTTAAATCCATGATATGATTATATTTTCATCATCAAAACTATAACCACCTCATTGGAGACTTGATTCTACACCATAGTGGACAGAATGAGTGCAAGGACTCCGTCGGATTTGGCGGCTGACAAAACAGGTATAAATACTTGTCTTCATTTGCTCAGTTTTATCCTTTTTTAAACACTCACTAACTTGTTGCCTTTTTTGCAGTGGCCAAACCCAACATCATCGACTATGCTACTGTTATCAAGGCCAATGCATCAAAGAAGAAAAGTGGTGGGTCTTCTTCCAAGCCTTCATCACCAAAGAGGTCCAAGAAACAACATCAATCTAGTGTTGTCGACGCCTTTGTAGAGGCTAAGAGGCAAAATACAAGAAAGTCAGATGAGCCACCAACCAAACAGCAAGTTGATCCCGAAAAACCGACAGCTCTCTGCTTCGCCCGACTTCCAACAAACTTCAAGCCTCTGCTGCCACGTCGGCTCCTTCTATCCATCCTGCTTCGACTCCCACAATCAAACCTCAACAAGATTCTCGTTCTAAGGCCAAGGGAATCGTAATAAGGGAACTGTCACCTTTTGTCAATGTTCAAAGAACATATGATGACGTTCCTACAACTGCCGAAAATTCCTTTGACAACCCTCATGCTGGTGAATTCCTTCCGACACCAGAACGCAATCCATTCGAAGAAGATGATGAAGATACAAGCTTTCAATTGCAAAGGCGTCCTGTTCGTCATAACGTAGTCGTGGAGGACTTCATTTCTGATGACCCGTCTCACGTAATGGTTTCTTCAGAACATATGGCCAATAGACTCAAAACTATCGAAGAGTCAATGCAAAGATGTATTGACGACACTTCTTCGACAGCCTTGGACGATGCCACTGCTCAAAATTCTAATCAAGAGCCTGCTGAAACCATGCATCATGATCCTCCCGACACTCAAGTTGTGGATTCTCCTATTGCTGTCGTGGGACCTGAGACCACTACTGCATGCATCCCTTCGTTTGAGGTAACTTGGAATTTACTTTTCCACCCCTTTATGCAGCATTTAAGTGGCCTAACCTAATTTTGTTTTATTACTCCTCAATTTCCCTACAACTCCCTCCAATTTGAAGGTTTTGACGGGAGTTTACCACTTCCTTCTGCATCCACCTCTGTTGCTGCTGATCCTCCCATTGTGGTGCCTTCTTGCAATCCTTCCTCTAGCACCATGGTTCCTCTGACTCAGATGTGCAGTCCCAATGCTTTCTTTACTCTTTGGGAACTTATGGCCAAAACACGTTCTGTTGATGAAGCCGTGAATTCCCCGTCAAGGGACAATGAATCTGCTTTGGATCAAGCCTTGTCCACCTTGAAGAACATCTGTTGTCGGCCTTTTGACCAATTATTGGCCGATTCTTCAACAGCCGAGCTTCTATCCTCCACCGTCAATTCACTTTTGCAACAATCTGTTCCTGGCGATGTCAGAATCTACCTCATATGATTTGTCCATCTGATTGGACCCTTCATTCTTCCTTACCCATTTCCTCTTTTGCATGTACCCTTGTCGACCTTTAGCCGTAGTCGGCTTCGTAGTTGCAACAAGGTATCCTTCATTATTCATGGGTAACTCCTTGATTCTAACCTCTTCAGCTTCTTGTTTACGGATGCGTTGAAGTCTCCTTTTCTAAGTCCTGGTCAATCCTTCATAAATTGAACTGGACGTTGACTAATTGTTGTTTCCGTCCTCTCTGAGCAACTCGATCACGTAAAGGTGACCTTAAGGGACGTCTACCATAGATTCTCCATAAGAAAGGCCGACAGGAGATTGTTGCAAGTGGGTCAACTTGCAAGTTGTTCAACTTGAGTTCGACATCGTCAGGAACAGATTGTTGCAAAAGTGAATTGACGGCAGAGGATAGAAGCTCGGCTGTTGAAGAATCGGCCAATAATTGGTCAATAGGCCGACAACAGATGTTCTTCAAGGTGGACAAGGCTTGATCCAAAGCAGATTCATTGTCCCTTGACGGGGAATTCACGGCTTCATCAACAGAACGTGTTTTGGCCATAAGTTCCTGAAGAGTAGAGAAAGCATTGGGACTGGACACCTGAGTCAGAGGAACCATGGTGCTCGAGGAAGGATTGCAAGAAGGCACCACAATGGGAGGATCAGCAACAATAGAGGTGGATGCAGAAGGAAGTGGTAAACTCCCGTCAAAACCTTCAAGTTGGAGAGAGTTGTTGGGAATCTGAGGAGTAATAAAAAAAATTAGGTTAGGCCACTTAAATGCTGCATAAAGGGGTGGAAAAGTAAATTCCAAGTTACCTCAAACGAAGGGACGCATGCAGTAGTGGTCTCAGGTCCCACGACAGCAACAGGAGAATCCACAACCTGAGTGTCGGGAGGATCATGACGCATGGTTTCAGCAGGCTCTTAATTAGAATTTTGAGCAGTGGCTTCGTCCAAGGCCGTCGAAGAAGTGTCGTCAATACATCTTTGCATTGACTCTTCGATAGTTTTGAGTCTATTGGCCATATGTTCTGAAGAAACCATTACATGAGACGGGTCATCAGAAATGAAGTCCTCCACGACTACGTTACGACGAACAGGACGCCTTTGCAATTGAAAGCTTGTATCTTCATCTTCATCTTCATCATCTTCTTCGAATGGATTGCGTTCTGGAGTTGGAAGGAATTCACCAGCATGAGGTTTGTCAAAGGAATTTTCGACAGTTGTAGGAACGTCATCATATGTTCTTTGAACATTGACAAAAGGTGACGGTTCTCTTATTACAATTCCCTTGGCCTTGGAACGAGAATCTTGTTGAGGTTTGACTGTGGGAGTCGAAGCAGGACGGATAGAAGGAGCCGACGTGGCAGTAGAGGCTTGAAGTTTGTTGGAAATCGGGCGAAGCAGAGAGCTGTCGGTTTTTTGCGGGATCAACTTGCTGTTTGGTTGACGGCTCATCTGGATTTCTTGTATTTTGCCTCTTAGCCTCTACAAAGGCGTCGACAGCACTAGATTGACGACGTTTCATGGACCTCTTTGATGATGAAGGCTTGGAAGAAGACCCACCACTTTTCTTCTTTGATGCATTGGCCTTGATAATAGCAGCATAGTCGATGATGTTGGGCTTGGCTACTGCGAAAAAGGCAACAAGTTAGTGAGTGTTTAAAGAAGGATAAAACTGAGCAAATGAAGACAAGTAAGTGTACCTTTTTTGTCGGCCGCCAAATCCGACGGAGTCCTTGCACTCATTTTGTCCACTATGGTGGCATAATCCACATGATAAGTATTGAAGTAAGATTCCCACCAATGGACAAAGTTTGGACTGGCTAGGAAGCAAGGTGTGAAGCCGACAAGATTAAAACAGCTATTGGAAGCAAGGTTCCTTGAAACGAATTTATTCAACACAGCCTTCCAATGTGATTTTTAATCCGTCAATTGGCCGTGGTGAAATTCATGTGAAGCTAATGGGAGCATAGGAGCAGGAAGCCCTTGGCAGAGGCCAAATTGCCTTGCCACACAGTTTGGAAAGTATATGAAGACTTCTTTGTCTTCATAACTGGAAGAGTCGGGTAAACCACCGAATAGGATCCTTTGGCTCAAATAATGTCCCCAAAGGACATCATTTAGTTGCCTTTCTTCGACAGACAAACCAGGAAAAGGAGTTCGGAACCGGTCAGGTCCATGCGTTCTGTCAGCAAAAGGAGAAAAGTCTATATCGGTCGACGACAGAGAAATTTTGGCAAAGACCTTCATAAAATGAAGAAAAGAATTGGTGTTGGAAGGCAATGCAGGGACGTCGTAATTTGCCATCAGGCAGCCATAGTTAAAACGAAATTGACAAACACTGTGGTTGCGGAAGGTTAGATGACGTTTGAGAATGGCATTCAGCCATAGCTGCAATAGCCAAGTAGGGCCTCCGACATTGGTCACCAGTTGTTTGTTGAGTCGAATAACATCAGTTACTTGACCAATAGTTGAGTACAATTTGGCCAAGAGAAGTTGGCATAAAGCCACTTGTCGTTCCTCGTGCAAGATTGTGGCCAGAGGCACCAAAGACTTGTTGATTTGTCGGGATTTAGTGCAAAAGACAAAGGCACTAAGCCATACCGTCAGGAATTCAACATGCTAAGTTGCACTAACTGTTGGGCAGCCTTCATACTCTTTCCACCGTGCTTCAACATAGTTGGAAAAGGCATAAGAGCCTCCACTTATGGGAACACCAGTATCAGGTTTGCTTTCAACAATAAAGGTTTTCCCGTCAGGACGGAGACTTGTCAAAGCGGCGACATCAAAGAGTGTCAGAGTCATCATGCCGTAAAGAAAGTGGAAACAGTTGGGTCGGCGACACCAGAAATAGCATGCAGCGCCAAAGAGACCATCGTCGTAACACAAACCAGAAGTTGTCAAGATCAGAAGATCCTCAAAACCAGCCTTCTTCCATGATTTGCTCTTAAAGGGTCGTAACCTTGCATACCACTCCGGAAATTTGGAGATTGATTTTACAATACGTAAAACCTTACGGGAATATTCCTTGTCAAAATGTCAAGTATACACAGGGTTAAGAGTGGCTAAAGGACGGATTTCATCAGGGTTAGAAAGTGGAAAGTTTGCGTTCATGTTAGGGTTTCGAGCCCCCGATGGTGTCATTAATGGGCCAAGGAAAGTCGGAGATGGATTGACGGGTTTCCCATCATTAGGAACGAAAGAAGTTGCAGGAATAATCAAATTGCGTTCATTATGTTTGATGTTTAAGTCAATTTCAGGATCGGCAACTCTTTGGATAGCCATGATTAAAGGAAAGGTTTTGAAGAAAAAGAGTTTATGTCAAAAGAGGAAAATGATGCAGTGACAAACAAGGAAACGTGAAAGAGAGATGATGTCAAGTGCTAAAGTTTAAATAGGGAGTGAAAATACGTTTGAGACCAACGCAATGGTCCAATAGGAGATGTCAGTTTGATTGGATAAACTCACCGTTTCAGAATCCTAATGCTAAAAGGACAGTTCGGAAAAGGTACAACTTTTGGCATCCTCCGAAAAGACGCGTTGAATACCAAAACTTGGGGGGCCTCTGTTAACTGTAAGTTGAAATCGACAAACGGACAAGAATGTCGGATGCATAAGTGACGTCGATGGAAGTGTACTTAAAAATTTTGTTTAAAAGTGACTTCGAAGGAGGTGAACGTGTGATCCGACAAGGGGTCAATTTCGACAAAGCAAGCAGGTGTCGATGACATAAGTGATGTCGAGGTAGGTGTACTTAAGTCTTACGACTTAAAAGTGACTTCAAAGGACGTGTACGTGTGTCGACAGAAGGAGGAAGACAGAAAGAGAGGTCTGTGTCGAAGGTATGAAGGCGTGAGAAAAGAGGAAGTCAGAGCAGTCATGTCAG
Source organism: Crotalaria pallida (assembly GCA_037953625.1). Taxonomy (NCBI): domain Eukaryota; kingdom Viridiplantae; phylum Streptophyta; class Magnoliopsida; order Fabales; family Fabaceae; genus Crotalaria; species Crotalaria pallida. Next base: position 29,558,006 of record CM075653.1, read on the forward strand.
CATTGGAAACGAAAAAGTAATTATACCAGCATTTAATGTTTTCCATGGCTATAAATTCTCCATTTCAAAAACTTTCAAAGCCATGAGAGAATATGAAAAAAGCAATGGCTCAACTTCATGAGTTTTGGAAAGAAGGAAAAAGATTCGAAACCCATATGATCTAAGTTTATGAAGGATCAAACATGTGGGATTAAGGGATTCGGGAGTTAAAGACAAAGTGGAGAAATCCTTACTCCAAATACCCTCCTTGTCCTCATGAATGGTGAAAGACCAAACATGTGGGATTACATAGGGATCACCTCTTATGTATCAAACTGATGTAAAAAGTTCGAATTGGAGGAAGGATTGAGTTTGATACATAAGCGTCAGTGGAATCTTTGTAATCTTCCATGGCCCAAGGTTTGTGCCCTTTTTGGGTCGGATTTTGGGTGTCTTTCCGTTTAAAGAGGGAAAGGAAAAGACCTTTGATGGCATTCTACTAGAGAGATGGGCGGCAGGTCCTTTGGTTGACGGGTGGTAAAACACCGTTAAATCAGAGAACATGTCACCGATATCAATCGAATGTCTTAGAGGCCGAGAATAGGTCGAAAGTCTATGTCGACAGATGACCTTTTTGTCGAAAAGAGCTTGATGTCGATGGGCATCCCAGAACCAAAAGGCAGGGGCACAACAATGTGGAAGCTTCAGACAACAAAGAGACTTAGACAAGAGTTTAAGTTGAATGATTTCAGTCGAAGAAGAATGCTTGCCGAGAGGGTCCCAGTGAAGATGTCATCACAAGGCTCGACAGAGTATCCATGAAGCCCAAACCACGATGTGGGCAGTTACATCGTGGGGGATAGCGTAGTGGGTAGTTATTTTAGATCGTGGCTGCTGCGATTGTGCAGAACGTGCCAAATAAATTAGCCGTAGCTTAGTGGATTCCTTAGGCTATAAATAGGAAGTCCTTAGGTTGTAATCAGGGTCGGTTGCAAGGTTGACACATTGGCCAAAATCCTACACATCTCACCAGAGCAGATTGACGGAGAAACGCCTTTGTATAGAGCCTCAACCTTCCCTTTTAAATTCAATGCAATCCTTTTTACTTTCCAATTTACAATTCAACGCAATTTACTTTGCTGCACTTTACGTTCCCGCAACTTTAAATTCACTACATTTACTTTCCAGCAACTTTTAAATTGCTTTCCGTTTACGTTTCCCGCGCCGCGTTCTTGGCGTCGGTTTTACTTTCCTGCCACTTTTAACGCTTTCGCGCACTTTACTTTCCAACCCAAATACGAAAAACAACCAAAAATACGATCAAGCTCCTTCGCAAGATTACCACATAACCTGTCGTTACCCACACCCCACGCACATCGTCAGTTCGGCATGCGTCAGACGAAAACCCCACAAACAAAATGATATTCTACCAAAGGGATTAAGTGTCTCCTATTTATAATGGATAAAGCCCCTCTCTTTGTTATTATAGGAGTGAAATTTACTCCACGAACCAAACTCAATTTTCTATGGTGAATAGAAAATTATAGTACATCACTGGTTTTAATAGCCACAAAAGGGGGGCGTTATAGCATGGTGCCGAAAGTCAAGGCACCATGCGTGAGGTCATTGAGTTACCTTCGATTACCGGTTTCAAATGGCAAGGATTCACATGCAATTAAATATAACGGTATTTAAATATTTTATATGTAAATATTTTAACATCCGTTTTCTGTTCCAGCATATGGGTCAAGATAGCAAAACTCATACTGGGAGCAGCTGTATCTTGTAAGCTTTTTATTTTAACTTATTCTCTTCTCTCTTCTGCTCCAGTGCAAGTTAGATCTAAAAGGTCCATCTTCTTCTTCATCCTCAAGATGTATACCTCATTGCTCTGTGTACCTCATCTCCATTGCTCTGTTTTTCCTCAGATCTGTTCCCCTCTCTATTGATAAGCTCTGTTTTGAAGGTAATCTTTTTGATAATCTCATTTTTAATCTTAAGTGAATGTTAAAAGAAGGGGGTTATGCATTCGTGGTTCTTATTTCCACTGGCACCTTTGCCCTTGCCACCTTCTTCTTCCATGAAGATGCAACTTTAGATACAGAGAGAGAGAGGGAGAGAGAGAGAGGGGGAGTGAAGAGATAGATAAAAACCTGCCCCAACATTGTACTATTTGGTCTTTATCTATTATTTTTTACATGAATAAAATAGTTAAACACCCCTGCCCCTCTCACAGTCACTACGTGAAAAATAATGCCACCAACGGAACAAGTACAAGACTTATAATAAAAAATTACAAACACTAAATTAACCAAAATATCCCTAATAAACCTAAATTATTTCATTTCAATGACTCAATCCACTTGTAATAAAATAATATGCAACCTAAAATAATATGAAACCTAACCTAATTTGTCATTTTTTAAACGTTGTATCTCAGACTTAAGTTCCTCGTTCTCCAAAATGAGGTCGAAGTTTCCAGCCTCTAAATTTGATATATGTTGTTGTGCTATTTCATAATTATGAAAGTTGAAATTCACTATTTTTTTCCTGTACATGACATCAAACGACGTAACATTATCAAAGTTGCATCCTCTCGAGCCAAATACTCCGTTTCTGCATAACTTTAATAAATTATTATTACCTTTGATATATGAAATGTCTAATCTTAGACACAAATTTCAGAGAAAAGTTATATGCTCATTTGATTACTATTATGGTTAGGGTTAGGATTATGGAGATAAAAGGACAAAGGTTTAAGGTTATGGTTTTTATTGCAAAGTTTAAGAGAAGAAGTGGACCACGAACTAAGAAGTTGTCCAAGAGTTAAGGTTCCTATTTTTGTGCTCTTAACCATCTCTCCATATTATAATAAAAAATACGGTTAAACATTAATTAAATTTAACACCGTGACAAGTACTATGTTTTTATTTGTTATAGTAATTAAATTTAACACCGTCGCAACTAATAATAAAAAATGTCATCATTTTTTTTGGATGGGCAAACCAATACTTACAGGTGGTTGAAACCAGGCTTACTCATAATTACTATTAACATACACGTAAAACATGCATGACACGTGCTTGAACTACACTAAACCAATACTTATAAGTGGAAATTAAACATGCATGCTTCCTTTTAATTAGTAGTGACCTCACTAATAGTAGTTAACCTAAAATAAAATTGGTAGTGACCTAACATCAATACTATGAGAATTCTAAAAAGTGGGTTTGGTAGGAGTTAATAATAGAATAAAAAAAATATTGTATTATTAAAATCAATTAATGAGTATTGATTAATTAGAAATTTTTTAATGATTTAAGAATCTTATTAATGGCTTAAACTCAGTCCTTAGGGTTGAAAATATCAAAACTGTTTTTATAATTAACTTTAAAATCATTTTTATTTTTAATTAATGTTTATAATTATTATAATTATACTCCTTTTTTTTTACGAGGAAAATCTTATTGTCATTGTTGCACATTGACAACTCTGATGGACTATTCATTTATTACAACTAAACTTGAAAAAAGAAAAAAAAACTGTACTGTGCCAATGTCCAAATAAGTACTGCGAGTTACTGTGCCCAACTAAACCTCTAGTTAAAAAGAAACGAAAACGACAGACCAAGGTAAAAAGAAAAGGAAAAGAAAAAACGACAGCCAGACCGGTTGGAAGAAAACGACCGACATACACAAGTAACGGGACGGAAAAGAAAAAACGCCAAGTCGCCAACTCCCAGTTTACGCTACCGGTGACCACCGGTTACAAGATCTCTCCCCTTGGATTAATGCACCAACAATTTCACGGATTGGATTAACGACCTCACACATGGTGCCTTGACTTTGGGCACCATGCTATAACTTGCCCACAAAAGGTGGCTTTACTATTTTTGCTGGGAGGGGGTGTTTTACAAAGATAAACTAAATCAACCATTGTATTCTCACTTCTTCACTAACTTGCAATACATATGAACAACTTTATTGCACTATTACAAGGCACTCATATCTCTTCATTATATCTTGTTTCTCTTAACTTACTTTATAAATAAAATAATAAAAAGGGCTTTTCTGTATGGTATGTTTCTTTCCCTATCCTGGAAATGGATGGAACAAAAATGGCATTTTGCATTTGTATCTTCTTCAGCTTAACTCAATAAATATAAATGAGACTGAAGTATGTGGAAAGGCTTCTCTAAAAGTAAGCTCGAGTGTGAAGTGAGCAACGAAGAATGTCACCCCTTAATAAGTTAAAGTGAATATATTGAAGGGTTAGTTACCACTTTACCCACAAGCTCACTTTAGAGCAGCCTTGTCCAAAGTACAGCAGTGTATAACCTATGCTTTCTTCTGCTGATGCTGATTCCGGTAATGTCTCATTAGAAGTTCAGCATAGAGAATCTCATTCCAGGCATCAGGAACACCTGGAAGGCACCAGTGACTACAGTCTTGGTATCTCAATGGTGATTTCCTTTCCTCCGGTGATAGGTTTTGCTTCCTGTATATCGAGGGATGACCGTCCTTCCGAAAATCTGTCAGTCTAGTGATATTCAAGTAGGTGACGTGGGTTTTCATATATTTCAACACCTTTTCCAAAACCCTCATCTTAGGTGGGTATTCATTTAGGTACTTCTCCTTGTCAATGGGCGCAGTTTCACTGTCGCATGCTCCACCCGAATTCCATTGCCCACCACTGCAGCATGATAATAGAAACAGAAAAGTTAGTTTGATGAGTATCTATTATTGTTCCATGGCCTAATGTGTGGACTGCTCAAGAACATTCCCACTTGGGAAAATTGAGAAAATTTTGCACAAACTTGGGACACCTAAGTTGGGTACACAATTCCAATCATACATCTGAATGATCTGATAGACTACAACAACTAATTATTAGGTAATGAAGATGTGATTGGCCTAACGTGTCCTCAACTTGAATGACGAAAATAAAACCCAAAGTAATGTGACATCAAAATAAGTAAAACAATCATCAATTCATTTGTTCTTTACCTGAAATGGGAAGCAGAATAGCCTCTGAAGAAGACCATAGACTTGGATGGGTTTACATTGGCATCAACCCACCTGCTCCAAGTTGTTATAGCTTTTCGGAATGCCTCAAGAACATTTAGTTCATGATACACATGGCTACCTTCTTGGTAATAGTCTTCCCTGGAAATATTTATGAACAATAAAGTTTCAAGTTAGACAGTCAACATAAAACTTTGTCGAATCTTAAAAAAATAATAGTTTCAAGTTAATAACAAGGTTTCCCTCTTATCATGGAATTCAAAAAATAATTATGGATATATGTAAGTAGATAGTGATAGAGAGAAAATATTAAAAGGAAGTTGCAATATTCTTTTACCCTTTAGAAGTTTTATCATGAGTCCACCAATGACCAGTGTTGAAGACAATGATATCTGCATCTTTATATTGATCTGAAGATCTACCAACTAAATCAAGACGAAGTGTTTCCTTCTTCGTTCCATTCTTATCTGGCATTTCCCACTCTTGAACTAAGAATGGAGATACGAAAAGCTCCACGGTGAAGTTGTAATCCTACAAAGCCATCCATTACCAAACAAACATCATGAGCACAACAATAGTAAAACCAGACAGAAAAATAGATAAGTAGAATGCAAAGAGTGCAATACAAACTTTAAATATGAATGAGTAAGCAGCTTCGCCTCGGAAATGGACTCTGCCATTTGCTTCATAAACTCTCTTTTTATCTTTCACAGCATTTCTCAGTATGCAAATTAGAGATTCCCACATGTTCCTATTGAGAGAATCGCCAACAAAAACCAGTCGCTTTCCCCTTAACAAATCCAGCATTTTATGGCCATCCAATCTATAAGCAATTCAACAATTTACATGCACTCATTAGAAAATTCAACCAAATTAAGACCTCAAAAAAGAGAGGGAAAAAAAAAAAACGGATCAATCAATTCTAGCATAGTTAAAAAAAAGCAACTTTGAAAGCAACAACAGAAAATTTCCCAAGTCAAAACACTAACATAAGGTATTCTAATCTTGGTGAATTTCGACTTAACACAAACATTTATCAAATTGAAAAGTAATAGACGCAAAACCAGTTATTTTGTGTTCCAAACTGCTCATTATCAAAAGCTTCCTAAACAGTTTATAAAAAAAACAATTATTGTCTCAATTTATTTAAAACTACCTTGGCCTAATTGACAAGGAGCTTGGTTTCTGCAAGGTCTAATGTTCAAATCTTCAAACAAAAAAAAATAAAAAAAATTGATAGGTGCTCAAGAGAGCTTTGCCCCTAAATCGGTTTTTTCAAGCTCGAAGCGAATCAATCAAGATCTTAAATGATCTCTAGATGCTAAAAAATTTAACCCAAACAAAAAAAATGATATAAAGAATAATAGAACCCCAGACACAGATTTGCGTACCTTGGGAGGCTGCAACCCTTGGGCTTCCACTTATACTTCTGATAATCCTTATCAGGCCTTCCATTTCTAATACAATTGAACTGTTCATCAATCAGATCAGCACAAGAACTTGATTCATAAAGAGGATATGAATCATCCTTCACCCACTCTCCATCAAAAAAATCACACTTCATCAAGGACTTCAACCATCCATCTTTCTCCTCTTTTGCACGATTGTTCTGTTTCTTCGCCAAAGAAGCTGTGTAATTATTTGCTACATCACCCTCCACAGCAGCAGAAGAAGATGCAGAAGCATTAGAACTCAGATTCTGATTTGGCTTCACTGAAACAATTTTTGCTGGTGCAGGAGCAAGAGCATTTGTAGTTTGATTTGTTTTCACAGCTTTAGCTTCATCAGACTTTAAAGTTTGATTTTTATCAGAAGTTGTGTTCACAGCTTTAGCTTCATCAGAAGTAGAATTCCCTTGCAAAGTTGAATTCTTTGTGGTTGAGATTGTGGTTGGAACTGGAACTGGAACTGGATCATGTGATGAATTCAATGTGCTTTGAGTTGGGTTTTCCAAAGAGGGTGTTTGAAAAGTTTCTTTATTTGTATTTTGATTATGAGATTGAGAAGTGGCATTGCTAGATCTAGATGAAGTGTTTGGAAAAAGGAAAGCATAAAAAGGAGAGAGTTGAGATTTATATGAATCAGGAGTGGTAGTTGTTGTTGTTGTGGTTGTGGTGATAGTTGAGGTTGTGAAAGAGGAGAATATGTTGGTGAACCAAGGAGAAGAAGCATTTGGAGAAGGAGAGAAGGCTAAGAAAACAGTGAAAGCAACAAAGGCAAGTGTGAAAGCATATGCAGCAAAAGTCACTGTTTTTCTTGCTTTGAGAATGGAGAAGAGGCTTTTGAGGTCTGCGACCAAGTGGTTACTATTAACCCCACCGATGGGAGCATATTTTGTGGCATCAGCCATGAAAGTTGAAGTGCTAGTGCTGTGTTGTTGTTGGTGTTGTTGTTGTCCCTATTTTTTTGATAGAACTAAGATATGAAGGTGTGGGAGTTTTAAGAGATAAGACAGAGAAAATGTAGCTGTACACAAGTACTCCAATAGTTATATGACTACTATGTTGTTAAACTTGTGTCTGAGAAAGAGTGCGAAAGGGGAAGAGAAAAACGATGAATGGGGTGGTTGGGTGGTGGGGTGTGTGATGTGTGGCTAATCACACTAACGAAATAGTATGAGTAAAGTGTGTTTAATATCAGTACTAGTTACAAGTTCTAGAGTGGACCAGAGTCTTTAAAGTGTAGAGAGAATGAGAGATGGAGACTAATTCATTGAAGTGAAAGAGAGGGGAGTTTTTGTATTAGGTACCGACGCATGATTAATTGATTATGATAAATTTGTCTTCGGAGTTTAATTCAATTTAAAATTACTGCTTGTTGTATTTATTTAATTCTTTTATATTTGATTATTATTATTTTTTTATTTTATCTTTTGTAACAACTTTAACATAATGCAAATTCCCTTCTCACCTTCATCATTTTTGGGCATCCATAACATAATATTGAGAGAGTCTTACACAAATTTTAACATTAAATTTCTTTTTTCAAGATTTTGTTATTCAAATTTTAAAAGTAGTTTTTTCTTTTTTTTCTTTAATTTTGATTTCGATTGAATTTAGATTTTTTGATGCTGATTTAAGTTTAATGGATATAGATGGATCTGACGATATCATTTTCATATAAACGTCCCAACTAACTTTCAACTTATGGATCAAATCTACAAACTTATCATGATTTCAAACATTTCTCATTTCAAACATTTCTAATGGATATAGATGGATCTAAGTATATCATTTTCATATAAACATCCCAACTAACTTTCAACTTATGGATCAAATCTACAAACTTATCATGATTTTAAACATTTCTCATTTCAAATTTTAAATTATAATAATAAATCATGTTTATTTCTATACCTTTCTCAGCTGAGTTTTTGTTCCACTTATCCATGTCCGTGTCTTTTACTTCTGTAGAAATCTTCCATTTCATACTAATTTAATTTTAATTATCCTTCTTCATTGATTCCGTCCTTCCTCAATCCTATACCAATACCTCTAACAAATCTAATTTTTTTAATTTTATTTTAGAGTTTTCAATAACTTCTACTATAAAGTCAAAATAAATTGATACTTCCTCCGTCCCTAAATATAAGATAAGACCTTTTTGACATCTTTATTTTGTTCTTATTTATAAGACCATTTACCAATTTTCAATGATCATTCATTACTTTTTTTCCACAAACACCCCTATTTTTTTCCCACTTTTTAGATTCTCAATAATATTAATAAGGGTAATTTTGAAAATACATATCAAAATTTTACATTTTCAATACAATTAACTAAATTATTCCACTTTCTTAACGACGTGAAATCTTTCAAAGGGGTCCTGTATTTAGGTAGGGAGGGAATACTTTGTTTAGATGACGAATGTTCAATAACACTACCGAGATCCATTTTTATTTCCTACTAGTTTAGCTTATCCGTGCGATGCAAGGAATTAAACAAATATATTAGATCACATCCCATGATATATAATAAATATTTCAAAGCCAAAAAATTTAATAGACAATTTGAACTAAATGACATAATTTTATTTATGTGAGAATTGTTACTAATAATCAAATTTAATGACTGGTTAAACTATATAAGTTAGTTCATATTATTCATACAATTTGTTCATATAATAATTTGTTGTTGTCTAACAAATTATGATTCAACATTATCCAACAATTTATTCTTTTTTCTAATTATTAATTTTCAAAAAATAATTAGAAAATTTTGAGGAAGTGTCACATAAGCAATTATTTCTCTTTTTATAATATATATTCTCTCCGTTTCAAAAGTATTGTTTTTTTACCATATGTACCATGTTTCAGAAGTCTTGTTATTTTACAAAATCCAATACATAATAAATGCTATTTTTTCCAACACACCCTTATCTAAATTTTTACATCATTTAATCATTTCTTAAAACTCGTGCATAACCTTAAACAACACTACTTTTGAAACGGAGGGAGTAATTGATAATTGATATTTCTATCTTTATTCTCGTTGGAATCAAATGAACTGTTGATGCTTCTTTTCTTTTTTTTAAAAAAAAAATTCAAAATATCATTTTTATCCAAAATGGAGTCAAGTTGTTGGTTGTTAAGTGGTTGAGTCTATCAAATTAAGTAGTTCTAACAAATTTTTTGTAACACCCCTAATTTTCGTCTCCCAAATAACCAAGAAATTGATTATAACAATTATTTTATAATTGATTTATATTAGTTTTGAAGGTTTTAGTTTTTGTACATTATGTGTTTTGATATAAAAATATGAGATATATTTTTATATGGTTATTTTGTAAAAAAATGTGAATATTTTAAATTAGCCCTTGGGTTGGGACCTAATTGCAATATTAAAAAGGTTTTTGAAGAGAGAGTAATTAAATTATTAATTTTTGAATTTTATCAGTATGTAATCGGTTAGAAGGGCTGTGTAACCGGTTACACGATGAACTCAGAAAACTGGGTTAGTGCGTTTGATGAGTAATCACGCGTTTTAACCCAGAAATTGCCACGATTCCTTCCTTCCTTGAGTGGAGATAGACGTGTCGCCTTGCATGTTACTCCAATTCGTCTATAAAAGGCTGGATTGCTGAAGGATTTGGGGTTGGTTCTCTGAATTTAGGGTTGAAGCTCTGTTTAGGGTTTGTAAGTTCGTCTCTGAAATTCTCCTTCGTTTCTGAGAGTTAGAACATGAGTGATACACTGTTACAAAGCTCACATCAAGGGCTTTGTATTGATATAAAGATTGTGAGTTGAGAGTCCCTGAATCAAGAGAACGAAGCTTGCCAAGTTGAGGTGTTGATGCTGTCAAACCTCAGCTTCTGATTTCTGGAGCTGACTTTGAAGCTCGATTTTGGTAAGCACACAAACCCTTTTGGTCTCAAATCTATTCCTACCTCTAGTGCATGTTGCAGAGAACTCAATTTGACTATTTTCCCCAATTCTTAATTGGGTTTTGCATGTCAATTTCCCTGGTTTTGGTACCCTGTCCAACTCTATCTGCATATAGTGGATTTAATGGAGATCTATGTTGGAGCCTTTCTCTCTGCAATGTTTTGGATCAAGCACGAACCTAAGGTAAGGGGGAAGCTTACTATTTGCTAGAATGAGAATAAATTGTGGTAGAATATAGGATGAGTCACCAAGAGACTCAAAGGGCATAAGTTGAAATGGTTAAATGGCTTGGAGGCCAATTTGAGCTCAATTGATGTTTTTAGCAATGTTATCTGGATGCATGCAAGCTATGTTGATGTTGATTTCATGACTTAATTGGATATTATGTGAATTGATGCATTAAGTTGTGAAATATGTGCAATTATGTGCAATTTGAGTATCTAAATTGAATGCATGCAAGGTGAATGTGTTCCTGTGATTAAACATGTTTACTTAAGGTATATGAACTCTTTTGAATGTTGAAATTGGTTAGATTTGAGTAATGAAAAGAATGGTTTGCAAAACCTCATATTTCAATGTGCTGACTGCACAATCTAACCGGTTACTCGATAATTGTAACCGGTTAGACACTGTAAAATGGTAAAAGAAAATAAGGTTTTGAAATCAGTCTTGTGGTCTTATTGATGCTACTCAAATCTAGGCCTTAATTTCATTGGAAACAATCTGAAATGAAGTAGATTATACTGTTATGGCTCAGATTGAAATTAAAGAGTTAATACCTTAGTGTAATGAGACAATTTCAAGAGGAAATTATGCATAAATGAAATTGGATTATGACTTAGAACTTTTGAATGATATTATGGTTGGACTTGAGGTATTCTGTTATGCTAAGACCTTGTTATTGGATTGAGTAGAGAAATCAAGGAAAGATTCTTTGAAAATCGATGGTTTTGTATTCAGGTCTGTAATTCTAACCGGTTAGGTGATGATGTAACCGGTTAGTACCTGAAACTTAAAAATAAAAGTTAAGTTTTTGAGTAAGGATTTTTGATACCAAAGATTATATTCTCTCAATTCAGGTCTATGAGCATATGTTAAATTTAAATTCAAAGGTGAATTTTATGAGTAAAGCCATACGTCAAGATATCATTCAAAAGTTGTGTTTTCTAAGTCATAATAATGGAATTAATGGAAAGACCAAGCTTAGTAATTATGTATGCAATGCATGCATAGAGAAAGGTAATGAAATAGGTTGGCAAGGATGGTTTGTGATATTCGGGGTACTTGACCCTGTACTCTAGGAGTACTAAACTGATGCAACCTACTTGATGACACATTCTGGGAATGTGGCCATTGTCTGGGACATGGTTTCTTGGACACGTTCTGGGAACGTGATGCACACTCTGGGAGTGGTGCTTGATTATATTCCAAGTATGGTTTGTGATACGTTCACGTATGTTAGTGTTCTGGGAACACATTGGTATAATAATAGAATTAAAGATAAAACCAACCTTGATGATTGTGCATCCATATAGAATGGAAGTTTGGTTGGTAGGAACGTTTATCATATTCTGGGAATATGAGGAGGGTACTCCGGGAGTACCAAATTATAACCTACTTGATGACACATTATAGATATGTGGCCAGTGTCTGGGACCTGGTTTTATACGTTCTGGGAACGTATGTTAGTGTTCTGGGAACACATTGATATGCAACCTACTTGATGACACATTATAGATATGTGGCCAGTGTCCGGAACCTGGTTTTTATGCGTTCTGGTAACGTGGTGCACACTCTGGGAGTGGTGCTTATTATTCCAAGTATGGTTTGCTACAGGTTCTGGGAACGTGGTGCACACTCTGGGAGTGATGCGTATTATCCAAGTATGGTTCGGCATTACGTTCTGGGAACGAATGTCGGTGTTCCGGGAACACAAAGGTGTATTGGATGGACGTCCAAGATGGACTTTTAGAGGCCTCAGTTGTGGAAGAAAATCATGCATCATGCCACCTGCATTGAAAGAATTATTATGATTAACCGGGTGTGCTCATATGATTATGCATCATGATTTGCTACATGTTGACTTATGGATGTTAGTTTTATTCTCATTTGATTATGCGAATATGTATAGCTAACCCCCATGCCCTTATTAGGTGTTGATCGTGCATCTAACTTGCACAAGAATCAGTAAGGGGAGATGTTCCTTAGGTTCATGCAGAGTGTAGAAAATGTGGGTTGTGAACCCGTTGTGCAGATATCGAGGATCCGGCCAGATGAATGTTTGGACAAAGGACCAGTGACCAGCTCTATAACATTTCTATTTTTAATAGAATTTATATGATACATATTTTGGAAAAAGGTATCATAAGAGGAATTCAGTTTCATAATTATACTTATTTGGTATTAATGGACTTGTTACACTTGATATATTTTGGGGGTATAATATGATGATTTTACTATGTTTCCGCAAACTCTTATTTTGTTAGTCAACCTCATTACTAATCAAGTGTTTGTGAAAAGGAATTTTCAAGGGAAGAGAAAATTATTATTTTCAGATCTTTTTCCAACGATAACAAGTCCAAGTTTTCATAAACTTCTTACTTTTCTTATAAAGTAAGATGATATACAAGGAGTGTTACACTTTTATGGTATCAGTGCAATGGTCCTGACTCTTGGTCCTTGGGTGTGTGGTCCAATACGCTGGTCATCGATATCTGCAATGTTTCTTGGGAAGTATGCTTTCATATACTTTCAAACTAGAGCTAAGGTTATGGGAAATGGTTCTAGATAAGTGGTTTATTCTGCTATTAAGAAGTGTTCTATGAAGTCTAAATAGAAGTATGATAGTCGTATGCTTCTCTTTAGATATGTTGAAAACCCAAAACCACAGTGTTGGTTTATTATGTTTTCATAGAACCAGTGATGAGGAAATTTTAAGGAGTTGTAGTTGAGTCCTCGACTCTGAGGAGGAGTGTTTACCCTCACTCGTGTTAAAGTCAATCAACTTTTCAGACCGAGTGTAGGGCAGTGATCTTCTTAAAGATCAACCTTGTTGAGTTTGTTAAACTCTAAAGCTATCCTTTCTTTTGTTCCTTTCGGATAAGGGTAGTGATCAAAGTTGCTATATGCCTTATCCAATCGGCTATCTCAAAGCAGAGAATCCTACAAATCTTCTTGTAGTGGTTTCCAAGGTATGTCTGAATCGTTCTATTAAGGTATAAGACTTTGTCTATCTACTTGTGTCATGATTTCATTTGATCTTAAGCACGGTTTGGGAATCGAAGGATCAAATTATCATGATTAATGACGATAGAACAACCCTGTATTGGAATTCCCAAGTTTCGAATCTGGAATCCAATGGACCCATGTGTCTGCTTCTGGGCAGCAGTGAAGGAAATAGGGGGTTAAAGAAATCTGGGTTTCAAGAAAGGATGTTAGGTTCACCCTTGAGCAAAGAGATAGAGTTTGGAATCAAGTTAATTCTTGAAGCTGATTCTCTCTCTACTACCCTTACGATATGGTATAATCGGGAATGGTCAAATGAGAAAAACACGTAGAGAAGTTGTTAAAAGAATTGGTTGGACCAGGTTAAAAGAGTCTAAGAGTTTTCTGAGATGGATTGGTGGTTGAATTAATCCCAAATCAGGATTCGAGGCAGGGATACACTTGAGACTGCATTTTAATCTCGATACGGACATTATGAGTAGAAAATAATGTTGTTCGGATTGACTAATGCACCTGTTCTTTTATGGATTATAAGAACGGGACCTTTAGATTATATTTGGATACGTTTGTGGTTTATCCTGAGAATCCGGAGGAGCACGAGAAACATCTCAGGATGGTGTTGAGAATCCTGCAAGAGGAGTAGTTGTGTGCTAAGCTCACCAAAGATGAGTTTTGGTTGAGCGAAGCTAAGTTCGCAGGGCATGTGATCTTTAAAGTAAGAAGTTCTTAGGGCTGGCTGGGTACTATCGCCGGAGTATTTAAGGATTTTCTAAGATGGCATGGCCTTTGATCAAGTTGACTTGGAAAGATCAACTGATGGTATTGAATGATAGGATGTTGTTTAATTATGGTGGGGTGATGATGGATTATACCCCAACATAATATGATTAGTCCAAGAGGAATTATGGAAAATGTGAGTAGATTATGATTTAAATCATTTCAGTGATGGATTCAGTTGGAATCAAGGTATTAGGTTATGAATAAATCCTATTTTGAGTTGGATTGGATGAGGTAAAGAAAATGGTTTTGAAATTCTTTGGTTTTATTTCTAAAACTATACTTCATAACTGGTTAGAGTTTCTTGTAACCGGTTAGAAGCTGAAAGTCTAAAATAAAAATTTAAGTCCTTGTGAAGGAACTTTTGGTATCAATAAACATCTTCCTCCAATCCAAACTCAATGTCAATTACCTAAGTAAAATTTAAGGAAAGGATTTAAGGTGGTAAAATAACTTAATGCCTTGATTCATCATTGAAATTGATTTAAGAGGATTGAATCATAATACTTATGGATTAATCGAGAATTGAAATTAAGGAGCTACTCCAATCGGAGAAGGTAGAGAATTGAGCTGAATGATGCAAAAGAGACAATAGGTACTAAGATAAGAAGGTTGTGATTCATGAACAAGTTTGGAGTTCGAAAGTATGAAAGATAATAAGAAGAGGAAGAGTTGAATGTAAGATAAAGGCGATGGATGGAGTTTCTTAAAGATTATGGCTCTAAGCTCCATCTTGGCATAGCAAACGTAGTTGCAGACGATTTGAGCTGATAGGCTATTCTTGTGAGCTCAATGATGGTTAAGGAGGTTATCCCGATCGAGGGATTCAGAGACCTAAGTTGGGTAACCCAAGAGGAACCCTCTAAGTATTAGATTGGGAATGTTGCCAATCACCAACGAATTCCTGAATCGGATTCGTGAATTACCACCAGAAGATGAAGAGAAGAAAAAGAAGTTAACTTTTGAGGAAAAAGGAGTTAGATCTCTATGAAGAAACAAAAGAGATTTAATCTTTAGAACCAAAGTCTGTGATTATGGATATTAGAAAATATATTATGGAAGTAAGGGATTTAGGAAGTGTTGTCTAGGACAATCTAGAGGAGAGATCCAAAGGCAAGCACTTCAAGAATAGATTATGTTCGAACCCAAGTTAGCTATCAACTATCAAGGAATAAGGAATTTCTCAATGTTGGAAGCATGTGTGAGGACTATGGGAAAGTACCTGAACTTCATGCGAGAAAGGTCTGAGTTCAGAATAAGAGAAAGAATGATGAAATATAGGCCCAACTGGAGAAAGAGGAAAAGTAAATGGGAGAATATAAACCACGGAAATATCGAGGTTAAGGAATCCTCGATTGGAGAAAAGTGACTAAGGAGGAAAATAGGAAGGGGAACATTTGTCCATCTCAAGGTGAAAACGGTGAGACACATCACTTTGAGTTTAAATGTGATGTACTTAAGGGAATAGTCAATTTCGATTGTAGGAAGCTGGAGTATTATTCACCGAATTGTCTTGAAGGAAAAGGTGAGAAAGGAAAGGACGAATCCAGCACGAGAAGAATTCACCGGCTGAGATGAGAGTTGAGTGTAATCCTGACGTAGACAACCCAAGCCTATCTCTTCCTTTGATCGGAGTTAACGTAGTCAAATGTTTTTCGATTACGTTAATCTAATCGTTTGAGAATATCAATATCCTGTAAGTTCAACTTCAATTTTTCTGTGATCAAAACCCTTATCACAGTTGGATGTGATAATATTTGTGGACACTACAGAAATAGAAAGATCAGTTATGGCTAGAGAGATTAACAACCACCGGGATAGGACAAATCTTTGTCTCCCCAACGGAAATGTCTCTAGAACTTGGCTATCTAACTAAGTCTGATAGTGATAATTACCCTATCTTTAAGTTGATCTAACTTAAAGACCTGTCGTATGATCTTTCTTGCCAAAGATTATATCTGAAAGGGATGATTTTGTTATTAATGGTTTGAATATTAGAACTGATCACCCTAATGTCTCAAACTATTAAGAAATCAAGTCATACAAAATGTTTCTTTGATTGTGCTTGAGAGATCAGAGTGCGTAGCCCAAAAAGTTTTTCCAAAAAGTTTATTGGAAAGTGTTTTAATTGAAGAATATTTATGTGAAGTGTAAAGAGTATTTCTTTTAAAAGAAATTCTTTCACCTAAAAGTTTTATGCAAAGAATTTTGGTTTAAGGTGAAAGGTTTTATTAGAGATGTTTCGAAATAAAAGAACTATATCGAAACTCTTTTAAGTGGGGGAGGACCCTAAAGAACAAATTTTTGGGAGCAAGATAAAGTTTTCTAGTATAAAAATATTTTGGAAAAGTGGAAAATTTCGAAAGATGAATTTCGGGGACGAAATTCCTTTTAAGTGGGGGAGTAGTGTAACACCCCTAATTTTCGTCTCACAAATAACCAAGAAATTGATTATAACAATTATTTTATAATTGATTTATATTAGTTTTGAAGGTTTTAGTTTTTGTACATTATGTGTTTTGATATAAAAATATGAGATATATTTTTATATGGTTATTTTGTACAAAAATTTGAATAATGTAAATTAGCCCTTGGGTTGGGACCTAATTGCAATATTAAAAAGGTTTTTGAAGAGAGAGTAATTAAATTATTAATTTCGAATTTTATCAGTATGTAACCGTTTAGAAGGGCTGTGTAACCGGTTACACGATGAACTCAGAAAACTGGGTTAGTGCGTTTGATGAGTAATCACGCGTTTTAACCCAGAAATTGCAGCGATTCCTTCCTTCCTTGAGTGGAGATAGACGTGTCGCCTTGCATGTTACTCCAATTCGTCTATAAAAGGCTGGATTGCTGAAGGATTTGGGGTTGGTTCTCTGAATTTAGGGTTGAAGCTCTGTTTAGGGTTTGTAAGTTCGTCTCTGAAATTCTCCTTCGTTTCTGAGAGTTAGAACATGAGTGATACACTGTTACAAAGCTCACATCAAGGGCTTTGTATTGATATAAAGATTGTGAGTTGAGAGTCCCTGAATCAAGAGAACGAAGCTTGCCAAGTTGAGGTGTTGATGTTGTCAAACCTCAGCTTCTGATTTCTGGAGCTGACTCTGAAGCTCGATTTTGGTAAGCACACAAACCCTTTTGGTCTCAAATCTATTCCTACCTCTAGTGCATGTTGCAGAGAACTCAATTTGACTATTTTCCTCAATTCTTAATTGGGTTTTGCATGTCAATTTCCCTGGTTTTGGTACCCTGTCCAACTCTATCTGCATATAGTGGATTTAATGGAGATCTATGTTGGAGCCTTTCTCTCTGCAATGTTTTGGATCAAGCACGAACCTAAGGTAATGGGGAAGCTTACTATTTGCTAGAATAAGAATAAATTGTGGTAGAATATAGGATGAGTCACCAAGAGACTCAAAGGGCATAAGTTGAAATGGTTAAATGGCTTGGAGACCAATTTGAGCTCAATTGATGTTTTGAGCAATGTTATCTGGATGCATGCAAGCTATGTTGATGTTGATTTCATGACTTAATTGGATATTATGTGAATTGATGCATTAAGTTGTGAAATATGTGCAATTATGTGCAATTTGAGTATCTAAATTGAATGCATGCAAGGTGAATGTGTTCATGTGATTAAACATGTATACTTAAGGTATATGAACTCTTTTGAATGTTGAAATTGGTTAGATTTGAGTAATGAAAAGAATGGTTTGCAAAACCTCATATTTCAGTGTGCTGACTGCACAATCTAACCGGTTACTCGATAATTGTAACCGGTTAGACACTGTAAAATGGTAAAAGAAAATAAGTTTTTGAAATCAGTCTTGTGGTCTTATTGATGCTACTCAAATCTAGGCCTTAATTTCATTGGAAACAATCTGAAATGAAGTAGATTATACTGTTATGGCTCAGATTGAAATTAAAGAGTTAATACCTTAGTGTAATGAGACAATTTCAAGAGGAAATTATGCATAAATGAAATTGGATTATGACTTAGATCTTTTGAATGATATTATGGTTGGACTTGAGGTATTCTGTTATGCTAAGACCTTGTTATTGGATTGAGTAGAGAAATCAAGAAAAGATTCTTTGAAAATCAATGGTTTTTGTATTCAGGTCTGTAATTCTAACCGGTTAGGTGATGATGTAACCGGTTAGTACCTGAAACTTAAAAATAAAAGTTAAGTTTTTGAGTAAGGATTTTTGATACCAAAGATTATATTCTCTCAATCCAGGTCTATGAGCATATGTTAAATTTAAATTCAAAGGTGAATTTTATGAGTAAAGCCATACCTCAAGATATCATTCAGAAGTTGTGTTTTCTAAGTCATAATAATGGAATTAATGGAAAGACCAACCTTAGTAATTATGTATGCAATGCATGCATAGAGAAAGGTAATGAAATAGGTTGGCAAGGATGGTTTGTGATATTCGGGGTACTTGACCCTGTACTCTAGGAGTACTAAACTGATGCAACCTACTTGATGACACATTCTGGGAATGTGGCCATTGTCTGGGACATGGTTTCTTGGACACGTTCTGGGAACGTGATGCACACTCTGGGAACGTGATGCACACTCTGGGATTGGTGCTTGATTATATTCCAAGTATGGTTTGTGATACGTTCTGGGAACGTATGTTAGTGTTCTGGGAACACATTGGTATAATAATAGAATTAAAGATAAAACCAACCTTGATGATTGTGCATCCATATAGAATGGAAGTTTGGTTGGTAGGAACATTTATCATATTCTGGGAATATGAGGAGGGTACTCCGGGAGTACCAAATTATAACCTACTTGATGACACATTATAGATATGTGGCCAGTGTCTGGGACCTGGTTTTATACGTTCTGGGAACGTATGTTAGTGTTCTGGGAACACATTGATATGCAACCTACTTGATGGCACATTATAGATATGTGGCCAGTGTCCGGGACCTGGTTTTTATGCGTTCTGGGAACGTGGTGCACACTCTGGGAGTGGTGCTTATTATTCCAAGTATGGTTTGCTACACGTTCTGGGAACGTGGTGCACACTCTGGGAGTGATGCGTATTATCCATGTATGGTTCGGCATGCATTATGTTCTGGGAATGAATGTCGGTGTTCCGGGAACACAAGGGTGTATTGGATGGACGTCCAAGATGGACTTTTAGAGGCCTCAGTTGTGGAAGAAAATCATGCATCATGCCACCTGCATTGAAAGAATTATTATGATTAACCGGGTGTGCTCATATGATTATGCATCATGATTTGCTACATGTTGACTTATGGATGTTAGTTTTATTCTCATTTGATTATGCGAATATGTATAGCTAACCCCCATGCCCTTATTAGGTGTTGATCGTGCATCTAGCTTGCACAAGAATCAGTAAGGGGAGATGTTCCTTAGGTGCATGCAGAGTGTAGAAAATGTGGGTTGTGAACCCGTTGTGCAGATATCGAGGATCCGGCCAGATGAATGTTTGGACAAAGGACCAGTGACCAGCTCTATAACATTTCTATTTTTAATAGAATTTATATGATACATATTTTGGAAAAAGGTATCATAAGAGGAATTCAGTTTCATAATTATACTTATTTGGTATTAATGGACTTGTTACACTTGATATATTTTGGGGGTATAATATGATGATTTTACTATGTTTCCGCAAACTCTTATTTTGTTAGTCAACCTCATTACTAATCAAGTGTTTGTGAAAAGGAATTTTCAAGGGAAGAGAAAATTATTATTTTCAGATCTTTTTCCAACAATAACAAGTCCAAGTTTTCATAAACTTCTTACTTTTCTTATAAAGTAAGATGATATACAAGGAGTGTTACATTTTTGAATTTAGATTTTTTTTTATCAAAATTGTGGGAAATTATGTGCTGAATTTTTATTTATTTTTAAAACAAAAAATTGGCAAAATTTTGAGGAAGTGCCACCTAAGCAAGTATTAACTTGAAGGTTTCCTTTTTTTTTTATAATATATATAATTGATTTTTTTTTACCATTTTTAAACTTGAAATTCTATTGAACTTCAATTTCTATTTTGTTTGATGTATTTGTTTACAAATCTCCTTCAATTATTTGGTAGTTTTAAACATTTATTTTCTTATTAAAAAACATTTATTTTAAACTTTTTTGTTTTGAACATTTAATAATTATCCATCAATTTGTGGAGAAAAAAAAAACGGTTTCATCAATTTGTTGAAATTGTAGATTTTTTAAATTCAAAATATCTTATCTATCCAAAACTTAATCAAATTGATATTTTTTTTAATTTCAAAATATCTTATTTATCCAAAATGGAATAAAAGGAGCTGTTTTGCTTTTTAATTTTGAAATCTGTATTCAAATTTGTATTATTACTTTTTATCAAATTGTAACAAACAGAAATTTGAAGTTTTTTGGAATTTTATTCAAATCAAAAAAATAACAACATAATATTAAGATAGTTGTTACCAGAATGTGTGTTACTCCCTCCGTCCCTAATTATAAGACCATCTTGACATTTTTATTTTGTCTCTTTACCAATTTTCAATGAGTATTAATTATTTGCTAAATTTTCAATTACTTTTAAAACATAATGAGAGATTCGGTTGTTGAATTTGAATTGATTTGCTGAACACGACAGGAGTATTATCTTTTTAGCTGCTAGCTATTTATCTTGTTAGCCTTTTTCTTTTTTTTTCCTCATAGGAATTATTTGTAATTACCTTATAATTTTGAATTATTTTTAAAACCAAAAATTGTGAAAATTATTTGTTAAATTTTGAATTATTTTGTTAATAAAAAATTGGGCAAAATTTTATGAAAGCTTTTTGAATTGCAGGTATCCTCTTTTTATAATATATAATTGATTCTTATTCTTACTGGTTTATCTAATGATGTTATACTTCGAGAGGAATGAATAAACATACACAAAAAAAAGGTAACTTTTCACGGTTCATTTTCATGTTTTCATATTTTTGAAATTCTTATACTATAATAGGAATATAATCTTTCTTTTGTTTTTAGTATATGTATAGGACTCCCACCGGTATCAAAAACATTACAGCATTTTTTTCATATAAAGGTAACTTCTATTTTCCTTAATTCACTTTTCTTTAATTATTTTCTTTACCTTAGATTGACGGATGCTTTTCTCTATTCTCTCACTGCAAAAAAATTGTTTTGAACCAGGAGAAGATGAATATCCTCACACAGTATCTATCTATCTATCTATCTATCTATCTATCTATCTCTCTCTCTCTATATATATATATATATATATATTTCTCATTTCCGTTTCATAAGTATTATTAGTGTATTTTAAGGTTATATACGGATTTTAAAAAATGGTTAAATGATATAAAAATTTTGGGTATTTCGACTATATTGTATTTATATAAGCATCTTTAAAGAGAAAAAAAGATATTGGAAGTGAAAAAGAGGATGTGATAAATAGAGGTGTGTTGGAAAAAATAGTATTAGTTATATATTGGTTTTAAAAGCACAACACATTTAAAATATGAGACAAAAACTCTATAAACACAACATATAAAACGGAGTGAGTATAAAAGTAAAATCTACTATGCATTAATATTAAATGTGGTAATAAAAGTGAGACTAAAATAAAATTATTTACTTTCACAATATTCTAGCAAGTAATGAAATTCTATTATATATGTTTGAGTCCATTCCTTATAACCAGAAAATTTCTCACACAATGGGACTCCCACATTAAAAGTTGAGAAAATAAAAAGTAATGAGACATGTCATATGTCCTAAAAATTTGCAAATTTAAAAAAAAAAAAATCATCAGGAGTGATATGTCTTTTCATAGGTGAAGTGATATGTCATTTCGACGGTGAAGTGATATGTCGTTTCAATAGTGAAGTGATATGTCATTTTAACAGATATGTCGTTTCAACAGTGAAGTGATATGTCATTTTAACAGTGAAGTGATGTGTCGTTTCGACAATGAAGTGATATGGCGTTTCAATAGTGAAGTGATATGTCATT
Source organism: Crotalaria pallida (assembly GCA_037953625.1). Taxonomy (NCBI): domain Eukaryota; kingdom Viridiplantae; phylum Streptophyta; class Magnoliopsida; order Fabales; family Fabaceae; genus Crotalaria; species Crotalaria pallida. The sequence goes on from CM075653.1 coordinate 29,580,388, forward strand.
TCAACAATAAAGTGATACACTGCGCTAACTTGGTACCTTCATTTTAATAGTGAAGTGATGTGTCGTTTCGACAATGAAGTGATATATATGGCGTTTCAATAGTGAAGTGATATGTCATTTCAACAATAAAGTGATACACTGCGCTAACTTGATACCTTTTGAAATAGAGATCGATGACATGTTGTTTCATCAGTGAAGCGATACATCACTAACTCGGTGCCTTTTAAAATGATACAAATATATATATATATATATATATATATATATATATATATAAGTATTATGTTTTTAATTTATTATTTAATTGATATCTGAGTATGAATATTGCACAAATTAAAATGGACAAATTACATATTTTATTATAAATCTATTAGAACTCACGTTATATTTAATTATTTTATTAAAAGTATTGATTAAAGTTTATCTAAGTTTCCACATGTTGTAATCAATTAAAAAGAAAAATCAATATCAATTATTACCCATATATTTTATTCTTCTAAAATCTAAATTATAATTATTATATTATATATACAATTATAATTATAAATTATTATTATCATTATCGCAAATAAAAACTCAGAATGTCTAATGCTTATTTGATTCCAATTAATCATAATAAATGTGATAAAGCAATCCAAAAACATTTTAATTTGTTCATCAAATAAATAAAGAATACTTTATTTTAATATTGCTTTAAGCATAAACAAATATAATATTTAAAAAATGAACAATTATTATTAAGCTCATAATACCATGAAACAAAAAAAATGTTCAATTCTTATATAATTTTGATTCGTCATAATAAAGTTGATAATCATATAAAAAGTGTAAATTTATTCATCAAATAAATAAGGAATATCTTAGATAAAATGTGTGATTTTTTATACATATGAGGAAGTACAAAATTTATCAACAAAATAATTTAGATTAGTTTTTTTAAGGATAAGGTATGATTTGAACTCTTGCATTTTTGTATAATTATTTTATGTTGTTATTTAATAATAATAATCTTTACTTTATAATAAAATAATACTGATAATCTTTACATTAACATATTTAATATAAAAAATTTAAAATTTTAATAACCCGTGCATTGCACGGGATATGACCTAGTTACTAATATATTTGTGAAATTTCAACTAAAAAATCTTAATGAAAATATTAAACCAAAATATAAAAAATTATCACTTTATTCAATCTTCTATTTTTCCTATGGTATAAAAAGATATGCAATTGGAGCTTCCATGCATATTGCTCCTTTTTGTTTTTGAAATCCTTTTATTAGCAAAAATTGGACATTGGACATTGGACATTCCCCATCAATCGAGATATCCAGGTGGTATTGGTAACCATTCCATTTTTCTATTTTTTTCCTCCTTTTGAAATTTTGAATGTTGAAATTCTATTCACATACATCTACAAATCTAAGTGTTGATACTCTAAAATTGGTGACCTATTAGCAAGGCCCAATTTCATGACAAGACCCAAATTTACCAAACAAATAAAGTTCTGGACAAGGCATGTGTCAGACACCCCCTAGTGCCAGAGCGCCACCTCTAGGCGCTCACCTATCAAGAAGAAGGGACGCCCAAGTAACATGTCCAAAAGGGGATGACCTCAAATGCACTACTACAACCACGATACGTCAGAGAAATAGAAGCAGTAAAGGAAGGCGCGCTTAGGGCATAAAGCCATAGGCAGAGCGCACCCACCCCAGAGCGCACACGTACAAACAAAGGCAACCCAGCTTCCTAAGACTTCAACGACTTGTGCAGAAAGCCAAGAGGAAATCTTTGCTTACCTCATTGGTCCTTCCCAAGTAAGAAACAAGAATGACATGCCTTGCACACCCTCCTTCTTCAACCATTAATGTTGGTTTTGGCCTCAAAATCTCGAGAGGGGGGGGGGGGGGGTGAATCGAGTTTTATTAATGTATTGTGAAATCCTTTAAAAATTAAAAAATTGATTTGAGATGGAGAGATTAGACGTTTGAGATGGATCGCGAAAATGATGGATAGAAATAAATTGAGTAGCGTGGAAACGTAAATAATTGAAATATGCGGAAAATAAAGAGATAGGGATAGAAAAGCTTGCACCAGGAAATTTTATACTGGTTCAGCCTTCCCGTCGAAAGGCCTAGTCCAGTCCCCAAGCGACCCGCTTAAGAGTTCTATAATCAGCAATAGAGCCGCACCCTATTACATCCAAGAGCACCCCGCACACTACTAGGAACCTCCGTTCGCTAAGGGCCTCAAGATCACACAGCAGGGTTCCTCGCCCTACGACGTATCACACGTCCACTAAGGGATTCTCTCCCTAACCACTAAGGTTTCAATACAAGAAAGTGAGAGTGAATACAATAGCAATGTGTGTTCTCAAAACACTGATACAACAATATGCTCTTCTATGATAGTGAAGTTCTTCTTGATAAGATTAAATGGCCAACAAGGTTTAGAGTTCTTCAAAAAGATTTTTCGATCAGAGCAGAGAAAAGTTGGAGAAGAAGAAGAACGTGAGTTTCAGAAAAACATGAGAATGAATATCAGATTGTTGAGTTTGTAATTGTTGGAGTGAATATATTAGAGTACTTTTATAATTCAAAAAGATTTAGAATTAGTAAAACAAAATCAAAACAAAATAAAATAAGATTTTGAAATAAGTTTTAAAATCAAAAATAAATCAAAACGATTTACGAAATAAAATAAAGATTTGATTAAAACGAAAAAGGAAATAATTCAAATTTAAAATCATTTTCGAATTTTATAAAATAAATCAGAATCTAATATATAAAAACAAATCAGGAAATAATCAAAATGATTCTGACACGTTTTTCAATAAAAGCATAAGTAATCGATTACTTTCTGAAGGTTAATCGATTATTCCTTCAAAAATAGAAATTCTTAAATACATTTGAAAAACAAGTAATCGATTAGACCAACAATGATTAATCGATTACATCACCCCTGTTCAATATGTGATGCAACTCATTTAATCGATTACTACTCATCAAATAATCGATTACTGAGTCTCTGATCATTATGTGATTCAACATATGTAATCGATTACTACACAGCCTGTAATCGATTACTGTGCCTCTGGAAAATATATGATGCAACAAATCTAATCGATTACTTGAACAAGGTAATCGATTACTCTCATAAGGAAGTAATGGATTAGCAAAGTTCACTTAATCGATTACAACCTATCTGATTTTTCTATGATGCAACAAAGTTAATCGATTAACTCAAGCAAGTAACCGATTACTCTCTCTTGCATTCATACAAATATTCAGAGTTTTGCAACATCAGTTATTTTCACACAAACTCAGATATAAAAACAATTTTTCATGAAAACACATTTTTCTTCTCCTTTTTAAAAGAAAAATTCATTGGCCTTTTAAAGTTCTTTAATATCAAGAACTTCATTACCTTACATATGTCCTATGGGAAAAGGCTTCTAAACTATGTCTTGCTTGAATCTTCATTCTTGATCATGAAGGAAACTTGTGAGCTTAATCTTGAGTTGGTTTGTGTAGTGTCCTTGAACACTAGATGTCCTTAACCCTCTAAGTGCTCAAGATAATGGAAACCAGGAGCCCAAGAGAGGATCAAGTATTAATGTATGACTTTATGGTGTTTCTGCAATTCCAGTTGGGAAAAGCAGGATCTCCCTAGTCAACGTGTGTGTGCAGAGTGTCAACTTAGGGATGAGAGTACGTACCTGAAACCCTAGCTGTAATGAGCTATTTATAGGGTTTAGAGGAGGCTGATATGGGCCGTTTGGGCCCTGTATCAGAGTTGTGCTAAACCAGGACTCTGTGAGATAATGTCGGATAATTATGCTCTTAGAATCTGGTTAGGATCAACTGAAGATCTCATGTCTAGGCTGTTAGCGAGAATCTAGGAGAGATTTGCGGAAGGGATATGAAGCCTGAATGAGACTGAGTCTATCCACAAGGCGACGGTATGTCTCGGCCCTAGAGTCCCGAGCCGGATGGGTTGAGGACCAATTGTAAGGCTCGACCCCATCAAGTCCGAGCCTGATCCTTTAGTATGCTCGGATCCTATGAGTCCGAGCGAGGGACGTTCATGCTTAACAATCCGAGGGAAGTGTCCTTAGAGAATACCTTTGGTAAGGCTTGAATTAGTGTCTGATCGGCAGACCCTACAAGCCCCCCAGCTCGTAAGACTTTGGGAAGTCTGTGACGAGGTAGCAAGTGTTTAGGGTTGACCTTTTCGGATGTCTTAGTTTGGGACTGCTTTGACAACTGTTTCCAGCTTTAACCTTGTAGCCTGTTCGAGGTGACGTTTTGGGTTCTCTAGGTACAGCGCGTGTCCTTTAGAGTCGTGCCACATCATTGCAAATTTTGAAATTTGAAAAAGTGTCGTTAGTAACTGCCACGTATCACCCTGCGATTGGTTGAGTGGCTTAATGGGCTTTCGGCCCACGCGTGTTGTGGAAGGAAACCGAAAGGTTTTTAGGGTTGAAGGTTATTCAACTCCTTCACTCCCCCCTCTTTCATTTTCTCACGTCTGATTCCTAAAGAACCAGAAACTCTCTCCACTTGCTGCTCCAAAAAATTCCATAAACTCTTATTCTGACTCGCTCCCTGTGCCATTTTTTCCATTTTAGTTTCTCCACAATCATCCGCTGCCATCTGTAACACCCCGATTTGGCAACTTGAAAACCACAACTGGAATAGTGAAAATCTGGGCCCAATTTTTTTTTTTTAAACATGTGTCATACAAGATGAGAACAATTAGACTTTCCAAAACATAGTTGAATTTAAAACTCATGTTCTCACTTCGCATGTACCTTTCAAGTTCCAAACCAAGATGTCACAAGACACCGCACTTTGAAACTTGTTTTCAAAACCTTGTTTAAAACACGACCCGTTTACTTTTTTCGAAACCTTAGTACTAAAATAAACTTTAATTGGGGTTACAACACTATAGAGCCAGGACTTTAAGTAACTTGCAATGGAAATACAAAACTCTGAGAGGGGATTACCTAACTTCTAGTCATCGCCACTAATGCTTCCGCCGCTCTACTCTGATTCTTGGGTCGTCACACCCTCGGGTCGCATGCAGCATCATCCTCAGTAGTATTCCTTCAATGGAGATGTTCCTATCTCCCGAATAAGCTGGAACTTCTCTATGTTTTCCATCTAAGGCCATACAGAAATTTCCCGATTCCAAACAGACATATAGGAGAGAGTGAACTACCCAAAACATGTAATGTCGACTATGTGGATTTACAATAGGCAATTATTAAGATAAGACAGTAAATAACAAACAAAACATCTAAACAAACACAATCATCATCATCACATAAACACATAAACACCATCTCATCATTACTTCTCAAGACTCATTCCATACTCAACACTTCATACCATTTTCATTCTTTTCCTTTTCAATCTTTATGTGTATTAAGTCTTATCATCACAGTTCACTCAATGACTTGGGGAACCATCATTGAGGAAAAACGTCTCTCACGTCTACATCTCCTCGGTCATCCATCCACACCTAGTCGGAAGCAAACAGGAGTACAGGACCTTTACCGTGCGGGCACGACAGTTGTCACAACACAAATGGCCCCAGACCAGGAGGACTCTGCCTCAATCAATTCACAATAAACATGGCACACTGCCTCGCAGTGGCAAAACAAGATGCCCCACTCCAGTCCCTCTCACTGTTCTCGAATTGCCATAGGGGGCGACAGTACTAGTCTAGTCTCGAGTGCAGAACTCACCACGGCATAGGACCGGCCTGCCCGTACCACATGTGGAATTCGTTCCACCTAGAATAGCACTCAAGGCTTCTTGACGTATCACCGTCCTTACCCTCCCCTATTGCAATCACAACCCGAATATCCGCAGATACTCCAGGGTATCTTCCTCTCCACTACTTCGATACGACACTCATACCTCACCGCGTTTGTATATGTCTTTTAGAGCCTTTTAAAGCTTAAGATTTTTAATCGGCTTAATCCTACTAGTCGGCTCGTCCTTGATGCATCCCTTCAACGAAGCCCGACCACTAATCGTTTGATCTCTTCCCCAATTAATCACATAACACTTCACATCTCATATCGCACCCGTTCTCATCTCATCGCATCACATTCTTTCTCATCACAACTCATCAACTTTCTCAAGGCTCATTTCCTCATCTTTTTCAAAAACATTCTTTCACAAAACTTTTCAAAAGTATATATTCAGAAAAACTTTCACTTCACCAAAACGTTCCCAAGGATATCATTTCAGAAATATTCTTTCACAAGACCTTCTCAAAATACGATTTTTCCCAAAAACTTTCACCAAAATCTATTTTCAAAAGACTTTCTCAAAAGGTCGTTCCAAAAAGCGCTTCTCAAAATATCATTTCGAAGACTTTATCAAAAGATTGTGTTCAAAAACTTTTATCCAAAATTATTCAAAAAGAAATTGTTTCATAAAAATCCTTTGAAAATATTGTTTCACACTTCTTCAAATACCTTTTCGAAAACCCTTTTCCAAAAATTTTCTTTCACAATTCTTTTTAAAAACCTCTTCTCAAAAACCATTTTCAAAAATCGTATTTTTGGGTGAGTGTTAATGGAGGAGCAAGCTCAACTCAACACTAAGTTTCTTCCCAAAAATAAAGCTTGCTGGGCGCTAATGGAGGAGCAAGCTCAACTCAACACTAGTCCCAGACTAAAACCAGAAACAACCAGAGCCACATCACATCTCTCATCCACAATTCTTTCTCACTTCCATAATTCATACCCAGTCTCATCTCTTTATATCTTTGCTATTCCAACTGCTCGTCATTACTTCTCAATTATGCAACCTTCTTATCACTCTTTCTTTCAATTATCCTTTCTTACTTTCACAATTTATTTCTTATCCGCACATTATTCAACACACAATATTTCTCAAACGACAACATAATTACTTGATCAGTAAACGGATCACTTGTAAAGCAGGGTACATAAGTAATTCAAACATAAACAATCAGGAAACATAACATCATGCTTAATAAACCAATCTTAGTCGTTCGGGTGGATAGCCAAACACACAAACAAACAATTGCTATCACATACACCACTACGCTAAATGAGATTGGAGTCCAACCTTTGAGATGATTGGACCTCTTAATAAGTTACCTAAATACCACGACGTCTTAAGGGAAGCCCCTCTCTCACCTCAATACCGAAGGTCTCCGAAAGCTCTCTGAAATTTCCCGATCGTTAATTCCGTCTCGTTCCCTTTGCGTCGTTCGTCCGAACTATAGCATTTTTCCCCGTGCGTTAGAAACGTTTTAACGAATTCATTACTTTATTTTATAAAACACTTTGGAATCATTCTTATTTGAAATCACGTTGTTCATATTCAAAAAGCTTTCCAAATCTAAATTAAATAAAATGTTTTCAAGAAACTTTGAAAATAATTTTCTTATCAAAACAGAATTCATTCTTCTTGATATAAATCCATGTTATAAAAATTATTATTCTTAGTCATTAGACAAAATTCAAGACTTAGGATCATAAGGTAACATCAAATCAATTTAAATTCCCTTAAACCATACTTTTCAGTAAAACATTTTCCAATCTTTTGGAAATTCAAATAGAGAAACACATTCAGATAACATATTCACAACTTCACAGACACTAGTCACATTAAAATCATTAAATCATCAACATAAAATTTCTTTTTAATTATTAACTCAATTTATTTCTTTTTATCTTTAGAAACCGAAAGGGATTAAAGAAACCACACATCAATCCAATAGCATCAACACATAATCATTTACAAAGATCATTTCATATGAACAGATTTTCCAATTACATAGACATGCTTAGGCCGAATCATATAGATGGAATTTTTTACAAAGATTTATGCACACATACAAACACAAAGCAATTGAAATTATTTTTCTTTCATTTTTTTTAGATTGAGAACCGAGAACATAAGAAGGAAACTTAATTTATTTTCTTAACCTAAATCAATTAACAAGTTAAAATCATAATTCACCTCAAGATTTATACACATATTCAATTATTTCATGCATGCATTCCTAAGTTCCCAAATTAAGTTAATTCTCATCCTAAATGCAATTTAAACAAGGATTAAATATGATTTCCTATTCTTCTCTCACATGGCCGAATGCTAGATGCAAGCAGACAAGATTTTTAGTTCAATTTTTTTTTTCATACAAAATCACATAATTAAATCAATCAACAAGTTAAAACACCAATCATTCTAAAGTCACACATATGCAACTAATTCATGTATGCACACATAAAGGCACAAAATAATTGGAATCATTTTCTTACTTTTTAGGACTAAACCGAGAGCATACAAAGGAAAATCAAACAACAAATTAACATCACAAAGCACTTCAAGTTTCATTCTTTATTTCCCTTTTTAAGCTTAATGATTCCATGCATTCACATTTTAAACCTTTAGATTAGTTTAATCTCGTCTTAAATGCAACCTAAACAATAATCAAATGTGATGACCGAATACTATTATGCAAGAGGGCAAGGTCATGTTCACTCTTTCAACATACCAAACATCACAAAATCAACTATCAAGACATGTAAGAATTCAAAGCAACTTTTTAAGGCATCAAACACATCACTTAATTTCAAATAAAAGTCAAGACTACACTTTAGACTCAAAATAATATGCATGCACCTAGAATTATTAGATCTAGCCCTATAACATACATGCATTCACTTTTCACACACTAAAAACATGAGTTTCATTTTTATCAAGTATGGCCGAATGGCCTCTCACAAAATAAGGCATACGTAAAAAAAATCAAATACTTAAACTAAATCATGTTCACACCTTAAAAATCATTTTAAGACTTGGTTATTAAATTTTCTCTTTGAAAAACCGTGACATGTACTTAAACAAAAACATGATTTCTCTACTTAAAATTAACATACATGCTTTAAGGACATGGATCATGAAATGTTTGCACATAAATCCACAAAGTCACCATGAAATCAACATGTAAAGTGAAAGATCTCAACTTCATTTTCAAGCAACTTTAAGTCATATATTTTTTCATAAAGAAATCTCACAACACAACATAGACTTCATTTAGACAAGAAAATTTACATGCAAGGTAAAAGTCCTCAAATCAAGTTCAAAACACAAATTAATTTATCAAATCTTTTCTTGAAAAACATCATAGCTCACGGTTTTGACAAAAATTCAACATGCAAGGCCAATTAATTTATTTTACCATTCATTAAACTTAGATCATAAATTAGTTTATCAAATAAACACATAAACAAACATAGATCATAGTTTAGAACAAGAAGAACATACATACAAGAAGGATTTGTGTCGAGTTTCACAAAAAATTAAACAAAACTTTGGATCTTTAAGTTTGAGTTAGAAAAATATTAAGATCTAGCAAGAGCATGCAAACCGAATCATACACATAGAGTCACAAATATTACACATAAATTTTAGTCCATGAAAGTCTAAGAACAAGAAAGAGTAACATGTAAATTCACCTTACAAGGCATAAAAATAGATATCCAAGAAGAAAAGGAAGAGATCTATAACTAAAAATCAAATGAAACTCTAGACTATTACATTCTTCTCTTGTCTCTTCGAGTTTCCTATCAAGGGGGTTGGTTCCTTAAGCTCCTAGCACTCGAATCTTCAAAGGAATGGCTTGATCTAGTTTTGGATTTTCTCCTTCTTCCTCCTAAGGCCTCACGGCCAACACCTTCTTTTTCTTCCTCTATTTCTTTTCTTATTCTCTCTAAAGGTTTGATGAGTCCTTTAGAGAAGTCTATTGTGTTTGGAAGGAATGAGAATGGGTGAAAATGAAATGAATGAAGGCCACATGCATAAATAAACTCACGAATCACCCCCTTTTGCCCTTGGCTCAATTCGGCCAACACACAATTAGGGAGGGGCGGTTTTGTCCTCCTTATTTTGCATGGCTAGATGTCTCCAAAGTCAAGGGGACATGGTGATGTGGTCTAGGTCTTAGGGGTTAATTAGGTTGAATGGGTCATTGGCTCTAGTTAGGGTTTCTCCTCTCATTTAGTTGGGTTTTGGTTCCTAGTTTGGTTCCTTTGGTTTCTTAATCTCTAAGTCTCTAAAATTCTAAGCCTACACACACACATGCACACACCCACGACATACACATAACACACACACACACTTATCATGCACTTGCAAATGACACATACACACCTTCATGCACAAGCACACAACCGTGGCACCTTCTCATGCACACACATGTCACACACATTTTTATTTTCTTAAATCATTAATTTATTTCTAATCATGTTTACTTAAAAATTACTAATTCACATAATCATGCAACTAATTCCAAGAAATTATATTAACAACCATTTCCATGCACCACATATTACACATACATTAAATCAAACACATATCACACAAAACTCATGCCAAAACAACATCACAAAAACACATTTTCTCAAAATTTCGTATTCCTTAAATTCTGAAAATAAGTTTTTATAAATCAGCCCACAAAATTCTAAAAATTATATTTTCAAATTCTAGGTTTCAAAACAATCGTTTTCATATATGGATCATAAAATTCCGAGTTACGGTTTAAAAGTTATGATTTTTTTTTTCAAAGATAATAGACTCAAAAATTTCATTTATCACAAAATCAACTTTTTAATAAAAGCCACAATTTTGGCAAATCATCTTTCACTTCAACAAAATCATTCACTTTTCTTCCATACAATATTTTGCTTCGAAAAATTCATAGAAATTAGCACTTCGTTTCTCTCTTATGAAAAATACTTTTTTCTGAAAAATCATGATTTCAAGGTTTCTCTCGTCAAAATCGTTTACGCACGTGCGGGAAAAATGCGGGGTGTTACACCATCAACTCCTTCCAGAGACCAAAAAGTAGGTAACCTCTTCTTCTTCTAACTCTAATAACTCATTTTTACTTCCATTTCTTCTTCTTTTTGAGAGGGTTCTGGTTTCTCTGGGTTTTGCAGGGATTTTGGGGTTTTTGTTCTAGGTAGATAGTATAGGGGGTTTGGATTTCATAAATATGGGGAGTTGGAGAGATTGGAAGAAGATTTACCATGAACTTTGTAGGAGATTAGGAGAGGAACCTTCCAGCGATTCTAGTTCTAGTTCTGGGGATCCTGGGGATGTTGATGCTGATTTTGTTCCCATTGAGATTAGTTCTGATTCTGGCGAAACTGGTAATGGCGCAGTAGGAGATCCCCCTGCCCCCCTCTCGGCGAAGAGGTAAACGAGCCATTTGAAGTTAAACCCTTGTCAACAGAATACCCTTCTGACCCAGTAGAGGATGGTAGGTGGCTGTTGGCCTATAGGTTTGCCGAGCGCCGAGCTCAGGTTAGGACTAGTCCAGAGCGATTTACGAGGGAAGAGTCTTTGGGAAGTCCTAAGAGGGAGGGGGGAAAAGGTTTTAGGCTCGGCCTTAACTTTAGAATTAAAACGCCTGCTATAAAAAATGCTAACGCCGAGCCTTTTAATTTTTCCCTAGATATGGTGGAACGCAGATGTGAAACTCATCCTGAAGAGTATCCCCTACCTCTGAACCACGCACAATATGATGCTATCTTTGATCGGGAAGTTCTTGGAATAAGGCCCTCATTGCTAACTGCTAACAGCTTGAACTATCTTCGTCCACTTCTCACACCTCCGAGAGAAGATGGGAATGCCTCGGACTTCGTATTAAGACACGCGGGCATAGACGACCGGATATGCCTCCAAATACCGAAAAACTGACAACTTTTTTATTTTTACGAAGAAATAGCAACAAAGGTCGGAGTCCGCATGCCCTTTTCCACCCTCGAGATAGAAGTCCTGAAGCACTTAAACATAGCCCCGAGCCAGCTACATCCAAGTGGTTGGGCCTTTGTAAGGGCGTTTCAACAATTCTGCGACGTCGAAGGTCTAGTAGCTACATTACGATCTTTCTTTTGGTTGTACGCCCCCAAGTGAACAAGTTTGGCGACTCAAAGGGGCTTTGGGTGTCCTTAAAAGCTCGGAGGGAGCACGCCCTCTTTGCAAAAGTAACTGATTCTTGGAAGTCCTTTAAACCGCTCTTCTTTCAATACGAATACACCGGAGCCGAAGTTTGCTGGTTTATGGAACAGGTTGAGACAGAAGGGGAAATTAAAGTTGTACCTCGGTTCCCTTTGAGCTGGTCGAACGGTATCTATAACCGAGGGGCCTCCTTATATCAGTTTGATTACAAGACTGATTTAACGAAGGCCGAGAGACGATTGTGCGACCGAGTTTGGGAGTACCTCAAGGAGAATGGTCAGATTGATACCAAAAAAATATTGCTGAAGAGGACACGGGTCGAAGTGAAGGCCGAGCTGGGTATATATATATATTTTTTTTTTCTTTTTTTTTTGCTCGGTCTAACGCATATTTCCTTGTTGCAGAAAAAATGGGGAAGAAAGCTTCCAAAGCCAAGAAGAGTGCAGCTGCTTCGGCCAGGATGGCTCAACTAGCTGCTGTAAGAGGAGATTCAGGATCCTCGGCTAAAAGCCAAGCCTCCGAGCCAACTCCAATGGAAAGTCCCAAGGTTGCCTCTCAAACTACCCCAGCCGAAGTTCCCCAGGCTGCCGAGAATGTTGAGCACACCGTCCAGTCAGAGGCGCCACAAAGTGGTAAAAGTACTCCTGAGCGTCCTTCCAAAAGGGCTCGGGTGGAAAAAGGGAAAGGATTGGCTAGTGATTGGTTTCAACTGAGCAAGCCCCACAAGGGAATTCAAGTTATTGAGGGTATGGACGACGCCGTCGCCAAAACTGTGTGGGGTAAGAATAAGTTAGATTCCTTCACTGCAAATCTCTTTCCTCCTGAGGACGCTGAAGTGATAGGTGCCTGGGGTCCAGGCACTTGGGAAAATAATTGCTCGGCCTTGGTGAGGAGCTTCCTACGAGGTGCCAGCATTCTCCATTACCTCGGTCAGTGTGGTGAGGATATCTACGCTGGAGTGGCCCCCGAGGAGAAGAAGAAAAGATCAGAAGCTGATGATCGGGAGAATTACTTGCAGCTTCAAGTGGAAAGCTTTGGGAAAAAACTTCAAGTACTGGCGGCCGAGAATGAAAGACTGTAGAAGGGAATGCAGGAATCTAAAGGCGCCAAAGCTAAGGCCGAAGCTGATAAAGAAACAGCCGAAAAGACTCGTCAAGAGGCTGAGGAAGAGTTGAGGCAATCTGAGGAAACCCCGAGAAAGGCTAAGGAGGATGCTGCTGTGGCTCAGGAGCAACTTGAATATGCTAAGGATGAGGTTACAGGGCTCCGAGCCTCTATGGACAAGATGAGAGCGAAAGCTCTTAAGCATAAGAAGGCGGCCCAAGAGAATCTGTACAACTGGGGTCACGCAGTTGAAGATTCCTTCCTTAACACAGCCGAGCAGCTTCGCATCCTGAACCCTAACCTCGTGACAAAGGGCGCCGACCCCCTCTTTGCTGCCAAGAATGGTCAGATTGTGGGTGCGAATGGGGTTCCTATTGACATGAGCAGCAATGATCTGCCTGACCATTTCGTCGAGGAATTTGAGGAAGAAGAGGCCGAGGGTGCCGAAGGTGAGGAAGAAGAAGATGAGAAGTTCAACCCTGACAGCGTAGTATTGTCTGATATCGAGTAGTTTTTTTTTCTTTTGCTTCTATACTTTTGTATCTGCCCCAATAGATGGGTTTAAATATTTTTTGCTGTAACTGGTTTGGAATATTTATAATATCCGTTTTTATTTTATGCTTCTGTCTGAACTTTTTGTTAAGAATTCAAGTGTTAAGACCTCGGAACTCCTTCACTTTAGCCGAGGTGGGTTCCTCTATCCGCGATGTATAAATGATTTTTAAAACAAATCATGTTTGAATCGGGAATCCTTTTAAGGTACTTGACGAGTTATAAGCTCTTGTTTGAGCTGTTTATAATCGTTCGCGTCATAAACGGTGGCTAGTCGGTTATGAGGAAAAGTACGTAAATACAATGAATTCAATAACAGAACTTTATTTATTCGAAGCAGTAAATACAATGGGCTCGGAGTTCCACCGAGCGTACACCATCATTAAAAATAAACAGTCCTAACACAGCAAGGGAAATAAAACAAAAACAATTGAAAACAGAATTGAAATAGATAGAAAGTTCTAACTGAAATATGCTCTAAGTTTTGCCACGTTCCATGTGTTGTTGATGAGGGCACCCGAGAGAGTTTCGAGCTTGTAGGCTCCCGTTCCTGTTTTGGAAGCTACTCGGTATGGACCTTCCCAATTCTGAGCCAGTTTCCCATCCTTAGAATTTTTGAGGCCGATGTCAGCTCTTCGTAGGACGAGGTCACCTACCTCGAATTCTCTGGGCACTACTGAGCGATTATACCCTTTCGCTTGCATAAGCTTGGCATGTCTTTCCCGTTCGGCAGCTAAATCTCTAACTTCTTCCGACAGAACTAGGTCCTCACACAATAAAGTGTTGTTGAGGGGGTTCGGTTGTTGTATGGCTCGGAAAGAAGGCATGATCCTTTCTATCGGGATGACAGCGTCGCAACCATAAGTAAGACGATAAGGGGTTTCTCCCGTCGAAGTCTGTACGATGATGCGGTACGACCAAAGCACTTCATGCAAGTTTTCTTTTCTTGATCCCCTGAATGATACTTCGGTTCACTGATTCTACTTGTCCATTGGTCTGAGGGTGCTCGACTGAGGAAAAATAGTGTTCAATGTTCAAAGCGTTGACTAAGTCTTGGAATGCCTTTGCAGCGAATTGAGTTCCGTTGTCGGTTACCAAAACTTGTGGCACTCCAAACCGAGCCACAACCTGCCTCTCAAAGAACTTCTGCACCTTGGCCGACGAGATAGTTGCAAGGGGCTCGGCTTCAATCCACTTGGTAAAATAATCGATGGCCACTGTCACCCATTTGAGTTGTCCTGGTGCGGTGGGGAACTGGCCAATCAAATCCATTCCCCATTGATAGAAGGGATAGGGAGATGAAAGTGAATGGAGTTCCTCGGCCGGCTTCTGGTACACATCACTGTGAAACTGACATTTTTCACATCTTCTCACATGACTAATCGCATCCTGTTGTAGGGTCGGCCAGTAGTATCCTGCCCTTAGAATCTTTTTTGCCAGTGATTTCCCCCCAACATGATGGCTTCCGATACCTCCATGGACTTCTTCCAGTGCCTGCTTTGCTTCGGCGGGGTTTAAGCACCTGAGCATAGGGCCGCTGACCCCTCGGCGAAACAGAATTCCATCGATCATAGCGAATTGGGATGCCTTTCTGACAAGCTTTTTGGGCTCGACTGGATTCGTCGGCAAAATTCCTTGTTCCAAGAAGCTTATGATCGGAGAGGTCCAACTTGGATCCACCGAAACGGAGAGGACAACGCTAGGTCCATGCACCATTTCTTGGATCAACGTCTTGTTATTTCCAGGACCCTTTGTTAAAGCAAGTTTGGAAAGAATGTCCGCTCGGCCATTGTTTTCTCTTGGTATATGACAGAATTCAACCTTGGCAAACTCTGAAGACAGGAACTTCACCTTCTCCAAATATTTTTGTAGGATGGGTTCCTTGGCTTGATAATCACCTTTCACTTGCGATACCACCAACTGAGAATCGCTGAAAATCTTCACTTCTCGGGCCCCTACTTCTTTCGCCATCCTCAGACCAGCCATCACAGCTTCATATTCCGCCTGATTGTTCGAAGTCGGAAATCCGAACTTTAAAGAATATTCCAAAGTGATTCCCTTGGAATTCTCCAAAATTATTCCAGCACCTGCCCCGAGCTTGTTGCTCGACCCATCGACATAAATGTTCCAGTCCAAGTTTGAGCTCGTCAATGACTCAGTAAACTCGGTGAGAAAGTCAGCTAAGACCTGGGACTTCATTGCCTTCCTTGATTCGAAAGTGATGTCGAACTCGGAAAGTTCAATGGCCTAAGTCACCATTCTGCCTGCCAAGTCTGGTTTTTAGAGTATCTGACGGATCGGCTGAGCCGTTCTGACCTTGATGTGGTGGCTCTGGAAGTATTGACGCAATCTTCTGGCCGTGATAACCAAACAGAATGCCAACTTTTCTGCCTTCTGATATCTCAGCTCTGGTCCCTGTAGTGCTCGGCTGACGAAATAAATCGGAGATTCCTTGCCTGACTCTTCCCGAACCAGAACCGAACTGACCACTAAGTCACCCACTGATAAGTAAAGGAATAGAATTTCTCCGTTTACAGGGCTAGACAAGATTGGAGGGGATGCCAAGTATTGCTTAAGGTCAGTGAAGGCCTTTTTGCATGCCTCATTCCACTCGAACGTCTTTTCCTTCTCCTTCCGTAGCAGTTGGTACCATGGTAGAGCCTTCCGAGCTGACTGAGATAAGAATCTAGAAAGAGCTGCAACCCGACCTGCCAACTGTTGTACCCCCTTGATATCGGATGGACTCTTCATCTCGAGGATGGCTCGGCACTTCTATGGTTTGCTTCGATCCCTCGTTCGGTGAGCATGAATCCGACGAATGAACCAGCAGGGACCCCAAACGTGCACTTTTCCGGATTCAATCTCATATCAAACTCTCGAATTCTGCCCAAGATGACCTTTAAATCCTTAGCATGATCTTCTTCCTTCAAGCTTTTTGCAATCATATCGTCAATGTATACCTCCATTCTGGGTCCAATCAATGGGCCAAACACCTTGTTCATCATTCGTTGGTATGTTGCCCCAGCGTTCTTAAGTCCGAACGACATGACATTGTAACAATATGTAGCATTTTCCGTGACGAACGAAGTCTTCACCTGATCCGGGGGATACATAGGGATCTGATTGTACCCCGAATAAGCATCCATGAAGGATAGCCTTTGATACCCTGCCGAGCTATCTACGAGTTTGTCTATGCAGGGAAGTGGATATTGATCCTTGGGGCAAACTTTGTTCAAGTCTGTGTAATCCACGCACATTCTCCATTTTCCGTTGGATTTTTTGACCAGTACGGGATTAGCCAACCAATCAGTATATACTACTTCCCTGATAAATCCTGCCTCAAGAAGCTCGACTACCTTTTCTTCTGTTGCTTGAGCCTTCTCCATTCCGACCCTTCTTTTCTTCTGACACACCGGCTTGGCACCAGGATATACACTTAACTTGTGGCAGATGAAGTTCGGATCGATTCCTGGCATGTCTGCCGATGTCCAGGCAAACAAGTCTTTGTTTTCTACCAGCAACTCTGTTAGTTCTTTTTCAACTTCCTCAGCAAGGCCAACACCAATCTTGACGTAACGGGGTGGATCGGTCCCCAGAATTATCTTCTTGAAGTCCCCCTGGGGAGTTGGCCTAGTTTCATCCTCCTCCCTTACGTCAAGATCTGCCAGATTAACACTTCCCTTGCTGAGAACTTCTTGCATAATCTTCTCATCGTCATCCAGCTTCAGTTTGCCCAAGCTGATATTGTAACATTTCCGAGCCAACTCTTGTTCGGACCGTACCGTTACCACTTGGTCATCGGACCCTGGAAACTTCATGGCTAGGTGAACGGTTGATACAACGGCACCAAATGATTGGAGTGCTGTACGGCCAAGGATGGCGTTGTATGCCGACGGTGCTTGGACAACTAGCCACTTTACCATCTCGGTTCGAGCAGACGGTTGTTCACCCATGGTCACTGGGAGATGAATGTGGCCTAAGGGAACAATGGAATGCCCCGTAAAGCCAATCAAACTACCCTCAAATGGAGTTAGGTCAGATCTTTTCAATTTCAAGGCCTCGAACAGATCCAAGAACATAATGTCTGCTGAACTCCCCTGATCGACGAGAATCCTTTTCACTTCGTAATTACCGAGTCTGGCTGTAACTACCATTGGATCATTGTGGTCCTGAATAATATCAGCAAAATCCTCGTCACTGAAGCAGATGACAATGTTCTTCTTTTTGGGCTTCTGGATTGGTCGGCTGGCCACCGAAAGGACCTGCCCCACATACTTCTTTCGATCTCCTTTTCTCTCCCCCCCCCACCTGCAAATCCTCCAGCAATGGTATTAATTAGGAAAGTCTCTCGACCCTTATCCTGCTCGGACAGTAGGATGGAGGCTCCCCCTGCAGGTGGTGAAGGACTTCTGTTTTTTTGTTTCTGTTCGGATCTAAGTGGCGAATGGCTTCTTCTCTTCGCACGCTTCCGCAATGCTTCACCAATATATTGTTGAAGTTTTCCATCCCTTACCATTTCCTCAATCAGATCTTTCAGCTGGGTACATTGATCGGTGGTATGCCCCCATCCGCCATGGTGGTATCAGTACCTTGTCTTATCCTTTTGAGCAGTTCTTCTCAAAGCTGGAGGCCGAGTGATGTTTCGCATCTCGGTATGCATAGTCTCACGAAGGATTTGACTCCTCGGGACTGTGAGCCGGGTATATTCATCATACTTGCCTTTTGGAGGCAGTTTTTCTCCTCTTTCTCTCTTGTCCTTCCTCCCCCTATCTCGAAAACGATCACTTTGACGAGGATCGTTTTGACGAGGTCGTTGCTCCTGTCGTTCCTCTCTGCCCCGTGTCGCAGTACTGATTCTGTGGAATTCCTCCAGATTGACAAACTTCCTAGATCTTTCCCTTAGCTCGGCCATATCCTTTGGTGGTTCCCCAATTAAACAATCCTTGAAATCTCCATCCCGCAACCCTTGAGTTAGCAAAAGAACAGAGACTCCAGATTGCAGTCCTGATATGCCACTGGCCTCCTGTTGATACCGAGCTAGGTAGTCGCGTAGAGACTCGTCAGGTCTCTGTGCGACTCCAGCTAATGAATGATCTGACTTCGGCTGTGACATACTGGCCGTGTATCGATTCAAGAATGCTCTCCTAAGATCCGCCCAAGAGTGAATCGAATTAGCAGATAGGGAGTTGAACCGCCTTAAAGGTGCCGAGCCCAGGGTCATTGAGAAATCTCGGCACTTCATGAAATCCCCTCCTCCATAAAACATCATGGAAGACTCGTAGGCTGCAATGTGGTCCATAGGATCAGTTGTCCCAGTGTACCGAGGGATATTCTGATGGCCCACATAAGTCTGCGGGGTTTGAAATGAAATAATCTCAACCGTGAAAGGATGTCCAGGATGGGGCCCCCCTAGTAACATGCTCAGGAACCACATTCGGGTTGAGGGGTGGGGGTTGAGGAAGGTTGTTCGGGTTACCGAGAGCCACGTGAGGGCCTTGCTCGGCTATTCTTGCCATGCTCTGCTGCTGTAGAGTGGCGATAGCTTGGTTCTGTTTCTCAATCAGGGAAGTCTGAGTTCTCAAGATTTCCATGATTGTCTCTTCTCTCCTTCGGGCCGAGGAAGTAGTCATATAAGATCTACCCTCTGTTTTAGAACGTTGTCCACCTTGAAGCGTTCCAAAATGACCCCTAGTCAAGTGAGGTATTTCCCTGTTGGATCTCACGACTCGAGAGTGATCATGATGAGCAGAACGCTCATCTCGCCGACCTTCACCCGTTCGTGATCCAGCGGGGGCCCTCCGAGATTGATGTGTTCTAGAGTCCGAAGTATCGTGCCAATCTGAGACATGGCCATCCGGAACAGTGCGGGGATTGGATCGCCTTCCGCCGCCTTCCACGAGGGGAGGAACAGTGGCTTGAACCACCGGAGGAACTTGAGGAACATTGCCCTGAGCTGGAGGAACTGGGGGAACAACCGTCTGATCCACCGGAGGAACTGGTGGAGTGTTACCCCGATTGCCTCCAGTAGGTCTTCCTGGGGCGATTCTGTCCCTAACGTTTCCTGCATTCTTAGGTGGCCTCCCACGAAGGTGACGGCGGAGATCCCCTTGTCCTTGGTTATCATTGTCGTTTGCCATGAGTACGGTGGAAGTGGGAATACTGGTTATTCGATTCCCACAGACGGCGCCAATGTAGTGTCCTTGAACACTAGATGTCCTTAACCCTCTAAGTGCTCAAGATTATGGAAATCAGGAGCCCAAGAGAGGATCAAGTATTAATGTATGACTTTATGGTGTTTCTGCAATTCCAGCTGGGAAAAGCAGGATCTCCCTAGTCAACATGTGTGTGCAGAGTGTCAACTTAGGGATGAGAGTACGTACCTAAAACCCTAGCTGTAATGAGCTATTTATAGGGTTTAGAGGAGGCTGATATGGGCCGTTTGGGCCCTGTATCAAAGTTGTGCTGAACCAGGACTCTGTGAGATAATGTCGGATAATTATGCTCTTAGAATCTGGTTAGGATCAACTGAAGATCTCATGTCTAGGCTGTTAGCGAGAATCTAAGAGAGATTTGCGGAAGGGATATGAAGCCTGAATGAGACTGAGTCTATCCACAAGCCAACGGTATGTCTCGGCCCTAGAGTCCCGAGCCGGATGGGTTGAGGACCGATTGTAAGGCTCGGCCCCATCAAGTCCAAGCCTGACCCTTTAGTATGCTCGGATCCCATGAGTCCGAGCGAGGGGCGTTCATGCTTAACAATCCGAGGGAAGTGTCCTTAGAGAATACCTTTGGTAAGGCTTGAATTAGTGTCTGATCGGCAGACCCTACAGTTTGTTATCATCAAAACATCAGGTTGATATATACTTGAAGTCCAAAAGAGAGTTTGAAGCATGTCTTCCAACACTAACTTGACTTCCAATACTCCCCCATTTTTATGATGACAAACAACTATTCTGATATGCTCTTTACTATCTGCATCACAAGTGCTATACAAGCAAAAAACATACATATATATATATATATGAGAAATTAACCTTCCCTAGAACAGTAATAACAAATATAACAATTTATAGCATTTGTATCATCTCCCCCTGTATTGATGCATAAATAATATATATATATATATATATATATCAATTCAAATTCAAATTAGCGTCTTCAGAATATCAGAATATCTCTCCCCCTTTTGTAATCATCAAAAAGAATGTGGTATCTCCCCCTGAAACACTGAGAAGACGCATCAATAATAACAAGAGAGATAAAATATTCACATACTCAAAATAGGTGAGAGGCAGAAGTTAAACCAATTTCTCTACGAATGAAAAAGAAATTTTCTTTTGGAAGCGGTTTCGTAAAGATATCAGCCAACTGCCGCGAAGTATCAACATACTCAATAATGCAATCACCCTTCTGAATATGATCATGTATAAAATGGTGACGAATCTCAATATGCTTAGTACGAGAATGTTGCACAGGGTTTTTGGTAATACTAATTGCACTGGTATTATCACATTTGTGCACAACAGCTACCCGCGGCGACATATTCAGCCTCAGCTGTGGATAGGGCTACACTCGACTGTTTCTTGCTAGCCCATGATACTAAAGAATTGCCAAGAAGATGACAAGTGCCGCTCGTGCTTTTCCTATCTACTTTGCACCCAGCAATGTTAGAATCAAAATACCCAACAAGGTTACACGAAGAACCTTTGGGGTACCATAAACCCATGTCAGTTGTGCCAGAAAAATATTTCATTATACGTTTGGCAGCAACCATGCGCGTTTCTTTTGGATTCGCTTGAAAACGAGCACATAAACATACACTAAACATAGTATCCGGCCTACTTGCCGTTAAATAGAGAAGGGATCCGATTATACCTCGATATTTAGTGATTTCTACGGATTTACCTCCTTCATATTTGTCCAGATAGCAAGATGTGCTTACTGGTGTTGCTACTGCCTTGGCCTTATCCATGCCAAATCTTTTCAATAGTTCCTTGCAGTATTTTGCTTGCCTAATGAAAATCCCATCCTTTGCTTGTTTTATTTGCAATCCTAGGAAAAAGTTCAGCTCGCCCATCATAGACATCTCGAACTCTTCCTGCATCATACTTGAAAAATCCTTGCAAAGGGTTTCATTAGTAGCACCGAAAATTATATCATCTACATAAATCTGAATTAAAAGAATGTCCTTTCCTTTCTTTTTGATAAAAAGAGTGTTATCAACCTTCCCTCTTTCAAAATTATTTTCTAGTAAAAATTTGCTAAGACGGTCATACCACACTCTAGGAGCTTGTTTGAGTCCGTACAAAGCCTTTTTCAATTTATAAACATAATCCGGGTGTTCATAATTTTCAAAGCCGGGAGGTTGACACACATAAACTTCTTCATTTATAAAACCATTCAGAAAGGCACTCTTTATGTCCATTTGATATAATTTAAAATCCAAAATGCATGCAAAAGCTAATAGTAGTCTAATGGCTTCCAACCTAGCAACAAGGGCAAATGTTTCCTCATAATCTATCCCCTCTTCCTGGTTGTAACCTTGTGCAAATAACCTAGCTTTGTTTCGAACAATTAAACCAGCCTCATCGAGTTTATTTTTATAAATCCACTTAGTTCCAATAATCGGATGAGATTCAGGCCTAGGAACAAGTTCCCAAACCTGATTTCTTTCGAACTGGTTTAATTCCTCTTGCATTGCCAGAAGCCAATGTTCATCAAGCGTAGCCTTAGAAATATTCTTTGGCTCCACTTGAGAAACAAATGCAAAGTAGTCACACAGATTGCTAATAGAATTGCGAGTACTTACACCTTTTGTGATGTCACCTTTGATTTGATCAATGGGATGGTGCTTTGATGTTCTCCATTCCTTAGGCAAATCAGTGTTGAGCTCCAAGGATTTTTCTTGATTTTTCTCCTCAACTGATTCAACTGATTTTTCATTGCATTCGGAAGGTTCCTTTCCTTTAGCATTTGGCTCCTCATCCTCATCAATGAATAGATCTCCAAGGATACCAGAAATGTCATTAACAGATACCTTTCCCAACTTTCTGGGATCGGATTCATCAAATGATACATGAATAGATTCTTCAATAGTATTACGAGATTTATTGTAAATTCTATATGCTTTGCTCGAAACAGAATATCTAAGGAATATGCCCTCATCAGCTCTAGCCTCAAAACTTCGTAGATTGTCTTTACCATTATTATGCACAAAACATTTACATCCAAAGACATGAAAATGGGAAATATTTGGTTTTCTCCCCTTGTACAGCTCATAGGGGGTTTTCTTTAAAATAGGCCGTATTAAAACACGGTTCATAACATAGCAAGCTGTACTCACTGCATCGGCCCAAAAATATGCAGGCAAATTCATGTCATTAAGCATTGTTCTTGAAAGCTCTTTTAATGAACGATTTTTCCTCTCCACAACCCCGTTTTGCTCCGGAGTTCTTGGAGCTGAAAAATAATGCTTAATTCCATGTTTTTCGCAAAAATTTTCAAAAAGATGATTTTCAAATTCTCCACCATGATCAGTCTTAAAGGATGCAATGCTCGAATGCAATTGGTTTTGAACAATCTTGGCTAGCTTTTTAAATTCATGAAATGCATCATTTTTATGAGTAATAAAAAGCGTCCATGTATACCTAGAATAGTCATCCACAATAACTAAACAATAATAGTTGCCACCAAAGCTTTTTCTTTGACAAGGTCCAAAAAGATCCATATGTAAAAGTTCCAAGGGCTTTTGAGTTGAAACAAGATTTTTAGAAGGAAATGATGCCCTTGTGAGTTTTGATTTTGAACAAGGATCACATTTTTCAGAAATAGAAAAATTTTGCTTTGGCAAACCAACTACTAAGTTTTTAGAAGAAATTTTATTTAAATGAGCCATGTGGATGTGACCTATCCTACAATGCCATAGCCACAGTTCATCCTCTTTACTTAATAAACATTTCGCATCATTTGAGGGTATTGAGTTAAAATCAATAACATAAACATTGTTTATCCTGCGAGAAATTAGCTTAATAAGATTATCAACTTTACTCTCGATAATACATCTATCAGAATCAAAAATAACCCTATTGCCCTTATCACACAACTGACTAATACTTAGCAAATTGTGTTTTAGGCCCTCAACATGCAAGACATTTTCTATGCAAGGGTTAGGAGGTGTACCAATTTTACCGACTCCGAGAATCTTTCGTTGATTGTTATCTCCGAAAGTTACATGTCCTTGGTCCTTTGGAACGAGATGCGAAAATTTAGATTTGTCTCCCGTCATATGTTTTGAGCATCCGCTGTCCAAGTACCACCACGATTTTCTTTCTTCCGGAGTAACCTACAAGCAAAAATTCAAGGTTTCTTTTTAGGTACCCATATCTTTTTGGGTCCTTGAGTGTTAGTGTAGCCATAGTTCAAATCATGTCACCTTTTAGTTTCATTGTTCGGTTTAACGAACTTCACTTTCCGGTGTATGCATTCATGTGCACCATGGCCCTTTTTACCACAAATATGACAAATGATTAAAGGTTTCTTATGATTGCTAGCAGGGACAAAAATGGTACTTAATTTCTTTTGATGTCTACCGGGTTGATATCCTAAAACCGCTCTATTAAAGAAACATTTTTGTCTCCCTAGCATTAAATTTGAAGTATTTCTACCTTTCGTAAATTTTGCAAGAGTTTCTTTTAAATCTTCTACTTCTTTAACAAGGTCCTTGCAAAACTTACAAGAAGAAGAACTAGCTTTAAATTTAACTTCGTTACTCGAGGTGTTTGCAGAATTTTTTAAAGTCAAATTCAGCTCCTTATTTTGATTTTTCAAAAATTCATTTTCTTTAATAAGATTTTTATTCTTTTCTAAAAGAGAAGCTGAATTTTTCTTTTCTAATGAAATCAATAAGGATAACCTCATTGACTCCTCGTGTAATTCTTCAAAAGCCTCTTGTAAATCATCATAAGAAAAGTTAAGTTCAGAAATTACCTCATCTCCGTGAGCCATCAAGCATATGTTGGCTGTCTCTTCTTGTTCGTCTGACTCCTCGTCTGAACTACCCTCGTTGTCTAGCCACGCAAGATATGCTTGTTTCCCTTTTCCTGGATTTGAGTCGCATTTTTCTGAATTTTCTTTCTTTTTCAGCTGGTAGCAGTCTGCTCTGATGTGACCAAGCTTTCCACACTCATGACATATAATGGATGACCCTCCACTTTTGTTGTTGTCCCTTCTATTGAAGTTGCTTTTCTTCCTCAGAAATTTCCCGAACTTTTTGACCAACAGACCCATGTGTTCATCATTTATCAGTTCTTTGTCCGAGTCACTTTCTATTGCTGGTGCTTCAGCCTTGAATGCCAAACTTTTGACCTTCTTGTTCTCCTCTTCGTGTTGAGCCAATCTTTTCAGTTCACTTTCATGCTTTTGTAACTTCCCGAAGAGAGTTGCTAGCGTCATAGTTGAAAGGTTTCTTGATTCAGCAATCGCCGTCACTTTGGGTTGCAATTCTCTTCCCAAACACCTTAGAACTTTGTTGATAAGATCCTCATTGGTGAATTTCTTCCCCAATGTTGTTAGCTGATTTACAATCATCGTGAAGCATTTTTGGATCTCTTGAATTGATTCTCCATCTTTCATTCTGAATAATTCGTATTCACCAGTCAGAGTATTGACTCTTGACCTTTTCACTTCAGTTGTACCTTCATGCGTGACTTCTAGCGTATCCCACATTTGTTGTGCTGTCTCGCATGTCGATATCCTGAAAAACTGATCATAGCTCAAAGCAGATGTTATAATATTTTTCGCTTTCAGGTCGTATTGGACTCTACGTTCCTCCTCCTCCGTCTACTCAGCCATAGGCTTTTCGACGGTGTTACCATTAACCACATAGGTAGGAATATAGGGACCATTTACGACGGCATCCCAAACTTTTAATCCAACTCCTTGTAATCGATTACCGTGCCTCTGGAAAATATATGATGCAACAAATCTAATCGATTACTTGAACAAGGTAATCGATTACTCTA
The DNA here is from genome assembly GCA_037953625.1 of Crotalaria pallida. Taxonomy (NCBI): domain Eukaryota; kingdom Viridiplantae; phylum Streptophyta; class Magnoliopsida; order Fabales; family Fabaceae; genus Crotalaria; species Crotalaria pallida. The sequence continues at coordinate 29,606,086 of CM075653.1, forward strand.
ATAAGAAAGTAATGGATTAGCAAAGTTCACTTAATCGATTACAACCTCTCTGATTTTTCTATGATGCAACAAAGTTAATCGATTAACTCGAGCAAGTAATCGATTTCTCTCTCTTGCATTCATACAAATATTCAGAGTTTTGCAACATCAGTTATTTTCACACAAACTCAGATATAAAAACAATTTTTCATGAAAACACATTTTTCTTCTCCTTTTTAAAAGAAAAACTCATTGGCCTTTTAAAGTTCTTTAATATCAAGAACTTCATTACCTTACATATGTCCTATGGGAAAAGGCTTCTAAACTATGTCTTGCTTGAATCTTCATTCTTGATCATGAAGGAAACTTGTGAGCTTGATCTTGAGTTGGTTTGTTATCATCAAAACATCATCTTGATATATACTTAAAGTCCATAAGAGAGTTTGAAGCATGTCTTCCAACACTAGCTTGACTTCTAACAATTAATGCCAAAGACAAGAATGGTAAATAAGACAAAGCTACTCTTGATAAAGAGAAGATACCTTGAGCACATGATGCAAAGTGCTATTACCCAGCGGACAAAAGGCGAGCAATCAATGACCACTGGTCCAAAACACCATTATAAATAGGAGGTACTTCTCCTTCCAAGTTCATCTCAATAGCAGCACACACCATACACAAAACACAAGTTCTTCTCTTTGCAACTTAGAGGAAGAACACGAGTCAAAGAGAAGAGTATTTAAGGAGAAGGAGGCCCCCAAGGCGAGCTGTAGAGCGCACGCCTCCTACTTAATTCAAACTCATTTGAAGCAACTAAACCAACCAGAGGAAGGCAATCAACTCCAGGAAACACAAAACACAGAGAAAACACTAGTTCTATTCTCTAACACGTAGAGAAGGAACATCTGAAGGAACAACAATGAGAAACGTGGAGGAAGGAAAGGGTGGAAGCCAAGGTGAACATCAGAGCGAACACCCTCTAGTCATGAGTGTAACAACTACACCATCATTGCAACCCCTGCAGCAACATGGCAACTACTTCACCACCACTATGGCCATATGTAACACCAGTCTAAATCCTCGTATTTATTTTAAAGAATAAAGAGATTTGTTTTGAGAAAGTGTTTTGAAAGAGCATTTCTTGAATGAATTTCTCATTTCATGATTTTAAAAGTGATGAATGATTCTTAAAGGAATGGTTTTCATAGGAGTTTTTAAATTGAGTTTTTGGAATGACTATGAATTTAATATTTTTATGCTTTAAAAAAATTGTGATTTTTATACATGAGTAATTTTATGAGAAAAATTTATTTCCTATGTGTGTATGTGTATGTGTGTACGGTTTGGCCATGTATGTGCATGCTTAGAACCATATAGAAAATAGATTAGTAAAAGAGTGTGAAATTAAGGAGAAAAGCCAACCAATAGGAATTAGGATGAGTGCCTTAAATTACTCTTCTTTGTCTAGGTTGATAAGACCTAAACCATGCAACAAATTGAAGTACCAAAATTGCCCCTCCTAAACCTATGATGACCGAATTTCCCAAGGGCAAAAGAGTAAACTCACGTTTTGCCTATATATACCTTTGGCCTTAGTTCATTTTCATTCATTCACTCTCATTTCCTTTCATTTCACTTTCATTTCTAAACACTTCACACTAAGAGCTCCATCAAGCTCTTAGAGAGAGAGAGAGAGGCCGAGAAGAAGAAGAAGGAAGAAGAAGAGGAACCAATCTTGATGATGGAGTTCCCTTGAAGATCTAAGGTGTAGGAGCTTGAAGATCTTTCCTTCTTGGTGTGTTTCAAAGATCCTAGAAGTATTAGAGTTAGTTTGATTTCTAAGCTTGGTAATTTTCTTTTCTTCTTGCATGTTTAATTTTATGGCTTGATTGAAGGTTGCATGTGTTGTTTTGCTTTGATCTTGAGTTTTTGGAGTTAAAAGAACTTGTAAAATGCTAAACCATGAGCTAGATGATTCGTCCATGGCTAGCAAACTTGGTCTTGATACTTTTTAACTAGATCTAAGTAGTTGCATGTTGATATTAAACTTGGAAAAGTTGATTCATGTACTTGCATGTCTTGATCTTAACTTGAGCATGAAAAAGCTTTGATTTTGTCTTGATCTATGAAAAAGCTTTGATCTTGAAGTCATGCATGTTGATTGTGAGCAAAAAGATCTAACCTTTCTCAATGCATGTCACGGTTTTGCAAAGAACCAAGGAAACAAGCGTTTGAAAAATGATTTTGAGTTGATCTATGTTTTATGTTCTTGCATGTTAAAGATTTGAAGTTAAATCTTGATTTCTAGTGATGTGTATTCGGTTTAAGCGTAGAACCAAGAGATCATGTCTTGATTCTAATAAAAAGGCACATGTATGTAAATCTTTACTTGATTTAAGGATTTTAAAAGTGCATGTATAAGAATTGAAGTTAAAACTTTGTTGAGTGGTGATGATGATTCGGTTTAGTGCTTTAAAAAGGAAATGATGTTTTTAAAATTTTGTGTGTGAGCAAGTACATGATTAAATCCATGAATCTTGATATTTGCATGTTGAAAAGTGAACCAAAAACCTTGTCTTGATCATGATGAGTTTTCGGCCAATACATGCTAACTAGGATAGGATTCTTTTTTTCATGAAGTGACATAAAGTAATGAGTGTGTTTTGTGAGTTAATGCTAAGTTAATGTGTTTGAAATTGTGTTGTAATTGTTTTCTTTTCTATTCGGTTTTGGTGATGCAAATGAGTAAATGAGTTTAGATATTTCAAGAAGAGTTTCCAATGATTTTGATTATATTCTTTTCTTCCCAAAAATCATTCTTAAGGTATTTCCATTTTAAAAGTGTTTTCGATGGATGAAAAGTGTAAATTTTTAAGTACCACTTGAAATAACAAAAGCTAGATTGAAAAGTATCGATTTTTCGGTGTTTAAAGAAGTCAAAGTGTGGCTGGACCAATTGCATACAGCCACATAAATTGATTGTTTAATATATATTATTATGAGTATTCAAACGATTTTGAGAAATTTCAAGTGCAAGAAAAGATTGGAATTGTTTTGACAAGTGATTGTAATTTTAAAGAAAGTAATGAAAAGAAATAAGAGCTTTTCCTATTTTAAGTGACGAAGAATAAAGTGATGAATTTCAATTGAAATAAATTTGACGTAAACGTATTTTTAAAATACGAGGTATTCTTTAGACGGTGGAACGGGATCGCAAGGAGAAGCGAGAGACTATCGAGGACAAGGCAATTCACCTGCTGGATTAAGAGGTGAGAGTGCTGTGAACCCACGACGTGGTTGCCTATAGATCGAATATATGGGCTGTGATAATTGCTGAGAATTATGTGATATGTTAAAATGCTAACTGTTTATATGCTCAGTTATTTGTAATGCATGATTAGTTCGTTATGTATCTAAATTCACTGTATTAATGTTGTTGAGTATATTGTCGTTCTGTCTGGAACTCTGGTTGTTGTTATGCGTGGTAATGTGAATCATGGGAAAAGAATAAGGCTTGAGATTAATTGAAAATTTTAAGAAAGATGTTAAGTGTTGAGAGCTGCGAATGCCCCACTTGAACAATGATGCTGAGACCGTGTTAATGATATTGAGATTGTGCTCATGATGCGGAGATTGCGCTCATGATGTCGAGTTTGTGCTCGAGGACTCATGGATGATGATGATTGCAAAGTATCAAGATGATACAAGAGATTTATGAGATTTTTCCTACGGGAACAGTTTGATGTGCTGTGATGCCAAGTGGCAATTGAAAGTGAAAGAGACATGTGATTATTTTGGGGAACGGATATAACCCTTAGTGGTCGGCACTTGTCGAAGGGATGAATCAAGGGCGAGCTGACCTTAGGTTAATTAAAGAACATAAAAGACTTTAAAAGACTCTAACATAAGTGGTCGAGGCCGTACCCGATACAAATAAAAACAGTTTAAGTATAGTACTAGGAAGTGACTCCTAGGTCGTCTCCCAAGGAATATCTTATCAAGCAAAAGGTCGAACACATAGTATGCATAGAAAACAGGGGGGTTTTGTATTGAATATTGAATAATTGAAATTAAAACAGAATTAAATCAAAACGAAGTAACAGATAAGGAAAAGAGGATAAACCCCTTTGGCTCGCATTCACAACTCTATCATCGGTCACAAAAGATCAATTTCTTTCCTCTTCACTGTCCAACTCGTGAGAACTAAATACTAAGCGAAAATTCAATTCTCACCCCAAAACCCAAACCTCTAATTAAGCATTAAAAGCCAAAGCATGGAGTTTTTACGAGTTTGCATAAATTAAGCATTCATACACATGGATTATCTCTATAGAATGGAACTAAGCGAACCATAACATATCAATAAGCATGAAAACAGTGAATAAAAACGAAATAGCATTAAGAATAAAACCTCAAGAGTATGTGATACATTACCAAAGGGATTTAACCTAAGAGTTTAGCCTTCCATGAAGAAAAATACCAAAAACGTGTAGAAAGGGAAGAGAGAGAAACCCTAGCAGCCACCACAAGCTTGGAGAGCAAAAACTAAGCCTTCTCTAAGAGAGAGAATGTAAAAACGTGAATGATAGATTGTGGCTGCTAGGTCTACACGAAATTGGCTAATTAAATCACAAAACGGGCCTAAATCATGGGCCCAAATCCTAAGGAAAGCTAATCTCTAAATTAAATCTAAAAATATCCTATAGATAAAATCTAAATCTTAAAAGATATAAACTAAATCTCAAATAATCCTAAGGATAGATTACAATCTTCACTTCATCATATATCTTCTCTTCCAAAATTAAATCTTCACTCCCAAAATGCCCAAAAAGCCCTTGTGCCAAATATGACCTGAAAATAGAAATAAAATTAATTAGGCTAAATAATCCCAAATTAAACAATATTCAGAATATTAGTCCAATAAACTCTAAATCACTAAATCAAGCTAAACAATGTCAAATGGCAAACAATTATCAATAATAGGAGTAAAATAATGCAAGGAATAATGGGAAATAAAATGCTCATCAATAAGCGGTGAGTAATGAGTGCGAAGTAGTGGAGAGGAAGATACCAAGGGTATCAAGGATACTCAGGTGGAGATTGCATGAGGGGAGGGCAAGGACGGTGAACGTCAAGAAGCCTGAAGTATATTTCTAGGCGGAACGAATTCCACATGTGGTATACCAGACGTGGTAGGGACTGGGTCCAAAGCCGTGGTAAGTTCTGCACCGCGAACTAGAAATAGTACTGTCACCCCCTTGATTGCAAATCTAGAACAGTGAGAGGGACTGGAACGGGGCTCTGTGATTTTGCCACTGTACCCGATTTTTCTACAGTGTGCCTTGATTATAATTTGAATTGAGACTGTACCCGATTTTCTACAGTTCTCCTGGATTGGAGCCATTTGATTTGTTGAGACAGCTGTCAAGCCCGCGTGGAAAAGGTCCTGTACTCCTGTTAGCTTTCGACTAGGTTGGATGGATGACCGAGGAGATGTAGACGTGTGTGCTGACTGATTTTCCTCAGTGATGGTTTTTCCCCGCCTCATTGAGTGAACCGATTTGATAAGACTTAAGAATGATGAAAGATTCAAAGAAAGAAAGAAAGTATAAGTGAATGTCTGAAAGATTGAGAAAGACTGTGATAAGACTTGAATGCTTGAAAAGATTGTGATGCCAAGTGCAGTGAGTTATATGGCAATGAGTTGCGATTTTGATATATTTGGAATACCATGATATGCTTTGTTTATAAGTGATTCATATATGCTTATTTGTATAACATGTTCAGTTATGATGAGGATGATGTGATTATACTGTGCTACATGTTTATGTTATACTGTTCTGGTTATATTGTCCTGTTCTATTATTTGCCTGTCTTTATATTGAGTCTATCATGAAACCGTATGGTCGACCCGTTAGTGTTCAGAACACTGACTCTCTCCTACCATGTTGTCGTATTGGCATTTGCCGGTATTGCAACGGGTAGATAGCGTATCGTGTAGCGATTCACATGTGGCCTCTTCAAGGAGGAACATGGGTGGTGGTCCTTGAAGGATGGATATGGAGAGGAGATACTCGGTTGGAGATCGACGATCCCAGGCACATTTTGCGAGGGACGAGTCTGGACGTGCATGTGGGGCATGTCATTCTTCGTGACTATTAGGATGGCGGACCAAGGGAACATCATGAGTTTGATGGTCAACCCGCACCGTTAGCAGTAGTGACTCTACAGCCGGTGGAGGAGGAAGATGTGTGTGACTCTGGTCATGAAGCGGATGCGGATTCTGGTGATACGATGGAAGCGGATGATGGTCCGGATGGAGAGTGAAGCCCAATGTTCTGTGTCTAGATGTTCTAGTGTCTAGGATCTAAGTTCCCAATCGAGGATTACCTTGTGAAATACTATTGATGTAATCAAGCTACTTTTAATTATGTTTTTAAGCAAATTTCAAAACCTGGTATGTAACCTTTTGTAACCATGAACTGCTTTTGGGAAAATTGCTGGAGATGAGACTCCAATGCCTTTGGTTTATGATAATGATAATTATAATGATGACGATGTTATGAAATGTTGATGGTATTTCGGTTATGGGAAGTTTTAAGTGACAACTCGATTTTCTGTTAAGTGACATTAGCAACTGATGAACTCATGTTTTAAAAAAAAATGGCCTCATTTTTACAACAAATTGATAATAAATCAGCAATAGTTTTGGAAATGAAAATCGGGCTGTTACAGAAGTGGTATCAGAGCAATGGTAATCCTCAGTGGCCTTAAGCATAGCCTTATAAGCTTACTCTGTGTGACTCTGTGCGTCTAGAGTGTAGGTTTGAGTTGTTGTGTTGAACCCTTTCTGTTTTATTTTCAAGATGAGTCGTACGCGTGGAAGACCTCCTGGTTCGGTTTCGAGAAACTCTAGTGAGGATGCTGATAACCCAAATCTGGCGAATCTGGTGGCTTAGATGACGGCAGTAATGACGGGCGTCAATGATAATCTGCAAGCGCTACATCGGCAAGCATAACAGAATTTTAACAATCAGCAGCAAGCTCAGAACTTGGAAGCACAAGGATATAAGGGATTGGATGAATTCTGTCGTCGCAACCCAAAGGAGTTTGCTGGAGGTTTCGCTCTGGATGCAGCAGTGGAGTGGATAGAGGATTTAGAAAGAATTTTCGGGGGTATGGTGCAGTGCAATGATGAGCAAAAGTTGGCTTATGCTGGATATGTGCTGACGAAAGAGGCTGCAGCATGGTGGCGAATTACCAAGCAAGTAATGTTGAATTCGGGAGAGGCGTTGACATGGGAAGCTTTTAAGCTGAAATTTTTGGAGAAGTATTTTCCGGTGTATCTAAGGACTGAGAAAGAAATGGAATTTTTAAGGTTGACTCAAGGAAATCTGTCAGTCGATGAGTATGCTTCGAAATTCGAAGGGCTGGTTAAGTATGTACCTCAGTATGCTGGAGGAGAGAATGAGCGGTCAAAATGTTCTAAGTTTAAGGATGGTCTCAAGCCGGAAATCAAGTTAGCTTTTTCTCACCTAGAGATAGAGGACTTTGCTAATCTGGTAAATAGGTGTCGGATGTATGAGGGAGGTTTGAAGGCAAGAGGTGCAGTTGAGAAGGTGACGAATCCATCTTCATCTCATGGACCGATTCGTAATCTTCCTTTTCATAGAGATTCTGGTGGAAAGTATAGGACTCCACACTCGTACTCTGGCTCTGGTGGAAGAAGAGATCAACGTTTTGGAGGAAATGGGCAAGGTGGAAGCTTTGGAGGCAATGGTAATCGCGGTGGGAATCGTGGAAGTAATAGTTTTGGGGGAAGCCGTATGAGTCATAGTGGTGGAAGTCGTAACAGCTTTGGTGGAATGAGATCAGGAACTACACCTCCTCGTTGCAACAAGTGTGGTCGCAATCATTTTAGTTCGATGTGTCCACCCAGGAATCCGAATTGCTTCAATTGTGATAAGCCTGGTCACATCGCGAAGGATTGCAAGGAACCTAAGAGAGTGGCTAATTCAGGGAATGCAAATCGTCCTACTCTGCAAGGGAGGGTGTTCACTATGAGCGGAGCTGAAGCTGCGAATGCTGCTAATCTGATCCAAGGTGAATGTTTCATTCATAAGAATTCCTTGTTAGTGTTGTATGATTCGGGTGCTCCTCACTCGTTTATTGCTAATGATGTGGTGAATAAATTAAAGTTGAAAGTAGATGCTTTGCCTTATGATTTGATTATTTCTACCCCTACTGATAGACCTGTGATAGTGTCTACTTATTGTTCTAATTGCCCAGTAGAGATAGAAGGTAACACCTATTTTGTTGATTTGATTCAACTACCCCTTTCTCAAATAGATGTTATCTTAGGAATGGATTGGCTTATGAGGAATCATGTTCTTCCGAACTGTTCCGAAAAGTCGTTAGTCTTTAGTGAAACCCAATCCTCTTTACCTAAACCCAAAGACCCTGAGCATTTATCTGCCAAGCAAGTTCAAACTTCATTGAAGGATGGAGCAGTGGCCTACATGTTCTTAGCTTCATTGGATGTCAAGAAGGATAACGAGCTACACGAGTTGCCAGTGGTTAGAGATTTTCCTGAAGTATTTCTAGAAGAGAAGTTGAATTCTCAATTGATGTAATCCCTGGAAATGGACCTATTTCCAAAGCACCCTATAGGATGGTCCCGGTGGAGTTAGCTGAATTGAAGAAGCAACTAGAAGAGATATTGGAGAAGAAGATGATACGACCGAGTGTTTCTCCATGGGGAGCACCGGTGTTGTTTGTCAAAAAGAAGGATGGTAGTATGCGTTTATGTACGGACTATCGCCAATTGAACAATGTGATGATCAAGAATAAGTATCCTTTGCCCAGAATTGATGACTTGTTGGATCAATTGAAGGGAGAGTCCGTATTCTCCAAGATAGATCTTCGATCAGGATATCATCAGATTAGAGTAAAGGAGGAAGATATTCCCAAGACTGCTTTCAGAACTCGTTATGGGAATTACGAGTATCTGGTTATGCCTTTTGGTGTAACAAATGCTCTTGCGATATTCATGGACTACATGAATAGGATTTTTCATCCTTACTTGGACTCATTTGTTGTCGTGTTTATCGACGATATTTTGATTTATTCCAAGACTAAGAAGGAACACGCTGAGCATTTAAGGACAGTTTTGACAATGTTGAAGGACAAGCAGCTTTATACTAAGCTATTGAAGTGTGATTTTTGGTTGGATTCAGTGCATTTCTTAGGGCACGTGATCACAAAGGATGGAATTGCGGTGGATCCTGCAAAGGTAGAAGCTGTGCTGGAATGGAAAACATCGACATCTGTGACAGAAATACGTAGTTTCTTGGGATTAGCAGGGTATTACCGTCGGTTTATCGAAGGATTTTCTCGCTTATCCCTGCCTTTGACAAAGCTGACGAGGAAAGGTCAACTATTTGAATGGTCGGCAAAGTGTGAGGAGAATTTCCAAGAATTGAAGAAGAGGTTAACGACCGCACCAGTGTTGGTTTTACCGGATACAACAAAGCCCTTCTGTGTGTATTGTGACGCTTCGAAGCAAGGGTTAGGATGCGTGCTGATGCAAGAGAGGAAGGTAGTAGCCTATGCTTCGCGACAACTGAAGATTCATGAGCTTAATTATCCAACTCATGACTTGGAGCTGGCGGCAGTGGTGTTTGCTTTGAAGATTTGGAGACACTACTTGTATGGTGTAAGGGTTGAAGTTTTCAGTGATCACAAGAGTTTGAAGTACTTGTTTGAGCAGAAGGAGTTGAATATGCGTCAGAGAAGGTGGATGGAATTTTTGAAGGATTATGATCTCGAGCTACAATATCACCCTGGAAAGGCAAATGTAGTTGTTGATGCCTTAAGTAGGAAATCATTGCATGTTTCTGCATTGATGATAAAGGAAATGAAGTTGATTGAAGAGTTTCGAGATTTGAATTTAGGCGTGGAGTTCAAACCTAAGAGCATGATATTGGGACAGTTGACGGTCTCAAGTGGATTTATGGAAAAGATAAAGGAACTTCAATTGAAAGATGAGGAGCTTCAAGCTAAGAAAGAACTTTCGGAAAAAGGGAAAGAAGTGGAATTCAGAATTGGTAGTGATGGAGTGTTAAGATACAAAGATCGTGTCTGTGTACCAGACAATGCTGAGATAAAGGGAATGATATTGGAAGAAGCTCATAAAAGTAAGTTGAGTTTACACCCTGGCTCTCAAAAGATGTACCAAGACCTCAAGAAGATATTTTGGTGGTCTGGAATGAAGAGGGAAGTTGCGGAGTATGTGTCTCGATGTCTGACATGCCAGAAAGCGAAAATAGAGCATAAAAAGCCTGGTGGTGAGCTACAACCGTTGGCAGTGCCAGTGTGGAAGTGGGATTGTGTAACCATGGATTTTGTCTCTGGTTTTCCTAAGACTCAAAAAGGGTATGATGCTATATGGGTAATTGTGGATCGATTGACGAAGACTGCACGGTTTATTCCTGTCAATATGAAGTATCCATTGGATAGGCTGGCTGAGCTATATTTGAAGGAAGTGGTGAGATTGCATGGAGTACCCTCAAGTATAGTATCAGACAGAGATCCGCGTTTTACTTCTAAATTTTGGGTTAGTTTGCAAGCAGCAATTGGAACAAGGTTGGATTTAAGTTCGGCTTATCATCCGCAGACTGATGGACAATCAGAGCGAACTATTCAAACGCTGGAAGATCTGCTGAGAGCTTGTGTGATAGAGAATGCTGGGAATTGGGATTCTTTTCTGCATCTGATTGAGTTCACCTACAACAACAGTTTCCATTCAAGCATTGGAATGGCGCCGTATGAAGCTTTGTATGGTAGAACGTGCAGAACACCCTTGTGTTGGTTTGAGACTGGAGAGCATCTGATAATAGGACCTGATATAGTGCAGCAGACGAATGAGAAGGTGAAGTTAATTCAGGAAAGAATGAGAGCTACTCAGAGCCGACAGAAGAGCTATCAGGATAAGAGGAGAAGTCCGCTGGAATTCAATGAAGGAGATTTTGTGTTTATGAAGGTAGTGCCAACTACCGGAATTGGCAGAATGCTCAAAACCAGAAAACTTACACCTCGTTTCATTGGACCTTACCCAATTCTTAAAAGAATAGGACCCTTAGCCTACCAAATTGCTTTACCCCCTTTGCTTCCTAACTTGCATAATGTCTTTCATGTGTCTTAACTGAGAAAGTATATTCATGACCCTTCACACATCATTGAGCCTGACTCAATACAACTAAAGGAAAATCTTACATATGAAGCTTTACCTCTAAGGATAGATGGTAGTAGTGTCAAGAGGTTAAGAGGAAAAGAGCTACCCTTAGTTAAAGTAATATGGAGTCGGAACAATGGAGAAGATGCGACATGGGAGCTTGAGAGCAAGAAGAGAAGTTCTTATTCGCACCTTTTTGCTTCAGGTACGACATTTCTCGGGGACGAGAAATCTTCATGTTGGGGAGAATGTAACACCCGTCTAAATCCTCGTATTTATTTTAAACAATAAAGAGATTTGTTTTGAGAAAGTGTTTTGAAAGAGAATTTCTTGAATGAATTTCCCATTTCATGATTTTAAAAGTGATGAATGATTCTTAAAGGAATGGTTTTCATAGGAGTTTTTAAATTGAGTTTTTGGAATGGCTATGAATTTAATATTTTTATGCTTTAAAAAAAATTGTGATTTTTATACATGAGTAATTTTATGAGAAAAATTTATTTCCTATGTGTGTATGTGTATGTGTGTACGGTTTGGCCATGTATGTGCATGCTTAGGATTTTTTTTTTTGGACAAGAAGCTTATGGGATAAATTAGAACCATATAGAAAATAGATTAGTAAAAGAGTGTGAATTAAGGAGAAAAGCCAACCAATAGGAATTAGGATGAGTGCCTTAAATTACTCTTCTTTGTCTAGGTTGATAAGACCTAAACCATGCAACAAATTGAAGTACCAAAATTGCCCCTCCTAAACCTATGATGACCGAATTTCCCAAGGGCAAAAGAGTAAACTCACGTTTTGCCTATATATACCTTTGGCCTTAGTTCATTTTCATTCATTCACTCTCATTTCCTTTCATTTCACTTTCATTTCTAAACACTTCACACTAAGAGCTCCATCAAGCTCTTAGAGAGAGAGAGAGAGAGGCCGAGAAGAAGAAGAAGGAAGAAGAAGAGGAACCAAGCTTGATGATGGAGTTCCCTTGAAGATCTAAGGTGTAGGAGCTTGAAGATCTTTCCTTCTTGGTGTGTTTCAAAGATCCTAGAAGTATTAGAGTTAGTTTGATTTCTAAGCTTGGTAATTTTCTTTTCTTCTTGCATGTTTAATTTTATGGCTTGATTGAAGGTTGCATGTGTTGTTTTGCTTTGATCTTGAGGTTTTGGAGTTAAAAGAACTTGTAAAATGCTAAACCATGAGCTAGATGATTCGGCCATGGCTAGCAAACTTGGTCTTGATACTTTTTAACTAGATCCAAGTAGTTGCATGTTGATTTTATACTTGGAAAAGTTGATTCATGTACTTGCATGTCTTGATCTTAACTTGAGCATGAAAAAGCTTTGATTTTGTCTTGATCTATGAAAAAGCTTTGATCTTGAAGTCATGCATGTTGATTGTGAGAAAAAAAGATCTAACCTTTCTCAATGCATGTCACGGTTTTGCAAAGAACCAAGGAAACAAGCTTTTGAAAAATGATTTTGAGTTGATCTATGTTTTATGTTCTTGCATGTTAAAGATTTGAAGTTAAATCTTGATTTCTAGTGATGTGTATTCGGTTTAAGCTTAGAACCAAGAGATCATGTCTTGATTCTAATAAAAAGGCACATGTATGTAAATCTTTACTTGATTTAAGGATTTTAAAAGTGCATGTATAAGAATTGAAGTTAAAACTTTTTTGAGTGGTGATGATGATTCGGTTTAGTGCTTTAAAAAGGAAATGATGTTTTTAAAATTTTGTGTATGAGCAAGTACATGATTAAATCCATGAATCTTGATATTTGCATGTTGAAAAGTGAACCAAAAACCTTGTCTTGATCATGATGAGTTTTCGGCCAATACATGCTAACTAGGATAGGATTCTTTTTTTCATGAAGTGACATAAAGTAATGAGTGTGTTTTGTGAATTAATGCTAAGTTAATGTATTTGAAATTATGTTGTAATTGTTTTCTTTTCTATTCGGTTTTGGTGATGCAAATGAGTAAATGAGTTTAGATATTTCAAGAAGAGTTTCCAATGATTTTGATTATATTCTTTGCTGCCCAAAAATCATTCTTAAGGTATTTCCATTTTAAAAGTGTTTTCGATGGATGAAAAGTAAATTTTTAAGTACCACTTGAAATAACAAAAGCTAGATTGAAAAGTATCGATTTTTCGGTGTTTAAAGAAGTCAAAGTGTGGCTGGACCAATTGCATACAGCCACATAAATTGATTGTTTAATATATATTATTATGAGTTTTCAAACGATTTTGAGAAATTTCAAGTGCAAGAAAAGATTGGAATTGTTTTGACAAGTGATTGTAATTTTAAAGAAAGTAATGAAAAGAAATAAGAGCTTTTCCTATTTTAAGTGACGAAGAATAAAGTGATGAATTTCAATTGAAATAAATTTGACGTAAACGTATTTTTAAAATACGAGGTATTCTTTAGACGGTGGAACGGGATCGCAAGGAGAAGCGAGAGACTATCGAGGACAAGGCAATTCACCTGCTGGATTAAGAGGTGAGAGTGCTGTGAACCCACGACATGGTTGCCTATAGATCGAATATATGGGCTGTGATAATTTCTGAGAATTATGTGATATGTTAAAATGCTAACTGTTTATATGCTCAGTTATTTGTAATGCATGATTAGTTCGTTATGTATCTAAATTCACTGTATTAATGCTGTTGAGTATATTGTCGTTCTGTCTGGAACTCTAGTTGTTGTTATGCGTGGTAATGTGAATCATGGGAAAAGAATAAGGCTTGAGATTAATTGAAAAATTTAAGAAAGATGTTAAGTGTTGAGAGCTGCGAATGCCCCAGTTGAACAATGATGCTGAGACTGTGTTAATGATATTGAGATTGTGCTCATGATGCGGAGATTGCGCTCATGATGTCGAGTTTGTGCTCGAGGACTCATGGATGATGATGATTGCAAAGTATCAAGATGATACAAGAGATTTATGAGATTTTTCCTACGGGAACGGTTTGATGTGCTGTGATGCCAAGTGGCTATTGAAAGTGAAAGAGACATGTGATTATTTTGGGGAACGGATATAACCCTTAGTGGTCGGCACTTGTCGAAGGGATGAATCAAGGGCGAGCTGACCTTAGGTTAATTAAAGAACATAAAAGACTTTAAAAGACTCTAACATAAGCGGTGAGTAATGAGTGTGAAGTAGTGGAGAGGAAGATACCAAGGGTATCAAGGATACTCAGGTGGAGATTGCATGAGGGGAGGGCAAGGACGGCGAACGTCAAGAAGCCTGGAGTATATTTCTAGGCGGAACGAATTCCACATGTGGTATACCAAACGTGGTAGGGACTGGGTCCAAAGCCGTGGTAAGTTCTGCACCACGAACTAGAAATAGTACTGTCACCCCCTTGATTGCAAATCTAGAACAGTGAGAGGGACTGGAACGGGGCTCTGTGATTTTGCCACTGTACCCGATTTTTCTACAGTGTGCCTTGATTATAATTTGAATTGAGACTGTACCCGATTTTCTACAGTTCTCCTGGCTATGAGCCATTTGATTTGTTTAGACATTTGTCAAGCCCGCGTGGAAAAGGTCATGTACTCCTGTTAGCTTCTAACTAGGTTGGATGGATGACCGAGGAGATGTAGACGTGTGTGCTGACTGATTTTCCTCATTGATGGTTTTTCCCCGCCTCATTGAGTGAACCGATTTGATAAGACTTAAGAATGATGAAAGATTCAAAGAAAGAAAGAAAGTATAAGTGAATGTATGAAAGATTGAGAAAGACTGTGATAAGACTTGAATGCTTGAAAAGATTGTGATGCCAAGTGCAGTGAGTTATATGACAATGAGTTGTGATTTTGATATATTTGGAGTACCATGATATGCTTTGTTTATAAGTGATTCATATATGCTTATTTGTATAACATGTTCAGTTATGATGAGGATGATGTGATTATACTGTGCTACATGTTTATGTTATACTGTTCTGGTTATATTGTCTTGTTCTATTATTTGCCTGTCTTTATATTGAGTCTATCATGAAACCGTATGGTCGACCCGTTAGTGTTCGGAACACTGACTCTCTCCTACCATGTTGTCGTATTGGCATTTGCCGGTATTGCAATGGGTAGATGGCGTATCGTGTAGCGATTCACATGTGGCCTCTTCAAGGAGGAAAATGGGTGGTTGTCCCTGAAGGATGGATATGGAGAGGAGATACTCGGTTGGAGATCGACGATCCCAGGCACATTTTGCGAGGGACGAGTCTGGACGTGCATGTGGGGCATGTCACTCTTCGTGACTATTAGGATGGCGGACCAAGGGAACATCATGAGTATGATGGTCAACCCGCACCGTTAGCAGCAGTGACTCCACAGCCGGTGGAGGAGGAAGATGTGCGTGACTCTGGTCATGAAGCGGATGCGGATTCTGGTGATACGATGGAAGCGGATGATGGTCCGGTTGGAGAGTGAAGCCCGATGTTCTGTGTCTAGATGTTCTAGTGTCTAGGATCTAAGTTCCCAATCGAGGATTACCTTGTGCAGTACTATTGATGTAATCAAGCTACTTTTAATTATGTTTTTAAGCAAATTTCAAAACCTGGTATGTAACCTTTTGTAACCATGAACTGCTTTTGGGAAAATTGCTGGAGATGAGACTCCAATGCCTTTGGTTTATGATAATGATAATTATAATGATGACGATGTTATTAAATGTTGATGGTATTTCGGTTATGGGAAGTTTTAAGTGACAACTCGATTTTCAGTTAAGTGACATTAGCAACTGATGAACTCATGTTTTTTTTTAAAAAAAATGGCCTCATTTTTACAACAAATTGATAATAAATCAGCAATAGTTTTGGAAATGAAAATCGGGCTGTTACACCATATGACTGTAACTTGCATTCTTGGTGCAGAGGGCGCTCCCACAAAACTTGACTATCAAAGGCACACCTCAGCACATTAGAAGTAGTACTGACAGTATTCATTTACTTGTATCATCTATAGTATTTGTACGCCTTAAAGGGCGCCCTCACAAAGCTGGACTATCAAAGGCGCACCTCACCACAGTAGAAGTAGTACTGACAGTACCCATTTACTTGTATCATCTGTAGTATTTGTACGCCTTAAAGGGTGCCCTCACAAAGTTGGACTGTTAAAGGCGCACCTTTTGTCTGTAGAAATAGTACAAATATTTCCCTGTACTTCAGAAAAGCCAAACTTCATTAAGTTTACGAACCCACAGTAATCTCTGTATAATTATCATCCTATAAAAAAAATCCGAAACACTAATTTACCATATGATTATCATATGAGTGGTTATATTTAACAATTTAAAATTTAAAATATAGAAAATAAAGATTTAAAAAGTAAATTTATATTAAAAAAAAAAAAAGAAAAAAGAAGAAGGTTGTCGTCCATTGCATCCTGCACTCAAAGTATAACATCCGAAAAACGTACATTGATGTATCTGCACTCAAGTAAACTTTACATCCTCCACTGCATGTTCAGAGATTAAAAATCAATACATGGACATTGATGTAAAGGTACACTCATCTTTTAATATATACTTTGACACTAAGTGATCGATATCTACACATCTTCATGCTTAAAATAACTTCCCAACATACTATTTTGATTAAAAGAAAAAGAACAAATTATAATCATATTATGAATTATGAATTAATAGTTATGAACGAATGATTATTATTAAAATATGACTTGTTATAGAATAAAAATTCTTGACCAAAGAAATTGACTATTATAGTTATTAATTTTTTAGTTGAAATTATAATTCATTTATTATCAAACTATAAAAATTAACTCATCACACTGTAATACTATACCAATGAGTTTTTTATTATAACTACAATAACTAGAGGGAAATAGTGCATCAGATTTTTATTTTCTTTTATTTATTTTATTATTATTATTTTTTTTTTGCATCAAAGGCATCCTCTAGGCAGGCGTAGAAACTACCGAAGTGCATCAGATTTTTAAGAATTGATTTATGTGTTTTTTTTATTGATAGTATTGATAGTTGATTTACTTTTAATTTGTTCTTTTATAAAATTTGTCCACAAAATTAAGGACTAAAAATAAAAGGATTAATATATACTAATGTTATATTGAGTCCTATTGTTTTATGTTGGGATCGTATTTGTTAGATAAAAATAAAAAAACAAGTGCATGCACAATGTTAACACCAGAAGACAGTAAAATAACAGTACATTATATCGTTAGTAACTTCTCATGAATTTGATTATTTGAATTTCAATAAATAATCTTATGTTTCCAAATAAGGTAATATTGATTCAATTCATAAACACAAAATGATTAACAATTAATTTAGCATGATGTTAATTAAGAAACCATCATGAAAGTTAAGATGGAAAAGAGTAAAAAAAAAATCATTTAAAAAAAACTACTTACGTTCTCAAATATTAATTAACTAACAATAAAGACACAAAAAACAACTAACCTGTGTATTACGCAGGGTTGAAACTAGTCTATACATAAAAGTAAAATGCATTACAAATTAACATTAAATGTGGTGATAAAAGTGGAAGAAAAATAAAATTATTTATTTCCAAAATATTTTAGAAAGACATTAGCAACATATATGTGAAATTTTAACTAAAAAGTTTTAATGAAAATATTAAACAAAAATAAAAAAAAAATTATCACTTCATCCAAGCATCTAACTATGTATAATATACATTAGTAAAATTCACTACACATTACCATTAAATGTGGTGATAAAAATGAAAGAAAAAATTATTCACTTCCAAAATATTTTTAGCAAGTAATTATTAATGTATATGTGAAATTTTAACGATTAAGTCTTAATGAAAATATTAAACCAAAATAAAAAATAATTATCACTTATTTCAACTAAATACATTCATCACATAATAAAAATTTGGTTTAAATATCGAAACGGTACGTATAAATGTTAATCTTTTTGACATTAATCCCTACAAAAAAAACTGTTTGAGTTTTGATCTTTACTTTTACATTTCATTTTGGTTTTGGTCTCTGGTACAACAGCAGCAGCATCAATATGCACATTTTTTTAATTTCAAAATATGATTTAGCTAGTAATAAATAATTAAAGGAATTGCATAGAATTGAAATAGTTTAGCTCTCGAAAGCAATCAATTCTTAGTTGATAACATAAAATTAAATGAAACTTAAAATTGTTATTACAAATTCGTGTGATGATTGTAACACCCACCACTTTTTCATTTTTCAAATTATATGCTATTATGTAATATAGTTTTATTCAAGCATTGAGATTTTATAACATATATTCTAATTATGCTTAGAAATGTATTAAGTATGTGTAATTTGAGTATTTTCAAAGACACAGTATAATTACTTGATTTTTGGATAAAGGGTTTATTTTTAGTTTTGTTGAAAGATAACATATGTGCGTATAATCAGGTTTCTAAGTGTTTATATAAGTATTAGAGGATATTTAGGACTTATTATGATGTCAAATTGGCCTAAAACAAAGTTTTGGAAACAAACCAGACTGCTCAAGCGAATCTGCTCCAATATCAAACACTAATGGAAAACGCAATCTCGCTCAAGCGAGAATCACACAAACTCGTTTCAGCAAAAGAGTTTCGCTCAAGCGAAACTATAAGTCCATAAAATTATGGATTTTTCCTGCTGAACTCGCTCAAACAAGCTAATCTTGCTGAAGTGAGATAGGTTGGTTCCAGAAAAAATATCAAGCCCTAAATGGCAGTGCCAAGGGGTTATATATACCCCAAGGCACCTGAGTTTCCCTCAATTCACACCACCACACCTTAAGCAACTCTTATATGTCAATTACACTCTTGAATTCCTTCCAAATCATCAAACCCTAACATCATACAACCAATATCCCTCTTCCAATAAAGTATCCTTAGTGCAAGGAGATAGTAAAGTAGTAGCTTGGAGTTAAGGAATTGCATTCAAAGGATCCTTGAAGTGGTCATAGCCTTATGAGCTTCAAGTTCTTGCTTTTGTTTATGCTAAGGTATAGGAGAAGTTTTTTTTTTTTTGAAATGAGGTATAGGAGAAGTTACTCTTATAATTATGATAGTAATTGAATAGCTCAAAGTTGTAGGAAGCTTTCCATGAGCCAAGGGAACCTATATGTGCAAACGCATGAGATTATTTGACTTGGAGGTCAATAAAATCCATGAGAACACGTAGAGCAAATTATATTTATTGTAAAAATGTTAATTTGGTTATCACTTAGTATGCTTGATAAATTATGTAAAATATGACTTAGGGAGTTGTTGAGATCACCTGATGAGTATGTAGTGATTGATTTACTAAATAAACGGCTATACTTAATGAAATGCTATATGTTACAAGTGATTGAGACTATGTAATATATGTGATTGTGCCTATGGAAATAATTATGTGTTATATGTGATATTATGATTATGTGATTGTGAAGTATGATGTGGTTATGTGTATAATGTATGCTTATATATGAGTTAAAACTTGTATGGGAATCATTGGCAAAAAAATTAGTATTGAAATAATCCTAAGCTAGAAAAACAGGTTTTTGTCAAGATAATGAGTTATCCAAATACTTAATTAGTTATTGAGTCTGATTTTTGAACTAGTTAAGCAACACAATAACTAGTAAACCAGAAGGATTAACTATTTATTGTGGATACATTTCAACACTGATTGTAATTATAAGCAGGATCATCGATTAACAGACACTGCTAACCGGTTATCTATTGCAGAAAACAATAAAATAGTTAAGTTCAAATTATATATAGAGAAAATAATATATACACTGACAGTGTAAAGATTTTTTACACTCTCAACATATTATCCACCGTTGATTGGTTAGCTTTGGTTGACTTATAAGTAAAAGTAATGCATATTGATGGCAGATGATGCAACGACAATGTAAAAAACTTTACACTGTCAGTGTATATATTATTTCTAATACTCTCTTTGATTCTAGTGATTCTCTTTAAAATATCAAGAAGAACATAATGGTATGAAACGTTGAACTTGGACATAGGTGAAATAGTATTAGTGACATTTATCTTACCAAAAGTATGCAATGATTTTTGAGAATATAATAGGGAATTTCTCTATGGTCCAAAGCTCAACAAGAGTAAAAATGAATGCATCATACATGGTACTCTGGTGGACAATGAGGAATGAGAAAGGAGGACATGAAGACTTTGGGAGCCTGATTGAGGATGATGTAGTGACTAGGTTGATGATGTTGATTCATCGAACAACTACTGGGAATTGTTTGCGAGTAGAGCTGATCCCTAGAGTGACAGGCCTAGCTAACCTCGTTGGGGATCAATCTGCAATAACAATAACAATTTTATCGGTCACTTGGTCATTTCAGGATCGGTTGAGGGTGATCTCGATAAGGGTTGAACCTGAGATGGGTTGTACTTGGTTTTGAGATGGGTCCAATATTATGGCATACATGATTGTGAGACTCTTACTCCCAGCTGCCTTTCCCAAAGTGTTGAGGAAGTGTTGTGAAAGGAAATGTGAGATATGGAGAATGATATGATAAATGAAAATCCAATGATTGGATACGCAGAATAGAATCCAGAGATTGGATTCGGGAAATTCCAATGAGATGCTGGTGCTTATGAGACAACACAAAAGGTGGGAAATTCCAACTGTGGTGGGTAAAAGTGGTGTGTTTCACAATACTCTTGCTTTGGCTGGATTCGGGCATGATGCAGGTGCTAAAATAAATCAACAAGTTTATAAATCTTCTAAATATGCTTATATCTCCAACTTGAATATGTTTGTTCCATCTTCTCAACTCGGTGGGATATGGATTCTGAATTGGAGAATATTTGCAATCTAGGTCAGTAGTTCGGCCTGGATTTGGGAGGGGTGAAGAAGAAATCAAAATTATTGGCTGTGGAACAAAGAGATCCGTGTGAGAAGGTAGGCAAGAAGGTTGAAGGGTGTCAATGATTGCGGGCTCTTTCAATATCAAAGGCTTGGGAAGGGCCTTAAAAAAGACTAATATTCGTAAATTAGTCTCTTCCTAAAATCTGGTTTATTTAGCTATTCAAGAAACAAAAATGGAGCATTTTTATGGTTTGTTACAAGGGTGAGCATGTGACAGGTTGAGATGGGTTGGGCTTGTCCCTTATCCATCCCTAAATGTTGTTCGGGTCAATTTTTGAAACCGAAGTTGTCCTTAATTAAAGCGAGACAAGGTAAAAATGGGTCCAAATTAGGACGAGTTCAGTTTGACCCGAGACAAGGATGAATAGCTTTAAAAAAAAAAATTTTAAAAATGTTCCTCTCATTCTTTTTTTTATCGTTATATCTAAAGTTTCTAAAAATAAAAATGTTCAAGATATGTTCGTTGTAATACCCACAATTTTTCATATTTTCATGAATTGATTTTTCTAGATTTATGATTGGACAGTATTTTCGGATTTCTATATCGATTTGTTATTTAATTTAAATTGCGAATGAAAATAATTGTCTCGAAATTATTTGTAATGATAGATTATTTTATTTTGAGATTTGGAAGAATTCTGAATTATTGATTTATGTGATTTATGTAACTTTGAAAATTCATAACTTTCGATCTGTAAATCCGAATTTAACGAATTTACAGTCAAAACGATCATATCGAAATGTAGAATTTATTTTTGTATAGTTTTGAATTTATTTACACTGTTCACGAAATTTTTATTATTTTTGGGAAGCTTATAATGTTTTATTAAAGCAAATTGAATTATGATTTTCAAGTGTTATTTGCTGTATTGGAAAAATAATATATTTTCCGCTGAATGGGAGTGTTGTACGGTTTTAAAATATTTTTATGCATTTCAAATTTAAATTGTTAGACATACAATTATGAGAGCACAAGACCCTAGGGTAACCCAATTAAACATAACCAACCCTAATTAAATGTAACCACCCTATATGTACCCTATAGGGGACATGCAATTAATGACCCTATCGTAAATAGATTTTGGGCCAATGCATGCCTTTTTCTTTTTACTCACTCTTTCCAACATTATTTTATTTAAAACCTATCTATATCCTATGACACTAATACTCATGAATATAAGCAAAAATTGTGAAGTACATACCCCATTTTTATGCTAAAAATTGTGAGGGAGTATAAGACCATGGGGGGAGACTTTTCATTTTTTTTTAAGCCCAATTTTTAAGCCACACACCCCACCCTGGACTCCCATTATAAATACCTAGCATCCCCCACATATTTCAATTGTTGTCATGTCATTTTAACAAAGAGAGAAAAAAAATAAGAAGAGGAGAGCAAGGTGTAACATCCCTAATTTAATTTCGAGTATAATTAATATGATAATCAGCTTAGAAGGATGAGAAGGGTGTTCTTAAGTTAAAATTAGTTGATTAGAAGAGTAGTTTCGGAGTTAGAAACATAGAACTTTGAAAAATTAAAAATACAAGATTGGTACCTCAAAACATGAATTCCACCGTTGGATATGAAGTTGAATATATGTAGAAGCCTACTTTGAAATTTGAGCAAGATCCGACGGGTAACAAAAAAGTTATAGTATTTTGAAGAAAAAATAAATAAATAGGAAAACTTATCTGAGCGACGCTTGAGCGGGCGCTCAAGCGTGCAGAGGGCCCAAACATGTTGCATCGAAGCACTTGATCTCAGGCTTGAGCGTGCGCCTGAGCGCGGTGCACCAACTACCCCAGATGCACCAGGTTGGCGCGCCAGAGACCCAATCACCACTAGCACCATGGACACGTGCCCAAGCGCGCGCCTGAGTGTGTGCGTCAGAATTTTCAATCTCAGCCACACGTTTTTGGCTTCCTCTTGAAGCCAACAAATCACCACCACATATCATTTCTTCCCATGCAAGAAACTCGAAAAATAGACATAATACAACAACAACAACAACAACAACAACACACAAAAACACAACACAACTTCATCATCTTCTTCATCCTTCATCATTTTCCTCCAAGAACCAACATCATCATCATCAATATGAACCATAAACTAAGAGCAACCACCATCACCTTCATCATCATCAAAATCTAAGCAAGAAAATAAATCCAAGAACTCCTTCCTTATTGCCTCTCAAACTCGTGACCTCCCTCTCTCATTTCCATTGGATCTCCAAGTTTCAAAGCTATGGAGAAATACACATGTATATGTTTCATCATCAAGCTAAGGACAAGTGAAGGACCACCCATTCCCCTCATACAATTCTCATCACAAGCTTAATTATACTCATTGGTTAGTGGCTATACTAAGGTGGCAAGCTAGGACATAGAGGAACAACTAGGGCTTGATTACTCTCTCTTTCTCCCTTCAGGTTGAGGTAAGGAGGGGGTATTACCTCTATTTAGAGGGTATATTCTAGATTGTATATAGTGGGAGGCGGAGGGGTGAGCGTGGGACGGGTTGGGACAGGTTTGATGTGGCCGTCACCCGACCCGTAAATATTAATAGGGTCAATTTGTAAACCCGTACCCGTTCCTAAACCCAAAAAAACCCGAATATATGTGGGTCTAAATAGGACGGGTCAAGATAAGGACGGGTTCGGGTTGACCCGAGAGAAGAATCACAAGACTAAAAGTGGGATCAAAGTAAAGCAAGTCATTGCAAGATACTAAGTTTCGATGTAAATAAGAAAAACTATGCTAAATTTAGATTCAAGATTTCACTTATGGCTACAAAAAATAATTAAACTAGGGAAATATTGTTTACAAAATGCCATTTATATAATATCGTACAACAAAGATAAGAAAATGGGACTTTTGGAAGTAAAGTCAAGTAATAAAGTGTCACTTAATAAATAAATAAAAAGTAATTAAATTGCTAAGTTAGAAATGACGCCATTTAATATATGATATAATGTATAAATATATAATATAAAAATAAAATAAAATCATGTTTACATCATTAATATATATATATAAAAAAATATTTACATATATCGGGTTGGGTTGGGTGACCTTGAGTTAAACCCGAACCCGACCCGTACCTGGTGTCGGGTAGCTTTATTTGGACCGAACCCGTCTCCTTCTCACATATGAGACCGGGTCCAACCCGACCCGAACCGACCGGGTCCGGTCCGGATCACCGGGTCGGTCCGGGTCCTGCACACCCTAAGGCTAGGAAAAAGAGTAGAATAACAAACCTTAGGGTATTTGATAATAATGGATTCTTAAGTAAATAAGTAAAGAAAAGATATTATTTGAATGCTTGTAAAAATGTGAAATTATGATAATTATGGAATCATAGGAATATTAATGAAATATAGAAAGAAAGGAAGAACATCAATTGTAGACTCGTTTATGTATATGATGATGATGGATAATAACT
Organism: Crotalaria pallida; assembly: GCA_037953625.1. Classification (NCBI taxonomy): domain Eukaryota; kingdom Viridiplantae; phylum Streptophyta; class Magnoliopsida; order Fabales; family Fabaceae; genus Crotalaria; species Crotalaria pallida. The sequence continues at coordinate 29,630,616 of CM075653.1, forward strand.
ATGGAAAATATAGAGATGTATGTGTTAAGTGAAAACGAGAATTGATTTAGAGAATGATTTGATTTTGAATGTTGATGATGAATAATGTAACTACGAATTAAAATGTTAAGAACCTTAGGACTTATAATAGAAGTAGAACACCACTAATTAGTTAATAAATTATTTAAGAGTGCTAATAAATGATTATGAAGTATATGATATGTTTGAACATAGGAGTAAGTGAGGTAGGGATGTAAGTGTATAATGATCATCCATAAAGGAGCGAGTATAATAGACCCTTCATAACGAAGCGTGAATAATAGACCCTCCATAACCGAGCTTGTATAATGGACCCTCCATAAATGAGCGTGTATAATGGACGCTACATACCGGAGCAAGAATAGGTATATAGGGACCCTACATAGCGGAGCAAGAATAGGTATATAGGGACCCTCCAATAAGGAGTGTGTAATAGGAATAATGATAGGACCCGCCCTTAGGGTGTGCGTAAATTAAAAAGTATAGGACTCACCTTAGAGGTGAATTAATAGAAAGAACGATAGACACCATAATGATAATGAGGAAAGGAAAATAAGTAATGAAATGGAACTAAGATAATGTATAAGTAGGATAAGACTAAAGCAATGACAAACTTTAAATGACTTAATTGTTTACTATGTCTTTTTTTAGAATGTATTTTATAAGTATTGTGCAATGCTCACCTCATTGCTATTTTTACACAGCTACTGAGGCTGAGCATACACTTTTGCAGGCCGAGCAGGAGTACTCTCCCTCCCAGGGAGAGTAGGTTGTAGTGTAGGTTCTGAAGAATGTCCTGGACCAAGTATTTTGGTTATGAAGTAACACTACTTTTTGTATAAAATGTGAATATGGTTTTGGGTATTTAAAAGCAGCACCAGGTTGGCCCAGGACTACCTTATCTTTTGGGAAGGGGGTTAACTTTTGGGAATCAAACTGATCAAAAACCTGTAAATATTTTCTGAACTGATATGAATGTACACATGCACTAATGCACGATGCCCTGCTGGCTCCTAAATTATATGAATAAATGTTTTTATCAGGTTTTCAGGAAAAGAATATTTTGGGAAAGTCAAATAAACAAAGGAAACTCCGTCCGTTTGACGAAAGATTTTTATAACTTAAAATGATTAATGATGTTTTAAAATGAAAATTTTATTTCCACTTTTTATTAATGGGGAATTAAGGGTAATTATAAAGTAGGGTGTTACAATTTGGTATCAGAGCAGTTTCTCCTCAGCCTTGGAGTTGTGAGTTACTCCAGTGGTTTACTCACCAAGCGAGTAACCGAGATGTTTAGTCAAGTGTTTAAGTTAGAACAAATAGGATTCTTATGCAATTAAACTTCTAGGTCAAGTATTAACTTGTATTTCCTCCAAGACTTAGTCATTATGGCTGGAAGGCGTGCCGACAATGACAGAATAGCTGTTATCCTGGAAAATCCAATTCAAATGCAACAGAATCAGGCAGCGAATATGGCTCAGATGCAACAGGATCACGCTGCAAATATCGCTCAGATGCATCATAATCAGGCGAAGAATATAGCAACTGCAGCAGCTCTGAATCCTCAACCACCAGCTCCAGCCGCGATTGACTGGTTGATACGATTCAGGAAGAATGAACCACCAAAGTTTGAAGGAGGATTCAACCCTGATGGAGCACAACTCTGGCTACAAAATATCGAAAAGATCTTGCGTGCTATGGCACCACCAGAGGAACATAAGGTTTTGCATGCACAATACATGTTGACTGGGGAAGCGGAACACTGGTGGGAGCAAATGCGAAGGGGTGTTGAGGCAAACAATCAAGCAATCACTTGGGATCTGTTTAAGATCCGATTTCTGGGGAAGTATTTCCCTGAGGATGTCCGTAGAGAGAAGGAGATCGTCTTTCTGCATCTGGTGCAAGGGAACATGAGCGTTAGAGAATGGGCTGCTAAGTATGAAGATCTGATCCGATATTCGGGAAGCTACAGAGATGTTGAGGAAAGGACCAAGTGTATCGAATTCGAAGTCGGGCTTCGCTCTGAAATCAAGATGGCTTTTGAGTATCAAAACATTGCAAACCTGTCTCAATTGGTCAATATGACCAGTACTTATGAAAAGAGTAGGAAACAAAGGGCGGCGGAGAAAAGAAACAAAGGTGTATAAAAGGCTGGAGGTCCTATCAGGGGAAAAGGACTGGTGTAGGAATCAAGTCCCTATGCTCATCCCAATGCCACAGCAATAGTCCCTGGGGTTAAGGGCATGAATGGAACTATTACAGGAGTGCTGGTATCGGAACCAGACTAGTAAGGATTTCAGCTGCTTCCAGTGCGGGCAACAGGGACACTTTGTGGCCAATTGTCCTAAGAATGCTTTGAAAAAGAAGGTGAATGCCACAAGGGTGCAACGAGCAGGCGGGAGCCAACCTGCTCTGAAAGAAAAGTTGTACACCATAGATGGTGAAGAAGTCGACCCGGCTGAACTTACAGGAGGTATATGCCATTTAGCAATGTCCCATGTGATGTACTGTTAGTTTTGATGCTATATGATTTATTCTTTTCCTCTACTAGTTATATGAAGATACTGAAATATTCTAGAATAGAAAGATCATAGGAACTTTAAGTACTCATTTCCACCAATTCTTTAGTGACGACTCTACAAATAACGTACTCCACTTAGGAAAATAATATCTAGTCTTGTGAATAACAAACTGTATAAATTAAGAAACACACACAAATTTAACCTAGTTGTTGTGGAGAATGTGAAAAGCCTTAGAGGAAAAACATTGAGTTCTAGAACTCTAGTTTAAATTAACCAAATTCCATGATGGTACTGTTGTTTAATAGAATGTAAGGTTAGAGTTGATCACTCTGATTCTTGCATCTGTTAAGTGATAGTATAATCTGCAACCTGACAATGATGTTGCTATTGATAGATGTAAGATTGAGACTGATCACCTTGATCTTTACGCCTATTAATGGTCGATGCCATTGATACTTTCCAAATGAAAATAAATAAACCAATCAAGCTAAACGACTGAACCATACTCTTCATTGAGTGTAAGTCTTTAGTGGTATGCCGAAGCTAAGTGGGGAAGAACCTAGTAATTAGGTTAGATCCTGTCCGATGGACAACAAAGTGAGAGGCATAAGAGCAGGAAGACCTAATATCATAAGTTGCCAATGGGATGGTTCTCCAATTACAGAACTGAACGGAATTTCGGGGACGAAATTCCAATAAGTGGGGGAGAATTGTAACATCCCTAATTTAATTTCGAGAAGCATGGCGATTCATTGCGGTGTATTAAAAGTATCCATAACCGTTTACAAAAGGTTCCATTATTTAATCTCTTCAAAATGAAGGTACTTTCACAACATAAAATTTAAAATTGGCTTGGTTACATAAATGGCTCTTTGCTTGGTAATCCTCAACTCAAAACACACATCATACCCTTGGACTAAATTCACTACTTTCGTTTCCACTGTGCTACTCTGATGAAGACAACCGGATAAAGCTCCTCGTTCTCCTTGCGCCCTTTCTTCATCCCCGAAAATGAAGTCGCCTCTATCGTCACTTTCCTGCTGTCGTTACGTTCCTGCTCTCATTCCTCCAGAGTGATGATCTCCTTATGAGGCTCCGTCTGCCCGTTGCGATATCAGCAGCACCCATATAACAACGAACAGGAGAGAGTAAGCGTTCCGAACGACGAATCATCGACGGTGTGGAATTACGATAGGCAAAAATAATAGGACCACACAAGCACGCCCTCCAACACGCAGGCACACAACAATCAAGTATTTTATCAATAGGGTTATCATTAGTATCTTTTGTTATCTTATACTTCTTATGCACCTTCTTTTCCTTTCTCTCTCTTTTCTTTTCTTTTCATGACTTTACTTCACTTTTCATCTAGACTTCACAATCCTCAATGATCGGGGAATTTTAAGATTTCACCAAGGTATTCATTTTGTTTTCGGCTATCACACACGTCAACATCTCCTCGGTCATCCACCCAACCTAGTCGAAAGCAAACAGGAGTAAAGGACCTTTACCGTGCGAGCACGACAGCTGTCAACACAATGGTCCCAGACCAGGAGGACTCAACCTCAATAATATCAATTTATTATAATCATGGCACACTGCCTCGCAATGGCAAACAAGATGCCCCACTCCAGTCCCTCTCACTGTTCTCGATTTGCAATCTAGGGGGCGACAGTATGTTTCTAGTGGGCCCACAGAACTTGCCACGGCATTAGACCCAGTCCCCACCACGTTAGTGCGCCACATGTGGAGTTCGTTCTGCCTAGAAACATACTCTAGACTTCTTGACGTTTCACCGACATCGTCCTCCCCTAATGCAATCTCGTCCTAAGTATCCGCGGATACTTATCGTTACTTCCTCTCCACTACTTCGCACTCTCATACCTCACCGCGTATGTCTTTTAAGTCTTTTATCTTTTTAATTATCCTAAGGTCGGCCCGTCCTTCGTGCAACCCTTCAACGAGTCCTGACCACTAACTTGGCACAACCTTTCTCTCATCAAATCTCACATAGCACAGAGCTGGGTTCACATCACTGAACTTTCCATTGACATCTCATTTCTCAATATCTTTCACAGTCTCAGGTTTCAATTTCCTTCCACCATACTTTCCCAAATACTATCTCAAAAACACTCTCAAAATCTCCTTTCACAAGTTTTTCTCAAAAAGTATTATTTCACACAATTTCTCTCAAAAATATCATCTTGTAAATTTTCTCAAAGTATTATTTCAAAATACTTTTCCCAAAGCATCATTTCCAACAAGACTTTCTGCAAATAGCATTTTAAACATTTTATCGAAGATTGTTTCCCCAAAACTCCTCTCAAAATACCTCTTTCCACAAAACTCCTTCAAAAAATTATTTCACAAAACTTTCCAAAACTCTCCTTCTTCAAATCCTTTCAAAAGTGTAACACCCCGTGTGACCCTGCCCTTTTGACTCACCTCTACAACTCCCTAATCAAGGAAATTACTTTAACCTAATTAATTCAAGAGTGGATTTAAAAGATTTTAACTTCATAATGAGATCTTATGCCCTGAAATTTGACTTGCTTATGTATGTGACTTTGTGTGCTTGATTGTTTAGGGTTTGTTTGAGATTTTGTTTTTTTGATTCATATGATTTTATGGAACATTATTTTCTCTAAGTTTCAAAGAATCAAGTCCAATCACCTCTAGAAACCCTAATTGATGCCTTAATCGTGGATTAAACCCTAATCGAGCTCTTAATCCTGGATTGAGTGCCTAATCCTTTTCTAAAAACCTTAACCCTTTTGATTAGTGAGCTAATCCAAAATTAGTCTTCCTTAAACCCATGATTAAGTTTTGATTAGTACCTTAATCCTTGATTAAGTCCTAATCACTAAGGGTTAGTGGACTAATCCTAGATTAATTAACCTAATCCTACCCTAATCGTGATTAGAACCCTAATTAGTTCCCTAAACCTAATTAAGCTAATCCACCCCACATTAATCACTCTATGGCCGAATGGCCATGTGCTAGCCAAGCCACTAAGCTCACTTGTATGGTTGCCAAGTAGCATGCCCTTTAGTCAACATGATGACATCATCTCCATGACTTAAGCATGACATAAGAATGAAGAAAAAGTGAAGGAAAGGAAGGGAAAAAGGGGGAGGCCGTGAGGACCTTGATGGCAAGACTTGGCCTCCAAGTCTTTAACTTAATTCCTAAGCCTTGCAAACCAACCCTCCATGCAAACCCTTCTTGGCAAATAGGAAAAAGTGGAACCAAAGAGAAAAGGGATCAAACCGTGTGAGAGAGTGAGTGAGTTCATTTTCATTCTTCATCTTCACCATTTCTTTCTCAACAACACCAACACACACCACAACAACCCACCAAGCCGTGAGGAAGAGAAGGAATTTCTCTTCATCCCTTCATCAAACACAAACTTCTTTTCACTTCTTTCCCAAAGCCAAACACAAAACACCAAGAGAATCATCAAACTCTTGGTGAGAAAGAGAAAGAGAGAAAAGACCGAACCTAGAGAGGAAGGAAACCAAACCTCAACACCTTAGACTCTTCATGGCCTAAGCTAGATCATACTAAGGAAGTGAAAAGAAAAGGGAAAGAACACGGACTAGGAAAAGGAGGGAGAAACCGTGAGGAGAACCAAGGAGAAATCAAAGATTTTGGACTTGAATCCTTGAAAATTTTAATTAAGTAAGAAGTTTGTTTCACGATTTAAAAATTTTAAAATCTTTTTCTTTGATTCTTGTTCTCCTTCATTCTTCCTTTCTAAACCTTGGCTTCGTTTGAAAAAGTGTTGATGCATATTGCTTTTGTGTTAGATTTAAAGGTTTACTACCATGCATGTTAATCCTTGAACTTAATCTTGAAATTTTGTTAAGGAAAACGTTTTCTTCACGATCTTGAGTTTCTCTTTGATTCCTTAAAAATATTTGAAGGAAACTTGATCTTAAGTTTCATGAAAGATTTTTCCAAAGATTTAATATTCTTGTTTACATGCATGTTTAGATCTATGTCTAAGCCACAATATGTGTGATTGTTTGAATCTTAATCTTTGAAATTGGTTAAATTTTTTCTCAAGTTGGCCACGGATTGTTGTTGAGTGTAAGTGAGAACTTGATTTCACCCTTGTTTAATTTCTTGCATGCTATGGTTTTGAATTTAATGATCTACGATGTTGTGATCCTTAGGGTAGCCACGGTTTCACACGCTAAACTAAAAAGATGGAGATTCTCTTAAGTTTGGTTGATGGATATGTGATTTTCCTTGTGATTAGCCACGGTTGTGCTTAACTTTTAGGTTAGGAGCTTGATGTTGAATTTTGATTATGTGCATGTGATTATCTTGTAATTCTAAATATGTTTTGGAAGTGTAAAACTTTAAGAAAACTTTTAAGAAAATCATGGACATGTCACGGTTTTGATGATGTGATTGAAATCGTGGTTTTCTTTTGTTTGATTCCTTGCATACCATAATCTTGAGTTTAATAATATTTGGGATAAATAGAAATTGTGTAATTTACCATGTTAGACATGGTTTGTAAGTATAAAGGAGGAAGGCTAAGATTTTCTTAGGGTTAAATGATAAATATGTGATTTCCATGAACTTTGAGTTGATTTTATGTGTTAAATGTAATATCTAAATTGCTTAAGAATTGTATGATGCTCACGGTTTCATGAAAGAAGTGTATGATAGGATTACATTCTTACTTGCTTGAAAAATTAAATGAAATTGTTGTTGGATTTAAAGTTGTTTTAAGTCTTGAAACCTTGAAAAACATTTTTGGGAAAACCTAGTTAAGGTCACGGTTTGGACCTTAACCTTGAAGTCAATTTTCCTTAAATGTGTATGTATTCGTGTCATGGAATTATGTGTGATTGTGAAGCTATGATACATACGGTTTCAACATGTTTAGGCACATTAAGATGAAATTTTGCTAAGGTGGAAATTGATTAAGTAAAAGTTCAATGGAACTATGTTTGTATGCTTATATGATGCATGATTCGGTTTGTTCATGCTTAAGAACTTGACTTCTTTGATTGATTAAGCTATGTGTATAAATGAGTATGTAAGTATGATATGTTTGGCTTGACTTGATGATTTGTGAATATGTGATGCTTGAATTAAGTGAATGTTTGTCTAAGATTCTCGAGTGAAGTAAGGGTGATTTATTGAATGCATGAGAATGTTTAAATAATTTGTTTCACTTTAGTACATTGCTGCCCATATATGATTCTAAGTGTTTAAACTTAATAAGTTGTTGATTTAAGCGTTTACGTAATTATTTTCGTGATTCTCGGTTGTTTGTGCTTTTGAATTGGTTTTAAACAATTAAAAAGGAATTTAAAACTCAGGACATGGTGCTGTCCAGAATTTTCTAAGATATAATTCTTGTTTTAAAGTGTTTTTAAAAGTGTTCTAAGGTTTAGTTTTCATGGGCAATTGATCCTAAACAAAGTTGGTTTAAAAAAAAATTGCAATTTTTCGGTGTTTTTGGAATTAAACTCAAAGCTGTCCAAGGAGGACCAGCGAAGAAACTTTTTAGTTAAGTGAACTCATTTGATTATTTTCTCATGATCTTTGAAGAATAAAAACTGGTGTTTGATTTTGGACAAGTTTGAGTGAAAGAATTGATGTTTGGTTTTGAAATTAAGACCATGTTTGAATTTTCCTAAGCTGTTTTAAGAATAATATTAAAATAAAACTTAATACTCATATATTTACTTTCTGGGACTTGGAAGGAGTTGGAGTCGGGCAGCCGAGGAAGGAAGCTGATCGTCCGGAATTTATAGAATCTGTAGCTACACCCTCAGGTGAGAGAGAAGCTATCCTAAGACATTGTGGTGTTTAGGTGATTTATTAGGACGTTCCGTATCATCTCAAAGATCGGAACTTAGTGGTTGGAGTCAGTAGTATAAGTGGCAATTGTTTGATTGTGTGGCCACTTATATGAATGTGACAAAAACCACATTGTTGTTGTTTGATGTTTGTGTGTTAATAGTATGCTTTTATTTAACTGTGATTGATAGCGCTTATTGCTGTAAATTGTGATGAGTAAATTATTGATGGACGTTTTTACGTCCTGAATAAGAAATGGAAATGAGTTAAGAAGTAATGAGATCAAAAGTAAAACTACAATGAGAAAGAGAGAGTGGAAATTGGGTAAAGAATGAGATAATGATGTTGAGAACAAGCCAGAGCTGGGAGGAGAGATGTGAAAGTGAATTTGAGGTGTGATACCTCGTTCACATTTTGGGAAGAAGCTTAGTGTTGAGTTGAGCTTGCTCCTCCATTAACACTCACCCAAAACGTGAATTTCCAAAAAGAGAATTTTATGAAAATGTTTAGAAAAGGAGGATGTAAAAAGGTTTTGAGATGGTATTGAGCGGACTGTTTGAGAAAAGATTTTGAAAGGAAATTTTGTGGAAGGTTTTATGAAAAAAAAAGTTTGTGACATGATTTTTGGTGAAAACTTTTGTAAGGTTGTTTTGAGGAAGGATTGATGAATGAGATTGTGAAATGAAATACGAGATAGTGATGTGATCCCAGCTCTGTGCTATGTGAGAGTTGACGAGTGGAAATTGCATCGAGTAGCGGTCGGGTCTCATTGAAGGGATGTACGAAGGATGGGCCGACCTTAGGATAAATTGAAAGATAAAAGACTTAAAAGACACACGCGGTGAGGTATGAGAGTGCGAAGTAGTGGAGAGGAAGATACTATGGGTATCTACGGATACTCAGGTGGGGATTGCAGGAAGGGAGGACGATGACGGTGAAACGTCAAGAAGTCTAGAGTATGTTTCTGGGCAGAACGAACTCCACATGTGGCGCACTAACGTGGTGGGGACTGGGTCCAATGCTGTGGCAAGTTCTGCGGGCCCACTAGAAACATACTGTCGCCCCCTCGATGCAAATCTACAATAGTGGAGAGGGACTGGAACCGGGCAATGTGTTTTGATTATATGATATGTTTGAGGCTGAGACCTCCTGGCTTGGAGCCATTGTTGAGACAGCTGTCATGCCCGCGTGGTAAAGGTCCTGTACTCCTGTTGGCTTCCGACTAGGTTGGATGGATGACCGAGGAGATGTAGGCTTGAAATGTGAGTGCTAACTGCGAAAGAAAGACGTACCTCGATGATTCTTGAACTCCCCTAATCATCGGTGGTTATACCTCGATAAAACATTATAAGAAAAGAATTATATGAGTGAGAGAATAAAAGTATGGAAAATGAGGAAGAGACTGCGAAGGGATTTGTGGAAAATAAAGCCCCATGAGTGGGAGGAGAGATAAAAGTGGAGAATAAGAAAGGAAATGGCAAGGTATAAGGATAAAATGAAATCATAACATTGATAAAATGTTTGCATGCGTGTTGTATGTGTTGTGTGTTATCTGTGTGTCCTTTTACACTGCCTATTGTAATCCCACGCCGTCGACGATTCGTCGTTCGGATCGCTTACTCTCTCCTGTTCGTTGGCCTATCGGTGCCACTGGTATTTCAACGGGCAGATGGAGTACGGAATAGACATCACCCTGTGGAACAAGCACGGTAGAGGATGGAAACACACCCCGCAAGGTTGGGCATGGACCGGCTACACGAAGATCGTGATCCCGGACCCGGAACATCAATTGAGTGGAGCAAACCTGGAGTCACATCTGAGGCAAGTCAACGTAAGAGGGTTTCAGAGCTACGAGGAGAAGGTCCAATACGAGGAGCAGAAGGGTTATGCGGTAGCCGACAAAGTGAAGGAAATGACCAACAACAACGAGGAGGCAACTACCCAAGTGGCATCATCTTCAAGAACGACCAGAGGACGCAAGAAGGACAAGGAGCCTCACCCACTCGTTTACAGTAGGAAGAGTTCAAAGAGAGTGCATTAGTTAGGTTATGAATGTTTGAAGTTAAGGATTACCAACGCCATGAACCATTATGTAATGAAGCTAAGTTTCAATTTAAGTGACAAGGTATTTTTTTTTTATGTAAAATTTCAAGTGCAGTTTTTGAGAACTATCAAGATGAGTTTGAACAAAGAAATTTTTGACGCAAATGTTTAAAAAAAAAAATTCTGGCCTCAATTTTTGCAACTTTAAGTAAATATTTTGATTTACGAAAATCGGGCTGTTACAAAAAGTCTCTATGTCAAAATCTTTTCGAAAATCCTTTGTCAAAAACCTTTTCAAAGACTGTTTTTTTTTTAAAAAAAAACTTTATCAAAAGTACAACTTTGCTGGGCGCTAATGGAGGAGTAAGCTCGACTCAACACTAGTCCCAGACTAAAACCAAAAACAAAAGGAGCCCAGCTCCGCTCAAGTCACACCTCATTCCCATAATCAACATCACTCTCCCCAGCTCTGGCTCGTTCTCAACATTCTCATTCATTCATTCCCCAATTTCAACTCTTGTCTCTTTTCTACTCACAATCTTATCCTTTGTTATTAATCTTTTCCTATTGCTCCATTACTTTCAATATCATTACTTCTCAGCACTTCCGATTCATTTTCATTCTCTTATTCAGGACGTAACAGACGTCCCTCAACATCAATTAACAGTATTTAGTTTCATCATGCAAAATTTGAATAATAAATAGAAGCATACTATTAACACACAAACATCAAACAACAATGTGGTCTTCATCACCTTCGTATTAGTGGCCACACAACACAAACAATTGCCACTATACTATTGGCTCCGAACCACTTAGTTCTGATCTTTGAGATGATACAGAACGTCCTAATAAATCACCTAACTACCACAGTGTCTTAGGAAGGCTTCTCTCTCACCTGGACTGACGATAACTCACACGATACGCTCCTTGGTTTCCACTGCGACGCCCGTAACTGCTCCCGATTGTTACTGGAACTCAAATAATTTTTCTTATTAAAATTTGTTCTTATAGAGTTATTGAGAAAACAAGACACCCTTATCAAATCGCCTTATTTGAAAATCACTTTGATCTTTAATTTACAACTAAGTAAATACACTTCTTTAACCATATATTTAGAAATTAAAGCTCATTCATTTCAAACACTTACTTAACAAAACATGAATACTTTCTTAGCTTCCAAAAGGCCACATTTTTTTCTTATAAAAGTTATTAAAAACCATGAATCGTCAGAGATCATATAGAAATCCTTTTCAAACCAATACTTTTCAATTAATCAAATCATTTCATTTACATCCACTTTTTTAAAGCCGAATTAAAAGAAAATAATACAAGATTTTGGTCAAAACCTTTTAGAAATATTACACATTCAAATCATGCAAGCACACACAAACAATTATAATGTCACAACCATTCATCATTTAGGCACATAACCAATAATCAAATACATGCACTTAATTTCCTACGTATGGCCGAATCTCATGTAGGATGAGACAAGATTTATATATTCAAACACCAATGATTACATGCACCAAAATACACATGCACACATGACAATACATTATCCTACTTTTAAACTCCCTAATCTAAGTAAAAATCAAAGAAAAAAAACACATATAACTTAGAATAATGCTAATCATCTTATACATCAACACACAAGAAGAAATTAATTTATTTTCTTTACTTTCATACCCAATCCGAAAGGAAATCATGCAAACACACACACCAATCCATTTAATTTATTCGAAGATCAACTTCAAACCATATATCATAAGAAATAAAAATACCTTGAAAGGAATTTGTACCAAAACCGAATGATTTTTAAGGAAAACACAACCATGCTCGAAATCAATTTTATTCATTTAAGGCTAAGTTAAATAATGTCACATAGGAAAATGAAATGGCTTACGGTTTGTTCCTAAACCGAATGGGATGATGAAATAATGTGTTGTGAAGTTCAAAATCAAAGACTTTAATCCCTTGGTTTAGAAATTCCCCAATTACATCAATAAAACATACATGCAACATAAAATGAGCTCTCTTAGGCACTTATGCCCACAAGACCGTGAGCTTCTCACAAAATTTTCATCAATCATTAATTTCATTTCACCACAATGAAAATTAAGAAACATCTTAAGAATCATGTCAAAACACCTAAGAAAATTCGTGCATGTACTTATGATTTCTAAATGAAATACGCTCAACATTCATGTAACCAAAGTGATGATCTAGTATCCTCTCCTAGTCTTGATCGAATAAGGACATGCATAAGGGAAATCTCACAAATTTATTTCCACATGCAATGATCAAATCAAGATCAACTCATGCAACACCTCTAGAACAACATTTTATTTTTATTAAAGTGTTAGCCGAATCATCATCATCCTCATCATACCTACAAATTCTTACCAAAATTATTATGAAAACTTTTCATGCTTATTTTTCCTAGGGAACCGTAACGTGCACTAAGGAAAATCAAAGTTTGCACACAAACTCAAACTTCACATTTTCTCACAAATCATACCTAGATCAAGACATGCAAAGCAAGATCAATACAAAAACACAAGCCCAAACACAAAACCTAAGCAAAACCGTGAAGGACAAGTCATAAATCAAAGCATCCAAGTTCCAATACTCAAGATCAAAGCACAAAAGTAACATGCAAGGCAACAAAACTTCAAGATTATGAGAAAATAAAGACACGCATCACAAATATTACACTTTAAGAAATGTCCATATTTAAGTCCTTTTACAAACCAAAATAATCTACACTAAGCTTCCTTAGATAGCTACCTTAGATCAAGTTCTCTAACTAGAATCCTCAAACTTTAAGTCTTCTCTCTCCTCCTCCTAAGATTGTGCTTCGGTCTCCTCTTCTCTAAGGTTGATGGGGGGTTTCCTTCTTGGTCCTTAAAGGTGAAGGTGATTGGGAAAGAAATTGAGGATGTTGGAGTTAAGATTCTTTTTCTCTCTTCTCTCTTACGGCCTCTCCCCCTTTTTTTTAAAGTCTCAAGAGTTGATGATACTCTTGGGAACTAAGTGTTTAGATTGATGAAGGAGATGGAAATGAATTTGCCAACACTCACTCCTTCATACGGTTTAAAGAGTAGAGCTGCTGGTGGTATGAGCATGTGTTCTTCCTCTATTGCTCTACTAATTTACTTTATTACTAGTACACCTTGAAACTTCATTGGATTTTGAGAAACAACTCGGAATATTTTTTTTATGCTTCTTAAGAACATTGAGATCGAAGCTTAGAACAACAAAATAGCAATAACTTTTACAAGGGCATGTTGGATATAATACTGTTATGATCCCTCACCTGATGTTACTCTGCGTATGACTTCAGTAATTGTCCCTTTATCTTCCTAATGACTGCTCTGCTTGTAGCTTAGTTGTTGTCGTGACTGTGTCTATTGTTATATGCATAACTTTTTAAGTTTGGTTAATATGCTTTTACATAGATCTATTCTAACTCTTTGTTTCAAAAGGGGGGCAATGACAGTGGTTGACATGCCTCTAAACAATAACCCTTCCACTATGTCTAAGGAAACACACGAACTTAAGGTATCAATGATTGATCACTTTTCTGCATTTAAAGTTTTAGAAAGTGATATTTATCTTATGGAAGTAAGAGTAAGAAATTAATATTCTATCTGCTAAGCTGTCTTTTGTGGTGTTGAATTGGCTAGGATACTTGGGATTAACTTGTGTTTAATTTTCTTTTCCTAACATGGGTTTCTACTTCTTTTCAGCTTGAAGCTACAGAGAATAAAATCTACATTGATGTTGGTATGATCATCAAACTTTATCGTAGAATACAATTAATCAAGTTTCTGATTTGTTTCTTTTTTAATAATCGTAGCATATAAGGAACTTGGGCAAGCAATGTTGAAATTTCACTCAAAAATCTTAAGCAACCATTCTTCTATCTTCATAATAAGGAACTTAATAAGGAACTTGTGAGGTTGACTAGCCATGGGAGAGACACATTGTTTAGTGGGACCAGAGAGAAGTGGGCTGCTGTTAAGATCCAAACTTTCTTCAGAGGCTACTTGGTATGTGACATTATCTTTTAGAAATGTTTTATTATATTTTGTTGATGTGATCTTTAAGGAATGTTGAAATCAAATTGATTGATGATGATGCTTTTTTTCTTAGTAATGAGGGTAAGTCTGTTTTTTTTTAATGTTTTTTTTGGTAAATTGCATTGTTCTGTGATGCTTCTATCTTGGACAAATATATTTGATTGGTACAAATATATTCTACCTTTGTTTGGCCTTAAAAGGTGGGAAAGTTGTTTTAGATTCTTAATGAAATAGTGCCTTTCCATGTATCTGAATCATTGAAAGTTTCATTAGCACTTTCCTTTTTCCACAATAATATTGTTGACTTGCCTCCTTATTCAATCCAAAATTTGGTTTTAAAAACATTCAGCCAACTTCTTTGACTTGAGCAAATTACATGTATTTTGATTTAAAACTTACCATATTGCAAAAATTTAATATAATAGTCCTCATATTCAATTCCTCATTTACTCCTAGTACTATTTGATCTTTTTGGTAACCATCTTGAATATTTAACAATTGAAAACCCAAAAAGAGGCATAGAATAGCTACCGAATTGCTAGGGAATATTTTGTTATCTATTAGAATAACTAGAGAATTGCTACTAAATTGTAATGCAATGGCAACTACGGATTTGCTTCTGAAAAGCTCTGAAAAAGAGGTACAGAATTGCTACCAAATTGCTAGGGAATATTTTGTTACCTATAAGGCATCAGCTAGGAAATAGATGCAAGTTTGCTAGCAACTGGAAAAACACTAGCTACAGAACAGCTACGGAATTTTTCTAGCTAATTTGCTAAGGAAAACTAACTTTTTTCCTTCAAAAGTGACCAACTAATCAGCTGCCATGTTGCAACGGATTTGTACAAAATTTCACTTCTTAGCTGCGGCATAGCTACGGAAATATTCGGTAGCAAAATAGCGACCTGTTTTACGCTACGCCTCGTGTCGTTGTTGTTTCGTGGCTAATCTGTAGCAATGTCGAAATTGCTAGCGA
Organism: Crotalaria pallida; assembly: GCA_037953625.1. NCBI lineage: Eukaryota > Viridiplantae > Streptophyta > Magnoliopsida > Fabales > Fabaceae > Crotalaria > Crotalaria pallida. The sequence goes on from CM075653.1 coordinate 29,646,092, forward strand.
ACTACTACGAAATTGCTACGAAACATTCCGTAGCTGTCCACGTAAATTCTTGTAGTGTGATGACTTTACTTCACTTTACATCTAGACTTCACAATCCTCAATGATTGGGGAATTTTAAGATTTCACCAAGGTATTCATTTTGTTTTCGGCTATCACACACGTCTACATCTCCTCGGTCATCCACCCAACCTAGTCGGAAGCAAACAGGAGTACAGGACCTTTACCGTGCGGGCACGACAGCTGTCAACACAATGGTCCCAGGCCAGGAGGACTCAGCCTCAATAATATCAATTTATTATAATCATGGCACACTGCCTCGCAATGGCAAACAAGATGCCCCACTCCAGTCCCTCTCACTGTTCTCGATTTGCAATCTAGGGGGCGACAGTATGTTTCTAGTGGGCCCGCAGAACTTGCCACGGCATTAGACCCAGTTCCCACCATGTTAGTGCGCCACATGTGGAGTTCGTTCTGCCTAGAAACATACTCTAGACTTCTTGACGTTTCACCGTCATCGTCCTCCCCTAATGCAATCTCGTCCTAAGTATCCGCAGATACTTATCGTTCCTTCCTCTCCACTACTTCGCACTCTCATACCTCACCGCGTATGTCTTTTAAGTCTTTTATCTTTTTAATTATCCTAAGGTCGGCCCGTCCTTCGTGCAACCCTTCAACGAGTCCCGACGACTAACTTGGCACAGCTTTTCTCTCATCAAATCTCACATAGCACAGAGCTGGGTTCACATCACTGAACTTTCCATTGACATCCCATTTCTCAATATCTTTCACAGTCTCAGGTTTCAATTTCCTTCCACCATACTTTCCCAAATACTATCTCAAAAACAATCTCACAAAATCTCCTTTCACAAGCTTTCAAAACATGGTTTCCACAAGCTTTTCTCAAAAAGTATTATTTCACACAATTTCTCTCAAAAATATCATCTTGTAAATTTTCTCAAAGTATTATTTCAAAATACTTTTCCCAAAACATCATTTCCAACAAGACTTTCTGCAAATAGCATTTTAAACATTTTATCGAAGATTGTTTCCCCAAAACTCCTCTCAAAATACCTCTTTCCACAAAACTCCTTCAAAAGATTATTTCACAAAACTTTCCAAAACTCTCCTTCTTCAAATCCTTTCAAAAGTCTCTCTGTCAAAATCTTTTCGAAAATCCTTTGTCAAAAACTTTTTCAAAGACTGTTTTTTTTTTTAAAAAAAAAACTTTATCAAAGGTACAACTTTGCTGGGCGCTAATGGAGGAGCAAGCTCGACTCAACACTAGTCCCAGACTAAAACCAAAAACAAAAGGAGCCCAGCTCCGCTCAAGTCACACCTCATTCCCATAATCAACATCACTCTCCCCAGCTCTGGCTCGTTCTCAACATTCTCATTCATTCATTCCCCAATTTCAACTCTTGTCTCTTTTCTACTCACAATCTTATCCTTTGTTATTAATCTTTTCCTATTGCTCCATTACTTTCAATATCATTACTTCTCAGCACTTCCGATTCATTTTCATTCTCTTATTCAGGACGTAACAGACGTCCCTCAACATCAATTAACAGTATTTAGTTTCATCATGCAAAATTTGAATAAAAAATAGAAGCATACTATTAACACACAAACATCAAACAACAATGTGGTCTTCATCACCTTCGTATAAGTGGCCACACAACACAAACAATTGCCACTATACTATTGGCTCCGAACCACTTAGTTCCGATATTTGAGATGATACGGAACGTCCTAATAAATCACCTAACTACCACAGTGTCTTAGGAAGGCTTCTCTCTCACCTGGACTGACGATAACTCACATGATACGCTCCTTGGTTTCCACTGCGACGCCCGTAACTGCTCCCGATTGTTACTGGAACTCAAATAATTTTTCTTATTAAAATTTGTTCTTATAGAGTTATTGAGAAAACAAGACACCCTTATCAAATCGCCTTATTTTAAAATCACTTTGATCTTTAATTTACATCTAAGTAAATACACTTCTTTAACCATATAATTAGAAATTAAAGCTCATTCATTTCAAACACTTACTTAACAAAACATGAATACTTTCTTAGCTTCCAAAAGGCCACATTTTTTTCTTATAAAAGTTATTAAAAACCATGAATCGTCAGAGATCATATAGAAATCCTTTTCAAACCAATACTATTCAATTAATCAAATCATTTCATTTACATCCACTTCTTTAAAGCCGAATTAAAAGAAAATAATACAAGATTTTGGTCAAAACCTTTTAGAAATATTACACATTCAAATCATGCGAGCACACACAAACAATTATAATGTCACAACCATTCATCATTTAGGCACATAACCAATAATCAAATACATGCACTTATTTTCCTACGTATGGCCGAATCTCATGTAGGATGAGACAAGATTTATATATTCAAACACCAATGATTACATGCACCAAAATACACATGCACACATGACAATACATTATCCTACTTTTAAACTCCCTAATCTAAGTAAAAATCAACGAAAAAAAAACACATATAACTTAGAATAATGCTAATCATCTTATACATCAACACACAAGAAGAAATTAATTTATTTTCTTTACTTTCATACCCAATCCGAAAGGAAATCATGCAAACACACACACCAATCCATTTAATTTATTCAAAGATCAACTTCAAACCATATATCATAAGAAATAAAAATACCTTGAAAGGAATTTGTACCAAAACCGAATGATTTTTAAGGAAAACACAACCATGCTCGAAATCAATTTTATTCATTTAAGGCTAAGTTAAATAATGTCACATAGGAAAATGAAATGGCTTAGGGTTTGTTCCTAAACCGAATGGGATGATTAAATAATGTGTTGTGAAGTTCAAAATCAAAGACTTTATTCCCTTGGTTTAGAAATTCCCCAATTCCATCAATAAAACATACATGCAACATAAAATGAGCTCTCTTAGGCACTTATGCCCACAAGACCGTGAGCTTCTCACAAAATTTTCATCAACCATTAATTTCATTTCACCACAATGAAAATTAAGAAACATCTTAAGAATCATGTCAAAACACCTAAGAAAATTCGTGCATGTACTTATGATTTCTAAATGAAATACGCTCAACATTCATGTAACCAAAGTGATGATCTAGTATCCTCTCCTAGTCTTGATCGAATAAGGACATGCATAAGGGAAATCTCACAAATTTATTTCCACATGCAATGATCAAATCAAGATCAACTCATGCAACACCTCTAGAACAACATTTTATTTTTATTAAAGTGTTAGCCGAATCATCATCATCATCCTCATCATACCTACAAATTCTTACCAAAATTATTATGAAAACTTTTCATGCTTATTTTTCCTAGGGAACCGTAACGTGCACTAAGGAAAATCAAAGTTTGCACACAAACTCAAACTTCACATTTTCTCACAAATCATACCTAGATCAAGACATGCAAAGCAAGATCAATACAAAAACACAAGCCCAAACACAAAACCTAAGCAAAACCGTGAAGGACAAGTCATAAATCAAAGCATCCAAGTTCCAATACTCAAGATCAAAGCACAAAAGTAACATGCAAGGCAACAAAACTTCAAGATCATGAGAAAATAAAGACATGCATCACAAATATTACACTTTAAGAAATGTCCATATTTAAGTCCTTTTACAAACCAAAATAATCTACACTAAGCTTCCTTAGATAGCTACCTTAGATCAAGTTCTCTAACTAGAATCCTCAAACTTTAAGTCTTCTCTCTCCTCCTCCTAAGATTGTGCTTCGATCTCCTCTTCTCTAAGGTTGATGGGGGGTTTCCTTCTTGGTCCTTAAAGGTGAAGGTGATTGGGAAAGAAATTGAGGATGTTGGAGTTAAGATTCTTTTTCTCTCTTCTCTCTTACGGCCTCTCCCCTTTTTTTTTTAAAGTCTCAAGAGTTGATGATACTCTTGGGAACTAAGTGTTTAGATTGATGAAGGAGATGGAAATGAATTTGCCAACACTCACTCCTTCATACGGTTTAAAGAGTAAGAGCAAGGGCTTGGAATTTTTTCCTATTTGGTCCTCGGTTCAAGGGGTTGGGCAAGGGACAATTCGGTCCAACCCAGAATTTGCATGGCAAGGGTCTTGTCAAAGTGAGGCAAGGGAGGAAGAAAGTCTTCCATAGGCATAGTGAGTCATACTACCTAGTCCCTCCTATTTCCTCTTCTCCTGCCACTTAAGAAATGCACTCTCCTTGGCTTCCTAATTCCTAAATGGCCGATGCACTCACACACATGCACATACTCACACACAATTTCATTTCATACCATCTTCACATAGCATAAAATGATACATACATTTAACACATAATCTCTCATGTACATCATGCTTCATTCCTAAGCATACAACATACACACATACATCATGCACCATTTATACATTCATTTATTTAAATTAGCTAATTAAATTTCACATATAATTCATCATACAAGCATACACCCAAAAATTCCAAAAATACAAACTTTAGAGAAAATTACTCAATCTTATCAATTTAACCTCAAAATAACTTTACTCCAATTTGAAATAAAATCACACTTCCACGTAAATTAAAGATTTTCAAAAGAAAGAAGAAATTTATTTAAAACCTCAAATAATTTTGATAATAGGAAAATTTTGTTTCCCCAAAATGAAATCAACCCAAATAAAAATAAAAAAAATCATTTTCCAAAATATTTTACTGAAAACCTTTCTTAAATTCTGAAAGTTATTTTTAACTAATTTCTTGTCGAACTATTTGAGTCCAGAAAATACGGGATGTTACACGCGCCTGAGCGTGGACGTCAGAATTTTCAATCTTAGCCACACGTTTTTGGCTTCCTCTTGAAGCCAACAAATCACCACCACATATCATTTCCTTCCATGCAAGAAACTCGAAAAATAGACATAATACAACAACAGCAACACACAAAAACACAACAAAACTTCATCATCTTCTTCATCCTTCATCATTTTCCTCGAAGAACCAACATCATCATCATCAATATGAACCTTAAACTAAGAGAAACCACCATCACCTTCATCATCATCAAACTCTAAGCAAGAAAATAAATCCAAGAACTCCTTCCTTATCACCTTTCAAACTCGTGACCTCCCTCTCTCATTTCCATTGGATCTCCAAGTTTCAAAGCTATGGAGAAATACACATGTATATGTTTCATCATCAAGGACAAGTGAAGGACCACCCATTCCCCTCATACAACTCTCATCACAAGCTTATTATACTCATTGGTTAGTGGCTATACTAAGGCGGCAAGCTAGGACAAAGAGGAACAACTAGGGCTTGATTACTCTCTCTCCCTTCAAGTCGAGGTAAGGAGGGGGTATTACCTCTATTTAGAGGGTATACTCTAGATTGTATATAGTGGGAGCTAAGGCTAGGAAAAAGAGTAGAATAACAAACCTTAGGGTATTTGATAATAATGGATTTTTCAGTAAATAAGTAAAGAAAAGAGATTATTTGAATGCTTGTAAAAATGTGAAATTATGATAATTATGGAATCATAGGAATATTAGAGAACTATAGAAAGAAAGGAAGAACATTAATTGTTGACTCGTTTATGTATATGATGATGATGGATAATAACTATGGAAAATATAGAGATGTATGTGTTAAGTGAAAACGAGAATTGATTTAGAGAATGATTTGATTTTGAATGTTGATAATGAATGATGTAATTACGAATGAAAATGTTAAGAACCTTAGGACTTATAATAGAAGTAGAACACCACTAATTAGTTAATAAATTATTTAAGAGTGCGAATAAATGATTATGAAGTGTATGATATGTTTGAACATAGGAGTAAGTGATGTAGGAATGTAAGTGTATAATGACCCTCCATAAAGGAGCGAGTATAATAGACCCTCCATAAAGGAGCATGAATAATAAACCCTCCATAAAGGAGCATGAATAATAGACCCTTAATAACGGAGCGTGAATAATAGACCCTCCATAAAGGAGCGAGTATAATGGACCCTCCATAACGGAGCATGAATAATAGACCCTCCATACCAGAGCGTGAAAAATGGACCCTCCATAAAGGAGCGAGAATAGGTATGTAGGGACTCTCCAATAAGGAGTGTGTAATAGGAATAATGATAGGACCTGCCCTTTGGGTGTGCGTATGTTAAAAAGTATAGACTCACCTTAGAGGTGAATTAATAGAAAGAATGATATAAACCATAGTGAATAATGAGGTAAGGAAAATAAGTAATGAAATGGAACTAAGATAATGTATAAGTAGGATAAGACTTAAGCAATGGCAAACTTTAAATGACTTAGTTGTTTACTATGTCTTTTTTTTAGAATGTATTTTCGAAGTATTGTGTAATGCTCACCTCCTTGCTATTTTTACACAGGTACTGAGGCTGAGCTTACACTTTTGCAGGCCGAGTAGGAGTACTCTCCCTCCGAAGGAAAGTAGGTTGTAGTGTAGGTTTTGAAGAATGTCCTGGGCCAAGTATTTTGGTTATGAAGTAACACTTTTTGTATAAAATGTGAATATGGTTTTGGGTATTAAAAAGCAGCACCTGGTTGCCCAAGACTACCTTATCTTTTGGGAAAGGGGTTAACTTTTGAGAATCAAACTGATCCAAAACCTGTAAATATTTTCTGAACTGATATGAATGTACACAAGCACTAATGCATGATGCCTTGCTGGCTCCTGAATTATATGAATGAATGTTTTTATCAGGTTTTCAGGAAAAGAATATTTTGGGAAAGTCCAATAAACAAAGGAAACTCCGTCCGTTTGACGGAGGATTTTTATAACTTAAAATGATTAATGATGTTTTAAAATGAAATTTTATGTCCACTTTTTATTAATGGGGAATTAAGGGTAATTATAAAGTAGGGTGTTACACAAGGGGAGGGGGAGGCCGTGGGTGAGCTAGGGCAAGGAGGAGGGGATTTTGATTTCTTACAACCTCATCTTCATCCTTTCTTCTAGGTATTCATTCTTATTTCCATTTCTTTTTTCCTTGTCTTATTTTACTTTCGGTTTCTATATATGTGTGTGTATATATATATATATATATATATTGTAACACCCCTCAATTTCCTAGTATGGTTTTAAATTCTAAAAAGAGATTATTTTTGAGAAAAGTATTTTTGAGAGAATAACTTCTTAAATGAATTTCTTAAATTACGTTTTCAAGAAGGTAAAATGATTTTAAAGAATGATTTTCATAAAGTGAAGATATGAGTTTTGAAATTTATTTTGAAATGGTGATTGATATTCCATGAATGTGTGTTTGATATGTTGGCGTTACTATAATTTTTAAGCATGAATAATTTGTTTCCTATATATATTTGCATGTATGTGTATGTGTGTTTAAGAGTATGTGAAATTTAATTATTTAATGAAGGTGATTATATGTGTGTGACGTGAATGAGTGTGTATGTGTCGTATAAGTGTGTGTGTGTGTGTGCATGTAAGTGAATATGTGTGAGTGTGTGAGTGTGCCGCGTGTGTGAGTGAGTGAGTGGAAGCCTAGGATTTCCGTTAAGTAATGGGCAAGTAACTAAACCCTAACCATGTCCCAACCAAGCCCTTAACTAAACCCTAACTAGTTGGAAGAAACCCTAAGGAGAGCTTAAAAGTCAACAACCTAGGATGAACCCTAAGCCCTTATGTCTCCCACTTTGTCTCCTTGAGGAATACTAACCTCCACCCATGCAATAATATAGAAGGCCGAATTTACCCCTCCTTTCCAAAGCCTTGGCCGAATTACTTAAAGGGCAAAATAGGAAGCCATGACTTTTTATATAAGCATTGGCCTTTGCTTCATTTCACCCATTCTTCTCTTCATTTCTTCACTTCCTTCGCCCAAACACCACACCAAAACACATGTTCTAAGAGCTCCTCAAACTCTTAGACAAAGAATTAGAAAATATAGAGAGGAAGGAGAAGGAGAAACCGTGAGGCTAGGAGGAAGGAGAAGGAGAACCCAAAGCCAAAACTTAAGAATCCTTGAAGATCAAGTGTTAAAGACCTTTTCTCCTTGGTATAAACCGAAGACCTAGAAGTCTTAGAATTAGTTCTTGATCTTGTAACTTTATTTTCTTTTCTTCTCTTGCATGTTCTTTTTGATGCACTTATGTGTAATATTTTTCTTAACTAAGGACTTTTCAAGATTTAAATGGATTTGTAATATGTGATTGTTGGTTCAGTTTGTGCTTTGCATGCTAGATCTTGATGTTTTCCATGGTAGATCTTCTTGTTTTTAAGTTAAATTTCTTAGATCTAAAGTCTTGTTCATGATCTTTGAAAACTTGAAGTGGATCTTCTTGCATGTCTAATTGTCATGATTAAAACCGTTTATTGTTTAATCAATGATTGATTTAAATGTGTTTGATGATTTTTGGTTTTGCATGTTGTTTGCAAATGATTTTCATGGCTTTAAATCCTTGCATGTTTCGGTTTTGAGTTAATCTTGGTAAAAGCTTTAATTTGTGCTTTGATCTTTGAATTTTGTGTAGATCTTGATTTTGTTTTAAGTTTTGTAAATGATTTTGAATGGAAGTCTTTATATCTCTTTAAGTGTGCCTCGGTTTTAACCTCTTTTCATTTAAAATTATTTTGTCTTGAGTTGTGCTAATACGTTTAAATTCATGACTTGAACTACATGAATGATGTGCATATATGTGAGTGTTTGAATTAGAAAAGTTATTTTTATGATTCCTTTGAAAATAAATTGAAAATGTTTATGTGATCTATGGTTCTTGCATGCTTTGTTAGGAAAAGCCTTAGATCCATTCTTGCATGATAAATTTAAATGAAAAGATCATGATTTATTGTATTGCATGTCTCGGTTTTGAAAGAAATTAGGAAGATAAGCTTTAAAACAATTTTATTTGCATGAACAAAACTTGATTTAAGTGTTTAAATTTGTGCATGTCACATTCGGCCATGATCTATGTTTTGTTGTTGTGAGAACTTGGTATATGCTTTATGTTCTTGCATGATTTGATTTGATTTAAGTTAAGGAAAAATAAATTAAAGTTTGATTATTTGCCAAGTTTGAGCTTACGGTTTTGTTAAGAAAAAGAAGAAAATAATCGTGTGACTTTGTATGTTTGATCATGCATGAATCATGTTTTGATTTGTGAGATTTTCGGTCTATGCATGTTAAACTAATTGATTAAGAATAGGTTTTATGCATAAGTTAAATTATGCATATGCATTCGGTTTAGGAGTCTATGCATGATAATTAGGAAAGAACTTAGGGATAATGCATGTAATTTGTGATGTAATTGATTAGGAATAAGTGTTGTGTTTGAATGATTTATGTGAGTATGCATTCGGTTGATAAGTGTAAGTATGCCTAGATGATTTTGTTTTATAAAAATGAAATGTTTTTGAAGGTAATTGAATTAAGTATTTGATTTGTGAAATGTTTAATTTAATAATTGATTAATTGTTTGTATGTCTTGGGTGATCCAAAATGTGTTGTGGACCGTGTATATGTTTAGTTTTATAGATAATTTGATTTGGTTTAATTTAGTTGTGAGAATGTGTTTATGATTTTACAAAACTTGAGTTTTCAAGAGAATTTGAAATAAAAAGAGTTTTCGAGTTGTTTTGGAATTTTATTTAATTGAGTTCCTTGCTGCCCAAGTTCGTTTAAAATTGTTTTTGGATTTCAAAAATTGAGTTCATGAGACTCGAAGTTTGGTTTTCAAAGGGGAATTGATTTGAGAAAACCCGGATTGAAACCGGTGAATTTTCGGTGTTTTTGGAACGAGGTTTAGGTGCTGTCCAAGACGGACCAGCCACCTAACCATTTGATTTAAATTGTTTTATTTGGTGTTTTCAAAAATGATTTTGGAATGTTTACAGAACTAAGAAATGTTTAAGTTATTTTAAGAAAACGAATATGTTTTTCCAACGAGGAATGGAAAGAATTTTCTTAAGGAAAGTTTTTAATTAAAACATGTTTTAATTAATTCGAGGAATGTTACAGACGAGGGATTAAGGCAATGGCAGCAAACAAGATCAGAGGAGACCGTGTTCATCAGATTGCTGGACTTCAGGTGAGAGAGTAGCTTTCCTAAGACACCGTGGTAGTATGGTGGCAATTGTGTGCTTTGTGTGGCCACTCATACGAATAGGACAAAGACCACATTGTTGTGTGTGATGTTGTGTGTTGATGATGTGTTGTTTGTGTGTGTTTACTTATGCACGATTAATGTTATGGGTTGTTATATGAGATAATTGATAATGAAGATTAAAGAGATTAAAGTAAAAGACACCAAGAGATGAGATAACCCTTATTTGGCATAAGTCCTTGTGGAGCAAGGCCGCCTTAGCATGATAAGACATTGAGAATATAAATAATGATGAGAGGATTGAGTTGATGGTTGAGTTAAGATAAGAGTTGAGAGTTGAAAAGAGATCGTGTTAACGATGTGAATGGGCCAGAGCGAGGAAGGGATGTTGAGGTGACATTGAAATGAGAGGAGAAGTGAGTTGTGGATCTTTTGGTTTTGTCTTCTTGGATTGAGACTGGTCTGAGTCGAGCTTGCTCCTCCATTAGTTCTCAAGAAGAGAAAAGTCTTTGAGAAAACCCTTGAAAAGAATTTTTGAAATGGTTTTACAAAAAGGAGATTTTTGAAAATGAGTTTTCAAAAAGAAATTTTGGAAAGGGATTTCCAGAAGTGAAAATTTTTGAAAGAGTTTTGAATTTTAAAAAGGGGTTCCCAAAATGAGAAAAATTTTCCGGGATAGATTTTCTGAAAGAGATTTTGAAAAGAGACTTTTTAAAAAAGGACTTCGAAAAGAGATTTTTGAAATGAGGTTCGAAAGGAGATTTTTGAAATGATTTATGAAACGGAAATTTTGGAAAAGGATTTGTGAAATGAATTTTTGGAAGAGATTTATGAAATGGAAATGATTGGGGAAGGAGTTTGTGAAGTTAGGTGTTTTCGTTGAAAGTTTCTGAAGAGAGATTGTTATGAAAAGGTTGTTTTGAGGAAAGTTGTGATGAGATTCGAATTGTGAATGTGATTCCGCTCTGTGCCAAGTTTGAGTGATGAAAAGTGATGCAAAGTTAGCGGTCAGGACTCATTGAAGGGATGTACGAAGGGTGAGCTGACCATTAGGTTAATTAACAAGATAAAAGCTTTTAAAAGACATTAACAGCGAATGCGGTGAGGTACGAGAGTTAACCCGAAGTAGTGGAGAGGAAGGAACGATAAGTATCTGCGGATACTTAGGACGAGATTGCATTAGGGGAGGACGATGACGGTGAAACGTCAAGAAGTCTAGAGTACTTTTCTAGGCGGGACAATTCCACAAGTGGCGCACTAACGTGGTGGGGACTGGGTCTAATGTCGTGGCACGTCCTGCATGATCAACTAGAAACAGTACTGTCGCCCCCTAGATTGCAAATCGAGAACAGTGAGAGGAACTGGAGTGGGGCATTGTGTTTGCTGCTAAGAGTGTGCCATGTTATATATGATATTATTTGAGGCTGGGCCTCCTGGTCAGGGACCATTTGTGTGTGACAGCTGTCGTGCCCGCACGGTAAAGGTTATGTACTCCTGTTTGCTTCCGACTAGGTGGATGGATGGCCGAGGAGATGTAGACTTGAGACGTGAGTGCTAACTACGAACGGACCCGCACCTCGATGATTTTTAAAATTCCCCTTAATCATCGATGGTTATAATTCAATAAGACTTGATAAGAAAAGAGTTATGATTAAGAAAAGTAACGTTTGCGAATGATTGATGATAAGATGGAAAGTGTGAAAGGGAAGAAAGGTTGAGACCCTTGGAAAGGGAAAGAAAGTGATGGTTTGAGATTTGTTAATGAGGAAAAAATTGAGAAGTAAAGATGAGTAATGAATAAAGAAATAATAATGATGAATTGTGATGTTATGCTTGAGTGCTGCGTTATGTGTGTTTGTTTGTTTTGTGTGTGCTGTCTTGATATTCCGCCTGCGGTAAATCCACAACGTCGACGACTTGTCGTTCGGTTCGCTAACTCTCTCCTGCCCGTTGGTATATCGGTGTCTCCGGTACTCCAACGTGCAGATGGATTATCGCATGGAGATTTCAACCTGGATGAAACATGGATGCGGCTGGAAGCGTACCCCATCTGGCTGGGTATGGACTGGTGAGTCACAGATCGTGATTCCGAACCCTGAGCATCGACTATGCGGAGCCGACTTAGGACCGCTGCTAGGACAAGTTTTTGTCCGAGGATATGGAGACTATGAGGAGAAGCTGCGCTGTGAAGCTCTGAGGAATCTTTCTGCAACGACAAGGATGCAGTGGGTGCCAAAGAATCGTGGACAAGTTGTAGCTGGGATAGCTTCATCTTCTGGTGTCAAGCAAGGGCATAAGAAAGAGGATCATGAGCTGCACCCTATAGTTTTCATTAGGCAAAGTCGTAGGTAGGGTAATTAGTTAAGTAGTGAATATCTATGTCAAGGATTACCTAAGTAATGTATCACTCTTGTAACTATGCCCTACTTTTGTTTTGTGAACTGGCCGACCCTTTTGTTATCGTGAACTATGAAATCTTTTTGGAGGAATGTGGGAGTAGGTTTTACGTAACGACCCGGTTTTCAGGCAAGAGCGTGAACGTGCACCCACATCGTTTTATAAAAAAAATGGCCTCATTTTTGGCAACTTTTTAATTGAATACATATTATTTTCGGATGGCGAAAATCGGGGCGTTACAGAGTGGTTTCAGAGCGATGTTAATCCTTTGTGGCTTTAAGCTTATGCTTACATGCCATGAGTGTTTGCTTGCATGTTTTGTGTGCTGTTTGTTTGCTTGTGTGCCTTTATGTGTGCTTGTAGTGTAAGGATAGGAGTCTGAGATTAGGTTCTTGCCCTTCTAAGGCGTAAGGTTGTGTTTATGCCTGTAATGTCTGCCGTGTTAGGTTGAGAACCCTGTTGGTTAAAGTTGTTTAGAAAAGTAGGTAGAGATAGAGAGGTTCTAGAGTCGAAATCTCATAACCGCAGAGTGGTGTCAGAAGTAGTATCATTGATGGGTAGGCCTAAGTTTGATGACCCGATGTATTTTTTGTGTGAGGATAGTCATTACCTCTAAGGAAATAGGATGTTACTCCTGGAGCTGTGCTTGTGGAATTGTTTCAACAATGGCATTCCGTAGGATTCCAATTGCAAATTCTTTCTATAAGCTTTTCTATTAAACCATAGTCGTACTAATCTTTCCCGAAGTTGGTTAACCTGTATTGTTAGAAATATCACAGTTGCCCAGGTAGTTTAGGCTTGAATGATTGTGGATGGATAAGTGGTGGTTATTGAGTAAAATAAAGAGCAATGGTGAGTTTAGTAGTAATTTTGATCGAAGTTGGGGAGTCGCAAGGAAGAAAGGAGGTATACATTGACCCTAGTTTGAGGGAACAGTGAGGAAGATTAGACCCCCTTGGTACCATGGTGAGGTGATTAGATGGAGGTATAATAAATGAAAGCCTTAGAGCTAGAAGAATTAGAAGAAGGAATGATTGTTTGTAGGTTAGTGAGATCCTAGAGTGCAGAAGATAGTGAATATTTTAGGCTGAATCTGGTATTTTTGGAGATGTGTGAATTTTGTTTGCTTGATTTTCTCTGGGTTTATACCCACAATTGTGCTAGCTGTGTTGGCGATCAACTAGAGGAGCAGCATCTTCTTCGGTTGGTCTGTGTGACTTAACCCGGTTCGACACGAAAGGGATATACTATGGAGCTTTTTGAGAGCGACACTGAGGAGTATTGTGAAGGGTCTATTGACGGTCGAGAAAAGACGACCATGAAGCAAGATTGAGAATAGTGTTGCTGTGCCATACTGCCTAATCTGCAACTTATTTCTCGGGGACGAGAAATCCTTAAGTTGGGGAGACTGTAACACCCCTTAATTTCCTCGTATGGTTTTAAATTCTAAAAAGAGATTATTTTTAAGAAAAGTATTTTTGAGAGAATAACTTCTTAAATGAATTTCTTAAATTACGTTTTCAAGAAGGTAAAATGATTTTAAAGAATGATTTTCATAAAGTGAAGATATGAGTTTTGAAATTTATTTTGAAATGGTGATTGATATTCCATGAATGTGTGTTTGATATGTTGGCGTTACTATAATTTTTAAGCATGAATAATTTGTTTCCTATATATATTTGCATGTATGTGTATGTGTGTTTAAGAGTATGTGAAATTTAATTATTTAATGAAGGTGATTATATGTGTGTGACGTGAATGAGTGTGTATGTGTCGTATAAGTGTGTGTGTGTGTGTGCGTGCATGTAAGTGAATATGTGTGAGTGTGTGAGTGTGCCGCGTGTGTGAGTGAGTGAGTGGAAGCCTAGGATTTCCGTTAAGTAATGGGCAAGTAACTAAACCCTAACCATGTCCCAACCAAGCCCTTAACTAAACCCTAACTAGTTGGAAGAAACCCTAAGGAGAGCTTAAAAGTCAACAACCTAGGATGAACCCTAAGCCCTTATGTCTCCCACTTTGTCTCCTTGAGGAATACTAACCTCCACCCATGCAATAATATAGAAGGCCGAATTTACCCCTCCTTTCCAAAGCCTTGGCCGAATTACTTAAAGGGCAAAATAGGAAGCCATGACTTTTTATATAAGCATTGGCCTTTGCTTCATTTCACCCATTCTTCTCTTCATTTCTTCACTTCCTTCGCCCAAACACCACACCAAAACACATGTTCTAAGAGCTCCTCAAACTCTTAGACAAAGAATTAGAAAATATAGAGAGGAAGGAGAAGGAGAAACCGTGAGGCTAGGAGGAAGGAGAAGGAGAACCCAAAGCCAAAACTTAAGAATCCTTGAAGATCAAGTGTTAAAGACCTTTTCTCCTTGGTATAAACCGAAGACCTAGAAGTCTTAGAATTAGTTCTTGATCTTGTAACTTTATTTTCTTTTCTTCTCTTGCATGTTCTTTTTGATGCACTTATGTGTAATATTTTTCTTAACTAAGGACTTTTCAAGATTTAAATGGATTTGTAATATGTGATTGTTGGTTCGGTTTGTGCTTTGCATGCTAGATCTTGATGTTTTCCATGGTAGATCTTCTTGTTTTTAAGTTAAATTTCTTAGATCTAAAGTCTTGTTCATGATCTTTGAAAACTTGAAGTGGATCTTCTTGCATGTCTAATTGTCATGATTAAAACCGTTTATTGTTTAATCAATGATTGATTTAAATGTGTTTGATGATTTTTGGTTTTGCATGTTGTTTGCAAATGATTTTCATGGCTTTAAATCCTTGCATGTTTCGGTTTTGAGTTAATCTTGGTAAAAGCTTTAATTTGTGCTTTGATCTTTGAATTTTGTGTAGATCTTGATTTTGTTTTAAGTTTTGTAAATGATTTTGAATGGAAGTCTTTATATCTCTTTAAGTGTGCCTCGGTTTTAACCTCTTTTCATTTAAAATTATTTTGTCTTGAGTTGTGCTAATACGTTTAAATTCATGACTTGAACTACATGAATGATGTGCATATATGTGAGTGTTTGAATTAGAAAAGTTATTTTTATGATTCCTTTGAAAATAAATTGAAAATGTTTATGTGATCTATGGTTCTTGCATGCTTTGTTAGGAAAAGCCTTAGATCCATTCTTGCATGATAAATTTAAATGAAAAGATCATGATTTATTGTATTGCATGTCTCGGTTTTGAAAGAATTAGGAAGATAAGCTTTAAAACAATTTTATTTGCATGAACAAAACTTGATTTAAGTGTTTAAATTTGTGCATGTCACATTCGGCCATGATCTATGTTTTGTTGTTGTGAGAACTTGGTATATGCTTTATGTTCTTGCATGATTTGATTTGATTTAAGTTAAGGAAAAATAAATTTAAGTTTGATTATTTTCCAAGTTTGAGCTTACGGTTTTGTTAAGAAAAAGAAGAAAATAATCGTGTGACTTTGTATGTTTGATCATGCATGAATCATGTTTTGATTTGTGAGATTTTCGGTCTATGCATGTTAAACTAATTGATTAAGAATAGGTTTTATGCATAAGTTAAATTATGCATATGCATTCGGTTTAGGAGTCTATGCATGATAATTAGGAAAGAACTTAGGGATAATGCATGTAATTTGTGATATAATTGATTAGGAATAAGTGTTGTGTTTGAATGATTTATGTGAGTATGCATTCGGTTGATAAGTGTAACTATGCCTAGATGATTTTGTTTTATAAAATGAAATGTTTTTGAAGGTAATTGAATTAAGTATTTGATTTGTGAAATGTTTAATTTAATAATTGATCAACTAGAAACAGTACTGTCGCCCCCTAGATTGCAAATCGAGAACAGTGAGAGGAACTGGAGTGGGGCATTGTGTTTGCCTCTAAGAGCGTGCCATGTTATATATGATATTATTTGAGGCTGGGCCTCCTGGTCAGGGACCATTTGTGTGTGACAATTGTCGTGCCCGCACGGTAAAGGTTCTGTACTCTTGTTTGCTTCCGACTAGGTGGATGGATGGCCGAGGAGATGTAGACTTGAGACGTGAGTGCTAACTACGAACGGACGCGCACCTCGATGATTTTTAAAATTCCCCTTAATCATCGATGGTTATAATTCAATAAGACTTGATAAGAAAAGAGTTATGATTAAGAAAAGTAACATTTGCGAATGATTGATGATAAGATGGAAAGTGTGAAAGGGAAGAAAGGTTGAGACCCTTGGAAAGGGAAAGAAAGTGATGGTTTGAGATTTGTTAATGAGGAAGAAATTGAGAAGTAAAGATGAGTAATGAATAAAGAAATAATAATGATGAAATGTGATGTTATGCTTGAGTGTTGCGTTGTGTGTGTTTGTTTGTTTGTTTTGTGTGTGTTGTCTTGATATTCCGCCTGCGGTAAATCCACAACGTCGATGACTTGTTGTTCGGTTCGCTAACTCTCTCCTGCCCGTTGGTATATCGGTGTCTCCGGTACTCCAACGTGCAGATGGATTATCGCATGGAGATTTCAACCTGGATGAAACATGGATGCGGCTGGAAGCGTACCCCATCTGGCTGGGTATGGACTGGTGAGTCGCAGATCGTGATTTCGGACCCTGAGCATCGACTATGCGGAGCCGACTTAGGACCGCTGCTAGGACAAGTTTCTGTCCGAGGATATGGAGACTATGAGGAGAAGCTGCGCTGTGAAGCTCTGAGGAATCTTTCTGCAACGACAAGGATGCAGTGGGTGCCAAAGAATCGTGGACAAGTTGTAGCTGGGACAGCTTCATCTTCTGGTGTCAAGCAAGGGCATAAGAAAGAGGATGATGAGCTGCACCCTATAGTTTTCATTAGGCAAAGTCGTAGGTAGGGTAATAAGTTAAGTAGTGAATATCTATGTCAAGGATTACCTAAGTAATGTATCACTCTTGTAACTATGCCCTACTTTTGTTTTGTGAACTGGCCGACCCTTTTGTTATCGTGAACTATGAAATCTTTTTGGAGGAATGTGGGAGTAGGTTTTACGTAACGACCCGGTTTTCAGGCAAGAGCGTGAACGTGCACCCACATTGTTTTATAAAAAAAATGGCCTCATTTTTGGCAACTTTTTAATTGAATACATATTATTTTCGGATGGCGAAAATCGGGGCGTTACATATATATATATATATATGTAAGTTGTTGATTTATTGAACTTTGTTGATGCATGTTAATGTTTATGATGGATCTTTGTTTTTCAAGTGCTAATAACTAAAGATTTGAGCTTGAAGTGGAAAAATGGACATGCCTCCATTGTTTATAGCTCCACGGTTTGGTCCCCTTTTATGTCCAAATGATTTATGTTTTTGCTTTTGATTAATGATAAGGAAACAAGAGTGATTTTTATGGATCTTAAAGTATAAGAGATTGTAATAGTTTATTTTGTCAAATTTTTCCAATTTTCTTTATACATATCTCGGCCAAGAGGAAGAAATAAAGGGAAATGATTTTTGTTTTTCATGCATGTTGATTTTCCATGTTCCTCTTTGATTTCAAGGCTTTAATATGTAAAGATTTGAGCTTTAAGGATTGAAATGGACAAAATAGGTCCATACGGTTTTCTATGGATTTTAGCTCAAACGATTTTGTTTTGCTCTAATGCTTTGATTTATGATTGAAGATGGATTTTTGGTAATTTTAAAGTAAGTGTTATATGTTGATTTGTTTTGTAAAAATTTGAGATTTTTCTCTAGGGTGATTCGGCCAAGACAAGAAAAATAGGGAGAAGTGATTTTGTTTTGATGCATATCAATGAAATGTTTTGCTAGCGATAAATAAATTATTCGGTGCATATGTGACTTGGTTTTGGACTTTTATTGAAAGTTTACTTGAAAAACAATGAGTTCTTGAGTTAAAAGTATTTTTATTTATTTTAATTGCTTAGGCCGAATGGTTCATGAGAAAAATAAATATTTGAGCTTTGGTGTTTAAACCTTGATTTGTGATGAAGTTAAGTTTCGAGTTAAGGAAAAATATTTTTCTTTAAAAAAAAGAAACCGAATGAGTGTGTGTGATAATATGTTTCAAAGAAACCTATTTTGTTTGATTTAAATTGTGATTTTCTATGTGTTAGCAAGTGTTTAGAATATGATTTAGATTGCATGGGGACTAGCTGGTTAGAATTTATATGGAATATGTTTGTATGCGTTGATGCTGAATTTTTAAGAAATGTTGTTTTGACTATAAGAGATTTTGATGAATCATGGTTCTACTCATTGGATTGCCTTGAAAATTTGGTGTGTTTTCCTTCATGAAGTCTAAATGCATTATGGAAAATTTGAGCTAAAGTGAATGTGTTTTGATAACTTAAATGAATTTTGTTTGTTAAAGATTTTTTGTAATAAACTTGTGTTTCATGTTGCAAAAGTGTCGGATACAAGATGTTTGCAAGAGTTCAATGCTCTTATCACTTAGCCACTGTTTTGATAGTGTCAAATTTATTGTTTCTGAATTTTTATAGGATTTATGGGATTGATTTGATAATTTTTTAAGAGTCATTTTGGCGAAAACAATTTCGGAAAAATAAATTTTTCGGGTTAAACCTAAACAGAGTTTTCAAAACTAAACTTCTTTAAATGGCTTGAAATTTTTATGGTAGCTTCCTGGACATGTCTCATGACTCTCTGAAAATTTTGAGGGGATTTAGAGTTGGTTTGATATTTTTTCCAATCGAAAAACAGTGAGCACAATGGTTCTTATTTTTCAGAGTTAGTGACAAATTTAATTAGTAAAATGTAACTTAGGCAACTTCAAATAATCTGAAATTTTTATGAGATGACCTTGACTGTGTAAGGAAGGTTTTTGTCAAGTTTCATGCAATTAGGAGTTGATTTACTATTTTTAATCATTGCATTTTTCCCTCAGGTTAGCAGCAGTCCTGTTCTAATTTCTATGCAAAATTTGATTTGAAACTTAGGTTCCGGATGTCCAAATGTCTTAAAAATTTTATATGATGAACTTTGATATATGTGGGTGTAATCTGGAAATTTTGAGACTTAAACTAATTGGTTTGATATAATTTTGAATTTTATTTCTCGCGTTTTCCCCTTAATCGGTTAAACCCTCTTTTGAGTACTTTTGACAATTATGAACTTTTGTGCATTTTGTATGACTTGGCTGGAATTATATATGGTTTCTTATGTCTTGAGATAGTTAAATGAGTAGTTGTTTAAATATGTGCTTAGGTCATGCAAGAACAACTCGTAGGTTGATTGTTTACAGGTGTGTTTAGACGTATGTGCTTAGCTTTAAAGTTAGGGCGATTCGTTCTGTATGCTATATGCTAACTGATTTATATGATGCATGCTAATGAAATTATTTTGTTTATGTGTCCCGGATCATTTGTAAGAAAAAGGAAGTGAAGAAAACGAGTTAGTTAATTTGCTACGATGTTATGTTTAATTTCATGAAAAGCTTTTAAAAGTTGATTGATTTTTGGAATGGCTTATATTTGAAAATGCTGAACTTCTAGCTGCTTCCCTATTTCGTTTTATGGTGTTGAGTTTGAAAAATGAATTGTTTAAGTGTTTGTTTTGTTGCAAAATATTGGATAAGCTAAAGTACGATTTTGCGGTGTTTCCGGATTTTTCGAAAGTGATTTTGAGTTGTTTCACTGCTATCCAGCGTTGATTGAATTGGTGTTTCACTTCTAAAAATGTTTTCAATTGATTTAAAGTTGAGTTTCCCATGGTACTTGAATTAGAGAAAAGTCAGTCTGAAAAAGTGACGTTTTTCGATGTTTTCGGGTTCGATTAGTTGGCTGCCTGGAACGGACTAGCAGCATAATGATTTGGTTTCAAAATATTTTATTACTTGTTTTAGGATGATTTTGAAGTGTTTAAAGTATATTCGAAGGTTGGATTTAATTTGGACGAGTAAAAGTTTCTGTTACGATTACCCGATGAGAAGTAAAAGCGGGTTTTCGAAAACAATTTAATGTTAAAGCATGAATGTTAATTAGATAGCCTTGTATTAATTGTGTGCCTTATTTTAAGCAAGGAATCCGTGGATCGGGAGTTTGGAGCTGCTGTCAGTCGGACGGACCTGCAGCAATTTCAGACGATGTTTGTTGGACAAGAGTTGAGAGAGGGACTTCCCTAAGACACTGTGGTACTTAGGTAAAATGTTGAGATGTTCCGGATCATCTCAAATATCGGAACATGGTGGTCTCCGGGTTAGTAATATAGTGACAATTGTTGTGTGTGTATGGCCACTTATACGATGAGACTAAGACCACCTATTATTGCATGATGCCATTGATGTGATTATGCTATGATAACATGCTTTGTCTTTATTTATGTATGTCTGCTAAACTTTTATCTGAAATTTAAAGTATTTCTACACCGTAAGATGTTTGCTCTGCTAAAACTGTTAAATGGAACAATGATGCTGATGAAAATGATGTAAGAATATTGAAATGTTGTTGTAAGTGATGAAAGAATTTGGTAAAGGAAAGATTTGGTTATGATGAAAACATTGTTGACTTGAGAAGTAATATAAGTAAAAGTACAAGGAGGGAAGTAATGAGATAAAAGGTTACACTCCCTGATGTGCACGATTGTCGTTACGTGCTTTCCAGGTTGAGGATGGTGCTGGCCACGTGGGTTTCATGTCGTGGTTTCAAGCCCTCAGTTGTAATGATTATGTGTTAATGGGAAAGTGAGTATATGAATCATGAAGGAAAAGGTTAATGTGAAAGATTTGATTAGAGGTCGAGGATCACCGAAGGGATGGACAAGGGTGACTCTCCGAACCTTAGGATTAATTAGAATATTAATAAGACTAAAACACAAAGACATTAAAAGACATGGAATATTGCGGTGAGTTGAGTGTGTGAAGTAGTGGACAGGAAGATACCCTTGTAGTGTCCTGGAACACTAGATGTCCTTAACCCTCTAAGTGCTCAAGACTATGGAATCAGGAGCCCTAGAGAGGATCAAGAGTTAATGTGTGACTTATGGTATTTCTGCAGTTCCAGTTGGGAAAAGCAGGTTCTCCCTAGTCAACGTGTGTGCAGAGTGTCAACTTAGGGATGAGAGTACCTACCTGAAACCCTAGCTGTAGTGAGCTATTTATAGGGTTTGGAGGAGGCTGATATGGGCCGTCTGGTCCCTGTATCAGGGTTGAGCTGAACCAGGATTCTGTGAGATGATATCGGAGGATTATGCTCTTAGAATCTGGATAGGATCAGCTGAAGATCTCATGTCTAGGCTGTTGCGAGAATCTAGGAGTGATTTGCGGAAGGGATAAGAAGCCTCGGTGGGTTTGAGCTTATCCGCTAGCCGACGGTGTGTCTCGGCCTAGAGTCTCAAGCCTGATGGATTGAGGACCGAGGATGAGGCTCGGTTCCGTCAAGTCCGAGCCTGGTCCTTTGGATATGCTCGGACGTTCATGTTAAGTGAACCGAGGGAAGTGCCCTTAGAGAATCCCTTTGACAAGGCTTGAATCTGTGTCTGGTCGGCAGACCCTACAAGCTCCCCAGCTCGTAAGACTTTGAGAAGTCTGTGACGAGGTAGCAAGTGTTTAGGGTTGACCTTTTCGGATGTCTTAGTTTGGGATTGCTTTGACAACTGTTTCCAGCTTTAACCTTGTAGCCTGTTCGAGGTGACGTTTTGGGTTCTCTAGGTACAGCGCGTGTCCTTGAGAGTTGTGCCACATCATTGCAAATTTTGAAATTTGAAAAAGCGCCTCTTTGTAACTGCCACGTTTCGTCGTGTGAGTGGCTGGTAAGATAATGGGCTTTTGGCCCATACGTGTATCGTAGAAGGAAACTGAACAGTCTTTGGGGGTTATTCGAATCACTCACTCTTCCTCCCATCACTTTTCATTCACTTCTCATTTCCTCAAAACAAAAACTCTCTTCGTTTCCTCTTCCAGCGCATCTCCTCCACACTGTCACGATCATCCATTGCTACCAAACTTTTCCACAGAGATCATCAACCTAAAGCAGGTAACTACTACTCCTTTGGTTTCCATCATCCGCTTTTTGTGTTGCGATTTCTTCTTTTTTCTTTTTTGTAAAAGGGGTTTTGGTTTCTGGGCTTTGCAGGGATTTTGGGATTTTTGTTCTGGGTAGATAGTGTTAAGGGTTTGAATTTGTTAATCATGAGAGGTTGGAGGAACTTGAAGAGAATTTATCATGAACTTTGTAGGAAATTAGGAGAGGAGTCTTCTAGTGATAGTGATTCGGGTTTTTCTGGGGATTTTGGGGATTCTGGGAATTTTGACACCGATAACGCAGTAGATGACGCAGTAGATCCTTCCTCCCCCCCATCAGCCAGGGATCCTCCGTGACAAAACCGTTAGCCGTAGAATACCCATCGGATCCCGCTGAAGAGAGCAAGTGGCTGTTGGCTTATAGGTTTGCTGAACGTAGGGCTCGGGTTAGGATTAGCCCCGAGCACTGTACAATGGAGGAAGAGCCTTTGGGAGATCCGAGGAAAGAGGGGGGGAAAGTCCAAGGCTCGGCCTTAACTTTAGAATTAAAACATCTGCTATAAAAAATCCTAATGCCGAGCCTTTTACTTTTTTCCCAGATATGGTGGAGCGCAGGTGTGACACCAATCCTGAAGAATATCCCTTACCGCCCAATCATGCGCAGTACGATGAAGTCTTTGATCGGGAGGAGCTTGGAACGAGGCCTTCGTTGCTGACGAGTAACAGTTTGAACCACCTTCGTCCTCTCCTAACCCCTCCGAGCGCAGATGGGAATGCGTCGGAATTTGAGTTAAGGCACGTGAACATCGACGACCGGATCTGCTTTGAAGTGCCGCAAAATCAACAATTCTTCTACTTCTACGAAGAAATAGTAACAAAGGTCGGAACCCGCATGCCCTTTTCGACTTTTGAAATCGAAGTACTCAACCACTTAGGCATAGCCCCGAGTCAGCTACACCCGAGCGGATGGGCATTTGTACGAGCATTCCAACAGTTCTGCGACGCCGAAGGTTTAGTTGCCACACTTCGATCTTTCTTTTGGCTATATGCCCCTCAAGTGAACAAGTTCGGCAACTCCAAAGGGCTTTGGGTGTCACTGAAAGCTCAGAAGGACCATGCACTTTTCGCTAAAGTCACCGACTCTTGGAAGTCCTTTAAGCCTCTCTTTTTTCGGTATGAGTACAATGGGGCTGATGTGTGCTGGTTTATGGAGCAGGTTGAGGAAGAAGGAGAAATCAAAGTTGTACCTCGCTTCCCTCTGGGTTGGTCGAACGGTATCTATAACCGAGGGGCCTCCTTGTATCAATTTGACTATAAGGTCGATTTGACGAAGGCCGAGAGACGGTTGTGTGACCGAGTTTGGGAATACCTCAAGGCAAATGGTCAAATTGATACCAAGAAAATATTGTTGAAGAGAACACGGGCCGAAGTGAAGGCCGAGCTGGGTATATACATATTTTTTTTTACTCGGTCTAAAGCATATTTCCTTGTTGCAGAAAAAATGGGGAAGAAAGCCTCAAAAGCTAAGAAGAGTGCTGCTGCTTCGGCCAGGATGGCTCAACTGGCAGCTGTGAGAGGAGAGTCGGGATCCTCGGCTAAAAGCCAAACCCCCGACCCAACTCCAACAACTAGTCCTCTTGCTGCTCCTCGAGCTATTCCTTCCGAGGAACCTCAAGCCACCAAGAGTGTTGAACCAACAGTTCCCGTAGAAGTGCAACCAAGTACTCAGGGTACTCCTGAGCGTCCCTCCAAGAGACCTCGGATGGAGAAAGGGAAAGGATCGGCTGGCGACTGGTTTCACATGAGCAAGCCCCACAAAGGAGTTCAAGTTACTGAGGGTATGGACGACGCCGTCGCCAAAACTGTGTGGGGTAGGCATAATAAGTTAGATTCCTTCACCGCAAATCTCTTTCCTCTTGAAGACGCTGAAGTGATAAGTGCCTGGGGTCCAGGCACCTGGGAAAATAATTGCTCGGCCTTGGTGAGGAGCTTCCTTCGAGGTGCAAGCATTCTCCATTTCCTCGCTCAGCGTGGTGACGATGTCTACGCTGCAGTGGCCCCCGAGGAGAAGAAGAAAAGATCAGAAGCTGATGATCGGGAGGATTACTTGCAGCTTCAAGTGGAAAGCTTTGAGAAAAAACTTTAGGTTCTGGCGGCCGAGAATGAAAGACTACAAAAGGGAATGTAGGAATCTGAAGGCGCCAAAGCTAAAGCCGAGGCTGATAAAGAAGCAGCTGAAAAGACTTGTCAAGAGGCTGAAGAGAAATTGAGGCAATCCGAGGAAACCCTGAGAAAGCCTAAGGAGGATGTTGCTGTGGCTCAGGAGCAACTTGAATATGCTAAGGATGAGGTCACTGGGCTCCGAGCTTCCATGGACAAGATGAGAGCGAAAGCTCTTAAGCATAAGAAGGCGGCCCAGGAGAATATGTACAACTGGAGTCATGCAGTTGAAGATTTCTTCCTTAACACAGCCGAGCAGCTTCGCATCCTGAACCCCAACCTCGTGACAAAGGGCGCCGACCCCCTCTTTGCTACCAAGAATGGTCAGATTGTGGGTGCGAATGGGGTTCCTATTGACATGAGCAGCAATGATCTTCCTGACCATTTCGCCGAGAAATCCGAGGAAGAAGAGGCTGAAGGTGCCGAAGGTGAAGAAGAAGAAGAGAAGTTCGACCCTGATAGCGTAGTACTGTCTGATATTGAGTAGTTTTTTTTTTTTTTTTGCTTTTTTACTTTTGTATCTACCCCAATAAATAGGTTGAAATCTTTTTTGCTATAACTGGTTTGGAATATTTATAATATCCTTTTTTATTTTATGCTTCTTTCTGAACTTTTTGTTAAGAATTCAAGTGTTAAGACCTCGGAACTCCAGCACTTTAGCCGAGGTGGGTTCCTCTATCCGCGATGTATGAATGATTTTTAAAACAAATCATGTTTGAATCGGGAATCCTTTTAAGGTACTTGACGAGTTATAAGCTCTTGTTTGAGCTGTTTATAATCGTTCGCGTCATAAACGGTGGCTAGTCGGTTATGAGGAAAAGTTAGTAAATACAATGAATTCAATAACAGCACTTTTATTTATTCGAAGCATTAACAGTAAGTACAATGGGCTCGGAGTTCCACCGAGCGTACACCATCATAAAAAATAAACAGTCCTATCATAGCAAGGGAAATAGTAAAACAAAAACAATTGAAAACAGAATTGAAATGGATAGAAATTTCTAGTTGAAATATGCTCTAAGTTTTGCCACATTCCATGTGTTGTTGATGAGGGCACCCGAGAGAGTTTCGAGCTTGTAGGCTCCTGTTCCTGTTTTGGAAGCTACTCGGTATGGACCTTCCCAATTCTGAGCCAGTTTTCCATCCTTAGCATTTTTGAGGCCGATGTCAGATCTTTGTAGGACGAGGTCACCTACCTCGAATTCTCTGGGTACTACTGAGCGATTATACCCTTTCGCTTGCATAAGCTTGGCATGTCTTTCCCGTTCGGCAGCTAAGTCTCTGACTTCTTCTGACAGAACTAGGTCCTCACACAGTAAAGTGTTGTTGAGGGGGTTCAGTTGTTGTAAGGCTCGGAAAGATGGGATGATCCTTTCATTCGGGATGACAGCGTCGCAACCATAAGTAAGACGATAAGGGGTTTCTCCCGTCGAAGTCTGTATGGTGGTGCGGTACGACCAAAGCACTTCATGCAGGTTTTCCAACCAATTTCCCTTAGCACCGATGAGTCTTTTCTTGATCCCCTGAATGATACTTCAGTTCACTGATTCTACTTGTCCGTTGGTCTGAGGGTGCTCGACCGAGGAAAAATAGTGTTCAATGTTCAAAGCGTTGACCAAGTCCCGGAATGCCTTTGCCGCAAATTGAGTTCCATTGTCAGTTACTAAGACTTGTGGCACTCCAAACCGAGCTATAACCTGTCTCTCAAAGAACTTCAGAACCTTGGCCGACGAAATAGTTGCTAGTGGCTCGGCTTCGATCCACTTGGTAAAATAATCGATGGCCACTATCACCCATTTGAGTTGTCCTGGTGCGATGGGGAACTGGCCAATCAAATCCATTCCCCATTGATAGAAAGGATAGGGAGATGAAAGTGAATGAAGTTCCTCGGCCGGCTTCTGGTAGACGTCACTATGGAACTGACATCTTTCACATCTTTTTACATGACTGATTGCATCCTGTTGTAGGGTCGGCCAGTAGTATCCTGCCCTTAGAATCTTCTTGGCCAGTGATTTCCCTCCTACATGATGACTTCCGATACCTCCATGGACTTCTTCCAATGCCTGCTTTGCTTCGGCGGGGTCTAAGCACCTGAGCATAGGGCCGCTGACCCCACGACGAAACAGAATTCCATCGATCATAGCGAATTGGGATGCCTTTCTGACAAGCTTTTTGGCCTCGACTGGATTCGTTGGCAAGATTCCTTGTTCCAAGAAGTTTACGATCGGAGAGGTCCAACTTGAATCCACCGAAATGGAGAGGACAACGCTAGGTCCATGCACCATTTCTTGGATCAACGTCTTGTTATTTCCAGGACCCTTTGTTGAAGCAAGTTTGGAAAGAATGTCCGCTCGGCCATTGCTTTCCCTCGGGATGTGGCAGAATTCGACCTTATCAAACTCTGAAGATAGGAACTTCACCTTCTCCAAATATTTTTGTAGGATGGGTTCCTTGGCTTGATAATCACCTTTCACTTGCGATACCACCAACTGAGAATCGCTGAAAATCTTCACTTCTCGGGCCCCTACTTCTTTCGCCATCCTCAGACCAGCCATCACAGCTTCATATTCCGCCTGATTGTTCGAAGTCGGAAATCCGAACTTTAAAGAATATTCCAAAGTGATTCCCTCGGAATTCTCCAAAATTATTCCAGCTCCTGCCCCGAGCTTGTTGCTCGACCCATCGACATAAATGTTCCAGTCCAAGTTTGAGCTCGTCAATGGCTCAGTAAACTCGGTGAGAAAGTCAGCTAATACCTGGGACTTCATTGCCTTCCTTGGTTCGAAAGTGATGTCGAACTCGGAAAGTTCAATGGCCCAAGTCACCATTCTGCCTGCCAAGTCTGGTTTTTGGAGTATCTGACGGATCGGCTGAGCCGTTCTGACCTTGATGTGGTGGCTCTGGAAATATTGATGCAATCTTCTGGCTGTGATAACCAAACAGAATGCCAACTTTTCTACCTTCTGATATCTCAACTTTGGTCCCTGTAGTGCTCGGCTGACGAAATAAATCAGAGATTCTTTACCTGGCTCTTCCCGAACCAGAACCGAACTGACCACGGAGTCACCCACTAATAAGTAAAGGAATAGAATTTCTCTGTTTACAGGGCTAGACAAGATTGGAGGGGATGCCAAGTATTGCTTAAGGTCAGTGAAGGCCTTTTCGCATGCCTCATTCCACTCGAACGTCTTTTCCTTCTCCTTCCGTAGCAGTTGGTACCATGGTAGAGCCTTCCGAGCTGACTGAGATAAGAATCTAGAAAGAGCTGCAACCCGACCTGCCAACTGTTGTACCCCCTTGATATCGGATGGACTCTTCATCTCGAGGATGGCTCGGCACTTCTCTGGATTTGCTTCGATCCCTCGTTCGGTGAGCATGAATCCGAGGAATGAACCAGCAGGGACCCCAAACGTGCACTTTTCCGGATTCAATCTCATATTAAACTCTCGAATTCTGCCCAAGATGACCCTTAAATCCTTGGCATGATCTTCTTCCTTCAAGCTTTTTGCAATCATATCGTCAATGTATACCTCCATTTTGGGTCCAATCAATGGGCCAAACACCTTGTTCATCATTCGTTGGTATGTTGCCCCCACGTTCTTAAGTCCGAACGGCATGACATTGTAACAATATGTAGCATTTTCCGTGACGAACGAAGTCTTCACCTGATCCGGGGGATACGTAGGGATCTGATTGTACCCCGAATAAGCATCCATGAAGGATAGCCTTTGATACCCTGCCGAGCTATCTACGAGTTTGTCTATGCAGGAAAGTGGATATTGATCCTTGGGGCAAACTTTGTTCAAGTCTGTGTAATCCATGCACATTCTCCATTTTCCGTTGGATTTTTTGACCAGTACGGGATTAGCCAACCAATCAGTATATACTACTTCCCTGATAAATCCTGCCTCAAGAAGCTCGGCTACCTTTTCTTCTGTTGCCTGAGCCTTCTCCATTCCGACCCTTCTTTTTTTCTGACACACCGGCTTGGCACCAGGATATACACTTAACTTGTGGCAGATGAAGTTCGGATCGATTCCTGGCATGTCTGCCGATGTCCAGGCAAACAAGTCTTTGTTTTCTACCAGCAACTCTGTTAGTTCTTTTTCAACTTCCTCAGCAAGGCTAACACCAATCTTGACGTAACGGGGTGGATCGGTCCCCAGAATTATCTTCTTGAAGTCCCCTTGGGGAGTTGGCCTAGTTTCATCCTCATCCCTTACGTCAAGATCTGCCAGATTAACACTTCCCTTGCTGAGAACTTCTTGCATAATCTTCTCATCGTCATCCAGCTTCAGTTTGCCCAAACTGATATTGTAACATTTCCGAGCCAACTCTTGTTCGGACCGTACCGTTACCACCTGGTCATCGGACCCTGGAAACTTCATGGCTAGGTGAATGGTTGATACAACGGCACCAAATGATTGGAGTGCTGTATGGCCAAGGATGGCGTTGTATGCCGACGGTGCTTGGACAACTAGCCACTTTACCATCTCGGTTCGAGCAGACGGTTGTTCACCCATGGTCACTGGGAGATGAATGTGGCCTAAGGGAACAATGGAATGCCCCGTAAAGCCAATCAAACTGCCCTCAAATGGAGTTAGGTCAGATCTTTTCAACTTCAACCTCTCGAACAGATCCAAGAACATAATGTCTGCTGAACTCCCCTGATCGACGAGAATCCTTTTCACTTCATAATTACCGAGTCTTGCTGTAACTACCACTGGATCATTGTGGTCCTGAATAATATCAGCAAAGTCATTGTCACTGAAACTGATGACAATGTTCTTCTTTTTGGGCTTTTGGATCGGTCGGCTAGCCACCGAAAGGATCTGTCCCACGTACTTTTTTCGATCACTTCTTTTTTCCCCATCACCCGCAAACCCACCAGCAATGGTGTTGATCAGAAACGAATCTCGACCTTTATCCTGCTCGGACGGTAGGGCGGAGGCTCCCCCTGCAGGTGGTGTTGGGCTTCTATTCCTTTTTTCTTCGGTTTTGGGTGGTGAATGACTTCTTCTCCTTGAACGCTTCCGCATCGCTTCCCTGATGTATTGTTGAAGCTTCTCATCCCTAACCATTTCTTCAATTAAGTCCTTCAGCATCGTACACTGATCAGTCGTATGTCCCCATCCACCATGATGGTCACAGTACTACGTCCTGTCCCTCTGGGCAGCTTTTCTCAAAGCTGGAGGCCGAGTAATGTTGCGCATTTCAGTGTGCATAGTCTCTCGGAGGATTTGACTCCTCGGGACTGTAAGTTCAGTGTATACATCATACTTGCCTTTGGGAGGCAGTTTGTCTCTTTCTCCTCTCTCCCTCTTGTCCTTCCTCCCCCTATTCTCTCGAAAACGATCAGTCTGACGGGAATCATTCTGACGAGGGCGCTGTTCCTGACCCCGAGCCGCGGTACTGATTCTATGGAATTCCTCGAAATTTACAAATTTCCTAGATCTTTCCCTGAGTTCGGCCATGTCCCTTGGTGGTTCTCCAATCAGACAATCCTTGAAATCACTATCTCGCAACCCTTGAGTGAGTAAGAGGACAGATACTCCCGATTGCAGGCCTGATATGCCACTAGCTTCTTGTTGATACCGAGCCAGGTAATCGCGAAGAGACTCGTCAGGTCTCTGTGCGACTCCAGCCAATGAATGGTCCGACTTGGGTTGTGACATACTGGCCGTATATCGGTTCAAAAATGTTGTCCTTAGCTCGGCCCATGAGTGAATCGAGTTGGCAGGTAGGGAATTGAACCATCTCAAAGGTGCCGATCCCAGATTCATTGAGAATGCTCGGCACTTCATGAAATCCCCTCCTCCATAAAACATCATGGAGGATTCGTAAGCCGCAATGTGGTCCATCGGATCAGTCGTCCCATTATACCGAGGGATATTCTGATGACACACATAAGTCTGCGGGGTTTGAAATGCCATTATCTCAACTATGAAAGGATGTCCAGGATGGGGTTCCCCAGTAACACGCCCAAGAACCAATCCCGGATTAAGGGGTGGAGGTGGAGGAAGGTTATTAGGGTTGCCGAGAGCCACGTGAGGGCCTTGCTCAGCTATTCTTGCCATGCTTTGCTGCTGAAGAGCAGCGATAGCCTGATTCTGCTTTTCAATCAAAGAAGTTTGAGTCCTCAAGATCTCCATGATTGATTCCTCTCTCCTACAGGCCGACGAAGTATTCATGTAAGATCTACCTTGTGTTTCGGAACGTTCACCACCTTGAAGTGTTCCAAAACGACCCCTAGTAAATTGAGGGACTTCCCTGTTGGATCGCTCGGCACGGGAGTGGTCATGACGAGCGGAACGCTCAACTCGCCAATCCTCACCAGTTCGTGACCCAGCTGGGGCCCTCCGAGATTGACGTGGTCCAGAATCTGCAGTGTCATGCCATTCTGAAACATGGCCATCAGGAATAGTATGAGGGTTGGATCGTCATCCGTCGCCTTCAACGCGAGGAGGAACTGTGACTTGTGCTTGAACAACTGGAGGGACTGGAGGAACGTTAGCCTGAACCGGAGGAACTGGCGGAGCAACCGGCTGATCCACCGGAGGAACAGGTGGGGTATTAGCATGATCGCCTCCAGTAGGTCCTCCCGGAGCAATTCTGTCCCTAACGTTTCCTCTTCCCCCGCTCTTAGGCGGCCTTCCCCGGATGCGACGGCGGAGATCCCCCTGGTTATTGTCATGGTTATCGTTTGCCATGAGAACAGTGGTTATGGGAATACTGGTTAGACGTTCCCCACAGACGGTGCCAATGTAGTGTCCTGGAACACTAGATGTCCTTAACCCTCTAAGTGCTCAAGACTATGGAATCAGGAGCCCTAGAGAGGATCAAGAGTTAATTTGTGACTTATGGTATTTCTGCAGTTTCAGTTGGGAAAAGCAGGTTCTCCCTAATCAACGTGTGTGCAGAGTGTCAACTTAGGGATGAGAGTACCTACCTGAAACCCTAGCTGTAGTGAGCTATTTATAGGGTTTGGAGGAGGCTGATATGGGCCGTCTGGGCCCTGTATCAGGGTTGAGTTGAACCAGGATTTTGTGAGATAATATCAGAGGATTATGCTCTTAGAATCTGGATAGGATCAGCTGAAGATCTCATGTCTAGGCTGTTGCGAGAATCTAGGAGTGATTTGCGGAAGGGATAAGAAGCCTCGGTGGGTTTGAGCTTATCCGCTAGCCGACGGTGTGTCTCGGCCTAGAGTCTCAAGCCTGATGGATTGAGGACCGAGGAGGAGGCTCGGTTCCATCAAGTCCGAGCCTGGTCCTCTGGATATGCTCGGACGTTCATGTTAAGTGAACCGAGGGAAGTGCCCTTAGAGAATCCCTTTAACAAGGCTTGAATCCGTGTCTGGTCGGCAGACCCTACAACCCTGTTTTTATGCGGATACTCAGGTGAGCGATTGT
The DNA here is from genome assembly GCA_037953625.1 of Crotalaria pallida. Classification (NCBI taxonomy): domain Eukaryota; kingdom Viridiplantae; phylum Streptophyta; class Magnoliopsida; order Fabales; family Fabaceae; genus Crotalaria; species Crotalaria pallida. Next base: position 29,678,138 of record CM075653.1, read on the forward strand.
GCTAGGGGAGGGTGATGACGGTGTCTCGTCAAGTAACTTAGAGTACTTTTATAGGCGGAACCAGTCTATAAGTGATTGGGACTTAAGGCCCAAGGGATCGTAGCGTGTTCTGCACAGCTAACTAGAATAGTATTGTCGCCCTCTTGATCAATTTCGAAACGGTGAGAGGGAACCTGAACGAGGCGAGCAGTCGATTGGTTGTTGGGCACTGTGATATCGCAATGAAAAGAATAAATTACAACTGACCCGCGTGGGTGCAGTAAGTAAATGATAGCTGACCCGAGTGGGTTGTAGCATATGTTTATGTTTCTCGGCTGTTCGACCTGCGTGGGTTAAGGTTCCTGTACATCCTGTTTGCTTCCGTTTAGGCTTGGGAGGATTGGAGGAGATGTATGTGTGCTAACAAAAGTCCACGATGACAATTTCTTATCCCCTGTCATCCATGGATGTGATTTGATAAAACTTAATAAGTAAGTCCGAAATATTGAAAAGACCCTTGAGATAAGAGAATAAAATACTAAGAGGATTTTGGTGAAGAAAATGAAACTGTCAAGTGGATGACATCTATGGATAAGTTCAAGGAAGCTATGTGGTGATGGCAGAGAGTGGTGACATGACGTTGAGCAAGAAAGTAAGAATAAAACCAATGATGTTGACGAGAAATTGTAAGAACGAGAATTGTGAATAATAGTGATGATGATGAGGTGAACTATGTTGTGTATTTAATAGTTGACATGTTTTATTGTGTGTTTGTCTTAATATTTTTGCCTATTGTAATTCCATCCGTCGACTAGAAATCGTTCGGGATTTCTGTAACATCCTAGTTTTATTAACCTAATAATTATATTTAAGAATATTTTGTATATATGGAAATAAAATATGAAAAATGATTTACAACTATTTTTGTAATAAATGTATATATTTATATAGTTATGTTGAGCTAACATGTATAAATATATGTATAAATATTCGTAATTATTTTCTTAGGGAATGTGTATATTTATATGTGTATGTATTAGTAGTAATTACATTCTTGTGCATAAATGTATGTTTGTAGGCATTAGTGTTTGCATGTATGTATGTGTATATTTGTATATGTGACCGTAGCCTTAGGTTTGGGTAGGGAAGTGTTAGAGTCGGTGTATAGGCTTAAAGTGTTGGTGGTTTAGACTTTAAGTGCTTTGATTTTGTGTGGTTGCGTTTGCATGATTAGGAAATAGTGTTGTTTCGAGTACCAAGGAATAACTGGATAGAGCCTCCTAAGATTTGGTCTCGAGTGTCAGTGTAGGTCGAGTGTTAGAATTTAGCTAAGCCGTTGGTTCGAGGTTTAGTTCGTTTGATTTTTCTGTGTTTGTGATTTATGTGTTTAATTTTATGAATTTTATGATTTTGATGTTTGAAATGTGTTTTAATGTTATTTGTGTTTGGTTTAGTGTTAGGGAGGGTTAGGAACCTTGGAATAGGGTCGAAAAGGGCAAAAATCGGTGTTTCGGGCCTTCTGGTGCGCCCAGGCACGAGCTGGTGCGCGCAGGCGCACCAGGGTGCATCAGATGCACCAACTCAGTCAGTTTTGCGCCCAGGCGTGCGACGGAAACCAATTCGCGCATCAGATGCGTGATGTCGCGCTCAAGCGCGCATCAATCGCGCCCAGGCGCGAGGGCGCATAAAACACGCATCAGACCCATTAAATGGCGCACCAGCCTCCCTCCCCCTCATTCTTCTCCGCCCCATTCTCCTTCTTCTTCCCCCAAACCTCCTCCAACCTCCATGGAACCCCCAAAACTCATCTCCAAACTCTCCCCCTGGCAAATCATCTCCCTCTTCATATTTCCTTCTTACCTTCCTCTTCCATGGTGGTTTTCCCTCTCCTCATGGCTCTCTCCCTCTCTTCACATACCCACACACCATACCAAAACCCTAAGCACCCAAACCTTAATTTCTAGCCTCACTCATAAATCCAAGCCTAATTTAGGATAAATCATACACATGAACACTATCTCCCTCTTGGTTCAAGCTTTCCCTCTCCTCCCTGGATGTTTCTCTCTCCTCTAGGGTTTTATGCTCTCTCCTTCAATCATGGAATAAATTGGAGATCGGGCTAGGGAGCGGGAATCCGAGTAGATCGGGGGTAGAATCCAAGTCCTTGGAACATCAATGGAGTCTCCTCTCTCTCCAAGGTAAGGGGAGTCTCTTTTCCACACTTTGGGTTAGGGATAGTTAGGGTTTATAATAGTATTTGGTTATAATAATTAGACCGGGTTGTGGGTAGCAAAATGGTTTTTGATTTAGTGTTGGTTTAGGAGAGATTAGTATATTTATGGTTGATTTCATATTAATTGAATTGTTTATGTTAAATTCCCCTTTTATTAATGTTAAAGTAGGAAGTGAAGAACCCTAGGGAGTTGACTTATATTCAAGTACTCTGAGACATACCTGAGTATGTCGACTGATTTGTGATATTTGGTTGATGGTTGATAAATTGATGTATTCGCTAAGGGTTTTATATGTGATTAATTGAAATGTGACCCTATATGTGAGTAATTGATGGTGCATGTATATAAACATTAAAAATGGAAATTTGATGTAAAAAGAAATAATAAATTGGAATTTGAAATGAATATATATTTAGATATAACTTGAAAATGTTTGTGTGTGAAGAATGTTTGGAAATATGTGATTTGTGAAATACTTGATGGATGGTGTGTTTGTGTACTTGACTTTTTGTAAATGAGTTTTGGTATGGAATAAAAGGAGTGCAGTGTGATTTGATCCTTGGGCAAGCCGGCACTCTAGGTGCCCTGCTAGGTGGTGAATTGCCTGCTAGGGCCAAATTCCTGTCAGGCCAATTGCCCATTAGGTCCTAAATTCCCGTTAGGCGTCGGTGCGCCAAAGGATCAATCCCACTGCATAACCACCTAAAATGAATAATATGTGAATTGGAAATTTATGGGAAATGAATATTAATTAAATTTACCAGCATTGTCCTAACGGGTGATGCTTAATGTGTGTCTCAGTCTTGACAGATTTAAAGTCCCTAGTAGGTGCCGAATTGCCTAGCAGATGCATCAATTCCTAGTGGTGCAAAGGTAAATGGAAATTAAGGAAAGGGAGATAGTATATCTAATGGATAACGGAAATGAGCAATGGAATTATGGAATTTGGAATTTTATGTGTGTTGAATTATGAATTGAATGTGTTGTATTTTGGTTACTCCATTGCCTGATTTGGTTATTATTCTCGAATTTCTATTATGACTATTTACTATCTTATAATCCACTGTGTTGTGAAAAGGTCTCACCCTTAGTGGTTAACATTTTAGGTGCATAATCAAGGAGCTTGAAGATCAGAGTGCGCAGCGAGCAATTTGAAAGAAGGGAATTCCAGTTGAAGCTATGTATATTGTGAATGAATTCCCCCAATGTATATTGTGAACTTGTTTTGTAAAAAGAAATTTTTAAGTCACCATTTTATTTTCACTAAAGTTTGTTAAACTTTTAAATATAAATCGGGGTGTTACATTTATGGTATCAGAGCAGTTCCTTCCTTTCAGCTTGAGGGAAAGTTGTCCCAATCTCGCTGCGAACACTCTCATTTCAAGCTTCTTCCCTAAAGGTGAGACTTTTATAAGTGGAAATTTTGATGTTAAAGTGATAGTTGAGTAGGTTTGTGTTTGCAAATGGGGAATACTAACAAGTGACAAATTAATAAAATTTTATATGAAAGAGAAAAGAGAATGGAATTCTTTGGAACCTAAGCGGATCCCTTAGGGATTCAAAGAAATTGCATATTGTAAGTGTTACCCAATTGCAAGCAGAAAACTTAATTGATGCAAGATGATTTTGTTTAAGGGTGAAAACTTTAAGTTTTCAGATGATGGAGAGTCGAAGTTTCTTACACAGGAAATCTTGCTAATCGAAACGAAGTACAGAAACTTGAACTGGATGGCGAGGGCTACTACCACTGATGTAATGTAGTGTCGGAACTGGCCAATCCGATATTGCATTTATCGGAAGGTGAAGTCGTCGGAATCTAGAAGTTTGTGCACTATCGTGAATTAGTGAATGATTTCTTATGTATAAAACTTTTGTGTTAGTTATTTTGTTCCCCTTTGCTTCCTTCTGTATTGTGTATGATTGGTTATGTATTTGATGATTAGTTGGTGTCAAAGTAATTGAACGGAGATTTGAAATGGAACCGCATGTATTAAATGAATGATGACCCAGATGCTAATCCAATCGAGCGATTCAATTCACGTCGGTTAGACTAGTATCTAGGAGAAACTAAAAATAATGTTTTAAATAAAATTAATGGTCGGTTCCATAGCCAATCTTGATTCAAGCAACTGTGACACCAAATGTGAGATATGAATCGAGTACTGATCGATCGGATTTAAACCGCTGAACCATACCAATTTAATTTACGATTACAAGAGGAACTTTTTGCTTAAGTTGGGAAGTGGTTCGAACCCAATCGAGAGGTTCTCGAATTATATGCCGAAAAGTTTAGCGTTAAAGTAAACGGACGGAAATTAGAAGTTGAGCCAAAAGAATTTAAATAATTTATTATCTCGAAACTAATCTAACTGAGTGATTTAATTTGTATCGGTTAGACTAGAATTCACGAAACGCAACAAGAATATTTATGTTGAACTGGTAGTTGGACCCACTACTAATTTGATTCCGGTAATTTTAATACTAAACGAAGATATGTATGGAGTTCCTACCCATTGAACTTGAACCCCGGGTCATAACTACAAGATTTATTAATGGAAAAAGGTTCTCTTGACAGGGCAAGGGGTTTAAATTCAATCGGGAGGATGGTACGAGTGTATGTTTATAGGGTGTTTGTGTCTTTTAGAGGTGATGTGGTTTGGTTGTTAGGTGTGATGATTGTTATTATGTGTGGTTGATTGTTTTATCAAATTATTTGACGTTTTTGTAAAATAGCTCCAAACTATTTTAAAAAACTATTTACGTCTTAAATTTTAATTCCACTCCTTTTCTAAAGAGCTATCCGATATAAGTGGAAACCCTATTTTAAGATTTAAGATGATTTTTGTATATATATATATATATAGTTTTATCTTTGTGTTTGGTCGGGGTTAAATCTTTAAAATGATTCTAAACGATATTTAGATTAAAAGCTTTTCGATTTCCATCACCATTTACAAAGGTTGCAATCAATTTTAAGTTGAACAATGATTCAAGGCTTGTTTTTGAAAATTTTGTTCGAAACAGAATCGAATATATTTATATGTGTATATATATATATAAATATATAGGAAATGTTTTCCTTGAATTGTTTTAAGAAGGTTTTCAAAATAAGTTTTTAATATATAAGTAATAGTGTATATGTATATATTTTCATGACACGCTTATGTTTGTATACATGTATATTCATATACATATACGTAAAGTTTGTTCTTATTGCCTTGTTTTAATAAGAAACTCTCAGAAACTCCGCAATGTTGGTTTCACCCAGGATATCCCCAGGAGGACCATAGAATAAGCAAGAATCAACGATTAGCTTAAGAGATAATTTTTATTCCAAACCCAGATTTGTCTAAGTAATTTTCGCTCAAGCGAGAATAAGCTCGCTCAAGCGAAACAGTGTAATCTTGACCCTGATTCCCTGAGTAGAATTCGCTCCAGCGAAGATCTACTCCCTCAAGAGAAAATGACCTGAGTAGTTTTATGACAAATGTGTTCTTGACTACTCATTGGTAAGCCATGCATCCAAGAACCAAAGACCCAACCAAAGAATATAGAGTTGTGAACCCTGTAACACCCCGCAAATCCCTCGTATTGAATTAAAATACTAAAGAAATTTATTTTGAGAAAAGTAATTTCGAAAGAGTATTTTCTTAAATAATTTTCTTAATTCACATTTTTTTAAAGTAATGAGTAACTTTTAAAGAAATGGTTTTCATAAAATGATGTCATGTGTTTTCAAGTGAAATCTTGAGAAATAATTATATGATTGGACATTTTTATGCCTTAAAGGAAAGGTGATTTCCAAACAAGAGTATTTTTTTTGGAGAAAGAGATTTGTTGTCTAAACATTTGTATTGGATGATACATGTTTAATATATGATTGTGTGAATATGACTTCTTGGAATATTTGAATTATTATGTGAAATGGTGCTTATATATTCTAAATTAAAAATGATTAAGAAATGAAAGGATAATGTATGTATATGTATGTGAGTGTATGTGAGACGTATGTGTATGCATGTATGTGTGCCTATGTGTGTGATACGTGTGTGTATGTGTATGCATGCCATGAGTTCATTTTATTTTAAAAATGAGAAGCTTATAGACTAAGACTAGAACCATAAGGAAACTAGATGTGTAGAAAAACCCTAACTAGAAGCTAAAGAGTAATTAAGCCCAAAGGAACCTAGTTCCTTGATTCACTCCTCATTGTCCCCTTAAGAATGATAACCTCCACCCATGCAAATCCTTGAGTTGCCAAAATTACCCCTCCCATTTGCATCATGGCCGAATTAATTGAGGACAAAAGAGGAAAAGTCCCATGCCTTAGTCCTTGTCTATATATGGCCGAATGGGTGAAGTGATGACCACTTCATTTCTTCATTTCCACCCTTCATTTCTTTTCAATTCCCTTCACTTTCCAAACACATTGTTGAGAGCAAATATCAAAGCTCTCAACACATAGAGAAATAGAGAGGGAGGCCGTGAATGAAGAAGGAAGAAGAAGGAGAGACCAAAACCAAAACCTAAGCCTTCCTTGAAGATTCAAGACCTTAGAAGTTAGAAGACCAACTTTCCTTTGGTGGGTATTTCGAAGATCATGAAGAAATTGTAATAGTTTAGGCTTTTTCTTTTGATTTTGTGATTTTCCTCTTTTTCTTTACTTGCATGTTAATTTTCTAAGTTTTATTTATGTTTGATCTTGGACCTTTAAGACTCAAAATAACTTGTAAACCTTTAATCAACGGACTCTATAACTCGTTTAAAGTTTTCATGAAAGATCTAAAAGTTTTTCAAGCTAAATCTTCTAGATCTAAAGGTTTGATGAAAATTTTGTGAAGTTTAAAGAAAATCTCTTTGCATGTTAATTTTTCTTTCTTAAACCGTGAGCTATGATGTTTCTAAGAGATGATTTGCTAAATAAATGTGAGATCTAAAGATCTTGGGTGTTGTATGATGATTTGATGTTGATCCTAGTGCTTTGTGTACTTGCATGTGTTATTTATGCTTTGATCTTGAATTTCTAAGACTAAAAGAACTCATAAAACACTAGATCTTCAACTAGGTAATTCGGCCATGAGTAGGAAATTAGGTCTTGATGCTTTTTATTTGATCTAGGTCATTGCATGTTAATTTTATGCCTTTAAAAGTTGATTTGAGTTATTGAAGTGATTTGGTTTTGATTTGATGTTAATGAAGCTTTGATTTTTACTTTGATCTTTGAAGATGTCTTGGTCTTTGCTTTAATCTTTAAAAAGTTTTGTTATAAAGCCATGCATGTTGTTTTAAATCAAAAAGATTTAATCTTCTTCAACATTCATCACGGTTTTGACCTTTTCTTATCCAAAATGATTTTTAATCTTTGATTTCTACTATCATGCTTGATTTCATAATTTGATCTATAAAATATAGAGGCATGCATGTGATTTTAAGTAAAAAGGACTTTATTTTTCATAAACCTCACGGTTTCACAAAGAAATCAAGAAATGAGTTTTTGAAAAATGATTTTTGGTCTTGATCTATGTTCCATGTACATGCATGATAAAGATTTGAAGTTGCAACTCAATTTTTGGTGATGAGGTGTTCGGTCTAGGCTTAGAAATCAAGAAGTCATGTTTGATTTTCATAAGGGAGACATGCATGATTTTGATGTTTTTGCATGTTGAAAAATGAACCTAAAACCATTGCCTTTGTTATTATGAGATTCGGCCTAAATTGATAAGTAGAATAGGATTCTTTTTCTCATGATTTGACTTAGAATAATGAGTATGTCTTGAAAAATATTGCTAAACTAATATGTTTGAAATTATGTTGTGAATATTTAATTTATATTCGGTTTTTAATTAAAAATAAATTAAATAAATGAACTAATTTATTTGAGAGGAAAGTGTTGTGTTTAAATGAATCTACATGTGTGTGTATGAGCATTCGGTTGAAAGTAAAAGAAAGAGTAAATAATTTTGGTACATGAAAAAGAAAATGGAGTTTAATTGCTTAAAATAAATCAAGTTGATTTGTGTGTTTAGTTTTGAAATTCTTAACTTGTTTTCCTTAATTTTATTCGGTCATATAGAGTAAATAAATTTAGGGAGTTTAATTGCATGAAATAAAATATACATGATGATTTTTGAAGAGAATAAAGTTGTTTAAAGTAAGCAAAATAAATGTGTTTGACTTAAAATCTTTAGTTCAATGTGGTTGTGAATCTATGCATGCCTAAGTGTTTTGCTTTACAAAAATGAAGATGATTAAGTGAATAAGTGTTTGACTTATACTTAGATTAAATGGTTCATTTTGTGTTGCTTGTTGAATATGTGAACGTCTAGGTGTTTTGTTTTGTAATCAAATAATTAATTACTTACTTGTATGGCTTAGTTACTTCAATGTTGTTGTGGTTGTGTGCTAATTGGTGTTTGAAAAATACTTGTGTATGTAATTGGTTTTAACATAATTTGATTTGATTTAAATTGCGTTTATGGCTTCCCAAAGTCACTTTGTGATAAAAACTTGAGTTGTAAAGTGTCAATTTTGAATAAAAGAGTCATCTAAAACAAAGAGTGTTTTTACGATGTTTTCGGAGTTTTATCAAAGTGATTTTTGTAAAATGATTCTTTGTTGTCCAGAATTATTTATAAATGTTTCTCAACTTTGAAAATGTATTCAAGTGACTTAAAGTAATCTTTTCAAGTAATATTGGATTTAAGAAAAACCCGGATCGAAAACGGTGAATTTTTTGGTATTTTCAAACGTAATTAAGGTGCTGTCCAAAACGGACCAGCCACTAAAATAAATAATTTAAATTACCTTACTAAATGTTTTCAAAATGGTTTTTGAAAGTACTTAAGGTATTAGGGATATTAGAGTGTTTGAAATAAAACGGTTTTGTTTTAAGTCTTCCAACGAGGAATGAGAGATGCCTAAAATACCAAAAAGATTTTCTTAATACAAGTTAATGACGTGAATGTATTTTATTTAATATGAGGAATTTGAAAGACGAGGGATTGGGACAGCCGGCAGCAAAAGGATCTGAGGAGACGGTACGCATTAAATAGCTGGACCTCAAGTGAGAGAGAAGCTTTCCTAAGACACCGTGGTAGTTAGGTGATATATTAGGACGTTCCGTATCATCTCAAAGATCGGAACTAAGTGGTTCGGAGTCAGTAGTATAAGTGGCAATTGTCTGTGTTGTGTGGCCACTTATACGAAGGTGACAAAGGCCACAATGTTGTTGTGTGATGAGTGTGTGATTGATAGCATGCTTTTATGTTTTTATTTCATTATGCCTGATGATATTTAAATTAAATGAGTAATATGCTGATAGACACGTCCTGAATGAGAAATGAAAACGAAAGGAATAAGTTGAGAAAGTAATGAAATTGAAAGTAAAGACACAATGATAAAGATCTAATGATTGGAAGTAAGGTATGTGTTGGAAAGGAAAGAAAGAGTTGAGAATTGGGGAATGAAATTGAGGATAATGATGAGAACGAGCCAGAGCTGAGGAGAGTGATGTGAATGTGGATATGAGATATGATTTGAGCGGAGCTGGGCTCCTTTTGTTGTTGGTTTTAGTCTGGGACTAGTGTTGAGTTGAGCTTGCTCCTCCATTAGCGCTCAGCAAAGTTATAATTTTTGGAAAAAGGTTTTTGAAAAGCAGTTTTTGAAAAGGTTTTTGAGAAGAGCCTTTGGAAAGATTTTTGAAAAGAGATTTTGTGGAGAATGGTGAAAAGAAATTTTTTAGAAAAGAGTTTGTGAAAAGAAATTCTTTTGAAAATGTTTCGGAAAGGAGATTTTCATAAACTTCGAGAATATATTTTGTAATGACGATTTAAAGAAAGTCTTTTTGAAATAATAATTTCGAGAAAAATTTATGAAATGATATTTTTGGAGAATGGTTTCTGAAACCAATGTTTTGTGAAAGAAGGTGAAAGGATTTTTGTGAAAATTTTCGAAAGGATATTTTATGAAAGCTTATGATATGAGATTTTCCAAAAAGTTATGAAGATGTGTTTGAGGAAAGTAAGATTGTTCTTGAAAAAGATTGAGAATGTTGAGAAGGATTGGGAAGTGAGATGAGAATTCAGTGATGTGATCCCAGCTCTGTGCTATGTGGGGAATGATGAGAGAAAGGCTGTGCAAAGTTAGTGGTCGGGACTCGTTGAAGGGTTGCAAGAAGGACGGGCCGACCTTAGGTTAATTTAAAACAAGATAAAAGACTTTAAAAGACTTACACGGTGAGGTATGAGAGTGCGAAGTAGTGGAGAGGAAGAAACCATAAGTATCTGCGGATACTTAGGAGGAGATTGCATGAGGGGAGGACGATGACGGTGAAACGTCAAGAAGTCTAGAGTATGTTTCTAGGCAGAACAAACTCCACATGTGGCGTACTAACGTGGTAGGGACTGGGTCTAATGTCGTGGTAAGTTCTGCGGGCCCACTAGAAACATACTGTCGCCCTCTAGATTGCAAATCTAGAACAGTGAGAGGGACTAGAGTGGGGCATCTTGTTTGTCACTGTAGTGAGACAGTGTGCCATGTATATGAATTGATATGATTATGTTTTGAGGCTGAGACCTCCTAGTCTGGGACCATTTGTTGTTGAGACAACTGTCGTGCCCGCACGATAAAGGTCCTGTACTCCTGTTTGCTTCCGACTAGGTTGGGTGGATGACCGAGGAGATGTAGACGTGAGTGATAGCCGAGAATGAAATGAATATTTGATGATATCTTAAAGTACCCCAATCATTGAAGATTGTGAATTGATAAGACTGAATGAAAAGAGAAATATAGTTATGAATGAAAGAAATGAAGGAAGATAACAACAATGTGAATATGATAACAATGATAATAATGTTTATAATAGTATGCTTGATGTGTTGTGTGTGTATGTTGTATTGTATGTTGCTTGGTCCTATTATCTTGCCTATTGTAATCCCACACCGTCGACGATGCGTCGTTCGGATCGCTTACTCTCTCATGTTCGTTGGCATATTGGGGCTACTGATCTTCCAACGGGCAGACGGAACATCGTATGGAGATCATCACTTTAGAGGAGTTGGAGCTGGAGTCTAATGACAACGAGAAGGCAACGACAGAGGTGGCTCCATCTTCGGGAGTGAAGAAAGGGCGCAAGAAGAAAAAGGAGGTTTCCTCCGGTTGTGTGCGACATGAAGAGTTAGGGATAGAGTTTTTAGTTAAGTCTAGTGACAGTAATGTTGAGTCAAGGATTACCAAGCAATGTGCCACTTCTGTAATTCAGCTAAACTTTCAATTCTGCAATACTTCATTTGAAAGGTTAAACAATGTAACTTTTCAGGAAAATGTTTGGATGATTTTGAAGCGAGTTATTTCGTGAAGATGAAAGTTTTATAAAAAAATAAATGTTTTTAGTAACAACTCGGTTTTCCGTAAAAGAAGGTCAAGTGTTCCAATAACATTTCAACAATGCTTATAAAAAAAATTGGCCTCATTTTTGGCAACTTTAATAAATGAAAGTTAATTATTTTGAGTTACGAAAATCGGGCTGTTACAAACCCTACCTTCAGTTTAAAGATCACTAAGGAATAAGAATAACCTTCATAGAGGTAGACCATCAAGACTAGAAAGTATCTTAAGGATAGAACCTAATCAGGGCATAAGATTTTTGAAGAGCTTCTGACTGATTTTTATGTAAGTTCTGGGAAGAATAACCACTAGCTAAGACAATACCTGTTGAGGAACCACCACACCTCGAACTAAATCCAACCACATTAGAACAATTCCCGAAACTTAAGGATGTGTGATACCTAGTGGAATAAACCAAAAGAATAAAGACCTGTTGGATAGAACCAACTTAGGGTACCAAATGATGCCTTTCCTGGAATCTCCCAAGTTATCTTAGTTGTCAGAAGTACCAATGAGGACCTAAATGCCTATTAGTCAGTGACATTCTCCGCACACCCATAGAATACCGATCTTGGATTTCAAAGGATAGCAAAAGCCTAAGTGGGGGAGCACATAGAGGTTAGAATTGGAGATTTGTGGAGAATTATGAGAAATCAAAGTTTTTATTATTATGATTACTACTATGGAAATCTAAATGAGTTTTTGAAACTTAAAGTATTTTGCTGATTCTAAAAGGGTTTTAGTTAACCAATTTGTCGAACCCACTTTATTTTTGTTTTTCTTTTCAAAGTGTGAATTTCGGGGACGAAATTCCTACAAGTGGGGGAGAATTGTAACATCCTAGTTTTATTAACCTAATAATTATATTTAAGAATATTTTGTATATATGGAAATAAAATATGCAAAATGATTTACAACTATTTTTGTAATAAATGTATATATTTATATAGTTATGTTGAGCTAACATGTATAAATATATGTATAAATATTCGTAATTATTTTCTTAGGGAATGTGTATATTTATATGTGTATGTATTAGTAGTAATTACATTCTTGTGCATAAATGTATGTTTGTAGGCATTAGTGTTTGCATGTATGTATGTGTATATTTGTATATGTGACCGTAGCCTTAGGTTTGGGTAGGGAAGTGTTAGAGTCGGTGTATAGGCTTAAAGTGTTGGTGGTTTAGACTTTAAGTGCTTTGATTTTGTGTGGTTGCGTTTGCATGATTAGGAAATAGTGTTGTTTCGAGTACCAAGGAATAACTGGATAGAGCCTCCTAAGATTTGGTCTCGAGTGTCAGTGTAGGTCGAGTGTTAGAATTTAGCTAAGCCGTTGGTTCGGGGTTTAGTTCGTTTGATTTTTCTGTGTTTGTGATTTATGTGTTTAATTTTATGAATTTTATGATTTTGATGTTTGAAATGTGTTTTAATGTTATTTGTGTTTAGTTTAGTGTTAGGGAGGGTTAGGAACCTTGGAATCGGGTCGAAAAGGGAAAAAATCGGTGTTTCGGGCCTTTTGGTGCGCCCAGGCACGAGCCGGTGCGCCTGGGTGCATCAGATGCACCAACTTAGTCAGTTTTGCGCCCAGGCGCGCCAAGACTCGCGCCCAGGCGCGCGACGGAAACCAATTCGCGCATCAGATGCGTGATGCCGCGCTCAAGCGCGCATCAATCGCGCCCAGGCGCGAGGGCGCATAAAACACACATCAGACCCATTAAATGGCGCACCAGCCTCCCTCCCCCTCATTCTTCTCCGCCCCATTCTCCTTCTTCTTCCCCCAAGCCTCCTCCAACCTCCATGGAACCCCCAAAACTCATCTCCAAACTCTCCCCCTGGCAAATCATCTCCCTCTTCATATTTCCTTCTTACCTTCCTCTTCCATGGTGGTTTTCCCTCTCCTCATGGCTCTCTCCCTCTCTTCACATACCCACACACCATACCCAAACCCTAAGCACCCAAACCTTAATTTCTAGCCTCACTCATAAATCCAAACCTAATTTAGGATAAATCATACACATGAACACTATCTCCCTCTTGGTTCAAGCTTTCCCTCTCCTCCCTGGATGTTTCTCTCTCCTCTAGGGTTTTATTCTCTCTCCTTCAATCATGGAATAAATTGGAGATCGGGCTAGGGAGCGGGAATCCGAGTAGATCGGGGGTAGAATCCAAGTCCTTGGAACATCAATGGAGTCTCCTCTCTCTCCAAGGTAAGGGGAGTCTCTTTTCCACACTTTGGGTTAGGGATAGTTAGGGTTTATAATAGTATTTGGGTATAATAATTAGACCGGGTTGTGGGTAGCAAAATGGTTTTTGATTTAGTGTTGGTTTAGGAGAGATTAGTATATTTATGGTTGATTTCATATTAATTGAATTGTTTATGTTAAATTCCCCTTTTATTAATGTTAAAGTAGGAAGTGAAGAACCCTAGGGAGTTGACTTATATTCGAGTACTCTGAGACATACCTAAGTATGTCGACTGATTTGTGATATTGGTTGATGGTTGATAAATTTATGTATTCGCTAAGGGTTTTATATGTGATTAATTGAAATGTGACCCTATATGTGAGTAATTGATGGTGCATGTATATAAACATTAAAAATGGAAATTTAATGTAAAAAGAAATAATAAATTGGAATTTGAAATGAATATATATTTAGATATAACTTGAAAATGTTTGTGTGTGAAGAATGTTTGGAAATATGTGATTTGTGAAATACTTGATGGATGGTGTGTTTTTGTACTTGACTTTTTGTAAATGAGTTTTGATATGGAATAAAAGGAGTGCAGTGTGATTTGATCCTTGGGCAAGCCGGCACACTAGGTGCCCTGCTAGGTGGTGAATTGCCTGCTAGGGCCAAATTCCTGTCAGGCCAATTGCCCATTAGGTCCTAAATTCCCGTTAGGCGTCGGTGCGCCAAAGGATCAATCCCACTGCATAACCACCTGAAAATGAATAATATGTGAATTGGAAATTTATGGGAAATGAATATTAATTAAATTAACCAGCATTGTCCTAACGGGTGATGCTTAATGGGTGTCTCAGTCCTGACAGGTTTAAAGTCCCTAGTAGGTGTCGAATTGCCTAGAAGGTGCATCAATTCCTAGTGGTGCAAAGGTAAATGGAAATTAAGGAAAGGGAGATAGTATATCTAATGGATAACGGAAATGAGCAATGGAATTATGGAATTTGGAATTTTATGTGTGTTGAATTATGAATTGAATGTGTTGTATTTTGGTTACTCCATTGCCTGATTTGGTTATTATTCTCGAATTTCTATTATGACTATTTACTATCTTATAATCCACTGTGTTGTGAAAAGGTCTCACCCTTGGTGGTTAACATTTTAGGTGCATAATCAAGGAGCTTGAAGATCAGAGTGCGCAGCGAGCAATTTGAAAGAAGGGAATTCCAGTTGAAGCTGTGTATATTGTGAATGAATTCCCCCAATGTATATTGTGAACTTGTTTTGTAAAAAGAAATTTTTAAGTCACCATTTTTGAAGGCGGAGATTGGGACTTCCTTGAGGAAGGCTGGAGGTGGCGAGGAGATGTTAGCTTGGAAATCGACGACCCTCTGTTCACTCCAATGGGTATCGACTTGTGGGATATGATGGACAGGATAACGCTAGAGGATCGAGAGTATGCAAAGGTTTTGGTGCTACCAGAGAATGATGGGAGATTTGATGACGCTGAGAAGGATATGGAATTGAAGGAGGTTCCTGCCAAGGGATGGCTATCTGTAGAATATGTTCTCATTTGTGCTTTGAGTATGTATTGCACTCTCTTAAGTTACTAAGACAATGTTGCTCTGCCATAACGTAACTCGCCCTGTTTCTTTATAAGTTTTTGGAACTCAATTTGTGATGATAATTGTATAAAGGAAAATGGAACAGTATTTTATGAAATTGGTGAGAGGGTTTCAAAGCGCGATGTTGGTAGCATCTCGATTTGGAACTTGATGGATGACGTGTGACATGACAGATAAGTTTTGTAATGGAAATAATGAAATCAAATTGTCTTATGAAAATAGGTCATGTCCATGTCAGCGATTAAAAAAATTGAGTAATATGTCAGATTAGTCCCTGACTTTGTAAGCGTCGGTCAAGTTAGTCCCTGACTTTATCGAAATAGCAATTTAGTCCCTGAGATTTCATTTTAATTCACATACGTCCCTATCTTTATCCCATTTTAAAGCAAATACATCCCTGCGATAGTGACGGCAGGGACTAACTTAATCGACGTTCTCCTATCTCAGGGACTAAATTGCTATTTCGATAAAGTCAGGGACTAAATTGACCGACGTTGACAAAGTCAGGGACTAATTTTACTAAATAAATATATATATTCAAGTTACTAAACCGGGGTGTTACATTTATGGTATCAGAGCTAAAGTTTATCCTTAGTAACCTTAAGCATGGGCTCATGCTGGTCTGTGTGAGCTCTGTTTGTTTGTGTGCTTGTTTGGAGTTGTGTGTCTGAGTCTGTGTTGTGTCTGCCCGATGGAAGCTGTATGATCTGTTTATAGGATCGCCGGTGTGGTATGAGTGCTTGGTTGGCTCATGGATCACCCTGTTTGTCTATTTCTCTGCTGCTCTGCATTAATCTGCATTGGACGACGATGAAGGCGAATTGATTCTAAGTTGAGGCACTACCTTACGTTGATTTTCACCTTGATTACCCAATTGCTATATTCTTTGCCTGTCAGACCCGAACCACTTGATTTTGATGACCCCTTTTTCCTTGAGATTTGTGACAGACGTCCTTTGAGAAATAGCATGTTTGATGATGACCCTATTTTGTTGAATTACCTTAGTAATATCAAAATTTTGTTGAACCCAAAGTTACGTTTTTTGACCCTTGTCACCAAGCAAAGCTTTGCCAATCCATTTTAGATCCTTTAGCAAGAGCGAAATCCTTGTAGGCATGATCATGGAAGTGTTGGAAGGAAGTGAAAGTGTCTCTTAGGTTGATGATTTTGGGATAGAACCTTCGAACCTAATTCCTTGAGGTATCTAGAAAAGCCAATCGATGATGATAACTAGTGGAAATTCTGAGGATTAGAAGGAGCTTAGTGACGGAATCGACCCATTTCAAAGACCAACTAGCGGAAGTTAAACCCTACCCATAGGTTGAATCGTGATGAGAAAGTGTCTTAGTTTGTTCAAGAAGGATAGAAGTAGTGTTTCTAAGTGGATAAACCTAGGAGGAATGTACGAATGGAATGATCTAAGAAAGGAAATTATCTGAGTTTAGGCTTGAAGGTGGAGATTATCCACTGTAAGTGTGTAAGCTTTGAGGATTAGAGTAGGATGTTCAACTTTAGCAGTGGAAGATCAGAGGTCAAATGTAGCTTAAGTAAGAATTTTAAATGATGACAAGCGATTATAGTGATAAGTTGAATCAAAGTTAGGGAGAAAAGGAAGATGAAAGTAGTGTGAGTTTGTTTGAAAATTTAGGATATTGATGGAATTTAATGGTTAGGTCCTTGAGTACTTTAGTTAAGTGAGAATTTTCTAAGGAGTGAAGGGAATTCTCGACGCTTAAGAAAAACTGGAAGGAAGAAATAAGGATATTTTTGAGGATATAGAACGAAAATTAAGATGAAATCCCACTAAGTTAAGAGAAAGAATGAATGGAAGTATTAGAGTTTAGCGTCTCATGGAGGATCAAGTGAGAAAGATTAGTTAAAGATTAGATGATTATGAGTATTGGTGGAAGCCTAAGGTTATTAAAGGATGATGGTACCAGACTATTAGGAGATATTTTAATAGTTTCAAGTAAGACCTTGTACCCTTAAAGATGTGAAAGACCATGAATGTGTAAGTGTAGCCTAAGTTGATTCCTAAGATTGGGACCTTTGTGATTATAAATGTTTGATGGAATAATGATTGGAATATAAAGGAAGTTCCACCCTAAGTCTTAAGTGAAGGAGTAGGTATATAAGCCAATAATGTACGTGAGAGGAATGGCAAAGAGCTATAGAAGTTTCGAAAGCCACATGAACCCAGTCAAATTTCCTGAACAATATCTTTTGTAAACCAAATTTTGTGGCCTATTTTTATCATTATCTTTTCCAAAGTCTGATATGACCCTTAACATGATGGCTTTGAAAAACATTGATGATGACCCTTTTTGTTTAAAACTCACTCAGTCTAACTCAATTCGACGTATAAGCGGCTTGACGCATTAAGCTTCGTTGTCAGGAGGCAATAATCAGAAGGAGTTACAAAAGTGAGTGGAAGCGTGATTGTCGTTTGTGTGTTTGGGTATGCTTTCTTTTCATTTCATTTCATTTCTCGAGGGCGAGAAATCTTTAAGTTGGGGAGGAATGTAATACCCGCAATTTTTCATATTTACATAAATTGATTTTTCTAGATTTATGATTGGGCAGTATTTTCGCATTTCTATATCAATTTGTTATTTAATTTAAATTGTGAATGAAAATAATTGTCTGGAAATTATTTTGTAATGATAGATTATTTTATTTTGAGATTTGGAAGAATTCTGAATTATTGATTTATTTGATTTATGTTGGGAGATTCCGGCAAGTTCACCGGATCGTACAAGTAATATGGACAATGAAGTCCGAGTATCGTACCCAAGGGAGTGACCGTTTAATTAATTCCACCTAATTAATATTACTTAGTGAACGAGACAAAGGATTTATGAATTTGTAAATAAAAACAGAAATTAAAATAAATGACTCTTTGACAAGGGGAAAGGCGGGACGTAGTTTCGATGCAGGTGTGAAGCATGTGAAGCAAATGAAAATGAAATTTCGGATCAAATTTTCCCAAATATTGTTTTCCAACAAGTGGTATCAGAGCTCGGTCGGAAACAATCGAGCATAACTGCTTTTCCGTACGATCCTTAGTTTGGTAAACAATGGGTTCTAGTAATCCCTTTTGTGGTGAAGGTTCTTCCATTAATCGCCCCCCTATGTTTTCGGGCGAAGGTTACACCTATTGGAAGGTTAGGATGAAAATCTTCATTGAAGCAATAGATGTAGAAATTTGGAATGCTATAGAAAATGGCCCTTTTGTACCACAACATAAGGTTAATGACTTTGTTCTTGATAAGCCCAAGGGGAGTTGGAATGATGATGATAAAAAAAAGTAAGTTATGATTTAAAAGGAAAAAATATCATTACATCCGCTCTCTCATATGACGAATTCTTTAGGGTCTCTCAATGTACTAGTGCCAAACAGATGTGGGACACTTTACAAGTGACTCATGAAGGTACTAGTGAAGTCAAAAGGGCTAGACTAAACGCCCTCATGCATGAGTATGGACTATTTAGAATGCCCGATGAATCCATCTCACATATGCAAAAGCGTTTTACGCACATAATAAACATTTACTAGCTCTTGGAAAGACTTTTCTTGATGGTGAACTTACTAACAAAGTTTTAAGATGTTTAGACAGACAGTGGCAACCAAAGGTGACTGCAATTATGGAATCAAAGGACCTAAGTGATATGGATCTTGCTACTCTCTTTGGAAAACTACAAGAGCACGAAATGGAATTGGGAAGACTAAACATGCATGAAGAGTCAGACAAGCGCAAAAAGGAGATATCTCTAAAGACTACTACAACAAAGATGCTAAAAAGTCTTGAAGAGTTGCCCCAAGATGAAAACTCAGATTCAGATATTGACGATGAGACCATGGGGCTTTTGGTAAAAAAGTTCAGCAATTTCCCGAAGAGAAGAAATACATTCAATAGACAACAAAGAAATCAAAATGAAGCATCTTCTCGAAAGACTCCAAAGGAAAAGATAAAATGTCATGAATGTGTTAACACGGGTCATATAAGGATTGAATGCGCTCAATATCTCAAGAAAAAGGAAAATGACAAAAAGGATAGCAAAGGATTCAAATCCAAGAGGGCTTATGTTGTTTGGGATTTGCCTGAAGACTCAGAGAAGCAGAATGCTAGCTCTTCAGATGAGGAAGAATTGGCTAACCTGTGCTTAATGGGAAAATTTGATGAAGAAGCTTCATTAAGTGGAGAATCATCTGAGCCAATGAACTCTAAATTGGTAACATATTCTAATTCTGATTCTGAATCTGAAGACACCTCTTATAATTCGCTTTATGAAGCTTATGTTGAAATGCATAAGGAACTTAAAAAGCTAGCTAAAATCAATATTGAAAGAAAGAGAATCATTATGGAGCATGAAGCTAAAATTTTAGAAATGCAAAAATTTATTGATGAACTTCAACTCCAAAATGAAACTCTGGATCTCATTTATTCTAATGCTTCCTATGATTGTGAACTAAAAGCAAATTCCATTGCCGAATGTGAAAGTTGCAAGCATTTTGAAAAAGAAGTGCACAATTTGAAAACTAAGCTTGCAAGATTCACTAAAGGTGATATGCAACTAAACAACTTAATTGCTAATCAAAGAGAAAATACAAATAAAACTGGTTTGGGATATCAAAAACCCAAAAACTGCAAATATAGAAAGTTGGTATCGTTTTCAAATGTTAATTACTCTAAAAATCCAACTTGTCATTATTGCGGAATTTTTGGGCATACTCCAAATACATGTAATATTAAACTCAAAGGTATTCCAAATGGTTCATTTGTATGGATTAAGAAAGGATTTGATCTAAATGCTAACCAATCGGGACCCAAGACCACTTGGGTACCTAAAAAATGCAAGTAATCTCTTTATCTTGTAGGTGTGTCTTAGAACAACGGAATATCGTTGGTATTTGGACAATGGATGTTCGAGACACATGATAGGAGATAGGAGGAAGTTCTTGAGCTTAACTGCATTAGAAAAAGGCTACGTCACATATGGTGATAACAATCGAGGTAAAATAATGGGTGAAGGTAAAATAGGTAATGCCTCTAACGTAATTATTGACAATGTTCTTTTGGTTCAAGGCCTAGAGAACAACCTCTTGAGTATTAGTCAATTATGCGATAAGGGTAATCACGTTATTTTTACTTCAACCCATTGTATCATAAAAATTGATGTAGACGAATCTATTAAATTTGTCGGTAATCGAATGCATAACACTTATTTAGTTGATTTGAATGACATCACCTCTTTAGTTTCAAAATGTTTTATTAGTAAAGAGGATGATGTTTGGCTATGGCATAGGAAGATTGCACTCGTCAATGTAAATCAATTGAAAAAGATACAATAAAAAAAGTTAGTAATTGGCCTACCGAATCTCAACTTTTCTATTGAAGGAGTTTGCATTCCTTGTAAGAAATGCAAACAAACAAAATCAAATTTTCAATCAAAGAAAGTGGTGTCTACAACTAGACCATTGGAGTTACTCCATATGGATCTATTCAGACCCTCACAAGTTATGAGTTTCAGAGGTAATTAATATGCTTTAGTGATTGTAGATGATTTTTCTCGATTTGCATGGACTTTGTTTCTTCCAAGAAAAAGTGATACTTATAAATCTTTTAAAAGGTTTGCCAAACAAATTCAAAATCAATTAAATAAAAAGATTGTTATTATTCGTAGCGATCATGGTGGTGAATTTGAAAGCGACAAATTTGATAGATTTTGTAACAAGAATGGAATTGAACATCTATTTTCTGCACCTAGAACTCCTGAACAAAATGGAGTTGTAGAACGGAAAAATAGAACAATGATGGATGATAGTCAAGTACCACATTATTTTTGGGATGATGCTGTTAATATTGCATGCTATGTAATTAATAGAGTTTTAATTAGGCCTATACTTTTGAAAACTCCTTATGAACTTCTAAAAGGCCAAAAACTAAATAT
Source organism: Crotalaria pallida (assembly GCA_037953625.1). Taxonomy (NCBI): domain Eukaryota; kingdom Viridiplantae; phylum Streptophyta; class Magnoliopsida; order Fabales; family Fabaceae; genus Crotalaria; species Crotalaria pallida. The sequence goes on from CM075653.1 coordinate 29,699,498, forward strand.
ATCACACTTTCGTGTCTTCGGATGCAAATGCTTTATTTTGAATAATGGAAAACAATATTTGGGAAAATTTTATTCGAAATCTGATGAAGGTATATTTTTGGGATATTCTTTACATAGCAAGGCTTATCGTGTTTACAATAGACGAACTATGACTATGGAAGAATCTATACATGTTGTATTTGACGAGTCTCCGAAAGGAGAAAATCTTTCTATTAATGATAGTACAGGTTCGTTCGAACACCTATATGACAAGTATGGTGAAGACAAGACACAAAGTACATCAAAATAAGACAATAAGGAAAAACAAACAATTGAGGAGAAACAAGAAAAAGAGAAAGAACTAATTCAGTCTGAAGATGTTATCACTGACTTACCTTTACCATGGAAAATCAAGAAGGATCATCCTCTAGAAAATGTGTTGGGTGAGATAACCAAGGGAGTGGTAACCCGAGGTTCCTTGCGTAATTATTGTCATTTTATTGCATTTGTTTCACAATTAGAACCTAAAACCATTAATGATGCTATGTTGAATGAACATTGGATAATGGCTATGCAAGAGAAATTAAATCAATTTAAAAGAAATAATGTTTGGACACTTGTGCCAAAGCCAGATGATCATTCAATAATAGGTACTAAATGGGTTTATAGGAACAAATTGGATGAATCAGGAATAATAACTAGAAACAAAGCTAGATTGGTCACCCAAGGCTACAATCAGGAAGAGGGCATCGATTATGATGAGACATATGCTCCTGTTGCTAGACTTGAGGCCATTAGATTACTACTTGCTTTTGCATCAATAGTTGGATTTAAGTTGTACCAAATGGACGTAAAGAGTGCATTCTTAAATGGATTTATTCAAGAATAAGTGTATGTGTCTCAACCTCCAGGATTTGAAGATTTCGAATATCCGAACTACGTTTTTAAATTAAATAAAGCTCTTTATGGTCTTAAGCAAGCTCCTAGAGCTTGGTATGATCGATTGAGTAATTTTCTATTAGAAAAGGGTTTTAAAAGAGGAAATGTAGACACAACACTCTTTATTGAACAAAGTGGCAATGACATTCTTTTAGTCCAAATTTACCTTGATGATATAATTTTTGGTGCTACTAACGAGAATCTTTGCAAGAATTTTTCTGCCTTGATGCAGAGTGAATTTGAGATGTCAATGATGGGAGAACTAACATTCTTCCTTGGATTACAAATCAAACAAGTTGATGATGGAATCTTCATTCATCAAAGCAAGTACTGCAAGGAGCTTCTCAAAAATTTGGAATGGACAATTGCAAACCGAGTTCAACTCCAATGTCAACCACGTGCTATCTAGACAAGGATGAAAAAGGACCATCGGTTGAGGTAACTCGTTTTAGAGGAATGATTGGTAGTTTGCTATATTTGACTGCATCTAGGCCTGACATAATGTATAATGTATGTGTATGTGCTAGTTATCAATCAAATCCTAAAGAATCACATCTAACTAGTGTTAAAAGAATAATGAAATATCTGAAAGAAACCATGAATTTGGGTCTATTTTATCCAAGGGGTGCAAATCTAAACTTAATTGGTTATTCGGAATCTGATTTTGCTGACTGTAAATTAGATAGGAAAAGCACTAGTGGAACATGTCACTTCCTAGGTAGTTCACTTGTTGCTTGGGCCTCCAAGAAACAAGCTTGTGTTGCATTGTCAACGGCTGAAGCTGAATACATTGCGGCTGGTAGCTGTTGTGCCCAGATTTTATGGCTAAAACAACAATTAGTTGATTATGGGTTGATATTAGATCACATCCCTATTCGTTGTGACAACACAAGTGCCATTAATCTCTCTAAGAATCCGATTATGCATTCCCGTACAAAGCACATAGAAATAAGGCATCATTTCTTAAGAGATCATGTTTTAAGAGGAGATTGTGTTATGGAGTTTGTAGAAACAACAAAACAATTGGCTGACATTTTTACGAAACCTTTGCCAAGAGATTCTTTTTATTTTATTAGAAGAGAATTGGGCATTCTTGATGAAACTAGTATCAATTAATTGTGTTTTTGTTGGATTTTAGTACCAAAAAATATCTCCTATTTTTTAAAAAAAATTATGTCTTATTTGAGTGTGCCAAGTATATTCATGTGTTAAATTTCATGTTTCATGTTCAAATGATGTTAGAATGTTTGCCTATTTCATGTTTCATGTGCTAAAATTGTTTATTTTAAGTTTTTATGCCTTTTTGGTCAAAACTGAGAAAAATATCCGGATACCGCATGTTAAGCTGGGAAAAACCAAATAGATACATAAAAGTATCCGGATACCCCGTGTTCAGCAGACCCATAAGAAGGAAGATACATAAAAAGTATCCACATACATTTCATCTTCTTCCTTGCGCCGTTCTTCCCCCTTTCTAAACCTAGACTTTCAATCTTCAAAATCCATCATTTTTCTCTCAAATTAACTCAATTTCTTGATGTTTTCACTTATTTCCAACACTTCTCTTCTCAAAAATCTTGTTCTTTCTCTCTAAAAACTCGTTTTTATTCCCACGAGTTTTCTCTCTCTCTTCACGGTTTTTCTCTCTCTCCTCACGGTTTCTCACTCTTTGTCTCTCTCCTCACAGTTTCTCACTACAAAAACGTATTATTCATCAAAATCATGGCTGACAGAGGCACTCCCGGTCGTGGCAAGCGTATTAAGTACACCGGACCACGTGCCCGCACATCACCGCCTCGTGGGAATCTTGACCCATTTGCTGGAGATCCGCATTTCAACGCTTATGACCGCATTTCCAATTGATGTACTGCATCAAGCAAGGCCTTCACGTGAATTGGGTTCGAATCATTCTGGATTGCATGAAGGGTGTCATTGGTACTCAGGCTAGTTATCAACTGCCTTATGCTATGTTTGTTCAGCGTTTACTCAATTTCAAAAGAGTTCCGCATTTTCATAATGAGGAGTTTGTTGAACTGGATGCCTCTCACAATTGTATGGGTGAAAATGTGCTTCATAGTGCTGGCATTTGGAGGTATCAAGTGCTTACTCAGGAGAAATGGTTGCTGCGTGATGAGGCTAGGGAACTCAATGCTATACCTTTGGAGAATGTGCCTCCGGGTCGTGCTGGTGATGATGATGGTGATGGTGATGATGATGGTGATGGTGATCAGCCTCAAGCACAAGCTCCCTTTCAACCTCACTTTGGTCCATCTGTGAATGCAGAAGGTTGTGGATCGGGTTCTGCTACGGGTGCCTCAGTTGGATTCGATCCATCTGTGCTTATGGCTCACATGGACTCTCAGTTCGAGTCTCTTCGCCTATCACAGCTTACTCACATGGACAACATGCAAGCTACACATCAATCTCAAATGGCTGACTTGCGCACATATGTCACCGATCAATTCACTGCTTTAGACAATCGCATGACCGCCAACTTCGATCGCCTTGATTTTCTGATTCGTACCTTGGGTGATCTGCCTCCGCCGCCTCCATCATATGATGATTAGGAGATTTTTGATTGCGTTTAGAATTAATCGTTTGGTTTTCTACATATTATTGTTTTGTTAATTTCGTTTTAGCATGTTTTGTAAGCATTGTTCTGAACTTATTTCTTAGCTATGTTTGGTTCTGATTATGTTCTGCAATGACTAATGAAAGTGATTTTCAAAAAAATAAAAGAAAGTGTTTTTCAAAATTAAAAGAAAGTGATTTTCAAAAATAAAAAGAAAATATTATTAAGAAAATATTTTTTTAAATAAAATGTTTTTGAAGTCAAGAAAGTATTTTTAAATTAGTATGAAAATATTTTTAAAAAAAAGTGTATCTGATCAAATGTATCCGGATACATCTGAAAGTATCTGGATACCCTGTTAAAACAACTGTCAAAATTTTGATTTTAAACACGATGTATCCGAATACTTTCAAAAGTATCCGGATACTGACAGTTAAAACTGTCTAAAACTAGCCGTTTGTTGTCCAAACCTTTATATATACATATCCAAACGATTTTAAACCATAATACAACATTCCAACACCTCTCTATCTGCTCTGAACTTTCTGAAAAACATATTTTCCAGAATCATTGAGTGTTCTTCATGATTAAACAACATTTTAACATATGATTAAGAAGAACATTCAAGTGTTGCATTGAACTTTCACAAATACCCACTTTGATATACACTTGCATTCATTCTCATTGATCTAGATTTTGATTCAGTACTAAAAGTGTTCTTAAGTGAGTTGCTAATCCACACAAGAAAGGTGCAAGTATCATTGATCTTCATTAGAGTTGTTCATCCACACAACGAGGTGTAAAGTGCCAACAACAAGACATTGACAAACGCAAATTCGTGAAAGGTTTTCATCAAGTATACTTGAAGGTTTCAAGTGGAATTGAAGAAGGTTTCTTCAAGCACAAGGTTCGCTGTGGTTCGAGGAATTGTTTGCGAAGACACAAGTTTCAAAGAGGTTCTTTGGAGGGACTAGTCTAAGGGAAAGGTTTTCTCTTACACATTACTTGTACTTACAATTCTTGTTCATAGTGAAGCAAATCTCCTATCTCAGAGAGGGAGGACTGGATGTAGCATTAGTGTTCGTTAACACACTAATGTGAACCAGGATAAAATCCTTGTGTTCGCTTCTCTTTCATTATCTCTTTACAATTCCGCGCGCTTAATTTTCATATATTTAAGTATATGCGTTTTATATGTTTTTACTCTGATTATTTAAAAGGCCTTAGTAAGCGATAAATTTTTAATTGGTGAAGATTCGTACTCTTCGCCTATTCACCTCCTTTATAGGGAATAGTACTACCCGCTTGTTTTCCAACAGCAGGTTCCTAAATATTCTATAACAAATTAATTTATTTTACTTGAATTCCAAATTGGTTTTGCAAAATTAGATAACACCTAATGTCTTAGCGTGTTTCTATATTTTAGAGATTAATCTCCCAATGATGTCTCAAGGGAGATTTAAAACCTAACTCTTTCATTAAGTTCAGTCAAAACCTCTTTTTATAAAATTACCCAATTCATAGAAAACATGTCTGTGCCTATGCAATTGAGTTGTTTGATTAATGGGCACAATCCTAAATTAATGTCTATTCATAAAGGATTTTCAAAAGTTATGAAACAGCTTCTTTCATGAGAATCAAATAAAAACAATGAAACACAGAATTCAATAACGGAAAACAAGATTAATTTATTACTAGAAATATTGAAAAGGTTCCATACATCTACTCCTACATCCCAAGGATGGAATTAGTTCATACTTACAAGAGAAAACACAACAAACATGATAAAAATAATTACCATGAATCCTTGAGCTAACTCCGTGTTTTTCACAAAAACCTCCAATCCTTGTTCCTTCTCCAAGTCTCAAATCCTAATCTACTATTATTCTCTAGAGTTGTATGAGTGTCTCCCCTCCTTTGAATGAATCTTAATCCTCTTATTATATAGATAAAGACTAACCTCATTTTCAATGTAATGTGATAAGATTTTTATTTTAATAAAACTAATCCTAAATCTGAATATAATATGATAAGATCATATTAGAATAAACTAATTTGTAAGAATCTTATTTAGAAATAGAATTCATCATTAAAATCCTTCTAGAATCCCGTATTTGTGTTTGACAGCAACTTCAGCACTGATTTTGACCCCCAAGATGGACGAATTTAGGCAAGGCTATTTCTGGCAAAGTTGTAGATATTTTCCTTAACTTTAAAATGATACCCAGATCGCTTTATTTGGATAAGCGTAACTCAAGTTATGATCAAAACAGCGAACAATGTCACTTTCTCGCATTTTGTGCGCCCAGGCGTGAAACTCCAGCGCCTAGGGGTGCAGCTGTCTGGAAAAATCAACCAAATGCACCCCATTATTGGCCAGTTGACCCCATCCCGCGCCTGGGCGCCACGGTCAACTTTTCTTCATTTTTTCATCTTTTTCTTCCCAATTCAAGTACCAAACTCTCATTCTTCATTCCTTTGCAAAAATCATTGTTTTAAGAGCCTGAAAACAAACCAAACACATTAAAAGGTTCCAGAAATCTTATAATGACAAAATTCCATTGTTTTATTCCAATTTACTCAAGAAACAAGCCACTTACTATGTAAAAGGGAGGCAAAAAAGGTACAAAAAATCACATATTAGACCCCAATCAATTTACGTAACTTTGAAAATTCATAACTTTCGATCTGTAAATCCGAATTTATAGTCAAAACGATCATATCGAAATGTAGAATTTATTTTCATACAGTTTAGAATTTATTTACATTGTTCACGAAATTTTTATTTTTTTGGAAAGATTATAATGTTTTATTAAAGCAAATTGAATTATGATTTTCAACTTATATTTACTGTATTGGAAAAATAATATATTTTCCACTGTATGGGAGTGGTGTACGGTTTTAAATTATTTTTATGCATTTCAAATTTAAATTGTTAGACATACAATTATGGAGCACAAGACCCTAGGGTAACCCAATTAAACATAACCTACCCTAATTAAAATGTAATCATCCTATATATGTACCCTATGGGAGACATGCAATTAATGACTCTATCCTAAATAGATTTTGGACCAATGTATGCCTTTGTCTTTTTACCCACTCTTTCCAACATTATTTTATTTAAAACCTATATATATATCCTATAACACTAATACTCGTGAATATAAAGCAAAAATTGTGAAGTACCTACCCCATTTTTATGCTAAAAACCATGAGGGAGTATATGACCTTGGGGGGAGACTTTTCATTTTTTAACCCCAATTTTTAAGCCACACACCACACCCTAGACTCCCATTATAAATACCTAGCATCCCCCACATATTTCATTTGTTGTCTTGTCATTTTAGCAAAGAGAGAAAAAAAATAAGAAGAGGAGAGCAAGGAGAGGGGGAGGCCGTGGGTGAGCTAGGGCAAGGAGGAGGGGATTTTGATTTCTTACAACCTCATCTTCATCCTTTCTTCTAGGTATTCATTCTTGTTTCCATTTCTTTCTTCCTTGTCTTATTTTATTTTCGTTTTCTATATATGTGTGTATATATATATATGTAAGTTGTTGATTTATTGAACTATGTTGATGCTTGTTAATTTTTATGATGGATCTTTGTTTTTCAAGTGCTAATAACAAAAGATTTGAGCTTGAAGTGGAAAAATGGACATGCCTCCATTGTTTAGGGCTCCACGGTTTGGTCCCCTTTTATATCCAAATGATTTTTGTTTTTGCTTTTGATTAATGATAAGGAAACAAGAGTGATTTTTATGGATCTTAAAGTATAAGATATTGTAATAGTTTATTTTGTCAAATTTTTCCAATTTTCTTTATACATATCTCGGCCAAGAGGAAGAAATAAAGGGAAATGATTTTTGTTTTTCATGCATGTTGATTTTCCATGTTCCTCTTTGATTTCAAGGCTTTAATATGTAAAGATTTGAGCTTTAAGGATTGAAATGGACAAAATAGGTCCATACGGTTTTCTATGGATTTTAGCTCAAACGATTTTGTTTTGCTCTAATGCTTTGATTTATGATTGAAGATGGATTTTTGGTAATTTTAAAATAAGTGTTATATGTTGATTTGTTTTGTAAAAATTTGAGATTTTTCTCTAGGGTGATTCTGCCAAGTCAAGAAAAATAGGGAGAAGTGACTTTGTTTTGATGCATGTCATTGAAATGTTTTGCTAGCGATAAATAAATTGTTCAGTGCATATGTGACTTGGTTTTGGACTTTTATTGAAAGTTTACTTGAAAAACAATGAGTTCTTAAGTTAAAAGTATTTTATTTATTTTAATTGCTTAGGCCGAATGGTTCATGAGAAAAATAAATAATTGAGCTTTGGTGTTTAAACCTTGATTTGTGATGAAGTTAAGTTTTGAGTTAAGAAAAAATATTTTTCTTAAAAAAAACCCGATGAGTGTGTGTGAGAATATGTTTCAAAGAAACCTATTTTGTTTAATGTAAATTGTGATTTTCTATCTGTTAGCAAGTGTTTAGAGTATGATTTAGATTCCATGGGACTAGTTGGTTAGAATTTATATGGAATATGTTTGTATGTGTTAATGCTGAATTTTTAAGAAATGTTGTTTTGACTATAAGAGATTTTGATGAATCATGGTTCTACTCATTGGATTGCCTTGAAAATATGGTGTGTTGTTCTTCATGAAGTATAAATGCATTATGGAAAATTTGAGCTAAAGTGAATGTATTTTGATAACTTCAAAGAATTTTGTTTGTTAACGATTGTTTGTAATAAACTTGTGTTTCAAATTGCAAAAGTGTCGGATAAAGGATGTTTGCAAGAGTTCAAAGCTCTTATGACTTATCCACTATTTTGATAGTGTCAACTTTAGTGTTTATGAATTTTTATATGATTTATGGGATTGATTTGATAATTTTGTAAGACTCATTTTGGCGAAAACGATTTCGGAAAAATAATTTTTTTGGGTTAAACCTAAACAGAGTTTTCAGACCTAAACTGCTCTAAATGGCTTTAAATTTTTATGGTAGCTTTCTAGACATGCCTCATGACTCTCTGAAAAATTTGAGGCGATTTGGAGTTGGTTTGATATTTTTTCCAATCGAAAAACAGTGAGCACAATGGTTCATATTTTTCATAGTTAGTGACAAATTTAATTAGAAACATGTAACATAGGAAACTCCAAATAATCTGAATTTTTTATTAGATTACCTTGACTGTGTAAGGAAAGTTTGTACCAAGTTTCATGCAATTAGGAGTTGATTTATTATTTTTAATCATTGCACTTTTGCCTCAGGGAAACAGCGGTCATGTTCTAATTTCTATGCAAAATTTGATTTGAAACATAGGTTCCGGATGTCTGAGTGTCTTGAAAATTTGATATGATGAACTTATGTGGGTGTAATCTAGAAATTTTGATACTTAAACCAACTGGTTTGATATAGTTTTGGATTTTATTTCTCGCGTTTTCCCCGTAATCGATTAAACCCTCTTTTGAGTACTTTTGACAATTATGAACTTTTCTGCATTTTGTGTGACTTGGATGGACTTATATATGGGTGGTGATGTCTTGAGATATTTAAATGAGTAATTGTTTAAATATGTGCTTAGGTCATGCAAGAACAACTCGTAGGTTGATTGTTTACGGATGTGTTTAGACGTATGTGCTTAGCTTTAAAGTTAGGGCGATTTGTTCTGTTTGCTATATGCTAACTGATTTATATGATCCATGCTAATGAAATTATTTTGTTTATGTGTCCTGGATCATTTGTAAGAAAAAGGAAGTTAAGAAAACGAGTTAGTTAATTTGCTACGGTGCTATGTTTAATTTCATGAGTAGCTTTTAAAAGTTGATTGATTTTTGGAATGGCTTATATTTGAAAATGCTGAACTTCTAGCTGCTTCCCTATTTCGTTTTATGGTGTTGAGTTTGAAAAACGAATTGTTTAAGTGTTTGTTTTGTTGCAAAATATTGGATAAGCTAAAGTACGATTTTACGGTGTTTCCGAATTTTTCGAAAGTGATTTTGAGTTGTTTCACTGCTGTCCAGCGTTGATTTAATTGGTGTTTCACTTCTAAAAATGTTTTCAATTGATTTAAAGTTGATTTTCCCATGGTACTTGAATTAGAGAAAAGTCGGTCTGAGAAAGTGACATTTTTCGATGTTTTCGGGTTCGATTAGTTGGCTGCCCGGAACGGACCATCAGCATAATGATTTGGTTTCAAAATATTTTATTACTTGTTTTAGGATGATTTTGAAGTGTTTAAAGTATATTCGAAGGTTGGATTTAATTTGGACGAGTAAAAGTTTCTGTTACAATTACCCGATGAGAAGTAAAAGCGGGGTTTTGAAAACAATTTAATGTTAAAGCATGAATGTTAATTAGATAGCCTTGTATTAATTGCGTGCCTTATTTTAAGCAAGGAATCCGTGGATCGGGAGTTTGGACCTGCTGTCAGTCGGACGGACCTGCAGCAATTTCAGACGATGTTTGTCGGACAAGAGGTGAGAGAGAGACTTCCCTAAGACATTATGGTATTTAGGTAAAATGTTGAGACGTTCCGGATCATCTCAAAGATCGGAACATGGTGGTCTCCGGGTTAGTAGTATAGTGACAATTGTTGTGTGTGTATGGCCACTTATACGATGAGACTAAGACCACCTATTATTGCATGATGCCATTGATGTGATTATGCCATGATAACATGCTTTGTCTTTATTTATGTATGCCTACTAAAATTTTATCTGAAATTGAAAGTATTTCTGCACCGTAAGATGTTTGCTCTGTTAATATTATTAAATGGAACAATGATGTTGATGAAAATGATGTAAGAATATTGAAATGTCATGATAAGTGATGAAAGAATTTGGTAAAGGCAAGATCTGGTTATGATGAAAAGATTGTTGACTTGAGAAGTAATAAAAGTAAAAGTACAAGGAAGGAAGTAATGAGATAAAAGGTTAAACTCCCTGATGTGCACGGTTGTCGTTATGTGCTTTCCAGGTTAAGGATGATGCTGGCCACGTGGGTTTCATGTCGTGGTTTCGAGCCCTCAGTTGTAATGATGTTGTGTTAATGGGAAAGTGTATGAAGGAAAAGGTTAATGTGAAAGATTTGATTAGAGGTCGAGGATCACCGAAGGGATGGACAAAGATGACTCGTATGAACCTTAGGATTAATTAGAATATTAATAAGACTAAAACGCTAAGACAATAAAAGACATGGAATAACGTGGTGAGTTGAGTGTGTGAAGTAGTGGAGAGGAAGATACCCTGTTTATCTGCGGATACTTAGGTGTGCGATTGTGATAGGAGAGGGTGATGACGGTGACTCGTCAAGTAACCTAGAGTACTTTTCTAGGCGGAACCAGTCTATAAGTGATCGGGACTTAAGGCCCAAGGGATCATAGCGTGTTCTGTACAGCTAACTAGAAAAGTATTGTCGCCCCCTTATCAATTCCAATTGGTATCACTTCTCAAGGTATAGTGTTAATTAGTTACATTTGGTATCATTGATTATTTGGTATCAATGTTGTGAAGAAATGAATGTTGATTTCTCTATTTTGGCTTAGAATTTTATATTACAATTGGTATATATTACTTTTTGATAATACCAAAAGGGGGAGAAGAGGTTGTTTTGTTGTTTTTATATAGATTGCGCAAAGTTGTTGAAGATAGGGGGAGAATCAAGTCTTATCTCAATTGGATTTCAAATGGATTTCAAATGTCAAAAGCATTTATTGAGGGGGATGCAAGAGTCTCACCAAGTGATCAAAAGGTTCAAGCATCAACAACTTCAAACAAATTCAAAACATGTTTGTCATTTTCAAAAAGGGGGAGATTGTTAGATCCAGTGAGAAGGTTTTGATAATGACAAAGGTTTTGAACAAGCTACAAATGTTTTGATCAAGCTCAAGTATGGAGAAGTTCATCAAACAACAACAAACAACAAATGATGAAGAGAAAGCAAGCTCATGAAGATTCAATTTGTGTATAATTGTAATATCTTTAGTTTGAGTCTTTTATTTTGATGAGTTTGGGTAGAGTAATTAGAGGGTAGTGAATCTTTATCAAGTGCATGATTATATTATAATTTGAGTATTCACTTAACCTAAAATCAATAGGTGGCTTAAAGGTTTGAAAGAAAAGGTTTAGATTTGAGAAAACAAGTTTTTAGAAGTGTTTTACAGTGGCTAATCGATTAATGGAAGTGGCTAATTGATTAACACACTTTGAGCAGTGCTTAATCGATTAATGGATTGTGTTAATCGATTAACACCTGCAGTGCTGGTTTTTAAAATACATTTTTCACTTCTCATAATCAGTTTTTTAATGTTCCTAACTTTTGGGTATTCTATATAAACCTTTTCCTAATCATCGTGATGAACGAACATCTTTTTCATATCAATTTTACATAGATCAAAGCCACACTATTCTCTCTCACTTTATCATAGATCAAAGCTTTCACTTTTATATTCTTTGATCAAGAATCTTTGAATCTCTTAAGTTAATATCTTTTCATTGTTCTTGAAAGAGATTCATAGGATTGTCATTGTTTTCATTTGAGTTGTAATCATTGCAAAGAAGGCAAGCTATCTACAACAAAGGAAGACTTGGTGGTTGTTCATCAAGCAAAATCGTCTTGGAAGTCTTGTTGTGTAAACAAGCAATTGGAAGTCTTGTTGTGAGGAATCGACAAGCAAATTGGAAGACTTGTTGTGGGGTTATCAACAAGCAAGGGAAGGTTAGATTAGATTTCAATAGGGTTGCAAGACAAGAGTGTGGTATCTCTTGGAGGCTATCAAGAAGTGAGTCTTGAGAGGCATTTGCTTGTAATTTGAGAACTCTAATTCCTTTAGTGAAGAATCTCTCTTGGTTGAAGAGGGGACTGGATGTAGCTCACGGTGATTGTGAGTGAACCAGGATAAATCACTGTGTAGTATCTCTATTCCCTTATCTCTTACATTCTTGTCATTTCATATTGTTCTTGGTTGAAAACCTAGAAAAGTTTGATTTTTCATAATTGAATGAATTATTTTTTAATTGTGCAAATTTATTTGGGAAAATCATTTTCATAACCTAGGTAATCAATAAGAATATTGGTGTTAATCATTTCCGCTTAATCTCTGATCATACATGTTAATTGATTGATTTTCGTATACGATTGAAAAGTAATTTTTCAGTTTTAACAATGATTAATCGATTAACTGAAGTATTAATCGATTAACCATTTGAAGCCTTTCAGGTGTTAATCGATTAGTTGCAGACTTAATCGATTAAGGACTTCAGATTTTGTAAAAATCATTCGTTTTAATTGTTTCGATTTGTTTCTTTCGAAAATCTTTCAAGGTTTCTCTAACACCTATTCAACCCCCCCTTCTAGGTGTTCTCCTAGGGCTTCTTAGTTATTTCACCCACCGATTCTAGTTTTTACACTCTCTACTTGACACTATAGAGTCAGTGGCCTGAATGTAAAACTCTATATAAAAAAAACAATTATAGAGTTGAAGGAAGAATGGACGGGTCAGGTAACCTGGCAACAAACCCGAACATGTCCTGTTTCTAGACGGGTATTTCCATTTTTTAAACGAGTATGTCCTCTTTTAATGTGTTGGACGGGTTTAACCTGACCTGAACCGGTCTTGCTTACCCTTAGTCTGTTGTGTGAATCACAGTGAGGCTCTGATGATTGACATTGGTGCTACAACCCTACTGATTGCTGAAGGAAGATTATGTGGAATTCTTAATATCTGGAACAAGTCAAATTTGATTTTTTTTCCTTTTGGAGGTTGTTGGATCACCACCAAGTATACGGTGTCACACAAGTAATATAGTGATAAAAAGGGGTATCGTACCCACATGGATTGATTTAATTCAAGCAATTCTCATCTTATCACAGTTAGACTTAGTGAAAAATTGATTAAAAGTTGTTGATGGTTCAAAATATGATATATTTCATTGACTTTATCTCCTCTTTACCTTAGTAGTTTTTGTTTGTTTCTAATGGTTTTTAAGTTAGATTATTAGCTTTTGGTAGTATAAACTTCATCACATATTGAATCCTTTTGCCATATTTTCAGGTGCTTTGAGCTTGAATTGAAGGAATATTGATATGGAAGCACACAAGGATGATTGGAGCCATGAAGATTGTTCAAAATAGGTGGAAAACGCCCAAAAAATGCTTTCAGGGGCGTCCTAGCGCGTACAGGGTCACGCTCATGCGCAATTGGGGGTGAAACAACAAAGATTTGAACACAGGTAGACCAGAAAGGTGCCCAGGCGCCCAACATAAAATCATGCTTAAGCGCGCTAGTGAAGATCACGGTGACGCTCAAGCACCTTAATTTTGCACCTAGGCGTGGCTGATAGATATTTTGGCCTTTAGTGCGATTTTTTGTGACTTTTGAGTTGTTTTTCCTATAAAAACTTGTGGCAACACTCAGAATACACATTCTAGACATTAGAGAAATATCAAAAGCTCATAAGAAAGTGGAGAAGATCAAGGAGGGTGAGTCTCATCCTCGAAGGAAGGAATTCTAGAGGAGCGGATGACCTTTGTACTCGACTCTTTGACTCTTATAGAGTTTGTTCTTTCCTTTTTCTTTTTCATTTCTATATCTATATTTAGTTAATCCTTTGTTAGGGATGTGGTGGATTTGGATTGTAATTATGTGATTTACAATTTAGATTATGATGAATTCCTATTTATTATTAATTGCTTGATTATGTTTTTCATGGATGCATAGAAGTAGCTAATCTATGACTTGGGTTTCAATTCCTCAATTGGGAAATTAGGGAATAAATTAGTCTTATAATCAAATATTATAATTTCACAACTCGTAGGAATTCTTTTGAAAAATTATATAACATTTGTGATTTCAGTGCTCCTAATAAAATGATTGTTAGTTTAGGATTAACTTAAGGGATTAAGAGGTCTAAACTAATAATATAAAGTAAGTGACTTTAGGAATCAAGTGCTTACTACCTCTAAAATCATTGTTAACAAAAAAGGAATGATATTTATAATTGATTAAATCGCTGTTAATGCCAATAAAACCATGTCCCTGACACTTTTACCCATTCTATAACTCAACCATTTTTTTTTCACTTTTCTTTCAAAATCCAAACCAATATTTTTAATCCAATTCATTAATTTAACTACAATAAAGTGATAATTGCTAGAACCAACTAATCATCGTGGGTTCGACACTCTATTTTACCATTATATTACTTGTATGACACATTACACTTACCGGTATCCCAACAAGTTTTTGACACCGTTGTCGATAATTAATTTTGTATTGGCAACTATTATACTTATTTGTGGTTTGATTTGTGAAATTTTGTGTATATTTTTCTTTCATTTTTTTTTATTTTTTTATATATTTTTTAATATATTTTCGTGAAATTACTGCCATAATTTCTGTCGGTGATACCGCGTTTGATATTTGGAGTATTTGATTGAGGTATTTTCGGAGGACCACTACAATCTGAACTCCAACCATGTTGCTCCACTGATAGGCGACAAATTATTTTCAACTCTAATACCAATCATGTTATAAGAAAAAATAACAGAATCATTACGTTTATTAAAAAAGTCAGTTGAATGTGTTAAATTTTTTAAAAATCATAAAAAATATGATTACCTTTAAAAAGTTATATTGGGAATGAAACAAAAAATAAATAAAATCATTATTTTCTAAAAATATTTTAGAAATAATTGTATTGAAAATATAAAGTTAGTTAATTTTTTCTTATATTTGGAAACAAAATATGTATACACCCTTTTTCTTATAACATTATCGAAGAGAGTATTCATTAATTTTTTTTTCTTTTATACTCTGGCTTACTCTTCATATTATTTTCTTTCAAATTCTTTTTCCCATCGCATTATCAATTATTTATTTATTTTTTAATCTCTCCTTCTTACAATTCTTACAATTCAAAAAGAGATGTTAATTAGAATATCATTTTCAATTATTTTAATATCTTGTTAACAAGTGTTCTAAAAACATTTGTTAATATCACTGAAAAAATTTAATCATAAGTCGATCATAATTCATCTTTTGGAAATATCATAAAACAAAATTTTCGATAACATTTAACTAAATTTAAATGCTTAACAAGACACTTGTTATCATTTCCCAATATTTTATCATACTCACTATATTCCTTACCTTTTGGCCTTTAAACTATTTTATTTCATTCTATAACTTTCGTCATTTTACAATATTAATATCAATGCATGATCATATTTTATTTTTTTTTTCAATTTTAACCTTTTATTCAATCATTTCTTTTATTTCTTATTGATTATACTTCCTTTATTGCTTAACTTTTGTCCTTTACATCCTTATTCTATGAAAGACTAAAATTCATTATACATGTTATGAAGATATAAAACCATGACTCTAAATGTAATAGCTTATACTATATATTTCGTTGTAATATAGTTTCATATATTTGTTAACCTAGAATCATTCTTTTGGTATTATGTATTTGTGACAAACTATAATATATAAAAAAAATGGAAACTTGCAATATGATGTGATTACTGCTATGGAATTTATAATATATACATATGTTTTTCTATATTATGTATCCCATGCATGGAATAAGAGGATAAAAATAATAAAATTGTATTGGAGAACTAAATTATTTTTAAGTGATTAATAAGTGTATTAGTTTCTCAATGAAGATTTATTTTCTAAGGTTTGATTAAGGTGCATAGGTTAGAAAGACCCTTAAAAAATTATATACATATATATATATATATATATATATATATTCAATTTTACTCTTTTACTCATTTTTATTGCATTACTTTTTTATGGTAAATTGATAATAACAAACTTAATTATTTACAACACTCAATTAATAAGAGTAGTCGAAGAAAAAAATGAAATATCTCCTACAAAATATTGAAATAACATACATATAAGGATGAATAATTTTTTAAGAATGTAAGCTATATATATAAAAACGGAGGAAGTATATACTTTATTATAATTATAGAAGAAAGTTACAATAAGAAAACATTCTTTTGAAATATTTTTTTGAGTACCACAATAATCACATTGTTGAAAATAACCATAAATCTCACTCTTCAAGAATTATATACATCAATTCCAATTAAACTATGTTTTTAACGAGTTCTTTAGTATGTGCCATATGTCAGATACTAAAATAACTTTTTTATCTTTTATTTTCTTAGAAATTCATACACTTAGTTAGCATGACTTTTTTTTTTCATGGTTGGTTAACATGTCTCAGTATTTGTTATCGGTTCAAAATTATGGTACTTTAAAATTGATGATGTATTTATACATAATATGTATTAGATATCGGTATACGTATGATATATTTAGTATGTATTGGATACATACCGATTTATTATTATTTTAATTTTAAATTTGATATATATACCGTTGTATCATGTAGGCATATCAGATATCTCTTTAATTACATTTTGAATATATATCACTTCAAAACTATGTCATATTTGCTTGAGAATTTTAGGATTTTCTCCTTTTTTTTTTCCTACGTTCACATTATGATTTTAAATTTAACTTATATAATCGGTATCTAATTTTTATATTTATGTAAATTTTAAGCATCAACTTCTCATCTGAATACACTTTATCTTATATTAATGTCAATATTATTTGTTTTATATTTTTTATTTATATTTATCTATTACTATAATTTGAATATATAATATCATACTCATACCCAAATTTTTCAAAAATTGAGATATCATATATCCATATTTGTATCCAATAACAATACCATACTTATATTGGTGCATTACCATATCAATAGTCCTAATTAATAAGAGGTAATTTGTCAATGCTTGAGTCAATATACGGCATAGACCTCCGTACGTGTTAATGGTTGCGTACGAGATCTATTTAGAATTTACAATTCATTACGTTCAACGACGTAGATTTATGGACATCCAACTTTTCTGTCTTGATCAGGTAGAGTTTATGAGATTAGTCAGACAAGTACGGTATAGACTTGAGTCAATATACGTAGTTGGCTGGCATAAAAATTTGGTTTATGTCTAGCCACTGGTGTTTTACATAAGAGGTTATTTGTCTAACGCCGGGGATAGGTATTCTAAATGGGTAAGGATACAATATTCATTTTTTGTGGATGAGTATTTATATTTATTGCCTAAATCTAAGATTAATGTAGATTTAAGTCATTGAACGGTTGAGATTGATGAATGTGAGCATGGTGTATGTATACACCTGGTTAAGTTGAGTGCACCATAGAAAATGGTCATCTGTAGGTTTTTTTTTAAAACTGTTTTTTTAAGAAATGATAAATTTTCCTAAAAATAATGACTTTTTTTTAAAATTAGAATATTTTTTTACGCATATTCGTATACAGATTTATTAGAATATGTCAATTTTGAATACAGGTTTTACTTAATATAGTTTTTCAGAAAAGAGAGTAAAAAAATTTAATCCAAATTATAAAAAAGAGTGCATATCACCAAAGAAGAATACACGTAAAATATTTTTGAAATGACGAAATTTGAAAAAAAGGAAAAAATTTTAACCTCTGTAAGGAGTACATAATAAAAATAAAAAAAAAACTGAATAACAAAAAAATATATTTATGAAAAGGAAAATACATAGGATATTAAAAAAATTAAAAAAAATTAAAAAAATCCACAGGGGCTGAGAATTTGCATTGAAAATTAGAAATGAGATCTATACTAAGGACAAAAAAAGTATTCAAAAAATTGTGATTTATGTATAAAAAAATTTTGTATGAAAAAATTAGGTTTATTTATGGTTTTAGTCCCTAAAAAAGAATTTTGTATAAAAAAAATTAGGTTTATTTATGGTTTTAGTCCCTAAAAAATCAGCGTGTTTTGGTTTTAGTCCTTAAAAGTTATTTTGATCGGGACTAGTCCTTAAATTTTCAAACATTTTGGTTTTGTTCTCTTCCATTGATAAAAGTTCTTTATTTGTTTGTGTGGTTAGCGGAACATCACATCAGTAGTCCATGTGATCTGGGGCGACACCAAATAAGCGATATGACGTGGATGATACAAATCCATGAATGCAAAATGGTCCCGTACGAAAAATTTTGAGTTAATGTCCTTGAATCATCCATGTCACATCACCTATTTGGCACTACATCACACTACGTGGATGCTAGTGTGGATTTTCGTTAATCATGTCTAGCAAATAACAGATTTCTACTAATGGAAGGGACTAAAACCAAAATGTTTGAAAATTTAAGGACTAGTCCCGGTCAAAGTAACTTCTAGGGACTAAAACAAAAACACGCTGAACTTTTAGGTCTTAAAATCATAAAAAAGCCAAAAATTTAAGTTTATCCATTCTCGAAGTTTGAAATTCATCATTTCTCAAAATAAATTTATTTTTTTTCTCTATATTAAATAATAACCTAAGAATATGTATTAATATTTTCTTAATTAAGGGTCTCTAGAAAATATAGTATTAAGTTAAAAGTCTTGCTAGTAGATGCCCTTATTAAAAGAGATTAAAAAAAAGTCATAAGTGAATATTAACTTTTATTTAAAAAAAATTGAAAAATACATTTTCCTATAACTTTTATATTACATTTGGTTTCTTAACAAATACACTAAAGACATCTATTATTATTTTTAGTAAATTATTATTAATAACTTTGTTTGAGAAAAGAAATAGTTAATGCTATAGAAAAATTTGAAAAATTTATAGATAAGATCAAATGCAAGAAAAAAAAGTATCTAAGAGCGGTTTATATTTAAAAAAAAAAAGGAATAGTAAGGTTTATCTCTTTCGGCTGTGATTTTTTCCATACGTAGAAGTATTTTTTTTATAATGTATGATATTTTTTTTTAATGTTCCATACGTATTTTTTTTTTTAAATAATGTTTCATACGTGGAAGTATAGAACTTAGGTTGTGTTTGTTTTGGGTGATTTTCGAGGAGGGGATTTTGGGAGGAGTTTTCTCTCCATTTGGTTCAAGAGAGAAAATGAGGGTGGAGAAAAAATATAGCGGGTCCCATGAGTAAATATTTTCTCTCCCCAATGGAAGAGAGAATGGAGAGAAAACTGGAATTGACATGTAAAATTACTTATTTGTCCTTCATTTATTGATTTTGTTTGAACTTTTCTTTTATTTTCTTTTATTTTTTTTATTTGAAAAAAATAAAGCATTTTTATTTCAATAAAAAAATTGTTTTTTAATATTTTGGACTTGAAATTTTTATTATTTAATAAATAATTGAATTAAAAAAAATTGGTTATAAAAAATATACATACATGTGACAAAGAAAAAAATATTTTAATATTTCCATTTTGTAAAATAAGGGTATAGTCGTTTTTTAAATTTATTGTTTTCTATCTTCTCACTTTTCTCTTCAACCAAACAAAAGGAAAGAAAACTCAACTTTTCTCTCTTCCCAATTTCTTCACATTTTCTCTCGTACCAAACAACCATAAAATCTACTCATTTTCTCACCATATTCTATCTTCCCTATTTCTCTCTTCCCATTTTCTTTCCTACAACCAAACAAAGCATTAAAGCCGAATCTTAATCTAAATTTTAATATGTAAAATTTGAAGGAAATATTATGGAAACTTTTGGCAAGTGGCAGCTATTAATCAACACTATTATTTGAAATTTTTTGAAAACTTTCTTTAATTAGTAATTAAGAGGAAGTTTACAAGATAATCATGATCAGTATTAGTGCAATATATATTTTTGTATTTGAACAGGGGCATGAATGTAATAAAACTTTGGGAAATAGTAAAACTTTCGGGTGGCTTGAAATTAAACATTGGGAAATACTCCTTCCGGTCTCTAATATAAGCATCATTTGATCAATTTCACTCCCTTTAAGAAAGTTAGTTAATATTGTTAATGGTATTGAAAATGTAAAT
Organism: Crotalaria pallida; assembly: GCA_037953625.1. Lineage (NCBI taxonomy): Eukaryota > Viridiplantae > Streptophyta > Magnoliopsida > Fabales > Fabaceae > Crotalaria > Crotalaria pallida. The sequence goes on from CM075653.1 coordinate 29,719,878, forward strand.
ATTTGGTTTACTTTTTCAAAAGTACTCCTATAATTATTATTGGAAATCTAAAAAATGTTGAGTAAATTGGGGTGTTTGTGAAAAAGAAGTAATTAATGTTATTGAAAATTGGAAATGACGCTTATATTAAAAAAAAAAGCCTTCAAAAATGCTTATATATAGGATCGGAGGGAGTATTAAAACTTTCGGAAGTAGTAAAACTACTATTTTTGCATTGTTCTAGGCACATTAGTCGTTGGCTTCAATTTTTAAGCTTTGAAATTGTATTAGTTCATTATTCTTCTTAAATGAATACTCCCTCCGACTCGAAATATAAGCTGTAAGACCTGAAGTGATGAGGGCGGGGAGTGATCGCCGGTGCAAGAGGCACGGACAAGGAGCGACTCCTGACAGGCTTCTAAGGAAGGGGTACATGAATGAACCGACACATCGGAATGAGAGGGTGATCCTGAGACTGTTTAGGTATGGGACTACATAGTACAGGAAGGCTTAAATGAATTGATTGGTACTACCCATATCAACAAGATGCATCTTCTTTTTGGTAGCCCATCACTTAAGAACTCCATAGTTAAGCGTGCTTGACTTGGGGTAATTTTGTGATGGATGACCTCCTGGGAAGTTTCCCGGGAAGCGTGCGAGTGAGGACAAAGCATGCTAAAAAGATCCGTGTTGGTATGTGGGGACAGTCGCAATCCATTTGCCTACCAGGGACGTAACAAATGGTATCAGAGCGGCTCCTCTCCCAGTACGGTGTGGTTCGGGGACGAACCAGACGGAAGCTGGTGGGCATGTAAGACCCGAGCTGATGAGGGCGGGGAGTGATCGCCGGTGCAAGAGGCACGGACAATGTAACGCCCCAAAATTTTAATCCCTGATTAACGAAATGTTAATTATAAAATTTATTATAATTAATTATTTCTAATTTAATCCTTGATTAAAATTCTGTGTTATGTATTTAGGAAATGTGTGCGAATTTATTTATTAAGTATAATTATGCATAAAATAAATATTTTGCATATTAGTCCCCGAGTTGGGACCTAGAAGCAATTATAGGAAAGGTTTTGGAGGGAAAGTAAATAAAATTATTTTTTTTCAAAAACTGGTCAAAACACTCGAGTATTTTCTCGACTACTCGAGTATTCTGGACAAAGTTGCACGGGTTAGTGCGTTTGGTGAGTCACCACCACCAATTCCCTCTCCTTGCCACGAATACTCCATCCTCAACACCTCAATGCCGTCGTGTCGACGTGCATGAACTCGACTTGTGTCTATAAAAGCGATCCAAACCGAATTGTTGAAGCATTTTGGCCAAATTCATGTGTTGCTGGAGTTAGGGTTACTGAGTTCTTCACTTCGATTCTCCCTCTGTGCTTAGAGTTAAGATACAAACTATACACCAATACAAAGCTCACATCTCGAGCTTTGTATAGACATAAAATTTGTGAGCTGAGTGTGAGTGTGTTGGTAGAATTGAAGCTTGGAAGTTGGACCTGTTTTCTGTCAAGTTGGTTATGGAGCTTACTTTGATCCCTGATTTTGGTAAGCTCACGAGTTCTTTGAGTCTCAATTTGATTTCTATAGTTAGAACGTGTTGCATAGAGTTTAGAAATTCTAATTTCCCCAATTTCTATCTCTATTTCATATGCCAACCAATTCCATTTTGGACCTCCACTCAAAATTGACTTGCATGTGATGCTTGAAGAGGTTTTGGTGCTGTGGAGCTTCTTCTTGCAAATTCTCTTGTTGATTCACGTCTGAGAGGTAAGGGGAAGTCTTTCTATTCACTAGATGGAGTTTAAATTTCATGATTTTCATTAGAGAGCCACCAAGAGGCTCTAAGGGCTTAGATTGAATAAGAAATTTGGTTTGGAGACCAACTCATGCTCTAAGGTTGTTTTGAGCTCTGTATTGAGCTTTATTTCACAAGTTTATTGAGTATTTTGCAATTTGGTATGTTAAGTTGTGAAATTGTATGTTTTATGCATAAACTCTTGATTCTCTGTCAAATTTGTTAATTGATGAGTTGTAAGTGTTTAAACATGTTCAATATGTGTTATATGAACTCTGTTGATCATTGGATTGGACTAGAAATGGTTAGAATTGAAAATGGTATGTTAAAACCAAGTTTCCAGTCTGTTCTGTAATAAAAGACTCGAGTACTTGGCTTGATACTCGAATGAAATTTTGGTAAAACAGTGTATTTTGTGTTAGAACACTCGAGTACCAGGCCCAGAACTCGAGTATTAACTGAGTCATGGGAACATTTTAAGGTAAACCACTCGAGTAATGCAGGAGTCATTCGAGTGTTCTGGAATTGATGAAGAACACTCGAGTACTCATGAATTACTCGAGTATCTTTATGAATCTGAAACCCAAATTCTCAGAAAGACATGAACAACTCGAGTAATTGAGAACTACTCGAGTAATCTGGAAATAATTGAAGAACACTCGAGTATTCTGAAGAACACTCGAGTAGTTTACCCAGAATATTAAAAACACCATTTTTAATTCTGAATCATTTGGTCAATGATTAAATAATAATAATCCAAGGGATTTGGACTTAAAAGAAACTGATTAATATAAGTATACCGTTTGGATGACGAGACGTTGGTCGGGTGGCACGTTATATATTATATATATATATATATATATATATATATATATATATATATATTAACCAATTTCCTTTAAGTTTAAAAATAATGCATTCATTCTGGAGTTTGGATGATAGATCGTTTATCATGTTTTGATAACATGAGGAGGGCCTCTGGGAGCGCCAATTGACGGCTCGCTTGATGACACGTTATGGTTGACGACGTGGTCGGCATAGTGAGATGCTGATATGGTTATACTGTTTGGATGACGGGACGTTGCTCGGGTGGCACGTATTCCAAGCTTGTCGTGTACATTCTTGGTGAATGTACGAATGTTGTACACCTAGGAGTACAACGCACTGTTGAGTGCTGGACGGAGTAAAGGATGGACGTCAAAGAGTGTCATAGAATGATGGAGATAGGCTGAGAGCTAGGTTCATACATCATGCCACTCACTTAATCTGAGATTGATAAATGAAACTAGTATGAGCATCCTACTTGCATTCAATAACTGCTAAATGCTAAATGCGATTGTTGTCATTGTTGCATGTCTATACATTCACATTGTACATATATTTATGCTCTATTGATTATGTGTACAGAATTGCTTACCCCTATGCCCTTGTAGGTGATGTCACGTTACATCGCTTGCATCGAGATCCGGCCACTTCCTAGTGGCATATGGATCTACGAGGACCATCGTGCGGTGTTCGAGGGGGAGGTAGAGGTTACCTTCTACCACCTGAACCCGCTGATTCGATTTCGTCCTCCTAGGTTTAGGATTCCCATCATATACACTATGCACGTACCACCTTTTTACACATATCATGGACCACCTCCCACACGATCAGCTCGCTCATATCACAGCTTTCGTTTTCGACCTACCCGCTCACACCCTTTTTCTTCGAGAGTCGTCCGCGAGGAGACTCCTCCTTCTGATCCGAGGAGCCCAGTTAGGGTCACACCATCTCCTGACCCTGTACCCAGTGGTAGGGTACCCTCTCCATCGGATGAGATCGAGGAGGATCCTGTGGAGGACGAGAGCGGAGGCGAGCCTGTCGCTCATTCTACCGGGAGTCAGTGGAGGGACGATGATCCCTAGATATGTGCATAAGATATATGATGAGGATCAGGGGTCTGATGTGGGGATGCTGTGGAGGAGACACTGCTGCTGCTGCTGTTGATGTTGATTATGTTTATTCCTGTTACCTGAAGACTGCTACTACTATCACTACTACTACTACTGCTGTTGCCAGATCTATGAGACCACATCTAGAGTTTATATTTTTGTGATATATATATATTGTAGATATACTTTTGAGAGCTCCAGGGTTATGGTTTTCTTTTGATATAGATCTTCTGATGGACTTGTATATGGATCTTGGAGATATGATCATGGGACTATGTACTTCATGACTTACTTATATATATATACAAATTATGTTATCTTATAACTATGCATAGTTCCACTATTTCCGCTTACTCTGATTTAACCTATTTAAAGAGTTCGGCTACAAAAGAAATAGATGGTATCAGTTCTGCAAAACGAAAGAAGGAATGGCATCGTTTAATTTCTATCATATTAAAAAAACGATTTCAAAGTACTGATGCTATCCAGCTTGTGAAAAGGTTTTAAAGAATGTTGAATCCAACACAACGTTTCAAATAATATATATTTTCCTCTCCAAGAATTCCGTGTTTTGGTTTGTGCACCCGCCTTGAAAGAGAAATTTTTATTTTCACAATTTCTACATAATAACAAGTCCATATATTTTTCCGAGTAATACTTATTATTGTAATATTTACTTGGGTTGGGAAGAGGGCGTCACAGACAAGGAGCGGCTCCCGGCAGACTTCTAAGGGAGGGGTACATGAATGAACCGACACACCGGAATGTATGGGACTACAAAGGACATGAAGACTTAAATGAATTGATTGGTACTACTCATATCAACAAGATGCATCTTCTTTTCGGTAGCCCATCACTTAAGAACTCCATAGTTAAGCGTGCTTGACTTGGGGTAATTCTGGGATGGGTGACCTCTTGGGAAGTTTCCCGGGAAGCGTGCGAGTGAGGACAAAGCATGCTGAAAAGACCCGTGTTGGTATGTGGGGACAGTCACAATCCATTTGCATGCCAGGGACGTTACAGGGTCAGCAAAACATTTAACGTGCCACGTAAGATTCTGTTATATCCCTCGTGTGAGGACTAACGTGATATCAAATTGATCTTTGGGGATTTAAGAGATTTCACAAATCTTTCAAGGACCCAACTAATTCTAAAATGATCTTTGGGGTTTAAAAGATTCCACAAATCTTTTAGGGACTTAGCTGATTCCACAGGTATTTTTTAGGGACCTATGTGACTATGAACTCTTATAAAAAAAAATGAAAGAAAAAAATCATTACCCTTTATCCTCTGTTTGTTTCGGGTGATTTTGGGAGAAGAGAAAACAGTTTGATTCAAGAAAGAAAATGAGGGGGGAGAGAAAATGTGGTGGGTCCCACCTGAAAAAAATTTCTAAGAGAGAATAGAGAGAAAACTTAAATTGGTATGTAAATTACTTATCTCTCCTTCACTTATTCATTTAACGGTGTAATTAATTTATTGTTTTCTCTTTTCCCAGTAATCTTTTCAACTAACCAAATGAAAAAATATTCAACTTTTTTCTCTTCTTTATTTCTTCACATTTTCTCTCGTATCAAACAACAATAAATTCTACTCATTTTCTTTTTATAATCTCTCTTTCTTACCTTTTCTTTTCCCTATTTCTCTTTTCTCAATTTTTTTTTTTAACCCAACAAAGTATTAAAGGTGAAAGAATATTGGACCTTGGGACTCCAGCTGTGAGAGTGTGACTTTGGCCCTACAAGTGCAATGGCAACGCAACAGAGACCACACGGTTCAACGCCCCAGACAGTATAGGATCTCTTTTGAAAAGATAAATGATGGAATAAAAAAATGGTTTTCGCAATGAAGATACACTATATGTTTTCATTTCTTTTCTTTAGAAAACTTTAAAAGTTATCAATCTCTTTAACAAATAAAGCTCGTCTCTAAATATAATACTCCCTCCTTCCTTTATTATAAGGCACAATTTTGATAAAATTGGTGTCTCTTTTTATAAGTCGTTTTAGAATATCAATATAGTATTAAAGAGATTATTTCAAATACACCCCTCATAATTGCATAGGGGTGATAGGGTAATAATTATAATAGAGAGAAATAAATAGAGTTGTAAAGTTTTAAATAGGGGTAACTTTGGAATGACAACATATATTTTGATAAATTTGTGAATAATAATTACTTTTCTTAATCTGCGTGAATTAGGTAAAAGTGATTTATATTAAGGGATATAGGGAGTAGTATCTCTTTAACATTTTTATTTTGTCCCTATTTATAAGACAATATGCCACAATTTTCAATGATCATTAGTTATTTTTTTCCACAAACACCTCTATTTATTTAATACGTTTTAGATTCACGATAATATTAATAAGAGTAAAATTAACTAAATTAATCAATTTCCTTATTAGAAATGAAATCTTTTAAAAGAGTCATATAAATAGAAACAGAGAAAGTATTATTATAAATTGAAATAACTAATGGATAATCCATTTTTTTAGTAAAATTTTTAAGTTTGGTATCTTATAAATATAAAAATAACTTATGTTGAAATATTTTTGAATTTTTCTACCATAATTAAAGACGTGACCAAATAATACTTGAGAAACTGAGTGAATTTAAAAAAAAAAAAAAACAAACTCTTCAAAAATGAAATAACCGACACGAAGGATAACCATCTTAAAAAAACATAAATAAATAACCGACACAAAGGAAAAATCAAGAAAAACGCGTGTGATGAAGTTAGCTACGTGTCACAATCAAGAGTGTTTATTTTTATTAACATGGTCCCATATGCTGCATGCTGACATGTCTTTTACCCGAAGATTTAGGTGATCTGAGTAATTTTTTTTTTCTATTTTTTATCTTTATAAGTTGTTATACACTATTTAGACAATACTCTCTCCGTTTTTTATTATTTGTTTTTTAGAGATTTTTTATTTTTTTTATCTGTTTTTTTTAGGATTTTAAGAGTGTTTTCTATGTTTTCCCATATTTAATATGTCTTGGTTTATATAAGTATTGAGAAAAAATTAATGATTATAAAAAGAGAAAGGGTATAGTGAAAAAAAAATAATTAACGTATTGAAAATTTAAGTAATGATTTGATTTCTTCCCTCCTCCTTCCTCTCCTCCTCTTGTTTTCATCTGCTATTTCTCGATAGGGGAGGGAGATCTGTCCCTCCCCTTCCTTTGAGAAAGGGTGTGGGTTTATTTTCCCCCAGTTTTTCTGGGTTTTGTCTTGCCTTTGTGCAAGTTGTTTTTGTTTTGTGTGTTTCAAGTGGAGGGATACCTCTGGATAGTTTTTACTTTCTAGATCTGATGGTTATCCTCTTTGCTCCAATAATTGGAAGGCTACTCGTCGAGACAGATCTCTCTTTGTTGACTGTTGATTTGGCTACCGTCCAACGACTCTCTCGTTTTAGATATGAGATTCCTTGTCGCCGAACTGAGCTTAGTCCCAGCATCAATGAGATTGTTATCTTGGTATTAAAGGCTATTAAATCTCCTGTTAGAGTCGGGTTATGGCAGTTGCTGATGATCCATCACATGGAAGAGTATGTTGTTGCAGTGTATTTTGCTTTCCCTTTGATTATTATCAGTGTGAAATTTCTTGTATTGTTTTTGATCTATGAATAAAATACACCTTTTCCCTTAAAAAAAAGATTTGATTTCTTAAAAGGTGTGTTTTTTTGAAATAAGACAGATAAATAGGAACTGAAGGAGTATTGAAAAAAAAAGTTTTTTTTTCCAAATACATCACTCGTGGTGGTTTTATAGAGGTAATAGGATAATAATTATAATAAAGAATAAAAATAACTTATGATAAAAGATTACGAATATAATTTTCTTATTTTACCGCCCCCTCTCTCCCTCCTCCTCCAACATAACCACATCAATCCTTCCTCCATTCCCAAAAGCCATCGTCCTTAATCTCTCTCACACGCTGACCACCGCTCCCATCGGTTCCGAACATCATCCATGAAACCATCACCATCGCGACTTCTCCTTCTCTGTTTACTCTTCTGTTGTGACTTGTGAGGGTTGGAGGGGTTCGTCGGCGTGGGGTGGAGGGGCGGTGATGTTGGGTTCTGTTCTGTCGTAGAATTATTGGACTTGGACAATCCGGCCAAGTATCCAGCAATTCTACTTGTTGATGTCAGACGTAAGGAGGGCACCTTGAATACCAAGATACCCACACTCTAGTCGTTTACTTGGGTGTTGTGTGTGTCTGTGTGAGCAAGTAAGATACATACCTGCTTGTCTTACCAGGCTTATATTAGTATACCCGCTTTATTGGTGTTGATTGCTGCCATCATGAGGCAGGTGATGTTTCTGTAAACGGTAGAGCATAATGGCGGGTATTATAACGTGCAGGATCCAATGCTCAACGGGATAACGAATTTCTTTGGATTCCTTGACACGTGCAGCTGATATGACAACGTCTTACCGGTATAACGGTTTAAGGGTAGACATAAGATCGTTGAGGAATCCTTCCGGTATGCCGGTATGAAGGGGGGTGGGCCCATAGGTCCTCTTGCCGGTATGCCGGTATCAACACGATTGGGCCACTAAGTCCTCTTGCCGGTATGCCGGTATCAGCACGATTGGGCCACTAAGTCCTCTTGCCGGTATCAGCATGATTGGGCTGCTAAGTCCTCTTTGCCGAATTGCCGGTATACTGGTTTTCACCAGATTGAGCCTCTTGGGACCTCGTGGTCGAATTGTCGGTATACCGGTTTACACCTGACTTAGTCTCTATGGGTCCTCTTGGCCGAATTGCCGGTATATGGGGGTGCAAGAGTCTGGTCCATAACAGTAGTCTCCCAAGTCATGGTTCATGAATGTGAGCCATGAATTCTAAATGTCTTCATTAAGCCTTCCATTCTCCCATTCCTATCCAGAGCTTCTTTTTTCAAGGTGCATTAGTTATACCGGTGTCATGGTTTCAAGGTGCATTGATCCGAGCAAAAACTCGGCTTCTTTTGTCTTTATGTATCCATACAATTGCTGATCCATGGAAATCCTATTCTAGCCAGCGAATGGTTTTCTATTTAACTTATTAGCCTTTTACATTCAAGACTAACAGGGACCATACTAGATACATGGGTGGTGTTCATTTTTATACAAGAACATCTTCTACCCATTTCTCTCCTTATCTGATGACTAGTCAAATAAGTGGTGTATTTAGCTTTGGATACTAAATTCTTATATACGGATTTGGATTTTTTGACTGTCTTGCCGGATTCATGGTATTAACAACTCATGTTTTAAACCGAGGTGCTGAATTCTTGATGCTAATATGAGGCACTCTTTGACTCTGAAAAAGATTAGACTTACTCATGGGGTCTTTGATTGAAGGAAACCAGTTTGAAATGACCAGCTCATGGGGGTATAACACTTAATTCGGCTTTTCTATTAACCCTGCAACTCATGGAATTTTCACGATTCTTATTAATAAAATGGAAACACAAGTTTGAAATAGTGTATAACTACCATAACTTGGATAAGACAATGGTCTACATGACCTTCTTTCAAAACAGAAGCAAACTAAAAATACGATAGTGGTCTATAAGACCTTCTTGGCGAAACTATCCTGAGCTTTCTGGTACTCCTCTAAATTGATGTATTTTTCAGCCCTTTCCATCACCTCGTCCATAGTTTTGATCTTGTGCATCACCAAATAGTCTGTAAAATTTCCTGGTCTTAAAGCGCGCATCAAGAGATGAAGGGCCACCGAAGCCTCTATGTCACAGATAGATAAATACTCTGTCTTAAAGCGAGTGAGGAAGTCTCTCAATGGCTCTCCCTTTTCCTGTTTAATTTGGGACAAGTGATGCTCGGATTTTGGCTGTGCTTTTCTTGTCGTGAAATGCCCTAAGAACTTGGCTGCCAAATCCTTCCATCCTATGATTGAGTCAGACTCCAACTTTGAATACCAACGTAAAGCCGCTTTTTTCAGAGTCAAGGGGAAGGTACGACATTTATACGCATCTTTAGCCCCTTGACATGACATTGCGACCAGAAAGCTATCTATGTGTTCATGCGGGTCTGAATTCCCAAAATACGGATCTACATTGGCCGGAGCTTTGAGATTTTCGAGCATGGGGAAGGCCATTATGCTTTCTAAAAATGGGTGGTCTTTTTCTTCAGGTTCTTCAGCTAACTCGACCTCATTCCCTTTACCTGTTTCAGATTGTGGTATTCCTCTTCTCAGTTCTCTCATTAGCTTATCTTGTGCATCCAATTGTCTACGCAAGAGGAACAATTCTGCCTCAAGACTTGCTTTCTTCTGCGAACATCCACCAGATGATCCCTTACTATCATGTCGGGAATGCGAAGGGCTTCCTCCTCCAGTGGGGGGCCTCTGTCGCGATTTCTCTCGTTCATGACGAAAGGGTCCCTCTTGTCTCGAATGCTCAACTTCAGCCCGCCTTCTTCCTTCACTCAATCGTTCCCTCATGTCCTTCTAATGTGAAGATGTTTGTCCTCCACCTAGATGGTTTCTCAGTTCCATCACGCTATGGTGACTGGGTTCCGCGCGTTCTTTTTGTGACCGGTTTGTCATGATCTTTTTCAGAAGGTGGTGGGAATAGATTTCTCGCTCCCACTGTGGTCGCCAATGTTTTGTTGTAGAATTATTGGACTTGGACAATCCGACCAAGTATCCAACAATTCTACATGTTGATGTCAGATGTAAGGAGGGCACCTTGAATACCAAGATACCCACACTCTGGTCGTTTACTTGGGTGTTGTGTGTGTCTGTGCAAGCAAGTAAGATACATACCTGCTTGTCTTACCAGGCTTATATAAGCATACCCGCTTTCTTGGTGTTGATTGCTGCCATCATGAGGCAGGTGATGTTTCTGTAAAGGGTAGAGCATAATGGCAGGTATCATAACGTGCAGGATCCAATGCTCAACGGGATAACAGATTTCTTTGGATTCCTTGACATGTGCAGCTGATATGACAACGTCTTACTGGTATAACAGTCTAAGGGTAGACATAAGATCGTTGAGGAATCCTTCCGGTATACCGATATGAAGGGAGGTGGGCCCATAGGTCCTATTGCCGGTATGTCGGTATCAACACGATTGGGCCACTAAGTCCTCTTGTCGGTATGCCGGTATCATCCCGATTGGGCCATTAAGTCCTCGTGCCAGTATGCCGGTATCAGCACGATTGGGCCACTAAGTCCTCTTGCTGGTATGCCGGTATTAGCACGATTGGGCCACTAAGGTCTCTTGCCGGTATGCCGGTATCAACATGATTGGGCCACTAAGGCCTCTTTGCCGAATTGCCGGTATACCGGTTTACACCTGACTGAGTCTCTATGGGTCCTCTTGGCCAAATTGCCGATATATAGGGGTGCAAGAGTCTGGTCCATAACAGGTTCGGAACGAGAGGCGACAAAGGGAGCGTGAGGAAGAAAAGGACTCTTTTTTCTTTAATTATTTCATTGAATTTTATTAATTTTATTTATTTTGAATTAAATTAATTAAAAAAATTTAAACGAAAACTCATAAGAAATTGACACGAGTACAAACATCATCCATTTCAGCCATAAGAAATTAAAAGTTGGTTGAATTTTGTTGTATTAATGACTCCAAATGCCAATACAAGCCAGAGCGCCCCTCAAACTAGGGTTGTAAGTGGGTCAAAACCGACCCGCGAACCCGCTAAACCTGAACCAACACAACCTATATTTGATGGGTTGGGTCAGTCTAATGGGTTGGGTTGATTTTTTCTTCAGCAACCCAATCAAGTATGAGTTGGGTCACGGGTTTGATATTTTAAAAACCAATCAACCCAATCCAACCCACTGACCCACATTTATTTTATTTATATATTATTAATTTATGGTTTATTTAAGTTTTTAGTCCTCAAACTTAGCAGCTCTTTTGGAATTGGTCCTCAAACTTTTTTTTCAATGCTTTGAATCCCTAAACTTTGCTTAAAATTTGGAAATGGTCCTTTCATTACTTAAGTGGTGATATGACCGAAGATGTGTCATGTCACCTTCGCCACATCGATAGGTAACGTACCAGACGATGCCACATGAATTTTTTAAATTAAAAAATATTCAAATTTATTAAATATAATTAAAAATTGTATTTTTTTAAAAAAGAAAACCGAATCTTTTAATAAATTTTAAAAGATTATTTTTTTAATAAAAAAAAATCATGTAGTGTCCCGTTGCTCTACATAACATGTCACTCGTCGATATTGTGAAAGTGACGTGACATGTTGTCGGCTATATCATCACTTAAGTAACGAAAGGACCATTTCCAAAAATTAAACAAAGTTCAAGGACCCAAAGCATTGAAAAAAAAAGTTTAAGAACCAATTCCAAAAGAGCATCTAAGTTTAAGGACTAAAATGTTAAATAAGCCTTAATTTATTAATGCATGTTATGCTTAGGCCTTAACTACTGTACGCTAAAAAAAACTAATCCCATGCAAGAGAATACATCAGACTAGGAAGGTTTCCTAGTCCTATAAATACTAATCTCATGCAAGGGGATGAGAAATCCAACATGCATCACTATACATAGTGTATAAACCCCAGATATACACATACTTCTAGAGAGCATCATTAATACTCCTTATAGAGCAATTTAGTAATTGGAGGTTCACACTCTTGCTGTCCAAAAAAGGTGGTATTTGCATTCAACCCTGCCATGAAGGTTTATCAACCCTCTGATGCTTGCTACCCTTTGCAGTAGGCCTACACACATTTGAAGGAGTTCTTTGACCATACAGGCCTCACTAAGTGTAGGGGGCATATCGCTTGTTACTCTTAGAGACGACCCTGATCAATCTCATTCTCCACTTGATGCACAACTTACGCGTACCTGATAGAACTATGTAGTCTTGATCCCCAGAACCATAGTTTGAACGGGTACGTAGGACCAAGAGCCCAATCTTGCCAAACTAAATATCCTTCACAAGGACCTCCGTCCGTAACATGGGACCTCTGTCAAACTTGGATAGAACAAGAATCAACCTTCTGAATTCTTTGACAGCTGGAATACATATTCGGACCTTGAAACGTAAGATTCCATCTGATCCTTCTTAAAAATCTAGTTCCATAGATATAATGTCTCCATGTTTTTACAGAAAAAACTATGACAGCCAATTCAAGATCATGAGTTGGATAATTCTCTTCGCGAGTCTTCAGTTGTCTTGATGCATATGCCACAATTTTTCCTTCTTTCATCAAAACACATCCTAATCCTTGTTTCGAAGCATCACAATAAACACCAAAACTCTTCTTGGGATCAGGTAGAATGAACATTAGAGATGATGTTAATTTATCCTTTAATTCTTGGAAACTTGTCTCGCATCTTTGATTCCATTCAAAAGGATGCTCCTTGCGAGTTACTTTTGTTAATGACAATGCTATTTTAGAGAATCCTTCGATAAACTTTTGATAATAGCCTTCCAGACCAAGGAAACTTCAGACTTCGGTTACAATCTTCGGTCTTTCCTATTGCAACATTGAATCTACCTTAACTCACACTTGGAAAACTTGGCATAAAGCTTATTCTCTTTAAGGATATTCATGACTATTCGAAGATGTTCCACATGTTCTTCTAGAGTTTTGGAGTAGATTAAATTACCATAAAAAAATACTACTACAAAAGAATCCAACTATTGATGGAATATCTGGTTCATATATTCCATGAAAATGAGTGGTGCATTTGTCAATCCAAATGACATCACTACATATTCGTAATGTCCATAGCACAATCGAAATGCAGTCTTCGGGATATCTTCATCCTTCACTCTTATCTGGTGGTATCCTGATCTCAAATCTATTTTTGAGAATACAACCGCTCCTCTAACTTGATCTATTAAATCCTCAATACTAGGCAATGGATACTTATTTTTGACTAACACCTTATTCAACTACCGATAATCGACACACATACGTATACTATCATCCTTCTCCTTTACAAACAGTACATGTGCTCCCGAAGGGGATACACTGGGTTGAATAAACTGTTTATTTGACATATCTTCAATATGCTTCTTTAGTTCTGCTAATTCCTCTGGTGCCTTGAGATAAGGGGCAATAGAGATTGGATCGATTCCAGGAATAAGATCAATGCTGACTCTATTCCTGCTTAGGAGGTAGACTTGGAACTTCTTCAGGAAAAACTTTTGGAAATTCTTTAATTACAAGGATTTATTCCAACTTTACTTCATCTTCAGCTGCCATCGAAAATAAGCAAAGATATCCTTCAAGTGGATATTTAAGGAGATTTGATTTATACTAGAGCTTGACATTTGCCGACTCCTATGTTAAATCAAAGGTTTTGATGAAGACAAATTGTTATCAGTCAATCAAATCAGCTCAGTATGTCGGTCTCAGATCTAGGCCATCGACGGAGACAATTGGATCCGATCAGTGTGATGTTGAAGTCAAGAATTCCTAAGTGAACTCGGTGCTCTCGGCACTTGGTTCGGAGTGCTCTCGACACTTGGTTCGGAAGGCTGAGGATTGGATTGTTGTGTTGATGAAGTCGGAAAAGCTCAACTTAAACTCAGGCGTACTCGAAAGTGATCAATCCGAGCTATCGCTCAGAGAAAATTAGTTGGCCAAAAGATCAGTTCGACCAGCTTAGCTCAGATTCGTCAATCAAGTTCTCATGCTCGAAGAGTTTCCAAGCTCGAACAATCATCAAGCGCGGAAACACTGTTCATCTTCTTCACAAAATCAGCAGTACGACACCACACACACCTCTTCGTTTCTGTACTATTTTTATCGTACAAGAGTGTGGCTGGCAATTTTGTTTTTATCATCAGAGTGCCTATCTGTCACCAAGCTTGAATTTCAAAATTGGAATTTCAAATCAGTAGTGAAAGAAAGACAAATTTGGAACGTTGCAAAGAAGTGGAAACGGCTGGAAAAGGACATACGTGTCTCTGTACAATGCAGAAATTGTCTGGTATATTTGTTGCAAAGAGGTTCTTAGGTGTTTGTGAAGTCTTAGGAGGTTCCTGAGCAGAAATCCAAAGAGGTTCTTTGGTGAAAGTCCTTGAAGATTTTAAGGCATCTTGAAGGTTTCAAGATCTATAAAGTCCGAAGAGGTTCTTCGGCAGTTGTATCAAATTAGGTAGAAGCCAAGAGTTTGGTACTCTCTTGGTGGATTAATTGATCCTGTGTAATCTCTATCTATTTGATTTTATTAAAATCTCCCTAAAAGTTTTAGGGGGGACTGGACGCAGCTCACCGTGGTTGTGAGTGAACCAGTATAAAATCGGCTGTATCTCTCTTCTTTACTACTTTCAGTTTTTATTTCGCATATTTAATCGATTTTATTTAACTTGTGTTTGCTCGGATACAGCTAGCTCTTTTCCGCTGCAAATCTGATCTTTGTGGCGAAGCTCGGATAATCAGTGATCGATTTAGATAAGTGATTATCAGAATCTACTCGGCCCAAAGTCAGCATTTTATTTTAACAGCAAGCATTATCCGACCGATTTCGATTTTATCCAAAAAGTTAGTACTATTGCTTCCAATTACTATTCACCCCCCTCTAGTAGATTGTTAGGCCGCTTGTTGGTTTCCAACATCCTAAAGATAATGGACTTTTCATGACAATCAACCATAACCTGATTGACTGATAAGATCATGTGTAATCGTGATAAGGGTAGACAAATCAAGTTGACTTGAGATGTGTTGCCAATATTCTAAGAGAACAATTCAAACAAGCTCTCGAAGTAATATCTAGAGAGTTTGTTGGATTTGAGACTTGCAAACATTAATGAATATCAAATACTGGCAAGTTCAGCCGACTAACACAGTCATAAGAGATAAAAGAATGCATAGTTCCGGAATCAAACCATACGTTGCAAGACATATCATTGAGGAGACACGTACCTCGAATAAGGTCATCTGCTTCAGAAACCTCTGCTTCATTCAAAGTAAACACCTTCCCTTGTGCCAAGGGTTTTCCAGCAATAGTGTTCACTTCCTTCTTGATAGCTCCTGGACAATTCCTTGCAATGTGTCCGGGCTTCCCACACGGAAAACAAGGCATTCTATGGAACCCAAGCCCATGGCAATTCTAACACAAGATTTTCATGGTTCCCAGCAAGGTTGCTTTGCAACCCCTGCCGATGTATCATTGTTTAGAACCCTTTCTTTGTCATTCTCCAATACCTCCTCATCCACATCGACTAAAATATTCCTTTCCAGCTTCCGTTTCTGCTTGTGACTTCATTTATTCATGATGAATGAACTTTCTATCTTCCATGAAAGAGAGAGAGAAAGAGAAAGATCTAAGATCCACATGGAAACATTTTTGATTATATGATCTTAATGGTCCATCAACAATACATACAGTGTTTTTCTAGTGTTTCTTAATATTATTCTTGAAAAAAATCATTGAGTTAAAACGATTATTGAGTTAAGCCTTCCCATCCAGTTGTTTTTTGAATAAAACATAATCTATTTATTGTCTGATCCAACTTAAAGAACATTAAATAAGTATATGTCTATACTTAGTGATGAATTAAAGACAGTGTAGCAGTCATAGAGTCAGCAAAAAAATCTGGCTATTCAACCCAAATCACCACACAAAAATATAGGGTTTCGACAACAAATTTTGAGGAGTTATACCCGTGCCCTTTTGGCACGGCATGGTCATGGCCCGAACCCAAATCGAACCTGCCAAGCATGACTTGGTAGCACAAATTGCCACCTCTAACTAAGTAGAGCCAGCAAAAAAGTCATTCATGCATGACCGGACCAACAAGAATAAGCACGAAAAAAATAGGGCCTAGACAACAAATTTGAAACCTGAATTATACCCCTGCCTTTTTAGCATGACACGATCATATCCCCTACTAAAATTGGATTGGTCCAAGACACGAATTGCAATCTTTAAATAGCCATAAGGAAGAGACCGTTCGTAATCTCAAATTTCAACTTCCCATTAAGTATTTTCCTTTTAAGATTGTTGGAGTGTGTTCAAGGCACATTAAAAGAATTTATTAAAAGTAAAGTTTCAAAATAAAATGAAGTGATATTTAACATTCTTGAGAAGTGGATATTTAGGGTTTATTTGTTTTGCCATAAAGTTTTATGGTTTTATTTTTAAAAATGATTAATAATTATAATTATGATTGTGTGTTTATTTTATAACTTCTATTAATTACAAATGTGATCTAATGTTTTCATTTTGTTTTCCGTTTCCAAATTTTATAAACAATTCTTTATTATTTTCACTATTTCCTATGCAAGATTTTGAAAATAAGAAATAATGAAATGAAAACATGTTTCTAATTATTTCATAACATTACATATGCCTTAGAGCATATATCTAAAAAACTCTTGTTTTTATTTTGTCTGTACTCTTTGGTCAGTACCACAAATGTTCTCAAGAGCACCTTTAATATCAATGAAACCTTGAGACTAATTATGCACAAGGTCACGTTCCTATGCCTCTCCCAACGGGGTGTGTTAACTAGGAATCGAACCTGAGACTTCTTAGTCTCAGACCCATTCTCAACTTGATTAAACACTTGTTTTAAATTAAACTAAACTTTAGACAATTAATGATAGTAGAAGTTAACCACCATTTCCATCATTTCATATTTTTTTTCCAATGTATTCACTCGAGCAATTGGGTAGCTAATCTTTTCGACATTGTCGGACCCTTTCAGGGGTTAGTCTTCCAGCGAGACTTCTTACATTCGGAAGAGTCGGGGATTGAACCCCCAACCACTTGCTTAAGTAGCAACAAATCACTTACCATCTATGCTAGCCTCCACTAGTCATCATTTCATATTCTTTATTGTTTAAGGTTATTGTATACAGATTAGAAAATTATTAGTTGAAATAAAATTTATTGTACTTTGATCAAAACAACCCCGTATTAATGATGAAGTAGTTGATAGATAAGAAAATATTAAATTAGTACTATGATTAGCAAATGAGAATATATAATGAGAAAAAGAAATTTCACTATACCTAAAAATCCTAAAACAATAAAAGTTTAAAAAAAATGGTAAGACAATTGTTTAGGATTGAGAAATAAATGGTTATTGGGCCAAAGCCCGTTAGCAGGGGAGCAAATAAAGAAGAGAAATTCTTAGATGGCCCATAAAGATTGTTTCAGATTAGAGCAGGCCTCCACACCAACAATGGCAGCAGCGTGGAAGCGTCCCCCTGCTAGAGCGTCCTCAGGTTACACCATTCTTCTGGAACCAGATAAGAATCTGGGAAGTTGTTTCTTCCTTGGGCCCAACGTTTGGCAGCCATGTCCATCAGATATACCAAAAGCAGGAAAGATGCCATTTCATTCAAGTACCAAATATGGTATGCCAGTAGAGAAGATGCCATTTCACTCAAAGAAGGAAAGGTACTGTTCATCTCCTCTACCAAGGCTGAAGAAGGCAACGACCAACAGGCAATGGAAGGAAAGCCACAGTGACCATCATATAAAGAAAGGGACAAACTTAGTGACCAAGGCAAGCCTCCTATGAAGCAAAGGACACTATGATATAAGCCAACAGAGGCCAACAAGAAGAAACACAAGTGAGAACCAGTAAACACTATACCCAGAGAATTGCAACGACACTACCATAGAAAGATTGTGGAGAGTCTTGAGAGGAAAGAATAGAGAGCGTCCTATGAATTTTATCATATTTCACTGTATCTTTTGATAATTACGCTCTCTTGTTCCTTTGTATTTCTCTCTCAAGTAAAGCAATGAAATGAGGCCTTGATTTCACTAAGTTTACGAACCGATCTCTTTTATTTTGCATTTCTGTTATTTCCTTGCAAAATACAGTTAATTCCTGGCTGAAACAATTGGCGCCGTTGCCGGGGAAATCATGGCTTCAACACTAGAAGGAGACACGCCAGGAGATGCTCAGAGAGGAGTGACTGAGGATGACACTAAGATCACTGTTGGAGGAAGCTTTGGGCTCAATGCATCACGAGTCATCAATCCAGTAGGGAAAGCAGCAAGGAGATTAACCTTTAGCCCAGATAGTGACCAAGAAGTGCCCTTCTTAGACGCTCCTGAAAGGGAACAAAGTCGTGAAGAAGAATGCACGAAGCAACCGAAGGGTTCTCAGAGCAGAGGAGAGCCTGGTGTGCAAGTGACTCTGGACGCCTCCATCCTCGACAACATTATAGCTAACCAGAATGCCCTGACTGAGATGATTGCAAACTTCAAAGCTCAAAACGCTAAAGCGAAGGAAGAGGCCGAAACATCAAAAGCTAGGGCAAAGATGGAGGAAGAGGCACGAAGAGAGGAGGAGTTAGCCAAGGAAAGAATGCGGGTGGAACTCGAGGCTAAGAAAACCACGAGTAACGAGAAGGACGCTCCAGTAACACAAGCGGAGCTGAGACGCATTCTGCAAACACACAGAGAAGGGGGTAACTCCGTGATAAACCTAAATCCCCCTTTTACAGCTGACATAGTGTCTTATCGCTACCCTCTTGGGTATGCACCCCCAGCCTTCAGAAAGTTTGACGGAACAGGGAGTGCCAGGGAGCATTTGATGACTTATGTAGACGATCTGGGGGTCCATAGCTCAGATTTACGTTTGAGATTCAGAGAATTTTCAAAGTCTCTAACTGGACGTGCCTTCACTTGGTACTCCAAACTGCGTCCAGCATCTATTAGGAGTTGGGAAGAGATGACAGTGGAGTTTTGCAACAAGTTTCTCGAAGAAGAGGCAGCCATCCATGTGATGGATCTAGGACGGGTCAGACAAAGGATAGGGGAGGGCTTAATACCCTTCATAAAAAGATACAGGGACAAGGCACTCAGTTGTAGAGAGACGCTCCCAGAAGAAGATCTTGTCTATGGGTGCATCAAAAGCATAGAAGATGGATCCCAAATATTTCTGGCTCTGAGCAAAATTACCACCTTCTCCGAGTTGTTGGCGAGGGTGCTGGATGTGACGGAAGCAATGAAGAAACAAGGAGGGAAGCGGACGCGGGACCAAACAGCTTTCGATGTCAACGCTGTGGAGGACAAGAACAGGAAAAGGGATTATAGGGCAGTCCCAGGAAGATATGAGAAAAGAGAACTCCCACCTGTGTTGCCTACTTCCATTCCCAGGGAGATGGTGTATGAGCTTGTGGAAGAGTGGCTGAAAGAAGGGATATTAAAGGAAAGAGGGGAGAAGCGTCCTTTGACACGACAGGAATATGAGGATCCCGCCTTTTGTATCCTACATAGGCATAAAGGTCACAGAACGATGGATTGTTATGTAATCAGAACAGTATTTCAAAAGCAACTTGCTGCAGGGAAGGTGCTGTTACCAGAACAAGGAACTGAAGAAAGCCTGGGGACACAACCTCTACCCAGGCACCAAGTGGGCGTTATCTTGTCCGGTGAAAAGCAACCCCGAATCAACATCAAAGGAAAGGAGAAAGCAACCCCAGCCAGAGAATCTGTCTTTAAACGGCTTAGCCTGCCACCCAAGGAAAGTGCCCCAGGACCAGTCAAGACGACAAAGTTCAAGCTACAAAAACAACACCACCCCCAAGGGGGGAGCAGATGGGTCATATTATAGGAAATCGCGGGGCTGGCCAAGCCAAGCCTCCATGACCTGGCCAGTCCCACGCTCCTTAAGGTGTTAAGGAGAAAGGACACCTTCAGGAATCAAGATGTCATGGTTGTACAGGAGGTAGAACCAAAGAAGAATAAAGGCTTGGAAGAGATCAATATAGGAGGGGAAAGAGAACACAGACCCTTGTTCATTTCGTCGTCCCTCACTGACAAAGAAAATGAGGATCTGATTGTTTTGCTCAAAGAGTATAAGGAAGTGTTTGCATGGACTTATGAAGAGATGCCTGGACTAAGCCCAAAGTTAGTCACCCACAATCTGGCTGTAAGAGCATACGCCGTTCCGATAAAGCAAACTGCCAGGAAATTCGACCCAGACATTGAGAAAGCTATCAAGAAAGAAGTGGAGAAGCTACTCAAAGCTCAATTCATCAAGCCAATACAGCATCCAACTTGGATTGCAAATGTCGTCCCTGTCAAGAAAAAGAACGGGCAGATAAGGTGTTGCGTGGATTCAGGGATCTTAACAAAGCATGCCCAAAAGACGATTTCCCTTTGCCAAACATAGACAACATGGTTGATGCTACTGCGATGCACGAACGCTTCTCATTCATGGATGGATTTAGTGGGTACAACCAGATCAGAATGGCGCCAGGTGATGAGGAGAAAACTGCGTTCAAGACGCCCGTGGGAAACTTCTTTTATACGGTCATGCCGTTTGGGCTTAAAAATGCAGGGGCCACCTACCAAAGAGCCATGACGGCTATCTTCCACAATATGATGCACGAAATTGTGGAGGATTACATGGATGATCTAGTGGTGAAGTCCATAAAGAAGGAGCAGCATAGGGAGCACCTGAAAGCCGTGTTTGAGAGGTGCAAGAAATACAAACTGAGGATGAACCCGCTAAAATGCAAGTTTGGAGTCTCATTAGGGGAATTCCTTGGCTTTGTAGTACACAAGGAAGGAATCTCAGCAGCAGAAGACAAAGTGCAAGCTATAAGAAACTTGAGAGCGCCCAAGACTCGAAAAGAATTACAACAGATGATGGGGAAATTGGGATACATACGAAGATTCATTCCAGCCTTGGGAGAACTCCTGGGGTCCATGAGAAAGCTTTTAAGAGACAAGGAGGCATTCAAGTGGGAGAGGGAACATCAAGAGGCTTTGGATAAGATCAAGAAGACGCTCATGTCTCCCCTGACCATGATACCACCACAGAAAGGTGTCCCGCTCAGAATCTATCTAGCCACCACCAAGACAACGATCAGTGGGCTCCTTGCCCAAGAGGTAGATGGTTCAGAGCGTCCCATTGCATACTGGGACCGAATGCTTAAAGACGCTGAAGCCAGGTATTCAGCACAGGAAAAGTAGTGTTTAGCCTTGGTTTACGTGTCCCAAAAATATTGACACTATTTCCAAGCACACACCGTGCACGTCATGACCAAATTAGCAGGGATCAAGCATTTGTTGCAAGGGACTGACCTGACAGGGAGAGTGAGCAAATGGGCTTTTGCACTCACAGATTATGAGATACAGCTGGTGACGCCCACTACCATAAAGAGCCAAGCCTTGGTGGACCTGATCACAATATGTGCCACAAGTGAGGAGGAAGGATCAGAAGCGATGGTCAACATAGCTGAAGTGGAAGAAACTTGGACACTCATGTTTGATGGCTCTCCATCCTGTCCAAAAGGAGGAGCGGGTGTAGTATTGACAAACAACAAAGGGGAAGAATTGACGTTCGCATTCCAGCTTGATTTTCCCTGCACCAACAATGAGGCCGAATATGAGGCTCTCCTGCTGGGGCTGAAAATAGCTGAAGAGATAGGGATCAGCAGTGTGATATTAAGAGGGGATTCAAATTTGGTGATTCGGCAGTTGAAGGGGGAATATGGTGTGAAAGAGACTTCACTGGTGCTCTGCAGAGAAAGAGCCTTAGAAGTCATGAAAAAGTTCAGGATAGAATCATTGGAGCACGTGCCTAGATCTAAAAACCGGAAAGCAGATGCCTTAGCCACTTTGGGAAGCAAGATCGCAATGAAGGGAGAGAAGTGGGCAGTTCACCTCTGAAAAGAGCAACAATCTCAAGTAGAAGAAAGGAAAAAAGAGGAGGCACCCAGAGATGACTGGAGGACACTGATCAGAAGGAATTAAAGAGCAAGATGCTGACCAAAGCGTCCAGGGACTTCTGTTTGGTGAGAGGAATCCTCTATAAGAGAAACAGGGAAGGGCTCCTCATGAAATGTGTGGCAGAGGAAGAAGGGCTGGAGAAGATGGTCCAGCTACATGAAAGTATATGTGGAGAAGTGGGGCCTGGGTTGTATAGACGCTTGAAAAGGGTTGGTGTATTTTGGCCCACCATGAAGACACACTGTGATTCTTTACAAAACTTCTGTGCTCAATGTCAGGATTGCAAAGAAGAAATTGAGGTCCACCTTGCAGACACAGAATGGATTCATCTCATCAAAGAGTATTTGGAACATGGAATCTTACCGAGAGGCAACATGGAAGCTGAAAAGATAAGGAAAAGGGATGATAGGTACTTTTGTGACAAGGGGGAGTTGTTTAGAAAGAATTTTGCTGGGGATATTTTGAGGTGCTTGAAGAAGACTGATCAAGAAAAGGTGATGGAAGAGATTCATAGAGGGCCCTGTGGTAGACACCAAGGGGGGAGAACGTTGTGTGAAGAACTCACAAGGATGGGGTATTTTTGGCCAACGATCAGGGAGGACTCCATTGATTTTGTGAGAAGATGCGAGCAGTGTCAAAAACATGGGCACAAGATACACGTACCAGCTAACAGTATGAAGAGTCTGAGTGCCCCTTATCCCTTCCATACTTGGTGCATGGACTTCGTGGGGCCTATAGACCTCCCATCAAGAGGAAAAAGACGGATTCTGGCAGCCACTGAGCACTCAACAAAGTGGGTCGAAGCTATTGCATGCAAGAGAGCGGATGCGAACACAACTGTCCAATTCATAAGGGATAATATCATATGCCGCTTCGGGTTTCCCAAACGGATCGTATCAGACAACGGAACGCATTTCATCAACAAAAAGGTGGAGAAGATCCTGGAAGAATACGGCGTCACCCATCACAAGTCTACCCCTTATTACCCTCAAGCAAACGGCCAAGCAGAATCTACTAATAAGACACTGGTTGGGATTTTGTCAAGAACAGTAGAGGATTCGCCCCAGGAGTGGAGTGAATACTTACCTTTGGCTTTATGGGCTTATCGTGTCACAAAACATGGCACGACGAAAGCGTCCCCATTTTCCCTGGTCTATGGAGCAGAGGCAACGTTGCCAGCAGAAGTGTTGGTACCTTCAGCACGTATGATCATGCAAAATGAGGAGGGCGCTGTAGAAAGAGCTGAAGCGGCAGATGGGATGAGAATTAAAGCGCAAGATGAACTACTCAAGCACCAGAGAAGAGTCATGCTGGCTTATGAAAAAATGGTTAGGCCCAGAATGTTTGCAGAAGGGGAACTGGTCTTAAAGGCCACTAATGCTGTCATGAGAGGTGCCCATACTAGTAAATGGACACCCTAGTGGGAAGGCCCATACATTGTGCAGGAGGCACACCCCAGTGGCTACTGCCATCTGCCGGAGCCAGAATCGCAAAAAAGAGTAGGCCCCCTGAACTTTAAATACATCAAGAAATACTATCCATAGCATGTAGGCACTGATGTTTTGTATGCCACCTTTTGATTGCACGAATGAACCAAATGTTATTCAGCAAAAGAGTTGTTCCTTGATTATTTTTTTTTTAAAAAAAAACTTAAGTTGCACCCTGATATGTGCGAAAGCACCCTGATATGTGCAACCTAAGTACAAGTAAAAATTTCACCCTGATATGCGTGAAAGCGCCCTGATATGTGCAAAAAAATTAAGTTGCACCCTGATTGTTAGTTCCATGATGAACATGATGAATGTTTTGATAATGACAAAGTGTTTTTGAACAAGCTACATGTGTTGATCAAGTTTCAAGCTCAACAAGCAACAACAAACATCAAATGAAGAAGAGAGAAAGCAAGCTCATGAAGACCTAAGTTTGAGTGTATTTGTATTTCTTTTATCTTTTGCCTCTCAAGCTTCATAGGTTTTTTATTTGGGTAGATTATTATAGAGGGTAGTGAATCTCATTCATAAGTCATGATTTAATCATAATTTGAGTTTTCACTTAACCTAGAATCAATAGGTGGCTTAAAGGTTTTAAAGGAAAGGTTGGATTTTGAGAAAACAAGTTTTGAACATGTGCAGTACCAACTTAATCGATTAAGTGATTAACTTAATCGAGTACTACTCGAGTACACGACTTGCTTAATCGATTAAGTACTGCTGAACTGATTTTTTAAAATACGTTTTTCACTTCTCAAAATCAGTTTTCAAGTGCTACAACTTTTGGGTATTCTATATAAACCTTTTCCTATTATTTGTGATCAATTAGAATCATTTCATACAAGTTTTACAAAGAATCAAGCCACTCTATCCTCTCTCATTTTCTAAAGATCAAAGTTCTCATATTTTCATATTCTTTGATCAAGAACCTTTGAATCTCTTATGGTGAATTGTCATAACTCTTGATTGAGATTCATAGGATTGTTTTGTGTTTTCTATTGTGTTGTAATCTTTGCAAGAAGGCAAGCCACTACAACAAACAAGAAGTCTTGGTGTGTCGATTTTATCATCAAGCAAGTGCATTCTTATTGAAGAAGAAGAAGAAGTCTTGGTTGTGAATCAAGCAAGTGAAGCCTTGGTGTGTGGTTTATCATCAAGCAATTGAAGACTTGTTGTGTCGGTTATCAACAAGGGGTAGAGGTTAGATTAGAGAGAAGATCAATAGGATTACAAGGCAAGGGTGTCGGTTATCTCTTGTAAGCTAGCAAGAAGGGAGTCTTGTGAGGCAATCACTTGTAATTTGAGAACTCTAATTCCTCATAGTGAAGAATCTCTCTTGGTTGAAGAGGGGACTGGATGTAGCTTTCAAGTGGATGAAAGTGAACCAGGATAAATCACTGTGTCGTATCTCTAAACCCTTACTCTTTATATTCAAGTCATTTGATTGCGTTCTTGGTTGAAAACCTAGAAAGATTGTTTTTCATAATTGATTGAATTGAATCTTTGATTGTTCAAATTGATAAAGGGAAAATCATTTTCATAACTAGGTTAATCAATAAGAGTATAGGTGTTAATCATTTCCGCTGAATCTCTGATCTTGCATGTGAATTGATTGATTTTCGTATTCGAATGAAAAATTGATTTTTCTGTTTTCTGTCATATTTAATCGATTAAGTTCAAGTTTAATCGAGTACTACTCGAGTAAATTGCAGGTTAATCGATTAAGTGCTGTAGAATTTGCAAAAATCATTTGTTTTGATTGTTTAGATTTGTTTCATTCGAAAATCTTTCAAGGTATCTTGTACACCTATTCAACCCCCCCTTCTAGGTGTATTCCTAGGGTTCCTTTGTCTCTCCAACCACCAATTGCGGTTTCCTCAATTGGTATCAGAGCTCGGTCGAAAGACACGAGCATAAGAGCTTTTTCGTAAAGATCCTTTAAGAAAATCGCAATGGGTTCCATGAATCCCTTTGGTGGTGAAGGTGCTTCAATAAGTCGTCCTCCATTGTTTGCCGGAGAAGGCTATGCATATTGGAAAGTTAGAATGAAAATCTTTATCCAAGCCATAGATAGTGAAATTTGGAAAGTAGTTGAAAAAGGTCCTCATATCCCCTCTAGTTTAGTTGAAGGTGTAGAACAATTGATCCCCGAGGATAAGTGGAAGGATGATGATAGAAAGAAAGTACAATATGACTATAAGGCTAAGAATATCATCACCTCCGCCTTGTCCTATGACGAGTTCTTTAGAGTTTCTCAATGTTCTAGTGCTAAAGAAATGTGGGACACTTTACAAGTGACTCATGAAGGAACTAGTGAGGTTAGGAGAGCTAGATTGAATGCTTTAATGCGTGAATATGAGTTATTTACTATGCTTCCAAATGAATCTATAAATGATATGCAAAAGCGTTTTACTCACATTATAAATCATTTACTTGCTCTTGGTAAAACTTTTCTTCAAGGTGAACTTTCTAACAAAGTGTTGAGATGTTTAGACAGGAATTGGCAACCAAAAGTAACGGCTATTGTTGAATCTAAAAATTTGGATGCTATGGATCTAGCAACACTTTTCGGAAAGCTTCAAGAACATGAAATGGAGCTTGGACGATTAAGTATCAATGAAGAGTCGGATAAGAACAAATCAAGGAAAGGACTTGCTCTTAGAGTCAAAAGTGCATATAAAAAGAAAGATAGTTCCGATGATGATGATAGTGAAGATTCCGATTCCGATGTTGATGAAAAAGACATGAAACTTTTGTTAAAAGAGTTTGACAAGTTTCTAAGGAGAAAAGGAAGGTTGAACAAGGACAAAAGTAAAGAGAAGGATTCCCCACACTACAAGACCAAGACATCAAAAGAAGGTGTAGTTTGCCATGAATGTGGAAAACCCGGTCATCTCAAGTATTCATGCTCTAGGTATCTCAAGAAGAAGGAGAAAGACAGGAAAAATTCTAAATCTAAAAGAGCATACATAGTTTGGGATAGTGATGAAGATAACAAGAAAAGCACATCAAATAGTTCTTCGGATGATGAAGAAGTTGCTTATCTCAACTTGATAACTCTAGTAGATGATGAAGAACAAAGTTCAAATGATGAATCAAGTTATCAAAGCGAGGATAGCAATGTAAGTGAATCTAAATCCGAAATTTCTTCTAAATATGAATTGTTACATAATGCTTATGAAGAAATGTATGAACAACTTGAAAAACTAGCTTTGAAAAACATTGAAAGAAAGAAGCTCATTTTGAAACATCAAAAAGAGATTTTAGAACTTCAAAAACAAGTTGATGAGCTTAATCTTGAAAATGAAACTCTTGATCTTATATATGCTAGTTCTTCTTGTGATTGTGCTAGTAGATTGAATATTGTGGTTGATTGTGAGAATTGCAAGTTGCTCAAGGATGAAAATGCTATTTTGAAAAATAAGCTTGCAAGTTTCACCATTTGTGATATTAGATTGCGCACATTGTTAAATTTTCAAAGAGAAAATTCAAACAAGTTTGGTTTGGGTTATACTAATGCTAAGAGTAAATCTCATAGAAATGTTGTTGATTTTTCTAAAGTTGATTTTTCAAATCCTCCAACATGTTTCTATTGTGGTACTCATGGACATACTTCAAATGTGTGTTATGTTAAAGTGCATGGTATACCTAAAGGAAATTTTGTTTGGATGAAAAAGGGTGAAAGTCCCTACACTAACAAAAATGGATCCAAAACCATTTGGATACCAAAAAGCAAAGCATGATTGTTTTGTAGGTTTGATTGAAGATGCAAATGAATGACACATACCCTCAATTGGTCTCAACTATGAATGTCTATATTCACATCTTCAATTGGTATCACACTTGCATCTCAAGTGAATGTCCTACAAAGTGGTAATATTTGATATTGATATATTATCTCAATTGGTATCTTCTCAATTGATATTACTTTTCTAAATGTTTAGTTAATTCAATTTGTATCATTGAGAGATTATTAGTTGATTATCATGTTTTTGTGATTATTGATTCTTCTTTACAATTGATATCTTCTTTGTTAAGTGATATTATGATCTTTTTAGTTCTCAATTGGTATTATATTTCATTGTTATATTCTCTTACCAATTGATATCACATTTCAAAGTAAAGCTCTATTGTATTTGTTCAATTGGTATCAATGTTGTGAAGAAATGATCATTGATTTCTTACCTTGGCTTAGATGTTATATTTCAATTGGTATATATTAATTTTTGATAATGCCAAAGGGGGAGAAATATTATGTTTTGAATTGAATGAAATGTTTCTCAAATGGGGAGAAATGGTATGTTTTTAAAACATGGGAGAAATATGATATTATATTTGGAGAAAGGTTGTTTTGTTGTTTTTATGTAGGTTGAGCTAAGTTGTTTAAGATAGGGGGAGAATCAAGCTTCTATCTCAATTGGATTCAAGTGTTAAAGCATTGATTGAGGGGGAGAAAGAGTCTTCTCAAGTGATCAAATGTTTCAAGCATCAACAACTTCAAGCGATTTCAAAACATGGGTTGTCATTTTCAAAAAGGGGGAGATTGTTAGTTCCATGATGAACATGATGAATGTTTTGATAATGACAAAGTGTTTTTGAACAAGCTACATGTGTTGATCAAGTTTCAAGCTCAACAAGCAACAACAAACATCAAATGAAGAAGAGAGAAAGCAAGCTCATGAAGACCTAAGTTTGAGTGTATTTGTATTTCTTTTATCTTTTGCCTCTCAAGCTTCATAGGTTTTTTATTTGGGTAGATTATTATAGAGGGTAGTGAATCTCATTCATAAGTCATGATTTAATCATAATTTGAGTTTTCACTTAACCTAGAATCAATAGGTGGCTTAAAGGTTTTAAAGGAAAGGTTGGATTTTGAGAAAACAAGTTTTGAACATGTGCAGTACCAACTTAATCGATTAAGTGATTAACTTAATCGAGTACTACTCGAGTACACGACTTGCTTAATCGATTAAGTACTGCTGAACTGATTTTTTAAAATACGTTTTTCACTTCTCAAAATCAGTTTTCAAGTGCTACAACTTTTGGGTATTCTATATAAACCTTTTCCTATTATTTGTGATCAATTAGAATCATTTCATACAAGTTTTACAAAGAATCAAGCCACTCTATTCTCTCTCATTTTCTAAAGATCAAAGTTCTCATATTTTCATATTCTTTGATCAAGAACCTTTGAATCTCTTATGGTGAATTGTCATAACTCTTGATTGAGATTCATAGGATTGTTTTGTGTTTTCTATTGTGTTGTAATCTTTGCAAGAAGGCAAGCCACTACAACAAACAAGAAGTCTTGGTGTGTCGATTTTATCATCAAGCAAGTGCATTCTTATTGAAGAAGAAGAAGAAGTCTTGGTTGTGAATCAAGCAAGTGAAGCCTTGGTGTGTGGTTTATCATCAAGCAATTGAAGACTTGTTGTGTCGATTATCAACAAGGGGTAGAGGTTAGATTAGAGAGAAGATCAATAGGATTACAAGGCAAGGGTGTCGGTTATCTCTTGTAAGCTAGCAAGAAGGGAGTCTTGTGAGGCAATCACTTGTAATTTGAGAACTCTAATTCCTCATAGTGAAGAATCTCTCTTGGTTGAAGAGGGGACTGGATGTAGCTTTCAAGTGGATGAAAGTGAACCAGGATAAATCACTGTGTCGTATCTCTAAACCCTTACTCTTTATATTCAAGTCATTTGATTGCGTTCTTGGTTGAAAACCTAGAAAGATTGTTTTTCATAATTGATTGAATTGAATCTTTGATTGTTCAAATTGATAAAGGGAAAATCATTTTCATAACTAGGTTAATCAATAAGAATATAGGTGTTAATCATTTCCGTTGAATCTCTGATCTTGCATGTGAATTGATTGATTTTCGTATTCGAATGAAAAATTGATTTTTCTGTTTTCTGTCATATTTAATCGATTAAGTTCAAGTTTAATCGAGTACTACTCGAGTAAATTGCAGGTTAATCGATTAAGTGCTGTAGAATTTGCAAAAATCATTTGTTTTGATTGTTTAGATTTGTTTCATTCGAAAATCTTTCAAGGTATCTTGTACACCTATTCAACCCCCCCTTCTAGGTGTATTCCTAGGGTTCCTTTGTCTCTCCAACCACCAATTGCGGTTTCCTCACTGATATGTGCGAAAGCACCCTGATATGTGCAACCTAAGTACAAGTAAAAATTGTACCCCGATATGCGTGAAAGCGCCCTGATATGTGAAAAAAACTTAAGTTGCACCCTGATATGTGCGAAAGCACCCTGATCTGTGCAACCTAAGTACAAGTAAAAGTTGCACCCTGATATGTGCGAAAGCACCCTGATATGTGCAACCTAAGTACAAATAAAAACTGCACCCTGATATGCGTGAAAGCGCTCTGATATGTGCAAAAACTTAAGTTGCATCCTGATATGTGCAAAAGCACCCTAATACGTGCAACCTAAATACAAGTAAAAGATCACGCCCTGATTCATACAATTTATGCATAGATAATTACATTACGATATATACGAAGCACCCTAGTATATGCAAATGAATGGCCTCTGAAGGCAAAGTTCTATGCATTGCAAAACAAGAACAGGTACAAAATATATAATTTCAGCACAAGCGGCCAGAGAAGTACTTCCCCTAAAAAAGGGGGGAGGAAGGAAAGGAAAAGAAGAAGAGAAAGAAGAGAAAGAAAAGGAAGAGAAGAAGAAAAAGAAGAGAAAGAAAAGGAAGAGAAGAAGAAAAAGAAGAGAAAGAGGGAAGATTCTATTCAAAAGAAAAAAGCGAAGTCTGTTCAAAAAGCAAAGATACTCACAAAGGCTTTGAATCAAAAGAAGATGGTAAACTTGTTCAATACAACAACAAGAAAAAGGTTTCAAGAGTCATTCCCCAAAACCAAGTTCAGATATGGCATAAGCAAAATAGAAACAAAGATGACAAGATAAATATGAAAGCCATACAGGTCCAGCAAAGTAAGATAGAAATAGCAAAATACAAAGCTCCAACAGTTTTCAAAACAACCAAGTAGAGTAACAAACACAACAACTACATCTTAAAAAGGACACCCAGGGAAGAAGCTTTGCAAACAGCAACATAAGACTCTTGTTGAGAGTCCAATTCAGCAAGATCGGCCTTCACACTTGTTAAATCGGCAGTGGCCTTGGACAAAGTAACAGGGATATCATTGATCAAGCTCTCCAAATCAGCACGACGCTCCATCAGCAGTTGCTTCTTTGCAATAAAAGTCTCCTCATCAAAGGGAGGGCGTTGACCTTCCACTTGTTTAATGGCATTATCAAGCCAAGACTCTGAGTATTGATGAAGTTTGAGAGTTTGCAAATAATCCAACAAGGAAGATTTTTGATCCCAGGAAAAGGAATCCACGTCTTGATTCACAGTAAGCTTCAGCACGTGTAGCATGGTATGAAGCCCAGCTTCATTAAAAATTTGAGGCAAATGCAACCCAGGCAGCACCAAATCCGAATGAGCATGGAAGAGTGAACTTAAAAGTGCTATATCCTCATCAGAAAGGGGCTTGGTCATTTTCAAAGACAGCAACGCTACAAAGCAAAGAGTGACAACAGTAAATAAAAAAAAATGATGAGTGCACAAAACAAAAGAAAAGTAAAATGAGCAACGAGTAATGGCACTTACGGAAAGAAGTTATATTGGAGGCGACATCAGGAGCAATTTTAGCCTGAAGAGGAACCTCTTGAGTAGAAGTCAAGTCAATAACAGTATGGGAAGAAGCTTTTCAAACAGAATCAGGAGTAGCAGTAGCCTTGGAGGAAACAGGGGTGGCAGCAGTCTCATCCCTTTGAGGAGGAACAGGAGTAACAATAACAGGAGGAGCATCCTCACGAATAGGGGAATGAACAACAATACCCGTTGGAGACATTGAGCCACCAGCTAAGACATCTTCTACAGGAGGAGACTTAGAAGCAGCATCCTCAGGAACGGTCCCAGGATCCACGTTCATGGGTGAACCCGAAGGAGAAAGAGTAGCAAGAGGCTCAACTTCCAAAGGAATAGGGGCCTCACCTTCATCAAAATTACCAGAAGTAGAACCAGATGAAATGTGCTCAGAAACATGAGTGGCTTTGGATTTTGATTTGGGAGCAACAAACTTAGGCGAAAAATGACCAGGTGGAATCTTCACTTTGGCAGCAGAGGCAGGACGCTTGGCCCAGAAGTATCTGATAAAAATGAGCAAAAGTAGTAAGAATGCAACAGTACATAAGCAAGAAAGAAAGATACTGTAAATAGCAAGGCAAATAAAATAACACAAGAAGGCAGGATAGCACAAGGAAGAAGATAGCAGGGAAGTCTGGCTTTAGAAAAGGGAAATCGAACCAGGAAGGACAGGATCAGCAAAATGTTTTTCGTCTAACACCTCATCATGAGAAGAATCAGTATTGGAAGAAGAAGGAGATGACTGATGACCCCCGGGAGCAGGAACCTTGACGCCATGAACCACTCGATCATCCTCAGAAGATGAGTAATGAGGTGCAATGGATGCACCAGTATCATCCTCCTCTTCATCTACTAAGTCAACATGATAAGGAATAGAAAGGGTCGGAGAAGAGACACGGGCCATCAAGCGAAGTGAGCGCCGAGAGGGAGTAGAAACTGAGACGCTTCCTTTTGTCTTAGAAGGAAGACTTGAAGTCTTTTTAGCAACAGAGGGCTTTGGGATTGGGGGACCAGAGGCAGAAACCTTCTGCTTACCTTTTTTCGAAGCTGTGGATACAGATGGGGAGGATGCCGGAGTCTTCCTTTTGCGAGTTTGAGGAGCAGAGCCAGTTGCACCTGAAAATGAGCAGCATATTGTATATGAACATAAAAAAAAGAAGAGAAGGGAAAAGGAAAACAACAGTCATGAAACAAGGATACCTTTCTTCAAGGGAGTGGCGTAATAAGGGTCCATAAAGGAAATGGACACCGTTGCAGGAGTAACAAGATTGGGAGTTGCCTCAAAACTACGAAGACGCTGCAATACACCTTGGTGGAAGTCCAGCCAGCTTTGAAGAACACCACCAGTAAGAGTAGGAGAAATATAAAAAGGGAAAGAGTCCTCTGAATCTGAATCATCAGGAGCCCGAAAAAGCACTGACTTGAGAGCCGCCTCCACCCCTATGGGAGCAACATGAAGACTGCAAGGGGGCTGGTCCCAGCCAAATTGACGAATGACCCTATCTGGTCTATAAGCATACGGCCATAGGGCTCCCCCATGTGCATTCTTGTTGTCGGTAGGTACAAACCCAGGCAAACGACATGGAGTAAGAATCAAGTTCCAAAGATCGGTAACACCTTCTGACTCCTTTGAAATATCATTCTTTGCCGCAAAAAGAAATCTGTCATTGGTGTAAAGGTCATGAAGTTGCTCCCTGGGAGGAAACAGTGGCTTGGCATAAGGGCGAAACGAGAAACTCCCTTCATCATCAATCACGTGGACTAAGGGACACCTCGGTTTACCCTGAGACCAATACCATGATCTGATTTTGAGAGGATCAACATCAACTTCTTCTTCAGTGTTCTTAGCAGCACCCTCAGTATTGTCACCTGCATCCTCAGGTTTGGGCCCTTCCGGACCAAATTTCGGAAAATGCTCAAACAAAAAGTGCTGTAAGAAGGTCAAGTCCAAATAACAGTTTATGGGAAAACGCCCATAAGAATTACTCAATTGTTCAGCAATCTGATCCAGCCTTGCATATAAGCCACCAAGATACAGCGATGACAATGGAAGACGAACCCCTTGTGACAGTATACTGGCAAAAACAAAAACAGCAGGACTCACAGATTCCCATGGCGGCCCTGGGAAGACGTAGCGACTGAGCCAAAACGCAATAAAGCCCGCTCTGTACAAACCCTCATCCAGAGTAGGGCCAGATTCAAAGTTGTCACCAGAAACCTCACCGAAGAAGTACCTTACCCAGTTTGCGAAAGTGTGTTTTAAAGAAACCTTCTTACCTGATTGATGGCCCTTTGAGGAAGACCTGCCAGCGCTCCTACCCTTGGAAGAGGACCCCTTCCTCTATGATAAGATATCACGAGAGTGTTTAGCACTCAATACTATGGCAGCCTTCAACTCCCTTGCCATGTCAAAAAACTTCTCATCAATATCAGATAAAGACAGGTTGGAATCACCAAAAGAAGGTAATCTCATGAGGACGATTACGTCTTCCAGAGACTGGGTAAACTCCCCCCATGCAGTGATGAAAGTATGAGTGGTCGAACACCAACGCTGCACTAGCATATGAAGATCAGTTACTCTCTTACATACACTAAGTTTGGTGGAAATCTTGATAGCCTCAGCAATTCCTGTACTCTCCAAGACTTCAACAAATGAAGGGTCATCCTTGAAGACAGAGGCAACCCATTCAGGCCAGCCACCGGTCACGCTAAGCCTCATGTGAAACCGAACTTCTGACCAAGGGAATTCAGCCCTCAGCAAACGAGATCGAAGCAGGGTTGGGCCCAAGGTTTTGCTATCACCATCAGTCACAGTTGTAGTTCTCAAATGAGCAAACTCCTCTGAAACAACAGTAGCTTTCGAAGGGAAATTATGGAACAAGTTACCAGATTTGGGTGGACCCTCAAATGGAGGAGAAGGACAGGGAGCGTCTACCCAGCGTCGATACCCTTGTTCCACGGGCTCAGATCGAGGAGGAGGGAGATCATTTAAAATGGCACTGGAGATGGGCTGGGGAGACGTCCCTTCGTCGCCAACATACTCGGAAGCGTCAGACTCCAGATCCTCACCAGAAGAGGTTACAACACTTGAGTGAGCCATGAAGGGGCAAACGGTTTTGGGTGAGGGAAAGAAAAAGGGGCTACTGTGAGAGAGAGAGAGAGAAGGAGGGAAGTCTTTCAGAATAAGAGGTGGAGAAACGTGGGTATGAGAAGGCATGCTTGAAGTAGTAACGTTAAAGAGTGAGTGAAGGCACGTTTACCAACTGCACAAGCCACGTTTCACACGACAAGAGGCTGGAAGGGAGTAGGCTTGCAGGCTAGTGAGTTTGTATTTGAAAAAATAGGATTATTTCAAATACAAAAAGGGGCTATTGTTTAGGATTGAGAAATAATTGGTTATTGGGCCAAAGCCCGTTAGCAGGGGAGCAAATAAAGAAGAGAAATTCTTAGATGGCCCATAAAGATTGTTTCAGATTAGAGCAGGCATCCACACCAACAATGGCAGCAGCGTGGAAGCGTCCCCCTGCCAGAGCGTCCTCAGGTTACACCATTCTTCTGGAACCAGATAAGAATCTAGGAAGTTGTTTCTTCCTTGGCCCCAACGTTTGGCAGCCATGTCCATCAGATATACCAAAAGCAGGAAAGATGCCATTTCATTCAAGTACCAAAAATGGTATGCCAGTAGAGAAGATGCCATTTCACTCAAAGAAGGAAAGGTACTGTTCATCTCCTCTACCAAGGTTGAAGAAGGCAACGACCAACAGGCAATGGAAGGAAAGCCATAGTGACCATCAGATAAAGAAAGGGACAAACTTAGTGACCAAGGCAAGCCTCCTATGAAGCAAGGGACACTATGATATAAGCCAACAGAGGCCAACAAGAAGAAACACAAGTGAGAACCAGTAAACACTATACCCAGAGAATTGCAACGACACTACCATATAAAGATTGTGGAGAGTCTTGAGAGGAAAGAATAGAGAGCGTCCTATGAATCTTATCATATTTCACTGTATCTTTTGATAATTACGCTCTCTTGTTCCTTTGTATTTCTCTCTGATGCAAGGCAGTCCCAGGACCATAAGAACTTAAGGAACTTTCCATTTGATCCAGGATCATGCCATGCTGAGGAATCCTTTCCTCTCTCAAAAGAGGAAAAAGGAGGAAGATTTAATTAAGTTTTAACTTTCTTAAAAGGTGTTGTAATAAGAGCTTAGGTATTTGCTCATTGTTAGCTGAACTTTTGTTTATGTTTAGACAATTGAAATAGTTAAATACAGGTTAGGCCAACCATGAAATTTTCAAGTGCAAGAGAATAGTCAAGACTCAAGATCAATTAAGTTCTTTCAAGAAGAGCTTGAAGCTTGTCTTTTGATTCTCCTCTTGCCACACGTTTTTGAAGCTAAGAGGCCAGGGAGTAAATGCCATTCAATAAGGAGCATCAATGACATGAAGGTTACAAAGTTAAGGACATCTTTAATTCAGCCTTCAAGCCAAAAGAGGTTACACAATGAATAACCAATTAAAGAAGGCAATCATGACTTGGCCAACAATTAAGAGGGTGTTACATGTTCCACATCAATGGAGCATTTAAGGGTTTGTGGTTACACTTTCATGGCCACTCATTAGTAATAATAAGGAGGAGTTATGGCTATTAAATGAGAATTCAATTTGTGAATGAATTCCTCAATTAAAAGCTACGACCAATCAATGCAAAAGGGGTTACACTTTGCAACAACACTTCATGAGGCAATCATGATCATTAAAGAACAAAAGGGAAGTTACAATGGAAGCCTTGAAGAGTTCGGCCATTAATTGAGAATGAATGCCATGGCCAATCAATCAATGAGGGAGGGTTACAAATCATGAAGAGTTATTGCTTGTGGTTACAAAATTAAGGGCCATCATGATAAATCATGCTCACGGCCAAGAATGAAGGGAATCAAGATCATAGCAACTCATCACACGTCCAAGTCCATCTTTCAAGGGCACTTAAAACATGTATTAAGTTTGCTCATCAATAGTGTTAAGTAACCCCCATTCCCATAGTTAAGAGGAATCATGTATAGGCTTTAATTTGTAACTCCTCATTTCCCTAAGAGAGTTTCATACGGCCATACAAAGGCTTGGCATTGGTGTTTGTAAATCTCCTATAAAAGGAGCTTCATTTGATGAATAAGATAGTTTTTTGGCATTTGTGAAAACCGTGTGACTTTGCTCACATCTCTTAGAGAGTGATTCTCTTCTTTTTGGTTGTGAGAAGGAACTCAATTGAGTGATTCTTTTGGGTCCAACCAAGGCTTATCACTTGATTCTCAAGTGTGGCGTCTTCCTTCACTATCCTATGTTCTTAATCTCTTTCCACAAATTGATCTAAATCTTCATCGTCTTGTTTCCATTTCCTTTCTACCTTTCAAGACATAGTTTAATTAAAGGAGTTTCTAAAGATTTTACAAGAACCCACACCCAATTGTTCATTTGATACCAACTATCCAAAAACAACCAAATTGGAATCATAGGTCTCAAATCTTGGGTGTATCACTTGTAACATCCCGATTCTCCAACCTTGATTTATTTATTATAATGAAAATAGAGAATAATTTTTCGCAAATAATTTCAGAACTTTATTATTCAATTGCGGAAGCAAATCAACAGAACTTGTCAAATAACAAGACACAATAGTTCAACTAATTTATTTTATAAGCAAATAGACTCTGAGCTACTTAAGACACTAATCGTAACCCAGAGCATGGTTCTTCAAACTCCATTCTTTGGAAAGGGAATCCCAAATCCCTTGCCAACGCTACTCTTCCCTTTGGAAGACAGGACCTTTGTTACCTACAAGGGCAACAAGGGAGTAAGTCATAGCTAATCACGTTAAAACGATAATAAATAACAGAGGCTAAAAACAACAAACACAAGTATTCAAGTAGTAACAATTTACAAATGCATATACACATGTCAAACCCTTTTTATCCATGCAATTGATCTTTATTGTTAATGGCATGATGCATGCTGACCTCAGCAATTTCCCGGGGCATCACAGTTTGGAGGTGGTAGGACTTACGAGCTTCACTCTGCACCCATGACTTACGAGCTTTGCTCTGCATAGGACTTACGGGCTTAGCCCTGCACTCACGACTTACGGGTTCCCATCTCCCGACGTTGTAGGACTCACAGGCTTAGCCTTGCACTCACGACTTACAAGCTTCATCCGCCCAGCGTTAATAGTATAAAAGGAAAAACCCTCGCAAACTGGAGCAATCAATGCATGTATGCATACATAATTTATTACCAATCTTTCTTATCACATTCATTATCATTTCCATCAAGGACATGATCCATCATCTATCTTTCTATTCATTAATCTCATCCTTAACAATTCCTTTCATCTTTCTTTTAGCTGGTGCTGTTGTTTTCTTAGAAAAATCCATCAGCCACTTTGTGATGGTTTTAGAATTAGTGGTTAATCATTATTTAATAATCCGTCGGGGCCTAGCCTCCTATTGGCGGATATTCATTGCAATGACCCCATTGGGACTCCCTTCGAAAATATCAACCAAGTGAATAAAACTTTCACTGGGACGTTAGGGAAAATATCAACCAAATGGGTGTACGCACTTCCATTGGGACGTCCTGTCCGAATATATCAACCACTGAATAAAATTCCAATGGGACTCATTCAGGATTAAAAATCGATAAATGGGAATCAAATAAACTTATACATTTATCCATTGGGACTCCTGTCCGAATATATCAACCACTGAATAAAATTCCAGTAGGACTCTTTCAGGATAATAATCGACCAATGGAAAAACATATAAGAATTAGGTATTTAATATTCTTGAGAAAAGTAAGTATTTTCTTCAGTTTTGGTCAAAAATACTCAAGTGTTTTATAAAAGACTCGAGTGTCACTACAAGAAAGTCGGCCAATTGCAACGACAAAAGTCGTTGCTAAAAAAGAAAAGTCGTTGCGAAAAATGTTTTTCGCAACGACAGGGCGTAGCTAAAGAGTATTGCAACGAAAAAATAACTATCGCAACGACAAATCTTTGTTGCGATTCACCCCATTTTTGCAACGAATTCTATCGTTGCAAAAAAATTTGTCGTTGCCAAAAATGCAACAACAGGGTGACGTGGCTTACCTTTTAGGTAACGACATTTGTCGTTGCCAATTTTATTTGCAACGAGAAATGTCGTTGCCAAAGGTTCTGTTTTGCTGACGTGGCTTACCATTTAGGTTACGACATTTGTCGTTGCGAATGGCTTAGTATCATTGGCTCATTGGCAACGACAAACGGTATTGCTGCCATAAGGGTGTTTTGCAACGACAATGTCGTTGCCAATCAAGGTTACTGCAACGACAATTTTGAAACGACCAAATAAAAAAATAATAATCTTTTTAACCTGATATAACCATTTTAAATATCATGATAATAATTAAAAATAATTAATAAATTTTATATTATTAAATTGCTGATAAACAAAGAGCTCGAATCTCAACAATATAATATAAAGAATGTCATTAGCATTCTATTGATCAATCTATATATCAAAAGTACAAAAAAAAGACCCTTTATTGATTGATCCACACTCAATCTACTTAAATAGCTAACATGAAATTTTAAAATAATTAAAAGGCGCTTCCATCTCCATACGTATTATCAATCTCAACATCCTTTCAATAAGGTTCAACCTGTATCATTTAACAAAACAAAGAAAGAATAGCTGAGTTGAATTTCTAATGAAACAGAAAGATAAATGAGATAATCATGAAACAATCAAAAACATTGTTTTTTATTGTGATTAAATGTGATTACTATACTTATGCTCCATATGTGATTAAATGCATGTTATGCTTCTAAAGCCCTGTACAGAAAAAACTATGCATCAGGAATTCAAACATTCAAAAAACTGATAGATTATAAAACTAAAAACATTTACCAGGGACCTCTGTTATGAATCAAAGAATAACTTACAAGATATTTAAAATGGAAAATTAGCGTATGAAGTTAAAAACCAAATATCATGTAATGTGTATCAAATTTACCGCTACTGCTTTCATATCATTCATGGTCATAGCTTAATCTGCTACTGCTGAATTGATAATTACATTAGAAGAATGAGGATGATATGGATCAAAGTCTAGACCACTTGACCATCTAGATTATTTGATACCATGTCAAGAACCAAATCAACCCCGAAACTTAATCTATAAGGTGTAGGCCCAAGAATAGTTATCGATAACAACCAGGACGCTAAGTGTGTAAATAACATAAAGAAGAACTTACTGAACCCAAAATGTCATCAACACTCAGCAAGTTTGGATT
Organism: Crotalaria pallida; assembly: GCA_037953625.1. Taxonomy (NCBI): domain Eukaryota; kingdom Viridiplantae; phylum Streptophyta; class Magnoliopsida; order Fabales; family Fabaceae; genus Crotalaria; species Crotalaria pallida. Next base: position 29,759,777 of record CM075653.1, read on the forward strand.
CTCTGAAGGCTGCAGAGCATCAAGATCAGCTTGGCTTCCCAAACCACCAGCTGGAATGTCATCATCAATAGTAAACAATGGAATATCAACCTGCATATTTTCATGTGGGTGAGTTGTGAAGGATAACAACTGAACATAAAATGAAAAAAAAAGTGTAAATCGGTGCAAGTTACCATTTCAGGAAGTTTATCATCATCTTTTAGCTCAGACAGGTAGATATTTCCTGTTGTCTCAGAAGACAACTGACCTCCCAATGGACAAGCATCATCAGGTGTAAAATCATTAACCAACTGTTCTATTAAGAAGGGTGATTCCTGATGCACAAAAAATTCGAAGTTAGCAATCTGATCCTGGTAAATTTGATACACATTACATGATATTTGGTTGTTACATTTGATGATTTTCCCAGACTTTGCACTATCATTGTAGCAAACGATTCCTTTGACTGGCTCTCAATTAATTTTAGGCCTGAAAGTGACTTTAAAGCATCTTCATCATCCTCATTAGATCCATAAACTTTACTCGGTTGCCTAATTGTATCAGTAACAGCTTGCAACTTGTTGTCATTAACCAATTGCTGTAATGGATCAACCTGAAACAAAGCATAAACAATTCTAAGTGATACAAATAGTAGTAATTTTATCTCATCAAGTACAAATAGAAATAAAATAATCAGAAGCATATTGAACTGAGTAAAAAAATAATTCCATTAACAAGCAAGAAGAAAGAGTGCAAAAAGTATAGAAATTTGAACAACTTAAATGCAAAACATTTGCACAGAATAAAATGTACATACTGTTTTATCTGTCAGTTCCATTTTAGCAATAGAAATGATGGAGAGGATGTTGTAGGCCTTGGATGTGAAAATAATCATGGAAGTCGCAAGTGTAAAGAGAGATCTGTGGCGCGATGGTTGCAGTTTAACTGAAAAAAATAAGGATTTCAAAACTTAGGCACCTAAACAATGCATCTTAAGGACAATTGAAGTATATGCAAAAATGAGAGATTTCAGGCTGAAGTATTAACAGCTAGCATTGCAAATACACCTGGTTTTAGGCAATCATCAACCTTAAGAAAACTTAGTGTATTTTCTTAAGAAACACCTTATATACAAATTGTAGCAGGTATTTTAGTCTTCCTAATTTAACAATCAAACACATTTTCTGTTATAATTAATAACAATATTTAAATTTGTATTGTTAAATGGTTGCAGTACTACTCCAACTTATTCCCTTTAAACCAAACAGGAAGACAAAAGTGGAACTTCCATAATAATAGAACAAAGGACTAAGTATATGACCTGATCAGGAGCAATCTTAGATGGAATTGGAAGGAAATCATCCTGGAGTTTTAAATCATTATCATTTCCTAATTTTCTTAGTACAGCCCATAGCAAGTTGATTGTAACACCCCAAATTTCGTCTTCCGAATAAATATGTTAGTAAAATGGTTTTATAAATAAATAATAATTTCATGTTTGATTTGGATATATATATTCATTATAAGTATTATGTGAAAATATTTTATGATGAGGTTTTTCCATAAAATATTAAATTTTGCAATTAAGTCCTTGGGAAGGACCTAAAAGAAATAATGGAAGGTCTTTTGGGGTTAAAATTAATTAAACAAAGTTTTTAGTGAAAAATGGCCAAAATACTCGAGTATTTGGCTAAATACTCGAGTATTCTGGAGCAGACAGCCACAGTTAGTGCGCTGTAGCTGTCTTGCCATGGGGGGAGCTCGGAATTTGCCACGAAATCCGCCTGAAACCTTGGTGTTGACACGCAAACAGCCTCCAGACACGTTCTAGGACTCGTGTCCTCATGCATGGAACCTCCAAACTTCTTCCACAAGGGAGAAGAGTTGATTTATTAAGCCAAAAACATAAACTCAAGGATAGAAACGAGTTTTAGGGTTCTTGAATTCCAATTCTCAATTCGTCTTCGTTTTTGAATCTCATAGAACAAACCATACACCGTTTTGAAGCTCACATCCAGAGCTTTGAAAAACACCAAAAATCGTGAGTTAAGGTGGAGTGGGTGAGGAGTAATGAACTCTGCAAGATAGAGATCCAAATCTGCCAAAAACCAGAATGTTGTGCAGACCCGTCACCTTCATTCCTTCGATTCTCTCGCGTTCTTGAGAGTTAGATCGTGAGTGAGATACCATTGGAAAGCTCTTTCAACGAGCTTCGATTTGATACCAAGTTTGTGAGATTTGAGTTCCTGGATGAAAAGTTATGGGCCTGTGAAGTTAGGTGTTGAAATCTGCCAAACTAGAATTTCAGATTCAGAGAGCCGACTTTGAGCTTCAATTGTGGTAAGCTCAAGCTCTCTTTTGGTCTGAAACTTATTGGTTTTCAAAGTTCATGTTATAGAGAACATAGTCTAACCAATTTCCCCAATTTTTATGCATGATTCGAATGTCGATTGATGTGGTTTTGAACCTCTGCTGAATCTGTTATGCAAGTTCGGGTGGGAAGTGGTTAGAGCATTTGGTTGCTGTTCTCTACGGAGTTTTTGTTCAAGAACGACCCTAAGGTATGCGGGAAGCTTACCATTTGCTAGAATAAGAGTAAATTGCATTAGAAAGTAGGAGGAGTCACCATGAGACTCTAAGGGCATAGATTGAAATAGGAATATGGCTTGGAGGCCAATCTGAGGCATGCTACATGCTAAGGCAAGTTTATTTGGTTGCATGTGAGCTTAATCAATGCTGAAATTATGCCAAAAATGAATAGAATTGAAATTGGTACTTGAAGTTGCATAATATGTGATTTTCATGCATAATTGATGAATGATTATGATTTTCTGTGAATTGATGCGATCTCTGTGTTGAGACATGTTTAATTTGTGTATGTAAAGCTTTGTTGATCATTGGTTTAAGTTGGAATTGATTAGAATTGAAAATGGTATGTTAAAACCAAGTTGTAGTGCATCTGCTGTCAAAAATACTCGAGTATTTGGTAAATCACTCGAGTATTTGGTAAAACACTCGAGTATTTGGTAAAACACTCGGGTATTTTCTGATGCAAGTTTCCCAGAAGATCACGAAATACTCTAGTATTTTGTAAAATACTCTAGTATTCTGGGCTGCAAAATACTCTAGTATTTTGTGAAATACTCGAGTATTTTGGGCTGAAAATACTCTAGTATTTTGTGAAACACTCAAGTATTTTGGGCTGAAAAATACCCTAGTATTTTATGAAATACTCAAGTATTCTGATATGAAAATACTCGAGTATTCTGGGCAGTCTGATACACAATTTCATGAAATTGAAGAACTACTCGAGTATTGAAGCTACTACTCGAGTCTTTTACTAAAATATGGAGAAAATACCATTTTTAATCTAACCACTTCCATTTAAACCCAATGACACTCAAAGGGAATAATGTGATACTTTCTTTGATAAGTCTCATCATCATAAGCATGGAAATTGATATATATCTCATAGATGAATTCATTACATATTGTATATAGTGAGATTAATGAATAATCTTAAGGGAATACTTGCATGCATTCATGCACAGTGAACGGTGATGAGTTATCGTTATGTCATGTTTTTGGAACATGAGGAGGGTCTCTGGGAGTGCCAAATGTTACTACTTGCTCGATGACACATTGAGGTGGACAATGTGGGCAGTATGTGGTATACTGTTGGTTTGATGGTTCAACGGTGTGTTCCACACAAGTGGTAAGGTTTACGTTTTGGCGACGTGACGTTCATCAGACATGGTGACGTTGTTTACCACCTCTATTGTGTTACACAAGTGATAAGGTTTACGTCCTTAGGCGACGTGACGTTCATCAGATGTGGTGACGTTTTTTATCACACCCGTTGTTTGTTGAGAAGGGTGTGGTGCACACAAGTGATAAGGTTTACGTCCTTAGGCGACGTGACGTTCATCAGACATGGTGACGTTGTTTATCACCTCTGTTGTGTATCACAAGTGATAAGGTTTACGTCCTTAGGCGACGTGACGTTCATCAGATGTGGTGACGTTTTTTTATCACACCTAGTGCATATTGAAAAGTGATAGGTTTACGTCCTTGGGCGACGTGACGTTCACCAGATAGTGTGACGTTTTTATCACTTCCGAGCAAGTACGCCATACGTTTGAAAACGTATTATTTGTATTCTGGGAATACAATGGTGTTATGGAAGGACGTTCATCTAAGTGATTAGTTGAAGAATCTCAAGAATCGAGAGATGGGAAACATGCATCATTCCACCTATTTGGAAAGAGAAATAAATGAAATGGCGAGTGCTCATGGTTATGCATTTCTATCATGATGGGTGCTTACTTTTGGGTGTTAGGACTTTATTCTTATTTGATAATGCGAATGTATAAGCTTACCCCTGCCCTTAATAGGTTTTGACAAGGTACCTAGACCACCTAAAGACTAAAGGAATTGGACGACCCTTAAGTTCATGAAGTACTAAGTCATCATGGGATAGAGACTCTTTTGTACAACTCTGAGGACTCAACCAGATGAACGAATGGATGAAGAACCAGTGACCAGCTCTGGAACGTCTCTATGTTTGATAATGGAAGCAATGTATATATTTTGAGAGATGTATCCAAGAGAAAACCTAGATTTTCATACTTTAATATAATTGTGGTACACATCGAATTTATATATATATGATTTTATGAGTCAATGAACTATTTTAATATATTCCGCTCACTCTGATTTTATCCGTTTGGCACGAAGGAAGTATTGTTAAAGTTGATTTCCTGGGATGACCTAATAACTAAATTATTTTTGAAAGCTATTTTGTACTACAAAGGTTATCTCAAAAGGATTCTAAAATGTTCAGCAAATAATTACTCCTTCTACCGAATTTAGTTCCAATACATGGTTTAAATTTGAGTACCACATTCATTTGAAAAATTTTCCTACTCAGACTTTTCCAACACGTCTCAATAATAAGTGAAATTCTTTTTCAGGAAACGAGGGATGTTACATTGATACTTTATTCTCAAATTTAAGACCATGTGAGTTGATACTGGCACACAAGAAATACAATAACTGATACAATAGGCATTAATCACAATAACTTTTTTTCATTACTTGCTTCAGCTTTTTTTTTTAGCATTTGCAGCTGCATTATCCTAGTAGTCCTCATCTATTTGAACTTGGTAATACCAGTAGAACAAACCAAAGATATCAATTGCAAGCATAGGCAAAACAAAGTAGTGATTTCTTGCACCAAGAGACATAGACTGAATCAACATACCAAATTGAAATAAAAACCTCCTTACCATTGGGGCAACACCCCAATTTTCCCTTTGTGATTTAATCCATGTATATCAGAGATGTATCTATTTTTCAACAGTGTGTGATAATGAACGCGTTATTTCAACAAGAGAAGCTCAAGTCGAAGTTCACTGCAAGTCTTTAGATGCCTATCATGATATTTATCAAATTGTACGTGGCATACCTATTTTCTTGTATCTTTCACAATATTAGGTATTTTAGATGAGAAACATACAAAGGGTTGTTCTCCCGTACCTTAAATTTAATAAAATAAAGCACAAACTGAAGATAAATGCTAGCAAAAAGCAAGAACAAGCACAACATCCAAATACAACACCGATTCTTTACATGTACATCACAAGTGTACAAGAATATAGAATAGACCAATAATATCAAAGCACAAGACATAACATCTACCTGAGAGCCACACGATATTTCTGGCCTAACTTCTCTAATTCTACCATCACACAGTCTGTGATACAAGGGGTGCCTGAAAAAAAGAAATATCAATATAAAAATTGTTAGTAATCCAAAAGCAGAGATGAAATAGTGGAAGAAAACAAGTCTTAATTGATTTTTTTTTGGGATAAGAAACAAAATTTTATTGATTAAAATGAACAACACTAGGAGAGAAACTCTCGTCAAAGCGTTTCCCCTTTAAAAAATGCCTTTGCCAGCTGAGGCTTTGCTCTGTTATTATAGATACGGTAACATTTCTTGGTGCCTCTCATCTACCCTCTTCCCTCTATTTACCTACCCCTCAACCCTTCTAACTAACTATTGTCTCAGCTGATCAACGTAAGACCCACAATTCTCCTACTTAAATAAATTAATTTTATCAAGGATAAAAATTAAAAATTTAGAACTTAGCCATTAACATCTCATGACAAATCACCTTTCATTCAATTCGTCTTTTGTCATTCTTAATAGTAAGTGATGAGAAAGGATTAGCCAAATAAAATAATAAATATTCTTTTTCCATTCTAGCACATCCAAATTATATATCCGTGTTTTGCAGTAATTAATTACCTTCCCTTATTAATGGCTTGGTTTAGCTGGGAACTTTAGAGAAATCATTGCTATATAAATTTTTAATTATTAGGATCAATTGTAGTGATCCCAAACAAAAGGAACACTGAATAAATCAAAATCAAGCCAATTCCTAATGTCTTGTTTTTTTTCGGATAAGTAAAAATTCATTCCAAAGAGCAAGGAAGTATAAGGGATACGTCTAGCTAAAGCAAATACAATTAGTTCATAGTTTAAAACCAAAACTAATATCACAAATAACACCTAGCCAAGTTACAAAGCAATTATATGTAAATCATCCCAATTTCGAGTATCATACTGCTTTATATAGCAGCAGACATATTAGGTTCAAGAGACATAATACCACACATATTTATTGGAGCAATAAGAATGAATGAATGAATCTGAAATTCTGAATGTAGTAATGTAAGCCATAATTATTACGAGAGGCATATAATAAGTAGTAATAGTTACTAAGTAAAAACAAATTAACGTTCTCGATGCATTGATGATGAGAATCTCTAAAACCAAAGAAGTATAAGATATGAATCTGCACAAGTTCAACATAGAAAATATGTGCAAAGGAGTAACAAATGAAGAACATAGTAAACAAGGTTCAGGAAGACTAAAAAAGATGTTTTATAGCAGACAACAAATGAAGATCTGAGCTTAAGTCTAATCCTTTTTGGGTTTTCTTCTAATAAACTCTTGCTGCCACACTGTCTCCATCAACATTTGAATTTACGTGCCTAAAATGCAGTCTTTTTTTTTCAGAGTCAGCTTATGAGTTACAATTCCTGAAATGAATCAAACTTTAATAATCCAATGAATGAGTAAAGTAAAAATGAGAAGAGCGCAAACCCTAAATCTGAAGGGCAGAGGAATTGATGGTTGAGGCGGCTGTGTTGCTCCCACGGTGGATGAGTAGTGGATGTCAACGATGAAGTTGCAAAGGTTGACGATTGAGGCACCCTAACGATGTGAGATCTGCACAGTGGTGGTTTCGATCGCCTCAAGTGATGGCACTGACGACACTTACGGGGGTGTGGAGAAGAGGCAAGGGTTTGGCTGCGAGACATTGGCAGTGAATCGAGGAGGAGAATGAGAAGGGCGAGGACATTGTTACCGTCGTCGCTGTTGGTATCGTGAACGAAGGAGGAGGGAGTTCGCTGTCGCCGTCACCGACGTTGCTCCGTGAGCGAGCGAGTAGCGATTGTTGTCGTCGACGTCACTGCCATGAACAAGTGAGGAGTGAGCGTGACTGGGTTTGGTGAATGACGGCAAGGGTTTGTGGTGAAGAGAGTGAGAAGATCGAAGAGTGCAGTGGCTTTCCCTTTCTCTTTTCTATTTCTTCTTTCTTTATTTAAGTCTTTTTTCAAGTTAGTTTTTTTTTTATTTTTTTTTAATTATTGGTAAAAACTTAGGCAATGACCTGTCGTTGCAGTAGCTTAGAAATATTTTTTTCAAGCAATTTTCAATTTGGCAACGGCCATTCGCAACGACAAAAAAAAAGTCGTTGCCAAATAGATTTTAAGGCAACGACAAATAAACAGGTTTGGCAACGACTTCTTTCTTTATTTGTCGTTGCCTTAAAATCTATTTGGCAACGACTTTTTTTGTCGTTGCGAATGGTCGTTGCAATAAACAGGTTTTCTTGTAGTGTGTTCTTCATTTTTTTCAGAATACTTGAAGTCTTTGAAAAAAGACTCGAGTTGTTCTTCATTTTCCCAGAATACTCGAGTGTTTCTCAAAAGACTCGAGTTTTTTTACTGCAACAGCACCGGTTTCTGCGTTTTAAGTTCCAATTCGAATTCTATGCATTGTTTTTCCATTCTTATGCAAAACAGAGGCATAAACACATATAATGAAAAGGTTAGAACACATAAACAAGTACATAATAACAAAAATCAACATCAAATCACAGAATCAATACAACTTGGAAAATAACCATTTCAAGATATGACTTTGATTTCTACTTGATTTTAAGTTCGAAAATCAATCCAGTGAGCTTTCTTAGGTTCAATTAAAGTTGTTTGAATACAAAAACTATGGGTTTCTGGCCTCCAAGTCAGATTCCCATTTCTAACTTATGTTGCCCATGAACCTCAAATGGTTCCTATGAATTTAGCTTATTGTTTATCATTCTAGCGATTAGATAACTTCTCCCATACCTTAGAGAAGCTACAGGAACAGTTGATTGAGAGAGAAACGATCAGAATCAAACTTTGAGTTTCAAACACTCAAGTTCTGCACTTTGAACAGCACACTTTGGCCACCAAATTCACCACAAATAAGGCATGAAAAAGAACGAAATAAGTTAGCTTAAGAAACTAGGAAATGCTAACTTTAATAAGAAACAAATTTAGGATCAAGAGGTTTCCTGGATTTACCAAACCAATTCGAGAAAGAGAGGTTGCAGGTGCTGATTTGCACTCTGTTTTCAGCTTGGAGTCTCTAACTTAACAAGGTTGAAACTTGAGCTACAGGAGGTCAATTTATGTGATTCTTGATTCTAATTCAAGATTGGAATTAGAACTCGGATTGTGTTTTGGTTTCACAGAATTTGGTTGGGTGAAGAGGGAGAATCGAAGGTGCAAAGTTTGCAATCAAAAACAGAGAATGGTGGATGGGAATTCGGGTTTACAAGAATTGAACGATTTTCTTGCTTTCCCAAGCCTCTATTTATAGCCTAAGGTTACCCTTCCACGAAGTAATGTCCAGCTCTGTGCTTGGAACCAAGAGAAAACGCGTTTTGGTGCGAGTTTTAAATCAAAACCGACTTATAGACTCAGCACCACTGCTCGAACTACTCGAGTCTTTTTCCCTTTACTCGAGTCTTATTCAGCATTTCAAAGAACACTCGAGTCTTCCATGAAAGACTCTAGTGTTTCGACTCAAATTCAAATTTTTTAAACAGTTAAAGATTATACTCGAGTCCTTCCCAAAACACTCGAGTACTTTAACCTAATTTCAGAAAATTCATTATTTTATTTAATATAATAACATTATTATTTTAAATACTTTAATATTTACTTATTTATGAAAATATAGGGCCTTACATCCTCCCCCACTTGAACAGAATTTCGTCCTCGAAATTCGATTTGGAAAATAAAAACTTACTTAGACCGATACGGGTATTCTTCCTTCATCTGTCTTCCTAGCTCCCAAACGATGACATTAACATTACCACATTCTCATGCGACCCTTACTAACGAAATTTCCTTTCCTCGCAATTGCTTAATTTTCCTATCTTTAATCCGAACGGAACCAGTTTCGAGTGTCGAATTTTCTTGCAAGGGTATATCGATGGGTTCGATAGGTGAACTCTCCCCCACTTGGAATCAGCATAGCAGAGTTCTATTTGCTCTTAACCTTAAGGCAGACACTATTGCAAACAATCTGGGTGGATGCCAAAAGACGAGGGATTATCCAAACGGGATCAATCCTAAGCACGAGGTTAATGGTAAACTCAATCTTACGGTAAGGGTGAAATAGAGAATTGGACTCGAGATAAAAATGATGTCTAACTTGGTTTCTTCTTCTACAGACATGGGAGGTGTGCTTAGGTATTCTTTGAGCGTGGCTTATATAGATTTAGGTTTTGATAGGGAGGATAAACCTATTACGACAATCTATGATATGCCATCTACTCTTTGGATCATATCTCAAGCTTTCCATGTTGACTAAGGTGATTTTATCGAATATTGCTATTTTACGAACAGGCTTACTATGCAGCTACTAATGAATTGATTGGGGTGAACACATCTAGGTTACTTAGCAAAAATTGAGGCCTGAGATTTCAAATTTCAAATAGTTAGCATATTCTAAGCAAAGAAAACATAGGATTTCAAAATCAACATAGTTCTACAAGGAAATGAGTCAAAAGGAAACTAGCTTATGCTAAATCCAGACAACGGTTGCGGTTCAAGAGGCAACTAACTTATGCTAGATCTAGACAAAGGCTCAAAGACATTAACTTATTCTAAATCCTCTGACGGATTGGCTTCGCTTCCCATCATCGTAAAAACTTTGACATTGGTGTTGGGTTTGGGTATCGCACCGCCTTGGTTTTTATTCTTTTCGGGACAGTATGGGGAGATGTGTCCTTGTTTTCCACAGTTGAAGCAGGTTTTAGGTTGCGCAGTCCAACAAAATCTTCCACCATGGAACTTGTGGCACTTATCACATCTTGGTATACTATCGTCCGTTGGTTTCTCCTCACTCTTTTTCCCTTGTCCGTTCTTATCGTAGGGACTCTTGTCGTGGTCATTATGGTGACGGTTGTTCTTTTCACGATTACGGTGGTGACCATAATTTTTCTGATTTTTCTGCTGTCGCTCATACACCACCTTTGCCTTGAGGTCATCTTCGGTGATACGACAACGTTGCACCAAAGTTGCGAAGTGTCGGATGCATTGTCCACTTACGAATGGCTTAATATCCGGCCTTAAACTATTCTCAAAACGAACGCACTTAGCATTCTCGTCAGGGCGAAGAGTGAAGTATGGAGAGTACTTCATCAGCTCCTCAAACTTCGCAACATATTCCCCAACAGTCATGGTTCCCTGTTTCAGCTCCAGGAACTCGATCTCTTTCTTGTTTCTTATATCTTCTGGGAAAAACTTCTCATAGAATTTCTCTACGAAAACACCCCAAGTGATCTGCCTATGCTCATGATCCAAAGTTTGCTTTGTGTACTTCCACCAGTTGTCTGCGGGACCCACCAGGACATAAGCAGCGTATGTAACTCTTTGTTCCTCATCACATGGAATTGTCTGAAATATCTTTTCCAGCTCCTGAATCCAAATCTGCGCCTCCTCAGGGTTAGCTCCACCGTGAAACTTTGGAGGGTCACACTTCCTAAAATCAGCTAGTCCCTTGAACTCAGACGGAGCAGCAGCTTGCTTATTAGCCAAATGCTCCAAGATCGCAGCGATACGATCGAGAGATTCGTCGGTATGGCGAGCGTTTCTTGAGGCCATTACTACGTTATGCTATTCATCAAAGATAATAATTATAAACAATATATATATATATATATATATATATATATATATTTCATTTCCTACTGACTCAATCCTAATCTACCCGTAACTCAATCCAGAGTTATCACAGCTTATAGCATGTGTGGCCATATTCCATAGGCCGAGAGTTTGAACCATTGCTCTGATACCACTAATGTAACATCCCGATTCTCCAACCTTGATTTATTTATTATAATGAAAATAGAGAATAATTTTTCGCAAATAATTTCAGAACTTTATTATTCAATTGCGGAAGCAAATCAACAGAACTTGTCCAATAACAAGACACAATAGTTCAACTAATTTATTTTATAAGCAAATAGACTCTGAGCTACTTAAGACACTAATCGTAACCCAGAGCATGGTTCTTCAAACTCCATTCTTTGGAAAGGGAATCCCAAATCCCTTGCCAACGCTACTCTTCCCTTTGGAAGACAGGACCTTTGTTACCTACAAGGGCAACAAGGGAGTAAGTCATAGCTAATCACGTTAAAACGAATAATAAATAACAGAGGCTAAAAACAACAAACACAAGTATTCAAGTAGTAACAATTTACAAATGCATATACACATGTCAAACCCTTTTTATCCATGCAATTGATCTTTATTGTTAATGGCATGATGCATGCTGACCTCAACAATTTCCCGAGCCATCACAGTTTGGAGGTGGTAGGACTTACGAGCTTCGCTCTGCACTCATGACTTACGAGCTTTGCTCTGCATAGGACTTACGGGCTTAGCCCTGCACTCACGACTTACGGGTTCCCATCTCCCGGCGTTGTAGGACTCACAGGCTTAGCCTTGCACTCACGACTTACAGGCTTCATCCGCCCAGCATTAATAGTATAAAAGGGAAAACCCTCGCAAACTGGAGCAATCAATGCATGTATGCATACATAATTTATTACCAATCTTTCTTATCACATTCATTATCATTTCCATCAAGGACATGATCCATCATCTATCTTTCTATTCATTACTCTCATCCTTAACAATTACTTTCATCTTTCTTTTAGCTGGTGCTGTTGTTTTCATAGAAAAATCCATCAGCCACTTTGTGACGGTTTTAGAATTAGTGGTTAATCATTATTTAATAATCCGTCGGGGCCTAGCCTCCTATTGGCGGATATTTATTGCAACGACCCCATTGGGACTCCCTTCGAAAATATCAACCAAGTGAATAAAACTTTCACTGGGACGTTAGGGAAAATATCAACCAAATGGGTGTACGCACTTCCATTGGGACTCATTCAGGATTAAAAATCGACCAATGGGAATCAAATAAACTTATACATTTATCCATTGGGACTCCTGTCCGAATATATCAACCACTGAATAAAATTCCAGTAGGACTCTTTCAGGATAATAATCGACCAATGGAAAAACATATAAGAATTAGGTATTTAATATTCTTGAGAAAAGTAAGTATTTTCTTCAGTTTTGGTCAAAAATACTCGAGTGTTCTTCATTTTTTTTCAGAATACTTGAAGTCTTTGAAGAAAGACTCGAGTGTTTCTCAAAAGACTCGAGTGTTTTTACTGCAACAGCACCAGTTTCCGCATTTTAAGTTTCAATTCGAATTCTATGCATTGTTTTTCCATTCTTATGCAAAACAGAGGCATAAACACATATAATGAACAGGTTAGAACACATAAACAAGTACATAATAACATAAATCAACATCAAATCACCGAATCAATACAACTTGGAAAATAACCATTTCAAGATATGACTTTGATTTCTACTTGATTTTAAGTTCGAAAATCAATCCAGTGAGCTTTCTTAGGTTCAATTAAAGTTGTTTGAATACAAAAACTATGGGTTTCTGGCCTCCAAGTCAGATTCCCATTTCTAACTTATGTTGCCCATGAACCTCAAATGGTTCCTGTGAATTTAGCTTATTGTTTATCATTCTAGCGATTAGATAACTTCTCCCATACCTTAGAGAAGCTACAGGAACAGTTGATTGAGAGAGAAACGATCAGAATCAAACTTTGAGTTTCAAACACTCAAGTTCTGCACTTTGAACAACACACTTTGGCCACCAAATTCACCACAAATAAGGCATGAAAAAGAACGAAATAAGTTAGCTTAAGAAACTAGGAAATGCTAACTTTAATAAGAAACAAATTTGGGATCAAGAGGTTTCCTGGATTTACCAAACCAATTCGAGAAAGAGAGGTTGCAGGTGCTGATTTGCACTCTATTTTCAGCTTGGAGTCTCTAACTTAACAAGGTTGAAACTTGAGTTACAGGAGGTCAATTTATGTGATTCTTGATTCTAATTCAAGATTGGAATTAGAACTCGGATTGTGTTTTGGTTTCACAGAATTTGGTTGGGTGAAGAGGGAGAATCGAAGGTGCAAAGTTTGCAATCAAAATCAGAGAATGGTGGATGGGAATTCGGGTTTACAAGAATTGAACGAGTTTCTTGCTTTCCCAAGCCTCTATTTATAGCCTAAGATTACCCTTCCACGAAGTAATGTCCAGCTCTGTGCTTGGAACCAAGAGAAAACACGTTTTGGTGCGAGTTTTAAATCAAAACCGATTTATAGACCCAACACCACTGCTCGAACTACTCGAGTCTTTTTCCCTTTACTTGAGTCTTATTCAGCATTTCAAAGAACACTCGAGTCTTCCAGGAAAGACTCGAGTCTTTCGACTCAAATTCAAATTTTTTAAACAGTTAAAGATTATACTCGAGTCCTTCCCAAAACACTCGAGTACTTTAACCTAATTTCAGAAAATTCATTATTTTATTTAATATAATAACATTATTATTTTAAATACTTTAATATTTACTTATTTATGAAAATATAGGGCCTTACATCACTCTCTCAAGTAAAGCAATGAAATGAAGCATTGATTTCACTAAGTTTACGAACCCATCTCTTTTATTTTGCATTTCTGTTATTTCCTTGCAAAATACGGTAAATTCCTGGCTGAAACAACAATAAAAGATATGAATTGGAGAGTAGATTTATTTCCCTCTGGAATTTTCCTGGTCCCATCATTCCGGTCTACAATAAACTTCTTATTGCTCCGTTCAATCTCAAATATAACTAAAAAAATAATTAATTTTATATTTATTAAGGAAATTAGTTGCGTGTATTTAATTTTCTCAATTTCATTATAAAATATATTATTTTAAGAAATTTTACATTGAGAATGAAATAAAAATTAAATAACACAAAAACTATATAGAGATATTTTAAAAATTATTGTATTAAAAATAAAAAAATTGTTAACTTTTATTTATATTTAAAATGACTAATAAAATATTTCTTTTTTCATATTTGAGATTGGGGAGTATTTTTGGACTCAGTGGAAGAGAATGCCCAGCCCATAATATTTTACTAGCTTTCTAGGGTGGATTCTGAATGACCTTTGAGTTTGCTTAATCTCAATCCTTAGGACATAAAATTAGAGGTTAAAAAAAAGTAAAAAAATATTGAGAACATAAATTTACTAAATTCAAAGTTTTAAATGTTTACGTTTTCAATGGAAATATGCTTTATAAAGCCTCTAAATTGACGTTATAAAATCCTTAAAAAAATAATAATATGGGATCAAGAGTTAGCAATACACACTAGATCCGTTTATATATACAGGCACCAGAGTTTGATTTTTCTTCATCATTTTATATAAGTTCCTATTTCAATTTTTAATTACATTAATTACTTTTCTTTTTCATAAATTTCTCTATTTACTCATCGTTTTTTATAGTTCCAGTTATCATTACAGGGATAATGTTTTTTTTTTGTTTACATGGGAGGTCTGGGACTAGAACCCATGACCTGGGGAGGGGGAAATCCTAAATGTCCCTGCAGCTACCAACTGGGCTGTCTTACGCGGACGATAATGTTTTAAAAAATATACCAAATATCATCAATTCCATTGTTACTAATAATATTACTCCATCCGTCTCTAAATATAAGTAGTTAGAGTAGACTTTCACTTGGATAAAGAAAATTAGTTGATATTGTTAATAATATTAGAAATGGTAATATTTTGCAGTATACTTTTTCAAATTTACCCCTATAATTATCGACGAGACTTTGAAAAGTGTTGTCTAAATAGGGGTATTTGTGGAGAAGAAATAATTGATACGGAGTATCATTGAAAATTGAGATATGTGCTTATATTTAAAGATAAAAGAAATCTACTCCATCTAATCCTTATATTTAGAGACAAAGGAAAGCCTTGCTAACTTTCTTAACGTGCGTGAAAGATCGCTTCAAGTGCTTATATATCGGAACCTAGTAACTAATAATTACTTCCTCCATCCCATATATTTTGATGCTTTAGGTTTTTTTTTTATTTCATAATTTTTGTTCTTTTACAATTTAAATGTATAATCATGTTTTTATTTTTTTTAATTTTAATTCTTTATTCAATTATTTTATAGGCTTAATTGCACTTTTGGTCCCCCCAATTTTAACAATTTGGCGATTTTGGTTCCCTTACTTTCAATTTGACTAATTTAATCCCTGAATTTTCAATTTGTGATTATTTTGGTCCCTCCATTTATACTGACATTAACGATGTTGACTTGTCCCATAAATGACACATAAGGATTATTTTTTTAATTAATAACTTAAAGAACAGTAAACAACAAATATTCTTTTACTATTCTTAACAAGAAAAAAGATGCTAAATTAGGGTGTTGTTATTTACTGTTATTTTATTTTTTATTTATAAATTATTAATTAAAAAATAATCCACGTCGGAAAGAGGATGCCGACATGTGTCCTTCCGTGAAACAAGTCAATACCGTTAATGACAATATATACTGAGAGATCAAAATCGCTACTAATTGAAAATTGAGGGAGTAAATTGGCCAAACTGAAAGTAACGGGACCAAAATCGCCAAATTGTTAAAATTGAGGGACCAAAAGTGCAATTAAACCTATTTCATTTACTCATCATTAATTTTATGTTTATCTTCTCTCTTATCCTTAAACTAGTATTATACATTAATTAATGAACATATTTCCTAACAGAAATTAAATACAATTACATTTTTAATGAGAATTAAATAGAAACATTTTAAATAAAAACACATAAAATTATAATAATTAATACTCCTCCGTTCCAAAAAGTTAGTAACTTTTTTAAAATTCAACAAAAATAAGGGAACATGCTTTTAATGCATTGTCTCCCAAATCAACCAATTACCAAAGCAAATAGTTTATACATGTTTCCTTAATTAACCAATCATAGAATATACTACCTCCGTCCCTAAATATAAAGCCCTCTTGACACTTTTATTTTGTCCATTTTTTATAAAGCCTCACACCAATTTTCAATGATAATTAATTACTTTTTTCCACAAACACCCTTAATTATTTAACACTTTTTAGATTCCCAATAATATTAATAGAAGTAATTTTGAAATTACATATCAAAAATTCACATTTTAATACAATTAAGTAAATTATTTCATTTTCTTAATGGACGTGAAATCCCCAAAGAGACTTTATATTTAGGGATGGAGGGAGTACAATTCAATTTCAATTTTTTTATTTATTATTTTAACTTTAATTTGAGACAAAATTTTTTTTTATTTTTTTTTCTAATGTACGTCGAAATCTAAAAGATCAGACCAAAAGATTTCGTATGGTGGGACAAATCATTTCTCTGTTACCAGCACTTTTGTCTATTGCTTAGAAAAGAAAAGGTTTATTAACTTGTGAGCGTATGTGTATTCAATCATAAATAGGATTAAAAATTTGAAGATGAATGAATAAAAATATTGGGCTGGTGACGTTGTTATATAAAGAAAACTTTTAACTTTTGGCTCTCGTAATATAATTTTGGACTTGTGAATAAGATTAAAATATCTTCAATATTAAATAGTTTTAAATTTTAAAGTGTCAAAAAATTAAAGAAAAAATATATTTCCAATACATTATATATACTTCATCCGTCCCTAAATAAGAGACCATTTTCACACTTTTATTTTGTTTTTATTTGTAAGATCCTTTGTCAATTTTCAATGATCATTAATTACTTTTTTCCAAAAACATCCCTATATATTTATTTAACGCTCTTTAGATTCCCAATAATATTAATTGGGGTAATTTTGAAATTACATATCAAAATAAAGTTCACATTTCCAACACAATTAACTAAATTATTCCATTTTCTTAATGGACGTGAAATTCCCCAAAGGAATCTTATATTTAGGGACAGAGGGAATATTATGTTTTGAAGTACTAAATCAATTCACAACCACTCCCAAATCTTGAACCTTAATATCAAGTTTTTATTCATCTTGGGACAGCAACATCAACATCATGTCACTTATATCAATTTTCTTGCTAAATAACGATGAAAAAAAGAATACTTCACTGTAATTTTATTTTTCTGATCAGCTTAAAAAGTTGTATTGCTACAGCTGAGATATAATCTTCAGCACACAAAAACATATGTTTTCGTCTAAATTTAGCGTAGATTTTTGAGCACCAAAAATATATAAAAAGTGGAGAACATCTTAACATATAATTTTCAGTCTTTATTGAGTGCCAAGAATATCTCGGTGTTTTTTGACATGGTAGTATATTGTACTTGTCATGATTTGATTGGAAAAATATGAGAGGATACTAAAACCCTTTATCTTGGAAGGATACCGTAAAACCCTAATATAAAAAAGTGTAAAATTTTACATTTCCAATTGAAACAATTACTGATGATGCGGGCCAAGTTTATGATGAGGAGGAAGATATTGCAAAGGTGCTGTGCAACTATTTCAAAAACATTTTCCAATCTTCTTCTCCTGAGAGCATTGAAGAAACCACGTGTTTGGTCCAGGGTAGAGTCTCAGCAGATCAAAGTAACTGGTTGATGCTTCCTTATTCCAGAGAGGAAGTTGCTATGGCCTTATTTCAAATGCACCCCTCAAAAGCTCCAGGTATTGATGGTACCCCCGCTCTTTTTTATCAACAATTCTGGGACATAGTGGGGGATGATGTTACTAATTTTGTCCTTAGCATTCTTAATGATGGTGTTGGTCCTCACAGTATTAATAGAACTCTGATTGTGCTAATTCCAAAAGTAAAATCCCCTAAACATGCTAGTGATTTCCGGCCCATTAGTCTTTGCAATGTTATTTTCAAAATTGTTACTAAATGAATTGCGAACAGACTAAAGGTTATTTTACCAAGCATTGTGGGGGATGGTCAAGGTGCTTTTGTCCCTGGAAGACTAATAACTGATAATGCCATAATTGCTCATGAATGCTTTCACAACATGAAACATAGAAGGACAGGTATGAAAGGAAATATGGCTATCAAGCTTGACATGTCAAAGGCCTATGACAGGCTTGAATGGGCTTTCTTATCAAGCACCTTGGCTCAAATGGGTTTCCCTTCTGGTTGGGTTAATCTAGTTATGAGGTGTGTCACTACTGTGTCTTTCTCTGTTATGGTCAATGGCCAACCTCATGATTTGTTTCACCCGGAAAGAGGTCTTCGCCAAGGAGATCCTCTGTCGCCTTATCTCTTCATTCTTTGTTGTGAGGTGTTCTCTGCTCTCATTCAGAAAAATGTAACGGATAATTCTATTCATGGCATTAAAATTACACCCCGTGCTCCTATGATCTCTCACCTTTTTTTCACAGATGACAGTATCATCTTCACCAGAGCAACAAAAGAAGAAGCTACTCATCTGAAAGATCTCCTTCAAGCCTATGAAAAGGCTTCTGGCCAACGCATCAATCTTGACAAATCATAGATTTCTTGTAGCCGAAATGTTCTTCCTACCAGAATTGATGAGATTGTGAATATCTTGCATATAAAGGCTGTGGAATCTCACGTGAAATATTTGGGGTTACCGACTATAGTTGGTCGCTCCAAAAAGCAAGTTTTTGCTTTTGTCAAAGATAGGATTTGGAAGAAGCTAAAAGGTTGGAAGGAGAAGGCCTTATCTAGAGATGGTAGAGAGACTTTAATCAAATCAGTTGTTCAATCTATACCAACCTATGTCATGGGTTGTTTCAAGCTGCCTGAAGCAATTTGTGCTGATATAGAGAGCATGACTGCAAGATTTTTTTGGGGTGGTGACTTTGGAAATAAAACTATGCACTGGACAAAGTGGAAGAATTTGTGCAAGACAAAAAGGAAGGGTGGGCTGGGCTTTAGAATGGCCTCTGCTTTTAATAAAGCCTTACTTGCTAAACAACTCTGGAGGATTGCTAGTAATGAGTCCTCTTTGGTGGCCATGCTTCTAAAAGCAAGATACTTTCCTCGCTCATCAGTCCTTGAAGCTGCAAACCCGCACCATCCAAGCTATGTTTGGAGAAGCATTTTCTCTACTAAGGAGTTTATTAACAATGGCTCATTATGGAGAATTGGTGATGGTAGAAAAACCAGGATTTGGCTTGATAAGTGGGTTTCTGCCAACCCCACAAACAAAATTCAAACGGGCCAAGATCCAGAAAGAGATGATTATTATGTGTGCAGTCTAATGAATGATAATAGCAGAAGCTGGAATGTGTCAAAGATCAACTTCTTATTTGCACCATGGGAGGCAGCTGCTATTCTACAGATCCCCTTATCAATCAGAGATCACACGGATAGGCTGATTTGGAAGTACTCTTCTGATGGCGAATATTCAGTTAAGACAGGTTATAACAAGCTCATGGAGATCCTCCATTCAGAGGAACCATCACAGTCAAACCAGAATTCTGCTTTCTGGTGTAAATTGTGGAAAACACCCTGCATTCCCTGATGTAAGGATGTTGTTTGGAGAGCTTGTATCAACATCCTTTCCGTCAAAGCAAACCTTTATTGAAGGCATGTGATTTCTGATCCTTGCTGTCCGATTTGTGGAATGGAGAATGAAACAGTGAATCATGCATTTCTTACTTGCAGGGAATCAGTGAAGGTTTGGTTTGCTTCACCACTTTCTATTCGGACTGACCAGCTTAGTAATGTGGACATTGCTGACTGGTTGAGCAGCTTAATGGAACACAGTGATAAAATGATGATGGTCCTTGTTTTTGCGTTGATCTGGGCGATTTGGAAGAGGAGAAATGATTGGAATTTCAAAAATAGAAGGAGACATTTCAATGATGTTTTACAGGTTGCGAAGGACATATCATGCTTTGATGAGCAAAAAGCCTCTTCTGCAGTTTCCATATGTGCTCCCAATTGGCAGGCCCCAGAAGCAAACTGGATCAAGGCAAACATTGATGCAGCAACAAAGTCCTCCATTGGAACTGGTTTAGGAGTAATTTTCCGTGATAAGGATGGGGAGGGTTTGGCGGCAGCAACCCATTTCAGCCAGGAACTTCTCCAACCGCATCATGCTGAAGCACTTTGCCTTCGTTGGGCTATGCAGGTGGCACTAGAGATGTGCTTCATGGATGTTATTTTTCAATCGGATTGCCTCCAACTTGTCCAGGCTTGGAATTCTCAACCTGTTGGCCATAGCTACTTCTAGGAACTTATACAAGATTGCCTTAGTCTAAGAGACCAATTTAGAAGTTGCAGATTAGTTCATGCTAAGCGTAATTGTAATTTAGTTGCTGATTATCTAGCTAAGAAAGCCTTTGAGCTTGAAGACATGTACTGGGTTGAGGACATGCCCATAGACATTATGCCTCTTTTACTTCAGGATATTTCTTCCTGTGATGAATAAAATGCATGTCGTCCAATTAAAAAAAAGGCAACGACTGTGGTGCATAAAAAGCACAACATGCACCCGTGCATGGTTGACCAAATATACCACGTGGCAGGTCCTCCGCAAATATCTTTTTTACGTTTCAGGTCCTCCGCAAATATTTTTTTTAAGTCCATCGCAAACATATAATTGCAATAAGGGTCGTGAAGGATGAAATGTCCAATATGTCCTGAAGTTATGGATCAGAACGGTGGCAACCTGGCTGGTGAGCGAAGGAGAAGACGTCCGAAGTTACAGCTTCACCTGGCGACCGACGGAGGCGGAGTTTTCACTTGAGATTGGTGATTTCCTGATTCAACCGCAGAGAGCTGGTTTTTGGATGATCGGTAAGAGTGCTAAATCGTTTTCCCCATTCATAGTTAAAAATTTCAATTGAAATTGTGCTGCTGCTTTCGCGAAGTTGAAAATGGAAGGTGTGGACAGATAGTCGAACGTGGGTGAGAATCAGACAAATGACAATTTTAAGGTAAGAAAGTTTAAGGTTGCATTCATAGGTTAAAGTAATCAGGACTTAAATAATCCCAAATTTAGAATGTTAGTATTGAATTACGGAGAATTTAGCGTAGTTGTGACCGTTAATGATCATTTCAATGACAATTGTAGGAAACAAGAGTGGATGAAAGTGCGGATGGGACACAGTGGAGACGTGTAGATAGCACAAATGATTTTGTCAATATTGATTTTCAGAATTTAACTGTGGATGAGGTGTTGAAGTATAGTTTCCGGGATTTGGATTTGGGATATGATTTCTACAATGCGTATGGTGGAGCAAAGGGATTCAGTATCCGCAGACACCTCACTGGAAGAAACACAAAAGGTGAAATAGTGTCCAAATCCTTTGTCTGTTCGAAGCAAGGTCTGAGAGACAAAAAGTGGGACAACATGGAAGATAGGAAGAAGGTGGAAAAGGGTAGGAGCAGATGTTGCTACAAAGTTGAATTGAGGATTTATCTTGAAAAGACAACAGGTAGATGGAATGTTGGTTATTTCAACGAAGGTCATAGTCATGATTTGTTAACCGGTTTTGGAGTGATCCACCGGTCGCAATGCCAATTGTCAGAAGCTGAGTTGCTGGAGGTTAACAGTTTGAGAAGAGTTGGTATAAAGAACCCGCAGATATATGCTGCAATTGCTGAGCGTGTAGGTGGATATCACATGGTAGGATTTAACCGGAAGACCATGTACAACAAGAGCAATGGTAGCTTGATACGGAAAGAGGGTGATGCAAATGAAGCTCTCAAGTATATGCGGCGGTTTTCACGTAACGACCCAGGGTTTTTCTGGAAGCACTTAACCAACAATGAAGGACGTTTGCTTCATCTATTTTGGTGTGACAACACATCACGTAGCGATTATGAAGCATTTGGTGACGTCATAGCATTCGATGCGACATATGGGAAGAACAAGTATAAGTGTCCAGTAGTTGTATTCTCTGGTGTTAACCATCACCTTCAGACGATTGTTTTAGGTACTGCAATCGTATCGAATGAGGAAGAAGCAACTTATATATGGTTGTTGGAACAATTGGTTGTTGCAATGAACGGTAAGACACCAAAGTGTGTTATAACCGATGGTGCATTGTCCATGTGCAATGCTATTGCTGTGGTATTTCCGTCTGCACATCACAGGCTATGCGCATGACATCTTCTAAAAAACGCTGCCAAGAAAGTTCATAGTCCAAAGTTCCTGAAGGGATTCAAGGAATGCATGTTCAATGAGTTTGATATCCCTGTTTTTGAAGCGAGGTGGAAGCTTATTTGTGATTGTTGTGGGGTGGGGAGAATGAGTGGGTATAAGCAGCACATGCAAAGAAGGAGATGTGGGCAATTGCCTACATGAAAGGGAAGTTTTTTGCCGGTCTCAGAATGACATCAAGGTGCGAGGCGTTGCACTCACAAATGCGGAAGTACGTTGCGTCGAGGCAAAACCTTTGTAAATTCATCGAACAACTTGAAAGATGTTGGGAACTCATGCGATACAATGAGTTAACAGCAGATTTCAAAACATTGAATAAGCAGCCAACGTTGATCACACCATTCAAACTTCTGGAGAAGTCGGCGGCGGGGATATACTTGAGGGAGGTATTCCGGCTTGTGCAGCGATTGTTGTTTATTTATGCTGAGTACAAGGTGCGCGATTGGAGGGAAACATTGAGCAACATTGTTTTTGAGGTTGTTAAATACCCTAAAGAGATTAGAAGATGAGTTGTGTTAATGAAGCGTAGTAATTCCAAGTTTTACTGCGATTGCAAACGTATGGATTCGTTTGGATTGCCCTGTGTCCATATTCTTTCTGTCATTTATAAGCTGAACTACACTGAATTTCCCGATTGCATTGTGTTGCCAAGATGGACAATGAAAGCCAAGCAGTTCGTGGGAGTGAAATTTCGTGGTGGAGTTGATGGTGGTTCCAGTTGCGTGGTTAGCCGTTACACGTCATTGGTTATGCTTTGTAGACGCATGTGTGCTGTTGCCTGTATTTCTCTAGAGAAGTATAATGCTTTGCGAGATAAGGTTTTCGATGAGTTGGCGGAATTGGAAAAAGAGGAGGACAGTGGCACGGGTACCACTGAATCTCCGCCTAACACGGGTGATGTTACTGACCCTCCAATGTCTGGACCTGAAAGTGCTGGAAAGCATTGTTCCCGATGTCGTGCTGTAGGTCATAATGTTAGGAGATGCCCAGTTAATATAGAGGAGATCAGTGATGATGTTGTTGATTATAGTGCTTACGATGATGAGCAACCTGATAATAGTGATTCTGAACTGGAAACAGTGTAGTCCGGCAGTGATGAGGAACTTGATGTTAGTGATTTAGATGGTGATTCTGATGACTATGAAGATGGTGATGATCATTTTGATGTGATGGAGGGATAATGTTGCATATAAACCCAATTTGTTTCGTATCATATTTAATATGTTATGTCAGATATGGAGCCGGTTTAACATTCTGGATTAGCTTATTTTTGGTCTTTCAATTGTATTGCGTTCGTTGTAGTTATGCATGATTAACAGGGTTGGGCGTTGTAATCATTTTTAATAGAGGTAGACCATGGTTTGTCAAAGTTTTTAAATATCTGTGATGAACATGTCTTTTAGCTCCGTGGAGTATTATTGTAGTGATGTAACCTTTTCGGTGTATTATGCAAACATGTCCAAGGAGTGTTTATCTCATAAAACATATTCAACGATATGCAATGCAATGAGTGTAATATGTTGTGAGACGAATCTTGTCATATAATGTTCTGTTACTGATAACAGGCAGCAGTATAATAGTCGTTTTATACAGTTATTATATGCATTTTCTTATTGAGTCCTCTGGCTGAAACATCAGTACACACACCGTCAGGTTACCCACGTACACTCTAACGTTACCAACATGGAGTTGAAAATGACATTTTGTATGTCAAGTTCACATTCGATGCCTTAAATGTACATTACTTGTAATCATCCTTCGGTTGTTTGTATTGTACGTTATTGGTTCTCCTGACATCTTACAAACTATCATTATACAGTTATGTACGAATAAATCCAGGTTACCAACTAATACTCCATTGTAACCAACACGGAGGAGAAAAAACCAATTTTTTATGATTACTTAATTTGAAATTATTTTCAATGATCCTTCTGTTGTTAGAATGTTATTGGTTGTCCTTAGACGTGCATTACTTGTAATGATCCTTTGGATGTATTGAATGTTATTTCGATTACTGAGATGTTACCATCAGTCATGACACAGTTATCAACGAATGCTGCGTCAAGTAATCAATTCAAACTCCAAAAGTACCAACTTGGAGCAGAAAATTACATTTTATATGCTATGTTCACAATTGATGACTACATTACTTTCAATCATTCAGAGGAAAGGAATTGGAAGGTTTCAGTTGTCCACGGACGTGCATTACTTCGAATGATCCTACGGTGGTTGGTGTGTGATTGGTTTTGGCGAGCTGTTACCAACCTTGGTGCCAAAGTTATGTACGAACAGTGCTCTCGGTTACCAACTTGCATTGTAAAGTAACCAACGATGAGTCGAAAACTTTTTTTGTTTCGCGATTACGACCTTTGCAAATTATCGGCAATGATCCGTCGGGACTGTTGTTAGTGTGGTTTCGGTTGTCCACGGACGTGCATTACTTCGAATGATCCAACGGTGGTTGGTGTGCGATTGGTTTTGGCGAGCTGTTACCAACCTTGGTGCCAAAGTTATGTACGAACAGTGCTCTCGGTTACCAACCTGCACTATAAAGTAACCAACGATGAGCCGAAAACCTTTTTTGTTTCGCGATTACGATCTTTGCAAATTATCGGCAATGATCCATCGAGATCGTTGTTAGTGTGGTTTCGGTTGTCCACAGACGTGCATTACCTCGAATGATCCAACGGTGGTTGGTGTGTGATTGGTTTTGGCGAGCTGTTACCAACCTTGGTGCCAAAGTTATGTATGAACAGTGCTCTCGGTTACCAACTTGCACTATAAAGTAACCAACGATGAGCCGAAAACCTTTTTTGTTTCGCGATTACGACCTTTGCAAATTATCGGCAATGATCCGTCGGGACCGTTGTTAGTGTGGTTCCGGTTGTCCACGGACGTGCATTACTTCGAATGATCCAACGGTGGTTGGTGTGTGATTGCTTTTGGCGAGTTGTTACCAACCTTGGTGCCAAAGTTATGTACGAACAATGCTCTCGGTTACCAACTTGCACTATAAAGTCACCAACGATGAGCCGAAAACCTTTTCTGTTTCGCGATTACGACCTTGGAAATTATCGGCAATGATCCGTCGGGACCGTTGTTAGTGTGGTTTCGGTTGTCCACGGACGTGCATTACTTTGAATGATCCAACGGTGGTTGGTGTGCGAATGGTTTTGGCGAGCTGTTACCAACCTTGGTGCCGAAGTTATGTACGAATAGTGCTCTCGGTTACCAACTTGCACCGTAAAGTAACCAACAATAAGCCGAAAACTTTTTTTGTTTCGCGATTACGACCTTTGCAAATTATCGGCAATGATCCATCGGGACCGTTGTTAGTGTGTTTTCGGTTGTCCACGGACGTGCATTACTTCGAATGATCCTACGGTGGTTGGTGTGTGATTGGTTTTGGCGAGCTGTTACCAACCTTGGTGCCAAAGTTATGTACGAACAGTGCTCTCGGATACCAACTTGCACTGTAAAGTAACCAACGATGAGTCGAAAACTTTTTTTGTTTCGCGATTACGACCTTTGCAAATTATCGGCAATTGTAACACCCCAAAAATTTTAATCCCCGATTAATGAAATGTTAATTATAATTTAATTATAATTAATAGTTTTCAAATTAATCCTTGATTAAAATATGTGTGTATGTAATTAGCTTGCATGTGAGAAATTATTTAATAAATAATTTAAATGCCTAAAATGCATATTTTGCATATTAGTCCCTGGGTTGGGACCTAGAAGCAATTATAGGAAAGGTTTTGGAGGGAAAGTAAATAAAATAATTATTTTTCAAAATCTGGGTAAAACACTCGAGTATTTTCTGGAATACTCGAGTATTCTGGGTCAAACTGCACGAGTTAGTGCGTTTGATGAGTCACAGCCAACGAGTTCGCTTTGTTGACACGATTACACCATCTTCAACAGCTCAAGGATGTCGTGTCGCACTGCATGAACCTTCTCCATGTCTATATAAGCTTATCAACCACGAATTCGTGGGAATTTTGCTCAATCTTGCTTGTGTTGACATAGTTAGGGTTTCGAATTCGTCTCGTTCGATTCTCTTTTGATTCTAAGTGTTAGGCTTCGAGTGATACACCAATACAAAGCTCACATCACGAGCTTTGTATAGACACCAAAGTTGTGAGGTTTGAGTGTGTGGATTGAGAGAATCGAAGGCTTGAAGTGAAGCTGTCCTTGCTTGAGTTGGTGTCTGGAGCTTACTTTGATCATCGATTTCGGTAAGCTCGTGAATCCCTGAGTCTCAAACTTAATTCCTTTAGTTAGTTGATGTTGTATAGAGTCTAGAAATCTAATTTTCCCCAATTCTTATCTCTATTTTGTGGGTAAACCAATTCGGTTTTGGTGATGCACTCAAAACTGCTCTGCATGTGAAGTTCAAGTTGATTTCTGGTGTTGGAGCTCTTTTCTTGGATTTCTTTCTGTTGATTCACATCTGAGAGGTAAGGGGAAGTAATTATATTCACTAGATAGAGTTTGAAATCCATTAAATGTGTTAGAGAGCCACCAAGAGGCTCTAAGGGCTTCGATTCTATAGGAACTTTGGTTTGGAGACCAATCCATGCTCTAAATCCGTATTGAGCAAGTTTGTTATCATGCATGTGAACCTGAATGAGCTTTGTTTCATGAATATTATGCTTATTGTGTGATTTGAGGTATGGAGTTGTTAAAATGCCTTTTTAAGCATAATCAATGATTTCTCTGTCAATTCTGTGTTTTGAATTGAAATAAGTGTTGTAACATGTTTGATTAATGATATGTTAACTCTGTTGATCCCTGAAATGGACTTAAATTGAGTAGAAATGAAAATGGCATGTTAAAACCAGTTTTCAATACTGTCAGCTGCGAAACACTCGAGTAAATGGCAAAAGTACTCGAGTAAATCGTGTTCAAAATAAAGTAAATTTCATAAGAACACTCGAGTATTTTGTCTGTTACTCGAGTATCGGGCATGAACTGAGAATTGGTATAGGTCAAACACTCGAGTCATTCAAAGTCACTCGAGTATTCTGGAAAAGTCCAAAGAACACTCGAGTAACTCAGGAACTACTCGAGTAAATTGTTGAAATTAAAACCCAAATCCTCAGAAAGACATGAACACTCGAGTAAGCTTAAGAACACTCGAGTAATCTGGAAAATCTCCAGAACACTCGAGTATTCTGAACTTTACTCGAGTAAAATGCCCAAAATCTGAAAACATCATTTTCAACTCTAACTTAATTAATTAAGGAATTATTAAGGATAATTCAAGGGATCAAAGACTTAGAGAAATTGATAAATACAAATAGATCGTTCGGTGACGATCCATTTTGAAAATTAAGCCTAGGTGGCAAGTAATGTATTAATCAATTTCCCCTAAGTCTAAAATGCATTCATTCTGGAGTTTGGATGGTAGGACGTATTCATGTTTCGATAAACATGTGGAGGGCCTCTGGGAGTGCCAATACGCTTGCTTGATGACACGTCGTTGACGTGGTCGGCTTTGTGGATGCCGATATGGATATATCGTTTGGATGACGATCCGTTTGGATGACGGGATATGCTCGGGTGGCATGGATACCAAGCTTGACGTGTACATTCTAGGTGAATGTACGAATTGTTGTATACCAAGGAATACAACGCACTGTGGAGTGCTGGGTTGTCAGGGATGGACGTCAGAAAGTGACTTAGAAAATGTGGAGATAAGTTGAGAGTTAAAGTCATGCATCATGTCATTCACCTAATGCAATTGATGTACCTGAATTAAGTGTGAACATCCTATGTGCATCTGATACTTGCTAAATGCTAATTGTGATTGTTATTAATTGATGCATTATTATCTTTCATATGTTGCATGATTTATTCTCTATTGATTATGTGAGTAGAATTGCTTACCCCTATGCCCTTGTAGGTGATGTCTCGCTACATTGCTTGCATCGAGATCCGGCCACTTCCTAGTGGCGTATGGATCTATGAGGACCATCGCGCGGTGTATGAGGGGGAGGTAGAGTTCACATTCTACCACCCTAATCCGCTGATGCGATTCCGTCCTCGTAGGTTTAGGATTCCCATCATATACACTATGCATGTACCCCCGTTTTATACTTATCATGGACCACCTCCCATGCGACCAGCTCGCTCTTACCATAGTTTTCATTTTCGACCTACCCGCTCTCACCCTTTTACTTCGAGAGTTGTCCGCGAGGAGACTCCCCCTTCTTATCCAAGGAGCCCCGTCAGGGTTTCACCATCACCTGACCCGGTACCCAGTGGTAGGGTACACTCTCCTTCGGATGAGATTGAGGAGGATCCGGTGGAGGACGAGAGTGGGAGCGAGCCTGTCGTGCATTCTACTGGGAGTGACTGGGGGGACGATGATCCCTAGGTACATGTATATGGTGTATGATGTGGATCCGAGGATCCGGTGTGTGGAGGAGATGTGCTGCTGCTGCTGTAATGATGATGCTACTACCTTTTTACCTATATTTTGGGAGACTACTGCTGCTACTACTACTGCATCTGATGCTGATGGATCTACGTGACTATCCCTGGGGTTGTATTTTGATTATGTATATATTGTACATATGTTTTACTCTAGGGTTATAGTATCATAGTGAGGTAGATCTGTTTATATGGACTTGTTATATTTTGGAACTTGGTGACTTATCTCATGGACTATGTATGTATGACTCTTTCGTATATATGAAAATCTATGTTTATATTATATCAGTTGCATAGTCCAGTAATTTCCGCTTACTCTGATTTAACTTATAAATGAGCTCGGCTATAAGTATTAATTGACGGTATCAGTTTTATTGAACAAAGTATGGGTAGCTTCAATTGATTGTAAAATGCACAGAAATTTCTAAAGAACGAATGTTATCCTGCTTGAGAAAAGGTTTTAGAAATCACCGAACCCGATACAAGTGTTTTAAAGGATTTTAGAATTTATTCTCCAAGAGTTCCATTAGATGAATTGTGCACCCGCTTTAAAGAGAATTTTATTTACCATATTATCTTAGCTCACAAGTCCATATATTATCCAATATAATAGCTTAAATATTAGTTACAATTTGGGTAATCCGGAAGGGTGTCACACTTAGTGGTATCAGAGCAAAAGTCAGATCCTTTAGTAGTAGAAGTGGTTCCAGAAAGGTAGCCATCAACATCAAGCAGGTATCTCCAAAGCACTTATTACCTTGAATGCTGTTATTTTGATTGTTAAAGGTTTGAATACCCTGAATTGTTTGTATCTTGTCTCTTTTGAGTACAAGACGCAATTGATTGTAGATCTAATAAGCTTAGGATAGAGCCTTAGTATAGGTAGTGTAATGGAAGTTTCTTTAGTTCAACATATGTGACCATAAGTCCATAGCGCAGGTCTAATATGGCAACTAGAAACCAAAATCACACTAATACGATGTTGGAACGAATCACCACGGTACTGGAAGCCATGCAAAGGCAGTCTCAGCAACCCTCTCAACCGGCAAATCCGCCTCATCAGTGTAATGTGGGTAACACTGAGGCGAAGACTCTGGCTGATTTTAGGAGCTGCAATCCACCAAAGTTTGAAGGAGGATTTAAACTGGAGGAAGCCAACAAATGGATTCATACTATGGACAAGATTTTGAGGACTTTGGAGTGTTCTGATATTCAGAAGGTGGCGTATGCAACCTACATGTTGGAGGATGAAGCGGAGAATTGGTGGAATCACACCATGCAGCTTTTGCAGTATGAAGGAAGGGAAGTGAGTTGAGGAGTATTCATGGAGAAGTTCCTCCAAAAGTATTTCCCGGAGGACTTGAGAAGGAAGAAGGAGGTGGAGTTCCTGCAGCTGAAGCAAGGGAACATGAGTGTGGGTGAGTACGCAGCTAAATTTGAGGAGCTGATGAAGTACTCTCCATACTATCAGAACAATCCAGATGAAAGGAGCAAGTGTATAAAGTTTGAAGGAGGCTTAAGGCCCAAGCTAAAGTCAATTTTCAGCTATCAGCGAATCCAAAGTTTTCTTGCACTCGTGGACATGTGTAGGATGTATGAAGACGACACCAAGGCCGAGGAGGTGCAAGTCTCAGAAAAGAAGGACAATCAAGGCTATGGATCTCAAAGGCGTAAGGGTTTCAACAATCGAGGCAAAGGTCCATATGATCGCAGAGGGAAAGGCAAGGGCAAGGTTGGTGGTTCTGAGGGAAGAAATTATCGGAGCGAAGCTCCATTCTGCGACAAGTGCAAACGCAACCATTATGGTCGTGTTTGCTGGGGAACAAGTGGATGTTTCAACTGTGGGAAGCCAGGGCATTTTGCACGAGATTGCAAGGAACCAACCAAGGCCAACTCAAGAGGAACTGCGGATGGATCAATGGCTCAAGGAAGGGTCCTCACCCTTAGCGGTGTGGAAGCGAATCGATCTTCTGATCTGGTGCAAGGTAAATACTTGCTTAATGGTTAGTTTTGCCATGTTTTGTTTGACTCTGGTGCAACACATTCATTTGTTTCACATGAATGTGTAGACCGTTTAGGCTTGAATGTGTTTGAGATGCCTTATACTCTCAGAGTAGAAACTCCTACCAATGCTCCTGTAATTGTTTCTAGAGCATGTCTTAACTGTTGTATAGAAGTGTTAGGACAAACCTCTAAAGTAGATTTGATCTGCTTACCCTTAGCACAAGTAGATGTAATCTTGGGGATGGACTGGTTAAGTCAGAACCAAGTGATCATTGACTGTGATAGGAAACTGGTAACCTATAGAAGCCCAAAACCATCTGGCTACGTGTGTCTGTTCAATGCTGAGATGGAGGAAGTTGGTCCGAAGATGGAAGAGATTCCTGTTGTCCGAGAGTTTCCGGAAGTGTTTGCTGACGAGATTCCTGGTCTACCACCAAGAAGAGAGATTGAATTCGGTATCGACCTAATTCCGGGAGCTGGTCCCATTTCTATCGCTCCCTATAGAATGGCACCACCGGAAATGGCGGAAATGAAGAAGCAGATTGAGGAGCTGCTGCAGAAACAGATGATTTGACCAAGCGTGTCACCTTGGGGTGCTCCTGTCTTGTTCGTCAGGAAGAAAGATGGTAGTATGAGGATGTGCATCGACTACCGACAACTTAATAAGGTCACCATCAAGAACAAGTATCCGTTGCCACGGATAGATGACCTTATGGATCAAGTTCGTGGGGCTTCAGTATTTTCCAAGATTGATTTGAGGTCGGGGTACCATCAGATCAGAATTAGAGAAGAGGATATCTCTAAGACTGCATTTCGATCTCGATACGGACATTATGAGTATGTCGTGATGCCGTTCGGATTGACTAATGCACCAGCTATCTTCATGGACTACATGAATCGAATCTTTAGACCTTATTTAGATTCATTCGTGGTTGTGTTCATTGATGATATTCTGATTTACTCTAAGAGCCCGGAGGAGCATGCTGAACACTTGAAGATAGTGTTAAGCATCTTGAAGGAGAAGCAGCTGTACGCCAAACTTACAAAGTGTGAGTTCTGGCTGAAGGAGGTTAAATTTTTGGGGCATGTGATTTCAGATAAATGGATAGCAGTTGATCCAACGAAAGTAAGTTCGGTTTTGCAATGGGAGCAACCAAAGTCGGCCACGGAAGTCAGAAGTTTTCTTGGTTTGGCTGGGTATTATAGAAGGTTCATCGAAAGTTTCTCGAAGATTGCACTGCCTCTGACGAAGTTGACAAGGAAAGATCAACCGTTCCTATGGGATGAGAAGTGTGAGAGAAGTTTTCGGGAGTTGAAGGAAAGGTTGACATCATCTCCTGTGTTGGTGCTGCCCAATATGCTGAAGAGTTTCGATGTGTATTGTGACGCGTCGAAACAAGGTCTTGGGTGTGTCTTGATGCAAGATGGACAAGTCGTCGCTTACGCTTCGAGACAGTTAAAGGTTCATGAGATGAACTATCCAACCCATGATCTGGAGTTAGCAGCTGTGGTGTTTGCCTTAAGATCTGGAGACACTATCTCTATGGCACTACGTTCCGGGTGTTTAGTGACCATAAGAGTTTAAAGTACCTCTTTGAACAAAAGGAGTTGAACATGAGGCAACGCAGATGGATGGAGTTTTTGAAGGATTATGAGTTTGAGCTCCAGTACCATCCTGGGAAGGCTAACATTGTGGCGGACGCATTGATTAGAAAGGCAATGCATATCAGTGCAATGATGGTCAGAGAAGCTGCACTGATAGAGGAATTTCGAGATTTGAGTCTGACGATGCAAGTGGAGCCGACAAGCATCAAGTTGGGAATGCTGCAGATTGCTAACGATTTTCTGCAAAGGATACGGGAATTGCAACACAAGGATGGGAAACTCATGGAAAAGAGGAAGTTGATGCAAGAAGGTAAGGAATTGGAATTTCAAGAAGGGAAGGATGGAATCCTTCGCTTTAAAACGAGGATTTGTGTGCCTGATGATTTGGAAGTAAGAAGGATGATTTTGGATGAAGCGCATAAGAGTAAGATGAGTATGCATCCGGGAGCTACTAAAATGTACCAGGACTTAAAGAAGTTATTTTGGTGGCCTGGTTTGAAGAGAGATGTAGCTGAATATGTGGCATGTTGTTTAGTATGTCAAAAGGCCAAGGTGGAACATCAAAGGCCAGGAGGAGAGTTACTTTCTTTAGAGATCCCGTTGTGGAAATGGGATAGCATCTCGATGGATTTTGTGTTAGGATTGCCAAAGACATCTACTGGTCATGATGCAATTTGGGTGATCGTGGACCGTTTGACCAAGTCAGCGCATTTCATTCCCGTGAATATGCGCTACTCATTGGAAAAGCTCACTCAGTTGTACATCAAGGAAGTTGTTCGTCTGCACGGAGTACCATCAAGCATTGTGTCTGATCGCGATCCGAGGTTTACATCAAACTTTTGGGAAGATCTGCATAGAGCCTTGGGTTCGAGATTGAAGCTAAGTTCTGCATACCATCCTCAGACTGATGGTCAAACAGAAAGGACTATTCAGTCGTTGGAAGACATCTTAAGAGCTTGTGCATTGGAAGGACAAAGAAATTGGGAGCAAATGTTGCCACTCGTGGAATTCACTTACAACAACAGCTATCACACGAGTATTGGAATGGCACCATTTGAAGCTTTGTATGGGAGAAAGTGTCAGACGCCGTTATGCTGGTTTCAAGTGGGGGAGAGTTCTCTGATTGGACCAGATATTGTGCAAGAGACCACGGAGCAGATCAAAATGATACAAGAGAAGATGAGGGCAGCTCAGAGTAGGCAAAAAAGCTACGCTGATAGAAGGAGAAAAACCTTAGAGTTTGCTGAAGGAGACCACGTGTTCATTAGAATAATACCAACCAAAGGTGTTAGTAGAGCCTTGAAAACCCAGAAACTATCACCTAAGTTTATTGGTCCCTATCAAATCCTCAAAAGGATCGGCCCAGTAGCCTATCAATTAGCTTTGCCTCTGTCATTAGCTAATCTCCATAGTGTATTCCATGTGTCTCAATTGAAGAAATACGTCCATGACCCCACCATTGTCCTTAGAATCCAACCGGATAACTTAGAAGTTCATAAGAACCTAACCTTCAAAGCTGTGCCAGTTCGTATTGAAGACCGAAGAATCAAGCAGCTTAGAGGGAAGGACATCCATCTGGTCAAAGTTGTCTGGGTCTGTGGAGATGTAAGAGAAGCATCTTGGGTATTAGAGGATAAGATGCGTCAGGATTATCCTGACTTGTTTGTATGAGTTGAATTTCGGGGACGAAATTCCTTGTAAGTGGGGGAGTAGTGTAACACCCCAAAAATTTTAATCCCCGATTAATGAAATGTTAATTATAATTTAATTATAATTAATAGTTTTCAAATTAATCCTTGATTAAAATATGTGTGTATGTAATTAGCTTGCATGTGAGAAATTATTTAATAAATAATTTAAATGCCTAAAATGCATATTTTGCATATTAGTCCCTGGGTTGGGACCTAGAAGCAATTATAGGAAAGATTTTGGAGGGAAAGTAAATAAAATAATTATTTTTCAAAATCTGGGTAAAACACTCGAGTATTTTCTGGAATACTCGAGTATTCTGGGTCAAACTGCACGAGTTAGTGCGTTTGATGAGTCACAGCCAACGAGTTCGCTTTGTTGACACGATTACACCATCTTCAACAGCTCAAGGATGTCGTGTCGCACTGCATGAACCTTCTCCATGTCTATATAAGCTTATCAACCACGAATTCGTGGGAATTTTGCTCAATCTTGCTTGTGTTGACATAGTTAGGGTTTCGAATTCGTCTCGTTCGATTCTCTTTTGATTCTAAGTGTTAGGCTTCGAGTGATACACCAATACAAAGCTCACATCACGAGCTTTGTATAGACACCAAAGTTGTGAGGTTTGAGTGTGTGGATTGAGAGAATCGAAGGCTTGAAGTGAAGCTGTCCTTGCTTGAGTTGGTGTCTGGAGCTTACTTTGATCATCGATTTCGGTAAGCTCGTGAATCCCTGAGTCTCAAACTTAATTCCTTTAGTTAGTTGATGTTGTATAGAGTCTAGAAATCTAATTTTCCCCAATTCTTATCTCTGTTTTGTGGGTAAACCAATTCGGTTTTGGTGATGCACTCAAAACTGCTCTGCATGTGAAGTTCAAGTTGATTTCTGGTGTTGGAGCTCTTTTCTTGGATTTCTTTCTGTTGATTCACATCTGAGAGGTAAGGGGAAGTAATTATATTCACTAGATAGAGTTTGAAATCCATTAAATGTGTTAGAGAGCCACCAAGAGGCTCTAAGGGCTTAGATTCTATAGGAACTTTGGTTTGGAGACCAATCCATGCTCTAAATCCATATTGAGCAAGTTTGTTATCATGCATGTGAACCTGAATGAGCTTTGTTTCATGAATATTATGCTTATTGTGTGATTTGAGGTATGGAGTTGTTAAAATGCCTTTTTAAGCATAATCAATGATTTCTCTGTCAATTCTGTGTTTTGAATTGAAATAAGTGTTGTAACATGTTTGATTAATGATATGTTAACTCTGTTGATCCCTGAAATGGACTTAAATTGAGTAGAAATGAAAATGGCATGTTAAAACCAGTTTTCAATACTGTCAGCTGCGAAACACTCGAGTAAATGGCAAAAGTACTCGAGTAAATCGTGTTCAAAATAAAGTAAATTTCATAAGAACACTCGAGTATTTTGTCTGTTACTCGAGTATCGGGCATGAACTGAGAATTGGTATAGGTCAAACACTCGAGTCATTCAAAGTCACTCGAGTATTCTGGAAAAGTCCAAAGAACACTCGAGTAACTCAGGAACTACTCGAGTAAATTGTTGAAATTAAAACCCAAATCCTCAGAAAGACATGAACACTCGAGTAAGCTTAAGAACACTCGAGTAATCTGGAAAATCTCCAGAACACTCGAGTATTCTGAACTTTACTCGAGTAAAATGCCCAGAATCTGAAAACATCATTTTCAACTCTAACTTAATTAATTAAGGAATTATTAAGGATAATTCAAGGGATCAAAGACTTCGAGAAATTGATAAATACAAATAGATCGTTCGGTGACGATCCATTTTGAAAATTAAGCCTAGGTGGCAAGTAATGTATTAATCAATTTCCCCTTAGTCTAAAATGCATTCATTCTGGAGTTTGGATGGTAGGACGTATTCATGTTTCGATAAACATGTGGAGGGCCTCTGGGAGTGCCAATACGCTTGCTTGATGACACGTCGTTGACGTGGTCGGCTTTGTGGATGCCGATATGGATATATCGTTTGGATGACGATCCGTTTGGATGACGGGATATGCTCGGGTGGCATGGATACCAAGCTTGACGTGTACATTCTAGGTGAATGTAGGAATTGTTGTATACCTAGGAATACAACGCACTGTGGAGTGTTGGGTTGTCAGGGATGGACGTCAGAAAGTGACTTAGAAAATGTGGAGATAAGTTGAGAGTTAAAGTCATGCATCATGTCATTCACCTAATGCAATTGATGTACCTGAATTAAGTGTGAACATCCTATGTGCATCTGATACTTGCTAAATGCTAATTGTGATTGTTATTAATTGATGCATTATTATCTTTCATATGTTGCATGATTTATTCTCTATTGATTATGTGAGTAGAATTGCTTACCCCTATGCCCTTGTAGGTGATGTCTCGCTACATTGCTTGCATCGAGATCCGGCCACTTCCTAGTGGCGTATGGATCTATGAGGACCATCGCGCGGTGTATGAGGGGGAGGTAGAGTTCACATTCTACCACCCTAATCCGCTGATGCGATTCCGTCCTCGTAGGTTTAGGATTCCCATCATATACACTATGCATGTACCCCCGTTTTATACTTATCATGGACCACCTCCCATGCGACCAGCTCGCTCTTACCATAGTTTTCATTTTCGACCTACCCGCTCTCACCCTTTTACTTCGAGAGTTGTCCGCGAGGAGACTCCCCCTTCTTATCCAAGGAGCCCCGTCAGGGTTTCACCATCACCTGACCCGGTACCCAGTGGTAGGGTACACTCTCCTTCGGATGAGATTGAGGAGGATCCGGTGGAGGACGAGAGTGGGAGCGAGCCTGTCGTGCATTCTACTGGGAGTGACTGGAGGGACGATGATCCCTAGGTACATGTATATGGTGTATGATGTGGATCCGAGGATTCGGTGTGTGGAGGAGATGTGCTGCTGCTGCTGTAATGATGATGCTACTACCTTTTTACCTATATTTTGGGAGACTACTGCTGCTACTACTACTGCATCTGATGCTGATGGATCTACGTGACTATCCCTGGGGTTGTATTTTGATTATGTATATATTGTACATATGTTTTACTCTAGGGTTATAGTATCATAGTGAGGTAGATCTGTTTATATGGACTTGTTATATTTTGGAACTTGGTGACTTATCTCATGGACTATGTATGTATGACTCTTTCGTATATATGAAAATCTATGTTTATATTATATCAGTTGCATAGTCCAGTAATTTCCGCTTACTCTGATTTAACTTATAAATGAGCTCGGCTATAAGTATTAATTGACGGTATCAGTTTTATTGAACAAAGTATGGGTAGCTTCAATTGATTGTAAAATGCACAGAAATTTCTAAAGAACGAATGTTATCCTGCTTGAGAAAAGGTTTTAGAAATCGCCGAACCCGATACAAGTGTTTTAAAGGATTTTAGAATTTATTCTCCAAGAGTTCCATTAGATGAATTGTGCACCCGCTTTAAAGAGAATTTTATTTACCATATTATCTTAGCTCACAAGTCCATATATTATCCAATATAATAGCTTAAATATTTGTTACAATTTGGGTAATCCGGAAGGGTGTCACAGCAATGATCCGTCGGAACTGTTGTTAGTGTGGTTTCGGTTGTCCACGGACGAGCATTACTTCGAATGATCCAACGGTGGTTGGTGTGCGATTGGTTTTGGCGAGTTGTTACCAACCTTGGTGCCAAAGTTATGAACGAAAAGTGCTCTCGGTTACCAACTTGCACTATAAAGTAACCAACGATGAGCCGAAAACCTTTTTTGTTTCGCGATTACGACCTTTGCAAATTATCGGCAATGATCCGTCGGGACCGTTGTTAGTGTGGTTTCGGTTGTCCACGGACGTGCATTACTTCGAATGATCCAACGGTGGTTGGTGTGTGATTGCTTTTGGCGAGCTGTTACCAACCTTGGTACCAAAGTTATGTACGAACAGTGCTCTCGGTTACCAACTTGCACTATAAAGTAACCAACGATGAGCCGAAAACCTTTTCTGTTTCGCGATTACGACCTTGGAAATTATCGGCAATGATCCGTTGGGACCGTTGTTAGTGTGGTTTCGGTTGTCCACGGACGTGCATTACTTCGAATGATCCAACGGTGGTTGGTGTGCGAATGGTTTTGGCGAGCTGTTACCAACCTTGGTGCCAAAGTTATGTACGAAGAGTGCTCTCGGTTACCAACTTGCACCGTAAAGTAACCAACGATGAGCCGAAAACTTTTTTTGTTTCGCGATTACGACCTTTGCAAATTATCGGCAATGATCCGTCGGGACCGTTGTTAGTGTGGTTTCGGTTGTCCACGGACGTGCATTACTTCGAATGATCCTACGGTGGTTAGTGTGTGATTGGTTTTGGCGAGCTGTTACCAACCTTGGTGCCAAAGTTATGTACGAACAGTGCTCTCGGTTACCAACTTGCACTGTAAAGTAACCAACGATGAGCCGAAAACCTTTTTTGTTTCGCGATTACGACCTTTGCAAATTATCGGCAATGATCCATCGGGACCGCTGTTAGTGTGGTTTCGGTTGTCCACGGACGTGCATTACCTCGAATGATCCAACGGTGATTGGTGTGTGATTGGTTTTGGCGAGCTGTTACCAACCTTGGTGCCAAAGTTATGTACGAACAGTGCTCTCGGTTACCAACTTGCACTATAAAGTAACCAACCATGAGCCGTAAACCTTTTTTGTTTCGCGATTACGACCTTTGCAAATTATCGGCAATGATCCGTCGGGACCGTTGTTAGTGTGGTTCCGGTTGTCCACGGACGTGCATTACTTCGAATGATCCAACGGTGGTTGGTGTGTGATTGCTTTTGGCGAGCTGTTACCAACCTTGGTGCCAAAGTTATGTATGAACAATGCTCTCGGTTACCAACTTGCACTATAAAGTAACCAACGATGAGCCGAAAACCTTTTCTGTTTCGCGATTACGACCTTTGCAAATTATCGGCAATGATCCGTCGGAACTGTTGTTAGTGTGGTTTCGGTTGTCCACGGACGTGCATTACCTCGAATGATCCAATGGTGGTTGGTGTGCGATTGGTTTTGGCGAGCTGTTACCAACCTTGGTGCCAAAGTTATGTACGAACAGTGCTCTCGGTTACCAACTTGCACTATAAAGTAACCAACGATGAGCCGTAAACCTTTTTTGTTTCGCGATTACGACGTTTGTAAATTATCGGCAATGATCCGTCGGGACCGTTGTTAGTGTGGTTTCGGTTGTCCACGGACGTGCATTACCTCGAATGATCCAATGGTGGTTGGTGTGCGATTGGTTTTGGCGAGCTGTTACCAACCTTGGTGCCAAAGTTATGTACGAACAGTGCTCTCGGTTACCAACTTGCACTATATAGTAACCAACGATAAGCCGAAAACTTTTTTTGTTTCGCGATTACGACCTTGGAAATTATCGGCAATGATCCGTCGGGACCGTAGTTAGTGTGGTTTCGGTTGTCCACGGACGTGCATTACCTCGAATGATCCAACGGTGGTTGGTGTGCGATTGGTTTTGGCGAGCTGTTACCAACCTTGGTACCAAAGTTATGTACGAACAGTGCTCTCGGTTACCAACTTGCACTGTAAAGTAACCAACGATGAGCCGAAAACCTTTTCTGTTTCGCAATTACGACCTTGGAAATTATCGGCAATGATCCGTCGGGACCGTTGTTAGTGTGGTTTCGGTTGTCCACGGACGTGCATTACTTCGAATGATCCAACGGTGGTTGGTGTGCGAATGGTTTTGGCGAGCTGTTACCAACCTTGGTGCCAAAGATATGTACGAACAGTGCTCTCGGTTACCAACTTGCACCGTAAAGTAATCAACGATGAGCCGAAAACTTGTTTTGTTTCGCGATTACGACCTTTGCAAATTATCGGCAATGATTCGTCGGGACCGTTGTTAGTGTGGTTTCGGTTGTCCATGGACGTGCATTACTTCGAATGATCCTACGGTGGTTGGTGTGTGATTGGTTTTGGCGAGCTGTTACCAACCTTGGTGCCAAAGTTATGTACGAACAGTGCTCTCGGTTACCAACTTGCACTGTAAAGTAACCAACGATGAGCCGAAAACCTTTTTTGTTTCGCGATTACGACCTTTGCAAATTATCGGCAATGATCCATCAGGACCGTTGTTAGTGTGGTTTCGGTTGTCCACGGACGTGCATTACCTCGAATGATCCAATGGTGGTTGGTGTGGGATTGGTTTTGGTGAGCTGTTACCAACCTTGGTGCCAAAGTTATGTACGAGTAGTGCTCTCGGTTACCAACTTGCACTATAAAGTAACCAACGATGAGCCGTAAACCTTTTTTGTTTCGCGATTACTACATTTGCAAATTATCGGCAATGATCCGTCGGGACCGTTGTTAGTGTGGTTTCGGTTGTCCACGGACGTGCATTACTTCGAATGATCTAATGATGGTTGGTGTGTGATTGCTTTTGGCGAGCTGTTACCATCCTTGGTGCCAAAGTTATGTACGAACAGTGCTCTCGGTTACCAACTTGCACTATAAAGTAACCAACGATGAGCCGAAAACCTTTTTTGTTTCGCGATTACGACGTTTGTAAATTATCGGCAATGATCCGTCGGGACCGTTGTTAGTGTGGTTTCGGTTGTCCACGGACGTGCATTACCTCGAATGATCCAATGGTGGTTGGTGTGCGATTGGTTTTGGCGAGCTGTTACCAACCTTGGTGCCAAAGTTATGTACGAACAGTGCTCTCGGTTACCAACTTGCACTATATAGTAACCAACGATAAGTCGAAAACTTTTTTTGTTTCGCGATTACGACCTTTGAAAATTATCGGCAATGATCCGTCGGGATCGTTGTTAGTGTGGTTTCGGTTGTCCACGGACGTGCATTACCTCGAATGATCCAACGGTGGTTGGTGTGTGATTGCTTTTGGCGAGTTGTTACC
The DNA here is from genome assembly GCA_037953625.1 of Crotalaria pallida. Lineage (NCBI taxonomy): Eukaryota > Viridiplantae > Streptophyta > Magnoliopsida > Fabales > Fabaceae > Crotalaria > Crotalaria pallida. Next base: position 29,801,143 of record CM075653.1, read on the forward strand.
AACCTTGGTGCCAAAGTTATGTACGAACAATGCTCTCGGTTACCAACTTGCACTATAAAGTAACCAACGATGAGCCGAAAACCTTTTCTGTTTCGCGATTACGACCTTGGAAATTATCGGCAATGATCCGTCGGGACCGTTGTTAGTGTGGTTTCGGTTGTCCACGGACGTGCATTACTTCGAATGATCCTACGGTGGTTGGTGTGTGATTGGTTTTGGCGAGCTGTTACCAACCTTGGTGCCAAAGTTATGTACGAATAGTGCTCTCGGTTACCAACTTGCACTGTAAAGTAACCAACGATGAGCCGAAAACCTTTTTTGTTTCGCGATTACGACCTTTGCAAATTATCGGCAATGATCCATCAGGACCGTTGTTAGTGTGGTTTCGGTTGTCCACGGACGTGCATTACCTCGAATGATCCAATGGTGGTTGGTGTGGGATTGGTTTTGGCGAGCTGTTACCAACCTTGGTGCCAAAGTTATGTACGAGTAGTGCTCTCGGTTACCAACTTGCACTATAAAGTAACCAACGATGAGCCGTAAACCTTTTTTGTTTCGCGATTACTACATTTGCAAATTATCGGCAATGATCCGTCGGGACCGTTGTTAGTGTGGTTTCGGTTGTCCACGGACGTGCATTACTTCGAATGATCTAACGATGGTTGGTGTGTGATTGCTTTTGGCGAGCTGTTACCATCCTTGGTGCCAAAGTTATGTACGAACAGTGCTCTCGGTTACCAACTTGCACTATAAAGTAACCAACGATGAGCCGAAAACCTTTTTTGTTTCGCGATTACGACGTTTGTAAATTATCGGCAATGATCCGTCGGGACCGTTGTTAGTGTGGTTTCGGTTGTCCACGGACGTGCATTACCTCGAATGATCCAATGGTGGTTGGTGTGCGATTGGTTTTGGCGAGCTGTTACCAACCTTGGTGCCAAAGTTATGTACGAACAGTGCTCTCGGTTACCAACTTGCACTATATAGTAACCAACGATAAGTCGAAAACTTTTTTTGTTTCGCGATTACGACCTTTGAAAATTATCGGCAATGATCCGTCGGGATCGTTGTTAGTGTGGTTTCGGTTGTCCACGGACGTGCATTACCTCGAATGATCCAACGGTGGTTGGTGTGTGATTGCTTTTGGCGAGTTGTTACCAACCTTGGTGCCAAAGTTATGTACGAACAATGCTCTCGGTTACCAACTTGCACTATAAAGTAACCAACGATGAGCCGAAAACCTTTTCTGTTTCGCGATTACGACCTTGGAAATTATCGGCAATGATCCGTCGGGACCGTTGTTAGTGTGGTTTCGGTTGTCCACGGACGTGCATTACTTCGAATGATCCTACGGTGGTTGGTGTGTGATTGGTTTTGGCGAGCTGTTACCAACCTTGGTGCCAAAGTTATGTACGAATAGTGCTCTCGGTTACCAACTTGCACTGTAAAGTAACCAACGATGAGCCGAAAACCTTTTTTGTTTCGCGATTACGACCTTTGCAAATTATCGGCAATGATCCATCGGGACCGTTGTTAGTGTGGTTTCGGTTGTCCACGGACGTGCATTACCTCGAATGATCCAATGGTGGTTGGTGTGCGATTGGTTTTGGCGAGCTGTTACCAACCTTGGTGCCAAAGTTATGTACGAACAGTGCTCTCGGTTACCAACTTGCACTATATAGTAACCAACGATAAGCCGAAAACTTTTTTTGTTTCGCGATTACGACCTTTGAAAATTATCGGCAATTATCCGTCGGGATCGTTGTTAGTGTGGTTTCGGTTGTCCACGGACGTGCATTACCTCGAATGATCCAACGGTGGTTGGTGTGTGATTGCTTTTGGCGAGTTGTTACCAACCTTGGTGCCAAAGTTATGTACGAACAATGCTCTCGGTTACCAACTTGCACTATAAAGTAACCAACGATGAGCCGAAAACCTTTTCTGTTTCGCGATTACGACCTTGGAAATTATCGGCAATGATCCGTCGGGACCGTTGTTAGTGTGGTTTCGGTTGTCCACGGACGTGCATTACTTCGAATGATCCTACGGTGGTTGGTGTGTGATTGGTTTTGGCGAGCTGTTACCAACCTTGGTGCCAAAGTTATGTACGAATAGTGCTCTCGGTTACCAACTTGCACTGTAAAGTAACCAACGATGAGCCGAAAACCTTTTTTGTTTCGCGATTACGACCTTTGCAAATTATCGGCAATGATCCATCGGGACCGTTGTTAGTGTGGTTTCGGTTGTCCACGGACGTGCATTACCTCGAATGATCCAATGGTGGTTGGTGTGCGATTGGTTTTGGCGAGCTGTTACCAACCTTGGTGCCAAAGTTATGTACGAACAGTGCTCTCGGTTACCAACTTGCACTATATAGTAACCAACGATAAGCCGAAAACTTTTTTTGTTTCGCGATTACGACCTTTGAAAATTATCGGCAATGATCCGTCGGGATCGTTGTTTGTGTGGTTTCGGTTGTCCACGGACGTGCATTACCTCGAATGATCCTACGGTGGTTGGTGTGTGATTGGTTTTGGCGAGCTGTTAGCAACCTTGGTGCCAAAGTTATGTATGAACAGTGCTCTCGGTTACCAACTTGCACTATAAAGTAACCAACGATGAGCCGAAAACCTTTTTTGTTTCGCGATTACGACGTTTGTAAATTATCGGCAATGATCCGTCGGGACCGTTGTTAGTGTGGTTTCGGTTGTCCACGGACGTGCATTACTTCGAATGATCCAACGGTGGTTGGTGTGGAATGGTTTTGGCTAGCTGTTACCAACCTTGGTGCCAAAGTTATGTACGAACAGTGCTCTCGTTTACCAACTTGCACCGTAAAGTAACGAACGATGAGCCGAAAACTTTTTTTGTTTCGCGATTACGACCTTTGCAAATTATCGGCAATGATCCGTCGGGACCGTTGTTAGTGTGGTTTCGGTTGTCCACGGACGTGCATTACTTCGAATGATCCTACGGTGGTTGGTATGTGATTGGTTTTGGCGAGCTGTTACCAACCTTGGTGCCAAAGTTATGTACGAATAGTGCTCTCGGTTACCAACTTGCACTGTAAAGTAACCAACGATGAGCCGAAAACCTTTTTTGTTTCGCGATTACGACCTTTGCAAATTATCGGCAATGATCCATCGGGACCGTTGTTAGTGTGGTTTCGGTTGTCCACGGACGTGCATTACCTCGAATGATCCAATGGTGGTTGGTGTGCGATTGGTTTTGGCGAGCTGTTACCAACCTTGGTGCCAAAGTTATGTACGAACAGTGCTCTCGATTACCAACTTGCACCGTAAAGTAACCAACGATGAGCCGAAAACTTTTTTTGTTTCGCGATTACGACCTTTGTAAATTATCGGCAATGATCCGTCGGGACCGTTGTTACTGTGGTTTCGGTTGTCCACGGACGTGCATTACTTCGAATGATCCAACGGTGGTTGGTGTGCGATTGGTTTTGGCGAGCTGTTACCAACCTTGGTGCAAAAGTTATCTACGAACCGTGCTCTCGGTTACCAACTTGCACTATAAAGTAACCAACGATGAGCCGAAAACCTTTTTTGTTTCGCGATTACGACCTTTGCAAATTATCGGCAATGATCCGTCGGGACCGTTGTTAGTGTGGTTCCGGTTGTCCACGGACGTGCATTACTTCGAATGATCCAACGGTGGTTGGTGTGTGATTGCTTTTGGCGAGCTGTTACCAACCTTGGTGATGAGCATTTTATTTCCCATTATTCCTTGCATTATTTTACTCCTATTATTGATACTTGTTGCCTATTTGACATTGTTTAGCTTGATTTAGTGATTTAGAGTTTATTGGACTAATATTCTGAATATTGTTTAATTTGGGATTATTTAGCCTAATTAATTTTATTTCTATTTTCAAGTCATATTTGGCACAAGGGCTTTTTGGACATTTTGGGAATGAAGATTTAATGTTGGAAGAGAAGATATATGATGAAGTGAAGATTGTAATCTATCTTTAGGATTAGTTGAGATTTAGTTATATCTTTTAAGATTTAGATTTTATCTATAAGATATTTTTAGATTTAATTTAGAGATAAGCTTTCCTTAGGATTTGGGCCCATGATTTAGGCCCGTTTTGTGATTTAAAAAGCTAAATTCGTGTAAACCCTGGAGAGACCTTCCAATCACGTTTTTTACATTCTCTCTCATAGAGAAGGCTTAGTTTTGCTCTCCAAGCTTGTGGTGGCTGCTAGGGTTTCTCTCTCTTCCCTTTTCTACACGTTTTTTGGTATTTTTCTTCATGGAAGGCTAAACTCTTAGGTTAAATCCCTTTGGTAATGTATCACATACTCTTGAGGTTTTGTTCTTAATGCTATTTCGTTTTTATTCACTGTTTTCATGCTTATTGATATGTTATGGTTCGCTTAGTTCCATTCTATAGAGATAATCCATGTGTATGAATGCTTAATTTATGCAAACTCGTAAAAACTCCATGCTTTGGCTTTTAATGCTTAATTAGAGGTTTGGGTTTTGGGGTGAGAATTGAATTTTCGCTTAGTATTTAATTCTCACGAGTTGGACAGTGAAGAGGAAAGAAATTGATCTTTTGTGACCGATGATAGAGTTGTGAACGCGAGCCAAAGGGGTTTATCCGCTTTTCCTTATCTGTTTCTTCGTTTTGATTTAATTCTGTTTTGATTTCAATTATTCAATATTCAATACAAAAAAAAAAACCCCCTGTTTTCTATGCATACTATGTGTTCGACCTTTTGCTTGATAAGATATTCCTTGGGAGACGACCTAGGAGTCACTTCCTAGTACTATACTTAAACTGTTTTTATTTGTATCGGGTACGGCCTCGATCAAATTTGGCGCCGTTGCCGGGGAATATCGGTTCTTGCCAAAGGTCATTAGTAGTTAGTTAGTGTCGTAGTTAGTATAGTTATTATAGTGTGTCGTGTCTGATTTAGGGTCTAGTAGTCAATTTTGATAACCGGTTGAAGTTGCATTGTTTGCTGTTTTGCTATTTTGTTGCAATTAGTGTATTTGATTGATTCTGTGGTTGCTAGTTCACATAGTTGTGGGTAGGAATTTTTGCACGAAAATTTATATCCACACTACTTTTATCATATAAAAAGGTTTTGAGGCACCACGATCACTCAGATCATCACTGGTTGTGAGTTCCAGAGAAATTTTCCAAGTTTTAGCAGCACTGTCTTCAAATCGTCGCAACTTTTGACCCGTAACTCGGAATTTGACGAATTTTATATCAAATCGAAGGGAATTTTCTGAATAATCTGATTTTTCTGACTTTTTCAGAAAACTTCTTCGTCTGGATCCTGAAAAAGCCGTTTTACTATTTCTTTTTTATTTTACAAGTTTTATTTTCTTAGTTTTTGGTCTCTGATTTAATTGTTTGACTTGGTTCCCTTTTGAATTTTGTCCTCAAACTTTTTGTGGTATGTTTTCATGATTTTAGGGTGCTGAAAAAAATAAAGAAAAAATTTTAAAAAATAAAAAAAATTTTGTTGCCTATTTTGGTCATGTATATTAGTGACAGTTTGCTATGCTTCATGGTGTTCTGTTCAGTACATGACTAGGGGCAACCCAAGCTACTTGCATCCATATAACCCTGAAATTGATAGAACTTATCACAGACTAGCTAGACAAAATAGGAACCAGTCCATAGGTAGTGAGTCTATTGAGTCTTTACATAGTGAGTCTGCTTCTTTTTCTTCTATTCCTATAAATTCTGATTCTTATTCTGATTATTCTGAAAATATGGCTCAACCTCCACCACGTGAGAGGACATTGAGGGAGCTGGCTGCACCTGATTTCACTATTGAAGATTTGTGCATCCAGTATCCCGATGACCCGTATGAGCTAAGGTCTGGACTAATTCATTTGTTGCCCAAGTTTAATGGTCTTGCAGGTGAGGATCCTCATAAACATCTCAAGCAGTTCCATATTGTCTGTGCTACTATGAAACCACATGATGTGCAAGAGGATCATGTTTGTCTTAAGGCATTCCCACACTCCCTAGAGGGGCTAGCCAAGGATTGGTTGTACGATCTGGCCCCTGGTTCTATCACAGTCTGGGATGACCTGAAGAGGGCATTTTTGGAGAAATTCTTCCCTGCATGCAGAACAACAGCAATCCGAAAGGATATATCAGGCATCAGGCAACAAAGTGGAGAAAGTCTCTATGAGTATTGGGAGAGATTCAAGAGACTGTGTGCGAGCTGCCCCCACCATCAGATCTCAGAGCAGCTGCTTATTCAATATTTCTATGAAGGTCTCAACCTCATGGAGAGAAACATGCTTGATGCTGCAAGTGGTGGTGCCCTAGGAGACATGACACCTTTAGAAGCCAGAGTCAAGATTGAGAAGATGGCTTCCAATTGTCAACAATTCCATGCAAGGGGCAACAGCGATGCAATCATAGTGAGAGGAGTGAATGATGTTGGCACAAGTTCTGGTAAGGTTGAGAAGCTTGAACAGAAGATAGATTCACTTACAACTTTGGTCACTCAATTGGCCATCAACCAGAAGAAGTTGTCCCTGCCTGCTAGATTATGTGGCATATGCACATCCGCTGAGCACCCCACAGATGCATGCCCTTCTGTGCAGCAGCAGCCCACGACTGGTGCTGACCAACCTGAGGCATATGCCGCCAACATCTTCAACAGTAGAAACCAGCAGCCACAGAACTTTGATCTCTCTACCAATAGATACAACCCTGGTTGGAGGAACCATCCCAACCTGAGATGGTCTGATCAGCAGCAACCTTCACAGGTTCAATTTCAGAACAATTCTAGACCACCATATGTACCTCCTCCAGTCCAGCAACAGAGACAACAACAGGCTAATTCTGCACCACCAGCTCCTAGTACTGAGCAGCAGCCTTCATTGGAAGAGCTGATGAAACAGATGACCATTCAAAATCTCCAATTCCAACAGGAAACTAGAGCATCCATTCAAAGACAAGAGGCCTCCATTCAATCTTTGACCAATCAGATGGGACAGATGGCAACAGCAATCAACACTATGCAATCTCAGAATTCTAACAAGTTGCCATCCCAAACAGTGATCAATCCAAACCAGAATGTGAATGCCATTAGTCTAAGGTCAGGGAAGCAGATTGTCACACCCACACCAGAATCTGATCTCAACAAAGATGATCTAGTTTCAACCAACAAGAAGAGCCAAATGGTCGAGGAGAGTGAGCACACAAGTACCAGAAATTCCCATCCAGCTCGGCCTTCCACAAGCACAACACCTGCTGCTGCCCAACAACCACCCCCCATTCCTCTTCCTTTCCCACCAAGGGGGGTGACTCAAAGCAAGAAAATGGAAGAGATTGACAAAGAGATACTTGACACATTCAGGAAGGTGGAAGTCAACATACCCCTTCTTGATGCAATCAAGCAGATTCCAAGGTATGCAAAGTTCTTGAAGGATCTATGCACACACAAACGGAAGCTCAAGGGCAATGAGAGGATCAGCATGGGAAGAAATGTCTCTGCTCTTATAGGTAAACCCGTCCCTCATATTCCTGAAAGTGTAAGGATCCTGGAACTTTCTCTGTGCCTTGTATCATAGGTAATACTAAATTTGAGAATGCTTTGCTAGATTTAGGAGCATCTATTAATGTTATGCCTATGTCTGTTTTCAAGTCTCTTTCACTTGGACCCCTTCAACCTACGGGTGTGGTTATTCACTTGGCAAATAGATCTACTGCCTACCCCGCAGGTTTGATAGAGGATGTCCTGGTTCGGGTTGAAGAGCTTATCTTTCCTGCTGATTTTTATATTCTTGATATGGAAGAGGACACCTCTCGTAGTGCTGTCCCTATCATATTAGGGAGACCATTTTTGAAAACAGCCCGAACCAAGATAGATGTGCATGCAGGTACACTTTCCATGGAATTTGATGACAGTGTGGTTCGATTCAATATTTTTGATGCTATGAAACATTTTTCTGATGACCACTCTGTTTTTCATGTTGACTTGATTGATGATCTGATTGATGAACATGTTCTAGACTTTTTGCATGATTATGATTTGCCATCTTTCACTAGCTCATTTACTTGTTCTGCATGTTCTGATTCCAAAATGTGCACTGCATGCATTGAAATTGACCAGTTTTTAAATTCTGCTACTGCATCTGTTGATTCATATGATATAGATTCAGATCATGCTAACCCTAACCCCATTTCTGTTATGCATGAGTGTAATCCATTTGTTCAGGTGCAGGCGGCAGAATCCAATTCTGCTGCTCCTTTAGTTCCATCTGTGATGCAGGCACCTTTATTGGACCTGAAGCCCCTTCCTCCTCATCTCAAATATGCTTACTTGGAGGCTGAGCAGAAACTTCCAGTGATCATCTCTACCTCCCTTTCTGTTGATCAAGAGAAGCAACTGCTGGATGTGATTAGAGAAAACAAAAGGGCAATAGGATGGACTTTGGCAGACATACCTGGTATTAGCCCCTCCATGTGCATGCATCGGATTTTATTGGAGGATGGGGCTAAACCAGTGAGACAACCCCAGAGACGGTTGAACCCCCAGATTCTTGATGTGGTAAAGAAAGAGGTCACGAAGCTGCTGCAAGCTGGTATTATCTACCCCATTTCAGACAGCACTTGGGTAAGCCCGGTTCAAGTAGTTCCCAAGAAGTCTGGGGTGACAGTTGTCAAAAATGAGAAGGATGAGCTGATTCCCACTAGAGTGCAGAACAGTTGGAGAGTCTGCATTGACTATAGGAAGCTCAACCAGGCGACCCGCAAGGATCACTTTCCTCTTCCCTTCATTGATCAGATGTTGGAGCGCCTGCCAGGTAAATCTCACTATTTCTTCTTAGATGGTTTCTCTGGTTATTTCCAAATTTGTATTGCACCAGAGGACCAACATAAGACTACATTTACCTGTCCTTTTGGTACATTTGCTTATAGGAAGATGCCTTTTGGCCTATGCAATGCTCCTGGCACTTTTCAAAGATGTATGATGAGTATTTTTAATGACTTACTTGAGCATTGCATAGAGGTCTTCATGGATGATTTTAGTGTATATGGTTCCTCTTTTGATGCATGTCTTGAAAGTTTGTCTAAGGTGCTTAATAGGTGCATTGAGACTAACCTTGTCTTGAATTTTGAAAAATGTCATTTTATGGTAGAACAAGGCATAGTCTTAGGGCACATTATTTTGCATAAGGGCATAGAGGTTGACCCTGCTAAGCTGCATGTAATATCACATTTGCCTTACCCCTCTTGCGTGCGAGAGGTGCGTTCTTTTCTTGGCCATGCAGGTTTCTATCGCAGGTTTATTCAGAACTTTAGCAAGACAGCCCTTCCACTATCCAACTTGCTTCAAAAGGATACCGCATTTGAGTTTGGAGACCAATGCAAGAAGGCATTTGATGAGCTAAAGAGAGCACTCACCATCACTCCCATCATCCAACCACCTGACTGGACTCTCCCATCTGAGCTCATGACCGATGCCTCGAATTATGCTTTGGGAGCAGTTCTCTCCCAAAGGGTTGGTAAGATGTCTCATGTGATTTATTATGCATCTAGGACTTTAGATTCAGCACAAGTTAATTACACCACAACTGAAAAGGAGTTGTTAGCCATTGTCTTTGCACTTGATAAGTTTAGATCATATCTATTAGGTTCTAAGGTTGTGGTGTATACTGATCATGCTGCTCTGAAGTATCTTTTGAAAAAGACAGATTCCAAACCTAGGTTGATTAGATGGATGTTGCTCCTCCAGGAGTTTGATCTTGAGATTCAGGATCGGAGTGGTGCACATAACCTTGTCGCAGACCACTTGAGCAGAATAGAGAGAGAGGAGGATGCATTTCCTATCCGGGATGACTTCCCGGATGAGCAGCTTTTAGTTTTGCATGTTTCACATCCCCCTCCCCTTACTCCTTGGTTTGCTGATATTGTAAATTATATAGTTGCTTCTATTTTTCCACCCTTGGCATCCAAAGCTCAAAGAGACAAATTGAAGAGCGATGCCAAGTATTATGTATGGGATGACCCCTATTTGTGGCGTTTTTGCAGTGATAAGGTCATTTGCAGGTGCATTCCAGACCAGGATATCCAATCGGTTCTCCAATTTTGCCATGCTTCACCAGTTGGAGGCCACCTTGGCACTCAAAGGACAGCACGAAAGGTGCTGGATTCTGGATTTTATTGGCCTACCATCTTCAAGGATGCAAGCAAAATCTGCAGCTCATGTGAGCAATGTCAAAGGGCAGGAGGCACCCTATCTTGGAGGCAACAGATGCCGCAACAACCTATGTTGTTCTGTGAGGTGTTTGATGTCTGGGGTATAGATTTCATGGGCCCCTTTCCTGTTTCTTTTGGTTTTTATTATATCTTACTTGTTGTGGATTATGTATCCAAATGGGTGGAAGCTAAGGCCACCAGGACTAATGATGCTCAGGTTGTTGTAGATTTTGTCAGGACTAATATCCTTTGCAGGTTTGGCATACCTAGAGCCATAGTCAGTGATCAAGGCACACACTTCTGCAATAGATCCATGCAAGCTTTGCTCAAGAAGTATGGGGTTGTGCACAAAGTTTCTACACCATATCACCCCCAAACCAATGGGCAAGCTGAGATTTCAAACAGAGAGATCAAGCGGATTTTGGAGAAGATGGTGAAGCCTAATAGAAAGGATTGGAGCACACGATTGGAGGATGCTCTATGGGCCCATCGGACTGCTTACAAGGCACCCATAGGGATGTCACCTTATCGGGTTGTTTTTGGTAAGGCATGCCACCTGCCTGTGGAGATAGAGCACCGTGCATATTGGGCTGTGAAGCAATGTAACTTAGCTCTTGATCAAGCGGGTGAGGAGAGGAAGCTGCAGTTGAGTGAGCTAGATGAGATCCGTTTGGAGGCCTATGAGAATTCCAAGTTCTACAAAGAGAAGACCAAGAAGCTCCATGATAGCTCAATTTGCAGAAAGGAGTTCTTGGTTGGTCAAAAAGTGTTGCTCTACAACTCTAGGCTTGGACTCATGAGTGGAAAGCTCCGCTCTAAATGGATTGGACCGTTTGTAGTCACCCAGGTGTTTCCTTATGGCACTGTGGAGATCAAGAGTGAGTCCACAGACAAGAGCTTCAAAGTCAATGGCCATCGACTCAAGCCTTTCCTAACCTCTCCTACTTTGGATGATGCACCTGTGGAGGAGGCCTCATTGGTCGACCCCATTTTTGACCCACCATGATTTCGGGAGTCTTCTTTTCTCCTTCCTTACTCTTTTTATTGCACTTGTCTATATCTGTCTTATTCTGCTATTTGTGTTCCATTGAGGACAATGTGTGATTTAAGTGTGGGGGGGGGGAGAGTAGTTTAGGTTGCATATTTTTTCTTTGATTTTTTAGGTTTTGCTAAGTTTTGGGCATTTTCTTGCATGTTTTTGCTTCATTTTAGTAGAGTCTTGGTATCTTGTGTCTGAATTCATGCATTTCTGTGTGTAAAGTTGCTTTTGATAATTAAGAGGTGGTAACACTGTGATAGAATTGTCCCTTTTGTGAGGATTTGAGCCTTAATTGTGGGTGGATTGCTATATATGCCACCTAATTTTTCTTTCATGTGTGATTGCACTCTGGATTACTTGCACTCTAGAACTTGACTTGACTCTTGTTGATACTTGATATTCCCATGCACATTTTGAAATGATTTAGGCATTGATTTTTTTCTTGAATAAGCCACTAGCCATATGAGCCTACCTTGAATGAATTTATCCTTTGATAGCCCCTTTGAGCCTTTATATCCCTTTTCTTTGTTCTTTAGCTCATTACAAGCCTATGACTGAAAAACCATGATTGTCCTAACCTTAGGGAATGTTGGAGTTTTGGAATTGTTTTAGGAATGGGTATTAAGTAAGCGAGGGTGCTTTGTTCTTCATCTCTTGTGAGTTCTGGGTTTTGCTTCTATGGTCGGTGATGTAATTATGGCTTTATCTCATTATGCCATTTTTGTTGTTTCTTCTTTCCTTTCATTCATGAAGTTCTGCAATGAAAAAAAAATTGAAAAAATGAATGATGAAAAAAAAAAGAAAGAAAGAAGAAGAAGAAAAAAAATGGAATAAAAGGTTGATTGAGGCATGGAGGATTGGAATTAGAGGTTGTTGTTATGTTTACCATTTCATTCTGGGGTGGATTGTGCTTATTTTTTTTTTACTTGTTCCCCATTGCTCCTCTAGTCCCTGGGTTTTAGCTACATTTCCCATATTTTTATCCTACCTTGTCCTTGGCCCCATTACAACCCTGAAAAGACCTTTTGATCTTAATGTGCATGTGTGTTGATTGTTGATGTTAGAGGCTTGTCAAGCCTATGGTTGTGTTTTTTTTTCATGATGTGCCTTGAGTGTAAACACTGATTAACCTTAAACACTTGAGTGTAAACACTATTGAGTGATCCTTGTGAGTTTCTATCATCTTTGTGACTACCCTCTTGATGTCATTGGTTTTCTTTGCATATTTGAAATAATTGGATGATGTTCATGGATGCCTTGATTCTTTGGTCCTTATTTTCTTCATGTGCTCGATTTTGCCCATTTCTTTGCATTTCCTAGAATTCATTGTGAAGTATGTAATCTCTTAGGTTTGCATTCATTAGTTTTAGTAATCTTGTTACATGATTCACTTTGGTGCATATTGATTTTCTCAGTCCTAATTCTTAGTTTTGCCCAGGAGTGCAAAAGGATAAGTGTGGGGGTATTTGATGAGCATTTTATTTCCCATTATTCCTTGCATTATTTTACTCCTATTATTGATACTTGTTGCCTATTTGACATTGTTTAGCTTGATTTAGTGATTTAGAGTTTATTGGACTAATATTCTAAATATTGTTTAATTTGGGATTATTTAGCCTAATTAATTCTATTTCTATTTTCAGGTCATATTTGGCACAAGGGCTTTTTGGACATTTTGGGAATGAAGATTTAATGTTGGAAGAGAAGATATATGATGAAGTGAAGATTGTAATCTATCTTTAGGGTTAGTTGAGATTTAGTTATATCTTTTAAGATTTAGATTTTATCTATAAGATATTTTTAGATTTAATTTAGAGATAAGCTTTCCTTAGGATTTGGGCCCATGATTTAGGCCCGTTTTGTGATTTAAAAAGCTAAATTCGTGTAAACCCTGGAGAGACCTTCCAATCACGTTTTTTACATTCTCTCTCATAGAGAAGGCTTAGTTTTGCTCTCCAAGCTTGTGGTGGCTGCTAGGGTTTCTCTCTCTTCCCTTTTCTACACGTTTTTTGGTATTTTTCTTCATGGAAGGCTAAACTCTTAGGTTAAATCCCTTTGGTAATGTATCACATACTCTTGAGGTTTTGTTCTTAATGCTATTTCGTTTTTATTCATTGTTTTCATGCTTATTGATATGTTATGGTTCGCTTAGTTCCATTCTATAGAGATAATCCAAGTGTATGAATGCTTAATTTATGCAAACTCGTAAAAACTCCATGCTTTGGCTTTTAATGCTTAATTAGAGGTTTGGGTTTTGGGGTGAGAATTGAATTTTCGCTTAGTATTTAATTCTCACGAGTTGGACAGTGAAGAGGAAAGAAATTGATCTTTTGTGACCGATGATAGAGTTGTGAACGCGAGCCAAAGGGGTTTATCCGCTTTTCCTTATCTGTTTCTTCGTTTTGATTTAATTCTGTTTTGATTTCAATTATTCAATATTCAATACAAAAAAAAAACCGCCTGTTTTCTATGCATACTATGTGTTCGACCTTTTGCTTGATAAGATATTCCTTGGGAGACGACCTAGGAGTCACTTCCTAGTACTATACTTAAACTGTTTTTATTTGTATCGGGTACGGCCTCGATCACTTGGTGCCAAAGTTATGTACGAACAGTGCTCTCGGTTACCAACTTGCACTATAAAGTAACCAACGATGAGCCGAAAACCTTTTCTGTTTCGCGATTACGACCTTGGAAATTATCGGCAATGATCCGTCGGGACCGTTGTTAGTGTGGTTTCGGTTGTCCACGGACGTGCATTACTTCGAATGATCCAACGGTGGTTGGTGTGCGAATGGATTTGGCGAGCTGTTACCAACCTTGGTGCCAAAGTTATGTACGAACAGTGCTCTCGGTTACCAACTTGCACCGTAAAGTAACCAACGATGAGCCGAAAACTTTTTTTGTTTCGCGATTACGACCTTTGCAAATTATCGGCAATGATCCGTCGGGACCGTTGTTAGTGTGGTTTCGGTTGTCCATGGACGTGCATTACTTCGAATGATCCAACGGTGGTTGGTGTGCGAATGGTTTTGGCGAGCTGTTACCAACCTTGGCGCCAAAGTTATGTACGAACAGTGTTCTCGATTACCAACTTGCACCGTAAAGTAACCAACGATGAGCCGAAAACTTTTTTTGTTTCGCGATTACGACCTTTGCAAATTATCGGCAATGATCCGTCGGGACCGTTGTTAGTGTGGTTTCGGTTGTCCACGGACGTGCATTACTTCGAATGATCCAACGGTGGTTGGTGTGCGATTGGTTTTGGCGAGCTGTTACCAACCTTGGTGCCAAAGTTATGTACGAACAGTGCTCTCGGTTACCAACCTGCACTATAAAGTAACCAACGATGAGCCGAAAACCTTTTTTGTTTCGCTATTACGACCTTTGCAAATTATCGGCAATGATCCATCGGGACCGTTGTTAGTGTGGTTTCGGGTGTCCACAGACGTGCATTACTTCGAATGATCCAACGGTGGTTGGTGTGCGATTGGTTTTGGCGAGCTGTTACCAACCTTGGTGCCAAAGTTATGTACGAACAGTGCTCTCGGTTACCAACCTGCACTATAAAGTAACCAACGATGAGCCGAAAACCTTTTTTGTTTCGCGATTACGACCTTTGCAAATTATCGGCAATGATCCATCGGGACCGTTGTTAGTGTGGTTTCGGTTGTCCACGGACGTGCATTACCTCGAACGATCCAACGGTGGTTGGTGTGGGATTGGTTTTGGCGAGCTGTTACCAACCATGGTGCCAAAGTTATGTACGAACAGTGCTCTCGGTTACCAACTTGCACTATAAAGTAAGCAACGATGAGCCGAAAACCTTTTTTGTTTCGCAATTACGACCTTTGCAAATTATCGGCAATGATCCGTCGGGACCGTTGTTAGTGTGGTTTCGGATGTCCACGGACGTGCATTACGTCGAATGATCCAACGGTGGTTGGTGTGTGATTGCTTTTGGCGAGCTGTTACCAACCTTGGTACCAAAGTTATGTACGAACAGTGCTCTCGGTTACCAACTTGCACTATAAAGTAAGCAACGATGAGCCGAAAACCTTTTTTGTTTCGCAATTACGACCTTTGCAAATTATCGACAATGATCCGTCGGGACCGTTGTTAGTGTGGTTTCGGATGTCCACGGACGTGCATTACTTCGAATGATCCAACGGTGGTTGGTGTGTGATTGCTTTTGGCGAGCTGTTACCAACCTTGGTACCAAAGTTATGTACGAACAGTGCTCTCGGTTACCAACTTGCACTATAAAGTAACCAACGATGAGCCGAAAACCTTTTCTGTTTCGCGATTACGACCTTGGAAATTATCGGCAATGATCCGTCGGGACCGTTGTTAGTGTGGTTTCGGTTGTCCACGGACGTGCATTACTTGGAATGATCCAACGGTCGTTGGTGTGTGATTGGTTTTGGCGAGCTGTTACCAACCTTGGTGCCAAAGTTATCTACGAACAGTGCTCTCGGTTACCAACTTGCACCGTAAAGTAACCAACGATGAGCCGAAAACTTTTTTTGTTTCGCGATTACGACCTTTGCAAATTATCGGCAATGATCCGTCGGGACCGTTGTTAGTGTGGTTTCGGTTGTCCACGGACGTGCATTACTTGGAATGATCCAACGGTCGTTGGTGTGTGATTGGTTTTGGCGAGCTGTTACCAACTTGGTGCAAAAGTTATCTACGAACCGTGCTCTCGGTTACCAACTTGCACCATAAAGTAACCAACGATGAGCCGAAAACTTTTTTTGTTTCGCGATTACGACCTTTGCAAATTATCGGCAATGATCCGTCGGGACCGTTGTTACTGTGGTTTCGGTTGTCCACGGACGTGCATTACTTCGAATGATCCAACGGTGGTTGGTGTGCGATTGGTTTTGGTGAGCTGTTACCAACCTTGGTGCCAAAGTTATGTACGAACAGTGCTCTCGGTTACCAACTTGCACTATAAAGTAACCAACGATGAGCCGAAAACCTTTTTTGTTTCGCGATTACGACCTTGGAAATTATCGGCAATGATCCGTCGGGACCGTTGTTAGTGTGATTTCGGTTGTCCACGGACGTGCATTACTTGGAATGATCCAACGGTCGTTGGTGTGTGATTGGTTTTGGCGAGCTGTTACCAACCTTGGTGCCAAAGTTATCTACGAACAGTGCTCTCGGTTACCAACTTGCACTATAAAGTAACCAACGATGAGCCGAAAACCTTTTTTGTTTCGCGATTACGACCTTTGCAAATTATCGGCAATGATCCGTCGGGACCGTTGTTAGTGTGGTTTTGGTTGTCCACGAACGTGCATTACTTCGAATGATCCAACGGTGGTTTGTGTGTGATTGGTTTTGGCGAGCTGTTACCAACCTCGGTGCCAAAGTTATCTACGAAAAGTGCTCTCGGTTACCAACTTGCACCGTAAAGTAACCAACGATGAGCCGAAAACTTTTTTTGTTTCGCGATTACGACCTTTGCAAATTATCGGTAATGATCCGTCGGGACCGTTGTTAGTGTGGTTTCGGTTCTCCACGGACGTGCATTATTTCGAATGATCCAACGGTCGTTGGTGTGTGATTGGTTTTGGCGAGCTGTTACCAACCTTGGTGCCAAAGTTATCTACGAACTGTGCTCTCGGTTACCAACTTGCACTTTAAAGTAACCAACGGTCGGTTACCAACTTGCACTATAAAGTAACAAAAGTTATCTTCGGGACCATTGTTAGTGTGGTTTTGGTTGTCCACGGACGTGCATTACTTTGAATGATACAACGGTCGTTGGTGTGTGATTGGTTTTGGCGAGCTGTTACCGACCTTGGTGCCAAAGTTATCTACAAACAATTTCGGACTTTCAACTGCTGTACAAGACAATTACATTCAACTACCGGAAAATTTTTTTATTTTTTTTGTGTCTTCGCATTACACAATCCAACAATACGATCCTTGTACACATTATCAGGATCCATAACCCAACCTGTAAGCAACCTGTGCCTGATGTTCACGATCTGTTTCTGATATAATAAAAAAACCATTGTAAGTTAATTTGTTTTGACCATCGCACTAATTCAATTAACATACTAATATAGTATGTACATACACTGGAAAATGAAGGCATTGTGAGGCCGCCATCGTATGTCTTGTCTGGATCCCACATTGTCATGTATGTTATGACATGTATACCGCAATAATGTCTATAATAACATGTAACAAAATAAATCAATTTAACAAAAATGTTCAACTTTTATAGATTTGTTCGATTACAATGAGGTGATTAAACATATAACCATCTAATGCATACTTACGAATTTAATTGAGGTTGTAACTCAACTTCCACCATATGCAATTCACTTCTCTTACTAGTCAATAGATATAACAATTCTTCAAATCTTTTTTTCTGCAAATAAAAAACAAGGGAAAAACATTTTGTAAATGAGGTGAAGACCTAACGAAAGGGTTTAAAAACCTTATCCAAATATTGTGACATTAACAACACGGACCGTTAGAGAATCCACATCAGCATATCTTGTCGTGTGATTACCAATTGAATCCAATATGTATAATACCTTCTTCAAAGGATCCAACGTGTAACACCACCAATGGCTATTATACAACACAGGTGAAAAAATCTATGACAGTATTCAAAAAAGGTTATATTATCAACGTCATTGACGATGTAAACCATTAACAAAATAGTACAAAAAATGAAGGCCTTACCAGTTTGCACGCCTGAATTTTGTGCTCTGATTTATGAATGCATGTAACAGAAGGCACAACTCGCCATTCTTTGTGATGCCCATTAACAAAGAGATTCAATGATGACACAACTTCGTCATACACGTTACAAGCATTCGTAAAAACCATGGTTTACAAGCAATATGTAACCAACAAATGAACCCATTCCACCAACCATGAATAAGCATGTAAAGCAATGATGTGTGACATGTATTGACTTGCGTATGTGACTTTCAACCAACCATGCGCTTGCCATCAACATAACCTTATAAAATACGAATAGAGATCTCATGAACATCGAAATATTTATTATGAACAAAACGTGTCAGCTTATTACCAATCTACAAAAATGAAATAGTACCGTGTTGGATACCCAATGTCTTGGCACCATATTCCACGCGTCGCGCCCATTAATGATGTGCCCGTGCATTGATACAACAACCCTAAATCATACCGCACAATAGTAAGAAAAATTTATGCGATGATACGATTATATTAAAGTGTACAATTATGCAACAATGATAATAATACTTACTCCTCAAGATTTGCCCTTTTTACACAATATGTCCACACTGCGACTTCGTTGTCATTAAGAGGGGAATTGTGTTGAAGCATCTCCACTTCCAGTTGCCCAATATGTTCGACGTCCTCTTCATCCTCCTCTCCATCTCCACCGTTCATTTCCAATTCACATGCCTCATCCTCTTCCTCTTCATCTTCGACCTCACATGTGTCTTCCTCTTCCTCTTCCTTTTCCTCTTCCTCTCCCTCTTCCCCTTCCTCGTCATTCTCTTCCATGCCACCCTCCCTTATTTTTACATTGGCCTTCGAAAGCGCGTCATCAAATGGCTTCAACACCCGAAAGTAAATTTCTCTCGTAGCATGACGAGCAGCCTGTAGTTAATTAACTAATGCTTCTGTTAAAATTGCGTTAGCAACAAGTAATACGTAAACAAATATACAAAACATGATTGCTAATATTACCTCGTTTTTCAAAGCATGCACATCTACATCCATTAATTTAGCTTTCTTCTTATTCAAGTACAGTAGACCCAACCAATTTTCAAATCGATGTGAGTTCACATGAAAATTTTCCTCAACTTAACATTAATTTAATATTTATTTATATACTTGATGATATTTCCTCTCATCCGCAATACGCTTCCGGATGTTGTTCTTGTTCCATGCCTTAACGTATGGCCTCTGATTACCAACAACCACGAATCTGAACTATCTTTTTTGAAAATATATAACCTAAACCGGGGAAAAAATAAGTTACTTACATGTCAGAGAAAGTCAAGGTATTTGAAATCAAAATAAACAAAATTTAAAATTAACTTATGTAAAAATAGCGTATACACCTTCAAGAAGAAGGTGCAACCCCCTATGCTCTTCTTCTTTGGGTTCTTCTTAAACTTCCCTATTTCATGAATTAGAACGTCAAACACCAACTTGCTCCAATCGTACCTTCGAATTTGATTTACCCTTTCAATCGATGGCAAGAAGCGAGTAGTTGGTTGAGCCTTAGTAGTCAGGCACAAGAAGATAGTTAGAGCATATAAAACAAATGCTCTAACAAGTTGTCATTTGTAATTCCAACGAAGTCAGTCATACTCTTCTTTTCACGATTGTCCATATGTGTTGGAATTGACATGCCTATCAATGTGGAAAAAAAAACAAATTTGTTATATTTCAGTCGTTCGCTTTTTCTTTTCAAATCAAAAACTGTTATGATAAAATTAATTAGTGACATACCTCCACTAGGGAGGTCAAGTGTCTTGTGAATATCACTTGGGTTCAGCATTATCCGTGCCCCTTTAATGAGAAGTGCATGCTGACTCCAATAATAATTGTTAACCAACTCCAGACAAATATTCCTATCTAGTGTTGGGCAATCCACGTGTGCCAACCCACCAAAGCTGACATTTTTTACAACTTCCAATTGCCCCACCGATAACTTGTTCATAATCTGTTGAATCTGTTTTGGGGAACAACGAGTAGTGAATGCTGGCTGTGAATAGGTTATTATGTTACAATAACAGTTAATATTACTTAGATTGCTTTTACGAAATACAATAATAATAACCAATCACAATGAAGCACCAAACTTACCTCTCTACTCTTTGTGTTTTTGGTACTCATGTTTCAATCTGGATGTTAAAAATATATTACAACATCATAATCAATGAACTCCAACAATAGTGATATTAAGGCAAAGGGATTGGATTGTTAATAATAAAACACTTTATACACATTGGACTGGTACATGTCCTATAAGTTACCAACAATTTGCCTTATCGGTACCAATTTTTCCGTTTCAAATAATTAACTAACACAGGCAATCTAATTTGTGGTCTGAAACAGAAATTCACATGAACCTTGGAAATCCATGTTAATTCACAGTCAGAAACTTTGCACCCTGTTTTTATCAACAAACTAAGCAGTGTTAATATGTATATCTGTATAACTTACTAACGTTTATGGTTGGTAGTAACTACTGGTTTAGTTTACATACTCTCTCATATGTTACCAACACATTATAAAGATAATTATATAGAAATATACATCTGCTTAATAACTAATATGACAGAAATTAAAAAAACAAAACGAATATAGTGCTGTGACAAACATGTAAACGACCAAATATTTACATGTTGGAGACAATAAATAAAAATAAAAGAGTCAGTAGTGCTTTATATTTTTGAAGGGAGGTAGTATAAATTATCGAAATTGACTAGATATTAGCAATGATGGTTTAAAAAACAAATCTTGTTGACATTTATTTTTTTAAAGACGAATTTAAAAAAAAACGTAATGAAATTTTGAATTAGGGATTTTCGGGTTAAATTACTGGCTCTGGTTGTCGAGTCTACCTTGAAAGCTTTACAAATGGGAATAACGGTCCTGGTGGAAGAAAGCGTGGGGGAGTTGAATATTGCTGGACTGATAGTGGGGGTGGTTGGGTGGGAGAAGTTGAAGAAGTGACCAACACCAATAACCACTTGCTTTTGTTGGAAGGGCGGTTCGCGCATACATAAAGAGGAATGCCCCTAGGGAACGCGACTTGCCTTCAAGGAAATGAAGTAACGAGAAATTGAGACAGGGAGTGAGAGATAGAGAGGGTTTGGATGATCGAAATAGAAAAGAAATAAGGGATTGTGATGCTGATAAACTGAATCAGAGAGACAAAGACGGCTTCCTTAGTGAATAGTTAGGCGGGAGTGAGACGAGGTTAAGGCGGGAGTTTATTAAAAAATAGGATGGGGTTTAGGGTTGTGATATCAAAAGGCATTGTTTTGATATACTCCATCCGTCCTAATTATAAGGGCATCTTAACACTTTTACTTTCTTCCCTATTTATAGGGCACTTTACCAATTTTCAATGAACATTAATTATTTTTTTTCATAAACACCCCTATTTATTTAACACTTTTTAGATTCCGAAAAGTATTAATAGGGGTTATTTTGAAAATACATATCAAAATTTGACATTTCCAATACAATTAATTAAATTATTCTTTGGACAAGGATCTTGAGCTTTTTTTCCATTGTTGAACTTAGTAAGATATTATATTTTTTTTGAAAAAATTGAAAAAAAACCATGCGAGGTTGTAAATTGTCAAATAAAATTCAGAGAGAAGTAATTCATGTATGTTTTTTTTTACTATTGATGTGTGTTACTTAGCTGTGGTAAATCATAACTTTGAATAAATAGTGAAGACATCTTTGTAAATTAAAAAAATGTCACTAACAAGTAAAGTAATAATTATCAGGGTCCTTATTATTAATATTTTTTTGTTGAACTCCGTAATCTTAATCAAAGAGTTATTGTAGCATTATATACACACTAAAAATGAAGACATTAATTTCCTGAATATTTCACAACATCTACCCTTAATTGTCAGTGACTAGCACCAGAAGTTGTGGATTCCAGTTAAGCATGATAAAACGCATATAAAGAAGTTTATTGCTATGAAAATTAGAAAGTGGAACTTGATTACTCTTAATCGTGAACATAAATAAGTGAAGTTACAGAGGTGTGGGTTGCGGGGAAAATAAACAAATTCAAAGCAGATATTAAACAGCAGGGGTGATATTCGTAGTTCAAAAGTAATGTAGATCATAATCTGATTTTGTGGAATTCCAGCATTATTTGTCCAAGATCATTCAGATAGACCATAACTTCGAACTCATCATCATCAGTGAACCCATTACGAACAGCAAATCTCTTTCATCCGTTTGTTAAAAAACAAGAGGATTTTGTGGGGACAGTAGACATTGTTACAAGTGTGCAATTGTCGCCATGGATTAAAATAGCTTTGTGCTCCATCTTTGCACTGAGATAGTCTTGAACATGAGATCGGGGCAAAGGCTGGAATCGGAAATGATAAGATGAATTACGATTGATTGAAAACAGTTTAAAATTAAGGCAAGGTTTAAATATGTTTTGATTGAAAATTACCATCGAATCCGCTTGTATCATGTAATCTTTAATTGTTAGGTTGAATGTTGGCGCGTCCTCATTATCTGAAAATGGTTTATAATGTTGTGACAGTGTATTAAGGTACAGGTAAAATAAAAAAGGATTATGGATGTCTCACCCAATGGAAGCTTTGGTGGATACTCAATCTCGTTGCAAGAATGAAATTCCCACGCTTTGACCAGGAAGGTGCAAGCGTCGGTGTACGTGAAGCACAACAAGGCTTCATTTTGTAGCGAAAGATCGGAAACGAATTTGTTCCAACCGGTCTGCAACCAATAGCGACCGTGGTAGCATTCGAGGTCAACGTTCCAAGTTCGTTTGGTCCGAACCTCGATAACAATTGGGTTTGGGATAGAATCGTAGAACCGATGCACAAATCCAGGAGGGAGCTTCTAATAAACAATACAATGAGAGAGTGAATAAATTAAAACTTATCTACATAAAATGAGAATAAGAAATATATATACATCTTTTTCAAGGTGTGTACCTCAGTTCCATCGTGGATGTTGTGTTTGCAAATGGTAATGATGAAGCTTCTATCATCCTTAGGTATCAATTCTGTTATCGGGGTGGTCATTAGATAATTTGAGAAATAATATTGGTTTATGCAAGTGGGGATTCAGCTGGTTCGTATTGGTGTTGATGATGAGGAAGACAGAGAACCTCTGCCGTTGCGGGGAAAAATTGCGGGTGGAGGGTAGGAGGCAAGTAAGGGTTAGGGTTTTTTCAAAGTTAAAGTGGGCCAGTTTTCCATGATGGGCCTTGAAAATTGGATATGGTAAAAAGCATCCAGACATGGCTAAAGCCCGTAATAAATTTAGTTTGAAGATAATATTAAAAAAATGATGTTGTACTTGTATATATACGTAATATATCGATTTTTAACCTTTTGTGGTAAATAAAGCAAAAAATTTTAAAATTTAATAAATTAAAATGAAAAATTTGTAATGAATACATAACTTATATCGATTAATACTTACGACTGTGAAGTAACAGTCAACGCATTACATTTCAACCTACTCTATTTTCGAATTACTAATAATTACTATAGACCCAATGTTTACCATATTACATTTGATTTGCCTTAACGTAGGTTAATACAATGAACAAAACAGAATGCTTAAAGTACTGCTAGTGTATAAGGTACAGTATACGACATCATTAATGCATGAAGTTCTGCTGCAAGGTTTATGACATAAAGGTATTTAAACTTTACTGCGACTGTTTTCTGTAACATCCCTGATTTTTAACCCCTGATTAATAAAATGTTAATTATAAAGTTTATTTATAATTAATTATTTTTAGTCTTGATTTCATGTAATTTATTATGAAAGATGATATTAAAGAATTTTAATACGAGAAAATGAATATTTTCACATTAGTCCCTGTTTGGGGACCTTGAAGTGATTTTAGAAAGATTTTGGAGGGAAGGAAAATAAAAATTATATTTTTCAAAAACTGGTCAAAATACTCGAATAGTTTTGGAAACACTCGAGTATTATGGTCAGAATTGACGAGTTAGTGCGTTTGGTGAGTCACCACCAACGAGTTCGTCTCGTTGACACGAAATCAGTACTCTTCCACGTCCATGGAGGTCGTGTCGTCGTGCATGTACTCCATTGAAGTCTATAAAAACCAATCAACACCGAATTCGTGAAGGATTTGGCAAAGTTTGGGTGTGTTGATTGAGTTAGGGTTTCTGAATTGATTCAATCGATTCTCCCTCTCTGGGTTGATTCGAACCACAAACTATACACCATTGAGAAGCTCACATTCAGGGCTTCACAAATATACCAAGATTGTGAACTGAGAGTTCGTAGATTGGAAGAATCGAAGCTTAGAAGTTGGAGTTGGTTGGCTGTCTCAGGTTCCTGGAGCTTACTTTGGAGCTTGATTCTGGTAAGCTCAGATAACCTCCCCATGTGAATCTTGTTTCTTTAGCTAGTATGCATTGTAGAGAGTATATAGAGACTAATTTCCCCAATTTTTATGGCTGTTTCATGCATCAACCAATTCAATCTTGGTGCTCTGCTGAAACTGTTCTGTTTCAGTGTGGATTTTGGGGAATTCAGCTTGGAAGCTAAGTTTGGGGTAAAGTCTCTGTTGATTCACATCTAAGAGGTAAGGGGGAAGCTCTCTATTCACTAGATAGAGTTTAAATTGCATGCATTTGATTAGAGAGTCACCAAGAGGCTCTAAGGGCTTAGTTGGAATAGGGAAATTGGTTTGGAGACCAACCTGCACTCTAAAATGGTTCTGAGCAAGTTCTATATGTTGCATGTGAGCTATATGCAAGTTGTTTTCATGCCAAAAGTGGTTGGAACTGAATTTGATATGTTGAGTTGTTAAAAATGTGTTTTATGCATAATTGTTGCTCAGATTTGATTCAATGTAATAATTGGTGGTTTCTGTGTTGGAGCATGTATAACATGTACAATGTAAGCTTTGTTGATCATCGGATTGGATTAGAATTGGCTAGAATGGAAAATGGTATGTTAAAATGCAAATTACAGTGTTCTCTGTCTGAAAACACTCGAGTATTGGGGTTGATACTCGAGTATTCGACCCAAAATTGAAACATGAATTTCTGGAAAATGAAGAACACTCGAGTATCATTAAGAATACTAGAGTAATTTGGAAAAAATGAAAAACACTCGAGTATCATGAAGAACACTCGAGTAATTTGGTAAAATCTGAAGAACACTCGAGTACTATGTAGAACACTCGAGTAGTTTTACTCAAACTATTAGAAATACCATTTTCAATTCTGAACCATTGATCAATACTTAAATGACAATAATCCAAGCGATCTAAAACTTGAAAGAAATTGATTGATGATGTGACTATTCCGTTTGGATGATGGGACGTTGCTCGGTTGGCACGTCATAACGTTGCTCGGGTGGCGCGTTATACCATTGAGATATCCCAATCAATTCTTTAAGTGAAGAGTTTGAATGCTAGATCGTTTACCACGTTATGATAACATGTGAAGGACCTTTGGGAATACCAATTTGGTTATGACTTGCCTGTAGTCACATTTTGGTAATGTGACCAGCATTGGTTGCTGCGAACGTTGGATGTTCGTCTTGGTGACGAAATGTGCACATCGATGTTGGTATTATGGACCACGTTCCAAGCATAGTCGTGTGGCTAGCTCGATGACACATTTTGGTAATGTGGACAGTATGTGGTATACTGTTGATTTGATGGTTCAACGGTGTGTTGCACACAAGTGATAAGGTTTACGTCCTTAGGCGACGTGACGTTCATCAGACATGGTGACGTTGTTTATCACCTCTGTCGTGTATCACAAGTGATAAGGTTTACGTCCTTAGGCGACGTGACGTTCATCAGATGCGGTGACGTTTTTTATCACACCCATTGTTTGTTGAGAAGGGTGTGGTGCACACAAGTGATAAGGTTTACGTCCTTAGGCGACGTGACGTTCATCAGACATGGTGACGTTGTTTATCACCTCTGTCGTGTATCACAAGTAATAAGGTTTATGTCCTTAGGCGACGTGACGTTCATCAGATGCGGTGACGTTTTTTATCACACCCATGGTATGTTGAGAAGTGATAGGTTTACGTCCTTCGGCGACGTGACGTTCACCAGGTAGTGTGACGTTTTTATCACTTCCGAGCTAGTACGCCATATGTTTTGGTAACGTATTCGTGATTTGGAAATGCTTTGTGGTATTGGATTGGCGTCCATGAGGACATTAGATGGAGAATCTCAGAAAGAGAAGAATGTCAGGCATCATACCACTTAACCTTATTTGAGCTAAGGTTTGATATTAAGAATAAGTATGAATATCGTATCTGCATTAAGTGCTGCTAAGTGTTAACCGTGGCTGTTAACTGATTTGGGGTTATATGTGCATAATCATGATCACTTCTACATTTAAGCTCTATTGATTATGTGTATAGATTTGCTTACCCCTATGCCCTTGTAGGTGATGTCGCGTTACATCGCTTGCATCGAGGTCCGCCCACTTCTTAGTGGCATATGGATCTGCGAGGATTGCCGAGTAGTGTATGTGGGTGAGATAGTGGTTACCTTCGATCACCCTAATCCACTGGTTCGGTCACATCCTCGTAGATTTAGGATTCCCATCATATACGCTATGCATGTATCTACTTTTTATGAATCATCTCCCACTCGACCAGCTCGCTTGTCTAACAGTTTTCAATTCGAACCTACCCGCTCATACCCTTTTTCTCTTAGAGTCATTCGAGAGGAGACCTCCCCGTCTATTTCAAGGAGTCCTATTAAGGTCACGTTTTCATCAGACCTTGTACCCAGTGGTAGGGTAATTACTCCTTCAAATAAGATCAAGGAGGATTCTGTCGAATACGAGAGCGGAAGCGAGCTTGTCGTTTAATCTATCGGGATTCAATGGAGAGGCGATGATCCCTAGGTATGTGCATAAGGTAAATGATGAGGATCAAGGATCCGGTGTGATGGATGTTGTGGAGAAGATTAGCTGCTGATGCTGATGTTGGATGATGGTTGTTGCTACTTCTTGGAGACTTCTACTACTATTGCCGCGACCAGTGCTATGAGACCAGCTTTGGGAGTTTTATATATTGTGGGAATTTCTTTTGAAAACTCTGGAGCCATGGTCTATTTTGATGTACATATAAATACATAGCCTTATGGACTTGTTCTGGGATTTTGGAGATCCTTACCGCCGGACTATGTATTACGTACCTTTTGATATAAATAAAATCCATGCTTATACTAAAGTCTATTACATAGTTCTGATATTTCCGCTTACTCTGATATTGATTTGAAAGAATTCGGCTATGACATTTTGGAAATGGTATCACTTGGCTAGACGAAAACTGGATGGCAATACTTGAGTTCCTTTATATGAAATAGAGTGCATTTATCCTCAAAGAGAATTCCATCCAAGATTTGAGAAATTACCTTTTGAACAAAGTAAATGCCGAATTCGATTTTAAAAGTAATACATGAACTATTCTCCAAACATCCTATGTTTTGGTTTGTGCACCCGACTATTTGGAAAATATAAAAGAAAATTTTGAATCCAGTATTTTCTAACATTTTACAAGTCCATATATTCTCAAGTAATAGTATTCATTTTGTATTAATTACTTGGGTTATTTTGAGGGTGTAACACTAAGTGGTATTAGAGCAAAAGTCAGATCCTGTAGTAGTGGAAGTATCTCCAGAAAGGTAGTCATCAACATCAAGCAGGTATCCACAGGGCATATTTATTGTTTTGAATACTATTATCTTGCTCAAATGGAGCAATTGATACATTGTTGAAATTGTATGCATTGTTGAAAGCTATTGTTATGACCTTAGGATAGGTTGTGTGGAGAATGTTTCTTAGTCCATCGTATGTGACCATGAGCAATAGCGCAGGTCTATTATGACGACTAGAAATCAAAATCGCACCGATGCGATATTAGAAAGAATCACCGCTGTGCCTGAGGAGGCTAATAAGTGGATTCATACTCTGGATAAGATCTTTAGAACATTAGACTGCACTAAGGCTCAGAAGGTAGCATATGCAGTTTATATGTTAGAAGACGAGGCGGAGAACTGGTGGAATCACACAGTTCAGCTCCTGCACTATGAAGGAAAGGATATTAATTGGGGTGTGTTTACGGAAAAGTTTCTCAATAAATATTTCCCGGAAGACTTAAGAAGGAAAAAGGAAATTGAGTTTCTGCAATTAAAGCAAGGAGACATGAGTGTAGGTGAGTACGCAGCTAAGTTCGAGGAACTGATGAAGTACTCTCCATATTATCAAAACAACCCCGATGAAAGGAGCAAATGCATCAAGTTTGAAAGTGGTTTGAAACCTGAACTGAAATCTGTTTTCAGTTATCTGAAGATTCAAAGCTTTCCTACGTTGGTAGATATGTGTCGAATGTATGAGGATGATAAGAAGGAGGAAGTATTAGCTGATCAAGCAAAGAGTAACCAGCCGAGTTATGGACCACAAAGAAAGAAAAGATTTGATCTTCGGAATAAGGGTCCATATTTGGATCCGAATCGAGGCAAAGGAAGAGTTGAAGTTAAGGATGGGGTTAAGTCTCGCAGTAATGCTCCTTACTGTGAGAAGTGTAAGCATCATCATTATGGAAGGATCTGCTGGGCAACAAGTTATTGCTTCAATTGTGGAAAGCAGGGTCATATTGCACGTTACTACAGAGAGTCTGTGAAAAGTAGCCACACCAGATTTGCGACCAAACCAAAGACTCAAGGCAAAGCGTTTACCCTGAATAGAGTAGAAAAGAACCAATCTCCCAATCTCGTGCAAGGTAACCATTTATTTCAAAACCAACTTTGCATGATTGTGTTCGATTTGGGAGTTACTTATTCTTTTGTTCAACATATATGTGTGAGTAGATTGAAGTCGGATTTCCCTAATTGTTTTAAAATTAGAGACCCTATGAAACTACCCAAACATGTTTCTAAAGTTGTTAGATTATAGTGTCGAAATATTTGATCGCGGCACTAAGTTAAATTCAATCTATCATCTTTTATCACATTTGGACGTGATTCTGGGGAAGGATAACATTTCCTCCTGTGTTACTCCTACTTGATTCATGCCAAAGTATTGGAGCATACTTTCATGTGTCGAGAACGGGACTTGGAAGGAAGTAGTTTTATGAAAGAAAGGTAGATGTGTGTATGCATCAAAGGGATTGAATATACAAGATGATACACTTGGCGCATGACTTGAGATTTGAAACGATCATGATTGTTGTGAGGGCTCGAGGCCTTTCCTCGCGTCACTACGCTTTAAACGTTAATGACCCTGGAGAGTCGAAGTAATTGTTCAACCGAGAGGAGGAGTTGAACAAGGGACAATGTCGACAGACAGAATCTTAAAGGCTCATGATCGGAGACTCTGTCGTCGTTATGAAAAATCAAATGAGGAAGCAATCACAATGGACTGAAAGGCAATTCATGTGAGCTCTACGGAGTTTAAGGAAGTGGATTTAAGGAGTCTAATGGATTTGAGCTTAAGGATACAAGTAGACCGATGAGAAGTAAGGAGTGGAGGTTGCAAATCACAGTAGAATTCCTAACTCGAATTCGTGAATTGCAACAAAGAACCGAAGAATTAAGGACCAATAAGAGATTGATTCGAAAGGGAAGAAACCTAAGTTCCATAGGGGATATTTCAAGGGTAAGAATTTGGATTCCAGACGATTTGGAAGATGAAGATTAGTTTTGGGATCAAGCAAAATAGATGAGTAAAGGTTATACCACTTATATGATAACTGGTGGAACTAAGACATAGTGGAACTATCTAAATATGACATTGGAAGCATAGGATTGGCATGACATTTGGGAATCACTCAAGGATGAAATTTTGGAAAGGAAAAAAAATAGAGAAAAGAGATTAAATTGTGGTAAATAAGGTAGGACAATATGAATCTTGGGGAAAACATTGTCAAGTTCAAAAGATTGAGGAAGTATGTTTTATGGCAATCTGATGGAAGACTTAAACATGCGAAACCCGGAGAAAAATGATGTCTGAACTTCAAACCAGTTGTCAATCATTGAGGAACAAGGGATTCCTGACACTAGCAAGCATGTATAGAATTGGTATGGATAATGAGGAAAGCACAGGAAACTTATAAGCACAAGAAGCTTATGAGTGAATCCCTTATGGGGACTAGAATTTCATAAGGAGTTAAGGAAACCTCAATCGCATGAAAGTAACTGAAAAGCCGATGGAAAGAAATTATTTGAGAAGGTAAGGTGCATCATCATGGATTGAATAGTGATGAACGGAAAGGAATATTTGATTTCGGTCACAAGAAAATGAAGTCTTATTCGCCGGATTGCTTGAAGGAGAAATACGAAAAGGGTATGGTCAACCAGCAAATCAAGAATGGGAGAGTTTTCCATCCTGTTAGGATGCGTGATTAGATTTGGATATAGGTGGTCTGAGTTATCCCTTTGTCGATTCAAATTAACGTGGTCAAATGCTTTCGATTGCGTTAATTAAATCATTTTGTAATATTTGAACAAGTCTTTAACTTGAATTTCTGTGATCAAAACCCTTATCATAGTTGGATGTGATAAATGTCTTTGGGCACTACAGAAAGAGGAAGATCAGTTAAGACTAGAGAGATTAAGAACCACCGGGATAGGACAAGTATTTGTCTCCCCAACGGAAGTTTCTCTAGAACTTGGCTATCTGAATAAGTCTGATAGTGACAATAATACTCTTAATCTTTAAGTTCATCTAACTTAAAGGTAAATCGTATAGTCTTTCTTGAGAAAGATTATATCTGAAAGGGATGATTTCATTACTAATAGTTTAAATATTAGGACTGATCACCCTGATGTTTACAACTATTAAGAAATGAAGTCATACGAATATTTCCCTACTCGTGCCGAGTGATCAGAGTGCGCAACGGGACGAGGTTTTCCTCAAAAAGGATCTTTGGAAAATGTTTTAATTGAGGAGTATATATATATATATTTTAAAGGTGTTATTCGAAAAAGTTTTTAGTCAGAAGATTTCATTTGAAGGAATTACGAGGTAATTTTTGAGGAAGTTCAAGCAAACCCTTTATGAGAAACAAGGATCTGTATGTGCTTTGGAATGCAAAAGTTTTAATTGAGAAAAAGTTCAATTGAAATATTTTGTGAAATGTTTTGGGTCAGAGAGTTTGAAAAAAAAAAATATATATATATATATATATATATATATAAGAAAATTCTTTTTAAGTGGGGAAGGGTTCTTCCTAACTATATTTTGAAAATATATATATAACACCAGAACAACTTTTTGTGTAACTTTGGAAATTATAGAACTTTTAAAGAAGAATTTCAGGGACGAAATTCCTTTTAAGTGGGGAAGAGTGTAACATCCCTGATTTTTAACCCCTGATTAATAAAATGTTAATTATAAAGTTTATTTATAATTAATTATTTTTAGTCTTCATTTCATGTAATTTATTATGAAAGATGATATTAAAGAATTTTAATACGAGAAAATGAATATTTTCACATTAGTCCCTGTTTGGGGACCTTGAAGTGATTTTAGAAAGATTTTGGAGGGAAGGAAAATAAAAATTATATTTTTCAAAAACTGGTCAAAATACTCGAGTAGTTTTGGAAACACTCGAGTATTCTGGTCAGAATTGATGAGTTAGTGCGTTTGGTGAGTCACCACCAACGAGTTCGTCTCGTTGACACGAAATCAGTACTCTTCCACGTCCATGGAGGTCGTGTCGTTGTGCATGTACTCCATTGAAGTCTATAAAAACCAATCAACACTGAATTCGTGAAGGATTTGGCAAAGTTTGGGTGTGTTGATTGAGTTAGGGTTTCTGAATTGATTCAATCGATTCTCCCTCTCTGGGTTGATTCGAACCACAAACTATACACCATTGAGAAGCTCACATTCAGGGCTTCACAAATATACCAAGATTGTGAACTGAGAGTTCGTAGATTGGAAGAATCGAAGCTTAGAAGTTGGAGTTGGTTGGCTGTCTCAGGTTCCTGTAGCTTACTTTGGAGCTTGATTCTGGTAAGCTCAGATAACCTCCCCATGTGAATCTTGTTTCTTTAGCTAGTATGAATTGTAGAGAGTATATAGATACTAATTTCCCCAATTTTTATGGTTGTTTCATGCATCAACCAATTCAATCTTGGTGCTCTGCTGAAACTGCTCTGTTTCAGTGTGGATTTTGGGGAATTCAGCTTGGAAGCTAAGTTTGGGGTAAAGTATCTGTTGATTCACATCTAAGAGGTAAGGGGGAAGCTCTCTATTCACTAGATAGAGTTTAAATTGCATGCATTTGATTAGAGAGTCACCAAGAGGCTCTAAGGGCTTAGTTGGAATAGGGAAATTGGTTTGGAGACCAACCTGCACTCTAAAATGGTTCTGAGCAAGTTCTATATGTTGCATGTGAGCTATATGCAAGTTGTTTTCATGCCAAAAGTGGTTGGAACTGAATTTGATATGTTGAGTTGTTAAAAATGTGTTTTATGCATAATTGTTGCTCAGATTTGATTCAATGTAATAATTGGTGGTTTCTGTGTTGGAGCATGTATAACATGTACAATGTAAGCTTTGTTGATCATCGGATTGGATTAGAATTGGCTAGAATTGAAAATGGTATGTTAAAATGCAAATTACAGTGTTCTCTGTCTGAAAACACTCGAGTATTGGGGTTGATACTCGAGTATTCGACCCAAAATTGAAACATGAATTTCTGGAAAATGAAGAATACTCGAGTATCATTAAGAATACTCGAGTAATTTGGAAGAAATGAAAAACACTTGAGTATCATGAAGAACACTCGAGTAATTTGGTAAAATCTGAAGAACACTCGAGTACTATGTAGAACACTCGAGTAGTTTTACTCAAACTATTAGAAATACCATTTTCAATTCTGAACCATTGATCAATACTTAAATGTCAATAATCCAAGCGATCTAAAACTTGAAAGAAATTGATTGATGATGTGACTATTCCGTTTGGATGATGGGACGTTGCTCGGGTGGCACGTCATAACGTTGCTCGGGTGGCGCGTTATACCATTGAGATATCCCAATCAATTCTTTAAGTGAAGAGTTTGAATGCTAGATCGTTTACCACGTTATGATAACATGTGAAGGACCTTTGGGAATACCAATTTGGTAATGACTTGCCTGTAGTCACATTTTGGTAATGTGACCAGCATTGGTTGCTGCGAACGTTGGATGTTCGTCTTGGTGACGAAATGTGCACATCGATGTTGGTATTATGGACCACGTTCCAGGCATAGTCGTGTGGCTAGCTCGATGACACATTTTGGTAATGTGGACAGTATGTGGTATACTGTTGATTTGATGGTTCAACGGTGTGTTGCACACAAGTGATAAGGTTTACGTCCTTAGGCGACGTGACGTTCATCAGACATGGTGACGTTGTTTATCACCTCTGTCGTGTATCACAAGTGATAAGGTTTACGTCCTTAGGCGACGTGAGGTTCATCAGATGCGGTGACGTTTTTTATCACACCCATTGTTTGTTGAGAAGGGTGTGGTGCACACAAGTGATAAGGTTTACGTCCTTAGGCGACGTGACGTTCATCAGACATGGTGACGTTGTTTATCACCTCTGTCGTGTATCACAAGTGATAAGGTTTATGTCCTTAGACGACGTGACGTTCATCAGATGTGGTGACGTTTTTTATCACACCCATGGTATGTTGAGAAGTGATAGGTTTACGTCCTTGGGCGACGTGACGTTCACCAGGTAGTGTGACGTTTTTATCACTTCCGAGCTAGTACGCCATACGTTTTGGTAACGTATTCGTGATTTGGAAATGCTTTGTGGTATTGGATTGGCGTCCATGAGGACATTAGATGGAGAATCTCAGAAAGAGAAGAATGTCAGGCATCATACTACTTAACCTTATTTGAGCTAAGGTTTGATATTAAGAATGAGTATGAATATCGTATATGCATTAAGTGCTGCTAAGTGTTAACCGTGGCTGTTAACTGATTTGGGGTTATATGTGCATAATCATGATCACTTCTACATTTAAGCTCTATTGATTATGTGTATAGATTTGCTTACCCCTATGCCCTTGTAGGTGATGTCGCGTTACATCGCTTGCATCGAGGTCCGCCCACTTCTTAGTGGCATATGGATCTGCGAAGATTGCCGAGTAGTGTATGTGGGTGAGATAGTGGTTACCTTCGATCACCCTAATCCACTGGTTCGGTCACATCCTCGTAGATTTAGGATTCCCATCATATACGCTATGCATGTATCTACTTTTTATGGATCATCTCCCACTCGACCAGCTCGCTTGTCTAACAGTTTTCAATTCGAACCTACCCGCTCATACCCTTTTTCTCTTAGAGTCATTCGAGAGGAGACCTCCCCGTCTATTTCAAGGAGTCCTATTAAGGTCACGTTTTCATCAGACCTTGTACCCAGTGGTAGGGTAATTACTCCTTCAAATAAGATCAAGGAGGATTCTGTCGAATACGAGAGCGGAAGCGAGCTTGTCGTTTAATCTATCGGGAGTCAATGGAGAGGCGATGATCCCTAGGTATGTGCATAAGGTAAATGATGAGGATCAAGGATCCGGTGTGATGGATGTTGTGGAGAAGATTAGCTGCTGATGCTGATGTTGGATGATGGTTGTTGCTACTTCTTGGAGACTTCTACTACTATTGTCGCGACCAGTGCTATGAGACCAGCTTTGGGAGTTTTATATATTGTGGGAATTTCTTTTGAAAACTCTGGAGCCATGGTCTATTTTGATGTACATATAAATACATAGCCTTATGGACTTGTTCTGGGATTTTGGAGATCCTTACCGCCGGACTATGTATTACGTACCTTTTGATATAAATAAAATCCATGCTTATACTAAAGTCTATTACATAGTTCTGATATTTCCGCTTACTCTGATATTGATTTGAAAGAATTCGGCTATGACATTTTGGAAATGGTATCACTTGGCTAGACGAAAACTGGATGGCAATACTTGAGTTCCTTTATATGAAATAGAGTACATTTATCCTCAAAGAGAATTCCATCCAAGATTTGAGAAATTACCTTTTGAACAAAGTAAATGCCGAATTCGATTTTAAAAGTAATACATGAACTATTCTCCAAACATCCTATGTTTTGGTTTGTGCACCCGACTATTTGGAAAATATAAAAGAAAATTTTGAATCCAGTATTTTCTAACACTTTACAAGTCCATATATTCTCAAGTAATAGTATTCATTTTGTATTAATTACTTGGGTTATTTTGAGGGTGTAACACTAAGTGGTATTAGAGCAAAAGTCAGATCCTGTAGTAGTGGAAGTATCTCCAGAAAGGTAGTCATCAACATCAAGCAGGTATCCACAGGGCATATTTATTGTTTAGAATACTATTATCTTGCTCAAATGGAGCAATTGATACATTGTGGAAATTGTATGCATTGTTGAAAGCTATTGTTATGACCTTAGGATAGGTTGTGTGGAGAATGTTTCTTAGTCCATCGTATGTGACCATGAGCAATAGCGCAGGTCTATTATGACGACTAGAAATCAAAATCGCACCGATGCGATATTAGAAAGAATCACCGCTGTGATGGAATCTATGCATCAATGGCAGCAACAACAATCTCAACAACCGCCTCATCAATATAACGTTGGTAATTCGGAAACTAAGAGTTTGGCGGATTTTAAAAGTTGTAATCCACCTAAGTTCGAAGGAGGATTTAGGCCTGAGGAGGCTAATAAGTGGATTCATACTCTGGATAAGATCTTTAGAACATTAGACTGCACTAAGGCTCAGAAGGTAGCATATGCAGTTTATATGTTAGAAGACGAGGCGGAGAACTGGTGGAATCACACAGTTCAGCTCCTGCACTATGAAGGAAAGGATATTAATTGGGGTGTGTTTACGGAAAAGTTTCTCAATAAATATTTCCCGGAAGACTTAAGAAGGAAAAAGGAAATTGAGTTTCTACAATTAAAGCAAGGAGACATGAGTGTAGGTGAGTACGCAGCTAAGTTCGAGGAACTGATGAAGTACTCTCCATATTATCAAAACAACCCCGATGAAAGGAGCAAATGCATCAAGTTTGAAAGTGGTTTGAAACCTGAACTGAAATCTGTTTTCAGTTATCTGAAGATTCAAAGCTTTCCTACGTTGGTAGATATGTGTCGAATGTATGAGGATGATAAGAAGGAGGAAGTATTAGCTGATCAAGCAAAGAGTAACCAGCCGAGTTATGGACCACAAAGAAAGAAAAGATTTGATCTTCAGAATAAGGGTCCATATTTGGATCCGAATCGAGGCAAAGGAAGAGTTGAAGTTAAGGATGGGGTTAAGTCTCGCAGTAATGCTCCTTACTGTGAGAAGTGTAAGCATCATCATTATGGAAGGATCTGCTGGGCAACAAGTTATTGCTTCAATTGTGGAAAGCAGGGTCATATTGCACGTTACTGCAGAGAGTCTGTGAAAAGTAGCCACACCAGATTTGCTACCAAACCAAAGACTCAAGGCAAAGCGTTTACCCTGAATAGAGTAGAAAAGAACCAATCTCCCGATCTCGTGCAAGGTAACCATTTATTTCAAAACGAACTTTGCATGATTGTGTTCGATTTGGGAGTTACTTATTCTTTTGTTCAACATATATGTGTGAGTAGATTGAAGTCGGATTTCCCTAATTGTTTTAAAATTAGAGACCCTATGAAACTACCCAAACATGTTTCAAAAGTAGTTAGATTATAATGTCGAAATATTTGATCGCGGCACTAAGTTAAATTCAATCTATCATCCTTTATCACATTTGGACGTGATTCTGGGGAAGGATAACATTTCCTCCTGTGTTACTCCTACTTGATTCATGCCAAAGTATTGGAGCATACTTTCATGTGTCGAGAACGGGACTTGGAAGGAAGTAGTTTTATGAAAGAAAGGTAGATGTGTGTATGCATCAAAGGGATTGAATATACAAGGTGATACACTTGGCGCATGACTTGAGCTTTGAAACGATCATGATTGTTGTGAGGGCTCGAGGCCTTTCCTCGCGTCACTACGCTTTAAACGTTAATGACCCTGGAGAGTCGAAGTAATTGTTCAACCGAGAGGAGGAGTTGAACAAGGGACAATGTCGACAGACAGAATCTTAAAGGCTCATGATCGGAGACTCTGTCGTCGTTATGACAAATCAAATGAGGAAGCAATCACAATGGACTGAAAGGCAATTCATGTGAGCTCTACGGAGTTTAAGGAAGTGGATTTAAGGAGTCTAATGGATTCGAGCTTAAGGATACAAGTAGACCGACGAGAAGTAAGGAGTGGAGGTTGCAAATCATAGTAGAATTCCTAACTCGAATTCGTGAATTGCAACAAAGAACCGAAGAATTAAGGACCAATAAGAGATTGATTCGAAAGGGAAGAAACCTAAGTTCCATAGGGGATATTTCAAGGGTAAGAATTTGGATTCCAGACGATTTGGAAGATGAAGATTAGTTTTGGGATCAAGCAAAATAGATGAGTAAAGGTTATACCACTTATATGATAACTGGTGGAACTAAGACATAGTGGAACTATGTAAATATGACATTGGAAGCATAGGATTGGCATGACATTTGGGAATCACTCAAGGATGAAATTTTGGAAAGGAAAAAAAAATAGAGAAAAGAGATTAAATTGTGGTAAATAAGGTAGGACAATATGAATCTTGGGGAAAACATTGTCAAGTTCAAAAGATTGAGGAAGTATGTTTTATGGCAATCTGATGGAAGACTTAAACATGCGAAACCCGGAGAAAAATGATGTCTGAACTTCAAACCAGTTGTCAATCATTAAGGAACAAGGGATTCCTGACACTAGCAAGCATGTATAGAATTGGTATGGATAATGAGGAAAGCACAGGAAACTTATAAGCACAAGAAGCTTATGAGTGAATCCCTTATGGGGACTAGAATTTCATAAGGAGTTAAGGAAACCTCAATCGCATGAAAGTAACTGAAAAGTCGATGGAAAGAAATTATTTGAGAAGGTAAGGTGCATCATCATGGATTGAATAGTGATGAACGAAAAGGAATATTTGATTTCGGTCACAAGAAAATGAAGTCTTATTCGCCGGATTGCTTGAAGGAGAAATACGAAAAGGGTATGGTCAACCAGCAAATCAAGAATGGGAGAGTTTTCCATCCTGTTAGGATGCGTGATTAGATTTGGATATAGGTAGTCTGAGTTATCCCTTTGTCGATTCGAATTAACGTGGTCAAATGCTTTCGATTGCGTTAATTAAATCATTTTGTAATATCTGAACAAGTCTTTAACTTGAATTTCTGTGATCAAAACCCTTATCATAGTTGGATGTGATAAATGTCTTTGGGCACTACAGAAAGAGGAAGATCAGTTAAGACTAGAGAGATTAAGAACCACCGGGATAGGACAAGTATTTGTCTCCCCAACGGAAGTTTCTCTAGAACTTGGCTATCTGAATAAGTCTGATAGTGACAATAATACTCTTAATCTTTAAGTTCATCTAACTTAAAGGTAAATCGTATAGTCTTTCTTGAGAAAGATTATATCTGAAAGGGATGATTTCATTACTGATAGTTTAAATATTAGGACTGATCACCCTGATGTTTACAACTATTAAGAAATGAAGTCATACGAATATTTCCCTACTCGTGCCGAGTGATCAGAGTGCGCAACGGGACGGGGTTTTCCTCAAAAAGGATCTTTGGAAAATGTTTTAATTGAGGAGTATATATATATTTTAAAGGTGTTATTCGAAAAAGTTTTTAGTCAGAAGATTTCATTTGAAGGAATTACGAGGTAATTTTTGAGGAAGTTCAAGCAAACCCTTTATGAGAAACAAGGATCTGTATGTGCTTTGGAATGCAAAAGTTTTAATTGAGAAAAAGTTCAATTGAAATATTTTGTGAAATGTTTTGGGTCAGAGAGTTTGAAAATATATATATATATATATATATATATATATAAGAAAATTCTTTTTAAGTGGGGAAGGGTTCTTCCTAACTATATTTTGAAAATATATATATAACACCAGAACAACTTTTTGTGTAACTTTGGAAATTATAGAACTTTTAAAGAAGAATTTCAGGGACGAAATTCCTTTTAAGTGGGGAAGAGTGTAACATCCCTGATTTTTAACCCCTGATTAATAAAATGTTAATTATAAAGTTTATTTATAATTAATTATTTTTAGTCTTCATTTCATGTAATTTATTATGAAAGATGATATTAAAGAATTTTAATACGAGAAAATGAATATTTTCACATTAGTCCCTGTTTGGGGACCTTGAAGTGATTTTAGAAAGATTTTGGAGGGAAGGAAAATAAAAATTATATTTTTCAAAAACTGGTCAAAATACTCGAGTAGTTTTGGAAACACTCGAGTATTCTGGTCAGAATTGACGAGTTAGTGCGTTTGGTGAGTCACCACCAACGAGTTCGTCTCGTTGACACGAAATCAGTACTCTTCCACGTCCATGGAGGTCGTGTCGTCGTGCATGTACTCCATTGAAGTCTATAAAAACCAATCAACACTGAATTCGTGAAGGATTTGGCAAAGTTTGGGTGTGTTGATTGAGTTAGGGTTTCTGAATTGATTCAATCGATTCTCCCTCTCTGGGTTGATTCGAACCACAAACTATACACCATTGAGAAGCTCACATTCAGGGCTTCACAAATATACCAAGATTGTGAACTGAGAGTTCGTAGATTGGAAGAATCGAAGCTTAGAAGTTGGAGTTGGTTGGCTGTCTCAGGTTCCTGTAGCTTACTTTGGAGCTTGATTCTGGTAAGCTCAGATAACCTCCCCATGTGAATCTTGTTTCTTTAGCTAGTATGAATTGTAGAGAGTATATAGAGACTAATTTCCCCAATTTTTATGGCTGTTTCATGCATCAACCAATTCAATCTTGGTGCTCTGCTGAAACTGTTCTGTTTCAGTGTGGATTTTGGGGAATTCAGCTTGGAAGCTAAGTTTGGGGTAAAGTATCTGTTGATTCACATCTAAGAGGTAAGGGGGAAGCTCTCTATTCACTAGATAGAGTTTAAATTGCATGCATTTGATTAGAGAGTCACCAAGAGGCTCTAAGGGCTTAGTTGGAATAGGGAAATTGGTTTGGAGACCAACCTGCACTCTAAAATGGTTCTGAGCAAGTTCTATATGTTGCATGTGAGCTATATGCAAGTTGTTTTCATGCCAAAAGTGGTTGGAACTGAATTTGATATGTTGAGTTGTTAAAAATGTGTTTTATGCATAATTGTTGCTCAGATTTGATTCAATGTAATAATTGGTGGTTTCTGTGTTGGAGCATGTATAACATGTACAATGTAAGCTTTGTTGATCATCGGATTGGATTAGAATTGGCTAGAATTGAAAATGGTATGTTAAAATGCAAATTACAGTGTTCTCTGTCTGAAAACACTCGAGTATTGGGGTTGATACTCGAGTATTCGACCCAAAATTGAAACATGAATTTCTGGAAAATGAAGAATACTCGAGTATCATTAAGAATACTCGAGTAATTTGGAAGAAATGAAAAACACTTGAGTATCATGAAGAACACTCGAGTAATTTGGTAAAATCTGAAGAACACTCGAGTACTATGTAGAACACTCGAGTAGTTTTACTCAAACTATTAGAAATACCATTTTCAATTCTGAACCATTGATCAATACTTAAATGTCAATAATCCAAGCGATCTAAAACTTGAAAGAAATTGATTGATGATGTGACTATTCCGTTTGGATGATGGGACGTTGCTCGGGTGGCACGTCATAACGTTGCTCGGGTGGCGCGTTATACCATTGAGATATCCCAATCAATTCTTTAAGTGAAGAGTTTGAATGCTAGATCGTTTACCACGTTATGATAACATGTGAAGGACCTTTGGGAATACCAATTTGGTTATGACTTGCCTGTAGTC
This sequence comes from Crotalaria pallida, assembly GCA_037953625.1. Lineage (NCBI taxonomy): Eukaryota > Viridiplantae > Streptophyta > Magnoliopsida > Fabales > Fabaceae > Crotalaria > Crotalaria pallida. The sequence continues at coordinate 29,842,034 of CM075653.1, forward strand.
ACATTTTGGTAATGTGACCAGCATTGGTTGCTGCGAACGTTGGATGTTCGTCTTGGTGACGAAATGTGCACATCGATGTTGGTATTATGGACCACGTTCCAGGCATAGTCGTGTGGCTAGCTCGATGACACATTTTGGTAATGTGGACAGTATGTGGTATACTGTTGATTTGATGGTTCAACGGTGTGTTGCACACAAGTGATAAGGTTTACGTCCTTAGGCGACGTGACGTTCATCAGACATGGTGACGTTGTTTATCACCTCTGTCGTGTATCACAAGTGATAAGGTTTACGTCCTTAGGCGACGTGACGTTCATCAGATGCGGTGACGTTTTTTATCACACCCATTGTTTGTTGAGAAGGGTGTGGTGCACACAAGTGATAAGGTTTACGTCCTTAGGCGACGTGACGTTCATCAGACATGGTGACGTTGTTTATCACCTCTGTCGTGTATCACAAGTGATAAGGTTTATGTCCTTAGGCGACGTGACGTTCATCAGATGTGGTGACGTTTTTTATCACACCCATGGTATGTTGAGAAGTGATAGGTTTACGTCCTTGGGCGACGTGACGTTCACCAGGTAGTGTGACGTTTTTATCACTTCCGAGCTAGTACGCCATACGTTTTGGTAACGTATTCGTGATTTGGAAATGCTTTGTGGTATTGGATTGGCGTCCATGAGGACATTAGATGGAGAATCTCAGAAAGAGAAGAATGTCAGGCATCATACCACTTAACCTTATTTGAGCTAAGGTTTGATATTAAGAATGAGTATGAATATCGTATCTGCATTAAGTGCTGCTAAGTGTTAACCGTGGCTGTTAACTGATTTGGGGTTATATGTGCATAATCATGATCACTTCTACATTTAAGCTCTATTGATTATGTGTATAGATTTGCTTACCCCTATGCCCTTGTAGGTGATGTCGCGTTACATCGCTTGCATCGAGGTCCGCCCACTTCTTAGTGGCATATGGATCTGCGAGGATTGCCGAGTAGTGTATGTGGGTGAGATAGTGGTTACCTTCGATCACCCTAATCCACTGGTTCGGTCACATCCTCGTAGATTTAGGATTCCCATCATATACGCTATGCATGTATCTACTTTTTATGGATCATCTCCCACTCGACCAGCTCGCTTGTCTAACAGTTTTCAATTCGAACCTACCCGCTCATACCCTTTTTCTTTTAGAGTCATTCGAGAGGAGACCTCCCCGTCTATTTCAAGGAGTCCTATTAAGGTCACGTTTTCATCAGACCTTGTACCCAGTGGTAGGGTAATTACTCCTTCAAATAAGATCAAGGAGGATTCTGTCGAATACGAGAGCGGAAGCGAGCTTGTCGTTTAATCTATTGGGGAGTCAATGGAGAGGCGATGATCCCTAGGTATGTGCATAAGGTAAATGATGAGGATCAAGGATCCGGTGTGATGGATGTTGTGGAGAAGATTAGCTGCTGATGCTGATGTTGGATGATGGTTGTTGCTACTTCTTGGAGACTTCTACTACTACTGCCGCGACCAGTGCTATGAGACCAGCTTTGGGAGTTTTATATATTGTGGGAATTTCTTTTGAAAACTCTGGAGCCATGGTCTATTTTGATGTACATATAAATACATAGCCTTATGGACTTGTTCTGGGATTTTGGAGATCCTTACCGCCGGACTATGTATTACGTACCTTTTGATATAAATAAAATCCATGCTTATACTAAAGTCTATTACATAGTTCTGATATTTCTGCTTACTCTGATATTGATTTGAAAGAATTCGGCTATGACATTTTGGAAATGGTATCACTTGGCTAGACGAAAACTGGATGGCAATACTTGAGTTCCTTTATATGAAATAGAGTACATTTATCCTCAAAGAGAATGCCATCCAAGATTTGCGAAATTAACTTTTGAACAAAGTAAATGCCGAATTCGATTTTAAAAGTAATACGTGAACTATTCTCCAAACATCCTATGTTTTGGTTTGTGCACCCGACTATTTGGAAAATATAAAAGAAAATTTTGAATCAAGTATTTTTTAACATTTTACAAGTCCATATATTCTCAAGTAATAGTATTCATTTTGTATTAATTACTTGGGTTATTTTGAGGGTGTAACATTTTCCAATCTACATACCAGAATCCATAAAGTACTCCCAAGGTTATACTACAATAAGTATTCGTTCGTACATACTAGGGACGGAGATATACCCCAAATAACGACATTGGGGTGTGGTCTTCTACGAATATAACGTTGAAGTCCAATACCCATTGACGCGCAAACTGTCATACTTAATATCAGAACAAAAAAAGCATGTAATACCATAACCCAGTCCACATTGCACAAGCACACTAATCACAAAACAGGCAACTTTAGATTCAGATTCCAAGCAATCAAATTAACAACTCCCATTGGCAGTGACTCAGTTGGCAACAGCTGATGGTGACTTGCGGTGCTTCAAGTTGGCGAACATCCTCTCAGCCAGTTTTTGAATCTTTGATCCTTCTTCATTGATATTCGACATCAGCAGTGTTAGCATAGCATTCATCCTAGCCACGTCCTCATCAATCTGTATATTACGTTACAAAGTGACGCCAAATTGTATTAGTAAATGTTAGTTCAGGTAGGTCTGAATACTTGTAGATCTACACTTAAAAAAACTAAATTACAAATATCAGTCACCACATTTCCATAAGGCCATGACCGGAACCAATTCTCCATGGACAACCACTCCAGCACATAAAGAGCAGATAGAATGCTGGAAACAAATTATGGATGTCGTTACAATAGTTGATTAGTTAACAATAAAACAACAACAATCTTTGTAACTTACTTGACCAAATTGTATATACCTGTTTCCGCAGTTAGGTATACCCTGACACTGCACCACAGGCAGGTCTTTCAGTTCCATATTGTAAAAAGGGAATGTATATCTTTTCATATCCTGTGGCATTATCGCAGACAAGCACCCAACCTAAACAAATATGTAACATGTAAATATTTTTTTTTTGTATTGGTAATTACATAATTGCTGTATCAATTCATATTGTCGTCATCACGTGTTTGTAATCATACAAAAAATAAGGCAGACAAATATCATATGAATGTTGTCACATACCAGCTTTTCTATGTCACTTAGTCTACTCATCCCTAAACCAATCACAGAATTTGTATCCAGCCAGCATACCTTATGCTCCAGTAACGTCGCAACAACGAGATACCAGTGGGTATCATCGAGTACAGGAACGAAAATCTGTCAAACACGCACACGGATATACACATGTGTGTGTGTGTGCGTAAAATATTCAAACACAATACAATATTTATGTAAAATTTTAATTGTATTTTATTGACGCAGATTATCAAATTTATCTTGGTTAGGTTTTGTAGAAACTTTACCGTTTCCAGATCACGTGTGTGGGGCATCCATTCGTCATTGTACTTGTTCAAAATGTATCTGACGGTTTGGTTGCTCAAAACATCATGCTGCATAAACAAATGAATAATTGTCAAATTTAGGATGCATGTAAGCGTAGAGAGGGTAATGTCAGTGAATGTGGTAAATGCATGTAATTCATAATTGGTTAGCTTTCGTCAACGTACCGCAAACGAGGGAGGTAAAATCCATGATCTAACTGGCTTTTTTTGAGTTTGACGAACGGTGTATAACTAGCGCATGAGTAGAACAATCTAATAATGATAAAAAATGATATGATAACATATCATTATTTATTTTTCAATGGAAAAAACCCGAATTAATTGTTAACACATATTTGTTGGGTGATCTCGTTGCCTGGCAAAAAACATCTAAATTTGTCTCTGGTCAGCACAAATCCATTGCAGTTGAACAGTTGCTCGCTGCGTAATCACTTCTGTAAGCAATAATAACATAATCTGAACTTGTAATAACAGTCATTGTGATATTGACTATTTACCTCTCGTCTAAGTTACATCCAAAAACGTAGTATGCAAGCTTCTGTTGAATATGATTGAGGTTCATTCCTGCTTTGATATCAAATAGCATTTTTGCCCTCTGCTTTGTAAAAACATTATGATATGGGAAATGCTATATATGATTAGGTTCATTATATTAAACAAAACCACGTTTTACAATTGCTATTATATTTAATAATTTTACAACCTTTGGAATGATGCATTCAAATTTTCCCTTTGGGTCGGCTGCCCTTATGACTGGACTCAGGGCTTGACTGGGCGTACCATTGATGTAAGGATTGAATTGTCTGTATTTGTTTGACTCTTTCGTTCGGGGTCTCTTCACAGGCCTGACTTCCGGAGGTGGAGTTGACTGGAATAATTGGCGGACAATTGAACTTGACTTCTGTGATCTTGATCCCAACCCAATTCGAATCCCAATCTGATACAGCCAATTTTTATTAGGTTATCATGAATACACAATTCAACTCGTCTGTGGAATATGAACGGATACGAATAAAGCTTATATCAAATTACTTGGGGACATAACACATCATGTAATTTTGTAAGTTTGAATTTGTTATCATACCCGATTTGGTCCAGATTTTGATGATTTTGGAGCATCCAGAAAAAACGAGCCATCACCGCGTTCTTTCCCCTTACTGGTTTTTGTTCTGGTACCGCTCCGAGGCGTCGTGTATTCATCAATTACAACCTGGGGTACCTCATCTGCGAAGCGCGTGAAACCCACAATGTCGTCAACTGCGATAGCTCGCTCTTTTGTACTTTCTTCTCTTTGACTTATATGTGCAATTGGATCTGGAGACTTTTTAATCACTTCCGAAACAATCGAATTTAAATTCAACCCAGATATGTTGTTGTTTGTTTCACCTTTCTGCGAAAACAAATTGGGTAAAAATTCTTTGGTTATTGACTGCAATTGCTCGGCTATCAACTGTGTCTTGAGTTCACGATTCTCCTTTTCCAGAGAACCCAACCGGTTGCTCAAGTCCTTTAGTTAACCATTTCATGCAGTACAAAACCTCGGATTAGCTTAATGATGTTTTCAACCGCGAACTAAAAAACCTTAATCATTGGCATAATTATTTTACATACCTGGATTGCCTGTAGTAAGCTCTCATTGGTTATATCATTGACATTCGAACCAGCAGTTTGGGAGGCCTCGGAACCAGTTAAATAGCTTTTATGGAAATGAGTAAAACATATAAGCACGAAAAATTTTCAAAAATTTTTTTAACAAAAATATACAGCTATCCATCAAACATATAAGGTACATCCATGTTATAGTCACCAACAATTAGCACACTGCATTGTGGAAGTTGCCCATGTAGGGTATCAGGGATATCGCGAGTTCGATTCTGCAAATGGGTAATGTATATGGTTTTGGGAAAAAAAATATATATAAATATATATATATATATATATTGGTTTTAATTTTTTTTTAAAATTAAATAATAACATTATTGTAGATAAATTGAATAAGATAGTATATTTTTTTTTCAACGAATTTGTGCTTTTGACTACTCAACAAAGCGTGTCTGTTTTCCAATAAATTGATAGCATGAAAAAGGAAATCTCTGTCACAAATTGGTACGTTGAACATTGTAAATAATTGAAATTTGGATCAAAGTTGTTATTGTGTTATTTTTAGCTACTGCTATCCTTTGCCATCTTGGTTTGTTACGGTATCCAGTAAACGTCCGCATGTCTAAAAACCCACCATTGAACGGGGAAGTACTTGGCTACAACGTTAACCACATCGTTAGTATTTTAATTTTATTTTTTTTTGTGTACTTAAAATAATTTGATTTGAAGTAAACTTATGTTCAAAGATGTAACAATGGCATATTTTTTTTTTCAAAACAAAGTGGAACATATTTGGCCTTATGCAACTTTGTTACAACATGTACATGTATGACACCTCACAAGTTGGCAGAGGCCCAACATAGTTGCGCATCTTGTATCAGTGCTTCTACACGGCAATAACAGATATCGAAAAAAAAAGGAGGGTTTAGAAAAAAAAACATTACTCAATATTACGATTGTTGTTACCTCATGACATGTGGTGTAGTTGGGGTTCCATGTTCACATTGAATGTCTTTCTCCGGTTGCTTGGTTGCCATTAATGGGGGTGTGCTATGTTGATCCATGTAATTCACTTTGTTGAACCAATTGTTGATATGCTTATCGGCAATGTTTAACCTCGATTTTGTTTTGGTTAACTGAAACTAAAAAATCGTGAAGGAGTCTACGCGTTTTTTTAACTAATGTTTGTACTCCTCTGGCTGAATATTAACCCAAAAAACTACTTTCACAATGTCATATTAAGTCAGATCAACATACTCCATCCGGTCCTATTTAAAAGACACTTTTGAAATTTTCCACTCTCGCAAGGAAGAGTGGATAATTTTGTTGGTGTCATTGGATATGTGAAAGAATAGATGTACTGTATTTAATTTTCTCAATTTTATAAAACAATATAGGTATTTTGTGAAAAGTTACATTAGGAATGAAACAACAAATAATTAAATTAATCACTCTGTTTGACATTGTTTAGCCTTTCAGGTATGGGCACACACAATAACAAAGTGTTAATTAATTTAAGTATTATGTATACTTTGTATAAAATTCCCCTATCTAATATTTATTGATAAATGTAATGGTATTTAATTTTTATTAGTAAGTGTGTACAATAATTAATGTATAGTGGTTTAGAGGTTTGGAGAGATTTTAAAAGTAGAACTAATGAACAGTAAGAGCTACTCCATCCGTTTCACTTTAAGTGTCTTTTTAACATCAAAATTTTGTTTCAAAATAAAAGTATTTCTACCAAATATAAGCAACATTTAATACTGTTTTTCCTTATTTACCATTAGATTTAATGTTGTTTCAGTTTTGAAATTTGTAGTACTAGTAATGATGCATTGACAAAATAAAAATATTAAAAATGGGTATTTTTGACAAAATACACATGTAAAACTTACAATAATCATCATAATCAACACTTTCTTAATCTATGTGCAAAATTCCAAAAAGACACTTAAAGTGAAACAGAGGGAGTATGATTGAATGAAAAGGTTAAAAATGAAAAAAGAAACATGATTGTTTATTGCAAACGTATAAGGCCAAAAATTTTGAAAGAAAAATAAATCTCAATAGATGTCAAACATTGTAAGCACAACAAGAAAAAAAAAGACTAAAAGGCCAAATATTGTGAAATAGATGGAGTAACAATTTTCTACATATATTTTTCGAAAGTTGCATTTGGGAATGATATAAAACAAATTTCGAAAGTTGCATTTCTACAACAGCGGAATACATTAATTAGGTTTTTCTCAGTTTTTTATGAACTAAACAACACCGCAATATAAAATATGGCAACCATACGTGCGAAATTTGGTTTGGACTGCAATAAAGAAACGTCCTATCTTCCATTTTTATGACAACCTGGAAACTCTGGACCCAAAATGAGGTCTACAGCAAGTGTTGAGGGGAAGTTGTGGACATAGTTTGCCGTGTGTTTATCGATGAACTGAGCGTGTGATGTGTGATGTCTGTCACGATCATCTGTGACCACTTCTGTCTTGTAGTATCAGTGACGTCCGTCATTTTGTGCGTTGGGAAGTTACTCTGCGCCGTAGTTGCCACATGCTCGTAAACAAAGGTATACAAATGTCTATGTGAGGATAAGCTTCCCTGCTTTTTTTGCATGAGCTTATGTCTCCATCGAAGCTTCATACTCCTTCCGGTATGAATGACTCCCTCTTCAACATATATTAAAATTGGAGAAGTAGACGGGCAAAAAAGATTTCCCTACTAAAACATCCATTTTCCCTCCTAATGGTGTATTTCTCTCATAAACCAATAATTAAGTGTGTGTTCTGTATCTTTTAATCTTACCCGTCCATCATATTTTATTAGATTAAATCATAACTAGTATATGATAAGTGTGTGACAAAAGACATATTTAAATATTTACATTTTGCTTAATATATAGATAGAAGTTTGTGTATTATATATTATACCAATTTTATATTATATAATTGTCCCACTACAAAAACACGAAATAAAATAATAACAGTTAATCATAACTATTTTTAAAGTATACATGATTATTTCACATATTATAAATATTTTTCAAAATATTTATCTCATTTTATCTAATTATACGTATTGTATTCTGATCTGATTACATAAATTTGTCTGATCATAAAAAAATAAATTTCAATGGAAAATTGTAATAATTAAAAAAAATACCATATAAAATATAATTCAAAAAATGATAAATATAACATGGTCTAAGTTAATCAATTGAAATAATGAACAATGGAACAATGAATTACTCCCTCCGTTCCACTTTAAGTGTCTTTTTAAATTCAAAATTTTGTTTCCAAATAAGTGTCTCTCTACCAAATCTGGGCAACATTTATTACCGTTTTTCCTTATTTAATCTTACATTTAATGTTCTTTTAGTTTTGAAATTTGTAATACTAGTAATGCAGCATTGACAAAATAAAAATATTAAATATGCGTATTTTTGACAAAATACATGTAAAACTTACAATAATCATCATAATCAACACTTTCTTAATCTATGTGTAAATTGCAAAAGTCCAAAAAGACACTTACAGTTTGTTTGGCTACCGGAGAGAAAATGGGAAGAGAGAAAAAGAGAAGAGAGAAATAGGGAAGAGAGATTATGGAGAGAAAATGAGTAGATTTTGGGGTTGGTTGGTATGAGTGAAAATGGGAAGAAATATGAGAGAGAGAAAATTGAGTTTTCTCTCCTTTTGTTTGGCTGGAGAGAAAAGTGGAAAGAGAGAAAACATTAAACTTGTTAACATACAAATATACCCTTATTTTACAAAAAGAAATTAAATATATATTTTTCTTTCTCAGTATCAAACACTGCACAACCAAATATTTTTTTACATACTTCAATTATTTTTTAAATAATAAAAATTCCAATTCAGATATTATTTTTTTTACCTCAATATATTTTTCTCTCTTATATTATTTACTACATATTAAAAATTCTAATTCCAAAATATAAAAAAATAAAAATAAAAATCTTTGAACATGAGCGTTAAAAGAGGGAGTGGAGTTTATTTTGTCTTTTCCACGTGAAGTAGCTCGTTCAACACTTTTCTCTCAAAAATCTCTTAATTTGAGGAGAGCAAATTTTTTATAGTGGGTCCCACCAATTTTTCTCTCCCCAGCCAAACAAGAGAAAACTCCATTTTCTCTCTATTTTCTTCTCCCTCAAATACATGTTACAAAATGATATACTCCCTCCGGTCCTATTTATAAGACCCTTTTCGAGTTTTTCACTCCCATCAATGAGAGTGGATAAATGTGGTAGTGGCATTGGAATTGTGAAAATTTGATATACTTTCTCAAAACTACCCCTATAATTGTTAATGGAACTCTGAAAAGTGTTGACTTTATAGTGATGTTAGTGGAAAGAAGTAATAAAATGCTATTGAAAATTGAAAAGGGGTCTTATAAATAAGACTAAAATGAAATCACCAAAAGATTCTTATAAATATGACCGGAGAGAGTATAAGGCAAACCCAACTAAAGACTGGGACAAATAAAAAAAAATTTAAAAAAAAAACGAAAAGATATGGCAATATATTTGTGAAATTCGATGACTTGAAAAAACAAGTCGTTATGGGAATTATTATCGTAAGGACCTTCAAAAACAGTAAATAATAAATAAACTTTGATAAACTATCGGATTGCCGTGAAGGAATTGATGCTTCATATCGCAATACGTTATAACGCATACATCATAATAGTATTACCCTTATGGTAAGCTATATACGAAGGAGGCAATATTTGTTTTACAAACATATTAATCCACATAATTTAAAACAAAATGCAGCAAAAAACTGATAACCGCTACACCATAATGCAAAAGGCAAACATAATATGGTTTATCAGTTTAATCTAAGCTACATTGATGTTGCACTGTTAGTAAAAATCTTCCTCTCCATCCGGTAGCATTGTTTTCTTGACTGCAAAATGCAATATCAGTCCATCGGTTGGGTCCCGGAAAAGGATGAAGCGGCATTCATCGTCAGTTTCAAGTTTCTAACCCGCCGCAATTGCACGCCACCCCTTTGACAAGTAGCACTGCCGGCGGGCACGATAGTGAATCAGTGTTACCAGTGCACAATCCACATGTAATCCCATGATTTTAACTTGCTGGCGCTTAGCTTGTCCAATGAAGTCCTTGATTTCATTATATGGTAGAGACTGCACCCAAACAACATATAGAAAAACTAAGCATAAAACAGATGGGAAGATCAAACAACGAATATACAAAATTGATAGGATACAAGCAGAATATGATACCAGCTTTGGGCCAATGATCTGATATGGCTTCACAATAATCTGGAAATGATGCAAATGCTCTACCTTACGGCTGGGAGGAGGGTTATAACACGCTGATGTTTGAGTGTTCATAATGAAAAATCATAATTAACATTAGTCAACTAGAATTGGCAAATGGAAATACAAATCTTATGTAATGGTGTTAGCCAATTACTGTGACACCCTTTCCGAATTACCCAAATATAATATAGTAATTAAGCTTTTATATTGGATAATATATGGACTTGTGAGTGTTAAGAAAATAACCGCAATAAAATTTTCCTTTTTAAACGGGTGCACAAACCAACACTTGGAATTCTTGGAGAATAAACTTTAAACCAATTCAAAACATTTGTATCGAGTTCGGCGATCTCTAAAACCTTTTCACAAATAGGGTAACATTCGATCTTTGGAAACATCTTTATATCATACAAGAAATCAAAGTTACCCATGCTTTGTTCGATAAAACTGATATCATCAAATAATATTTATAGCCGAGCTCTTAAGTAAATTAATATCAGAGTAAAGCGGAATTTATCGGATTATGCGATTTAATGGTAAGATAAACATAAGTTTTCAATATATAAATATATGAAAAGTAGTGAGTACATAGTCCCATGATCAAAGTCTCCAAGATCCAACATATACAAGCCCATAAACAGATCTACATAATAGTGTATCTAAACCCCTAGAGTACTCCAAAAGTATATCTACAATATATGTACATAACCAAAACATAAACTCCAAGGGTGGTCACGTAGATCTGGCATCATCAGATGTAGTAGTAGTGATAGCAGCAGTCTCCAAGAAACATAAGTAGTAAGGTAGTAGCATCATCATCAACACAGCAGCAGCAAATCTCCTCCACAGCCTCCACACATCGGATCCTCTGATCCTCATCATATACCCTATACACATACCTAGGGATCATCGTCCCTCCAATCACTCCCAGTAGAATGCACGACAGGCTCGCTCCCACTCTCGTCCTCCACCGGATCCTCCTCGATCTCATCCGAGGGAGAGTGTACCCTACCACTGGGTACCGGGTCAGGTCATAGTGAAACCCTGACTGGGCTCCTCGGATCTGAAGGGGGAGTCTCCTCGCGGACGACTCTCGAAGTAAAAGGGTGAGAGCGGGTAGGTCGAAAACGAAAACTATGGTAAGAGCGAGCTGGTCGCGTGGGAGGTGGTCCATGGTAAGTGTAGAACGGGGGTACATGCATAGTGTATATGATGGGAATCCTAAATCTACGAGGACGGAATCGGATCAACGGGTTCGGGTGGTAGAAGGTAATCTCTACCTCCCCCTCGAACACCGCGCGATGGTCCTCATAGATCCATGTGCCACTAGGAAGTGGCCGGATCTCGATGCAAGCAATGTAACGAGACATCACCTACAAGGGCATAGGGGTAAGCAATTCTATACACATAATCAATAGAGAATAAATTGTGCAATATGAATATGTAATATGCATCAATTAACAACAATCACATATAACACTTAGCAGTTAATGAATGCACATAGGATGCTCACACTTATTTCATTTATCACAATTAATTTAATTGAGTGGCATGATGCATGACTTTAGCTCTCAAGCCTATCTCCATCATACTATGTCACTCTCTGACGTCCATCCCTGACAACCCAGCACTCATCAGTGCGTTGTATTCCTAGGTATACAACAATTCGTACATTCACCTAGAATGTACACGACAAGCTTGGTATCCATGCCACTCGAGCATATCCCGTCATCCAAACGGTATAACCATATCGGCATCCACTCAGCCGACCTCGTCAACGACGTGTCATCAAGCAAGCGTATTGGCACTCCCAGAGGCCCTCCACATGTTTACCAAAAACATGATATACGTCCTACCATCCAAACTCCAGTATGAATGCGTTAACTTTACTTAGAAGGGATTGATTGATGTTTTATCCTTTTATTAATACATTACGTGCCTCTCAAGCAACGTATCATTACTCAAATGAAAACATCATGACATCAATCAATTTCCTTTAAGTCCAGGATCACTTGGTTTATTGTCCTTTAAGAGTTACAAAATGTTTTAGAATTAAAAATGGTATTTTTAAGTATCTGACTAAAAATACTCGAGTGTTTCCCAAAATACTCGAGTAGTTTATCATTTTCCAGATTCTACTCGAGTGGTTCATAATTATACTCGAGTCGTTCATGTCTTTTCAGAGATTTAGGTTTTCAGGTCTTCATAAATATACTCGAGTAATTCATGAGATACTCGAGTATTCCATTACCCAGAATACTCAAGTAGTTCATACATTACTCGAGTGTCCAATCTGATTCCCATGTTGGTGCGCCAATTTTCACTCTAGTGCACCACGAAATACTCGAGTGTTAAGCCAAATACTCGAGTATATGCAGACAGAACAGAGTGAAACTTGGTTTTTACATACCATTTCAATTTCTAAACACTTTTAACCCAAACCAGTGATCACAATAGTTCTTATACCATATATTGAACATGTTGCAATACTCATTTCATATCAAATAACCAATTTGACAGAGAATCAACCATTTATGCATAATTTACACAATTTAGCAACTCAACACCTCAAATTGCAAAACAAGCATAATACTCATAAAACAATGGTCATTTAAGCTTGCATGCATGATATAAAACTTGCTCAACACAGTTTTAGAGCAAAGCTTGGTCTCCAAACCAAAGATCCTATTCAAACTAAGCCCTTAGAGCCTCTTGGTGGCTCTCTAACACAAATAATGGAATTTAATCTCTATCTAGTGAATATAATTACTTCCCCTTACCTCTCAGACGTGAATCAAACAAGAATTCCCCCAAAGAAAAGCTCCACAGCACCAAAAGCACTTTAACCCAACATGCAGAGCAGTTTTGAGTGCAACACCAAAGTGGAATTGGTTCACACATGAAACAGAGAATAAAATTGGGGAAATTAGGTTTTCTAGACTCTATGCAACATAATCTAACTAAGGAAATCGAATTTGAGACTCAGAGACTCATGAGCTTACCAGAAATCAAGATCAAAGTAAGCTCCAGACACAAGCTTGGCCAAGAACAGCTCCACTTCCAAGCCTTGAATCTTCCACCACACTCACTCAAATCTCACAATTTTGGTGTTTATACAAAGCTCGTGATGTGAGCTTTGTATTCGTGTATAGTTTGTGGTTTGAATATGAACAGAGAAGGAGAATCGAAGAGGATGAATTCAGAACCCTAACTTCAACAACAACAACAAGGTTGATCAAAATCCTCCACCAAAAGACGTTGATGAGCTTAAATACTAACTTGGAAGCATCATGCACATCGACACGAAGCTATTGATGTGTTCGTGGTGGAGTATTCGTGTCAACGAAGGGGAATCGGTGGTGGTGACTCACCAAACGCACTAACTCGTGCAACTCTGTCCAGAATACTCGAGTTTTTCATAAAATACTCGAGTATTTTTCCCAATTTTTGAAAAATAATTATTTTATTTACTTTCCCTCCAAAATCTTTCCTATAATTACCTCTAGGTCCCAACCCAGGGACTAATATGTAAAATACTCATTTTAGGCATTTATCATATTTATTAAATCAATTCACACACATATACCAACTCTATGAACACATATTTTAATCAAGGATTAATATGGAAATAATTAATTATAATTAATTTATAATTAACATTTCATTAATCAGGGATTAAAATTTTGGGGTGTTACACTACTCCCCCACTTACAAGGAATTTCGTCCCCGAAATTCAACTCATACAAACAAGTCAGGATAATCCTGACGCATCTTATCCTCTAGTTCCCACGATGCTTCCATTACATCGCCACACACCGAGACGACTTTGACCAGACGAATGTCTTTCCCTCTAAGCTGCTTGATTCTTCGATCTTCAATACGAACTGGCACAGCTTTGAAGGTTAGGTTCTCATGAATTTCTAAGTCATCAGGTTGGATTCTAAGGACAATGGTGGGGTCATGGACATATCTTTTTAGTTGAGACACATGGAATACATTATGAAGGTTAGCTAATGACGGAGGCAAAGCTAATTGATAAGCTACTGGGCCGACCCTTTTGAGGATTTGATAGGGACCAATGAATTTAGGTGATAGTTTCTAAGTTTTCAAGGCCCTACTAACACCTTTGGTTGGTACTATTCTAATGAATACATGGTCTCCTTCGGCGAATTCTAAAGGTTTCCTTCTTTTATCAGCATTGCTTTTCTGCCTACTTTGAGCAGCCCTCATCTTCTCTTGTATCATCTTGATCTGTTTCGTGGTCTCTTGCACAAAATCTGGTCCAACCAGAGAACTCTCCCCCACTGGAAACCAACATAACGGCGTCTGGCACTTTCTCCCATACAAAGCTTCAAATGGTGCCATTCCAATACTCGTGTGGTAACTGTTGTTGTAAGTGAACTCCACGAGTGGCAACATCTACTCCCAATTCCCTTGTCCTTCCAAAGCACAGGCTCGTAGAATGTCCTCCAATGACTGAATAGTCCTCTCCGTTTGGCCATCAGTCTGGGGATGGTATGCAGAACTCAGTTTCAATCTTGAACCCAAGGCTCTATGTAGATCTTCCCAAAACTTCGATGTAAACCTCGGATCGCGATCAGATACAATGCTTGATGGTACACCGTGCAGACGAACAATTTCTTTGATGTACAACTGGGTGAGCTTTTCCAACGAGTAGCGCATGTTAACAGGAATAAAATGCGCCGACTTGGTGAGACGATCCACGATCACCCAAATTGCATCATGACCAGTAGATGTTCTTGGCAATCCCGACACAAAATCCATCGAGATGCTATCCCATTTCCACAACGGGATCTCCAAAGGAAGTAACTCTCCTCCTGGCCTTTGATGTTCCACTTTGGCCTTTTGACACACCAAACAGCATGTCACATACTCAGCTACGTCCTTTTTCAACCCAGGCCACCAAAATAGCTTTTTCAAGTCCTGGTACATTTTGGTAGCTCCCGGATGCAGACTCATCTTACTCTTATGTGCTTCATCCAGAATCATCCTTCTTACTTCCAAATTATCAGGCACACAAATCCTGGCTTTAAAGCGAAGGATTCCATCCTTCCCTTCTTGAAACTCCAATTCCTTGTCTTCTTCCATCAATTCCCTCTTTTCCATGAGTTTCCCATCCTTGTGTTGCAATTCCCGAATCCTTTCTAGAAACTCATTAACAATCTGCAGCATTCCCATTTTAATACTTGTCGGCTCCACTTGCATCGTCAGACTCAAATCCCGGAATTCCTCTATCAGTGCGGCTTCTCTGACCATCATTGCACTGATGTGCATTGCCTTTCTACTCAATGCATCTGCCACAACATTGGCCTTTCCCGGATGGTAATGGAGCTCGAACTCATAATCTTTCAAAAACTCCATCCATCGACGCTGCCTCATATTCAACTCTTTCCGATCGAAGAGGTACTTTAAACTCTTATGGTCACTGAACACCCGGAACGTAGTGCCATAGAGATAGTGCCTCCAGATCTTTAATGCAAACACCACAGCTGCCAGCTCCAAATCATGAGTTGGATAGTTCATTTCATGAACTTTTAGCTGTCTCGAAGCATAAGCGACGACTTGCCCCTCTTGCATCAAAACACACCCAAGACCTTGTTTCGACGCGTCACAGTACACATCAAAACTCTTCTGTGTATCGGGCAGAACCAATACAGGAGATGATGTCAACCTTTCCTTCAACTCTCGAAAACTCCTTTCACATTTCTCATCCCATAGGAATGGTTGATCTTTCCGAGTCAACTTTGTCAGAGGCAGTGCAATCTTCGAGAAACCTTCAATGAATCTTCTGTAGTAGCCAGCCAAACCAAGAAAGCTTCTCACCTCTGTGACCGACTTTGGTTGCTCCCATTGCAAAACCGAACTCACTTTCGTCGGATCAACGGCTATTCCCTTGTCCGAAATCACATGCCCCAAGAACTTAACCTCCTTCAGCCAGAACTCACACTTTGTAATTTTGGCGTACAATTGCTTCTCCTTTAGGATGCTCAACACTATCCTCAAGTGTTCGGCATGCTCCTCCGGGCTCTTAGAGTAAATGAGAATATCATCAATGAGCACAACCACGAACGAATCTAAATAAGGTCTAAAGATTCGATTCATGTAGTCCATGAAAATGGCTGGTGCATTAGTCAATCCGAACGGCATCACGACATACTCATAATGTCCGTATCGAGATCGAAATGCAGTCTTAGAGATATCCTCTTCTCTTATCCTGATCTGATGGTACCCCGACCTCAAATCAATCTTGGAAAATACCGAAGCTCCACGAACTTGATCCATAAGGTCATCTATCCTCGGCACTGGATACTTGTTCTTGATGGTGACCTTATTCAGTTGCCGGTAGTCGATGCACATCCTCATACTACCATCTTTCTTCTTGACAAACAAAACCGGAGCACCCCAAGGTGACACACTTGGTCGAATCATCTGCTTCTGTAACAGTTCCTCAATCTGCTTCTTCATTTTCGCCATTTCCGGTGGTGCCATTCTATAGGGAGCGATAGAAATGGGACCAGCTCCCGGAACTAAGTCGATACCGAATTCAATTTCTCTTCTTGGTGGCAGACCAGGGATCTCATCAGCAAAAACTTCCGGAAAGTCTCTGACAATAGGGATCTCTTCCATCCTTGGACCATTCTCCTCCACCTTAGAGTTGAACAGGCACACGTAGCTGGAGGGTTTTGGGCTTCTATAGGTCACTACTTTTCTATCACAATCAATGATTACTTGGTTTTGACTTAACCAGTCCATTCCCAAGATCACATCTAATTGTACTAAGGGTAAGCAGATCAAATCTACTTTAGAGGTTTGTCCTAACGCTTCTATACAACAGTTAAGACATGCTCTAGAAACTACAACAGGAGCATTGGTAGGGGTTTCTACTTTGAGAGCGTAAGGCATTTCAGACATCATCAAGCCTAACCGGTTTACACATTCATACGAAACGAATGAATGCATTGCACCAGAATCAAACAAAACATGACAAAACTGACCATTAAGCAAGTATTTACCTTGCACCAGATCAGAAGACCGACTTGCTTCCACACCACTAAGGGTGAAAACTCTTCCTTGAGCCATAGGTCTCTCAGCAGCCCCTCTTGAATTGGCTTTGGCCGGTTCCTTGCAGTCCCTTGCAAAATGTCCCGGCTTTCCACAGTTAAAGCAACCACTTGTCCCCCAGCAAACACGGCCATAGTGATTGCGCTTACACTTGTCGCAGAATGGAGCCTCGCTCCGATAATTCCTTCCATCAGACCCACCAGCTTTTCCTTTACCTTTCC
Organism: Crotalaria pallida; assembly: GCA_037953625.1. NCBI lineage: Eukaryota > Viridiplantae > Streptophyta > Magnoliopsida > Fabales > Fabaceae > Crotalaria > Crotalaria pallida. The sequence goes on from CM075653.1 coordinate 29,859,684, forward strand.
CTCGGCGATCATACGGACCTTTGCCTCGGTTGTTGAAACCTTTCCGTCTTTGAGGTCCATAGTTCTGATTGTCCTTCTTCTCCGAGGCTTGCACCCCCTCAGCCTTTGTGTCATCTTCATACATCCTACACATGTCCACGAGTGCAGGAAAGCTTTGAATCCGCTGGTAGCTGAAAATCGACTTCAACTTTGGCCTCAGGCCTCCTTCAAACTTAATGCATTTACTCCTCTCATCTGGATTGTTCTGATAGTGTGGAGAGTACTACATCAGCTCCTCAAACTTAGCTGCGTACTCACCCACACTCATGTTTCCTTGCTTCAGCTGCAAGAACTCCACCTCCTTCTTCCTTCTCAAGTCCTCAGGGAAATACTTTTGGAGAAACTTCTCCATGAATACTCCCCAACTTACCTCTCTTCCTTCATATTGCAGAAGCTGCATCGTGTGATTCCACCAGTTCTCAGCTTCCTCCTCTAACATGTAGGTTGCATACGCCACCTTTTGAACATCAGAACACTCCAAAGTTCTCAAGATCTTGTCCATGGTGTGAATCCACTTGTTGGCCTCTTCCGGTTTAAATCCTCCTTCAAACTTTGGCGGATTACAGCTTCTAAAATCAGCCAAAGTCTTCGCCTCAGCGTTACCCACATTACACTGATGAGACGGGTTGACCGGTTGAGATGGTTGTTGAGATTGTCACTGCATGGCTTCCAGCACCGTGGTGATCCTTTCTAACATCGCGTTGGTGTGATTTTGGTTTCTAGTTGCCATATTTGACCTGCGCTATGGAATTATGGTCACATATGTTGAACTAAAGAAACTTCCATTACACCCTTATACTAAGGCTATAACTTAAACGTTTAAATCTACAATCAATTGTGTCTTGTACTCAAATGAGACAAGATACAAGCCAAATCAAGGGTATTTTAAGCTCAACAAGCAAAATAATAACATTCAAAATAATGTGAATGCCCTGGAGATACCTGCTTGATGTTGATGGCTACCTTTCTGAACTACTTCCACTACTACAGGATCTGACTTTTTGCTCTGATACCACTCAGTGTGACACCCTTTCCGAATTACCCAAATATAATATAGTAATTAAGCTTTTATATTGGATAATATATGGACTTGTGAGTGTTAAGAAAATAACCGCAATAAAATTTTCCTTTTTAAACGGGTGCACAAACCAACACTTGGAATTCTTGGAGAATAAACTTTAAACCAATTCAAAACATTTGTATCGAGTTCGGCGATCTCTAAAACCTTTTCACAAATAGGGTAACATTCGCTCTTTGGAAACATCTTTATATCATACAAGAAATCAAAGTTACCCATGCTTTGTTCGATAAAACTGATATCATCAAATAATATTTATAGCCGAGCTCTTAAGTAAATTAATATCAGAGTAAAGCGGAATTTATCGGATTATGCGATTTAATGGTAAGATAAACATAAGTTTTCAATATATAAATATATGAAAAGTAGTGAGTACATAGTCCCATGATCAAAGTCTCCAAGATCCAACATATACAAGCCCATAAACAGATCTACATAATAGTGTATCTAAACCCCTAGAGTACTCCAAAAGTATATCTACAATATATGTACATAACCAAAACATAAACTCCAAGGGTGGTCACGTAGATCTGGCATCATCAGATGTAGTAGTAGTGATAGCAGCAGTCTCCAAGAAACATAAGTAGTAAGGTAGTAGCATCATCATCAACACAGCAGCAGCAAATCTCCTCCACAGCCTCCACACATCGGATCCTCTGATCCTCATCATATACCCTATACACATACCTAGGGATCATCGTCCCTCCAATCACTCCCAGTAGAATGCACGACAGGCTCGCTCCCACTCTCGTCCTCCACCGGATCCTCCTCGATCTCATCCGAGGGAGAGTGTACCCTATCACTAGGTACCGGGTCAGGTGATGGTGAAACCCTGACTGGGCTCCTCGGATCAGAAGGGGGTGTCTCCTCGCGGACGACTCTCGAAGTAAAAGGGTGAGAGCGGGTAGGTCGAAAACGAAAACTATGGTAAGAGCGAGCTGGTCGCGTGGGAGGTGGTCCATGGTAAGTGTAGAACGGGGGTACATGCATAGTGTATATGATGGGAATCCTAAATCTACGAGGACGGAATCGGATCAACGGGTTCGGGTGGTAGAAGGTAATCTCTACCTCCCCCTCGAACATCGCGCGATGGTCCTCATAGATCCATGTGCCACTAGGAAGTGGCCGGATCTCGATGCAAGCAATGTAACAAGACATCACCTACAAGGGCATAGGGGTAAGCAATTCTATACACATAATCAATAGAGAATAAATTGTGCAATATGAATATGTAATATGCATCAATTAACAACAATCACATATAACACTTAGCAGTTAACGAATGCACATAGGATGCTCACACTTATTTCATTTATCACAATTAATTTAATTGAGTGGCATGATGCATGACTTTAGCCCTCAAGCCTATCTCCATCATACTATGTCACTCTCTGACGTCCATCCCTGACAATCCAGCACTCATCAGTGCGTTGTATTCCTAGGTATACAACAATTCGTACATTCACCTAGAATGTACACGACAAGCTTGGTATCCATGCCACCCGAGCATATCCCGTCATCCAAACGGACCGTCATCCAAACGGTATAACCATATCGGCATCCACTCAGCCGACCACGTCAACGACGTGTCATCAAGCAAGCGTATTGGCACTCCCAGAGGCCCTCCACATGTTTACCAAAAACATGATATACGTCCTACCATCCAAACTGCAGTATGAATGCGTTAACTTTACTTAGAAGGGATTGATTGATGTTTTATCCTTTTATTAATACATTACGTGCCTCTCAAGCAACGTATCATTACTCAAATGAAAACATCATAACATCAATCAATTTCCTTTAAGTCCAGGATCACTTGGTTTATTGTCCTTTAAGAGTTACAAAATGTTTTAGAATTAAAAATGGTATTTTTAAGTATCTGACTAAAAATACTCGAGTGTTTTCCAAAATACTCGAGTAGTTTATCATTTTCTAGATTCTACTCGAGTGGTTCATAATTATACTCGAGTCGTTCATATCTTTTCAGAGATTTAGGTTTTCAGGTCTTCATAAATATACTCGAGTAATTCATGAGATACTCGAGTATTCCATTACCCAGAATACTCGAGTAGTTCATACATTACTCGAGTGTCCAATCTGATTCCCAAGTTGGTGCGCCAATTTTCACTCTGGTGCACCACGAAATACTCGAGTGTTAAGCCAAATACTCGAGTATATGCAGACAGAACAGAGTGAAACTTGGTTTTTACATACCATTTCAATTTCTAAACACTTTTAACCCAAACCAGTGATCACAATAGTTCATATACCATATATTGAACATGTTGCAATACTCATTTCATATCAAATAACCAATTTGACAGAGAATCAACCATTTATGCATAATTTACACAATTTAGCAACTCAACACCTCAAATTGCAAAATAAGCATAATACTCATAAAACAATGGTCATTTAAGCTTGCATGCATGATATAAAACTTGCTCAACACAGTTTTAGAGCAAAGCTTGGTCTCCAAACCAAAGATCCTATTCAAACTAAGCCCTTAGAACCTCTTGGTGGCTCTCTAACACAAATAATGGAATTTAATCTCTATCTAGTGAATATAATTACTTCCCCTTACCTCTCAGACGTGAATCAAACAAGAATTCCCCCAAAGAAAAGCTCCACAACACCAAAAGCACTTTAACCCAACATGCAGAGCAGTTTTGAATGCAACACCAAAGTGGAATTGGTTCACACATGAAACAGAGAATAAAATTGGGGAAATTTGGTTTTCTAGACTCTATGCAACATAATCTAACTAAGGAAATCGAATTTGAGACTCAGAGACTCATGAGCTTACTAGAAATCAAGATCAAAGTAAGCACCAGACACAAGCTTGGCCAAGAACAGCTCCACTTCCAAGCCTTGAATCTTCCACCACACTCACTCAAATCTCACAATTTTGGTGTTTATACAAAGCTCGTGATGTGAGCTTTGTATTCGTGTATAGTTTGTGGTTTGAATATGAACAGAGAAGGAGAATCGAAGAGGATGAATTCAGAACCCTAACTTCAACAACAACAACAAGGTTGATCAAAATCCTCCACCAAAAGACGTTGATGAGCTTAAATACTAACTTGGAAGCATCATGCACATCGACACGAAGCTATTGATGTGTTCGTGGTGGAGTATTCGTGTCAACGAAGGGGAATCGGTGGTGGTGACTCACCAAACGCACTAACTCGTGCAACTCTGTCCAGAATACTCGAGTTTTTCAGAAAATACTCGAGTATTTTTCCCAATTTTTGAAAAATAATTATTTTATTTACTTTCCCTCCAAAATCTTTCCTATAATTACCTCTAGGTCCCAACCCAGGGACTAATATGTAAAATACTCATTTTAGGCATTTATCATATTTATTAAATCAATTCACACACATATACCAACTCTATGAACACATATTTTAATCAAGGATTAATATGGAAATAATTAATTATAATTAATTTATAATTAACATTTCATTAATCGGGGATTAAAATTTTGGGGTGTTACAATTACTATGAAATAATTGATCATACCGCCATTGTTAAGACGAAGACGTCTCCTCCAACCATCCCTGTACCAAAAATTTACATCCAATATGGGGTTGTAGAGGAAACTACATACTAGGACTTGGTGTTTGTCAACCTCGTTGAAAGTTGTGAAAATACGCCAACCGCCTCCGAAGTAGTAGTCATTATTCTGTTTCACAATTTCGACGTGCCACATACTGCCGTTCTCTAACCTAATACTTATGGAGCTTGGCAGTCTCCATCCACATGCCTCCAACAACCCTCGCGGAATGATCTACGACAAGATTTATATAAAAATTCCACTATAAATCTAATTGTGTAACATGAAATTACTCAGTAATGTTTAGTGAGATGCGATATGCAGTCTAAATCTCTGTCGCAAATTATCTTATGTAGTACTCAACAGTCTTACAATTTCATCTTTCAATATTTCCACAATGTCATAATTGCCATGTTTAATGGGAAAACTAGTTCAACTATCCACATAAAATTGCTTCCCGTGTTACATAGACATTGATAATTAAAACATTATAATGAAAATGTAAATGGTTAATCAAACATTTAAACGGAAACTTGCATTGTATCGCAATGGAGTTAAGAGGTTAATTCAGTATTACCATGGTGCAGTCGTCAAGCGTTTCCTCTTTGATGTTAATCTCAAACGCCTCAAAGCCATCGCCTCTGAAAGCGTTTCGGTGTGCTGCTTTGGGATGCATTGGCATTTCAACTATCTCAAACTGCGCAGAGCGGGTTTCAGAATTTTCGCTGAAGGTTTGTTTGGACAAGATGATATGGAGGGTGTATAGTGTTGTGAGTAGCCGTATTTCAACGTCTGTCAACAGGATCCCCGATGTTATCCGAATCGACGGTTGATTTGATGGGTAGACGGATTTTTGATCAAAAAGTAGAAGGAGTTACCTTCTCAACCAAGGGTGTAATGGTTAGTGCTAAGGTTCATTTTGAGTCGTGCGTGGCAACTGAATCGGATAATTAATTACTCCCTCCGTTTCATTTTAGGTGTCTTTTTGGACTTTTGTACATAGATTAATAAAGTGTTGATTCTGATAATTATTGTAAGTTTTATGTGTATTTTGTCAAAAATACCCCTATTTAATATTTTTATTTTATCAATGCATCATTACTAGTATTACAATTTGCAAAACTAACACTGTTTTTCCTTATTTACCCTTACATTTAATGTTGTTTTAGTTTTAAAATTTGTAACACTAGTAATGATGCATTGACAAAATAAAAATATTAAATAGGGGCATTTTTGAACAAATTACACATAAATTTACAATAATGATCATAATCAACACTTTCTTAATCTATGTGCAAAAGTCCAAAAAGACACCTAAAGTGAAACGGAGGGAGTAGTATGTTATACGTAGCAAAGACGTTAGTTTAATGTAAATGAGTGAATATTGATTTATGGTAATTAATAACACTTCAATTGGTTCTACATTGGGATTATAAAAATTAAACATAAGATTAAAGCTTTTGGTGAAAAAAATATATATTGATCATTGAAATTTGGTACAGGGGTTTAATAAGTATGGACAAAATAAAGATGTCAGCACGGTTTTATGTTCAGGGACGGATGGAGTAGAAACACTTTCATTGTTGAGAGTGTAAATACACGAAATGGTATAATAAATAGGTCCGGTAGGATCGGTATTGTGTTCATGGTAGTGCGGGGACTCAACACATTAAAAGGGATATTACAAATTTGGATATATGTGTTAGTGGAAAGAAGTAATTAAATGTTATTAAAAATTGGAAAAAGGTCTTATAAACAGGACCAAAATAAATACCCCAATAGGGTCTTATAAATAGGACTATTCCCTCCGGCAATATATGTAGGTCAAATTGTACAAAATTTTCTTGGTCCTATTTTTAAGTCACTTTATATTTTCTATGCATCATATATTGATATTTCTCCGTTTTGCCATTATTAAATGATTTGACTATTTGTGTCTTTTTTATTATTCATTAATGAGTGCGAATTTTCCAATAAAATTTAAGGGGTAAAATTGTAATATCACAATATATTCTCATAGAATTCATAAAACGAACCACTGTCCATGGCATCTGTAATTCGGTTACGTAAGGTCCTATAATAAGGACTGAATGGATTAATATTAAAACAAACAAAATATAGATTGCATAAATGTACCGAACATTGTTGATAGACTGAAGCATATACAAACCAGTGGAAATTTACATAATAAGCATGGTCACGTAAATACGTCATTAAGAGCAATTTTTCGTAACATAGGATTCATAAAACAACCATATAACGGGAAGAATTATAAAGTGATAACTTCAAACTCCATCAGGATCTGATGAGCATCATCGCCGTAAACAGTGACTTCGCATTCGTCATCGTCGGTGAACCCATTAATATCTGCAAATCTTTTCCAACCGTTTGTTACAAAACAAGTTGATTTCGTTGGAGGTGTACTCATTGTTACACGTGTGCTATTGTTTTTGTGGACTAAAATTGTGTCGTGTTCCATACTTGAACTGAGGTAGTCCACAATGTAAGATCGAGGCACAGGCTGCAATACAATTGAAAAGGAACATTAGTAATGTTCATGACAATATGTAATAAGCACGACAAGGATTAAAAACATGTTTTTACTAAAGAGTCTGCTTCAATCATGTAATCTTTGAGAGTGATATAGAATGTTGGCCCATCTTCAACACCTACAAGGAAAGATATTTGTCATTATAACTACAAAAGACATATTAATTGATAGATATTTGACAGAATGTTGGCACCAGATGGAACGATTGCTGGATACTGTATTTCAGAGCACAAACGAAATTCCCATCCTTTAATATGGAATATGGAACTCTGTTCATCGAATGTAAAGGAAAGGCATGATTTTTCTCCAATGGAAATGTCTGACAAAAATTTGTTCCATCCTGTTTGTAGCCAAACATCGCCGTTGCAGTCCTTGAGGTAAACCTTCCACGATCGCTTGGTTGGAACTTGAAGGATTATTGGATTGGGTGGAGTGAAACCCCAGCCAAAGAAATGACGAGGCAGGTTCTAATTTTTCCATACAGTAAAGGGTTATGAAAATGAAAAACAATTTATTAAGGTAGGTGAATTGAGAAAATCATGAAACCTAACAAATAAATAAAATTAAGGTTATGTTGGACCTGAGTTCCGTCTTCTCTGTTGTGTTGGCAAAGGTAAATAACGAAACTTTTATGGTCGTTGGGCAGAACATTTGAAATAGGTGTAGTCATTGTTCGAGGAGCCGGCAATAGGAATAGTGTAGAGAATGGTGGAAGCTAAACTGGAAACCTGTTTAAATGACGGAGTATGAGGACACGGAGATAGACATCATGTGCGGCTATGGTTAGGGTAAAATGTTTATATGTACTAGTACTAGTTTTGTGCCCGTGCAATGCACGGGTTGTACGAATATAGTACTACTAGTTTTGACCTGTGCACTGCACGGGACGTTTGTTTGTTTGCTTGTTGTTAAGTAATTCTTATTGGAAAGATAATAATTGTAAATCATTTTGGGTTTTCAAATTGATTTAATATAAACTAATGTGTAAACAAAAAATTATTTGATGAAATTCAAATGATCACATTTGTAAAAACATACTATTATTATTATTATTAATATTATTATTATTATTATTTTTTGTTATTATTATTATCCGTTTTGCATTCAATCTATATCCCTTTCTTGTGAAAATCTTTTTTCATTGAAACTAAAAAGAACACTTGCGATAATTATACAAACAATTAAAAAGTAAAAGCATATATAAAATGTGTACATACATTATGTCTTCTTATAAATTCTACAATCACTTAAAAAATTGCATAAACATTATACGCATTAATTATTAGGTGCCCTTCTTGTACGTGATTCTCTAGGTAACACGTGGAACATGCCCGTGCATTATAGTTCCAGTGAACAACAACCCTTAAATCATGATTAACATATCGTCCCATAAATTATGATTAAGATATCGCCCCGTGCAATGTCATGAATACTGGGTTTAATTTATTGTTATAATAATCTCATGTGTTTGTCATACAAAACTAAAAATAAGTTCAATTATTTGTGCATTATTTGATCTTCACAGATTATAAGTTCAATTAAAATTTGTGTGTTTGACTATTAGTTTAATTTTTATGTATTGTTATTGTAAAGTTACAGAATTGATATATTCCCCTTGTTTTTAATTATATGACTCATTTCAAACAATTACTTGCGGGCCTTGACACGTGACATGGTTAACTGTCATTTATTTTTTCAACTTTTACAGTAAGAGCTTCATTTTGTGAAGGGGCTCTTTGGATTTAATATTGGGGTTCGAAAATTTAATATAGTGATTTATATATAATTTGCCAACTTTAGTTTGGTCAATATTCATACTCAGATACCAATCGGAGCAATAAATAAATAAAAATGATGTATATATATTTATTTATTTGTACCATTTCAACGGGTGCCAAGTCAGTGATACGTACCACTTCACTATTAAAACAACATAACATATTCATTTCAAAATGTTCCAAGTTAGTGTAGTGAACCAATTTACTGTTTAAACGACATACCGCTTGTGATTTATTTTATTATTTTTAAAATTATAAAATTTATTATAATATAATATATATATATATATATATAATCTTTAATTTAATAATATTCAGGAAACAATGTATCATTTCCTTGAACTTTCACCAAATTAGATTCATTGGTTGAAACTTCAAACAATGTATCGTTTCAATTGCATTTTTGCAACTTAAACTTAAAAAAACAAATTATGTAGCAAAACATTGCACCCCTATATCTAATAGAATTGTAGAGTAAAAGATTGCACTGTAACATCTGTTATTTTTCCTTAATTTTAAATATTATCAAAACACGTTGCACATTTAGTGTGATTTATTTTCTAAACTTTTTCTTGGTGAGACCTCTGATCCGTGGAGAGCTCTTTAATTTCAAGGTTTGGATTAAAAAATATAATAGAGTTTGACTATACTTAATGTCTAAGATTGTTAAAATACATTAGTATTATCATGCAAGGTTGTTTCCGAATTTTTTTTCGAGTGCATTAGTATTATATTGGAATTTATTTTTTAATAGTTTATTTAATGACCGTGTTGTGAAGTTTTGTTAATTCATACCCTAAACCCTATTCAAGACTGTACTATTCTTTACAGGTGCATTAGTATTGTTTCATAACTAATTTTTTAAAAATATATTTATAAACACTATTGTGAAAGAGTCTTAGTCCAAAAGACATATCCTCATAAGACATATCATTTCATGATTTTTTTTTAATTTTTATAAAACAACTGTGAAATGGTGTTAGGCATAAGACATATATTTTCATGATCTATAGGAAAGTAAGTGTGTTGTTCCTTTAAAAAAAATGTAATATAGAAAAACATTGCACCCTTACACAATGTGCGATACAGTGCACTCATTCAAACTACAGTAACTTAACCTCTATAAATAGTTACGGAAATAACAAAATATCTTCTTTAACCTTTACTACGAAACTAATTCTTTTATTTTATCCAGCAAAATGGCATTGGAGACAAGTGTATTTGATATGAATGTTCTTTACAGTTTTAAAATTACTAATATTGAATCAGAGGTTACTTTAACACTAACAATTTCATTTGTATTTTCATTTTATTTTACTTGATTAATAACTAAAAAATTTTGTATCTACAGTTCACTGTTCCACTACCTCATGACTTCATTGCAAAGTTTCATGATGACCTTGGTCAATCGTGGACCATACATACCATATGTGGTCGAAGATGACGGATGAAAACTTGGCATTTCCGCACATATACTCGTTCGGGCTTCGTTGCAGCAGGATCGATCATCTATGGATGGGACTATTTTAGGAAAGCAATGAAGTTAAAGCACAGACAAGTGATTACATTGAAGTACGTAGGTTTTTCAACATTCAGGGAAGATGTGGTTGACCCAGATTTTGAAACCACGTTTGTTAGAGGAAATTTTGAAGCAGAGAAATGTTGCATAGAAAGTTCTTCTGATAATTTTTCTTAAAGTTTAAATTATGTGTACACCATATTTCACAACATGAATAACCCCTTGTATTCTTCTCTGCTAAGCATTATTTACTGTTTTATTTTTTTTCCTTTATTGGCTATTTTTTTTTATCGTTCCTATTGTGTCAATATGTTTTTGTTTCACGCCGGTATGAATGGCAACTATAACAGATGGCAATGACCCCTTGTTTTCGCACCACCGCCGGCGCACACCGCCACCGCTTGTTGATTGTAATGGTCCTAATCATACTAGTCATTGGGAGTATAAGTTACCAGTAATTTTTACGTATTTATTTTAATTAATGTTTGATGATTAGTATATAATACTCCCTCCGGTCCTTATTATAGGGCATACTTAACCGAATTACACATACCAAGGAAAGTGGTTGGTTTTATGAATTCTATGAGAATATAGTGTAACATTACAATTTTACCCCCTTAAGTTTTCTTGGAAAATTCGCACTCATTGATAAACAACAAAAAAACACATAGATAGTCAAAGCATTTAATAAGGGCAAAAAAGAGAAAAATTAATAAATGATGCATAGAAAATATAAAGTGACCTATAATTAGGACCAACAAAAGTTTCTAGAATGTGACCTATATATAGGACCGGAGGGAGTATATTTTTTTTCACTGACTAAACCTACCGTTTATAACATCTTTGTGCTTCCGGGCCAAACTCCCATAAATGAGCATCGCAATGGCGACTTCATTAATTAGTGTTTTATTACTTCCTCCGGTCCTTATTATAAGGCATACGAATCTGAATTACACATACTCCCTCCAGTCCTATTTATAAGACCCTTTTGGGGTTTTTCACTCCCACCAAGGAGAGTGGATAAATTTGTTAGTGGCATTGAAAATGTGAAAATTTGATATACTTTTTCAAAAATACCCCTATAAATATTATTGGAACTCTAAAAAATGTTGACTTTATAGGGGTGTTAGTGGAAAGAAGTAATTAAATGTTATTGAAAATTGGAAATGGGTCTTATAAATACGACCAAAATAAAAACCCCAAAAGGGTCTTATAAATAGGACCAGAGGGAGTACCAATTAAAGTGGTTGGTTTTATGAATTTTATGACAATAAGTTGTAGTAACATTACAATTTTAACTCCTCAAATTTTTTTGGAAAATTCGCACTCATTAATGAACAACAAAAACACATAGATAATCAAAGCATTCAATGAGGGCAAAAAAGATAGAAATCAATAAATAATGCATAAAAAATATAGAGTGACTTATAATTAGGACAAAGAAAACTTTATATCATGTGCCCTATATATAGAATCTGTCCTAAAAATATGATTGACACCGGACTGATTCATACTCCCTCTATTCCTATTTACAGGGTATACTTAACCATATCACACGGACCAATGATGGTAGTTACGTATCTTGAAACCTTAAAAAAGTAATTGAACATTACAATCTTACCCTCTTGACTTGCATTGGAAATTTCACATTGTATTAATTCACAGTTATGGGCAAATGGCAATTAAGAGAAAATGGTAATCAATGCCTCCTAGCAAATACGGAGAGACTTATAAATAGCACAAAAGAAATCCTTCTTCAATGTGACTTATAAATAGGTCCGGAGGGAGTATATGTATGGCTACTAGTAATACGCTAAGCATCTGTGCGGAGAAGCAAAAACCTTTATTTTAAACATTACTCCCTCCGGTTCTAATTTTAAGACCATTTTGGGGTTTTACACTCTCACAAAGCGTAATAGATAAATGTGTTAGTTGCATTGGAAATGTGAAAATTTGAAATACTTTGGTCAAAACTAGCCCTATAATTATGATTGGAACTCTAAAAAGTGTGCACTTTATAGGGGTGTTAGTGTAAAGAAATAATTAAATACTATAAAAAATTGAAAACCGGTCATATAAATAGGTACAAAAACTAAAACCCAAAAGGATATTATCGACTTAAAAATAATGAAACCTTGAAATGGTGCTTAATTTTGTACCGGAGTGAGTACTTAGTGATGTGTAATTATTCCAAAAGAAATTGAACAGATACAATGCATTTTGCTTCAGCCACCGAAACGTTATATCCATCATCGTAAATGTAAGTAACATTAATTACGCACCTGCCAACTGATGCTTCGTATTGTGTACAACGAAGTGCAGTGGCATACATATATATACATACATACGACATCACCTCCGTTCACCTATTCCAGTTTATTAGGCAAATATCGTAAAAGTTTATTACTTTTCGGTCATACGGATACATACATGGCTCTCCAGCAATACGTAGACTACGTTCCAATGTTTAACTACCAAGCACAGGTAAAAACACACTTTCATCACATCTTCATATAATTTCGTTAACCCACAAATTAACTTTTACGTTTTTTTACATATATGAAGTATGTGTGTTGTAAATTTTTTTTTTTGGTTTCCAGACGTACCTAGCCGTGAGGAACTATTTTATGCAGCGGTTTGGCCATGAAATAGGGGGACACTGGGTTGTCTAGTGTCCTGACGGGGAAGTTTTGCGACTATTATATAAGATACACGATTTTGATGAAGGTTTTGTTGGGGGTCCTGCCTGGGAAGATCTGCGTCTTCGGTTTGGCATTCGAGATGGGGACATAGTTGATTTTTACTATTTAGGGAACCAAAGGTTTACATTTACATTGAACATGTGGGATGAGAATTATTATCCATCTCTTACTTAAGATGATATTAATGAATATTTTGATATCAACTTTGTTATCTACCCTGAGTATGCACCGAAATGGTTTTCATTAAACAACAATAACAACAACAACTAAACCTTTGTCCCACTAGGTGGGGTCGGCTACATGGATCAAACGACGCCATAAAGGCCTATCATAAATCATGTCTTTTGATAAGGCATTGATTTCCATATCCTTCTCAATTGTTTCGCCTATAGTTTTTCTAGGTCTTCCTCTTCCTCTAGCCCTTGTAGTACCCTCCATTTGGTCTACCCTCCTAACCGGGGCTTCCACCGGTCTCCTCCACACATGCCCAAACCACCTAAGACGAGATTCAACCATTTTTTCAACAATAGGAGCAACCCCAACTTTTTCTCGAATATACTCATTTCTAATCCGATCTTGTCTGGTATGCCCACTCATCCACCGCAACATCCTCATCTCTGCAACATGAAGTTTATTCTCTTGTGTGCCCTTTGCTGCCCAACACTCTGTCCCATATAACATCGCTGGTCTTACAGCAGTGCGGTAGAACCTTCCTTTAAGTTTAAGTGGTACCTTCTTATCACATAACACGCCCGAGGCACTCCTCCATTTCATCCACCCTGCTTGAATCCTATGATTTACATCCCCTTCTATTTCTGCATCCTGCTGTAAGATAGAACCAAGATACTTAAACTTCGGGACTTGTGCTAAGACATGCTCTCCAACCTTCACCTCCCGAGTAAGGCCCACGTGCCTCTTGCTAAAATTACACTCCATATACTCTGTCTTGCTTCGACTTATCCGGAATCCAGACCCTTCTAAAGCTTGTCTCCACATTTCAATCTTCCCATTTATTTCCTCTCTAGTATCCCCAATAAGCACAATATCATCCGCAAAGAGCATGCATTTGGGCACTGGTTCTTGGACATGTTCCGTAAGCACATCCAAGACCAATGTAAAGAGGTAGGGGCTCAAACTTGACCCTTGGTGTAGACCTATCGAGATGGGAAAATCCTCTGAAATCCCACTTTGTGTCCTCACGCTCGTCTTGACCCCGTCATACATATCCTTAATGGCTCTAATATAGGCAACACGCACCCCTTTCTTCTCGAGAGCCCTCCATAGTACCTCTCTAGGCACTCTATCATAAGCTTTCTCCAGATCAATAAAAACCATATGCAGATCCTTTTGTTGCCTCCGGTATTCCTCCATCAACCGGCGCAGTAAGTATATTGCCTCCATAGTTGATCTCCCCGGCATGAAGCCAAATTGATTCTCAGTAACATGAGTCTCCTGTCTCAATCTTCGCTCTATCACCCTTTCCCAAAGTTTCATGGTATGACTCATAAGCTTAGTCCCTCTATAATTCGCGCAATCCTGTATGTCACCTTTGTTCTTGTAGATAGGGATTAAAGTGCTCCTCCTCCACTCGTCCGGCATCTTCTTGGATCTTAAGATCTCATTAAACAACTTGGTGAGCCAACTGATGCCCCTCTCTCCCAAGGTTTTCCATACCTCAATGGGGATACTATCCAGACCAACCGCTTTACCATTATCCATCCTTCTCAATGCCTCTTTTACCTCAGTCTCCCTAATTCTACGGTAAAAGGTATGATTTTGGTCCCCTTCTCTAGTGACTATCTGATCATGATGTGAACTTTCATGACCTTCATTGAAAAGGTTGTGAAAGTAACTCTTCCATCTTTCTTTTACATCCAAATCTGCGACCAAGACTTTGCCATCTCCATCCTTAATGCACCTCACTTGATCTAGGTCTCTTGTCCTCCTTTCCCTAAGTTTAGCAATCCTATAAATAGTTCTTTCCCCTTCCTTAGTGCCTAGAGATTGGTATAGCCCATCAAACGCTCTACCTCTTGCTTCGCTCACCGCTTTCTTGGTCTCTTGCCTAGCTGCTTTATATTTATCCCAACTCTCTGCATTTCTATTCAAGGACCAAGTTTTGAAGCATTCCTTTTTCTCCTTTACCTTATCTTGCACCCTTGCATCCCACCACCATGATTCCTTGCCCTTTGGTCCATAACCTCTTGATTCACCGAGTGTCTCCTTTGCAATCTTCCTAATCCCTTTGGCCATAACCTCCCACATTTCATTTGCGCTTCCTTCTCCATTCCAACGTCCTTCCTCTAAGACCCTTTGTTGGAATCGTTTTTCCCCCTTCAATTTCCACCACCTGATTCTTGGAACCTTTTCTTGTATTTTTCTTTCCATCCTTCTCTTAACCCTTACATCCATAACCAAGACTCGGTGTTGGGTAGTCAAGCTCTCTCCAGGTATAACTTTGCAATCCATGCAAAGCTTTCTGTCTGGTTTCCTCATAAGGAAGAAATCAATTTGAGAGCGCGTTGACCCACTCCTATATGTGATAAGGTGTTCCTCCCGCTTTTTAAAACAAGTATTGGCTATTGTTAGATCGAAAGCTGAGGAGAAATCGAGAAATCATTAAACATAATGAAAATTATTATCAATTTTGTTTTTTTCCCAAAACTAATTTCCCAAAGTTGTCAATTTTTCTTATATTTAAAAAAATGAAATGCACTCAACTAATTTTATTAATACCCGTGACATTTTTTTTATTTCTTAAAAAGATACCGGACTGTGCAAAATGTAAACCCGTTACGTAAGTACAAATTTCAAAATAGCTCTTGGTTCCTCTCATCAAATATATGCAATACTTACCCGTATTACACGAACTAATGAATTTGGTTAGTTTTATTAATAACTATATCCGTTGATTCTTGTAAGTATTATGTATATATAGTTTCTATTAAATGCCCCAAGTTTAATCCTTATTGAAAATTGTAATAGTAAGTGTGTGGATTAATTAATGTATACTGGTTTAGAGATGAGAGAGATGATAAAAGTAAAACTAATGACGATTACAACAAATGATTGAATGAAATGTTAATGACGATTCGAGACCGGAGGTAGTAAGTGTTAAGTACCAAAACTCATCCCTTATCTAATCGTCCCTAATTATCTTTCACTTAGTAGTTTCCATCATTTAGACCTACACAATGGCACACAAAATACTATATGGGGTTCTCATCACATGGGTATTACACTTGGTCATAATTTCAATGACAGCTACGAAAATGAAGAAGGACTTAACAAAATCTACAATACGTAAAGGAAAACTCAGGTTTTTATTTTTTTTGAACTTTATCTTATTTATTTATGATGCTAAAATCGTAGTAGCAATCCATTTGTGTACATTTGTCAAAAGCAATAAAATAACTAAAAGTGAAAATGACAATAAAAATGAGAATAACCCGGTGGAGACGGTGGGAATGAACCTTCCCTATCGCCAAAGATATGTTAGGTTTAACTATCTTGACTCTTTTTTTAGAGAATTTGCTATTTTCCTCTTTTGTGTAAAAAAGTCCTTGCGATAATAAGTTCAATATCATAAGAATATCATAAGTTCAATAAAGCTATAACTTTATATACCAAGTCAGTTAGGATAATAAGTTCTATAGCATAAGAATTTCAAACATGGAATATAACTACAATTTTTATATCATGAAATCCAAAATTGGATGGTTGATATGCAACTTTTTCTTAAACAAATAAGAAATTCCTACTTATGCCATGTCATTATTTGAGGTGGTTAAAATTAGTTTTTTGCAGATTACTCCAACATAAAAAGAAATTTATAAATTAGCCTCTTGTACCTATACACAAATTATAACTTTTAATTTTAAAAAAGACTATTAAAACAAAATTAAAGTTGTTTGCCTTAGGATGAGAACTGACCTTCCTTCTTCATAATCTTCAAGTTGCTGCAAGGGACTAAAATTAAATTCTGTATAGGTACAAAGGACTATAGGTACAAAGGACTAAATTTTTAAAATTAAAAGTTTTAAATTGTCTATAGGTACAAAGGACTAAATTTTTAATTTAAATTTTACTTTGGACTAAATTGCAAAAAAAAACTAATAATAACTATTTCAAATAATGGCAGGGCATAGGTGACAAGTTTTTATTGGTTTAACAATAGGTTGCGTATCAACCATCCAATTTTGGATTGCATGTTAGTAACTCCCATATAAGTGTTCCAGGTACAAAATATTAACCCGTGCATTGCACGAGTTAATTACGACTAGTGTGTATAAAAATGCTCCCTCCGACTAGAATTATAAGCAAAACTAACTAATTTTACGCTGATCAAGGAGATTAGTTGATTGTAATTAATTTTCTCAAATTTATAAAAGATTTGAGGTATTTTAGGAAATGTGCATTCAAAATGAAACAAAAATTAAATAAATTGGGAATGCAATTAAATTTAAGAAAATTGGTTAGTTTTGCGTTTATTTTAGGGTTTTCTTAACCTCAGCCCTTAGGGCTGAGGATAAGAGGTTAAAAGTGGACATCATGTGTTGGAAAATGGTACATTGAATAAATAAAAACACTTTATATTTAGTTTTTCAAAACATGATATCCACTTTTAGCCTCTTATATTTCTAGCCAGAGGGAGTATAAAATACTACATATTTCCACTGCACGCTTTATCTGCTGTCCTGGAGACATCGGTACATCCGCTGCTAGTATCAACAATCTGAACCGCTGAATAGAACACGCCGAAGACAGCACGCTTCGTCTGTTACTTTGTTTCCATAAATGTGTGTTGAGGAGAAGTGATCCCTCGTTAACAGTAACATCTCACGAAGGTGCGATTTACAAACTCTCATCTAACGAAATTTATGCTCCACATGATAACCAACACACATTATAAAGTTAATACCTTCGTCTTTGTTATTGACGATTTAGTGGTTATACCATCTTCCCTTTAACGTTGTGGTTAATGGTTATATGTCGACACTATACCGATTTCACAAACACATCAGGTAATTAATCTAACAAATTATTTTTGATAATCTGTGGTAAGTTACGGGTTCAGAATGTTGGAGTACTCACAAATTAGAAACAAAATGGAGTTGCCAAATAACATACCACATGATTCTCTCGTATAGTTCACACTCAATAGTTTGAATATTTTATTTGTCATATTCTCCTTATATGTTTGTAAATCAATAGTAATGTAGGATATTCTTTTCTGTCTTTATATATCAGCAGCCGGATCAACATCTTGCTAACGTGTTTGTTGAATACGATGTAGGTCAACTGAAATGGATGCGGATGGGTTCTTTATTTCTTGTTCTCCCGGGACCGTGAGTGTGATCTACAAAACTCTTGCTTCATTTCCAAATTTCAAGTCACACATTTGTGTGTTTATAGGACGTTTTAATTTGTTATGATGCAGAAGCGGGCGGTTTTGAATAAGGAAAAGTCAGAATACGTTGGAAAGGAAAGATGCAAGACATGGGTATTGGTCGACCCGGAAGCGAACCACTTGGAAATATGGATTAGGTTGCTGGACGATGGGCAGCATTTGTTAATCACGAGGGGGCTGATTGAAATTGTGCAATTCTACAAAATTACAAAAAAGGTTCAGTTGTTTTTTGAAAAATTTGATGAGAGTCACTTCCTGTTCAGGGTTTACAACGACAATGGCACGGAACTAACTTACCCCACTCCGCAACATCTAATCCGGTTGCCGAAATGCAATTGCCAAAGATGCAACGTATCAGAATGTAAGACTTAATCCCAGTAAACACAATATTTGACATTGAATACAACTGATATGTCTTTTTTATATATGTAATTAACAATTGGTCTCAAGAGAAAACTAATATTTATTATTAAACAGATGTTGATTCCCAATTTGATTTTATGATTTACAAGACCTTGTCAAAATACCAATCAAAAAAAG
Organism: Crotalaria pallida; assembly: GCA_037953625.1. Taxonomy (NCBI): domain Eukaryota; kingdom Viridiplantae; phylum Streptophyta; class Magnoliopsida; order Fabales; family Fabaceae; genus Crotalaria; species Crotalaria pallida. The sequence goes on from CM075653.1 coordinate 29,878,860, forward strand.
GACTTTTGGTAATGTTGTTGCTGTATACTTATGTGCGTTATGATACTACGTCAATTTAAGTCCAACTTTTTATCTGTTGAACTAATGTAATGGTAAATTTATTCCAGCCACTACCAAAGGACATTGTAGCACAAGCTTTTCCAAGTCAGAGGAAGTACTTTTACATTGAATACGAAAATGAGGCGCAGATGGAATGCAAGTTGATCAAGGCTTCAAGGAACAAGAGAGAAGCTTACATTTCCAAAGGTTGGCGTGGTTTCTGTGTGTTGCACAACATGCAAGAGGGCTATAAATTTAAACTTGGTATCAAGAAAGCCACGCCTGGGGTTATATATTTCTTTGGTAAACACAAAATTTAAATGGGTTTATACACGTGATCAGCAATAAAAGTAGACACACTTCTTCAAGCCAGTTCAACTATTATAATACTTACGTCGAGATATCATTGATCCATTTTCAAATGCAAACTGAAGATTCAAGCATAACATCAACCGGTAGTATGGAAGTCGATAAGCGAACAGGTGTGCCTAAGCTCACAAATAACTTCATGGAATTTATCATTTATCATTTATCATTATGATGATGTAAACTGCATACTTAAATATTTTTTAATGTTGGTAACAGGGCATAAAACTTTTGCGACGGTTGAATGTGGTAGACGCCTGTACTTCCCTTGGCAAATTATGGATATTAAGACTTTAGGTAATTTAATTATGAATGTTTGAACTGTTTGTTCGCAGTAGTTAAATCGGCAAATTTTTAATATTAAAATTTCAACTCATGTGCTGTTGATGAAAATGACACAATGTTGTGGTTTTGATCTTGGTTGAAACATTAGTAACGTAGTTACTGTTTATGTGTGGGCGTTAAACTAGGTAAATTACGCATATGGTTACGATTCTTATCCCTTTTAAATTAGGTGACCTGGATTTTTAAGCCGGCATGTAAAAATTAATTTCGCTTTTAACTTACTCCCTCCGGCTCGATTATTAACGGGGTTAGTTGATTGTATTTAATTTTCTCAAATTTATAAAAAAAAAGATCTATTTTTCGAAAGTAGTAATTGTAATGAAAAAGAAATGAATTAAGATTACAATTTTGTAAAGATATTTTAGAAAAGCGACATTGGGACTGAAACAAGATTTAATAAAATTATTTAGTTTTACTTATATTTTAAACGAAAAGTAATATGTTTTTTTTGCTTATAATTCATGCCGGAGGGAGTAGATGTTATTACCTCCGTCCATAATTATAAGGCCATCTTGTGAGATTTTATTTTTCATTAAGAAAGTGAAATAATTTAGTTAATTTTGATATATATTTTCAAAATCACACCTTTTAAAAAAATTGCGATTGTAAAAAGTTTTAAATAAACAGGGATGTTTGTGGAAATAAATTTTTAATGATCATTGAAAATTGGTAAATAGCCTTATAAATAGGAACAAAATAAAAGTGTCAAGAGGACATTATAAAAGTGTAAAGAGGACATTATATTAGCTACAATAAATAGTACACGTTGAAGTTGTTTACTTTCACAAAGATGTGGGAAAAAAACTTTTTCAATTGGGTTTTTCAAATGCACAGTACCAACTGTCATTATCTATGACACCAACAGCTCTGCTACAACCTGTTCAAAAGCTGGGGATGGTCACTATCAAACCATCAATATGTATATCGAGAAGGGTTTGTTGGCATAGTCTTGGTTCGTAATTGGTTCGTAACCAAGCAATTGGCATTTGTAAAAAAATTTAACAAAAGGAAAACAATTTACTACTAATTGCTTTAGGTAATATTGGAATGGGTTCTCTTAACCTCAGCCCTTAGGGCTAAGGATAAGCATCCAAAAATGGATGGTTTTTCTTGGAAGTTGATGCATTGAAGAAATCAAAAGTTTAAAGTTTTAATTTTTCAAAAAAACTTATTCATTTTGGGGTTTTTATCCTCGGTTAAGAAATTCCTATTGGAATTACACCCAACCGGTCTCAATTATATAAAATATATTTGTGGTCTCAATTACTATATTTAAGCCTTACTATAATTTTTGGCAACATTTTTGCATCAAAGCATCACTGCGGCAGCACACATTAAATTTGATTAATGAAAAACTCACATAGTAATAGGAAAGTATATATATACGTAAAGGAACCAATATGAAATGAAACCAGACGGGTGAACTACCTGTTACGAATTCAAGTCATCTCAAAGCTTCCCACTACAAAGAGACACGCATATACATGAACGAATGGAATAGCTCTATTTCGAGCACAACTCCCAAGCATCACAGTGATGCGTCATTTCAGTGTGATAAGGTGCAGAGTTTACGCTGCATTGGAAAGGTAACTTCCATTATAAAAAAAAAACAAAAAGAACAAGTAACTTCCATTGGTAGTGTATGAAACATTCATTACTAACATTGAATGTTGTTTTTATGTTAATGTAAATTTTAATTATTTTGGTTCAATTTATACAATTTCGACACTTGACAAATTATTCAAACTCGAATTGTTCAGTTGCCATGTGCTTTTAATCTCGTCAACAATGAAACGAAACAAACAAGTCATATTGCATATACTTGGACTAAAAATTAATTAGTATTGGACCAACTCAATCTTGTAAAATAAGGTAAAGGACCTAATGTATTATTTTTTATCAAGATTGAATTTACATATCACTTTGCATATACTTGATCCATTTGGATATTTTTATTCACTGCTCCATCCGGTACTGTTTATTATAAAACAGTACCGGATTTTTCAATCCAAGCGAGGAGAGTGGTAAAATTTGTTAGTAGCAATGGATATGTGATAATTTTTTAAACTTTTATGAATGGAACTATAAAAAGTGTTGACTTTATGACGATGTTGGTGAAAAAAAGTTATTAAATGTTATTTAAAATTGAAAAGGGGTTACATAAACAGGAACAGAGGGAGTTTAAGACAGTATTTGGTGTATTAATTTTGATCACAGATAATAATACACCGTTAATTATCATAATTCTATATTTTTTTGAATAGAATCAATTAAATACCATTTAATTATATATATTATTAATGTTACCCTTTATAATGCCCCCACCGCCTCTTACATATAAAGCATCCGAAAATGAAACTTTTAAGTTAAACTTAATCGGAATGTAAGCATTTGAAGTGTCATTTTAAAAGGGTATTGCTAACAAGGATACTTGTTCATGTTACTACATATGCTAAAAAACAATTGTGCCCATGTTTACCAATATCGCAAACATAAAAAATCATACATTAAAAAAACTTTTTTTTTAAATTTACTCAATATAATTTAAGGTACAAGATGAATATGTCAAGAATGCATTTTTTTATATTTTTAGAGGAGGTAGCTCATTGGCTGACACAACAACAACTATATTTTAGTGTTATTGTTGCAACATTTTTACGCCAGCACAAAAATAGGCGAACCTCATTTGCAGAACAACGTGAAAAATCGATCGTCGCCACCGGTGGTCCAGGGTAAGATGCCATTTAAGATGACTGACGAAAGCTTTCCATGTTTTACAATTCACTTATGCAAGCACAATAGAGAAGATGGTACTGAGGTAAGTGGTTCCTCCATGATCGGAATGTTTTTAACTCTAATATTTTTTTCCCCTCAATAACTAATCGAACGAAAAGAGACACATTTTACAGACATCGAATAAAAACATTCAAACCAAAATAGAGGGTTCTCATAATTGAGCCATGATTATTTTATAGAGCTGAAACAAGTAACATAGGATATTCAACATTCGTTTATAATATGGAACCATTACAGTACAATTTGTCGCACGCACGGTTGAAGTTTGGGAAATTCACAAAATGGGATCTAAATATTTTTTTTAATTTGGTCAGTGAACAATTATACTTGTACTGTGTAATAATACGCAAATATTTTTAATGAGTGGTTCCATTATGCAGAAACTTCCAACTGATATTGTACAGAAATTCAGCGGTGCAGTGCCGAACCATGTGATCTTCGAAATACCAAGCGGTCAGAGATGGATTGTGCAAATCCTCGAATCAAACAGTAATGTTTTGCTGAATACTGGGTGGAACAAATTTCTGAATGAATTGTATTTGAACAACAAAGCATCTTTGTTCTTTCAACTTAATGCGAATTCAATATTCATTGTCACTGCTTACTTGCCTGCGACATACGATGAAGTGGAACTGGGCAAGGCGCCAACGGGTAAGTTTGAATAAAATTTTGTTGTTAAATTGTTAGCAATTCAAGATGACAAATGTCAAATAATGAACCATAATGCCCTAATTCAGAGTCCTCCAAAGGACCCGTTGCATTCAGATTAACAATAAGGGATTACATGATTCAAACCGACTCACTGGTAGGTAATACTAATCCTTGTTTGTTTACGATGCAAGGTTAAAAATCACAATTACAATGGCTAACTTTATTTACTTCTTTGAAAAACCAACAGCCATTTCCTAGATTCACTATTCAGAACTATCTGGGGGATGAGGAGGAACTTCAAACTGTCATAGCACTGGGAAGCAAATCCAAATGTGTTACTATGTGCACCGACCCAAGGAAGTCTACTTGCTTCCTGACGGGTGGATGGAAGGATTTTGCAATTGAAAATGCCATTGGAGACAATCAAGAATGCAAAATTGAAGTGTTTCAAAGCCACAATGAAATGCTCGTGCTATGTTTAGTACTATTGCCCTAGGTTTAATACTTGGCAAACCACATGTGATCAGGGTCAAACTAACCATCATGATTAATGTTCCACACATTTTATTATCTGCCCTGGTATGAAATTTGGCATATATAGCTAAACTAACTTTATGTTTATGTCCATCATGCATCCTGCCTAGCCTATTTGTTTCCGCGTTTGCGCCACCCAAACGCGCGTCCTGCAAGAAGCTCCCAGAGGGAAGCTTTCGCGTTTGCGGCGTGTAAACGCCATCCCAAACACGCGTTTAACCGTTTACAGTTTCAGAATGTCTTTTTATCTATTCATATCTTGACTAAAAAATTAAAAAACCATTAAAAATAAATTACAAAAAAAACCTAGATCTACACTTACAATTTAAATGGCAAATGTAAGAGTAGAAAACTAAAAGCAAACAAACTTTATAAGTGGCTAAGACTACAACTTTCTATATAAAGTAACACTTACGATAGCATCACAAACGATGAAACATTATGAAAATAGATCTTTTTTTTAACAAATATAAAATTGTGCACTTCGTAAAGATATTGTAAAGGTAAAAACCAAACAACTTGTTTAGCGACTTAAAAAAATTTATAGATTTGAGCACTTCCTCTCTTTACTATTTTTAAACATTTAAAAATGGCACATTACTTTGTATATATAACAACATTTCTCAACTATTGCAATTGACATGATAATCGGGAAAAGAGATATTCAACAATAACATTATGTATTTTTGTATGAGCAAATAAGCATTCTTCGTGGTAATGTTTTTCGAAGGGGTAGAGGAATAAAAAAACAAATATCAGGAAATAAAATATAAATAGAGGAACAATGGAATAATATAAAATAAATATACCAAACAAGAAGAATATGAAAGATGGAGACAGGAAAATACAGCATTTGAATGGAAAAAATACGAACGCCGAAGGAAAAGGGGTGTTAAAAAGAAGGGGAAACGAATGAGCTGATTTCCCTCACTGTGTTTATAAGCTTCACTTGGAAGCTAAAAAGATCCAATAATTTTAACATTCTCACGAAAGTTTACCCGAAGTCAAGAAAGTAATTTTTTAGACGAATTTTTTATTTAGAAAATATAATAAAAAAACACAAGCTGTAACCTTACTAATTACTCCATCCATTCATAGTTATCTGTCACTTTTAGGAGATATTTTTGTTTATTTTTTATCCGTCGTATTGAGGATTTCAATAGTGTAATCAATGCTATTTTCCATATTGGCCCCTAATTAATATGACTTCATTTATGTTATTGGTGGAGAAAATTCAATGATTGTATAAAGAGACATGATATGTTGCGAAAAAACTTTATTAATGTATTGGGAATATGTGTAATGTTTTAGATTTCTTAAATGGTTTGTTTTGTTTGAAATATGAGAAATAAATAGGAACAGAGGGAGTATGTAGATGTAGAAATTTGAATATTTGAATGTCCTTATTATTATTATTATTATTATTATCCATTGGTCCTATTACATAATGGATATTTACAACAAATCCCACTTTACTCCCTGCACTTCATCTTACCCTTCGCCGTAACCCTACCACATTCGTCGTTTCCCCCACCCATAACAACTCTGATTCAACTCCTTCCGAACGAGTTATTGCTTGCACAGAAATACAATTAGTAAGGAGAAATAAATTTTCCGTCAACAAACGACCCGATTACCCTTCTTCCTTCGTCTACATCTCGATTAGGTCACACTTGATATGGCTGCCTCTTCGTCTGCAACATCTGGAAATAGGGCATGCGGTCTTTGTGGAAGTCTGTCGATATTGAAGATCTCAAGAACAGAGAAGAACCCTAACAGGGTTTTTTGGAGATGTCCGAGATGGGAGGTACGATAATAAAAAAAAATAATTTCGTTCCTTAATTCACACCTTCTGATACAAATTGTTTTGTTTAAGCGTAGGACGATCCGAGAGGGCATTATTTCAAATGGGCCGATGACGATAACACTGTATCAACCGAAGATGCTGCTGATGGAAGGAACCGTGTTCGTGATGAGTTCTGGAGGATTAAGTGCTCACAACTGGAATTAAAGCTGACGAAGCAGAGGAAAAAAACACACAAGCTGATTTATCTCATCGCTATTGTGGCGATTCTTGCATATGGATCCTTGTACGTATGTATGTTCGAATGTCGTTGACTTCATGTTACCAACAATCAGGTACTGTGGAATTTTAAAGCCGTTATCAACGTATGTAATTGTAGTTGCTAGCTCATTACAAAGGACATGCTACGAATTTGAATGAATGTGTTTTCCTCCAGAAAGTTCTTATTATTCGGTAACAGTTTTAACCTAGGAATGTGTCGTTGTATACAATATCATTTCGTTGTTATAAACAAACTGAAATCAAGTAACTTTTACCAAAATTTCCCTAGCATATGGTCACACTTTCTTACAAATCCGGAAATCGGTGCTTACCAATCTCACCCATTTTACGAAATTCGTATCTCCAATAAACATTTTCGATCATCAATAATATGTCTCCCTATTTGAACACGCCCCCAATAAAAAATTCAAAAAATCCTTAAATCAGATAATCCTTCGCACCAACGATGGTTTCAGCAGGAAAGGAATCTCCACTAAGCTAGATGGCACACGCAAATACAATTTTCGTAGTACGGTTGAGGTTGATGCAAATAGAAACGGAGGCCACTTGCATTACAGATTGCACAACAACTGTCATAAATAACAGCTACTTATCGAAATATCGCCAAAATTCCATTGACCAGCCATCCATGTGAAAACATGGATCTAAATACATTCAATTTCACCACTGTCAGTTCCGCTAAGCCTTGCTGGAACTGGCAGGCAGTTGTCGTTGCGGTTGCTAGTTAATTATGTATAATTTGGTATTTTATGGATTCTGTGATATGTATTATATAGTTAACGTGGGTAGCTTTTGTGTAGTTGGCATTAGGGACATGGTTAAATTTAAATAAGGTATTGGTATTGGGCCTAAGCTGAAAAACAATGGTTTTCGCATTTGATAAGTCCTGTAATGATGCTTCATCTTCTATCGCCTCTTCGTGATTCAACACGCTTGTAGATGCTTACTCCTTTGTATACGGGTTAAAACCTGGTTCCTATACTGTATATGTATTGGCTTTTACAAATACAAAGATTTTTATTTACGACACAATAACTTACTTTACATTAAAACATTTCATGTTCGAATGTTTAGGAATTATTCAATTGGTGGCGATCTACAAGGTTGTTACGATTTGTATCGGACAACAGTTTGGTTCTAATTTGAAATTCATTGAAAAAAATACACAACACATAATACGTGGTTGGTTACTTTGTAGCTATACACGCATAAACTACTTGGAAACCCAAGGCGGATGTTTCCCCATATTATCCACTATAAATTTGATTCAGTGATTCTGCGAAACTATACACACAGCATCATTCATTTTCATTTCTTAAGTACTTAAGTACACTAAAACGTTGCAAAGGTGAAACAACGGATCAATCAAATACTTTCACCCAGTCGTGTGTGTTGAATGCCTTCCAAACATTGTTATGAAATTAAACCCATAGACAGGCTTGTTTAAACGCAAACGTGTGAAATCATCATCAAATCATCGGACAAACATTCGGCATTATCACCCAACAATACTCCAACTTGTGCACCACCGTCTCTTTGAAACTACTGCTTTTCAGTGGGCCTATTAATCTTTGCGTATTTTTTCCACAATTGGTTAACCTAGATCAATTATCCATAAATTCAATGACAAAATGACAAGCATAAGAACTGTATAGTTCCTGCGGGTTGTACATCATCTCCATGAAACAGTTATTGCTGGCGAGGCGAGGTGATTGCGTTCGCATTTAACACTTAACTCATAACTTTAAATACAACCCTGCGAACAGGCTTTTTTTTAACACAAAAATAAACAGGGGTAATACCTGGTGCGATTTGGTAATTTACGTCTGAAGTTCCTAAATCACAACAACATTTAAAACTCCATCCATAATATTTTAAATCCACACACAAGCTACCTAGCCACCACATACAAGTTCTCCTTGACAATAACCACACGGAGTTAGTAACTAATTAAAATACATTTACAATCACACCAACAACTAATATACGAATCGAACCACCATAATTTAAATTCCCTGCTACCCAACCACCACTTACACGTTAACTTCAAAATACTCAAACTGAGTTACATACTAATTATAATACAGATACAAACACTTCATAAGGAGTAACACAAACAACTTCGAAGGTATCATACTACTTCAATGCCTCAATGCCTCGTATCGTATACGGAAGAATGCTAAATCCGTTTTTTTCTTTACATCAACCTTCTTACGTTTGCCCTGTAGTTTACAAAATAAATAACCAACCTTTGTTAATAACATTAAATGTTCTATATCTACACATCGTACTCAAGTCTAAATAATGAAAACGGTAAAATATTATTACCACAAACAAAAAATATAATTCCTACACATTTACTTACCGAAAAAATAGATCCTTCTTCGATGAGAATGAGCGACAGCAAGTTTGAATGTACTGCCAGCTACAATGTGGAAGACAACACAGAAATCAAACCAATACCGCGTCAGATATGTTTCATTGGGATTCCGTATTGATCTTACTAATTCCACGGGATGTTCTACATTATCTTCATCGACAAGGTAATGTTCACCGGACGAAAATGGCAACGCAGCAGCAACAAATGACTCAAGAAGTGGCTATTTATGTAACACAAAATGAACATCTTAGGTCATAAATGTTTACAATATATCGGTGACGAGATAACATAAGCACATGTATTGAATACGCACCAATATTGATCTTTCCGCCTGGTTTCGATTTACTGTGATTTCAACCTCACAATCAAACTGAAACGTTTGACCTATACCACAGAATATCAGTTATATCAAACCTAAATTTATAAAAAAAAAATTATTATGCATAAAATTCTCAGCAACCATGGCAGAACTACTTATCGGCACTGCGGCACCACCGACATTTGCATATTGGGTGTAAAAACGTCTCTGTATATTGTTGCTGATACTGTATTTCATCTCCGTTATCGTAGATTACAATCTTGAAAGTGTCACTGCTTATAGGCCTTAGGTTAATGAGATGCCTGGAGTTTGTCAAATTATAAAACTCCATTATGTTATCTAATCCATCTGTAATAGCTAACTTCCCACCTGCACGCAGTTGTTGAATCCTGATCTCATGTGTATTTCCTACAGCGTCTATCACGTTCCATTTTTTGCAGCTAACATACCCAAGCATTTGACAAACTTCATCTTTCAGGGTGACATCTCCCTGAACACAGAACAAACATAACATATCGTTCACGAATACCCACGAAATTCCGAAGGATAATAAAATTTCGTAATGAACATTATCTTACGCTTGCTTACCTCCCACAGTTTATATCCGAACGAGATCACCGACATACTGAAAACCTCGAATTCACACTGCTATTTCTGCACGAAAACTTTAAGCTAATTACAAAAAGACTACAAACACCGTAAAAAAGGGATAAATTGCAATCTATAAACTTTTAATTTCGTTATACATTTGCCTCATTATTGTTGCTTCAACATAAACATTCTATTGGCGCGATCAAATAACGTTTATTCAAACCAACCAACACATGTTGCAATTACTAACTTCATATGTCATCGAATAATCACTCAACAACTCTCGTCTAACCTATAACAACACTGCAGTAACCATGACACGATGACCACACCAACAGAGTAGATCCTCTGAATCAAATCCAGAAATTAAGGACATCTAATAAAACAAAATAACCGTAAGATTTACCAAAGATTGCACAGATATGGGTCGAAAGCCATAAATTACCTGCCTTGAAAGCGGATCAAGCGATAAGAGCAACAACTGGGTCAAACAATCAGCAACTTCCAACAAAAAGTAGATGGAACCCTAAATCATATTCATCGCAATACAGTATAAAAAATGACGTCGTTTTAAGTATTTGTTGAAGGACGCCGTCTCCATTGTTCACAAAACGACGACGTTTTAAATTTCCTAACATAACGATGTCGTTTTAAAACGAACCCTTTCAACAAAACTCGTTAAACGGCGCCGTTTTTATAACCCCCTGACTGCAACTTCGAAAACGTCGTCGTTTGCATAAACCCATCTCTGCAATTGAACCAACACTGGTCAACAGCTCCACGTGGCACGAATCGGGACGTAAATGCCACGATGGTTGACGTATCGACGATCAAGATTTCACATGCACTAGTGCATGTTTTGCTTTTTATGCACTGCAGAATCTGCCAAAAAAAACGCTGATTACTGGAAGATGAAAATTATTTCTTCATTACTCCACGATACGGCCTCTTCAATTTGAAAAAACAACTACATACCACACCAAACCTTCAGTTAAAGTTGTTTTAAAGTTCAGCCTCAGTGTTGAAGCACTCTCTGGGGTTGGCTAGTAGGAGGGGCCATGCACAGGTCACACCCTTGCATGTGACTCCGATCCAAAACTTCTCAGCCTAAGAGTAGTGTTTTTAGAAGGGGTTGTCTTAACTCTTAAATCTCAACCTCACCAAACCTCACATCCACCCTCTTCATTACAAATCTCTTGAGCTTTGTTTTAATATGGCACTGAACAGGCTTCTTCCAACATCACCAGCTCCTTGGAAAAATAAAGAAATTGTGATCTTTGTAGAGTCAGGAGAACAAGAGGGATAATGAAGCTAAGCTAGACAAATTGAAGACGATGATATGTGAAGAAAAGAAATTGCTAGCATATATGCTTGAAGTGGATGATGATGATATTTGAAGGTGGTGGTGGTACTTGTTTTGCCAAATCGAAGAAACCATAATATGTAGTAATGAAATTTTCATTTTTGATTATATTGATCATCATTGTTGGAAATGTATAATTTTGGTTAGTGAATTGAAACATAATTCTAAGAAGAATGTGTGGATAGTGTACTCTCACTCCGTTCATATTTATATGTCATATTTCAAAGAAAATTAACCTTTTAAGAAATCTAATCATTACTCAAATTTCCAATACATTTATTATGTTTTTTCCCACTATACCCTTTCTCTCTGTATAATCATTAATTTTTCTCCACTACTTACATAAACTAAGACATATTAAATAGGGGCAAATATGAAAATAGCATTTATTACATTCTTGAAATCCTCAATACGACAGATAAAAAAACAAAAAATCTCTCCAAAAAACAACAGATATATAATAAAGAACGAAGGAAGTATTTTTTTTTTAATTTTTCAACATCAAATTAAAAACTATTTAACGTTCAATGTAATTTAGTTTTTTTTTATTTAACGAATAAATGAGAGAAAAAATTAAAACTCAAAAGGAATGATCAAACGATTCACCGACCACCAACGGGGTTTGGTTCAGTTGGTGTAAGGCCCCAACTGAAATCTTGGGAATGGGACACGGGTGCTAGTAGCCCCGTGTTCGATTCCCACTAAAAACATCCCGCTGGGAGAGCCAGCCACGCAGCTCGCTCCGGATTAGTCTCAAGGGCTCTCTGGTATTAAGGGTGCTCTTGGGGATACCGGTGGTTCCGCAAGGAATACGGACCCAAAAAAAAAACGATTCACCGACCACACTTTCTGGTGTGTTACAGCGACGCATGCTCTGCGGTGACTTCCACCAGACAAGGCGAAAACTACTACTATTATTTTGTTCCTTCTTTTTAAGTTAATCTAATTTAGGATACCAGCACCAACAAAAACACCTGCCACTTATTTATGATGCTTAACCCCATCAATTGATGTGCTAGCTTCAAATTTACATAAAAAAGGTATTATTTCTTCTCTGGCACTAAGTAATTCCTCCTCTAAGCCCCTAGTCATATAGTATGATTCATGATCACTCTTCAGGTGGTGTAAAATGATGGCAAACTGAGTTTAATTACTTTTTTCAGGTTTAATAAAAGGTCATTCCATATATAGTCGAAAACTAATTATTTTTTAGTTATGGAGATAATTACAGTGGTCACTTTTGGCTACCAACTAGTAAATTTTTATTTTTATACACATGGAAGAAATCAAATTCCTAATATTATGCTTAAGTAATTATAAAAAAAATATTATGCTTAAATAACTCAATTAATATTACATGAGAAAAATAATTTCTTTCAACATGTTAAATCATTGAAATGAGTTTACTTATATTTTTAAAGTTTTTTTTACCACCCAACAAAAATCAAATATCTAACATCATCGACTATGGTAGACCTTGTTCAGGGATGAATTCAAGGAAGGTAACCTTGGGTCAGGGCCTTCTCTTTTGCATATATTACATTGAATTATCTATATAGTGTTTTTCAATAAAAAATTTATTTTAAAAATATTTATTATATGTATATATATCAATTTATATGTTTAAGCACAATTTTTGTATATATTTTGTTTGACTGAATTTTTTTAAAAAATATTTACTATACGTTTATCAATAAATGCATAAATTTAAGCACTTTTTTTTAATATTTTGTATAACTAGTTACATACATGTATTATTTGTTTTAACTTAAAAGACTTGAAAAAAATATTTGATACACTCGTATAATATATATATATATATATATAGACACACACAAAGACACACACACTAGTATTTATCTCGTACAATGCACGGATTATTAGTTTTTTTTTTACTTACTCCATAATTAAATTTTAGCTAGGGAGATGTTTTTATCACCTGTTTCATTACTACTTGTACCCGTTTTTATAATTTTTTGCATTTACTTACCAATATTACCCTTATATTAAAACTTACACTCATATATCTAATACACACCCTAATCCTATTATTTGCACCCATAATCCTAAAAACCTCTGATTATCACTATTCACAGCCATCATCACCTTCAACCTCTCACCCTCGACTCATATGATCATCTTCCATCTCTATCTTTCTCATCCAATTCCATAAAATTTAATTAATGTCTCAAAAAAAGTCATAAATCCAATAATAAACGAACACAGTAATACATCTTTATCATTGATCTAGAGCCGAAGCCCAATATGTGAATAAGAGGGTGAACCCAAATGTGGATATCAAAAGAAGAAGGAAACAAGCATAACAATATAATGAATAAAAGTTGAATAATAGTGATGAAGCATTAAAACTGAAGAGCTAGATAGTTAGGGCATAGTTACAGTAAGTATCATATTATTTACAAACTGCTTTTCAAGTCATTGAACTCACTTTTGCGGCACCAAAAGAGTATCCATACATCTCACTTATCCATCCTTTTCCATAGATGTCACCGGTCAGAGGCAGAGGATGTATTGCTTTGTTTGTTTATTATTGGATTTATGATTTTTGTGGGACATTAATTAAATTTTACGAAATTGGGTTAGAAAGATGAGAGATTGAAGATGATCATATGAGTTGAGGGTGAGAGGTTGAAGGTGATGATGGGTGTGAGATTATGAGTAGTGATAATTGGAGGTTTTCAGGATTATGGGTGTAAATAATAGGATTAGGATGTGAGTATTAGATATATGGATGTAAGGATTAATATAAGGATAATATTGGTAAGTAAATGCAAAAAGTTATAAAAACAGAGTGCGAGTAATAATGAAATGGGTGCTAATAACATCTCCCTAAATTTTAAAAATTTTGCATGACAGGAATATTTTTAAAATTATATGGGTTAGAATTGTTGTTTGAAATTGATTAAAAAAATAGAAAAGTAGAAAAATTTAGAAATGCGAGGATTATTTATATAATTATACTTTATTTTTATAAAGGAAGTACATGTGTGCGTGAAGTAGAAATTTTTCTCCTGCAATGAATTAGTACAATGGAATAGATACATTATTTTGTGTGTACATGTGTATTAATTGATAGTTTGTTTTTTCTTAGTTTATACTTAGTTTGAAACATTGCAATACTTTATTGTGCCGAATCATTGCACCGAATCATGCATTAGTTTGAAACAATATCTCTTTTAGTAATATTTAGTTTGAACCAATATATCTTGTGGTGATATTTTTTTTAAAAAAATTACAAAATATCCATGACACGTGACACATCTCATTGAATTTCATTCTCTCAACTTTTTCTGTGAAAGTTCTGTTATGTGAGAAGCTTTCTGGTTGCAAGGTTTAGACTCAAAGATATAACATTGAGTTTGATGTATCAACCCTAATATTATATTTTAAAATCCAAATGCTACAAGGAGAGAACTCCTCACGAAACGAAGCTCTCACAATCAAAGTTGTAAAATTCAAGGCTAATAGGATATGTCACATGTCATGACTAAAAAAAATAGAAAGTAAAAAGACACCCTTTCATTATATTACAAGTGTTTTCGTAACAAAAAACAAAGGAAAATATTTTCTCAACCTTTCACAATATTGCAATTGTTCCCTTTTATAATATCGTAAGTGTTTTCATAAAAAAAAAAATATTGAGTTAAAAATCTATTTTTTTTGGTATTGTTAAAAAATATAATGAAAAATAGACACCCTTTCATAATATATTAAAAAAAATGGTTCTTTTGACACTCTTTCATATACAATCACCTAATAATAGGATTTGTATTGAAAGGAAAATATTTTTCCACCCTTTCACAATGTTGCAACCATTCTCTTTCATAATATTGCAAATGTTTTCATAAAAAAAAAACAACATAATTTTGAGTTGAATTTTTTTAAACAATATGACACAGATAACACCCTAATACTCTTTAGTTTAAAAAAACAAACTAATACTTTGTAACATGTAAACAATTGAATGCAAAATAATTCTTATGTAGTATTATCTTATTTTGAAAATTTTGAAGGTTGAGAATTTGTCAGTAGTACAAGCAACATTGAATATTCTATTAGAAAGAATTTTTATTTTCAAATTAAAGATCAAAAATGAAAAACAGAGGTGAAAAGTTTTGTTCCATTGAAAATCAATGGTAATAAGTAATAACGACAATGCAACATGAATGTATAGACAATATAATTATTTTTTAATATCATTAACACTTGATTCAAATTAAATATAAAGTATAAAGTTGTTTTCGAGTACATAGAATAAAAAAGTTAAGCTGCTAATTTGATCCTTATCATATTTTATTCTAACCAAACTGCTTTCTCACGTTTTTTTTTATCATATTGACCCCCAATATTTTTTTCCTTTTGATAGTGAAAAATAAGGTAGTGGATACTAACGGGGATGGTCTCAAGTGGTGCGATCCTGCCAACTTGAGAACTTGGGAATGAGTTCGATTCCCGGTTAACACACCCCGCTGGGAGAGGCATATGAATGTGACCTCGTACATGATTAATCTAAAGGGTTCCTTGCTATTAAGGGTTCTCTTGGGGACACATGTGGTACTGGCCAAATAGTACAGACCAAAAAAAAATAGTGGATCAAATGAGTAATTTAGCCAATAAAAACTAATATTTAAAAATTTAAATTTTAGGATTTTGTACCAGTTACAAATTGATTTGGGTCTAACATATGATGTTTTAGAGCTTAATTTGACTCCCTTTTGCTTAGTTTTGGCTTGTTTCGTAAGTGTTTTACGTAGATTTTGTTTAGTTTTTAATTAGTTTAGGAAATTTTATTCCCTTGAACGTTTTGATCCGTCTTGGGTATGTTTAAGGTACTTTTGGGAGCTAAATTGGATAAAATAACATTGGAACTGAAAAGAGCATAAAAGGACCTTGAAAATGTCACAAGAACGGAGAAAAACGGAGTCACATCAGGTGTCACACGCCCAGGCGCGGGACCTAGCGCGCCCAGGCGCACGCGCTTGCATCGCTGAAATTTAACGCATCAGACCTGGCGCGCCCAGGCGCGGGTTACCCGGTCCAAGCCCAAATTGACTTAATTTCCTGATTTCTGAGGGGATTTGCTTAGTTTTTAGGTTATTAGTTAGGATTTAGATTAGATAGGGAGATTACACATGAATTTACAGAGAGAAATTGCATTGAGAAGAACATTGGAGATCAACAACGGAGGGATCCGGTTGAAGGTTGAAGAAATTCAGATTTGCTATGATCATGGGTTCTTCTTCTATTCCTTGTTTTTCAGTTTTAAGTATGTGTAACTAAACCCTTTGTTAGGAATTTGATGGATTTGCATGGATCATGATTAGTTTATGAAATTATGAATTGATGATTTCCCTTTTATTCAATTATCTGATTGAGTTTTAATTACGAATCATAGAATTGGCCACTTTATATTTTGTTTTGTAGGGGTGTAACGGTCCGGTCCGGTCCGGTCTGTGAGTCATATTACGGACCGGACCGTTCAACTTAGTATGGTCCGGTCCGGTTCGGTCCCAGCATTATTTATTCTCAAAGATCAGACCGGACCGGACCGTTCATGAATGGTCCGGTCCGGTCTGGTCCGGTCTATTTTGCTTTTTTTCCTGCTTTTTATTTTCCTTTAAAATCAAGAAAAAAATGAAAAAAATACCATAATACATACCGCACAAGATGATACAATAGAATTACACCAGAGAAAGAAAACCCACTAAAACAGGGGTCCTAATGTCAAGATCTAAGTACACAGACCCATAAAAGAAAATCAAGTACAGAAAATGCATTGCAATGGGTCATGGAACCAGTTGCTAAAAGAATACGAAAAAAAACTACATTTTGATTTGAGCCGTGACCATGATCGCAATTGATTTCTTCTTCATTTGTTATTTTGTCTTTGAAGATTACCTGATTCCTTGACAGCCAAAGAGACCAAATCGTTGCAAACCATATTACTCGTGGCGGAGAACAAATCGTGTAACAAGTGCACCACATATATTTGGGGAACATATCAGCAAAGGAGAAGGGAGAAGAGAGAAGGGAGAAGCAAATCTTGATCTGGAGGCGGAGGCGACGGCGGAGAACGGAACTCGTGGCGACGAGACTCGACGGGACTGCGAACTCGAACTCGGACTCGAACTCGAACTCGTGGCGACGGTGGAGGCGGAGGCTAAGGCGACGAGACTTGACAGGACTGCGAACGAAGGGGACAACATAACGAAGGCATGGTGAGAAGACAAAAGGATCTGGGCGGTGTGGCGGTGGCGGATCTGGGCGGTGTGGTGGTGGCGGATCTGGGCGTGTGAGACCCGCAATTTTTCCCAATTTATTTTAATATTTTATTTTATTTAAGTCGCATTTATTTTAAGAATAATTTAATAATAATTGTCTTTGGTTGATTTTTTTAGTATATATATATATATATAATAATTATAATTTTGTGTAACAAATTAGAAAAAAATTATTTTCAGTATGAGACCTTATTTCTGGATATTTAATAAATATTTTAATTGTATTGAAATAATTTTATCTAAGGTTTTGACAAAAAAGTGAATTTTTGGGTTATAGAGTTGTAACTTCAAAAATTCATATATTTTCAACCGTAAGTCCGAAAAATACGAATTTTATACGAAAACGATCGTATTAAAATGTATAATTTTAATATGTAAAAATAAAATTTTTATTTTGGTATTTACGAAAATTTCTGTACAGTAGGTAGAAAAACGAAATTTGGTATGTTTAATTAAGAAAAAATTATTTTGGGGCATAAAATAATTTAATGGACTATAAAATATTTTTATTTGTATATTTAAATATTTATTTTAGTGATGTTTGGCTGCACAGTCCATATTTAAATATTTTCTTAATTGTTTTCTGATTTATTTAAAATGATAGTTTAATATGATTGGTTGATAGTGAAGACACCTCCAAAAGGAACCAACGGAAAATTTTCTCTTCTTTTTTTATGTATATGTGCCGTCCAAAATAGGGTAGAAAGAGAGGAGAATAATTCTGAAAACTTGTGAGAATAAACCATGAATTAAAAGAATTTAGGAATCAACAAAATCCCAATTAATGCAAAGTGTGTTGCAATGTGCATGAATTAATTTTGCTAAGTCATGGTGAGTAAGGGGGCCAAATTTTACTTCAGAAAATTGAAGGGAAATTCATCTTCAACACCTATAAATAGATGGCACTAGTTCTCACATTTTTCACACACAATCCTTGATAGTTTTACAAGAAAAAAAATAAAATTCTAAGAGAAGAATAGAGAGAGAGAGGGACGAATTGGCTATAGGAAGGAGGGAGGATTTGCTTTGTCTCTTGAAGTTTTCTTTAAGCTCAAGGAGTAGAGGTAACCCAAAATCACTTATTTATTTAATCTCTTTTTAAGTTGTTTTGTGTTTATTCTTGAGTAAAACTTCTAAATTCTTCTATGGTCAAGAAATAGCTAAGTTCTAAATTTTCCTTTTTTATTTTTAAGTTATTATTGGATATGTGATGTTGTGCTTGATTCATATGGTTTTTTTTTAGGAATAATTTTTTGTAAATTGTTTGTTATTTGATGTGTAATTAAATTGTAGTCTATTGTTTAAAAGAAATAGAAACAAATGGTAGTTGTTATAAATTATAAGAGCATGTATTCTTAGATGATTGAAGGAGTATGTGATTGATGTGTTGAAGATGTTAATTGCTGGAAAATATGATTGCTTCTTTAAAGATCTACTTTATATTTTGTTAACAATTTAAAACTCTTGCTTTGAATGTGTAAAGTGATATAATTATATTATATAGATGTTTTAGGAATTAAAAATGTTTCCTATTTTTTTATGCTGGTCGAATTTTTTTTAGAGAAAGAAATAAAGTAATTGAATTTTTCTAATTGATTTGATAATTGTTGTTAGTATGTCTATGAAATAAAATACATGTTTTTATGGAAAAGATAAATTCTGAAAATTTAATTTTTATTATGGAAAATTTATTTATTCAAGACCCCAAATGATTATTCTTAAGAGTATTAGTAGTACTTAGTTGTATGTGAAAATATAAGTTAGAAACAAATAGATATGGTGTTTATGATTGATTAAAGTGATTTATAAAAAAATATTAAGTTGCTATCCAGAATTTATAAATAATGAAAAAGTAATGTTTTATTAAAAATAATAGTGTTTTAAAGTCCTTGGCATGAGTGGAAATGGTGTATGATTGTTTTGGATTGTTTTACTTAAACTTCTTGAATTAATGCAACTTTTACAGTGGCTGTACAGCAGATGCAATTATTTTATTTAGCTTAATTTTGATCATTTTATTATAGTAGAAGTTGTAATTAGAATTTAGGAAAAAACGGCATGTGTTTTTGACTTTCTGTTTAAGAGAAAATGAATTTTTAAGTTTGAGTATGCATGCTGTCCAAAAATGTGAAATGTGTAGTATTTATGTTATGACTTGTTCTTGGATGATTAAAAATGTAAATTTCATGCTAATCTTGTAGTATAAGTATTTAGGATTAAAAAGTAGATTTTAAAAGTAATTCTAGAATACATATAAGTAAGGTTGTATATGCGTTTAAAGGAAATATGGTTTGTATTTGTATAAAAATGTGAAGAATGATTGAGGGATGTTCTTGAAAAAGAAATATTGATTTGATGTTGAGTTTAAAGTTTTTTTTAAAGGATTTTAGAAATGATGTATTTTCTAAGTATTTATATGATTCCAAAATTTCAAGGATTTTGAGAAATTAATGTTTTCAAAGGTTATATTTGGTCAATTACTTTTAAGTTGGTATGAATATTTACAAAGGTTATTTTGTGAAAATGATTGGTTTAAAAGGTTTGCAATTGGGGACGAATAGCGAGACCGAAAGTCAAGCCCACATTAGTTCATCGCATCAAGGTGAGAGAGTAGCAACCTTTAGACATAATGGCACCATGGTAACCATTAGAACGATTTCGATCATCTCAAAAATCGAAATCCGGGTTTCATGTCAATATACGATACGACAATTGAGTGTAGGATTGTCTAGTCGTCTTTCGTTGAGACGGTAACTCTATTCTATTATTTGATGTATTTGTGATTATATTATATTATGCTTATGTGAGTATATAAGGGATGTTGTTAAATGATTTTGAGGATAATGATGGATATGTTGTAAATAGTTTTAAAAGAATCGTATAATCGTGAAATGTTGGTATTGATGAGAAATGATAGTTGTGGGAACATAGAAGAATTCTATGAACAAAATTATGATGCGCTTGGAAGAACGCAAAATGATTAAGTCTTGTTAATATGCGAAAATAATACTTGTGTACAGTGATGGTGCATCGTAGCACAATGACTTCGTAATTATTTCCCTTTGAGTGACTAATCACGTGAATAAGTGTGCCGTGATTACGTCTTGTGGATCCCACTGTACGATGATGGAATTTTGCTGTGGTCCCTTAGAGGTCGAGGCCCGTTAGAAGCGCGGCTTAGAATGTGTCGACCAAACTTAGGATTAAGAATAGATTCTAAAGAATTAAAAAGACTTAAAAGACCTTAGGACCCCATCCCCTTTTGTTACGTTGAGAGTGGAGTAGTGGAGAGGAAAGATACCATATTCTTGGAGGTCAGGCATCCCTTCATGTGGTGATTGCGATAAGGGAGGGCAATGATGGTGATTCGTCAAGAAGCCTAAGAGCGCTTCCCTAGGTAGAACGATGCTACACTGATCAAGGGCACTTGCTGGTCGTTGGTCGTAGCGAGGACTACAAGGCGAACTAGGGATAGAGCTGTCGCCCCCTTGAGCAAATCATGGATGGTGAAGAGGGAATCCGAATGGGACTAGAAGCCATCGTTTTTATGAACTTATGATTTGATATTCGATTTTATTTTGCTGGCCAACTGGCGTGGTTTCAGCTGGTACGTACCCTTTGGCTTCGATGTCAGCATGGTTAGGACTCCTGTGCATCCCATCTGCTTTCCGAACTAGGACGAGGTTGGATATTGAAAGAGGAGATGTAGCGTGTGTGCTAATTTGACTTTAAACCCGATAGCCTTCTTCCCTAATAATTTGTTGATGAATAAAAGACTTGTGGAAAATTATAGATGGAATTCTTGAGTAATGGCAATCATAACAATGATGTAAGAGACAAGGATATATGGATATTATGTTTGTGTTAGTTCTAATGCGACCCATGGAGTAAGCCCATGCCGTCGACGCTTTGCCCGTCTAGTCGCTAACTCTCTATATTCTTCTGTATGTTTTTGTCTCTGTTTATGGTAAATAAATTAGATGGCGGACCGAGTAATTCAGGTGGAAATGTCTCCTTTAATGGGGGGACAATGGCATAGGACTGCAAATGGATGGATCTGGGAGGGACCAACAAGACTCACCATTACCGATCGAGATCATGTATTACGAGGAGTAGCCACAGATTGTGAGGAAGTGCGATATTGTCTGAGGGATCTAATGCCGGATGGACCTCGGGCTTTTCATGATGCTCCACCCGCAAATCACAATGTTGGTGAGGAGGAGGACCCAGAAGAAGACCCAGAAGAGGAGTAAGATCCAGAAGAGGACTTAGAAATAGAAGAAGATCCGGAGGAGGACCCTGACGAGGATATGCACGATGACGAGTAGCTTAGTTCTTAGTAGTATGGATCTCTGTTTGTTTTGAGTCTTGGATAACAGACCCTTTGATTATCATTATGTAACCCCAATGGAAGTTTTTATCTTTTCGCTATTTGGTATTTTGGATAGTGGCTGTTAAGCCTAAACAATTTCTATGATGTTTATTTTGGAATTAATATAAGGATGATTTTATTCCGCATTTTTAAATATTGAGTTCTGGAATGGAATGTATAGTGGCACTTCACTTTGGAAAATAGAATGGAGTTTGAAAGACGAAGGAAAACCTTTTTATGAACCAAGTTATTGATAGAAGTTAAGAAACTAAGTTAGTTATGTAACCTTTTCAAAAACTAAGTTGAAAAATATTTTTGGAAACTAAGTTTATATGCAAACTTGCCTTTTAATGATATCGTATAAAAAATGTTTTAAAAAAAAATGGCGCAAATTTTTAGTGAAAATTCTATTTCCAAATTGGGGTGTTACAGGGCGGCCGGCGTCTGAAGGAGGCTTAAGGAGTAGAGTATGGTGGAGTTGTGAGAGGGGCGGCGGGCTGAAGAGTGAGGGTGAAGGAGTGACTTAATGCTATGGGCTGAAGGAGTGACTTAAGATTAGGGCTAAAGGAGTTTCTGTAGTTTTTTTTAATTATTAACCCTATCGGTCCGATCCGGTCCCAGCGGTCTAAGAATATCTGGGACCGTGGACCGGACCGTTCAAGAATGGTCTGAACTTTTTGGGACCGGACCGGACTGTGAGACCGGACCAGACTGCATTTTTCGGTCCGGTCTGGTCCGATCCGATCGGTCTCGCGGTCTCGGACCGGATCACTTACACCCCTATTGTTTTAGGTTTCTAGTTCTTCAATTGAAAAATTAGGATTAGAATAGACCTTGCAATCAAACATTATAATCATCCAATTTGTAGGGATACTTTTGGGGATTATATAACTAATTAATTTCAGATATCTTAATTAATGACTAATTGGTTGGTAATTTCTTAAGGAATTAAGGGCTTCCAATTGAATAGGAAACGCAATTATTAAAGGGATTTGGTAATTGTTACTGCTGGAATGTTGTTGAATAAATTAGGAAAACAGAAATTCATAATTAATAAACTAGGTCCTGCAATGAAATCATATTCCTAACGCCTTTTCCCATCTTAATTTCACTTAATTAATTCAGATTTAGTTTTATTTTTAAATCAGTATTTAGTTCTTCTAAATCCATTCACATTCTCAATTTAATTAGATTTTTCAGATTTCATTAATAGTTAGGAATAAGGTAGAAATTATTGAACACAATTTACAATCCCTGTGGGACGATATATGGTCTTAACCGACTATATTACTATTCGATCTAGTATACTTGCTAGATAGTGAACAAGTTTTTGGCGCCGTTGCCGGGGATTTAAATTCGTTTTCAATAATTTTTGGTACTTATTTTTAGTTATTTAGTGAAATTTGCTTTAGGAGTTTTATCTTAGCAGGTGCTACTAACTCTTGTTATGAGTTGCTCGTCTGCAGGTAGTGAATCTAACCTCCAGTTGAGTGCTAAGAAGAGGAGGAAGCAAGCACAAAAGGAGAGAAAGAAATTGGCTAAGAGGATGGCTGAAGAAGGGGATGTCAAACCGAAGACTCTTGCGGATTATGCAACTATCAACCTGGATGCATGTGCAACTAGCATTGTGTATCCAGCCATCACACCACCGCAATTCAAAATTGATCCGGGGTACATACACTTAATCAAGCAAGATCAATTCAGCGGCAATCCACAAGAGGATCCAACGGAGCACATCTCGCACTTCCTTTCTATGTTGGGGTTCTTCAAGATTGAAGGCGCCTCTGAAGAAGCCATTCGCATGAGGCTATTTCCTTTGTCTCTGAAGGATAAAGCTAAGTGCTGGCTCCAAGACCAGCCACCGGGGAGTTTGACTTCGTGGGATATACTTGCCCGCAAATTTTTGGATAAGTATATTCCATCAGCCACACAAGCTAAGCTGCGGAAGAACATCACTTCATTTGTACAACAAGATGAGGAGACATTAGGCAAGGCTTGGGGAAGGTTCAATAAGATGCTGAAGAAGTGCCCGACTCATTCAATGCCAAAATGGTTACAAATCAGAGTGTTCTATGATGGTTTGATGAAGCCTGACAAAGATTTAGTAGATGTAGCAGCTGGTGGATCTCTCACAAAGAAAACAGTTGAGGAAGCCAGAGGGATTCTAGCAGCAATGGCAAGCAACAGTAGTCAGGAGGCCCCAGAGATAATGACCCCGCCAGATGATGTAGATTCTTCACAATTCCAGACTATCATTGAGCAGAATCAGGAAATGCAGCAACATATAGCTGTGTTAACTTAGCATATGGGTCAAGTTCAAATGGTGTAACCTACTACTAAGCTCTTCCGAGGTGATACTGCACTTTCGGTGACAACAACTGAGACTTATCATTCATGTTCTGAGCGTTCACGCAGCCCTTCACCAAGTCCTCCACAGAGCCCTCAACTAGTGAAACAATCTTGGGAGTCAGCATTAGAAAGGATGGCACAGACTACAAATCTATTTGTGGGTGAAGTTCGAGCTAATTTCAGTTCTCAAGGAGAAAGCATTCGCAACTTGGAGAAGAGAATAGAGAACATTACTCAGAGTTTGTCATAGTTGCATCTGGGCCACTTTCCTGACACAAGCACTAATTGCCAGGCCATTAATCTTCGAAGTGGCAGAGCTTATGATGAGCCACTGAAGAGTAGTGATGACAAGGTAGTTGGTAAGGATCAGCAGCAAGTTCAGAATTCAGAGGAAGAGACCCCAGTAGTGCAACAGCCTGAGCCTACAGAAAAGAGTCCAGATACTACTTTAGAGAAGCCACAAAATCAACCAGATCTATCACGAGTTCCATATCCTCAGAGGTTGAAGAAGGAAGAAAATCAGAGGCAGTTTGCAAGATTCATGGAAGTGTTCAAGAAACTTTAGATAAACATCCTGTTTGCAGAAGCTCTTGAGCAAATGCCTACATATGCAAAGTTCATGAAGGAGTTGCTGACTAACAAGAGGAGGCTGAGAGACAATGAGACAGTGATGTTGACTGAGGAGTGCAGTGCCATCCTTCAGAAGAAGCTTCCACAAAAACTGAAAGATCCGGGCAGCTTCACCATTCCATTCAACATTGGTGGGATGGATGTTGGGAAGGCACTATGTGATCTGGGAGCTAGCATCAACTTGATGCCACTTTCCGTTTTCAAAAGACTGGGCATTGGAGAGATCAAGCCTACAATGATCTCTCTTCAGCTTGCGGACCGCTCCATCAAGAGACCATATGGGAAGGAGGAAGATGTTCTTGTCAAGGTGGACAAGTTCATTTTCCCAGCAGACTTCGTAATTCTGGACATGGATGAAGACCAGGAAATTCCATTACTCTTGGGAAGACCTTTCCTAGCAACCGGCAGAGCCTTGATTGATGTGCAAAACGGTGAACTCATGCTTCAGGTGCATAATGAGAAGGTCACGTTTAATGTTTATGACTCTATGAAGCATTCTATGGGAGATGACCAGTGTCTGAGGCTGGATGTGATTGAGTCTATAGTGGACTCGGTCTTTGAAGAGATGTGCTATGATGATGATGTTGTGGAAGCAGCTTTGGTGACTGAGGGAGAGGAAGGAACTGAGTCTCAACAGATCAAATCCTTGCTGGATGGAGCTACAGAGGTCAAAAATGATAGAAAGCCAGAGGATCTGAGGTTGGAGGAAAAGGAGGCCAGACCCAAACCTGAACTGAAAGTGCTACCGCCGGGCCTAAGGTATGTGTTCCTAAATGACTCTGAATACTTTCCTATTATCATAAATAGTGCTTTAAATGAACTAGAAACTGAAAAACTATTAAGAGTTTTAAGGCATTATAAGTCTGCTATAGGATGGAATGTATCAGATCTGAAGGGAATTAGTCCCTCCTTTTGTATGCACAAGATTCTCCTGGAAGAGAATTATAAACCTGTGATACAACCTCAGCGGAGATTGAACCCCACTCTGCAAGAGGTTGTGAGAAAAGAAATAGTAAAATTGTTGGATGATGAGATCATTTACCCCATCTCAGACAGCACTTGGCTCAACCCAGTGCAAGTGGTCCCTAAAAAGGGTGGTGTCACAATGATTATAAATGAAAATAATGAATTGATACCAACCCGTACTGTTTCTGGGTGGAGAGTTTGCATTGATTATGGGAGACTAAATAGTGCCACCCGAAAGGACCACTTTCCACTACCTTTTATGGACCAAATGTTAGAGAGGTTAGCTGGACATAGAGCTGTCAAAATGGGCCGGGCTTATAGGGCCGGGCCAAAAAACCCGGGAAAATATAGGGTTTGGGCTTCATGATTTTGGACATAAAATCAACCCGGGCTTATTAGCCCGGACCGGCCGGGCCTTAAAAAAACCCGGGCTAGGGCCGGGTTTACCCGGCCGGGTTTAGACCCGTATTTTAATATTAACAAAAAAATTAATAAATAAAACCCAAAACTAAAATCTAAGACCTAAAACTAAAAGCTCAGCAGTGTTGCAGCCAGTGCTCAACAATCCACAGCTAAAGTCCTAAACTAAGCGTGCTGCACCTCTGGTCCTCTTCCTCTTCGAGTCTTCTTCTTCACAACATCGACGGCACAGGCGCACAACAGGCAGCAGTCTGCGACACAGCAGCAGAAGTCCGCGACACACAACAACAGCAACGGCGGCACCGCACGCAGCACCGCCAGCCCCGGCGACATAGTAGTCCCCACTCTCCGCCCTCAAACCATAGTCCACTGTCCATGGTTTTTTTTATTAAAAAAATTAGATCTTTCTTGATGGTTTGGAAATGAGTTTTAACTGTATTATTAGGGTTTAATTTCTTGCTTGTTTTAATTTATTCACTTTTTTCTATTATCAGTCCACTGTCCATGGTATTGTGAAAAACAGGTATTCAATGTTGTTTTAATATGCTATTGTCAATTTTTAACATAGACTTTTAGTTTCAGAATTTTAAAATTTGGAAGAAAAAAAATGATTTCAGATTTTTTTTGTATTAAATTTAAAAAAAAAAAATTGGAAAAAAATTATGCAGGTTGGCCCGCACAAGCCCGCAGCCCGATATAGTGCGGGTTTGGGCTATAGGATAGTGTATTCAATTTGTAACCGGACTATTTAGCCCCAGCCTGTTTTGGCCCGCAGCCGGGCCGGGTCGGCCCGGACCCGGGCGGGCCGGCCCGTTTTGACAGCTCTAGCCGGACATGAATAATATTGTTTTCTAGATGGTTATTCCGGTTCTAACCAGATTCCTGTGGATCCAAGATACCAAGAAAAAACAGCTTTTACTTGTCCCTTTGGAGTTTTCGCTTATCGGAGAATGCCTTTTGGTTTATGTAATGCACCTGCGACTTTTCAAAGGTGCATGTTATCTATCTTCTCCGATATGGTTGAAAAGTTCATTGAGGTTTTTATGGATGACTTCTCAGTCTTTGGATCCTCATTTGAATCTTGTTTAAATAATTTGGAACAGGTCCTGAAAAGATGTCAGGAAACTAACCTTGTACTTAACTGGGAGAAATGTCAATTTATGGTTAAGGAAGAGATAGTTTTGGGGCATCTAATTTCAGAGAGGGGTATTGAGGTAGATAGAGCTAAAATTGATGTAATTTCAAATTTACCTCCTCCTACAAATGTCAAAGGTATTAGGAGTTTTCTCGGACAAGCCGGTTTTTACCGGCGGTTCATAAAAGATTTTTCAAAAATAGCCAAACCCCTTTGTAATTTGTTGGAGAAAGATGTGGAGTTCAAATTTGATAATGATTGCATGAGAGCTTTCCATGATTTGAGAAAGACACTAGTATCTGCTCCTGTGGTAATTCCACCTGACTGGAATAAACCTTTTGAATTGATGTGTGATGCTAGTGATTTTGCCATAGGTGCAGTGCTAGGACAGAGAAAAGAGAAAGTCTTTCATGTAATTTATTATGCTAGTCGTGTGCTAAATGATGCTCAGATTAATTATACGACTACAGAAAAAGAAATGTTAGCTGTGATATTTGCAATGGATAAGTTTCGTTCCTATTTGATAGGGTCGAAAGTTATAGTTTATACTGACCATGCAGCTTTAAGGCACCTTTTGGCTAAGCAAGATGCTAAGCTAAGACTGATAAGGTGGATCTTGTTACTACAAGAGTTCGACATAGAGATCAGGGATAAAAAGGGGGTTCAGAACGTTATTGCAGATCACTTGTCTAGACTTCTTTTAGAGGGTAGTGATGGGAATGTAGAAGTGCCCATTAAAGATGAATTCCCTGATGAGAAAATTTTGGCTGTATCTGTGGCGCAACCATGGTTTGCGGATATAGCTAACTTCCATGCAGCTAAGTTAATCCCAAAAGACTTGACATGGTAACAAAAGAAATTTTTTTACATGATGACAAGTTCTATGTTTGGGATGAACCTTTCCTGTTTAGAAGAGGGGTAGATGGAGTTCTTAGGAGGTGTGCTCCTAATGAGGAAATCCCTGATATTTTATGGCATTGTCATGCTTCACATTATGTTGGACATTATAGTTATGATAAAACGGCATCTAAGATTTTGCAATGTGGCTATTATTGGCCTACTATCATTAAATATGCTAGGAATTTTGTAATGCAGTGTGATAGATGCCAGAGAACAGGTAATATCTCCCGAAGAGATGAAATGCCTCTCCAAAATATTTTGGAGGTGGAAATTTTTGATGTTTGGGGGATTGATTTTGTGGGTCCTTTTCCACCCTCATTTGGTAACAGGTACATCTTGGTTGCATTGGACTATGTGTCTAAATGGGTGGAGGCGATTGCAAGCCCCACCAATGATGCTACGGTGGTTGTTAACTTTGTTAAGAAAAACATTTTCAATAGATTTGGTGTGCCCAGGGTGCTTATTAGTGATAATGTCACCCACTTTTGCAATAGAGTGTTAGAGAAAGTTTTGGCCAAGTATGAGGTGCATCATAAAATTTCTACACCTTATCACCCTCAAACTAGTGGCCAAGTAGAGGTTTCCAATCGAGAGCTTAAGAGGATTCTAGAGAAAATTGTTAATAGCTCACGAAAGGATTGGTCTAGGAAATTAGATGATGCTCTATGGGCATACAAAACTGCTTTTAAGAGCCCCTTGGGTATGTCACCTTACCAGGTGGTGTATGGGAAGAATTGCCATTTGCCTGTTGAGTTAGTTCACAAGGCTTATTGGGCAACCAGATTTCTGAACATGGATATGCAACAAGCAGGTGAGAAAAGAATGTTACAAATGATTGAATTAGATGAGTTTAGGGAACAAGCTTATAATTGGTCTAGAGTTTTAAAAGCAAAAATTAAATACCACCATGATAAGAAAATAATCCCTAAAAATTTTGAAAAAGGTCAGCTGGTTTTGTAGTATAACTCTAGGCTAAGGCTTTTCCCTGGAAAGCTTAAGTCTAGGTGGTCTGGTCCTTTTGTTGTTGAACAGGTATTCCCTTATGGAGCAGTAGAGGTGAAAGATCCCAAGGATGGCCGGACTTTCAAAGTTAATGGCCAGAGACTGAAAATCTATTTAGGAGGAGCGGTGGATAGATGCAAAACCACTGCTAAGCTCCTTAACCCCTAGTTTCTATGTGATTTTCCCGAGCCTCCGAAAGAAGGTGACTCGTCAGGCTCGTGACGTTAAACAAGCGCTTGTTGGGAGGCAACCCAATGTGTTGGTAAGTTTTCTTTTACTTTTTATTTTGTATAGTAGGTTAGTTTAGTTAGCTTGAGGACAAGCCAACCTCTAAGTTTGGGGGAGTGGACAAAATAAAAATTAATTTTTCAGATCTGAATTATTTCCCCATTTTTGGTGTTGGTTTGTGTCTTAGGTAGAGGTTTTGTAATTATTATAGACTTAGGATTATTTTTCTGATGATAGGTGTATATACTTAGTTTAGGATTAGACTCATTGATTCATGTTATTTATTTGTTGAGTTGTAAACATTTTTGAAATTTGGTTATTTTGACAAAGTTTTTCAGAACTTGAAATTAGTGAAATTACTTTAGCTTAGTGAGATTTTGAGCCTATTTGGTGGGGTATGTGAATAATTTGAAATATATTGATTTGAGACCCCTATTCTTTCTTGAGTGTGTTCACTTTAGTTGTGTGTTCTAGAACTTGACCGGTGACCATTTTGAGATTGATAATTGATTACATGCATGAAAATGATTATGGCATTTAGGATGGTGTTTTTGTAGCCTCAGAGATTTTTGTTGAATTTGTTTTCCCTTAGTTGCCCATTTTGAGCCTAATATAAATATGATTTTTCTTTGGTACCCTGCATTGATTGTATATTTTTGTGAGTACCTTAGGGATTTTGAATGAGCAATTGAGAGAGGAACATTTCAAAAAGTATGAAAATGGTGAAAGTGTTGATTGAGTTACTCTTCTTCCAAAAGAAAAGAAAAGTTGAGAAAAAGTGAACATTGTTGAATGAAAAGAGAAAAGAAATTTGTTTGGAAGAAGTAGTAGAGTAAAATGAGAAAAAGAGAAAGTTTGAAAAAGTTGTATTTGAGTGTGAGTCCTCATAGTATTCATTGCTCATTCATAATTTTTGAGGGAAATTTGTTTTTGCATTTTAGCCCTTAGATTCATCCTTTTTTTTCTTTTATCCCACCTTAACACTTTTAGCAATGGCCTCATTACAACCAAAATAAAGACCTTTTGATTTGTGCATGTTTTCGATAATTTCAGTGGAGATTTGGGTCTATGGTCAAGCATATGGTATCACTTTACTATTGTATGAACTTGAGTGAATTGCTAATACCTTTGATACATATGAGAGATATACACTGAGAGGTTGAGAGTGTTCACTAGTTCTGAGTTCTGATTGATTTTGTTTCTTTAACCAAGTTTTGATATGTGAATAGCTTGTATAAATATGTGGCTGTGTTGATGAGTCGAAGTCTTAAATTAGGTATTGTACATTCTTAATTGGATACTAGTCTTTTGTTTTAGAATTTTTATTTTACTTTTGCCTAAGACATGCAAAATGCTAAGTTTGGGGGTGTGATTTGGGTCTAACATATGATGTTTCAGAGCTTAATTTGACTCCCTTTTGCTTAGTTTTGGCTTGTTTCGTAAGTGTTTTAGGTAGATTTTGTTTAGTTTTTAATTAGTTTAGGAAATTTTATTCCCTTGAACATTTTGATCCGTTTTGGGTATGTTTCAGGTACTTTTGGGAGCTAAATTGGATAAAATAACATTGGAACTGAAAAGAGCATAAAAGGACCTTGAAAATGTCACAAGAACGGAAAAAAAACGGAGTCACATCAGGTGTCACACGCCCAGGCGTGCAAACAGCACGCCCAGGCGCGCTGGCAGCGGAGAAAAATAATCATCAGAGTTTGCGCACCCAGGCGCGGGACCTAGCGCGCCCAGGCGTGGAGCCTGGCGCGCCCAGGCGCGTGTTACCCGGTCCAAGCCCAAATTGACTTAATTTCCTGATTTCTGAGGGGATTTGCTTAGTTTTTAGGTTATTAATTAGGATTTAGATTAGATAGGGAGATTACACATGAATTTTCAGAGAGAAATTGCATTGTGAAGAGCATTGGAGATCAACAACGGAGGGATCCAGTTGAAGGTTGAAGAAATTCAGATTTGCTATGATCATGGGTTCTTCTTCTATTCCTTGTTTTTCAGTTTTAAGTATGTGTAACTAAACCCTTTGTTAGGAATTTGATGGATTTGCATGGATCATGATTAGTTTATGAAATTATGAATTAATGTTTTCCCTTTTATTCAATTGTCTGATTGAGTTTTAATTACGAATCATAGAATTGACCACTTTATGTTTTGTTTTGGGTTTCTAGTTCTTCAATTGAAAAATTAGGATTAGAATAGACCTTGCAACCAAACATTATAATCATCCAATTTGTAGGGATACTTTTGGGGATTATATAACTAATTAATTTCAGAGATCTTAATTAATGACTAATTGGTTGGTAATTTCTTAAGGAATTAATAAGGGGTTCCAATTGAATAGGAAACACAATTATTAAAGGGATTTGGTAATTGTTACTGCTGGAATGTTGTTGAATAAATTAGGAAAATAGAAATTCATAATTAATAAACTAGGTCCTGCAATGAAATCATATTCCTAACGCCTTTTCCCATCTTAATTTCACTTAATTAATTCAAATTTAGTTTTATTTTTAAATCTGTATTTAGTTGTTCTAAATCCATTCACATTCTCAATTTAATTAGATTTTTCAGATTTCATTAATAGTTAGGAATAAGGTAGAAATTATTGAACACAATTTACAATCCCTGTGGGACGATATCTGGTCTTAACCGACTTTATTACTATTCGATCTAGTATACTTGCTTAATAGTGAACACAAATCAAAATGAAAATGAATTAGCTTCCACTGCTCAAATGAAAACTACGACAACAAAAGGGAGACAAAACAATATCATGAAATTGAAATTGACGTCCAGAATTTCACTACCAAAACCCTCAAGACAATGAAAAGGACGAAGAAAAAATAAAACGACTAACTACTATAGAGATTATTGACAAAATAAGTAAAACAAACATGGATTTACAATAAAAAAGACACATTAAATATATTTCTTAATCCACACTTTATTATGTTCTTAAGTGACAGTTATAAAGAAAACAAAAGTACAGTAGAACATCTATAAATTAATACTCGATATATTAATAATCTCTGTAAAATAACAATTTTTATCGGTCCCGACTTGGGCCGAAGGAATAAATTAATACTTCAACTGTTTTATATGTAATGTGTTTTTAGGTTATATAAGTGTTTTAAGAAATGGTTAAATGATATAAAAATTTGATATATTTCGACTATAATGCACAAATATAAACATTATTGAAGAGAGAGAAAATATTGGAAGTGAAAAAGAGAGTGTAATAAATAGGGGTGTGTTGGTAGAAATAACATTAATTATGTATTGGGTTTTGTAAAAAAACAATACATATGAAACATGAGACATATATAAACTCTATGAGCACTACATATGAAATGGAGGGAGTAATTTCGACAAATTAATAAGATAATAATTTTTCAGAAAACACTTATATAAATTTATGATCCCTTCAATATTATAAATTAATAATTCTATAAAATTACAAATATAACTAGCTAGAAAAGCTTAATAAAATATGATTCTATTATTGCTTGCTTCTTCTTAAAATTTAAATTTAGCTGTATTTCATCCCTAATTTTTCTTACTGCATCCAAAAATTTTGGTGTTGTGTTCTCATACTGTAACAAAAAATTGCGAAGAGTTGTTGCCACTATAATTGCTTTCTTCAGAGTAATTGGTTGCAAAAGCTTTATATCATTTTTAGTTTCATCCTCCATATATAGGATTTTCAACAACACTAGCTACAATTTCTTCTAAACTTTAAACCTTTGAAAATGTATCATTCAATTAGCCAATATAATGTATTCATGAATAATAATGTGGGTTCATTGAATCAGAAAAAATCTCTTTAAATTAATAAATTATTAATTTATCGATTAATTAATACCTCTTTAAATTAAAAAATCATGTGATATTGACATTATTTATTCATAGAGGTTTTATTGTAGTTATAATTATTACATAATTTCAAAAAAATAAATAAATAAATAAATTATTTGTGCACAACAAGAGAAAGCCTTATTTCCTCACCTACGAGTGTCAGGTGATGATTCCAGTAGAGGTCGAAGAATAGTCTTGGCGAAAGGAAATGTTCAATGAACAAACTAGTCAAATGGTTCAATAGCAAGACTTAGATCTACTTGAAGAACAAGGGTTCTAGTTATTTTACTCCCGCAAATAATTTGTTGACCTCCTTATTTACGTGAAAATCTCATAATAACCTTACTAATTTTCAATAATCCCAAAATATCCCCTCATATTTCATCCTTATCCCTCTCCTTCTTCCACTCATTAAAAAAATAATAAATAAAAAATTCACGCTTAACCCTCAGCGAGGGTTATAAAATATATTCAGCCTAGTGAGGGTTATAAAAATTAAATTTTACAACCCTCGCTGTCCCATCAACGAGTTTCTGAAAAGAGTGGTAAAACGAATATATAATCTTGGCGGGCTCATCATGAGAAGAGCTTATATAGGGAAAAGAACACAAAAGATGGTAAGCTAACTGTAATGGTTGTACTTGAATGAATTAAGAATTAAGAGAATAAGAAGATGAAATGAGGGCAAGTATATTCACTATTTCTGGAAATTGAGTACAAGAGTGTGTAAGAAATCTAGTACTGAATATGAGATGAGAGGAGAAAAGGAAGCTAAGTACAAATGAGAGAAATGATACAAATGTCAATATTCTACACACCCTGCATTACAACACTATTCTATCATATACTAATTCCTACTTGCCCTTCACGTAGTCTCTCATCATGCAATTTGGCCTCTTTGTGCGTGCACTTTTTCTGAGAAGAGCAGCATGTGGGTTGGCTGCCACGTGGCTCTGAGCCTTAACCGTTTTTGTCCCATCTACCAAAGGTATATTCTCTGTTGTGTCTGTTACATTGCTTCCCCCATTGAGAACAACCTTGTCCTCAAGGTTGAAGTCTGGGTAGGCTTGCTTCATATAGTCTTCATTCTCCCAAGAGGCTTCGGTTAGTTCTTGTCCATTCCAGTGAATTAAAACCTGAGGAATGTGTTGTCCTTTATTGACAATTGTTCTATGATTCAGCACAGCTAAAGGCTGTAGTAGAATACCCTCTTCATTAATAAGCAATGGTTCAGGAATTGTGGTAGAAACTTCCTCTCCTCTGAATTCTTTCAATTGGGACACATGAAATACTGGATGTATCTTAGCATTTTCTGGCAGAGCTAATTTGTAAGCTACCGAACCAATCTTCTCAGTAATTGTGAAAGGACCAAAGTACCTCATACCTAGTTTTTGATTCATTCTCAACTGGACTGAGTGTTGCCTGTATGGTTGAAGTTTGACCCAAACTTTGTCACCAATTTGAAACTGTCTCTCAATCTTGTGCTTGTCAGCTTGACTTTTCATATGTTGTTGTGCCTTTAATAAGTTAGCCTTCAGCTTGACTAGCAAGGCATCCCTGGTCAGCAAAGCCTCTTGGACAGATTGGTTATCCTCTGACGACTGACTGTATCTGGTTAATCCTGGAGGGTCTCTTCCATATACTGCTTTGAATGGAGTCATTCCCAAGCTGTGGTGGAATGATGTGTTGTACCAGTATTCAGCCCAAGGCAGTAGTGTAAACCAGGTTTTAGGATTTTCTGAGGTGAAACATCTCAGATACATCTCCAAACACTTGTTTAAAGCCTCAGATTGACCATCCGTTTGAAAATGATAAGATGTACTCATATCCAGTGTTGTCCCTTGCAATTTGAACAATTGCTGCCAAAACTTGCTTGTGAAAGCTCTATCTCTGTCAGATACTATAGATTTGGGTATGCCATGAAGCTTAACTATTGTATTGACAAAGACTTCTGCTACCTGAAGGCTATTGTAGTCAGCTTTCAAAGGATGGAAATGTCCATATTTGGACAATCTGTCCACTACCACAAAGATCACAGTAAAGCCTTTAGAAGGTGGTAAACCTGTAATAAAATCCATGGCAATGTCCTCCCATATTTGAGCAGGCATTGGCAGAGGTTGGAGTAAACCAGCTGGACTAGTAGCATTCAGTTTGCCTTGCTGACAAATAGCACAGAGTTGGACAAATTTAGAGATGTCTTGCTTCATGTTGGGCTAG
This sequence comes from Crotalaria pallida, assembly GCA_037953625.1. Lineage (NCBI taxonomy): Eukaryota > Viridiplantae > Streptophyta > Magnoliopsida > Fabales > Fabaceae > Crotalaria > Crotalaria pallida. The sequence goes on from CM075653.1 coordinate 29,914,709, forward strand.
TAAAACTCTGCTTTTATTCTTGATACTGTCCTTGCAATGCCTGAATGACCACCTATTAAGAAGCAGTGATATTCTTCTAGTATCTTGGCTTTAAGAGCAGAGCTAGAAGGAATGATTAATCTTCCTTTCCAGAACAACAACTTATCCTTGCAGGTAATGTGAGGATTTTGCTATTGTCCTTGTTCACAAGTAATTACTTGCTTCTTCCAATGCTCATCTACAACAATTTCTGCTCTTAAATCCTGTAAAAACTGAAGCTGAGGCTCAGACCATGCCTTGTAGAAAGATCTTGACAAAGCATCAGCTGGAATGTTGTCCTGTCCTGGTTTATATTCAATCTTGAAGTCATAACCCAGGAATTTGTGAAGCCAATTTTGTTGCTCAGGGGTTTGAATTGACTGGTCAGTGAGATGTCTTATGCTTTTCTGATCAGTTTTGATGATGAAGTGATGGCCCAATAAATAATGTCTAAATTTGGCTAAGGCTTCTGTAATGACATATAACTCTCTGCAGTATGCAGACTGCTTTTGCATCCTAGGAGCCAACTTTTTGGAAAAATAGGCTATAGGATGTTTTCCTTGACTTAGGACAGCCCCTATACCAGTCCCTGATACATCAGTTTCTAGTATAAAGGGCTCATTAAAATTTGGTAAGGCAAGCACAGGAGCAGAAGTCACAAATCTTCTCAGTTTTTGGAATGCATCTGTAGCAGTTTCAGACCACATAAAAGCATCCTTTTTAAGCAGATTGGTCAATGGTTCAGCAATAGCAGCATAATTCTTAATAAACCTTCTGTAATAACCTGTAATCCCTAAAAATCCCCTTAATTGTTTGAGATTTGAAGGTACAGGCCAGTCCATGAGAGCTTGAATTTTAACTCTATCCATAGAAACTCCTTGAGCAGAAACAGTGTGCCCCAAGTAATCAACTTGTTTAGTGCCAAAATTACATTTAGACAGTTTGGCATATAATCTATTGGACTGTAAAATCTGTAAAACAGCTTCTAAATGTTGCAAGTGAGAGGACCAGGTTGGACTATACACAAGTATATCATCAAAAAAACCAGTACACATTTTCTTAAAAAGCTCTGAAATACCTGATTCATGGGTTGTTGGAAAGTGGCAGGGGCATTTTTTAGTCCAAAGGGCATCACCACCCATTCATAATGGCCTTGGTGAGTCCTAAAAGCAGTTTTATGTCTGTCCTGTGGTTTAACTAGTATCTGATGGTAGCCTGATCTTAGGTCCAGTTTAGAAAAAAAATGAGCACCAAACAACTCATCAAGCAATTCATCCACAGTTGGCATTAGAAAATTATCCTTGACTGTTATGTTGTTCAAGGCTCTATAATCAGTACAGAACCTCCAAGAGCCATCTTTTTTCTTCACTAGCAGAATTGGTGAGGAAAAAGGACTAGTACTTGGAACTATAATTCCTGTAGACAACATTTCTTGCACCATCTTCTCAATTTGATTTTTCTGGCTGTGAGCATACCTGTAAGGCCTAACCTTAGCAGGGTTACTACCCTCAATTAGTGGTATAGCATGGTACTGGAACCTTTGTGGAGGTAAGCCTTCAGGTGTCTTAAACACCTCTTTGTATGTCAAAGCAATTTCAGGCTCCACATCACATGGTAGTCCTTTCATCACATTATCTGAACTATTATGTTCCTTAATCTGGACAGTGAATGCTTCCATTATAGCATTAGTCTGCTGCAACCTCTTAATGTGATGAAACTGAGCCATTTGAGGAAGCTGTGGTCTATCACCTTGTAGTGTGATAAATTTGCCATTAAGTAAGAACTTAAAGGCTAAGGCACTGTAATCTGCTACATTAGGACCCAATAGCTAACCAGGCAGCTCCCAAAATGAGGTCAGCACCTGCTACAGGCAATAGATACATAGGTAGCTGAAAAGTATGACCCTGCACCTCTACTTTCAAATCAGAAATAAGATCCTCAGCTGCCAAGGAATTGCCATTTCCTACCATAACCTGAAATTTAGGAGCTGGTTCTATTGGTAATTTCAAAAACTGAGCAACTCTAGGCTGTAAGAAGTTGTCAGAACTTCCACTGTCTAAAAGTATACTGACAGGACAACCATTAATTGAACCTTGAAATCTGATTGTGCCAAAACCATTGTTTCCTTTTAAAGCATTGAATGACAGATGATGATCATTCTCAGAAACTAACATGTGTATAGCACTCTCAGTCACCTGTTCAGTATCATCCTCAGTCTGATTTTCCTCTTCAAATTGTAATATCATATAGTGCCTATTTGGACACCTATGGCCAACAATGAACTTGTCATCACAAGTGTAGCATAAACCCTTTTCTCTACGAATTGGCATCTCAGTGGCTGTCATCTTTTTGATAGGATTTTGGTTTAGTGTTTGGTTAGTGGTTTTCTGTGAAGGTGTAGGTAATAAGGGTGGTTGGTTGTTGTAAAGTTTGGGGTAAGTATTTTGGCTGAAATTGTTCTGTGGTTTGTATGTGTTTTGTGTTTTTGGTTTAGAATTGTATTTTTCTTCAAATAGTTTGGCTAGGGAGACTGCTTTGAGGATTGTGAGAGGATTTTGGGCAATAACTTCTCGTTTTAGGTCAGGTTTAAGGCCACTGATAAAGCAATCTAAAAGGGCATCAGGACTGAGGCCATAAACTCTATTAGCTAAAGCCATAAATTCAGTATAATACTCACTGACAAATTGTAATTGTTGTAATTTGAATAAAGTAGATCTAGGACAGTAATAAGGAGATGGACCAAACTCTAGCTCAAGAGCTTTAGTGAATTGTTTCCAGTTTTGAAAAGGTTGAGTTCTAGTTATCATTTGAAACCAAGGTATAACCTCTTTTTTAAAATGGATTGCAGCAATCGTCAATCTATGTTCATCAGGGGTTCCATAAAAATCAAAAAATTGTTCTGCTTTAAACAACCATTGAAGAACATTTTCACCATCAAAACGTGGAAAATCTACCTTAACATTTCTCACATGATAAGGAGGTTTGGTGAGATCTGTAGTATGATTAGTTAACATGCTAGAACCTGGTGAATTTGGGCCTTGTTGACTCAGTGTGAGTCGGAGTTTGTCCAGAGCTGCCTCAATTCCTTCCAAACGAGCAGCTTGTTGTTGATCTCTTTTGTCCATTAATTGAGCAATTTCGTTATCACGTTGCTCCAGATGTTCCACATATTTTTTTAAATCACGAATGTCAGTGGTAATTTCTTTCAAACGTGTGTTGTCAGCCATTTTAGAAGAAAGGGGAGTGTTAGAATGAAAGCACCAATGTAATGGTTGTACTTGAATGAATTAAGAATTAAGAGAATAAGAAGATGAAATGAGGGCAAGTATATTCACTATTTCTGGAAATTGAGTACAAGAGTGTGTAAGAAATCTGGTACTGAAAATGAGATGAGAGGAGAAAAGGAAGTACAGATGAGAGAAATGAGACAAATGTCAATATTCTACGCACCCTGCATTACAATACTATTCTATCATATACTAATTCCTACTTGCCCCTCACGTAGTCTCTCATCATGCAATTTGGCCTCTTTGTGCTCGCACTTTTTCTGAGCAGAGCAGCATGTGGGTTGGCTGCCACGTGGCTTTGAGCTTTAACCATTTTTGTCCCATTTACCAAAGGTATATTCTTTGTCGTGTTTGTTACATCAACCCTCAAGTGGGAAGGCCCTTATTGAATTACCAAAGCAACGAGAACCGAGTCCGACCGATTAGAGACCTTATCCAGAAAAGCTTCTAAAGATCTCTTCGAATGCAAAAAATGAGAAAATACTACAGTTAAAGACATTCTCAACTCTGTATTCGTCACATTTCCTTTAAATAAATATTTGCAAGAGTCCTTAAAACGTCAACTCATGATAAGTGATTGCTTACTTGAAAATTGGTAACACATAACCAACACTAATGGCTCGGCACCGGGGATGGCTTGCCACCGCCCACCATGGTTGAATGATCAAAAGGAAGTTGTCACCTTGAATTAAAGGATGGAATTCTGAAATGTAAAAATGACCGCCTTGTTTTAACTTATGTATGTAAGACAAGTTAATTGAGGAGCCCCATGGCAAAAGGGAATACCTTGAAAAATGGTCATTGTACAAGAAAATAAGAAAAGTATCTATTAAAAATAAAGGCTAAACACCACTTGACAAAAGTTCAATCTACAACTACTTTGGATCTTCATGATTCCCGAAAACAACATTATTGTCTTCGGTAGAAGCCAAAGTTACGTTATCATGTGGAGGAGATAGTGCGAGACCCTGAGTTGACAATTCATCCAAGCCCAGTGGAACTCATTCGCCTTTCTTGCAAGCATCCATTACCTCATCACAAACTTCATGGCTTGAATTGATGATGCATTGAGTTTAGACAGCCAACGACGGGTTGAGATACCTGATTCGGCTTGCACGATTTCGAAAATATTCTTCAGCCTAGTTGACAAGCTCATCCTTTAACTTTGGAACTATGCCAGCTTTCTCAGACTCCTTAGCCTGAAAAAGTCGTAGGCCATCTAGAGTCGCTTCTATTTCTCTTAATTGATTGAGAAGAGCAAAGTTAGTTAAATCCAAATCTTCCTTCTCCTTCCTGAAATGAGATAGTTTCTTTCTTGGATAGTTCCAAGTCTGCCCAAAGCTTAACTTCAGAGGGCCTCTCCACTAATAACTCTTCATATAAAAGGCAATGAGAGTAGTACCCTAAAGAAGAGCATGTTGAAGGTTGGCTACCCTAGTCCTACCCACGAGTTATTTCTTGGAAAGGCTCCTTAAAGCTTCACGAGCTTCCTTGTTCAAGGCTCTGATTTCATCTTCCTTCGAGGCTTGTTCGTCATCCACCTCTTCGGTGGCTTTGCGCTTCTTATTATTCTTTGGCTTAGAAGCAGTTTTTGGCCTGTAAGCAGTCACCTCTTGGTTTTCAAGTATTGGTCTCAACCTCATGTAAATAAAATAAGTATGCCTTGTAGGAGAGAGAAGTTGTTAGGATTTAATTATAAATATAAGTAGCTAAGATAAAAATAAGTCTATAAACTAACGTGGACTTGGTATATGACAAAGATTTGTTAGAAGGTATTGTAAGGAGTTGGTAAATAAAGGCTTTGTATTAGTTAGTATTTCTCCCTGATACAACAAGTGCACTCTTTGTGCCATTTTATAGGTGTATAAAGTCGGTGGCTGAAAAACTCTGGTAGTTTCCACCAAGTTACTTTGCTCTACAAAGTTCTAGGCTTAATTGCTTTTAGTCTTAATATTTCTAGGATGTTCTGGGCACATACATACTAGCTTTATACATAGTTCTAGGCGGGCTATTCTTCGGTGCATGATTTATGTGGCATGCATTCAATGCATGTGAGTGTACCAGTACACTATTACCTGTTAGTGCAGGTTACCATGTAATGGAATATTAACAAAATAAAAAATGTAGTCATTTTACCAAACTGACCTCCCATCATAATGAACTAATTTTACCAAAATGTCCTCTCCTTCTTCCTTCGTGACATATCCACAGGATGAACCCTATTTCATTTCTTCGACCATTGAGAAGTTCCTTACCATGTTTCATTTCTTCGACCATAGCCTTCGACCCTAAGACTTTTGTTGGTCCAGAGCTACCGCCGCCGCCGCCATTGGCGATCTCCCAAGTCACAGACATTGGACAGTGCATTCAATCGGGTAAAATCGAAACTTCAATTAGAGTTCCACAACCAACCTTCTCCGGCTCTAGCTAAGTAGGTCTTCGGATTCGACCCAAGCTATAACACCGCCACCAAAAATGTCTTCCTCGATCCCCAGTCCTTCAACCCAAGATCCAGGTATGTCATGAATCCTGTAACAACTTCATCTGTATTGCTGATCCCAACAGGGCCAAATTTTAATTTCCTAATTTTTGTTTTACAAATTAATTCTACAGTATCCACGAATCCTGACATGAACCCAAATGTTGGAGCCTCGCATCAGACAGAGAACATGGAGGTATTGGCAAAATTTAATAATGATGCATACTAAATGATTTTATTATCAGTTTCGTAGAGTCCCTTGGATCTGTACAGTAGAGGGCCATTTAAAGTGAAACAAAAACATGTGGAGTCCCTTGAATTAATTTTGTTCAACATATGAGTTAACACGGGATAATTAGTATTTTACCTTACTCACCGTAAACTTTACATTTGGTTTGCCTGCAATGTTACTTAATATCGTGATAGTGAAATTGATTCAAATAATTTCTTTTTAGAAACACAAATAATTTGTTCATTTTTTAAATTTTAATTCTTCTAATCCTTCACTGGTTTTGTCTGATAGACTTGAGCTGGATACAGGCTTCGAAAGCAAAAAGCTTAGGCCAGGGCTTACTGTATGTTGGCATTATATAGCTAAAACTTGAGATTGTTACCCATGCACACATTTATGCACATAGTGGATCATGAGCTTTAAAATAGTTCCCTAGTGGGGTTCCACGTGCAGCGATAGTGATAGTGATAGTGAAATTGATTCAAAATTAGAATTGATTAGTTTGGTCTTGTAATCAATGAATGGTATTGGAAATATTTGTTATAAGTCCATCTTTTTTTACCAGTTAATATAAGTGACCCTTAATATACGTATTATGTTTGTGAGCATGAAATTTCTTTTGATGTCCAGGCAACGGTGCCATCCGTGGAGGCTGAACAGATTATACACATAGATAGCAGCGATGATTTTGCCAACACTGACTTCGGGGGATTGGTTTTTGAGGATGTGATCAAGTATAGCTTCCTTAACATTGATGTGGCCTATGATTTCTACAACCAGTATGCCCAGGTTACCGGGTTCAGTGTTAGAAAACACTTGACTGCCAGAAACCGCAAGGGTGAAATAGTATCAAAATCTCTTGTTTGCTCAAACCAAGGCGCACGAGACAAAAAGTATGAAACCATGGTGAATCGGAAGAGGGCACCGAGGGGCGGGACTCGGTGTTATTGCAAAGCCGAATTGCAATCAACCACAGGCAGATGGATTGTTTGTTACTTCAACGATCAACACAATCATCAACTTCTGCCTGGTTTCGGCCACATTCACCGCTCACAATCAAAGATCACGGAGCCAGACATGGAGGAAGTGAGGTCATTGAGGAGGGTTGGGATAAAGATGCCACACATTTATGCATCATTTGCTGAGAGGGTAGGTGGTTATCCTTTCGTTGGCTTCAAGAAGAAGGCTTTGTACAACCGCCTGCACGGTGAGAACAAAGATGGTGTTGGTCATGCAGCATTGAAGTACATGCGGAAGTCTGTGTCCATGGACCCTGGATTTGTGTGGAAGCACGTGGTTGACAGCGATGGACATTTGCTTCATTTGTTCTGGTGTGACAGCACGTCGAGACTTGATTACAGTGCTTTTGGTGATGTGTTGGCATTTGATGCCACTTATGGGAAGAATAAGTACAAGTGCCCTGTTGTTGTTTTCTCTGGGGTAAACCACCACCTACAGACAGTGGTGTTTGCAACTGCATTTGTGTCCGATGAAATAGAAGGCACATATGTTTGGCTTTTGGAGCAGCTCCTCGAAGCAATGAACGGTAGATATCCCAAGTGTGTAATAACCGATGGTGCGTTGTCAATGCGGAATGCAATTGCAAGAGTATTTCTGCAGGCACACCATAGGTTGTGTGCATGGCATTTGGTTAAAAATGCGGCCAAGAGGGTCCATAACCGTAAGTTCCTGAAAGGTTTCAAGGATTGCATGTTCACTGACTATGATGTGCCTGTCTTTGAGACAAGGTGGGCATTACTACTCGATGAATGTGGGCTAGAGGATAATGATTGGGTGAAAGCTGCTTATGTAAAGAAGAGGATGTGGGAAACAGCATACATGAGAGGTTTATTTTTTGCCGGGTTGAGAACTACTTCAAGGTGTGAGGCATTGCACTCTCAGATGCGGAGGTTTGTAGGGTCCAGGGACAATCTCTGTGAATTCGTTGAGCAAATGGAAAGATGTTGGGATGTAATGAGGTATAATGAGCTAGACGCTGATTTCAAGACTTTAAGCACATCCCCAGTTTTGCTTACACCCTTCAAGCTGTTGGAGAAGTCTGCTGCTGAAATCTACACAAGAGAAGTGTTTGAGAAAGTTCAGGGTATCTTGTTCATTTCGGCAGAGTACAAGGTTCGTGATTGGAAAGAAACCCTCACAACGGTGATCTTTCGGGTTGTAAAATACCCTAAGGAGATTGGTTGCTGGACTGTCTCGTATTGTCCTGTTGGATCAAAGTTTGTTTGTTGCTGCAAGAGGATGGAATCATTTGGTCTACCATGCGTTCATATTTTTGCAGTCCTTGTTAAACTGAACATGACTGAAATACCTGAAAGCATGGTGCTTGAACGGTGGACGATGATAGCAAAAGAATTTGTGGGTGTGAGAGTCTCTGGTAATGGAGACGGAGGGTCGGCAGCATTTATCAGCAGATATTGCTCGTTGATACGCATTTGCAGGAGGTGGTGTGTTTTAGGTGCAAGAAATTTGAGCAGCTATAATGCATTGAAGAACAATATCTTTTCTGAAGTGAGATTGCTGGAAAGCGAGGATGGAGATGGGAGCAATGGCGGAAACAATGAAGCCGGTGGTCTCCCCCCTGGTGGTGTCTCTGGCCAGGCGTCTAGTTCACGTAAGCGTGCTCCACATCGATGTTCTAAATGCCATCAACAAGGTCACAATGCAAGAAGTTGTAATCATGGTGATGTGGCTGATGACGAAGTTGATGATTGTGATACTGCTGAGGGTGATGAAGAAGGGATGTACAGTTACGACAGTGGGGAGAGTGAGGATCATGACGACGATGGTGTATATGAGGACGAGGAAAGTGAAGGTGGTGGTTGGAGTGAAGAGGATGGTGAGGATGGGTATGATGCCATAGGAGACCGGGACTTCGAAGTTCGGTGAAGGTTTGATTACACTTATCTTAAAGGTTATTTGTGCTCGCCCTAACTAATATCGTCACTTATATAAATGATTTTTGAACCTTTTTTGTCGGGACAGAGCCCATTTTACTTTTGCTTGAATTTGGGTTTATTCACATGTTTCCTCTGTGTATCACAGGTTGGCCAAGGGACGGGTGGTGGGAAGGAAAAGGAATTGAAATCAAGTTTGGATTTGTAATGCAATTATGGGCGTCCTAATGTATTATTTTAATTTGAATAATGTCATTGTGGAATTATGTAAGACATGTTGGATGGAATGATTTAAATCTGGTACTTGCAAATAATTGTGCCTTGTCAATTGTGATCAGAGAAATGATAAACACTAATAGGCAAGTGAACCCCACAAATTTGAAAAAAAAAAATATTGTTAAATTATATTATTTGAGCGTGTATAGTGTATTATAAAAAGTATTGAATCACCAAAATGAAAGTAAAATAAAAGGAAATCACTGTTTTATAAAAAATATATATATATATATATTTTAGAATTATTCAAAACTGTAAGTGTATTAACTTGGTTAACTTTTTCTTATACTCGTATTCGATAACAAAATATTTATGCGCCGAACTTAAAGTATACGTACAGTGCTTTATTTTAAATCGTTGTCGTCTAGGTGTTGATTGTAAATCAAGACATGATTCTTTTTAATAGGACCAAACATAATTTCAATGCAGTAGTTCTTAGACAATAATTGGTTTGCTAGTATAATAAAAAAATTTGGACTCAACTGCGGTTGCCTTCTGTCAATAGGGTATCAGAATGTTCAATAATTATGATAAGAGAGCATCAGAATGTTCAATAATTTTGATAAGAGGGCATCAGAATGTTCAATAATTATGATAAGAGGGCATCAGAATGTTCAAAATAAGTTAATAGTTACCAAAATCCAACATATTGCATTATTAGGCTTAGATTATCCGACGTCCGGGTTTCGAAATTATCAAATATTTTGACTCATTTATATGCATATTTTTGTTCCTCCTCGCTGAGATTCATCTCTGCAGTGAGTTGGAACCTCAGTTTAGCTTTCTGTAGACAGAAACATGAAATCAGTAATGAGACAAATATGATTGACATAATAACACCACAAGTGAGGGTATTCCTTGGGCAGCACGCATGAAGATAATGGTGCAGGGGGTGTGCTCTTCAAAACCGGACTCAGCGCCTGACTCGAAGAACCATGCGAGTAAACATTCAATTGCCTGTATTTGTTGGCAAAATCAGTCTTCGGTCTTTTCACTGGTCTCACTTTGATACCAATTGAGGTGCAAAGTCCGCTTCCAGGAGATCTGAAGAGTCTTTTGGGTATTGTGTACCCAAGTCCAGTCTAATAAAAGAGCAATATGTTATTGTCAATCAAGATAGTATAAAAAAAAATACATACACTAATAAGTAGTCTATATTAGCCAGGAATAGAAGAATGAACTAGGTGGTTATCACAATACTGGTGAATAATCATGATCGGTGGATGCATTCACCATTTCGGAAGAAGGGGTGGTCGATGGGGTTTTCTGTGGGTTTGATCTTCTGCTGAACCTCCCAAAGTTCAGTCTCCGACAAATTCCGCTGGTGTTGTGATCAACAACATTAACGGGAACCTCATCGGACATGGCTGAAAAGGCAACTGTGTCGTCAAGCAGTATGGGCCTCTCCTTCGACCCAGGGAGTGGTTCATTCCCATATGCTGCAGGTGAGGTGGAGTTGTCAGCTGCCTCATCACATAAACTGATCAGGGGGGTCAGGGAGTCTTTGGTTTTAAGAGGTGGGGTTATGGGGTTTGTGAAGTGAGGAGAGGGGTGAAGCTGGGAAACATTCGCAGGAGTGATGCCCTGCTCGTACAGTTTAAGCTTTGTTTGTTGTTCCTTGCGCTCCTTTTCAGACTTATCAAGCCTTGACTCCAGTTGCTGTTAAAACATATTGAACGAATGTTAGCCCATAACGAATGAATGTAACATCAGCAGTCAGAAAAATTAGTCGACATTAATGAATGCATTGGACTTACCTTTATCAACTGTAGCAGAGCATGATTGCTGACATCTTCTCCTTTATGCTGGACGCAGGTGCTTTGACTCTCACCGACGTCTTCGCAAACACCATCTACGTTGTGCAGTGCACTGTAACAACATGGACACTAATCAAGTACTATTCCATTAGTAGAAACGGTAACAAACACATTCTTAATATCAAAACATATAGACCAACCATTAAGAATGCCATCAACACCTACGTAATACTGATTTTGTTAGACACTTAGTAAAATAGACAGGTTTGGCTAGTTACAGCTTCTTAATATAATGTCCACCATTCCTAATAATTAACTATTCCATCAAGGCCACATGCATAAAACATGAAACAACATATTGCAATACATTCATTTACCTGGAATGTTAAAGGTTGGGGAGCAAACTTAACCGAATCAGGTGTATCCATATAGACTGATAATTAACTATTCTAATCAACACCCAATCATTTGACGCATTAACCATTCCATCAATACACTTGGTGCATTTAAAGAAACAGACAAGTTTGGCTAGTTACAGCTTCTTTATATGATGTCCACTTTCTAAGTAATTATCCATCAACACATAGAAGTGTTTGGTAACAAACAGAACCCCTTCATTAAATATTCACATATACTATCATTAACTAATCCATGAACACCTAAACATTTGATGCATTGACTATTCCATCACTACATTAGAGGCATTTATTGAAATGGACAGGTTTGGCTACTTACAGCTTCTGTGTATCATGTCCACCATTCCTGATAATAAACCATACCATATTCAGATACATACACATTCATATAGCCATAATGGTTGGGTAAGAATCAGAACACCATCATTAAATATTCACATGTACTGATAGTCATCAACTATTTCATCATCCCCTAATAGTTTGCTGCATTAACTATTCCATGACTGCATTAGAGGCATTTAATGAAATGTGACAGGTTGGGCTAGTTACAACTACAACATACACCATTCTTAATCATAAACTATACCATAAACATTAAACACGTACATTCATATAGCATAATAGTTAGGTAACTAACAGAACCCCATCATTCCATCATTAAATAACCATGGAACTCCTATTCCACCAACAGCTACCAACTCCACTGAGTACAATGCATTTATTGTAGAATAAGGGTTTGATTTATTATAGTATAATGAATACATGTTGCAGTTACCTCTTTGGCACCTTAGAAGCGTTAAACCTAGCTGCAGCTATAGGTTTTCCTTCCTCGTTTGTAGCCATTAATGGTTTGCAAAAGCTAAGGTGAGAAATCAAGAGTTCACTCGTTGAACAAGAGAAGGGTTTTTTTTTTGTTCTGATGGCATGGGAAGGGGGTGCACCATGGGAAGGGATATATGTAGGCTAACCCAACATATACCTGCTTTTTGGGTGAGTGTTGGCAGTATAGACCTGCTTTTGGCAGGGAACACTAAACCCTACTCTCATTGTAATCAAGACACTTTCATCTAATAAGTGTGAACCGCTGCCCAAAGCAAGTACGGTTTATTTGGAGTATACACGATACTGGAAATCATAGTTAATGGTACACTGCTCCAGCAGCCAATACTGTGGGGTTCGTATTTTTGTCAGGCTATTTCTGGGTAACATTAAATGCCGGATGTGTGAAAGAATGTGTTATTAACTAAAATGGAATCACTGATTTGTAGTGTTTAGAAAGGATAACCGTAGGCTAACCTGGATCATGTACCCTCCTAAACCCTAACCCCAATCCTTGCATATGCTGCCAAATAACAAAATACACTGGATAGAGTTTCATTAAAAAAATTGGAAACCCTAATCGTCTATAACTCCTAATTTGAATACCACATTCAAGCGAATTGGCGCATTATTGGGGATGAATGTACTCCTAGACATTTGGGGTTTGGCTATTAAGGCGTGGAGATTAGCAGTCATAACAAGAAGCTCAGAAACAAAAAAAAAGGAAGACAAAGAAGACATGACATTACAAATGTAATAAATGCAAGCAAGGGAACCGAACCGAAAGTGTTTACCTTTGCCAGTTCTGTCGTTCTGACTATGTCGACATGGTTCGTTCCCCACTGTAGTCCCTTCAACAACGCTTGATTCAACAACGCTTGATTCATTTCCAATCAACGCTTGCATGATTTAGTTACTCCGCGCTTCACTCTCCATACAATTGTTAGAACCCCTCTTTCCCCAATTGGGGATTTGGTCCCATCTATGCTTAACTAAGTGTATGTAGGATAACCATTTTAAGAAATCAAGTGACCAGACTTGTTTCAGACTGAGTTACTAGTTTCGCTCTCTCAACCAAATAAACAAATAGTAAAAAACTAAAATTCTCCATGTGACGGGTGGAAGCCCTTTATCAATGTTGGGTTAGCAATGTGAACCATGTGAACCCCAACATCTTGGCAGTGTACCCCTTCACTGCACCTGTGAACCCCACCATCTTGGCAGTGTACCCCTTCACTGCACGTGTGAACCCCAACATTCTAATAGTGTACAAGTGTGAACCCCACATAATACAAGTGTGAACCCCATCATCGTACAAACCCCAAACCCCACCCATACTGACCCTCAATTTCCCATAACTATTCGTATCCCTTCTGGTCAAGGCGTGTCATTAATGTGTTTGTATTTACGAGTTATTAAATTCGAATTGGCTTTAATTAGAATTGAATCTGTTTATTGAAAATATCAGAAGGATGGGTCACGGTATTAACTATTCCCATATGCCATATGCGTTACATCTTCTCAAACTGACAGGCCTGCATCTATTTAAACGGAGTATCAACATTAGAGGCGCCATCATCAGACAGAACTCATCCATCGTTCCACGGTTTCAGGTAACTCCCTAACTATTCCTTCTCCACTTTGCTTATTCAAATCTATGTGACATCTAAACTTTCATTGTTGTATGCGGGTGCCATCGTTAGATAAACATGGACCCGGTTGCAGAGTTGTTCAGTAAGCCTGTTCTTTATCGCATAGCCGTAACGAATGTTGCTTCAGAGGTGATGCTGAACGGTGTCCCTCTTCATTTTTGTTCATTGTTGTTTGCATCATGTTTAGTTGATCAATTGTATGTCTGTGCAGACTCACTTTGAACTACCGGTGGAATTTGTTAAAAAGTTTCACAACCAACTAGGGACTGTATGGACGGTTCATTCGCTTGATGGTGGGGTTAGCCGTATGAATTATCGGGAAAACCCAGGTGGAAGACGAGGAACGGTCGTCGGTGGATGGAAGGAATTCTGGGATGAGTTCAGACTGGCCGATGGACAAACAATCGTGTTCGAGTATTTGGGGCTCTCGAAATTCCGGGTTGACATTATGAATCCCGAGGTTGTGGATGAGAATGAAATCGAATTTATTAATGAGAATGAACATCAGATGAACTGATGGATCCATCGTTGAACATTGGACCCCATGTGGGTGGTTCCAATTTGTTTTCTTTTTTTTTTATTCTGATTAAAAAATTATAATAAATAAAATCGCATGGGTTTCCATATATGTTGTGTTTAATTTTTTATTTATTGCTGATTAACTTTGTCAAGTGAACTCCATATTCTAATCAAGATACCAAATACAACGTAGTAATTAAATGAATGACGTTGTATCCTAAGATTTTTATTTTTATCTTACTAACTTTTTCGTTTAAATTAAGTTTTTTAGACTCTTGGATATAAATTAAAAAAATGAATCCCACATTCTAATCAACTTAGTCAAGTCAACCCCACATTCTAATCAACTTAGTCAAATCAATCCCACATTCTAATCAACTTAGTTAAGTGAAACCCACATTCTAAACAACTTAGTCAAGAGAACCCCATATTCTAATCAACTTAGTCAAGCGAACCCCACATTCTAATCAACTTAGTCAAGCGAACCCCACACAATAATCAACTTCGTCAAGCGAACCCCACACAATAATCAACTTAGTCAAGCGAACCACACATTCTAATCAACTTAGTTAAGCGAACCCCACACAATAATCAACTTAGTCAAGGAAACCCCACACAATGATCAACTTAGTCAAGGGAACCCCACACAATAATCAACTTAGTCAAGCGAACCCCACACAATAATCAACTTAGTCAAGCGAACCCCACATTCTAATCAACTTAGTCAAGCGAACCCCACACAATAATCAACTTAGTCAAGCGAACCCCACACAATAATCAACTTAGTCAAGCGAACCCCACACAATAATCAACTTAGTCAAGCGAACCCCTCATTCTAATCAACTTAGTCAAGCGAACCCCACACAATAATCAACTTAGTCAAGCGAACCCCTCATTCTAATCAACTTAGTCATGCGAACCCCACACAATAATCAACTTAGTCAATCGAACCCCACACAATGATCAACTTAGTCAAGCGAACCCCTCATTCTAATCAACTTAGTCATGCGAACCCCACGCAATAATCAACTTAGTTAAGGGAACCCCACACAATGATCAACTTAGTCAAGGGAACCACACACAATAATCAACTTAGTCAAGCGAACCCCACACAATAATCAACTTAGTCAAGCGAACCCCACACAATAATCAACTTCGTCAAGCGAACCCCACACAATAATCAACTTAGTCAAGCGAACCCCGCATTCTAATCAACTTAGTCAAGCGAACCCCACATTCTAATCAACTGAGTCAAGCGAACCCCTCATTCTAATCAACTCAGTTAAGAGAACCCCACACAATAATCAACTTAGTCAAGCGAACCCCACATTCTAATCAACTTAGTCAAGCGAACCCCACACAATAATCAACTTAGTCAAGAGAACCCCACATTCTAATCAACTTAGTCAAGCGAACCCCACATTCTAATCAACTTAGTCAAGGGAACCCCACACAATGATCAACTTAGTCAAGGAAACCACACAGTTTAATCAACTTAGTCAAGCGAACCCCACATACTAATCAACTTAGTCAAGGGAACCCCACATTCTAATCAACTTAGTCAAGCGAACCCCACATTCTAATCAACTTAGTCAAGCGAACCCCACACAATAATCAACTTAGTCAAGCGAACCCCTCATTCTAATCAACTTAGTCATGCGAACCCCACACAATAATCAACTTAGTCAAGGGAACCCCACACAATGATCAACTTAGTCAAGGTAGGGAACCCCACACAATGATCAACTTAGTCAAGGGAACCACACAGTCTAATCAACTTAGTCAAGGGAACCCCACATACTAATCAACTTCGTCATGCGAACCCCACACAATAATCAACTTAGTCAAGCGAACCCCACACAATAATCAACTTCGTCAAGCGAACCCTACACAATAATCAACTTCGTCAAGCGAACCCCACACAATAATAAACTTAGTCAAGCGAACCCCACATTCTAATCAACTTAGTCAAGCGAACCCCACACAATAATCAACTTAGTCAAGCGAACCCCTCATTCTAATCAACTTAGTCATGCGAACCCCACACAATAATCAACTTAGTCAAGGGAACCCCACACAATAATCAATTTAGTCAAGCGAACCCCACACAATAATTAACTCAGTCAAGCGAACCCCACACAATAATCAACTTAGTCAAACGAACCCCACACAATAATCAACTTCGTCAAGCGAACCCCACACAATAATCAACTTAGTCATGCGAACCCCACACACTCCACACAATAATCAACTTAGTCAAGCGAACCCCACACAATAATCAACTTCGTCAAGCGAACCCCACACAATAATCAACTTCGTCAAGCGAACCCCACACAATAATCAACTTAGTCAAGCGAACCCCACATTCTAATCAACTTAGTCAAGCGAACCCCACACAATAATCAACTTAGTCAAGCGAACCCCTCATTCTAATCAACTTAGTCATGCGAACCCCACACAATAATCAACTTAGTCAAGGAAACCCCACACAATAATCAACTTAGTCAAGCGAACCCCACACAATATTCAACTCAGTAAAGCGAACCCCACATTCTAATCAACTTAGTCAAGAGAACCCCACATTCTAATCAACTTAGTCAAGCGAACCCCACATTCTAATCAACTTAGTCAAGCGAACCCCACACAATAATCAACTTAGTCAAGCGAACCCCACACAATAATCAACTTAGTCAAGCGAACCCCACACAATAATCAACTTAGTCAAGCGAACCCCTCATTCTAATCAACTTAGTCAAGCGAACCCCACACAATAATCAACTTAGTCAAGCGAACCCCTCATTCTAATCAACTTAGTCATGCGAACCCCACACAATAATCAACTTAGTCAATCGAACCCCACACAATGATCAACTTAGTCAAGCGAACCCCTCATTCTAATCAACTTAGTCATGCGAACCCCACGCAATAATCAACTTAGTTAAGGGAACCCCACACAATGATCAACTTAGTCAAGGGAACCACACACAATAATCAACTTAGTCAAGCGAACCCCACACAATAATCAACTTAGTCAAGCGAACCCCACACAATAATCAACTTCGTCAAGCGAACCCCACACAATAATCAACTTAGTCAAGCGAACCCCGCATTCTAATCAACTTAGTCAAGCGAACCCCACATTCTAATCAACTGAGTCAAGCGAACCCCTCATTCTAATCAACTCAGTTAAGAGAACCCCACACAATAATCAACTTAGTCAAGCGAACCCCACATTCTAATCAACTTAGTCAAGCGAACCCCACACAATAATCAACTTAGTCAAGAGAACCCCACATTCTAATCAACTTAGTCAAGCGAACCCCACATTCTAATCAACTTAGTCAAGGGAACCCCACACAATGATCAACTTAGTCAAGGAAACCACACAGTTTAATCAACTTAGTCAAGCGAACCCCACATACTAATCAACTTAGTCAAGGGAACCCCACATTCTAATCAACTTAGTCAAGCGAACGCCACATTCTAATCAACTTAGTCAAGCGAACCCCACACAATAATCAACTTAGTCAAGCGAACCCCTCATTCTAATCAACTTAGTCATGCGAACCCCACACAATAATCAACTTAGTCAAGGGAACCCCACACAATGATCAACTTAGTCAAGGTAGGGAACCCCACACAATGATCAACTTAGTCAAGGGAACCACACAGTCTAATCAACTTAGTCAAGGGAACCCCACATACTAATCAACTTCGTCATGCGAACCCCACACAATAATCAACTTAGTCAAGCGAACCCCACACAATAATCAACTTCGTCAAGCGAACCCTACACAATAATCAACTTCGTCAAGCGAACCCCACACAATAATAAACTTAGTCAAGCGAACCCCACATTCTAATCAACTTAGTCAAGCGAACCCCACACAATAATCAACTTAGTCAAGCGAACCCCTCATTCTAATCAACTTAGTCATGCGAACCCCACACAATAATCAACTTAGTCAAGGGAACCCCACACAATAATCAATTTAGTCAAGCGAACCCCACACAATAATTAACTCAGTCAAGCGAACCCCACACAATAATCAACTTAGTCAAACGAACCCCACACAATAATCAACTTCGTCAAGCGAACCCCACACAATAATCAACTTAGTCATGCGAACCCCACACACTCCACACAATAATCAACTTAGTCAAGCGAACCCCACACAATAATCAACTTCGTCAAGCGAACCCCACACAATAATCAACTTCGTCAAGCGAACCCCACACAATAATCAACTTAGTCAAGCGAACCCCACATTCTAATCAACTTAGTCAAGCGAACCCCACACAATAATCAACTTAGTCAAGCGAACCCCTCATTCTAATCAACTTAGTCATGCGAACCCCACACAATAATCAACTTAGTCAAGGAAACCCCACACAATAATCAACTTAGTCAAGCGAACCCCACACAATATTCAACTCAGTAAAGCGAACCCCACATTCTAATCAACTTAGTCAAGAGAACCCCACATTCTAATCAACTTAGTCAAGCGAACCCCACATTCTAATCAACTTAGTCAAGGGAACCCAACACAATAATCAACTTAGTCAAGCGAACCCCTCATTCTAATCAACCTAGTCAAGGGAACCCCACATACTAATCAACTTAGTCAAGTGAACCCCACATTCTAATCAACTTAGTCAAGGGAACCCAACACAATAATCAACTTAGTCAAGGGAACCCCACTGTCTAATCAACTTAGTCAAGTGAACCCCACATACTAATCAACTTCGTCATGCGAACCTCACACAATAATCAACTTAGTCAAGCGAACCCCACACAATAATCAACTTAGTCAAGCGAACCCCACACAATAATCAACTTAGTCAAGCGAACCCCACACAATAATCAACTTCGTCAAACGAACCCCACACAATAATCAACTTCGTCAAGCGAACCCCACACAATAATCAACTTAGTCAAGCGAACCCCACATTCTAATCAACTTAGTCAAGCGAACCCCTCATTCTAATCAACTTAGTCATGCGAACCCCACACAATAATCAACTTAGTCAAGGGAACCCCACACAATAATCAACTTAGTCAAGCGAACCCCACACAATAATCAACTCAGTAAAGCGAACCCCACATTCTAATCAACTTAGTCAAGAGAACCCCACTTTCTAATCAACTTAGTCAAGCGAACCCCACATTCTAATCAACTTAGTCAAGGGAACCCAACACAATAATCAACTTAATCAAGCGAACCCCTCATTCTAATCAACCTAGTCAAGGGAACCCCACATACTAATCAAATTTGTCAAGTGAACCCCACATTCTAATCAACTTAGTCAAGGAAACCCAACACAATAATCAACTTAGTCAAGCGAACCCCTCATTCTAATCAACTTAGTCATGCGAACCCCACCCAATAATCAACTTAGTCAAGGGAACCCCACACAATAATCAACTTAGTCAAGCGAACCCCACACAATAATCAACTCAGTCAAGAGAACCCCACATTCTAATCAACTTAGTCAAACGAACCCCACACAATAATCAACTTAGTCAAGCGAACCCCACATTCTAATCAACTTAGTCAAGCGAACCCCACATTCTAATTAACTTAATCAAGTGAACCCCACACAATAATCAACTTAGTCAATTGAACCCCACACATTAATCAACTTAATCAAGTGAACCCCACATTCTAATCAACTTAGTCAAGTCAACCCCACATTCTATTCAATTTAGTCAAGTCAACCCCACATTCTAATCAACTTAATCAAGTGAACCCCACAGTCTAATCAACTTAGTCAAGTGAACCCCACATTGTAATCAACTTAGTCAAGTGAACCCCACATTCTAATCAACTTAATCAAGTGAACCCCACATTCTAATCAACTTAGTCAAATGAACCCCATATAATAAATAAGTGAACCACATAAAATGATTCCCCATTGTATTAAAA
The DNA here is from genome assembly GCA_037953625.1 of Crotalaria pallida. NCBI lineage: Eukaryota > Viridiplantae > Streptophyta > Magnoliopsida > Fabales > Fabaceae > Crotalaria > Crotalaria pallida. The sequence continues at coordinate 29,935,006 of CM075653.1, forward strand.
CTGTGCGTTTTGATAGAACAACCCTAAAGTCTAAACCCCAGTCGTCTTAGGCATGCTTCTCATACTTAGAACAGAATCCCTGAACTTGAAATACCCGATCTCACCAGCAAAGCAAACCAAAATGGCCACCGAATCTTCTTCCAGATCCAGCGTTCCTATTGCACAGCAAAACATCAACGACGATTCACGCTCAACCTACAACTCGAATCGGTCTGATGCATCCAGAGGCTCCATTCGTAAAATCAACTTTGAGGATCTCACATGTCCTTGCGGGAGATTGAGGATGCATACCTCAACCACTACTGACAACCCTGGGAGACGGTTTATTCGCTGCCCACTTTGGAGAGTACGTATCAAGTTTGATCTACCGACATAGTTCCATTTCTCCTATCTAGCCAATGTTTCACAGCATCAAGGTAACTTAACCTTTGTAACATTGTTCACAGGATGGCTGCAACTTCTTTCAATGGGAGGACGATTTCGCACGAAATTTGCTTTATTTTCATCTCAAGCATATCAAACCCCAAATTCCCGGTGGAATGGGGGATGTTGTGGAAGCTCCTGTGGAGGCTAAACATGTCGAGGATGATGGACAAAACAAGAAGATCACGAGGCTTCGAACAAAACTAGAAGAGGAGAGAAAGAAGTCACATTTTTTTCTTGTTTGTTTAGTATTGTCAATTGGGATTTTGTTTGGGCTCATGTTGTTTGGCAAAAATTAGGTGTTAACTGTGGTTATGTAGAAAACACTTATTATGTTAATCAAATTCGAATCATATATGTTGTAAATTGCTTAAGATATGTGTTAGATCTCTGTCATTATGTCATCTTTTGAAGTCGTTTTTTTGTCTACTCTGACACTAACCCTTCTATTCTCAATGCTTTTGTTTTTTTGCTTTAGTAACCTGTTGTTGTTTGCCAATGGAAATTCACTATTCGAGTTAATCAATTGGAGCCAAGTAGAGACTGGTGTATTGTGTAATACATCAACCACAGAGGACCCGGTCTTCCATCAGTGGTAAGTCTTTTAACTTTCATCTTCTTTTTTGTTACTCTCAGCAACCATTCTGGTTATTAAGTACTAACCTAAAAGAGAATAGATGAACATCTAAAGTTACCTATTAATAAATAATAAATAAATGAACATCTAAATAGAGTAGTTATTTAGACGAACACTTGTAAATTATGAAAAAAAAATTTCCCTATAAATAGATGTTTGTACATACTAATTTAGGTTGACACTTGTTTACTTCTAAATATCTCATCAAGCGTTGAAGAACACTATGTAATTTTCTACTCTCATATCGTTGATGCCAAAAGCATACCTATAATTGTTGATCATCTGCGTGCTAATGCTATATACATGCCTGTGGAACATTTCATTGACCTTCTTAACGTACCTTGGAAATCATTTAGCTAGCATATGTTGTAGTATCATTATAATATATAAGCCCTAAACTTCTTGAAGTATCTAATCTTTTTATTAATCTTCAAGTATTCATTTTCAGTGAATAATGGAGTATTTTGAAGGACATCAACCACAGAGGACTCGGTGTTCCTTGAACTGTTAGTCTTCTAATTTTCCCCACATTTTTTTTGTTATTAAGTACTAGTAATAATAGAGAATAGAACCCTAGGCCAGAGACGATGTAGGAACAGAGGATTCTTGAGTGAATAGGATTGACAATTATCATTAATCCACACAAAAAACCCCTAGAGCAGAGACGAGTAAGAGCAGATTCGCAAGGGAGGAAACCACACAAAGGAATAACCATACATTAACCATAAAAGCATAAGTTACTTAAAAAAATAAAACATACATAAACCATTCATTAATTAAAATTTAAATATTCATTACAAAAGTTACTTAAAAAAAACACAGAACATAAAACTTAAAAAAAAAGGTTCATAAAAGCAAATTACATAATCCTAATAAACATGAAATAAAACAGCAGCAGTGACATCCTCAATTTCCAGAACCAGAAGTGCTTCCTCCAACCTTTGGTGCAGTGGGTACCTCACCTACTTCAGCGCCATCACCATCCTCCTCATCCAGTGCCTGATAAGCCGTCAGTTCCTCCTCAATCCACTGAATCCTCTCCGCAAAAGACGGATAAAGGATTCCATCCCAGCCTGGAATCTCAACACGAAAACGATGACCCCCAAGGTAGTGAAAGTGCACCACAGATCCATGCACCAGTCCATATCTAAATTTCATCTCAGCCCAGCCAGTACCACCAACGGATGACTCCTTTAAGCCATTAGGATAGAACACCAAACGAATCTTCTCTCCGTCAGGGCAGAAGCACACCCAGTGGGCTCCCATTTTGAGCCCATACCTCACCATGAATTCAGAGTGAACCATGAAGATGATCTGCAAAAGAATAGAAGTCAAGGCATTAAAAATATGCCACTCAAATTTAAATTAAATTTAATTAACCAAGGTTACATGGAATAGGAAGTAGGAACTTACATCCCCAGAGTCGACAACCACACCATGGTCATATAGACTTGGAAGCAAAGCAACATGCTGAACATCCATTTTTTCTGCACTAGGTTTTTTCTCTCAACCAAAAACTGTACAAAATATTGTGAATGTAACTCGGGTTTTATAGAGGGATGAAGTGGTGGGAGTGATCTTGTAAAGGTGTGTAACGAAGAGGTGCATTCAATATGCACATCTCTTCGGTACCTACCAGTTGCATCGGTTCAGAACTTAACTGCTATTTCCACTAACCAATGTAATTATTAAACACTCTGCATTACTAATAACTAAGCAGTCCGTTCATGCTTCAAATTAAAACATTGAATATGAGAGAACAACCTCTTAATATTCCAAAGTTAATTCACACTCCACATTTCCCCAACCCCACAATTAATCTTCGACCCACATTAAACATAAACCCCACAGCGTAGGGGTATTCGTTAGGTATGACCCTATCTGAAGAGTCTACCTAACCCCATCTGAAAAGGCGTCCCTGTCCACCCAGGGTTCATTTACACCCCCCCCCATATTCAAGTCCAATGCACGTTTTACAAAGAACGCCCCCCACCTTACCCCATTAATGAAGCATGCCAAATACGAGCATCAGAGATTACAAAACCCAAGTTTATGCAGTGTCATTGATTTCCTTTTCAGGTAATCCACTGCAACACGTTAAGCAATAGTAAATATAATAAGGCATAGTGTACTACATGTATCGGTTACATGCACATTTGCTGTTAACTAAGTTGATTAGCGAAGACTGCTTCCTCTTCTACTCTCCACTATACAATGTCTCCCCCAATGGAGTTCTTGGCCGTTCTTCTCCCACACAAACTGAGAGATGGATCACTGGTACACCCTTCTTCTCCCACACAATGCTCTGTTCTTAACTTTTCTTGGCTATTCTAGGCTGCCTATTTATAATCTATCTGCATAAATAACATGAAGCTTAATCTTATAATATATATTTTTTTAATATCTTTGCCCAGACAATCCCACCATGGGTTTTGGAAAATTATCAGTTTAGGGCCATGCCTTACCCCATCTTCCTACAAATCCCAACGGGTCAGAATTTTAGGATTATTTTACGAAGAAACGGGTTCAGAGTGAACATATGTGATGGTTGGGCCAGATTTATCTCACAACTGTCATTAGGCAGTGAACCCCATCTAATCGTGTTCAGGTTTAACCTAACTGCAATTGTCAAAGTGTACATTTATAATCTTCAAGTTGAAGAGATTCGATATCCCAACCCTCGAGGTAAAGGCTGAAACCCAACTTTAAGTAACATTTGACACCTTATTTACTATTTAATTGATATATCTTCAAAATGGGCTTCAAAATGCAAGGATAAGTTATGCTGGAAACCCTTTCAATTTCAACCAACAACGACCGGGTATAGCTACTTACTTGCGTGATCTCGTTGAATGGCCTATTGTCCTGGCTGATCCAACATTCACCATTAAAATCACAAGGTTCAACATGGAAAATAAAATTCTGGTATATTCTTTTAACTGGAAGTATATTCCTATCCATGGCTTATATGAGATGATAACTAATGCAGGGATACTTGCAGGTACTCCCCATTCTGTTTGCTAAGCATTACACATACAACAGCCAAGACAAAATGCAACTTGCTCATGGGGGGAAGACATGGAATGTTGTTTTTACGTTGAACCAAAGTCATGGTTCTTGTGTTATTGGAGATGGTTGGTCCAAATTTGCTGAAGACAATGGAGTGACAATTTCATCCCGCTGTGTACTAGAAGTGATTGATGTGAATGATGAGTTCCTTAAGGTTTATTGTGTTGTCCAGGAACCAAGCGTGTAACAGCATAGCAACTTAGGCAGTGTTTTTTTCTCCATCAATTCCACTTAAACACTTGTTTGCGTTGATTTATCAGGATTGTGTGTTGTAGAATTGATTAGTAGCCAAAACAACCATGGGTTTGCTTACTTGAGTGAATTTGAATTTGGTGTTTGGTATTTTATCAATGACTATGTCTTTCCAGTTTTTCATCACCTTTTCTTGTATACTTTTATTTATCTGACAGGAGTTTATCAGGAAAGTGCCTTTTTATGACAACCTTAATTCAGAAAATATATTCAAACTTAATTTCAAAGTGTGTTACTCCTAACATCGCAGAGATATTTCTGCAATTAGTTTAATCAATTTAAGATAAAATGTTATATAGTTACTTACTAGAATAACAAATGTTATGCATAAAAAACCAATCTTATTCAAGTTATTTATCGATAGATTAATACAGTAACTGTCATATTTGATATTGTAATTCTTGTAGGTTAATTCTCTATGTTAATTTATCAAGTTAATACTCAAAATATTAATCTTAATAAAATAAAATTCAAGTTAACACTCAAAATATTAATCTCAATAAATTAAAATTCCAGGCATTAATCAAACATGTAACTAAATGATAAAATTACTATGCAATTTAAAAACCAAATTAAAATAGGCAAATGCTAACAAGTGCCCTTGGTGCACTTGTTAAGAAGCTAAATGTAGTAAATAACCATTGAAAATGCATTTTTTTAGATTCTCGAGACACGGAGTAATGTGCATTGATGATTGTTTTTCTAAGTATAGGAACCTTAAAACCCAATAAAACCCCAAACCCCATAGACATAGACCCCAAACCCCAATAAAAACCCAAACCCCAAGAAAATTAAAACAAACCCCACAAAAAACCCCAAACCCCGCCTACAAAGTACCAAACCCCAAACCCCCAAATTCCAAATCTCAACTCCTGTAACCCTCTTAACCGCCAAATACCAAGAGAAAGAGGAACCCCATAACCAGACCTCATTCAACTGCATTGTCATCTGGCCTCGCCTCTTTCCCATACTCAAGACTTTTCGTGCTACCGTGACATCTTCAAGGGTAAAGCCTTCATCCCTTTTTTGTCATTCTTGCATTGCTACCATTATTCCTGCAAGACACAGCGTGTGTGTATATATTCATACTCGTCTATACGCCATTAATTTCTGAACCAGTTTATTTTCCCTCACAGTCATAATTTTTCTTGGTTATTGATTTTGGCACCCAATTTCAGCATCCATGGAGCATAAGGACAACACAACAGTTGGCCTGGATGACACAGCCTCCCCTTTTTACAGGTACGAACCTTTTGAAACCAGGGAGGAGTTGGTTTATTTTGTCAAGAAAGTTGGAAAAGAACTTGGATTTGTTTTGAAGATTTCAAGGTCTGACTTAGGCAAAAGAGAGAGGGTTGTGTTAGGCTGTGAAAGGGGGGGTATATTCGTGCCAGACAAGCGATCAAAAGGGAAAAACAAAACAGGATCAAAGAAAGCTAACTGTCCATTTACCATTTATGCACGTCCTCATGTAAAAGGTGGACCATGGAAATTACAGGTAAAATGCGGCACGCACAACCATCTTCCATACCATTCACAGTTAGAGTATGGGAGTGATGAATGTACGAACAACCAAGAAAAAGCGTTGGCCGAAGACCATGTATGCCATGGTGGACTGGAGGCAACTGCCATGCAGATGACAACACTGACCTCGCTTGATCTAGAGAATGCGCCTGCAACGTGTGATGAATCCATAATGAAGTCACAAGAGGAGCAACAAACAGATGATATGGCGCCAAAGAAGACAGAGCCTTCAAAATTCCATGTTAGAAGGCATACCCGATCAAGTGCGGGATTCGTACCACATCATCTCTTGGAACCTTACATTGAATCGGTGAACGACGTTGATGGGGATGGTAACTGCGGCTTCCGGACAGTATCTATGTACCTTCATGGTCATGAAAACCACCACAAGATAGTCCGGCTTGACTTGATGAATGAAATGAAAAATTACAGGCAGTTATATATGGATCTTTTGGGAGGTACCAGTGAGTACGATTCAGTTTTGACTCGGCTACATGTTGAGAGTGAGGGCTCTATTGGAAAGGACAAGTGGATGGTCTTTCCGGACATGGGATGCATCATCGCATCAACATACAATGTTGTATGTGTATTGATACCTACCGAAAGCATTGGTGAATGCATGACTTTTCTACCGTATAACACGACCCCTCCAGCGAGACCACGTATCTGGGTGATCGGGCGAATAGCTAGTAAAGAGCATTTTGTTCAGGTACAAAACTCTGAAGTTTTTTTCCAATTAATTTTGGGCTTGATGATTACTCAATTCATGTCGTCACTTCAACCACGTTGATTAACCATTTTGATATACCTTGATTTTATTGATCACAGGTAAATCTATGCGAGGGATCACCATTACCTCCAGTGTATGCACTTTGGCGTTCACACCGTAGTGAAGAAGCAAGAGAGTGGGAAGGAGTTGTTGCTGACCGTATCCGTTTGTTCCAGCCCTTTTTGCCAGAGAGTCATACCACCGGGGAAACCATAGAATTAGATTAAGTGATACATAGAACTGTTTTTTTGTGTATTTTTTGGAAGCATTGGTGAATGCATATTTACACTATTTGATATGTTAGAGTTAGTAGATGAACATGGTTATTAGATGAATGTGGGGGTCAATTATCCCATATCCTGTAAAGTTAGTCTGATGTGGATGGATTATAACATTGCTGGAGTGTAATCAAGTCACTCACTATGTCATTCTAACATGGAAAACATGTTATTGTCAAATTGGTAGCATTATGACACGTTCCAGTGGCCATGTTTAGCCATTTAAATCAACTTATCATTTACCAAATTGATATGTGTTATATTTACTTTAAGTGACCAGGAAAAAAAGCAATAAGAATGCAGGTTTGATCAACCTGCACCTTTCAGGATCTAAAAAGCAAATCACATGGTTGCTAAACTTCTAATCAGGTTCTGGAGTTAGTGTCCTTGTATATTCTTTCGGGAGAGTTAATAGTCACACTGTCTAGCTATCAGAATATATGCCATTTTTTATTAGTCTGATAAGAGGATTTCAAAATTGTTATTTTGATAACAGGATTTCAAAAACCTGATTTATTCTGATTAAAGTATTTCAAAATAATGTATTCTGAGAGAAGGATTTCAAAAACGTGACTTATTCTGATAAGAGAATTTCAAAATTGTTAGGTCTTCTGACAGAATGCTGTCGTATGTAGGCATCCATTATGCCATTTACTTTGTATTGAATTTAGTTAAATTTTCGCTGACAGATTGCTATCAAAATATGAGAATATTCTCATAGGTTGATTTCAGAATTGTATTCGTCTTCTCATATTCCGATCTATGACTATCAGAATACTTCAAACTTTCAAACGTTTGTATTTATGACGTTCCTTTATATCTTTGATCCTGACATAATTTGGTAGACCTGTTCATTGCTCATGCCACACACTTAATCACGTAATAACGGGATTCATATTATACAATAAACATGAAGACATCAAGGAATTAAACAATAAGATCAATGTATTGACACATTGTTGACCAACACATGCTGCCTAACTAATACAACTAATCATATCACAATTTGATCAATGCCTTCTAGCTCTGGATTGAGTTCCACCTCTACTTGTGCTTCCTCCTCTTTGCTAAATCCCTGCCATGCCATCTCCATTGGCCCTTCCTCCTCTTTGCCTTGTTGCTATCCGAGGGACATCTTCAGTGATTGGCCTGGTACAGAGTAACTTCATTTCCTGGTGAGCCTCATCCGATAACACACCGGTATGTGATCTGGAACCCAACAGGACATCAATCCTCGCCAATCTGTCCTGATATCGAACCTGTCGAACGATGAATGTTAGCATTGGAGACATGTAATACTCAAATACAGATACGAAATATTTCTTCTTAGTCAAGTAACCCTTACATTGAGAAGGTCGTGGTTCTGAACCCTCACTGAAGTATGCAAAAGATAAGGATGAGAGAAGCGATGCACCCAATCAATGTATCCGTTGTCCACCTCCCCTACGAACCTGACTCGGGGTCCCCTGGTCATATCATCAAGCACGTGCTCAGGCCAGGAATCGAAATTGTCAGATATGTCATCAAGAGAAGGGATGCCGCGTGGTGGTGGTCTTGGAATACCTTGAATGTACCCAAATTGGCGCACCACACGCTCTGGTAAGTAAGCAGCCTTTTGAATCCCGCATCTAAGCCATCCTGAATATAAGCTAACCTCTTCGAATGGTATGATAGATCGGTGCTCCGGATCGTATGGCTGCCACCTAACTTGCTCAAAGCGCAGAATCTCAAGGTGTTGTCTATACTGCCCCTCCATACATCCAGCACAAATGCTTTGGTCCCATTTAAAAACTCTCGGCATAAATTTCGTGTGATCAACCCTTGGTATAGCACAACCAATCTCCGGAAAATGTTCCTTGATCCATGCCTGTTTCCATGAATGCAAATTTACAATAACTTCAAGACCTCATATACTCATTAAATGCCTAAATTCATTAAACAAAGTCATCGAAATACCTGTAACAAAGTCATATAACCTCCAAGCTGCTTGACATTCTTGTTGCTTATATTTGTTAGCTCCCCGTACAGGTGTGTCAATGCACATGCCCCCCAAGCCCATTGGTGCACCGTGTCCAGGTTTTCAAATGCAAGTGCGTACTGTAAGCCAACATATGTCATACACTTCTCTATAAAAAGAGTAGACCCCACAAGAGTCATCAAATAGCAACGAGCAGCAAGCTGAAATCTTTGAGCTGCAACATGAGTGTGGAACCAGTGTTGTAGAGTGCTAAACCGAATAGCTGCTCCACGGTTAATTCGTACTTCAGCAGCAGCAGCAGCCGCATCAATGCCCAGGTGCTGCATCATCATCGATGCCCCTTCTGCAGCTTTTGGTTTCTTCCATGGCAGAAATTTCCCTACAACTGGTATGTGAAGGATGCAAGACACATCGTCCAGTGTGACGGTCATCTCACCAACAGGAAGATGGAAACTGTTGGTGTCCGGATACCAGCGTTCCGCAAAACTAGTGAACAATTTCTTGTCAACTTGATCATACGAAGCGCCCACTAGCGATGAAAGTCCAGAATTCTCGACCACGACGCGGACTTCTTCCGGCAATTCAACAACACGTGGCAAAACCCACTTTCTATTTGTGCCCCTGCCCAATACCCCACGTTCCTGAAATGGCCAATAATTTAGCGGTAACAAAACCCAAACAAAAAATACGAACTTAGTAGAAAATTCATCAAAGAAGCAAAACTTTTGGAACATAATTATTTTTACTTAAATAATTACATTGCCTTGCCAAATTTCTTTCGCAACATGGTTTGCATATGACCTAAGCAAACTCTTATCTTGTGGGTCAGGAATCTCTTCTTCTTTCTCCTGATCCTCTACTCCAGCAGCAGCATCAGCAACAATAGCGGTAATGTCAATGTCATCTGAAGCAATGGAAGGTTCAGCATCATCACTTCCCTCTGCAAGAGCAGCACCAGCTGAAGGAATGGAAGATTCAGCATCAATCGTAGCACATGCCTCATCAGATGGAGTTGATGGTGCTGTTGAAGTAGCAACTGAGGGAATTGATTGAGGTGTAATTGATGGATCAGATTCTGTTTGAATAGATGGTTGTGATGGTGCTGCTAAAGTAGCAGCTGCTGCTGAAGTAGCAGCTACTGCTGAATCCTTGGCCTGACATCTCCTCTCAGCCCTCTGTGATGGTTGTGATGCTGCTTTATCCTTGCCTTGACATCTCCTCTTAGCCCTCTGCGATGGTTGTGTTGCTGCTGCTGAAGTAGCAGCTGCTGCTGAAGTAGCAGCTGCTGCTGAAGTAGCAGCTGCTGCTGAAGTAGCAGCTGCTGCTGAAGTAGCAGCTGCTGCTGAAGTAGCAGCTGCTGCTTTATCCTTGCCCTGACATCTCCTCTTAGCCCTCTGAGATGGTTGTGATGGTGCTGGTGAAGTAGCAGCTGCTGCTTTATCCTTGGCCTGACATCTCGTCACAACCCTCTGCGATGGTTGTGATGGTGCTGCTGAAGTAGCGGCTGCTGCTTTATCCTTGGCCTAACATCTCGTCTCAGCCCTCTGCGATGGTTGTGATGGTGCTGCTGAAGTAGCAGCTGCTGCTTTATCCTTGGCTCGACATCTCGTCTCAGCCATCTGCCTCCTGTTGGATGCAGTCGGTGGCAATCTTCCCCCCTCTTTTACTTGCTTTTCCGCCCGTTGACGCGACTCTTCTACTTGCTTGTCTGCCCGTCTACGCGACTCCTCTTCTAATCGAACTTTATCTTTAGTACGCTTTAACCTAGCCATGGTCTGAAATACAGCAAATCAAAGCTAATATCACCAAGTGGTATGCACACTTCAAAACTATTTCAAATCGATGGACCATTACCACTAATATCTTTACTAATATCAAAATAATGCCAAATCAAAACTAATATCAAGTTGTTTCATAGCTAATATCAAAACCTTACATTAAATATATGACTTGTTTCTGTGAATAGATGGACTATTCATTGCACACTAATACACCTAAACTCATGACAATTATCATACTGATTCACTGACCCTAATATCAAGTTGAATGCATATTGAGATAAGTCAGTGTACCAAGGAATATCAAAGTAGTATTCTCAAAGATTTCTTTATATCATGCAGCATAGGTGTATATTCAGTTACTCCACACCCTAAAACAAATCACGCACCCAATAGCCTAGCCACACCAAGTATGTAAGACCCTACATTTTAAACAAATTATTTAATTAATAATGTGTTGCATAGAATAGTGAATTTTCTGAATTTAGGTCATTTTACTCGAGTATGTTAGGGGAAACTCGAGTAAAATCATCAGCTGTTTGAAAATTTGAATTTTTAATCAAAAGACTCGAGTAAGGCATGAAGGACTCGAGTGTTCTTGAAATTCTGAGAAAACACTCGAGTATTAAGAAAAAGACTCGAGTAAATCGAGCAGACTAGTTAAGTGTATAAGTCGGTTTTTCAATTAATTTCGCACCAAAACGCGGTTTCTCGAAGTGACAAGCATAAAGCTGCACCTTACTTTGATTTGAAGTATTCTTGGGCTATAAATTAGTGCTGGTTGAAGCATTCAACACCTCTAATGCTCCAAAACCCAATTTGACAAGAAAATCCTCTGTTTTACAGAGCTCACTTTGATTCCTTCGTTCTCTCTCAATCCTCACCCAATCCCCTTGAAACCTAAACACAAACAGAAGTTCTGATTCCATTCTTGAATTAGAACTCGAAATCACTTCAAATAGCCTTCTGAAGATCACGTTCTAGACCTTCAAAGTTTGAGGTTCAAAACTGAGAAAACAGAGTAACATGCAGCCTCAAGTATTCATCTTCATTGAAATCGTTTGGTAAATTCATGGATTCTTTTCGTGTCAAACTTGTTTCTGATTGAAGTTGGTATATCCTAGTTTGTTAAACTAACTTGTTTCGTTCTTTTTCATGCCAAATCCGTGGTGAAAATTGTGGCCAAAGTCAGCCTGTGCAACCTTTTTCACAAAGCCCAGAATTTGGATTTTTGATCCAACCGATTTCTTTGTCGTTTAATCTGTTGTTTAGCTTCTTTGAGGTAAGGGAGGAGTTACCTAAATACTAGAATGAGTAATTTCAAGCTAGAAATGTAGGAACCATACATGGTTCATCAAGGGATGAAGTTGGAATTGAAAATATGACATGGAGGTCATAAACCCAAGATTTTATAAACCAAACAAGTCTAAATGGACCTAGTAAAGCCTACAGGATCAATTTTCGAAGTTAAAAACAAAGGGAAATGAAATTCACATGTTGAAATGGTTATGTGCTCAGTTTATGTTGATTCTGTGATTTACTGTTTTTGGTGTTGTTTCAGTATTGATTACATGTTCTAACATGTTTATTTGATGAGTTAGGGTTAATGTTTTGCATAGGAATGGAAAGATGAGGCTCAAAACTCGAATTGGAATTGTAAAGTGCAGAAACTGGTGCTGTTGCAGCAAAAACACTCGAGTAATTGAAGAAAGACTCGAGTATTCTGGAAAAGTGGAAGAGCACTCGAGTATTTCTTAAGGACTCGAGTAATTTTACATGAACACTCGAGTATACGAAGAACTACTCGAGTAATTCAATGAAAATGAAATTTTCAGAAAAACCTTTATAATTTATAAAAGATCAACTCGTCTAATCTCCTATATTATTAAATCTTAATTATTTCTCTTAATGTCTAAAAAGCCTAATCCCATTGGTTGATTTTTTATCCTGGATGAGTCCTACTGGAATTTTATTCAGTGGTTGACATATTCGGACAGGATGTCCCAATGGAGGTGCGTACACCCATTTGGTTGATTTTATTCCCACGTCCCAGTGGAAGTTTTTACCCACTTGGTTGATATTTTGGGAGTCCTAGATGGGGTCGTTGCACAAATTAATGACAACTTAATTAAATTCCTATGGTATAAAACCATCACAAAGTGGCTGGGCCGCTGATGGAATTTTTGGAAAGCACAAGCACCAGTTAATGCAAAAATGAAAAGATGGTTTATAAGCAAGAAGGATTATGAATTTTGGGTCTCTATATTGGAGGCATGATATTCAAAGATATGAATTAAAAGAGAAAAAGACAATGAACAATTATGTGACATTGACATGCATGGAGATGCTCCGATTTTGATTGTGGAATCTGGTATAGGTAGAAGTATTCCGCAGCCCTGAGATAGCTGTGATGCCATAGCACGAAGATGCTGTGATGATTTGAATTCCGTAACATGAAAATGTTATGATGGCCAAATTCCCAATTAAATCGTGACGCCTGGGTTGTGAATACGCTCCGGTTTGATGAAATATAGGATTGAGAATATCCCGAGCCTGAGATACTCGGATGCCAAACCGCGTAGCATGAGTGAGGAGTAGGCATGCATCACGACGCTAATTGAAATATTATAAAAGACAGCTTGAGCATATACATATGCATTTATTATTGCTATTTGAGAACTTGTGCTTGTTATTTCTAGCCACTGTTATGCTCATTTGTTATTGTATTTAGCTATGACTCACTCCTAATCCCTTGTTCTAGGTCATGGCCAGGAACATGATTTGCGTGGAGATGAGGCCGCTCCCTAATGGGGAGTGGAACTTTGAGGATCATCGGGCTATCTATGAAGGGGACGTGGAAGTCACTTTCCGTCACCCAAACCCATGGTCCCGAATGCATCCGCGTAGGACGAGAATCCCAATGATGTACATTATGCACATTCTGCCAAATTTTGTGTTTCGACATGGAACACCACCACCACCGCCAAGACGTTTTCCGAGACGCACCCTCCCACCAAGTCCATCACCCTCTGAGGAAAGAATTATTTTGGAGGTTCCTGCTCCCTCTCGTCCTTCCACTAGAGCCCGATCTCGGACTCCGGTGTATGTGCCATCTGATCCGGCACATGAAGAGGAGGAGGAGGAGGAGGATCCGATAGAGGATGAGGATCCGGTGGAGGTTGCCGATCCGGTGGCTGATGATGATTTCATGGACAACTCAACCGGTAGTCAGTGGGGATCTGACGATTGAGTTGAGTTGGGATGATGGAATGTGGATAATGCGACTCATCAGGTTTCTCTTATCTATATTATGTTTTGAGTTTCGAACCAGTTGCTCTAGGTTATTATAAATTTTGTTGTAAGATATGTAATATAATGTAATGACCTAGAGTACTTAAGTTAAGTTTAATGTTGATAGTTTTAATGTAATGGAAATGCACTTTTCTTTAGTGATGAAATATAACATGAGTATTTTCTTTCATGATGTTTGACTATAATTCCGCAAGATTTGATAATGGATGATGACTGACTTTTAGTTTCAAAAAAAAATGGTCGTATTTTCTAAATACGAATATTAAATTATGGAATAAAAGTTGGGTCGTCACATTTAGTGGTATCAGAGCAATGGTTCAACTCTCGGCCTTGGAGTGTGGCCTTACACACTAACCATTGCATACTCTAGAATCATGTTTGCATTTGTGAGAAATAGAATAACAGAATCTAATTAAGTTTTCCCCTTTGGATTCTGTAGGATAGATGGCTGGACGTAATAACGCTAACATTGCTGAGGCTTTGACACGTATGGCTGCGGTTCTAGAAAACTTGCAGCAAACCCGTTCTCCCAGCAATGGAACCCCGGCTGAATTTCAAGGACTAGATTCGTTCCGTAGGTGTAAACCCCCTGGCTTCTCGGGAGGTCGCTGCCCTGAGCAAGCTCAATTCTGGTTAGCCGAGATGAATAAGATTTTCCGGACGCTGACTCTCACGGAAGCTCAGAAGGTCACGTTCGCGGCCTACATGCTAAATGGGGAAGCTGCAACTTGGTGGGAGCAGACCCGCCAGTTTTTGGAGTATGATCATCGCGAACTTTCTTGGGAAATCTTCACGGAGAAATTCTTGGAGAGGTACTTTCCGGATGACGTCCGAATTCAAAAGGAGATGGAATTCTTGGACTTGAAGCAAGGTAGCATGACTGTCGACCAGTATGCTGAAAAGTTTGAAGAGCTGATGAAGTATTCCCCGTACTTCCAATACCATCCTGACGAATACTCGAAGTGCACCCGGTTTGAGAATGGGTTGAGGTCAGACATCAAGCTAGCTGTAAGCGTGCAAAGGATTCGTCACTATCCAACCTTGATCAGTGCCTGTCGCATTTTCGAGAAGAACAATTTCAAGAAGGAAGTCAGTCAAGGAGGCCCTGGACCCCACCGGCATCAGCACAAGAACAATCGCGGAAATCGTGGAGGCCCTTATTGGCACAAAGGAAAGGGAAAATCGCAACCCTTTGGAGTAGCAAGTCTTCCAGCTCCGGCAGAGATTTGTAGCAAGTGTCAACGCTCTCATCCTGGCCTTGAATGCTGGAGGGACAAGCAACCAGTCTGTTTCAATTGTGGAGGGACCGGACACATCGCCCGTGCGTGTCGCCAACCCCCGCGCCAAAGCAATCAAGGACAAGGAAGCAAACCTTGGGTCAATGGAAAGGTGTTCACAATGTCTGGAGAAGAAGCAAATCAGGCCGACAACCTTGTGCAAGGTAACCATTTCCTCAATGGCATGCCTTGTCGCTTTTTATTTGATTCTGGAGCAACGCATTCCTTCATTTCGGAGGGATGTGTCAAGCGCTTAAGTTTGTCTATCTCGGAGACCCCGTTCAATCTAAGTGTGTCTACCCCCACGAATGCTCCAGTTGTTGCATCAAGAGCATGTGTCGGTTGTGTTGTTAGCATAGGAGATCAGATTTCTCGGGTAAATCTGATTTGTTTGCCGTTGTCCAATCTCGATGTTATTTTGGGCATGGATTGGATGGCGTCCAACCATGTAGTAATCGACTGCAAGGCTCGAACGATCATCTTTCCTGGTGAGAAGTCGCCGGCCAAGCAACCTGGAGGTTATGTGCGCCTATTTTCGGCCATCGCTGAAGAAAAGAAGGAGGAAGCAAAGATCGGAGACATTCCGGTCATTCGAGATTTTCCCGAGGTATTTCCCGATGAAGTACCCGGTTTGCCGCCGCATCGAGAGATAGAATTCAGTATTGACCTAGTCCCCGGTACTGGTCCTATTTCTATCGCCCCTTATCGTATGGCTCCGGCAGAATTAGCTGAATTAAAGAAGCAAGTGGAGGATATGTTGGAGAAGCAGTTCATCAGACCGAGTGTGTCACCTTGGGGAGCGCCAGTTTTGTTCGTGAAGAAGAAGGATGGATCAATGAGGATGTGCATTGATTATAGGCAACTAAACAAGGTCACCATCAAGAACAAGTACCCGTTGCCAAGAATTGATGATTTAATAGATCAAGTGAGAGGAGCATCGGTGTTTTCAAAGATTGATCTGAGGTCAGGTTATCATCAGATCAGAGTTAGGGAGGAAGATATACCAAAGACTGCTTTTCGGTCACGTTATGGACACTACGAATATGTAGTGATGCCATTTGGGTTGACCAACGCTCCAGCAATATTCATGGATTACATGAATAGAGTGTTTCGACCATACCTGGATTCCTTCGTTGTGGTGTTTATCGATGATATTCTCATCTATTCGAAGAATCTGGAGGAACACGCTAGTCATTTGAAGATTATTTTGGAGACCTTGAGGGAGAAGAAACTATATGCCAAGTTGACCAAGTGCGAATTTTGGCTTGAAAAAGTCAATTTCTTGGGTCATATAATTTCAAAAGATGGTGTAACTGTGGACCCGGCCAAAGTGGAATCAGTTTTGCAATGGGAAAGACCAAAGACGGTGACTGAGATAAGAAGTTTTCTTGGGTTAGCTAGATATTATCGAAAGTTCATTGAAGGTTTTTCCAAGTTGGCTCTTCCGTTAACCCGTTTGACCCGAAAGGAGCAACCTTTTGTCTGGGACGAGAAGTGTGAAGTCAGCTTCCAGACGTTAAAGGACAAGTTAACATCGTCTCCAGTGTTAACTTTGCCCGATCCTAGTAAAAGCTTCGATGTGTATTGTGATGCATCTCGACAAGGTTTGGGTTGCGTCCTGATGCAAGAAGGGAAAGTTGTCGCCTATGCATCTCGTCAGTTGAAGGTGCATGAAGGGAACTATCCTACTCATGATTTGGAATTAGCTGCCATTGTCTTCGCCTTGAAGATATGGAGACATTACCTGTATGGTAATACGTTCCAAGTATTCAGCGACCATAAAAGTTTGAAGTATCTCTTCGACCAAAAGGAACTGAATATGAGGCAACGTAGGTGGATGGAATTCCTGAAGGATTATGACTTCGAATTGCATTACCACCCCGGCAAAGCTAATGTTGTAGCCGACGCTCTCAGTAGGAAGATGATGCACGTGAGTACGATGATGGTAAAAGAAGCTCAGCTGATTGAAGAATTCCGAAACTTGAATTTGGCAATTCAGTTCAAGCCGAATTGCGTCAAGTTAGGAATGTTACAAATCACAAATGAGTTTGAGGGTCAAGTCCGAACCCTACAACAAGCGGACGAGGAGCTTCTAGAGAAGAAAAGATTAGGGATGGAAGGATTAGAACCGGATTTCCAATTGGGATCCGATGGTATTTTGAGATTCAGGAATCGAATCTGCATTCCGGCGAATCAAGAATTAAGGAGAGCTGTATTAGAGGAAGCCCACAAGAGCAAGCTAAGTATACATCCTGGATCAACGAAAATGTATCAAGACCTGAAGAGGATGTTTTGGTGGCCCGGACTAAAGAAAGATGTCGCGTTTTATGTAGCGTCTTGCCTTGTCTGCCAAAAGGCGAAGATCGAACATAAGAAGCCTGGAGGAGAACTGCAACCATTAAGCATACCGGAATGGAAGTGGGAAGGAATAGCTATGGATTTTGTAAGTGGATTTCCAAGAACAAGAGAAGGATTTGATGCAATTTGGGTTGTGGTTGATCGCTTAACAAAATCTGCACATTTCATTCCCATCAACATGCAATATCCATTGGAGAAGCTTGCAAGATTGTACATTAAGGAGATCGTAAGATTGCACGGAATTCCCTCGAGTATCGTATCGGATCGTGATCCCCGTTTCGTATCTCGGTTCTGGCAGAGTTTACATCAGGCATTGGGAACACAGTTGAGGATGAGTTCCGCTTATCACCCTCAAACCGATGGTCAATCGGAAAGAACGATTCAGTCTTTGGAAGACCTGCTGCGAGCATGTGTCTTGGAATATCAAGAAGGTTGGGACCGATTATTGCCACTTGTGGAGTTCACCTATAACAATAGTTACCATGCGAGCATTGATATGGCTCCATACGAAGCTCTCTATGGAAGAAGATGTAGAACCCCGCTATGTTGGTTCCAAGTGGGGGAGAATGCTCTCATCGGACCTGATCTACTTCAAGACACGACTGAGAAGATAAAGATTATCCAAGAAAAGATGAAAACTGCACAAAGTCGTCAGAAAAGTTACGCCGACCAGCGAAGATCCAAGCTCGAATTTCAAGAAGGAGATCATGTATTCCTGCGAGTCGTGCCAACGACTGGAATTGGAAGAGTAATGAAGCCAAAGAAGCTGTCTCCTAAGTTCATCGGCCCTTATCAGATTTTGAAACGAATAGGTCCTGTCGCGTATCATATCGCCCTACCCCCGTTCTTATCCAACCTACATAATGTTTTTCATGTCTCTCAGCTTCGCAAGTTTATCCAAGACCCATCTTCGATCGTGCAATTGCAACAAGACGTGATATCGCTGAAAGAAAACCTCACATTCGATGTTGGACCCGTAAGGATAGAGGATAGAAGAATCAAGAAGCTACGAGGAAAAGAGATTCCGCTAGTACGAGTTCTTTGGGGGCAAGGTGGAGCGTCTGACTCCACATGGGAATTAGAGTCTAAGATGAGGGCTGAATACCCGCATCTGTTTATGTAAATCGGAATTTCGAGGACGAAATTCTATTTAAGTGGGGGAGGATGTAAGACCCTACATTTTAAACAAATTATTTAATTAATAATGTGTTGCATAGAATAGTGAATTTTCTGAATTTAGGTCATTTTACTCGAGTATGTTAGGGGAAACTCGAGTAAAATCATCAGCTGTTTGAAAATTTGAATTTTTAATCAAAAGACTCGAGTAAGGCATGAAGGACTCGAGTGTTCTTGAAATTCTGAGAAAACACTCGAGTATTAAGAAAAAGACTCGAGTAAATCGAGCAGACTGGTTAAGTGTATAAGTCGATTTTTCAATTAATTTCGCACCAAAACGCGGTTTCTCGAAGTGACAAGCATAGAGCTGCACCTTACTTTGATTTGAAGTATTCTTGGGCTATAAATTAGTGCTGGTTGAAGCATTCAACACCTCTAATGCTCCAAAACCCGAATTTGACAAGAAAATCCTCTGTTTTACAGAGCTCACTTTGATTCCTTCGTTCTCTCTCAATCCTCACCCAATCCCCTTGAAACCTAAACACAAACAGAAGTTCTGATTCCATTCTTGAATTAGAACTCGAAATCACTTCAAATAGCCTTCTGAAGATCACGTTCTAGACCTTCAAAGTTTGAGGTTCAAAACTGAGAAAACAGAGTAACATTCAGCCTCAAGTATTCATCTTCATTGAAATCGTTTGGTAAATTCATGGATTCTTTTCGTGTCAAACTTGTTTCTGATTGAAGTTGGTATATCCTAGTTTGTTAAACTAACTTGTTTCGTTCTTTTTCATGCCAAATCCGTGGTGAAAATTGTGGCCAAAGTCAGCCTGTGCAACCTTTTTCACAAAGCCCAGAATTTGGATTTTTGATCCAACCGATTTCTTTGTCGTTTAATCTGTTGTTTAGCTTCTTTGAGGTAAGGGAGGAGTTACCTAAATACTAGAATGAGTAATTTCAAGCTAGAAATGTAGGAACCATACATGGTTCATCAAGGGATGAAGTTGGAATTGAAAATATGACATGGAGGTCATAAACCCAAGATTTTATAAACCAAACAAGTCTAAATGGACCTAGTAAAGCCTACAGGATCAATTTTCGAAGTTAAAAACAAAGGGAAATGAAATTCACATGTTGAAATGGTTATGTGCTAAGTTTATGTTGATTCTGTGATTTACTGTTTTTGGTGTTGTTTCAGTATTGATTACATGTTCTAACATGTTTATTTGATGAGTTAGGGTTAATGTTTTGCATAGGAATGGAAAGATGAGGCTCAAAACTCGAATTGGAATTGTAAAGTGCAGAAACTGGTGCTGTTGCAGCAAAAACACTCGAGTAATTGAAGAAAGACTCGAGTATTCTGGAAAAGTGGAAGAGCACTCGAGTATTTCTTAAGGACTCGAGTAATTTTACATGAACACTCGAGTATACGAAGAACTACTCGAGTAATTCAATGAAATTTTCAGAAAAACCTTTATAATTTATAAAAGATCAACTCGTCTAATCTCCTATATTATTAAATCTTAATTATTTCTCTTAATGTCTAAAAAGCCTAATCCCATTGGTTGATTTTTTATCCTGGATGAGTCCTACTGGAATTTTATTCAGTGGTTGACATATTCGGACAGGATGTCCCAATGGAGGTGCGTACACCCATTTGGTTGATTTTATTCCCACGTCCCAGTGGAAGTTTTTACCCACTTGGTTGATATTTTGGGAGTCCTAGATGGGGTCGTTGCACAAATTAATGACAACGTAATTAAATTCCTATGGTATAAAACCATCACAAAGTGGCTGGGCCGCTGATGGAATTTTTGGAAAGCACAAGCACCAGTTAATGCAAAAATGAAAAGATGGTTTATAAGCAAGAAGGATTATGAATTTTGGGTCTCTATATTGGAGGCATGATATTCAAAGATATGAATTAAAAGAGAAAAAGACAATGAACAATTATGTGACATTAACATGCATGGAGATGCTCCGATTTTGATTGTGGAATCTGGTATAGGTAGAAGTATTCCGCAGCCCTGAGATAGTTGTGATGCCATAGCACGAAGATGCTGTGATGATTTGAATTCCGTAACATGAAAATGTTATGATGGCCAAATTCCCAATTAAATCGTGACGCCTGGGTTGTGAATACGCTCCGGTTTGATGAAATATAGGATTGAGAATATCCCGAGCCTGAGATACTCGGATGCCAAACCGCGTAGCATGAGTGAGGAGTAGGCATGCATCACGACGCTAATTGAAATATTATAAAAGACAGCTTGAGCATATACATATGCATTTATTATTGCTATTTGAGAACTTGTGCTTGTTATTTCTAGCCACTGTTATGCTCATTTGTTATTGTATTTAGCTATGACTCACTCCTAATCCCTTGTTCTAGGTCATGGCCAGGAACATGATTTGCGTGGAGATGAGGCCGCTCCCTAATGGGGAGTGGAACTTTGAGGATCATCGGGCTATCTATGAAGGGGACGTGGAAGTCACTTTCCGTCACCCAAACCCATGGTCCCGAATGCGTCCGCGTAGGACGATAATCCCAATGATGTACATTATGCACATTCCGCCAAATTTTGTGTTTCGACATGGAACACCACCACCACCGCCAAGACGTTTTCCGAGACGCACCCTCCCACCAAGTCCATCACCCTCTGAGGAAAGAATTATTTTGGAGGTTCCTGCTCCCTCTCGTCCTTCCACTAGAGCCCGATCTCGGACTCCGGTGTATGTGCCATCTGATCCGGCACATGAAGAGGAGGAGGAGGAGGATCCGATAGAGGATGAGGATCCGGTGGAGGATGCAGATCCGGTGGCTGATGATGATTTCATGGACAACTCAACCGGTAGTCAGTGGGGATCTGACGATTGAGTTGAGTTGGGATGATGGAATGTGGATAATGCGACTCATCAGGTTTCTCTTATCTATATTATGTTTTGACTTTCGAACCAGTTGCTCTAGGTTATTATAAATTTTGTTGTAAGATATGTAATATAATGTAATGACCTAGAGTACTTAAGTTAAGTTTAATGTTGATAGTTTTAATGTAATGGAAATGCACTTTTCTTTAGTGATGAAATATAACATGAGTATTTTCTTTCATGATGTTTGACTACAATTCCGCAAGATTTGATAATGGATGATGACTGACTTTTAGTTTCAAAAAAAAAATGGTCGTATTTTCTAAATACGAATATTAAATTATGGAATAAAAGTTGGGTCGTCACAAAGTACATGACAACAACAGAGAACCACGAGATAACATGCATAGTCAAGGACATTTATCAAACAGAGAGGAAATTATAAACTAAACCAGAAGTAAAATATTACCGGTGGAAGAGGGAAGTTGGGAATCTGCAGCTGCGACGGAGGCGACGGTGAGTCGGCTATGACGTCGAAGTTGGGAAATGGAGAGTTGTTGTGGGGTACGGGAATTTCGAAATTGAGGGAGGAGAATAGGGGTGGAGGGGTTTAACTGGGGGCACATTGGGAAAATCGATTTTTTTGGGGTTTGGGAAATTATTGGGCTTGAAGTCCAACTGGCCCATTAGCAAAAGAAGTAGATCAATATGCAAAGTTTATAATAGTTGTCCTGGACTAATCTTGACCATCCATTCCAGATGGGCATTGATTAATGGTCCAGATGTGACATGCATTGAATGCATGTCACATATTCCTTGCACCAAAGAATTCACCGTTCTAGGCACGTTCATACTAGCTAGTAAGTTACAATTTGTTCTAAATAATTCTAGAATATTTGCATCATCATTTTTAACAGAAGCCAAACTGACAATGAAAAACAAGAATTACAGACAAAAAAGAACGAAGTAAGTGAGGTGCAATAGAAACTTTGAAAGAAGACTTACAAAAATAATCAGAGATCTTCTGAGGGTCCAGATCGAGTACGAATCTACATCATATGGGTCCTACTTTTGAAGCCCAATCATCAATGAAGCCACATGATAATGCTCATGCATTTAGTAAGGACGAATGGATAATTTCCCTTTTGCTGTTTCAAAGAAGAAAGATTCATTGAGTATGCACACGGTCTTAAACTAGTGAACCTTGAATACCTTTAAATTGTCAGTATATATGATGAAAGTCATCATTATGATGTCTTTCCTCATCGAAACCCAACCACGCTTCTCGGAGGTTGCCACTTTAAACAAATGGAAAGTTAAGGTGATTCTCGATCCGAATAATAATCATCAGAACGACTCCAAAGTTTGGACGAAGTCCTAGTTGTTCGTCTAAAGCTGAGAGGGAGAGATCTTCATTCGATTCAAAACTCCGGTCTAAAAGGTGCAGAAGGGTAATGCAACCCACAAAGCTATGAAGTAAAGGCCATACATCATCAAAAAGTGAAGAGTAGAATCATCACTCTGCTTTGAACAAATGCTCTCACAGGCAATGTTAGGTCGAATCTCACATTTGACTTCGTCAATTGAGGCAGAGCAAAGTTGAATCCTCAAAAGGCTATCTACACTAGTATATTTGGACTAGGTCATCATATATAACTTCTTGGTCAAATGATACTCCTTGCTTAGATGATCAAGAGGCGTCAATTTTATTTTGCTCGATTGTGTTTAGAAACCTATTAGAAGAAAGTGGATGGGTCAAATATCAAGGTTCATCCTCATCAAAAGAGATAACCATGAAGCACTTCCCTTTAGAGCTAGAAACATTGACCTCGGAGCCTGGATCAACGAGAGTAGTGCCTTGAATAATCGAAATTCTTTCACGGAGGGAAGACGGAGAAGCCATCATTAAAGTGGTGAAGCTATCGTCTTCGTCAACAATCAACTGATCTCTCAAATTAAGAGACTTGAGGATAAAGAATATGGAGTAATACTTGCAGATAAGCCCAAAGAAGTGAGAAGTGAAAGTTAGGAACCCAAAAATGGGGCTTTGAGACGAAAAAGTTAGAGAGCAGGTAAAATGGAAATTAGCAGGGCATATGATCTGTGCTGATGATTTGGACCCTTGGCCCACAT
Organism: Crotalaria pallida; assembly: GCA_037953625.1. Taxonomy (NCBI): domain Eukaryota; kingdom Viridiplantae; phylum Streptophyta; class Magnoliopsida; order Fabales; family Fabaceae; genus Crotalaria; species Crotalaria pallida. Next base: position 29,958,778 of record CM075653.1, read on the forward strand.
TAGTACATAATTTGGGTCCGATCGTACATGTAATCCGGATAAGCAATACAAGCGCCAACCCGACACCCACCTATATAAAACGGATGACAATCCCAGATCATACGATGTCCATGTCATAATTGACATTTATTAGTTGGATTATTCCAAGATTAAGGATAACCAGTTTTTCAATGATGAATGATGACTCGTTTATTCTATATTAGAGATAAACCTACAAGAATATCTTATGATAGATAAAAATAAAGGATAAATATCTCAAGACATTATGTTTTAAATATCAATGATAAATACTTGATTATTTATGATAATAAGGAATAATTCCTCCTAAATTCCACGAGGATCGAGAGAGGATTATTTGCAAAGATAAAAGACTGGACCACCAAGCTAAGAAAATCTAGTCTAGGAGGCACTGATCCAAATGCTATAAATAAAGGTCTTATGCTTTCACAATCTTGTGTTCCCCTCCCACCACGCATGAGGGTAAGTAACGCAGAGATTATGTCCTTACCAGAGTTAAACTCCTCTATTTCGCAGATCTTGTAAATCCTCATATCAGAACTATATAGGCTGACATTGAGCTAGAACATGCAAGTGTTCTAAAAGGTAAAACCAGTGCTCCAGAAAGAGATGGCTATGGGTTCTAACTTTTTAAAAATCATCTGATTAAAGTGCACATGTAAGTGATCTAAAAGGAGAAAGTGTTCAAAAGTGAGGTGGCTATGGCTTCAACCTTTTACTTTACTTCTCCTCACGTTACTCTGTACATATATATATATATATATATATATATATATACATACTTTAATTCTTAGATTCCGCAGAAACGACTGTTTCTTTATGTATCACAAGATCGACTGTTTCTTGAGGGACACTTTGCTCCCTCAAGTTTTTCGACAGAGATACTTTAGTCCTTCAATAAATTTAATTCATTTTTAGTCAAATTTTTTTTTCAAAAGTATCAATTTAGTCCCTGTCCTATTTCCGTTAGTCACTTCGCTGAAGGACTAAATTGGTATTTTTGAAAAACATGAGGGACTAAATTGATACTTTTGGAAAACATGAAAAATTAAAAATAAATTAAATTTCTTGAGGGACTAAGGTGTTCCAATCGAAAAATTTGAGGGACCAAAGTATCTCTTCACTCTCATTCAATTATGTTTGGCAGTCGGCGCAATTGACGATAATATGCCTAGCACCTACCTGTTATGAACCTGATTTTGTCCTTAAGTTAAATATGAGAATGCATCAGGAGAAGATCAAGGCTTAAGCGTATTGTAATGATTGAGTTAAAATCTAATAAATCGATTGCTAAAGGTATGATATAGGACCACTTAAAATCGGACCACTCCTCTGTCGATTTTAGCATAGTATCCCCGCCTAATTGATAAAAGAGTGTATCTTGTTCCCTTAAAAAAAAAAAAAATATATCTTGAAATAACCTAAGATGATATTATATATTTTGATATTAATAACTTTTTTTAACCATTTTTGTAACATCAGGTGGACAAGGATTAAAAAAATTGATTTTTTCATTGTAATAGAATATATTTATCGTAATACTACCAGAAAAATCTATTTATCATATATTTATCATATCAATAAAAAGTATTCGCGGTGAAATGATCCGATTTTTGAAGGATATTATAGACTGAATCAATTAAACAATTATAACTCTCTTGATTCAGAAACAATCATCACACAAACCAAATCGAAATAAATATAAATTACATGGTTCAATTTACTTGCTGAACTTATTTGCAATTTTGAAAACTTGGAAATTCAATTTTTTTTTTAAAAAAAAATTCATAATCAACTATAATTTAAACGAGTTAAGAGTTACATAGGTCCTTGAAAAATACTTGTGGAATCAGTTAGGTCCCTGAAAGATTTGTGAAATATCTTAAACCTCCAACTATAATTTAAACAAGTTAATAGTCACGTTAAATGCTTTGTTGGCCCAAACGTGGCACCTTTTTAACAGTTCAACGTGGCATTGGGGTCAACAAAACATTTAATGTGTCACGCAGGATTCCGTTAGGTTCCTCATGGCGAAATTGGATGGAGGGAATAACGTGTCACCAAATTGATCTTTGGGAAGTTTAAGAGATTCCACAAATCTTTCAGGGACCTAACTGATTTCACGGATATCTTTCGGGAACCTATGTGACTATTAAACATCAAAGTAATAATTTTATTAAACATTATCCTAATCAACTACATTCAAGCATTCTTGTGAAAAAAAATTCAAACAAGCTATAATATAAGAGCATCTACAACCCCGAACCTTTTCTTTGGCTTTATGTATATATTATTTTATAATTTTTTTACAATTTCCAATAACTTAACCAACTCAACTACTTTTTCGTTCCAATTCCAAACTCAACTTTTGCCCTTAAATAAATCCCACGCCCTACCCCATACTCTTGTATTTTTTTTTAAAAAAAATATATACATTAAATAAGCTACTATACACATAATTTTATCTTATACTTTGTTTGGAATGAGAGATTTTAGGAAGAAAGATTTTGGGGAAAGAGAATGGAAAGAAAAATGAGTTTTTTCTTGTTTGGTTAAGGGAAGAAAATGGGAAGAGAGGAAAACAACCGTGAGACCCTCATAAAATTATTTTCAATCCATAAATAGAGAGATTATGAAAATAAAACTATAAAGTGAAACATCAATAAAAAATCCACACATTTTCTTCTCTTTTTCTCTCTTACAAAACAATGAAAACTTCTATGATTTTTTTTTTTGGGTTTACATGGGAGGTCTGGGACTAGAACCCATGACCTGGGGGAGGGGGAAATCCTAAGTGTCCCTGCAACCATCAACTGGGCTGTCTTACGCGGACAACTTCTATGATTTTATTATCATTCTCTTTCTCTCCATAATCTTTCTCTTATTAATTTTGCCTAATACAATGATCTCCAAGCATATGTGTTATTTTTAAATAGGTTGGGGCCCAATGTATCATACCAATATTTCCAACCCTGTGACAGTGCTATCTTTTTTCCATCTCTTTGCTAAGAGTAGTTGCACTGTTATTTGATCCACTAAATTTCAAAGTAGATGGAGTGATACTACTACAAAAAGTGTAAAAAGTAGCTGAAAATTAATCCGATTTCATTTCGGAGCCGGGATTACAAGACAAATCATAATTAAAAACAAATAAATATAAATATTGGAATATAACAAAAAATACCTTGAAACTATTGCTCCCGGTTTTAAAAAATACGGAACCGAGATTGTAAGTTTAATATATACTCACTCCAGTCCTGTTTATAAGATACTTTTGGGGTTTTTATTTTGGTCCTATTTATAAGACCCCTTTTCAATTTTCAATAGCATTTAATTACTTCTTTTCACTAACACCCCTATAAAGTCAACACTTTTTAGAGTTTCAATGATAATTATAGGGGTAGTTTTGAAAAAGTGTATCAAATTTTCACATTTCCAATGCCACTAACAAATTTATCCACTTTCTTGGTGGATGTGAAAAACCCCAAAAGGGTCTTATAAATAAGACCAGAGGGAGTATATATAAAAAAATAAAGTATCTCCACAGACAAGGAGATAAGTTATGTATTTAACCCACTTAAATGTTGTCACGTGTCTTTAATTTTTTTAAAGCTTTTTTTTTTAATTAAAAAAAGGTTTATTTATGATTTTAGTCCCTAAAAGTTCAGCGTGTTTTGATTTTAGTCCTTAAAAGTTATTTTGACCTGGACTAGTCCTTAAATTTTCAAACATTTTGGTTTTGGTCCCTTCCATTAGTAAAAATTCGTTATTTGTTTGTGTGGTTAGCGGAACATTACATCAGCAGTCCATGTGATCTGGGGTGACACCAAATAAGTGATATGACGTGGATGATACAAATCCACGGGCACAAAATGGTCCGATACGCAAAATGGTTCCGTGCGCAAAATTTTGAGTTCATGACCTTGAATCATCCATGTCACATGACCTATTTGGCGCTACCTCACACCACGTGGCTGCTAGTGTGGATTTTCGTTAATCATGTCAGCAAATAACAGATTTTTACTAATGGAAGGAACCAAAACCAAAATGTTTGAAAATTTAAGGAATAGTCCCGGTCAAAATAACTTCTAGGGACTAAAACCAAAACACGCTGAACTTTTAAGGACTAAAACCATAAACAAGCCTAAAAAAATAAAAACTAAGCTAAACCAAATGGAAAGAGAAAAAACGTGTGGACTCTGAATAGAAGAAAAACTAAATGCAGAAGAGAGAGACACGGAAGAAAAAACGCAGCAGAGAGTGAGGGGAGAAAAAACCGCACGGGAGGAAAAACGCAGCGGTATGCCTCCACCGTTGCATTTGCTGTAACACCCTCACAGTTAATTTACCTTAATTACTATTAACTAGTAAGTTTGCCCGTGTGATGCACAGGAATAAATATTTGTTTTTTCTTTTCATATTATTTTAGGTAAAGTTTTTTATTTTTAGAGAGAATAGTAGGTATTGTACCTTTTATAATTAAGACTGCATTACAAAATTTAATTAAGTATTAATAAAAGTGCAAACTCTTTAATCTTCATATTTTAAATCTGATGAAAAATAAATAAATAAATTGTGTAAGATCCTTTTTCAGTTTTTGATATGATAGATACATTTGTGATTTATATTCTTAAGATAATTTTTTATAGATTTTTTTATATGATTGGAACTAAAAAATATGAAAAAATATATAGAAACCAAAGAGAAACTACACCTTAAACCTAAAAACTAACGAAGCTATGCAAATCATGGTTTCAACTTTCAATACTTTTATTATACCAAAATATATTATTTAAATTAAAATAAATTTTGAAGATGATTCTTTTATCAATTTAGTTTTTTTAATGAATAATAGTTCTTGTTTAATATTAGAAATTTAATAAAAAGAGAGAATGATGTTGTAACAGCTCGATTTTCGTAAACCAAAATAATTAGCTTTTACTTGTTAAAATTGTAAAAATGAGGCCAAATTTTTTTTTTTGTAAAACATTGTTGACATGATTGAAAAGTCATTGGTGTTCTCAACACCCTTTTTCGAAAACCGAGTTGTTACTAAAACAAATACTTACTTATTTGGTGTTTCAAAAACGTATGGTAGGAGAATAGTTTGGTTACAACACAAGTAGTTCTTTTTCATAACATTAAAAGGACCTAAACATCTCCCACAAAGTTGTGTTCTTACATTCCTTAAAACGTAGGGCATGCTTCAGAATACTTGAAGTACATCAATAGATCATCGCTTAGGTAATCCTTAACACAAACACTCACCACAATCTAAGCTAACCCCACACTATTCTGAGACTATCATATTGAAGGCGATCGGGTGAAGTTCCTCCTTCTTCTTACTCCATCTTCTCGCTCTCGAGGATGATGCCCTTCTTGTCGTTGTCCCCTCGTTGCTAATGGATTCCCGCTCCGCTCCCTCGAGAAGGGAAGAATTCCTCCGGGTCTCGTATCGAAACTTCTCTGCGTAGTTCTTGTATCCTCGGACCGTGACTTGGCCCAAGTGCGGCTCCAAATTAGCTCCGCTCAGTTGATGCTCCGAATCGGGAATCACGATCTGGGTGTAGCCGATCCATTTCCAGCCGTCGGGGGTGTGCTTCCATCCTCTTCCATACTTACTCCAGGTAGTGACGTCCATTCGATACTCCATCTGCTCGTTGAAATATCAGCATCACCGATATGCCAACGAACAGGAGAGAGTAAGCAATCCGAACGACTTATCGTCGACGGTGTGGGATTACGATAGGCAACATAATAGAACCACACAAACATACAATACAACACATACATCAATCAAGTATTTTATCAACATTGTTATTATTATTGTCTGTCATTATCTTATCAATTTACTTTACTTCTGGTAAACATTCTTTCCTTTTATCTCTCTTTTTCATTTTGTAACTTTACTTCACTTTTCTTCCAGACTTATCAATTCACCATCTTTAATGATAGGGGATTTTAAGATCTCATCAATGTATTCATTTCATTCTCGGCTATCACACACGTCTACATCTCCTCGGTCATCCATCCAACCTAGTCGGAAGCAAACAGGAGTACAGGACCTTTACCGTGCGGGCACGACAGCTGTCTCAAACTCAAATGGCCCCAGGCCAGGAGGTCTCAGCCTCAAATCATAATCATATCAATTCATATACATGGCACACTGTCTCACAGTGGCAAACAAGATGCCCCACTCCAGTCCCTCTCACTGTTCTAGATTTGCAATCTAGGGGGCGACAGTATGTTTCTAGTGGGCCCGCAGAACTTACCACGACATTAGACCCAGTCCCTACCACGTTAGTACGTCACATGTGGAGTTTGTTCTGCCTAGAAACATACTCTAGACTTCTTGACGTTTCACCGTCATCGTCCTCCCCTAATGCAATCTCCTCTTAAGTATCCGTAAATACTCATGGTTTCTTCCTCTCCACTACTTCGCACTCTCATACCTCACCGCGTAAGTCTTTTAAAGTCTTTTATCTTGTTTTTAATTGTCCTGCGGTCGACCCATCCTTTGTGCAACCCTTCAATGAGTCCCGACCACTAACTTGGCACAACCTTTCTCTCATCATTTCTCACATAGCACAGAGCTGGGATCACATCAACAAACTCGAATCTTATTTCTCAAACTTTTCTCAACATCCTTCATTTCTCGTAATCATCTCATTTCAAAATCTTTTCTCAAAACACTGTTTCATAGTCTGCCACAAAATATCATTTCGTAAACTTTTCATAAAAATCTCTTTCTTCTCAATCTTTCTTTTTCAAAAGTTTTCTCAAAAGTCCCCTTTCTCAAAGTTTATAAAAATCTCCTACCAAAGCCTTTCACAAAAATTTCCTTTCAAAACTTTTCTGAAAACACTTTTTATAATATTTCTCAAAACCTCTTTTCAAAAACATTTTCAAAAGAATTTCTTTTCACAAATCCTTTTCTAAAAATTTCCTTTCACCATTCTCCACAAGATCTCTTTTCGAAAACCTTTTCAAAAACTGCTTTTCAAAAACCTTTTCAAAAATTTCAACTTTGCTGAGCGCTAATGGAGGAGCAAGCTCAACTCAACACTAGTCCCAGACTAAAACCAAAAATAAAAGGAGCCCAGCTCCGCTCAAATCACATCTCATTCTCATAATCAACATCACTTTCCCCCAAGCTCTGGCTCGTTCTCAACATCATCATTCGTCCTTTCCCCTATCTCAATTCTTTATCTCTTTCTATTCTCTCTCATATCTTTCATCATTATCCCTTTCTCATTGTGTCTTTATTTTCAATTTCCTTACTTTCTCAACTTATTCCTTTAATTTTCATTTCTCAATCAGGACGTATCCATCAGCGTATTACTCATTTAATTTAACAGCGATAAATACCATCAAGCATAATGAAATAAAGACATAAAAACATGCTATCAATCACACACTCATCACACAACAACAATGTGGCCTTTGTCACCTTCGTATAAGTGGCCACACAATACAAACAATTGCCACTTATACTACTGACTCCGAACCACTTAGTTCCGATCTTTGAGATGATACGGAACGTCCTAATACATCACCTAACTACCACGGTGTCTTAGGAAAGCTTCTCTCTCACCTGAGGTCCAGCAATGTAATGCGTATCGTCTCCTCGAATCCGTTTTGTTGCCGGCTGCCCCAATCCCTTGTCTTTAAGATTTCCTCGTACTAAATAAAATACACTTATGTTATTGTCTGGTTCTAAGAAAATCTTTTCTTATTTCATGACATTTTCCGTTCTTAATCGAAAGACTTAAAATACTATTGTTTTATCAAAACAATCATCATATTTTCTAGCACTTTAATTATTTTAAAATCATTTGAAAACATTTAATAAAATGGTTTAAATCATTTGGTTTGGTTGCTGGCCCAATTTGGACAACACCATAAACATGTTCGAAAACACTGAAAAATGCCCCGTTTTCAATCCGGGTTTTTCTTAAATCAAATATCACTTGAAAATTCTATTGTAAATCATTTGAACACATTTTCAAAGTTAGAAAACAATTTTAAATAATTTTGGACAGCAAAGGATTATTCCATAAAATCACTTTACTAAAGATTTGAAAACATCGTAAAAACACTTTTTGCTTTAAATGACTCTTTAATTCAAAATCCACACTTTAAAACTCAAATCTTTATCACAAAACACTTCGGACGGTCATAAACACTATTTGAAAACCTCAAATAAATCAAATGGAATTTTCTTAAAACCAATTTATCTCAAGGTCAATTACATACTCAATTATTTTTCAAACATCAGTTAGCACACAACCACAACCACAACAACACTTAAATGGATTAAGGCATACAAGCAATTAATCAATCATTTAATTTAGTTATAAATCAAAACTTATTCACTTAACTATTTTCTTAAACATTTTCATAAAACACAAACACTTAGTCACACATATACTCAGAAACCGAATTAAGCCAAGGATATAACTCAGTGCAACAATTTAATTCTTTTCAGCAATCACTATTTAAATTTATTTTCATGCAACTAGATTTCCTAAGCTCATTCACACTACATGACCGTAGATAAACATAAGTTCAAGTAAAGATTTAGTCAATATTAAGGATTTAAAATCATGGAGTCTTTCATTCCATTTTATTTCAAAAACCGTGAGCCCTTCTTAGAATTAAACAAACTTTAATTCATTTTCTCAACTTAAATTAATTTATCAAATCAAATATAGTTTCCTTTACCTTTTTAAGCAACCGAATTGAAAGAAAATAGTCACAATGTAATTTCAAACAAATTAATTTAACGTAAGTCCACAAGACAAACTCATTACTTTAAGTCAATCCACATGAAAAAGAATCTAACCTACTAAACCTAGCTAGGCCGAATCATCATCATGGCAAAACAAGGTTTTTAATGCACTTTTTCAACATGTAAAACCTTAAAATCACCAAATCAACTCATGCACTCCAAACACATGGTTTTGGAAAATACCACTCCCTTTTTAAGCCCAAAACCGTGACCTATTAGTCACTTTAAACATGTTTTCATTTTTATTTTCCTTTTGCATGTGCTTGTAAAAAAAAATCATGTAAATCAAAAAGAAAACTCATGCAAGAAGCTTTTCATGAAAAACAATCATGGTCTTTTGGTTTTCAAAGCTTGACCGAATCTCATCAACAAAATTAAGAGAAAGAACTTAAATCTTTAGCTTTTAAACACACATAGATTTAGATCAAAGTAAAAAACCATTTTGCAAAAGTTGTTTTTCTTTACTTTCTCATCAAAACTGTGACATGCAAACCAAGAGACAAGACTTTTTGAGTTCAAAAAAATCACATGCAAGACTTCAAGATCAAAGCTATTGAAAATCAAGGCAAGAATCCAATTTTTTTTTTTTAAGATTAAAACAATAGATCAAAGTCTTTTTGAAAAGGAAACCAAAGATCAAAGCTTAGAAAATTCAAAGTTAAAATCAAAACATTCAAACCACCTAGATCAACTTTAACAAACATCAAACCAACATGCATGAACTCAAATCAAAATAAAAATCATCACAACCTAATCTTCTAGACATGGCCGAATGGTAGAGCCCTTGGTTTAAGGTTCTACAAATTTTTGTGGCTCTTGAAAACTCAAGATCAAAACTAAACAATTACTTACAAACATAGATCTATAAGAAAATTAGACATGCAACAACAAAAGAACCTTACAAGACTTGGAAAAATAGAACCAACTCTAATACTCCTATGATCTTCGAAATACACTAAAGAAAAGATGATCTTCCACCTTCTTAACTTGATCTCCAAGAAGAAAGCCTAGGTTTGGACTTGATCTCCTTCTTCTTCTCCTTCCTTGTTCACGACCTCTCTTCTTTTCTTTAGGTGTTGAGAGCTTGATTTTTGCTCTTCAACAATTGTGTTTAGAAAGGTAAAAGGGAAATGAAAAGAAGTGAAGGGTGAAAATGAATAAATGAAGTGGCCAACACTTCACCCATTCGGCCATATATAGACAAGGGCTAAGGCATGTAACTTTTCCTTTTTGGACCTTAATCAATTCGGCCTTAAGTGTAAATGGGAGGGGTAATTTTGGTTCTTCAAAATTTTGCATGGGTGGAGATTAGCATTTCTAAGGAAACAATAAGGAGTAGATTAAGGAACTATGTCTCTTAGGTTTAGTTACCCTTTGACTAATAGTTAGGACTTAGTTGCTAACTTAGTTACTCATGGTTAAGACTTAGTTTATTGGGTTTCTTGTCAATACTTAGAAAATTCTAGGTTTACATACCTATACACATACATACGGCACACCCACATACACTCACACACATACCCACATACATGCACACATCATCATATTCTTCCACTAATTAAATTTCATTTAATCCTAAGCATACACACACCTAGTCATGCATAGAAAATAATTCTTTTTCATCATAAAATGACTTATACAAAAATCACAATTTCTTTTACAAAAACGCCAAACACATAGATTCTTTCAAAAACTCAATTTCTAAGATTTTGATATTATTTCAAAAAATCATTTCTTTAAATCCACTCCTTACCTTGAAAACGCAAACTAGGAAATTTATTTAAGAAAATATTCTTTCAAAAATGTTTTTCTCAAAAATAATTCTCTTTAGTATTTTAAATTAATACGAGGAATTTGCGGGGTGTTACAGATGTCAATCTAATCCTCCAATAATAATATTGATTACCAAGTTCGACCTTAAAAAAATACAATAAAATAAATCTTTAATAATTTAAATAACCATCACATTAGTCTTTGTAATGATTTATTTGATGATCATTTGAATCTTTTAGAGATCAAAATTCAAGCTACATGTTAACCATTTAAACTTTCAAAAAGTTACATATACCATTTAGTCTTTGTGATCACAACTCTTCAAATTGGGCTTTTTAAAACTATTGTAAATAATATAATAACAAATCTAAATGTATCTAACGTAAACATGGAAGACACACACACAAAAAAAATTAAATTAAATTATAAAAAAACCAAGAGAAATCCTTAATCACATATACTTTGGTTGATTTTGTGATCCATCTTCCAATAAAGTCGGTTGTGTAAATGAATACAAATAAAAGGGTGACAATCTATACAGATGGAATACATGACAGTTATATATGCAACATGAAGAAGTCACCAAAAAATGTTACAACTTGAGTTATACACATGAATTTGAAAGATTGGCCAACATAGGAAGCAATTTCTCATTAACTAATTCCGGCCTACCATCATGGGGACAATGTCCAACCCCTTCAAGTACAAAGTGGTTAACATTTTCTAGTTGATATGACAATGCAAAAGAATACTTAGCAACAGGTCCATCAAGTGGGGAGTAAAAGGGTCTTGATCTCCCCATAAAATTAAAAAAGGCATAGGAATTTTTTGCAACACATGAACCATTTCCATCAACTTGTGACCATGATAGGGCTCAAATAGCATAAAATCCGTTCCATAAACATCGGAAAAGCAATAAGCATTGTAACTCACTTAAAGTGAAATAACTAATTTATAACACTACAAGACAGTGTAGATTTGTATTTGTCGGTCTTTCAATTTCCTTCATCGCCCCTTTGCTAAGAATGATATCCTATGCCCCCCTCCTTTTGTACTCTTTCCTTTTTCTCTCTAATAATCATATTTCTTCCATTATCCAAAAAATAAATAATTCAATAGTAGCAGTTTACAATATTAAGGCCTATGCACTAAAAAGCCTTTTTTTTCTTTTCAAAATCATACTCTATTGCTTATACTCTTGTTGAAGGCCAATATTCATTTTCGTACCTATGAATGCCAAGATTTCATCTTAAAGATATCTTGATGAATTGGCAGAAGCACCAACACATCTACATATCATGTAAACTTTTAATGCAAGCAAGAGCAGACTAAAAACAATAATAATTGTACCTACAAGGCTTAATCCACCAGATATGATATTATTAACTTAAGAATTTGCCAATTGACAATGTCTACCCTATAACTCCTTATGACAAAATATTAAGGAAGCAATATTTTAACTGAATATCATCAACAATATAAATTGATAACAGGGTCCATAATATATATATATATATATGCGTGTGTGTATTTCTATATTCAACTTATAGTAAGTGATAAACAAATTGTGGACTTTCAACAATACACAAAGTCTTAATAAGTATTATAAGCCAACTCCTGAAGTAATATATTTCAAGGTTTACCTCGACAATCTTGTATGTGTCTGAACCACCACCCGCCGTCTCGGAGCCATCACCCCTGCCATTGGATTTAGCACACTTGAATTGCTTGCTCATTCTCATCAACCACCAAATACAGCCCACTCCCACTAATTTATCATCACTACAAGAAAAATCGTTTATTGCAACGACAAAAGTTGTTGCAAAAAACTAAAAGTCGTTGCAAAAAATATTTTCTGCAACGACTTTGGTAGTTGAGGGTACGGGCGTAGCAAAATGGTATAGCAACGACTTTTTTCGTTGCTATAAACAACAATTTTCAGCAACGACATGAGTCGTTGCATAAGAAATGTCGTTGCAAAACAGTGCTACCAGAGCTGATAGGTAATCTATTTGGCAACGACATTGTCGTTGCAAAACACCATTGATTTTTTGAAACGACAAAATTGTCGTTGCAGCTGTCTTTATTAGCAACGATATTGTCGTTGCAAAACACCTTTGATTTTTGAAACGACAAAATTGTCGTTGCAGCTGTCTTTATTAGCAACGATATTGTCGTTGCAAAACACCTTTGATTTTTGAAACGACAAAATTGTCGTTGCGGTTGTCTTTATTGGCAACGACAATGTCGTTGCAAAACACCGTTGATTTTTGAAACAACAAATTGTCGTTGCAATAGTCTTTATTGATATTTAAAAAATAATAATCTTTTTTAACATGATATAGCCATTTCAAATTCTGAAGTATCATAATAATTAAAAATAATTAATAAATTTTATATTATTAAATTTCCCATAAATGAAGAGCTCAAATCTCAATCTAATATAAAGAATGTCAAGCATTTTATTAATCAACCTATAAAAAGTACCGAAAAGAAAAGCAAAAGACTGATCCACACTCAATCTACTTAAATAGCTAACATGAAATTTGAAAATAATCAAAAGACACTTCCATATCAAAATGAATTGTCAATCTCAGCATCCTTTCAATAAGGTTCAACCTGTATCATGTAACAACATATGAAAATGGAACTATAGGTAAATTCAATCTAAAAAAAGATTAGAAGGGATAAAAGAAAGACTCTGACAATCCTTGTAACAATAATGAAAGACTCCGGTTGTGCTGGTAAAATTGCATTTACATGATCATCATCATCAACTTTGAGTTAGCATCCCATAAGTTCACAGGAGTTCCAGAGTATGTCTTAATTTTTGCAGACAATTCAAGGTATCCTTTGACATGTTTCTGCATAGACAAACAATCTAAAATCATAAATTACTCTTAAGTCTTAACAATCTAAAATCACTTAAACAATGACTCTTTAGTAAAATAAAAGGTCTAACACTACCCACACCCCATGGAAACTATACTAAAATTAGAAATTACTCACAACAATCTACAATCACTTAAACAATGACTCTTCAGCCAAATAAAATTTCTAACATTGCACATGCACCAAGGAAACAAGTACTAAAATCGGAAATTTTTCACAACAATCTAATGTAGTAAAGCCTGAGCATAGCGACAAAATTTCAGTAACAACAATTCAGTAATAACTCAGAAAAAGCATTAAAATTTCAGCAACAGCAATTCGAAGGCCAACCATAAAATGTTGTCTAAAATGTGATACTTACCACACAAAGAGTGCTGAATCCAGAGCAGGCTACTAACAAAAGTAAAAGCAACTTTGAGTTTCAGCTTCATTTATTTGCTATTGTTCTTGAAGTATATATGAGGTTGCAATGTGCCACTAAAGCAACTAATAATCTATTATTGTTCTAGAAAATAATGAAGTAGAAGAATGAAAGTAGCATCAATTGGTGAACCTGTATTAAGAAAAACTAGGTAGTAGGTCTTCACAAGTATCCTCAAGCCTATCATTATTTATGAAAACCAAAAATGGTAAAGTCAACCACAAGATAAGCTACTCCAAAAAATACAACCTGCAAATAAGCAATTTAGAGAAAAGCCAACAGCACCCCTATTTTTCAGCTTCTATCCTATGTTGCAGAAAGGAAATGGACACCAAACATTTCATGCTTAATAAGGGGGCCATGTATGTAAGTGAGGTAAAATGGGTAGGACATATGCAAGGTTGGCAATCAAACATAAGAGTCACCCTCAGTACCAACTACTAAGTACTAAAACCAAGATAAGGTCATAGGAGTAGATAGTATATTGACTAGAAAGCATTGTATATGGCATCAAAAGCTCAAATATTAGAAATAGATAAGCTAGTAGATATAGAGGATTTGAAAATTGAAATAGAAACATTGAGTGACAGCCTCAAGGACTCATAAACTAAAAGTCTTCTACAACCAATTTGCATTAATGTTCAATTGAAGGAGGACACGAGCACCAACAGTATTGTTATATCAGACAATTAATATAGACAGTGAACAAGTGAAAACTCCCTTAAGAAACATAGACTTTCTTGCTTAAAACTCACCGGAGGAAAAAAAAAGGAATCAAGAATTTTTCCCTCAAAAGAGAAGCAAACAACACAAATAGCAAACTATAAGACTACTAGTTCAAAGCAAACTCTAAGTACCTTTTCGCCTTTAAACAGAGAGCTAAAGAAAACAACTCAGAGCTTCAGTTTAATTCTTCAAATTATGGATATGATCACAAAGTTAAGGAAGAACAAGATCTTAAAAGAAACGGTACCTCCAGGTCAATTTTGAATGAGAAGAATACAACTCTGAATTCAGTTAAAGGAAGAACAGGACTGCCTAAATATTGTTGCAAAAATTTATTTAATTAAACCAACATATAGAGTTTAGTTAATCACATTTTCATGCATCTGATGGGAGTTGACTTGAGGATATATCACTTCTGGCCTAGGCTTGGGATAGAATAGAAGCCTTCTTAACATCTACTCGGTGGACAGAACAACCATACATACATAGGAAAAGGTACTAAAAAATAAAAATCCATCCAATAGAAATGGTTCATAAATACAAATGAACAGAACACATGTATCTTTGCTAATTATTCAATATAAAGCAAAATGATTGGAAAACTAATTATTCAATCATAACTCAACAAGAGAAGATAGTAGTGCGTAAGGAGGAGAAGCTGGAGGGGCTGCGCAATACACATGAGTTCATGACTTAAACTTATATAGTTTAGTTCAAGGTCCACCTTAAGCAATCTGTCCAATACTCCTAATGAACAGATGAACAATTTGCAAAGTGCACACTAAAGAACACACTGTCCTGATGTTCCATTCCATGGACCACAGCCTCATCGTCCTTAATGAGATTGTTTGTGTCAAGGGATAAATTCCCACATACAAAAACTGGCAATAAATTCAGCCCTATCTTAATGGCCTTACTGTCCAGTAGATTGTTCAATAATAAGCACAGGATCCAGAAGAAACCCTTAAGCCAACCAAATGCAAAGCATCTGTGTATCAAAGAACATTTCTTCCTATATTGGTAATATAAAATGATGCAGATATACAAACAATCACTTGTCCCCTAGATTAAATCATCTAAGATAGGTATGAAAATGTTGAAGATTATTATAAAAACCACATAAAAACCCATCCCCTAAATACAACAATGGTAAAGAAAATCAGAACACCAGAGGTAAAGACTGAAATGCAGCACTATGATTTACAAGTGCTGATTATGTGATTCATCGACATAGTTTATATCAACCTTTTGACAACCTTTACTTAACAATATTTAAAATTAAAAAAAAATCAGTTTTGGATGAGATCAATAGCAAGTCATATCTCCACATAAACAACTATACCTTCATAAACAGTTTGGCAACTTAACAATTCAAAAATATTGATTAATGAAGTCGATCAAAAAAGCAAAAGTGCAGGGTGATGTGCATATTCCATGTGAAAACCATTAAATTATCCACTAAAATTCTATTTACATAGACATACACACCTCTTAAGGTTAGATAGAAAAAGAGATCTTAAGTGAGCAAAAGAAGCTGCACTTGTCTGCAACAAAGTATATTCTGTTAAACATCAAATAAATCTAGACAAAATAAATCTTGTAGGATTTCTAAAGAACTTGTATATGCACAGACAAAAATCATGAGGAAAAAAGAGCAAAAAGGAAACTGAACAACAGAAGTGCATACTATAAACTTCAGGATTTTGTGAAAAGATAGGTTCTCATGTATCCCGAAAATACTATTCTTTTGATTGCCAATATTTGCTAAGAATCGGTAAATAACCAGAGAACCTATTTTCCTTTGAGGTCATAATCAGTCCGTATGTTCAAGGTCTACTTCTAGATCAACTGAACCAAGTTTTGAAATAATAGATATACTAAAAACTAATCAACACAAAAAGAACTCAAAACCTAATTAACTGAAAAGATGTTGGCATAACTGAAACCATATCAGAAAGATAAAGCACAGTTCAAGAGCATTTTGCATTTTGACTAACACAAAAAACTAATTAAAAGAAAAAGATATCAAAACCTTAAAACCCAAACCCAGAAACCTCAATGAAAGCATTTTCACTAAAGAATCATCACTAATGTGTCTCTCTTTCAAAATAATAGGGGTTATTAGTCATTGGTTCTGAAATTGGGGTTTTTAGGGTTTAGAATTAAGAAAGCAGAAAGGAATACATAAAAGGAAAAGGTGGGGTTATTAGGGTTTGAAATAAAGAAATAAATTAAAGACATACCGAATTAAAGACATACTAAAGCATTAGTACGAAGGTGACGAATTGAAGGTGAAGTGGTGAATCGAACCTTCAGTACGGAGACAGAGCTGGAACCAGAGCTTGAAGGAGGCGAAGGTGAACTGGCCGGAGATTGAAGGAGGCGATTCGCGACAGTGACGGGTTGCAGCGGGGCGTGGTGCTGAATTTCAGAGACAAGATCGAGTGAGAGAGGGGAAAAGAGAGAGAGAGAGAGTTTGTTGATAGTGGAAAACGAAGAAAAGGACCACAACGGAGAGAGAGAGAGAGAGCGCAGGCATCGCGACTTGGTTCCAGATCTGATGACACTAATGGTAGCGACGATCGGTAGAGGTGATTATAGCTGGTCTCGATGGCGAAAACCCTTCATGGATGGAGAGGAAAGAAGACATGGTGGTGGCTGACTTGCGATGGTGTGGGGGTGTAGGGCGGAGCGGCGGAGGGAGTGAGAAGGCGAGATGAAGAGTGAGAGAGAGAAAGCAATATGCATAAGCTGAGGTGATGTCTTAAGAAATAGACAAGGGATGATGTTTCTGGAAAATCAGAGAAGGGGGTCAGATTTAAGTATTAAGTAAAAGGGCATATTTTGATTTTTTTTTTTAAATATTTAACCGATTTGGCAACTACTAGTCGTTGCAAACAAGTAGATGTTTTGCAACGACTTAAAAATGTCATTGCAGGAGACGGGCATTTTGCAACGACTTATAAATGTCGTTGCAGGAGACGGGTGTTTTGCAACGACTTATATAAGTCGTTGCAAAACACCCATCTCCTGCAACTACATTTATAAGTCGTTGCAAAACATCTATTTTCTACAACGACATTTTAAGTCGTTGCAAAAAGTCGTTGCAATAAAGGGTTTTTCTTGTAGTGCATACTACTTCACTCAATAATAGAAAAGCATCAATTATTTCTAACTAATCACTCAACATAACCAATTAATCATAAGCAAAACATAAAGCCATTATTAATACTCATTTCTGGTTTACTGGCTTGTATTCTATGTAGGATTTTGGAGAAGGGATATCTAGGGAGAAAAGAAGAATTTAAAAAGGAAGTGAAATAAGGACCTGGGATTAAACAAAATTATGCTTCAATTGTCACTTGGAAACACAGAGTGCCTAGAGGACTGTTGCTCTTGATAACTTACTTGTAAAAAAGATTTAAAAATAGAACTACAGTATGCCATTAAACAGAAATATGAAGAGAAGATATGCAGAAAAAAACACTTTTTACTTGCTCCTTTTTTTAGTTGTATAAAAGATATAGATAGATAACTATAAGGAAAGAGAGATGACATATATAGGCAAAGTTGCAAAAAAAAAAGAGAGAGACAAAACACTTGATAAGTTAAATATTAAAATTATATTCCTTACCACTGTTTCAGCAGAGAACATAAGCAGGGCATGCCAATTTGAAGCTATTAAGTGCTTTAACTAAGTGCAACTATATATTATATAAAACAGAAAAAGGTAAAAAAAAATTCAATTAACTAATTAACTAAATCCCCATAGCAGCACCTCAATAAGATAAAACAAAATCAGAACAAATAGTTTCACATCACTGAAACAGTTGATTAAACTAAAAACTTAGATCACAAATAACACCACAGCCTATCCATCCTTGCATTATTACATACAATAGTTCACATTTTACCCATACCTTTATTTGGTGGCATAAGAATGAAGATTCATCTCGGAACAGTGAAAGTGGCATGATCTTCCATGAAGTTGAGCATTAGTATACCAGCACATGATAGAAAAGAACACCATATAGTAAATGCTATGTTATCATTAATTCATACTTTAATTTCACAATTTGTATATCATACTAAAAGCTATGACATCAATTACTAACAAAACTACAAAATAAAGATAATCTTGCAATTAGCTCATCAAAGAAATAAGGATTTTGTCAATTTTATTGGCAAGAATCTATCTGTACTTAAACACATTCTAGTAGACAGTTTGGAGTCCAATATACCTAATATCATTTATCAAGTAAGTACAAAACTTGAAAAGGAAAAAAAAAGATGAAGAAAAGGATACCAAACAACAAAAGTAAGTACAAAACATGCTGTATTTTAGGATTAGCTTTATGTTTGTTTTGTAAAAAATAAGTATTTTACCAGTAAGTGAAGTAAAATGCCATTGGAAATCATCCCTTCAATAATGAAATGAGAAGTGCTTCCATTTTAAGACAATCTCATTAGTTGATGGGAAAGTATAAAAATGATAATCATCATCCTGTCATATGAATGTATGTATCAAATCATAATAAGGGAATATAAGTTACTTATAGTTGATAGAAGTTTTAGTTCCAATGAAATAGAAGTTAATTAAATATGCAATATAATAAAAAATATGGAAACTCAAGTCAATTGAATAACAACATGCCATACAATACCTTGCTAGCATCATTCACAACCAAGAGTGAGCAAAGCACGTGCATTTCAACAATGTTGTTGATTTTTGCCATATTAAAATTTGAAGGAACCCATTTTCATCTTGGAAAATAGATATGGGATTGGTCCACCATCAGGTCCAGGAATTTCAAAGTCAATATGGATGAGTTTCAAAACGAAGCAAAAAAATCCTCAAAGAAATGTAGTTGATAGGGCAATGACCTGCTTGATTCAAACAAACTCATCATAAGCCTCCATTATTATCAATACCAAAATATTAGAAATTAAATTAAAAAAGCAATTTGAAATGATCACAACAATTCTCATACATAGAAATACAAGGACCATTAAGGAGGATATTAAGATTTTGAGCATAAACTGAAAAATCATAAAAAGGGTAGGGTGCAAAACATTAAAAAAACGACATGTGATGGTGAAGATGGTTTGTAGTCATCAACTTCGCATATTTCACCTTACTCAAGCTTGACAAATAAGAAAACATAGATATAGAATCTAGTATTAGTATTAATTATCATATTCAAACATTGGACCTAGCTAGCCAACTTGCTTTCAAGATCATTGTGCTGTAAGTAGCTAGGAATGAGAATCAAAAACCAAAAAGAAAAGAAAAGAAAAATACAGGCAATTGTCATTATCATCAAGTTTAATTTCATCAATATCATCAACTTCATTGATAACAAAACTCTCAAAACAAATTCATCTAACGATGAAGCATTTCAGACACACCTTATTAGTTAAAATTCTCCAAACTATACTTGAACCAACCTAGAATGCACAAATCTAAAATTAAAAGCCAAGGGAACCTTTTGTAACAGAGCTTTGTTACAATCAAAGTCTTGCCTTATAACTTAGTATGACAATCAAATCCTTTCAAGTGTTGATCTTTCTCACTTGCAAGAAGACAATCATGTTGATCAAACCCAAAAGTGATCTGTTATGTCAATGACAAGGAGACAAAAAAACGATATTCAAATATCTGCATAACAAAATTTATATTTAGTTGTAAAAAAAAAAAAGCAGTTCAAACAATCAACCATAATGTTCTAAACGAAAATAAGAAAGGAAAAGCAAGCAAACAAAATATTAAAATCCCAAATAAATTAATCTTTCTTTTCAATCACCATCACCCAGTAGGCTCTCCATTGGGACCTTAGAAAACATAACAAAATGGTAACGTAAAAAAAGAATTTTGCTTTTAAGGCCTAGAAAGTGTTGTTGCTCTTCTCCTGCCACTCACAGCAGCGTGGAACCAATCAAAAGGCAGATGAATAAGGGTTTCCAAAGGAGGCATAGATGACAGGAAGAGACTTTCAAGATTACCACCAAACTATTATCATCATTTACTATTATCATCATATAAGGATTTCAATTAAGAACATGGATTTAAGTTCCACTATCCCGGGAACCAGCAAAGCCCATTTTGGATCTTAGTGAGTCAAAATAATAAAATTATAAATAGAATTGCATAATAGTATATCAAATCAAAATTAATAAAATCATAAACAAAATTGAATAATAGAAAGTCAAAATAACAATCATAAAATCTTACATAGAAGTGCATAAATCAAAAAGATCCGGATAAGAAAATCAAAGAAAATTGAAAAAAAAGTTAACCTGAGTAGATTTATAAGCAGCAAAGTGCTCTTCGCGGCCTCCAAGGTTTATAACCCCATGTGCTCCCCAAGGATGTCAAGCCTGGTTGCCATCGTCTTCTTATTCGCTTCTTCTTGAAGATTTGAAATGATGATGACGATAGTAATGTGAGGGATGGGTGAAGTGAGTTGCGACATCTAGGGTTTGTGGCTCAGTGAAAGAGATTGAAGGAGAGAGCAAGTAAGATGAAGCAGAAAGAGATTGACAGAAAGAGATGTAGGATTCTCATGTTTTGATGCTAACAATCTCTCTCCAAGCAACAACATTGGCAACAAGCAAGCTACACCACATGAAGATTAGAATTAGGATTTTTATTAATTCTATTTCAATGTAATCTTTATTTTTATGCAATGCATCTCATTGGTGTGGGTAGCTTAGGTGATTTTAAGAATATTTAAATAATGTTTGATTAAGAGTGAATATACTTTAAATCTTGATTAAATAGCTCTATTAAAAGTTTTGTGAAAATCCTTTTAGAAAAACCTTGTTTTTATTCAGATTCTGATCAGTTTACTCGAGTAATGAGTATTGGGTCACTCGAGTAATTTATGTCATGACAGGTTAATCGAGTAATGGTTTACACATCACTCGAGTAACTTAATCTGACATGTTTTAATCGAGTGATGTTATATGGTTTACTCGAGTAATTCAATCAGTGTTTGGAAAATTTTAAAAGGACTTAATTTTCTCTTTCACAGAACAGATACACATTCATTCTTACAATTTTCTATAAACTTTCAAAAGAAATTCAAGAGCTATTTTACATCTTTCAAGAGCTATCAAGATTCAACAAAGAACTTTTCATTCTTCACTCTATTTCTCTCATTGTTCAAATATTCTTGAGATTATAATTTTTGTTCTTAGTGGTTGTTGAAGATTTGCAATTTATGATTGCATCATTGAAGTTTCAACACAAGTGAAGAATCTCACAAGGAAGACTTTGAGGATCAAATCAAAGCAAGAAAAGAGGATTGGTTGGAAGCATCTTCAATCAATTAGCAAGGAAATCTAGAATTCTCAAAAGGGGTAGATTAGATCAAAGTGTTTGGTACACACTTTGAGTTGGGTTTTAAGATAGGAGAACTAAGAATCTAGTTGCATCTTAAAACATTGTAAAATCTACATTTGAAGATTTCTAGTGAAGAATCTCTCTTGATTCAAGAGGGGACTGGAGTAGCTTTCAAGTGGGTGAAAGTGAACCAGGATAAATCCTTGTGTCTCTTTTATTTTCATTCCTTGTATTGCATTAATTCATTAACAATTGCATTTTTAGGTTAGAATTGGGGTTATTTTAATTCTACTCAATTGATCTAAAATTGCATGTTAATATTACTTAAAGTTGATCATATTAATCATTCATAATTTGTTGAATCATCATAGCATTGTTATTCTTGAAGAACTCCATTGAAAACTGAGTTTTAATTGAATTTTACCCAGTTTACTCGAGTAAAGTTCTTGTCACTCGAGTAATCTGCTTTCAGTTTATGAACAATACTCGAGTAGGTTTTCTGTTACTCGAGTGATTTAAAAATAGCTTTCGTAATACTCGAGTGATTTGCTGAATACTCGAGTGAAATTATTTTTGCTTGCGTATTACTCGAGTGAAGTCTTGAGTTACTCGAGTAATCTGACTTGAATTTCTAAGAAATTTTATTTTCATAAAATCATTCTCTTAGGTGGACGAAAAATCTGTAATAAGGCTTCAATATTCTATTCACCCCCCCTCTAGACTATATTGAGCCGCTTGTTGGTTTCCAACAAGTGGTATCAGAGCTCGGACGAAAAATCCGAGCCTTAAAAAGCTTTTTCGAAAAGATCCTTTTACTTGGAAACAATGGGCTCAATTTCAAATCCTTTTGGTGGTGAAGGAACTTCCATTAATCGTCCTCCACTATTCAATGGTGAGGGTTACGCTTATTGGAAGGTCCGTATGAAAATTTTTATTCAAGCCATAGATATGGAAATTTGGAACGCCATAGAGAATGGACCTTTTGTTCCTCAAACGAAAGTAAATGATGTTGTTTCGGTCAAACCACAATCGAGTTGGGACAATGATGATAAGAAGAAAGTTGCATTTGATTTAAAAGCTAAAAATATCATCACGTCCGCTCTTTCTTATGATGAGTTCTTTCGAGTATCTCAATGTGTTGATGCTAAACAAATGTGGGACACATTACAAGTCACACATGAGGGCACTTCGGAGGTTAGAAGGGCTAGGCTAAATACACTCATGCATGAATATGAACTCTTTCGTATGCTACCTAATGAAAACATAGGTGACATGCAAAAGCGGTTCACTCATATCATAAATCATCTTTCTGCACTTGGAAAAGTTATTACTAATGGTGAAGTTGTTAATAAGATTTTGAGATGTCTTAGCAGGGAATGGCAACCTAAGGTGACGGCCATTATGGAAGCTAGAGACGCGGATCAAATTGACTTAGCAACTCTATTCGGAAAGCTTCAAGAGCATGAAATGGATCTTGGACGGTTATCCATGAATGAAGATGCCGATAGAAAGAAAAAGGGGATTGCTCTTAAATCAACTTCAAAATCTCTTAAGGCACAAGAGGAAAACTCTCAAGTGGATGACTCGGACTCCGATATAGATGATGAGACCCTTGGCTTGCTAGTTAAAAAGCTTGGTAGGTTCTTTAAGAGAAAGGGAAACTTTAATAAGAATAGACAAAGAGATTCTAAGGACTCTCAACCAAGAAATAAGACTAACAAGGATCACATCAAGTGTCATGGGTGTGGAAAGCTTGGTCACTATCGATCAAAATGCCCAACTCATTCTAAGAAGTCGGAATGTGACAACTCTAAGTTCAACTCATCTAAAGGAAAAAGGGCTTACATAGTATGGGATGAAGAGGAGAGTCAATCAACATCTAGCTCATCGGATGATGAAGAACTTGCAAATCTATGTTTGATGACGAAGCTTGATGAAGAGGAATCTTCGAGCATTAAATCAAGTGAGAACGTCAATGAGGTAGATTATCTTTCCGATGCTAGCTCTAGTTCTAATTCTCCTTCATTCAATGAATTGTACAATGTGTATGTAGAGATGCATAAAGAGTTGAAGAAACTTGCTAAAATAAATGTTGAAAGAAAGAATTTCATAATGAAGCAACATGAAAAGATAATTGAACTTCAAAAAGATTTAGAAGAACTTAAGCTTCAAAATGAAACTCTTGAACTCATTTATGCAAACTCTACATGCAATTGTGAATTGAAATCAAATGAGACTCCATCTTGTGAAAATTGCAAGTCTTTGGAAAAAGAAGTTTTTAATTTGAATGATCGACTTGCAAGGCTCATGAAAGGAGATACTTCATTAGATCATTTGCTTTCAACTCAAAGGAACAATAGCAATAGATCCGGTCTTGGCTATACCAAACCTAAGAAACGCAATTATCGCAAAGTTGGTGGATTTTCAAAGAATAAGATTTCTAAAAACCCAACTTGCCATTATTGTGGGATCTTTGGGCATACCACGAATAAATGTAATAAAAAGAAATTTGGTATACCAAGCGGAGAATATATTTGGATTGTTAAGGGGACTTCTCCCCATGCTAACAACAAAGGACCCAAGACCACTTGGGTACCTAAGTCAACCAAATGATATCTTTCTTGTAGGTGTGTCTTCGAACCAAAGAGCGCAAATGGTACTTGGATAGTGGTTGTTCGAGACACATGACGGGAGACAAAACGCACTTCATGGAACTTACTCCGAAAAATGGTGGATTTGTGACATACGGCGACAACAACAAGGGCAAAATTCTAGGAGTCGGGAAGATCGGTAACGTATCTAACCTTGTCATAGAAAATGTCCTATACGTAGAAGGCTTAGAACACAACTTGCTTAGTATAAGCCAACTATGCGATATGGGCAATTATGTGACTTTTACTCCGGAATTATGCTTCATTAAGTCTTCTATAGATGATAGTGTTAAGTTTGTTGGTCGTCGCTCTAATAACACTTACTTAATTGATTTGGATGAGATAACTTCACTATTTTCAAAATGTTTCAAATCTTTTGATGATGAAAATCGTCTTTGGCATAGACGAATTGCTCATGTGAATGTGAATCAATTAAACAAACTTTTACGAAAAGATTTAGTGATTGGTTTGCCTAAACTAAATTTTAAGCTTGATGGCATTTGTGACTCTTGTCAAAAGTGCAAGCAAGTTAAAAGTTCTTTTAAACCTAAAAATGTGATAAGCACAACAAAGCCTTTGGAGCTCATCCATATGGATTTGTTTGGCCCTTCACAAATTAAAAGTTTAGGTGGCAATTACTATGGATTTGTTTTAGTAGACGATTTTACTAGATTCACATGGACTTTATTTTTATCCGCAAAAAGTGAAGTTTATAAATGTTTTAAAAAGTTTGCCAAACTCATCCAAAATCAACTAAGTTTGAAAATTGTGTCTATTAGAAGTGACCACGGAGGTGAGTTTGAAAACACTAGGATTGATGCGTTTTGTGATAAGTTTGGTATTGATCATCAATTTTCTGCCCCTAGGACTCCGGAGCAAAACGGAGTTGTAGAAAGGAAAAATAGAATATTAGTGGAACTTGCTCGTACTATGTTGAAAGAATCAAGTGTTCCTAAATATTTTTGGGCCGATGCGGTAAACACTGCTTGTTATGTGCTTAATAGGGTTCTTATTCGTCCGCATTTAAATAAAACACCTTATGAACTTTTAAAAGGGCGAAAGCCAAATATTTCACATTTTCATGTTTTTGGGTGTAAGGTGTTTGTTTTAAATAACGGAAAGGAACCGGTCAGCAAGTTTGACTCCAAAGCCGACGAAGGCATTTTCATAGGTTATTCAACCCATAGCAAAGCATATAGAGTCTACAATAAAAGAACATTAACCGTTGAGGAATCCGTGCATGTTGTATTTGATGAATCTTCGAAAGGAGATTGTGTTGTTTCTTGTGATGATGATAATATAGGTACATATTTGGATCATGAGAAGTCAACTTCACAACAAATGGAAGAGAATCAAATTGAAGATGGAGAGGTGCAAGCACAAGATAAAGACTTAGCACAAGAGATTCAATCTCAATTACCAATAGCTTGGAAATCAAACAAAAATCATCCGATTTCTAACATCTTAGGTGACATTGCGAAGGGAGTGGTAACCCGACGCACTTTAAATAATTTTTGTTATTATGTTGCCTTTGTATCTCAAATAGAACCTAAGAGTATCAAAGAGGCTCTTCAAGATGATCATTGGATTATGACCATGCAAGAAGAATTAAATCAATTTGAAAGAAACCAAGTTTGGGAGCTTGTGCCAAAAACCGATGATCGTCCTGTAATTGGTACTCGGTGGATCTATAGGAATAAGTTAGATGAATCGGGTATTATTGTTAGGAATAAAGCTAGGTTGGTAGCACAAGGTTATAGTCAAGAAGAAGGAATCGATTACGATGAGACATATGCTCCTGTTGCTAGACTAGAAGCTATTCGTATTCTTCTCGCTTTTGCTTCGATAATGAATTTTAAATTGTATCAAATGGATGTTAAGAGCGCCTTTCTTAACGGATACATTCAAGAGGAAGTTTACGTGTCACAACCTCCCGGATTCGAGAGTTTTGAGCATCCGGACTACGTTTTCAAACTGAAAAAGGCTTTGTACGGTTTGAAACAAGCTCCTAGAGCTTGGTACGACCGACTAAGCAATTTTTTATTACAAAAAGGTTTTAAACGAGGCACTGTTGACACTACACTTTTTATTGAACGTTCCGGTAAGGATATTTTATTGGTTCAAATATATGTTGACGATATTATATTTGGTGCTACTAACGATAACTTGTGTAAGAAGTTTTCAGACTTGATGCAAAGCAAATTCGAGATGTCGATGATGGGAGAGCTTACATTCTTTCTTGGCCTTCAAATAAAGCAGCTTAATGATGGCATTTATATTCATCAGAGTAAATATTGTAGAGAGCTTCTCAAACGTTTTGGGATGGATTCGTGCAAATCCGCTTCTACACCAATCAGCGTTGCATGCTACCTAGATCAACATGAGGCTGGAAAAGCGGTAGAGGTAACGAAGTATCGTGGTATTATTGGTAGTTTGTTATACTTAACTGCATCTAGGCCTGACATCATGTTTAGTGTATGTATGTGTGCACGTTTTCAAGCAAAACCGAAAGAGTCGCATCTAACTGCTGTCAAAAGAATTTTGAAATACTTAAAGGGTACAACGAATACTGGACTTTATTATCATAGGGATGCTTTTCTAAAACTTATAGGTTATTCGGACTCTGACTTTGCCGGTTGTAAAGTTGAGCGAAAAAGTACAAGCGGAACATGCCATTTAATTGGTAATTCACTTGTATCGTGGTTTTCCAAAAAGCAAAACTGTGTTGCTTTATCAACCGCGGAGGCCGAATACATAGCTGCAGGTAGTTGTTGTGCACAACTTTTATGGTTGAAACAACAATTATCTGACTTCGGTTTAAATTTGACAAAAATCCCTATAAAGTGTGATAACACTTCGGCAATTAATTTGACTAAAAATCCAGTATTACACTCAAGGACAAAGCATATTGAAATTAGGCATCATTTTTTGAGAGATCATGTTCAAAAAGGTGATTGTGTTATTGAGTTTGTTCAAACTTCGGATCAATTAGCTGATATCTTTACAAAACCATTACCAAGGGACACATTTTATAAAATTCGAAGAGAACTTGGTATTTTTGATGAATCAACTATTAGCTAATTATATTTGATGCTTTTCGAAATCACCTTCAAGCCTATTTCAATGTGATTTGTATTTTGAGTTGTTGTATCTTATTAAAGTGTTTCTTATTTTTTGTGATATGTAGTTATGTGTGTATGTTTTCTATAATATGTTAATTGCTTTATTTGTATGTGTGTTACTTGCTAAATGCTAAGTGTTTCTATGTGGTTGTGCATGAAAAATGTTTTTGCATGAAAAATTTGAAATTTTTAAAATTCTGGACAGTTCACTCGAGTAACAGATATTTCACTCGAGTAATTTTAAAAACTCTTTCGTATTACTCGAGTAACTCTGTCTGTCACTCGATTAATTTTAAAATGACTTTCGTATCACTCGATTAGTTCATCCATCACTCGAGTGAAAACTTTTTTACTTTCGGCCTACTCGAGTAACATTTTTTTTTCACTCGATTACTGCTCGAATCACTCGAGTAACGCATGAACATCACTCGAGTAACTTACGTGATTTTAAAAACTGAACTGTTGCAAACTGCATCATTTTCTCGTCACTTTCTCTCTCTTGTTCGTATTTCTCTCTTCTCTCTCATATGGTTCTTCATCAAATCATCATTTTCATTTGATGTTGATTTCTGTTTCATGTTTCATATGCATATTTCTGACTATGTTATGTTTATGTTTCTGTTTCATGTTTATGACTCTGTTGCTACTACGTTTTAGGGCCTTGTGTATGGTCTAGTTTGGTTAGTTTCGTTTGATTATTTGCTATGGTTGATGTCTTTTTGCTTTACACTATGATTTGCTGCATAGTATGATACTCTGATATTATGGATTATGGTGCTATATTCGTTGTGCGTTTATATTCGTTGTGGCACTATTGTGGTTTATTTTGGTATTGTCTTTATTGTTATATTTTTTTTATACCATTGTGAACTACTTACCTTCCACTTTTGGCAAAAGACTTTTCTCATAATTCTTATCTTTTTAATGATGCCAAAAGGGGGAGAATATTTTGTTGATGTTGTTCTTGTAGGTTAAGTTTTATTATATTTTTCCTAGGTGTTTTACATTTAGGGGGAGTATGTTAAAACTTAGTGCTTAATTGAAAAGGAGGTTTGTCATCATCAAAAAGGGGGAGTTTGTAGGATTCTCATGTTTTGATGCTAACAATCTCTCTCCAAGCAACAACATTGGCAACAAGCAAGCTACACCACATGAAGATTAGAATTAGGATTTTTATTAATTCTATTTCAATGTAATCTTTATTTTTATGCAATGCACCTCATTGGTGTGGGTAGCTTAGGTGATTTTAAGAATATTTAAATAATGTTTGATTAAGAGTGAAGATACTTTAAATCTTGATTAAATAGCTCTATTAAAAGTTTTGTGAAAATCCTTTTAGAAAAACCTTGTTTTTATTCAGATTCTGATCAGTTTACTCGAGTAATGAGTATTGGGTCACTCGAGTAATTTATGTCATGACAGGTTAATCGAGTAATGGTTTACACATCACTCGAGTAACTTAATCTGACATGTTTTAATCGAGTGATGTTATATGGTTTACTCGAGTAATTCAATCAGTGTTTGAAAAATTTTAAAAGGACTTAATTTTCTCTTTCACAGAACAGATACACATTCATTCTTACAATTTTCTATACACTTTCAAAAGAAATTCAAGAGCTATTTTACATCTTTCAAGAGCTATCAAGATTCAACAAAGAACTTTTCATTCTTCACTCTATTTCTCTCATTGTTCAAATATTCTTGAGATTATAATTTTTGTTCTTAGTGGTTGTTGAAGATTTGCAATTTATGATTGCATCATTGAAGTTTCAACACAAGTGAAGAATCTCACAAGGAAGACTTTGAGGATCAAATCAAAGCAAGAAAAGAGGATTGGTTGGAAGCATCTTCAATCAATTAGCAAGGAAATCTAGAATTCTCAAAAGGGGTAGATTAGATCAAAGTGTTTGGTACACACTTTGAGTTGGGTTTTAAGATAGGAGAACTAAGAATCTAGTTGCATCTTAAAACATTGTAAAATCTACATTTGAAGATTTCTAGTGAAGAATCTCTCTTGATTCAAGAGGGGACTGGAGTACCTTTCAAGTGGGTGAAAGTGAACCAGGATAAATCCTTGTGTCTCTTTTATTTTCATTCCTTGTATTGCATTAATTCATTAACAATTGCATTTTTAGGTTAGAATTGGGGTTATTTTAATTCTACTCAATTGATCTAAAATTGCATGTTAATATTACTTAAAGTTGTTCATATTAATCATTCATAATTTGTTGAATCATCATAGCATTGTTATTCTTGAAGAACTCCAATGAAAACTGAGTTTTAATTGAATTTTACCCAGTTTACTCGAGTAAAGTTCTTGTCACTCGAGTAATCTGCTTTCAGTTTATGAACAATACTCGAGTAGGTTTTCTGTTACTCGAGTGATTTAAAAATAGCTTTCGTAATACTCGAGTGATTTGCTGAATACTCGAGTGAAATTATTTTTGCTTGCGTATTACTCGAGTGAAGTCTTGAGTTACTCGAGTAATCTGACTTGAATTTTTAAGAAATTTTATTTTCATAAAATCATTCTCTTAGGTGGACGAAAAATCTGTAATAAGGCTTCAATATTCTATTCACCCCCCCTCTAGACTATATTGAGCCGCTTGTTGGTTTCCAACAAGAGAGATAGAGATTCGAGAATGGAGAGTGAAAAATGAGGAAGAGAAACGAAGAGGGAGGGAGGGGAGCCGACCAAAAATAAAGAAGAGAAGTATGAGACAGCTTCTGTGTGAAGCTTTGAGAATTGACGGTTAAGATGCAATTTTAATCCAACCTGATGAACGGCTCAGATGTAAAATAAGAAAACATATCATTAATGATGGAATAAGGAGGGAAAAGCATCATTAGGAGGGAAAATTTGTGGTGTTTTAGGAGGGAAATCATTTTGCCCTCAAACTTCTTCTATTCTATAATATGTTGATTAGGTTGAGTTAAATTAGGACTTGAAAATTCCTTAATAAAATCCGACAGAGTTTCCTCTGTTTATCGGACTTCCCGAAAATAGCATCTTCATTTAAACCTGTCCAGTAACGTAAATCATAAACTTAAAATTAAAGCTACAGCCCGCTATAACTAATGCCTTGCTACAAAATAATACAAGTTGTGGACTTCCAAATTTAAACTATACTAATTACACCAATTTGACTCTATTTCTCTCTTGACTAATCTACACTCCGTGGAGTGTACTCCTGCTCGGCCAAGATTAGTGTAAGCTCCATCTTCGTACCTGTATAAAAAAAGGCAAGAAGGGTAGCATTACACAGAACTTAGAATATTAGTTTCTACAAAAGCATAGCAATAAACTAAGGTACTACACTATGAATTATTGCCCAATTAGTATGACATCTCTTATTCATTTTATTTATTTTTAGTCTTCCTTATCTTTCACTATCTTAACTTTCAAAAGCCTTTCTACCTTTTTCATTCTATCTTATCCTTCACTCACCTCTTGGCGGGTCCTATTATAATTACTTCTCACCTCTAAGGCGGGTCCTATTATTCTCAATTTACGCACACCCTAAGGGCGGGTCCTATCATATTTCACCTACGCACGCCATAAAGACGGGTCCTATTTACAATTATTACCCACTCCATGTTGGAGGGTCCCTATATATATCTCTATTCTCGCTCCGTTATGGAGGGTCATTATACACGCTCCTTTATGGAGGGTCATTATACACGCTCCTTTATGGATTTATGGAGGGTCATTATACACGCTCCTTTATGGAGGGTCATTATTCACTTACCTTCACACATAACATATTCCTATATTCACACATATCATACATTTTATACTCATACCCATTTTAAGTCATATATTCACACCTATTAAAGTCCTGTATTTACACACATTATAAATCCTAGATTCACACACCCAATTAGGTGGGTCCATCTCACATTAGTAGTATAATTCCATTTTCTATTTATTAACGCTCTTACTTAATTCATTAACTACTTAGTTTCCTTCAAATTCCATTCTAAGCACTATAATTCCTAACATATTCAATTCATAGTCACTTTATTCGTTAGTAACACTCAAACCAAGCCATTCTCTACGACAATCATCATTAATCTAAATTTTATCAAGTCTACCACTAATGTTTTCCCTTTTCTTTATCTACTTCACAAATATCCCTATGGTTCCATATTCCATATCCATCATAATTATGTATTTCTACAAGCATACAAATAAATTCCTTTTCTTTATTTACATACTCCATATCCTATTATCATTAACTACCCTAAGGTTTATTATTCTATTCAATTCCCTATCCTTAGTTCTCACTATGGCAAAAGAGAACATATTCTCTAAGTCAAGGTAACACCACCTTCTTACCTTGATGTGAGAGAGGTAGAACCTCAATATCCTAGCCTTACTCCTTAGCTTTGGACTCCTTAGAAATTGAACCTCCTAGCCTTAGATTAAAACCTCTAGAGAGCCCCCAAGAGATGATGAGTTGAGATGATGCCTAATGAGGAGTTTGTTGAAGGAAGAGGTTTCTCCTTCACTTGCTCTTGAGAGGAAGGAATGAGAGAGAGTGATTCTCCATAGTTATGGAGCTTGAAAACTCAATAGGGATGGAGGAGAGGGTGGCGTGTGGTGGTGTAGGTGATGGGGTGATGTTCTTGCTTCTTGTTGGTGTGTGTTGAGTGTTGGTGTTCTTAGGGTTTAGGGTTGATGATCTTGATGATGAGTGAGGATGATGGGTGTCAGTGCTCTTGTTCCTCTTAGTTCATGAATGAGGGAGAAGAAATGAAGAAGTGAATGAATGAATGAGAGTGTGTGTGTTTAGTTTCATGAGGGGAAAGAATGAGTGGTGGAAGTGGAATGGCCTCCTTGAGAAGCTTGGAATGGGTGGTGGTTAAACAATGGCTTCTTGGAGAAGCCTTACATGAGTGGCCTCCAAGTCACTTATTTTTTTCAAGTCTGACGAGGTGGTAATCGATTACCTTCAAAAGTAATCGATTACCTTGCCAGATTTTCATCCCTTGCATTTCAAAATGCCATATCTCCTTCGTTAACCGTTGGATCTTGCTCAAATTTGGCGGTAAGCTCCCTATGACCATTATCTTCACATCCAACGATGGCATTTGTGTTTTAAATTGTAAATATTTTATTTCTAATTTCCTAATATAGGGTGTTTATAACACCGAAAACATCGTCTCTTACACTCTTATGTTCCTCTTTAAATCTCCTATTCGATGCCAATGCTTCTTAACTCCTTTATAGCACTCATCGGAATCCTAATCCATCACCTTAAACCTTATTTAGCATAATTATCATTTCCTAATTTTATTACTATTCTAATTATTCTTGGAGTTAAAATTCGGGAAGTTACATTTGCCTCCGGCATCACCCACTGCATTGTCAGCCACCGTCACCCACTGCGTTTGCCAGCCACCATCGCCCACCACCGTTGCGCGTGTTTGTCTGTCCCGTCACCCACCACCATTGCGCAGCCAACAACAAAGTTAATTCTGCTAGGCTCGGTTGTTTGTGGATAGTTAATTATGCTAGGCTTGGTGACGGCGATTGGCTGCGCAACAGTGATGGGTGACGGGATAGCCAAATGGGCACAACGGTGGTGGGTGATGGTCGCTGGAAAACACGGTAGGTGATGGTGGCTGACAACGCAGTAGGTGATGGCGGCCGACAAACGCAGCGGTGGAGGCATGCCGCTGCATTTTTCCTCCCCTGCGTTTTTTCTCCCCTCACTCCACTGCGTTTTTTCTTAAGTGTCTCTCTCTTCTGCATTTTGTTTTTCTTCTATTCAAATTGCACACGTTTTTTCTCTTTCTATTTGGTTTAACTTAGTTTTTATATTTTTAATTAAAAAAAGCTTTAAAAAATTAAAAACACATGACAACATTTAAGTGGGTACATACGAAGAGATACTTTAATCTGATAAAAATAAGGCAAAAC
The DNA here is from genome assembly GCA_037953625.1 of Crotalaria pallida. NCBI lineage: Eukaryota > Viridiplantae > Streptophyta > Magnoliopsida > Fabales > Fabaceae > Crotalaria > Crotalaria pallida. The sequence goes on from CM075653.1 coordinate 29,992,443, forward strand.
TAATGATTTTGTATGCTAAATTATTTTTGAATTTCAATTTTTTTATTGTGTTAATTTTGTCATAAAAGTGATTTTGTTTTCTAATGGGTCACAATAAGTGATGATTGTACTTTATAGATTTTTTCATTCTGAACTCAATGATATTAATATTATAAAATTTAATTGAGAAATGAGAAAGTTACGAATAAAAAAAACTTTAGAACTAAATTTAATCAAAGAAATTTTTTTATGATGAAATTGAAATTCAAAAATAACTTAATGGTCAAAATCACTAATTTTGCAAAAGAATAACAATGATAACTTTGGCTTAGGGTCGAATCAATGATCAAACCGATTAGGATAATGGATTAGTTTTTCAATTCTACAATGGGTCGCTAACTAAAATCACACATTGATTAAAATTTCTAAAAAAACAATGGTGTATTCTCCTAACAAATCAGCTTAAAAATCCTCATGATCATACATATGAGTGATATATGTCATAGGGTGGTTCTTGCATCATCAATGACTAGTCCATAAGTGACATGTCACCTTTTAGTGGTTAGAAGAATGCTTAGGTTGATTTGTTAGGGAAATATATTATTTTTCTTATAAATAGATATAGGCCTGGTGATAACATTTTACAGGCTCGGGCCGGAAAAAAAATTGAAGGCCCCTAATTTATAAAAATTTGTAATTCGATGAAATTTTGATAACAAAGTTTGAATTACATTCCTACTTAGGATTTTTTTTATAAATACTATTAATATGTATAAGTTCACACCAATTACAATAATTCTATGAGTAACGGAAGTTTGAGAATAAAGAGACTTTTAAGGCAAAAACAAAAATATTGCTCCCTTTGGTCCTTGATACAAGATTCTTAAGGGAAAATTTATATCCAACAAGATAATTAATTGATATTGTTAGTGATATTGAAAATTTCAATATTTGATATACTCTTTAAAAATTACCAAGGGATGTTAGGTGACTTTCCAAGGGTGAAACATTGGATTCCGCCTAAGGGGGTTTTGTTAAAATCAATACCGATGCATCTTTTGATGCTAATTTGACTTTAGGTGGTTCGGGTTTTATTGCCAGGGAGAGTACGGGGGAAGTTTTGAGCTGTGGAGCTGTTAAATATCACCTTCAACTGTCAGTCATTCATCAAGAAGTGGTAGCCTTGCTTGATAGAATCACATGGGCAAAAGAAATGGGTTGGAACTGCATTATTATGCATGGAGTCAGATTGTAAAGCTCTTATTGATTGTCTTCTTTCGCAAACGGAAAATTATTCTGAACTTGGTATTTGTTGCTGACCGTATAGAGCCGGTATGCCGAATACCGGTATGAGGCCTTAGTGGCCCAATGAAGCTGATACCGGCATACCGGTATAAGGTCATGGATGTCTAATGCCTTTCTTCAGACTGTTATACCGGTAAGAATCTATCAAGTTAGCCACACATCTTAGGGAATCCAAGGAAACTCGTTATCCTCATAAGCATTGGATTCTACGCGACATAATACCCGCCATTACGTTCAGACCGTTTACAAGAAACCTTACCTGCCTCATGATGACAGCAATCAACACCATTTAAGCGGGTATGCCTATATAACACCTGGTAAGACAAGCAGGTATGCTCTATCTCAGCTCACACAAACACACACGCCACACCAAAGTAGAACGACCAGAGTGTGGGTATCTTGGTGTTCAAGGTGCCCACTTCAAGTCTGACATCAAGAGTGGGATTGCCGAATTCTTAGCCGGATAGACTAAGACCAGTAATTCCGCGACAGAACATTGGCGACCATAGTGGGAGCGAGAAATCTATTCCCACCACCTTTTGGAAAAAAGTCCATGGCTAACCAGTCACAAGAAGAACGTGCTGAACTCAGTCACCATAGCGTGATGGAATTGAGAAACCATCTAAGTGGAGAACAAGAACCTTCACGTCAGAAGGACTTGAGGGAACGGTTGAGTGAAGGGAGAAGGCGGGCAGAATTTGAGCGTTTGAGACAAGAGGGGCCTTCTCATCATGAACAGGAGAAATCGCGACAAAGGCCCCCCACTAGAGGAGGAAGCCCTTCACATCCTCGTCATGAGAGTAAAGGGTCATCTGGTGGATGTTTGCAGAAGAAGGCAAGTCTTGAGACAAAATTGGCCCGTCCGCATAGGCGGTTGGATGAGTAGGACAAACTGCTGAAGGAATTGAGGAAAGGAACATCCCAATCTGGTATTGGTAAAGTAAACGAGGTAGGATTAGTTGGAGAGCCTGAAGAAAAGGACCACCCATTTTTTGAAAGCATAATGGCCTTCCCCATGCCTGAAAATCTCAAAGCTCCAGCCAACGTAGATCCGTACTTCGGGAATTCAGACCCACAAGAACATATAGACAGTTTTCTGGTTGCAATGTTGTGTCAAGGGGCTAAGGATGCGTACAAGTGTCGCACTTTCCCCTTGACTCTGAAAAAAGCGGCTTTGTGCTGGTATTCAAAATTGGAACTTGATTCGGTGACAAGATGGAAGGATTTAGCTGCCAAATTCCTGGGACACTTCACGACAAGTAAGGCACAACCAAAGTCCGAGCATCACTTATCCTAAATTAAGCAAGAAAAGGGGGAGTCATTGAGAGATTTCCTCACTCGTTTTAATACAGAGTATTTTTCCATTAGTGACATAGAGGCTTCTGTAGCCCTGCCTCTCTTGATGCGCGCTTTGAGACCAGGGGATTTCACAGACCACTTGGTGATGCACAAGATCAAAACTATGGATGAGGTCATGGAAAGGGCTGAAAAATACATCAACTAAGAGGAATATCAGAAAGCACAAGACAATTTTGCCACGTAAGCTTCTGGAAAAAAGAAGGATGCTTTTTTCAACAAGGGGTCTGGGAAAAGTCAGCGGGAAGGAGACAGGAATAACAGGCATGATTCTGGGGCTAAGAAGCCAGAAGGTAAATATATGACTATTATACTCCTTTAAACACTTCTAGATCACAAATCCTTCGTGAGATTATGAATGCAGAATTGATGGAAGTGGATCGACCGCCCCCATTGAGGAGACCTTTGACGAAGGAAAATCAGCATAAAAGGTGTAGTTGGCATGGCAGCTATGGGAACACTGATGATGAGTGTGTTCAACACAAGGATGCCGTGGAAACACTAGTAAGAAGAGGAAGGTTGAACCGTTACACACGATCTTTCAGAGGAGGTCCCAATGAGCGTACCCCCACAAGAAAGGCCAGGAGCCCAGTAAGAAGAGGGACAAGGAGTCCAGTTAGGAGGAGAACAAGAAGTCCGCCTAGGAGGAGATCCCGAACGCCCCCAAGGAGGAGTAGAACCCCTAGACGTGCTCCAACCAGGATCTCTCCAGTAAAAAGGGAAGGCGGTGGTAAAGTTAATAACGAAGATCTTGAGTTAATCAGTACTATAGCTGGAGGTTTTACAGTAGAGGGAGAATCTATAACGTCTCAAAAAAAAAGTTGAAGTTAGCAACAATGGCGGTTTCTGTATCAGACAGGCAGAAGGATTCACGCCATCCGATCATGTTTACTGGAGCTGACTTAGAGGGAGTGATTCCTCATCATAACGACCCATTAGTGGTGATAGGAATTATTGACAGGTTCCGTGTTTGCCGCATGATGGTGGACCAAGGTAGTTCATCTGATATCATGTTCACATAATTGTTCGATCGTCTGAAATTGAAGCCAGAAGATTTGCATCCATGCCATAAGGAACTGACTGGATTCACCGGAGATACTATCAGGCCCAGAGGTTACATTGATATCAGGCTGACCTTAGGCACTCCCCCTCACTGCAGGACCGAGAAGGTACGCTTCCTGGTGGTGGACTGCCCCTCTTCTTACAACGCAATCTTAGGTCGGCCCACTTTGAAGGCGTTCCAAGCAATTGCTTCTCCCCTACACATGGCCATGAAATTCCCCAGTGAAGAGGTATCAATCATTACGGTGTGTGCGGACCAGATGCAGGCAAGAACCTTTTACATAGCCAGTCTGAAAGCGACAAAAGAAAATGCCAAAAAGCAGGTGCAAGCAAAGCAGGTCAAGGGGTCTGCCTCGTCTTCTAAGGTCATGATGGTAGACTTGGACATGAGGGAGGATATCAAGGAGGAGCGCCCCAAGCCTGAAGGGGAATTAGAAAAAATCAAGATTGGAAGCACACCAGAACAATGGACTCAGATAGGAAAGGACTTGCCAAGTGAAGAAAGGATCAGGCTGGTTGCATTGTTAAAGAAGAATAAGGATTTGTTCGCTTGGACAGCCGCTGATATGCCAGGAATATATCCAGAATTTATCTGTCATCGTTTATCAGTGGATCCAAAGTTTAAGCCGATATCCCAAAGAAGAAGGAAAATGGGTGATGAGCGACAGAGGGTGGTCACTGCGAATATGGAGGAGCTCTTACAAGCTGGTTTCATCAGGGAAGTTCCTTGTCAAAAAATCTAATGGCAAATGGCGCATGTGCGTTGACTATACAGATTTGAACAAGGCGTGCCCCAAAGATACTTATCCTCTCCCCAACATAGACAGGCTGGTTGATAGTTTGGCTGGTTACCAGCTACTTTCGTTCATGGACGCTTATTCTGGTTATAATCAAATTCCCATGTTCAAAGATGATCAAGAAAAAACCGCATTTATGACTGATAGAGCAGCTTACTGTTACACAGTGATGCCGTTTGGTTTGAAAAATGCAGGTGCAACATATCAGAGGATGATGGATAAGATCTTTGGGGAGCTGATTGGTCCAACTTTGGAGGTTTATATCGATGATATGATCGTTAAGTCGACAGCTCAAGAGAACCACAAACAGAATCTAGAGGCTGTCCTTGCCAAGGTACGTCAACATAATATGGTTTTAAATCCATTAAAGTGTGCCTTTGGTGTTACAGCAAGAAAATTCCTGGGTTTTATGCTTACTAGCAGAGGAATAGAGGCTAACCCTGAAAAGTGTGATGCAATCACGTAGATGAGGAGCCCAAGTTCCGTGAAGGAGGTTCAGCTGCTAACCGGGCATATAGCGGCGTTAAAAAGATTTCTATCAAAGTCTGCTTACAAATCCCTCCCACTATTCCAGTTGCTTAAAAAGGACCAGGAGTTCAGGTGGACGGATGAATGTGAAGCAGCTTTTCAAGAATTCAAACATTACCTCTCCAATCCTTCGATCTTGAGCAAACCTGAGCCAGGTGAGACTTTGTACTTGTATCTGTCTGTTAACGATGAGGCAGTAAGTGCAGCTTTGGTCAGGGATTTGGAAGAAGGACAGAGGCCGGTATACTTTGTCAGCAAAGTGTTGCAGGAAGCAGAAAAAAGATATCAGAAAATTGAAAAAATGGCGTTTGCACTTGTAGTCACTGCGAGGCGTTTGAGGCAATATTTTCAGTGTCATCCAATCGTAGTCAGAACAGATCAGCCTATACAGCAGGTATTACAAAAGCCCGACTTAGCAGGTCGTATGATCGCTTGGTCAGTGGAATTATCTGAATATGGGATTAGCTATGAGTCAAGGACCACTATCAAGTCTCAAATTCTAGCAGATTTCATTGTAGAATTGGCACCAAAGACGGATTCTGAAATTTGGACTCTGTTTGTAGATGGTTCATCCAATCAGACAAGTGGGGGAGCTGGCATAATATTGGAGAATGCTCAAGGGGTTTCCATCGAGTATTCATTAAGGTTTGATTTTCCAACTTCTAATAATCAGGTTGAGTATGAATCCTGTCTGGCTGGAATGACGATGGCAAAAGACCTTGGAGCACACTCGATCCTACTGTATAGTGACTCGCAGCTGGTGATTTCCCAAATCAGAGGAGACTTCCAAGCCAAGGAGTCATTGCTTCAAAAATATCTCGCCAAATGCAAGCAGTTGGCGGAGATGTTTGACAAAGTGGATTTTCAACACATTCCGAGAGAACAGGATTCAAGAGCTAATGTCTTATCCAAGTTGGCTAGCACCAAGAAGCCAGGGAACCACAGGTCTGTGGTTCAACAAGCTATCTCTCACACCAGTGCAACATTGGCAGTGGAGGATGAAGATTCATGGGCTTCTCCTATACTGGCATTTCTACTTCATGGAATCCTTCCAGCAGAGGAGAACGCGGCGAGGAAGGGAAAAATGGCTCCTCACTTTGTCATACAGGATGGGTTACTCTATCGTAGAGGGTTCTCATCACCCCTACTCCGATGTCTGACTGAGCGGGAAGCTGAGTTGGCTCTGAAAGAAGTACATGAAGGAAGATGTAGTCACCATTTGGGAGGAAGAAGTCTTGCAAGAAAGATATTGAGAGCTGGATTCTACAGGCCCAGTATTCAATTGGATTCCATGAATCATGTGAAGAAGTGTGATCGCTGTCAAAAACATGTTGATGTTCACTTGGCTCCACCAGAGGAACTTCATTCTATATCTGCCCCATGGCCTTTCTTTCAATGGGGAATGGACCTGTTAGGACCGTTCCCGCAGGCGGTTGGACAAGTCACCCATCTAGTGGTGACGGTTGATTATTTTACAAAGTGGATCGAAGCTAAAGCAGTCGCTGTCACTACTTCTACACAAATCCTGAAGTTCTTCATTAATCAAGTGATATTGCGGTTTGGAGTTCCCACTGTGTTGGTCACTGATGACGACACTCAATTTACCAACAATGCTTTCAAAGATTTCCTCCATAGATTAAGGATAAAGAAACGTTTGTCTTCTGTGGAACACCCGCAGAATAACGGGCAAGCGGAGGCAGCTAACAGGTGTATCCTGAGAGGTCTGAAAAGGAAGCTGGAAGATAGAAAAGGGAAATGGATCGATTGCATAGATGTTGTTCTTTGGTCCTATAAAACTACTCCACACTCAACTACTGGAGAGACTCCATTTAAGCTTACATATGGGAGTGAAGCCATGATTCCGCTAGAAGTAGGATCCACAATTATGAGGTCAAGATACTTCGATCCAGAAACTAATATAAAACTCATAAGAGAAAATTTGGATTTCTTGCAAGAATCCAGGGAGATGGCAACTATTCGTATGGCCACAATCCAGCAGCAGTCGGCAAAACAGTACAATTTAAGAGTGGTTTGTATTAAGAAGGGCCGATGTACACGGTAATGAGCCAGCGCACGGGAAATTGGCGGCCAATTGGGAAGGACCGTATCGAGTCAAATCCAAAACTGGTAAGGGAGCTTACTTTCTGGAGACACTCACTGGCAGAGGCATTAAGAATCCATGGAATGCAGCTAAGCTTCGCATCTATTACATTTAAATGTTGTTTTTAAAGTTTCTGTGAGTTATTTGTTTCCTAGAAGGTCTTATAGACCAATGCCATGTTTCTAGTTTATTTCCACTTTAAAAGAAGGTCATGTAGACCACTATTTTGTTTAACAAGTTATGACTATGCTGTCTCATATCTGGTTCCCTGTTTTATAAAAGTGAATTATGATTAAGTAGGATACCCCCATGAGTTGGACTGATCAAGTTGTAAGACCTTATAGGTCAAAGTGGCTTGATTTAATGTGCAAAAATTTCGGTATCAGGAATCCAGTATCAGGAAGTGTGCATCAAGAATTCGGAATTCGGTTTCGGGAATCTAGTGTTTGCTTCTAAGAATTTCATACCGGCATGACGAAGCCGGAATCCAGGCAGTATTTGTAAGACCCTATTTTTTAAATAAATAAATAAATATTAAGTATTTGAAATAATAATGTTATTATATTGAATAAAATAATGAATTTTCTGAAATTGCTAAAATACTCGAGTACTTTGAAGAAGACTCGAGTATAATCACTAACTGTTAGAGAAATTTGAATTTTAGTCGAAAGACCTGAGTCTTTCATAAAAGACTTGAGTGTTCTTTGTTATTGCTGAAAAGGACTCGCGTGCTGAGAAAAAGACTCGAGTAATTCGAGCAGTTTGGTTGAGTGTATAAGTCGGTTTTCATTTGAACTTCGCACCAAAACGCGTTTTCTTGAGGTTCCAAGCACAGAGCTGGACCTTACTTCGAAGGAGTGTAATCTTAAGCTATAAATAAGTGCACAATGAAGCCCCAAACACATTCAAATCATCCCCAACCCGAAATTCTGCCCAAATTCCTCTGTTTTGTGGAGCTCACTTTAATCCCTTCATTCTCTCTCAATTCTCATCCTTTTCCTTCGAAACCTAAACACAAACTAAAGTTCTAATTCCAATCTTGAATTAGAACCTGGAACCACTCCAAATAACCTCCTGTAGATCGAGTTCTAGGCAATCGAAGTTCAGCTTTCAAAGCTGCGAAAAACAGAGCAAGTTCAATATCAAATACCCATCTTCCTTGAATCCGTTTGGTAAATCCAGGAACCCTTTCAATTCCAAACTTGTTTCCATTTAAAGTTAGCGTTTCCTAGTTTCTAAAGCTAACTTGTTTCATTCTTTTTCATGTCTTATTTATTGTGAAAGTGATGGCCAATGTCAGTCAAGTGCAACCGTTTTGCACCGGTCCAGAAACCAAGTTTGAATTCAATCACTCTCTTGATCAATCTATCCTTTCTTTAGCTTCTCTGAGGTAAGGGAGGAGTTACCTAAATACTAGAATGAGTAATTTCAAGCTAGAAATGTAGGAACCATTAAAGGTTCAAAGAGGGATGCAACTTGAATTGGGATTCTGACTTGGAGGTCAGAGGCCCATAATTTTATGACTCAAATAAGTTTAAATGAACCTAATAAAGCTCACTGTAATGTATTTCGAAATTAAAATCAAGTGGAATTGAATTTCATATGTTAAAATGGATATTTTCAAGTTTGAATGCAATCTGTGATTTGATGTTATTTGATGTTGTTTCAATTGTGTTTAAGTGTTGTAACATGTTTGTTTTATGTGCCTAAGTTGCTGTTTTGCATAGGAATGGAGACATAAAGCAAGGAATTCGAATTGGTATTGAAAGTGCAGAAAACTGGTGCTGTTGCAGCAAAACGACTCGAGTAGTTTAAGAAAGACTCGAGTGTTCTGGAAAACTGGAAGAACACTCGAGTGGATCATTAAAGACTCGAGTATTTTTGCATGAACAACTCGAGTAGTCCTTGACCACTCGAGTAATCTGAACAATTTTCTAGAAGACACTTACTTTCTAAAATTTTATTATAAATAACTAGTTTAATACTATAATATCTTAATCCCGTTGGTTGATGGTTATCCTGGAGGTGTCCTGCTGGAATTCTATTCAGTGGTTGATTATTTCCCTACAGGAGTCCCAACGGAAGTGCGTACACCCATTTGGTTGATATTATCCCTAAACGTCCCAGTGAAAGTTTTATTCACTTGGTTGATAATTTCTAAGGGAGTCCCAATGGGGTCGTTGCAATAAATATCCGCCAATAGGAGGCTATGCCCCGACGGATTATTAAATAAATGATTATACGCTATCCTTAAAACCATCGCAAAGTGGTTGGACCGCTGATGGATTTTTCTGAAAAGGAAAATGTAAAGTAAGTAAACCCATCACGAAATGGCTATGCCTGTGATGGTCTTTTTTGAAAAACACCAGCACCAGCTAAGAGAAAAACTAATTGAAAGTTAATGAAATGAGATTCTGATGAGAATAATGGAAGAGAAATAAAATGGAACTCTAATATGGCATTGTCATACATGGAGTTGCTCCGATTTCGATTGAGGAATCTAGCATAGAATAGAAATTGGATACCATGGCCTTGGAAGTGTTGTGATGCCATAGCCCTGAAGGTGCTATGATGATTTGGATACCGTAGCATGAGAATGCTATGAAGGCTAGTTCCCAATCAATCGTGATGCATGGGATATGGATACGCTCCAGTTCGAAGAAAACATAGGTTTGAAATGGATACCCGAAAGGATGCCGAACTGTGAAGCATGAACGAGAAGTAAGCATGCATCATGTCACTAATGGAATTAAATATGTGTTAAACCAGTATGAGCATACGCTTGCACTCTTGATGCTATCTGATTACATGTGCTTGTTATTTTTAGCCTCTGTTATACTCATTTGTTATTGTATTTAGCTATGACTCACTCCTAATCCCTTATTGTAGGTCATGGCCAGGAATATGATATGCGTGGAGATGAGACCGCTCCCTAATGGGGAGTGGAATTTCGAGGATCATCGGGCTATTTACGAAGGGGACGTGGAAGTCACTTTCCACCACCCGAACCCATGGTCCCGAATGCGTCTGCATCGTACAAGGATCCCAATGATGTACATTATGCACATTCCGCCAAATTTTGTGTTTCGCCATGGAACACCACCACCACCACCAAGACGTTTTCCGAGACGCACCCTTCCACCAAGTCCATCACCCTTTGAGGAAAGAATTATTTTAGAGGTCCCTGCTCCCTCTCGTCCTTCCACTAGAGCCCGATCTTGGACTCCAGTTTATGTGCCATCTGATCTGGCACATGAGGAGGAGGAGGAGGAGGAGGATCCCATAGAGGATGAGGATCCGGTGGAGGATGCCGATCCGGTGGCGGATGATGAATTCATGGAAAACTCGACTGGAAGTCAGTGGAGAACTGACGACTGAGTTGAGTTCTTGATGATGGAATGTGGATAATGCTACTCATCAGGTTTCTCTTACTTATGTTATCTATGTTTTGAGTTTCGAACCAGTTGCTCTAGGTTATTATAAGTTTTGTTGTAATATATGTAATATATGGTAATGGCCTAGAGTTTCTAAGTTAAGTGCTTTTGACTTTCATGTATGATGTAATGAAAGAATGTATCTTTTGACTTAAAATGAAATATGAAGTATTAATATTTTCCCTTCATGATGTCTTTGATGCTTTCCGCAAGAATTGAAATGGATGATGACTTGGCTTGGAAAAAAATGGTTGTATTTTCGAATATAAGTATTTTATTAAGAATAGAAAGTCGGGTCGTCGCATTTAGTGGTATCAGAGCAATGGTTCAACTCTCGGCCTTGGACTGTGGCCTTACACACTAACCATTGCGTATTATAGAATGATAATTGTGTTTTGAGAGATAGAATAGCAGAATCTAATTAAGTTTTCCCCTTGGATTCTGTAGGATAAGATGGCTGGACGAAATAACGCTAACATTGCTGAGGCTCTAACCAGTATGGCTGCGGTTCTGGAAAACTTGCAGCAAACCCGTCCTCCCAGCAATGGAACCCCGACGGAATTTCAAGGCTTAGACTCGTTTTGTAGATGTAAACCCCCTGGCTTCTCGGGTGGCCGTTGTCCCGAGCAAGCTCAGTTTTGGTTAGCTGAGATGAATAAGATTGTTCGAACGCTGACCCTCTCGGAAGGTCAGAAGGTCACGTTTGCGGCGTACATGCTGAATGGAGAGGCTGCAACTTGGTGGGAGCAGACCCGCCAGTTTTTGGAATATGATCATCGCGAGCTCACTTGGGAAGTCTTCACAGAAAAGTTTCTAGCGAGGTATTTTCCGGATGATGTTAGGATCCAGAAGGAGATGGAGTTCCTTGATTTGAGGCAAGGGAGCATGACTATCGATCAGTACGCTGAGAAATTTGAGGAGCTGATGAAGTACTCCCCGTACTTCCAATATCATCCTGACGAATACTCAAAGTGCACAAGATTCGAGAATGGGTTGAGGTCGGAAATCAAGTTGGCTGTGAGCGTGCAAAGGATTCGCCACTATCCAACATTAATTAGTGCATGTCGCATCTTCGAAAAGAATAGTTTCAAGAGGGAAGACAGTAAAGGAGGTCATGGACCACACCGACATCAGCACAAGAATAATCGTGGGAATCGTGGAGGCCCTTATTCGCATAAGGGGAAAGGAAGAGCACCACCTTCTGGAGCAGTCAGTTTTCTGGCACCGGCGGAGATTTGTAGCAAGTGCCAACGTTCCCATCCTGGTCAAGAGTGTTGGAGAGATAAACCACCAGTCTGCTTCAATTGTGGAGGGACCGGTCATATTGCCCGTGCATGCCGCCAACCCCAGCGCCAAATCAATCAAGGACAAGGAAGCAAGCCCTGGGTCAATGGAAAGGTGTTCACTATGTCCGGAGCAGAAGCAAAGCAAGCCGACAATCTTGTGCAAGGTAACCATTTCCTCAATGGCATGCCTTGTCGCTTTTTATTTGATTCTGGAGCGACACATTCTTTTATCTCCGAAGAATGTGCCAAACGTTTATGTCTATCTGTCTCGGAGACCCCGTTTAATCTGAGTGTATCTACCCCCACGAATGCTCCTGTGGTTGCATCAAGAGCATGTGTCGGTTGCGTTGTTAGCATAGGAAGTCATATTTCTCGTGTAAACCTGATCTGTTTGCCATTATCCAACCTCGATGTTATCTTGGGTATGGATTGGATGGCGTCCAATCATGTGGTAATCGACTGCAAGGCTCGAACGCTCGTGTTTCCTAGTGAGGAGTCTCCTGCCATTCAACTTGGAGGTTATGTGTGCCTATTTTCGACCGTCGCTGAAGAAAAGAAGGATGAGGTGAAGATCGAAGACATCCCAGTTATTCGAGATTTCCCCGAAGTCTTTCCCGATGAAGTACCCAGTTTGCCGCCGCATCGAGAGATAGAATTCAGTATTGACCTAGTCCCCGGTACTGGTCCTATCTCTATTGCCCTGTATCGTATGGCTCCAGCGGAGTTAGCTGAGTTGAAGAAACAAGTGGAAGATTTGTTAGAGAAGTAGTTCATCAGACCGAGCGTGTCGCCTTGGGGAGCGCCAGTCTTGTTTGTAAAGAAGAAGGATGGATCTATGAGGATGTGCATTGATTATAGGCAGCTCAATAAGGTTACGATCAAGAACAAGTACCCGTTGCCAAGGATCGATGATTTGATGGATCAAGTTAAAGGAGCATCTGTGTTTTCGAAGATTGATCTGAGATCGGGTTATCATCAGATCCGTGTGAAGGAGGAAGATATTCCAAAGACTGCTTTTCGGTCACGCTACGGACACTATGAGTATGTGGTGATGCCATTTGGTCTGACCAATGCTCCAGCAATATTCATGGACTATATGAATAGAGTGTTCCGACCCTATCTGGATTCCTTCGTTGTAGTGTTTATCGACGATATTCTCATCTATTCGAAGAATCCGGAGGAGCACGCTAATCATTTAAAGATTGTGTTGGAGACTTTAAAGGAGAAGAAGTTATATGCTAAGCTGACCAAGTGTGAATTTTGGCTTGAAAAAGTCAATTTCTTGGGGCATATAATTTCGAAGGATGGTGTCGCAGTAGACCCAGCTAAGGTGGAAACAGTTTTGCAATGGGAAAGACCGAAGACAGTTACTGAAGTTAGAAGTTTTCTTGGGTTATCCGGATATTATCGGAAGTTCATCGAAGATTTTTCAAGTTGGCTCTTCCGTTAACTCGTTTGACCCGGAAGGAGCAACCTTTCGTCTGGGACGAAAAGTGTGAAGTTAGTTTCCAGATGTTAAAAGATAAGTTAACATCGTCTCCAGTGTTAACTTTGCCTGATCCTCGGAAAGGCTTCGATGTTTATTGTGATGCGTCTAGACAAGGTTTGGGTTGTGTCTTGATGCAAGAAGGAAAAGTTGTTGCTTATGCATCTCGTCAGTTGAAGGTGCATGAAGAAAATTACCCTACTCGCGATTTAGAGTTGGCTGCCATTGTCTTTGCTTTGAAGATTTGGAGACATTACCTGTACGGTAATACGTTTCAAGTATTCAGTGACCATAAAAGTTTGAAGTATCTCTTCGACCAAAAGGAACTGAATATGAGACAACGTAGGTGGATGGAATTTTGGAAGGATTATGACTTCGAATTGCATTACCATCCCGGCAAAGCTAATGTTGTAGCCGATGCTCTAAGTAAAAAGATGTTGCACGTACGTGCAATGATGGTGAAGGAAGCTCAGTTAATTGAAGAATTCTGAAACTTGAATCTGGCAGTTCAGTGTAAGCCGGAGTGTATCAAGCTAGGAATGCTTCAAGTGACAAATGAATTCCTTACTCAAGTGAGGGACTTGCAGAAAGAAGATGGAGAATTGGTAGAAAAGAGAAGAATGGGTGTGGATGGTGTAGAACCGGATTTTCAAGTTGGAGCTGATGATATCCTAAGATTTCGAGATCGTGTGTGTATCCCAGCTAATCAGAATTAAGAAGAGCAGTTTTTGATGAAGCACACAAAAGCAAGCTGAGTATGCATCCTGGAACGACGAAGATGTATCAAGACCTGAAGAAGATATTTTGGTGGCCCGAATTGAAGAAAGATGTTGTGTCTTATGTTGTGTCTTGCCTTGTTTGCCAAAAGGCGAAGATTGAACATAAGAAGCTTGGAGAATATTTGCAACCTTTGAGCATACCGGAATGGAAGTGGGATGGAATAGCTATGGACTTTGTGTGTGGTTTTCCGAGAACAAGAGAAGGTTTCGATGCGATTTAGGTCGTGATTGATCGTTTAACGAAGTCAGCTCATTTTATCCCCATCAACATGCAATATCCGTTGGAGAAGCTTGCAAGGTTTTACATCAAGGAAGTCGTCAGATTGCATGGTATTCCCTCAAGTATCGTATCGGATCGTGATCCTCGTTTCGTGTCCCGATTTTGGCAGAGTTTGCATCAAGCTTTGGGAACGCAACTAAGGATGAGTTCAGCTTATCACCCACAAACGGATGGTCAATCGGAAAGGACGATTCAATCTCTTGAAGATCTGCTTCGAGCATGCGTTTTGGAATATCAAGAGAGTTGGGATCGTTTGTTGCCGCTTGTGGAGTTCACCTACAACAACAGTTATCACGCAAGCATCGATATGGCTCCGTACGAAGCTGTTTATGGAAGAAATTGTAGAACCCCACTATGTTGGTTCCAGGTGGGGGAGAGTGCTCTCATTGGACCTGAATTGGTTCAAGAAACGACAGAAAAGATCAAGGTTATCCAAGAGAAGCTGAAGACTGCACAAAGTCGTCAGAAGAGTTATGCCGATCAGCGAAGATCCAAGCTAGAATTTCAAGAAGGAGATCATGTATTCTTGCGAGTGGTGCCGACAACTGGTATTGGAAGAGTAATGAAGCCAAAGAAATTATCTCCAAAGTTTATCGGCCCTTATCAGATTTTGAAACGAGTTGGTCCTGTCGCGTATCAGATCGCCTTACCCCCGTTTCTGTCCAATCTGCACAATGTATTCCACGTCTCTCAGCTTCGTAAGTTTGTCCAGGATCCCTCTTCGATCGTTCAGTTGCAACAAGATGTGATACCGTTAAAAGAGAATCTCACGTTCGATATTGGGCCAATGAAAATAGAAGATCGACGAGTCAAGAAGCTGCGAGGGAAAGAGATCCCGTTAGTACGAGTCCTTTGGAGTCAGAATGGAGTATCCGACTCGACGTGGGAATTAGAATCTAAGATGAGAGAAGAATATCCGCATCTTTTTGTGTAAATCAGAATTTCGGGGAAGAAATTCTGTTTAAGTGGGGGAGGATGTAAGACCCTATATTTTGAATAAATAAATAATTATTAAGTATTTGAAATAATAATGTTATTATATTGAATAAAATAATGAATTTTCTGAAATTGTTAAAATACTCGAGTACTTTGAAGAAGACTCGAGTATAATCACTAACTGTTAGAGAAATTTGAATTTTAGTCGAAAGACTCGAGTCTTTTATGAAGGACTCGAGTGCTGAGAAAAGGACTCGAGTAATTCGAGCAGTTTGGTTGAGTGTATAAGTCGGTTTTCATTTGAACTTCGCACCAAAACGCGTTTTCTTGAGGTTCCAAGCACAGAGCTGGACCTTACTTCGAAGGAGGGTAATCTTAAGCTATAAATAAGTGCACAATGAAGCCCCAAACACATTCAAATCATCCCCAACCCGAAATTCTGCCCAAATTCCTCTGTTTTGTGGAGCTCACTTTAATCCCTTCATTCTCTCTCAATTCTCATCCTTTTCCTTTGAAACCTAAACACAAACTAAAGTTCTAATTCCAATCTTGAATTAGAACCTGGAACCACTCCAAATAACCTCCTGTAGATCGAGTTCTAGGCAATCGAAGTTCAGCTTTCAAAGCTGCGAAAAACAGAGCAAGTTCAGCATCAAATACCCATCTTCCTAGAATCCGTTTGGTAAATACATGAACCCTTTCAATTCCAAACTTGTTTCCATTTAAAGTTATCGTTTCCTAGTTTCTAAAGCTAACTTGTTTCATTCTTTTTCATGTCTTATTTATTGTGAAATTGATGGACAAAGTTAGTCAAGTGCAACCGTTTTGCATCGGTCCAGAAACCAAGTTTGAATTCAATCACTCTCTTGATCAATCTATCCTTTCTTTATCTTCTCTGAGGTAAGGGAGGAGTTACCTAAATACTAGAATGAGTAATTTCAAGCTAGAAATGTAGGAACCATTAAAGGTTCAAAGAGGGATGCAACTTGAATTGGGATTCTGACTTGGAGGTCAGAGGCCCATAATTTTATGACTCAAATAAGTTTAAATGAACCTAATAAAGCTCACTGTAATGTGTTTCGAAATTAAAATCAAGTGGAATTGAATTTCATATGTTAAAATGGATATTTTCAAGTTTGAATGCAATCTGTGATTTGATGTTGTTTCAGTTGTGTTTAAGTGTTGTAACATGTTTGTTTTATGTGCCTAAGTTGCTGTTTTGCATAGGAATGGAGACATAAAGCAAGGAATTCGAATTGGTATTGAAAGTGCAGAAAACTGGTGCTGTTGCAGCAAAAACACTCGAGTAGTTTAAGGAAGACTCGAGTGTTCTGGAAAACTGGAAGAACACTCGAGTGGATCATTAAAGACTCGAGTATTTTTGCATGAACAACTCGAGTGGTCAAGAACTACTCGAGTAATCTGAACAATTTTCCAGAAGACACTTACTTTCTAAAATTTTATTATAAATAACTAGTTTAATACTATAATATCTTAATCCCGTTGGTTGATGGTTATCCTGGAGGTGTCCTGCTGGAATTCTATTCAGTGGTTGATTATTTCCCTACAGGAGTCCCAACGGAAGTGCGTACACCCATTTGGTTGATATTATCCCTAAACGTCCCAGTGAAAGTTTTATTCACTTGGTTGATATTTTCTAAGGGAGTCCCAATGGGGTCGTTGCAATAAATATCCGCCAATAGGAGGCTATGCCCCGACGGATTATTAAATAAATGATTATACGCTATCCTTAAAACCATCACAAAGTGGTTGGACCGCTGATGGATTTTTCTGAAAAGGAAAATGTAAAGTAAGTAAACCCATCACGAAATGGCTATGCCTCTGATGGTCTTTTTTGAAAATCACCAGCACCAGCTAAGAGAAAAACTAATTGAAAGTTAATGAAATGAGATGCTGATGAGAATAATGGAAGAGAAAGAAAATGGAACTCTAATATGGCATTGTCATGCATGGAGTTGCTCCGATTTCGATTGAGGAATCTAGCATAGAATAGAAATTGGATACCATGGCCTTGGAAGTGTTGTGATGCCATAGCCCTGAAGGTGCTATGATGATTTGGATGTTGGAAACCAACAAGCGGCTCAATATAGTCTAGAGGGGGGTGAATAGAATATTGAAGCCTTATTACAGATTTTTCGTCCACCTAAGAGAATGGTTTTATGAAAATAAATTTTCTTAAGAATTCAGTTCAGATTACTCGAGTAACTCAAGCCTTCACTCGAGTAATACGCAACCAAAAATAATTTCACTCGAGTATTCAGCAAATCACTCGAGTATTACGAAAGCAAATTTTAAATCACTCGAGTAACAGAAAACCTACTCGAGTAATGTTTATAAACTGAAAGCAGATTACTCGAGTGACAAGAACTTTACTCGAGTAAACTGGGTAAAATTCAATTTAAAACTTTGTTTTCAATGGAGTTCTTCAAGAATAACAATGCTATGATGATTCAACAAATTATGAATGATTAATATGAACAATTTCAAGTAATATTAACATGCAATTTTAGATCAATTGAGTAGAATTAAGAAAACCCCAATTCTAACCTAAAAATGCAAATGTTAATGAATTAATGAAATACAAGGAATGAAAATAAAAGAGACACAAGGATTTATCCTGGTTCACTTTCACCCACTTGAAAGCTACTCCAGTCCCCTCTTAAATCAAGAGAGATTCTTCACTAGAAATCTTCAAATGTAGATTTTACAATGTTTTAAGATGCAACTAGATTCTTAGTTCTCCTATCTTAAAACCCAACTCAAAGTGTGTACCAAACACTTTGATCTAATCTACCCCTTTTGAGAATTCTAGATTTCCTTGCTAATTGATTGAAGATGCTTCCAACCAATCCTCTTTTCTTGCTTTGATTTGATCCTCAAAGTCTTCCTTGTGAGATTCTTCACTTGTGTTGAAACTTCAATGATGCAATCACAAATTACAAATCTTCAACAACCACTAAGAACAAAAATATGATCTCAAGAATATTTGAACAATGATAGAAAATAGAGTGAAGAATGAAAAGTTCTTTGTTGAATCTTGATAGCTCTTGAAAGATGTAAAATAGCTCTTGAATTACTTTTCAAAGTGTATTAGAAAATTGTAAGAATGAAAGTCTCTTCCTTTGAAAGAGAAAATTAAGTCCTTTTAAAATTTTCCCAACACTGATTGAATTACTCGAGTAAACCAAACAATGTCACTCGAGTGAAACATGTCAGATTAAGTTACTCGAGTGATGTGTAAACCATTACTCGATTAACCTGTCAGAACATAAATTACTCGAGTGAACCAATACTCATTACTCGAGTAAACTGATCAGAATCTGAATAAAAACAAAGTTTTTCTAAAATGATTTTCACAAGCTATTTAATCAAGATTTAAAGTATCTTCACTCTTAATCAGACATTATTTAAATATTCTTAAAAACACCTAAGCTACCCACACCAATGAGATGCATTGCATAAAATAAAGATTACATTGAAATAGAATTAATAAAAATCCTAATTCTAATCTTCATGTGGTGTAGCTTGCTTGTTGCCAATGTTGTTGCTTGGAGAGAGATTGTTAGCATCAAAACATGAGAATCCTACAAACTCCCCCTTTTTGATGATGACAAACCTCCTTTCAAATTAAGCACTAAGTTTTAACATACTCCCCCTAAATGTAAAACATCTAGGAAAAATATAATAAAACTTAACCTACAAGAACAACATCAACAAAATATTCTCCCCCTTTTGGCATCATTAAAAAAATAATATTTTTGAGAAAAGTCCTTTGCCAAAAGTTGAAGGTAAGTAGTTCACAATGGTATAGAAAATATATAACAATAAAGACAATACCAAAATAAACCACAATAGTGCCTCAACGTATATAAACAACGAATATAAACAAACAACGAATATAGCACCATAAATCAGAGTATCAGAGCATCACACTATGCAGCAAATCATAGCAGATAATCAAAACGAAAACTAAACAAACTAGACCATACACAAGGTCCTAAAGTCATAGTAGCAACAGAGTCAGAAACATGAAACAGAAACATAAACAGAGAATATGCAAATGAAACATGCAACAGAAATCAACAGCAAACATCATCAGCATCCACAGGTCTAGGAATCAGGTGGAGGAGGAGGAAAATGATGAGAAAATAATCCAGACATGTAATCCATCAAACGATGCTCCATGGCAATATTCTTCACATCCTGTCTCATCTCCAACTGAGTGAATTGAGCATTGATGTGCTCAACTAATGACTCATGAGCAGCTTGTGCATCAAATGGAGTACCAAGATTATCCAAATCGATATAGTCCTCAATACGATCGGTATCCATCGGATCAGTAGAAGTAGGAGGAACAGAAGAGGATGCACCAGCCCTATCACCAAGTAAATTCTTTTTCCTAGTACCTGAAACTCTTGCAGCCTTTGCAGCTTCAGCCATTTCCTTAATCTGTGATTTCCATAACCAAGTGCGACTGTCCCTATGCCAAGCAATTTTCATATAACTAATGTGCGAATCATTAAGACACCAGTTATTTTTCTTTTCCTTTTCAGCTGGCTCATCATCAGGGATTGGAACACGATAATACCTCATGATCTTGGTGACATGCATAGGATATGGCAAGAATTGGGTAGGAGGAGATTGAGCAGCAGCTTCCATACGAGCTAAAAACATTTTATTCCAATTCATCTCATACCTCTTTTTAATCCCATGAAACAAAGTAAGATCATCATCTCCCAATTGAGCATAATTTTGATTGCATTTTGGAATCAAACAATAAGAGATAATATACATGAGCACCCTATCCACAGCATGCAAAGGTGATACAGTTCTAGTAGTTCTATCACCCCAAGATTCACCAGTACGCAACAAATCAGTATAAATCTTATTAGTATCCACATCCAAATCCAGACATTCAGTATCACCAATAAAAGTTCCCTTGTTTTCTAAACCAAACATCATAGTCAAATCCGCAGGCTTTATAACAAAATGATGTCCTCTAACCATTGTTTGATACTCACCATCTAGCTTAGTAAAATTTTGATAAAATTGTCTGACAAGCCTAGGGTAATAATGAGTCTCAAATTCCAAAAACCTCTTCAAATTCTGAAATTCTAAATCCTCTACAAACGGAAATTGCTCCTTATGCAACCAAGCAAATTTAACATACCTTGTAAGACCAAAAGAGCGATTGATAAATGCCGGTTCCCGCAAATCTCGGTTGATTCCAGAAAACCAAGTATCATTACGACCTGCTCCTTGCTTTGCTTTCTTTTGAGGAGGTTGATAGTGAGAGGAAGAAGCCATTGATTCAGAAAAAGCAAATTCGGTTTTGGGGGGTTAGGGTTTTGATTTGGGGTTTTCGGATTTTTGGATAAAATTGGTGAAATTGATGAATGAAAGGAGTAGAAATGATGATATAATGATGAAATATGGAAGAAATTTGTATGATTTGTGAGTTTTGTGGCTGAAAGATGATGATTTGATGAAGACCCGTATGAGAGAGAAGAGAGAAAGACGAACAAGAGAGAGAAAAAAATCGGGAAAATGATGCAGATTTCAACAGTTCAGCTTTTAAAATCACGTAAGTTACTCGAGTAATGTTCATACGTTACTCGAGTGATTCGAGCAGTACTCGAGTGAAAGAGTATGTTACTCGAGTATGCCGAAAGATAAAAAGATTTTACTCGAGTGATGGATGAACTTAATCGAGTGATACGCAAGTCATTTTAAAATTAATCGAGTGACAGACAGAATTACTCGAGTAATACGAAAGAGTTTTTAAAATTACTCGAGTGAAATTTCTGTTACTCGAGTGAACTGTCCAGAATTTCAAAAATTTCAATTTTTTCATGCAAAATCATTTTTCATGCACAAACACAGAGAAACACTTAGCATGTAGCAAGTAACACACATACAAATAAAGCAATTAGCATATTATAGAAAACATACACACATAACTGCATAAAAAAAATAATAAACACTTTAATAAGATACAACAACTCAAAATACAAGTCACATTGAAATAGGCTTGAAGGTGAGTATAAAAAGCATCAAATACAATTAGCTAATAGTTAATTCATCAAAAATACCAAGTTCTCTTCGAATCTTATAAAATGTGTCCCTTGGTAATGGTTTTGTAAAGATATCAGCTAATTGATCCGAAGTTTGAACAAACTCAATAACACAATCACCTTTTTGAACATGATCTCTCAAAAAGTGATGCCTAATTTCAATATGCTTTGTCCTTGAGTGTAATACTGGATTTTTAGTCAAATTAATTGCCGAAGTGTTATCACACTTTATAGGGATATTTGTTAAATTTAAACCAAAGTCAGATAATTGTTGCTTCATCCATAAAATTTGAGCACAACAACTACCTGCAGCTATGTATTCGGCCTCCGCGGTTGATAAAGCTACACAATTTTGCTTTTTAGAAAACCACGATACAAGTGAATTACCAATTAAATGGCATGTTCCGCTTGTACTTTTTCGCTCAACTTTACAACCGGCAAAGTCAGAGTCCGAATATCCTATAAGTTTTAGAAAAGCATCCCTAGGATAATAAAGTCCAGTATTCGTTGTACCCTTTAAGTATTTCATTATTCTTTTGACAGCAGTTAGATGCGACTCTTTCGGTTTTGCTTGAAAACGTGCACACATACATACACTAAACATGATATCAGGCCTAGATGCAGTTAAATATAACAAACTACCAATAATACCACGATATTTCGTTACCTCTACCGCTTTTCCAGCCTCATCTTGATCTAGGTAGCATGCAACGCTCATTGGTGTAGAAGCGGATTTGCACGAATCCATTCCAAAACGTTTGAGAAGCTCTCTACAATATTTACTCTGATGAATATAAATGCCATCATTAAGCTGCTTTATTTGAAGGCCAAGAAAGAATGTAAGCTCTCCCATCATCGACATCTCAAATTCACTTTGCATCAATTCTGAAAACTTCTTACACAAGTTATCGTTAGTAGCACCAAATATAATATCGTCAACATATATTTGAACCAATAAAATATCCTTACCGGAACGTTCAATAAAAAGTGTAGTGTCAACAGTGCCTCGTTTAAAACCTTTTTGTAATAAAAAATTGCTTAGTCGGTCGTACCAAGCTCTAGGAGCTTGTTTCAAACCGTACAAAGCCTTTTTCAGTTTGAAAACGTAGTCCGGATGCTCAAAACTCTCGAATCCGGGAGGTTGTGACACATAAACTTCCTCTTGAATGTATCCGTTAAGAAAGGCGCTCTTAACATCCATTTGAAACAATTTAAAATTCATAATTGAAGCAAAAGCGAGAAGAATACGAATAGCTTCTAATCTAGCAACGGGAGCATATGTCTCATCGTAATCGATTCCTTCTTCTTGACTATAACCTTGTGCTACCAACCTAGCTTTATTCCTAACAATAATACCCGATTCATCTAACTTATTCCTATAGACCCACCGAGTACCAATTTCAGGACGATCATCGGGTTTTGGCACAAGCTCCCAAACTTGGTTTCTTTCAAATTGATTTAATTCTTCTTGCATGGCCATAATCCAATGATCATCTTGAAGAGCCTCTTTGATATTCTTAGGTTCTATTTGAGATACAAAGGCAACATAATAACAAAAATTATTTAAAGTGCGTCGGGTTACCACTCCCTTCGCAATGTCACCTAAGATATTAGAAATCGGATGATTTTTGTTGGACTTCCAAGCTATTGGTAATTGAGGTTGTATCTCTTGTGCTAAGTCTTTATCTTGTGCTTGCACCTCTCGATCTTCATTTTGATTCTCTTCCATTTGTTGTGGTGTTGAATTCTCATGATCCAAAAATGTACCTATATAATCATCACAAGAAACAACACAATCTCCTTTCGAAGATTCATCAAATACAACATGCACGGATTCCTCAACGGTTAATGTTCTTTTATTGTAGACTCTATATGCTTTGCTATGAGTTGAATAACCTATGAATATGCCTTCGTCGGCTTTAGAGTCAAACTTGCCGACCGGTTCCTTTCCGTTATTTAAAACAAACACCTTACACCCAAAAACATGAAAATGTGAGATATTTGGCTTTCGCCCTTTTAAAAGTTCATAAGGTGTTTTATTTAAATGCGGATGAATAAGAACCCTATTAAGCACATAGCAAGCGGTGTTTACCGCATCAGCCCAAAAATATTTAGGAACATTTGATTCTATCAACATAGTACGAGCAAGTTCCACTAATATTCTATTTTTCCTTTCTACAACTCCGTTTTGCTCCGGAGTCCTAGGGGCCGAAAATTGATGATCAATACCAAACTTATCACAAAACGCATCAATCCTAGTGTTTTCAAACTCACCTCCGTGATCACTTCTAATAGACACAATTTTCAAACTTAGTTGATTTTGGATGAGTTTGGCAAATTTTTTAAAACATTTATAAACTTCACTTTTTGCGGATAAAAATAAAGTCCATGTGAATCTAGTAAAATCGTCTACTAAAACAAATCCATAGTAATTGCCACCTAAACTTTTAATTTGTGAAGGGCCAAACAAATCCATATGGATTAGCTCCAAAGGCTTTGTTGTGCTTATCACATTTTTAGGTTTAAAAGAACTTTTAACTTGCTTGCACTTTTGACAAGAGTCACAAATGCCATCAAGCTTAAAGTTTAGTTTAGGCAAACCAATCACTAAATCTTTTCGCAAAAGTTTGTTCAATTGATTCACATTCACATGAGCAATTCGTCTATGCCAAAGACGAATTTCATCATCAAAAGATTTGAAACATTTTGAAAATAGTGAAGTTATCTCATCCAAATCAATTAAGTAAGTGTTATTAGAGCGACGACCAACAAACTTAACACTATCATCTATAGAAGACTTAATGAAACATAATTCCGGAGTAAATGTCACATAATTGCCCATATCGCATAGTTGGCTTATACTAAGCAAGTTGTGTTCTAAGCCTTCTACGTATAGGACATTTTCTATGACAAGATTAGATACGTTACCGATTTTCCCGACTCCTAGAATTTTGCCCTTGTTGTTGTCGCCGTATGTCACAAATCCATCATTTTTTGGAGTAAGTTCCATGAAGTGCGTTTTGTCTCCCGTCATGTGTCTCGAACAACCACTATCCAAGTACCATTTTCGCTCTTTGGTTCGAAGACACACCTACAAGAAAGATATCATTTGGTTGACTTAGGTACCCAAGTGGTCTTGGGTCCTTTGTTGTTAGCATGAGGAGAAGTCCCCTTAACAATCCAAATATATTCACCGCTTGGTATACCAAATTTCTTTATATAACATTTATTCGTGGTATGCCCAAAGATTCCACAATAATGACAAGTTGGGTTTTTAGAAATCTTATTCTTTGAAAATCCACCAACTTTGCGATAATTGCGTTTCTTAGGTTTGGTATAGCCAAGACCGGATCTATTGCTATTGTTCCTTTGAGTTGAAAGCAAATGATCTAAAGAAGTATCTCCTTTCATGAGCCTTGCAAGTCGATCATTCAAATTAAAAACTTCTTTTTCCAAAGACTTGCAATTTTCACAAGATGGAGTCTCATTTGATTTCAATTCACAATTGCATGTAGAGTTTGCATAAATGAGTTCAAGAGTTTCATTTTGAAGCTTAAGTTCTTCTAAATCTTTTTGAAGTTCAATTATCTTTTCATGTTGCTTCATTATGAAATTCTTTCTTTCAACATTTATTTTAGCAAGTTTCTTCAACTCTTTATGCATCTCTACATACACATTGTACAATTCATTGAATGAAGGAGAATTAGAACTTGAGCTAGCATCGGAAAGATAATCTACCTCATTGACGTTCTCACTTGATTTAATGCTCGAAGATTCCTCTTCATCAAGCTTTGTCATTAAACATAGATTTGCAAGTTCTTCATCATCCGATGAGCTAGATGTTGATTGACTCTCCACTTCATCCCATACTATGTAAGCTCTTTTTCCTTTAGAAGAATTGAATTTTGAGTTGTCACCTTCCGACTTCTTAGAATGAGTTGGACAATTCGATCGATAGTGACCAAGCTTTCCACATCCATGACACTTGATGTGATCCTTGTTAGTCTTATTTCTTGGTTGTGAGTCCTTAGAATCTCTTTGTCTATTTCTATTAAAGTTCCCCTTTTTCTTAAGGAACCTACCAAGCTTTTTAACTAGCAAGCCAAGGGTCTCATCATCTATATCGGAGTCCGAGTCATCCACTTGAAAGTTTTCCTCTTGTGCCTTAAGGGATTTTGAAGTTGATTTAAGAGCTATCCCCTTTTTCTTCCTATCGGCATCTTCATTCATGGATAACCGTCCAAGCTCCATTTCATGCTCTTGAAGCTTTCCGAATAGAGTTGCTAAATCAATTTGATCCACGTCTCTAGCTTCCATAATGGCCGTCACCTTAGGTTGCCATTCCCTGCTAAGACATCTCAAAATCTTATTAACAACTTCACCATTAGATATAACTTTTCCAAGTGCAGAAAGATGATTAATGATATGAGTGAACCGCTTTTGCATGTCACCTATGTTTTCATTAGGTAACATACGAAAGAGTTCATATTCATGCATGAGTGTATTTAGCCTAGCCCTTCTAACCTCCGAAGTGCCCTCATGTGTGACTTGTAATGTGTCCCACATTTGTTTAGCATCAACACATTGAGATACTCGAAAGAACTCATCATAAGAAAGAGCGGACGTGATGATATTTTTAGCTTTTAAATCAAATGCAACTTTCTTCTTATCATCATTGTCCCAACTCGATTGAGGTTTAATTGAAACAACATCATTTACTTTCGTTTGAGGAACAAAAGGTCCATTCTCTATGGCGTTCCAAATTTCCATATCTATGGCTTGAATAAAAATTTTCATGCGGACCTTCCAATAAGCGTAACCCTCACCACTAAATAGTGGAGGACGATTAATGGAAGTTCCTTCACCACCGAAAGGATTTGAAATTGAGCCCATTGTTTCCAAGTAAAAAGGATCTTTTCGAAAAAGCTTTTTAAGGCTCGGATTTTTCGTCCGAGCTCTGATACCACTTGTTGGAAACCAACAAGCGGCTCAATATAGTCTAGAGGGGGGTGAATAGAATATTGAAGCCTTATTACAGATTTTTCGTCCACCTAAGAGAATGGTTTTATGAAAATAAATTTTCTTAAGAATTCAGTTCAGATTACTCGAGTAACTCAAGCCTTCACTCGAGTAATACGCAACCAAAAATAATTTCACTCGAGTATTCAGCAAATCACTCGAGTATTACGAAAGCAAATTTTAAATCACTCGAGTAACAGAAAACCTACTCGAGTAATGTTTATAAACTGAAAGCAGATTACTCGAGTGACAAGAACTTTACTCGAGTAAACTGGGTAAAATTCAATTTAAAACTTTGTTTTCAATGGAGTTCTTCAAGAATAACAATGCTATGATGATTCAACAAATTATGAATGATTAATATGAACAATTTCAAGTAATATTAACATGCAATTTTAGATCAATTGAGTAGAATTAAGAAAACCCCAATTCTAACCTAAAAATGCAAATGTTAATGAATTAATGAAATACAAGGAATGAAAATAAAAGAGACACAAGGATTTATCCTGGTTCACTTTCACCCACTTGAAAGCTACTCCAGTCCCCTCTTAAATCAAGAGAGATTCTTCACTAGAAATCTTCAAATGTAGATTTTACAATGTTTTAAGATGCAACTAGATTCTTAGTTCTCCTATCTTAAAACCCAACTCAAAGTGTGTACCAAACACTTTGATCTAATCTACCCCTTTTGAGAATTCTAGATTTCCTTGCTAATTGATTGAAGATGCTTCCAACCAATCCTCTTTTCTTGCTTTGATTTGATCCTCAAAGTCTTCCTTGTGAGATTCTTCACTTGTGTTGAAACTTCAATGATGCAATCACAAATTGCAAATCTTCAACAACCACTAAGAACAAAAATATGATCTCAAGAATATTTGAACAATGATAGAAAATAGAGTGAAGAATGAAAAGTTCTTTGTTGAATCTTGATAGCTCTTGAAAGATGTAAAATAGCTCTTGAATTACTTTTCAAAGTGTATTAGAAAATTGTAAGAATGAAAGTCTCTTCCTTTGAAAGAGAAAATTAAGTCCTTTTAAAATTTTCCCAACACTGATTGAATTACTCGAGTAAACCAAACAATGTCACTCGAGTGAAACATGTCAGATTAAGTTACTCGAGTGATGTGTAAACCATTACTCGATTAACCTGTCAGAACATAAATTACTCGAGTGAACCAATACTCATTACTCGAGTAAACTGATCAGAATCTGAATAAAAACAAAGTTTTTCTAAAATGATTTTCACAAGCTATTTAATCAAGATTTAAAGTATCTTCACTCTTAATCAGACATTATTTAAATATTCTTAAAAACACCTAAGCTACCCACACCAATGAGATGCATTGCATAAAATAAAGATTACATTGAAATAGAATTAATAAAAATCCTAATTCTAATCTTCATGTGGTGTAGCTTGCTTGTTGCCAATGTTGTTGCTTGGAGAGAGATTGTTAGCATCAAAACATGAGAATCCTACATTGGATACCGTAGCATGAGAATGCTATGAAGGCTAGTTCCCAATCAATCGTGATGCATGGGATATGGATACGCTCCAGTTCGAAGAAAACATAGGTTTGAAATGGATACCCGAAAGGATGCCGAACTAAGAAACATGAAGGAGAAGTACGCATGCATCATGTCACCAATGGAATTAAATGTGTTAAACCAGTATGAGCATACGCTTGCACTCTTGATGCTATCTGATTACATGTGCTTGTTATTTTTAGCCTCTGTTATGCTCATTTGTTATTGTATTTAGTTATGACTCACTCCTAATCCCTTATTGTAGGTCATGGCCAGGAATATGATATGCGTGGAGATGAGACCGCTCCCTAATAGGGAGTGGAATTTCGAGGATCATCGGGCTATTTACGAAGGGGACGTGGAAGTCACTTTCCGCCACCCGAACCCATGGTCCCGAATGCGTCCGCGTCGTACAAGGATCCCAATGATGTACATTATGCACATTCCGCCAAATTTTGTGTTTCGCCATGGAACACCACCACCACCACCAAGACGTTTTCCGAGACGCACCCTTCCACCAAGTCCATCACCCTCTGAGGAAAGAATTATTTTAGAGGTCCCTGCTCCCTCTCGTCCTTCCACTAGAGCCCGATCTCGGACTCCAGTTTATGTGCCATCTGATCCGGCACATGAGGAGGAGGAGGAGGATCCCATAGAGGATGAGGATCCGGTGGAGGATGCCGATCCGGTGGCGGATGATGAATTCATGGAAAACTCGACTGGAAGTCAGTGGAGAACTGACGACTGAGTTGAGTTCTTGATGATGGAATGTGGATAATGCTACTCATCAGGTTTCTCTTACTTATGCTATCTATGTTTTGAGTTTTTAACCAGTTGCTCTAGGTTATTATAAGTTTTGTTGTAATATATGTAATATATGGTAATGGCCTAGAGTTTCTAAGTTAAGTGCTTTTGACTTTCATGTATGATGTAATGAAAGAATGTATCTTTTGACTTAAAATGAAATATGAAGTATTAATATTTTCCCTTTATGATGTCTTTGATGCTTTCCGCAAGAATTGAAATGGATGATGACTTGGCTTGGAAAAAAAATGGTTGTATTTTCGAATATAAGTATTTTATGAAGAATAGAAAGTCGGATCATCACAGTATTACCATAAAGTTATTCAGAAAATTTCAGTATCCAATGTAAGATACACCACTTATCTGACTAGACATCATATAAGAAGTGAGGTGGGTAAGAAGATGTTCTTATGATAAAATGAACACCGCCCATGTATTTAGTATGATCCCTATTAGTTGCAGAAAACTAATAAGTTAAATGGAAAATCATTCGCTGTCTAGAATAGGACTTCCATGGATCAACAAGTGAATGGATACACAAAGGAAAATAGGACAAAACACTAGGAAGGATTCATTAATAGGAGAATTCAAAATACAAAGAGCAATTGGAAAAACTAACGACACAAAGACTGAAAATAAAAAGCTTGAAGTAAACAAAGACAAAACTAGAAAACTAAGCAGCAGCACCATCATCTTCATTTCCCTCGTCATCCTCAGTTTCTTCATCATCTTCAATAGCCAAAGGATCGAGGCAGTTCTCATCATCTAAGTTGACAGGCACTCTGGTTCCATCCGAAAGGTAGCTATAGAGTACTCCCTCTTCAACTTTGTGCAAAAAGTGCATGCCCTTCGTGGAAAAATCGTTGTTAAAGAAATTCGCTTGCTCCACTGCATTCATAAAGGAGGATTGGACGGATTCAATCCACTTTCCCTTGTACATGTCCCTTTCCTTCTCAGCCTCATTAAGCGCTTCCCTCAGAGTGTTTAAAGCAGCATCATTGGCGTCATTCACCTCTTTCAGTTTGTCATCCATCCTCTTCACAAAATCTTCTTCAACTTGGAAAAGGGCTTGCTTGGTCTTCCTTAGTTCGGATGCTTGGGAGGCAAGTTGTTCAGCCATCTCAACATCTTTCTTGACGTGATCAGCCAAGTCAACAGCTTCTTGTCCAACAAACAGGACCTTTTCAGCATTGTCCTCTAAAAATTGGAGTGTTGAGGCAGCACGAAGTTGATGTTTCTTCAATGACTTCATCAAGTTTACAAATTCCTAACGTGTCATCCCTTGGAAGCGGTGAGAATCAGTTTCAGTCACGAGCATGCGGCCAAAGTTTTCACTCAGGTTTTCACTCAGGTTTTCCTTCCACACAGAGGAAGTGAGACCCCATTGGAGAACCGAATTGAAGAGGTTCTTGATTTTTCCTTTTCTTAGCCGCAGCCTCAGGACTGTCAAGGACCACAACAGCGGGAGGGGGACGGTTCACGCTCGTCTTGCTTTGTTTGAAGGGCTTCCTTGGAGCGTTCCCTAGAGCGGTGGCAAGGGCTGCAAGGTCTTGAGGGCTGGCCATTTTGTCTGCATAAAAATAAAACAAGATGTTGAAATCCATAAAGCAGATGAAAAAAGTTAATGATATGCATGATGTATCCTACCAAAAACAGAACGTAAAGAATCCGGGTCTGCATCGACTATCACTCTCGTATTGATGTACCCAAAGCGTTCATTCCAAGCAAACAAAAAAGCTATAGTGGACCTCTCAGTGTCGGTCAGAATGTTGTTAGGAGTAAGGAAAGAGCGGGTTGGAATCATTGAGTTTTTACAGGACCAAAAGAGTGGGAAATACAGATTTCCCCCATGGTCAAAGAAGAAAGGCCACGAGTTCGGGGCCCCCGTTATCTTAAAGTACTCATTTTTGAATCCCTTCCATGTTTCTGAGTAAGTTTCAAAAACTTTCCAGTTAAGGCGAGATTTTAAGGTAACCCAGGACCATTTCTCCGTCACCTTACTTGAAGCAAAAGGTCCAAAGAAGGTAAAAAATACTGGGAGTGTGCAGGCTAGATTGAAGTGGTTGCATAAAAGTTTGAATGCCCTCAAGTAGCACCAGCCATTCGGGTGAAGTTGGGATGGAGCAAGTTCTAGATGGGTAAGGACCCTGCATTCAAAATCGGTAAAGGGAATACGAACTCCACAGGTATCGAAAAGAACTGCGTACATAAAGAAAAAATTCTCAAGGGGACTTCCTACAGAGCAAATTCAATTTTGGGAAGAAGGAGCTTCTAAGCCATAAAAGTTGGGAGTAAGCCCTGATACTACAAGGTCAGCTTTGTTATGGTATTTTTGTAATAATTGGACATCTACAAATATGGAGGGTCTGCCTAAAGCATCAAGATCGACGGACTCATAGCCTGTACAGTCAATGGGAAGAACGAATTCTTCCGGGTTGGTTTGAGATCTCTTTTTTCCCATGATTGATTCCTGAGAGGAAGTGTTGAAAGAAAATTTAGAGGGAATACTACTGACTTCGCTGAACATGTCCCTTATGATCCATTTCTTCACCAGTTCGTCTAAGGCTTCCCTTTCGCGTTCAGAAAAGGAAGAAATTTGAAGGCCACTGGTGTGGGTAGTAGAGCTTCCAGTATTAGTGGTAAAGGGCTTAGACGAAGAGGAGGAAGAGGGACATGAGGGTGTGTTGCCAGGGAAGGAATTCATGATAAAAGAAAAAGCAGATGGTGAGTATATACCTGACTGGAGTGGAGATTCTGTAGAAAATAGGAGGAAGGAATCAAGGAAGAAGGTATGAACTCGTGTGAGGATATGGAAGAAATGGTGTAACATTCTAAAAATTGATAATTAAATAATATAATTTTAGTATATAAATACTTATTTAAGGATAGGATTAGGCCTTAGAAATTGTACAAGGTTAGCAGGGTAGTATGAGCATAGGCCGACCTAGGATGTAAGTATAGGACCTCGGTCCGATCCCGGCCGAGCTAGTTGAGATTGTGTGCTTATGAACCGAGCTGGATGGGAACCCAACGTGGAACCCGTTGTCCAGTCTGGAGTAGCCGACCTCGGCGTCCTATCCGAGAGGGAAGCTCGGACTATTGCTGTTCCTAAATGCCGAGCTGACGTATCCTAAGCCGACGTACCCGGGCCGACACGTCCTAGCTCCTCCGTGCCAGCTCATGTTGAGCTGTAGCCCTTTGGGATTCGTACCATCCGTACACTGTCCTGGCCATTCACTTTATGTCATTATCATTGCTTTATGTCCCTTTCAAGTACTATTCATGGATTCCCCAAGAAGCCAATGAATCCTGTCCACACAATCTAGCTTCCACAAGAAGCCAATAAATCCTAGCCACACAAATGTTTTTCCTAAATTAATAAAAGAAAGTCCCACCCACAACACTTTGCTTTCCTCATTCTCTTCCTCCTTCGAATCTCTCTCTCTTTCTCTCTGAAAATTCCAGCACCAACATACATTCTTTCTTCTTCTCTTTCACCAAGTTCAACCCCAACCGGAAAACCCTCCTCCTCTCTGTTCTCTTCTGTTTCGACGTCCCTGGACCGGCGTATTGTTGTGGTGGCAGCCAAGAGCTGAACCGTGGTGGTGTGGTGGTGGCAGCAAGGAGGACACGGATTCAAGGGTGTGAAGCTCACAAGGTCAAGGTCTAGGTCAAGGAAGCCATTCTCAAACTCTCAACTCTTATCTCTCACGGTTTGAGGTAAGGAGTGAGTGTTACCTCTACTTGAGTTTGGGTTTCTAGGGTGTTCATAAAGGGTACTAAGAGTGGGTGTTAGATTAGGGAATGGATCTAGGTTAATGTAGAAAGGAAATGGCAAAAAGGGTAAAAGGGAACTAATAAATGAATTAGAAACATGAGTTTGAAGTAGGGATGAGTATCGTTATATGCTATATGTTGGTATTTACATGATGGATTGGTTGAATGTTTTATTATTATTGTTGTTGTTGTTGTATAAGTGAATATGAACTTTGTGTATAAATGTTTATTGAGCCTTGATATTTATGATTCATGTCTGTGGCCGAGCTGAGTGACTTCGGGAATGGGTATGAGAAAATGGTAGAGATGCAAAGTAGGAGAGATAGAGTAATAAGGCAGAAAATGAATAAGGTTAATGGAAAGAGTTAATGGTTACCGAGTTTAGCCGAGAGAGAGGCCGAGCTAGAAAGATGGTTAAAGGGGGAAGTAGAGGGGTTGAGCCGAGAGAGGCCGAGCTAAGTAAATAATGAGATTAATGTAAAGAGGAATAAATTAAAGAGTGGAGCCGAGAGAGGCCGAGCTAAAAGATGGTTAAATGGATAAGAGGAATAAAAGAGAAATGGTTGTGTGATCGGGTCATAGCAGACGCGTACCGGGTGCGTGCATTGATCGCGTTAGACGCATACCGGGTATGTGCAGCTGTAAGACGGGTACTGGGTGCTCGCAGTTATGATTCACACAAGGTTCCGAGCACGGAATCGGTGGGATGTGTTCCTGGTCATAGCAGACGCGTACTGGGTGTGTGCATTGATCGCGTAAGTCGTCGAGATGCGCCACTGTAAGACGAGTACTGGGTGCTCGCAGTTATGGACACTCCTTACCCCATAGAATGATCGGCGGTAGTGCTCCTGGTCATAGAAGACGCGTACTGGGTGCGTGCATTGATCGCGTCAGACACATACCGGGTATGTGCAGCTGTAAGACGGGTACTGGGTACTCGCAGTTATGGATGACACTCCGATATCCGACTTTAAATGGTGTAAGACATGCACTGGGTGTATGCATCCGAGAAGAATAAAAGATTGTAAACTATGTGAAAATGGAATAATGAGTAATGAGACCAAGGTAGAAGTGATAATTCGAGGTAAGAGAATGTGAACCGAGGTATAGCTAGTAAGCGATAAGATGGTAGGATGTGAGCCGAGCTAGATGAGAATGTGTGTATGCGAACTGAGCTACCGATTATATATGCATGTGATATATGGGTTTGATTACTTGTTATTTATATGCTATTTGACTACTTGTGTTCGGCTTGGTAGTTCGGTATGTCATTTTAGAAACTGCTTATTTAAGTTCTGTGTAATGCTCACCTCCTTACCATTTTTCAGGTACTGAGCCCGAGCATACGCAGTCCCCGGCCGAGCAGGATCACTCTCCCTCACAGGGGGAGTAAGTTATTGAGAGTCAGATAGGTGGACGGGTCTCGGCCATTTGGGCCGAGCTAAATTATTGTTTCGTATTGCATTGGGGCTCGGCCCTATAACACTGATTTGTATTTTGAATGACCGAACTAGATATACTTAATTTACGCTTTAATCGAATTTAAGTCTTCCGCTTATTAACTCTGATGTTTTTATATTAATGAAAAGAATTTTTTTTTAATCCTAACTCTCGGGTTTAAGGGTAATTATTGTATAGGGTGTTACAAATGGTGAAGTGAATTTTTTCACTGAAGACTCCTCTTATTTATAGAGAGAGTTCGGTTTCACAAGAGGCAGTGAAAGAGTGCTTGCATTAATTGGAAGTATGCTCAAAGGTCACATCAATTTGGATAGGTCAGTGAGGAGTCATGATGATTACAGTAAGGAGTCATACCTTTTCATCTTCCCAAAAAACTGAATCTCAAGCAATGCATCTCCTCAGAAACTGAACCACCTAGAGGACCGAACTTGTCCTTGGTTTGAATACGGGGAAGGTAGGAGGTCGGATTCCAATGAACCTCTGGGAACAGGAGAGCAGAGACGGGGCAAGTGGATGCCATGGGGAATGCTGGTTTATGTCAGATCAAAGTCTGACCAGAAATTGGAAAATGTGTGGGGAATCTCTTTCTTGAAGACTGGGTCCTTGGGAGCTGTGAGGTCTTGGGAAGAGTTAAAGGTCAAGTTTTTTCAACAAGTACACTCAACATTTTGAAAAGCTAAACCCCATGTCATAAAGTCATCATACCAGCATGTCCAGAATGCTTAGGGAATAGGAGCTTCGGATAGGAATGGGGAAAGTGGAAGACTTAAAGAAGCCACTTAGAACTCATGGCTCACATTTATGAACCATGACTTGGGGGCTACTGTTATGGACCGTATATATGAGACCGGTATGCCAGATATAGGATACAGGTAAGAGGGCTTAGTAGCCCAACACGAGGCCGGTATGCCGGATTCAGGTAAGAGTATTGTTGCTGACCGTATAGAGCCGGTATGCCGAATACCGGTATGAGGCCTTAGTGGCCCAATGAAGCTGATACCGGCATACCGGTATGAGGTCATGGATGTCTACTGCCTTTCTTCAGATCGTTATACCGGTAAGAATCTATCAAGTCAGCCACATGTGTTAGGGAATCAAAGGAAACCCGTTATCCTCATAAGCATTGGATTCTATGCGACATAATACCCGTCATTACGTTCAGATCGTTTACAAGAAACATTACCCGCCTCATGATGGCAGCAATCAACATCATTTAAGCGGGTATGCCTATATAACACCTGGTAAGACAAGCAGGTATGATCTATCTCAGCTCACACAAAAACACACACCACACCAAGTAGAACGACCAGAGTGTGGGTATCTTGGTGTTCAAGGTGCCCACTTCAAGTCTGACATCAAGAGTGTGATTGCCGAATTCTTAGCCGAATAGACTAAGACCAGTAATTCCACGATAGAACAATATTGTTTGTAGAGATATTGCCACCTTAACTAGTTCTTTTTCTGTTTGTCGTTTCTCCTTTGTTCATAGGATAGACAATTGGGCTGCACACTCTTTGGCTAAATGGGTTGTGCACCATCTGTAAACAGGATTCAATTTAATGTCCTTCCTATTTTTCTCGCTGACTCTTTGTAGCAGCTTTTAATAAAAGTCTTTTCATTAAAAAAATGTTAAATAAATAAAGATATATTATTTCAAAAAGTAACGGGGATGATTCTTTGATATGGAAGTTTACTGAGGATGCTATTTATTCAGTTAAGTCTGGATATAATTTTGCAATTGAAAGCATATGTTTAGCTTAATTTATTTTACATACATAAAAATTCATGAATAGAACTCAAAACCCCATACTTAAGTAGTAACCTAAACCATTTCCACTTATACCAACGTGCATTCATTTTTATTCATAAGTTTGAGTACACATACTACCACGATTCTTTAAAAAGTTAACTTTAGTTATGTAAAAATAATGATGTTATTTGTACATCTATATTTAATATTTAAATTCAACATATACTATTTTGAGTAAAGATGTAAAAAATAAGGCTTAATTACATTTTTTTGTCCTTTATCTTATTTTCAAGATTTACTTTGGTCCTTTATTATTTTTTTGAATAATTTTGGTCCTCTATTTTTTTTAAAAGATTCAGTTCAGTCCTTCACTACTTCCATCAAAATAAAATTAGATTTTAGTGGAATATTCTGGAATATTCCCTCCCTTCCTCGGATTGTCGTCGGATTCTGAAAAATGTTGTCGGAACAAAACTGAAATCCGGCAGCATTTAGAAAAAGAAGAAGAAGAAGCATTTCCGAGAAGAAGCATTGTCTAGAATCCGGCGGCAATCCGAGGAGGAGAGGAAATATTCACGAATATTCTGGTGAATTCTAACTTGATTTTGTCAGAAGGACCAAAGTGAATCTTTTTAAAAACATAAAGGACCAAAATCATTTTAAAAAATAACAAAGGATCAAAATGAATCTTGAAAATAAGATGAAAGACCA
Source organism: Crotalaria pallida (assembly GCA_037953625.1). Taxonomy (NCBI): domain Eukaryota; kingdom Viridiplantae; phylum Streptophyta; class Magnoliopsida; order Fabales; family Fabaceae; genus Crotalaria; species Crotalaria pallida. The sequence goes on from CM075653.1 coordinate 30,028,913, forward strand.
AAAATGTAATTAAGCCAAAAAAATAATTAAAAAAATAACTTGAAGGGCCTACAAATTTTTTACCCAAAAAAATAAATGTTGGACTTAAATGTTAGATATAAATGTCAAAATAATATTATTGATGTAAAAAAGTTGGACTTTATACACCTACATTATATACGAACGAGATAGTATAAATAAGTAAAATATTTTTCCTTTTCTTTGATTTGCAATCAATGTTATTAAAACAGTATTGATGATCAAATCAATCAGGGAAGTGGTTTAATGGTTTAACAAGTGGAACGATAATTAAACTGTTGGGATGTATACCATTAATTCGGACATAATATAAATTTCTATATAAGAATACCTATAAAAACAATTTTTTTTTAAAAAAAAAATCAAATTTAACATCCATAATTTATAGTAGTATACTTTGAATTCATAAAAACAACAAACAACCATAACAATTACAGTTCAACTATTTAACAAATTCGTGGTTTAAACTTTAAACTTCAAAATTTTCAAGTCAAACTTAAGGTATTTATCGTACTTAACAAAATAAATTAAGTTTCTTTTATTTTTTTTAAATATATATTGATAAACAACGTCTTTTTAGGATTCCATATTTAAAAGAAAGAACTTATCTGGTTCACAAAATTACGATCGATTTGACGGTTTTCTGGAATTCCAATCAGTTTTTACTTTTATCTAATTTGATGCATAACTAGTTGAATAGACATTACTATATCGATTAAGGATTCAGTTCACTGATTTCCCGATTAAACCGATCCATACAATCCGGTATTTATAACACCGGTTGCAATTGCAATTTAATAATTCAGAATGATGAAAAATAATAGACCTATAAATTGGGGGCTTTATCCACAACGCGCGGGCCCGGGTGATTCATTTTCCTTTCTCATATGGTTTTCTTTATTCTATCCTTCTTACCCTGTGGCTGAGCACACCTTGCGGATAAGCCTTGCACACTAGCACCATGTTTCCACCAGTTTCCTAGCTTTATTTTATCTTCATTTTCATTTAACTTTTTTGCTCTTCTCTTTCCCGTGCTTTATGTAACCAAGACCAACAAAAATTAACTCTATTCTCTTTCCATTTTGTAGCATCCAACTCCATATGCTTAATCCACTAAACTTGTCAAACCACCGAGAATGATTTTGTTCATTTTTTCTTAGCCATCAACATATATTATACAAGACCGTACCATATATTTCATCACCATAATCTTGTGATTGTTTTATTAAATAAAAGAGCTAGGGTATGTCTGTTATAGGCACATATTCTCATATTCTCTACAGAGAGATTTACCAACAGCACAACCACCAGTATTTGTTGGTAAATGGTGGAGGCTATTTGTTTTCTCCTAAGAGTGGCTGTGGGAACTTATGGACTGACCAAAGAAACAAAGAACGCAAGATTAGGAGGAGGAGGAATTTGAGGGTGGAAGTGAATTGGTGGCCAGATGCAAAACCAAGTGTGATAGAGATGGAAGCCATTAATGACAGTGAACAACTGGATCAAATTCTACTCCATGCTCAGCAAAATTCCCAGCCCATCATCATTGACTGGTATTTTTTTTTTTTTTTTCCTTTTATTTTTATAAATCTTCTTATCTTACTGTATGAAGTTGTCTTTTAACAACCTGTTAGACTTAGACTAGTACTCCCCCTCATCATAAACAAGAATTTTGTTTTTATTTATTCCTCCTCTCATTAAGAAATTTAATAGTATAAGAATTATTATTTTTATACCTACTTCTATTTAATAGTGTTGTGATGTATGTAAGGAGTAGAGAGAATTCACTAATTCTATTCTTATTTATATGTCACATTTGAAAAAAAAAATAGTTTCTACTTATTTGTCTCATTTAGAAGTTCAAAAGGGCAATAATTGTTATTTCCCATATCTACATTTATTTAGTGGTGTTTTGACTTTGGGAAGTAGATAAAAAGAATTTTGGCTTATTTAAGTTTTTATATCTGAAAGTTGAATGGGTTTTGGTTTTAGTCCCTATCTTTTTATTTGACCGGTCTTGAACCTTAAAAGTTTGAAAATTTTGGTTTTAATCTCTATCGTTAGGGATCCACCGTTAATTGATGACGTAGCTAACGGAGTGTCGGCATGCCACATGTTTTTTTTTTTAAAAGTAAAAGTTCCTTGAAAGTGGATCGAATTTTGGTTTTAGTTCCTATTTTTTTTGGATCGGTCAAGGTCCTTCAAAGTTTAAAAATTTTGGATTTGGTCTCTGCAGTTAGTAAAATACCGTTAATTGCTGACATTACTAACAGATTGCCACATCATCGCCACGTGTCTGCATAATAATGAGTTATTGTCACGTTGGTAGAAAACATGTAAGAACAGTAGACATGTAATAACAGTATAACAGCATAGAATAAGACAGGATTTTTATCATGTATTTGATTTATTATATAATCAGAAAAGACGAAAGACTAAAAATTATAATATTTTAGTTCATATGAAATCTCACATATTGAATGATGTATGATGAGTTTGTTTAAGTTATTGGGTTCGTGTAAGTTAAGCAATCTTGGGCCAACCGTGGCTAGAGTTCTGCATGCATTGTTGGGTTATCCATGTCATTTACCAATATGGCCACAACTCATTAGTGTGCAGACATATGGCATGTTGATGTGACAATCCATTAACTAACGGTATTTTACTAACGTACGGTAGGTACCAAAACAAAAAATTTTAAACTTTCAAGGACCTTAATCGATTAAAGAAAAGATAGGGACTAAAACCAAAATTCGGTCAACTTTCATGGACCTTATACTTTTAAAAAAAATACATGGCATGTTGACGTGACACTCCGTTAGTCATGTCATCAATTAGCGGTGAATCCTTACGGCAGGAACTAAAACCAAAATTTTTAAACTTTTAAGGATTAAAACCGGTCAAATAAAAAAATAGGGACTAAAACTAAAACTCGGTCAACTTTCGGGGACCAAAAACTTAAATAAGCCTAGAATTTTTTAGAAAGAAAGAGCATGATAGAAAAAAAAAGCTTATTTATGGTTTTAGTCCCCGAATGTTAGGAGTATTTTGATTTTGGTACTTGGAAGTTTTTTTGACCTTGACTCATCCTTAATTGTTTTGAAAATTTGGTTTTAGTCTCTGCCGTTAAGAAAAATTCGTTAATTGCTGATGTAGTTAACGAAATGCTACATCAGCATACACGTGTACAAGTATTGCATGTCACTAATTTGATGACGTGAATGATCTGGACCTGCAGGAGAAAAAGGGTCAAGGCCCAACCAAAATGTGTTTGTGGATTGGGCTATGACCCATTTGCTCATGCGGGTCCGGATCCTCCACGTCATCCTATCATAACATTTCATACTTGCATATGTGTATGTTGACGTGACGTTTCGTTAGTCACCGTTAGTAATTAACAGATTTTTATTAATAACAAGGACTAAAACCAAATTTTCAAAAAAATTAAGGATGAGTCAAGGTCAAAAAAACTTTCGGGAACCAAAATTAAAACACTCCCAACTTCCAAGGACTAAATACATAAATAAGAAAAAAAAACCATATAATTTACTAAAAAATCAAAATAATCATTAATTTTTTACAAGGTATATTTTTGTATAATGAACTAGATAAATGATAACAAAGAGAGTATATAGTTTCACTGAGTTATGTAAGTTTGCATGATCACTTAGGAAGAGTATGCAAACCAACTATATAGTTGTCTAAGAGCTTGCTTGGTTTGATGGATAAGATAAGATAGGACAAGAAAAAGATAAAATAGAGTAGGATATGATATATGCAAGATAAATCTAATATTGTTCAGTGATTGGTGAGTATTAGATAACAATAATATTGATATGATAGTAACAATAATAATAATGTGGTAGTGGTGTCAAGTGATAATTATTGTGTTAATGTGTAACGGTACGAAAGTAAAAAAACATTTCTTTCCTTTTTTTTTTATCATTTGTAACTCAATTCCTCTCCATAAGATAGATAGCACACTATGTTAATAGGCTTTGATTAATCAACATAATATCCTATCTTATTTTATTGATACATCAAACTCTAAATAGCAACATGAGAAGGTTACATATTTTAGGTTATTTAAGTTTTTGGTCTCTGAAAGTTGATCGAGTTTTGGTTTTAGTCCTTATCTTTTTTTTAAATTTTTTTGTTTCGGTTTCGGTCTCTGCCGTTAGGGATCCACCGTTAATTGATGACATGATTAGCAAGGTGTCACGTCAGCATGTCATGTGTCTTTTTGTTTGAAGTAAAAAGTCCCTGAAAGTTGATCTAATTTTGGTTTTAGTCCCAATCCTTTTTTTTTTTTACCACTCAAGATCCTTAAAAGTTTAAAAAAAAAAATTGTTTTGGTCCCTAACGATCAATCCATTAGCCACGTCATTAATTAACGGTAAATCCCTAACGGTAGGGACCAAAACAAAAAAAAATTTAAACTTTTAAGGATCAAGACCGGTCAAATAAAAAGATAGGAATTAAAATCAAAACTCGATCAACTTTCATGGAGAAAAACTTAAATAAGCCCATATCTTATTATGTCTCATCATATATGCAAATTAAGCCCCAAGTAAGAAAATTATTATTTGACCTATAGTTTCCAAGAATTCCAACTAGAGTTGTCCTTTGGTTTTTTCAAAGGTATTATAATAACAGTAGCTACCTTCTAAACAATTTTTCAAGCCATCGGATTTTATTATTTATAGAGTTTAATGAGTGTGTTGAAAATGTAAAATTTTTTCTAATATTATCTCTGTTTATAGATAATTTAAAACTAAATAATATTTAATACATGAATGTTACATTATATAATATAGTGTCATGATGATAAGGAACATAATTTATATTGTTATTGTACAACTACTTTTATCTTATTTTTATACAATTTTGTAAGACAGTAAAATAAAATAAACAAATATTTATCAAAATAATACAAACCCACATGCCACATCCGAAATAGTCAATGCACTATTTCCATCTTTTCTTTTTACAAATTTTTTCTTCAAAAATACAAAGAAACTAACTGTTTTTGTGCCAAATAACAAATTTCTTATAATAATGACTACTCCTATATAGATAGCATATATAAAAAAAAAAAAAAAAAACTACTGTAATTCTAGTATGAGAAAATCATTATTGCGGAAAATTGATGCTAAGTTTTTTTGTTTTTTTTTAAACATAATATTTGAAACTCTGTTTCAATATTTATTTGAATAACCACGGTTCGATCCCCCGCAACAACGTTGGGAGAGGAATAAAACCTTAACCCCGGGACCCCCCTCGAACTGGATTAGTCGGCCCAGTGGGCCGGATACCAGGGTGCAAACCAAAGAAAAATATTTATTTGAATATGTGCATCCTCCTTTTATTTTTATTTAAGTGTCTCTTAAGACATAAACAAATAGATCAGTGTATATAATTAATATAAAAAAAACACAATTCTTTTTTATTTGAGAAAATAATATATACACTGACAGTATATTTTTTACACTCTCAACATATTATCCACCGTTGATTGGTTAGCTTTGGTTGACTTATAAGTAAAAATAATGTATATTGATGGTGGATGATGCACAAACAGTATAAAAAATTTTACACTATCAGTATACAGATATTAAACTCTTTTTATTTTCTATAGGAGAATAGGAATGACAACAAGTATTTTTAAATGAGATAATAGTCACATAGGTCCCCGAAAGATACCTGTGGAATCAGTTAAGTCCCTGAAAGATTAGTGAAATCTCTTAAACCCCCAAAGATCATTTTGGAATCAGTTAGGTCCCTGAAAGATTTGTGGAATCTCTTAAACCCCTAAAAATCAATTAGGCATCACATTAGTCCCCCAATGAGGGACTTAACGGAATCCTATGTGACACATTAAATGTTTTGTTGGCCCAAACATGACACCTTCTTAACATTCCAATATCGCATTGGGGCCGACAAAGCATTTAACGTGTCACGTAGAATTATATTAGGTCAATCCTGACGAAATTGAATGGGGGGACTAATGTGACGCCAAAATGATCTTTGAGGAGTTTAAGAGATTCCACAAATCTTTCAGGACCTAACTGATTTCGCAGGTATCTTTCGGGGACCTATGTAACTATTAACTCATTTTTAAATCATTGTTTTAAGTATGTAATATATGCATCGGGTGTCTTATCAAAATATTTACGTATCAGGTGTATAGAATAAATAAATATATAATGTATATTTGTATTAAAAAATTAAATAATTATATTTTGATTAATTAAATATATTATTTTTCTCATAAAAACTAACTTTTCAAAGTTTTTTATCTTATGAAAGTGTGAACAAATACCTTAAAATATTGTTTAAGAAAGTAAAAAAAAAAATTATCTTGTGATGAAATGACGAATTTCAAATTTCGAAAATTAGTAAACTTAGATTTTTAAAACAATTTTTTTAATGTATTTCACAACAATACCTAAAGACATTGATCAATCAGACCCTTTATCTTATACACTGTGCATAAGTTTAAAAAACTCACTAATAAATACTCAGCTAGAAATAAAAGTATATACTTATATATATTTTTTATATTTTGCATATTTATCCATATTTTCTTCAATTTTTGAATCTTTCATCAAATGTGACTAAATAATTCAATGTCTTAACTACAATTTTTGTTGTTTTTTTAAAAGAAAAAATTCATTACCCCAAGCAAAGTTCATAAACAATAAAAAAGGTCATTAGGAAAAGTCTTGCCACCTTTTAGGAATGGTGCAAAACTAATGCAGATGCCTGAAATCCACAGCTATTTTGCTACCTTCTAGGAAGGGTTCAAGACAGCCAAAGTGCTAAAGAATAACAAATAAATGATACTAGAGTTGTTGTCCGATTCTATAAACTAAAACTATTCCTCCAATCTACAAAAATAGGAAAACAAAAACTAATCCTATGAGCAATCTCGCTCCTAATAGTACTCAAAATTATCCGCAAACTCCTCTTCTGATTTTTTTTTTTGTGTTGTTGTTGTTGTTATTGTTATTGTTATTTGTTACCAAACTTTTTTTCTTCAGGCACAGCAATAGCTTTTAACTGTAAATTTAGGATAATACTCCCCTTTAAAAAAAAAAATTAAGGGTTTATTTAAGTTTTTAGTCCCTGAACTTATGTGCTCTTTTGGAATTGGTCCTTGAACTTTTTTTTTGATGCTTTGAGACCCTTAACTTTGCTCAAATTTTGGAAATGATCCTTTCATCACTTAAGTGATGATATGACCGAGTATATGCCACGTCACATTCGCCTCATCGATAGATAACGTGTCAGATAATGCCACGTGAATTTTTTAAATTAAAAAAATTTAAATTTATTAATAATATTGAAAAACTTTATTTTTTAAAGAAAATCGAATCTTTTAATAAATTTTTAAATAAATTATTTTTTTAATAAAAAAATTCATGTAGTGTCTCGTGACTCTACATAACACGTCACTCGTCGATATTGTGATAGTGACGTGACATGTTGCCGGCTATATCATCACTTAAGTGATGAAATGATAATTTCCAAAAATTAAACAAAGTTCAAGGACCCAAAGCATCGAAAAAAGTTTAAGGATCAATTCCAAAAGAACACCTAAATTCAGGGACTAAAATGTTAAATAAGTCAATACTCAATCCCAATCTCAAATCATGAAATGTAATTTTTACACTTCATATTTTCTCTTTTGTAAATCATTAAATTACATTATTAGCGAATTTTTAGGGCAGACTTGATAATTTTTTCTTCCATTTTTTGTGAATGTAGGATGGCTACTTGGTGCCGGAAATGCATCTATTTGAAACCAAAGTTGGAGAAATTGGCAGCTGAATTTGACACCAAGTAAGCTTTTTAAAAAAAAAAAAAATCTAATCCAGCTCATAAACCGAACTGCTAATGAATGAACTCAATTTTACTATTCTTTCCATTTCATAAGCATGGTAAAAAAAAAAGATTCTTAAAATAAAGTTAAAGTAATTAATAAATTTTTTTAAAAAATATAAATTTTAAATTATTATTGATTGATCAATATAAAATGAATCAAATTAGTTATTTAATAATTAATTGATATATTAGATAAATCATTAAATAAATATCTTCTTATTTTTTAGTTTTTCAATGTTTTTATTGAGTACAAATTAATCAATTTGTTTTTCGTTTCACAGAATCAAATTCTATTACGTGGATGTCAATAAAGTACCTCAGTCTCTGGTCAAGCGTGGAAACATCTCCGTAAGTACGACTTTTCTTCTTTTTTTTTTGGTATACCCGTAAGTACGACTTTTCAATCTCTCAAAATTACCCCTTACCCTCTGTTTGGTTATCGGAAAAAAATGGGAAGAGACATAATAAAAAGATTATGACCAGTAGATTTTATGGTTATTTAATATAAGAAAAAATGTGAAAGAGAGAAAAGTTGAATTTTCTCTTTTTTGTTTGATTGGAGAAAAAAATGGAAAGAGAAAAAATAATAAATTTGTTAAAAGACAAATATACCTTTGTATTACATAGCATAAATAAATATTTTTTTTCTCTTTTTTTTTCTTTATTAAACATAACCAAATATTTTTTTTTACTTCAATTATTTTTTAAATAATAAAAATTCTAGATTCAAAAATATATATAAAAAAATTGCATCAATTTTAAAAAAAAACACACACACTGTCAATAGCTTTTTTATAAGAAAAATGATTTATAAAACCAAAAAATATAAGTTACAGCAAAGACAAGAAAACCAGAACACAGTGCAGGAAAAAAAAAAGGCTGTGAAAAAAAGATGGCAGAGAAGGAGAGTAGGTTGCAGAGAAGGGGAAAAAAAACCGCATGGATAGGAGGGATGAAATTTGATACCATAATTCATGGCTGCATAGACGGTAACAAAAGTGGTGTCTCTTTTGGTTATTTTAGGACCTCAACTATGTTTTCTCCTCAACTATATTGTAGTCCCACTCCAGTTTTTCTCTCTCTCTCCTTAGCTTGTTTTTTCTCCGGTATCAAACATGAGATTTTCTTGTTTTCTTCTCATTTTCTCCTCCCAAAATCTTGTTTGCATTAGTGCATACTTCCTCCCGTCTATAATCTAAAAAAAAAAAATAGTATATATTTATCTTAGTCTGAAATATAGATAAAGTTAACTAATTTTGTATTATCATTATAATTATTCCAAAAATATTCTTAGGAAGTAGAGATTTCATTTAATTTTTATTTCATTCTCAATGCAATTTTTTTAAAGTAGCTATATTTTTTACGAATTTGAAAAAATCAAATATACTCAACTAACTTTCTTAATAAATGTGATTTTGTTTACTTTTTCTTATAATAGAACCGGAGAGAGTATTCCTTTGTCCCATTTTTTTTTTCAAAAAATGTAAAAGAAAATTGTCGGAAATCAGTGTCACATTAATAAATAAAAAAATTTTAAATTGTGATTGTGTAATAAACCTTTGTTTAAAGTAAATTTGAGTAATAAACCTTAATTGTAAAAGAAAGAGAAAAGTTTTGATTGATTCCATTTTTTTTTACATTAATTATAATAAATATTACCCCGTCTTTATATATGTCTCTTTTGAAATTTTTATTTGTTCATATTTATAAGATCTTATATCAATTTTTAAAGATAACTAATTACTTCTTTCCACAATATCACCTATTTATACTATTACTTAACTCTTTTTAGATTTCCAATACTATTAATAGGGATAATTTTGAAAATACATATAAAATATTCACATTTCCAATACAATTAACTAAATTAATAAACTTTCTTAATAGACGTGAAATCTATTAAAAAGGTCTTATATATAGGGACAAAGTGAGTTTAAGATTAAGGAATATATTGATTATTGAGAAATGATTTTGTAATTTGTGTTAAAAAAATGTTGTTCTTTATTTTTGGTGTTTATACAAAAATCGTCATTTTTCTTTAAAAAGAAAGTACTCTCTGTCCAAAATGATGATAAAATTTCAAAAAGTGAAAAAAAAAATTAAATTAACAGAACATGTTTTCAATGTTTTGTCAGATAAATTAATCAATCATCAAGCAATTAATTTAACGCATTCTTCATTTATATCTAATCACAAACTATTATACACAATTTTCAAATATTTTTATTTACTATTGTGACTAAATTTTGAGAGAATTTTCTTAGAATTTTTTATGATTTTTTTGACTAAGAGGGTATTACATTTTGTTAGCTTAAAAATGTAGGGTTGTTTGCAAGATCAAATCTCTTCCAATTATTTTTTTTAAAGAGCAATAATTTAGAGATCTATACAAGGAGGCTTAAAATTAAATTCACGTATAGAATTTTGATACTTGTCATTGTTTTAAGTTATGAAAATAATAAAAGAACATAAATTCATGACAAATATTTCAATCTTATACATGTGTAAACTTGTGTATAAATATTTTATGTAAGTCTTTTGATATTTTTTTTGTCATGACACATGCCAAAGTCTCGTGTATGTGTGTAACATATTTTTTCATTTCTGCTACACTTGAAAGTTGAAACTGGAATCTTTGTAACAAATTTTGAGTTTCATATTTTTCAGGAATTTAATAAATAAGTATTGATGATGTAAAATATTTTACATCGTCAAATTATTATCTATCATTTATCTGTGAAGCATTACTTCTATTTAAAAATTAATTATCATAATATAAAAATATAAATAACATATTTATGGTATAAAAACATTTTACATTATTGGTACACCGTCTATTTTTTGTTTTTACATTTATGTACTTTAGTATCACAAGTTGAGTCAAGTTAACAAGAAGAAATATTGTCAAACCCAGCTCGAATCAACATATGCATTCGCTGCATATGGAAAATTTTGGGTGAGGTTGATGGGCTTGGAGCCCGAATTAGAAGGAAACCTAAGTGGCTAACTGACTTCATTTGAAGTGTTAAGGATCCATGTATTTTCTTTTGGGAATTGCTTTTTGGTCCCGCATATAACTTTTTGGCCATAATTTGCCTGAACCAAAATATTCTTAAGTTTGTCAAAATTTCCGGTAATACCAAACCAGAATCTTTCCGGTTTCACTGAACCGAAATAAATTTAGACCCCTTTTCCGGTTTTGTTTGATAAAGTTTCAATACAAATAGCTGTTGGAAGATTTCCGACTTAACCGAATCGGAAAGAGTTTCGGTTAAGTCAAACCGGAATAAATTCGTTTAAGTAAAACCGGAAACATTTTAGTTAAGCAAAACCGGAACAAATTTAGACCCCTTTCCGATTTGTGAGATCTAGTTACAATATAAAAATGAGTCGAAATCTTTCCGACTTAACCGAACCGGAAAGGTTTCGGTTAAGAAAAACCGGAATAGTTCCGATTCTGCAGAATCGGAAGTGATTCTCATCTGCATATTAAGCTAGAAATATCGGAATAGTGCTTCCGGTTCACCAAAACCGGAAGGATTTTTTAATTTCTTCTGGTTCAACAATATCGGAAAGATTTTTCCGGCTTCATAGAACTGGAAATGCTAACACCCTTAAGGATATTTTGGTCTACAAAAATATGAAATGAGGGCCAAAAAGTCGAAAAGGGGGAAAAAAGCAATTCCCTTTTTTTTTTAGTTTATTTGGGCCTAGCCTTGTTTTTTAGCCCATCATCTTGAAGCTAGGGATATTTTCCCTTTTGTAGTTGCACGTTGGCTGCTGGAAGTCAAGAAAGAAGTTATTTGTCATTTGCATTTTATTTGCTTGTTGTCTTTGCTTTCTCTCTTCTCTTGCAATTTACTGGTTTTCCCCTTCAAACCCACAACATCCTTAGAGGTATCTCAGAAAATTGGTCTCTCAGCAATTGGGTAAGAGCATATCCTAAATATATAATAATAAATAAAAATAATTAAATAAAACAACTCAACTCAACAAGCGGAGTCAAGTACTCAACCTCTGGGAGACAAACCTCTTGTCCAGTTTATATCCGACCTTAACTAGTTTCTAATTGCTTACAGTGAGTATGCTTTGGGATGTATAATTTTATCATTTGTGGTGGAAAAAATAAATCGAACAGGCTCTACTTCTTCCTAGTAATATAATTTGCTAAATACTACTGGTTATCTTTTTTCTTTTTACTTCGTTATTTATATTGTTGTTCTGCTTCGCAGAAAATGCCAACAATTCAGGTGCGTACCCCAGTACATTAATTTTGTATACGATAAAAAAAATATTGCAAGTTATGGAAAATAAATTGAAATTGGTGAATTCCTTACAGCTATGGAAAGATGGAGAGATGAAAGCTGAGGTTATTGGCGGCCACAAGGGTTGGCTAGTCATCGAAGAAGTTCGAGAAATGATCCAAAACTTTGTATAATACACTAGTTCAGTTTTTTTATTTTTTTAAACCCTGCCTCATTTTCAAAATGTTACCGAAAAAAAAGTATATTCAAATTGTATTTTAATGTTGTGTTACAACAGGTCAACGACTTGTAGTTGTGTACAGTATCTTATTTCAATGGAACTCTCCCTACAATAGCCAAATTACAATTACTTATAAAAAATTCAGTTCATACACATTGATTATAAGCATTTGCATAACAAATTCTTAAATCAAAAACATAATCCCAGAGTCTAAGACATCAAAAACGATGAATCCTCCTCGATTCTCATTCTCATTTTGAAATCAGTCACTGTTGAATGGTGACCATTGTCACTTCACTCATTTGATTTCATACATCACTGTCATCTTCATCTACGAGTGATTGACAATTCAAAAACGAAAACTGTAATACTCCTAATTTCGTCTTCCGAATAATAATATTATTGTAATTATTATAATTATTTATTCTATAAATAAAAGCTCAATGTTTGATTATTGATGTGCATTATGTATTTGTAATGTGTGAAAAATAATTTTGGTTGATATTTTGTATAAAAATATTAAGTTTTGCAGTTAAGTCCTTGGGGAGGACCTAAATGCAATAATAGAAGGATTGTTGAAGGGAAAACCAATTAAATATGAATTTTTCAAAGTTTTAGTCGTGGTAATCGATTACCACGATAAAGCAATCGATTATCATAGTGCAAAATAGCCGTAGTTGAGTGCGTTTGATGAGTAATCACAAAGATTACTCGTTAATCGCGACAAAATCACCTTAAGTCATAGTGGGAAACGCGTGTCGATGTGCATGGACCATGAATTCGTCTATATAAGCACCCATGTTGAAGGAAATTGGTCCATTTTGCTCTGATTTGGAATTTTACTCTTATTAGGGTTCTTAATTTCGTTCCTTCAATTCTCCTTCAATACTGAGAGTTGATCTAAGAGTTTTACACCATTGTAAAGCTCACATCACGAGCTTTACAAAGAAACTAAAATTGTGAGTTGAGGTTGAGTGTGTTGGGAGTATTGAGCTCTGCAAGTACGGGTCAAAAACCTGCAGAATCAGCTTTCTGTGTAGGGAAGCTGACTTTGGAGCTCGATTTTGGTAAGCTCCTGCACTCTTTTGATCTCAAACCTCTTCGAATCTTTCTTGCATGTTGCAGAGATTATAACCTAACCATTTTCCCCAATTCTTATGCATGTTTGCTATGTCAAATTCTCTGGTTTTGTAACCCACCGAAATTGTCCTACATGTTCTGCTTTGAAGTGGATTTAGTGGAGTTTGGTGTTCAATCTCATTTTTTTGTGAAGTCTTGTTCTAACACGACTTAGAGGTAAGGGTGAAGCTATACATTCACTAGAATAAGAATAAAATGTAGTGTTTTATGCTACGAGCCACCATGAGGCTTTAAGGGCTTAGTTTGAAATAGAACTTTGACTTTGAGGCCAATCTGAGCCATAAGACTTGTTGGAACAAGTTTGAATTGTTGCATGTGAACTTAATTGATGCTGAATCCATGTTAAAAATGAGTATATATGAGTTTGATACTTGAAGTTGTTGAATTTCACGTTTTTATGCATATTGATGTGAGATTTGGATTCTCTGTGAATTGACATGTTTTCAGTGTTGAGACATGTTTAATATGCATGAACATAGCTCTGTTGATCATTGGTTTGAGCTAAAAGTGGTTAGAATTGAAAATGGTATGTTAAAACTCAATTTTTAGTGCATCTGTTGTCATGGTAATCAATTACCACGATTTGATCATCGATTACCAAACCATGTCTGATGCAGAACATTGAAAATACACGTAGTAATCAATTACCAGGATTGATAATCGATTACCAAGGCTAAAAGTGCTTAAAAATACCATTTTTAATTTAACTCCTTTTATTTAAACCTAATTATACCCAAAGTGGTTGATGTGATACTTTGCATGATAATTTTATTATCAATCATGATATTCATGAAAGTTTGATATATTCATTTGCCATATTTATTGCATGTTTCATATAATGAGATTAATGGCTAATCCATAATGAAAAAGAATTATGTGCACTGATGCATGGTGAATGGTGATAAATTATCGTTTCATGTTCGAGGAACATAAGGAGGGCACTCAGGGAGTACCAAATTGATTGCGACTTGTTTAATGACACATTTATGAGTTGGAAATGTGGCCAGTATTGTGAGATACTGTTGATGTGATTATTACGTCTTCACGACGTGATGTTCACCTAAGGAGTGGCGTTATGTATCACGTTCCGAGCAAGTTTGGCTATACGTTATGAGAACGCATGATTGTGCTCTTGGAGTATATTTAGGTTGTTTGGTTGGACGTCTATGAAAGTGATAGCTGGAGAATCTCAGGAATGTGAGAGATAGCAAGCATGCATCATGCCACCATAATTAAAGGAATTAATTACAAATGAAAATGACTTGATCATATGTTTATGCATGCTACTTGACATCTCATGTCTGTGATTGTTTATAATTCCTGTTATTCTTATTTGATTATGTGAATTGTATTGCTTACCCCTGTGCCCTTTTTAGGTGATGGTGCGTTACCTAGCCTGCATCGAGTTACGCCCACTCCCTAATGGACTGTGGTACTATGAGGACCATAGAGCCACCTACGAGGGGGAGGTAGAGTTGACATTCTACCACCCGAACCCTCTGGCTCATGTTCGTCTTTGTAGGTTCCGCACCCCGATTATCTATATCATGCATGTGCCCCTTTTTATACCTACCATGAATCACCCCCACCTAGACCAACTCGACGTTTTCATAGTTTTCAATTTAGAGCTGCCACCCGATCTCACCCATCTGCTTCCAGAGTTATCCGCGAGGATACTCCTACTCCTGGTGTAACATCCCGAATTTTAATCCCAAGTATAATTAGAATAATAATAAGATTGAGATAATAGTAATAATAATAATAAGGTACAGATGGGTGTTAAAAATGTATGATAATAGAAAATTAAGAATAAAATAATTAAATGATTTAATATGATGCTTTCAAGATTTTTTTTTGGTTTGCACCCTGGTATCCGGCCCACTGGGCCGACTAATCCAGTTCGAGGGGGGTCCCGGGGTTAAGGTTTTATTCCTCTCCCAACGTTGTTGCGGGGGATCGAACCGTGGTTCGCCCTACCAAGTGCAGCCCCTGGCACCACTGCACCAACAGCTCGTTGGTTGATGCTTTCAAGATTGGAGAGTCATAATAAAATTTTGATTTCATCATTATATTTGAAATATGTTTTCTAGTCAAAATAAGTATAAATTTGTTATCATACGTTTTTCAAAAATAAAAGAGTACTTTTATTTAGTTAAATTAATATTTTGACAGGGAGCTCAAGTGACAAGTCTTAGAAGCATTTTTATAAATTGTTTCTTTAGAAATATATGTTTAATTTAATATTTTGGGTCTTCCTGTAAAGTTTCATATCATTATGAGACTATTTTATTTTTAACTTGGTCTAATTTTAATATATAACCGGTATAAGTTACATTTAATGATTTTTTATTTCAAAATTATAAATATTATATTTTATCAAGTTTGATATCAGGATTGAGAAAATATATTTACATTTGAATTTTGATACTTTTGTTACGCAATAGATATCTTTAGAGAGTGATTAATTAAAATGTCTCTTTTCATAGTAGACTGATAACTTTATTATTTTTAATCTTTTTTGGATAAATAAAAATAAAATATTATTCTACTTAAAATATATTTTATTTTTAGGATCATCAAACATTTAATTATAATGCAAAATACTTACACACATTGACCCACAAATGAAAACAAAATATAAAATAATATATATAATATATTATAATAACCTAATCTACCCCATGTCCCCACTGCTCCACTTACTTTTATATATATATATATATATATATATATATATATATATACACACACACATACACATACACCCCAAGCCCCACCCCCCCGCGTTAAAACAAAAGGGAGAAAAATGATAAGTGAGTGAAAGAGATCTAAGCAGAAGTATAGAGAGAGAAGACGAAGGGCGACACAGAGGGGGAAAATTTTGAAATTTTTATAACTTCTCGGTCCGATTATTCAAGATCCAAGCGTCCAATCTCAAATCTTTCTTAGGCTTTAGAGCTTGGAGCTTTTCTCTCCCTAATGCCCAAAAGTCCTCAAGAGAGGAAAGAGACTTCATTCCCTCTATCTTATACATCATCAAACAACATCCCCACGCACTTGTTGGTAACTCAAAGGAAAGGAGAGAGCTCTAGAGTTCAAGGTTTTATCTCTCTTTATTTGAGGTAAGAGGGTTGTATTAATTACCTTTATTTACGAAGAAGATTCTAGGATTGTTATAGTGGTAGCTAAGGATTGAGTAATAGAGATGTATGTTAACGAACCTTATGGTAGTCCCTGCTGAAAAAAATTGAATGTTTAGAGTAATTAAAGGAAACCACTTTTAATGGTTAGGAATATATATGTTTTAGGATGATATCTGTGATGAATAAGTGCATTTAGGATATTGCGTGTTAAATTTGTTTTATAGATTCTTATGAAATAATTGGTGTAGCAAAAACTTACAAGATGATAATCGAATAATTAAGACTCTTTGAGACCAAGTGAATAGCTAAGTAATAAATGGTGAATACTAAGGGGACGAATTAAGCGAGTAATTAAGAGTGAAGGGGATTAACCAAGATTAATGGATAGAATAGCAACAATAAGTTAAATGATAATATGACTCATGGTGGCCGAAGGAATAATTGGGGATTAGAAGAGGGGATTAAGTTTAAATGAATAGCTTAAGTAGAGTTGAATTAATTAAAAGTGATGGTGATCAGGAAACAGAGGTTAAGCAAAGAATTAAGTTATAAAGTATAAAAAGGAAAGATGTCAGAGAATCTAGGGAACGATTATATATAAAAGGATAACGTATTGAATAAATAATAAGTTAGAAAACTATCAGAATAACGAAGTGTGTAACTAATGAGGAAAATGAAAAAGAAATAAGGATAATTAATAATAAAACAAAAAGAGAAATAAGAAGTTAAAAAGGAAAAATATGAATTGAAATAAAAGAAATGGAAAGTGAGAGAAATGAAAAGTAGAGACCCACAAGAAAAATGTTAAGAAACAGAAAACAAGAAAGTAAAGACAAGCGAAAGGAGAACTAAATGAACTGTAAACAGGAAACCGGCGCAGGTTAGATCGTGAGATCTGGTCGTGAGACCCTGTGGCCAAATAATGAAAGACTAAGCCGTCACAGGTTAGGTTGAAAGACCTGGTCACGAGACCCTGTGACTAATGAAAGATAACCGGTGCAGGTTGGATCGTATGATTTGGTCGTGAGACCCTATCGCGCACAGGTTAGATCGTAGGATCTGGTCGTGAGACCCTATGGCACAGGTTAGGTCGTATGATCTGGTCGTGAAACCCTGTGGCTAAATAATAAAGACTAAACTGGTGCAGGTTAGGTCGTTGGGCCTGGTCGTGAGACCCTGTAGCCAACGTTTGGAGAACGGATGACTAGAACAGATTAACAAAAAGGAAATGAATAAGAATAACATGGTGCAGGTTAGGTCGTTGGGCTTGGTCGTGAGACCCTGTAGCCAATTAATAAAAAGGAAAGAAATGAGAATATACGTTAAATAAAAGTGAGACAAATAGAATATGGTTTTGCGGATGCCCAGCCAAGTAAGACGCCCTGGACTGGGCGCAATGGTTGCGTAAGACACGCGTGTTGATGTGTGCAGCGGTAAGACGCGCATGAAGTTGTGCGCAGTGGTGGGTCCGTGATACCTCAATAATATGGGAAACGGATAAAACAGAAAAGAGTGGAAACAGATAATGAGAATAGAATGAAGGGAATAGAAACGTAGAAACGAGAAAAGGCTAGATAGGAGAATAAGAACGAAGGAAAGAGAACTTGATAAGGAATTAGGAATGAACTGGTTGGGAACAATTGAGTAATTTGTAGCGTAGAATATGTTGTAAATTGTTTATGTTAAATGTGCTAGGCTTAGTTTATTGTTATGCTCTTTTAGAATCTATTTTCCTAAGTTCTGTGTAATGCTGCCCTTCTTGCTATTTTTCCTACAGGTACAGAAGCGGAGCATACACCCTTTTGCAGGCCGAGTAGGTTAACACTCCACCATGTGGAGTGTTCGTTTGTTCTGAGAAAACCGGAGATTTATTTATGTTAAGAACTGTTATTTTTGAAAGTTAACTTATGTAGTAGTTATATGCCCTAAACTTGTATTAATCGGGCATTAGGATTTAATCTGGTTGTAATATTTATATGTTTTATGTTTTAAGGTATTCTGGTCTGAACAGGTTTAAAGGAAGAAATTTTTGGAAAGTCCGAAAAACAGAGGAAACTCTGTCGAATTTTCGAAAGAAATTTTCACGTACTTATTTTAATAAATCCTAAATTAACTAATTAATTGTGAGGGTGTTACAGTTTGGTATCAGAGCAGTTTTTCCTCGGCCTTGGAGTGTGGACTCACAACTCTAGTGGTTTACTCACCAATCGAGTAACCGAAAGTTAGAGTCAAATCTTAGAATCCCTAAATAGATGCATATTTATAGGTAAGTACACTTAGTTGAGTATGCACTCATTTCTATATATGTGCATTAACTTGTCTTCTCCTTTAGGATTAGACATCATGGCTCGGAGGCGCGCTGATAATGATAGAATTGCTCAGATCCTGGAGAACTTGGTTCAGATGAACCAAAACCAAGCAGAGAATATGGCAGCCGCCGCAGCAGCAACAACCGCCGCACTACA
This sequence comes from Crotalaria pallida, assembly GCA_037953625.1. Taxonomy (NCBI): domain Eukaryota; kingdom Viridiplantae; phylum Streptophyta; class Magnoliopsida; order Fabales; family Fabaceae; genus Crotalaria; species Crotalaria pallida. The sequence goes on from CM075653.1 coordinate 30,048,051, forward strand.
TCAACCACTAGTCCCAGCCGACATTGATTGGCTGACATGGTTTAGGAAGAACGACCCGCCTAAGTTTGAAGGAGGTTACAATCCTGACGGAGCGCAGAGGTGGCTCCAGAAGATAGAAAAGATTCTCCGTTCTATGCAACCACCAGCTGAGCATCGGGTTCGATTGGCTGAGTATGTGCTGACCGGAGAAGCGGAGTACTGCTGGGAGCATCAGAGGCGAGATTTCGAGGCTGCTAACCAGGAGGTTACCTGGGATATTTTCAAGACCAGATTTCTTGGGAAGTACTTTTCGGAGGATATGCGGCGGGAGAAAGAGATAGCCTTTCTGAAGCTGGTGCAAGGAAATATGAGTGTCGGAGTTTGAGGATTTGATTCGATATTCTGGCAGTTATAGAGATGCGGATGAGCGCACCAAATGTATCAAGTTCGAGTCAGGGCTTCGCACAGAGATCAGGATTGCTTTTGAGTATCAGAATGTGGCTGACTTGTCTCAACTGGTGAACATCACCAACACTTATGAGAAGGGTTTGAGGCAGAAGGCGTCTGAGGACAGAAGCAGGGATAGGCAGGATAAAGGAGGTCCTAACAAGGGTAAGGAATCGGCTCGGGAATCAGGTCCACTTGTTGACACACACACTGGAGCAGTAACACCAAAAGATGCAGGCCAGAGTATGATCGCTCCAAGGACTAGGCCACCATGTCCACATTGCGGAAGATTCCATAACCGTAAATGTTGGATGTTTAGACAACACAGGCGAGAGGGTCTCTATTTCCAATGCAGGCAATCCGGACATCGTGCTACAAAGTGTCCTAAGAACACTCTGAAAAAGGAAATGAACACAGCAAAGGCGCGAAGGGTTGAAGGAAGCGGACCTGTTTAGAGGGGGACAGTCTATCTTATGGACAGGCAACGAGTAGAGGATCCCGATAGTCTCACCTAAGGTAATCGTCATACTAACCACACACCATGTATTATGAAACTTAAGGAGTATGTAGATTTACTTCAAGCTTTAGAAAGAATTAATAAGTATAGGGTTCTAATTGAAACTTAACCAAATCCAGTGATGGTGCTGTCACTAATAGAAGGTAAGGTTAGAGCTGATCACTCTGATTCTTACATTTGTTAGGGGATGATATCATCAACAGACCCGACAATGATATTGCTATTGATAGATGTGAGATTGGGTCTGATCACCTCGATCTTTGCACTTATTAATGGTTGATATAATTGCAATTTTTCCAAACAAAACCCAACAACCGAAATAGGAAATGGACCTAAGACACAACTGAAAACCAAATTAAACTTTTGAAGCCCAAAACTCACCAAGAATTCTATCAAGATTCTGGAGCGGTTATCCGCGAGAAAAGCAAATCTTGACAACTTCGTAGAGTATCCACACCTAGACCAATCAAGTTGAACCAGTGACTTGTGCTCTTGTGCGGATACGAGATTTCGTAAACCATAGTAATCCAGTACAACTCATTGACCACCACCAGGTAATCAACTAAACACAACTTTCAATCTCGAAAAATGTTCAAGAACTTACGTATTCAATTCTTAGTATCGACCAAGCCTACTTCCTAGCATTGATACATCCAGGTATGTCAATGCCAAGTGGGGAAGGACTTAGTAGCCAACTTAGAAATTGTCTGGGTGACAATGAGACAAAACTTAGACAATCGGAAGCAGGAAGGAAAGACATGCGAAAACAAGACTTAGAATGTCCTCGCATAAGCATGAAGGCGTCAAGGAGTATGGACTTAGAAGAATTCTAAGTGGGGGAGCGAAACCGAAAAGAAGTAGATATCGTAGCCGAAAACCCTGCCTATGGGATGACTCTCCATTTACTTAACTAATCGGAATTTCGGGGACGAAATTCCAGTAGGTGGGGGAGAATTGAAATATCCCGAATTTTAATCCCAAGTACAATAGTAATAATAATAATAAGGTACAAATGGGTGTTAAAAATGTATGATAATAGAAAATTAAGAATAAAATAATTAAATGATTTAATATGATGCTTTCAAGATTGGAGAGTCATAATAAAATATTTCATCATTATAATTGAAATATGTTTTCTAGTCAAAATAAGTATAAATTTGTTATCATACGTTTTTCAAAAATAAAAGAGTACTTTTATTTAGTTTAATTAATGTTTTGACAGGGAGCTCAAGTGACAAGTCTTAGAAGCATTTTTATAAATAGTTTCTTTAGAATTGTATGTTTAATTCAATATTTTGGGCCTTCCTGTAAAGTTTCATATCATTCTGAGACTATTAATTTTTAACTCGGTCTAATTTTAATATATAACCGGTATAAGTTATATTTAATGATTTTTTATTTCAAAATTATAAATATTATGCTTTATCAAGTTTGATATCAGGATTGAGAAAATATATTTACATTTGAATTTTGATACTTTTGTTACGCAATAGATATCTTTAGAGAGTGATTAATTAAAATGTCTCTTTTCAAAGTAGACTGATAACTTTATTATTTTTAATCTTTTTTGGATAAATAAAAATAAAATATTATTCTACTTAAATATATTTTATTTTTAGAATCATCAAACTTTTAATTATGATGCAAAATACTTACACACATTGAGGCACAAATGAGAACAAAACATAAAGTAATATATATAATATATTATAATAACCTAATCTACCCCATGTCCCCACCGCCCCACTTACTTATAAATATATATATATATATATATATATATATATATATATACATACATACCAAGCCCCACCCCCGACGTTAAAACAAAAGGGAGAAAAATGATAAGTGAGTGAAAGAGATCTAAGCAGAAGTATAGGGAGAGAAGATGAAGGGCGACACAGAGAGGGGGAAATTTTGGAATTTTTATAACTTCTCAGTCCGATTATTCAAGATCCGAGCGTGCAATCTCAAATCTTTCTTAGGATTTAGAGCTTGGAGCTTTTCTCTCCCTAATGCCCAAAAGTCCTCAAGAGAGGAAAGAGACTTCATTCCCTCTATCTTATACATCATCAAACAACATCCCCACGCACTGGTTGGTAACTCAAAGGAAAGGAGAGAGCTCTAGAGTTCAAGGTTTTATCTCTCTTTATTTAAGGTAAGAGGGTTGTATTACCTTTATTTAGGAAGAGGATTCTAGGATTGTTATAGTGGTAGTTAAGGACTGAGTAATAGAGATGTATGTTAACGAACCTTAGGGTAGTCCCTGTTGACAAAAATTGAATGTTTAGAGTAATTAAAGGAACCCACTTTTAATGGTTAGGAATATATATGTTTTAGGATGATATCTGTGATGAATAAGTACATTCAATTAATTAATCTTTAGTTAATTTCATGTTATCCAACGCAATCATAAAAATATTATTTACATAAGTTCTCATAAATGAATAATACGCACTTATTATTCCAGACCTTAATTTCAGTGTGTCTCATGTCCAAAAGTTATTTAAATTATAAATCAAAATGACTAAAATTAAAAATGGTAATTTAATTTAATTTTTCCAATCTGGTAATCGATTATCAAAGTGTGGTAATCGATTACCACGTGTATTTTTCAACACTGCATCAGATACAAGCTGGTAATCGATTATCACATCGTGGTAATCCATTACCCTGACAGCAGATACACTAAAACTTGAGTTTTAACATACCATTTTCAATTTCAACCAATTTTAAGCAAAACCATTGATCAACAAAACTTAGTTGACATAAAATGGACATGTTCCAACACTAAAATTTGCTCAATTCACTGAGAACACAAATCAATCATCAATTATGCATAAAAATTTCAACAACTCAACATATCAAATTCATTTCTAGGCATTTTAAACATCAATTCAGTGTTCCAACACCTCACATGTATCAAATAAAACTTGTTCAAAATGAGCTAGAAGTTCAGAATGGCCTCTAAGCCATAATCTTATTTCAAAACTAAGCCCTTGAGTCTCATGGTGACTCATTGCACAAAATACTCTAAATTATTCTTATTCTAGCGAAAGTATAGCTTCCCTCTTACCTCTAGATCGTGCTTGAACTGAAAATTCGCAGAGAAAAGCTTTAGAATTCTATTTCCCCCAAAATCCACTTCAAAAACAGACATGCATAGCAGTTTCGGTGGGTTCACAAGACCAGAGAATTTCACCCATAAAATATGCATTAAAATTGGGGAAAATGGTTAGGTTTTGTTCTCTGCAACATAAACTAAAGAATGAAACGAATTTGGGTTCAAGAGAGTACTCATGCTTACCACAATCAAGACTTGAAGTAAGCTCCAAGACTCGAATTTCGTTTTCTGCAGAAACTTGGCTTGACTTTGAAGACTTGGAACTTCTCACACACTCAATCTCAACTCGTGAATTTTGTGTCTTTGTAAAGCTCGTGATGTGAGCTTTACAATGGTGTATAACTTGTTGGTTTTGATTTTAGATTGAAGGAGAATTGGACGAACGAAAATAAGAACCCTAATTCGGTTTCTTAGGCCAAAACTCAGCAAAATGAGGCAAATCCTATCAACATGGTGCTTATATAGATCAATGGGTTGTTCATGCACAGTGACACGAGTCCTAAGACGTGTTTAGGGATTGATTTTGTGGAAATTTCTGGGTTTAACGAGTAATCTCGTTGATTACTCATCAAACGCGCTTCAACATTGGCTGTTCTGCGTGATGGTAATTGATTACTGAATCGTGGTAATTGATTACCACGATTGAAACTTTGAAAAATTCATATTTTAATTGAATTTCCCTCCAACAAGCTTTCTAATATTGCATTTTGGTCCTTCCTAAGGACTTAACTGCAAAACTTAATATTTTTATACAAAATATCAATCAAAATTATTTTTCACATAATAAAACTACATAATACACATCGATAATCCAACATTGAACTTTTATTTATTAAATAACTAATTTTAATAAGGCTTGATTATGTCTGAGGTCTCTGTAGTTTGAACCTCTTTTGTGAGATACCCTTATGTTTTGTTTTTCAATGAATATACCCCTGTAGTTTACTCCAGTTAGGTATTTGCCCCCAGCTCATTTTCCGGCGAGTTTTTGGGTGAGCTGGACCTCCGGAGCTCCACCTGGAACCACGTGTCATACACGTGGCTGTAAGAACTACAATCAGTGGGTGAATAAACTAAGGAACACTAGAAGAACACCTAGAAGGGGGGGGGGGTTGAATAAGTGTTAAAGAAACCTTGAAAGATTTTCGAACGAAACAAATCGAAACAATTAAAACGAATGATTTTTACAAAATAATCAGCTCTTAATCGATTAAGCAACAAGTTAATCGATTAATGTCTGACAACAAAATTTGGTTAATCGATTAACACCTTTAGTTGATCGATTAATCACTGTTAAAACTGAAAAATCACTTTTCAATCAAATACGAAAATCAATCAATTAACACATAAGATCAGAGATAAAGCGGAATTGATTAACACCAATATTGTTAATGATTACCTAGGTTATGAAAAATAATTTTCCCAATACAATTTACACAATTAAAACCTTAATTCATTCAATTATCGAAAATCAATCTTTTCTAGGTTTTCAATCAAGAACAATATGAAATGACAAATATTAAAGAGTTAAGGGAAGAGAAGCTTGCTCAGAGATTTATACTAGTTCACTCACAACCACCGTGAGCTACATCCAGTCCCCTCTTATCACAGGAGAGAGTTTCTTCACTAAGGAATTAGAATTCTCAAATTACAAGTAATTCTCACTCTTGTCTTGCAATCCTATTGAACTTCTAATCTAACCTTCTTCCCTTGCTTGTTGATAACCCCACAACAAGTCTTCCACTTTGCTTGTTGACACACCAAGACTTCTTCTTCTTCAATTTTCTTGATGAGCAACACACCAAGGCTTTTCCTTTGTTGTATTTGAGCTTGCCTTCTTGCAATGATTACAACTCAATAGAAAACGCAATAACAATCCTATGAATCTCTTTCAAGAACTATGAAAATATCAACACAAGAGATTCATAGATTCTTGATCAAAGATGTAAAAGTGAAAGCTTTGATCCTTTGAAAGTAAGAGAGAATGTTGAGAGAATAGTGTGGCTTTGATCTTTCTAAAAATTATATGAAAATGAAATTGATTTGTTCTAATGATTCACAAAGGTTAGGAAAATGTTTATATAGAATAGGTGATTTTGAGAAGTGAAAAACATATTTTAAAAACCAGTACAATAGGTGTTAATCAATTAGCATATACCCTTAATCGATTAAGCACTATTGAATGTGTGTTAATCGATTAGCAACTTCAGTTAATCGATTAACCACTGTAAAAATCAATTAAAAACTTATTTTCTCAAAACTAAACCTTTTCTTTCAAACCTTTAAGACACCTATTGATTTAGGTTAAGTGAAATACTCAAATTATAATATGATCATGCACTTGATAGAGATTCACTACCCTCTAATAACTTTACCCAAACTCATCAAACTCTAAGACTAAAAATAAAGATATTACAACTCAATACACATATTGAATCTTAATGAGTTTGCTCTCTTTTTGTCATTGTTGATTGTTGTTTGTTTGTTGAGCTTCTTCATGACTTGAACTTGATCAAAACATTTGTCATTATCAAAACCATGCACTTGCACAATAGATCTCACAATCTTCACATGCACATGCCTTCTAGATCTAACAGTGGCAGTCTCTTAATTTTTTTTTAAATTAAAAAAAATAAGGCTTAGTTATGTCTGGGGTCCCTGTAGTTTGGACCTCTTTTGTAAGATACCCCTATTTTTTTCAATGAATATACCCATATAGTTTACTCTGGTTAGGTATTTGCCCCGAGCTCCTTTTCCGACGAGTTTTTGGGTGAATTGGACCGCTGGAGCTCCACATAGAGCCACGTGTTATACACGTGACACTATGTTGCACCAATACGGGTACGGTACTGATACGGGTACAGTACCGAGTACGGGGTACGACATTTTCTAAAAAACTAGGGTACGTGTACGACAATATAATTCTAATTTTATAAATAAATATATATAAGCAATGTGAAAATAAACGATTTTGGCATTGAAATAGCATTGAATATCGTAAAATTATAGGTTGATGCTCAAAATAAGTCAAGATATAAGTCTAAAAGATTGATTATAACATTAAAAAATATATTATAAGGCAAAAATTACATTATTGGTAAGATCCACACCTAAAATATACATTAACATACTAGTTACAAGTACCCAAGAGTACGGTACGTGTATCGGTACCCAAGGTGTACCGGGTACGGGTACGTCACCAGTTTAGGAATACCCATGCTTCAAAAGACAGACAGTCACTTAATTTTTTTTTTAAATTGAAAAAAAAAAAAATAAAACAATAGAATAAACTAATAAACTAAAAAAAAAAACAATCGAAATCAATTTGCTGATATACCATGCAAAGATTGAACTCTATAATTTAGATGAAATGATGTGTCAAAGGATTAATGTCTGTGCTTGATTAATCAATTTTCTGGAAACGAAAACACTATATGTCCTTTGACATGGGTATATGCTTCTGTAATGTATGTTCCTTTTTCAAAGCTTCATCTTCTACTTCACTGTTTCTATTCTATTTGCTGTTTCTTCTTCTTTTTTTTTTGTTCATTTTTATAATAAAAATGTCAATTGTTCTTGTGCTGCTCATTTTCGTATGTCACCTTGATCCCAAACGGTAACCTCGAAGAAGCTGCAGATCTGGAGCTGGAGAACTTCATGACTAAGAAGAAGAAGAACCGAACGACTGAGTGAGAGAAAGGATGACAACTACACCGTGGGATATGGAGTGAGAACGCCGGAGGGAGATGCTGATTGTGAGTGAGAGAAAAAGAACGAGATAGATAGATGGATCGAATGGAAGGAAATGAGAGGGATTATAATAAGCCACGCTTTTTTTACTTTATTAATTTATTCTATTGTTTTATTATTTTTTTTTAATTTAAAAAAATGCTCATTTAAGTTTTTGGTTCCCGAAAGTTGACCGTATTTTGGTTCCAGTCCCTATCTTTTTATTTGACCGATCCTAGTCCTTAAAAGTTCAAAAAAATTTGGTTTTGGTTCCTGCCGTTAAATTTTGCCGTTAATACCTAACCGGAGTAAACTATAAGGATATATTCATTGAAAAAAAACATAGGGATATCTCACAAAAGAGGTCCAAACTACAGGGCCCCAGACATAATTAAGCCTTATTTTTTTTTAATTTAAAAAAAATTTAAGAGACTACCACGTATATAAAAATATCTTATATATAGAACCAGTAAAAAGAATTAAGGTTTCCATATTGACAAAAATACCCCTAAGAGAAAATAATTTTGAAAAAAAAAAGATAACAAGTAATACAAAACTCTTGAAAAGTATAACTTCTTAAAAATATAACTTTCAATATTTCTGAGAAAAAAATAAATAATGATTTGTGATATTTTTTCCTATAATTAAAACGTTAGGATACTCGTGAGCAAAACATAATTTTAAACCCCCATTGGTCAAATTACCATTTTTTTCAAATAAATAAATCCTGTTGTCATCCGTTAAATCCATCATTTCTGTTAATATATATTTTTCATTAAAAGACGCCATGAAAAAAAATAAGAAAAGTCCCCCGCAACAACGTTGGGAGAGGAATAAAACCTTAATCCCGGGACCCCCCTCGAACTGGATTAGTCGGCCCAGTGGGTCGGATACCAGGGTGCAAAAAAAAAAAAAAAAAAAAAAAAAAAAAAAAAAAAAAAAAAAAAAAAAAAAAAAAAAAAAAGTAACATGGCATTGTTCGTCAAACAGAGAAAATTAACAGAGCGAACAACAACACTTACAAAATAACTAAAGGGAATAAGGGATCAATGTATGAATTTTGCCTTAAATATAATCCTCTCTTTAATTCTCTTCCCAATGAGGTGCTGTCAACAAGAACAAGTAACGACACTGATGACATCAAATTCAAATTAGACTGAGTAACAACTCGCAAACACGAGGACTACTATCAAACATGAAGAGGACGCCAAAGCATAAAGCATGAAGAATCAGATATAGAAAGTAGTTTCAGAAGGGACACAACCATTGCAGTTCAGAATATCCAATGTCAATCAATTAATCTTTCTTCACTTGAATATTCAAAATCCATGACATGAAATACTGTAAGAAAAATCTAAATTCCAAAACCAAAAACTGCACGTATCCTTTGGAATATGAGATCCCGCCATCCCCTTTCAGTGTTCTCCACCACAGTGGCATTCCCATACCTGCATTCAGAATCGTTAAGCAGCAAACATCTCAGTAAACTGGCAAAATTTAAAACAAAAACAATTCAATAAAACTAATAAAAAGGCATTATAATAATAATAAAAATTAAAATTAAAATTAAAAAAAAAAAAAAAAACGCTCACCTATCTTCTTCTGGCACATCGCTATGTGTCAGCTTGACAATAGTAACTCCCGGTTCCGGCTCTTCAAACACAAGCCTCACCTGAAAAAATTGACATTCAACATTACCAAAACACCAAATGACAAAACCACCTTTTCCGGCTCTGAATTGTGAGCACCTGTCATACTGGTCTCTACTCTCTAATTTGAAAACATCAGTTATATTAATTCCTGAATCCAATAGAGCCTATTTTTATTATTTGGGATCATTATCTAGAAGTCACTTTAGACACTAACACTTGGTAGTCAATCTAGAAGAAGTTGGTTTTAGCTCATCCAAGCAACAAGACAGTGAATGAAAATGCAGATGGCAGCCACACCCAGATGCAACGAGTCCAAGTTTTAGAAATTTGGACCCTAATTTTTAAAGGGGAACGGTCCATTTTGCCTTTATTTTTATTAGGTGGCAGGGGCATTTTACATTCTATTTCGTGATTTGACTCCCTTTCAACTTAGGTGCAAAGCCCTAGTTCTTTCCTCATTTGCTCCAAGTTTCGGAAACAGCTAAACCGACAGACATAGCTCTTGCAATTGCAAGCGATTGACAGCATTCCCAGCTTCTTTTAGCCACATACCACTACCCACTTCACTCTGCTTCTTCGCGTCACTCTGATCTTCTCAAGTTCTCTACCTCCCATATACGCACTTCACTACCATACCCATATCTACTTTTCAAGAGCTCACTTCGCACAGCCATGGCCTCAGCTGAACCTCATAGACCACACCCACTCCCAGCCATGCCAAAACTTATTTTGATTATATAATAATGCTTATGTAAAATTTAAGCCTTAGACTCGTCACTTTCTCGACTTGATTATTAAACTACGATGAATTTTGATAATGAATTATAAATGTGTCTTTAATTTGGTGCATTTTATTATTCATGTGTGTAGGGTAAAAATTACTCGTATTATTTTCCCCTTGGGTCTAGTGATCATCCCGCTACCTATTATCCCGCTACCCGGGATTTTGACTACCTAGAGCTAATCTCAGTTAAGTCAGGTTGACCTATTTAAAGAAACAAAACTCTCCGGGCACAAATTCTTTTCCTTTCAAAAGAATCAAACTCGAGAATTTACTTATACAGAAGTAAACTTCGCCCCTCAGGTCAACAACGGTTGGTAACCCATTCTAAGAACTTATTATATTTAACATATAAATCATGATGTCAAACTTTAATATCACTAATACTTTCACTAACACAGGAACTCAGACGCTAACAAAGTCAAAGATTAAAGAGGCAATAAACACATACCAAAGACTGCACCCCATCGTTCCAGCTCCCGAACCTCCACTTCTGCACAATCAACTTAGCTTCCTGCAACTCCACGTTAGTTCCTGTCACCGACCCATCGAAAAAGCTAATCTCCCCACCAACCTCCTTACTAATCCTGGCATTGCTCTGCGTAAACCCCTTCCACCTATTCTCATCCAACAATATCTCATACAAATCCCTCGCTCTGCAATTAAACCTCTCCGTCAAATTAATATTCTTGCACCCCTTCTTCCCTTCTTTCTTCACCTCCTTCTTCTCCTCCTTCTTCGGAGCCCCCGAATTAGACACCACCGCCGCAGCAGCGTGATTCTCCTTCTTCGGCTGCGGCGCAGCACTCTTCTTAGTCTCCAATTCTTCCTTGACAGGCCCACCTCTCGCCATACTCTCCACCCAAACCCTAACCTTCTCCAATATCAACGGCCTTCCCTTCGAAAACATCGCATCCTTCAGCGTCTTACCAATCGGTCCCTCATCCTTCACAATCACCCTAAGATCAGGATCCTCGTCAGCATTCTCGTCCGAGATATACGGAATCTCAACGGTGCCATCAACTTTCAGGAGTGAATTTCCGTTACCGTCCTTCGCCTCACCTTCCCAAGCAAGCGTGACGGAGATCTCATATCCGGGAATGATTTTCCCCTTACGGATATTCACATATGCCTCGCCGTCGAGCTTTTCGACCTTGGTGACGCGGAGGAAGAGGTTGGACTCGCCGTTGAGGACGGTGAGGTTGGTGAGGAGGTTGTTGAAGAAGGTTTTGGACCATTCGAGACAGTTGGTTTCGGACCAATGCCAGTTGTGGACGTTGGTTCCGTCGGGTCTCTCTTCCACGATCCAACGCTTGTCGCCTTCGCCGTACTTCGCCATCGGAATCGGATTGAGATTGTGATGCGTGCGCGTGGGAAATGAATTTGGGTTGCGAGTGAGTGGGAACGAGGGAAGGGATTTGGGAGAGGGAAGAAAAAGGGAGGGGTGGATGAGTGTGGAAGGGTCTGGAATGAAGGGGAGGGGGAAAATTAGGTTGAATCGATGGAAGAGTCTAGAAGGACTAGTCCACGCTAGTTGGATTAGGGTTCGAGATAATGTATCTGGAATTATAAGCAACAAAAAAACATACTTCTCTTGCTTTAAAATATAAGCAAAATCAACTAATTTTATTAAATTTTGTTTCATTCCCAATGTCACTTTCCTAAAAGATATCTAGAAAATTGTTATCTTATTTAATTTTTGTTTTATTCCGAATACTACTTTCCTAAAATACCTCTATTTTTTTTTATAAATTTAAGAAAATTAAATACAATCAACTAACATCCTTAATAAGTGTAAAATTAGTTGAAATTGCTTATAATTCGAGCCGGATGGAGTAAGGTTTTTTTTTTGAAAAAAACTTTGACCAGTATCACATGTGTCCCCAAGAGCACCCTTAATAATAGGGAACCCTTGAGACTAATCATGCACGAGGTCGAGTTCCTATGCCTCTCCCAGCGGGGTATGTTAATCGGGAATCGAACCTGAGACTTCTTTCTTAGTCTCAGACCCCATTCACAAGTTCTCAAGTTGGTAAGATCGCACCACTTGAGTCAACCCTCGTTCGTATCAAGGGAGGTAAGTTAACCGAATATATTTAATTTTTCCAAATTCATGTAAAAATTAATTACTCTAAGAAATTTGTATTAGAAATAAAACAAAAATTAAACACTCTCTCTGTTCCTAAATATAAGACCATTTTGACACTTTTATTTTATCCCTGTTTATAAGACTGTTTACCAATTTTCAATGATTATTAATTATTTTTTTTCACAAATACCCTTATTTATTTATCACTTTTTAGATTCTCAATAATATTAATAGGGGTAATTTTGAAAATACATATCAAAAGTTCACATTTTAATTACAATTAACTAAATTATTTCACTTTCTTAATAGACGTGAAATATTCCAAAGGGATCCTATACTCAGGGAGAAGGGAGTATTACAACTACTTAGTATGAAATTTTTAGAAATAATTGTATGGGTATATAAAATTAATTTATTTTTACTTATATACGAAGTCACTTATAAATTTTTTTTTAATTTTTAAGATTAGAATGAGTAATTTGCAACTTACAAGTAAAGTCCAGTATACTTTTTTATTTTAATTTTTTTTTCATATAAAAATTTGAATTGATATTTGAACGGGTAAATGCTAAAAAGTGTTCTTAAAACACTTCTTTAAAGGCCAAATGTAGTTAAAAGTTATAAAAAAAAATAATAACTCGCTTATGAATTTTTTTTCATTTATAGTGTTTTTAACACTTGTCCAAAGACACTCATTAACAACACCTTTTTTTTTCATTTTTATTTCAATCCCTTAAACATTAAACTCTTAAATTAGTCCCTATTAACAGTTTTGCAAAGTTTGAACAATTAAACAGGTAAAGTTTATAATAATATATTCGAGAGTAAATAGTTATATTAATTATTGATTCTGTGGGTATTGATCAAATTAATTCCTGAAATTATCAAAATTACAAATTAATCTCTAAGATTATCAAAATTTCAAATTAATCCTCAATATATCATTTTTGAATTATCATTATAAGTTACTTATTATTGGTATTGCATCCTCTTTTTCGAACATATAATAGTTATTGAATTAAAAATCTGAAGTTTTTGACTTTTAGTTTTTAGCCCTCATAAACAACTTTTTGGCCCCTATTTTCTATTTTTATGGACTAAAATATCCTTTTATATGTTACTATTTCTGACTTTCAAGGGTGTTGATACCCAAAAATTGGTGACCCATTAGCAAGGCCCAATTCCATGACAAGGCCCAAATTTACCAAACAAATAAAATTCTGGACAAGGCATGTGTTAGACACCCCCTGTACGCTCTCCCAACAAGAAGAAAAGACGCCCTGGTAATGTGACCGGAAAGAACGTATTATCAAAAGCGTCTCTATAGCCATGGAACTCAAGGGAACAACGGTGATGATGGGAGACGCGCCTAGAGCATTAAGCCGCAAGCAGAGCGCACCTACCCCTAGTGCCAGAGCGCCACCTCTGGGCGCTCACCTGTCAAGAAGAAGGGACGCCCAGGTAACATGTCCAAAAGAACATGACCTCAAATGCACTACTGTAGCCACGAGATGTCAGAGAAATAGTAGCAGTAAAGGAAAGCGCACTCAGGGCATAAAGCCTTATGCAGAGCGCACCCACCCCAGAGCGCACACGTACAAATAAAGGTGACTCAGCTTCCTAAGACTTCAACAGCTTGTGTAGGAAGCCAAGAGGGAATCTTTTCTTACCTCATTGGTCCTTCCCAAGTCAAAGCCAAGAATGGCATGACTTGCACCCCTTCCTCCCTGCAGCCATTAAATGTCAATGCCCAGAATGGTAAAGAGAACAAAACTCCATCTGATAAAGAAGGAATATGCAGCAACCAAGGTGGAAAAGTGGCATCGACCAGTGGGTAAAAGGGAAAAGCAATAACTAGTGGACAAAGAAGGCACTATAAATAGAGGAAGCTTCATCCTCCATTGGCACCAAGTGATCATCTCAATAGCAACAACACACCAGAGCAACAGTAACAATATACACAAAACACAAGTTCTTCTCTCTGCAACTTGGAGGAAGAACACGAGTGAAAGAGAAGAGTATTTAAGGAGAAGGAGGCCCCCAAGGCGAGCAGCAGAGCGCACGCCTCCTACTCCCTTCAAACTCATCAGAACCAACTCAATCAAGAGCTCCAACAACAAAAACACATTACACACTGGTTCTCTTCTCTAAGTCTCAGAGAAAGAACATTGAAGAGAAGTAATAGTGAAAAACGGGAGAAAGAAAGAGGTGAGCTGCAGAGAGCACACCTCAGCAACTATTACAACAACTGTTTCATCACTATAGTCACTGCACCAACGTGGCAGCTTTCATCACCATGGCCAACGCTTCACAAGCTGTGACTTCAACCTCTGGTGTAAAGGGCGCCCTCACAAAGCTGAACTATCAAAGGCGCACCTCACCACAGTAGAAGTAGTACTGACAGTACCCATTTACTCTTATCATCTGTAATATTTGTACGCCTTAAAGGGCGCCTTCAGAAAATTGGTCTGTTAAAGGCCCACCCCCCTTTGTCTGTAGAAATAGTACTAATATTTTCATGTACTTCACTGAAGCCACAACTTCATTAAGCTTACGAACCCTCATAATCTCTGTATAATTATCATCCTTTGCAATAAAAAGGATCCAAAACAATTTGGCGACTCCGTTGGGGAAGTTATGGCTCCAAACAGTGAAGGAAATGCTCCTAGAAGCACTGCTCAAAAGATAGCTCCTGAAGGCGCTTCACTGATATCAACAATCTCCAACTAAAGAAGCGTTGCAGCAAGGAGGTTGTCTTTCTGCCCAAAAGCGACCTTCTCGAAAGGCGGACTGCTCCCCAAAAGGCGAGCTCCCTAGAAGGCGCTCACTGTAACACCCTATTTAAATTCTACCCTTAAACCGAAAATTAAGACTTAAAATTTTCTTATTGAAACAACTATGATAATGGTCAAAATGAGAATTTCTTTCATTAATATTGAAATTGTGAGAGTTTTAGCGGAAGATTTAGTTCAACAAAAGGTATGAAAGCAAAACAACTTAGTTACATTAAATCAACTATCCAAAATATACAAAATACATAATCAGTGTTTTTGCTTGTCTAACTGGCCGAGGCCTAACTTAATTCTTCGACTCAATGACTTACTCTCCCTGTGAGGGAGAGTGAACCTGCTCAGCTGGGGACTGCGTCTGTTCGGGCTCAGTACCTGAAAAATGGTAAGGAGGTGAGCATTACACAGAACTTAAGTAAGCAGTTTCTAATATGACATACCGAACTACCAAGCCAAACACAAGTAGTCAATTAGCATATATAACAGATAAGCAAGCAGGTACATATCGCACGCATACAACCTCATTTTGCTCGGTCCATGTTATTGTCCAGTATATTCTTTACCTACCAGTTTTACCTCTACTTATCAGATTGATTTCCCTTGTACTCTTTCCTCAATTCCTACCTTTGATCTACTCGGTCATTACTTCCGTTCTCGGTATTCCGTTTTTTCTCTTGGTCTCATTACTCATTATTCATCTTTGACATATTTTACAATCTTTTATTCTTCTCGGCTTGCATACACCCAATGCATGTCTTACACCATTTAGGGTCGGATTTCGGAGTGTCTATAACTGCGAGTACCCAGTACCCGTCTTATGTAACACCCTAAATAATTACCCTTAATTACCCCAAAATTAGGATTTAAAATTTCTTTTAATATGGATATGATATTTGCCAAAATAATATTTCCTTTCATTAATAACAAAAACATCAGAGTTAATAAAGCGGAAGACTTAAATGCATCAAATACATAAAGTATAAGTTTAGGTACATTCAGTTCGGTCATTCAAAATACAATCAGTGTTTTAGCTCGGCCCAACTGGCCGAGACCCATCCACCTATCTGATTTTAAATAACTTACTCTCCCTGAGAGGGAGAGTGATCCTGCTCGGCCGGGGACTGCGTCTGCTCGGGCTCAGTACCTGAAAAATGGTAAGGAGGTGAGCATTACACAGAACTTAAGTAAGCAGTTTCTAAAATGACATACCGAACTACCAAGTCACACACAAATAGTCAAATAGCAAATAAATCACAAGTAATCAAACCCATGTATCTCATGCATATATCAACGTTTAGCTCGAATCGCATACCCACATCCTTGTCTAGCTCGACTCACATCATAAACCAGATAACGCATTACTAGCCATAACTCGGTTCATCCTCTCATGTCTCGGATTACCATCTCTATCTCGGGTTCGTTACTCATTATTTCCCTTTTCACATAGTTTACAATCTTTTACTCTTCTCGGATGCATACCCCCAATGCATGTCTTACACCATTTAAGTCAGGTATTGGAGTGTCCATAACTGCGAGTACCACGATACTCGTCTTACAGCTGCGAGCACCACAATGCTCGGCTTACGCGATCAATGCACGCACCCAGTACGCGTCTGCTATGACCAGGAACACTACCGCCGATCGTTCTATGGAGTAAGGAGTGTCCATAACTGCGAGTACCACAATACTCGTCTTACAGCTGCGAGCACCACAATGCTCGGCTTACGCGATCAATGCGTGCACCCAGTACGCGTCTGCTATGACCAGGAACACATCCCACCGATTTAGTTCTCGGAACCTTGTGAGTCATAACTGCGAGCACCACAATGCTCGTCTTACAGCCGCGAGCACCACAATGCTCGGCTTACGCGATTAATGCACACACCCAGTACGCGTCTGCTATGACCCGACCACACAACCATTTCTCTTTAATTCCCCTTATCTTCTTAACCATTACTTTTAGTTCGGCCCACCTCAGTTCACCTCTAGTTTATTCCTCTTTGCATCTATCTCGGCTCAACCCTTCACCCATTCCCGATTCCATTAATCCTATTATCTATCTCGTCTACCTAACTCATTATGTAACTTATTAGTTTGTCTTTTCGATCCACCCTGCTTACCATTTTTTCTCGTTCTCCATTCTCACCCTCTCTCGGCTCGGCCACAGATACAAACACCAAATATCAAAGCTCATAAACACTTATACCACAACAACCGTATGCACAAAACATTTAGTCAATCCATCATATAAAATACAGCATATGAAATATAGCATGTAATCAAAATTGATATTCCATCTTCACCTAAAATCCATGTTTCTAGTTCATTCATTAATTCCCCTTTTTCCCTTCTTACCATTTCTCTTCTAACATTAAGCTATGTCCATTCCCTAATTTAATACCCACTCTTAGTACCCTTTATGAACACCCTAGAAACCCAAACTCAAGTAGAGGTAACACTCACTCCTTACCTCAAACCGTGAGAGATAAGAGTTGAGAGCTTGAGAATGACTTCCTTGACCTAGACCTTGACCTTGTGAGCTTCACACCACTCGAATCCGTGTCCTCCTTGCTGCCACCACAACACCACCACGGTCCAGGGACGCCAGAACAGAAGAGAACAGAGAGGAGGAGGGTTCCGTTTTGTGAGAAGAGAGGGAGAAAGAAAGTGTTGGGGTTTTGTGTGCTGAAGCTTTGGAGGAGAAAGAAAGAGATTCGTAGGAGGAAGAGAATGAGAAATGCAAAGTGTGATATGTGGTGTTTTGGGCTTTCTTTTATTCATTTAGGGAAAATATTTGTGTGGTCAAGATTCATTGGCTTCTTGGGGAAGCTAGAATGTGTGGACAGGGTTCATTGGCTTCTTGAGGAAGCCATGAATAGTACTTGAGAGGGACATAAAGCAATGAAAATGGCATAAAGTGAATGGCAAGGACAGCGTACGGATGGTACGAATCCCAAAGGGCTACAACTCAACATGAGCTGGCACGGAGGAGCTAGGACGTGTTGGCTCGGGTACATCGGCTAGGATACGTTGGCTCGGCTTGTAGGAACAGCAGTAGTCCGAGCTTCCTTCTCGGATGTTACTGTGAGGTGCGCTGAGGTCGGCTAATCCGGACTAGACAATGGGTTTCACGTTGGGTTCCCTTTCAGCTCGGTTCAAAAGCACACAATCTTGTCTAGCTCGGCCGAGATCGGGCCGAGGCCTTAATCTCACATCCTAGGTCGGCCTATGCTCATACTACCCTTCTAACCTTGTACAATTTCTAAGGCTTAACCCTATCCTTAAATAGATATTTATATATTAAAATTATATTATTTAATATCAATTTTTGGGATGTTACATTCCTCTCCCACTTACAAGAATTTCGTCCTCGAAATTTAGTCAGCATTGAACAATTGCGGATATGACTGCTTCATCTTCTCCTCGAGTTCCCAAGTTGCTTCCTCCACACCCTTTCGATTCCATACTACCTTGACCAAGGGGATTTCCTTTCCTCTGAGTCGTCTGACTTGTGTATCTCCAACTCGGACTGGTAGGACTTCGAAGGTCAGATTGTCTCTTAGCGGCAGTTCGTCCACTGCTATCACATGCGAGGGATCGTGAATGTATCTCCTAAGTTGCGAGACATGGAACACATCGTGGAGCTTAGACAAATGCGGAGGTAGAGCGATTCTGTACGCTACTGGTCCGACCTTCTCCGATATCTGGTACGGTCCGACAAACCTAGGGGTCAACTTCTTTGATTTGATAGCTCGGCCGATACCCGTTATAGGGGATACCCGAAGAAATACATGATCTCCCTCGATGAAGTTCAAGGGTTTCCTTCTCTTGTCGGCATAGCTCTTCTGTCGGTCCTGAACGACTTTCATCTTCCCTTGTATCATTCGGATCTTCTCAGTTGTCTCCTGAACAATGTCGGGACCAATCAACAAGTTTTCACCTATCTGGAACCAGCATAGCGGCGTTCGGCATTTTCGACCATACAAGGCTTCGAAAGGAGCCATTCCGATACTTGAATGGAAGCTGTTGTTGTAGGTGAATTCGACCAACGGCAATAGTGTTTCCCAGCTTTCCGACTGTTCAAGCACGCATGTTCTCAGCAAGTCCTCAAGAGTCTGAATGGTGCGCTCGGATTGTCCATCGGTTTGGGGATGGTAAGCTGTGCTAAATCTCAACTTTGTACCCATGGCTTCTTGCAGACTCTGCCAGAATCGAGATAAGAAGCGAGGATCACGGTCCGACACTATGCTGCTCGGAACACCATGGAGTCTGACGATGTCCTTTATGTACAGTTGCGTCAGCTTCTCCAAGCTGTACTTCATGTTGATCGGCAGGAAATGAGCGCACTTTGTAAGTCGGTCCACCACAACCCAAATGGCTTCCTGCCCTGCTCTCGTCCTCGGTAGACCGGATACAAAATCCATCGAAATGCTGTCCCACTTCCATTGAGGGATCTCCAACGACTTGAGCAATCCTCCTGGTTTCCGATGCTCGATCTTGGCTTTCTGACATGTCAAGCATCAAGACACATAATCGGCCACATCGGTCTTCAACTTCGGCCACCAAAACAACCTCTTCAGATCCTGGTACATCTTTGTGGCACCTGGGTGAAGACTCATCTTCGTCTTGTGGGCTTCTTCCATCAACTCTCTCCGGACTTCAAAGTCCATGGGAATGCAAACTCGGCCTCGAAATCGCACAAGACCATCAGATCCTTTAGTGAAATCAGGTTCATCCTTGTCTCCGGCTCTTTCCAATAGCTTTTGGAGCTCTAGGTCGGCGGCCTGCCTTTCCTTAATGAAACCCATGAAATCATTGGTTACTTGCAGCATTTCCAGTACCACACTGTTTTCCTTTTTCTGTATGCCTAGGTTAAGGTCACTGAACTCCTGCATTAACTACATCTCTCGGACCATCATGTTGCTCAAATGAAGACTCTTCCTGCTCAGTGCGTCGGCCACCACGTTGGCCTTTCCAGGATGATAGTGCAAGTTGAAATCATAGTCCTTCAAGAATTCTACCCATCTGCGCTGCCTCATATTTAACTCCTTCTGGTCGAATAGGTAGCCGAGACTCTTGTGGTCACTGAACACTTCAAACTTCGTGCCAAACAGGTAATGTCTCCAGATCTTAAGGGCGAACACTACTGCTGCCAATTCGAGATCATGCGTTGGGTAGTTCTGCTCGTGTTGCCGAAGTTGCCGAGAGGCATACGCCACCACTTTTCCTTGTTGCATCAGCACACAGCCAAGGCCCTGCTTTGAGGCGTCACAGAATACGTCAAAGGTTTTGGTCGGATCGGGTAAAATCAACACGGGCGAGCTCGTCAACCTTTTCTTTAGCTCTTGAAAGCTCTGTTCACACACCTCGGACCATTGGTATGGGGTATCCTTTCTAGTTAACGAGGTCAACGGTAGCGCCAGTTTAGAGAATCCTTCAATGAATCTTCTGTAATACCCTGCAAGACCGAGGAAACTCCTGATCTCAGTGACTGAGTTGAGTCTCTCCCACTTAAGTACCGCTTCCACCTTGGAGGGATCAACTGCTACACCTTGCTCGGATATCACATGTCCGAGGAAATGAACCTCGTTGAGCGAAAAGCTGCACTTAGAGAGCATAGCGTAAAGATTCTTATCCTTCAAAACCTGCAACACCGTTCTCAGATGCTGCTCGTGCTCACTCGGATTTTGGGAGTAGATGAGGATATCGTCAATGAAGACTATCACAAACGAGTCCAGGTAAGGTCGGAAGATTCTATTCATGTAGTCCATGAAGATAGCTGGGGCGTTGGTAAGTCCAAAGGGCATAACCACGTACTCAAAATGCCCATACCTTGATCGGAAGGCTGTCTTCGGAATGTCTTCTTCTCGGACTCGGATTTGGTGATATCCAGATCGGAGATCTATCTTTGAAAACACCGACGCTCCCTTGAGTTGGTCCAATAAGTCATCAATCCGAGGGAGGGGATATTTATTCTTCACTGTTACCGCGTTGAGCTTCCTATAGTCAGTGCACATTCTGAGACTACCATCTTTCTTTTTCACAAATAGGATTGGGGCTCCCCACGGCGATACGCTTGGTCGGATTAGCTTTTTGGCCAAAAGTTCTTCCAGCTGTTTCTTAAGCTCTTCTAACTCGGGAGGCGCCATTCTGTATGGAGCAATTGAGATCGGGCCAGTTCCAGGAAGGAGGTTTATACTGAACTCTACTTCTCTATTCGGCGGTAAGCCAGGCATTTCGTCCGAGAAAACCTCAGGGAATTCTCCGACCACAGGAATTTGGTCTAAGGTTGGTTCCTCTATTGTCTCTAACTTCGCAACAGAAGGGCCACTAAAGATTACGGTCTTTTCTCGGCAATCGAGTAAGACATGGTGTTGAGACATCCAATCCATGCCAAGGATAATATCTAGCTTGGTTAGAGGTAGACAAATCAAATTGACTTTAAATTCTTTGCCTAATACTTGGATAGGGCACTCTAGACACATTTTAGAAGTGATTACAGAAGAATTGGTTGGGGTAGAAATGGATAGTTTGTAAGGCATTTCTACTGGGGATAGTTTTAGTCTATTCATACAGTCAAGGGAAATGAAAGAATGTGTGGCTCCACAGTCAAATAGCACGGCACATGGAATACTGTTTACTCGACAAGTACCTCGGATCAGTTCGTCAGCATCAATCACTTCTTCACCATCCATAGTGTAAACCTTGCCTCTCTGCATAGGTCGGTTAACACCAGTCTGATGTGCCTTGGTCACATTGACCTCTTCCTTCACAATATTCTCGGTACACCGGGCTGCAAAATGGCCAGGCTTGCCACATCGGAAACAGGATCCTCTGGTTTTGCTCGGATCCAGATTCCAGCATTCCCCCCGGTGCTGCCTTCCACAATGTTGGCATATCGGAT
Organism: Crotalaria pallida; assembly: GCA_037953625.1. Lineage (NCBI taxonomy): Eukaryota > Viridiplantae > Streptophyta > Magnoliopsida > Fabales > Fabaceae > Crotalaria > Crotalaria pallida. The sequence goes on from CM075653.1 coordinate 30,070,062, forward strand.
ACGGGCCAGGAACAACCACCATTTGACCACTACTCCTCGGAGCTGTTGACGTTCTGGAGTTCGGATTCACATATGGGGCAGATCTCTGGACAGCTCCTTTTTCTCTGATCGGACCCACTCCTTTCTGTGCCGACTTGCTCCTCTTTCCATCAGCTTTCCTCTTAAGCCCTTTCTCATAGGTGCTAGCCATGTTCACTAGTTGCGAGAGATTGGCCACGTTCTGATATTCGAATGCGAGCCGAATGTCGTCACGGAGACCAGACTCAAACTTGATGCACTTGGTACGCTCAACAGCATCTCGGTAGCTTCCTGAATAATGGATCAAATCTTCGAACTGAGCGGCGTACTCCCCAACGCTCAAGTTCCTCTGTTCCAGCTTGAGAAAAGCGAGCTCTTTCTCTCTCCTGACATCCTCGGGAAAGTACTTTCCGAGGATGCGGGCTCGGAACAAATCCCAAGTGATGACCTCATTAGCCGCTTCCAGTCCTCGGCTCTGTTGATCCCACCAGTGCTCGGCTTCATTAACCAGCACAAACTCGACCAATCTCACCCTGTACTCATAGGGAGGTTGCAGAGATCGGAAGATCTTCTCAATGTCCTGGAGCCATCTCTGAGCTCCATCGGGATTGTAACCTCCTTCGAACCGAGGCGGTTCGTTCTTCCGAAATCGGCTCATCCAGTCAATCTCGACCGGAGCTAGAGGTTGAGGCTGAAGGGCTGCAGCTGCAGCTGCTGCGGCTGCGGCGATGTTTTGAGCGAGGTTCTCAGCCTGATTCTGCTGAGCCTGCGCTTGGTTCTGCTGTAGTTGAACCAGAGTTTCCAACACAACAGCAATTCGGTCGTTATCAGCTCGTCTCCCAGCCATGCTGCTCGGTCATGGAGAGAAAGCCAATTAACCATCGGTTAATCAAGTAATTATGTATATATAAACATATATGCCCATGAGCTCTATAGTCTAACTTAAACTTCTAGACTTTACTTATTTGTCACTCTCTTGGTGAGTAACCACTGGAGTCCTTTGTAACTCCAATAGGCCGAGGAGAAACTGCTCTGATACCAAAAATGTAACACCCTAAATAATTACCCTTAATTACCCCAAAATTAGGATTTAAAATTTCTTTTAATATGGATATGATATTTGCCAAAATAATATTTCCTTTCATTAATAACAAAAACATCAGAGTTAATAAAGCGGAAGACTTAAATGCATCAAATACATAAAGTATAAGTTTAGGTACATTCAGTTCGGTCATTCAAAATACAATCAGTGTTTTAGCTCGGCCCAACTGGTCGAGACCCATCCACCTATCTGACTCTAAATAACTTACTCTCCCTGAGAGGGAGAGTGATCCTGCTCGGCCGGGGACTGCGTCTGCTCGGGCTCAGTACCTGAAAAATGGTAAGGAGGTGAGCATTACAGAGAACTTAAATAAGCAGTTTCTAAAATGACATACCGAACTACCAAGTCACACACAAATAGTCAAATAGAAAATAAATCACAAGTAATCAAACCCATGTATCTCATGCATATATCAACGTTTAGCTCGAATCGCATACCCACATCCTTGTCTAGCTCGACTCACATCATAAACCAGATAACACATTAGTAGCCATAACTCGGTTCATCCTCTCATGTCTCGGATTACCATCTCTATCTCGGGTTCGTTACTCATTATTTCCCTTTTCACATAGTTTACAATCTTTTACTCTTCTCGGATGCATACCCCCAGTGCATGTCTTACACCATTTAAGTCGGGTATTGGAGTGTCCATAACTGCGAGTACCACGATACTCGTCTTACAGCTGCGAGCATCACAATGCTCGGCTTACGCGATCAATGCACGCACCCAGTACGCGTCTGCTATGACCAGGAACACTACCGCCGATCGTTCTATGGAGTAAGGAGTGTCCATAACTGCGAGTACCACAATACTCGTCTTACAGCTGCGAGCACCACAATGCTCGGCTTACGCGATCAATGCGCGCCCCAGTACGCGTCTGCTATGACCAGGAACACATCCCACCGATTCCGTTTTCGGAACCTTGTGAGTCATAACTGCGAGCACCACAATGCTCGTCTTACAGCCGCGAGCACCACAATGCTCGGCTTACGCGATCAATGCACGCACCCAGTACGCGTCTGCTATGACCCGACCACACAACCATTTCTCTTTAATTCCCCTTATCTTCTTAACCATTACTTTTAGTTCACCCACCTCAGTTCACCTCTAGTTTATTCCTCTTTGCATCTATCTCGGCTCAACCCTTCACCCATTCCCGATTCCATTAATCCTATTATCTATCTCGTCTACCTAACTCATTATGTAACTTATTAGTTTGTCTTTTCGGTCCACCCTGGTTACCATTTTTTCTCGTTCTCCATTCTCACCCTCTCTCGGCTCGGCCACAGATACAAACACCAAATATCAAAGCTCATAAACACTTATACCACAACAACCGTATGCACAAAACATTTAGTCAATCCATCATATAAAATACAGCATATGAAATATAGCATGTAATCAAAATTAATATTCCATCTTCACCTAAAATCCATGTTTCCAGTTCATTCATTAATTCCCCTTTTTCCCTTCTTACCATTTCTCTTCTAACATTAACCTATGTCCATTCCCTAATTTAATACTCACTCTTAGTACCCTTTATGAACACCCTAGAAACCCAAACTCAAGTAGAGGTAACACTCACTCCTTACCTCAAACCGTGAGAGATAAGAGTTGAGAGCTTGAGAATGACTTCCTTGACCTAGACCTTGACCTTGTGAGCTTCACACCACTCGAATCCGTGTCCTCCTTGCTGCCACCACAACACCACCACGGTCCAGGGACGCCAGAACAGAAGAGAACAGAGAGGAGGAGGGTTCCGTTTTGTGAGAAGAGAGGGAGAAAGAAAGTGTTGGGGTTTTGTTTGCTGAAGCTTTGGAGGAGAAAGAGAGAGATTCGTAGGAGGAAGAGAATGAGAAATGCAAAGTGTGATATGTGGTGTTTTGGGCTTTCTTTTATTCATTTAGGGAAAATATTTGTGTGGTCAAGATTCATTGGCTTCTTGGGGAAGCTAGAATGTGTGGACAGGGTTCATTGGCTTCTTGAGGAAGCCATGAATAGTACTTGAGAGGGACATAAAGCAATGAAAATGACATAAAGTGAATGGCAAGGACAGCGTACGGATGGTACGAATCCCAAAGGGCTACAGCTCAACATGAGCTGGCACGGAGGAGCTAGGACGTGTTGGCTCGGGTACATCGGCTAGGATACGTTGGCTCGGCTTGTAGGAACAGCAGTAGTCCGAGCTTCCTTCTCGGATGTTACTGTGAGGTGCGCTGAGGTCGGCTAATCCGGACTGGACAATGGGTTTCACGTTGGGTTCCCTTTCAGCTCGGTTCAAAAACACACAATCTTGTCTAGCTCGGCCGAGATCGGGCCGATGCCTTAATCTCACATCCTAGGTCGGCCTATGCTCATACTACCCTTCTAACCTTGTACAATTTCTAAGGCTTAACCCTATCCTTAAATAGATATTTATATATTAAAATTATATTATTTAATATCAATTTTTGGGATGTTACATCTTACAGCTGCACATACCCAGTATGCGTCTGATGCGATCAATGCACGCACCTAGTACGCGTCTTCTATGACCAGGAGCACTACCGCCGATTCTTCTATGGAGTTAAGGAGTATCCATAACTGCGAGCACCCAGTACCCGTCTTACAGCTGCGCCTCTTGGCGTCTTACGCGATCAATGCACGCACCCAGTACGCATCTTCTATGACCAGGAGCACATCCCACCGATTCCGTGCTCGGAACCTTGTGTGAGTCATAACTGCGAGCACCCAGTACCCGTCTTACAGCTGCGCATACCCGGTATGCGTCTGACGCGATCAATGCACGCACCCAGTACGCGTCTTCTATGACCCGACTACACAACCATTTCTCTTTAATTACTCTTTTATCCTTTTAACCATTTCTTTACTCGGCCTCTCTCGGCTCATAACCTTAGTTATCCCTCTTCCACTAGTTTCTCTCATTATTTAATTCTTTAACTTATACTTTCTTCCTTTAACATCTAACCGCGCATTTCACACCCACTCTCAGTCTTTCACGCTCGGTCACAGACAAGTTTTATTATACACAACATAAGCAATGAATATCACAACTCCTAAACATTGATACAACAATACAATATGGTTAAAAGCACTTAGCAAGTAAACAAATATTTCAACTTATCTCATGACTACAAAACCTTAGTTCATTTATTAGTTTTCCTTACTCTTCATCTTTCCCGCTAATATTATCCTAAGCCTCTTCCCTAATCTAATCACCCATTCTTAGCACCCGTTATGAACACACTAGCAACCCAAACCTAAGCAAAGGTAACACTCACTCCTTACCTCAATCCGTGAGAGATAAGAGTTTGAGAGCTTGAGTGTGGTTTCCCTTGTTGTTTAACTCCGTGAGCTTAGAACCCCTTGAACCGTTCTCTCCAAGTTGCACACCCCGAACACAGCAATAGAACCGGGAAAACGTCTATCAAGGCGAAGGAGATAAAGGAGAGTGATCAGTATTCGATGAAGAAGAGGAGAGAGATTTTCGTGGTTGAAGGGAGTATGTGCTGAATCGTAGGTTTGGAACTTCAGAGAAAATGAGAGAGACGAAGATGAAAGAGAATAGAAAGTGTTGTTGTGTTGTTTGTGGGTTTCTTTTATTCTTTTATGGGAATTATTTGTGTGGCTCTCATTGGAGGCTTCTTTGAGAAGCTTATAATATGTGTACAGGGTTTATTGGCTTCTAAGGGAAGCCACCAACAGTAACTTGACAAGGACATAAAGTGATAGATAGGACAACTGTACGGAAGGCGAGAAAACCAAGGGATTAACAACTCAATGTGAGCTGTCACGGAGAAGCAAGGAGACTTCGGCTTGACACGGAGAAACAGTAACAGTCTGAGTCTCCACTCGGCCAACACCGCAAGGTTTCGTTCTGGTCGGCTAATCCGAGTTGACACTAGGTTTCGCGTTTGTTCTCATTTTGCTCGGCTGAGATCGGTCCGAGGTCCATTATTTACTTATCTGGTCAGCTCACGCTTCCTGTTTCCCCAACGACACTATACGACTTCTATGACTTAATCCTTTTCGTAATTAAATTTATATTTAAATCCATTATATTAAATATTAAATTTCGGGATGTTACATTCCTCTCCCACTTACAGGAATTTCGCCCTCGAAATTCAGTCGGCATTGAACAGTTGCGGATATGACAGCTTCATCTTTTCTTCGAGTTCCCAAGTCGCCTCTTCTACATCATTCTGATTCCAGATAACCTTGACCAAAGTGATCTATTTCCCTCTGAGCCGTTTGGCCTGTTTGTCCTCGATTCTGAATGGAAGAACTTCGAAGGTCAGATTGTCTCTTAGTGGTAATTCATCCACGGCTATCACATGCGAGGGGTCATGGATGTATTTCCTGAGCTGTGAGATGTGGAATACATCATGGAGTTTAGTCAGGTGTGGAGGTAAGGCAATTATGTAGGCTACTGATCCAACCTTCTCCAATATCTGATACGGTCTGACAAACCGAGGGGTCAATTTTCTTGATTTGATAGCTTGGCCAATACCCGTTACAGGAGACACCCGCAGAAATACATGATCTCCCGCATTGAAGTCCAAGGGTTTTCTTCTTTTGTCGGCATAGCTCTTTTGTCGGTCCTGAGCTGCTTTCATCTTCCCTTGTATCATTCGAATCTTCTCGGTTGTCTCGTGTACAATGTCGGGACCAATCAATAAGTTCTCTCCTATCTGGAACCAGCACAATGGTGTTCGACATTTCCGACCATATAACGCTTCGAAAGGAGCCACTCCGATGCTCGAATGAAAGCTGTTGTTGTAGGTAAATTCGACCAATGGCAGAAGTGCTTCCCAACTTTCTGACTGTTCAAGCACACATGTCCTCAGCAAATCCTCGAGGGTCTGAATGGTGCGCTTGGATTGTCCGTCGGTCTGAGGATGATAAGCTGTGCTAAACTTCAGCTTGGTACCCATGGCTTGCTGCAAACTCTGCCAGAATCGGGATAAGAAGCGAGGATCACGGTCCGACACAATGCTGTTTGGAACGCTGTGAAGTCTAACAATATCCTTTATGTACAGCTGTGTCAACTTCTCTAGGCTGTACTTCATGCTGATCGGCAGGAAATGGGCACACTTTGTCAGTCGGTCCACCACAACCCAAATGGCTTCATGCCCTGATCTTGTTCTCGGTAGGCCCGACACAAAATCCATCGAGATGCTGTCCCACTTCCATTGTGGAATCTCCAAAGATCTGAGCAATCCTCCCGGTTTCTGGTGCTCAATCTTAGCTTTTTGACAAGTCAAACACCGAGACACATAATCCGCCACGTCCGACTTCAATTTTGGCCACCAAAACAACCTCTTCAGATCCTGGTACATTTTTGTGGCTCCCGGGTGGAGACTCATCTTCGTCTTATGGGCCTCTTCCATTATATCTCGTTGAACTTCAAAGTCCATGGGAATGCAGACTCGGTCCCGAAACTGTATGAGACCGTCGGGTCCTTTAGTGAAGTCGGGTTCATCCATGTCTCCTGCTCTTTCCAGTAATTTCTGGAGTTCTAAGTCGGCAGCCTGTCTCTCTTTGATGAAACCCACGAAGTCATTTATCACTTGCAGCATTTCGAGCACGACACTGCTTTCCTTTTTCTATACTCCGAGGTTGAGATCACTAAACTCCTGCATCAATTGCATCTCTCGGACCATCATATTACTCAGATGAAGGCTTTTTCTGCTCAGCCCGTTGACCACCACGTTGGCTTTTCTAGGATGATAGTGCAAGTTGAAGTCGTAGTCTTTCAAGAATTCCACCCATCTGCGTTGCCTCATATTTAATTCCTTCTGGTCGAACAAATAGCCGAGACTCTTGTGGTCACTGAACACTTCGAATTTTGTGTCGTACAGGTAATGCCTCCAAATTTTAAGAGAAAACACCACGGCTGCCAATTCGAGATCATGGGTGGGGTAATTCTGTTCGTGTTGCCAAAGCTGTGTAGAGGCATAAACAACCACTTTTCCTTGTTGCATCAACACACAGCCGAGACCCTGCTTCGAGGCATCACAGAATACGTCAAACGCTTTGGTTGGCTCTGGCAAAATAAACACTGGTGAACTCGTCAATCTTTTCTTCATCTCTTGGAAGCTCTGTTCGCACTCCTCGGTCCACTGATAAGGCGTATCCTTTCTGGTCAACGATGTCAACGGAAGGGCCAGCTTGGAGAACCCTTCAATGAATCTTCTATAGTATCCTGCAAGACCAAGAAAGCTCCTGATCTTGGTTACCGAGTTGGGTCTCTCCCACTTGAGCACAGCTTCCACCTTAGAGGGATCAACCGCAACACCGTGCTCGGATATTACATGACCGAGGAAGTGAACCTCTTTGAGCCAAAAACTGCATTTAGAAAGCTTGGCGTAGAGTTCTTTGTCCTTCAAAATCTGCAAAACCGTTCTCAAATGCTTCTCATGTTCACTCGGACTTTGAGATTAGATGAGGATATCGTCGATGAAGACTATCACAAACGAATCTAAGTAGGGCCGAAAGATTCTATTCATGTTGTCCATAATGATGGCAGAGGCGTTGGTAAGTCCGAAGGGCATAACCACATACTCAAAGTGCCCGTATCTTGTCCTAAAAGCTATCTTCGGGATATCCTCCTCTCTGATACGGATCTAGTGGTATCCTGATCGGAGGTCTATCTTTGAAAACACCGACGGTCCCTTAAGCTGGTCTAATAAGTCGTCAATCCGGGGGAGGGGATATTTATTCTTCACCGTTACCGTGTTAAGCTTACTATAATCAGTGCACATTCTGAGGCCACCATCTTTCTTTTTAACAAACAAGATTGGAGCTCCCCACGGTGACACGCTCGGTCTGATTAGCTTTTTGGCCAAAAGTTCCTCCAGTTGCTTCTTAAGCTCTTCTAACTCGGGAGGCGCCATTCGGTACGGAGCAATCGAAATTGGGCCAGTTCCTGGAACGAGGTTTATATTGAAATCTACTTCTCTTCTCGGCAGTAATCCAGACATTTCGTCCGAGAAGACCTCTGGGAATTCTCCGACTACAGGAATTTGGTCTAAAGTTGGTTCCTCTGTCGCCTCTAGCATTGCAACAGAAGAGTCACTAAAGATCACGGTTTTCTTACGACAGTCGAGCAGAACGTGGTGTTGAGACATCCAGTCCATGCCGAGGATAATATCTAATCTATTTAGGGGCAAACAATTCAGGTTGACCTTAAACTCTCGGCCTAATACTTGGATGGGACACTCTAAACACATTTGGGAGGTGATTACAAAAGAATTGGTAGGGGTAGAAATGGATAATTTGTAAGGCATTTCTACTGGGGACAATTTTAGCTTGTTCATACAGTCAAGGGAAATGAAAGAATGTGTGGCTCCACAATCAAATAACACGGCACGTGGAATGCTGTTTACTTGACAAGTACCTCGGATCAGCTCATCGGCGTCAGTCACTTCCTCACCATCCATAGTGTAAACTTTGCCTCTCCGCGTCGGTCGGTTAGCGCCAGCCTGCTGAGCCCTCGTCACATTAACTTCTTCCTTCACCATATTCTCGGTACACCGAGCTGCAAAATGGCCAGGCTTGCCACAGCGAAAACAGGATCCTCTTGCTCTGCTTTTATCTAGACTCCAGCATTCTCCCTTGTGTTGCTTCCCACAGTGCTGACATATCGGATAGGGGCCAGGGACAACCACCATCTGACCACCACTCCTTGATACTGCTGGTACCTTGGAGCTCAGATTCACATAGGGGGCAGATATCTGAACGACTCCTTTCCCCCTAATAGGACCCACTGCTTTCTGTGCCGACCTGTTTCGCTTTCCGTCGGATTTCCTTTTGAGACCCTTCTCATAAGTGCTAGCCATGTTCACCAACTGCGAGAGATTGGCCACATTCTGATACTCGAATGCGAGCCGGATATCATCACAGAGACCAGACTCAAACTTAATGCATTTGGTGGTGCGTTCATCAGCATCTCGGTAGCTCCCCGAGTAGCGGATCAAATCCTCGAACTGAGCGGCATATTCCCCGACACTTAAATTCCTCTGTTCTAGTTTGATAAAAGCGAGCTCCTTTTCCCTCCTAACGTCTTCGGGAAAATACTTGCCGAGAAATCGAGTTCGGAAAAAATCCCAATTAATGGCTTGATTAGCCGCTTCCAGTCCTCGACTCTGCTGCTCCCACCAGTGCTCGGCTTCACCAGCAAGCACAAATTCAGCTAACCTCACCCTATACTCATAGGGCGGTTGCAGGGATCGGAAAATCTTCTCAATGTCTTGGAGCCATCTCTGAGCTTCGTCTGAATTGTAACCCCCTTCGAATCGAGGTGGTTCGTTCTTCCTAAATCGGCTCATCCAGTCGATCTCGACCGGAGCCGGAGGTGGAGGCTGAAGGGCTGCAGCTGCAGCTGCTGCGGCCACGGCGATGTTCTGAGCAAGATTCTCAGCCTGGTTCTGCTAAGCTTGCGCTTGGTTCTGCTGCAGTTGAACCAGAGTTTCCAACACAGCAGCAATTCGGTCATTATCAGCTCTTCTCCCAGCCATATTATATTGCTTGGCCATGGAGAGAAAGCCAATCAATGATTGAGTAATTAAATAATATATATATATATATATATATATATATATATATATATCTATAAGCTGTATTAACTAGCCTAGACACTTGACTTTACTTATCTGGTACTCTCTTGGTGAGTAACCACTGGAGTCACTTGCAACTCCAATAGGTCGAGGAGAAACTGCTCTGATACCAAAAATGTAACACCCTATTTAAATTCTACCCTTAAACCAAAAATTAAGGCTTAAAATTTTCTTATTGAAACAGTTATGATAATGGTCAAAATGAGAATTTCTTTCATTAATATTGAAATTGTCAGAGTTTTAGCGGAAGATTTAGTTCAACAAAAGGTATGAAAGCAAAACAACTTAGTTACATCAAATCAACTATCGAAAATATACAAAATATATAATCAGTGTTTTTGCTTGGCCAACTGGCCGAGGCCTAACTTAATTCTCCGACTCAATGACTTACTCTCCCTGTGAGGGAGAGTGAACCTGCTCGGCAGGGGATTGCGTCTGCTCGGGCTCAGTACCTGAAAAATGGTAAGGAGGTGAGCATTACACAGAACTTAAGTAAGCAGTTTCTAATATGACATACCGAACTACCAAGCCAAACACAAGTAGTCAATTAGCATATATAACAAATAAGCAAGCAGGTACATATCGCATGCATACAACCTCATTTTGCTCGGTCCATGTTATTGTCCAGTATATTCTTTACCTACCCGTTTTACCTCTACTTATCCGATTGATTTCCGTTGTACTCTTTCCTCAATTCCTACCTTTGATCTACTCGGTCATTACTTCCGTTCTCGGTATTCCGTTTTCTCTCTCGGTCTCATTACTCATTATTCATCTTTGACATATTTTACAATCTTTTATTCTTCTCGGCTTGCATACACCCAGTGCATGTCTTACACCAGTTAGGGTCAGATTCCGGAGTGTCCATAACTGCGAGTACCCAGTACCCGTCTTACAGCTGCACATACCCAGTATGCGTCTGATGCGATCAATGCACGCACCCAGTACGCGTCTTCTATGACCAGGAGTACTACCGCCGATTCTTCTATGGAGTTAAGGAGTATCCATAACTGCGAGCACCCAGTACCCGTCTTACAGCTACGCCTCTCGGCGTCTTACATGATCAATGCACGCACCCAGTACGCGTCTTCTATGACCAGGAGCACATCCCACCGATTCCGTGCTCGGAACCTTGTGTGAGTCATAACTGCGAGCACCCAGTACTCGTCTTACAGCTGCGCATACCCGGTATACGTCTGACGCGATCAATGCACGCACCCAGTACGCGTCTTCTATGACCCGACCACACAACCATTTCTCTTTAATTACTCTTTTATCCTTTTAACCATTTCTTTACTCGGCCTCTCTCGGCTCATAACCTTAGTTATCCCTCTTCCACTAGTTTTTCTCATTATTTAATTCTATAACTTATACTTTCTTCCTTTCACATCTAACCGCACATTTCACACCCACTCTCAGTCTCTCATGCTCGGTCACAGACAAGTTTTATTATACACAACATAAGCAATGAATATCACAACTCCTAAACATTAATACAAAAATACAATATGGTTAAAAGCACTTAGCAAGTAAACAAATATTTCAACTTATCTCATGACTACATAACCTTAGTTCATTTATTAGTTTTCCTTACTCTTCATCTTTCCCTCTAATATTATCCTAAGCCTCTTCCCTAATCTAATCACCCATTCTTAGCACCCGTTATGAACACACTAGCAACCCAAACCTAAGCAAAGGTAACACTCACTCCTTACCTCAATCCGTGAGAGATAAGAGTTTGAGAGCTTGAGTGTGGTTTCCCTTGTTGTTTGACTCCGTGAGCTCAGAACCCCTTGAATCATTCTCTCTAAGTTGCACACCCCGAACACAGCAACAGAACCGGGAAAACGTCCGTCAAGGCGAAGGAGATAAAGAACCGGGAAAACGTCCGTCAAGTGCTTAGAAGTGTTGAAGACCTTTTCTTTCTTGGTATAAACCGAAGACCTAGAAGTTTTAGAATTAGTCTTGATTTGTAATCTTGTAACTTTCTTTTCTTCGCTTGCATGTTCTTTTTGATGCACTTTATGTGTAGATTTTTCATAACCATGGACTTTTAAAGACTTAAATGAATTTGTAATATGCGATTGTTGATTCGGTTAGTACTTTTCTTGGTAGATCTTGATGTTTTCCTCTAGATCCAAAGTTTTGTTCATGATCTTTGTGAGTTTGAAGTAGATCTCTTTGCATGTCTAATTTTTATGCTTGAAACCGTGAATCATGAAGTGTTTAAGTGTTTATTTGTTAAATCAATGTTTGATCTAAACCTATTTTTAAATTTTTGGTCTTGCATGTTGTTTGATGATGACTTTGAACCCTTGCATGTCTCGGTTTTGATTTAAGTTTGATGAAAGCTTTGCTTTGTGTTTTGATCTTTAGTTTTGTTTTAATTCTAGGCTTTGCATGTGATTCTTGAAACCAAAGCTTTGGTATTTACTTTAGATGTACCTCGGTTTTAGTCCCTTTTTATTTAAAATGATTTTTGTCTTCTATATGTGTTCTTATGTTTGGATTCATAGCTTGATCTACTTGATCTAAGTGTATGCATGTTAATCTTAAATGAAAAGAGTATATTTTCTTCTTATGCATGTCTCGGTTTTACCCTTTTCTTATATAAAATAATTTTATCTTTGATTTGTGCTACTATGTTGAATTCATGACTTGACCTATATGATTTATATGCATGCATGTGAGTGTTTGACTTTGGAAAATTATTTTTATGATTCCTTTGAAGATAAATTGAAAATGTTTATGTGTTCTATGTCCTTACATGCTTTCTTGATCTAACTTAAGTAAAGAAAATAAATTAAAGTTTGAGTGTTTTCCAAAGATGTAGCTCTCGGTTTTGTCAAGAAAGAAAGAAAATAATTGCATGAAATTGCATGTTTGATAATGCATGAATCTTGTTTTGATTTGTGTGAAGTGTGTAACAGCCCGATTTTCGTAAATCAAAAATGGATAACTTTTACTCATTAAAGTTGTAAAAATGAGGCAAAATTTTTTTTAATAAAACCTTGTTGAAGTGTATGAGGACGTTGTTGAGAAATCGTTGTTGTACTTCAACATCCTTTTTGGCTGGAAACCGAGTTGTTACGAACGCATTTATTTTAATAAAACTTTCACCATCATAAAAGACCGGTTTCCAAATCATTATGACATTTCCAAAAGATTGCATTGTTTGATTTTCAAAATAAAGTAGACCTTAGTACAGAAGGTAAAACTCAGCCAGAATACATGAGTGGCACCTTGCTTGGTAATCCTTGACTCAAAACATAACTCACAGGTTTTAACCTAAATACGCTACTTTCGCCTCCTTCTAAGGAAGATCTCCGGATGAAGCTCTCCTTTCCTCTCGTACCATTTCTTTGCTCCGGGAGATGAAGTCACCCTCGTGGCTGCCTTTCAGTTGTCACTCAGCTTTATCTTCATCTCGACTTTAGTGATGGTCTTCATGCGATACTCCGTCTGCCCGTTGAGATATCAGCAGCACCGATATGCCAACGAACAGGAGAGAGTAAGCGATCCGAACGACGAATCGTCGACGGTGTGGAATTACGGTAGGCAAAATAATAGGACACACAACAAACAACACACCACATGCACACACAAGATAACAAGCAAACATACTATCATCATTATTCGCAATCTACGTTCATTCCATCTTATCATCATTCCCTTAACACTTCTCCACTCTTGTTTCTATTCCCTTTCGCAGAACTCCATATCCTTCCCACATTTCCATTCTCATTCTCCTTCTCATTCTTTACACTTTTCAGACTTTTATTCTCAAAGTTATGATTCTTTTCTTATAATGTCTTATTAAAATTATAACCATCGATGATCGGGGATTTCAGGGATCATCGAGGTACGCGTTTCTCTCGTAGTTAGCACTCACATCTCAAGCCTACATCTCCTTGCCTTCCATCCACCTTGTCGGAAGCAAACAGGAGTACAGGACCATTACCGTGCGGGCACGACAGCTGTCACAACATAAATGGTCCCAGACCAGGAGGCTCAGCCTCAATCAATAATATCAATTCACAATAATCATGGCACACTGCCTCGCAGTGGCAAACAAATGCCCCACTCCAGTCCCTCTCACTGTTCTCGATTTGCAATCTAGGGGGCGACAGTATTGTTGTAGTGCGCGCACAGAACTTACCACGGTATTAGACCCAGTCCCCACCACGTTAGTGCACCACTTATGGAGTTTGTTCTGTCTACAACAATACTCTAGACTTCTTGACGTTTCACCGTCATCGTCCTCCCCTAATGCAATCTCGTCCTAAGTATCCGCAGATACCTATCGTTCCTTCCTCTCCACTACTTCGGGTTAACTCTCATAACTCACCGCGTTCGCTGTTAATATCTTTTAAAATCTTTTATCTTTTTAATTATCCTATTGGTCGGCTCACCCTTCGTGCATCCCTTCAGTGAGTCCCGATCGCTAACTTTTCACAATCTTTCTATCATCAAAATCACACATAGCACAGAGCTGGGATCACATCACATTCTCAGATTCTCATTTCTCAAACCTTCTCAACACAATCCCACTTTCCTCAAGACACACTTTCATAAACATCTTGCAAACTTTCTCAAAGAATATCCTTTTACAAATCCGTTCCAAAATCGTCTTTCACAATCTTTTCAGAATCTTTTCAAAATCTCTTTCAAAATATTTACAAAGACCCCTTCCTAAAAATCTTTTCAAAAGCCTCGTTCCAAAACCTTTTCAAAAATCCTTTCAAAAATATTTCTCTTCACAAACCTTTTTCCAAAAATCTTTTTTAAAAAAAAATCGTTTCTCCAAAACCTTTTTCAAAAACACAACTTTGCTGGGCACTAATGGAGGAGCAAGCTCAACTCAACACTAGTTCCCAGACTAAAACCAGAAACAGAGGAGCTCAGCTCTACTCAATTCCACACCTTGTTCCAACCACAACAATACTTTTCCCAGCTCTGGCTCGATCTCAATATCATCCTTAATTTCATTCCCCAATCTCTACTCTTTTCTCATTCTGTTCCACTCGATCTCTTATCCTTTCTCATTACTTTTTCTTCTTATGCTATTACTTTCTATTTCATTACTCTCTCAACTCTCTTTTTTTCATTTTCGTTTTCTTATTCAGGACGTAACAGACGTCCATCGGCACATCAATCATTTTCATTAGCAGCAATAAATATCATAAGGCATAATTGAATAAATGAATATAAAGATACTATACACACAATCATCACACAATACAATGTGGTCTTCGTCACCTTCGTATAAGTGGCCACACAATCAAACAATTGCCACTTATACTACTGACTCTAACCACTTAGTTCCGATCTTTGAGATGATACGGAACGCCCTAATAAATCACCTAACTACCACAGTGTCTTAGGAAAGCTTCTCTCTCACCTGAGGTCCAGCTATTAAGTGCGTACCGTCGCTTCGAATCCTTTGTGCTGCCGGCTGCCCCAATCCCTTGCCTTCCAAATTCCTCGTACTAAATAAAATACGCTTACGTTATTTACTTGTATTATGAAAATCTTTCTCATACTTTATACATTCCTCATTTCTCGTATTTAGTTAAAACGCTTATGGTTTTATCAAAATGATTCTCATGTTTCCTAGTACTTTAAATGTTTCAAAACCTTATGGAAACATTTCACAAAATGATTTAAACCAATTTATTTGGTTGTTGGTCCATCTTGGACAGCACCTCTATTTTTGCTCGAAAACACCGAAAAATTCACCGTTTTCAATCCGGCGTTTTCTCAAATCAATTACCACTCGAAAAATTTACTTTAAATCACATGAAAACGTCTTTAACATAAGAAGCAGGTCGAAATAATCTTGGATAGAAAAGGTCATTTTTTTTAAAAAATCACTTTGATAAAAACTCTGAAAATATCGTAAAAACACTTTTCGTCTTAAACAACTTCTTTATTCAATATTAACACCTTAAAAACTCGAATCTTTATCACAAAACAACTTTGGGCAGCCATAAACATGATTTAAAATCTCAAATAAATCAAATCAAATTAAATTAAAATCAATTACATGCTCAAGTATTTTTCAAGCATCAGTTAGTACACAAAATAGTAACAAACATCACTTTCACAATCAAGCACTCATTTGCTTATTCAATCACATAACTACTTTTCAAACCATATCATGTTCATAGAACAAAACACTTAGACATTCACATAATCACAAGGATGTAACCCACGTATAACAATTCAATTCTTTTCACAAATCACTATATGAATTTATTCTAATGCAATTAAATTTCCTAGGCTTGTTTATACTATATAGCCGAATGACATCAATGGAAACAATACAAAGATCACCAATTTAAATCACATAAATCAACTTGATTTATTATAAGCACTTGAATTCCACTTCCCTTTGCATGAAACAAAATTATTTACTCTTCCCTTTATTCTTAACCGATTACACACAAATTTTTCCAAAATTATTTAATTCATCTATTTCCTTTATTTTTAAATTACAAACCGGTTAGAAAATAAATATTTACAATACAATTTCCAACAATTTATTTTAGTATAATTTCTCAAAACATATTCATTACTTTTTAAGTCACCTCATGAAAAGAACCCTAGTCTATTTAGAATGCACAGGCCGAGTCTTACTTTGACAAAAACAAAGTTTTGGGTTTACTTTTTCACCAAGCAAACGCACAAGATTCGAATTAAAAGAAATTAAAAGAAATTATGGAGACAACACATGATTCCCTAAAACTAGGCATAGACCGAATGCATGTCATCATAGGTCAAGGTTTAATTTCTAAATCTTTATCATGAAAGAGCATTAAACTTAAATCAAGTTAGAAATCAATTTTCAAAAAGCTTATTTCCTTTGGTTCTTTATAAAACCGAAATGGCCTTAAAAAAAAGATTAAATCTCTTTCACTTAAAATTAACATTCATGCACCTAAATCTTATAAATCAAGTCTTGAAATCAATCATAATAGCACAAATCAAGGATGGAAATCATTTTGAGTAAGAAAGACCCAAACCGTGACATGTATTGAAGAAAAGTTAAAGCTTTTTACTCAAAGATTACATGCAAGGCTTTAGAACAAAACTTTTTAAGGATTAAAGCAAGGAGCAAGTCTTTTTCAAAGGTCAAAGTGAAAATCAAAGCTTCATCAACATCAAACAAAACCAAGGCATTTCAACACTCCAATCAACTCGTAAGGCATAAAACTAACATGCAATAACTTAAGTCAAATTAAAAAGCATCAAGACCTAATTTCCTACTCATGGCCGATTCACTTGGCTCTTTGATATAGGGTTTTATAAGTTTATTTATTCTCAAAAATTCAAGATCAAGACACAATCAACACATGCATGAACTCAAAACATCAAAATCATCACCAACTCAACATGCAACATAAAAGATCTCCACCATTTTTAGATCTCATATTTATTTGTCAAATAAACCCTTAATCACATCATGTTTCACGGTTTTTAGAAAAATTAACATGCAAAGAGATTCACTTAAAGCTTTACAAGAATCTGAACAAAACTTTAGATCTAAAAGAAAAACATCAAGATCTATCATGAAGGGTACTAGCCGAGTCATCAACACAAACTACACATATTACAAGTTAATTCAAGTCCTTAAAAGTCCATAGTTAAGAAAGATCAATACATAGAGTCATCTTTCAAAACACAAAATGAACATGCAAAAGAAGAAAGGAAAATTTACAAGATTACAAATAAAACTAGTCCTAGTTCTTCTAGGGTATTCGGCTATACCAAGAAGGAAGGTTTCCTAAGCACTTGATCTTCAAGAATTTCCTAGGGTTTGAGCTTGATTCTCATCTTCCTCTCTTCTCCTATTTCTCGGTTTCATTCTCTTTCTCTCTATGTCTCAAGAGCTTGATGGTGCTCTTGGGACTAGGTGTTTGGTGGAAGAAATGGGATGAAAAAGGAAATGAATCATTTAACCAACCTCCCACACATACACACACACGGTCTATATGGGTAAAGGTAAGGGGTGGAATTTTCCCTTCTTAGCCTCGGTCAAGGTGCTAGTCTATGGGCAATTTGGTCCAACCAAGAGTTTGCATGGGATGGTCTTACCATGGACACATGGCGGAAGGAAAATCCTTCCTAGACCTCATGACTCACCCCTCCTAACCTCCTCCTATTTTCTATTTAAATTTCAATTTCTTAATCCTTAAGAAATCACTCATACTTGGTCCTTCTACTTCTCATGTGGCCGAATTTCACACATACACATACCCATGCAATTTATTTCCATTTTGTCACATAACATGAACTCATGTAGCAAGGTACATATTTGACACATATATATATATATATATATACACACACACGTTACATACACATACACATATACATACATTCATGCATTATATTTTTTATTTCCTAATCATTTATACTCTAAAACATATAACCACTAAGTTTACATAATAACTCAAACATTTTCAAGAAATCTTATTAAAATTAAACACATAAATCCTCACATAAATACAAAAAATAGATTACTTTCTCATAAAATGACCCTTGTTTAAAATTCATCATTTCTTTAAAATCAATTAATCATTTGAAAACGTGAGTTAGGAAAATCATTTAAGAAAATACTCTTTCAAAACCCTTTTCTCAAAAACAAATTTCTTTAGCATTTTGAATTAATACGAGGAATTTGCGGGGTGTTACAAAGTGTTTCGGTCTATGTATGATTAATTAGGTTAGTATTCTTTTCCATGAAATAAAATAGAAACAATGAACGTATCTTGTTAAATAATTGATTAGGAATGAGTTTTGTATTTACTTGAGCTTATATGTATGTATTCGGTTTGTGGGTTTGAAGGTGCCTAAGTGTTTTTGTTTTATAAAAATAAAAATGTTTTTGAAGTCAATTATGTGTTGCATGATTGAGTTAAGTGTTTAATTGTGAAAATGTTTACTTGAGAATGAATGTTTGTATGTAATTAAATTGAATAATTGATTAATTGTTTATGTGCCTTGATTTATCAAAGTGTGTTATTGACCGTGTGTGTGTATGCTTGATCTTGAAATTTATTTGGTTTGATTTATTTGAATTTGTGAAGTTATGTTTGTGATTTGTTGAGTTTTCAAAGTGTTAATATTGATCTAAAGAGTTTTTGAAACAATAGGAGTTTTTACGATGTTTTCGGGTTTTATAAAATTGATTTTTGTAAAGTATTTCTTTGCTGTCCACGTTCATTTAAAATTGTTTTCTTGATTTCTAAATTGTGTTTATGAGATTCAAGATTTGGTTTTCAAAAGGTAATTGATTTGAGCAAAACCCGGATTAAAACCGGTAAATTTTTCGGTGCTTTCGAATGAGGTTAAGGTGCTGTCCAAGACGGACCAGCCACCTTACCAATTGATTTAAAGTATTTTAATTAATGTTTTCCAAGAGATTTCAAAGTATTTAAAGAAATAGGAAAAGTTAAAAGTGTTTTGAGAAAGTAATCTTATTTTTTAGATTTCCGACGAGGAACGAAAGAACGTTTTAAGTTAAGAAAAGTTTTCTTGAAACAAGTTAATAATGGAAATGTGTTTTTAATTAATTCGAGGTATGTTACAGACGAGGGATTGAGACAGTGGCAGCAACCAAGATTAGAGGAGACTGTGTGCATCTAATAGCTGGACCTCAGGTGAGAGAGTAGCTTTCCTAAGACACCGTGGTAGTAGGTGTTGTATTGAGACATTCCGTATCAGCTCAAAGATCGGAACTAAGTGGATCTGCGTCAGTAGTATAGTGGCAATTGTGTGCTTTGTGTGGCAACTTATACGAATAGGACAAGGACCACATTGTTGTGTGTGATGAGTGTGATGATGTGTTGTTTATGTTTGTTTATCCATGCATGAGTATATCTTTAATTGTTGAAATGAGTTAGTATGGAATAATGGATGATAATGAAAAGAGATTAGAGTTAAAAGACATCAAAAAGAAAGAGATAATCCTTGTTTGGCTTAAGTCCTTGTGGAGCAAGGCAGCCTTAGCTTGATAAGACATTGAGAGTTGAGATAATGATAAGAGGATTGAGAACGATCGGAAAGGAAATAGAAAAGAAAGATTGAAAGTGATAGAGAGATGAGTTGGAAAAGATTTAACGATGCGATGCGAGTGAGCCAGAGCTGGGAAGGATTGTGAGGTTGTATTGAAAATGGAAAGTAATGAGAGAGAAGCTTGATTCTTTGATTTTGTTTTCTTGGACTGAGACTGGTGTTGAGTTGAGCTTGCTCCTCCACCAGCTCTCAAGAAGAGAAAGTTTTTGAGAAAAACTTTTGAAGAAGAAACGTTTGAAAGGTGTTTTTGAAACGAGTTTGCGAATTAAAATTTTTGAGAACAAGTTTTTGAAAATGTATTTTGAAAGGGATTCCTAAAAAGGAGATTTTTGAAAAGAGTTTACAAAAATGTATTTTGAAGGGATTCCCAAAATGAGAAAGAATTCTCCAACATTAATTGTGAAAAGAGGTTTTGAAAAAGGATTTCGAAAGGAAAATTTTTGAAATGAGTTTTCTAAAGGAGATTTGGAAAAGATTTATGAAATATTTTTAGAAAAAGTGATGAATTGGAGTTTTGGAAAAGGTTTTACGGAATGAAATTTTGAAGAGAAATTGTGAAGTTGTGATGTGAGATTTTGCTGTTTTGAGGAAAGTTTGTGATGAGATTCAAGTTGTGAATGTGATCTCGCTCTGTGCCAAATTTGAGTTATGAAAAGTGATGCAAAGTTAGCGGTCAGGACTCATTGAAGGGATGCACGAAGGGTGAGCTGACCATTAGGTTAATACAAGATAAAAGACTTTAAAAGACATTAACAGCGAACGTGGTGAGGTATGAGAGTTAACCCGAAGTAGTGGAGAGGAAGGAACCATAGGTATCTTCGGATACTTAGGAGGAGATTGCATTAGGGGAGGACGATGACGGTGATACGTCAAGAAGTCTAGAGTACTTTTCTAGGCGGAACAACTCCACAAGTGGCGCACTAACGTGGTGGGGACTGGGTCTAATGCCGTGGCAAGTTCTGCATGATCAGCTAGAAATTGTACTGTCGCCCCCTAGATTGCAAATCGAGAACAGTGAGAGGAACTGGAATGGGGCATTTGTGTTTGCCACTGTAGTGAGACAGTGTGCCTTGTTATATATCGATATGATTTAAGGCTAGGCCTCCTGGTCTGGGACCATTTGTTGTGTGACAGCTATCGTGCCCGCACGGTAAAGGTTCTGTACTCCTGTTTGCTTCCGACTAGGTGGATGGATGGCCGAGGAGATGTAGACTTGAGACGTGAGTGCTAACTACGAACGGACGCGTACCTCGATGATTCTTAAATCCCCCTTAATCATCGATGGTTATAATTTAATAAGACTTATTAATGAAAATACTTAGAATTAAAGAAATGAAAAGTTGATGAAGGCTTGAGAATGGAGATGGAAAGTGTGAAAGGAAAGAATGAGACCCTTGGAAGGGGAAGGAAATAAGTGAAGAGTTGAGAATGGAGATGGAAAAAGTGATTGAGAAAGCAATTGAAAAGAAAAGATGTTTATATAAGAATAATTAAGGAACTGCGATGTTATGTTTGGATGTTGTATTGTGTATGCCTTGTTTGCATTGTGTGTACTGTCTTGATATCCCGCCTGTGGTAAATCCACAACGTCGACGACTTGTCGTTCGGTTCGCTAACTCTCTCCTTCCCGTTGGTATATCGGTATTTCTGATACTCCAACGTGCAGATGGATTATTGCATGGAGATTTCAACTTGGATGAGACATGGATGTGGCTGGAAGCGTACCCCATCTGGCTGGGTATGGACTGGTGACTCACAGATTGTGATTCCGGATCCTGAGCATCGACTTTGCGGAGCTGACCTAGGACTGCTGCTAGGACAAGTTTCTGTCCGAGGATATGGAGACTATGAGGAGAAGCTGCGCTGTGAAGCTCCGAGGATTTCTTCTACTCTGACCAGGATGCAGTGGGTGCCAAAGAATCGTGGACGAGCTGCAACTGAGAGAGCTTCATCTTCTGGTGCCAAGCAAGGACACAAGAAGGAGGATCATGAGCTGCACCCCATAGTTTTCATTAGGAAGAGCCAGAGGTAGGGTAGATTAATTTAAAGTTTTTGTAAGTGTGAAACAAAGGACTCTCTTAGCAATGTATCACTCTGATAACTGTGCCCTACTTCTATTTTATGAACTGGCCAACTTTTGTTTTGATAAGAAATATGAAATCGTTTTGAAAGATTTGGAAGTGGAAGTGCGGAAATGTTTTACGTAACACCTCGGTTTTCAAGGATGGGTGTTAAGATGCATCAATGGCTTCCCATAACGTTTTAAAAAAAAATGGCCTCATTTTTAGCAACCTTTAATTAAATGATGATTATTTTTGGAGGGTGAAAATCGGGGCGTTACAGAGTGGTATCAAAGCGATGTTAATCCTTTGTGGCCTTAAGCTCATCCTTACATGCTTTGTTTGTTTGATTGCTTGTTTGTTTGTGTGATTATGTGTGCTTGCTAGTATAAGGATAGGGGTGTGAGATAGATTCCCGTCTTTCTAAGGTGAAAGACTTTGTTCATATCTCCAATGCCTGCGGTGTTAGTAACCTGTTAGTTAAGTAGCTTAGAGGAAGTAGATTAAGTAGGAGCGGGTAGATTCTAAGGATAAATTCCCATGACCTTTGATGTGGTATTGTTGTTTGATAAACCTAAGTTTGTTGACCCCGATGTACCCTTTTTGGTACAAGGGTAGTTTTTACCTCTAAGATGTAGAATGTTATTCTTGAGACCTCGTGTTTGTTGAATTGCTTCAACAACGGCAGTTAGTCGGAATCCAAATTCTTTCTTCAACTTTCCTATTAAGCCGTATTCTTACCAGTCTTTTCCGAAAATTGTCAACCTGGTTTATAGATTTAGAGGTGTCGTAGTTGCCCAGGTAGTTTAGGCTTGAACGATTGTGGATGGATAAATGATGATTGTGGGATAAGATGTAGAACAATAGTGAGCTTAGTAGTAGGTTTGATCAAAGTTGGGGAGTCACAAGGAAGAAAGGAGGTGTATTGACCTTAGTGTGAGAAGATAGTGAGGAAGATTAGATCCCTTTGTCCTATAGTTAGATGTTAAGGTGGAGAAATGATGGATGAAAACCTTAGAGTTAGAAGTAAAATAAAAGGAAGGAGTGATTGTTTGTAAGAGCTTGAGGTGCAGAAAGTAGTGTGTATCTTTGGATTTTAGGCTAAACATGATGCTTTTGGAGATGTGTGAATTTTGTTTGTTTGGGTCTTTACCCAAGGGTATGCTCGTTATGTCGGCGATCAGTTAAAGAGCGACATTTTCTTCGGTTAGTCTGTGCGACTTAACCCGGTTCGACACGTAAGAGGTTTGCTATGGAGCTTCTTCACACGAGAGTGACAAATGAGAGTGTTGTGCAGAGTCTACCGTCAGTAAGAGAGAGGACGACCTTAAAGCAAAAGTGAGGATGATGTGAGAGTTGCTTTGCCCTGCTGCCTAATCCACAACTTATTTCTCGGGGACGAGAAATCTTTAAGTTGGGGAGAATGTAACACCCCTCAAAATCCTCGTACGGTTTTAATTTTTAAAAAAGGGATTATTTTTGAGAAAAGTATTTTTGAAAGGATATTTTCTTAAATAAATTTCCTTATTCACGTTTTCAAAGTGACAAATGATTTTAAGAAGTGATTTTTCATGAAATAAAGTTATGAGTCTTGAAGTTTATTTTGAAAAGGTGATTGATTTTCCATGAATATGTGCTTGATATTTGGGTGTCATGATTTTTATGCATGAACGATTTATTTCCTATGTGTGTGCATGAATGTGTATATATGGTCTTATATGTATGCATGCTTAGGATTATGTGAAAATTTAATTAATGAATGATGGTGATTATATATATGTGCTTGTATGTGTGTAACGTGTAAGTGTGTATGCATGAGTATGTGATTGTGTGTGAATATGTGTATATATGTGTGAGTGTCGTAGGTATGTATGTGTGGAAACCTAGAAAATTCATAAGCAAGTAACTAAGTGGCAACCAAAACCCAACTAAGTCCTAACTAAATGAAGAAACCCTAATGAAGACCAAAAAGTCTTGCACCTAGAAGGAACCCTAAGCTCTTATGTCCCCTACATTGTCCCCTTGAATTTTGCTAACCTCCACCCATGCAAAAATAAGGAAGGCCGAAATTACCCCTCTCTCCAAAGCTCTTGGCCGAATTGCATGAAGGCTAAGAAGGGAAACTATGACTTGCTTATAATAGGTGAAGCCTTGGTTGTTTCTTTCATTCTCATTCTCATTTCATCTCTTTCGTCCCAACACCCACACCAAAACACAATTCTAAGAGTCTCTCAAACTCTTAGACTAAAAATTAGAAAATAAAGAGAAAGGAGGAAGAGGAACCGTGAGGTTTAGAGAGGAAGAAGAAGAGGAGATCAAGCTAAACCTAGGAATCCTTTTGAAGATCAAGTGCTTAGAAGTGTTGAAGACCTTTTCTTTCTTGGTATAAACCGAAGACCTAGAAGTTTTAGAATTAGTCTTGATTTGTAATCTTGTAACTTTCTTTTCTTCTCTTGCATGTTCTTTTTGATGCACTTTATGTGTAGATTTTTCTTAACCATGGACTTTTACAGACTTAAATGAATTTTTAATATGTGATTTTTGATTCGGTTAGTACTTTTCTTGGTAGATCTTGATGTTTTCCTCTAGATCCAAAGTTTTGTTCATGATCTTTGTGAGTTTGAAGTAGATCTCTTTGCATGTCTAATTTTTATGCTTGAAACCGTGAATCATGAAGTGTTTAAGTGTTTATTTGTTAAATCAATGTTTGATCTAAACTTATTTTTAAATTTTTGGTCTTGCATGTTGTTTGATGATGACTTTGAACCCTTGCATGTCTCGGTTTTGATTTAAGTTTGATGAAAGCTTTGCTTTGTGTTTTGATCTTTAGTTTTGTTTTAATTCTAGGCTTTGCATGTGATTCTTGAAACCAAAGCTTTGGTATTTTCTTTAGATGTACCTCGGTTTTAGTCCCTTTTTATTTAAAATGATTTTTGTCTTCTATATGTGTTCTTATGTTTGGATTCATAACTTGATCTACTTGATCTAAGTGTATGCATGTTAATCTTAAATGAAAAGAGTATATTTTCTTCTTATGCATGTCTCGGTTTTACCCTTTTCTTATATAAAATAATTTTATCTTTGATTTGTGCTACTATGTTGAATTCATGACTTGACCTATATGATTTATATGCATGCATGTGAGTGTTTGACTTTGGAAAATTATTTTTATGATTCCTTTGAAGATAAATTGAAAATGTTTATGTGTTCTATGTCCTTACATGCTTTCTTGATCTAACTTAAGTAAAGAAAATAAATTAAAGTTTGAGTGTTTTCCAAAGATGTAGCTCTCGGTTTTGTCAAGAAAGAAAGAAAATAATTGCATGAAATTGCATGTTTGATAATGCATGAATCTTGTTTTGATTTGTGTGAAGTGTTTCGGTCTATGTATGATTAATTAGGTTAGTATTCTTTTCCATGAAATAAAATAGAAACAATGAACGTATCTTGTGAAATAATTGATTAGGAATGAGTTTTGTATTTACTTGAGCTTATATGTATGTATTCGGTTTGTGGGTTTGAAGGTGCCTAAGTGTTTTTGTTTTATAAAAATAAACATGTTTTTGAAGTCAATTATGTGTTGCATGATTGAGTTAAGTGTTTAATTGTGAAAATGTTTACTTGAGAATGAATGTTTGTTTGTAATTAAATTGAATAATTTATTAATTGTTTATGTGCCTTGATTTATCAAAGTGTGTTATTGACCGTGTGTGTGTATGCTTGATTTTGAAATTTATTTGGTTTGATTTATTTGAATTTGTGAAGTTATGTTTGTGATTTGTTGAGTTTTCAAAGTGTTAATATTGATCTAAAGAGTTTTTGAAACAACAGGAGTTTTTACGATTTTTTCGGGTTTTATAAAATTGATTTTTGTAAAGTATTTCTTTGCTGTCCACATTCATTTAAAATTGTTTTCTTGATTTCTAAATTGTGTTTATGAGATTCAAGATTTGGTTTTCAAAAGGTAATTGATGTGAGCAAAACCCGGATTAAAACCGGTAAATTTTTCGGTGCTTTCGAATGAGGTTAAGGTGCTGTCCAAGACGGACCAGCCACCTTACCAATTGATTTAAAGTATTTTAATTAATGTTTTCCAAGAGATTTCAAAGTATTTAAAGAAATAGGAAAAGTTAAAAGTGTTTTGAGAAAGTAATCTTATTTTTTAGATTTCCGACGAGGAACGAAAGAACGTTTTAAGTTAAGAAAAGTTTTCTTGAAACAAGTTAATGATGGAAATGTGTTTTTAATTAATTCGAGGTATGTTACAGACGAGGGATTGAGACAGTGGCAGCAACCAAGATTAGAGGAGACTGTGTGCATCTAATAGCTGGACCTTAGGTGAGAGAGTAGCTTTCCTAAGACACCGTGGTAGTAGGTGTTGTATTGAGACGTTCCGTATCAGCTCAAAGATCGGAACTAAGTGGATCTGTGTCAGTAGTATAGTGGCAATTGTGTGCTTTGTGTGGCCACTTATACGAATAGGACAAGGACCACATTGTTGTGTGTGATGAGTGTGATGATGTGTTGTTTATGTTTGTTTATCCATGCATGAGTATATCTTTAATTGTTGAAATGAGTTAGTATGGAATAATGGATGATAATGAAAAGAGATTAGAGTTAAAAGACATCAAAAAGAAAGAGATAATCCTTGTTTGGCTTAAGTCCTTGTGGAGCAAGGCAGCCTTAGCTTGATAAGACATTGAGAGTTGAGATAATGATAAGAGGATTGAGAACGATCGGAAAGGAAATAGAAAAGAAAGATTGAAAGTGATAGAGAGATGAGTTGGAAAAGATTTAACGATGCGATGCGAGTAAGCCAGAGCTGGGAAGGATTTTGAGGTTGTATTGAAAATGGAAAGTAATGAGAGAGAAGCTTGATTCTTTGATTTTGTTTTCTTGGACTGAGACTGATGTTGAGTTGAGCTTGCTCCTCCACCAGCTCTCAAGAAGAGAAAGTTTTTGAGAAAAACTTTTGAAGAAGAAACGTTTGAAAGGGGTTTTTGAAAAGAGTTTGCAAATTAAAATTTTTGAGAACAAGTTTTTGAAAATGTATTTTGAAAGGGATTCCTAAAAAGGAGATTTTTGAAAAGAGTTTACAAAAATGTATTTTGAAGGGATTCCCAAAATGAGAAAGAATTCTCCAACATTAATTGTGAAAAGAGGTTTTGAAAAAGGATTTCGAAAGGAAAATTTTTGAAATGAGTTTTCTAAAGGAGATTTGGAAAAGATTTATGAAATATTTTTAGAAAAAGTGATGAATTGGAGTTTTGGAAAAGGTTTTACGGAATGAAATTTTGAAGAGAAATTGTGAAGTTGTGATGTGAGATTTTGCTGTTTTGAGGAAAGTTTGTGATGAGATTCAAGTTGTGAATGTGATCTCGCTCTGTGCCAAATTTGAGTTATGAAAAGTGATGCAAAGTTAGCGGTCAGGACTCATTGAAGGGATGCACGAAGGGTGAGCTGACCATTAGGTTAATACAAGATAAAAGACTTTAAAAGACATTAACAGCGAACGCGGTGAGGTATGAGAGTTAACCCGAAGTAGTGGAGAGGAAGGAACCATAGGTATCTTCGGATACTTAGGAGGAGATTGCATTAGGGGAGGACGATGACGGTGATACGTCAAGAAGTCTAGAGTACTTTTCTAGGCGGAACAACTCCACAAGTGGCGCACTAACGTGGTGGGGACTGGGTCTAATGCCGTGGCAAGTTCTGCATGATCAGCTAGAAATTGTACTGTCGCCCCCTAGATTGCAAATCGAGAACAGTGAGAAGAAATGGAGTGGGGCATTTGTGTTCGCCACTGTAGTGAGACAGTGTGCCTTGTTATATATTGATATGATTTGAGGCCAGGCCTCCTGGTCTGGGACCATTTGTTGTGTGACAGCTGTCGTGCTCGCACGGTAAAGGTCTGTACTCCTGTTTGTTTCCGACTAGGTGGATGGATGGCCGAGGAGATGTAGACTTGAGACGTGAGTGCTAACTACGAACGGACGCGTACCTCGATGATTCTTAAATCCCCCTTAATCATCGATGGTTATAATTTAATAAGACTTGTTAATGAAAATACTTAGAATTAAAGAAAGGAAAAGTTGATGAAGGATTGAGAATGGAGATGGAAAGTGTGAAAGGAAAGAATGAGACCCTTGGAAGGGGAAGGAAATAAGTGAAGAGTTGAGAATGGAGATGGAAAAAGTGATTGAGAAAGCAATTGAAAAGAAAAGATGTTTATATAAGAATAATTAAGGAACTGCGATGTTATGTTTGGATGTTGTATTGTGTATGCCTTGTTTGCATTGTGTGTACTGTCTTGATATCCCGCCTGCGGTAAATCCACAACGTCGACAACTTGTCGTTCGGTTCGCTAACTCTCTCCTGCCCGTTGGTATATCGGTATTTCTGGTACTCCAACGTGCAGATGGATTATCGCATGGAGATTTCAACTTGGATGAGACATGGATGTGGCTGGAAGCGTACCCCATCTGGCTGGGTATGGACTGGTGACTCACAGATTGTGATTCCGGATCCTGAGCATCGACTTTGCGGAGCTGACCTAGGACCGCTGCTAGGACAAGTTTTTGTCCGAGGATATGGAGACTATGAGGAGAAGCTGCGCTGTGAAGCTCCGAGGATTTCTTCTACTCCGACCAGGATGCAGTGGGTGCCAAAGAATCGTGGACGAGCTGCAACTGAGAGAGCTTCATCTTCTGGTGCCAAGCAAGGACACAAGAAGGAGGATCATGA
Organism: Crotalaria pallida; assembly: GCA_037953625.1. Taxonomy (NCBI): domain Eukaryota; kingdom Viridiplantae; phylum Streptophyta; class Magnoliopsida; order Fabales; family Fabaceae; genus Crotalaria; species Crotalaria pallida. Next base: position 30,098,685 of record CM075653.1, read on the forward strand.
GCTGCACCCCATAGTTTTCATTAGGATGAGCCAGAGGTAGGGTAGATTAGTTTAAAGTTTTTGTAAGTGTGAAACAAAGGACTCTCTTAGCAATGTATCACTCTGATAACTGTGCCCTACTTTTATTTTATGAACTGGCCAACTTTTGTTTTGATAAGAAATATGAAATCGTTTTGAAAGATTTGGAAGTGGAAGTGCGGAAATGTTTTACGTAACACCTCGGTTTTCAAGGATGGGTGATAAGATGCACCAATGGCTTCCCATAACGTTTTTAAAAAAAAGGCCTCATTTTTAGCAACCTTTAATTAAATGATGATTATTTTCGGAGGGTGAAAATCGGGGCGTTACATCTTTTATTCTTTTATGGGAATTATTTGTGTGGCTCTCATTGGAGGCTTCTTTGAGAAGCTTATAATTTGTGGACAGGGTTTATTGGCTTCTAAGGGAAGCCACAACCAATAACTTGACAAGGACATAAAGTGATAGATAGGATAACTGTACGGAAGGCGCGAAAACCAAGGGATTAACAACTCAATGTTAGCTGTCACGGAGAAGCAAGGAGACTTCGGCTTAACACGGAGAAACAGTAACAGTCCGAGTCTCCACTCGGCCAACACTGCGAGGTTTCATTGTGGTCGGCTAATCCGAGTTGACACCAGGTTTCGCGTTTGTTCTCATTTTGCTCGGCTGAGATCGGTCCGAGGTCCAGCATTTACTTATATGGTCGGCTCACGCTTCCTGTTTCCCCAACGACACTATACGACTTCTCCTTTTCGTAATTAAATTTATATTTAAATCCATTATATTAAATATTAAATTTCGGGATGTTACACTTACCAGAAGGCGTGCTCATAGAAGGCGACCAGGTTCGCTCTGATACAAACTTTCCAGAGTGCGACGAGACTCGCCCAGGAGGCGACCTAGTTTATTGTGAGCCCAACTGTCTAGAAAGGCGACGTTTCAAAAGGCGACCACGTTCGCTCTACCTAGCTTTTCAGAAGGCGGTCACGCAACCGAAGGGGCGAAAGTACGCTCTCACTGAAGAAGGCGCCACATTACAGAAAGTAGAAAAACAGGAGCAAAGGCGCAACCATAAAGTTTATATGGAAAACTTGCTTCATGCACTAAAAGCAAAGTACATATATCTCTTAACTCAGTGCATATGCTAGTATGCCTTTTCATGAATTTGATTATGATAGATATGAATCATGACGAAATGAAAAATGTATTGTGTCCAATCACATAGCAATTATTTTATGTGAAACTGAAGGAAATAGTCACAGTATGCGTATACTTATTATCTTTCTAGCTTTTGAATGCATCTATGACAATCTTGGTATGATCGCTTTCATATGATAACATGGTTTCATTTACAACATTATGCTAATAATAATAATTTATTTTTAATTTGTCTAGAATAGCACTGTCGTAACATGATATGATAAGAAGATTGTTCGTTTTTAGACTCTGTGTTTGTCATGGCCGAGAATCGCATATGTGTGTTCATATTCACGAATGGTGTCGCTCTGATATGTGTGAAATACTTGACTACAAAAGCACTAATTAGATAAGTCTGTATAAATGAATGTTTGCTAGAACTAGTACATCATGTTGTCATAATTTTATTAAATTTTCTTGCCTCAACCATATCATGATGTGAAGAAATTGTTTTTCATAATTCCGTCTTGCAAACACAGTGTTTCCTATTATAAGTTGCATGATTTAGATGCTTAGAAGGCGTGCTTTAGAAAAGCGTTACATGAAAACGTAATCTTGGTAATGTTACATAATGATGCATGATTTATTTTGTACATAATACTATAAATAACCAACAAAACGGAAATGGGTAGCATGAAAATATCCTAAAAATAAAATTTGTTTATGTAGGAACAAGAAGTGACCTCTTTCTAAGATTTGAGAAGTCCTAAGTATGCTCTAAAGCCATGATTTGTCAAGTTTTGCGAAGATGCTCAATGCCATGGGAGGATCGCTCCCTCCAGCCTGGGCAATAAGCACCAAATTTGTCTAAAGTAGAAAAGCGCTTCGCGTCTCGCCCAGTAAAAAGAAGGTGATCAAAAAGTGAAGTACTAGAAGGCGAGTGAGGAGATAAGAGCAAAGTATCAAGAAAGAGCAGCACAACGCAAATAAAAAGATCGGTGAAAATCAAACAAAGGGAAAGAATGAAATCATACCAGAAGGTGAACCCTGCAGTTGACAGTAAGAAATCCAGAACCAAAAGGCGAACGTAGAGTCATGGCAGCAGGGCGCATGTTCGCCTTGCGAGCAGAATTAATCATTCATTGATTTTGAACATGTGCCATGGGCGGAGAATAGAAAAGCAAACGCCCTTGCAACACTAGGAAACAAGGCGAGCATGGCAGAAGGCGAGCACTTGGCGCACTTCAGAAAGGCGTACCGACCCAAAGTTCAAAGCGGTATAATGGAAAGCCAAGCAAAAGAAGATTGGAGAACTCCAATCATGAAGGAACTCCAAAGCGAGACATTGACAAAGGCGCCAAGGAAAGAGCACATGAAGAGTTGCTCAAACATCAAAGGAGAGTCATACGAGAAGATGGTGAGGCCAAGAATATTCGCTGAAGGCGAGTTGGTCCTAAAGGTGACTGATGCAGTCATGCAAAACATGCACACCAGTAAGTAGACACAAAATTGGGAAGGGCCATATATATTACAAGAAGCGCATCCTAATGATTATTGCTTTTTTGCTTGACCAAAAAACTGAAGACCCAAATACTGAAAGAGGATAGGGTCTTTAACTTTAAATATGTCTAAAATTATTATGCCTAGACTACTATCTTGGGGAGGGAAACACTATACTAGCCATTTGTTTTGAAGTCCCTTTCTTTTGATGACCCAAGAAGAAATATGGGTAGAAAGCCTTAATTTGTAGGCCCTCTTTGATTAATGAAAGCGCTTAAGGCCTCCACTCTTTTCTTTGAAAAAAAAATATCTTTACTGAAATGTTTGAAAAAAAAGAAGAAAATAATGAAAAAGCCTGCAACAGGGGCCTGAAGTGGTGCTAATGACATGAGGCACCCCCTGAAAAGGCCTAAATGAAATGCCGGTAACATGTCACTGAAGGAAAGCGCTCTCAAATGAAAGAGCCAATATGCCAATCGCGAGATCTAACACCCAAGAAATTTTGAAAAAAAGAAAATATGCGTACAAAATAATAACAATGGTGTTGGATCGTACCGCGGGCACAATACGCCTTATCGCGGCACCCGGATAGACCTCTCTGAAAACAAATTTTCGGGATCAGACGCGAGCGAAGTACGCCTTATCGCGAAACTAGAAAAGTTCCCTGGAAACAAGGGCGCTAGTCACTGAACGCAGGCGAAAAAAATCTGTAGAAAAAGAGGTTGACTAACAAGGGGCGCCCTTTGTTAGTTATGTGCCCAAATGGCACCATGGAATCTGTAATGTGCTCAAACAGTACTCTGTGAATCTTATTGGCACCGATGACATAAGGGGCCATTATCTGCAGGAAAAGTAAAATCTGTATATGCAAGAGGAAAAAAGCCAAACATTTGAAGAAATCATTGGTGCAATGAAAGCGCAAAATAAAGCTATGCGGAGTTAAAGACAAGCATGAAAGATAAAGCAATATGCAACATGGCATGACAAAATACAGCAAGAAGAGTTCCATTCAATATATGGTCTTGGGGTCATAATAAGCAACAGCAAAATAAACCCAAGTCTGACAAGATGAAGCGCTTGGCCCAAGTCTAAACAAAATGCACAAGTGCAAAGCAGTGCCATTGCCAAAAACAATACAACAGCAAAACATGTCTGTAGCAAGTATAAGTATCAGATTCTAAAGAAAGCGCTCAAAGAAGCAGACTTGCAGCCGTCCTCGTACGCCTTCTTATCAGCAACAGTCTTGCTAATTTCAGCATTAACATCTGCCAATCTAGAAGTAGCAGCAGACAACTTTGAAGAGATCTCTTCCACAAGAGCTGCAAGAGAAACACGTCGTGCCAATAGAGCCTTTTCAATCTCTACCACAGAGCATGCATCAAAAGGAGGGCATTGTTGCTCTATATTTTCCTCCACCCAGGAACAAGAATATTGATGAATTTAAAAAGAGCACAAGCAATCTAACAAAAGAGCCTTGTCATCCCATGCTAAAGCGTCAATATTGCAAGAAGAGGCGAACCTGACCAACTTCAACAATATTTGCAAACATGGGGAAGCGAATCATTCAAGGAAACTAACTTTGGATGCTTTAAAAGGAAAGAATCAAGAAGAGCCATATTATCATCACTCATGAAGTTGAAGGGTGTGACAGACAGGAAAGCTGCAAGTATGCATGGAATGTTCACATCAATACCAACAAATGCAGCCAATAAAAGACGCGTGAAGCACAAAGAGTACAAAAAAATGATACTTACAAGCAAAAGATGTTCCTATAGTGGCATTCGTGTTGTCCTTGAAGGGCGCCTTGTAACACCCCGATTTCAGCAACTTGAAAACACTTATCTCTTTAATAAAATATAGTAAAAATTTGGGAACTTTTTTTTTTCCAAGGTGACATGGGCCTGAGAACCTTTAAGTTCAAAAATATTTCATTAACTTGATTGTAATAATATTCTCATGTCACACATCTCAAGTCAAGTTCCAAACCGAGATGTTACTTAACATCGCACTTTGTAACTTGGCTTCATAAATCTGTTTTGAGAAAACATTTTCATTTCTTGTTTTGTAAAACTTTATTCTTTCAAAAGCCATATTCAATAAAATATCAAGTGGGGTACATAATGATATGACAACGTTAACCAAGTAGTTGCAAGAGATATAGTGCTCAAGGGAATTACCTACTACTAGTCTTGACCACTAATCTGAAGTCCACTGCAGCAGCCTCATCGAGATGACGTACCGATTTGCTGCAGGGTCGACCATCTATCCGTTGCAATACCGGAATAACCCGATACGACAACATGATAGGAGAGATGATCAGCATTCCAGAAGTACAAACATGACAAGACAGAATACTAACGACTTCGTATAAAAAGAATACTCAGAATAAAAATATAAGACTCATGCATTAACAACTACTCATGCTATGCATATGACAAATATACTCACGTAAGCACATAGGAAACACTTATAAATGAAACATATCATATATAACAAAATCATAAATCATCACAACACACATCACTTCACTTGGCTTCACAAGCCTTCGAATATTCAAGTCTTATCCTCATCTTTCTCAATCCTTCAACAATCACTTAGACTTTCTTTCTTTGAATCTTTTTCAATAAATTCTTTATACTTTAATTCTTGTAATCTTTTATCATTATTAAGTCTTATCAAACGGTTCGTTCAATGATGAGGGGGAAAACATCATTGAACTCACACACACGTCTACATCTCCTCGGTCATCCACCCAACCTAGTCGGAAGCAAATAGGAGTACAGGACCTTTACCACGCGGGCACGACAGCTGTCATACAACAAATGGTCCTAGACCAGGAGGCCTTGCCTCAAATCATAATCATAATTCACATAATAACAATGCACGCTCTCAGCGGCAATCACAAATGCCCCGTTCCAGTCCCTCTCACTGTTCTCGATTTGCAATCAAGGGGGCGACAGTATAATTTCTAGTTCGCGATGCGGAACTTACCACGGTATTAGACCCAGTCCCCACCACGTTAGTGCACCACATGTGGGATTCGTTCCGCCTAGAAATATACTCTAGACTTCTTGACGTTTCACCGTCATCGTCCTCCCCTCATGCAATCTCCTCCTAAGTATCCGCAGATACCTATGGTTCCTTCCTCTCCACTACTTCGATACGACACTCATACCTTACCGCGTTTGTATATGTCTTTTTAAGTCTTTTAAAGTTTTGAGTTTTAATTAAACGGCTTAATCTTAACAGTCGGCTCGTCCTTGGTGCGTCCCTTCAACGAAGCCCGACCACTAATCGCAATCCGTTTCCCCCTAAATCTCAATGGCCCTTGGCCTCACATCACTTTCTCACGCATCTCATCATCATGATTCTCAAAAGCTCACTCTCAGCATATTCTCATCAGCATCATCAACATCTTTTCCTCGTCTTTCTCAAAATCTCTTTTCGCAAAACTTTTTCGAAAACTTAATTTCACAAAACTTTTGCTTCACAAAACATTTTCAGAAACCTCATTTCAAAAATCCTTTCACAAAACTTTTTTCGAAAATACTGTTTCCAAAAACTTTCAAAAAATATTATTTTCACAAAAGCTCTTTTCAAAAACCTTTTTAAAAAAAATCACATTTTTGGGTGAGTGTTAATGGAGGAGCAAGCTCAACTCAACACTAAGCTTCTTCCCAAAAACATGAACGAGGAATCACATTTCCATTCAAATCACATCTCACTTTCATAACAGCGTTACTCTTCTCCAATCACAACTCTTGGTATTCCATTACTTATACAACCTTTGTTTCCATTCTTCTTTCTTCCAATCACATTTTCTTACTTTTACAATTCATTCATCTCGCGACTGTAACACCCCAATTTGGACATAGAATTTTCACTAAAAATTTGCGCCATTTTTTTATAACATTATCTAAGTCAAATCGGTTTAATTCTTTTACAAAAAGATTTTCATAAATACAATTTAATTCATTTGGTTTACAAAAATGTTTTGGTACTTAGACTTGCGTCATAAAATTCTATTCCCAAAAAGAGATCTTAACATCCAACACATTTCCAAAAACTCATTTTCTCAATGTCATATTTAGTCGATGGTTAACTTGCGGAAAAATAGTTTAATTACTTTATGAACATGATATATAACAAAGAAACTTCTTTTATTTCATTTAAAATAATCCATATTACAACTGGGGTTACATTCGGGATAGAGTAATCATGTCTTACCCATCCAAAGATGGAATACAAAACAAAAACTATCCTAGACTATTAGTCTTCATCATTTTCCTCCACCGCAATTGTCTGGAATATTCTTTGATTGTTGCTTCTGCTTCCTCCTCGTATGTACGTCGTCTCGTGATCCTCTTTCGACTTGAGCAACCGCTACTCGAGATAGTACATGATCTGTCATCTGTGAACGTTGTTCCCCAATGTCCACAGGAAAGGGAAATAGAGAGAGTAAGCACTTCCGAACGATATGATCGTCGAAGGCGCGAGCTTACAATAGGGGAATATTAAGACCAAAAGGGTAATTATCATGAAACCATATCCATTATATTTAATTATCTTTAGGCTCTAAGTTTTATTATCGTAACCACCGGAAATTCGAGAAGGGGTACCACCACCGAAGCTCAAGGATTTGGTAGCACTCACGTTACATCTCCTCCATCATTCCAACCACATCCTAGTTCGGAAAGCAGATGGGACGCACAGGAACCCTAACCATGCTGGCATCGATGTCGAAGGGTACGCACCAGAAGTTTCTAACAACTGAAGTAAAATCATTTCGTACAGCTTCACCAAAATACAGCGACATCTAGCCCCATTCGGGTTCCCTCTCACCATCTAAGATTTGCTCCAGGGGGCGACAACGCTATCTCTAGTTGATCGTGCAGTTCCTTGATACGACATTACCTACAACCGAAAGACAAGTCCTTGTAGTCTTGTCCCGCCTTGAGAAGCACTCGAGGCTTCTTGACGTTCACCGTCCTTGCCTTCCCCTATCGCAATCACCACTTGAAGAGACACCTACCTCCAAGTATACGGTATCTTTCCTCTCCACTACTTCACTCTCAACGCGTAGGTTTAGGAGAGGGGTTCCTAAGTCTTTTAAGTCTTTTAAGTCTTTTCTTGAACCTAAGTTTTGGTCGACCCATTCTAAGCCTTGCTGCTAACGGGCCTCGACCTCTAAGGGAAACATCAAATACTCTTCTACAGTACAGTGAAATCCACAAGACTTAGACCACGGCACAGTCATCCACGTGGCCAGTCACTTAAAGGGAATATTTCCAAAGTTATCGTGCCGTTTGCACCATCACTGTACACTAATATCGCTTACAAATTTCATTGATCATTCTCATATTTTCATATTAGTATTTACAAAATATGCCAATTCCATTTCATGGAACAACCGATCGAAAAACACAAAGAACTCTTTTCATAGGAACCACCGAACATTAATTTTCTTTCCATAAGATGAACCATTATTTCCAAAATATAATATACAATACAAAAATATACAACATAGCATAAGCAATTAGCAACCGACATACAATAAATATCGAGGAATCTTGTTTTTCGTATAAACGACAGGGATACACACTCAATTGTTGTTTTACTACTTGACCGATAGATTCCTAGTTGCGACCTTTGAGATGATACGGAACGTCCTAATATTACCCTACATGCCACTATGTCTTAAGAAGGCTTCTCTCTCACCTGGAGTTGAAGCTACCAAAATTAGTGTCCTCTTGCTTTGAAGTCACGTCACCCAAATCCGAACGAAAGCCTTTACCAAATAATTTTTACAAAATAATTTCATAAATAACTACTCAATTACAAGTAAGCAAACCACAAGACCTATGTCCTTAACAACACTTTCCTTTATCACTTTTAGGAAATCCAAAAGACTTGAACCAAAACTTCCAATACTTAAAATAAATCATACTGTGGTGGACTCGGCCCAGCCGAGGTCCTCAGATTCCTCGCCAAAGACCTAAGGACCCTTCAGGAAGCCTTCTGAGCGCTTGGCCGAGCTCAATGCTCAACGGCCGAACAGACGCCAGATACAGGCCGACCTCGCGTTCCCACTCAGGTCCGACGTCTAGGTCCGACACCTTCCCAAGTCCGACACCTAGGACATGATGACGTCCCCCTTCCTTATCCACAAGGACAACTCACTACCTTATCCACAAGGACAGCTCACAACCTTATCCACAAGGACAGCTTATCCACTCTTAGCTCAGTACAGGCTGGCCCTACTTGGGCCTAAAGCAAGCCCATTAGGGCAACCAACTCCCCCCTATAAGTAGTTCCGTACTACATGGGGCTCATGTATGTCCTCTAACCCTAATTGTCACCTTCACACACCAGTGATTAGGGTTACTCCCTGGCTCTTTTCCTTAGCCACTTGAGGACTCCCACCAAACATCAATATCAACCCTGGACAGAGGCACCTTCAGAGGTCTTCTCCTACCCTTGGAGGTCCTCACCGTCTAGGACATCACATTGGCGCCGTCTGTGGGGAAGATAAACTTCACCCCCACCCAGAAGATTCTACCATGTCTGAACCACAGCCAGATCGGAAGAGGAGGAGGGAGCACCCAGGGAGAATCCCGTCATCCGGGGACCTGCAATCGCACCTGGAGGCTAACAGGGCAGCTAGGCCCCCGCCACCCCCACCTCCTCCTCCACTGTCACTATCGTCCCATCAGAGGTTGCCCGCGCCGCATCCCGCCAAACGAGCCACTTTCCAAGCCTCAGCTCCCGACGGACCCCAACAACAACAACCAAGAAACTTTGTTGTACCAGATCTGGTTGAAAAGCCGGAAAATTTGCGAGTGGAAACCATCTCTAGAGGTTTCGCTGGTGGCGGTGAGAAGAAGGGGGAAAGGAAAAAGTACGTTCAGCAAGTATTAGCTGTCTGCCACAAGCCTATTTGTAAAAAACCATCCCAGAACATCCCCATCAGTTTTTCTGATGAAGATCTAAGAGATATCATCCCGGATCACAATGATCCAATGGTGATCGCGGCAATGATCAGCAACTTCGAAATCGCCCGAGTTCTCGTCGACCAAGGAAGCTCGGCCGACGTTCTTTTTCTCCACACATTTCAAGCATTGAAATTAAGGTCCGCCGACCTCGTACATTTTGAAGGGCATCTTATCAGCTTCACGGGCGAGGCAATACGCCCCCTTGGAGCCATCCTCCTCCCGGTGACCTTGGGCAAACTGCCTTCGGCCCGAACGGAGTTTATCAAGTTTTTGGTGGTTGACTTTGAATCCCCTTACAGTGTGATATTGGGACGAACCTGCCTTCAAGCCTTTGGGGCAGTGGTCTCAACAGTTCACTTAGCAATGAAATTCGTTGGTTCTGGCGACAACCTTGTCACCGTCAAAGCTGACCAGCTCAAAGCCCGACTCTGTTATAATGCGAGTTTACGGGAAAATAAGAAAAAGCAAGAAGAACTCTCGGGTCAGACATTAGCCAAAGGGAAGGTCCTTTTGGCCGAATTGGATGTCCGAGCTGAACAGGATGATCTCAGACCATCTCCTCAAGGAGAATGGTTGGTAATTCCTATCGATCCTGCTGACCCCAGCAGAACGGTCAGAGTGGGTGCCGACCTCCCCAAGGAGATCCAGGATGAGATCATCGCACTGTTGCGAGCTAATTTGGATCTATTTTCCTGGACCTCGGCCGACATGCCGGGGATCGACCCGAACTTTGTCTGTCACAAGCTCAGTGTAGATCCGAAGGCAAGGCCAGTAGCGCAGAAGATGAGACGGGTTGGGACCGAGAAAGCAAGAGTTATCCAGGAAAAGGTGTCCGAGTTGCTCGAAGCCGGGTTTATAAAAGAAGTCCCATATGCCGAATGGGTGGCAAACACGGTCTTGGTTAAAAAGGAAAACGGCAGTTGGAGGATGTGTGTGGATTACACCGACCTCAACAAAGCCTGCCCCAAGGACCAATATCCGCTGCCGATTATCGACCAGCTCGTCGACAACTCGGTAGGCTACCAATTATTGTCATTCACTGATGCATATTCGGGATACAATCAGATCCCTATGTATCCCCTTGATCAAGACAAGACCACATTCACGACCGGAAAGGCAACTTACTATTACACTGTCATGCCTTTCGGCCTGAAGAATGCTGGTGCAACCTATCAGAGGATGATGAACAAAGTTTTTGATGGGATTATTGGCACAACCATGGAGGTCTACATCGACGACATGATTACAAAGAGCAAAAAAAGGGAAGACCATGCCCGAGACCTAACCACGGTTCTGGAGAGGGTAAGAGCACATAGGATGAGGTTGAATCCGGAGAAGTGTACCTTCGGAGTCCCCGCTGGTGCTTTCCTCGGGTTCATGCTCTCTGAGAGAGGAATCGAAGCAAACCCCAACAAATGTCGTGCTATACTAGAAATGAAGAGCCCTGCCGACCTCAGAGGAGTGCAACAATTAACTGGCAGGATGGCGGCACTGTCCAGATTTCTTCCTCAAGCTGCGAAAAAGGCCTTACCCTGGTACCAACTTTTGAAAAATGGTACAACTTTTAACTGGGATCAGGACTGTGAAGCCTCTTTCCTTGCACTTAAGGAATATCTCTCTTCCCCTCCAGTACTCTCCAGCCCTCGTGAGGGGGAGAACCTTTTTATTTATCTTTCCGTTGGGGAGTCAGCCCTCAGCTCGGTTTTGGTTCGAGACGAGGGTCGAAGTGAATTCCCCGTCTATTTCATAAGCCGAGCTCTCCAGGGTCCCGAGCTTCGGTATTCCAAGATTGAGAAATTCGCATTCTGTCTCATCCTGGCTGCACGGCGATTACGACAATATTTCCAAAGCCACCCTATTGTTGTAAGAACCACCCAGCCCATTAAACAAGTTCTGCAAAAGCCCGACCTCTCGGGGAGAATGATGGTTTGGGCAATCGAACTGTCCGAGTTCGACATCTCCTATGAACCGAGGAAGGCAATCAAGTCACAAGTATTAGCAGATTTTGTGTCCGAGTTTACAGAGCCCCACCAAAGCTCTAGCTCGGATATTTGGGTAATATACGTTGATGGTTCGAGCAATCGAAAGGGTGCAGGAGCTGGTGTTATTTTGGAAAATGCGGAAGGACTCAGCATCGAATACTCCCTGAAATTCGAGTTTTTAACTTCGAATAATCAGGCCGAGTACGAAGCAGTCATTGCCGGCCTCCGCATGGCCAAAGAGCTCGGTGCAACCGAAGTCCAAATTATGAGCGATTCCCAGTTGGTTGTTTCCCAAGTCGTTGGAGACTACCAAGCCAAAGAGCCCATCCTGCAGAAATACCTTGACAAAGTCAAATCCCTAGCTCTTGAGTTTGCCAAATTTTCCATCACCCATATCCCCCGCAGTTCAAACTCCCGAGCCAATGTGCTTTCCAAGTTGGCAAGCACGAAAGGCGGAGGGAATAATAAAAGCGTCATTCAAGAGCAAATCGCGACTCCAAGCGTAGTAATGGCCATTTCGGTATCCCCAAATTGGATGCACCCGATTAGGGCATACCTCGAACATGGAATACTCCCTGCCGACCAAAAGGAAGCAAAGAAACTTAAGAGAAAGGCAGCTGAGTATGTTATTATGGACGGAGTCCTTTATAGAAGAGGAATGTCATCTCCACTCCTCCAATGTCTTACCTCCGAGGAAGCTCAGGAGACCTTGAACGAGGTCCATGGAGGAATGGGGAGCCACCACGTCGGAGGAAAATCCTTGGCGAGGAAGATACTAAGGGCTGGATATTTCTGGCCAACCTTAGTTATGGACTCCATTGACCATGTTCGACGATGTCCTCAATGTCAATTCTTCAGCGATGTTTACCAGAAACCGTCCGAGGAGCTCCACTCTCTAGCCTCCCCCTGGCCTTTCAGCATGTGGGGGATGGACATTGTGGGACAGTTCCCAACGGCTCCAGGCCAGCTAAAATTCATTGTGGTAGCAGTAGACTACTTCACCAAATGGATCGAAGCTGAGCCCCTAGCAACCATCACTTCGGCAAGGATCCAGAAGTTTTTTATGAAACAAGTCATCTCTCGTTTCAGCCTTCCTCTCACATTGATCACCGACAATGGCAGTCAATTCGCCGCCAACAACTTCCAGATATTAGCTGAGAGTCTTGGGATCTCTCATCGGCTCTCTTCGGTTGAGCACCCCCAGACTAATGGCCAAGCCGAGGCCGCATACCGAACTATCGTTGACGGCCTCAAGAAGAGAATTACACAGGCCAAAGGAGCATGGGCCGATCTTCTACCCGAGGTCCTCTGGTCAATCAGGACCACGGTCCAGTCCTCAACCGGAGAAACCCCCTTCAGACTCACCTATGGTTGCGATGCGGTCATCCTCATCGAACGAAGGATTCATACCTTCCGAATGAGGGACAGACCCGAGGAGGAAAACGGAAATTTGATCAAAGAAAACTTGATACTGGCCGAAGAGATCCGGGACGCCGCTTCTGCTCGGGAAAAGAAAGCAAAAGAAAGGCAAGCCAAGCAGTATAACAAAACGGTACAACCCAGGTCTTTTGAGGTCGGTGATCTCGTTCTAAGGAGAGCTGACATCGGTCTTAAAAACCGAAGAGATGGGAAATTTGCTCAAAACTGGGAAGGCCCCTATAGAGTCATCTCAAAAACACACTCTGGGGCATACAAACTAGAGACCGTTGAAGGGGGCGAACTCAAAAATTCTTGGAACGTGGAAAAATTGAGAACCTACTTCAGCTAGGTTTACCTCAGATGTTATCGGCCGCCCCAGTTAAAAGTTTAAGTTTTATCTTCATTTCTGTTAATGTTTTACACTTACTTTTCCTAATCATTCTCTCATTTTCCACGTTGGGACATACCCACCTTCTCAATTTATAAGCAATGTACTCATGGTTATTAATGAAAAGTACAAACTTGCTCATACTCAAGTGCCACAGTTTTATATACGTACGTACTAGCTTCTCATTTAGCACTAGCCACCTAAATGTTGCATGGCGCTATGCACAGCCAACGTCTTCCACATAAGATCGGCTCATATGCACAGTGTACAAGGGACACCCGATAAAGAACAGACTGCTGTGAAATGTTTGCACATAGCTTCACTCAGCACTCTCTTTTACATCGGGGCCGAGGACACCCACCTCGGCTAAGGTGGGTAGATCTGAGTTCCCTACCGTATGCACTTATACACAGTACCTTTATTCAGAGGAAAACTTATAAGATTACTGCACTTACTGAGTCGTCCGAGCTCAACATTATTAAGTTGTAGATCCGATCTAATCCGAATACAACAAGCCAAAAAGACTTGTATTCTCACAAGTAGTTTTTACAAATGATCTCGGACAAAACACATACGCAACAAGTTAGAGTTAAAAACTTGCATAAATACAACAGCATGCAATAAGTTAAAACAGGAAAGAACTTGCATAAGAATAAACTGTTGTACACAATAAAGCAAAATACAATCCAACGTTGACAAACATGTTACAAAAAACATTGACAGATCGAAAGCTGCCCAGCATAAGGGACTTACGCTGCCTCATCTTCAACATCGGACAGGACAACCGAGTTTGGGTTGAACTCCTCATCCGGTTTCTCCACCAAAGGATTAGACAGGTTCTCCTCAGGTTAGTTAAGGTCGACTTTGAGCCCGTCCTGGTCATAGTCGACCATCTTCCCATCCTCCACCCCGAACCCAGCAGAGGCGCCGATGTACCGTATTCGGAGCTCTTGGTTCAGGTGCAGAATCTGCTCTATTGCGCTGGTAAAAACTTTACCCGCCGCCCTTTCAAGATTGAAATCTGCTTCACGTGCGGCTACTTTGTGTTTAAGAGCTTGAGCGGCTCTTCTCTTCAACAATGTTCTCACCTTCTCCACCTCGGCTAGCCCTTCTTGCCGTCCAGCCTCCTTTGCATCCGCCGTCGCCCGGGTCAGGGCCTCCTCCTGACTTTTCCGAAGCTCCTCCAGCTTCCGACGGTGCTCCTCCTTTAACTCGGCCAACTTTTGCTCAGCAGAGTCTTTATTATCCCTCAGCTCCGCCACTTCCGCCGCCATATCAGATCGGGCCTTCTTCCTGGCCGGCGACACGCCTTCCTCAATGTCATCGGCAACATCGGCCAACACATTGAAAATATTCGTCGACCTTTTTAAGTGATAAGCCAACCCTTCGGCCATCTTCTTCCATTCGGCCCCCGACATCTTCACAAGTGACTCTTTAACTGAGGCCCTAGTAGTGGGAGTCGTCGGCCTTGGGGTACTGGTAGCACGGACGTGCTCGGTACTTGGAGATGGAGACTGAGGAGGAGGCGAGGTAGGGATCACCACAGGCGGAGTAGAGTGCGGCAGAGCGGAGTCAGCTGACGTCGTCTCGGCAGTTGCGGCATCATTGGAAGTGCTCTCCGACTTCTTCCTTTTGCGATTCAGCGCAACCTTCAATGCCTTAGACGACATCGCTGACCAATATTCCTCTGCAAACAAAAAAGACGAAGGCAAATCAGCAAAAAAAAAAAAATTTAAGGCTATAAGTGCGAGGTTAACTACCAATTTTGGCTAACACGTCATTGTCAGAACACTTCATGAAAACTCCAATATCAAGTTGGACTTTCCGAGCTTGATATTCATTTTGAAAATGATGGATTGTGGCGGCCTCGTCGGCACCAAGAGTCGCGCCCGACCACCTTTGTGGCGTACCGAGGTGGCGGTCGAAGAACTCCGGGGTCCACTCTAAGGGAAACCTCGGACCCGTCTCGTCCCGGAACCAAGGTCGGCCAGCACCCACGAATTTATACTTGAAGAATCTGGGCTTAAAGTGCTTCAAAGATTCCGTAAACATTCCGAAAAGCCCACAGCGAGCTCGGGCTTTGGCCGATACCCAAAGTCGCCCAGTAACCCCGTCTTTGTTATTGACGAACGGGTTGTACATCCACAAAAAGAGCCGGACTGTTCATACCAACCCCTTGGCCCGGCAATACTTTTGAAACGCCCTCAAGAACGACCAGGTGTTGGGGTGAAGTTGCGAAGGAGCCAGTCCGAGCTCTTTCAGAACCCTCATCTCGAGGTCAGTAAACGGCAAAGTCACGCCGAGGTTGTGAATTAAGTCGGCATAAAAAAAGAAGGAGTTGTCATCAGTCTTGGTGCAGATTCGGTCATTCGCCGAACAAGGAAGAACTTCGTAAGAAGTACCAGCGACGTCTCCCGAACAGGGTAGTATAACTCTCTTCACGTCGGAGAGTTTATCCTCGGAATCTAGATTAGATCGCACTCCCTTCGGCTCCACGTCGACCCATTGATATTGGTTGGCATCGGTGGGCGCAGGATACAGATCCGGTCGGCTGACGCATTTCCGGGGCGTCATGGTACCTGTGGAAGAACAGGGGAGCTCGACGTTAGTCCTACGGGTTACAAAGGATAACCCCCCAGAAAACCCCCCCTCGAAGTTGTCCCGAGGGGCGAGCAACTCCCCTCCACCACAGGTACCCCCCGTCCATATCCTCTTCACTCCCCCATATTTTCGAAATCGACATAGCCCCTACCACCAATAAACTCGGCCCAGGCGTATGGCCAAACCCACTCTTTCCTCCGCTCCCAATCCCGAGGGTGGACTACCTCAACGGGATCAACCTCTAAAAACCTATCCCTCATATCCCTCGTCGACCTCCAGGGAGGAGCAGGATGAGGAAGAGAAGCCGTCCTCTTCCTCGTTACTGCTACAGGATAGGAAGATCACTACAGACCATTCCCCAACTCGTTCCCTACTCGTAATAAACCCAGTATATCCCCTTGATTTCTCGAAAAATGAAAGCAACAACCCTCCAACAAGTCCTAAAACGCCCCAAACCCAGAAACATTGTAAGCCACCAATTTCTTTCCCCAAGATTAACACGAAACCCAACAAGCAGAAAAAACCACCCCTATAGAAACAGAGCCTTTAGAATCCTAAATCCTACCCAGACGAACCAGAACAGGGAAGAAGAAGAGGCAAAAACAAAAGGAGAAAAGGAGCGAGAGGATACCTTGAATATGCAACCGTGAAGAATGAATGAGAAGGAGAGTAGATTGCTGTCGGTTTTTTGCGGAGAAAGAAGGTAAAAAGAGCACAATCCCAGAATGCAGCCCCGAAGGAAGGAGGGAGAATGGAACTGGTGTAAGTGAATGAAAGAGCAGCCGTTTGGTAGAAAGAAGAAGAGGAACGGTTTTGGTCAGAATAAGAGAAGAGGAACCATCTTCCCTCCACTTTCGAAGTTTGGGCCAGGCCTAAAAGGCCCAACCCAACATGCAGCCATATCAATTGGGGCACGTGGCACGCAGCAGCTGAAATGATGGACCTCGAGCAACGTCACAATAATGGTGACGCTTCGTAGGTCGCGATTTCTGACACGTATCAGATCCAGTAAAAGCAAACGTCACATCGGTACTGCTGATTAGACAGCTGTCAAACCTGCTCCGTCATAATGAAAGGACGTCAGAGACAGCTGGATCCAGCTCTCGGCAAACTTATCGTCCGAACTCCCTAGAACCTCGGAACAAGGCTCAGATAGCCTTGACCGAGCTGGGGGGCTTATGTGGTGAACTCGGCCCTTATGAGGTGGATTTGGGAAAGGGACCTAAACCAGAACCTCGGAACAAGGCTCAGATAGCCTTGACCGAGCTGGGGGGCTTATTTGGTGGACTCGGCCCAGCCGAGGTCCTCAGATTCCTCGCAAAGACCTAAGGACCCTTCAGGAAGCCTTCTGAGCGCTTGGCCGAGCTCAATGCTCAACGGCCGAACAGACGCCAGATACAGGCCGACCTCGTGTTCCCACTCAGGTCCGACGTCTAGGTCCGACACCTTCCCAAGTCCGACACCTAGGACATGATGACGTCCCCCTTCCTTATCCACAAGGACAGCTCACTACCTTATCCACAAGGACAGCTCACAACCTTATCCACAAGGACAGCCTATCCACTCTTAGCTCAGTACAGGCTGGCCCTACTTGGGCCTAAAGCAAGCCCATTAGGGCAAGCAGCTCCCCCCTATAAGTAGCTCCGTACTACATGGGGCTCAGGTACATCCTCTAACCCTAATTGTCACCTTCACACACCAGTGATTAGGGTTACTCCCTGGCTCTTTCCCTTAGCCACTTGAGGACTCCCACCAAACATCACATATCAACCCTGGACAGAGGCACCTTCAGAGGTCTTCTCCTACCCTTGGAGGTCCTCACCGTCTAGGACATCACACATACTTTACAAAATCAAAACCATTAAAACGTCAATGGAAATTTTTAGAACTAATTATTAAATCAAAAGAGATTATTAACTCAAAATCAACAACAACTACCACTCAAGGATTAACATAAGCCATTTAAAACAAATAACTTAAACTTGATGCAACCTTTTTAATCATTTGGACAGCCAAGAAACACATTTTTAAAATCAATACAAACACTTAACACATCAACAATCATTCTAAATTATGAACTCATTCACTTATCAAGTCAAAACAAGTTCTATTTTAAATATCATGCAACTATATAAAAATCTTCTCTAGACAGCAGCACGAATAAAGTTGCATTACTTCACAGTTACCCAAAAATTCATTCTTTTCAATTTCATACTAAAAGATTCACATCCAAATTCTAAAAATGAAATTAAGCTTAAGAAAGTAATGTTTTTTTCCACACTTATTCAATTATGGGCAGCACTTAAATCATTTCAATTCACCTTAAATCTTATACTACTAAGGTAAATATAAAACAAATCTGGACAGCCACTCAAACAAATTGCACTTACTCACAATTTTCATCAAATTAAAGTTCTAACCTCTATTTTCAAAGAACTAAGAATTATAACTCAAAAATACTCATAACTTATAAAAATAGTTACATATGGATTATTTAGAGAAGTATCGTATCACTTAGACAACAATATTTATAGCATACATTTACTTATCTAATGAAATACTATAACTTGCCTAAAAATTCTTAACATTATATTTTTACATCAAAATACAACCCACTTCTTATTTATTAAATTCAAACAATATGATAACTATACCCAAACATACACACATACGTTAAAATCATTTTTATAATTACTTAAATCAATTTATTAAATTTTGGACAGTATACAATACAAACTCAAAATCACTTTTACAAGACATTCCACAATTATCATACAAGCACCAGTAAGACAGCAATTTAGTAAACAACTAGAACATTAAGGCATACATTTACAAAGTCATTTTTATATTTCCTTTTTAACTCTATATATAAAAAGTCTTAGCATAAAATTCACATATTGATTTAATCCAAAACAATTTCTATCATTGGTGCCACACACTTTAGATTTTTAGACAGCATGCATACTTAAACTTAAAAATTCAATTTCAAACAGAAAATCGAAAACACATGTCATTTCTTCCTAAATTCTTATTACAACTTCTACTATAATAAAATGACAAAATTAAACAAAATAAAATAGTTGCATCTGCTGTACAGCCACAGAAAAGTTGCATTACTTCAATAAGTTCAAGTAAAACAATCCAAAACAATTATATACAATTCTAACTTATGCCAAAGACTTATAACTACAATTATTTCTAATAAAATATTACTTTTTCATTAATTCTAAATTCTGGACAGCAACTTAATATTTTTATTTAAATTACTTTAATCACTTAAAAATACTTATTTCTATTTGTTTCTATATTACATTTGCACATATAAACAAGGTATCATTAACATTCTCAAAAATAATCATTTGGGGTCTTAAATAAATAAATTTTTCAGATTAAAATTTAAATTTCCAGAATTAAAATGAAACTTTCAAAATTAATCTTTTCCATATAAACATGTAATATATTCCCTAAACATACTAAAACAATCATCAAATCAATTAGAAAAATTTAATTACTTGTATTCCTTTTTCTCTAAAATTCGACTAGCATATAGAAAAGTCAGAAAAATATTTTCAATTCCTAAAGCATCTATATAATATAATTACATCATTTGGTATACTAAAAATAAGAGGTTTAATCATTAACAAAATATAAAATAGATCTCTTTTAGAAAATAATTCGCTTTTTCCAGCAACTAATATTTATAAACACATCAACCACATACTCATACAATTATTCAAAAATACATGTTCTTATAAGTTTATAACAACTACCATTTGTTCCTATTTCTTTTAAACAATTAACTATAATTTAATTACACATCAAACAACAAGCAATTTACCAAAAATAATTTCAAAACAACATCATAGACCTCACGGTCTATTATTTTTATTTTTCCAGAAATTTATTTTTTTGTTCATTTACTTAAATCAAACAAAAGGAAATAACATACAATCAAACAATAACAATTACATAAAAATTGCATAACATATAATTCCATACACTTCAAGAACATCAAAATTTTCCAGAATTAATTTTATTTCTAAAAAAATCATTTCTAGTTCCTTTAAGTCATTTTCATTTCATTTCTACTTTAAGGAAAATACTTATTTGTTTTCATTCTTTTTAGAGACTTAATTATAACTCAAATATACATGAAATAACAACAATTATCACACAATATACATACATACATACATACATACACGGTCCAGAAAAGAAAAGAAATAAAAACCAAAAACAAAAATCCATTTTAAATCTTTTATTCATTTCTATTCTCTTTTATTATATTAAACAACAACACAATCAATCCTCATTTTTTCTAATATGTCACACGGTTCATATATATATATATATATTAGAAATTATTATTTTCCATTGTTATTTACTTATTTCTTTTTCATTCCTTAAAACAAAGAACAAAACAATTAAAAGACAATGAATAAAAACTTTATTTGTTCACACAAAATTCTCTACAATTCTTATATTCTAATTAAAATAAACCCAGAAATTAAATTACTCAAACTTATCAAAAACTTTTAGCCATCTTAAGAATTAAAGAAAAGGGGAGATAAATCCCTTTAAACACCCCTTTTAGTGTCCCTTTTCTCATTCTTAATTCATATGACTTAAGAACAATTTCATATATTCAAAAATAACTTTAAAATGAAAAGAAAATTTAGAACTTGACCATAGAAGAAATTTAGAAGATTTAAACAAAATATAAACAAACAACTTAAAAATAACTTAAATAAATAAGTGATTTTGGGTTACCTCTACTCCTTAAGCTTTTTAGAAAACTTCAAGCAACCAAGCTAATCCTCCCTTCTTCCTAGCTTACTCGTCCCTCTCTCTCTATTTCTCTCTTAGAATTTTATTTTTTTTTCTCTTGTGAAACCATCAAGGTTTGAGTGTGAAAAATGTGGGAACTAAGGCTATCTATTTATAGGTGTTGAAGTGATCCATTTCCCTCAATTTTCAGACTCAAATTTCGGTCCCTCTTCATCAAGTCTTGGTCAAAAATTTTCAAATACTACTTGGAACATGAACTAGCATTAAATGGGATTTTGTTGATTCCTAAAGCCTTTTAATTCATGGTTTATTCTCACAAACTTCAGAACTATTCTTCCCCTCTTTCCACCTTATTTTTGGACTGTACATGTATATTAAAACAGGAGAGAAAATTTTTCATTGGTTCATTGTGGAGGTGCCTACATAATTATCCAATCATATTAACTATCAAAATTTGATTTTCTATCTACTGTACAAAATTTTTCGTAAATATAAAAATAAAAAATTTATTTTTACATATTAAGATTCTACATTTTAATATGATCGTTTTCATATAAAGTTTATAATTTTTGGACTTACGGTTTGAAAGTTATGAATTTTTGAAGTCCAAAGGTCATTTCTTCAAAAATACACTTCCTAAGCTTTTCAAATATTTTAAAATAAGAAAAATACGAAAAATACATTTTATTTAAATGATAATACATTATACAACTTCAGAAATGTATTTTTATTTTAAAAATAATTATACTTGAGTCAAAAGGTTATTAAATGCATTAAAACCATACATTGATTCTTAAAACTCAAAAATTCGTTTACTACTGTAGCAGTGATAAAATTTCGAAAACTATAAAATAAAAATCAAATCTTTACATTTTCATAATCTAGATTTCGATACGATCGCTTTGACATATCATTTGTAATTTTTCGACGTACGGTTGAAAAGATATGAATTTCTAAAGATAGGATACTCTAATCCATCAAAAGACAATTCATCTTCTAAAAATCATTTAAATCAAATACTTTACCTTAAAATATTTCATTTAAATAGGCTAGGGAAAACATTGGTATATATATAATATATACATATATGTCACGTATATATATATATATATTCATATATATATATATATATATATATATATGAATATGATTTTTAATTAAATCCAGGTATCAAAATCAAGCATAATTTCCTAATTTCAATTATAAAATCACAAATAAATTGGGTAAAATTGTGGGTCTCACAATCCTCCCCAACTTAAAGATTTCTCGTCCCTGAGAAATACGCACAGAGACAAGCAAGGAAACACACAAGGTTATTCAGACATTCTTACTACCCTTTACTTTGTTATTCACTTCTTTTGAGAATATATCCTTCCTTCGATGTCTACGTCGATCAACATTCTTTTATTGGTCAACCTTTGTCGTAACGCCGCATGGGAGTCGAATTGAGTCAAGTTCAAAGGTAGGCAACAAACAATAATTGTCACAATAGTAGTTTGGTCAAACCAAAAGTGTTAAAGGTAAGTGAGTATGAATTATTCATAAGGGATATTGGCATTTTGATAATAGACTTGATAAGAAGAGTTTATTTTAGAACTTGGTGTCAATCCAGAAGTACTTTCTTGTATGCATATCAAAACCATAATCACCAGCTGAATTACTACTTATGTCATACAAGTACTTGTCACTACACTTTTCTAACATAGACTCTACTTAACCTTTTGCTCCCCAACTCTGATCAATCTTATACCATCTATTACACACCCTTACATCAAAGCCCACCATAAGACTATGATTACTCCCTAACTACCCGACTTTTCACTTACTACCTTGCCTTCTTAGTACCACTTAGGGACCGACTCTAAACCATTATTCCCATAATTCCTAACTTTTCACACAACCGTACCATCACCTTGTCCCTTCAGCCTCCTAAAATTCATGTGTTATGCATACAAGTGTTACTTCCTTCATAACTTTATGAGGTAGGGTTCTGTTTTAGTCACGAGAATCCAAGAAAAGAACTTTGAATTTACCAAAATTTGGCATTTGGTCGAATATTTGGATGGATGTAATCATTAGATTGGGTATTTTCTGACAAAAAGGAAGTCTTTTTAATTTGCAAGGGTCGAATTATCGCAGAAATCAAGATCACAACTAGATAAAAAGGCAATTGCGTTTACAAAAATTGAAAATAACGTAGGGTAACGCCTTGACTTGTACTCAATTCACCTCCGGCAGTCTTTAAAATGCCACACCTTTCCAAGAACCGGTTTCCATGTTCATACCAGAATTTCTACACCTCGTACTTTAAGCACAACATTCATTGAACTCACAAAGATTTCAATATTATTGTATCATAGAAAGCAAAAAGAAGGAATAATCCTTCAACATAGCCAGTCAAGAAGCAAAAGTAAAATCCAACAAGAGAAGCAAACACACTAGTAGTGGATAACTCCACACCGTTTAAACAATTCATAACAACATTTAAAATAACGAAAAACTTCTAAGGCACAAACGTAAACACTGTCATTACTTCTTCTGATTATAGCGGAGACCCTTCCATATCCCAGCAGGTCGATAAGAACCTAATTCGCGTCTTGGCTCTGAGCAATCTTTTGAGATGTGTCCTGGTTTGTTGCAGTTAAAGCAGTTCGGGTTTTCATAAGGGCAGTTCGGTCCATAATGGTTCTTATTGCAGCGATTGCACAACGGAATTACTCCTCCCTGACCTTTTTCACCATTTCCATTACTACGAGCATTACCATTGCTGTTGTTGTTGCTTTGATGGTTATTGTTGTTGTTACGCTCATTTCCATGCCTATTCCGATTGCCACTGCTACGATTGTTGCCTCCGGCTGAATTATTTCCTCTAGTTCTATTGTCTCTTTGTCCACTTCCTTGTCCATAAGGGCCTTGATATCGGGCTCCACTGTTTCGGTTTCCATTTCCTGAGAGGTGCCTCACAGGACCACCACATGTAACTTGTGCATCTGACTTCCCTGTTGAATCCTTCGACTTCAGACCGCCTTCGACAATACTCCCTTTGTTCACCAGGGTTGTGAACACAGCAATCTCCATAGGAGCTAAAGCTTGCTTAATTTCCGGCTTCAGTCCATCCAAAAATTTTGCACACTTAGACCTCTCATTCACAGCTTCTCCATAGTAAGGCATGAACTTTGCTAGATTCTCAAATTTTGCAGCATACTCCCCCACAGTCATGTTACCTTGTTCCAATCGCAGAAATTCTAACTCCTTAGCTGTCTTCAGATGTTCCAGAAAGTATTTCACCAAAAGTCTATCTTTGAATTGATTCCAAGTTAGTGCTCCAAGTGCTTCTCCTAATTCTTGTTTCTCATTGCGCCACCAGTCGGCCGCTTCTCCTACCATCATGTATCCAACATAGGCGATCTTTTGCTCATCGGTGCATTGCATAATTCCTCCAAAAATCCTTTCCAAACTTGCTATCCAGGCCTCTGTCTCTTCCGATGCGAAACCTCCAGCGAATTCCTTTGGATTCCTACGACAAAACTCGTCGAGTCCTCTGATTCCTTGCCCACCAGCAATCACATTCTGATTCTGCTGAAGTTGTTGATGCATAAGGTTCATGTTGTCCCTTACTCCTGCTAAGACCGCGACTGTCTGAGCCAAAACAGCAGCTGGTTCCTCATTCGCTTGTTGACGTGCCATCTTGCTTCTGTACGCGGGATTGGAGTCTTAGGTCAAGCAAAAGGGTTGTACAAGGTAAGCATATTGGGCTATGCTCGAGCCGAAAGGGTAACTATACTATAACTACCAAACAGAGTCACTCAATGAAAGCATATAAGGCTATGCTTAAGGCCACTAAGGACAACCATCGCTCTAATACCATTAAATGTAACACCCCAATTTGGACATAGAATTTTCACTAAAAATTTGCGCCATTTTTTTTATAACATTATCTAAGTCAAATCGGTTTAATTCTTTTACAAAAAGATTTTCATAAATACAATTTAATTCATTTGGTTTACAAAAATGTTTTGGTACTTAGACTTGCGTCATAAAATTCTATTCCCAAAAAGAGATGTTAACATCCAACACATTTCCAAAAACTCATTTTCTCAATGTCATATTTAGTCGATGGTTAACTTGCGGAAAAATAGTTTAATTACTTTATGAACATGATATATAACAAAGAAACTTCTTTTATTTCATTTAAAATAATCCATATTACAACTGGGGTTACATTCGGGATAGAGTAATCATGTCCTACCCATCCAAAGATGGAATACAAAACAAAAACTATCCTAGACTATTAGTCTTCATCATTTTCCTCCACCGCAATTGTCTGGAATATTCTTTGATTGCTGCTTCTGCTTCCTCCTCGTATGTACGTCGTCTCGTGATCCTCTTTCGACTTGAGCAACCGCTACTCGAGATAGTACATGATCTGTCATCTGTGAACGTTGTTCCCCAATGTCCACAGGAAAGGGAAATAGAGAGAGTAAGCACTTCCGAACGATATGAATTTTCTAATATGTCACACGGTTCATATATATATATATATATATATTAGAAATTATTATTTTCCATTGTTATTTACTTATTTCTTTTTCATTCCTTAAAACAAAGAACAAAACAATTAAAAGACAATGAATAAAAACTTTATTTGTTCACACAAAATTCTCTACAATTCTTATATTCTAATTAAAATAAACCCAGAAATTAAATTACTCAAACTTATCAAAAACTTTTAGCCATCTTAAGAATTAAAGAAAAGGGGAGATAAATCCCTTTAAACACCCCTTTTTGTGTCCCTTTTCTCATTCTTAATTCATATGACTTAAGAACAATTTCATATATTCAAAAATAACTTTAAAATGAAAAGGAAATTTAGAACTTGACCATAGAAGAAATTTAGAAGATTTAAACAAAATATAAACAAACAACTTAAAAATAACTTAAATAAATAAGTGATTTTGGGTTACCTCTACTCCTTAAGCTTTTTAGAAAACTTCAAGCAACCAAGCTAATCCTCCCTTCTTCCTAGCTTACTCGTCCCTCTCTCTCTATTTCTCTCTTAGAATTTTATTTTTTTCTCTTGTGAAACCATCAAGGTTTGAGTGTGAAAAATGTGGGAACTAAGGCTATCTATTTATAGGTGTTGAAGTGATCCATTTCCCTCAATTTTAAGACTCAAATTTTGGTCCCTCTTCATCAAGTCTTGGTCAAAAATTTTCAAATACTACTTGGAACATGAACTAGCATTAAATGGGATTTTGTTGATTCCTAAAGCCTTTTAATTCATGGTTTATTCTCACAAACTTCAGAACTATTCTCCCCCTCTTTCCACCTTATTTTTGGACTGTACATGTATATTAAAATAGGAGAGAAAATTTTTCATTGGTTCATTGTGGAGGTGCCTACATAATTATCCAATCATATTAACTATCAAAATTTGATTTTCTATCTACTGTACAAAATTTTTCGTAAATATAAAAATAAAAAATTTATTTTTACATATTAAGATTCTAAATTTTAATATGATCGTTTTCATATAAAGTTTATAATTTTTGGACTTACGGTTTGAAAGTTATGAATTTTTGAAGTCCTAAGGTCATTTCTTCAAAAATACACTTCCTAAGCTTTTCAAATATTTTAAAATAAGAAAAATACGAAAAATACATTTTATTTAAATGATAATACATTATACAACTTCAGAAATGTATTTTTATTTTAAAAATGATTATACTTGAGTCAAAAGGTTATTAAATGCATTAAAACCATACATTGATTCTTAAAACTCAAAAATTCGTTTACTACTGTAGCAGTGATAAAATTTCGAAAACTATAAAATAAAAATCAAAGCTTTACATTTTCATAATCTAGATTTCGATACGATCGTTTTGACATATCATTTGTAATTTTTCGACCTACGGTTGAAAAGATATGAATTTCTAAAGATAGGATACTCTAATCCATCAAAAGACAATTCATCTTCTAAAAATCATTTAAATCAAATACTTTACCTTAAAATATTTCATTTAAATAGGCTAGGGAAAACATTGGTATATATATAATATATACATATATGTCACGTATATATATATATATATATATATATTCATATATATATATATATATATGAATAGGATTTTTAATTAAATCCAGGTATCAAAATCAAGCATAATTTCCTAATTTCAATTATAAAATCACAAATAAATTGGGTAAAATTGTGGGTCTCACAATCCTCCCCAACTTAAAGATTTCTCGTCCCTGAGAAATACGCACAGAGACAAGCAAGGAAACACACAAGGTTATTCAGACATTCTTACTACCCTTTACTTTGTTATTCACTTCTTTTGAGAATATATCCTTCCTTCGATGTCTACGTCGATCAACATTCTTTTATTGGTCAACCTTTGTCGTAACGCCGCATGGGAGTCGAATTGAGTCAAGTTCAAAGGTAGGCAACAAACAATAATTGTCACAATAGTAGTTTGGTCAAACCAGAAGTGTTAAAGGTAAGTGAGTATGAATTATTCATAAGGGATATTGGCATTTTGATAATAGACTTGATAAGAAGAGTTTATTTTAGAACTTGGTGTCAATCCAGAAGTACTTTCTTGTATGCATATCAAAACCATAATCACCAGCTGAATTACTACTTATGCCATACAAGTACTTGTCACTACACTTTTCTAACATAGACTCTACTTAACCTTTTGCTCCCCAACTCTGATCAATCTTATACCATCTATTACACACCCTTACATCAAAGCCCACCATAAGACTATGATTACTCCCTAACTACCCGACTTTTCACTTACTACCTTGCCTTCTTAGTACCACTTAGGGACCGACTCTAAACCATTATTCCCATAATTCCTAACTTTTCACACAACCGTACCATCACCTTGTCCCTTCAGCCTCCTAAAATTCATGTGTTATGCATACAAGTGTTACTTCCTTCATAACTTTATGAGGTAGGGTTCTGTTTTAGTCACGAGAATCCAAGAAAAGAACTTTGAATTTACCGAAATTTGGCATTTGGTCGAATATTTGGATGGATGTAATCATTAGATTGGGTATTTTCTGACAAAAAGGAAGTCTTTTTAATTTGCAAGGGTCGAATTATCGCAGAAATCAAGGTCACAACTAGATAAAAAGGCAATTGCGTTTACAAAAATTGAAAATAACGTAGGGTAACGCCTTGACTTGTACTCAATTCACCTCCGACAGTCTTTAAAATGCCACACCTTTCCAAGAACCGGTTTCCATGTTCATACCAGAATTTCTACACCTCGTACTTTAAGCACAACATTCATTGAACTCACAAAGATTTCAATATTATTGTATCATAGAAAGCAAAAAGAAGGAATAATCCTTCAACATAGCCAGTCAAGAAGCAAAAGTAAAATCCAACAAGAGAAGCAAACACACTAGTAGTAGATAACTCCACACCGTTTAAACAATTCATAACAACATTTAAAATAACGAAAAACTTCTAAGGCACTAACGTAAACACTGTCATTACTTCTTTTGATTATAGCGGAGACCCTTCCATATCCCAGCAGGTCGATTAGAACCTAATTCGCGTCTTGGCTCTGAGCAATCTTTTGAGATGTGTCCTGGTTTGTTGCAGTTAAAGCAGTTCGGGTTTTCATAAGGGCAGTTCGGTCCATAATGGTTCTTATTGCAGCGATTGCATAACAGAATTACTCCTCCCTGACCTTTTTCACCATTTCCATTACCACGAGCATTACCATTGCTGTTGTTGTTGCTTTGATGGTTATTGTTGTTGTTACGCTCATTTCCATGCCTATTCCGATTGCCACTGCTACGATTGTTGCCTCCGGCTGAATTAATTCCTCTAGTTCTATTGTCTCTTTGTCCACTTCCTTGTCCATAAGGGCCTTGATATCGGGCTCCACTGTTTCGGTTTCCATTTCCTGAGAGGTGCCTCACAGGACCACCACTTGTAACTTGTGCATCTGACTTCCCTGTTGAATCCTTCGACTTCAGACCGCCTTCCACAATACTCCCTTTGTTCACCAGGGTTGTGAACACAGCAATCTCCATAGGAGCTAAAGCTTGCTTAATTTCCGGCTTCAGTCCATCCAAAAATTTTGCACACTTAGACCTCTCATTCACAGCTTCTCCATAGTAAGGCATGAACTTTGCTAGATTCTCAAATTTTGCAGCATACTCCCCCACAGTCATGTTACCTTGTTCCAATCGCAGAAATTCTAACTCCTTAGCTGTCTTCAGATGTTCCGGAAAGTATTTCACCAAAAGTCTATCTTTGAATTGATTCCAAGTTAGTGCTCCAAGTGCTTCTCCTAATGCTTGTTTCTCATTGCGCCACCGGTCGGCCGCTTCTCCTACCATCATGTATCCAGCATAGGCGATCTTTTGCTCATCGGTGCATTGCATAATTCCTCCAAAAATCCTTTCCAAACTTGCTATCCAGGCCTCTGTCTCTTCCGATGCGAAACCTCCAGCGAATTCCTTTGGATTCCTACGACAAAACTCGTCGAGTCCTCTGATTCCTTGCCCACCAGCAATCACATTCTGATTCTGCTGAAGTTGTTGATGCATAAGGTTCATGTTGTCCCTTACTCCTGCTAAGACCGCGACTGTCTGAGCCAAAACAGCAGCTGGTTCCTCATTCGCTTGTTGACGTGCCATCTTGCTTCTGTACGCGGGATTGGAGTCTTAGGTCAAGCAAAAGGGTTGTACAAGGTAAGCATATTGGGCTATGCTCGAGCCGAAAGGGTAACTATACTATAACTACCAAACAAAGTCACTCAATGAAAGCATATAAGGCTATGCTTAAGGCCACTAAGGACAACCATCGCTCTGATACCACTAAATGTAACACCCCAATTTGGACATAGAATTTTCACTAAAAATTTGCGCCATTTTTTTTATAACATTATCTAAGTCAAATCGGTTTAATTCTTTTACAAAAAGATTTTCATAAATACAATTTAATTCATTTGGTTTACAAAAATGTTTTGGTACTTAGACTTGCGTCATAAAATTCTATTCCCAAAAAGAGATGTTAACATCCAACACATTTCCAAAAACTCATTTTCTCAATGTCATATTTAGTCGATGGTTAACTTGCGGAAAAATAGTTTAATTACTTTATGAACATGATATATAACAAAGAAACTTCTTTTATTTCATTTAAAATAATCCATATTACAACTGGGGTTACATTCGGGATAGAGTAATCATGTCCTACCCATCCAAAGATGGAATACAAAACAAAAACTATCCTAGACTATTAGTCTTCATCATTTTCCTCCACCGCAATTGTCTGGAATATTCTTTGATTGCTGCTTCTGCTTCCTCCTCGTATGTACGTCGTCTCGTGATCCTCTTTCGACTTGAGCAACCGCTACTCGAGATAGTACATGATCTGTCATCTGTGAACGTTGTTCCCCAATGTCCACAGGAAAGGGAAATAGAGAGAGTAAGCACTTCCGAACGATATGAATTTTCTAATATGTCACACGGTTCATATATATATATTAGAAATTATTATTTTCCATTGTTATTTACTTATTTCTTTTTCATTCCTTAAAACAAAGAACAAAACAATTAAAAGACAATGAATAAAAACTTTATTTGTTCACACAAAATTCTCTACAATTCTTATATTCTAATTAAAATAAACCCAGAAATTAAATTACTCAAACTTATCAAAAACTTTTAGCCATCTTAAGAATTAAAGAAAAGGGGAGATAAATCCCTTTAAACACCCCTTTTTGTGTCCCTTTTCTCATTCTTAATTCATATGACTTAAGAACAATTTCATATATTCAAAAATAACTTTAAAATGAAAAGGAAATTTAGAACTTGACCATAGAAGAAATTTAGAAGATTTAAACAAAATATAAACAAACAACTTAAAAATAACTTAAATAAATAAGTGATTTTGGGTTACCTCTACTCCTTAAGCTTTTTAGAAAACTTCAAGCAACCAAGCTAATCCTCCCTTCTTCCTAGCTTACTCGTCCCTCTCTCTCTATTTCTCTCTTAGAATTTTATTTTTTTCTCTTGTGAAACCATCAAGGTTTGAGTGTGAAAAATGTGGGAACTAAGGCTATCTATTTATAGGTGTTGAAGTGATCCATTTCCCTCAATTTTAAGACTCAAATTTCGGTCCCTCTTCATCAAGTCTTGGTCAAAAATTTTCAAATACTACTTGGAACATGAACTAGCATTAAATGGGATTTTGTTGATTCCTAAAGCCTTTTAATTCATGGTTTATTCTCACAAACTTCAGAACTATTCTTCCCCTCTTTCCACCTTATTTTTGGACTGTACATGTATATTAAAATAGGAGAGAAAATTTTTCATTGGTTCATTGTGGAGGTGCCTACATAATTATCCAATCATATTAACTATCAAAATTTGATTTTCTATCTACTGTACAAAATTTTTCGTAAATATAAAAATAAAAAATTTATTTTTACATATTAAGATTCTAAATTTTAATATGATCGTTTTCATATAAAGTTTATAATTTTTGGACTTACGGTTTGAAAGTTATGAATTTTTGAAGTCCTAAGGTCATTTCTTCAAAAATACACTTCCTAAGCTTTTCAAATATTTTAAAATAAGAAAAATACGAAAAATACATTTTATTTAAATGATAATACATTATACAACTTCAGAAATGTATTTTTATTTTAAAAATAATTATACTTGAGTCAAAAGGTTATTAAATGCATTAAAACCATACATTGATTCTTAAAACTCAAAAATTCGTTTACTACTGTAGCAGTGATAAAATTTCGAAAACTATAAAATAAAAATCAAAGCTTTACATTTTCATAATCTAGATTTCGATACGATCGTTTTGACATATCATTTGTAATTTTTCGACGTACGGTTGAAAAGATATGAATTTCTAAAGATAGGATACTCTAATCCATCAAAAGACAATTCATCTTCTAAAAATCATTTAAATCAAATACTTTACCTTAAAATATTTCATTTAAATAGGCTAGGGAAAACATTGGTATATATATAATATATACATATATGTCACGTATATATATATATATATATATTCATATATATATATATGAATAGGATTTTTAATTAAATCCAGGTATCAAAATCAAGCATAATTTCCTAATTTCAATTATAAAATCACAAATAAATTGGGTAAAATTGTGGGTCTCACAGCGACTTATTCCTTTCACAAAACTTATTCGCGTTACGTTTTATCTCTTTCTCAATCGTATCTCTTAAATTTCAAATCTCACTCTTTCTCATAATTCTCATTTCCACATACAACCTTTTCCAAATAGAACAAGATACACTGTACAGGATAATTCACAAAGAAATCCAATACATAACAAAATAAACCATGCATCATATTTAACAAAACAGGAAAGTATCTAACACATATATGTATCACGTATGATAATGCAACATGTAACATATTAGACTCAATGTACTCAGTTTAGAACTGAGTCTACGCGTCACGATGACCTAGGCCTACTGCATCTCTCACCTCACATTCCAGCTTCTGAAATCGTCGCGGGTCCTTCCCAACAAGTCGGCCGTTCCGCTTCTCGACTTATACGCACCTTGTAATAAATGAAGGATACTAGCGTTACAAGTCTATCTTAAATAATCGTCCTACTCAACATTACGACGCGTTTTCGAAAACTCTTTTTATTTTCCGTCGGAAAATCGTAAATCGTTAAAACCTTTTTTTTTTCAATTCAAATTCAACTTTTGAAAATACTTTAAATATCTCAAAATCTTTTCAAAATAATTGATAAAACACTTTAAAATCATTGGTTTTGGTTGCTGGTCCGTTCCGGACAACCATTAACCAGAATTCAAAAACACCGAAAAACTTGACTTTAGTTCATATAAGACTTCGTTATAAAATAATCACTTAAACGATTTATTTTTAAAACTTTAACATTGTGAAATGAATTAAGGGCAACAACCATTAAGTCCAAAGTTTCTCAATTAATCAAAGCTAAATCATTTCAAAAACAACTAATTTTCAAACCAATTAAAAAAATCAAATACAACACTTTGGTTAATTAAATAGTTCATTTATGCCTAACCTAAACACATCATCAATCAACCACTTATTCAATCATTTCAAGGCATCATAATTATCATACAAGTCAAGCCAAGTCATAGCGTAAAGTATAAAAATTCATTTTCATCTAAAACATTTAAATGGAATCCTAGTGTGATTAATGGTGAAACACAAAAGATAAAATCCAAAACTAAATCAAATCAATTTTTTTAATCTTCAAAATTTCCAGAACATACAAATACATGTCAAAGTTCATTATATAAAATTTTCAGGCCATTTAAACAATCCTAAGCTAGGTTTCAAATTAGGTTTCACATGAAAAGCCAAACGGAACTGTTGCTAGACTAAAGCAAAAACATCATGATTAAAAATAGTTATTCAACTACGAATTGTATGAAAATTGGTATAAGTCTTCCTTATACAGTCAAGACTACCTCATAAAATTTTCAGATTATTTGTAGTTGTACAAGTCATATTTTTCTAATTAAAATTGTCACTTAGTCCATAAAATCTGAACCAAGTGGTTCACTGTTTTAACTTTTGAAAAAATATCAAATCAACTCCAAATCTCTTCAAATTTTACAGAGAACATCTAGAGAGGTTCGGAAGCTACCATAAAAATTTCAAACAATTTGAAGTAGCACAAGTTTGAAAACGCTGTTCATCTTTAAACTGAAAAGCTTATTTTCTCAAAATCATTTTCACAAAGTTGTTTTCATAAAAATAGGAAATAAATTCCAAAAATCATTTAAAAATCCAGAGAGGTTCATTTTATCATACTTAAGACAGTAACAAAATTTCAAGAATATTGAACATACAAACATATTATTTATCAAAGTCAAAAGCACACATATTCACAATTTCAGCACACACTTTTTGTTCAACCAATTTATTCACCCATTTCTTTTCAAAAATGCACACATACATATAAATCATCACAAGAATCAAATCATCAATTATTTTTCCTTTGAAAACCGAATTAATATTTCATGAAAATAATTTTCTTTAATTTAAGTACACCATGCATCAATCATCCAAAAATAGAAATCAAGCTTTTTAAACTAGAAATCAAGAGTCAAAATAAACTAACCTAGATCTTGACATGCACATATTTAAAATTTATAGATCTTAAGAAAAATTATACATGCATTAACATTCAATGAACAAAAATTAAGGCTTCAAGAGAAAAATTAAAACATACCCTTTCTACTAGATCTTCACATGCATGCAAGAAAAATTTAGATGAACTTGAGAAAATTACATGCATGTAGATAGAAAAACTGGATCTAACTTAAAAACAAACATGCATCAAAGATTCACTTTAAAAAATCAATTTCATTTTCCAAATACAAGCATAAAATCAAAGTTCATCAAAGAAGACAAAAATCATTTACACAAAATAGTTATGAAAACCGAATCACCTTCAATTCTTTTTTCATGTCCAATTTGTTGTTTTAAAACTTTAATCTTCATTCATTAGTCTTTGAAAAACATAGATCAACAATGAAAATTAACATGCAAGAACAAATCAACACATAGAACCGAAAATAAAATGATGAAGAAGAAAGAACATCAAACATAAAGCTTTAACATATTACAAATTAAGTGAGTCCTTAAAGTCCAAGATCACATAACATCATCTTATAAAATTCAACATGCAAGAAAGAACAAGAAGTAGATCTACAACTAGAAAGGAAAATCTATACTATTACAAAATCTTCATCTTGATCTCCAAGTCCTACCATGAAAAGGTTGATCTCCTAGCTTTCCTAGTGTTTGAATCTTCAAGAAAATGGGTTTGATCAAGCTTAGAGCCTCCTTCTTCTTCCTCACGGTTCTCTCTCTTTTCTCTCCATGGTTTCTCTTTTTTTTTATAGATGTCTCTCAAGAGCTAGTGTTGCTCTTGGAGACTTAAGTGTTTGGTGAGGAAGTGTGAAAGGAAATGAAATGAAAAGAGGAATTGGAAGAAGGGTGGGACGAATGGAATGAGTGAATAGAAGGAAATATACTAAGGGTGAAATGTCATTTTCCTTCCTTGGTCTTTAGTGTGGTTCGGCCTATACATGCATCAAGGGAGAGCATTTTGTCAACACTAAAACACATGCTTGGTCTCCAAGTTGTAACAACCCTAATTTTCGTCTCCCAAATAACCAAGAAATTAATTATAACAATTATTTTATAATTGATTTTTATTGCTGTGTAAAGTTTTAGTTTTTGTACATTGTGTGTTTTTATATATAAAAATATGAGAAATATTTTTATATGGTTATTTTGTACAAAAATATGAATATTGTAATTCAGTCCTTGGGTTGGGGCCTAATTGCAATATTAAAAAGGTTTTTGAAGAAAGAGTAATTAAATTATTAATTTTTGAATTTTGTCAGCATGTAACCGGTTAGAAGGGCTTTGTAACCGGTTACGCGATGAACTCAGAAACTGGGTTAGTGGGTTTTGATGAGTAATCACTTGATCAATCACGGAATCGCCACGAACACAGCCTAAATCTAGTGGATAACACGCATCATCATGCATGTTACTCCAATTCCTCTATAAATAGATGGATTTCTGAAGGTTTGGGGGTTGATTCTTCTATGTTTTGTGTTTAGAGGCTGAATTAGGGTTCCTGTTTCGTGTGGGCAAATTCTCCTTCATCTCTGAGTGTTGTTAAACGAGTGATACACATCCACAAAGCTTACATCAAGGGCTTTGTGTTGACATAAAGTTTGTGAGCTGAGAGTCCTTGTGTGAAGAGAAATCACCATTAGAAGTTGAGGTTGGGAAAGCTGAGCTCTGAGTTTTCTGGTTCTGGGAGCTAGGTTTAAGATCTGATTTTGGTAAGCTCCTGCTATCCCTTGGTCCCAAATATTTCCTAATCTCTTTAGCATGTTGCAGAGATTAAGTCCTAACTATTTTCCCCAATTTTGATGCATGTCTTCTATGTCAAATTCTCTTATTTTGGGAACCCACCGAAACTGTGTTGCATGTCCAGCAGAGAAGGGGAATTAGTGGATTTTGGTGTTCTACCTCAAATCTTTGCTCAAATCTTGTTCAAGCACGAACCCAAGGTAAGGGGGAAGCTTACTATTTGCTAGAATGAGAATAAATTGTGGTAGAATATAGGATGAGTCACCAAGAGACTCAAAGGGCATAGGTTAAAATGGTTAAGTGGCTTGGAGGCCAATCTGAGCTCAATTCTGTGTTGAGCAAGTCTAAATGGATGCATGCAAGTGATTTAAGGTTTAAAATCATAAATTAATTGTTGATTATGAGTTTTGTGGTATTGATTGATGTTTGTATTGATTTTTATGCAAATTGATACCATAAGCTTGATGCATGCAAACTAAATGTGTTTCTGGGTATGAACATATTGTTTTTAAGGCATATGAACTCTGAGAATGTGAAAATTGGGTTAGATTTGAGAAATGAAAAGAAGGAATTGTCAAAACTCTTGTTTTAATGGACTGACTGCATAATCTAACCGGTTACTCGATAATTGTAACCGGTTAGACACTGCAAAACTTCAAAGGAAAATCAGTTTACAAAATAGTCCTGAAGTCTTATTAATTTTGCTCAAATCTATACTTCAATTTCAATGGAAGCAATCTGAAAATGAGTTAATAATGCTGCCTGGGTTCAGATTTAAGGTTAAGGGTTATTACCTTAAATTAATGAGATGATTTCAAGAGGAAATTATGCATAAATGAAATTGGATTATGACTTAGATCTTTTGAATGATATTATGTGTTGAACTTGAGGTATTCTGTTATGCTAAGACCTTGTTATTGGATTGAGAAGAGAATTTAAGAAAAGATTCTTGGAAAATCAGTGGTTTTATATTCAGGTCTGTAATTCTAACCGGTTAAGTGATGATGTAACCGGTTAGTACCTGAAACTTAAAAATAAAAGTTAAGTTTTTGAATAAGGGTTGTTAATACCAATGATTATATTCTCTCAATCCAGGTCTATGAGCATATGTTAAATTTGAATTCAAAGGTGAAATTTTATGAGTAAAGCCATACCTCAAGATATCATTCAGAAGTTGTGTTTTCTAAGTCATGATAATGGAATTAATGGGAACATGACCCTGTACTCTAGGAGTACCAAACTGATGCAACCTACTTGATGACACATTCTGGGAATGTGGCCATTGTCTGGGACATGGTTTCTTGGATACGTTCTGGGAACGTGATGCACACTCTGGGAGTGGTGCTTGATTATATTCCAAGTATGGTTTGCGATATATTCTGGGAACGTATGTTATTGTTTTGGGAACACATTGGTATAATAATAGAATTAAATATAAAACCAACCTTGATGATTGTGCATTCATATAGAATGGAAGTTTGGTTGGTAGGAACAATTATCATATTCTGGGAATATGAGGAGGGTACTCCGGGAGTACCAAATTATAACCTACTTGATGACACATTATAGATATGTGGCCAGTGTCTGGGACCTGGTTATATACGTTCTGGGAACGTATGATAGTGTTCTGGGAACACATTGATATGCAACCTACTTGATGACACATTATAGATATGTGGCCAGTGTCCGGGACCTGGTTTGTATGCGTTCTGGGAACGTGATGCACACTCTGGGAGTGATGCTTATTTATCCAAGTGTGGTTTGCTACACGTTCTGGGAACGTGGTGCACACTCTGGGATTGTTGCGTATTTATCCAAGTATGGTTTGGCATTACGTTCTGGGAACGAATGTCAGTGTTCCGGGAACACAACGGTGTATTGGATGGACATCCAAGATGGACTTTTAGAGGCCTCAGTTGTGGAAGAAAATCATGCATCATGCCACCTGCATTGAAAGAATTAATAAGATTAACCGGGTGTGCTCATATGATTATGCATCATGATTTGCTACATGTTGACTTGTGGATGTTAGTTTTATTCCCATTTGATTATGCGAATATGTATAGCTAACCCCCATACCCTTATTAGGTGTTGATCGTGCATCTAGCTTGCACAAGAATCAGTAAGGGGAGATGTCCCTTAGGTGCATGCAGAGTGTAGAAAGTGTGGGTTGGGAACCCGTTGTGCAGATATCGAGGATCCGACCAGATAAATGTTTGGACAGAGGACCAGTGACCAGCTCTATAACATCTATGTTTCTAATAGTATTTATATGAGACCCATTTTGAAAGAGGTATCATAAGATGAATTTGGTTTCATAATAATACTTATTATTTGGTATCAATGGACTTGTTACACTTGATATATTTTGGGAATGTAATATGATGATTTTACTATGTTTCCGCAAACTCTGATTTTACTAGTCACCTTTATCATTGATCAAGTGTTTGTGAAAATAAATTTTCAAGGGAAGGGACAATTCTTATTTTCAGATCTTTTTCCAACAAATACAAGTCCAAGTAATCATAAACTTATTACTTTTCTTATAAAGTAAGATGATATACAAGGAGTGTTACATTTTTATGGTATCAGAACAATGGTTCTGACTCTTGGTCCTTGGGTGTGTGGTCCAATACGCTGGTCATCGATATCTGCAATGTTTCCGGGGAAGTATGCTCTCATATACTTCCAAACTAGAGCTAAGGTTATGGGTAATGGCTCTAGATAAGTAGCTCATTCTGCTATTAAGAAGAGTTCTATGTAGTCTAAGTAGAAGTATGATAGTTGTAGGCTTCTCTTTAGACATGTGGTAAACCTAAAACCATAGTGTTGGTCTATCAGTTCTCATAGAACCAGTGATAAGGAAATCCTAAAAGAGTTGTAGTTAAGTCCTTGACTCTGAAGAGGAGTATTTACCCTCACCAGTGTTAAAGTTAATCAACTCCTCAGATCGAGTGCAGGGCAGTCGTCTTCTTAAGGATTAACCTTGTTGAGTTTGTTAGACTCTAAAGCTATCCTTTCTTTTGTTCCTTATGGATAAGGGTATCGGTCAAAGTTGCTCAATGCCTTACCCAACCTGCTATCTCCAGTGGAGACTCCTACAAATCTTTTTGTAGTTGTTTCAAAGGTATGTCTGAATCGTTCCATTAAGGTATTAGACTTTGTCTATCTACCTGTGTCATGATTACATTTGATCTTAAGCACGGTTTGGAAGCCGAGAGATCATGTAATTATGATTAATGCCGATAGAACAACCCTGTATTGGGATTCCCAAGTTTCAGATCTGGAATCCAATGAACCCATGTGTTGCTTCTGGGCAGCAGTGAGGGAGAAAGGGGGTTAAAGAAATGCTGGTTGTATGAAATGACGGCAGGTTTACCCTTGAGTAAAGCGATAGAGTTTGGAATCAAGTTAATTCTTGAAACTGATTCTATCTCTACTATTCTTATAATACGGTACCATCGGGAATGGTTAAATGGAAAGAAACACGTAGAGAAATTTCTAAAGTGGTTATGGTTGGACCAGGATAAAGGAGTCTAAGTGTTTTCTAAGAGTGAGTTGAGGTTGGATTAACCCCGAATCAGGATTCGGGACAGGGATACACTTATAACTGCATTTTGATCTCGATACGGACATTATGAGTAGGAAATAATGTCGTTCGGATTGACTAATGCACCTGTTCTTTTATGGATTATAAAGAACTAGACCCTTAGATTATATTCGGATTCGTTTGTGGTTTATTCTAAGAATTCGGAGGAGCATAAGGAACACCTCCGGATTGCGTTGAAACTCCTGTAGGAGGAGTGGTTATGTGCTAAGCTCACCAAATATGAGTTTTGGTTGAGCAAAGTTAAGTCCGCAGGGCACGTGATCATTAAAGAAATTGTGGTGGATCCAGCGAAGGCGAATTCAGTGGTGTAAGGTGAACAAATTAAGACTGTTGTTAAAGTCAGAAGTTTCTTAGGGCTGGCTGGATTCTACCGCCGGATTATTGAGGGATTTTCTAAGATCGCATGGCCTTTGACCAAGTTGACTTGGAAAGACCAACTGATGGTATTGAATGATAGGATGTTGTTTAATTATGGTGGGGTAGTGATGGATTATACCCCAATATAATATGATTAGTCCAAGAGGAATTAAGGAAAATGTGAGTAGACTATGATTTAAATCATTTCAGTGATGAATTCAGTTGGAATCAAGGTATTAGATTATGATTAAATCCTATTTTGAGTTGGATTGGATGATGTAAAGAAAATGGTTTTGAAATTCTTTGGTTTTACATCTAAAACTATACTTCATAAACCGGTTAGAGTTTCTTGTAACTGGTTAGAAGCTGAAAGCTTAAACCAAAAATTTAAGTCATTTGTGAAGGAACTTTTTGGTGTTAATAAACATCTTCCTCAAATCCAAACTCAATGTCAATTACCTAAGTAAAATGTAAGGAAAGGATTTAATGTGGTAAAATAACTTAATGCCTTGATTCATCATTGAAATTGATTTAAGAGGATTGAATTATAATACTTATGGATTAATCGAGAGTTGAAATTAAGGAGCTGCTCCAATTGGAGAAGGTAGAGGATTGAGCTGGATGATGTAAAAGAGACGATAAGTACTAAGACAAGAAGGTTGTGATTCATGAACAAGTTTGGAGTTCGAAAGTATGAATGACAATAAAAGGAGGAAGAGTTGAATGTAAAATAAAAGCGATGGATGGAGTTTCTTAAAGATTATGGCTTTGAGCTCCATTATCATCCTGGTATAGCAAACGTAGTTGCAAACGATTTGAGCTGAAAGGCTATTTATGTGAGCTTAATGGTGGTCAAGGAGGCTATTCTGATTGAGGAATTTAGAGACCTAAGTCTGGTAACCCAAGAAGGAACCCTCTAGTATTAGATTGGGAATGTTGCCAAGCACCAACGAATTCTTGAATCAGATTCGTGAATTTCAACCAGGAAATGAGGAGTTAGATTTCTATGAAGAAATGAATGAGATTTAATATTTAGAATTAAAGTCTGAGATTATGGATATTAGAAAGTATATTATGGAAGTAAGGGATTTAGGAAGTGTTTTCTGGTACAACCTAGATGAGAAATCCAAAGGCATGAATTTCAAGAATAGATTATGTTCGAACCCAAGTTAGCTATCAACTATCAAGGAATAAGGAATTTCTCGATGTTGGTAAGCACGTATGAGGACTATGGGAAAGTACATGAATTTCATGCGAGAAATGTCTGAGTTCAGAATAAGAGAAAGAATGATAAAATAAAGGCCCAACTGGAGAAATAGGAAAAGTAAATAGGAGAATATCAACTACGGAAATATCAAGGTTAAGGAATCCTCGATTGAAGAAAAGTGTCTGAGGAGGAAATAGGGAAGGAAACATTTGTCCATCTCAAGGTGAAAACTGTGAGGCACATCACTTTGAGTTTAGTTGTGATGTACCTAAGGGAATAGTCAATTCCGATTGTAGGAAGCTGGAGTATTATTCACCGAATTGTCTTGAAGGAAAAGGTGAGAAAGGAATGGACGAATCTATCACGAGAAGAATTCACCGGCTGAGATGAGAGTTGAGTGTAATCCTGACGTAGACAACCCAAGCCTATCTCTTCCTTTGATCTGAGTTAACGTAGTTAAATGTTTTCGATTACGTTAATCTAATCATCTGAGAATATCAATATCCTGTTGGAAGTTCAACTCCAACCTTTCTGTGATCAAAACCCTTATCACAGTTGGATGTGATAATATCTGTGGACACTACAGAAATAGAAAGATCAGTTATGGCTAGAGAGATTAACAACCACCGGGATAGGACAAATCTTTGTCTCCCCAACGGAAATGTCTCTAGCACTTGACTATCTAACTAAGTCTGATAGTGATAATTACCCTATTTTTAAAGTTCATCTAACTTAAAGACCTGTCGTATGGTCTTTCTTGCGAAAGATTATATCTGAAAAGAATGATTTTGTTATTAATGGTTTGAATATTAGGACTGATCACCCTAATGTCTCAAACTATTAATGAATAAAGTCATCCAAATGTTTCTTTGATCGTGCTCGAGAGATCAGAGTGCGCAGCCCAAAAAGTTTTTT
The DNA here is from genome assembly GCA_037953625.1 of Crotalaria pallida. NCBI lineage: Eukaryota > Viridiplantae > Streptophyta > Magnoliopsida > Fabales > Fabaceae > Crotalaria > Crotalaria pallida. The sequence goes on from CM075653.1 coordinate 30,140,531, forward strand.
CCAAAAAGTTTATTAGAAAGTGTTTTATTTAAAGAATATTTATGTGAAGTGTATTATTAAAAAAAAAGTATTTCTTTTAAAAGAAATTCTTTCACAAAAGGGTTTTATACGGAGAATCCCTATGGTTTAGTTTGGAAAGTTTTTCCTGAAGGGTTTTATTTGAAATGTTTCAAAATACAAGGATTATATCGAAACTCTTTTAAGTGGGGGAGGACCCTAAAGAACAAATTTTTGGGGGCTGGATGAAGTTTTCCAGTATAAAAACACTTTGGGAATGTGGAGAATTTCAGAAGATGAATTTCGGGGACGAAATTCCTTTTAAGTGGGGGAGTAGTGTAACACCCCTAATTTTCGTCTCCCAAATAACCAAGAAATTAATTATAACAATTATTTTATAATTGATTTATATTGCTGTGTAAAGTTTTAGTTTTTGTACATTGTGTGTTTTTATATATAAAAATATGAGAAATATTTTTATATGGTTATTTTGTACAAAAATATGAATATTGTAATTCAGTCCTTGGGTTGGGACCTAATTGCAATATTAAAAAGGTTTTTGAAGAAAGAATAATTAAATTTTTAATTTTTGAATTTTATCAGCATGTAACCGGTTAGAAGGGCTTTGTAACCGGTTACACGATGAACTCAGAAACTGGGTTAGTGGGTTTTGATGAGTAATCACTTGATCAATCACGGAACCGCCACGAACACAGCCTAAATCTAGTGGATAACACGCGTCATCATGCATGTTACTCCAATTCCTCTATAAATAGATGGATTTCTGAAGGTTTGGGGGTTGATTCTTCTAAGTTTTGTGTTTAGAGGCTGAATTAGGGTTCCTGTTTCGTGTGGGCAAATTCTCCTTCATCTCTGAGTGTTGTTAAACGAGTGATACACATCCACAAAGCTTACATCAAGGGCTTTGTGTTGACATAAAGTTTGTGAGCTGAGAGTCCTTGTGTGAAGAGAAATCACCATTAGAAGTTGAGGTTGGGAAAGCTGAGCTCTGAGTTTTCTGGTTCTGGGAGCTAGGTTTAAGAGATGATTTTGGTAAGCTCCTGCTATCCCTTGGTCCCAAATCTTTCCTAATCTCTTTAGCATGTTGCAGAGATTAAGTCCTAACTATTTTCCCCAATTTTGATGCATGTCTTCTATGTCAAATTCTCTTATTTTGGGAACCCACCGAAACTGTGTTGCATGTCCAGCAGAGAAGGGGAATTAGTGGATTTTGGTGTTCTACCTCAAATCTCTGCTCAAATCTTGTTCAAGCACGAACCCAAGGTAAGGGGGAAGCTTACTATTTGCTAGAATGAGAATAAATTGTGGTAGAATATAGGATGAGTCACCAAGAGACTCAAAGGGCATAGGTTAAAATGGTTAAGTGGCTTGGAGGCCAATCTGAGCTCAATTCTGTGTTGAGCAAGTCTAAATGGATGCATGCAAGTGATTTAAGGTTTAAAATCATAAATTAATTGTTGATTATGAGTTTTGTGGTATTGATTGATGTTTGTATTGATTTTTATGCAAATTGATACCATAAGCTTGATGCATGCAAACTAAATGTGTTTCTGGGTATGAACATATTGTTTTTAAGGCAGATGAACTCTGAGAATGTGAAAATTGGGTTAGATTTGAGAAATGAAAAGAAGGAATTGTCAAAACTCTTGTTTTAATGGACTGACTGCATAATCTAACCGGTTGCTCGATAATTGTAACCAGTTAGACACTGCAAAACTTCAAAGGAAAATCAGTTTACAAAACAGTCCTGAAGTCTTATTAATTTTGCTCAAATCTATACTTCAATTTCAATGGAAGCAATCTGAAAATGAGTTAATAATGTTGCCTGGGTTCAGATTTAAGGTTAAGGGTTATTACCTTAAATTAATGAGATGATTTCAAGAGGAAATTATGCATAAATGAAATTGGATTATGACTTAGATCTTTTGAATGATATTATGTGTTGAACTTGAGGTATTCTGTTATGCTAAGAGAATTTAAGAAAAGATTCTTGGAAAATCAGTGGTTTTATATTCAGGTCTGTAATTCTAACCGGTTAAGTGATGATGTAACCGGTTAGTACCTGAAACTTAAAAATAAAAGTTAAGTTTTTGAATAAGGGTTGTTAATACCAATGATTATATTCTCTCAATCCAGGTCTATGAGCATATGTTAAATTTGAATTCAAAGGTGAAATTTTATGAGTAAAGCCATACCTCAAGATATCATTCAGAAGTTGTGTTTTCTAAGTCATGATAATGGAATTAATGGGAACATGACCCTGTACTCTAGGAGTACCAAACTGATGCAACCTACTTGATGACACATTCTGGGAATGTGGCCATTGTCTGGGACATGGTTTCTTGGATACGTTCTGGGAACGTGATGCACACTCTGGGAGTGGTGCTTGATTATATTCCAAGTATGGTTTGCGATATGTTCTGGGAACGTATGTTATTGTTTTGGGAACACATTGGTATAATAATAGAATTAAAGATAAAACCAACCTTGATGATTGTGCATTCATATAGAATGGAAGTTTGGTTGGTAGGAACAATTATCATATTCTGGGAATATGAGGAGGGTACTCTGGGAGTACCAAATTATAACCTACTTGATGACACATTATAGATATGTGGCCAGTGTCTGGGACCTGGTTATATACGTTCTGGGAACGTATGATAGTGTTCTGGGAACACATTGATATTCAACCTACTTGATGACACATTATAGATATGTGGCCAGTGTCCGGGACCTGGTTTGTATGTGTTCTGGGAACGTGATGCACACTCTGTGAGTGATGCTTATATATCCAAGTATGGTTTGCTACACGTTCTGGGAACGTGGTGCACACTCTGGGAGTGTTGCGTATTTATCCAAGTATGGTTTGGCATTACGTTCTGGGAACGAATGTCAGTGTTCCGGGGACACAACGGTGTATTGGATGGACGTCCAAGATGGACTTTTAGAGGCCTCAGTTGTGGAAGAAAATCATGCATCATGCCACCTGCATTGAAAGAATTAATAAGATTAACCGGGTGTGCTCATATGATTATGCATCATGATTTGCTACATGTTGACTTGTGGATGTTAGTTTTATTCCCATTTGATTATGCGAATATGTATAGCTAACCCCCATACCCTTATTAGGTGTTGATCGTGCATCTAGCTTGCACAAGAATCAGTAAGGGGAGATGTCCCTTAGGTGCATGCAGAGTGTAGAAAGTGTGGGTTGGGAACCCGTTGTGCAGATATCGAGGATCCGACCAGATAAATGTTTGGACAGAGGACCAGTGACCAGCTCTATAACATCTATGTTTCTAATAGTATTTATATGAGACCCATTTTGAAAGAGGTATCATAAGATGAATTTGGTTTCATAATAATACTTATTATTTGGTATCAATGGAATTGTTACACTTGATATATTTTGGGAATGTAATATGATGATTTTACTATGTTTCCGCAAACTCTGATTTTACTAGTCACCTTTATCATTGATCAAGTGTTTGTGAAAATAAATTTTCAAGGGAAGGGACAATTCTTATTTTCAGATCTTTTTCCAACAAATACAAGTCCAAGTAATCATAAACTTATTACTTTTCTTATAAAATAAGATGATATACAAGGAGTGTTACACAAGTCTTTGGTTTTCTTTTCTTTTTATTTTTATTTCCTTCCCCACTTAGTCACCAAGCCAATGCACCATAAGTCTACACATACACACCCTAAACACACATGTCACCTTCACACACATAACACATGTATCATGCATGCACACACTCACTAAAACAGTGACACCTATATGCACACACATGCCTACAACTTTTATTTCTTAATTAAATTCATTTATAATTACTAATTTACATAATCAAGCACTTAACACAATCATACACACATATATAGGCACACATTCACCAATCAAGCACACACTTAATCACACAATAATTAATCAAACAAACATATGTAAGCACACATAAATCTTAACACTTAGACACAAAATAATTAACTTAACCAAACATACATATTAACAATTAAACACATTTTCCTTTAAATAATAAACTTTACTTATTGGTTGCACTTATAGCCCTTATTTCATTTCCTAAAATCATAATTTAATATATTAAGGAAAATCCCAAAAGTAAAAATTTGTTAGAAATCAAAAACTATTTTTCATGATTTATTCCTTGGAAATTCGTCCTTTACAGCTCTGAAAAATAATTTTCGCAAACCAGCCTATAAAATTATGAAAAATACATTTTTGAAAACTACATTTCGATACGATCGTTTTGATATAAAGATCATAAAAATCGGAGTTACGGTTAAAAAGTTATGGATTTTCGAAGTTAATACATCTAAGAAAATCCATAAAGAAATTCATTTTTGCAAGAAATCACCAACAATAAAAATCATTTCTCATAAAAATCATTTTTACTAATTCCATAAAAATATTTATTTACCAAAACCCCGTAAAATAAACACTTTACTTCGAAATCGAATAAAACACTCATCGAAAAACCTTTGTAAAACAATATCGCAAAACTTTTTCTTTAATAAAATTTTTTATTCGTCCTAGTCGGAAAAACGCGGGATGTTACATTCTCCCCAACTTGCAGATTTCTCGTCCTCGAGAAATGCTACGCAGAATTTCACGATCAACGGATGTCAGATTCTTTGGAGTGCTTATCTCATTCTATAACAGCAGTCGTCGTCCTCGAGTCGCCGCATACGCATCGTTCTTTCAAAGGTGATCTTCTTAGGTCATTTCATCATCGGACACAATGGGATACTAATGGTATAGCTTTGTCAACAAGAGTTCAAAGAGTTCAATGGTTTCGAAACAAAGTTCAAGAAGAATAGCACGCTTATGCCAATTCTGACAAGGATACTACCTTCCTCATGGTCTTTTTCCTTAATTTGACTCTTTTCATCCGTTTAAGCCTAGGTGGGTTATTACAATCCTCAAAATCTCCACTTACTCCCCAACTTTGACGGATCATATTCCTATACATCACATCCATCCAATAACATTTGACAGGGACTAAGGTCATGAAACTTCCTAACATCCACTAATTCTAGTTCATCTTACAAAACTTCCCATCACTTTGTTCAAGCTTATCTGAGTATCATCCTAAATTCTGCTGACTAAACCAAATTTTTGTGTTCTAAACCATTAAAAACTCTCCGACTCAGGGATTCATCCTTAATATTAGTGATCTTAACACCTAATGACACCCTTAACTCCACAACTTATGGTCACCTGTGTCCATTAAAACATCAAATCTTGGTCATTTACCCTAATTTTGGTCATCACTTAAAGGTTCTATCCGTTATTTTCACCACTCCATCTAGTTGGTCTTATGGTCCCATTGTAAATTCACACTTACCCCAATCATTCACCTACTCCAACTAGAGCTTTTCTAACTCCAACTTTTTTAGACTCACCCCAAATATTCACCATCTTAACACCATCTATACCATTACTTGGGTTAGACTACTATCAAACCTTTTAGTTTTAATCCCTTTGTACACTCCACTATCTTACTTATGGTTCTAGGGGCACTCTTATTCTAAGGTATCACATCCGTTCAGGCTTATTCCTTCCTCAACCATTACGACTCTTTCCTTAACATCACCTCACTGTCCGCCTCATAACTTAGATATGTCTAGTCGATTGGCATAAGGTGTCAGGGTCTAGGGTTTTCATGAAAGGCTTTTAGAGAAAACCAACGTATTGTCAAGGCAACTCAACAACACATAGGGTTTACATAAAAAGGAGTTTCAACAAGGAAAAGGGTGGTTCAAATCGCAAAACGAAGTCGCATGTCAATAGTTCGGAGGTCGTTACAAACAAAAGAGGTTTTAACAGTCAAGAGAGGTTCAAGTCACAAAGGATAGAGTCTCCATATGATTCTGATCATTGTTCCTCGTACCATCGTATACAAACCCGTGACACGTTCCGAAGGTAGAGAGACAGAACGATAGAGATGGATCGAACGTTAGAGGTGGTAGGATAGAGATGCTCACGTGACTTCGTACTCCTATTCTCACTCATCGCAATTCTAACACTAACACACAGACAGACACACACAATCAAGCATGTAAGCCCATGCATCAGGCTACTTTGGATAACCATTGCTCTGATACCACTCTGTAACACCCCGATTTCGGCAACTTGAAAACACTTATCTCTTTAATAAAATATAGTAAAAATTTGGGAATTTTTTTTTTCCAAGGTGACATGGGCCTGAGAACCTTTAAGTTCAAAAACATTTCATTAACTTGATTGTTATAATATTCTCATGTCACACATCTCAAGTCAAGTTCCAAACCGAGATGTTACTTAGCATCGCACTTTGTAACTTGGCTTCATAAATCTGTTTTGAGAAAACATTTTCATTTCTTGTTTTTTAAAACTTTATTCTTTCAAAAGCCATATTCAATAAAATATCAAGTTGGGTACAGAATGATATGACAACGTTAACCAAGTAGTTGCAAGAGATACAGTGCTCAAGGCAATTACCTACTACTAGTCTTGACCACTAATCTGAAGTCCACTGCAGCAGCCTCATCGAGATGACGTACCGATTTGCTGCAGGGTCGACCATCTATCCGTTGCAATACCGGAATAACCCGATACGACAAAATGATAAGAGAGATGATCAGCATTCCAGAAGTACAAACATGACAAGACAAAATACTAACGACTTCGTATAAAAAGAATACTCAGAATAAAAATATAAGATTCATGCATTAACAACTACTCATGCTATGCATATGACAAATATACTCACGTAAGCACATAGGAAACACTTATAAATGAAACATATCAAATATAACAAAATCATAAATCATCACAACACACATCACTTCACTTGGCTTCACAAGCCTTCGAATATTCAAGTCTTATCCTCATCTTTCTCAATCCTTCAACAATCACTTAGACTTTCTTACTTTGAATCTTTTTCAATAAATTATTTATACTTTCATTCTTGTAATCTTTTATCATTATTAAGTCTTATCAAACGGTTCGTTCAATGATGAGGGGGAAAACATCATTGAAATCACACACACGTCTACATCTCCTCGATCATCCACCCAACCTAGTCGGAAGCAAACAGGAGTACAGGACCTTTACCACGCGGGCACGACAGCTGTCACACAACAAATGGTCCCAGACCAGGAGGCCTTGCCTCAAATCATAATCATAATTCACAAAATAACAATGCACGCTCTCAGCGGCAATCACAAATTCCCCGTTCCAGTCCCTCTCGCTGTTCTCGATTTGCAATCAAGGGGGCGACAATATAATTTCTAGTTTGCGATGCGGAACTTACCATGGTATTAGACCCAGTCCCCACCACGTTAGTGCACCACATGTGGGATTCGTTCCGCCTAGAAATATACTCTAGACTTCTTGACGTTTCACCGTCATCGTCCTCCCCTCATGCAATCTCCTCCTAAGTATCTGCAGATACCTATGGTTCCTTCCTCTCCACTATTTCGATACGACACTCATACCTCACCGTGTTTGTATATGTCTTTTTAAGTCTTTTAAAGTTTTGAGTTTTAATTAAACGGATTAATCCTAACAGTCGGCTCGTCCTTGGTGCATCCCTTCAACGAAGCCCGACCACTAATCGCAATCCGTTTCCCCCTAAATCACAATAGCCCTTGGCCTCACATCATTTTCTCACGCATCTCATCATCATGATTATCAAAAGCTCACTCTCAGCATATTCTCATCAGCATCATCAACATCTTTTCCTCGTCTTTCTCAAAATCTCTTTTCGCAAAACTTTTTCGAAAGCTTAATTTCACAAAACTTTTGCTTCACAAAACATTTTCAGAAACCTCATTTCAAAAATCCTTTCACAAAACTTTTTTCAAAAATACTGTTTCCAAAAACTTTCAAAAAATATTATTTTCACAAAAGCTCTTTTCGAAATCTCTTTTCAAAACCTTTTTCAAAAAAAACTATCTAATTTTTGGGTGAGTGTTAATGGAGGAGCAAGCTCAACTCAAAACTAAGCTTCTTCCCAAAAACATGAACGAGGAATCACATCTCCATTCAAATCACATCTCACTTTCATAACAGCGTTACTCTTCTCCAATCACAACTCTTGGTATTCCATTACTTATACAACCTTTGGTGCCATTCTTCTTTCTTCCAATCACATTTTCTTACTTTTACAATTCATTCATCTCGCGACTTATTCCTTTCACAAAACTAATTCGCATTACGTTTTATCTCTTTCTCAATCGTATCTCTTAAATTTCAAATCTCACTCTTTCTCATAATTCTCATTTCCACATACAACCTTTTTCAAATAGAACAAGATACACTCTACAGGATAATTCACAAAGAAATCCAATACATAACAAAATAAACCATGCATCATATTTAACAAAACAGGAAAGCATCTAACACATATATGCATCACGTATGATAATGCAACATGTAACATATTAGACTCAATGTACTCAGTTTAGAACTGAGTCTACGCGTCACGATGACCTAGGCCTACTGCATCTCTCACCTCACATTCCAGCTTCTGAAATCGTCGCGGGTCCTTCCCAACAAGTCGGCCGTTCCGCTTCTCGACTTATACGCACCTTGTACTAAATGAAGGATACTAGCGTTACAAGTCTATCTTAAATAATCGACCTACTCAACATTACAACGCATTTTCGAAAACTCTTTTTATTTTCCGTCGGAAAATCGTAAATCGTTAAAACCTTTTTTTTTTCAATTCAAATTCAAATTTTGAAAATACTTTAAATATCTCAAAATATTTTCAAAACAATTGATAAAACACTTTAAAATCATTGGTTTTGGTTGCTGGTCCGTTCCGGACAGCCATTAACCAGAACTCAAAAACACCGAAAAACTTGACTTTAGTTCATATCAGACTTTGTTATAAAATAATCACTTAAACGATTTATTTTTAAAACTTTAACATTGTGAAATGAATTAAGGGCAGCAACCATTAAGTCCAAAGTTTCTCAATTAATCAAAGCTAAATCATTTCAAAAACAACCAATTTTCAAACCAATTACAAAAATCAAATACAACACTTTGGTTAATTAAATAGTTCATTTATGCCTAACCTAAACACATCATCAATCAACCACTTATTCAATCATTTCAAGGCATCATAATTATCATACAAGTCAAGCCAAGTCATAGCGTAAAGTATAAAAATTCATTTTCATCAAAAACATTTAAATGGAATCCTAGTGTGATTAAAGGTGAAACACAAAAGATAAAATCCAAAACTAAATCAAATCAATTTTTTTAATCTTCAAAATTTCCAGAACATACAAATACATGGCAAAGTTCATTATATAAAATTTTCAGGCCATTTAAACAATCCTAAGCTAGGTTTCAAATTAGGTTTCACATGAAAAGCCAAACGGTACTGTTGCTGGACTGAAGCAAAAACATCATGATTAAAAATAGTTATTCAACTCCGAATTACATGAAAATTGGTATAAGTCTTCCTTATACAGTCAAAACTACCTCATAAAATTTTCAGATTATTTGGAGTTGTACAAGTCATATTTTTCTAATTAAAATTGTCACTTAGTCCAGAAAATCTGAACCAAGTGGTTCACTGTTTTAACTTTTGAAAAATTATCAAATCAAGTTCAAATCTCTTCAAATTTTACAGAGAACATATAGAGAGGTTTAGGAAGCTACCATAAAAATTTCAAACAATTTGAAGTAGCACAAGTTTGAAAAATGTATTCATCTTTAAACTGAAAAGCTTATTTTCTCAAAATCATTTTCACAAAGTTGGTTTTCATAAAAATAGGAAATAAATTCCAAAAATCATTTAAAAATCCAGAGAGGTTCATTTTATCATACTTAAGACAGTGACAAAATTTCAAGAATATTGAACATACACACATCTTTTTTATCAAAGTCAAAAGCACACATATTCACAATTTCAGCACACACTTTTTGTTCAACCAATTTATTCACCCATTTCTTTTCAAAAATGCACACATACATATAAATCATCACAAGAATCAAATCATCAATTATTTTTCCTTTGAAAACCGAATTAATATTTCATGAAAATAATTTTCTTTAATTTAAGTACACCATGCATCAATCATCCAAAAATAGAAATCAAGCTTTTTAAACTAGAAATCAAGAGTCAAAATAAACTAACCTAAATCTTGACATGCACATATTTAAAATTTATAGATCTTAAGAAAAATTATACATGCATTAATATTCAATGAACAAAAATTAAGGCTTAAAGAGAAAAATTAAAACATACCCTTTCTACTAGATCTTCACATGCATGCAAGAAAAAATTAGATGAACTTGAGAAAATTACATGCATGTAGATAGAAACACTAAATCTAACTTAAAAACAAACATGCTCAAAGATTCACTTTAAAAATTCAATTTCATTTTCCAAATACAAGCATAAAATCAAAGTTCATCCAAGAAGACAAAAATCATTTACACAAAATAGTTATGAAAACCGAATCACCTTCAATTCTTTTTTCATGTCCAATTTGTTGTTTTAAAACTTTAATCTTCATTCATTAGTCTTTGAAAAACATAGATCAACAATGAAAATTAACATGCAAGAACAAATCAACACATAGAACCGAAAATAAAATGATGAAGAAGAAAGAACATCAAACATAAAGCTTTAACATATTACAAATTAAGTGAGTCCTTAAAGTCCAAGATCACATAACATCATCTTATAAAATTCAACATGCAAGAAAGAACAAGAAGTAGATCTACAACTAGAAAGGAAAATCTATACTATTAAAAAATCTTCATCTTGATCTCCAAGTCCTACCATGAAAAGGTTGATCTCCTAGCTTTCCTAGTGTTTGAATCTTCAAGAAAATGGGTTTGATCAAGCTTAGAGCCTCCTTCTTCTTCCTCACGGTTCTCTCTCTTTTCTCTCCATGGTTTCTCTTTTTTTTTTATAGATGTCTCTCAAGAGCTAGTGTTGCTCTTGGAGACTTAAGTGTTTGGTGAGGAAGTGTGAAAGGAAATGAAATGAAAAGAGGAATTGGAAGAAGGGTGGGACGAATGGAATGAGTGAATGGAAGGAAATATACTAAGGGTGAAATGTCATTTTCCTTCCTTGGTCTTTAGTGTGGTTCGGCCTATACATGCATCAAGGGAGAGCATTTTGTCAACACTAAAACACATGCTTGGTCTCCAAGTCTTTGGTTTTCTTTTCTTTTTATTTTTATTTCCTTCCCCACTTAGTCACCAAGCCAATGCACCATAAGTCTACACATACACACCCTAAACACACATGTCACCTTCACACACATAACACATGTATCATGCATGCACACACTCACTAAAACCGTGACACCTATATGCACACACATGCCTACAACTTTTATTTCTTAATTAAATTCATTTATAATTACTAATTTACATAATCAAGCACTTAACACAATCATACACACATATATAGGCACACATTCACCAATCAAGCACACACTTAATCACACAATAATTAATCAAACAAACATATGTAAGCACACATAAATCTTAACACTTAGACACAAAATAATTAACTTAACCAAACATACATATTAACAATTAAACACATTTTGTAACATCCCGTTATTTCTAATACCTCTAGTAAAATAATTAAATGATTTAATATGATGTTTTCAAGATTTGAGTCTCGGAATAAAATTCTGATTTCATCATTATATTTGAAATATGTTTTCTAGTCAAAATAAGTATAAATTTGTTATCATACGTTTTCTAAAAATAAAGTAATACTTTTATTTAGTTTAATTAACATTTTGACAGGGAGCTCAAGTGACAAGCCTTAGAGGCATTTTTTAAATAGTTTCTTCAGAAAAATATGTTTAACTTAATATTTTGAGCGTCCCTGTGAATTTTCATAGTATTCGAAGGTTGTTTTATTTTTAGCTTCTGAACTGGTTTAATATATTACCGGTTTAATTTAAGTTATATATAATAATCTTCTACTTCAAAATTTTAAATACTATATATTATCAAGTTTAATATCAAAATTGAGAAAATATATTTACATTTGAATTTTTATACTTTTTCTTACACAATAGATATCCTTAAAGATCGGTGAATCAAATTGTTTCTTTTCAAACTAGACAGACAACTTTACTATTTTTAATCTATTTTTGAGTAATTCAAAATATGATATTATTTTACCTAAATGTATTTTATTTTTGAGATTGTCAAACTTTTAGTTATAATGCAAAATACTTACGGTCTTTAACCCACAAATAAGAACAAATTATTAGAATATATTTTATTTTCTAACTATCTACCCGTAACCCACCCAATCCCGTGAATTAAAAATAAAAATAAAAATAAAAGGCGTGGCCCTTAGGCCACCACGTTAACACAAAGAAAACAAAAGCACAAGCAGTTAAGCAGCACCATCTCATAAGTCATAAGAATAGAAAAGAAAGAAAGAGACTACGTGCGAGAGAGAGGGTGCGAACAGAGGCCAAACCGGAGGGAGACGTTTTTGGTCTTTTACTAACTTCTCAGTCCAATAACTCAAGATCCAACCGTTCAATATCAAATCCTCCTTAGGTAAATAACATCTTCAACTCCCTCTACCCATCCATGTAATTTATTCGACGATCCGTTAATATTTTTATTATCCCTATATTTTCAAATAAAGATATGTTTTAGGGAAAAGTGATATACTTTTATTGTATAATGATATATATTTATTATTTTGACAAAAATGAATTTATTATATATATATATATATATATATATATATATTTTAATGTTATAATTAGTTTTATTATATGTCCCTATTTAGATCCAACACGCTATTGACCTTGACCCTGGAGCAAGTCGCGAATGTAAACGGGACTCTGTCGTTATTGCTAGGATTTCCAGGTAAGGGGAGTCTCTTTTCCACACTTTGGGTTAGGGATAGTTAGGGTGTATAATAGGATTTGAGTTTAATACTTAGACCGGGTTGTGGGTAGCAAAATGGCTTTAATTTAAAGTTGATTTAGGGGTGATTAGTATGTTTATGGTTGATTTTATAGTAATTAAATTGTTTATGTCAAATTCTCTTTTTATTAATATTAAAGTAGGAAGTTAAGAACCCTAGGGAGTTGACTTACATTCCATGTACTCTAAGACATACCTGAGTATGGCGATTGATTTGTGATATTGGTTGATGGTTGTTAAATGATATGCTCGCTAAGAGTTTTATATGTGATTATTCGAAATGTGACCCTATATGTGAGTAATCGGTGGTGTGTTTATAAACATTGAAAATGGAAATGTGATGTAAAAAGGAACAATAAACTGGAATTTGAAATGAATTTATATATAGATATAACTTGAAATGTTTGCGTGTGAAGAATGTTGGAAATATGTGATTTGTGAAATACTTGGTAAATTATGGTTTGATTTATAAATTAAAGGAATGATTGGGTCCGATAAAAGTGGTGAAAATGAATATTTGATATTACTTGCAATTCTCCGAGTATTTGATGAATGGTGTGTATGTTGTGCTTGACTTTTGTGAATGAGTTGTGATATGGAATAAAAGGAATGCAGTGTAGTTGATCCTTGGATGCCCCGGCACACTAGGTGCCCTGCTAGGTGGTGAATTGCCTGCTAGGGCCTAATTGCCTGTCAGGCGAATTGCCCATTAGGTCCTAAATTCCCGTTAGGCGTCAGTGCGCCAATGGATCAATACACTGCATGACCACCTGAAAAAGATAATAAAATGTGAACTGGAATTGTGAAAAATGGATAATTAATGGAAAGGTAATTAATTGCGTTGTCCTAACGGGTGATGCCTCATGGGTGTCTCAGTCCTGACAGGTGTAAAGTCCCTAGTAGGTGCCGAATTGCCTAGCAGGTGCGCTAATTCCTAGTGGTGCAAAAATAAAAAGAAAAAGAAAATATGGTTTGTATGTTGTCCTCTGACCGTGAGGAGACATATAATGTATATGTGGTTTGTATGTTGTCCTCTGACCGTGAGGAGACATACAATGTATAAGTGGGTATGTTGGCCTCTGACCGTGAGGTGACGTACAGTATTGTGAATTATGCAAAGAGAATGAAATATGGGAATGTATTTAAAAATAGTTAATAAGTGAATGTGAAACATTTTGTTAATCCATGGCTTGATTTACTTATTATCCTTGAGTTTTTGTTATATACCGTTTTACTATCTTTTAATCCACTGTGTTGTGAAAAGGTCCCACCCTTATGTGGTTAACATTTTAGGTACTTGAGCAAGGAGCTTGGAGATCAGAGTGCTCAGCGGATCAGTCGAAAGAAAAGAACTCAAGTGTATTTTATTATATTGTAATTGAAAGCCCCCAATGCTATTTGTGAACTCTGATTTATAAAAGAAAATTTAAAGTCCTATGTTTCATTTTCAAACGTTTATTGTTTATTATTCATTATATTACGGGGTGTTACATTTATGGTATCAGAGCAATTCTTTCCTTTCGACCTGAGGGAAAGTAATCTTGATCCCGCTGCGACACTCTCATCTCAAGCTTCTTGACCAGAGGTGAGACCCATACAAGTGAAAACTTTTGAATGTCAAGTGAATTGGTATATGTTTGATACTATTGTTGAGTATATTTGAAATGAACTGAATAGGTTTATGTTTGCATTGGGAATACTGACAATTGACAATGTAAGAGAAATTATTTACGGTAACGGAAGAGAATCGAATTCTTTGGAAACTAAGCAGGATCCCTTAGTGATTCAAAGAATTGGATATTCTGAGTATTCACCCAATTGCAAACATGAAACCTAAGCGGTATGAACATGATTAGTCGAGAGTGTAAATGTTGAGTTTTTGGACTAATCGAAAGTTAAAGTTTCATACAAAGTAAATCTAATTAATCTCAATGCATTTGAGCATGTAGTACAGGAATTCAACTGAATTGCGAGGACTACTACCACCGATTAAATGTAGTGTTGGAAATGGCCAATCCGACATTATATCTATTGGGAGGTGAAGTCATCGAAATTCAAGAGTTTGTGCACTATTGTGAATTAGTAAACGATTTCCTATGTATGAAACCTTAGTGCTAGTTCTTTTGTTTTGTTGCTCTTTTATGTTTGTGTATAATTGAATGTGTGCTCGATGAGTGGTTTGGTGTCAAAGTAATTGGACGGTGATTAGAAATGGAACCGCCTGGATTAAATGAGTTATGACTTCAATACTAATCCAACCAAGTGATTAAATTCACGTCGATTAGATTAGTATCTAAGAGAACGGAAAATTATGTTTAAATTAAATTAACGGTCGGTTCCGTAGCTAATCTTAATTCAAGTGACTATGACATCAAATGGAAAATAGGAATTGAGAACTAATCGATCAGATTCAAACCGCTGAACTATCCCAATTTGAATTGCAAGTATAAAAGAAACTTTTTACCATATTTGGGAAGCGGTTTGAATTCAATCAAAAGGTCCTCGAAATGTGTTTAGTTGTGGAATAGTTTAGTGTTAAAGTAAGCGAACAAAGGTTAGAGGTGGAACTATGAAAATCAAAATAGTTGATTGACTAGATACTAATCTAAACGAGTGATTTAGTTCACATCGACTAGATTAGGATCCACGAGAAACAAAAACGTTTATGTTGAACTTGTAGTGATTCCACCCCTAATTTGATTTCGATAACCTTAATACTAAATGAAAGATATGTATGGAGCTCCTATCGATTGGACTTGAACCCCAAGTGTAACAATAAATTTTTTTTATAAATGAAAAGAGGTGTACTTAATCGAAAAAGGGGTTTTAAATTCAATCGAGAGGTTCTCGACCCGAATTTCGCCTAGGTTGTTATTAGTATATGTGTATATATGTATACATGTTGATTGTTGATCGTTGTTGTTGCATATGTGTGTTTGATATTTGTGCATAGTGGTGTATGTTTGATTGATGTAGGTGCTTGATGCTATATGTGAACCTGAATCCTACTTGATGATTGTGAGTGAATATTCTTATGACTGTTTGTTTGGTAATATAAGTGTTCAAAATGAATTTCAAAGTGCTTCACCGAATCACAATCATTCCAAACGAATCGTGGAGTCACACGACAAATTTTTAATAAAGTAATAAAGAAAGCAAGGAATTCCTAAGTGATCGAACAGGGAATTAACTCATTTGTTTTTAAACAAGTCACCTGTCGATTAAATAGGAACTCTCTATAAGCGACACCTCGTGATTCGGAATGATATTCAATTTTCAAACTTGGAGTAAAAGGAAATGTAATTGTTCCAATTTTTGAAGATGAACTAAGCTGAATTTTCTAATTTAAAACCATATTCCTTTTTCTCTAAGTCTGATAAATTTTGTACAAGTTTGCACTCCTTCATCTAGGTTCTTACGAAATTAGATGAAGGTAGTCCTTTATGGTGAAGTACACAAATGCATTTCTAAATGCTTTTATTGTATGGGATCTTATTTATTAAATTTTAATCCTCATACGTAGAGATTGTTAAACCAAAGATTTTGTCGTGTGTATGTGATTGTGATTAGGTGTTTGTTGGGAAATCGGGGTTTTTATTACATAAAGTGGAAAACTGAGTTTTGGGCTGGGGATACTTGATTGACTTAAACATTTTTATATACAAGCCCCTAAGGTTGAATGATTGTTCCATGTAAAATCTCAAGCCAATTGGAGCAAGTTAGTGTTTTTGAACAAATTTAATCTAACGTGCTCCGATCGATTCGATATTTTTACTCAACCTTTGGCTAAGTACAAGTGATGTCCCTTAAAGTTTTGAGGCCATCCAGAGTTTAATTACTAATTTTCAAACAAATCTGATTTAGGTTTAGCCTCGACAATTACAATTCTTTGGCAAAATGGTCGTAGGGTTAAAACTGAACCTAATGAACTCTGAGTGACTTGAAAACTTATCATGATACTCTTGTGTAGGGACACTACTTGGAAAATTTCAAAACATCAGGAAAATGAAGTGATGAAAATGTATTTTTATTACATTCAGTAATCCTATTCCCCGAACCCTTTTCTTAAACCGATTTTCATATATGTGATGATTGTTAAGATTGTGTGGATAGATGAAGATTTACCCTAAGTTAGGTTAGATAGATAATGACTAAGTTAGGAAGAGGTAGGGATTGAGTAATGCTTGTGTTTGAAGTATATGATGTTGTGAATTATTGTTGCATGTGTTTGAATTGTGTATGATGCGTATGTGATTTATAACTGCCTAATTGATGAATGTGCTTGACTAGGATTTAGGAGTAGGGGATAGGTTGTATGTTTTGGGGTTAGGCTATAATCAAACCCTTGAGGGTATTAGTGTTTAGGGCCTAATAATACCCTTTCCAAACCTCTGATATAAAATTCCGGAGGAAACCCAGTTGATCTTAGAAACCATTTCCGACTTCCTTGGGAAGCAAAACCCGAATTTTGGGAGTCCTATTAGTGGGACTCTTGAAATGTTAGTCGTAAGGAGAGTAAATCTTAGAGAACCTGTTAGAGTCTTCGCGTCGAGACTAACCAAATCAAACCATAAATTCGTACTCTTCATTGAGTGCAAGAGCTTAGTGGCGTACTAATGCAGAATGGTATGCCAATTTCCAAGTGGGGGAGTAAAACCAAAGGAAGTGAGTATCGTAATTAAGAAACCCTTGTTCGGGATGGTTCTCCATTTAAGGATTTTGAACGGAATTTCGGGGACGAAATTCCAATAAGTGGGGGAGAATTGTAACATCCCGTTATTTCTAATACCTCTAGTAAAATAATTAAATGATTTAATATGATGTTTTCAAGATTTGAGTCTCGGAATAAAATTCTGATTTCATCATTATATTTGAAATATGTTTTCTAGTCAAAATAAGTATAAATTTGTTATCATACGTTTTCTAAAAATAAAGTAATACTTTTATTTAGTTTAATTAACATTTTGACAGGGAGCTCAAGTGACAAGCCTTAGAGGCATTTTTTAAATAGTTTCTTCAGAAAAATATGTTTAACTTAATATTTTGAGCGTCCCTGTGAATTTTCATAGTATTCGAAGGTTGTTTTATTTTTAGCTTCTGAACTGGTTTAATATATTACCGGTTTAATTTAAGTTATATATAATAATCTTCTACTTCAAAATTTTAAATACTATATATTATCAAGTTTAATATCAAGATTGAGAAAATATATTTACATTTGAATTTTTATACTTTTTCTTACACAATAGATATCCTTAAAGATCGGTGAATCAAATTGTTTCTTTTCAAACTAGACAGACAACTTTACTATTTTTAATCTATTTTTGAGTAATTCAAAATATGATATTATTTTACCTAAATGTATTTTATTTTTGAGATTGTCAAACTTTTAGTTATAATGCAAAATACTTACGGTCTTTAACCCACAAATAAGAACAAATTATTAGAATATATTTTATTTTCTAACTATCTACCCGTAACCCACCCAATCCCGTGAATTAAAAATAAAAATAAAAATAAAAGGCGTGGCCCTTAGGCCACCACGTTAACACAAAGAAAACAAAAGCACAAGCAGTTAAGCAGCACCATCTCATAAGTCATAAGAATAGAAAAGAAAGAAAGAGACTACGTGCGAGAGAGAGGGTGCGAACAGAGGCCAAACCGGAGGGAGACGTTTTTGGTCTTTTACCAACTTCTCAGTCCAATAACTCAAGATCCAACCGTTCAATATCAAATCCTCCTTAGGTAAATAACATCTTCAACTCCCTCTACCCATCCATGTAATTTATTCGACGATCCGTTAATATTTTTATTATCCCTATATTTTCAAATAAAGATATGTTTTAGGGAAAAGTGATATACTTTTATTGTATAATGATATATATTTATTATTTTGACAAAAATGAATTTATTATATATATATATATTTTAATGTTATAATTAGTTTTATTATATGTCCCTATTTAGATCCAACACGCTATTGACCTTGACCCTGGAGCAAGTCGCGAATGTAAACGGGACTCTGTCGTTATTGCTAGGATTTCCAGGTAAGGGGAGTCTCTTTTCCACACTTTGGGTTAGGGATAGTTAGGGTGTATAATAGGATTTGAGTTTAATACTTAGACCGGGTTGTGGGTAGCAAAATGGCTTTAATTTAAAGTTGATTTAGGGGTGATTAGTATGTTTATGGTTGACTTTATAGTAATTAAATTGTTTATGTCAAATTCTCTTTTTATTAATATTAAAGTAGGAAGTTAAGAACCCTAGGGAGTTGACTTACATTCCATGTACTCTAAGACATACCTGAGTATGGCGATTGATTTGTGATATTGGTTGATGGTTGTTAAATGATATGCTCGCTAAGAGTTTTATATGTGATTATTCGAAATGTGACCCTATATGTGAGTAATCGGTGGTGTGTTTATAAACATTGAAAATGGAAATGTGATGTAAAAAGGAACAATAAACTGGAATTTGAAATGAATTTATATATAGATATAACTTGAAATGTTTGCGTGTGAAGAATGTTGGAAATATGTGATTTGTGAAATACTTGGTAAATTATGGTTTGATTTATAAATTAAAGGAATGATTGGGTCCGATAAAAGTGGTGAAAATGAATATTTGATATTACTTGCAATTCTCCGATTATTTGATGAATGGTGTGTATGTTGTGCTTGACTTTTGTGAATGAGTTGTGATATGGAATAAAAGGAATGCAGTGTAGTTGATCCTTGGATGCCCCGGCACACTAGGTGCCCTGCTAGGTGGTGAATTGCCTGCTAGGGCCTAATTGCCTGTCAGGCGAATTGCCCATTAGGTCCTAAATTCCCGTTAGGCGTCAGTGCGCCAATGGATCAATACACTGCATGACCACCTGAAAAAGATAATAAAATGTGAACTGGAATTGTGAAAAATGGATAATTAATGGAAAGGTAATTAATTGCGTTGTCCTAACGGGTGATGCCTCATGGGTGTCTCAGTCCTGACAGGTGTAAAGTCCCTAGTAGGTGCCGAATTGCCTAGCAGGTGCGCTAATTCCTAGTGGTGCAAAAATAAAAAGAAAAAGAAAATATGGTTTGTATGTTGTCCTCTGACCGTGAGGAGACATATAATGTATATGTGGTTTGTATGTTGTCCTCTGACCGTGAGGAGACATACAATGTATAAGTGGGTATGTTGGCCTCTGACCGTGAGGTGACGTACAGTATTGTGAATTATGGAAAGAGAATGAAATATGGGAATGTATTTAAAAATAGTTAATAAGTGAATGTGAAACATTTTGTTAATCCATGGCTTGATTTACTTATTATCTTTGAGTTTTTGTTATATACCGTTTTACTATCTTTTAATCCACTGTGTTGTGAAAAGGTCCCACCCTTATGTGGTTAACATTTTAGGTACTTGAGCAAGGAGCTTGGAGATCAGAGTGCTCAGCGGATCAGTCGAAAGAAAAGAACTCAAGTGTATTTTATTATATTGTAATTGAAAGCCCCCAATGCTATTTGTGAACTCTGATTTATAAAAGAAAATTTAAAGTCCTATGTTTCATTTTCAAACGTTTATTGTTTATTATTCATTATATTACGGGGTGTTACACATTTTCCTTTAAATAATAAACTGTACTTATTGGTTGCACTTATAGCCCTTATTTCATTTCCTAAAATCATAATTTAATATATTAAGGAAAATCCCAAAAGGAAAAATTTATTAGAAATCAAAAACTATTTTTCATGATTTATTCCTTGGAAATTCGTCCTTTACAGCTCTGAAAAATAGTTTTCGCAAAACAGCCCAGAAAATTATGAAAGATACATTTTTGAAAACTACATTTCAATACGATCGTTTTGATATAAAGATCATAAAAATCGGAGTTACGGTTAAAAAGTTATGGATTTTCGAAGTTAATACATCTAAGAAAATCCATAAAGAAATTCATTTTTGCAAGAAATCACCAACAATAAAAATCATTTCTCATAAAAATCATTTTTACTAATTCCATAAAAATATTTGTTTACCAAAACCCCGTAAAATAAACACTTTACTTCGAAATCGAATAAAACACTCATCGAAAAACCTTTGTAAAACAATATCGCAAAACTTTTTCTTTAATAAAATTTTTTATTCGTCCTAGTCGGAAAAACGCGGGATGTTACACGCCTCGGTAACATGTATGCCCTCCCTCTCCACAACCGGGGGCTCAGCAACTGCGCCCACGCGCCTTTCTTCCTTATGAAGAATTCCAATTGCAGAATCAGTTTTATCCTTAACTAAGGATGCAGCAACAACAAAATCAACACTCACCATTGAGGGTTCAGTCACAAATTCAGCGCCCTCTTCTGTAACAAGACCAGCACCACTGTCAGTTTGGTTTTGAGCAAGGGGTTCCTCAACATCGCCCTTAGCTGCCTCGGGGGCGGCATCAGACATCAGCATTCAACTCTGAGGAATGGCCTGGAGCAAGAATAGTGACAAGGGGTTCCACAATCAATGGACTGGTGACCTTTCCAAAGGAAGCATGAGCAAAAGAATCTGCAGGGATATCACCATTGCCCTTGGCGTCATGGGAATGAGATGCACCAGCCTGCTCAGGAAGGACGAAAGTATATGGAGTACTAGCTGGAGGGGGTGCACTCTGCATCTTGGGTGCGCTCTCGAGAACCTTTGGCGAAGGCGATGTGAAGGCCTTGTCACCTGTCTTAACAGTACCTGTGTAACACACAAAAGGAAAAGGACAACAACAGAAGTTCAGTATTACTACAGCCAAGGCATCTAAAAAAAGGAAGTAAATAGGATGTCTTTGAAGCTCCAGGGCGCGCCTGCTGCAGAAACATGCCCTAGAGAGCGCACCCTGGAGAGCGCACATGAACAGCAAATAGGGAGCAAAGTGTAGAAAGGGTGTAGTGAGCTCTCTTCTTACCCCAAAGCTTTTTACAAGAAGAATGGAATCTTTGCTCGCCTCATGTTGGCCATTCCCCATCAAATGCTGAAGACAGTATGGCTTATACCACCTTCCTTATGTGCAATTAATGTCAAAGCCAAAAATGGAGAAAGAAACAAAAGGGGAACTAATAAAGAGGAAATGTTCAATAGCCAAAGTAAGAAGATTCTGTTGTCCAATGGGTAAAAGGAAGAAAAGTGAAAACCATTGGTCCAAGACTACATTATAAATAGAGGCCACCCTCTTCACTGCAGATCAACAAGCCAAGAAGAAATACAATACTAAACACCACTTCTTTCTCTCTGAAACTTAGAGAAAATAATATGAGAGTGGCAATGAGTGAGAAAACAAAGAGAGAAAACTGAAGAAGGAGAAGTTGCAGCTAGATCAAGCACCAGAGCGCACTCCATCAGCTCCACAAGGTCACAAGAGCAATAAACAAATGTAGAGGAACACAAGTTCTTCACAGTATTAAGATAAGAGAGGAGAAACGTGAAGGCCAAAGCATAAAAGCATTCTTCAGCTCCCTGCTTCCTCATAAGAGCGACACAGGAGAGCGCACATCCTTTTGACCAGAAGCAGTGCTCTCCATCTCTCCTCTGCATCATTAACTCAACACACAATCAACAAGAACAACAGTAGTAAAGAGTTTATAACACATCAGAGAAGAAACAAAAGGGAAAGGGAGTCACTGTCCCTCAGAAGTCGAAGGCGTACAACGAAAGCGTGCACGACGAAAGTGCGCACTGAAGGTACACGTAGAAGGCGCCCCTGCTCAATCTCAAACGTAGCGCCTTGCCAGTATCAGCACTCTAAAGGCGCCATCAGTCCAGTTCAAAGGGCGACACCTTGCCCAGTAGTAGCAGTACAAAGTATCTCTGTTCAGTCTTAAAGGCGACGCTCTGCCCCATGTCATGCAGTCCGAGGGCGTCCCCTCAGTTCAAACTCAAAGGGAAGAAAGAGAGAAGAAAGTGTGCAGGTCCAAGAGTGACCTCTGAAAGCTCACGCCCCTGTCTAACTTTGATACTCCCTTGAGGGTGCATCTTTCTGAAATACATCATCAATCAATTCTTGCACCCACCTGTGGTAGTGACCTTTACATGAAAGCACACCTCAGACCAAGGAAACTCAGAACAAAGAAGATGAGAGTGCAGAAGAAAAGGGCCTAGTTCCCAGTGCTCTTTGTGAAGAGAGGGCTTTGAGCATAAAGTAGCAGAAGCTTTTGAAACCACAATCTCTCTTGAAGGTTGGCAAAAACAAGTCATCACGGGATCAGAGCAAGGATGAGGCAGATCAGCGAGAAAGCAAAAAGAAGTGGGTTGAGGAAGGTTTTCATTATGTCCTTGAACCTCCTCATCAAAAGCACTAGAAGAGCCTTCATCATCATAATTGGAGATTATCCTGGATCTCACCGTGGTTCACAGGTCCAAAAGAAAGACAAGAAGCAAAGCGAACCTTGGGGTTGAACAAAGCAGAAACGTCTTTGTTAAAAAGGATTAGCAAAGGAAAATGGAAGGAGTAAGCGGTTGAGGGTTGAATTGAAAAGAGAGAAGAAATGTCTTGTGTCTTGAGAAAAGAAAAGAAAATGAAAGGAGCAGAGAGAGAAGCGTACAAGAGAAAAAGAAGTTGAAGAGTCTCTGAATTTTGGAAGAAGGTTGAAGACAATGGAGTGGTCAACTCTTGGGTAGCATTGTTACCAACCAAAACACATCGCTCAAAGGAAGGACAAAGCGTGGGAGAGAGAAAAAGAAAAAACAGGATTTGCATCAAAGAGGAAACTCTTCCTCTTCAATGCAAAGGGGGCTATCGTTGATACCCAAAAATTGGTGACCCATTAGCAAGGCCCAATTCCATGACAAGGCCCAAATTTACCAAACAAATAAAATTCTGGACAAGGCATGTGTCAGACACCCCCTGTACGCTCTCCCAACAAGAAGAAAAGACGCCCTGGTAATGTGACCGGAAAGAACGTATTGTCAAAAGTGTCTCTGTAGCCATGGAACTCAAGCGAACAACGGTGATGATAGGAGACGCGCCCAAAGCATTAAGCCGCAAGCAGAGCGCACCTACCCCTAGTGCCAGAGCGCCACCTCTGGGTGCTCACCTGTCAAGAAGAAGGGACGCCCAGGTAACATGTCCAAAAGGACATGACCTCAAATGCACTACTGTAGCCACGAGATGTTAGAGAAATAGTAGCAGTAAAGGAAGGTGCGCTCAGGGCATAAAGCCTTATGCAGAGCGCACCCACCCCAGAGCGCACACGTACAAACAAAGGCGGCTCAGCTTCCTAAGATTTTAACAGCTTGTGCAGGAAGCCAAGAGGGAATCTTTGCTTAACTCATTGGTCCTTCCCAAGTCAAAGCCAAGAATGGCATGACTTGCACCCCTTCCTCCCTGCAGCCATTAAATGCCAATGCCCAGAATGGTAAAGAGAACAAAACTCCATCTGATAAAGAAGGAATATGCAGCAACCAAGGTGGAAAAGTGGCATGGATCAGTGGGTAAAAGGGAAAAGCAATAACAAGTGGACAAAGAAGGCACTATAAATAGAGGAAGCTTCATCCTCCATTGGTACCAAGTGATCATCTCAATAGCAACAACACACCAGAGCAACAACTGCTGAAGAAATAGTACCAATATTTTCCTGTCTGTAGAAATAATACCAATATTTTCCTGTACTTCACTGAAGCCACAACTTCATTAAGCTTACGAACCCTCATAATCTCTGTATAATTATCATCCTTTGCAATAAAAAGGATCCGAAACAAAGAGTAAAAAAAAAAAATTGACTCTTGAAAGTCGGAAAAATTAAACTACATACTATTTCCAACTCTAAAGAGTCAAAAAAAATTTTGACTCTTGAGAGTCGGAAAAATTAAACTACATACTATTTCCTACTCTAAAGAATCAAAATTTCAGAAAAAAAATTGCATTCCAACACCATGAGGGGCATATACGACATAATATATGGTTGGTGTTGTTGCTTTGAAATTTAGGGAAATTAGCTTTGATGATTTGATTCCTGGATGGATACCTTATATACTTCTTAGCTGGAATGAAATTTTTTTCCGACTCTCAAGAGTCAAATTTTTTTTGACTCTCGAGTCGGAAATAGTATGTAGTTTAATTTTTCCTGTAACACCCCAAAGTTTTAATCTCTGATTAATGAAATGTTAATTATAAAGTTTATTATAATTAATTATTTCCATTCTTAATATTTGATTAAAATCTGTATTTATGCATTTAGGGAATGTGTGTGAATTTATTTATTAAGTATAAGTATGCATAAAATAAATATTTTGCATATTAGTCCCTGAGTTGGGACCTAGAGGTAATTATAGGAAAGGTTTTGGAGGGAAAGTAAATAAAATTATTATTTTTCAAAAACAGACCAAAATACTCGAGTATTTCTGAAAAGACTCGAGTGTTCTGGTCAGAGTTGCACGAGTTAGTGCGTTTGGTGAGTCACCACCACCGATTCCCTTCCTTTGCCACGAAAACACCTCTCAACCATGTCTCCCGTTGTCATGTCGCCGTGCATGAGCTTCCTCCCTGTCTATATAAGCCAATCAAGCTCGAATTGTTGAGGCCTTTGGTCAAATTCGAGTTTGTTATTCAAGTTAGGGTTCCTGAGTTGGAGCATTCGATTCTCCCTTTGTGTCTGGATTTGAGAAACAAATTATACACCAATAAAAGCTCACATCTCGAGCTTTGTATAGACACCAAATTCGTGAGCTGAGAGTGAGTGTGGTGGAAGAATTGAAGCTGGGAAGTTGGAATTGTTTCTGTCAAGCCTTTTTCTAGAGCTTACTTGGATTCTTGATTTTGGTAAGCTCATGAGTTCTCTGAGTCTCAATTTAGTTTCTATAGTTAGTAGAGGTTGCATAGAGTTTAGAAATACTAATTTCCCCAATTTCTATCTCTGTTTCATATGTCAACCAATTCCATTTTAGACCTCCACTCAAAATTGTCCTGCATGTGATGCTTGAAGAGGTTTTTGGGTGCTGTGGTGCTTCTTTTGCAAAACTCTTGTTGATTCACGTCTGTAAGGTAAGGGGAAGTCTTTCTATTCACTAGATAGAGTTTAAATTCCATGATTTTCATTAGAGAGCCACCAAGAGGCTCTAAGGGCTTAGATTGAATAGGGAATATGGTTTGGAGACCAAATGATGCTCTAGGGCTGTGTTGAGAAAGTCCCATATGTTGCATGCAAGCTATCTTGAACATAAAATCACAGGTTTATTGAGTATATTGTAATTTGGCATATTGAGTTGTGGATTTTCATGTTTTATGCTTAATCTTGTGATTCCCTGTCAAATCTGTTATTTGATGTGTTCTAAGTGTTTGAGCATGTTCAATATGTGTTATATAAACTCTGTTGATCATTGGATTGGATTAGAAATGGTTAGAATTGAAAATGGTATGTTAAAACCAAGTTTCCAGTCTGTTTTGCAAGAAAAGACTCAAGTACTTGGCTTGATACTCGAGTAAAATTTTGACAAAACAGTGTATTTTGTGTTAGAACACTCGAGTACCAGGCCCAGAACTCGAGTATCAACTGATGCTCAGAAACTTGCTCTGGTAAATCACTCGAGTAATGCATGAGTCACTCGAGTATTCTGGGTTTGATGAAGAACACTCGAGTACTCATTCATCACTCGAGTAATTTGGACAAAACTGATGAACCACTCGAGTATTCTGAAGAACACTCGAGTATTTTACCCAGAATATTAAAAATACCATTTTTAATTCTGAGTCATTGATTAATACTTAAATGACAATAATCCAAGTGATCTAAGACTTAAAGGAAATTGATTGATGATATGGTAAATTTTCGTTTGGACGACGAGACGCGGGTGGCATGTCGGGAATTATTAAAAAGAAAAACCACCAATCAATTTCTTTAAGTTAAGATAATGCATTCATTTTGGAGTTTGGATGATAGATCGTTTATCATGTTTTGGTAACATGAGGAGGGCCTCTAGGAGTGCCAATTGACGGCTCGCTTGATGACACATTATGGTTGACGACGTGGTCGGCTTAGTGAGATGCCGATATGGTTATACCGTTTGGATGACGGGACGTGCTCGGGTGACATGGATTCCAAGCTTGTCGTGTACATTCTTGGTGAATGTACGAATGTTGTACACCTAGGAGTACAACGCACTGTTGAGTGCTGGATGAAGTAAAGGATGGACGTCAGAGAGTGACATAGAATGATGGAGATAGGCTTGAGAGCTAAGTTCATACATCATGCCACGCATTTAAAATAAGGTTGATAAGTGAAATAAGTATGAGCATCTTACTTGCATCCTATATCTGCTAAATGCTAAATGTGATTGTTGTTTATTGTTGCATGTATATACCTTCACATTGTTCATACATTTATGCTCTATTGATTATGTGTATAGAATTGCTTACCCCTATTCCCTTGTAGGTGATGTCACGTTACATCGCTTGCATCGAGATCCGGCCACTTCCTAGTGGTACATGGATCTACGAGGACCATCGCACGGTGTTCGAGGGAGAGGTAGAGATCACCTTCTACCACCCGAACCCGCTGATTCGATTTCGTCCTCGTACGTTTAGGATTCCCATCATATACACTATGCACGTACCCCCTTTTTACACATATCATGGATCACCTCCCACACAACCAGCTCGCTCTTATCACAGCTTTCGTTTTCGACCTACCCGCTCACACCCTTTTTCTTCGAGAGTCGTCCGCGAGGAGACTCCCCCTTCTGATCCGAGGAGCCCAGTTAGGGTATCACCTTCTCCTGACCCGGTACCCAGTGGTAGGGTACCTACTCCATCGGATGAGATCGAGGAGGACCCTGTGGAGGACGAGAGCGGAGGTGAGCCAGTCGTTCATTCTACCGGGAGTCAGTGGAGGGACGATGATCCCTAGGTATGTGCGTATGGTACATGATGAGGATCATGGGATCCGATGTGGGGATGCTGTGGAGGAGATACTACTGCTGCTGCTGTTGATGATGATGTTTACTTCTGCTACCTGGAGACTGCTACTACTATCACTACTACTACTACTGCTGCCAGATCTATGTGACCACCTCTAGAGTTTCATATTTTTGTGATGTATATTTTGTATATATACTTTTGAGAACTCTAGGGTTATGGTTTTACTTTTGGTATAGATCTTCATGATGGACTTGTGTATGGATCTTGGAGATTTGACCATGGAACTATGTACTTTATGACTTACTTATAAATATATGCATCTTATGTTTATCTTATAATTATGCATAGTTCCACTATTCCCGCTTACTCTGATTTAACTTATTAAAGGAATTCGGCTACGATAGAAATGTATGGTATCAGTTCCGCAAAACGAAAGAAAGGATGGCATCGCTTAATTTCTATTATATGAATACGATTTCAAAGTACTGATGCTATCTAATTTATGAAAAGTTTTAGAGTATGCCGAATTCAACACAATGTTTAAAATGATATGAACTATCCTCTCCAAGAATTCCATGTTTTGTTTGTGCACCCGCTTTTGAAAGAGAAAATTTATTTCTACGTTTTCCAAATACTTACAAGTCCATATTTTATCCGAGTATTAGTATAATAAGTATATTAATTACTGGATTCTGAAAAGGGTGTCACACTTCCGACTCTCAAGAGTCCAAAATTTTTTTGACTCTTGAAAGTCGGAAATAATAACACATAGAAGGGTATTTTAGTCCATAGAAATTGAAAATGGGAACCAAAAAAAAGTTTATGGGGGCCAAAAAGTAAAAGTCATGTTTTTTCCCTTGCCGACGATAGTAGGCCCAACCACCACCACCACCACCTTATGTGGTTGCTTGTCTCTCTAGCAGGTAGAACGCCCTTCTACTATTTCTGTTTGAAAGTCCTCTTCTAGAGAAATTAATATTTGGTCCTCTTCTATTCTCTATTGGTCTATATGAATGGGGTTTAAGTCCATTTTTATTCTTTCACTTTTAGTTTTAAGTTTTGGTTTTTGTCCCCATTTTTTAATTTTTGACCCTCATTAATTCATGTTTCGAACTAATCCATATTTTTCATCCCATTTACGATAATATTTCCAATGTCATCCCATAGAGGTCCGAACAAATCAACCTATCAAACAGATACTCCATAAGTCGGTGCTAGTAAGAAGAATGATTAATTGGTCAATCGAACTATCCGAGTTTGATCTAAAGTTTGAGCCCAGAATTGCTATGAAATCACATTCGTAAGCAAATGGCTTAGCAAGTGTTCTGATGAAGATAGTGTGCAAGAGGAAACGAAAAGCAAACAACAACAACAAACAATAAGACTCGAGCAAATCTAATAGGACTTTATTCTTTATTATTATTTACATTTTATTAGGTCCTTAAGATGATTGCTTGGATAGAATCTAGGTTGGGTAGTGAATCTCAATGTATTCATATTGAATAATCATGAAATTGATTCATTACAAAACCAATCTTTTGAAAATGATGCATATGATTTTATAAACTTTTAAAACAAGTGTTTGCATCATACTTTGGCTTAGTAATGGGTTTAGAACTTAGGGCATCCACAACAATGTCTTAACTTAAGACTCACTAGACTCTGACACATCAGCATTACATCATCATTCTGTTATCAGACTCAACTTCAGACTTTTCATATCTTCCACCACATTAGAGTCTTAACACCAGACTCGCCAAACATGCATCAGCATTACATCATGATGTACTTTTATACACAATTTTATTTCAATAATGCTTTTGTAATACAATTTTAATAATGTTAATTACGTATAATTTATAAAAAAAATCCCAAATAATATTTAAATAATAAAATTAAATAAAAGTTAACATTACAATAATTAATGATACCTACTAAAAATTATAAAGTACATACAAAATTTCAATATAATTCAAATTCTAATAATTTTAATTAACACTTGTGTTGTGGGGTGTTATCCCACATGTACTTTGTTGATGTACTGGTAAGCCGGTTTGTTGATGTATGACGATGATAATGGGTTCTCGGTTAAAGAACTCCGCCACTGAGTCGGGATATTTGGGGTGGTGTGCCGTGTGAAATGAGAGAGTTGGGAGTTCGATTCATACCTTGGCCACTACCTTATTTATAGGGTGAAGGATATGAGACAATGATACCTTTCATGAATGGGCTTGATAGGCAATGATGATGCATTAAGGCGGCAAGTGTAACGGCTCCATGAATGCTCCATGAATGTCATCATGAGCACCAATAATAACTAATCGTTACAATGGTTACGGATTAATTGGCTATTGATGTGGGATTACTGGTATATCATATTGATGCTTGTAAGTCCGTGATACCGATTCTTATTTGTCTGTGGAACTGGTCCATAACAGCTTCCTTCTTGTCCTCCAAAATGTTGCCACAAATGTTCCATTAAATTTGCTTGCAATTGATAATGTTGTGTGCGATTATGAAGTCGCTTATGATTTTGGATGTATATCCTTAAAGGCTATTGATTTCAAATTATTTATTTATTTTTCCATAACAAGACAATATATTTAAGAATAAAAGAAAAAAAGTATATATTTAAAAATATTATTTTTATTTTTTTAAAAAAATAATATTATTATTATTTGTAATTATTATTTATTATTAATTTATTGTTATTATTATTTATTTATTGTTAATAATATTTATTTATTATTATTTGTTTATTAGAGTATTATAAAGTAAAGAGGGAAGAAAAAGATAAAAAAACGGGTCCCACAGAGTCTTAAGTTGAGTCTGTTATTTTACATAATCAACTTGAGACTGCACTAGATTTTGAAGATTAGCAGCGTCTTGAGAGTGTCCGGAAGAAAACCTGAACTTAAGACTCTCCATCATACTCTCTCTAGACTCTGTTATGGATGCCCTTATGTTTTTATATATGCGTCAAGTTACATTTGAAATGGTTAAGTGTTTTTAGTTTTGAAGACTCGTTAACCAGTCAAACCTCATTGTTAACCGATTAAGTAAGTTTTACAAGGCCAAGAGGTGTAACACAAAAACCCATTAACCGAGTAAGGGTTATGTTTAACCGAGTAAGACGGACAGTTGGGCTAAAAATCAGTTTGAAACTTCAACCAACTCCTTAATCGACTTGACATATATAAACCCAATATAAAAGGGTATCTTTAAGAGATTTTTCATAAGAGAAAAACACAAAAACCCTTTGCCATTATTTTTAAGAGAATCAAAAGATAATTTTCATAATCATTTCATCTCTTTCATTCTTGATCTCAATAACTCATCATTGTTCAAGTACATTCAATGAGATTCAAGATTTAAATAGGCTTAATTATGTCACAAGTCCCTGAAGTTTGGGGTACTTTTGTCATATACCCTTATTTTTTTTAATGTCTGACTCCCTGAAGTTACTTCTGACTTTGTTATTACCAATTCTGACCAATTTTGCTGACATGTGACATCAGAATCCTAGTCAGACGCATGAGGTTAGTAATGTCGTACCGCGTGATGTCACATGGGCGAAGACGACCTCTCTCTTCAATCCTTTCTTTTCTTTTTTTATTTAACTAAAAATATAAAAAATATTAAGTTTCTTAGTTTTTTAATTTAAAAGAAAAGGATCTTCGCCCACGAGACACCAGGTGCCTAGCCTCCTGCTCCTCTGACCAGAATTCCTATCTTACATGTCAGCAAAATTGACTAGAATTGGTAGTAGGGTTATATGACAAACCCAGAAGTAACTTTGGGGAGTCAGACATCGAAAAAAAGAATAAGGGTATCTGGCAAAAGTACCCCAAACTTCAGGGACTTATGACATAATTAAGCCATTCAAATATTCAAGTGCTATATAATTTGAGTTGTTCACTGCACATCAAGGTGTTCTAAGAAAGTAACACAAGCCAAAAAAGATTGATGTGAGAGGTATCACCAATATATCAAAGGCTTTTTAGGAGTGAGGTATCACCTAGTGAATGAGAAGTCTAAGGGGTGAGGCATCCGCTTAGCAAAGTGGAGAAATCTAGGAAGTGAGATATCATCTTAGTACATGCCAGAGAGGTATCTTTCAAGTTAAAGGTTTACGAGGAAATTTAGAAGATTGAGGGAGGTACAAAGCAAGGGTGATGGATCTTTTGTTTCATGTTCAAGTGAGGTATCTTGAAGCGTGTTTGTACAAGACAATTGTTCTAAATTCATAGTGAAGCAAATCTCCGAAATCGGAAGGGAAGGACAGAACGTAACTATCGGGAGGTTGCAAGCGAAGCAGTATAAATCGTTGTGTTGTATTCCTTTCTCTAATCTCTTTTACTTTACGCTTATTCCTTAATTCTTTTGTGAAAATTCGTTCTTTAACACATTCGATTCAAGAACCAATCAAGAACAATTTTTTCGATTGTTTTAGAACTTGTTTAGTATCTAATATTGATTGTTGTTAAGTGTGTATACTGGTTGTGTAAAAAGATTTTGAAAAGAATCATTTATCAAATCGATTACTCTAAGGTTACTTGGTTTTGCTACCAAGTAAATCATAGGTTAATCGGGTACAACAATTGATTGGTGTCCATTATATGATGGTTATCATAGGTTTTTATTCCTCTTTTAACTTAGTTTTTGGTTTGTTTCCCAAGTGTTTTATAGTTTTTAGTTATTTTTTGTTCTTTTAGTTTGTGAATAAATATGTTGGACTACCGATAAGTATACCGGGTCAGCAAGTAATAAAGAGGAAGTAAAATTATCGTTCCACTCGGGGATTGTAAATTGTTATCAATTAATTATCACCTAATTCGTAGTTATTAAGGGAAATCTTTGGGTTTATGTTTGTTTAAGGTTGATTTGAATGAAATAAAACAAAAAAGAATTTAAATGGAATTTGTGAGCGATTGGGAAACGGTTAGGAACGTGGTTTCATTGCAAGACTTCTATTTATTAACTATAAATCTCTGTTTTTCATAAATCAAGAACAATTCCAAAATTGTTAATTGCTAGATCTCTCTTGTGTAATTACCATTTATTATTCAACTTGATAATCCTTAATCCCTTAAGAAATTAAACCATCAAATAACATTCTATTCAAAAACAGTGGAATTAATAAATTGTTATATAATTCCTCAAAAGTATCCCTACAAGTTGAGGATTATATTGTTTGATAGAAAGACCTATTTTAATCCCTAATCTTCCAATTGAAGAATTAGAAATCCAAAACATAAATTGATCAGGTTCATGTATAACTTTAAAAACACAATCAAACACTTGATTTAAAGGAAAAACATTAATTCATAAATTAAATAAAATCATCCATGCAAATCCACCATATTCCTAACAAAGGGTTTTAGTTACACATAATTAAAGAAATAACAAAAAGTAAGTTTTGGAAATCATGATCATAGACAATAATGAATTACCACAAATAGGTCTTCAATCTTCACTCTGAATTCCTCCGTTGATGGATCTTCAACCCTCTTCTCTTCCAATGCTCTTCAAAAAATATGTAATCTCCCTCTCTAAAAGATGCTAACCTAATTCTAAACTCTAGTTTAAATAGAAAAAGTAAATCCTAAAACAAATCATTTAAATCTATCAAAAATCATTGAAATTCGCAGCGCAAGCGCCTCCAACGCCTAGTCGTGGCCATCAGATGCTGAAGAAGGCTTTTGGCTCGTGGCTTGCGCGCCTGGGCATGCCTCTTCCTGTGCCTAGGCACTGATTTAGCTGTGACTGACTCCTTATTTTCCCTTTTTTTTATCATTCGCACTCCAGTCCTGGCCATTTGACCCCCACGCGCCTAGGCGTGCTTGGCCTACGCCTGGGCGTGGTCAACAGTTCAACACTTGATTTTTCTCTGTTTTAGCTTCAATCTCTTGATCTTCAAAGCTCATTTTCATTGCTTTGCACAAAATCATCAACATAAGCCTCAAAATACCTGAAATCAAACCCAAATTGGATAAAAACTTTCAAGGACCTTAATCTAACTAAAATTCCTAAAAACAAAAGAAAATCCTTACTTTGCTTAAGAAACAAGCCCAATCCATAGTAAAAGGGAGTCAAATAATGCTCAAAATCATCATATATTAGACCCAAATCAAAATACATCACTAATAATTCCTCTTTGCCATGAATTTAGGTGTTTGGAAGTCAAAGTATGAAGATCAAGGTTGAAGAAGCATCAAAATTCGATTCGGGGCTCGAAACGGAGCGGAAAAAGGCGAAATGGATTGAGCTGGACCAAGCTGGCGCGCTTAAGCGCGGGCCAGTTGCGCTTAAGCGCACCACCCATGCTTGGGCGCAAATTTTACCCACCAACAGCATCGTAGCGCGCTTAGGCGCCTCGTCTAGAGCTGTCAAAATGAGTCGGGCCGATGCATGCCGGGCCAAAAAACCCGGGGAAAGTGCGGGCTTGGGCTCCCCAATTTTACTCCAAAACTCAATCCGGGCTTATTAGCTCGGACCGGCCGGACCTTAAAAAAACCCGGGCTAGGGCCCGGTAAACCCGGCCGGGTTTTGGCCCGGTTTAATATTAAAAAAAACTAAAAACCTAAAACTAAAATCTTAAGTCTTAAAAACCTAAAGTCCTAAACTATCTCAAAGAAACCTAGCACTAGCAGTAGCTGCCAGCCAGTTCCTTGCAGTAAGCCCTCTTCTTCTTCTTCTTCTAGTCTTCTTCTTCTTCGGCTTTTCCTCTTCTAGTCTTCTTCTTAATTAAAGCAAGCCCACCGCCACATGTCACCACACGTCTGCACAGCACAGTAGCAAGCTATCTCCCCTCTTCCTCTTATTTGCACAGCGCACCACCCTCTCCCCTCTTCCTCTTCTCCGCCGCCTACCGCACAGCATCAGCGAGCCCACGAGTCCACTGTCCACGCCTATAGAGCGCGAGCCGCCAAGCCCCTATGACCACGATTCCACTATCCACGCCCTCCACCTCCAACCTCCACGAGCCACCGCCACACACTCCTGTTTCTGCTTCTGATTTCTGTTGTTTTCGTTGTTGTTTTGTTATTGATTTTTGCTGCTTTTTGGTGCACTCTTGCTTATGTTGTTGCTATTTTGATTTTGTTTTCTAGAGATGTTTTTTGCTGTCCAACGTTGGGGAGGAATTGTATTTTATTGTATCTTGCATTCTAGCAATAGGATCTGTTTTGCTGTAAATAGGTATTCAATGTTGTGTTAATTTGAATTTTATTGAGCAAAAATAGGTATTCAATGTTTTTAACATGCTAGTGTTAATTTTTGACATGAATTTTAGTTCCAAAATATTAAAATTTGAAAGAAATAAAAATGATCTCAGTTTTTTTGCGTTAAATTAAAAAAAAGGAAAAAATTATGTGGGCTGACCCGCACAAGCCCGCACCCGGCGGGCCGACCCGTTTTGACAGCTCTAGCCTCGTCTTATGCGCTTGGGCCCGTGTCAACGGGAAAACACGGAAAAACCCTAAAAACGAGAATTTTGGGCCTACCTTGGTATATATAGATGCTTTCTGACCTATTCTAATGGAGGCATGAAATTAGATCAAGAGAGATGAGAGAAAAGCTTGGAGAAACTCAAAGGGGAGGTCTGTTTAACGGGAAAAAATGACAAGTTTCCGACGAAACTAAGTCTTTCTAAGGATGTGTTTGAAGTAGTGGTTTCGGACAAGTTATGTGGTAATATTGTTCTTTTTCAAGTGGTAGAAATTGTTAAAGCGAGAATGCGATGAAATGTAAAGGACTTTGAAATTAAATTGCAAGAAAGTAAATGTGACAAGAAATTAAAGGGTTAAAAAGTAAAGACTTAAACAAGAAAAAGGAAATTTGCATTGAATTGAAAGTGGAAGGTTACAAGGTGTTCTTCGTCAATCTGCTCGGTGAGATATGTAGGAGTAACCAAGTGCTAACCAATATTACATCAGAAATCCTAATATTTTTAGACAAATAAAGATAACTACCTAAAACTACATATTGACACATATTTTATTTAATAATAAAAACTAGTAACTACTTAGTATCTCCCTAAACTAATGCTTCGTGCAGTTATAACTGCCAACTTCATGTGTGTGTGTAACTACTGAGTAACTTCTATGCGTAACTTCCATGCTTTGTGCATCTGTCAAAGTCCTCTTGATGTAATATAGCCATGCACTTGTATTATAGCCACATATTGGTGATTGAATATGTGTCTTTATTTGCTTGAAGTCACCATGCTTTGGTCAAAGACTTAGTTTCACATGTCCTGAGTGTATGTCGAAGTACTATGCATACTGCTTGTCGAAGAACTGCTTTTGCATATAAAGCCTAACTCATGTAGAAGGACTTTGCACCATGGCCTTTGTCGAAGTACTTCTTGTTATGCCCTTGATTATTTTGTTGACTATTTTGGCCATTAGTCATATCCATGTGTCGAAGCCTTCTCAATAACAAGTTTATTGTATATCATGCAGTCAAGTTTATGGCTATATATCCATGTCTCTTATCTATGCTTTGGTCGAATAAGTATTGCCAAACCTTTATACTTCACATCAAACATGCAATTGTGAAGCACCAAAAATTTATTTTTGGTACTAACAGAGGCCCCCTAGTGTTTGTCTTTTGACTGATCAAAGGAAAAATATAAATACTAATAAATTCATCCATGATCATTGTCTGCTCTGGCCCTTGTCAGAATCAATAATTTGACAAAAATAAATTCAACAAGGTCAAGATAATATGAGTACATGCACTTGAGGTCACTTTCATATTAGTCTAATCTAACAAGAGTACACCTACTTTGACGTCACTTTCATGTTTTCTATCTTGTCGAAACTTACCTTGTCAAAATTCGTGTCGATGTATCAATGGCCACATCACCACTTTGTTCTTGAGAACTTTTGTATTAAAGCGTATGGTAATTGTCACTTTAATTCTTGGATCTTCCCTTGAAAGCTTAAATTCTTCTCTTGATGTCTTAACTCAAATCTCAAGGGATTTTCATTCAGTACCCAATTTTTGAACACACTCGGGTGTGATGTGTTCCACCTTGTCGGCCATGCAATTCGACAATAGGCTAATTCATTTTCAATTGTTCTTGGGGGAAGGCCGTTTTTTGACGGCCACGTCTTCTAACTTGACTCCATAATAATCCACCAAGCAGGTTTCCATGTGTTCTTTGTCGAACTGACCTTCCTCCAACTTGATTGGACTTATGTTTGGATTGTAGAACTTAAATTTTTCATGCAGTTGCTCTATTTATCGAACCTTCTCAGCAAGTTGGGCTAAGTCAACAAGATGTTGGGAGACTAATTTTTTCTTAATAGAATAATCTAACCCAACAATTGCAATTTTGACCACCTCTCTTCAGGGATAGGGATAAAACATCTGCTTCTCATTTGCCTTAACCTCATGAGATAGTCGTCAATTGACTCCCTGTTATAGCACTTCACACTTAGAAAATCAATGAAAGTCACTCTTAATTCACCTCTGAAAAACTGGTCATGAAAGGTCTCTTCAAGTTGTGCCCAAGAATGCATAGAGTTAGGCTTTAATGTTAAAAACCATGAGAAAGCACTCTTGGTCAATGAATTTGGGAATAATTTCATCTTTATGGCCTCATTGACAGCCATATCACCCAACTCAATAATATATCTGGTCACATGCTCCACTATGGATTCTCCGGCCTCTCCAGAAAACTTAGACAATTTATGCAACTTCACTTCCTTTGGCACATCGACATGTTGTACCCAATCAGGGAATGGTGACACAAAGTTTGGCTGGTTTGTGTATCTAACATTGAAACCAAATCTATTCAAGGCCTGTTCGATGACCCTATTGACATCATCTTCAGTCTGTGTCAAATTCGGAGTCGCTTCCAAATTTATAACTTGGCTTTGTGGTGCCACTCTTGTCGAAGGCACGTTGACACCCATTGGGTTTTGGTCAGTTTGTGTTTCTAATGGCCAACGTCTTAAATTGACACTTTCAAGGTTATTGTGAATAGGCGTGTTGTAACTGCAACCTTGATAGTCTTGACGAACGTTGGACCATGACATCATTGGGGTCATTGTTGTTGACACCCAGGACTTGGTTTGAACTTTCCATATAATTGGCAATTTTACCACATAGTTCATTCATAGCCATCATAGCCGGTATTATGACGGCTCCCATTTGGGTCGTCAAATAATCTATCATTAGGACTCTGTTTTCATCAATTTGTTGTCGAAGGTGATTTGTTGAATACATTGACAAAGTCCCATTTTCTCCTATTGTTGTTTGAGTCATAAGGCCATGCGAATTGGCAAATGTCAAAAGCACATTGCCAACTTGTACATTAGTGTCAATTACATTCTTCATGAGAATTAATACTTGTGTCATTACGGTAGCATTACTGCCTCCAGTAGTTGCATTGGTGCCGTTATTTACGGCACTAGCATTATTTGTGTCTCCGCCATTAGAATTGTCAGTGTCATTAACAACAGTTATTTTGGACTCCTGCATTTGCACTTTTTGCTTGAACATTGGTATTATTATCCACCATAGTCATTGTAGAAGTCCCTTCTTGCAATTGCAAAGATAATACAAAACCGCTTCTCAATTGCATGTAAATGGAATAAAAAACAAGTTACTCTGAACTTGTCTCATTGGGCGTGCCAATTTGTTTAACGGGAAAAAATGACAAGTTTCCGACGAAACTAAGTCTTTCTAAGGATGTGTTTGAAGCAGTGGATTCAGACAAGTTATGTGGTAATCTTTTTCTTTTTCAGGCGGTGGAAATTGTTAAAGCGAGAATGCGATGAAATGTAAAAGACTTTGAAATTAAATTGCAAGAAAGTAAATGTGACAAGAAATTAAAGGGCTGAAAAATAAATACTTAAAAAAGAAAAAGGAAATTTGCATTGAACTAAAAGTGGAAGGTTACAAGGTGTTCTTCGTCAATCTGCTCTACTCGGTGAGATGTGTAGGAGTAACCAAGTGCCAACAAATATTACATCAGAAACCCTAATATTTATAGACAAATAAAGATAAATACCTAAAAATATATATTGACACATGTTTTATTTAATAATAAAAATTAGTAACTACTAAGTAACTCCCTAAACTAATGCTTCGTGCAGTTATAACTGCCACCTTCATGTGTGTGTGTAACTATTGAGTAACTTCTATGCGTCACCTCCATGCTTTGTGCATCTGCCGAAGTCCTCTTGATGTAATATAGCCATGCACTTGTATTATAGCCACATATTGGTGATTGAATATGTGTCCTAATTTTCTTGAAGTCACCATGCTTTGGTCAAAGCCTTAGTTGCACATGTCCTGAGTGTATGTCGAAGTAATATGCCTACTGCTTGTCGAAGAACTGCTTTTGCATTTAAAGCCTAACTCATGTAGAAGGACTTTGCACCATGGCCTTTGTCGAAGTACTTTTTGCTATGCCCTTGATTATTTTGTAGATGATTTTGGCCATTAGTCATAGCCATGTGTCGAAGCCTTCTCAATAACAAGTTTATTGTATATCATGTAGTCAAGTTTATGGCTATACATCCATGTCTCTTATCTATGCTTTGGTCGAAGAAGTATTGCCAAGCCTTTATACTTCACATCAAACATGCAGTTGTCAAGCACCAAAAATTTATTTTTGGTACTAACAAGGTCTTGACTCTCAAAGGAAAAGATTCTAGTGAGAAAATTGATCCTTGACACATAATGGCTCTCATGGTGTTCTTCTTTTACCTTTACTTTTCTTCTTTTGTAATGGATTTCTAAGTTTTCAATAGGGATGTGGTGGATGTATAAGGATTGTGAATAACTTTATTTGATTATGAATGAATTTTCTCTTTTATATCAATTGTTTGATTATGGATTTCATTGATATGCATAGAAGTAGCTATTCTATGTTTTGGGATTTGATCCTTCAATTGAGAAATTAGGGATTGAATTTATAATCAAACTTTGCAATTTATCAAATCGTAGGAATGCTTTTGAGAATTGTGTAACATTGATAATTCCAGCGTTTTAATTGAATGGTTATTAGACTAAAACTCACTTAATGGATTAAGGGGTATGGTTTGATAATAAATAGTAATTGCCTTAAGGAATCAAGTTTTTACTAATTATGGGATTGTTGTTGATATAGGGAGAGATGACATTCAAAGTTACAGAGTTATAATCCAAATACTGAAATCATTTTGGGAAGATCATATCTTTATTCCTAATGATATTGATTTTTTTTCTTCAAAACATATTTATTTATTCAACAGTCTTTAGAATTTCAATAATAATTATAGAGATACATTTGAAAAAATATATAAAACATTACCAATTTCAATGTCATTAATAATATTACTCTCTCCATTACATAAGTTAAGCAATTTAAGGTTATGCATAACGATCAATAAATTTTTACCGAAAAAAATGATCAATAAATGATTAAATTATGTAAGAATTTGATATATTTTGACCAAATTACTCATATTTAATAATTGGCGAAAGAAGAATAATATATTCATGAAGACTATGTTGAAAAAAATAGAGAAATGATTAATGAAAAAAAGAATGTAATAAATAAGAATATGTTTAAAAAAAGTGTAAATGAATATTGAGTTCCATTAATAAATCTATCCTAAGACGAAATGGCTCTCCTCTCTCTCTCTCTCTCACGGTGACCTAGTGCCGTCGTCGTTGCCTTTCCATGGCCAAGAAGTGGGGGAGGCCAGCCAAGAACACACCATCATCAGCAGTGAAGCAAGATAAAGACAAGCAACACAATCAGGAAGATTCAATCCCTATCGATCTCTCAGTTCTTGATGAAGATATTGATGCCTTGAGCCCCAAGCAAGCTGAGAATATTTTGTTAGCGTTGGATCAGATGCGGGATAAGATCCATGAGAAAGGTTTGATTACAAATGTTTCAAATGGAATTTCTAAGGAGGGTGAAAAAGGGTTGACTGAGACTAATCCTAATCCTAGTATTGCCACTATTCAGAACCCGGAAAAGTGGACAATGTGAATCCTGATACTGAAAGAACTATGCCAAAGAAACCGAATGTGTGGGACACTTTTGATATAACGAAGCTGCGTAATGCTGGAGGGAAATTGAAATTCCACCAACCTATCATGAAGGATGGAGTGTCAGTTGGGAAAATCGATCCTTGTGATATTGAGGAGGAAGTCAAGTACTGGCAAAACTCCTTGGTGTG
This sequence comes from Crotalaria pallida, assembly GCA_037953625.1. Lineage (NCBI taxonomy): Eukaryota > Viridiplantae > Streptophyta > Magnoliopsida > Fabales > Fabaceae > Crotalaria > Crotalaria pallida. The sequence goes on from CM075653.1 coordinate 30,181,554, forward strand.
CTATGTGTTGGGGGCTAATCCACCGTATTCAGTTCTGAGTGGATTCATAAGGAAGGTTTGGGGGTAGTATGGAGTAAATTAATTATGCCAGGGTTCTAATTGAAGTTGATCCTGCTGTGCTCCCAGAAGAAGTATTTTTTGAGGATTACAAAGGCAATATTGTGAGTCAGAAAGTTAGATATGAGTGGAAGCCAGTCCTTTGCACCAAATGTTCAACATATGGCCATGATGCAAGAATGTGTAGAAGGGGTGTGAAACAGCATTGGGTAGTAAAAAATAAGCCTTCTCAGGTTGATATTGCAAAGCTGGATGATGCACTCAAACTCAAGCACAATGTGGAGCAAGGGTTCATTCCTGAAGAGAATGTGGATGCTGCTAAGGAAGCTGTGGATGATGTTATTGTTGACTTGACGGCTATGCCTGCTGTCAAGGGAAAAGAAAGAATTGTAGAAGGTCCAGAAGGAGAATGGACAACTGTGAGAACTAGAAGTAAGGCTCAGGTAAGGGCAATTGAGCTGAACAGAGGGGAGTCATCTAGACAACCTCCTAATGGATAGTATCTGTGTTTGGAACATTAGAGGGCTGAACCACCCTCGAAAACAAAAACAGGTTATTGATATGTGTAGAAATAATAATGTAGGGTTATGTGCAATTCTTGAGAATAAGTTGAGAAATTCAACATTTCAAAAGGTTATGAATAATGTAGCTTGTGGTTGGGGATCCTATGATAATCTGGATGTGTGTCCAATTGGTAGAATTTGGATTTTTTTGGAGGAAGGATGTGTTTGATGTGCAAGTGATTGCTAGATCAGCTCAATATATTCACTGTTTTATTGTTATGAAACAGAATCAAAAGGGCTTTCATGGTACTTTTGTTTATGTTGATAATGATTATAATGAGAGGAAGGAGCTGTGGCAGGTGTTATCTGGTATAAGCAGCTTTATTAAAGTTCCATGGCTGGTGATTGGTGATTTCAATTGTTGCCTTGATCAGCAAGAAAAGCTAGGAGGTGAACCCTTAGACTCAAATCATTCTAGGGATTTCAAGGATTGTATTCAACAGTGTGATTTGATTGACATGAGATGTAAAGGTTGCTACTTCACTTGGTGCAATAAGCAGCTTGGTACAGATAGAATCAGTTGCAAGCTTGATAGAGCCCTGGTTAATAACTACTGGTGCACAGATTGGCCAACTGCTATAGCTGATTTTAAAGCTCCAGGTTTATCTGATCATTCAGCTATAGTTATTGATTGGGGTGGGCAGGTTGTGAAGCAGAGGCATGATTTTAAATACTTTAATATGTGGTCATCATGGGGAGAGAACTCAACCTGGAGTATGAAGGCTTATATTTAATTTGCTTCCAGTGTGGAAGATATGGCCATCAAATAGATGAATGTTCGGAAGTCGTTGCTCAGCCGGCAAATGGTGGTCCGAGGACATCTCCGATGATCTCCTCTAAAGATCCTCACCCCGTAATTGAGGCTGAAAATATCCCTCTGAATCCTTCCCCAAATCAGGAATTTCCTCCTAATAACGATAATGAGTTGATTACACTGAGTAAGGATTTTGTGGCTGAGATCAAGACAAATTATGAAAATAACCATTTCGGTCCTTGGATGCTTGTTAAGAGGAACCAAAAATTCAGAGGTAAATTAACTGAAGGAAAAGCAAAAGTACTGAAGGAAAAGCAAAAGTTACTCCACGTTCTAAGGAAGGTGCGGGTACTGGGAAGACTAGTATTAATGGTTCCAGATTCCATTCCCTTTCAAATGATGAGACCTGTTCTCGAGAAGGTAATTTATTATTTGAGAATAATGTTGTGTTTAATGAGGATAAGAGCATGTGGAAATTGAAAACGGTCAAAATAAGAAACTCGGAGGGAGGCAAGAATCCCCAAAGCAGGCTGAATAAACAAAGCCCAATGGAGGGTTTCAAAGGGATAAGCCAAAGTGTTAGACCAGGAAAAAGGAGTTCAAAGGATTTAACTATTGGTAGCCCAACTAGAAGAACTGAACAAGTGGACGGTTCATATACAGCTCAAGCAAAAGGTAGAATATCTACCTCTGTTGTCAACTCTAAAAGCAAAGCCTCGAGGAATCTTTTATAAGACATGACCACCGGAGTTTATCTCCTTAGTGATGAAACTATCAGTTTTGTTCAAGCTAGGAGAAAAGTAATTCAAGCCACAAATCTCCCTCCCATGTAACATCCCGACTCTCTAACCTTGATTTATTTATTATAATAAAATAGACAATAATTTTTCGCAAATAAATTTCAAAACCTTATTCTTCAAATGTAGAAGAAATTCTTCGAGTAATATCTAGTGCGGAAGCAAAACAACAGAACTTAACTCAAATAATAAAAAACACAATAGTTCAAACTGATTTATTCAAATAACAAATAGACTCTAAGCTACTCAAGACACTAATCGTAACCCAGAGCATGGTTCTCAACTCCAATGGTCGGGAAGGGAATCTCATATCCCTTGTCGTTCCTACTCCCCTTCTGTGAAAATAGGACCTTCATTACCTACAAGGGCAACAAGGGAGTAAGTCATAGCTAATCACGTTAAAGCGAATAATAACTAACAAGGGCTAAAAACAACAAACACAAGTATTTGAAGTAGTAACAATTTACCAATGCATATACACATGTCAAACCCCTTTATATCCAAACAATTGATCTTATTGTTAATGGCATGACGCATGCTTATCTCAACAATTTCCCGGGGCATCACAGCTAGGAGGAAAGCCTCCTCCGACAAACAGCGGAGTAAGCTCAACCATTCCCGACAGACAGCGGGTTCCCGACAGACAGCGGATACGACAGACAGCGCGATGGCATCTCAACAAGCTGGAGCAATCAATGCATGAATGCAATCGTAATTTCATTAATAATCTTTATTACTAATTCCTCATCATTGTTTCCTTCACGACTGACAGCATGATAAGCTCCAACAAACTGGATCAATCAACATAATTTATTACCAATTCTCTTTATTGATTCGTTATCTTTCCATCAAGGACATAAACCCCTCATTTCCTCTTTTAATCCATCTTTAACTTTTCTTTTAGCTGGTGCTGTCGCTTTCAGAAAAAGGGCCATCAGCGGCCTAGCCACTTTGTGATGGTTTAGCTAATTCCATTTATTAATTCCAAGAAAAGCTCATCAGCGGCCCAGCCACTTTGTAATGGTAATTGCAACGACCCCATTGGGACTCCCATAGAAAAATATCAACCAAGTGAATAAAACCTCACTGGGACATCTAGGGATCATATCAACCAAATGGGTGTACGCACTTCCGTTGGGACTCCTGTAGGGAAATAATCGACCACTGAATAAAATTCCAGTAGGACACCTCCAGGATATTTATCAACCAACGGGATTAAGATATTATAATATTAAACGAGTTAATTATAAGAAAACTTTAAGAAAATAAGTGTTTCTGAAAATTGATCAGACTACTCGAGTAGTTCATGAACTACTCGAGTAGTTCATACCAAAATACTCGAGTACTCGAAGAAATACTCGAGTCGTTCATCAATTTTCCAGAATACTCGAGTCTTTCTCAAAATACTCGAGTCTTTTTACTGCAACAGCACCAGTTTTCTGCATTATATGCACCAATTCGTGATTCTTATACTTTTACGTCAATTCTGCATCAAACAGAAGTTAATATACATCAAATAAACATGTTGTACATACCAAATAACTTCAAATCAACAGATAACAACATCAAATCACAGATTGCACAAAAACATAGAAAAAGTCCATTTTAACATATGAATCTTATTTTCACTTGATTTTAAGTTCGAAAATCAATCCAGTGAGCATCATTAGGTTCCATTAAACTTGTTTGAACATAAAAACCATGAGTTTCTGACCTCCATGTCATATTTCCATTTCAAGCTACGTTGCCCAATAAACCACCAATGGTTCCTATGAATTTAGCTTGTTAAATACTATTCTAGTGATTAGGTAACTTCTCCCTTACCTTAGAGAAGCTAAAGGGATGATTGGTTGAGGAGAAAAGGAACTGAATCACGATTTGAGTTTCTGCATCGGTGCAAGACAGCTTGCACTAGCTGACTTTGGCCATTGATTTCACCATGAATAAGGCATGAAAAAGAATGAAACAAGTTAGTTTAAGCAACTAGGGAATGCTAACTTTAATTAGAAACAAGTTTGGAATCAAATGGGTTCCTGGATTTACCAAACCAATTCAAAGAAGACGGGTGTTTGACACTGAAACTTGCTCTGTTTTTACAGCTTTGGAGACTCAACTTCGATTGCCCAGAACTTGCTCCACAGGAGGTTATTTCATGTGGTTATTGGTTTTAATTCAAGAGGAGAATTAGAACTTTAGTTTGTGTCTTGGTCTCAGGGAAATTGGGTAAGAATTGAGGGAGAAAGAACTGATCAAAGTCAGCACCAGAAACCAGAGGAAATGAGAAAGGGGAATTCGGGTTTGCAAGAATTGAATGAGTTTCTTGCTTCCCCAAGCCTCTATTTATAGCCTAAGATTACCCTCCTACGAAGTAATGTCCAGCTCTGTGCTTGGAACCAAGAGAAAACGCGTTTTGGTGCGAGTTTTAAATCAAAACCGACTTATAGACTCAGCACCACTGCTCGAACTACTCGAGTATTGTGGACAATACTCGAGTATTGCTGACGCACCAGCTTCAAAACACTCAGCAACACTACTGAATACTCGAGTCTTCCAACCAATACTCGAGTATTCCAACTTAAAATTCAAATTTTCCTAACAGCTAGTTACAATACTCGAGTCTTCCTCAAATAGTCGAGTATTCTAACCAAAAATCAAAAAAATTAATATTTTATTTTATTTATTTAAAATACCTGGACCTTACATCCTCCCCACTTATAAGGAATTTTGTCCCCGAAATTCGATTTGGAAAATGTTGATTGTCTAGCAAGAGTACTAGGTCGACAAGTAATACAGATAGTAAGTGAGTATCGTTCCACTCGGGGATTGCAAATTGTTTCTAATAACTTTTCACCAATTCATAATTATTAATGCAACTTGTTATTGAACTTTAGAAGGAGAAAGAGAATTTAAATAATAAAATAAGAAGATTGAGGAGATAAGATGATTAGAAAGCAATAGAAAAAGGTTAGGAACTTGGTTTCATTGTATGATTCACTTATTTAACTATGATTTATATTTTCCTTTAATTATCCTTTAATTCATAGACTATTCCTCTCAAATAGCAATAGTTAGATCTCTCTAACATGACCCTTATTTTCTAAATACTTAATCCTTGATCTCTCAACAAATTACAATATAAGAAAATATCAAATTCAGCACAAGGGAATTACAAAGTCATATAATCATTTAATCATATTTCTATAACTAAACTGATTATACCGTTTACTGCAAGGCCTATTCAAAATCCCAACTCTCGTTGCGAATTAAGAAATCCAAAACATAAATTAATCAGGTTTATGTATGTAATAAAAACTCAATTAACGCATGAATTAAAAACAGCAAAATACTAAACCATAAATTAAAATAAGTTACATCATACAATTTACACCATGTTCCTAACAAGTTGTTTTAGTTACACATATAAAAATAAAGAAAACAGAAGCAAAGAGAAAACCTCATATCATAGACAATACAGGTTAATTCTCTAAGAGATCTTCAATCCTCACGCAGATCTCTCTTGTAGTGATGATCTCCAATCTTCGTGCCTTGCCTCCTTGCTCTCAATAGATGTTACTAACCTCTCTCTCTAATCCTAATTGAATTCTATGATCTCAAAACCTACTGAAAACTATTTACAAATCCTCTATTTAAAGAGTAAAACAAATCCTAAAATAAATCTTAATTAAATCTGATAGATAAGGTAAATGTTTATCTTCTAATTTCTGATTAAATCTAAGATATGAAGCCAAATTAGACTTCTCTTCTTCTACTTTGTTCAGAATCTGGTCAAACTGGGCCTCCAGCAGCTACGCGCGCCCCAGGCGCACACGACCTTGCGCCCCAGGCGCGCAGGTCTGATGATTGTTCTTTTCCACGTAGGCGCGCCTCAGGCGCACCCGGTCTCGCGCCCCAGGCGCGCGGGACCTACTCCGGCTCCGTTTTGCTCCGTTCTTTTTTCATTTACAAGATCTTTTCGTCCTCTTTTCAGGTCCATAAATATTTTATCCAATTTAGCTCCAAAAAGTACCTGAAACACTAACAAACGGATCGAAATGCTCAAAGGACCCTAAACTACTAAAAATAATTAAAATCTATTAAAAAGTCCTAAATTTGCTAGAGAAACAAGCCAAATACATAGTAAAAGGGAGTCTAAATCATGCTCAAATCACTATATATTGGACCTAAATCACTCCCCCAAACTTAGCATTTTGCATGTCCCAGGCAAAAGTAAAATAAAATTCTAAACAAAAGACAACCTCCCTAAATCAACATATATACACCTCATCTAAGACTACGACTCATGACTCCACACATATTATCACAAGCTATTTACACAATTGCAAACTAGTTAACGTAACAATCCCAATCAGAACTCAGAACTAGTGAACACTCTCAACCTCTCAAATGTTTCTCTCAAAAGTGTATAAGGGTCATATTTTCGATTCACTCAAGTTCAACAATGATAATGTGTTACCATAAGCTTGACCATAGACCAAAATCGCCACTGAAATTATTGAAAGTATGCAAAAATCAAAAGGTCTTTAATTTTGGTTGTAATGAGGTCATGGCTAAAGTGTTAGGTGGGATAAAAGAAAGAAGGGATAAAACAAAGGCTAACTCGCAAAAAAAAAATATTTACAAAAGCAAGTTTCCCTCAAAAACCATGAATGAGCAATGAATACAATAAAGACTCACACTCACATCAGGAACATTTTATTCTTCCTTTCTTTTTCAATTTTTTTTCTTCTATTCTCTTCCTTTACATTTGTTATTTTTTTTAATTCTCTTTTTTTTCTTCTTTTTTCTTTGGAAGAGAAATAGAACTCATACACTTTTCACCAATTACTTTCACTTTTTCTTTCTATATTCTTCTCAATTGCTCATTCAAAATTCCCAATTCAAAATTCCCAAGGTACTACAAAGAATATGCAATAAATGCAAGGTACCAAAGAAAAATCATAATGTCTCATAAGGCTCAAAATGGGCAATTAAGGGAAAATTATCAATGCAAAACATCTGAAGGCCACAAAAACACACCCTAAGTGCCTTAATCATCTTAATGCATGCAATCAATTATCAATTTTGAAATGATCACAGGTCAAGTTCTAGAACAACAATATCAAAGTGAACACACTCATGAAAGAATAGGGGTCTCAAAATTAGAATATTTATAATAAAATTCATACCCCTCAATATAAGGCTCAAAATCTCACAGGGCTAAAGTCAGTTCACTAATCACACGTTCTGAAAGCATTTGTCGAAATAACCAGTTCACAACCATATTTACAGCTCAATCAAATAGAGTTAAAAGTCAATGAGTCTAAGTCCTAAACTAAGTATGTACATGCATCAAAATAGAAAAAGTCCTAAGGTTAGAAAAATTAATTACTCTTGCTAAGGACACAAACCAATACCAATATGGGAGAAAAATTCTGATCTGAAAAATTTTTATTTTGTATATACTCCCCCAAACTTAGATGTTGGCTTGTCCTCAAGCAAACTAATCTACCCTAGACTACAAAATAAAAATTAAAAACTAAAACTACCTAAGAAAGCAGGACAATATTTTTGGTGAGGTACAGGGCCTGGGGCGCAATATTGAAAAAAATTGGGGCTAAGGGGTCCAAATCCTAAAAATACAAATCTAATCCTAAAAAAATCTATCCCTAAAAAATAGAAAATAAAAAAAATGAAAATAAAAAAATAAAAAAAAATCTATTCTCAAAAAAAATCCTAAAAAGATAAATCTAATCCTAAAAAGATAAAACAAATTCCTAAAAAGATATAACAAATTCCTAAAAGATATAAAACTAATCTAATCCTAAAAGATAAGATAAAAAAAATATCTGTTACTAAAAAAATAAGATAAAAAAAAATAAATCTAATCCTAAAAGATAAAACTAATCCTAAGAGATAAAATGGTAGAATCAGAATTTGACCCCAAAACTGAACTTTTGCACCCCAAGAAGGAGTGAAATTCCCCAAACAGGGCTTGTAGCAGCCCGCCGCGCCTGAGGCGCGCAACGGCGTGCGCCTGCAGCGCACGAGGTCTGTACCTCAAATTTTTTTTTTATTTTTTTATTTTTTGCAACTACCTAAGAACTACACCTAAAAAAAACCCTACACTACTGCTTATGTACAAAGAAAATCCACCAGGATCCCAAATTCTATGGGTCAAATCCCATGTGATGCAACAATAATGTGTTACTCCCACATCCCATGGGAAAGACCTTTGATGAGGATGATGGTGGATTAAGGAAATTTCAAAATTAAGTTCAAACCCACCAGGGTCAAAGGGCATGTTCCTTAATCCATACACCACCCTAGAAAAATTTTCTTTTCTTCCATCATCCATCATGAAGTTGTTAACTCCATTAGTCAAGAAGATTACTTTCTCATGCTTCCTATTGCCTAATAATGATTCAGATTGTTCTAGATATTTTACATAAAAGTACTTAGGCTGAATATAATAGAAAAATTTTGAATCACCCAAGCATGAACTAGATTTAATAAAATTCTTTATAACAACAAATTCCTCATGCAAGGGTGGTTCAATTTTTTCTACAATTTTCAAACCTTATATTGTTATATTTCGATCCTCTTCCTCAAACCTATAATGCACAATTTCTTTTTCAGATTTTTGCTCCTCCAAAGGGATCTGATCATTGGTCACATCCATCACCACAACTTCCTCCTCTTTTTTAGGAGAGTCAAAAATTGTTGATAATGCTTGTAACTCCTCAGATAAATGTTTTGAAATTTGCTCAAGTGCTATTTCTATGTTCTCAAAACTTTTTCTATTTTCTTCATGTATAAAATTAATTTCTTGAACATTACTACTAACTTTTTGAGCTAATTTCTCTTGGTTAATTTCCCATGACTCTTTCTCCACAGGGGAAGGAATTGGCTCAACACAAGGGAATCTAAAATTATTTTTGCGATCTTTAGCATAATCCTCAGCTTTTTGAGCCAATCTCTCTAGAGCTATTTCCATTGGGGTTTTACTAGGAAGGGGAGGCTCCACATGAGAAAATTGAGAATAGTATCTTTCCTTTTTCATATCATTAATCTGTTGATTCATTATCTCTATATCTATTTCCCATTGGGCCTTCCTAGGAGTTATATTTTGTGCAACATAGTATGGAGGATAAGGATAATATGGATTAAATCTATCACAATCTGAATCACTATTACAACTATAGTTATACATGAGAAAGTACAAATTACACAAATAATTACAAAAAGTGCAGAAAAGTAATTAGAATCGAATTTCAATCCCCGGCAACGGTGCCAAAAACTTGTTGATTGTCTAGAAAGAGTACTAGGTCGACAAGTAATGCAGATAGTAAGTGAGTATCGTTCCACTCGGGGATTGCAAATTATTTCTAATAACTTTTCACCAATTCATAATTATTAATGCAACTTGTTATTGAACTTTAGAAGGAGAAAGAGAATTTAAATAATAAAATAAGAAGATTGAGGAGATAAGATGATTAGAAAGCAATAGAAAAAGGTTAGGAACTTGGTTTCATTGTATGATTCACTTATTTAACTATGATTTATATTTTCCTTTAATTATCCTTTAATTCATAGACTATTCCTCTCAAATAGCAATAGTTAGATCTCTCTAACATTACCCTTATTTTCTAAATACTTAATCCTTGATCTCTCAACAAATTACAATATAAGAAAATATCAAATTCAGCACAAGGGAATTACAAAGTCATATAATCATTTAATCATATCTCTATAACTAAACTGATTATACCGTTAATTGCAAGGCCTATTCAAAATCTCAACTCTCGTTGCGAATTAAGAAATCCAAAACATAAATTGATCAGGTTTATGTATGTAATAAAAACTCAATTAACGCATGAATTAAAAACAGCAAAATACTAAACCATAAATTAAAATAAGTTACATCATACAATTTACACCATGTTCCTAACAAGAGGTTTTAGTTACACATATAGAAATAAAGAAAATAGAAGCAAAGAGAAAACATCATATCATAGACAATACAGGTTAACTCTCCAAGAGATCTTAAATCCTCACGCAGATCTCTCTTGTAGTGATGATCTCCAATCTTCGTGCCTTGCCTCCTTGCTCTCAATAGATGTTACTAACCTCTCTCTCTAATCCTAATTGAATTCTATGATCTCAAAACCTACTGAAAACTATTTACAAATCCTCTATTTAAAGAGTAAAACAAATCCTAAAATAAATCTTAATTAAATCTGATAGATAAGGTCCATGTTTATCTTCTAATTTCTGATTAAAACTAAGATATGAAGCCAAATTAGACTTCTCTTCTTCTACTTTGTCCAGAATCTGGTCAAATTGGGCCTCCAGCAGCTACGCGCGCCCCAGGCGCACACGACCTCGCGCCCCAGGCGCGCAGGTCTGATGATTGTTCTTTTCCACGCAGGCGCGCCTCAGGCGCACCCGGTCTCGCGCCCCAGGCGCGCGGGACCTACTCCGACTCCGTTTTGCTCCGTTCTTTTTCCATTTGCAAGATCTTTTCGTCCTCTTTTCAGGTCCATAAATATTTTATCCAATTTAGCTCCAAAAAGTACCTGAAACACTAACAAACGGATCAAAATGCTCAAAGGACCCTAAACTACTAAAAATAATTAAAATTTATTAAAAAGTCCTAAATTTTCTAGAGAAACAAGCCAAATACATAGTAAAAGGGAGTCTAAATCATGCTCAAATCACTATATATTGGACCTAAATCAGAAAACAAAACTTACTCGAACCGATACGGGTACTCTTCCTTCCTCTGACTTTCTAGCTCCCAAACGATGACATTAACATTACCACGTTCCCATATGACCCTTACTAACGAAATTTCCTTCCCTCGCAATCGCTTAATCTTCCTATCTTCAATCCGAACGGAACCGGTTTCGAACGTCAGGTTTTCTCGCAAGGGTACACTAGTGGATTCGATGGGTGAACTCTCCCCCACTTGGAATCATCATAGCGGAATTTTATTCGCTTTTACCCTTAAGACAAATACCACTGCAACTAACTTTGATGAATGCCGATTGGTGAGGGGTGATCTGATCGAAATGAGATCAATCATAGACACATGGCTAACGGTACAGGCAACTTCACGATAAAGGAATAAACTAACACTCTTCTGGGGAAAAGACCTTGGGATATTCACTGATTACAAGGATGGCTTCTAACTTGGTTTCTTCTTCTGTAAACACGGAGGACATGCTTAGGTATTCTTTGAGTTTAGATTTTGGTAAGAAGGATAAACTTACTTCAATAATCTATAATATCCCTTTTACTCCTAGGGTCACATCTTAAGCATTTCAAGTCGACTAAGGTGATTTTATTGAGTATAGCTATTTCGCGAGTGGGCTTGCCATGAAACTACTAATGAGTTGGTCGGGTGGACACGTCTAGGTCACTTAGTAAAATCTGAGATTTGAGATTTCTAGTTTCAAATAGTTTGCATATTCTAAGCAAAGAAAACATAGGTGGATTTCAAGATCAAAATAAGTCTACAAGGCAATGATCTAAAAGAAAAACTAACTTCCTCTAAATCCAGTCAACGGTTCAAAAGACAACTAACTTATGCTAAATCCAGACAAAGGCTCAAAGGCACTAGTTTATTCTAAATCTTCTGACTGATTGGCTTCGGTTCCCATCATCGTGAAAACTTTAACACTGGTGTTGGGTTTGGGTGCAGCTCCTCTTTGATTAGCATTTCCCTTGGGGCAATTTCGGTTGATGTGACCTTTCTTTCCACAATTATAACAAGTTGGGGGATTAACAGCCCAACAGGTTCTACCACCATGGAACTTGTGGCATTTTTCACACCTTGGTATACTACCATCTGTCGGTTTCTCCTTACTCTTTTTCCCTTGTTCGTCCTTAGCGTAGGGACTCTTGTTATGGTCATTATGGTGACGGTTGTTCTTTTCGCGATTATGGTGGGGACCATAATTCTACTGACTTTGCTGCTGTCGCTCATACACCACCTTTGCCTTGAGGTCATCTTCGGTGATACGACAACGTTGCACCAAAGTTGCGAAGTGCCGAATGCATTTCCCACTTACGAATGGCTTAATATCCGGCCTTAAACCATTCTCAAAACGAACGCACTTAGCATTCTCGTCGGGGCGAAGAGTGAAGTATCGAGAGTACTTCATTAGCTCCTCAAACTTCGCAGCATACTCCCCAACAGTCATGGTTCCCTGCTTCAGCTCCAGGAATTCGATCTCCTTCTTGTTTCTTATATCTTTTGGGAAGAACTTTTCATAAAATTTCTCCATGAAAACACCCCAAGTAATCTGTTTGTTCTCATGCTCTAAGACTTGTTTCGTATACTTCCACCAGTTGTCCGCGGGACCCACCAGTACATACACAGCGTAAGTAACTTTCTGCTCCTCATCACATGGAATTGTCTGAGATATCTTCTCCAGCTCCCGAATCCAGATTTGCGCCTCCTCAGGGTTAGCTCCACCGTGAAACTTTGGGGGGTCACATTTACTAAAATCAGCCAGTCCTTTGAACTCGGACGGACCAGCGACTTGCCTATTAGCCAGATGCTCCAAGATTGCAGCGATACGATCGAGAGATTCGTCGGTATGGCGAGCGTTTCTTGAGGCCATTACTACGTTATGCTATTCATCAAAGATAACAATTATATTTAAAACAAAACAATATATATATTACATCCTACTGACTTAGTCCTAATCTACCCATAACTCAATCCAGAGTTATCACAACTTATAGCACGTGTGGCCATATTCCATAGGCCGAGAGTTTGAACCATTTCTCTGATACCACTAATGTAACATCCCGACTCTCTAACCTTGATTTATTTATTATAATAAAATTGACAATAATTTTCGCAAATAAATTTCAAAACCTTATTCTTCAAATGTAGAAGAAATTCTTCAAATGTAGAAGAAATTCTTCGAGTAATATCTAGTGCGGAAGCAAAACAACAGAACTTAACTCAAATAATAAAAAACACAATAGTTCAAACTAATTTATTCAAATAACAAATAGACTCTGAGCTACTCAAGACACTAATCGTAACCCAGAGCATGGTTCTCAACTCCAATGGTCGGAAAGGGAATCTCCTATCCCTTGTCGTTCCTACTCCCCTTCTGTGAAAACAGGACCTTCATTACCTACAAGGGCAACAAGGGAGTAAGTCATAGCTAATCACGTTAAAGCGAATAATAACTAACAGGGGCTAAAAACAACAAACACAAGTATTTCAAGTAGTAACAATTTACCAATGCATATACACATGTCAAACCCCTTTATATCCAAACAATTGATCTTATTGTTAATGGCATGATGCATGCTTATCTCAACAATTTCCCGGGGCATCACAGCTTGGAGGAAAGCCTCCTCCGACAGACAGCGGAGTAAGCTCGACCATTCCCGACAGACAGCGGGTTCCCGACAAACAGCGGGTGCGATAGACAACGCGATGGCATCTCAACAAGCTGGAGCAATCAATGCATGAATTCAATCATAATTTCATTAATAATCTTTATTACTAATTCCTCATCATTGTTTCCTTCACGACCGACAGCGTGATAAGCTCCAACAAACTGGATCAATCAACATAATTTATTGCCAATTCTCTTTATTGATTCGTTATCTTTCCATCAAGGACATAAACCCCTCATTTCCTCTTTTAATCCATCTTTAACTTTTATTTTAGCTGGTGATGTCGCTTTCAGAAAAAGGGCCATCAGCGGCCTAGCCACTTTGTGATGGTTTAGCTAATTCCATTTATTAATTCCAAGAAAAGCTCATCAGGGGTCAGCCACTTTGTGATGGTAATTGCAACGACCCCATTGGGACTCCCATAGAAAAATATCAACCAAGTGAATAAAACTTCATTGGGACATCTAGGGATCATATCAACCAAATGGGTGTACGCACTTCCGTTGGGACTCCTGTAGGGAAATAATCAACCACTGAATAAAATTCCAGTAGGACACCTCCAGGATATTTATCAACCAACGAGATTAAGATATTATAATATTAAATGAGTTAATTATAAGAAAACTTTAAGAAAATAAGTGTTTCTGAAAATTGTTCAGACTACTCGAGTAGTTCATGAACTACTCGAGTAGTTCATACCAAAATACTCGAGTACTCGAAGAAATAATCGAGTCATTCATCAATTTTCCAGAATACTCGAGTCTTTCTCAAAATACTCGAGTCTTTTTACTGCAACAGCACCAGTTTTCTGCATTATATGCACCAATTCGTGATTCTTATACTTTTACGTCAATTCTGCATCAAACAGAAGTTAATATACATCAAATAAACATGTTGTACATACCAAATAACTTCAAATCAACAAATAACAACATCAAATCACAGATTGCACAAAAACATAGAAAAAGTCCATTTTAACATATGAATCTTATTTTAACTTGACTTTAACTTCGAAAATCAATCCAGTGAGCATCATTAGGTTCCATTAAACTTGTTTGAACATAAAAACCATGAGTTTCTGATCTCCATGTCAGATTCCCATTTCAAGCTACGTTGCCCAATAAACCACCAATGGTTCCTATGAATTTAGCTTGTTAAATACTATTCTAGCGATTAGGTAACTTCTCCCTTACCTTAGAGAAGCTAAAGAGATGATTGGTTGAGGAGAAAAGGAACTGAATCACGATTTGAGTTTCTGCACCGGTGCAAGACAGCTTGCACTAGCTGACTTTGGCCATTGATTTCACCATGAATAAGGCATGACAAAGAATGAAACAAGTTAGCTTAAGCAACTAGGGAATGCTAACTTTAATTAAAAAAAGGTTTTGAAATCAAATGGGTTCCTGGATTTACCAAACCAATTCAAAGAAGAAGGGTGTTTGACACTGAAACTTGCTCTGTTTTTACAGCTTTGGAAACTCAACTTCGATTGCCCAGAACTTGCTCCACATGAGGTTATTTCGTGTGGTTATTGGTTCTAATTCAAGAGGGGAATTAGAACTTTAGTTTGTGTCTTGGTCTCAAGGAAATTGGGTGAGAATTGAGGGAGAAAGAACTGATCAAAGTCAGCACCAGAAAACAGAGGAAATGAGGAAGGGGAATTCAGGTTTGCAAGAATTGAATGAGTTTCTTGCTTCCCCAAGCCTCTATTTATAGCCTAAGATTACCCTCCTACGAAGTAATGTCCAGATCTGTGCTTGGAACCAAGAGAAAACGTGTTTTGGTGCGAGTTTTAAGTCAAAACCGACTTATAGACTCAACACCACTGCTCGAACTACTCAAGTATTATGGAGTATTGCTGACGCACCAGCTTCAAAACACTCAGCAACACTACTGAATACTCGAGTCTTCCAACCAATACTCGAGTATTCCAACTAAAATTCAAATTTTCCTAACAGCTAGTTACAATACTCGAGTCTTCCTCAAATACTCGAGTATTCTAACCAAAAATCAAAAAATTAATATTTTATTTTATTTATTTAAAACACCTGGACCTTACATCCCAAACCACCAGATATCGAATCAGGGGCTGGAGATGGCTCTCTGTTAGTGCAAGGTATGGAAGTGGATACCATCATGGAGCAGAACGAGATGTCTGTACAGGATGTTAATGAAATTGGCAATGAAGTTTCTAGTCTTCAAGACCAAACTATCAAGCAGTCCTCATGATCATTGTCTCCTGCAATGTAAGGGGGGCCCTTGGTATTGACTTTGGTCGTGCTTTTAGAAGCCTTGTTGCTACAAACAAGCCTGATGTGGTTCTTGTTCAGGAACCTAGATGCAGTGGGATCAGAGCAACTCAGATAATAAAAAAAATTGGGTTTTAAATACTCTTATGTCAGTGAGGCACGTGGGTATGCTGGAGGAATCTGGATTCCTTGGAACAATGACTCTATAAAAATTAGGACAGTGTTGATTGAAGAACAACTTGTTCATGTGGGTATAACTTATGAGGATGAGCGTGAATGGTTACTTACAACCATCTATGCTAATCCTAAGGAAGAGCAAAGACAAATTCTTTGGAACTCAATCAGTGCCTTAGCTAGTGAAATGGATTCGGAATGGCTCTTGTTCGGTGACTTTAATGAAATTTCAAGTCCTCAAGAAAAGAAGGGAGGGGCTCCTGCTGACATTAACAAATGCTTGAGTTTTATGTTCAGAATCAACTCTTGTGATCTCATTGATCTTGGCCAATGTGGGGGTAGATTTACTTGGATTGGTGCTCAAAGGAATGGTTATGATCGTGTCTTTGAACGTCTGGACAGAGCCTTGGTTAATGTTGATTGGCGCATATGATTTCCAGATGCTATGGTTAAAGTGCTTGCCCGCATTCAATCTGATCATCACCCTTTATGCTTAATGACAGATTCTACTAGTAACACGAATGGTGACCGTCCTTACTGTTTTGAGGCTATGTGGCTGCATCACCAGGGATTTGATTCTATGTGGCTAATTCCTGGAATTCGAATGTTGGTATAACTTTGGCTCTGGCTCTGGCTAATTTGACTCCTCGGCTCATCCAATGGAACAGAGAGGTGTTTGGTAATATCTTCTATAGGAAAAGGGAGCTCATGGCCAGATTGAGAGGTATTCAGTGTTCCCCTTTGTATTCTTCCAATCCTCATCTGAGTATTTTGGACAGCAATACCAAGAATCAATTAGAAGCTCTGCTGATCCATGAAGATTTGTTTTGGCACCAGAAATCTAGAAAGGAGTGGCTAGTTGGAGGAGATAAAAATACTAAATATTACCTTTCTAGAACAATCAGTCGCAGAAGGAAAAATAGAATTTTAACGTTGAAAGATCATACTGGAGAGTGGAACTTTGATCCTGTTGTTGTCCAGGAGATTGCAGGTAATTTTTTTATTAACCTCTATCAAGATGATCAGGTTTTAAGATCTCCTATTCTCAGTATAACATCATTCCATTACTCTTCCAACAATATGGACTTGCTGGTTAGTACCATTACCTATGATGAAATTAAAAAAGCTCTTTTTCTCTATGGAATCTTTAAAAGCCCCCGGGGAGGATGGCTACCCTCCTATTTCCTTTAAACACAATTGGACTTTAATTCAGAATGGTATTGTTGAATTCATTAAAGCTGTCTGGAACAGGGAAGTAGACATCTCTGCCATCAACTCTACTTTAATTGTCCTTATTCCAAAAGTTTCCCATCCTGAATCTCCTTCTCAATTTAGACCCATATATTTATGTAATGTACTCTATAAATGCTTTACTAAAATTACAGTCAACAAATTAAAGCCTTTCCTCTCTGATTGGATATCTCCGTATCAGGCTAGTTTTGTTCCAGGACGGAATATTCAAGACAACATTGTTATTGCTCAATAGCTGATGCATTCCATGAAGAAAATTCGGAGTAAGAAGGGTTTCATGGCAATAAAATTTGATTTGGAAAAAGCGTATGATTGGTTATCTTGGGATTTCATTAGGAAATGCCTCCAACAACTTCACCTTCCTAATCACTTATTAGAGGTTGTCATGGATGCCATTACCTCTGCCTCGTTTAAGCTGTTATGGAATGGCAACAAAACTGGAATGTTCTTGCCCAAACACGGAATTAGGCAAGGTGATCCGCTCTCCCCCTATCTGTTTGTCATTTGTATGGAAAAACATTCTCATATTATTATGGATATGGTTGAGAATGATGACCGGATTCCTATCAAGGAAGGTAGAGAAGGCCCTCCCATCTCCCACCTCCCACCTCCTTTTTTGCTAACGACTTGTTAATCTTTGATTAAGCATTAACTACTCAACTTGATAAGGTTATGAGTTGTATGGAGAGGTTTTGTGCCTCCTCGGGTCATAAAATCAACGAAACCAAAATGAATATTATTTTATCCAGGAATGTCCCTTAAGATTTAAGGAATTAGATTGTTAATCAAAGCGGGTTCTCTCCTTCTCAAAATCTTGGTAAATATCTAGGATCTCTGGACAACCGAGGCAGAAGAAGAAAAGAGAATAATAAATCCCTCATTGAAAGAATGCAGAATAAGCTGGCGGGGTGGAAGTCCAAATGCCTCTCACTTGCTGGTAGAGTTACTTTAGCCAAGTATGCTTTGGGCTCAATGGCAAATCATGTTATCTAACATGCTCATATGCCCTTGGGTACTTGCAGGACTATTGAAAATTACAACAAGATTTTGTGTGGGGCAGTACCAATAATCAGCGGAAGGTTCATCTGCTCAATTTGGATCATTTATGCCTTTCAAAGGCTCAAGGGGATCTGGGTTTCAAGAGAATAAATACCATGAATGAAGCATTTCTGCTCAAGCTTTGTTGGCGTGTGATGTCTAAACTGGGTGAGCTTTGGGTTAAAGTTCTTAAGGGTAAATATGTAAGAAATACTTATCTATCCTGCTCTACCATTTACAAGAGTGGGGACTCAAATCTCTACCAGCATATGGTAAAATTGTGGCCTTTTGTTGCAAACAACAAGGCTGTGATGATTGGCGATGGTAAAAATAGGCACTTTTGGAAAGATAGATGGATCGAACCCAATATGGATCTCATGCAGTGGTTTGATAACTCATTAACGGAAAATAGTTTAGTTCGTGATATGGTTTCAACTAATGGTGGGTGGGATTTATAATCCCTCTCACAGTTTCTTCCTTTGCAGGTGATTGATAAATAAGAGCAATTCATATTCCTAATGATGAAATGAGAGCTGATACTATAGTTTGGGCTGGAGATAAGACGGGATGCTTCTCTATCAAATCTGCCAACAACGTCCTGGTCAGGGAGAAAGATATAGTAGTTGTACCAATTCAATGGGAATTGCTTTGGAAGTGGCCTGGCCCAGAGCGTTACAAGTTTCATATTTGGAAGCTTGAACATGATAGATTACTTACTAATGAGAGGAAAAGTACTTGGGGGCTTAGGCAATCGGATTGCCCCTTCTGTATAGGTGTCGCGGAAACGTCTCTTCATGCTATGAGGGACTGTGCAAAGGCAACACAACTCTGGAACCAAATTATTGCTCCTTCTGATTACAACAAATTCTACTCCATGGATCTCTTTTCGTGGATTCGTAGTAATTTGAGTATGAGCAGAAGGAGTTACAGTACGGAGAGATGGAGAACTATATTCATTATCGCTACCAATCCGTTATGGATGTGGAGGAATAAATACATGGCTGATGCTAGTTTTTTTTCCCACTCCATGTCAGCGATTGTCTTCAATTTAGTTAATGATATTACTAACTCTTGCTCAATGTTGTATGCATTGCAGGGTGGTACTATAAAGGAGCTGCGTTTTGTTAAATGGGTGCCACCTACACATGGATGGATTAAAATCAACACTGATGGAGCTTCTAAAGGCAACCCGGGGCAGGCTGGGTGTGGTGGAGTCCTACGTGATGATCAAGGGCATTTGATTAAAAGCTTTTGTTACAACATAGGAATAGCCACTTCTTTCTCTGCTGAACTATGGGGAATTCTGGTGGGAATGAAGGTGGCTTGGAATGAAGGCTTCAAGAAAGTGATTGTGGAAGGCAATTCCTTAGCATTAATCAACATGCTTATCAATAAGAAGGATAGTGCCAAGGGAAGCAATAACAATGCTCTCCTAAAGCACATTTATGCTTTATGCTGTAAATATTGGGAAGTCACTTTTTCTCATACTCTTCGAGAGCATAATATCTGTGCAGACTACCTAGCAAACAGAAGCCTTACATTGGACCATGGTATTCATAAAATTATTCCCTCAGACAGGATGCTAAGCATTCTCCTTGCTAATGACCACCATGGTGTGGCTTTGCCTAGACTCTCGACTCTATCTATGTAGTTTTTATGGTTTCTTTTTTTTTGCTTTGGGTTGTTAGCCCCTTTGATGTACAAAAGAAAAGGTTTTGGTGAATCAAATAATACTGATTTGGATAAGGGAATCAATATATATTGCACATAATTAGGGATCACTATATTCTTTCGGGGAGTTTATGTGATGGATTTGAAATTTTGAATTTTAAAAAAAAAATATTTGGAAGATTATGTGATGAATTTTGTTTTTTTTAATTAAAAAATTGAAAAATTGTATGGAAGCGTCACGTCAACAAATTTTGAATTGAAGGTATCATCTTTTTATAATATATAATTGATAATTGATTTTAAATTTTTTTTACCATTTTCAAACTTGAAATTCTACTTCTGAACTTTAAATTCTATTGGTTTTATTTATATGAGAAATATTTCAAAGCCAAAAAAAATTCAATAGACAATTTATTTATATAATATGAATTGCTCTTATTTAAATTCTATTGTTTTTATTTATTTATATAATAAATATTTCAAAGCCAAAAAATTCAATAGACAATTTGAACTAAATGGCATAATTTTATTTATATGAGAATTGTTATTAATAATCAAACTTAATTACTACCGGTTAAACTATATAAGTTAGTTTATATTATTTATAATTGATTTGCAATTGCAGGTTGTTTTTTTAATTCAAAATATTGTATTCATAAAAAATGGAATCAAATTGCTGTTTTTATTATTAAAATCAAAATTCTATTCGATAAAATGGAATCAAAGGAAATGTTCTTTTATTAACTAAATTAAAAAAGAAAATAAATAAATGGCAAGATGCATTTTTTTTTTCAATTTTTCAAAAGTTAAACTTATTAAAAAATTGAAGAGCAAATAAGACATCTTGCAAAAATCTCATTTTCATCTCAATCTTGACTTGCATTTCGCTCAAAATTGTAAATTAATCATCCATTTCTTTCCAAAGTTTCTTCATGTCATTCACTATTTTTGGCCTCACAGTTGCAAAAAATAAAGGATTATACATTAGTAACGAACAAATTAGAATTTCATACCGAAAGTATGATTTAAGAAAATTATGTTATACTCTATCCATCCCATAAATATTAACGATTTTTGAATTAACTTCTTTGATTTTTTTGACATTGTTTTGGGAGATGGTGAGTATAAATTTAAAAAATTGAAAAAAAAAATGACTCTTTGTGCAATAGTTGAGATCCACCGTGACATTTCACCATTGGATCAACTCTCTAAATATTAAAAAATTATTTAATGCAAAACAAAATATCAAAAAGAATAAATGCAATAAAATATGCTATTTTTATTCATACCGAAAGTATGATTTAAGAAACAATAAATAGTTATTGTCTTGACGATTTTCTTATAATATATGATTGATTAATAATGAATAATCTAAATTATGCTATTTTTTTTACCCAACAACCCAATAGTGGAGGTTATCCAACAACTCATGAGAATTTTTGTTGATGAGTTCAAAGTTATCTAACAACTTTTTTTTTAAATTATTCATTTTTAAAAAATAATAATAATTGGGAAATAATGAGGAAGTGACACCTTAACCGTTATTGTCCGGAAGATTTCCTATTTTTATAATATTTTTTTTTGTCCGAATTCCTTGCGGAACCACCATATCCTCAAGAGCACCCTTAATACCAGGGAGCCCTTGAGACTAATCCGGAGCGAGCTGCGCGGCTGGCTCTCCCAGCGGGATGTTTTTAGTGGGAATCGAACCCGGAGCTACTAGCACCCTTGTCCCATTCCCAAAATTTCAGTTGGGCCTTACACCAACTGAACCAAACCCCGTTGGTTCCTATTTTTATAATATATATATATATATATATATATATAATTTTTTAAAATAATATTTTTTGGAAAATTACGAGGAAGTGACATCTAAGCAGCTATTGTGTCATCTTTTTCACCCAATAACCCAATAGTGGAGGTTTCTCAACAGCTCATCAGAATTTTGGTGCATGAGTTCAAAATTATCTAACAACTTATTATTTTTTTAATTATTATTTAAAAAAATTAGAAAATTGTGAGGAAGTGCCACGTAAGAAGTTATTATAGGGAAGATTTCCTCTTTTTATAATATATATAATTGATTGATAATTGATTATGCACCACTTTTTTTTCCTATTTTATGCCATTTTTTTATTTTTTTGATTTTCTATTAGTTGTTACAAAGTGTAAACATTACAAGTTGTATGGTAGGAAATTATTAATTCATATGAATTTCAACTTGTTGATTGTATTTTTATTTTTGCAATTTTCTGTTTTTTAAATTTATATATAATTATATTAATAAAATAAATATATATATATATATATATAAAAACGTACCCGTATCATTTTTTTTTTTTAAAATGTCGTACCCCGTTCCCGTACCAAGTACCGGTACCATATTCGTAATCATGCATCACAACCTAATATTATTAAATTTATTTCAGTTACATCCTTGGGATAGCCGCTAATAACTCATGTGAGACTTAGTTGAGTAACATTCTACAATTTCGTGGATTAAAAAGGAATTTTTGAAATCTCAGGGACAAAAGTGAAACCACATTGCAATATCGAGGATCAAAATAACAGTTTTGTTATAAATCTGAATTTAAAACAACCCTTACCAAACTACTCTGGTCTCTAATATAAAAAAATGACATATTTATCTTGATCTCAAATGCAAAAAAAAAAATTAACTAAATTTTTATTCTCAATACAATTATTCCTAAAAAATTTCTAAGAAATAATAATTTTATTTGATTTTCGTTTCATTATCAATGTAACTTTTTAAAATAACTATATTTTTTAGGAATTTGAAAAAAAATAAATATATTCAACTAATTTAACTTTAGGGTCTTTTGTTAAGGTTACTAAACATGAAAAATTAATCCTAAGTCCATATTATTGTTTCTCTCGAAAATCTCAAAAACCACATTTTCCAATAATTTTCCACTACTCATAGTTTCTTAACAAGCCCTCATTTTCCTTAACTTTATTACTCCCTCTGTTTCAGAACATTTGGCCTTTTAGGCCTGGGCACACAGATTAAGAAAGTGTTGATTATTGTAAGTGTTATGTATAATATGTCCAAAATACCCCTATTTAATCTTCATTGAAAATTGTAGTAGTATTTAATTTTTATTAGTAAGTGTGTCCATTAATTAATGTATAGTGGTTTAGATATGAGAGAGATGATAAAAGTATAATTAATGAGGAGTAAGAGAAATGATTGAATGAAAGGTTAGAATTGAAAAAAAATATATATTTGTGTATTGGAAATGAAAAAGGCCAAATTTAGTAAAACAAGAAAAAACAAAGCTAAAAGTCCAAATGTTCTGAAACGGAGGGAGTAATAATTATGATTTGGATTAATTTTTTATTGAGAGAGAGAAGGAAGGAATACCATTTCAACCTATAGAAAAAAAAATTACTTCCCCCGTCCTTAAATATAGAGCTTCTTTGGGGATTTCATGTCCATTAAGAAAGTGGAATAATTTAGTTAATTGTATTGAAAATGTGAACTTTTGATATGTAATTTCAAAATTAACCCTATTAATATTTATTGGGAATATAAAAAGTGTTAAATAAATAGGGGTGTTTGTGGAAAAAAGTAATTAATAATCATTGAAAATTGGTATGTGGCTTTATAAATAGAGACAAAATAAAAGTGTCAAGAGAGCTTTATATATAGTAGAGCTGGCAATTCGGGCTACCTAGTCGGGTTCTGGCCGACCCGCTTCCGGCTTGGGCCATGACCGGGCCGGGCTAAAAAAGCCCGACTAAAATTCGGGCCTCTAAATTCATGCCTAAGCTCGCCCTATGCGGGTATCGGGCCTCCCGACAACTTTTTTCTTTTTTTATTTTAAGAAAACATAATAATTTATACGGAAATTTCAAAAAAAGTGTTTAATTGTTGTTGTGAAAGAAATGAGCTGTGAGTGAAAGTGTTTAATATGTCGTGAGGAAGAACTAAAGATGTTTAGTTAAGGTACCAAGAAGGCAAGAAGTCTGTAGAGTGTAAAAGACTTAGAACTAGCAAGGTGGCTGGTCCTAGGTGTTATGCTAGTACGTGGTGGGCCTTGGCCCTTAATGGGCCATTAATTTTTTCTCAACCATTGTGTGCACAACAAGTGGTTTAAATTTTTTTTTTGTAAAAAAAAAAAAAATTAACCGGGCTGACTGGCCGGCCTAACCCGATTCAAACCCGGTTTGGACTTGGGTTTTTTCAGGCCGGGCTAAAAGACCCGGCTATATTTCGGGCTCAAATTTTGTTGTATAAACCCGGATATGATCCGGGCTTATTCGGGTCGGGCCGAATTGCCGGCTCTAGATTATTTAGTGACGGAGGGAGTAGAAAGTAAGCAAAAGTGTAACAGGTGATTGAAGCGACTGTGGCAACTGGCAAGAAAAAAAAAACGGTGGCATTGGCATTGGCCATGTCTTCCGCAGAGTCAACTACTGCATCATTTCTGTTTGATTCGTTCTGCTTCCGCGGGAGCGTAATGAAGCGAACTCAGCGATTCAAACGCGTCGCTGAACCCAAATTACCGGCTCCACCAATAGAACCGTACGATAACATACCGGTTCCGAACATTTGTCGGTATAAACCGAAATCTCAGAATCAGAAGAAAAAGCCACGCCACGTGTCAAATCCTTTGCCAACAGCAGAATCAAATATGAAAATGGAAACTTTGCCCCGCGACTTCTTTCAAATTGATGCGCTGGACCTTGCCCCACGTTTGTTGGGAAAGTTTCTTCGTAGGGATGACGTCGTTCTTCAAATTACTGAGGTACGTTAATGTTCCATTACTCCCTTCTTCATCTTGGTTTCCCATTTTCATTTTTTTTACTGTCAGTGTTGCATTTGGGTTTAGGTAAAATTTAGGCAAAACTACTATAGATTGGTTCTTAAATTATATTTATGTTAACCAAATGAGGTTGGTACAGTTGGTGGTATGAGGTTGTGTTTCTTAAGCAAAGTATCCGAATGATTAGTCACCACGTCGATGAATACTTGGGATATCAAAAAATTATACTTATGTTACAAATCACTCCTTTAACTTTTTTTTCAAATTAGTCCTGTAAGTTTGTTAACAAATCTGTCATATGCGTAAATTTTTTCCGTTAAGTGACATGTCATTCACTCAGTTAATGATGTCACGTGTTAAATAAAATGGTTTAATAATTTTTTTTAAAAAAAAATTTATGTTACCACATGTCACCTAACACTGAAATGACTGTTTTATTAGACAACAGCAACTAACTTACTGTACTTATTTGAAACCAAAAAAACGTAAGACATCCATTTGTAACCTATAAATAACTTAAGAGACCGATTTAATAGTTTTGCCTAAAATTTAAGAAATGACCTTTTTATTCCCCTTTCTTTGGTTTTATTAACTTTTTAACCCTTAGACTAAGGGGTTGTTTGAAAGAGCTTTAGGTTTTTGTGAATAGCTTATGTAGATAGCTTGCTATAAATCTATAATAAGCTTGAATCTTATGAATATAAGTAATTTTTGATGTTGTTCCACAAAACTAGCTTAGAGTCATAAGCTTGTAGTTATTAATTGTGAGTTTATAGCTGTGACACTGAGTTTAGTTGAAAACCTATAACTGTGAATTAGAGCTGTTCATATGAAACTAGTTGAAATTTGTTGAATGACTAAATGATATGTAATATTTATTTGTTTGTTTGTTTTTATTTAATGTAATTTGGTAAAAAACTGAAGGGCAAAAACGAAACGTGATTTATTGAAAGCTCTTTGGATTCTGTAAGGTAGATTTCAAAAGTTACAAGCTCTCTTACTACTAGATGATTGACTGAGTTAGTCAAAAGGCTACAACCTGCCAAAAAATACACTCATGTTACCGAACAATGCCTTAGCTTATTGAAAAAGCACTCAGTCAAGCTGTTTTGTTTATGGTTGTGTATGGATAAACAGCTTAATTAAGTGTTTGTTTCATAAGTTAAAACGCACTCATTCAAGCTGTTTTGTTTATTGGTGTGCTTCATAAGTTTCTTTGTCAAGCTTATTGAAATGAGCTAAAAAGAACTCAAGGTCATAAGCTATATTACTAATTTTAGCTAAACATCCACTTCAATGCCTTTAATATCCAAGTCCTTCTCAAAAAATCTTCTCTAACTTAGTCCATGAGAAATGAAAACTCTCAATATAGTCTCCAATAACATGAAAAATCACTCAGATTAGTCCTTTTCTAGACAAACTTTAGGGAGATCGTGTTATAGTTGATTTCTTTGGGATTAAAGTTTTCATTTATCAGCAACTAGATGAGGGTGTGCATTTTATCTTGGGGATGAAGTTAGACATTTACTCATCACTTTACACTTGTTTGCATTTTGTCATTTAACGAGGAATGAATGTCAGACAGGTTGAAGCGTATAGACCAAATGATTCAGCTTGTCATGGTCGGTTTGGCATTACTCCAAGGACTGCCCCTGTCGTAAGATGCTTCCTTTATTCTCTCTTTTTTATTCACATGCCTTTATTCTCATTGCGTCTCTAACCTGTATTGAAGATTTGAAGCTGAGTGAAGTTGTGTACACTTATTATGTTGTGTGTTGTTTGTTCCTATTCTGTAGTTTGGACCAGGTGGGCATGCATATGTTTATCTTTGCTATGGTCTCCACATTATGCTGAATGTTGTCGCTGACAAGGAAGGAGTCGGGGCTGCTGTCTTGATACGTTCTTGTGCTCCCATTAGCGGTACTGCTTAATAGGATAGCCCATACATTATACGTAATATGCTATAATGCAAGGTCTTAAATTGTGGTCTACAACAGGAATTGCAATTTCAATATTTCTGTTTTGAGGGTGATTCTATGATGCACCATTTTGAGTTTCAATTTGATGCTTTCTTTTCAACTTTTTGTGGTTTACCCTCACCTCCACGCCAACCCTAACTTCACCCTACCTCATCCATCTATCTCTTTATGCTGGTTCGCTGTCACTTGTTGCTCGCCGACAAACTCATTTGCAGTTTGCCACCACCCTCTTCACCGCCATCTCCACTCTTCTACCACCACCGCCGCACCAGACCCCTTATTCCTCAACCATCTTCTTCCACCACCACACACTCCTCATCTAAACCCTTCACCCACATCTCATTATCAAATCTAACCATCAAAATCTCAAATCTAACCATCGACTGCCACCACCATTTGAACCCTTTGGAACCGCCGTTGCATTTCTCCTGCTACACCTTGAACAGAACTCAGAGCCACTGCAGAGCTGCCATGACCGACCACCCAGTCCAAAAGCATGTTCAACACTCCCTTCCGTTGTATCATGATTGAACGCCTATCTCTGCTTCAAACCATTGTCGCAAGTCGTCCACGCCAGTCGCCACCACTGATCTGCCTTTTAAAACTGAAACATTTTTCTATTTATTTTTTGGGAGATTTTATTAACACCCTTTACCTTACTACTCACTCGCAACTTTTAAATTATTTTGTACTTATCTACCAATCTTATCCTTCTTCCAAAAAACTAATTATTCTTTTCATTTTTACTCACACCCACTGCATGCTCCTCCTCCTAAACCTATATTTTCCCTTCTCACACCCATTTTACTCAAACCTACCAAACTTCTTTGCCACAACACTTCGTCCATTGTTGTTGTTTATCCCTTTTCTTTGCAATTTCTCCTCCTCTTCTTCATCATTGTTATTCTTCACCTTCACCATTATTGTAGCTTCCGTATGATGGAACGGATGCAGCATCCGTGTACAAGAACGGATGGCTTATCCGTCCGGTTCATGAATACAGAAATAGAAACATGGTAAGAAATGTTAATGAAAGAACGGAAGAAGAATGACGAAAAAGAATGTTATCATGGGATTGAGAACAAAAAACCATGAATTTAACAATGTTTTGATTGATCAATGTTCTTTGATCAAGTACTTGGGAAGGTCTTGGGTGAATAAGATTTCTGAGAAGGTAGTGGGTGTGAGTAGTGATAGGATTATGTGTGTATTATGTGTGTAAATAATAGGATTGGGGTGTTAGTATAAGGTATATGGGTGTGAGTAGCAGTGATATATGGGTTTTAGGATTAATGGTATAAATAATAGGATTGGGATGTGAGTATTAGATACATAAGTGTGAGTAGTAATACAAGGGTAATATTGACAAGTTATTGCAAAAAATTATAAAAAGTGGGTGCAAATAGCAATGGAATGGGTGTTAATAACATCCCTTATTTTTTATTGTAGTTTCTTTGATTTGATGATCAACATAGGGGGTTGGGTTCTTGCTGGAGAGCAAGAAGGGGTAACGCCGATGGTGGTGGCCATGGCGGTGTGGAAGAGGGAGAAGTGGTGAACATAGCTATGGACAGTAGGAGCACAGCGGCAATGCTGGTGGTGCGGTGGTGGTGATGGTTGAGAATGAAGAAGGGTAAAATTGACATTTTACATATTTTAAATTTCTTAATCTTAACAGTTAAGGTTTCTAATACTATATCAATGGCTTACAACTGTTAATACTACTTGGTGCATCAAAATGGGGGTGCATTAAAGAGGCTAACCGATTTTGATGGTCTCCACAATTACGTCATGATCTCCATAGCTGCATTTTCCTGCAAACACAATATAAACATGATCACAACCACTATTTAAAACTATGCTATAAAGTAAAAGCTATTTAGTAACTTGTTGCATTTCTCCATTTAGTCCATCTATCATAGCCTGCTTACCTTCTCTTAAACACTCAAGTGTGCTTGTGGGATTTTGTCTCTATGAGGGAAGTCAAACTTCAATGCCTAGTTTTAATGAGTTAGGATCCGTTGACACTAGGTGTAAGTCTTTGTCACTTACACCTTTAAATAACTTTTTATAGGTTATGAAATTTATTAATTCAACCGTTGAGTTCAAAGTTTAAATCAAGTAGATCAAGTCTACAAAATTTCATAGAATATAAAAATTATTTGATACTTCATTCCACCACTCTATTTTAACGGATAATATGTTATTTGAAATATTAGTAAATATGCATTATTAGATTGCATACCTATGAATCTCCGAATGATCTAAAATTTGGTATGTATGATTATCATGATAATAACATATAATTCAACGGTTGGACAAATTTCATAATATATAAAAAGTTATTTGAAGGTGTAAGTGACCAAGACTTGCACATGGTGTCAACGGATCCTAACTCATTTTTAATTAAGAAACCACAAACCTAATAAGTCAGGTATCCTCTAGGGACCTTCAGATACTCTTTGTGTTGTTGGTTTAATTCAAGGATGGGTTATGAATAGATTGAAATATAGATCTTCAAGGCCATGCTAGTTGCTACTTGAATTGAATACATCATTCATATTTCTCTTTGAAAGGAAAAGAAAGGAAAAGCTCAAAAGATTTCACCTTAAGTAATGGTTGTGCACTTGTGCTTCAACCCAGAATTTCTTCTTGTGACTTCTTTTTAGGATCCTGTGAATTATGTTCAAATTTTACTCTTTTGGCTAAGCCAAAGTAGGAAACTAGCAGACTAAGGGGAAAGGTGAGGCTTTCAGCAAGATTTAAAGTAACGCTCTGCATCTTTGTTACAATAGCCATTAGTTCTTTGTTCTGTCATGTATCATTAATGTTTTCAGGCTTGTGTCTCTAAAGAGTCATACTCTGTTCCTTACTTTTAACTTAGAAAACCACTAACCTGATAAACCAGGTGTCCTCCGTAGGCCTTTATAGATGTTTTTTTTGTATTATCTATTCAATATTATGGATGAATTGAGAGATAAACAATAAAGGGATGCTTGGTGGGCAGGATAAGAAAGACAAGATATGATAGTCTATCTTATCTTGTTATTATCCAGAGTGTGGTGAGGCAACATGATAGGATAGTGTTGTCTTGTTGGCCTATACTATCATGTATGCCTAGTGTATTCTATCTTATGGAGGGAGTTAAAGTTAGAAATTAGCAAGATAGGATAGTGTAGTTTTACTTCTCGTACTTTCACACATTAACACTACTGTCGTCACCATCATCACTATGCCACTACAATTATCATGTCATCAATGTCATTTTTATCTGGTGTGCACCAAACAAAATAAGTGTTATAATGCTCATATCCTATCTTGCTCTTATTTTGCTCTCTATCATACTCCGTCCTTATTCTATCATGACCACCACCAAACAAGCCCTTATATGACTTTATAAAATGCATACATCACTCATATTTCTCTTTAAAAGGAAAAGAAAAGGAGAGCTTAAAGAGATGACTCCTTAAGTTACTGTTGTGTTGTGTTACTGGACTATTTGAAAAAGGTTGTACTTGAACCCAAAGTGTCATATAGTGCCTTTCCACAGAAGTCTAAATAAATGTATTTGAAAAAAAAAATAATAAAATTGGTTAAGCCAAAGCATTGGAAAGGTATAGAAGTTCAACATCTTTGACTCTTCGTTAGAATAACCTCTATTTCTTTGTTCCCATTTTTTCAAAAACAGCTCAGTTAACTCTTGAAAAAAAATCCACAATCTCATTACTATTACTCGTCATAATGAAACCTTGTACAAATTATTTATAGGTTTGTCAAATATTTATCAATATCACAGGATTGGATGTCATTCAACAGCGTCGAGGTCAGAAAACTGATAAGCCTATACTTCTTACCGGCCCTGGGAAGGTTAGTTTCTTTCTCTCCTTGCTTCTAATTTGTTTTTGTGGAAAATAGCTCAGTCAATGTTTTGCACTACCATATGACTTATCAAGTGAAAGTTATCTACGATATAGTGATTTGCAGTTAATTAGCCAATGTAGGAAGTTAATTTGTTCCTAAATTACAATCTAGCTGCAGTTATAGACTTTCCTGTTTATTGGCGAAATTATAGAGATTAAAAAACAAGAATGTAAATTGCACCTTAATAAATAATGATCAGTAACTAGTTCCACGCTCCTATGAAAAGAATGATCAGTTAGATTTCACGTTCATTACATAAACTTATGGTCTATGATTTTCTGTGCTGGTGATTTGTGAAATAATTTGTCGAACACTTTAAATGTATGCTATACATTGGCTATTTCTGGAAGATTCATTCTGAGTAGGAGAAGTTTTCAAACACCGTGCTCAGTGCTCACCCTCATGTAATTTATAGATATAGTGTGAATAAAATGTCTCACATGATGGTGGTACAAAGGCTGCATAGTTTTTAAAATGCAATTTTTGTATGTGTCACAATATGTTATAACTAAATTCACTGTGATCAATATAATAATAAATTGCCTAGTTGAAGATATATTAAAATAGACTTTTCTCACAAAATGGAGACTCATTGGAGTCTTTCTTTTGTTGCTTCTTTCTTTTTGAATGAGTTTACGTACAATAGGCTTATTGTACGATGTTACAAAGCTTCCTTATTTATACAAAGACATAGTTGGTTACAGATTCTTAAAATACCTGGCATGCTTGCGTTTATGAAAGTTTTACAACCAAAACATTTTGGTTGTTTGTTACTAAAATTAACAATAAATTGGATAGGCTTTGACAATTGACATTTGTTACAAATTGTCAAAGCCTATCCAATGTATTGTAAGTTTTAGTAACAAACAACCAAATGTTTTGGTTGTAAAACTGTCATACACGCATGCATACTATTTATTTTGAGAACGTGTAACGAACCATATATTTGTACAAATACGCAAGCTTTGTAACATCGTAGAATCAGCCTATTGTATGTAAACACAATAAGAAGGAAATAAACAAACAACAAAAGAAAGACTCCAACAAGTCTCCATTTTATAAAAAAAGAATCTCTTTTAATATATCTTCAACTAAGCAACTTATTATTATATTGCCAACGCTGAGGTTCTTGCTAGAAGGGGAAACATGGAGAGGAGAAAAGGATAGGAGGAAAACAAATTCCATCATTTAGTTTTTCTTCTTCCTTTTGACCATTTTTTATGTTTTTCCTTAATCACTTTAGAGAGGTTATTATTCAAGTTGATATTTTTTTTCATGAATGTCATTGCACATCTAAAATATCACTATAGTTCTCCAAATTAATCAATCTAAATTTCAGGTTGGTCAAGCACTGGGTATTTCAACGGAATGGTCCAACCATCCTCTTTTTACCCCTGGTAAACTTAAAATTCCAGCCTCTTAAATGAAAATTTGACAAATGCATAGTAAAAATTCCTGAGTTTTCATTATATGTACAACACATTTGAACATTGATGTTGTATTTTGTCAGGTACGAGAGTTATAGAGACAGTATTAAACAACTATAATAGAGTTGAGACAAAGAGAAATTTACACTCAATATTGAAGAATGTTTTATTCAGTGGAATAATAATTGTAACTTCTCTCTAATTACAAGGATAAGACTATGACAATTTCTTGTAAATAGAAGAATACAGTTCTATGAGGAATGAGATTCTTCAAAAAGAGGGAAATGTCTCCTGTTTATATTGTATTGTCAATCTTGATCTCCCTACCTTGGCCTTTCAATTAAGCTTAGAATTAGCTTAGTACTTGAGCTAAGGAGAGATAGCAGCTCGAGCAAAGCAAGAGGGTAGATGATCTCAATGTGCCTACAATTCAGCTTAATCTCCTTTCCTTACGAAGATTCTTGCTCAACCCAAAGGCTAATTGTACGATACCTTGGTTCTAGATTTTCCTTTCTATGTGTCAAGGCATTTTCTAGAACCCAATTTGGAAAACCATTCCGTCAAGGTCGCGAGATCGGAGGCGACAAGGTCTCTTTTACGAATATACATTAGTTTCTTCTTTACACACATTAGTTTCTACGGTGAATAGAAAATTTATCAAAAAAACCATAAGAGGTGGCTTTGCTATTTTCACAATCTCCCACTTAAAGTCACTTTTGGGGAGTTTAAAAAAAAAAACCTTCTAATATTGTCAAATCCATGTTGCTTCCGTTCCCAATAGGTCATACAATGATCAACACTATATAAACTTGTCAGTGTTGGTTGACTTCGTCATATCATCTACTAGGTTTTCTTTGGTATGGATCTTCAGCATGTCTACACCTTTCTCTACTACTTCTCTTACAAAATAATAATAATAATAATAATAATAATAATATGATATTGCACTCCTACGTATTTTGTCATTGAATGAAAGTCTTGATTCCTTGCAATGTGCAAGGCACTTTGTTTGTCACAATATATTGAAATTATGTTGTTTGTACCCAAGTTCTTCCAATAACCTTTGAATCCGAATGGTTTCCTTCCAATAGAAGATTCTTGTATATTTTGATAGTCAAAGTGTGTTGCACATTGCAAGGAATCCTGCCTTTCATTCATGGACAAAACACATAGGAGTGCAATATCATTTTGCAAGAGAAGTAGTAGAAGAAAGGAGTGTAGACATGTTGAAGATCTATACGAAAGAGAGAACCTTTCAAATGTTATGATGATCAACACTTTGTATGTTGTCAATCCTCATATGGCCTATTGGGAACTTAAGCAACATGGATTTGACAATATTAGAAGGTTTATTGATACTCCCTAAAAGTGACTTTAAGTGGGAGATTGTGAAAATAGCCACATTTTATGGTTACTAAAACATTGATGTAGCATAATTTTAGAAAATTAAGGAAGTTAGTTTGTTGAGCAAATTTTGCTTTGGACAATGACGGGAGAACTTCTTCTATATAAATAGAAACATTTTCTTCTTTCTAAAGAATCTTATTCTTCATAGACTAAAATAGTCTTCTTTTGTATTCTCTTATTTAGAGATTGTCATTGGCTTATCCTTGTACTTAGAAGTTATATTTATTTATTATTCCACTTAGTAAAATATTCTTTAATATTGTGGCAATTTCTCTTTGTCTCAACACTATTTTAGTTGCTATGCTGTCTTCATAACTTCGGTACCTAACATATTTTTTTACTTTCACACCCTTGTTTTATTATTTTTCGCTTTCATCACATCATTCCAAAGGGAAAATGGGTATGTCATGCACAGGTGATTTGGAACTGTTAGATGGTCCAGAGCCGGAAAACATATTGGTAGGACCAAGGGTTGGTATCCAATACGCCTTGCCAGAACATGTCAATGCATTGTGGAGATTTGCCATAGCAGGTACCCCTTGGATAAGTGCTCCAAGAAACACTCTCAGGCCACCCTAACAGTAATGTAAGTAGTTTGCAGGAGAATAGTCGTTTGATCATAACGAACCGATTAGGATTTAGGAGCATATTCTAACTCCTTTGAACTTTTTATATTCACATGTCTGTTTTATTACTGCATCAATGTTGTTGCTTTCTTAGTTTCTTAGCAAATGCCCACTTTATAGTAAAATTCAATTTTAAGGTATGGTAAACTTATATTTTGAAACTTTAAAACTAAGTGTAAACTGATTATTACCATACCATCACAAATTAAAATGGTGTAAAGGATAGGGTTTTCTAATGCCTTCCCTAGGGACTTTGGATCAAAAAAGTAAAGAATCCAATTTTAACACAAGCATATCTTTCTTTCATAATGATGAGTTTCTTGAAACTCTAATTAAAAAAACATTAGAAAATGACATCATCAAAATCATATGGCAGTTGCAATCCTAAATGTAGATAGAAGTGCACCACAACTGTTCTCTGACAAGTTATAGTTTGCTAACCTAAATTGGTTGCTCCACGTACTTTCAATTACTAAATCTGATCAAGGCATTCAATTTAGAAGTGACAGTTACACAGCAAGATTTCCATATAGTACGCTTAATTTATAGCTCAGCAAGTTGCCTTATGTTTATAGGATAAATAAAATTGGGGTTTCCATTAAATGCCATCCTTCCCATCAGAATGTTCACTGCTGCAGTTGGATGGAATGCATCCCAGAACACATACTGGTTTCTGTTAGGGCATGGTGTTTGGAATGGAAGACATGTGATTTGGCCACTGTTTCTTCCGATGCCACAGCATCCTCTATCTGTAACAGTAAACCCTGCCCAGAAAGAAAACAAACTATTAATTCCACAGGTATAAAGCATTAGAGCAAGCAAAACAAGGTAACACTAGCGGTATTCGCCCGATTTTTTCTTGTCGTGTGGCCATCTAGTGGAGAGAACAGACTAGGTTAAAAGTAAATTTCACAAATCTTGACCGGACTTCTCTAATCCTACATTAGTTGGAAATGAGAAAAGAAAAAAAGAAAAAAGAAAGTAAAAGCCTTGTATCCAAATCATGTAAAAAGAACACATAAGACGATCAATTCACATGTAATTGAGCTATGAAAGTTGAAGCAGGCAATAACATTAACTTTTGATTCATAGCATAATATCTAGCATTGAGAAGGATGTCGGCAGTGTCGCCGAATGTTGTGGATTCAGATTTCATACCATAAGATCTAGCGTTGACAAGGATGTCCTGGAACATGCGGCCAGTATCAAGGAATATGAATCTGGCACCTGGTAGATTAGTGTTGAGATTGCCTAACATGGTCTTCACATTTTCATTGAAGGGTTGCACTAGCAAGTTCACTTCTTCAGAACAGCTTCCGCTCGTGCTTTGAGCCAATATGCTTGGAATACATCCCATCAGTCCCAGACCAGCAATCACAAATTTCCTTGCTCCAAGATTGTAAAGCCTCTGTAACATATCATCGAACCAATATGTCTATGAGCATAACACAGATTATTGACACTCTCACATGTCTATTCACACTTCATATTTATCCAATATGTTTATGAGCATAACAGATTATTGACACTCTCAAATGTCTATTCACACTTCATATTTATCGTGAGTTGCTTGTGATTAGTATCGATAGACAATGGGTAATGTTAATAGAAGAAATCTTACAGTGAGCTGCTGGTTATATCTTTGCACCAAAAGATCAGCATACTGTTGTCCATTATACTGATTTTTGGTGGGGTAATTAGGCATAAGGTAGTTGTTTAGGTAGTCATTGCTGCCCATTCCAACAAAGAATATGCACCGCGCAAGTTCCGTGGCCATAGCATCTGCTCCAAGAGTTCCAGTAATTTGATTCAATGTGTTCTCAAAGTTCCTAAGTTGCTCATCAAATGGTATACGACCAACCTGCTCAAAAGTGAAGAAATTAAGATACAATCTTAGAGTATGTTTGGATTGGCGTTTGAAGCCACAAAACGTGCATTTGTGGTGCTGAAATGTGATTTTGCAAGAATTATACATATTTGGTTGTTTGTTACCAAAAGTGATAAAACATAGCTTCTCCGGTTGCTTTAAAAATTTGTACTAAATATTACTACAAACTTACTTTTGAAACAAGAATTTCCGAAGATAAATCACTGTACTTCAAACTTAAGTTAACTAAATATTTTTCAAAATCAAGTTCATCGAAAATCATGTTTTGCAAACGCTCATCCAAACATACACTTACACTATTTGGAAACGGAAACAAGGTTTGAAATTGGCTTGTTGATG
Organism: Crotalaria pallida; assembly: GCA_037953625.1. Lineage (NCBI taxonomy): Eukaryota > Viridiplantae > Streptophyta > Magnoliopsida > Fabales > Fabaceae > Crotalaria > Crotalaria pallida. The sequence goes on from CM075653.1 coordinate 30,217,912, forward strand.
TTTCTTCATAATACAAAAGGGCAACAGAATTTCTTTTTAAATAATAAATTGAACATGCATAGGCCATAGAGATAATGCATAGTTGCTTGAACTAATGTACAAGTGAAATTCTAAAATGATAAATGAATGATACATACAAAGTTTCTGCCAGTAACATCAAGGATTCCAGCGGCAGCTGAAGCGAAGTTTACTCCGTGAAGCATTTGATCCCCTGAAGCCTCTGTGTATGCAGGGATTAAGGGAAGTCCAAGCAGTTCAGCTGCATTGATGAACATTTTTCATATGTGATTTACTCAAAAAGATGCTGAAAAGGATTAGTATCTACCTTTTTTTTTTCTCTTTTGTCGTTTGCAACATTTTTCAGTTCAGGGAAAATTACATACAATTCAAAGCAGGGGATTTTTACTAGTTAAAACTTAAAAGTTACTACTAGCTAGAAAATAGAATGCAATAATGTCAAGGTAAATTTGACCGGTCTGAAGACCCCAAATGAAAACATGCCCACAATAGAAGTTACTTTTTAACTTCATCAATCTTTCTGACTTTATTTTGAGAAAACACTAGAACGTTGTGCATTTTATTTTATGAATTTTTTTTAACTTTAATTTCTAAAGATTGAGGATAAAAAACTCAAAAAATGACTTTACATTGGAAAAATATATATCTAAAACTTTGGGAAGTAATAAAGTTGGTTTTGCAATACACACTTATCTTATTTTAACTTCTCAAGGGTTGCTATTGAAGATACCCTTGTTTTCTTTAGAATTATGTGTTTTGTACAACCAAAGTAGAACAACAAAAAAGCTCAAAATAATTTTTTTTTTTCTTTTTTTACATTTTTTTTTGGAACGTGAATATAAATAAAAGATGGCAAAAGTTAATGAGAAATAAATATAACGTTATTGGTTGTTATAAAAATTTGTTAAATATACATGAGCAAATAATATTTTGTTTGGCAAAGTTTTAGATGGGACATGAGGAAAAATTAAATCATCAATAATCCATCAAATAACATTCTTAGAAATTGAACCTCATATCTCCAACTTCAAAACCTTAAAGACTTGATATATAACAATATAAAATATGAGTGATATTTTTTTAATTTAGTAACTTCAAAAATGCAGCTACATCATGGCAAAGAGGGCAACGACCCTGGGCCCCAAAGTTTAGGGACCCATAAAAAATTTAATGATACCTTTACTTTTGAAAAAAAATAAATAAATAAGTGTAAGTTTGTTTTATCTTTTAATTTTATGTGGATATCAGCATAATATCTCAATTTATTTTTTTATTTGCTCACTTAATTTATAAATAGATGAATTAATTACTTTTATAACTCTACATATATATATATATATATATATATATATATATATAAAAGGTCCCATTTTTTCTCTATCTACTAAATAACTTTTTTTATTTTATTTCACCTCTATCTCTGTTATAGTAACTAGTTTTATTATTGATTATTATCATTGTTTTAATTTATTTTTCTGAACCCACGATATCCACCCTTTTCACGGGGGTGGCTAATCCTTTCGCATATTAATTGGGTCCTTTTTGAAAATATCATTCTCCGCAAGACACTCTTCATTCGCATGAGTCAATTATTGAACCCATGACTATATACTTAAGGGACAAAGATCTTGTCTATCTATGTCAACCTTCACTGATTTTCATTGTTTTAATTGATTAGATATATATACACTACATGTTTTAATTTCTTTTTTCTTTTATGAATTAGTGCCCAAGTTTTTTTTTTCATCGTAGAATCCAAAATAGGTCAAAAAGGAGCCTGGCTGCTACATGCATCATTCTCTTCTATTTATTTGCAGTTAATTCTAGTTGATGACTCTCATGGTTAGGCTGGGTAGCCAAAATGCAGGAAGACCCCATATTCTCTTTTAATGCAATAAATAATGCGATGTCAGAGACCTATATCTTCCATTAGCAATTTGCATTACACATATATGAAGCATAGTTAAGGGAAAACTACAGCAAGCTACTCCCTCCAGTATCTATCATAGGAAAAATAACCAAAATCACATTTATTAAAAAAAGTTTGATAAGTGTATTTAATTTTCTCAAATTTATAAAAAAAAATACAGCTATTTCAGAAAGTTACATTAAGAATGAAACAAAAATTAAATAAAATTATTATTTTTAAGAATATTTAAGGAAAATTATATTCGTAATAGAAAGTGTATTAATTTATATATATATATATATATATATATATATTTGATATTAAAATAGATATATTTTATTTTTCTTATATCAGAGATGGAAAGAAAATGAGTAAGTAATTTATGGTAGGTAAGAGTTGGGCACTTAAATAAAAGTTGTTTACCTTATTAATGTTTACAGTGTGAAATACACCCGAAAAGTGGTCAAAACGATAGCATTTCCATAAGAGGCACTTTTGACCGACAAGACAAAATAAAAATAAATAAATGTTAATAATTGGAATTCTTGAGATAAAGTAATGCATATTCATAATTATTTTTTTTAAGTATAAAAACACTTATTAACAAAATCCATAAAAATAAAATGAAACATTCAAACTTCATTGCTTTGTATTTCGGAATCTCTAAGATAATCGGTCCTTTAAAGTGCCAAATCCGAATTTTGTTACTAAATTCCACATAGTAGAATGTTACTCCCTCCGTTTTGAAATATAAGCAAAAAAAAATCATTCTCTTGTTTTAAAATATAAGCAAAACTAACTAACTTTTTTAAATTTTATTTCATTCCCAATGCCACTTTCCTAAAACATTTCTAGAAAATTGTTATCTTATTCAATTTTTATTTCATTCTCAATGCAACTTTCCTAAAATACCTCTATTCTTTTATAAATTTTTGAACAACTAACTTCCTTAATAAGCACAAATATGATTAATTTTGCTTATAATATGAAACGGAGGGAGTACTCGTAAATTTCCTACCTTAATTAAACTCTTAAAAGGTTAATTTCCGCTTATGAAGCAAAACATTTTATGTTGGTAGAAGATGACAACCAATTATGAACGTAGTGACCTCCTCATACAATTAAGGTTAGATGCTCTCAATTTTCTTAGACAAGATTTCAATAAATAAATGATTTAGCTACATGTTAAAATTTTGAATTAAATTTTATCTATAAAAAATTGATGACGGTCAAATGAGAAAATGAGAGAAAAAAAATGTAACTTTTTATTTTTTTTTTTATAATCAAAGTTTTTTTAGGAGAAGAGTGAGAGCCAGTAAGTGTTCATAGTTCATACTTCATGTCCCGTAATTTTACCTATTGAACTGTGTCACAAAGCATACAAATGCCCAATGGCTTTTAGCATGTTTGGTTTGCATAAAATCAATTTTGCCTCCAAAATCACGTTGGAGCAGAAACAACTATTAATAGCCTTGACATTCCAAAATTGATTCTGGACTAACACACCACAAAACCAAACATGCACTTTATCAAGGTAAATATATAGTTTGTACCTAGCTCAATAAATCTAAAGATAAAACTTACATAGTTTCAAAAAAAAAAAAAAAAAAAAAAAAAAAAAAAAAAGATAAAACTTACATAATGTTCTTTATATGCTTTCTCCATATATGAGAGTATAACAGGTTTAGTTGTTAGGCATTTTATGCATGTTGTTACCCACACATGGCATTCATATTTCAAAATTAAAACAGTAGTATTACCTAAAGAATAACAAATATAAGGGATATGAAAAAGATACCTATTTCGTCAACAATGGTGTAGCCATTTGAGAAGCGACCGGTAGGGCCACCATTGAAGTCAATGCCATATGGGAAATAGTTGGCCTTAGCAAAGGAACGCAGGTTGTTGTTGTTGCCATTGTCAATAAGAGAGTCACCAAATATGAACATGGCAGGCACCATTTCTTCTCTCAAACTCCCATTTTGGCCATTGACTTCAGCACTCAGCACCACCATGAAAAGCACCAACAAGAATGAAGATAACTTAAACTTAGCCATTGGATTGTGAAGATTGCCAAGTGTGATATGATGGAGCCTGGGAGATAGGGAAAATTAAAGCTCGTTGTTTTATTTGTATAGCGAAAATAATGTTGGCAAGGTTTTGAAATAGCGGCATGGCGGTAGTTGAAAAGCAATCAATGCATTCATCTGTTTTCTACCTAGCAGTAATTATGCATATTGAAGGACCCAACATTTATTCAGGGCTTTTCAAGTAGACTACCTCCCTCGTGAATTTCTCACACCCCTCTCCCATTCTCCATGTGAAATTTTATTACTCCATATTTATTTATTTATTTTAAAAGATTAATTTTGATTTGATATTTTATTTTTTTTTTGAAAATGCTAAAGAGTACTCCCTCCGGTCCTTATTATAGGGCATACTTAACCGAATTACACATACTAAGGAAAGTGGTTGGTTTTATGAATTCTATGAGAATATATTATAACATTACAATTTTACCCCCCTTAACTTTTCTTGGAAAATTCGCACTCATTAATGAACAACAAAAAACACATAGATAGTCAAAGCATTTAATAAGGGCAAAAAAGAGAAAAATCAATAAATGATGCATAGAAAATATAAAGTGACTTATAAATAGGACCAAGAAAACTTTCTAGAATGTGACCTATATATAGGACCGGAGGGAGTTGTAACACCCCGATTTGGCCACTTGAAAAATATACTGTTTTAATTCCAAAAGGCAGTGGAAATGTGGGCCAAATTTTTTTTTTTTTTTAAACATGTAACGTGGTTGAGTAGCATGAGTATGAGAACCACTAAGTTTTTCAAAACCCTTTCATAATTAAAGAGTGTTCCCATATCTCATACTGAAGTTCAAGTTCCAAACCGGAGTATCACAAGGCACTATACTTTGCAACTTAATTCTTCTCAACTCAATTATCATAACCCATTAAATAAATTACTTCCACAAAATTTGGGGTTACCTCATGGCATTGCAATGAAACTAAGTAAATACAGGGAATACAAAATACTTCAGGGAAAATGAAAGACTACCAGAAGGCCCATTGAACTGAATACGAAAGTCCACGGGAAATGCTTTGCCAGAGTCGACCTCGATTACTTCCGTCTCCGAGTAGCTACGTCCTTGTCCAGTTCCTCCGGCTCCTCAGCCTCGGAGTCAATGTGTGCAGACAAAGCATTGGGTATCCACCATAATAGTCAACTGAGCCACCAATCTCGGTGTCTTCACGCCACTCCCAATCTTGATAGTTCACTTCCCACCTTTCTTCGCCTCCATATCGAACGTGAACATGACAGGATCCATAGACTAAGGGAATGGTCACTATAACAACAAGCATACAGAACAGAAGACTAGAGAGAGTAAGTATTCCCAAGCATGTTATGCCAACCATGTGGGATTACAATAGGTAAGATATTAAGAAATAACAAAAACATATAAGCAAACCACACATACAAGCAATCATATTCAAACCTCTGCTTTACTTCATTTCTTTTCTTTTCTCAAAACTTTACATATCCACAGAACTTCCGTCAATCGCTTCCGCTGCGAAACTCTGATTCCATCATCCATCTCATCCTCATTTTCAAGATGTCTCACTTAAAATTATTTCTTTATAAGTTATCTTTTCTTGATTAAGTTTTATGAGTTCGTATTCGTCAATGATGCGGGGGATTTAAATCATCAATAAGAAGGGTCGCTTTCAAAGTTAGCACACACGTCTACATCTCCTCGGTCATTCACCCAACCTAGTCGGAAGCAAACAGGAGTACAGGACATTTACCACGCGAGCACGACAGCTGTCTCAACACATAGATGGTCCCAGACCAGGAGGATCTCGTCCTCAAATCAATTCATATAATATCAATAATCAAGGCTCACTGTCTCGCAGTGGCAAACTCAATGCCCCGTTCCAGTCCCTCTCACTGTTCTCGATTTGCAATCTAGGGGGCGACAGTATATTTCTAGGGAGCTCGCAGAACTTGTCACGGCATTGGACCTAGTCCCCACCACGTTAGTGTGTCACTTGTGGTTCGTTCTGCCTAGAAACATACTCTAGACTTCTTGTCGTTTCACCGTCATCGTCCTCCCCTAATGCAATCTCCTCCTAAGTATCCGCAGATACCTATGGTTCCTTCCTCTCCACTACTTCGCACTCTCATGCCTCACCGCGTATATTCATGTCTTTTAAAAGTCTTTTATCTTTTTAAATCAATCCTAATGGTCGGTCCATCCTTCGTGCATCCCTTCAATGAGTCCCGACCGCTATCTTTGCACATTCTTTCTCGTCAGAGCACAGAGCTGGGTTCACATCATCACACTTGCATCTCATTACACAACTTGTCTCCAACAATCTCACATCATCCTCTTTCTCAAGATCTCAACTCACAAAACTTTTCTTAAAATCACATCACAAACTTTTACAAATTTCCTCAAAATCTTGTTATACCACTTTCTCAAAAATCTTACTTCATTCACTTTTTAAAAATTTCTTTTCACAAAACCATTAAAATATTCGTTCACAAACCTTTTCAAAAATCTCTTTTTCATAAATCTTTTCAAAAATACCTCTCCATAATTTATTGCATTTAGAAATTCAAGGATGCAATCATTTTTTATTTCTATTTATTCAATACAATATTGATATTGATTTACGCAAGTAATGAAATAAGAATTTATGACTAAAGAGAAAGAAAAGACATTACTCCCTCCGTTTCACAATGTTTGGCCTTTTAGCCTTTTTTTCTTGTTTCACAATGTTTGGCCTTTTACATTTTCAATACACAAACATATTTTTTTTCCAATATTAACCTTTCATTCAATCATTTCTCTTACTCCTCATTAATTCTACTTTTATCATCTCTCTCATCTCTAAACCACTATACATTAATTAATGGACACACTTACTAATAAAAATTAAATACTATTACAATTTTCAATAAGGATTAAATAGGGGCATTTTAGACAAACTATACATAATACTTACAATAATTAACACTTTCTTAATCTGTGTGCCCAGACCTAAAAGACCAAACATTGTGAAACGGAGGGAGTATAAAAAAAAAACACAATTTCTTTACTAAAAATCAGTTATGGGAGAGAATAAAAGTAAAGTAATTTGCTATGAGTATCACTAAAAAATAAAAATAGAGAAAATAAATGATATATTAATAGTATAAAGGTATTTTATACCACCAATAAAAAAAATTTACATCGTCAATACATATCTATTAATCTCATAAAAATAATTTTTTTGTGCCAGACGGATAGTATTTATTCTTGAGCTTAATTATTTTTATAACAAAATTTGAAACTTTCAGGCACTTGTTTATATTATTTTTCACTCTCATCACTATGCTTTACTGTTATATAAAAAAATAAATTTAAATAAAATTAAAAAAAAAACCAACCCTTGTATACAGAGCTGCTAGTGTTTCCCTAGTGTTAAAACAAATGGATTTTTAAACCAAAAAAAATAATAAATAAATAAATAAATGGATTTTGAATTTTGATGGGTGTTTGACTTTTGATGCAGGTGGATTGGAATTGTTGTCCAGAGCCAGAATACATATTGGTAATGGTATTACCAAGGGTTTGTGTCCAATACGATTTGCCAGAGCTTGGCATTATGGGAAATGGGTTCAAACATTACACCCCCAAATTTAACATTTACGTTTCCTCAATGAAGGAGGCCATTAAACAATTTTTTGACGCAGTTTGAGGGAGAATAGTCGTTTGATCATATAAATTTCAAATGCACATTCAACCTGGGGATAAGATTAGGATAATTAGAAACATGTCCAAATCCTCTTTGAACGTTTTAGGTTCAATAAGTTATCGGTTTCTATAAATACACCCACATTTGATTTTAGTCTCTAAATTATTTTTTGGCTTAATTATGTCACAAGTCCCTGAAGTTTGGGATACTTTTGTCAGATACCCTTATTTTTTTTTTTTCAATGTCTGACTCTCCGAAAGTTATTTTTGGGTTTGTCATGTAACCCTACTACCAATTCTAGTCAATTTTGCTGACATGTAAACATCGAAATCCTGATTAGACGCAGTAAGTTAAGCACCCGGTGCCCCATGGACGAATCCTTTTTTCCAAAACTTTAAAAAAACTAAAAAACTTAATATTTTTATATTTTAGTTAAATAAAAAAAGAAATAAAAGAATTGAAGAGAGATGTCATCTCCGCGACATCACGCGACATCACATAACCAACCTCCTGCGTCTGATTAGGATTATGATATTACATGTAATCAAAATTGGTCAGAATTGATAGTAGGGATATATGACAAACTCAGAAGTAACTTCGGAAAGTCAGACATTGAAAAAAAAACATAAAGATATCTGGCAAAAGTACCCAAAACTTCATAAACTTGTAACATAATTAAGCCTTATTTTTTTTTAAGTCAATGAAAATGCAATAGTTTTGGATCTTTGTCCTCCCCATTACCAAAAATCCGCTGGCCGATTACATGGTTAACGACAGGCTACATCATGGCCAATGTCACGTGGATCCACATTATCGTTTAATTAATTTCAAATTTTAATTATTTAATTTATTTTTAAAAAAAAACCACATACACTTCCCCCTTTATCATAGTGATGCTCTTTCTTTTTAGAGTGAAGACCCACTTTGGTCCATGTCGATTTTTCACAATACCAATTTGATCCCTGACAATTCATAATATTACATTTAGTCCCTCGAAAAAAAAATTTCATACCAATTTTGTCCCAACCTTTTTTCCATATCAATTTCGTCCCTCAAGATTTTCTTCCATACCAACTTGATCCCTCAATTTTATGGATCAAATTGGTACATCTGAAAATTTTGAGGGACTAAATTGATATGAAAAAAAGTTGAAGGATCAAATTGGTATGAAAATTTTTTTTTTAGAGACTAAATGTGGTATTATGAATTATCAGGTATTAAATTGGTACTGTGCAAAATCGACAAGGACCAAAGTGGAACTTCACTTTCTTTTTATAAAACTCCCTCCCTCCTTTGAACTCTCCCTCGCTCACCTTCATCTCTCACTTCTCTCCCTCTTCGATCTTCCCTCCTTCGAACTCTCACTTCTCTCCCTCTTCGGTCTTCACTCAACACGCAGAGACACAACGAAAGAAAGCAAACCAAAATTACACTCACTCACCTCGCCATCATCACCCCTTAGCACGATTGTCTAGACTCACCTCACCATCATCAACCCTTAGCACCATTGTCTTCACCTTGTGCCGCCACCAAGCACGATGAGCCACCTCCAACACTGAACCCCAACATCACCACAACACCAAGCAACAACAACCACCCACCCACAAAATTAAACTGCACATTGACCTTTTTTTTTTAAAAAAAAAACAAAAAAAAAAGATAGGTTTTTTCATAAATTTTTTTTAAAATTTAAATTAAATAATAAATAAAAAATGATATGGACTCATGTGACATTGGTCACATGGCACACCGTTAGCCATGACATGACTAACAGATTTGGTAATAAGAATTCGTCATTAGTCATTACCAACTATTTATGGAAAGACTGAGAATGTATTATGAACAGCACTTATCAGGAAACAAGGAGAGTCAAAACATGCAAGGCCTCCAAATTAAATTGGAATCTAAGTAGTAACAACTCAAACAACCTTAAAAAAAAAAATAATAATAAAAAAATTCAAACAACCTATATTGTTGTTGATACAACACAACAGAATTGTTATGGCGTAGATAAGGTGTAATGCATAAAATGTCAACAAAAAGTAACGAAGCTACAATACATATATATATATATTCTTCTGACAAAAACATCCTAATGTTCTCCTAATCACAAAAAAGTTACATGTGCTTGTATACCAATCTTTAATAAGGAGAGTACCGCTCTATGACATACTCTTATGTTACTTTTCCGTGTGGTTAGGAGTAGGGATGACAATGGGAGATTGCAGATGGGGATCCCCGCGGAGAACGCCCCGTTCGGATACCCGAGTTTGGGGATTTTTCCCGAGTGGGGCGGGGATGGGGGGATTTTTCCCCCGAACAGATTTTGGAGCGGGGGATAGGATTGGTTCCTCCGTCCCCGCGGATTCCCCGTCCCCGACAATTTTAGTTATGCCCTTAAATATTTAGGCTTTATATAATTAAAAAATATGTTTTTTTAGTAACTTCACATGTATTATAATTATAATTATAATTATTATTAGAGTGAAGGGACATTTTGATCCCTCAAGTTTTTCGACAGGGACACTTTAGTCCCTCAAGAAATTTAATTCATTTTTAGTTCTCCATGTTTTTCAAAAATACCAATTTAGTCCCTCATGTTTTCCAAAAATACCAATTTAGTCCTTCAACGAAGTGACTAGCGAAAATAGAACAGGAACTAAATTGGTACTTTGGGAAAACTTTGGGAACTAAAAATGAATTAAATTTCTTGAGGGACTAAAGTGTCCCTATCGAAAAACTTGAGGAACCAAAGTATCCATTCCCTCTTATTATTATTAACCATTATTTCAACGATTTTTTTAAATTGAATCTCTTGAATTTTAGCGATTATTTTTTTGTAGTGTACAAGTTTAAAAATGCTATTTGATGTTGTGAATTTTATAACAGGTCAAGTTGAAATTAGGTTCCCTGTGGGAACCCGTGGGGTGATGGGAAATGGGGATGGGGGTTAATCAACCCCCAACATGGGGAATGGGGATGGGGATAGGAGGCAAATGAGACCCGAGGATGGGGAATGGGAAAGGTCTCCCCGAACGTTCCCCGCTTCGTCGTCATCCCTAGTTAGGAGAATGTTAAAGCTCAGAAGGAAATATCATTTGAGAAATACTCCCTCTGTTCCCTATTATCTGTCCATTTTGGAGAGATTTTTTGTTTCTTTTTATCTGTCCTATTGAGAATTTCAAGAGTGTAATAAATGTTATTTTCCATGTTTGCCCATATTTAATAAAGTCTTGGTTTACGTAAGTAGTGGAGAAAAATTAATGATTATAAAAAGAGAAAGGGTATAGTGGAAAAAAACATAATTAATGTATTGGAAATCTAAGTAATGATTGGAATTTTCAAAGAATGTGTTTTGTTTGAAATAGGACAGATAAATAGAAACGGAGGGAGTAATTGAATTCTCCAAAAGATATTGGACAAATATCCCAAAACAATCTCTACTTCAAATACATCTTATACCCATCTCTTTCCAATACCATAACTTTTTCATCCAAACTATGATATTCTAGCATTTCATGGTGTAAACTGTATATGTTGGCACCAGTTATTATCAATCAGGCCACTCTTTTCACTTAAAAGTTAAAATCATAACTACGAACAATATTACTACTGCTAAATGCTAATGATGATAAATGAAAAACACTTGACACAAAAAATTGAAAATAATAAAATACAATGAATATGTGTTTCGTTTTTTTGGGTTTTTTTTCGTATGATGCACAAATTCAAAGATCAATATATTGACGGACAGAAATGCATATTTTTCGAATCAACAAAGGAGCCAAGGAGCCGGCAGTAAACAAAAAATATATTGGTACAAAAGGGTTAGGTATGAAAGCCATTTGCATCAAAGAACCTCTCCCCAACATGATGACTCTAATAAGTTTCGAACATACTACACTTTTTAGGGTCACAAGCTGCTTACCACGACCCAAACACCTTAGGTGCCAGTTGAAAAGTAAATGCATTCAATATCTTGGGAATATAAAAACATTCAATACTTTGAGGAGGAATTGTAAGAAGATTTTGTAGAAGGATTTAGAATTATTCATCTTCATTACCCAATGATGGTGGATAATGCAAGCAACATCATTACTCAGTCATTAATAACCAAGTAGTTTCCAAATATTATCCAAGTCCAAATAACCAAAACAAGATAGCAATCAAAAAACTAACATCTGAACCATGCAACACACAAGCTACATAGAACATTAATTAAGAATTCAACCTATATCATTTTCAGTACAGATGCAAAAGATAGACCCAAGTCAGGTTTCGACAAAATTCATACTCTCTTCAAAACATAAAATAAAATAAAAAACTGGTAGCAAAATTTCACGAGACTCATCCAATCTCATCAATTAGCCAATAACTTCAATTGACATTTTGGTTTGCATCTTTCTAGGTTGTATATAACTTCAGTCAGTGGCTTCACAGTACCAAAAAAGAAAAAGAAATACTATTATTTTGTATCATATGCCCTATACTCCTGATCTTTCAGAAATTCTACTAAATAAGTACAATCCTTTGTACCTTTCTCATGACACCCCTGAATATCCGAAATTGCTTGCAACTCCAACTTTTTAGGCCATACCAGTAACTATTTCCTTCTAAACACTCAACAATTCTGCATGGATACGTTATAAATCTCTAAATGAAGGAAAATTCTTTCTCAAGTCACAGCAATTAAGTTTATATTTGCCAATTCTCCAAGTTGAAATATGACTACTTTTAACTTAAGCAAGTGTCAAATCAATTACACCACAGATGAGCTCTATTATTCATGTGAAGCTACCATGAAAAAAAATCACAAAATAAAGCTTCGCACTTGTCAAATCAAGGGATAGAGCTTGTAAAAAATCGTAAAGATGCTTCGTGATTACCTTACATGTGTATTAAGTGTAGCAAGCATAGATAGTTGAATACTTGATTCACCAGTGGCTTTATTTCTACTGCCACAAGGCAAATATTCAAGCACTCTGCAGAGTGAGAAGAGATAGTAAACCAGAAGAAATGCATGAGTTGCAGAAACAATATTTTCAGAAGCCCATTTTCATTCAACCAATGAAAAATCGAGAATACAAATGAACAATCTCTGGAAAGCACAGCTTGCAAAAGTTGCTGAAAACACTAACTAAAATCATCAGATATTCAGATACTTACATGTGTGCCACTCACATCATGCATTCAATCAGAATATTAGTACCTTCACATCTGCCACAAACTAACTCGCAAACCACAAAAAAATGAGTATCTGTTGGAAGAGAAAATGAGGGTTAGATTGCCCAAAGAATACATACAGACATACATATACACACACACACACACACTCACACACACACACACACACTCACACACACACACATATATATATGAGAAAGCAAAGATATTCATCATACCTATAGTCAATTAATGACCCATGACCCAAGGAATGGTTGGTCAGGACAGAAGTTAGCACCAATAGAATTGTTCTACTCAAACACTCGATGGTGGTTAGCTAGTTGCAAAGCTTTGTTAATGCCTTATCTTCACGAAGAAACAATGCTTCAACCTGACCCTCAAATTTATTCACAGATTCCTTATGTGCTAGCTAGGAGACACCCGTCGATAAAATTCATTGAAGTCAAGGCGGAAGAAGAGAAATTTCAGATCAACATGCTGCTGTACAGGCAACTGTGAAATGAATTCCTCTTCCAATGATGAATACTCCTTAGCAATTGCATCCAGATCTTGTCCCACACTTCGAAGAAACTCACCGGCACGTTGTGTAAGGGCTTTCCTCCCATCAGCAATCCAGGATCCTTGTTCCGCAGACTTATCATTCAGCTGCTTACGTGATTTATTCTGGTCTCGAGAGGATATGGAAGATTCTGAGATTCTGAAACAACCACATGATCAAATGTCAAGCATGGCAATATAATTCTTTTAGGGATGGGGAGGTGGGGGAAGGTTCTGGGATGACAGAGAGTAAGATCAACATACCTTGTTTGCAACTCGTGAATACCTTCACACAACCGATCTGCATTGCTCCGAAAACGTAATATAAGATCAAATATTGCAAGTAGTGACTTGTACAGGGACTGCGAAAGCTCTCCAAGGAGAGATTTCTCTACAATGGAATGCAAATATTTCTCATGAGCTGCAAGCAGGTCATCGAGATCCTTTGCTACTTCCATCTCACTTAAAAAGTTTGACCATGATACTTCCAAGACTTCGAACATTATATAATATTGCAAGTTTGAAATAAAGTGATTAATTTCAACCCAAAGAACCTGGCAGCGCCTCAATGTTGAAACTAACTGCATCTTTACCACATGTTGCAATCTGGTAAAGGAATTAGAAGTAATACAGTTTGGTTTCATGGTCTTCCAGGCACCAATAAGCGCATGCTCAACTCTTCTAAGTTTCCACAGAAAATTAAAAATTCTTAAATACCTTGCCATTACAGACTCTGTGAACACAGTATCTAGTGGAACTCTTGCATCATATTCTAATGAAAATACATCCCAGCCCCTATCGCCACTTTCGTGTGGCATCATTTTGACCCTGAGCCTATCCAAAATGTCATGATCATCATACTGAGCATTAGATGCCCGAATTGCAGTTTCCAGCAATCCGGAAAGTTTGAAGGAGCTTATAGTATTAGCCGGCTCGGAAAGCTCAGGCCCAACGATATCCATTAAATATTGCACAAAATCACCTTGGCCAAGCAATAAATACCGTTTAATTGCAAGACAGTGTTCTTTGAACTTGTACCTCGTGTAAATTACGTCCAACAGATGCTTGTCAATTCTTTTGGCAGCTTCATCGACCAATGATTCAAGGGTATCGGTTTCACCATACCCGAAACCACCTCTTCTAGCTGAGGCCCCTGTATCAGTTGCAACCTCTGTTGCAGCATCAGTCCAACCACGATCCTCACAACAAACACGAAGGAAATTTATGGACTTCCCAGTTCTTAAAATCCGCTGAGCAAGAGAAGGCGAAATGAACAAAGGAAGCATCGCATCATGGAGCCTATAACCTTCTCTCCAAAGCGATTCAGCTTTTACTGGCTGTCCGACGATGAAAAACTCAGCAAAGATATCTTCTAACTCCCCTTCTAAAACCCACTTCTTCACCATTCCAAACAGCGGAGAACACACGCGCTGCAGCAATCTCCTCATGAACTCATGAACTAATGGATCACCATGTTGGGCATGCAAATGAATCGCACCAGCCATCGCTCCGCCCCTCAAAACCCTACATTTCTCAACCAAATCAGCCATCAACCTCATCTTCACCATAGGCTCAGCGAGCCAAACAGCCAACCTCCTTAGCGAAAGATAATTCCCGGAACTAGCCGATTCAGACACTAACGGAATCGGATTCGAAGACTGCGCCTCCAACACAGCCAACAACTTATAGTACTCCGTAAGCTCATCTTGCAACGCAGAACAAAACGCCTGCCCAACAGTTCCCACATCTTCGGCCGGAAACCTATCCATACTCCGCGATATAAACCCCGTAACCTTCTTAAACAACCACCCCAATTCACAAAGCTTATGAACCACAGTCCTCGTCGCTCTAGGCACCTTAATCAAATCCGATAAAACATAACCAACATTATCACTCTCGAATTTCACATAACTCCCATCAACACCTTGACAAGCATAAATCACATCCCTAACTAAAAGCTCTTCACACACCTCATTCTCTTCCTTAACCAAATTCACAAACTCCCTAAAAGCGATTTCGCGCAGATTCTCCGAATCTTTGGCAACAAGCAAAACCCCATTACTCCATCCCTTTTCCGGGGCATGCGAAACCCTAGAACTCGAACCTTTACCCAATTGAGCATCTGAGAAACCCAAATTGGGCAAAAGAACCGAAGAATCTAAATTTTTGGTGTTTTTTCGATCTTCGGATATGATTTTAAGTAAATAGACGACTGCCCATTTGTTGTTGACGCTTCCAGGGCCGTTCTTGGAGGCGAATTTGGTGTAGAGGTCGGCAAAGGAGAGGGCTTCGGAGGAGCGGCCTTGGGTGGCGAGGCGGCGCTTGACGGAGTCGGCGATGGCGGCGGCGTCGGGGGCGACGGAGGGGGTGAGGCGGCTGGAGAGGATGCGGTGGGCGTAGCGGAGGCAGGATTGGAAGTGTGGGGAGTTAGGGTTTGGAGAGTCGGTGGTGTTGTTTTGTTGTTGTTGTTGTTGTTGAGAGAGTAAGCGGAGGACGAGTTCTTTCACTAGATCTGGAAGCTTCTGATGGTCTTCTTCTTCGTCCATGGTTGTTGAAAAAGTAGTGTGTCGTGTGAAGAAGAAGAAGAAGAAGAAGAAGAATGGGGGAGGGAGAAAAACGGAAATGACTTTTGAAGAAGGGATTTTTTTTTTTTTTTTTTTTTTTTTTTTTTTTTTTTTTTTTTTTTAAAGTTACGAGTTGCTGGGTGAGGAGTGAGAGGGAGTGAGTGTGTTGCTTTTTTGATTTGAGGTGGGCGCCGAAATGAGATGGAATGTGAAGCCTTTTTGTTTTAATTTCAAAAGGTGGGGATCACGATACTCTCATTTTGTGTCTCCTTTCACTGCTCACTTCTAAGGGCAAGGCTTTTAAGTTTTAACATCATTATCATGGCTAAAAATATTCTACCGTAATTCTTCGTCCGGTTTCATTTATAAGCTAAAAAAGACACTAGGTTGACCTAGCGAAAACTGGTTTGGCGCTTAGGAACTTTAAGGTTAAAGACTCGAGTCCCAGTGAGACAACAATTCTTGAGGAGGATCTATACCATTGAGTCAAAGACTCGTACAGTTCGCGGGTCCGAGGTGGATTAGTTAGGCCACAAAAAATGTGAAGCTCAGACACCACCTCGGAGGCTCGGACCACAAAAAACCAACTAACTTTCTATTTTTAATACAATCATTCCTAAAATATCCTCGTAATGTGGTTGAGTCATTTAATTCTTGTTTCATTCTCAATGTAAATTTACTAAAATAATCTTTTTTTTTATGAATTTGAGATAATTAATTACACTCAACTAACTTCCTTCATAAGTGTGAATTAGTTATTTTTGCTTAAAAATGGTACCAGGTGGAGTATTTACATAAAATTACTCTCTCCGTTTCATATGAAGTATGTTTTAGGCTTTTTTTTGAATTAATGGAATGGAATGATATGGAATTGATTTATGTTCCATTGTTTGAATATTCTAATTTAGAATGGAACGGAATGGAACTTGATGGAGTGCATTTCATCCTTTTCCATCCAATCCTTCTACTTCACTTTTTGTTCCCTCCCAAATTGGGGTATACGTGATGGAATCAAAATATCCTTTATTTTAAATTTCATTCATTCCATATTCAAATATTGAAAATCGAAACAATGGAATGATAATTTTATAACATTTCGGTCCACTCCACCTCATTCCACCTCACTTGTGGTAGACCGACCCTCGGTCTACCCTAAAACGCCCTCGGCCGACCAGAATACTCACTGGCCGACCAGAATTCTCATTCTGCCGGGTCACGCATCTTTGGGCCGAGCACATGCCATAGGACCCACCCTAACGACTCTGGACCGAGTACAGGGACCTCTTCCCTTAAAGAGTCCAAGCTAAGGGCGCGTGAGCCTAGCTCGCCAACCAGATAAGACTAACCGCTAACAGGATAAGGATGAATGACTCATCCCTTATCCTATAAAGGGACACGTCAGCCCTACTGGACCTCCGTACAGGCCCATAGGGTACAACACCGCTCCCCCTATAAATAGCTGTCTCCAGCTAGGGGCTCAGGTACGTTCTTTCTCCCTAATCATACACTAGCACACACTTGTGATTAGGGAAACCCTAGTTATCCCAACTGGATAGCTAGCATACCAACAAAATCACACAGTAACATCAGACCGTATTCTAGCTCTTAGGTCTTCCATACCCTTGAGCTAGGGTTATACTCTGAACATTGTGTCTAGGACATAACATTGGAAAAGAGTAGTTGAAGGGGTGGTTTCCCCCCACGTTTGAAAATTTGGGCCTAATCACAAAAGCCCAAAAGCCTACATCGCGCCACTAAAAGGACACGTGGCGCACAACTAATGGAAAGAAGCATCTCGAAAACCCAAAAGGCAGCATGCACCATCATGACCCCTCTGACACAAGGCAGCACGTATCATAGAAGGACATCCAAACGTCCTTTCAGTCAGTCAAGGGGACAGCGAGGCAGGGTGAGCTGTCCTGAACTCATTATCCCCTACCGAGCTTAACCCTCGACACCTTGAAGGTCACATACGAAGAACTCTCAGCTCGGCTCAAGACTCGAAAAGTCTTACAGAGCTAAGGGTCGGTCTACCCTAAAACGCCCTCAGCCGACCAGAATACTCACTGGCCGACCAGAATTCTCATTCTGCCGGGTCACGCATCTTTGGGCCGAGCACATGCCTTAGGACCCACCCTAACGACTCTGGACCGAGTACAGGGACCTCTTCCCTTAAAGAGTCCAAGCTAAGGGCGCGTGAGCCTAGCTCGCCAACCAGATAAGACTAACCGCTAACAGGATAAGGATGAATGACTCATCCCTTATCCTATAAAGGGACACGTCAGCCCTACTGGACCTCCGTACAGGCCCATAGGGTACAACACCGCTCCCCCTATAAATAGCTGTCTCCAGCTAGGGGCTCAGGTACGTTCTTTCTCCCTAATCATACACTAGCACACACTTGTGATTAGGGAAACCCTAGTTATCCCAACAGGATAGCTAGCATACCAACAAAATCACACAGTAACATCAGACCGTATTCTAGCTCTTAGGTCTTCCATACCCTTGAGCTAGGGTTATACTCTGAACATTGTGTCTAGGACATAACATCACTCTTCTCCATTCCGCTTAGTATTGGCAATTAGGGGCCACTGCCCACTGGCCCGCCCAGCCCGCCCGCAAAATTTGCGGGCAGGGCTTGATTTTTTCGCCCATAAAATTTTTAGGGCTGGGCAGTGTAACATCCCAAAAATTGATATTAAATAATATAATTTTAATATGTAAATATCTATTTAAGGATAGGGTTAAGCCTTAGAAATTGTACAAGGTTAGAAGGGTAGTATGAGCATAGGCCGACCTAGGATGTGAGATTAAGGCCTCGGGCCAATCTCGGCCGAGCTAGACAAGATTGTGTGCTTCTGAACCGAGCTGAAAGGGAACCCAACGTGAAACCCATTGTCCAGTCTGGATTATCCGACCTCAACGCAGCTCATAGCGTTATCCGAAAGGTAAGCTCGGACTGCTGATGTTCCTACAAACCGAGCCAGCATATCCTGGCCGACGTATTCGAGCTGACACATCCTAGCTCTTCCGTGCCAGCTCATGTTGAGCTGTTGACCCTTTGGTTTCCGTGTCATCCGTACGGTACTATTTTTCACTTTACGTCTCTATCATTACTTTATGTCCCTTTCAATGTACTATTCATGGCTTCCTCAAGAAGCCAATGAATCTTGGCCATACAATCTATCTTCCACAAGAAGCCAATGAATCCTAGCCACACAAATATTTTCCCTAAATGAATAAAAGAAAGCCCAAACACCCCATAACACACTTTGCATTCCTCATTCTCTCCCTCCTACGAATCTCTCTCTTTTTCTCTTTCAAGTTCCAGCAACAACAAACCCCCAACATATTTTCTTTCTCTCCTCACGAAACACCCTCTCTTCCACCAACCGGAAACCTTCTGTCCGTCGTTTCCCCCTTCCGATTTGGAGTCTCTGGACCGCCGTGAAGACCGTGGGTAGCGTGGTGTGGTGGTGGCAGCAAGGAGGAAAAGGATCCAAGGGGCTTGGAGTTCTCAGGGTCAAGGTCAAGGAAAACCACTCTCAAGCTCTCAACTCTTCTCTCTCGGTTTGAGGTAAGGAGTGAGTGTTACCTCTACTTGAGTTTGGGTTTCTAGGGTGTTCATAAAGGGTACTAAGAGTGGGTGTTAGATTAGGAAATGGATCTAGGTTAATGTAGAAAGGAAATGGTAAAAAGGGAAAAAGGGGAACTAATAAACGAATTAGAAACTTGAGTTCGAAGTAGGGATGAGTATCGTTATATGCTATATGTTGGTATTTACATGATGGAATGGTTGAGTGTTTTATTCTTATGGTTGTTGCTGTTGTATAAGTGATTATGAACTTTGTGTATAAAAGTTTATGAGCTTTGATATTTATGATCCATGACTGTGGCCGAGCTGAGTGACTACGGGAATGGGTATGAGAAAATGGTAGAGATGGAAAGTAGGAGAGATAGAGTAATAAGGCAGAAAATGAGTAAGGTTAATGGAAAGAGGGAATGGTTACTGAATTGAGCCGAGAGAGGCCGAGCTAAGTAAATAATGAGATTAATGCAAAGAGGAATAAATTAGAGGTGAACTGAGGTGTGCTGAACTAAAAGTAATGGTTAATAAGATAAGGGGAATTAGAGAGAAATGGTTGTGTGGTCGGGTCATAGCAGACGCGTACTGGGTGCGTGCATTGATCGCGTAAGCCGAGCATTGTGGTGCTCGCAGCTGTAAGACGAGCATGGTGGTGCTCGCAGTTATGACTCACAAGGTTCCGAGAACGGAATCGGTGGGATGTGTTCCTGGTCATAGCAGACGCGTACTGGGTGCGTGCATTGATCGCGTAAGCCGAGCATTGTGGTGCTCGCAGCTGTAAGACGAGTATTGTGGTACTCGCAGTGATGGACACTCCTTACTCCATAGAATGATCGGCGGTAGTGTTCCTGGTCATAGCAGACGCGTACTGGGTGCGTGCATTGATCGCATAAGCCGAGCATTGTGGTGCTCGCAGCTGTAAGACGGGTATTGTGGTACTCGCAGTTATGGACACTCCAATATCCGACCTAAATGGTGTAAGACATGCACTGGGTGTATGTATCCGAGAAGAGTAAAAGATTGTAAACTAGGTGAAAATGGAATAATGCGTAGTGTCCGAGATAGTGATGGTAATCCGAGGTAAGAGAATGTGAACCGAGGTAAAGTTAGTAGGTAATGAGCAAACTGGTTTATGATGTGAGCCGAGCTAGACGAGGATGTGGGTATGCGAACCGAGCTAAATGTTGATATATGCATGAGATATATGGGTTTGATTACTTGTGATTTATTTGCTATTTGACTACGTGTGTTTGGCTTGGTAGTTCGGTATGTCATTCTAGAAACTGCTTATTTAAGTTCTGTGTAATGCTCACCTCCTTACCATTTTTCAGGTACTGAGCCCGAGCAAACGCAGTCCCCGACCGAGCAGGATCACTCTCCCTCACAGGGAGAGTAAGTTATTTAGAGTCATAGATGTGGATAGGTCCGAGCTAAAATATTTGTTTTGTATTGGGTCTCGGCTATTTGGTCCGAGTTAAAACACGCTTTTGTATATTTTGATCTCGGCCCGATGGCCGAGCTAAACATCATTTTTGTAATTCGAACTAATGAGCTCGGTGTAGCTATGTTTCTCAACTCTTGTTTATTGATTAATGAAGTCTTCCGCTTTATTAACTCTGATGTTTTTGTGATTAAGGGAAGGAAATATTATTTTGGCAAATATCATATTCATCTTAAAAGAAATTTTAAATCCTAATTTCGGGGTAATTAAGGGTAATTATTATATAGGGTGTTACATTTTTGGTATCAGAGCAGTTTCTCCTCGGCCTATTGGAGTTACAAAGGACTCCAGTGGTTACTCACCAAGAGAGTGACAAATAAGTAAAGTCTAGAAGTTTTAAGTTAGACAATAGAGCTCATGGGCATATATGTTTATATATATATATATATATATATAATTACTTGATTAACCGGTGGTTAATTGGCTTTCTCTCCGTGACCGAGCAGCATGGCTGGGAGACGAGCTGATAACGACCGAATTGCTGCTGTGTTGGAAACTTTGGTTCAACTACAGCAGAACCAAGCGCAGGCTCAGCATAATCAGGCTGAGAACCTCGCTCAATTGGTGAATATCAGAACGTGACCAATCTCTCGCAATTGGTGAACATGGCTAGCACTTATGAGAAGGGGCTCAAGAGGAAAGCTGACGGAAAAAGGAACAGGTCGACACAGAAAGCAGTGGGTCCGATCAGAGGAAAAGGAGCTATCCAGAGATCAGCCCCCTATGCGAATCCGAGCTCAAGAGTGGCAACAACTCAAAGGAGCGGTGGTCAGATGGTGGTTGTCCCTGGCCCCTATCCGATCTGCCAACACTGCGGAAGGCAGCACCGGGGAGAATGCTGGAATCTGGATCCGAGCAAAACCAGAGGATCCTGTTTCCGGTGTGGCAAGCCTGGCCATTTTGCAGCTCGGTGTACCGAGAATATTGTGAAGGAAGAGGTCAATGTGACCAAGGCTCATCAGACTGGTATTAACCGACCTATGCAGAGAGGCAAGGTTTACACTATGGATGGAGAATAAGTGACTGATGCTGACGAACTGATCCGAGGTACTTGTCAAGTAAACAGTATTCCTTGTGCTGTACTATTTGACTGTGGAGCCACACATTCTTTCATTTCCCTTGACTGTATGAATAGACTAAAACTATCCCCAGTAGAAATGCCTTACAAACTATCCATTTCTACCCCAACCAATTCTTCTGTAATCACTTCTAAAATGTGTCTAGAGTGTCCTATCCAAGTATTAGGCAGAGAATTTAAAGTCAATCTGATCTGTCTACCCTTAACCAAGCTAGATATTATCCTTGGCATGGACTGGATGTCTCAACACCGTGTCTTACTCGATTGCCGAGAAAAGACCATAATCTTTAGTGGCCCGTCTGTTGCGAAGTTAGAAACAACAGAGGTGTTGGAAAACTACACTCGGTGGGTGAAATAACTAGGAACACTAGGAGAACACCTAGAAGGGGGGGTTGAATAGGTGTTATAGAAACTTTGAAAGATTTTCGCAAGAAACAAATCTAAACGATTAAAACCAATGAAAATCAATCAATTAACAAATATTATATGAGAGATTAAGCGGAAACAATCAACACCAATATTCTTATTGATTCACCTAGGTTATGAAAATGATTTTCACTTTATCAATTTTGCACAATAAAGATTCAATTCAATCAAATATAGAAAAATCACTTTTTCTAGGTTTTCAATCAAGAACACAATTAATAACAAGAATTGTAAAGAGTAGAGAGTTTAGAGATACGACACAGTGATTTATCCTGGTTCACTTTCATCCACTTGAAAGCTACTCCAGTCCCCTCTTCAACCAAGAGAGATTCTTCACTATGAGGAATTAGAGTTTCTCAAATTACAAGTAAATGCCTCACAAGACTTCCTTCTTGCTAGCCTACAAGAGATACCACACCCTTGCCTTGTAACCCTATTGATATCTAATCTAACCTCTACTTGCTTGTTGATAACCCCACAACAAGTCTTCTTTGCTTGCTTCACTCACAAGACTTCCAAGTACTTTGAGATTCTTCAAAGTGCCTTCCAAATGCTTGATGAAATGCTTCTTCAAGACTTTCAACTAAACTTGCTTGATTCACAAAATCAAGGCTTCCTTTGTTGTAGAATGTTTGCCTCTTGCAATGATTACAACTCAATAGAAAACAAAAACAATCCTATGAATCTCTTTCAAAAGCTATGAAATATCAACATGAGAGATTCAAGGTTCTTGATCAAAGAATATAAAAATGAGAGCTTTGATCTTGAGAGAGTGAGAGAGAATAGTGTGGCTTTGATTCTTTGTAAAATTGTGTATCAAAATGATTCTAGTTGATAGAAATGATTAGGAAAAGGTTTATATAGAATACCCAAAAGTTGGAGCACTTAGAATGGCTTTTGAGAAGTGAAAAACGTATTTAAAAAAGCATATCTGATCAAGTTACTCGAGTGAAATGAGTGTTACTCGAGTAATACGAAAGCTGCATAAATTTCACTCGAGTGAAAAAGGTTTTACTCGAGTAAAAGTTCAGATAATCGATTATCAAAAGTTTTTTAATCGATTATCAGTTCAAAATACACTGTTAATCAATTATCAAAATCTGTTAATCGATTATTAACATTAAAAATCACTTAAAACTTGTTTTCTCAAAAACTAAACCTTTTCTTTCAAACCTTTAAGCCACCTATTGATTTTAGGCAAAGTGAATACTCAAAATATGATATAATCATGCAATCAAAAGAAATTCACTACCCTCTAATAAATTCTACCCAAACTCATAAACTAAAAGACTTGTGAGGCAAAAGATAAAACAATAAAACATAAACTACCAAACTAAGTCTTCATGAGTTGGCTCTCTCTTCATAACTTGATGTTTGTTGTTGCTTGTTGAGCTTGAACTTGATCAACACACTTGTAGCTTGTTCAAAACCTTTTGGCATTTATCAAAACATTCTTCATGGATCTTACAATCTCCCCCTTTTTGAAAATGACAAACATGTTTTGAAATCATTTGAAGTTCATTGAAGTTGTTGATGCTTGAACCATTTGTTCACTTGGTGAGACTCTTGCTCCCCCTCAATTAATGCTTTTGACATTTGAAATCCAATTGAGTAAAGCTTGATTCTCCCCCTATCTTCAACAACTTTGCTCAACGTACATAAAAACAACAAAAACAACCTTTCTCCAAACATACCATTTTATTTCTCCCCTTTGTTTCAAAACATCATATTTCTCAGAGGAACCGACCTTAGACCAAATTCCTGTGGTCGGAGAATTCCCTGAGGTTTTCTCGGATGAAATGTCTGGCTTACCGCCGAATAGAGAAGTAGAGTTCAGTATAGACCTCCTTCCGGGAACTGGCCCGATCTCAATTGCTCTGTACAGAATGGCGCCTCCCGAGCTAGAAGAACTTAAGAAACAGCTGGAAGAACTTTTGGCCAAAAAGCTAATCCGACCAAGCGTATCGCCGTGGGGAGCCCCAATCCTGTTTGTGAAAAAGAAAGATGGTAGTCTCAGAATGTGCACTGATTATAGGAAGCTCAATGCGGTAACGGTGAAGAACAAATATCCCCTCCCTCGGATTGATGATTTATTGGACCAACTCAAGGGAGCGTCGGTGTTTTCAAAGATAGATCTCCGATCTGGATATCACCAAATCCAAGTCCGAGAAGAAGACATTCCGAAGACAGCCTTCCGATCAAGGTATGGGCATTTTGAGTATGTGGTTATGCCCTTTGGACTTACCAACGCCCCAACTATCTTCATGGACTACATGAATAGAATCTTTCGACCTTACCTGGACTCGTTCGTGATAGTCTTCATTGACGATATCCTCATCTACTCCCAAAATCCGAGTGAGCACGAGCAGCATCTAAGAACGGTGTTGCAGGTTTTGAAGGATAAGAACCTTTACGCTAAGCTCTCTAAGTGCAACTTTTGGCTCAACGAGGTTCATTTCCTCGGACATGTGATATCCGCGCAAGGTGTAGCAGTTGATCCCTCCAAGGTGGAAGCGGTACTTAAGTGGGAGAGACCCAACTCGGTCACTGAGATCAGGAGTTTCCTCGGTCTCGCAGGGTATTAGAGAAGATTCATTGAAGGATTCTCTAAACTGGCGCTACCATTGACCTCGTTAACTAGAAAGGATATCCCATACCAATGGTCCGAGGTGTGCGAACAGAGCTTTCAAGAGCTAAAGAAAAGGTTGACGAGCTCGCCCGTGTTGATTCTACCCGATCCGACCAAAACCTTTCGACGTGTTTTGTGATGCCTCAAAGCAGGGTCTCGGCTGTGTGTTGATGCAACAAGGAAAAGTGGTGGCTTATGCCTCTCGGCAACTTCGGCAACACGAGCAGAACTACCCCACACATGACCTCGAATTAGCAGCAGTGGTGTTCACCCTTAAGATTTGGAGACACTACCTGTATGGCACGAAATTCAAGGTGTTCAGTGACCACAAGAGTCTCGCTATCTGTTCGACCAGAAAGAACTCAACATGAGACAGCGCAGATGGGTGGAATTTTTGAAAGATTACGATTTCAACTTGCACTATCACCCTGGAAAAGCCAACGTGGTGGCCGACGCACTGAGCAGGAAGAGTCTTCATTTGAGCAACATGATGGTCCGAGAGATGCAGTTGATGCAGGAGTTCAGTGATCTTAACCTCGGCATACAGAAGAAGGAAAACAGTGTTGTCTTGGAAATGCTGCAAGTAACCAATGATTTCGTGGGTTTCATCAAGGAAAGACAGGCTGCCGACCTAGAACTCCAGAAGCTATTAGAAAGAGCCGGAGACAAGGATGAGCTCGACTTCACTAAAGGATCTGATGGTCTCGTACGATTTCGAGGCCGAGTTTGCATCCCCATGGACTTTGAAGTCCGAAGAGAGTTAATGGAAGAAGCCCACAAGTCGAAGATGAGTCTTCATTCGGGTGCCACAAAGATGTATCAAGATTTGAAGAGGTTATTTTGGTGGCCGAAGTTGAAGACCGACGTGGCCGATTATGTGCCAAAAAAAAAGAGAAGAAAGCGTGCCTAACGTGCACCTTGAAGAAAAATTGGCACCAATGACATGAGGGGCCACTATTCAAAAAAAAGAGAGAGAGAGAATAAGAAATGTGCACATGTCTATGTATGAAAGAAAAAGAGAAAGCATGTAGTGATAACATTTCATAAAGCACCAGATAAAGGTGTGCGTATGTAAAGCACCTAAAGAAGCATCAAGGTCCATGGAACCTATACCAAAACACCCAATGCTAACAAAAGACAAGAAATGTCAAGAAGTTGAGAAAGTCAAAGAGTCAAGATCCGGCGGCAAAGTCTAGTAGCGGTAAAGCAACGAAATCAAATCCGGTTAAAGGCATACAAAATGCAAAGCCAAAAGCAGTAACCAGAACCATAATTCAAATGGCAAAATAACAAAAGTAGCAGCATACGCAGTGAAAATAAAGCCTACATGCGGAAGAGGGAATTCAAGGAGGTATCCCTACAAGCCTCCTCGTAGGCATGCTTTCGGGCAACGAAATCATTAATCTCCGCATCAAGTCGCTCCAACTCTGAAGTTGTTTGGTCAAGCTGGGAAGAAAGTTCTTTGATACGGGACACCAGCGGAGCACAGCGTTCCTGCAAGGAGCGCTCAGCTTCAACCAAATCAGCATCATCGAACGGAGGGTGCAAGCTCTCAAAACCAGCAATGGCGTTCTCAAGCCAAGCACCAGAATAATGCTGATACTTGAGAGAATACAAGCAATCCAAAATCTCGGCTTTGTCCTCCCATGGCAAGGCATCCACATCAGCCGAACGAACCAACAACAACATCTCCAGTAAGGTGCATGAGGCGGACTCCCTGAAAAGGCGGGGAAGTGAAGCATGAGGTGGTATCAAGGCAGGGTGAGCAAGAAGGAACGAATCAACCAGGGACTGATCTTCCACATCCAGCGAACCACGGGACCTAGCAGAAAGTGCAGCTGCAAAAAGCACACAACAACACGCACAAAGATAGTGAGGCTAGCAAACAAAGTGAAGAAATGTAAAAAGCCTTACTTAGATCAAGCACATGGTGAGATACTCACAAATCGAAGAAGACCCTGGAGAAGCAGAAATGTGACCCGCCCTTACAGAAGGAGTCTGTAAATGAGGAACCTCATGTATAGAACGCCCATCAAGAGGGGTGGGGACACTCCCAGGAATTTCAGCTGTGCTGGTCGAGGCTAGGCCCTTATCAGCAGAAGGAATAAAAACCATGGGGACAGAAGGTCCTCCAACCAAAGTCTCAGCAGTAATAGCAGCTTGGCTTTCCTCGGGAGCAGAGGCATCCACCTCAACATCCATCCCGACAAGTGCATCTTCAAACCTCTGAGTCTCAGCAATAACTTCTTCGAATAATATCAGTAGCATTCGAAGGGGCCTCAGAAGGCGCGCCCTTGGAAGTGACGGAAACGCTTTTGAAAACACCAACTGAGGGCATAAAAGAGTCGGCATCCGCACACGCAGCAGCATTAAAAAGGGCAGAAGGAGTAGCATCCCCATCAACGGAGGGATGATGGCAGAAATCCATGGGTCTTTACGGCCAGGAACAGATAGAAGTGTCGAAGGACCAATGGGAGCATGACCACCTCCAGAGACTTGAGGTGAAGGCGGCGAAAAATGACCACCAGAATCGCCTACATCCATAAGGAAAGGAAAAGCATCAGTAATGCCATGAAGCTGCCTAAGCAAAGCGCATTGGAAATAAAGAAGCCAAAGAAAGAACAAAAAAATAAAGAAAAAAAAGAAAAGAAAACGAAGGGCTACAGTAAGAGTAAGAAAAGAGAAGGCAAAAAATGAAACCTGGGGGACACTCCTCCTCAGCGCCACCGCTTTCAGCAGACTCGTAATAGGCTAAAAGAGAGTCATCCGAGCTAATCTCGTCGGCATCGTCTTGGACCAAATCTATATGAGCAGGAGAAGAAGGAGCAATGTGGATACCAACAGCTCGCAAACGACTAGATTGGCGGGAGGGTGCGGCTGCAGTTGTCTTTTTCTTCTTCCGGGGCAAGGCGGCGCCACTGCCACCACCCTTGGCAGGAGACTTTGAAACAGAGGGACCTTGAGAAGCGGTTTTCCTTTTTCCCCTTTGGGATGCAACAGGGGAAGACGCAGCAGCCTTGCGTCTAGGGGAATCTTCCTCGTCTGAAAGCAAAACAGAATAAAAGAATTAATACAAAGCAGGAAAGCAGGAAACAACAAGAACAGAAAAATGGCCGAGATATTTACCTTTGACTTTGCTCATTGAAGTGCAAAAATAGGGGTCATTGTATACTATGGGCAACAGAGAAGGGGTCGAATGCTGTGAAGAGGCCTCAAAGTCACGCAAATGCTGGAGAATATCTTCATGGGATGTGATCCAACCACGCAAAACACCCCCGACGCGGAAGGGAGAAACATGACCACGAGGGATTTCAGAAACATCAGGTGTTGCACCAAAAAGCAACACTTTGACCAGACCTTCCACAAGAGCTTGTTCGATATGGAGAACGCATGGAGCCTGATCACGTCCAAATTGCCTAGCCACACGATCAGGACGGTAGGCGCAAGGCCAGAGAGCTCCACCGTGGGCTCTCTTATTATCCAGTGGAACAAAACTAGGCAAACAGCGAACAGTCAGAATCAGCTTCCATAAATCAAAAATGCCTTCAAAATGAGCAGCAGAATCATTCCTGGTGGCAAACTCTTCTTCATCATACAGGGGATGCAAAGGGTCACCACCCTCCATGATATTACCTAAGTAAGGACGAAACACGAACTTGTCTTCCAAGTCAATCAAAGAAATCAATGATTCTCTCGGAAAGCCCTTTGTCCAACACCAGGAGCGAGGCTCCAAATCAGCAGGATTACCCGAAGGAGGAAGTCTGACAAGACCATAGTCAGGGAAGCATTCAAACAAAAAGTACTAAAGGAAAGTCAAATCAATGTAGGAGTTGATTGCAAAGCGTCTGAGAAATACGCATCTGTTCAGCCACCTGGTCGAGGCGAGCGTACAGACCTCATAGATAGAATGAAGCAAGAGGAAGGCGGATGCCTTACGCCAAAGAACAAGCAAAGAGAAAAACACATGGGCTCACCGATTCCCACGGAGGACCAGGGAATACGTATCTACTTAGCCAGAAAGCAACGAAAGCAACACGAATAAGGCGTTGATCCTTGATAGGACCAGCCTGAAACTTACCGTCATGGAAGTCGCCGAAGAAGCATCTAACCCAACTAGCAAAAGTATATTTAAGGGAGGAACGTTGACTCGCCCTCTGGCCTCTCGGAACCAAGTTCCCAGTACCCCGCACTCTTTGAGAAGAGGAGCCTCTCGCATAAGAAGCACGCCTTCGTTTGAAAAGATCGCGCGAATACTTGGCGCTGAGAGCCGAAGCGGCCTTCAACTCCACTGATTGTTCGGAAAGGCGTTCGTCAACACCTTCTACGTCAAAGCCTCTATCTCAAAAGGATGGAAGCTTGAGAAGTACAAGCACATCTTCAAGGGTCGGAGTGAACTCCCCCCATGATGTCAAGAAAGTGTGGGTAGAGGAGCACCAGCGTTGCATCAGAACCAACAAATCGTCAGGCTTGCGGTTGGCGCCGAGTCGAGGGGACGCCTTGGTCGCAGCGGCAACGCCTACCCTCTCCAAAATAGCCGCAAACCCAGGATCAGTGGAGAACGTGTGATCGACCCACTCTTGCCAGCCGCTGGTACCCCCAACACGAACATTGAAGTTCAGATCCACCCAAGGAAACTCTGAGTGGCGAAGGCAAGAACGGAGTAGCGAAGGGCCCAATGCACAGTGATCCTTGTGGTAAGAAGGCGGAGAAATGAGTTCGGCAACATCTTCAGGGATCACCATGGCTCTGGTAGGAGGGTCAGTAAGGAGAGCACCCGAATCGGGGCCAAAGGGCGAATCCGCCTTCACCCTCGCTGCCCAACGGCGGTGACCTGGTTCGAGAGGGTAAGAACGAGGACAAGGGAGTCGCTGTAAGAAGCAATAAGAGATAGGGCCAGGAAGTTGAATCTCTTCTTCAGAACTTGAAGAGGCATCTTCGACTTCGGAGGGAGCAGCAGCTTTAGACCCTGACATGATAGCAACAAATGTGGAAGAAGACAAGAGACATAGGAGATTAAGGGATGAAGAAGACGAAGAACAGAGGGGTAATAGAGAAGGTTTCTGTTTTGAGAGAAGTAAGAAGCGGAGGGAGACGTTTCAGGTAGTAAAGGGAGAAAGAGAGTAAGTAGAGGTAGAAATTTGACTAGAAGTAACTGAAGGGTTCTGGGAAGTTTTGGAGATATGTGGAAAAGAGGGAACATGGGGAAGCGTGCAACTGCTAAGAACTGAAAGGTGTTCCCTCCTCCCCATGTCGACACGTGGAGTGCAGTAGAGGAATAGGAGACGAGAGAAAAAATTGAAAAGAAGATTTGCACTGAAAAGGAGTCTCTCTTTTCATTACAAAGGGGGCAATTGTTGATACCCGAAAAATAAGTGGTCCATTAACAAAGCCCAAAATGCAAGGCCCAAATCCATCAAGGGACTAGAAATTGCCAAACAAACAAAAGTTGAGAGGAAGCACGTGACAAGCACCTGCAGTGCGAAGGCGCCCCCTCCACTGCACGCCTTCCTGAGGAAAAACACGAAACACTTTGCTGACATAGCCAAAAGGAAAGAGGGAAAATGACCGGCGACGTTGTAGGAGCCGCTGAGGCTCAAGAGGAGTGGCCACGGTTAAGAGAAGACGCCAAAAATACCAAAGTTACGGGTAAAGGCGTACCCAGCCCAGAGCGTATGTAACATCCTCACTTTAATTTAGTTAATTTTAAATTTTAATAAAATCAGAGTTTGAAAATTCATTTTAGAATTTGATTTCTTTTAAAAGGTTTTTCGAAAATCCGGCAGAGTTTCCTCTGTTTTTCGGACTTCCCAAAAATTCTCTTCTTAAAACCTGTCAGTCCAGAATATTTAAAAACTTAAAACATAATAGTTCAATAACCTGATCAGATCCTAAAGCCCAATTGGTACAAATTCAGGGCATACAATTACTACGCATATTAAATTACAAAAATAACAGTTTTCAATATAATTAAAATCCGCTCAGAGTATCATAAATGCACTCCACGTGGTGGAGAGTTTCCAGTTCGGCCCGCAACAGTGTAAGCTCCGCTTCCGTACCTGTAAAATCATATCAAGAAGGGTAGCATTACACATAACTTAAAAAGATAAATCCTAAAAGAAGACATAGCAAATAACTAAGCCTATATAATTATTAATATACTTTATTCATAATTATTCGTATAATTGATCTCTTTTAGTTCTTCACTTATTCTCACATTCCTTTAATCATTGATTCTCTTTTCTTTCTTCCTTTCCCATTCTTTTATTCTTTTTCCATTTTCATTAGGTAGTCCAGCCCCAGCCAGCCGTACGGTACTAAGCGCTAGGAGTTCCCTTATTCATTATTCATTTTCCTTTCTTTTTCCTTTTTAATCGACACGCCTTACCAGGCTCGCATCGATGCCGATACGCCTTACCAGGCTCGCACCGGACTTTCATTTTCTTTTTAATCGACACGCCTTACCAGGCTCGCATCGATGCCGATACGCCTTACCAGGCTCGCACCGGACATTCATTTTCTTTTTAATCGACACGCCTTACCAGGCTCGCATCGATGCCGATACGCCTTACCAGGCTCGCATCGGACTTCCATTTTCTTTTTCTTTTCCTTTATGACTGAGTCCAAAAGACCGTCAGCCGTTCATCTTTTATTATGACTGAGTCCAACAGACCATCAGCCGTTCATCTTTTATTATGACTGAGTCCAACAGACCATCAGCCGTTCTCTTTTATTCTTTCTTAATTATTTCCCTTTTCTCTTCTTATAATTTAAGTATTTCTTTTGTACTTGTCTCAATCTTTTGATCTTTATTTTCGTTTATGACTTATCACATTTTTCTACATTTTCTACTTTACTCTTTTTCTTTTGTTAGTTTCCCCTCGATTTTATCCAACTCTAGTTAATACGGTCAAGTATAGTATATTCTAGTTCTCGTTACTTATTCTTAGTTATTTCTTAATTTCCTTATCTCAGTCAATTACCTAACTCATTGTTCCTATTTCATTAACTATATTATATTTAATTGCTCTATTAACTTAATCTAACTTCCCTCATAATGTACTCTTTCTTCGTTTTATTATCTTTTTATTAATCCGCTTAACGTTTTCCTATTTTCTTTTAAATCTAATTCATTCTTTTGTGCTTATTGCTCTAATCGGTCCTGCACGTATTTATTATTTCCATTACTAATCCCTCCTTTATCTCACTTTACTCTTTGGGTACTATTATACTTATTATCTTTTAGTTCATTAATTCTACTCTCCCTTTTGCCTATTTCGTTTTATCCTTTTGTCCTTTTACTTCCCCTGTGGTTTTATTTTTATGATTGCTCACGTTCTTGTTTTATCCTGACTATTTTAATATTCTAATTACGCTCATTCGTTCCGGGCCTTATTCTACGCTCATTCCTTTTATTCCCTAAAGTGTGGTTTCTAATACAATTTTATTTACTTCCTTTATATCCACGAGGGTTACCCTAAGGTTCATTAACATACTTTTTAATTGCCCTATTCTCAGCTACCACTATAGCATCCTAGAATTTACTTCTTAAGTAAAGGTAACGCGAACCCTCTTACCTCGGGCTTTTTAAATAGAACCTGGATTTTAGCTCGACGACGATGACGGCGTCGGTGTTGCTCCTCGTTAGCGGGAACGATCGCGGCTGGATCGAGGCAAGAGCTTCGAGCTTCGAGGTTCCCGACACGAGCCCGGCACGATCACGGGTCGGTAACGACGCTGGTGAGATCCGTGGGGAGAGAGAGAGAGCTCGTGGGTGTGAGAGAGAGCTTGTGACCGAGAGAGGAGAGACACGCGGTGGTGATGGTGGCTGGGTGGGTGGTGGCCGGCGGAGGGTGGCGAATCCGCCAGAGGAAAGAGGAGGAAGAGAGAGATTGGGAACTGGTGGTAAGGGAAAGAGATCTATGATGATGGTGGGGGTTCTTGGCGGTGGCGGTTGTAGTGGTGGTGGCCGCGGCTTGGTGGCCGGAGAGGAAGAGGAGGGCGGTGGAGAAAGAGAAAGGGAGAGAGAGAGGGAGAGAAACCAAGAGGGAAGAGAGAGGGAGGGGTCTTGATGGTGGTGGGGGTGGCGGAAGGTGGCGGCCGGAGGTGAAGAAGGTGGCCGGAGATGGTGGAGGTTAAGAAGGAGGAAGGAGAGAAGATTGGGACCGGAAATGGGGGTTTGAGGGGTGGGTTTCAGCCCCAAAACTCCATCTGTGTTGCTACTGGAACATTTTCGCTTAAGCGAAATATTTTCGCTTAAGCGAAATAGCTTCAGTGGTGACATTAGGCAGAAATACTCGAGTATTTATGTCAATACTCGGGTATTTGGACCCAAAATACTCGAGTGTTTCACAAAATACTCGAGTATAATGATCAGATAATGCTACTTCATTTTTTTTCTATTTTTCAGCTATTTTCTCCCAACTTCAAATAGCCATAACTTCTTCGTTCACCGTCGGATCTTGCTCAAATTTGACGAGCAACTTCCTAAAAATCATACCTTCATATCCAACGGTGGGAATTGTGTTTTGAGTCTTAAATATTTTATTTTTAATTTCCCAAGTTAGCGAATTTAAAACACCGAAAACACTGCTTTTAACCCTCGTTTGGTTTTCTTTGAATTCGTTTTCGATGCCAATGCTCCTTGACTCCTTTATGGCACTCAAAGAACTCCTATTCCATCATTTTAAATCCCTTTTAGGATAGTCCTTACTTCAAAATATTACTATTATTCTAATTATTTTTAGAATTAAAATTCGGGATGTTACAGCGTACACTTATGTCCAAACGAAATAGCCAGCTGTCCGAAGGAATCTTTGCTTACTTCATGCAGCCCTTCCCAAGACAAAGCCCAAGATGGAAAGACTTGCACCACTCTCCTTCTGCAGCCATTAAATGACAAAGCCAAGAAGAGAAAACAAACAAAAGGGGACCTGATAAAGAAGGAATCTGCGGCTAAAAAAGGGGAAAAGTGCCAGGAACCAAAGGGTAAAGCAAGAAGAAGCAGTGACCAGCGGGCAAAAGGCACATTATAAAAGGAGGAGGAACAACGGCAACAAGGAGAGAGGAAAAAGGGGAGAAGAGAAGAAAAGAAAAAGAAACAACACATATGCAAAAAGAGAAGAGGGGATAACGAAAAAGGAAGTGATCAACTCAGAGAAATAACAAAGCGGCCGGAAGCACACGAAGCTCCCCGAAGGCCCAGAAACAAACTCGAGAGAAATATAAGTGAGGAGGGTGCACTAGAGAACGTACCCTTCCAGCCAACATCTCAGTAACAACGATACCCCGGAGGCGAACATAAGTTCTCCCCCTCGGCAACTCAAAGGGGAAACACAAGAGAAAGAGAAGAATACCTAAGAGCAAGGGAGTCCTGAAGGCGAGCAGCACAGTGCACGCCTTTCGTCTTCTGTAAGCCCATCCGAAGCAACCGAATCAACTAAAGGAAAACGATCAATCCAATCAACTCCATGAAGCATCAAACACAGAGAAAATGCCGATCCCACTCCCCAAAATGTGGAGAGGAAACACCTGAAGAAATAACAGTGAGAAAGCGAACGAGAGAAGGGACGTGAGCCAAAAGCGCACAGTACAACAGTAGAAAACAACACTGACAACACCTACTCATTCAATATTATCTGAAGTATTTACGTACTTGTAATGGGCATCCCCGCAAAACCGGGCTAATCAAAGGCGCTTTCCCCCCCCCCCCCTTTTTTTTGCTGTAGAAATAATATCGCATTTCCACTCTATTGGAGCCAAACTTCATTAAGTTTACGAACCCTCAGTAATCTCTTAATAACTATATCTTTTCAATAAAAAAAAGATCCGAAACAATGTGCAATTGTGCATGACATATGTAATTGCTATGGACACTCTGATTTCTATTATGGATCCTTTCAATCCTTTTGCTTAAATTGTTTGAAAATGTCTCACCCCTCGTGATTTAACATTTTAGGAAAAATCTGGACATACGAAGGATTAGAGTGTCGCAACGGAGAAGGCCAAAAAAGGAACTGTATTTTATTTTTGAATGCTGCTATATTATGTAAACCCCGACAATTTTATGAAATTTGTAATTAAGACTTTTGGTTTTTCAAAGGAATGTATTAAAATACGCTATTTTTTTTAAATGTCAATTATCTTTTAAATATAAACGGGTGTTACGAATTCCCGTAAAAAAAGTAATGCAAGTAAATTAATAAAAGTGTATAATTAATAATATATATATATATATATATATTAAAAATAGTTAATTATACTGTTTCTGTCTCTTATTATAAGTCATATTTATCTAATTCACACAGATTAAAAAATTAATTATTATTCTCAAATTAAAAAAAATGTTGACATTACAAAATTACCTTTATTTAAAACTTTACAACTTTATTCATTTATTTCTCTATTGTAATTATTACTCTATCACATTTATGAAATTATGAGAGGTGTATCTGGTATAAACTCTTTAATATTATCTAGATATTCTAAAGTGACTTATAATAAGGCACAAAAAAAATTAAAAAAAATGACTTATAATAAAGGACGGAGGGGGTATATTTTATGTGTCGGATAAAACGTGAGTTATAAATAGGTTTAAATATTCTTTTGCTTATTTATCTTATTTTTATGTTTCAATTTGGTTATTTATCTTTAAAAAGAGTCAATTTAGTCTTCTAAGTTTTTAACGTTTCTCAATTTCATCATTCCATTATGTCATAAGAGTGTTAAATTTTCATCGGGATATATTGATTTTGCTTAAGATCCCTTTTCTGATTACTAGAACCTGAATTTTATCACCATAATTTGTAATTAAAAAAAAACAAAAATGTAAGTGAAATTTCATCCTAAAATGTGGTATACATTGAAATTTTATCATTAAAAATGTCAGATAAGTTGGAAAATGCAATGTCGGCTAGAAAATGTTGATTCAAGTAATTGGAAGAAGAAACATATGGCAAAATCAGTATATCTAGGCGAAAATTTAACATCATCATGACACAATGGTGAAATTGACAAACATTAAAAATATAAAAGACTAAATTGATTCTTTTTAAAATAAAAGACCAAATTAAAACGTAAAAATAAGATAAAGAAAAAAATTTAAACCTTATAAATAAAAACCGTGGAGGGAGTAATTTTTTTTTTTGTCGCCATACGTATTTAAATAGGGGCACAGTTCGTCCCTGCCACAAGTAATAGGTCGAATTGGTTCTTGACTTTGTGGGCATCGGTAAAATTAGTTCATGAAATTATTGAAATTTCAAATTAGTCCTCAAGATAGAAACATGTCAGTCATATTAGTCCTTGACGTTAATAGTCCATAAAATCAGGAACTATTTGACCGATTTCGACAATCTCGGAAACTAATTTGATCAATACTCAACTATCTTTATTTATTTATTTTTTTTCGCCAAAATAATATCGTTTTGACTATTTTGTTAGTCCATAATAAGAATCACTAATGATCATTAACGATAGAAACTAGAACTAATATAACTCACGTGTTACTGTTTCACCAACCAAATGTAATTTCGAAAATCTAATTCATCTTTGCATAGAACGTGTCATCTGTGTTGGGTCAAAACTCAGAACCATTAACAAATTAACACAAATAAATAACGAAAGCAACAGAGGACAATACAAAGAAATCCCGGGACTGCGATTTCAAAGTAAAAGAGAGACAAGAAACAACTTTGTTGAGCGGTGGCCAGCATCCATATATCGATATCAACAAAGGACGCGTGTTTCTTCAATCTCCATAACTCCGTTGCGGGGTGTTGTTTTCCCTTTTCCGCAACTCCCGGAGCACGTGGTACGAAATTTTTCTCTTGTCTCTCTTTCCATTTGCATTATCCTTCTCGTCTTTATTTTTATTTGTTTGAAACTTAAGTTTGTCTCGCTCTTTGTTCATATGTCGCAGTTTTTGTCTTTTCCTTTAATTGGTATTGCATCTTATTTTTATTGAGTAAACTTAAATCATCACCCGCGTCCCTGACTTTGTATGCATTGATCATTTTCATCTCTGAGATTATGGAAATTAATCGTACACATCCATCCTGGGATTGACAAAAGTTATTTGCTTCGGCCCTCGTGAGCCGTGACACCCTAACTTTTGTCAATCCCGTGGATGATTGCGAAATTAGATAATGTCAGGGATGAAAGTGACAAATTAGTTCAAAAACAAGGACGAAGGTGGTATTTTACTCTATTTTTAATTGTATTGTCGTTTGTAATAACTTGAGCAATTAGCGTTACACTCTCTTCAACACTACACTACATATAGTGTGGACTAATGTGATTTAGTGAATCCCTCGTGAAATTCATCCAATAATAAGGAGCGTGTCCAAGATAAAATGTTTATAAAAATGTGTTACTAACATTTATTGTTTTAACTTTCTATATATATGGGTATTGGCTTGTTCTGTTGCATACTTGTATGTCATAAAGAGTTAAATGGATGGATGTTTCAGGTATTGCATTTAGTTTCTTGGATTTCTTGTTATGTCCCTGTTTGTTCCAGTTATGATTGCTTGGATTGAGTAGGACAAGGTTCTGCTTGATTCAATTTCTGAGTACTTCTTGTCATTTCGATTTGTTTGATGGACAATTTCCGGCAAAGTCAACCAGAACCATGCTGCCTGATTGAATTTCCGACTTCTTCTGTTTTTTTAATCTGTTTGTCTTATTTTGATCTGTTTGATTGATTGATGGATAATTTAAATATGGGGAGAGATAGGGGATGGTCAATGAAGTGATCTCTGGTGTAAACTCAGTTTTTTGTGTGAAATTGAAGGCACAGCCGCACAGGCACTGCAGGTTGCTATCATGGAGTAGGATTTGTTTATTTCCATGTTATTGTATTCAATGATAAAGAACCGAGATGAGGGTCAATGTTACTAAATAGTGAGAGATGTTCTCTTGAGAAAAACATCTGTCTGAAAATTGATGGGGACTTCGGTTTCCCCACATATTCAGTAAAATGAGATCCAGGATGGGGGGGTGTTTTGGAGTCTGGAAAGAAAGTAACCATTTTTGCTTTGGCTATGTTATTTGTTCTATTCTCCATTCTCAAGCTGAAGTGGTGTTAAACTGAATATCAAATATCAATTTAACAATCTCATAGTAGTTTGGCAGTAGGAGTGGAATATTGTCTGTTAAGTGTTAACAGTATATGTTCTACTTGTCTTCCAAGAAATATGTAGCTGCTTGCGAGTCATGTCGAATGGCATATAACTTGCTTTATGGATGTGAATGAAAATTATGTTTTTGGCTTTCTGCTATGCTTTAATGACTATTGATAGTGACTTCAACTTTATTTTTTTATAATAAATGAGAGTTCATTTACTGAGCAATCCATCCATCAAGTGAAAGTATATCGTAAAGAAAATTACTGTTCACATGATATTTGTGGATCAGAAACACTAAGGCAGTCAATTTCGAAGTTGATCTATTTACTGTTGCATGTGAATAAAACTTAGATGTGTTAAATTATCCTAGGAAAACTATAAAAGGTCATTATTCTGATTTCTGACTACATAAAGACTTCTTGTTTTTTCCTCAATTCCTTCCCTCCATATGTTGGACTAAAAAAATTAAGATTTGAATAGCATTTTATATGTCTGTTCTTATGCATTGACAAGTTTACTATTTAACAGATGTAGCCTGCTGTAAAAAATAATTCAAAGCAGAGGACTCTGGACTAAATTGCAGTTCTCGGTCATTGTCATCTGGAATTAAATACTGAATATGTGATGGCTCCTGGAGGCAGTGCTTTCAAAGAAGTTATTGAATCTCACCTGATATGTTCAGATTATGAAACAGGCAAGGCTAAGTCTGAGGCCAAGAGTAAGAGTACATTCACAAAATCTAGTGTTGGATTGAATGGAAAGATTGGTAGTTCAAAGAATGGCGTGCATGACTTACTTGAGTGCCCTGTTTGCAAGAATTTAATGTATCCCCCAATTCACCAGGTGCAGTGCTTGCAATTTCTTTCTTCTTTTTTTGTGTGTGTCTGTGTTTCAAAAACCTTTTTTCTATAATGCATGAAGCCATGAAATAGATATAAGCATACAAATAGTGGCATTTAAATCCTTATCTCCATAGTCCATATAGGATGAGTACATTTGAAGATAAAATCAGTTTGATAGACACTGGTATCAATCATGAAAATTATAGGAAAGTTCACTGAGCAGAGCTCTTCTTAGTACTTACTTGGCACAAGAAGTCTAGGATACAGATATTGGTCGAATAGAAAGAAAGAAAGAAATCTGTTCATTTGCCATAGCTCCCTCAGGTAAATGCCAACTTCTGGCCTCTTAATTCTCTCCTCCCCACCAGCGGTAAATGCCCTGTTCTGCCTTCTTTAGTCTTTACTCGCTACGCTTTCACTTCCGCTTACTGCCTATTAGGTTAAGTCCCTTGCTGCCTCTTTTACATCATCTGTTAAAAACATGTTTAATTATGGGTGTGTGGGTCTATCACGCTTTTTTACTTATTCTTCCATGCAATGTGAAGGCTGCACCAAGTAGCTTATCTCTGGTGCATATTAAACTTAATTTAAGTAACCTCCTTAATTTTCTGGAAATGTGGAATTAGTTTAGTTATTGATCTTGAGTGGGAGTGATGAATGGAGAGATATATGGAGTGGGATGAGCAAATTCAATAATTTCATCCTTAGGGTTTCACGAAGTTATCATGATTATCAGTTCAATTTATTTGTAAAGTGAGTTACATGATGGTTGTCTAAATTTGACAAATTTGTTCCACATCTGTTGTTATTTATTTTTTTGTTACATAAGTGAGTTTTTTGGAGCAATACCGGTCAATAACAAACCGATAAAACCTTTGGTTAATAGGTTTTCACAGTCACTTTCTGTGGTGAGAGTGATTTGGATACACTGCACATCCTGCAAAAGGAGCCGAGAATAAGACTAGCAGATTCTAAGCCTACATTTATAAATATTAAATTGATATCCCAGGAAAAGTTGGATGGCTGTTAAGGAGAGTAGATCTTAATTGACATTTACACTCGAGTGGGTTGGTAAGGAGGAGGCTAAAAAACAATTATAGAAATAATTCTTGTATGGAGTGAGGGTGTTACAACTTACAAGTATAATAACTTTGTTGTTGGACCTTTCCTCCGAGGCTGTGTACTGGGCATCCCATTAATACAGTTGGATTATTATGGATGGTTCTTAGAATCACTGCAACTTCAGTCGTTATTTTCGCATGTTTACTTCGAACTTGACCAGTCTTAAAATTTTCTTCTAAATTCTAATATTTCATTTATGGCTACACTGTGTGTTTCAGTGCCCAAATGGCCATACATTATGTTCAAATTGCAAGATCAAAGTCCATAATGTTTGCCCAACCTGTCACCATGATCTTGGGAATATAAGGTGTTTGGCTCTGGAGAGAGTGGCAGAATCATGGGAGCTTCCTTGCAGATATCAGAGTATAGGTTGTCATGATATATTCCCATACTACACTAAGCTTAAGCATGAGCAAAATTGTGGATTTCGCCCATACAATTGTCCCTATGCCGGATCTGAATGCTCTGTTATGGGTGACATTCCAACTCTTGTATCCCATCTCAAAGATGATCACAATGTTGACATGCATGATGGATGCACATTCAATCATCGATATGTCAAAACTAATCCACATGAAGTTGAAAATGCCACATGGATGCTAACTGTAAGTTATGTAATGAATTATAAATTTAATAGATGGGTTTGTTTGATTAT
The DNA here is from genome assembly GCA_037953625.1 of Crotalaria pallida. Classification (NCBI taxonomy): domain Eukaryota; kingdom Viridiplantae; phylum Streptophyta; class Magnoliopsida; order Fabales; family Fabaceae; genus Crotalaria; species Crotalaria pallida. Next base: position 30,258,846 of record CM075653.1, read on the forward strand.
TTGATGACTATTTCTCATAGATTGGCATTTTTACATGTTATTTTTATTATTTAATCCTTAAACTCTCAGTCATATCATATCTTCTGAAGAGTGAGATTCAATTTTGTGGGCGCACATGGCCATACATGCTTCTGTTTGAAAAAAGAAATGTACTTCTGCACTATTTTTCATTCTCTGCAAGTTGTGTGGTGTTTGATTATTAGTTACTTAGTCCTGTTTTCTGAGAAGCAGCTCACAAAGTATTGCATAATAGGTCACATGGCATATGCATAAGCATGTGGTCTCTTGACAGCATGTGGTCTTTTGACCTTTGATGAATGATTTGAACACATTGAATTTCATAGCACTATGGAAAATTTTCCTCTATGATTTACATTTCATTATTTCTACAAGTGTAAGCTAACATAACAACTTCAAATCTTGGAAACAACTTATCTGTTTGCGGGGCTAAGACTGTGTAATGTGTACATTTACCCTCCCTAGACCGCACAAGGTGGCAGCCTCATGCATTGAGCTACCCTTTTAACCTAATGTGACTTTTTTTCTTCTCTATACATGCCATCCCAAATTTTATTGTGACCTCTTGGTGTTAAACATATCCAAACATAAGATTGATTTGATTATAATTTATTATTGAAATAATTTATTTTTCAATTCTAATCAAAACACACTTTTACATGTCGAAGTCTCTTGTTTGCAGCTTTTTAATAGTTTTGGAAGGCATTTCTGTTTGCACTTTGAGGCATTCCAACTTGGAGCCGCTCCAGTTTATATGGCCTTCTTGCGGTTTATGGGTGATGAAAATGAAGCTAAGAAATTCAGCTACAGCTTGGAAGTTGGTGCAGATCGCCGCAAACTTATATGGCAAGGAATTCCAAGGAGCATTCGTGACCATCATAGAAAAGTTCGAGATAGTCAAGATGGACTCATCATTCAGAGGGACCTAGCTCTTTGTTTTTCAGGTGGGGATAAAAAGGAGCTAAAGTTGAGGATCACTGGTCGCATAATGAAAGAAGGTTGAGATGCAAAATTAATATTGAGGATCAGTGATTTTTGTGTATGGAAAGAATATTAAATCTGTAACCATTGTTATAAGGTTTTGTTCACTTGTGCTCGACTTATCTCAAATTCTCAGTGCGCTGCTTATCACTGATAGCAATTGCATATGGTTGCATAGAACCTTGTGCTGTTGTGCAACTGTGCTACAAATATTACTGAGCTAAAATATTTGATGAGACAACAGTTGAATAGAATTTAGTGAACCTCACTATTTAACGATTTGTTAAACTAAAATAGAGTTGAGTTGATGTATGATAATCTACCTTATTATAAATTTGCTGATGATTTGGTACAACCGTACAATGTTCTCCCCTTTTGTTGATGAAAATTGAAAAGTGTGGGAACACTGTTTATTCCTTGTCTATTATTATTATTATTATTATTATTATTAATAGTAAACAACCCCGTGCCATGCACGGGCCCAACACGGTAAGCAATAAAGTTAAAGTTTGAAATTCTTATGGTGTCAAATAAGTGCTTTGATTGATATTTTTACTAATGTAACTGTTTTTGCAATAGTGAAGTAGTTTTATTGTGCTATTAATCAAATTAATATTGCGGTAATTAAGTAATAATTGGTTATGATTGTCCATATTTTATTAATATTGGATAATTTCTGTATTTCTTAATAATATAAACTAAGTACAATCTCCTTTTTTTTTTTTTATAAATATGAATAAATTGTTTTACAGTCTAATAACTACATGCATCTACGAAAAAGTGACTTTTTTTATTTTACAGTCTAATAACTACATGCATCTACGAAAAAAGTGACTTTTTTTATTTTACAGTCTAATAACTACATGCATCTACGAAAAAGTGACCTTTTTATTTCATGAAAATAAAATAATGATAATGTCTACCAATTTGCAAATTCAAGTACTCGGTTTATTGCAACAAAGTTCCTTCAATTTATTGGTTGTACACGATAAACATTATACTTGTACAACTCTTACTCATTTATCAATGACTTTTATTTGCATCCAATTAGAACTACCAAGATATAGTTTAATATATAATGATATAAAGAAAATGACTAATATGTCCGCGTAAGACAGCCCAGTTGGTGGTTGCAGGGACACTTAGGATTTTCCCCTCCCCCAGGTCATGAGTTCTAGTCCCAGACCTCCCATGTAAACAAAAAAAGAAAATGACTAATATTATTTCAAATTTCACAATGTGAACAAAAGTAAAGGCGCCATAATAATGCACTATTCATTTCGTAGAATGCACATTTTTTGCCCCAGAGATTACAAAATTCTGTATTTTAAACAAAACTTGGCCAACCCTCTTCCCATCCTACATTATAAGCCTTCAAAACACAATAGCTTTTAGTACCCTTCCCAACTCCTTTCTGTATAGAGAGAAAATGCCAATGTTATCATAAAAATGAAGAAAATGTTTCATATATATGAGGTTAATGAAATGAGTTCTAAGTCTACCTTGTGAGTCGCCTGTCAAAAGTTGAAGAGACTATCATATCATGATTCTCCAAAATCAGATCAAAACTAAAAGTAAGAGCTTCTCAATTAAAAAAATTCACCTCGTTTTTCTGCTTTTATGCAAAGATGACTTAAGAGAGTTGGTAGCCTAAAGTTGAACTTTAATAATAAGACTTCATATTACTATAAGGAGATTGAAAGAACTTGGAAATGACAATTGCTCAAACTTTATGAGGAGACTCCACATAATCTTAGGAACATTTGAAAAATTTAAGTGGGGATTTGATTGTTATAGGAGTAGTGAATTACAAAGAAGACTATGAGGAGAGTGTGAGGAATCTGATTGTCTAAATAGCAATACTCAAAAAGTATCATCCAATTATCCCATGCTCATGAAGCCTGTGAAAACCTTTAATTATTTCCTAATAACCTACAAAATAGTTAAAATTTGCAGGCACATAAAGAATGGATAGCATTGTAGGATATAGCATAAATTATCTCCACTAAATAAAACCTTGACTATTAAAAAAGAGAAAAGAAGTGAACATAAGAGTGGTTGCCTAGTATCAACATGTGTCAAGGCTTATAATGATTTTGAATATAAATAAGCTATGTTTCTATAAACCTTCCAAACATAAAAACACTGACAGAGGAAATTGTCATTAAAAAATGAGCACTTAATCATTTCATATATAGATTTGTTCATGTATCTAAAATTTTGAGAATAGGACATGTACTATATAGATTTGGCAAAGTACTTCTATATAAGATGTATTCACACCTTAGCCTTCATGCCACAGGAGCAGCAGTAGGCAGCAGCAAAAAACATGGTCCCATATTAAGAGTGGCCATCCTAAGTCATTTTGCTAACTTAAAAACTAAATGGTCACTCCCATGGATGGAATAATATTCAGATAGGATGGTCAAATTAAAATCAGGTTTGAAATGCGGATTGAGCGATATTTAAAAACCTTTTCGATGAAGTACCCACCTTCCCTTGCTTTGTGGAATCACCAACACTTCTTTTTCAATGCAAAGGAACATGCTGCAAAATTAAAGATGAGATCTAATCACAGCTATAGCGGCTGTGATTAAACACTATCTGGCTTTGTGTTTACTCATAAAAAACAAAGAACCTATCACCTTTACCTATCATACCTATTAGTATCAGCTTGTATTTCTATTTCTCTCCCCTGGAATGGATGCTTGTACTTTGCTAAGCGACTGCATTTGATAATAGTGAAGGTGGAAACAATAACAATAACAATAACAATAGACTTATATAAAGGATATAGAAATAATTAGTAGTCATGAAAATTTTACATTTTACCTTGATTAATAGATGGAAAGCTTTCATGAGGTCCACTAAGGTGTCTCTTTCTCCTATATCATAGTTGATATCAAGTGCTCAAATATATATATATATATATATATATATATATATATATATATATATATATATATATCATCATCATCAAATGCTCCATTGCCTTGCCAAAATATGTAATAATTTGTTTGCTGAAATTAAACAGTCAAACATCAATAATTGGTGAAAACATAACATGACCAAACCAATCCTTGGAGTCAGTGTAAGCAAAACCCAATCCATGAACACAAATTTAAAGATTTGAAAGAAGTAAAACGAGTTCAAGTACATCATAGCTGTTCTACACTTCTATTCTATGTCAATCTTGGAATTATATGTGTTTTTCTGAACTTTCTCTCAAATCCCTGACTGCAAATGCAGTTTAATAAGTTCTGGAAATATAACTTTATACAGCCAGCATAAAGTGCAGTATGCTAAAAAAGCAGCAGGCAGAGAGAACTTATATATAATGACCAAACAAAAATAGGAATTTCTCATTGCCTTACCTCATTTAAAGGGTATGATGGTTGCACGAAATTGGGATTTTCATTCAAATTTTCCTGTAATGAGAGCCTGTGGCTGTAATCACAATAAGTCACACATTTCCAATAATATAGTTGATCATTTGATCAACTATAAATCACAATAAGTCACAATAAGCCACAAAATCACAATTATAGTTGATCATTTTTTTACCAAAATATCTCTGTAGCAAGAACAAAAAAAACTAAAAAAAATTCAGTTTTGTCATTTATCAAACACCTTGTGTGTATATAAAAAAAATCAAAGCTAACTAATAAACTCTCAGCAACATAAAGTAACTAATAATTTCACTTTGACCATTTATCAAACACCTTATGTGCATTAAAAAAAAGAAGCAAAGCAGATCAATATGTGTTCTCTTCCTTCACTTAGTATGACACTCATAAAGACTGAAATTTTCACTTTCTCTTAATAGATCTAAGGTCTCACAAAAAAATATTAACACCTAAGTTTTGAGAGTAAAAAATCGAAACCAAGATTCTTATTGAGAGATCAATTTACCTGATGTGTTGTTTCCAGAGTGGTGATGGACTGGTGGTGTATTTCACGGTGAAAACTATGATAGTGATGGTGTTGCAACCGAATCTAAAAGGAAAGTTGAACACTTTCTATACAACAAATAAAGAAAAAATTAAATCAAAAACACAAAATGAGAATAGAATACACACAAAAATATATCTTTCATGTTCATCTTTTTTGCAAACCATTTTGGGAAGTAAGAATAGAATACACACAAAATGAGTTATGCCATAGAAACATACCATTTTGTGAAGGAGTTCTCTCTGAGTTATGCCATATTAAGTATTCTCTTGAAGTTTTTATTTGTACCTCATCGAAACCTTACCCATGGAAAAACAAAATCAAAGCTTTACAAAAACATTGAATGTAAGAACATAGATAATTTCAATTTGAAGTATAAAAAGTGTTTATTTTTCTTTCTCAGCGATATACTTCTAATTTTTTATTTTAACTTTTTGAACTCTTATAAATTAATACCTAATATTGACCAATAAAGTGCTATAAATATAATCCCTAACCTCTATATGTCGATTCCTCCTCCAAAGATGATTCTTGAGACACAACATGATAAATTTCTAAAAAAATTTAAAAAATGCAACGATTTCATATTAGGATTTGTGCAAAAGTGTATTGGTTTCTCTCTTCCAAGATTCTTCAAACATGGATTCCTTCAATTTGGTACAAATAAAAACCCCATACCTTTGATTTTCATTCCAACATGATGATGATAATGATTGGTGCCTGGTTTATTCCCCATCGTCTTCCTTAGCTCTCTACCCCAGGAGTCCATATTCTTTGATGACAAATCTGGATTAAGAAAGAGAAGAGGATCTTCATTAATAGAGTAGAGAGAGACATAGTGAGTTAAAGAGAGCGAGAGAGTAATGACAGGGAAAGAGAGTGATTCAGAAGTTCTACTGTATGGATAGAGAAGAGAAAGAGAACGTGAGAGTGAGAGGGAAGAACAGGGGAAACTGGAAAGAAAGAGAGACAAAAGCAAAACACGTTTTCTCAACTTTGCTTCTCAAAGAAGCTTGATAATAGGAAAGTCAAATTTTCCCTTATTAATTTCAAATTCTCATGCCCGTGTACGTAAAAAAATACAGAAAACCCAAAACATATTTTTTTAATATATTATATTTATTAAAAAATAAAATAAAAAAGAGCCGGAATACAAAAACCGGTGCATGGTAGAAGCACCCTTGTTTTATATTTTACTTGTTTGGACCATTACATGTGTCACGAAGCATATAATAAAAAAATTTCAAATCCAAATAACAAAAACATGTACATAAAAAGAACACAGAAAACTCAAAACATTTTTTTTAATATATTAGATCTATTAAAATAAAAAAATTAAAAAAAAAGAGTCAGAGCACGAAAAATCGGTGCATGATAGAAGCACTCTTGTTTTATATTTTACTTGTTTGAACCATTACTTGTGTCAGTAAGGATATAATTAAAAAATTCAAATTCAAATAACAAAATCATGTACATAAAAAGAATACAGAAAACTCAAAGCATATTTTTTTTATATATCAGATTTATTAAAATAAAAAAAAAGCCGGAGCACCAAAAACCATTGCATGGTAGAAACACCCTTCTTTTATATTTTATTTGTTTGGACCATTACTTGCGTCAGGAAGTATATAATAAAATAATTCAAATCCAAATAACAAAAACATGTACATAAAAAGAACACAGAAAACCCAAAGCATATTTTTAAAAAAAATATATATTAGATTTATTAAGTTTAAAAAAGAGTCGGAGCACCAAAAACCGTTGCATGGTAGAAGCACCTTTGTTTTATATTTTACTTGTTTGGACCATTACCTGTGTCAGAAATCATTTAATAAAAATAATTCAAATCCAAATAACAAAAACATGTATATAAAAACAACACAGAAAACCCAAAGCATATTTTTTTAATATATTATATTTATTAAAATAATAAAATAAAAAAAAAGAGTTAGAGCACCAAAAACCGGTGCATGGTAGAAGCACCTTTGTTTTATATTTTACTTGTTTGGACAAAAACATGTAAAAAAAAAATATAGAAAACTCAAAACATTTTTTTAATATATTATATTTATTAAAAAAAATAAAAAAAATTCAAATTCAAATAACAAAAACATGTACATAAAAAGAATACAGAAAACCCAAAACATATTTTTTTAATATATTAGATTTATTTAAAAAAATAAAATAAAAAAAAGAGTCGGAGCACCAAAAATAAACAAATATAAAAAAAGAGACGGAACACCAAAAACCGGTGCATGGTAGAACCACTCTTGTTTTATATTTTACTTGTTTGTACCATTATCTGTATCAGGAAACATATAATAAATAAAAAAATTCAAATCAAAATAACAAAAACATGTACATAAAAAGAATACAGAAAACCCAAAACATATTTTTTTAATATATTAGATTTATTTAAAAAAATAAAATAAAAAAAAGAGCCGGAACACCAAAAACCGGTGCATGGTAGAAACTCCCTTGTTTTATATTTTACTTGTTTGGACCATTGTCTATGTCAGAAAGCATATAATAAAAAAATTTCAAATCCAAATAACAAAAACATGTACATAAAAAGAACACAAAAAACCCATAAAATATTTTTTTATTAATATATAATATATTATATTTATTAAAAAAATAAAAAAAAGAATCGGAACACCAAAAACCGATGCATGGTAGAACCACCCTTGTTTTATATTTTACTTGTTCGGACCATTACCTGTGTCACGAAGGATATAATAAAAAAAATTTAAATCCAAATAACAAAAAACATGTACATAAAAAGAACATAGAATACCCAAAGCATATTTTTTTATTAATATATAATATATTATATTTATAAAAAAATAAAATAAAAAAAAGAGTCGGAGCACCAAAAACCGTTGCATGGTAGAAGCACCTTTGTGTGAGGAAGTATATAATAAAAAATTTCAAATCTAAATAAAAAACATGTACATAAAAAGAACACAGAAAACTCAAAGCATATTTTTTTATTATATTAGATTTATTAAAATAAAAAAAAATTGTTAAAGCAAGGAAAACCGGTGCATGGTAGAAGCACCTTTGTTTTATATTTTACTTGTTTGGACCATTACCTATGTTAGGAAGCATATAATAAAAAAAATTTCAAATCCAAATAACAAAAACATGTACACAAAAAGAACACAAAAAACTCAAAACTGTTATAAACAATTCATATCTATCAAATTAGTGGATGACTATGTATTGGATTGTGTTTATATTTAGTTGATACCACTCCATATTAGGGTGGATTGTGTTTATATTTAGTTGATACCACTCCATATTAGGGTGGATTGTGTTTATATTTAGTTGATACCACTCCATATTATAGTTTAATTCCTATCTCCCTATAAATAGGACTCAACTATAATGTAAAATGTACAATTAATATATTACAATATATTGTTTCCTCTCTTCTTCTCTTCTTCCTTATTTTCATACGTTTCATAATACGTTATCAGCATGAAGCTCTAACCAAAAGGTGTGTTGAAGTTTATACATCAAATAGTATTGAAGCAAGGTAAATTTTAATATTATTAATGTTTTATTTATTTATTCATTTTTTTTCTTTTGATATATTATATATTGATCCCAAAGTATCAATATTATATGGACATGAACATTTTATAAGAGATACAAGTTCTTGAGAATTATAACATTTATCATATCCTACCGAAACAGATTTGAAAAGATGCAAACAGAAGCAGTGTTGATTGATTTGAAAAGGAGAACTCATCGATGCAAACAAGGCAGAAGAAATTTATAGCTCTGCAGTAACCGTGGTATTTATATATATTATGTTTGCATTTCATGTCAAGCAGTTGGCATATTGGTAGCAATAATCACTGCAAGTATGGCAAGTCATGTGTTCAAGACCGATCCTTGAATTCTATTTTATATATTTTTTTAAAGAATGATCGAAAAATAAAATAGCAAAATTTTTCTAAGATTGAAATCTATAGAACCCGATGTGGGACTTGGTTTGTTCCACCAGTCCAAGGAGTTACAATCTATTTAATACTATGCCAATGGATGACAAGGTTCTCAGTGCCCAAATCTTACTATTAATTGTGACAACTTCTTAAAGCAATGGAGGGACTTGTATTCATTCTTTATCTCCAATTTGTAATGTCTAACTATTGCTTCAACTGTGTGCAAATTCCACAAAATGAAGAATACACATCGAACCAAGATGTGCATAATCATGTCTAGTGCTGAGGATTTCAAGCATTGCTAGAGAGTTTAAAGAGTAAATACTTCATTGGAATTTGAACACAAACTGGCACTTATCATTGTGCAACTCCAACCATTTGGGCTGATTGTCTTATTGAATTAATAAAATTTTTATTAAAAAAAATTGTTGTTTTCACCGAGTATTATACTCGGGATCCCACGGATCATTTCAATCGCACCAGGTTGTTGTGCCTTTATTGATGAAATCAATATTTGATATCATTTTATTAAATTGGATAATTTCACTATTATATCGACATGTTCTAATTTTAATGCAAATATTTCTTTGGTAGTGGTAATCATTATTTGATGTATCAATGATACTGCTCATGTGTCATAAATTATTAGTTTTAAATGTTAGCACATTTATTTTTATGATGCAAAGACAGTCAAATAAGTATGATTTTACTTTGAGAAAAAATAATTTTCTTTATTTTGCCTTATATATTTAATTGTGTTTATGTTCAATTATTAATTATTTTTTGGTATAAGAAAAAAATCTATAACCATAAGCAAAAATAATACACAACTAAAGGCCATCTAAAGGATCTTGCCACCTTCTAGGAAGGGTTCAAAAAACCAAAAGATGCCAAAAAAACTAATTTAGTTCAGCATTAATTCTACTAACAAGGATCACATTATTCCAGCTAGAAAAAGAAGGAAAGCAAAAATTAATTCTCAATGCTAGATCTTTTTTAATCCTGGCCACAAGATTAGAAGTTGAAGAGTGTTTAGAACCAAACACCCTTTGGTTCCGTTCTGACCACACATAGTAGATAATGGCAGCAACCAAAGCAAAGAGGCACTGCCGACGCTTCTCCTTTTTAGAACTAGTACTTGCTCGTTCATAAACCCTTTTGAACATAAATCATTTTTGAGAGTTCGGCTTAACAATATCTTAGTTTCGAAAAGGCTCTCGAGATAACATTTCCTTAACTATAGAAAATACTCTTCATAGTTAATATTAAAACATACTATTTGCCTCTCGAGTTGAATTTGAATATATAAAGCATAAACTTATCGCCGAATCCTTTCTCAATAGAAATCAGAGTTCGCGGAAGTAAAAATAATACTTATGGGGCACTGCTGAGGTAAAGAAAAACATCATATATATATAATAGTCATAACATAACCCCATCAGTACAGTCAGTAGCAAGTGATAAAAGTCGAGATAGCAAGTTTTGATGAAACATATACAGACCAGCTGCATAAAATAAAAGCTCACTCTAAGACCTCTCAGATATATACAATATATATAACAAAATCCAAAATAGAAGTCCCATAGCAAGTCATCCGTGTCCTCAGCAGCTCCTCAGATCCTCCACAGCTCTATCCCTAGGATCTAGGATCCAAAACATCTACGCTATGCAGGCTCCTATGAACCAGCGGGTCCACCTCTAGCAGAAACAGTCGGCTCAACATGCACCTCCTCCTCGCTCTCATCCTCCACAGGGTCCTCCTCGACCTCGCCCGACTGTGTAGAGACCCCACCACTGGGTCTAAGGTCTGCAGAAGCAGTCCTATCCAAGTCAGTCGGACCAGGAGAAGGAGTCTCCTTAGTAACAACTCTATGGGAGGAAGGATGGGAACGAGTGGCAGCTCTAAAACGAAAACTATGAAAACGACGCGTAGGTCGAGCCGGGGGTGGTCCTCTATATGTATAAAAAGGTGGAACATGCATAGTGTAGACTAAGGGAATCCTAAATCGACGAGGTCACACTCGCACCAGAGGGTTAGGGTGGTAGAGAGTGATCTCAACCTCCCCCTCAAAAGTGGCACGGTGCTCCTCATACGTCCATATACCGCTAGGATAGGGCGTATCTCGATGCAAGCTAGGTTTCTGGCCATCACCTAAACAGGGCACAGGGAGTAAGTATACACATATACATAATTGATAAAGACTAAAATTACAATCACAAGTATATCATGGACAGATCATAATGCAAATACATATGAGCACACCAGTTTTCAACATTATAACTCTTATAATGCAAGTGGCATGATGTATGATTTTCTATCCACAACTGAGGCCTCTAAAAATCCATCTTGGACGTCCATCCAATACACCCTTGTGTTCCTGGAACACCGACATTTGTTCCCAGAACATAATGCCGAACCATACTTGGATAATAAGCATCACTCCCGGAGTGTGCACCACGTTCCCGGAACGCATACGTTCCCAGAACGCATAAAAACCAGGTCCCGAACACTGGCCACATATCTATAATGTGTCATCAAGTAGGTTATAATTTGGTACTCCCGGAGTACTCTCCTCATATTCCCAGAATATGATAAACGTTCCTACCAACCAGACTTCCAGTCTATATGGATGCACAAATATCAGGGTTGGTTTTATCTTTACCTTAATTAATGTGATTTAGAAATATTCCAATTTTTATTTTGAATGATTTATTTGAGGCATACACTTTGGCATAAAATTCTCCTTTGAATTTTCTCAAAACATGCTCTTAAACTTAGATTAGGTAAAACAAAGTCAATGGTATTCAAAAACTTAACTTTTTATTTTTCAGATTCAGGTACTAACCGGTTACAGTCTCAGGCTAACCGGTTAGAATTACAGACCTGAACTGTTTACCATTGAAATTCAGAAAAACCCTCTTTCTTGAATTTGCTACCCAATCCATAAACAAGTTAAACATTGTTTTATGCCTCAAAAATTACAGTTTTATCATTCAAAGGTCTAAATCACTTTTCACTTTCCAATGAACATAATTTCCTCTTGAAATTATTTCATTAACTTAAGGCATTAATTCTAATCTTTCAAATCTGAACCTTGACATTATAACAACTCATGTTCAGATCAGGTATAATGAGATTAAAGCATAGATTTGAGCAGAAACCACTAAAATTTCAGGACTGATTAATGAACTGACTTTTCTTTGAAATTCTGCAGTGTCTAACCGGTTACGAGTATCGAGTAACCGGTTAGATTATGCAGTCAGTCCATTAAAACAAGAGTTTTAACAATTCATTTTCTTCTTTTCTCAAATCTAACCAAATCTCAATATTCACAAAGTTCATATGCCTTAAGATAAACATGTTTATACCCAGAAACACATTCAAATTGCATGCATCAAGTTTATGATATCAAATTGCATGAAAATTCACATAAACACAATTTAATACAACAAAACTTATAATAGGCATTCAAATTCAAAATTCAGCTTCCATATACTTTGCATGCATCAATATAAAGTTGCTCAAAACCACAGTGAGCAAAACTTTGGCCTCCAAGCCTTTGTGCCATATTGCACATAATGCCCTTTTTGAGTTTTGTTAACTCAAATCCTAAATCACTTGAATTTTAGTCTAAATCTAGTATAAGGTAGACTTCTCCCATACCTTAAGACTGATTTTGATGAAGATTGACACAGAACTTGAAGAAAACTCCCAAATTTTTCACAAACTCACAGCTCTGCTCCCAGCCACAAATTTCACCAACAGGGTCCAAAGACCAGAAGTTTTGACATAGAAAATGGCCAAAGAAATTGGGGAAAACAGTTAGGACTCAAAATAGGTAACATGCACTAGAGAATCAAAGAGGTTTGAGACTTAATGGTGAACTACACTTACCAAAATCAAGGCTGGAATCCAGCTTCCAGAACAGGAATGACCAAGAACTCAGACTTCAACTTCCAACTTCCCAAGTTGATTTCTCCTTCCACACGAACCCTCAACTCACAAACTTGGTGTCTTTAAAAAGCTCAAGATGTAAGCTTTGCAATAGTGTATGGCTCTCAGTCTCACTCTCAGTAACAAGGGAGAATTTCTTTGGACGAAACAGAAACCCTAATTCACTCACTCAACACGAAATCAGTTGCATCAACCCTCCATTCTTCAGAAATTCATCTATTTATAAGCAAATTGAATGAACATGCAGGTTGACGCGTGGTTCTCCACTAATCCAAGGCTGTAATCGTGGCGAATTCGGGATTAATCAAGTGATTACTCATCAAAATCCACTAACCCAGTTTCTGGGTTCATCGTCTAACCGGTTACAGGGCATTACTAACCGGTTAGATTAGTACAAAATTTAAAAATTAATATTTTTAAATCTTTCCCTCCAAGAACCTTTTTAATATTACCTTTAAGTCCTCATTCAGGGACCAAAATGCAATATCCTTATATTTTGCATTTATTTGCCCTATAAAAATATTTCAACTTATTTTTATTTTTAAGGCTAATTAAATACAAAATATAAACTTGGAAAATTTCTATAAATTAATAATAAAACTTTTTATTATTAATTTCCTATTATTCGGCAGACGAAAATTAGGGGTGTTACATTCATCCTCAAGACCACACAGAACACACGTAATCTGAGGTAAGCATAATCTATCCTTCGTCTTCAATCTTCGCTGCACCGCAAGCCACACTATGAAACAATGTTTTTGAACTGACACATGATTCCACACAAATCTATGCCATGGAACAGGATTTAACGGACCCAGCAGGAACAGATAAGCACTCCTGACAGAGTAAACCCCAGATTGAGCATGAGTCCAGGTATTATTAACAAATCCAGCTCTTAACTTGTCTCTAATTTTGATAACCTGCTTCCAATGCCAACTATCACTAGGCTTAGAGGTATAATTCCAGAAATTACTGTCTTTTAAGTAAATCGAGCTCACCCATTTAATCCAGAGATATTCTGGATTATTAATAAGGTGCCAAACTTGCTTACCCACCGCTGCTAAGTTCCAAAGAATAGAATTTTTAAAATTCAATCCCCCTTTTGATTTAGGCCTACACACTGATTCCCAAGCAATAGAGGCAGTGTAGTGACCCTGAGCATTCAAACCCCATAAAAAGGCTCTACATTTTTTATCCACTTCTTTAAGCACAGTCTTAGGGATGATGAAGATGCTTGCCCAGTAAACGTGCAAATTTAGAAGAACCGAATTGATTAAACAACACCTAGCCTGATAGGATAGATTCCTAGATCTCCAATAATCAATTCTGCTGCTGACCTTCTCCACCAGAAGTTGGCAAGTATTCTTAGACCATTTACAAGCTGAGATAGGCATGCCCAGGTAACGAAAAGGAAAAGAACCTTTAGTAAACCCAAATATCCTTAATAACTCAGCTTGCTTGTCATCAGTAAGCCCAGCCATGAAAATCTTAGATTTCTCACAATTAGCATATAGCCCAGAACTATGAGAGAATGCCTGAAAGCCATCACAAATTACTTGCACACTAGCTGGGTGACCTTTGCAAAACAGCATAAGGTCATCAGCAAAGGCTAAGCTTAAAAGCTTGCTACCCTTACACATAGGATGATATCTGAAATTCCTATGATTTGCAACCTTTTGAAGCCCTCTAGTTAACACTTCCATGGCCATAACAAAAATTAGGGGGGATATAAGGTCACCTTGGCGAATCCCTCTAGAACCTTGGAACTTCTCAGAAACTTGCCCATTGATACTGATTTGAAAACTGGCAGTAGTGATGCACTCCATAATCCAGGAAATGAACTTGCCTGGAAAGTTAAAAGCCCTGAACATATCTTCAATGAACCTCCAATCTAGAGAATCATAAGCTTTACGAATATCAATCTTCATAAGACACCTAGGAGAAATCTGCCTTCTACCATAATGCCTTAACAATTCTTAAGTTATAAGTATGTTGTGCACAATGCTTCTTTTCTGAACAAAGGCAGTTTGATTCTCTTGGATAATGCTAGGAAGAATAGCACTAAGCCTAGAGCACAGTAACTTGGAAATACACTTATAAATCACCTTACAACAGGCAATAGGTCTGTAATCAGATACAGAGTTAGGACAATTATTCTTTGGCACCATTACAAGATTAGTAGAGTTAGTTTCTTTCAAAAGCTTCCCTGAACTCATAAACTCTTTAACTGCCTTAACACAATCAGCCCCCACCACATCCCAAGCAGCCCTAAAAAATCCAGACCCATAACCATCTGGACCAGGGGCACTGTCAATATTAATTGACTTAAAGGCCTCTCTAATATCATCATCAGAAAAAGGCTTAATTAGATGCAACTGCTGATCTGAGTTCAAACAAGTGCCATGCTCCACTATGTCATCTTGCCACTGATAACTCACCTTCCTTGTATAGAGCTGTTTATAATAGTCCAGAAAAGCCTTTTCAATTAGATTCTGACCAGTTATCACATTACCAGCCTCATCCTTGATAGAAATGATTCTGTTCTTATAAGATCTTTGTCTGATTGCCTGGTGAAATAGTTTAGAGTTTGTATCCCCATGTTTCAGCCAATCTATTTTGGCTTTTTGTTTCAAGAAGGAAGTAGCAGCAGAACTGACCCCCTAATGCTGATGATAAATACTTCTTTCTTCTTTCTGGAGGTTAATATCCCTAGGACAAAGTAAGAGTTGTTCCTGCACAGAATTCAGCTTCTCTCTTAATTCAGCTTCTCTCAACAGAATATCTGAATAGCATCTTTTGTTCAGATCAGATAACACCTTCCTCAAATACTGCAACTTCCTTGCTACTTGGAACATATAAAACCCAGAGACATGTTGGGTCCAAACAGACTCAACTAAGTTCAGGAACTGTGGATGAGAAGTCCACATGTTAAAGAACTTAAACCTTGTCTTCCTATGAACAACACTATCTTGATTCCATTCCACCAAAGCAGGAGGGTGGTCAGATAGCCCTGGAAGTAGAAAATTAGTAACCACATTAGGCCATTTATCAATCCATAGCTGATTCACTACTGCTCTATCCAATTTGCAATAAATTCTAGCACTTCCTTCTTGATTATTACACCAAGTAAAATAATTGCCTTTGTACTTCATATCTTCCAATAAACACTGATGAAGGCAATCTCTAAGCTCTACACATTGAGTGTGCTCCAAAGGAATCCCACCATCTTTCTCAGAAGCATCTAACATAGAATTGAAATCTCCCATAATGAGCCAAGGCAAGTCAACAAATTGACTAATGCCTTTAATAACTGTCCAAAGTTCATTTCTTTCATCAGCATCATTTGAGGCATATACAAATGTCACATAAAATTTACTATCATCACATTTAGCATGCACCAAATAATGAGTGTATTGCCCTGATCTAGCCATAATCAGTACATCAAACATATATTTTCTCCATAGCACCAAGATCCTTCCAATAGGACATAGATCAGAATCTGAGAAATACCCCCACCCTGGAGCCATTTTTTGCATAATACCTGCCAGAGAAGTGATCCTTAATTTATTTTCAAGTAAAGATAACAAACCTACCTTATTCTTCCTATAGAACCTCATAACCTCCTTTTGTTTAGAGGGGTGGTTAAGACCTTTAATATTCCAAGATGCTATATTATCCATGAGGTAAAAGGAGAGAAGCCTCACCCTTTTGCTGGTTAATTTTAGAAGCAGCTTTACTTCTCGTTTTGACTGGTGTCCATCCATCATTATTTTGCTCCACCTCTCCAATCAACACAGAACTACCAGAGGGAGGATTAGAACAATCCTTCTCCTGATCCCTTTGGCTATTTTGATAAGCATCCATCTCAATTTGGCCCTTGTTTGTAGATATAGCTTTCACCACTTCCAAGGCAGAATCTAAGTTCTCTTGAGGGATAGAATCACTCTCAATGGCTTTTTGCAGCTTCAATCTATCGTCTATTACTTCTATATCTTCTCTTGTAGGCTTCTTTTTTTCAACCCATTGCTTCTTCACATTCTTTCTGCACATTTTACTATCATGTCCATACATGGAACAATTCCCACATAGAACAGGTTTCCATTCATAGACCACCTGCTGAGTTACAATATTCCCTTTGTCATCTTCAAAAAATATTTCATCTGGCAGGGTGGCAGGGTCTACTTCAATCAAGACTCTAGCAAAGTTGATCCTGTTTCTTTCTTGAGTCACTTTATCAACCATAATAGGAAGACCTATTAAGCTGGCAATTTTACTGAGTGCAGTAGCACCCCAAAATCTCAAACTAAGATTTGGTAATTGAATCCATACTGGAACTTTATCCAATTGCCCTTTAGATAAAGGCCTGCCTGTCCATGGAGCTAGAATTATAGGTTTTTTTATCAAAGTGAAACACTCCAATTTCCAACACTGAATTCCTAGCCTCCAGGGATGTAAAGCGAACCACAATTGAGCCATCATTATTCATCAATATTTTATCTATACCATACTGACCCCATGCCTTCTTGATGAAACCACTTATAACTGGATAAGGTGGTTTTGCTCCCAAAACATAACACACAATAGCATTTTGCCAGAATTGCACTTCCTGTTCTACATCACTGGGATCTATTTTGCTAATAGATATTCCATCTTTCATACTTGGTTGAACAAAGGATAGTTTCTCACCTGAGTTTCTCTATTTGGAGATGTCAAAAGATGCCCATACTGAAGTAGATCTGGCCATATTCGGATTCACTGTAACATTAGTTGTCACACTAGAATTAGGATTAGAAACCCCAGGATTAGATTGAGGCATATTAATCCCAGTATTAACTTCTGATCTGATTGTCTTCTGTTGTGCAGGGCCTTCCACAGACTTCCCTTTAATCCTTGCTCTGATGATATCCAGACTATTAATTAGTTGCTCTGCTTGCTTAGCACTCAAGTTATCAATTAGGGCCAAGTCTTCCTCTTCTATAAGAGATAAATCAAGCAATGGATCAATTGTAGACAGAGGAACTCCTGAGCTTTGTTTTTGTGAGGACGAAGAGGGCGATGCCGGCGGCCTTCCCTTCTTCTTCGCCATGACGGCGGCAATGGAAAACAAGGTTTCCACGAGAGAGAAGGAGAGAAGGAAACAGGAAATTGAACGTTATGTTGAAACATGAAAATATCAATGTTTTTCATGAAGTAAATTAATATGATTTATATATTTTATCATTAATAATTTGACATTAAAGTAGAGCTTTATTTGATATAATTTTGTTATTGTTCCCTAATGATCCCCTATGAGTTGTTTTGAAAGTTATATAAGGAAGATTATGCTTCATCAAGTTGACTCATATCTTATATCGGCTTCTATTTTCTTAGTTCTACACACATGTTGAGTAGTACTTTTTTTGAGGTTAGTTATAAAATTTTTAAGCTATTGCGTCATATTAAGAATATGAATAAGTGGAGAAATTTATCCTAAATGAGTACATGTGCCTTGTCGTTTTATTTGTCAATATGAAATTTTAAGAATGCGACAATCTCACAACATGAAATTTATGTGTTTCTTTATTGACATGTTTTAAAACTATTAGTGATGAAAAATTCTAATATTTTTTTATTAAAAATGATTACTGTCATTATGATAAAGAGAAAAATTTGCCAATATAATTATGGATATACTTGCGCATTTGTTTATACCATTGAGTGACGTCAATACTTGTTTGAATATGATATTATTGAATGATATTGACCACATATGTTTTTTTTTTGTTTTGGAGATATTTGATGCTTGTTAGTTTTAAAACTATGCAAGATCTCGTATGATCTTGTTTTGAATTCTATTTTCAATATAATATTTTTTTTATATTTCCAAAAATTAAGTCTCCGCTGAATTAGATTGGATTGTACGAACCACATAAATAATTGATCACATGTATACATAATATATATATATATATATATATATATATATATATTTATAACAAAAGTTTATGGATATAAAAATTTTAAAATAGCATATCCTATTTTTTTTATTGAGGTTAACAATATGTTATAATGTAGTGGATCATGAATAAATATGTCAAGTTTCAAATATATATGTAAAAATTTATTTTCAAAATAGCGTAGTATATTTTATCAAAATTAATTGTTCCAATATTTATTTTAGTGAACTTGTGGACAATGAGTTTTAGTACATTATCTTTTAATCTTTTATACAAATATGTGTATATAATAGACTCAATTAGAGAAATAAAAATCAAAACATAGTTTACGATGTAACCTTTTCATACTTGTTTTACATTAATTTGCAATATTAACTTTAATAGAGTATTTTTTTATATGGCGGAAATAGTTTATTCGAAATGTTTTACAAAATGTTTCTTCCATACTCTACTAGTTATACAAAAATTTTCTTCTATTTAGTATTGCTAAAAACCGTTGGTAACACTATATTCGTGTACGATGAAAATTTGGAGATCTAAAAGATTTATTATCCAGAGGTATTGGAAAATTTTTCAGTTTACATGTATATAGTTGAAATACCTCATATCGTAAAACCAAAAGTTTATAAACTAGAAGTTTATTATAAATAATAATATAATTTTTTTTTGGCTTGACTGGTTAGACCATCCAAGATCAACTATATGATGCGAAAAAAAATAATGAAAACTTATGTTGACATCCAATGAAGAAATCGAAGTTTCTTCAATCTGATTATCTCAATGTGCTAATAATTGTTCCAAAGAAAGTTTGTTCAGTCATCACCATAAAATTTGGATTGAATCTGACATGAATACAAGGTGATATTTATGTGTCATTACTTTCATCATGTGGATCATTTAGGTATTTTATATTTTTAATTGATGCATCAACTGAATGGTCACATGATTGTCCATTGGCAATTCACAACCAGAAGATTGCGAGATTACTTGTGCAATTGAATCAACCAAAATCTAGTTATTAACTATTGTATGTCTATTGCCATTACTAATTGAGAACATGTATGACACTGATTCGCATCAAGCCATTAAAATTATCATGAGTTCCCCTTTTACAAATGGTTTTTGGTCAGAAACCTAATATTTCCCATCTAAGAACTTTTGGATGTGCGGTATATTTTCCACCACAACGCACTATGATGGGACCTCAAAGAAGGTTGGGAATATATGTTGGATATGAATCTTCATCCATGATAAAATAACTCAAACCAACAATAAGTGAGTCATTCATGGATCAATTTTCGATCATCGCTTTGATGAATTTGTTTCCCAACATTAGGGGCAGAAAATAAGCAGTTGGAAAAAGAAATAATTTCGAAAGAGTTATCATTATATTATCTTGATCATCGAACAAAACGATTTGAACTTAAGTTCAAAAGATAATTCATTTGCAAAATTTAGATAACCAATTGTCAGACGCATTTACTGACCTAAAAAGAGTGACTAAGTCACATATTCCAGCTGCTAATGCTCCAATGAAATTGATGTCCCTCTTGGACAAATTAAAATTGCAAATGAGTATGAGGCACGCTTGAAGCGTGATAAATCAATCGGTTCCAAAATAAAAAAAAATATAAAAAAAATCCTTGAAAAAGAAAAGGAGCAAAGAAATAAGATGGTCAATTCGAGGATGTAGAGACTCCTAAAGAGTCCTTAGACATAATTAATAGTTCAGTTCAAGAAGAAACTCAGGTACCTGAAAAGTGTGAAAACAAAGAGATCTCAATAAATTATGTCATGACTGAAATACAATGGAACCGAAATGACGTCAACATTGACGATGCTTTTACATATGATATAGCGCTTAAATGATATAAGATGAGGATCATTCATCAAAGTCTATTAAGGAATATAGACAAAAAAATGATTAGCCAAAATGGAAAGAGACAATTGAGCCATAATTTAATTCGCTTGAAAAGCGACAGGTATTTGGACCTATAGTCCGTACACCTAAAGGTATAAAGTCAGATGGATACAAATGTGTTTTTGTACATAAGCGAAATTGTAAATAAGAAATTATGAGATATAAAGTAAGATTGATAGCCCAAAGAATTTCACAAAGACCTGACATTGATTATGAGGAATAATAATTCCCTGTGGTGGATGCAAGTATTTTTCGATACTTGATTAGTCTGACAATATATAAAGGATTCAAATTGTATCAAATGATTTTATAGCAGATTTTTATGGCTAACTTGATTAATAACATATATATGAATACTCCTTAAGGACTCAATATGCTCGAAGCATATGCTTGAACTATTTAATATGGTTGAACCATATCCATGGATAATTAAAATGTTTGAAACATAAAGTGTAATATGTCGACACATGCACTTTAATTAGTTAAATTGCAAAATGCAATAATTTTGAACTTATAGTTCAAACTCCAAGAGATTTTTAATAGACTCGAAGTTATAATTCTAGCAAACATAAAACGTATTATATGTTTGCAGCCATTATCATGGTTCATTTGAGAATGATATCATTATATCAATATGAGAAGAATTAAGGATATTGATATATACATGTATATATCTATTTAGATTTAGCTAATAATATATGTTTTTTAGTTATATATTGTTTGACTTATATATGTGATGTCATGTCATGCAATCATGGATATGTTTATGGCAATTGTTTGAGAATACTTATATGATTATGGTTCATGTTATGTATTTATTTTAGTATTTATGTAGTTTTATTTTAATATTGTTTGAATTACTTAAAGTTAAAGGAAACATTTCAAAATGAAATACCTCGGCCTGAAGATCGAGCATTTAGTAAATTAAATTTGTGCCTATCAAGTTGGGGAAAACAACTTCTGAAGTGAGTTGCTTTGATAAAGAACAACTAATTTATATGATAATCTTTATTAGATTGTTAAATGTCATACGTGACTTAATATGTCATCTGATATTAATTTATTAGCAAGATATTGTTATTCATTCACAGGAAGATGTTGGAATGAAGCTAAACACACATTTTAGTATGATAAATTGAATATTATTATTATAATTCCTGAAGAGCTTCCAAATGTTGTATATTGCTTAAAGAAAGAATTTGAAATGAAAGATTTGGAAAGAACAAAATTTTGTTTTGAATTACAAATGGAATATGTAATGAAATTTTGGTACATCATGAAACCTATGATGCAAAGGTAATAGTGTAATATCTCAGAGATAATTGTTCGCATCAGGGGGAGATATAAATACGCACTGCACTCTTTTTCCCTTAGTCACGGTTTTTTCCCGATGGGTTTTCCTGGCAAGGTTTTTAATGACGCAGCATCCAATTGCGTAAGAAGAATTGTGTACTCTTTTTCCTTCAGGGATTTTCTTATGAATGTTTTTAAAGAGACATATTCTCTTAATAGTCATCCAAGGGGGAGTGTTATAAACAATTCATATCTATCTAATTAGTGGATGACTATCTATTGGATTGTGTTTATATTTAGTTGATACCACTCCACATTAGGGTGGATTGTGTTTATATTTAGTTGATACCACTCCATATTAGGGTTTCCTATCTCCCTATAAATAGGACTCAACTATAATGTAAAATGTACACTGAATATATTACAATATATTGTTTCCTCTCTTCTTCTCTTCTTCCTTATTTTCATACGTTTCATAATAAAAACATTTTTTTAAATATATTATATTTATTAAAAAAATAAAATAAAAAAAGAGTCGGAGCACCAAAAACCGTTGCATGGTAGAAGCACCTTTGTTTTATATTTTACTTGTTTGGACCATTACCTTTCTCAGAAATCATTTAATAAAAAAAATTCAAATCCAAATAACAAAAACATGTACATAAAAAGAACAGAGAAAACACAAAGCATATTTTTTTAATATATTATATTTATTAAAATAATAAAATAAAAAAAAGAGTTGGAGCACCAAAAACCGGTGCATGGTAGAAGCACATTTGTTTTATATTTTACTTGTTTGGACCATTACCTATGTCAGGAAGCATATAATAAAAAAATTTCAATCCAAATTACAAAAACATGACACAAAAAGAACACAGAAAACTCAAAACATTTTTTAATATATTATATTTATTAAAAAAAATAAAAAAAAAATTAAAGAGTATTGGCGTGGGTTTCCCACCTGTGGGATACCCACGCTGCTGTTGTATTAAAAAAAAAAGAGGAAGTACTCATATGAGTACTCGGGTGGGACCCACGGTGGATGTTTCCCGCCTGTGTTGTCCCTCTTGCTTTTATATAGTATAGAATATAGTATAGATTATTATTATTATTATTATTATTATTATTATTATTATTATTATTATTATTATTATTATTATTATTATTATCTATACTATATAAAAGCCAATGGGTCTACCACAGGCGGGAAACAACAACTCTGGGCCCCACCCGAGTACTTTACAAGTTCCTTTTTTTTTTTTTTAAAATTAATACTACAGCAGCGTGGGTATCCCATAGGTGGGAAACCCATCGTGGGACCCACACCAGCACTCTTTATTTTTTTAATAAATATTTTATATTAAAAAAATGTTTTGAGTTTTTTTTTTATTTTTTTTTACATATTTTTGTTATTTGGATTGAAATTTTTTTATTATATGCTTCCTTTCATAGGTAATGGTCCAAACAAATAAAATATAAAACAAAGGTGCTTTTACCATGCACAAGTTTTTGGTGCTCCAACTCTTTTTTTATTTTATTATTTTAATAAATATAATATATTAAAAAAATATGCTTTGAGTTTTCTGTGTTTTTTTGATGTACATGTTTTTGTTATTTGGATTTGAATTTTTTTATTAAACGATTTCTGACACAGGTAATGGTCCAAACAAGTAAAATATAAAACAAAGGTGTTTCTACCATGCAACGGTTTTTGGTGCTCCGACTCTTTTTTTTATTCTATTTTTTTAATATATATAATATATTAAAAAAATTTTGAGTTTTTCGTGTTCTTTTTATTTTTTACATGTTTTTGTTGTTTGGATTTGAAATTTTTTTATTATATGCTTCCTGACATAGGTAATGTTCCAAACAAGTAAAATATAAAACAAAGGTGCTTCTACCATGCTGTCCATGCACCAGTTTTTAGTGCTCCAACTTTTTTTTTATTTTATTTTTTTAATAAATATAATATATTAAAAAAAATGTTTTGAGTATTCTGTGTTCTTTTTTTGTACATGTTTTTTATTTGGATTTGAAATTTTTTTATTATATGCTTCCTGACATATGTAATAATCTAAACAAGTAAAATATAAAACAATGGTGCTTCTACAATGCAATGGTTTTTGGTGCTCCAACTCTTTTTTTTTATTTTATAAAAAGAACATGTACATAAAAAGAACACAGAAAACTCAATGCATACTTTTTAATATATTATATTTATTAAAAAAATAAAATAAAAAAATATGCTTTGAGTTTTTGTGTTTTTTTTTATGTACATGTTTTTGTTATTTGGATTTGAATTTTTTTATTATATGCTTTCTGACATAGGCAATGGTCCAAACAAGTAAAATATAAAACAATGGTGCTTCTACCATACACCGATTTTTGGTGCTCCGCTCTTTAATTTATTTTATTTTTTAATAAATATAATATATTAAAAAAAATATGCTTTGGGTATTCTGTGTTCTTTTTATGAATATATTTTTATTTTATTTAGATTTGAATTTTTTTATTATATGCTTCCTGACACCGGTAATGGTCCAAACAAGTAAAATATAATTTCAAATTAATTTCCCTCCCATTGCACCTACTTTCCCCAAATTAATTTCAAAATTCAAACAACCCCATTTTCAATTTTAAAAAAGAAAAAAAATAAAAAATAAACATCCCAAGTCCCCAACAAACCCACCGAATGACTCCTTCTTCTCTCATCAATCTCACCCTCCTTCTCTCTCTATCTTCTCCTCTCAGTCTCTCACTCTCTCTTGGACCCTTGCTCCTCTCCCTCTTCTCTCTTTATCATTTTCTCGCTGCCGCCACCACCACAACAGTGTCCTCCACCAAGGAGCCACACCGTTTTGGAAAGCTATGACCAACACCATAGCCACTTCGAAAAAATGGCTTTAGAGGTGATCTTTATTTTATGCCCTTGCTTCTTCTTTCGTTCTATAAATCATTTTGGGTGTTCCATTTTTCTTTGATTTTTTCAGAATGGGTATTTGAGATTTTTGTTTATTTAATTTTTTTTATTTGTTGTATGGAAAGGCTTCAACTTTCCTTTTAGATTCGGCTGCAACACCATCATCATAACTAATTTCGCCGTGAACGACACTATTAGTAAGTCTCCCCTTCCTGTAAGTAAGTCTCGGACTCTCGCTCTCTTCGTTTCTGACCATAGTGTTTGTTAAATGACCAAAGTGTTTTGGTTATGCATACAAGGTGTTTGATAAATGATTCAAGGTGAAATTTCTTCGTTTTTTTGTTGTTGCTACATAGATATTTTGGTCCATATCATCACTATTGGGAAAATCAAAGTTTGCTCTTGGTAATTTATGTCTTATTTCATTTTTGTTGGTTGATGGTGTTTGTAACATCCCTGATTTTCCCAAATTATTAGGTATTTTAGTTAATAGAATCTTGATAAGGGTAGTGTTGTTTCCCAAGCCTTTGATTCTGTTTAGAGGTGCTAAGGGATGTTTAGAACATGTCTAGAATGTAGGGATTAGCAAGGGTAGGTTTGATGAAGTAGAATTAGTTTAGAAGTGAGTTTTAGAAGAGTAATTATGACTTAATGAACATAGGATCTTAGGAAATTAAGAATTAATTATCCATAGCTCTAAACCCAAATTCCACTGTTGGGTGTGAGGAAGAGTGTCTTAGGAAGCTTGTCTCAAAATTTGAGCAAGATCTGACGGTTGGCGAAGAAGTGAGAGCGATTCGAAGTTCAAGGGATTAAGTGGGCTAAACAGGTTAATCGATTAACCCTTGAGTTAAACGATTAAGTTTTTGGCAATGTTCAGCCCTTAATCGAGTAATGTGTTGATTAATCGATTAAGTTTTTAGCCACCTTCTGGCACTAATCGATTAATGACAGCATTAATCGATTAATCATGTTATATTAACAAGTGTTAATCGATTAACCACTTGGGTTAATCGATTAACCCCTGTTATATCAGTCAAATAACACGTGAAAATTGGGGCATTTTCTCATTGTTTCCTCTCTCTCTTCTCCACGTGAGTTCCTCCCTCTCCTCAACCCTAGGGTTTGCAAATCATCAAACCCACATGGAATCTCACCAAATTAGCATCATAAATCATCTCCCCATCTCTTCCCAATCAATTTTCCTCATTCAAATCTCTATTCCACCTCTTATTCTCAAAAACCCCAAATTCAAACCCAAACCCTAACTTCTCCAATCCTTCTCTTTGGGTGAGGCAATCTTCAAGGGAGCTTAGGGAAGTGTTAAGGAGCATGGAATTGGGGACTAGAAGCTAGCTTGGAGCTTGGTGGTGGAGCACCAACTCAACCCCAATTTCTCCTCTTCTCTTCAAGAGGTAAGAGGGAGTACTTTGGTCTTAATTAGGGAAATGACTTAATGATAGTAATAGGGTTATAATTAGATGTATTTTTATATGTGTATGTTTGATTTGTATGTTGATACTATTATGGTGGTGAATGAAAGTGTATGTGTAATGACTTAGGGTTTTATTAGTAAATGATTTTTATAATTGTTAATGAATTAAATGATTGAATGAATGATATGGCCATGAATTTTATTGTTGTTATGTGTGATTGTTATTGTTTAAAGGTATGGCCAAATTCTAAGCTAGAGAACCCAACCCAATGAATATAAAGTATTAAAGGTTTGACTAATAAAAGCTACATAAAATGAACTAGAAACACGTGCATTATGGAGTAAGGTGGACCCTAGGTGTACGGGGAAAAACACACGTCTTATTAATTGATGAGGACAAAAGTAAATTATTGGAATTATTATGGAGGACCTTGATCTTGCACAGGACATGGGTTTGATTCCCGTGTTGCGGATCGGTTCTACGCAAACTATAATAATTCTATTTACTTTGGTCTCTTTTGGCCAGTCGAGGGTGATTTCTGCTAAAGCCAATTCGGGCGAATCAATCCGAATTGCATGACGAACCCTAGAGGGGTGAAGTGCTGTGCAAGCTGGTGAGCGAGGGACCTTCCTAAGTGGAGGTGAAGCACCCAACTATAGGTTGAGAAATGCTTACTCCTGGTCGGTTTTTCCCCAGAGTGGAGGGTGTATGAGAGGGTTGGAAAGTGTTATTGTTATTGGATATGGAGAAGTGCATACATGGATATATAGTTGGTTTAATTCACTGAATCCAATAAAAGTGTTAAAGTGGTTAAAGTTAAATGAAAATTTTACATTGGATTCAGGGATTAAACCATAATAGTATAAAGTGCATTCATACTCATATGATTGAGCATAAAAGCATTGTTATGTATTGGTATTGTATAAGGAAATGTATTGGTACAGTGAAATAAAATAGTTAAACATTAAGATATAGGAATGGTATCGTTATTTGGAATAATGTGAATATGGATATATGTGTGTGGGTATGTCTAGTTATGTCTTATTACTGTTGTTTGAGTGTTTTCCTTGATTATTATTCAAATTACTCACCCCTTAAGTTGACCATTTTAGGTACCATCAGAGAAAGGCATTCATGACTTCCGCACCGAGAAGGTATACTCTCACTTAAGGAGAGTATATCAGTATAGTGACCTCCTTGGTCACATTATGTTGCTGCAACCATTCTAGGATATTAAACTGTAAAGTGTTTTATTAATTAAAGGTTTTATAAGTGTTAATTTTTATTGTAAGTTAAGAATGTTTTTATTTTGAAAAAGGACTTTGTAAGAACCTCTCTTTTGATTAAATGTGTTAAGGTTGTGAAGGATTTAAAATATCCTTTTGTCAAATTGTTTCTAAGTAAGTCACAACCACTTAGAATGTAATTATAGCAAATAATTGTTATAAACTGTTCTGGACTGACAGGTGAATAATTAACTTGGGGAAAGTCCATATTTTAGAGTAAACTTCGGCAAAATTTTTATAAAACCCCAAGCATTTTAATATTAAATCATTATAAAAAGTAATATATTTCACATAATAAAAAGTGAGGATGTTAAAGATGGTATCAGAGCAATGGTTGCAATTCTCGGCTGTGGAGTATGGATTTCCTACTCCCAAAGGGTAACTCCACATGAGAGTAACTAACCAATAGTTAGTTTAGTAGCTTATTTTCATAGTTTATGTATGCATACCTAGTTAAAGTTAGCATAGTCTAGTTGTGTCAATAGAATAGTGCTAGTGATAGTTTAGTAATCTTCAATTCAAAGTGGACTAAGTAGAATTTTCAATTGTAACTTGGTTGTATTTTGAAGTGGACCGAAAGTAGGGACTAAGGGAAGTAAAACTCCCAACGGGATAGAGCAAGAAATTGTTACCCCAAAGGGATGGACTAAACCTTAGTTTTGAATTAAGTAAGTCAACTTCGGATATAACGAAGAATTGAAATTTTTACATAAAATGAAATTTCAGAGTCTTATTTTGAATGGAAGATGAGTCATTTCTTTATTATTTGATTGGAATTCAGGTTGTGCAAAAATGGTTTTATTTCTAATGCAATGTCGAATCGAGAAGGGCCCCTCGATGCGTACATTCTATTAGAAGATGATATCATTGAGTCCTTCAAATCCAATGAAATAATTGTCGAATTTATTTTCTATGCATAGGAATAGGATAAGTATTAGGAATCATTGCATCATGGACACTCCGAGCATTCTTTATCAGAGTGCGCAGCGGAAGTGAATAGGTATCACCCCGAGGTACTTGCCTTTAACTTTGATAACTAAGTGTCGTCTCTAATAAGATTTAAGTCCTTTCTACAATTCCACACCATGATTGGTGATAAAGACATTACTAAATTTATAAAGTGTAAATGTGTTTTCTTTTTTTGCATCAAACTATTTTAAGACTTTATTTTGAAAAAGTATTAGTAATATAAATTCTAACGAACGTCAAGCATAATAGTATTCTATTATTTTCCAGGGTACGAAATTGATTCTAACTTGGATAATTGGTCGAATGTCACAACATCGATTTTTTTAAATATGTACAGTTAACAAAATGAATTCCTAAGTAATGGGAGAAGGGTGTAGTTTACTGTTGGATTACACCAATTGCCGATTAAATAGGAATTCACCGAACGTGACATACGCCAATTTGAACAAGATTTGAACTTCAAAGTTGAAATAAAAAGAAAGGCATTTATTAAGATTTAAAAATGCGGATGAAATCAAATTTCAACCCATACTTGCAATTCCTTTTAATTGAGTTTGATGATCATAGAGGATCCTTGTTTTCTTTGTCAAAGGAGTCCTCCAAAACTTTTGAATTAGTTCCAAAACCAATGCGAAATGATTTGTGAAATCTTTATGGATATTTTGAATTTTTGGATGCTTGGCATGTTTTCCCTATCAGTTAGCTAACTTTGTTAAAGTTCGAAATGAAATTGATTTACAAATTATAAAGAGTTTTTCCTTATTTTCAGAAAGAGATAAATTTTGGAAATTCTTTATCACCAAAGAACAAATTCTTTCTTTACAAATTAGAACTTCATTGTTTTCTGTTGCAATGTGGGATTGAGAAATACAAGTGACGATAACCAAGTGGGTCAAAGGCAACGTATCTCACATAGAGCGAGATTCAAGTTTAGAATCTCAATTTAGGGTAATGGATGTTATATCTTTTCCTTTAAGTTCACATAGGACTCAAAGGAAATGTATGATTATTATTGAAAACTATATTCCGGAATCTCAACCAATTTTTAAATCAAAAGTTAACTATTCCCTGGAATATGATTTGTTGGATATGTAAGTCCCAATTTTAGCATCCATTATAATGGTCTTAGCTCCAGAGTCTAGGTAGCAATAAGAGGGTTTCAACTAAGGACCTAAGATAGAAAGCAGTTAGGTGAAACCCTAACTCAAGAAACCAAATAGGAAACCCTGAATCTCATGTGAGAGATAGACAAGCATAGGTCTAGTGGGAGTCTTAAGCTTGTAGAGTTTCGTTTAGATTGAGTGTAGAGCTTCATTTAGGATTAAGTAGTAAACCTCGATAGTTTGAGGATCAAATTAAGTAATAGGAGTTAAGTTCGTCTTGGGTGAGTGTCCGAGCTAAAGCCTTAGGTATAGGTATATATAAGTTTATATAGGACTAAGACTTTGCTCTAGAGTTACTTATTTGGGTGTGTTTGAATTGTATATAAGTATATTGATAATTTTAAATTTTCTAAGATTATACACTAAACCAAATAATTGTTGGAACTATTTGTTTTGTATTTTTCCACACCAGTTCCAACTCTAATCATTTTATACACATTGTGTACTATTTAATAATGATTTTAAATAAAGAAAACTTTCCTCCACCAGCAAAGGTGATTTTGTAAAAGTACTAAATCATGCTTTACCTATTAAGTATCAAATCAAGTTTTCAAAGCTATTTGCCTTGTATTTGCTTGACTATTCTTGATTCCACTTCTTTTCTGATGATACCTATATTTTGCAATGAAACCTTTCTTTAAAGAAAACACTTTGCTGATGGTCAAATCTATAATTTGATAAATTGAGTCCTTATATAAAAGACAGCTCCTTTGTATACATATATGTATATAGAATTGAAATGTATCTTTTCACGTAATATTTTCATTCTAGATTGTAAATGTATATTAAAGTGGATTTTCAAAAGACCATCAATGTATTACCCTTCATTGTTAATTGTAACAGCCCGATTTTCGTAACTCAAAGTAACCAACTTTTTATTCATTTATGTTGCAAAAAATGAGGCCAATTTTTTTATTTTTATTTTTTATAAAACATTGTTGAAGTGTTTGAAAGTATTATTGAAAATCTCTTTAGGTTCTTCAATTCACTTTTTCGAAAATCGAGTGTTACAAAAAAACTGTTTCCATAAAACTTCCATTTCCATAGCTAACCTGACTCCAAAGGGCAGGAATCAAAAACATGCATTACAATTTATCAAAAGCTTACAGTGTTAGTTCTTCCAAAAGAGAGTATTCCACAATACCGATTTAAAACTTGACTTAGTTACATACTTGGCTCCTGGCTCAGTAATCCTTAACTCAAACACACATAACGTCCTAGACTAACCATACTATCCTTAAAGTTTCCTATTGAAGGCAAGTGGACGTAGCTCCTTTTCCTTCGTACGCCCTCTCCTCGTTCTCGAAGATGATGCCGCCCTTGTGGTTGTCCCCTCATTGTTATTGGACTCCAGCAGCCCTCCACCTGATGTAGTAAAGTTCCTCCGCTGCTCATATCGTGCCTTCTCCTCGTAGCTACTGAATCCTCGTACGTTGACTTGTCCCAAGTGCGGCTCTAGATCAGCTCCACTCAGCTGATGCTCCGGATCTTGGATCACGATCTCCATGTAGTCGGTCCATGCCCAACCGCATGGGGTGTGCTCCCAACCTCTTCCGTACTTATTCCACATGGTGATATCCATGCAATACTCCATCTGCCCGTTGAGATACCAGCAGCACCGATATGCCAACGAACAGGAGAGAGTAAGCGATCCGAACGACGCATCGTCGACGGTGTGGGATTACGATAGGCAAGATAATAGGACCACACATACATACAGTGCAACACACATACACACAACACCTCAAGAATATTATTACCAACATTATTATCTCATTCGCATTGTTATCCTCTTCTTTCATTTCTATCTTACATACATTTCTCATGAACATTCTTTCTTTCTTTCGTTCATTTAAATTCCATAACTATCCTTCTCGTTTCATCCAGTCTTATCTGTTTACAACATTTAATGGTTCGGGGAATTATAACATATCATCAAATTATTCGTTTCGTTCTCGGCTATCACTCACGTCTACATCTCCTCGGTCATCCACCCAACCTAGTCGGAAGCAAACAAGAGTACAAGACCTTTACCGTGTGGGCACGACAGCTGTCACACATCAAATGGTCCCAGACCAGGAGGACTACAGCCTCAATTCAAATCATATTAATTCATAAATATTCATGGCACACTGTCTCACAGTGGCAATCAAGATGCCCCACTCCAGTCCCTCTCACTGTTCTAGATTTGCAATCTAGGGGGCGACAGTATGTTTCTAGTGGGCTCGCAGAACTTACCACGGCATTAGACCCAGTCCCTACCACGTTAGTACGCCACATGTGGAGTTTGTTCTGCCTAGAAACATACTCTAGACTTCTTGACGTTTCACCGTCATCGTCCTCCCCTAATGCAATCTCCTCCTAAGTATCCACATATACTTATGGTTTCTTCCTCTCCACTACTTCACACTCTCATACCTCACTGCGTATGTCTTTTAAAGTCTTTTATCTTTTAATTAACCTAAGGTCGGCCCATCCTTCGTGCATCCCTTCAATGAGTCCCGACCACTAACTTTGCACAGCCTTTCTCTCATCATTTCTCACATAGCACAGAGCTGGGATCACATCAACAAACTCGAATCTTATTCCTCAAACTTTTCTCAACATCCTTCCTTTCTCGTAATCATCTCATTTCAAAATCTTTTCTCAAAACAATCTTCTTACAAACTTTTTTTTTCAAAACACTGTTTCATAATCTGCCACAAAATATCATTTCGTAAACTTTTCATAAAAATCTCTTTCTTCTTAATCTTCCTTTTTCAAAGGTTTTCTCAAAAGTCCCCTTTCTCAAAGTTTATAAAAATCTCCTTCCAAAGCCTTTCACAAAAATTTCCTTTCAAAACTTTCCTGAAAACACTTTTTATAATATTTCTCAAAACCTCTTTTCAAAAACATTTTCAAAAGAATTTCTTTTCACAAACCCTTTTCTAAAAATTTCCTTTCACCATTCTCCAAAAGATCTCTTTTCAAAAAATCTTTTCGAAGATCTCTTTTCGAAAACCTTTTTAAAAACTGCTTTTCAAAAACGTTATCAAAAATTTCAACTTTGCTGAGCGCTAATGGAGGAGCAAGCTCAACTCGACACTAGTCCCAGACTAAAACCAAAACAAAGGAGCCCAGCTCCGCTCAAATCACATCTCATATCAACATCACTCTTCCCAGCTCTGGCTCGTTCTCAACATTATCATTCCATTCTTTCCCCAATCTCAACTCTTGCTCTTTTCTGATCCAACTTATCTCTTATCCTTTATCATTATTCTTCTCTTATTATGCTATTACTTTCGATTTCATTACCCTCCCAACTCTTTCTTTTCATTTTCTTATTCAGGACGTAACAGACGTCCATCAGCCATTTACTCATCATAATCCACAGCAATAAGCATCATTATACATAATTAAATAAATAAATAAATAAAAGAACACAACATAACACAATCATCACACACAATAATGTGGTCTTCGTCTTCTTCGTATAAGTGGCCACACAAGGCAAACAATTGCCACTATACTACTGACTTAGAACCACTAAGTTCCGATCTTTGAGCTGATACGGAACGTCCTAATATATCACCTAGCTACCACGGTGTCTTAGGAAAGCTTCTCTCTCACCTGAGGTCCAGCAATTTAATGCGTACCGTCTCCTCGGATCCTTTGTGCTGCCGGCTGCCCCAATCCCTCGTCTTTAAGATTATTCCTCGTACTAAATGAAATACGCTTTCGTTATTAACGTGTAATAATAAAATCTTTTCATGTCTCAAAACACTTTTCGTTCTTGGTCGGAAGACTTAAAACATAACCGTTTTCTCTTAATGTCGTGTCCTTAACCAAGATCAACCTTAAAGCTATGGAAGAGCTTTGAAGAGTGATCTCAGCCGAGATGTTAATGTAGGACTCTTTAGGATTTCTGAATATCCAGTTGGGATAATCAGGATCTCCCTAGTCAACAATGTGTGTGCTAGTGTCAACTTAGGGATGAGAAGACGTACCTTAGCCCCTATAGCCTGGTGGTTCTTATAGGGGATTACCTGTGTACTGTGGGCCGTCTTGATAAGGATTCTAAAGAGGAAGAATTCAACT
Organism: Crotalaria pallida; assembly: GCA_037953625.1. NCBI lineage: Eukaryota > Viridiplantae > Streptophyta > Magnoliopsida > Fabales > Fabaceae > Crotalaria > Crotalaria pallida. The sequence goes on from CM075653.1 coordinate 30,292,705, forward strand.
AGGATTTGTATAGGATACGATAAGATAATATCCATAAACCCTATAAGTGATAAACTCTATCCAATGCTGTTTTATCTAACCAAGAGTCATGGGAATCTAGGAGTAGTTACGGCTAGATGAGGTTGTAAACGATAAGGATCAGATTGAGAATCCTGTGCTCGTGGTAACCTCATCAGTGCATACCCTACACATAACAACCCAGTTTGCTCGGTGTAAGTGTCTGACCGTTTACCCTGTTGTAGTATCATACCAATCGTAGCAATGAGGCTTCGGTCGGTCAACGCTCGGTTTACTACAAGTCCACTACACTTAAGTAACCCTAATATTTCCTAATACCTTAAGTACGTCAGAACCATTTGAAAACCACACTTTAAATTACATGAAAACGTTTTTAAACACAAGAAGCATGTCCAAATAGTTCTGGACAGCAAGGAGTTATTTTATAAATATCATTTTGATAAAACCCCGAGAACATCGTAAAAACACTTTTTGTTTAAAATAACTCCTTTATTCAAATTAACCTTTTAAAAACTCAAGTCTTCATCACAAAACAACTTTGGACAGCCATAAACACAATTTAAAAATTTCAAATAAAACACAATGGAATTTTCTTAAAACCAGTTTATTTCAAACTAATTACGCATTCACATATTTTTCGAACATTGACTATCACATACACAACAGGTAATACTTCATCAAGCACATAACCAATTAAATCAATCATCAAGACAATTATACAACTCACAAACAGTTCCTAACACAAAACACTTAGGCATGCATAAATTTTTAAACCACATTGAACTAAAGATTTAAATCAAACACCTTTGCTTTTCTCACTTTAAATAACTTAAATCCTTTTCAAAAATTATTATATAAATTTACTTTCATGCAACTAAATTTCCTAGACTCACTTATATTACATGACCTAATATAATCAAGAAAATGAGTCAAGAATTACAAAAATAAAACACACAAATCAACTCTGTTTATTTTAAGCACTTAAACTCTATTCTCTTTTTCATGCGACAAAATTATTTACTCTTTCTTTTACTCTCAACCGGATGCACATATACACACCTACATATATTCATTTAAACACCACACTTTCTCCCAAACCAATTAGTTCATTTATTCCCTTTATCTTTTCTTAAAACACAATCATTTTTCCAAAACGAAACATAATCTTTTCTTAAACTTGAAATCCTTCAAAAATCATTTGAAAACTCATATTAAAATAAATAGAATAATTAGTTTATGTGGCTGTATGGAGAAAGCCCATCCACCTTTTCACTTTGTAAAACATTGAAAATCAATAATTTTCATTCCAACTTGTGATATATCAAATAGTATTTGAAATCCACACTTTTCATAAATTTAAAAACACTTTTTAAATTTAAAAACCTTGAAATAAAAATCTTGGACAGCAAAGAACTAAAAAATCAAAACCATGAAAATACTTAAAAAAAATGATCAAATACATTTATTTATTTTCTTTTATGAAAACCGAATTGAACAAAACCAAAACAACACAATTTAAATAATTTTTCTCAAAATAAAAAGACAAAACATAATCATTTTAATAAGTCAATCTTGTAACAGCCCGATTTTCGTAAACCAAAATAATTAACTTTTATTCATCAAAGTTACAAAAATTGAGGCCAGATTTTTTTATTTTTTTTTGTAAAACAATGTTTAAGAGTTCGAAGACATCATTGAAAACCTCTTTATGTTCTTCGATTCGCTTCTCAGAAAACCGAGTTGTTACGAAAACCGTTCTTTTCATAAAACATTCGTTTCCATAAAAGAACTTGGTTCAAAATCATCTTAACAGTTTTTAGAAACTTTTCATGAATTAAAAGCACACGAAAATATACTCCATAAGTCAGATTGAAATTTGGCTCAACTACATAATGGCTCATGGCATTGGTAATCCTTAACTCAACACTCACATCCGCCTAAGCTACTTACACTATCCTTAAACTTTCCTATTGAAAGCCAGCGGGTGTAGCTCCTTGTCCTTCTTGCGTTCTCTTCTCGCCCTCGAAGACGATACCGGTTGTGTGGTGGATTCCTCATTGTTGTGAGACTTTGGTGCCACCCCATCGGCTACAATAGAACTTCTCTGCTGCTCACACCGGACCTTCTCCTCATAGCTTAGAAAACCTCGTACGTTGACTTGCCCTAAGTGTGGCTCCAGATTAGCTCCACTCAGTTGATGTTCCGGATCCGGAATCACGATCTCCGTGTAACCGGTCCATGCCCATCCGCTTGGAGTATGTTTCCAACCTCTTCCATGCTTATTCCACATGGCGATATCCACGCAATACTCCATCTGCCCGTTGAGATACCAGCAGCCCCGATATGCCAACGAACAGGAGAGAGTAAGCGATCCGAACGACGAATCGTCGACGGTGTGGGATTATGATAGGCAAGATAGAAGGACCATACAAACACACAATAAAACATACAAATACACAATTATCAAATATGTTATCACATTATTATTAGTCTTATCATCGTTACTCTTTTCTTTCATTATCTTTTCACACTTAATTTCACTTCTCATAAACATTCTTCTTGTCTCAATCCTTTTCCCTCTCATACTCATAATCTCTCATACAAAGTATCATCGGGGTACTCATTTCGTTCTCGGTCATCACTCACGTCTACATCTCCTCGGTCATCCACCCAACCTAGTCGGAAGCAAACAGGAGTACAGGACCTTTACCACACTGGCACGACAGCTGTCACAACACATAAATGGTCCCAGACCAGGAGGATCTCGTCCTCAAATCATTTCAATAATAACAAGGCTCACTGTCCACGCAGTGGCAAACACAATGCCCCGTTCCAGTCCCTCTCACTGTTCTCGATTTGTAATCTAGGGGGCGAAAGTATGTTTCTAGTGGGCCTGCAGAACTTGACACGGCATTAGACCCAGTCCCCACCACGTTTGTGCGCCACATGTGGAGTTCGTTCTGCCTAGAAACATATTCTAGACTTCTTGACGTTTCACCGTCATCGTCCTCCCCTAATGTAATCTCCTCCTAAGTATCCGCAGATACTTATGGTTCCTTCCTCTCCACTATTTTCGAAAACCTTTTCAAAATTACATCTTTGCTGAGCGCTAATGGAGGAGCAAGCTCAACTCAACACTAGTCTCAAACTAAAACCAAAACACAGGAGCCCAGCTCCATTCAATTCACTCCTCATATCAACATCACTCTTCCCAGCTCTGGCTCATTCTCAACACTATCATTTCATTCTTTCCCCAATCTCAACTCTTTCTTTCTTTTCCAACACATCCTTTATTCTCACGTTTCTTAACATTCTTACTTTCTTTTCTTTACTTCTCTTAAGTTTCTTATTTCATTTCCAATTTCAAGACGTAACAGACGCCCATCAGTGCGTACCCTACACATAACAACCCAGTTTGCTCGGTGTAAGTGTCCGACCGTTTACCCTGTTGTAGTATCATACCAATCGTAGCAATGAGGCTTCGATCGGTCAATGCTCGGTTTACTACAAGTCCACTACATAAGCCCCCCAAGCTCGGTTGGGTTATTTGAGCCCTACCGGGCTTCTGAGACGAACGGATCTTTTTCCGACTGAACTTTTGATGATTGAAAGAGAGGTCCGAGCATTTTTGCACCTTGATTAAGGCTGTCGTTTGATTGACCCCAGAGTGACCTTCCGCTTCTCCCTGTGCTTACACGTGTCCTTAACTTTATTGGAAAATGTAACGTTATGATTTCAAATCCATCAGAGGTGCCACGTACTCCATTTTCAACGCTAAACGGGCTTTTTCCGCCTTAGGCCCAAACCTTTTGAGATAGTGGAGGGAAGTTTTAGAAAGAATATCAAAGGGCGGTTTTCTCACTTACTCATTTCTTCAAGCATTTTTCGAACTCTCTTTCTTCTTGTTTCTTCATTTCTCTGAAATCTTTGTCAAACAAAGCCAGAAACTTCCAAGGACGTTCTTGTTGCTTCGTTTCTCTTCAGCATACCGAGTGCACTTCCCGGTGTTGACTTGATACTTCTTGGCTAGCAGGTACCGTACTCTTTCTTATTCTGATTAATTTTCTTTTCTGAATGCTGTCTTGCATGTTCTTCTTTTAGTGATGTTTTGCATGTGATTGCTTTTGCCTTCTTACCGTGCTTATGTAGGATTTTGTTTTTCAAGTATTTTTATCGGCCCTTTTTCTTTGATTTTCTGAAAAGATCGTTCTTGGGTTCTTCATTTTTGGGTTTACTCATTTTTCAGGGTTTATTGAGTTTGTCCACTTTTCTGGGTCTTGTGGGTGCTATTTGTTTTTCTGGGTTTTGCGGGATTGTTCTGGGGTTTGTTTTCTGGGTTTAGTGAAGACCCCAAGTCGTTGCTGTTGCTGGTGTTTCTTGCTGGTGTTGCTGTGATCCCCCACTTGCCCTTCGCAATTCTTTATTTGCTTTACCACCTATTGAGTGATCGTTGTAGTATTTCTTAGGCTTGCTTTATACTTTTCTACACTTAACTTCTTAGGGTTTGTATTGGAGCGTCATTTACCATGAGTGAGGAATCCGTAAACTCTGATGTGCCAAGAACATATAAAGAAGGGAAACCAGAAATTTGTGTTAAACCAATATCCGTGCATTTCCCTCAGACTTTGAGAGAGTTCAGGCAGGGTGTGATTCACTATAGGATCGCCGAGAGAGTAGAATAGCGGAAATTAAGGAGGCAGCATAGAGGTATTAGACATTTCACCTAGTTTGGGGAAATTCTGCCCAGAAAGGGAGGTGTTTCCCAACCGATCGTAAGTATTTGATCAGACATAATCAAGTTTTTGTAGTTCTGACTCCAAATGTGCCCCCTTTTCCTCAGGTATGAAGAGGAAGTGTGTTACTAATCCTGATCTCTACCCACTTCCGACAGATTGGGCTAAGTATGATTGGGTGGATCGAGAGGTTCTTGGTACACAATCTGAGCTTACGACACAACGATCACTCGATCAAACTTCAGCCATAGTTTTGCCATGTCCAGGAGACGATACTGGGAATTTTTATTCCATTACTCAAGTGAGTGAGAATGAGAGAGTTTGTACAAAAATTCCGGACGGTAGTACAACTTTCTACTTTTATGAAGAAGTAATTACTCGGCTTGGGATAAGAATGCCTTTTACCGATTTTGAAATGGGCGTTCTGAATTTCTTAAGAGTGGCTCCTTCTCAACTTCATCCAAATGGTTGGGCGTTTGTGAAAGCATTTGAACAAGTCTGCTCAGCAATGAATTGGAGTTGCAACCTTAATATCTTTTTCCACATTTTTGCTCCTCAGTGTAATTCCTTCGAGAAAGGTTCGGCAAAGAAACCCTGGGTTTCTCTGAAATCTCGTAGGGGATATGCTCTTTTCACAAAATATTCTGAATCTTGGAAGGGCTTTAAACCTTTTTTATTTAAGTATAATTTTACTGGTAATGGCGTCTGCTGGTTCACTCGGCCGGGGGAAAGACGGCCACTTCCTCGATTTCCTCTTCAATGGAGTGCTAGCTTCTTTAACCGATCGATTTCTTCATACTCATCAGACTGGAAAAAACTTGCTGAGAGTGAAAAGGATGTGTGTCGGGAGGTTGAAAGGTATTTGCAGAAAGTTGGCATGATAGAGACGAGGGATATTGTGAACATCCCCTCTTCGGACGTTAAGACCGAGCTTGGTATAGTGCTTTATCTTTGCTTTTATATTTGTAATTTGATCAGCTCTAATGTCTCTTTGTTTCCTTTGCAGAAAAATGGCTGATCGTATGACAGCTCTTGTTCAAGGCGGCAAGAAGAGGAAGACAACTGCTACTCTTCAGGATCTTCGAGTCTGAGAACTCCAAGCCTGAGTGTTTCCACCCCTACTCCTTCTGCTTCGGCTCCTGAGGCTTCTCCTCACCAAGCCACAAACGTGGTTGCTGTTGCTTCTACTATTTCAGTGGCCCCCAGTGGTCAAGTTCAAGCTACTTCTCCTCTCCAACCTTTATTACGTCGCCGACGGCTGGATAAAGGGAAAGAGAAAGTTCCGGAGGGTGCCAACCCAAGAGCTGAGGGACCAAGTGTCCGAACTACTGCTACTCCTACTGATGTTGCTCCAACTTCTGCTGCGATCCCTCGGGAAACATCCATATGGGATCAACAGTTTGATGAGAGGTTTTGGAATTATATCTTATCTGAGGCTGACTGTTCTAAGTTTGAAAATTTGAGTGCTGAAGAATGGTCTCGTTGCAATATGACCTTTGCAAAATATTTTCTTCGAGGTGCCAATCTCGCCTATTTTTTGGCCAAGCACCCGGAGGGACTCTTTTCTGGTTACAATGTAGACCAAAAGGAAGCTCGCGAGGTAGCAGCTGCTTAAGAGGCTAGTCTCTCGGATGAGTTGATCCGAGTGAAGAATGAACTGGAGAATCTGAAGGCCGACAAGGGGGAATTGATTAAGGAGAGAGATTCCTTAAAGGTTTCTCAAAAAGCAGCTGAAGTTAATAAGAAGGAAGCCGAGGAGACTCTGAAGAAAGAACTCCTGGTGCATCAGCAGAAGTTGGATGAACTAAAATCTGAGGTTGAAAAGTCTGCAGCAACTGCTCGGAAGTTGAGGGAGAAAGCACTTTCCCACAAGAAGAAGGCAGCAACTAACTTCTACAATTAGGGAAAAGCAGTGGATGACTCCTTTGTCTCGGCCATCAAACAAGTTCAATTTTTGAACCCTGAATTAGAGTTCAGGGTGGTCGGGGCTCATCCATTTCATGTTGTTCAGGATGGGAAGCTGATCGACCTTGAAACCAGGGTCGAGGTAGATCTGCAGGCAGAAGATCTTTCCAATCCCCTTGAGGAGTTGACTGAGGCGCCAAATTTTGATGATTCAAACGTAGTTTTATCTGATATTGAGGAATGATGTTGAACTTTTATAATCTTCGCTGTTTTGTTGATCTTCCTTTTGCTTGTTGTTTTCAGAGCGTTTTTATCTTGCTAGTGTTGCAACGACTTATCTTCAATCTTTTGTTACGCTGAACAATTTGCTATGTCTTTCGATTTCTCGTGTTATTCGAGCGTCATTTTGAACAGATTAAATCAACTTGCGATTTATGATAATGACATCTTTATTTGACGTGTTATCATTGCTTTTGGTTTCGTTCGTCACGCTTCCAGTGTTTGCCCATAGTAAAATAAGTTGAGAATTTATAAATATACAATTCATTGTGAGTAGAACTTGGATCGCCAACTTTAGCCGAAGTGGGATCCTCGGACAGCGAAATAAGGAAAGTAGTTTCCTGGATTCGGGTGTTCTACAAGTACGTTGCTGAACTCTTGTTAGGAGTTGTACTTCGATTTGGCTCGGTGGCTAGCCGAAGCAAATGAGTCGCGTGTTATTTCACAATGTTCAAACGAGGATTTTGAATAAATTGATGCATTTATTGATAAACAAAAAATGAGGTTGCTCATCTGTTAACAAATTCTTATCAATCTAATTCCTAACAATTGTCACTAATCTAAGAAAGATGCTACTCTTCGCTTATTCGACCTAAGCATTACTGAGCAATAAATTTACCTATCTATAAAAAGTGAAAACAAAGTATAAGCTTAACTGTAATAAGCTCTGAGTTTGGCAACGTTCCATGTGTTACTGATTTCCATGCCCGAGAGAGACTCCAACTTATATGCCCCAGATCCGGATTTAGCCTTTACTCGATATGGTCCTTCCCATTTTGGGTGAAGTTTTCCGACTCCAACACTTCCTTTGCCAATGTCAGCACGACGAAGGACTAAGTCACCAACTTCAAAGCTTCTTGGACGAACCCTTTTGTTGTATTCCCGAGCCTGCCGCTCCTTTATTTTTCTTTCATGGGCTGCTGCATTTTTTCGAACGTCTTCCAATAGAACAAGGTCCTCACTGATCAAATGGTCATTTGTCTCCGAAGGACGTTCAAGTGTCCTGAAGGTAGGAATTCGCTTTTCGATTGGAATGACTGCGTCACAGCCGTATGTCAAACGAAAAGGAGTTTCACCAGTGGACGAGTGTATTGTTGTCCTGTGTGACCATAGGACGCTCGAAAGTTTATCTACCCAAGTGCCGGCAGCATTTCTGAGCTTCTTTTTTATCCCATCCAAGATGGTTCTGTTGGCCGCTTCGGCTAAACCATTTGTTTGTGGATGTTCAACAGAGCTAAAACAGTGAGTGATGTTTAGGTCGGCTGCTAATTGTTGGAAGTGAGATGCTGCAAACTGTGATCCATTGTCTGTGACTATCGCATGTGGAACTCCGAATCGAGAAATTACTTCTTTGACGAAGAAAGACTGAATCCGAGCTGTTGAGATTGTTGCTAATGGCATTGCTTCGATCCACTTGGTGAAGTAATCAATCACTACTACTGCAAACTTAAATTGGCCTGGTGCAGTGGGGAATTTTCCGATGATGTCCATGCCCCATTGGTAAAAGGGCCAAGGTGCACCGAGAGAGTGCAACTCTTCAGCAGGTTTTTGATAGATGTCACTATGAAATTGGCACTGAGTACATTTCTTGACATGTTCAATAGAATCTTTCTGCAAAGTAGGCCAAAAATAGCCCGCTCGGATTACTTTTGTTGCCAAGGACTTTCCTCCCATGTGGTGACTGCAAATTCCTCCGTGAATCTCCTCCAATATTTCCTCAGCTTGGGATGGGTTGACACATCTGAGCATGGGAGTTCCAAAGCCTCTCTTGTATAGGATTCCATTTAGAACTGTGTACTGAGCGGCTTTTTTAACCAATTTCCGAGCCTCAGACTGATCTTGGGGGATGAACCCATGTTACAAATAAGTAAGAATTGGGTCCATCCATGACTGAGATAATGAGACCGTTAGAATGACACTAGGTTGGGGAATGGTTTCCTGTATCAGCATTTTGTTATTTTCCGACCCTTTTGTACTTGCCAATTTGGATAGAATGTCGGCTCTGGAATTTGAATCTCTCGGCACATGTGAAATGTTAAATTCGGAAAAGTTTGAGATGATTCGCTTTACCTCTTCAAGATATTTTTGTAAAATGGGCTCCTTTGCCAAGTACTGACCTTTGATCTGAGAAACTACCAATTGTGAATCGCTGAAAACTGATACTTGCTCTGCTCCGAACTCATGAACCATCTTGAGGCCTGCAAGAACTGCCTCGTATTCTGCTTGATTGTTCGATGTTTGGAATTCAAATTTCAGTGAGTATTCCATGCACAATCCCTCGGGGTTCTCAATGATGACTCCCGCCCCTGCGCCTTTTCTGTTGCTTGATCCGTCCACATAAACTGACCAAAGATTTTGAGAGTTGTCCGAAGGGATATCAGTGAACTCAGTAACAAAATCAGCAAGCACTTGAGATTTCATTGCTTTCCTTGGCTCGTAGGTAATGTCGAATTCAGAAAGTTCGACAGACCATGAGACCATTATGCCGGCTAGGTCGGGTTTGTGAAGAACTTGCCTGAGAGGTTGAGCGGTTCTTACCAATATTCTATGTGCCTGAAAATACTGTCTTAATCTCCGAGCTGACGTGACCAAACAATATGCAAGTTTTTCCAGCTTCTGATACCTCAATTCCGATCCTTGAAGGGCACGGCTAACGAAATATATTGGAGCTTCAGTTCCTGAATTATCTCGTACCAAAACCGAACTAACCGCCGCTTCGGCTATTGACATGTATAGAATGAGGTTCTCGCCGGGAAGAGGACTGTGGAAGACCGGTGGGCTGGAAATATACTCTTTTAACTGAATAAAAGCTTGCTCACATTGTTCGTCCCAAAGGAAATCCTTGTTTTTCCTAAGGAGCTGGTACCACGGCAAGGCTTTCCGAGCGGCATGGGACAGGAACCTGGAGAGTGCCGCCACTCGGCCCGTGAGTTGTTGAACTTCTTTAAGATTAGCTGGGCTCCTCATGTCCAGGATTGCTTTGCATTTATTAGGATTGGCCTCAATTCCTCTCTCGGTTAACATAAAACCGAGGAAAGAACCGGCTGGGACTCCGAAAACACACTTCTCTGGATTCAACCTCATGGAGTATTTTCTCACTCGGTCAAGTATTATTGTGAGGTCTTTGGTATGATTTTCTTGCTGTCTACTTTTTGCAATGATGTCATCTATGTACACCTCCATGTTCGAGCCGATCATACCTTGAAAAATCTTGTTCATCATCCTCTGATAAGTAGCTCCCGCGTTTTTCAACCCAAAGGGCATAACATTGTAACAGTAAGTTGCCCTATCGGTGATAAATGCAGTTTTGTCCTGGTCGGCAGGGAACATTGGAATCTGGTTGTAGCCAGAGTAAGCATCCATAAATGATAAGAGTTGGTAACCAGCTGAACTGTCGACGAGTTTGTCAATAACAGGGAGTGGGTATTGATCTTTAGGACGGACTTTGTTCAAGTCTGTGTAGTCAACACACATTCTCCACTTTTCATTGGGTTTTTTGACTAAGACGGTGTTAGCTAACCAGTCTGTATAGTCAATTTCCCTAATGAAACCCGCTCGGAGTAGTTCAACGACTTTTTCCTCAATTGCTACGGCCTTTTCCGCACTAACTTTCCTTTTGCGCTGTGCCACTGGGTTCGACCCCGGAATGATGCTTAACTTGTGACAAATAAAATTGGGGTCGATTCCTGGCATATCGGCTGATGTCCAAGCGAACAAATCTTTATTCGCGATTCATAGTGCGGCCAATTCTTTTTTAACGCATGCGGGCAAATCAGAACCGATTTTCACTTGCCTGAGGGGGTCGTCAGATAGTGTCAAGAACTCCCATTGTCCCTTTGGGGTCGGTCTATTTCTGTCGGATTGATCTCGCATATCCAAGTCCGCCAGGTTAACATTTCCCTTTCCCAAAGAAACTCTTTCCAGATTGCTCGGATCCTTGCTTTTCACCTTCCCCAGGCTGGCATTGTAACATTTCCTTGCTGCATCCTGTTCGGCTTTGACCGTTACCACTCTGTCATCAGTTCCAACGAATTTCATAGCCAAATGAACCGTTGATACAACTGCCCCAAATGCTTGCAAAGAAGTTCTCCCCAGTATGGCATTATATGCTGCTGGACAGTCAACCACCAAAAACTTGACTATCTCGGTTCTAGCCGAAGGTTGTTGTCCGAGAGTTACAGGAAGTTGGATGTAGCCCTTCGGCTCAATGGTGTCTTCGATAAAACCAATTAGCTCTCCCTCAAAGGGAGTGAGATTACACTCTCTGAGTTTTAAAGCTTTGAACAATGGGAAGAACATTATATCCGCCGAGCTACCTTGATCAATAAAAACTCGTTTTACCTCGTAATTGCCAATCAGAGCAGTTATTACCATGGGGTCGTTATGGCCCGGAAGGATTCCTTCCAAATCTTCGTCGTCAAAACTGATGGGAATGTTTTTTGTTGATCTTTTGGCAATCGGTTTCTGGCTAACTGCCAAGATTTGGTTGATGTACTTCTTCCTGTCAGCTTTCTTCTCTCCTCCTCCGGCAAAACCTCCTGCAATAGTGTTGACTAAGAATTCATTTTTGCTAGCGTTTGTGTCAGGTACTGGAGCGGATTCGGTTTTCTGTCTTCCTGCGCTTCTATCATTCAGTGACCTACTTCTCTGGCGTTTAGATTTTACTGGGGATTGAGATCTGTTTCTGCTTCTTCGGCCAGCTGCATCTCTGATGTATTGCTGTAACTTACCATCTCTGATCATCTCCTCGATCAGATCTCGCAGCCGGATGCATTCGTCGGTGGTATGGCCATAGCCCCTGTGGAAGTCACAGTATTTCGACCTATCACGCTGGGCGCCCTTTCGTAAAGACGGCGGTCTTTGGGTAGAGCGTAAGTCAGTCTGCATAGTTTCCCTTAAAATCTGACTCCTTGGAACCATAAGAGGAGTGTAATCTTGAAACTTATTCCTCGGGGGAACCCGTCGGTCCCGATCATTTCTATCTCTGTCTTGTTTTTCACCAAAACGTTCGTCACGTTTTTGTTTGTTCTGTCCTTGGGGATCGGCTCGTTGTCTATCTTCTCTGAACTTCTGTCCCTTGTGAAACTCCTCCAAATTGATGAACTTATTCGACCGTTGTCTCAACTCGGCCATATATCCCTTGGAGGTTTACCAATCAGAGATTTTCTGAAATCTCTAGACTGCAAACCTTGTGTGAATAGTAGCACTGCTACTCCTGGCTCTAACCGTGGGACAGAACTTGCTTCCGCGTGGAAGCGCGATAAGTAATCTTTCAGTGGTTCATCCGGCCTTTGTGTAACAGATGCCAAGGTATGATCGGATTTGGGTTGAATGCAACTAGCAGTATATCTGTTAAGAAATACACGCTTCATTTCCTCCCAGGAATTAATGGAGTTAGGAGGGAGGGAAGAATACCACCTTAGAACCGAGGGCTCGAGTGTCATTGAAAACGCTCGGCATTTCATTTGTTCACTGCCCCCATAATAATTCATTGCCCCTTCATAAGACACAATGTGGTCCACTGGGTCAGTTAGACCGTTATAATGTGGCACATTAGAGGGGCCCAAGTATCCTTGAGGGGTATCAAATGCCATTATATATTGAGTGAAAGGATGACCAGGGTGGAAACTGTCCTGATCTTGATTTGTGGAGGGGTTAACATGAAAATTTGGTGGGGGTAGTTGCATTATTGGGGCTGGTTGTGGGTCCATGGTTGGTTGGTTTTGTGGTGGAATAGAGGTTGATTGATTTTGAGCAAATCTCGCCATAGCTTGTTGCTGAAGGTCGGCAGTAGCACATCCTTGTTGTTCAATTAAAGTGGTCTGCCTATTAAGAATATTGATCATCTCTTGTTCCCGAGCCCGAGCGGAGGCAGTAGTTGCATAGGACCTGCTGATGGAATGGCTATGACGAGAGTTTCCCGGAGCCGATCTACTTGGATTCAATCTGGTTCTAGGTGTTGTACTTATATGATCAGGGTTATGTGAGATAGGAGGGGTATGTTGGGTGTTTCGCCCATGGTGTGCTCGGGTTCCAGTGGTCCTAGAAGTGTTTCGTGTGGTAGGGGCTGTGCTACTTGAATCACCATGGGTAGAGGGAGGTGGTGTTGGAGGAGGTGGTGGTGGTGGTGGAGGCTGTATGGTACGTAAAACCTGAAGGGGTTGGGGATCGCTCCCAGCCCTAGGATGGGAAGATTGTGGTGTTTGGGGGTGCGGAGCATGAGTTCCACTACGGTTTTGGCTTTGGTTTGGCGGTGGTTGGCCTTGCGAATGGTTTTGTGGCTGGGGGTTATTCCTTGGTCCAGAATGAGATCTTCGTGGTGGTTGCCCATTATTTCCACGATTATAGTTGAGGACGTCACGCAGATCGCCCGCAGAATAAGGCTGTGGCTCATTATAATTAGCATTCCTGGGCCTGCCACGGATGCGTTCACGGAGATCACCTACCTGACTTCTGGTAGTGACCATGGTGGTGGTGGGAATGATTTGTTATTCAGTTCCCACAGACGGCGCCAATGTCGTGTCCTTAACCAAGATCAACCTTAAAGCTATGGAAGAGCTTTGAAGAGTGATCTCAGCCGAGATGTTAATGTAGGACTCTTTAGGATTTCTGAATATCCAGTTGGGATAATCAGGATCTCCCTAGTCAACAATGTGTGTGCTAGTGTCAACTTAGGGATGAGAAGACGTACCTTAGCCCCTATAGCCTGGTGGTTCTTATAGGGGATTACCTGTGTACTGTGGGCCGTCTTGATAAGGATTCTAAAGAGGAAGAATTCAACTAGGATTTGTATAGGATACGATAAGATAATATCCATAAACCTTGTAAGTGATAAACTCTATCCAATGTTGTTTTATCTAACCAAGAGTCATGGGAATCTAGGAGTAGTTACGGCTAGATGAGGCTGTAAACGATAAGGATCAGATTGAGAATCCTGTGCTCGGTGGTAACCTCATCAGTGCGTACCCTACACATAACAACCCAGTTTGCTCGGTGTAAGTGTCCGACCGTTTACCCTGTTGTAGTATCATACCAATCGTAGCAATGAGGCTTCGGTCGGTCAACGCTCGGTTTACTACAAGTCCACTACACTTAAGTAACCCTAATATTTCCTAATACCTTAAGTACGTCAGAACCATTTGAAAACCACACTTTAAATTACATGAAAACGTTTTTAAACACAAGAAGCATGTCCAAATAGTTCTGGACAGCAAGGAGTTATTTTATAAAAATCATTTTGATAAAACCCCGAGAACATCGTAAAAACACTTTTTGTTTAAAATAACTCCTTTATTCAAATTAACCTTTTAAAAACTCAAGTCTTCATCACAAAACAACTTTGGACAGCCATAAACACAATTTAAAAATTTCAAATAAAACACAATGGAATTTTCTTAAAACCAGTTTATTTCAAACTAATTACGCATTCACATATTTTTCGAACATTGACTATCACATACACAACAGGTAATACTTCATCAAGCACATAACCAATTAAATCAATCATCAAGACAATTATACAACTCACAAACAGTTCATAACACAAAACACTTAGGCATGCATAAATTTTTAAACCACATTGAACTAAAGATTTAAATCAAACACCTTTGCTTTTCTCACTTTAAATAACTTAAATCCTTTTCAAAAATTATTATATAAATTTACTTTCATGCAACTAAATTTCCTAGACTCACTTATATTACATGACCTAATATAATCAAGAAAATGTCAAGAATTACAAAAATAAAACACACAAATCAACTCTGTTTATTTTAAGCACTTAAACTCTATTCTCTTTTTCATGCGACAAAATTATTTACTCTTTCTTTTACTCTCAACCGGATGCACATATACACACCTACATATATTCATTTAAACACCACACTTTCTCCCAAACCAATTAGTTCATTTATTCCCTTTATCTTTTCTTAAAACACAATCATTTTTCCAAAACGAAACACAATCTTTTCTTAAACTTGAAATCCTTCAAAAATCATTTGAAAACTCATATTAAAATAAATAGAATAATTAGTTTATGTGGCTGTATGGAGAAAGCCCATCCACCTTTTCACTTTGTAAAACATTGAAAATCAATAATTTTCATTCCAACTTGTGATATATCAAATAGTATTTGAAATCCAGACTTTTCATAAATTCAAAAACACTTTTTAAATTTAAAAACCTTGAAATAAAATCTTGGACAGCAAAGAACTAAAAAATCAAAACCATGAAAATACTTAAAAAAAATGATCAAATACATTTATTTATTTTCTTTTATGAAAACCGAATTGAACAAAACCAAAACAACACAATTTAAATAATTTTTCTCAAAATAAAAAGACAAAACATAATCATTTTAATAAGTCAATCTTGTAACAGCCCGATTTTCGTAAACCAAAATAATTAACTTTTATTCATCAAAGTTACAAAAATTGAGGCCAGATTTTTTTATTTTTTTTTTGTAAAACAATGTTTAAGAGTTCGAAGACATCATTGAAAACCTCTTTATGTTCTTCGATTCGCTTCTCAGAAAACCGAGTTGTTACGAAAACCGTTCTTTTCATAAAACATTCGTTTCCATAAAAGAACTTGGTTCAAAATCATCTTAACAGTTTTCAGAAACTTTTCATGAATTAAAAGCACACGAAAATATACTCCATAAGTCAGATTGAAATTTGGCTCAACTACATAATGGCTCATGGCATTGGTAATCCTTAACTCAACACTCACATCCGCCTAAGCTACTTACACTATCCTTAAACTTTCCTATTGAAAGCCAGCGGGTGTAGCTCCTTGTCCTTCTTGCGTTCTCTTCTCGCCCTCGAAGACGATACCGGTTGTGTGGTGGATTCCTCATTGTTGTGAGACTTTGGTGCCACCCCATCGGCTACAATAGAACTTCTCTGCTGCTCACACCGGACCTTCTCCTCATAGCTCAGAAAACCTCATACGTTGACTTGCCCTAAGTGTGGCTCCAGATTAGCTCCACTCAGTTGATGTTCCGGATCTGGAATCACGATCTCCGTGTAACCGGTCCATGCCCATCCGCTTGGAGTATGTTTCCAACCTCTTCCATGCTTATTCCACATGGCGATATCCATGCAATACTCCATCTGCCCGTTGAGATACCAGCAGCCCCGATATGCCAACGAACAGGAGAGAGTAAGCGATCCGAACGACGAATCGTCGACGGTGTGGGATTATGATAGGCAAGATAGAAGGACCATACAAACACACAATAAAACATACAAATACACAATGATCAAATATGTTATCACATTATTATTAGTCTTATCATCGTTACTCTTTTCTTTCATTATCTTTTCACACTTAATTTCACTTCTCATAAACATTCTTTCTGTCTCAATCCTTTTCCCTCTCATACTCATAATCTCTCATACAAAGTATCATCGGGGTACTCATTTCGTTCTCGGTCATCACTCACGTCTACATCTCCTCGGTCATCCACCCAACCTAGTCGGAAGCAAACAGGAGTACAGGACCTTTACCACGCGGGCACGACAGCTGTCACAACACATAAATGGTCCCAGACCAGGAGGATCTCGTCCTCAAATCATTTCAATAATAACAAGGCTCACTGTCCACGCAGTGGCAAACACAATGCCCCGTTCCAGTCCCTCTCACTGTTCTCGATTTGCAATCTAGGGGGCGACAGTATGTTTCTAGTGGGCCTGCAGAACTTGCCACGGCATTAGACCCAGTCCCCACCACGTTAGTGCGCCACATGTGGAGTTCGTTCTGCCTAGAAACATATTGTAGACTTCTTGACGTTTCACCGTCATCGTCCTCCTCTAATGCAATCTCCTCCTAAGTATCCGCAGATACTTATGGTTCCTTCCTCTCCACTATTTTCGAAAACCTTTTCAAAATTACATCTTTCCTGAGCGCTAATGGAGGAGCAAGCTCAACTCAACACTAGTCTCAGACTAAAACCAAAACACAGGAGCCCAGCTCCATTCAATTCACTCCTCATATCAACATCACTCTTCCCAGCTCTGGCTCGTTCTCAACACTATCATTTCATTCTTTCCCCAATCTCAACTCTTTCTTTCTTTTCCAACACATCCCTTATTCTCACATTTCTTAACATTCTTACTTTCCCTTCTTTTCTTTACTTATCTCAAGTTTCTTATTTCATTTCCAATTTCAGGACGTAACAGACGCCCATCAGCATATTACTCATTTATAATCAGCAACAATAAGTATCATCAAACATAATTATATAAATAATCAAAAGCATGCACACAACATCACACAATAACATTGTGGTCTTCGTCATCTTCGTATAAGTGGCCACACAATCAAACAATTGCCACTTATACTACTGAATCTAACCACTTAGTTCCGATATTTGAGATGATACGGAGCGTCCTAATGTATCACCTAACTACCACGGTGTCTTAGGAAAGCTTCTCTCTCACCTGGACTGACGATATTCCACACGATACGCCTCTTGGTTTCCACTGCGACGCTCGTAACTGCTCCCCGATTGTTACTGGAACTCAAATAATTTCTCTTATTAAAATTTGATCTTACAGAATTATTGGGAAAAACAAAACACCCTTATCAAAACTCCTTATTTGAAAATCATTTTGATTTTAGTTCATAACTAAGTGGAAACATTTCTTTACCCATATAAGTAGGAGTTTAAAACTCATGATGTTCCTTTTCAAATACTTGTCCAATAAAACACGAATAATCCCTTGGCCCTTATAAAGGCCGCATTTGTCTTAGGTTTTTCTCATAAAAATCATTCGTTTAATTAAAACCATGAACTTCATAAATCATATGAAAATCTCTTCAATTAAACAAATCATTTGACCTACTTTATTTTCTTTAAAACCGAATTAAAAACAACACAAATGATTAAGTAAAAAATGTTAAACATTCTAATCATTCAAACTCATACAAATATAATATCACAATCCATTCATCACACATGCACATAAAGCAAAAATCGAACATGTGCACCTATTTTCTATGCATGGTCGAATCTCACCCATCATGAGGCAAGGTTTATATTCCAATCTAATGATTACTAATACATGCACATATAACAAATATATCATCCTACTTTTTAACCATCACCTTCTAAATAGTAATTAAAGGAAAGGACACATTCACTCAGATTCATGCCAACATGATCTTAAATCAACCTATAAGAGATAAACCAATTCATTTCTTTTATTTTCGTACTAAGACCGAATGGAACAAAAAGGGAAATCATTCAATTCAATCATTTATCAAATCAACTTTCTTTTATTCAATGCTAATTCAAGTAGTATCACAGAAGAAAGCAAAATGGCTTAAGATTTGTTTCTAAACCGAATGGGATTATGAAAAATTTTCTTTTAAGTTTAAAATCAAAGATTCTAGTCCCATAGGTTTAGAGATCCTTAATTCCGACAGTAAAACATACATGTAAAACAAAATGAACTCTCTCAAACACTTATGCTCACAAGACCGTGAGTTTCACATAAGAGATTTAGCAACAAGATTGTAGTCTCTTAACACAATAAAGATCAAGGGATACAACACAATCCTTGACTTCTAGGAACTTCATGCATGTATTCAAAATTCTTTGATCATATAAGTCTCATTATGCATGCACTTAAGAATCTCTAAATGAGACAAATTTCAACATGCATGATGATCTAGCATGGCTCCCTAGTCTTGACCGTATGATCTTATGTAAAAAGGCAAGACATTACAAATTTAGTTTCACATTCAAATATCTCATCATGTAAGATTTCAAAACAACATTTTAATTTATCTAAGCATTAACCGTATTATCATCATCATACACAAAGCCTTGGTTTAAATTCTTTTTATACAAAATTATCTCTAAAGCTTGTTTTGTCCACTTTCCTACGAAAACCGTGACATGCATCTAGAGAAAATTAAGACTCGCACTCAACACAACATTCAAAACTCAAGCTCCACATTTTCTCAAGGATCAATCATGGATCAAGGCATGCAAAGCAAGATCAAAGCAAGAACACAAGACTAACTACAAAACCTCAACAAAGCCGTGAAGAACAAATTAAAGATTAAAGCATTCAAGCACAAATATTCAAGATCGAATCACAAAAATAACATGCAAGGCACTTAAGCTTCAAGATCATGAGAAATTAGACACATGCATCACAAATATTATACTTAAAAAATGTCCATAATAAAGTCCTCTTACAAGCCCAAAATCACTACACTAAGTTCTCTTAGATGGCTACCTCAAATCAAGACTTCTAACCAAATCTCTAAACTTCAATTCTCCTCTTCTCCTCCTAAGGTTGTGCTTCGGTCTCCTCTTCTTAGGGTTAGGGGGTGGCTTTTCTTCTTGATTCCTTGATGAAGAATGTGGTGGAGAAGGAAATTGAGGAAGTTTGGGTTAAGAATCTTAGGCTTGGACTCTTGTTTTCTCTCTCTTCCTATTTACGGCCTCTCTCTTTTCTCTCTAAAATCTCAAGAGTTTGATGCACTCTTGGACAAAGTGTTTGGAAGTGAAGAATGGTTAACCAACACATACAGACATGGTTTTAAGAGCAAAGCAAAGGCTTGGGATTTTTCCTATTTGGACCTCGACTCAAGAGGTTGTGCAAGGGGTAATCCGGTCCACTCTAAAATTTGCATGGCAAGGGTCTTATCAAGGTGAGTCAAGGTGGAAGAAAGTCTTCCTTAGGCATCATGAGTCACCAACCTAGCTTTCTCCTAGTTTCTATTTGAATTTCTATTTTCTTAATGGGTAAGGAAATCAAACTCACTTGGTCCTCTCATCTCATGGCCGAACAATATGCATGCATACACACATATACAATTCCATTTCACATAACATGAGTACCATGAAACAATGCATTCTCCCTAGCCTTTCTAATCCTAAACGGTCGAACAACACCTACACACCTAATTTCATTTCATATTATCATCATGGACACATAGCATGGAACCACACACTCATATTCAATCATGCATATAACATTTTAGGACATCATGTCTCCCCCACAAAGCATACGGCACACATACCTTATGCACACATTCACATTCACACAAATTATTCAATTCATGCATTCATTTAAATTAACTAATCATATACACGATTCTTTGCACATACACAATTTCGAAAATACAAACTTTAAAGAAAATCAAATAAACCGATTCAATTTACAAAAAATAAACTTTTCTTAATTTTGCAATAAAACCATATTTTCACATTCACCAAAAATCTTCAAAAAGGAATCATTCATTAAAAACCTCAAATTATTTTGATAAAAAGACTAACTCATTTCTCAAATAAAATCGTCTCCCAAAACATTTAGTTGAAAATCTTTCTTAAATTCTGAAAATTCAATCTTAAATAAAATCTTATTAATTTATTTGAGTCCAAAAAATGCGGGGTGTTACAAATCTCATGCAAAAGGAATCTAGCCTATTAAATCTAGTGTAGGCTGAATCATTATCATAGGAAAAACAAAGTCTTTGATGCACTTTTTCTTCATGAAAAAACCTTAAAATACTAAATCAAAAACTTGCATTTTCAAACACATGGTTTTAGAAAAATACCACTCCTTTTTCTTCCCAAAACCGTAACCTCTTTTGTCACTTCAAACACATTTTCATTTTCACTTTTCTTTTGCATGCACTTTAAAAATCATGTAAATCAAAAAGAAAACACATGCAAGGAACTTTTCATGAAAACACCCATGATCTCTTTGATTTTCAAAGCTTGACCGAAACCAATTAGCAAAATCAAGAGGAAGAACTTAAATCTTTAGCTTTGAAACACACATAGATTTAGATCAAAGTAAAAATCATTTTGAAAAAGTTGTTTTCCTTTGTTTCTCATCAAAACCGTGACATGCAAACCAAGAAGCAAAACTTGTTGAGTAAAAGAATCACATGGAAGACTTCAAGATCCAAGTTATGGAAAATCAAGGCAAGAATCAAATATTTTTCAAGGTTAAAACAATAGATCAAAGCCTTTTTGAAAAGAAAACCAAAGATCAAGGCTTAGAAAAATCAAAGTTAAAATCAAAGCATTCAAACCACTTAGATCATCTTTAACAAGCCTCAAACTAACATGCATGAACCCAAAACAAAATAAAAATCATCACAACCTAATTTTCTAGACATGGCCGAATGATAAGGTCCATGGTTTAAGGTTCTACAAATTTGTTTGGCTCTTGAAACTCAAGATCAAAGCTAAATAGGCACTTACAAACATAGATCTACAAGAAAATTAGACATGCAACAACAAAGGAACCTTACAAGACTTAGAAAATGAAAACTACTTAAAACACTCTATGATCTTCGAACAAACAAAGAAAAAGAGAAGATCTTCAACCACCTTCACTTGATCTTCAAGGTTTCCTAAAGCTTTTGGGTTTGATATCCTTCTTCTCCTCTCTTGAAGCTCACGGTTTCTCTCTCTCTCTCTATGTTTCTTTCTAAGAGCTTAAGGAGAACTCTTGGGAAAGTGTTTGGAAATGAATGAGAAATGTGAAGGGAAGTGTTGGAATGAACTAAGGCTTTGAGCTTATATAAAAAAATGAACATTTCCCTTCTTGCCCTTAAGGAGATTCGGCCAAAGAGTGTTCGATGAAGGGCAATTTGGGCTTCATAAAAGCTTGCATGGCTCAAGCCAAGCCATGGGACAAATGGAGTAATATTAGGCTTAATCCTCCTTCCTATTGGTTGATCCATCTCTTAACTATGCTTTACACTAAACTAAACCTACATGCTACTAGTCTACTACCTTAGGGTTCAAGAAAGTCAAACTCTATCATGCATGCACATACATACATATAGCCGAATACACACATGCACACACATACACATAGAAAAATCATTTTCATTTTCTTTCTCATAATACAAAATATTAAATACTTAATTATTTCAACTTAAAATTCAACCCGATACTCATAGTATTTTCTCACAAAAATCATTTTCTTTAAAATCCTTTATCACTTGAAATCATAAATAAGGAGTTTATTCGAGAAAATATTCTTTTTAAAACACCTTTTCAAAAATATAATTCTCTTTAGTATTTTAAATTAATACGAGGAATTTGCGGGGTGTTACATTAATCCCTATTTTCACTACATTCATGAATAATGCATTCTTTGACCGTGATTCTTTTTATATAGAAAATTTTAGAAAAGCATGAAATGGTAATTTTTGAAAATGTTTTCACGTAGCTTATCGCCTTCATCCAGCATAGGCATATTGCAAAGTCATATTTCTTTTATATTGAATAAGTTTAGGTTAGAGTTGAACTCATTCTTTTCGCGAGTAACCAACTCTATTTTGGGTGATTTTCCATATGTGTATGTATTGTTTACCTTTTCAAATTACAAAATGAAAAACTTTTATTGAACGAATACCAAAATCTTTTTAAGACTTTTACTCAATTCGATTCAATGCCAGACAGTCTTGGTATGTATTGATTATTTTACTAGCTTGTGTTGAGTTGATGTTTTATTTTTCTTTCAAAAAGTATACTCTTTTATAAAATTTCAAAGCATGATGCTCTTTGTATTTGGTTTTAATTAAACAAATGTTATTTTTTTAAAAATTATTGATGTGTGTTGTTATCTCTTTTAATTGTGTTTGAGTTAAGTTTTATTTTGTTAAACCCTTTTTCTGATAAATGCTTTATGTTTGTTCCGTTTTGAATATGTTATTTGTGATTATCTGCTTAAAATGTTTCCCTGATGCGAAGTTTATATTTTGTTGGATGGTTATATGCATTAGGGGACTTTAGGACTTTTGTTTCTTTGGTTGGTCAGAACCGATTAATTTTCCTTAGATTGAGCCTTCCTTAAGGTTGTAGGACTTTGTGTAAGAAGCAGCCTCATTAGTAGTAAAGCAACTACGTTAGTAAAACTCCACCAAAGTCATGTCCTAAGTGGGGGAGAGTACCCTAAAAAATCATAACCCCCTTTCATTGCCTAGGATAAGATTCACCTTATGACTAGAGCATATAGTTTTGTATCCCTTTTTCAATTCTTATAACTTAGCCGAATTTCGGGGACAAAATTCATATAAGTGGGGGATATTGTAACATCCCCGATTTTCCCAAATTATTACATATTTTAGTTAATAGAATCTTGATAAGGGTAGTGTTGTTTTCCAAGCCTTTGATTCTGTTTAGAGGTGCTAAGGGATGTTTAGAACATGTCGAGAATGTAGGGATTAGCAAGGGTAGGTTTGATGAAGTAGAATTAGTTTAGAAGTGAGTTTTAGAAGAGTAATTATGACTTAATGAACATAGGATCTTAGGAAATTAATAATTAATTATCCATAGCTCTAAACCCAAATTCCACTGTTGGGTGTGAGGAAGAGTGTCTTAGGAAGCTTGTCTCAAAATTTGAGCAAGATCCGACGGTTGGCGAAGAAGTGAGAGCGGTTCGAAGTTCAAGGGATTAAGTGGGCTAAACAGGTTAATCGATTAACCCTTGAGTTAATCGATTAAGTTTTTGGCAATGTTCAGCCCTTAATCGAGTAATTTGTTGATTAATCGATTAAGTTTTTAGCCACCTTCTGGCACTAATCGATTAATGGCAGCATTAATCGATTAATCATGTTATATTAACAAGTGTTAATCGATTAACCACTTGGATTAATCGATTAACCCCTGTTATATCAGTCAAAGAACACGTGAAAATTGGGGCATTTTCTCATTGTTTCCTCTCTCTTCTCCACGCGAGTTCCTCCCTCTTCTCAACCCTAGGGTTTGCAAATCATCAAACCCACATGGAATCTCACCAAATTAGCATCATAAATCATCTCCCCATCTCTTCCCAATCAATTTTCCTCTTTCAAATCTCTATTCCACCTCTTATTCTCAAAAACCGCAAATTCAAACCCAAACCCTAACTTCTCCAATCCTTCTCTTTGGGTGAGGCAATCTTCAAGGGAGCTTAGGGAAGTGTTAAGGAGCATGGAATTGGGGACTAGAAGCTAGCTTGGAGCTTGGTGGTGGAGCACCAACTCAACCCCAATTTCTCCTCTTCTCTTCAAGAGGTAAGGGGGAGTACTTTGGTCATAATTAGGGAAAGGACATAATGATAGTAATAGGGTTATAATTAGAGGTATTTTTATATGTGTATGTTTGATTTGTATGTTGATACTGTTATGATGGTGAATGAAAGTGTATGTGTAATGACTTAGGGTTTTATTAGTTAATGATTTTTTTAATTGTTAATGAATTAAATGATTGAATGAATGATATGGCCATGAATTTTATTGTTGTTATGTGTGATTGTTATTGTCTAAAGGTATGGCCAAATTCTAAGCTAGAGAACCCAACCTAATGAATATAAAGTATTAAAGGTTTGACTAACAAAAGCTACATAAAATGAACTATAAACACGTGCATTATGGAGTAAGGTGGACCCTAGGTGTACGGGGAAAAACACATGTCTAATTGATTGATGAGGACAAAAGTAAATTATTGGAATTATTATGGAGGACCTTGATCTTGCACAGGACATGGGTTTGATTCCCGTGTTGCGGATCGGTTCTACACAAACTATAATAATTCTATTTACTTTGGTCTCTTTTGGCCAGTCGAGGGTGATTTCTGCTAAAGCCAATTCGGGCGAATCAATCCGAATTGCATGACGAACCCTAGAGGGGTGAAGTGCTGTGCAAGCGGGTGAGCGAGGGACCTTCCTAAGTGGAGGTGAAGCACCCAACTATAGGTTGAGAAATGCTTACTCCTGGTCGGTTTTTCCCCAGAGTGGAGGGTGTATGAGAGGGTTGGAAAGTGTTATTGTTATTGGATATAGAGAAGTGCATACATGGATATATAGTTGGTTTAATTCACTGAATCCAATAAAAGTGTTAAAGTGGTTAAAGTTAAATGAAAATTTTACATTGGATTCAGGGATTAAACCATAATAGTATAAAGTGCATTCATACTCATATGATTGAGCATAAAAGCATTGTTATGTATTGGTATTGTATAAGGAAATGTATTGGTACAGTGAAATAAAATAGTTAAATATTAAGATATAGGAATGGTATCGTTATTTGGAATTGTAGTGTCCTTGAACACTATATGTCCTTAACCCTCTGAGCCCTCAAGATTATGGTAATCAGGAGTTCAAGAGGTCAAGTATCTATGTATGACCTTATGGTTTTTCTGCAGTTCCAGTTGGGAAAAGCAGGGTTTCCCCAGTCAACAAGTGTGTGCAGAGTGTCAACTTAGGGATGAGAGTACGTACCTGAAACCCTAGCTGTTGTAAGCTATTTATAGGGTTTGGAGGAAGTTGACGTGGGCCGTATGGGCCTCGTATCAAGGTGAGCTGAACCGGGATTCTGTGAGGAAATATAGGAGATTTATTCCCTTAGAATCCGGATAGGATCAGCTCACGATCCCATGTAGAGGTTGTTGCGAGATTCTAGGAGAAACATGCAGAAGAGATAGGAAGCCTTGGTGAGACTGAGTCAACCCACCAGCCGACGTTATGTCTCGGTTCTAGAATCCCGAGCCGATGGAGTGAAGACCGTTGTTGAGGCTCGGTTCCATCAAGTCCGAGCCTGGTCTTTTCGTATGCTCGGAATGAACGTGTCCGAGCGTGGGACGTTTGTGTCAAGTAAACCGAGGGAAAGGTCCTTAGAAAATCCTTTATATAGTTGCCAATCCGAGCTGTGACGACCATTGGATCGTTATGGTCTTGCAGGATATCTTCAAAGTCTTCATCACTAAAACTAATTACAACATTCTTCTTTCTCGGTTTCTGAATCGGTCGGCTTGCCACCGATAGAACTTGCCCCACGTACTTTTTGCGGTCACACTTCTTTTCCCCACCACCAGCAAACCCTCCAGCAATAGTACCGATAAGGAAGTCGTTTGCTTTCTCGGATTGTTGTATTGGGGCTCCACTTGCAGGTGGTGAAGGACTTTTATTCCTCTTCTGCTCGGTTTTTTGAGGCGAGGGGCTCTTCCTTCTAGAACGCTTGCGCAAGGCTTCCCCGATGTAATGCTGAAGCTTGCCATCCCTTACCATCTCTTAAATTAGATCTTTCAGTTGGATACATTGGTCGGTGGTATGCCCCCATCCACCGTGGTGATCGCAATACTTCGATTTATCCTTTTGGGCCGCCTTTCTTAAGGCTGGTGGCCGAGTGATGTTGCGCATTTCAGTATGCATGGTCTCACGAAGGATTTGACTCCTCGGGACCGTTAATTGAGTGTATTCCTCGTACCTGCCTTTGGGAGGCAGTTTATCACCTCTTTCTTGTTCCCTCTTATCTTTCCTTCCTCTTTCCCGAAAACGATCATTCTGACGAGCCTCGTTTTGGCGAGGCCGTTGCTCCTGTCGTCCTTCGGTACCCCTTGCCGCAGTGCTTATCCTTCGGAACTCCTCTAGATTGACATATTTCTTGGACCTTTCTCTAAGTTCTGCCATGTTATGAGGTGGTTCCCCGATCAAACAATCTTTGAAATCTCCGTCCAACAATCCCTGAATGAGTAGGAGAACGGATATTCCCGACTGCAAACCAGATATGCCACTGGCCTCCTGCTGATACCGGGCCAGGTAGTCGCATAAAGACTCGCCAGGTCTTTGTGCGACTCCAGCTAAAGAATGATCCGATTTGGGCTGTGACATGCTCGCTGTATATCGATTGAGGAAAACCCTCCGAAGCTCGGCCCAGGAACTGATGGAATTTGCTGGTAGGGAGTTGAACCATCTCAGCGGCGCCGGGCCTAGCGTCATTGAGAAAGCTTGGCATTTCATTTCATCTTCTCCTCCATAAAACATCATAGAAGATTCATAAGATGCAATGTGATCCATCGGATCAGTCGTCCCATTATAGCGAGAGACGTTCTGATGGCCCATGAAAGCTTGTGGAGTCCGAAATGCCATGATTGCGGTTGTGAACGGGTGCCCCGGATGCGGTTCGGCGGCAGCAGGTTCAGCAACCTCATTCGAAGTAAGGGGTGGAGGCAAGGGAATATTACTTGGGTTGCCAAGAGCCATGCGAGTGCCTTGCTCGGCAAGCCTAGCCATTCTTTGCTGCTGTAAAGTAGCGATAGCTTGGTTTTGCTTTTCGATTAATGAAGTTTGAGTCCTCAGAATTTCCATAATTGACTCTTCTCTTCTCCTGGCAGAAGAGGTCGTCATGTAAGATCTTCCCTGAGACTCGGAACGTTCACCGCCCTGAAGTGTTCCGAAGCGTCCTCTAGTAAATTGTGGTACTCCCCTAAACAAGGGTATTTCTCTATCAGACCGCTCGGTTCGGGAGTTCTCTCGACCATGACGTTCAGCTCGTCGCTCCTCCCCAGTTCGGGATCCAGCAGGGGCTCTTCTAGACTGGAGTGGTCCAGAATCCGCAGTGTCACGCCATTCCGACACATGGCCATCAGAAACACGACGTGGCTGAGATCGTCGTTCATGGCCCTCCACAGCCAGAAAGACGGCGGCTTGCGGTTGGACCTGAGGAACAGCCGGATCAGCAGGGTGGACAACTGGAGGAACTTGGGGGTTCTCAACCTGGTTACCCTCAGGGGGAGCAAGTCTGTCCCTTACATTCCTGCCAGCAGCATTCCTAGGCCCGGCGTTCTTTAGTGGTCTACCTCTAAGGCGACGGCGGAGATCACCTCCTCCTTGGCTGTTATCGTTGTTGTTTGCCATTTCCTGCAGCGAGCGGTGGGAATACTGGTTATTCAGGTTCCCACAGACGGCGCCAATGTAGTGTCCTTGAACACTATATGTCCTTAACCCTCTGAGCCCTCAAGATTATGGTAATCAGGAGTTCAAGAGGTCAAGTATCTATGTATGACCTTATGGTTTTTCTGCAGTTCCAGTTGGGAAAAGCAGGGTTTCCCCAGTCAACAAGTGTGTGCAGAGTGTCAACTTAGGGATGAGAGTACGTACCTGAAACACTAGCTGTTGTAAGCTATTTATAGGGTTTGGAGGAAGTTGACGTGGGCCGTATGGGCCTCGTATCAAGGTGAGCTGAACCGGGATTCTGTGAGGAAATATAGGAGATTTATTCCCTTAGAATCCGGATAGGATCAGCTCGCGATCCCATGTAGAGGCTGTTGCGAGATTCTAGGAGAAACATGCGGAAGAGATAGGAAGCCTTGGTGAGACTGAGTCAACCCACCAGCCGACGTTATGTCTCGGTTCTAGAATCCCGAGCTGATGGAGTGAAGACCGTTGTTGAGGCTCGGTTCCATCAAGTCCGAGCCTGGTCTTTTCGTATGCTCGGAATGAACGTGTCCGAGCGTGGGACGTTTGTGTCAAGTAAACCGAGGGAAAGGTCCTTAGAAAATCCTTTATATAGGACTAGTTTTTATGCGGTCGGCAGACCCTACAGGAATAATGTGAATATGAATATATGTGTGTGGGTATGTCTAGTTATGTCTTATTACTGTTGTTTGAGTGTTTTCCTTGATTATTATTCAAATTACTCACCCCTTAAGTTGACCATTTTAGGTACCATCAGAGAAAGGCATTCATGGTTTCCGCACCGAGAAGGTATACTCTCACTTAAGGAGAGTATATCAGTATAGTGACCTCCTTGGTCACATTATGTTGCTGCAACCATTCTAGGATATTAAACTGTAAAGTGTTTTATTAATTAAAGTTGTTATAAGTGTTAATTTTTATTGTAAGTTAAGAATGTTTTTATTTTGAAAAAGGACTTTGTAAGAACCTCTCTTTTGATTAAATATGTTAAGGGTTGTGAAGGATTTAAAATATCCTTTTCTCAAATTGTTTCTAAGTAAGTCACAACCACTTAGAATGTAATTATAGCAAATAATTGTTATAAACTGTTCTGGACTGACAGGTGAATAATTAACTTGGGGAAAGTCCATATTTTAGAGTAAACTCCGCCAAAATTTTTATAAAACCCCAAGCATTTTAATATTAAATCATTATAAAAAGTAATATATTTTATATAATAAAAAGTGAGGATGTTAAAGTGTTAAAGGATAATAAAAAAAACCTAAGCAAATTCTAAATGACCCGGTGATTAACTTTTTACTTTGATATGTTTGTTAATAATAACATGTTTTGTTTATGATGCACACCAAGTGTTTGTGAAAAGTCCTAAGGATACATTTTTGATGTTGTTATTTCTTGATGTAGGTATTTTTTCGGTACACCAGATAAGCACCCATTACAAAAAAGAACCATCATTTAACTTTTGGTGCAGGTATTTTTTTATGCAAGTTTTTGTTTTTTTGTATTCACGTACTTGCCACTTTGATTATTAGATTAATATAAGCCTGTAATGTTGTAAAATAATAAACTTTTATGACTCTTGTGCTTAGGAGCAGGGGTATGATGAAATCTATGATGACAAGCACCACCAGTAATTAAAGAGGTGCATGTTGGGGACAACACCACCAAGCTAGAGTTACTAACAAATAACAATGAGGAGCTGGAGGTAAATAAATTTTTTTGTTCTAGATATTTAGGAAATTATACTTTCATCATGAAGGTAATGGAACAATAAGGTTACATTATATGTAGGTTCCAGCATGTTGCTGATATGTTTGAGTAAAAGCATAAAGAACTATTTGGTAGTATTAGAAAATGGCAAAGGACTAATATTTTGATAAGCTTTTTAAACATTTTTGTTGTTCTAATGTTTGTTTATGACTTATTGGAATAAACCAAGTAAACATGATGCAATTATAAAAATAATGAATAAAAAATCAAACATGATACAAGATCAGTTGCCTTTAAAATTATTGTTTTGCTTGAAATAGTTGAAATCATAAGCAAAAATAGCAAGGAGCAAGTTATATCATGTGGATCAAAATCCTTCCTGCAATCTTCATAACTTTTACTTTGGTGTTGCCTGATGACCTTCTCCTATGGACTCTATATTTATCAGAACTGTAATCAATTTTGTTTTGTATTGCAGCAATGGAGCTCGCTCTGTCATTGGAGAAGCTAACAAATGAGAAACTCCTTAACTTGCATAGTGTAAGACAAGTTTGTTGGGCCTTGGTTTATGGTTTTACTGCATGCGCTTTATTTCATCTATCCCCGTCATGTTTACATTGCTATTGGGAAAAATGGAAATCCCTTTCTTTTTACTTGATATAATGTTGTTTGACAGGTTGCTTCTAAGAACGGTGATGTGCAGCTGGCAGATTTCCTAGACAGTAAATTTTTGGGTGAACAGGTATCTATAAATCTGCAGAAGATAAACTTTCTGTTTCTGAATTTAATCA
Organism: Crotalaria pallida; assembly: GCA_037953625.1. Taxonomy (NCBI): domain Eukaryota; kingdom Viridiplantae; phylum Streptophyta; class Magnoliopsida; order Fabales; family Fabaceae; genus Crotalaria; species Crotalaria pallida. Next base: position 30,322,861 of record CM075653.1, read on the forward strand.
ATGATCACCACTTTTACTTTCAAATTCCATGTTCACATGCATGCTTCTATCAAGGAGTACTTACTAATGAATTTACGAAACTGCACTTAGAATTTATCATACATAATATGACAGTTTAATCTCCTTCATGTCAGTCAAGCATATTCTTTTAAACTCAATCATGATTTTGTTAAGGAGTATGATTTGCCTTCTAATATTTGTAATAATGCATTGTACCTCTCACGGTCTCACCTATGGATCGACGACTACTAATCTAGTAAAGTAAGCTATAAAGGAATCTGACTTTCTAAGTTTTAATTGCATCACCGTAGCTGCATGCGTATCAAAGTTATCAAATTTTAGCCTTCATTTATACTGTGGATGAGAATAGATTTTGTTATGATGCAAGCACCCCTTTCATTTTGCAGGTCTTTAATTTGTAAGACTCTCCTTCATTCTGAAATTTCCAATGAATATTTGTTTTAAATATGTCAGAGTCATGCCTCATGGACAGAAGAACCAATTGGAGATAAGCATATTGTTTCACAACTTGATCTGATGCCAATGGTTGGTATCATCATCACCTTTGTTTTTTTTATCAAATTCAATAGCAATCTTATTTCATAATTTTGATACATTTTAGCTTCCTTAACTGCATATTCTACATTGTAGCAACGCAAGCAACACATTGTTGATAATCTCAAAGCCTGACATGAATTGCTTCCAAATCCAGCAGAGGTAAATCCGTTGTTTGTTTAAGAATGATTAATGTTGTGAAAAGGTTGAAAATGATAGATTCTATTTTGTCTTGATTAGTATATTGGAATGTGATGCCTAAACTAATCTATACTACCACCCCTTAGTTTATGTGGGAGAATATATCATCTACATGAGGATAGATATATAACTTATACCCTAACGAGGATAGATATATCATCTACATGACTGCTTAATCCTCATGAAACTGTCGGAGAATTTATATCATGAAGTTTATTGACAAACAGAGGCTGTCATCAATCAGTAAATTATATAAACAGGAAGGTGATAGTGGAGGAGTGAAAGTTGACAAGGTACTTGGTAAATATAAATCTATATACAGAAATCATTTTCTTTCTTTCATATTTCCACTTTCTATTTTCATTCATAATAAACACTTCCAAGACATATAAATGGTACTGTAGATTGTTTCAGGTATTGAAAATCCTCAAATAGTCGGGTTATCATAAAAATTTATGCTTACCAGGTTGAGATTACCTAACTCTATTTCTTTTATTTCTTACTACATACATTTCCAAAAGATAGAGATGAGGATATTTATTAAGCAGTTGACAGGGAAACAGCTTCAACCCAAGAATTCATAGAAGCATTGCATAATAAGAAATAGACGGAAAGATGACCTAGAACTAAATACCTGAATCCTATATATAGTATATGCTATATTCTCTATTACTTTGGTATATGTAACCTTAACTTAGATCACTATCGTGTATTTTGCTGTAGCATGATAATATCTACTCCACTTTAATCCATTTGTAGCAAATAACACATAGAAATGACGGTATAACTCTCTCACACACTTGCAAGTATTTTGTCCTCAAAATTCATATTAATTCAACTTATAATGGGCCAATAATATATCACAGTTAATATATCACATAATGATTTACACTAAATATATCACAGTTAATATATGATTGCACTAGATATATCACATTAAATATATCACACTTAATTTGTGGGCTTACGTTATTTGACCCGTGCATCGCACGAGCTTGCTTACTAGTTACTATATATAAAAGACCATGGGTCTACCACAGGCGGGAAAATCACCTAACCAAGTTTTGGTAGGCCCCATGGTAATTGTTGATGCATTCATGCGATGAGTATGAGTATTAGTGGAGAGCGGCAAAATGCACTTGGTAAGTGTTGTGGGTCCCACTACTCTCTGTTTTTTTTTTTAAGTTTTGCTTCTCAAATGCAATTCGGCTAAATGCATTGTACTTATTTTTTTTATTATATGCTTCCTTATAGATATAATGGTCCAAACAAGTAAAATATAAAATAATAGTGCTTTTACCATGCATCGGTTTTTATTGCTCCGGCTCTTTTTTTTTTTATAATTTTGATAAATATAATATATTAAAAAAATATGCTTTGGATTTTCTGTGTTATTTTTGTATACATGTTTTTGTTATTTGGATTTGAAATTTTTATGGTTCAAACAAGTAAAATATAAAACAATGGTACTTCTACCATGCACCGGTTTTTGGTGCACCGACTCTTTTTTTTATTTATTTTTTAATAAATATAATTTATTAAAAAAAATATGATTTGAGTTTTCTGTGTTCTTTTTATGTACATGTTTTTGTTATTTTGATTTGAATTTTTTTATTAAATGATTTTTGACACAGGGAATGGTCCAAACAAGTAAAATATAAAACAAAGGTGCTTCTATCATGTAACGGTTTTTGGTGCTTCGGCTCTTTTTTTTATTTTATTTTTTTAATAATATAATTTTTTTTTAAAAAAAATTAGGAGTATGTTTTAAGTTTTCTGTGTTCTTTTTATGTACATGTTTTGGTTATTTGAGTTTGAATTTTTTTTATTATATACTTTCCAACACAGATAATGGTTCAAACAAGTAAAATATAAAACAATGGTGCTTTTACCATTCACCGGTTTTTGGTACTCCGACTCTTTTTTTTATTTTATTTTTTTAATTAAATTTAATATATTAAAAAAAAATATGTTTTGGGTTTTCTGTGTTCTTTTTATGTACATATTTTTGTTATTTGGATTTGAAATTTTTTTATTATATGCTTCCTCACACAGGTAATGGTCCAAACAAGTAAAATATAAAACAAGAGTGCTTCTACCATGCACCGGTTTTTGGCGGTTCGACTCTTTTTTTTATTTTATTTTTTTAATAGATTATATTTTATTTTTTTAATAAATAATTTATTAAAAAAATATGCTTTGTGTTTTCTATGTTCTTTTTATGTACATGTTTTTGTTATTTGCATTTCAATTTTTTTATTAAATGATTTCTGACACAGGTAATGGTCATAACAAGTAAAATATAAAACAAATGTGCTTCTACCATGTAACGGTTTTTGGTGCTTCGGCTCTTTTTTTTATTTTATTTTTTAATAAATATAAGATTTTTTTTTAAAAAAAAGTTTTCTGTGTTCTTTTTATGTACATGTTTTTGTTATTTGGGTTTGAATTTTTTTTATTATATATTTCCTGACAAATCGAAACAAATAAAATATAAAACAACTTCTTCTACCGGTTTTTAAAGCAAGTATTAGTGGAGCCCACAGGTAGTACCAAGTACTACTTACAATTGGCAAATGCGGGACATTTACAATTGGCAATTCCAAAACTAGCTCTCGGTGCCAAGAGAGAGCCCGCGTGAAAGAAGTGCACAGTGTGCAACAAAAGGAATTTGAAAATCAAACAAAAATTCCGCTCAAGAATTGAAGCATTAAAAAATACAAAAAATAAAATTAAGAAAAACACACCAGAAGTCCAAAAACTTCCTCACTCACTCTTCTTTCATTTCTCAACCTCTTTCTCTCACTCTTGCCCTTCCTTCTCTCTCACCCACATACACACTACCATCATCACTTACTCGAAGCCGCCATCACCATCACTACCATTTCCTCCATTCAAACCCCAAACGAAATGAAGGAGAGGAAGAGGGGAAGAGAAGCAGCCAAGGTTTATCTAACACAGTATTACTATGATTTGAGTTTTTCAAGTTCGTTTGTTCACTATCTCTCTCCTATTCTCATCTCATCTAGGTTTCTACTCAACTCTCTTGATCAATCCAAGGTCAGTGTTATTCTTTTTATATTATTATTATTTTTCCTTATTATTTTCGGGTTTTACACTCTCAATTTTGGGTATGATTTCTTTCCAAAAAGTTTATTCTTTTATACTCTGCATTGACTTATTTTTCTCGAAAATTAATGGATTGTAATTTGTATGCATTGTTGGTCTTCTGAAACATCTCTATTTAGTTTTTCATTTAGAAGAATGGTAATGATTAAAAGAAGTGCATATTTTTTTTATCTAATTTGCATTTTCTGTCATGAAGTTCATGAACATTTCAGGGATAGAACTCATCTTACGAGGATGTAACTCTTAATAGGTTTGAAGGGTCTATTAACCTACTTCATGGAGTGCCAGGGTCATTTTAACATCCTATATGTCAATAACATAATTTTCCCTACCCTTCATAATTCAGCACAAATCAAAATAATACAACTAGCTTTAAATACAATATGATTTCAAACATTCCAATGGTTGTGATAATAACCACTCAAACATTCCAGGAGTTGTGATAAATCATTCTTAGCTGATGTTTAATTTTATAATAAAATGTTATGCCAAATAAAAAGGAGGTACAAGGGTATTTAAATAACACATAAAGGGTATTTACATCATTTTTGTTTTATGTTGTCCAGTACTTAAGCATCTCAAAAGGTGGATAACACAAAATTTTTAGTTTTATACTTTCTTCATCAAATATGATACATAACAAAATGTTGTACTATCCTATACTTACTTGTAATGTGTAGTACTATTTGTGTTGTACTGTCCTGACTGATTTGCAAAACAAATGGAGCCTAAGACTCCACAAGAAGAGTTAAATTCATATAAATTTTTTTACTAAGTTATAACATAGTCACAAAACAATGTTTTCCAAAATTCATAATTCTATACTATAAAATAAAAATATATATAACTTTTCTAAAATCATGCATCATGATGTCCTAAATATTAAATAATTTAGGGAGGGGAAAATCATGGTCTTACAATTATGATGGTTAATGCTTTCTTGGTGTATTTAGTTAAAAGGAAATGATATTCTTTTTAGCAATGGCTCTTTCTCTAGAATAAAGTTTCGGGATGATTTCAAAGTTAAATCTTGGCTTTGAGTGAGTCCAATTTTAGTTTATGAACGGGTGCTTGAACCCTTTTAAATGCTTTAAAGTTTAAAGGGCTCGTGTAAATATCTTGTAATTGTTGATTTAGTTGGTTGAGTTCTCCCTGCACTCCATAATAAAGCTTTGTTCATAAAATAAAACTATAATATATAGTTTTAATATAATAATTTCCTATCTAATGCTCTTTATGAGATTCTTGAAGCCCAATGACAACTTCAGTGGCTGCTGTATGTGCAATAAAGTTGAAACGGAAAATTTATTTGGTTTTAGAAGCTATTGTTATGTGCTTTTTCTTACGTTGTTTGTTCTATTATATATATATATATATATACATATATATATATATGTATATATATATATATATATATATATATATATATAGCTTTCTATGCTGTATCGGGGTGGAATATATTAGGCTTATGGAAAATTGAGTACAAACTTTTACTTATTAAAAATAATATATTATAGTTCACCATAAAAAAAAATAATATATTATTTTGACCATATTCTCAAGAGTTTTTTAACCAAAAAAAAAAAGTTGTTTTTTGAAACCTCATTAGTTGAAGTACAGAGTTGATGAAAAGTGACATTTGTATTCCAGAAGGTATTAACAAATTCGAGGTCTTCTACACCAATTTACTCATAGCGACAAATACTCTTAAACTCAAAATACTTATACACGCATTAATCAAATAATTATTATTATTTTTTTTATAGATTATGTTATTGTAATTGTCTATCTTATTTTGCTATTTTTCCAACCGTATATATGATGTATAATTATATAGAATCACATGCATTGTCGAAACTAGAAGAATTAAGGATCGGAACCATGTAGTTAGTATGACTACTAATCATCATTTGATGTGCACGTTGTCTTGCTGTTTTTCTAGAACAACATAGCATATAGGCGCATTAAAATAGCATGTAATGAGCGAAAGACGTGCATCGTGAGAGCACGTAACATAACACAATAATATCATTTATTCATTTTATTTTTGGTGAAATATCATTCTTGTTTTTCGGTAAAGCTCTTTATATATAACCCAACCGACTTTCCCGGGAAACAGAACAACGTGTGCCTTGTTCCAAAATGGAGCTTTCATGTTAGGAACAAGAAACAGCCAATTATGCTTCCTCCTCATTTTCCTTCTTCTGCATTCCCTTTACCCCAAGTTATTTTTATATAATTTTCTCTTAACAATATTATATCCTTCTTTCTCGTCCACATTTCCTCTTTGCCACCACCATCTTTCTTCACATATTGTCTCATTGAGCTTCCTGGTTTGATCAGGAATAGGTTAGTGCTAAAGTTTTTCATATAAGGTTAATCATCCTTTTAATTCTAGATTTTGAATTTAACAAAAAAAATGGTTTGAATTTTATATGTAGTGTTCTGATCAATATTGTCTTAGGTTGGTGTTCTCCATGGTTTTAAATTGTTGTTTGAATTACGATTACGATTGCAATCACAATATTACAATTTTCGTGACCCCAACACTCCACATTTTCTTGGAATTTAGAAAATACGGCAAATGTAATGTAAATTCAACCTTGTAATTTAAAGTCATGGTTTTCTCATGTCAATGGTGCCAACACACATTTATAATCTTTCTAGTTTATTTACTTTTGGTTTACGATTGGTAGACAAGTTTCTCATTAGGACTCGAGTCCAAAAACAATAAGTTTATTAATTCTTCAAGATAAGATATTAAGAGAGGATTTTTTGTGTTGCATTACATTTTACATAATGCATATTAAGTTTACCTGTTAATCTTATAGGAACAAACATTTGTAATTTTTTACGTCTCTCTAATAAAATTAGAATTGGAGAAACATTCTTGAAAAAATTCATACTCATGGACAGAAACTCTTGGTTGGGCTCTAGTCTTATTTTTACTTTGTTTATTAAACCACTTTGAAAGACAAATTGTTGGGGGCAATGGATATAAATTTTAATGGCTAGTTTCTCCATCAAAGTTGTATCAATAAGCTATGTGGTAGAAATTCTTTTGAGTCTTTAAATATTTTCAGGAGATTCATTCCATATCGTTTACTGTGAATGGCTTATTGAGACTCAGATTAGACTTCTTGAACTATGTTGTGCTGCGGAGGTGCAGAGGAGGAGAGCAGCGGCCCTCCGGCAAGCCAATACACTGCACCACCTAGAGGAGGGGGGAGTAATGCATATGGTGGTGGAGGAGGAGGTGGTAACATGCTCATTTTTATCCATTTGTCATTCATATATATATATATATATGTTTCCTTTTTTTATTCTTTGTATTTGACTTGTAACAAGATATTTCCATTGATTTTTCTCTTATTGCAAGAAAATGTTTTGCATAGTCTTGGAGAGTCTGAACAATTTAAAGGCAACATATAACAATAAAAAATTTAGGTACATGTACATGTAATAGCTATGCCTATTACAGCTATGCCTATTACGTATGTTATGATTTCATTCATAAGCTGTTACATTATACATGTTAAACAGTACCACAACATTTTGTTGAGCTGTCCAATTAAACATTTGAAATCAAATTTTCACGGCACTCATCATCGACGACTACCGTGAATGTGTTCCTAATGTGAAATTCTGGTTAATGGTAAAGTTGCTTCTGGGTTAAGATTATTGAATTTCAAAATTCTGCCATGTAATTTACTGTTTGAAATTTCCTAATCATGTACTTTGCAATTACCTTAAAGTGACACAACGCTGTAATGTAATTTTATATCATGTAATTGATTAGATATTACCTTTCCTCATGAAGGTCATCTCTAATGAGTAACAATTTAAATCAACCTTTTTTGAAAATATAGGTAATGATAGAGCAGAACCAAGGAGTAATGCTGTCAAAAGTGGTGGCCCACAGAAAGTGTTACCTATTGAGATACCTGCAATGTCATTGGATGAGTTAAATAGGTTAACAGGAAACTTTGGTAATAAGTCTTTCATTGGAGAAGGTTCCTATGGAAGAGTTTTCTATGCAAAATTAAGTGATGGTACTGATGCTGCAATTAAGAAGCTCGATACTGGTTCTTCACCAGAACCTGAAGACGATTTTGCTACTCAGGTAAGTTTATATATATATATATATATATATATATATATATATATATAAAATGCATTCAAGTAAAATTTTGGCTCTTGATGTATAGTCACACTCACACAATTCTATATGGCACATTGGATGATGCAGCTATCAGTAGTTTCGAGATTGAAGCATGGGAATTTTGTGGAGTTGATTGGATATTGCCTTGAGGCAGATAACAGAATTTTGGTTTATGAATATGCAAGTATGGGATCTTTGCATGACGTATTACATGGTCGGTCTAGCAATACAACTTTTCAATTAAGGAAAATTATTGTCCGTGTTCTTTGACCGAACACTAAAGGCTTTTGCTGTTGCAGGGAGGAAGGGTGTACAAGGGGCTGAACCTGGTCCAGTTTTAAGCTGGAATCAGCGAGCGAAAATTGCATTTGGTGCGGCAAAAGGACTTGAGTTTCTTCACGAAAAGGCTCAGCCGTCTATAGTTCACCGTGATGTTAGATCCAGCAATGTCTTACTGTTCAATGACTGTGAGGCAAAGATTGCTGATTTCAGCTTGACAAATCAGTCTTCTGACACAGCGGCTCGGCTACATTCAACAAGAGTCTTAGGAACATTCGGTTATCATGCTCCAGAGTATGCCCTTTGAACTCTACCTTCCTCATATTTTAACTTGAGAATAGAGATTCAGTTATGGTGAGTTAAGCATGGCTGAATAAAAGAAGGAATGAGTTGATATATAACTTGCACTGTTCTAGTTTAAAATGAAGCAGACTTGATAACCAAACATAGTCTTCTTACATGAAACTTGAAGAATATCATTGGCATAACACAAATAAGAGTTACATGAAAATTGAAGAATGTTTGTGGTCATAAAAATGTCATACATTACTTTTCAATTTTCATATAAAAAAAAAGTAGTCCATACATGGTTGTGCCTTGTGAGGGTTCAGTGTATCAAAAGTTTGAGTATCTATCTTTTTCATCCAAAAAATAGTTTCATGTTTTAATATGTTAACATTTTGTTTTTGAAATGATTACTTTCATCTTCAGGTATGCCATGACTGGGCAGATAACTCAGAAAAGTGATGTATACAGTTTTGGTGTTGTACTTTTAGAACTCTTGACAGGAAGAAAGCCAGTAGACCACACAATGCCCAAAGGGCAACAAAGTCTTGTAACTTGGGTATGTCTACCCCTAATTCTATCATACTTCCGGGGTTTAATGAGACCTTGGCCTATTGTTTCATTATTTTTTACTCTTTTGCTAATATGATTTCTAACTTTTTCAGGCAACTCCAAGGCTGAGTGAGGACAAAGTGAAACAATGTGTGGATCCTAAGCTAAACAATGACTACCCGCCAAAGGCAATTGCTAAGGTTTGCTTCTTTATTCTTTCACTTAAGTCAATCTTTAGGTATGAACAAGGAGAAATTATCTTTAGGTATGCTGCTAATAGCAGCATGATACATGTTTCATCTCTCTGTCCACCTATAAATCATGTTAGTATCGGCCCAAATCACATAGTCCTAAACCGTTCAATAATTTCTCACGGTATCTGTTGAAATCACAGTTTTAGACCGTTCAACAATTTTTCATGGGCAAGTGTTTATGTCTATCCTAAGTAGATCTTGAAAAGTTAGTTAAGTATATACAATACCCATTTTGAAAAATATGATTTACAAAATTTATTTGCTATAAATTTTTTTATATTTGGTCATTTCTTTGATATTTTCTTGATTTGTCCTTAGAAGTTGATCTTAAATACTCTTTTAGGATCTTATTAATGAATAATAAGTAAATAAGAGGAAAGAACAATAAATGTTTTTTTGAAAATACAAAATGACTTATAAATAAAATCAAAATATTTTTCTTAAAAGCAACTTATAAATAAGATCGAAGGCAGTAATATTTAAGATGTTTCGAATAGGTAACTCGATAAAGTTTGTAAAGCTGCGAACATAAAGTATGTACTGCTAAGACTGCAGGACATAAAGCTGCGGGACATAATTTTCCTGCACAATTTTCCCTAAAAAACTTTGGCTATCAAAACAAATAAAAAGAAAATCTACGATATCATAAGACTAGGATTGATAATTTCATTTGAATATGTAGTTGGCAGCGGTTGCAGCACTTTGTGTTCAGTATGAAGCTGACTTCAGGCCAAACATGACCATTGTTGTCAAAGCTCTCCAGCCACTTCTCAATGCAAAACCAGCTGGTCCTGAATCCAATGCTTGACAATTTGACTACCAAATTATCAGGAGTTAAAAGATTTTTGTGCATTTTGTAACACAACGAACAAGTTATTCTAATCCTGTTTTCATTGTTGTAGAGATTGAATTAAGCTAAGCCAAAGATGCTATTGTGTGCTTGATCTCCTATGCAATTATGTGTACTGTATGAATAATGCCTAATTTAGACCATGATTTAGCCTATAAGAATTAAAGATAAGAAGAAGAAATTTAAAAAACCATGTTATTTTAGTTGAAAATGTCTTCCACGTCCTTCTGGTTTAGTGAGCTCACACTTGTAAACTGACATGTACCAAAGACAACCATTTATTTTAATCTTTTGTTGTGAAATACGTAATATACATTCATGATATACTAGAAATAATAAAAATGAGAAGTAAGGGAAAGAAGAGAATTTTATTTCTATGTTATTGTTTTATCTCATATAATGGGAGAGAGGTTCACAATTTATAGTTAAATTTGTTCTACAGTGTGCCATTAACAACTTGAGTGGGAAACAAAAGTTGTTGGACATTAGACGGTTAAATGAAAATTGGACACCCACTCATTCTTGCGTTATTCATAACACTCCTCATTGGATGTCCATAATTTTAGAACGTGTCTTGTTAAAATTTTACTAAGAAAAATTCTAAGAGAAAAAAAACTTAGTGAAGGAAAAAGAGTACACGATTCTTTGATATGTAATTGAGTACTGTTTCATTAAAAACCGTGTCAAACTGTCTCATTAAAAATCTTTTCAGAAAAACACAGTGGAATAAAACTAGGGGTGTTGATTTGGGATTTAGGGATTCAAATAAGTAAAAGATACTTTCATATTATATGATTGGGGGTTTGGGGTTTCGATTTTTGGAAGAGATTTCTTGGTTGAGGTTTTAATTTGGGAAATTAGGGTTTGTATTTGAAAAGGTTGAAGATGATATTTAAATCGTTGAATTTGAATGATTAATTTATAACCATTGGATCTGAAATAACTGTCGAAGAGACGTTGAAAGGTCTAAAGGTGGCCAAAACGACGTCGTGTTGGCCACCGTTATTGTCTAATTAACAGCACAACCATGACAATAAACGCCAGGGATTAACGAGCTTGACGTCGCACAAAGTGAGGAACTAAATTGCTTTTTCAAAAATTTCAGGGACTAAATTGACCGATGACTACAAAATCAGGGACCAATCTGACCAATTACTTGTTTTTATTATTTGAGGTTACGTGTATCTAGATTTTTTTTTATTAAAAAAAAGAAGGTTAATTAAACAAAAAGGTCAAATTTACTTATTTGTTCTCTTTTATCTTTTATCATTTCTAAAAATATTTAAATTGAAATATGTTCCTTGTTTTTTAACCATTTACTTTTTCAATTATTTATATGAAATAATAATTGCGTTGAATTTTCTAATAATGTTAATAAAAAAAAGGCAAACTTTTTAATTTATTGTCATTAATTTTTTTTTATTTTTAATTATGTCATATTCTTATATAATAATTATATTGAAATCTATTATGGACTATATGGCTACACTAAAGAATCCATGTTGATCATGTTGATTGAGCCCACCAAGTTTATCATATTGTCCAAATTGACAAGGTCCAATTAAAGTGTTACTAAATAATCAATGCTACCAAGGTTGATTGATCCCTCCATGTTAGTCAGGTTGGCCAAGTTGGTTGGGTCCAACCTAATACTCCCAGATTGACTCGATCAAGTTTATCAGCGTAATTGCCGAACATGATAACTCACCTTAACTTATAAGCTGATTGGAATAACTACGACTTCCGAGAATGTTTTTATCCTAACAACCTGATAATCACAATTTTGTCAAGATGCATATAAGCCTAAGTTACTCACACAGCCCTATATAACCAGCATTGTACCTTGTACCTCACATAAACACATACTAAAATATTGACCTAGGCTGCCACCTTCCTTCATTAGGGACTAGCTGCCAATGTCATACATCAAAACCAATCTAGTATTCATCTTGCAAACTTGGACATGAATACTTCAGATACCCTAGACACTTCATTAGCGACCATAGTGGGATATGTAAACTTCTACTTCCACCCAAAAAAGATCAAAGGATGGTAGGCAACAGGAGGACCACTAACCCAATCCATCGCCTTCCTCATGATGTGAATAATCATCATAACAATCGCTTGAAACTTCATGATTGACTAACAGATAATTAGCATGCATCCATCATATGAGAAAGCACAACCCTATGGTCAAGCTCTACAAAGCAATCACCTGAACAATAAAATCAACGTCCCAAATTGACAAGGACCCTAAGCAAGCTAAGATCCTCTACCTCCCCTAGTTTGAATTTGTTATTATTGTTATGTAAATAAGTGTTTCCCTAGTTTTCTCATTGATCTATTCAGATTATAGCATTCATTATAGCCTGACAATTTGTCATTCCTATCAAATGCCACCATGCCTTCGCCATTAGCCACCGGGATGATCATGTATTGAAATTCAAGCATCTAATATAAGACTTAAATCTCAAAGGCAAATCAGTCACTCAACTTCACCTACCCCGGTCAACTAGAAATGGTTGGATACCAAGGCCCCTTCTAGGCTAAGAATGGCAAGCACTATTGTTGCAAAACATAAAATAGCTATTGTCTAGTTTACATTAACAAAAAATCACCAGGGAACATGCTCCCCACAAATATTCCAAGCATGAAAAAAAAAACAAGAAACTACCCCTAAAAAAAAGAAAGAACATCATGGTCACCTCGGTCATCTTGGCAACAAGTCACAAGCCATATCAATGCCTACTAGACTGGATCGACAAGTTAGTCACCTCAGCAAGCCTTCTCATCTTAGTAGGTTGGGATTCACAAGCACAACTTGATCAACCCAGAAAAATCAACCTTTAGCTTGCTCCTTGAAAGCCTGCTCCTCCACCCATACACACTCATCATCGTCAAGTTTTCCCTCCACCAACGAGTCAAGAATCTTAGGAGCATTCAAATCCACTTCGATCAACATGCTTAACTTGTAAATGATCATCCCCAATGCCAAGCTCACGTGTCTCAGAAGACCTCACCATTAGCCTTATCTTCTACCGATGAACTACCATACCCTCCATGGAAGCTTGGTTAGTCTCCTTGATCACAATCCTTTTTTAGTGCAATACTAGCCATCATCTTGTCCGTCTTGGCCAACTTATCCATGTCATCATTAGAAGCCATCTCACCACCAAAAATCACGAGTGTTAAACGACCAATTCAGAGATCGGACAACCAAATATCATGGCAATAAGATCCACTATCATGGGTTACCTAGATAACCTAGAAAGTCCAAGTTAACCATGTACTCCACACGGAACCTTCGGGCTCTTTATGTAACGACCCGACGCTCTAATCATATTAATTATCAGTAATAAAGCATATATATATATATATATATATATATATATATATATATATATATATATATATATTAAACAATCAATTATCAAACACATACGCTAAAATACTTAGATTGAATAGAAAACATTATTACTCATATATTACATTATTTTTTTTACAAAAGAGGAAGGGGTCTCCTCCCTCAAACACACACAGCTAACTTAAATTACATATTTGTAAACCCTAGGCTAAGACCTTTTACACCTAGAGAAATGTTACACCGACTCTTTGAAGACACTCCGCATGATCCGAAGTCCACCTACACACACACACCCGAGTCAATCACTGGCCCCTCGCTGGCCACTCAATAGGATCTTCTTCCTCTTCATCCACTGTTGGGTCATCCTCTTGCCAACTCCACCATTTTCCATCCCCTGAGGCCTGGGATGGTACACCAAAGGGGAAGAAAATAGCACACCTCATGCCGAAGGTGGAGTGACAAGGACCTCTCTACTCATGTTGGAGGAGGAAGGGGAAGACACCCTTCAAAATCTGACACACAAGTGGGGACAAGGAGTAAGTCATTTCAAGAAACTATATAGATAAGCAATTCACTACTTAAAGTCTGCATACACAATTAGCAAAGTAACATAGTAATATGATGCATGCCAACAATCCATATCTTAGCATATCAGACTCACTAATGTTGTGACATGATATCTCATAGAGTTCTACTCCCTCAATCCAATAGTATCATCACTTCTTCATAATCGAATAATGAGCTTAATAAACATAACAACCCTTCATATCACTATTGGGTAAAAGCAACCAGGACTAAACATATTGCTACCAATGCATGCCTCAAGCCCGAAATCCAAAACCACAAACAAATCCCCTCTTAGGATAGGTCATGCCAAGAACTGCCCTCCACTGGTCATTATATGTCAAGGGAATCGATATAACTATTATAGTTAGTGAAAGACTATCCCATGCATGGTTAGCTAGACTAGCCCATCTTATGACCATCTTACCCATAATAATTCTCATGGTCATTGATGAATCACCATCTGAGACCTAATCCCCCCTTCATTCTCCAGTTCGGGTTCCCACAACCCTACGTGTATCTTTTCCCAATCGTCCATAATATCGCCTTACACCATCTATGAATGCATGGACGATTTCTTTATCATATATTCATCTTGGTACTTTTGAGGAAATGTTTTAACATCATAACACATAGTGAAATTACAAATTTTGGACGTGGTAATTGGTTACCAAAACCATTAACCGGTTACTTCAGTGTAAAATTGCCCAGTATTTTCAATTTTTGAATTCGGGGTTACTGATTATATGGGCTACTTGAGAGCAAAATCCTTCATTTCCTTAATCCAATTCCTTAGAGATGTTAAGTTAACTTCCTTATCATACCTCTAACATGTCAATATATTGATGCAACACTTGTGACATCCTCACTTTTAATTAGTTGAATTAAGTTTTATTAAAATTGACACTTGAAAATTTTTACGAAAAATCGGCAGAGTTTCCTTTGCTTTTCGAACTTTCCAAATATACTTGCTTTTGTACCTACCAGACCAAAAAAAGATTTAAAACATAAAACTGAAATAACTTCATTCAGTTTAGCCCTAATGCCCGATTAAACGATATAACACAAACTCCAAGGCATACAACTACTTCATAAATTAAATTACAAAATAACAGTCTTTATCATTAATAGTCTACAGTCCTCTCATGACAAATGAACACTCCACGTGGTGGAGTGTGCTCCTGCTCGGCCAAGACTCGTGTATGCTCCGCCTCAGTACCTGTAATAAAAATGGCAAGAAGGGTAGCATTACATAGAACTTAGGAAAACAACTTCTAAAAAGCATAGCAATAAACTAAGGCCTACATATTTATTAACAACATAACAAACATAATCATTTTCATGCCTTATTCTCTTTTACTATTTTCTTAAATCTTTTACTTTTCTTATTTTTACATAATTCTTTTCTTGTCTTTTCATCTTTTACTCATTTTCTCATTCATTGTCTTTCTTCATATTAATTGGCTATAGGGTCTCATGACCAAATCATACGATCTAACCTGCACCAGTTATTCTCATTTTCTTCGTCTTTCTTATTATTAGCTACAGGGTCTCATGACCAGGTCTCCCGACCTAACCTGCACCAGTTTTCTCTTTTACTATTCCGCCACAGGGTCTCATGACCAGATCTTGCCATCTAACCTGTGTCGGGTTCTCTTTCATTATTTAGCCACAAGGTCTCATGACCATGTCCTCTAACCTAACCTGCGACAGTTTCTCTTTTACTATTTGGCCACAGGGTCTCATTGATCGAGGCCGTACCCGATCAAAATAAAAGGGGTTTAATTCTGTAGTACTAGGAAGGTGATCCTAGGTCGTTTCCCAGCGAATATCGGTCTAAGCAAAGTATCAAACACGTAGTGTGCAGTAAAATGGGGGGGTTTTTGTGTGTAACAAATGTGAAGAAAAAAACATAAACAGAATATAAAAACTAAGAAAATCAGAAACAAAAGCGAGCAAACCCCTTTGGCTACGTACATTGCTCAATCCTAGCTCACTAAAGATCGATTCCTCTCCTCTCCTCTGTCCAACTCGTGATAACCAAATACTAAGCGAAAATTCAGTTATCACTCCAAACCCTAACTTCTAATTAAGCATCAGAAACCAGAATTGGAGTTTTTACGAGTTAATACAAATTAAGCATTTATATTCATGTATTATCTCTACGAAATGGAATTAAGCAAACCACTACACATTGATAAACATGAAAACAGAGAAGAGAAAACGAAATTGCATTAATAACAAGAGCTCAAGAGTAGATAATACAATACCAAAGGGATTAACCCTTGAAGTTAGCCTTCCATGATCATAAATCAAGAAAAACGAGTAGAAATGGGGAAGAACGAAACCCTAGCAGCCACCAAATGCTATGGAGAGCCAAGAGAAAAGTTCTAACCTAGAGAGAGAGAGTGAGAAATCTAAAATGGGAGTGTGTTCAAAACCCTTACACGAATTTCCCTTCTTTTAGTCATGAAAATAGGCCTAAAACATGGGCCCAAGTCCTAAGAAACACTATTCTGAAAATTACAACTAAAAAGGGACCTAAATGCAAATTACAATCTTCACTTCAATACTTCAATCTTCATTTCCAAACTTTCCAAAGTGTCCTTGTGCCAAATATTACCTGAAAATAGAAATAGAATTAATTAGGCTAAATAATCCCAAATTAAACAATATTCGGAATATTAGTCCAATAAACTCTAAATCACTAAATCAAGCTAACCAATGTCAAATGGGCAACAAGTATCAATAATAGGAGTAAAATAATGCAAGGAATAATGAGAAATAAAATGCTCATCACTCATGACCAGGTCCTCTGACCTAACCTGTGCCGGTCTGTTATCTCGATCTCATTATTAACATGTCTTTTATTCTTTAGGTCTTTGTGAATCCACCATTGCGCTCTCACACCGGGGCGTCTTACCGCTGCACACACCATTAAATCGTGCGGCTTACGCAACCAATGCACCCATCTCGGGCGTACTTACTTGGTCTGGCATCCGCATACCAAATACTTTAGTCTTTTATCACGTTCTCTTTCTTTGCTTCATTTCATCATTAATTACTCATACATTCAATACATGCACAAACACTTTCTTTTCTTATTAGCTTATCATCATTCATTTTACTTTTCAAGGTTACACAAATAACTCTAAATTATTTCAAGCATTCAATCTCCACGTGCACAATCATTTCCAATTTAATCATTAATTCTTTCTATTTTCATTACATACTCAATTATTCTAATTCATTATTTACTTTATAGTCCCTAACCCATACATTTCAACACCCAAATCATCATTCAAACCTTTATAATTAAACATACAATTTCGAATGTACACATACATCCTTAACTTATTTTCTTTCTTTTATTTGTCCATTACTTACCTTTTTAACAATATTTTCATCTTCACAAAAATCATAAAAATTACCTAGTGGGTTCATTTCATTCATTCATATACTTCCTTTATTTTCTATATCAACTACCCTATGGTTTATTCTCATAATTATTTAACTACACTTAGCTACCACTATTAGAGCTGTCAAAATGGGTCGGGCCAGCCGCGCCGGGCCAAAAAGCCCGAAAAATCATAGGGCTCAGGCTCCTTAATATGGCCTATTTATTCAACCCGGGCTATTTAGCCCGGCCCGGTTCGGGTTCGGGTTCGGATCGGGTAAACCCGGCAGGGTTCGAGCCGGCCCGCCGGCCCAGAAAAAGAAAAAAATTCACATTTTTTTTAATTTTATATGTGAAAAAAACACTTATAATAAAATTCCCTTAATTTTTATCAATATTCACATATCAAAAATATACCTGAACAAATCAAAGCACAACATTAATTGTCCTATATGAATTATACATACATTTTAATTTATGTAAGAATAGAAAATCAAATATATCCTCTAAAAAATGTGTAAAAGAATAAAACACTTATTATTGTTTAAAAAATATGTGTAAAAAATAAAGGAAGTTTATTCATTAATTTTTTTGAAAAATAAATATATATTTTTTTGAAGTGGTTGAATTGTAAAAAAAAAAAACAAGAAAAAGGTGATGCGGGCCGGCCCGCACCCGGCCCGAAGCCCGCTTAGGGCGGGTTTGGGGTTTGATACTATGGTACTTAATTTATAACCGGGCATTTTGGCCCGATCCTGGTTTGGCCCGAACCCGAAGCGGGCCGGCCCGAACCCGGCCCGCAGGCCTGTTTTGATAGCTCTAACCACTATAACATTCCTAGAATCCATTCCCTAAATAGAGGTAACACTACCTTCTTACCTCAACCGCGTAGAGAGAGAAAAATTACCAAACCCTTGCTCTTAAAGCTTGTAATATCGGAACCGCATGAGCCAAAGGCGGTGATGAAGGAGAGCGATTAGGAGACAAGTCAGAGAGTGACAAGAAGCAAATATACGATGAGGTTGATGAGATCACCCACTTCCTTGAGATAGAGAGAGAAGCTCGAGAGAGAGGAAGTACCATAACCTCCATAATAAGCAAATGAGAAGACAAGGGTTAGTGAGGATGATGATAGACTCGTGAGAATGAAGGAAAAGAAGGAAGAAAAACTTGCTCTCACTCACCTTGAGTTTGCTAGTGATGATGGAGCTAAGAGAGAGAAACACCAAAGGAGAGAGAGACACCCAAAGAGAGAGTGAGGAGAAGGTGATCTACACTTGGAACCTTGAGGATGATGATGGATGATCACAAGAGCTTGAGATTTTAAGGTCTCAAGGCATGGAATGAGTGTTCTTGAGGTGGGGGAAGAAGAAGAGCCGAGTTAGGGCTGAAATGGGGGGGTTGATTCGTTTTTATTTTTTTCCCTGTCTGGTCGAAATACTCGAGTATTCCTCGAGTATTTTCACTAGTTCCTGTTTTATTTATTTTCTTGCACTTACAATTTCATAACTTTTTCGTTAATCGTCGGATCTTGCTCAAATTTGAGAGTAAGCTTCCTGAAATCCTTATCTTCAAATCCAACGGTGGAATTTACGTCTTGAGTTGCCAATCTTTTATTTTTAATTTCCTATTATAACATAGTTCAAACACGGAAAATGCCGGTTCTAACACTCATTCCCCCCCTTCAACCTCTTATTCTTTGCTAAGGCTATCTAACTACTTCATAATACTAAAATAATCCTAATCCATCACCTTAATTATTCTTGAACATAATTACCATTTATCTAATCCTCTTATTATTTTGTTTATTCTTGGGATTAAGATTTGGGATGTTACAACACCATTTTTAATGCATATAACACAGATAACAACATTTATCCCCTCAATTATTTCATTGAGCATAAAGCACATAGCCACATATTTGTATATTCATTTATACCATAACTCATTAGTGGTTCAATTTTATGATTAAGTTCAAGTCTGATTAACATTGAATTATTGATTCAAAGCCTGCACATTCTTGATCACTGGTTATATTGACCTCCAAGTCAATTAACCACGTGTGATGCCCATTTTAGGTGTTCCAAAGCTTTTTAAGCATGACTAAACTTTAAGCTCATGAATTACTTATCTTAGCCTCAAGAATAAGTCTTCCTTTACCTGAGATTTGAGAGAAAAGTTTGAAAGAATCAGAAACTGGATTGCTAACACAGATTGGACAACACTTCCCTTCTTGAATAAGAACTAATTCTAAGCAACTTTGACACCAGAATTCAACATAGTTTTGCAATGAAAACACAAGTGATTAATTAGAACCAGTTCTATCCTTTGAGAACTAACATTTAAAGCAGAAACAAGGACATAATTTGCACTGTGCTTTACCACACATTAGAGACAAACTAGCTACAATGCTACAACCGCCTTACTTCAGGACTGGTTTCCGAACAAGGTTTGAAGCGACTTCAAGCAGAATTTTGGAAGCTTAAGCTAGCTAGCTTCAAGAACATTAAACACACTAACTTCAAGGACTAGCTTAAAGCATTTTGCACAGAATTGGTGAGGAAATGAGCTGAGGAAGCGCCCTATTTATAGTTGAGGGAAAAAGGGTATTTTAATGGTTAATTGAGTGAATAATTATGAGTTTTTACTCAGAATTTGCCACCTTGTGATCCTTGGCCTAGTAGGTGAGCGTTATTCACCCCTCTGGAAGCATGAGGTGGCAACACCTAGTGAAATTCTGAGTTTTTCTCAAAAACCGCCTTTGATTTTACAGACTTAGTGAAGAAGTTCCCAAGATAATCGATTACTGTGCTTGGTAATCAGTTATTGGACTTCAATTTTACACAGATTTGGGAAAAATGTACTACGATAATCGATTATCTCAACCAGTAACCTGTTACCTCAGTGAAATTTTTAAAATTTCAAATATTCAAAATATTATATTTTAGTCTATTTCCCTCAAAATTATTTTATTATTAAAATATTCAGAAATGCCTTATTTAATAATATAATACACTTAGAAATCAAATTAAACATACAATATCAATATATTTCACTTATCAAAATAACATAATTAATCCGGGATTAATTTCAGCGGTTGTTACACTCTACATTAACAACTCAATGAACTTCATCAACCACCTTTGCCGAAGATGTCCTTAAAAAGCCAACACAAAATGAACATAGCTAACCCAGACAGTACAAGAAAAAACCAAAATAGCGACGGAAAAATCCCTCGCAAATCGCTCGCAAAACCTAATTTGCGACGGAGTTGCGACTGATGGGTCCGTCGCACTACGTTCATCGCTAATTAGCAAGCAATTACTTCCCTCGCAAAAATCATGCTTTTGCGAGGGATATTTCCCTCGCAAATCTCTCGCAATGACTAGTTAAAGAAATTGATCAAACTTATCTTATGTCCGTCGCTAATTAGCGACCAACTGTCCCCTCGCAAATTCGTCGCTGGTTAATTTGGTCATCATGTCGTCACTAATTAGCGACCAACAGTCCCCTCGCAAATTCGTCACTGGTTAATTTGGTCAACATGTCGTCGCTAATTAGCGACCAACAATCCCCTCGCAAATTCGTCGCTGGTTATTTTGGTCATGATGCCGTCGCAGGCGAATTCTATTTGCGAGGGCTTAATCCCTCGCAAATCTCTCGCACATTTTATCCCTCTACTAGAAAAAAACGTTTTAGCGACGAAAAAATCGGATGCAATACCGATCACAAAACGTGTTTGCAACAAAATTGGCGCTAAAAAGCCGTCGCAAAAGGTGGAGTTGCAAACCGTTTTTCCATTGCTTGCATGATAGTCATCACAAAACGTGTTTGCAACAAAATTAGCGCTAAAAAGCCGTCGCAAAAGGTGGAGTTGCAAACCGTTTTTCCATTGCTTGCATGATAGTCGCAAATAGGGACGGAAGCAACGGTTACATTAATGGTCGCTTAAGTCAAATAGCAGCATTTTTATTTCGTCACTTTTTTTTTCAAATTTCTTTGCCACAAACTCTAAAAAACAACATTAAACTAAATAAAATGACGAGACATCAAATTCTAAAATCAGAGAAAAATCGCTTACCAAAAAAAAATCAGAGAAGAATCCAATAATTCCCATTAAACAAAGGGGGTCCATTATCTTTACACATTAACATAAAACTTAAGTAGCCAAGCCACCAATGGCATAAACTAATATCTCAAAACACATAGACATAAACTATAAAACTAATGTACCAACAATGTAACATAAACTAATATTTAAAAAGGCAAAGCAACTAAAAGTGTGGAGGAGATATAGTCATCATCAATGGCATCATCGCTGTGTTGATCATCAAGGTGGTGGGCACTATTCTCGGTGGCGCCTCGATAAGATGAAGTTGTACCCTCTTCTACATAATATAAATACATATAAGATCAATTACAAAAACTCTAGTGCAAAACCATATCAGCACTTTGGCAAACACCAGCAAATAAAACACCATGCTCTTAATTTTGTGAAAAGCATTATAAATACAAATAATCTACTGCAGTTATCTAAAACAGAGAAAAACAGCAGGCTGAAATATTTCTGCTAAATACATTTGTACTACATGATGTATAAAAAAAAAGTTAACAAGGAGGAATAATTGAATAGCAGGAAAAACATATTTCTTACAGTTCCATCAATTAGAAACAAACTACATATTAGGTACTTCAAACCCAAAAAAGAAAGTATTGAACTATTCATTCCGCTTTTTCTTATTTTTTTATTTCTTTCTTGTATAAGATTATGATGATCCCTTGAAAAGTTAAAATGCTATAAATTAGAAACTCGTTCCATCACAGTACAACTTCATCTACAAGGTGTGCGTGAAAGTGAAACCATTCTAAGCTAAAGAAATACAACATGAGCAAAAGTCACATAAAAATTACAAGGATTATGCACCATAAACTCGTTGCATCATAAGCTTTATGCGGATCAAAGAAAACAACACAAAACTTGTAACACCCCTAATTTTCGTTTCCCGAATAATAGGAAATTAATAATAAAAAGTTTTATTATTAATTTATAGAATTTTTCTAAGTTTATGTTTTGTATTTAATTAGCCTTAAATATAAAAATAAGTGGGAATAATTTTTATATGGCAAATAAATGCAAAGTATAAGGAAATTGCATTTTGGTCCCTGGATGAGGACTAAAAGGCAATATTAGAAAGGTTCTTGGAGGGAAAGATTTAAAAATAATAATTTTTAAATTTTGAACTGATCTAACCGGTTAGACGATGAACTCAGAAACTGGTTTAGTGGATTTTGATGAGTAATCACTCGAATTACTCCGTAATCGCCACGATTACTGCATGGATTTAGTGGCAACACACGCGTCGCACTGCATGGAGGTCTAATTTGTCTATAAATAGGTGGATTTCTGATGGATTAGGGGTTGCTCACCTGAATTCTTGTTGAAGAGGCTGAGTTAGGGTTCCAAAATCGTGAGGGCAAATTCTCATTCATCTCTGAATTTTGTTGAGCGAGTGATACACATTCACAAAGCTCACATCAAGGGCTTTGTGTTGATATAGAGTTTGTGAGCTGAGAGTCTTTGTGTGAGGAGAAATCGTCAATTGAAGTGAAGGTTGAGAAAACTGAGTTCAGAATTTTCTGATTCTGGAAGCTGTGTTGGAACCTTGATTTTGAGTAGCTCAGGTAATCTCTAGGCCTCAAATCTTTCTCATTCGTTAGTGCATGTTGCCTAGAACAATATCTAATTATTTTCCCCAATTTCTTTGGCCAAATTCCATGTCAATTTTGGTGGTTTCTGGACCCTGTTGCTGGAAAACCGAATCTGAGTGCAGACTTGGGGAAATTGTGAGAGTTTGTGGTTTCTCTTCAAATCCAGTGAAAATATTCATCAAGATCGTCTTAGAGGTATGGGAGAAGTCTATACTATACTAGATTTAGACTAAAAATTAAATGATTTAGGATTTGAGTTCACAAAACTCAAAAGGGCATTATGTGTTTTTTAAGCACAAAGGCTTGGAGGCCAATTTCTTGCTCACTGTGGTTTTGAGCAACTTTAAATTGATGCATGCAAGCTATATAAATGCTGAATTCTGTGTTTGAATGCTTGATTTAAGTTTTGTTGTGTTAAATTGTGTTTCTGTGGATTTTCATGCAATTTAATACAATAAACTTGATGCATGCAATATGAATGTGTTTCTGGGTGTAAACATGTTTATTTTAAGGCATATGAACTTGGTGTATACTGAAATTTGGTTAGATTTGAGAAAGGAAGAAAATGAGTTGTTAAAACTCTTGTTTTAATGGTCTGACTGCATAATCTAACCGGTTACACGATTTTCGTAACCGGTTAGACACTGCAGATTTTCAAAGAAAAATCAGTTTATAAATCAGTCCTGAAATCTTAATAGTTTTTACTCAAATCTAAGCCTTAATTTCAATACACAAGGTCTGAATATGGGTTGTGATAATGTCAATAAATTCAGATTGGAAAGATTACAATTTATGCCTTAAATTGATGGAATAATTTCAAGAGAAATTATGTTCATTGGAAAAGGATATGTGATTTGGACTTTTGAATGATGAAACAATGGTTTTTGAGGTATAAAACAATGTTAAATGTGTTTTGGATTGGGTAGAGAATTCAAGAAAAAAGGGTTTTTCTGAATTGCAATGGTAAACAGTTCAGGTCTGTAATTCTAACCGGTTAGCCTGAAACTGTAACCGGTTAGTACCTGAATATGAAAAATAAAAAGTTAAGTTTTAAATACCATTGAAGTTGTATTACTCAATCTGGGTTTTAAAAGGCATGTTTTGAGAAAAATTCAAGGGGGAATTTTATGCCAAATGTTGTACCTCAAATAAATCATTCAAAAGTAGAAATTGGAATATTTCTAAATCACATTAATTAATGTAAAGATAAAACCAACCCTGATGTTGTGCATACATATAGACTGGAAGTCTGGTTGGTAGGATCGTTATCATATTCTGGGAATATGAGGAGGGTACTCCGGGAGTACCAAAGTATAACCTACTTGATGACACATTATAGATATGTGGCCAGTGTCCGGGACCTGGTTTTTATGCGTTCTGGGAACGTGGCGTTCTGGGAACGTGGTGCACACTCCGGGAGTGATGCTTTTTATCCAAGTATGGTTCGGCATTATGTTCTGGGAACTAATGTCGGTGTTCCGGGAACACAATGGTGTGTTGGATGGACATTTAGAGGCCTCGGTTGTGGATAGAAAATCATACATCATGCCACTTGCATTATAAGGGTTATAATGTTGAAAAATTGGTGTGCTCATATGTATCTGCATTATGATCTGTCCATGATATATTTGTGATTGTAATTTTAGTCTTTATCCATTATGTATATGTGTATACTTACTCCCTGTGCCCTGTTTAGGTGATGGCCAGATACCTAGCCTGCATCGAGATACGCCCTATCCCTAGCGGTATATGGACGTATGAGGAGCATCGTGCCACCTTTGAGGGGGAGGTTGAGATTACTCTCTACCACCCTAACCCTCTGGTGCGGGTGCGACCTCGGCGATTTAGGGTTCCATTAGTCTATACTATGCATGTTCCACCTTTTTACACTTATAGAGGACCACCCCCGGCTCGACCTATGCGTCGTTTCCATAGTTTTCGTTTTAGAGCTGCCACTCGTTCCCATCCTTCATCCCATAGAGTTGTCACTGAGGAGACTCCTTCTCCTGGTCCGACTGAGTATGATAGGACTGCTTCTGCGGATCCTAGACCCAGTGGTGGGGTCTCTACACCGTCGGGCGAGTTCGAGGAGGACCCTGTGGAGGATGAGAGCGAGGAGGAGGTGCATGTTGAGCCGACAGTTTCCGCTAGAGGTGGACCCGCTGGTTCATAGGAGCCTGCATAGCATAGGTGTTTTGGATCCTAGATCCTAGGGATAGAGCTGTGGAGGATCTGAGGAGCTGCTGAGGACATGGAAGACTTGCTCTGGGACTTCTGCTTTTGGACTTTGTTATATATTGTATATATTGAGAGGTCTTAGAGTGAGCTTTTATTTTAGTGCAGCTGGTCTATATATGTCTTATCAAAACTTGCTATCTCGACTTTTTATCACTTGCTACTGTACTGATGGGGTTTTATTTGATGGTATGGTCTATATATATATGATGTTTATTTTCCTCAGCAGTGCCCCATAAGTACTATTTTTCTTCCGCGAACTCTGATTTCAGTTTATAAAGAATTCGGCGAAACGTATATATTTTATATACTCAAATCTGACTCTAGAGGCAAATCATATGTTTAAATAATAACTACTAAGGTTTCCTATAAATAAGGACGTGCTTTCTCGAGAGTCTTTTTCAAATCTAAGATAATACTAAGCCGAATTCATGAAACGGTTTATGTCAAAAAGAGGTTTTGATTAAGCAAGTAATAATATTAAAAAGGAAAAATTTTCTAGTCCTATTTTTGATAGCAAGTAGTAAACTATTTGGAAATATTAATTATTTTCAAGTTAAAAAGAGAGCGTCACACCCTTTGGTGGTATCAGAGCATTGGTCCTGTTCCTCATGGCCCCGCAGATGCAGCTAAGTATGATATTCAATATTGATTGAATATGTTTGAGTAAGTTAGTGGTAACATTTATGTCTTAAAGACCTTTTTAGTAACCCAAAGCCCATAGTGCAGGTCTTTCTATGGCAACCCGGAATCGAAATGTTACTAACGAAATGTTAGAACGAATCACAACCGTGCTGGAGGGTATGCAGCAGCAGCAGAGGCATCAATCATCTCAGGAGAGAGCTGGTAACCCATCTGCTGGCAACATGGTGAATCATGATGCTAAGACTCTGTCGGAGTTCAGGAAGTGCAATCCACCAAGATTTGAGGGAGGATATAGACCTGATGAGGCGAACAAGTGGTTGTATGAGATCAATAAGATCTTCCGAACTCTGGAGTGTTCTGATGAACAGAAGGTGACCTATGCAGTTTACATGCTTCATGGGGAAGCTGAAAACTGGTGGGATCACACGGTCCAATTGCTGAATTTTGAAAGGAGAGCAATCAACTGGGGAGTATTTATGGAAAAATTTCTTAATAAATATTTTCCAGAAGATTTGTGGAGAAAAAAGGAAGTGGATTTTATGCAATTGAAGCAAGGGGATATGAGTGTAGGGGAGTATGCTGCCAGATTCGAGGAACTGATGAAATACTCTCCCTATTACTTGAATAACCCTGATGAAAGAAGTAAGTGTGTGAAATTTGAAGGTGGACTAAGGCCGGAGCTGAAGTCTATCTTCAGTTATCAAAGGATTCAGAGTTTCCCTGCATTGGTGGACATGTGCAGAATGTATGAGGATGATAAGAAGGCAGAATTGATAGGAGGTCAAGTGAAGGGGGTTGGACAGAACTATGGACCCCAAAGGAAGAAGAAGTTTGACCATCGGAATAATGGTCCATATTCTAAGAACAAGGGGAAAGGCAAGGCAGTGATGGATAACCGGAACAAGCCTCGCGATAATGCTCCTTATTGCGAGAAGTGCAAGCGTTATCATCATGGTCAGTTTTTCTGGTCCACAGGAGGATGTTTCAAGTGTGGGAAGCAAGGTCACTTTGCCCGTGAATGCAAGGAAGTTGCAAAGGGGGATGCAAAGGGATCTGCTGGAAAGTCTGTGGTACAAGGACGAGTATTTGCCCTAAGTGGTAGTGAAGTAACCCAAACCCCGAATCTCGTGCAAGGTAATTTTCTGCTCAATAATCAACCTTGCAAAATCATGTTTGATTCTGGAGCTACACATTCTTTTGTTTCCCCTGAATGTGTGAGTAGGCTGAATCTTATTGTTTCTGATTCACCGTGCTATCTTAGTATAGATACCCCTACGGGAATACCGATCTACATCGCTAAAGTCTGTTTAGGGTGTGATGTAGAAATTCTGGGTCGTTCATCCCAGGTAGATTTGGTTTGTCTTCCTAACTTACAATTGGATGTGATCTTGGGAATTGATTGGTTGATGAAGAACCAAGTGATCATCAATTGTGAGGAAAAGACAATTCAATATAAGACCCTTGAACCGGAGGGTTATATGTGTTTATTCTCGGCCTCTGGAGAAGAAGAGTCGATGTCGATCGAAGAAATTCCAGTAGTGAGGGAATTTCCGGAAGTATTTCCTGAGGAGATACCAGGATTACCTCCGAAGCGAGAGATAGAGTTTGGGATCGATTTAGTCCCTGGAGCTGGTCCCATCTCTATTGCTCCTTATAGGATGGCACCACCAGAAATGGCAGAAATGAAGAAGCAAATCGAGGAGCTGTTGCAGAAACAGATGATCAGGCCAAGCGTTTCGCCTTGGGGAGCTCCATTATTGTTCGTAAAGAAGAAAGATGGAAGTATGAGGATGTGCGTGGATTACAGACAGCTGAATAAGGTCACTATTAAGAATAAGTATCCTTTGCCAAGGATTGATGACCTTATGGACCAAGTGAGGGGAGCCGTAGTATTCTCCAAGATTGATCTGAGATCGGGTTATCATCAGATCAGGATAAAGGAGGACGATGTACCCAAGACTGCATTTCGATCGCGATACGGTCATTATGAGTATGTTGTGATGCCGTTCGGATTGACAAATGCACCTGCTATTTTCATGGATTATATGAACCGGATCTTTAGACCATATTTGGATTTGTTTGTGGTGGTATTCATTGACGATATTTTGGTCTATTCTAAAAATCCGGAAGAACATGAAAAGCATCTCAGGATTGTGTTAAAGGTCCTGAAGGAGAAGCAATTATATGCCAAACTTACGAAGTGTGAGTTTTGGTTGAATGAAGTGATGTTTCTGGGGCATGTAATCTCTAAGGAGGGAATTGCGGTGGATCCAGCGAAGGTAAGTTCAGTGCTAAGTTGGGAACAGCCGAAGACGGTGACAGAGGTGAGAAGTTTCTTAGGACTGGCTGGATACTATTGTCGATTCATAGAAGGATTTTCTAAGATTGCATTGCCTTTAACTAAGTTGACTCGGAAAGATCAACCGTTTGTGTGGGATGATCGGTGCGAAGTTAGTTTTCGTGAGTTGAAGGAAAGGTTAACATCGTCTCCTATGTTAATCTTACTTGATCCTCACAAGAGCTTTGAAGTTTATTGTGATGCATTTAAGCAAGGACTGGGTTGTGTATTGATGCAAGAAGGAAGAGTAGTGGCGTATGCATCGAGGCAATTGAAGAATCATGAGGTGAATTACCCGACGCACGATTTGGAGTTGGCTGCGATCGTGTTTGCCTTAAAGATATGGAGACATCATCTCTATGGCACTACATTCCAAGTATTTAGTGACCATAAGAGTTTGAAATATCTGTTTGACCAGAAAGAGTTGAACATGTGGCAAAGAAGATGGATGGAGGTCTTGAAGGATTATGATTTTAAACTCCATTATCATCCGGGTAAAGTGAATGTGGTTGCAGACGCGTTGAGTCGAAAAGCAATCCACGTTAGTGCGATGATGGTCAAGGAAGCAGCATTGATTGAAGAATTCAGAGACTTGAGCTTGTTGATGCAAGTGGAGCCATCAAGTATCAAGTTGGGGACGTTGCAGATCACAAACGCGTTCTTGGAAAGAATTCGAGAGTTGCAACGAGCAGATGAAGAGTTGATGGAAAAGATGAGACTAGGTTCGGAAGGAAAGGAACCTGATTTCAAGATAGGGCAGGATGGAATCCTTCGTTTCAGGACAAGGATTTGTGTACCAAGAGATCAAGAAGTTAGAAGACTAATTCTTGATGAGGCCCATAAGAGTCGGATGAGTATGCATCCCGGATCGACCAAAATGTATCAGGATTTGAAGAAGATATTTTGGTGGTCGGGATTGAAAAGAGAGGTGGTAGAATATGTGGCGGCGTGCTTGATTTGTCAGAAATCGAAGATAGAACATCAGAAACCGGGAGGACAGTTGCAACCTCTGAGGATTCCCCAGTGGAAGTGGGATAGTATCTCAATGGATTTTGTGTTTGGTTTGCCGAGAACAGCAGCAAATCATGATGCAATCTGGGTGGTTATGGATAGGTTAACAAAGTCGGCGCATTTTATTCCGATAAATATGCGTTATTCCTTGAACAAGCTTACCCGGATCTATATCAAGGAGGTAGTTCGTCTTCACGGAGTGCCTTCGAGCATTGTATCAGACCGAGATCCGAGATTTTCGTCACAATTCTGGAAGAGTTTGCATGATGCTATGGGAACAAGGTTGAAATTGAGTTCTGCGTATCATCCACAGACGGATGGCCAGACGGAGAGAACAATTCAATCTTTGGAAGATGTGTTGCGAGCGTGTGCACTCGAAGAACAAGGAAGCTGGGATCAAGTGTTACCTCTTGCAGAGTTCACATACAACAATAGCTACCATGCGAGTATTGGAATGGCACCGTTCGAGGCGTTGTATGGAAGGAAGTGTCGGACCCCGCTATGTTGGTTCCAAGTGGGGGAGAACTTGATGGTTGGACCAGAAATGATTCAACAGACAACTGAAAAGATCAAGATGGTTCAGACTAAGATGAAAGCGGCTCAGAGTCGACAGAAGAGTTATGCGGATAAGAGGAGAAAACCATTAGAGTTTTCTGAGGGCGATCATGTGTTCCTTCGGGTGGTTCCGATGAAAGGAATTAGTAGATCTTTGAGAACCCGAAAGCTTTCGCCTAAGTGTATAGGTCCATATCAGATTCTTAAGAGAGTTGGTCCTGTTGCTTATCAACTGGCTTTACCACCCTCTTTATCCAATTTGCATAACGTCTTTCATGTTTCGCAATTGAAAAAGTATGTTCATGATCCATCTGTTGTTCTGAAACTCCAACTTGATGACCTAACTCTGAGAGAAAACCTGACCTTTGAGACCAGACCGGTTCGGATAGAAGATCGTGAAGTCAAGCGGCTCAGAGGAAAGGAAATACCTTTGGTCAAGGTAATTTGGGAGAATGCTGACGTATCTGAAGCTATATGGGAATTAGAGGAGAAGATGCGTCAAGAGTATCCGGAGTTGTTTTTGTAATCTAGAATTTCGGGGACAAAATTCCTTTTAAGTGGGGGAGTAGTGTAACACCCCTAATTTTCGTCTCCCGAATAATAGGAAATTAATAATAAAAAGTTTTATTATTAATTTATAGAATTTTTCTAAGTTTATGTTTTGTATTTAATTAGCCTTAAATATAAAAATAAGTGGGAATAATTTTTATATGGCAAATAAATGCAAAGTATAAGGAAATTGCATTTTGGTCCCTGGATGAGGACTAAAAGGCAATATTAGAAAGGTTCTTGGAGGGAAATATTTAAAAATAATAATTTTTAAATTTTGAACTGATCTAACCGGTTAGTAATGCCCCGTAACCGGTTAGACGATGAACTCAGAAACTGGTTCAGTGGATTTTGATGAGTAATCACTCGAATTACTCCGTAATCGCCACGATTACTGCATGGATTTAGTGGCAACACATGCGTCGCCCTGCATGGAGGTCTAATTTGTCTATAAATAGGTGGATTTCTGATGGATTAGGGGTTGCTCACCTGAATTCTTGTTGAAGAGGCTGAGTTAGGGTTCCAAAATCGTGAG
Source organism: Crotalaria pallida (assembly GCA_037953625.1). Classification (NCBI taxonomy): domain Eukaryota; kingdom Viridiplantae; phylum Streptophyta; class Magnoliopsida; order Fabales; family Fabaceae; genus Crotalaria; species Crotalaria pallida. Next base: position 30,354,030 of record CM075653.1, read on the forward strand.
GGCAAATTCTCATTCATCTCTGAATTTTGTTGAGCGAGTGATACACATTCACAAAGCTCACATCAAGGGCTTTGTGTTTATATAGAGTTTGTGAGCTGAGAGTCTTTGTGTGAGGAGAAATCGTCAATTGAAGTGAAGGTTGGGAAAACTAAGTTTAGAATTTTCTGATTCTGGAAGCTGTGTTGGAACCTTGATTTTGAGTAGCTCAGGTAATCTCTAGGCCTCAAATCTTTCTCATTCGTTAGTGCATGTTGCCTAGAACAATCTCTAATTATTTTCCCCAATTTCTTTGGCCAAATTCCATGTCAATTTTGGTGGTTTCTGGACCCTGTTGCTGGAAAACCGAATCTGAGTGCAGACTTGGGGAAATTGTGAGAGTTTGTGGTTTCTCTTCAAATCCAGTGAAAATCTTCATCAAGATCGTCTTAGAGGTATGGGAGAAGTCTATACTATACTAGATTTAGACTAAAAATTAAATGATTTAGGTTTGAGTTCACAAAACTCAAAAGGGCATTATGTGTTTTTTAAGCACAAAGGCTTGGAGGCCAATTTCTTGCTCACTGTGGTTTTGAGCAACTTTAAATTGATGCATGCAAGCTATATAAATGCTGAATTCTGTGTTTGAATGCTTGATTAAAGTTTTGTTGTGTTAAATTGTGTTTATGTGGATTTTCATGCAATTTAATACAATAAACTTGATGCATGCAATATGAATGTGTTTCTGGGTGTAAACATGTTTATTTTAAGGCATATGAACTTGGTGTATACTGAAATTTGGTTAGATTTGAGAAAGGAAGAAAATGAGTTGTTAAAACTCTTGTTTTAATGGTTTGACTGCATAATCTAACCGGTTACACGATTTTCGTAACCGGTTAGACACTGCAGATTTTCAAAGAAAAATCAGTTTATAAATCAGTCCGGAAATCTTAATAGTTTTTACTCAAATCTAAGCCTTAATTTCAATACACAAGGTCTGAATATGGGTTGTGATAATGTCAATAAATTCAGATTGGAAAGATTACAATTTATGCCTTAAATTGATGGAATAATTTCAAGAGAAATTATGTTCATTGGAAAAGGATATGTGATTTGGACTTTTGATTGATGAAACAATGGTTTTTGAGGTATAAAACAATGTTAAATGTGTTTTGGATTGGGTAGAGAATTCAAGAAAAAAGGGTTTTTCTGAATTGCAATGGTAAACAGTTCAGGTCTGTAATTCTAACCGGTTAGCCTGAAACTGTAACCGGTTAGTACCTGAATATGAAAAATAAAAAGTTAAGTTTTAAATACCATTGAAGTTGTATTACTCAATCTGGGTTTTAAAAGGCATGTTTTGAGAAAAATTCAAGGGGGAATTTTATGCCAAATGTTGTACCTCAAATAAATCATTCAAAAGTAGAAATTGGAATATTTCTAAATCACATTAATTAATGTAAAGATAAAACCAACCCTGATGTTGTGCATACATATAGACTGGAAGTCTGGTTGGTAGGATCGTTATCATATTCTGGGAATATGAGGAGGGTACTCCGGGAGTACCAAAGTATAACCTACTTGATGACACATTATAGATATGTGGCCAGTGTCCGGGACCTGGTTTTTATGCGTTCTGGGAACGTGGCGTTCTGGGAACGTGGTGCACACTCCGGGAGTGATGCCTTTTATCCAAGTATGGTTCGGCATTATGTTCTGGGAACTAATGTCGGTGTTCCGGGAACACAATGGTGTGTTGGATGGACATTTAGAGGCCTCGGTTGTGGATAGAAAATCATACATCATGCCACTTGCATTATAAGGGTTATAATGTTGAAAAATTGGTGTGCTCATATGTATCTGCATTATGATCTGTCGATGATATATTTGTGATTGTAATTTTAGTCTTTATCCATTATGTATATGTGTATACTTACTCCCCGTGCCCTGTTTAGGTGATGGCCAGATACCTAGCCTGCATCGAGATACGCCCTATCCCTAGCGGTATATGGACGTATGAGGAGCACCGTGCCACCTTTGAGGGGGAGGTTGAGATTACTCTCTACCACCCTAACCCTCTGGTGCGGGTGCGACCTCGGCGATTTAGGGTTCCATTAGTCTATACTATGCATGTTCCACCTTTTTACACTTATAGAGGACCACCCCCGGCTCGACCTATGCGTCGTTTCCATAGTTTTCGTTTTAGAGCTGCCACTCGTTCCCATCCTTCATCCCATAGAGTTGTCACTGAGGAGACTCCTTCTCCTGGTCCGACTGAGTATGATAGGACTGCTTCTGCGGATCCTAGACCCAGTGGTGGGGTCTCTACACCGTCGGGCGAGGTCGAGGAGGACCCTATGGAGGATGAGAGCGAGGAGGAGGTGCATGTTGAGCCGACAGTTTCCGCTAGAGGTGGACCCACTGGTTCATAGGAGCCTGCATAGCATAGGTGTTTTGGATCCTAGATCCTAGGGATAGATCTGTGGAGGATCTGAGGAGCTGCTAAGGACATGGAAGACTTGCTCTGGGACTTCTGCTTTTGGACTTTGTTATATATTGTATATATTGAGAGGTCTTAGAGTGAGCTTTTATTTTAGTGCAGCTGGTCTGTATATGTCTTATCAAAACTTGCTATCTTGACTTTTTATCACTTGCTACTGTACTGATGGGGTTTTATTTGATGGTATGATCTATATATATATATGATGTTTATTTTCCTCAGCAGTGCCCCATAAGTACTATTTTTCTTCCGCGAACTCTGATTTCAGTTTATAAAGAATTCGGCGAAACGTATATATTTTATATACTCAAATCTGACTCTAGAGGCAAATCATATGTTTAAATAATAACTACTAAGGTTTCCTATAAATAAGGACGTGCTTTCTCGAGAGTCTTTTTCAAATCAAAGATAATACTAAGCCGAATTCATGAAACGGTTTATGTCAAAAAGAGGTTTTGATTAAGCAAGTAATAATATGAAAAAGGAAAAATTTTCTAGTCCTAATTTTGATAGCAAGTAGTAAACTATTTGGAAATATTAATTATTTTCAAGTTAAAAAGAGAGCGTCACACCCTTTGGTGGTATCAGAGCATTGGTCCTGTTCCTCATGCCCCCGCAGATGCAGCTAAGTATGATATTCAATATTGATTGAATATGTTTGAGTAAGTTAGTGGTAACATTTATGTCTTAAAGACCTTTTTAGTAACCCAAAGCCCATAATGCAGGTCTTTCTATGGCAACCCGGAATCGAAATGTTACTAACGAAATGTTAGAACGAATCACAACCGCGCTGGAGGATATGCAGCAGCAGCAGAGGCATCAATCATCTCAGGAGAGAGCTGGTAACCCATCTGCTGGCAACATGGCGAATCATGATGCTAAGACTCTGTCGGAGTTCAGAAAGTGCAATCCACCAAGATTTGAGGGAGGATATAGACCATATGAGGCGAACAAGTGGTTGTATGAGATCAATAAGATCTTCTGAACTCTGGAGTGTTCTGATGAACAGAAGGTGACCTATGCAGTTTACATGCTTCATGGGGAAGCTGAAAACTGGTGGGATCACACGGTCCAATTGCTGAATTTTGAAAGGAGAGCAATCAACTGGGGAGTATTTATGGAAAAATTTCTTAATAAATATTTTCCAGAAGATTTGCGGAGAAAAAAGGAAGTGGAGTTTATGCAATTGAAGCAAGGGGATATGAGTGTAGGGGAGTATGCTGCCAGATTCGAGGAACTGATGAAATACTCTTCCTATTACTTGAATAACCCTGATGAAAGAAGTAAGTGTGTGAAATCTGAAGGTGGACTAAGGCCGGAGCTGAAGTCTATCTTCAGTTATCAAAGGATTCAGAGTTTCCATGCACTGGTGGACATGTGCAGAATGTATGAGGATGATAAGAAGGCAGAATTGATAGGAGGTCAAGTGAAGGGGGTTGGACAGAACTATGGACCCCAAAGGAAGAAGAAGTTTGACCATCGGAATAATGGTCCATATTCTAAGAACAAGGGGAAAGGCAAGGCAGTGATGGATAACCGGAACAAGCCTCGCGATAATGCTCCTTATTGCGAGAAGTGCAAGCGTTATCATCATGGTCAGTTTTGCTGGTCCACAGGAGGATGTTTCAAGTGTGGGAAGCAAGGTCACTTTGCCCGTGAATGCAAGGAATCTGCAAAGGGGGATGCAAAGGGATCTGCTGGAAAGTCTGTGGTACAAGGACGAGTATTTGCCCTAAGTGGTAGTGAAGTAACCCAAACCCCGAATCTCGTGCAAGGTAATTTTCTGCTCAATAATCAACCTTGCAAAATCATGTTTGATTCTGGAGCTACACATTCTTTTGTTTCCCCTGAATGTGTGAGTAGGCTGAATCTTATTGTTTCTGATTCACCCTGCTATCTTAGTATAGATACCCCTACGGGAATACCGATCTACACCGCTAAAGTCTGTTTAGGGTGTGATGTAGAAATTCTGGGTCGTTCATCCCAGGTAGATTTGGTTTGTCTTCCTAACTTACAATTGGATGTGATCTTGGGAATTGATTGGTTGATGAAGAACCAAGTGATCATCAATTGTGAGGAAAAGACAATTCAATATAAGACCCTTGAACCAGAGGGTTATATGTGTTTATTCTCGGCCTCTGGAGAAGAAGAGTCGATGTCGATCGAAGAAATTCCAGTAGTGAGGGAATTTCCGGAAGTATTTCCTGAGGAGATACCAGGATTACCTCCGAAGCGAGAGATAGAGTTTGGGATCGATTTAGTCCCTGGAGCTGGTCCCATCTCTATTGCTCCTTATAGGATGGCACCACCAGAAATGGCAGAAATGAAGAAGCAAATCGAGGAGCTGTTGCAGAAATAGATGATCAGGCCAAGCGTTTCGCCTTGGGGAGCTCCATTATTGTTCGTAAAGAAGAAAGATGGAAGTATGAGGATGTGCGTGGATTACAGACAGCTGAATAAGGTCACTATTAAGAATAAGTATCCTTTGACAAGGATTGATGACCTTATGGACCAAGTGAGGGGAGCCGCAGTATTCTCCAAGATTGATCTGAGATCGGGTTATCATCAGATCAGGATAAAGGAGGAGGATGTACCCAAGACTGCATTTCGATCGCGATACGGTCATTATGAGTATGTTGTGATGCCGTTCGGATTGACAAATGCACCTGCTATTTTCATGGATTATATGAACCGGATCTTTAGACCATATTTGGATTTGTTTGTGGTGGTATTCATTGACGATATTTTGGTCTATTCTAAAAATCCGGAAGAACATGAAAAGCATCTCAGGATTGTGTTAAAGGTCCTGAAGGAGAAGCAATTATATGCCAAACTTACGAAGTGTGAGTTTTGGTTGAATGAAGTGAAGTTTCTGGGGCATGTAATCTCTAAGGAGGGAATTGCGGTGGATCCAGCGAAGGTAAGTTCAGTGCTAAGTTGGGAACAGCCGAAGACGGTGACAGAGGTGAGAAGTTTCTTAGGACTGGCTGGATACTATCGTCGATTCATAGAAGGATTTTCTAAGATTGCATTGCCTTTAACTAAGTTGACTCGGAAAGATCAGCCGTTTGTGTGGGATGATCGGTGCGAAGTTAGTTTTCGTGAGTTGAAGGAAAGGTTAACATCGTCTCCTGTGTTAATCTTACCTGATCCTCACAAGAGCTTTGAAGTTTATTGTGATGCATTTAAGCAAGGACTGGGTTGTGTATTGATGCAAGAAGGAAGAGTAGTGGCGTATGCATCGAGGCAATTGAAGAATCATGAGGTGAATTACCCGACGCACGATTTGGAGTTGGCTGCGATCGTGTTTGCCTTAAAGATATGGAGACATCATCTCTATGGCACTACATTCCAAGTATTTAGTGACCATAAGAGTTTGAAACATCTGTTTGACCAGAAAGAGTTGAACATGAGGCAAAGAAGATGGATGGAGTTCTTGAAGGATTATGATTTTAAACTCCATTATCATCCGGGTAAAGCGAATGTGGATGGTCTCAAACTCTCAATCAATAATCCTTTAACAATAGTACCTAAGTAGATGGACAAAGCTTCATTATGGACTTGCACCAGAAGTGAAAAAATGATCTTTCATACATACTCCAAATATATATATATAGACACACACAACACAATTAAAATCATTGGGTCAAGGAAACAGTCAAAACAAACTAGAAAAGCAGAAAAACTTGTCAGCATTTCTATACTACAATTTCGATCTATAAAGCTCGCTTTATCAAACTACTTTAGCAGAATCTGACTTTATGATGAATAAGACTTAATAGATTTGGCAGAATCTACTTTACCAGATAAGCAATAAAATCTATGCAAAGATTCAAACAACGGGTGCAGAAAAGAAACTTAATAGATTTGGTCACGAATACAACCCAACAAAGACAGATTTCTACAAATTATCAACATAAAAACAGGATTTTCATTTTTTTTCAAAAGATTATAATATCCAATACGGAATATTATAGACTCACAGGCAAAATCAACATACAATGCATCAGGAACATACAATGCATAATCATTTTTTTCTTTCATTCATGCACGCCAAGACACCAGTTCTTGTATTGAGTGCCATCCCAAATCTGTAGCATAAGTAATTAAATGCTCTCTTAATCTCAATTGAAAAGCATCTCCAAATACTTAGATGAATAAAAATCAAGCATATTTTATCTAAGTATTAGCTTAACAAGGTACTTGAACTTGACCAAGACATGTACCAATAGATATATAAGAACCCTCCCTGGTCCACTAGACAGAACACACATCATCATGAGGTCCCAAGTCACATAACCTGGTCACCTGTAAACCACATTAACCAAATATCAATCAATTCATCAAAAAATAAAAAATTGACAACGTCATGAAATTGGTAATGTTAGCAATAATACTACTTAGACTTACTTTACAATTTGAAGCACTCCAGAGATAAACACAAGTACCCAAACCCACAGCAAGCACATTCTGTGAAGACCAGTCCACAAAATTTAAGTAGAAATCATCACAAGATTTAAGCACATTCAATAATACTAAAAAAATAATCCATAATAATAATTACTAAATAATCAGTACTTCATTTTTTTAAAAAAAAATTACCTCTTGAACTCAAGCTTGAACTAAGAGAGAGAAAGAGGAGAGGAAACAGTCCTCTGCTTCTGTCTGCGACGGCGTTCAGCCGTTCACGACTGTGATCGGCGATTCGACGTTCCCGACCTGTGACGGCGGTCCAGTTCGTGGTTCGCACGACTCACCAACAGCGATGGTGAGGCTGGACGCCGCAAGCTTCAAGGTGGAGATCGTGACGAACGACGGCACAAGCGATGGTGGCTTCGTTGGTGGCTGTTCGGTCTTGGATGGTGGCGGCTTGGTTCGATTTGCAGCCTGCAGAGACCAAAACCGCGAACCTCCGGCGACGGCGCCGTGAAGACCCGTGAGGTTCGAATCCACCGCAAGGGCACATGATACATGGAGGAGGTGACGGTGCGGCTATCTTCTCAATGGTCCCGGTCGATTCGCGCGACCGTGAAGAGGAGAGAGAGAAAAAGAGAGGGACAATGAGCGTGGGTCATGGGTGCAAGAGAGAGAGACGGAGGCAAGGAAAGAGAGCGAGGAAGAGAGAAAAAGAAGAAGGAATAGGGGTTTAGGGGCGGCTGAAACAAATGGACTTATGGTTTCATCCCCTAACTATACAACACAGATATTCTTATGTATTATTTATTTGTATTAAATTAAAATACTAATACACATTTTATTTTATCTATTTGTTTATTTTTAATTCAAGAAAATACCTACCATAATTTTTTTTTGTTTTTTTGTTAACACCTAATTTTCAAATAAATACACATATGGAGGTCATAGAGTTAAAAGTTTGGAAGTATTAAACATAATCCAAGATAAAATATACCAAAAGCAAAATATAGAAAGTTTATTTCTCAAATAGGATAATTTCTTCAAATGAATTTACTCATATCTCTTGCATTTTGAGTTTTGAGTTTTAAGGTTTTTAGTTTTTTTATCAACTCCTATATTATATTTTAGAGCTCAATCCTTGCAATTAGAGAGCTCCTCACGAAATGGAATCTCACAATGAAAGTTGGAAGATTCAAGGCTTATGAGACATGCCACACGTCATTTCTAAAAAAATTAAAAAATAAAAATAAAATTATCACAAGTGATATGTCGTTTCAGATTAATAACTACCATGTGCTTCCTTATTTACTTCACAAGAGCTTAATAATCTGCAAGTGATGCACAAATTCCTTGTTTATAGTTATAATTAAACTTTGATGTACAATGTAGCAAGCAAAACATGTCGGAACTTAATTGAACTCCTAAAAAATTTCACTTTGGTAATTTATCAAATACCTTGAGTGCATAAAAAAAAAAGCAAAGCTAACTAAACTTGGAGTTAAAAATCCTCTTCAACAATGCTTAAATAACAATTTTGTAGTAGTGACATTTTAACTAACAGAATAATGCTTAAATAACAAAATAAATACTGGCCTTAAATAACAATTTTATAGTAATGACATCAAAGTATAGAAAATAAGAAAGGGATTACAGTCAAAAACCATCACTTTCCTTTGTTTCGGCAAATGGCACCATGCATCTTCATTGAAACAAGCTCCTTTGGTGAACTTACACATGATTAGGGTTTCCTTTTGCTCCTTTGCCTCTTTCTTTTTTGTCTCTCTCTGTTTTTGCATTTATGCTCAATTCTTAGTGTCTTGAGTTTTGCATTTCTGCTCTCAAATTATCTCATGTTTATATATATATATATATATATATATATATATATTGGTTAAACCAGAACCAGTTTTACCAGTTTAATCTGGATCAACTCGTTTTAGGTTACTGTTTCTTACTTGTTTTGGATTCAACCAGGTTTGTTATTATGGCAGTGGTCAGAACAGAGGACGTGGTTTTGGTGGTTAACGAAGTTGCATTAGTCGTCGGGTGGTGGTGAACAGTGGACATGGTGGTGGATGTTGGGGACAAAATGGTTAGGGTAGGGTTTAGGTTAAAGTTATTCCCAATGGTGACAGTAGTTAGGGTTTAATTTGTGAAAGTAATCATGTTATTATGGATTTAATTTGGACAAAAATATTATACTTATGATTTAGGGCGCAAATATATATATATATATATATATATATATATCTATGTACACATACCTAGAAACAACAAATATTAAAAAAATAATATTTATTTCATTAAAATGCATACCTAGCGACGAATTTGCGAGGAAAATATTCCATCGCAAACGATTTGATAGCATAAAGGAATTTGTGGCGATGGACTTGCGAGAGAAACATGCCCTCGCCAACTTTATTTTCTTATAAATGTATTGGTAGCGACAACTTTGTGAGGAAACTAATCCCTCGCCAACAATTTAACTACATATAGGAATTTGTAGCGACGAATTTGCGAGAGAAAGATGCCCTCACAAACTTTATTTCATTAAAATGCATACCTAGCGACGGATTTGCGAGGAAAATATTCCCTCACAAACGATTTGATAGCATAAAGGAATTTTTGGCGAAGGATTTGCGAGAGAAACATGCCGTCGCAAAACTTTATCGTTTTACAAATGTATTCATAGCGACGGCTTTGCGAGGAAACTATTCCGTCGCAAATATTGTTTAAAGGAATTCGTGGCGACCGGCTTGCGACGGAAACATGCCCTCGCAAACTACCTTGCGACGAAAATGTCCCTCGCCAAAATTGCTTAAAATAATCTCTCGCTAATTTGTCGCAATTCCGTGGCACATGTTGTTTAAAGGAATTCGTGGCGACCAACTTGCGACGGAAAGATGCCCTCGCATACTACCTAGCGACGGATTTGCGAGGAAAATGTCCCTCGCCAAAATTGCTTAAAATAATCTCTCGCTAATTTGTCGCAATTCCGTCGCAAATGTTGTTTAAAGGAATTCGTGGCGACCGGCTTGCGACGGAAACATGCCCTCGCAAACTATCTAGCGACGGGTTTGCGAGGAAAATGTCCCTCGCCAAAATTGCTTAAAATATCTCTCGCTAATTGGTCGCAATTCCGTCGCAAATTTTGTTTAAAGGAATTCTTGCGACCGGATTGCGACGGACCCATGCCCTCGCAAACTACCTAGCGACTGATTTGCGAGGAAAATGTCCCTCGCCAAAATTGCTTAAAATAATCTCTCGCTAATTTGTCGGAAATTCGTCGCAAATCCATCGCAAAATGATTATTGTTTTCACGTTTTCACACGTTCATCTCTTTGCGAGGGAATTCGCTTTTGCTCGCTAAACCATCGCATGTCCCTCGCTAATTAGCGACCGATTAGCGACGGAAATTTGCCCTCGCTATGATCTGTCGCTATTTTGGTTTTTTCTTGTAGTGAGATAACTCGGATCCCAAAACTTTTGTCTTCCACTTAGCTGCAACCCTAACCAACATGGGTAGCTTAGGGTTCAACTCAGACAATTTAGTTTGTCCTAAATCGCAACTTGCCCAATTAACTTGAAGAACTTGGAAAGCATGGCCCAACTTGCATACCCAAGCCTAATTGCAACTTGTCCTCAATTATCTTGGATAAATTGTAAAGATTGACCCACTTGGACTTCCTGAACAACCATACAAAGCTCAACTTTATCACCACAAATCCGACAAATTTCTACCAAATCACTAGCAAACAATCACTGCAAACTCGACGAAGTTGACCACGATGGTCGTCTCAGATAAAATTACGATAACCTTGCCAATCTCATCCAACATGGTAGGCTTAAAAGGTCTCACATCTTAGTCATCATCAACAACAAGCAAAGCATCATCTTCACTAACTGGACCCAACGCCTCATCTACCACAAGACACTGGCTCGAGGGCAATTGTTATGGACTATATGGCTACATTACGGAATCCATGTTGACTTTGATCACCATGTTTGCCAGGTTGGCCAAGTTGACTAGGTCCAACTGAAGTGTTACTAAATAATCGATGCTACCAAGGTTGACCAATCCCTCCATGTTAGCTAGGTTGGCTAAGTTGGTTGGGTCCAATATAATAATCCGGGATTGACCTGATCAAGTTTATCTGTGTAACTTCCCAACATGATAGCTCAAATTAGCTGATAAGCTGATTGGGATAACCACGATTTGCAAGAATATCTCTATCCTAACAAGATAATAATCACAATTTAGTCAAGATAAGGAAAAGCCCAAGTTACCCAGGTAGTCCTATATAGCCAAAATTGGCAGCTAGGTATGTTCAACTCATCTCCCGCAAACACACTGAAATATTGACCTAGGCTGCCCCGTTCCTTTACTTAGGACTAGCCACCAATGTCATACATCAAAACCAGTCTAGTATTCATCTTGAAAACTTGGACTGGGACACCTCAGATACCCTTAACACTTCAAAATCTATTATTTATCAATTTTAATTATTTGAAAAAATAATAATTAATTTTAAGTTTAAAAACTTTAGTTTTTTAATTATTTTTATTTTATCTTTAACTCAGTTATTGCACTAACAACCTCGTAAAAATAAAATCATACTAAATTAAAAAAATTGTGTAACACACCGATTTGAAAACTTGAAAATATTTTTATTTTCTACAAATTATCCTGAAAATTTGATTATTTTTTTATCAAAACTATAAGGTTACAAATTTCATTGCAAAATAAGCTTTTGTTTCAAAAACATTTTTACTTTAATTACATTAATAAAATGTTTCATTTCATTGCATAATTACATTATAGGTCAATCTCCCAAACCGAACTGCCACAACACACTTTCTTTCTCAAGAGTCATTTCATAAATCCTTTCTCAAGACTCATTTCATAAATTCTTTCTCAAGATTATAACAATGGTTAATTTGCGGAAAAGAACTTTCATTTATGTTCTGTCGTAGAATTTTTGGTACTTGAACTATATGGTCAAGTGTCCAATTCCTCTACTTGTTGCTTTCAGACTGAAGAATGGCACCTTGATTACCAAGATACCAGCTCTATTGTCGTTTACTTGGGTGTGGTGTGTGTCAGTGTGAGTAAGAAAGGTACATACCTGGTTACCTCCAGTACACTTATATAAGCTTCCATCCTTACCGTTGTGTTTCCTCCTCATCAATGGATTTTACCGAATTCCCACTAACGACAGGTGGTTAATGACAGGAATAAAGAGGGAATCCTATGATAAACGGGCATACAGGCTTTATGGCTGATATCATAGCTAATGGGATCCAAGGAGGCTGGTTTAACTCCCTCATAACCTTGGTAAATGTTATACCGGTATCACAAGGTAGGAGAATCTTCCCTCTCTATGCCTGTCAACCACAAGGCTTCTTCTTTGCCAATTCGGTTAAGTGGAGGATTTGGGCCATTATTGAGACTCCTATGCCGGTAACCTGGCTTCAAGGGGTATTGTGCAACACACTACTTGCTTCACCCGAGTAATTAAGGAATAATTAAATAAATAATCAAATAAGTATTACTCGAAAAAATTATGGACTTGTTAATGTATTAGAATTCCTAAGAAATAAAGTTTTCTTTTTCTTTTCCTTTGATATTCTAATGGGTCTGGTGCGCAATTAACAAAAACCTTTGGATCTCAGAAAATAATGTATACTTTCATTAAACCTTGGATTCGGCGTCCTTTGACATCAATAAAAATATAACTTAGGAACTTAGAAAAATAAAGAATGAGATAGCATTCGTTTGACATTAAAGCTTAGTGTAACTTTGATATTAAAATAATAATGAAGCTATCTCTTATCGTTTCAGATCTTAAAGTATTTTTCCTTTCGCAATGGCATACTCGAATCCTTTTGAAATAATATTATTGGACTATGGATAATATACACAAACATAATATATACATATATATACCAGTAATAAAAGATACATAGTCCAGGTAGTCAGATAACCGAGTCCAAGAGAACAAGTCCATGAAACTGAAATATAAAAAGTAAGGATCTACACTCTAGAGCTCCCCAAAAATATGTACAATATGTTGAAATTCATGTGTTCCCCATGATGTTTTGATGATGACAATACCAAATGATGTTTGGATGATGACAAGATGATGATCATGTTATTTTTGATGAATATATGTTCTTTAATGATGATCATTAAGTGACAGGTTAAAGCTGTTGATGATGTTTTCTTTGATCGCCTTTCTAGTGTGCTTGTCCTAGTTTTTAATTGTTGCATCTTAGGACATGCTGTAAATCAATAATGTCTAGGCACTCAAGGCTTCGTATTTTAAGAATTGTAGGAGAAGATCTCGTTTTTATGAAAAACCTTTGTGAAAATCTCTTGCGAAAATCTCTGGTTACAAAACTTTTAGAAAAACTGTTTTTAAGAAAAAGTAATTGATTACTCTTTCTAGATAATCGATTACCTCCTTTGAATATTGTAACCTGAGAGTTCAGAAAGATGATAATCGATTACTTCTCCATAAATAATCGATTACCTTTAGGTCTGATACAATTAATATTATTTTTAATGAAAATAATCGATTACTTCAGCAGAGTAATCAGTTACCTTTTCAAAATTCAAATTATCCGTTTTCACAGAATGCAGATAATCGATTACTCTGATCAAAGTAATCGATTATCTCCATATTAATTTTGAAAATCGTGAAACAATCAACTTGATTCAGAAAATGATTTATTTCCTTTTTCGTTTGATTTCATTTGAGTTTCAAATCGTTTTCCTTCTTTTCATTTGGATTTGGACATCTTATCTCTCTTCTAATTCTAGTTTTTGAAAAATCAAAAAGAGAGAATTCTTTTTCTTCTTCTCTGTTCTGAAATTATTCAAATCCTTGAGAAGCCAAAGACATTCATCGATATAGATTGTTCATTGTTGTATTAGCACTACCTAGAGTGCATGAATTGTTAGTTTTTATTCTTCTCTAAACCAAATTCTTGTAATGGAAAGTGTGACCCTTAGTATTAGGAAGTGGATCTCCTAGTGAGAACGTGTGGCACGTTCATAGGGTGAGGAACCCTTGTGTACTGGGGTAGAGTCTAGACGAACGGTGGGGCACCTAGTAGAAAGACTACCTTAGGTTCTAGGTAGGGGATACCTAGTGTTGTTTTTGAGGTCCCTAGCGAACGGTGGTACCTAGTAGTGTGCGGGACGCTCTTGTTTGTAATTGGGGCCGGTTGTCCCTATTTTGATTAGTGAAGAAAAGCTCAAGCGGATCGCTTGGGGATTGAACGTAGGTCTTTCGCTGGAAAGGCTGAACTAGTATAAAAATCAACGGTGCACAATTTTCTCTTCCCTTATCTTTTAATTTTCCGTTATTGTTATTGTTTATATTCTTCATCGCAACTAAATAATTATTTTGAATAAGAATGTATTTTAAGTGTTTTAATTTAATTAGCGCGTAACGGTTTTTGTTGTTTTGGATTTAATTTGTTTCGCGCATATTATGTTATTATTATCTATATTAGCTTCCGCTCAATCTCTCTAAACCGCTTTATTCAGTTTTTACCGCTGCGTGTTTAAAAAGGTTTTTTTACTATTAAGCGATTAATTTCAAAGGTGTTAAATGAATTTTTAAAAACCCAATTCACCCCCCTCTTGGGTGACTGCTGCCAATCCTAATGATTTGGGTCCAATATATGATGTTTTGAGCATGATTTAGACTCTCTTTTACTATGGATTTGGCTTGTTTCTTTTGTAAATTTAGGACTTTTTGTATAGTTTTTAGAAAGTTAGGTAATTTAGAATCCCTTTGAACGTTTTGATCCGTTTTGGGTTTGTTTCAGGTACTTTCGGAGCTTAAATGAAGAAAATAAATATGCAACATGAAAGAGGATGAAAAAACCTTGAAAATGGCGCAAAAACGGAGCGAAACGGAGCCGGAGTAGGTGACGCACGCCCAGGCGCGCAAACCGCGTGAAAGTGACATTGTTCGCTGTTTTGATCATAACTTGAGCTACGCTTATTCAAATGAGGAGATCTTGGTATCATTTTAAAGCAAAGGAGAAGATCTACAACTTTGAAAGAAATAGCCTTGCTCAAATTCATCCATATTTGGGGTCAAAATCAGTGCCAAATTTGCTGTCAAATACGAGAAAGCCCAATTGGGCCTATCTATTTCGCTTTTGAGGATTCTAATAGATTTATCTTTTAGATTTATTATAGATTGATTAATATCTAATCTAGATTATTTATTCTAGATTTATTTAAGATTTATCTTTAAAATTAATTTATAGATAGATTTATTTATAGATAGATTTATTTGAGGATTAGCTTTGTCTATATATACTAGGATTTAGCATTAGGTTTGGTAGACTTTTCAGAACCAAATAAGAGATTAGAATAAAATTAGGATTAGAGAAGAGAGGTTGTTATGCAATTGAGAGGAAGGAGGCAAGGCACAAGGATTGGAGATCAACATTGTTGGAGGGATCCACTTGATACTTGAAGATCTCTTGGGGGTAAATTGATTATTGTCTATGACTATTAGTTTATTCCATTCCTTTCTCTTCTTCTCTAAATATGTATAATTGAACCTCTTGTTAGGAATAAGGTGGAATATTAATTTGGCTGTTTATTTATGAATTAATGTTTTTCCTTTCAAATCAATTGCTTGGTTGTGTTTTAACTACAATTCATAGAATTGATCACTTTATGTTTTGCCTTGGTAATCTGAACCTTAATTGGAAAATTAGGATTAAGATTAGGCCTTTCGACCAAACAATATAATTATTCAACTCGTAGGGATACTTTTGGGTAATTGTATAACTTTTATAAATTTTACTCACTTAAGGGATTAAGGGGTAAAGTTTAGTAAGAAACATAATTGCCATGAGGGATCTAGCTTTTATTGTTTCTGGAGTTTTTGATTTATTGGAAAACATATTTTCATAATTAATAACCTGATCCTACAATGAAACCAAGTTCCTAACCTTTTCCATATTTGCTTCTTAATCCTATTTAGTTTCTGATTTGTTTCATTCTACCTTTTCTCCATTCTATCTCTAAAATCAAAACCCATACAAGTTATACAGAGTAATCGCAATTAGGTGAAAGAAGTTAGAAACAATTTGCAATCCCCGAGTGGAACGATAATTTTACTTACTCTTTATTACTTGTGCGATCGGTATACTTGCCGAATTGCCAACAAGTTTTTGGCGCCGTTGCCGGGGATTGAAATTCGATTCTAATTTTTTTCGGTACTTATTTTTAATTACTTGTGTAACTTGTACCTTTTCATGTATAACTATAGTTTTAATAATGATTTTGATTGTGATAGATTTATTTCGAATCCCTATTCTCCATACTATTATGCACAAAACATAAGTAATAGGAAAACTTCATTAGAAATAGCTTTACAGAAAATAGAAGCTACAACTAAGAAACCATTTTTTTAGAGCCAATTCCCATGGAGAAAGCTCCATGGGAAATAGCTTTAGAGAAATGTGCTCAAAACACTAAAGAATTTATTGAAGAATTCATAACCTATTACCCGATTCAAGGTTCCAATTCTAGGAACCTTGAAATCAAAGTTGAACACATTTCAAAGCCATTAGGTGAAGAGTCACAAGCATCACCAACAATTTTTGACTCTCTTCAAAGAGAGGAAAAAGTGGTGGTGATGGATGTGACCAATGATGAAAACCCTATGGAGGAGCAAATAGATGAAAGTGTGCATAATAAGTTTGAGGAAGAGGACCGAAATAAAACTTTAGAATGTGTGAATATGGTAGAAAAATTTGATCCACCCTTGCATGATGAATTTCTAGCAATTAAAAATTTTATCAAATCTATTGCATGCTTGGATGACTCAAATTTTTTCCATTATATTCAACCTCTGCGCTTTCATGAAAAATCTAAAAATCAATCTAAATCATTATTGAACAATAGGGAACATGAAAAGGTAGTTTTCCTAATTCATGGAATTAACACTTTCATGAATGGGAAAAGTAATGACTTGTCTGAGATGATGCATGGAGTAAGGAATGCACCTTTTGACCCTGGTGGGATTGAGCTTATTTTTGAAACTTCCTTACTCCACCATCATCCAAGGTTTGTTCCATGGGATGTGGGAATAACTTGTTATTGTTGCATCACATGGGAATTAACCTATAGAATTTGGGATCCTGGTGGATTCTTTGTAATTATGTAGTAGTGTAGGTTTTTATTTTTTTAGTTAGTTAGTGAATAAAGAGTTGGAGCTTTCTTTATGTAACTACTAATGATGTGCTTCTAGCACTATTTTTAGTTGTTCATGTGACACAGGTGAATAAGTTTGGGGGAGTCTCCTCCATGGTGCATCAAGAGAGAATGTTGTGCTACAAAGGGAAGTTTCTTAACACCTTGCTTTTTGTTTTTAATTTTTTTTTTGTAGTTTTCGGTTAGATTAGTTTGCTTGAGGACAAGCCAACCTCTAAGTTTGGGGGAGTGGACAAAATAAAAATTAAATTTTTCAGGTCTGAATTATCCTCCCATATTTGGTGTTGGTTTGTGTCTTGGGTAGAAGTAGATGATTATTCTAGGCTTAGGACTATTTTTCTGATTATATATGTAAATACTTGATTTAGGATGATGACTCATTGAGTGTATAACACTGTTTTGGATTGAATTTTAAGTTTTGTTGAGAACTGGTTATTTTGATAAATTGTTTTGGAACAAGTTATTAGTGAACTGACTGTTTAGCCTGTGAGATTTTTGAGCCTAAACACTTGACAGGGGTATGTGATTTATATTGATTTTTGTGATTTAAACCCCTATTTCTTTCATGAGTGTGTTCGCTTTGACTTTGTGTTCTAGAACTTGACCGGTGACCATTTTGAGATTGATAATTGATTGCATGAATTAAGATGATTAAGGCAATTAGGAGTGTGTTTTTTCTGGCCTTCAACAGATTTTTGATGAACATTATCCCTTAGTGGCCCACTTTGAGCCTATTGATATATGATTTTTTTGGTACCCTTTTCATAAATGTTATATATTTTTGGTATCCTTTGAAATGTGAATGGTGCAATTGGGAATATGTTGATTCAAAAAATGTTGAGCTGAATGTATTAATTGTGATATCTATTTCTCTTCCAAAAGAAAAGAAAAGAAAAAAAGAAAAAGAGAGAAAAAATATAATGAAAAATAGAAGAGAATAGAGAGAATGGGAATGAAAAAGAATGAAGGAGAATTAAATATTGGAGTTGATATTTGTTATTAAAACAATGTTCCATTCATATGTTAAAGGGATGTTGTTTGATTGCATATTTTGAGCCCTTAGTTTTATCCTTTGTTTCTTTTGTCCCACCTTTCATCTTTAGCCATGGCCTCATTACAACCAAAATAAAGACCTTTTGATTTTTGCATGTATTCAATAATTTCAGTGGAGATTTGGGTCTATGGTCAAGCATATGGTAACACATTGTCATTAGATGAACTTGAGTGAATATTTATAAAACCTTGATACACATGAGAGATACACACAATGAGGTTGAGAGTGTTCACTAGTTCTGGTTCTTTTGGAGTTTGTTTTTCTAACCAGTTTTTGATGAAGTTAATGCTTGTGAATAAAAGTGTCTGAGTCATGAGTCTCAAGTCTTAGATTAGGTGTTTGCATATTAACTTAGAAAATTGGTTTTGTGTTTTAGAGTTTTTAATTTACTTTTGCCTGGGACATGCAAAATACTAAGTTTGGGAGAGTGATTTGGGTCCAATATATGATGTTTTGAGCATGATTTAGACTCTCTTTTACTATGGATTTGGCTTGTTTCTCTTGTAAATTTAGGACTTTTTGTATAGTTTTTAGAAAGTTAGGTAATTTAGAATCCTTTGAACGTTTTGATCCGTTTTGGGTTTGTTTCAGGTACTTTCGGAGCTTAAATGAAGAAAATAAATATGGAGCATGAAAGAGGATGAAAAGACCTTGAAAATGGCGCAAAAACGGAGCGAAACGGAGCCAGAGCAGGTGATGCATGCCCAGGCGCATAGACCCGCACGCCCAGGCGCGCAAACCGTGTGAAAGTGACATTGTTCGTTGTTTTGATCATAACTTGAGCTACGCTTATCTAAATGTGGCGATCTTGATATCATTTTAAAGATAAGGAAAAGATCTACAACTTTGCCAGAAATAGCCTTGCTCAATTCCGTCCATCTTTGGGGTCAAAATCAGTGCCAAAGTTGCTGTCAGATACGAGAAAGTCCAATTGGGCCTATCTATTTCGTTTTTGAGGATTCTAATAGATTTATCTTTTAGATTTATTTAAGATTTATTATAGATTAATTAATCTATATTTAATCTTGATTATTTATTCAAGATTTATTTAAGATTTATCTTTAAAATTTATTTATAGATAAATTTATTTATAGATAGATTTATTTGAGGATTAGCTTTGTCTATATATACTAGGATTTAGCATTAGGTTTGGTAGACTTTTCAGAGCCAAATAAGAGATTAGAATAAAATTAGGATTAGAGAAGAGAGGTTGTTATGCAATTGAGAGCAAGGAGGCAAGGCACAAGGATTGGAGATCAACATTGTTGGAGGGATCCACTTGATGCTTGAAGATCTCTTGGGGTTAAATTGATTATTGTCTATGACTATTAGTTTATTCCATTCCTTTCTCTTTTCTCTAAATATGTATAATTGAACCTCTAGTTAGGAATAAGGTGGAATCTTAATTTGGCTGTTTATTTATGAATTAATGTTTTTTGCTTTCAAATCAATTGCTTGGTTGTGTTTTAACTACAATTCATAGAATTGATCACTTTATGTTTTGCCTTGGTAATCTGAACCTTAATTGGAAAATTAGGATTAAGATTAGGCCTTTCAACCAAACAATATAATTATTCAACTCGTAGGGATACTTTTGGGTAATTGTATAACTTTTATAAATCACTTAAGGGATTAAGGGGTAAAGTTTAGTAAGAAACATAATTGCCATGAGGGATCTAGCTTTTATTGTTTCCGGAGTTTTTGATTTATTGGAAAACATATTTTCATAATTAATAACCTGATCCTACAATGAAACCAAGTTCCTAACCTTTTTCATACTTGCTTCTAAATCCTATTTAGTTTCTGATTTGTTTCATTCTACCTTTTCTCCATTCTATCTCTAAAATCAAAACCCATACAAGTTATACATAGTAATCGCAATTAGGTGAAAGAAGTTAGAATCAATTTGCAATCCCCGAGTGGAACGATAGTTTTACCTACTCTTTATTACTTGTGCGATCGGTATACTTACCGAATTGCCAACACCTAACACAGTATATATATATACACATCAACCCAAAATAAAGGCTCCAGAGCTGATCCAAGAGTAGAAGTAGCAGTAGTAGTAGTCCAAGTCACCAGAGAAGCATCCATCCTGTAACACCCCTAATTTTGTCCCTTGTATATTTATATTAATAATAAAAGATTATTTTCCCAATTATAAGATTTTCTTTTAATTGATTAATTATATAAATAATGTGTGTTTAATTAATAAATATTTTTAATTAGTAAATTATGTTAAAATATAATTTTTATAGTTTAATCCTTGAAATAGGACTTAATAATAATATTAGAAAGGTTTTTGGAGGGAAAAGAATTAAAAAATGAATTTTTGAATTTTACACAGCATTTAACCGGTTAGATATGCGCTGTAACCGGTTAGACGATGAACCCAGAATTAGGGTTAGTGCGTTTTGATGAGTAATCACCCATTAATCTTCGTTAATCGCCACGAATACCTCTCATGCATGGTGGGAGACACGCGTCTGTCTGCATGTAACCATGGATTGCTTATAAATACCCATGATTTTGGTGGAATTTGGCTGATTTTCCTTCAAGTGTTGGTGTGATCCTCTGTTCTGAAGCAGCAATTTCGTTCCTTCGATTCTCTGAGAGTGTGTAGAGTTAGGTTGTAAGCAATACACCATTGCAAAGCTTCATCTTTAAGCTTTGCATTGACATATAGATTGTGAGTTGAGAGTGAGGGAGCAAGGAGAAATCAAGCTGTGAAGTGAAGGTGTTTTTCTGTCAAGAAACCAAAATCAAATTCGTGAAGCTCACATTGAGGTCTGATTTTGGTGAGTACATGCACCCTTTGAGTCTCATTTTTGTTTCTATAGTTCGTGCATGTTACCTAGAACACAATCTAACCATTTTCCCCAATTTGTTTCTCCTTTTCATGTGTCAAAAATTCTGATTCCTGAACTCTACCAAAACTGTCATGCATGAGAGCAGATCTTGTGAATTTGGAGTTTCTCTGTGGTGATCTTTCTGTCTCTTTGTTGATACTCATCAAGCACGACTCTAAGGTAAGGGAGAAGCTAATTAATCACTAGAATGAGAATAATGATTAGGAAATTTAGGTATGAGTCACCATGAGACTCATACAGGGCATAGATTTTAGAGGTCAAAGGCTTGGAGGCCAATTTCACATGTTCCAGGACTTAGAGCAAGTTTCAATGGATGCATGCAAGCTGAATGTATGACAATTTCGTGTGAAATTTCAGTATATGTGAATTTGGTATGCTAAGTTGTCATTTATGTCTTTTTCATGCAATTTGATATGTGTATTTGAAATGCATGAGTGTTGGATGTAATCAAGTGTTGGAACATGTTTACTTTATAGAATTAAAGCTCTATTTATAGTTGGAATGGATTGGAAAAGAATAGAATTGAAAATGGCATGCAAAATCCCAAAATCAGTGTTCTGTTCTGCATGTTTTAACCGGTTAGGACTGTCGTGTAACCGGTTAGAACCTGATAGATATGAAAAATAAATTCTGCATTTTAATAAATCAATTTCCATCATTTTCAATTAATTATTCCAATCTTATTCTGCTATAAACTACCCTGTTACAAATAAAATAAAAGTGAATGGAATTAAGGAAAGGATTAATGAGCTTTAAGACCTAGAGTCTTAACAATTTTTAAGAGTTGAATTAAGCCATGAGTTGTTGCTTCAAAATGGAAGATATTCTCTGAAATGAACAAGATTAATTTGAGGTATTTGAATTATCCCTAACCTGTTTTGAGTATTAGATTGGATTGGGAATTAAAAATGGCATCAAACATTAAAGGATTTCTGGTTTTGCTGCAGGTTCTAACTGGTTAGAATCTTTTGTAACCGGTTAGAGACTGACAACAGTGAAAAATCAATTGAATTATAACTTAAGCTTTCTTGTGCCATTTTAATTAACCTTTTTCAATTTAATACTAATCTAATTATCTTATATACTAAAGTGTGAATTATGGGATAATTCATATAACCTCAAGTTAAGCTGTTTTATTAAGGAAGTATGGAACTTTTAATTATGCCTTATTCTTCATATTTTTAGATATGAGAATGGAATATTGATTAAATAGCCAACCAAAATTGATAAAGCATTTGTGTATTCATGCATGGTGAAAAGGTGATGAAATAGGTTGGCAAGGATCGTTTGTCATGTCCTGGAAGATGAGGAGGGTACTTTGGGAGTACCAAATTGATGCAACCTACTTGATGACACATTCTGGGAATGTGGCCAGTGTCTAGGACATGGTTTCTTTGATGCGTTCTGGGAACGTGATGCACACTCTAGGAGTGGTTCTTGTTTATATTCCAAGTATGGTTTGCCATATGTTCTGGGAACGTATGTTAGTGTTATGGGAACACATTGGTGTATTGGATGGACGTCCGAGATTGATTAGTATTGGAGGCCTCAGGATTCTGAGATAGACAGCATGCATCATGCCACTAATATAATATAAAAGATTAACAATTTGTTTAACTGGGTGTGCTCATATGTAATTGCATATTTACATGTGTTTGAGTACTTGTGAATGTTAGCATTATTCTTGTTTGATTATGTGATTATATTATGCTTACTCCTGTTCCCTGTGTAGGTGATGGCACACTACTACCTAGCTTGCATCGAGATCCGTCCTATCCCTAACGGGATATGGACGTATGAGGAGCGTCGGGCTACTTTTGAGGGAGAGGTGGAGGTCACTCTCTACCATCCCAACCCCTTAGCCCGAGTGCGACTTCGACGATTTCGGATTCCCATTATTTATACTATGCACGTACCACCTTTTTATTCTCACCATGGACCACCCCCCTGCTCGACCTGTTCGTCATTATCATACTTTTCGTTTTCGACCCTATACTCGCTCTCACCCCGTTGCTGCTAGAGTTGTTCGTGCTGGGACTCCTTCACCTGATTCTTCGGACCCTGAGAGGACTGTACCCGATGCAGATCCTGTACCCAGTGGTAGGGTACCTACTCCGTTGGATGAGGCAGAGGAGGATTCAGAGGAGGGTGAGAGTGACGAGGAGCCAGTCGAGCAGGAGGATATTACTGATAGGAGGATGGGTGGCCCTTAGGTATGGGCATAGTGTGGGTAGTGTGGGTCTGGGTCGTTGTAGCAGCTGTAGCAGATCATGGTGATGGTGGAGCGTTCTTGGAGGACTTGATGACCATCTCTGGAGTGTCTTTATTTTGTTTATGTTTATATTGTATATATCTTTTGAGAGACTTCAGGGTTTTGGTCTTTACTTTCAGTTTATGCTTATACTTTGTTATGAGACTTGGATCACTGGACTTGGGTATCAGTTTCTGTATTTTGGATATGATGGATGTATGGTGGTACTTATGACATATATATATATATATATTTATATGTGTGTTTTATGTTTATAATGTTCAGTGATTATATTATGTTCTAAGGTTATATTCTTTCCGCGTACTCTGATAAATAACAAACGAATTCGGTAATAATTCCAATGCCGAATTCAAAGTATTTTTGAAGGATATGTTTAGTTTGAGAATAATTATAAAAGGAAAAATTTTATACCCTATTTTTCCAATAATATCAAGTCCATATTATATATGTTTAACTATATTTTCTTATAAAGTATTTTAATCCAAGAGCGTCACACCATTTGGTGGTATCAGAGCAATGGTCCAGTCCTCCTGGCCCTGTCTATGTGGCCTAGTATGTTGTTCAATAGAGATTGAACATGGTTAAGGGTGTTTAGTTGTCGTGTCTTCTTTAATAGACCTATCTTGACCCGAAGTCCATAGTGCAGGTCTACTATGGCAACAAGAGGTAGTAATCATACAAACTCTATGTTAGATAGGGTCACTGCTGTGTTAGAAGCTATGCAACAACAGCAGCAACAACAACAACAACAAGCACAATGGCCTCAACAATGCAATGTTGAAGTGACGGAAGCTAAGACCCTATCGGAATTTCGGAGCTGCAAACATCCAAGGTTTGAGGGAGGATACAAACCGGAAGAGGCAAACAAGTGGATCTACGAGATCGACAAGATCTTCAGAACGTTGGGTTGCACAGATGCTTAGAGGGTGACGAATGTCGTCTATATGTTAGGAGGTGAAGCTGAAAACTGGTGGAACCATACCGCTCAACTCCTAAACTATGAAGGAAGACCAATCAACTGGGGAGTGTTCACCGAGAAGTTTCTTGATAAGTACTTCCCAGAGGATTTGAGGAGGAAGAAAGAGGTGGAGCTCCTACAATTGAAGCAAGGTAACATGAGTGTCGGTGAATATGCGGATAAATTTGAAGAGTTGATGAAGTATTCCCCTTACTACCAGAACAATCCTGATGAGCGAAGTAAGTGCATTAAGTTTGAAGGCGGTCTAAGACCCGAGTTGAAGTCTGTGTTTAGCTACCAAAGGATCCAGAGTTTCCCTGCCCTTGTTGATATTTGTTGAATGTATGAAGACGACAAGAAGGCTGAGGAGTATAGTATTCAAGTCAATAGGAATCAACAAAATTATGGGTCTCAGAAGCGAAAAAGATTTGATCACCGAAGCAAAGGTTCATATGCCAACCACAACAGAGCTAAAGGAAAAAACGGTAGCTGGTGGGAAGAGCAACCCTCAGAATGATGTCCCTTTCTGTGCGAAGTGCAAGCGTCATCATCGTGGACAGATCTGTTGGACTCAAAGTGGTTGTTTCAATTGTGGCAAGTCGGGTCATTATGCTCGTGACTGCAAGGAACCCGCAAAATCTAATTCTCAAGTATCCGGTAGCAAGCCCGTGAACCAAGGCAAAGTTTTTACCCTGAGTGGTGTTGGAGTTAACAAATCCTCTGATCTCGTGCAAGGTAAATTTTTGCTCAATAATCAACCTTGCATGTTTATGTTCGACTCTGGAGCTACTCATTCTTTCATTTCCTATGAATGTGTGAATCCTTTGAACTTGGTAGTGTCTGATTCATCCCAATGCCTGAGAGTTGAAACTCCTACTAGTCTCCCCGTTTATGTTTCTAAAGTATGTTTAGATTGTCGTGTTGAGGTATTTGACCGCGTCTCTAAAGTAGACCTGATTTTTTTTCCTCTGTCACAATTGGATGTGATCTTGGGGATGGATTGGTTGAGCCAGAACCAAGTGACCATCGATTGTGATCGAAAGACAATCTTGTATAAGAATCCTAGACCCGAAGGATACATGTGTTTGTTTTTCGTAGTGGGAAAGGAAGAAGGAGAAGGAAAGCGTCTTTAAGAGATCCCTGTTGTGCAAGACTTTCCAGAAGTGTTCTCAGAAGAGATACTGGGTCTACCTCCGAAGAGAGAGATTGAGTTTGGAATCGATCTGGTTCCGGGAGCTGGTCCCATCTCTATTGCCCCTTATAGAATGGCACCGTCGGAAATGGCTGAGATGAAGAAGCAAATAGAAGAGTTGTTGGAAAAGCAGATGATAAGACCAAGTGTATCCCCATGGGGAGCCCAGCCCATTGTTGTTTGTGAAAAGAAAGATGGAAGTATGAGAATGTGCGTGGATTATAGGCAATTGAATAAGGTCACAATCAAGAATAAGTATCCTTTGCCAAGGATTGATGACGTTATGGACCAAGTTAGAGGAGCTTCAGTATTTTCAAAGATCGACTTACGGTTTGGGTATCATCAGATCAGAATAAGGGAGGAGGATATTCCCAAGACCGCATTTCGATCTCGATATGGGCATTATGAGTATGTGGTAATGCCGTTTGGTTTGACGAATGCTCCTGCTATCTTTATGGACTACATGAACAGGATTTTCAGACCTTTCTTGGACTCGTTCGTGGTGGTGTTTATAGATGACATTTTGATTTATTCCAAGAGTCCGGAGGAACATGCCGCGCATATCAAGATTGTGTTGAACATCTTGAAGGAGAAGCAGTTGTATGCGAAGCTTGCTAAGTGTGAATTCTGGCTTGAGGAAGTGAAATTTTTGGGACATGTGATTTCTAAGAAAGGAATTGCTGTGGACGCTACCAGTGTGGATTCTGTGTTGCAGTGGGGTCAACCTATGTCAGTCACTGAAGTGAGAAGTTTCTTAGGACTGGCTGGGTATTATAGGCGATTTATAGAAGGTTTCTCTAAAATTGCATTACCCTTGACGAAGCTCACTCGAAAGGATCAACCGTTCGTATGGGATGAGAAGTGTGAACGGAATTTCCAGGAGTTAAAGAGAAGGTTAACATCATCTCCGGTGTTAATTTTGCCCGACCCTGGTAAAAGTTTCGAGGTGTATTGTGATGCGTCGAAGCAAGGATTGGGAAGCGTTTTAATTCAAGAAAGACAGGTGGTTGCATATGCTTCTCGACAGTTGAAAATTCATGAAGTGAATTACCCGACACACGACCTAGAGTTAGCAGCAATCATGTTTGCTTTGAAAATTTGGAGACACTATCTCTATGGCACTACATTCCGGGTGTTCAGTGACCATAAGAGTTTAAAGTACCTGTTTAATCAAAAGGAGTTGAATATGAGACAAAGGCGATGGATGGAGTTTCTAAAAGATTATGACTTTGAGCTCCAATACCATCCTGGCAAAGCAAACGTAGTTGCAGACGCTTTGAGCAGAAAAGTTATTCATGTGAGTTCCATGATGGTTAAGGAGGCTATTCTGATCGAGGAGTTCAGAGACCTAAGTCAGGCAATACAAGTGGAACCATCTAGCATTTGACTGGGAATGTTGCAAATCACCAACGAATTCTTGAATCGGATTCGTGAATTACAATCAGAAGATGAGGAGTTCAAAGAGAAGAAGAGATTGATAACTGAAGGAAAAGACCTGAACTTTAGTGTTGGAGCAAATGAAATTCTTCGTTTCAAGACGAGAATTTGTGTGCCCAGAGATTTGGAAGTTAGAAGAATGATCTTAGACGAAGCACATAAGAGCCAGATGAGTATGCACCCTGTATCAACCAAGATGTACCAGGATCTGAAGAGGTTATTTTGGTGGTCTGGACTAAAGAAAGATGTAGCAGAGTATGTGGCTTCGTGTTTTGTTTGCCAAAAGGCCAAAGCAGAACATCAGAAACCTGGAGGACAACTGCAATCCTTAGATATTCCACAATGGAAGTGGGATAGCATCTCTATGGATTTCATATCTGGTTTGCCAAGAACAGTATCAAATCATGATGCCATCTGGGTGATCGTGGATCGTTAGACGAAGTCGGCGCATTTCATTCCTGTGAATATGCGCTATGATTTGGAAAGACTCACTCGAATTTACATTAAGGAGGTTGTTCGGTTGCATGGCATACCCTCAAATATTGTTTCAGACCGAGATCCAAGGTTTGTGTCAAAGTTTGGTCAAGCTTACATCAAGCCTTGGGTACAAGATTGATGATCAGTTCAGCTTATCATCCTCAAACAGATGGTCAGACCGAGAGAACTATTCAGACGTTAGAAGATATCCTAAGAGCTTGTGCTTTGGAAGAACAAGGAAGTTGGGATCAAATTTTATCGCTCGCAGAGTTTACCTACAACAACAGTTATCATGCGAGTATCGGAATGGCACCGTTTGAATCTTTGTATGGTAGGAAGTGCCAAACCCCGTTATGTTGGTTTCAAGTGGGGGAGAATGTGATGATTGGACCAGAAATGGTGCAACAGACGACTGAGAAGATCAAGATGATTCAGGAGAAAATGAAGGTAGCACAAAGTCGCCAGAAGAGTTATGCTGATTGAAGAAGGAGACCTTTAGAGTTTTCGGAAGGCGATCATGTTTTCCTTCGAATAGTTCCAATGAAAGGTGTCAGTCGAGCTCTTAAGACTCGAAAGCTTTCTCCAAAATTCATCGGTCCTTATCAAATTCTTAAGCGAGTTGGTCCTGTTGCTTATCAAATAGCCCTGCCTCCATCTTTAGCCAACTTGCATAATGTTTTCCATGTGTCTCGGCTCAAAAAGTATGTTCATGACCCAACGGTTGTACTTCAAATTCGTCCTGATGATCTCACCTTACGAGAAAACCTAACCTTTGAGACTCGTCCTGTCCAGATTGAAGATAGAAGACTCAAGCAACTCAGAGGAAAGGAGATTCCGCTGGTTAAGGTCATATGGGAAAACAACGAAGTTTCTGAAGCGACTTGGGAATCAGAAGAGAAGATGCGTAGAGAGTATCCCGAGTTGTTTTTGTAAGTAGAATTTCGGGGAAAAAAATTCCTTTTAAGTGGGGGAGTAGTGTAACACCCCTAATTTTGTCCCTTGTATATTTATATTAATAATAAAAGTTTATTTTCCAAATTATAAGGTTTTCTTTTAATTGATTAATTATATAAATAATGTGTGTTTAATTAATAAATATTTTTAATTAGTAAATTATGTGAAAATATAATTTTTATAGTTTAATCCTTGAAATAGGACTTAATAATAATATTACAAAGGTTTTTGGAGGGAAAAGAATTAAAAAATGAATTTTTGAATTTTACACAGCATTTAACCATTCAGATATGCCCTGTAACCGGTTAGACGATGAACCCAGAATTAGGGTTAGTGCGTTTTGATGAGTAATCACCCATTAATCTTCGTTAATCGCCACAAATACCTCTCATGCATGGTGGGAGACACGCGTCTCTCTACATGTAACCATGGATTGCTTATAAATACCCATGATTTTGGTTGAATTTGGTTGATTTTCCTTCAAGTGTTGGTGTGATCCTCTGTTCTGAAGCAGCAATTTCGTTCCTTCGATTCTCTGAGAGTGTATAGAGTTAGGTTGTAAGCAATACACCATTGCAAAGCTTCATCTTTAAGCTTTGCATTTAAGCTTTGCATTTCGTTCCTTCGTGCATGTTACCTAGAACACAATCTAACCATTTTCCCCAATTTGTTTCTCCTTTTCATGTGTCAAAAATTCTGATTTCTGAACCCTACCAAAACTGTCATGCATGAGAGCAGATCTTGTGAATTTGGGGTTTCTCTGTGGTGATCTTGCTTTCTCTATGTTGATACTCATCAAACACGACTCTAAGGTAAGGGAGAAGCTAATTAATCACTAGAATGAGAATAATGATTAGGAAATTTAGGTATGAGTCACCATGAGACTCATAAAGGGCATAGATTTTAGAGGTCAAAGGCTTGGAGGCCAATTTCACTTGTTCCAGGACTTAGAGCAAGTTTCAATGGATGCATGCAAGCTGAATGTATGACAATTTCGTGTTAAATTTCAGTATATATGAATTTGGTATGCTAAGTTGTCATTTATGTCTTTTTCATGCAATTTGATATGTGTATTTGAAATGCATGAGTGTTGGATGTAATCAAGTGTTGGAACATGTTTACTTTATAGAATTAAATCTTTGTTTATAGTTGGAATGGATTGGAAAAGAATAGAATTGAAAATGGCATGCAAAATCCCAAAATCAGTGTTCTGTTCTGCATGTTTTAACCGGTTAGGACTGTCGTGTAACCGGTTAGAACCTGACAGATATGAAAAATAAATTCTGCATTTTAATAAATCAATTTCCATCATTTTCAATTAATTATTCCAATCTTATTTTGCTATAAACTACCCTGTTACAAATAAAACAAAAGTGAATGGAATTAAGGAAAGGATTGATGAGCTTTAAGACCTAGAGTCTTAACAATTTTTAAGAGTTGAATTAAGCCATGAGTTGTTGCTTCAAAATGGAAGATATTCTCTGAAATGAACAAGATTAATTTGAGGTATTTGAATTATCCCTAACCTGTTTTGAGTATTAGATTGGATTGGGAATTAAAAATGGCATCAAACATTAAAGGATTTCTGGTTTTGCTGCAGGTTCTAACTGGTTAGAATCTGTTGTAACCGGTTAGAGACTGACAACAGTGAAAAATCAATTGAATTATAACTTAAGCTTTCTTGTGCCATTTTAATTAACCTTTTTCAATTTAATACTAATCTAATTACCTTATATACTAAAGTGTGAATTATGGGATAATTCATAGAACCTCAAGTTAAGCTATTTTATTAAGGAAGTATGGAACTTTTAATTATGCCTTATTCTTCATATTTTTAGATATGAGAATGGAATATTGATTAAATAGCCAACCAAAATTGAGAAAGCATTTATGCATTCATGCATGGTGAAAAGGTGATGAAATAGGTTGGCAAAGATCGTTTGTCATGTTCTGGGAACATGAGGAGGGTACTCTGGGAGTACCAAATTGATGCAACCTACTTGATGACACATTCTAGGAATGTGGCCAGTGTCTGGGACATGGTTTCTTTGATACGTTCTGGGAACGTGATGCACACTCTAGGAGTGGTTCTTGTTTATATTCCAAGTATGGTTTGTCATACGTTCTGGGAACGTATGTTAGTGTTCTGGGAACACTTTGGTGTATTGGATGGACGTCCGAGATTGATTAGTATTGGAGGCCTCATGATTGTGAGATAGAAAGCATGCATCATGCAACTAATATAAAAGATTAACAATTTGTTTAACTGGGTGTGCTCATATGTAATTGCATATTTACTTGTGTTTGAGTACTTGTGAATGTTAGCATTATTCTTGTTTGATTATGTGATTATATTATGCTTACTCTCGTGCCCTGAGTAGGTGATGGCACACTACTACCTAGCTTGCATCGAGATCCGTCCTATCCCTAACGGGATATGGACGTATGAGGAGCGTCGGGCTACTTTTGAGGGAGAGGTGGAGGTCACTCTCTACCATCCCAACCCCTTAGCCCGAGTGCGACCTCGACGATTTCGGATTCCCATTATTTATACTATGCACGTACCACCTTTTTATTATTACCATGGACCACCCCCTGCTCGACCTGTTCGTCGTTATCATACTTTTCGTTTTCGACCCTATACTCGCTCTCACCCCGTTGCTGCTAGAGTTGTTCGTGCTGGGACTCCTTCACCTGATTCTTCGGACCCTGAGAGGACTGTACCCGATGCAGATCCTGTACCCAGTGGTAGGGTACCTACTCCGTTGGATGAGGCAGAGGAGGATTCAGAGGAGGGTGAGAGTGACGAGGAGCCAGTCGAGCAGGAGGATATTACTGATAGGAGGATGGGTGGCCCTTAAGTATGGGCATAGTGTGGGTAGTGTGGGTCTGGGTCGTAGTAGCAGCTGTAGCAGATCATGGTGATGGTGGA
Organism: Crotalaria pallida; assembly: GCA_037953625.1. Taxonomy (NCBI): domain Eukaryota; kingdom Viridiplantae; phylum Streptophyta; class Magnoliopsida; order Fabales; family Fabaceae; genus Crotalaria; species Crotalaria pallida. The sequence continues at coordinate 30,385,320 of CM075653.1, forward strand.
GCGTTCTTGGAGGACTTGATGACCAGCTCTGGAGTGTCTTTATTTTTTTATGTTTATATTGTATATATCTTTTGAGATACTTCAGGGTTTTGGTCTTTACTTTCAGTTTATGCTTATACTTTGTTATGAGACTTGGATCACTAGACTTGGGTATCAGTTTCTGTATTTTGGATATGATGGATGTATGGTGGTACTTATGACATATATATATATATATATATATATATATATATATCTGTGTGTGTTTTATGTTTATAATGTTCAGTGATTATATTATGTTCTAAGGTTATATTCTTTCCGCGTACTCTGATAAATAACAAACGAATTCGGTAATAATTCCAATGCCGAATTCAAAGTATTTTTGAAGGATATGTTTAGTTTGAGAATAATTATAAAGGAAAAATTTTATACCCTATTTTTCCAATAATATCAAGTCCATATTATATATGTTTAACTATATTTTCTTATAAAGTATTTTAATCCAAGAGCGTCACACATCCATCCATAATCAGAGTCCACAACAGCTGCAGATCGGGTCCCTGACCCACACTACCTATACTTAGCACGTACCTAAGGGTCATCATCCCTCCACTGGCTACCAGTAGAGTGCTCGACTGGCTCGTCTCCGCTACCTGCCTCGACAGGATCCTCCTCCACCTCATCCGACAGGGAGGGTACCCTTCCACTGGGCACAAGGTCGGGTGATGGTGCAGGCCCGACTGGACTCGTCGGTTCAGGTGTAGGAGTATCCTCCCGGACAACTCGAGAGGAAAAAGGGTGAGAGCGGTGAACCGAACGAAAACGAAAGTGATGGTAAACACAGGCAGGTCGAGCAATAGCTGGTCCATGATAAGTAAAAAAGGGTGGTACATGCATAGTATAGATAATGGGGATCCTGAATCTACGAGGACGAACACGGATCAGTGGATTAGGGTGGTAGAAGGTCAACTCTACCTCACCCTCATGTACTGCTCGGTGGTCCTCATAGACCCACACTCCGCTAGGGAGAGGGCAGATCTCGATGCAGCCGAGATAGCGAGACATCACCTACAAGGGCATGGGGATAAGCAACAACATACACATAATTGAAAGAGAATAAAGGTTTAATAGTTAATATGTGCAAGACGGATGTCAATCAGTCATTTTATCAAACACAAGTCATTACACATAATAGTCAATGACAAGTAAGAATGCACATAATATGCTCACACTCAGGTTATCAATCAATTAACATTTAATTATTTATGAGTAGCATGATGTATGAATGTCCTATCATCATTCCTAACTTCCATAGAAACTATTCTCCCCTTCAAGGGCGGCTATCCTTGTAACTTCATGTACAATTTTTGTACTCGGTACCTTTGCGGGGTACAATTCAATACCATTCCGTAGAATGTAATACGCTCAAGCTTGGTAGTGATTCAAAACACCACAAACTCGCGTACGTCATGCTCCAACGTAATAATCACATCATCAGTATCCTCACACTGGCCACGTTTTTATCAGACATAAACGTGTTATCAAGCAGGACATATTTGGCGCTCCGAGAGGCCCTCCTCAGGTTATAAAAATAACTGTGACATTTTGATCTATCATCCAAACTCCATGCATGAATGCATCACAATTAAACTCATTGATTGGTATTTAAATTACTTGATAATATCCAACATTATCTCGAAGTAATTAAAGCATATTCCATAAATAAATTCAGGAAAAATAAAGAATACCCAATCAAACACGATTCAGTCATATATTCAGTTTATGACATTCTTTTATGTTATATTAGGTTTAAATAAAATTGGTTAACTTAAAAATGGTATTTAGGCACTTTTTGTTAAAATATCGAGTAGTTCCAGGAAGACTCGAGTAGTTCATGTTGTTCTGGAAAAAGTTTGCATCAAACAGAATAAAATACTCGAGTAGTTCATGAGATACTCGAGTGGTTCATTGAAAATCTTGTTTCAGTCAAATTAAAAGACTCGAGTGGTTCATCATATACTCGAGTTGTTCATCATCCAGAGCAATCGAGTGGTTCATCGAATACTCGGGTATTGGATTGAAATCTAGTGATTCTGGATTAGGAAATACTCGAGTCTTTCCTCAAATACTCGAGTCTTTCATGACAGCAGAAACACTAAAATTGAGTTTTAACATACCATTTTCGATTTTAACCAATTTTAACTCAAACCAATGATCAATAGAGTTCATTTAACATATATTAAACATGTTCAAACACTTAGAACACATCAAATTACAAAGATTGCATAGATTCATCAAATTATGCATAAAACTTGGAAAATTAACAACTTACCAAAACACATAATACTCAACAAACTCACATTTTCATGTTCCAAATAGTTTGCATGCATCAATTATGACTTGCTCAAATCAGTTTTAGAGCATGGATTGGTCTCCAAACCAAATTCCCTATTCAAACTAAGCCCTTAGAGCCTCTTGATGGCTCTCTGATTAAAATCATGCACTTTAAACTCAATCTAGTGTATATTAAGCTTTCCTCTTAACTTACAGACGTGAATCAATGATTGGGGTCTAATATGTGATGTTTTTGTATTTTTTTACTCCCTTTTACATAGTAAGTGGCTTGTTTCTTGAGTAAATTGGAATAAAACAATGGAATTTTGTCATTATAAGATTTCTGGAACCTTTTGATGAGTTTGGTTTGTTTTAAGGTATTTAAACTCTTAAAACAGTGATTTTTGCAAAGGAATGAAGAAGGAGAGCTTGGTACTTGAATTGGGAAGAAAAAGAGGAAAAAATGAAGAAAAGTTGACCGTGGCACCCAAGCGCGGGTCCCACGCACCCAGGCGCGGGCTGGGGTCAACTGGCCAATAATGGGGTGCATTTGGTTGATTTTTTCAGACAGATTCACGCCCAGGCACAGGAGCTTCACGCCTGGGCGCGCAAAATGCGAGAAAGTGACATTGTTCGCTATTTTGATCATAACTTGAGCTACGCTTATCCAAATGAGGTGATCTAGGTATCATTTTAAAGCTAAGGAAAAGATCTACAACGTTTCCAGAAATAGCCTTACTCAAATTCATCCATCTTGGGGGTCAAAATCAGTGCCGAAGTTTCTATCAAACACAAATACAGGATTCTATAAGGATTTTAATGATAAATTCTATTTGTAAATAAGATTCTTAAAGATTAGCTTATTCTAATAGGATCTTATCATATTATATTCAGATTTAGGATTAGTTTTATTCAAATAAAAATCTTATCACATTAGATTGAAAATTAGGTTAGTTTTTATCTATATAATAATAGGATTAGGATTCATTCCGGGGAGGGAGACACTCATAAAACTCCATAGAATAATAGTAGATTAGGATTTGAGGCTTGGAGAAGGAACAAAGATTGGAGGTTTTTGTGAAGAACACGGAGTTAGCTCAAGGATTCATGGTAATTATTTTTATCATGTTTATTGTGTTTTCTCTTGTAAGTATGAACTAATTCCATCCTTGGGATGCAGGAGTAGGTGTATGCAACCTTTTCAATATTTCTAGTAATAAATTAATCTTGTTTTCCGTTATTGAATTCTGTGTTTGATTGTTCTTATTTGTTTCTCATGAAAGAAGTTGTTTCATGACTTTTGAAAATCCTTTATGAATAGACATATGAACTTAGGATTTAGTCATTAATCAAACAACTCAATTGCATAGGCGCAGACATGTTTTCTATGAATTGGGTAATTTTATTAAAAGATGTTTAGACTGAACTTAATGAAAGGGTTAGGTTTTAAGGCTCCCTTGAGACATCATTGGTAGATTAATCTCTAAAATATAGAAACACGCTAAGACATTAGGTGTTATCTAATTTTGCAAAACCAATTCGGAATTCAAGGAAAATAAATTAATTTGTTATAGAATATTTAGGAACCTGCATCGAAACTACGTCCCGCCTTTCTCCTTGTCAAAAAGTCATTTATTTTAATTTCTGTTTTTATTTACAAATTCATAAATCCTTTGTCTCGTTCATTAAGTAATATTAATTAGGTGGAATTAATTAAACAGTCACTCCCTTGGGTAAGATACTCGGACTTCATTGTCTATATTACTTGTACGATCCGGTGCACTTGCCGGAATCTCCCAACAATCAACAGAAACTTCGGAAAGATTGGCTCGAGAACTCTCAAACCCTTAAGGAGTAACACATGCAGACCATGTTGATCAGAGCACCAAAATTGAATTGGTTGGCATATGAAATGGTAATGAAAATTGGGGAAATTAGTTTCTCTAAACTCTCTGCAACACATACTAACTAAATAAACAAATTTGAGACTCAATGGGTGCATGAGCTTACCAAAATCGAAGACCTCAGACTCTGTTTTCTGTAGAGTTGAAGAGCTGACTTTCGAGGCTCGGTTCTTCTCTCACACACAATCTTAACTCACAATTCTGGTGTCTTTGTGAAGCCCTGGATGTGTACTTCACAATGGTGTATAATTTGTGTATCAACACTTAAGGACCAAGGAGAATTGAATGATCGAAGTTATGAACCCTAAACTCAGAAATTCTTCATGAAAATGGCAAAATGAGAGCTTAATGCATCAACCATGGCTATTTATAGCCAAATTCTGGTTGCAGCTCGACATGAAGGCTTGGATGTGTTGAAGAAGTGATTTCGTGTCAACACGATGGTAACTCGGTGATGACTCATCAAAACGCACTAACCCGTGCAACTCTGTCCAGAATACTCAAGTCTTTGCAGAAAGACTCAAGTCTTCTGGCCAGTTTTTGAAAAATAATTATTTTATTTTTCTTTTCCCTCCAAAACCTTTCTAATTTTACTTCTAGGTCCTAAAACGGGGACTAATATGCAAAAACCTTATTTTCACATAATAATTATTATCAAATCATTTCTCATGCATTCTCACTTATCAAAAGCATGAACAAAACACATAATTAATCGAAGAATAAATTAAAAGTAATTAATTATAAACAAACTTTATAATTAAACTTTCATTAATCAGGGATTAAAAATTTAGGGTGTTACATATTGGGCCCTTATAGAGCCTTTTATGATGATAAATCGCTTTATTGAAGACATGGGCCCTTAAAGGACCTCTAATACCGGTAAACCGGTTTCGTGAGGTCTAGGACCCTTAATGGGCCTCTATTACCGGTAACTCGGTTTACCGAGGTATTCTTCTAGATCCGGTCCATAACAGTTGCCCCACAGACCAGGGTTTATCTTATGAACCGTGGTTTTACTGTCTTTATGGAAAGGTAGTTTGCTTTGTCGTTTACCCGGTTTAAACAAGCAACTAATTGTTTCTATTTACCCAGTTTTGACAAGGATTCGGATCTTGAAGCACCTCCAAGTCTCGTACCGGTAAACCGGATAAGGCAATTATATCAAGTATACCACTTTACCGGTAATCCGGTTTGACAAAGAGTTGGATCTTGTAGGACCTCTTCTTCTCTTAGGCCTTAAAGTCGTCAAGGGAGGAACTCTCTTCTGTATATCCAGTTGGGATAAACAGGTTCTCCCTAGTCAACAATGTGTGTGCTAGTGTCAACTTAGGGATGAGAAGACGTACCTTAGCCCCTATAGCATGGTGGTTCTTATAGGGGATTACCTGTATGCCGCAGGCCGTTCTGATAAGGCTTCTGGGAGGAAAAACTCAAGTAGGATTCGTAGAGGTTATGATATGATCATATCCGTAAATCCTGTATGAGATAGACTTTATCTAATATTGTTTTTATCTAACCAAGAGTCGTGGGAATCTAGGAGAAGCAGTTAAGCTTTGATGAGACTGTAAACGATAAAGATAAGGATGAAAATCCTTTGCTCGGGGTTAATCTCGTTAGCGTGCAACCTCTCTGTAGAAACCCAGTTTGCTCGGTGTAACATTCCGACCGTGTGCCCTGTTTCAATGTCTAAATGGTTGGTCAAAGGTGGCTTCGATCGGTCAGCACTCGGTCTACTACAGGTCCACTACATAAGCCCCCCAAGCTCGGTGGGGTGATTTGAGCCCTGCCGAGTTAATGAGACTAACAAACTGTTGGCCGATCGAGTTTTGTTGATGGGAAGAGAGATCCGATCACCCAAGTGTGTTTAACAGGGATGTCGCTTCATTGACAGAGAAGCGACCCTTCAATTATATTTACGCTTCCACTTGTCCTTTCCATTACCGGGAAACGAAACGTTATGATTTCAAATTTACAGAGAGCGCCACGTATTCAGTTTCAACACAAATGGGCCTTTATTGATTCGGCCCAAGTCCTTGAGATAGTGGAGGGAACTTCTAAAAAGAATTTCGGGGAGCGGTTTCTCGAAGTTCATTTCATTTAACAATCAAAATTAGAAATTCCTCAAGTTCCTCTCTCTCTCTCTCTCTTTCTTACATCGTTTTTCTGGGGTTTGATCAACAAAGTTAGAGACTACCAAAGGTGTTCTTGCCACTATTTCAACCTTCTTCATTGCATTAAGTCTACTTTTACTCTCTGTGGTCTTCGCATTTTCTTCAATTTCTTGGTTATTCATCATCGTATAGGTAAAGAACACTTCTTCCATGAAAGTTTTTAAATTTTCTGCATGTGGTTGTTTCTGTTATCTGCCATGGGTACTGTGTTTAGAACTTTCTTTATTGCTCATTAACACTGGCCATGCTCCCCTGTTTTCTTGATTTTGAACGAAATCTAGGGCTCGATAAAACCCCAACACTGTTCAACAGTATACCCCTTTGCCTTTTGTAGTTCTTTGCCTTTCTTTGTCGTTTGTTGAGCGATCGCCGTAGTGTTTCTTAGGTTTACTTTATGTTTTGCTGCACTTAATTTCCTAGGGTTTGTACTGAAGCTGCGTTAAACATGAGTGAGGATTCTGTAAACTCTGATGTACCAAGAACACACGAAGAAGAAAACCTAGATATTTGTGTTAAACCGATAGCTATGCATTTTCCTCGGACTTTGAAAGAGTTCAGACAGGGTGTGATTCACTATAGGATTGTCGAGAGGGTAGAACAGAAGAGGTTAAGGAGGCAACAGAGAGGTATTCAATATTTCAATTGGTTTGGGGAAATTCTACCCAGAAAGGGAGGTGTTCCCCAACCGACCGTATTCATAAGTGTTTGATCCAAAATAATCAAGTTTTACTGCTTCTGACCCCGCGTGTGCCCCCTTTTCCTCAGGTATGAAGAGAAAGTGTGTTACCAATCCTGAACTCTACCCAGTTCCACCAGATGCTGCTCAGTATGATTGGGTTGACCGAGAGGTTGTTGGCACCCAATCCGAGCTCTCAACGGAGGAATCCTTAGAGCAAACCAGAGCCATAATTCTGCCTTGTCCTGGTGATGATGCTGGGAATTTGTATTCCATAAGTCCTGTGGGTCCGAACAAAAGAGTCTGCACTCATATCCCTGAGGGTAGCACTGGCTTTTATTTTTACGAGGAAGTGATTACCCGCCTAGGGGTTAGAATGCCTTTTACTAACTTTGAAATATATGTTTTGAATACACTGAGAGTAGCCCCTTCTCAACTGCACTCGAACGCTTGGGATTTTGTTAGAGGCTTTCAACAAGTCTGCTCTGCGATGGATTGGTCTTGTACTATTCCTATTTTCTTCTACCTGTTTGCTCCATAATGCAACTCTTTTGAAAGAGGGTCTCTAGAACGACCTTGGGTTTCTTTGAAGTCACGTAACGGATACGCTCTTTTTATTAAGTACTCTGAGTCTTGGAAAGGGTTCAAGCCTTTCTTTTTTAAATATAACTTTGTTGGTAACGGTGTCTGTTGGTTCACACGAACGGGCGAAGAGCGACCAATCCCTTGGTTTCCTCTTCAATGGAGTGCAAGCTTTTTCAATCGGAGGATTGCATCATATGCGTCGGATTGGAAAGAGCTCGCCGAATATGATAAGGACGTGTGTCGAGCTGTTTAAAGTTATTTAGTCACCAATGGTATGATAGAAACGAGGGATATAGTGAATATCCCTTCATCAGATGTCAAGGCTGAGCTTGGTAAACTGTTTTCTTTCTGCTATTATACTTGTGATTTATTCAGATCTAACGTGTTTCCTTTGCAGATGAAATGGCATCCCGTATGACTGCTCTGCTCCAAGGGGGCAAGAAAAGTCTGCTATTATACTTGTGATTTATTCAGATTTAACGTGTTTCCTTTGCAGATAAAATGACATCCTGTATGGCTGCTCTGCTCCAAGGGGGCAAGAAAAGAAAAACTCCCGCAACAAGTGTAGCTTCTGGGTCTTCAAACCTGAGTACTCCCAGTTTAAGTACTTTTGCTCCTTCTGCTTCTCCAGTCGAGGTGTCTCCTCGGCCATCTTCCAATGTGGTTGCTATAGCTACTACAGTTTCGCTGACCCCGAGCGGTCAAGTCCAAGTCTCCCCTCCCCCTCAACAACAGACTCGTCGCCGAAGGTTGGACAAAGGAAAAGAAAAAGTGTCTGAAGGGACGAATGTCAGGGACGAACGTCAGGGCCGAGGGGACAAGTACCAAGGCTGCTACTGCTCCAACTTCTACTGCGACTCCACCAGAAGTATCAATTTGGGACCGTGATTTAGATGAAAAGTTTCCCAAGTTCATTTGTCCGGAATCTGACTATCCTCGGTTCGGAAATCTTAGTGTCAATGAGTGGTCACACTGCAACATGACTTTGACAAAGTATTTGCTCCGAAGTGCCAATCTAACTTATTTTTTGGCCAAGCAATCGGGGGATCTGTTTACCGGCCTAAACATCGAACAAAAAGAGGCTCATGAGCTGCAGGCCGCTCAAGAAGCCAGCTTGTCAGATGAGCTTGTTCGAGTGAAAAATGAACTAGAAAATCTGAGAGCTGACAAGGTCGAGCTGACAAGGTCGAGCTGATCAAGGAGCGAGATTCTTTGAAGGTTTCTCAGAAAGCTGCAAAAGATAAGAAGAAGGAAGTTGAAGAGGCACTGAAGAAGGAGCTGCAGGAGAGCCGACAGAGGGTTGATGAGCTGAAATTTGAAGTGGAAAAATCTGCTGCTACTACTCGGAAATTAAAGGAAAAAGCTCTTCTTCACAAGAAAACGGCAGCGACCAACTTTTATAATTGGGGCAAGGGTGTTGATGATTCTTTCGTTTCAGCAATCAAACAAATTCAAATTCTGAACCCTGAAACTGAATTTAGGGTGGTCGGAGCTCATCCTTTTCATAGCGTCGAAACTGGGAAGCTGATTGACCTTGAAACCAAGGCTGAAGTCGATTTGCAAGCAGAGGATCTTCCCAATCCTCTTGTTGATCTGACTGAGGCTCCTGAATTTGATGGTAAAGATATTGTCTAATCTGATGTTGAGGAATGATCTTGATAGGCTTGGTAGTCGGTTTTTATTTTTTTTCTGTTTGTATGTAAGTTTCCTTTTTTGCTGCTCGTTGTGTTCGAGCGTTTTATTCATAGTTGTTTTGAACAAGTTCCATTAACCCTTTTAGAACTGATTTTAAATTAATTTGCTGTGTATGCAAATCATATCATTGCCTGATGTATTTTCGTTGTTTTTGGTTTCGTTCGTCACGTGTCCAATAATATTTTCCGAGCGAAAATTCTTAGAAAAAACTTATCGTAATCTTCGGGAGAAGAATCACTTTATTTGTATGTATAATTAATTGTGAGTAGAACTCGGATCGCCGACTTTAGCCGAAGCGGGACCCTCGGACCGCGAAACAAGGAAAGTAATTTCCTGAATTCGGGCGTTCTATGAATACGTCGTTGAACTCTCGTAAAGAGCTGTATCTCGATTTCGCTCGGTGGCTAGCCGAACCAAATGAGTCGTATGTTGTTTCACAATGTTGATAAGTAAAAGAATCTCATAGAAGAAATGGATGTATTTTATTGATAAGAAAATACAAAGATGAAAACTGCTCATTTGCTAATTTCCTAACAATTTATCTATAAACTAAGAAGGATGTTATCCTTCGTTTATTCAACCTAAACAAATCTGAGCAATAGACTAAACTATCTGTAAACAGAGGTAAAAATAAAATAAGAGCTTAGCTGTAATAGGCTCTGAGCTTGGCCACGTTCCAGCTGTTATTGATTTCCATGCCCGAGAGAGTTTCCAACTTGTAAGTGCCAGTTCCAGATTTAGCCTTCACTCGGTATGGACCTTCCCATTTTGGCTTCAGCTTTCCAACTCCAGCATTTCCTTTGCCGATATCCGCTCGGCGAAGGACCAAATCACCAATTTCAAAACTTCGTGGTCGAACCTTCTTGTTGTACTCTCGCGCTTGCCGTTCCTTTACTTTTTTTCCATGAGCCGCAGCATTCTTTCGAATTTCCTCAAGTAAAGTGAGTTCTTCACTGAGCATATGGTCGTTGGTTTCTGAAGGACTTTCAAGCATCCTAAAGGTGGGGATTCACTTTTCGATTGGAATGACTGCGTCGCAGCCGTATGTCAAACGAAAAGGAGTTTTACCTGTTGAGGAATGTATGGTTGTCCTGTGTGACCATAGAACGCTCGGAAGCTTATCCGCCCAAGTGCCAACTGCATTGCCAAGTTTCTTTTTTATACCATCCAAAATGGTTCTGTTTGCGGCCTCGGCTAATCCATTGGTTTGCGGGTGTTCAACGGAACTGAAATAGTGAGTGATTCCCAGGTCGGCTGCTAACTGTTGAAAGTGAGAGGCTGCAAACTGGGACCCATTATCAGTAACTATGGCATGAGGCACTCCAAACCGAGAGATTATTTCCTCTACAAAGAAAGATTGAATTCGGGCCGTAGTGATTTTGCTAATGGCGCCGCTTCAATCCACTTGGTAAAGTAATCAATGGCTACTACCGCAAATTTTAGCTGTCCAGGTGCAGTAGGAAATTTTCCGATGATGTCCATTCCCCACTGATAAAAGAGCCAAGGAGCTCCGAGAGAATGTAGCTCTTCTGCAGGTCTTTGGTAAATATCGCTGTGAAACTGACATTGAACACACTTCTTAACGTGCTCCATGGCATCTTTTTGCAGTGTAGGCCAGAAGTAAGCTGCCCGGATTATTTTCCGAGCTAGGGATTTTCCGCCCATATGATGGCTGCAGATTCCGCCGTGGATCTCCTCAAGGATTTCCTCAGCTTGAGATGTATTGACGCATCTGAGCATGGGTGAACCGAAACCTCTCTTATAAAGAACACCATTAAGAACTGTGTATTGAGCTGCTTTCTTAATCAATTTACGAGCCTCTGTTTGATCTTGGGGAACGAAACCGTGCTGCAAGTAGGTAAGAATCGGATCCATCCATGATTGGGATAGCGAAACTGCTAGAATGACACTTGGTTCGGGAATGGTTTCTTGTATCAAAGTCTTGTTGTTTTCCGACCCCTTCGTACTTGCCAATTTGGATAAAATATCGGCTCGGGAATTTGAATCTCTCGGGACATGGGAGATGTCAAACTCTGAAAAGTTGGAGATAATTCGCCTTACCTCCTCAAGATACTTCTGTAGGATGGGCTCCTTTGCTGAGTATTGCCCCTTAATCTGAGAAACCACTAATTGTGAATCGCTGAATACTGACACCCGTTCCGCTCCAAACTCATGAACCATCTTGAGGCCCGCAAGGACTGCCTCGTATTCTGCCTGATTGTTTGAGGGTTGGAATTCAAACTTCAATGAGTATTCCATGCAAAGCCCTTCGGGATTTTCAATGATGACACCAGCTCCTGCTCCTTTCTTGTTGCTTGATCCATCTACATAGACTGTCCACAAATTCCGAGGAGTATCCGAGGGAATCTCGGTGAATTCAGTGACAAAATCAGCAAGAACTTGAGACTTCATTGCCTTCCTCGGTTCATAGATAATGTCAAATTCGGACAGCTCTACTGACCACGAAACCATTCTGCCAGCTAGGTCGGGCTTGTGAAGGACCTGTCTAGGAGGTTGAGCTGTCCTCACCACGATTCGATGTGCTTGGAAGTATTGTCTTAATCTCCAAGCAGATATGACCAGACAGTATGCAAGTTTCTCAAGCTTTTGATATCGCAGCTCAGATCCCTGGAGAGCTCGGCTAACAAAATAAATTGGGGCCTCAAGTCCCGAATCATCTCGTACCAAAACTGAACTGACCGCTGCATCCGCTACCGACATGTATAAAATGAGATTTTCACCAGAAAGAGGGCTATGAAGGACTGGTGGACTGGAAAGATACTTCTTCAATTGAACAAAAGCTTGCTCGCAGTGATCATCCCAAAGGAAGTCTTTATTTTTCCTAAGGAGCTGGTACCATGGCAAAGCTTTCCGAGCGGCTTGAGACAAGAATTTGGAGAGGGTCGCTACTCTACCCGTGAGCTGTTGGACTTTTTTTAGACTAGCTGGACTTCTCATTCAGAGGATTGCTTTGAATTTATTTGGATTAGCTTCAATACCCCTCTCGGTTAACATAAAACTGAGAAAAGATCCGGCAGGGACTCCGAACACACACTTTTCAGGATTTAATCTCATGGAGTACTTTCTTACTCGGTCCAGTATTGTTTTGAGGTCCTGGGCATGGCTTTCTTGCTGCCTACTTTTTGCAATGATGTCATCAATATACACCTCCATGTTTGAGCCGATCATTCCTTGAAAAACCTTATTCATCATCCTTTGATATGTAGCTCCCGCATTCTTCAATCCGAAAGGCATAACATTGTAACAATATGTTGCCTTATCGGTGATGAATTCGGTTTTGTCCTGGTCGGCTGGGAACATTGGTATCTGGTTTTAACCAGAGTAAGCATCCATGAACGAAAGGAGTTTGTATCCAGCCGAATTGTCGACGAGCTTGTCAATGACGGGAAGTGGATATTAGTATTTTGGGCAGACTTTGTTCAAGTCTGTGTAATCGACACACATCCTACACTTCCCATTGGGCTTTTTGACCGAGACGGTGTTAGCTAACCAGTCTGTATAGTCGATTTCCCGAATGAAGCCAGCTCGGAGTAATTCGGCAACTTTTTCCTCAATGGCTGCAGCCTTTTCAGCACTAATCTTTCTTTTGCGTTGTGCCACTGGCTTTGCCCCCGGGAGAATACTCAACTTGTGACAGATAAAATTGGGGTCAATCCCCGGCATATCGGCCGAGGTCCATGCAAACAGATCCTTATTTGCGATCAGCAGAGCGGACAATTCATCTTTAACACTCACAGGGAGGTCAGAACCGATTTTTACTTGTCTAACGGGATCAACACTCAATGTTAGGAACTCCCACTGCCCCTTTGGAGTCGGTCTGTTTCTGTCTGATTCATCCCGCACATCAAGATCCGCCAAGCTAATGTTACCTTTACCGAGGGAGATTCTTTCCAGGTTGTTCTGATCCTTGTTCTTAACTTTCCCCAAGCTAGCGTTGTAACATTTTCGTGCTGCCTCCTGCTCGGCCTTGACTGTTACTACCTTGTCATCCGTTCCGACGAACTTCATAGCTAAATGAACTGTTAACACTACTACTCCGAACGCTTGTAAGGAAGTTCTTCCGAGGATGGCGTTGTAGGCCGCTGGACAGTCAACTACCAACAACTTGATTATCTCAGTTCTGGCCGAAGGCTGTTGTCCGAGGGTAACAGGAAGTTGGATGTATCCTTTGGGCTCGATGGTGTCTCCCGTAAAGCCGATCAATTCCCCTTCGAACGGAGTGAGATTGCATTCCCTGAGTTTTAGAGCTTTGAACAGAGGGAGAAACATGATGTCCGCCGAGCTCCCTTGATCAATAAAGACGCGTTTTACCTCGTAATTACCAATAAGGGCTGTGATTACCATGGGATCATTATGACCTAGAAGGATTCCGTCCAAATCGTCATCATTGAAAATGATGGGAACGTTTTTTGTTGATCTTTTGCAAATGGGCTTCTGACTTACGGCCAGAATTTGGTTAATGTACTTCTTCCTGTCGACTTTTTTCTCTCCTCCCCCGGCAAACCCTCCGGCAATAGTGTTAACTAGAAATCCGTTGTTCGTTGGGTTTGTATCAGTGACCGGGGCAGGGTCGGTTCTTTGTCTCCCTACATTTCTATCATCTGGCGACTTACTTCTTTGGCGCTTGGACTTTACTGGTGAATGAGATCTGTTCCTACCTCTCTGTCTCGCTGCATCTCTGATATACTGTTGTAGCTTACCATCTCTGTTCATTTCTTCAATTAAATCTCTCAACCAAATGCACTCGTCGGTCGTATGCCCATACCCTTTGTGAAAGTCACAATATTTCGACCTATCACGCTGTGCGCCCTTTCTTAAAGACGGAGGTCTTTGGGCAGTGCGTAAGTCAGTCTGCATTGTTTCTCGAAGGATTTGACTCCTTGGAACAGTCAAAGGAGTGTATTCCTGATATTTATTCCTCGGAGGTATCCTTCGGTCCAGATCATTCCTGTCCTGTCTTCCACCAAAACGTTCGTCACGTTTTTGTTTGTTCTGACCCTGAGCGTCAGCTCGTTGCCTATCATCTCTGAATTTCTGCCCCTTGTGGAATTCCTCCAAGTTGATGAATTTATTCGACCTTTGTCTCAGCTCGGCCATATCCTTTGGAGGTTTCCCAATTAGTGATTTTCTGAAATCCCCCGGCTGTAAACCTTGTGTAAATAATAACACTGCCACACCTGGTTCCAGTCGGGGAACAGAACTAGCTTCCGTATGGAAGCGTGACAAGTATCTTTCAATGGTTCATCTTGTTTTTGTGTGACTGCAGCCAATGTGTGATCGGATTTGGGCTGGATGCAGCTGGCTGTGTATTTGTTTAGAAATACACGTTTCATATCTTCCCAAGAATTGATGGAATGTCGAGGGAGAGACGAATACCACCGTAGTACCGAGGGTTCAAGGGTCATGGAAAAAGCTCGGCATTTCATCCGATCGCCACCTCCATAATAATTCATTGCCCCCTCGTAAGAAACTATATGGTCTACTGGGTCAGTTAGGCCATTGTAATGTGGGACGTTAGATGGGCCCAAATATCCTTGTGGGGTTTCAAATTCCATGATATATGGGGTGAAAGGATGGCCAGGGTGAAAATCATCTTGGCCTTGGCTTGTGGTTGGATTTAAATGGAAATTTTGTGGTGGGGGAAGTTGCATTACCGGAAGTGGTTGAGGATCTATGGTTTGTGTCATTGGGTTATTAGGGTGTATGGTAGCTGATTGGTTTTGGGCGATCCTTGTCATTGCTTGTTGTTGAAGGTCGGCGATTGCTCGGCCTTGCTGCTCAATTAAGGTTGTCTGTCTGTTGAGTATGTTAATCATCTCTTGCTCACGAGCACGAGCCGATGCAGATGTGGCATAGGATCTACTAGTGGAATGGCTATGGCAGGAATTACCATGGGCAGTTCTTCCTGGGTTTAACCTAGTTCTAGGGGTTACGCTTATATGGTCAGGGTTGGGTTGAATAGGTGGGGTCGGTGATTGACGGGTATTTCTACCATGGTGTGCCCGGGTTCCAGTAGATCTAGCTGTATTTCGGGTGGTTGGGGTTATGCTGCTTGAATCTCCATGGGTGGAGGGAGGTGGTGTAGGAGGGGGTGGAGGAGGCGGCGGGGGAAGTAAATTTCGCAGGATCTGAAGTGGTTGGGGATTGCTCCCGGCTCTATGGTGAGGAGATTGTGGTGGTTGAGAATGGGTAGCCTGATTTCCACTATGATTTTGGCCATGATTTGGGGGTGGTAGGTTATGCGAATAGTTTGGTGGTTGCGGATTGTTTCTTGCTCCAGAATGAGTCGTGCGTGGTGGTTGCGAGTTAGTTTCACAGTTTTGGTTAAGAATGTCTCGCAAGTCACCAACAGATTGCGGCTGTGAATCATTGTTGTTAGTGTTTCTGGGTCTGTCGCGAGAACGGCCAATGTGATCACGGAGATCACCAACTTGGCTCCTGGTTGTGACCATGGTGGTGGGAATGATATGTTATTCAGTCCCCACAGACGGCGCCAATGTCGTGTCCTTTGCCAAGATCAACCTTGAAGCTATGGAGGAACCTCGAATAATGATCTTGACTAAGAGATTAATGTAGGACCTTTAGGATTTCTGTATATCCAGTTGGGATAAACAGGTTCTCCCTAGTCAACAATGTGTGTGCTAGTGTCAGCTTAGGGATGAGAAGATGTACCTTAGCCCCTATAGCATGGTGGTTCTTATAGGGGATTACCTGTATGCCGCAGGCCGTTCTGATAAGACTTCTGGGAGGAAGAACTCAAGTAGGATTCGTAGAGGTTATGATATGATCATATCCGTAAATCCTGTATGCGATAGACTTTATCCAATACTGTTTTTATCTAACCAAGAGTCGTGGGAATCTAGGAGAAGCAGTTACGCTTTGATGAGACTGTAAACGATAAAGATAAGGATGAAAATCCTTTGCTCGGGGTTAATCTCGTTAGCGTGCAACCTCTCTGTAGAAACCCAGTTTGCTCGGTGTAACATTCCGACCGTGTGCCCTGTTTCAATGTCTAAATGGCCGGTCAAAGGTGGCTTCGATCGGTCAGCACTCGATCTACTACAAGTCCATTACAAGTTCTATCTTGATTCCCTAAGGGAATCTTTTTCCTTGTATACCGCGCTATGGCTCATTCCCAAGGTGAAATTTTGAATTTTGAACCTTGGAATGCCTATGCCTTTGGCACCAGAACTTATGGGTCCTTGGATAGCTCACTTCGGTATTACCCAATGCAAGCGGGTTACCGGTTTTGGTAGTACATGAACCTGAATTATCCTGCTGAAATAACCGGTTAATCAATTAGAAAACCATCTAAACCTTCTTACCGTTTAAAGGAAGTCTTTGTTCTTTTACCACTGAATTTGGGTTACCCTGTTGTTTTGACCGAATTACCGACTTCACTTCGTTCCACTCTTCTTTCACATCATGAATTTTGTCAGATTAAGTTCCCCATGCACACGGTCATCGAGAAGTCAATATGACTTTTCCTAAGAAAGTTTCTTCCTCGTCTGTCGTGCCACTTGTTATTCCCTAGGCATGATTTGAATTTGAAATTCAAATGTACCTTGGAAAAATCATCTTTGACCACTTGTACCCAAATTTGAAATTCAAATGTACCTTGGAAAAACCATCTTTGACCACTTGTACCCAAAAACCATCTTTCCGGTTTCATTTCGTATCCAAAGACACTGATTTTTTATCATTCAATTCCAAACTATGCTTCATCTTCCTTACTGACATAAAGCTACTCTTGTCATAAATGACAAGATTTATCACTGCATTTAATGAATTAATGACAAGGGTTTCATCTTTATCAGGGAATCAAAAAGGACCTCTCTGATTAGACATGACCCTATCTTGAATATTTTAGCCAATCCTTTCTTATTTCCTCATAAATGCTGAAGTTGTTTTATCTCCTTCTTGAAATCTGAATTCTGAGCTTGCCTTGGCTTATAAATAAGGGGTTTGTTTTACTCCAAACTCACTCCTACTCCAAGCTTCACTTTGAAAATTCAGATACTTTAGAAAAAAAAATGTTTCTTCTTCCTCTTCTTAAGAAAAACGTCCCCTTTCCAGCTTCTTGCCTTCTCCTTTCTAGTTCATGCTTCCTCCATCATCATCCAGGTAAACTCTTGTTCCCTTTTAAATGGATAGCCCTTCTCTTCCTCTTTTTGTTATTTATCCTTCTCAAACCTCTTCTTCTTCATCCACCACTTCTTCTCCTTCAAAAGGCTTAACTACTAATACCGGAACCTCCATTAACCAAGTCCCTGGCTTAGGAAGTTCTTCAATTTCTACCTTCGAAATTTTTTTAGAGGAACTTGCTAAGAGATGGGTAATAAAAGATTATTTCGAGGTTGAAGTAGTCAGTAAGCCATCTCCATCTCCTAACATTTTCCACCTTTCTCAGGAATCATTCATGGGGAAGAAGAGATCAGAGACTAACCCTGAGGAGTTGATTATACTTGACAATATTGTTGGATATGAGAGAGTAGATTTAGATGCATTAGGTAAGCCCTCCGTTTTTGTGGACCCGGATAAACTTCGCTATTACCATCTTCGAGCAAACTTGGTGAGGACCAATGTTGCCCCTAACTTTTATTCAGTGAAGGCCCCTAGTCCACAAGACCGAATTTGTACAGTTGGTCCTCCTAATGAAAACTTCTTTTCGATGTCTGTGGTGCCCGGATTCCTTTTACTGACTTTGAAAATCAAATGTTAACCCATTTAGAGCTTGCTCCTTCCCAACTACATCCAAATGCTTTAAGTTTTATATGAAAACTTTCCAATTTTTCTGCTCCCATTTCAATCTTCAATGCACAATTCTGGTGTTTTTTTTTCTTTTTTGGCCCTTTTCAATCCAGTAAAGTAAAAGGAAAGTGGGCTTGGGTAACACTTAAGTCTCGTACTGGAAGAAAAGTTTTCGAATCCTATTCTGAAACATGGAAGGACTTTAAGGATAAAGACTTTAAAATAACAGGAGCAGCTAACACATGGCCCTTCTTTTATGACCACGGGGGTAATTCATACTTCCCACTCTTTTGGTCCCCTCAAAATTCCCTCATTGCAGCAAGGCAGTTCACCAAACCAGATAACCGGTTAACTGACTTGGAAAGGTCCACTGTTTCCTTCCTTCTTGGATTTTACGATCGTGTTGGTTGTATAAGCACAAAAGCTATTGTGGATTCCAATCCTCATGACTTATAACAGACTTTTGGTAGGATACTTTATTTCATTTTAATTTATTATATATCGTATACTTATATTATTAACTTTTAACACATTTTCTTTGTGCAATTGAAATGGCATCTCCCGTTGACTTAGCTGCTCTTGCTGTCACACTTGGACATGCCCCCCGCAACTTGCGTCCACGGAAAAGCAAGACTTCTGTCCCTAGGCCTCCTCACTCTCCGGTGATAGTGGAGGATACTGACGCTACCAATGCTGGAACGCCCAAGAGGAAGAGGAATGCCAATTCCTCTCTACCAGATTTCCACAATATTGAAGGATTTCCTCAATTTGATGCTGGGAGTTCGGCCATCCCACAAGGTGGTAGCTCCTCTGTTTGGGTTGAGGACTTGAGTGAAGGCTTCAGCAAGATGCTCCTCTCTGATACAGACTCTCAACGCTTGGGAAACATGTATCGTAGGGAGTTTGTTGGTTTGTTGAAGTCACTTAAAAGAGAACAACTGAAAGCTGCTTCAACTATTCAATATCTGGAGGAGAATGCTAAGAAAGTCCTCTTTATTGGACAAGACACTATTAACCTTACTGATTATGTGAAGTGGGAAGTTGAATTGGTTCAGCAATTAACTTCTGAAACTGTCAGGCTGAATAAAGCCAAGCAGGAGTTATCTAAGGCTGAGGAGGAATACACCAGGAGGCGGAACTCCAAGATTACCGAAACGAATGAGGCTTATGATGCAACACTCACCACTTTTAGGAATGTCTTGGAGTCAGAAAGGGGTATGTATAAGGGGAAATTGATTGATTTCATTCAATCTTCCTTCATGAACGCTGTTGAACAAGCCAACTTTATGAACCAAAATTTCTCCGCAAAAGGGATGCATTTTCTGCATAGGGTTGAGGATGGGGCGTTGTATAGCTACCTCCCAGATGGCAGCAAAGTGCCAGTAGACTTGGCAAGCGAATTTTTGTCCTGATCTCTTGACTGTTGGGAATGATAAGGCATATGATGATGATGATGAGGCCACTCATTGAGGGGGCCATCTATCTTTTTAGTTTATTTTAAGGCTTAATTATGTCATAGGTCCCTGAAGTTTGGGGTACTTTTGTCAGATACCCTTATACTTTTTTTTCAATGTCTGACTCCCCGAAGTTACTTCTGGATTTGTCATATACCCCTACTATCGATTCTGGGCAATTTTGATGACATGTAACATCAAAATTTTAGTCAGACGCAGGAGGTTGGTCATGTGGTGTCGTGTGATGTCACACGGTCGAAGACGACCTCTCTCTTCAATTCTTTTTTTTCTTTTTTTATTTAACTAAAAATATAAAAATATTAAGTTTTTTAGTTTTTTAAATTAAAAAAACAAAAGATCTTCGCCCACATGGCACCAGGTGCTTAACTTCCTGCGTCTGATCAGGATTCCGATGTTACATGTCAGCAAAATTGGCCAGAATCGGTAGTAGGGGTATATGACAAACCCAGAAGTAACTTCGGGGAGTCAAACATTGAAAAAAAAATATAATGGTATCTGGCAAAAGTATCCCAAACTTTAGGGACGTGTGACATAGTTAAGCATTATTTTAATCGCATTTTAATCTTCATGTTCTTTACTTTTATTGCATTTTAATCTTTTGTAACCTGGTACTTCTTCTTTCATGAATGAAAAAGTATTGCCTTTATTTAAATGTGTTCAAGTCTTGTATTCGATTTGTGTCCATACTTGGTAGACATTTGGTAATTTCTCTTCTAGCTAGCGAAGGAAATTCCTTTTGACCTTATAAGACTCCAAATAAAGTCTAACAGTAGTCTTACCATCAGTACATGGGTGGTGCCTTTTTTTGCTATTTAGGACATCCACTTACCCATTTCACTCCTTATAAGGTGGCTAACCAAATAGGTGATGTACTTTTAAGTATGACTTAGTAATTTTCATAGGACTGGAAAATCCACTTTAAGTTGGACCTTTAAGTTACAGACTTGTGAATTTTGGTTAAAGTATGCATAAACCAGTTAACCATAATGAATACTGACTCCTCACACTTCTAAACCATTAAACTGGTTTAGTGCTATATGTATATCTTGTGCACTTTTTAAATCGTTAATTTGTTTTGGAAACGACTAAGAATCATTAAACCGTTAAATCGGTTTAGTGGAAGTTGGAATGTAAAACCGTTAAACCGATTTGTTGATGTAAATGAAAGTTTAAACTACACTACTAAACCGTTAAACCGGTTTAGTGGGGTTAAAGAACGTTAAACCGTTAAACCGGTTTATATAAAGAATATTTAAACGACACTATAGAACCGTTAAATCGGTTTAATGGAGATAAGAAGAATATACGGAATGCAACTGTAATTCTTGTTTATTACATATCAAATTCTTACAACTGAGAAAGAATTCATATTGACTAGAGACAACTATGTCTCAAAAGGCCTTATTGAAAGGAAAATGACAATGGCATAAAAGCCTTATTCAAATCGAAATATCTTTAAAAGATACTGCTTTCTCTCTTCAATCCATTCTAAAGGGGGTTTTCAACTATAGTAAATTCTAAGCTATGTTGCATTCCGAGGATTTTTTATTCTTTTACCTGTCATTGTTTCAAGGAAATAGGCCCTATTATCAGTCTTGGCTCTGACGCGATATGGTCCTTCCCAATTTGCAGCCAATTTCCCATGTGTTGGTTCTTTTCCATGAACATCAGCTCTCCTAAGTACCAAGTCCCCTTCCTTAAAGGTGCGAGAGATAACCTTCAGATTGTATTGCTTGGTAGATTGCTGTTGGATTGTAGCCATACGAATTGTGGCCATCTCCCTTGGTTCCTGCAAGAGATCAAGGTTCTCTCTTATAAGTTTTATATTCATATCAGGGTCAAAGTACCTTGGTTAGTGGATCCTATCTCCAACGGAATCATAGCTTCACTTCCATATGTCAACTTGAAAGGGTTTTCGCCAGTAGCCGAATGTGGGGTGGTCCTATAAGACCAGAGTATAGACTCTATAACCTCCACCCATTTACCTTTACTATCATCCAACTTCCTCTTTATGCCCCTGAGAATGCACCTACTTGCTGCTTCTACCTGTCCGTTAGTT
Organism: Crotalaria pallida; assembly: GCA_037953625.1. Lineage (NCBI taxonomy): Eukaryota > Viridiplantae > Streptophyta > Magnoliopsida > Fabales > Fabaceae > Crotalaria > Crotalaria pallida. Next base: position 30,406,970 of record CM075653.1, read on the forward strand.
TGCAGATGCTCCACAGAAGATAAGCGTTGCCTTATTCCCAACTCACGGAGGAAATTATTGAAAGCATCACTAACGAACCGGCGGCCATTATCAGTAATAAGTACAACAGGGATATCGAATCGTGGGATTGCCTGATTACTAAGAAACTTCTGAATTTGGGCTGAAGTAGTGGTGGCAATCGCCTTGGCTTCAATCCATTTAGTAAAGTAATCCACTACTACAACCAAATGCGTTACCTGACCAGCAGCTTGTGGAAAAGGGCCCAACAGGTCCATTCCCCATTGATGAAATGGCTAGGGAGCAGAAATCGAATGCAATTCTTCAGGTGGGGCAAGGTGGACATCAGCATGCTTTTGGCATCAATCACATCTTTTGACATGGTTCATGGAGTCTAGTTGAATTGTAGGCCAATAAAATCCAACCCTTAGTATCTTTCTGGCTAGATTTCTTCCTCCAAGATGATGGTTGCATCTTCCTTCATGTACCTCCTTCATGGCTATCTCAGCCTCTCGGTTGGATAAGCATCGGAGCAAGGGTGAAGAAAACCCTCTTCTATACAGCAAACCATCTGAATAACAAATTAAGGGGCCATCTTCTTCACCTTCTTGGATGTGTTCTCATCTGTCGGAAGCACACCATGGAGCAGGTATGCCAAGATAGGAGTGGCCCATGAGTCTTCATCTTCCACTGCTAGTGTTGCACTAGGGTGAGATATGGTTTGTTGCACCACTGACCTATAGTTTCCTGGTTTCTTGGTGCTAGCGAGCTTTGACGAGAAATAAGCACATGAATTTTGCTCCCTGGGGATATGCTGGAAGTCCACCTCTTCAAATGCTTTTGCCAGTTGTTTGCACTTAGTGAGGTATTTCTGGAGGAAGGGCTCTTTAGCTTGAAAATCTCCTCTGATTTCGGAAATTACAAGTTGAGAGTCGCTGTATAAGAGGATAGAATGTGCACCAAGATCCTTAGCCATAGGCATACCAGCCAAACAAGCCTCATACTCTGCCTGGTTATTGGAGGTTTGAAAATCAAACCTTAATGAGTACTCAATGGACACTCCTTGGGCATTCTCCAGTATGATTCCAGCTCCTCCTCCTCCTGTAGGATTGGACGACCCATCTACGAAAAGAGTCCAGCTTTTGGGATCTTCTTTTGGAGTTAATTCCTCTACAAAGTCTGCCAGAACCCGTGACTTGATGGTTGTTCTTTCTTCGTAACTGATCCCATACTCTGATAGCTCCACTGACCAAACAATCATGGGACCTGCCAAGTCAGGTTTTTGTAATATATGTCGGATGGCCTGATCAATTCGAACCACTAATGGGTGACATTGGAAGTATTGTCTTAAGCATCTGGCGGTGATCACCAACGCAAACGTCATCTTCTCAACCTTCTGGTATCTTTTCTCTGTATCTTGTAACACTTCTCAACCTTCTGGAACTTACTGTATGTATATTATTTTGGGAAAATCAAACAATGCCAAGACTTGTATATATATTTTAAATTATATTATCTGGTTGCTCTGTTGATACAAAAATGTATTGATACAAGTTAAATAGGGTAAACTAATATTTTGGAAAGTTAATAAAACAAAGGAAACTCCGTCCAATTTTATGGAGAATTTTTCATAAGTAATTAATGTAGCCAAGGACTTTTAATGAGTAACTAAAAGCTTTGATAAGGAATTTTTAAGTAACCAAATCTAATCGGGGTAATTAGTGTATTAATTAAGGTAGGGTATTACAATAAACCTCAAACCCTTATGTTTCTAGTAGCTTTAGAGCTCTAGAACTTGAACCTCCTTAGCTTTGCTTGCAACCGGATGAGAGCTACCAAATAGTGAGTGGGTATAGTGTCTGAATTTGAGGTTGATGGAGGAAGATGGGTTAACCTCTTGAGTGTTGTGAGGCATGTGAGAGAGAAAGACTCCATTAATGAGTTAGTGAGAGAAAGCTTAAGAGCTATGGTGGTGATGATGATGGTAAGCTTGGATGATGTGGTTAAGGAAGAGAAAAAGCTTAGTTCTTGGCCATGAAGACTTGGCTTCTCATGGAAGTTTGAGTTCTAACTTGGAGGAGAAGAATGGGGGTGACTTTACATGCCTCCACGCTTTATTTTTTCCCATCTGTTGCTGACTAATCGATTAGTCCACCGACTAATCGATTAGTCTGGGTGCTTTTGATTTTATTTATTTTTTTTGCATTTCAGAATGTCGTACTTTTTCGTTACCCGTCGGATCTTGCTCAAATTTGAAAGCAAGCTTCCCTACATACTAACCTTCACATCCAATGGTGGAATTAATTTTTAGAGTTTTGAATCTTTTATTTTTAATTTCCTAATATAACGTGTTTATAACACCGAAAACGCAGTTTGTAACACTCGTTTTCTCCTCTTTCAACCCCCTATTCTTTATCAATGCTTCCTAACTCCTTCATGGCACTCAAAGATATCCCAATCCATCACCTTAACTCTTCTTTAACATCATTATCATTTTTCTAATCCTATTATTTGCCTAATTATTCTTGGAATTAAATTTTGCGATGTTACAGAAACAAAAAAGAAGATAACTCACGTAAACATCATCTCCTCAGAAAAAATAAAATCAAAGTTATTACAACAATTAGGATAAAGACTTTTTAGGATCCAATCTTATGATTAACTTGGGATAATTATATTAAAAAAATGCTAATTGTACACAAAAAAATACTAATCTATCCATCAAATATAAAAGATAAGAATATATAATTTTGCTTTAATTCTTATTTTCCATATTAAAGGTGATAATTATATGTTGGGATACAAGTGGATTAATCCTCACACCTAGAGGGGTGAATAGGTGTGAAGGTGGACGATGTTCACTTTTTAAAAATTCGTGAAAAAACAAATACAATTTTATGAATTATCTCTTATAGTGTGTGGTATTAATTGGTTAACTAATTATATCAAGCAGTTAATTGGACAATAAATCAGCTCAATATCCAAGAACACAAATTCACAAAATTGATCTCTAAACAATTTAATCACTACAACCAGCAACCAAAATCAATCACAATCAACTAGCAAATATTGAAATCAAGATTAAGTGATTGAAAAATTGGTTTTATGTTGAGAATTATGAAAAACCCCAATTTCAACCTAACTACGAAGATATTGAAAGAGAAAGGGATAGAGAAATTGACACAACGGGTTTTTATACTGGTTCACTCTTGAATATCAAGAGTTACATCTAGTTCTCCCTTGTGGATTTGTGAGAGTTTCTATAAGAAGAATTGAGAAATCAACTTGGTACAATCTCACGCACGTAAAAGCCCCTTGACCGCTTCACTATTGAGATCCCAAAACCTTTGGATGAAACCTAATTGATCTTCTCCATTCTTCATCTCCGCTACGATTGAAACCTTCAATCACTTTCTTCTTCAACCTTTGATTGAAACCTTCAATCAACCTTCACCGTTCTTGAAGGTTTCAAGAACACTTTGTTGAATCTTCACTAATTGTTGTTGCTTGATTGTTGCATCAATAATGCAGAAATAAAACTCTAATCAACCTCTAAGATGAATCTCAAATAGATCTAAGAAATACTTTCAACAATGAGATTCACCATTAACACATGAGAAAAATAGAAAGAGAGAGTTTTTTGTTTTCTTTGTAAAGTATTGAATTGGCTTGAGCAATTGATTGTAAAAACTTGTTAGAATATGTGTCTTAGTGTTTATGAAAGAGTTAGGGCGTATATGAAAGATTCCCAAAAGGATTGGCTCTTAAAGCCGTTTCTATTTTTCTGCAACTGATACGTTTAATCAGTTAACAGTATCAATAACCGGTTAACGTAACCCGGTTAACCAAACCTTTAACTGGTTAACACGTACATTGTTAGCCAATAATAAAGGAAAATGAGTAATCTTTCATTTAAGTCTTTTCAATCTTTAATAAACTGACTCAAAGCCATTCAATAATCCATAATAAAAATATTAAAATACTTTTCAAAGTATTATGCATTTTCTTTTTCAAATAAATCTCATGTATAAGAAATCTCAAAATGTAAAATATACTCTAAAACCATTTGAGATTCTAAATCATATCTTAAATAAACTCTACTCATCACTCAATGTTTGACTCATAAAATATAAAAATAATAACAAACTAGACCAAATCAAATATGAGTAGGCCCCTAATTAAGAACTAGGTGAGCTATTTTCTTCTCAATTTAGCTTGTGATTTGCTTCTTGCTCTTGAACTTGTTTGTCTTCATCAAAACATATGAGAATGAGGTGATCCTCACTTGCCTCACAATCTCCCCCTTTTTATGATGACAAACCACTAATTAAGAACTTCTTCTATGTTGCTTGTTGACAAATGCTTAGCTCCCCCTTAATTCATGCTTCTCATTAAGAACTTTGAGCCAAGACTCCAACAAACCTACACAAGAAACAAACAACCTTTTCTCCCCATTTTGGCATGATAAAAAAAATGATCAAATATAACATATAAAGAATGCCAAAGGTAAAAGAAACTACAATATGTAAAGTTGTCCAGAAAATAACTCATTAACCGGTTAGCTTAACCAGTTAAAGAACTTGTAAGCAGAAACCTGATAGATTGCAAAGCACAAAAAACCAACAAACATGTGTCTAAAAACACTAAGAACCTGTACAGAGCATTGGTATATAATGTTCACAATCAAATCATGTATATAAGGCTAAGTACCACATATAGGAAAACTAATGAAATGAAACATAAGGTGAATCAAAACATAGAACTATAAAATCAACAACACCAAAATGCATAATCCATAGAAACCAAATACATAGTAGTTTAGTGACATGAAATGATCCAAATAAATAAAACATCCATAGCGAAAATCCAAACAACGCAAAGTACAACGAAATAGAAAAAAAGAACACAAGATAAAGGTCTCTAGCATTAACTACAAATCTAATACCTAAGGCTAAAACCTAAGGAATAGACCTAAGAGCGAAACAAAGCATAAACCACAAGCCACTGATCATCCGAAGGAGGAGGATGAGGTGCACGGAAGGTGCCAAATGCATCGATCAACCGCTGCTCCATATGAAACAAATCCTCACGACTTGACCTTTGCAATGCATCAAATCTCATATCCAAGTCCTCTTGATTCGATACACGAAAAGCAGCGATTGAGAATCTATGTGACTCATCAACTGGTGCTTTAAGGCATCATAATCATAAGAGGTATAAGGTTGAGATGATGATCCTACCGGAGCAAAAGTAGAAGACCCGATATTTCCATGTGTCGAATCTACAGGTGGCTGATTTCCAACATTCTCCGCAGCCTTTGCAACAGTTGCCCTCCTCGGCAATATCAGTTTTCCACATCCAAATATTGCATGTGGGGTGCTCATATATTTTCGCCGAATGAAGCACATACTTTCCAAGGCAATAGTCGTCTGCGGAAAACTCCTCTTTGACCTCATCATTATCAGGGATGTGAATATCATTGTTTTGCAGCAAATAAGTGACCAACATCGGATAAGGGAGTCTACCCTGTGAGTGAGACTTGGATGCTTCCAACATCCGCTTACATATTACCTTCGGCCAATTCATTAAAACGGCAAGTTTCAGCCTATTAATATATTTCAAATCAAGCTCCATGGGCTGAGCATGATTTCCTGTTGACCGAGGAATCAAGCAATAGGAGAGGAGGTACAATATGAGACGATCCTCAACCTTCATACTCCCCGCACGTTTGCCACGACCATCCCATTGTTCATTTTCCCTTAAACAAGCAGTGTATACATTATATTCAATAAATGCAAAATTATCATGTCCTGTAAAAGATGAAATATTTTGATTCATCCTTGAATCTACTTGTTGGACTCTCTAGCAAGTATACTAGATCGCACACAAGTAATATAGAAGAAGTGAAATTATCGTCCCATGAGGAATGCAAATTGTTCAATTAGTTCTCACCAAAGAGTGGTTAGAAGCGAAATTTATAGGTTTCAAATTAATTAATTAATTAAGATTGAATTGAAATAAAATAAAAATAGAAATTAAACAAAAGTGTTAAGCAATTTAAGAAAACGAGTTAGGAATTTGGTTTCATTGTAGGCGTCGTTTATTTATCATGAATCTCTGTTTTTCCCTAAATCAAGAACAAATTCCTAAGGTGTTGGCAATTCGGCAAGTGTACCGATCACACAAGTAATAAAGAGTAAGTAAATTATCGTTTCACTTGGGGATTGCAAATTGTTTCTAATTTCTTTCACCTAATTGCGATTACTATGTATAATTTGTATTGATTTAGAGTTTCGAGATAGGAATGTAGAATTAAAGGAATGAAACAAATCAGAAAACAAAAAGGTTTTAGAAGCAAATATGGAAAATGTTAGGAACTTGGTTTCAGTGTAGGATCATGTTATTAATTATGAAAATCTGTTTTCCAATAAATCAACAACTCCATAAACAATAAAAGCTAGATCCCTCATGCCTTTTATGTTTCTTACCCCTTAATCCCTTAAGTGAGTTCTAGTTTATAAGAGTTATACAATTACCCAAAAGTATTCCTACAAATTGAATAATTATATTGTTTGGTTGAAAGGCCCAATCTAAATCCTAATTTTCCAATTAAGGTTAAGATTACCAAAGCAAAACATAAAGTAACTAATTCTATGAATTGTAATTAAAACACAATCAAAAAATTGATTTAAAAGGAAAAACATTAATTCATAAATAAACAGCCGAATTAAGATCCATACAAATCCACCTTATTCCTAACAAGAGGTTCAATTATACATATTGGAAGAAGAAATACAAGGAATGGGAAAAACAAATCATTATAGACAATAATTAATTTACCCCCAAGAGATCTTCAATGTTTCAATCTTCAATCCTTGTGCCTTGCCTCCTTGCTCTCAATTGCAGAACAACCACTCTTCTCTAATCCTAATTCTATTCTAATCTCTTATTTGGCTCTGAAAAGTCTACCTAACCTAATGGAAAAACCTATATTTAAAGTCTAAAACTAATCCCAATTAATAGGAAGCAAAACTGATCAGAAATTAGTTCAATTGGGCTTCTGCGTCGCTCGCGCGCCTGGGTGCCCAGGACCTCACGCCTGGGCGCACAGGTCTGATGAAGTGCATGCTGACCGGGGGCTGCGCGCCGGGGCGTGCAGGCTTGGGCGCCTGGGCGTGCCAGCCCTGCTCCGACTCCGTTTCGCTCCGTTCTTGCGCTATTTTGAAGATCCTTTCATCCTCTTTTCATCTCCATAATTATTTTCTTCAATTAAGCTCCGAAAGTACCTGAAACATATACAAAATGGATCAAAACGTTCAAAGGATTCTAAATTACCTAACTTCCTAAAAACTATACAAAAAGTACTAAATTTACATGGGAAACAAACCAAATCTATAGTAAAAAGGAGTCTAATTCATGCTCAAAACATTATATATTGGACCCAAATCATAAGGTAGTAATTACTAGATTCCTCTTGTGCAATTACTGTTTATTATTGAATTTGATAATCCTTAATCCCTTAAGTGATTAATCCATTGAATAACCTTTATTAAAACAGTGGAATTTATAACAAGTTATATAATTACACAAAAGTATCCCTACGAGTTGAATAATTATATTGTTTGATTGAAGGCCCATTCTAAATCCTAATTTTTCAATTGAAGATTTAGAGATCCAAAACATAGATAAACTACTTCCATGCAAAACAGTGAAAATACAATCAAATACTTGATTTAGAAACGGAAAAACATCAATTCATGAAATCAATAAACTAATACATACAAATCCACCAATTCCTAACACGAGTGTTTTAGTTACACATTAAGAAAATAAGAAGAGAAACAGTAGAAGAGTAATCCATAATCATAGACAATTGGGATTACCGCGAAGAAATCTTCAATCTTCCAATCTTCGATCTTCTTCTCATCTAAAGCTCTCCAAAATCATGTAATCTCCCTCTCTAAAAGCTGCTCAACTAGTTCCTAATCCTAGAATAAATATATATTTATAAATCCTAAACAAATCCCTCAAAAATGCATCAGAAATCGGCCCAACTGGGCCTGGACGGGGTACGCGCGCCTGGGCGCCCAGGACCTCACGCCTGGGCGCCCAGGACCTCACGCCTGGGCGCACCAGGTCCGATTGGTGCTTGTTCACGAGGGCTGCGCGCCTGGGCGTGGGGAGCTTCACGCCTGGGCGTGCCAGCCTGCTTCCGGCTCCGTTTTGCTCCGTTCTTGCGCTATTATCAAGATCCTTTCATCCTCTTTTCAGCTCCATAATTATTTTCTTCAATTAAGATCCGAAAGTACCTGAAACAAATACAAAACGGATCAAAACGTTCAACGAATTCTAAACTAATAACAAAATCCTAAAACTAACAAAAAGTCCTAAGTTTACAAGAGAAACAAGTCAAATCCTTAGTAAAAGGGAGTCTAAATCATGCTCAAAACATCAAATATTAGACCCAAATCACTACTCATAATATCTTCAAAAAAAATATCAAAATGTTTAATTTTGATTTCACTCTAATTAATCATAATATCATGATAAATGTAATAATAGTTTATAAAGACATACTAATCCATCGATCAGCTAAATAAGGAATACATTAATAAATATTGATCTACACATAAAAAAATATAATATTTAAAAAATGAACAGTCATTATCTTCCAATGAATTTATGTCCAATGAAATACGGATATTCTGGTTTATCATTCATTATGCTCATGATACATCAAACAAAAAAGATTGAAATGTTTAATTCTGATTTAATTTTGATTCATCATAATAAAATTGATAATCATAGAACAAATTTTAATTTATCGATCAAATAAATAAGGAATTTCCAAGATTAAAAAAGTGTTATATTTTATTTATATGAGGAAATTCAAAATTTATCAACAAGATATTTTAGATTAATTTTTTTTAAGTGTAGGGTTGATCTAAAACCCTGGTTTTTTGTGCAATTATTTTTCGTTGTTGTTTAATAATAATCTTTACTTTATAATAAAAAGTTAATAATCATTAATTTAAAATATTTAATATATTATTTTAACATATCAACAATCTATGCATTGCACGGGATAAGAGCTAGTCTACTATCCTTATATAAAAAGACGCCTATTCAAGGCACCACGTTTGTCGGAGAAATTTTCGAGGCACCACATTCGTCGGAGAAATTTTCGAGGCACCACGTTTATTGTTGAAGTTTTCCTCTCACCAAAGCATTTGTAGGTAGATAATCATTATCTCCAAACAAAATCACAATTTGTAATTAAATAAATTATTAAAATTTATTTAATTATTATCTTATCTGCATGTGAAATCATTATCCTCAATTTTACAAGTTTACCATTATCCTCAATTTTACAAGTTTACCAAATCATTATATATAACATGAGTATTTTTTTCTTTTTTCATCTTTCATCTTTGCATACATCTTTATTCTTTTTTTTTCGTTCTATTTTTCTGTTCTATCTTTCTTGAATATGTATCATGCATATACTTTATATTTTTGTAAATTTAACCCAAAAAAAATTGTCTAGTTTAGTTTCTTTTACGAGATTTGCTTATATTATTATGTAACTTATTGAGTTTTTAAAATTTTTAATTTAACCAGGTTAGTCATTCTTCAGTTTTCAAAGCATTTCTTGATAATATCATGGAGGAAAGTCGAAGTGGCACTATCAAAGAAAACTATTGCAAAATATGAAGGTAAACAAGAACTTCCTAATTATATACATGCTCGATCTTTGCATTTTTTTCGTCATTAAATCTTTTTAATTTTTATAATTCTCGTTCATCTTAATTTATAATATTTAATTATTAAGTTCCTCTCTCTCTTTAATTGCTTACTTCAATTCAATATGTTTATTCACGTAAACAACAATTTCCCAATTATGTCCATTTTCAATTTTTGCATTTTTTTTTGTTCTGTCATTAAATCTCTATAATTCTAATATTTCTCACTCATCTTAATTTATATTGTATGATTCTTAAGTTTCTGTTTAATCTTATTTTTAGTTCAGTATTTTGAAGACGTTATGTGGTATAAGACTGCATCTTCTCGAGGGGCCTAAGATTAATCTATTTTGTTTTTGGAATAGATAAAAATCATTATATATTTCGATTTTATACTTGATGTAAATATTTTTTTAAATTTTTTTTACAAGAGAATTAAAACTACAATTTGAAATCATTATCCGCAACCAAAATACTACAATTTGAAATTAGATAGATTATTCACGTTTTTCAAATCATTGATTTATTTTAGATAAAAACTTATTAAATAAGTTGAATTTGTTATTAATTTTGGATAAATCTTTATGGGTAAATAATCATTATCTCTAACCAAAATATTATGATTTGAAATTAAATAAATTATTCAAATTTTATAAATCATTATCCTCTTGAAGATATTACAATTTGAAATTAAATAGATAATAAATAAATAGATTATTTATTTTGGATAAATATAACTTAAATCTATAAAATTTGTTAAGGTAAGTAACCAAACACATGACCAAAGATAAAATGCATACAAATTCCATAATTTAAGGAAATACAGAAAAATCGGTAAGATAAAGTTGAAAAAAATAAATAATTTTTTATTGTAACACCAAGATTCAACTTTCCTTTTCACAATAAACAAGAGACATTTTCGTCATAATACCATCAAACAAAATTCTGATTTAATTTTGATTTATCACAATAAAGTAGATAATCATATAAAAATATTAATTTATTCATCAAATAAATAGTGAATATCTAAGATAAAAAGTGTTATTTTTGATTTATACGAGGAAGTACAAAATTTATCAACAAAATCATTTAAATTAATTTTATTTGGTTGTACAGTTTGGTTTGAACTCCTACTTTTTTATATAATTACTTTTAGTTGTTGCTAATAATAATCTTTAATTTAAAATATTTAATATAAAAAATTAAAATCTTAACAATTCGTGCACTGCACGGGGTAAGAGCTAATTAGTTAATAACTAACAATAAAATACTTGTATGAATAATCAAATGAAATATATCAAAGTTTGACAGCTCATTCATATATTAGCACGTGAGTACAAAAAAATGGTCATCTTTCACACATTATGGCGTCACCTTTATATATGCCACCAAAAGAATTTCTAGATTTTTGTTAATACTACCTCCTACCTGGTTTCCTTATTATATACGTATCATATTTAATCCAAATATACGGTATCAAATATTTAATTTATTAATTTATGAAAATATATTAGGTTTATTTAAGTTTTTAGTCCCTGAACTTGGGTGCTCTTTTTTTGAATTGGTTCTTAAACTTTTTCTTCGTTGCTTTGAGTCCTTAAAGTTTGCTCAAATTTTGGAAATGATCATTTCATCACTTAAGTGGTGATATAACCGAGGATATGTCACGTTATCTTCGTCACATCGATAAGTAACATGCTAGATGATGCTACGTGAATTTTATAAATAAAAAAAATTCAAATATATTAAAAATAATTAAAAATTGTATTTCTTAAATAAAGTCGAATCTTGTAATATATTTTAAAAGAAATTCTTTTTTTAATAAAAAAAACATGTAGTGTCCCGTGGCCCTACATAACAAGTCACTCGTCAATATTGTGAAAGTGACGTGACATTTCGTCGGCTATATCACCACTTAAGTGAGAAAATGATCATTTCCAAAAATTAAACAAAGTTCAGGGACTCAAAGCATCGAAAAAAAAAGTTTAAGGACCAATTCCAAAAGAGCACCTAAGTTCATGGACTAAAGTGTTGAATAAGCCAATATATTATAACGTTACAATTTATTTTCTCAATTTTTTTTGAAAAGACATATTATAATGGAGTAATGATAAATTAACTTACAAAATCAACCTATAAAACAACCTACACCACAAGAACGTGACATGTGTCACTTGTTAGCCAATCAATAGGAAGCAAGTGACACATGTCACTTGTTATGTGCTCTAGGTTGATTTTCTAGGTCATTTAATCATTTTTCATTAAAAAAACATTTCATAAAGATACAAAAAGAAAAACAATAAAGAATAAATATAAAATATAAAATAACTTATAATTTATAATTAGAATCAATAAAATCTTTTAAAGAGTGACTTATAATAAAAATCAAAGAAAATATTTTATTTGCCTTTATTTTCAATGAGAAACTGCAATTGTCCAAATTTGTACCCATAGTTGCTAACATTTTTATTCACAACTCTACCACTCTTTCAGAGACAAAATGGTGTTATACCTATTCATTTATATGAATTCATTAACAAATACTTTTTCCAATTTACAATATAATAAAAAAAATCATACTTTTCTTGGTTGAAAATATAATAAAAAATTAACTAATGTTTTTTAAATTTTTTTAATTCTCATGCTATTATTTTCCTAAAACATTCTTAAAAAATTGTTATCTTATCTAATTTTTGTTTTATTTCCAATGTTATTTTTCTAAAATATCTTTATTTTATTTTTTTTTATAAATTTTGAAAAATTAAATATAATCAACTAATCTCCTTAATAAACATAATTTTAAATTTTATTTATATATTGCAAACTGGAAAGAGTATGTTTAAAAAAAATTATTTAATCGTGAAGAAATTGATTCCTATAACATAAAGTTGTTATCTCAAATCTAGATATTGAATATAAGCATTTTTTTAGTGGATAATATTTAAATAGCTCCTTAAATATTCATAGAACCGCATGCTTTGCAGGAATACTTTTAAATTTTTTTAAAAGTAAATTAGTAAAGCTCTTATTATGGTTTTTGAAATTATTTTCGATTTTTAGCTTTGTCATTAATTTTTTTCTTTTAATTTTGTTTTATGAGTTTTTTTCTTCCATAACTCTTTTAATTTTTAACTAAAATTCATGATCTTGATATCATTAATTCTAAAATGAAAAGACCTACAAAATATATTTATTACTTTTGAAAAATTTTACTATAAAAAGGAATTTTATGATACATTTAGAACAAAAAACTACTTTTGGGACAAAACTGAAAGAAAAAAAAAGTTAAATGACAAAATTGAAAAACGAAAATAACTCAGAGGGCTAAAACATGAATTCTGGCAAAAAAAAATTATTATTCCCTCCATCCCGAAACATATGCACTTGAGATGTTTTTTTAATGCAAATTAAACAAATTAATTAATGCAGTTAATATTGGAATGAATAATATTTGATATACTTTTTCAAAATTAGCTATATAATTATTATTGATATTCTAAAAAGTATTGAATAAATAAGATTGTTTGTGATAAAAATAATTAATGTAATTAGAAATTGAACCAAGTACTTACAAAAAAGACAAAATACCCTAACGCTTAAAGTTAGGAATAAAGGAAGTAACAAATACATCAAAAGGTTAATCATGTTCCACAAAATATTTTTTTTTTGTTTACATGGGAGGTCTGGTATTAGAACCATGAGGGAGGGGGAAATCCTAAGTGTCCCTGCAGCCACCAACTGGGTTGTCTTACGCGGACTGTTTCGCAAAATAATTGATGTTTAAGGTTATAACACAAAGATTAAGAAACATATTTAACACTTTTTTAGTAAATCAATTTTTGTTTTATTATTTTTGCTTTTTATATTTTCCATAGTAATTTCTTATTTTTCTTCATTTATTATCTTTTATATTAATTAGATGAGTGTAGAGTTGCAAAAATAGTAATTAATGTCATATTGAGATTCTAAAGTGATAATTATTTAAAAAATTTATTTTGTTAATGTGACAATTATTTAGGAACGAAGAGAATAAACCCTTTTCTTTTTGTTAATTGTTTGGCATTAAGGATTTTTTTTTTGATCAATGGGATTAAGGGTTTTTTTTTCTTTTTTGATAAATGATTAAGGATTTTTTTTTGATAAATGGGATTAAGGATTTTGACATGAGTAACAGTTAACAATAATATTAACAATGGGCTTTTATTTCATTTTTCACCGCGCCATATATATATAAGAACAGAGGCACCATTTTTTCGATTACCATTACCACCCTTCGCCCATTTTCTCTCTCTCTCTCTCAATTTTTTCTCATCACAAAATAGATTCACACACGCAGTCGCACACACCTCCAAATCTCATCGCTCTGCGTCTTCTTCTTCTTCATTTATCCTCACAACCCAAAACCCTCTCTCTCTCTCTCTCTCCCAATTCTCTCTCCTCTTCATCGATCGCTGTTGCATCTTCATTAATTCAATCAATCAATCTGCTCTCTCTTCCGTTTCAATCAAAACGACATCCGTTTCGATCCATCTGGTTTCGATTTATATTACTTTATTACGCTTATTTAGCTTCGTTTTTTTCGATTGGTTTTGATTTTATCAAGAATCGATTTAAATTAATTAAACAATAGTTTATGGAAGCTAAGAATCATTGGTGAATGAAATCTGGAAGCTTTGAATAATGCCTGGAATAGCGCAGAATATTGAACAATTCAGTAATGGCGGCACATCGACCGCGGTATCTGCCAATGGATTCTGGTCCAAGAATCGTGATGATGTCGGCAACCATCAGCTCCAGAAGGTACTGTATTCTTGTTGTTTTTTTGTTTTGTTTTGTTTTGTTTTGTTTTGTTTTATTAGCATATAGATATAGATTGCTCCAAATTGAATTGATTATTTCTGTGTGTTAGTAGTGTAATTACTTATTTCAATTTTGTATTGGATCTTACAGGTGAAACATTTTTTCGATTGCATTCTCGGCGGGGTTTACATATATGTATATATGTGATCAATATTTTTTTTCTCATAAATTAGATTCTGTTATCTGTTTTGTAGCATCATATCATTGCTGTGAAAGCTATTAAAGAACCTATTGATTTTAATTTATAAATGTATAATTTTTTGATTGCTCAGGTTACCATTTTGAAGTGTTCATGCTTCAATCTTTGGAAGCTGTTATGTCAGCTAGAAAATGGCCAGGAATCTGTACCATTTTTGCAAGCATTGCCTGCTCAAGGTTGAAATTCCTGGTAATTTGATAGGTGACATAACGACTTACCAGTATTCAGCTAAAGGTTGCGATCTGGGGTAATTTCCTAACTGACATAACAGACTAACCAAGAGTGAAGCATGGACACTTCAAAGTGGTAACCGTTTGACACGTGTGCGTGTTGGATATTTTTGATACACTTTTGTATACTTCTAGCTTGTATCCAACAACTTTTTACTTTTCATTTTTTTAATGTGTATTCAGTTACAAATGTCACAATTTTTTAATTTTATTTTTTTTAATGTGTATTCAGTTACAAACGTAATAATGCTACAATGAGATAGGTAATAGGTTTATTCCCTGGACTCCACACATGGCTGTAGTTTTGTAGAATACCCTAGCCATGAAGCGTTGTATAATTTTTAACATTTTCTCTTGTTCCCTGTACCAAATGCTGCCCCTATCTTATCCATGCTTCCTAACTTATCAAACAACTAACAAATTATGAGAGCTTAGTTGGCAGAAAAAGAAAGGGCGCATATTGAAACTGATATAGGTCACATAGATTGATTTTTGATTTGAGGACAAGTTGAACAGATACCTTGTTTGTTGGATAAAATTTCAATTTGTAACTTGCTTAATGTGTATCTTATTGGGCGTTTTGCATTCTTGTGATGCAGTTCTGGAGTGAGCTGTCACCGCAAGCTCGGCAAGAACTCTTGAGGATAGACAAGCAGTCCCTTTTTGAGCAAGCTCGTAAAAATATGTACTGCTCTAGGTGCAATGGGTTGCTTCTTGAAGGTTTTTTGCAGATTGTTATGTATGGGAAATCTTTGCAGCAGGAAGGGGTGGGTGCTCACTTTCCTTGCAACAGACCTGGAGGTTTGAAAAAACAAAATAATGATGGATCAAGCATTACCAGTGGGTGCCAAGATGAAATTCAAGATCCATCTGTTCATCCTTGGGGAGGTTTGACCACTACACGTGATGGTTCATTGACACTAATGAACTGCTACTTGTATTCGAAGTCTTTGAAAGGACTGCAAATTGTAAGTGCAGTAAATCACATTGGCTCCTCATGTGCTTATTTTCCCTCTTTGGCAGCTAATCTTTTGCTCATATTAGGTCTTTGACGGGGCACGTGTAAGGGAGCGAGAAAGAGAACTGCTTTATCCTGATGCCTGTGGTGGGGGAGGGCGTGGTTGGATAAGCCAAGGAGTAGTGAGTTACGGAAGAGGACATGGGACAAGAGAAACATGTGCCCTGCACACTGCCAGACTTTCATGTGATACTCTGGTGGATTTTTGGTCAGCACTGGGAGAGGAGACTCGGCAATCTCTTCTAAGGATGAAAGAAGAGGATTTTATTGAGAGACTTATGTACAGGTGTCTATCTATTTGTACATTCCTCATACTTTGCCATGGCTTAGATTAGTGACTGATTGACTGATTGTTTCGTGAAGTAATAATATAAATTCTGAATTCTGATATCAGAAGCAATTATACAGTTCAAAATGATATTCAAAGAAGGAGAATCTTAGACATTCATCTGAAGGGTTTAAATTTCATGAATTTGGCCATCTTTGTTGGCAATTGTTTACATCATTAATCTCCACTGACCCGTTTGTGAGAGCATGGTGATTTTTTGGCAACAAGTTATATTGGAAGGTAACACGGTGGAGCATGTATAATTCAGACTCTTAAATCATGAGAGTTAAGAAATACAAAAACAAACACAAAAGCAATTTGAATAATGATTTATTCGATATATATATTATGAACTACAATAACGGACTAGGCTTCTGCACTTTGTGATTTTGATGTAGGCACCATGGTAGGTTGGAGTATTAACAAATTCTTACCTTTCTAATATATGCATTAAAATATTATTCTAGGTTTATAGCTACATATACCGTTTTGAGTTTTTACTTATTACTTTTTTATTTAATGTTTTCTGCTAATGTCTCGTGTCTGGAGTTACATGGTTTGCCAGTAAAAATTACATAAAGACTTGTTATCCATACCATTTATTTAAAGTTCCCAACATTGTGTCTGGTGCTGGTTTGTTGTACTTGGTAAGGGTAACTTTTTGCTTTTTATCATCATGTGGACCGTCATGCTATTAGCTTAGAGAAATGAACTTCTTTTGATTCGTATCTATTTCGTTTTCTACTCCTTAATTTCTAGCATGATTTAATCTATTTTTTCATCATTCGGAACAAGATACGGAACCTACCTTCAAGGCAGTGTTATAGTATCTGTTGAGATCTTCCTTACCCTTGCTGATATACTCTATATATTCGTATGTTTTACAAGGATTTTCTATGCTTTAATTTTTACTAACATGTTTCGATTTATCTATCAGGTTTGATAGCAAAAGATTTTGTAGAGATTGTAGAAGAAATGTTATTCGAGAATTCAAGGAACTAAAAGAACTGAAGCGCATGCGCAGAGAACCTCGTTGCACTAGTTGGTTTTGTGCTGCGGACACAGCCTTTCAGTATGAGGTGTGGCTTTCATATTTCTATGCTGTAAAATCTGTTGTGATTGGGATTCAGTGATAGAATCTATATCTATAGTATCTATAATATCACTCTTATGAAAATTTTGTTTTGTCAAAGCTATTAATGATGGCTAGAGAAGATACTCTACCAAACACATTTACTCATTTGTTTTTATCAGGTATCGGATGACTCAATTCAAGCCGATTGGCGTCAGACATTTGCTGATGCTTCAGGATCCTATCATCACTTTGAATGGGCTGTGGGAACAACTGAAGGAAAATCTGACATTTTGGAATTTGAAAATGTTGGAATGAATGGATGTGTTCAAGTTGGTGGCCTGGATCTCGGTGGTTTCAGTGCATGTTTCATCACCCTCCGAGCTTGGAAATTAGATGGACGCTGTACTGAACTTACTGTTAAAGCTCATTCATTGAAGGGTCAGCAATGTGTACATTGCAGGTTAATTGTAGGAGATGGTTACATTACCATCACAAAAGGGGAAAGTATCAAAAGATTCTTTGAGCATGCTGAAGAGGCTGAGGAAGAAGAGGTAATACAAGTTTCACTAAGCAAATAAACTACCTTGCTATTATCCATAATTCATGGGATTCCGTCATTTGTGATAATTATTTGTATTTATAAGGAATTCGTCTTTCTAAGTGCATATGTTATTATACAATGTATGCTTATAGGATGATGATTCAATGGATAAGGATGGGAATGAACTTGATGGAGAATGCACCCGTCCCCAAAAACATGCAAAGAGCCCTGAACTTGCTCGAGAGTTTCTTCTAGATGCTGCGACTGTTATTTTTAAAGAACAGGCATGTTTAACATTAACATTATTTTTCTGTGCCTGTCTGTCTTGTACCCCTGTTCAACTGCTGACTATGTTGTCTTATCCTTTCAGGTCGAAAAGGCTTTCAGAGAAGGGACAGCACGCCAAAATGCACACAGCATATTTGTTTGTCTTGCACTAAAGCTGCTAGAGGAACGAGTGCATGTAGCATGCAAAGAAATCATTACACTAGAAAAGCAGGTCTTAGTTATAAAGTTTTATGGCAAAAAAAATTCAGGGTTAAAAAAAGATAAGAAAATACAGAACTCTTGCTTCTGTTTTGAAATTATACTTTCCAAATCCTAATTAGATGATTTTGTTTACAGATGAAACTTCTTGAAGAAGAAGAAAAGGAAAAACGTGAAGAAGAAGAACGCAAAGAGAGGAGAAGGACAAAGGAAAGGGAGAAAAAACTCCGGAGGAAGGAAAGACTAAAAGGAAAGGATAAAGAAAAAGAAAAAAGGTGCTCTGAATCAAACGATGTTCTTGGTTCTCCTGAAGTCTCAAAGGAAGAATTGTCTGCAATTGCTGATACAGAGCAAAATAATCCAACAGGTTCCAGGAATTCAGTTATTGAAACAGATGAAGCTAATAATCTATTCAGGAATGATTCTCCTGACATCGAAGATGAAGAAATCTCTGGTGAGTATAGTACTTTGGGAACACAAGACCAGTGTTATGATGATTGCGATGAAGAGATTTCCAATACAAAAGATGAGACAGGTCAGTTTGCTGCTGAAGAATCAATGCCTTCTCGTCGAAGACCAAGATTAAGGAAAGAATTTCACCCTGATATGCCTATGAAGTGGTCTGACCGACGCCGTTGTGCAGTTGGTTCAGAAAATGGTGTGATGGGTGGCAGATATGAGTCAAGACATTATGGAGAGAGTTTTGTTACATCATCCAGGGTTATCAATGGATTGAATAGGCATTCAAGAACGAATGTTCCAACCAAAACCAATGGTCGAAATGTTGGTCCTAAATATAATGAGAAGTCCTACAGTTCTAGCCACCGGATGAATGACAGATATGATTTCCATTCTTGCAGTTGTAACCAGAATAATGAATATAAAATAAAGGAGCAACATTCTCCTATGAATAGAGTTAGTCGGGAGACAAAACCCGCAAGTAATTATGAGCCTGTCGGAGATGCATCTAAGCAGTTTTATCGTGGTAGCAAGTATAATCAAGTAGATTATATTCATGAGAGTAATGGGAGATCCAAAAACAAAATCATCTCGGGGAACTATACTACCAGAGATTTGTTTCAATCGAAGAAAGTTTGGGAGCCTACAGAATCTCAGAAGAAGTATCCCCGTAGTAATTCAGACTCTGATGTTACATCGAAGTCCACTAAGGTTCAAGAAGTTCAGTCAGATTTGATCAATTCATCTGTTGGTGAAACTGTTCATTCAGGTGAAAATGATGATGTGGATTGTAATGTGAAGAAGTCAAATGGAATGGATGAAAGCTGTCAAAATGGTTTTCATGTGGAAGTTGAAGGCTCTTGTAGCTCTACGGATATTGCTTCCGAGGAACCTATGATATGCCCAACCGGAGACTCTGCACTGAATAATTCTTCTGATCCTAATAAAAGCAGCACTTTTAGTTCTGATAACTGCTCATCATGTCCAAGCGAGGGTGATAATAATACAACCTCTTCAAACCGTGAAAATACAGAATCCTTGACTTCATCAGATTCAGAAGACGGTAACCGACAGTATGAAGTAAGAGATAGTTCAGTGAGCACT
The DNA here is from genome assembly GCA_037953625.1 of Crotalaria pallida. Classification (NCBI taxonomy): domain Eukaryota; kingdom Viridiplantae; phylum Streptophyta; class Magnoliopsida; order Fabales; family Fabaceae; genus Crotalaria; species Crotalaria pallida. The sequence continues at coordinate 30,427,010 of CM075653.1, forward strand.
GAAAATGGCATGTCTGACCATCATGAAGTTGGTATGGAGACTAGCCAGAATTCAGCTGGTGAGAGTTTGGCAAAAAGGTCAAGTTCTTTATTTGGTCCATCGTTGGATGGTAAAGGAAGTGATGCTTTGGGGAGTCGTGTGGTGGCTGCTAATGTGTGTTCCCAACCTCAAAGCATGCTTCCCCTAGTGCCGAACCAAAATATCCAATTTCCAGTGTTCCAAGCTCCTTCCACAATGGGTTATTTCCATCAAAGTCCAATTTCATGGCCAGCAGCTCCCACAAATGGATTAATGCCTTTCCCACATCCTAATCACTTTTTATATGCTGGCCCTCTTGGATATGGCTTAAATGAGGACCCACACTTCTGCTTGCAGTATGGTGCCCTACAGCAACCAACTCCCTTATACCCTGCCGTTCCAGTTTATCAGCCAGTTGCTAGAGCTAATGTCTCAAATACAGAAGAACAGACTCGAGTTTCCAAGCCAGATTACATACAAGGGCATTTGAATGCATCTGTTACAGAAAGGGGTCTTTCAGCTGGAACTAATTTCAAAAAACAAGCATTCAAAGGACAAGTTAGAAATGATAATTCTGTCAAGTCACAGGAGAATAACAGTGGTTTTTCATTGTTTCATTCTGATGGTCCTTTTGCCCTTTCAACAGGATGTAAATTGAATTCCGCACCTTCAAATGATGGTACTGTTGGAGATATCAGCTCAAAAGATTCAGCAGATCTTGTCGAGAAAGTCAATACTCACAACAAGAAAGAGACTGCCAGCATGGAGGAATACAACTTGTTTACAGCAACTAATAGCTTAAGTTTTTCAATTTTTTAAAATGATAAAGTGAGAAGTATCAGGTGGCTGTTGTGGAATCCAGTCCCTATCTTCATATATGGTGATGGAGGTTCAGTACTTTTATTTGGTAAACAATAAGCTTCCTTCAGCAATTTCCAGTTTTAGTCTATAGCTTTGATTAGTTGATTGTTGCGCAATTTGTCTATTTTTCCATTGATGTAGAGAAAGATTGAGTGAGTGCTGGTATTTTCAAGATTTTTGTGTGAGATCATAATTACCCTGTTTCAGTGAAGCATTTGTTCTTTGCAATTTTTTGTTGTGGACTTGTGGTGGAACCAAAGCAGTCTTCATAGTCAAAGCTGTATTGGGAATTTTGAGCGGACAATATAGTGATTGATTAAAGCATTTTCTTGACAAAGGTTTATGGTTTTTATCATCAGTTGGAAAAGTGCACAAGTAATTCAACTCAAATTTACATCCTTTCATGTGAGTCTCGCATAACTTAGTCAGGTAGAGAGGCATACACAAACTGTGTGCATTTATTTTGAAATCCTATGTGCAAATTGTGGGTTCCAAATGCAGTTACTATCGGAGCCTGAAAAATGTATAGATGGAAGTGGTATTGGTTGGTACTTTCAGAATAATACTATGAACCTGAGAATGATGCTCCATTTTAGCCTTCTCAAGTACCCCTAACCCTATTATTATATCCCTTTCTTTCCTCTGCCCTTTCCCTTAACCTTCAACCAGACAACCACTACCCTACCTTAATCTCTGTCATACAAGCATCTCTGACGACTTGTGCCTTCATTGGAGCAACATGCCAACCAACCACACCACTATTTCATCTCTGCAACTACAAGCTGCCCTCCCCATTGTTGCAATCTGCCACGACTCATTGCCGTCGAGCTTTGCTTCTTCCTCCTTTACACCATCTGTGCAGCTCAAAGCTGGAGGCACCATTAATTGTGCTGATCTCATCAGTCCAATTGGCTATTGCTGTAAACTTTACTGAACTGGTTCTACGTCTCCTTCATTTGAAATCAAATTTGGGGGGCATTTTAATGTCCAAACAAAGTCTTAGGGCATTACAGCAGAGTCTTAACATTAGACTCATTAGACTCTAACACATCAACATTACATCATCATTCTACTATAAGATTCAATTTCAGACTCTTCATATCTTCCACCACAGTAGAGTCATACTCACTCTACTCATGCATTAGTATTATATCATCGTGTACTTTTAGACACAATTTCATTTCAAAAATGTTTTTGTAATATAATTTCAATAATACTAATTACCTACAATTTATAAAAATAATCCCAAATAATATATACATATTGAAATTGAACAAAAGTTAACATTACAAGTTAATGGTACCTACTACAAGTGATAAATTGCTTAAAAAAATACAACATAATTCAAATTCTTATAATTTAATTAACGTTTCCTCCTTGTCTTCTAATATGTATTTTTATTTATTTATTTTTCCATAACAAAACAATATATTTAAGAATAAAAGGAAAAAATATTTAAGAATATTATTTTTATTATTTAAAAAATAATATTATTATTTGTATTTATTATTATTAATTTATTGTTATTGTTATTTATTTATTAGGGTATTATAAAGTAAAAAAGAGAAAAAACAAAAAAAATTGGGTCCTAAAGAGTTTTAAGTTGAGTATTGTAACAGACTCAACTTAAGACTCTCCACTAGATTTTGAAGATTAGCAAGGTCTTGAGAGAATATGGTAGAAAATCTGATGCTAAAACTATCCACTAAACTCTTAAGACTCTGTTGTGGTTGCCCTTAGCCTTTTAGGGTATGTTTGAGACTAGGATTTTGGAGGAAAAGAGAGGGAGGAATATATTTTTAATTTAAAGTTAAAATGGATGAAATAAAATGATGGATTATTATTGAATCTACTTTATCATTCCTTGTTTATTTATACAAAGAGTTAATAGGTCCCTGAAAGATATCTGTGGAATCAGTTAGGACCCTACGTGACACGTTAAATGATGCTTTGTTGGCCCCAATGCCATGTTGGACTGTTAAGAAGGTGTCACGTTTGAGCCATCAAAACATTTAACATGCCACACAGGATTACGTTAGGTCCCTCATGAGGAGACTAACGTGATACCAAATTGATCTTCGGGGAGTTTAAGAGATTTCACAAATCTTTCAGGGACCTAACTAATTCCAAAATTATCTTTGGGTGTTTAAGAGATTTCACAAATCTTTCAGGGGCCTAACTGATTCCACATGTATCTTTCAGGGACCTATGTGACTATTAACTCTTATATAAACATTGTACAATTATTTTAATTTAAGAATGAAAAATTCAACTTTCCCTCCCTTGCCCTCTAAATTCCTATCCCCAAACATGCCCTTAGACTTTCAATCTTGTTGCAGTGATCTTCATATATGTGTGTTTCAAGTGAAATTTTTTGGTGGCAATCGAAGTTTGGGATCATGCAACAAGGCAACTTTGATCTATCGACACGAGTATGAAGTTTGACTGAGATGGAAGGAAAGAAGTGGTGGTGTGACGGAGGTCTAGAGGTGGCAATTCGGGCTATTTGAACGGGTTTGAGCGGCCCATTTCGAGTTCGTGTCATGATCAGACTAGGCTAAAAAGACCCGGATTAAATTTGGGCAAGAAAACATCTTACTAAATCCGACTTTTTTAAAACTAATTCAGACTTTTTTTTTAAATGTTCTAGCGGGCGGTCCGAATGCTGGCGGGTTCGGGCTTTATAAATTGGGCTAAAAAAGTTTGGGATATATCCAAGTTGTATTTTAAAATCTAAACCCGCTTATATATTAGGCTTATTCGGACAAGCCTCATCGAGTCGGGTTTTTTTCTCCTCTGCGGAGGTCAGTGGGGGTGTGAAGGAGTTTGGTAATCATAGTGAAGATAAAAACAATAAATATCCAAGAAATTTTTTTCATTTTAGCCTTTTAATCTATGGATATTTTGTTAACAATATATCTATGGTTTTCGTGACTCTACAGGTAAATTTGTTATTGGTTTTCACTGTTATTTAGGGGTTTGCTCTTCCCTTCTTGTTGAATGTTGGGGCCTTCTTTTGGGGCTTAGACACGTCATTTCCATGGGTTTTCGTCATTTGGAGATTGAGCTGGACTCTCTTGTTTCTGTTGACATGGTAAAGGGTGGTTATAAGATTAATCATTATTGTTCTGTGATTATAAGCGGGATTAAGAAGCTGTTGGCTCAGTTTACTCGATGTAGTATTCGCCATGTTTACAGAGAGGCTAATCGTGGAGCGGATTATTTAGCTAATGTTGGGCATTCGGGCTCTCATGATGTTAGTGTTGTGTCTACCATTCCTCCTTATCTTTTTGGTATTATTTGTGAGGATGCTTATGGGATTGCTTTTCATCGTACTATTTTGTAATCTTGCTTTTTTGGGCTAGTGTCCCGTTGATTATAAAAAAAATAAAAATCTAAACTCTAAAGCAGCCATCACCTTAGCTAAAAGCTTAACTCGTCGGTTCAATCTTGCTACTTTAATATATTCTTTGAATGAGACACATGCCTTTGCTTGACCGACTTATTTTTGAGCTAGTGTGAACAAGTAACTTTTATTATATATGATAAGTTATTTATATTTTCTTTAATGTATTTACATTTATGTTATTGTTTTCTTTGTACATTATTTTTTTTGTTAAAAATATTATTAGAAGTAGATAAGGAGGGTATCCGATCCACTTACAAAAAGTCTCTTTACATTATTGTGATGTCCAAGACTGAGAGGACCTCGAGGTAAGGGAAGAAGACCTTAAGGAAGCCTCTGTCTAGGGTTTATCTGTGATGTTTGTGGGTGTCCTCAGGTGGCAAGGTAGGAGGCCAAGAAGTAACCCTAATCACTGGTGTGTGAAGGTGACAATTAGGGTTAGAGGACGTACCTAAGCCCCATGTAGTACGGAGCTACTTATAGGGAGGAGCTGGTTGCCCTAATGGGCTTGCTTGAGGCCCAAGTAGGGCCAGCCTGTAATGAGCTATGAGTGGATGAGCTGTCCTTGTAGATAAGGTGCGTACGTCATCCGGCCCTTGATATCGAAATCTCTGCGTGATGTCGGACAAGGAAGTCGGACCTTGGTAGGAGCATAAGATCGGCCCGTGTCTGGTGTCTGCTCGGCCGTTGAGCCTTGAGCTCGGCCAAGCACACAGAGGGCTTCCTAAAGGGTCATTAGGCCTTGGGTGAGAGTTCCGAGGAGCTCGGCTAAGCCAAGTCAACCACATAAGCCCCCCAGCTCGGTCAAGGCTATTCAAGCCTTGTTCCAAGGTCTTGGGTCGGGTCCTTTTTCCAAGTCCACCACATAAGCCCCCCAGCTCGGTCAAGGCTATTCAGGCCTTGTTCCGAGGTTCCAGGGAGTTCGGAAGAGGAGTTGCCGAGAGCTGGATACAGCTGTCTCTGATGTCCTTCCACTTTGACTGAGCAGAATTGAAAGCTGTCCTTTCACCTGCTCCGACGTGACGTTTGCTTTCCCCGTGTCAGAAACCACGTTAAACGAAGCGTTGCCATTATTGCAACGTTGCTCAAGGTCTGCCGTTCCACTCGCTTTGTGCCAAGCGTCTCTGTGTATATGGTTGCACACTGGGTTGGGCTGTTGGGCCAAGCCCACATTTCAGAAAAGAGGGGGGAACTCCCCATTTAAACCCCCCACCCCTTCTCTACCTCCTTTTCAACTTTTCCACTTCTCTCATATTCACAAACTGTTCCTCTCCCACTCTGAACCCGTTTTTCTTTCTCTGCAACCTCCTTTCTTGATCTTGCCCGTAGCACAAGTTCCATCCAGCTTTTCTTCCTTCTTCCATACTCTCCTTCACGCTTCTACTCTTTTAAGGTACTGCTTCTTACTCACTTCTTTTCCTTCGTCATTTCTTTTCTCTTCCTTCTTTGCTGCTTTCTGGTTTGCATGGAAGGGGTCGGTACTTTCTGTTTCTGTTTTTGTTTTTATGGAAGTGGAGTGGTTTCCCCCGGTTGTTTTGTGTTTTGTGGCTAAGATCCTGGGTTTGAGATTTTGTAGATTTTGGTTTTGGGAAGTAGTCTTGGGGATTTGGCGCTCCTGGGTTTGGAGTGTTTAGGCCTTTGGAGAGTTGTTGATTTTTGTTTTCGTTCTTATTTTTCAGAAACCCAGAGGAGTGGATTGGGGAAGTGGGAAGATGAGTAGGAGTAGAGAGTGGTTTAGGAAATGGGCTGGGTTGGTTTCCTTGTCAACCAGCAGCAGTGAGGAGGAGGACGGCTCATCCTCCTCGTCCCGCTCCTCGACGGAGGTAGACGAGATGCTGCGTCGTCGGAAGAAGTATAGGCAGAAGTATGAGAAACAAATCTTGGAGGTCGATCCCGTTGAGGTCATTTACCCTCGGGATTGGAAAGAGCAGAGAGAGTGGGTGAAACGGTATGCCTGGGCCGAGTTCATCGATGGTAGGGAGGGTTCTGATTTTGAAATGATGAACAGAGAAAGGCTGTTTGAGCGGGGGGTTGCCGTGAGAGAGAGGAGATGCTCGCCCCTCGGAACAACTTCGAGGGGATTTTCTGGGGGGTTATTTTTCGTAACCCGTAGGACTAATGCCGAGCTCCCCTGTTCTTCCACAGGTAACATGCCACCCCGGAAGTGCACCACTCACCCCGAGCTCTACCCCGCACCTCCTGATGCTGACCACTACCAGTGGGTTGATATTGAGCCCAAAGGAGTTCGGTCCAGCCTAGATTCCGAGGACAAACTTGCGGATGCAAAGAGGGTTGTGCTGCCATGCTCTGGGGATACTACTGGAAACTCCTATGAAGTTTTGCCTTGCTCCGTGAATGATAGGATATGCTCGCGGACCGATGAGAACTCGTTTTTCTTCCATGCTGACTTGATACATAACCTCGGCGTGACCCTCCCTTTCACTGACTTGGAGATGAGGGTTTTAAATGAACTCGAACTGGCTCCTTCCCAATCACATCCCAACACTTGGTCATTTCTTCGAGCCTTCCAAAAATATTGTGGAGCCAAAGGATTAGTGTGTACAGTTCGGCTTTTCTTATGGCTGTACAACCCTTTCGTGAGTAACAAAGAAGGGGTAACTGGTCGGCTTTGGGTGTCGACCAAGGCCCGAGGTCATTTCGGGCTCTTCGGCATGTTCACTGACTCTTGGAAGCATTTCAAGCCAATATTTTTTAAGTATAAGTATGTGGGCACGGAGCGACCTTGGTTTCGGGTCGAGACGGGACCGAAGTTTCCCTTGGAATGGACCCATGAGTTCTTCACTCGCCACGTCGGCACGCCACAGAGGTGGTCGGCTGCAACTCTTAATGCCGATGAAGCTGTAACGACCAATCACTTCCAGTCCGAGTACCGGGCCAGGAAGTTCCAGCTTGACATCGGGGTGTTTATGAAGTTCCAGCTTGGTGTTTACAAAGATTGGTAGTTAACTTTACTCTTGCACTTGTATTCTTTCTCTCAACCTCCTGACTGATTTTCTTTATTATTTTGTTTTCAGACAAATACTGGTCGGACATGTCATCGAAGGCGCTCAAAGCTGCCATGGAGGCCCGAAAGAGGAAGAGGACTGACAGCTCTTCCAACGAAACTGTGTCTGCTGAAGTCTCTACCGACACGGCCTCCACTGACTTGGCTCCTCAGCCGCGACCTAATCCTCCTCCAGTGATTTTTGCCCCTCCTCCTCCTCGGTCTCCGAGCCTTAACACTGAGGTGGTTACTGCTGCTGATCTCCCTCCTTCATCGTCAGGTTCGAGGAGGGGAACTGATATTCTTCCAAGGCCGCTAACCACCACTGCCAAACCCTCGGTTAAGGACACTTTGATCAGGATGTCTGGGGTGGAATGGAAGAAAATGGCCGAGGAGCTTGCCTGCCAACTGAAGCGATCGACCAGCATTTTTAATGTGTTGGCAGAGGTCTCGGATGATGTAGAGGAGGGTGTATCTCCTGTTAAGAAGAAGGCCAGATCTGAGTTGGCGGCTGAGGTGGTTGCCTTGAGGAGTGGTCGAGCTTCTGCCGACCAGAAACTGGCCGAATTGGAGGAGAAGCACCGTCGGCAAATGGAGGAGCTTCTCAAAAACCATGAGGAGACGCTGGCCCAAGTTAAAGAAGATGCCCAAAAGGCGGAGGAGGCTGCTAAAGAAGCAGGTCGGCAGGAAGGCTTGGTGAGGTTGAGAGAGTCAGATCTAAGCTGAAGAAAAGGGCTGCTCAAGCACTGAAACATAAGATAGCTGCGACAGAGGCAACCTTCGATTTTGAGAAGGGGGGAAGTAAGATCTTTGCCAATGCTGTTGAGCAGATTCAATTTCTGAACAAGGAGATCCGAGTTCGGGTTGTCGGCGCCAGTCTTGGGTTTGGGGTCGTTGATAGGAAGATGGTGGATTTTGAAAACGACGGAGCTGAGGTAGATCTCGACCAACCTGAAGAGAACCTTCCCAACCCCTTGGAAGAGAAACCCGAGGAAGAGTTCGATCCGACCAAGGTCCAGCTTTCTGATATTGAAGATGATGCGGCGTAAGTCCCTTAAGCTGGGCAGCTTGTATTTTGTCAATGTTTTTGTACAACATGTTTGACAGCATTGGAACTGTTTTATTTTGTTGGTTTTGTCTTTGTATAACATTTTCTTCTGTTTAATGCAAGTGCTATTTTGTTTAACTTGCTGCATCATGTCATTTTTATGCAAGTTTTTCGTTTTAACTTGTTGCATATATACTGTATCCGAGATCGTTTTTATGCAAGACTTTTCTTTAACTTGTTGCACAATGCGAGTTTATATTGTTAACTCGTTGCATGTTCGCTATTGATACCTCGGATCCGAAATGCGATTAGTTGTCGGGTCATCAAGGAAACTTGTTCTGTTAAAAACGCAAGTCCTTGAGACTTGTTGCATTTTGTTTAGTTGCCTGTTGTGATCGGACTTAGTCGGACCTAAGTTGTGGTCAGCTGTTAGGTAACCGAGTAAAATTGTTTTTAAGAATACAAGTCCTTTTTTACTTGTTGTATTCGGATTTAGTCGGACCTGAAAAACACATGATAAAGACAATTTTGTTGTCCTTCGTTAAAACTAAAAATAAATAATTAGGTTGTGCTCGGACGACTCAGTAAGTGCAGTAATCTTATAAGTTTTCCTCTGAAAAAAGGTACTGTATATAAGTGCATACGGTAGGGATCTCGGATCCAGCCACCATAGCCAAGGTGGGTATCCTCGTCCCCGATGTGAAAGAGGTTGCTAAGTGAAGTTATGTGAGAACATTTCACGGCAAGCTGTACTTTATCGGGTGTCCCTTGTACACTGTGCTTATGAGCCGATCTCATTTACAAGATGTTGACTGTACATAGCGCCATGCAACATTTAGGTGGCTAGTGCTAAATGAGAAGCTAGTACGTACGTATATAAAACTGTGGCACTTGAGTAAGGGCAAGTTTGTACTATTTCATTGATCACAAATATGAGTTCATTGCCATTTAGGGAATTTAAAAGTGAGTATATAACAATGGAACAAGACGTAAACAAAGGAAGCAGATGTGAAGACTTTAACAGAAACTAAAATGAAATTAAACTTGAACTTGAACTGAAGGTGCAGGTGATTGCTGATGATATCCGGGGTAATCCTAACTGAAATAGGTTCTCAACTTCGCAACGTTCCGGGAATTCTTGAGCTCGACTCCCTCGAGGGTTTCTAACTTGTATGCCTCAGAGTGTGTTTTTGAAACGACTCTGTAGAGGCCTTCCCAATTCTGGGCAAACTTTCCATCCCTTCGGTTTTTGAGCTCGATGTCTGCTCTTCGGAGTACGAGGTCTCCGACCTCAAAGGACCTGGGTTGCACTGACTTGTTGTATTGCTTTGCTTGTCTTTCTTTTGCTTTCTTCTCTCTAACTGAAGCGGCTTCTCGGATCTCCTCGGCCAATACTAGGTCTTCTTTGATCAGATTCTCATTTTCTTCCTCGGACCTATCCCTCATTCGGAAGGTATGGATCCTTCGTTCGATGGGGATGACCGCGTCACAGCCGTAAGTGAGTCTAAAAGGGGTCTCCCCTGTTGAGGTCTGTACTGTGGTCCTGATCGACCAGAGGACCTCAGGTAGCAGATCGGCCCACCCTCCTTTAGCATGTATAATTCTCTTTTTGAGGCCATCAACAATAGCCCGATTAGTAGCTTCTGCTTGCCCATTAGTCTGGGGGTGTTCGACCGAGGAGAACCGATGAGAGATTCCGAGGTTTTCAGCCAATATTTGAAAGTTGTTGGCAGCAAACTGGCTACCATTGTCAGTAATCAGAGTGAGTGGAAGTACGAAATGAGAAATGGCTTGTTTTACAAAAAAAATTTGGATTCTTGCAGAAGTGATGGTTGCTAATGGTTCGGCCTCAATCCATTTAGTAAAGTAGTCTACTGCTACCACAGTGAACCTTAGCTGACCTGGGGCTGTTGGGAACTGTCCCACAATGTCCATTCCCCACATACTGAAAGGCCAAGGGGAAGCAAGAGAATGGAGTTCCTCAGCGGGCTTCTGATACACATCACTAAAAAAATTGGCACTGAGGACACTTTCTGACATGATCGATGGAATCTGTTACCAAGGTAGGCCAAAAATAACCAGCCCTTAATACTTTCCTTGCTAAGGACTTGCCTCCCACATGGTGGCTCCCCATTCCTCCATGAACCTCGTTCAAGGTTTCTTGGGCTTCCTCGGAGGTGAGACATCGGAGGAGTGGGGAAGACATTCCTCTCCTGTAGAGGATTCCATCAACAATGACATACTCGGCCGCTTTTCTGGTCAGCTTCTTCGCTTCCTTCTGGTCGACGAGGAGTATTCCGTGCTCTAAATATGCCCTGATCGAATGCATCCAGTTCGGAGATACAACAATAGCCATTATTACACTAGGAGTCGAAATCTGTTCTTGAATGAGGCTTCTGTTATTCCCTGCTCCTTTTGTGCTCGCCAGCTTGGAAAGCACATCGGCGCGGGAATTCGAGCAACGGGGAATGTGGGTGATGGAGAATTTGGCAAAGTCCTGAGCCAGAGTCTTAACTTTATCAAGATACTTTTGCAGAATGGGCTCTTTCGTTTGGTAATCTCCGATGACCTGGGAAACCACCAACTAGGAGTCGCTTAGTATTTGAACTTCAACTGCTCCGAGCTCTTTAGGCATACGGAGGCCCGCAAGGACCGCTTCGTACTCAGCCTGATTATTTGAGGATAAGAACTCGAGTTTCAGGGAATATTCAATGCTGAGACCTTCCGCGTTCTCCAAGATCACCCCAGCTCCCGCTCCCCTCTGATTGCTTGAACCATCAACATATATTACCCAAGTGTCCGAGCTAGAGCTTTGGTGGGGCTCTGTGAACTCAGACACGAAATCTGCCAACGCTTGTGATTTAATTGCCCTCCTCGGTTCGTAAGAAATATCGAACTCGGAAAGTTCGACTGCCCACGCCATCATTCTCCCGGCGAGGTCGGGCTTCTGAAGAACTTGCTTAATGGGCTGGGCGGTTCTTACGACAATGGGATAACTCTGGAAGTATTATCGTAACCGCCGTGCAGCGAGGATCAAACAAAATGCGAATTTTTCAACCTTGGAATACCGGAGCTCGGGACCTTGTAGAGCTCGGCTTATGTAGTAAATGGGAAACTCATTTCTGCCCTCATCTCGGACCAACACCGAGCTGAGGGCTAAATCACCAACAGATAAATAAATAACTGTTGCACCCCTTTAAGATCGGCAAGACTCCTCATCTCTAAGATAGCTCGGCACTTGTCGGGGTTTGCTTCTATCCCCCTCTCGGATAGCATGAAGCCGAGGAAGGCGCCCGCGGGGATCCCGAAGGTGCACTTTTCTGGATTCAGCCTCATACTGTGTGCCCTTACCCTTTCCAGCACCATGGTCAGATCTCGGACGTGGTCCTCCTTTTTCCTGCTCTTTGTAATCATGTCATCAATGTAAACCTCCATGGTGGTACCAATGATACCATCAAAGACCTTGTTCATCATTCTTTGATAAGTTGCTCTAGCATTCTTTAGACCGAAAAGCATAACAGTATAGCAGTATGTCACCTTTCCAGTCGTGAATGTGGTTTTATCCTGGTTAGGAGGATGCATTGGGATCTGATTGTATCCTGAATAGGCATCTGTAATTGACAACAGTTGGTAGCCTGCCGAACTATCAACGAGCTGATCTATAATCGGCAGCGGGTGCTGATCCTTGGGGCAGGCTTTATTGAGGTTGGTGTAATCCACACACATCCTCCAACTGCCGTTTGCCTTCCTTACCAAGACTGTGTTTGCAACCCACTCAGCATATGCACCTCTCTGACGAACCCAGCTTCGATTAACTCGCTTCGATTAACTCGGAGACCTTCTCCTGAATCACTTTTGCTTTTTCTGCTCCAATTCTTCTTTTCTTTTGTGCTACTGGCTTTGCTTTCGAATCCATGCTGAGCTTGTGACAGATGAAATTCGGATCAATTCCTGGCATGTCGGCCGAGGTCCAAGCAAACAAATCTCGGTTGGCCCTTAACAGGTTGATGATCTCGACTTGGATTTTCTGAGGGAGGTCGGCTCCCACCTTAACAGTTTTGTTGGGATCGGAAGGATCAATGGGAATTGCCAACCACTCCCCTTGAGGGGAAGGCCTAAGATCATCCTGTTCGTCCCGAACATCCAGCTCAGCTAATAAAACTCTTCCTTTGGCCAACGTCGGACCAGTCAGCTCTTCTTCTTGTTTCTTTTTTATTCCCCGTAGACTCGCGTTGTAGCAGAGTCGGGCCCTGACCTGGTCGGCTTTGACAGTGACGACCTTGTCGTCTGAACCAACAAATTTCATAGCTAAATGCACCGTTGAAACAACTGCCCCAAAGGCTTGCAGGCAAGTTCTTCCCAGTATCACATTATAGGGGGATTCTGAATTGACAACTAGAAACTTAATGATCTCCGTTCGGGCCGAAGGCTGCTTACCTAAGGTCACCGGGAGGTGGATGGCTCCTAGGTGGCGAACCGCCTCTCTCGTGAAGTTAATAAGATTGCCTTCAAATTCGACGAGGTCAGCTGACCTCAACTTTAGTGCTTGAAAGGTGTGGAGAAAAAGAATGTCGGTCGAGCTCCCTTGATCAAGGAATACTCAGGCGACTTCAAAGTTACCAATCAATGCCGTGATCACCATTGGGTCATTGTGATCCGGGATGATGTCCTTCATGTCCTGATCGGAGAAAATAATGGGGATGTTCCGGGATGGTTTCTTACAGATGGGTTTATGATGAACAACTAACACTTGATTGACATACCTCTTCCTTTCTGATCTTTTCTCACCGCCCCCGGCGAAACCTCCCGAGATGGTTTCGACTCTGAAATTTTCCGGTGACTTATCCAAAACCTGCACCACGACCATATTCACTCGTTGTGGCTCTTCGGTTTTCTTTTCTGGAGATGGGTCAGCCTTGGCTTTTCCTTTGTCTCTGTTCGGGCCCCGAGACCATCTTCGGCCTCTTCTCTCAACAGCTTCTCGTACGTACTGTTGCAACTTACCCTGTCTCACCATGTCTTCGATAATGTCTCGAAGCCAGGTGCATTGGTCGGTATGGTGGCCATACCCATCATGGAAGTTGCAGTACTTAGATTTGTCTCTGATGCTATTTTGGTTTCTAAGGAAAGGTGGTCTGGGTAGATGTCTGAGTTCAGTCTGCATGGCTTCCCTCCATACTTGCGACCTCGAAACTGTTAGTGGGGTATAACTATCATACTTGGTGACATAAGGACGTCGGCGGTCATCCTGCTGGCCGACCTGAGGACGTTGCTGGTCACCTTGGTCCACCCTTCCACCTCTGTCGTCCCTTTTTCCTCGAGGGAGACCTCGAGGAAGGGCATTCTGTGAAGCAGCTTGGGCATTCTCCATCCTGGTTGTTTGACCTTTGTTGAACTCCTCTAGGTTGATATACTTGTTGGATCTTTGTCTAAGCTCGGCCATATCTCTTGGTGGCTTACCTATTAGTGAGTCTTTGAACCCACCCTCTGCAAGACCTTGAGTAAAAAGGATGACGGCCACTTCGGGAGATAAGTTGGGAACCGAGCTGGACTCGTTATGTAATCTATGTAGATAAACACGTAGCGATTCGTCAGGTTTTTGTGTCACTGTTGCTAGTGTGTGGTCGGATCTTGGTTGCACACAGCTAGCAGTGTACCTATTGAGAAACGCACACTTCATCTCTTCCCAGCAGTTAATAGAATTCTTAGGTAATGTCGCATACCATCGGAGAACTGGAGCTTGGAGGGTCATGGAGAAAGCTCGGCATTTGAGCCTATCTCCACCACCATAGAAGTTCATAGCTCCCTCGTAAGAGAGTATGTGCTCTTGAGGATCTGTCAAGCCATTATACCTAGGTATGTTGCTAGGTCCGAGTGATCGAGGCCGTACCCGATCAAAATAAAAGGTGTTTATTCTGTAGTACTAGGAAGGTGATCCTAGGTCGTTTCCCAGCGAATATTGGTCTAGGCAAAGTATCAAACACGTAGCGTGCAGTAAAATGGGGGGGGGGGGGGTTTGTGTGTGACAAATGTGAAGAACAAAACACAAACAGAATATAAAAACTAAGAAAATCAGAAACAAAAGCGGGCAAACCCCTTTGGTTACGTACACTACTCAATCCTAGCTCACTAAAGATCGATTCCTCTCCTCTCCTCTGTCCAACTCGTGATAACCAAATACTAAGCGAAAATTCAGTTATCACTCCTAACCCTAACTTCTAATTAAGCATCAGAAACCAGAATTGGAGTTTTTACGAGTTAATACAAATTAAGCATTTATATTCATGTATTATCTCTACGAAATGGAATTAAGCAAACCACTACACATCGATAAACATGAAAACAGAGAAGAGAAAACGAAATTGCATTAATAACAAGAGCTCAAGAGTAGATAATACAATACCAAAGGGATTAACCCTTGAAGTCTAGCCTTCCATGGCCATAAATGAAGAAAAACGAGTAGAAATGGGGAAGAACAAAACCCTAGAAGCCACCACCACTTGGGAGAGCCAAGAGAGAAGTTCTAACCTAGAGAGAGTGAGAAATCTGAAAATGGGAGTGTGTTTTTGGGGGTTACACGAATTTCCCCTCTTAAGACACAAAATGGGCCTAAAACATGGGCCCAAATCCTAAGAAACACTATTCTGAACATTACAATTAAAAAGGGACCTAAATGCAAATTACAATCTTCACTTCAATACTTCAATCTTCATTTCCAAACTTCCCAAAGTGTCCTTGTGCCAAATATTACCTGAAAATAGAAATAGAATTAATTAGGCTAAATAATTCCAAATTAAACAATATTCGGAATATTAGTCCAATAAACTCTAAATCAATAAATCAAGCTAATCAATGTCAAATGGGCAACAAGTATCAATAATAGGAGTAAAATAATGCAAGGAATAATGGGAAATAAAATGCTCATCAAATACCCCCACACTTATCCTTTTGCACTCCTGGGCAAAACCAAAAGATAGGACTATGAAGATCAATATGCACCAAAGTGAATCATGCAACAAGATGACTACAACTAAGAAATGCAAACCTAAGAGATTACATACTTCACAATGAATTCTAGGAAATGCAAAGAAATGGGCAAACTCAAGCACACAAAATGGTTAAGGATCAAAGAGTCAAAGCATCCGCGAACATCATCCAATTACTTCAAGTTGTGAATTCAATGCTCCTAATTATGTGGATTATGTTTTGGTGATGACAAAATAATTAACAAATCATGCCTTGAAGATATTGCAACATCAACATCAACAAGAAGTCAAGAAAAGAAGACAAGTGCCCAATCATTCTCAATCAAATATTAATTGTAAATTTCTAATTTATGTTGAGAGTGGGTAGAAATAGTTAGTCTCTTCTAGGAATAAATTTTTATATGTTTATTAAGTTGAGATTGACCAAAAATTAATACTTGAGAGGAAAAATAAAATTGAAAAATAATTTTTCCCATATCTGATCAAAATACTCGAGTATTTTGATAAAGACTCGAGTATATACTCGAGTATTTATAGAAAAACTCGAGTATTTGTGCCAGGTCAGCAATTATGACCGTTAGTCTTGTTCGTGCACCAATTCACTCGTGACCGACCAAAAAGACTCGAGTATTTACCAAAAAAACTCGAGTATTTTTGTCCAGTCAGCAAAAATGAACGTTGGAGAGACTCAAAAACTCAATTGAGGGCATTTGAGTCTCATCCAACCCCAAGAGAGAATTCAGAACCTTATTGTAAAATTTCTCTTTGAATTTGTGCAAGAACAAACAAGACAACAACACATCATTGATTACAAGCTTTCATAATTTCCTCTTCTCAAGTGTTAATTCCCAAAAAGCTCAACTTCTCACTCATATTGTCATTTTATTCCAAGTTGAGTTTTAGGCCTCAATTCTTACATTGAGCTGTGCTTATTTGTGCTAATCCATTGTGAGATTAGTAATACACATACAAAAAGCTTGATTATTCAAAGTCTTGGATTGTTCCCAAGCAAACCCTAAGTGGCTTAGGGTGTTGGAAGTCTTGAGAGGTTCTCAAGCACAAGACTAGGAGGTTCCTAGCCCGGTGGAGTTTCTTGAAGGGAGTTCAAGGAAGCTTTGTGAAGAGTTCTTCAATCACCGGAATCAAATTGGGGTAGAAATCAAGAGTTTGGTACACTCTTGAAAGGGTTAGGTTGAGTGAGGCCATTCTCAAGCAATCCTTTGTAATTTCTAACAATTTGATTATTAGTAGAAACTCCTAAGTGATTAGGAGGACTGGATGTAGCTCATTGTTGGAGTGAACCAGGATAAAATTGCTTGAGTGTTGGTTTATTGCTTTTAATCTACTTTCTAGCTCAATAGACTTAAGTCATTTCAATCAATTAGGATTTATACAATTAGGTAGCAAGTTCAAGGAATCTTTGTGTTTAAAAGTTATTTAGATTGCTTGCTATTCTGTTGGATAAGTTCCTGTTTATTATTGAATTGATTTGAGTTAAATTGCTGAATTTTCGTTTCTGGTTTTTCTGCTATCTGATAGGAAAAACGCGAGTATTTCAGAAAAGACTCGAGTTGTTCATCACTGAAAAACTCGAGTATTTCTCAAAAGACTCGAGTCTTTTGTGTCTGATTCCAGAAAATTCAGTCTTAGCTCCATTCTTCAATTATCAATCGAAATATTTGGTATTAGTGCTTCAAAATACTATTCACCCCCCCTCTAGTATTTGCTTAGCCCGCTTGTTGGTTTCCAACAAGTGGTATCAGAGCTCGGTCGAAAGATCGAGTGTAACAACTTTTTCGAAAAAGATCCTTTTGGAAACTTAATGGGCTCTAGCAATAACTTTGGTGGAGAAGGAGCTTCAATAAACCGTCCTCCACTATTTAATGGTGAAGGATATGTTTATTGGAAAACTCGCATGAAAGTTTTTATTGAAGCAATTGATATGGATATTTGGGATGCAATTGAAAACGGTCCTTTCATTCCCAAAAAGAAAATAAATGATGAAATTGTTGAAATTCCAAGGAGTAGTTGGAATGATGATGAAAAGAGAAAAGTTTCATTTGATTTAAAAGCTAAAAACATCATCTTTTCGGCCTTATCCCATGATGAATTTTATAGAGTTTCCCAATGTAAATCGGCAAAAGAAATGTGGGATACTTTGCAAGTCACACATGAGGGAACAAGTGAGGTTAGAAATGCAAGATTGAATTCTCTAACTCACGAATATGAATTGTTCCACATGTTGCCAAATGAAACCATTAGTGACTTGCAATGGCGATTCTCTCACATTGTTAATCATTTGATTTCCTTGGGAAAAGTATTTCGCAATGGTGAAACTACTAACAAAATTCTAAGATGTCTTGATAGGAGTTGGCAACCCAAGGTAACCGCCATCAAGGAATCTAGAGACATAAATAGCATGGACTTAGCCACTTTGTTTGGCAAACTCCAAGAGCATGAGATGGAGCTTACAAGACTTGGGATTCATGAGGAATCAGACAAAAAGAAAAAGGGCATAGCACTCAAAGCTTCAACTAAAGCTACAAAAGAAGTTGAAGAATGCTCTACAAGTGGAGATTCCGATGGTGAACCAAATCAAGAAGAATTTGGGATGTTTGTGAAAAGATTCAACAAATTTTTCAAAGGGAAGAAAGGTGGATCTTCATCCAATTTCAAGAGAACCAAAGACTCCAAACAAAGAGAAAAGAGTACCAATGATGGAGTTAAGTGTCATGAATGTGGAGGGGTTGGTCACATAAGAATGGAATGTGCCACATTCTTGAAGAAGAATGACAAGAAGACCCAAGAGACCAAAGGGAAGCGTGCATACATTGTTTGGGATGCACCGGAGAAGAGCAATGAATCATCTTCAAGTAGCTCCGGTGATGAAAATGCAAACCTTTGTCTCATGGCCAAGAACAATCATGAGTCCTCATCAAGAGCTAATCATGGCATGAGTGAAAGTGATGATGAGGTAACCTCTAGCTCTTCTTGTTCATCTTCAAACTCCATTTCATATGATGATTTGCAAGAAGCTTACAATGAAATGTTAATTCAATTTAAAAGGCTTGCTAAAATTAATAAGGAAAAAGGAAAGAAAATTTTGGAGTTTCAACATGAAATTGATGAATTGCAAAAATCTATAAATGAGTTGAAACTTCAAAATGAATCCTTGGAACTTATTAATTCTAGTCATCAAAGT
This sequence comes from Crotalaria pallida, assembly GCA_037953625.1. Taxonomy (NCBI): domain Eukaryota; kingdom Viridiplantae; phylum Streptophyta; class Magnoliopsida; order Fabales; family Fabaceae; genus Crotalaria; species Crotalaria pallida. The sequence continues at coordinate 30,445,535 of CM075653.1, forward strand.
GATTGTGCAAATCATGAGGAAATTATCACTTCATGTGAGAGATGTGATGATCTTGAAAAAGAAGTGAAAGAGTTGAAAAACAAACTCACAATCTCACATAGTGATAGAAACCTCAACCGGTTGTTGAACTCTCAAAGACATAATCACAACAAAACCGGTTTAGGATATGTTCATAAAAAGGACAAAAAGTACAAGGTGGTTGGAACATTTTCTAAGAAAAACTCATCAAAGAGACCAACTTGTACTTATTGTGGAAAAGTTGGACATATCAACATTGAGTGCCATATTAAGAAGTTTGAAATGAATAAGGGCACTTATATGTGGATTAAGAAGGGAGAAAGTCCCAACACTAACCCTAAGGGACCCAACATTGTTTGGGTACCCAAAGTGAAAAAGTGATTTCATTTTGTAGGTGTGTCTTCGAACGGGAAAACAATTGTGGTATCTTGATAGTGGATGTTCGAAGCACATGACGGGAGATAAGCGGCACTTCATTGAGCTTACTCCAAAGGAAAAGGGTTATGTCACTTATGGTGACAACAACAAAGGCAAAATCCTTGGTATTGGTAAAATCGGAAACTCTTCAAACTTGATTATTGATAATGTGCTCTATGTTCAAGGATTAGAACATAATCTCTTGAGCATAAGCCAATTATGTGATGTTGGTAATCATGTAGTTTTTACCTCTACCCATTGCCTCATTAAAAGTGACAAAGATGAATCAATCAAATTTGTTGGTAGAAGGTCAAATAATACTTACTTAGTTGATTTGAACAAAGTCACTTCTTTGGTCTCTACTTGTTTAGTGAGCAAAGAAAATGACACTTGGTTATGGCATCGTAGGACCGCTCATATTAATGTAAACCAATTGAAGAAAATACAATCTAAAGATCTAGTAGTTGGTTTACCAAAGCTAAATTTTTCTATTGAAGGTGTTTGTTCTCCTTGCAAGAAATGTAAACAAACTAAAAACACCTTTGGATCAAAAATGGTGATGTCCACATCAAGGCCATTAGAAATGCTTCATATGGACTTGTTTGGACCATCACAAGTAAAAAGCTTTGGTGGCAACTATTATGCATTGGTAATTGTTGATGACTTCTCTAGGTTTACATGGACTTTATTCTTAACTACTAAGAGTGAGACCTACAAATCTTTTAAACATCATGTCAAACTTTTGCAAAACCAAGTAAATCAAAAAGTAATTATTATTCGTACCGATCATGGTGGAGAATTTGAAAACCACAAATTTGATAGATTTTGTGCTAAAAATGGTATTGAGCACCAATTCTCCGCACCAAGAACTCCGGAACAAAACGGAGTGGTAGAGCGGAAAAATAGGGTGCTAGAGGAACTTGCTAGAACCATGTTAAATGATTCTCAAGTACCTCAATATTTTTGGGCCGATGCCGTCAATACGGCTTGTTATGTTTTAAATCGTATTTTGATAAGGCCCTCTTTGGATAAAACCCCCTATGAACTTTACAAGGGAAGAAAACCAAATATATCTCATTTTCATGTCTTCGGATGCCAAGTTTTTGTTTTAAATAATGGAAAAGAACACATTGGCAAGTTTGATTCCAAATCCGATGAAGGCATATTTTTAGGCTATTCTTCTCATAGTAAAGCTTATAGAATTTTCAATAAAAGAACTTTAACTATTGAGGAATCAATTCATGTGGTTTTTAATGAGTCTTCAAAAGAAGATAGTGTTTTATGTGATGCTAGTGAAGATGGCATTGTCTTTTCAAAAGAAGAAAAAGAGAGAGAGAATTCAAAAGTTGATGAAGGAGAAGTAAGGGAAGAACTTCCTCCAACTTGGAAATCGGTCAAGGCTCATCCTATAGACAAAGTCATAGGAGATATGTCAAAGGGAGTACTTACTCGTAGGTCTATTCAAAACATTTGCCACTATGTCTCATTTGTTTCTCAAATTGAACCCGATTCAATTAAAAAGGCCATTGAGGATGATCATTGGGTTCTTGCTATGCAAGAAGAATTAAACCAATTTGAAAGAAATGAAGTTTGGGATCTAGTCCCTAAACCCGATGATCATACCATAATTGGTACTAAATGGATTTATAGAAACAAACTTGATGAATCCGGGTTGATTATAAGAAACAAAGCTAGACTAGTAGCTCAAGGGTACAACCAAGAGGAAGGTATCGATTATGATGAGACCTTTGCTCCGGTTGCACGTCTTGAAGCAATCCGAATTTTACTTGCTTATGCTTCAATCATGAAATTCACTTTATATCAAATGGATGTTAAAAGTGCTTTCTTGAATGGGTTTATAAATGAAGAAGTGTATGTCAAACAACCCCCCGGTTTTGAAAATAGTGAATTTCTAAACCATGTTTATAAATTGAAAAAGGCACTCTATGGATTGAAACAAGCTCCTAGAGCTTGGTATGATCGATTGAGTTCCTTTATATTAGAAAACAAGTTTCAAAGAGGGAAGGTTGATAATACACTATTTATTTATAAAACCAAGGATGACATTTTGTTAGTACAAATCTATGTTGATGATATCATTTTCGGTGCTACTAACGTGTCTCTTTGTAGAAACTTTTCAAATTTGATGAAAAAGGAATTTGAAATGTCAATGATGGGAGAACTCAAGTTCTTCCTAGGCTTACAAATAAAGCAAGTCAAGGAGGGGATATTTGTGCATCAAGGGAAATATTGCAAAGAGCTCCTTGAGAAATTCGGATTGGACAAGTGCAAGGAAGCCTACACTCCAATGAGCACATCATGCTACCTAGACAAGGATGAACAAGGTACACCGGTTGATGTTAGTAAGTATAGGGGTATGATAGGTAGTCTCCTATATCTCACTGCATCTAGACCGGATATTATGTTTAGTGTATGCATGTGTGCTAGATTTCAAGCTAATCCTAAAGAATCTCACCTATCCGCAGTTAAACATATATTTAAGTATCTAAAAGGAACAATTAACACTGGTTTATGGTATCCTGCTGATGCCAATCTTTGTTTAGTTGGTTACTCGGATTCCGACTTCGCCGGATGCAAGCTTGATCGCAAAAGCACCAGTGGTACTTGCCATTTCTTGGGAAGTTCATTGGTGTCATGGTTTTCTAAAAAGCAAGCTTGTGTCGCTCTTTCTACCGCCGAAGCGGAATATATCGCAGCCGGTAGTTGTTGTGCTCAACTGTTATGGATGAAACAACAATTATCGGATTTTGGTTTGAAACTTGAAAATATTCCGATTAGATGCGATAACACGAGTGCAATCAATTTGACTAAGAATCCGGTGTATCACTCAAGAACTAAACACATTGAAATAAGACATCATTTTTTAAGAGATCATGTACAAAAGGGTGATTGCACAATTGAATTTGTTAGTACCACAAATCAATTAGCCGACATTTTTACAAAACCTCTACCAAGGGACACCTTTTATCATATTAGGAGAGAACTTGGTATTTTAGATGAAGCTAATATAGGCTAATTGCATTGTGTGTCATTTTTGGAAAATCACCATATTAGTCTTACTCTAATGTGTTATTGATTCTTAGTTAAATTGTCCTTGATGATATTTGAAATTGTATATGTTAATTGTGTGTGATTCTGTACTGTATTCCAAGTTGGTAGTGAAGCATTTGTGTTTGATTTGTGTTTGGTCTTTTAAAACTGAGTTTTTACTTTCTGTTCTGTCAAAATACTCGAGTTTTTCCAAAAACACTCGAGTATTTTAATTCAAAATTGAAAAAGTTTTTAATCAGGGTCTGAGAAAAACACTCGAGTGTTTCTCCAAACACTCGAGTCTTTATTAAATTACTCGAGTGTTTTTCAAAACACTCGAGTCTTTAGAAACCCCCAATTTTTGAACTTTCAGACCAAACTCGAGTATTTTCCAAAAACTCGATTATTTTGCCTTTCCCTGAAATTTGAACTTTCGGACCAAACTCGAGTTTTTACGTTTTTACTCGAGTTTTCTGGGGAAATCTGGGCTGAGTCATGAACGACTCGAGTATATTCTCAAACACTCGAGTATTTTTCAACGAACAACTCGAGTATTGTTGAATATACTCGAGTATTTTGGCGAGTTTATATATACTCCAGCCCCCACAAACTCGAGTTTCACGAACCCCTTTCTCTTCTCTCTCGGTTTTCTCATATCTCTCTCCTCAAAACTCCGTTTTTACTCAAATTTTTGCCAACTCTTACTAGTTTTACATCCTCTAATCACTTTTCTACCATTATTTCAACGAATTTCAACTCTTTTCAACCTCAAATCCGTCACCCCCTTTTCAAACCCTAACTTTCCAAAACTTCAATTTTCATCAATTCCTCTATGGCTTCATCATCTGGCAAAGGAAAGAGAGTAAGGATTGCTGACTCATCTTCCGAGGAGGAAATTTCCGACTACTATCAAGAGGATGAACGCTTGGAAAGGATGGAAGGCTTTGCCACCAGAGAATTCGGAGTAATCACATGGATCAATAGTACTTTCCTTGAGAGTAAGGGTTTCCATTTTGTTACTAACCTTAGATATCAGAAACTGATTCAATTTCTGGAATTTCATGGACCTATATATCCTAGGTTAGTTAGAACATTCTATGCAAACCTTAGGCTAAAGGACAATGTCATAGAAACAATGGTTGAGGGTGTTCGTTTTAAAATTAGCACTAAGGACCTCTTTGTAGCTTTTGGGACAACCCGTCACGGGGACAATTCTCTAAAGGCCGATGCGGACGGCATTTTTCAAAGTTGTTTGCGCCCCGGTCGTGTATGGATCGAAGGAGTTAAGCATTCCTCATACATGACTGTCCAATCTAGGGTGTTGCATTATATTGTTTGTCATCAATTAGTGCCTCAAACCTCACCCAATTATGCCAAACCCACAAACAATGAACTTAGGCTTCTTAGTGCCATCCTGAACAATAAGAAGCTGAACTGGAGTCGCATAATTTTGGATAGAATGCTCCTTGCTGCTAAGTCTAAACACCCAAAAACCCTGCCCTATGCCATGCATGTTTGTTATCTGTTGAGTTACTTCAAGGTGCCTATCCCACGCAATGAAGAGAAAAAGACTCTTCATGTGAACCAGCATTGCCTCAACAAAGGCACCTTGAGTCACCAGGACATGGCATTCCATGAACCCTCTGGTCAATACTTGTACCGATCTGATATTGCTGAGCTAGAGAGGGTTGCAAATGTGGCAGCTCAACAAGGGATGGATGCCCATCAGATGGAAGAGGAAGCTGCTGCATTTGCCCAGGCTGAAGAAGGGGATCCTATTGATCAGATTAACTTTGATGACTTCGCTGGATCTCAATCTGGGTTTGACAACTCGGGCTGGAGAGAGAATGTGATCACACGTCTGGACACTTTAGATGGGAGAATGGACTCCCTTGTGCATGCTTTGGACAGCCAGCGTGATGATTTTGTTAGCTTAGACACTAGGATGAGTGCAGAGTCTGCCATGTTTTATTCTCATTTGGATCAGCACTCGGCCCAGATTAATGCCCGCCTGGACCAGCAGTCAGGGGAGATGCACCGCCGGTTTGATGAGATGATGGCGGCCTTCTCTCGATTTTATCCTCCTCCAGATGATCCAGCTCCTTCGATGTTTTGATGATGTTGACCTTTGCAGTCTATCTTAGTTTTCATTCTATTTTTATCATATTGGTCTTTGTTACATTTTCTGTATTTTGAGAACTTGGTGTTTTGAGACTTTGGGTTTCTTATTGCACCTTTGATTTGGACCTTTTATGATGTTTTTATGTTAATGAATTTGGTTTTCATTATGATGTTTGTGCAAAGCTTCAGGGGGAGCTCTTTATCGTTATTATATCTCCGTTTTATTTGCATAATTGGTTATGGGGTTTTCCGATTATGCACCTCTCCTCCCTTGATCTTTTTCCTAAATTGTTACATCTTTTTGGCGTATGACAAAAAGGGGGAGAGATATTATTACACTTGTCTTGTCTTGATATTGTTGCACCTAAAATCTCTAATTATGGTATATACTCTGATAATTGTTAAATTCTCTAATACCATAGGCTTGGTGCTAAAATTAAATTGTCATAACATCTTGCTCAAGCTGAATTTTTAGATAGGTGAAAAGTATCATATAGTGAGGGGGAGTTGCATCTCCAAGTGGATCAAGCTTAACAAATGGATCAAGTGTTAATTATTTTGTCATCACCAAAAAGGGGGAGATTGTGAATTCAATGCTCCTAATTATGTGGATTATGTTTTGATGATGACAAAATAATTAACAAATCATGCCTTGAAGATATTGCAACATCAACATCAACAAGAAGTCAAGAAAAGAAGACAAGTGCCCAATCATTCTCAATCAAATATTAATTGTAAATTTCTAATTTATGTTGAGAGTGGTTGAGAGTGGGTAGAAATAGTTAGTCTCTTCTAGGAATAAATTTTTATATGTTTATTAAGTTGAGATTGACCAAAAATTAATACTTGAGAGGAAAAATAAAATTGAAAAATAATTTTTCCCATATCTGATCAAAATACTCGAGTATTTTGATAAAGACTCGAGTATATACTCGAGTATTTATAGAAAAAGTCGAGTATTTGTGCCAGGTCAGCAATTATGACCGTTAGTCTTGTTCGTGCACCAATTCACTCGTGACCGACCAAAAAGACTCGAGTATTTACCAAAAAAACTCGAGTATTTTTGTCCAGTCAGCAAAAATGAACGTTGGAGAGACTCAAAAACTCAATTGAGGGCATTTGAGTCTCATCCAACCCCAAGAGAGAATTCAGAACCTTATTGTAAAATTTCTCTTTGAATTTGTGCAAGAACAAACAAGACAACAACACATCATTGATTACAAGCTTTCATAATTTCCTCTTCTCAAGTGTTAATTCCCAAAAAGCTCAACTTCTCACTCATATTGTCATTTTATTCCAAGTTGAGTTTTAGGCCTCAATTCTTACATTGAGCTGTGCTTATTTGTGCTAATCCATTGTGAGATTAGTAATACACATACAAAAAGCTTGATTATTCAAAGTCTTGGATTGTTCCCAAGCAAACCCTAAGTGGCTTAGGGTGTTGGAAGTCTTGAGAGGTTCTCAAGCACAAGACTAGGAGGTTCCTAGCCCGGTGGAGTTTCTTGAAGGGAGTTCAAGGAAGCTTTGTGAAGAGTTCTTCAATCACCGGAATCAAATTGGGGTAGAAATCAAGAGTTTGGTACACTCTTGAAAGGGTTAGGTTGAGTGAGGCCATTCTCAAGCAATCCTTTGTAATTTCTAACAATTTGATTATTAGTAGAAACTCCTAAGTGATTAGGAGGACTGGATGTAGCTCATTGTTGGAGTGAACCAGGATAAAATTGCTTGAGTGTTGGTTTATTGCTTTTAATCTACTTTCTAGCTCAATAGACTTAAGTCATTTCAATCAATTAGGATTTATACAATTAGGTAGCAAGTTCAAGGAATCTTTGTGTTTAAAAGTTATTTAGATTGCTTGCTATTCTGTTGGATAAGTTCCTGTTTATTATTGAATTGATTTGAGTTAAATTGCTGAATTTTCGTTTCTGGTTTTTCTGCTATCTGATAGGAAAAACGCGAGTATTTCAGAAAAGACTCGAGTTGTTCATCACTGAAAAACTCGAGTATTTCTCAAAAGACTCGAGTCTTTTGTGTCTGATTCCAGAAAATTCAGTCTTAGCTCCATTCTTCAATTATCAATCGAAATATTTGGTATTAGTGCTTCAAAATACTATTCACCCCCCCTCTAGTATTTGCTTAGCCCGCTTGTTGGTTTCCAACACAAGTATGCAAAGAAACCAATGACATCAAGAGGATAGTCACAAAGATGATAGAAACTCACAAGGATCACTCAAAAGTGTTTACACTCAAGTGTTTGGGGTTAATCATTATTTACACTCAAGGCACATCATGAAAAACAAACACAACCATAAGCTTGACAAGCCTCTAACATCAACCATCAACACACATGCACAAAATGATCAAAAGGTCTTTTAAGGGTTGTAATGGGGCCAAGGACAAGGTAGGATAAAAATATGGGAATGTAGCTAAAACCAAGGGAATAGAGGAGCAATGGGGAATAAGTAAAAAGTAAGCAAAATCCACCCCAAAATCAACAACCACTAATTCCAATCCTCTTTGCCTCAACAACCTTTTATTCACTTTTTTTTTCTTTTTTTTTTCTTCTTTTTTTTTTTATTTTTGCATTTTTTTTTGTATTTTTGTCTTCTATTTTTTTTTGTTTTTGAGAGATATACAAAAAGAAAAGAAGAAACAACACAAATGGCATGAAGATGAAGCCATAACTATAACAACCAATGAGGCAAAACCAAGAACTCAACCAATTAAAGCATAAAGCATACTTCTTTCCTAATACCCATTCCCAAAACAATTCCAAAGCTCCAAAATTCCCTAAGGTTAGGACAATCATGGTTTTTCAGTCATAGGCTTGTAATGAGCTAAAGAACAAGGAAAGGGATAAAAAGGCTCAAAGGGGCTAGCAAAGGATACATTCATTCAAGGTAGGCTCATATGGCTAGTAGCTTATTCAAGAAAGAAAGTGCCTAAATCATTTCAAAATGTGCATGAGCAATCAAGTATCAACAAGAGTCAAGTCAAGTTCTAGAGTGCAAGTAATCCAGAGTGCAATCACACATGAAAGAAAATTAGGTGGCATATATAGCAATCCACCCACAATTAAGGCTCAAATCCTCACAAAAGGGACAATTTTATCACAGTGTTACCACCTCTTAATTATCAAAAGCAACTTTACACACAGAAATGCATGAATTCAGACACAAGATACCAAAACTCTACTAAAATGAAGCAAAAACATGCAAGAAAATGCCCAAAACTAAGCAAAACCTAAAAAAAAATCAAAGCAAAATATGCAACCTAAACTACTCTCCCCCCACACTTAAATCACACATTGTCCTCAATGGAACACAAATAGCAGAATCAGACAGATATAGACAAGTGTAATAAAAAGAGTAAGGAAGGAGAAAAGGAGACTCCCTAAGTCATGGTTGTTCAAAAGTGGGGTCGACCAATGAGGCCTCCTCCACAGGTGCATCATCCAAAGAAGGGGTGGTTAGGAAAGGCTTGAGTCGGTGGCCATTGACTTTGAAGCTCTTGTTCGTGGACTCACTCTTGATCTCCACAGTGCCATAAGGAAACACTTGGGTGACTACAAACGGTCCAATCCATTTAGAGCGAAGCTTTCCACTCATGAGTCCAAGCCTAGAGTTGTAGAGCAAAACTTTTTGACCATCCAAGAACTCCTTTCTGGAAATGGAGTTATCATGAAGCTTCTTGGTCTTCTCTTTGTAGAATTTGGAGTTCTCATAGGCCTCCAAGCGGATCTCATCTAGCTCACTCAACTGCAGCTTCCTCTCCTCACCCGCTTGATCAAGAGCTAAGTTACATTGCTTCACAGCCCAATATGCACGGTGCTCTATCTCCACAGGCAGGTGGCACGCCTTACCAAAGACAACCCGATAGGGTGACATCCCTATGGGTGCCTTGTAAGTGGTCCGATGGGCCCACAGAGCATCCTCCAATCGTGTGCTCCAATCCTTTCTATTAGGCTTCACCATCTTCTCCAAAATCCGCTTGATCTCTCTATTTGAAATCTCAGCTTGCCCGTTGGTTTGGGGGTGATAGGGTGTAGAAACTTTGTGCACAACCCCATACTTCTTGAGCAAAGCTTGCATGGATCTATTGCAGAAGTGTGTGCCTTGATCACTAACTATGGCTCTAGGTATGCCAAACCTGCAAAGGATATTAGACCTGACAAAATCTACAACAACCTGAGCATCATTAGTCCTGGTGGCCTTAGCTTCCACCCATTTGGATACGTAATCCACAGCAAGTAAGATATAATAAAAACCAAAAGAAACAGGAAAGGGTCCCATGAAATCTATACCCCAGACGTCAAACACCTCACAAAACAACATAGGTTGTTGCGACATCTGTTGCCTCCAAGATAGGGCGCCTCCTACTCTTTGACACTGCTCACACGAGCTGCAGATGTTGCTCGCATCCTTGAAAATGGTAGGCCAATAAAATCCAGAATCCAGCACCTTTCGTGTTGTCCTTTGAGTACCAAGGTGGCCTCCCTCTGGTGAAGCATGGCAAAATTGGAGAACCGATTGGATCTCCTGGTCTGGAATGCACCTGCGAATGACCTGATCATTGCAAAAACGCCATAAATAGGGGTCATCCCATACATAATGCTTGGCATCGCTCTTTAATTTGTCTCTTTGAGCTTTGGATGCCAAGGCAGGAAAAACAGAAGCAACCAGATAATTAACAATGTCTGCAAACCAAGGAGTTTGGGGAAGGGGATGGGAAACATATAAAGAAAAAAGCTGCTCATCCGGGAAGTTATCCCGGATAGGAAATGCATCCTCCTCTCTCTCTATCCTGCTCAAGTGGTCTGCGACAAGGTTATGCGCACCACTCCGATCCTGAATCTCAAGATCAAACTCCTGGAGGAGCAACATCCACCTAATCAACCTAGGTTTGGAATCTGTCTTTTTCAAAAGATACTTCAGAGCAGCATGATCAGTGTACACTACAACCTTAGAACCAAGCAAATATGATCTAAACTTGTCAAGTGCAAAAACAATAGCCAAAAGTTCTTTTTCAGTTGTTGTGTAATTAACCTGTGCTGCATCTAAAGTCCTAGAAGCATAATAAATCACATGCGACAGCTTACCAACCCTTTGGGAGAGAACTGCTCCCAAAGCATAATTTGAAGCATCAGTCATGAGCTCAAATGGGAGGGTCCAATCAGGTGGTTGGATGATGGGAGTGGTGGTCAGTGCTTTCTTCAATTCATCAAATGCCCTCTTGCATTGGTCTCCAAATTCCCATGGGGCATCCTTTTGAAGCAACTTGGAAAGAGGAAGGGCAATGTTGCTAAAGTTCTGAATAAACCTGCGATAGAAACCTGCATGACCAAGAAAAGAACGCACCTCTCGCACGCAAGAGGGGTAAGGCAAATGTGATATTACATGCAGCTTAGCAGGGTCAACTTCTATGCCCTTGTGCGAAAAAATGTGCCCTAAGACTATGCATTGTTCTACCATGAAGTGGCATTTTTCAAAATTCAAGACAAGGTTAGTCTCAATGCACCTGTTAAGCACCTTAGTCAAATTATCAAGACATGCATCAAATGAGGAGCCATAAACACTAAAATCATCCATGAAGACCTCTATGCAATGCTCGAGCAAGTCAGCAAAAATACTCATCATACATCTTTGAAATGTGGCAGGAGCATTGCATAGGCCAAAAGGCATCTTTCTATATGCAAATGTGCCAAAAGGACAGGTAAATGTGGTCTTATGTTGGTCCTCTGGTGCAATGCAAATTTGAAAATAACCAGAGAATCCATCTAAGAAGCAATAATGAGATTTACCTGCCAGGCGCTCCAACATCTGATCAATGAAGGGGAGAGGGAAATGATCCTTGCGAGTCGCCTGGTTGAGCTTTCTGTAATCAATGCAGACTCTCCAACTGTTCTGCACTCTAGTGGGAATCAGCTCATCCTTCTAATTTTTGACAACTGTGACACCAGACTTCTTGGGGACAACTTGAACCGGGCTCACCCAAGTGCTATCTGAAATTGGGTAGATGATACCCGCTTGGAGCAGCTTGGTGACCTCTTTCTTAACCACATCAAGAATCTGGGGGTTCAATCGTCTTTGGGGTTGTCTCACTGGTTTAGCCCCATCCTCCAACAAAATGCGGTGCATGCACATGGAGGGGCTAATTCCAGGAATATCCGCTAAAGTCCATCCAATTGCCCTCTTGTTCTTTCTTATCACATCCAGCAGTTTCTCTTCTTGATCAACAGAAAGTGAGGTAGAGATGATCACTGGGAGTTTCTGCTCATCCTCCAAGTAAGCATATTTGAGATGAGGAGGGAGGGGCTTCAGGTCCAACGAGGGTGCCTGCATAATAGATGGAAGTAAAGGGACAACAGAAATGGATTCTGCTGCCTGCACCTGAACAAGTGAATCAGACTCATGCATAACAGATATGGGGTTAGGGTTAGCATAATCTGAATCTATAACATATGAATCATCAGATGCAGTGGCAGAGTCTAGAAACTGAGCTATTTCAGTGCATGCGGTGCACCATCCAGAGTTAGTGCATGATGGACAAGTAAATGAATCAGTGAAAGATGGCAATTCAAAATCATGATGCAAAATGTCAAGCATATGCTCATCTATCAAATCATCAAGCAAGTCCACATGGAAAACAGAGTGATCCTCAGGAAAATGTTTCATAGCATGGAAAATGTCAAATCGGATCACACTGCCATCAAACTCCATGGAAAGTGAACCTGAATGCACATCTATCTTGGTTCGGGCTGTTTTCAAAAATGGCCTCCCCAAAATAATAGGAACAGCATTACGGGGAGAGTCATCTTCCATATCAAGTATGTAAAAATCAGCAGGGAAGATCAACTCTTTAACCCGAACCAAGACATCCTCTATCAAACCTGCGGGGTGGGCAGTACTTCTATTTGCCAATTGAATCACCACACCCGTAGGTTGAAGAGGTCCAAGAGAAAGAGACTTAAAAACAGACATAGGCATGACATTTATGGATGCTCCTAAATCTAGCATAGCATTTTCAAACTTAACATTGCCTATGATGCAAGGTATAGAGAAAGTTCCAGGATCCTTACATTTTTCAGGAATGTGAGGGATAGGTTTACCTATGAGAGCGGAGACATTCCTTCCCATGCTTATCCTCTCATTGCCCTTGAGTCTTCTCTTATGAGTGCACAACTCCTTAAGGAACTTCGCATACCTTGGAATCTGTTTTATTGCATCAAGAAGGGGTATGTTGACTTCCACCTTCCTGAATGTGTCAAGAATGTCCTTGTCCACCTCTTCCACCCTTTTGTTTTGAGGCACTCTTGATGGGAATGAAAGAGGAACAGGAGGAGGTTGTAGGACAACAGCAGGGCTTGTGGTTGAAGTTGAGGAGGGTTGAGTTGGATGATTCTCTTTGGTGCCAGCATGCTCACCTTCATCTACCACTTGGCTCTTCCCTTTAGAGGAAGCTAGAGCATCATTGTTGAGGTGAGGTTATGGTGTGGGTGTGACAATCTGCTTTCCCGACCTCAGGTTGATGGCACTCACATTCTGATTCTGAGGGTTGATCACAGTTTGGGATGGCAACTTGTCAGAATTTTGAGATTGCAAGTTTTTGAGAGAAGTTGCCATTTGACCCATCTGATTTGTCAAAGTCTGAATGGATGCCTCTTGTCTCTGAATGGATGCTCTAGTCTCTTGTTGAAATTGGAGGTTCTGAATGGTCATTTGCCTCACCAACTCCTCCAAGGTAGGTTGGTTGGATGGAGGGGCTGATGGTGCAGGATGAACCACTTGTTGCTGTTGTTGTTGCCTTTGCTGCTGGATGGGAGGAGGTACATATGGTGGTCTACTCGGTCCAGCGGTGTTCTGAAATGGAACATTAGGAGAAAGTTGCTGTTGTTGATCAGACCACTTCAGATTGGGATGGTTCCTCCATCCAGGGTTGTATCTATTGGAAGAGAGGTCATGATTGTGTTGTTGTGGGCCTCTATTGTTGTATATGTTTGCTGCATAGGCCTCGGGTTGGTCACCACTTGTCATCGGCTGTTTCTGTTGAAGGGAAGGGCATGCATCTGTGGGGTGCTCAATGGATGTGCATATGCCACACACTCTAGCAGGAAGTATCATCTTTTTCTGATTGACAGCCAATTGTGTGACCAATGTTGTGAGAGAATCAATTTTCTGCTCAAGCTTCTCAACCTTGCCCGAGTCTGCACCAACGTCATTTACATCCCTCACAACTATTGCATCACTGTTGCTTCTTGCATGGAATTGTTGACAATTGGAAGCCATCTTCTCAATTTTGCTCCTGGCTTGTAAGGGTGTCATATCTCCCAATGTACCACCACTTGCAGCATCTACCATGTTTCTTTCCATGAAGTTGAGACCTTCATAAAAGTACTGGATGAGAAGCTTCTCTGAGATCTGATGGTGAGGGCAGGAAGCACACAACCTCTTGAATCTCTCCCAATAATCATAGAGACTCTCTCCATGTTGTTGCCTGATACCAGAAATTTCCTTTCTGATTGCAGTGGTCCTATTTGCAGGGAAGAATTTTTCCAGAAATGCCCTCTTCAAGTCATCCCAGCTTGTGATGGAACCAGGGGCCAAGTCAGATAACCAATCTTGTGCTAGACCCTCTAAGGAATGTGGAAATGCTCTGAGACAGACATGATCCTCTTGCACATCATGTGGTTTCATTGTGGTGCACACTATATGGAATTTCTTGAGATGCTTATGAGGATCCTCACCTGCAAGACCATGAAACTTGGGCAACAAATGGATTAGTCCTGTTCTAAGCTCAAAAGGAACATCCTCATCAGGATACCGGATACACGAGTCTTCAATAGTGAAGTCAGGTGCAGCCAGCTCCCTAAGTGTCCTTTCCCTTGGTGGGGGTTGAGCCATGTTATCACAATGTATAGAATCAGATTGAATAATAGTAGAAGGAATAGAAGAAATAGAAACAGAATCAGAATTAGATGGACTATAAGATGACTCTGACTCACTACCTAATGACTGATTCCTATTTTGTCTAACTAATCTGTGATAAGTTCTATCAATTTCAGGGTTGTAAGGATGCAAATAACTTGGGTTGCCCCTAGTCATGTACTGAACAGAACAGCATCAACCATAACATACCGTAACAGATATGCATGACCAAAATCGGCAACAAAATTTTTTATTTTTTAAAATTTTTTTCTTTATTTTTTTAAGCACCCTAAAATCATGAAAACATATCACAGAAAGTTGGAGGACAAAATTCAAAAGGGAACCAAGTCAAAGAATTAAAACAGTGACCAAAAACTAAGAAAATAGAACTTGTAAAATAAAAAAGAAATAGTAAGCAGGATTTTTCGGGATCCAAACGAAGGGGCTTTCTGACGAAGTGAGAAAAATCAGATTATTCAGAAAATTCCCTTCGATTTGATATAAAATTCGTCAAATTCCGAGTTACGGATCAAAAGTTACGCCTATTTATAGTAAGTAATGCTGAAACTTGGAAAAATTTTCTGGAACTCACAACCAGTGCCTATCTGAGTGTCTGTGATGCATCAACACACTAATATATGATGAAACAAGTGTGGATACCAATTTTCGTGCAAAAATTCCACCCACAGCTATGTTGAATGACACTCACAGAATCACTAGAATAGCATCAGTTGTGCAGAACAGCAAATCAGCAAACAGGGCAACTTTCAATTAGTTATCAGAATGCTTATTCACACACTAACTACACTAACTAATCTAACTAACTACTGTATGATCTTTGGCAAGAACCGATAATCCCCGGCAACGGCGCCAAATTTTGATCGAGGCCGTACCCGATCAAAATAAAAGGTGTTTATTCTGTAGTACTAGGAAGGTGATCCTAGGTCGTTTCCCAGCGAATATCGGTCTAGGCAAAGTATCAAACACGTAGCGTGCAGTAAAATGGGGGGGGGGGGTTGTGTGTGACAAATGTGAAGAACAAAACACAAACAGAATATAAAAACTAAGAAAATCAGAAACAAAAGCGGGCAAACCCCTTTGGTTACGTACACTACTCAATCCTAGCTCACTAAAGATCGATTCCTCTCCTCTCCTCTGTCCAACTCGTGATAACCAAATACTAAGCGAAAATTCAGTTATCACTCCAAACCCTAACTTCTAATTAAGCATCAGAAACCAGAATTGGAGTTTTTACGAGTTAATACAAATTAAGCATTTATATTCATGTATTATCTCTACGAAATGGAATTAAGCAAACCACTACACATCGATAAACATGAAAACAGAGAAGAGAAAACGAAATTGCATTAATAACAAGAGCTCAAGAGTAGATAATACAATACCAAAGGGATTAACCCTTGAAGTCTAGCCTTCCATGGCCATAAATGAAGAAAAACGAGTAGAAATGGGGAAGAACAAAACCCTAGCAGCCACCACCACTTGGGAGAGCCAAGAGAGAAGTTCTAACCTAGAGAGAGAGTGAGAAATCTGAAAATGGGAGTGTGTTTTTGGGGGTTACACGAATTTCCCCTCTTAAGACACAAAATGGGCCTAAAACATGGGCCCAAATCCTAAGAAACACTATTCTGAACATTACAATTAAAAAGGGACCTAAATGCAAATTACAATCTTCACTTCAATACTTCAATCTTCATTTCCAAACTTCCCAAAGTGTCCTTGTGCCAAATATTACCTGAAAATAGAAATAGAATTAATTAGGCTAAATAATTCCAAATTAAACAATATTCGGAATATTAGTCCAATAAACTCTAAATCAATAAATCAAGCTAATCAATGTCAAATGGGCAAAAAGTATCAATAATAGGAGTAAAATAATGCAAGGAATAATGGGAAATAAAATGCTCATCACCGAGGTATCCTGGTGGTGGTTCATAGGACATAACAGCTGCTGTGAAAGGGTGGCCAGGGTGAGAATCATCTAAGTCGGGTTGTTGATGGTCACGGAGAGGTGGTGTATGTGTTAGTTGGGTGATGACGGTATTTGGTGTTGTTAACGTTTGTGGTGTTAACGGTGGTGGTGGTGGTGGTGGTAAGTTTTGAGCTGGGGGTACCACAGTGCCCCGTTCAGCTGGAAGTCCCAAAGGTTGTGGAAGTTCGTTTGGGGCTGGAGCTTGTATGACGGCTCGTTCAGCCAAACGCTGCATGGTAAGCTGCTGAAGATCTGCTATGGCTTGGCCTTGCTGCTCTATGATCCTCATTTGTTGTCTCATCATGGCCAAGATCTCTGCATCACGAGAACGTGAAGATTTACGTGAGTGAGAACGATGTGTAGCACTGACGGAGTGGGCACGTTCGCCGTGTTGGCGGTGCTGTTCTGTGTTGGTTTCCCCAAGTTGGGAGCGTAGCTGCACGCGCCGACCTCCTTCCTGGTGCTGAGTTGGATTTGAGGTATCTCCAGTGTGGATGGTGTAAGGTCCATTGTGGGTGTGGGTTAACTCTGGGGTGGTGGGGGAGGTGGAGGTGGTGGTGATGGTGAGAGTGGGGGTGGGGGAGGAGGTGGAGGTGGTGGAGGGGGTGGTTGTGGGGACCTTGCTACTCTATTGGCTTCAAGGTGAAGGCGCAGGTCCTCTGTTGTTGGCACCCTCCTTGGACGCCCCCTCCTCCTCTTCTGAACTGGTGGTATATCAGCCATGGTAGATTCTTTGGGTGGGGATGAAGTTTTGCTCTTCCCCACAGACGGCGCCAATGTGATGTCCAAGACTGAGAGGACCTTGAAGTAAGGGAAGAAGACCTTAAGGAAGCCTCTGTCTAGGGTTTATCTGTGATGTTTGTGGGTGTCCTCAGGTGGCAAGGTAGGAGGCCAAGAAGTAACCCTAATCACTGGTGTGTGAAGGTGGCAATTAGGGTTAGAGGACATACCTGAGCCCCATGTAGTACGGAGCTACTTATAGGGGGGAGTTGATTGCCCTAATGGGCTTGCTTGAGGCCCAAGTAGGGCCAGCCTGTAATGAGCTGTCCTTGTAGATAAGGTGCGTACGTCATCCTATCCTTGATATCGGAATCTCTGCGTGATGTCGGACAAGGAAGTCGGACCTTGGTAGGAGCATAAGATCGGCTCGTGTCTGGTGTCTGCTCGGCCGTTGAGCCTTGAGCTCGGCCAAGCACACAGAGGGCTTCCTAAAGGGTCATTAGGCCTTGGGTGAGAGTTCCGAGGAGCTCGGCTAAGCCGAGTCCACCGCAATTATCAAGTAGGGAGAACGGATGCATGAAAATGGATTCATGCATCAATTACTAAAAGAAACTTTCCTACCAACAATATGAGAAAACCAATCTCACGACCTGACTTTAATTAAATTTAACAAAGCAACATGGTCACAGTTACCATTACCTTTTTTTATAAGCAAAATTCAATAATAAGCAAAATTCAATAATAAGAGTATAAAGGGTATACTCAAACCTTTATAAGGGAAAAATCGCCCACCAAAAAGAAAAATCAGGCAACGCTATTAACACATTTTAAAGGTGTCATACACTTGTCAGAAAAGGAAATATTTAAACTGCTTAGGCAAGAGAACCAAAACCAAGTTTTAGTCTTGATAACATCAATCCAACCTGGAGCATCAATAGCCTCATTATTAAAAATAAGCGCATTTCTATTGATTCAAATAGTCTAACAAGCACACAACTAAATCATGGATAGAAAATTCTTTCGCTTCTTAGGGTTACCAAGAGAGTAGTGCGACACAAAGAAATCTAGCAAAGAAGACTGAGACATCAAGGAGCAATTCAACCAAGAATATAATGCAATATGTAATGACCCGACTTACTAATCCTTATAATTAATATAGTGGAAAAATTTTTCATTTCTGTTTTAACATCTAATCATTAAAAGTCATGACCACAATAACAAATATTCACACAAACCATTTATGTTACTTAATATTTCACATATATTTCGCTTATTTATTTTACATAACTTGAGAAAGGGGTCTCCTTTCTCATTTTCAAGTTTCAAGTAAAATAAAACACATATGTACATATATCACAATCATACAAAATCCCCACAAGATCATACTTCTGCCACTCACAGCCCCCTGACACTTCCCATCACCTCCCTAATCAATATATGGCAACTCACCTAGTTCTCTCTCTCTCTCTCTCCCTCCCTCCCTCCATATATCATCAAGACATCACCCAAATCCATATTTACATTTTCCATTCCATATGCTTCGGGGTGAAAACCCAGAGGGGGAGAAAAATGGACACGGCGGAGATGATGGAGTCTCAGAAGGAGCTGAAGGGGAAGACAACCTTCTATGAGGATGAGAAGAGGGTGGTCTCCATATAACACGTGGAGGAGACACCTGGAGGAAAACATATCCAGGTAGTGCATGTAAACTATAGATCATGGGAAAACGGGTGACGTAAGGTCAAAGGATAATCTCGACATCGCCCTCCGTTCTCTATTTCCTAATCACCCTCTAGAAGGGCCCTCATCTATGCCTTGACTACACAACGTTAATCATTACCTACCATACAATAAGGGACAAGGAGTGAGTCATTGTCACGAAACTATATAAACAAGTAATTAGGTACTTAAAGTTCAGAAACACATATAGTCAAATAACATAACATATAAATGATGCATGATTGAACCAATAACTTAACACATCAAGTTTACTAATGTATAGCATGATCTCTCATGAGGCATTCTCCCCTAGTCCAGTAACATCATCTCTTCTTCATAATCATTTATTTTTTAACAGCTCATAATATCACAACCCTTCATATCACATATTGTATCTCACAATCTTACTAAGGAAAAACAACTGGGAGTAAACGTCTTGCTACCAATAATCAATGCATGCCTAGGGCCTACAAGCCCAAATCAAATTAAAACAATCCCCTCTCTAGGATAGGCCATGCTAAGAACCGTCTTCCATCAGTCATGATATAATCAGGAAGTCGAAGAAATTATCATAGTTAATACATAAATATCCCGGGCGAGGTTAGCTAGACTAGCCCATCTTAGGACCATTCTACCCTTAATAATTTCCACAATAATCTTAGACCTCCCTTTTATTCTCCAATCCAGGTTCCTAGAACCCTTCATGCATCTTTACCTAGTTTTTCCATAATATCCCCCTTATCCTCCCTATATAAATGAATGAACACTCTTATGATGTCATATCAAGCTTAGTATCTCTAGTTCATTAATACTTGATGCAATATTGTAAATTGGCATGTAATCATTATTATATTCAATAAGCCAAGAACATGCATGATAATTAATTAATCACGTAAATAAATCTAATTCAATTCCAACATAATTTCTACTCAATTATAATGCAAGTAAGTTAAGGCCTACTTAAACACATAATTACATAAAGAGTTATTAGTCAGTTAGGTCCCTGAAAGATACCCGTGGCATCAGATAGGTCCTCGAAAGATATGTGGCATCTCTTATACCCCTGAAAGATCACTTTGGCGTCCCGTTAGTCCCGCCGTCTAACACCGTCAGTTTGTGTTTAACGGAAGCTGACGTGGCATCAGATAGGTTCCTGAAAGATACCCGTGACGTCAGATAGGTCCCTGAAATTTTATTTTTTAAAAGTGTCATAAATTTTATTTTTTATCTTTACTCATATATAATAAATTTTTATTTACTTAAGTAGTTGGAAAAATTAATAATTATAGAGGGTAAAAAATAATAATAAAAAAACATAATTAATATATTAAAAGTCTAAACAATAATTACAATTCTTAAAAAAATGTATTTTATTTAAAATAGAACATATAAATAAAAATGGATGAAGTAATAATAAAAAAAAGGCTCAATAAAACAATACATATAAAACCTTTAGAATAAAGTCTTGTATACAAGATCAAAAATAAATTCCGAATTAAAAATAAAGTCTTTACATGTAGGATCTTATATATAAGACGATCATAGTGGGAGTGTGTCTTAAAAGTGTTTATAGAAAAAATATAACATGAGAATCACTTTGACTTCAAAGATTTTATGCATCGTTGTATTGGTTTCTATGCTTCCAATTTATGAAAATTATCGTTGAAGATCTTTCTAATTAACTCGAGTGATTGAACCCACTGCAATGGTGCAGATAACTACTCAAGTTAAAATCTCGTGATATAAGTGCAACTTTCTTCTTAAGGTTCTCTGTTTTATTTTCCAATGTCTTAGAGTAACGTTTAGCAAGTTTTTACTCATTGTGGTTTGAAATATAAATATAACTAGTACACGAATTAATATATATATATATATATAATCTCCTAAAATAGCTCTATTTTTTATATTTAAGAAAATCAAGTACAATTAACTAACCTCATTAATAAGCTCAAAATTTTTTTGTAATAATTCGAATAGAAGGGAGTATTTTATTCAATTTTTGTTTCATTTTCAATACTATTTTCCTAAAATGCCTTTTTTCTTAAATATGAACTAATTTTCTTCATAAGTGTGAAATTAATTTTTAATTATATATATATATATATATATATATATACTCCCTCCGTTCCTATTTATCTGTCATATTTCAAACAAAACACGTCCATTAAGAAATCCAATCATTACTCAAATTTCCAATACATTAATTATGTTTTTTCCTACTATACCCTTTCTCTCTCTATAATCATTAATTTTTCTCCACTACTTACATAAACCAAGACATACTAAATAGGGGCAAACATGGAAAATAACATTTATTACACTCTTGAAATCCTCAATACGACAGATAAAAAGAAACAAAAAATCTCTTCAAAAGCCGACAGATAAAAAGGAACGGAGGGAGTATATATATATATAAGACTTTATATATTTTTAAGGAGAAAGTTGCACTTATATCACGAGATTTTAACTTGAGTAGTTATCTGCACCATTGCAGTGGGTTCAATCACTCGAGTTAATTAGAAAGATCTTCAACGTTAATTTTCATAAATTGGAAGCATAAAAACCAATACAACGATGCAGATAATCTTTGAAGTCAAAGTGATTCCCATGTTATATTTTTTCTATAAACACTTTTAATACATACTCCCACTATGATCGTCTTATATATAAGATCCTACATGTAAAGACTTTATTTTTAATTCAGAATTTATTTTTGATCTTGTATATAAGACTTTATTCTAAAGGTTTTATATGTATTGTTTTATTGAGGTTTTTTTATTATTATTACTTCATCCATTTTTATTTATATGTTCTATTTTAAATAAAATAAATTTTTTTAAGAATTGTAATTATTGTTTAGACTTTTAATATATTAATTATGTTTTTTTATTATTTTTTTTACCCTTTATAATTATTAATTTTTCCAACTACTTAAGTAAATAAAAATTTATTATATATGAGTAAAGATAAAAAAAAAATTATGACACTTTTAAAAATTAAAATTTCAGGAACCTATCTGACGCTACGTTTCAGGGACCTATCTGATGCCACGTCAGCTTCCGTTAAACACAAACTGACGGTGTTAGACGGCGGGACTAACGGGACGCCAAAGTGATCTTTCAGAGGTATAAGATATGCCACATATCTTTCGAGGACCTATCTGATACCACGAGTATCTTTCAGGGACCTAACTGACTAATAACTCTTACATAAATTTAAGAGTCTCAGAACATGCGTAATTTTTGTAAAACATATATTCAAGTATACAATTTAATCTCATCATCAATTCTATTATAAATTTAGTTTAGTTTCTTGTTAATTGAGTATTAAATTGCATGGGCATAGTATACCTAAATTAACACATAATATAATTCATCATTAGTCATATTGTCCTCCAAGACAATTGGTCATGTATGATGCTCAATTTGGTGTCCCTTAACTTGGTAAAGTTTGGCTACACTTTAAGTTTTTAATATACTTATTCTAGCCTCAGGAATAACTCATCCATTACCTCAATTAATGAAACAAGGATTAAAATACTCAAAGAAGTGAAATTGGAGGGCTTGGACAACAAAGGTGCTACTTGTAAATTCAATGCTCCTAATTATGTGGATTATATTTTGATGATGACAAAGTAATTAGCAATCAAGCCTTGAAGATATTGCAACATCAACAACAATAAGAAGTCAAGAAAAGAATACAAGTGCTCACTCATTCTCAATCAAATTTTAATTGTAATTTCTCATTTATGTTGAGAGTGGTTGAGAGTGGGTAGATATAGTTAGTCTCTTCTAGGAATAAAATAATTAATATGCTTATTAGGTTGAGATTAACCAAAATTAATACTTGAGAAGAAAAATAAAATTGAAAATTAATTTTTCTCATGTCTGATCAAAATACTCGAGTATTTTGAGAAAGACTCGAGTATATACTCGAGTATTCTGTAAAACACTCGAGTATTTGTGCCAGGTCAGCAAATATGACCGTTAGTCTTGTTCGTGCACCAAATCCTTCTTGACTGGCCAAAAAGACTCGAGTATTTGCCAAAAGACTCGAGTATTTTTGTCCAGTCAGCAAAAATGAACGTTGGAAGAGACTCAAAACCCAATTGAGGGCACTTGAGTCTCATCCAACCCAAGAGAGCATTTTCAGAACCTAATTGTAAAAATTCTCTTTGTTTTTGCACAAGAATAAACAAGACAACAAAATCATATTGATTACAAGCTTACATTAATCCTTCTTCTCAAGTGTCAATTCACACAAAAACTCAACTTCATTCTCATATTGTTATTCTCTTCCAAGTTGAGTTTTTAGGCCTCAATTCATACATTGAGTTGTGCTTATTTGTGCTAATCCATTGTGAGATTAGTAATACACATACAAAAAGCTTGATCATTCAAAGTCTTGGATTGTTCCCAAGCAAACTCTAAGTGGCTTAGGGTGTTGGAGTCTTGAGAGGTTCTCAAGAACAAGACTAGGAGGTTCCTAGCCCGGTGGAGTTTCTTGAAGGGAGTTCAAGGAAGCTTTTGAAGAGTTCTTCAATCACCGGAATCAAATTGGGGTAGAAATCAAGAGTTTGGTACACTCTTGAAGGGTTAGGTTGAGTGAGGCCATTCTCAAGCAATCCTTGTAATTTCTAACAATTTGATTATTAGTAGAAACTCCTAAGTGATTAGGAGGACTGGATGTAGCTCATTGTTGGAGTGAACCAGGATAAAATTGCTTGAGTGTTGGTTTATTGCTTTCAATCTACTTTCTAGCTCAATCAACTTAAATCATTTCAAACAATTAGGATTTATTCAATTAGATAGCAAGTTCAAGGAATCTTAGTGTTAAAATTTATTTTGATTGCTTGCTATTCTGTTGGATAAGTTTCTGTTTAGTATTGAATTGATTTGAGGTGAATTGCTGAATTTTCGTTTCTGGTTTTGCTGCTATCTGACAGGAAAAACTCGAGTATATTTAGAAAGACTCGAGTTGTTCATCCTGAAAAACTCGAGTATTTCACAAAAGACTCGAGTATTTCGTGTCTGTTTCAGAAAATTCAGTCTTAGCTCCATTCTTCAATTATCATTCGAAATATTTGGTATTAGTGCTTCAAATTACTATTCACCCCCCCTCTAGTATTTGCTTAGCGCGCTTGTTGGTTTCCAACAAGTGGTATCAGAGCTCGGTCGAAAGATCGAGTGTAACAACTTTTTCGAAAAAGATCCTTTTGGAAACTAAATGGGCTCTAGCAATAACTTTGGTGGAGAAGGAGCTTCAATAAACCGTCCTCCAGTATTTAATGGTGAAGGATATGTTTATTGGAAAACTCGCATGAAAGTTTTTATTGAAGCAATTGATATAGATATTTGGGATGCAATTGAAAATGGTCCTTTCATTCCCAAAAAGAAAATTAAT
This sequence comes from Crotalaria pallida, assembly GCA_037953625.1. Taxonomy (NCBI): domain Eukaryota; kingdom Viridiplantae; phylum Streptophyta; class Magnoliopsida; order Fabales; family Fabaceae; genus Crotalaria; species Crotalaria pallida. The sequence goes on from CM075653.1 coordinate 30,469,898, forward strand.
GAAGAAATTGTTGAAATTCCAAGGAGTAGTTGGAATGATGATGAAAAGAGGAAAGTCTCATTTGATTTAAAAGCTAAAAACATCATCTTTTTGGCTCTATCCCATGATGAATTTTATAGAGTTTCCCAATGTAAATCGGCAAAAGAAATGTGGGATACTTTGCAAGTCACACATGAGGGAACTAGTGAAGTAAGAGATGCAAGATTAAATTCTCTAACTCATGAATATGAATTGTTCCACATGTTGCCAAATGAAACCATTAGTGACTTGCAAAAACGATTCTCTCACATAGTTAATCATTTGATTTCCTTGGGAAAGGTATTTCGCAATGGTGAAACTACTAACAAAATTCTAAGATGTCTTGATAGGAGTTGGAAACCCAAGGTAACCGCCATCAAGGAATCAAAAGACATAAATAGCATGGACTTAGCCACTTTGTTTGGCAAACTCCAAGAGCATGAGATGGAACTTACAAGACTTGGGATGCATGAGGAATCGGACAAAAAGAAAAGGGCATAGCACTCAAAGCTTCAAATAAAGCTACAAAAGAAGTTGAAGAATGCTCTACAAGTGAAGATTCCGATGGTGAACCAAATCAAGAAGAATTTGGCATGTTTGTGAAAAGGTTCAACAAATTCTTCAAAGGGAAGAAAGGTGGCTCTTCATCCAAATTCAAGAGAACCAAAGACTCCAAACAAAGAGAAAAGAGTACCAATGATGGAGTTAAGTGTCATGAATGTGGTGGGGTTGGTCACATAAGAATGGAATGTGCCACATTCTTGAAGAAGAATGACAAGAAAACCCAAGAGACCAAGGGGAAGCGTGCATACATTGTTTGGGATGCACCGGAGAAGAGCAATGAATCATCTTCAAGTAGTTCCGGTGATGAAAATGCAAACCTTTGTCTCATGGCCAAGAACAATCATGAGTCCTCATCAAGAGCTAATCATGACATGAGTGAAAGTGATGATGAGGTAACATCTAGCTCTTCTTGTTCCTCTTCAAACTCCATTTCCTATGATGATTTGCAAGAAGCCTACAATGAAATGTTAATTCAATTTAGAAGGCTTGCTAAAATTAATAAGGAAAAAGGAAAGAAAATCTTGGAGTTTCAACAAGAAATTGATGAATTGCAAAAATCTATAAATGAGTTGAAACTTCAAAATGAATCCTTGGAACTTATTAATTCTAGTCATCAAAGTGATTGTGAAAATCATGAGGAAATTATCACTCCATGTGAGAGATGTGATGAACTTGAAAAAGAAGTGAAAGAATTGAAAAACAAACTCACAATCTCACATAGTGATAGAAACCTCAACCGGTTGTTGAACTCTCAAAGACATAATCACAACAAAACCGGTTTAGGATATGTTCATAAAAAGGACAAAAAATACAAGGTGGTTGGAACATTTTCTAAGAAAAACTCATCAAAGAGACCAACTTGTACTTATTGTGGAAAAGTTGGACATATCAACATTGAGTGCCATATTAAGAAGTTTGAAATGAAAAAGGGCACTTATATGTGGATTAAGAAGGGAGAAAGTCCCAACACTAACCCTAAGGGACCCAACATTGTTTGGGTACCCAAATTGAACAAGTGATTTCATCTTGTAGGTGTGCCTTCGAACGGGAAAAGAATTGTGGTAACTAGATAGTGGATGTTCGAAGCACATGACGGGAGATAAGCGGCACTTCATTGAGCTTACTCCAAAGGAAAAGGGTTATGTCACTTATGGGGACAACAACAAAGGCAAAATCCTTGGTATTGGTAAAATCGGAAACTCTTCAAACTTGATTATTGATAATGTGCTCTATGTTCAAGGATTAGAACATAATCTCTTGATCATAAGCCAATTGTGTGATATTGGTAATCATGTAGTATTTACCTCTACCCATTGCCTCATTAAAAGTGACAAAGATGAATCAATCAAATTTGTAGGTAGAAGGTCAAATAATACTTACTTAGTTGATTTGAATAAAGTCACTTCTTTGGTCTCTACTTGTTTAGTGAGCAAAGAAAATGACACTTGGTTATGGCATCGTAGGACCGCTCATATAAATGTAAACCAATTGAAGAAAATACAATATAAAGATCTAGTAGTTGGTTTACCAAAGCTAAATTTTTCTATTGAAGGTGTTTGTTCTCCTTGCAAGAAATGTAAACAAACTAAAAACACTTTTGGATCAAAAATGGTGATGTCCACATCAAGGCCATTAGAAATGCTTCATATGGACTTGTTTGGACCATCGTAAGTAAAAAGCTTTGGTGGCAATATTATGCATTGGTGATTGTTGATGACTTCTCTAGGTTTACTTGGACTCTATTTTTAACTACTAAGAGTGAGACCTACAAATCTTTTAAACATCATGTCAAACTTTTGCAAAACCAAGTAAATCAAAAAGTAATTATTATTCGTACCGATCATGGTGGTGAATTTGAAAATCACAAATTTGATAGATTTTGTGCTAAAAATGGTATTGAGCAGCAATTCTCAGCACCAAGAACTCCGGAACAAAACGGAGTGGTAGAGCGGAAAAATAGAGTGCTAGAGGAACTTGCTAGAACCATGTTAAATGATTCTCAAGTACCTCAATATTTTTGGGCCGATGCCGTCAATACGGCTTGTTATGTTTTAAATCGTATTTTGATAAGGCCCTCTTTAGATAAAACCCCCTATGAACTTTACAAGGGAAGAAAGCCAAATATATCTCATTTTCATGTCTTCGGATGCAAAGTTTTTGTTTTAAATAATGGAAAAGAACACCTTGGAAAGTTTGATTCCAAATCCGATGAAGGCATATTTTTAGGCTATTCTTCTCATAGTAAAGCTTATAGAATTTTCAATAAAAGAACTTTAACTATTGAGGAATCAATTCATGTTGTTTTTAATGAGTCTTCGAAAGAAGATAGTGTTTTATGTGATGCTAGTGAAGATGGCATTGATTTTTCAAAAGAAGAAAAAGAGAGAGAGAAATCAAAAGTTGATGAAGGAGAAGTTAGGGAAGAACTTCCTCCGACTTGGAAATCGGTCAAGGCTCATCCTATTGACAATGTCATAGGAGATATGTCAAAGGGAGTTCTAACTCGTAGGTCTATTCAAAACATTTGCCACTATGTCTCCTTTGTTTCTCAAATTGAACCCGATTCAATTAAAAAGGCCATTGAGGATGATCATTGAGTTCTTGCTATGCAAGAAGAATTAAACCAATTTGAAAGAAATGAAGTTTGGGATTTAGTCCCTAAACCCGATGATCATACCATAATTGGTACTAAATGGATTTATAGAAACAAACTTGATGAATCCGGGTTGATTATAAGAAACAAAGCTAGACTAGTAGCTCAAGGGTACAACCAAGAGGAAGGTATCGATTATGGTGAGACCTTTGCTCCGGTTGCACGTCTTGAAGCTATCCGAATATTACTTGCTTTTGCTTCAATCATGAAATTCACTTTATATCAAATGGATGTTAAAAGTGCTTTCTTGAATGGGTTTATAAATGAAGAAGTGTATGTCAAACAACCCCCCGGTTTTGAAAATAGTGAATTTCCAAACCATGTTTATAAATTGAAAAAGGCACTCTATGGATTGAAACAAGCTCCTAGAGCTTGGTATGATCGATTGAGTTCTTTTCTATTAGAAAACAAGTTTCAAAGAGGGAAGGTTGATAATACAGTATTTATTTATAAAACCAAAGATGACATATTGTTAGTACAAATCTATGTTGATGATATCATTTTCGGTGCTACTAACGTGTCTCTTTGTAGAAAGTTTTCAAATTTGATGAAAATGGAATTTGAAATGTCAATGATGGGAGAACTCAAGTTCTTCCTAGGCTTACAAATAAAGCAAGTCAAGGAGGGGATATTTGTGAATCAAGGGAAATATTGCAAAGAGCTCCTTGAGAAATTCGGAGTGGACAAGTGCAAGGAAGCCTACACTCCAATGAGCACATCATGCTACCTAGACAAGGATGAACAAGGTACACCGGTTGATGTTAGTAAGTATAGGGGAATGATAGGTAGTCTCCTATATCTCACTGCATCTAGACCGGATATTATGTTTAGTGTATGCATTTGTGCTCGATTTCAAGCTAATCCTAAAGAATCTCACCTATCCGCAGTTAAACATATATTTTAGTATTTAAAAGGAACAATTAACACTGGTTTATGGTATCCTGCTGATGCCAATCTTAATTTAGTTGGTTACTCAGATTCCGACTTCGCGGGATGCAAGCTTGATCGCAAAAGCGCCAGTGGTACTTGCCATTTCTTGGGAAGTTCATTGGTGTCTTGGTTTTCTAAAAAGCAAGCTTGTGTCGCCCTTTATACCGCCGAAGCGGAATATATCGCAGCCGGTAGTTGTTGTGCTCAACTATTATGGATGAAACAACAATTATCGGATTTTGGTTTGAAACTTGAAAATATTCCTATTAGATGCGATAACACGAGTGCAATCAATTTGACTAAGAATCCGGTGTATCACTCAAGAACTAAACATATTGAAATAAGACACCACTTTTTGAGAGATCATGTACAAAAGGGTGATTGTACAATTGAATTTGTTAGTACCACAAATCAATTAGCCGAAATTTTTACAAAACCTCTACCAAGGTACACCTTTTATCATATTAGGAGAGAACTTGGTATTTTAGATGAAGCTAATATAGGCTAATTGCATTGTGTGTCATTTTTGGAAAATCACCATATTTTTTTTTGGTAAACGAGTTAAACCAAACAGCACAAAAAATATACATCAAGTCCTAAAAAGCATTTACCTTCCTTTCCCACCTACTATGTAGGGTTGAAAGAAAAGAAAAAGCCAAGAAAATTAAATTTCAGCCATAATCCTATGGGCTATTACATTATTGCAATAATTACTCAAAGAATTATAAAAACATAAAATCTAGTAGCCAAATCCTTCTTCATAAGACCAAACGCCTAGATTGGAGTTCTAAATTTCCCCATGAAATGTCTTCTATTCCTCTCTGTCCAAATATAATATAGAAAATCACCATATTAGTCTTACTCTAATGTGTTCTTGATTTTTAGTTTAATTGCCCTTGATGATATTTGAAATAGTATGTGTTAATTGTGTGTGATTCTATACTGAATTCCAAGTTGAAAGTAAAGAGTATTGTATTTGATTTGTGTTTGGTCTTTTAAAACCGAGTTTTCAATTCTGTTCTGTCAAAAATACTCGAGTATATTAATTCAAAATTAATTCAGTTTTAAATTGAAAAAGTTTTTTCAAGGGTCTGACAAAAATACTCGAGTGTTTCCAAAAACACTCGAGTCTTTCGAAACCCCCAATTTTTGGACTTTCAGGCCAAACTCGAGTATTTCCCAAAAACTCGAGTATTTTTAAATTTCCTGAAATTTGGTGATCTGACCAAACTCGAGTATTTGGCTTTTTACTCGAGTTTCTGGGCAGACCTGGGGACGAGTCACGAACGACTCGAGTATATTGTGAAAAACTCGAGTCTTTCATAAAGAACAGCTAGAGTATTTATCAATATACTCGAGTATTTTTTAACATTTATATATACTCCCGCCCCTCACACTCGATGTAACACCCCTAATTTTCGTCTCCCAAATAACCAAGAAATTAATTATAACAATTATTTTATAATTGATTTTGAAGGTTTTAGTTTTTGTACAAAAATGTGAATATTGTAATTTAGTCCTTGGGTTGGGACCTAATTGCAATATTAAAAAGGTTTTTGAAGAAAGAGTAATTAAATTATTAATTTTTGAATTTTATCAGTATGTAACCGGTTAGAAGGGCTCTGTAACCGGTTACACGATGAACACAGAAACTGGGATTAGTGCGTTTGATGAGTAATCACGCATTTTAACCCAGAAATTGCCACGAATCAACCCTAATCTTAGTGGAGATCAACGTGTCGACTTGCATGACACTCAAAACCTTCTATAAATAGCTTTCCTTGCTCTGATTAAAGTCCATTTTTGCTCCTGAGATGCTGAAGCTTTGTTTTAGGGTTTTTGATTCGTCTGGTGCGATTCTCCTTCGTTTCTGAGAGTTGGAACATGAGTGATACACTGTTACAAAGCTCACATCAAGGGCTTTGTATTGATATAAAATTTGTGAGTTGAGAGTCCCTGAATCAAGAGAACGAAGCTTGCAAAGTAAGGGTGTTGGTGCTGTCAAACCTCAGCTTCTGGTTTCTGGAGCTGACTTTGAAGCTTGATTTTGGTAAGCACACAAACCCTTGTGATTTCAAATCTGTTCCTACCTCTAGTTCATGTTGCAGAGAACTCAATTTGACCATTTTCCCCAATTCTTAATTTGGTTTTGCATGTCAAATTCCCTGGTTTTGGTACCCTGTCCAACTCTATCAGCATGGAGTGGATTCAATGGGAATTTGTGTTGGAGCCTTTCTCTCTGCAAAGTTTTGGATCAAGCACAATTTAGAGGTAAGGGGGAAGCTTACTATTTGCTAGAATGAGAATAAATTGTGGTAGAATATAGGATGAGTCACCAAGAGACTCAAAGGGCATAAGTTGAAATGGTTAAATGGCTTGGAGGCCAATTTGAGCTCAATTGTTGTTTTGAGCAATTTTAAATTGATGCATGCAAGCTATATAAATGCTGAATTCTGTGTTTGAGTGCTTGATTTAAGTTTTGTTGTGTTAAATTGTGTTTATGTGGATTTTCGTGCAATTTAATACAATAAACTTGATGCATGCAATATGAATGTGTTTCTGGGTGTAAACACGTTTATTTTAAGGCATATGAACTTGGTGTATACTGAAATTTGGTTAGATTTGAGAAAGGAAGAAAATGAGTTGTTAAAACTCTTGTTTTAATGGTCTGACTGCATAATCTAACCGGTTACACGATTTTCGTAACCGATTAGACACTGCAGATTTTCAAAGAAAAATCAGTTTATATATCAGTCCTGAAATCTTAATAGTTTTTACTCAAATCTAAGCCTTAATTTCAATACACAAGGTCTGAATATGGGTTGTGATAATGTCAATAAATTCAGATTGGAGAGATTACAATTTATGCCGTAAATTGATGGAATAATTTCAAGAGAAATTATGCTCATTGGACAATGAAATGTGATTTAGACTTTTGAATGATATAAACATTGATTTTGAGGTATAAACATTGTTAAACTGGTTTATGGATTGGGTAGGGAATTTAAGAAAAAGGGTTTTCTGAATTACAATGGTAAACAGTTCAGGTTTGTAAATCTAACCGGTTAGCCTGGAACTGTAACCGGTTAGTACCTGAATCTGAAAAATAAAAAGTTAAGTTTTTGAATACCATTGACTTTGTTTTACTCAATCTAAGTTTAATGACATGTTTTGGGATATTTCAAAGGAGAATTTTGTGTCAAAGACTATACCTCAAATAAATCATTCAAAAGAGAAATTGAAATATTTCTAAATCACAGTAATTAATGGAAAGACCAACCTTAGTAAATTATGCATGCAATACATGCATAGAGAAAGGTAATGAAATAGGTTGGCAAGGATAGTTTGTGATGTTCGGGTACTTGACCCTGTACTCTAGGAGTACTAAACTAATGCAACCAACTTGATGACACATTCTGGGAATGTGGCCATTATCTGGGACATGGTTTCTTGGACACGTTCTGGGAACGTGATGCACACTCTGGGAGTGGTGCTTGATTTTATTCCAAGTATGCTTTGCGATACGTTCGGGGAACGTATGTTAGTGTTCTGGGAATACATTGGTATAATAATTGAATTAAAGATAAAACCAACCTTGATGATTGTGCATTCATATAGAATGGAAGTTTGGTTGGTAGGAACGATTATCTTATTCTGGGAATATGAGGAGGGTACTCCGGGAGTACCAAATTATAACCTACTTGATGACACATTATAGATATGTGGCCAGTGTCTGGGACCTGGTTTTATACGTTCTGGGAACGTATGTTGGTGTTCTGGGAACACTTTGATAAGCAACCTACTGGATGACACATTATAGATATGTGGCCAGTGTCCGAGACCTGGTTTTATACGTTCTGGGAACGTATGCGTTCTGGGAACGTGATGCACACTCTGGGAGTGATGCTTATTTATCCAAGTATGGTTTGCTACACGTTCTGGGAACGTGATGCACACTCTGGGAGTGAATGCTTATCATCCAAGTATGGTTTGGCATTACGTTCTGGGAACGAATGTCAATGTTCCGGGAACACAACGGTGTATTGGATGGACGCCCGAGATGGACTTTGTTAGAGGCCTCAGTTGTGGAAGAAAATCATGCATCATGCCACCTGCATTGAAAGAATTGTTATGATTAACCGGGTGTGCTCATATGATTATGCATCATGATTTGCTACATGTTAACTTGTGGATGTTAGTTTTATTCTCATTTGATTATGCGAATATGTATAGCTAACCCCCATGCCCTTATTAGGTGTTGATCGTGCATCTAGCTTGCACAAGAATCAGTAAGGGGAAGACATCCCTTAGGTGCATGCAGAGTATAGAAAGTGTGGATTGGAAACCCGTTGTGCAGATATCAAGGATCCAACCAGAAGGATGTTTGGACAAAGGACCAGTGACCAGCTCTATAACATTTCTATTTTTAATAGAACTTATATGATACATATTTTGGAAAAAGATATCATAAGAGGAATTCAGTTTCATAATTATACTTATTTGGTATTAATGGACTTGTTACACTTGATATATTTTGGGGGTACAATATGATGATTTTACCATGTTTCCGCAAACTCTGATTTTGTTAGTCAACCTCATTACTAATCAAGTGTTTGTGAAAAAGAATTTTCAAGGGAAGGGAAAATTATTATTTTCAGATCTTTTTCCAACGATAACAAGTCCAAGTTTTCATAAACTTCTTACTTTTCTTATAAAGTAAGATGACATAAAATGAGTGTTACACTCGAGGTTTTCACGACCCCTTTCTCTTCTCTCTCGGTTTTCTCATAACTCCCTCATCAAAACTCGGATTTTCCTCAAATTTTTGCCAAATCTTATTAGTTTTACATCCCCCAAACACTTTTCATCTCTTATTTCAACGAATTTCAACAAATTTCACCCTCAAATCCGTCACCCCCTTTTAAAACCCTAACCTTCAAACTTTTCAATTTTCTCAAAAATTCTTCAATGGCTTCATCATCTGGAAAAGGAAAAAGAGTACGGATTGCCGAATCATCATCCGAGGAGGACATTCCAGAGTATTATCAAGAGGCTGAGTGCTTGGAAAGGTTGGAGGGCTTTGCTACAAGAGGGTTTGGTGTAGTCACATGGATCAACAGTGAATTTATCGAGAGTAAGGTTTATCCTTTGTTTCTAACCTTAGGCACCAAAAACTAATTCGTTTTCTGGAATTCAAGGGTCCAATCTATCCTAGGCTTGTTAGAACATTTTATGCTAACCTTAGGCTGAATGACACTGTTATGGAATCCATGGTTGAGGGTGTGAGATTCACCATTGGCGTTAAGGATATTTACCATGCTTTTGGGCCTTCACGACATGGGGACAATTCTCTAAGGGCGAATGCCGATGGGATTTTTCAAAGTTGTTTGCGCCCCGGTCGTGTATGGACCCAAGGAGTTAAGCATTCCTCTTTGATGACTGTCCAATCTAGGGTGTTGCACTATATTGTTAGCCATCAGTTAGCTCCTCAAACTTATGCAAATTATGCTAAACCAACAAACAATGAACTTAGACTTGTTAGTGCTATCCTGAACAATGAGAGGTTGAATTGGTGTCGCATAATTTTAGATAGGATGCTAGCTGCTGCCAAATCTAAGGCCCCTAAGTTTTTACCTTATCCCATGCATGTGTGTCACCTCTTGAGAAATTTCCGAGTGCCTATACCACGAAATGAAGAGTCCACGACTCTTCATGTTAACCAACATTGCCTCAACAATGGTACTTTGATTCATCAAGGCATGGAATTTCATGCACCTTCTGGACAGTATTTGTACCAATCTGACATAGCCAATTTCGAGAGGGCTGAAAATGTTGCAGCTCAACAAGGGGTGGATGCCCAACAATTGGAAGAAGAGGCTGCAACATTTGCACAGGCTGAAGGAGGGGACCCAATTGAGAATGAAATTAATTTTGATGACTTTACTGGATCTCAATATGGGTTTGATAACTCGGGATGGAGAGACAATGTTATCACACGGCTGGACACTCTAGATGGGAGGATGGACTCTCTTGTGCATGCTATGGACGCCCAGCGTGATGATTTTGTTAGCCTGGATTCTAGGATGAGTGCAGAGTCTGCTATGTTTTATTCCCGCTTGGATCAGCACTCTGACCAGATTTATTCCCGCCTGGACCAGCAATCAGAGCAGATGAACCGCCGATTTGATGAGATGATGACGACATTCTCTTGGTTTTATCCTCCTCCAGATGATCCTGCTCCATCCATGTTTTGATGATGTTGTCCTTTGGATTTTATCTTAGTTTTCTTTATGTTGGCCTTTGTTGCATTTTATGTATTTTGAAAACTTGGTGGTTGACTCTTTGGGTTTTGTTATTGTTTTTTGTTTGGACCTTTTTAAAACTATGGTGTTATTATGGTGTTAATGAATTTAGTTTTCATTATGGTGTTTTTGCAAAGCTTCAGGGGGAGCTCTTCATTTTTATTATTATGTCTATGTTTTTTTTGCATAGTTGGTTATGGGGTTTCCAATTATGTACCTCTCCTCCTTTATCTTTTTTTTTCTCAATTGTTACACCTTTTTGGATCATGACATAAAGGGGGAGAGATGTTATACACTTGTCTTGATCTTGTTGCACCTAAATTTTTTTCTAATTATGGTATATACTCTGATAACTGTTAAATACTCTAATACCATAGGCTTGGTGCTAAAATTATATTGTCATAACTTCTTGCACAAGCTGAATTTTTAGATAGGTGAAAAGGATCCTATAGTGAGGGGGAGTTGCATCTTCAAGTGGTTTCAAGCTCAACAATTGGTACAAGTATTAATTATTTTGTCATCACCAAAAAGGGGGAGATTGTAAATTCAATGCTCCTAATTATGTGGATTATATTTTGATGATGACAAAGTAATTAGCAATCAAGCCTTGAAGATATTGCAACATCAACAACAACAAGAAGTCAAGAAAAGAAGACAAGTGTTCACTCATTCTCAATCAAATTTTAATTGTAATTTCTCATTTATGTTGAGAGTGGTTGAGAGTGGGTAGATATAGTTAGTCTCTTCTAGGAATAAAATAATTAATATGCTTATTAGGTTGAGATTAACCAAAATTAATACTTGAGAAGAAAAATAAAATTGAAAATTAATTTTTCTCATGTCTGATCAAAATACTCGAGTATTTTGAGAAAGACTCGAGTATATACTCGAGTATTCTATAAAACACTCGAGTATTTGTGCCAGGTCAGCAAATATGACTGTTAGTCTTGTTCGTGCACCAAATCCTTCTTGACTGGCCAAAAAGACTCGAGTATTTGCCAAAAGACTAGAGTATTTTTGTCCAGTCAGCAAAAATGAACGTTGGAAGAGACTCAAAACCCAATTGAGGGCACTTGAGTCTCATCCAACACAAGAGAGCATTTTCAGAACCTAATTGTAAAAATTCTCTTTGTTTTTGCACAAGAACAAACAAGACAACAAGATCATATTGATTACAAGCTTACATTAATCCTTCTTCTCAAGTGTTAATTCACACAAAAACTCAACTTCATTCTCATATTGTTATTCTCTTCCAAGTTGAGTTTTTAGGCCTCAATTCATACATTGAGCTGTGCTTATTTGTGCTAATCCATTGTGAGATTAGTAATACACATATAAAAAGCTTGATCATTCAAAGTCTTGGATTGTTCCCAAGAAAACCCTAAGTGGCTTAGGGTGTTGGAGTCTTGAGAGGTTCTCAAGCACAAGACTAGGAGGTTCCTAGCCCGGTGGAGTTTCTTGAAGGGAGTTCAAGGAAGCTTTTGAAGAGTTCTTCAATCACCGGAATCAAATTGGGGTAGAAATCAAGAGTTTGGTACACTCTTGAAGGGTTAGGTTGAGTGAGGCCATTCTCAAGCAATCCTTGTAATTTCTAACAATTTGATTATTAGTAGAAACTCCTAAGTGATTAGGAGGACTGGATGTAGCTCATTGTTGGAGTGAACCAGGATAAAATTGCTTGAGTGTTGGTTTATTGCTTTCAATCTACTTTCTAGCTCAATCAACTTAAATCATTTCAAACAATTAGGATTTATTCAATTAGATAGCAAGTTCAAGGAATCTTAGTGTTAAAAGTTATTTAGATTGCTTGCTATTCTGTTGGATAAGTTTCTGTTTAGTATTGAATTGATTTGAGGTGAATTGCTGAATTTTCGTTTCTGGTTTTGCTGCTATCTGACAGGAAAAACTCGAGTATATTTAGAAAGACTCGAGTTGTTCATCCTGAAAAACTCGAGTATTTCACAAAAGACTCGAGTATTTCGTGTCTGTTTCAGAAAATTCAGTCTTAGCTCCATTCTTCAATTATCATTCGAAATATTTGGTATTAGTGCTTCAAATTACTATTCATCCCCCCTATAGTATTTGCTTAGCCCGCTTGTTGGTTTCCAACACTACTAACTCAGATTTCTTTTTCACCAACTTTATCATCAAAGTTTGGCATGGTTTTGCAATGAAAATGAGAGAAATCAATTAGAATGGATTGTATGCTATGAGGTCTATGATTAGGATCAAAATTTTGGACATAATATGGACTGAGAGGATCACACTATGCAAGAAAGTGGCTATGATGAATTTGCTGTTTTTTTTTTTTTTTTTTGTGAAAAGCGGAAACAGATTTAGCATGACTTTGAACTAAAAATTCAACATGATTTCGCAATGAAAATAAAAGTCACCAATTATAACGTGTACTATGATATGAGATCATTAAATAGAATCAAAGCTTAAGGCATCGTACGAACTAAGTTGATCATGTAGTCAGTGCAAACTAACCACACTAAAATTGTTGTTTTACGAGGAAAAACATGAACAATTTTTGGATAACTTTGTACTTAAAATTTGACATGGTTTCCCAACGAAAATTTATGAAATCAATCAGAATTAAAACTTTGTTATGAGGGTTAGGATTAGAAACAAAATTGAAAGCATTTGGTGCATTGAGCTCACAAATGAAGTTTGCAAAAACTGGTTTTTGCACAATGAAATTCCTAACACCTTAGAGCAGAATTTTGGGAAGAACGAACTTCACAAAGTTTACTGAGAGCAATGAGCACTCAAGTGCAAGAGTGTTTTTATGAGTTTGGAAGTGAGGAATGGAGTTGGAGAACCCCTCTATTTATAAGTGGGGAAAATTCATTCTTAACTCTTCAACTTCCTGAGTAATCAACATAGAAAACACATGGATAAAGCTTACTGCAGATTGCTTTTGTGTTGCACCATTGGATTCATGCCAAATTGATAGGAGAAAGATTGATTTTCGAAGATTAAATCATGTTGCAAGCCTAAGGGACAACTTGCATGGCTAAGGAGTGAATCACCTCATCTTGGCAAAAAAAAACAACATAGGACGGTGGTTTTCAGGCCAAATCACCATGTCTCAGGTGCAAGGTGGCTTTATCCCATGGTTAACGGAGTTATCCAATGGTTTTGTCTTGATTTCTGTACTTTTCTGCCGATGTAATCAGTTACTTGAGGCCGTAACCGGTTATCGGGCTTGATTTGCACATGACTAGGTAAAATTTCAGCACAATAATCGATTATCTCAGCAAAATATTCAAAAATTCAAAATATAATATTATATTATTTTCCCACTAAAATAATAATTAAATAACTAAAATATAAAATGACTATTTTTCCCTTATATCATTTCAAAATACCAATTATGATAACACATAATTTACTTCACTATATGTTAAGACAACATCATTATTTATTAAAACACACATAATAATCAATTTAACTATTATAATATATTTATTATTCACATAATCATATCATTAAATTGGGGTTTAATTCTAGTAGGTGTTAAACAATCCAAATATCAACAACCACATGGCACGAAATAAAAAGATGATGGCTTGTTTCATAAGACTTATGACAAAGGGAGCAAACAACATCCACGTTAACAACACCTAAGTTATTTTTAGTTGCTAGATGATCCAAAAGCAATTGCCAATAGAAAGCACGAATTTTGAAAGGTACCTTGGACTTCCACAACATGTGAAAAACATGAGGATAATCACCAACCAACGCTAACAAAGGCAAAGGTTCCACTGCTAATGGAAGACATAAGTAGACTTCACAGAAAAATCAAGAGCACCTATTACAGTCTATTTCCAAGAATCCTCAACATTAGTTAAGATTATCACAACATCCCTAATATTATTGAAATCATGCAGCATATTAATTTCATATTAAAAAAAGTCGCGATGCCAAACAAGATTCAAAGACCATGAACCATTGCACCAACTACCCACCTAGTTAACCAATTTATTCCTGTCACAAGAAGCAACATACTAATTGATTTTTTAGAGTAGTATGTCCACACCAACAATCCTCCCAAAAAAGAGTAGCATTACCACTGCCAATTTTCTTGGTAAGACAATCTTTAAACCAATCACCCCTCCCACCAAAGGAACCAAGAGCACAAAGATTTCTCCACCAGAACAAAACTCTATTAAAACTATTTCCCCTGCAGCTTCTCAAAGAAAAGGCACCAAAGTCTCCATATCTAGCCTTTAAAAAGCGAAAGCACAAAGAATCATGTTGAGACAATAGCCTTCACCTCCATTTAGAAAGAAAAGAGAGATTAAAAATATTCGGATCTTTAACCCCCAAACCCCATCTTTCATGTCTTTAGAATTAAGGTCCTAGCTAACCTAATCAATTTTTCTCTTTTCTTAACACCCTCACCACAAAAAAAATTTCTCATCGGAGGTTAAAATTTTATACACTTTGGCCATCATTCTAAAAACAGAGATAATAAATGGGAAAACTAAACAATACATAATTAATCAAAGTTATTCTCCCACCTAAACTTAGACCTATACCTTTTTTATTGCAGTTGTTGAATAGAATGTTAAAGCAGAGATCAAAGATACCATGAAGAGAATTATGTGTTACTTGTTTCAAATTCAGTCACTGAAATATTGAGCTTCATATGCCTTTTGAAAAAGCACAACCAATGAACAAATGACTAAGAGTTTCTTCATGCATAAAACAAAAACAACGAGGCAAAGGAACATTCACTCCTCTTGTGGACAAGTTATCTTTCGTAGAGAGTCTGTTGAGAATCATTTGCCAAATGAAAGCTCTAACCTTATGTGGCACTTTGGCTTTCTAGATAATTGGAAAGATGTTAGGTTGAGCGGTAACCAAATCTTGAGCACAACATCCATTAAGCCACACATAAGAAGATTTATCAAAGAAAGTTAGACCTCCACCTTTCCAAGACCAAGAAAGATAAACATCCTTAGAGCATCCACAATCCCAAACCCACTTTGGGTTCATAACTAGGCCCACACATTATCTTATAATGTTTTACACTTCCCCAAAATTTAAGAATTCTACCCACTTTTTTCCTCCAACCTCAAACCCAACTTTCATTCTTAAACGGGACTCACACCCTACCCCACACTATTATATTTACTTAATTAATTAGTTATAATTTTAATTAATTAGTAACTTCAAAAATATTCTCTGTGTTTTCTTTGTTGGTAATATGTATTTCTTTTTATTATTTACATTTAATTTTTTTTTACTCGGTACCATTTAAAAACTATATTGAGTAAAAACTGTATTAAAAATTAGCATTTTTCAATAAATCTGTATATTACTCTGTGTTAAAAATATCACGAATAAACTTATCTAAAAAAAATTAGTTTTTTCTCAAAAAAAAATTAAAAAAAATTAACGAAGTAAAAAAAAAGGAAAACAAAAGCCACCGGTCACCACCGAAGCATTAAAAAAGGGAGTTAATTTTCTAACCTCCCTAGTTGGGTTTTTGACCCCCTTTTAAATTTTTTTCTCAAAAATACCCTTCTTTTTTCTTTTTTCTCTTCTTCTTTATTTCTTTCTCTTAGATTATTGTTAATCATTGATAAATCTTCCATGTAGTGTTAAATAACTAAACTTACAAGGTTTTGGATAAGCATCGATGGTGGTAAGCATAACTAGCCATTGGCCATAGTCGCTGTATCTGTTGAGCTTAGTAAATATTTTGATTAATGAGGTTGATTTTAGCAGGGAGATGATGAGAAATTAAAAGTACCCAAAACAAATCACCCTATACTTACCACCATTTTATGTTGTTTTTTTTTTACGTAAAAAGTGTCCTACGCCTCGGCAGAGACGTAAGTCTTTTTTTAAAAAAATTTTGTCCCCTACGCCCAGGCCTTGACGTATGTACAAAATGGACATACGCCAAGGCCCAGGCGTACATGATATTTGAGACTCTAATCAATTCACTGTTATCTGATTCCAGGTTGGATTCAATATGAGGAAAGTAACAAAAGGCAATGTTACAATTAAGTTATGGGATCTTGGAGGTCAACCGAGGTTCCGCAGCATGTGGGAGCGCTACTGCCGTGCTCTTTCTGCTATTGTGTACGTAACAAACTTCTTATGCCCTTCTGACTTATTCTTCCATGTGTGTGCGCCTGGCCCTTGGCGTACGTGCATTTTGCACATACATCAAGGCGTGGGCGTAGAGGATAAAAAAAAAGCCTTACGTCTTTGTCGAGGCGTAGGGTATATTTCCTACGCCTCGACGCACTTTTTACATATAAAAAAAACAGTATGAAATGGTGGTAAGTATGGGGTGATTTGTTTTAGGTACTTTTAATTTCTCATTATCTCCCTGCTAAAATCAACCTCATTAACCAAAATATTTACTAAGCTCAACAGATACAGCGACTATGGCCAGTGGCTAGTTATGCTTACCACCATCGATGCTTACACAAAACCTCGTAAGCTTAGTTATTTAACACTCCATGGAAGATTTATCGATGATTTACAATAATCTAAGAGAAAGAAATAAAGAAGAAGAGGAAGAAGAAAGAAGAAGGGTATTTTTGAGAAAAAAATTTAAAAGGGGGTCAAAAACCCAACTGGGGAGGTTAGAAAATCAACTCCCTTAAAAAAAAAGGTGTTTTATTTTCTCACTCTGTCCCCTCTCACTCACTCATTTTCTCTCCATTCTCACCAAAAAGCAACACGTGGGTCCCATTCCTTCCCTATGAACTCAGTCTTCCCCACAACCTCATTCATGGGGACAAACCCATACAACCCCAAACTGTGCTCTTTTGGATTTGTTCATGGGGATGAACTCTTAAAGGACTGTATCAAGTTAGGCTACCAAAGGAAGCTCCCAGGAGCATAAAGCCCCCCCCCCCCCCCCCCCTCCCCCCACCCCCCCGCCCCGCCAATTAAAAAATCAATGTCATTCATTGTTCAACCATAAACCCATTTCATTCACAAGCACATTACAATCTATTGTTTTCACTACTTAAAATACCATTGAAATTTGTTAAAGAATATTTTGTGTTACATAAGGAGAAGTAAGGGCGACCACAACAGTCTTGAGAGAGTCTGGTGGAAAGTCTTAATATCAGATTTTCTACTAAACTTTTGTGCTATTCTTAAAAAATCTGGTGGAGAGTCTCGCGTTAAGTCTGTAAAATAAGAGACTGAACTTAAAATTTTGTGGGATCTTTTTTTTTTGTCATTTCACTCATTTTACTTTAAATCACTGATAATAATAAATAAACATTAATATTATTTTTTAAATAGTAAATAATAATATTCTTCTATATGTATTTTATAATAAAAATAATATTTTAATTTTCAAAAATTCTTTGAATGCAAATATAGTTTTTAGAAATTTATAAATATTGATGTGATAAATAAATATTTGAGATTATTTTTAGAAATAGCTGATAATTGACATTATTGAAATTACATTTAAAAACTATTATTAAAATGAAGTCGAGTTTAAAAAAGATATGATGATGTATTGCCAATGCATAAGCCTGGTGAGTCTAAACTGTTGTAGTGCAAGATATGAAAAGTGTGAGGTTGATTTTTATAGCATAATGACGATGTAATATGAAAAGTATGAAGTTGAGTAATGATGATATAATATTGATGTACCGGAATCTAATGTTAAGACTCTGCTGTGGAAAATCTAAGCCAAGAGGCAAGTACCCCCCTATACGGGTAGAATAGGGTGAACACACGGAACAACACCCCTAGTGCTACAAATCACTCACCCAAAGACCAAAGCACGTCATTTAAAATTAATTACTTCCTATCAAAGCTTTCAATCACTTACAATTTAAATGCATCCCTCACTATAGAGGAGTTAAATCATTAGCATGGAGTTAAGTTTTTCGGTCCACTCTTTTTAAAGAGGGGACCTATGCACTCCCTCTTGTTTTTGTTGTCAGCCATTGATTTTTTTTTTATAGTAATACATCAATGGTCATTTTTCGAGACATGCATAAGGTCAATCCGGTTCTATTAATCAAAGCAAAATATTTATTCCTTCTGTTCTTATTTGTAAGACATTTTTAAAGAAAAAATTTATTTCTATTTGAAAGATTTTTTTCTAATTTTTAATATATTTAATTACTTTTTATCCAAAAACATTCTTATAAATCTAACACTTTTTAAAATCCCAATAATTATTAAATGAGTAATTAAGTACGTCTAATAGATACTTCCTCCTTCCTATTTTTTTATGTGTTATTTTTTTTTATAAAAATCACAAACCAATAAAACTAGGAAAATTTCTCGATGCTTTCCTTTTTAAATGATATTTATGCACCCTTTTTTATTTTTATTCATGATTTTTTTTTTAGCTTTGGTTTTAACCTCAAACTTAATTCATTTTATTCCTACTACAAATAGTCAAACATCATTCATCCTACCCTACCACCGTTATCGCCATATCTAGCCATGTTCAAGTTCATTTAAGACAGTCCTTCCACCAACGTGGCAGCATTATTAACCTTAACAATCTTCCAAAAAAGGATAGCAGATAGATGACATCATCTTCCACTTACCTTAAAGTTAATGTTACAATTTATCATTATTTCAACTTTTAATCTCAATCATCAAAACTTTTAATACTAAATTATTAATATTATAAAAAGGGAGCATTGAAACAAAACTAAAAAGGGAGCATCAAAAAATCATTTATAAAACTAATTATACTAACTCAGTAACGAACGTAGGAGTTTAATTTTTTTTTCATATTTAACTTTTTTTTGGTAAATAAAAAATTGCATTACCAACGAACAAATGAATACACATCAAAGGCAATAATCCAATTCTAGCCACCTTCTATGAAGGGTTCTAGACTTAGATTATCCCGAAAATTAAATAAAAGTAAAACAATCAAAGCCAAAAAAAGGCAAATCAAAAAACCTATACTAGGGCCCTTATTCTATCATAAATTACTGGCCCAATATTATTGGCCCAATTTCTGTGTCCATGAACAAACTTAACAGCTAACTCCTTCTGGATTAACACGAATGCTTGTTGAGGTTGCATTCTCACCTGTCTGAAGACCCTTCTGTTCCTCTTCATCCACACACCATAGATACAAGCTGCCACAGTCGCTGTCACCATCCTCTTTCTGTGCTTATTCTTGAACCCATTCTTCAACCAACTCAGCCAATTTGGCATCCTGAAATGCTTCATCTCCACCCCAATCCAATTTCCTGCACATTGAAGGAGAGTTCTACTCCACATACACTCAAAGAAAAGATGAGTGCATGTCTCCTCCGCGTCATCACAAAGGTCACACAGCGTCGAACTTTGCAAGAACGGGAGTTTATCCTTTGTTCTCAAGCTCCTGTGAGCTAGCATCCAGAAAATGAAAGTGTGCTTGGCGATGCTCATCTGGTTCCAGATCTGACGATGATATAGGAAGATTTGTTGAGCTCCAATCAGGTAATCATAACCCTCCTTAATAGTATAGTGTTGATGCCTGTCTATCAGCTATGTGAATTTGATGCTCAGTTTATCTCTAGCTTTGATAATTTGTTTCCAATGCCAATTGCTTGTATGTGTTATCTGAATATTTGAGAACTCCTCCCCCTTTAAATACACTGCTTGAATCCACCTTAGCCATAGAGAAATTTTGCTTGTAGTTAATTGCCACGCTTGGGACCCTATAGCAGCTAAATTCCAGACTCTGATATTTTGGAATCCTAAGCCCCCAAATTTCTTATCTTTACACACCTTGTGCCATGCCACCTGCGCTTTGGCTCTTCCTCTATGATCCTTGCCCCATAAGAACCCTCTACAAGCTTTTTCCACTTCTTTGATCACTGTTTTTGGAATGATAAAAGTAGTTGCCCAGTACACATGCATTGTCATTAGAACTGACTGGATTAATTGAGCACGCCCTTGAAAAGATAGATTGCGAGAAGTCCACATGTTCAATCTTTTTGTTATTTTTTCAACCAACACTCTGCAGGTAGTCACACCCCACTTCTTTGTAGTTATAGGCAGCCCTAAGTAAGTGAAAGGGAAAGTTCCCTTAGTGAACCTAGTTATGTCAATCAGCCTCTGAGTCAACTCTTCATTTATTCCAGCAGTGTACAGCTGTGATTTACTAGGATTAGCACTTAAACCTGAACTCTTAGCAAAATCTGTGAAAGCTCTTACCAAGAGACTAACACTCTTTTCATTAGCTTTACAAAATATCATCAAGTCATCTGCAAAAGCTAGGTTTATTAGTCCTATTCTTTTGCACATAGGGTGGTAGTTGAACTCCTTTTCCTTGGCAGCCCACATTAGCTTTCTAGTTAACATTTCCATCACAATAACAAACAACAATGGTGACATTGGGTCACCTTGTCTCAATCCTCTACTGCTATAAAATCTGCCATGCACACTTCCATTAATCACAAGTCTAAAGGAGACTGACTTAACACATACCATAACCCACATAATGAATTTCTCTGGAAATTTCAATGCCTCCATGCTTTTCTGAATAAAATCCCAACTGACACTATCATAAGCCTTCCTTAAATCTACCTTCATCAAACACCTTGGAGACACCCTTTTCCTTCTATATAGTCTGAGGAGATCCTGAGTGATCAACACATTATGCAAAATGGACCTGTCCCTTATGAAGGCTGCTTGATTATCTTGAATCACAGTAGGCAGACATTCTTGCAATCTCTTACAAATCAGCTTAGAAATGGCTTTGTAAATAACATTACAACAAGCAATAGGGCGAAAATCACTTACTAAATTAGGGCAATCTTTTTTAGGTATAAGCACTAGCAAAGTTTGATTTGTCTCCTTTAGCAGCTTCCCATTGTAGAAAAACTCTTGCACAACTTCTATGACACTTGCTCCAACTACTGGCCAAGCTGCTTTGTACCATACCCATCAGGGCCAGGGGCCTTATCACATCCCATTTGAAAGAAACATTGTTTAATCTCATCATCTTCAAATGGTTTAAGGAGTTTTAATTGTTGTTCAGGGTTCAAAACTTTTCCTTCCTGAATTTCATTATCATTCATACACCATTGTCTTCTACCATCAGATAACAACTTTTTATAGTACTCTTCAAAAGCCTGGATAATCTGATCCTGACTAGTATGGACCCCTCCATTTGTATCCTCAATCCTCAGAATTCTATTCTTGTATCTCCTGATTCTGATAGTCTGGTGGAAGAACTTGGTATTCATATCCCCCTCACATAACCATTCCTGTTTTGCTTTCTGCTTCAGAAAAACAACAGCTGCTTGATACACCTCATAATGATCTTTTCTAGCTTCTCTCTCTAGCTTCTGTAAATGAATATTCATGGGGTCATCTTGTAACATCCCTTGAATAACATCAAGTTTGTCTCTAGCCTGCCTTTCCTCTAAATCTATGTCTTTGTATTTTCTCTGATTCAACTCAATCAGCCCAGGCTTAGTTTGTTCAAGGCTTCTCATAAGCTTAAACATAGCACAACCCTCTCCATTATACCTCCATACTTGCTGAACAATGCTTAGGAATTCACTATCCAATGTGAGGTGGTTCATGAACTTGAAAGAATGACTCCTTTTGTTTTCAAACGTTGCCTATTTGATAATTATAGGACTATGGTCAGATACACCACAGTTGAGGAATTCTGTTTGAGCATCAGGCCAGCTTCTGCACCAATCCATATTTACCAAAGCCCTATCAAGCTTGCATATAATCCTGTCCTCTCCTTCTTGTTTATTATTCCATGTATAGTAGTAACCACTGTATTTCATATCCTCTAATTGACACTGAATAACCAGTTCCCTGAAATCTTCAGTCTGCTGAACATCTAGAGGAATACCACCAACTTTTTCTTGAATACTCAAGCAACAATTAAAATCTCCCATAATTACCCATTTCTCTTGCATACTATCACCAATGTCCTGCAAATCCTTCCACAAATCCACTCTTCTTTCAGCTTCATTATGAGCATACACATATGTAACATAGAATTCTATATTCCCTGGAATGTGGTTGACTTTACAGTGCACATATTGGCTAGTATGGCTAACCACATCCACCTGGAACATATCTTTCTTCCAAACCACCCATATTCTTCCAATGCTGTGATCCTCTAAATTAATAAAGGACCCCCAATCCACAAACAATTTATTCTTTATCACATCATAAGAGTTAGTTCTAAGTTTTTTCTCCAGAATGGCCATGATACCTACATTATAATTATTTATCAACCTTTTAACCTCTTTTTGTTTTAGGGGTTGGTTAATCCCCCTGGTATTCCATGCTCCTATATTATCCATTAGTAATGAGGGCAGAAGAGTCCCCCTTATTTAACTTTACCTGTGCTTTCCTTCTAGTTAGAACTGGAGTCCAATTGCCTTCTTTCTGTTCCTTTATATTCTGATCCACCTCTAAACCTTGCTCTTTATCATTGTCCACCTGTGTCTCTTTAACAATAGTGTCAGCATCACCCTCTTCACACCGTGACTGAATGCCCTCATTCACTGCTTGAGTGGCATTTTCAACATTCTCAGTAGGAATCAGACCCTCTTGAATTTGCCTATTCAATTTCAAAGCTTCATCCACCTTTTCAATATCTTCCCTTGAGGGTTTCTTCTTTTCTACCCATATCTTCTTTGTTTGCTTCCTACATGTCTTGCTATCATGGCCATACATTGAGCATGCTGCACATAGAACAAGTTTCCATTCATGCTCAACTTTCTGAGTTATGACATTCTCCTTTTCATCTTCAAAAAACACCTCTTCTGGTAAAATACTAGGATTAACTTCCACCAAAACCCTAGCATAGTTTATGCGATTCCTCTCTTTTGTAACATTGTCCACCATAATAGGTGTACCCACCAGACTAGAAATCTTGCTAAGTGCATTTGATCCCCAAAACTTTATATTTAGATTTGGTAGTTGGATCCAAACTGGAACAGTCTCTAGAAAGCTTTTGGTTACAGGTTTTCCTGTCCATGGAGCTATGATAATTGGCTTCCTGTCAAAGTGATATATTCCAGTATCAAGCACAACATTCCTACCCTCAATGTTGTTAAACCTTACTACCATGGTGCCATCACCATTCATAAGCTCCTTATCAATACCATGTTGACCCCATATTTTCCTTAGGTATCCATTTAGGACTGCATATGGTGGTCTAGCCCCCGGTACATAGCACACTAATGCCTGCTACCAGTATTTTTCTTCACTTTCTATATCTGATGCACTAATTTTCCCAACTGCCATGCCTTCTTTGATTTCAGGTTTGATGAAGTTTAATTTCTCACCAGCGTTACGAAGCTTGGAGATATCAAAAGAGTCCCAGACCGAAACTCTTTTTGGTTGATCATCACTGCCACTGGTTTCAATCAGCCTGGTACTATTTTTCAAACCTTCATTAGTGTGGCCTTCATCATCAGCAACAGCCTTTCCTTTTATCTTTGCCCGTAATGCATCCAGTTTTTGCAAGATGGAAGCTGCTTTCTTAGGGCTCAAGGCATCAATGTCGTCAAAGTCGTCCTCATCCAGATGCTCTAATTCAAGGTTTTTTGGAATAGCATTAGAGGGTGCAGGGGAAGAGGTGTGGAAAGTGGGGGACTTGGGAGGTTTCCTCTTCTTTCTTGCCATTGAGGCAAGCAGCGGTGATCAAGGACCACCGCGAGGCAAGAAGGGACGCGAGAAGAAAACCCTAGCAGAGAGAAGTCAACCCAAGTCAAACCCTGGTTTTGCTAATTGAAGTTTTTTTCCATATTTAACTTTTACTTTAATGCTCTAGTTGAATATTTTTTCGACCATTATTAATATTACTTCACCAACTATTTTCCAAATTTTCATAGAAAAACAAAAATAAAAAATAAGAACACCTAAATAGAAACAAAATTTTTTCCTTAAAAATGACAAATAAAAATAGATGGATGCACAAAAGATTTGGTTAACTTTTTTTTTTGTTTAAAATTTGGTTAACTTTAATGGAGAAATAAGTTAATTTTTTTTTTACCAAAAACTTTGTTGGAATTTGCATGTGTTCGTGATTATTGGAACTGTGAAAATAT
This sequence comes from Crotalaria pallida, assembly GCA_037953625.1. Classification (NCBI taxonomy): domain Eukaryota; kingdom Viridiplantae; phylum Streptophyta; class Magnoliopsida; order Fabales; family Fabaceae; genus Crotalaria; species Crotalaria pallida. The sequence goes on from CM075653.1 coordinate 30,494,413, forward strand.
TGAGTAAAAAAGATGTTTGTGAAAAAAAAAAGTAATTAATCTTATTGAAAATTGAAAATGAAGCTTATATTAAGAAAACAATCAAAAGAATTTATATTTAGGACCAAAGGGAGTATTAACATTAAGAACCCAAGGAGTAAATATATCAATTTTAAATTTCAAGTAATTGAATGCAAATTAATTATTTCTTTCGTTTTATATGTAGTATGTTTTAAGGTTATGCATGAGTTTTAAGAAATGGTTAAATGATCTAAGAATTTATTGTATTTTGACTATAACGCCCCTATATAATCATTATCGAAGAAAGAAAAATGTATTGGAAGTGAAAAAGACAGTGTAATAAATATGAGTGTATTTGGAAAAATAACATTAATTATGTATTGAGTTTATAAAAGAATAAAACTTATGAAACATAGTAAAAATGCTATAAAAACATTACATATGAAACAGAGGGAGTACCAAAGTTTCAATTTGTTTTGGAGGGATCCACTCCCTTAAATAGTACTTCCTCGGTCACACAAAAATTGTAAAAGATGGCAAATTTTTTTTCCAAACTAAAGTTGAAGTAATTAATAAAAAAATTTAAAATTATAAATATTGAATATTGATTAGTTGATCAATATAAATTACATTAAATTAATATTTGATAATTAATTGATGTGTTAAGCAAAGTATTATATATATATATATATATATATAATATATATACAACAACAACAACTAAGCCTTTGTTCCACTAGGTGGGGTCGGCTACATGGATCAAACGATGTCATAAAGGCCTATCATAAATCATGTCTTTTGATAAGGCATTGATTGCCATATCCTATCATATATATAAAATATATATATATATATATATATAATATATATATATATTTTTTTTTTCTTTTGCTATTTTTATCCCGCCGAAGGTAGTATATCTGTATAGGAATAGAACAAAACTAACCGGCTACAGCCAGTTATAAAAAATAGGGGATCGGTCCACTCCTTTTTGGGAGTGGACAGTAAAATCGTTCTGGCATGCAATGCACAACAGGTGCAAAACCAAACATTGACATGAAGTTGGAGGCATCATGACCGTTACATGTAAGGGCGGGTTAAGTGTATTTGCAACTCCAAAATTAAGGATTAGACCTTCTGAGTGCAATAGCACACAATGGATTTCACAAATCAGAGAAAACATCACATGTTGACCAAACTGAGTCGCTTTATAATTCCGGTTTTCATCCAAAAAATTCCAGGTAACAGATACAACAAAAAGTCCAACAGCATTGTGAACTGGAATTTATCTTCTCTAGTTTTTTAACCCTCTGAGCAGACCAAAACAACTAAATAAAAGCCAGGTTCATCCACAAACTCAGCCACATCAAAAGAACGAGCAGCTGCAACCATTTGTAAATTTGTTTTATCAGGAAGGTCAGAAACTACTATATCAGGGTACTGTTGTCGTTGTTGTTCTAATACTTCTCTCCCTTGGGGGTGACTGATAATCACCCTTCCACCTACACGTGAAATCAAGAAATTAAATGGAAGAAAGCATCTCAGAGCACTGACATAAGTTTCAAAAAAGGCAAGAAAATCAAGCTAAGTCAAATATATGGTGCACTCAGAAGATCTATCAAGTTTGATAACATATGGTGCACTGCTTTCACATGTACCTAGTGAGTGTGTCTTAGGATTATAGTTTGTAAAACTCAGTTTAGATGAATTGGTTTCATAGAGTTGGTTTTTATTAAAACATAAGTGGATTTACAGTGAAGTGATTTAGTTTTGATACTGTTTTCTCAAAAGTGGGTTTGGTAGAAGAATGTGTATTGTTTGGATGCATTCAGTTTCGCAAGGTTTATTGTAGTCACAGCAGTCGTTGAATACCAATAAGCAAGGTTTTAAATCTGGGTCCACGACTACTACAAGCACCGTGTTGTTAAAACCTTGCCTTTAAGGCTATAACCGAGTTTCGATGAATCGCGAAGTGAAGACTTGTTGCTTCCTCTGCTACCAAAGTTCGGGCACCAAAGATAATTTATATTGCCAAGCATGTTGAATTAAACAAAGCAAAACGCAATTTTGATACTCAAAAACCATGGTTTTAAAGGTATCAATTGGATTCTCAAAACACACCATAAAACCCGATTAAATTATTAATAACTTATGATTAGTTTAAAATACACACATTTCAAGATTATCATCATAACATTGTCTTATACATAGTTACATGGTTCACTCATTTAACCTGTGTACCATGTACCGAATTTGGCATACCACGTACTGGGTTTGTTATAAAGGAACTCTTGTAAAAAGAATGTAAAAAGTGACGAACCACGTACTGTGTACCGGAACCGGTACCGCTTACCATATAACTATGGTCTTATACAAAACCTAGTTACAAGCAAATCATGAGCCAGGCCAGGATGCAATAACATGTGTAAAATTTTCAAATTAGAGAGAAAACTTACCAGGTGAACATTTCTTAGCCAAAGCCCCAAGAATCTCATCAAGTTTGAAGGGCAAAGCAGGCAAGAAATAAAGAAACACAACATCCAAAGGGGTCCATCTTTCCGGAACATATATAACCTCTCCTTGCCAACACTTAACCTTGTCATACTTCTCTTTGATGCAAACCAATGTCAACAGCGAATCATGGATAACAAGAAGCGATTTAAAGCGAGTCGAATCCACGAGGCAATCCACAAACTCTTCGGACGCGGTTGACACCAAAACGCTCGAACCCTCTCCGATTCTCCCTGCCGATATGACACGGCCAATGTTTCGCTTAAATTGTTCCCTGGAACTGGAAATATCGAAATCAAGAACTGACCAATCCTTCTCAATAATCTCTTCGATGGGAATGTCGGATGCAGAGTCCTCGGGGAGAGCAACAGGGGCATCAATGTTTGATGATGAATCAGTGGCCTTAATAAGCATTGTGGATTTTCTTGTCATGGAAATGGAAGAAGAAAGTTTGACACCATTGCCACAGAGATGGTGAAAAGTTGGTTGGAGTTTTATTTGAAGTTGTGGGTGAAATTTGCATATTGGTGGGGATATAAGGAAGGAGGAAGTTAAAGAACAAGAATTCATTTTTAGGAACAACAAAGTTTATGCAGCTAAGGTGTTTGTGATTTGGCTTGTTTGAGAGTTTGGCAGTGGATATGTTTGGCTGAAGTTGCTGCTACTGCAGCTCAAATTGGTGGTATAGAATTGGAATTTAAAGCTTGATTGCGCATTGAAGATTAAGAATGAATTGAATCATAGGGTGGCAGTGGACGGAGGATAGACCGAGTGCAAAATCACTATCAAGGTTTTTAATGTGAAATGTGAAAGAGGATAAAGGATATTGTAGGAATAGGTTAAAATACCAAATTTATCCATATAAATATTGACTTTTTTTAGATTATTTCTTGTAATTTATTTTTTTGTTTTGTTTTTGTTTTTGTTTTTTTTTTTATTTTTTTGCATCAAGGGTATCCTCCGGCCTATAGTCGAAGACTAATCCCCTACAAGACAGATAGATCATGGAAGTGAGTTTTATTTCTATCAACAAAGACTTTTCCATATCCACGACAATGATCGAATCTCTGACATCATGCTTAAGAAACTCAATCATCTATCGACTTTATTGGGCCTTATTGGTTTATTTATATATTTTTTTTCTCTCTGTTTTTCTATTTCGTTTTGGTTTTGGTGCGTACTGTCAACTAAGGTTAAGGATGATGTGAATGTAGTTTTGATTTCAATCACATATTTTTAATGTTAAGAGGTTTTGGTCCTTATATTATTATAAGATATAGGTCTCGATCCTTATATTATTAATAGATGTAGATTTTGGTTTCAGTCTCTTTAAATCACTTCAGCATTTTTTATCCATAGTTAAAAAAAAGAATTTAAAAAAAAATGCATAAAAAAAAAAGAATGTTGAGACTTTTTTCCTTTTGTAATGTTGTAATGTATATGTTGAGAAGAGAGGAAAGAAAACCTTTTATAATGAAGGCTGATTACAAAAAATAGAATCCCGTAAAAAATTTTTACAGCTTGCTGTTGTAACAACACAAAAACAAACTAAATAATAGGCTTATTTGTGCTTTTGGTCCTTAAAAATTTAGCGTGTTTTGAATTTAGTTCTTAAAAGTTATTTTGATCGGGACTAGTCCTTATTTTTCAAGCATTTTGGTTTTGGTCCCATCCGTCAGAAAAAAATCAATTTTTTGTTGACGTGGTTAGCCGAAACCCACACCAGTAGCTACGTGATGAGAGATAGCGTCAAATAAATATTGTGATATGAATGATTCAGGTCTATAAACGCACAATTTTGCATATGAAACCATTTTGCGTATGGGACCATTTTGTGTCCGTGTATCTGTATCATCCACGTCATATTATTTATTTGGCACCACCTCATATTACGCGATTGCTGATATGGTGTTCCGGTAGCCACGTCAATAAATAACAGTTTTTTCATAATGGAGTGAATCAAAACCAAAATGTTTGAAAAATTAAGGACTAGTCCCGGTCAAAATAATTTATAGGAACTAAAACCAAAACACGCTCAACTTTTAGGGACCAAAAACATAAATAAGCCTAAATAATATGTTATTCAAAGAAAAACGACTTCATTTACTAATTTTATCTCACACTACCTCCTTTAAATCAAGCTTTTATCATTATAAGCAAGTTCTTTAGCTTATAGAATAATTCAGCCATTAATGATTTGGCAAAGATATCAAAAATTCGATCTCCCATGTGACAATACTTTATCAATACTTCTTTTTGTTAAACTAATTTACGAATTTTATGAAAGCGATTATCTATGTGTTTGGAATGTCCATGAAAGACTGAATTTTTGGATAGTAGGATAGTAGACTTGTTGTCACAAAATATTTCAGTAGGAGTATCTTGCTTCTAATGTAACACTTCGAGAATTCTTCTTAACCAAACTGCTTGTGTTGCACAATTAGTTGCTGTTATGTATTCTGTTTCGGCCGTAGATAGTGCAACTATTGGTTGTTTCTTTGATGACCATGATATTGCACTTGAACCAAGATGAAATATATATATCCTGACGTTCTTTTCATTGTATCTATGCCTCCAGACCAATCACTATCATTATAGGCAACAAGCTTTACATCATTATGATTGCCATGAAAAATTCCATCAGCCAAGGTATCTTTGATATATCGAAGGATTCTTTTAACTCCTGGTAAATGACAGGTACATGGTTCTTCTATGAATCTGCTTAGTAACTCAACTCCAAAGACTATATCTGCTCTAGTTGCAGTCAAGTATCTAAGAATTCCAGTCAAAGTCTTGTAGTATGTTGAATCCACTCTTTCGCCTCCATTTTCTCTTGTCAACTTTAACTTTTCTTCAACTGGTGTGGAAATTGCTTTTGAATTCTCCATCTTGAATTTCTTTAAAATATCATTAGCATATTTTTTTTAGAGATAAATATTCCATCTTTCCGTTGAACAATTTTGATGCCAAGAAAATAAGACATTAATCCCAAATATATCATTTCAAAGGATCTAACCATATCCTCCCTGAATTCTACTATCAACTTTGGATTATTGCGGGTAAAAATTATATCATCGACATAAAGTTACACAATCAGAACAGCACCAAGTTCAACAAATTTAATGTATAAAGTGTGCTCATAAGGGCATCTGTAACACCCCGATTTCGGCAACTTGAAAACACCATCTCTTTAACCATTTTATAGTAAAAATTTGGGAATTTTTTTTTTACAAGGTGACATGGACATGAGAAGCTTTAAGTTCAAAAACATTTCACTAACTTAATTGAAATAGAATAACATTCTCATGTCACACCTCACAAGTCAAGTTCCAAACCGAGATGTTACTTAACATCGCGCTTTATAACTTAGCTTCATAAATCTAATTTTGAGAAAACTATTTCAAATCTCGTTTCATAAAACCATTCTCAATAAAATTTCAAGCGGGGTTCAGAATGATACGACAATGTAACCAAGTAGATGCACAGGGTACAGTGCTCAAGGGAATTACCTACTACTAGTCTTGACCTCTAATCTTTCTCGCTGAAGTCCACTGCAGAGCAGATTTACTGCAGGGTCACCCATCTATCCGTTGCAATATCGGAGTAACCCAATACGACAACATGATAGGAGAGATAGTCAGCATTCCAGAAGTACATCCATGACAGGACAGTAAAATAATAACTAGAGACATACAATAAAGACGTGGAACCTACTAATTCTCATGCAACACAATTACTCATGCTATGCATATGACAAACATATTCATATAGGAAACGTTTATAAACAAAGCACATCATAACATTCCAAACATAAGAAGATTCATAACTCATCACTGCACCTGGCCTCACAAGCCTTCAAGCTATTCAAGTCTCTCACCATCTTTCTCAATCTTTCCAACAATTACTTATACTTTACTTCTTCTTTTGAATCTTTCTCAATTCTTCATACATTCTTATTGCTTTCTTTCTTATAATCTTTTTATCATTATTCAATCTTATCAAACGGTTAGCATCAATGATGAGAGGGAAACATCATTGAGCTCGCACACGTCTACATCTCCTCGGTCATCCACCCAACCTAGTCGGAAGCAAACAGGAGTACAGGACCTTTACCACGCGGGCACGACAGCTGTCACACAAACAAATGGTCCCATACCAGGAGGCCCTGCCTCAAATCATATCAATTCAAACATCATTTCAATGCACGCTCTCAGCGGCAATCTCAAATGCCCCGTTCCAGTCCCTCTCACTGTTCCTGAAATGCCATAGGGGTGACAACACTATTCCGGTCCCGGGTGCAGAACTTACCACGGCATTAGACCCAGTCCCTACCACGTTAGTACGCCACATGTGGGATTCATTCCGCCCAGAATAGTACTCAAAGCCTCATGGCGTTTTACCGCCCTAGCTTACTCTATTGCATTCACAACCCGTATATCCTTGATATCCGGGGTACCTTCCTCTCCACTACTTCAATACGACACTCATACCTCACCGCGTTTGTAAATGTCTTTTAAAGTTTTAGAGTTTTAATTAAACGGCTTAATCCTAACAGTCGGCTCGTCCTTGGCGCATCCCTTCAACGAAGCCCGGCCACTAATCGCAATCCGTTCCCCCTAAATATCAATGGCCCTTGGCCTCACATCACTTTCTCACACATCTCATCATCATGATTCTCAAAGCTCACTTTCAGCATATTCTCATCGACATTATCAACATCTTTTCCTCGTCTTTCTCCAAAACCTCTTTTCGAAAAAACTTTTTCAAAAACAATGTTTCCAAAAACTTTCACAAAATATTATTTTCACAAAAGCTCTTTCAAAATTTCTTTTCAAAAAAACCTTTATCAAAAATCATATTTTTGGGTGAGTGTTAATGGAGGAGCAAGCTCAACTCAACACTAAGCTTCTTCCCAAAAACATGTACGAGGAATCACATCTCCACTCAAACCACATCTCACTTCCATACCACATTGCTCTTCTCCAATCTCAACTCTTTGTATTTCATTACTTACACAACCTTTATTATCATTCCTCTCTCTTTCAATCACATTTCATTCATCTCATCAACTCATTTCCTTCACAATTTTATTCACGTTACATTTTATCTCTCTCTCAATCATATCTCTTTAATTTCTCACTTAAACTCAATCGTACGCTTTCTCATAATTCTCATGTCCACATACTACCTTTTTCAAACAGAACAAGATATACTCCACAGAATAATCCACAAAACATCCAATACATAACAAAATAAATCATGCATCATTTTTAACGAAACAGGTAAACATCTAGCACATATATGCATCACGTATGATAATGCAGTATGTAACTTATGACATAGACTCTAATTACGCTTGATGGACTCAGTTTAGAACTAAGTCTAAACGTCACGATGACTTAGGCCTACTACATCTCTCACCTCACACTTCAGCATCTGAAATCGTTGCGAGTCCTTCCCAACAAGTCGGCCGTTCCGCTTCTTGGCTTATACATACTTCGTACTAAATAGACGATACTAACGTTACAAGTCTATCTTAAATAATCGTCCTACTTAACATTACGACGCGTTTTCGAAAACTCTTTTTATTTTCCGTCGGAAAGTCGTAAAACGTTAAAACTTTTTCAATCCAAATCTCTTTCTAGTTAAATATCACTTAAACTTAAACTTTAAACCATTCAAACACATTTTAGGATTGGAAAAACAATTTAAATAAAATCTGGACAGCAATCATGCAAGCCCATAAATCATTTTCAGAAAATCCGAAAACACCGAAAAATCACATTTTAGTTCGTATAAGACTTTGTTATAAAATATACACTTAAACGATTTATTTTTCAAACTTAAAACCGTGAAATGAATTAAGGGCAGCAACCATTAAGTCCAAGGTTCTTGAATTAAATTAAACTATTTCAAAAGCCAATTAATTTTCACAACCAATTACAAAGTCACACACAACACTTTGGTTAATTAAATCATTCATGCATAACCTAGACAATTCATCAAACAATCACTCATTCAATCATTTCAAGGCATCATAATCATCATATAAGGCAGCCAAGGTCATAACATAAAGCATAAAAATTTACATTCATCAAAAACATTCAAATAGAAACTTAGTGTGCTTAAAGGTGAAACACAAAAGATAAAATCCAAAACTAAATCAAATAAATTTATTTAATTCTCAAAATTTCCAGAACATACGCATATATGATAAGGTTCATCATATAAAAATTTCAAGCCATTTAAACAACCCTAAGCTAGGTTTCAAATCAAATTTCACATGAAAACAACATGATACTGTTGCTGGTCAGTGGAAAAAATGACATTATTAAAAATAGTTTCTCAACTCCGAATTGCATAAAAATTGGTATAACTCTTCCTTATACAGTCAAGACCATCTCATAAAATTTTCAGATTATTTGGAGTTGTGAAAGTCACATTTTACTAATTAAGTTTGCCACTAAGTCCAGAAAATCTGAACCAAGTGATTCACTGTTTTACCTTTTGAAAAATTGTCAAATCAACTCCAAATCTCTTCAAATTTTACAGAGAACATCTAGAGATGTTCAGGAAGCTACCATAAAAATTTCAAGCAATTTCAAGCAGTACAAGTTCGAAAATTATATTTCTCTTTAAACTGAAAAACTGATTTTCTTAAAATCATTTTCATAAAGTTGGCTCACAAAGAAATAGAAAACAAATTCCAAAAATCATTTAAAAATTCAGAGAGGTTTATTTTAATATACTTAGGACAGTGACAAAATTTCAGAGTTATTAAATATTCACAACCATCAATTATCAAAGTTAAAAGCACACTCATCACAATTTTCAGCATAACATTTGTCCAACAATTTATTCAACCATTTCTTTCCATGAAAATTAAAAATACACACATACATACAAATCAACACAAGAGTCCATTTATCAATTATATTTCCTTTGAAAACCAAATTAATTTTTTCATGAAAACAATTTATCTTAATTTAAATGAAACATGCATCACATCTAGAAATAAGAATCAAGTTCCATAAATTAAAAATCAAGAATCAAATTAAACTACCTTAGATCCTAACATGCACATATCTAAAATTAATGGATCTCAAGAAAAATCACACATGCATTAACATTTAACAACCAAAATCAAGACTTTAAAAGAAAATCAAACAAACATTATAACACACCCCTTTTAACTAGATCTTTACATGCATGTATCAAATCCTTCAAGTAAAAATTCATTTCTTAAAGATTTAAGCTACAACCGAAACATGCATCAAGAAAATAAATTCTTTTTATCAAAAATTTCATGCTTCAAGTTAAACTCTTTTACTAAAATAATTTTCTTTACATGCACATAAACCGAATCAAACAAGAAAAATAAAATCATTAACATAAAAATCTTTTTAAAACCGAAGCAAACATCAAGTTCTTAAACATAGTAGATTTTTCATTTTAAATCAAGGTCTTAAAAAAATCAAGTTTAGAAATCAATAGGCTTGTAAATAAAAATTCTAGATCTAACTTAAAATCAAACATGCATCAAAGAATAACTTCAAAAATCACTTTCATTTTCCAAACACATGAATAAAACCAATGTTCATCAAAGAAAACAAAATCTTTTACACAAAATATTTCTAAAAACCGAATTACCCTTAATCATTTTTGAATGTTCATTTTTCAATTTTTAAATCTTAAATACAAGTAAGATCAAACTTAGAAAATCATGAGAGAACTTAAAAATCCACATGCATGAATAAACTTTGAACACATCAACATTTTTACAATAAAAATCGAAAATAAAAATGATGGAGAAGGTAGAACAACAAAGATCAATTTTTATACCTAAGGGGATGAATGAAAATGGGTTAAGATTCAAGGCTAGCTCTCTTCCTCTTCTTCTTTTTTTTTTCTCACGGTTCTCTCCTCTTCCTCTCATGGTTCTCTCTTTTTTTTTTCTAAGGGTGTTGAGCTTGATAATGCTCTAACACCAAGTGTGTTTAGGTGGGAGTGAAATGAAGGAAATGAAAAAGAAATGAAGAATGAAGGAAATGAAATGAAAAGAAGAAATGAAGAGTGAAGGCAACGATGGAAAGAAGGAAAGGAAATAAGCTAGGAGTAAGGCACCTAGGAGGGGTACTCTTGGCAATACTAAAATTCCTAGTTGGTCCCAAGTCTCTAATTTCTTTCTTTTTTTTTATTTCCCTTTCCTAGCTTAATCACCAAGCCAATGCTTCACAACCTTACACATACACACACTCATACAAGTGTCACTCATATACACATCACACATATATTACTCATGCACTCACTCACCCATCCGTGGCACACATTGCACACACACACACACATGTCCTTCAATTTTTTTTTTATTTCTTAATCATGTTTTAATTACTAATTCATATGATAATGTAACCATCACTTAAGAAATCACACTTAAACAACCATTTATACACACACAAGGCAATTAATTCTAAGAAATTACATTTATCAATCCATCACACATACACATATAGGCACACATTTATTAATCAATCACACACTTTATCAAACACACATATTAATACTTTTTGCCTTTAAACAATAAACTGTACTTATTGGTTGCACTTATAGCCCTTATTTCATTTTCTAAAATCATACTTTAATATATTAAAGATAATCCCAAAAGGGAAAAATTTATTAAAAATCAAAAACCATTTTTCATGATTAATTCCTTGAAAATTCGTCCTTTACAGTACTGAAAAATTATTTTCGCAAACCAGCCCAGAAAATTTTGAAAGATACATTTTTGAAAACTACATTTCGATACGATCGTTTTGATATAAAGATCATCAAAATCGGAGTTACGGTTAAAAAGTTATGGATTTTCAAAGTTAATCAATCTTTCAAAGTCCATAAAGAAAATTTATTTTCACAATTCACCATCAATAAAAATCATTTTTCATTAAAAATCGTTCTTACTAAATCTATAAAATATTTATTTATCAAAACTCCGTAAAATCAATAATTTACTTCGTAATCGAATAAAATATTCATTGAAAACTCTTTGTAAAACGATTTCTCAAAAGTTTTTCTTTAATAAATTTTATTCGTCCTAGTCGGAAAAACGCGGGATGTTACATTCTCCCCAACTTACAGATTTCTCGTCCTCGAGAAATGCTACGCGAAATTCCACGATCAACGAATATCGGATTCTCTGGAGTGATTCTCTCGGTCTATAACGGTAGTCGTCGTCCTCGAGTCATCGCACATGCATCGTTTTCTCAGAGGTAACCAGATACAATGGGATACTAATGGTATAGCTTTGTCAACAAGGGTTCAAAGGGTTCAATGGTTTCGAAACAAAATTCAAAAAGAATAGCACGCTTATGCCAATCCTGAAAAGGGTACTACTTTCTCGTGGTCTTTCTATTCCTTAATTTGACTCTTTTCATCCTTTTAAGCATAGGTGGGTAATTACAAACCTTAAAATCTCCGTTTACTCCCCAACTTTGACGGATCATATTCCTATACATCACATCTATCCAATAACATTTGACAGGGACTAAGGTCATAAAATCTCCCAACATCTACTAATTCTAGGTTATCTTACAAAACTTCCCGTCACTTTGTTCAAGCCTATTTGAATATCACCTTAAATTCTGCTAAATAAACCACTAAAATTCTCCAACTTAGGGATTTAGTCTTCGTATTAACAATCTTAGCACCTAATGACACTCTTAGTTACACACCTTATAATCACCTATGTCCATTAAAACATCAGATCTAGGTCATTTAACCTAATTTTGGTCGTCACTTAAAGGTTCTATCCATTAATTTCACCACTCCATCTAGTTTATCGTATGGTCCTATTATAGGTTTAAACCTACCTTGCTCATTCACCTACTCCAACTAGGGCTTTTCTAACTCCAACTCTTTCAGACTCATCCCAGATATCCACCAACTTAACACCATCTATACCATTACTTGGGTTAGACTACTATCAAACTTTTCATCTTTAATCCCTTTGTACACTCCACTATCTTACTTATGGTTCTAGGGATACTCTTATTCTAAGGTATCACATCCGTTCATGCTTATTCCTTCCTCAACCATTACAACTCTTTCCTTCACAACACCTCACCGTCTACCTTATAACTCAGATAGGCCTAGTTAATTGGCATAAGGTGTCAGGGTCTAGGGTTTTCTTGGAAAGCTTTTAGAGAAAACAAACGTGTTGTTAGGGCAATTCAACAACACATAAGGTTTACATAGGAAGTAGTTTCAACAAGGAAAAGAGGGTTCTAATCGCAAATCAAGTCACATGTCAATAGCTCAGAGGTCGTTACAAACAAAAAGAGAATCCTCAACAAAAGGGGTTTCAACAGTCAAGAGAGGTTCGGGTCACAAAGAATAAAGTCTTTTTATGTTTCTGATCACTATTCCTTGCACCATCGTAGACAAATCCGTAACACGTTCCGAAGATAGAGATATAGAATGATAGAAATAGAACGAACGTTAGAGGTGGTACGATAGAGATGCTCACGTGACTTCGTACTCCTATTCTCACTCATCGAAATTCTAACACTTATACACAGACTGACACACACGAGCAAGCATGTAAACCCATGCATCAGGCTACTTTGGATAACCATTGCTCTGATACCACTCTGTAACACCCCGATTTCGGCAACTTGAAAACACCATCTCTTTAACCATTTTATAGTAAAAATTTGGGAATTTTTTTTTTTACAAGGTGACATGGACATGAGAAGCTTTAAGTTCAAAAACATTTCACTAACTGAATTGAAATAGAATAACATTCTCATGTCACACCTCACAAGTCAAGTTCCAAACCGAGATGTTACTTAACATCGCGCTTTGTAACTTAGCTTCATAAATCTAATTTTGAGAAAACTATTTCAAATCTCGTTTCATAAAACCATTCTCAATAAAATTTCAAGCGGGGTTCAGAATGATACGACAATGTAACCAAGTAGATGCAAAGGGTACAGTGCTCAAGGGAATTACCTACTACTAGTCTTGACCTCTAATCTTTCTCGCTGAAGTCCACTGCAGAGCTTCGTACAGATTTACTGCAGGGTCACCCATCTATCCGTTGCAATATCGGAGTAACCCAATACGACAACATGATAGGAGAGATGGTCAGCATTCCAGAAGTACATCCATGACAGGACATTAAAATAATAACCAGAGACATACAATAAAGACGTGGAACCTACTAATTCTCATGCAACACAATTACTCATGCTATGCATATGACAAACATATTCATATAGGAAACGTTTATAAACAAAGCACATCATAACATTCCAAACATAAGAAGATTCATAACTCATCACTGCACCTGGCCTCACAAGCCTTCAAGCTATTCAAGTCTCTTACCATCTTTCTCAATCTTTCCAACAATTACTTATACTTTACTTCTTCTTTTGAATCTTTCTCAATTCTTCATACATTCTTATTGCTTTCTTTCTTATAATCTTTTTATCATTATTCAATCTTATCAAACGGTTAGCATCAATGATGAGGGGGAAACATCATTGAGCTCGCACACGTCTACATCTCCTCGGTCATCCACCCAACCTAGTCGGAAGCAAACAGGAGTACAGGACCTTTACCACGCGGGCACGACATCTATCACACAAACAAATGGTCCCAGACCAGGAGGCCCTGCCTCAAATCATATCAATTCAAACATCATTTCAATGCACGCTCTCAGCGGCAATCTCAAATGCCCCGTTCCAGTCCCTCTCACTGTTCCTGAAATGCCATAGGGGTGACAACACTATTCCGGTTCCGGGTGCAGAACTTACCACGGCATTAGACCCAGTCCCTACCACGTTAGTACGCCACATGTGGGATTCATTCCGCCCAGAATAGCACTCAAAGCCTCATGGCGTTTTACCGCCCTAGCTTACCCTATTGCATTCACAACCCGTATATCCTTGATATCAGGGGTACCTTCCTCTCTACTACTTCAATACGACACTCATACCTCACCGCGTTTGTAAATATCTTTTAAAGTTTTAGAGTTTTAATTAAACGGCTTAATCCTAACAGTCGGCTCGTCCTTGGCGCATCCCTTCAACGAAGCCCGGCCACTAATCGCAATCCGTTCCCCCTAAATATCAATGGCCCTTGGCCTCACATCACTTTCTCACACATCTCATCATCATGATTCTCAAAGCTCACTTTCAGCATATTCTCATCGACATTATCAACATCTTTTCCTCGTCTTTCTCCAAAACCTCTTTTCGCAAAAACTTTTTCAAAAACAATGTTTCCAAAAACTTTCACAAAATATTATTTTCACAAAAGCTCTTTCAAAATTTCTTTTCAAAAAAACCTTTATCAAAAATCATATTTTTGGGTGAGTGTTAATGGAGGAGCAAGCTCAACTCAACACTAAGCTTCTTCCCAAAAACATGTACGAGGAATCACATCTCCACTCAAACCACATCTCACTTCCATACCACATTGCTCTTCTCCAATCTCAACTCTTTGTATTTCATTACTTACACAACCTTTATTATCATTCCTCTCTCTTTCAATCACATTTCATTCATCTCATCAACTCATTTCCTTCACAATTTTATTCACGTTAAATTTTATCTCTCTCTCAATCATATCTCTTTAATTTCTCACTTAAACTCAATCGTACGCTTTCTAATAATTCTCATGTCCACATACTACCTTTTTCAAACAGAACAAGATATACTCCACAGAATAATCCACAAAACATCCAATACATAACAAAATAAATCATGCATCATTTTTAACGAAACAGGTAAACATCTAGCACATATATGCATCACGTATGATAATGCAGTATGTAACTTATGACATAGACTCTAATTACGCTTGATGGACTCAGTTTAGAACTAAGTCTAAACGTCACGACGACTTAGGCCTACTGCATCTCTCACCTCACACTTCAGCATCTGAAATCGTTGCGAGTCCTTCCCAACAAGTCGGCCGTTCCGCTTCTTGGCTTATACGTACCTCGTACTAAATAGACGATACTAACGTTACAAGTCTATCTTAAATAATCGTCCTACTTAACATTACGACGCGTTTTCGAAAACTCTTTTTATTTTCCGTCGGAAAGTCGTAAAACGTTAAAACTTTTTCAATCCAAATCTCTTTCTAGTTAAATATCACTTAAACTTAAACTTTAAACCATTTAAACACATTTTAGGATTGGAAAAACAATTTAAATAAAATCTGGACAGCAATCATGCAAGCCCATAAATCATTTTCAGAAAATCCGAAAACACCGAAAAATCACATTTTAGTTCGTATAAGACTTTGTTATAAAATATACACTTAAACGATTTATTTTTCAAAATTAAAACCATGAAATGAATTAAGGGAAGCAACCATTAAGTCCAAGGTTCTTGAATTAAATTAAACTATTTCAAAAGCCAATTAATTTTCACAACCAATTACAAAGTCACACACAACACTTTGGTTAATTAAATCATTCATGCATAACCTAGACAATTCATCAAACAATCACTCATTCAATCATTTCAAGGCATCATAATCATCATATAAGGCAGCCAAGGTCATAACATAAAGCATAAAAATTTACATTCATCAAAAACATTCAAATAGAAACTTAGTGTGCTTAAAGGTGAAACACAAAAGATAAAATCCAAAACTAAATCAAATAAATTTATTTAATTCTCAAAATTTCCAGAACATACACATATATGATAAGGTTCATCATATAAAAATTTCAAGCCATTTAAACAACCCTAAGCTAGGTTTCAAATCAAATTTCACATGAAAACAACATGATACTGTTGCTGGTCAGTGGCAAAAATGACATTATTAAAAATAGTTTCTCAACTCAGAATTGCATAAAAATTGGTATAACTCTTCCTTATACAGTCAAGACCATCTCATAAAATTTTCAGATTATTTGGAGTTGTGAAAGTCACATTTTTCTAATTAAGTTTGCCACTAAGTCCAGAAAATCTGAACCAAGTGATTCACTGTTTTACCTTTTGAAAAATTATCAAATCAACTCCAAATCCCTTCAAATTTTACAGAGAACATCTAGAGATGTTCAGGAAGCTACCATAAAAATTTCAAGCAATTTCAAGCAGCACAAGTTGGAAAATTATATTTCTCTTTAAACTGAAAAACTGATTTTCTTAAAATCATTTTCATAAAGTTGGCTCACAAAGAAATAGAAAACCAATTCCAAAAATCATTTAAAAATTCAGAGAGGTTTATTTTAATATACTTAGGACAGTGACAAAATTTCAGAGTTATTAAATATGCACAACCATCAATTATCAAAGTTAAAAGTACACTCATCACAATTTTCAGCATAACATTTGTCCAACAATTTATTCAACCATTTCTTTCCATGAAAATTAAAAATACACACATACATACAAATCAACACAAGAGTCCATTTATCAATTATATTTCCTTTGAAAACCAAATTAATTTTTTCATGAAAACAATTTATCTTAATTTAAATGAAACATGCATCACATCTAGAAATAAGAATCAAGTTCCATAAATTAAAAATCAAGAATCAAATTAAACTACCTTAGATCCTAACATGCACATATATAA
This sequence comes from Crotalaria pallida, assembly GCA_037953625.1. NCBI lineage: Eukaryota > Viridiplantae > Streptophyta > Magnoliopsida > Fabales > Fabaceae > Crotalaria > Crotalaria pallida. The sequence continues at coordinate 30,511,519 of CM075653.1, forward strand.
AATTAATGGATCTCAAGAAAAATCACACATGCATTAACATTTAACAACCAAAATCAAGACTTTAAAAGAAAATCAAACAAACATTATAACACACCCCTTTTAACTAGATCTTTACGTGCATGTATCAAATCCTTCAAGTAAAAATTCATTTCTTAAAGATTTAAGCTACAACCGAAACATGCATCAAGAAAATAAATTCTTTTTATCAAAAATTTCATGCTTCAAGTTAAACTCTTTTACTAAAATAATTTTCTTTACATGCACATAAACCGAATCAAACAAGAAAAATAAAATCATTAACATAAAAATCTTTTTAAAACCGAAGCAAACATCAAGTTCTTAAACATAGTAGATTTTTCATTTTAAATCATGGTCTTAAAAAAATCAAGTTTAGAAATCAATAGGTTTGTAAATAAAAATTCTAGATCTAACTTAAAATCAAACATGCATCAAAGAATAACTTCAAAAATCACTTTCATTTTCCAAATACATGAATAAAACCAATGTTCATCAAAGAAAACAAAATCTTTTACACAAAATATTTCTAAAAACCGAATTACCCTTAATCATTTTTGCATGTTCATTTTTCAATTTTTAAATCTTAAATACAAGTAAGATCAAACTTAGAAAATCACGAGAGAACTTAAAAATCCACATGCATGAATAAACTTTGAACACATCAACATTTTTACAATAAAAATCGAAAATAAAAATGATGGAGAAGGTAGAACAACAAAGATCAATTTTTATACCTAAGGGGATGAATGAAAATGGGTTAAGATTCAAGGCTAGCTCTCTTCCTCTTCTTTTTTTTTTCTCACGGTTCTCTCCTCTTCCTCTCATGGTTCTCTCTTTTTTTTTTTTCTAAGGGTGTTGAGCTTGATAGTGCTCTAACACCAAGTGTGTTTAGGTGGGAGTGAAATGAAGGAAATGAAAAAGATATGAAGAATGAAGGAAATGAAATGAAAAGAAGAAATGAAGAGTGAAGGCAACGATGGAAAGAAGGAAAGGAAATAAGCTAGGAGTAAGGCACCTAGGAGGGGTACTCTTGGCAATACTAAAATTCCTACTTGGTCCCCAAGTCTCTAATTTCTTTCTTTTTTTTTTATTTCCCTTTCCTAGCTTAATCACCAAGCCAATGCTTCACAACCTTACACATACACACACTCATACAAGTGTCACTCATATACACATCACACATATATTACTCATGCACTCACTCACCCATCCGTGGCACACATTGCACACACACACATGTCCTTCAATTTTTTTTTATTTCTTAATCATGTTTTAATTACTAATTCATATGATAATGTAACCATCACCTAAGAAATCACACTTAAACAACCATTTACACACACACAAGGCAATTAATTCTAAGAAATTACATTTATCAATCCATCACACATACACATATAGGCACACATTTATCAATCAATCACACACTTTATCAAACACACATATTAATACTTTTTGCCTTTAAACAATAAACTGTACTTATTGGTTGCACTTATAGCCCTTATTTCCTTTTCTAAAATCATACTTTAATATATTAAAGATAATCCCAAAAGGGAAAAATTTATTAAAAATCAAAAACCATTTTTCATGATTAATTCCTTGAAAATTCGTCCTTTACAGTACTGAAAAATTATTTTCGCAAACCAGCCCAGAAAATTTTGAAAGATACATTTTTGAAAACTACATTTCGATACGATCGTTTTGATATAAAGATCATCAAAATCGGAGTTACGGTTAAAAAGTTATGGATTTTCAAAGTTAATCAATCTTTCAAAGTCCATAAAGAAAATTTATTTTCACAATTCACCATCAATAAAAATCATTTTTCATTAAAAATCGTTCTTACTAACTCTATAAAATATTTATTTATCAAAACTCCGTAAAATCAATAATTTACTTCGTAATCGAATAAAATATTCATTGAAAACTCTTTGTAAAACGATTTCTCAAAACTTTTTCTTTAATAACTTTTATTCGTCCTAGTCGGAAAAACGCGGGATATTACGGCATCTTTCAAATAAGTGCTCCATAAAATATGAAAAAAAATCATTTTATACCATGCTCTTGCTGTCTGTTTCAATCCATACAATGCTTTCTTCAATCTGTAAACTTTATCTGCTTTTCCCTTGATCACATAACCTTCGGGCTGCTCAACATATGTACTTCTTCTTCTAAAGTACCATTTAAAAAGGTAGATTTAACATCCATTGGATTTATTTTCCACTTATGTTGAGCAGAGAGTGACATGATCATACAAATAGTGTCAAGTCTGGCAACAAGAGCAAATACCTTAAAATAATGAATAACTGATTTTTGCTTATATCCTATTACAACCAACCTCGCTTTGAAACGATCAACGTCACCATTGGACTTGTACTTTGTTTTGTACTCCCACACTACTCCAATTGGCTTCTTATCTTTAGGCAAATTTGTTAGCTTCTTTGTTTCATTCGTCTCTATAGAATGAATTTCCTCATCCATTGATAGCAAACTCCCAAGAGGATGCTTTGTTCATAGGATCTTCTAGGAAAGGATTGAAACCAAGGGTTCCTTTTATTGATGCTTTGGCCTGTAAAAGATTAGAATTGAATCTTTGTTCTTATGGTTTTCCAACAACTTAGAAGAGAATTGAGATTCACATCAATATCAACCAGGATTATGAAAAGGACGTATAACAAGCCATGAGTGAATATGATCAATCATTCATAAGATATCAAAGGATTTGATTTTCATGGAATGATCAAAGACTAAAACACAAGATAAGTAAAGGAAAGAGAACAAACTGATTGGATGCTAATTGGATGATGCTCACGTTTTTGATGATGATGATTATGCAATCTATGGAATAATTGAAATAAAGGTTGAAATGGATAAGGGGTGGCGTCACGCAACTCCTTAAGGAGATGATATGCCTAAAAGCTCCACAAAAGCATCTCACCTTTGAGAACTCTTGATGGTTCAATCACTGAACCTAAGAGATTCACTCTCACCAATGGCTAAAGCCAAATTTTTACTCACCAATTCATTCTTCCCCTTCCAAAGGGAAACAAGTACAAATATATATATATATCGGGGGATAAGGGGGTTAGGGCGTGCATCACATTCCGTCACTCTTCACTTGCCTAATTATTACATATTGATTACACTCAAGTGCCTTAAATGAAGTTTTATTTGATGAGCATAACTCCCTTAGAAAAATCAAGAGTCATCTTCCTTAAGTGGCTTAAATGATGTTTTGATGAGCATAACTCTCGTTTAATTTTTTTTCCAGTTAGCTACAATTTTAATCATGACTAAATTAATATATAATTTTTTTAACCGGTCTGGTTTAAGTTTTTTATTAGTTAGCTATAGTTTTAATTGTGACTAAATTAGGTTATATATTTGTTAAAAAAATAGATACACATTAGTTGTGGCTATTTTGACACCATAATTCCTCCTAAAAATTAATATAAGTTGGTAAAATTTTATAAAAAATAGCTTGGTTTAAATAAAAAATATATAAATACTCATTAAAATAGGTATACAAAATAACAAACATAACTACTTGTTTATGTCCGAATCTTTATTCTCTCTTTTTTGTCTTTTTTTTAAACCTAAAATCCTCCTATTTAACAAAACCATAATTACATATACATATTTCTATGGCAATATATAACACATGGAAGAGAATTATCTTCTGCGAAAGGCAAAGGGAGATAATGTCTACACTGCAAGGTATAGCCTATGCCATTCTTGAGCTGCACCACAAAAAACAGATTTCGAACTCCCTTTCTACTAACTAAGAAATCATGTCCTTACCTGCCTTCAAATCTGGCCTTTGGTACTTTCTACCAGCTAGGAAGAACTCCATTTCCCATAGGTATTGATTTGGATTATACTCCACCCCGTATATGTTACAAAGTAGATAAACTGAATCTGTAAATCAATTAGCTAAAAACTGATTATCACTAGTTGAGGCAGTGGATTTGTATAGATGTTTACTTCAACTGAATACATGGGAAAAAAATAAGAAAAAGAGTGGTTCAAAGATGATTGAGACATGTTCAGTTGACAATAATACGGAGTACAATACAAAAAGAATTTCAATGGAATGAAAAGAAGAAAAACCTATTAGATTAAGATATAAACAAGGAAAGAAACAACTTGGTATCAAGTACTTTAATTTTTTTTCTTAATTCTCAACCACTAAGATAACATGACCATGAAAAATTAATATGGCTTTTCCTTTACATAAAAACAAGAGAGGGAATTCAAGTGAAGAGAGAAAGTTGAAAATGAAAAAAACATAAAAATTACAAGAGCATATACATAATTATTTGCAGGGATTGAAAACAGATCCTAAATAGTGAATCAGTATCCATCAAACCAAGGAGCCACCGTAATACACACTCAACAATAACTAGTACAACTTGCTTGGTTAATGAAAAGTGTAAAGCCATCAACCATGATCCATGAATGCAGGAATGATTTAATGAATGAATATATACCTGGGAGGGCGAATAACAAAATTTGTTAGGATTAATGGACCAAATTACTAAAGGGCATACATGTTAGAATTGATGGACCAAGTATTAAGTCTTCAGCTTTATGAAACTTAAGATACTCAAAAAAAAAAAAAAAAAATTACTTACAAGTGTAGTGTCCAATTAATCATTATCGGAAGCCATAATCTATTACTGGACTAAAAATAGTGAAAAAGGAAGTTGGGTGCCCAGATAATCGATTAAGAGAAGCCTTGATTGATTAACGGGTTAAATGTTCATCTTTGTGCAGTTTTGAAGCCCTGATAACTGATTATCAATTATGATAATAGATTATATCAGCAGGGCAAACAAGTTTTTCAGCACTTTCGACATGAAACTAGTTTAGTAAGAAGAGCATAACTTTCTCTCTATTTAATTAAATTGGACAAAATATATAGAAGTTAAAGATAATTTGAAGAGAAACAAATTTCACAGATAACTTGATTCCACAATTAGCCTAGAGCTAACTCAAAAACTGACCACATGTTGCTGGTTTCGTAACAGTTCAGACAAATTCAACATAGCTCAAAAGTCAGGGAATTTGAGAATGATAACAAAAGATTTAAGGGCTCAAACTTGATCAATACTAAATTAAATATATCATACAAGCTATAGAAAACGGAAATCACGAAAATTGGATGAAGATAACTCAAGATATACCTCAAGGAAAATTAGTGAACAAAACTAGACAGCTTGGTTCTGCATTGCTGAGTTTAACTCTAAATTCACATCCAACAATCCAAACTCTTCTTGATTTTGATTTACAACTTATGCAACATGAAACATACGAAATTACAACTTATAAGCAACTAGAGAAGCTAAGACTTTGAACTAGATACTCAATATTACCTTAAGAAAGTGAGTGAAGATGTTGGTTAATGTTCTTGGTTCCCATCTTTAGTCTCAAAATACACGGATATCATAACCAAGAATGGAAGGTAAACTAGATATCATAACCAAGAATGGTGCACTTAAAGTACTTCTTATCCATGTTTTACTTGACGTACAGAAGAAACAATTCGTCCACAATATACAATCCAAAACACTATGTTCTTGATTAGTAGGGACATATGAACAAGAACTTTAAACACTAAAATTCAATCTTAGCTCTTAAGCATGTACGTTGTCCAAAATCTTCCTCTCAATACCCTTGGGTTTCTCTAACTAGCAAGAGAACCATCATTCCTGTTCCATATTATCAATCTCAATCCAATAATTTAAATCTTGTCACTCGCCACGATAAGGACGAAAAGGCTCGCCATATTTTTCATCAATTTCTGAAAGCTTCCTAAATTCTCCTTCATGAGTCCTGGTTGAAACCAACGCAACCACGACTACCATATTCACATTCACAGTCCCCTCCACAAACTTCATGAGTCCTGGTTGAAACCAACGCAACCACGACTACCATATTCACATTCACAGTCCCCTCCACAAACTACACGAGAATCTTCATTTCTCGCCTCCCTCGCTATGACAAGAAATAAAAAGAATGTAAGAAAATGAATAACCACACAATGAGCATCATGATAACATAGACCAATTAGCAATAAGGATATTACGTATCAGAGAACCAAAAATCCAATTACAATGAAAAATTGATCTTCAAAACCTGAAATAATAATCACAGTCTCAGATTCCAGTGACATTTCCCACACCATTAGACACAAAGAACAAGAGATAATGATAACTTCGAACATAAAACATGTGTTGTAATTTACCGAGGTAGGGGAAAACCTAATAAACTAAGGAAGTCGTCCAATACCTAACCCCTTAACCTATCCATCAAAAATCAGTGTTTAAGAAAATGAATACAAAAAAATCCTTAGTACAAGCTTGTTTATTTTTTAATTATCAATTCAAACTGCATCTTTCATCTAATCAGCCAATTAACAAAGCCATCACAAAGTGAATTAGGGATTTTTAATCAAAATAGGAAAGATGATTGGGGGTTAGGGTTCAATTCGAGTGTGGCGATGATGGTTTGAATGATGCTAGGCTGCTTCTCTGCCATGGTTCTTCTTCCTTCATCTATCATCTGTTCTGTGAAGGATGTTTAGTCTGGCAATATGCACATCTCGATCCTACGTTATATTTCGAACTATATTATAGGGACTCAAGACTATGTAGTTCTTATGGGCACATTGATATTGTGCATGGAGGTTTATTAGCGACACGATGAGATGTTCCTATGAGAGTTCAGCAATAAGCACCCTCTCTTAGGAGGGTCGTTTAACGGGCCTATGTTCTCCGTACGAGCAAATCAGGCCGATCGTGTAGATCTTGAGGCTACGCCTTTGAATACTATTGACGGTGGCCTTGGTGATGCTACAAATTCTCTACGATGGGGTTGTGATCAACTACCACCGTGAGGATGGCAGGAGTTTGGGTATTCTCAGAACTAGTTCTCTCTTCTTGGGAGTATGTTGTATACTCTATATATATTGTATTGTGGTTGTAGTTGTTGTCGTGGTTGTTGTTGTCCTCTAATAGAGATTGATATTTATATGAACTTCATGGGCTGGTAGACCTGATGTATTTCTTGATAAATCTTCTATTCATTAAGATAATCTTTGTGTCATCTTATCCTATTTAGATAAGTGGTGATCCTTTTATGATTATAGATAATCCAGCATTTGTTCCCTCTATTCGACTTGCTATCCGCTGGAGATTAACTTCCTGATTAAGTCTCGTGATTTACTTACGGGTTACACCTATATTCGAGCTCTTCCGAGATCTTCTCTACTTTGAGTCCTTTGTTGTATATCGTTTGAGATCATCCCTTGTCCTAAGGGTTTTCCCATATGTCACTGTAGGTTGTTTAAGGGCTATCACTTGGGGTAAACTTCCCTACCTCTTGACGGGATAGGAAAATAACTCCTAGGTCAGCGCTCTAAAGTGGAATTCGAGTTGCGAGCTATTCTAAATCCCGGATAGCCCCAAACCTAACATAGAGAATCATAGCTGCTTCAATTTTACTCTTTTGCATGAAACTGTCCATAATCCTTCTTCTCTTGGCATGCAAATTTCAATTATTCCTTCATAATCATTCTAATAGTCGGCCACATGTTTTCTTGGAAGTTGCAATTACTAATAATCGTAAAATCATGATGCCATTGTGGCAGTTGAGTAGTAGAGTCGGCAGTTATATGCTTTGTTTATTCAACCTTTGGGTTTTAAATCCATCATCCTTCTTTTTAGAAAGGTATACTCTTACCTTCCTTTAATCAAACACTTTGCTTTTATTCTTGCAATTTTCCTTGAACCCTAACTTAGTCTTTACTTTTCATCCAATTAAGGTACGTTCTTTTCTGGCCTTAATCCTTCCTTCTTGAGATCATGTTTGATGTCGAATACGAGTTCGACTTCTATGGTCCCTAGGAGAGTCAAGCTCTTCTTGTCTTAAATTTCTGACTATAGATGTTCTCTTAGAGGTCAAAGATTCATTGACTAGAGATATCCTTCTAGGGTGTCATTACTCTAGAACATTCCCCTCTTCTTCTTCTAGATTAAGAAAAATTTTGAAATTTGATTGAAAGACTGGAGAATTGGAGAGATTTCGAATAGGTTCAAAAAAGCATGTTCTGTGCCAAGTCAGTCTTTAATCAGAGTGATGAACTCCAGGATCATGCCATTAGCGAGGAATGTTATTTGTCTCGCTTTTTGGTTTCTATTCCCTTTCCTGACAAGCGGGTATGATCGAGTCGTGATCTCATTTCCTTTGAACCATCAAGTATAATGGGATAAAACTTTCTTTTTTCCTATTTGTAGTTGAAATATCCTTTGGATTCCTTCTTCACAAATATCTTGAATGGTCTTCATATAGCCATTATTCAACTTCATCCAAATTCTGGGGAACTACTCATGGCATTTCAAAGGTTTTTGGGGGCATTTCTCCTATATCACGAGCCCCTAATTGTGGCCAAAAACTGCTCCAGCTTTCTTTTCCTTCATCTCTTTCGAGTACCCAATCTCGTTGTCAAGCATGATCAGTCCAAAACGAGTTGGGCAGTATTCACTCTGAGTAGTTGCCTTCTGCTTTTTTCCATTTAGGAGTTTGATAGGGGTTTTAAGCATGAGTTCTTCAAAATCTCATCTAGAGACTCGTTTGATGTCGTCCCCCTCCTTCATATTAGTTGGGTAGATAAAATTTCGTATGCAAACTCCATTTTCTACTTATCTCCAACAACTAATTTGAACATGTTTGAGCGAACCATGCGGAGGACTTGAATGTATTGGGCTCCTAAGCACAGTCCTTTTTACGGCGGGACTCGTATTACCAACGATGCCTTTGTATTAACAGCCTTTAAGGTACTTATAGCCCTTATCGGGTACTTCTTTTGATTCTAAACTTGTTCTACTTATATTGAATACCTTCCCTATTTTATCATTGCAAGAAAATGACTGGTGCCTTGCATTGCCTTCAATCTCTTGTAGCCAAGAAGAATGGCAAAGCCCCGACTTCTGACACCTAGAGCTCCTGGGAAGGTTCCACCCCCAAATCAAACTCCGACTTCTGACGGCCACATTGGCTCTTCAATGAGAAAGCGTTTTGCTTCCTCAGCTGGTGGTCCCCCTAAATCAACTGAGGTGAAGTCCTCAAACCAAAGTTCACCCTATTTTGTTGTTCAACCTTCCTCTTAAATGGTGATGATGACTGGGATACCTTTTGAGGGTGTGTTTGTTGGTGCCCATACAAGGGTGGATTTTATCACTAGTATGGCAGATGAATTGACAAGCTCGAAGAAGTTCGAGTTGAGATTGTTGAATGTTGAGTTGGAAGTGACCCCTAGTCCAACTGAATTTGTGCGTGCTTCGCTCGACCTATTCAATGCCAGTAAGGAGTTGGAAGACACTTTGGCTGAAGTTAAATTTGTGGGGTAATCTGCTCCAAAGGTGTAAGTAAGTCTACCTGTTTCTAGTCACGTCGTTCTTGGGGTTGTGCCATTATCTCAGTATCCCCTTCCTCCTACATCTGATGGTTCGTTGTCTGATCAACGGGAGGCCTTGTATCAAACCTTTTTCTATCTCTTGAGAACTTCTAAGTATGTATCCAAGATGTAGGGGGACCTTGGCTAGGTTCTCGATATCCGAGCAATGAAGCACGAAGTAAGATCAACCACTACTATGGAACATGTTGTTGAACTTGCTTTTGCTTAAGCTAGGAACTTAATTGCAACCCTTCAGTCCAAGAACAATAGTTTGGAGAAGCAGGTCTCGGATCTTCAATCCAAGATCAATTTAGCAAACAAAGCTAAAGATATGGATAACATATCATTTGAAGATATGACTACTTGTACTTATTTTGATCTTTAGGATTCAGAAGGAGAAGAGCCTCTTTATGTTACAACTCAAAGGGGGAAAGCTCCTGTTGAGGGTCATGAAGGGGGTGGAAGCTAAGCTCCTGCTTTGTGATTTTCTTTTTTTTTGGTAGTCTTTCCCCTTGTTGTTTTGGGGTATTTACTGTATGGTCGCATGTAGTTGCCTTTTGTTTTTTGTGTACAATTGCCCTCTCGATATGGATTTCTTTTTTATTATGCTTTTGATTTCCTCCTATTTGTGTGATGTAAATCTTTTCCCTATCGTATAGCGAGTACTGGTTACATGCCACATATGTGCTCCTTATCCAAGGATGCGCGTGTCGGTATAGCGTGTAAGTCCTGATTAGATCGCTTTGTAACATCCTAAATTTTATTTTAAGTAAAATTATTGCGTAAAACCCAAGAAATGATTGGATTATTTGCTTAAAGAATTTTGGGTGACAGGTGAGTAGTAATTATGAGTACTAGGGGTTGAGTAGGGTGCATCGGTAACAAGAAGTAGAATTATAGAAGTTGAATCGGGAGTTAAATCGGGGTTTTAAGTGTTACAAAGCATCTCGTGCAAGGAAAATTAGGAATAAAATATGCATAGCTCTAAACCCAATTCCCACCGTTGGATGTGAAGATAAGGGTCTTAGGAAGCTTGTCTCAAAATTTGAGCAAGATCCGACGGTTAACGAAGAAGTTATGAGAAAGTCAAGGGAAAGTCAACTGGTGCACGCCCAGGCGCACCAGCTTGCGCCCAGGCGCACCAGGGTGCATCAGATGCACCAACTCAGGGGCTTTTTCGCCCAGGCGCGAGCTGCGCGCACCAATTCTGCATCAGGCGCACCAGATGGCGCGCCATCCCCACCAGACCCGCACCAGGATCCCCACTCCCGCACCAGCGCGCGTGCCAGCCTCTGTCCCGCACCACGCCGCGCGCCCAGGCACGCCAAGACCACGCCCAGGCGTGCACCAGCTTAAAAGCTAGTGCTGCACAGCAGACCAGCCACACGCACCATTTTTCCTCCTCCTTCTTCTTATGCGATTTTCAACCCCAAAACCCTAGCTTCTTCCACACCAAAAATACACCCAAAAACACAACAAATCATCATCATATATTGGTTCCCCATCACTCATAACCACTCAAACTCCATTAATCTCTCATTTTTCCCTCTCTTCAAGCATACCCATGAGTTAGGGTTCAAGAACATCAACACCCAATCTTGACTTTCATCCTCCCAAGCTTAATGTAAGTTAGATTCATGCTTTTTTCCTTATTTCATTCATGATACACAAATTTCCCACTCTTAATTCTAACTATTTGTGTCTCCGGGGTTCCATAGCTCATTCTCTCTCCTTCAAGGTCCCACATCTCCATCAATTTTGGTGCAAGAACAAGGGGCTTTGGGCACTATTATCATCAACTCTCTTCCTCCTTAACTCCAAATAAGTGGGTGAGTCATGTGGATTCTCTCTTTCTCTCTCTAAATTCGTTTTCCCTTTCTCTCTCTTTATTTTCATGGTGATTTTCAATCCTAAGCCATGGAAGCTTCACACCTCTTTGAATCTGGGCAAGAAAACATGACATAAGTGGTAATCTTTTCTCTCTATGACTTTTGTTATAGGTTCCTTCATTCTCCCTGTGATTATAACTATCTGGTGGTAAAAGCTCAAGCTTAGGGCAAGCTAAATCTCCACATCTCTAAGAATTGAGGTAAGGAGGTTTGTGTTACCATATTCTAGGGGGTAGATTTTATTATGTATATATTGGGTTACTAAGAGTTATGTGTTAGTTAGGATTTAGGACCCTAGGATAGCTAATGTTGTATAAGAATATTTAAATGTGTCGCTTTGTGCCTGAATATGATGATTGATATTTGATTTGTGTGATTTGGTATTTCACTAACTATGATGAACCCTAGAATTATATGAGGATTAATGATTATGTTGCTTTGAAATGGAAATGGTTGGCTTATTGGATTTGCTGGAATAATTGGAGTTCAAAAATATAATAAGATGGCGAAATTGATGAGTTAATGGAAATGAATACAAAATGAATTAAGGAAAATTATATTGATAATAGAAAGTGATGATTTGATAAAAAGGTATGCAAAGTGAAAACAATCCAAAAATGACAATAAAATATTAAAGATATACTTTGGATTGTGTGACCCAGATCTTGTAAGTCGTTGTCCTTAGGAGACTGTACGCATAGATCGCGTAAGTCGCACATAGTGCACTGCTGTAAGTCGTGGTCCTTAGGAGACTGTACGCAATGATGGGCACACATTCTGGTTGCGTGTGATTCCAGATCTTTTAAGACGTTGTCCTTAGGAGACTGTACGCTTAGATCGCGTAAGTCGCACATAGTGCGCTGCTGTAAGTCGTTGTCCGTAGGAGACTGTACGCAGTTATGGACACACACACACCATTGTTGGAAGTCAAGCTAGTTGGAAGACATGCTTCAAACTCTCTATGGACTTCAAGTTTAAAGTCAAGAAAGTGTTTTGATGATAACAAGCCAACTCAAGTTCAAGCTCACAAGTGCAAGTGTCATTCAAGATTGAAGGCTCAAGCAAGACATAGATTAGAAACCTTCTCCTTAGATCAATTGTAAGGTAATGAAGTTTTTATTTCTTTAAGAGTTACAAAAGCCAATAAGTTTTTCATTTTAGGAGAGAGGAAGAAAAACGTGTTTTTGCATGAAAAAGTGTTTTCTGCATTTAACCTTAGCAAAAATACTTGATGTTACAAAACTTTGTATATTTGTATGTTTTCAAAAGAGAGTAATCGATTATCTTCTCAAATAATCTTAACTTTGTTGCATCATAGAAAAATCAGAGAGGTTGTAATCGATTAATTGAATTTTGTTAATCAGTTACTTTCTTATGGAAGTAATCGATTACATGGGTCAAGTAATCGATTATAATTGTTGCATCATATATTTTTCAGAGGCTTAGTAACCGATTACAAGCTCTGTAGTAATCGATTACATGATGCTGCATCATATGCATATCAGAGGCTCAGTAATCGATTAACTGGCTTAGTGTAATCGATTATTATGAGTTGCATCATACATTGAACAGGAGTGGTGTAATCGATTAACTATTCTTGGTATAATCGATTACATGTTTTTCAAATGAATTTAAGATTTTTTATTTTTGAAGGAATAATCGATTACCTTCAGAAAGTAATCGATTACTTCATGTTTTATTGAAAAACGTGTCAGAATCATTTTGATTATTTCCTGATTTGTTTTTATATAAAAAGATTCTGATTTATTTTATAAAATTCGAAAATGATTTTAAATTTGAATTATTTCCTTTTTGGTTTTAAGAATCAAATCTTTATTTTATTTCGTAAATCGTTTTGATTTAGTTTTGATTTTAAAACTTATTTCAAATCTTATTTTATTTTATTTTGATTTTGTTTTACTTATTCAAAATCCTTTTTGATTCTAAATGGTTTTCTTTTTAAAAAACAAAATCACTCCAACATTTTAGAAGAGTTGATCAGATCATTCATTCATTCTTTTTTGCACGTTTCTCTCTTCTTCTTCTTCTTCTCAAGTCTTCTGCTTTTCACGTTCATATTTTTGAAGAACAAAAATCCTTATTGGCTGAGTTACTTCTAGAGAAACTTCTACTTCATTATCATAGAGCATATTGTAGAATCCGTGTTTTGAGAACACAGTATACTTGTTGTAATCACTCTCATTGTATTTGTAATCACTCTCATTGTATTTGTTCTAAACCTTAGTGGTTAGGGAGAGAATCCCTTAGTGGATGTTTGATACGTCGTAGGGCGAGGAACCCTGCTGTGTGATTGAGGCCCCTAGCGAACGGAGGTTCCTAGTAGTGTGCGGGGTGCTCTTGGTTGTATTAGGGTGCGACTCTATTGCTTGGTATAAGAACTCTCAGGCGGGTCGCTTGGGGACTGGACTAGGCCTTTCGACGGGAAGGCTGAACCAGTATAAAATTCACCGGTGCAAGCTTTTCTATCCCTATCTCTTTTAATTTCCGCATATTTTATTTCTTTACGTTTCCGCGCTACTCGTTTATTATTTTCTATCGTTTTCGCATCCGTTTCAAACGTTTAATCTCTCCATCTCAAATCAATTTTTAATTTGTAACGGTTTTTACAATACTTTAATAAAACTCGATTCACCCCCCTCTCGAGATTTTGAGGCCAAAACCAACAATTGACATCAGAGCTAGTCTCTTGTGTTAAGACTTAACCGTCTCAAGAGTATGGCTTCAAACTCTCTGTTTGGTGGTGAAGGGAGTTCTATTAACCGCCCTCCCATGTTTGACGGGGTAGGGTACGCGTATTCGAAAGCTCGTATGAAAATTTTTATTCAAGGAGTTGGATTAAAAGTTTGGGATGTCGTCGTAAATGGTCCCTATGTTCCTACCTATGTGGTTAATGGTAACACCGTCGATAAGCCTATGGCTGAATGGACGGAGGAGGAGGAACGTAGAGTCCAGTACGACTTGAAAGCGAAAAATATTATAACATCTGCTTTGAGCTATGATGAGTTTTTCAGGATATCAACATGCGAGACAACACAACAAATGTGGGATACGCTGGAAGTCACACATGAAGGTACAACTGAAGTAAAGAGGTCGAGAATCAACACGCTGACTGGTGAATATGAGTAATTCAGAATGAAAGATGGAGAATCGATTCAAGAGATCCAAAAACGCTTCACAATGATTGTAAATCAACTGACGACATTGGGGAAGAAATTCACCAATGAGGATCTCATCAACAAAGTCCTAAGGTGTTTGGGAAGAGAATGGCAACCCAAAGTGACGACGATTGCTGAACCAAGAAATCTTTCAACTATGACGCTGGCAACTCTCTTTGGGAAGTTACAAGAACATGAAAGTGAATTAAAAAGGTTGGCTCAACATGAATAAGAAAACAAGAAGGTTAAAAGTTTGGCGTTCAAGGCTGAAGCACCTGCAACAGAAAGTGACTCGGACAAAGAATTGCTAAATGATGAACACATGGGTCTTTTGGTCAAAAAGTTCGGGAAATTTTGAGGAAGAAGAATTTCAACAGAAGGGACAACAACAAGAATGGAGGCTCAACCATTACATGTCATGAGTGTGGCAAGCCTGGTCACATCAGAGCAGACTGCTATCAGTTGAAAAAGAAAGAGAATTCAGAAAAAGGCACCTCAAATTCAAAGAAAGGGAAGCAAGCATACTTGGCATGGCTAGACAATGAAGGAAGTTCGGATGAGGATTCAGACGAACAAGAGGAGACCGCCAACATATGCTTAATGGCTCACGGAGATGAGGTAACCACTGAACTAAATTTTTCTTATGATGAATTACAAGAAGCATTTGAAGAATTGCATGAGGAATCAATGAGGTTATCCTTATTGGTTTCTCTACAAAAGAAAAATTCAGCTTCTCTTTTAGAAAAGAATAAAAACCTTATTAAAGAAAATGAATTTTTGAAAAATCAAAATAAGGAGCTGAATTTGACTTTGAAAAATTCTTCAAACATATCGAGTAATGACATTAAATTTAAAGCTAGTTCTTCTTCTTGTAAATTCTGCAAGGACTTGGTTAAAGAAGTTGAGGACATAAAAGAAACCCTTGCTAAATTTACAAAAGGTAGAAATACTTTAAATTTGATGCTAGGGAGACAAAAATGTTTCTTCAATAGAGCGGGTCTAGGATATCAACCCGGTAGGCATCAAAAGAAATTAAGTACCATTTTTGTCCCTGCTAGTAATCATAAGAAACCTTTAATTATTTGTCATATTTGTGGTAAGAAGGGTCATGGTGCACATGAATGCATACACTGAAAAGTGAAGTTCGTTAAACCGAACAATGAAACTAGAAGGTGGCATGATTTAAACTATGGCTATACTAACGCTCAAGGACCCAAAAAGATATGGGTACCTAAAAAGAAACCTTGAATTCTTTGCTTGTAGGTTACTCCAGAAGAAAGGAAGTCGTGGTGGTACTTGGATAACGGATGCTCAAAACATATGACTGGAGATAAATCTAAATTTTCGCATCTCGTGCCAAAGGACCAAGGACATGTGACTTTCGGAGATAACAATCAAGGAATGATTCTTGGAGTCGGTAAAATTGGTACACCTCCTAACCCTTGTATTGAAAATGTCTTACATGTTGAGGACCTAAAACACAATCTGCTAAGTATTAGTCAGTTGTGTGATAAGGGCAATAGGGTTATATTTGATTCTGATAGATGTATTATCGAGGGAAAAATTGATAGTCTTATTAAGCTAATTGCTCGCAGGATAAACAATGTTTATGTTATTGATTTTAATTCAATTCCCTCAAATGATGCTAAATGTTTATTATCCAAAGAGGATGAATCGTGGCTATGGCATCATAGAATAGGTCACATCCACATGGCTCATTTAAATAAAATTTCTTCTAAAAACTTAGTAGTTGGACTGCCAAAGCAAAATTTTTCTATTTCTGAAAAATGTGATCCTTGTTCTAAATCAAAACTCACAAGGGCATCTTTTCCTTCTAAAAACCTTGTTTCATCTCAAAGGCCCTTGGAACTTTTACATATGGATCTTTTTGGACTGTGTCAAACAAAAAGCTTTGGTGGCAACTATTATTGTTTAGTTGTGGTGGATGACTATTCTAGGTATACATGGACGCTTTTTATTACTCATAAAAATGACGCATTTCATGAATTTAAAAAGCTAGCCAAGATTATTCAAAACCAATTGCATTCGAGCATCGCATCCATTAAAACTGATCATGGTGGAGAATTTGAAAATCATCTTTTTGAAAAATTTTGCAAAAACCATGGAATTAAGCATTATTTTTCCGCTCCAAGAACTCCTGAGCAAAACGAGGTTGTGGAGAGGAAAAATCGTTCATTAAAAGAGCTTTCGAGAACAATGCTTAATGACATGAATTTGCCTGCATACTTTTGGGCCGATGCAGTGAGTACAGCTTGTTATGTTATGAACCGTGTTTTAATTAGGCCCATTTTAAAGAAAACCCCCTATGAGCTGTACAAGGGGAGAAAACCAAATATTTCCCATTTTCGTGTTTTTGGATGTAAATGTTATGTGCATAATAATGGTAGAGAAAATCTAGGAAGTTTTGAGGCTAGAGCTGATGAGGGCATATTCCTTGGATATTCTGTTTCGAGCAAAGCATATAGGATTTACAATAAATCTTGTAATACTATTGAAGAATCTATTCGGGGTATCATTTGACGAATCCGATCCCAGAAAGTTGGGAAAGGTATATGTTAATGACATTTCAGGTATTCTTGGAGATTTATTCATTGATGAGGATGAGGAGCCAAATGCTAAAGGAAAGGAGCATTTCGAAAGCAAGGAAAAATTAGTTGAACCAGTTGAGGAGAAAAATCAAGAACAATCCTTGGAACTCAACGCTGATTTGCCTAAGGAATGGAGAACATCGAGGCACCATCTCAGTGATCAAATCATCGGTGACATCACTAAAGGTGTAAGTACTCGCAATTCTATTAGCAATCTATGTAACTACTTTGCGTTTGTTTCTCAAGTGGAGCCAAAGAATATTTATGAGGCTACGCTTGATGAGAATTGGCTTTTGGCAATGCAAGAGGAATTAAACCAGTTCGAAAGAAATCAGGTGTGGGAACTTGTTCCTAGGCCTGAGTCTCATCCGATTATTGGAACTAAGTGGATTTATAAAAATAAACTTGATGAGGCTGGTTTAATTGTTCGAAACAAAGCTAGGTTAGTTGCACAAGGTTACAACCAGGAAGAGGGGATAGATTATGAGGAAACATTTGCCCCTGTTGGTAGGTTGGAAGCCATTAGACTGCTTTTAGCTTTTGCATGCATTTTAGATTTTAAATTATATCAGATGGACGTAAAGAGTGCCTTTCTTAATGGTTTTATAAATGAAGAAGTTTATGTGTATCAACCTCCCGGCTTTGAAAATTATGAACACCCGGATTATGTTTTTAAATTGAAAAAGGCTTTGTACGGTTTGAAACAAGCTCCTAGAGCGTGGTACGACCGTCTTAGCAAATTTTTATTAGAAAATAATTTTGAAAGAGGGAAGGTTGATAACAAACTTTTTATTAAAAAGAAAGGAAAGGACATTCTTTTAGTTCAAATTTATGTAGATGATATTATTTTCGGTGCTACTAATGAAATCCTTTGCAAGGAATTTTCGAGTATGATGCAGGAAGAGTTCGAGATGTCTATGATGGGCGAGCTGAACTTTTTCCTGGGAGTGCAAATAAGGCAAGCAAAGGATGGGATTTTCATTATCCAAATGAAGTACTGCTAGGAGCTATTGAAAAGATTTGGCATGGATAAGGCCAAGGAAGTAGCAACATCGATAAGCACATCTTGCTATTTGGACAAAGATGAAGGAGGTAAATCCGTAGAAATCACAAAATATCGAGGTATAATCGGATCCCTTCTTTATTTAACGGCAAGTAGGTCGGATATAATGTTTAGTGTCTGTTTATGTGCCCGATTTCAGTCGAATCCAAAAGAAACGCACATGGTTGCTGCCAAACGTATAATGAAATATTTGTCTGGCACAACTGACATGGGTTTATGGTACCCCAAAGGTTCTTCGTGTAATCTTGTTGGGTATTCTGATTCTGACTTTGCTGGCTGCCAAGTAGATAGAAAAAGCACTAGCGACACTTGTCATCTTCTTGGCAATTCATTGGTATCATGGGCTAGCAAGAAACAGTCTAGTGTGGCCCTATCTACAGCTGAGGCTGAATATGTCGCCGCGGGTAGTTGTTGTGCGCAAATCTTATGGTTAAAACAACAACTCCTAGACTTCGGTGTAAGTCTAGATCACATTCCCATAAAATGTGATAATACCAGTGCTATTAGTATTACCAAAAACCCACTGCAACATTCTCGCACTAAGCACATAGAGATTCGACACCATTTTATTCATGATCATATTCAAAAGGGTGATTGTATTATTGAGTATGTTGATACTTTGCGGCAGTTGGCTGATATCTTTACGAAACCGCTTCCAAAAGAAAATTTCTTTTTCATTCGTAGAGAAATTGGTTTAACTTCTGCCTCTCACCTCTTTTGAGTATGTGACTCTGTTTATCTCTCTTGTTATTATTGATGCATCTTCTTAGTGTTTCAGGGGGAGATAGCACATCTTTTTGATGATTACAAAAGGGGGAGAGATATTCTGATATTGATTGATTCATACAGAGGGAGAGATACTCTGAAAGATGCAAATATTGTTCGAAATGATATATTTTTATGCATCTATACAGGGGGAGATGATATGAATTATTATATTTTCTGTGATTATTGTTCTAAGGAAGGTTTTGTTATTATATATATATATATATATGTTTTTACTTGTATAACACTTGTGATGCAGATAATAAAGAGCATATCAGAATGGTTGTTTGTCATCATCAAAAAGGGGAGTGTTGGAAGTCAAGCTAGTTGGAAGACATGCTTCAAACTCTCTATAGACTTCAAGTTTAAAGTCAAGAAAGTGTTTTGATGATAACAAGCCAACTCAAGTTCAAGCTCACAAGTGCAAGTGTCATTAAGATTGAAGGCACAAGCAAGACATAGATTAGAAACCTTCTCCTTAGATCAATTGTAAGGTAATGAAGTTTTTATTTCTTTAAGAGTTACAAAAGCCAATAAGTGTTTCATTTTAGGAGAGAAGAAGAAAAACGTGTTTTTGCATGAAAAAGTGTTTTCTGCATTTAACCTTAGTAAAAATACTTGATGTTACAAAACTCTGTATATTTGTATGTTTTCAAAAGAGAGTAATCGATTATCTTCTCAAATAATCGATTAACTTTGTTGCATCATAGAAAAATCAGAGAGGTTGTAATCGATTAATTGAATTTTGTTAATCAGTTACTTTCTTATGGAAGTAATCGATTACATGGGTCAAGTAATCGATTATAATTGTTGCATCATATATTTTTCAGAGGCTTAGTAATCGATTACAAGCTCTGTAGTAATCGATTACATGATGCTGCATCATATGCATATCAGAGGCTCAGTAATCGATTAACTGGCTTAGTGTAATCGATTATTATGAGTTGCATCATACATTGAACAGGAGTGGTGTAATCGATTAACTATTCTTGGTATAATCGATTACATGTTTTTCAAATGAATTTAAGATTTTTTATTTTTGAAGGAATAATCGATTACCTTCAGAAAGTAATCGATTACTTCATGTTTCATTGAAAAACGTGTCAGAATCATTTTGATTATTTCTTGATTTGTTTTTATATAAAAAGATTCTGATTTATTTTATAAAATTCGAAAATGATTTTAAATTTGAATTATTTCCTTTTTGGTTTTAAGAATCAAATCTTTATTTTATTTCGTAAATCGTTTTGATTTAGTTTTGATTTTAAAACTTATTTCAAATCTTATTTTATTTTATTTTGATTTTGTTTTACTTATTCAGTATCCTTTTTGATTCTAAATGGTTTTCTTTTTAAAAAACAAAATCACTCCAACATTTTAGAAGAGTTGATCAGATCATTCATTCATTCTTTTTTGCACGTTTCTCTCTTCTTCTTCTTCTTCTTCTTCTCAAGTCTTCTGCTTTTCACGTTCATATTTTTGAAGAACAAAAATCCTTATTGGCTGAGTGACTTCTAGATAAACTTCTACTTCATTATCATAGAGCATATTGTAGAATCCGTGTTTTGAGAACACAGTATACTTGTTGTAATCACTCTCATTGTATTTGTTCTAAACCTTAGTGGTTAGGGAGAGAATCCCTTAGTGGACGTTTGATACGTCCTAGGGCGAGGAACCCTGCTGTGTGATTGAGGCCCCTAGCGAACGGAGGTTCCTAGTAGTGTGCGGGGTGCTCTTGGTTGTAATAAGGTGCGGCTCTATTGCTTGGTATAAGAACTCTCAGGCAGGTCGCTTCGGGACTGGACTAGGCCTTTCGACGGGAAGGCTGAACCAGTATAAAATTCACCGGTGCAAGCTTTTCAATCCCTATCTCTTTTAATTTCCGCATATTTTATTTCTTTACGTTTCCGCGCTACTCGTTTATTATTTTCTATCGTTTTCGCGATCCGTTTCAAACGTTTAATCTCTCCATCTCAAATCAATTTTTAATTTGTAATGGTTTTTACAATACTTTAATAAAACTCGATTCACCCCCCCTCTCGAGATTTTGAGGCCAAAACCAACAACCATTTATTATTAAAAGGATATAATTGGATTGTGCGATTCCAAATCTTGTAAGACGTTGTCCTTAGGAGACTGTACACATAGATCGCGTAAGCCACACATTGTGCGCAGCTATAAGTCGTTGTCCTTAGGAGACTGTACGCAATGATGGACGCACATTCTATTTGTGGAAATCTAGGTGTTGTAAGTCGTTGTCCTTAGGAGACTGTACGCTTAGACCACGTAAGTCGCACATAGTGCGCTGCTGTAAGTCGTTGTCCTTAGGAGACTGTACGTAGTTATGGATCCACATTATATCTTTAAAAACTATATATACTTATATATATACACATCTAAAAGAGATATTAATGAAGGTAAAAAGAGGGAAGAAAAACATGAAAATATAATGAAGTGAGATTATTAATTAATTAATCTATACAACTTAAAAATGGTATGAAGAATGAGTTGAGGTCTGATATTAAAAGTTAGTTGCCTTGACATGAAATAATTGAATTGAATGGGAGTGTTTGATTGGATTATATGCATTATATGGTTTGTTGTGTTTGGCTTGGTGGTTCAGTATAGCATAATAGAAACTGCTTCCCTATTTTATTGTATAATGCTCACCTCCTTACCATTTTTCAGGTACTGAGCTGGAGCATACACCAGGATTGGCCGAGCAGGATTACTCTCCCTCACAGGGAGAGTAGGATTATATGGGAGTAGTATATATTTTTGGGACCTAAGCCTCCTATGTTTTTGATGTATATGTGTTGTGTCTAACTTTTTAAATGAGGCTTAGGATGACTTCATTTTGTTAAGCCTTAAAACTTGGATTTATGTTATTCAAGCTTTTTATTTCTGCTGTTACTCTGATTACTTGATGCACTTATATATGTAGAGCCCACTGGGCCTTGACCTGATTCATATATCTGGAATGAAGCCCTGCTGGCTACTGGTTGTCATTTGATAATGTTTTCACAGGTTAAATTTTGGATTAGTCCAAAAAACAAACAAAACTCCGTCTGTTTGACGGGTGATTTTATTAAATCAAAAAGGAATTTTTAAGTTCGTATTTTAATTATGGGATATTTTAAGGGTAATAAATCCTAGGCGTTACACGCTCTGCTCTAAGTACATAGGTTAATTAAGTATGGTACTACTTCCCAATCTAGCTTGAGTTGGGGGTTTGTTATCGCAATCCGTCTCTCCCCGAGACTTTAGTAGCGAGTTAAAGTCACGGGTTAGTGATTTACATAGTACTTTCGTAAGAGATCATAGTTGAAGATTTAAACGAATATGAGCAAAGTGATTACTTTGAATTTTATTCAAGGGACAATAATAAACCTAATAGGGGATTTTTTCCTCATTTATAATAATAAAGTGAAACCAAAAATGTCCAAATTGGACTTATTTATAGAAAAAATAAGGATAAATTAAAATGATTTGGTGGACCTTCAAGGAGTTTCCCAGTTACCTTGGTCAGGATTCCCACCCTCCCCCTTTCATTTGAGTTTATGGATTTGGAGACTATGATAAAATATACCTCTCTAGCTAGCTTTTGGTCTCATTTGATGGTTATGACATGTCCATCTGATGGGAACTTCTGAGCTAAGTGTGGTGTCCAAACCACAACTTTCAGAGCATTTAGTGTTGGTCTGCCAATAATCACATTATATGAGGATGGAGTATTAATGACTAAGAACCTGGATCATTGAGTTTTACTCCTAAGCTCTTCTTCAAAGGTGACTAATAAGTCTATATACCCAAGGGGGCACACTACCTCTCTAGTAAATCCTGCCAATTGTCCTTAAATGGGTTAGACTCTTGTCTTTACTGATAAGGAGACCTTTGAAAGTTCTATAGAACAATATATCATCTAAGCTCCCTTTGTCCACGAAAACCTTGTAGACTTTGACGTTGGCGATAATGGCTGTGATAAGCAAGGGGTCATCATGGACCCTAATGATTTCGCCGTAATCCTTTTCTAAGAAGGGGATGATTGGCTCTTCTTCGCCGAGGTTTATGAGTTTGGAATTAACCTTCATCACCGAGTCCAGGTATCTGTTTGACCAACTTTTGAAGTACCTCTGGAGGCAAAGCTTCCTGTAATCACCATGAACTGCTCCTGAGTGAGAGCTTCAGTATTGGTTTACTTTTCAAAATTTTTGTTCTTCTCCTTCGAGGTGTCAGTTTTTTAATATTTCTCCCTTTGATCTCTTTTCTTGTTAGTATTTTGATGAATGTTTGTAAGATACTCATCTAACCATCCCCTGTTGGCCAAATCTTGTAGGATATCCTTTAACTGAAAACATTCCTCAGTGGTGTGTCCTCCACTATTTTGCTATGCGCACATCTTTTCCTTGCTTTCAAATCTTACTACCTTCAATGGTTGAGGTTGTTTGTATCCCCTGAGCTCGGTGTTCATTATTTCTTTTATAATTTGTTCCTTAGGTGCATTGAGTTAGGAATCATGGAAGTACTTGGGATAGTATCTTCTATCTCTCTTTATTCCTCATTCATTTGATGAATCCTTTTTTTCAAATCTCCTCTTCATAGTTTTCTCATAGCTCGGGACCAGGTCCCAGACAATCTTTGGCTGATCTTCGTTGTTTGGTGCTGTTCAATCACGAAACGATGAAAGTCTTATCCATATTGTGTGATGGGGTGCCTGCTAGATCAGTTGCAAATTCACTACTGGGATGGAGTCCCAAGATGATGGGATGTAGAGCTATTGAGGGCCCTAGACCTACAATCTGGTAATTCTCTCTCGCGAACCTGGTCAGGAATTCTCGCAAACATTCGTCAAGTTATTGAACTATCCTCCCAAGAAAGTGTACAGTCTAGGGATGTTCTCTACTAGTGGAGAATTAGAGTCTAAACGCATCCACAAGCTTCTCCCACCTATCTATAGAATTTGGTTTGAGGGTTTGGAACCACTCAAAGGCAGGTCTTGTCAAGGTCAACGAGAAGGCTTTACACATAACATTGACACTCCCGTGCTGGAACGCAACCGCATTTTGGAACTTGTAGAGATGCTGCTCTAGGTCTTTTGTCCCATCTTATCAGTAATGGTTAGATGGGTGAACAAAGCCTTTAGGATATCGGGCCTTCATTATCTTCTTGCAGAATGGCTCTATTCGTATGGATTTTTTTCCTTAATATGGGAAAATTTTCACAAGCTCCTTTTTCTTGCTCTTTTTTGAATGGTTCTCGGTGTTGGTTTGCTTGGGGCATCATTTGTCTGACGTAATCACCATAAGGGATTTTGCAAACCTGCTTCCTAGGAATCCTAGGGAAGGGATTTTTCCGCTTTTTTTGGTTTTTGGGCATGGATGGTCTCTTGTCAAGCATGGTTTATTGGTCTTGGAAAACCCTTTTTCGTACCCTCTTCTACTGCGTTCTTAGCAGTAGTGTCGATCGGGCTTTCAAGGAGGTTTTGATTGATCTACGTTCTACGCCCCGATTTGCTGGAAGCTAAATTTGTACTATGGACTAGCTTCTCATTTTTTCTATCTGCTCCGTCTCGGTATATGACGACAATTCCAGATAGGACTTTCATCCTTTCAGAGTAGTAGGTTCTCCACTGGGTTCTATGGGAGCATGCGGAGTATCCAAAAAAGATTTAACCCCGTCTCGAGGGTCATTTTCGACTTATGGAGATGTGATGCCCACATTGGGTCCTGGTGTTTGATTGTTTCGAGTTGGTGGGGATTAACCGAATTTTCATTTGGATTAATCACCGCTTGACTATTGGCTGATGATGGATGAATCGAATTCAGGTTCGGGTTATCTAATTAATGGTTGGTGTAACACCCCATAAATTCCTCATATTAAACCAAAACACTAAAGGAACTTGTTTTCAAGAAAACTGTTTTGGAAGAGTATTTTCTTAATTGATTCTCTTAGAATTCACGTTTTTGAGATAATGAATGAATTTAAAGTAATGATGACCAACATTTAGAAATATGATTTTTGAGAAAATTTATACACTTAATAATTTATTAAAATGTTTGTGATTTATTGAGTGTGTATACACGGTCTGACATACATGAATATACTTCGGTTTTAAGGCATTCAATTATTACGATGTGTGTATATGCATAGAGTAATGTGTGAGGTATGGATCTATAAATTTATGTGTATATGTATATGTGTGCCATGTGAACATGTATGTATTCTCCCTAAATTCATGCTGTAACCCCCTGATTGAATACCTCATATTTGTTTGAAAACCCTAAAAAGATTCTTTGGATAAAGTATTTTAAGAGATGTGGTTTCAAAAAGTACTTCTTGACTTAAATTTATTTTGTGTTTTCAAGCGATTATGGATTTTTAAGCAACTGATTTTATTCGAGGCAAACCTTATGAATTTCGGATTTAGGGCATTTCAAATTAAACTCTTTAAGCATTTTATATTTTGTAATTTTATGGAAATTATGATTTATGTGAAAAAGAAAAAGGAAAATGAAATTGTGCATGTGTGTGCATATGTGTCGCCGTGAGAAGGAGAGTGTGTAGTGCATGAATGAGTCATGCCTTGACTTCTTGAACCCTAGGCTAGTAATCCTTAGCACTTAGGTTTAGTTTAAATGTTAAGCATGGTTAGATGTTTGACCAACCAATAGGAAGTGGGATTAGCCCTAATTCTTCTCTATTTTTCTAAGGCTTGGCTTGAGCCATGCAAGCCTTGGTTTGGCCAATTCTACCCTTCACCCAACAACTCTTGACCGAATGATCTTAAGGGCAAGAAGGGAAAATGTTGTGTGTTGATTTATAGCCCAAACCGTAGCACCATCAACCCCATTTGCTTCTCATTTCACTTCTACAATCAAACACTTCTCCTAAGAGAGCATCCAACTCTTAGAAAGGACCTAGAAACACATAGAGAGAGAGGGAGAACCCGTGAGCACCCAAGGAGAAGAGGAAGAGAAAGAGAAAGATCAAGTCCTAAGCCTTAGATCCTTGAAGATTAAGTGAAGAGGTTGAAGATTCTTCTCATTCTTTAGCTTATTCGAAGATCCTAAGTTGTTCTAAGTGATTTTAATTTCTAAGTCTTGTAAAAGTTTTTGTTGTTGTTGTATGTCTAAGTTCCTATCGGATCTATGTTTGTAAGAGTTTGTTAAGCCTTGATCTTGAGTTTCAAGAACTTCCCAAGTTGTAGAACCTAAACCCATGGACATTTCTATTCGGCCTTGTTTGGGAATTAGGTCATGATGATCTTTATTTCATTTCGAGTCCATGCATGTCGATTTGATGCTTAATGAAGTTGATCTAAATAATTTTCATGCTTTGATTTCAACTTTGATTTTTCTAAAGCTTTGATCTTTGATTTTCTTTTCAAAAGGTCTTGAATCTTTTGTGTTGATCTTGAAAAAGGTTTGATATTTGCTGTGATTTTTATGGTTTTAATCTTACAAAGCTTTGCATGTAGTTTTCTTGCTCAAAAAGTTTTGATCCTTTACTTGCATGATTCAGTTTTGATGAGAAACCAAGGGAAACACTTCTTTTCAAAATGATCTATGTTTTGACTTAACTCATAAGTATTTCAAAGACAAAGATTTAAGTTTTCCTCTTGATTTTGTTAAAGAGCCATCCGGCCAAGCCTAAGTAGGATAGGGAATCATGATAGATCATCATCTTGTTTACTTGCCTGTTGAAAATTGCCTTACCTAGAGATTTATAGGCGCACGCATGTGTTTTTATTAAGAAAACAAAGACTTTGATATAATTCCTAATTTTATTGTGTTAAGGAACTAAATTTTTTTTTACTTGCTAATTTCTTTATGTAACCCACGGTTTTATAAAGAAGATAAGAAAACAAGTTTTTGAAAAATTGATCTATGTCTTAATTCATGTTCTAGGTGCATGCATGATAGAAATTTAAGATTTTAGATTTTGTTATACCATGATGATATTCGGCCTAATCATGTTAGTTAGGTAAGGATTCCTTTCCATGAAATGACTTAAAGGAATTGAGTATGTTTTGAAGAAATATGCTAAATGAATTGCTTTAAATTATGTTGTAAGCACTTCTTTTCTATTAGGTTTTTAGTCAAAGATAAAGGAAACATGATGATATTTGGTTTGGGTTATACTAATGCTAAGAGTATGTCTCATAGAAATGTTGTTGATTTTTCTAAAGTTAATTTTTCAAATGCACCAACATGTTTCTATTGTGGTACTCATGGACATACTTCAAATGTGTGTTATATTAAAGTGCATGGTATACCTAAAGGAGATTTTGTTTGGATGAAAAAGGGTGAGAGTCCCTACACTAACAAAAATGGATCCAAAACCATTTGGATACCAAAAAGCAAAGCATGATTGTTTTGTAGGTATGATTGAAGAAGCAAATGAAGGTCTATACACATTTGATACAATTGACATTATTGATCTTCTTCAATTGGTATCAAGAAGAAAATCCTACAAATTGGTAACATTTGATATTATACAATTGGTATTTTCAATTTGATATTGTTGGATATTGCTCATAGTTCTCTCAATTGGTATTATTTCTTATAATGTGATATTGTTTATACTATTGAGAAAATACTATTGGTATCAAATTCTTACAATTGTTTTACAATTGGTATCATGCTTTGGTTGTTATATCTCATTAATCTCTCTATGTTGGCTTAGATCTTATATTTCAATTGGTATATATTTCTTTTTGATAATGCCAAAGGGGGAGAAATATGATGTTTTGAAAAAGAGGAGATTTGTATTTGAAAGATTTTAAAAAGGGGAGAAATATAATCATTTTGGGGAGAAATAAAATAGTATGTTTGGAGAAAGGTTGTTTTTGTTGTTTTTATGTAGTTTGAGCAAAGTTGTTGAAGATAGGGGGAGAATCAAGCTTAACTCAATTGGATTTCAAATGTTAAAAGCATTAATTGAGGGGGAGCAAGAGTCTCACCAAGTGATCAAATGGTTCAAGCATCAACAACTTCAATGAACTTCAAATAATTTCAAAACATGTTTGTCATTTTCAAAAAGGGGGAGATTGTAAGATCCATGAAGAATGTTTTGATAAATGCCAAAAGGTTTTGAACAAGCTACAAATGTGTTGATCAAGTTCAGGCTCAACAAGCAACAACAAACATCAAGTTATGAAGAGAGAACCAACTCATGAAGACTTAGTTTGGTAGTTTATGTTTTATTGTTTTATCGTTTGTCTCACAAGTCTTTTAGTTTATGAGTTTGGGTAGAGTTTATTAGAGGGTAGTGAATCTCTTTTGATTGCATGATTATATCATATTTTGAGTATTCACTTTGTCTAAAATCAATAGGTGGCTTAAAGGTTTGAAAGAAAAGGTTTAGTTTTTGAGAAAACAAGTTTTTAGTGATTTTTATGCTGATTACTCGAGTAACACATATTTCACTCGAGTAAAATTTATCAAGCTTGCGGCTTACTCGAGTAACACTCATTTCACTCGAGTAAAATGTTTTCAGCTTTCGGTTTACTCGAGTAACACTCATTTCACTCGAGTAACTCGATCAGATATGGTTTTTTAAATACGTTTTTCACTTCTCAAAAGCTATTCTAAGTGCTCCAACTTTTGGGTATTCTATATAAACCTTTTCCTAATCATTTCTATGAATTAGAATCAACTAGAATCATTTTGATACACAATTTTACAAAGAATCAAAGCCACACTATTCTCTCTCACTCTCTCAAGATCAAAGCTCTCATTTTTACATTCTTTGATCAAGAACCTTGAATCTCTCATGTTGATATTTCATAGCTTTTGAAAGAGATTCATAGGATTGTTATTGTTTTTCATTTGGATTGTAATCATTGCAAGTTAGGCAAGCTATCTACAACATTGGAAGCCTTGATTTTGTGAATCAAGCAAAGTTATATTGGAAGCCTTGGTGAGGCATTTCATCAAGCATTTGGAAGTCTTGTAGTAAAGGAAGCAATTGGAAGTCTTGTAGTAAAGCAAGCATTGGAAGTCTTGTTGAGGGGATTTGGCAAGCAAGAGAAGAGGTTAGATTAGATATCAATAGGATTACAAGGCAAGGGTGTGGTATCTCTTGTAGGCTAGCAAGAAGGAGTCTTGTGAGGCATTTACTTGTAATTTGAGAAACTCTAATTCCTCATAGTGAAGAATCTCTCTTGGTTGAAGAGGGGACTGGAGTAGCTTTCAAGCGGATGAATGTGAACCAGGATAAATCACTGTGTCGTATCTCTAAACCCTTTACTCTTTACAATTCAAGTCTTTAATTGTGTTCTTGGTTGAAAACCTAGAAAAAGTGATTTTTCTAGGTTAATTGATTGAATTGAATCTTTATTGTTCAAATTAATTTGGGGAAAATCATTTTCATAACTAGGTTAATCAATAAGAATATTGGTGTTGATTGTTTCCGCTTAATCTCTGATATAATATTTGTTAATTGATTGATTTTCATTGGTTTTAATCGTTTAGATTTGTTTCTTGCAAAAATCTTTCAAAGTTTCTATAACACCTATTCAACCCCCCCTTCTAGGTGTTTTCCTAGTGTTCCTATTTGTTTCACCCACCGAGTGTAGTTTTCCACACTGGGTCCAATACCGTCGTAAGTTCTGTGCGCGCACTACAACAATACTGTCGCCCCCTCGATGCAAGTCTACAACAGTGGAGAGGGACTGGAACGGGGCAATGTGTTTTGATTATATGATATGTTTTGAGGCTGAGACCTCCTGGCTTGGAGCCATTGTTGAGACAGCTGTCATGCCCGCGTGGTAAAGGTCCTGTACTCTTGTTGGCTTCCGATTAGATGGATGGATGACCGAGGAGATGTAGGCTTGATATGCGAGTGCTAACTACGAAAGGAAACGCGTACCTCGATGATCCTTTAACTCCCTTGATCATCGATGGTTTTAATTCAATAAGACATTAAAAGGAAAGATCGTATAAGGAAGAACGGGTGTAAGAAGTATAGAGAATGAGAAAGAGGTTGAGAATGGAATTGTGGAAAAGAAAGTAAGACCCGTGAGTGGGAGTGAGAATCAAGAATGATTAAAAATAAAGTGAGATAATGATGATGATAAAATGTTGCCTGTTGTTTTGTATGTGTTGTGTGCTATTTGTGTGTGTGTCCTATTATTTTGCTTACCGTAATTCCACACCGTCGACGCTACGCGTCCGGAATGCTTACTCTCTCCTGTTCGTTGGCGCATTGGTGTCGCTGGTATCCCAACGGGCAGATGGATCGTCGTTTGGAGATCGTCACTTGGCCTCATAAGGGACGCGGATGGAAGGCTATACGTCGAGGATGGGGATGGACGGGATGTGCTCAGTTGGTGATCGAAGATCCGAAACACAAGTTGGGTGGATCTACACCTAGTTTGTGTTTAGGGAGTATATCCTACATATGTCATAGCTCTGAACCGCCGCCTCGGAATCAAGGGGAGGATAACTCAGTGAAGCTATTCGGAGTGGAACTTAAACCAAGTTCCGAAGGAGAGCCAAAGAACGCGGTCGCATCATCCTCTGGAACAAAGGCACCCGCAAAGAAGAGGGAGAAGCTGGAACCAATCATCTTTGATAGGAAGAGGAAGCCAATAGTAGAGATAGATTAAGTTGTTGTTATTTTGTATCCAGGATTACCTAAGTAATGAACTATTGCTGTACTTCAATTATTCTGAAGCATGCCCGACTTTTATGACACGTGAGAATACTTTCCATGAACGTGCTTAAGCTCTTTTGAGGTATTGAATGAAGTTATTCAATTTGAAACAAACCGTTTTCCTGATAACATGTTTTCTGAAAATAAAGTAAGTGAGTTGTGGTCTCACGTAACAACTCGGTTTTCAAAAGAGACGGTTAAAGAACATTAACCACTTTTCAAGTATGTTCTCGATTCCCTTCAACAATAAGTTACAATCACGTTTTCAAAAAAAAAATGGCCTCATTTTTGCAACCTTAATAAACAAAAGTCAATTCTTTTGGTTTCCGAAAACCGGGCTATTACAGTTGGTGGGTTTGTAGTTTACAGTCCCTATAGATGTCGCCGATGTTCTGTCTAGATAAAACAGAGGGTCTTGTGAAGGTCGTTTAGTCTGGCGAGATGGAGATCTTGATCTTACATACCTGCTCGAACT
This sequence comes from Crotalaria pallida, assembly GCA_037953625.1. Taxonomy (NCBI): domain Eukaryota; kingdom Viridiplantae; phylum Streptophyta; class Magnoliopsida; order Fabales; family Fabaceae; genus Crotalaria; species Crotalaria pallida. The sequence continues at coordinate 30,542,629 of CM075653.1, forward strand.
ACGATCTAGAAACTCAGGACTACGTAGTTTTTATGGGCATGCTGATATTGTGCATGTGAGGTCTATAAGTGGCCAACGAGATTTTCTTGGGAGAGTTTAGCGATAAGCTCCCTTTCCTAGGAACGTCGTTTAGAAGCCATATGTTCTTTGTATGATCAAATCGGAGTGACCACGTGAATTATGAGGCTATGTATCTCAATATTGTTGGTAATAACTTTGGTGATGCTATGAATTCTCTAAAATAGGGTTGTGATCAACTAACACCGTGAGGTTTGTAGGTGTTTGGGTATTCTCACTGGTAGATCTGTCTGCTTAGGAGGATGGATGTATATTGTGTATACTCTATGTGTATTGTATTATGGTTGTTGTTGTTGTCGTGGTTTCTATTGTCCTCTGATTGAGAGTAATATTTATAAGGTCTTCGTGGGAATTTAGGCCTGATGTATTTTCCTGTTAATTCTTCTATTCGTAGGATAATCCTCATGTGATCTTATCTTATTATGATAAGAGATGATCCTCTATAACTATAGATAATCCAAAATTTATCTCCTTTGTTCGAGTAGTTATCTGCTGGAGATTGACTTCTTGATTAAATCTCATGATTTACTTATGGGTTACACCAATATCCGAAATATTCCGAGCTCGTCCCTGCTTTGAGTCCTTCATTGTAGATCATTTGAGCTCGTCCCTTGTCCTAAGGCCTTTCCCATAAGTCATTGTAGGTCATTTAAGGGAACTATCACATGGGGTAAGCTTCCTTAGCTCATGATGAGACCAAAACAAATTTCAATAGTCTTGCTTTTATGTGCACAAGTTGAAGAGTAGGTTGTGTTAACCTAGGAGAGCGATCCAAAATAAAATTGGATTAAAGGTTTGACATAAATTGATTTGAAGATGTAACACCCCGTAAATTCCTCGTATTGTTTTAAGTACCAAAGAAATTTATTTTTGAGAAAAGTGTTTTTGAAAGAGTATTTCTTGGAGTGGGTTTCTTATTTTATAATTTTAAGTGGTGAATGATTTCTTAAAGAAATGATTTTCATGAGAAAATATTTTGAGTTTTAAAGTTGAATTTTAAGAAACAATTATGTACTTGATATTTTGTGTTTTAAGGAAAATGTGATTTTAGGCATGAGTGGTTTTATGAGAAAAGATTTACTTTCATGTATGTATATGTATGTATCTACGAAATTGCTATGTGTGTATGCTTAGGATTATATGGAAAAATTAAATTAGTGGAAGATTATGAAAATGTGTATGTGTGTGTGTGCATGTATGTGTATTACGTGTGTATGTATGCATGAGGGTAAGCCCATGATTTTATTTTTTAGGACATGGAACCATTTGGAAGTTAAATAAGATAAGATTAATAAGAAATTTAAAGAAGTAGAAAGACATGAAGTGACCTAAAGCCATGAATTACTCCCTTTGGTTCCCTTGATAAAATCCACCCATGCAACAATTTGAGTTTCCAAAATTACCCCTCACCCACACACACACTTGACCGAATTGACAAGGACAAGAAAGGAAATACACGAGTGCCTATATAAGTCTTATACCTTAGTTCATTTCCCATTCATTTTCCTTCATCCTCATTTCATTTCCAAACACACAATTGTTGAGAGCAAAATCAAGCTCTCAACACATAGAGAGAGAGAGGGCCGTGAGCTAGGGAGAGGAAGAAGAAGGAACTAAGTCCAAAAACCTTAGAGCTTTCCTTGAAGATCCAAGGGCTTAGAAGACTAGAAGATCTTCCCTTTAGGTGGGTGGTTCGAAAAAGCATGAAGGAGTTGTAATAGTCTAGACCTTTTCTTTTGATCTTGTGATTCTTCTCTTTTTCTTTCTTGCATGTTAATTTTCCAAGTTTAAATGATGAGTACAAGTGTTGTTTATTCTTGATCATGGACTTTAAAAACTAAAAGAAACTTGTAATAAGCTAAACCATGGACTTATGATTCGGTTAAAGATTTTTCATGATAGATCTTGATATTTTTAAGCTTGTAGTGTCTAGGACACTGTGTTCCAGATGTATCCCTAGCTCAAAGGTATTGAGAGACCAGTGAGGTAGAGAATAGTCTGATGTTAGTATATGATTTCTTAGACATGCTAGGAGTCCAGTTGGGACAACTAGGGTTTCCCTAATCACTGGTGTGTGCAAATGTGCAATTAGGGAGAGAGAGAACGTACCAGAGCCCCTTGCTGGAGACAGCTATTTATAGGGGTGGCATTGTACCTTGTGGGCCTGTATGGAGGTCCAGCAAGGCTGCTAACGTGTCCCATTTAGGATAAGGGATGAGTCATTCATCCTTATCCTGTATTGGGAGATCTTATCCCTGTTGGCAAGTTAGGCTCACGCGCCCCTAGCTCGGACTCTTTAGGGGGCAAGGCCCATATGGTCGGTTTTAGGTTGCTAGGGTGGGTCCTAGGACAAGCGCTCGGCCTGGATGGGCATGACCTGTCAGATAGATAAATCTGGTCGGCCGAGTACTTAGAGGGTAGGCCGAGGGTCGGTCTACCACATAAGCCCCCTAGCTCGGTAAGACTTTTTGATTCTTGAGCCGAGCTGAGAGTTTTCCGATATCGTTGGTTCGAGGAGTCGAGTATTGTGGTCGAACTGAGGCAATGACCTTGAGGTGACCCGTTGTGCTTAGCTGTCCCTTCGTCTGTTTGAAAGGACGTTTGGGTGTCCTTTTAATGACACGTGCTGTTTGTGTCAGAGGTGTCATCATTATGCATGCTGCCTTTTGGGTTTTTTAAATGTTTCCTTCCACAAATTGCGCGCCACGTGTCCTTTTTCGTGGCTCAATGTAGGTTTTGGGCCCTTTGCAAACAGGCCCAAATGCTTAAAACGTGGGGGGAAGTTTCTTTTTAAACTTCAACTGCCCCTTCCATTTCCTCTTATTCACTTTCCTCCAAACCTTGGCTTCTGACATTCTTCTCCTTCCTGCGATTTCCCTCCTTGGCTTTTGGATTTCAGATATTTCTCCATCGCGTTTTCACTGCCATTCTCTCTTGAAGCTTTTTGGCTTCCGTCTTGCTACTTCAGTTCAGTTCGTGCCAGTTTTCAAGTTTCAGGTACTTTGATCCCTTCCTGCTGTATTGTTTGCTCTAAGTTCTAAGGTTTTGGTTTTCTAGTTTTCATTGGGTTTAGCATTTCTTTCTGGGTTTCTTTCTCTGGGTTCCTTTTCTGGGTTCCGTTTCTGGGTTCCTTATTTAATCATGGACAATGAATGGTATGAAAAGTGGTCTAAACTTTTTGGGGTTGAGTGACATTGAGGATTCTTCCCCTTCTTCTTCATCTTCGTCCTCTTCTGATTTGGAGATCTTGGATTTTCTCCCTTCCCCTTTCTGCCATCGCATGGCGGATCCTACGGTGGAGACACCGTTATCGGTGGATTATCCCCAAAATTCCATAGATGAGGAAAGTAGAAAGTCAGCTTATCATGCGGGCGCAAGTAGCGTTTCGCACCTCAAAGCGCTCCGCCGCGAATCGTCCCTGGGAGAGGCCTTTTTGGGGGAAAGCCGTAAAGGTTAGGGGGAGGTGTAGTAGGCTCGGCTATAGGACCAACCAACCTAGGGTTAGGGTTTCTGTAGATTATAATTTTATAGATTCTGATGCCGAGTCTTCCCTTTCCCCAGGTATGGTTCGTCGATGCGTTACACATCCTCATGAATTTCCTGTACCTCCGAACTCTGAAGCCTATGACTGGGTTGATTTGGAGGTGCTCGGTACACCGTCGGTTTAGTGGGCAACAACCTGGGCCATATCCGAGCTAACATACTCCCGTGCCCCACAGATGAAGCTGGGACGTCTTACACCATTAGTGCTCCCTCGGCTAATGACCGAGTGTGCACAACAATTGGAGGGAACCGTAGGGAGTTTTTCATGTACGAGGAGGTCGCGATAAGGCTGGGCGTTAAGATGCCCTTTTCCGATCTGGAGATAGCTCTGTTGCGACGGCTGCGCTTGGCTCCCACCCAACTACATCCTAGCGGTTGGGCGTTTGTTCGTGCATTTCAAAAATTTTGTGAGGCCCGAAGACTGACATGCTCGCTCTGAGCATTCCTATGGCTGTACATACCGCAAATAAATATTTTCGAGAAGGGGTCAACCAAAAGACTGTGGGTATCGTTGAAGGCACGTAATGAGCATGCTCTCTTTGCCAAGTTCACCGATTCGTGGAAAACTTTTAAGCCGTTATTTTTCAAGTATCAATTCGTCGGAGAGGGAGAATGTTGGTTTATGGAGGGCGGTGAGCCTCGGTTCCCTTTATCATGGACACCTGACTTCTTCAACAGACACCCAAAGCTTTATCAATATCATTATGACAAAGAATTGACGAGCGATGAGAGGCATACCTGTGATACCTTCTTCCACTACCTTAAAACCAATGGTCAAGTCGATATTAGGAACATCATTATTTTTCCCCAAGAGCTTGTGAAAGCCGAGCTTGGTATATACCCCTGTTTTTTTTAACATTTGTACTTTTTTGTTTTTCTGTTTTGCAGTCAAAATGGCTAGGGAAAATAAGGCTGCTGCTCGCATGAGGGAGCTTGCTAAATCGAGGGCGATCGGCTCTTCGGGTGGAGCTGTTTCCTCGGAAGCTACTCGATCATTTACGGTGGCCGAGGCATCACCTTCTGAGGTTGAAGTGATACAAGATGTTCGACCACTGTCTGTTCGTGTGGTGGAGGTAGCTACTGGGATCCCCGTTGCTCAAGTGGAGGAGGAGGAGGAGGAGGACCGAGTGCCTTTGTCCAAAAGAGCTAAAATAGACAAGGGTAAAGGGAAAGCTGTTGAGTTGCTGAAACCACTGCAAAGAAGTAATTTGTGGTTTGACATTTCGGACCCCGAGGAGGAGACCGTTTGGGCTCAGAAGCTGAAGGAGAAGTTTGTTGATTTGGTTTACACTTCCAATGATGAGAAGAGATTGTCGGACCAGACCGCTAATACTTTGAAATGTCACTATGATTTATTGGGCAAAAATATGCTAAGGGTTGCGAGCTACATGTTCCACCTTAGTAAGAATGCCGAAGATATCAGCGCAACTCTTTCGGCAACTGAGAAGGAGAAGAGGAGAGCTGCTGTCGCTCGAGCACAAAATTTGCTAACTCAAATTAAGGAGAGTGAAGCAAATCTCCATGCTCTGATAGAGGCCAATGCCGAGTTGCAGAAAAGACTCGAAGCATCGGAGAAAGCTCGGGAGACTGCTCAAAAGGCTCTAGAGGATGCTGCTGGAAGGGATGCTGAGAGAGGGAGGCTGTTGGAAACTGCCCAAGAGAAACTGGCTGAAGCTCGGCAAAAGGTTACCGAGCTGGAGGGTATTCAGGGTCGATTAACAAATTCTGAAAATGAGGTGGGTCGATTACAGGGAGAATTGGTGAAGGCTCGTCTGAAAGCGTTGAAACATAAGGTTGTGGCCAAGCGGAATCACTTCAACTGGGACCATGCAGTTAATGATTCTTTTGTCAATGCTGTCAAACAGTTGTCTCTTATGAATCTGGGAATCCGAGTTGTGGGGGCAAGTCCAAACATTGGAGTTGATGGTGATCGTATCATTGACTATGCACATGAGGATAGGGAGGTGGACTTATCAATGCCGAATCTCCCCAACCCCTTGGACTTGGAGAATGAGGATGAAGCTGATTTTGATGGGTCAACCATTGCCCTTTCCGAGGATGAAGATTAGGTCTTTTTATGATGTATTTCTCTTTGCTACTATTGTCTTTTTTTTTGTATTTTTCGTTATTTGATGAAGTACTGAATGCTGTAATATGATCGGTTTGATCAGAACTCGGTTTTTTGTTGTTTATGAAGTATCCTCCTTATCTCTGCACAATCTTCGGTTTTTGTTGTTTATCTTGTTATGATCTGTTATCGAGATCTCGGATCTCCTACCTTTGGCCAAGGTGGGATCCTCGGTCCTCGGCTTGTGGAAACTGTATAAGTTTTTGGCTGGGCATCTCTAAAAGCACTTTGTTATTGTTAGTTTATAAGTCCCAGTTAAAAGGGCATGTATAAACGCCTAAGTTCGACTCGGTGGCGAGCCGAGAAGAAATGGCTAGTGCGTTAACAGTGAAAAGATAAAAAGATGTGGAACTGAAAGGAAATTTGCATTAGATTCTTTTGATCTGTTGATAAACAGCAGAATTCAAATACAATATAAACATAAAAACGCTAAAATAAATGACATGAAATTTAAATAGCAGAATTTTAAAATCAGGGTTGACACTTTGCAAGAGTTGTTGTGGGATTCCAATTAGCTATAGTAGGGTTTGAGCTTGGTGGCATTCCAGGAGTTGTTCAATTGCTGCTTTGTTAGTGTCTCCAATCTGTATGCCCCCGACCCTGTTTTTGAGACGACCCTGTAAGGGCCTTCCCAATTTCTTGCCAATTTTCCTTCTTTTGAATTTTTTAAACCGATGTCAACTCGTCTGAGGACCAGATCTCCAACAGCGAAGCTTCTTGGAACCACCCATTTGTTGTATTCTCGGGATTGTCTTTCTTTTTCCTTTTTCTCTCGGTCAGTCACGAGGGATCGGATCTCATCGCTGAGAGTTAACTCTTCCTTTAACAAACCATCATTCACCTCCACTGGACGTTCAGATACTCGAAAGGTGGGAATCCGAGTTTCAATAGGTAGCACAGCGTCACAACCGTAGGTTAGTCGAAATGGGGTTTCTCCTGTCGAGGTGTGTATGGTCGTTCGGATTGACCATAGTACCTCTGGAAGGAGGTCAGCCCATGACCCCTCGGCTTCCAACATTCTTTTCTTCATCCCATCAATGATAATTTTATTCACTGCTTCAGCCTGTCCATTCGTCTGCGGATGCTCGACCGACGAAAAATGGTTGGTGATATGAAAGTGGTCGACCAACTCTTGGAAAACCTTGGCAGTGAATTGTGTGCCATTATCGGTTACGAGAGTGTGCGGGACGCCGAAGCGAGCGATGACTTGTCTGAGGAAGAATTTTTGGATTTTAGCTGAAGAGATTGTGGCCAAAGCCTCGGCTTCGACCCATTTTGTGAAGTAATCAACAGCGACTACAACGAACTTTAGTTGTCCCGGAGCTGTTTTGAATTTCCCGATGATGTCCATGCCCCACTAATAGAAGGGCCATGGTGCGATCATTGAGTGGAGCTCCGTCGGGGGTCGTTGGAAGACCTTTCCGTGGAATTGACAGGACTTACACCTTTTGAGATGTTCTGAAGCATCGCTTAGAAGGGTGGGCCAGTAATAGCCTGCTCGGAGTACTTTGCGGGCTAGAGCTTTTGCACCTACATGATGGCTCGAGATTCCTTCATGAACCTCGGCCAACACTAGATCAGCTTCAGCAGGGTCTAGACACTTCAGCATAGGGGAGTCCATTCCCCGTTTATACAAGGTGTCACCGATCATGGCATACTTGGCAGCTTGCTTGGCTATCTTCTTTCCTTGAGAAGGGTCGATCGGCAAAACTTGGTATTTAAGATATTGCTTGATGGGGTCCATCCAGCCAGTGGTTAAAGATACTGCCAGAACCACGCTCGGCTGATGGACAGTTTCTTGAACTAAACTCTTGTTGTTTTCAGGGCCTTTGGTGCTGGCGAGCTTGGATAGGATGTCAGCTCGCCCATTGGAGGCTCTGGGGATATGAGTGATGGAAAATTGTGAAAAAAGGTCTGAAAGGGTTTTGACTTGTTCCAGGTACTTTTGGAGAATTGGTTCCTTAGCCTGAAACTCCCCGTTGACCTGGGAAACAACTAACTGTGAGTCACTGAAAACTTCGATTTCCGAAGCCCCAATTTGATGGGCCATCCGCAAACCGGCCAACACCGCCTCATATTCCGCCTGGTTATTTGAGGTGGGAAACTCAAACTTTAGGGAATATTCTACACTGAGGCCCTCGGCATTTTCAAGAATTGTACCGGCCCCAACCCCCTTACTGTGGCTGGAACCATCAACATAAATCTTCCAAAGTTGAACCTTGTTGAGATGGTCCGAGTCTGATAGTTCTGAAATAAAATCCGCTAAAATTTGGGACTTGAGAGTTCTCCTCGGCTCGTAGGTTACATCCAACTCTGACAGCTCGACGGACCATGAGACCATTCTTCCAGCTAAGTCAGGTCGGTGAAGTACCTGTCTTATCGGCTGAGTTGTTCTGATCACAATGGGGTGGTTCTGAAAGTACTGTCGGAGTCTCCTGGCAGTAACTACCAAAGCAACGGCAAGTTTCTCTATCTTGGAATATCTTATTTCAGGTCCTTGAAGGGCCTTACTGACGAAGTAGACAGGCTGCTCGGTCCCGGAGTCATCCTTGACCAGGGCCGAGCTAACAGATGTTTCACCAATAGACAAATACATAAACAGGACTTCCGCTTCCCGAGGGCTTGTGAGGACAGGAGGGGCTGAGAGGTATTCCTTAAGTTCAGCAAACGCTTGTTCGCAAGAGTCATTCCAATGGAAATTTTTGTTTTTTTTGAGTATTTGGTACCGTGGGAGTGCTCTCTTGGCTGCTTGAGGCAGGAATCTTGAGAGGGCTGCCATCCGACCAGTCAACCTCTGAACCTCCTTCACATTAGATGGACTACGCATACTCAAGATGGCCTGGCATTTCTCTGGGTTGGCCTCAATGCCTCTCTTCGTAAGCATGAAACCTAAAAAAGCCCCGGCCGGAACCCCGAAAGTGCACTTGTCGGGGTTTAGGCGCATGTTGTACATTCTGATTCTATCCAAGATGGTTGCTAGATCATGGGGATGGTCTTCCTTCCTCTTGCTCTTGGCTATCATATCATCTATGTATACCTCGAGGGTAGGACCGATCAAACCCGAGAAGACCTTGTTCATCATCCGCTGGTAAGTTGCGCCAGCGTTTTTCAATCCGAAAGGCATGACTGTGTAACAGTAGGTGGCCTTTTCGGTGATGAAGGTCGTTTTCTCCTGATCAGGAGGGTACATCGGGATCTGGTTGTACCCTGAATATGCATCCATAAAAGAAAGGAGTTGGTACCCAGAAGAGTTGTCCACAAGCTTGTCAATGATAGGGAGGGGGTACTGATCTTTCGGGCAGGCTTTGTTTAATTGACCTCCCTAATGAATCCGGCCGAGATGAGCTCGGCCACCTTCTCCTCAATGATTGCGGCTTTCTCTGTTCCTACTCTTCTCTTCTTCTGGGCGACCGGCTTGGCGGTCGGGTTGACGCTGAGGCGATGACATATGAAGTTTGGGTCAATCCCCGGCATATCCGCCGAGGTCCATGCAAACAGGTCTTTGTTTTTCTTCAAAAGTTCGAGCATCTCTGCTCGCATACTTTCTGACAGGTTGGTTCCTAGCCTCACTTTACTGCTCAGAATTTCTTCATCCAAAACAATGAACTCCCACTCCCCCTGGGTGGTCGGTCTTGTGTCATCCAGCTCGGACCTGACATCTAGGTCCGCCAAAAGTACATTTCCTCTGTTCAAACTTAACTTGGGTTGGGTCTCCTCGGGGCTTTTGAGTTTCGCTAGACTAGCGTTGTAGCATAGTCTGGCTTTTTCTTGTTCGGCTCTGATGGCGACAACAGTCCCGTCAGATCCTTCAAATTTCATGGTCAGATGTATGGTTGAGACGACCACCCCGAAGGCTTGCAAGCATGTTTTCCGAGGATGGCATTATAAGCAAATGGGCAGTCGACAACCAGAAACTTGATGATCTCGGTTCTTGCCGAGGGGTGATTCCCGAGTGTCACGGGATGTTGAATGTGTCCTTTAGGGACCACCGAGTCCCCTGTAAAGCTGATCAACTTTCCCTCGAAAGGGGTCAAGTTAGAGGTTTTTAACTTCAGAGCTTCAAAAAGATTTAGGAACATGATATCTGCCGAACTTCCTTGGTCGACAAATATCCTGGCAACCTCATAGTTGCCTATCAGAGCAGTAATGACCATCGGGTCGTTGTGACCTGGGATGATTCCTTCAAGATCCTCATCCGAGAAACAGATGGGGATACTCTTTGTGGTTCTTTTGCGGATTGGATGGTCATGGACGACAAACACTTGGTTGATGTATTTTTTTCTATCAGATCTGTTTTCTCCTCCTCCCGCAAAACCTCCAGCTATGGTATTGACTCTGAGGTTTTGCGAGGACTGGTCTGTGGCTACTTCTACCATAACAATTCTTTGTGGGTTGGCCGGTTGTTGCTGACTGGCGTGGTGGTCGGTTTGTCTAGTTGAGGGTCGGGCATTTCTGTCCGGGGATGGGGTCCTTCTTCGAGCATGTCGGTTGAGTGCCTCCCTGACATATTGTTGTAACTTGCCATCTCTTATCAATTGTTCAATCACATCTCTTAGCCAGGTGCACTCGTCCGTCGTATGCCCGTAACCTCCGTGGTACGAGCAGAACTTGGAACGATCCTGGCGCTGACTTCTTTTTAAGGGGGGAGGTCTTTCAATCATCCGAAGGTCAGTCTGCATTGTTTCTTGCAGGATCTGACTTCTTGGGACTGTGAGAGGGGTATACTCGTCGAACTTGGGTCGGATGACGCCAAACCTCCTATCACCCCTGGGTCCTCTTCCTTTATCCTCCCTCCTATCGTCTCTTCTCAGCTTTCCTTGAGATGAATTCTCACCTCTCTCGCCTTTTTCCCTGTGTTTCTGCCATTTGCCGAATTCTTCCAAATTTATGAACTTGGTAGATCGGTGCCTCAATTCTGCCATATCCCTCGGAGGCTTTCCCACTAGGGAATTCTTGAAGTCTCCGTTCCGAAGTCCCTGTGTGAAGAGAAAGACTGAGAAGCTTGGTTCGAGATTTGGAACAGATCCTGCCTCCGAGTGGAAGCGAGAGAGGTATTCTCTCAAGGGTTCTTCCGGGAGTTGCATAACTCCTGCTAGTGCGTGGTCGGACTTCGGGTGGACGCAGCTAGCAGTATATCTGTTGAGAAAAACTCTCTTCATTTCTGCCCAGGAGTTAACAGAGTTCCTGGGCAGGGCCGAGTACCACCTCAAAACGGGTGGTTGCAGAGTCATTGAAAAGGCTCGACACTTCATTAGGTATCCTCCATCATAAAACTTCATAGCACCTTCAAAAGATAAAATGTGTTTCAAGGGGTCGGTTAACCCGTTATACTTCGTCACACTGGTGGGGCCGAGGAATGCAGAGGGTGTCTCATAAGCCATGATTCGCGGAGTAAAGGGGTGGCCAGGGTGAGCGCTGTCGTCGGTCTCATAACTGGCTGCTAGGGCTGGATTTATTGGAGGTGGTGGGGGAAGGGCAATGGGGCCTTGAGGATCCTGGGCTGGTATGGTTACTGGGGCTGTTTCTACTGCCCGTGCAGCAACTGCCTGCATGTGGATCTGCTGGAGTTCTGCTATGGCCCTTCCCTGCTGCTCCAACATTTGGGCTTGTTGTTTAATTATTTCTTCAAGCTGGGTTTCTCTTCGGCCTTGGGAGTGTCCCCTTTCTTCTCCGGAGACACGGGCATCAATGGATCGTCCGGAGCCGTGGTTTGGTACACGATTTGGGGGGTTGGGGTTTGTTTGTCTGGAGTGAACGGTGTATGGACCACTGTGAGTTCGGGCTGGTACTGAGTGGTGGCTGCGGGATGGGATTTCAAGTCTTACCGATGGCATGCTTTGGTGGGGAGGATTTCTTCCTTCCAGATCTCTTCCATTGTCAGCACTGCCTTCTTCCAGTCTCTGGCGGTTTCTTCCGGCCTGGTGGTTTGCACCGCGCGAGCTGTTTGCGGCGTTTCCACGTGGGTTTACCATTTTTGAGTGGGGATAACAGTTTATCAGATCCCCACAGACGGCGCCAATGTAGTGTCTAGAACACTGTGTTCCAGATGTATCCCTAGCTCAAAGGTATTGAGAGACCAGTGAGGTAGAGAATAGTCTGATGTTAATATATGATTTCTTAGGTATGCTAGGAGTCCAGTTGGGACAGCTAGGGTTTCTCTAATCACTGGTGTGTGAAAATGTGCAATTAGGGAGAGAGAGAACGTACCAGAGCCCCTTCCTGGAGACAGCTATTTATAGGGGTGGCATTGTACCTTATGGGCCTGTACGGAGGTCCAGCAAGGTTGCTAACATGTCCCATTTAGGATAAGGGATGAGTCATTCATCCTTATCCTGTATTGGGAGATCTTATCCCTGTTGGCAAGTTAGGCTCACGCGCCCCTAGCTCGGACTCTTTAGGGGGCAAGGCCCATATGGTCGGTTCTAGGTTGCTAGGGTGGGTCCTAGGACAAGCGCTCGGCCTGGATGGGCATGACCTGTCAGATAGATAAATCTGGTCGGTCGAGTACTTAGAGGGTAGGCCGAGGGTCGGTCTACCACAAAGCTAAACCTTAAAGATCTAAAAAGTTGTTAAGATTTTTGTGGATTTAAAGTAAAGCCTCTTTGCATGTTAAATATTTTGCTTAAAACCGTGATTTGTAAAGTATTCATAAGATTACTTGATGAATAAATTCATGATCTAAACTTGCTTAATAATAAAGTCAAGATCTTTAGTGTTGCATGTTAGTTTGATGATGATTTTGGTTGATTTAAGTACATGCATGTGTTATTTATACCTTGATCTTAAACATTAAGAGTTAAATGAACTTGTAAATCACTAAACCAAGAACCATATAATTCGGCCATGAATAGAAAATTAGGTCTTGATGCTTTTTAATTTGATCTAAGTCCTTGCATGTTAACTTTATGGTTAGAGAAATTGATTTGAGTTGTCCAAGTGTTTTAATTTTTGATTTGATCTTAATAAAGCTTTGATTTTGTCTTGATCCTTGAAAAAGTTTTGTTCTTGGACTTTGCATGTGATTTTTGAACAAAAAGGTCTAACCTTTCTTGATGCATGTCTTGATTTTCACTTGATCTTTGGAAAATCTTTGACTTTGTCTTAATCTAAGAAAAGTTTTGATCTTAAAGTCATGCATGTGATTTTTGAACAAAAAGCCTTGATTTTTCTTATTGCATGTCACAGTTTTGATAAGGAAAACCAAGGAAATAAACTCTTGAAAAGTGGTTTTGTGTTGATCTAAGTTTAATGTTCTTGCATGTTAAATATTTAAATTTTACTCTTGATTTTTGGTGATAATGTCACAGTTTTATTTTTTAAAGGGGAAATGACATTTTTTTTAAAATTATTGTGTAAGAAAGTGAATGATTAAACCCATGAACCATAATTTTTGCATATTGAAAATGAACCAAAAACCTTGTCTTTGTCATGATGGTATTCGGCCTAGGTAGGTTTAGTAGGCTAGATTCTTTTTCTTATGAAGTGACTAGAATCCATAAGTGTGTTTTGTGATTTAATGCCAAGTTAAATTATTTAAATGTGTGTTGTGATTAATTATTTTCTATTCGGTTTTAATTAAAGGTAAAGGAAATAAATGAACTAAATGATTTGGAAAAGTTTTGTGTTTAAGTGTATATATGAATGTGTATTCGGTCAAGGACAAAAAGGAAGAATAAATGATTTTGTTTCATGAAAAAGAAAATAAGGTTTAAGTGCTTGAAATAAACTAACTTGATTTATGTGTTTTAGATTTGTAATTTGTAATTTGTTTCTTTGATTTCATTCGGCCATGTAGTGTCAATAAGCCTAGAAGACTTAGTTGCATGAAAACAAATTTATATAGTGATTTTTGAAAAGAATTGAATTATTTAAAGTAAGAAAAATAAATGTGCTTGGTTTATATCTTTAGTTCCATTCGGTTTGTGAGTATATGTGTGACTAAGTGTTTGTGTTTTATGAAAATGAAAGTGTTTAGAAAATAATCAAGTGTTTGGTTAAGTAATTACATGACATGATTTATTAAAGTATTGTGGAGTGATGTGTACTTGTGATGTTTGAAAGAATGTTTGTGTACGTAATTGGTTTTTAAAATTAATCGATTTTAAGATGATTTGATTTGATTTATTTGGATTGTTGGACTGTATTTAGTGGCTGTCCAAGATTATTTGTTTTATGACAAAAGCTTGAGTTTTAAAGTGTTATTTCGAGTTAAAGAAGTATTTGAAATAAAAAGTGTTTTTACGATGTTTTCGGATTTTATTAAAGTGATTTTGTGAAGAAATCCTTTGCTGTCCAGACCTATTTAAAGTTGTTTCTTAAATATAAAAATGTGCTCATATGATTTAAAGTATGGTTTTCAAGTGTTAATTGATTTGAGAAAAAGCCGGATTGAAAACAGTGAATTTTTCGGTGTTTTCGAATGTGATTAAGGTGCTGTCCAAGACGGACCAGCAACCAAATCAATCGTTTTAAATTATTTTATAAGATGTTTTCAAATGGTTTGAAGAATTTAAAGTGTTAGAAAATATGGGAGTTGTTTTGAGAAAACGATTATGTTTTAAGTTTTTCCGACGAGGAACAAAACGTGTTTGAGCTGAGAGAAGACTTTCTTATATAAGTTAATAACGTAAATGTGTTCTATTTAATACGAGGAATGGTATAGACGAGGGATTGGGGCAGCCGGCAGCAAAAAGGATCCGAGGAGACTGAACACAATTAATCGCTGGACCTCAGGTGAGAGAGAAGCTTTCCTAAGACACCGTGGTATTTAGGTGACATATTAGGACGTTCCGTATCATCTCAAAGATCAGGGCTTAGTGGTTCCGAGTCAGTAGTATAGTGGCAATTGTTTGTGTTGTGTGGCCACTTATACGAAGGTGATAAAGACCACATTGTTTTGTGTGATGATTGTGTATTGATGGTGTGAAATAACATGTTTTTATTTATTTATTTATTTATGAATGATGACGTTTAATATTGTTGATTAATATTAATAACATGCTGATGGACGTCTGTTACGTCCTGAAAATAAGAATGAGATGATTAAGTTGTGAAAGTAATGATATGAAGAGAAATTGATAACGAGAAAGGATATGAGATTGATTGAGAAAAAGATAAAGAAGTGAGATTGGGGAAAGATTTGATGATAAAGATGAGGTTAAGCCAGAGCTAGGAAAGTGATGTTGATTACTGAAATGAGATGTGATTTGAGTGGAGCTGGGCTCCTTTGATGATGTTGTTGGAATGAGGCTTGTTTTGAGTTGAGCTTTATCCTCCACTAGCACTCACTGAAATGGAATTTTTGAAAAAGTTTACGAACTGAGGTTTTTGAAAAAGTTTGTGAAATAGTATTTTGAAAAAGATTTCGAAAAGAGATTTTGTGAAAAGTTTGAGAAATGAGATTTTACGAAAAGTTGGCAAAACGAAGTTTTTGAGAAAATTGTGAAATGTTGTTTTAAGAAAAGTTTATGAAAAGAAGTTTTTGAAAAAGTTTTTTTGAAAAGGATAATTTTCGAAAAGAGTTTTTGAAACGAGATTTTTTAGTAAATTTGTGAAAAGAGAATTTGTAAAAGTCTATGAAGTAAGTTTTCAAGAAAGGTTTGTGAACTGAGATTTTTAACGATTTTGTAAAAAGAGATTTTCAGAAATTTTGTGAAAAGAGATTTTTTGGAAAGTGATGAAAGAAAATTTTTAGAAGGTTTGTGAAGTAAGAATTTTTGAAAAGTTGTGAAATGATACTTTGAGAAAGTTTTGCGAAACGAGACTTTTGAGGAAATTACAAAAGGTGATTTGAGAAAGTTTATGGAACAAGATTTGAAGAAAGATTATGAGATAAGATTTTGTGAAAGTTTATGATTTGAGATTTTAAGAAAAAGTTTATGATTTGAGATTTTGAGAAGGATTGCGAAATGAGATTGTGAAATGAGATGGTTGAGAAAGATTGAGAAATGAGATATGAGTTTATCGATGTGATCCCAGCTCTGTGCTACGTTGAGAAAGATGAGAGAATGATTGTGCAAAGTTAGCGGTCGGGACTCATTGAAGGGATGCACGAAGGATGGGCTGACCTTAGGTTAATTAAAAAGATAAAAGACTTTAAAAGACATTAACACGGTGAGGTATGAGAGTGCGAAGTAGTGGAGAGGAAGGTACCCCGGATATCAGGGATATTCGGGTTGTGAATGCAATAGGGTAGGCTAGGGCGGTAAAACGTCATGAGGCCTTGAGTACTATTCTGGGCGGAACGAATTCCATATGTGGTAACCAGACATGGTGGGGACTAGGTCCTAATGCCGTGGTAAGTTCTGCACCCGGAACCGGAATAATGCTGTCACCCCTATGGCATTTCGAGAACAGTGAGAGGGACTGGAACGGGGCATCTTGATTGCCACTGTACCCGAGTTTTCTACAGTGAGCCTTGATTATATGATATGAATTGAAATGATATGAATTGATTTGAGACTGTACCCGAATTTTCGACAGTTCTCCTGGCTTGGAGCCAATTGATGTTGAGACAGCTGTCGTGCCCGCGTGGTAATGGTCTTGTACTCCTGTTAACTTCCGACTAGGCTGGGTGGATGACCGAGGAGATGTAGACGTGTGTGTCGATGGAAACGAAACGAGTACCTCGATGATGTTATAAACTTCCCCAATCATCGATGGTTGTAAATCAATAAGACATGATAAGGAAAGTTAAGAGTGACAAGAGGGTTCATGATTGTGAGAAGTACAATGTTATGGGTTGATGATGTTAAGAAAAGAATTAAGAAATAAAGAAGGATTATGTTGAGGAATGACAATAGGTTGGATGGGATAACAGTAATAAGGATAAGGATAATGAACGATGATGATGGTAATGTTAATGATAATAATAATAATAACAATGATATGCTTGATTTTTGTATTGTGTGTATGTTGTGTGTGTATGCCTGTATGGTCTTGATATCTCGCCTACTGTAATCCCACACCGTCGACGATTCGTCGTTCGGATCGCTTACTCTCTCCTGTTCGTTGGCATATCAGTATTGCTGGTATCTCAACGGGCAGATGGAGCATTGTTTGGAGATTACTACATGGCATCATCGGGGAAGCGGCTGGAAACCCACTCGTTATGGATGGGCGTGGATGGGATATACTCAAATGGTGATTGTGGATCCAGAACACAAGTTGAGTAGGACGACATTGGGTTCGTGTTTAGGAAGTGTCTCGATGTTGGGATACGACAGCAATGAACCACCGCCACGGGATGAAGCTAAAGAGAAATCTGTGAAGCTGTTCGGTGTAGAACTCAGGCCAAGTTCCGAAGGAGAATCAGCAACCGAGGTAGCATCACCCTACGGTACGAGGACATCAGCAGAAAAGAAAAGGAAGCTGCAACCGGTTGTCTTCATCAGAAGGAAGCGCAAGCAGTGTGTTTAGTTTAGGTTGGTTGTTTATGTTGTGAGTGAAGGATTACCAAGAAAAGGACCATTTATGTAACCTAGCCAATTTTAAATTCTATATTTTGGAAGTACCTTCGTTTTGGAAAGATTAAGTAATGTAATCTTTTGGAAACAGTTGTGAACACTTTTAATCCAATGCAATCAATCACCATGCTTTTTGAGATCAAGTTCTTTTGTGAACATGAAAGTTTTATGTAAACAAAGGTTTTAGTAACAACTCGGTTTTCGACAAAGGGTGTTGAAGACATCAAGAACTTTTCAATAACGTTTTCAAACACTTCAATAATGTTTTACAAAAAAATAAAAATAAAAATTTGGCCTCATTTTTGGCAACCTAAATGAATAAAAGTTGGTTATTTTTGAGTTATGAAAATCGGGCTGTTACAGAAGACAATGACTTCCATACCACAATGCAGCTAGTTATTGATCAACACTACTATTTTCTAACAATAATTTCTTCTTCCATTATTTTCTCCACCTTTTTCATTTTATAGCAATTATCAAAGTTTAAAGGTTCGTTGTCAACATAATTAAAAAAAATAAAATGAGTATTGGATAAAAACTCCACTAAATTGGATCCCAAACCTATTTTTCCTTTTTTCTCCACTTGGGGTTTCAGAAATTTTTTCCCATATCCTTAAACTAGTGTATTTTTTCGATTCAACCACATCGATTTTTTTTTCAATTGCACCATGTCGAAAAATGCATTTTTTCAAAGGGTTTTAGTTGGAAAAATATATTTTTCAACTGGATTCAATCAAAAACAATTTTTGATGCACAAGGTTTAGTTAGAAAAATACATACACTTGCTTACAATACTAATTTTTTTTACTCGGGCATATTGATGAGCATTTTATTTCCCATTATTCCTTGCATTATTTTACTCCTATTATTGATACTTGTTGCCCATTTGACATTGATTAGCTTGATTTATTGATTTAGAGTTTATTGGACTAATATTCCGAATATTGTTTAATTTGGAATTATTTAGCCTAATTAATTCTATTTCTATTTTCAGGTAATATTTGGCACAAGGACACTTTGGGAAGTTTGAAAATGAAGATTGAAGTATTGAAGTGAAGATTGTAATTTGCATTTAGGTCCCTTTTTAATTGTAATTTTCAGAATAGTGTTTCTTAGGACTTGGGCCCATGTTTTAGGCCCATTTTCATGACTAAAGAGGGGAAATTCGTGTAACCCCTAAGACATACTCCCATTTTCAGATTTCTCACTCTCTCTCTAGGTTAGAACTTCTCTCTTGGCTCTCCCAAGTGGTGGTGGCTGCTAGGGTTTTGTTCTTCCCCATTTCTACTCGTTTTTCTTCATTTATGGCCATGGAAGGCTAGACTTCAAGGGTTAATCCCTTTGGTATTGTATTATCTACTCTTGAGCTCTTGTTATTAATGCAATTTCGTTTTCTCTTCTCTGTTTTCATGTTTATCGATGTGTAGTGGTTTGCTTAATTCCATTTCGTAGAGATAATACATGAATATAAATGCTTAATTTGTATTAACTCGTAAAAACTCCAATTCTGGTTTCTGATGCTTAATTAGAAGTTAGGGTTTGGAGTGATAACTGAATTTTCGCTTAGTATTTGGTTATCACGAGTTGGACAGAGGAGAGGAGAGGAATCGATCTTTAGTGAGCTAGGATTGAGTAGTGTACGTAGCCAAAGGGGTTTGCCCGCTTTGTTTCTGATTTTCTTAGTTTTTATATTCTGTTTATGTTTTGTTCTTCACATTTGTCACACACAAAACCCCCCCCCCCATTTTACTGCACACTACGTGTTTGATACTTTGCCTAGACCGATATTCGCTGGGAAACGACCTAGGATCACCTTCCTAGTACTACAGAATAAACACCTTTTATTTTGATCGGGTACGGCCTCGATCAAAATTTGGCGCCGTTGCCGGGGATTATCGGTTCTTGCCAAAGATCATACAGTAGTTAGTTAGATTAGTTAGTGTAGTTAGTGTGTGAATAAGCATTCTGATAACTGATTGAAAGTTGCCCTGTTTGCTGATTTGCTGTTCTGCACAACTGATGCTATTCTAGTGATTCTGTGAGTGCCATTCAACATAGCTGTGGGTGGAATTGTTGCACGAAAATTGGTATCCACACTTGTTTCATCATATATTAGTGTGTTGATGCATCACAGACACTCAGATAGGCACTGGTTGTGAGTTCCAGAAAAATTTTCCAAGTTTCAGCAGTACTTACTATAAATAGGCATAACTTTTGATCCGTAACTCGGAATTTGACGAAATTTATATCAAATCGAAGGGAATTTTCTGAATAATCTGATTTTTCTCACTTCGTCAGAAAACCCCTTCGTTTGTATCCTGAAAAAGCCTGTTTACTATTTCTTTTTTATTTTACAAGTTCTATTTTCTTAGTTTTTGGTCACTTTTTTAATTCTTTGACTTGGTTCCCTTTTGAATTTTGTCCTCAAACTTTCTGTGATTTGTTTTCATGATTTTAGGGTGCTTAAAAAAATTAAAAAAAAATTTTAAAAAAATAAAAAATTTGTTGCCGATTTTGGTCATGCATATCTGTTACAGTATGCTATGGTTGATGCTGTTCTGTTCAGTACATGACTAGGGGCAACCCAAGTTATTTGCATCCTTACAACCCTGAAATTGATAGAACTTATCACAGATTAGTTAGACAAAATAGGAATCAGTCATTAGGTAGTGAGTCAGAGTCATCTTATAGTCTATCTAATTCTGATTCTGTTTCTATTTCTTCTATTCCTTCTACTTTTATTCAATCTGATTCTATACATTGTGATAACATGGCTCAACCCCCACCAAGGGAAAGGACACTTAGGGAGCTGGCTGCACCTGACTTCACTATTGAAGACTCGTGTATCCGGTATCCTGATGAGGATGTTCCTTTTGAGCTTAGAACAGGACTAATCCATTTGTTGCCCAAGTTTCATGGTCTTGCAGGTGAGGATCCTCATAAGCATCTCAAGAAATTCCATATAGTGTGCACCACAATGAAACCACATGATGTGCAAGAGGATCATGTCTGTCTCAGAGCATTTCCACATTCCTTAGAGGGTCTAGCACAAGATTGGTTATCTGATTTGGCCCCTGGTTCCATCACAAGCTGGGATGACTTGAAGAGGGCATTTCTGGAAAAATTCTTCCCTGCAAATAGGACCACTGCAATCAGAAAGGAAATTTCTGGTATCAGGCAACAACATGGAGAGAGTCTCTATGATTATTGGGAGAGATTCAAGAGGTTGTGTGCTTCCTGCCCTCACCATCAGATCTCAGAGCAGCTTCTCATCCAGTACTTTTATGAAGGCCTCAACTTCATGGAAAGAAACATGGTAGATGCTGCAAGTGGTGGTACATTGGGAGATATGACACCCTTACAAGCCAGGAGCAAAATTGAGAAGATGGCTTCCAACTGTCAACAATTCCATGCAAGAAGCAACAGTGATGCAATAGTTGTGAGGGATGTAAATGATGTTGGTGCAGACTCGGGCAAGGTTGAGAAGCTTGAGCAGAAAATTGATTCACTTACAACATTGGTCACACAATTGGCTGTCAATCAGAAAAAGATGATACTTCCTGCTAGAGTGTGTGGCATATGCACATCCATTGAGCACCCCACAGATGCATGCCCTTCCCTTCAGCAGCAACAGCTGATGGCAAGTGGTCACCAACCCGAGGCCTATGCGGCCAACATATACAACAATAATGGCCCACAACAGCACAATCATGACCTCTCTTCCAATAGATACAACCCTGGATGGAGGAACCATCCCAACCTGAAGTGGTCTGATCAACAACAGCAACCTTCTCCTAATGTTCCATTTCAGAACACCGCTGGACCGAGCAGACCACCATATGTACCTCCTCCAATCCAGCAGCAAAGGCAACAACAACAGCAGCAAGTGGTTCATCCTGCACCATCAGCCCCTCCATCCAACCAACCTACCTTGGAGGAGTTGGTGAGGCAAATGACCATGCAAAACCTCCAATTTCAACAAGAAACTAGAGCATCCATACAGAGACAAGAGGCATCCATTCAGACTTTGACAAATCAGATGGGTCAAATGGCAACTTCTCTCAACAACTTGCAATCTCAAAATTCTGACAAGTTGCCTTCCCAAACAGTGATAAATCCTCAGCATCAGAATGTTAGTGCCATCAACCTGAGGTCAGGAAAGCAGATTGTCACACCCACACCACAACCTCACCTCAACAATGATGCTCTAGCTCCCTCTAAAGGGAAGAGTCAAGTGATAGAGGAAGGTGAACATCCTAGCACCAAGGAGAGTCATCCAACTCAACCTTCCTCAAGCTCAACCACAAAACCTGCTGTTGTCCTACAACCTCCTCCCATTCCTCTTCCATTCCCACCAAGAGTGCCTCAAAACAAAAGGGTGGAAGAGGTGGACAAGGAGATTCTTGATACATTCAGGAAGGTGGAAGTCAACATACCCCTTCTTGATGTAATAAAACAGATTCCAAGGTATGCGAAGTTCCTTAAGGAGTTATGCACTCAAAAGAGAAGACTCAAGGGAAATGAGAGGATAAGCATGGGAAGGAATGTCTCCGCTCTCATAGGTAAACCTATCCCTCACATTCCTGAAAAATGTAAGGATCCTGGAACTTTCTCTATACCTTGCATCATAGGCAATGTCAAGTTTGAAAATGCTATGCTAGATTTAGGAGCATCCATAAATGTCATGCCTATGTCTATTTTTAAGTCTCTTTCTCTTGGACCTCTTCAACCTACGGGTGTGGTGATTCAATTGGCAAATAGAAGTACTGCCCACCCCGCAGGTTTGATAGAGGATGTCTTGGTTCGGGTTGAAGAGTTGATCTTCCCTGCTGATTTTTACATTCTTGATATGGAAGATGACTCCCCCCGTAATGCTGTTCCTATTATTTTGGGGAGGCCATTTTTGAAAACAGCCCGAACCAAGATAGATGTGCATTCATGTTCACTTTCCATGGAGTTTGATGGCAGTGTGATCCGATTTGACATTTTCCATGCTATGAAAAATTTTTCTGATGACCACGCTGTCTTTCATATAGACTTTCTTGATGAGATTGATGAACATGTGCTTGATGTTTTGCATGATCCTGATTTGCCATCATTTACAGACTCATTTTCTTGTCCTGCATGTACTGATTCCGAAATATGCATGCCATGCATTGATCAATTTCTAGTTTCTGACACTGCATCTGTTGATGATTCTCATATTATAGATTCTGCTAACCCCCTCTCTGTTATGCATGAGTCTGATTCATTTGTTCAGGTGCAGGCAGCAGAATCCATTTCTACTGTCCCGTTAGTTCCATCCATTATGCAGGCACCCTCATTGGACCTGGAGCCCCTCCCTCCTCATCTCAAATATGCTTACTTTGAGGATGAGCAGAAACTCCCAGTGATCATCTCTACCTCACTTTCTGTTGATCAAGAGGAGAAGCTGCTAGATATGATTAGACAGAACAAGAGGACAGTCGGATGGACTTTAGCATATCTACCTGAGGTGCCACTTGTGAACTTCAGAAACATAGTCCTTCGATTAGGAGACCAATGCAAGATGGCATTCGATCCGCTAAAGAGAGCACTCACCTTCTTCCCACCATGACTTCGGGAGTTTTCTTTTCTCCTTCTTCACTACATTCATTGCACTTGTCTATATCTATCTGATTCTGCTGATTGTGTTACATTGAGGACAATGTGTGATTTAAGTGTGGGGGGGAGAATAGTTTAGGTTGCATATTTTGCTTTGATTTTTTTTTTTTTTTTAGGTTTTGCTTAGTTTTGGGCATTTTCTTGCATGTTTTTGCTTCATTTTAGTAGAGTTTTGGTATCTTGTGTCTGAATTCATGCATTTCTGTGTGTAAAGTTGCTTTTGATAATTAAGAGGTAGTAACACTGTGATAGAATTGTCCCTTTTGTGAGGATTTGAGCCTTAATTGTGGGTGGATTGCTATATAAGCCACCTAATTTTCTTTCATGTGTGATTGCACTCTGGATTACTTGCACTCTAGAACTTGACTTGACTCTTGTTGATACTTGATTGCTCATGCACATTTTGAAATGATTTAGGCACTTTCTTTCTTGAATAAGCTACTAGCCATATGAGCCTACCTTGAATGAATGTATCCTTTGCTAGCCCCTTTGAGCCTTTTTATCCCTTTCCTTGTTCTTTAGCTCATTACAAGCCTATGACTGAAAAACCATGATTGTCCTAACCTTAGGGAATTTTGGAGCTTTGGAATTGTTTTGGGAATGGGTATTAGGTAAGAAGTATGCTTTATGCTTTAATTGGTTGAGTTCTTGGTTTGGCCTCATTGGTTGTTATAGTTATGGCTTCATCTTCATGCCATTTGTGTTGTTTCTTCTTTTCTTTTTGTATATCTCTCAAAAACAAAAAAAAATAATAGAAGACAAAAAAAAAAAATGCAAAAATAAAAGAAAAAAAAAAAAGTGAATAAAAGGTTGTTGAGGCAAAGAGGATTGGAATTAGTGGTTGTTGATTTTGGGGTGGATTTTGCTTACTTTTTACTTATTCCCCATTGCTCCTCTATTCCCTTGGTTTTAGCTACATTCCCATATTTTTATCCTACCTTGTCCTTGGCCCCATTACAACCCTTAAAAGACCTTTTGATCATTTTGTGCATGTGTGTTGATGGTTGATGTTAGAGGCTTGTCAAGCTTATGGTTGTGTTTGTTTTTCATGATGTGCCTTGAGTGTAAATAATGATAAACCCCAAACACTTGAGTGTAAACACTTTTGAGTGATCCTTGTGAGTTTCTATCATCTTTGTGACTATCCTCTTGATGTCATTGGTTTCTTTGCATACATGAAGTAATTGGATGATGTTCGCGGATGCTTTGACTCTTTGATCCTTAACCATTTTGTGTGCTTGAGTTTGCCCATTTCTTTGCATTTCCTAGAATTCATTGTGAAGTATGTAATCTCTTAGGTTTGCATTTCTTAATTGTAGTCATCTTGTTGCATGATTCACTTTGGTGCATATTGATCTTCATAGTCCTATCTTTTGGTTTTGCCCAGGAGTGCAAAAGGATAAGTGTGGGGGTATTTGATGAGCATTTTATTTCCCATTATTCCTTGCATTATTTTACTCCTATTATTGATACTTGTTGCCCATTTGACATTGATTAGCTTGATTTATTGATTTAGAGTTTATTGGACTAATATTCCGAATATTGTTTAATTTGGAATTATTTAGCCTAATTAATTCTATTTCTATTTTCAGGTAATATTTGGCACAAGGACACTTTGGGAAGTTTGAAAATGAAGATTGAAGTATTGAAGTGAAGATTGTAATTTGCATTTAGGTCCCTTTTTAATTGTAATTTTCAGAATAGTGTTTCTTAGGACTTGGGCCCATGTTTTAGGCCCATTTTCATGACTAAAGAGGGGAAATTCGTGTAACCCCTAAGACATACTCCCATTTTCAGATTTCTCACTCTCTCTCTAGGTTAGAACTTCTCTCTTGGCTCTCCCAAGTGGTGGTGGCTGCTAGGGTTTTGTTCTTCCCCATTTCTACTCGTTTTTCTTCATTTATGGCCATGGAAGGCTAGACTTCAAGGGTTAATCCCTTTGGTATTGTATTATCTACTCTTGAGCTCTTGTTATTAATGCAATTTCGTTTTCTCTTCTCTGTTTTCATGTTTATCGATGTGTAGTGGTTTGCTTAATTCCATTTCGTAGAGATAATACATGAATATAAATGCTTAATTTGTATTAACTCGTAAAAACTCCAATTCTGGTTTCTGATGCTTAATTAGAAGTTAGGGTTTGGAGTGATAACTGAATTTTCGCTTAGTATTTGGTTATCACGAGTTGGACAGAGGAGAGGAGAGGAATCGATCTTTAGTGAGCTAGGATTGAGTAGTGTACGTAGCCAAAGGGGTTTGCCCGCTTTTGTTTCTGATTTTCTTAGTTTTTATATTCTGTTTATGTTTTGTTCTTCACATTTGTCACACACAAAACCCCCCCCCCATTTTACTGCACACTACGTGTTTGATACTTTGCCTAGACCGATATTCGCTGGGAAACGACCTAGGATCACCTTCCTAGTACTACAGAATAAACACCTTTTATTTTGATCGGGTACGGCCTCGATCACATATCATAAATTTTCATACTAAAAATGGAGTTTGGAATCCATTTTATGGGTTTTGTGATGCAATACTCCAATAAATCATTTATAGTTTTAGTTTCATCATACAATTCTTGAAAGTTTCTTATTCTTCATCAAGGTCTTTCAGTTGAAGTCACGTCAGAAGATGAATGAAACTTTATCGTTTGAAAGAGTGAGTGAAGGAGGAAGGAGTAGAATATTCATTTGGTCCGAAGGATTCTTTGTCTCTTTCTTTAAAATATGAGAAAAATTCATGTGAAGTTTTGCAATACTCTCAAGAGCATATGTGTTGTCAAGAGGTCCACCGTAGATTTAGGGTTGAAAATGATCTAGCGCTAGGAATCACTACTTGTTAATGGCTAAGAGAAAACTTCTTTCTTGCAAAAAAAAAATCCCAAAACAAAATCATCCCAAATTGCTATAATGACATTGAAAAAAAAATGAACTTTTTTGTTTCTTGAGGTTGGATTTTTTTTTTAGAATAGTGGGCCTATAGTTGTTTCATTAATTGAATTTTTTTGTTGCTTTATGATTTGTGCCATTGGAATTATTTTTGTTGAGTGTTCTTCTAATTGTTAATAATTATGAATAGAGTTTTTTTTAGAACTTACTAGTATTTTTTTGGTAGGGTTATATTAAAAATAGACTAAATTAACGTGTAGAAAAAATTAACCTAGTAGAAATGATTGGCAAAAGTAGTGCATAGGTGTTTGAAATATAATTATTTTTCAAGATTAGCAATTTTTTACTAGTAGTTAATGGGATAATTTAAATACCATAATCCATCGAAGAAGAAGAACCATTAAAAACCATTAAGCATCCATTGAAGAAGAACCATTAAGGTAGACTATAATGACTAGTCCTTCCCCCACTCCCAAAAAAAAAAAAAATACACCATAATAGCTTGATGTTGATACCCAAAAATTGGTGACCCATTAGCAAGGTCCAATTCCATGACAAGGCCCAAATTTACCAAACAAATAAAATTATGAACAAGGCATGTGTCAGACACCCCCTGTACTCTCTCCCAACAAGAAGAAAAGATGCCCTGATAATGTGTCCGGAAAGAACGTATTGTCAAAAGCGCCTCTATAGCCGTGGAACTCAAGGGAACAACGGTGATAATGGGAGATGTGCCCAGAGCATTAAGCCGCAAGCAGAGCACACCTACCCCTAGTGCCAGAGCGCCACATCTGGGCGCTCACCTATCAAGAAGAAGGGACGCCCAGGAAACATGCCCAAAAGGGGATGACCTCAAATGCATTGCTACAGCCACAAGATGTCAGAGAAATAGCAGCAGTAAAGGAAGGCGCGCTCAGGGCATAAAGCCATATGCAGAGCGCACCCACCCTAGAACGCACACGTACAAACAAAGGTAGTCCAGCTTCCCAAGACTTCAACGGCTTGTGCAGGAAGCCAAGAGGGAATCTTTGCTTACCTCATTGGTCCTTCCCAAGTAATAGACAAGAATGGCATACCTTGCACACCCTCCTTCTTCAACCATTAATGCCAAAGCCAAGAATGGTAAAGAAGACAAAGCTACTCCTGATAAAGAGAAGATACCCTGAGCACATGATGCAAAGTGCTATTACCCAGCGGACAAAAGGCGAGTAATCAATGACCACTGGTCCGAAGCACCATTATAAATAGGAGGTACTTCTCCTTCCAAGTTCATCATATCAATAGCAACAACATACCAGAGTAACATTAACAATATACACAAAACACAAGTTCTTCTCTCTGCAACTTGGAGGAAGAATACAAGTGAAAGAGAAGAGTATTTAAGGAGAAGGAGGCCCCCAAGGCGAGCA
This sequence comes from Crotalaria pallida, assembly GCA_037953625.1. NCBI lineage: Eukaryota > Viridiplantae > Streptophyta > Magnoliopsida > Fabales > Fabaceae > Crotalaria > Crotalaria pallida. Next base: position 30,569,780 of record CM075653.1, read on the forward strand.
GCAGAGCGCACGCCTCCTACTTCCTTCAAACTCATCATAACTAACTCAATCAAGAGCTTCAGCAACACAAACATATTACACAGTGGTTCTCTTCTCTAAGTCTCAAAGAAAGAACATTGAAGATAAGTAATAGTGAGAAACGGGAGAAAGAAAGAGGTGAGCTGCAGAGCGCACACCTCAGCAACCATTACAAAAACTATTTCATCATTATAGTCACTGCACCAACGTATGGCAGCTTTCATCACCATGGCCAGTGCTTCACAAGCTGTGACTCCAACCTCTGGTGTAAAGGGCGCCCTCACAAAACTGGACTATCAAAGGCGCACCTCACCACAGTAGAAGTAGTACTGACAGTACCCATTTACTTGTATCATCTATAGTATTTGTATGCCTTAAAGGGCGCCCTCATAAAGTTGGACTGTTAAAGGCGCACCTCCCTGTCTGTAGAAATAGTACCAATATTTCCCTGTACTTCACTGAAGCCAAAGTTCATTAAGTTTACGAACCCTCTGTAATCTCTGTATAATTATCATCCTATAAATAAAAAGTATCCGAAACACTTGAACAAGGAAGTACTTAATTAAAACAAGGTTGAAAAAGACAGTACTAAACTCAACCTTATGTGATGTTCTAACAACAAGTACTAAATTAAAACATAGAAGGGAGTAATTGAAGATGGGTAATCTTGTTGAGGAGAAGTTGCTAAGCCCTACCCACTTTGACAATGTTATTTTGACCATCAATAACGTTGAGGATCAATGAGTTTCCACCAACAAAGCCCATCTCTTCACAAAAATTTCTCCAACCATGTGAAATCTTGTACGTATTTGTGTTGACGTACAAGCCACACTGGAAATCCATGAATTGATTATTTGATACCACCCGCAAAGTGATGTTGTCAATCTGTGTGTTAAGGCATTCATTGACAAAACTGGCCGGAATATTCTTCAAATCACAAATGTCAAAAGCATGATCAGGAAATTAATTATCGAAGAGAATGTTGGCCCATGAGTTGTAGAAATGATACCTGGATGTTGTTAGCCACTGTGTAATCTGTGAGGGTGATCACTTGGCTCCGACCAATATGGTTCTCTAGTACAACAGGTTGAGTGCCCACTTCCTCTGTCACAACCTACATAAACTCAGGCATGAATAATATTACGGGCAGCTCCTTTATAGCATGGTTGAAAAATGAATAATAAAATAGATATTATTAAATAAAGAAATGCATATGTCAATATATTAAAGAAATGCACATTGTCATTTGAAGAATGGATATTAAGGTGAAGATTGAGATTGGGTGGGGGACCAATTTTAAGAAGGCATCAGCAACATAATAATAAACAAGTGCAAAAGACATATACTAAACAAAATTGCTAAACAGTGAATTTGAGAATGGTGGACCACAATGCAATTAGGATTTATTGTTATGTGAAAAAAAAACATCAAAATATGTATTATTAAATCAAGAAATGCATATGTTACTAATGCAATTTCCATGTGAAGAATGGGTTTTGTAATGAAGAGTGAGATTGTGCGGGTTCAAAAATTAGAAAGGGGAACCCTAAATCCTAAACAAAAGGGGTAAACAAAACAAAATATGGAAATGGTGGACCACACTGGAATCATATGAAGTCGTGAAGAGTGAGATTGTGTTGTTAAAAAATTTAAAACAGGAAACCCTAAAAGGAAAGCAAATGGGGGAAAACAGGACAACATTATAAAAATTGTGGTCCATGATGGAATCGTGTGAAGTTTGGATGTTGTAGTGAAAACTAAGGTTGTGTTGGAACAGAAATTAAAAAGGGAAACACTAAAACCTAAACCAAAAAAGGAAAAACATGACAGAATTATAAAAATTGTGGTCCATGATGGAATTATAAAACATAGTAAAAATGAAAACTGCTTAGGACCACATTAGAAGATTACCCCATTTCCTGTCATTTGCCTTTCGAAGATACGGACGTTGTGACCCGATGGTGCTAGTTCATAGTTCTCAAAAAGGACCTCCCTCTGAGCGGCCTGTTGACGTGCGACCCTTCTTCTAGCTCTTGCACGAGCTCTAAATGCACGAGCTCTCCTTGCACTTACAGCGTCGAAGTGATTAGTCTGGGCAATATTCTCCATTGTTTGACACATGATAATCGCTTGATTATGAGACAAGAATGGGAGAGAGATGAGAAAGAAACCCTTCAATATTTTTTCTTTGAGAAATTGTGGACTTGGGTAGTGGAAATTTAAAGGGTTTACTAAATGATTGGGCCAGTTTATAAGCACATTTAAGGCTTATTAAATGATTGGGCCAGTAGTCTCTATTCCAATTGGTCTTCCAATTTATAATAATGATATCTTAAATAAAATATCTTAATGCGAGAAGTAAAATTTTGTAATTGGAAATATATCTTGTTCATGAAATATCAATTAAAAAAAATAATAATAAAAAAATTGAAACATATGCTAAAACATATGTTTATAAAAAGCGATTTTGTTTTTGAATTTTATTTTTTAAGATAGAGAATGAAAAGTAAAATATTGTTGATTAAAAAAGGTCTCTATTGTTACTTACGTGATATTATTGAACTAGATTATCGAATGCTTTAGTTGGGTGAGATTTCATGAGTCAAATTACAATAAGATGATAGTTTGGCTGTTGTTTATTCGAGTTTAGTTAGGTGTGATTAGCAACTCGGATGGTATTGAAGATGGAAGTCATAATCTTTCAAGAACTCCATCCATCTCCTCTGTCTCATATTCAACTCCTTTTGATCGAAGAGATAACGGAGACTCTTGTGGTCACTGAACACCTCAAACTTTGTGCCATACAAGTAATGTCTCCAGATTTTCAGGGCAAACACCACAGCTGCTAATTCCAAGTCATGAGTCGGATAATTCTGCTCATGCTGCCGCAACTGTCTGGATGCATAGGCCACAACTTTGCCTCACTGCATAAGTACACAACCCAAGCCTTGCTTTGAAGCATCACAATACACATCAAAGGGTTGGGTTGGTTCCGGCAAAATCAAAACCGGTGAACTCGTCAATCTCTTCTTCAGTTCTAAGAAACTGCTCTCACACTGCTGTGACCATTGATAAGGGACCTCTTTCCTGGTTAACATTGTCAATGGGAGAGCCAGTTTGGAGAAACCTTCAATGAATCTCCGATAGTAACCTGCCAATCCCAAAAAGCTTCTGATTTCTGTGACTGTTGTGGGCCTCTCCCACTTTAACACTGCTTCCACCTTGGAGGGATCCACAGCAACTCCCTGTGCGGAAATCACATGTCCCAGAAAATGGACTTCATCCAACCAAAAGCTACATTTAGACAGCTTGGCATACAACTGCTTTTCTTTGAGGACCTGCAACACGATCCTCAAATGCTCCTCATGTTCACCCAGACTCTTAGAATAAATCAGGATGTCATCGATGAACACAATGACAAAAGAATCCAAGTATGGCATGAAGATCCTATTCATGTAGTCCATGAATATTGCAGGAGCGTTGGTCAATCCGAAAGGCATCACCACATACTCAAAGTGCCCATAACGCGTCCTGAAAGCAGTTTTTGGAATGTCCTCTTCACGGATACGGATCTGATGGTATCCCGATCGGAGGTCAATCTTAGAGAACACTGATGCGCCCTTCAACTGATCCAACAAATCATCGATGCGAGGGAGCGGATATTTGTTCTTTACTGTCACTGCATTCAACTGCCTGTAATCAGTGCACATCCGAAGGCTACCGTCCTTTTTCTTGACAAAAAGGATAGTAGCACCCCAGGGTGACACACTTGGTCTGATAAGTCCCTTTGCTAATAGCTCCTCCAATTGCTTCTTCAGTTCTTCCAATTCCGGAGGCGCCATTCTGTAAGGTGCAATAGAAATTGGGCCTGTACCAGGCTTCAGGTCAATACTAAACTCAACTTCTCTTCTTGGAGGCAATTCGGGAATCTCCGTAGAAAAGACTTCCGGAAACTCACGGACCACAGGAATTTGACTTACATCAGAAACTTCATCAACTTCCATGGTAGACAGAGTAGAATCACTAAAGATGACTGCTTTCTTACGACAGTCAATTAGAACATGATGTTGAGCCATCCAGTCCATACCCAGAATAACATCTAATCTAGTCAAAGGCAGACAAATGAGATTGATTTTGAATTCCCGCTCCAAAACTCGGAGTGGACAATCCAAACACATTTGAGAAGTAATAACTGAAGAATTCGTAGGGGTAGAAACCGACAACTTATAAGGCATTTCTATAGTAGACAACCCTAGCCTCTTCATGCATTCCATAAAAATAAATGAATGGGATGCACCACAATCAAACAAAACACCACAAGAACTGCCATTAACATGACATATACCTCTGATCAGCTCATCATCATCTGTCACCTCTTCGCCATCTAGAGTGTACACCTTGCCCTTCTGCATTGGCTGACTCCCACCAGATTTCTGTGCACTAGCCACATTGACCTCTCTCTTCACAGTATTTTTAGGGCAATTGGAAACAAAATGACCGGCCTGTCCACATAAGTAGCAGAGTCCATCCTTTCGACCCATATTCCAGCATACTCCCCTGTGTTGCCTCCCACAATGTGTACATGTAGGAACAGGACCAAGAGTTACTGCAGATTTCCCTGCTCCTCTAGGGACTGAAGGTCTAGGATTAGAATAAGGACCAGATTTCTGCATAGGACCCTTGCCCCTAATAGGACCAGCCAATTTCTGAGATGCCTTGCTTCGCTCCTCTGCTTGTTCCTGCTTGAGAGAATCTTCATAAGCACTGGTCATGTTCACTAGTTGAGAGAGATTAGAGATTCCTTGATAGACAAAGACTGTTTTGATCTTGGAATTGAGACCAGCCTCAAACTTGATACACTTAGTGCGTTCATCTGCATCCCTGTAGCTGCCAGAATAACGAATGAGTTCCTCGAATTGAGCTGCATATTCTCCAACACTGAGGTTCCCTTGCTTCAGGTCAAGAAAAGCCACCTCCTTCTCCCTTCTTACATTTTCTGGGAAATACTTTCCCAGAAAACGGACCTTGAAAAGGTCCCATGAAATGAGCTCATTAGCTGCTTCCAAGCCTCTCCTCTGTTGGTCCCACCAATGTTCCACCTCACCAATCAGCACATACTCCACTAGTCGCATATACTGGTCACTCGGTGGTTGCAGCGAGCGAAGAACCTTCTCCATCTCCTGGAGCCATCTTTGAGCTCCATCGGGGTTGTAACCCCCTTCAAACTTCGGTGGATCGCTTTTTCGAAAGCGGCCCAGCCAGTCAATCTCCACTGGTGGTGGTGGAGGAGGTTGTAGTGCTGCTGCTGCAGCTGCCGCAGCTACTGCAATGTTTTGGGCTTGGTTCTGTTGCAGATTTGCAAGATTCTCAGCTTGTTGCTGCTGAGCTTGGGCTTGGTTCTGCTGCAACTGAACCAGAGTTTCGAGAGTTGCAGCAATCCTATCATTATCAGCCCGTCTCCCTGCCATACTTTTGAGTCATGGAAGGAAAACTAGTTAATGATAGAACAATTAAATAAAACTACTAATATCCTACAACTTCACTTAGACACTAAACTAAGTACTTGGGTTACTCGCTCGATGAGTAACCATAGGAGTAGTGAGTTCATACTCCAAAGGTCGAGGGAAACTGCTCTGATACCATAAATGTAACACCCTAATAAATACTACCCTTAATTCCCAAGTATTAAAAATGTGTACTTAAAAATTCCTTTTTAACTTATGAAAATCAACCGTCAAACGGACGGAGTTTCGTTTGTTTTTCGGAATTTCCAAAATTTAACCTGTATATAACATAATCCATATATATAAAATCAACAGCTAGCAGGGCTGCACCACATGCACATAACAGATAAAAGCCCCACGGGCACAAAATACAACATCCAGTGTCAGTTATCAGAGTGTAAGCGGAATATGTGTACTAGGTGCAACTAGCATGATGCTCAAAAATAGCTATGCCAAAAACAATATCCTAAGCCTCATCAAAAATATATGGACATCACAAATACATCAAAAGAATAAGGAGGCTTAGGTCACATATAGTCCTAATCCCCATAATAACCCTACTCTCCCTGTGAGGGAGAGCACTCCTGCTCGGCCGGGGGCTGTGCTAACTCAATCTCTGTACCTGAAAGATAGTAAGGGAGTGAGCATTGCACATGAAATAGAACAGCAGTTTCTAGATAGACATAACAACTAACCAGGCCAAACACAATTAGCAATTTATTCACATAAATACAAATTCATCACAAGCATACCATATTTTCCAATTCCATTAATTTATCCATGCCGGTTCCCTTTTTAGTTAGTTCCTTTCCACCATTTGGTTCCCTTTTATTTGTTTTCCCCGTTTCCAAAGAAATCCCTTTTTAAAACCCTTACCTTTTACTTATTTTTACGGTGTATGCATGTCTCCACCAAATCGAAGGCCTACATACATACACCAATCACGATGTATGTCTCCACCTAATCGAAGGCCTACATACATCGCGTTTCCATTACCATTACCTTGTCCAATTTTATCCCCTTACCCTTTTCCTTATTTTTACGGTGTATGTATGTCTCCACCAAATCGAAGGCCTACATACATACACCAATCACGATGTATGTCTCCACCAAATCGAAGGCCTACATACATCGCGTTTCCATTACCTTTACCTTGTCCAATTTTATTCCCTGTTTCTTTTATTCATTTCCTTTTATTTACGGTGTATGTATGTCTCCACCAAATCGAAGGCCTACATACATACACCAACCACGATGTATGTCTCCACCAAATCGAAGGCCTACATACATCGCTTTTCCTTTACCGTTTACCTTCTTTTATCCATTGTCCTTTCGTTTTTCCTTTTTATTTAGGGTGTATGTATGTCTCCACCAAATCGAAGGCCTACATACATACACCATCGACGATGTATGTCTCCACCAAATTGAAGGCCTACATACATCGCCCCGTTTACGTTGTATTGTCTCCCCCAAATCGAAGGCCTACAATACAACACCATTTTACGATGTATCGTCTCCCCCAAATCGAAGGCCTACGATACATCACCATACTTATCCAATGTTAGTTGTCCATATTATATGTCATTAATTTGCCTACCAATTCCATTTAGTATTTACATAATTATTCCAAGCACAAGCACCATCATATTTATAATCAAATAACCACAATTCTCTTTTCACATAAGCAATTAGATTACAAATAATAACAAACATCACCTTTCATGTAATCATGCAACAACCACATTTCTTTTTCACTTGTCCAAATTATTGATTTAAAATCCTAAATTAGGGGTTCATGCCATTTAATTTTCCTCCATAAAAACATAACCTTATTCTCTAATTCTTAGAGTTCCATAATTATTAATTAAGCCTAATTTCAAGATTTCCCTTAGTTTCTAAATTGGGGTTTCTAATTTCCTACCCTAACACATAAACTCCTAGCCAACCATTATATCTACATACAAACCCTTTCCTAGAACAAGCCAATGCTCACTATATCCACCCCCTTACCTTAATCAAGGAGAGAGTGAGAGAACCTCAAGCAAAAGTTAGCCTTAGCCCTAGATCCTTTTGTGCCTCACAAAAAGCTCCCCAAGAGAAGTGAGTGGATGGAAGTGAGAACTTGATCTCCCTTAAGCCATGAAACAAGGAAAGAACATGATAGTATGGAAACCCAAGGGAGTGGGGTTCGAATTTTATGAGAGGAAAAAGGGAGAGAGAGAAACCGTATGGAGCATCTAGAGAGAGAAGGGAAGAGTGATCTTTACCTATGAAGCTTGCTTGTGGCTTAATGAGCTCTCAAGAGAAGAGGAGAAATCAACTTGGATCTTGGTGGAGGAAGGTGGAACTCGTGGGGGAGGGAGTGAAAGGAGAGAGAGATTTGTTGATGGAGAGAATGAATGAGAATGAGTGGCTAAGAATGAATGTGGCTTTATCTTTATTTTTTTTTCTGATGCAGTACGCACTACTCGAGTAGTCACTGGACTACTCGAGTAGTCCAATTTTTCTGGACTTCCTGTTTCTCCCAACTACTCGATTACCCAGTGAACTAATCGATTAGTTGGTGAACTACTCGATTAATTCAGGTACTACTCGAGTAGTCTGACCAGTTCTCTTTTTCATTGGTATTTCAAAATGCCATAACTTCTTCGTTACCCGTCGGATCTTTCTCAAATTTTAACACAAGCTTCCTCACCTATCCTACTTCACATCCAACGGTGGAATTTGTATTCTAAGCTACCAGTCTTGTTATTCTTATTCCCCAAAGTCCTATGTTTTAAACTTGAATTTGCATGTCTAATTGGCCGATTTCTAACTTATATCATAATTGTTTCTATCCTAAGACTATCAAAACATGATTTACACTAAGAATTAAGTTTGGGATGTTACAAGTCACATTTTGGTAATGTGGCCAGCATTGGTTGCTGCGAACGTTGGATATTCGTCTTGGTGACGAAAGGATTATTGTAGTCACATTTTGGTAATGTGGCCAGCATTGGTTGCTGAGAATGTTGGATATTCGTCTTGGTGACGAGATGTGCACATCGATACTGGCATTATGGACCACGTTCCAGGCATAGTCGTGTGGCTTTCTCATAAGTTGTGCATATAACTTGACTATTTGGTACACGTGTATATGCATTGGGATCATGATGAATTGCTTACTTGCGCATGTTAGTACTTTATTCTCATTTGATTATGCGAATGAGTATAGCTTACCTCCCTGCCCTTATTAGGTGTTGACCAGGTACCTAGATTTTCTAGAGACCAGTGATCATGGATGACCCTTAGGTTCATGAAGTACATAGTCATCATGGGATAGAGACTCCTTGTACAACTCTTGAGGATTCGACCAGGTGGAGGAACAAATAAAGGACCAGTGACCAGCTCTGGAACGTCTCGGTTTTTGATAAGAAATTCACTGCACATATTTTGAGAAATGTATCAGAGAAAGAACTCTGTCTTCATACTTTAAGATAATGGTGGTATCCATAGAGTTTGTACAACTGATTTTATGAGTCAATGACCTTTCTCATGATTTATAAACTCTAATAAAATATAAATAAACCATTTTAATATATTCCGCTGACTCTGATTTTTATCATTCGAGTTTGGTAATGAAGGAAGTATTGTTAAAGTCAATTTCTTGGGATAACCTTATAACTAAGCTATTTTCGAAAGCTATTTCGTGCAATAAAGGTTATCTCAAAATGATTTTAAGATGTTCAAGAAATAATTACTCTTTCCACCGGATTCACTTTCAGTTGCATTGTTTAAACTTGAGTACCACATTCAAGGAAAAATTTTCATACTCTGATTTTTCCAATATAGTCAATAAAAAAACAAAACTCTTTTGATTAAACGATGGACGTTACATTTTATGGTATCAGAGCAATGGTCCTGACTCTTGGTCCTTGGGTGTGTGGTCCAATACGCTGGTCATCAAGATTTGTGGAGTTTTCCTGCGAAGTATGCTCCTACATACTTCTAACTGGAGTAAAGATTCTATCATTTGGCCCTTGGTTTGTGGCCTAGTGTCTATCTGGTAGAGTTTGATGTAGCCTAAGTCAAAGTATGATAGTAATGTACTTCTTTCAGGTCTGATCCAACCTTAAGTTCATAATGCTGATCCATTATGACACCAAGGAATCAATGAGGGGTGATTCCAAAGGATCTAAAAGATAGTTAATATCCTCTAGGAAGGGTATTTTCCTCTGTAGTATGAAAGAATCCTTAGATTTAGTGCTAGGTGGTTACCTCCCTAGTATTGGCTTTGCAGAGTTTGTAACTCTGAAACTGATTAATTCTTTGTGAGGACGTGAAATGATTGCGTTTTCTTGTGTTTGATCTACTCTGCTACTTCAAGATCGAACTCCTACAACTTTTCTTGTAGTTGTCTCCCTCGTCGGTTTGAACTATTTTATTGAGCTATCTCTTCGGAGTAGACATGGTCTCCCCATCCTTTTAACAATTAAGTGTAATCTTGGACTTGGATTGAACGCCCAAGAACCCAGTAATACTTAATTGTGATAGAGAGTCAAGAATCCGAAATCCAAAGGGTATGTGTGTGTTGTTTCATAGTGGATTTAAGGAAGAGGGAAATTGAAGAGATCTTGGTTTCGAAGAATTTTCCGGATATTCTCTATTGAAGTATCGGGTTTCGTCATCAAAGTATGGAGATCAAGTTTGGTATCAATTTGGTTCTAGAGGATGGTTTCATCTTTATTGTTTTTCATAGGATAGTGCCATCGGAAATAGTCGGATCGAAGAAACAAACAAAGGTATTACTGAATTGGCAGTCGGTCGGATCAAGTGTGTTTCAATGCGGAACTTCAATAGTGTTCGATAAGAACAGGAGTGGAAGTATTGTGCATAGGCGATGTTTATTTGGGAATGGAATAAGAGCACCGTCAGGGATGAGTATTCCTTACGAAGAAAAGAGAATCGAATATAGAATAAATGGTGAAGCCTCGATAGTTTATAAGAATGACTTCAGGCCGAGGCATCATCAAATTGGAAAGTGGAAGGAAGACATTCCCAAAGCAATATTTCAATTCCGATACGGACACTATGTGAAAGTAGTAATGCCGTTTGAATTGGCTTATGCTTTGTTATCTTCATGGGCTACATGAGCGGAATTTTCAGATCTTATCTGAAATCGTTTGTGCTGATGTCATTGTTAATATCCTAAATTATTAGAAGAATCTCAAAGAACACATGGACTATCCTGAGAATGTGTTATGGGTACTGAACGAGAATTAGTTGTAACCCTTTAAATGCAAGTCTGGCTAATGAAGTTAAGCTTTGAAAACTCGTAATCTTTGAGGAAGGAAGGGCAGCGGACTGAACAACGAAGGATGCAGTTCTACAAAGGGGAACAACCAAAGTCAGTCGCTGAAGTTGAAATCTTTTGTGACTCTTTGGGTGCTACGGTAAGTTCACAAGAGGACCTTCTTAAATCAAGATACCTCTAACCAAGGTGAATCGAGGGGACTAGTCTTTCATATGGAATGTGAAGTGCAAAGGAAATTGTCAGTAACGAAATGGAACACTAACATCCTATCCTGTGTAACTCTTGCTCGATTCGTGCAAAGGTATTGAAGTGTACTGTTGTGGATCGAGGCAAGGACCGGGAAGAGTAAAAGAAAGTTGGGTGTGTGTGCATCAAGTGATGGAAGACACACAAGGTGAATCGTTCGACGCAGAACTTGAGCCTTGCAACGATCGTGGATGCTTTGAGGGCTTAAAGTCAATCATTATGGCACTACGCTTAAAGTGTTAGTGACCATGGAGAGTTGAAGTGATTTGTTAAACTAGAGGGAATTGAACAAGAGACAATGTCGACGGAAAAAGTTTTGATGGCTAATGATCGGAGACCCCGTCGTCATCAGGATAAAGCAAATATGGAAGCACTTGCAATGGGCCGAAAGGCAATTCATGCGAGCTCTATGGGAATTAAAGAATTTGTTTGAATTGAGTAAGGATTCTAGTAGACTTGAGCTTGGTGATGCAAGTGGACCGACAAAAAGTAAGAAGGGAAGGTTGCAAACCACAAGAAAATTCCTGATTCGAACTCGTGGGTTTTAACCAAAGCGATGAAGGGTTGAAAGGAAATAAGAGATCGGCTTTTGAAGGGAGGAAACCCAACTTCCATGAGGAAATGGATGAAAATTCTTGTTTTTAAACAGGAGTTTGAGTTCCGAATGATTTGGAAATTTGGAAGTTGATTCTGGAATTAAGAGGGCAAAGGAGGGTTAAACAAAAAAAAAAAAGCTTTAGTGCTAAGGGTGAAGCTAAGATATGGAGGAACCATGTAAGACAAATGTTGGAAACTGAGGACTGACACATCACCGGGGAAATACTCAAGGAGAAGTTGTGGAAAAAATTGGAGAAAGGAGAAGATTGAATTGTTGGAAATAAGACAAGTGGATATGGATCTTGGAGAATGTGATATCAAAATCGAAAGGTTGAAGGAGGATCCTCTCCAATGATCCAGATGAGAGATTCAAGTATGAAAAGCTCAAGGACGGCTTAAGCCCGAATCTCAAGCTAGCTATCAGTTATCAGGAAATGAGGAAGTTCTTGACATTGGGAAGCATATGTGAAATTTATGAGGACAAAGGGAAAAGGAGAAAAGAATCACTTGTCCACCTCAATGTGGGAAGTGTGAGGCACTTAACTCAGGTTCAAGACACAGTGTACCCAAGGGGATAGTTGTTTCAAGGGTAAAGGCAGGTAAAATGATCAGTAAGCGAATCAATCTCGAAGAAGGTCCAGTCGGTTCGGCGTGAGTTAGATTTGGTTAAGGGTAACCCGAGTGATCTTCTTCCGATCTGAATTAACGTAGTTATATGTCTTTCGATTGTGTTAATTAGATCTTTTGATAATCTGGAAACCTAATCAAGTCTTGGCTTAAAAATTTCTGTGATCAAAACCCTTATCACAATTGGATGTGATAAACTCCTTGGACACTACAGAATGGGAAGTTCAGTTAAGATTAGAGAGATTAACAACCACCGGGATAGGACAAGCATTTGTCTTCCCAATGCAAATCTCTCTCAAACTTGACTATCTGACTAAGTCTGATAGTGACGATAATGTCCCCCTATCTTTGAGTTCATCTAACTTAAAGGTAAATCGTATAGTATTTCTAAGAAAGATTATATCTCAGAGGGATGAACTTATTACTAATAGTCTAAATATTAGGACTGATCACCCTAATGTTTACAACTGTTAAGGAATAAAGTCATACAAATATTACCTTACTCATGCTCGCGTGATCAGAGTGCGCAGCGGAAAAAGTTTTCCTTGAAAAGTTTAATTGTAAAATGTTTCTATTGTGGAAAGTGTGTATTTGAAATGTGTTATTCAAAAAGCTCCTTTTGAAATAACATAAATATTTTGAGACGGAAAATTTGGTGGATGTATAAGGAAAATCTTTTAAGTGGGGGAGGAATTTCCAAAAAATTATAAGGAAAAATGATAAAAGAACCGTCTTTTATATAACTTTCGCAAAAAGTTTTAAGAATGAATTTCGGGGACGAAATTCCTTTTAAGTGGGGGAGTAATGTAACACCCCTAATTTCGTTTTCAGAATAAATATGTTAATATAATTGTTTAATAAATAAATAACAATTTCATGTTTGATTTTTGACTTGCACTATATATATACGTATATATATACGTATATATATATATTATGTGAAAATATTATTATGTTGAGGTTTTTGCATAAAATATTAGATTTCTGCAATTAAGTCTTTCGGGAGGACCTAAAAGCAATAATTGAAAGTCTTTTGGAGTTAAAATTAATTAAACAAAGTTTTAGTGAAAACTGGCCAAAATACTCGAGTATTTGGCTGAATACTCGAGTATTATGGAGTTGACAGCCACTGTTAGTGTTGTACAGCAGTTCAGCCAAGGGGGAAATAAAATAAAAGCCACGTTTTCAGCCATGGACCATGGAATTGACACCCAAGCAACCTCCAGCCACGTCCGGGGACAAGTGTCCATGTGCATGAAGCCTTCCCATTGTTTATTCAAACTTCTTGAGGAAGGATTGAGCACTATCTCCCATTCTTAGGCAACAAGGATGGGTTTAGGGGCTTATGACTTGGGGAACTTGGTTCTCTCTCATTTTAGACTCAAATCATGTGACACCCTTCCTTGTTCCCCAAGTATAATATAGTACTTAATCTATTATATTGGATAATATATGGACTTGTGAGTATTAAGAAAATATGTAAGTGAAATTTTTCTTTTTAAAGCGGGTGCACAAATCAACACTTGGAATTCTTGGAGAATAAACTCTAAAGCATTTCAAAACAGTTATATCGAATTCGGCGATTTCTAAAACCTTTTCAAAAGTTGGGTAGCATTCGTCTTTTGGAATCGTATTTATATCATAGAAAATAACTGAAGCTACCCTTGCTTTATTTGATAAAACTGATACCATCGAATAGTTTTCACAGCCGAACTCTAAAATGGATTAAATCAGAGTAAGCGGAAATTATCGGACTATGCCATGGATAGGAATATAAACATAGGTTTTATATATAGGAAAGTCATAAGTACATAGCCCAACATCAGAGTCTCCAAGTTCCAAAATATACAAGTCCATAAACAGATCTACATAGCAGTGTAACCAAAACCCTAGAGTACTCCAAAAGTATATCTACAACATATATACATAACCAACATATAACTCTAAGGGTGGTCACGTAGATATGGCAGCATCAGATGTAGTAGTAGTGATAGCAGTAGTCTCCAAGAAGCAAAAGTAGTAAGGTAGTAGCATCATCATCAACACAGTAGCAGCAAGATCTCCTCCATAGCATCCACACATCGGATCCTCCGATCCTCATCACATACCCTATGCACATACCTAGGGATCATCGTCCCTCCAATCACTCCCAGTAGAATGCACGACAGGCTCGCTCCCACTCTCGTCCACCACCGGATCCTCCTCGATCTCATCCGAGGGAGAGTGTACCCTACCACTGGGTACCGGGTCAGGCGATGGTGAAACCCTGACTGGGCTCCTCGGATCAGAAGGGGGAGTCTCCTCGCGGACGACTCTCGAGGTAAAAGGGTGAGAGCGGGTAGGTCGAAAATGAAAACTGTGATAAGAGCGAGCTGGTCGCATGGGAGGTGGTCCATGGTAAGTATAAAACGGGGGTACGTGCATAGTGTATATGATGGGAATCCTAAACCTACGAGGACGGAATCGCATCAGTGGGTTCGGGTGGTAGAAGGTAATCTCTACCTCTCCCTCGAACACCGCGCGATGGTCCTCATAGATCCATATGCCACTAGGAAGCGGCCGGATCTCGATGCAAGCAATGTAACGAGACATCACCTACAAGGGCATAGGGGTAAGCAATTCTATACACATAATCAACAGAGAATAACTTGTGCAATATGAGTATGTAAATATGCATCAATAAATATCAATCACATTTAACACTTAGCAGATATTGAATGCAAGTAAGATGCTAACACTTGGTTCATTTATCACAATTAATTTGAATGAGTGGCATGATGCATGACTTTAGCTCTCAAGCCTATCTCCATCATACTATGTCACTCTCTGACGTCCATCCCTGACAACCCAGCACTCAACAATGCGTTGTATTCCTAGGTATACAACAATTCGTACATTCACCTAGAATGTACACGACAAGCTTGGTATCCATGCCACCCGAGCATATCCCGTCATCCAAACGGACCGTCATCCAAACGGTATAACCATATCGGCATCCACTAAGCCGACCACGTCAACGACGTGTCATCAAGCAAGCGTCTTGGCACTCCCAGAAGCCCTCCACATGTTTACCAAAAACATGATATACGACCTATCATCCAAACTCCAGTATGAATACATTAACTTCACTTAAAAGGAATTGATTGATGTTTTATCCTTTTATTAATACATTACGTGCCTCCCGAGCAACGTATCATTATTCAAATGAAAACATCATAACGTCAATCAATTTCCTTTAAGTCTGGGATCACTTGGTTTATTGTCCTTTACGTGTTACAAAATGGTTTAGAATTGGAAATGGTATTTTTTTAAGTTTCTGACTAAAAATACTCGAGTGTTTCCCATAATACTCGAGTAATTCATCAGTTTCCAGATTTTACTCGAGTAGTTCATAATTATACTCGAGTCGTTCATGTCCTTTTGGAGATTTAAGTTTTCAGATCTTCATAAATATACTCGAGTAATTCATGAGATACTCGAGTAGTTCTTTACCCAGAATACTCGAGTAATTCATGTATTACTCGAGTTGTTCATCAATTTTTACTCTTGTTGCATCTGAAATACTCGAGTGCCAAGCCTGACTCTCAAGTTGGTGCGCCAATTTTCACACTGGTGCGCCACGAAATACTCGAGTGTTAAGCCATATACTCGAGTATTTGCAGACAGAACAGACTGAAAACTTGGTTTTTACATACCATTTCAATTTCTAAACATTTTTAATCTAAACCAATGATCAAAACAGTTCATATACCATATATTGAACATGTTACAACACTTAATACATATCAAATAACAAATTTGACAGGGGATTCATCAATCATGCATAAAATACACATTTTCACAACTCAACACCCCAAATTGCATAATAAGCACAATTCTTATGAAATAAAGTTCATTTAAGCTTGTATGCATGATTTAGAACTTGCTCAATACAGTTTTAGAGCAAAGCTTGGTCTCCAAACCAAAGATCCTATTCAATCTAAGCCCTTAGAGCCTCTTGGTGGCTCTCTAACACAATTAATGGAATTTACTCTCTATCTAGTGAATATAATTACTTCCCCTTACCTCTCAGACGTTTTCCAACCAAGAATTGACCAGAAAAAGGCTCCACAACTCTCAGACCAACTTCAAGCACCACATGCAGAGCATTTTGAGTGCAACACCAAAGTGGAATTGGTTCACACATGAAACAGAGAATAAAATTGGGAAAATTAGATTTTCTAAACTCTATGCAACATAATCTAACTAAGGAAACCGAATTTGGGACTCAGGGATTCATGAGCTTACCAGAAATTGAACCCAAAGTAAGCTCCAGACCAAGGTTTGTCCAGAAACAGCTTCACTTCCAATCTTCAATTCTCCCAACACACTCACTCAATCCTCACGATTTTATTCTCTATACAAAGCTCGAGATGTGAGCTTTGTATTCGTGTATAGTTTGTGTTTTGAATCTGAACAGAGAAGGAGAATCGAGGAAAACGAGTTCGGAACCCTAACTTCAACAACTATTGCAAGATTGATCAAAATTCTCAGCCAAATGATGTTGATGAGCTTAAATAGAAAGGGAGAGGGCTCATGCAGATTGACACGACATCCATGGCGTTGGCATGGTGGTGATTTCGTGTCAACGAAGGGGAATCGGTGGTGGTGACTCACCAAACGCACTAACTCGTGCAACTCTGTCTAGAATACTCGAGTTTTCCGAGAAATACTCGAGTATTTTGCCCCATTTTTGAAAAATAATTATTTTATTTACTTTCCCTCCAAAACCTTTCCTATAATTGCTTCTAGGTCCCAACCCAGGGACTAATATGCAAAACATTTATTTTATGCATTATTATATTTATTAAATCAATTCACACACATATACTAACTATATGAACACATATTTTAATCAAGGATTAATATAGAAATAATTAATTATAATTAATTTATAATTAACATTTCATTAATCGGGGATTAAAATTTTGGGGTGTTACACTACTCCCCCACTTACAAGGAATTTCGTCCCCGAAATTCAACTTATACAAACAACTCAGGATAATCCTGACGCATCTTATCCTCTAATTCCCAAGATGCTTCTATCACATCACCACAAACCCAGACGACTTTGACCAGACGAATATCCTTCCCTCTAAGATGCTTGATCCTTTGATCTTCAATGCGAACTGGTACAGCTTTGAAGGTTAGGTTCTCCTGAACTTCTAAGTCATCCGGTTGAATTCTAAGGACAACGGTGGGGTCATGGACATATCTTTTCAATTGAGACACATGGAATACATTATGAAGGTTAGCCAATGACGGGGGCAGAGCCAATTGATAGGCTACTGGGCCGACTCTTTTGAGAATTTGATAGTGACCAATAAACTTAGGTGATAGTTTCTGGGTTTTCAGGGCTCTACTAACACCTTTGGTTGGTACTATTCTAATGAATACATGGTCTCCTTCGGCGAACTCTAAAGGTTTTCTTCTTTCATCAGCATAGCTTTTCTGCCTACTTTGAGCTGCCCTCATCTTCTCTTGTATCATCTTGATCTTCTCAGTCATCTCTTGCACAAAATCTGGTCCAACCAGAGAACTCTCCCCCACTTGAAACCAGCATAACGGCGTCCAACACTTTCTTCCATACAAAGCTTCAAATGGTGCCGTTCCAATACTTGTGTGATAACTGTTGTTGTAAGTGAATTCCACGAGTGGCAACATCTGCTCCCAATTCCCTTGTCCTTCCAAAGCACAGGCTTGTAAGATGTCCTCCAGCGACTGAATAGTCCTCTCCGTCTGACCATCAGTCTGAGGATGGTATGCAGAACTCAACTTCAATCTTGAACCCAAGGCTCTATGCAGATCTTCCCAAAACTTCGATGTAAACCTCGGATCGCGATCTGACACGATGCTTGATGGTACCCCATGCAGATGAACAACTTCCTTGACATACAACTGAGTGAGCTTTTCCAAAGAATAACGCATATTAACGGGAATGAAATGTGCCGACTTGGTTAAACGATCCACAATCACCCAGATTGCATCATGACCAGTAGCAGTCCATGGCAATCCCGACACAAAATCCATCGAGATACTATCCCATTTCCACTGCGGAATTTCCAAGGAAAGTAACTATCCTCCTGGCCTTTGATGTTCCACTTTCGCCTTCTGACACACCAAACAACATGCCACGTACCTAGCCACGTCCTTCTTTAAACCAGGCCACCAAAATACCTTCTTCAAATCCTGATACATCTTGGTAGCTCCCGGATGCATACTCATCTTGCTCTTATGTGCTTCATCCAGAATCATCCTTCTTACTTCCGGATCATCAGGCACACATATCCTTGTTCTAAAACGAAGGATTCCGTCCTTCCCCTCTTGAAATTCCAACTCCTTACCTTCTGCCATCAGTTTCTTCTTTTCCATGATTCTCTCATCCTTACATTGCAATTCCCGAATTCTTTGCAGAAATTCATTAGTAATCTGCAACATCCCCATCTTGATATTGGTTGGCTCCACTTGCATCGTCAGACTCATATCTCTAAATTCCTCTATCAGTGCAGCTTCTCTAACCATCATCATACTGATATGCATTGCCTTTCGACTCAATGCATCTGCCACTACATTTGCCTTCCCAGGGTGGTAATGGAGCTCGAACTCATAATCTTTCAAGAACTCCATCCATCGACGCTGCCTCATATTCAACTCCTTCTGATCGAAGAGGTACTTTAAACTCTTATGGTCACTAAATACCCGGAACGTAGTGCCATAGAGGTAGTGCCTCCAAATCTTTAGAGCGAAAACAACCGCTGCCAACTCGAGATCATGAGTTGGATAGTTCATTTCATGAACTTTTAGCTGTCTCGAGGCGTAGGCGACGACTTGCCCTTCTTGCATCAAAACACTCCCAAGACCTTGTTTCGATGCGTCACAATACACATCAAAACTCTTCTGTGTATCGGGCAGAACCAATACAGGAGATGATGTCAACCTTTCCTTCAACTCTTGAAAACTCCTTTTACATTTCTCATCCCATAGAAATGGTTGATCTTTCCGAGTCAATTTCGTCAGAGGCAGTGCAATCTTCGAGAAACCTTCAATGAATCTTCTATAGTAACCAGCCAAACCCAGGAAGCTTCTCACCTCCGTGACCGACTTCGGTTGCTTCCAATGCAAAACCGAGCTCACTTTCGTCGGATCAACGGCTATTCCCTTGTCCGAAATCACATGCCCCAAGAACTTAACCTCCTTCAGCCAGAACTCACATTTTGTAAGTTTGGCGTACAACTGCTTCTCCTTCAGGATACTCAACACTATCCTCAAATGTTCAGCATGCTCCTCTGGGCTCTTAGAGTAAATAAGGATATCATCAATGAACACAACCACGAATGCATCTAAATAAGGTCTAAAGATTCGATTCATGTAGTCCATGAAGATAGCTGGTGCATTAGTCAATCCGAACGGCATCACGACATACTCATAATGTCCGTATCGAGATCGAAATGCAGTCTTAGAGATATCCTCTTCTCTAATCCTGATCTGATGGTATCCTGACCTCAGATCAATCTTGGAAAATATTGAAGCCCCACGAACTTGATCCATAAGGTCATCTATCCTTGGCAACGGATACTTGTTCTTGATGGTCACCTTATTCAGCTGCCGATAATCGATGCACATCCTCATGCTACCATCTTTCTTCTTGACAAACAGAACCGGAGCACCCCAAGGTGACACACTTGGTCGGATCATCTGTTTCTGCAATAGTTCCTGAATCTGCTTCTTCATTTCAGCCATTTCCGGTGGTGCCATTCTATAAGGAGCAATAGAAATGGGACCAGCTCCCGGAACTAAGTCGATACCGAATTCAATTTCTCTTCTTGGTGGCAGACCAGGGATCTCATTAGCAAAAACTTCCGGAAAGTCTCTGACAATAGGGATCTCTTCCATCCTTGGACCATTCTCCTCCACCTCAGAGTTGAACAGGCACACGTAGCCGGAGGGTTTTGAATTTCTATAGGTCACTACTTTTCTATCACAATCAATGATTACTTGGTTTTGACTTAACCAGTCCATTCCCAAGATCACATCTAATTGTGCCAAGGGTAAGCAGATCAAATCCACTTTAGAGGTTCGTCCTAACACTTCTATACAACAGTTAAGACATGCTCTAGAAACAACTACAGGAGCATTAGTAGGGGTTTCTACTTGCAAAACATAAGGTAATTCAGACACAGACAAACTTAGCCGATCTACACATTCATATGAAACAAATGATTGCGTAGCACCGGAATCAAACAGAGCATAACAAGGTTGACCATTAAGCAAGTATTTACCTTGCACCAGATCAGAAGACCGACTTGCTTCCACACCATTAAGGGTTAAAACCCTTCCTTGAGCCATAGGCCTCTCTGCAGCCCCTCTTGAGTTGGCTTTGGCCGGTTCCTTGCAGTCTCTTGCAAAATGTCCCGGCTTACCACAATTGAAACATCCACTTGTCCCCCAACAAACACGGTCATAGTGATTGCGCTTGCACTTGTCACAGAATGGTGCATCACTCCGAAAATTCTTTCCATCCGAACCACCAGCTTTTCCCTTGCCTTTCCCTCGGCGATCATACGGGCCTTTGCCTCTGTTGTTGAAACCCTTACGCCTCTGCGGTCCAAAACCTTGAGGGTCTTTCCTTTCTGAAACTTGCAACTCCTCAGCTTTTGTGTCGTCTTCATACATCCTACACATGTCCACGAGTGCAGGAAAGCTTTGGATTCGCTGGTAGCTGAAGATCGACTTCAACTTGGGCCTCAAGCCTCCTTCAAACTTTATGCACTTGCTTCTTTCATCCGGGTTGTTCTGATAGTACGGAGAGTACTTCATCAGCTCCTCAAACTTGGCAGCGTACTCACCCACACTCATATTCCCTTGCTTCAGCTGCAAGAATTCTACCTCCTTCTTTCTCCTTAGATCCTCAGGGAAATACTTATGGAGAAACTTCTCCATGAATATACCCCAACTCACTTCCCTTCCTTCATATTGCAGAAGTTGCATCGTGTGATTCCACCAATTCTCAGCTTCATCCTCCAACATGTATGTTGCATACGCCACCTTCTGAGCATCAGAACACTCCAACGTTCTCAGAATCTTATCCATGGTGTGAATCCATTTATTGGCCTCTTCCGGTTTAAATCCTCCTTCAAACTTTGGCGGATTGCAACTCCTAAAATCAGCCAGAGTCTTCGCCTCAGCGTTACCCACATTACCCTAATGAGACGGGTTAACCGGTTGAGATGGTTGCTGAGTTTGTCGCTGCATGGCTTCCAACACCGTGGTGATCCTTTCTAACATCGCGTTGGTGTGATTTTGGTTTCTAGTTGCCATATTAGACCTGCGCTGTGGGCTTATGGTCATATATGTTGAACTAAAGAAACTTCCATTACACCACCTATACTAAGACTATTACCTAAACGTCTAAATCTACAATCAATTGTATCTTGTACTCAAAAGAGACAAGATACAAACAAATCAAGGGTATCTAAAGCTCAACAAGCAAAATAATATCATTCAGATAATGTAAATGCCCTGAAGATACCTGCTTGATGTTGATGGCTACCTTTCTGAAACTACTTCCACTACTACAGGATCTGACTTTTGCTCTGATACCACTCAGTGTGACACCCTTCCTTGTTCCCCAAGACAGTTATATCGAATTCGGCGATTTCTAAAACCTTTTCAAAAGTTGGGTAACATTCGTCTTTTGGAATCGTATTTATATCATAGAAAATAACTGAAGCTACCCTTGCTTTATTTGATAAAACTGATACCATCGAATAGTTTTCACAGCCGAACTCTCAAATGGATTAAATCAGAGTAAGCGGAAATTATCGGACTATGCCATGGATAGGAATATAAACATAGGTTTTATATATAGGAAAGTCATAAGTACATAGCCCAACATCAGAGTCTCCAAGTTCCAAAATATACAAGTCCATAAACAGATCTACATAGCAGTGTAACCAAAACCCTAGATTACTCCAAAAGTATATCTAGAACATATATACATAACCAACATATAACTCTAAGGGTGGTCACGTAGATATGGCAGCATCAGATGTAGTAGTAGTGATAGCAGTAGTCTCCAAGAAGCAAAAGTAGTAAGGTAGTAGCATCATCATCAACACAGCAGCAACAAGATCTCCTCCATAGCATCCACACATTGGATCCTCCGATCCTCATCACATACCCTATGCACATACCTAGGTATCCTCGTCCCTCCAATCACTCCCAGTAGAATGCACGACAGGCTCGCTCCCACTCTCGTCCTCCACCGGATCCTCCTCGATCTCATCCGAGGGAGAGTGTACCCTACCACTGGGTACCGGGTCAGGCGATGGTGAAACCCTGACTGGGCTCCTCGGATCAGAAGGGGGAGTCTCCTCGCGGACGACTCTCGAGGTAAAAGGGTGAGAGCGGGTAGGTCCAAAATGAAAACTGTGATAAGAGTGAGCTGGTCGCATGGGAGGTGGTCCATGGTAAGTATAAAACGGGGGTACGTGCATAGTGTATATGATGGGAATCCTAAACCTACGAGGACGGAATCGCATCAGCGGGTTCGGGTGGTAGAAGGTAATCTCTACCTCTCCCTCGAACACCGCGCGATGGTCCTCATAGATCCATATGCCACTAGGAAGCGGCCGGATCTCGATACAAGCAATGTAACGAGACATCACCTACAAGGGCATGGGGGTAAGCAATTCTATACACATAATCAACAGAGAATAACTTGTGCAATATGAGTATGTAAATATGCATCAATAAATATCAATCACATTTAACACTTAGCAGATATTGAATGCAAGTAAGATGCTCACACTTGGTTCATTTATCACAATTAATTTGAATGAGTGACATGATGCATGACTTTAGCTCTCAAGCCTATCTCCATCATACTATGTCCATCCCTGACAACCCAGCACTCAACAGTGCGTTGTATTCCTAGGTATACAACAATTCGTACATTCACCTAGAATGTACACGACAAGCTTGGTATCCATGCCACCCGAGCATATCCCGTCATCCAAACGGACCGTCATCCAAACGGTATAACCATATCGGCATCCACTAAGCCGACCATGTAACACCCCTAATTTTCGTCTCCCAAATAACCAAGAAATTAATTATAACAATTATTTTATAATTGATTTATATTGGTTTTGAAGGTTTTAGTTTTTGTACATTATGCGTTTTTATATATAAAAATATGAGATATATTTTTATATGGTTATTTTGTACAAAAATGTGAATATTGTAATTTAGTCCTTGGGTTGGGACCTAATTGCAATATTAAAAAGGTTTTTGAAGAAAGAGTAATTAAATTATTAATTTTTGAATTTTATCAGTATGTAACCGGTTAGAAGGGCTCTGTAACCGGTTACACGATGAACACAGAAACTGGGATTAGTGCGTTTGATGAGTAATCACGAATTTTAACCCAGAAATTGCCACGAATCAACCCTAATCTTAGTGGAGATCAACGTGTCGACTTGCATGACACTCAAATCCCTCTATAAATAGCTTTCCTTGCTCTGATTGAAGTCCATTTTTGCTCCTGAATTGCTGAAGCTCTGTTTTAGGTTTCCATAATCTTTCTGTCCGATTCTCAGTCTGTGTTGAGAGATAGAAAACGAGTGATACACTGTTACAAAGCTCACATCAAGGGCTTTGTATTGATATAAAATTTGTGAGTTGAGAGTCCCTGAATCAAGAGAACGAAGCTTGCAAAGTAAGGGTGTTGGTGCTGTCAAACCTCAGCTTCTGGTTTCTGGAGCTGACTTTGAAGCTTGATTTTGGAAAGCACACAAACCCTTGTGATTTCAAATCTGTTCCTACCTCTAGTGCATGTTGCAGAGAACTCAATTTGACCATTTTCCCCAATTCTTAATTTGGTTTTGCATGTCAAATTCCCTGGTTTTGGTACCCTGTCCAACTCTATCAGCATGGAGTAGATTCAATGGGAATTTGTGTTGGAGCCTTTCTCTTTGCAAAGTTTTGGGTCAAGCACAATTTAGAGGTAAGGGGGAAGCTTACTATTTGCTAGAATGAGAATAAATTGTGGTAGAATATAGGATGAGTCACCAAGAGGCTCAAAGGGCATAAGTTGAAATGGATAGATGGCTTGGAGGCCAATTTGAGTTCAATTGTTGTTTTGAGCAATGTTATCTGGATGCATGCAAGCTATGTTGATGTTGATTTCATGACTTAATTGGATATTATGTGAATTGATGCATTAAGTTGTGAAATATGTGCAATTAAGTGCAATTTGTGTATCCAAATTGAATTGCATGCAAGATAGATATGTTTCTGTGTTTAAACATATTTATTTAAGGTATATGTACTCTGTTAAAGGTTGATATTTGGTTATATTTGAGTAGTGAAGAGAATGGTTTGTTAAAACTCATGTTTTAGTATCAGACTGCATAATTTAACCGGTTAGACCCTGTTAAAATGTAAAAGAAAATAAGTTTATAAAATCAGCATTTTGGTTTTATAAATCCTACTCAAATCTAGGCCTTAATTTCATGGAAAACAATCTGAAAATAAGTTGATTTTATTGTAATGATTCAAATTGAAAATTGAGAGTTAATACCTTAAGGTAATGAGATAGTTTTAAGAGGAAATTATGCTCATTGGACAATGAAAGGTGATTTAGACTTTTGAATGATATAAACAGTGGTTTGAGGTATAAACAACGTTAAACTGGTTTATGGATTGGGTAGGGAATTTAAGAAAAAGGGTTTTCTGAATTACAATGGTAAACAGTTCAGGTCTGTAATTCTAATCGGTTAGCCTGGAACTGTAACCGGTTAGTACCTGAATCTGAAAAATAAAAAGTTAACTTTTTGAATACCATTGACTTTGTTTTACCCAATCTATGTTTAATGACATGTTTTGGGATATTTCAAAGAAGAATTTTTGTGTCAAAGACTATACCTCAAATAAATCATTCAAAAGAGAAATTGGAATATTTCTAAATCACAGTAATTAATGGAAAGACCAACCTTAGTAATTATGCATGCAATACATGCATAGAGAAAGGTAATGAAATAGGTTGGCAAGGATAGTTTGTGATGTTCGGGTACTTGACCCTGTACTCTAGGAGTATTAAACTAATGCAACCAACTTGATGACACATTCGGGGAATGTGGCCATTGTCTGGGACATGGTTTCTTGGACACGTTCTGGGAACGTATGTGAGTGTTCTGGGAACACATTGGTTTAATAATGGAATTAAACATAAAAACCAACCTTGATGATTGTGCATTCATATAGAATGGAAGTTTGGTTGGTAGGAACGTTTATCATATTCTGGGAATATGAGGAGGGTACTCCGGGAGTACCAAATTATAACCTACTTGATGACACATTATAGATATGTGGCCAGTGTCTGGGACCTGGTTTTATGCGTTCTGGGAACGTATGTTGGTGTTCTGGGAACACTTTGATAAGCAACCTACTGGATGACACATTATAGATATGTGGCTAGTGTCCGGGACCTGGTTTTTATACGTTCTGGGAACGTATGCGTTCTGGGAACGTGATGCACACTCTGGGAGTGATGCTTATTTATCCAAGTATGGTTTGCTACACGTTCTGGGAACGTGATGCACACTCTGGGAGTGAATGCTTATCATCCAAGTATGGTTTGGCATTACGTTCTGGGAACGAATGTCAGTGTTCCGGGAACACAACGGTGTATTGGATGGACTTCCGAGATGGACTTTGTTAGAGGCCTTAGTTGTGGAAGGAAATCATGCATCATGCCACCTGCATTGAAAGAATTGTTATGATTAACCGGGTGTGCTCATATGGTTATGCATCATGATTTGCTACATGTTAACTTGTGGATGTTAGTTTTATTCTCATTTGATTATGCGAATATGTATAGCTAACCCCCATGCCCTTATTAGGTGTTGATCGTGCATCTAGCTTGCACAAGAATCAGTAAGGGGAGATGTCCCTTAGGTGCTTGCAGAGTGTAGAAAATGTGGGTTGGGAACCCGTTGTGCAGATATCGAGGATCCGACCAGAAGGATGTTTGGACAAGGGACCAGTGACCAGCTTTATGACATTTCTATTTTTAATAGAATTTATATGATACATATTTTGGAAAAAGGTATCACAAAAGGAATTCAGTTTCATCATAATACTTATTTGATAATAGTGGACTTGTTACACTTGATATATATTTGGGAGGGTAATATGGTGATTTTACTATGTTTCCGCAAAACTCTGATTTTACTAGTCACCTTCATTATTAATCAAGTGTTTGTGAAAATAAATTTTCCAGGGAAGAGATAATTTCTTATTTTCAGATCTTTCTCCAACGAAAACAAGTCCAAGTATTCTTAAACTTATTACTTTTCTTATAAAGTAAGATGATATACAAGGAGTGTTACACTTTTATGGTATCAGAGCAATGGTCCTGACTCTTGGTCCTTGGGTGTGTGGTCCAATACGCTGGTCATCGATATCTGCAATGTTTCTTGGGAAGTATGCTCTCATATACTTCCAAACTAGAGCTAAGATTATGGGTAATGGCTCTAGATGAGTAGCTCATTGTGCTATGAAGAAGTGTTCTATGTAGTCTAAGTAGAAGTGTGATAGTTGTATGCTTCTCTTTAGACATGTGTTCAACCTAAAACCATAGTGTTGGTTTATTTCGTTTTCATAGAACCAGTGATAAGGAAATCTTAAAGGAGTTGTAGTAAGATCCCTGACTCTGGAGAAGAGAATTTAACCTCACCAGTGTTGAAATTAATCAATTTCTTCGACTGAGTGCAGGGCAATTATCTTTTGAAGGATCAACCTTGTTGAGTTTCTAAACTCTAAAGCTATTCCTTCATTTGTTCCTTATGGATAAGGGTATTGATCAAAGTTGCCCTATGCCTTATCCAATCTACTATCTCAAAGTGGAGACTCTTACAAATCTCCTTGTAATTGTTTTCAAGGTACGTCTGGATCATTCTATTAAGGTATTAGACTTTGTCTATCTACCTGTGTCATGATTACATTTGATCTTAAGCACGGTTTGGGAGCCGAGGGATCAAGTGATCATGATTAATGACGATAGAACAACCCTGTATCGGGATTCCCAAGTTTCGAATCGGGAATCCAATGAACCCATATGTTGCTTCTGGGAAGCAATATTGAAGGAGAAAGGGGGTTAAAGAAATCCTGGTTGTAGGAAAATGATGTCAGGTTTACCTTTGAGCAAAGCGATAGAGTTTGGAATCAAGTTAATTCTTGAAGCTGATTCTCTCTCTACTACCCTTACGATATGGTATTATCGGGAATGGTCAAATGGGAGAAACACATAGAGAAGTTGCTAAAAGAATTGGTTGAACCAGGTTAAAGGAGTCTAAGTGTTTTCTAAGGTTGATTGGTGGTTGAATTAACCCCAAATCAGGATTTGGGGCAGGGATACACTTAAGACTGCATTTTGATCTCGATACGGACATTATGTGTAGAAAATATTGCCGTTCGGATTGACTAATGCACCTGTTCTTTATGGATTATAAGAACGGGACCTTTAGATTATATTTGGATTCGTTTGTGGTTATCCTGAGAATCCGGAGGAGCATGAGGAACATCTCGGGAGTGTGTCGAGAATCCTGCAAGAGGAGTAGTTGTGTGTTAAGCTCTCCAAAGATGAGTTTTGGTTGAGTGAAGTTACGTTCACAGGGCATGTGATCTTTAAAGAAGAATTGTGATGGATCCAGCAAAGGTAAGTTTATTGTTGAAATAGGAACAGCCTAAGACTGTGACTGAGGTGAGAAATTTTCTTAGGGCTGGTTGGATACTATCACCGGAGCATTTAAGGGTTTTCTAAGATCGCATGGCCTTTGATCAAGTTGATTTGGAAAGATCAACTGATGGTATTGAATGATAGGATGTTGTTTAATTATGGTGGGGTGGTGATGGATTCTACCCCAACATAATATGATTAGTCCAAAAAGGAATTATGGAAAATGTGAGTAGATTATGATTTAAATCATTCCAGTGATGGATTCGGTTGGAATCAAGGTATTAGATTATGAATAAATCCTATTTTGAGTTGGATTGGATGATGTAAAGAAAATGGTTTTGAAATTCTTTGGTTTCTAAAACTATACTTCATAACCGGTTAGAGTTTCTTGTAACCGGTTAGAAATTGAAAGTTTAAAATAAGAATTTAAGTCATTCGAGAAAGAACTTTTGATACCAATAAACATCTTCCCCCAATCCAAACTCAATGTCAATTACCTAAGTAAAATTTAAGAAAGGATTTAGTGTGGTAAAATAACTTAATACCTTGATTCATCATTGAAATTGATTTAAGGGGATTGAATCATAATACTTATGGATTAATCAAGAATTGAAATTAAGGAGTACTCCAATCGGAGAAGGTAGAAAATTGAGCTGGATAATGCAAAGGAGTCAATAGATACTAAGATAAGAAGGTTGTGATTCATGAACATGTTTGGAGTTCGAAAGTATGAATGACAATAAGAAGAGGGAGAGTTGAATGTAAGATAAAGGCGATGGATGGAGTTTCTAAAAGATTTTGACTTTGAGCTCCATTATCATCCTGGCATAGCAAACGTAGTTGCAGACGATTTGAATTGTTAGCCCAATGATGGTTAAGGAGGTTATCCTGATCGAGGAATTCAGAGACCTAAGTCTGGTAACCCGAGAGGAACCCTCTAAGTATTAGATTGGGAATGTTGCCAATCACCAACAAATTCTTGAATCGGATTCGTGAATTACAACCAGAGGATGAGGAGCTGGAAGGGATGAATGAGATTTAATCCTTAGAATTAAAGTCGGTGATTATGGATATTAGACAATATAGTATGGAGGCAAGGAATTTAGGAAGTGTTGTCTAAGACAACCTAGATGAGAAATCCGAAGGGATGAACTTCAAGAATAGATTATGTTCGAACTCAAGTTAGCTATCAACTATCAAGGAATAAGGAATTTCTCGTGGTTGGTAAGCATGTATGAGGACTATGGGAAAGTACATGAATTTCTTGCGAGAAATGTTTGAGTTTAGAATAAGAGAAAGATTGATGAAATAAAGACCCAAATGGAGGAAGAGGAAAAGTAAATGGGAGAATACCAACCACGGAAATATCAAGGTTAAGGGATCCTCGATTGAAGAAAGGGGACTAAGGAGGACATAGGTAAGGGAACATTTGTCCATCTCAAGGTGAAAACTGTGAGGCACATCACTTTGACTTTAGTTGTGATGTACCTAAGGGAATAGTCAATTCCGATTGTAGGAAGCTGGAGTAGTACTCACCGAATTGTCTTGAAGGAAAAGGTGAAAAAAAGAATGGACGAATCCAGCACGAGAAGAATTCACCGGCCGAGATGAGAGTTGAGTGTCATCCTGGCGTAGGCAACCCAAGCCTATCTCTTCGTTTGATTTGAGTTAACGTAATCAAATGTTTTCGACTACGTTAATATAATCGTTTGAAAGTATCAATATTCTGTTGGAAGTTCAACTTCAATCTTTCTGTGATCAAAACCTTTATCACAGTTGGATGTGATAAATCGCTGTGGACACTACAGAAATAGAAAGATCGGTTATGGCTAGAGAGATTAACAACCACCGGGATAGGACAAATCTTTGTCTCCCCAACGGAAATGTCTCTAGAATTTGACTATCTAACTAAGTCTGATAGTGATAATTACCCTATCTTTAAGTTCATCTAACTTAAAGACCTGTCGTATGGTCTTTCTTTCGAAAGATTATATCTGAAAGGGATGATTTTGTTATTAATGGTTTGAATATTAGGACTGATCACCCTAACGTCTCAAACTATTAAGGAATAAAATCATACAAATGTTTCTTTGATCGTGCTCGAGAGATCAGAGTGCGCAGCCCAAAAAGTTTTTCCAAAAGGTTTATTGAAAAGTGTATTATTTGAAGAAAGTTTATGTGAAATATATTGCTCAAAGGAATACTTTTTTTAAAAGAAATTCTTTCACATAAGAGTTTTATATGAAAAATCCTTGTGGTTTAGTTTGGAAAGTTTTTCCTGAAGGGTTTTATTTGAAATGTTTCAAAATACAAGGAATATATCGAAACTCTTTTAAGTGGGGGAGAACCCTAAAAGAACAAATTTTTGGGAGCTAGATGAAGATTTCTAGTATAAAAATATTTTGGAAAAGTGAAAAATTTCAAAAGATGAATTTCGGGGAGGAAATTCATTTTAAGTGGGGGAGTAGTGTAACACCCCTAATTTTCGTCTCCCAAATAACCAAGAAATTAATTATAACAATTATTTTATAATTGATTTATATTGGTTTTGAAGGTTTTAGTTTTTGTATATTATGCGTTTTTATATATAAAAATATGAGATATATTTTTATATGGTTATTTTGTACAAAAATGTGAATATTGTAATTTAGTCCTTGGGTTGGGACCTAATTGCAATATTAAAAAGGTTTTTGAAGAAAGAGTAATTAAATTATTAATTTTTGAATTTTATCAGTATGTAACCGGTTAGAAGGGCTCTGTAACCGGTTACACGATGAACACAGAAACTGGGATTAGTGCGTTTGATGAGTAATCACGCATTTTAACCCAGAAATTGCCACGAATCAACCCTAATATTAGTGGAGATCAATGTGTCGACTTGCATGACACTCAAATCCCTATATAAATAGCTTTCCTTGCTCTGATTGAAGTCCATTTTTGCTCCTGAATTGTTGAAGCTCTGTTTTAGGGTTCCATAATCTTTCTGTCCGATTCTCAGTCTATGTTGAGAGATAGAAAACGAGTGATACACTGTTACAAAGCTCACATCAAGGGCTTTGTATTGATATAAAATTTGTGAGTTGAGAGTCCCTGAATCAAGAGAACGAAGCTTGCAAAGTAAGGGTGCTGGTGCTGTCAAACCTCAGCTTCTGGTTTCTGGAGCTGACTTTGAAGCTTGATTTTGGTAACCACACAAACCCTTGTGATTTCAAATCTGTTCCTACCTCTAGTGCATGTTTCAGAGAACTCAATTTGACCATTTTCCCCAATTCTTAATTTGGTTTTGCATGTCAAATTCCCTGGTTTTGGTACCCTGTCCAACTCTATCAGCATGGAGTAGATTCAATGGGAATTTGTGTTGGAGCCTTTCTCTCTGCAAAGTTTTGGGTCAAGCACAATTTAGAGGTAAGGGGGAAGCTTACTATTTGCTAGAATGAGAATAAATTGTGGTAGAATATAGGATGAGTCACCAAGAGACTCAAAGGGCATAAGTTGAAATGGATAGATGGCTTGGAGGCCAATTTGAGCTCAATTGTTGTTTTGATCAATGTTATCTGGATTCATGCAAGCTATGTTGATGTTGATTTCATGACTTAATTGGATATTATGTGAATTGATGCATTAAGTTGTGAAATATGTGCAATTATGTGCAATTTGTGTATCCAAATTGAATTGCATGCAAGATAGATATGTTTCTGTGTTTAAACATATTTATTTAAGGTATATGTACTCTGTTAAAGGTTGAAATTTGGCTAGATTTGAGTAGTGAAGAGAATGGTTTGTTAAAACTCATGTTTTAGTATCAGACTGCATAATCTAACCGGTTATATTCGTAACCGGTTAGACCCTGTTAAAATGCAAAAGAAAATAAGTTTATAAAATCAGCATTTTGGTTTTATAAATCCTACTCAAATCTAGGCCTTAATTTCATGGAAAACAATCTGAAAATAAGTTGATTTTATTGTAATGATTCAGATTGAAAATTGAGAGTTAATACCTTAAGGTAATGAGATAGTTTTAAGAGGAAATTATGCTCATTGGACAATGAAAGGTGATTTAGACTTTTGAATGATATAAACAGTGGTTTGAGGTATAAACATTGTTAAACTGGTTTATGGATTGGGTAGGGAATTTAAGAAAAAGGGTTTTCTGAATTACAATGGTAAACAGTTCAGGTCTGTAATTCTAACCGGTTAGCCTGGAACTGTAACCGGTTAGTACCTGAATCTGAAAAATAAAAAGTTAAGTTTTTGAATACCATTGACTTTGTTTTACCCAATCTAAGTTTAATGACATGTTTTGGGATATTTCAAAGAAGAATTTTTGTGTCAAAGACTATACCTCAAATAAATCATTCAAAAGAGAAATTGGAATATTTCTAAATCACAGTAATTAATGGAAAAACCAACCTTAGTAATTATGCATGCAATACATGCATAGAGAAAGGTAATGAAATAGGTTGGCAAGGATAGTTTATGATGTTCGGGTACTTGACCCTGTACTCTAGGAGTACTAAACTAATGCAACCAACTTGATGACACATTCGGGGAATGTGGCCATTGTCTGGGACATGGTTTCTTGGACACGTTCTGGGAACGTGATGCACACTCTGGGAGTGGTGCTTGATTTCATTCCAAGTTTGGTTTGCGATACGTTCTGGGAACGTATGTGAGTGTTCTGGGAACACATTGGTTTAATAATGGAATTAAACATAAAAACCAACCTTGATGATTGTGCATTCATATAGAATGGAAGTTTGGTTGGTAGGAACGTTTATCATATTCTGGGAATATGAGGAGGGTACTCCGGGAGTACCAAATTATAACCTACTTGATGACATATTATAGATATGTGGCCAGTGTCTGGGACCTGGTTTTATGCGTTCTGGGAACGTATGTTGGTGTTCTGGGAACACTTTGATAAGCAACCTACTGGATGACACATTATAGATATGTGGCCAGTGTCCGGGACCTAGTTTTTATACGTTCTGGGAACGTATGCGTTCTGGGAACGTGATGCACACTCTGGGAGTGATGCTTATTTATCCAAGTATGGTTTGCTACACGTTCTGGGAACGTGATGCACACTCTGGGAGTGAATGCTTATCATCCAAGTATGGTTTGGCATTACGTTCTGGGAACGAATGTCAGTGTTCCGGGAACACAACGGTGTATTGGATGGACTTCCGAGATGGACTTTGTTAGAGGCCCCAGTTGTGGAAGGAAATCATGCATCATGCCACCTGCATTGAAAGAATTGTTATGATTAACCGGGTGTGCTCATATGGTTATGCATCATGATTTGCTACATGTTAACTTGTGGATGTTAGTTTTATTCTCATTTGATTATGCGAATATGTATAGCTAACCCCCATGCCCTTATTAGGTGTTGATCGTGCATCTAGCTTGCACAAGAATCAGTAAGGGGAGATGTCCCTTAGGTGCTTGCAGAGTGTAGAAAATGTGGGTTGGGAACCCGTTGTGCAGATATCGAGGATTCGACCAGAAGGATGTTTGGACAAGGGACCAGTGACCAGCTCTATGACATTTCTATTTTTAATAGAATTTATATGATACATATTTTGGAAAAAGGTATCATAAAAGGAATTCAGTTTCATCATAATACTTATTTGATAATAGTGGACTTGTTACACTTGATATATATTTGGGAGGGTAATATGGTGATTTTACTATGTTTCCGCAAAACTCTGATTTTACTAGTCACCTTCATTATTAATCAAGTGTTTGTGAAAATAAATTTTCCAGGGAAGAGATAATTTCTTATTTTCAGATCTTTCTCCAACGAAAAGAAGTCCAAGTATTCTTAAACTTATTACTTTTCTTATAAAGTAAGATGATATACAAGGAGTGTTACAGACCACGTCAACGACGTGTCATCAAGCAAGCGTATTGGCACTCCCAGAGGCCCTCCACATGTTTACCAAAAACATGATATACGACCTATCATCCAAACTCCAGTATGAATGCATTAACTTCACTTAAAAGGAATTGATTGATGTTTTATCCTTTTATTAATACATTACGTGCCTCCCGAGCAACGTATCATTATTCAAATGAAAACATCATAACGTCAATCAATTTCCTTTAAGTCTGGGATCACTTGGTTTATTGTCCTTTACGTGTTACAAAATGGTTTAGAATTGGAAATGGTATTTTTTTAAGTTTCTGACTAAAAATACTCGAGTGTTTCCCATAATACTCGAGTAATTCATCAGTTTCCAGATTTCACTCGAGTAGTTCATAATTATACTCGAGTCGTTCATGTCCTTTTGGAGATTTAAGTTTTCAGATCTTCATAAATATACTCGAGTAATTCATGAGATACTCGAGTAGTTCTTTACCCAGAATACTCGAGTAATTCATGTATTACTCGAGTTGTTCATCAATTTTTACTCTTGTTGCATCTGAAATACTCGAGTCCCAAGCCTGACTCTCAAGTTGGTGCGCCAATTTTCACACTGGTGTGCCACGAAATACTCGAGTGTTAAGCCATATACTCGAGTATTTGCAGACAGAACAGACTGAAAACATGGTTTTTACATACCATTTCAATTTCTAAACATTTTTAACCTAAACCAATGATCAAAACAGTTTATATACCATATATTGAACATGTTACAACACTTAATACATATCAAATAACAAGTTTGACAAGGGATTCATCAATCATGCATAAAATACACATTTACACAACTCAACACCCCAAATTGCATAATAAGCACAATTCTCATGAAATAAAGTTCATTTAAGCTTGTATGCATGATTTAGAACTTGCTCAATACAGTTTTAGAGCAAAGCTTGGTCTCCAAACCAAAGATCCTATTCAATCTAAGCCCTTAGAGCCTCTTGGTGGCTCTCTAACACAATTAATGGAATTTACTCTCTATCTAGTGAATATAATTACTTCCCCTTACCTCTCAGACGTTTTCCAACCAAGAATTGACCAGAAAAAGGCTCCACAACTCTCAGACCAACTTCAAGCACCACATGCAGAGCATTTTGAGTGCAACACCAAAGTGGAATTGGTTCACACATGAAACAGAGAATAAAATTGGGGAAATTAGATTTTCTAAACTCTATGCAACATAATCTAACTAAGGAAACCGAATTTGGGACTCAGGGATTCATGAGCTTACCAGAAATTGAACCCAAAGTAAGCTCCAGACCAAGGTTTGTCCAGAAACAGCTTCACTTCCAATCTTTAATTCACCCAACACACTCACTCAATCCTCACGATTTTACTCTTTATACAAACCTCGAGATGTGAGCTTTGTATTCGTGTATAGTTTGTGTTTTGAATCTGAACAGAGAAGGAGAATCGAAGAAAACGAGTTCGGAACCCTAACTTCAACAACTATTGCAAGATTGATCAAAGTTCTCAGCCAAATGATGTTGATGAGCTTAAATAGAAAGGGAGAGGGCTCATGCAGATTGACACGACATCCATGGCATTGGCATGGTGGTGATTTCGTGTCAACAAAGGGGAATCGGTGGTGGTGACTCACCAAACGCACTAACTCATGCAACTCTGTCCAGAATACTTGAGTTTTCCGAGAAATACTCGAGTATTTTGCCCCATTTTTGAAAAATAATTATTTTATTTACTTTCCCTCCAAAACCTTTCCAATAATTGCTTCTAGGTCCCAACCCAGGGACTAATATGCAAAACATTTATTTTATGCATTATTATATTTATTAAATCAATTCACACACATATACTAACTATATGAACACATATTTTAATCAAGGATTAATATAGAAATAATTAATTATAATTAATTTATAATTAACATTTCATTAATCGGGGATTAAAATTTTGGGGTGTTACAAATCACACATATCATACACCATTTCGAAGCTTGCAACCAGAGCTTCGAAAAGATCCATGGTTTGCAAACTAAGTTTAAGTGTGGAGAGAGTAATGAGCTCTGCAAAAGAGAGTTCGAAATCTGCCAAGAACTAGAATGTTGTTGAGACCCGTCACTTTCTTGTCTTCAATTCTCTCTCGTGCTTGAGAGTTAGATCGTGAGTGAGATACCATTGGAAAGCTCTTTCAACGAGCTTCGATTTGATACCAAGTTTGTTAGATTTGAGTCCCTGGTCGAAAAGTTATGCTCCTGCGAAGTTAGGTGCTGAAATCTGCCAAACCAAATGTTCAGATTCAAAGAGCTGACTTTGAGCTTCAATTGTGGTAAGCTCAAGCTTCCTTTTGGTCTGAAACTTATTGATTTTCAAAGTTCATGTTATAGAGAACGTAGTATAACCAATTTCCCCAATTTTTATGCATGATTCGAATGTCAATTAATGTAGTTTTGAACACCTGCTGAAACTGTCATGCAAGTTCGGGTTGGAAGTGGTTAGAGCTTTTGGTTGTTGTTCTCTATGGAGTTTTTGTTCAAGCACGACCCTAAGGTATGGGGGAAGCTAACCATTTGCTAGAATGAGAATAAAATGTATTTGAAATTAGGATGAGCCACCATGAGGCTTAAGGGCATAGCTTTGAATTAGAGAAATGGCATGGAGGCCAGTCTAAGACATGCTATATGTTTGAGTAAGTTTGTTATGTTGCATGTGCACTGTATGCAAGTTATTTTCATGCCAAAAATGATTAGAATGGAATTTGGTTTGTCAAGTTGCTCAAAATGTGGTTTTTATGCATAATTGATGCTCAGTTATGATTCACTGTAATACAATGTAATTTCTGGATTGGAACATGTTTAATATGTATAAAGGTAGCTCTGTTGATCATTGGTCTTAACTGGAATTGACTAGAATTGAAAATGGTATGTTAAAATACAATTTACAGTGTTATCTGTTTGAAAACACTCGAGTATTGGGGTTGATACTCGAGTATTTCGACAAAATATGGAACATGAATTTCTGGAAAACGAAGAACACTCGAGTACTCATGAAGAACACTCGAGTATTTTGATAAAACCTGAGGAACACTCGAGTATTTTGGTAAAATCTGAAAAATGAATTTCTGGAAAATGAAGAACACTCGAGTATTCATGAATTACTCGAGTACTTTTATGAAAAGTATGATTCACTCGAGTCCAAGGGAATTCTACTCGAATCTTTTAAATTATACTCGAGTCTTGTTAATCAAAATGCTACCAAAATATCATTTTCATCTAAGTCAAATTTCTAGTAAGTTAAGGATGGATTACCAAGAATATGGGTCATGTTCCAAGGAGGAAATATTGTGATAAATTACATTGTTATTACATGAGTGAACATAATGCATGTTCCACATAATAAGATTAATGGATAGTCTTAAATGTAGAATTTGTGTGCATTCATGATAAGACGATAGGATACCATTTACCATGTCCGCAGAACATAAAAAAAAGGTACTCTGGGAATACCAAATGTATACGATAAGTTTGATGACACATTCTAGGAATGTGGGCAATATTCGAGGAATGTTGTTGATTTCGTTCTGGGAACGTGGACGTACATTCGGATTGGGACGTATGATACCAAGCATGATTATTAAGGTTATTCGTTCGGAGAATGTAAAATTGTACTCTAAGAGTACCAAAGGTTGTACGACAAGCTTGATAACACATTTTGAGAATGTGGGCAACATTCAAAGAATGTTGTTGAGATTGAGGAGAATGCGTTTGGAACAGGTGCACGTACAATCCGAATGGGACGTTTTGTTTATAAGCCAAACTTGTCTTTACATTGGTAAATTTATTGCATGTTGCACATATGGAGATTAAGGAATAACCTCAAATGGAATGTTGGTATGTATTGATGCATGGTGATGTGTAGCATATCATTTGTTCATGTTCGAGGAACATGAGGAAGGTGCTCTGGGAGTATCAATTTGGTTACGACTTGCCTGTAGTCACATTTTGGTAATGTGGCCAGCATTGGTTGCTGCGAACGTTGGGTATTCGTCTTGGTGACGAAAGGATTATTGTAGTCACATTTTGGTAATGTGGCCAGCATTGGTTGCTGAGAATGTTGGATATTCGTCTTGGTGACGAGATGTGCACATCGATACTGGCATTATGGACCACGTTCCAGGCATAGTCGTGTGGCTTGCTCATAAGTTGTGCATATAACTTGACTATTTGGTACACGTGTATATGCATTGGGATCATGATGAATTGCTTACTTGCGCATGTTAGTACTTTATTCTCATTTGATTATGCAA
This sequence comes from Crotalaria pallida, assembly GCA_037953625.1. Lineage (NCBI taxonomy): Eukaryota > Viridiplantae > Streptophyta > Magnoliopsida > Fabales > Fabaceae > Crotalaria > Crotalaria pallida. The sequence continues at coordinate 30,608,034 of CM075653.1, forward strand.
ATGAGTATAGCTTACCTCCCTGCCCTTATTAGGTGTTGACCAGGTACCTAGATTTTCTAGAGACCAATGACCATGGATGACCCTTAGGTTCATGAAGTACATAGTCATCATGGGATAGAGACTCCTTGTACAACTCTTGAGGATTCGACCAGGTGGACGAACAAATAAAGGACCAGTGACCAACTCTGGAACGTCTCGGTTTTTGATAAGAAATTCACTGCACATATTTTGAGAAATGTATCAGAGAAAGAACTCTGTCTTCATATTTTAAGATAATGGTGGTACCCATAGAGTTTGTACAACTGATTTTATGAGTCAATGACCTTTCTCATGATTTATAAACTCTAATAAAATATAAATAAACCATTTTAATATATTCCGCTGACTCTGATTTTTATCATTCGAGTTTGGTAATGAAGGAAGTATTGTTAAAGTCAATTTCCTGGGATAACCTTATAACTAAGCTATTTTCGAAAGCTATTTCGTGCAATAAAGGTTATCTCAAAATGATTTTAAGATGTTCAGGAAATAATTACTCCTTCCACCGGATTCACTTTCAGTTGCATGGTTTAAACTTGAGTACCACATTCAAGGAAAAATTTTCATACTCTGATTTTTCCAATATAGTCAATAAGAAAACAAAACTCTTTTGATTAAACGATGGACGTTACACACACCCCATGACCGAATTTAAGGGCTAGAAGGGAATTACCTAAGTTGCCTATATAAGCCTTAAGCCTTAGTTCTTTTCCACTCTTTTCCTTCATTTCCTATTTCATTCCAAACACACACACAATTGTTGAAAGCAAAATCAAGCTCTCAACACATAGAGAGAGAGAGAGGGCCGTGAGCTAGGGAGAGGAAGAAGAAGGAACCAAGTCCAAAAACCTAAGATTTTTCTTAAAGATCAAAGTGTAGAAGCTAGAAGACCAACTCTTCCTTAGGTGGGTGGCTCGAATAAACATGAAGAAGTGTAATAGTGTAGATTTTCCTTTGATTTTGTAATCTTCCTTTCTTTTCTTCCTTTGCATGTTTTATTTATGATTGGATCATGGACTTTTAAGACTCAAAGAAATTTGTAATAACTTAAACAATGGACTTTAAGGTTCGGTTAAGGTTTTTCATGATAGATCTTGATGCTTTTAAACTAAAATCCTAAAGATCTAAAGTGTTGTTGGAGATTTTTGTGAAGTTTAAAATAAATCCCTTTACATGTCAAAGTTTCTTCTCAAAACCGTGAACCATGATGCTTTTAAGAGAAGATTTAATGAATAAATTCATGATCTAAACTTGCTTAATAATAAAGTCAAGATCTTTAGTGTTGCATGTTAGTTTGATGATGATTTTGGTTGATTTAAGTACATCCATGTGCTATTTATACCTTGATCTTAAATTTTAAGAGTTAAATGAACTTGTAAATCACTAAACCAAGAACCATGTAATTCTGTCATGAATAGAAAATTAGGTCTTGATGCTTTTTAATTTATTTTAAGTCATTGCATGTTAACTTTAGGCTTAGAAAAGTTGATTTGAGTTGTTAAAGTGCTTTGATCTTGCTTTGATCTTGGTGAAGCTTTGATTTTTGTTTTGATCTTTAAAAAAAAATTTGTTCTTAGGCTTTGCATGTGATTTTTGGAATGAAAAGATCTAACCTTTCTCAATAAAGTCTTGATCTTGGTTTTGATCTTTGATTTGTTCATGAAAAAGTTTGATCTTTAAGTGCATGCAAGTCTTTTTGAACCAAAAGATTTAACCTTTTCTCATGCATGTCACGGTTTTGACCTTTCCTTACCTAAAGTGATTTTTATCTTTGATTTGTGCTATTTTAATTGATTTTATGACTTGATCTACAAGATTTAAGAACATTCATGTTAATTTCTATTTGATTCAAGGATTTCTAAAGTACACGTAAGAAAATTAAAATAAAAACTTGGTTTGTGTGGTGCTCATGATTCGATTTTATGTTTGAAAAAGGAAATGATATTTTTAAGTTTTTGAGTAAGAAAGAGCATGATTTGATTTAAGAATCTTGTGTTTTTGCATGTTGAAAAATGAACCAAGAACCTTGTCTTTGTCATGATTGTGTTCGGCCTAGGTAGGTTTAGTAGGCTATATTCTTTTTGTTATGAAGTGACTTGAATCCATAAGTACGTTTTGTGATTTAATGCCAAGTTTAATTATTTAAATTTGTGTTGTGGTTAATTATTTTCTATTCGGTTTTGATTAAAGATAAAGGAAATAAATGAACTAAATGATTTGGAAAGAGTCTTTGTGTTTAAATGTATGTATGTGTGTGTATTTGGTTTAAGAGAAAGAAAAGGGTAAATAATTTTGGTTTCATGAAAAAGAAAGTGGAATTTAAGTGTTTAAAACAAATCAAGTTAATTTATGTGTTTTGGATTGGAAATTTTTGATTTGTTTACTTGGGCCCATTCGGCCATGTAGTGTAAGTAAGTCTAGGAAATTTATTTGCATAAAAATAAATCTACTTAGAAATTTTTGAAAGGAATTAAATTGTTTAAAGTAAGAAAATTAAAAGTGTTTGGTTTGCATCTTTGGTTCAATTCGGTTTGTTAGTATATGTATGTCTAAGTGTTTTTGTTTTATGAAAAATAAATGGTTTTGAAAGTAATCCTGTGGGCATAAGTGAGTAAGTGTTTGATTGTGAAAGAGTTTATATGAAAATAAATGTTTGAATTATAATTAAATTAAATGATTGGTTAATTGCTTGTATGACTTAATCCATTTAAGTGTTGTTGTGGTTGTGTGCTAATTGAAGTTTGAAAAACATTTGAGTGTGTAATTGGTTTTGAAATTAATCAATTTTAAGATGATTTGATTTGATTCATTTGAGATTTTTGAATTGTGTTTATGGCTGTCCAAAACTTGTTTTATGACAAAAGCTTAAGTTTTAAAGTGTTGATTTTAAGCTAAAGAATTATTTGAGATAAAAGCGCTTTTACGATGTTTTCGGAATTATTATCAAAGTGATTTTGTGAAATGAATTCTTTGCTGTCCAGAATCGTTTGGACTTGTTTCTTAAACATTAAAAAATGTGTTCATGTGATTTAAAGCATGGTTTTCAAATGGTAATTGATTTGAGAAAAAGCCGGATTGAAAACGGTAAATTTTTCGGTGATTTCGAACGCGGTTAAGGTGCTGTCCAAGACGGACCAGCAACCAAATCAAATGATTTAAATTATTTTATAAGATGTTTTCAAATGGTTTTGAATAATTCAAAGTGTTAGAAAATATGGGAGTTGTTTTGAGAAAACAATCAAGTTTTTAAAGCTTTCCGATGAGGAACGAAATGTGCATTGAGTTAAGAAAAGGTTTTCTTATACAAGTTAATAACTTAAACGTTTTTTGTTGAATATGAGGAATGGTATAGACGAGGGATTGGGGCAGCTGGTAGAGACAAGGATCCGCGGAGATCGAGTACCTTTAATTGCTGGACCTCAGGTGAGAGAGAAGCTTTCCTAAGACACCGTGGTATTTAGGTGATATATTAGGACGTTCCGTATCATCTCAAAGATCGGAACTAAGTGGTTCGGAGTCAGTAGTATAGTGGCAATTGTTTGTGTTGTGTGGCCACTCATACGAATGTGACAAAGACCACATTGCTGTTGTGTGATGATTGTGTGTTGATGATGTGAAATAACATGCTTGTCTTTATTTATTTAATTATGCATGATGTGATTTAATACTGTTGATTAATATGAGTAACATGCTGATGGACGTCTGCTACGTTCTGAAATGAAAATGAAATAATTAAGTTGTGAAAGTAAAAGATATAAAGAGAAAAGAAATACGTGCTGAGAAAGAGAATAAGAGTTAAGATTGGGGAAAGATTTGATAATGATGATGAGGTTAAGCCAGAGCTGGGAAGAGTAAGGTTGAAACGAGATATAATCTGAGCGGAGCTTGGCTCCTTTGTTGATGTTGTTGAAATGAGACTTGTGTTGAGTTGAGCTTGCTCCTCCACTAGTACTCACTGAAACAATATTTTTCGAAAAGTTTTTGTAATGAGATTTCTGAGAAAGTTTACGAACTGAGGTATTTTGAAAAAGATTGTGAAAGGAGATTTTGTGAAAAGTTTGCAAAAATGAGGTTTTGACGAAAAGTTTTTGGAACGAAGTTTTTGAGAAGATTGTGAAATGTGGTTTTAAGAAAAGATTTTGAAATGAGGTTTTTGAAAAGTTTTTTTTGAAAATGAGAATTTTTGAAAAGAGTTTTTGAAACGAGCTTTTTAGTAAATTTGTGAAAAGGGATTTGTAAAAGTCTATGAAGTAAGAATTTTTGAAAGGTTTGTGAAATGATATTTTGAGAAAGTTTGCGAAATAGTATTTCAAGAAAGTTTATGAAATGAGATTTTTAGAAAGTGATGAAACGAAAATTTTTAGAAGGTTTGTGAAATGAGAAATTAAGGAAATTTTGTGAACTGAGTCTTTTGAGAAAGTCTATGGAAAAAGATTTTGAGAAAGAGTTATGAAATGAGAATTTGCGAAAGTTATGATTTGAGATATTGAGGAAACTGCGAATGAGATGCAAATGTGATGATGCGAACCCAGCTCTGTGCTCTGATGAGAAAAGATTGTGCAAAGTTAGTGGTCGGTGTTGGAAAACTACACTCGGTGGGTGAAATAACTAGGAACACTAGGAGAACACCTAGAAGGGGGGTTGAATAGGTGTTATAGAAACTTTGAAAGATTTTTGCAAGAAACAAATCTAAACGATTAAAACCAATGAAAATCAATCAATTAACAAATATTATATGAGAGATTAAACGGAAACAATCAACACCAATATTCTTATTGATTCACCTAGGTTATGAAAATGATTTTCCCTTTATCAATTTTGCACAATAAAGATTCAATTCAATCAAATATAGAAAAATCACTTTTTCTAGGTTTTCAATCAAGAACACAATTAATAACAAGAATTGTAAAGAGTAGAGAGTTTAGAGATACGACACAGTGATTTATCCTGGTTCACTTTCATCCACTTGAAAGCTACTCCAGTCCCCTCTTCAACCAAGAGAGATTCTTCACTATGAGGAATTAGAGTTTCTCAAATTACAAGTAAATGCCTCACAAGACTTCCTTCTTGCTAGCCTACAAGAGATACCACACCCTTGCCTTGTAACCCTATTGATATCTAATCTAACCTCTACTTGCTTGTTGATAACCCCACAACAAGTCTTCTTTGCTTGCTTCACTCACAAGACTTCCAAGTACTTTGAGATTCTTCAAAGTGCCTTCCAAATGCTTGATGAAATGCTTCTTCAAGACTTTCAACTAAACTTGCTTGATTCACAAAATCAAGGCTTCCTTTGTTGTAGAATGTTTGCCTCTTGCAATGATTACAACTCAATAGAAAACAAAAACAATCCTATGAATCTCTTTCAAAAGCTATGAAATATCAACATGAGAGATTCAAGGTTCTTGATCAAAGAATATGAAAATGAGAGCTTTGATCTTGAGAGAGTGAGAGAGAATAGTGTGGCTTTGATTCTTTGTAAAATTGTGTATCAAAATGATTCTAGTTGATTCTCATTGATAGAAATGATTAGGAAAAGGTTTATATAGAATACCCAAAAGTTCGAGCACTAAGAATGGCTTTTGAGAAGTGAAAAACGTATTTAAAAAACCATATATGATCAAGTTACTCGAGTTAAATGAGTGTTACTCGAGTAATACGAAAGCTGCATAAATTTCACTCGAGTGAAAAAGGTTTTACTCGAGTAAAAGTTCAGATAATCGATTATCAAGAGGTTGTTAATCGATTATCAGTTCAAAATACACTGTTAATCAATTATCAAAATCTGTTAATCGATTATTAACATTAAAAATCACTTAAAACTTGTTTTTTCAAAAACTAAACCTTTTCTTTCAAACCTTTAAGCCACCTATTGATTTTAGGCAAAGTGAATACTCAAAATATGATATAATCATGCAATCAAAAGAGATTCACTACCCTCTAATAAATTCTACCCAAACTCATAAACTAAAAGACTTGTGAGGCAAAAGATAAAACAATAAAACATAAACTACCAAACTAAGTCTTCATGAGTTGGTTCTCTCTTCATAACTTGATGTTTGTTGTTGCTTGTTGAGCTTGAACTTGATCAACACATTTGTAGCTTGTTCAAAACCTTTTGGCATTTATCAAAACATTCTTCATGGATCTTACAGTCGGGACTCATTGAAGGGATGCACGAAGGATGGGCCGACCTTAGGATAATTAAAAGATAAAAGACTTTAAAAGACATTAACGCGGCGAGGTATGAGAGTGCGAAGTAGTGGAGAGGAAGGTACCCCGGATATCAGGGATATTCGGGTTGTGAATGCAATAGAGTAAGCTAGGGCGGTAAAACACCATGATTCTTTAAGTACTATTCTGGGCGGAACGAATTCCATATGTGGTAGCCAGACGTGATGGGGACTGGGTCCTAATGTCGTGGTGATTTCTGCACCCGGAACTAGAATAGTGTTGTCACCCCTATGGCATTTCGAGAACAGTGAGAGGGACTGGAACGGGGCATCTTGATTTGCCACTGTACCCGAGTTTTCTACAGTGTGCGTTGATATTATATAAATTGAAATGATATGAATTAATTTGAGACTGTACCCGAGTTTTCTACAGTTCTCCTGGCTTGGAGCCAAATTATGTTGAGGCAGCTGTCGTGCCCGCGTGGTAAAGGTCCTATACTCCTGTTAGCTTCCGACTAGGTTGGGTGGATGACCTAGGAGATGTAGACGTGTGTGTGACGATAACGTAACGAGTTCCGCGATGATATTCTGATTTTCCCCAATCATCGATGGTTATAATCCGATAAGATATGATAAAGAAAGTTTAAGAGAGATAAAAGAAATGCTGATTATGAAAAGGGAACTCTTATGGAATAATGAAGTTGAGAAAGGAACTGAGAATAAGGAATGATTATGTTGAGGAATGATAACAAGTTTCGAAGGATAATAATAATAATGAAGATAAGGATAATGAATGAATGACGATAATAATAATGATATCATGATTGATTTCTATGTGGTATGCATGTTGTTTGTCTTGTTTGTATTGTCTTGATATCCAGCCTATCGTAAACCCACACCGTCGACGATTCGTCGTTCGGATCGCTTACTCTCTCTTGTTCGTTGGCATATCGGTCTTGCTGGTATCTCAAAGGGCAGATGGAGCATCGCTTGGAGATTACCACATGGCGTCGTCGGGGAAGCGGCTGGAAACCCACCCGCTATGGATGGGCGTGGATGGGATATACTGAGATGTTGATCGCGGATCCAGAACACAAGCTAAGCAGAGCGACATTGGGATCGTGTTTGGGAAGTGTCACCATAATGGGATACGATAGTAATGAACCACCGCCACAGGATGGAACTAAAGAGAAATCGGTGAAGTTGTTCGGTGTGGAGCTCAAGCCAAGTTCCGAAGGAGAGGCAGCAACCAAGGTAGCATCACTCTCCGGTGAGAAGGCATCAGCAGAAAAGAAAAGGGAGCCGAATCCGGTGGTCTTCATCAGAAGAAAGCTAAAGTAGTGTATCTAGTTTAAGTTGATTGTTTATGTCGTGTGTGAAGGATTACCGAGCGAAGGACCATTTATGTAACTTAGCTAATTTTAATTCTCTATTGTGGAAGTACCTTGTTTAGGAAACTGTTATGAGCACTTTTAATCCAATACAATGAATCACTATGCTTTTTTTGGAATCAAGTTCTTTTATGAACCTTAATGTTTTATGTGAAAGAAGTTTTTAGTAACAACTCGGTTCTCAGTCAAAGAAATTTTAATACACCAATGACTTTTCAAATACGTTTCAAAAAAAAAAAAATTGGCCTCATTTTGCCACTTTAATAAGTAAAAGTCAATTATTTTTGGTTTACGAAAATCGGGCTGTTACACATACTCGTTAAAGATATTCACCATGTTACAGTTTGTTTTTTGTTTGTCATGCAAAAGATCTAAATAATTTAGCCTTTCTTCAATATGATTAATCACAATCAACACCCAATGTTGCCTACAAAAGTGTTTATCAGTTAGTAAATCGAAAATTGTTTGTGCAAATCCACAAATTCATTATCGTAAATTATCTTTACTAAAAAATGACTCACCCAACATTATAATGTGCCAAAAACAACTTTATCTCTTTGTTTGTGCTAAGAGCATCACCTATATATCCATATTTGTCATTACATCATCCAAATCTCGATGCTCAGGTACATCATATGCCCTGTTCATTAGGTCCATTGTCTATCATCAAATCATCATCAAATCATCTGTATTTTGATATAAAAGAAAAACAACAAATAAACAAAAGATTAGATATTTACATCCATCGTATAATGTTCTTTGAAGTTTCCAATTCATTTTTTCTTACATCCAAGCTTAATGCTCTTAAGCAAACACTTCTAAAATTTGAGTGTTAAGTTTAAATCTCATGGAGTTGCCACACTCATAGTTCAAGCAACCATAAGCTTGAGGGAAACCATTGTGGAATCAAGAATTGGTTAGATGACTTAGAGGTCCTCTTAACCAATGATTGATTTATTTATATGTTCTAAATGCTGAAGGTGAGCTAATCTCAGTATGCAATTAGAAAATATAAACTTAAATTAGAAATAAGTATAGTTGATTGTTGAATTGTGAAAGGTTGTTCTTAAATGCTAAGCTATTTATTATTTCTTATAGTCTTGCCTACATGCTACTTGATTACATGTATCAAATGCTATTTGTTAATTGTTAAAAGATAATTTGGATTAAAGGTAATGACTTGAAGTTGAAAATAGGTGGATAACATGTGTCTTGTTATTAATCGGTTTAACCTAGGGGATTAACCGGTTAACCAAGTAAAATCTTCCATATACTAATTCTGAGTAAATGCATAGCCAATTACCAAGGGTTGTTAATCGATATTTTTAAGGAATGGATTATTTATATGTTCTACTTCAAATTTTATGTTTACATCATGGTAATTGATGTGTGTGATGGAAAGAATGATAATAATCATGCATCATACATGGAGATATGGTGGTTGTGGTGAGAAAATGGGGTTAAGATAGATGAGCGATCTAGTGGGCCGTAAGTAGAAATGGAAGGTTGTTGGGAATTATTGTGGGTAAGATGGTCCTCTGATGGGCTTATTTAGCTAACTTCGTCCGGCATAGTCTTGTGGAATTGCAATAATTCTATCTGCAACTCACCCATTTGGGATCGCAGAGGGTGGTTCTCAATGTGGCTTAATCCAAGTTGGATTCGTGATGGGCATAAGGCTCATTGGAAGCATACACGAAAGTGAGACACTTACTCCCGATTGTTTTTCCCTGAAGTGTTGAGATGGAGAAGGTATTGTTGGAAGGTGAATGGAAATCAATGTGTGATCGAGCATGCCTTTTCTGACGGATTTTTTTCCGACACTAATCATGCCTTTTCCGACGGAAATATACGTTAGTATTTTCATTTCCGATATATTTGGTTTTTTGTATTTTCCAACGGATTTATCGACGGAAAATCCGTCGGTAAGGTTGTTTTTTATAAAAAAAAATGAACTAAAACAAATTTATTATTTTTCGTCTGTTTTACTGACGAAATCTTCCGTCGATAATGCATAAATTTAAAAAAAAAAAAGAAAAATTGAAAAAATATTACTGCCAGAATTATCTGTCGAAAAATTATTTCCTTAAAAAATATAATTATAAATCTTTAGTAGAATTTAAAAAATAAAAAAATTAAATAATATGTTGCCGATGGGATTCGAACATGTGACCATTTTAAAGGGAGTTTAAGCCACCAACTACTAGGTTAGACAATAACATGTTGTTTACTTTACAATATTTAAAATCAATACCTATTTTTTAGACTTTAGAAATTAAATCATTTAAAAAATAATAAGAAGAATTCAACATATCACTCCTCACTCTTAACGAGAAGAACTTATCAACGTTGCAGACTAAGGGTTCATTCACCACTGCGAAATTTATCCCGGTTTAAAAAAATACTTAATCCGTTCCTTATTATCTGTCTTTTTTGGAGAGATTTTTTATTTCTTTTTATTTGTCATATTGAGAATTTCAAGAGTGTAATAAATGTTATTTTCCATGTTTGCCCTTATTTAATATGTCTTGGTTTATGTAAGTAGTGGAGAAAAATTAATGATTATAGAGAGATAAAGGGTATAGTGGGAAAAACATAATTAATGTATTGAAAATCTGAGTAATGATTAGATTTCTTAAAGTTTGTGTTTTGTTTGAAATATGACAGATAAATAGGAACGTAGAGAGTATATATATTTATGAATTTTAGGTTTTTTTATTTCTAGGTTATCGATGCACAACAAGTGTTTGTTGAAATGCCATTTATAATCTTGCTTTTAAATGTTAATCTGCTCACGTGGGTTTGATCACTGTTATTCAATTAAATGTTAATCTGCACAGTATTTTAGGACTAAGTGGGTTTGGTGTATGTAGTGGACCGGACCCATAAGCCGACCGCATGCCTTCAATGCCGACCAACGACTCAACGGATAAGTTTAAAACTCCCTAGTACATGATAAGGATGAAGGACTCACCCTTCTTATCCTCTAAGAGCCACGTTAGCCCTATTGGGCCCAACAGGCCCATAAGGTATCACAACATACCTAACAGGTAATCCCCTATAAGAACCACTATGCTATAGGGGCTAAGGTATGTCTCTCATCCCTACTCTCAAGAACTACGTGTGGCTTGATCCCCTTATCACTGGGGGTACGTAGGACCGGGGTCACCCTCGTCAGCTGCAACAACCCAAAACACACATCGTGGTGTCTCCCTAGCAATGGAACACTACATTGGCGCCGTCTGTGGGAATCGGAAAATTTCGATTCCCATCCACAAATCAAAAAATTTGGATTCCAAAAAAAAAAAAATCAACAACATTGTTCTTCCATCTTCGCTTCGGATCCCTGGCGCTGTCACCGCCAAGCACCACCGTTGATACCAGTATGGTTGTGGCCATGGGCTGTCTGCTGGTGCGGTTCGCCACTAGAATCTCTCACTATGGCTGGTGCTATTCTTAGCAAACTGGTGTTGTTCGAAGCTCTCCCTCCTCTGCGGTAGGTCCTGAACCGCCACACGGAGCTTTTCAAGCTCTTCGGCTATGGTAGCACTAGATCCAGAATGACAGAAGCAAGAAAAGAAGACGTCAAGGGGCACCATGTTGTAGAACCGAAGGCCACTGCCGCTGCGCCCCATCATGGCGCTCCTGTCATGATAAAAATATCGTAGATGATGAGCGATTCGCGTCGCGGTTTCAGATTTCAGACCCGCCACGCAGAGCTTGTCCCAGGTTCGAGCACGCCGCCACCATCGAGCACCACCACTTCTCCTTTTGATTTTTGCGGTGTTACCTTCTGATTTTTGCGGCGTTGGCGGTGATGAGCTCGGTAGCGATGGTGCCAATCCTCTTGGTCCAACACGGGTCCAGATCCCCTTGCCTCCGCCACCGCCGTTCGAAACTGAGGCCAGATCTCGGTGGTGTGAGAAGGCCACCATTCGCTCGAACCAGTCATGGCAGCGGAGAAGAGCGAACTCAACCATTGCAGAATCGCGAGCCACCGCGACTCCTCATCCCCCCTGCGTCTCTCCTTAGAGCACCATCAACCATGAAGCTCCTCACCGTTCCCGTCACCAACGAGCACCGGCGCCAGCCCTCGTGTTCTACGCCGTTTCCGACGCCGGCGATGTGGGCAGCATCACCCCAGATCAGCGCCGCCGCTGCACGTTGAGCAGCCCCTATCCATGCAGAACCAAGAGGGAACCCTAGGATTCCCAAAGCAAAAACGGGCCACCAGGCCCAAATAAAAAAAAACAAAAAAAAAAAGAGGCCAGCAGCAAAAAAAAAACAAAAAAAAGGGGGAGGAATGGACTATTGGCCCAAGCTGCACCAAAAAGAAAAACGGGCCTCAACAACTCTATGGGCCAACAATTCAGCAACCTACCTTTAAATCAGGGAAGTTACTCTTTTTAATAATGCCACAAATATTTTATTGACTCACATGACTATTAGTTAGAGACAAAAATAATTTATATTTTGCCATTTAGTTTGATTACATGTTGTTTATTATTTATTATTTAATAGCTATAAATTGTCAATCTTGAACGACAATAACTAATTAATTATTATTTGTGTGCGCATATGCGAGGTACACATACGATGGCCCGAGCGACTGAATAACCCATTCCGAGATCCCCATTAATGGACAAATAATTTTCCGAGTATCACGAATGCAATAATGTTACTTTATTTGGAATCTAGTGGTGATGGCGAGGACCCCCGAGCCGAGTTCTCCTCTTGAAGCTCATGCTCCGAGCGAAAAGCGAGGACCCCCACGCCGAGGTCCCCTCTTGAAGCTTGTGCTCCGAGCGAAGAGTGAGGACCCCCGAGCCAAGTTCCCCTCATGAAGCTCGTGTTCCGAGCATAGAGAAAATCATATTTAAGGAAAAAAAAGGTCGACCCTTAACGCTCAACAAAGCCCATTTTGAGAAGATTGACAAAAGACTTCAATCCAACAGTCTTCGATCCAACATTCCTCACCTCAGCGAATCAGGGAAGGAATTCTCGTTCCTATATTGCTTTCCTATTTACTTGGCATTTTACATGATTACTTCGCACACATGCTTATATTAGTTTACCCGATGCAATATTTTGGACATGTGCTTTAAATACTTAGTTCCTTCTAATCCCTTTACAAGTCGCTTATTATTTGATATTCTCCATGCTGTTACGTAATGTTTTGTTGAGCAAATCTTCGTGCTGCTGAATGCCCTTAAATCTTTGTCTCTCCTGTTGTGATAGGATAATAATTCTTTATATAGATATATCGCCTGTTGAATGACGTACATTAGTTTCCGACAATCGCACATTGTCATTATTCCTAAATTAATGCTTTCATTTGGCTTGTTGTCATTAAATGCTCTGACATATTTATAAATGTCATTCATTACAATTATTGCGCATGATATACCTGAAATTATGCTTCTTTTCATGGGCAATCCTGTCTGGTTGCACGGTATTTAATTATTGTCATTATTATATTTGTTACGTGTGATTTTTTTTAATCATGCTGCTTTTGTTCTGATACTTTATATTCACTTACCAATAATTTTCATTGTTGCTATTCAATTATAATAGATTGTCAAATTAACGACGATCACTGATTATTGTTCTTAAACATGTAATGTAAGGTTCAAGAAAGGATGGTCGGACCTATTGAAAAGGAAGGCCGAGCAGTTAGGATTCTCTCTAGAGTTGACGGGACCATCACGACTCCATGATAGAGAACAGTCCAAAAGTCAAAACGGTTACCGTAAAAACATGTGCTCTTGTAACAACCCGTCACGAGGCTAGCCTAGAACGGGCACTACACACCCACGACGGTCAAACTGTTACGAGTCATGCTATCGGGGCCTCCGTCCACAATGAACTCTCGATCAACAAAACAACGACATGTGAAGCCACAAGTTATGGTCAATTAAGGGCATTACCACGACCAATCCAGGGAAGTTAATTTCTTTTACTTAAGTCATTTCAATGGTATTGATTATGTACACCATTGCATGCCAATGATACAGTTAATTATTATACTTATTAACATTATTTGGTTTAATACCACTAATTGCTCCGACACATTTTTGATACACGTATCGTTTATTATTATTATTACGTGTGATCTTTTTAGAATCATACTATTTACATACTAATATTTTATTCCGTAAACTTGCCAATAATTTTCATTATTGCAATTTAATTATTATACATTGTCAGTTCAAATGACGATTACTGATTATTAATTTTGTATACATATACGAGGTACAAATATGGGTAAACAGTCCATCCCACCGGTTTCCTACCAGATCCCTACACCCGCAGTAGGATATCAGGCTATGATATCAACCGACCAATGACATCCTCGAATTGATCGGTCCCTTCTACCACGACACCCTTGCCTCTCATGGTCACTAAAAGCCCAAAGACGATCCCCGTCAACATCTCTTCTCGAGATCCCAGCATTGCTCACAAGGGCGCTATACAATAGTTCGCCCATAACGGCATACAGGGTGTTTGGGAGGAAGAAGATGAAGAGTACCGAGCAAGCACACGATCTAGCAGTAGAAGAAAAAATGTCTCTATGCCAAATTGATGGCGAGCATATCAACGTTCATGCCAAAAAGGATGTCGAACGCATCAAAATTCAAAAATAGTCTAACTATAAAGACAAACAGGGAAGGATCTTTCTCATTATCTCATTTATGTGATGTACATTGCATGGTTTAAACCTCACATTCATCATTATTGAATCACTTGTTGCACAACATTATATTATCTTAGATAATACTCATAATTAACAGTGAAACAGCTCATACTTCGCTATTAATGTCATTACATATCATTTACTACTTGATATTCTAATATTTGTTTTCATACATCATGTAAAGGTACAAATTTGATGGTCGGAACTACCGGACGTGATAGCCCGAGCACGATGGCCAAAGAATGATGCGAGTGTTTCGCGCATAACCCAAGTCAGGATTCCTATCATCCGAAAGCATGCACAAGCAGACCATAGATCTCGTGCCTCTCAGACGCCTTCTCTAACCCCGCCCTCACAACTTGCAAACATTCAACCCCGTCACAATGCACTCCTTCACAGGTCTAAATCCTCAAGCCTCTCACACAGGTTTGGATGAATCTGATCTAATTGGCAAAGCATTCTCGGAGGGGGAATCCGATTTAGTTGGGGAAGTACACTCAGATTAGGCGATTCTGCTGCACATTCATTCTCTCAATCACCAATCCTTCTGATGTCTCCTAGGATAATACTCCTGTTATCGGGTTAAAGGTTTTGAAAAGAAAAAGACGAAGGCATGTCCGACAACTCAGAAAACAGCCGATCCAAATTAAAGGATATAACACTCCTCTCGCTTGATCAGGGAATTAATCTTTCCTTATCCTAAATTTAATTCATTACTCTTTATTACATTTATGTTTTATATCTTAATTACACATATTGGCTTCCTTGAGATGATTGTAATTGTTGGCCATGAGTGGTACACATGGTCGCTTTATTTATGCTATGAGTATCATACTACCTACATAGTCTCTGAATATGACTCATTGTTTATAAAGTGAATGCATCACTCTTATCTCATTTCTAATTTAATATTCTACTTCCTATCTCTGTATTTGTGATGAAAGGTACAACTGGGGAGGTACAAGCAACTCAGGATCTCTAAAAGAGTCTCACATCATTCGTCCACCCTCATGTTCCGACAATTGCAAAGATCGTGTTTTATTCAACATTCATGCATCTACCGAACGCAACAGGGCCTTATCAGACATCCTTTGATATTATGCAAGCAAGCTCCGTTTCGGCTTTGTTGTTCCGAGCTTCCCTTCGACGACCTTCTAATAAGGATCCGACAGACTATTCCGTTTTCCGAGGGGTTCAGCAGTTATAATTGATTAACATCATTGACGAAAGAATCAGTGCTACATCCTGTCCTATCCACAAGGAATTTTCTCAGATTGTTTTGTTGAAGATGATCTCACTTTTCGCCCTCTCGGCTTAATTTCTCGGCTTCAACTTCGGCTTATTTCTCTAGCTCGACAACATTGTTCTCCGACATTGAGCGCATCTCACCCAGCTGGGGTCTGAGGACTCCCTCTCAAGTAGCCATACTCTGCCACATCGTCCGCTGCTCGGGAGTAGCAACATACTCTAAGTCCCCATGCTCGCCATACGCCAAGTATCATTGTCACCGATCAGTATCTCTGAAAACCTCCCGCCGAGCATCTCAATTCTTATGAACTCGGCACAAGCCCTTTCAAGCTTTACCGCTTTTCTCACTCTTTGTCTTCTCGGCATCCCCGGTATGCTCCTTCTGCTCGTCAAGAATCCGATCATGTTCTCCTATGTGTCAGCATATTTCCGCCAGCTGGGGAGTGAGCACTTCCTCCCGAGCGGCCACATTCCATCTCATTGCCCGCTGCTCGGGATCAGGCCTTAGAGTCATTTGGGAAGAACTTTAACAAGGAAGTTTCTATGCTCGCCACGCGCTGACGATCATTTTTGTCAACCAGTACCTTTGGAGATCTCCCATTGAGTTTTTGGGCTTATACCGAGTTTGAGGGTGCCTCGGACATCAGCATCAAGCATCTCAATTCTTATGAAATGAACACAAGCCTCTTGGGGGGCTTACGTTGTAATGGAATAGGTACATAGCCGACATAGGCCGACCTAGACACTGGTAACATATGATCATCTCCCTGTAAAGGATGTTGCAACATTTCCGCCTATCGCCATCAGATTTGGTATCCACCTCTCTCATCGAAGACTTACTTTAATTCAATCACTCACTTTGGATCACGTTCCTACACACTTGCATGCCCACGATCTCGGTTAGCCGACCAGGTCGGCATTGCTACAAGTGGAAAGGAGGACTGCGACCCGATACTTGACCACAGGTCGAATACATCGCGGGCAGAGGAATACGCCTCGGCTAAGGTACTCATTCCGACAGCATGAACCCGTAAAGCTTACGATCCAATTGGTGATGAGACTCTTGACACACCTCAATACAACGGGGTGTAAGAGTCTCCTTTAGGTTTATTCTTTCAGTGTCATTGTTTGAGCACAAAGAATGCTATCAACCATTTGCGATACTCTTCCAGGAAAAGGGTCTTGGCTTTAAATAGTCTTCTATGTCACCTCCAACCTCGGAAATCGGACGTCTGATCTGCCCAGCACAGAAAAGATCTAAACTCGGCTCAGAGTCAATATGACACTTCCCGAGCTGGGGGGCTTATGTAGTGGACCGGACCCATAAGCCGACCGCATGCCTTCAATGCCGACCAACGACTCAACGGATAAGTTTAAAACTCCCTAGTACATGATAAGGACGAAGGACTCACCCTTCTTATCCTCTAAGAGCCACGTTAGCCCTGTTGGGCCCAACATGCCCATAAGGTATCACAACATACCAAACAGGTAATCCCCTATAAGAACCACTATGCTATAAGGGCTAAGGTATGTCTCTCATCCCTACTCTCAAGAACTACGTGTGGCTTGATCCCATTATCACTGGGGGTACGTAGGACCGGGGTCACCCTCGTCAGCTGCAACAACCCAAAACACACATCGTGGTGTCTCCCTAGCAATGGAACACTACAGTGTATTTTTAATTTTCTCTCTATGTTCCTACTACTCTATATTAATCTGGTATAATTTTCTTATCTACATTCTATAAGTTAATTACTTTGGTAAAAAAATAATTTTTTACACCATGTTTGTGTTTTGATTAAATCAAGTAATTACTCTAAAAATATAAATAAGAATTTTCATTATACCTCATGGTTTGAGTACCTAATAGGGTTGCTGACTTGTTGGTTGAACTTCATATTAGATCCTTTGATTCTTCATTTGGAGACATGACAACAAGTTCATTTTTAAGATGATCATAGGTAGTGAATGAACGGTTGATGTTCTTAACTTATAGCTTTTGAGTTGGAGTATTCTACCCATGAAACCACACCTCAATTCATTCCCCACCTTGTTCTTGCTATTGATCTTCTCTGACATGTTTTTGTTTTTTGTTTTTTTATTACTTGTATTATTAGATGAGTGTAAGGAGAGAAAGTATGAACAAAAGAAGAAAACACATAAGCTAAAACAATTGTTGATAGATTATAATGATTATTATTCTTTTAACATTTAGTTGAGATTGTTTTCATTGATTTTTGTTGTTGTTCAGTTATGATCTTTCTTTTATTAATTAATAATTAATTAGCTTGTTCTTTTATTACTATGTTAATTAGTTAAAAATGTCTTTAATGGTTTGATCCCATTACTGCATAATTTATAATCTCCCATTGCTTAGTAAATAAACTACTTTGGAGCTTTCATCTCTTTCTCTCTGTCTCTGAGGAGAGTTTATTTACTAGCTAGTAATAGTTACTAGCAGTAGTTATTAGTTATTATAGTTAGGAAAATGCTAACAATTAAGTACCCTTAAGGATTTGTGGTGTAATCGAGAATTTAAAAAGTTAAAATTGGTAAAAAAAGAAAATCTTGAAAAATGTGATGTGATGTGATGTTAGGGATTTGAGAATTTTTTCCCACTATGAGAACTTTAACAAGACCCTTATAGTTATTCGTTATATTGGAGATCATCCTTCTCTTATTCCCTATGTTGCATGGGTACTATATTTTAGGGCTCATACTCACACCAAATACATACGTATTCGGTGTGGGTACATGTTGGGCACATCCCGAAGTGGGCCGTGTAAAACCCCGATTTGGCAACTTGAATACACATTTCATTTTTGTACAAAATATGGTAAAAATATGGGCCAAATTTTTCTTTTTTTTTTGTAACATGTAATCATGAATGAATAACATGAGCATGAGAACCGATGGACTTTCGAAAACATTCTTACATTTTAAAAATAGTGTTCTCACGTATCATGTTACACTTCAAGTTCCAAACCGAAGTGTCACAAGACACTGCACTTTGAAACTTACTCTTTTTCGTTTCATTTTTAATGGCCCTTATATTTTTCAAATTTCGATTTCATGAAATTTGGAATAAAACTTAATTCAAGAACATAAGTCTGGGGTTACATGTTGGTACTGCAATGCTAGCTCAAGTGAATACAGGAAACATAATACTTCAACTAAAATCAAAGAAACTACCACCAGGCCCATTAAACTGAAGTCGACGGATCCACGGGAGGTGCCTCACTCGGGTCGATCTCAATCACATCCGCCTCCGGGAAATCTTCATCAGGGTCCTCCTCTGGGTCTTCCTCTGGTTCGCTCTCTTGCATAGCCTCGAATGCCTCGTCCCTTAAATCATTCAGAGCCTCATCCAACTCCTCAAACTCCTCAGCCTCGGGATCAATCCGTGCAGACAAAGGCATCGGATGCCCACCGTGATAATCCGCTGGTCCACCGGTCTGCAAATCCGCGAGTACGAAGCGACAAGTGCGAGTATCGGGTGCTGTTCCTTGAAGAGTATGGTTGGGGTCGAAGATGCGAACCTCAGTGACTCCACGCCACTCCCAACCTCTATAATTTACTTCCCATCTTCCTTCGTCTCGGATATCGAACGTAAACTTAACCGGATCCATGGACTAAAGGGTTGACAACATATAAACAGGTACATGGACAAAAGAATTCGAGAGAGTAAGTATTCCCAAGCATGTTATGCCAACAGTGTGGAATTATATTAGGCAAGATATTAAGAATGAACAAAACAAGTAAACAATCAACATATAAAACAATAACATTTAATCATACCTTCACATGCAAACACTTACTCTATTCCATTAACTGCTTGTCTAAATACCTTAAGCATGTCCTCATCACAATCCATAATTTGCTTCTGCTGCGCAACTCTAATTTCATCACTACCACACAATCTCATCCTCCTCCATGCTTTCACTCAAGGATTATTCTCAACTATATATATATATAAGTCTTTCTTATCTTAGTTAAGTTTTATGAATTCGTGTCCGTCAATGATGCGGGGGATTTTATCATCATTGAGGAAAATCGCTCTCGAAGTTAGCACACACGTCTACATCTCCTAGGTCATCCATCCAACCTAATCGGAAGCAAACAGGAGTACAGGACCTTTACCGTGCGGGCACGACAACTGTCTCACAATCAATTGGCTCCAAGCCAGGAGGTCTACAACCTCAATTATATCAATTCAATTCATATATACATATTCAACGCACACTGTAAAAAACTCGATACAGTGGCAATCAAGATGCCCCACTCCAGTCCCTCTCACTGTTCAAGATTTTCAATCTAGGGGGCGACAGTACTAATTCTAGCTTGCAATGCAAAACTCACCACGTCATTGGACCCAGTCCCTACCACGTTCGTACGCCACATGTGGAATTTGTTCCGCCTAGAACGTACTCTAGACTTCTTGACGTTTCACCGTCATCGTCATCCCCTAATGCAATCTCCTCCTGAGTATCCGCAGATACCCATGGTTCCTTCCTCTCCACTACTTCGGTTACACTCATAAATCACCGCGTTAATCCATGTCTTTTAAAAGTCTTTTAATGATTTAATTAAAGATCTTAATCCTATCGGTCGGCTCATCCTTAGTGCATCCCTTCAACGAGTCCCGACCACTAATCCTCTCAAAACATCTCTTTTCTCAACTTAGCACAGAGCTGGGATTGCCTTGACAAATCAATCTCTCATTTCATAATCCGACTCAAAAATTTTGTTTCTTCTCCTTCTTAAAAATATCCTTTCATAAATTTTCTCAAAAATGATATTTCACAAACCTTTCCCAAAAAAATAAGGTTTCACAAACGTTCTCAAAAATAATGTTTCCCAATCTCTCTTCAAAAATAGTGTTTCACAAACTCTTTTCAAAATAACATTTCATCGACTCTTTTCAAAAATAAGGTTTTATAAACTCTTTTCAAAATAGAACTTTCTCAAATTCTTTCCAAAAATAAAGTTTCACAAATCCTTTTCAAAAATAGGGTTTCACAAGCTCCTTTCAAAATGATGTTTCATAAACCTTTTCAAAAGCAATGTTTCACAACCTTTTTCAAAAATATCCTTTCGTAAAACTTTTTCAAAAATATCGTTTTATGGTTTCCTCAAAATAGCATTGTGTTTCCTTGGCAACCTCAACATTCTATCCCCTCATAGCTCGACCTCAGAAAGCAATCATAGCATCATTCTTTCCCCAAGCTCTGGCTCATCACATCGCTTTCATCACATGATCTTTTCCCCGACAACGTCTTATATCTTTCTTTTACTTTATCTCACATTTCTTTTACTCTGCTTATTCATTATTATTCGCAGCATTATTGTAATCCACAACAATTCAGATCTTATCATGCATAATAAAAGCAAACAAATAATATACTAGCATTCAAACATCATCAATTAAACTTATTCCCTACTCATACTAACTCAGGACCTCTACGTTTCGACTTTTGAGATGGTCGAAACACTTAATATGTTACCTAAATACCACGGTGTTTGGGGGAAACTTCTCTCTCACCTCGACTGACGATAATTCTCACGACGCTCCTTGATTTCCACTGCGACGCTCGTAACTGCTTCCCGATTGTTACTGGAACTCAAATAATTCTCTCTTGTTAAAAATCGTTCTTATAAAATTATTTCGAAAACAAGACATCATTACCAAAATTTCTTATTTGAAAATCACTTTGGTTTTAATTCATAATCAGGATCAAGTAAAAACATTTCTTTAGCCCCATACTTAAGAATTAAAAACTCATACTATTCTTTTCAAAAACTTGTTTAATAAAACATGAATAATTCCTTGGCTTTTTAATAAGGCCACATTTATCTTAAGGTTTTCTTATAAAAACCATTTGTTAAATTTAAAACCATGAACTCCAGAAATCATATAAAAATCTTTTTAAAGCAATACTTTTCAATTGATCAAATCATTTTATTTTCTTCAAAACCGAATCAAATCAAAAGGAAATAACACGAGGATTAAATCAAAAACCTTTTAAAAAAATTATTAATCATTCAAACTATTCAAACACACGCTTATATATATATATATATATATATATAAACCATTCATCATCCATGCATCATTTTACACTCACCATTCATGCACATGAAACAAAAATCAAACACATGTTCCTATTTCCTATGCATGGCCGAATCCTATCACACATAAGACAAGGTTTATATTCAAACACTAATGATTGCTAACACTTTAACAAAACATGCATATATATGAAAAGCAAAACACATCATCCTACTTTTTTAACATCACAATCTAATAATGATTAAAGAAAAAGAACACACTTACTTAAATTTATGCTAACATTATTTAAATCAACATACAAGGAAGAAATCAATTTATCAAAACATGCGTATCATGTTACACTTCGAGTTTTAAACCGAAGTGTCACAAGACACCGCACTTTGAATCTTACTCTTTTTTGTTTCATTTTTAAAGGCCCTTATATTTTTCAAAATTCGATTTCATGAAATTTGGAATAAAACTTAATTCAAGAACATAAGTCTGGGGTTACATGTTGGTACTGCAATGCTAGCTCAAGTGAATACAGGAAACATAATACTTCAACTAAAATAAAAGAAACTACCACCAGGCCCATTAAACTGAAGTCGACGGATCCACGGGAGGTGCCTCACTCGGGTCGATCTCAATCACATCCGCCTCCGGGAAATCTTCATCAGGGTCTTCCTCTGGGTCTTCCTCTGGTTCGCTCTCTTGCATAGCCTCGAATGCCTCGTCCCTTAAATCGTTCAGAGCCTCATCCAACTCCTCAAACTCCTCAGCCTCGGGATCAATCCGTGCAGACAAAGGCATCGGATGCCCACCGTGATAATCCGCTGGTCCACCGGTCTGCAAATCCGCGAGTACGAAGCGACAAGTGCGAGTATCGGGTGCTGTTCCTTGAAGAGTATGGTTGGGGTCGAAGATGCGAACCTCAGTGACTCCACGCCACTCCCAACCTCTATAATTTACTTCCCATCTTCCTTCGTCTCGGATATCGAACGTAAACTTAACCGGATCCATGGACTAAAGGGTTGACAAACATATAAACAGGTACATAGAGAGAAGAATTCGAGAGAGTAAGTATTCCCAAGCATGTTATGCCAACAGTGTGGAATTATATTAGGCAAGATATTAAGAATGAACAAAACAAGTAACACTACAAAAAAAAGGGTAAAATATGGCAGTTATATAAAACCTACCATTTTATGCATTTAAAAATGACTGTTTTTGAACCGCCATTTTATACATTCATATAATGGCAGTTGTATTTAAATTATGGCCCTTAAAACCGCCATTAAGCCCAAATTTCCCCTCCCTCTTTTCAGCCCACTTCCCTCTCAAATTTCATTCACTTCCTCGCTCCCACGCTCCCTCCCTCATGAAATCGTTCTCCTTCTCTGAAACCCCATGACTCGATCTCTTCTCTGAAACCCAAATCTTTCTTCTTCTTTTTCTCCAGAGAGTGGCGCAGCTGCGATTCTGCTTCAGCGAGTGGTGCGGTGGTGCGGCTGGGTTCGTGTTCTTCGATTCACAACGAGTGCTGCGGCTGAGGCTGGGTTCGTCGCTTCATAGGGAGTGGTGTGGCTGGGTTCGATTCTTCGCATGCAGAGGGATTTTCGAAGCATGAGGTTAGTAACCCCTTTCTCTCCAATTAATCTCTGCTCTTCCTATTTGTGTGCTCTTTGTAACACCCCAAATTTTCGTCTCCCAAATAACCGAGAAATTAATTATAACAATTATTTTATAATTGAATTATATTAATTTTGAAGGTTTTAGTTTTTGTACATCATGTGCTTTTATATATAAAAATATGAGATATATTTTTATATGGTTATTTGGTACAAAAATATGAATATTGTAATTTAGTCCTTGGGTTGGGACCTAATTGCAATATTAAAAAGGTGTTTGAAGAAAGAGTAATTAAATTCTTAATTTTTGAATTTTATCAGTATGTAACCGGTTAGAAGGGCTCTGTAACCGATTACACGATGAACTCAGAAAACTGGGTTAGTGCGTTTGATGAGTAATCACGCGTTTTAACCCAAAATTCGCCACGAATCCCACTCGATTCATGGTGGGAGACGCATGTCGCCTTGCATGCTGCTTGAATTCGTCTATATAAGCTTGATTGTTGATCCAATTTGCCTCATTTTTGCTAAGTTTGGTCTGAAAGCGAAATTAGGGTTCCAAGTTCGTCTGAAGAAATTCTTCCTTGTCTCTGAGTGTTGGAGAGTGAGTGATACACCATTACAAAGCTTGAATCAAGGGCTTTGTATTGATATAAAATTTGTGAGTTGAGAGTCCCTGAATCAAGAGAACGAAGCTTGCCAAATTGAGGTGTTGATGCTGTCAAACCTCAGCTTCTGGTTTCTGGAGCTGACTTTGAAGCTCGATTTTGGTAAGCACACGAACCCTTTTGGTTTCAAATCTGTTCCTACCTCTAGTGCATGTTGCAGAGAATTCAATTTGACCATTTTCCCCAATTCTTAATTTGGTTTTGCATGTCAAATTCCCTGGTTTTGGTACCCTGTCTAACTCTATCAGCATGGAGTGGATTTAATGGAAACCTGTGTTGGAGCCTTTCTCTCTGCAATGTTTTGGATCAAACACAACTTAAAGGTAAGGGGGAAGCTTACTATTTGCTAGAATGAGAATAAATTGTTGTAGAATAGAGGATGAGTCACCAAGAGACTTAAAGGGCATAAGTTGAAATGGTTAAATGGCTTGGAGGCCAATTTGAGCTCAATTGATGTTTTGAGCAATGTTATCTGAATGCATGCAAGCTATGTTGATGTTGATTTCATGAATTACTTGGATATTATGTGAATTGATGCATTAAGTTGTGAAATGTGTGCAATTATGTGCAATTTGTGTATCCAAATTGAATGCATGCAAGATAGATATGTTTTTGTGTTTAAACACACTTATTTAAGGTATATGTACTCTGTTAAGGGTTGAAATTTGGTTAGATTTGAGTAGTGAAGAGAATGGTTTGTTAAAACTCATGTTTTAGTGTCAGACTGCATAATCTAACAGGTTACTCGATATTCGTAACCGGTTAGACCCTGTTAAAATGCAAAGGAAAATAAGTTTTACAAAATCAGCATTGTGGTCTTATAAATCCTACTCAAATCTAGGCCTTAATTTCATGGAAAACAATCTGAAAATAAGTTGATTTCACGGTTATAGTTCAGATTGCAGTTAAGGAGTTAGTACCTTAAGGTAATGAGATAGTTTCAAGAGGAAATTATACTCATTGGACAATGAAATGTGATTTAGACTTTTGAATGATATAAACAGTGGTTTTGAGGTATAAACATTGTTAAACTGGTTTATGGATTGGGTAGAGAATTCAAGAAAAAGGATTTTCTGAATTACAATGGTAAACAGTTCAGGTCTGTAATTCTAACCGGTTAGCCTGGAACCGTAACCGGTTAGTACCTGAATCTGAAAAATAAAAAGTTAAGTTTTTGAAATGCCATTGTTTATGATCTCCCAATCTAAGCCTAGGGGCATGTTTTTGAGATAATTCAAAGGAGAATTTTGTGTCAAAGGTTATACCTCAAATAAATCATTCAAAAGAGAAATTGGAATATTTCTAAATCACAGTAATTAATGGAAAGACCAACCTTAGTAATTATGTATGCGATGCATGCATAGAGAAAGGTGATGAAATAGGTTGGCAAGGATTGTTTGTGATGTTCGGGGTACACGACCCTGTACTCTAGGAGTACTAAACTGATGCAACCAACTTGATGACACATTCTGGGAATGTGGCCATTGTCTGGGACATGGTTTCTTGGACACGTTCTGGGAACGTGATGCACACTTTGGGAGTGGTGCTTGATTTTATTCCAAGTATGGTTTGCGATACGTTCTGGGAACGTATATTAGTGTTCTGGGAACACGTTGGTATAATAATGAAATTAAAGATAAAACCAACCTTGATGATTGTGCATTCATATAGAATGGAAGTTGGGTTGGTAGGAACGTTTATCATATTCTAGGAATATGAGGAGGGTACTCCGGGAGTACCAAATTATAACCTACTTGATGACACATTATAGATATGTGGCCAGTGTCTGGGACCTGGTTTTATACGTTCTGGGAACGTATGTTAGTGTTCTGGGAACACATTGATATGCAACCTACTTGATGACACATTATAGATATGTGGCCATTGTCCGGGACCTGGTTTTTATGCGTTCTGGGAACGTATGCGTTCTGGGAACGTGGTGCACACTCTGGGAGTGGTGCTTATTATTCCAAGTATGGTTTGCTACACGTTTTGGGAACGTGGTGCACACTCTGGGAGTGATGCGTATTATCCAAGTATGGTTCGGCATTACGTTCTGGGAACGAATGTCGGTGTTCCGGGAACACAACGGTGTATTGGATGGACGTCCAAGATGGACTTTTAGAGGCCTCAGTTGTGGAGGAAATCATGCATCATGCCACCTGCATTGAAAGAATTGTTATGATTAACCGGGTGTGCTCATATGGTTATGCATCATGATTTGCTACATGTTAACTTGTGGATGTTAGTTTTATTCTCATTTGATTATGCGAATATGTATAGCTAACACCCATGCTCTTATTAGGTGTTGATCGTGCATCTAGATTGCACAAGAATCAGTAAAGGGAGATGTCCCTTATGTGCCTGCAGAGTATAGAAAGTGTGGGTTGGGAACCCGTTGTGCAGATATCGAGGATCCGACCAGAAGGAAGTTTGGACAAAGGACCAGTGACCAGCTCTATAACATTTCTATTTTTAATAGAACTTATATGATATATATTTTGGAAAAAGGTATCATAAGAGGAATTCAGTTTCATAATTATACTTATTTGGCATTAATGGACTTATTACACTTGATATAGTTGGGGGTATAATACGATAATTTTACTATGTTTTCCGCAAACTCTGATTTTGTTAGTCAACCTCATTACTAATCAAGTGTTTGTGAAAAGAAATTTTCAAGGGAAGGGAAAATTATTATTTTCAGATCTTTTTCCAACGATAACAAGTCCAAGTTTTCACAAACTTCTTACTTTTCTTATAAAGTAAGATGATATACAAGGAGTGTTACACTCTTTTTTGTTTTTTTCCATGTTTAGGGATTGATTTTGGGGAAAGCTTTTCTTCTTTATTTCAATTTTTTGATTCACCAAAAGTAATAATTTGTTATCTGATATGGTGGTCAATTCGTTATCTCATAGGCAAGATATGGGTTTTTCCTTTTTGTAGAGATCAGGGCTTCTCCAGTCTCTAATAGGCAAGATATGGTTGTGGGAATTTATTGTGAATTTAATTCATTTCAGCCATAAACTTCTGAATTTTATCAACTAAATTTACCTCTTATTATCATCATCTTTCTCTATATATAGTGGAAGTCATTGCCTCCATCCTTCACAACCGATCACTTTTCATTTGCTAGTGTGAAGCAGCTCTTATATCCCAATGTTAGTTGCAGCTATGTTACATTTAATTTATTAATAAATTAGCTAAGTTCAATTTTTTTCCTTGAATTGGTCGTTGTTTTACTTTGTAAAAGAAAGACTTTCTTTTAGGCTTTCATTTAGTTATTTTTTCTATGAAAGAAAGGCATTCGTTTAGTTATTTTTTCTGTACATTTTGTGGTTGCAGTGTTAAGGCCATGGTACTGTCTTTGGTTAGTGTGGTGTGTGCATAAATTTGATTTTTTTCTCACATATTGCTTGTCAATATATCATTCTATTAGTAGTTGCTTGTGAATATATCATTCTATTTCATTGTGAATATATCATATAGTTGATTTTTTTCTCAACGTAGATGAAGTATTAGTAGCTGCTTGTGAATGTATCATTCTATTTCCATTGCTTTTGATACCAAAGAACCAAAGCACATATTGTACTGGCAGTGGATTTTGAGATATTTTCCTTAATACATTTTCTCTCCTGCATCTTTCCCTCTTTCAGTTGTTGCATTTCATGCTTCCGAGGTAGGAGTGCAACAAGATTTGATTAGATTTGATGTCTGTTAAGGAAGATCAAATATGTTGAAACATTTTACATATGATACCTTAGCTTTTAACATATATATTTTGCATATGCTAAGGAAGAAATTTTGGACTTGATAAAGTTAAGATCATGGTCATGGCTGAAGTAAAAAAATAGAGATCTTGTGTATCCATATTGTAACTGGTATGCTGATCCTATGTACTGCATTAATAATAATTGATATCAGTAGTCAGGGGAAACAATAAAGTGGAACAAGGGTCATACTTATGAGACTATTTGAACGAGGGTTAAGTCTAATATCAGTAGTCACTCTCTTACTCTTTCACATATCACTTTCATTTGTTACAAAGGTGAAACAGCTCCTGCATCCCATGGAAACAAGTAAACATCATGGTATCACCATGATCCTGGATTTCTTGGATGAAGTTATTCGGAAGCCAACTGTACTAATAGGAAACTCTGTTGGAAGTCTTGCTTGTGTCATCGCTGCCGCAGGTATGTTTGATGCATTTGCTAGTAGCTGGAGATGTAACCGTAACTTATGTAAGACAGTTAAACATGTAGAGTTTATGTCAGAAACTTCTTTTTTGCCTCATTTGTGAATTGTAATAGTCTTTAACCAGATTCAAGTCAAATTCTTGTTAGAGGAATTGTGCTGTTAAATTGCGCTGGTGGCATGAATAACAAAGCGATTGTTGATGACTGAAGGATCAAGCTACTATTACCTTTACTCTGGCCTGTTGATTTTTTATTGGAGGATAAAGCTACTATTATCTTTTGCAAAAGGTTGGTTTGTCTCTTTCTACAACTATCTTAGCCAAATTTATCAACAGCTGAGCCAAATTTGGTAATTTACTATGAACTTACTTAATAAAGTTTTTGAACTTAAATTATCACTTTTATTATGATTCATCTTGTAAGAAGTTTGATCAGTTGGTGTGTAGTGAAATCTCACGGAAAATGTGAATCATTCTTCAGGGAATTTTTTCGTAAATATATATTTAATTATATTGTGATAATTATTTTTCACATGCATCTTTTCATGTTTTAGGAACTTCACTACCTTGTTGGGGCAGTATCAAACCCAAAAGGCCATTTGCTGCCATTGTGGGTGGTTCCAAGATCTCATCCAAAATTGGAGCGATTGAATCACTTCTAGAAAAAGTTGACTATCTTCTTCTTGGTGGAGGGATGATCTTCACGTTTTACAAGGCTCAAGGTCTCTCTGTGGGTTCATCCCTTGTAGAGGAGGATAAGTTGGATCTTGCTACAACACTACTAGCAAAAGCCAAAGCAAAGGGGGTTTCTCTCTTGTTACCAAGTGACGTGGTGATAGCTAACAAATTTGCTCCCGATGCAAACAGCCAGGTTTGTTTTGTAAGCTATGTTAGATAAAATATTCCTAAGCAGACATAGTCAGTGGAACCACTTGATTAACATTCATGTTGTAATGTCATTACCAACAAACATTGATATTCCCTTAATCTTTTGCCATAATTTCCTTCAATTTTCAGAGAGAAAAGTTAAAAGTTAAAACTGTATTGCTCATATGCAAAGAGAATTTGAGGAACATTTTGAGTTAGGTGTATGGAAATAAGGAGGCAGTGGATGAAGAACCCGTGGAGGTAATACCATGATGTTTACTTGTTTCGATTTTAGGTAGCATTAGTGGGATACGAATCATGGTATTTCATCATGTTTTCTATGTTCTCTTTGGTTTCATCCTTTCAGTGAAACTAAAATATTGGATTGCTATCTTCTTAGATTCGATGTGCTTGAAAGTTTATAAGAGTATAATATAGATTTGTCTTTTTAGATGCATTTGAAAGTTGGATTATGAATCTGAAAGGAGAGCGAATTATGGCTCCTACTGTTGTTGATATTCCGGCAAGTGTACCGGGTCAGCAAGTAATATAGTCGGAAGACCAGTATCGTCCCACAGAGATTGTGAATAGAATTCTATAATTCGTACCTTATTTTAATTATTAGTGTCACTTGCAAATTATTGCTGAAAATTAAATATGAATTTGTGAATTGAAAACTAAAACTAAACTATGATTATCTTAAGAAAAACAAATTAAAAACGAAGAAGAATAAGATGGGAAAGCGTTAGGAATCCGGTTTCATTGTAGAATCTAGTTTACTAGTTATGAACCTCTGTTTTTCTCTTGAATCAACAACAATTTTAGATTTAACAATTACCAAATGTCTTTAATAATTGTGTTTCCTAATTAATTGCTACTCTTAATCCCTTAAGTAGTCCCCAATCAATTAGCCATTCATTAAGCTTGCTGAAATTTCAATGTTATACAACCAACAAGAGTATCCCTACCAATGAACAATTGTAAAGCTTGATTGCTATGGTCATACCAAATTCCCAATTCGTCAATTGTGAAATTAGGTTCCCAAAACACAAACGGGCCCTTATTCATGTTAAACAATAAAAACACAATCAAGCAATTGATTCAATTGAAAAACATTAATTCATAACGATTATAAACAAAACGATTCAAACAAATCCACCATCATCCTAACTGGGGTTTTAGTTACACATAATTAAGAATGAAAAGTAAGAGATAAGAGAAGAACCCATAGCCATAGACAACTCTTGAGCCTTCAATAATCTTCAATCTCCAAGGCGGATTCCTCCGGTTGTTAATCTCCGATCCTTTATCTCATACATAAACTCTCTACTCTCTGTAATCTCCCCTCATTGACTCTGAAAAACTACTCTAAAACCTAATTTTAATGTTACAAATCCATTCTGGACTGCAATTCTGAGTTGGGCCTTTTCTGCAGTACGCGCGCCCCAGGCGCACGGGGCCTCGCGCCTCCGGCGCGCGGGGTCTGATGATTTTTTTCTCTTTTTTAGTCTGGCGCGCCTCAGGCGCACCCGTCCTCGCGCCCCAGGCGCGCGAGGAAGTCCCTGGCTCCGTTTTGCTCCGTTCTTTTTCCATATGCATGATCTTTTCGTCCTCTTTTCAGGTCCATAAATATTTTCTTCATTGGAGCTACAAAAAGTACCTGAAACACTAACAAACGGATCAAAACGTTCAAAAGATTCACAACTCCTAACTATTTCTAAAAACTAACAAAAAGCCTACAAAATACTTAAGAAACAAGCCTAACACTTAGTAAAAGGGAGTCAATTCAATTCTCAAAACACTATATATTAGACCCAAATCAACTGCCCAAGGAAGATCATCCAATGCAAGCAATGCTCAAGAATGATGTAGTTTTTTTTTGTCGCATTATTATAGAATGTGTTCTTTTTTTTGTTAAATCTAAGACTTAGTGATTTTATGAAGCAGGAATGATGTAGTTTTTTCTTAGACTTTATGAATTTAGAATCACTTTGATGTACTTATGTTTGATACCTTATTATTTTGGAGTTGAATTGATCTCACATGTTGGAGATTATGTACGCAAGTAATTAATGAATGCTTTTTATATTATTACTTTTTTTTAAACTATATTA
Organism: Crotalaria pallida; assembly: GCA_037953625.1. Taxonomy (NCBI): domain Eukaryota; kingdom Viridiplantae; phylum Streptophyta; class Magnoliopsida; order Fabales; family Fabaceae; genus Crotalaria; species Crotalaria pallida. Next base: position 30,639,103 of record CM075653.1, read on the forward strand.
TTATTACTTCTTTTAATTGCATAATTTTTATGTATATTACAATTATTAGATAATTTGTAATAATGATTAAGTCTAAAAGAATTAATAATTTGAAAATATAAGACTAAAAAACTATTAAAAAAAAGAAAGGCCAATATAAAAAAAGAAAGAAAATTATGGCAGTTAAAACAGCCTTAATTTACCAAAACAAAAATCATTTAGCTATTAAAATTATGGCAGTCAAAACCGCCATTTTATTCATAAATTAAAGAGTAAAATTGCGTCGGTTTAAACTGTCGTTATTCTCCTTGTTAATTACGTCGGTTAAGACTACCATAATTATAACGAGGAAAATCATTTAACTATTAAAATTATGGCAGTCGTAACCGCCATTTTATTCATAAAATAAACCGCCATTTTAAACAGTGTGATTGCGTCGGTTTCAAAAATGGCGGTTTGAAACTGCCATTTTATACCGAATGCGGAAAGAAATATGGCCGTTCATGATGACCCTCCATTGGTGCGAAATACGGCGGTTAAAATAGCCATTTAATACCTTTTTAACTGCCATTATTTACCCGTGTTTTTGTAGTGTAAACAATCAACATATAAAACAATAACATTTAATCATACCTTCACATGCAAACACTTACTCTATTCCATTAACTGCTTGTCTAAATACCTTAAGCATGTCCTCATCACAATCCATAATTTGCTTCTGCTGCGCAACTCTGATTTCATCACCACCACACAATCTCATCCTCCTCCATGCTTTCACTCAAGGATTATTCTCAACTATATATATATATAAGTCTTTCTTTTCTTAATTAAGTTTTATGAATTTGTGTCCGTCAATGATGCGGGGGATTTTATCATCATTGAGGAAAATCGCTCTCGAAGTTAGCACACACGTCTACATCTCCTCGGTCATCCATCCAACCTAATCGGAATCAAACAGGTGTACAGGACCTTTACCGTGCGGGCACGACAACTGTCTCACAATCAATTGGCTCCAAGCCAGGAGGTCTACAGCCTCAATTATATCAATTCAATTGATATATACATATTCAACGCACACTGTAAAAAACTTGGTACAGTGGCAATCAAGATGCCCCACTCCAGTCCCTCTCACTGTTCAAGATTTGCAATCTAGGGGGCGACAGTACTAATTCTAGCTTGCAATGCAGAACTCACCACGACATTGGACCCAGTCCCTACCACGTTCGTACGCCACATGTGGAATTTGTTCCGCCTAGAACGTACTCTAGACTTCTTGACGTTTCACCGTCATCGTCCTCCCCTAATGCAATCTCCTCCTGAGTATCCGCAGATACCCATGGTTCCTTCCTCTCCTCTACTTCGGTTACACTCATAACTCACCGCATTAATCCATGTCTTTTAAAAGTCTTTTAATGATTTAATTAAAGATCTTAATCATATCGGTCGGCTCATCCTTAGTGCATCCCTTCAACGAGTCCCGACCACTAATCCTCTCAAAACATCTCTTTTCTCAACTTAGCACAGAGCTGGGATTGCCTTGACAAATCTATCTCTCATTTCATAATCCGACTCAAAAATCTTGTTTCCTCTCCTTCTTAAAAAGATCCTTTCATAAATTTTCTCAAAAATGATATTTCACAAACCTTTCCCAAAAAAATAAGGTTTCACAAACGTTCTCAAAAATAATGTTTCCCAATCTCTCTTCAAAAATAGTGTTTCACAAACTCTTTTCAAAATAACATTTCATCGACTCTTTTCAAAAATAAGGTTTTATAAACTCTTTTCAAAATAGAACTTTCTCAAATTCTTTCCAAAAATAAAGTTTCACAAATCTTTTTCAAAAATAGGGTTTCACAAACTCCTTTCAAAATGATGTTTCATAAACCTTTTCAAAAGCAATGTTTCACAACCTTTTTCAAAAATATCCTTTCGTAAAACTTTTTCAAAAATATCGTTTTATGGTTTAATTTCCTCAAAATAGCATTGTGTTTCCTTGGCAACCTCAACATTCTATCCCCTCATAGCTGGACCTCAGAAAGCAATCATAGCATCATTCTTTCCCCAAGCTCTGGCTCATCACATCGCTTTCATCACATGATCTTTTCCCCGACAACGTCTTATATCTTTCTTTTACTTTATCTCAGATTTCTTTTACTCTGCTTATTCATTATTATTCGCAGCATTATTGTAATCCACAACAATTCAGATCTTATCATGCATAATAATAGCAAACAAATAATATACTAGCATTCAGACATCATCAATTAAACTTATTCCCTACTCATACTGACTCAGGACCTCTACGTTTCGACTTTTGAGATGGTCGAAACACTTAATATGTTACCTAAATACCACGGTGTTTGGGGGAAACTTCTCTCTCACCTCGACTGACGATAATTCTCACGACGCTCCTTGATTTCCACTGCGACGCTCGTAACTGCTTCCCGATTGTTACTGGAACTCAAATAATTCTCTCGTTAAAAATCGTTCTTATAAAATTATTTCGAAAACAAGACATCATTACCAAAACTTCTTATTTGAAAATCACTTTGGTTTTAATTCATAATCAGGATCAAGTAAAAACATTTCTTTGGCCCCATACTTAAGAATTAAAAACTCATACTATTCTTTTCAAAAACATGTTTAATAAAACATGAATAATTCCTTGGCTTTTTAATAAGGCCACATTTATCTTAAGGTTTTCTTATAAAAACCATTTGTTAAATTTAAAACCATGAACTCCAGAAATCATATAAAAATCTTTTCAAAGCAATACTTTTCAATTGATCAAATCATTTTATTTTCTTCAAAACCGAATCAAATCAAAAGGAAATAACACGAGGATTAAATCAAAAACCTTTTTAAAAAATTATTAATCACTCAAACTATTCAAACACACGAATATATATAAACTATTCATCATCCATGCATCATTTTACACTCACCATTCATGCACATGAAACAAAAATCAAACACATGTTCCTATTCCCTATGCATGGCCGAATCCTATCACACATAAGACAAGGTTTATATTCAAACACTAATGATTGCAAACACTTTAACAAAACATGCATATATATGAAAAGCAAAACACATCATCCTACTTTTTTAACATCACAATCTAATAATGATTAAAGAAAAAGAACACACTTACTTAAATTTGAAGAAACCGCAATTGGTGGTTGAAACAACTAAGGAACCCTAGGAACACACCTAGAAGGGGGGTTGAATAGGTGTAAAAGAAACCTTGAAAGATTTTCGAACGAAACAAATCGAAACAATCAAAACAAAAGATTTTTTCAAATTCTACAGCACTTAATCGATTAACCTGCAATTTACTCGAGTATTAATCTATTAAATATATGCTTAATCGATTAAATCTGACAGAAAACAGAAAAATCAATTTTTCATTCGAATACGAAAATCAATCAATTAACACGTAAGATCAGAGATTCAGCGAAAACAATTAACACCTATATTCTTATTGATTACCCTAGTTATGAAATTGATTTTCCCTTTATCAATTTGAACAATAAAGATTCAATTCAATCAATTATGAAAATCAATCTTTCTTTAGGTTTTCAACCAAGAACACAATCAATGACTTGAATGTAAAGAGTTAAGGGTTTAGAGATACGACACAGTGATTTATCCTGGTTCACTTTCATCCGCTTGAAAGCTACATCCAGTCCCCTCTTCAACCAAGAGAGATTCTTCACTATGAGGAATTAGAGTTCTCAAATTACAAGTAAATGCCTCACAAGACTCCCTTCTTGCTAGCCTACAAGAGATACTCCACACCCTTGCCTTGTAATCCTATTGATCTTCTCTCTAATCTAACCTCTACCCCTTGTTGATAATCGACACAACAAGTCATCAATTGCTTGATGATAATCCACACACCAAGTCTTCACTTTGCTTGATTCACAACCAAGACTTTCTTCTTCTCCAATGAGATTTGCTTGATGATAATCGACACACCAAGGCTTCTTGTTTGTTGTAGTTGGCTTGCCTTCTTGCAAAGATTACAACTCAATGAATACACATGACATTCCTATGAATCTCAATCAATAGCTATGACAATTCACAATAAGAGATTCAAAGGTTCTTGATCAAAAGAATATGAAAATATGAAAGCTTTGATCTTTGAAATTGAGAGAGAATAGAATGGCTTGATTCTTGTAAAATTGATTATGAAAGTGATCTCATTAATCACAAAGATTAGGAAAAGGTTTATATAGAATATCCAAAAGTTGTAGCACTTGAAAACTGATTTTGAGAAGTGAAAATCGTATTTTAAAAAACCAGTTCAGCAGTACTTAATCGATTAAATCTTTACTTAATCGAGTACTAATCGATTAAATATGTTCTTAATCGATTAAACATATCTGATACTTATTTAAAACTTGTTTTATCAAAACCAAACCTTTCCTTTAAAACCTTTAAGCCACCTATTGATTTTAGGTTAAGTGAAAACTCAAATTATGATTTAATCATGACTATGATAGAGATTCACTACCCTCTAAATAAACTCTAACCAAATAAAAGACCTAAGAAGCTTGAGAGGCAAAAGATAAAACAATTACAATTACACTCAAACTAAGTCTTCATGAGCTTGTTTTCTCTCTTCACTTGATGTTTGTTGTTGCTTGTTGAACTTGAACTTGATCAACATCTTTGTAGCTTGTTCAAAACACTTTGTCATTATCAAAACATTCATCATGGAACTTACAATCTCCCCCTTTTTGAAAATGACAGACCATGTTTTGAATTTGATTGAAGTTGTTGATGCTTTAACAATTTGATCACTTGGTAAGAAACTTGCTCCCCCTCAATCAATGCATTTGATATTTGAAATCCAATTGATAGAAGCTTGATTCTCCCCCTATCTTCAACAACTTAGCTCAACCTACATAAAAACAACAAAACAACCTTTCTCCACAAAAACATATCATTTCTCCCATTTTTCAAAACATACCATTTCTCCAAAACATACCATTTCTCCCCCAAAATATCGTTTCTTCAAAACATACTATTTCTCCCCCTTTGGCATTATCAAAAAGTAATATATATACCAATTGAAATATAAAATACTAAGCCAAAATAGAGAAATAAAGAAATGATTATGATTTCTCTATAACAAACATTTCTTTTCAACATTGATACCAATTGGAATATAACAAGTACTATACTTTGAAATGTGATACCAATTGGCAAGAAAATATAACAATGAATTATGAACCAATAGAAATACTAAGAAGTCGTAATACCAATTGAGATATCATCAATGTAAAGAAATAAGATATATTGTGATATTTCTTCAATAACAACAAAAACATGATAATCATCTAATCATCAAAATTAGTATCAATTGAACTTTAGAAAAGAAATTGAGGAGATACCAATTGAGAAGATACTATAATCATCAATATCTAACAATATCACTTGTACCAAATTTGTAGGACATTCACTTGAGATGCAAATGTAATACCAATTGAATATGCAAATGTATGAATAACACTTGTAAGCCCTTTGCTCTTCAATCATACCTACAAAACAATCATGCTTTGCTTTTTGGTATCCAAATTGTCTTGGATCCATTTTTGTTAGTGTAGGGACTTTCACCCTTTTTCATCCAAACAAAATCTCCTTTAGGTATACCATGCACTTTAACATAACACACATTTGAAGTATGTCCATGAGTACCACAATAGAAACATGTTGGTGCATTTGAGAAATCAACTTTAGAAAAATCAACAACATTTCTATGAGAATTACTCTTAGCATTAGTATAACCAAAACCAAACTTGTTTGAATTTTCTCTTTGAAAATTTAACAATGTGCGCAATCTAATATCACCATTTGAGAAACTAGCAAAGCTTATTTTTCAAAATAGCATTTTCATCTTTAAGCAACTTGCAATTCTCACAATCAACCACAATATTCACTCTACTAGCACAATCACAAGAAGAACTAGCATATATAAGATCAAGAGTTTCATTTTCAAGATTAAGCTCATCAACTTGTTTTTGAAGTTCTAAAATATCTTGTTGATGTTTCAAAATGAGCTTCTTCCTTTCAATGTTTTTCAAAGCTAGTTTTTCAAGTTGTTCATGCATTTCTTCATAAGCATTATATAACAATTCATATTTAGAAGAAATTTCGGATTTAGTATGACTTACATCGCTTTCCTCGCTTTGATAACTTGATTCATCATTTGAACTTTGTTCTTCATCAACTAGAGCTATCAAGTTGAGACAAGCAGCTTCTTCATCATCCGATGAACTACTCAATGTGCTTTTCTTGTTATCTTCATCACTATCCCAAACTATGTATGCTCTTTTAGATTTAGAATTTTTCTTGTCTTTCTCCTTCTTCTTGAGATACTTAGAGCACGAATACTTGAGATGTCCGGGTTTTCCACATTCATGGCAAACTACACCTTCTTTTGAAGTCTTGGTCTTGTAGTGTGGGGAATCCTTCTCTTTACTTTTGTCCTTGTTCAACCTTCCTTTTCTCCTTAGAAACTTGTCAAACTTCCTTAGTAAAAGTTTCATTTCTTTTTCATCAACATCCGAATCGGAATCTTCACTATCATCATCATCGGAACTCTCTTTCTTTTTATATGATCTATTGACTTTAAGAGCAAGTCCCTTTCTTCCTTTGTTCTTATCCAACTCTTCATTGATACTTAATCGTCCAAGCTCCATTTCATGTTCTTGAAGCTTTCCGAAAAGTGTTGCTAGATCCATAGCATCCAAATTCTTAGATTCAACAATAGCCGTTACTTTTGGTTGCCAATTCCTGTCTAAACATCTCAACACTTTGTTAGAAAGTTCACCTTGTAAGAAAGTCTTACCAAGAGCAAGTAAATGGTTAATAATATGAGTAAAACGCTTTTGCATATCATTAATGGATTCATTTGGAAGCATATGAAACAATTCATAATCACGCATTAAAGCATTCAATCTAGCTCTCCTAACCTCACTAGTTCCTTCATGAGTCACTTGTAAAGTGTCCCACATTTCCTTAGCACTAGAACATTGGGAAACCCTAAAGAACTCGTCATAGGATAAAGCGGATGTGATGATATTCTTTGCTTTATAATCATATTGTACTTTCTTTCTATCATCATCCTTCCACTTGTCCTCGGGGATCAATTGTTCTACACCTTCAACTAAACTAGAGGGGATATGAGGACCTTTTTCAACTACTTTCCAAATTTCACTATCTATGGCTTGGATAAAGATTTTCATTCTAACTTTCCAATATGCATAGCCTTCTCCGACAAACAATGGAGGACGATTTATTGAGTAACCTTCACCACCAAAGAGATTCATGGAACCCATTGCGATTTTCTTAAAGGATCTTTACGAAAAAGCTCTTATGCTCGTGTCTTTCGACCGAGCTCTGATACCAATTGAAGAAACCACAATTGGTGGTTGAAACAACTAAGGAACCCTAGGAACACACCTAGAAGGGGGGGTTGAATAGGTGTAAAAGAAACCTTGAAAGATTTTCGAACGAAACAAATCGAAACAATCAAAACAAATGATTTTTTCAAATTCTACAGCACTTAATCGATTAACCTACAATTTACTCGAGTATTAATCGATCAAAATATATGCTTAATCGATTAAATCTGACAGAAAACAGAAAAATCAATTTTTCATTCGAATACGAAAATCAATCAATTAACACGTAAGATCAGAGATTCAGCGAAAACAATTAACACCTATATTCTTATTGATTACCCTAGTTATGAAAATGATTTTCCCTTTATCAATTTGAACAATAAAGATTCAATTCAATCAATTATGAAAATCAATCTTTCTCTAGGTTTTCAACCAAGAACACAATCAATGACTTGAATGTAAAGAGTTAAGGGTTTAGAGATACGACACAGTGATTTATCCTGGTTCACTTTCATCTGCTTGAAAGCTACATCCAGTCCCCTCTTCAACCAAGAGAGATTCTTCACTATGAGGAATTAGAGTTCTCAAATTACAAGTAAATGCCTCACAAGACTCCCTTCTTGCTAGCCTACAAGAGATACTCCACACCCTTGCCTTGTAATCCTATTGATCTTCTCTCTAATCTAACCTCTACCCCTTGTTGATAATCGACACAAGAAGTCTTCAATTGCTTGATGATAATCCACACACCAAGTCTTCACTTTGCTTGATTCACAACCAAGACTTTCTTCTTCTCCAATGAGATTTGCTTGATGATAATCGACACACCAAGGCTTCTTGTTTGTTGTAGTTGGCTTGCCTTCTTGCAAAGATTACAACTCAATGAATACACATGACATTCCTATGAATCTCAATCAATAGCTATGACAATTCACAATAAGAGATTCAAAGGTTCTTGATCAAAAGAATATGAAAATATGAAAGCTTTGATCTTTGAAATTGAGAGAGAATAGAATGGCTTGATTCTTGTAAAATTGATTATGAAAGTGATCTCATTAATCACAAAGATTAGGAAAAGGTTAATATAGAATACCCAAAAGCTGTAGCACTTGAAAACTGATTTTGAGAAGTGAAATTCGTATTTTAAAAAACCAGTTCAGCAGTACTTAATCGATTAAATCTTTACTTAATCGATTACTAATCGATTAAATATGTTCTTAATCGATTAAACATATCTGATACTTGTTTAAAACTTGTTTTCTCAAAACCAAACCTTTCCTTTAAAACCTTTAAGCCACCTATTGATTTTAGGTTAAGTGAAAACTCAAATTATGATTTAATCATGACTATGATAGAGATTCACTACCCTCTAAATAAACTCTAACCAAATAAAAGACCTAAGAAGCTTGAGAGGCAAAAGATAAAACAATTACAATTACACTCAAACTAAGTCTTCATGAGCTTGTTTTCTCTCTTCACTTGATGTTTGTTGTTGCTTGTTGAACTTGAACTTGATCAACATCTTTGTAGCTTGTTCAAAACACTTTGTCATTATCAAAACATTCATCATGGAACTTACAAAATTTATGCTAACATTATTTAAATCAACATACAAGGAAGAAATCAATTTATTTCTTTTATTTTTATACCAAAACCGAATAGGAAAAAATCACTCTATACAATCATACCATAAATCAACTTCATTTATTCAAGGCTAACTCAAACAAGATCACATAAGAAAATAAAAATGACTTGAATAGGATTTGTTCCAAAACCGAATGGAACATAAAAATTACTTTTAAGTTTTTAATCAAAGATTCAAGCTCTCATGGGTTTAAAATTCACAAATCCATCAAATAAACACATATGTAAAACAAAATGAACTATCTTGGACATTTATAAACACAAAACCGTGAGCTTCACATAAAAATTCAACAAGTTCTAATCAAGTCACAATAACATCAAGAATTATGTCAAAATCTTTAACCTCTAAAAATTCATGCATGTACCTAAAATCTTTAAATGAGACAAATTTCCATCATGCATGTAAATGAAATGATGATCAAACATGGTTTTCTATTCTCCCTATGTTTGGCCGAATGACCACATGCATCAAGGCAAGATCTTACAATTTTATTTTCACATGCAAAGATCAAAACTCATAGATTATATCATGCAAATTTTCAAAGCATCATTTTCTTTCTTAAAATACCAACCGAACCATCATCATCATCATCACACACACAAAATCTCTATTCAAACTCTTTTTACACTAAAATTATTTTTAAAGCTTGTTAGTCTTATTTTCTTTTGAAAACCGTGACATGCATCAAAGAAAATTAAGACTATGCACTCAAAACAAACATACAAACTCAAGCTTCATGTTTTCTCAAAGATCAACTATAGATCAAGACATGCAAAAGAAGATCAAAGCAAAAATATAAACTTAAACTCTAATCCTAGACAAAACCGTGAAGAACAAGTTTTACAAGTTAAAGATTAAAGCTTCCAAGCACACACATTCAAGATCAAGTCATAAAAATAACATAAAAAGCATTTAAACTTCAAGATCATAAGAAAATAAACACAGGCATCACAAAAATTAAACTTAAACAAAGTCCATAATAAAGTCCTTTACAAAACTAGAATTATTACATTAAACTCTCTTAAACAACTACCTTATACAAAATCCTAATCTTCAAGCTTCAAATCCTCCTCTCCTCCTACTAGGGTTTGCTTCGGCCTCCTCTTCTCTAGGGTTGATGGGTGGTTTTCTTCTTGATCTTTAAAGAAGAATGTGGTTGAGAAAGAAATCAAAGGTGTTTGGGTTGAGATGTTTGGGTTTTCACTCTTCTTTTTCTCTTCTCCTCTCACGGCCTAGCTTTCTTTTCTCTCTATGTCTCAAGAGCTTGATGGTGCTCTTGGGACTAAGTGTTTGTAATTGTGAAGGAAGTGAAGAAAATGAACTAGCCAACACACACACACACGGTTTTAATGGCAAAACAAGGCTGGGTAAATTTCCTCTTCTAGCCTCGATTCAAGGTGTTGGTTCATGGGCAATTCGGTCCACTCAAAATGTTGCATGGGAGAGGTCTTATCAAGGGAGAGACAAGGTGAAGAAAAGTCTCTCTAGGCATCATGACTCACACCACCTAGTTTTCTACTTATTTTCCTATTTAAATTTTCACTTTCTTAATGCATAAGAAAATGCATTCTAACTTGATCCTCCTAGTCCCTTCATGGCCGAACATGCACACACACACACATACATCATACACACCTTCACATTCACACAAATCATGCCTCCATTCATGCATCTCAAATTTATCATTAAATTTTCATGCAATCTATTTTACTTCTTAAGATAAGAAAACACATATTTACAACCTTAAAAATTTTCAAAGATGCAATCCTTAAGAAGATCAATAAACCGTACCAATTTAACTACAAATATAAGCTTTACTTTATTTTATAAAACCATATTTTCACATAAATCAAGAGTCTTCAAAAAGAAATAATTTGTTTAAAACCTCAAATCATTTTCATCACTTAATACTTTAAAAATTTGTTCTTCAAAGACTTCAAAATAAATTTTTGCAAATCAACCGAAAAAATTATAAAAATCACATATTTAAATTCTATTTTTCAACGCGATCGCTTTCATATAAAGATCACAATTTTCCGAAAAACGGTTGAAAAGATATGCACTTTCAAAGTTACCAAATTCATTTCTCAAATAACAAAATCATAACTTGGTTTTCTTGAAATCAAACTCAAATAAAATCATTTGTTAAAACATTCAGCTGAAAATCTTTCTTAAATTCTGAAAATCATTTTTAAATAAAATCTTATTGATTTATTTGAGTCCAGAAAATGCGGGATGTTACAGGCCAGCCCGAACCCGACCTGGTAGCCTGAATTGCCACATCGTACGTACCCAACTGTTAAAAAAAAGTTCGTCACTACTAGAAAAAAGGCTTTTAAAATCGGAGTTTTAAAATCGGTCTCTTTAAAGTCGATGTAAAAAAAACACGATGACATTTTTGTAAATAAAATTACACTTTTAATATCAATTGTGATTATGACCGAGTTAGAAAGTATTTTTTAATAAAACGACTGAGTTAAAAAATACTTTCTAACTCGGTCGTTATGTTGATCAATATCACCTATGTTCTTCTTTCTTCTTCTACTTCGTTGGCGGCCCTCTCTGGTGTTCCTGTTGGCGGCGCTATCTGGTGTTCTTGTTGGCCTTGTCGTTTCTCTTCTTCTTCGTCTTGTTCGTGTTGGTGTTCTTCTTGTTCTTCTTCTTTGTGTTGGCGTTTTTCTTCGTGTTCGTCGTTCCTTGGTTCGATTTTCGTCTTGTTCTTGGCGTTGTTCGCTATTCTTGGCGTTGTTCAGGTTGGTAATTTTTCATTATTCTTTGTTATTGTTGTTTTTTGTTTTTGGTTAGAGAAAAAAAGTTGGAGAGTTAATCCCCTGCAGATATGCCATGGCTACCTAGGTCCTGCGTGTTTACCGCCATGCTTCTCCATCGCAAGGACCTCCGTCGTGGTGCTTCTCCGCCGTGGACGGTGGATCTGAGTTCTCTTGTCCTCTTCGTTCAGTATTGGAGCCTCGGTGTGCATTGGAGCTTCATTTGAGATTCACTGTAGCTCCTACATATTGAGAAAAGCAAGAAGAAGAAAATGAAAACAAGGTACATTTTCTGTCCTTTTTAACTGTCGGGAACTGCGGCACCCTCAAAATATTATATATATATATATATATATACTCTAATTGAAAATCATACTTGATGCATATTAAATAGAGTATACATTCAGTAGTTAAACAATCTTATAGAAATTTCATGGAAAAATAATTTCATTTATAAAGACTGTTTTCCGGAACTGCTTTCGAATTCAATAAAATAATCGTGCAATTAACTTGAGATCAGCGGAAACGATTTTTAAAATCTTTGCGTTGGTTGCGAATAATTAAAAGAAATATCAAAATCATACGCGCAACCAGAGCCCATATATACATATATATAGATAAACCAGAATATCAACAGTAGTCAACAGTCGAGATAGCAAGTATAGAGATACAGACTAGCAAATATAAAATAACAACTCTCACGTACTCCTCTCAAAATATATACAGTATAATACAACTCAAAATAAAGGAGTATGCTGAGAGCTGTGCCATGATCCACCCACACTGATGTCTGATCTCAGAGTCCTCCAAAAGCTGCAACAACTACGTCACACTATGAGTACCATCCTGTCCGTACTCAAGGGTCATCATCACACCACTGGCTACCAGTATAATGGTCCGCAGCTCCCCCGTCCTCATCCTCTACTTGGTCCTCCTCCTCCTCCTCGTCTGGCACGGAGGGTGCAGCAGTGCGAGGCATTGCATCAGGTGAAGGTGCAAAATGCACCCTAGTGGACGGACCAGGGCGAGGAGTGGCATTCTCAACATCACTAGTAGAGGGACGAGAACGAGTAGCAGGACGCCTAACCTGAAATGAGTAAAAACGACGACCAGGGCGTGGTGATGGTGGTGGAGTACCGTGACGATAAGTGTACACCGGTGGTACGTGCAGGATGTAAATCATAGGGAGACACAGCCTACGAGGTCTCACATGGGCCAGAGGATTAGGATGACGGAATATGATATCCACATCACCCTCGAAGATCGCTCGGTGTCCCTCGTAATCCCAAACGCCGCTACGGAGCGGACGAATCTCGATGAATGCCAGAAAACGAGCCATCACCTACAAGGGCTAGGGAGTTAGCAATTACTAACACATAATCAAATAGAAAGCGATAATAGGTTATTTAAATTCCAAACGGATATCCTATCAAATTATCTTCATATAATGAAAAGTCATAGTTCCTTAATTTCATCATTAACACTGAAAGCATTTTTCCTTTATCATTTATTTTCAAATATTAACTAACATTATCCATCATGAACATTGAGATTGTAAAGAATACTGATAATAATAATAACAATAAGCATTATATGCGATGTCAATGCCTCTTGTCTATCAATGCATGATGTTGGCCAACACAACAAATAGGCTCCCGTGGCACCTTTAAAACATGCCTGGTACCCCCAATGAGTACCTCTCTGACTCGGCCGCCATTAAACGACACTCCTAGAGCTCTTAGAAGTGACGCCGACGTATCCCGCAAGACTACATCTCTCGAGCCCGGCGTTTGAAGACATGCTGACACGCCCGTGTGTATTTCCGGAACAAAAGGTGCAACCCCGGTCACCGACATACCCCGACGCCCCCACGGACGCCCACTGAAACCCAGCTGACATTCACACGAATGCCCCTCGAGTTCTACCAACAAAGAGGTATGCCCACGCCTCACGGACGTGTCTCCACCACTGTGGGAAACCAAAATGCAAATGCTATTCATGGATTCCACAACATAAATGTCATTTAAGTTTACTTGAGGTCATACAGTATATGCTTTGGTATTCTAATTCATCTTTTCCATAGACCTTTGTCAATAGGTTTCAGCTTCAGCCTTTAATCGATTAGAATACCTTGTTATCGATTAAATAATTAAATTCTGATTTTTATCATAAAATTTGATCTGTTAATCGATTATCCAATCTGATAATCGATTACCCCTGTATACAATTTCAAACTGATCAGACTTTAGTCGTGTTAATCGATTACCAATCGATTAATATATCAGTAAAACAGTGCTGAAACTGGTTTTTGAATACCAAACTCATATCCACTCAATTTTAACCAAAACTAACCTCAAGCACAACTTAAATACATCACATTAAACTTGTACAAAGCATCAATTTCAGCAATTAACCACAATTTAACCGAATTGCCCAATTTTCCCCCATTTTAATCAAAATCACAACCTAACATGTCAAATTTTGATTCAAGTCATTTCAATTCAAATTGCTCATTCCTACAGCTTCTATGGGGATAATCTAACTTGCTCCAATTCAGTTTCCAAGTCCATTTGGCCTCCAAGCCATTACACCTCATCCTAGTGCCCTTTGAACCTCATGGTGGTTCATCCTAAGTTCAATTCAATACCACAATCTATTCTAGCATTAGTAAAGCTTCTCCCTAACCTTAATGAAGCTTTTTGGATCGAATAGCAACAAGAAAAATACCAGAAACTCCAACCTCTTAATGCTCTGTTTTCAGGTCCAAGACAGATTCGGGTAAGCACATTCGACAGCAAATTTGACCCACCAAATGGACATGAAAATGAGAAAACGAGATTAGAATAGAAACTACACACTGCAAACTTTGATTAGAAACGATTTGGCACGAAATGGTGACTTATACTCACCACAGTCTCTAGTCAAAGTAAGCAACTCGAGCTCTGAAACTACACGAACCAGTTTCAAGTGCTCCACTTTGCAGGTTGAGTTCTCCTAGCTCAGACCACCAAAACGCACGATCTATGGCTTCAGTTGAAGGTCTCTCTGCAAGCTTGAAAATGGTCTGAAGCTCGCAGCACGTGTGTTGTAACATCCTGAATTTTAATTCAAAGAGTAATTAGAATAATGATAAGATTTGGAAGTGAGGGTTATTCTAAAAAGGATTTAAAATGATGGATTAGGAATTCTTTGAATGCCATAAAGGAATCAAGAAGCATTGGCATCAGAAAGGAGGTTGAAAGATGAACAAAAGAGCGTTAGAAGCGATGTTTTTGGTGTTATAAACACCCTATATTAGGAAATTCAAAATAAACGATTTACAACTCTAAACACAAATTCCACCGTTGGATGTGAAGATTAGTATGTAGGGAAGCTTGATTTAAAATTTGAGGAAGATCCAACGGGTAACGAAGAAGTTATGGTCTTCCAAAGTCTAGATATTGCAAAACTATGCAGCTTAATCGATTAAGCTGCAGCTTAATCGATTAAGGTCAGATGAGGTGAAAACCCTTAATCGATTATTAATCGATTAAGGGCTGCTGCAGAGGAAAAAAATAAAGGCAATCCACCTCTTAGTTCATGCAAAATTCGAGCATCCTCTCTCCTAGGGCACCAAATCTTTCATTTTCATCAATCAAGCCTCAAGTGAATCACTCCAAATCCATCCCCTTGTCCTTCCTTGTTTCTCCAAGTAAGTGATTGTGTTTGAGTTCTTCTCTTTCTCTCCCTTAGAAATTCGAATTTCTCTCTCTCATGCTTCCATTGAAGCTTCAATCTTCAATCTTGGGAGCTCTAACTTGGTATACGAATTTCTCTCAAGTTCTTGGGCAAAGCTTAATAATTTGTCTAATTATTCTATTGATTTTATGTTCCTCCATTTTCCTCTAAGTCGTGGCTATTACTCAACCGTGTTCCAAAGCACAAATTCTCTCTCTATCTCTAAGAGCTTGAGGTAAGGAGTGGGTATTAGTGGGTATTACCATACTCTGGGGTGTAGTTTACGATATGTATATAATGGGTACTAAGAATTTATGGCTAGTTAGAATATTGCACCATAGGGTAGCCAACATTTAGAATGTGTGGATTAAGGATAATAGTGATGATGGTAATAACATAATTGATTTGTGCTAAATTGGATTAAAAGACATAATTGTGATAATTTGATAAAAGAATGGTTGTTGTTGTGGTTATGGGAATAAGGTGCTTGTAAATAATGAATAAGAGATGATGTTGTGATGAAGGAATGAAAATGGAATATACCCGGACGCAGTAAGACGTGACCGCGCATGGGTGCGGACGCAGTAGGTCGTGATCAGGGGAGAATGAAAATGAAATATACCCGGGCGCAGTAAGACGTGACCGCGCTGGGTGCGGACGCAGTAGGTCGTGACCAGGGGAAAAGATGAAAAGTAACATACCCGGGCGCAGTAAGACGTGACCGCGCATGGGTGCGGACGCAGTAGGTCGTGACCAGGGGAATAAGGTAAAAGTAAACATACCCGAGCGCAGTAAGACGTGACCGTGCATGGGTGCGGACGCAGTAGGTCGTGACTAGGGACAAAATGAAAAGAGATGTGAATGTAATGCAAAATTATAGAATAAAATATTTGATAAAAATGATGATTAAGAGCAAAGTGGAAATAATTGAATTGTAAAACCAATGAATATTTTGTGAATAATTAGCGATGTGTTGGACTTTGTTATGTTATGATTTGAACGTTAGATGTGGTTGGCTTAGTATAGCATTATGTCATAACTGGAAACTGCTTCCCCATTTTATGTGTAATACTCACTCCTTACTATTTCCGCAGGTACTGAGGCAGAGTTTGCACTTGAACAGGCCGAGTAGGAGTACTCTCCCTCACAGGGAGAGTAGGGTTGGGATTTAGATGCATTCGTTAGACCTAAGCCTCCGTATTATTTGATGTATATGTGTTGTGTATGTTTTTTGAGCGAGGCTTAGGATATTTTTATTTGGGCATGGCTTATGATTTATTTTGGGCATAGTTGTTGTTATGGCCTCTTGATATACATACTTGGCATTTTTGCTGGCACTCAGACAAACTGATACTGAAGTTTTATTCTTGAGCCCATGGGGAAACTATATGATGCATATATATATTTATATTTGAGCCCTGCTGGCTACTGTTGATATTATATAAATGTGTTTATCAGGTTGAAGATTTAGAAAAGTCCGAAAAACAAACGAAACTCCGTCCGTTTGACGGTTGATTTTCATAAATTAAAAATGAATTTTTAAGCCCGTATTTTTATATAAGGGGAATGAAGGGTAATTAATTATAGGGTGTTACATTTATGGTATCAGAGCAGTTTCCCTCGGCCTTTGGAGTGTGGATTCACATCTCCAATGATTACTCACCAAGAGAGTAACCAGGAAATAGTGTCAAGTTCTATAGTAGTTACTTAGGTTTATAGTTATAAAACCCTATGTAGATATGTACTAAATTATGTATATGTCCGCATCAACAGAATCCTTTGTTGCCACACTGTAGCAACATGAAGAATCAGCTTCTCCATTCTCCTGCTAGCAGCTCGGCTACTGATCGTAAGATCAATTCCCCAGCTGATTCTTTGAAAACCCAAGCCATATGACATCTGTTTTCAAGAAGGGCAAACTTCTTCAATGGGTAAGCTTAGATCGACTATTGAAGACAAGGAGCAACACATGGGGGTACAAGTTGGTGAGAAGAAGAGTATAATTTTGAGACCGGGAATGGTTCTCCTGAAGCAATACTTGGCTCATGAAGAACAAGTGGGTGTAGTAAAGAACTGTCGTGAGATGGGCTTGGGCACTGGAGGTTTTTATCAACCAGGCTTTACAAGTGGAGCCAGACTCCGACTGAAAATGATGTGCCTCGGCTTAGACTGGAATCCTCAAACCCGAGGATATGGACACAAAAGAGTAGTTGATGGAAGCGAACCACCCAATATTCCTGATCATTTCATTCAGCTAGTTATGAGAGCGATGCAAGAAGCACAATCTTTGATTGAGAAGGAATGCGGTGTAAGTGAAGTGGAGGACATACTCCCTTCCATGTCCCCTGATGTCTGCATTGTCAATTTCTATGAAGAAAATGGAAAGCTTGGTCTTCATCAGGACCGTGACGAAAGTGTTGGAAGCCTGCAAAGAGGGATACCGGTAGTATCATTCTGCATTGGTGACTCAGCTGAGTTTCTCTATGGAGACCAGAAAGATCCAAGGAGAGCAGAAAGAATTATCTTGGGATCGGGTGATGTATTAATATTCGGTGGCGAGTCTCGTCACATTTTTCATGGTGTGTCGGCAATCATACCAGACACAGCCCCAGAGGGATTACTCAAAGACACAGGACTTCGTCCTGGACGTCTCAACCTTACATTCCGACAATATCAGTTTCCTAGTCCACACCCTTGAGATCTGCGGTACAGCTACTTAAGGAGATCAGGGCCAAACCAACAAAAGGTACGAAATGATTCAAAAACTTAGATAAACATTTTAGGTACTTTCAATCTGCATCTCTATTAAGTTTCAGCGTAGAATATCCTAAATCAATTCTCTTGGAATTTTAAATTCCTAATCCTGTATTTCTAGAAGTTGTGAAACCTAAGAAAGACTCATCTTCAATCCAACCATGAGTACCATCTAAAGGAACACGTAGGAAAAACCTTACTTAGTTATAAGACCGTAACAAGAGACCTAACCAAAAACCTGGTGATAGTGTCGTCCTCTAATAGAGTGTAAGGTCAGGATTGGTCATCCTTTCTCTTGCATCTGTTAAAAGATAATGCTATCATTCAACCACGCAATGATGTACAGTTGATAAATGTGAGATCGGGACTGACCACCTCGATCTTCGCGTTTATTAACATGCTATATTATTGCAATCATCTAGTTGAGATCCGAATAAACCCACTAGAAATTCTATCTCTGTCGAAAGTCCTATTGAACTTTAATCCTATAGGATCTTTACTAAGACTCATAAACAGAAATTCGCAAACCAACCCCATTTAAGACACTCTTATTCTATATTTCCACCGAGAACATCCTACTATATGATCGAACCACCTCTCTAACTTGAATGAGAACTTAGTCATATGCGTAAGTAAGGAGAGCCATCATGTCATAGAAAAATTCGAAACCACACCAATAAGACCGATTGGCAGTCAACTTAATCCCATGAACCACCTCACCAACCAATTAAGAATCTAGCTAATCAATTCTTGGAATCAACCTAGTTTCCTCCCTGCCATCGACCTACTCAAGTATGTTGATAATAAGTGGGGGAGACTCGGTGACTCAATTCGGATCCTATCCGAGCGACAATAACTGGTAATCATACCATAAGCCATAGGACTACTAAACAGATAAGTCCAAACGCTTCGTGGAGAATCGAATAAGAGTGAAACAAGGGAAAAAGCAAGACCCTTCCAAAATAACACCGAATTGAGAAATAACAATTAGACCTTGACCGAGAACAATCAATCAGCCGCAGATCCATAGAAAACGCATCATTCGACGGCTCTCTGCTGAAAATGCACACTTTGGGGATAACCTCCATTGTCTTCTTGCTTGACATGTACCCAGTACATCCTGAGTCGTCTTGCAAATACCATGAGACTCACTCTGGAGTGCTTCATGTTTCTTCTTTTCATCTTCACTCTCTTCAAGTTTCAAGCATCTCAAATGTGTATGTGGGAATTCGCCAAGTCGTAGAAACCCGGCATAGTTCTATGCCTACGGATAGGTAGTCACCCACGTGCCCTCTTTTCAGCCTTGGATACCGGTCGGGAACCTGTGTACTCTATTCTGAGCATACCCCCTAGCATGGATATAATCAAGTATGTCAATGCCAAGTGGGGGAGGATTTCAATCCAAGGAATGGGAGATGGAACTTTAATAATAAGAAAACTGACGATCTTGTCTAGGTAGAGATGATACATTGTATTCGAGGAGAAGCATTGAAATAGGCATGACCCTAACCGCACCCGGAGCGGGGAATAAAGACCGAAGGGAAGTGAAAAACGTAGTCAGAAGCTTTACCAATGGGATGGTTCTCCAATTACGAAACTCAACGGAATTTCGGGGACGAAATTCTAATAAGTGGGGGAGAATTGTAACATCTTGAATTTTAATTTTAAGAGTAATTAGAATAATGATAAGATTTGGAAGTGACGGTTATTCTAAAAAGGATTTCAAATGATGGATTATGAGTTATTTGAATGCCATAAAGGAATCAAGAAGCATTGGCATAAGAAAGGAGGTTGAAAGATGAACAAAAGAGCGTTAGAAGCGATGTTTTTGATGTTATAAACACCCTATATTAGGAAATTGAAAATAAAATATTTACAACTCTAAACACAAATTCCACCGTTGGATGTGAAGATTAGTATGTAGGGAAGCTTGCTTTAAAATTTGAGGAAGATCCAACGGGTAACGAAGAAGTTATGGCCTTCCAAATTTTGGATACTGCAAAACTATGCAGCTTAATCGATTAAGGTCAGATGAGGTGAAAAACCAAAATCGATTATTAATCGATTAAGGGTTGCTGCAGAGGAAAAAAAATAAAGGCAATCCACCTCTTAGTTCATGCAAAATTCGAGCATCCTCTCTCCTAGGGCACCAAATCTTTCATTTTCATCAATCAAGCCTCAAGTGAATCACTCCAAATCCATCCCCAAGTCCTTCCTTGTTGCTCCAAGTAAGTGATTGTGTTTGAGTTCTTCTCTTTCTCTCCCTTAGAAATTCGAATTTCTCTCTCTCTCATGCTTCCATTGAAGCTTCAATCTTCAATCTTGGGAGCTCTAACTTGGTATACGAATTTCTCTCAAGTTCTTGGGCAAAGCTTAATAATTTGTCTCATTATTCTATTGATTTTAGGTTCCTCCTTTTTCCTCTAAGTCGTGGCTATTACTCAAGCGTGTTCCAAAGCACAAATTCTCTCTCTATCTCTAAGAGCTTGAGGTAAGGAGTGGGTATTAGTGGGTATTACCATACTCTGGGGTGTAGTTTATGATATGTATATAATGGGTACTAAGAATTTATGGCTAGTTAGAATATTGCACCATAGGGTAGCCAACATTTAGAATGTGTGGATTAAGGATAATAGTGATGATGGTAATAACATAATTGATTTGTGCTAAATTGGATTAAAAGACATAATTGTGATAATTTGATAAAAGAATGGTTGTTGTTGTGGTTATGGGAATAATGTGCTTGTAAATAATGAATAAGAGATGATGTTGTGATGAAGGAATGAAAATGGAATATACTCGGACGCAGTAAGACGTGACCGCGCATGGGTGCGGACGCAGTAGGTCGTGACCAGGGGAGAATGAAAATGAAATATACTCGGGCGCAGTAAGACGTGACCGCGCATGGGTGCGGACGCAGTAGGTCATGACCAGGGGAAAAGATGAAAAGTAACATACCCTGGCGCAGTAAGACGTGACCGCGCATGGGTGCGGACGCAGTAGGTCGTGACCAGGGGAATAAGGTAAAAGTAAACATACCCGAGCGCAGTAAGACGTGACCGTGCATGGGTGCGGACGCAGTAGGTCGTGACCAGGGACAAAATGAAAAGAGATGTGAATGTAATGGAAAATTATAGAATAAAAGATTTGATAAAAATGATTATTAAGAGCAAAGTGGAAATAATTGAATTGTAAAACCAATGAATATTTTGTGAATAATTAGCGATGTGTTGGACTTTGTTATGTTGTGATTTGAACGTTAGATGTGGTTGGCTTAGTATAGCATTATGTCATAACTGGAAACTGCTTCCCTATTTTATGTGTAATACTCACTCCTTACTATTTCCGCAGGTACTGAGGCAGAGTTTGCACTTGAACAGGCCGAGCAGGAGTACTCTCCCTCACAGGGAGAGTAGGGTTGGGATTTAGATGCATTCGTTTGACCTAAGCCTCCGTATTATTTGATGTATATGTGCTGTGTATGATTTTTGAGCGAGGCTTAGGATATTTTTATTTCGGCATGGCCTATGATTTATTTTGGGCATAGTTGTTGTTATGGCCTCTTGATTTACATACTTGGCATTTTTGCTGGCACTCAGACAAACTGATACTGAAGTTTTATTCTTGAGCCCATGGGGAAACTATGTGATGCGTATATATTTATATTTGAGCCCTGCTGGCTACTGTTGATATTATATAAATGTGTTTATCAGGTTGAAGATTTAGAAAAGTCCGAAAAACAAACGAAACTCCGTCCGTTTGACGGTTGATTTTCATAAATTAAAAATGAATTTTTAAGCCCGTATTTTTATATTAGGGGAATAAAGGGTAATTAATTATAGGGTGTTACATGTGTGGTTAGGGAAGGAAGAAAACAAAATCGAAAACCAGAGGTTGGTTGGAATGAAATTTCAATAGAGTTTTGGTACCCTTCTTCTTCTTCCACCAATTTCTTCAACCATGGCCTCAATTTATAGCCAAAGCTCATCACCATGCAGGCCAACACGTAGCTTAGAACGTGTCCTGGGCCTTGCTAGGTGTCAAAACCGAGTTCCCCAGCTGGTTGAGTCATCAACTCCACTATCTTCAGCTTCTGCACCATCGTTAATCGATTAACGGTCGGGTTAATCGATTAACGCGACCAGTTTTTCAAAAATTAAAATATTATTCACTTTCCCTCCAAATACCTTTTCAATATTGCCTCTTAGGTCCTTCCCAAGGACTAAACTACAAAAACACCACTTTTAATGCTCAAAATATTTTTCTTGTATTTTTCCCTTAATCCATACCATAATTAATAAAAAAACTAATTAATTCCATATAATTAATTTTGTTTAAATATTTCTTTTATTTAATTGAAAATCAAAAATTCGGGGTATTACATTTCTCCCCCACTTACAAGAATTTCGTCCCCGAAATTCCGTTTACATAAACAGCTCAGGACTTCTTCATCTTATCTTCTAATCATTTTAATTTTCTCAGTCGTTTCTTGAACAATATCAGGCCCAATGATCGTCTGCTCCCCCACTTGAAACCAGCATAGAGGGGTTTGACATTTCCTACCATACAATGCTTCGAACGGTTCCATTCCGATACTTGTATGGTAACTGTTGTTGTAGGTAAACTCTATAAGCGTTAAGAGTTTATCCCAACTTTCTTGACTTTCCAAGACGCAGACTCTCAACAAATCCTCGAGCGACTGAATGGTCTTTTCTGATTGACCATCCGTCTGAGGGTGGTATGCAGAACTCATCCTTAACTTTGATCCCAATGCTTTTTGCAAACCTTTCCAAAGTCTCGAAGTAAACCTCGGATCTCTATCCGAAACTATACTTGAAGGTATTCCATGCAATCGGACTACATCTTTGATGTAAAACTGAGCAAACTTTTCTGTAGAATAGCGCATGTTAACTGGGAGAAAATGCGCTGATTTGGTCAATCGATCTACGATTACCCAAATTGCATCACAGCCTCCAACAATTTTAGGTAACCCAAATACAAAATCCATTGAAATGTTGTCCCACTTCCATTGAGGGACATCCAAAGGTTGTAGCTCTCTACCAGGTCTCTTGTGTTTAGCCTTTGCCTTCTGGCAGATCAAACATGAAGCTACATACGAAGCTACATCTTTCTTTAACCCAAACCACCAAAACAATCTTTTCAAGTCTTGATACATCTTAGTTGATCCTGGGTGAATACTCATCCGACTTTTATGTGCTTCGTCCAAGATCAATCTTCTTATCTCCCGATCTTTAGGAATACAAATTCGATCTTTGAATTGGAGGATTCCATCACTTCCAATAAGAAAGTTTGGCTCCTTCCCTCCCATCATCAACCTTTTCTTTTCTTGTAATTCCTCATCCGACTGCTGTGATTCCCGAACTTGAATTAGGAATTCATTGGTAATTTGCAACTTACCAAGCTTTACGCATCCAGGTTCTGCTTGTACCATCAGACTTAAATCCCGAAATTCTTCAACTAACGAGATTTCCTTGATCATCATAGCACTCATATGAAGAGTCTTCCGGCTTAAAGCATCAGCTACAACATTCGCTTTACCGGGATGATATTGAAGCTCAAAGTCATAATCCTTAATGAATTCCATCCAACGTCTTTGCCTCATGTTCAACTCTTTCTGGTCGAACAGATACTTCAAACTCTTATGGTCACTATATACTATGAACATAGTGCCATAGAGATAGTGCCTCCAAATCTTTAGAGCAAACACGATAGTAGCGAGCTCTAAATCATGTGTTGGATAATTGATTTCATGCACCTTTAACTATCTTGATGCATAAGCTACCACCTTTCCATTTTGCATCAACACACACCCAAGACCTTGCCTCGAAGCATCACAATAAACCTCAAAACTTCTTTGTGGATCCAGTAGCACTAACACCGGTGAGGATGTTAACTTCTCCTTCAACAGTCGAAAACTTTCCTCACATTTATGGTCCCACAAGAAAGGTTGGTCCTTGCGAGTTAAATTAGTCAACGGTCAGGCAATCCTTGAAAATACTTCGATAAACCTTCGGTAATATCCAGCCAAGCCCAAGAAACTACGGACTTCAGTCACGGTTTTGGGTTGCTCCCATTTCAACACTGCTCCAACTTTCGCCGGGTCAACAGCAACTCCCTCCATAGAAAGGACATGGCCCATAAAATTCACCTTGTCCAACCAAAACTCGCATTTAGCAAGTTTGGCATAAAGTTGTTTCTCCTTCAAGATTCCCAATACAATCTTGAGATGTTCGGCATGTTCCTCTGGACTCTTTGAATAGATGAGAATGTCGTCAATGAACACGACCACAAATAGGTCCAGGTAAGGTCTGAAGATTCTGTTCATGTAATCCATAAAAATAGCAGGAGCATTCGTCAATCCAAACGGCATCACAACGTATTCATAATGCCCATATCTGGATCGAAAAGCCGTCTTCGAAATATCTTCGTCTCGAATTCTAATTTGATGATATCCCGATCTTAGATCAATCTTTGAAAATACTGAAGCTCCTCGGACTTGGTCCATAAGATCATCTATCCTTGGTAAAGGATATTTGTTCTTAATCGTGACCTTATTCAGCTGCCGATAATCTATGCACATCCTCATGCTACCATCCTTCTTCTTAACGAATAACACTGGGGCTCCCCATGGCGAAACACTAGGTCTTATCATCTGCTTTTGCAATAACTCTTCCACTTGCTTCTTCAATTCAGCCATTTCAGGTGGTGCCATCCTATACGGAGCAATGGAAATAGGACCAGTTCCGGGTACTAGGTCAATTCCAAACTCAATCCCGCGCTTAGGCAGTAAGCCTGGAATTTCTTCAGGAAACACTTCTGGAAAATCTCTCACCACGGGAATATCTTCAACCTCCATTTCCTTCTTTTCTTCTACGGTTGAGGAAAACAGGCATACAAATCCTCGGGGTTTAAGACTTAGGGGTTCGCGACCTCGGAATTGGATTGTTTTCTCATCACAATTAAGGATGACTTGATTTTGGTTTAACCAATCCATTCCTAAAATCACATCTATTTTAAGCATGGGTAGACAAATTAAGTCTATGAAAGATGTATGGTTTAGGACCACCATCTTGCAATTCTTACAGACTTTAGAAACAACAACAGGGTTATTAATAGGAGTTTCTAATTGTAATTGATAGGGTGAATCAGTCAGTGCTAACTTCAAACGATTCACACACTCGAAGGACACAAAAGAATGAGTGGCTCCAGAATCAAACATTGCAACACAAGGTTGGTCATTAAGGAAATAGGTACCTTGAATTAGGTCAGGGGATGGATTCATTTCCGTTCCACTTAAAGCAAAAACTTTTCCAGCAACGGCCGGTTTGTTGGTTCCTTCTTTCTTCGCTGGCTCTCTACATTCGCGAGAATAATGCCCCTTCTTGCCACAGTTGAAACACAGTCCGTTTTGAGCAGCATAACAATTAGTTCCAAAGTGAAAGCGATTACACTTCTCACACTTGCGGGAGCTTGTCTGAGAAGTATCCTTTCCCCCAATTGTCTCCTTTCCTCTACCTTTCTGGAAATAAGGACCTTTGTTCCGGTGATTAAAATTCTTCTTTGTAATTGGTCTGAATCCAGATTGATTCTTCTTTTGTGCCTCTTCTTCCTTCTTATCATCTTCATAGACTCGGCACATTTCCACAAGAGTAGGAAAACTTCTTATTTTCTGATATCCAAATGCCGACTTAATCTCCGGTTTAAGCCCACTCTCAAATTTGATACATTTAGACATTTCATCAGGGTTAAGCTGGTAGTAAGGAGAATACTTAATGAGTTCCTCAAACTTTGCTGCATACTCTCCTACACTCATGTCACCTTGTTTCAGCTGCATAAATTCCATCTCTTTCTTTCGCCTCAAATCTTCAGGAAAATATTTGTTGATAAACTTTTCAACAAATACCTCCCAAGAGATTATCCTCCCTTCATAGTTCATCAGCTGCATAGTATGATGCCACCAGTTCTCAACTTCTCCAGTAGGCATAAAGCTAGCAAACTTTACCTTCTGAGCATCTGTACATTCCATAACACGAAAGATCTTATCCAACTCTTGAATCCAACGATTCGCTTCCTCAGGCTTATGGCCTCCTTCAAACTTTGACGGTTTGAAGTTTCGGAATTCACTAAAAGTCTTTGATTCCTGAGTTTCTACCGAAAAGGGGTGAGGTGGCGGATTAACTTGTTGCTGCTGTTGTTGGGGCATTCCAACTAACACTTCCGTTAACCTCTCTATGGCTTCGGCCATATGATTATTATTTCGATTAGACATCTTATACTTGCACTAAGGGTTTTCTGATCAGGCTAAAAAAAATTCTCCTAGTATGAAGCATGTGTAACATACCTCTTTCTATTCTAAAGCTAATTAAAACAGATACAAGGACATGTGTTACCTTTTGGAGATCACAGATCAGAATCAGTTTGCAGGATCACAGCTCTGATACCAACAAGTGCGGCACCCTCAAAATATAATATATATAAATATATATATATATATATATACTCTAATTGAAAATCATACTTGATGCATATTAAATAGAGTATAGATTTAGTAGTGAAACAATCTTATAGAACTTTCATGGAAAAATAATTTCCTTTATAAAGACTGTTTTCCGGAACTGCTTTCGAATTCAATAAAATAATCGTGCAATTAACTTGAGATCAGCGGAAACGATTTTTAAAATCTTTGTGTTGGTTGTGAATAATTAAAAGAAATATCAAAATCATACGCGCAACCAGAGCCCATATATACATATATATAGATAAACCAGAATATCAACAGTAGTCAACAGTCGAGATAGCAAGTATAGAGATACAGACCAACAAATATAAAATAACAACTCTCACATAGTCCTCTCAAAATATATACAGTATAATACAACTCAAAATAAAGGAGTATGCTGAGAGCTGTGCCATGATCCACCCGCACTGATGTCTGATCTCTGAGTCCTCCAAAAGCTGCAACAACTACGTCACACTATGAGTCCCATCCTGTCCGTACTCAAGGGTCATCATCACGCCACTGGCTACCAGTAGAGTGGTCCGTATCTCCCCCGTCCTCATCCTCTACTTGGTCCTCCTCCTCCTCGTCCGGCATTGAGGGTGCAGCAGTGCGAGGCACCGCATTAGGTGAAGGTGCAAAATGCACCCTAGTGGACGGACCAGGGCGAGGAGTGGCATTATCAACATCATTAGTAGAGGGACGAGAACGAGTAGCAGGACGCCTAACCTGAAATGAGTAAAAACGACGACTAGGGCGTGGTGATGGTGGTTGAGTACCGTGGCGATAAGTGTACACCAGTGGTACGTGCAGGATGTAAATCATAGGGAGACGCAACCTACGAGGTCTCACACGGGCCAGAGGATTAGGATGACGGAATATGATATCCACATCACCCTCGAAGATCGCCCGGTGTCCCTCGTAATCCCAAACGCCGCTACGGAGCGGACGAATCTCGATGAATGCCAGAAAACGAGCCATCACCTACAAGGGCTAGGGAGTTAGCAATTACTAACAAATAATCAAATAGAAAGCGATAATAGGTTATTTAAATTCCAAACGGATATCCTATCAAATTATCTTCATATAATGAAAAGTCATAGTTCCTTAATTTCATCATTAACACTGAAAGCATTTTTCCTTTATCATTTATTTTCAAATATTAACTAACATTATCCATCTTGAACATTGAGATTGTAAAGAATACTGATAATAATAATAATAACAATAAGCATTATATGCGATGTCAATGCCTCTTGTCTATCAATGCATGATCGTTGGCCAACACAACAAATAGGCTCCCGTGGCACCTTTAAAACATGCTTGGTACCCTCAATGAGTACCTCTCGGACTAGGCCGCCATTAAACGACACTCCTAGAGCTCTTAGAAGTGACGCCGACGTATCCCGCAAGACTACGTCTCTCGATCCCGGCGTTTGAAGACATGCCCACACCCCCGTGTGTATTTCCGGAACAAAAGGTGCAACCCCGGTCACCGACATACCCCAACGCCCCCACGGACGCCCATTGAAACCCAGCTGACATTCACACGAATGCCCCTCGAGTTCCACCAACAAAGACGTATGCCCACGCCTCACGGACGTGTCTCCACCACTGTGGGAAACCAAAATGCAAATGCTATGCATGGATTCCACAACATAAATGTCATTTAAGTTTACTTGAGGTCATACAATATATGCTTTGGTATTCTAATTCATCTTTTCCATAGACCTTTGTCAATAGGTTTCAGCTTCAGCCTTTAATCGATTAGAATACCTTGTTAATCGATTAAATAATTAAATTCTGATTTTTATCATAAAATTTGATTTGTTAATCGATTATCCAATCTGATAATCGATTACCCCTGTATACAATTTCAAACTGATCAGACTTTAATCGTGTTAATCGATAAACAATCGATTAATATATCAGTAAAACAGTGCTGAAACTGGTTTTTGAATACCAAACTCATATCCACTTAATTTTAACCAAAACTAACCTCAACTACAACTTAAATACATCACATTAAACTTGTACAAAGCATCAATTTCAACAATTAACCACAATTTAACCGAATTGCCCAATTTTCCCCCAATTTAATCAAAATCACAACCTAACATGTCAAATTTTGATTCAAGTCATTTCAATTCAAATTGCTCATTCCTACAGCTTCTATGGGGATAATCTAACTTGCTCCAATTCAGTTTTCAAGTCCATTTGGCCTCCAAGCCATTACACCTCATCCTAGTGCCCTTTGAACCTCATGGTGGTTCATCCTAAGTTTAATTCAATACCACAATCTATTCTAGCATTAGTAAAGCTTCTCCCTTACCTTAATGAAGCTTTTTGGATCGAATAGTAACAAGAAAAATACCAGAAACTCCAACCTCTTAATGCTCTGTTTTCAGGTCCAAGACAGATTCGGGTAAGCACATTCGGCAGCAAATTTGACCCACCAAATGGACATGAAAATGAGAAAACGAGATTAGAATAGAAACTACACACTGCAAACTTTGATTAGAAACCAATTTGGCACAAAATGGTGACTTATACTCACCACAGTCTCTAGTCAAAGTAAGCAACTCGAGCTCTGAAACTACACGAACCAGTTTCAAGTGCTCCACTTTGTAGGTTGAGTTCTCCTAGCTCAGGCCACCAAAACGCACAATCTATGGCTTGAATTGAAGGTCTCTCTGCATGCTTCAAAATGGTGTGAAGCTCGCAACACGTGTGTGCTTAGGGAAGGAAAACGAAATCGAAAACCAGAGGGTGGTTGGAATGAAATTTCAGCAGAGTTTTGGTACCCTTCTTCTTCTTCCACCAATTTCTTCAACCATGGCCTCAATTTATAGCCAAAGCTCATCACCATGCAGGCCAACACGTAGCTTAGAACATGTCCTGGGCCTTGCTAGGTGTCAAAACCGAGTTCCCCAGCTGGTTGAGTCATCAACTCCACTATCTTCACCTTCTGCACCATCGTTAATCGATTAACGCGACCAATTTTTCAAAAAATTAATATTTTATTCACTTTCCCTCCAAATACATTTTCAATACTGCCTCTTAGGTCCTTCCCAAGGACTAAACTGCAAAAACACCACTTTTAATGCTCAAAATATTTTTCTTGTATTTTTCCCTTAATCCATACCATAATTAATAAACAAAACTAATTAATTCCATATAATTAATTTTGTTTAAATATTTCTTTTATTTAATTGAAAATCAAAAATTCGGGGTATTACACGAACCTCGTGGTTGCACCTTACTTCACTATTATCTATTGCATTTAGTTAGTTTGATAATATTGTTGCCTCGTTGGAATTTGGAAGCAAAGAGTGATTTGTTACTTCATTATTGAGTGATTGAAACATTTGCGTAATAGAATTTGAAGGATTTTTCTTCATAAGGTAAATTTTCTATTCTTGTATTTAACCGGTTGTCTTGTTTGAAATATTTTAACCTATGGATTTGGGTGTGAGGTGCCTTCTCCCAGCTTAGAACAAAAAGTATCTCGATCATTTGTGATATAGGTTAGATATAGATAGATGCTTAGTTTTATAATTTTTATGTAAAACCATGGTATGGAATAGGATGCTTGTCTTGCTGTTTGCTCAATCCAAACCATATATTTTGCTGATTTTTGTATGAAACAATGAAGCATAAGGCTCATGGTTTTAAAAGTGACAACATATACTTTTTTGCACAAGACTTTTAATTTATAATTACTTGGAATAATTATTGCTACTGAGGTATAGTATGCCTTCTAATGCTTTGTTATTGATTTGCTTGCAGATAACATTAACATCTGTAGTAGAGATGTCACTGTTGGGTTGGAAAGGGAGGATAAAATTGTCAATATTGATTGTTCATTTTAGTTCCCTTATTCATATGCTTTTGATTGTTCTATTTCTAACTGTTTCAAATTTAATTGATATTGAAATTTATTGATTGAGATACTTTGTTGCTTAATGTAGTTTTTTTTCCCCTTTTTTAGGCTCTATACCTGCAGATTTTGGGGCTTGTTGGTGATTCTGTTGTACAGAAGTATTCATTAATTTTATAATTCATCAAGATTTAGCATACACTGATTCAATTTTATAACGTACTTTGGAGCATTGTATAAATTAAAGGTTCTGAAATTACAAACTGACAATCAGAACAGAAGCCTCTGGTAGGGAATATAGCTAGAGCCTATTGTCTTGGTAAGTTCATATGTAAGCAGTATACATACTTTGACCCTCATGGCTTTTATGTCCTTTCTACACTTCTACTAATTGCCTTTTGCATTGTGGTCCTGAATCTAAGTTTGAACTATCTATTTTTTCTCGTTTCATATTGACCCTCCTTTTCATATTTTCCTTTGGGAACTTTCTTTTCAATTATTCCCTGTGGTGGCATTTTATTAGTATAATTGGTTTTATGTACGGAAGTGTAATTTTACAATCTCAATGTGTCAGAAAGTCTTCTAAATGTGTTTTACTGAATGATAGGTCTTGTTTTGTGACTTGTCTGTTGAAATAAAAAGAAGATTAGTACTAGCTATAACACAATTTAGTATTCGATTAAAAGTTAAAACATTTGGGTATTCTCATGTCCATGTTTAGGTAAAGGTAGTTTCAGCAGAGATGAAGATTGATTGTCATAGTCACCCATGATAAAATTAGCTTTGGTTTAGTGTTACCTGGTGACACCATTCTATTATAGTTCTTGTAGTTTGAATAATCTGACGAAGTTAGTTGTAATAATCTACATTCATGTTGTAGGTGCCATTGATGATAAGATTTGATATCCTAATGGTCTGTTGGTTTTGAATCTTAGATGATGTTAAATTAATGTCTATTAGGAGTTATCAAGAAATAAGAACTCTTTTTGTTTAAATTGAATTGTTATAATTTCAAATGATGCAACTGTGGCAATCTATGATGTCAGTTTGTGGTTCATTTTGTGTTGTCGACAGTCTGTTCCGCCAAGAGAAATATTATAGTCAACACAAGGTAAAAATATAGTTAGCTCTGCATGATTTCATCTATTCCTCTCCCCTTTCTATATAAGTACACACTACACACACATAATTGCTTGAAGTTGTTATTCCGTTATAATCAGTTTGCTTACTTATCCTCTTACCTCATTTGTGTTGCAGTATAAATGTGTGGCAATTAAGTACTGTCCTCCATCAATTCCTCAAGAATTTTTCCTGAATTGAGCAGAGGAATTCATGGAGGATCAAGTTTTTCGAAGACCTGGAGATCCACCTCTAGAAGAAGTTGTTGAGAGGCTTATTAGTGAAAAAAGCAAAGCGGATAATGCTGATCTAGAGGAAATTGATGGAAATTTGAAAACAGAATTGTAGTTAAATGGCATTGACATAACTCTCTACAGCTTGAGATAAAACAACTATACCAACTTTTGACTTATTAATTCCAATTTTATTGATTCAATCCCTGACTTTGTTCCTCTTCTTTTAATTTGATAAATTGCTTCTAAATGTTATTGAAGTATTAATCACCTTAGCAAGCTAAGGGAACGAACCCACTTCTAGATTGAGAGTAAGTTTTGGGAAGAAAAAAAACCTTGAATATGATGTACTCTTATCAGGTCAAAATTATCATGACTTAAAGTGAATGCTTTGAATGACAATTAATTTTATTGGCCATTATTCGTTACTATGAAATCCTAGTGTTGGTGTTTTCCAAAGGTGAGTGGTGAAAGATGTTAAAAGAGTCAACACATTGTGTCCAGAGATTTGAGCTCAAGTAAAATGGTTACACATTATAAGGCATCATTTTGGTAGATTATAAGGCAAAAAAACTAATTTTACACTTATTAAGGAGTTTAATTCATTTCATTTATAAAATTTACTTATAAATGGATAGAGGTATTTTACGAAATTTTCATTGAGAATGAAAAAAAATAAAATTAAACAAGATAACAAGAAGAGGAGAACAGTGGCTACTCTTGCTTTCGATTTTTTTTCTTTTTTTCTTTGAATTTTAATTTTTTTTAGAAACATTCTATTTTTATTTTGATTAATAAAATTTTACAATATGGCATAAGTCATGTTAAAATTAAAAAAGAAACAAATAATAATTATTATTAATGTTATAATACAATTTGGCCATTTGACCATTTTAATATTAATAAAATTAATGATAATAAATTGAAATATAAGAAGGATATTTTAATTTTTGTCAATTATAAAAGGTATTTTAGAAAAGTAAATTTGGGAATGAAAAAAATTGTTACACTTTTCAAAAGTAAATATTTGTGACACTTTTTCAAAGGTAATTATATAATCATTGAAAATATTAGAAGTGTGAAGTAAACAACGGTGTTTGTCAATATTAATTACTCCAATTAAAAATTAAAAATTTGACTTATATTAAAGACAAATTTCTTTTTCAAATGAGACTAATACAAAGGATCATAGGAATATTAAACAACTTAAAAAGTCACTCCCTTTGATCCTTATTATAAGGTACCATTTTGGCAGATTTTATGTAATTTTTAAGTTGTTTTAGAGAATACATAGGTAGCACTAAAGGATTTCTTTTTTTAAAAATACAAACATAATTTCATATTGTAATAGAGTAATAATTACAATAGAGATAAGAATAAATAAAGTTCTAAAGTTTTAAACAGGGAGAACTTTGGCATATAATTCATTTTGCTAAAGTTTTATAAGACCCCATTTGAATTATCAATGACATTTAATTAAATATCATTGGATGTTAGAAATAAGACGAAAATAAAAACCTCAAAAATGTTAGAAATAGGAGTTAGTAATTGTTATATCCCCTTGTCGTCGATTGAAACGTTATACATACGAGTTATGGATAGAGAAAATATCGAATTGGATAGCAAAGTGACAGGTTAGTGTTGAGCTTATCCACGAGTTAGGGCAAAGATAGGGTTTGATAACTTAGGGTTGGGATTAGGGTTAGGGTTAGGGTTTAGGGGTTGTCTTGGGATTTGGTTATGAATGAATATTTAATTGTTATGACGTAATTTTAGAAAAACTCCAACTCTCCTTAAAAAATGAAAAAAAATTATATAATTATGTATGTTGGTTGGTTCAGAAGTTGTCTTTAATTAATTAATCCCTTCGGCTCATATTATAAGCAAAAGTAACTAATTTTACACTTATTAAGGAGGCTAGTTGATTTTATTTAATTTTCTCAAATTTATAAAAAAATGAATAAAGATATTTTAGGAAAGTAGTATTGAGAATAAAACAAAAATTAATTAAGATTACAATTTTCAATAGATGTTTAAGGAAAATGACATTGGGGAATGAAACAAAATTTAATAAAGTTCGTAACAAACCTAGGTGCTCTCTCTCTCTCTCTCTCTCTCTCTCTCTCTCGCGACTGTACCTCCTAGGTGCCGCCGCCGTTCACTGCCGTAATGGGCAAAAAGAGAGGGAGGCCTCCTAAAACTCCAAAAACTCCTCCTTAAACAATTGTGAAGGAAACGGTTACTCCATCAAAGGTGGATTTTTCTCAACTTGATGATGATGATTTGGATGATATTGAAAACTTAAGCCCCAAGCAAGCGGAGTTATGGATGAAGAAGATTGACATACTGCGAGAAAAGATTAAGGAGAAGGCGATTTCAACAAGGAATAAAGAGCTCCATCATGAGGAGGGAGAATCAGGGATTCAGAAGGATTTGGCTGCTAATCCTAATATTGAAGATTCAGTAAGTCAGAAGGACCAGGCTGCGAATCCTAATTTTGAAAGAGGCCCAGATCAGGAAAAAGAATACCCTAAACAGCCTAATGTATGGGAGAGATTTGATATAAGTAAACTGAGGAATGTAGGGGAGAAGCTGCAGTTCTATAAACCTGAATTGAAGGAAGGAGTGGCAGTAGGCAAAATTGACAGTAAAGATGTTGAGAATGAGTTGACTTATTGGAAAAATGCCTTGGTCTGCTATGTTTTAGGAGCTAAACCCCCATTCCCTGTGCTGAATGGTTATATTAGGAAGGTGTGGGGTGAGCATGGAGTTGACAAGGTTTTGATGAATTCTGATGGTACTTTTATTGTGCGATTCAATAGTGGTGATGGCATGAATGCTGTATTGGACATAGGATTGTTTCATTTTGATAAAAAACCTATAATCCTTGCTCCATGGACTGGGAAGCCTATGACTAGGGATTTCTTAGACAGAGTCTCTGTATGGGTGCATTTGCCAAATTTAAACCTTAAGTATTGGGGGGCAGTGGCTCTGGGCAAGATATCTAGTTTGATTGGCACACCAATTATGGTGGACCAAGTTACAAAGGACAAGAATAGAATTAATTATGCCAGGGTCCTTGTAGAGGTCAATCCCAAAGTACTGCCTGATGAAGTTTACTTTGAGGATGAGAAGGGTATTGTTATTAACCAGAAGGTAGTTTATGAGTGGAAACCAGTCCTCTGTGCAAGATGCTCAACATATGGCCATGACACTAAGACATGCAGGAAGGGTGTTAAACAACAATGGGTCCAGAAAAATAGGCCTACTCAAAAGGAGATTGATGAGGTGGTAAGTGCTGTTCAGACTCAGGTAGCTATTGATGATGGAACTATTCCACCAGAGAATGTGGAAGGTGCAAGGGTTGAGGCTGAAAAGATCCTTGAAGCTGCCATAGATAAAGGAAAAGAAATACAAAGTGACAGTGGAAAAAGCAGTCAGCAGGCAGAGTCAGATGCAGAAGGGAATGAGGAAGGCTGGACTCCAGTTCATACTAGGAGGAGGGCACAAGACAAGAGCAAGGTTTTCCTTAGAGGGTCTACCTCAAAGCAAGGTAATGATGGATAGGATTGCAGCTTGGAACATAAGAGGGATGAATAGCCCTCTTAAACAAGATGCTATTCAAGAGTTGTGTAGGAATAATAATATAGGGTTAGTAGGCATATTGGAGAATAAACTGAGAACTGGTAGTTTTCAGCATGTTAGAAATAAGGTGGCTTATGGCTGGGGCTCTTTAGATAATCTGGATGTGTGTGGTATTGGGAGAATATGGATTATATGGAAGCAGGATAGTTTTGATGTGATGCTAATAGCTAGATCTCAACAATATATGCATTGTTTGGGAACTATGAAGCATTCTATGAAGACATGTTACATCACTTTTGTATATGCCTCAACTGATATGATTGAGAGGCAAGAATTATGGCAGGTCCTTAGTGGAGTTCAATTCTTTATTGATCTTCCATGGATGGTGATAGGGGATTTCAATTGTTACATTGATGAAAGTGAGAAAGTAGGAGGTGCTACAGTGGATTATAGAAGTATGGCAGAGTTTAAGGAGTGTATTGGGGCATGTGACCTGGTTGATATGAGATTTATTGGTCATAAACTCACTTGGACTAACAAGCAGACAGGTGTGGACAGGGTAAGTTGCAAGTTGGATAGGTGTCTTGTTAATGCCCTGTGGTGTGCAGAATGGCCAGAAGCTTTCACTAATTTCATTAATCCTGGGGTGTCAGATCATTGTCCTATCCTCATAGATTGGGACAATCAGCAGGTGAGAAAAGGAGTAGGATTCAAATTCTTTAACATGTGGGTTAATCACAGGAACTTTATGTCTCTAGTGCAACAAACTTGGAACAGCTCTATTCAGGGTCATAAAATGTTTCAGATTTCTATGAAGCTAAAGCATCTACAACAGCCTCTGAAGGAGTTCAACAGAGAAGCCTTTAGAGATATAGACAGAAGGGAAGCTCAGATTAGAAAGGAGTTAGATGGTGTGCAAACTGCTCTCATGACAGATCCTGTGGATATTTCTCTTCAGCATCATGAAAAGGTTTTACTTAGAGATTATATGGAAGTAAAGGATGCTGCTTATAGTTTCCTAAGACAGAAGGCTAAAGTGAATTGGCTTGTGCATGGGGATGAGAACAGTAAGGTGTTTCACAATTCAATTAGACAAAGACAGTATAGGAATAGAATTCTGAGGCTTCAATCTCATCAAGGTCCTATTACTGGTCAGCATCAGATTGAACAGGCTTTCCTTCTCTACTATGAAGAGCTTTTCAGGTCCACAAATAACATGAGTACAATTAATGATGCTATCTTTAATGAAGGGAAGAGTCTTTCATCAGAGCAGCAGGTTTCTCTTATTCTACCTTTCTCTGATCAAGAGATTAAAGATGCAATGTTCTCTATCCACCAGGACAGGGCTCCTGGTCCTGATGGATATGGGGCTGGTTTTTTTAAAGCTGCATGGGATATAGTTGGTCATGATTGTATTGAGGTTGTTCATCAGTTTTTCCAGATAGGGAAACTCCTTCAAGAATGGAATCATACCCTACTGGTTATGATCCCTAAAGTGGATAGCCCTACTTCTGTGAGTGATTTCAGACCTATTGCCTGTTGTAACTGCATTTATAAATGTATTACTAAACTTATTTGCAGCAGATTAAGTAAAGTGTTGCCTCATCTAGTTCAAGATAACCAGGGTGCATTTGTGAAGAACAGGAGTATTCTCCATAATATCCTAATCACCCAGGATTTGATTAAGTTGTATCAGAGAAGGAATGTTTCTCCTAGATGCATGATGAAAATAGATCTTAGGAAAGCCTATGATTCTATTGAGTGGTACTTTATTGAACAGATTCTACAGGCTATGAGGTTTCCTCCTAAATTCATT
This sequence comes from Crotalaria pallida, assembly GCA_037953625.1. Classification (NCBI taxonomy): domain Eukaryota; kingdom Viridiplantae; phylum Streptophyta; class Magnoliopsida; order Fabales; family Fabaceae; genus Crotalaria; species Crotalaria pallida. The sequence goes on from CM075653.1 coordinate 30,676,532, forward strand.
TCTTGGGTTATGGTGTGTATCAGATCAGTTTCCTACAGTATAGTGATTAATGGTGTTAGGGGGCAGAAGTTCAGAGGTACTAGGGGTATCAGACAAGGTGATCCCTTGTCCCCTCTAATTTTTGTTCTTGCTATGGAAACTCTAACAAGACAATTCCAGTATGCTTCAAAAGCTAGAAATTTTAGGTTTCACCCCCAGTGTAAGGAACTTGGTTTGATTAATATGGCTTTTGCAGATGATCTTATGGTGTTCTCAAAAGCTCACCCTGCTAGTGTGTCTATTCTTTGGGGTGCTTTTGCTCAATTCTCACAGTGGTTTGGGTTACAAGCAAATCAGATAAAATCCTCTATGTTTATGGAAGGAATTGATGTGAATGCTCAACAAAACTTATTGCATATAACTGGGTTTCAGGCTGGAGTCTTTCCTTGTAAATACCTGGGTATACCTCTTATGGCAAGGAATTGGAACAAAAATACTTGCAATTTTCTGATTCAGAAAATTACAGCTAGGCTCCTAATTTGGAAGACTAGGAATTTATCCTATCAAGGTAGATTGTGCTTGGTCAATTCTGTGCTTATGAACTTACATGTCTATTGGGCATCTTGTTTTATCCTTCCTAAATCAGTTATTCAGGAAGTGGATAGGCTCTGCAGAGGATTCTTATGGGGCAAAAATGATCAGGGTCAATACAGAGCTAAGGTGGCTTGGGATGTGGTCTGTAGACCTAGAAGAAATGGAGGTCTGAACATCAAGAACACAGAGATTTGGAACTATGCAGCTATTGGGAAGCATGTTTGGTGGATAGCGAGTGATCAGGAGAACCTATGGGTTAAATGGGTGCATTCTAATTACATAAAGGACCAAAGTTTCTGGGATTGTCTAGCTCTACCTCATCATAGTTGGCATTGGAAGAAAATTATTAAAACCAGAGATAAATTAAAGACTGGGTTTCATGGAAATACCTGGATTCCTGACATGCAGGGAATGTATAGCATCACTTCAGGTTACAAATTCCTGGATGGTGTGCATCAATTTTTTCCACTTCACAGAATCGTTTGGAATCCTCTCACTCAACCATAGCACCGGTTCAATTTCTAGCTCCTGATTCTTGGGAAGCTTGATACGAGGGACCGCATGAGATGGATGGGCATCCCAAATTATTGTTGTTTGTGTTTAGCAGCGAATGAATCTCATAAGCACCTGTTCTGTGAGTGTGTGTGGTCTAGAGAAATTATGAGAAGAAGCTGTGAATGGATTGGGTTAGATTCTTACCCTCATCAATTGGAGCAGTGGAAGCGTTGGTTGCTTTTTGCCTTTAGGGACAAGCATCGTCGCTGGATTGTGGTGGCTCTCTGGGCATCAGTGTGCTACCAAATCTGGAAGGAGAGAAACTTACAAACCTTTGAGGATGCAAGAAGATCTATGGAGCACATTCTCAGATTAGTGAAAAGAGATTTGGCTGTAAGGGTTCATAGCCAATTAGTTAAGTTTAGGACTTGGAATAATAATATTTTATTACAGAGAATTTGTAATGAACTTTAAATTAGCTTCTTAGTTCCTTGAACCCTTCATAGAAGGTGGCAGGGAACTAAGAAGTTGGACTTCTTTAGCATTATGAACCCTTCCTAGAAGGTGGCATGATGCTAGAGTGGTGCTTGGTGATATATTTATTTTGCTCTGTGGTAATAAGATTTTCCTTTTACCAAAAAAAAAATTTAATAAAGTTAGTTAATTTTACTTCTTTTCTAAATCAAAAGAAATATGTTTTTTGTTGCTTATAATTTGAGTCGAAGGGAATAAATTGGAAAAAATGCAAATAAAAAATAAAAAAGGCCACCCACTGAGTGCGGGAAGTACTCCATGCGGTAACCAATATGCAGGCCATCATTGTTTTAGACCCATCAATGGCCATGATTCAACCATCAATTTTAACTTCGTGCACCATAGTACTTCCGCTTCTGCCAAGTTAACGCGCATGCAAAGTAAATGCTCATGCTAGAACTTTCCCGGGAAATTTACCTGACTGGTGTAGTTTGACCATTTATTTACGGATTTGGTGTAACTTTTTAGAATATTACGAAAATGGTGTATTTTTTTATAAATCGTGTGTCCCATTTACGATTTACATTCAGTTAATTTTTTTATTTTACGTTCACACAGAAATCGTAGTTGCCATATACGATTTGACTTTTTTTTTTTTTTTAAACTTTTTTTTAAGAATCGTCCCTGAGAGGCACGACTTACCTTCTTTGTTTTTTTTTTAAAAAAATTTTAAATCGTGTTTCTTATACACGATTTTAATTTGAAGTTAACCAACACATTACTTTGAAGTTTACTACTAGTGCTAATATTTTTGGGCTGAAATGCGTTTTTTTAAGGTATTATTTATCAATCATCACGATATAATATACTCCCTCCGTATCTAAATATATAAGACTCTTTTGACACTTTTATTTTGTCCCTATTTATAAGACTCTATACCAATTTTCAATGATCATTAATTACTTTTTTTTTCCACAATCACCCCTATTTATTTCACACTTTTTAGATTCCCAATAATATTAATAGAGGTAATTTTTGAAAATACATATCAAAAGTTCACATTTCCAATACAATTAACTAAATTAATCCACTTTCTTAATGGACGTGAAATCTCTAAAATGTGTCTTATATATAGGGACGGAGGGAGTATCATCTTTAAGATTTTTCATTTATTTTTTTACTTTAATATGAGACAAAAGTTTTTACAATTTTTTTACCAAGATAATGAGACCAAATGCGTTTTTTTAAGGTATTATTTATCAATCATCACGATATAATATACTCCCTCCATCCCTAAATATATAAGACTCTTTTGACACTTTTATTTTGTCCCTATTTATAAGACTCTATACCAATTTTCAATGATCATTAATTACTTTTTTTTTCCACAATCACCCCGATTTATTTCACACTTTTTAGATTCCCAATAATATTAATAGAGGTAATTTTGAAAATACATATCAAAAGTTCACATTTCCAATACAATTAACTAAATTAATCCACTTTCTTAATAGACGTGAAATCTCTAAAATGGGTCTTATATACAATAGTTACCTTTGTTTACTTTATATTTTTTAGAGCTTAATAATAATTATAAAAAAAATGTTAACAAGTACTGTAACATCCTCAATTCGAAATGCTTAATATAATGTGAATTCTGCAATTTAGGATATTAAGTTGAGATGGATTTATGAGACTCATAAGATTAAGAGGTAGGAATTAGTATAGAAAACATAGCCTAAGGGGTATGGGAACTAAGGAAAATGTTCTAGAGTTAGAAACCATGAGAAGATGGAAAAACAACAAAGTAATCGATTATTTTTGGTGAGTTAATCGATTACTGGCTCTCAGCCGAAATGCACCAAAAATATTGCATTGAAGAGTAATCGATTACTCATGGGAAAGTAATCGATTACGGAGCCTGTAACACCCCGCAAATTCCTCGTACTAATTTAAAATACTAAAGAGATTTATTTTAAGAAAAGCGTTTTTGAAAGAGTAAATTTCTTAGATGAATTTCCTAATTCACGTTTTTAAGGTGATGAATGATTTTAAAGAAATGGCTTTCATGAAATAATGTTAAGAATTTGGAAATTGAGTTTTTGGAAAAAATTTATGTATTTGATATTTTTATGTTTTAAAAGAATTGTGACTTTTATGAGTGAGTCATTTTATGAGAAAAAGATTGTTTTTCTATGCATGAGTAGGTATGTATGCACGGTTTGGTCATGTATATGTTTGTGGATATATATGGAATTAAATTAGTAAAAGAAGATAATAATGCATGTATATATGTATGTGGGGCATGACTATGTGTGTGTATGCTTAGGATTAAATGAAAACATAATTAGTGGAAAAATATGATGATGCATGTATGTGTGCATAAATGTGTGATACGTATGTGTCTGTATGTATGTATAAGTTTAGAATTTTTATTTTCTGGGACAAGAAGCCATGGACTAGGTTAGAACCATAAGTAACTAAGTTAAGAACTAAATCCTAACTATTAGCCAAAAGGTAACTAAACCTAAGAGACTTAGTTCCTTAATTTCCTCCACCATGTCCCCCTAAGTTTGACAAACTCCACCCATGCAACTTATTGTGTTGCCAAAATCGCCCCTCCTAATTGTGTCTAAACCTAAACCAAACCAAGGGCAATTAAGGGACTTCACGAAGTGCCTATAAATATCCTTGGCCCTAGTTCATTTCACCCATTTTCCCATTCACTTCTTTCACTTCCCTTCACTTTCCAAACACATTTGTTGAGAGCAAAAATCAAGCTCTCAACACATAGAGAAAAAAAGAGAAAGAGGCCGTGAGAAAGAAGGAAGAAGAAGGAGAGATCAAAACCAAAACCTAAGCCTTCCTTGGAGATTCAAGACCTTATAAGTTAGAAGACCAACTTTCCTTTGGTGTGTATTTCGAAGATCATGAAGAAATTGTAATAGTTTAGGCTTTTTCTTTTGATTTTGTAATTTTCCTCTTTTTCTTTCTTTGCATGTTAATTTTCTAAGTTTTATTTATGCTTGATCTTGGACCTTTAAGACTCAAAATAACTTGTAAATCTCTAATCAACGAACTTCATAACTCAATTAAGTTTTTCATGGAAGATCTTAAAGTTTTCCAAGCTAAATCTTCTAGATCTAAAGATTTGTTAAAAATTTTGTAGAGCTAAAGTAAAGTCTCTTTGCATGTTTAAATTCCTTGTTAAAAATCGTGATTTGTGAAGTGTTTATGAGTTTATTTGATGAGTGAATGAGTGCTCTAAACTTGCTTAATAATAAAGTTAAAACATTTGGTGTTGCATGTTAGTTTAATGATGATTTTGGTTGATTTGAGTACATGCTTGTGTTGATTGTACCTTGATCTTGAATTTTTAAGATTTAAAATGAACCTATAAAACACTAAATCAAGAACTCTACAATTCTACCATAATTAAAATTGTAGGTCTTGATGCTTTTTAATTTGATTTAAGTGGTTGCATGTTAATTTTATGTTTATGAAATTTGATTTGAGATGTTAAAATGTTTAACCTTTGAACTTGATCTTTAAAAAGCTTTGATTTTTCCTTGATCTTTGAAAGTTTCAATCTTGAATCAAACATGTAATTTTCAAACAAAAGATTTGATATTTCATCCATGCATGTCACGGTTTTGGTCTTTTCTACGCAAAATGATTTTTATCTTTGATTTATACTATTATATTTGATTTCATGACTTGATCTACAAGATCTAGGTACATGCATGTGGTTTTTGAGTAAAAAGATTTTATTTTTCTTAATGAACCTCACGGTTTTACAAAGAACCAAAGGAAATAAGCTTTTGAAAATTGATTTCTAACTTGATCTATGTTTAATGTTCATGCATGTTAAAGATTTGAATTTTACTCTTGATTTTGGAGATAATGATGTCACGGTTTTATGTTTGGGAAAAAGGAAATGATACTTTTAATTTTTTTTTGAGTAAGAAAGAACATGATTTGATTTAAGAACCTTGTGTTTTTGCATGTAGAAAAAATGAACCCAAAGACCTTGTTTTTTTGTCATAATGAAATTCGGCCTATACCTAGGAATTAGACTAGGACTCTTTTTCATGAAAAGACATAAATATAATGAGTGTGTTTTATAAACTAATGCTAAGTTAAAATTGTTTGAAAAGGGTGTTGTGATTATTAATTTTCTATTCGATTTTGAGTTAAAGGTAAAAGAAATAAATGAACTAAATGATTTTGGAAAAGTTTTGTGTTTAAATGAATATATGTGTGTGTATGTGCATTCGGTTGAGAGTAAAAGAAAGAGCAAATAATTTTGTTGCATGAAAAAGAAAGTGGAATTTAAGTGCTTAAAATAAATCAAGTTGATTTGTATGTTTTACATTTGTGATTTTTAACTTGTTTTCTTTGATCTCCTTCGGCCATGTAGTGAAAATAAGTCTAGGAAACTTAGTTGCATTGAAATAGACTCATGTGGTGATTTTTGAAAAGAATTGAGTTGTTGTGCTTGGTTTATGTCCTTGTGAGTATGTGGATGCCTAAGTGTTTGTTTGATGAAAATGAAAATGTTTAGAAAATAATTACGTAAATAATTGTTTGATTTATAATTAAATTAAATGATTAATTTATTGCTTGTCTGATTCGGTTCATCTAAGTGTTGTTGTGGTTGTGTGCTAATTAATGTTTGAAAAATACTTGAGTGTGTAATTGGTTTTAAGAAAATTTCATTTGATTTATTTGAGATTTTTAAATTGTGTTTATGGCTGTCCGAAGTTGCTTTGTGATAAAGATTTTAGCTTTAAAGTGTTAATTTTGAATTAAAGAGTTATTTAAAGCGAAAAGTGTTTTTACGATGTTTTCGGGGTTGTATCAAAATGATTTTTGTAAAATAATTCTTTGCTGTCCAGAATTATTTAAAACTGTTTCTTAACTTTAAAAATGTGTTCAAGTGATTTAAAGTAAAGTTTTCAAGTGATGTTTGATTTGAGAAAAAGCCGGATTGAAAACGGTGATTTTTTCGGTGTTTTCAAACATGTTTTAGGTGCTGTCCAAGACGGACCAGCAACCAAGTAAATTGGTTTAAATTATTTTGTTAAATACTTTCAAATTGTTTTGAGGTACTTAGAGAACTAGAAAAATGTTAGAGTCGTTTTGAGAAAACAATTAAGTTTTTAAGCTTTCCAACAAGGAACAGAATGTGAATTAAGTTAAGGAGAGATTTTCTTAATACAAGTTAGTAACGTAAAAGTGTGTTTTATTTAATACGAGGAATAATATAGACGAGGGATTGGGGCAGCCGGCAGCAAAAAGGATCCGAGGAGACGGTACGCATTTAATCGCTGGACCTCAGGTGAGAGAGAAGCTTTCATAAGACACCATGGTATTTAGGTGATATATTAGGATGTTACGTATCATCTCAAAGATCGGAACTAAGTGGTTCGGAGTCAGTAGTATAGTGGCAATTGTTTGTGCTGTGTGACCACTTATACGAAGGTGACGAAGACCACATTGTTGTTGTGTGATGTTTGTATGTTGATAGCATGTTTATAATTGTTGATTTAATTATGCATGATGAAATTTATTACTGTTAATTTAAATTGAGAAACATGCTGATGGACGTCTGTTGCGTCCTGAAAATTAAAATGAATTAAGTAAGTTGACGGAAATAAATATATAATGAGAAAGGAATAGTGATGAGAGATATAAGATGGGTTAGAATGAGATAAAGAGTTGAGATTGGGGAAAGAGTTGATGATATTGATAAGGATGAGTCAGAGCTGGGAAGAGTGATGTTGTTGTTGAGGCAAGATGTGGTTTGAATGGAGCTTGGCTCCTTTATTGATGTTTTTGAATGAGACTAGTGTTGAGTTGAGCTTGCTCCTTCATTAGCGCTCAGCAAAAATATGATTTTTGAAAAAAAGGTTTTTGAAAAGATATTTTAAAAAAAAAGGTTTTTCGAAAAGAGATTTTTTTTTTTAAAAAAAGGTTTTTGAAAAGAGATTTTAAAAAAAAAAAGGTTTTTGAAAAGAGATTTTTGAAAAGGTTTACGAAAAGGGATTTTTGAAGAGGTTTACGAAAAGAGATTTTTGAAAAGGCTTATGAAAAGAGATTTTCTTTTGCAGGTTTTTGAAAAGAGGTTTTTGAGAAACATTATAAAGAGTATTTCCAGAAAAGTTTTTGAAATGAAATGTTGTGAAAAGTTGTGAAAGAAGATTTTTAGAAACTTGGTGAAACAAGATTTTTAAGAAAGTTTTTAAATAAGATTTTGTGAAAGCTTATGATATGAAATTTTCAGAAAGTTTATAAAATGTGTTTTGAGGAAAGTATATGAAGCAAGACTTCTTTTGAAAAGTTTTACAAAACGAGATTTTTAGAAATTTGTGAAAAAGGGATTTTGAGAAAGTTGTGAAATAAGATTTTTGAGAAGGATGGTGAAATGAAATTGAGAGATGAGATTGTGAAGAAAGTTTGAGAAAAGAGATACGAGTTTATTGATGTGATCCCAGCTCTGTGCTATGTAAGATATGATGAGAGAAAGACTGTGCAAAGTTAGTGGTCGGGACTCATTGAAGGGATGCACGAAGGATGGGCCGACCATTAGGATAATTAAAAAGATAAAAGACTTTAAAAGACATACGCGGTGAGGTATGACAGTGCGAAGTAGTGGAGAGGAAGGAACCATGGGTATCTGCGGATACTCAGGAGGAGATTGCATTAGGGGAGGACGATTACGGTGAAACGTCAAGAAGTCTTGAGTACTTTCTAGGCAGAACGAACTCCATATGTGGCGTACGAACGTGGTAGGGACTGGGTCCAATGCCGTGGTAAGTTCTGCGCGCGCAACTAGAATAGTACTGACGCCCCCTAGATTGCAAATCTTGAACAGTGAGAGGGACTGGAGTGGGGCATCCTGATTGCCACTGTACCGAGTTTTTATAGTATGCGTTGATATATATGAATTGAAATGATATGATATGATTTAAGGCGGTAGTCCTCCTGGCTTGGAGCCAATTGATTGTGAGACAGCTGTCGTGCCCGCACGGTAAAGGTCATGTACTCCTGTTTGCTTCCGACTAGGTTGGGTGAATGACCGAGGAGATGTAGACGTGAGTGATAGCCGAGAACGAAATGAATACCTTGATGACATTTTAAAACTCCCCAATCATTAAAGGTTGTAAATTGATAAGACTGGATGAGAAGAAGTTATGAGTATGAGAAAGAAAGCAATTGAGAAAGAGAGAATGTTTATGGGAAGTGAAATTAAGTCTGGAAAAATAATGAAAGATAATAATGATGATGATGATAATACTGATGATAATGATAATGACGTTGATAATATGTTTGATTGTTGTGTGTCTGTATATTGTGTTGTATGTTTGTATGGTCCTACTATCTTGCCTATCGTAATCCCACACCGTCGACGATGCGTCGTTCGGATCGCTTAATCTCTCCTGTTCGTTGGCATATCGGTGCTTCTGGTATCTCAACGGGCAGATGGAGTATTGCATGGAGGTCACCACGTGGAGTAAGTATGGAAGAGGTTGGAAGCGCACCCCAAGCGGTTGGGTATGGACCGGCTACACCCAGATTGTAATTCCCGATCCGGAGCATCAACTAAGTGGAGCTAACCTGGAGCCGCACTTGGGACAAGTCAGCGTACCAGACAATAGGAACTTCAAGGAAAAGATTCGGTATGAGACTCAGAGGAACTCTACCATTCTCAATGGAGCGGAGCCAAAATCCACTAGCAATGAGGAGACAACAGCAAGGAGGACGTCATCCTCGGGAGTGAGGAGAGTACGCAAGAAGAAGGAAGAACTTCACCCGATCGTCTTTAATAGGAAAGTTTAAGAATAGGATTATAGTTTAAGTTTGTGGTGAGTGTTTTGAGTTAAGGATTACCTAAGTGATGAACTACCGCTGTAACTTAACTTATTCTGAAGCATGCCCTACTTTCTATACAACTTAGTGAGAAATGTGTAATGTCCTTTTGTTGTAATGAAAAGAACTATTTTGAATTGGAACCAAACCGTTTTCCCTGATAAATGTTTTTGAAAACCCAGATGAATAAGTGTTGGTTTTAGTAACAACTCGGTTTTCGAAAGAAAGCGTTGTAGTACATCAAGAAAATTTCACTAATGTTTTCAAACACTTCAACAATGTTTTACAAAAAAAAAATTTTGGCCTCATTTTTGGCAACTTTAATAAATAAAAGTTAATTGTTTTGAGTATGAAAATCGGGCTGTTACAGAATGGTATCAGAGCTTATGGTAATCCTTAGTGGCCTTAAGCATCAGCTTACATGCTTTGTTAGTGTGACTCTGTATGTTGCTAGTGTAAAGATAGGAGCATAAGTTTAGGTTCTCATCTTTCTAGGACGTATGATTTTGTTTGTGGCTTAAGATTGGCCGAGTTAGTCTAAGGAACCTGTTCATCCTGTAGTTTGAAGGACATAGACTAAGTAGAAAGTGGGTGGGTTGAGACCCCTTAACCTTTGATGTCTCATCAGTGTTTGATAAATCCCAGTTGTAGGCCTAGACGTACCCTTGTCCAAAGAGTAGTCGGTACCTTTTGAGGAAGTAGGATGTTATTCTTGGATTCCCTGTTTGTTGAATTGCTTCAACAAAACAGTTAGTATTATTGAAATTTGAACCCTTTTCTTCAAAAAGCTTTACTATCCACCCGTAGTCTTATCAATCCTATTTAAAACTCATTAGCCCAAATAGTGAAATTAGAAGTGCCATAGTTACCCAGATAGTTTAGGCTTGAACGATTCATGAAGGATAAGTGGTTTGAAGTAAGTGAGGATATAAGCTTATAGTGGATTTGGTTATAAGTTTAATCAAAGTTGGGGAGTTACAAGGAAGAAAAGAGGTGTATGTTACCAGTTATTAGAGGAAATTCTGCGGAAAGATTTAGGATTAGAATTGCCGTACACCCTAATCAGAGGTTTAGATGGTGAAAGTGATAGGTTTGATTAATGTTTAGGATGAATCTAAGGAGAAAAGTGAGGATGTTTGAGGAAGTAAATAAACCCAAATTGTAATAGAATCCCCTTAAGTTAGAGAGATAATAGACGAAAACCTTAGAGTTGGAAGGAGAACTGAAGGAAGGAGTGATCATTGTGAGTTAGCGAGAACCCAAGTTGTAGAGGATAGTGAATATTTACGGATTGTAGGTGAAACCCTATGCTTTTGGTGATGTATGAATTTTTGTTTGCTTGATTTTCCCTAAGCTCATACCAATGGTTGGGCTTTCTGTGACGACGATCTGCTAAGGGAGCAACGTCTTCTTCGGTTAGTCCGCTGGACTCGACCCGATTCGATACGCAAGCGGTTGTGCGAGTGCGACTTCTTCGTCTGAATGCAACAAACAAGGAGCACTGCAGAGTGAATTAGACCAGCAAAAGGGAATTCGACCATGAAGCGAGAGGAGAGTGTTCTCATGGGAATCGCAATGATGAGCGAATTTTGTGCCCTGCTGCCCAATCCACAACGTATTTCTCGGGGACGAGAAATCTTTAAGTTGGGGAGAATGTAACACCCCGCAAATTCCTCGTATTAATTTAAAATACTAAAGAGATTTATTTTAAGAAAAGCGTTTTTGAAAGAGTAAATTTCGTAGATGAATTTCCTAATTCACGTTTTTAAGGTGATGAATGATTTTAAAGAAATGACTTTCATGAAATAATGTTAAGAATTTGGAAATTGAGTTTTTGGAAAAAATTTATGTATTTGATATTTTTATGTTTTAAAGGAATTGTGACTTTTATGAGTGAGTCATTTTATGAGAAAAAGATTGTTTTTTCTATGCATGAGTAGTTATGTATGCACGGTTTGGTCATGTATATGTTTGTGGATATATATGGAATTAAATTAGTAAAAGAAGATAATAATGCATGTATATATGTATGTGTGGCATGACTATGTGTGTGTATGCTTAGGATTAAATGAAAACTTAATTAGTGGAAAAATATGATGATGCATGTATGTGTGCATATATGTGTGATACGTATGTGTATGTATGTATGTATAAGTTTAGAATTTTTATTTTCTTGGACAAGAAGCCATGGACTAGGTTAGAACCATAAGTAACTAAGTTAATAACTAAATCCTAACTATTAGCCAAAAGGTAACTAAACCTAAGAGACTTAGTTCCTTAATTTCCTCCACCATGTCCCCCTAAGTTTGATAAACTCCACCCATGCAACTTATTGTGTTGCCAAAATCGCCCCTCCTAATTGTGTCTAAACCTAAACCAAACCAAGGGCAATTAAGGGACTTCACGAATTGCCTATAAATATCCTTGGCCCTAGTTCATTTCACCCATTTTCCCATTCACTTCTTTCACTTCCCTTCACTTTCCAAACACATTTGTTGAGAGCAAAAATCAAGCTCTCAACACATACAGAAAAAAGAGAAAGAGGCCGTGAGAAAGAAGGAAGAAGAAGGAGAGATCAAAACCAAAACCTAAGCCTTCCTTGGAGATTCAAGACCTTAGAAGTTAGAAGACCAACTTTCCTTTGGTGGGTATTTCGAAGATCATGAAGAAATTGTAATAGTTTAGGCTTTTTCTTTTGATTTTGTAATTTTCCTCTTTTTCTTTCTTTGCATGTTAATTTTCTAAGTTTTATTTATGCTTGATCTTGGACCTTTAAGACTCAAAATAACTTGTAAATCTCTAATCAATGGAATTCATAACTCAATTAAGTTTTTCATGGAAGATCTTAAAGTTTTCCAAGCTAAATCTTCTAGATCTAAAGATTTGTTAAAAATTTTGTGGAGCTAAAGTAAAGTCTCTTTGCATGTTTAAATTCCTTGTTAAAAACCGTGATTTGTGAAGTGTTTATGAGTTTATTTGATGAGTGAATGAGTGCTCTAAACTTGCTTAATAATAAAGTTAAAACTTTTGGTGTTGCATGTTAGTTTAATGATGATTTTGGTTGATTTGATTACATGCTTGTGTTGATTGTGCCTTGATCTTGAATTTTTAAGATTTAAAATGAACCTATAAAACACTAAATCAAGAACTCTACAATTCGGCCATAATTAAAAGTGTAGGTCTTGATGCTTTTTAATTTGATTTAAGTGGTTGCATGTTAATTTTATGTTTATGAAATTTGATTTGAGATGTTAAAATGTTTAACCTTTGAACTTGATCTTTAAAAAGCTTTGATTTTGCCTTGATCTTTGAAAAAGTTTCAATCTTGAATCAAACATGTAATTTTCAAACAAAAGATTTGATCTTTCATCCATGCATGTCACGGTTTTGGTCTTTTCTACTCAAAATGATTTTTATCTTTGATTTATACTATTATATTTGATTTCATGACTTGATCTACAAGATCTAGCTACATGCATGTGGTTTTTGAGTAAAAAGATTTTATTTTTCTTAATGAACCTCACGGTTTTATAAAGAACCAAAGGAAATAAGCTTTTGAAAATTGATTTCTAACTTCATCTATGTTTAATGTTCATGCATGTTTAAGATTTAAATTTTACTCTTGATTTTGGAGATAATGATGTCACGGTTTTATGTTTGGGAAAAAGGAAATGATACTTTTAATTTTTTTGTAGTAAGAAAGAACATGATTTGATTTAAGAATCTTGTGTTTTTGCATGTAGAAAAAATGAACCCAAAGACCTTGTTTTTTTGTCATAATGAAATTCGGCCTATACCTAGGAATTAGACTAGGACTCTATTTCATGAAATGACATAAATATAATGAGTGTGTTTTATAAACTAATGCTAAGTTAAAATTGTTTGAAAAGGGTGTTGTGATTATTAATTTTCTATTCGGTTTTGAGTTAAAGGTAAAAGAAATAAATGAACTAAATGATTTTGGAAAAGTTGGGTTTAAATGAATATATGTGTGTGTATGTGCATTCGGTTGAGAGTAAAAGAAAGAGCAAATAATTTTTTTGCATGAAAAAGAAAGTGGAATTTAAGTGCTTAAAATAAATCAAGTTGATTTGTATGTTTTACATTTGTGATTTTTAACTTTTTTTCTTTGATCTCCTTCGGCCACGTAGTGAAAATAAGTCTAGGAAATTTAGTTGCATTGAAATAGACTCATGTGGTGATTTTTGAAAAGAATTGAGTTGTTGTGCTTGGTTTATATATGTCCTTGTGAGTATGTGGATGCCTAAGTGTTTGTTTGATGAAAATGAAAATGTTTAGAAAATAATTACGTAAATAAGTGTTTGATTTATAATTAAATTAAATGATTAATTTATTGCTTGTATGATTTGGTTCATCTAAGTGTTGTTGTGGTTGTGTGCTAATTGATGTTTGAAAAATACTTGATTGTGTAATTGGTTTTAGGAAAATTCTATTTGATTTATTTGAGATTTTTAAATTGTGTTTATGGCTGTCCGAAGTTGTTTTGTGATAAAGATTTTAGCTTTAAAGTGTTAATTTTGAATTAAAGAGTTATTTAAAGCTAAAAGTGTTTTTACGATGTTTTCGGGGTTGTATCAAAGTGATTTTTGTAAAATAATTCTTTGCTGTCCAGAATTATTTAAAACTGTTTCTTAACTTTAAAAATGTGTTCAAGTGATTTAAAGTAAAGTTTTCAAGTGATGTTTGATTTGAGAAAAAGCCGGATTGAAAACGGTGAATTTTTCGGTGTTTTCAAACATGTTTTAGGTGCTGTCCAAGACGGACCGGCAACCAAGTAAATTGGTTTAAATTATTTTGTTAAATACTTTCAAATGGTTTTGAGGTACTTAGAGAACTAGAAAAATGTTAGAGTCGTTTTGAGAAAACAATTAAGTTTTTAAGCTTTCCAGCAAGGAACGAAATGTGAATTAAGTTAAGGAGAGATTTTCTTAATACAAGTTAGTAACGTAAAAGTGTGTTTTATTTAATACGAGGAATAATATAGACGAGGGATTGGGGCAGCCGGCAGCAAAAAGGATCCGAGGAGACGGTACGCATTTAATCGCTGGACCTCAGGTGAGAGAGAAGCTTTCCTAAGACACCGTGGTAATTAGGTGATATATTAGGACGTTCCGTATCATCTCAAAGATCGGAACTAAGTGGTTCGGAGTAAGTAGTATAGTAGCAATTGTTTGTGCTGTGTGGCCACTTATACGAAGGTGACGAAGACCACATTGTTGTTGTGTGATGTTTGTATGTTGATAGCATGTTTATAATTGTTGATTTAATTATGCATGATGAAATTTATTATTGTTAATTTAAATTGAGCAACATGCTGATGGACGTCTGTTGCGTCCTGAAAATGAAAATGAATTAAGTAAGTTGACGGAAATAAAGATATAATGAGAAAGGAATAGTGATGAGAGATATAAGATGGGTTAGAATTAGATAAAGAGTTGAGATTGGGGAAAGAGTTGATGATATTGATAAGGATGAGCCAGAGCTGGGAAGAGTGATGTTGTTGTTAAGGCAAGATGTGGTTTGAATGGAGCTTGGCTCCTTTATTGATGTTTTTGAATGAGACTAGTGTTGAGTCGAGCTTGCTCCTCCATTAGCGCTCAGCAAAAATAATATTTTTGAAAAAAAGGTTTTTGAAAAGAGATTTTAAAAAAAAAGGTTTTTGGAAAAGAGATTTTAAAAAAAAAAAGGGTTTTTGAAAGAGATTTTGTAACACTCCTTGTATATCATCTTACTTTATAAGAAAAGTAAGAAGTTTATGAAAACTTGGACTTGTTATCGTTGGAAAAAGATCTGAAAATAAGAATTTTCCCTTCCCTTGAAAATTTAATTTCAGAAACACTTGATCAATGATAAATGTTGACTATCAAAATCAGAGTTTGCGGAAACATAGTAAAATTATCATATTATACCCCCAAAATATATCAAGTGTAACAAGTCCATTAATACCAAATAAGTATAATTATGAAACTGAATTCCTCTTATAATACCTTTTTCCAAAATATGTATCATATAAGTTCTATTAAAAATAGAAATGTTATAGAGCTGGTCACTGGTCCTTTGTCCAAACATCCTTCTGGTCGGATCCTCGATATCTGCACAACGGGTTCCCAACCCACACTTTCTATACTCTGCATACACCTAAGGGACACCTCCCTTTACTGATTCTTGTGCAAGCTAGATGCACGATCAACACCTAATAAGGGCATGGGGGTTAGCTATACATATTCGCATAATCAAATGAGAATAAAACTAACATCCACAAGTTAACATGTAGCAAATCATGATGCATAATCATATGAGCACACCCAGTTAATCATAACAATTCTTTCAATGCAGGTGGCATGATGCATGATTTCCTTCCACAACTGAGGCCTCTAAAAGTCCATCTTGGACGTCCATCCAATACACCGTTGTGTTCCCGGAACACCGACATTCGTTCCCAGAACGTAATGCCGAACCATACTTGGATAATACACATCACTCCCAGAGTGTGCACCACGTTCCCAGAACGTGTAGCAAACCATACTTGGAATAATAAGCATCACTCCCAGAGTGTGCATCACGTTCCCAGAACGCATACGTTCCCAGAACGCATAAAAACCAGGTCCCGGACACTGGCCACATATCTATAATGTGTCATCAACTAGGTTGCATATCAATGTGTTCCCAGAACACTAACATACGTTCCCAGAACGTATAAAACCAGGTCCCAGACACTGGCCACATATCTATAATGTGTCATCAAGTAGGTTATAATTTGGTACTCCCGGAGTACCCTCCTCATATTCCCAGAATATGATAAACGTTTCTACCAACCAAACTTCCATTCTATATGAATGCACAATCATCAAGGTTGGTTTTATCTTTAATTCTATTATTATACCAATGTGTTCCCAGAACACTAACATACGTTCCCAGAACGTATCGCAAACCATACTTGGAATATAATCAAGCACCACTCCCAGAGTGTGCATCACGTTCCCAAAACGTGTCCAAGAAACCATGTCCCAGACAATGGCCACATTCCCAGAATGTGTCATCAAGTAGGTTGCATCAGTTTAGTACTCCTAGAGTACAGGGTCAAGTACCCCGAACATCACAAACCATCCTTGCCAACCTATTTCATTACCTTTCTCTATGCATGCATTGCATACATAATTACTAAGGTTGGTCTTTCCATTAATTCCATTATTATGACTTAGAAAACACAACCTCTGAATGATATCTTGAGGTATGGCTTTACTTATAAAATTCACCTTTGAATTTAAATTTAACATATGCTCATAGACCTGGATTGAGAGAATGTAATCTTTGGTATCAAAAATCCTTACTCAAAAACTTAACTTTTATTTTTAAGTTTCAGGTACTAACCGGTTACATCATCACCTAACCGGTTAGAATTACAGACCTGAATACAAAACCATTGATTTTCAAAGAATATTTCCTTGATTTCTCTACTCAATCCAATAACAAGGTCTTAGCATAACAGAATACCTCAAGTCCAACCATAATATCATTCAAAAGATCTAAGTCATAATCCAATTTCATTTATGCATAATTTCCTCTTGAAATTGTCTCATTACACTAAGGTATTAACTCTTTAATTTCAATCTGAGCCATAACAGTATAATCCACTTCATTTCAGATTGTTTCCAATGAAATTAAGGCCTAGATTTGAGTAGCATCAATAAGACCACAAGACTGATTTCAAAAACTTATTTTCTTTTACAATTTTACAGTGTCTAACCGGTTACAATTATCGAGTAACCGGTTAGATTGTGCAGTCAACACACTGAAATATGAGGTTTTGCAAACCATTCTTTTCATTACTCAAATCTAACCAATTTCAACATTAAAAAGAGTTCATATACCTTAAGTAAACATGTTTAATCATAGAAACACATTCACCTTGCATGCATTCAATTTAGATACTCAAATTGCACATATTTCACAACTTAATGCATCAATTCACATAATATCCAATTAAGTCATGAAATCAACGTCAACATAGCTTGCATGCATTCAGATAACATTGCTCAAAACATCAATTGAGCTCAAATTGGCCTCCAAGCCATTTAACCATTTCAACTTATGCCCTTTGAGTCTCTTGGTGACTCATCCTATATTCTACCACAATTTATTCTCATTCTAGCAAATACTAAGCTTCCCCCTTACCTTAGGTTCGTGCTTGAACAAGATTTGAGCAGATATTTGAGGTAGAACACCAAACACCCAAAGCTCTTCCTCAAACCAGAACCGTTTTGACAGGGTAGATTGATCAAGGAATTTGGAACATGAAATGGACATGGAAATTAGGGAAAATGGTCATTATCAAAACCATGCAACATGAACTTTGAAAGGAACTCAAGTCTAGAACAAGAGAAGGCTTGAGCTTACCAAAATCGAGCTTCATAGTCAGCTCCAGAAACCAGAAGCTGAGGTTTGGCAGCACCAACACCCTTACTTTGCAAGCTTTGTTCTCTTGATTCAGGGACTCTCAACTCACAAACTTTATATCAATACAAAGCCCTTGATGTGAGCTTTGTAACCGTGTATCACTCATGTTCTAACTCTCAGAAACGAAAGAGAATTGCAAGAAACGATTCTGAAACCCTAGAACAGAGCTTCCCCCTAATTTCAAAGCAGCAACAACCCAATTCTTCAGAATTGAGGGTTTTTATAGAAGAATCAAGCTTGCATGCACCTTGACGCGTGTTTTCCACTGGATTAGGGCTGTATTCGTGGCGAATTCTGGGTTAAAACGCGTGATTACTCATCAAACGCACTAACCCAGTTTTCTGAGTTCATCGTGTAACCGGTTACAAAGCCCTTCTAACCGGTTACAGGCTGATAAAATTCAAAAAATAATAATTTAATTAATTTTTCATCAAAAACCTTTTTAATATTGCAATTAGGTCCCAACCCAAGGACTAAGTTGCAATATTCACATTTTTGTACAGAATAACCATATAAAAATATATCTCATATTTTTATATATGAAAACACATAATGTACAAAAACTAAAACCTTTAAAACTAATGTAAATCAATTATAAATTAATTGTTATAATTAATTTCTCGGTTATTTGGGAGACGAAAATTAGGGGTGTTACAGATTTTTTTTAAAAAAAATGTTTTTGAAAAGGTTTACAAAAAGAGATTTTTGAAGAGGTTTACGAAAAGAGATTTTTGAAAAGGCTTATGAAAAGAGATTTTCTTTTGCAGGTTTTTGAAAAGAGGTTTTTGAGAAACATTATAAAGAGTATTTCCAGAAAAGTTTTGAAATGAAATGTTGTGAAAAGTTGTGAAAGAAGATTTTTAGAAACTTGGTGAAACAAGATTTTTAAGAAAGTTTTGAAATAAGATTTTGTGAAAGCTTATGATATGAAATTTGCAGAAAGTTTATAAAATCTGTTTTGAGGAAAGTATATGAAGCAAGACTTGTTTTGAAAAGTTTTACAAAACAAGATTTTTAGAAATTTGTGAAAAAGGGATTTTGAGAAAGTTGTGAAATAAGATTTTTGAGAAGGATGGTGAAATGAAATTGAGACATGAGATTGTGAAGAAAGTTTGAGAAAAGAGATACGAGTTTATTGATGTGATCCCAGCTTTGTGCTATGTAAGATATGATGAGAGAAAGATTGTGCAAAGTTAGTGGTCGGGACTCATTGAAGGGATGCACGAAGGATGGGCCGACCATTAGGATAATTAAAAAGATAAAAGACTTTAAAAGACATACGCGGTGAGGTATGAGAGTGCGAAGTAGTGGAGAGGAAGGAACCATGGGTATCTGCGGATACTCAAGAGGAGATTGCATTAGGGGAGGACGATGACGGTGAAACGTCAAGAAGTCTTGAGTACTTTCTAGGCAGAACGAACTCCATATGTGGCAAACGAACGTGGTAGGAACTGGGTCCAACGCCGTGGTAAGTTCTGCGCGCGCAACTAGAATAGTACTGACGCCCCCTAGATTGCAAATCTTGAACAGTGAGAGGGACTAGAGTGGGGCATCCTGATTGCCACTGTACCAAGTTTTTACAGTGTGCGTTGATATATATGAATTTAAATGATATGATATGATTTGAGGCGGTAGTCCTCCTGGCTTGGAGCCAATTGATTGTGAGACAGCTGTCGTGCCCGCACGGTAAAGGTCTTGTACTCCTTTTTGCTTCCGACTAGGTTGGGTGAATGACCGAGGAGATGTAGACGTGAGTGATAGCCGAGAACGAAATGAATACCTTGATGACATTTTAAAACTCCCCAATCATTAAAGGTTGTAAATTGATAAGACTGGACGAGAAGAAGTTATGAGTATGAGAAAGAAAGGAATTGAGAAAGAGAGAATGTTTATGGGAAGTGAAATTAAGTCTGGAAAAATAATGAAAGATAATAATGATGATGATGATAATACTGATGATAATGATAATGACGTTGATAATATGCTTGATTGTTGTGTGTCTGTATATTGTGTTGTATGTTTGTATGGTCCTACTATCTTGCCTATCGTAATCCCACACCGTCGACGATGCGTCGTTCGGATCGCTTACTCTCTCCTGTTCTTTGGCATATCGGTGCTTCTGGTATCTCAACGGGCAGGTGGAGTATTGCATGGAGGTCACCACGTGGAATAAGTATGGAAGAGGTTGGAAGCGCACCCCAAGCGGTTGGGTATGGACCAGCTACACCCAGATCGTAATTCCCGATCCGGAGCATCAACTAAGTGGAGCTAACCTGGAGCCGCACTTGGGACAAGTCAGCGTACGAGACTATAGGAACTTCAAGTAAAAGATTCGGTATGAGACTCAGAGGAACTCTACCATTCTCAATGGAGCGGAGCCAAAATCCACTAGCAATGAGGAGACAACAGCAAGGAGGACGTCATCCTCGGGAGTGAGGAGAGTACGCAAGAAGAAGGAAGAACTTCACCCGATCGTCTTCAATAGGATAGTTTAAGAATAGGATTATAGTTTAAGTTTGTGGTGAGTGTTTTGAGTTAAGGATTACCTAAGTGATGAACTATCGCTATAACTTAACTTATTCTGAAGCATGCCCTACTTTCTATACAACTTTGTGAGAAATGTTTAATGTCCTTTTGTTGTAATGAAAAGTACTATTTTGAATTGGAACCAAACCGTTTTCCCTGATAAATGTTTTTGAAAACCCAGATGAATAAGTGTTGGTTTTAGTAACAACTCGGTTTTCGAAAGAAAGCGTTGAAGTACATCAAGAACTTTTCACTAATGTTTTCAAACACTTCAACAATGTTTTACAAAAAAAAAATTTGGCCTCATTTTCGGCAACTTTAATAAATAAAAGTTAATTGTTTCGAGTATGAAAATCGGGCTGTTACAGAGCCTCTGCTGAAAACACTAAAATTGTTGCATCAAATTGTAATCGATTACTTTCTGGTCAAGTAATCGATTACAAGGCCTCAGGTTGGAAGTCATGAAAATGTTGCATTGAAGAAGTAATCGATTACCTGATCGATTACCTGGCTAGGGTAATCGATTACTATAGGGTCTGTAAAAAAAAAGAAAAAGAAGAGTGCACGTGATGCACTCTCCATCACACAAAAGGCATCTCCTTTTAGGGCTTAAATCCTAGCCACTCATTTTCATCCTCAAACAAATAAAATTACTCACTCTCACTCTCATAATCTACTCTCTCTCAAACTCATCTTCTTCTTTCTCTCTCTCATTCACGACTCCCTCTTCTTCCTTTTAGGGTTCCATTTGCTTCTCCACAAATCAAGCAAAGGCAAGTGACTTCACACCCATTCCATCATCAAATCTTGTTATTCTCATCTCCAAGTAAGTATCAAGTTGTGGGTTCCCCTCTTTCTCTCTCAAAAAAATCATCCTCCCCTTTCTCTCTCCTCCATCCATGGTGGTTTTTGGTTCTAAGCCATGGAATCTCCACTTTTCTTGAGTTTTTGCTTGAATCATGACATGAATGTTAATCTTTTCTTGTTATGGCTTCTTATTAGGTTTTATCCTCCTCCCTTGGTTATTGCTCCTTGGTGGGAAAGGCTCATGTTGGAACAAACAAAATCTCCCTATCTCTAGAAGTGTGAGGTAAGGAGGTTTGTGTTACCATACTCTAGGGGGTAGGTTGTATTGTGTGTATATTGGGTTTCTAGGAGATATTTGGTAAGTAGGAAAAAGAACCCTAGGAAAGTTAATAATATTTTAAAATGTGATTTTATATAACAGTATTTTGATATGTGGTTATGTGTTTAAATGTGACTATGAAATTGATTATGTGGTTGAAATATTGTTAAATTATGTTGAGCCCTAGAATTGAAGAAGGATAAGGAAATATGATGTTTGAAATGAGTATGAATAACTCTTTGGAAATTGAAAATATAATTACATGATTAAGGGGTGTAATCCATGAGATTAACAACAAATTAAATAATTGAAAATGAAATGTAAAGATTTAAAGAACAAAGAGTGTGTGATCCAGATCTTGTAAGACGTTGTCCGTAGGAGACTGTACGCATTGATCGCGTAAGACGCACTTGATGCGCCGCTGTAAGACGTTGTCCAAAGGAGACTGTACGCATTTATGGACACACACACCATATATTAATTAAAGATATAACTGGATTGTGCCTCTCCAGATTTTTTAAGACGTTGTCCGTAGGAGACTGTACGCATTGATCGCGTAAGACGCACTTGATGCGCTGCTGTAAGACGTTGTCCGAAGGAGACTATACGCAATGATGGATGCACCTTCCGATTGTGGAATCCAGGTCTTGTAAGACGTTGTCCATAAGAGACTGTACGCATAGACCGCGTAAGACGAACTTGATGCGCTGCTGTAAGACGTTGTCCGAAGGAGACTGTACGCAGTGATGGAAATCCATGTAACAAATTTCTAAAAGTCTTTATAAAAACACAAAGAGTATGTGAGTAAAAATGGATGGTAACGTTAAGCCAGAGTTTGATTAGCATGTAAATTGGTATAACTTGGGAAGTATGAAATATTAAAGCTAAAACTATAACTTAAATTACTTCATCAATGAAATGGAACCAATTGACTTGTTTTTGGGAATGTTGTACTGACTTATGTGTATTATATGATTAATTGTGTTTGGCCTGGTGGTTCAGTATAGCATAACGGAAACTGCTTCCCTATTTTATTGTGTAATACTCACCTCCTTACCATTTTTCAGGTACTGAGTCGGAGTATACGCCAGGACCGGCCGAGCAGGATTACTTTCACTCAAAGGGAGAGTAGGGTTGTGGGATTTAGCTGCATTTACTGAACTAAGCCTCCACATTATTTTGATGTATATGTACTGTATATACTTTTTGAGTGAGGCTTAGGATAGTTTCATTTGGGGCATGGTTTATGTTTCCTTTTTTGGGCATAGTTGATGTTATGTCTTCTTGAGTTACATACTTATTATTTTTGCTGGCACTCTGACAAACTGTTACTGATGTTTTATTGTTGAGCCCATGGGGCCACTATATGATGCATATATATATATATATATATATATATATATATATTTATATTTGAGCCCTGCTGGCTACTGTTGATATTATACAAATGTGCTTATCAGGTTGACCCTTTTGGAAAAGTCCGAAATTCAAACGAAACTCCGTCCGTTTGACGGGTGGTTTTCTTAAATTAAAAAGAAATTTTCAAGCCCATATTTTTAATGTAAGGGGAATTAAGGGTAATTAATTATAGGTTGTTACCTTTATGGTATCAGAGCAGTTTCTCCTCGGCCTTGGAGTTATGCAAACTCCACATGATTACTCACCTAGAGAGTAATGGATGCTCATAGTAAAAGTTTAGGAATTTAGTAGTATGATTATAGTACTATGTATACATTTAGTATTTAAGTCTTATTGGTCTGTTCTCTTTGGCTAAGCAGTATGGCTGGAAGAAGGGCTGCTAATGATGGGCTTGCAGCCATTCTGGAGCATCTGCCACAGATGCAGCAGCAGCAGGGGGAGCAGATGGCAGCTGCCGCAGCAGCAGCCGCTATAGCAGCAGCTGCAGCTCTGCAACCAGCTCCAGTTGAGGTTGACTGGATGGCTAGGTTCTGAAAGAATGATCCACCTCGTTTCGAGGGTGGAAATGACCCTGATGGAGCCTAGAGATGGATACAGGAGATCGAGAAGATTCTCCGCTCTATCCAACCACCCATGGAGCAGCATGTTCGATTGGCGGAATTCATGCTAACCAATGAGGCTGAGCATTGGTGGGATCAACAAAGGAGGGGATTGGTGGCAGCCAATCCGGTTGTTTCTTGGGAAGTATTCAAGGATCTCTTTTTAGGGAAGTATTTCCCCGAAGATGTTAGGAGGGAGAAGGAGATTGCCTTTCTCCAACTGACTCAAGGCTCTATGTCAGTTGGGGATTATGCAGCTAGATTTGAGGATCTTATTCGTTTCTTTGACTATCAGGATGCCAGTGAGCGCGGAAAATGCGTTAAGTTTGAGTCTGGACTCAGGACCGATATTCGCCTCTCGTGTGAGTATCACAATATTGACAACTTGGCCCGTTTGGTTAACATGGCGAGCACTTATGAGAAGGGGCTTAAGAGGAAAATGGCTGAAGACAAAAGCAAGACTATGCAGAGAAGTGGTGGTCCTATAAGGGGCAAGGGTGCGGTGCAGCGACCAGACCCCTATTCACAGCCTAGATCGGGCCCTATAGGGGGTTCATCTGGTCCTATTCCGCCTTGTCCTCATTGTGGCAAGCAACATAGAGGTGTATGCTGGAATCAGAATCAGAATCAACCAAATGTCACTTGTTTCAAGTGTGGACAACCCGGTCATGTTGCAACTAACTGCCCAAAGATTGAAGTTAAGAAAGAAGCCAATATGACTAGGACGCAGAGGGTTGGAGATGGACGCCCACTCCAGAAGGGAAAGGTGTACACTCTTGATGGAGAAGAGGTGACTGAGGCTGATGAGCTGATTCGAGGTATTGGCCATATAAATGATATTGCATGTGGTATTCTTTTTGACTGTGGAGCTACACACTCCTTTATTTCTGTTAGTTGCATGGAAAGATTAAAACTATCTGCGGTTGAGATGCCTTTCAAGTTGTCTTTATCTACCCCTACTAATTCAGCTGTGGTTACATCCTTGATGTGTTTGGATTGCCCACTCCGAGTATTGGAGCGGGAATTCAAAGTGAATTTAATATGTTTGCCCTTAACCAAGCTGGATATCATTCTAGGCATGGATTGGATGTCCCAGAACCGTGTCCTTCTTGATTGTAGTCAGAAGTCAGTAATTTTCTGTCAAGTCTCGGTGTCGGCTATGGATGATGAGGAAGCATTAGGTATTGGCAAAATCTCAGTGGTTAGTGAGTTTCCGGATGTTTTTCCTGCTGAAATTCCCGGATTACCTCCAGCCAGAGAAGTAGAATTTGGCATTGATCTATTGCCTGGTGCCGGCCCGAAATCTAAAGCGCCTTATAAAATGGCCCCTCCAGAGTTGGAAGAGTTGAAGAAGCAGTTGGAGGAGCTTTTGGCTAAGGGGTTCATAAGGCCAAGTGTTTCCCTGTGGGGAGCTCCTATCCTCTTTGTTAAAAAGAAGGGTGGAAGTGTCCGTATGTGCACTAATTACCGGCAGTTGAATGTTGTGACAGTGAAAAATAAATATCCACTCCCACGCATCGATGATTTGTTGATCAGCTTAGGGGAGCTGCAGTTTTCTCAAAGATTGACCTCCGATCTGGATATCATCAAATCCGTATCCGAGAGGAGGACATTCCCAAGACTGCTTTTAGAACCCGGTATGGGCATTTCGAATATGTGGTGATGCCTTTTGGCCTCACGAATGCTCCTGCCATCTTCATGGATTATATGAACAGGATCTTTAGGCCGTACTTGGACTCATTCGTCATTGTATTCATTGATGACATTCTTATCTACTCCAAGATCCCGAAGGAGCATGAAGAGCATTTGAGAACGGTGCTCCAAGTTCTCAAAGACAAGCATCTTTATGCTAAGTTCTCTAAATGTAGTTTTTGGTTGAATGAGGTGCACTTTCTGGAGCATGTGATTTCTGAGGAGGGTGTTGCAGTGGACCCTTCCAAGGTGGAAGCGGTGCTTAAGTGGGAGAGACCCAAGTCCATTACCGAGATCAGAAGTTTTCTTTGTATGGCTGGGTATTATAGGAGGTTCATTGAAGGGTTTTCTAAGCTAGCCCTTCCCTTGACTACTCTTACGCGGAAAGGTGTCCCGTTTGAATGGTCCCCAGAATGTGAAGATAGTTTCCATGAGTTGAAGAGGCGATTGACTAGTTCACCGGTGTTGATTTTGCCGGATCTGACTCAATCCTTTGTAGTGTACTGTGATGCTTCAAAACAAGGGTTGGGTTGTGTGCTGATGCAGCAAGGACAAGTCATAGCCTATGCATCCAGGCAGTTGAGGCAGCATGAGCAGAACTATCCCACTCATGATCTTGAGTTGGCGGCAGTAGTTTTTGCTTTAAAAATTTGGAGGCATTACCTTTACGGTTCAAAGTTTGAAGTCTTTAGCGATCATAAAAGCCTTCGCTATCTCTTCGATCAAAAGGAGTTGAATATGAGACAGAGGAGGTGGATGGAGTTTCTGAAGGACTATGATTTCAATCTTCAGTATCATCCGGGCAAGGCCAATGTAGTGGTTGATGCACTAAGTCGCAAGACTTTGCATGTCAGCAATTTGATGGTGAAGGAGATGCAATTAATCCAAGAGTTCAGTGACCTCAACTTGAACATGCAAGTGAAAGAGAAGAGCATTGTTCTAGAAATGTTGCAGGTTACCAATGACTTGATTGGTCTTATTAGAGAAAGACAAGCTGATGATGCGGAACTACAAAAGTTGTTGGAAGGGGCATCGGGCAATGAAGAGCCCGACTTTGTAAAGGGTTCTGATGGCATTATCCGGTTTAGGGCCGGATATGTGTTCCTATGGATTTCGAAGTTAGAAGGGATATTCTATGGGAAGCACATCGAACCAAAATGAATTTCCATCCCGGTGCAACAAAAATGTACCAAGATTTGAAGAAGATTTATTGGTGGCCAAAGTTGAAAACCGATGTAGCAGATCATGTATCTCATTGCCTTACTTGTCAACAAGTTAAGATTGAGCATCAAAAGCCTGGTGGTCAGTTGCGATCACTTGATATCCCGGAGTGGAAGTGGGATAGTATAGCTATGGACTTTGTGACGGGTCTACCTAGGACTGCTGTAGGATGTGATGCAGTTTGGGTGGTTGTAGACTGTTTAACAAAGTGTGCTCATTTTATCCCTATTCACAAGAAATAAACCCTGGAGAAGTTGACTCAGTTGTATATCAGGGACATCGTGAAGCTGCATGGTGTTCCCACCAGTATAGTATCCGATCGTGATCCGAGATTTCTGTCTCGATTTTGGCAGAGTCTCAAGCAGGCATTGGGTACTAAGCTGAAATTTAGTACGGCTTATCATCCACAAACAGATGGACAATCTGAGCGTACCATCCAGACACTGGAGGATTTGTTGAGAGCATGTGTTCTGGAGCAGGCGGGTAGTTGGGAGCAATTACTGCCGTTAATGGAGTTTACTTACAATAACAGCTTCCACTCCAGTATCGGTATGGAACCATTTGAGGCTCTCTACGGAAGAAAGTGTAGGAAGCCTCTGTGTTGGTTCCAGATAGGTGAGAATCTGTTGACAGGTCCTGATGTTGTGAAAGAAACAACTGAGAAGATCACAATGATCAAGAACAAGATGAAAACTTCACAGGATCGCCAGAAGAATTATGCTGATAGGCGAAGGAGACCTTTGGAATTTGATGTTGGGGATCATGTGTTTCTAAGAGTGTCTCCGATTACAGGAATTGGTAAGGCAATTAAGTCCAAGAAATTAACTCCTCGGTTTGTTGGACCTTATGAGATTTTGGAGAGGGTTGGCCCTGTAGCATATAGGATTGCTTTTCCCCCTCACATAGCTAGGCTTCATGATGTGTTCCATGTCTCACAGCTAAGGAAATACATTCATGATCCTACTCATGTGGTCACATTGGATGATTTGCCCTTGAAGGAGAATTTGACTTTTGAAGTATTGCCAGTGAGGATTGAAGATAGGTAAGTGAGACGATTGAGAGGCAAGGAGATTAGCTTAGTAAAAGTTATATGGAACAGGAACAATGTGGAGGAAGCTACTTGGGAGTTAGAAAGCAAAATCAGATAGTCTCATCCCCATTTGTTCGAAGAAAGCTGAATTTCGAGGACGAAATTCGGGTAAGTGAGAGAGGATTGTAACATCCTCAATTTGAAATGCTTAATATAATGTGAATTATGCAATTTAGGATATTAAGTTGAGATGGATTTATGAGACTCATAAGATTAAGAGGTAGGAATTAGTATAGAAAACATAGCCTAAGGGGTATGGGAACTAAGGAAAATGTTCTAGAGTTAAAAACCATGAGAATATGGAAAAACAACAAAGTAATTGATTATTTTTGGTGAGTTAATCGATTAATGGCTCTCAGCCAAAATGCACCAAAAATGTTGCATTGAAGAGTAATCGATTACTCTTGGGAAAGTAATCGATTACGGAGCCACTGCTGAAAACACTAAAATTGTTGCATCAAATTGTAATCGATTACTTTCTGGTCAAGTAATCGATTACAAGGCCTCAGGTTGGAAGTCATGAAAATGTTGCATTGAAGAAGTAATCGATTACTATAGGGTCTGTACAAAAAAAAAAAAAAAGAAGAGTGCACGTGATGCACTCTCCATCACACAAAAGGCATCTCCTTTTAGGGCTTAAATCCTAGCCACTCATTTTCCTCCTCAAACAAATAAAATTACTCACTCTCACTCTCATAATCTACTCTCTCTCAAACTCATCTTCTTCTTTCTCTCTCTCATTCACGACTCCCTCTTCTTCCTTTTAGGGTTCCATTTGCTTCTCCACAAATCAAGCAAAGGCAAGTGACTTCACACTCATTCCATCATCAAATCTTGTTATTCTCATCTCCAAGTAAGTATCAAGTTGTGGGTTCCCCTCTTTCTCTCTCAAAAAACTCGTCCTCCCCTTTCTCTCTCCTCCGTCCATGGTGGTTTTTGGTTCTAAGCCATGGAAGCTCCACTTTTCTTGAGTTTTTGCTTGAATCATGACATGAATGTTATTCTTTTCTTGTTATGACTTCTTATTAGGTTCTATCCTCCTCCCTTGGTTATTGATCCTTGGTGGGAAAGGCTCAAGTTAGAACAAACAAAATCTCCTTATCTCTAGAAGTGTGAGGTAAGGAGGTTTGTGTTACCATACTCTAGGGGGTAGGTTGTATTGTGTGTATATTGGGTTGCTATGAGATATTTGGTAAGTAGGAAAAGAACCCTAGGATAGTTAATAATATTTTAAAATGTGATTTTATATAATAGTATTTTGATATGTGGTTATGTGTTTAAATGTGACTATGACACTTGATTATGTGGTTGAAATATTGTTAAATTATGTTGAGCCCTAGAATTGAAGAAGGATAAGGAAATATGATGTTTGAAATGAGTATGAATAACTCTTTGGAAATTGAAAATATAATTACATGATTAAGGGGTGTAATCCATGAGATTAACAACAAATTAAATAATTGAAAATGAAATGTAAAGATTTAAAGAACAAAGAGTGTGTGATCCAGATCTTGTAAGACGTTGTCCGTAGGAGACTGTACGCATTAATCGCGTAAGACGCACTTGATGCGCCGGTGTAAGTCGTTGTCCAAAGGAGACTGTACGCAATTATGGACACACACACCATATATTAATTAAAGATATAATTGGATTGTGCCTCTCCAGATCTTGTAAGACGTTGTCCGTAGGAGACTGTACGCATTGATCGCGTAAGACGCACTTGATGCGCTGCTATAAGACGTTGTCCGAAGGAGACTGTACGCAATGATGGATGCACCTTCTGATTGTGGAATCCAGGTCTTGTAAGACGTTGTCTGTAGGAGACTATACGCATAGACCGCGTAAGACGCACTTGATGCGCTGCTGTAAGACGTTGTCCGAAGGAGACTGTACGCAGTGATGGAAATCCACGTAACAAATTTCTAAAAGTCTTTATAAAAACACAAAGATTATGTGAGTAAAAATGGATGGTAACGTTAAGCCAGAGTTTGATTAGCATGTAAATTGGTATAACTTGGGAAGTATGAAATATTAAAGCTAAAACTATAACTTAAATTACTTCATCAATGAAATGGACCAATTGACTTGTTTTTGGGAATGTTGTACTGACTTATGTGTATTATATGATTAATTGTGTTTGGCCAGGTGGTTCAGTATAGCATAATAGAAACTGCTTCCCTATTTTATTGTGTAATACTCACCTCCTTACCATTTTTCAGGTACTGAGTCGGAGTATACACGAGGACCGGCCGAGCATGATTACTCTCCCTCAAAGGGAGAGTAGGGTTGTGGGATTTAGCTGCATTTACTGACCTAAGCCTCCACATTATTTTGATGTATATGTACTGTATATACTTTTTGAGTGAGGCTTAGGATAGTTTCATTTGGGGAATGGTTTATGTTTCCTTTTTGGGCATAGTTGATGTTATGTCTTCTTGAGTTACATACTTATTATTTTTGTTGGCACTCTGACAAACTGTTACTGATGTTTTACTGTTGAGCCCATGGGGCCACTATATGATGCATATATATATATACTTATATTTGAGCCCTGCTGGCTACTGTTGATATTATACAAATGTGCTTATCAGGTTGACCCTTTTGGAAAAGTCCGAAATTCAAATGAAACTCCGTCTATTTGACGGGTGGTTTTCATAAATTAAAAAGAAATTTTCAAGCCCATATTTTTAATGTAAGGGGAATTAAGGGTAATTAATTATAGGTTGTTACAAGTACTAATACTCCGTATCTTATAAGGACAATGTTTAAGTAAGTAAAAATGATATTTTTTTCCTTGGGAAATAATGCATTTAATAAATTGAGAAGTGTTGAACTTGATTTTTCAATGTTGTCTTATTTTAGCATAACCTTTATTATAATTAGGAAAATGCTAACAAAAAGGCCATTTATTAAAAAGTTAAAAGTCTTAAATAAATTTTTGGAAAATGTAGCTTTTGATGTTTTCGAGAAAATAGACAGCCAAGTTGGTGGCTGCAGGACACTTAGGATTTCCTCTTCCCCTAAGTCATGGGTTCTAGTCCCAAACTTTCAATGTAAAAAAAAAAAAAGAATTGAGAAATACTAAATTGTATTATGTTTCTTCGCAATTGTACATCCAAAACAAATTATTGAAGCTTCAAGTTATTGATAAGGCACTAATTATTGAAGTATCATTGAAATATTAGGAACTATACTATTTGTAGCAAAGTTAGTTGGTCGTTGGTTGGTGGATTAGTGTTATTCTAATTAGCTATGAATCCTCATTAGTTTTGCGATAACATTTTTTATGGGTTATGGTATTGACATTGCTATCTTGGCAGGCTAAATTGGCATCTGTTATGGCATCTTTCATTATTCATAAATCTCGGCAAAGGTGACCATTTACCAAAGCTGCACTTAAAACGGTTGGCTTGTATTAACTTACACCTTCATTGCTATCATTAATAGATGACATTGGTTTTTGCAGGTAAGTTCTTTTATTAAAATTTGCCAGGAACAAATTGACGTTCTTAAGAATAGCATAAATCACGAGGAGGAAAACTCAAAAGGTTGGCTTGGTATGGCAAATGCAAAGTCTAATGCTGACACCATTGCCCACAAACATGGAGTGGTATAGAATTCTCCTTCTGCTTGTGAATTCATTCGATTATTAATTTCTTGTGTTGGTCATAGTTGTATCATTTTCTAACACCTTAAAGGGAAAAGATCTCTTAGTTATATTTGTCCAACTTGATCACAAAATTACAAATACCTTATTTTCAGCTGAGTAGTGTTACTCGTACTTTTTCTGTAATTATTCTCTCTGTTGTTTTCTTTTTATGATATGAACTAGTTATGACATGTTGAATTCTTCTTATTTTTATGTCCACATTTATTTTAGACTACCTAATAGTACAGGATTTATAAAAAAAAGTACTATTAATCTTATTTCAGTATTTGATTATTTTTATAAAAAGTTAGTCTCTCCTCTGTTGTATGAATGACATGGTGGTGATCCAAGGGTGGAGAGTTATCCTTCTCACTCTCACATAACTTTATTTTTCTCATGTGATACATCCCATATATATATACATATATATATATATATATATATTCTAGTGACGTATCCATATTCTAGTTTTTATCAAAATGGCATACCCGATACGTACCGCGTTCCCGGTACGTACCCGAACCTAGGCAACATAGCTTATTCCCCATCTTTGAGGTGGTTGTTTCTTTTTTTTTGGTATAAGAAAAAATTATTACCACTTGAAAATATAACACAAAACTAAAGGCCATTTAAGATAGCTTTGCCACCTTCTAGGAAGGGTTCAAAGCTTTCAAAAATGCCAAAAATCAAAGTTCAGCTCTAATTCTATTTACAAGAACCTTATTAGACCAATTAATAAATAAAGGGTAACAAAAATTAACTCTAATAGCCACTTCTTGCTTAATACGTGTCACCAGGTGAACCTTTGAATGCATTTGATGAGTGAACAGTCGCTTGTTCCTTTCAGACCACAGATTGTAGATTATGCTAGCAAACAGACCATACACACTTCGTCTTCTTCACTTGTCCGGGAAAGCTCGGAGAATCCAAAATCTCCATCGATGGAAATTGTAGTGCATCACATCCAAGCAGAACCAGTTGCAGCACTCCTCAAGGATCGATCGAGTCCAAGCACATTCAAAGAAAAGATGCTCATGCGTTTCATCCACTAAGCCACAAAATGTACAGAGAAGATCAGGTACATGCATTCGATCCTTAGATTACCTCTTTGTTTTGCATACTTCTTTGCATATCATTCTCTCTTTTTCTAATTCATTGATTGAATAGATTACCTCCATCATAATAAACCTATTTGAAGTCCTTATGTTTATTGAACATGCAGAGGCATGGATTGTTATCCTTCGAACCGTTTTTGGATGTATAGATGAGGACATGCTGCCCACGGATGAGGAGATGCAACAAAATACTCCCCACTAGCATCAGTATCATAAAACTACCCCCCGCCCCAGCAACATGATGATGATGAAGAGGGAACATCAGATGATGGTTATGATGAGAACTATTAGGATTTATATTTTAATATTAGAAGGATTTAATGTTTTTGGATCCATATATTGTCATGAATTAGTGGGATTATGAGGCATAGCATGAATTATTTTTATTTTAGTGTTATTTGGATTTAATGTGTTTGAAGTTATATTTTATTGATATTTTAATTTTATTGAGTGGCCATTAGATGAATAGTATTATAAGGAAGTTATAGTATTATTGAAATTATAATATTATTTATCAACAGAGAAAAATTGTAGTATTATGAAAAAAAGAAAAAAAAATTTAAAAAGATAATATTGGTATTTGTTGTTACCGACGGAATTTTTGACGGATAATCCATCGGTACATTACTTTCCATTTTGATGGAAATTCCATCGCAAAAGTGTTCATTTTCGACTGATTTTCCAATGGAAATTTCATCAAAAAATATTTTTTTCGACAGATTTTCAGACGGATTTTTCGTCTATATTTTCGACAGTTTATAATTCCGTTAGAAATATTTTCCAACACCACTTTTATCGATTGATTTTGTCCGTTAGAAAATCCGTCGAAAAAGTGGAATTTCCGACGGATTTTGGCAATTCCCGATGGATTTTGACTGTCGAAAATAGCAACAATTCTTGTAGTTATGCTATTTGAATAAGAGAATTGTTTGAATAAGACATTTGCTTATGCATTCATCACTTGCATGATCGGTTATGCTATTTGTGATTGTTTACTTATGGTTATCCAATTACTGATCTTATCAAGTGATATAAGAAAGGCTTACTTCCATTTCCCTAAATATGTGTTAGGAAATGATGGGGCAAATCCCACCTCAGGAATGTATGGGATTGAAGTCACTCCCTCTTGGGAGTAAAGTATTAATAGAGTTAGGAGCCAAGAATGACGTCATGTCATTCGGATCCTTGTCATAAGGATTAGAGTTTTGAGGAATATTTCACGGGGTGTAACATGGGGTTTTATAATACACTAGGGCTCTATTCTACATTTTGAAAAAATTTTGAAAAAATACTGTTGTATAAATGCTTTCTTGTGAATAAATAATTATTTTTTTTTTACTATCGTTGATTCAAAAAGTTTTCAGTTGGTTCACCATTTTCAAGGATTTCACACAACCTACCAATCTCTTAATATTTTTGGAATGCGAAATTGGGGTGTTACATTATCCACTTGCAACAAATTGCAAATCAATTAACTGATGCATTTGTATATGTAAAGAAGGTTACAAAATCTTATATTTCAGCAACAAATGCTCCTGTTAGAATTGAACTTCCCTTAGAAGAATCAAACTCTAATTTACCTCTAAAGGGTGGTCAACCACTCGGTTCCAAAGATAAAAATCCAAGGAAGAAAAGGGAGCTTAACAAGAAAGATGGCAAAAATAATTTTTTGAATTCTCCAGATGATAAAATGGAAGATGATCTAGTATAGAACATAAATAAGCAAATTAGCACAAAAGAGGTTCAGATACCTTAAAATATTGAAAATGATGAGATCTCTATAAATTATGTCTCTACTGTGAAAAGGTGGAATAAAATGAAATTGTTGTTGACAAATACTTTACTTATGAAATAGCAATTTACATTATCATTGAAGAAGAGTGTAGGGTTAACCAATAATAAAGCCTATGAGACCTGCAACATCCCAATTTAAATTAAAAAAAAAACATAAATTTTTATTATTTAAAATATTTAAATACAAATTGTTTCATTACAAATTTTGGGATTTACAACTTGATATTAGAACAATAATTGGAGGAAAGTGGCATTTCCTTGTCGTTTGCGATGTGAAACTCTGGTTCTTTCTCCTCCAAGCATTACCTAAAATGTTAAACCACAATAGAGTAAACAACTTTTCACAATAGAATAGAAATTAAGAATTGAAAATAAGGAAATAATACTTACCAAGACATTAATATCAATGGAGTTACATTATTGAATCTATACATATTTCTCTTTATTCTCTATTGAAATTAAATCGAAATATTCATATACTTATTCTTTGTTGTAGACTTATTGTACTTCCACCAGTAAAAGTACATTTCCTTTACTTTTATGTTAACCATTGTCTTGGCACTAATTATTTCGATTATCTTGATTTCATAGTAGCATTTATATTTTTCATAGTTTTTATCAACATGTATTTACATTATGATTTTATGATATATATAATTGTAATAATTTATCTATTATTGTATATTTATAAAGTTACGTCTATATATGTTTTTAAATTAGCCTTAGTAGTTCAGTTATTAGGATTGGCATTTTGTCGAACACCTTATCTACATACATTTTCATTACTTTAAAGTTGTGAGTTTTTTAAATCAATTCAAGCCTTTAAAAGTTTAATTCCATATACACAGGTATATGGTTCACAGAATCAACTATCCTAGGGTTCAGTTCCTAATATTCGGTAAGTATTTACAAATTCCAATAATTAAATTCTATTCTAAAAGGAAAAGAAGTCCTCCCTTACCTCAAGATAAGAAAATCCAATTTCAAAACACTTGAACTATGTGGTTTGACTCCTAAAATTCTTCTCCTCTGGTTGGAATGCTAGAAAATCCCAAGATTATGGAAGGAGCAAGGCCATAGGAATGAGAAAGAAAGAGGTGTTGTTTGATGAGAAACTAAGAAATCGAGAGTTGGAATAATGTAAAAGGTGTTGGTTGATGTTAATCTATAGTGTAGAGGTTGTACTTGGATGATGCAAGGGTGGTTGATGCAAGAAAATATGAAGTTGATGCATGAAAATTGGAACCGGTGCGTGTTGGTGCTGTCTGGGCAGGTCTGGTGCGTGTTTGTAGCGTCTGGTGCGGCTGGTGGAGGGGCCTGGTGCGTCTGGTCCGATTTCTGGTGCGGCCTGGTGCTTTTATATGCACCTCGCGCTTGTGCGCGGGATCTGGCGCTTGGGCGCGCGATTTTTCTAGAGACTTCTGGTGCGCGAGAGAAAAATCTGGTGCTGCTGATCCGTGGCGCCTAAGCGCGAATGGCTGCGCTTGAGCGTGCCTGGTGTTGCTGATTTCCGCACCGGTGTGTCCCGGCTCATGCCCCGGGGCACCGGTTCGCCCCGGAACGCCGATTTTTCGCATTCTTAGCCCGATTTCATGGATTTTAATCATTCTTAACACTAAATCAAACACATATAACATTAATTTACATTTCCAATCACATTTGCCTTATTGCATTTTATCAACCATACGAACACACCCTCGAAAATTCTTATAAACGAATCTATAACGAAGTACATTCCAAAAGTATGGACATCCAAGGGGGAGTGTTATGAATATGAAGTGCTTGTGGATGTTCGTCTTCTCCTCACCCTTTCATATTTCCTAGTATGTTATAATTTTAATTTGCATTTATCATACTTCACTTCTTGAGTTATATTGTAATGCTTATAAAAAGGCTATCACTACACTTTGTATTTGAGTGAAAGAATATCACATAACCTTCTCTTGTTCCTCTCACTCTCTCAATCTTCCTCCATTATTAATTATATATTATTGAGTTAATTTGTTTGATAACATTTACTCTTTTTCTTTGGTTTTGGGTCAGGTCTTAAACTATGGGATTTTTGTAAAGTCATCTTTTAACAAATTTTTAAGAGTACTTTCTTTTGTTAAAATAACTTGTTTCCCAAGTCTCTTAAATAAAATATTTTTTTTTGCAGAAGAAAAAATTCTATTACCAACGAACAATATTCAGTACACAATTCAGGAACTAACTAACAATCTTGCCACCTTCTAAGAAGGGTTCAGGATTTAGCTAGTCCTAAGGATCTGTAGATAATTTACTACCTTCTAGGAAGGGTTCAAATCACCTATAGACCTAAAGAATTGAGAAACAAAAGAACCAACCTATCACAACCATTGCTAAAGTTCAGAAATAATTCGAGTAACTAAGGCATGATTCTGCCAAGTCCTAAAATTTAGAAAAACAAAACTAATCCTATAAGCAATTTCCTTCTTAATCCTGCTGAAAATCGTGCTCCAATGATGAATTTCACTCCTAAAAGCTCTTGAATTCCTTTCATACCAGACATGAGCCATCACAGCTGCAAATAAAGCATAAATGCATTTCCTCCTTTGCTTATCCTTGAAGGAATGGTTAATTCATCTTTTCCGGTTATTAAAGTTATAGGGGTATGAGTTGATTCCAATCCAATCACAACATGAATATAGCAATGCTTTGCTCCACACACACTTGAAAAACAAATGGTCTCTAGATTCCTCAGCAGAGAGACAAAGACTGCAAATGTTTGGCATGAAGCTATAAGACAATCTATCCTTAGTGCTTAATCTATTCCAAGAAGCAAGTGTGACGACCCGACTTTCTATTCTTAATAAAATACTTATATTCGAAAATATGACCATTTTTTTTTCATAAGTCAAATCATCATCATTTTGAAATCGTGCGGAAACAACTACAAATATCATGAAGGGTAAACATTGAACTTTCAACTTCATTTCATTGGTCAAAAGAGTACGTCCTACATTACATAAAGTTAAATACTTAACTTAGAAACTCTAGGCCATTACAATATATTACATATATTACAACAAAACTTATAACAACCTAGAGCAGCTGGTTCGAAACTCAAAACATAAATAGCATAAGTAAGAGAAACCTGATGAGTAGCATTATCCTCATTCCATCATCAAGAACTCAACCCAGTCGTCAGTTCCCCACTGACTTCCAATTGAGTTTTCCATGAATTCATCATCCGCCACCAGATCGGCATCCTCCACCGGATCCTCATCCTCTATGGGATCCTCCTCCTCCTCCTCCTCATGTGCCAGATCAGATCGATGGCACATAAACTAGAATCCGAGATCGGGCTCTAGTGGAAGGACGAGAGGGAGCAGGAACCTCTAAATAATTCTTTCCTCAGAGGATGATGGACTTGGTGGGAGGGTGCGTCTCGGAAAACGTCTTGGTGGTGGTGGTGTTCCATGGCGAAACACAAAATTTGGTGGAATGTGCATAATGTACATCATTGGGATCCTCGTGCGACGCGGACGCATCTGGGACCATGGATTTGGGTGACGGACAGTGATTTCCATGCCCCCTTCGTACGTGGCCCGGTGCTCCTCAAAATTCCACTCCCCATTAGGGAGCGGCCTCATTTCCACGCACATCATATTCCTTGCCATGTCCTACAAACAAGGGATTAGGAGTGAGTCATAGCTAAATACAATAACAAATGAGTATAACAGAGGCTAAAAATAACAGGCACATGAAATCAGATAACATCCAGAATTAAAGTATATATATATATATATATGCTCAAACTCATTTAACTCATATTTAATTTCATTAGTGACATGGTGCATGCCTACTCCTCATTCATGCTTCACAGTTCGGCATACTTTCGGGTATCCATTTCAAACCTATGTTTTCTTCGAACTGGAGCGAATTCACATTCCAAGCATCACAATTGATTGAGAGCTAACCTCCATGACATACAGTGTCAGTGGCTTTCTACGCCCTATCCTGCGTTAGTATCTCAAATCAAATCGGAGCAATTCCTTTCACCATGCATGATTCCCATATCATATGCAAATCTTATTTTATTCTTTCATTATTCTCATCAGCATTCCATTTCGTTAGTTTTCATTCAACTTTTCTTTTAGCTGGTGCTGGTGCTTTTCAAAAAAGACCATCAGCGGCCTAGCCACTTTTATGATGGGTTTACTTACTTTCAATTTTCTTTTCAGAAAAATCCATCAGCGGCCCAGCCACTTTTATGATGGGTTTAGAAATAGCGTATAATCATTTATTTAGTAATCCATCGGGGCCTAGCCTCCTATTGGTGGATTTTTATTGCAACGACCCCATTGGGACTCCCATAGAAAAACATCAACCAAGTGAGTAAAACTTTCACTAAGACATCTAGGGATCATATCAACCAAATGGGTGTACGCACTTCCGTTGGGACTCCTATAGGGAAATAATCAACCACTGAATAAAATTCCAGTAGGACACCTCCAGGATAGCCATCAACCAACGGGAATAAGATATTATAGTATTAAACGAGTTAATTTTAATAAAATTTTAGAAAGTAAGTGTTTTCTGAAAAATTATTCAAACTACTCGAGTAGTTCTTGACTACTCGAGTTGTTCATGCAAAAATACTCGAGTCTTTAAAGATCCACTCGAGTGTTCTTCCAGTTTCCAGAATACTCGAGTCTTCCTTAAAATACTCGAGTCTTTTTGCTGCAATAGCACCAGTTTTCTACACTTTCAATACCAATTCGAGTTCCTTGCTTTATTTCTCCATTCCTATGCAAAACAGCAACTTAGGCACATAAAACAAACATGTTACAACACTTAAACACAACTGAAACAACATCAAATAGCATCAAATCACAGATTGCATTCAAACTTGAAAATATCCATTTTAAAATGTGAAATTCATTTCCACTTGATTTTAATTTCGAAATACAATACAATGAGCTTTATTAGGTTCATTTAAACTTGTTTGAATCATAAAATTTTGGGTCTCTGACCTCCAAGTCAGAATCCCAATTCAAGTTGCATCCCTCTTTGAACCTTTAATGGTTCCTACATTTCTAGCTTGAAATTACTCATTCTAGTATTTAGATAACTCCTCCCTTACCTCAGAGAAGCTAAAGAAAGGATTGGTTGCAAAGAAAAGGGTTGAATCAAAACTTGATTTCTGGACCGGTGCAAAACTATTGCAATTGGCTGACTTTGGTCATCAATTTCACAATGAATAAGACATGAAAAAGAATGAAACAAGTTAGCTTTGGAAACTAGGAAATGCCAACTTTAAATAGAAACAAGTTTGGAATCGAAATAGTTCCTGGATTTACCAAACGGATTCAAGAAAGATGGGTATTTGATGTTGAACTTGCTCTGTTTTCGCAGCTTTGAAAGCTCAACTTTGATTGCCTAGAACTCGATCTACAGAGGGTGGTTTTAAGTGATTCTTGGTTCTAATTCAAGATTGGAATTGGAACTTTAGTTTGTGTTTTGGTTTCGAAGGAAATGGATGAGAATTGAGAGAGAATGAAGTGATTAAAGTAAGTTCCACAAAACAGAGGAATTTGGACAGAATTTTGGGTTTGGAATGATTTGAATGTGTTTGGGGCTTCATTACTCACTTATTTATAGTCTAAGATTACCCTCCTTCGAAGTAAGGTCCAGCTCTGTGCTTGGAACCTCGAGAAAACGCGTTTTGGTGCGAAGTTCAAATGAAAACCGACTTATACACTCAACCATACTGCTCGAACTACTCGAGTCTTTTTCCCAGGACTCGAGTATTTTTTGACGCACCAGCTAGGAAAATTCAGCAACACCAAAGAACGAAAGACTCGAGTCTTTCGACTAAAATTCAAATTTTTCTAACAATTTGTTACTATACTCGAGTCTTCCCCAAAATACTCGAGTATTTTAACCTAATTTCAGAAAATTCATATTTTATTCAATATTATAACATTATTATTATTTTAAATACTTAATTTTTATTTATTTATTCAAAATATAGGGTCTTACAACAAGCCAATTGATAAAACAATGTTTTCTCACATTCACAGAGTTCCAGATGAACTTATGTAGAGGAAACACAACAGGTTGTTCTTTAAGAAACCAATAACCTCTATTCACAGTATACATACCATCAACAGCTCCTATCCATGTTGAATTGACAAAAACCTGCTGCCAGACTGTTTCTTGTTTTGATGATTTGTTTCCAACGCCAACTGTGGTTCTGCAAAGCAATGCAGTCCCAAAAATCCTGCTCCTTTATGTAAATATTATCGATCCATCTGACCCATAGAGAGTCTTTCTTGGATGCAATATGCCAAGCCTGCTTCCCAATGGTTGCAGAGTTCCAACAAAAGCAATCTGTGATATTTAGGCCACCCCTCTTTTTAGTGGTGCACACCTTATGCCAAGCAACTTTAGCACTGCCATGATTGTTCCCCTCAAAACCCCACAAGAAAGATCTGTATTCCTGTTCAATACCTTTGAGCACAACCTTAGGGATGATGAAGACTGTAGCCCAATAAGTATGCAGGATCATAAGGACAGAATTGATCAGACAAAGTCTTCCTTGATACGATAAGTTCCTACTCTTCCAAGTTGCAATCCTCTTTGAGACCTTCTCAACCAAAATTTGGCACGTATTAATTGACCATTTTCTAGATGATAATGGCAAGCCAAGATATCTAAAAGGAAATTGGCCAATCTGAAAACCTGTTATCTGCATTAATTCCTATCTTCTCTGATCTGTGACCCTTGCTAAGAACATGTTGTAACACCCCAAAATTTTAATCCCTGATTAATGAAATGTTAATTATAAAGTTTATTATAATTAATTATTTTCATTTTTAATCTTCGATTAAAATCTATGTTATGTTGATTGGTGAGTGTGTGTGAATTTATTTAATAAGTATAATTATGCATAAAATAAATATTTTGCATATTAGTCCCTGATTTGGAACCTAGAGGTAATTATAGGAAAGGTTTTGGAGGGAAAGAAAATAAAATTATTATTTTTCAAAAACTGGTCGAAATACTCGAATATTTTGGTCAGAGTTGCACGAGTTAGTGCGTTTGGTGAGTCACCACCAACGATTCCGCCGTGGTGACACGAATACTCCACCCTCAACACCTCAATGGTGTAGTGTCGACCTGCATGCAAGCATCAATTGTCTATTTAAGCTCTTAATCAACGAATTTGAAGCCTTTGTTGATGAAATTGTGAGGTTAGGGTTTCGAATTCGTTTTCCTCGATTCCTCTTCGTTTTTGAGTGTTTGATTTCGAGTGATACACGGTTACGAAGCTCACATCCAGGGCTTTGTAAAGATACTAAGTTTGTTAGCTAGAAGCAAGCATAGAGTGAGAATCGAATCTGAGAAGGGAAGAAGTTGAAGCTGGTTTCAGTTCCTGGAGCTTACTTGGACCATCGATTTAGGTAAGCTCTTGAACCTTTGAGCCTTCAATTTCATTCCATTCTCTTATGCATGTTGCAGAGAACGATTTCTAATCATTTTCCCCAATTGTTTTGCATGATTTCACAATTAAAATCCCTGGTTTTATGACCTCATTCAAAACTGTGTTGCTGTCATATGCTTTTTGGGGAAACTAGCTTGGAGGTCATTTTTCTGTCCAATTTCAGTTCTCACACGACTTTGAGGTAAGGGGGAAGCTTTCTATTCACTAGATAGAGTTTAAATTGCATGAATTTAATTAGAGATCCACCAAGAGGCTCTAAGGGCTTAGATTGAATAGGGAAATTGGTTTGGAGACCAACCTGTGCCCTAAGGTTGTTTTATCTAAGTTCCATATGATGCATGCAAGCTGTCTTGAGATTTAATTCACAAGTTTATTGAGTATATTGCAATTTAGTATGTTGAGTTGTGAATTTTCATGTTTTATGCATAATCTTGTGATTCTCTGTCAAATCTGTAATTTGATGTGTTCTAAGTGATTGAACATGTTCAATATATGGTATATGAACTCTGTTGATCATTGGATTGGATTAGAAATGTTTAGAATTGAAAATGGTATGTAAAAACCAAGTTTTCAGTCTGTTCTGTCTGATAATACTCGAGTAGATGGCTCGATACTCCAGTATTTTGTGATACAACAGTGTGTCTTTTAGCACCATGACTCGAGTATCAGGTTTAGGACTCGAGTATTAACAGATGCAACATGAGTATAGTCTGATGAACGACTCGAGTATTTCATGAACTACTCGAGTATTTCATGAACTACTCGAGTATTTTTAGAAAACCTGAAACTTGACTTTCTGAAGAAGTAAGAACGACTCGAGTTAATTATGAACTACTCGAGTAAAACTGTTAACTAAGGAACTACTCGAGTACTATGAAGAATACTCGAGTATTTTAGCCAGAAACTTAAAAATACCATTTTTAATTCTAAAGCATTTTGTTAATAATTAAATGACAATAATCCAAGTGATCATAGACTTAAAAAGAATTTGATTGATGATATGGTGATTTCCTTTAGATAACGATACGTTGCTCGGGTGGCAC
Source organism: Crotalaria pallida (assembly GCA_037953625.1). Lineage (NCBI taxonomy): Eukaryota > Viridiplantae > Streptophyta > Magnoliopsida > Fabales > Fabaceae > Crotalaria > Crotalaria pallida. Next base: position 30,719,169 of record CM075653.1, read on the forward strand.
GTAATGTATTATTAAAAAGAAATACATCAATCAATTCCTTTAAAATCAAGATAATGCATTCATTCTGGAGTTCGGATGTTAGATCGTTATTCATGTTTTTGTAACATGAGGAGGGCCTCTGGGAGTGCCAACTGACGGCTCGCTTGATGACACGTTATGGTTGACGACGTGGTCGGCACTGTGAGATGCTGATGATATGGTTATACCGTTTGGAGGACGGGACGTTGCTCGGGTGGCACGATTTCCAAGCTTGTCATGTACATTCTTGGTGAATGTACGAATGTTGTACCCCTAGGAGTACAACGCACTGTTGAGTGCTGGGAAGTAAAGGATGGACGTCAGAGAGTGACATAGAATGATGGAGTTAGGCTTGAGAGCTAGATTCATACATCATGCCACTCATTTAACCTAAAAGTTGATAAATGAAATAAGTATGAGCATCTTACTTGCATCCAATATTTGCTAAATGCTAAATGTGGATGATTATTGTTGCTTGTCTATACCTTCATATTGTACATATATTTATGCTCTATTGATCATGTGTATAGAATTGCTTACCCCTATGCCCTTGTAGGTGATGTCACGTTACATCGCTTGCATCGAGATCCGGCCACTTCCTAGTGGCATATGAATCTACAAGGACCACCGCGCGGTGTTCGAGGGAGAGGTAGAGGTTACCTTCTACCACCCGAACCCGCTGATCCGGTTCCGTCCTCGTAGGTTTAGGATTTCCATCATATACACTATGCTCGTACCACCCTTTTACACATATCATGGACCACCTCCCACACGACCAGCTCGCTCATATCACAGTTTTCGTTTTCGACCTACCCGCTCACACCCTTTTTCTTCAAGAGTCGTCCGCGAGGAGACTCCCCTATATGATCCGAGGAGCCTTGTTAGGGTCTCACCATCTCCTGACCCTGTACCCAGTGGTAGGGTACCCACTCCTTCGGATGAGATCGAGGAGGATCCTGTGGAGGACGAGAGCAAAGGCGAGCCAGTCGTTCACTCTATCGGGAGTCAGTGGAGGGACGATGATCCCTAGGTATGTGCATATGGTAAATGATGAGGATCAGGGGATCCGGTGTGATGATGCTGTGGAGGAGATATTGCTGCTGCTGTAATGTTGGATGATGTCTACTACTTCTGCTACCTGGAGACTTCTACTACTACTACTACTACTGCTGCTACCAGATCTATGTGACCATCTCTAGAGTTTCATATTTTTGAGATGTATATATTGTAGATATGGTTTTGGAAACTCTAGAGTTATGGCTTTCTTTTGGATATAGATCTTTTACTATGGACTTGTATCGGATCTTGGAGACACCATGGACTATGTACCTCATGACTTACATATATATATATATATATATATATATATATATATATATCTTATGTTTATATTACAACTGTGCATAGTCCTACTATTTTCGCTTACTCTGATAACGAATGTTTTAAGAGTTCGGCTACGTTATTTGAAAATGGTATCAGTTCCGCAAAACGAAAGAATAGATGGCATCACTTAATTTTACTATATAAATACAATTTCGATGTACCGATACTATCTGGATTATGAAAAGATCTTCTTGTTTTAAAGAATGTCGAATTCAATACAATGTTTAAAATGATATAAATTATATTCTCCAAGGAATCCATGTCTTGGTTTATGCACCCACCTTTATATAAAGAAAATTTTATTTTCCATATTTTCTAAATGCAAACGTCCATAACCATTACAAGTAATAGTACAATTATTGTATTAATTACTTGAGTTATTTTGAGGGTGTCACACTGAGTGGTATCAGAGCAAAAGCAGATCCTGTAGTAGTTGAAGTAGTCCCAGAAAGGTAGTCATCAACATCAAGCAGGTATCCACAGGGCATATTTATTGTTTTGAATGCTAGTATCTTGCTTGTTTTGAGCATTAGATACAATTGAAGGTTTTGTTTGAGGTTATGGTTATAACTTAGTATAGGTGATGTGATGAATGTTTCTTTAGTTTAACATATGTGACCATAAGTCCATAGCGCAGGTCTATTATGGCAACTAGAAACCAAAATCACACTAACACAATGTTAGAGAGAATTACCGCGGTGCTAGAGTCCATGCAACAACAGCAATCTCAACAACCACCTCAACCGGTTAATCCGCCTCACCAGTGCAATGTGGGTAACACTGAGACGAAGAGTCTGGCAGATTTTAGGAGTTGTAATCCACCCAAGTTTGAAGGAGGATTTAACTCTGAGGAGGCCAATAAGTGGATTCACACCATGGACAAGATTTTGAGAACTTTGGATTGCATGGAAGCTCAGAAAGTGGCATATGCAGTCTACATGCTAGAAGATGAAGCTGAGAACTAGTGGAATCATACGGTTCAACTCCTACGTTATGAAGGAAGGGATGTGAATTGGGGTGTATTTATAGAGAATTTTCTCAATAAATACTTCCCTGAGGACTTGAGGAGAAAGAAGGAAGTGGAGTTCTTGCAACTGAAGCAAGGAGACATGAGCGTGGGTGAGTACGCGGCCAAGTTCGAGGAATTGATGAAGTATGTAACACCCCGATTTGGCAACTTGAAAATATAATTCCTTTAATAAATTATAGTGAAAATTCAGGCCAATTTTTTTTTTCAGGATAACATGGACATGAGAATCTCCAAGTTTCAAAACCTTTCATCAATCAAGTTGGTAATAAAAATCTAATCCTCATATCTCATGTTATAATTCAAGTTCCAAACCGAAATTCTATGGGACATCGCGCTTTGAAACTTGCTTTCACAAATTGGTTTTAAAGACCCAAACCACTTATCCTTAACCAGAAATCTCAGTACTGATAAATCAATTTTACAAAACATAATCCGGGTGCACATAATGATATAGCAAATGATGTCTAAGTAAATGCAATGGAATATAATGCTTAAAAAGAAGGGACCTTAACACTAGGCCTACACATTAATGTTCATCCCCATCCTCAACGGGTACTCCTTCTAGCTCAGGTGACTCCTCAGCATCATCGAATCTCCCATCGTCGTCGGGCAACACCAAATTCTTCATGTACTCCCGGTCCTCTAGCACAAGTCTGCCCATTACATCGTACAAGTCCATCTCACGGAGGGTAAACAGCGGATCAGTGACCTTCAAACTGATGCTTCCACTCCATCTCCATCCATCCGGAGTGAAGTCCCAGTCTCCATCTTCTAAAGGGTGCATAGAAACCTCCACGCGATATGCCATTTATTCGTTGTGGCATCAGCATCCACCAACAAAACAACGAGATAGGAGAGAGTAAGCATTCCGAACGACGTATCGTCGACGTTGTGGGTTTACAATAGGCAAAATATCAAGACCACACAAACATAACAAATAACATATATGCAGCACCACATTCATAATCATAATCATCATCAATTAATCATTCACCAATCGCAAGCTTACTTTCGCTTATCAATATCATTAATCTCTTTCTCAATTCATTATCTCAAAGCTTATCAATACTTACGAGTTCTTTTCTCATCTCATGCCATATAAGTCTTTTTAGCAATCTTAATCTTTTCTTATTAAGTCTTATGAGGTCGATCACCATCAATGATGTGGGGAATTAATCATCATTAAGGTAAAAAGTCCAGTCCGCAGTTAGCACACACGTCTACATCTCCTCGGTAATCCACCCAACCTAGTCGGAAGCAAACAGGAGTACAGGACCTTTACCACACAGGCTTGACAGCTGTCTCAACAAATCACTTAATGCCAGGAGAACTGTAGAAAATCCGGTACAGTCTCAAATCATAAAATCAAGGCACACTGTAGAAAATCGGGTATAGTGGCAAAATCACAGAGCCTTGTTTCAGTCCCTCTCACTGTTCAAGATTTGCAATCTAGGGGGCGACAATACTATTTCTAGTCTGCAGTGCAGAACTTTACCACGACCGTTCGGGATCGATCACCCGTTACCACTTGTGGAATTTGTTCCGCCTTGAAAAGTACTCTAGACTTCTTGACGTTTCACCGTCATTGTCCTCCCCAAATGCAATCTCCACCTGAGTATCCCTGATACCCATGGTATCTTCCTCTCCACTACTTCGACATCGCACTCATAGCTCACCGCATTAATTAAAATCTTTTAGAGTCTTAATGTTTTAGTTATCATCCTAAGGTCGGCTCATCCTTGGTGCATCCCTTCAACGAGTCCCGACCACTAATTATCATAATACTTTTCTTTTCTCACATAGCACAGAGCTTGAATCACATCAGCAACTTGCATCACATCTCGTGAGCTTTCACAGTACAGCATCATAACTCTTTTCATCACTTCGGCTTCACTTTCTCAGCTGAGGAGCACAACTCAACTCATATCACATCTCTTTTCCAATGAATCTCATCCGCATTATTTTCATCAGCTTTTGCTCAGTAACATCATTCTTATCAGCATCTTTTCTCATCATCATTACGATACTTTCATTCACATCATAGGTTATTTCTTATCACAATCTTAAGAATCTTCATTACATCTCAACTCTTTCTCAATTCTCAGTTCATATCTCTTTTCCAATCATTCTCATATCTCTTATCATTATTTCTTTTCTTTTCTGATGATTTGTTCTCACTTTAATTTCATAATTCCCATATCGTCTCATAATCAGGACGTAGCAGACGTCCATCAACATACTAATCAAATCAGTACAGTCCAGATATCATCATACATAATTAATCACTGAAACAAATAAATGAAAGCATGCGAGCATTAAAACATCTTCAATAATTCATCATATAATATCATGTGGTCTTTGTCTCCTTCGTATAAGTGGCCATACCACAATACAATTGCCACTATACTACTGACTCAGAACCACCAAGTTCCGGCCTTTGAGATGATCAGGAACGTCCTAATAAATCACCTAAATACCACGATGTCTTAGGAAAGCTTCTCTCTCACCTCAACTCCAGCAATTACTTTGTCCGAAATTGTTGCGGGTCCTCCCAACTGTCAGCTGCTCCAACTTCTTGACTTATAAGAACCTTGTACTAAATAGAAGATACTAACGTTACAAGTCTATTTAAATAATCGTCATACTCAATATCAAAACTTGTTTTCGAAAACTCCTTTCACTTCTTGTCGGAAAATCGTAAAACGTCAAGACTTTCTCAAATCAAATCCAACTTTTACTGTACTTTAAATACTTTGAAATCATTATAAGCAATCAACGAAATCATTTTAAATAAACGGATTGGTTGCTGGTCCGTCTTGGACAGCAGCTCGCTCGAACCCGAAAACATCGGATAGCGTCACTTTTTGAATCCAACTTTTCTTAAATCACGTACCACTTAAAACTTAAACTTTACACCAACCAAACACATTTTCAGGATTGAAAAACAATTTAAATAAAATCTGGACAGCAAAGATACAAGCCCATAAACCACTCTTTAGAAATCCGAAAACACCGTAAGAATCGCATTTTTAATCCCTTAACACCTTTCTTTAAAACAAACACTTAAAACAATTTATTTCCAAACATAACATCATGTAACAAAATGAGGCAACAACCAAATAAGCTCAATGTACAATTAAACAAACTTCTTCAAAAATCAATTAACTTCAAAAGATAGCACATAAGACAATCTCATTCTAACCTTATGCTAAAAGCCTAAACTGAATAACGACCGTAAACACTTCACTTACAATTTATTGATACATATCCTAAACACATTTTAAACCATACTCATTCCTATCTCACCAAAACATCATACTCAGCATATAGTGTCCAGCTAAGTCACAAATAGATTACAAAATCTCACACTTATTCAAAAAGTATCAAATAGAGCATTAATTTGATTACGGATAAAACACAAGAGGTAGGATTCAGAACTATATCCATTTGATTCGTTTAAATTCCAAAATTTACAGACCACACACACATATACCAAAGTTAATGATATGAAATTTTCAGGTCGTTTGAACAGTCCTAGCTTAGGTTTCAAATAATATTTTGCACGAAAATCACAACAACACTGTTGCTGACCTGAGGCTAAAATGCCACAATTAAAAATAGTAGTTCAACTCCGAATTGTGTAAAAATTGGTACAAACCTTCCTCATTCAGTCAAGGTCACCTAATAAAACTTTCAGATTATTTGGAGTTGTTTAAGTCTTACTTTTTCAATTAAATTTAGCACTAACTCTGAAAAATCTGAACCATGGTGCTCACTGTTTTTCGATTGGTAAAAATATCAAACCAACTCCAAATCATCTCAAATTTTACAGAGAGTCTCCTAACGTGTGTAAGGTCGTACCATAAAAATTTCAAGTCTATTGAAGCAGTATAGGTTCGAAAATATTGTTCATTTCTTACCCGAAAAACTCATTTTTCTTAAATCGTTTCCTCAAAAGTAATTCTTGTAAAATTAGTAAACAAACTCTATAAATCCTATAAAAATTCAGAGACTCTTAAATAATCCTTATACAAACAGTGACAAAATTTCAAGATCATCAAACATGTGCAAGCATTATTCATGTCAGTCTCTTACAACCAAACTCACTAATATTCCATAATCGCATTGAAACACCTAAATTCGGTAAAAATACCAAAACACTTTCAAACCAACTCAAAATTCCCAGAACACAATACCATAACATCAAAAACAACATACATGATTTTCGAGGCAATCCAATTAGTACAACTATTGTTTCTCAAAGTTTCTTACAAGGAAATTACTTAAAACCAAAATTTCAGCATACTAACACATAAACACCTCTCATATTAATCTCCAACATACAGTCTCTATTTGCTTTTAATCCAATTTCAAACACACAATAACACAAAATCAATCACAATTCTCATCCAACAAAATTAATTTCCTTAAAACACATACTTATACATTTTTCGGTTCTACTTTCAAAATCAACAAAAACATCTTTCAACTTAAAAATCTAACTTTATTACTAACACAAATCAAGGATTAAAATCAAAGTACATTTATTGACTTCTCCTTAGACCCATTCGGTCCAAGCCATAAAAATAGGGAAAAATACTTTTTACTTCAAAAATTCATTTTCTATCAAATAATTCTTTCATAAAACTTGTTGATACCCCACTATTTGGAAGCCCAACACCACGAGGCCCAATGCATAAGGAGGCCCAAAATCACCAAACAAAAATAAAAAAACACCAAGAGAAAGCGTATAAACACCAGGAACTACCCAAGGCGTTACGCTTAGAGCGACGGTCATCAAGGCGTCGCATTCCGACGTCACGGCCAACAAGGGGAGCAAGACACGCTGATGCCAATAAGCACAACGAACCCTCCCAGAGCGCCTCGGGTGTCATGGAAACTTGGAGAGAAAGTCTTGATAAGTGAAAGCGAACAGGAAACGGAGTCTGGGGAAGGCGTACATGTACAGACAAAAGGATTCAATTCCCCAGACTATGAGGAACGTGCGTGAGAAGCCAGGGCATCTTGGCTTACATCATGCAGCCCCTTCTTTGAGGAAAGACAAAAGAGGAAAGCCTTGCAAGACTCCCACTGCGAGTAATCAATGGAAAAGCTCAAAGATGTAAAGGGGACAAAATGGGTTCTGAAGAGAACAGCCACAAAGAAGGAAAAGGGAAACAGACCAGTAGACCAAGTAAAAGAGAGGCAAAGACCGAAAGGCAAAGAGGATCCTATAAGAGGCAGACCTCTTCCAACGTACAGAAAAAGAGGGGGAAGAGAAAAGGGAGACAAAAACTCAATTCAAAATCAACTGAAACTCCAAGAGAGTGTAAGAGGGAGGATAGAATAGAAGCTTCTGTGGAAGCCTAAGTTTGAGAATATAGAGGAGAGTGTAAAAAGCCGAAGGCGCACACCCCCTCACCCCGTGAAAATACCACAAATGTGGAGTCCTCGCTCTTGTATTTGTCTCCCTGAATCCCCATTTCAAAGTAATAAAAGCCAGATGCTTCATTAAGTTTACGAACCCATTATCTTTGCACTGATCATTTACTTATCGCACAAAGCGGTCCGAAACAATTGGCGACTCCGCTGGGGAAGCTATGGCTTCCAATCACGAAGGAAAAGGGGCTCATGTTGTGCAACAAGCACCTACAGGAGACGCTGGCCCAAAGGTGGTGCCTGTGATCACCATTCAAAATCCAGCGACCAGTCACGCAAGTCGTGGGACGGAGCAAGGTTCCAGAAGGTTGAGTTTCAGCCCAGCCAACCAAGGAAGCGATAATACTCGCTCTCCCTCAGACATGCCAGAGGATGACCAAGAGCCTCAGGAAGAAGAGCTCGGTAGCGAAAAGGAAACGCTGAGTCACATCAAAATCCCCCACATAGAAGGCGACTCCAACACTCAAGTCGTGATATCGGCTGCGCTACTCAACTCTCTGGTAGCAAACCAAGGCGCACTATCTGAAATAGTGGCGGAATACAAAGCCCAATCTGCCAGAGCTAAGGAAGAGAAGGAGGCGCTGAGCGCAAAGCTAAGGGAAGAAGAGGAGGCGCGCAGGGAGGCAGAGTTGGCAAAGGCGAGAGCGAAATCAGAGGAAGAGTTTCAGCACGAGACAAGTGGAAGGAGAGAAAGCACAGAGGACGCTCTGGTCACACAAGCAGAGCTGAAGCGCATCCTACAGGCGCACAAGGAAGGACAAAACATGGTAATAAATCTGAACCCTCCTTTTACCGTTGATGTAGCTGCCTATCGCTACCCACAGGGGTATGCGCCTCCGACGTTCCGGAAGTTTGACGGAACCGGGAGCGCACGCGAGCACTTGATGACATATGTGGATGATCTTGGAGTATACAGTGCGGACCACTGTTTAAGGCTGAGAGAGTTCTCAAAGTCCCTAGTTGGGCGCGCCTTCACTTGGTATTCCAAGTTGCGCCCAGCGTCAATCCGGACTTGGGAAGAAATGACTATAGAGTTTTGTAACAAGTTCTTGGAAGAGGAAGGTGCTATCCATATCATGGACCTTGGTCGTGTGAGACAGCGAGTAGGGGAGAGTTTGACCGCCTTCATCAAAAGATACAGGGACAGAGCGTTACATTGTAAAGAGACTCTCCCTGAAGCAGACCTAGTTTATGGGTGCATCAAGAGCATTGAAGATGGCTCGCAAATATTCCTGACGCTTAGTAAGATCACTACTTTCTCTGAGTTGCTTGGAAGAGCGATTGATGTCACCGAAGCCATGAAGAAACAAGGAAAAAGAACCAAAGACCAAATCGCCTTTGACGTGAACGCCGTGGATGACAAGAGGAGGAAAAGCTACAGAGCCATGCCGCCTCCCAGGAGCTACGAAAGGAAGGAGCCTCCACCGAAGCTCCCAATCTCTAAGGAACTTACTTACCAGTTGGTGGAGGAATGGCTGAAAGAAGGCATTCTCACTAAAAGGGCGACAAGACCCCCTTTGACACGCGAGGAATATGATAACCCAGAGTATTGCATCCTGCACAAGCAAAAGAGCCATGGCACTATGGACTGCTATGTCATTAGAGGCGTGTTTCAGAAGCAGTACGCGGCCGGAAAGATATTGTTGCCAGAGGGTGAAGGCGAAGAAAGCCTAGGCAACCATCCTTTGCCTAGACACAATGTGAATGTTATCCTCTCCCACGGCGAAAACCTGTTAGAGGAGAACGAAGAAGAAGAGCTGGTGGAAAATGAGCTGAGAAGGGGAATTGTGAAGACCAGAGGGTTCAGAGCCCTATTTGATCAACTAAGGTTGGGGGCTGATGTCAGAGAAGAAGCAGCACATGCTCTGGCCGATGTGATAGTCAGGAAAGGGGCAAACACCAGCGTCGCCTACGCACCAGCGGCCAGAGTGGCCAGGGCGCACGCCTCGGCGGTAATGTTCAGAGAGCCACAACGAGCACACCCGGGCTTCTGTCATAACAGGCCGCTGTTTGTGGAGGCAACTGTCGAAGGCGTACATGTCCGGCGTGCCCTCGTAGACAACGGATCAGGGGTAAACATCATTCCAACCCATATATTCGTGAAGCTGGGAGTTGCTAAAGAAAGGCTCAAGAAAGCGGAAGCAACACTGGGAACCTTCAACGGAGGAACAGTCACGGCAAGAGAGTGCGTAGTGCTCAACTTGGAGGTAGGGCCCATAAAGACCCTGAATACTTTTCACATTGTGGATGGAGAGCCTAGTTATCATATCCTGCTAGGACGCCCCTGGATTCATCTGCATGGGTGTGTTCCCTCCACATTACACCAATGTGTGAAGTCAATGTATAAAGGACAGGATATTGAAATTCCAGCGACAAAGGCGTCGTTCGACGCCTCGGAGTTACACTTAATCGATGCCACAGTATTCGATGAACTAGCTCCCCCCGGGACTAACAAAATTGGAAGAGAGCCTAAGATCCTAATCAGGGGAAAGGAGAAGATGAAGGAACCAGAAAAGAGGCAGTCAGTGTTCAAGAGACTTCGCTTGCCAGAGGAAGAAGAAAGCACACAGCAGCAAATGACCAAACCAAGATACCAATTGCAAACGCAACGCCTTCCTAGAGGGGGGGCAGGTGGGCCATCCTCTAGGAATTCGCGGGGCCAGCCAAGCCGAAGCTGAGCGACTTGGCTAGCCCCACACTTATGGGCGTCATAAGAGGGGAAGCATGGTTTGCTTCAACGGAGGAGGTTATGCACGCCCAGCAAAGTGGGAATGAAGCCAATGGTCCAGAAGGTTTGGAAGAAGTCAATGTAGGGGGAGAAGGCGAGCACAAGCCCCTCTTCATTGCCTCTTCACTTACCCCGTCTGAAAAGGCGGACTTGGTCGCCTTGCTGAAGGAGTTCAGAGAAGTGTTCGCCTGGAGCTACGAAGAAATGCCAGGTCTTAACCCGAAGCTAGTCACTCATAACTTGGCTGTCAAAGCTGATGCGGTGCCTGTAAAGCAACAGCCCAGAAAGTTTAGCCCTGAGATCGAGAAAGCGATAAAGGATGAAGTGGAGAAACTACTGGAGGCGCGTCTCATTAAGCCTATACAACACCCCGTCTAGTTGGCCAACATAGTCCATGTGAAGAAAAAGAATGGCCAGATTAGATGTTGCGTGGATTTCAGAGATTTGAACAAGGCATGCCCCAAGGATGATTTCCCATTGCCGCACATAGACTGCATGGTGGATGCAACTGCCATGCACGAGCGCTTTTCCTTTATGGATGGTTTCAGCGGCTATAATCAAATAAAGATGGCAGAAGGCGACGAAGAGAAAACCGCTTTCAGAACCCCGGTAGGAAACTTCTACTACCTAGTGATGCCGTTCGGTCTCAAAAACACCGGAGCGACATACCAAAGAGCAATGACAGCAATCTTTCACGACATGATGCACGACATAGTGGAGGACTATGTTGATGATATAGTGTTCAAGTCAAGGAAGAAGGAGCAACACTTGGCGCATCTAAGAGCTGTCTTCTCTAGATGCAAGAAGTAAAAACTCAGAATGAACCCGCTCAAGTGCAAGTTCGGGGTCTCTTCCGGTGAGTTCTTGGGGTTCAGAGTCCATAAGGAAGGCGTCTCAACGGATGAGAGGAAAGTCAAGGCAGTCAGAGAAATGAAGGAGCCCCGCAACAAGAAAGAATTGCAGCAAATGATGGGGAAACTGGGTTATATCCGTAGATTCATACCAGCCATGGGGGAATTGTTAGGCCCTATGAGGAAACTTCTCAAGGGCAAGGAAATTTTCAAGTGGGAAAAAGAGCATCAAGACGCTTTTGATAAAGTGAAAAAGGCTTTGGCAACGCCACCAGTGATGATTCCGCCTCGAAAGGGAGTGTCGCTCAGAATATATCTGGCTACTACCCAAGCGGCGATCAGTGGACTTTTCGGACAAGAAGTTGAAGGTTCAGAACGCCCCGTAGCTTACTGGAGCAGGATGTTAAAGGAGGTAGAGTCCAGGTACTCCAATCAAGAAAGACAATGTCTCGCTCTGGTATACGCAGCCCAGAAGTATCGTCACTACTTCCAGGCACACGCCATTCATGTGATGACTAAAGCCGAGGGAATCAAGTACTTATTGCAAGGCGCTGTCCTGGCAGGACGAATAAGCAAGTGGTCGCTCACGCTGACAGAATACAAAATAACCTTGGTAACGCCCACAGCACTCAAAAGCCAGGCCTTGGCCGATCTGATGGCCATCTGTGCAAATCAAGAAGAAGAGGAGGCGATAGAGCCTGTCAACATTTGCGAAGAGCCCGAAGTGTGGACTTTGATGTTTGACGGTTCACCCTCAGCACCCAAGGGTGGAGCAGGAATCACTCTGACAAACGAGAAGGGAGAGGAGCTAGCTTTCGCTTTCCAATTGGAATTCCAGTGCACTAACAACGAAGCAGAATATGAGGCTCTCCTCCTGAGGCTTGACGTGGCTGAAGAAATCGGAGTTCAAAGACTCATTGTAAAAGGGGATTCTAACCTGGTGGTGAAACAGTTGAAAGGGGAATATGGAGTGAAGGAAGTGTCCTTGGCACTATGCAGAGAGAGAGCGCATCAAGCATTGGCAAAGTTCAAGTTAGAATCTCTCGAGCATGTGCCATGGGCTGAAAACAGGAAGGTTGACACTCTCGCAACTCTGGGAAGCAAAACAGGCATAGCAGAAGGCGAACACCTGGTATGTTTTAGGAAGGCGTTCCAACCCAAGATCCAAAGGGATGTACAAGGAGATCAGGCAAGGAAAGATTGGAGGGTCCCGATCATGTGGGAGCTCCACAGCAAAGCATTGACGAAGGCGTCTAGAGACTTCTGCATTCTGAAGGGGGCATTGTATAAGAGAAGTGCAGAAGGGTTGCTCATGAAATGCGTCACGGAAGAAGAAGGAGAACAGAAGATGACAAGCCTTCATGACAGCATATGCGGGCAGATTGGCCCTGGCCTGTACAGGAGAATGCAAAGGTTGGGAATGTACTGGCCAGACATGAAGGCGCGTTGCGATTCGTTTCAGAGGGCGTGCAGTCAATCCCAGGAAGTCAAAGAAGAACTGGAGGTCCATCTAGTGGATGAGGATTGGGCTAAGCCAATTCAAACATACTTGGAAAGCGGTGCCCTGCCGGAGAATCACATGCAGGCGGAGAGGATCAGGAAGAAGTCAAAATATTATTTCATTGAGAAGGGTGAATTATTCAAAAGAATTTTCACTAGAGAAGCTCTCAGGTGCATTGGGAGAGAAGAACGGAACAAAGTCATGGAAGAGGTGCACGGAGGATCCTGTGGAAGGCACCAAGGGGGTAGATCGCTCTGGAGCGAGCTGTTGAAAATCGGCTATTATTGGCCAAATATGAAGGACGACGCCCTCGATTTCGTGCGGAAGTGTGAACAATGCCAGAGGCACGATAACAGAATCCATGCACCCTCTCTCTCTATGAAGGGCCTCAGCTCACCCTACCCTTTCCACACTTGGTCAATGGACTTCATTGGTCCAATTGACCCGCCTTCTAAAGGGAAAAGGTGGATTCTGGGGGCAACAGAACATTCCACCAAATGGGTTGAAGCAACAGCATTCAAGAAAGGCGACGCCGACGCCACCGCACAATTCATCAAAGAGCACATTATCTGTCGCTTTGGGCTACCTAGAAGGATAGAATCCGACAATGGCACCCACTTCGTCAACAAGAAAGTGGAGCAAGTATTGGAAGAATACGGGATCACACATCACAGATCCACCCCGTACTACCCGCAATCCAATGGCCAAGCAGAATCCACAAACAAAACATTGATCAAAATCCTGGCCAAGACGGTGGAGGATGCGCCTACAGCCTGGAGCGAATACTTGCCACTCGCTCTTTGGGTGTATCGCTTGACTAAGCACAGTGCAACAAAAGCGACGCCTTTCTCCCTAGTGTATGGGGCGGAGGCGACATTACCAGCAGAAGTGGCGGTCCCCTCAGCAAGGATGATTGCTCAGAACGAAGGCGGGCCAGAAGAACGGATGCTGTCCCTGGAAAGCGCCAGAGACAAAGCGCATGAGGAATTCGTCACGGCCAACAAGGGGAGCAAGACACGCTGATGCCAATAAGCACAACGAACCCTCCCAGAGCACCTCGGGTGTCATGGAAACTTTGAGAGAAATTCTTGATAAGTGAAAGCGAACAGGAAACGGAGTCTGGGGAAGGCGTACATGTACAGACAAAAGGATTCAATTCCCCAGACTATGAGGAACGTGCGTGAGAAGCCAGGGCATCTTGGCTTACATCATGCAGCCCCTTCTTTGAGGAAAGACAAAAGAGGAAAGCCTTGCAAGACTCCCACTGCGAGTAATCAATGGCAAAGCTCAAAGAGGTAAACGGGACAAAATGGGTTCTGAAGAGAACAGCCACAAAGAAGGAAAAGGGAAACAGACCAGTAGACCAAGTAAAAGAGAGGCAAAGATCGAAAGGCAAAGAGGATCCTATAAGAGGCAGACCTCTTCCAACGTACAAAAAAGGAGGGGGGAAGATAAAAGGGAGACAAAAACTCAATTCAAAATCAACTGAAACTCCAAGAGAGTGTAAGAGGGAGGATAGAATAGAAGCTTATGTGGAAGCCTAAGTTTGAGAATATAGAGGAGAGTGTAAAAAGCCGAAGGTGCACACCCCCTCACCCCGTGAAAATACCACAAATGTGGAGTCCTCGCTCTTGTATTTGTCTCCCTGAATCCCCATTTCAAAGTAATAAAAGCCAAATGCTTCATTAAGTTTACGAACCCATTATCTTTGCACTGATCATTTACTTATCGCACAAAGCGGTCCAAAACAAAACTCAAGATCTATTCATGCATAAACCGAAAATCACACATGCACACTCAATCAAACAAAATCATTTTCCTCAATGATACCCTTTTAGGAACCGAATTAATCATGAAAAAATAACCTAACTTGGTTTAAAAGCAACATGCATGGCATAAAAATGTCACCTTTCCTAAAAATTCCAACACAATCATCAAAAGCACACTTCTTTTCACTAGATCTTTACATGCATGTACCAAATACTCCAAGCAAAATTCATCTCCTAAAGATCTAAGCCAACACCGAAACATGCATCAAGAAAATAAGTTCATCTCACCAAAAGTTTCATACTTTAAGTTAAACTCTCTAACTAAAAATAATTTCCTTTGCATGCACACCAAAACCGAATCAAGCAAGAAAATAAAATCATTAGCACAAAATCCTTTAAAAAAAACGAATTGAACATCAAGTTCTCAAACATAGTCAATCTCTTATTTTTAAGTCAAGATCTTTACATGCATGTGGGGAAAAGTTAAGATCAACTCAAAAAAATCACATGCATGCAAGAGTTTTTCATAAATCAACAAACTTTCTTAAAGGTTCATGAAAAAAAAAGAAGAATAAGAACTAGGGGATGAAAATCATTACCTAAGGAGGATCTAACAAAGCTTGAAAAAAATCGAAGTCCTCTTCCTCTCCTCCTAGCTTGCTTCGGTCCTCTCTTCTTCTAGGTGGAAGGATTTTCTTCTTCTTCTTTGTGTGTAGATGAGAGTGTAAAGAGAGGAGGTAAGTGTTTGAGAAAAAAATTGGCTCTTTCCCTCTCTTCTCCCTCTCTCTCTAATTCGGTCTCTCTCTCTCTCTAAATTTTCTTAACTTTGCCATGAAATGAGATCAAGATGAAGTGTGTGTGTGTGTAGGGTGCATATATATATATATATATACACGGTTTGGGCTTGGGTTTTAGGGTTAAATGGGTCAAAAGCCCAAAAGTTAAGGGTAGTTTAGGAATTTCAAATGCAAACTAGGGGTAGTTTTGGTAGTTCATAATGTTGCATGTTAATAGTAATTTGGTGGGAGACATACAAGAGTGATTTAAGGAAATAAGTCTTTTCATATATATAAAAGATTCCCAAAAGGAAAAGTTCATTAAAGGTCAAAAACTATTTTTCATGAATTTGCCTTTAAAATTCGCATTATACAGACCAGCAAAATAAATTTTCGCAGTTCAATCCATAAAATCATTAACTTTACATCTTTGAAATCTACATTTCAATACGATCGTTTTCATATAAAGATCATAAAATTCGGAGTTACAGTTAAAATGTTATGAATTTCTGAAGTTTGTTAAATCTATTAAAGTTCACAAGGAAGTTCATTCCTATAAGAAACCACCAACAATAAAATCATAACTCACTTCTCATCAATTAAATCAATCCAAACTCAATAAAATCATTTGCTTTGGACTCTATGAAAATCTTTGTTTACCAAAATTCCATAAAATCGACAACTGATTACGTAATCGAATAAAATACCCATCCAAAATCCTTTGTAAAACAACATCTCAAAATTCATCTTTAATGAAAATTTATTTATCTTAGTCGGGAAAATACGGGATGTCACAAAGTACTCTCCATACTACCAGAACAACCCTGATGAAAGGAGCAAGTGTATCAAGTTTGAGGGAGGCTTAAGGCCTAAGATGAAATCTATTTTCAGCTATCAACGGATCCAAAGCTTTCCTGCACTTGTGGACATGTGTAGGATGTATGAGGATGACAAGAAAGTTGAGGGATTGCAAGCACCAGAGAGGAAAGATAATCATGATTATGGACCTCAGAGGCGCAAGGGTTTCAACAATCGAGGCAAGGGTCCGTATGATCGCCGAGGGAAAGGCAAAGGGAAAGTTGGAGGTAATGATGGAAGGAATTTCCGGAGCGAGGCTCCATTTTGTGACAAGTGCAAGCGCCGTCATCATGGCCGTTTTTGCTGGGGAACAAGTGGCTGCTTTAATTGTGAAAAACCGGGACACTTTGCTAAGGACTGCAAGGAACTAGTCAAGGCCAATTCAAGAGGGACAACTGACAAGCCCGTGGTTCAAGGAAGGGTTTTCACGCTTAGCGGTGTGGAGGCAAGCCGATCCTCTGATCTTGTGCAAGGTAATTACTTGCTAAATGGTCGGTTTTGTAATGTGTTAATTGATTCTGGTGCAACGCATTCATTTGTTTCATATGAATGTGTTAATCGTTTGAGTCTACCCATGTCTGAGTTATCATACACTCTTAAAGTAGAAACCCCTACTAATGCTCCTGTAATTGTTTCTAGAGCATGTCTCAACTGTTGTATAGAAGTGTTAGGACAACCCTCTAGGGTAGATTTGATCTGTTTACCCTTATCGCAATTGGATGTGATCTTGGGAATGGACTGGTTAAGTCAAAACCAAGTGATCATTGATTGTGATAGAAAAATAGTAGTCTATAGAAACCCAAAACCTTCAGGCTATATGTGTTTGTTCAACACTGAAGTGGAGGAGAATGGCCCAAGGATTGAAGAGATCCCCGTTGTCAGAGACTTTCCGGAGGTATTTGCTGATGAGATACCTGGTTTGCCACCGAAGAGAGAGATTGAATTTGGCATTGATTTAGTTCCGGGAGCTGGTCCCATTTCTATCGCTCCTTATAGAATGGCACCACCAGAAATGGCTGAGATGAAGAAGCAGATTGAAGAGTTGTTGCAGAAGTAGATGATCCGACCAAGTGTGTCACCTTGGGGTGCTCCGGTTTTGTTCGTCAAGAAGAAAGATGGTAGTATGAGGATGTGCATCGACTATCGGCAGTTGAATAAGGTTACAATCAAGAACAAGTATCCTTTACCAAGGATAGATGACCTTATGGATCAAGTTCGTGGGGCTTCAGTATTTTCTAAGATTGATCTGAAATCTGGGTATCATCAGATCGGGATTAGGAAGAGGATATCTCTAAAACTGCATTTCGATCCCGATACGGACATTATGAGTATGTTGTAATGCCGTTAGGATTAACTAATGCACCAACTATTTTCATGGACTACATGAATCAAATCTTTAAACCTTATTTAGATTCATTTGTGGTCGTGTTCATTGACGATATCCTTATCTATTCCAAGAGCCCAGAGGAGCATGTTGAACACTTGAGGATAGTGTTGAATGTCCTAAAGGAGAAGCAGCTGTACGCCGAACTTGCAAAGTGTGAGTTATGGCTGGAGGAAGTTAAATTTTTAGGACATGTGATCTCAAACAAAGGGATAGCGGTTGACCCGGCGAAAGTAAGCTCAGCTTTACAATGGGAACAACCGAAGTCGGTCACAGAAGTGAGAAGTTTTCTTGGTTTTGTTGGTTACTATAGAAGATTTATAGAAGGTTTCTCAAAGATTTCGCTACCCTTGACGAAGATAACTCGGAAAGATCAACCATTTATATGGGACGAGAAGTGTGAAAGGAGTTTCCGAGAGTTGAAGGAAAGATTGACATCATCTCCTGTATTGATTTTGCCTGATCCACAGAAGAATTTTGAGGTGTATTGTGATGCATCGAAACAAGGTCTTGGGAGTGTTTTGATGCAAGACGGGAAGGTAGTCGCTTACGCCTCGAGACAGCTAAAAGTTCATGAAATGAACTATCCAACTCATGATCTAGAGCTGGCAGCTGTTGTCTTCGCTCTAAAGATTTGGAGGCACTATATCTATGGCACTACGTTTCGGGTGTTTAGTGACCATAAGAGTTTAAAGTACCTCTTTGACCAGAAAGAGTTGAATATGAGGCAACGCCGATGGATGGAGTTCTTGAAGGATTATGAGTTTGAGCTTCATTACCATCCTAGAAAAGCGAACGTTGTGGCGGATGCATTGAGTCGAAAAGCAATGCATATCAGTACGATGATGGTCAGAGAAGCTGCATTGATAGAAGAATTTAGAGATTTGAGCCTGACGATGCAAGTGGAGCCGACAAGTGTCAAGATGGGGATGCTGCAAATTGCTAATGAGTTCTTGCAAAGGATTCGTGAGTTGCAACAAGAAGATGAGGGGCTTAAGGAAAAGAGAAAGCTTATGGAAGAAGGCAAGAAGTTGGAATTCCAAGAGGGGAAAGATGGAATCCTTCGCTTTAGAGCAAGGATTCGTGTGCCTGATGATCTGGAGGTAAGGAGGATGATTCTGGATGAAGCGCATAAGAGCAAGATGAGTATGCATCCGAGAGCTACCAAAATGTATCAGGACCTAAAGAAGATATTTTGGTGGCCTGGCTTAAAGAAAGATGTGGCTAGGTACGTGGCGTGTTGTTTGGTGTGTCAGAAGGCGAAGGTGGAACACCAAAGGCTAGGAGGAGAATTACTTCCCTTAGAGATTCCGTTATGGAAATGGGATAGTATTTCAATGGATTTCGTGTCTGGGTTGCCAAGGACAGCTACTGGTCATGATGCAATCTGGGTGATTGTAGATCGCTTGACAAAGTTAGCGCATTTTGTTCCAGTTAATATGAGCTACTCTTTGGAAAAGCTCACTCAGTTGTATATCAAGGAAGTTGTTAGCCTGCATGGTGTGCCATCAAGTATCGTCTCAGATCGCGATCCGAGGTTTACATCGAAGTTTTGGCAAGATCTGCATAGGGCTTTGGGTTCAAGATTGAAGTTGAGTTCTGCATACCATCCTCAGACTGATGGTCAAACGGAGAGGACTATTCAGTCACTGGAGGACATCTTAAGAGCTTGTGTTTTGGAAGGTCAAGGGAATTGGGAACAAATGTTGTCGCTCGTAGAATTTATTTACAACAATAGTCATCATACGAGCATTGGAATGGAACCATTTGAAGCTTTGTATGGGAGAAAGTGTCAGACACCATTATGCTGGTTTCAAGTGGGGGAGAGTTCTCTTATTGGACCAGATTTTGTGCAAGAGACAACTGAGAAGATCAAGATGATACAAGAGAAGATGAAGACTGCTCAAAGCAGACAGAAGAGCTATGCTGATAGGAGGAGGAAACCCTTAGAATTTGCTGAAGGTGACCATGTCTTCATTAGAATAGTACCAACCAAAGGAGTTAGTAGAGCCTTGAAAACCCAGAAACTATCACCTAAGTTTATTGGTCCCTACCAGATTCTTAAAAGAGTCGGTCCAGTAGCCTATCAATTAGCCCTGTCCCCGTCATTAGCTAATCTTCATAATGTGTTTCATGTGTCTCAGTTGAAAAAGTATATCCATGATCCCACCATTGTTCTTAGAATCCAACCTGATGACCTAGAAATCCATGAGAATCTAACCTTTGAAGCCATGCCTATCCGTATTGAAGATCGAAGAGTCAAGCAGCTTAGAGGGAAGGATATTCGTTTGGTCAAGGTTATCTGGATCTGTGGTGATGTAATGGAAGCATCTTGGGAATTAGAGGATTAGATGGGTCAGGATTATCCTGAGTTGTTTGTGTAAGTTGAATTTCGGGGACGAAATTCCTTGTAAGTGGGGGAGTAGTGTAACACCCCAAAATTTTAATCTCTGATTAATGAAATGTTAATTATAAAGTTTATTATAATTAATTATTTTCATTTTTAATCTTCGATTAAAATCTATGTTATGTTGATTGGTGAGTGTGTGTGAATTTATTTAATAAGTATAATTATGCATAAAATAAATATTTTGCATATTAGTCCCTGATTTGGAACCTAGAGGTAATTATAGGAAAGGTTTTGTGTGACGACCCGCAAATTCCTCGTCTGTTTTAAATGAATTTTTGAAATATGTTTTATCAACGATATATGTATTTGTGTGAAAATAAATATTTTCATGAACTCAAATTAGATGGTTTTATTATTTGAGATTTCTTTAAAGAAGTGAAATTCTTTGTGAACTCTAATAGATGAACTAACTTTGAAAATTCGTATCTTTTTAACCGTAACTCCGAATTTTATGATCTTTATATGAAAACGATCGTATTGAAATGTAGATTTCAAAAATGTAACTTTTATAACTTTATGGATTGATTTACGAAAATTTATTTTCTGAGTGCATTGTAAACGAATTTTGAGTATTTAAATTAGTAAAAATAGTTAAAGACCTCAAACGAACTTTTCCTTTTGAGGATCTCTTTTATATATAAAAATATGATTTTAGAAAATGAAATGAGGGCTATATCTATAGCCAAGTAGTGCAGTTAATTGTTTTAGTTAAAGATTGTATTTTTAGAATTTTTATTCACCATTGTGGGTGATTGTCATGTTATAAAAGGAAAATTATTTTATGTAATCTTATAAAGTGAATTTAAAATAAAATGATTATTTGATGTGAGGTGTATGTGAATGTTTGTGTGATGTATGAATTCTTTGCATTCTATTATTTTCCATTAAGGTGGCATGACATTTTAATATTTGAATGATGTGTGTGATTGGAAAAATGAAAATGCAAAATGTGTATAAGTGTGTATAGGTGGCGAAATGCATGAGAGAAAGTAGGAAGATTTATTTTCTTCTAGGATAAGAAAATTAAAAGTAAAATTTAATCCATGGAAAATAAATTAGGAGATGTGATGTAGAAAATAAGAATGATGAGTGATAAGACCTAATGCCTTAAATTACTCCTTTGTGTCTCCTTGATAAGATTCACCCATGCAAACTTCTCAATTGCCAAAATTGCCCCTCAACCCAACACACATAGCACCGAATTTTTAGGGGTAGAATTGGAAGAGAGGAAGTTGCCTATAAATACGTAACAAGCCCCTTGGTCCCTTGTTTCCTTTCATTCATTTTTCATTCTCAAACACATATGGTGTTAGAGCATCATCAAGCTCAACACATAGAGAGAGAGAGAGAACCGAGTAAGAGATAAGAGTGAAGCCGTGAGGAAGAAGAAGAGAAGGAGAAGAAGATCAAGCTTGATTCAAGACTTTCCTTGAAGATCCAAGTGATTTGAAGGCTAGGAGACTTTGATCTTAGGTGTGTGACTTGAAATCTTGAAGAGTTGTGTTGGTTAGGATTTTCTTTTAGGCTTTGTAATTCTCTTTTCTTTTGCATGTGTAATTTTCTTTCTTCTCATGATTTTCTACACCTATTTCTATTTGGATCTAAGAGTGAAATCAAAGAAATGAACATGCATCAACTTGATGAAGCTCACGGTTTTGGTCCCTTTTTACTTGAAACGGTTTTTGATCTTTGATTTGTATTTTTATGTTAATTTTATGACTTGATGTGTAAGATCTAAGTACATGCATGTTGATGTTTGATTTTGAAAAATTTGATCTAAGTGATTGCATGTCATGATCTTGACTTGATCCATGATAAAGTTTTAATCTTGAGTCTGGCATGTTATTTTTGAGCAAAAGGACTTGATCTATGACAAAACATGAAACTTGATCCTTGCATGTTAGATTTGAGTGAAAAGATTTGACCTTTCTTTGATGCATGTCACGGTTTTAAAAGAAATAATTAAGGAAGCAAGTTTTAAAAATGATTTTTGGCATGAAAAGGGCTTGATCTATGTGTCTTACTCTTTGCATGTAAAAGGATTTGAAATGAAATTTTGTTTGATGATGATGAATCGGTTTGATGTTTAAAGAAAGGAAAATGTTGTTTTAAAATTTTGCATGAACAAGTATATGATGTGATTCATGAATCTTGACCTTTGTATGTTGTAAAATGAAACAAAAATCTTGTCTTTGATATGATGATGATTCGGCCAAACCTAAAAGAAATAAGAAATCAACGTTTTGATCATCATTTAGGGTGCATGCATGTTAATACTTGTTTAATCTAAAGATTTTAAATGCATGCATGAAATTATTAAGGCATGAAAGATAAGACTTTGGTGTGATCTTTGATTTAATTCAAGTTAAGAAAATAAATTAAAGTTTGATAATTTTCCAAGTTAAGCTCACAGTTTTTTTTAATTAAAAAGGAAGAAATAATTTCATGATTTTGTGTCTTTGATCTTGAACAAATCTTTGCTTTGACTTGTACATACACTCGGCCAATGCATGTTCAAGTAGGTCTAAGAATCTTCTTCATGAAATGATAGGTGATAATAAGTATGTTTCATGTGTTGATGCTAAGTTTTGTTTGAAAATATGAGTGAATGATTTTGTTGGGTAAAAAGTTTAAGTTTTTTTAATCTTGCATGTGGATATATTCGGCCAGAGCATGTTTAGGAGGATAGGGATTTATTCTATGAAATGCTAATTGTTAATTGAAACATGTACGATCTATGTGAAAATAAAATCTAAGGGCTTGTTGTTATACATGTTTATTTTAACTAAATGAATAAGTTGGAATTCAATGAATTATTTATAAAAGTGTTGCTTGATTAGTATATATGTATGCTCACTTAAATAATTTAAAGCCATGAAAGAATATGTGCTATGTAACAATGTGAATGGATTTATCAAAGTGTTGTTTGTTGTTTGTGTGTTAGTTGATGTTTGGAAAATATTCGAGTACGTAATTAGTTTTGAAATTAATTGATTTATTTGGGATTGTTGGATTGTGTTTGTGGCTGTCCAAGGGTTGTTTTATGACAAAAAGTTTGAATTTTAAAGCGTGAAAGTGATTGTTTTGAGCTAAAGAATTATTTAAAGCAAAAAGTACTTTTACGTTGTTTTCGGATTTTATTAAAGTGAGTTTGAAAAGCAGTTCTTTGCTGTCCAAAATTATTTGGGTTTGTTTCTTAACTTTAAAAATGTGTTCATGTGATTCAACGTATGGTTTTCAAGTGGTATTTGATTTAGGAAAAAGCCGGACTAAAAACGGTGAATTTTTCGGTGTTTCCGGACATGATTAAGGTGCTGTCCAAGACGGACCAGCAACCAAATCAATTGGTTTAAATTACTTTATTAGATATTTTCAAATGGTTTTGAAGTACTTAAAGTACTGTGAAAAGTTGGAGTTGTTTTGAGAAAACAATTATGTTTTAAGTTACCCGACGAAAAATAACATGAGTTTTGGAAAAGGATATGTGTTTTGAGTTTAAGAGGAGACTTCCCTTATAAAAGTTAGTAATATAAATGTAATTTTGTTTAATACGAGGAATTTCAAAGACGGGGGATTAGAGCAGCTGACAGCGATAAGGATCCGCGGAGATCGTGTGCATTTATTTGCTGGGACTAGAGGTGAGAGAGAAGCTTTCCTAAGACACCGTGGTATTTAGGTGATTTATTAGGACGTTTCGAATCATCTCAAAGATCGGAACTTGGTGGTTCTGAGTCAGTAGTATAGTGGCAATTGTCTGTGTTTGTGTGGCCACTTATACGAAGGAGACAAAGACCACATGTTGTTATATGATGGAATTGTATGATGATGATTTGAAATAGCATGCTTATGTTTATCTGTTTAAATGTTTAGTTATGCATGATGATATTTGAATTGTTGATTAATAAGTGTAACATGCTGATGGACGTCTGCTACGTCTTGGAAATGAAATCATATGAATAAGTTTGTGAAAGTAACGAAATATGATTGAAAAGAAAGACGAATGAGGTATTATTAATGATGCAAAAGTTTGTAAGTGAAAAGATACAAAGAGAAAGATGTATTACCCGGTTGGGTTTAAATCCTTATTGGATAAGGCAACCTTGATAAGACATTAAAAAACGATATGAGTTAAGATTTCGAAAAGATTTAAGATATCATGAAAGTTATGAGAATGTGTTAAGAGATAAGTCTTGATGTGAACGAAAAGTATCGTAATGCTGAAAAGCCAGAATTGAGGATAATAATGCTGATGAGAATAGTGTTGTTGAGCAAGAGCTGAGAATAATGATGCTGATGAGCCAGAGCTGGTGAAAGTAATGTTGCTGTTGTTTGTTGGAATGAGTCTTGTTATGAATTGAGCTTTGCTCCTCTGCTGTTGTTTATTGAAAGGAAATGTGATCTGCGTTGGGCTATGCTCCTCCGCCAATGTTTTGAGATGAGTTACGCTGCTATCCTGAGAAAGTTTACGAGATGTGATGCAAGATGGTTGATGCAATCCCAGCTCTGTGCTATGTTAAGAAAAGAAAAGAAAAGTATTGAGTAAATTAGTGGTCGGGACTCGTTGAAGGGATACACCAAGGATGAGCCGACCATAGGGTAATAACTAAACTCTAAAACTCTTAAAAAGACATTGACGAATGCGGTGAGTAATGAGTGCGAAGTAGTGGAGAGGAAGATACCATGGGTATCAGGGATACTCAGGAGGAGATTGCATTAGGGGAAGGCAATGACGGTGAAACGTCAAGAAGCCTTGAGTACATTCTAGGTGGAACGAACTCCATAAGGGGTAAGGATGGGCCGATCCGATGCCGTGGTAAGTTCTACACCCGGAACTAGAATAGTACTGTCACCCCCTAGATTGCAAATCTTGAACAGTGAGAGGGACTGGAACGGGGCTCTATGATTTTGCCACTGTACCCGATTTTCTATAGTGTGCCTCAATTATATGATTTGATTTGAGACTGTACCCGATTTTCTACAGTTCTCCTGGCTTGGAGCCTTGTTGAGACAACTGTCAAGCCCGCGTGGTAAAGGTCTTGTACTCATGTTTGCTTCCGACTAGGTTGGGTGGATGACCGAGGAGATGTAGACGTGTGTGCTAACTACGAAAGTACGAGTACCTCGATGATATTTTAATTTCCCCAATCATCGATGGTTGTGAATTAATAAGACTTGTTAAGAAAAGTTTAAGAGTCATAAAAAGACATATAATTATAAGAAGCAAGATCTTATGTTGATAATGAGAAACGAATCAAGAATGAAAGTGTGGAAAAGTGAATGGAACCATATGAAAAGATTTGCAAGTCGAGATCGAGAAAGGAATTGAGAAAGAAAGAATGTTTATGTTGAGAAGTGAAAATAAGTCTGGCAAGATAATGAATATCGATGATGATGATAATGATGATAGACTTGAATGTTGTGTTGTATTTATGTTGCATTGTTGTGTTTGTATTGTCTTAATATCTTGCCTATTATAAACCCACACCGTCGACGATGCGTCGTTCGGATTGCTTACTCTCTCCTGTCTCGTTGGCATATCGGTGTTGCTGGTATTGCAACGGACAGATGGAGCATCGCATGGAGATCACCACTTGGAAAAGGCACGGAAACGGTTGGAAGCCTACTCCCTATGGATGGGTATGGACTGGCTACACTCGGATAGTGATTCCGGACCCGAAACACAGATTGAGCGGAGTTAATTTGGGACCGCATTTGGGACAGGTCACCGTACGAGGATACAGAAGCTATGAACAGAAGGTTCAGGATGAGATACAGGAAAAGTCTATCATGCTGGATGGAGTGGAGATGGAGTCTAATGACAATGGGAAAGCAGCGACAGAGATGGCATCACCTTCGAAGGTGAAGAAAGGCGCAAGATGAAAGGGAAGCTTCGACCAGTCGTCTTCAACAGGAAGATTTAAGAGTAGTTCTATGAATTAGGGGCCTCTTGTTATCTTTAAGTCTAAGTTTAGTGTTAGTGCTTTGAGTCGAGGATTACCCGAGCAACGAACCATTTATGTAATTAAGCTAAGTTTTTGATTCTGTCTTGTTGAGTATTTCTATTTTGGAAGATGGGACAATGTAATCTTTTGGAAACAGTCACGAATGTTTTTGATATAATATAATGAATTATGATGTTCTTTGAACCAAGTCACTTTATGGATATGAATGTTTCATGTAAATAAATGTTTTAGTAACAACTCGGTTTTCTATGTCTAAGTATATCAATGATATCTCTATAATGTTTTAAAAAAAAAAAAATTGGCCTCATTTTTTCAACTTAATAAATAAAAGTTGGTTATTTTGTGTTATGAAAATCGGGCTATTACATTTTGGAGGGAAAGAAAATAAAATTATTATTTTTCAAAAACTGGTCAAAATACTCGAGTATTTCTGAGACTACTCGAGTATTCTGGTCAGAGTTGCACGAGTTACTGCGTTTGGTGAGTCACCACCAACGATTCCGCCGTGGTGACACGAATACTCCACCCTCAACACCTCAATGGTGTTGTGTTGACCTGCATGCAAGCATCAATTGTCTATTTAAGCTCTTTATCAACGAATTTGAAGCCTTTGTTGATGAAATTGTGAGGTTAGGGTTTCGAATTTGTTTTCCTCGATTCCTCTTTGTTTCTGAGTGTTTGATTTCGAGTGATACACGGTTACGAAGCTCACATCCAGGGCTTCGTAAAGATACTAAGTTTGTTAGCTAGAAGCAAGCATAGAGTGAGAATCGAATCTGAGAAGGGAAGAAGTTGAAGCTGGTTTCAGTTCCTGGAGCTTACTTGGACCATCGATTTTGGTAAGCTCTTGAACCTTTGAGACTTCAATTTCATTCCATTCTCGTATGCATGTTGTAGAGAACGATTTCTAATCATTTTCCCCAATTGTTTTGCATGATTTCACAATTAAAATCCCTGGTTTTATGACCTCATTCAAAACTGTGTTGCTGTCATATGCTTTTTGGGGAAACTAGCTTGGAGGTCATTTTTCTGTCCAATTTCAGTTCTCACACGACTTTAAGGTAAGGGGGAAGCTTTCTATTCACTAGATAGAGTTTAAATTGCATGAATTTAATTAGAGAGCCACCAAGAGGCTCTAACGGCTTAGATTGAATAGGGAAATTGGTTTGGAGACCAACCTGTGCTCTAAGGTTGTTTTGAGTAAGTTCCATATCATGCATGCAAGCTGTCTTGAGCTTAAATTCACAAGTTTATTGAGTTTATTGCAATTTAGTATGTTGAGTTGTGAATTTTCATGTTTTATGCATAATCTTGTGATTCTCTGTCAAATTTGTAATTTGTTGTGTTCTAAGTGTTTGAACATGTTTAATATATGGTATATGAACTCTGTTGATCATTGGATTGGATTAGAAATGTTTAGAATTGAAAATGGTATGTAAAAACCAAGTTTTCAGTCTGTTCTGTCTGATAATACTCGAGTAGATGGCTCGATACTCGAGTATTTCGTGATGCAACAATGTGTCTTTTAGCACCACGACTCGAGTATCAGGTTTAGGACTCGAGTATTAACAGATGCAACAAGAGTATAGTCTGATGAACGACTCGAGTAATGCATGAACTACTCAAGTATTCTGGGTTGATGAACGACTCGAGTATTTCATGAACTACTCGAGTATTTTTAGAAAACCTGAAACTTGACTTTCTGAAGAAGTAAGAACGACTCGAGTATAATTATGAACTACTCGAGTAAAACTGGAAATTGAGGAACTACTTGAGTACTATGAAGAATACTCGAGTATTTTAGCCAGAAACTTAAAAATACCATTTTTAATTCTAAAGCATTTTGTTAATAATTAAATGACAATAATCCAAGTGATCATAGACTTAAAAAGAAATTGATTGATGATATGGTGATTTCCTTTGGATAACAATACGTTGCTCGGGTGGCACATAATGTATTATTAAAAAGAAATACATCAATCAATTCCTTTAAAATCAAGATAATGCATTCATTCTGGAGTTCGGATGTTAGATCGTTATTCATGTTTTTGTAACATGAGGAGGGCCTCTGGGAGTGCCAACTGACAGCTCGCTTGATGACACATTATGGTTGACGACGTGGTCGACACTGTGAGATGCTGATGATATGGTTCGACGTTGCTCGGGTGGCACGATTTCCAAGCTTGTCGTGTACATTCTTGGTGAATGTACGAATGTTGTACACCTAGGAGTACAACGCACTGTTGAGTGCTGGGAAGTAAAGGATGGACGTCAGAGAGTGACATAGAATGATGGAGCTAGGCTTGAGAGCTAGATTCATACATCATGCCACTCATTTAACCTAAAAGTTGATAAATGAAATAAGTATGAACATCTTACTTGCATCCAATATTTGCTAAATGCTAAATGAGGATGATTATTGTTGCCTGTCTATACCTTCATATTGTACATATATTTATGCTCTATTGATCATGTGTATAGAATTGCTTACCCCTATGCCCTTGTAGGTGATGTCACGTTACATCGCTTGCATCGAGATCCGGCCACTTCCTAGTGGCATATGGATCTACGAGGACCACCGCGCGGTGTTCGAGGGAGAGGTAGAGGTTACCTTCTACCACCCGAACCCGCGGATCCGGTTCCGTCCTCGTAGGTTTAGGATTCCCAACATATACACTATGCACGTACCACCCTTTTACACATATCATGGACCACCTCTCACACGACCAGCTCGCTCATATCACAGTTTTCGTTTTCGACCTACCCGCTCACACCCTTTTTCTTCGAGAGTCGTTCGCGAGGAGACTCCCCTATCTGATCCGAGGAGCCCTGTTAGGGTCTCACCATCTCCTGACCCTGTACCCAGTGGTAGGGTACCCACTCCTTCGGATGAGATCAAGGAGGATCCTGTGGAGGACGAGAGCGAAGGCGAGCCAGTCGTTCACTCTACCGGGAGCCAGTGGAGGGACGATGATCCCTAGGTATGTGCATATGTTAAATGATGAGGATCAGGGGATCCGGTGTGATGATGTTGTGGAGGAGATATTGCTGCTGCTGTGATGTTGGATGATGTCTACTACTTCTGCTACCTGGATACTTCTACTACTACTGCTGCTGCTGCTACCAGATCTATGTGACCATCTCTAGAGTTTCATATTTTTGAGATGTATATATTGTAGATATTCTTTTGGAAACTCTGGAGTTATGGCTTTCTTTTGGATATAGATCTTTTACTATGGACTTGTATCGGATCTTGGAGACACCATGGACTATGTACCTCATGACTTACATATATATATATATATATATATATCTTATGTTTATATTACAACTGTGCATAGTCCTACTATTTCCGCTTACTCTGATAATGAATGTTTTAAGAGTTCGACTACGTTATTTGAAAATGGTATCAGTTCCGCAAAACGAAAGAATAGATGGCATCACTTAATTTTACTATATAAATACAATTTCAAAGTACCGATGCTATATGGATTATGAAAAGATCTTCTTGTTTTAAAGAATGCCGAATTCAATACAATGTTTAAAATGATATAAATTATATTCTCCAAGGAATCCATGTCTTGGTTTATGCACCCGCCTTTATATAAAGAAAATTTTATTTTCCATATTTTCTAAATGCAAACAAGTCCATAACCATTACAAGTAATAGTACAATTATTGTATTAATTACTTGAGTTATCTTGAGGGTGTCACACATGTGAGACTTTTCATCACTAGCATACAAACCAGACCACCTTGAAAATTCATGCAAAGCCTCCATTAGAATTCTGACACTAGCAGGATGACCTTTGCAGAAGATCATAAGATCATCAGCAAAGGCAAGATTCACCAGTTTCAGGTCTTTACATAAAGGGTGGAATCTGAAATTCATGTGCCTTGTAGAAGCCTTCAAACATCGATCTAGTTAGGACCTCCATTGCCATAACAAAAACCAGAGGTGGAACAGGATCAACTTACCTCAAACCTCTAGATCCAGTGAACTTAGTTCCTTACTTTCTGCCCATTCACAACCAGTCTGTAAGAAGCTGATCTGATACAAACTAGAAGCCAGTTCACAAATTTCATAGGGAACTTAAAAGCCTGCAGAAACTCCTCAATAAGATCCCATTCCAAAGTATCATATGTTTTCCTAATGTCAATTTTCAAAAGACATCTACGTGAGATATTCCTTCTACCATACAATCTCATTGGTTCCTGAGTTATCAAAATATTGTGCACTATAGACCTGTCCTTTACAAAAGTTGTCTGGTTGTCTTGGAAAATAAAAGGGACCACAACAGATAATCTAGCACAAAGAAGCTTAGAGATACATTTATACATGGTGTTGCAATAGGCAATAGGTTTAAAGTCCTTTACCTGATTAGGGCAGTTGTGCTCAGGAACCATTACAAGATTTTTTTCATTCACCTTCTTGAGAATCTAACCAGATTGAAAGAATTCTATAATGGTTGCACAAAAATCAGGACCCGTGATATCCCAAGTATCTCTGAAAAATCCAGCACCAAACCCATCAGGACCAGTGGCTTTATCAATGTGAATTGAAAACACAGCTTGCTTAATGTCCTCATTAGAAAATGGTTTAATTAGAACAAGTTGTTGTTCCACAATCAAGACATTGCCTTCATCCATAACTCTCTGATTCCAGTGGAGACCTTGCTGTCTACCTTTGAACAGTTCTTTATAAAATCCCATAAAAGTATTATTAATACCCTCCTGATCAGTGAGACTACTGCCATCATCATCCTATAGTCTTAGAACCCTTTTATGATATCTTCTCTGCTTGATAGAGATATGAAAAAATCTGGTGTTATCATCTCCATCTTTGAGCCAGCTCTCTTTAGCTTTTTGCTTAAGAAATGCTATTGTTGCCTTATGCACAGCAACATACTCCCTCAGGATTTCTCCTTCCTTATTCTGCAGATTCACATCTGAGGGGTAAAGAACAAGGTTTTGTTGCACATCCTCCAAGCTCTTTCTCAAAACAGCTTCTTTGTTGTCTATATTGGCAAAGTACTTCTTGTTTAAATCACCAAGAGGCCTCTTTACCAAATCAAGTCTTCTGCAAAATTGGAACATCCTGCTGCCATGAATCTCTATCTGCCACACTACTTTAACAATTGCTTCAAACTCAGGGTGAGTAGACTACATGTTAAAGAATTTGAAGCCACACCCTTTCTGCACATAACTATCTCTCCAATTTATAAGGATTGGTGAGTGATCAAATAAGCCAGGCTCAAGGAACTCAGCTTCAGCATTCGCCCAATCCTGACACCATAATTGATTGACTAGAGCTCTAACTAGTTTACATAAGATTCTATTATCCCCCTTCTGCCTGTTGTACCATGTGTAGAAGGCACCACTGTATC
Organism: Crotalaria pallida; assembly: GCA_037953625.1. NCBI lineage: Eukaryota > Viridiplantae > Streptophyta > Magnoliopsida > Fabales > Fabaceae > Crotalaria > Crotalaria pallida. The sequence goes on from CM075653.1 coordinate 30,750,666, forward strand.
TCATATTTGTCAAACCACAGTCACTAACACAGTCCACAAAGTCTTGTAGAGTAGCAGCCTCCACTGGACTACCCCCAACCTTTTCTTGCTGGCTAAGAAAGGTATTAAAATCACCACATGTCAACCAAGGGATTCTAGTTACTGAATTTATGCCTCTTAAAACATCCCATAAATCTTTCCTTTCAGAGCCGTCATTAGAAGCATATATAAAAGTAATAAAGAAATATTTGTTTTCAATCCTTTCAGCAACATAACAATGCACATACTGATTTGAACAAGCCACAACAGTGAGGCCAAATGTAATATCCCGAATTCTAATCCCTAGTATAATTATAAGTTTTATCGAATTAAATAATTGTTTCTTGAAATCAATCAATTAAGTGCTGGGTATTTTTATAAAATACATTATGTTAACTATGAAAGTATATTTAATTATATTATAAAAGTAAATTCATTTGAAACGGTTACCCTATTTGAAAAAAATTAGACTTTGTATTCTCTACTTTGATTTTACAAAGATACAATGTTAAATAATTTTTTGTTATTTCCTAGTATCTAACTAATTTCTTACTTTATAGTTTTCCTATATGAAGCTATATGATTCTAAATTTTTATTATTAAGTGAAAAATAAATAAATGAAAGTATATGTTTAAAAAAAAGGAAAAAAGGGGAAAAGAGATGATGTACGTGTGTTATGTGTGTGAGGGTATGAAACCATATCCTTAGTGCCAATGGGGGGTTCCAGCCGCCACCCCCTCGTCATATCTTCTTCTACATTGAGGCTTTATTTGGATTGATGGCAAGTGATGGAATGGGGTGGAGGGGAAAGGAATAGAATTATATTCCATTGTTTGGATTTGTAATTTAGGGTGGAATGGAATGGGACATAATGGAATGTATTCCACCCAATTCCATCCAATCTTTCAATTTTTGGTCCCTCCCAATTTGGGGTGTACAAGATGGAATCAAGAAATACCAAAATAATGGAGTGTTAATTTTGTCCCAACCCACTCCATTCCACTCCATCTCATCTTACTCCATTCCATTCCACTCCATTCATCATTTGATATCCAAACATAGCCTAAGTCTTTCTTGTTCCCTCAAATTCGTTTCTCTCTCTTTCCTTACCTCCCTCTCATGCGATCTCTCTCTCACTCTTGCTCCTAGCCGCTCTCTCTCTCCCTCCACTGACGTTCTCTTCGCGCCGCCACGAACCAGCGCCGCCGCCACACGCGTTCTCCCTCCCCCACTGGCGTCGTCGCTGCCGTTGTTATGGAAGGAGGCTTGCGAATCGCAAGCCACGGATCTCACCGGCGCCATGAAAGTACAAGTGGAGAACTCCCTCTTTTGTCTCGCGTCTCTCTCTTCCCCCTGAATCCAGCCGCCGCGAGTCCTTAGGCCGCTGTTCGTCACCGCTGCCAACCGAGCTACTGGGGTGCGTTTGAAGGAGTTGCTGTCCTTAACCGCTTGCATCGACGAAACCGGGATCGAAGCCCTCGATGTGGTTCTTTGCTGGTTGTGAACCGGCGCCGTTATTGCCGTACCCGGGACCGTTGAAGGAGCTAGGACCGAACCGACCTTATCTCTATTGCTTCAAAACCATATTTGAGGGTATATCCCTAATACCTTTTTAACTGCTTTATATTGTGATTTAATAATAATAGTACTAATGGTAATAAGGAGTAGTGATAATAATATAGTATTAAATTGTTTTAGTATGCTATTATTATTGTGAAAAGTGAATTGTTTTATGATTTAGTGTTTATTTTTTAGTTAAAGTATTATTTTTAATGATTTTAATTAGTTACTCTGATTTGGGATAATATAGGATTAATTGTTATGTCAAATGGTGAGTTTTAAAGAGTATTTTTGTTAAACGTGTTGAGTTCCTAAGTAAGTGAGTTGTCATTTAGTTTGGTTGAGTTGTCTCTGAACTAAACGATACATCAGTTAATTAGGAACCTTAGATATTCGGCATAACGTTAATTCGGGTTAAAACTTTGAAAGTTAATTTCAAGTTGAAAGGAAGTAATTATTTGAATATTGGAATTTCGACTTGGACTTATTTTGAACCAAGAAATACTTCCTTTTAATTTGGAATTAATAGTGTCAAGCAACATAACATTTGATTTTGTGACTTGAATGAAAGATTGAAATATGAATGAAAGATTATACTCCCGAGATTATGTGAAATATGAATGAAAGATTGAAAAGAGAAAAGAAAAGTGTAAAACCTCACATTAATTAGTTAATTTTAGGTTTTATTAAAATTGGTGCTTGAAAATTCCTTTTTAAACTTGATTACTTATAAATACTTTTTATGAAAATCCGGCAGAGTTTCCTCTGTTTTCCGGACATCCCAAAAATTTTCTTCTTAAAACCTGTCAGTCCAGAAATCTTTAAAAACATAAACTACAACAGTTTAATAGTCATAACAGATCCTAACGCCCGATTAGTACAAGTCACAGGGCATATGGCTATTCCATATTATAAGTTACAAAAATATCTGTCCTCTCATAATAATCAATATACATTCCACGTAGTGGAATGAAGATCTTGCTCAGTCATGTCCTATGTAAGTTCCACTTCAGTACCTGCAAAATATAGCAAGAAGGGTAGCAATACACAGAACTTAAAATGATAAATTCTACAAGAGACATAGCAATAAACTAAGCCTACCCTCTTATTGACAATCGTTACTCATAATTTTCCATACATTTAATTTCCATTAATTCTTCTCTTATTCTCACATTCTTTTAATTCTTAATTTGCTATTCAATTTACCTCATTCACTCGTTTATTTCCGTTCTTAGTTCGCTAATTATTTCTACAATCTCTTTTCTTTTCTTTTTCTTCTTCTCTTCCTTTCCTTTTTCTTTTTCTCTTTCTTTATCTTTTCATTTCACTTTTATCATTTGGCCACAGGGTCACCACGACCAACCTGCGTCATTTACCTCTTATATTTTTTATTAGGCCACAGGGTCACCACGACCAACCTGCGCCATTTATCTTTTATTTTTATTAGGCCACAGGGTCACCACGACCAACCTGCACCGTTATTCTTTTATTTTTATTTGGCCACAGGGTCACCACGACCAACCTGCGTCGTTCATATTTTTATTTTTATCAGGCCACAGGGTCACCACGACCAACCTGCGTCGTTCATCTTTTTATCATTATTATTAGGCCACAGGGTCACCACAACCAACCTGCGCCATTTATCTTTTACTATTATTCGGCCACAGGGTCACCACGACCAACCTGCGCCATTTCTCTTTTATTATTATTAGGCCACAGGGTCACCACTATAGCATCCTAGAATTTAATTCTCAAGTAAAGGTAACACGACCCTTCTTACCTCAACCAACAAAGAGAGAGAAGGGAGTACCAAACCCTTGCTTTATGGCTCACAAATTGAAACCGGATGAATCGAGAGTGGCGGTGATGGAGAGCGATCGAGAGACAAGCCAGATAGTGATAATAAACAATGATAATGTGGGGTGGAGGAGTTCACCACCCTCTCCTAGAAAGAGAGGAAAGGAGAAACCCCAAGATAGAGAAAGGGCCAATATAACCCTAACACACAAAGATAGAGACAAGAGTTAGAGGTGATGATGATTAGCTCTTGCAATGGAAGAAATAGGAGGAAGAGAACTTGTTCTCACATACCTAGGACTTGATGGGAGTGTTGGAGCTAGAGAGGGAGGAAGCCATGAAGAGAGAAGCACCAAAAGAGAGGGAGAAGAGAGGATGACACTTGGGACCTTGAGGATGATGATGGATGGCCACAATAGCTTGAGGTTTTAGGGTCTCAAGGCATGGAATGAGTGTTCTTGGGGTGGGGGAAGAAGAAGGGACGAATTGGGGCTGAAATGGGGCTTGATTCCCTTTTATTTTTTTCAATTCTGATGCGTGTTAATCGATTAACATCCCTATTAATCGATTAATCATTTGCTCACTTTCTGACCTTAATCGATTAGCCAACAGGTTAATCGATTAACCTTCAGAATTTTGCATTATTCAGTACTTTGAAAGGCCATAATGTCTTCTTTTCCCGTCGGATCTTGCTCAAATTTGAAAGCAAGCTTCCTTACATACTAACCTTGATATCCAACGGTGGAATTTGTGTTTAGAGATGTAAATCTTTTATTTTGAATTTCCTAATATAGGGTGTTTATAACGCCGAAAACATCGCTTCCAACTCACTTTTGTTTATCTTTCAACCTCCTTTCCGATGCCAATTCTTCCAAACTCCTTTATGGCATTCAAAGAACTCCTATTCCATCATTTTAACTCCTTTTTAGAATAATCCTTACTTCCAAATCTTATCATTATTCTGATTACTCTTAGAATTAAAATTCGGGATGTTACAATTCTCCCCCACTTATTAGAATTTCGTCCCCGAAATTCCGTTGAGTTTCGTAATTGGAGAACCATCCCATTGGTAAAGCTTTTGACTATGGTCTTCACTTTCCTTCGGTTTTTACTTCCCGCTCCAGGTGTTGTTAGGGTCATGCCTATTTCAATGCTTGTCCTCTAATACTACGTATCATCGCTATCTGGACAGGATCGTCAGTTTTCTTATTATTAAAGTTCCATCTCCCATTCCTTGGATTGAAATCCTCCCCCACTTGGCATTGCGTACTTGATTATATCCATGCTAGGGGGTATGCTCATTCGTTGCTTATAATAGAGTACACAGTTTCCCGACCGGTATCCAAGTCTAAAAAGGGGGCACGTGGGTGACTACCTATCGGTAGGCATAGAACTATGCCAGGTTTCTACGACTTGGCGAATACTCACATATCCATCTGAGATGCTTGAAACTTGAAGAGAGTGAAGATGAAAAGAAGAAACATGAAGCACTCAAGAGTGAGTCTCATGATTTTTGCGAGACGACCCAGGATGTACTGGATACATGTCAAGCAAGAAGACAATGGAGGTTATCCCCAAAGTGTGCATTTTTAGCAGACAGTCGTCGAAGGATGCGTTTTCTATGTATCTGCGGCTAATTGATTGGTCTCGATCAACCGGGGTCCTGTCAAATGCACAGAGTCCCAAAAGACTTAGATTATCACTTGCGGTGTTCCGACATAACATCTTACTTGAGATTCTACTTCACGACTTCACTTTTATCCCGTTCACCTTTTAATCCTTCAAGTGAGTCTAGCAAAGTCACTCTTGAAATCAATTTTCACCATACTCGCATTCTACTTCGATGCTACTTCCTTCCCGTTCGTTTAATAATTCCAATTCGGTATATGAATTCCTAAAGATCGATTCCACTTGAGGGTCACGGTCAAGGTCTTGTTCTTATTTCTCATTTCGGTGTTATTTTGGGGAGGTCTTGTTTTATCCCTGGTTTAACTCTCATTCGATCCCCCACGAAGCGTTTGGAATTATCTGTTTAGTAGTCCTATGGCTTATGGTATGATTACTAGTTATTGTCGCTCGGATAGGATCCGAATTGAGTCATCAAGTCTCCCCCACTTAGTATCAACATACCTGAGTAAGTTGAAGGCAGGGAGGAAACTAGGTTGATTCCAAGAATTGATTAGCTGGGTTCTTAATTGGTTGGCGAGGTGGTACATGGAATTAAGTTGACCGCTAATCGGTCTTATTGGTGTGGTTTCGAATTTTCTATGACATGATGAATATTCATACCTACGCATACGGCTAAGTTCTCATACAAATTAGAGGGGTGGTTCGATCACTTAGATGAATGTTCTCGGTGGAATTATAGAATAAGAGTGTCTTAAATGGGGTTGGTTTGCGACTTACAGTTTATGAGTCTTAGTAAAGATCCTATAGGATTAAATTTCAATCGGGCTTTCGACAGAGATAGAATACCTAGATGGTTTATTCGGATCTCAACTAGATGATTGCAATAATATAGCATGTCAATAAACGCGAAGACCGAGGTGGTCAGTCCCAATCTCACATTTATCAACTGTACATCACTATGTTATTGAATGATAGCATTATCTTTTAACAGATGCAAGAGAAAGGATGACCAATCCTAACCTTACACTCTATCAATAGCAATACCATCATTCTGTTCGGCGGAACTTTAACTAATGTACTAGCAATTATCGATTTCTTCTAAGTTAAATCAACACGTATACTTTATGCAAAAACATCCTAAGTAACCATTGGGTACATTATTAATCGCTAAAAGTACCTCGGATAAGTTTATTCCTCGCTCTACGTGCTCATAGGACATTCTGCAGTATGGTGTCCAGGTTGCCCTCATCGGAAACAGAGACCTTCCTTTCTATGCTGCTTAAGCATCCAACATATATGTTTATGGAATCCTCCACAATGTGGACATGGTGGCCTAGTTCTCGGAGCACTCACATTCGGGGTCGCCTCATTTGGTACTACTGTTCTAATGTCAATGTCGGTGTATGGATCTAGTTCCTGAGCCGGTTCCCTGCCTCGGCTGGAACCTTCTGACCTTTGAGCTGCTTTGCTTCGATCTGCATCCGCCTTCCTTTTGAGCCCTTTTTCATAAGTGCTCACCACATTGACCAGATGAGAGAGATCTGAAATGTTCTGATATTCGAAAGCAAGTCGAATATCCTCACGGAGACCGGACTCAAACTTTAAGCATTTAGCTCGCTCGTTCGCATCTCGGTAGCCACCGGAATACCGAATCAAATCTTCGAATTGTGCCGCATATTTGCCGACACTCATACTCCCCTGCTCCAGCTTAAGAAACAACAGATCCTTCTCCCTTCTAACGTCCTCAAGAAAATATTTTCCAAGAAAGCGGATCTTAAATAGATCCCAAGTAATCATCTGATTGACTGCTTCTAAGTTCCTTCTCTGGTACTCCCACCAGTGCTCAGCTTCACCGGTCAACATATACTCAACCAATCGGGCTTTCTGATCGGCTGGTGGTTGCAAGGAACGGAGAACCTTCTCAATTTCTTGGAGCCATTTCTAAGCCCCATCAGGATTGAAACCTGTGAATTCAATGCTCCTAATTAGGTGGATTATGTTTTGATGATGACAAAATAATTAACAAATCATGCCTTGAAGATATTGCAACATCAACATCAACAAGAAGTCAAGAAAAGAAGACAAGTGCCCAATCATTCTCAATCAAATATTAATTGTAAATTTCTAATTTATGTTGAGAGTGGTTGAGAGTGGGTAGAAATAGTTAGTCTCTTCTAGGAATAAATTTTTATATGTTTATTAAGTTGAGATTGACCAAAAAATTAATACTTGAGAGGAAAAATAAAATTGAAAAATAATTTTTCCCATATCTGATCAAAATACTCGAGTATTTTGATAAAGACTCGAGTATATACTCGAGTATTTATAGAAAAACTCGAGTATTTGTGCCAGGTCAGCAAATATGACCGTTAGTCTGGTTCGTGCACCAATTCACTCGTGACCGACCAAAAAGACTCGAGTATTTACGAAAAGACTCGAGTATTTTTGTCCAGTCAGCAAAAATGAACGTTGGAGAGACTCAAAAACCCAATTGAGGGCATTTGAGTCTCATCCAACCCAAGAGAGAATTCTGAACTTCATTGTAAAATTGCTCTTTGAATTTGTGCAAGAACAAACAAGACAACAAGATCATATTGATTCAAGCTTTCTTAATTTCCTCTTCTCAAGTGTTAATTCCCAAAAAGCTCAACTTCTCACTCATATTGTCATTTTATTCCAAGTTGAGTTTTAGGCCTCAATTCTTACATTGAGCTGTGCTTATTTGTGCTAATCCATTGTGAGATTAGTAATACACATACAAAAAGCTTGATTATTCAAAGTCTTGGATTGTTCCCAAGCAAACCCTAAGTGGCTTAGGGTGTTGGAAGTCTTGAGAGGTTCTCAAGCACAAGACTAGGAGGTTCCTAGCCCGGTGGAGTTTCTTGAAGGGAGTTCAAGGAAGCTTTGTGAAGAGTTCTTCAATCACCGGAATCAAATTGGGGTAGAAATTAAGAGTTTGGTACACTCTTGAAAGGGTTAGGTTGAGTGAGGCCATTCTCAAGCAATCCTTTGTAATTTCTAACAATTTGATTATTAGTAGAAACTCCTAAGTGATTAGGAGGACTGGATGTAGCTCATTGTTGGAGTGAACCAGGATAAAATTGCTTGAGTGTTGGTTTATTGCTTTTAATCTACTTTCTAGCTCAATAGACTTAAGTCATTTCAATCAATTAGGATTTATACAATTAGGTAGCAAGTTCAAGGAATCTTTGTGTTTAAAAGTTATTTAGATTGCTTGTTATTCTGTTGGATAAGTTCCTGTTTATTATTGAATTTATTTGAGTTAAATTGCTGAATTTTCGTTTCTGGTTTTTCTGCTATCTGATAGGAAAAACTCGAGTATTTCAGAAAAGACTCGAGTTGTTCATCACTGAAAAACTCGAGTATTTCACAAAAGACTCGAGTCTTTTGTGTCTGATTCCAGAAAATTCAGTCTTAGCTCCATTCTTCAATTATCAATCCAAATATTTGGTATTAGTGCTTCAAAATACTATTCACCCCCCCTCTAGTATTTGCTTAGCCCGCTTGTTGGTTTCCAACAAGTGGTATCAGAGCTCGGTCGAAAGATCGAGTGTAACAACTTTTTCGAAAAAGATCCTTTTGGAAACTTAATGGGCTCTAGCAATAACTTTGGTGGAGAAGGAGCTTCAATAAACCGTCCTCCACTATTTAATGGTGAAGGATATGTTTATTGGAAAACTCACATGAAAGTTTTTATTGAAGCAATTGATATGGATATTTGGGATGCAATTGAAAATGGTCCTTTCATTCCCAAAAAGAAAATAAATGATGAAATTTTTGAAATTCCAAGGAGTAGTTGGAATGATGATGAAAAGAGAAAAGTCTCATTTGATTTAAAAGCTAAAAACATCATCTTTTCGGCTCTATCCCATGATGAATTTTATAGAGTTTCCCAATGTAAATCGGCAAAAGAAATGTGGGATACTTTGCAAGTCACACATGAGGGAACAAGTGAGGTTAGAGATGCAAGATTGAATTCTCTAACTCACGAATATGAATTGTTCCACATGTTGCCAAATGAATCCATTAGTGACTTGCAAAAGCGATTCTCTCACATTGTTAATCATTTGATTTCCTTGGGAAAAGTATTTCGCAATGGTGAAACTACTAACAAAATTCTAAGATGTCTTGATAGGAGTTGGCAACCCAAGGTAACCGCCATCAAGGAATCAAGAGACATAAATAGCATGGACTTAGCCACTTTGTTTGGCAAACTCCAAGAGCATGAGATGGAACTTACAAGACTAGGGATGCATGAGGAATCGGACAAAAAGAAAAAGAGCATAGCACTCAAAGCTTCAACCAAAGCTACAAAAGAAGTTGAAGAATGCTCTACAAGTGGAGATTCCGATGGTGAATCAAATCAAGAAGAATTTGGGATGTTTGTGAAAAGATTCAACAAATTTTTCAAAGGGAAGAAAGGTGGATCTTCATCCAATTTCAAGAGAACCAAAGACTCCAAACAAAGAGAAAAGAGTACCAACGATGGAGTTAAGTGTCATGAATGTGGTGGGGTTGGTCACATAAGAATGGAATGTGCCACATTCTTGAAGAAGAATGACAAGAAGACCCAAGAGACCAAAGGGAAGCGTGCATACATTGTTTGGGATGCACTGGAGAAGAGCAATGAATCGTCTTCAAGTAGCTCCGGTGATGAAAATGCAAACCTTTGTCTCATGGCCAAGAACAATCATGAGTCCTCATCAAGAGCTAATCATGGCATGAGTGAAAGTGATGATGAGGTAACCTCTAGCTCTTCTTGTTCATCTTCAAACTCCATTTCATATGATGATTTGCAAGAAGCCTACAATGAAATGTTAATTCAATTTAAAAGGCTTGCTAAAATTAATAAGGAAAAAGGAAAGAAAATTTTGGAGTTTCAACATGAAATTGATGAATTGCAAAAATCTATAAATGAGTTGAAACTTCAAAATGAATCCTTGGAACTTATTAATTCTAGTCATCAAAGTGATTGTGCAAATCATGAGGAAATTATCACTTCATGTGAGAGATGTGATGAACTTGAAAAAGAAGTGAAAGAGTTGAAAAACAAACTCACAATCTCACATAGTGATAGAAACCTCAACCGGTTGTTGAACTCTCAAAGACATAATCACAACAAAACCGGTTTAGGATATGTTCATAAAAAGGACAAAAAGTACAAGGTGGTTGGAACATTTTCTAAGAAAAACTCATCAAAGAGACCAACTTGTACTTATTGTGGAAAAGTTGGACATATCAACATTGAGTGCCATATTAAGAAGTTTGAAATGAATAAGGGCACTTATATGTGGATTAAGAAGGGAGAAAGTCCCAACACTAACCCTAAGGGACCCAACATTGTTTGGGTACCCAAAGTGAACAAGTGATTTCATTTTGTAGGTGTGTCTTCGAACGGGAAAATAATTGTGGTATCTTGATAGTGGATGTTCGAAGCACATGACGGGAGATAAGCGGCACTTCATTGAGCTTACTCCAAAGGAAAAGGGTTATGTCACTTATGGGGACAACAACAAAGGCAAAATCCTTGGTATTGGTAAAATCGGAAACTCTTCAAACTTGATTATTGATAATGTGCTCTATGTTCAAGGATTAGAACATAATCTCTTGAGCATAAGCCAATTATGTGATATTGGCAATCATGTAGTTTTTACCTCTACCCATTGCCTCATTAAAAGTGACAAAGATGAATCAATCAAATTTGTTGGTAGAAGGTCAAATAATACTTACTTAGTTGATTTGAACAAAGTCACTTCTTTGGTCTCTACTTGTTTAGTGAGCAAAGAAAATGACACTTGGTTATGGCATCGTAGGACCGCTCATATAAATGTAAACCAATTAAAGAAAATTCCATCTAAAGATCTAGTAGTTGGTTTACCAAAGCTAAATTTTTCTATTGAAGGTGTTTGTTCCCCTTGCAAGAAATGTAAACAAACTAAAAACACCTTTGGATCAAAAATGGTTATGTCCACATCAAGGCCATTAGAAATGCTTCATATGGACTTGTTTGGACCATCACAAATAAAAAGCTTTGGTGGCAACTATTATGCATTGGTGATTGTTGATGACTTCTCTAGGTTTACTTGGACTTTATTTTTAACTACTAAGAGTGAGACCTACAAATCTTTTAAACATCATGTCAAACTTTTGCAAAACCAAGTAAATCAAAAAGTAATTATTATTCGTACCGATCATGGTGGTGAATTCGAAAACCACAAATTTGATAGATTTTGTGCAAAAAATGGTATTGAGCATCAATTCTCCGCACCAAGGACTCCGGAACAAAACGGAGTGGTAGAGCGGAAAAATAGGGTGCTAGAGGAACTTGCTAGAACCATGTTAAATGATTCTCAAGTACCTCAATATTTTTGGGCCGATGCCGTCAATATGGCTTGTTATGTTTTAAATCGTATTTTGATAAGGCCCTCTTTGGATAAAACCCCCTATGAACTTTACAAGGGAAGAAAGCCAAATATATCTCATTTTCATGTCTTCGGATGCCAAGTTTTTGTTTTAAATAATGGAAAAGAACACATTGGCAAGTTTGATTCCAAATCCGATGAAGGCATATTTTTAGGCTATTCTTCTCATAGTAAAGCTTATAGAATTTTCAATAAAAGAACTTTAACTATTGAGGAATCAATTCATGTGGTTTTTAATGAGTCTTCAAAAGAAGATAGTGTTTTATGTGATGCTAGTGAAGATGGCATTGTCTTTTCAAAAGAAGAAAAAGAGAGAGAGAATTCAAAAGTTGATGAAAGAGAAGTAAGGGAAGAACTTCCTCCAACTTGGAAATCGGTCAAGGCTCATCCTATAGACAAAGTCATAGGAGATATGTCAAAGGGAGTACTTACTCGTAGGTCTATTCAAAACATTTGCCACTATGTCTCATTTGTTTCTCAAATTGAACCCGATTCAATTAAAAAGGCCATTGAGGATGATCATTGGGTTCTTGCTATGCAAGAAGAATTAAACCAATTTGAAAGAAATGAAGTTTGGGATCTAGTCCCTAAACCCGATGATCATACCATAATTGGTACTAAATGGATTTATAGAAACAAACTTGATGAATCCAGGTTGATTATAAGAAACAAAGCTAGACTAGTAGCTCAAGGGTACAACCAAGAGGAAGGTATCGATTATGATGAGACCTTTGCTCCGGTTGCACGTCTTGAAGCAATCCGAATTTTACTTGCTTATGCTTCAATCATGAAATTCACTTTATATCAAATGGATGTTAAAAGTGCTTTCTTGAATGGGTTTATAAATGAAGAAGTGTATGTCAAACAACCCCCCGGTTTTGAAAATAGTGAATTTCCAAACCATGTTTATAAATTGAAAAAGGCACTCTATGGATTGAAACAAGCTCCTAGAGCTTGGTATGATCGATTGAGTTCCTTTCTATTAGAAAACAAGTTTCAAAGAGGGAAGGTTGATAATACATTATTTATTTATAAAACCAAGGATGACATTTTGTTAGTACAAATCTATGTTGATGATATCATTTTCGGTGCTACTAACGTGTCTCTTTGTAGAAAGTTTTCAAATTTGATGAAAAAGGAATTTGAAATGTCAATGATGGGAGAACTCAAGTTCTTCCTAGGCTTACAAATAAAGCAAGTCAAGGAGGGGATATTTGTGCATCAAGGGAAATATTGCAAAGAGCTCCTTGAAAAATTCGGATTGGACAAGTGCAAGGAAGCCTACACTCCAATGAGCACATCATGCTACCTAGACAAGGATGAACAAGGTACACCGGTTGATGTTAGTAAGTATAGGGGTATGATAGGTAGTCTCCTATGTCTCACTGCATCTAGACCGGATATTATGTTTAGTGTATGCATGTGTGCTAGATTTCAAGCTAATCCTAAAGAATCTCACCTATCCGCAGTTAAACATATATTTAAGTATCTAAAAGGAACAATTAACACTGGTTTATGGTATCCTGCTGATGCCAATCTTAGTCTAGTTGGTTACTCGGATTCCGACTTCGCCGGATGCAAGCTTGATCGCAAAAGCACCAGTGGTACTTGCCATTTCTTGGGAAGTTCATTGGTGTCATGGTTTTCTAAAAAGCAAGCTTGTGTCGCTCTTTCTACCGCCGAAGCGGAATATATAGCAACCGGTAGTTGTTGTGCTCAACTGTTATGGATGAAACAACAATTATCAGATTTTGGTTTGAAACTTGAAAATATTCCGATTAGATGCGATAACATGAGTGCAATCAATTTGACTAAGAATCCGGTGTATCACTCAAGAACTAAACACATTGAAATAAGACATCATTTTTTAAGAGATCATGTACAAAAGGGTGATTGCACAATTGAATTTGTTAGTACCACAAATCAATTATCCGACATTTTTACAAAACCTCTACCAAGGGACACCTTTTATCATATTAGGAGAGAACTTGGTATTTTAGATGAAGCTAATATAGGCTAATTGCATTGTGTGTCATTTTTGGAAAATCACCATATTAGTCTTACTCTAATGTGTTATTGATTCTTAGTTAAATTGTCCTTGATGATATTTGAAATTGTATATGTTAATTGTGTGTGATTCTGTACTGTATTCCAAGTTGGTAGTGAAGCATTTGTGTTTGATTTGTGTTTGGTCTTTCAAAACTGAGTTTTTACTTTCTGTTCTGTCAAAATACTCGAGTTTTTCCAAAAACACTCGAGTATTTTAATTCAAAATTAAATCAGTTTTAAATTGAAAAAGTTTTTAATCAGGGTCTGAGAAAAATACTCGAGTGTTTCTCAAAACACTCGAGTCTTTATTAAAATACTCGAGTGTTTTTCGAAACACTCGAGTCTTTCGAAACCCCCAATTTTTGAACTTTCAGACCAAACTCGAGTATTTTCCAAAAACTCGAGTATTTTGCGTTTTTCTGAAATTTGAACTTTCGGACCAAACTCGAGTTTTTCAATTTTTACTCGAGTTTTCTGGGGAAATCTGGGCTGAGTCACGATCGACTCGAGTATATTTTCAAAAACTCGAGTATGTCCTAAAGAACAACTCGAGTATTTATGAATATACTCGAGTATTTTGAACTGTTTATATATACTCTCAGACTCGAGTTTTTGCGACCCTCTTCTCTCTCGGTTTTCTCATATCTCTCTCCTCAAAACTCATATTTTCCTCAAAGTTTTGTCAAATCTTACTAGTTTTTCATCCTCTAAACTCTTCTCCCGGTTTTATTCTCCTCCAGATGCTTCAGCTCCTTCGATGTTTTGATGATGTTGACCTTTGGATTTTATCTTAGTTTTCATTCTGTTTTTATCATATTGGTCTTTGTTACATTTTCTGTATTTTGAGAACTTGGTGTTTTGAGACTTTGGGTTTATTATTGCACCTTTGGTTTGGACCTTTTATGATGTTTTTATGTTAATAAATTTGGTTTTCATTATGATGTTTGTGCAAAGCTTCAGGGGGAGCTCTTTCTTGTTATTATATCTCCGTTTTATTTGCATAGTTGGTTATGGGGTTTTCCGATTATGCACCTCTCCTCCGTTGATCTTTTTCCTAAATTGTTACATCTTTTTGGCGTTTGACAAAAAGGGGGAGAGATATTATACACTTGTCTTGATATTGTTGCACCTAAAATTCTCTAATTATGGTATATACTCTGATAATTGTTAAATACTCTAATACCATAGGCTTGGTGCTAAAATTAAATTGTCATAACATCTTGCACAAGCTGAATTTTTAGATAGGTGAAAAGTATCATATAGTGAGGGGGAGTTGCATTTTCAAGTGGATTCAAGCTCAACAAATGGTACAAGTGTTAATTATTTTGTCATCACCAAAAAGGGGGAGATTGTGAATTCAATGCTCCTAATTAGGTGGATTATGTTTTGATGATGACAAAATAATTAACAAATCATGCCTTGAAGATATTGCAACATCAACATCAACAAGAAGTCAAGAAAAGAAGACAAGTGCCCAATCATTCTCAATCAAATATTAATTGTAAATTTCTAATTATGTTGAGAGTGGTTGAGAGTGGGTAGAAATAGTTAGTCTCTTCTAGGAATAAATTTTTATATGTTTATTAAGTTGAGATTGACCAAAAAATTAATACTTGAGAGGAAAAATAAAATTGAAAAATAATTTTTCCCATATCTGATCAAAATACTCGAGTATTTTGATAAAGACTCGAGTATATACTCGAGTATTTATAGAAAAACTCGAGTATTTGTGCCAGGTCAGCAAATATGACCGTTAGTCTGGTTCGTGCACCAATTCACTCGTGACCGACCAAAAAGACTCGAGTATTTACGAAAAGACTCGAGTATTTTTGTCCAGTCAGCAAAAATGAACGTTGGAGAGACTCAAAAACCCAATTGAGGGCATTTGAGTCTCATCCAACCCAAGAGAGAATTCTGAACTTCATTGTAAAATTGCTCTTTGAATTTGTGCAAGAACAAACAAGACAACAAGATCATATTGATTCAAGCTTTCTTAATTTCCTCTTCTCAAGTGTTAATTCCCAAAAAGCTCAACTTCTCACTCATATTGTCATTTTATTCCAAGTTGAGTTTTAGGCCTCAATTCTTACATTGAGCTGTGCTTATTTGTGCTAATCCATTGTGAGATTAGTAATACACATACAAAAAGCTTGATTATTCAAAGTCTTGGATTGTTCCCAAGCAAACCCTAAGTGGCTTAGGGTGTTGGAAGTCTTGAGAGGTTCTCAAGCACAAGACTAGGAGGTTCCTAGCCCGGTGGAGTTTCTTGAAGGGAGTTCAAGGAAGCTTTGTGAAGAGTTCTTCAATCACCGGAATCAAATTGGGGTAGAAATCAAGAGTTTGGTACACTCTTGAAAGGGTTAGGTTGAGTGAGGCCATTCTCAAGCAATCCTTTGTAATTTCTAACAATTTGATTATTAGTATAAACTCCTAAGTGATTAGGAGGACTGGATGTAGCTCATTGTTGGAGTGAACCAGGATAAAATTGCTTGAGTGTTGGTTTATTGCTTTTAATCTACTTTCTAGCTCAATAGACTTAAGTCATTTCAATCAATTAGGATTTATACAATTAGGTAGCAAGTTCAAGGAATCTTTGTGTTTAAAAGTTATTTAGATTGCTTGCTATTCTGTTGGATAAGTTCCTGTTTATTATTGAATTTATTTGAGTTAAATTGCTGAATTTTCGTTTCTGGTTTTTCTGCTATCTGATAGGAAAAACTCGAGTATTTCAGAAAAGACTCGAGTTGTTCATCACTGAAAAACTCGAGTATTTCACAAAAGACTCGAGTCTTTTGTGTCTGATTCCATAAAATTCAGTCTTAGCTCCATTCTTCAATTATCAATCCAAATATTTGGTATTAGTGCTTCAAAATACTATTCACCCCCCCTCTAGTATTTGCTTAGCCCGCTTGTTGGTTTCCAACAAGTGGTATCAGAGCTCGGTCGAAAGATCGAGTGTAACAACTTTTTCGAAAAAGATCCTTTTGGAAACTTAATGGGCTCTAGCAATAACTTTGGTGGAGAAGGAGCTTCAATAAACCGTCCTCCACTATTTAATGGTGAAGGATATGTTTATTGGAAAACTCACATGAAAGTTTTTATTGAAGCAATTGATATTGATATTTGGGATGCAATTGAAAATGGTCCTTTCATTCCCAAAAAGAAAATAAATGATGAAATTGTTGAAATTCCAAGGAGTAGTTGGAATGATGATGAAAAGAGAAAAGTCTCATTTGATTTAAAAGCTAAAAACATCATCTTTTCGGCTCTATCCCATGATGAATTTTATAGAGTTTCCCAATGTAAATCGGCAAAAGAAATGTGGGATACTTTGCAAGTCACACATGAGGGAACAAGTGAGGTTAGAGATGCAAGATTGAATTCTCTAACTCACGAATATGAATTGTTCCACATGTTGCCAAATGAATCCATTAGTGACTTGCAAAAGCGATTCTCTCACATTGTTAATCATTTGATTTCCTTGGGAAAAGTATTTCGCAATGGTGAAACTACTAACAAAATTCTAAGATGTCTTGATAGGAGTTGGCAACCCAAGGTAACCGCCATCAAGGAATCAAGATACATAAATAGCATGGACTTAGCCACTTTGTTTGGCAAACTCCAAGAGCATGAGATGGAACTTACAAGATTTGGGATGCATGAGGAATCGGACAAAAAGAAAAAGAGCATAGCACTCAAAGCTTCAACCAAAGCTACAAAAGAAGTTGAAGAATGCTCTACAAGTGGAGATTCCGATGGTGAATCAAATCAAGAAGAATTTGGGATGTTTGTGAAAAGATTCAACAAATTTTTCAAAGGGAAGAAAGGTGGATCTTCATCCAATTTCAAGAGAACCAAAGACTCCAAACAAAGAGAAAAGAGTACCAACGATGGAGTTAAGTGTCATGAATGTGGTGGGGTTGGTCACATAAGAATGGAATGTGCCACATTCTTGAAGAAGAATGACAAGAAGACCCAAGAGACCAAAGGGAAGCGTGCATACATTGTTTGGGATGCACTGGAGAAGAGCAATGAATCGTCTTCAAGTAGCTCCGGTGATGAAAATGCAAACCTTTGTCTCATGGCCAAGAACAATCATGAGTCCTCATCAAGAGCTAATCATGGCATGAGTGAAAGTGATGATGAGGTAACCTCTAGCTCTTCTTGTTCATCTTCAAACTCCATTTCATATGATGATTTGCAAGAAGCCTACAATGAAATGTTAATTCAATTTAAAAGGCTTGCTAAAATTAATAAGGAAAAAGGAAAGAAAATTTTGGAGTTTCAACATGAAATTGATGAATTGCAAAAATCTATAAATGAGTTGAAACTTCAAAATGAATCCTTGGAACTTATTAATTCTAGTCATCAAAGTGATTGTGCAAATCATGAGGAAATTATCACTTCATGTGAGAGATGTGATGAACTTGAAAAAGAAGTGAAAGAGTTGAAAAACAAACTCACAATCTCACATAGTGATAGAAACCTCAACCGGTTGTTGAACTCTCAAAGACATAATCACAACAAAACCGGTTTAGGATATGTTCATAAAAAGGACAAAAAGTACAAGGTGGTTGGAACATTTTCTAAGAAAAACTCATCAAAGAGACCAACTTGTACTTATTGTGGAAAAGTTGGACATATCAACATTGAGTGCCATATTAAGAAGTTTGAAATGAATAAGGGCACTTATATGTGGATTAAGAAGGGAGAAAGTCCCAACACTAACCCTAAGGGACCCAACATTGTTTGGGTACCCAAAGTGAACAAGTGATTTCATTTTGTAGGTGTGTCTTCGAACGGGAAAACAATTGTGGTATCTTGATAGTGGATGTTCGAAGCACATGACGGGAGATAAGCGGCACTTCATTGAGCTTACTCCAAAGGAAAAGGGTTATGTCACTTATGGGGACAACAACAAAGGTAAAATCCTTGGTATTGGTAAAATCGGAAACTCTTCAAACTTGATTATTGATAATGTGCTCTATGTTCAAGGATTAGAACATAATCTCTTGAGCATAAGCCAATTATGTGATATTGGCAATCATGTAGTTTTTACCTCTACCCATTGCCTCATTAAAAGTGACAAAGATGAATCAATCAAATTTGTTGGTAGAAGGTCAAATAATACTTACTTAGTTTATTTGAACAAAGTCACTTCTTTGGTCTCTACTTGTTTAGTGAGCAAAGAAAATGACACTTGGTTATGGCATCGTAGGACCGCTCATATAAATGTAAACCAATTAAAGAAAATTCAATCTAAAGATCTAGTAGTTGGTTTACCAAAGCTAAATTTTTCTATTGAAGGTGTTTGTTCCCCTTGCAAGAAATGTAAACAAACTAAAAACACCTTTGGATCAAAAATGGTTATGTCCACATCAAGGCCATTAGAAATGCTTCATATGGACTTGTTTGGACCATCACAAATAAAAAGCTTTGGTGGCAACTATTATGCATTGGTGATTGTTGATGACTTCTCTAGGTTTACTTGGACTTTATTTTTAACTACTAAGAGTGAGACCTACAAATCTTTTAAACATCATGTCAAACTTTTGCAAAACCAAGTAAATCAAAAAGTAATTATTATTCGTACCGATCATGGTGGTGAATTCGAAAACCACAAATTTGATAGATTTTGTGCAAAAAATGGTATTGAGCATCAATTCTCCGCACCAAGGACTCCGGAACAAAACGGAGTGGTAGAGCGGAAAAATAGGGTGCTAGAGGAACTTGCTAGAACCATGTTAAATGATTCTCAAGTACCTCAATATTTTTGGGCCGATGCCGTCAATACGGCTTGTTATGTTTTAAATCGTATTTTGATAAGGCCCTCTTTGGATAAAACCCCCTATGAACTTTACAAGGGAAGAAAGCCAAATATATCTCATTTTCATGTCTTCGGATGCCAAGTTTTTGTTTTAAATAATGGAAAAGAACACATTGGCAAGTTTGATTCCAAATCCGATGAAGGCATATTTTTAGGCTATTCTTCTCATAGTAAAGCTTATAGAATTTTCAATAAAAGAACTTTAACTATTGAGGAATCAATTCATGTGGTTTTTAATGAGTCTTCAAAAGAAGATAGTGTTTTATGTGATGCTAGTGAAGATGGCATTGTCTTTTCAAAAGAAGAAAAAGAGAGAGAGAATTCAAAAGTTGATGAAAGAGAAGTAAGGGAAGAACTTCCTCCAACTTGGAAATCGGTCAAGGCTCATCCTATAGACAAAGTCATAGGAGATATGTCAAAGGGAGTACTTACTCGTAGGTCTATTCAAAACATTTGCCACTATGTCTCATTTGTTTCTCAAATTGAACCCGATTCAATTAAAAAGGCCATTGAGGGTCATCATTGGGTTCTTGCTATGCAAGAAGAATTAAACCAATTTGAAAGAAATGAAGTTTGGGATCTAGTCCCTAAACCCGATGATCATACCATAATTGGTACTAAATGGATTTATAGAAACAAACTTGATGAATCCAGGTTGATTATAAGAAACAAAGCTAGACTAGTAGCTCAAGGGTACAACCAAGAGGAAGGTATCGATTATGATGAGACCTTTGCTCCGGTTGCACGTCTTGAAGCAATCCGAATTTTACTTGCTTATGCTTCAATCATGAAATTCACTTTATATCAAATGGATGTTAAAAGTGCTTTCTTGAATGGGTTTATAAATGAAGAAGTGTATGTCAAACAACCCCCCGGTTTTGAAAATAGTGAATTTCCAAACCATGTTTATAAATTGAAAAAGGCACTCTATGGATTGAAACAAGCTCCTAGAGCTTGGTATGATCGATTGAGTTCCTTTCTATTAGAAAACAAGTTTCAAAGAGGGAAGGTTGATAATACATTATTTATTTATAAAACCAAGGATGACATTTTGTTAGTACAAATCTATGTTGATGATATCATTTTCGGTGCTACTAACGTGTCTCTTTGTAGAAAGTTTTCAAATTTGATGAAAAAGGATTTTGAAATGTCAATGATGGGAGAACTCAAGTTCTTCCTAGGCTTACAAATAAAGCAAGTCAAGGAGGGGATATTTGTGCATCAAGGGAAATATTGCAAAGAGCTCCTTGAAAAATTCGGATTGGACAAGTGCAAGGAAGCCTACACTCCAATGAGCACATCATGCTACCTAGACAAGGATGAACAAGGTACACCGGTTGATGTTAGTAAGTATAGGGGTATGATAGGTAGTCTCCTATGTCTCACTGCATCTAGACCGGATATTATGTTTAGTGTATGCATGTGTGCTAGATTTCAAGCTAATCCTAAAGAATCTCACCTATCCGCAGTTAAACATATATTTAAGTATCTAAAAGGAACAATTAACACTGGTTTATGGTATCCTGCTGATGCCAATCTTAGTCTAGTTGGTTACTCGGATTCCGACTTCGTCGGATGCAAGCTTGATCGCAAAAGCACCAGTGGTACTTGCCATTTCTTGGGAAGTTCATTGGTGTCATGGTTTTCTAAAAAGCAAGCTTGTGTCGCTCTTTCTACCGCCGAAGCGGAATATATAGCAACCGGTAGTTGTTGTGCTCAACTGTTATGGATGAAACAACAATTATCAGATTTTGGTTTGAAACTTGAAAATATTCCGATTAGATGCGATAACACGAGTGCAATCAATTTGACTAAGAATCCGGTGTATCACTCAAGAACTAAACACATTGAAATAAGACATCATTTTTTAAGAGATCATGTACAAAAGGGTGATTGCACAATTGAATTTGTTAGTACCACAAATCAATTAGCCGACATTTTTACAAAACCTCTACCAAGGGACACCTTTTATCATATTAGGAGAGAACTTGGTATTTTAGATGAAGCTAATATAGGCTAATTGCATTGTGTGTCATTTTTGGAAAATCACCATATTAGTCTTACTCTAATGTGTTATTGATTCTTAGTTAAATTGTCCTTGATGATATTTGAAATTGTATATGTTAATTGTGTGTGATTCTGTACTGTATTCCAAGTTGGTAGTGAAGCATTTGTGTTTGATTTGTGTTTGGTCTTTCAAAACTGAGTTTTTACTTTCTGTTCTGTCAAAATACTCGAGTTTTTCCAAAAACACTCGAGTATTTTAATTCAAAATTAAATCAGTTTTAAATTGAAAAAGTTTTTAATCAGGGTCTGAGAAAAATACTCGAGTGTTTCTCAAAACACTCGAGTCTTTATTAAAATACTCGAGTGTTTTTCGAAACACTCGAGTCTTTCGAAACCCCCAATTTTTGAACTTTCAGACCAAACTCGAGTATTTTCCAAAAACTCGAGTATTTTGCGTTTTCCTGAAATTTGAACTTTCGGACCAAACTCGAGTTTTTCAATTTTTACTCGAGTTTTCTGGGGAAATCTGGGCTGAGTCACGATCGACTCGAGTATATTTTCAAAAACTCGAGTATGTCCTAAAGAACAACTCGAGTATTTATGAATATACTCGAGTATTTTGAACTGTTTATATATACTCTCAGACTCGAGTTTTTGCGACCCTCTTCTCTCTCGGTTTTCTCATATCTCTCTCCTCAAAACTCAGATTTTCCTCAAAGTTTTGTCAAATCTTACTAGTTTTTCATCCTCTAAACTCTTCTCTCGGTTTTATTCTCCTCCAGATGCTCCAGCTCCTTCGATGTTTTGATGTTGTTGACCTTTGGATTTTATCTTAGTTTTCATTCTGTTTTTATCATATTGGTCTTTGTTACATTTTCTGTATTTTGAGAACTTGGTGTTTTGAGACTTTGGGTTTATTATTGCACCTCTGGTTTGGACCTTTTATGATGTTTTTATGTTAATAAATTTGGTTTTCATTATGATGTTTGTGCAAAGCTTTAGGGGGAGCTCTTTCTTGTTATTATATCTCCGTTTTATTTGCATAGTTGGTTATGGGGTTTTCCGATTATGCACCTCTCCTCCCTTGATCTTTTTCCTAAATTGTTACATCTTTTTGGCGTTTGACAAAAAGGGGGAGAGATATTATACACTTGTCTTGATATTGTTGCACCTAAAATTCTCTAATTATGGTATATACTCTGATAATTGTTAAATACTCTAATACCATAGGCATGGTGCTAAAATTAAATTGTCATAACATCTTGCACAAGCTGAATTTTTAGATAGGTGAAAAGTATCATATAGTGAGGGGGAGTTGCATTTTCAAGTGGATTCAAGCTCAACAAATGGTACAAGTGTTAATTATTTTGTCATCACCAAAAAGGGGGAGATTGTGAATTCAATGCTCCTAATTAGGTGGATTATGTTTTGATGATGACAAAATAATTAACAAATCATGCCTTGAAGATATTGCAACATCAACATCAACAAGAAGTCAAGAAAAGAAGACAAGTGCCCAATCATTCTCAATCAAATATTAATTGTAAATTTCTAATTTATGTTGAGAGTGGTTGAGAGTGGGTAGAAATAGTTAGTCTCTTCTAGGAATAAATTTTTATATGTTTATTAAGTTGAGATTGACCAAAAAATTAATACTTGAGAGGAAAAATAAAATTGAAAAATAATTTTTCCCATATCTGATCAAAATACTCGAGTATTTTGATAAAGACTCGAGTATATACTCGAGTATTTATAGAAAAACTCGAGTATTTGTGCCAGGTCAGCAAATATGACCGTTAGTCTGGTTCGTGCACCAATTCACTCGTGACCGACCAAAAAGACTCGAGTATTTACGAAAAGACTCGAGTATTTTTGTCCAGTCAGCAAAAATGAACGTTGGAGAGACTCAAAAACCCAATTGAGGGCATTTGAGTCTCATCCAACCCAAGAGAGAATTCTGAACTTCATTGTAAAATTGCTCTTTGAATTTGTGCAAGAACAAACAAGACAACAAGATCATATTGATTCAAGCTTTCTTAATTTCCTCTTCTCAAGTGTTAATTCCCAAAAAGCTCAACTTCTCACTCATATTGTCATTTTATTCCAAGTTGAGTTTTAGGCCTCAATTCTTACATTGAGCTGTGCTTATTTGTGCTAATCCATTGTGAGATTAGTAATACACATACAAAAAGCTTGATTATTCAAAGTCTTGGATTGTTCCCAAGCAAACCCTAAGTGGCTTAGGGTGTTGGAAGTCTTGAGAGGTTCTCAAGCACAAGACTAGGAGGTTCCTAGCCCGGTGGAGTTTCTTGAAGGGAGTTCAAGGAAGCTTTGTGAAGAGTTCTTCAATCACCGGAATCAAATTGGGGTAGAAATCAAGAGTTTGGTACACTCTTGAAAGGGTTAGGTTGAGTGAGGCCATTCTCAAGCAATCCTTTGTAATTTCTAACAATTTGATTATTAGTATAAACTCCTAAGTGATTAGGAGGACTGGATGTAGCTCATTGTTGGAGTGAACCAGGATAAAATTGCTTGAGTGTTGGTTTATTACTTTTAATCTACTTTCTAGCTCAATAGACTTAAGTCATTTCAATCAATTAGGATTTATACAATTAGGTAGCAAGTTCAAGGAATCTTTGTGTTTAAAAGTTATTTAGATTGCTTGTTATTCTGTTGGATAAGTTCCTGTTTATTATTGAATTGATTTGAGTTAAATTGCTGAATTTTCGTTTTTGGTTTTTCTGCTATCTGATAGGAAAAACTCGAGTATTTCAGAAAAGACTCGAGTTGTTCATCACTGAAAAACTCAAGTATTTCACAAAAGACTCGAGTCTTTTGTGTCTGATTCCAGAAAATTCAGTCTTAGCTCCATTCTTCAATTATCAATCCAAATATTTGGTATTAGTGCTTCAAAATACTATTCACCCCCCCTCTAGTATTTGCTTAGCCCGCTTGTTGGTTTCCAACAAAACCTCCTTCGAACCTAGGCGGTTCTCATTTCCTAAATCGAGCCATCCAGTCAATTTCGACAGGAACAGGTGGTGGATTCAATGCTGCTGCTGCTGCGGCTGCGGTTGCGGCTGCTGCGATGTTTTCAGCTTGATTCTTTTGTAGTTGTGCTATATTTGCCGCCTGATTCTGATTTATTTGAATCAGGTTCTCCAATATAGCAGCCATCCGATCATTTTCGGCACATCACCCAGCCATACTGTTAGGTCATGGAGGGAACAGCCAGTTAAAGACTGAATACTTAATCAATAATATAAATATCCTATTCCTAGACTTAGACTCTTACTAAACGAATCAGTTACTCGTTTGGTGAGTAACCATCGGAGATGTGAGTCCATACTCCAAAGGCCGAGGGAAACTGCTCTGATACCAAAATGTAACAACCTCACATTAATTAGTTAATTTTAGGTTTTATTAAAATTGGTGCTTGAAAATTCCTTTTTAAACTTGATTACTTATAAAAACTTTTTACGAAAATCCGGCAGAGTTTCCTCTGTTTTCCGGACTTCCCAAAAATTTTCTTCTTAAAACCTGTCAGTCCAGAAATATTTAAAAACATAAACTACAACAGTTTAATAGTCATAACATATCCTAACGCCCGATTAGTACAAGTCACAGGGCATACGTCTATTCCATATTATAAGTTACAAAAATATATGTCCTCTCATACGTGGAATGAAGATCCTGCTCGGCCATGTCCTATGTAATCTCCACTTCAATACCTGCAAAATATAGCAAGAAGGGTAGCATTACACCGAACTTAAAAAGATAAATTCTACAAGAGACATAGCAATAAACTAAGCCTACCCTATTATTGACAACCGTTACTCATAATTTTCCTTACATTTAATTTCCATTAATTCTTCTCTTATTCTCACATTCTTTTAATTCTTAATTTGCTATTCAATTTACCTCATTCACTCGTTTATTTCCATTCTTAGTTCTCTAATTATTTCTACATTCTCTTTTCTTTTCTTTTTCTTCTTCCCTTCCTTTCCTTTTTCTTTTTCTCTTTCTTTATCTTTTCATTTCACTTTTATCATTTGGCCACAGGGTCACCACGACCAACCTGCGCCATTTACCTCTAATATTTTTTATTAGGCCACAGGGTCACCACGACCAACCTGTGCCATTTACCTTTTATTTTTATTAGGCCACAGGGTCACCACGACCAACCTACGCCGTTATTCTTTTATTTTTATTAGGCCACAAGGTCACCACGACCAACCTGCACCGTTCATCTTTTTATTTTTATCAGGCCACAGGGTCACCACGACCAACCTGCGCCGTTCATCTTTTTATCATTATTATTAGGCCACAGGGTCACCACTGTAACAGCCTAAACTTTGATTGAAATGAAATTATTAATTAAAAACCTTAGAAAAATTGGAATAATGACTTAATGAATTTTGGTAGATAGGTGAGTGGTGATTATAGGTCCTAGGGGTTGTATAGAAGGCAGTTGTGGCTTTGGGCAAAGTCAAATAAGCGAAATCGGGAGTTAAATCGGCATTTTAGATGTTAGAAATCGACCGAAAAGAGAAAATTTGAAATTTATTATAGGAAGCTGAGAAAATAAATTCCACCGTTGGATATGAAGTTTATGGGGTGAAGAAGCTTGTCAAAAAATTTGGACTCGATCCGACGGTTAACGAGAAAGTTACGGCGAATCGAAGGTTGGAAACCCAGATTTTCGCCCAGGCGCACGAGCCATGCGCCCAGGCGGGTGCACTATTCATGGTGCACCAAATCAGTGGAAAATACACCCAGGCGAGGCACCATTTCGCCCAGGCGAGCGACCACACGCACCAGCACGCACCAATTCGTGTTTGGCGCGCCAAAGCCCCCATTTGACCGCACCAGCTTCCCACGTCGCGCACCAGCAGCACCAGCTGGTGCCAAGACTCGCCCAAGCGAGTAATAGGCGCGCCCAAGCGAGTGGCGCAGACCATATTGAATCTGGTGCGTTGAAATCTGGCTTGGTGGCTAAGTCATGGATTTCAGCCACACGATTTTGCAGCCCCCAAGGCATGAGATGAGATACTAAAAACAAATCATTCCACCACCTTACAACTCCAAAACAACTCCATCAACTTCATCCATTTTCTCTCCATCTTCATCACATTTCCATCACCAAACCACCATAAACACTTGATCTTGGGCACCCCAAACCGAAAATCAAACACATTCATCAAGCTTGCTTCATGGATTTTGGCTAGGAGCTCATTCCTCTTCCTTCTTGGCTCACGAGTTACTCCCTCCTCCATTCTCCTTGGCTTTTCAATTTTTCCACCATTGATTGGGTAAGTAGCTTCATGCCATGAGTTATTTTCCTTTCCATTTCAACTTTCCTTGACTCATAGAAATTGAGCTCTAAAACCCTTAGGGTTCTTGCACTCTTTGATATATAGGGATTGTGTTTCATGCCTTCCAACTCGAATCAAGGCAAGGACAAAGATCATTCCTCTTGTGCTCTATCAAATAAGGTTGTCTATCATCATTTCATCATTTCCTTATTGAGGTGGCAAGCTAGACTTAGGAAGTTCAAGTTTCCACGATTTTGAGCTAGGGCTCACTAAGGTTCTATTTACTCTTTGCTGATTTAAGGTAAGGAGTGGGTTATAGTGAGTATTACCTTACTCTGAGGTTTAGTTTACAATATGCATATAATGGGAACTAAGATATTTGTGTTGGTTTAGGTAGATATGATATAGAATAATTGTTAGAATAGAATTTATGACTTAGGGAATTTATTTTGATGTTGATATATTGCATTTTGTGATTTGGTGATGTTGATGAATTAAATGCTTATATTGTTTAATAACTTGAGTTGTGATATTAAGATGAATTGTGCTAATTAAGTTATAAAATATATTAGTGATCATTGGATAGTGGAAATGGGTAATGTGGTGATTAATTTTGAGTAATGGAAATTTGCTAAAGAATTGATAATGATAAAGGAACTAAATGAATTATACCCAGGCTCAGCCAGGGGATTGAGAAACATACCCGGGCGCAGTAAGTCGTGATCGCGTAAAGATGCGAACGCAGTAGGTCGTGACCAGGGACAGAATGAAATATACCCGGGCGCAGTAAGTCGTGATCGCGTAAAGATGCGAACGCAGTAGGTCGTGACCAGGGACATAATGAAATATACCCAGGCGCAGTAAGTCGTGATCGCGTAAAGATGCGAACGCAGTAGGTCGTGACCAGGGACAGAATGAAACATACCCGGACGCAGTAAGTCGTGAGTGCACAGGAGTGCAGACGCAATAGGTCGTGACCAGGGGATTACCCGGGCGCAGTAAGTCGTGAGTGCACAGGAGTGCAGACGCAGTAGGTCGTGACCAGGGACAAATAAAAAGAATATAAATATGATTAAAATACATGGAACGAAAGACTTAAGAAAATGTTAAATAAAAATCGATTTGAGAAACTAATGAATACTTGAAATTGAATTGTGATGAATTGACTCTTATTTATGATATTGTGATTCAATTGTTATATGTGTATGGCTTAGTGTTGCATTATGTCTTATCTGGAAACTGCCTCCCCATTTTATGTGTAATACACACTCCTTACTATCTCCACAGGTACTGAGGAAGAGTTTGCACAGGATCAGGCCGAGCAGGAGTACTCTCCCTCACAGGGAGAGTAGGTCACTTATTATTATGTAGGACATGGAAATGTCCTGGGCCCAATGATGTGAATCATTTTTGTTGTATATAAATGTAAATAGCTTTTTGGGGGCCCGGGACTACTCCTCTTGGGAAAGGGGTCTATTTTGGGGAAAAACTGTCTTCCTAACTTGTTTATATTTCTGCTAACTCTGATGTTCATACTATGATGTTTTAAACTTGTTTCTGATGCGTGCACGAAGATGCACTAGCTGATATATATATATATATATATATGTGTGAATAGCCCTGCTGGCTTGCTATTTGAAAATGTTGTTATTTATCAGGTTGCAGGAAAACAGAAATTTTGGAAAAGTCCTAAAAACAAACGAAACTCCGTCCGTTTGACGGGAGATTTTCATATGAATTAAAAATAACTAAGAGTTTTTACTAATCAATTTATAAGTTTAAAATGAAATTTTCAAGTTGCTATTTTTAATTAAGGGTATACAAGGGTAAATAAATTTAGGTGTTACAACCACGACCAACCTGCGCCATTTCTCTTTTATTATTATTATTAGGCCACAGGGTCACCACTATAACATCCTAGAATTTAATTCTCAAGTAAAGGTAACATGACCCTTTTTACCTCAACCAACAAAGAGAGAGAAGGGAGTACCAAACCCTTGCTTTATGGCTCACAAATTGAAACCGGATGAATCGAGAGTGGCGGTGATGGAGAGCGATCGAGAGACAAGCCAGCTAGTGATAATAAACAATGATAATGTGGGGTGGAGGAGTTCACCACCCTCTCCTAGAAAGAGAGGAAAGGAGAAACCCCAAGAGAGAGAAAGGGCCAATATAACCCTAACACACAAAGAGAGAGACAAGAGTTAGAGGTGATGATGATTAGCTCTTGCAATGGAAGAAATAGGAGGAAGAGAACTTGTTCTCACATACCTAGGACTTGATGGGAGTGTTGGATCTAGAGAGGGAGGAAGCCATGGAGAGAGAAGCACCAAAAGAGAGGGAGAAGAGAGGATGACACTTGGGACCTTGAGGATGATGATGGATGGCCACAATAGCTTGAGGTTTTAGGGTCTCAAGGCATGGAATGAGTGTTCTTGGGGTGGGGGAAGAAGAAGGGACGAATTGGGGCTAAAATGGGGCTTGATTCCCTTTTATTTTTTTCAATTCTGATGCGTGTTAATCGATTAACATCCCTGTTAAGCGATTAACTATTTGCTCACTTTCTGACCTTAATCGATTAGCCAACAGGTTAATCGATTAACCTTCAGAATTTTGCATTATTTAGTACTTTGAAAGGCCATAACTTCTTCGTTACCCGTCGGATCTTGCTCAAATTTGAAAGCAAGCTTTCTTACATACTTACCTTGATATCCAACGGTGGAATTTGTGTTTAGAGATGTAAATCTTTTATTTTGAATTTCCTAATATAGGGTGTTTATAACGCCGAAAACATCGCTTCCAACTCTCTTTTGTTTATCTTTCAACCTCCTTTCCGATGCCAATTCTTCCAAACTCCTTTATGGCATTCAAAGAACTCCTAATCCATCATTTTAACTCCTTTTTAGAATAATCTTTACTTCCAAATCTTATCATTATTCTGATTACTATTAGAATCAAAATTCGGGATGTTACAAAAAGAGATAAGAGAAAAGTGAATAAAAAGCAAGAAAATAGAAAGAAAATATACTAAGGAAAGGAAAAGTGACGAATTAAATCAAAAAACATAGATGTGTATGAAGTTGAATTGTTTGGGTTTGCTATGTTATGAACTATTTGAAATACGTGTGTTTGACTTAGCCGGTTATTATGTCTAGTTAGAAACTGCTTTTCTACTTCACATGCTCACCTCCTTACCATTTTTACACAGGTACTGCGATTGATATTGCACTATTATCGGTCGAGCAGGAGTACACTCCACACCAGGGAGTGTGAGTTATTTAAGAGGGAAATTATAGTCAATTGGGTTATAATTAATTTATTTTTGTTTTGAAACAAATCAATTGTTGGAAGCCCTGAGTTTTGTCTTACTGTGTTAATAGGGCATGAAAAAGCTAAGTAATGGGTTTATAAATGTTTAAATGTTATGTGGACTGTATTGGATTGAAAAGGTGAAAAATATAAATTTTTGGGAAGTCCGAAGATCAGAGGAAACTCTGCCGGTTTTACACTAAGAAATTTTCAAGTAACTAATTTTAATTAAGGAAATAATAGTGAGGGTGTTTTCAGGTTTCCAAATGAGTAAAATCCTACCAATAGGTGTGACACCCCTATTTAGTCAACTTGAATATATTTTTATTTAGTGAAAAATCTGGGAATTTTTTTTTTAAAAAAACATTGGTGACGTGAACATGTGTTCATTCTCTTAAAAACATTTTCATAAGTGAAACACAATTTAGACAATTGCTTGACAGCGAAGAGATACACTCAAAATCACTTTTTCGCAAAATTCGAAAACACCGAAAAATCATGCTTTTGTTCCTTTCACACTTGACTTTAAATTTAACATTTAAAACAATCCATTTTTCAAACATATAACTATTAAATAAATTAGGGCAGTAACCAAACACTCATCATTTTCCAACTAACACCCTTTTCAAAAGTCGCTCCATTTCGAAGGATAGTACGTAATTAAATACAACGCTCTAATTTGGCTGAAAAAATCATTTAAACTTAACCCAAACACTTATTCAAACAATAATCAAGTAATTATTTTAAAACATCACAATTACCTTACAAAGTTCAGCCAAGATATTAAAGAAGTACAAAAGCTCACGCATATCCAAAAAGTATCAAATAGGGCATTAGTTCAGTTACCGGAAAAACAAGAAAGACACATCTAAAAACCTTATCAAATCAATTCATTTAAATCCCAAAATTTTCATAGAAACTCAAGACATGTTAAAGAAACTACCATAAAAATTTCAAGTCATTTGAAGCAATTTAAGTTCAAAAACTATGTTTGGGTTTAACCCGAAAAACTTATTTTTTCGAAATCGTTTTCACAAAAAATGACTCAAATACAATTAGCAAAACAATTCCAAAAATCACATAGAAATTCAGAGACACTACATTTAGCATTACAAAAACAGTGGCTAAGTTTCACAAATATTGAACTTGAGGAAACATTTTTCACTCGAACCTTTTGCCATTGAAAACACAATTTTCTTAAACTTTCATCACCAAACAAAAATTTATTTAAAATATCAAAACAATCCCAAACCATTTCAAATTTTCCAGAATCCATTTAAATCATATCAAGAGAAACATATCAAATTTTCAAGACAATTGGATTAGCACAACTATATATCATTTAGCAAAATCTTATGCAAACTAAAACAATATTATCATAGGTTCAATTTGGTATTTTCTATATCATCCTCACATGCGCAATTACCCAATGATTTTGTTTCCTACTTTAAGCATACATTATCATGCACCAAATCACAAATTCACAGCCACACACTTAGTTCACACAAACATGCATTTCTCAACCCAAATTAATTCATTTTCATGCATAGTCTAACTTAACTTCTTTTCTACCAACAATTTCAAACCACATCAATTAATTACTTTCAATCAAGTCTAAACCAAATGCTCTTAATATATTAATTCAAGAACATAAATATTTCTATACTTAAGCATTTTCACATAGAAAACTGAATGGCACATATATCACATAATCAATCACAAAATCAATTCATCAATTATTTTTATTTTAAAACCCAAATTAGTAAGCATGAAAACAAGTTACTTTAACTCAAATTCAACATGCGAGATCAAACCAATCTATTTCCCTAACTAGCATACTTAGGTCGAATTAAACATAGTAAAATTTAGGGATTTTTACACAAGTTAATCAACATACAAACATAGACCAAAAATCCTCTTTTTATTCCTTCTCATAAACATAAATCAAAGCATCAATATGAAATAAAACCATTTGAGCAAAAACAAAGAGAAAACAGTATAGACCTTTAAAAATTCATTTATGTCCATTTTGTTCATTTCAACTTAAATCTCCACATGCATGCACTCAAAATCAAGGATCAAAGTTCAAAATCGATCAATCCTCAAAAATCTATTTTGTTTCCCTCCTTTCCTTGCTTGGCCGAATCATGGCTAAGGAAAAATGAGAAATTTTGGCACAATGAAACAAATCATAAACATATACTTTAAAATCAATAAAAATCAAATTTTAATCCTTTACTCTAAACATACAACAAACATTCAAACAAAATAAAAATTTCTTTGAGCACAAAGCTCATAAAACTGTATAGTCCTTATTATTTCTTGCACGTTCATTTTGGCTTTTTAAAGCTTAAACCTTTACACATTAAAGTTCAAAAATCATCAAGAAACATGAAAAACCAACATGCATGAAGAACAAAAAATCATTTCCTCCAATTTTTCTTCTTGGCCGTGACATACATGAAGGAAAAAGAAAAATATTTACACTTTAGGACTTAAAGATCATAGATGAATATAAATATATAACATGCATTAAAACAAAACCCCATTCCCTTTATTTTCGTGTCTTGGCCAAATATATATATATATATATATATATATATATATATATATATAAACACATAAACAAAAGCTTACATTTTTTAATCAAATAAATCCATGCACACACTTAGATTAATTGCATTCTTAAACAAAAATCATGCATCAAAATTTATTAAACACACATGCATGTACTAGAGGTCAAAACCGTATGACCCTAAAAATAACACATCAACACAAAAATTCATTTTTTTCATGCATTTTTAACTTGAAAACAAAAAATACAACACATAAATAGCAAGAATCAAGAATCGATCACATGCAAGTAAAAACAAAATTATTTTTCCCAAATATGAACCCTAACCGTGACATGCAAAGGGAAAAATAGAAAAATTTGTGCAAATCAATTTCAAATAGTTCAAGAATGTAATAGATCAACTCATATTTCAACATAAAAACACAAATCAAAGGTCAAAAATTATTTTAACAAAGAGCAAAACCGTGAGCATCATCCATCATGGTGCATGCTCACTTTTTCATTTTCAAGCTTAAATCCAAGGAGAATCAAGTGTAGAAAAGAATGAGAAACAATAAAAACCAACATGCAAGAAGCTTTAAGCTTGAACAACAAAAATCAACAAAATTTCTTCTTGGAAAAACTTGAAGAGAAACCGAAAACAAGAAGAGAAAGAATAAGAACATAGGGTAGAGATTCATTACCTAAGAGAAAGCAAGAAAATCAAGTTTCCACCTCCTTCTTCTTCCTTCTCCCTCACGGCCTCCCCTTCTTTTCTCTCTTCTCTTTCTATTTTTTTTTTGTCTCAAGGCAATTGGCAAGAACAAGACATAAATGAATGAGGGTGAGGGTTATTTATAGACTTTAGGTGGGGTGGGGTTTATGACCTAAAATTGGGGTTCAATAAAATGAAAAGGTTTCCCCCCTCATACCCTTGCTCCCTCACGGTTTTGTCCTTTATTTTTAGGGGTTGGGACTTTGCATTTTTTTTTAGTTCATGAGCATGCTTAATAATTAAATAGATATATGTAGGTTTAGGTTTATGTAGGGTAATTAAATAATGAGACAAAGGAATAAAGAATACTTGCATGCATTGGCCGAATTTTGCACTCTTGGGTAAGGTAATTAATTACATGTCTCCTATAGGGACAAATAGGGTGGCTAGGTATTAATTATGGATAGAGTGTGTTTAATTTGGTTACCCTAGAGTCTTGTGCACTCATAATTTTTTGTCTAACAATTTCAAATTCAAAATGCACAAAATAAATCCAAAACCGTACAGCACACTATTCTAGCAGAAAACAATATTTTTCCAATACAGTAAATACCATTTGAAAATCACATTTCAATTCACTTAAAAATAAAACGTTATAGCTTTCTCAAAAATAATGAAAATTCGTGAACAGCAGAATAAATTACAAACAGTACCGAAATAAATTCTAAATTTTAATACGATGGTTTTGACTGTAAATTTGTCAAATTCGGATTTACAGATCAAAAGTTATGAATTTTCAAAGTTACATAATCAAATAAATCAATAATTAATAATCCCTTCAAAACATTAATCAAAATATAATAATCCATCATTATAAAAATAAATTCCAAATAATTATTTCTATCCATAATTTAAACAAATAACGAATTTATGCAAATTTAAAAATAACTGCGCAATTAGAAATTCTCGAAAATTAATTTATTAAAATGCTGAAAATTGTGGGTGTTACAATAGGACTATGATCCAAATTTATGAAATAATCCCATTCTTGAGCAACATTTCTCAACACAGATTTCAAGGAATTGCTTCTAATTTTATTTTCTAAAATAGCAAATAAACCAATACTAAAATTCCTACAAAAATTAACAATCTCATTGTTTTTGAGGGCTATTAAGCACTCTTATGTTCCATATGGCATTAGGTGAAGATCTGGAAGACTCCACCCTCCAAGATTTACCATTCTTGCCCTGAACCTTACTCCTAACAGGATTCCATCCATCTTTATCAAGATTCACAAAAGGAGTAGACTTATTACCTTTTTGATCCTGTTTTGCAGAATCGTCAGAAGTATGATCACAGGTCTTCTCCTCTTCAAATGACCTGACTATTTCCATTGCAGATTCAACATTCTCGTCTGGAATAGTCCCTTCCTCCAAACTCTTTTTGAGATTAAGCTTGTCAATAAGGACTTCAACACCCTTTTGAGGTGGTTTGTTTTTAACAACCCATTGTTGTTTCACTCCCTTCCTGACCTTAAGTGGAGCACTTTGCACATAAGACAGGTTTCTATTCATATACTACTTTCTGGCTCACAAGGTTACCTTTTTCATCCTCAAAATGTATCTCATCAGGCAGCACTGTAGGATTGATTTCAACTAGTACCCTTGCAAAGTTTATCCTATTCCTTTGCTATGTAACCTGGTCAACCATGATAGGTACACCAATTAAGCTTACAATCTTGCTTAAACCAGAAGCACTCCAAAATTTCAAACTCAGGTTAGGCAGTTGGATCCAGATAGGTACACGGTCCATGTGTAATACCCAGAAATTTTCATGTTTTAATAAGTTGATTTTTGAGAAATTTTTATTGGGCAATTCTTTTCTAATTTATAAATAAAAAAATATTTGATTTATATTTACACGTATGAAAAAGGGTGGTGCATTTATGATTTATTTTGATGATTATTATTTTGTGAATTTTCATTTATTGATTTAAAGGGTTTTATTTAACTTTGAAAATTCATAACTTTTGACTGGAAAATTGGAAGCAGACGAATTTACAGTCAAAACGATAGTAATGAAATGCAGAATTTATTTTTCTACAGTATGGAATTTATTTTGCAGACCACGAAATTTTCATTGTTTTTGGGAGATTACAACATTTTATTATTTAAAGAGATTGGAAATACAATTTTAAATGTTGTTTACTGTATTGGAAAAATATTATTTCCAACTGTGTTAGTACTACACGGTTTAAGCATTTATTTTATGCATTTTAAATTTTGAATTTTAAGACATGCATTTATTAGTGCACAAGACCCTAGGGTAACCCAATTAAATACATCTTATCTTTAAACCTACCTTAATTAAGACCCACATTTAATGACCTTATCTTAAATGAGATTTTCGGCCAATGGGAAAGCTTACCTTTTTATCTCTTCACACTCTCCCACTTTAATAAAATTTTAAACCCCCATTTTAATAAAACAAACCCCAAGCCCCAAAGTCTTATAAATACCCCCACACCCCCACATACCCACATGCTCTTACACTCATTCATTTTAGACAAAAAAAAAAGAAAGATAGAGGGAGAGAAGAGAAGGTGTCGTGGAGGAGGAAGAAGGAGGGAAAAGGTCCCCTTTGGTTTTTGTCACTCATTTCCATTTCTCACCTAGGTATCCTTCTTCAAACTTAATTCCGTTTAATTTATCTTCTTCTTTGTTTGTTTCGGTTTTCATTTTGGGTTCATGAAGAGATTTGTTTATTTGATTTTCCAATAGTCATTGCATGTTGATTTTTAATGTTGATTTTGGATTTTTGGTTGTTTTCAAGCATGGATTTAAGTTTGAAAAATGAAAAAGGGACATGCATGCATGCTTAAGGTCCCACGGTTTTGTCATGTTCTTGCCCCAAATGATTTTTGTTTTATTTCAATGATTTAGTTTAGGTTTGAGATGAAGAAATAAGAGTTGATTTTTATTGATATTGAGATGCAAGTTGTTATGTTGGTTTTATTTTGCAAAATTTCTATTTTTCTCTCATATAGGGTTCGGCCAAGATGAGAAAATAGGGGAAAATGATTTTGTTTTATTTTGATGATTTAATTTATGATTTGGGATGAATAAATAAAGATTGGTTTGTGATGAGTTAGAATTGCATGTTTAGGTGTTAGTTGTTTTACAAAAATCCCTAACCTGTTTTCTTGCATGTTTCGGCCAAAGTGAGGAAATGAGGAAAATAATTTTTGTTCTTGATACATGTTATTGCTTGGTGAATCTATGTTATTTTCTTAGCTTGTTATTCGGTTCTTGTATGAATTAATGAATGGATAAATGATTTTGTTTGGTGACTAATACTTGATGCATGTTGGTTTATGGATTTGTTTTGTAAAAATCTAACTGGGTGCCTTATGTATGTTTCGGTTTTTGGCATAAGTGAGTTAGAAAAATAATGTTGATGCTTGATGAGGGATGATTTTGATTAGTAGTATGAGAAATGCTAAAATGAATACATGCTGAATTTTTGGAAGTGAATTATTTAGTTGGTAGGAGGTTGTGGTGAAAAGTACTTCCACAAGTTGGATTACTTTGAAAATCTAGTATGTTGTTCCTAGTGCTATTTAAAGGTGTTCTTGAAATTTTAGTTTAATTTGGACTTTTTTTAGTATTTTTAAATGAGTCTTGATTGCTTGGTGTTGAATATAGAGGTTTAAGGTTTTAATTTGCAAAAGGTTTGGGTGAATAGCACTTACACATGTGTAATGATTGTGAGACTTGACCATTGTTTGGATTGAGTTAAAATAAGTACCTCTGAATTTTTTTAGTGATTTTTAGAAATGATTTACTATTTTTCAAAGACTTACTTTTGAGAAAACGGTTTCGGAAAAACGGGGTTTTCAGGTTGAATATGGACTGAATTTTTCGAACCTTTGCTACTCCAAGGGACTTGAAATTTTTATGGTGTGGCCACGCACATGTGAGCATACTCTCTGTGAAATTTTAGGTTGTTTGGAGTTGATTTGGTAATTTATTTAATATAAAACAGTGAGCAAACCCAGTTTTAGATTTTCAGAGTTAGATGGAAATTTAAATAACAAAATGTAACTTAGACAACTCAAAATAATCTGAGATTTTTATGAGTAATCTTGGATGTGTGGAGATGTCTTGTACCAAATTTCGTGTCAATTGGAGTTAGTTTGCTATTTTTAATAATTACATGTTTGCTTCAGGTTGCTGCAGACCTGATTGGGTTTTCATAGCAAATCTGAATGAAAACTTGTGCTCTGAGTGTTGGATTGACTTGAAAATTTTATTTGATGAACTTTTATATATGTTTAAATGTATTGAAAATTTTGGGACCGAAATGAGTTGATTTGAAATGGTTTTGAAATTTTATCTTCGTGTCTTTCCTCGTCTTCGGTTTAGTGCATTATTTGATATTGAGTAAGTGCATGTGATACTTTGTGAATTTACTGGTCTTGGCTGAATATTTTTATTATGATTTTGATATTTAGATAGGATCAAATGAATATGGTAAGTTGGTCTATGTTTTTATAAAGTGATTTACATGCTATGTGATTTAATGTGGTTTAAGCTCAAGGATGTGTATGCCCTAATCGGTTCATTCCCATGTTTCGATACTTGTTTAAGTAAACATGTGGCTGTTGAATTTGGTTGTTCTAAGTGCATACTTGTTGGACATGATTTGATTTAAGTTGATTTAAGGCATGTTGATCGAGTTGTTAGAACTAAATGAATGCATGATTCTTGTAAAATAAGTTTAGGAATTGGAAATGATTTGTTTATTTGACTATGTGCGAATAGTTTAAGTAAAGAGACATGAAAGCTAATTTGTTTTTGAATTGCATATTTGTTTGATTCCAAGATAGTTAATTAATTGTATGTTAAAGTTTGGTTGAGAAAGATGTGTTTAAGTGCTTTTAGGAAATGCTAGAAAAGAAATTGATTTTTGGTTCATTTTGGTAGTGCATGTTTCAGTCAAAGCATGCTCATAAGGAAAGGGGATTTATTTTGTTAAGTGCGAAGTGTTGTTTGAAGTATGTTTAGTTTATGTGAAAATAGAATTAAGGAGTTAGTTGTTTGTTGTTTATTTTTCGGCTAAATGTTTAGTTTAAGGGTTAAGTTAATTTATTTTAGGTGCTACTTGTTGACTAATTGTCTACATGTCTACCTGCTTAATTTAATTGAATGCATGAATGAACAAGAGCTCTTTGACTATATGATGTGCATTGCTAAAGTGTTTGGTTACGTAACTAGTTTTTGAATTTAAATGATTTTAAGATTGTTTGAATTGATTTAATTGAAAATTTTTGGATATGTGTGCTGGCTGCCGCCCAAGCTGTATTTTCAGTACAAATGTTTGGAAAAATAAAGTGTTTAAGCTTTGGTTTTATACCAAAATGCTATATGAATGAAAATGTGACTTTGTCGTGTTTTCGGCTTTGTTAAAAAGCGATTTAAGGATTTAATCCTTTGCTGTCCAGAATTCATTTGACTTCTTTTTCAATTTTAAGAATGTATGTGATTGATTTAAAGTTTAAGTTCAAAGTGGTATTCAATTTAGGAAAAAGTTGGATTGAAAAAGCTGAGTTTTTCGGCGTTTCGGGTTCGAATAAGTTGTTGTCCAAGACAGACCAGCAGCTAGCTAATTTGTTTAAATTGTATTTGTTATTTTTTTTCAAAGTGTTTTGATGTGTTTAAGTTATTGTGTTACTTTGAAATAAAAGTGAGAAAAAGAATTGTGTTTGATTTTACCCGAAGGACTTTAATATGAGTTTTCAACGAAAGATTTTTAATTATGAACTTGATGCTTGATTTCAATTGTGATATTAATATATAATGCATGTCTTGAGGATGTAGAAGGTGTCAGTTGTGGACGCGTGTCAGAGGACCGCACCCGTAAAAGCTCTTTGGATTTCTGTCAGCATTCGAGGTGAGATAGCAGTTTTCCTAAGACACTGTGGTCTGTAGGTAATATGTTAAGAGTTCCTGGTCATCTCAAAAGCTGGAACGTGGGGGTCTAAGAGAGTCAGTCGTATAGTGACAAGTGTTTGCGTGTGTGTGGTCGCT
Source organism: Crotalaria pallida (assembly GCA_037953625.1). Taxonomy (NCBI): domain Eukaryota; kingdom Viridiplantae; phylum Streptophyta; class Magnoliopsida; order Fabales; family Fabaceae; genus Crotalaria; species Crotalaria pallida. The sequence goes on from CM075653.1 coordinate 30,789,979, forward strand.
TATACGACGGGCTAGATCCCTTTTTGTTTTCTAGATGGTTATCCAGTTGTGAATAAAACGTTATGATGCCATAATGATGCTATCTATTTATGTTGATGAAAGTCCATGATATTTTATGCATGCTGAACTTTAATCTGAAATCAAAAGTAATCATGTTGTGTAGTATGTCATGCTCTATTGGTTAGAAAAGATAATAATGCTGATGAGAATAATGCGATAATGCTGAAATTAAGTGATGAAAAATGAAAAGATTTCTGAAAATGACAAGATGTAATTATGATTAAAGGACTGATGGTGCGAGGAAAGAACTGATATGGTGGATATGATCGGAACCCAGTTGATGTGTAAGTTCTATGTGACAGAAGGTTGAGGTACTCCCCGATGAGCATCGTTCTTGTGACATGCTTGTCAGGTAGAGGGACTCCCCGATGTGCATGAACGGGGAATTGAGTTTCCGGATTGAGAATAATGTTGGCCACGTGAGTTTCATACCGTGGTTCCGAGCCAAATGTTTTTCAGTAAGTTGTTTTGCGAAAAGTAATGATGGAACAGGGAGCATGTGAAAGATTTGACTAGAGGTCGAGGTTCACCGAAGGGATGAACAAGGGTGACTCGTCCGAACCTTAGGACTAATAAAACCTTAATAAGATACTAAAAGACATTGAATAATGTGGTGAGTCGAGTGAGAAATAGTGGAGAGGAAGATACCTTGTTTATCTGCGGATACTCAGGTGAGCGATTGTAATAGGGAAGGGTGATGACGGTGACACGTCAAGAAACTTACAGTGCTTTTCTAGGAAGGACGAGTTCTACATGTGGTTGGGGCTGCAAGACCCTAGGAACCGTAGCAAGTCCTGCATAGCTAACTAGAAAAGTATTGTTGCCCCCTTGATCAATTTTGAAACAGTGAGAGGGAACTTGAACGAGGCGGTCAGTTCGATTGGTTTTGGGTCCTGCAATATCCCAATGAAATGAAATATTGATTATGATGATTATGATGATTTGGCTGACCCTAAGTGGTTGTAGTATATGTGTGTTTTCTCGTTGTTCGACTTGCGTGGGTTAAGGTTCCTGTACGTCTTGTTTGCTTCCGTTTAGGCTCAGGAGGATTGGAGGAGATGTATATGTGCTAACTAACTCCTCGATGATGTTTCCTTAATTCCCTTGTCATCGATGGATGCGCTTCAATAAGACTTAATAAGAAAAATTTACTAATATGTAACAGTGGAATCCTTAATAATGAGAGAAGAGTTGTGAAAATGTTATGGCATTAAGAGAGCCTTTGAGCATGAAAGTGATTTGGATCAATGGCAAAGGAAGGACTTGGAATTATGGTGAGAATGCCCGTTTAGAGGAAAAGTGGAATTGATCAATGGTAATATTGGAAATGATAATTGGAATGATAAATTGGGATGTGTATGTATATACTTGGTGTGTTTTTTTGTTTTATTTTATCTTGATATGTTGCCTGTTGTAATTCCACACCGTCAGCTTATCCACCCGGAAAAGCTGACTCTCTCTATGTTTCTGCTTTATGTTTCTATTGGTCCTTCATCGACCAATTAGATGGTGGACCAACGGACAGAGGAGGATCATCTCCAGAGGAGGCACCTGCAGTAGCATCCAATGATGAAGGCCATCTGTATTCTTTGATTTCTGTTATGTTTCGCCTTGGTGATGTATCTAATTCAGGTAGACTCCGATAACCTTATTAGGATATCATGTAATCCCCGAAGTTTCCAGAATTTATATTTGAAACAGTATCACGATGATTTTGACTTTTGAAAGTCGGGTTTCAAATCGTGGTGTGGGTAACATCTAGATTTGGAACTTGATGGATGACGTGGGACACGAATGCTTTAACTTTATAATGCAAATAGGAATTTTTTATAAAGATAAATCCATGGCCATGTCATCAATGGAAAAAAAAACTTCCTGGATTTTTACTAAAGAAAGTATACTCAAGTTACCAAATCGAGGTGTTACACCATGAATGTTTTTGTAGTTGGTCTTCCAATCCGAGGAGCAAGTATCATTGGCTTTTTATCAAAGTGATAAACACCAATTTCAAGAACATTATTCCTTGCTTGGACAGAATTGAATCTGACAATTATAGTTCCATCATTATTCTTGAGAATCTTGTCAATACCATGTTCTCGCAATACTTTCTTGATATATCCACTTATCACTGGGAATGGTGGATTAGCACCTAGTACATGACATACCAAGGCACTTTGCCAGTATTCAACTTCCTTCTCCACATCACTCAATTCAATTTTTCCAATGGCAACCACTTCCTTCAATACAGACTCCACAAAGTTCAGTTTGTCTCCAGCATGTCTCAGTTTTGAGATATCAAAAGTGTCCCAAACTGATTGCCTTTTATTATCATCAAAAATCCTTATTTCCTCATTCTCATTGGCTTGTGGAGGCATCCCTGCAATCTTTGATCGTAGCGCATCAAGTTTTTGAAAAACACTAAGACGTTGTTGTGAGCTTAAAGAATAGAGCTTCGCTTCAATCTCATCAAGAACTTCACAATCCAAGGAAACAGGTTCCTTATAAGGAATTTTAGTGGTTCTAGTGTCATGAGTCTCAGTCGTCGGAGATGAAATCGCATGCTTTGGAGGTCTTCCTCTCTTCTTAGCCATGGTGATGGCCGCGGCGGTGGCTAGCTAGGTCACCGCGAGGAGAAGGAGAGGAAAAAACCCATGGGACTCAACTTAATTGTACTGTATCTCTTAAATAAAATATTCATTTCACTAAAAATGCATAAAAACTAGAAATCCTTTTTTAAAAAATGTAAAATAAAAAATTACAAAAAATCATTTTCAAAATATAAAATCAAGAAAAAATTTAAACATCAATTTTTAATAAATAATTTGTTGACAATTTTAAATATAAAAAAATTCTCAATCGCTTTTTTGGAAGAAAACAAAATCGACTTTTTTTTCCAATTTACAAGATCTTTCATATTTTCCTCTTTGTTGTTGAGAGAATCTTTTTCATTTCCTTTAAAAAATTTATTAAGGAGGGCGAGCAGGTCGATTGTTCTGCGTGGTTTGAACATAGTAGAAGAACGAATGTAGTGATGAATCAATTTCAACGAAGTAGAACAAGTGTAGTGTGAGTAAGATGTGCTTATGGGTACATGAAGGAATAGATTGGTGTTGTTGTTTTTAGGATATGTTTATTTTTTTTAATTTTAATGTACCATTTTTTTCTTAATTTAAATAAATATATAAATTTAAAAAGGCAATGCCATTTTAAATTGGTGTTCTCTTTTATTTTCAATTTAGCATTGACAGCACCTAATGAAAATGGTGTTGTCATACTTAAATAAAAAAGATAACATCCTTTTAAAATGGTGTTGTTTTATGTGGAAGTGTTATAATGTTAACACTTTAAGTAGACAACGTTAAGTAAACATGGCATTGTTAATAATTTAACATGCACTTGCAACGATGTTCATTTAAGAGGGTGCTATTAAATTGGTTTTGTTAATTCTATATTCTGGCGTAGTGATCCATCACACCGAAATAATTTCTCTATTCTTCCATTATCCTTTCAAAATGGTGTTGTTTATGTTGGTAAAAAAATTAAAATAGGAAACCCTAAACTGAAAGAAAAAGGGGAAAACAGGATAACATTATAAAAAAAATTGTGGTCCATGATGGAATCATGTGAAGTTTGGATGTTGTAGTGAATACTAAGGTTATGTGGAACAGAAATTAAAAAGGGAAACTCTAAACCCTAAACCAAAAAGGGAAAACATGATAGAATTATAAAAATTGTGGTCCATGATGGAATTATAAAACATAGCAAAAATGAAAATCTCTTAGGACCACAATAGAAGATTACCCCATTTCCTGTCATTTGCCATTCGGAGATACAGATGTTGTGACCTGGTGGCACTAGTTCGTAGTCCTCAAAAAATACCTCCCTCTGATCGGTATGTTGACGTGCGGCCCTTCTTTTGGCTCTTACACGAGCTCTGAAAGCACGAGCTCTCCTTGCACTTGCGACGTGGAAGTGATTAGTCGGGGCGATATTCTCCATTTTTTGACACATGATAATCGCTTTATTATGAGACAAAAATGTGAGAGATATGAGAAAGAAACCCTTCAATTTTTTTGCTTTGAGAAATTGTGGACTTGGGTAGTGGAAATTTAAAGGGTTTACTAAATGATTGGGCCAATTTATAAGCACGTTTACGGCTTATTAAATGATTGGGCCAGTAGTCTCTATTCCAGGAGGTCTTCCAATTTATAATAATGATATCTTAAATAAAATATCTTAATGAGAGAAGTAAAATTTTGTAATTGGAAATAAATCTTGGTCATGAAATATCAATTACAAATAAAAAATTGAAACAGATGCTAAAAAATGTGTTTATAAAAAGCAATTTTGTTTTTGAATTTTATTAAGATAGAGAATAAAAAGTAAAATATTGTTGATGAAAAAAGGTCTCTACTGTTACTTACGTGATATTATTGAACTAGATTATCGAATGTTTTAGTTGGGTGAGATTTCGTGAGTCAAATTATAATAAGATGATAGTTTGGTTATTGTTTATTCGAGTTTAGCTAGGTGTGATTAGTAACACATATGCTCAGACAACATAGTTAGGTTAGGTTAGTGTCTAAATTGCCTTAACTTCTTAGTTAGGCTAGGTTAGTGACTCATATGACCGAGCGGCTTAGTTAGGCTTGGTAAGTGACTAAATTGCCTCAACTCCACTCCTTAGTCACGCTAAGTGTAACACCCTGATTTTTCCCGACCTAATTATGTAATTGAATAAATCCGGATATATATATATACATTCCTTTATTCTTGAGTTAAATAGCTAAATTCATATTACTGAAATCATCAATCAATTTCAGTTCCTTCACCATCATTGGAATAATGTGTAGCGATTTTCTACTCAAAGCATTGACTACATGTTAGCTTTACTAGGATGGTATTACATATCAAAATCATAATCCTTCAGGAATTCCATCTATCTCCTTTGTCTGATGTTGAACTCCTCAGGAACAAGTATTTCATTGAACAACTATTGCATCCTTTCTTCATATTTATACAATCATGAGAGTTTTAGGTGTTTTGGCCAAGAATTTATATTCTAAAAAGAATAATGCAAATGCAAATGGGGTTCGAAAACTTACTGAAATCAAGGTCACATTTCATTAATTGCTGGAGAGAAGTACAAGAGGGGGGTATTTGTTACAAGAGGTATGTCTACAGTGGGCTTATACAAAGAAAAAAGGACTTTTTAGGACGCCTTTCACTTATCACCTTGAAACTCTCGTTAGTGTTTTCTCTCCTCTGGTTCGTTGTAGTTTGCTCTGATTCTTGTTGGTAAGAGTTGGATCTAGTTAGCTTATGCTTGGTGTGTCCTTTGCCTTGTATCATGACCTCCTTTTATGGTTGACTTGTGACTTGGCTTTCACGTTCTTTCTCCTCTTGGTCTGGTGGTTACTGTATCGTTCTCCTTTCTTATCCACTGGTTGTTCCCATTGTTGCCTTCAACAGGGTGATTAAGTAGCCTTCCATCTTTGTTGTTGATTGAAATAGCACAGTTTCTATTTATGGTGTTTTTAAATGACAAGGTTGATTAAGCGTTGGGCCCAAGGATGGAAGCTTGTTGAAGAAGGATTTTGTCTTGGGACTCCACGGTTCTGGGTTGATGCTATCTAGAGAATATGCTCTAGGGGGAGGGACGCCTTTCTTATTCTGGTTCTGGTGTGTTGTGTACTCTTGGCCACCGTATTGGGCCTTAGTATTGGACTTCACCTGACTTCTTTTCTTTTATTTTACTTAATGGATCAAGCCCCTTTTTGCATTTGAAAACAATTCTAGTTTTTCAAATACAAACCTACTCTGCACGCCTATCACTTCTCAACCCCTTACTCAGTGAAACGTGGCAACAGTGGTTGGTAATCGTGCACCCACTACTTGGAACGGTCACTTCCTCCTCAAATATGCAACCTCCCTCTCGTTCCACTTTTACTCATCCTCTTATTCTCAAAGATTACCCTCCTTCTCTTGCCCACATCAATCCCTTCACCTTCCCAACTCCAACAACCGTTTCTCCCATCATGGTTAGATCAAGTATTGTGGCTTCTTCAGGTGAGGAATTCGACTCTAACACTTCTGCAAATGAGTTTCTGGGTGAGGAAGAAACATCTCCTCAACCTATTTCATTTAGCATTCTGAACGATCTCCTTTCTCTTCGATTTGAACTAGTAGAGCAAGGCTATAGGCGGTAGGTGGACACCCCATGCCCCACCCCTCCATTCGACGGTCCACCCAAGTCTGGGAACATCTTCAACGGTTCCTCTTCTAATGCTGCCATTATTCTAGAAGCTTCTGCTCACTTGAGGACTCCCCCTGTTATTGATACTGATAGTAAAATACCGGGTCCTACCCTGCTCCGATCTCCCCTTCTAAGAGCAGATTTTCCATGGGTAGAATTGCCTTTCCACATGTCGGTCACTGCAACTGTTGGGTGGTCCGAATGGGTTGATTCAGTATTCAAAGATGATCCTTCCTTTGTTGTTGTTTTGAAGCATGTAGGCGTTGCCGAGGCTATCAAGTCATCTCCCAAACTTGGCGTTAGTAAAAGGGTTGCAGACCTCCACATGTTAGTCCAGCGGTGGTGCGCAGCCACCCACACCTTCGTTACCTCATGGGGGGAGTTCACCCCTTCTTTGGAGGTTGTGATTATTCTCTTGAAATTTCCATCTTTTGCTGATGCTAGTCTTTCCCTTTATGATGTTGATGAGAAATTTTATGATATGGCCAAGGAATTAAAAGCAACAAAAGTTTCTAGTGCAAAGCATTCTCGAGAGGTGCTTAGCCAAAGGAGAGCGTCCTTCTCCAAGAAGATAAGAGGCATTGGTAACCTTGTCTCTAAAAACTAGCGAGTTAGCAAGAAAGTTTCCTTGAAGCACACCTTTGCTAACTGGGTGTGATACTTCAGTGAGGATGTTCATGAGGATGGCTTCAAGACTGGCTCCGCCATTGACCAAGACTTGTACCGTGCAGGTTTTATTGCGTTCTAGCTTAGTCGTTATGTGTCCCCTGACCCTCCATGGGAATCTATGAGCCCCGCTATTTTCGTGTTTCCCTTTATGTTATCCCAAGGTGTTCACCTTCTTCTGTATTTGGGTGGGTTGTATGCGAGGCTAGACCAGATTGCTGAGAAAATGAGCAATTCATATGGTCGCTTTCCCATAAATTGCTAACTACTTCATAATACTAAATTAATCCTACTCCATCACCTTAATTATTCTTGGTCACAGTTATCATTCATCTAATCCTATTATTATTTTGTTTATTCTTGGAATTAAAACTCAGGATGTTACACACTATGCTGAGCGTTCTGAAGTTTGTCAATACTCATGATGTCGACTCTCTTCCTTGGGAGAAAAAGATTTCTCTGCTGGACCATTTATTGGCTCTTCAACTTCATCAGTATTTAGGTCCTTGGCTTGACAATGTTGTCAAGAAGGTGGAGGGTCAACGCCCACCTTTTGATGTTGAAGTCTTGGCTGCAAAGAAGAAGTCTTTTCTGGAGCGTCGTGTTGAGTTGGGGAATTTGATCAATGACTTATCTGCCAGTTTGTCCAAGGCTTCCACTGATTTTATGAACTTGGATACTGAAATTGTTGAAATTGACTCTCAACAAGAGTCATATATCGTTGCCTGTATAGGCTCCTCATTGGGTGCTCTTTTCAAAATCTAGTTGTCATTGCGTCTGTTGGATTGAAACATTTGTACTTTGTTTTGTGGTTATGATGTGTTTGTAGAATCAGAACGTCTGTATTTTGCTATTGTGCTTTGACCTGTGTTTTTGATCATGTTTTGATGATCTTTGTTAAGTATTTTGTATTTGACTCTGACTCCTTTTGAAATGGATTCCCTTTGTCTTGAAGCTTTTGCATAAATTTTTTCTTTTGAACTCCTTTGAATAGAATCTCTCTCTTATTGGTGCTTTGTTGTTTGCAAGTGTTTGAACAAGCTCGAGACTTTCTTCTTTTGCAGGTGTCTTTTCACAAGCTGCTCCTCCTCTTTCTTTTTCTTTTTCTTTTTCTCTTCCTCTTCCTTCTCTTCTTTTACTTCTTTTCTTCCATTTCTTTTTCTTATTCTCTTCCTTATCCCCCCCTCCGTTTTGTTTCGTCTCCATTGTCCTATGCAGCTTTCAACATTCTTAGTCTGCATGTTCCTTTGATTCTCCTTATGTTGCACAAAGCAGGGTGCACATTGCAAAGTATATATAGAGCACAATAACAGGACGCTTATTAGGGTGCACAAAACAGGGTGCACTTTTCAGAGCGCAATAATATGGTGCTTACCAGGGTGCACTTTAAGAGCGCAATAATAGGACGCTTATCAGGGTGCACAAAACAGGGTGCACTTTTGCAGAGCGCAATAATAGGGCGCTTATCAGGGAATTACTTGTGCAAGTCTTTGGCACTTTCTCTTAAATGGCATTTTATAAATCAAAATTTTGACCCATTTCTGATACATTTTCAAAAGGAGGCATATAAACATCAAGGTCTTTTCCTAGCTTGCCTTATGCTTAATACTTCTTAATATACTTAAAGTTCGGGGGCCTACTTTCTTTTTTGAATATGGCTCAAGCAAGAAACAGTAACCATTGGGGTACGCCTCGTGCACTATGTACAGTCCCTCCCACTTAAACATCCATTTGCTGGTATGGATGTTTCTCACGACTGCATTAGTTGCCTTCAAGACCAACTCCCCTTCTACAAACATCCTTGGTCTCACCATGTTTTCATATGCCAACATGACTCGCCTTTGATGTTTGAGAAATTCATCTTGTGCTTTAGTCCTCATGCCTTCCACTGCTTCTGCCCTATGGCATTTTCCTCATTCTGTGCAATCATTCTGGCTGAGGGCACTACCACTTCTGTTGAAGAGTTCTCCTTTTTTACAAAAATACCTATTAGCCTTCCTCTTCACCCTTTTCACCTCTATATGATCCTCTGGCATGATCCCATACTCCAAGTCTTCGCTTACCATGTGGACCTCAATCTCCTCTCTGCAATCTTGGCACAACTTACATAATTTTTGGAGGGAGTAGCAGTGTGTCTTCATGGTAGGCCAGAACACACCTACTCTTTGCATGTGTCTGTACAGTCCTGGCCCCGTTTGCTCACAAATGCTATCATGCAACTGTGCCATCTTTTTCAACCCCTCCTCTTCTGCAACACACCTCATGAGTAAACCATCCCCATTTATTTTGTGAAGAATTCCATTTACAAGGCAAAATTCCCTAGACGCTTTTGTCAGCATTTTGCTTTGGAGCTTTTTTCTTATTGGGCTTCTCTAGTTGTCCTTGGCTTCTTCCTTTGGCACTTCCATTTGAATCTTGGATTGTTGTGCCTTTCTGGAATGTACGAGATGCTCTCCCTCAGTCATTACGATTTTGCTGCCTAGAGTGGCGAGAGCGTCTACTTTCTTGTTTTCAGATCTAGGTACATATTCAAGTGACTCTACTCTAAACCTTGCTAGTTCTTGCAGTACCTTTTCTCTGCAAAGAGCCAGTGAAAATTATTTGACCCCATACTCTCGTTTTAGTTGCTTGGCCACCAAGTTGGAATCTCCCTTGACTATAATTTTGTTAATACCCAGTTCTTCTGCCATTTCCAATCCCAACAAAAGTGCTTCATATTCTGCCTCGTTATTAGTACAGGGGAACTCCAACTGAAAGGCAAAAGCCAACTCTTCCCGTTTTTCATTTAACAATGTGACACCAGCTTCTCCTTTTAGGCAAGAGAGAGACCCGTCGAACATGAGTGTCCAGACCTCCCCTTCATCAACTGTATTAACCACTTTCATTGGCTCCTTTCGTCATCCAACATGCAGATTGTGATTAGATCAGCCAAGGCTTGGCTTTTCAGAGCAATAGGCGTCACCAACATGATCTCATAGTTTGTTAGAGTGAAAGCCCATTTAGTTATTCTTCGAGTAAAATGTCAGATTAGTCCCTGACTTTGTAAGCATCGGTCAAGTTAGTCCCTGACTTTATCGAAATAGCAATTTAGTCCCTGAGATTTTATTTTAATTCAAATACGTCCCTATCTTTATCGCATTTTAAAGCAAATACATCCCTGCGATAGTGACGGCAGGGACTAACTTGATCGACGTTATCCTGTCTCAGGGACTAAATTGCTATTTCGATAAAGTCAGGGACTAACTTGACCTACGCTTACAAAGTGAGGGACTAATCTGACATATTACTCGTTATTCTTCCTGTGAGGTCCACGCCTTGCCACAACTGTTTGTTCGCCTGGGACTTAGTCACCACATCTAAACATTGTCTTTATTGGATGGAATACCTTGTTTCCGCATCCTTGAGCATCCTAATCCAATAGGCAATGGGACGCTCTATGCCATCTATCTCCTGAGCAAGGAGTCCATTGATTGCTGACTTTGTTGCGGCGAGGTAGATTCGGAGGGGGACGTCCTTCTAAGGTGGTACCATGATTGGAGGTGATTCAAGCGCCTTCTTGATCGTGTCAAAGGCTTCCTTATGACCTTATTCCCATTTGAATGCTTCATTACCCCTGAGGAGCTTTCTCATTGGCCCTAGCAATTCTCCCAAGGCTGGAATGAACCTTCAAATATACCCCAACTTCCACATCATTTGCTGAAGCTCTTTTTGATTCCTGGGCGTCCTCAGATTCCTTACTGCTTGCACCTTTTCCTCCCCAGTCGAGATTCCCTCCTTGTGGACCTTGAAGCCAAGGAACTCTCTAGATGATACCCAAAACTTGCATTACAAAGGATTCATCCTCAATTTATATTTCTTGCATCTTTCAAAAACAACTTTCAAGTGTTCCAGGTGTTGCTTTTTCTTTTTAGACTTTACCACCATGTCATCCACGTAGTTGTCCACAATTTCATGCATTATGTCATGAAAGGTTGTCGTAATAGCTCTTTGGTATGTGGCCCCCGCGTTCTTGAGCCCAAACGACATCACCGTGTAGAAGAAGTTCCCTACAGGTGTCCTAAAAGCAGTTTTCTCATCATCACCATCTACCATTCTGATTTGATTGTACCCACTGAAGCCATCCATAAACGAGAATCGCTCATGCATTGCAGTAGCATCAACCATGTTGTCTATGTTGGGCAGAGGGAAGTCATATTTGGGGCACACCTTGTTCAGGTCCCTGAAATCCACGCAGCATCTTATATGCCCATTCTTCTTCTTGACCGGTACAATGTTTGCTAACCAAGTTGGATGTTGTATTGGCTTGATAAGTCGGGCCTTTAGAAATTTTTCCACTTCCTTCGTGATTGCTTTCTCAATTTCTGGATCGAACTTCCTGGTGGCCTGCTTTACAGATGTCGCATTTGCTCTTACTATTAAGTTGTGGGTGACCAACTTGGGGTTAAGTCCAAGCATTTCCTCATAGGTCCAGGCAAACACTTCCTTATACTCCTTAAGTAAAGCAATCACATCCTCTCTCTCATTGCTGGTAAGTAATGATGATATGAATAGTGGCTTATGCTCATCTTCCCTCATATTGATTTCTTCTAACTCTTTGTTCTTCATTGATTCTGCCTCTTGTACAGTCGTGACATCTTCCTTTATCTCAAAGGCGGCCTTCCCCTTCAGCACCTTAAAGAGGGTGGGACTGGCCAAGTCTTGGAGGACCGGCTTGACTGGCCCCGCGAGTTCCTAGAGGATGGCCCATGTTGGGACACTGGCAAATATACTAGGTCGCGCAAGTAATAAAGTGTAAGTAGAGATTGTTCCCACGAGGATTTGTAATTCTAATAATTCTCACCTAATTAATAATTACTTAATGAAACTAAAGTTGATGTTTGAAATTGTTGTGAAAACATTATTAAAGTAAAATTGCAAAATTAAAATAAAAACTTGTTTGAATGCGGGGAAAGTTAGGAACATGGTTTCAGAGATTCGGATTTGTAACACTATGTTTGTGAATTCCATTTAGTCAACAACGATTCTGATATGTTAGTGAAAGCTTGATCCCTCAACAAATTCACGTTTCTTATAAATTTTAAAAATTCATCCCTTAGCAGAAATTTATATTTTATAACCATTCTTTTGATAAAAACTTGTTGGGACACCGGCCAGATCACACACAAGTAACATAGTGAAAGTAGAGATGGTTCTCACGAGGATTTGTAATTCTAATAATTCTCACCTAATTAATAATTACAAAGTGAAATAATTAAAATTGGTTTTAAAATAAATTGTTATGAAAACATTGTAAAAATAAAATAACAAAATTAAATTTAAAACTTGTTGGAATGCAGGGAAAGGCTAGGAACTCGATTATTTTTATTAGAGTTGATTTTATTAAGTATTTTTTTTTTTCAAATATGACCTTTAATATTATTTTATTTTTTAAAAATTGCATTGGTCGTTTAAATTATATGTTGTTTCATATGTGTCATATAAGTTTCTTTATTGCCTTTTAAAATTAAAATTCATTAATAATGTCATTTTGTTGTCCCTCCCTCACGAGTGAGTCCGCTCTCTTGTATTCACCTCTCCAATGCAGCCTCAGTGGAGTTTTCAATGTTTCTTTCATTTTTATTATATTTTAGCCATAATTTCTTAAAATATTACGAATCCATTAATCTCTGTAAATTACTATAATTATTATTTTTCGCAAAAAGGTGCTGAAACATAAATCAAGAATGTAGGTTAATATTGTTAGTGACATTGAAAATGTAAATATTTAGAGTAAATGGTCATTTTAGTTCCCGAAAGATACACTGACTATCAATTTAGTCCCAAAAGATTTTTTACATCAATTTAGTCCTCCAAAGATTAACATGGTATCACAAAATGTAAATTTTGGTCCCCGAAAATTCATATGATCATCAAATAAGTTTCTAAAAGGACTAGTATGGTGGTATATTGATCTTTGAAGAACTAAATTGATGTAGAACATCTTTTGGGTACTAACTTGATGATAAGTGTAATTTTCGGGAACCAAAATGACTATTAACTTAAATATTTAATCTATTTTTTTTTTCAAAACTAACTTTATGATTATTAATAGAATTATAAAAAAGGTTGACTTAATAAATATATTTTTGGAACTGTTATGAATTAATGAAAATAAGAAGAGAGAAGAGAGAAGAAGGGAGAAATTGTATTTCACTTCTGGGGCAAAGTTTACAATACATATGAGTCCTATTATATAGGAAAAGATGAAATCCTATCATGAATTTGTTTCAACTAAATATAAACACAAAGTAGGGATAAACTCAAACTATGATAAAATCATCCACTTATTAGATAAATACAAATTGTTAATAACACTCCCCCTTGGATGACTATTAAGAGAACATGCCTCTTTAAAAACCTTCATAAGAAAAACCCTACGGAAAAAATGAGCGAAGGAAAACGAGTACACAATTCTTTTTACGCAATTGGATGTTGCCTCATTAAAAACCTTGTCAAGAAAACCCATCGGGAAAAAACCGTGACTAAGGGAAAAAGAGTGCAGTGCGTATTTATTTCTCCCCTTGATGCAAACAATTATCTCTGAGATATTACACTATTACCTTTGCAGCATAAGTTTCATGATGTACCAAAATTTCATTAAACATTTCATTTATAATTCAAGACAAAATTTGTTATTTCCAAATCTTTCTTTCTTTAAGCAATTTTTAACCTTTGGAAGTTCTTTAGGAATTCCAATAATATTCAAATCATCAACGTAAACATCAATTATAACAAATTTCTTGCCACATCTTTTCATAAAAATACATGGACAAATTTGATCATTTTATATCCTCATTGATTAAATATTCACTTATACGATTATTTCACATCTCAATTTATTTCAAACCATAAAGACTTTTATTCAATTTATCACACTAAAATGTGTGCTTAGTTTCATTCCAACATCTTCTTGTGAATGAATAACATTTTATTACTAATAAATTAATATCAGATGACATATTAAGTCACGTACGACATTTAACAATTAAACAAAGATTAGCATATAAATTAGTTGTTATTTATCAAAGCAAATCATTTCAGAAGTTGTTTTCCCCAACTTGATAGACACAAATTCAATTTGCTAAATGCTCGATCTTCAGGCCAAGGTATTTCATTTTGAAATGTTTCCTTTAACTTTAGGTAATTGAAACAATATTGAAAAAAAACTACATAGATACTAAAATAAACACATAACATGAACCATAATCATATAAGTATTCTCAAACAATTGCAATAAACATATCCATAATTGCATGACATGCATGGCATCATATATATAAGTCAAACAATATATAACTAAAAAAATATAAATTATTAGCTAAATCTAAATAGATATATACATGTATATATCAATATCCTTAATTCTTCTACAATTTCTCATATTGATATAATGATATCATTCTCGAATGAACCATGATAATGGCTACAAACATATAATGCATTTTATGTTTGCTAAAATTAAAACTTCGAGTCTATTAAAAATCTCTTGGAGTTTGAACTATAGGTTCAAAATTATTGCATTTTGCAATTTAACTAATTAAAAAGCACATGTCGACATTTTATACTTTATGCTTCAAACATTTTAATTATCCATGGATATGGTTTAACCATATTAAATAGTTCAAGCATATGCTTCGAGCATATTGAATCCTTAAGGGGTATTCATATATATGTTATTAATCAAGTTAGCCATAAAAATCTGCTATAACATAATTTGACACAAATTGAATCCTTTATATATTGTCAGACTAATCAAGTATCGAAAAATACTTGCATCCACCATAGGGAAGTATTATTCCTCATAATCAATGTCAGATCTTTGTGAACTTCTTTGGGCAATCAATCTTGCTTTATATCTCATAATTTCTTCTGTACAATTTCGCTTATCTACAAAAACACATTTGTATCTATCTGACTTTACATCTTTAGGTGTACGGACTATAGGTCCAAATACCTGTCGCTTTTCAAGCAAATTCAACTATGTCTCAATTGTGTCTTTCTATTTTGGCTAATCATTTCTTTGTCTATATTCCTTAATAGACTTTGATGCATGATCCTCATTTTATAACATTTAAGCGCTATATCATATGTAAAAGCATCGTCAACGTTGACTTTATTTCGATTCCATTGTATTTTAGTCATGACATAATTTATTGAGATCTCTTTGTTTTCACACTTTTTAGGTACCTGAGTTTCTTTTTTAACTGAACTATTAATTATGTCTAAGGACTCTTTAGGAGTCTCTACATCCTCGAATTGACCATCTTATTTCTTTGCTCCTTTTCTTTTTCGAGGATTTATGTAATTAATTTTTTTTGGAACCGATGGATCTGCCACGCTTCAAGCGTGCCTCATAATCATTTGCAATTTTAATTTGTCCAAGAGGGACATCAATTTCATTGGAGCATTAACAATTGGAATATGTGACTTAGTCACTCTTTTTAGGTCAGTAAATGCGTCTGGCAATTGGTTATCTAAATTTTGCAAATGAATTATCTTTTGAACTTAAGTTCAAATTGTTTTGTTCGAGGATCAAGATAATATAACGATAACTCTTTCCAAATAATTTCTTTTTCCAATTGCTTATTTTCTCCCCCTAATGTTGGGAAAACAAACTCATTAAAATAACGATAACTCTTGGTGTTGGTTTGAGTTATTTTTATCATGGATGAAAATTCATATCCAACATATATTCCCAACCTTCTTTGAGGTCCCATCTTAGTGCGTTGTGGTGAAAAATATACTGCACATCCAAAAGTTCTTAGATGGGAAATATTAGGTTTCTGACCAAAAACCATATGTAAAAGGGGAAACTCATAATAATTTTAATGACTCGATGCGAATCAGTGTCATACATGTTCCCAATTAGTAATGGCAATAGACATACAATAGTTAATAATTAGATTTTGGTCGATACAATTGCACAAGTAATCTCGCAAACGTTTGGTTGCGAATTGCCAATGAAGAATCATGTGACCATCCAGTTGATGCATCAATTAAAAATATAAAATACCTAAATGATCATCGTGATGAAAGTAATGGCACATAAATATCATCTTGTATTCATTCCAGATTCAATCAAATTTTATAGTGATGGTCGAATAAACTTTCTTTAGGAGCAATTATTAGCACATTGAAATAATCAGATTGAAGAAACTTCGGGTTCTTCGTTGGATGTCAACATAAGTTTTAATTTTTTTTCGCATCATATAGTTGATCCGGGATGGTCTAATCGGTCAAGCCAAACAAAAAAATTTATATTATAATTTATAACCTTTTAGT
The DNA here is from genome assembly GCA_037953625.1 of Crotalaria pallida. Lineage (NCBI taxonomy): Eukaryota > Viridiplantae > Streptophyta > Magnoliopsida > Fabales > Fabaceae > Crotalaria > Crotalaria pallida. Next base: position 30,806,282 of record CM075653.1, read on the forward strand.
TTATAAACTTTTGGTTTTACGATATGAGGCATTTCAATTGTACTATATACGTGTAAACTGAAAAAAATTTCAATACTTCTGAATAACAACTCTTTTAGAGCTCTAAATTATTATCGTACACGAATTTTGATAAAATATACTAAACTATTTTGAAAATAAAATTTTACATATACCTTTGAAACTTGGTATATGTATTCGTGATCCACTACATTATAACACATTGTTAACCCCAATAAAAAAAATTAGGATATGCTATTTTAAAATTTTTTTTATATCCGTAAAATTTTGTTATAAAAATATATTATGTATAAATGTGATCAATTATTTATGTGGTTCGTACAATCCAATCTAATTATTTCAATAATGACAAAAAAAATAAATTAAAAAGATGTAAATTTCTCACAAAAGAATCACATTTTTCTTCAATAACTAATTTATATGTCTCTTCAATCATATAAACAAATGCACAAGTATATCCATAATTATATTGGCAAATTATTCTCTTCATCATAATTGCAGTAATCATTTTCAATAAAAAATATTAGAATTTTTCGTCACTAATATTTTTAAAACATGTCAGTGAAGAAGCACATAAATTTCATGTTGTGAGATTATTGCATTCTTATAATTCCATATTGAAAAACAAAAGACAAGGCACATGTACTCATTTAGGATAAATTTCTCCACTTTTGCATATTCTTAATAAGACAATAGCTATAAAAATTTAATAACTAACCTCGAAAAATGTATTACTCAGCATGTGCGTAGAGCCAAGAAAATAGAAGTCGTCATAAGATATGAGTCAACTTGATGGAGCATAATCTTCCTTATATAACTTTCAAAACAACTCATAAGGAGATCATTAGGGAACAATAACAAAAAAATTATATCAAATAAAGATCTACTTTAATGTCATATTAATTTACTTCATGAAAAACATTTTTTTTCATGTTTCAACATAACGTTCAATGATAATTGACAAGAAACACAGTTAAATATATAAGGCAAAAGAAAGAATTTTTTTTTAAAGTAAAATCATACTTGTTTAACTGTCTTTGCATCATAAAAATAAACGTGCTAACATTTAAAACTAATAATTTATGACACATTAGCAATATCATTGATACATCAAATAATAATTATCACTACCAAAAAAATATTTGTATTAAAATTAGAACTTGTCGATATAATAGTGAAATTATCCAATTTAATAAAATGATATCACATATTGATTTCATCAATAAAGGCACAATAACCCGTTGACTGATGCGATTGAAATGGCCCGTGGAATCCCGAGTACGACACTCGGTCAAAACAACATTTTTTTTTTAATAAAAATTTTATTAGTTCAATTAGACAATCAACCCAAATAGTTGGAGTTGCACAATGATGGTGTCAGTATGGATTCAAATTCCATCCGAGACAAATTTTGCTATTTTATTTCATTTTATTTTATTTTATTTTAGTTTATTTTTAATTATTCTTTGGAAAATATATAAAATGAAATAAAGGGTCACTCTTGAACCCATGACTTGCCATATTGCAGTGATTATTGCTACCAATATGCCAACTGCTTGACATTAGTTTGAAATGCATAGTACGTATATGTATATGTATATATATATATATATATATATACACACACCACGGTGACTGCAGAGTTATAAATTGGTTTTGTCTTGTTTAGGATCCATTACTCATTGCCCTTATTCGTTTTCTCATTATTGTAGTATTTATTTATTTATTTGTCGTTTCAATTTAGAAACAACCTCACAATTGGATTTGTATTGGGATTCAACGACAACAGAGTCTTAATCACTGCCAGCAATCAAACTTTTACCAAAATTGGAGTTTGCTTCTATATGCATTGGCTACTTCTTTCTTTTTTTTTTTAAGTTCTTCATGAACCTCTTCTTTTTCTTTTTCATGATTTTTTTTTCTCAGCAGTGTGTTTGCTGTGCAAACCCCACACACATCAATATATATATATAGTTCAATAATGTGCCACCAAGCAACTACAAATAGTTCAATACTGATAACGTGTTATTGTGCTGCAGCAGCGAGTTAGTGTAGGCTGCAGCGAGTTTTGTTTTTTTAACTGTACATATAATCAAAACTTTTTATGTTTACATTTTTCAAATCTGTTTCGATTTGCATCTTTTTTTTAAGATACGTCAGGATCAATATATTATATATAAAAAGAAGAGGAAATAAATAAATAAATAAAACATTAATAGTATTAAAGTTTACCTTGTTTCAATACCCTTTGATATATTAGCTTCAACTTTGGAGTAAAGAACGATGTGTTATGAATTAATGAAAATAAAAAAAGAGAAGAGAGAAGAAGGGAGAAATTGTATTTCACTTCTGGGATAAAGTTTACAAAACATTTGAGTCCTATTATATAGGAAAAGATAAATCCTATCATGAATCTGTTTCAATTAAAATAAACATAAAGTAGGAATAAACTTAAACTATAATAGAGTCATACACTTATTAGATAAATACAAATTATTATAACAGGAATCAAATAACGCCCTTTTCCCAATGCCGCATTTGTCCAAAACCTATTGCATTGCTTGCATTATCTCGTGAGAGCCCACATGTAACGTCTCACTCTATATACTGGCACACTCAACACTGTGGCTTAACCGTGGGCCGTGGCAGTGCAAGTGCAAATGGCTTCCTTACCCAAAATAATCAAATGTCCCTGTTTTACATTTCCTAGAAGTACTAAAATACATCATCTATTCCTTAACTTTTTTGCTTTTTAGATATTTTATTATGGCTAAATTATTCATTTGGTCTCTTACCTTATTTTCAATTTTAAATTGGTTCTTTAGGTTTTTTTGGTTTTAAATTGGTCCCTTATGTTTCTTTTTTATGTCAAATTGGTCTCTGGGTTACTATTCATCCTACTGTCAATATCATATTGGTCTACACAGGATGAATAGTGACTCAGGGACCAATTTGACATCAAAAAGAAACATAAGGGATCAATTTGAAATCAAAAAAATGTAAGGGAGCAATTTGAAATTAAAAAATAAGGTAAAGTATCAAATAAGTAATTTAGCCTTTTATTATTCTATATTTTTTATCTTTTTATAATTTCAATACATTAACATATTTTTCTTTTCAACTTTAACCTTCCATCTAATCAATTTTTCTTATTCTTCATTAATTATATTTTTATCATATTTTATCTCTAAACCATTATACATTAATTAATGGACACGCTTCCTAATAAAAATTAAACACTACTACATCTTAGACAAAACACATACTCTCCCTGATACTATATATAAGATCATTTTGGGATTTTTTTACTCCCACCAGAGAAAAGCGGTTAAATTTGTTAGTGACATTAGAAATGTGAAAATTTGATATACTTTTTCAAAACTACCCCCATAATTATTATTGGAACTCTAAAAAGTGTTGACTTAATATGGGTGTTTGTGGAAAGAAGTAATTAAATATTGAAAATTGAAATGGGGTCTTATAAATAGGCCAAAATAAAAACCCAAAAATGGTATTATAAATAGGACATGAGGGAATATAAAACTTACAATAATCAACATTTTCTTAATATGTGTACCCAACATAAAAGGCTAAAAGTTAAAAAAATGGAGGGAGTAACAAACCAAAATACTCCTTTCCTCTCACAATGACACTAAAAAATGATAAAGTTTTTTCCTAACTAAAGTTAAAGTAATTAATTTAAAAGCTTAGAAATTGCAAACTTTTATTCTGATTTGGTGATCAATACAAAATATATTAAATTAATTGTTTACTAATTAGTTGATGAGTTAGACAAATCATGAAATACATGTTCTTTTATTTTAACTTTTACAATTTTTTATCATTTTTATGGGACGAAAAGAATACATTATTTTATCACCAGTAATGCTAGTTGGAGTTTAGGGATAGGTTTGGCAATTGGACCCATACCCGCGGTATATAAAAACGGGGGCCCGTGGGTAATACCCAGAATGGGTCTGGGTCCGGGTAATGGGGTATCGGACCCTTGGGTACTTGGACCCGTAGAAAAATATTTATTATTCAATTCATTTTGAATTTAAATTTATTTGTGTGAGAGAATTTGTTTCTAAGTGAATCTGTTTTGGCTCTAATATATTTGTTTGTGAATTGTTTAATGATATATCAAGTGTTTGACAAGTAAAAATAAGGAATTTTTATGTTTGTTCATAAAAAAATAAGCTTAAAATTTTAATAATTTTTTTTTAAATATAATTGGTGCCCGTAAACCCGTATAGATACCCGAATATCCGTTAGCCCGCTGAACCACGGATACCCGTGTGGACCCGAGATGGGTCCGGATCCGGATATGCATGAACAGGGTGGGTCCGGGTAATGGAATCGGATACCCGGACCCATTGCCATCCCTATTTAGAGGCAATAAAAACAATGTCACAAAATTTCATGTCAAATTGTTGCATTATCTCTCCCATAATTATTTTGGTCTAATAATATAAGAAAAAAAATTAATTTAACGTTTATTAAGAAAGAAAGTTGATTGATCGTATTTAATTTTTTTAAGTCTATAAAAAAAATAAAGCTATTTTAGGAAACTTACATTAGGTAAGTCACAAAAATTAAAATGAGATAATCACTTTATAAAAATATTTTAGTAATAATTGTATTATTTATCTATTTGAAATAGAAAATTAATTAATTTTTTTTATATTTAAGACATATATATATATATATATATATATATATATATATATTCTTATATTAGATATTGGAAGAGTAGTTTATAAGAAGAGATGCATGGAGGGATACATGTTACCCTTAAAACTCTATTTGTGCAATACAATCACACTATACAGAAACTAATAACACCATTGTTTTTAAAGTAACCGAAAATCAATGAAAAGGGATTAAGTAAAAGCAAGATATTCCTTTTGTTCATTATTAATGTATTTTTATTGAGATTTTTTTTAAGGATTTTAAGAGTGTAATAAATGCTACTTTTTATATTTGTCCTTATTTAATATATCTTACTTTAGGTAAGTAAGTAGTGGAGAAAAATTAATGATTATATAAAAAAAGTAAATAATGGAAAAAAAATAATTAATGTATTAAAAATTTAAATAATGATTATATTTCTTAAAAAATGTATTTTGTATGAAATATGATAAATAAATAGTACTCCTCCGTTTTATATGTAGTGTTGATAGAGCTTTTATCTCATGTTTCATTTGTATTGTTTTAAATGGGAAGATTGAAATGTGGAGACAAGCTTTAGAAGGGTCTGGATTCCGGATAAGTCGAAGCAAGACAGAGTATATGGAGTGTAATTTTAGCAAGAGGCACGTGGGCCTTACTCTGGAGGTGAAGGTTGGAGAGCATGTCTTAGCACAAGTCCCGAAGTTTAAGTATCTTGGTTCTATCTTACAGCAGGATGCAGAAATAGAAGGGGATGTAAATCATAGGATTCAAGCAGGGTGGATGAAATGGATGAGTGCCTCGGGCGTGTTATGTGATAAGAAGGTACCACTTAAACTTAAAGGAAGGTTCTACCGCACTGCTGTAAGACCGGCGATGTTATATGGGACAGAGTGTTGGGCGGCAAAGGGCACACAAGAGAATAAACTTCATGTTGCAGAGATGAGGATGCTGCGGTGGATGAGTGGGCATACCATATTCGAGAAAAAGTCGGGGTTGCTCCTATTGTTGAAAAAATGGTTGAATCTCGTCTTAGGTGGTTTGGGCATGTGTGGAGGAGACCGGTGGAAGCCCCGGTTAGGAGAGTAGACCAAATGGAGGGTACTACAAGGGCTAGAGGAAGAGGAAGACCTAGAAAAACTATAGGCGAAACAATTGAGAAGGATATGTCAATCAATGCCTTATCAAAAGACATGATTTATGATAGGCATTTATGACGTCGTTTGATCCATGTAGCCGACCCCACCTAGTGAGACAAAGGCTTAGTTGTTGTTGTTGTTGTTATCCCTATTTACCACACACTCTTTTTTATTTTCAATATATTTCTCTCTCTTCAATAATGATTATATAGGGGCATAAGAGTCAAAACACCTTATATTCTTACATCATTTAACTATTTTTTAAAACCCGTACATAATCTTAAACATCACTACTTATGAAACACGGAGTAACATACTCATGACTTATATAGACGCACCTTTTTCATTAAGCACCTAAACTGTCCGAAAGACACTATGTTCTATTTATTTTTTTTGTCTTCCTAACGTATGCATTATGTGTATAGGTTAATTAAACCTTAGAAAATAAATGCTTTTTAGAAATTAATGTATTAAATTAATTAAAAAATAATTATTTAGTTTTTTAATACAATTTTATTATTTATATTTTTTTTATCCTATGTATGAGGTGCATAAAATAGAAAAACCAATATTAAATTAGGCATAAATACAAAAATTCATTTGTAATAAAAATATCTCTAAACTCTAAATGTTACTCGCTCTATCCTTATTATAGGGCATACTTAACCGAATTACACATAAAAAAATAGTTAATTTTATGAATTATATGAGAATATATTGTAACATTACAAGTTTACCCTCTCAACTTTTTTTGAAAAATTTACACTCTTTAATGAATAGAAAAAAAATATAGATACTTAAAGTATTTGACAAGAGCAAAAAAAAAAGGAAAAAGATATAAATGATGCTAAAAAATATGAAGTGACTTATAATTAAAATCAAACAACCTTCTAAAATGTTACCTATAATAAAAATATGAGGGAGTACTTGAAAATTAATTTCTTCGATAAAAATACTTTTGAAATAAATAAATTATTTTTTTCGACAGTTTCATGCATATAAAAGCAAGAAGCCCCGTGTTCAGTAGTCATGCATATAAGAGTGTGATTGTTGTTTTGCAATAGAATCTGGTAGCTTTTGCATCTTTTTATTACTTCTTTTAATCCGAACTTTTGGGTTGCACTTTCACTGTGAATGGAAGGTGATTTTGATCAGTTTAAAACACCATTTTTGTGGGCTAATGTTCCTAATAATAGTGAGCGCAGCACAGTCACTAGTCTCAAATGCGATTTTTTCTCTAAATTGCCTGATAAGGTTCGGTGTGGTATTGATCCTGAGCTCTCTTTTCACATTGATTTCTCGAAGGCCACTGGATTAACAAAAGGTATTCTCGAATTTTCCTTGTACATGGAGTTTTCACGTTAGTAATGCATTCTTTGGTCTCAATTTTTCTCTATATGTCAAATCATTACATAAGAGCAGTTAAAAAAAAAAAATCATTACATAAGATATAACATTAATTGCCTTAAAAAAAACAAAATAGGAACATTAATTGGTTTATCCAACGGACATGAATTACACTAGCATTATATTCTACTTCATCTAGCGCATTAAGGAAGATCCTCTTCGGATTCTTAACTTTTGGCCTTTTTATTTAGGAACATATAATAAGAAAGTATTAATTATTATCAATTTTATATGTGTTTTGTTTAAAAGATCCTTATTTATTCCTGATTAAAAATTAGGATTTTCTTAACCTCAGCTCTAAGGGCTGAGGATAAGAGACTAAAAAAAGTATTTTTGCATTGAAAGATTAAATGTTTAATACTTTAAGAGTTAGTGGGTTAGTATTCCAAGACTTTTTTTCTACTTTTTTACCTCTTATCCTCAGCCCTAAGGGTTGAGGTTAAGCAAACCCTAAAAATTATGATAGTATTTAATTTTTATTAGGAATTGTGTTCATTAATTAATGTATAGTGGTTTAGAGATGAGAGATGATAAAAGTAGAATTAATGAAAAGTATGAGAAATGATTGAATGAAGGGTTAAAGTTGGAAAGAAAAATATGTTTATACATTAAAATTGTAAAAAGACAAAAAAGTGGAATAAAAAAACAGTCTGAAAAGCCAAAAATTAAAGAACGGAGGACTATGTTGCAAGAATACGGTTACGGTACCAAATACGGGTAGGATATCGGGTACGGGGTACGATATTTTCTAAAAAGTTAGGGTACGAGCATGGAAATATAAATTTTAATTTTATAAATAAATAAATATATACTCGTATAAACAAAGTGAAAATAAACGATTTTGACATTGAAATAACATATGAATATCGTAAAATTAGAGGTTAATGCTCAAAATAAGTCAAGATATAAGGTTGAAAGATTGACTATAACATTAAAATATAAATTCTAAGGTAGTAAAAATTACATTATTGGTACGATCCACACATACAATATACCTTAACATATCAGTTACAACTACCGAGGAGTCGATACGTGTACCCGGTACGGATACATTATCAGTTAGAAGTACCCATGTTTCATAGACGGAGAAAGTATTAAAAAAAATTGAGATTATCAAATTGGGTATATATAAATAAAAACAATTTCGAATTGTGGATGATTACTTCTTATCTACTTTTTTAGGAAATAAAAAATAAATAAATATAAAGTCAAATTACAATTATCATGTATGTGGTTAAAGTAAAAAGACAATTCTTTTACTCTCTTCATTCTTGTATATAAAGTATAAGCACTAGTTTGTGGGAGTATCTTAATTTTTTTTTTTAAGCACTTAGTCTAATTTTTAATAACATTAATTACTTTTTTTTTTCATAAACATTCATATTTACTTAACGTTTTTTAGATTTCCAAAGATAATTATAGCTTTATAGGAGTAATTTTGAAAAAATATAACTATCAATTATAATAATAGTGCTATTAACAATATTAACTAATTTCCTTAATTCACACGAAAGTCTTTATATATAAGACCAGACGGATTGAGTATTTATGATACTCACTCCGTCTATATATATATATATATATATATATATATATATATGACCATTTTGATATATTCCACATCCATTAAGAATTAGTTAATGGTATTAGAAAGGTGAAAAAATGTATTTTCTAAATTATCCCTATTAATAGTATAGAAAATTTAAGAAGTATTAAATAACAGAATAAAGTATCTCCTCGTATGAGGATATATGTTACCTCCTCAACCCACTTAAATAATGCCACGTGGCTTTATTTTTTAAATATTTTTTGTTGAAAAAAACCCCAATTAATACTATGATTAAACACAAAGTCAACAACTGAACATATAGCAAGAGAAACAAGAACGCGAACGCAAAAGAAACAAGAACGCCACTCCCCCATTACCGTTGGGCCCCGCCGCCCACCCACTACTGTCGCACCGAGTGCTGTCACCGTTGCGCCGCTTCTGTTACCCACCCATGTATCCTAATAACAACAACAATTGAACACCATGCTGCAAATTGGAAAAACATTACATTACTAAAATTAAGGCATGAATGCTTTCAATCACTCAACGTTCAATATCTCTTCTCATGGATTTCATGATAATCATTATTTGTCTCATCAACATTATATGATTTCAAATTTATCACCTCCTAGTTAATGTAATATCAGAAGAATCAAAATAAGAATTTGGGAATGAAGGGCTGAAAAGGGTGTGGCTTATTTGGATTGATGAAAACATGAATAGGAACAATGACGGTGGTTGCTGGTGATAGGTGGGCAGCAGCAGTTTTTGGCATGGCGGCGCGACGGCGGTTGCTAGCATGGCAATTATTGTTGGCGGTGGAGGCATATTGATGGTGGCATCTTGGTTTATCCTCAACTGCCGTTATGCCCGGTGGGAAAAGCTTTTTAATTTATTTGGAATTTTTTAGAAGAGAAAAAGCATAAAAAAATGAGGACTTGTCATTATTTTAGTGGATTAAGGAGATAGTTTCTCTCCTCATATGAGAAGATACATTATTCTCATTAAATAAATAGGAGTGTTTATGAAAAGAAACAATTAATTGTTATTTTTTTATAGGCAAAGTATTTTTGATTTTTTTTACGAAAATAGGGGAAGAGGATTTAAATCCACCAAATGGTCGACGCCTAGGATCGAACCTGTAGGGTAATTATTATATAATAAAATGTATTAGTGAATGTAATTATTATATAATAAAATGTAATGCAATTATGATATAATGCATGTGATAGATATAAAAATAAAAATTACTCCCCTGCAGTAACCGTGGTGCAGCGTTGATACCCCATCTCCTCTAGTTCTTTTATACTAAATGATGGGCCACTACCTTACTTCAGGCCTTTTTTTTTGGGGCCTTGTGGCCCGTTAGGGCTTGGGAACCCTAATGCAGCAGCTGCTGCTGTGTGTTGATGTTGTTGAATATGTTGTTGTGGGCAGCGGCGACAAGCGTGGACCCGGTGGTGACGATGTTCAACAGTGGCTAGGGGCTGCAACTCGTGACTCGCCGGAGTAGGAATTGCATCGATCACCACCGCCATCCCCTCCGGCGATCCTGCACCTCGCCACGGCGACTCCTCTTTTCTGGTCTCCTTCTTTTCTCTTATCTCTCACCTTGCTGGCCACTCGATCCGAAGGAGATGACCAAGCCGTGACCACGCAGAGATTACCTCGTTCGCAAAGGATGGGATTGAGAAGCAGAGGCTGTAACACCCCGATTTGGCAACTTGAAAACCACAACTGGAATAGTGAAAATCTGGGCCCAATTTTTTTTTTTTTTTAAAAACATGTGTCAAACAAGATGAGAACAATTAGACTTTCCAAAACATAGTTGAATTTAAAACTCATGTTCTCACTTCGCATGCACTTTTCAAGTTCCAAACCGAGATGTCACAAGACACCGCACTTTGAAACTTGTTTTCAAAACCTTGTTTAAAACACGGCCCGTTTACTCCTTTCGAAACGTTAGTACTAAAATAAACTTTAATTGGGGTTACAGCACTATAGAGCCAGGACTTTAAGTAACTTGTAATGGAAATACAAAACTTTGAGAGGGGATTACCTAACTTCTAGTCATCGCCACTAATGCTTCCGCCGCGCTACTCTGATTCTTGGGTCATCATACCCTCGGGTCGCATGCAGCGTCATCCTCAGTAGTATTCCTTCAATGGAGATGCTCCTATCTCCCGAATAAGCTGGAACTTCTCTATGTTTTCCATCTAAGGCCATACAGAAATTTCCCGATTCCAAACAGACATATAGGAGAAAGTGAGCTACCCAAAACATGTAATGTCGACTATGTGGATTTACAATAGGCAATTATTAAGATAAGACAGTAAATAACAAACAAAACATCTAAACAAACACAATCATCATCATCACATAAACACCATCTCATCATTACTTCTCAAGACTCATTCCATACTCAACACTTCATACCATTTTCATTCTTTTCCTTTTCAATCTTTATGTGTATTAAGTCTTATCATCACAGTTCACTCAATGACTTGGGGAACCATCATTGAGGAAAAACGTCTCTCACGTCTACATCTCCTCGATCATCCATCCACACCTAGTCGGAAGCAAACAGGAGTACATGACCTTTACCGTGCGGGCACGACAGCTGTCACAACACAAATGGCCCCAGGCCAGGAGGACTCTGCCTCAATCAACTCACAATAAACATGGCACACTGCCTCGCAGTGGCAAACAAGATGCCCCACTCCAGCCCTCTCACTGTTCTCGAATTGCCATAGGGGGCGACAGTACTAGTCTAGTCTCGAGTGTAGAACTCACCACGGCATAGGACCGGCCTGCCCGTACCACATGTGGAATTCGTTCCACCTAGAATAGCACTCAAGGCTTCTTGACGTATCACCGTCCTTACCCTCCCCTATTGCAATCACAACCCGAATATCCGCAGATACTCCGGGGTATCTTCCTCTCCACTACTTCGATACGACACTCATACCTCACCGCGTTTGTATATATCTTTTAGAGCCTTTTAAAGCTTAAGATTTTTAATCGGCTTAATCCTACTAGTCGGCTCGTCCTTGGTGCATCCCTTCAACGAAGCCCGACCACTAATCGTTTGATCTCTTCCCCAATTAATCACATAACACTTCACATCTCATATCGCACCCGTTCTCATCTCATCGCATCACATTCTTTCTCATCACAACTCATCAACTTTCTCAAGGCTCATTCCATCATCTTTTTCAAAAACATTCTTTCACAAAACTTTTCAAAAGTATAATTTCAGAAAAACTTTCACTTCACCAAAACGTTCCCAAGAATATCATTTCAGAAATATTCTTTCACAAGACCTTCTCAAAATATGATTTTTCCCAAAAACTTTCACCAAAATCTATTTTCAAAAGACTTTCTCAAAAGGTTGTTCCAAAAAGCTTTTCTCAAAATATCATTTCGAAGACTTTATCAAAAGATTGTGTTCAAAAACTTTTATCCAAAATTATTCAAAAAGAAATTGTTTCATAAAACTCCTTTGAAAATATTGTTTCACACTTCTTCAAATACCTTTTCGAAAACCCTTTTCCAAAAATTTTCTTTCACAATTTTTTTTTTTTAAAAACCTCTTCTCAAAAACCATTTTCACAAATCGTATTTTTGGGTGAGTGTTAATGGAGGAGAAAACTCAACTCAACACTAAGCTTCTTCCCAAAAATAAAGCTGGCTGGGCGCTAATGGAGGAGCAAGCTCAACTCAACACTAGTCCCAGACTAAAACCAGAAACAACCAGAGCCACATCACATCTCATATCCACAATTCTTTCTCACTTCCATAATTCATACCCAGTCTCATCTCTTTATCTCTTTGCTATTCCAACTGCTCGTCATTACTTCTCAATTATGCAACCTTCTCATCACTCTTTCTTTCAATTATCCTTTCTTACTTTCACAATTTATTTCTTATCCGCACATTATTCAACACACAATATTTCTCAAACGACAACATAATTACTTGATCAGTAAACGGATCACTTGTAAAGCAGGGTAAATAAGTAATTCAAACATAAACAATCAGGAAACATAACATCATGCTTAATAACCCAATCTCAGTCATTCGGGTGGATAGCCAAACACACAAACAAACAATTGCTATCACATACACCACTACGCTAAATGAGATTGGAGTCCAACCTTTGAGATGATTGGACCTCTTAATAAGTTACCTAAATACCACGGCGTCTTAAGGGAAGCCCCTCTCTCACCTCAATACCGAAGGTCTCCGAAAGCTCTCCGAAATTTCCCGATCATTAATTCTGTCTCGTTTCCTTTGCGCCGGTCGTCCGAACTATAGCATTTTTCCCGTGCGTTAGAAACGTTTTCAATGAATTCCTTAATTTGTTTGAAAATACTTTGGGATCATTTTTTTTTTGAAAACACATTGTTCATATTCAAAAAATTTTCAAATACGAATTAAACAAAACGTTTTTAAGGAAACTTTGAAACAATTTCAATTTAATTTCTTGGAAACAGAATACATTCCTCTTATGGTAAATCCATTTTAAAATATTCATGCTATAAAATCATTATTATTACTTTTTTTTTAAACAGAATTTAGAACTTAAGAAAATAAAGTTCCAAAACCATTCTCAAATCACTTTAAGTTTTTCAAACCATACTTTTTCAGTAAAACATTTTTCAATTCAAACATAGAAAAACACATTTAGCAGCACATCACTAAAACATTCATAACTTCACATAAAACAATTCATATTAAGCATAAAAAATTTCTTTTTAATTATTAAATCAATTCATTTATTTTTATCCTTCAAAACCGAAAAGAGTGAAAACAAATAAGACATCAATTCTATCACACACATAACATCATGCATACAACACATAGTCATTCACAAAAGTCATTTCATGGAAACAATTTTCCTAGCTATCCTAGTAGGCTCTAACCGAATCATTTTGGTACAAATTTACAGGGATTGATGCACATATAAAAGCACAAAGCAAATGAGTTTATTTACTTTTTAGATTAGGAACCGAGAGCATTAAAAGAAGATTTAACAAATTTAAATCAAACAACGAGTTAAGCTACTAATCAAAGTTTCATTATTTTTATTTTTCTTAATGATTCCTGCATGAACTCTCTAAGCCCTTTAGATTAATTTAATTTTCATCATATATGTATCCTAAACCATGATCAAAATAATTTCCTATTCTTTTTCCTCATGACCGAACACTAAGATGCAACAAACAAGGTCTTATTTACTTTTTCAATCATACAAAATCATATCAAGACATCAAACACATCATGCATCACGTTATCAAAGCAAGTTTTTTATTAAAGAATTTCAACAAAAATTAAGTTCATTTCAAGATCACACTTAATATTCAAAAATAATCATGCATGCACTCAAAATTATCAAATCTAGTCTTATCCTACACATGCATTAAATTTCCACATAATAAAAAGCATGAGATCTATTTTTATTGGATATGGCCGAATGGCCTCTCACAAAATAAAGCACACATAAAAAATCAAACATTTTAAACTAGATCATGTTTGCACTTCATTATTTTAAAATTTGTTTATCTAATCTCCTTTTCTAAAACCGTGGCATGCATTGCATAAAAACATGGTTTTTCTATTAGAAGTTAACATGCATGCTTTTGGGACATGGATCATGAGACATATTCATACAAATCAATACATCATCATCAAATAACATGTAAAACCATAGATTTCAATTTTGTTTCACGCAAATTTGAATCATATGTTTACTCATGAAGAAATCACACAAACATATTATAGATCATCATTTAAGTGAACAAAATTTAGCATACAAGACTAAAAGTCATCAAAGCTCACGGGTCCAACAAAAATTCAACATGCAAGACCAAAAAATTTCAAATCAAGTTCAAAACACAAATTAGTTTATCCAAGCATTTCTTAAAAATACCCTAGCTCACGGTTTTGATCAAAAGTTCAAACATGCAAAACCAAATAATTTTTTTTTACCATTTATTAAACTTAGATCATAAATTAATTTGTCAGATAAGCACATAAACACATAGATCATGGTTTAGAACAAGAAAAACATACATGCAAGAGAAATCCATGTCAAGTTTCATACAATCTTAAGCAAAACTTTAGATCTTCAAGTTTGAGTTAGAAAACATCAAGATCAAGTCAAGAAGGCATAAACCGAACACACATATAGAGTTACAATTAAATTTTGTCCATGAAAGTCCAAAATCAAGAAAGAATAGCACATAAATTTACTTTACAAATTATAAGAATAAACATGCATGAAGAAAACAAGAGGGATCTACAAGCTAAAAAGAAAAACTAGGCTATTACATTCTTCTTCTTGATCTTCGGATTTCCTAGTAAGAAAGGTGGTTCTTCAAGCTCCTAAGGCTTAGATCTTCAAAGGGGAATGGCTTGATATGAGGTTTTGGGTTTCCTTCTTCTTCTTGATCTTCGGCCGACTCTCTTTCTCTCTTTCTATTCTATTTCTTTTCTTATTTCTCTCTAAAGGTTTGATGAGTCCTTTAGAGGAGTGTTTTGCGTTGGAAGGAATGAGAAGGGGTGAAAATGAAATGAATCAAGGCCACATGCATAAATAAACTCACGAATCACCCCCTTTTGCCCTTGGCTTAATTCGGCCAACACACAATTAGGGAGGGGCGGTTTTGTCCTTCTTATTTTGCATGGCTAGATGTCTCCAAAGTCAAGGGGGCATGGTGATGTGGTCTAGGTCTTAGGGGTCAATTAGGTTGAATGGGTCATTGGCTCTAGTTAGGGTTTCTCCTCTCATTTAGTTGGGTTAGTTTTGGTTCCTAGTTTGGTTCCTTTGGTTTCTTAATCTCTAAGTCTCTAAGATTCTAAGCCTACACACACACATGCACACACCCACGGCATACACATAACACACACACTTATCATGCACTTGCAAATGACACATACACACCTTCATGCACAAGCACACAACCGTGGCACCTTCACATGCACACACATGTCACACACATTTTATTTTCTTAAGTCATTGATTTATTCCTAACCATGTCTACTTAAAAATTACTAATTCATATACTAATGCAATTTAGGAAATCACATTTTTATAGTCATTCCCACGCCTCACACATACTTCAAGCATATAAAATTTATCACATAATGCACACTCATATCATGCACCTACAAAATACATTTATATACACAAACCGTAACACATACACACATATTAACTCAAACACATACCACACAAATTTCATACCAAGATATCACCACCAAAACACATTTTCTTAAAAATTCGTTTTTCTTAGGTTCAGAAAATAAAATTTTTATAAATCACTCCAGAAAATCCAAAAATTACATTTCTAATAGAAATCACAATTTAGTAAATCAATTCCCATCTTAACAAAATCATTTGTTTTTCCCCTTATAAAATATCTTGCTTGTAAAAATCCATGGAAATAAGCACTTTATTTCTTTCTCATGATAATACTTTTTCTGAAAAATCATCGTTTCAAAATTTCTTTCGTTAAAAATCGTTTACGCACGTACGGGAAAAATGCGGGGTGTTACAGAGGCGGAGCTGGGCTCGCAACCTTGTTGTCCTCCCTGGTTCGCGAACCCCTTCTCTGGCCCGTGAGTCGTTCGTCACCGCCACGGCAACGGTGGCTCTGAGAACGACCGGGGGGGGGGCTTCGCGGTTGAGTTCGGCGCCCATGGTGGCGGTGCTTCGCGTGACGGTGGAGATGAGAGAGAGAGAGCTAGATGCGGCGGCCCTGAACAACAACGTGAATAGCGCCGGCAGCAACCGTGGACAGAACCCGCAGCCACCACGGTGGTTGGCTCCTCATCGTTTCAGCAGCCAATGTTGTTGTTCTTCCTTCTTTATTATTTTTTTTTTTGTAATTGTGGATGAGAATCGGAGTTTAAAGATTCCCACAGACGGCGCCAATGTAGTGTTCCAATATTGATGAAACACCACGATGTGTTTGATGGGTTGTTGTAGCTGGCGAGGGTGACCCCGGTCCTACGTATCCCCAGTGAAAAGGGAATCAAGCCACACGTAGTTCTTGAGAGTAGGGATGAGAGAACATACCTGAAACCCTAGCTGTGATGAGCTATTTATAGGGTTTGGAGGAGGTTGATATGGGCCGTTTGGGTCCTGTATCAGAGCTGTGCTGAACCAGGATTCTGTGAGATAATATCGGAGGATTATGCTCTTAGAATCTGGTTAGGATCAGCTGAAGATCTCATGTCTAGGCTGTTGCGAGAATCTAGGAGAGATTTGCGGAAGGGATAAGAAGCCTCGGTGAGCCTGAGTTTATCCACGAGTCGACTGTATGTCTCGGTCCTAGAGTCCCGAGCCTGATGGATTGGGGACCGGTCGTAAGGCTCGGTTCCATCAAGTCCGAGCCTGGTCCTCTCGTATGCTCGGATCCCATGAGTCCATGCGAAGGACTTTCATGACAGGTAAACCGAGCAAAATGCCCTTAGAGGAACCTTTTGGTGAGACTCGGGTCCGTATATGGTCGGCAGACCCTACAGAACCCGGAACTTCCAACTCCCAAGGTTTAAGACTTGGTATATGACCATGTGAGTTACACCTACTTGACAATTAATTATTATTAAAAATTGATATAGGACAAAATAAAAATGTCAAAGTGTCTTACATCAAATCATTTGATCTATACTTAGCGTCTCAGCCCGCAGTGCCTAATGAAAAAAGAAATAATTGTTGTTTTGTTCCATAAGATAACCCGTGCTTGTTTATGACAATATAAAACCTTTTGAAAATGAAACATATTGTTTGTTGTACAAATTTAACAAGGCCATGCACATATAAAGATTAAAGAATTGTTCTTCTCCGAGTGACTATTGAGTAGAAAATATACTCATTACCACAGTTATAAGTAAACTTTCACACATTACAATCGGTTAGATTAATACAGCCTTGTCGCCTTGGTAGAGTAAGAGCAGAACTGTAGAAATTAAAGTTAGGCTAGAAGAGAAGTTAGGAAGTAGAATTTGGTTTTTAACATTCTATTTAACCAACCCATCATCACCAGCCGATAAAGCATAGTTGGTGATGTCTTTTCTATCTGCCGTTTGTTTAACTTGAAATAGTTTATATGTGAATGCATTATTTGCACCTTACCGATGGATAACATGGATTACAATTTGATTCTGTTTCATTCTAAAGGTTAAATTTGTGCCATAGATACCTTTGGTTGATGTGAGAATATATGAAGTTTTGGTAATCACCCTCACATTTCATTTTCTTTATTCATGTACTAGGGGAGAAAGAATATTATCAAAAGCAATTTGACACCTTAAGGTCTTTTGAGGAGGTTGATAGCAATAAATCATCACATATCATTGCTGGGGACGAATTAGAGATTGCGGAACAAGAACAATCTGAGAGGGCAATGAAAATATCAAATTGGGCAAACATTCTCCTGCTTTGTTTTAAGGTACTACGCCACTGCATTAGACTAATGATGTATTATAACTTATAAATAAGGTTTCACAACAATAAAGTGATGTGTTAAGTACTTATTTTTTTAAAGTAGAATAAAATTTAGAGATCAATGAGTATGTATTGACGATGTACATTTTTTTACATCATCAGTTTATCATTTATCATTCATTTATATTACTTTAATCTAAAAATCAACAACCATAAACGAATGAATGATGAATAATGCACTGATTGTGTAAAAAAACCTTTACAATGTCAATGTATTCTCCATTTTCTCTAAAATTTATTGGATTAAATAGATCTTAAAAACGAACCTCTCAAAAATAAAATAAGACAAACCACCTCTAAACAAAATAAGTCTCTCAAGTTGCCCATACAACGTTCAAATGTTGTTGATCCGTGAAGGTAGATTTATATTTATTTTATGAAACATGCATGCATCGCATAGAAAGTGGCTGAATAATGAATCCTAAGATCTGCCAATTCTTTCGTCTCATGACATACATCACGGAAAATTTTTGACTCAGGGTGAACGGAAAACTTTTGACTCGGGGTGAACGGAAAATTTTCGTCTCTTTGAGACGGAAAATTTGAAATTCATTGAAAACAATTTTGTTCATGAAAATACTAAATAGGAACCAAAATTTCGACAATAGATCAAAGTTTAAAACTCTTTTTCTAAGTTCCACAATTTTTGCCAAAGAAATGTTATATAAATTTGACAAGCTTTCCATAAATGCCTTTCACTTTTCATCAAGCAAATTTTCATCTTCATAATCAAAGACTTTTGCTAATTCCTTAGATAAGCTTCTGGTTGCGATGTTGTTTAGTTGAAAAATATTTCTTTTTACCTTTTGACCGAGCCAGTTTTGAAAATGACTTTCTTGGAAGCTTTGCATAGATAGAAGTAGTTGACACACTTGCGTTTTTTTCTTTTTTTTATAAACCTTCATCAAAATGAATTATATATCTCTCTAACTTCCTTAACTGAGTAACTCTAAGATCGTTACTCCCTCGATTCCATAAGTTAAGTTGATTTAATCAGGCTCTTGCACATAGATTGAGAAATGAGTAAATGATGTAAGAATTTCATATATTTTGACTAAAATACACACAATTAATAATAGGATAGAGACTAATAATAAATGTATGAAGATTATATTGAAGAGAGATGAAAAATTAAGTGATGAAAAAAAAAATGCGATAAATAAGGGTATACTTGGAACAAGAAATATAAATGAGTATTGAGTTTCTAAAAGAATATAACTTACGAAACAAAATTATAAACCTAAATAAACATAACTTATGAGATGAAGGGAATAATTTGTACTTGTAAATGATCTTTGGCTTAATTATATCACAGGTCCCTGAAGTTCGGAGTATTTTTGTCAAATACCCTTATTCTTTATTTTTCTATGTCTGACTTCCCGAAGTTACTTCTGGATTTGTCATATACCCTTATTATTAATTCTGACCAATTTTGCTGACATGCAATATCAAAATCATAGTCAGACGCAGGAGGTTGGTCATGTGGTGTCGCGTGATGTCACACGGAGCGAAAACGACCTCTCTCTTCAATCCTTTTTCTTCTTCTTTTATTTAACTAAAAATATTAATATTAAGTTTTTAAGTTTTTTTAATTTAAAAAAAAAAAGATCTTCGCCCACGAGGCACTACGTTCCTAACCTCTTGCGTCTGATCTGGATTTTGATGTTACATGTCTGCAAAATTGGATAGAATTGGTAGAAGGGGTATATGACAAACTCAGAAATAACTTCGAGAAGTCAAAAAAAAGATATCTATCAAAAGTACCTCAAACTTCAGAAACTTGTTACATAATAAAGTCATGATTTTTTAAAAACTCAGGAGAGAAGTAGCTAACATCTTTTCCCTCAATTAGGCTCGTAATATCATGGCCCAGAGTCTTGTCAACTAACGTGTTAGGAAGATCAATACGGGTATACTCCATTCAGCTCGAATTATAAGCAATTTTAATCACTTTTACGTTTATTAAGGAGATTAGTTGATTGTATTTAATTTTTCTCAAATTTATAAAAAAATAGAAATATTTTAGGAAAGTAGTATTGAGAGTACAATTTTTTAGAAATATTTTAGTAAAGTGACATTGGGAATGAAACAAAATTTAATAAAGTTAGTTAATTTTGCTTATATTTTAAGTCAAGAGAAATATATTTTTTGTTGCTTATAATTCGAGTCGGATGGAGTATGTATCTTGTACCCTGTCCATAGAAGAATAATTCAAACAAGCTCCATTAACTTTCTGAGCATTATTTTCATTAGAAAAATGCTAATCAATGCTTAAGGGCAATATTTAAGCAACTAAAATTGGTTATTTTGTATTGGAAATAATAATTCTAGGATATCAAAAACCGTGAAATATAGTTTTCCAATATTTATTTACCTATTTTGTAATCCTTTAAAGCCTCCTAATATACTCCTTCCGTCCTTTAATATAGAGCACTATTTTGGTAGAATTGATGTCCATTTTTATAAGTCGTTTTAGAATATCTAGGTAGTATTAAAAAGTTTATTCCAAATACACCCCTCATAATTGCATAAGGGTGATAAAGTAATAATTACAATAGAGAAATAAATGAATAGAGTTGTAAAATTTTAAATAAGGATAATCTTGAAATAACAACATATTTTTTGATAAATTTGAGAATAATAATTACGGGGCTCGAGGAATGAACGACATTCTTGAAAACCGAGATATTACCGCATCTGCACAGTGAGTAGCGGAAACATTCGTTGTACCCAAATCAACATGGGTTACTTAGGCAACGACACTGACTGTTTGAATCTCCGCCTGAAGGAGCGTCACACATTCTTGGTCATTCGTTTTCCAGCACCCAGCTGCAATCAACACAAGGATGAACTAAACTGGTTCCAGCTCAATTTATTACTCAAAGTTTGTGCCGTCAATGAGACAGGAATATCAAACTGCTTAATGGACCCTGGCACAATCAAATCGCTTCTTCATAGCAATATCGTTATCTACTGCTACGAATTTTCCAAATAGCTTCAAAACAAACTCAAAAAAGATAGGTTTCCAACCATGGAGAGGAACCTTACGTATTTTCAGCCAAGATAGATGATTCCTTCCATATAAATTTAGTTCCCATCTTTTTACCATATTGAATTTTTCCAACAAAATATCTTTGCATTTCTCCAAGTACAAATTCAATTCACTTTCACTTTCGAAAACGAGAAGGAACTCCTTCGAATCCATAGGCATAATTATGAAGACGTCCAAACCTTTGAGATGAAAGAATTCATAAAGATAGTTTACACTTTGCGGAACCAGTGTACATGCGAACGCATGTCTTTTAAGCCAATCTCTACCACTATTCGAAGAGGCATAGTAGATATTGCATTTGACAGTTTATTTAGCAAACTCTAATGGATTTTCTTTATATTCTTTCTTAACAAAATTTTCATATCTTCTTCTCTTCTTTCTTCAACATTTGTCACTTGTTAATCGATCGTTAATAAGTAAGCAAAGTACCATTTTGTGACACATCATTTTACTTGATAGTTCACATGTTCACCAGTCATTTGGAGCTTCTGCTTGAAAATTTGTTTTGTTGAAGAACCTTCTTTTGCAACCATGGGAAATAAATGAAAATACATAGAGAAATGAGAAAAACACATAGTTAAACATCTTAAAGTTTATGTGAATATTGGGGCTTGGATTATTATATGTGAGAGGATATATATTTAGATTCATGTTTTGTGAACTTTTTTACCACATATTCAAAAAGAGGAAAATAAGAAGAGGAAATTAGTATGCAGCAGTTCCTGATCCAATAAAGGCATTGAAAATTAGTTATCGATAACAAGTTAATCCAGTCAAGTAATCGGTTAGTTAGTCACTTAAAAATTTATTGTAAGAGTAAATAATCAATTTGGTCGTCCAAAAATTATGTTGTCATCAATTTTGTCATCCAATCAATTTTGCTATCAATTTAGTTCTTCAAAGATCAATCGTGTCACCAATTTAATACTCCAAGGATATTTGTTATCAATTTAGTTCCCCAAAAATCAATCGTGTTACCAATTTATTCCTCCAAATATATTTGGCACCAATATAGTCCCTAAAAAAACAATTGTGCCATCAATTTAGTCTTCTAAAAATATTTGCCATCAATATAGTTTATCAAAGATCAATTGCACCACCACATTAGTCCCTTGTGTTTCTCCGTTAAAGATAAGTATAACTTTATTTATGTGACATGTTAAATTATAAAATTTATAAGTTCATTATTATTTGGGGAATCGGAAAAATTTTAGAAACGAAGAACGAAGATAATGCGTCAAATTCAAAGCAGGGATAATGAAAAGGACAATATTCCTTCCACATTTCATGCTCCATTGTCATCCATGTTTAAAAGATTGGCTTGTGGGTATTTTGTTTAATATATTTGTTTATGTATTTAAGTTAATTTTATTTTATTTATATTTTTTTATTTAACGTATTACGTGAGTAAAGATAAACTGATTTGTAGTAAAACAATGCAAGGGACTATCGTGATAGTGTAATTGATCTTTAATAGACTATATTGATGATAAATATCTTTGGATGACTAAATTGGTGGTACAATTGATTTTTGAGGGACTATATTGGTGCCAAATATCTTTGGAGGACTAAATTGGTGGTACAATCGATTTTTGGGAGACTAAATTGATGACAAATATCTTTGGGGGACTAAATTTGTGGCACAATTGATGTTTGAGAATATATTTGGGGGACTAAATTGTTGGTAACATAATCTTTGGAAGACTAAATTGACTATAATTTGCTAATAACCGGTTAAGTTAATCAAGTAATCGGTTAAAGATACTCCCTCCAGTCCTTATTATAAGGCATACTTAACCGAATTACACATACCAAGAAAAGTGATTGGTTTTATGAATTCTATGAGAATATACTGTAACATTACAATTTTACCCCCTTAACTTTTCTTGGAAAATTCACACTCATTAATGAACAATAATAAACACATAGATAGTCAAAGCATTTAATAAAAGCAAAAAAGAGAAAAATCAATAAATGATGCATAGAAAAGATAAAGTGACTTATTATAATTAGGACCAAGAAAACTTTCTAGAATGTGACCTATATATAGGATAGGAGGGAGTATTAATTTGGCTGTTGACAATGAGTTAGTTATTCAACCCTTATTCAACTGATTTTCAGGCATTGCTGTCATGAGCTGACATCCCCGACATAAGCTCCCTTTCACTTCTATTGACAGTTAGATGTATATAAACTATTTCCTCCGTTCCACTTTATTTGTTACTTTAGCTTTTTTAACTTGTTCTAAATTATTTGTTGCTTTAAAAATTTGAGGGTGTATTAATTGATTTTTCCAAGTTTAACCTTGCATTTAATGTGTTGAAATATGTGAAATGAATGATAATTAATGTACTTTGAGAATATTATAGTAAATTTATCTAATAATTTTAAATAACTTTCTTAATTCGTGTGAAATTTTCAAAGTGACAATTAAATTGGAAGGAGAAAGTAACTAATTGTAATGATTGTTGTAATGAGAATCATTCTACATTTTCTTTCCAATCACTCAAGCATTTTCTCTCAAATTTAGTTTCGTTGTCTCACTTGACCTTCAAGCTCTTTCTCTTCGGATAACACACTCTCTTACAAACTTGTTAGCCATCTATGTTCACATTACTTTCCATTTTCGCTCTATTTTGACCATGAATCACACCTTTCAGGTATTGGCAACAATTAAGAGTGGGTCCATAGCTATTGCTGCATCAACACTGGATTCTCTGCTAGATCTGATGGCTGGTGGAGTACTTTGGTTCACTCACCTCTTCATGAAGAGCATAAATATTTACAAGTATCCCATTGGAAAATTGAGAATGCAACCTGTTGGTATTATCATCTTTGCAGCTATCATGGCTACTTTGGGTATGTGACAAAGAACAAGCTATGCATTGTATTTATCTAGATGTTAGGCTATCAATTTTATAGAAATCATTAAATTTAATTTTATTAAAAAATGTGGCAAGAATAATGAGAAAAAGGGGCAAGACTAAGGTGAAATGATTATCAACAAACACACTAATCATTCATAATTGCATAGTTAACATCGGGTGTTATTATTCCACATTAACTTAGCACTATGTTTAGCACTATCTAACATTCTTAAAGTAATTAATACGAGTATAAGCAAATTCCGAGTGTATGGTTCATTGGTAAGGATTGATCCATGTTTAAGCAAGGTCAGATATTCGAATCCTGCCTTGTGCAGGCAGCAGCGTTAAATCTCGGGGCTAGCTGTCATGGACCAAAAAAAAAAATACAAAGTATAAGCAACAATCACTAGGATGAGACTTTTCATTGGACATCTGACATTTTTATTAAGGTTTTCAAGTGCTGGTGGAAGCTGTTGAACAATTGATCAAGGGAAAACCATCTCTGAAGTTGACATCAGATCAATTGGTTTGGTTATATATAATCATGCTGACTGCCACTGGAGTAAAGCTTTTGCTTTGGTTTTATTGTAGAAGCTCTGGCAACAGAATAGTTCGTGCTTATGCAAAGGTATAATGTTTGTTGTGTATATACATCTTAAAAGAAGTCTCTATGGTCATCTTTGGCAATGTTAGCTTTTGAAATTTCATTCCTTTCTGTTATGACTTATGTTAATTACCAGGATCACTATTTTGATGTGATTACCAACGTAGTTGGTTTGGTTGCTGCTGTACTTGGTGATAGATTTGGTTGGCGCATTGACCCCACTGGTGCTATTTTGCTTGCATTATACACAATTTCAAATTGGTCTAGAACAGTGCTTGAAAATGCAGGTTCATTCTCTGCCTCTCTCCCTCTCCATACACACATTCTACTCTTTTTTTCCCTCTTTTCTTAGGTATTATTCAATTATTGTAGTGTATAAACAACTACTCATACAAACAAGCTTCACTAGGTAAAGAATTAAGTAGTTCATTTGATGGATTTAATTGGAATGCGCTGAAAATATCAAGTTTTATCGATTTAATTAGAAGTCAATGACAATATAAAAAGATCCCACCTTCAAATATCTAGGAGTAAAATTTGAACTAAAGGTTGAAAGATGTTTTGGTTGTTCCTCTCAATGCTTGTATTTCATCTGATTTATGGACTATGCACTCTACTCCAATGCATATTACATCTTTGTGTAGTTTCCCTAGTTGGACAATCAGCTCCACCTGAAGTCCTGCAGAAACTGACATACCTTGTTTTAAGATACCATCCTCAAATCAAACATATTGACACAGTCCGTGCTTACACTTTCGGAGTTTTATACTTTGCTGAGGTACTTTCATGTTCTTTATTTAAAAACTTAATTCTTTAGCATTGAGTTTTTGTTTTAGAAAATAAAGATGAAGCTAAAATTTCTCTCGGATGTGGATCTTGGATCTTATTATTCTGTTTAAAAGGAACATATAAAGGGAATTTAAGATAAACTAATTGGACGAAACTTGAAGTTCATTTTATGTGTTCGCGATCATTATTATCTTATAACTTCACCATGCTATACTCATGTTATGTTTTCCTTAGAGGACAGTTTGACAAACACTCACAACATTACTTATCCATAGTAACTTGATGTTCACTCCACATTTGACATGTTGCTTAAAACAGGTGGACATTGAACTACCAGAGGATCTGCCGCTGAAAGAAGCCCATGCAATCGGAGAATCTTTGCAGATAAAGATCGAAGAACTCCCTGAAGTTGAGCGAGCATTCGTACATCTCGACACTGAATGCAAGCATAAGCCAGAGCACTCTGTCCTTAACAGACTTCCATGCAGCCAGATATGAAACAATGAAGCTCGTAGATGTGCTTAGTTATCGGCACTTGTCCTTTGTGTTAATTAGTAGCTTCATAAACTCCCGGACTTCAATTACTATAGTGAGTGTTTGCTTTTCTTCTTCTCTAAGTCGAAGAAATGCAGGGCTAGAAGTTCTTAATGGAAGTGTTTTGTGTTTTTTTTTTTTATTTTTTTTTTCTAAAAGTAGTGGAAAGCTGGAAATTGTTGTTGCAAATTTTAGATTTTTGTTGCTTGAGGTAATAGAAGTGGAAGATGGAAGTAAGGACTCAGGACAACACCGCGGCTGTACTTAAATTGCTATTTGGGTCACCATTACAACATGAAATTTTATAAAATTGGCACAAAATATAAAAGGCTAAATTACGTGTTTGAATTTTACCTTATTTTTCAATTTCAAATAGGTTTCTTATGTTCTTTTGGTATCATATTGGTTTTTCATATTTCTTTTTACTATCAAGTTGGTCCCTAAGTCACAGTTTATTCTACATGTCAATATCTTATTGGTCCACATTTGCAATGTTGGAGAAAGAAATGACACGTGTGCATATCTAATTGATCCACATAGCATGAATAGTGATTCGTGGATGACCAAATTTATAGTGAAAAGAAACGTTAGAGATCAATATGATACAAAAAAATGTAACGAACCAATTTTAAATTGAAAAATAAGGTAAGTAACCAAATACAAAATTTAACTAATATAAAAATACTAATATTGTTGTAAAAGATACAATATGTGTTTATTTTTTTAATGGATATTATATTTTTATATTTATCCTATTTTAGTTTAAGTTTATGACTTGAGAAATTAGGATTATATTTTTTTTATCATAATTTAGTTTAAGTTTGTACTCTTAGACTTTTGATCGAAATGAAAAATATACTAGTTCTTGAAAGGACCAATTTAGTTCTTATAAAACTAGGCTCTGAATCTATAATGCTTCCTAAAGAATTAGTATTAAAATATCGTTCTCTCCTTCTCTCTTATTTCTTGTTAAGAAACTGAGTAAAGTAAATAATTATTGGAAAATGTAGTTTTTGATATTTTCGAGAAAGAAGATAATGCTGATTTATTGTATTTTTTCTACCTTCAGTAACCTTAACAATTGTCCGTAGGGTATTTGTTAGCAAGAACCTTTATATAAAACTTTATTTGAAATAAATAAGAGTGATTTTTATATTTATTATTTATTTATTTTTCTTAAATTATTCTTTTCTATCTAGAATTAATTTTCACAATGTTTATTTTTAGGATTAATTATCAAAATAGTTCCAGTAAATAATGATCCCATTAAAATTAGTCCCTGCAAAAAAAATGTTTTGGTTTTGGTCTCTGCATTTACATTTTATGACCAATTAAGGATGATATTATTATATTAATTCTAAAGGGTAAAAAGACAATTTCTATTACATAAGAGAACCAATTCAAAAACCATAACAATAGAGGACCCAAAACCTATGAAATCTAATAATAAAGGGACCAAAACAAACTACCAACATGAGGACTAAAATTTAACAGAAAGGACCAAAACCAAAATGTAACAGCCCGATTTTCGTAACTCAAAAATAACCAACTTTTTATTCATTTATGTTGCAAAAATGAAACCCATTTTTTTTTAACACATTGTGGAAGTGTTTGAAAATATGATAGAAAAGTTCTTGATGTCTTTCAACAACCTCTTTCGAAAATCGAGTTGTTATCGAAACCAAAACTTATACACTTAGTTTTACAAAACATTTTGCAAGAAAAGGATTTAGTTCCAATTTAAAATAGTTCATTACGTCTCGTCAAATGGCCATTGAACATTCTTCTCAAAGTTGTATGAAAAGTAGGGCATGCTTCAGAAGAAGCTCAGTTACATCATTAGTTCAACACATAGGTAATCCTTAATACAAAATACTCACCACAGTCTAACCCAACCATACTATCCCTAGACTACCCTATTGAAGACAATCGGGTGAAGTTCCTCCTTCCTCTCGCGTCATTTCCTCGCTTTCGAAGATGACACCCTCCTTGTTGTATTTCTCTCCTTGCTAGTAGATTCCGGCTCCGCTCCATTGAGAGTGGTGGAGTTCCTCCGAGTCTCGTACCGAAACTTCTCTGCGTAGTTCTTATATCCTTGCACGGTGACTCGTCCCAAGTGTGGCTCCAAGTTAACTCCACTAAGTTGATGATCCGGATCTGGAATCACGATCTGAGTGTAGCCGGTCCAGACCCAGCCGCTTGGAGTGCGCTTCCAACTTCTTCCATATTTGCTCAACGTGGTAACGTTCATGCAATACTCCATCTGCTCGTTGAAATACCAGCAGCACCGATATGCCAACGAACAGGAGAGAGTAAGCGATCCGAACGACGAATCGTCGACGGTGTGGGATTACGATAGGCAACATAATAGAACCACACAAACATACAACAATCAAGTATTTTATCCTCACTACTATTATTATTATTATCTTTCATTATTTTATCAACTTATTTTACTTCTTGTAAACATCCTTCCCTTTTCTCTCTCTTTTCCTTTTCATAACTTTACTTCACTTTTACTTCAGACTTATCAATTCACGATCTTTAATAATTAGGGGGATTTTAAGATCTCATCA
The DNA here is from genome assembly GCA_037953625.1 of Crotalaria pallida. NCBI lineage: Eukaryota > Viridiplantae > Streptophyta > Magnoliopsida > Fabales > Fabaceae > Crotalaria > Crotalaria pallida. Next base: position 30,835,002 of record CM075653.1, read on the forward strand.
ATGTATTCATTTCGTTCTCGGCTATCACACACGTCTACATCTCCTCGGTCATCCACCCAATCCTAGTCGGAAGCAAACAGGAGTACAGGACCTTTACCGTGCGGGCACGACAGCTGTCTCAACAATAAATGGTCCCAGACCAGGAGGTCTCAGCCTCAAATCAAATCATATCAATTCATATACATGGCACACTGTCTCACAATGACAAACAAGATGCCCCACTCCAGTCCCTCTCACTGTTCTCGATTTGCAACTAGGGGGCGACAATATATTTCTAGTGGGCCCGCAGAACTCACCACGGCATTGGACCCAGTCCCCACCACGTTAGTGCGCCACATGTGGAGTTCGTTCTGCCTAGAAACATACTCTAGACTTCTTGACGTTTCACCGTCATCGTCCTCCCCTAATGCAATCTCCTCCTAAGTATCCGCAAATACTTATGGTTTCTTCCTCTCCACTACTTCGCACTCTCATATCTCACCGCGTATGTCTTTAAAGTCTTTTATCTTATTTTAATTAACCTAAGTTCGGCCCGGCCTTCGTGCAACCCTTCAACGAGTCCCGACCACTAACTGGGCACAATCTTTCTCTCATCATTTCCCACATAGCACAGAGCTGGGATCACATCAACAACTCGAATCTCATTTCTCAAACTTTCTCAACATTCTCCATTTCCCGCAATCGCCTCATTTCCAAAATCTTTTCTCAAAACAATATTTCCAAAAGCTATCTCAAAACCACATTTATAAACTTTCACAAAATATCCTTTCGTAAACTCTTTCATAAAATCTTTTCTCGTAAATTTTCTCAAAGTCTCTTTCCACAAACTCCCTCAACCTCTTACTTCCAAAACTTTCTTAAAAAGGCTCTGGTTTACACAAAGTTTCTAAAAATCTGCTTTCATGATTTTTCACAAAATTCCTTTTTCAAAACTTTTCTGAAAATACTTCTTATGATCTTTTCCGAAAACCTCTTTTCAAAAACCTTTTCAAAAATCTTTTCAAAACAATATTGCTCTTCTCAAACCTTTTCAAAATCTCCTTTCTAAAACCTTTTTCGAAAATCATATTTTTGTTGAGCACCAATGGAGGAGCAAGCTCAACTCAACACTAGTCCTAGTCTAAAACCAAAAACAAAGGAGCCCAGCTCCTGTAACACCCCGTAAATTCCTCATATTAAATTAAAACACTAGAGAAATAATATTTTTGAGAAAATAGTTTTGAAAGAGTATTTTCTAAAATGATTCACCTTAAATTCACGTTTTCAAAATAAATAGTGATTTTAAAGAAATGATTTCTTTAAGTAATGCTCAAGGTTTAGAAAATTGAGTTTTTGAAATCTATATGCTTGATGTTTTTATAAAACATTTGTGATTTATGTATGAGTTCCTTTGAGATGGACAAGAATTATTTTATAGATATGTATGTGTGTACACGGTTTTGATAAGAGTAGGAATGTTTAGAATAATAGGAGGATTAAATAAATGTGTATGATGCATGAATGAATGTAGGTATGATGCGTGTGTATGTATGTGTGTCGTGTGAACATGATGCCCTCGAGATGTTAATTATGTGCATGCTTATATGTGTGAAATGTATGCATGAGCCTATGCTATGTGTTGAACATGAAAATAAATTACATGAGTATATGTGTGTGCTAGTGTATGTAGTTCGACCATGTTAAGAATAGAAGGACCAAGTAGGAGCCATTTTCTTAAGAATTAAGGAAATGAAATTTAAATAGAAAAATAGGAGGAAACTAGGTTAAGTGACTCATGAAACCTAGTGAAGACTTTCCTTCCTCCATGTCTCCCACGACATGACCTCCCCCATGCAACAAATGGGCTGGACCGAATTGCCCTTAAGTTTACACTTTGAACCAAGGCTAAAAAGGGGAATGATCCATTCCTTGCCTTTGCCCTTAAAACCGTAAGTGTTGGCTTTGGTTCATATCTCATTTTCCTTCATTCATTTTCTTACCCACACAAACACAAACACACTTAGTTTCAAGAGCACTCTCAAGCTCTTGAGACTCATATAGAGAAAGAGAGGAACCCGTGAGGGGAAGAGAAGAAGAAGAGTGAAAATCCCAAAGCCCTTAACCCAAACTTCTTCAATTCCTTTCTCAATCACCTTCTTCACCAAAGATCAAGGAGGAAACTACCCCTTAATCCTAGAAGGAGAGAGACCGAGGCAAACCCAAGAGGAGGAGAAGAGGAGATTTGAAGATTTAAGTTAAGAATTAAGGTAGAGCGAGTTTTGATTTAACCATTTTGTTGTAAAGGACTTTTAATGGACTTTATTTAATTTTGTGATGCATGTAATTATTTTTGAGCGATCTTGAGATCTAAGTGTCTTGCTTGTTATTTTTATGCTTTGATCTTGAAGGTTGATGTGAAAAAGCTTTGTCTCTTACTTGTAAAATTTCTTCATCTCGGTTTTGCTTGAAATTTGTGTTTAAGATTCATAAATTGTATTGACTTTCTCATGCATGTTAATTTTATGGCCTTATAATTATTATTTTTCTTTGAATGTTCTCTCTATGCGTTGATCTTGGATTTTTATGAAGGAATGAACTTATAAATCATCAAACCAAGAACTAAATGATTCGACCATGAGTAGAAGGTTTAGGTCTTGATGTTTTTAATTTGATCTAAGTGAGTTCATGCCACTTCTATGTTTAGAAAAATTAACTTTTAATTTATTCTTCACGGTTTGCTTGAAGATTTGAGTTTTAGTTATATTTTTGTTTTGATCTTCTTTGTAAAATCCTGATTTTTCGTATTATAAATTTTGAGTCTTTATTGAATTACGTAATTGATTCTTTTAAATAATAATTATAGTGTTGGACATTTTCATAAAATATCCTATAATAATTACGGAAGTATATTTTATTTTTAGATTATAAAATAAAGTAACTTAAAGTGGTTACCCTATTTGAAAAATACACTTTCTATTTCTTATTTTTATTCTTATTTTGGATATACTCCATATTGAAATATTTCATGTTTGATGTTTATAAGTTTCTTATGATTTTATTTTAATATTGAGGTATAAGATTGATTATTGGTATTTCTTTGTTTAAAAAAAAAAAAAACAAAACAACAACAACGTGTGCTGTGCAAGAAAAAGGGAAACCCTATTTCCCTTACGTTGGATATCAGCCGGCCCTAATTTGTGAGCAGCCGCCAACACCTTTCTTCTTCGTTGCTTTCCCTTTCTCTCTCGCCACCTTCCTCCCTCTCGTCTCTCTCTTCATTGCCCTCTCGGCCGCCACCCTTGTTCTTGTTGCCACCGCCAACACACGTACTCCATCATCGCCTCCATCTCTCTCTCTCTCTCTCGCGCGTGTATGCCTTCAACCCAGTCGCGATTCGCGACTCACTGCCCTTGGGGTCGCGATCCAGCTACAGCCGTGACCAGAAACTCGCCATCGCCGTCTCCTCCTTACGCTAGAGACAACCACGAACCAGCGCCGCTGCCTTGCGTGTTCTCCCTCCTCTAGTTGCGCCGTCGCTGCTGTTGCTGGAGAAGGAGGATTCGCGAGCCATGGATCTCCCTTCGCCGCTCGTGCTCGTCTCCGCTGCCATGGAGGACGCCGCCGCCGCCAAAGTGGGGAGAGCTGCATCCTTCTTTTGCTGGTGGCCATGGATGCAGGGGTCACGAGTTTGGTAAACCGACGCCGATACCGTCGTTACCGTGACCAGTCCCTCTGTGGTGCTTTGAACCGGATCGGGGCTGAACCGAACCGAAGCGACCTTCAAAACCGCATTTGAGGGTATATCTCTAATACCTTTTTAATTACTCTATGTTTTGTTTTAAATTTTTCATACTAATGCTAATTTTAGTGTTATCGGTAACAATTACAAAGTGTTAAATGGTTTTAGAATGTTATTTTGGAAGAACAAATGATATTGTAGTTTAATATTGTAGTTTTATATACTGTTATGTATATTTATATATATATATATATAATGATTTTAAGTGGTTACTTTGATTTGGAATAATATCGGATTAAACGTTATATCAAATGAATTGTTTTGAAGATTATTTTAGTTAAACGTGTTAGGTTCCTAAGTAAGTGAGTTGTAGTTTAGCTTGGTAGACTTGTCCCTAGGCTGAGCAATACACCAGTTAATTAGGAACCTGATATAAACGGCATAACGTTAATTCGAATTGAAACCTTGAACGTTAATTCCAAGTTGAAAGGAAGTGTAATTACCTTAATGTTGGAAACGTGAGTTATACTTATTTCGAATCGGAAATACTTCCTTTTAGTTTGGAATTAATAGTGTCAAGCAATATAGCTTTGATTTTGTGACTTGAAGCTAAAACTACTGAATTTTGATGTATTTTTTGATAAATATGTTAGTCTTGAAAGTTAATGTATTTTCAACAGGAAGCTACACTATTTTATTGAAGGGACAATTGTTCTAATTTCATTTGACTATGATTTATGAATTTTAATTAAATGTTTTCAAAAATTAACTTGTTTCGGTTTTCACTTAAAGTCCCTTTTTCGTAAAACGCATTATACCGATTACTATTTATTTTTATATGATCGGTTAGACGACGAAGGAGCTTTAGGATCAGCGCAAGTGAAAGCACTGAACCGCGCTACGTTTGGGCAGCACTATATGAAAGGAAACAGGTTTATGGAAACGCAAGGTAAGGAGTGGGTATTAGTGAGTATTACCATACTCTGGGGAATAGTTTGTGGTATGTATATAATGATTGCTAGGAGTTATGTGTTAGTTAGGAAATTAGAAAACCTAGGGGAGAAACTAAATAAAATTGATAATAATGATCTTAATTAATGAGAGTGCCTTGGTTAAGTAATAAAAGTGAATGTAACTCTAATAAATGTTTGTGATTAAGTATATGCTTAGTTGGTGCTAAATGTGATGATATATGTGTTTGGTGCTAATTGTTTATAAATAAATGTTAAATTGTTGTAAAGAATGTGAAGTTGTGGCTATTTGATTATATATGTGCTGATCATTGAGGCTTGGTTTGACTTTTGTGAAAATGGACTGGAATGATGGAAAATTTTGGTTTATATATATATCTACTTGGAAAATGAATTTTTGATATGGAATAAAAGGGAATGCAGTGTGACTTGATCCTTGGGCAAGCCGGCACACTAGGTGCCCTGCTAGGTGGTGAATTGCCTGCTAGGGCCAAATTCCTGTCAGGCCAATTGCCCATTAGGTCCTAAATTCCCGTTAGGCTTCGGTGCGCCAAAGGATCAATCCCACTGCATAACCACCTGAAAATGAATAATATGTGAAATGGAATTTATGGGAAATGAATGTTAATTAAATTAACCAGCATTGTCCTAACGGGTGATGCCTAATGGGTGTCTCAATCCTGACAGGTTTAAAGTCCCTAGTAGGTGCCGAATTGCCTAGCAGGTGCATCAATTCCTAGTGGTGCAATGGTAATTGGAAATTAAGGAAAGGGAAATAGTGTATCTAATGAATAACGGAAATGAGCAATGGAATTAAGGAATTTGGAATTATTGTTAAATTGTGTGTTAAGGGGAATATGAATTAATTAAGGCATATGGAATGATTATAACTGGAATCTGATTTTGGTTGTTTAAAATTGTGTGCTATTTGATTTATTTGATATTTGTGATTGGCTTAGTTAGTTATTATGTCATATTCAGAAACTGCTTTCCCATTTTATGTGTATGCTCACTCCTTACTATCATTTCATGTACTAAGTTTGAGCTAGCACAGCCCCTGGCCGAGCAGGAGTGCACTCCACACCGTGGAGTGTAATTTAGTTAAGGATGTACTCTAGTTATTGTATTATAATTAATCTATTTTGGGTGTTTGAAATAATTTAATCGCTGCAAGCCCGAATTTATTATATGTACGTTATTAGGGCTTGTAAAGTTAATTAATATATTTAGAAATGCTGAAATGTTTTCTGGGTTGTTCTGGTTTGACAGGTGAAAACTCTAAATTTTTGGGAAGTCCGATAAACAGAGGAGACTCTGTCGGATTTTCGTTAAGATTTAAAACGAAATTTTTCAAGTCCATTTTAAAACCAACATAATTATTAGTAAATAAGTTATATAAATGTTAGGGCGTTACATTCTTTTGCATGTCTTGATCTATGGTTGGTCTTTGATAAACATGAAGCTTGAATTGCATGTTTAAATTGAATATAAAATCTTGATTTCTTGTATGCATGTCACGGTTTTCAAAAGAAATTAAACCTAACAAGCTTTAAAAATAATTTTGAACACAAAAAGGAGTTTGAACCAAGGTTTGTGTGTGTGATGATGATTCGGTTGATGTTTGGAAAAGTAAAGTAATGCTTTTAAATCTTGCATGATGTAATCTATGAATTTAGGTATTTGCATGTGAAAATAAAATTGTAAGGTTTGGCCTTAGCTTCTTGCATGTCACCATTCGGTCAAGTCTAGGGAGAATGGGGAATCATGCTAGATTACCATTTTCTTACATACATGTTGAAAATTATTCCACTAAGAGACTTCTTAAAGTACATGCATGTGTTTTTCTAAGAGGATAAAGACCTTGAAATGATTCTTGATTTTATTGTGTTAAGGAATTAGATTTTTGTTCGCAAGAATTCTTGTGAAGCTCACGGTTTTCATAAAGAAAATAAGAAAAAAAAACTAGTTTTTGAAAGATGATCTTTGCTTTGAGCCATGTTCTTTGTGCATGCCATGATGATATTCGGCCTATACATATTAGCTAGCCTAGGATCCCTTTTCCAATGAAATAACTTGAAAGAAATTAAATGAATATGTTTTAAAGAATTGTGCTAAAATAAATTGCTTGAATTCTAATCGGTCCTTTACTTGGAAACAAAGGAAATAAATAAATTGAAATAATCTTGGAAGAATGTGTGTTTGAATGAATATGTGTGTAATTGTGGGTGCTTATGTGTATTCGGTTAAGGTTAAAAGAAAGTAGAATTTAAATGCTTAAAATAAACCAAGTTGGTTCATGTAGTTTAAATTGTGATGTTGATTTATTTTCTTTGCTTTTATTCGGCTATGTGGTCTAGATAGGTTAGGAAGTTTAATTGCATGAATAAAATGTGCATGGAAATAAATACACATATGTTGGTTTGAAACTTGACTCCATTTGATAATTGCATGCCTAAGTGTTGTTTGTTAATTGTATGTGGCGTGGTTTATTTGGAGTTATATGGCGGTTGTGCATTAGTTATGCTCAAATGTGTGAACGATTTCGAAATAAGTTGATTTTAAGAAAATTCGATTTAAATTATTTGAGATTTTTTTATTTTGTCATGGCTGCCCAAAATTGTTTTATGGTGAAAACATGAATTTTCAAAGTGTTAATTTTAAGTTAAGAAGTTATTTAAAGAAAAGGATATTTTATAATATTTTCGGAGTTTTAATAAAATGATTTCGTAAAGCTGATTTGCTGTCCAGAATTTCTTGGACGTGCCTTTTTGATTTAAAAATGTTTTCGTAAGATTTAAAGTAAAGTTTTCAAATAGTGGTTGAGTGAAGAAAAATATTAAAGTGTTTTACTTAAATATGAGGAATGATTGGGGCAGTTGGCAGCCGGCAACCCAAAGGATTCGAGGAGACGGTATGCACTTCATTGCTGGACCTCAGGTGAGAGAGAAGCCTTCCTAAGACACCGTGGTAGCTAGGTGATTTATTAGGGCGTTCCGTATCATCTCAAAGATCGGAACTAAGTGGTTGGAGTTAGTAGTATAAGTGGCAATTGTTTGCTTTGTGTGGCCACTTATACGAAGGTGACAAAGACCACAATGCTGTTGTGTGATGTTGTGTGTTGATAGCTTGCTTTTATTTATTTAATTATGTTTGATAATGTTTATTACCTATTGTTCATAATGAAGTACATGATGGATGGACGTTTGTTACGTTCGGAATAAGAAGAATGAAATTGAAAGTGAGGGCATAGTAAGAAAAGAGTAACGATAAGGATAAAAGATTGAGTGAAAGAGAGATAAGAGTTGAGAATTTGGGGAGTGAAATTGAGGATAACGATGTTGAGAACGAGCCAGAGCTGGGGAGAGTGATGGGAGTTGCTGAAACAAGCGGTGCATTGAGTGGAGCTAGGCTCCTTTGTTTTCGGTTTTAGACTGGGAACTAGTGTTGAGTTGAGCTTGCTCCTCCACTAGCGCTCAGCACAAAATGTGTTTTGAAAAAGAATTTTTGAAAAAGGAATTTTCGAAAAGATTTATGAAAAGAAATTTTTGTAAAGAATTGTGAAAATAACTTTCGACAAAGGGTTTGTGAAATGAAATTTTTGAAAAGGTTTTTAAAAATGGGATTTTTGAAGAAGCTTGCGAAACAATATTTTCAAAGGAGTTTTATGATATGATCTTTTGAAAAAGTTTTATAAAAGGATATTTTGGGAAACAAAACTTTTGAGAAAATCTTTTGAAATGGTATGTTGAAAAAGGTTTATTCAAAACAATCTTTTGTGAAAATTGGTGAAAAGAGACGTGCGAAGAATTTTGGAAATAGTATTTTTTTAGAAAGTTGGGAAAGAAGGCTTCTTAGAGAATTGTGAAATCAATGATTTTTTTTGAGAAGGATGGTAAAAAGGAAGATTTGAGAAATGATGATGTGATTGGAGAGAAAGTTTGAGAAATGAGATACGAATCCGATGATGTGATCCCAGCTCTGTGCTATGTGAGAGTGAATGAGAAAGAAAGATTGTGCAAAGTTAGTGGTCGGGACTCACTGAAGGGATGTACGAAGGGTGAGCCGATCATTAGGTTGATTAAATAGATAAAAGACTTTGAAAGACATTAACAGCGAACGCGGTGAGGTATGAGAGTAACCCGAAGTAGTGGAGAGGAAGGAACCATAGGTATCTGCGGATACCTAGGAGGAGATTGCATTAGGGGAGGACGATGACGGTGAAACGTCAAGAAGTCTAGAGTATTGTTGTAGGCAGAACGAACTCCATAAGTGGTGCACTAACGTGGTGGGGACTGTAACACCCCAATTTGGACATAGAATTTTCACTAAAAATTTGCGCCATATTTTTTTATAACATTATCTAAGTCAATTCTATTTAATTCTTTTACAAAAAGATTTTCATAAATACAATTTAATTCATTTGGTTTACAAAAATGTTTTGGTACTTAGACTTGCGTCATAAAATTCTATTCCCAAAAAGAGATGTTAACATCCAACACATTTCCAAAAACTCATTTTCTCAATGTCATATTTAGTCGATGGTTAACTTGCGGAAAAATAGTTTAATTACTTTATGAACATGATATATAACAAAGAAACTTCTTTTATTTCATTTAAAATAATCCATATTACAATTGGGGTTACATTCGGGATAGAGTAATCAGGTCCTACCCATCCAAAGATGGAATACAAAACAAAAACTATCCTAGACTATTAGTCTTCATCATTTTCCTCCACCGCAATTGTCTGGAATATTCTTTGATTGCTGCTTCTGCTTCCTCCTCGTATGTACGTCGTCTCGTGATCCTCTTTCGACTTGAGCAACCGCTACTCGAGATAGTACATGATCTGTCATCTGTGAACATTGTTCCCCAATGTCCACAGGAAAGGGAAATAGAGAGAGTAAGCACTTCCGAACGATATGATCGTCGACGGCGCGGGCTTACAATAGGGGAATATTAAGACCAAAAGGGTAATTATCATGAAACCATATCCATTATATTTAATTATCTTTAGGCTCTAAGTTTTATTATCGTAACCACCGAAAATTCGAGAAGGGGTACCACCACCGAAGCTCAAGGATTTGGTAGCACACACGTTACATCTCCTCCATCATTCCAACCACATCCTAGTTCAGAAAGCAGATGGGACGCACAGGAACCCTAACCATGTTGGAATCGATGTCGAAGGGTACGCACTAAAAGTTTCTAACAACCGAAGTAAAATCATTTCGTACAGCTTCACCAAAATACAGCGACATCTAGCCCCATTCGGGTTCCCTCTCACCGTCTAAGATTTGCTCCAGGGGGCGACAACGCTATCTCTAGTTGATCGTGCAGTTCCTTGCTACGATATTACCTACAACCGAAAGACAAGTCCTTGTAGTCTTGTCCCGCCTAGAGAAGCACTCGAGGCTTCTTGACGTTCACCGTCCTCGCCTTCCCCTATCGCAATCACCACTTGAAGAGACACCTACCTCCAAGTATACGGTATCTTTCCTCTCCACTACTTCACTCTCAACGCGAAGGTTTAGGAGAGGGGTTCCTAAGTCTTTTAAGTTTTTTTTAAGTCTTTTAAGTCTTTTAAGTCTCTTCTTAAACCTAAGTTTTGGTCAACCCATTCTAAGCCTCGCTTCTAACGGGCCTCGACCTCTAAGGGAAACATCAAACAACCTTCTATAGTACAGTGGATTCCACAAGACTTAGACCACGACACAGTCATCCACGTGGCCAGTCACTTAAAGGGGATATTTCCAAAGTTATCGTGTCGTTTGCACCATCACTGTACACTAATATCGCTTACAAATTTCATTGATCATTCTCATATTTTCATATTAGTATTTACAAAATATGCCAATTCCATTTCATGGAACAACCGATCGAAAAACACAAAGAACTCTTTTCATAGGAACCACCGAACATTAATTTTCTTTCCATAAGATGAACCATTATTTCCAAAATATAATATACAATACAAAAATATACAACATAGCATAAGCAATTAGCAATCGACATACAATAAATATCGAGGAATCGTGTTTTTCGTATAAACGGTAGGGATACACACTCAATTGCCGTTTTACTACTCGACCGATAGATTCCTAGTTCCGACCTTTGAGATGATACGGAACGTCCTAATATTACCCTACATGCCACTATGTCTTAAGAAGGCTTCTCTCTCACCTGGAGTTGAAGCTACCAAAATTAGTGTCCTCTTGCTTTGAAGTCACGTCACCCAGATCCGAACGAAAGCCTTTACCAAATAATATTTACAAAATAATTTCATAAATAACTACTCAATTACAAGTAAGCAAACCACAAGACCTATGTCCTTAACAACAATTTCCTTTATTACTTTTAGGAAATCCAAAAGACACTACTACAATTTTATCAATTGAAGGCGGTATTTTAAGAGCGATTCCGTTAAGGAACAACCCTCTTTAGTTGAAATGTTTTTAAGAGAGGGGTTATTTATCTTAACCAGCCTAAAAAAGTTAATTTTTAAGGGCTGTTCCGTTAAGGAACCTCCTTTGTTTAGAAAATTTAAAATCCAAATTATTATTGAAGAGGGTTGGTTTGTAGAACCGCCCACTTAAACCCTGAATTAAAAAATAAAATGAAAAGGAGCCTCACTAGGTTTCTTTGCATGCCATTGTTATACTGCTCAATCTCGCCGCCTTCAACCTCCACTCTTCGACGCAGAGAACACGAAGCATGGAAGACCGGCCACCGCCACCACTCGGAAGCAGAGAACGAAGGCCATCACATCAACGTAGTGGGCTCTTCTTCTTCGTTTCACTCCGTTGTCTCATCTCCGGTTTGCGATCGTCTTCTTCGGTTCTTCCGCCTCTGGTTCTTCTCCTCTCCAGTTCGTCTTCGTTTCCGCTGTTCGCTGGTTCGTACACCACCGTGCGCCGTTCTTTTCCTTGAACAGAACTCTAAGGGGAACAAAAATTCGATGGAGAGTCGATGGAGAACAGAACTCGTTGGAGCGTCGATGGAGAAGAGAATAGAGCATCGATGGAGAACTCGTTCACCGACACTGCCATCCATCGCCGTCGCTGTTGTTCAGCACCAATTCGATTTGAAACCTTATTCTCACAGTCGTGATTCGATTCTCTGAGATTGAGAACAAAATACCCTAATCCGTGAGTTCTTTTACATCTCTGAAATTGGGAATAGAAAACCCTAATATGAGTTTTAGTTTATGATTTGTTTGGTAGTTTTAGTTTTATTCCCTAATTTTCGTTTTTGGTATAGGAGATTCTGGATTAAATTGAATAAAGGTAAGAGTTCATTATTCATTTGAAAATGTATTCGTTATGCTTATTGATTTGACAACTTAATTCATTTGCATTACAATGAAAGTGAAATTTAAAAAGTATCAGATTTGGTCAAAGCAAAGAAGTCTCTGTACAAGTCTCTGTTAAATTTGTTTGAATGAAAATCTGATATTTGCCTTATTACTTATTAGTGTGTTGTGTTGGTTATGATGTTTTCAGCTTGCTATTTCAAACTTTACTAGTTATTGGACATTAACACTTATGTTGTGTTTTGATTTCATACTCAGGTCTTATTTTGCTTTCATTTGATTTTGAATTTCACATTAGTGAGTTTTTGTGTTTATGAGTTAGTAACTGATTTTTGTGTTTAATGCATATAGTTGTTGGAGATATTTGATATCTTTGGTTTATTAGATTATTTTGTGTGCCTCATTCTTTGTGACTTCTGTGATGATTTTTAAACTTGTGCCCCATCAAATAATGCAAAACTTTCATTTCAGTTATTTGGCTTCTGATGGATTATGTTTCTGGGAACAGTACTCTATACTTCTGCACCTCATCACTGTTCTACTAAACAATCAAATAGGAGTATAGGAGTAAAACTTAATTTGGGGTGGGGGAATTATGCATTTCGAAGTTTTGGTCGTAGCTTCTGTAGTTTGTTTTTTGTCATACATCATCATGGATTGGACTTTTGATTTTTAAGTTTTTTTTTTGTTTTTTTCGCACAAGTTGTTTTGTTTGTGTATGCTGTAATAGTTGAATGGCGTAGACATTTGCAAATTGGTTTCCAACACTATACTATACTTGTAGTAATAATGTATGAGCAAATTGGTTAAGGATGTTTTAAGGCATGATGAGGGACAGAGTATGACTTTTCAGACCCGTTTGGGATTGAATATGTAACTATGTGCTTCCTAAATTCTAGAGAACCTTGGTGACCATTCCCAATTTTTCTTTTTTAAAGTAATTTTTTTTAACAAACTACTTGAATGTAGGAATTAGATTGGCATGATCTTCCCCATATTCTTAGTTGACAACTTTTTGGGGTGATCTTCACTCACTTTGTTTAATTTAATCCCTTCTGACTCATCTGCTATTCTCTTTTAACTAGCTTGATTATTACAACTTTTTTTGAATTTAACGAATTTGCAATTCTGTTAAGTTGATATTAAAATGGTTTATCGAGGGATTCTATGGTCATTTTTGGCGCCATTTAGGCTCTTGCTTGTACAAGTATGCCTTGTAAAGCACTTAATAATTCCATGTAGCCCATGATTCTGTGATATTTTCTGATTCAGTGGTGGATTTTAAAAGATTCAGCAACATATTAAACCTCTTTGGATTTCTTTTTGACTAAGCTGTTGCCTGTAATCATTGTTAATTGACATTTTTGACTTTGTAGATGTTGCAACTTATTGCAACCTCAATGAGATGTCTTGGCCCATGCGTAATGTTCTATCTTGCTGCTGTTGTATCTGACTATTATGTTCCTTGGAAGGACATGGTATGAAATATGTTAGTTCTTTATTCCATGGATGTTTTAGTATTAACTCTAATATTGGTTTAAATAATTTTGTTGTTGGTTAGAGTACAAGAAATTTATCATTCCAAGAATAATCTTGCACTGCTGCTTGCATCAAAGATTTGCGCTTGACCTATAATTTAGAGAATTTTCCCACAGCTTCATTTATAATTTGTAAGCATAGGAAATGACACATACCTTAACTACTCTTGTTTCCATGTCAGTAAGGTATGTTGGGTGGCTGCAGTCTATAGATTGGTTGTGTGAATTAAGGCAATAGCTTGCAGTACCCTAGAACTGGGAGGATACTTCTTAAAACTAGTCTAGATGGTATTGCATCCTTTTTCATCCACCATAAGTGTGTGGTAATTTAAAACTCCCCTGGTTTTAGATTGATAAGTACATCAAATATGTCAAGACATGCAGACATACATTCAAGGAAAAATTAGATTTGTTTAGCGTGGTTGATTATTAGCATAAAGTTGCACTATTGTAAATATATAATACTAGGTGGCTGGAATTATTACATTTCAATGATAAGATTTGCTTGACTTGGTAGTGTGAACTTGTTATATGTTTATCCTGCAGGTGGAGCACAAAATTCAGTCGAGATCTCATCTTTTGGACGTGCAACTAGTTCAAGTGCCAAAGATGCTATCGGTGCTCAGGAAAGATTGGGCTCCCCTGGCTTTCTGCGTATCGTTCAAGGTATTGATAGTGTTTAAAAAGATCTATGTGGACTTACACCGTTTTCACAGTTACTAAATACAGTCATTAGTGATTGATTAGGTAAAATGTCTTGATATGGGGAATTGAGTAGGTTTTGCTCAAGGAACATAGTCCAAATGTGCTTAGTCTAACTTTAGATGGGATGGTGCCTTGTCCTTTCCAGTTTCCACAGCTATAGAGAATTAGAGATTGGACTAACATAACTGATAATAATCTTCTAAATCAACTGCACTATCTATCTTTTATCTTAAGAATATGTGGATAAATGTGGATTGTACAAATGAAAATAAACTCTTTGAGATCTGAAATAGCATGCCTTGTGAATTGTAATAGGATCCAAATCCGGCCATATAATGATAATAGTATTCAAGTTAGTGAGGTTAATTTTCTTTTTTTCAATCCAAGACTTCCAAATATAGAAAGAGCTGTTGTATAAATACTTTGATACATTTTAGCCTGGTTGACTAAGATTTAGCTTTTCTCATTGATTTATTTAGAGACAGATTCAAACATTCTTCTAAATAAGGCTTGTACAGCTCTTGAAAAGTACAAGATGCATGCAGTTGTTGCAAATGAACTCACAACTCGCAAGGAGCAAGTTGTGGTTGTTACTAGAGCCGAGAAGATTATTGTTCGGGATAAGAGTATCTCTGGTAACGATGTGGAGAATCCGCTGATCAATCTTCTTTCCAAGAGACATGCCGCTTACATTAAGGATTTATGCTATAGTACCCTCTTATTTCGAGGTGTTATGTCTTATGTATTGATATATCTGGTAGGGGTATTGTAATTCTAGGTGTTTTTTTTCTTTTTTTTTGTTGTTTCTCTTTGCTCAATTGGTGGTAAATCTGTTACTGCTGAGCTGGGTGTCTTTTAATAAAATTTTCTCTTATAAAAAAATTGGTTGGATTAAACGTCTTGTATTATATGTTTTTTAGAACTATTATATATATATGGTATTGTCATAATTATTTATTTATGCCAATGCAAAATAATGCAAACAGGAAAATTAAAAATTTAGACATTAGTTCTATAATTAAAAAATCCAAAAAAGAATGACTAATAAAAAAAAGAGGGCGGTTCTTAAAACACAATCTAGTTAAAAAAAATGTAAAGAAGGAGGTTATTTAAATTAAAAAGGGCAGTTCTGAACTGCCCTCTTTGAAATAAAGATGGGAACTACCCCTTTTTTAAAGTAGGTCATTTTTAAAAAAGAGGGGAGGGTGGTTCTGAACCGTCCTATTAAAAAAAAAGAGGGCGGTTCCGAACTGCCCTCATTAAAACAATACTTTTAACGGTAATAGATTTAAGGGGGGTTCGGAACCGCCCTCTCTTAGGTTAAATAACCTCCTTCAAAAGGTTTTTTTGTAGTAGTGAGACTTGAACCAAAACTTCCAATACTTAAAATAAATCATACTTTACAAAATCAAAACATTTAAAACTTTAATGGAAATTTTTAGAACTAATTATTAAATCAAAAGAGATTATTAACTCAAAATCAACAACAATTACCACACAAGGATTAACATAAGCCATTTAAAACAAATAACTTAAACTTGATGCAACCTTTTTAATCATTTGGACAACCAAGAAACACATTTTTAAAATCAATACAAACACTTAACACATCAACAATCATTCTAAATTATGAACTCATTCACTTATCAAGTCAAAACAAGTTCTATTTTAAATATCATGCAACTATATAAAAATCTTCTCTGGAGAGCAACACGAATAAAGTTGCATTACTTCACAGTTACCCAAAAATTCATTCTTTTCAATTTCCTACTAAAAGATTCACATCCAAATTCTAAAAATGAAATTAAGCTTAAGAAAGTAATGTTTTTTCCACACTTATTCAATTATGGGCAGCACTTAAATCATTTCAATTCACCTTAAATCTTATACTACTAAGGTAAATATAAAACAAATCTGGACAGCCACTCAAACAAATCGCACTTACTCACAATTTTCATCAAATTAAAGTTCTAACATCTATTTTCAAAGAAATAAGAATTATAACTAAAAAATACTCATAACTTATAAAAATAGTTACATATGGATTATTTAGAGAAGTATCGTATCACTTAGACAACAATATTTATAGCATACATTTACTTATCTAATAAAATACTATAACTTGCCTAAAAATTCTTAACATTATATTTTTACATCAAAATACAATCCACTTCTTATTTACTAAATTCAAACAATATGATAACTATACCCAAACATACACACATACATTAAAATCATTTTTATAATTACTTAAATCAATTTATTAAATTTCGACAGTATACAATACAAACTCAAAATCACTTTTACAAGACATTCCACACTTATCATACAAGCACCAGTAAGACAACAATTTAGTAAACAACTAGAACATTAAGGCATACATTTACAAAGTCATTTTTATATTTCCTTTTTAACTCTATATATAAAAAGTCTTAGCATAAAATTCACATATTGATTTAATCCAAAACAATTTCTATCATTGGTGTCACACATTTTAGATTTTTAGACAGCATGCATACTTAAACTTAAAAATTCAATTTCTCTCAAACAGAAAATCGAAAACACATGCCGTTTCTTCCTAAATTCTTATTACAACTTCTACTATAATAAAATGACAAAATTAAACAAAATAAAATAGTTGCATCTGCTGTACAGCCACAGAAAAGTTGCATTACTTCAATAAGTTCAAGTAAAACAATCCAAAACAATTATATACAATTCTAACTTATGCCAAAGACTTATAACTACAATTATTTCTAATAAAATATTACTTTTTCATTAATTCTAAATTCTGGACAGCAACTTAATATTTTTATTTAAATTACTTTAATCACTAAAAAATACTTATTTCTATTTGTTTCTATATTACATTTGCACATATAAACAAGGTATCATTAACATTCTCAAAAATAATCATTTGGGGTCTTAAATAAATAAATTTTTCAGATTAAAATTTAAATTTCCAGAATTAAAATGAAACTTTCAAAATTAATCTTTTCCATATAAACATGTAATATATTTCCTAAACATACTAAAACAATCATCAAATCAATTAGAAAAATTTAATTACTTGTATTCCCTTTTTCTCGAAAATTCGACTAGCATATAGAAAAGTCAGAAAAATATTTTCAATTCCTAAAGCATCTATATAATATAATTACATCATTTGGTATACTAAAAATAAGAGGTTTAATCATTAACAAAATATAAAATAGATCTCTTTTAGAAAATAATTCACTTTTTCCAGCAACTAATATTTATAAACACATCAACCACATACTCATACAATTATTCAAAAATACATGTTCTTATAAGTTTATAACAACTACCATTTGTTCCTATTTCTTTTAAACAATTAACTATAATTTAATTACACATCAAACAACAAGCAATTTATCAAAAATAATTTCAAAACAACATCATAGACCTCACGGTCTATTATTTTTATTTTTCCAGAAATTTATTTTTTTGTTCATTTACTTAAATCAAACAAAAGTAAATAACATACAATCAAACAATAACAATTACATAAAAATTGCATAACATATAATTCCATACACTTCAAGAACATCAAAATTTTCCAGAATTAATTTTATTTCTAAAAAAATCATTTCTAGTTCCTTTAAGTCATTTTCATTTCATTTCTACTTTAAGAAAAATACTTATTTGTTTTCATTCTTTTTAGAGACTTAATTATAACTCAAATATACATGAAATAACAACAATTATCACACAATATACATACATACATACACGGTCCAGAAAAGAAAAGAAATAAAAACCAAAAATAAAAATCCATTTTAAATCTTTTATTCATTTCTATTCTCTTTTATTATATTAAACAACAACACAATACACATATTAAAATACACAATCAATTCTCATTTTTTTCTAATATGTCACACGGTTCATATATATATATATATATATATATTAGAAATTATTATTTTCCATTGTTATTTACTTATTTCTTTTTCATTCCTTAAAACAAAGAACAAAACAATTAAAAAGACAATGAATAAAAACTTTATTTGTTCACACAAAATTCTCTACAATTCTTATATTCTAATTAAAATAAACCCAGAAATTAAATTACTCAAACTTATCAAAAACTTTTAGCCATCTTAAGAATTAAAGAAAAGGGGAGATAAATCCCTTTAAACACCCCTTTTTGTGTCCCTTTTCTCATTCTTAATTCATATGACTTATTGACTTAAGAACAATTTCATATATTCAAAAATAACTTTAAAATGAAAAGGAAATGTAGAACTTGACCATAGAATAAATTTAGAAGATTTAAACAAAATATAAACAAATAGCTTAAAAATAACTTAAATAAATAAGTGATTTTGGGTTACCTCTACTCCTTAAGCTTTTTAGAAAACTTTAAGCAACCAAGCTAATCCTCCCTTCTTCCTAGCTTACTCGTCCCTCTCTCTCTATTTCTCTCTTAGAATTTTTTTTCCTCTTGTGAAACCATCAAGGTTTGTGTGTGAAAAATGTGGGAACTAGGCTATCTATTTATAGGTGTTGAAGTGATCCATTTCCCTCAATTTTCAGACTCAAATTTCGGTCCATCTTCATCAAGTCTTGGTCAAAAATTTTCAAATAGTACTTGGAACATGAACTAGCATTAAATGAGATTTTGTTGATTCCTAAAGCCTTTTAATTCATGGTTTATCCTCACAAACTTCAGAACTATTCTTCCCCTCTTTCCACCTTATTTTTGGACTGTACATGTATATTAAAATAGGAGAGATAATTTTTCATTGGTTCATTGTGGAGGTGCCTACATAATTATCCAATCATATTAACTATCAAAATTTGATTTTCTACCTACTGTACAAAATTTTTCGTAAATATAAAAATAAAAAATTTATTTTTACATATTAAGATTCTACATTTTAATACGATCGTTTTCATATAAAGTTTATAATTTTTGGATTTACGGTTTGAAAGTTATGAATTTTTGAAGTCCTAAGGTCATTTCTTCAAAAATACACTTCCTAAGCTTTTCAAATATTTTAAAATAAGAAAAATACGAAAATACATTTTATTTAAATGATAATACATTATAAAACTTCAGAAATGTATTTTTATTTTAAAAATAATTATACTTGAGTCAAGAGGTTATTAAATGCATTAAAACCATACATTGATTCTTAAAACTCAAAAATTCGTTTACTACTGTAGCAGTGATAAAATTTCGAAAAATATAAAATAAAAATCAAAGCTTTACATTTTCATAATCTAGATTTCGATACGATCGTTTTGACATATCATTTGTAATTTTTCGACGTACGGTTGAAAAGATATGAATTTCTAAAGATAGGATACTCTAATCCATCAAAAGACAATTCATCTTCTAAAAATCATTTAAATCAAATACTTTACCTTAAAATATTTCATTTAAATAGGCTAGGGAAAACATTGGTATATATATAATATATAAATATATGTCACGTATATATATATATATTCATATATATATATATATATATATATATATATATATTTCATATGATTTTTAATTAAATCTAGGTATCAAAATCAAGCATAATTTCCTAATTTCAATTATAAAATCACAAATAAATTGGGTAAAATTGTGGGTCTCACAATCCTCCCCAACTTAAAGATTTCTCGTCCCCGAGAAATACGCACAGAGACAAGCAAGGAAACACACCAGGTTATTCAGACATTTCTACTACCCTTTACTTTGTTATTCACTTCTTTTGAGAATATATCCTTCCTTCGTTGTCTTCGTCGATCAACACTCTTTTACTGGTCAACCTTTGCCATAATGCCGCGCGGGAGTCGAATGGAGTCAAGTTCAAAGGTAGGCAACAAACAATAATTGTCACAATAGTATTTTGGTCAAACCAGAAGTGTTAAAGGTAAGTGAGTATGAATTATTCATAAGGGATATTGGCATTTTGATAATAGACTTGATAAGAAGAGTTTGTTATTTTAGAACTTGGTGTCAATCCAGAAGTACTTTCTTGTATGCATATCAAAACCATAATCACCAGCTGAATTACTACTTATGCCATACAGGTACTTGTCACTACACTTTTCTAATATAAACTCTACTTAACCTTTTGCTCCCCAACTTTGATCAGTAACTTATGCCATGATTACTCCCTAACTACTCGACTTTTCACTTACTACCTTGCCTTCTTAGTACCACTTAGGGACCGACTCTAAACCATTATTCCCATAATTCCTAACTTTTCACACAACCGTACCATCACCTTGTCCCTTCAGCCTCCTAAAATTCATGTGTTATGCATACAAGTGTTACTTCCTTCATAACTTTTATGAGGTAGAGTTCTGTTTTAGTCACGAGAATCCAAAACAAGAACTTTGAATTTACCAAAATTTGGCATTTGGTCGAATATTTTGATGGAATGTATTCATTAGCTTTCTGACAAAAGGAAGTCTTTTCAATTTGAAGGGTCGAATTATCGCAGAAATGTGAAAATCAAGGTCACAACTAGATAAAAAGGCAATTGCGTTTACAAAAATTGAAAATAACGTAGGGTAACGCCTTGACTTGAACTCAATTCACCTCCGGCAGTCTTTAAAATGCCACACCTTTCCAAGAACTGATTTCCACGTTCATACCAGAATTTCTACACTTCGTACTTTAAGCACAACATTCATTGAACTCACAAAGATTTCAATATTATTGTATCATAAAAAGCAAAAAGAAGGAATAATCCTTCAACATAGCCAGTCAAGAAGCAAAAGTTAAATCCAACAAGAGAAACAAACACACTAGTAGTGGATAACCCCACACCGTTTAAACAATTCATAACAACACTTAAAATATCGAAAAACTCCTAAGGCACAAACGTAAACACTGTCATTACTTCTTCTGATTATAGCGGAGACCCTTCCATATCCCAGCAGGCCGATTAGAACCTAATTCGCGTCTTGGTTCTGGGCAATCTTTTGAGATGTGTCCTGGTTTGTTGCAGTTAAAGCAGTTCGAGTTTTCATAAGGGCAGTTCGGTCCATAATGGTTCTTATTGCAGCGATTGCACAACGGAATTACTCCTCCCTGACCTTTTTCACCATTTCCATTACCACGAGCATTACCATTGCTATTGTTGTTTCTTTGATGGTTATTGTTGTTGTTACGCTCATTTCCATGCCTATTCCGATTGCCACTGCTACGATTGTTGCCTCCGGCTGAATTATTTCCTCTAGTTCTATTGTCTCTTCGTCCACTTCCTTGTCCATAAGGGCCTTGATATCGGGCTCCACTGTTTCGGTTTCCATTTCTTGAGAGGTGCCTCACAGGACCACCACTTGTAACTTGTGCATCTGACTTCCCTGTTGAATCCTTCGACTTCAGACCACTTTCCACAATACTCCCTTTATTTACCAAGGTTGTGAACACATTTATCTCCAAAGGTGCCAGGGCTTGCTTAATCTCCGGCTTTAGACCATCCAAACACTTTGCACACTTCGACCTCTCATTTCCAGCTTCTCCATAGTAGGGCATAAACCTCGCCAGATTCTCGAATTTGGCAGCATACTCCCCTACACTCATGCTACCTTGTTCCAATCGCAGAAATTCTAACTCCTTAGCTGTATTCAGATGTTCCGGAAAGTATTTCACCAAAAGTCTATCTTTGAATTGATTCCAAGTTAGTGCTCCAAGTGCTTCTCCTAATGCTTGTTTCTCATTGCGCCACCAGTCGGCCGCTTCTCCTACCATCATGTATCCAGCATAGGCGATCTTTTGCTCATCGGTGCATTGCATCACTCCTCCAAAAATCCTTTCCAAACTTGCTATCCAGGCCTCTGTCTCTTCCGATGCGAAACCTCCAACGAATTCCTTTGGATTCCTACGACAAAACTAGTCGATTCCTCTGATTCCTTGCCCACCAGCAATCACATTCTGATTCTGCTGAAGTTGTTGATGCATAAGGTTCATGTTGTCCCTTACTCCTGCTAAGACCGCGACTGTCTGAGCCAAAACAGCAGCTGGTTCCTCATTCGCTTGTCGACGTGCCATCTTGCTTCTGTACGCGGGATTGAAGTCTTAGGTCAAGCAAAGGGTTGTACAAGGTAAGCATATTGGGCTATGCTCGAGCCGAAAGGGTAACTATACTATAACTACCAAACAGAGTCACACAATGAAAGCATATAAGGCTATGCTTAAGGCCACTAAGGACAACCATTGCTCTGATACCACTAAATGTAACACCCCAATTTGGACATAGAATTTTCACTAAAAATTTGCGCCATTTTTTTTATAACATTATCTAAGTCAATTCGGTTTAATTCTTTTACAAAAAGATTTTCATAAATACAATTTAATTCATTTGGTTTACAAAAATGTTTTGGTACTTAGACTTGCGTCATAAAATTCTATTCCCAAAAAGAGATGTTAACATTCAATGTCATATTTAGTCGATGGTTAACTTGCGGAAAAATAGTTTAATTACTTTATGAACATGATATATAACAAAGAAACTTCTTTTATTTCATTTAAAATAATCCATATTACAACTGGGGTTACATTCGGGATAGAGTAATCATGTCCTACCCATCCAAAGATGGAATACAAAACAAAAACTATCCTAGACTATTAGTCTTAATCATTTTCCTCCACCACAATTGTCTGGAATATTCTTTGATTGCTGCTTCTGCTTCCTCCTCGTATGTACGTCGTCTCGTGATCCTCTTTCGACTTGAGCAACCGCTACTCGAGATAGTACATGATCTGTCATATGTGAACATTGTTCCCCAATGTCCACAGGAAAGGGAAATAGAGAGAGTAAGCACTTCCGAACGATATGATCGTCGACGGCGCGGGCTTACAATAGGGGAATATTAAGACCAAAAGGGTAATTATCATGAAACCATATCCATTATATTTAATTATCTTTAGGTTCTAAGTTTTATTATCGTAACTGTAACACCTAAGTTTATTTACCCTTTTATACCCTTAATTAAAATAGAGAATTTAAAATTTTCTTTTTAATTCATAAAAATCTCCCGTCAAACGGACGGAGTTTCGTTTGTTTTTAGGACTTTCCCAAAAATTCCGGTTTTCCTGCAACCTGATAAACAACATCATTCAAATTTCAAAGCCAGTAGGGCTATTCACACATATATATATATATATATATATATATCATCTAGTGCCACATCGTGCACACATCAAGATACCACAGTATGAGACATCAGAGTATAAGCATCAAAGTTAAGCGGAATATAAACAAGTTTTGGAAAACAGTTTTTCCCCAAAATAAGACCCCTTCCCAAAAGGAGTCGTCCTGGGCCCCCAAAAAGCTAATTACATTATATATACAACAAAAATGATTCACATCAGATTACTGGGCCCAGGACATTCCCATGTCCTACATAGATAAAGGTCACCTACTCTCCCTGTGAGGGAGAGTACTCCTGCTCGGCCTGATCAGGTGCAAACTCTTCCTCAGTACCTGTGGTGATAGTAAGGAGTGAGTATTACACATAAAATGGGGAGGCAGTTTCCAATTAAGACATAATGCAACACTAAGCCATACACATGCCACAATTCAATCACAACATCATAAATAAGAGTCAATGTATCACAATTCATTTTCAAGTATTCATTAACTTCTCAAGTCAACTTTATCTCTTTATTCTCATACATTAATCTCATAATGCCCTTTATTCTCATTTCACAATTTATAATCACATTTCTCATTCAGTGTATTCCAGTCACGACTTTATTGCGTTCGCACCACATGCGCGATCACGACTTACCACGTCTGGACAACACTCCCGGTTAGAACCGGTTTGCATCACTAGGAATTTAACGCTCCTGCCAGGACTTTGGCACACCCAAGGGTCTCTCGCTCAACCAGGTCTCTATCTCACCCAAAAGGCTTCACCTGTTAAGCTATGCTATCATATAATTTTCCACATTCCAATTACACATTCAGTTATTTGAATTCATTCACTTTTCACATTCTCAACACATTTTATGTCTTTTATTATGGCAGTGAATTGAGTCTTGGTGCATCGATGCCTAACAGGAATTTGGACCTAATGGGAATTTCATGCCTGGTTGAGAACGTAGCCCTTGGGAATTTGATACACCCGGCAGGGGCACCCAGTCTATCAATGCACCGATCCTCAATTCAACTGCACTTCCATTATTATTTACTTTATTCATTATTGACATTCTTTGCCTTGAATTCTAATCAACATAATATCTCAGTCATTTCACAAATCAAGCATTCAAATCATCAACAATTACCAAATATCAAGATGAAACATATCAACATCAAAATAATTTCCCTAAGTCATAAATTCTATTTTTAACAATTATTCTATATCATATCAATCTAAACTAACACAAAAATCTTAGTACCCATTATATGCATATTGTAAACTAAACCCCAGAGTACGGTAATACTCACTATAACCCACTCCTTACCTTAAATTAGCAAAGAGTAAATAGAACCTTAGTGAGCCCTAGCTCAGAATCTTGGGAACTTGAATTTCCTAAGCCTAGCTTGCCACCTCAATAAGGAAATGATGAAATGTTGGTACACAACCCTATTTGAGAGAGCACAAGAAGAATGATCCTTATCTTTGCCTTGGTTTGAGTTGGAAGGCATGAAACACAATCCCTACATAACCATGAGTGCAAGAACCCTAAGGGTTTAGAACAAAATTTCTATGAGTTAAGGAAAATTGGAATGGAAAAGAGATTAATATATGGCATGAAGCTAGCTTACCCAGTCAATGGTGAAAATTGCAAACCAAGAAGAATGGAAGGAGGGAGTGAATCGTGTGAACCAAGGAGGAGAAAAGGATGAGCTTCAATCAAAATCCATGGAGCAAGCTTGATGGGTTTTGTTTGATTTTGGGTTGAGGTGCCCAAAAATCAAGTGTGTATGATGGATTGGTGGTGGAGGTGTTCTTAGAGTGGAGAGAATTTGATGGAGATGATGGATTTGTTGGGGTGATGAAAGGTGGTGAAGTGTTTATGTTTTTAATGCTTTATTTTCTCTCCATCAAGCCAGAAAATCGTGTGGCTGGAAACAGAAACTTAGCCACCAAGTTGGAATTAACGGACCAGACTCATCCTGATCTGCGCCACGCGCCTGGGCGCATGCCAGGCTCGCCTGGGCGCGAGATCAGCACCAGCACCAAGCTGGTGCATGGCTGATACGGTCAGATGGGGCTTGGCGCGCCAACACGCGTTTCTAGTGCGCTGGTGCGCGCATCCGCTCGCCTGGGCGAATTGATGACTCGCCTGGGCGGGTTTTTCACTGCCTTGGTGCACTATGAACAGTGCACCCGCCTGGGCGCATGACTCGTGCGCCTGGGCGAAAATCTGGGTTTCCAACCTTCGATTCGCCATAACTTTTTCGTCAACCGTCGGATCGAGTCCAAATTTTTAGACAAGCTTCTTCACCCCATAAAATTCATATCCAACGGTGGAATTTATTTTCTTAGTATCCTATAATAAATTTCTAATTTTCTCTTTTCGATCGATTTCTAACATTAAAAACGCCGATTAAACTCCCGATTTCGCTTAGTTAATTTCGATCTAAGCCACAATTGCCTTCTATGCCACCCCTAGGACTTATATTCACCACTCACCTATCTACCAAAATTCGTTAAGTCATTATTTCAATTTTTCCAAAGTTTTTAATAATGATTTCATTTAAAATAAAGTTTTAGGATGTTACAGTAACCACCGGAAATTCGAGAAGGGGTACCACCACCGAAGCTCAAGGATTTGGTAGCACACACGTTACATCTCCTCCATCATTCCAACCACATCCTAGTTCGGAAAGCAGATGGGACTCACAGGAACCCTAACAATGCTGGCATCGATGTCGAAGGGTACGCACCAAAAGTTTCTAACAACCGAAGTAAAATCATTTCGTACAGCTTCACCAAAATACAGCGACATCTAGCCCCATTCGGGTTCCCTCTCACCATCTAAGATTTGGTCCAGGGGGCGACAACGCTATCTCTAGTTGATCGTGCAGTTCCTTGCTACGACATTACCTACAACTGAAAGACAAGTCCTTGTAGTCTTGTCCCGCCTAGAGAAGCACTCGAGGCTTCTTGACGTTCACCGTCCTCGCCTTCCCCTATCACAATCACCACTTGAAGAGACACCTACCTCCAAGTATACGGTATCTTTCCTCTCCACTACTTCACTCTCAACGCATAGGTTTAGGAGAGGGGTTCCTAAGTCTTTTAAGTTTTTTTTAAGTCTTTTAAGTCTTTTAAGTCTTTTAAGTCTCTTCTTAAACCTAAGTTTTGGTCGACCCATTCTAAGCATCGCTTCTAACGGGCCTCGACCTCTAAGGGAAACATCAAACAACCTTCTATAGTACAGTGGATTCCACAAGACTTAGACCACGACACAGTCATCCACGTGGCCAGTCACTTAAAGGGGATATTTCCAAAGTTATCGTGCCGTTTGCACCATCACTGTACACTAATATCGCTTACAAATTTCATTGATCATTCTCATATTTTCATATTAGTATTTACAAAATATGCCAATTCCATTTCATGGAACAACCGATTGAAAAACACAAAGAACTCTTTTCATAGGAACCACCGAACATTAATTTTCTTTCCATAAGATGAACCATTATTTCCAAAATATAATATACAATACAAAAATATACAACATAGCATAAGCAATTAGCAATCGACATACAATAAATATCGAGGAATCGTGTTTTTCGTATAAACGGCAGGGATACACACTCAATTGCCGTTTTACTACTCGACCGATAGATTCCTAGTTCCGACCTTTGAGATGATACGGAACGTCTTAATATTACCCTACATGCCACTATGTCTTAAGAAGGCTTCTCTCTCACCTGGAGTTGAAGCTACCAAAATTAGTGCCCTCTTGCTTTGAAGTCACGTCACCCAAATCCGAACGAAAGCCTTTACCAAATAATATTTACAAAATAATTTCATAAATAACTACTCAATTACAAGTAAGCAAACCACAAGACCTATGTCCTTAACAACAATTTCCTTTATTACTTTTAGGAAATCCAAAAGACTTGAACCAAAACTTCCAATACTTAAAATAAATCATATTTTACAAAATCAAAACCTTTAAAACGTCAATGGAAATTTTTAGAACTAATTATTAAATCAAAAGAGATTATTAACTCAAAATCAACAACAACTACCACTCAAGGATTAACATAAGCACTTTAAAACAAATAACTTAAACTTGATGCAACCTTTTTAATCATTTGGACAGCCAAGAAACACATTTTTAAAATCAATACAAACACTTAACACATCAACAATCATTCTAAATTATGAACTCATTCACTTATCAAGTCAAAACAAGTTCTATTTTAAATATCATGCAACTATATAAAAATCTTCTCTGGACAGCAGCACGAATAAAGTTGCATTACTTCACAGTTACCCAAAAATTCATTCTTTTCAATTTCCTACTAAAAGATTCACATCCAAATTCTAAAAATGAAATTAAGCTTAAGAAAGTAATGTTTTTTCCACACTTATTCAATTATGGGCAGCACTTAAATCATTTCAATTCACCTTAAATCTTATACTACTAAGGTAAATATAAAACAAATCTGGACAGCCACTCAAACAAATTGCACTTACTCACAATTTTCATCAAATTAAAGTTCTAACATCTATTTTCAAAGAACTAAGAATTATAACTAAAAAATACTCATAACTTATAAAAATAGTTACATATGGATTATTTAGAGAAGTATCGTATCACTTAGACAACAATATTTATAGCATACATTTACTTATCTAATAAAATACTATAACTTGCCTAAAAATTCTTAACATTATATTTTTACATCAAAATACAACCCACTTCTTATTTACTAAATTCAAACAATATGATAACTATACCCAAACATACACACATACATTAAAATCATTTTTATAATTACTTAAATCAATTTATTAAATTTGGATAGTATACAATACAAACTCAAAATCACTTTTACAAGACATTCCACACTTATCATACAAGCACCAGTAAGACAGCAATTTAGTAACCAACTAGAACATTAAGGCATACATTTACAAAGTCATTTTTATATTTCCTTTTTAACTCTATATATAAAAAGTCTTAGCATAAAATTCACATTTTGATTTAATCCAAAACAATTTCTATCATTGGTGCCACACACTTTAGATTTTTAGACAGCATGCATACTTAAACTTAAAAATTCAATTTCTCTCAAACAGAAAATCGAAAACACATGCCGTTTCTTGCTAAATTCTTATTACAACTTCTACTATAATAAAATGACAAAATTAAACAAAATAAAATAGTTGCATCTGCTGTACAGCCACAGAAAAGTTGCATTACTTCAATAAGTTCAAGTAAAACAATCCAAAACAATTATATACAATTCTAACTTATGCCAAAGACTTATAACTACAATTATTTCTAATAAAATATTACTTTTTCATTAATTCTAAATTCTGGACAGCAACTTAATATTTTTATTTAAATTACTTTAATCACTAAAAAATACTTATTTCTATTTGTTTCTATATTACATTTGCACATATAAACAAGGTACCATTAACATTCTCAAAAATAATCATTTGGGGTCTTAAATAAATAAATTTTTCAGATTAAAATTTAATTTTCCAGAATTAAAATGAAACTTTCAAAATTAATCTTTTCCATATAAACATGTAATATATTCCCTAAACATACTAAAACAATCATCAAATCAATTAGAAAAATTTAATTACTTGTATTCCCTTTTTCTCTAAAATTCGACTAGCATATAGAAAAGTCAGAAAAATATTTTCAATTCCTAAAGCATCTATATAATATAATTACATCATTTGGTATACTAAAAATAAGAGGTTTAATCATTAACAAAATATAAAATAGATCTCTTTTAGAAAATAATTCACTTTTTCCAGCAACTAATATTTATAAACACATCAACCACATACTCATACAATTATTCAAAAATACATGTTCTTATAAGTTTATAACAACTACCATTTGTTCCTATTTCTTTTAAACAATTAACTATAATTTAATTACACATCAAACAACAAGCAATTTACCAAAAATAATTTCAAAACAACATCATAGACCTCACGGTCTATTATTTTTATTTTTCCAGAAATTTATTTTTTTGTTCATTTACTTAAATCAAACAAAAGTAAATAACATACAATCAAACAATAACAATTACATAAAAATTGCATAACATATAATTCCATACACTTCAAGAACATCAAAATTTTCCAGAATTAATTTTATTTCTAAAAAAATCATTTCTAGTTCCTTTAAATCATTTTCATTTCATTTCTACTTTAAGAAAAATACTTATTTGTTTTCATTCTTTTTAGAGACTTAATTATAACTCAAATATACATGAAATAACAACAATTATCACACAATATACATACATACATACACGGTCCAGAAAAGAAAAGAAATAAAAACCAAAAATAAAAATCCATTTTAAATCTTTTATTCATTTCTATTCTCTTTTATTATATTAAACAACAACACAATACACATATTAAAATACACAATCAATCCTCATTTTTTTATAATATGTCACACGGTTCATATATATATATATATTAGAAATTATTATTTTCCATTGTTATTTACTTATTTCTTTTTCATTCCTTAAAACAAAGAACAAAACAATTAAAAAGACAATGAATAAAAACTTTATTTGTTCACACAAAATTCTCTACAATTCTTATATTCTAATTAAAATAAACCCAGAAATTAAATTACTCAAACTTATCAAAAACTTTTAGCCATCTTAAGAATTAAAGAAAAGGGGAGATAAATCCCTTTAAACACCCCTTTTTGTGTCCCTTTTCTCATTCTTAATTCATATGACTTATTGACTTAAGAACAATTTCATATATTCAAAAATAACTTTAAAATGAAAAGGAAATGTAGAACTTGACCATAGAAGAAATTTAGAAGATTTAAACAAAATATAAACAAATAGCTTAAAAATAACTTAAATAAATAAGTGATTTTGGGTTACCTCTACTCCTTAAGCCTTTTAGAAAACTTTAAGCAACCAAGCTAATCCTCCCTTCTTCCTAGCTTACTTGTCCCTCTCTCTCTATTTCTCTCTTAGAATTTTATTTTTTTTCTCTTGTGAAACCATCAAGGTTTGTGTGTGAAAAATGTGGGAACTAAGGCTATCTATTTATAGGTGTTGAAGTGATCCATTTCCCTCAATTTTAAGACTCAAATTTCGGTCCCTCTTCATCAAGTCTTGGTCAAAAATTTTCAAATACTACTTGGAACATGAACTAGCATTAAATGGGATTTTGTTGATTCCTAAAGCCTTTTAATTCATGGTTTATCCTCACAAACTTCAGAACTATTCTTCCCCTCTTTCCACCTTATTTTTGGACTGTACATGTATATTAAAATAGGATAGAAAATTTTTCATTGGTTCATTGTGGAGGTGCCTACATAATTATCCAATCATATTAACTATCAAAATTTGATTTTCTACCTACTGTACAAAATTTTTCGTAAATATAAAAATAAAAAATTTATTTTTACATATTAATATTCTACATTTTAATACGATCGTTTTCATATAAAGTTTATAATTTTTGGACTTACGGTTTGAAAGTTATGAATTTTTGAAGTCCTAAGGTCATTTCTTCAAAAATACACTTCCTAAGCTTTTCAAATATTTTAAAATAAGAAAAATACGAAAATAAATTTTATTTAAATGATAATACATTATACAACTTCAGAAATGTATTTTTATTATAAAAATAATTATACTTGAGTCAAAAGGTTATTAAATGCATTAAAACCATACATTGATTCTTAAAACTCAAAAATTCGTTTACTACTGTAGCAGTGATAAAATTTCGAAAACTATAAAATAAAAATCAAAGCTTTACATTTTCATAATCTAGATTTCGATACGATCGTTTTGACATATCATTTGTAATTTTTCGACGTACGGTTGAAAAGATATGAATTTCTAAAGATAGGATACTCTAATCCATCAAAAGACAATTCATCTTCTAAAAATCATTTAAATCAAATACTTTACCTTAAAATATTTCATTTAAATAGGCTAGGGAAAACATTGGTATATATATAATATATACATATATGTCACGTATATATATATATATATATATATATATATATATATGATATGTGATTTTTAATTAAATCTAGGTATCAAAATCAAGCATAATTTCCTAATTTCAATTATAAAATCACAAATAAATTGGGTAAAATTGTGGGTCTCACAGGGACTGTGTCCAATACAGTGGTAAGTTCTGCGCGCGCAATAGAACAATACTGTCGCCCCCTAGATTGCAAATCGAGAACAGTGAGAGGGACTGGAGTGGGGCATCTTGTTTGCCACTGCGAGGCAGTGTGCCTTGATATATATGTGAATTGATATTATTAATTGAGGCTGAGTCCTCCTGGTCTGGGACCATTTGTTGTGAGACAGCTATCGTGCCCGCACGGTAAAGGTCCTGTACTCCTGTTTGCTTCCGACTAGGTGGATGGATGGCCGAGGAGATGTAGACTTGAGACGTGAGTGCTAACTACGAATAAGACGCGTACCTCGATGATACTAAAACTTCCCCGATCATCGATGGTTATAATTCGATAAAACATTATAAGAAGAGACTTATAAGCATAAGAGCAAAGGTTTAAGAAGTGAGAAGAATGAGGAAAGGTTTGAGAGTAGAGAAATGAAAGAGGAATTAAGACCCCCTTGATAGGATGGAATAATGAAGATTGTTATTAAGGAAAAATATAGAATGCTTGCATGTTGTTCTGTGTGTGTGTTGTATGTTGTTTGTGTGTGTCCTATTATCTTGCCTACCGTAATTCCACACCGACGACGCTACGTCATCCGGATCGCTTACTCTCTCCTGTTCGTTGGTACATCGGTGTCGCTGGTATCCCAACGGGAAGGTGGATCGTTGTTTGGAAATCGTTACATGGCCTCATGAAGGACACGGATGGAAGGCTATACGTCGGGGATGGGCATGGACAGGACATGCTCAAATGGTGATCGAAGACCCGTAGCACAAGTTGGGAGGAACTACAGCGAGTTCGTGTCTAGGGAGTATATCCTATATGGGATATAACTCCGAACCGCCGCCTCGGAATCAAAGAAAGGAGAATTCAGTGAAGCTATTCGGAGTGGAGCTCAAACCAATTCCCGGAGAAGAGTCAAAAAGTACGATCGCGTCATCCTCTGGTACAAAGGCACCCGCAAAGAAGAAGAAGAAGCTGAATCCGATCGTCTTTGATAGGAAGGAAGATCAGTAGAGTAATTAGGATAAGTGGTTGTTTGTATTTTGTATCCAGGATTACCTAAGTGATGAACTATTACTGTACTTCAATTATTTTGAAGTATGCCCGACTTTTAAGGAACAAAAGCATCTTTTGATGAAATATGTTTGAGTCCTTTCGAGGGAATGGAACTAAATTGTTTTCTTAATAAAACGTTTTCGGAAAACAAGTGGATGAGTTTTGGTTATAGTGACAACCCGGTTTTCGCAGGAAGCTGTTGGAGAGTATTAATAACTTTTCAATAATATTTCGAATACTCCAACAAGGAAAAAAAATTGGCCCCATTTTTTGTAACATTAATAAATGAAGGTCAATTGTTTTGGTTTACGAAAATCGGGCTGTTACAGCTCCGCTCACATCACATCTCATATTCACATCACTCTCCCCAGCTCTGGCTCGTTCTAAATCATATTATTCATCTTTCCCCCAATCTCAACTCTTTCTCTTTTCTAATTCATCTAATCTCTTTATTCAGGACGTAACAGACGTCCGTCAGCATTTTACTTATTTGAATTAACAACAATAAATATCATCAGGCAGAATGAAATAAAGACATAAAGGCATACTATCAATCACACACTCATCACACAACAACAATGTGGCCTTTGTCACCTTCGTATAAGCGGCCACACACAACACAAACAATTGCCACTTATACTACTGACTCCGAACCACTAAGTTACGATCTTTGAGATGATACGGAACGTCCTAATATATCACCTAACTACCACGGTGTCTTAGGAAAGCTTCTCTCTCACCTGAGGTCCAGCTATCAAATGCGTACCGTCTCCTTGGATCCTTGTTGCTGCTTGCTGCCCCAATCCCTTGTCTTTCAAATTCCTCGTACTAAATAGAACACATTTACGTCATTAACTTGCATTAAGAAAATATTTTCTTAACTCAAACACGTTTCGTTCCTTGTCGGAAAACTTAAAACATGATTGTTCTCTCAAAACAAATTCCATATTTTCTAATACTTTAAGTTCTTTTAAACCATTTGAAAACGTCTTATAAAACAATTTAAACCATTTGATTTGGTTGCTGGTCCGTTTTGGACAGCACCTGAATCACTTTCGAAAACACTGAAAAATTCATCGTTGTCACTCCGGCTTTTTCTTAAATCGATTAATACTTGAAAACCATATTTTAAATTATATGAACGCATCTTTATATTTAAGAAACAACTTTAAATAATTCTGGACAACAAAGGTTTATTTCACAAAATCATTTCAATAAAAGTCCGAAAACATATTAAAACGCTCTTTGTTTTAAATGACTCTTTTTATTCAAAATTAATACTTTGAAACTCAAGTTTTTTGCATAAAACAAATCTTGTACAGCCACGAATACAATACATCAAGCTCAAATAAATTAAACCAAGCTCATCCAAAATCAATTAGTTCCAAACCAATTACGTATGCAAGTGTTTTCCAACATTAACTATCACACAACCAGTAACAACACTTAGGGAAATTAAGTCACATAAACAATTATACATCTCACAAATAATTCACTTTCACAAAAAAAAACACTTAGTCATGCATATATTCACCAACCGAATTGAATCAAAGGTATAAACCAAATACAAACCCTTATTATTTTCTAGGCATGACCGAATCTCCTTTCATATGAAACAAAACTATATTCACAATTTCAAACACTATTAATTACTATCACTTAAACAAAACATACACATATGGGAAATGATCATTTAGAGTATATATAACATCTTTTTAAGTAAAGCTATATCAATGATCATTTAATTTAATTAAAGTATGCAAAAGGAGAAATTTATTCATTTCTTTTACTTCTTACTCAAGCCATATTGGACATAGAAAAATAAT
Organism: Crotalaria pallida; assembly: GCA_037953625.1. NCBI lineage: Eukaryota > Viridiplantae > Streptophyta > Magnoliopsida > Fabales > Fabaceae > Crotalaria > Crotalaria pallida. Next base: position 30,869,447 of record CM075653.1, read on the forward strand.
TCAGACTCTTAATAATGTGATCACATACCAAACCAATCTTATTCACTTAAAGTTAACTCAAACCATACATTCAAGAAAATAAAAATCGTTTAAATGAAATTTGTTCCAAAATCGAATAGGATCGTGAAAATCACTTTTTAAGTCTTTTAATCAAAAATTTAGGTTTTCACATACTTGAAATCCATAGATCCATCAATAAAACACTCATGCAAAGCAAAATAAGCAAACTTTAATATTCAGAAAGACACAACCGTAAGCTCCATACAAAAAAATTCATCAAACTTTAAATTTTACGTCTTCAAATAAATTTATCACAATAACATCAAGAGTCATATCAGGATCTTTCACCTAAGAAAATTTCATGCATGTACTTTAAAGCTTTAAATCACTTAAATTCCATCATGCATGCTACTAGAATAAGGATCAAACATGATTCCCTACTTTCCTTAGGTTTGGCCGAACAATAAAATGCACAAGGATAAGGTCTTGAGTTCTGGTTTCACATGCAAAGCTCTAAAACAACATTTTCTTTTCAAACATCAACGAAATCATCATCACTCACATAAAATCTTATTAAAAATCCTTTTTGTACCGAAAATTATTATCTTTTTTTCTTTAAAACTTATCATTATAATTTTCTCTTCGAAATTGTAACATGCATCAAAAGAAAACCAAGACTTTTACACTTGAAGTCCGCATGCAAGCCCAAACTTCATACTTTTCAAAGACCAATCAAGACATGCTAAAGATGATCAAAACAAATACACAAGCTTAATTACAAATCTCAAATAAAACTGTGAAGAAGAAATTTTATAAGTGAAAGACCAAACTTTCAAGCACAAATATCCAAGATCAAGACATAAAAATAACATGCAAACCATTTAAGTTTCAAGATCATGAGAAAATAAGTACATGCATCCCCAAAATTAAATTTTAAAAAAAGTCCATCATAGGAATCTTTGCAACACAAAATTATTATGCCAAACTTTCTTAAACAACTACCTCATACAAAACTCTAACTAAATTTTCAAGCTCCAAATCTCCTCTCCTCTTCCTATGATTGCTTCGGCCTCTCCTCCTTAGGATTGATAGGTTGGCTTTCCCCTTAATCTTTGAAGAAGGCTGTGTTTGAAGAAAGAAGTCAAAGGTATTTGGTTGATAAGTTTGGGTTTTCACTCTTCTTTTTCTCTTCTCTTCTCTCGGCCACTCTCTCTTTTCTAAGGGTCTCAAGAGCTTTGTGTTGCTCTTGGACCAAAGGTGTTTGTGTTTATGAAAAAGTGAAGGAATTGAAGAATGAACCCAGGCCAACACTCACACATGCCCATACGGTTTTATGGACAAAATCAAGGGATGGAATTTTCCTCTTTTAGCCTCGGTTTAGGATATGGGTTCATGGGCAATTTGGTCCAACCTGTAACACCCTATAATTAATTACCCTTAATTCCCCTTTTAATAAAATACGGACTTAAAAATTCATTTTCATTTTATTAAAATCAACCGTCAAACGGACGGAGTTTTGTTTGTTTTTTGGACAAATCCAAAATTTAACCTGTGATAAATAATTTCAAATAAAACAACTAATAGCCAGCAGGGCTTCAGATTATATTTTCTAAATCATATCAGGGCCCAATGGGCTCCAAATATATCAGAGTGCATACTATTCGGAGTTTTCAGCGGAAAATAGTAAGTTAGAACCTCAAAAACCAAAGCGTAATATTTTATCAAACAAAGTGTCCTAAGCCTCACTCAAAAGTATACATTACATTTTCTTCAACAGAACATAGGAGACTTAGGTCTATAATGTACTCTAAACCCATAACACCCTACTATCCCTGTAAGGAAAAGTACTCCTGCTCGGCCGGGGGCTGTGCCAGCTCAATCTCTGTACCTGAAACTGTAAGGGAGTGAGCATTGCACATGAAATAGAAAGCAGTTTCTAACTAGACATAACAACTCACTAGGTCAAACACATTTAGCAAATAAACATATATTCACATATTGCACCCCATCCTCATTACAATATTTATTCCACATTTCCATTCTCATTATTCATTTCACCACTTGTTTCCTTGTATTTATTTTTCCCCGTTTCCAAATAATTCCCTTTTTAAACCCTTACCTTTTCCTTATTTTTACGGTGTATGTATGTCTCCACCAAATCGAAGGCCTACATACATACACCAATCACGATGTATGTCTCCACCAAATCGAAGGCCTACATACACGCGTTTCCATTACCTTTACCTTATCCAATTTTATTCCCTTTTTAAATTATGTGTCCCTCAGGTCAGAGGTCAACACCCATTCATTATAATCCATTTTGTGTCCCTCAGGTCAGAGGTCAACACTCCAATACATATTTTATTCGGTGTCCCTCAGGTCAGAGGTCAACACCCAACCCATTATTTAATCCGGTGTCCCTCAGGTCAGAGGTCAACACCCAACCCATTATTTAATCCGGTGTCCCTCAGGTCAGAGGTCAACACCCATTCATTCCAATTCATATCGTATCCCTCAGGTCAGAGGTCAACACATTTTACCATTCATATTGTGCCCCTCATATCAGAGGTCAGCATATTCATCACTTTCCATTAATCGTCACCTCAAATCAGAGGCCAACGCACTTATCACATTTTCATTTCACATTACCTCACATCAGAGGTCAAATCATACTTTCATCTTCCTACACAAACAACTTAACATATACAATCACAAATACACTTACACACATTTCCCATCCATTCTTTTTCCATACTCATTCCCTATATCAATTATCAAATCTTTCCATTAATCGTTACCTCAAATCAGAGGCCAACGCATATACCACATTCTCAATGTTTGGCGCCTCATTTCAGAGGCCAAGAATTATTCACTTTCTTGTTCAATCAATTTTAACACATTTAAATACAACAACACACATTCAACAACTAATTATTCATGTAATTACCTTATTCATTTCCTTTCTCAGTTATCACAATCATACCAAATAGTATTCTCTTTCATAGTCCAACATTTATATTACACTTCATTTCAAATTAAGTATTTCACCTTCTCACATATTTTCTTTGTCACCACATAATAACATCACCTTTTACATTTTGTTTACACAAAATCATTTGCTTCCATTTCCGATATTCACAAGTTCAATTCATAAGCCATGACCTTTGTTCACAATTGACAATACTTAACATTTATACTCATTTAGCATTTAGATACAAATACGCACATTCATCACATATAATTGTTTCCATTCCCTTTTCTTCCTTTATTAATTTATTCCATAACACATACACATATTTGCAATAGCAGTGAATTATCATTTAATACAAGACTTTACCATTAAAATCAATAATCTTAGAATTCATTTATGTCAACTTCACTATCATATTACCCAATTCCTCATGTACTTCAATTTAATCCTTATCCAAGTTTCATTTATCAAATAATTCATTGTCATATTATTGGGTTTCCTTTTCCTAGTCTTAACATCCAATCATCATGCATATTTAATTAATTAAGATTTTATATTCAATCACATAGGGTTTTATAATCTAATTTTCTCCCCTAACACATAACCCTAACAAGCATTATATACTAACTAGAGCCTACTCCCTAGAACAAGGCAAAGCTCACTATATCCACTCCCTTACCTCAAACACTTGGAGATAAGGTGATTTTGCTTGCTCTACACTTGAAAGCCTTGCCACCAATTGAGTTAGAGTCCAAAGGAAGAGGGAGGAACCTAATATAATAGTCATAGCAAGAAAAGATTAACATTCATGTAATGAGTCATGCCAAAACTCAAGAAAAGTGGAGCTTCCATGACTTAAGAATCAAAAACCACCATGGATGGAGGAGAGAGAAAGAGAAAACGAATTTAGAGAAAGAAAAGAGGAAATCCATGGCATTAAACACTTACTTGAAGTGAAGAAGGAAGAGATTTGTTGACGAAATGAAGAAATCCCACTTGCTCTTGGTGGATTTGATGATGGAGAATGGAACCCTAGGGGAGAGAAAGAGTGAGGTTCGAATTTGGAAGAGAAAGAACGTGTGCTGCACTTTATTATTTTCTGCATCTACAGCATTTAATCGAGTATTACTCGATTAAATTCCCCCCCCCTTCAGGTCTTAATCGATTAAGCTGCAGCTTAATCGATTAAGTTGCAGGATTTTTAGCACCCCGACTTTGAACAGCCATAACTTCTTTGTTAACCGTTGGATCTTCCTCAAATTTTGACACATGCCTTCCCACATATCCTACTTCACATCCAACGGTGGAATTTGTGTTTAGAGTTGTAAATCTTTTATTTTGAATTTCCTAATATCCTATGTTATTAATCCTAAATCAAGCCTTCAAACCACTAGTTTCTACCCCATATCATTACTTCCTTCACTCTAGGCTTGACCCATCATCCATTATACTAGGAATTAAATTTGGGATGTTACAATTCTCCCCCACTTATTGGAATTTCGTCCCCAAAATTCCGTTAAGTTTAGTAAATGGAGAATCACCCCGGTGATAGGACTTGCAATTCTTATCTTTAATCCCCTTTTGTTTCTTCCGCCACTCTTTCAATTTGTCTTTACCTAGACCGAATTTAAGTTAGGGTAGGAAGTGCTCCCCCACTTGGCTTCGACTTACCCAATTACCGCTATGATAAAGGATGTAGGATCGAGTGAATCCGCTTCCGATCGTCCTTCGGACAAATGCAAGACAGGAGTTGCATTAGCTAGATACGGGAAAAATCGATCTTTTCCAGAACGGATACCCTGGGATCGTGGCATGCGAAGATTTTTGTAGGATAGAACGCCTTAGAGTTTATCTTCTCACCAGGATTGACTAGCACCGGTAAGGTTTAGGATCTTTCAAAAACACAAGCATTCATGAACAAGAAGCACCCCAATGCTTAGTTGATTAGAGCAGACACAATTCCTACTAAATGCCCCACAATCAACTTCTTCCATGAATCGACTAAAAAGATTAGGAAGGAAGAAGTCCACATTAGTTCCAAGATTTACCCAACTACCAAATGTGAAGGGTACGACAACTTGCCGTTGGATGAGTCAATTAAGAAGATGTTTGGTCTCAACGCAGGGATTTTACAAATTCGGCAAAACCGGCTATTCTTATGAGTGGTTATCTAAGAATCGGGAAAAGATTCGAAGCAACTGTCAAATTGCTTCAAGATTGATTTAGTTGATATGATGGTTAAGAATAACTTCTGGAGAGCTGTCTTAACTCATCCAAGGGATTAGCACTTAGCTATACTACTTTGGAACAAGTAGCATATACCAAGACTTCTTTTCTTTAGAACTATTTTCTATCTACTCTCTAACTCTATATGAAGCTTTTGAACGAATGTTTCGGGGTAAGGTTGGCTTCACTTACAAGAATTATTTTCCTTGGATGTCACTTCTTTGGTTGTCTACTTTCACTTTAAAGGTTACAATGATAGCATTTATTGATAGTTGCAAGAATTGAGGTGATCAATCCCATCCTCACGTCTACCAACAACACATCACTGTCGGGTTCTATCAGTAATGTCATCATTTAACAAATGCAAGGATTAGAGTGATCAGTTCTAACCTTACATTACATCAAATAACAACATCACAGCATAGTATTGGTCACTTGATACTAGAGTTCTCAAACTTAAGAATTCTTTCTAAGGTCTTTCATATGTTATCTATAAGAACAGAATTGTATTTGGAAAGGCAGATTTCCAACATGTTTTTAAGCACTTCTAACCTAAGACATTACTAATTCCCTATTTAGCTAACTAAGGAGAAGACTATCTACCCCCCAGTCGAACTTAGAAACATTACGCATGGACTTGGCAAACATTAGTTACCTGCGATCATATCAGCTGGGTCCACCTCATCACCCTCTCCGGTGAATAACTTTCCCTTCTGCAAGGATGGACCACCCCGGGCCTTCTGTGCTTTAGCAGCATTAATCTCCCTCTTCATTGTGTTCTTAGGACAATTTGAAGCAAAATGTCCGGGTTGTCCACAGTGAAAGCATAACCCCTCCTTTCGACCCAATGTCCAACACACTCCCCTATGCATCCTGCCGCAGTGCTGACAAGTTGGTATTGGACCATAAGCATTCACTGTTGGTCCGGATTCCCTAGGAAACTTGACCCCGGAATGAGTGTATGGACCAGACTTCTGAATCGGTCCCTTGCCCCTAATAGGACCAGGCAATCTCTGAGATGCCCTGCTTCGCTCCCCCGCTTGTTCCTGCTTGAGAGAATCTTCGTAAGCACTGGTCATGTTCACTAGTTGAGAGAGATTAGAGATTCCCTGATAGACAAAGACAGTTCTGATCTTGGGGTTGAGACCAGCCTCAAACTTGATACACTTAGTGCGCTCATCAGCATCCCGATAGCTACCAGAATAACGGATGAGATCCTCAAACTGAGCTGCATATTCTCCAATACTGAGGCTCCCTTGCTTCAGCTCAAGAAAAGCCACTTCCTTCTCCCTCCTTACCTTTTCCGGGAAGTACTTTCCCAGAAAACGGGTCTTGAAAAGATCCCATGAAATAAGCTCATTAGCTGCTTCCAGACCTCTCCTCTGTTGGTCCCACCAATGTTCCGCCTCACCCATCAGAACATACTCCACTAATCGCATATACTTGTTGGAAACCAACAAGCGGCTCAATATAGTCTAGAGGGGGGGTGAATAGAATATTGAAGCCTTATTACAGATTTTTCGTCCACCTAAGAGAATGGTTTTATGAAAATAAATTTTCTTAAAAATTCAAGTCAGATTACTCGAGTAACTCAAGACTTCACTCGAGTAATACGCAAGCAAAAATAATTTCACTCGAGTATTCAGCAAATCACTCGAGTATTACGAAAGCTATTTTTAAATCACTCGAGTAACAGAAAACCTACTCGAGTAATGTTCATAAACTGAAAGCAGATTACTCGAGTGACAAGAACTTTACTCGAGTAAACTGGGTAAAATTCAATTAAAACTCAGTTTTCAATGGAGTTCTTCAAGAATAACAATGCTATGATGATTCAACAAATTATGAATGATTAATATGAACAATTTCAAGTAATATTAACATGCAATTTCAGATCAATTGAGTAGAATTAAGAAAACCCCAATTCTAACCTAAAAATGCAATTGTTAATGAATTAATGCAATACAAGGAATGAAAAATAAAAGAGACACAAGGATTTATCCTGGTTCACTTTCACCCACTTGAAAGCTACTCCAGTCCCCTCTTGAATCAAGAGAGATTCTTCACTAGAAATCTTCAAATGTAGATTTTACAATGTTTTAAGATGCAACTAGATTCTTAGTTCTCCTATCTTAAAACCCAACACAAAGTGTGTACCAAACACTTTGATCTAATCTACCCCTTTTGAGTATTCTAGATTTCCTTGCTAATTGATTGAAGATGCTTCCAACCAATCCTCTTTTCTTGCTTTGATTTGATCCTCAAAGTCTTCCTTGTGAGATTCTTCACTTGTGTTGAAACTTCAATGATGCAATCACAAATTGCAAATCTTCAACAACCACTAAGAACAAAAATTATGATCTCAAGAATATTTGAACAATGAAAGAAATAGAGTGAAGAATGAAAAGTTCTTTGTTGAATCTTGATAGCTCTTGAAAGATGTATATAAAATTGTAAGAATGAATGTGTATCTTGTGTGAAAGAGAAAATTAAGTCCTTTTATAATTTTCCAAAAACTGATTGAATTACTCGAGTAAACCATATAACATTACTCGATTAAAACATGTCAGATTAAGTTACTCGAGTGATGTGTAAACCATTACTCGATTAACCTGTCATGACATAAATTACTCGAGTGAACCAATATTCATTACTCGAGTGAACTGATCAGAATCTGAATAAAAACAAGGTTTTTCTAAAAGGATTTTCACAAAACTTTTAATAGAGCTATTTAATCAAGATTTAAAGTATCTTCACTCTTAATCAAACATTATTTAAATATTCTTAAAATCACCTAAGCTACCCACACCAATGAGATGCATTGCATAAAAATAAAGATTACATTGAAATAGAATTAATAAAAATCCTAATTCTAATCTTCATGTGGTGTAGCTTGCTTGTTGCCAATGTTGTTGCTTGGAGAGAGATTGTTAGCATCAAAACATGAGAATCCTACAAACTCCCCCTTTTTGATGATGACAAACCTCCTTTTCAATTAAGCACTAAGTTTTAACATACTCCCCCTAAATGTAAAACACCTAGGAAAAATATAATAAAACTTAACCTACAAGAACAACATCAACTCCCATGAAACAAAATAAGATCATCATCTCCCAATTGTGCATAATTTTGATTGCATTTTGGAATCAAACAATAAGAAACAATGTACATGAGCACTCTATCCACAGCATGCAAAGGTGATACAGTTCTAGTAGTCCTATCACTCCAAGATTCACCAGTACGCAACAAATCAGTATAAATCTTATTAGTATCCACATCCAAATCCAGACAATCATCATCACCAATAAAAGTTCCCTTGTTTTCTAAACCAAACAACATTGTCAAATCTTCAGGCTTTATAACAAAATGATGTCCTCTAACCATTGTTTGATACTCACCATCTAGCTTAGTAAAATTCTGATAAAATTGTCTGACAAGCCTAGGGTAATAATGAGTCTCAAATTCTAAAAACCTCTTCAAATTCTGAAATTCCAAATCCTCTACAAATGAAAATTGCTCCTTATGCAACCAAGCAAACTTAACATACCGTGTAAGACCAAAAGAGCGATTGATAAAATTCGGTTCCCGCAAGTCTCGGTTGATTCCAGAAAACCAGGGGTCATTACGGCCTGCTCCTTGCTTTGCTTTCTTTCGAGGAGGTTGAGATTGTGAGGAAGAAGACATTGATTCAGAAAGTGCAGATTCGGTTTTGGGGTTAGGGTTTTGATTTGGGAATTTTCGGATTTTGGGTAAAATTGGTGAAAATGATGAATGAAATGAGTAGAAATGATGATATAATGATGAAATATGGAAGAAATTTGTATGAGTTGAGAAGTTTTGTGGCTGAAAATGATGATTTGATGAAGAACCGTATGAGAGAGAAGAGAGAAATACGAACAAGAGAGAGAAATAAACGTGAAAAATGATGCAGTTTCAACAGTTCAGTTTTTAAAATCACGTAAGTTACTCGAGTGATGTTCATGCATTACTCGAGTGATTCGAGCAGTAATCGAGTGAAAAGAAATGTTACTCGAGTGTGCCGAAGATTAAAAAATTTTTACTCGAGTGATGGATGAACTAATCGAGTGATACGAAAGTCATTTTAAAATTAATCGAGTGACAAACAGAATTACTCGAGTAATACGAAAGAGATTTTAAAATTACTCGAGTGAAATATCTGTTACTCGAGTGAACTGTCCATAATTTTAAAACTTTCAATTTTTCATGCAAAAACATTTTTCATACACAAACACATAGAAACACTTAGCATTTAGCAAGTAACACACATACAAATAAAGCAATTAACATATTATAGAAAACATACACACATAACTACATATCAAAAAAAAAATAAGAAACACTTTAATAAGATACAAAAACTCAAAATACAAATCACATTGAAATAGACTTGAAGGTGATTTCGAAAAGCATCAAATACAATTAGCTAATAGTTGATTCATCAAAAATACCAAGTTCTCTTCGAATTTTATAAAATGTGTCCCTTGGTAATGGTTTTGTAAAGATATCAGCTAATTGATCCGAAGTTTGAACAAACTCAATAACACAATCACCTTTTTGAACATGATCTCTCAAAAAGTGATGCCTAATTTCAATATGCTTTGTCCTTGAGTGTAATACTGGATTTTTAGTCAAATTAATTGCCGAAGTGTTATCACACTTTATAGGGATTTTTGTCAAATTTAAACCAAAATCAGATAATTGTTGTTTCATCCAAAGGATTTGAGCACAACAACTACCGGCTGCAATGTATTCGGCCTCCGCGGTTGATAAAGCTACACAATTTTGTTTTTTAGAAAACCACGATACAAGTAAATTACCAATTAAATGGCATGTTCCGCTTGTACTTTTTCGCTCAACTTTACAACCGGCAAAGTCAGAGTCCGAATAACCTATAAGTTTTAGAAAAGCATCCCTAGGATAATAAAGTCCAGTATTCGTTGTACCCTTTAAGTATTTCATAATTCTTTTGACAGCAGTTAGATGCGACTCTTTCGGTTTTGCTTGAAAACGTGCACACATACATACACTAAACATGATGTCAGGCCTAGATGCAGTTAAGTATAACAAACTACCAATAATACCACGATACTTCGTTACCTCTACCGCTTTTCCAGCCTCATCTTGATCTAGGTAGCATGCAACGCTCATTGGTGTAGAAGCGGATTTGCACGAATCCATCCCAAAACGTTTGAGAAGCTCTCTACAATATTTAATCTGATGAATATAAATGCCATCATTAAGCTGCTTTATTTGAAGGCCAAGAAAGAATGTAAGCTCTCCCATCATCGACATCTCGAATTCGCTTTGCATCAAGTCTGAAAACTTCTTACACAAGTTCTCGTTAGTAGCACCAAATATAATATCGTCAACATATATTTGAACCAATAAAATATCCTTACCGGAACGTTCAATAAAAAGTGTAGTGTCAACAGTGCCTCGTTTAAAACCTTTTTGTAATAAAAAATTGCTTAGTCGGTCGTACCAAGCTCTAGGAGCTTGTTTCAAACCGTACAAAGCCTTTTTCAGTTTGAAAACGTAGTCCGGATGCTCAAAACTCTCGAATCCAGGAGGTTGTGACACGTAAACTTCCTCTTGAATGTATCCGTTAAGAAAGGCGCTCTTAACATCCATTTGATACAATTTAAAATTCATTATCGAAGCAAAAGCGAGAAGAATACGAATAGCTTCTAGTCTAGCAACAGGAGCATATGTCTCATCGTAATCGATTCCTTCTTCTTGACTATAACCTTGTGCTACCAACCTAGCTTTATTCCTAACAATAATACCCGATTCATCTAACTTATTCCTATAGATCCACCGAGTACCAATTACAGGACGATCATCGGGTTTTGGCACAAGCTCCCAAACTTGGTTTCTTTCAAATTGATTTAATTCTTCTTGCATGGCCATAATCCAATGATCATCTTGAAGAGCCTCTTTGATACTCTTAGTTTCTATTTGAGATACAAAGGCAACATAATAACAAAAATTATTTAAAGTGCGTCGGGTTACCACTCCCTTCGCAATGTCACCTAAGATGTTAGAAATCGGATGATTTTTGTTTGATTTCCAAGCTATTGGTAATTGAGATTGAATCTCTTGTGCTAAGTCTTTATCTTGTGCTTGCACCTCTCCATCTTCAATTTGATTCTCTTCCATTTGTTGTGCTGTTGACTTCTCATGATCAAAAAATGTACCTATATTATCATCATCACAAGAAACAACACAATCTTCTTTCGAAGATTCATCAAATACAACATGCACGGATTCCTCAACGGTTAATGTTCTTTTATTGTAGACTCTATATGCTTTGCTATGGGTTGAATAACCTATGAATATGCCTTCGTCGGCTTTGGAGTCAAACTTGCCGACCGGTTCCTTTCCGTTATTTAAAACAAACACCTTACACCCAAAAACATGAAAATGTGAAATATTTGGCTTTCGCCCTTTTAAAAGTTCATAAGGTGTTTTATTTAAATGCGGATGAATAAGAACCCTATTAAGCACATAACAAGCAGTGTTTACTGCATCAGCCCAAAAATATTTAGGAACATTTGATTCTATCAACATAGTACGAGCAAGTTCCACTAATATTCTATTTTTCCTTTCTACAACTCCGTTTTGCTCCGGAGTCCTAGGGGCCGAAAATTGATGATCAATACCAAACTTATCACAAAACGCATCAATCCTAGTGTTTTCAAACTCACCTCCGTGATCACTTCTAATAGACACAATTTTCAAACTTAGTTGATTTTGGATGAGTTTGGCAAACTTTTTAAAACATTTATAAACTTCACTTTTTGCGGATAAAAATAAAGTCCATGTGAATCTAGTAAAATCGTCTACTAAAACAAATCCATAGTAATTGCCACCTAAACTTTTAATTTGTGAAGGGCCAAACAAATCCATATGGATTAGCTCCAAAGGCTTTGTTGTGCTTATCACATTTTTAGGTTTAAAAGAACTTTTAACTTGCTTGCACTTTTGACAAGAGTCACAAATGCCATCAAGCTTAAAATTTAGTTTAGGCAAACCAATCACTAAATCTTTTCGCAAAAGTTTGTTTAATTGATTCACATTCACATGAGCAATTCGTCTATGCCAAAGACGAATTTCATCATCAAAAGATTTGAAACATTTTGAAAATAGTGAAGTTATCTCATCCAAATCAATTAAGTAAGTATTATTAGAGCGACGACCAACAAACTTAACACTATCATCTATAGAAGACTTAATGAAACATAATTCCGGAGTAAAAGTCACATAATTGCCCATATCGCATAGTTGGCTTATACTAAGCAAGTTGTGTTCTAAGCCTTCTACGTATAGGACATTTTCTATGACAAGGTTAGATACGTTACCGATCTTCCCGACTCCTAGAATTTTGCCCTTGTTGTTGTCGCCGTATGTCACAAATCCATCACTTTTCGGAGTAAGTTCCATGAAGTGCGTTTTGTCTCCCGTCATGTGTCTCGAACAACCACTATCCAAGTACCATTTGCGCTCTTTGGTTCGAAGACACACCTACAAGAAAGATATCATTTGGTTGACTTAGGTACCCAAGTGGTCTTGGGTCCTTTGTTGTTAGCATGGGGAGAAGTCCCCTTAACAATCCAAATATATTCACCGCTTGGTATACCAAATTTCTTTATATTACATTTATTCGTGGTATGCCCAAAGATCCCACAATAATGGCAAGTTGGTTTTTTAGAAATCTTATTCTTTGAAAATCCACCCACTTTGCGATAATTGCGTTTCTTAGGTTTGGTATAGCCAAGACCGGATCTATTGCTATTGTTCCTTTGAGTTGAAAGCAAATGATCTAATGAAGTATCTCCTTTCATGAGCCTTGCAAGTCGATCATTCAAATTAAAAACTTCTTTTTCCAAAGACTTGCAATTTTCACAAGATGGAGTCTCATTTGATTTCAATTCACAATTGCATGTAGAGTTTGCATAAATGAGTTCAAGAGTTTCATTTTGAAGCTTAAGTTCTTCTAAATCTTTTTGAAGTTCAATTATCTTTTCATGTTGCTTCATTATGAAATTCTTTCTTTCAACATTTATTTTAGCAAGTTTCTTCAACTCTTTATGCATCTCTACATACACATTGTACAACTCATTGAATGAAGGAGAATTAGAACTAGAGCTAGCATCGGAAAGATAATCTACCTCATTGACGTTGTCACTTGATTTAATGCTCGAAGATTCCTCTTCATCAAGCTTCGTCATCAAACATAGATTTGCAAGTTCTTCATCATCCGATGAGCTAGATGTTGATTGACTCTCCTCTTCATCCCATACTATGTAAGCCCTTTTTCCTTTAGATGAGTTGAACTTAGAGTTGTCACCTTCCTACTTCTTAGTATGAGTTGGGCATTTTGATCGATAGTGACCAAGCTTTCCACACCCATGACACTTGATGTGATCCTTGTTAGTCTTATTTCTTGGTTGTGAGTCCTTAGAATCTCTTTGTCTATTCTTATTAAAGTTTCCCTTACTCTTAAAGAACCTACCAAGCTTTTTAACTAGCAAGCCAAGGGTCTCATCATCTATATCGGAGTCCGAGTCATCCACTTGAGAGTTTTCCTCTTGTGCCTTAAGAGATTTTGAAGTTGATTTAAGAGCAATCCCCTTTTTCTTTCTATCGGCATCTTCATTCATGGATAACCGTCCAAGCTCCATTTCATGCTCTTGAAGCTTTCCGAATAGAGTTGCTAAGTCAATTTGATCCACGTCTCTAGCTTCCATAATGGCCGTCACCTTAGGTTGCCATTCCCTGCTAAGACATCTCAAAATCTTATTAACAACTTCACCATTAGTAATAACTTTTCCAAGTGCAGAAAGATGATTTATGATATGAGTGAACCGCTTTTGCATGTCACCTATGTTTTCATTAGGTAGCATACGAAAGAGTTCATATTCATGCATGAGTGTATTTAGCCTAGCCCTTCTAACCTCCGAAGTGCCCTCATGTGTGACTTGTAATGTGTCCCACATTTGTTTAGCATCAACACATTGAGATACTCGAAAGAACTCATCATAAGAAAGAGCGGACGTGATGATATTTTTAGCTTTTAAATCAAATGCAACTTTCTTCTTATCATCATTGTCCCAACTCGATTGAGGTTTGACCGAAACAACATCATTTACCTTCGTTTGAGGAACAAAAGGTCCATTCTCTATGGCGTTCCAAATTTCCATATCTATGGCTTGAATAAAAATTTTCATGCGGACCTTCCAATAAGCATAACCCTCACCATTGAATAGTGGAGGACGATTAATGGAAGTTCCTTCACCACCAAAAGGATTTGAAATTGAGCCCATTGTTTCCAAGTAAAAGGATCTTTTCGAAAAAGCTTTTTAAGGCTCGGATTTTTCGTCCGAGCTCTGATACCACTTGTTGGAAACCAACAAGCGGCTCAATATAGTCTAGAGGGGGGGTGAATAGAATATTGAAGCCTTATTACAGATTTTTCGTCCACCTAAGAGAATGGTTTTATGAAAATAAATTTTCTTAAAAATTCAAGTCAGATTACTCGAGTAACTCAAGACTTCACTCGAGTAATACGCAAGCAAAAATAATTTCACTCGAGTATTCAGCAAATCACTCGAGTATTACGAAAGCTATTTTTAAATCACTCGAGTAACAGAAAACCTACTCGAGTAATGTTCATAAACTGAAAGCAGATTACTCGAGTGACAAGAACTTTACTCGAGTAAACTGGGTAAAATTCAATTAAAACTCAGTTTTCAATGGAGTTCTTCAAGAATAACAATGCTATGATGATTCAACAAATTATGAATGATTAATATGAACAATTTCAAGTAATATTAACATGCAATTTTAGATCAATTGAGTAGAATTAAGAAAACCCCAATTCTAACATAAAAATGCAATTGTTAATGAATTAATGCAATACAAGGAATGAAAAATAAAAGAGACACAAGGATTTATCCTGGTTCACTTTCACCCACTTGAAAGCTACTCCAGTCCCCTCTTGAATCAAGAGAGATTCTTCACTAGAAATCTTCAAATGTAGATTTTACAATGTTTTAAGATGCAACTAGATTCTTAGTTCTCCTATCTTAAAACCCAACACAAAGTGTGTACCAAACACTTTGATCTAATCTACCCCTTTTGAGTATTCTAGATTTCCTTGCTAATTGATTGAAGATGCTTCCAACCAATCCTCTTTTCTTGCTTTGATTTGATCCTCAAAGTCTTCCTTGTGAGATTCTTCACTTGTGTTGAAACTTCAATGATGCAATCACAAATTGCAAATCTTCAACAACCACTAAGAACAAAAATTATGATCTCAAGAATATTTGAACAATGAAAGAAATAGAGTGAAGAATGAAAAGTTCTTTGTTGAATCTTGATAGCTCTTGAAAGATGTATATAAAATTGTAAGAATGAATGTGTATCTTGTGTGAAAGAGAAAATTAAGTCCTTTTATAATTTTCCAAAAACTGATTGAATTACTCGAGTAAACCATATAACATTACTCGATTAAAACATGTCAGATTAAGTTACTCGAGTGATGTGTAAACCATTACTCGATTAACCTGTCATGACATAAATTACTCGAGTGAACCAATATTCATTACTCGAGTGAACTGATCAGAATCTGAATAAAAACAAGGTTTTTCTAAAAGGATTTTCACAAAACTTTTAATAGAGCTATTTAATCAAGATTTAAAGTATCTTCACTCTTAATCAAACATTATTTAAATATTCTTAAAATCACCTAAGCTACCCACACCAATGAGATGCATTGCATAAAAATAAAGATTACATTGAAATAGAATTAATAAAAATCCTAATTCTAATCTTCATGTGGTGTAGCTTGCTTGTTGCCAATGTTGTTGCTTGGAGAGAGATTGTTAGCATCAAAACATGAGAATCCTACAATACTGATCACCCGGTGGCTGCAGTGAGCGAAACACCTTCTCCATCTCCTGGAGCCATCTTTGAGCTCCATCGGGATTGTAACCCCCTTCAAACTTCGGTGGATCGCTTTTTCTAAAGCGGCCCATCCAGTCAATCTCCACTGGTGGTGGTGGAGGAGGCTGAAGTGCTGCTGCAGCAGCTGCTGCCGCTACAGCAATGTTCTGGGCTTGATTCTGATGCAGATTTGCAAGATTATCAGCTTGTTGCTGCTGAACTTGGGCTTGGCTCTGCTGCAATTAAACCAGAGTTTCGAGAATCGCAGCAATCCTATCATTATTAGCCTGTCTCCCTGCCATACTGTTGAGTCATGGAAGGGAAACCCGTTAATGATAGAATCAACTAAATAAAACTATTAATATCCTACAACTTCACTTAGATACTAAACTAAGTACTTGGGTTACTCGCTTGGTAAGTAACCATAGGAGTAGTGAATTCATACTCCAAAGGCCGAGGGAAACTGCTCTGATACCATAAATGTAACACCTTATAATTAATTACCCTTAATTACCCTTTTAATAAAATACGGACTTAAAAATTCATTTTCATTTTATTAAAATCAACCGTCAAACGGACGGAGTTTTGTTTGTTTTTCGGACTAATCCAAAATTTAACCTGTGATAAATAATTTCAAATAAAACAACTAATAGCCAGCAGGGCTTCAGATTATATTTTCTAAATCATATCAGGGCCCAATGGGCTCCAAATATATCAGAGTGCACACTATTCAGAGTTTTCAGCGGAAAATAGTAAGTTAGAACCTCAAAAACCAAATCGTAATATTTTATCAAACAAAGTGTCCTAAGCCTCACTCAAAAGTATACATTACATTTTCTTCAACAGAACATAGGAGACTTAGGTCTATAATGTACTCTAAACCCATAACACCCTACTATCCCTGTAAGGGAAAGTACTCCTGCTCGGCCGGGGGCTGTGCCAGCTCAATCTCTGTACCTGAAACTGTAAGGGAGTGAGCATTGCACATGAAATAGAAAGCAGTTTCTAACTAGACATAACAACTCACTAGGTCAAACACATTTAGCAAATAAACATATATTCACATATTGCACCCCATCCTCATTACAATATTTATTCCACATTTCCATTCTCATTATTCATTTCACCACTTGTTTCCTTGTATTTATTTTCCCCCGTTTCCAAATAATTCCCTTTTTAAACCCTTACCTTTTCCTTATTTTTACGGTGTATGTATGTCTTCACCAAATCGAAGGCCTACATAGATACACCAATCACGATGTATGTCTCCACCAAATCGAAGGCCTACATACATCGTGTTTCCATTACCTTTACCTTATCCAATTTTATTCCCTTTTTAAATTATGTGTCCCTCAGGTCAGAGGTCAACACCCATTCATTATAATCCATTTTGTGTCCCTCAGGTCAGAGGTCAACACTCCAATAACACTCCAATACATATTTTATTCGGTGTCCCTCAGGTCAGAGGTCAACACCCAACCCATTATTTAATCCGGTGTCCCTCAGGTCAGAGGTCAACACCCAACCCATTATTTAATCCGGTTTCCCTCAGGTCAGAGGTCAACACCCATTCATTCCAATTCATATCGTGTCCCTCAGGTCAGAGGTCAACACATTTTACCATTCATATTGTGCCCCTCATATCAGAGGTCAGCATATTCATCACTTTCCATTAATCGTCACCTCAAATCAGAGGCCAACGCACTTATCACATTTTCATTTCACATTACCTCACATCAGAGGTCAAATCATACTTTCATCTTCCTACACAAACAACTTAACATATACAATCACAAATACTTACACACATTTCCCATCCATTCTTTTTCCATACTCATTCCCTATATCAATTATCAAATCTTTCCATTAATCGTTACCTCAAATCAGAGGCCAACGCATATACCACATTCTCAATGTTTGGCGCCTCATTTCAGAGGCCAAGAATTATTCACTTTCTTGTTCAATCAATTTTAACACATTTAAATACAACAACACACATTCAACAACTAATTATTCATGTAATTACCTTATTCATTTCCTTTCTCAGTTATCACAATCATACCAAATAGTATTCTCTTTCATAGTCCAACATTTATATTACACTTCATTTCAAATTACATATTTCACCTTCTCACATATTTTCTTTGTCACCACATAATAACATCACCTTTTACATTTTGTTTACACAAAATCATTTGCTTCCATTTCCGATATTCACAAGTTCAATTCATAAGCCATGACCTTTGTTCACAATTGACAATACTTAACATTTATACTCATTTAGCATTTAGATACAAATACGCACATTCATCACATATAATTGTTTCAATTCCCTTTTCTTCCTATATTAATTTATTCCATAACACATACACATATTTGCAATAGCAGTGAATTATCATTTAATACAAGACTTTACCATTAAAATCAATAATCTTAGAATTCATTTATGTCAACTTCACTATCATATTACCCAATTCCTCATGTACTTCAATTTAATCCTTATCCAAGTTTCATTTATCAAATAATTCATTGTCATATTATTGGGTGTCCTTTTCCTAGTCTTAACATCCAATCATCATGCATATTTAATTAATTAAGATTTTATATTCAATCACATAGGGTTTTATAATCTAATTTTCTCCCCTAACACATAACCCTAACAAACATTATATACTAACTAGAGCCTACTCCCTAGAACAAGGCAAAGCTCACTATATCCACTCCCTTACCTCAAACACTTGGAGATAAGGTGATTTTGCTTGCTCTACAGTTGAAAGCCTTGCCACCAATTGAGTTAGAGTCCAAAGGAAGAGGGAGGAACCTAATATAATAGCCATAGCAAGAAAAGATTAACATTCATGTAATGAGTCATGCCAAAACTCAAGAAAAGTGGAGCTTCCATGACTTAAGAATCAAAAACCACCATGGATGGAGGAGAGAGAAAGAGAAAACGAATTTAGAGAAAGAAAAGAGGAAATCCATGGCATTAAACACTTACTTGAAGTGAAGAAGGAAGAGATTTGTTGACGAAATGAAGAAATCCCACTTGCTCTTGGTGGATTTGATGATGGAGAATGGAACCCTAGGGGAGAGAAAGAGTGAGGTTCGAATTTGGAAGAGAAAGAACGTGTGCTGCACTTTATTATTTTCTGCATCTACAGCATTTAATCGAGTATTACTCGATTAAATTCCCCCCCCCCCTTTTCAGGTCTTAATCGATTAAGCTGCAGCTTAATCGATTAAGTTGAAGGATTTTTAGCACCCCGACTTTGAACAGCCATAACTTCTTCGTTAACCGTTGGATCTTCCTCAAATTTTGACACATGCCTTCCCACATATCCTACTTCACATCCAACGGTGGAATTTGTGTTTAGAATTGTAAATCTTTTATTTTGAATTTCCTAATATCCTATGTTATTAATCCTAAATCAAGCCTTCAAACCACTAGTTTCTACCCCATATCATTACTTCCTTGACTCTAGGCTTGAACCATCATCCATTATACTAGGAATTAAATTTGGGATGTTACACAACCGAATAGTTGCATGGGAGGAGTCTTTTCATGGGGAGACAAGGTGGAGAGAAAGTCTCACTAGGCATCTTCACCCACCACCCTATTTTTCCTATTTATTTCCTATTTAATTTCTACTTTCTTAATGAACAAGAAAATGCTCTCCTATTTGGTCCTCTTGGTTACTACATGGCCGAACTACACTCCTACATATACTAGGATTTATTTTCATCATATCATTACAAGCACACAAAGTCAATTTATGGGGTAGCATAAGAAATTCAATACATACATTTGACACACACATATTATACATATACGTACACACATCCATGCCTCATATACATATTCATATTTCTTTATTTATTTAATCCTTATATAATCCTAAGCATATACACATGCACATCAAAACCGTGAATACACACACATATGTCTAGAAAATAATTCTTGTTCATCACAAAGGGATTCATACAAAATCACAAATATTTTTATAAAAACATTAAACATATAAACTTTTTCAAAACTCAATTTCTAAACTTTGGACCTTACTTTAGAAAATCACTTCTTTAAAATCATTCATTACTCTAAAAACGTGAATTTAAGAAAATCATTTAAGAAGATACTCTTTCAAAACACTCTTTCAAAACACTTTTCTCAAAAATAAATCTCTTTAGTATTTTAATTCAATACGAGGAATTTGCGGGGTGTTATATTTTTCATCTTAATTACACTTGGATTTACATTCTTTATATATATATATATATATATATATATATATATATATATATATAGATCAACCCTATTTCATTATTATAACTTGAGATACTAATTTTGCTCAAACAAGTTTTTTTCGTTAATTTTTTTTATACTATCCTGTCTAGAATATGTGATATGATTGATATCTAGAATAACTTGAAGATACTATTGAAAAGAGTTTGATGAATTATCCTAATTGATTGATTGCTTTCATTCTATATCACTACGATCATAGTACGAAATACTTTTGATTGTATTTCATTCACAAAATTTCGAATGCCAGTTTTGTTTGACCGGCACCATTATCTTATTTTGACACTATCAAATTTGTTATTTATAAATTCTAAATGAAAATGATATATAAAGAAATGACTTTTCACGTATATATTTTATCTTAAGTTTTGTGAAATAGTTCTCGAAGAACTATACTTATTCAATGTGATCAAATATTATATATCAATTCTATCTTGATTTACGTTAATAGTCACATAGGTCCCCGAAAGATAACCGTGAAATTAGTTAGGTCCCTGAAAGATTTATGGAATCTCTTAAACTCCCAAAGATCAATTTGGCGTCACGTTAGTCCCCCTATCATATTTTGACATGAGCGACCTAAAGGAATCCTATGTGGCATGTTAAATGTTTTATTGACCACAATGTCATGATTGACTGTTAAGAAGGTTCCACGTTTGAGTCAGAAAAGCATTTAACATGCCACATAGGATTCCGTTAGGTCCCTCATGGGAGACTAACGTGATGCCAAATTGATCTTTCAAGGGTTTAAGAGATTCCACAAATCTTTCAGGGACCTAACTGATTCCAAAATGATCTTTGGGGGTTTAAGAGATTCCACACATCTTTTAAGGACCTAACTGATTCTACAGGTATCTTTTGGGGATCTATGTTACTATTAACTCTACGTTGAAACAAGAAAGGTGATTGAGAGAAAAAGCCATATATTTTGTGTCTCTTAAATATACTCCTGAAGTAGCTAAATGAGAGATTTGTTTCAATCAAGATTATGTATATTTTGATAAAATACAAGATGATTTAGTGATGGAAAACTACATGTCACCAATGATTAAACACATTCCCACTAGCGAATCTGTCATATGAAAATTTAATACTATGAGTAAGATTGTGGATATTATCATGAATCTTGTGTATTATTAAGAATACACATGGACAATTAATTTGATAAATTGGCTTTCCTTTCATGAGGGGAGGAAAAAGATAAATTAAAGCACGAAAAATATTGCTTACATACATTCTCATTCTTGATATATGAACTAATTGATATGAGCTTAAGTTCAAATGATAATTAATTGGCTTGAGTTAATAGTCACTTTGGTCTCTGAAAGATACATTGGTCATCAATTTAATCCCCAAAAAATTTTTGGCATCAATTTAGTCCCACAAAAATCAAGATGGCTTCACGAAGTGTAAATTTTGGTCCCCAAAAGATTCATATGGACATCAAATACGTTCCTAAAAAAACTAATGAGGTGCCATATTAATCTCTGGGGGACTAAATGGATGTCAAAATATTTTGGGGAGTAAATTGATGATGAATGTAATTTTCGAGGACCAAAGTGATTGTTAACTATATAATTAATCATTCGATTACTCTTAATTATAAGGTGACTTTTCCCATACCTTGACAATCGGGGTGAATCCCTTTACTTCTGAATTGAAAATCTGGATTAGCGTCTTCACCAACTTCAGGAAAGAAAGGAACCTATCCTTCCTAACCGTTGACAAATCCCGCAAAGCCTGACTTAGCCGATCTTGAAAATCCTTGCTGTCAACTTCAAGGAGAGTTATCTGCTTCACTTCAAGCTCGATGGATCCTTTGGTTATTTCGACAAGGTTAGCCTTCCTTTGAAGATTCGAAACTTGTTTCTAAAGCCCATTATTTTTGGATTCGAGAGAAGCAATTGAAAGTTTGTCTTGAGCAAGGGCCAATTTCGCAGCACGATGCCGAGCCGCAGAAGATCTTGCCTTGAGCTCCAAAGCTCAGATAGCAAGCACAACAACAAGACCTTTCTTTATTAACAAAACAAGCTCAGAAGTCTTCTTTAGAAGGTCAGAAATCTGACCCAAAGCCTCTTGATAAGAAGACATAGAGCTTTTAGATCTCAAGGGTGGAGGATACTGAGATACTGGTACCACGTTATAGGCAGGGGCTAAAGATTCCCTAAGAAAAATCATGTCAGAAGAACCTTCAGCCACCCCAGCATTTGGATTAACAAGAGTTGAATTTGAAACAGGAGCCACCTCCTCGTGATTCTGCAGGTACTACCGCATTATCTCTCACTCCTTCTCACAATTTCATAACTCCTCAATTCACATCATGTCACTCCTTTTCACTCTGCCATTCAATTTCGACGAACACTTCCATTATTTTATTTTCAATTTCACTTGCTCCTTTTTATTTTGATTTCACTATCACATCGAGTTTTCCCCTTCATCACTAAGTTGTCCACTATAGAACTTGTTGAAGCTAAACCAACTTACGATAATGGCGAAAAATTTGAAGTTGATGAAGCTTGAAGCTGTATCGAACATCCGAGACTCACTAGAACGTTTGCCATAATGCTCACCGGCCTTAGCGATTTTCTAGACACAATAATTTTTTGGCTATGATGATGTATCAACGACAAATAGCCATGAGGAGAAGATTTGTGAACTAGAGCAGATGAAGAGGAGTGAGAACTAGATCCCTAAATTAAATGAGTTTGGTTAATAACCAATTCAAAACTGGTTTACCAAAGATGAAATCTAGTTTTTCGATTACATTTTAGAAACGAGATGGTTTGATAACCGATCCTAAAAAGTGGTTTAACTGTTTTTCAATTCAGTTTTTGAACCGTACTGAACCATGAACAACCCTAATGTAAAGTGACTACTTATTGTATGTTTTAGATACCCATCCATTATACCCGCTCTTAATTCAACCTTGCTTTTAAAATAAAAAACCTATTAAAATACCTCTTAGTCGATAATCAATTTGATTCCCACTCTTTCTGTCCCGCCGATTTTTTAGTCCTCCTCCCTATTCTTCCTTTTTGTCAAAATCCTTTTTTATCGGTTTTGTTTCTATGCTATGCAGCTGATGCAAAGAATAATCAAGTTTGAAAAAATATTTATTTTAGGAAAATATATACTTAATTAATTAAAATATAATTATTTAGTTCTTCAATAAAAATTTATTTTTTATGTTCTATTATCCTAAGCCTGAGATACATAGGTTAATAAACCTTTTTTTTTTTATAATTGACTAGCAGCGTTATTGTTTGATTTTTATAAGTTATTAATCAAATATAACATGGTAACCTTAAAAAAAAAACACTAATACTCTCTCCGTTCGAATTTATCTGTTGTCTCAGTATTTTTAATTTGTTCCGAATTATTTGTCACTTATTTGATGGTTCATGAATTAATTTTTTAAAATTTTAATTTTGCTTTTAAATGTTTTAAAATATATATGTAAAATGTGTGATATTTAATATAGTGTGAGGATAACATAATAAACTTGTCTTATTCTTCTCTTGAAAATTGAAGTATTAAATAACTTTCTCAATTCGAATAAAATTTGTAAAGCGACAGATAAATCCGAATGGATACAATATATAACTAGGAAGTGACTCCTAGGTCGTCTCCCAAGGAATATCTTATCAAGCAAAAGGTCGAACAAATAGTATGCATAGAAAACAAGGGGGGTTTTGCATTGAATGTTGAAATCTAAAATCAAAACAGAATTAAATAAAAACGAAGTAACATATAAGGAAAAGCGGATAAACCCCTTTGGCTCGCGTTCACAACTCTATCATCGGTCACAAAAGATCAATTTCTTCCCTCTTCACCGTCCAACTTGTGAGAACTAAATACTAAGCGAAAATTCAATTCTCACCCCAAAACCCTAACCTCTAATTAAGCATTAAAAGCCAAAGCATGGAGATTTTACGAGTTTGCATAAATTAAGCATTCATACACATGGATTATCTCTGTATAATGGAACTAAGCGAACCATAACATATCAATAAGCATGAAAACAGTGAATAAAAATGAAATAGCATTAAGAACAAAACCTCAAGAGTATGTGATACATTACCAAAGGGATTTAACCTAAGAGTTTAGCCTTCCATGATGAAATAAGTCAAAAACGTGTAGAAAAAGGAAGAGAGAGAAACCCTAGCAGCCACCACAAGCTTGGAGAGCAAAACTAAGCCTTCTCTTAGAGAGAGATTAGGAAAAACGTGGAATGATAGATGGCTGCTAGGTCTACACGAATTTGGCTTTTTAAATCACAAAACGGGCCTAAATCATGGGCCAAATCCTAAGGAAAGCTAATCTCTAAATTAAATCTACAAAATATCCTATAGATAAAATCTAAATCTTAAAAGATATAAACTAAATATCAAATAATCCTAAAGATAAATTACAATCTTCACTTCATCATATATCTTCTATTCCAAAATTAAATCTTCACTCCCAAAATGTCCAAAAAGCCCTTGTGCCAAATATGACCTGAAAATAATAATAGATTAAATTAGGCTAAATAATCCAAATTAATTAAAATCCGGAATAATAGTCTAATAAAGTCTAAAATACTAAATCATTCTAAACAATGTCAAGTAGGCACCAAAAATCATCAATGAGAGCAAAATAAGGCTATGAATAATGGGAAATATAATGCTCATCAAATACCCCCACATTTATCCTTTTGCACTCCTGGGCAAAACTAAGAAATAGGACTAAGAAGACTAATATGCACCAAAGTGAATCATGTAAGGAAAAATACTAAAAACTAAGAAAATGCAAAACCTAAGAGATTACATACTTCACAATGAATGCTAGGAAATGCAAAGAAATGGGTAAAATCGAGCACACGAAAAGAATAAGGACCAAAGAATCAAGGCATCCATGAACATCATCCAATTATTTCAAATATGCAAAGAAAACCAATGACATCAAGAGGGTAGTCACAAAGATGATAAAAACTCACAAGGATCACTCAAAAGTGTTTACACTCAAGTGTTTAGGGTTAATCAGTGTTTACACTCAAGACACATCATGAATAACAAACACAACCATAAGCTTGACAAGCCTCTAACATCAACAATCAACACACATGCACATTAAGATCAAAAGGTCTTTTCAGGGTTGTAATGGGGCTAAGGACAAAGTGGGGTAAAATATGGGAAATGTAGCTAAAACCAAGGGAATAGAGGAGCAATGGGGAATAAGTAAAAAGTAAGCACAATCCACCCCAAAATGAAATGATAAACATAACAACAACCTCTAATTCCAATCCTCTGTGCCTCAATCAACCTTTTATTCTCTCTTTTTTTTCTTCTTTTTTTTTATTATTATTTTTTTTTTGCATTGGAGAACTTCATGAATGAAAGAGAAGAAAAAAAAAAACAAAAATAGCATAATGAGATAAAACCATAATTACAACACCAACCATAGAGGCAAAACCAAGAACTCACAAGAGATGAAGAACAAAGCACCCTCACTTACTTAATACCCATTCCCAAAACAATTCCAAAGCTCCAAAATTCCCTAAGGTTAGGACAATCATGGTTTTTCAGTCATAGGCTTGTAATGAGTTAAAGAACAAAGAAAAGGGATAAAAAGGCTCAAAGGGGCTATCAAAAGATAAATTCATTCAAGGTAGGCTCATATGGCTAGTGGCTTATTCAAGAAAAACAATGCCTAAATCATTTCAAAATGTGCATGGGAATATCAAGTATCAACAAGAGTCAAGTCAAGTTCTAGAGTGCAAGTAATCCAGAGTGCAATCACACATGAAAGAAAATTAGGTGGCATAAATAGCAATCCACCCACAATTAAGGCTCAAATCCTCACAAAAGGGACAATTCTATCACAGTGTTACCACCTCTTAATTATCAAAAGCAACTTTACACACAGAAATGCATGAATTCAGACACAAGATACCAAGACTCTACTAAAATGAAGCAAAAACATGCAAGAAAATGCCCAAAACTTAGCAAAACCTAAAAAAATCAAAGCAAAAATATGCAACCTAAACTACTCTCCCCCCACACTTAAATCACACATTGTCCTCAATGGAACACAAATAGTAGAATCAGACAGATATAGACAAGTGTAATAAAAGTAGTAAAAAAGGAGAAAAGAAAACTCCCTAAGTCATGGTGGGTCAAAGGTGGGTTCGACCAAAGAGTCTTCCTCCACAGGTGCATCATCCAAAGTAGGAGTGGTTAGGATAGGCTTGAGTCGGTGGCCATTGACTTTGAAGCTCTTGTCCGTGGACTCACTCTTGATCTCCATAGTACCATAAGGAAATACCTGGGTGACTACAAACGGTCCAATCCACTTAGAGCGAAGCTTTCCACTCATGAGTCCAAGCCTAAAGTTGTAGAGGAACACTTTTTGACCAACCAAGAACTCCTTTCTGGAAATTGAGCTATCATGAAGCTTCTTGGTCTTCTCTTTGTAGAACTTGGAGTTCTCATAGGCCTCCAAACGGATCTCATCTAACTCACCCAACTGCAGCTTCCTCTCCTCACCCGCTTGATCAAGAGCTAAGTTACATTGCTTCACAGCCCAATATGCACGGTGCTCTATCTCCACAGGCAGGTGGCATGCCTTACCAAAGACAACCCGATAAGGTGACATCCCTATGGGTGCCTTGTAAGAGGTCCGATGGACCCACAGAGCATCCTCCAATCGTGTGCTCCAATCCTTTCTATTAGGCTGCACCATCTTCTCCAAAATTCGCTTGATCTCTCTGTTTGAAATCTCAGCTTGCCCATTGGTTTGGGGGTGATAGGGTGTAGAAACTTTGTGCACAACCCCATACTTCTTGAGCAAAGCTCGCATGGATCTATTGCAGAAGTGTGTGCCTTGATCACTGACTATGGCTCTAGGTATGCCAAACCTGCAAAGGATATTAGACCTGACAAAATCTACAACAACCTGAGCATCATTAGTCCTGGTGGCCTTAGCTTCCACCCATTTGGATACATAATCCACAACAAGTAAGATATAATAAAAACGAAAAGAAACAGGAAAGGGGCCCATGAAATCTATATGTAACATCCTAAAAATTTTAAAGTGTTAGAAAGATTAAATTAGAAACCTAAACTAATAAGCTAAAGGATCCGTTAGAAGCCTAATATGAGTGAATAGATGTTAAAAGAGGTTAAAAACAAGTCAAAAGTGAAAATTCAAATTTTTAAGCAAATTGGACCTAAAACCAAAACTCTAGAAAAAATAATAATAAATAAATAAATAATGGGCCAAAGGCCCAAATAAAATAAATAACAAATAAATAAAAAAGAAATATATATAATAGTGGGCCGAAGGCCCCAAATCCAAAAAAAAATAGAAAAATACTGACTTTGGGGAGGTTCCAGACCCTCCCCAAAGCTTCCTCATACTATTATAAATACTAGCGTGTCGACAGGCATTCCTGTGTCTGTCGCCCCGCATTTTCATTGTCGCGTTTTTATTATTAAGAGTTTTTTGTTGTACAATGGTATATTTATAAATTGATATTCTTATCGTCATTTTATATGTTAAAGATAAAAATATTTGTTTAAATTGAATTTTTTTTGGTGCACGGTTAATGTCACATTCTTCAATTATAAAAGCAATCGTGCAAAATAACACACAACTATCATCAATCATAGATGTAGCGAACACTCATTTTGATTTACAATCCTTTACACCAAAAGGCACAAAAAGAAAGTGTGAAACTAAGAACAAAGCCACAAACTAAAAATGTGATGGGTGTATAAAACAAAATCATCCAACAACCCAAAATGTATAACTAAATTTTAAAAAAATACCCAGAACTTGGATTTGAATACTGAGGTCAACTATGTTTGATAATTTGAAAGAAAATGAAGAACTTGAATAGAGGAATTTATGACCGAGAATTCTTCTATTCAACTCGCATATACATAATAGTGAAAGGAAAAAAAAGGGAGGAAACTTTATTTGCAATTGTTGATATTCGCTAGAATAAATGATTATGTAGCATTTGTTTTATGACAATTTGTAGCATTTATTTAACAATGCATGTATATGCGCTACATATTGTCGTGTTTTTATCGTAAAGAGTTGTTTATAGTAAAATATTGTATTGAAAAATGCGTCTTTTTAAAT
This sequence comes from Crotalaria pallida, assembly GCA_037953625.1. Lineage (NCBI taxonomy): Eukaryota > Viridiplantae > Streptophyta > Magnoliopsida > Fabales > Fabaceae > Crotalaria > Crotalaria pallida. The sequence continues at coordinate 30,898,039 of CM075653.1, forward strand.
GTTATTTATATATTAAAGATGTTCATTTTAGTGTTAATCATTGCTATAATTGCCTGTATGCATTCTTAGTTGTCATGTTTAAAAATATGGATCCATAAATTTCAACGACATTATACATGCAATGTTATTTTTTTCCCAACTATATAATTAACTTTTTAATAATAACTTTATCAAATTTTTTTCAATTTTCTTAACTTATACTTTCTAGATTCTTATCCTCGACTTTAATAGATGATGTTAAAAAAAATCAATTATAACCACTTTTGTTATGATTATCATATTAAAACTTATACTTTCTAGATTCTTATCCTGAACCATAAGATATAAGGTTAAGAAAACCAATTATAACCACCCAAGTTAATGTTATCTTAATTTATTTTATTTTAATATTTCCCAATTAAAGTTATCCTTTTAGTTTCGAGATGATGTAAAAAAAAAAACAATATATAATTACCAAAATTATTGTTATTTTTTCCCAACTATATATTTAACTTTTTAATAATAAATTTATCATATTTTTTATTTCAATTTTTTTGGTTTTTTTCTAAATATCAAAGTTATGTTTTTTTTAAATAACAACCGTCCATAACAACACCCATGGCTCAGGAAGTTTATTAAAACAGTTTACAACAACTGTATTTTTATTTTATTTAACATGTTTATTTTTTTTTCAAATTTCCGGTTATTCATTTTAATATCATAGTTACATGTTTTTAATAACCACCCTCAAAGTTAAACCAATATAGAAACTTAGAAAAAAAAATGATAATTTTAATAAATATTAATTATAATATGAGAAATAAAGAATAGCAATAGATAGCAATTAAAGAAAGAGAAGTTTGACTCCAAAACTGTAGGTAGCATTTCTAAAATAACAATATGTATGAAACTTCTTCATAGTAAGAATAGTGGACATAGAATTTTTAATAAATATATTAATTAATTATAATATGAGAAATAGAGAATATCAATAGATAGCAATTAAAGAAAGAGAAGTTTGACCCCAAAACTGTAGGTAGCATCTCTATCTCTAAAATAAATATTTGTATGAAACTTCACCGTAAGAACAGTGGACATCAGGATTGGTAGTTACCTATATTTTATAGCAGATGGCACAACAGTTACATCATCATGTGTGACGCTCTCTTTTCTATCTTGAAAATAAGTAATATTTCCAAATAGTTTAATACTTGCTATCAAAATTAGGACTAGAAAATTTTTCCTTTTTAAATTAGTACTTGCTCAATTAGAAACCCTTTTTAACATGAACCATTATCTGAATTCGGCTTGATAATATCTTAAGTTCGAAAAGGCTTCCGAGAGAACATTTCCTTAATTATAGAGAACGTTGTTTGTGATTCTTATTAAAACATATCATTTGTCTCTCGAGTTGGATTTGAAGTATATAAAACATAAACCTATTGCCGAATCGTTTTGAAATAGAAATCAGAGTTCGCGGAAGTAAACATAATACTTATGGGGCACTGCTGAGGTAAAGAAAACATCATATATATATATACATAAATATCATAACATAAAACCCCATCAGTACAGTCAGTAGCAAGTGGTAAAAAGTCGAGATAGCAAGTTTGGTGAAACATATACAGACCAGCTGCATAAAATAAAACCTCACTCTAAGACCTCTCCAATATATACAATTTAAGACAAAATCCAAAAGTAGAAGTCTCAGAGCAAGTCATCCGTGTCCTCAGCAGCTCCTCAGATCCTCCACAACTCTATCCCTAAGATCTAGGATCCAAAACATCTATGCTATGCAGGCTCCTATGAACCAGCGGGTCGTCCACCTCTAGCTGAAACCGTCGGCTCGACATGCACCTCCTCCTCGCTCTCATCCTCCACAGGGTCCTCCTTGACCTCGCCCGACTGTGTAGAGACCCCACCACCGGGTCTAGGATCTGCAGAGGCAGTCCTATCAAAGTCAGTCGGACCAGGAGAAGGAGTCTCCTCGGTGACAACTCTAAGGGAAGAAGGATGAGAACGAGTGGCAGCTCTGAAACGAAAACTATGAAAACGACGCATAGGTCTAGCCAGGGGTGGTCCTCTATATGTATAAAAGGGTGGAACATGCATAGTATAGACTAATGGGATCCTAAATCGACGAGGTCGCACTCGCACCAGAGGGTTGGGATGGTAGAGAGTAATCTCCACCTCACCCTCAAAGGTGGCACGGTGCTCCTCATACGTCCATATACCACTAGGGATAGGGCGTATCTCGATGCAAGCTAGGTATCTGGCCATCACCTAAACAGGGCACAGGGAATAAGTATACACATATACATAATTGATAAAGACTAAAATTACAAACACAAGTATATCATGGACAGATAATAATGCAAATACATATGAGCACACCAATTTTTCAACATTATATCTCTTATAATGCAAGTGGCATAATGTATGATTTTCTATCCACGACTGAGGCCTCTAAAGTCCATCTTGGACGTCCATCCAATACACCCTTGTGTTCTCGGAACACCGACATTTGTTCCCAGAACATAATGCCAAACCATACTTGGATAATAAGCATCACTCCCGGAGTGTGCACCACGTTCCCAGAACGCATACGTTCCCAGAACGCATAAAAACCAGGTCCCGGACACTGGCCACATATCTATAATGTGTCATCAAGTAGGTTATAATTTGGTACTCCCGGAGTACCCTCCTCATATTCCCAGAATATGATAAACGTTCCTACCAACCAAACTTCCAGTCTATATGGATGCACAAATATCAGGGTTGGTTTTATCTTTGCATTAATTACTGTGATTTAGAAATATTCCAATTTCTCCTTTTGAATGATTTATTTGAGGCATAATTTTTGGCACAAAATTCTCCTTTGAATTATCTCAAAACATGCCCTTAACTTAGATTGGGAAAAACATAACCAATGGTATTCAAAAACTTAACTTTTTATTTTTCAGATTCAGGTACTAACCGGTTACGGTTTCAGGCTAACCGGTTAGAATTACAGACCTGAACTGTTTACCATTGTAATTCAGAAAACCCTTTTTCTTGAATTCTCTACCCAATCCATAAACAAGTTTAACATTGTTTTATACCTCAAAAACCACTGTTTTCATCATTCAAAAGTCCAAATCACATTTTGTTTCCAAAAGAACATAATTTCCTCTTGAAATCATATCCTTAAATTAAGGTAATAACCCTCACCCTTAAATCTGAACCAAGCCAGTGTTATCAGCTCCTTCTCAGATTATTTCCAATGAAATTAAAGTATAGATTTGAGTAAAACTAGTGAAACTTCAAGACTGTTTTATAAACTGATTTTCTTTTGAAATTTTGCAGTGTCTAACCGGTTACAAATATTGAGTAACCGGTTAGATTATGCAGTCAGTCCATTAAAACAAGAGTTTTGACATATCATTCTTTCCATTTCTCAAATCTAACAAAATTTCATCATTTACCAGGGTTCATATACCTTAAACAAATATATTTCATCACAAACAGATTCAATGTGCATGCATTAAGCTTCTTGCATCAAATTGCATAAAAATCAATATAACCACAATTCAACACAACAAAACTTAAAATAAGCATTCAAATGCAAATTCCAGTATCATTATCCATTGCATGCATCAACACAAAGTTGCTCAAAGCAACATTGAACTAAACTTTGGCCTCCAAGCCTTTGTGCTTTTTCACACATAATGCCCTTTTTGAGTTTTGTTAACTCAAATCCTAAATACTTGATTTTTAGTCTAAATCTAGTATAAGGTAGACTTCTCCCATACCTCTAAGTCGATTTTTGATGAGTATTACCACTGAACTTGAAGATCAATCCACAGATTCCCACAAATCCACAGTTATGCTTTCAGCCATGATTTTTATCAACAGGGTCCAAAAACCAGAAGATTTGACATAGCAATTGGCCAAAGAAATTGGGGAAAAAAATTAGGACTCAATATAGGTAACATGCACTAGAGAATCAAAGAGATTTGAGGCTCAATGGTGGACTGTTCTTACCAAAATCAAAGCTGAAATTCAGCTTCCAGAACAGGAAGAAAACAGGACTCAGTTTCCCACTCTTAGCTTCCAAGCTTGATTCCTCCACCCACACGAACCCTCAACTCACAAGGTGTATATCACTGAAAAGCCCTTGATTCAAGCTTTTCAGAAAGGTGTGTTTCGCTCCCTAACTCTCAAAGAAGGAGACGAATTGCTCAGCACGAATTTCGAACCCTAATTGTTCTTCTTCAACACAATACAGCAGAACCAACCCCCAATTCTTCAGAATTCAACTATTTATAAACAAATTGAACTAACATGCAGGTTGACGCGTGGTTTTCCACTAGATTCAAGCTGTAATCATGGCGAATTCGGGATTAATCAAGTGATTACTCATCGAAATCCACTAACCCACTTTCTGGGTTCATCGTCTAACCGGTTACAGGGCATTACTAACCGGGTTCAAAATTTAAAAATTAATATTTTTAAATCTTTCCCTCCAAGAACCTTTTCAATATTACATTTAAGTCCTCATTCAGGGACCAAAATGCAATATCCTTATATTTTGCATTTATTTGCCATATAAAAATATTTCAACTTATTTTTATATTTAAGGCTTAATTAAATACAAAACATAAACTTGGAAAAATTTCTATAAATTAATAATAAAACTTTTATTATTAATTTCCTATTATTCGAGAGACGAAAATTAGGGGTGTTACACTACTCCCCCACTTAAAAGGATTTTCGTCCCCGAAATTCTATCTTACAAAAATAACTCCGGATACTCTTGACGCATCTTCTCCTCTAATTCCCATGTTGCCTGAGACACGTCTGCATTTTCCCATACCACCTTAACCAAAGTTATTTCCTTTCCCCTGAGCTGCTTAACTTCACGATCTTCTATCTGAACCGGTCTGGTCTCAAAGGTCAGGTTTTCCTTCAGAGTTAGGTCATCAGGTTGGAGTTTTAGAATAACTGATGGGTCATGCACGTACTTCTTTAATTGCGAAACGTGAAAGACGTTGTGCAAATTAGATAAAGAGGGTGGTAAAGCCAATTGATAAGCAACAGGACCCACTATCTTAAGGATTTGGTATGGACCTATACATTTAGGCGAAAGCTTTCGGGTTCTCAAAGCTCTACTGATTCCTTTCATCGGAACTACCCGAAGGAACACATGATCGCCCTCTGAAAACTCTAATGGTTTTCTCCTCCTATCCGCATAACTCTTGTGCCGACTCTGAGCCGCTTTCATCTTTGCCTGAACCATCTTAATCTTCTCAGATGTCTGCTGTATCATTTCCGGTCCAACCATCAAATTCTCCCCCACTTGGAACCAACATAGCGGGGTTTGACATTTCCTTCCATACAACGCCTCGAACGGTGCCATTCCAATGCTCGCATGATAGCTGTTGTTGTATGTGAATTCTGCAAGAGGTAACACTTGATCCCAACTTCCTTGTTCTTCAAGTGCACAAGCCCTCAACACATCTTCCAAAGACTGAATCGTTCTCTCCGTCTGGCCATCAGTCTGTGGATGATACGCAGAACTCAATTTCAATCTTGTTCCCATTGCCTCATGCAAACTTTTCCAGAACTGCGACGAAAATCTGGAGTCTCGGTCCGACACAATACTCGAAGGCACTCCGTGAAGACGAACTACCTCCTTAATATAGATCTGGGTAAGCTTGTTCAAAGGGTAGCACATATTTATCGGAATAAAATGCGCCGACTTAGTTAACCTATCCACGATTACCCAGATGGCATCATGATTTGCTGCTGTCCTTGGCAAACCAGACACAAAATCCATTGAGATGCTATCCCACTTCCACTGGGGAATCCTCAAAGGTTGCAACTGTCCTCCTGGTTTCTGATGTTCTACTTTAGCTTTTTGGCAAATCTAGCCCGCCGCCACATATTCTGCAACATCCTTTTTCAGTCCAGACCACCAAAACATCTTCTTCAAATCCTGATACATTTTGGTTGATCCAGGATGCATACTCATCCGACTCTTATGAGCTTCGTCAAGAATCAATCTTCTAACTTCCTGATCTCTTGGTATACAGATCCTTGTCCTGAAACGAAGGATTCCATCTCTTCCAATCTTGAAATCAGGTTCCTTTCCTTCTGAACCTAGCTTCATCTTTTCCATTAATTCTTCGTCTGCTCGTTGCAACTCCCGAATTCTTTCCAAGAACTCATTTGTGATTTGCAACATCGCCAACTTGATACTTGATGGCTCCACTTGTGTCAACAAGCTCAAGTCTCTGAATTCCTCAATCAAAGCTGCTTCCTTAACCATCATTGCACTTATGTGGATTGTTTTCCGACTCAAAGCATCTGCAACCACATTCTCTTTACCCGGATGATAGTGGAGTTTAAAGTCATAATCCTTTAAAAACTCCATCCATCTTCTTTGCCTCATGTTCAACTCTTTCTGGTCGAACAGATATTTCAAACTCTTATGGTCACTAAATACTTGGAATGTAGTGCCATAGAGATGATGTCTCCATATCTTTAAGGCAAACACGATCGCAGCCAATTCTAAATCGTGTGTCGGGTAATTCACCTCATGATTCTTCAATTGTCGCGATGCATAAGCCACTACCCTTCCTTCTTGCATTAATACACAACCCAGTCCTTACTTAGATGCATCACAGTACACTTCAAAAATTTTATGAGGATCAGGTAAGATTAACACAAGAGACGATGTTAACCTTTCCTTCAACTCACGGAAACTAACTTCACACCGATCGTCCCACACAAACGGTTGATCTTTCCGAGTCAACTTGGTCAAAGGCAATGCAATCTTGGAAAATCCTTCTATGAATCGACGATAGTATCCAGCCAACCCTAAGAAACTTCTCACCTCCGTGTCTTAGGCTGTTCCCAACTTAGCACTGAACTTACTTTTGCTGGATCCACCGCAATTCCTTCTTTAGAGATTACATGCCCCAAAAACTTCACTTCGTTCAACCAACACTCACATTTCGTAAGTTTGGCATATAATTGCTTCTCCTTTAGAACATTCAACACAATCCTGAGATGCTCTTCGTGCTCCTCCGGACTCTTAGAATAGACCAGAATATCGTCAATAAATACCACCACAAATAAATCCAAATATGGTCTAAAGATCTGGTTCATATAATCCATGAAAATAGCAGGTGCATTATTCAATCCGAACGGCATCACCACATACTCATAATGATCGTATCGAGACCGAAATGCAGTCTTAGGTACATCCTCCTCCTTTATCCTGATCTGATGATAGCCCGATCTCAGATCAATCTTGGAAAATACTGCAGCTCCCCTAACCTGGTCCATAAGGTCATCAATCCTTGGCAAAGGATACTTATTCTTAATAGTGACCTTATTCAACTGCCTGTAATCCACACACATTCTCATACTCCCATCTTTCTTCTTTACAAACAGTAATGGAGCTCCCCAAGGCGAAGCGCTTGGCCTGATCATCTGTTTCTGCAGCAATTCTTCTATCTGCTTCTTCATTTCTGCCCTTTCTGGTGGTGCCATCCTATAAGGAGCAATAGAGATGGGACCAGCTCCAGGGACTAAATCAATCCCAAACTCTATTTCTCGCTTCGGAGGTAATCCGGGTATCTCTTCAGGAAATACTTCCGAAAATTCCCTCACCACCAGAATCTCCTCTATCGGCATTGACTCTTCTTCCCCAGAAGCCGAGAATAAACACATATAACCTTCCGGTTCAAGGGTCCTATATTGAATTGTCTTTTCCTCACAATTGATGATCACTTGGTTCTTCATCAACCAATCCATACCCAAGATCACATCCAATTGTAACTTAGGGAGACAAACCAAATCTACCTTAGAAAGACGACCCAAAATTTATACATTACACCCTAAACAGACTTTAGCGGTGAAAATCGATATTCCTGTAGGGGTATCTATACTAAGATAGCAAGGTGAATCAGAAACAACAAGATTCAACCTATTTACACATTCAGGAGAAACAAAAGAATGTGTAGCTCCAGAATCAAACATGATTTTGCAAGGTTGGTTATTAAGCAGAAAGTTACCTTGCTCGAGATTTGGGGTTTGGGTTGCTTCCTTCCCACTTAGGGCAAATACTCTTCCTTGCACCACAGGCTTTCCAGCAGATCCCTTTGCCTCACCCTTTGCGAATTCTTTGCACTCACGAGCAAAGTGACCTTGCTTTCCACACTTGAAACATCCTCCTGTGGACCAGCAGAACTGACCATGATGATAACGCCTACACTTCTCGCAATATGGAGCATTATCACGAGACTTGTTCTTGTTATCCATCACCGCCTTGCCCTTACCCTTGTTCTTAGAATATGGTCCATTATTCCAATGATCAAACTTCTTCTTCCTTTGTGGTCCATAACTCTGTCCAACCCCTTGCACTTGACCTCCCATCAACTCCGCTTTCTTGTCATCCTCATACATTCTGCACATATCCACGAGTGCAGGGAAACTCTGAATCCTTTGATAACTGAAGATAGACTTCAGCTCCGGCCTCAGCCCACCTTCAAACTTAACACACTTACTCCTTTCATCAGGCTTATTTAAGTATTAGGGAGAGTATTTCATCAGCTCCTCGAATCTGGCAGCATACTCTCCTACACTCATATCCCCCTACTTCAATTGCATGAATTCCACTTCCTTCTTTCTCCTTAAATCTTCTGGAAAATATTTATTAAGAAATTTCTCCATAAATACTCCCCAGTTGATTGTTCTCCTTTCAAAATTCAGCAATTGGACAGTGTGATCCCACCAATTTTCAGCTTCCCCATGAAGCATGTAAACTGCATAGGTCACCTTCTGTTCATCAGAACACTCCAGAGTTCGGAAAATCTAGCGAATCTCATACAACCACTTATTCGCCTCATCAGGTTTATATCCTCCCTCAAACCTTGGTGGGTTGCATTTTCTGAACTCCGACAGAGTCTTAGCATCATGATTCGCCATGTTGCCAGCAGATGGGTTACCAGCTCGCCCTTGAGATGGTTGTTGTCTTTGCTGCTGCTGTTGGAAACCAACAAGCGGGCTAAGCAAATACTAGAGGGGGGGTGAATAGTATTTTGAAGCACTAATACCAAATATTTCGATTGATAATTGAAGAATGGAGCTAAGACTGAATTTTCTGGAATCAGACACAAAAGACTCGAGTCTTTTGTGAAATACTCGAGTTTTTCAGTGATGAACAACTCGAGTCTTTTCTGAAATACTCGAGTTTTTCCTATCAGATAGCAGAAAAACCAGAAACGAAAATTCAGCAATTTAACTCAAATCAATTCAATAATAAACAGGAACTTATCCAACAGAATAGCAAGCAATCTAAATAACTTTTAAACACAAAGATTCCTTGAACTTGCTACCTAATTGTATAAATCCTAATTGATTGAAATGACTTAAGTCTATTGAGCTAGAAAGTAGATTAAAAGCAATAAACCAACACTCAAGCAATTTTATCCTGGTTCACTCCAACAATGAGCTACATCCAGTCCTCCTAATCACTTAGGAGTTTCTACTAATAATCAAATTGTTAGAAATTACAAAGGATTGCTTGAGAATGGCCTCACTCAACCTAACCCTTTCAAGAGTGTACCAAACTCTTGATTTCTACCCCAATTTGATTCCGGTGATTGAAGAACTCTTCACAAAGCTTCCTTGAACTCCCTTCAAGAAACTCCACCGGGCTAGGAACCTCCTAGTCTTGTGCTTGAGAACCTCTCAAGACTTCCAACACCCTAAGCCACTTAGGGTTTGCTTGGGAACAATCCAAGACTTTGAATAATCAAGCTTTTTGTATGTGTATTACTAATCTCACAATGGATTAGCACAAATAAGCACAGCTCAATGTAAGAATTGAGGCCTAAAACTCAACTTGGAATAAAATGACAATATGAGTGAGAAGTTGAGCTTTTTGGGAATTAACACTTGAGAAGAGGAAATTATGAAAGCTTGTAATCAATGATGTGTTGTTGTCTTGTTTGTTCTTGCACAAATTCAAAGAGAAATTTTACAATAAGGTTCTGAATTCTCTCTTGGGGTTGGATGAGACTCAAATGCCCTCAATTGAGTTTTTGAGTCTCTCCAACGTTCATTTTTGCTGACTGGACAAAAATACTCGAGTCTTTTGGTAAATACTCGAGTCTTTTTGGTCGGTCACGAGTGAATTGGTGCACGAACAAGACTAACGGTCATAATTGCTGACCTGGCACAAATACTCGAGTTTTTCTATAAATACTCGAGTATATACTCGAGTCTTTATCAAAATACTCGAGTATTTTGATCAGATATGGGAAAAATTATTTTTCAATTTTATTTTTCCTCTCAAGTATTAATTTTTGGTCAATCTCAACTTAATAAACATATAAAAATTTATTCCTAGAAGAGACTAACTATTTCTACCCACTCTCAACCACTCTCAACATAAATTAGAAATTTACAATTAATATTTGATTGAGAATGATTGGGCACTTGTCTTCTTTTCTTGACTTCTTGTTGATGTTGATGTTGCAATATCTTCAAGGCATAATTTGTTAATTATTTTGTCATCATCAAAACATAATCCACATAATTAGGAGCATTGAATTCACAATCTCCCCCTTTTTGGTGATGACAAAATAATTAACACTTGATCCATTTGTTAAGCTTGATCCACTTGGAGATGCAACTCCCCCTCACTATATGATACTTTTCACCTATCTAAAAATTCAGCTTGAGCAAGATGTTATGACAATTTAATTTTAGCACCAAGCCTATGGTATTAGAGAATTTAACAATTATCAGAGTATATACCATAATTAGAGATTTTAGGTGCAACAATATCAAGACAAGACAAGTGTAATATCTCTCCCCCTTTTTGTCATACGCCAAAAAGATGTAACAATTTAGAAAAAGATCAAGGGAGGAGAGGTGCATAATCGGAAAACCCCATAACCAACTATGCAAATAAAACAGAGATATAATAACGATAAAGAGCTCCCCCTGAAGCTTTGCACAAACATCATAATGAAGACCAAATTCATTAACATAAAAACATCATAAAAGGTCCAAATCAAAGGTGCAATAAGAAACCCAAAGTCTCAAAACACCAAGTTCTCAAAATACAGAAAATGTAACAAAGACCAATATGATAAAAACAGAATGAAAACTAAGATAAAATCCAAAGGTCAACATCATCAAAACATCGAAGGAGCTGGAGCATCTGGAGGAGGATAAAACCGAGAGAAGAGTTTAGAGGATGAAAAACTAGTAAGATTTGACAAAACTTTGAGGAAAATCTGAGTTTTGAGGAGAGAGATATGAGAAAACCGAGAGAGAAGAGGGTCGCAAAAAAAAATTTGAGTCTGAGAGTATATATAAACAGTTCAAAATACTCGAATATATTCATAAATACTAGAGTTGTTCTTTAGGATATACTCGAGTTTTTGAAAATATATTCGAGTCGGTCATGACTCAGCCCAGATTTCCCCAGAAAAGTTGAGTAAAAATTGAAAAACTCGAGTTTGGTCCGAAAGTTCAAATTTCAGGAAAACGCAAAATACTCGAGTTTTTGGAAAATACTCGAGTTTGGTCTGAAAGTTCAAAAATTGGGGGTTTCGAAAGACTCGAGTGTTTTGAAAAACACTCGAGTTATACAATAAAGACTCGAGTTTTTTGAGAAACACTCGAGTATTTTTCTCAGACCCTGATTAAAAACTTTTTCAATTTAAAACTGATTTAATTTTGAATTAAAATACTCGAGTGTTTTTGGAAAAACTCGAGTATTTTGACAGAACAGAATGTAAAAACTCAGTTTTAAAAGACCAAACACAAATCAAACACAAATGCTTCACTACCAACTTGGAATACAGTACAGAATCACACACAATTAACATATACAATTTCAAATATCATCAAGGACAATTTAACTAAGAATCAATAACACATTAGAGTAAGACTAATATGGTGATTTTCCAAAAATGACACACAATGCAATTAGCCTATATTAGCTTCATCTAAAATACCAAGTTCTCTCCTAATATGATAAAAGGTGTCCCTTGGTAGAGGTTTTGTAAAAATGTCGGCTAATTGATTTGTGGTACTAACAAATTCAATTGTGCAATCACCCTTTTGTACATGATCTCTTAAAAAATGATGTCTTATTTCAATGTGTTTAGTTCTTGAGTGATACACCGGATTCTTAGTCAAATTGATTGCACTCGTGTTATCGCATCTAATCGGAATATTTTCAAGTTTCAAACCAAAATCCGATAATTGTTGTTTCATCCATAACAGTTGAGCACAACAACTACCGGCTGCGATATATTCCGCTTCGGCGGTAGAAAGAGCGACACAAGCTTGCTTTTTAGAAAACCATGACACCAATGAACTTCCCAAGAAATGGCAAGTACCACTGGTGCTTTTGCGATCAAGCTTGCATCCCGCAAAGTCGGAATCCGAGTAACCAACTAAACTAAGATTGGCATCAGCAGGATACCATAAACCAGTGTTAATTGTTCCTTTTAGATACTTAAATATATGTTTAACTGCGGATAGGTGAGATTCTTTAGGATTAGCTTGAAATCTAGCACACATGCATACACTAAACATAATATCCGGTCTAGATGCAGTGAGATATAGGAGACTACCTATCATACCCCTATACTTACTAACATCAACCGGTGTACCTTGTTCATCCTTGTCTAGGTAGCATGATGTGCTCATTGGAGTGTAGGCTTCCTTGCACTTGTCCAATCTGAATTTCTCAAGGAGCTCTTTGCAATATTTCCCTTGATGCACAAAAATCCCCTCCTTGACTTGCTTTATTTGTAAGCCTAGGAAGAACTTGAGTTCTCCCATCATTGACATTTCAAATTCCTTTTTCATCAAATTTGAAAACTTTCTACAAAGAGACACGTTAGTAGCACCGAAAATGATATCATCAACATAGATTTGTACTAACAAAATGTCATCCTTGGTTTTATAAATAAATAATGTATTATCAACCTTCCCTCTTTGAAACTTGTTTTCTAATAGAAAGGAACTCAATCGATCATACCAAGCTCTAGGAGCTTGTTTCAATCCATAGAGTGCCTTTTTCAATTTATAAACATGGTTTGGAAATTCACTATTTTCAAAACCGGGGGGTTGTTTGACATACACTTCTTCATTTATAAACCCATTCAAGAAAGCACTTTTAACATCCATTTGATATAAAGTGAATTTCATGATTGAAGCATAAGCAAGTAAAATTCGGATTGCTTCAAGACGTGCAACCGGAGCAAAGGTCTCATCATAATCGATACCTTCCTCTTGGTTGTACCCTTGAGCTACTAGTCTAGCTTTGTTTCTTATAATCAACCCGGATTCATCAAGTTTGTTTCTATAAATCCATTTAGTACCAATTATGGTATGATCATCGGGTTTAGGGACTAGATCCCAAACTTCATTTCTTTCAAATTGGTTTAATTCTTCTTGTATAGCAAGAATCCAATGATCATCCTCAATGGCCTTTTTAATTGAATCGGGTTCAATTTGAGAAACAAATGAGACATAGTGGCAAATGTTTTGAATAGACCTACGAGTAAGTACTCCCTTTGACATATCTCCTATGACTTTGTCTATAGGATGAGCCTTGACCGATTTCCAAGTTGGAGGAAGTTCTTCCCTTACTTCTCCTTCATCAACTTTTGAATTCTCTCTCTCTTTTTCTTCTTTTGAAAAGACAATGCCATCTTCACTAGCATCACATAAAACACTATCTTCTTTTGAAGACTCATTAAAAACCACATGAATTGATTCCTCAATAGTTAAAGTTCTTTTATTGAAAATTCTATAAGCTTTACTATGAGAAGAATAGCCTAAAAATATGCCTTCATCGGATTTGGAATCAAACTTGCCAAGGTGTTCTTTTCCATTATTTAAAACAAAAACTTGGCATCCGAAGACATGAAAATGAGATATATTTGGCTTTCTTCCCTTGTAAAGTTCATAGGGGGTTTTATCCAAAGAGGGCCTTATCAAAATACGATTTAAAACATAACAAGCCGTATTGACGGCATCGGCCCAAAAATATTGAGGTACTTGAGAATCATTTAACATGGTTCTAGCAAGTTCCTCTAGCACCCTATTTTTCCGCTCTACCACTCCGTTTTGTTCCGGAGTCCTTGGTGCGGAGAATTGATGCTCAATACCATTTTTAGCACAAAATCTATCAAATTTGTGGTTTTCGAATTCACCACCATGATCGGTACGAATAATAATTACTTTTTGATTCACTTGGTTTTGCAAAAGTTTGACATGATGTTTAAAAGATTTGTAGGTCTCACTCTTAGTAGTTAAAAATAAAGTCCAAGTAAACCTAGAGAAGTCATCAACAATCACCAATGCATAATAGTTGCCACCAAAGCTTTTTACTTGTGATGGTCCAAACAAGTCCATATGAAGCATTTCTAATGGCCTTGATGTGGACATCACCATTTTTGATCCAAAGGTGTTTTTAGTTTGTTTACATTTCTTGCAAGGGGAACAAACACCTTCAATAGAAAAATTTAGCTTTGGTAAACCAACTACTAGATCTTTAGATTGAATTTTCTTCAATTGGTTTACATTTATATGAGCGGTCCTACGATGCCATAACCAAGTGTCATTTTCTTTGCTCACTAAACAAGTAGAGACCAAAGAAGTGACTTTGTTCAAATCAACTAAGTAAGTATTATTTGACCTTCTACCAACAAATTTGATTGATTCATCTTTGTCACTTTTAATGAGGCAATGGGTAGAGGTAAAAACTACATGATTACCAATATCACATAATTGGCTTATGCTCAAGAGATTATGTTCTAATCCTTGAACATAGAGCACATTATCAATAATCAAGTTTGAAGAGTTTCCGATTTTACCAATACCAAGGATTTTGCCTTTGTTGTTGTCCCCATAAGTGACATAACCCTTTTCCTTTGGAGTAAGCTCAATGAAGTGCCGCTTATCTCCCGTCATGTGCTTCGAACATCCACTATCAAGATACCACAATTGTTTTCCCGTTCGAAGACACACCTACAAAATGTAATCACTTGTTCACTTTGGGTACCCAAACAATGTTGGGTCCCTTAGGGTTAGTGTTGGGACTTTCTCCCTTCTTAATCCACATATAAGTGCCCTTATTCATTTCAAACTTCTTAATATGGCACTCAATGTTGATATGTCCAACTTTTCCACAATAAGTACAAGTTGGTCTCTTTGATGAGTTTTTCTTAGAAAATGTTCCAACCACCTTGTACTTTTTGTCCTTTTTATGAACATATCCTAAACCGGTTTTGTTGTGATTATGTCTTTGAGAGTTCAACAACCGGTTGAGGTTTCTATCACTATGTGAGATTGTGAGTTTGTTTTTCAACTCTTTCACTTCTTTTTCAAGATCATCACATCTCTCACATGAAGTGATAATTTCCTCATGATTTGCACAATCACTTTGATGACTAGAATTAATAAGTTCCAAGGATTCATTTTGAAGTTTCAACTCATTTATAGATTTTTGCAATTCATCAATTTCATGTTGAAACTCCAAAATTTTCTTTCCTTTTTCCTTATTAATTTTAGCAAGTCTTTTAAATTGAATTAACATTTCATTGTAAGCTTCTTGCAAATCATCATATGAAATGGAGTTTGAAGATGAACAAGAAGAGCTAGAGGTTACCTCATCATCACTTTCACTCATGCCATGATTAGCTCTTGATGAGGACTCATGATTGTTCTTGGCCATGAGACAAAGGTTTGCATTTTCATCACCGGAGCTACTTGAAGATGATTCATTGCTCTTCTCCGGTGCATCCCAAACAATGTATGCACGCTTCCCTTTGGTCTCTTGGGTCTTCTTGTCATTCTTCTTCAAGAATGTGGCACATTCCATTCTTATGTGACCAACCCCACCACATTCATGACACTTAACTCCATCGTTGGTACTCTTTTCTCTTTGTTTGGAGTCTTTGGTTCTCTTGAAATTGGATGAAGATCCACCTTTCTTCCCTTTGAAAAATTTGTTGAATCTTATCACAAACATCCCAAATTCTTCTTGATTTGATTCACCATCGGAATCTCCACTTGTAGAGCATTCTTCAACTTCTTTTGTAGCTTTGGTTGAAGCTTTGAGTGCTATGCTCTTTTTCTTTTTGTCCGATTCCTCATGCATCCCAAGTCTTGTAAGTTCCATCTCATGCTCTTGGAGTTTGCCAAACAAAGTGGCTAAGTCCATGCTATTTATGTCTCTTGATTCCTTGATGGCGGTTACCTTGGGTTGCCAACTCCTATCAAGACATCTTAGAATTTTGTTAGTAGTTTCACCATTGCGAAATACTTTTCCCAAGGAAATCAAATGATTAACAATGTGAGAGAATCGCCTTTGCAAGTCACTAATGGTTTCATTTGGCAACATGTGGAACAATTCATATTCGTGAGTTAGAGAATTAAATCTTGCATCTCTAACCTCACTTGTTCCCTCATGTGTGACTTGCAAAGTATCCCACATTTCTTTTGCCGATTTACATTGGGAAACTCTATAAAATTCATCATGGGATAAGGCCGAAAAGATGATGTTTTTAGCTTTTAAATCAAATGAAACTTTTCTCTTTTCATCATCATTCCAACTACTCCTTGGAATTTCAACAATTTCATCATTTATTTTCTTTTTGGGAATGAAAGGACCACTTTCAATTGCATCCCAAATATCCATATCAATTGCTTCAATAAAAACTTTCATGCGAGTTTTCCAATAAACATATCCTTCACCATTAAATAGTGGAGGATGGTTTATTGAAGCTCCTTCTCCACCAAAGTTATTGCTAGAGCCCATTTAGTTTCCAAAAGGATCTTTTTCGAAAAAGTTGTTACACTCGATCTTTCGACCGAGCTCTGATACCACTTGTTGGAAACCAACAAGCGGGCTAAGCAAATACTAGAGGGGGGTGAATAGTATTTTGAAGCACTAATACCAAATATTTCGATTGATAATTGAAGAATGGAGCTAAGACTGAATTTTCTGGAATCAGACACAAAAGACTCGAGTCTTTTGTGAAATACTCGAGTTTTTCAGTGATGAACAACTCGAGTCTTTTCTGAAATACTCGAGTTTTTCCTATCAGATAGCAGAAAAACCAGAAACGAAAATTCAGCAATTTAACTCAAATCAATTCAATAATAAACAGGAACTTATCCAACAGAATAGCAAGCAATCTAAATAACTTTTAAACACAAAGATTCCTTGAACTTGCTACCTAATTGTATAAATCCTAATTGATTGAAATGACTTAAGTCTATTGAGCTAGAAAGTAGATTAAAAGCAATAAACCAACACTCAAGCAATTTTATCCTGGTTCACTCCAACAATGAGCTACATCCAGTCCTCCTAATCACTTAGGAGTTTCTACTAATAATCAAATTGTTAGAAATTACAAAGGATTGCTTGAGAATGGCCTCACTCAACCTAACCCTTTCAAGAGTGTACCAAACTCTTGATTTCTACCCCAATTTGATTCCGGTGATTGAAGAACTCTTCACAAAGCTTCCTTGAACTCCCTTCAAGAAACTCCACCGGGCTAGGAACCTCCTAGTCTTGTGCTTGAGAACCTCTCAAGACTTCCAACACCCTAAGCCACTTAGGGTTTGCTTGGGAACAATCCAAGACTTTGAATAATCAAGCTTTTTGTATGTGTATTACTAATCTCACAATGGATTAGCACAAATAAGCACAGCTCAATGTAAGAATTGAGGCCTAAAACTCAACTTGGAATAAAATGACAATATGAGTGAGAAGTTGAGCTTTTTGGGAATTAACACTTGAGAAGAGGAAATTATGAAAGCTTGTAATCAATGATGTGTTGTTGTCTTGTTTGTTCTTGCACAAATTCAAAGAGAAATTTTACAATAAGGTTCTGAATTCTCTCTTGGGGTTGGATGAGACTCAAATGCCCTCAATTGAGTTTTTGAGTCTCTCCAACGTTCATTTTTGCTGACTGGACAAAAATACTCGAGTCTTTTGGTAAATACTCGAGTCTTTTTGGTCGGTCACGAGTGAATTGGTGCACGAACAAGACTAACGGTCATAATTGCTGACCTGGCACAAATACTCGAGTTTTTCTATAAATACTCGAGTATATACTCGAGTCTTTATCAAAATACTCGAGTATTTTGATCAGATATGGGAAAAATTATTTTTCAATTTTATTTTTCCTCTCAAGTATTAATTTTTGGTCAATCTCAACTTAATAAACATATAAAAATTTATTCCTAGAAGAGACTAACTATTTCTACCCACTCTCAACCACTCTCAACATAAATTAGAAATTTACAATTAATATTTGATTGAGAATGATTGGGCACTTGTCTTCTTTTCTTGACTTCTTGTTGATGTTGATGTTGCAATATCTTCAAGGCATGATTTGTTAATTATTTTGTCATCATCAAAACATAATCCACATAATTAGGAGCATTGAATTCACAGCTGCTGCATGCCTTCCAGCACGGTCGTGATTCGTTCTAACATTTCGTTAGTAATATTTCTATTTCTGATTGCCATAGAAAGACCTGCACTATGGACTTTGGGTCACTAAAAAGGTCTTTGAAATATAAATGCTACTAACTTACTCAAAACATATTCAATTACCATTGAATACCATACTTAGCTGCATCATCGGGGCCATGAGGAACAAGACCAATGCTCTGATACCACCAAAGGGTGTGACGCTCTCTTTTCTATCTTGAAAATAACTAATATTTCCAAATAGTTGAATACTTGCTATCAAAATTAGGACTAGAAAATTTTTCCTTTTTAAATTAGTACTTGCTCAATTAGAAACTCTTTTTAACATGAACCATTATTTGAATTCGGCTTGATAATATCTTAAGTTCGAAAAGGATTCCGAGAGAACATTTCCTTAATTATAGAGAACGTTGTTTGTGATTCTTATTAAAACATATCATTTGTCTCTCGAGTTGGATTTGAAGTATATAAAACATAAACCTATTGCCGAATCCTTTTGAAATAGAAATCAGAGTTCGCGGAAGTAAACATAATACTTATGGGGCACTGCTGAGGTAAAGAAAACATCATATATATATATATATATATACATATCATAACATAAAACCCCATCAGTACAGTCAGTAGCAAGTGGTAAAAAGTCGAGATAGCAAGTTTGGTGAAACATATACAGACCAGCTGCATAAAATAAAACCTCACTCTAAGACCTCTCAAATATATACAATATAAGACAAAATCCAAAAGTAGAAGTCTCAGAGCAAGTCATCCGTGTCCTCAGCAGCTCCTCAGATCCTCCACAACTCTATCCCTAGGATCTAGGATCCAAAACATCTATGCTATGCAGGCTTTTATGAACCAGCGGGTCCACCTCTAGCTGAAACCGTCGGCTCGACATGCACCTCCTCCTCGCTATCATCCTCCACAGGGTCCTCCTCGACCTCTCCCGACTATGTAGAGACCCCACCACCGGGTCTAGGATCTGCAGAGGCAGTCCTATCAAAGTCAGTCGGACCAGGAGAAGGAGTCTCCTCGGTGACAACTCTATGGGAAGAAGGATGAGAACGAGTGGCAGCTCTGAAACGAAAACTTTGAAAACGACGCATAGGTCGAGCCGGGGGTGGTCCTCTATATGTATAAAAGGGTGGAACATGCATAGTATAGACTAATGGGATCCTAAATCGACGAGGTCGCACTCGCACCAGAGGGTTGGGGTGGTAGAGAGTAATCTCCACCTCACCCTCAAAGGTGGCACGGTGCTCCTCATACGTCCATATACCACTAGGGATAGGGCGTATCTCGATGCAAGCTAGGTATCTGGCCATCACCTAAACAGGGCACAGGGAGTAAGTATACACATATACATAATTGATAAAGACTAAAATTACAAACACAAGTATATCATGGATAGATAATAATGCAAATACATATGAGCACACCAAATTTTCAACATTATATCTCTTATAATGAAAGTGGCATGATGTATGATTTTCTATCCACAACTGAGGCCTCTAAAGTCCATCTTGGACGTCCATCCAATACATCCTTGTGTTCCCGGAACACCGACATTTGTTCCCAGAACATAATGCCGAACCATACTTGGATAATAAGCATCACTCCCGGAGTGTGCACCACGTTCCCAGAACGCATATGTTCCCAGAACGCATAAAAACCAGGTCCCGGACACTGGCCACATACCTATAATGTGTCATCAAGTAGGTTATAATTTGGTACTCCCGGAGTACCCTCCTCATATTCCCAAAATATGAT
Source organism: Crotalaria pallida (assembly GCA_037953625.1). Classification (NCBI taxonomy): domain Eukaryota; kingdom Viridiplantae; phylum Streptophyta; class Magnoliopsida; order Fabales; family Fabaceae; genus Crotalaria; species Crotalaria pallida. The sequence goes on from CM075653.1 coordinate 30,918,317, forward strand.
AAACGTTCCTACCAACCAAACTTCCAGTCTATATGGATGCACAAATATCAGGGTTGGTTTTATCTTTGCATTAATTACTGTGATTTAGAAATATTCCAATTTCTCCTTTTGAATGATTTATTTGAGGCATAATTTTTGGCACAAAATTCTCCTTTGAATTATCTCAAAACATGCCCTTAACTTAGATTGGGAAAAACATAACCAATGGTATTCAAAAACTTAACTTTTTATTTTTCAGATTCAGGTACTAACCGGTTACGGTTTCAGGCTAACCGGTTAGAATTACAGACCTGAACTATTTACCATTGTAATTCAGAAAACCCTTTTTCTTGAATTCTCTACCCAATCCATAAACAAGTTTAACATTGTTTTATACCTCAAAAACCACTGTTTTCATCATTCAAAAGTCCAAATCACATTTTGTTTCCAAAAGAACATAATTTCCTCTTGAAATCATATCCTTAAATTAAGGTAATAACCCTCACCCTTAAATCTGAACCAAGCCAGTGTTATCAGCTCCTTCTCAGATTATTTCCAATGAAATTAAAGTATAGATTTGAGTAAAACTAGTGAAACTTCAGGACTGTTTTATAAACTGATTTTCTTTTGAAATTTTGCAGTGTCTAACCGGTTACAAATATCGAGTAACCGGTTAGATTATGAAGTCAGTCCATTAAAACAAGAGTTTTGACATATCATTCTTTCCATTTCTCAAATCTAACAAAATTTCATCATTTACCAGGGTTCATATACCTTAAACAAATATATTTCATCACAAACAGATTCAATGTGCATGCATTAAGCTTCTTGCATCAAATTGCATAAAAATCAATATAACCACAATTCAACACAACAAAACTTAAAATAAGCATTCAAATGCAAATTCCAGTATCATTATCCATTGCATGCATCAACACAAAGTTGCTCAAAGCAACATTGAACTAAACTTTGGCCTCCAAGCCTTTGTGCTTTTTCACACATAATGCCCTTTTTGAGTTTTGTTAACTCAAATCCTAAATACTTGATTTTTAGTCTAAATCTAGTATAAGGTAGACTTCTCCCATACCTCTAAGTCGATTTTTGATGAGTATTACCACTGAACTTGAAGATCAATCCACAGATTCCCACAAATCCACCACAGTTCTGCTTTCAGCCACGATTTTTATCAACAGGGTCCAAAAACCAGAAGATTTGACATAGCAATTGGCCAAAGAAATTGGGGAAAACAATTAGGACTCAATATAGGTAACATGCACTAGAGAATCAAAGAGATTTGAAGCTCAATGGTGGACTGTACTTACCAAAATCAAAGCTGAAATTCAGCTTCCAGAACAGGAAGAAAACAGGACTCAGTTTCCCACTCTTAGCTTCCAAGCTTGATTCCTCCACCCACACGAACCCTCAACTCACAAGGTGTATATCACTGAAAAGCCCTTGATTCAAGCTTTGCAGAAAGGTGTGTTTCGCTCCCTAACTCTCAAAGAAGGAGACGAATTGCTCAACACGAATTTGGAACCCTAATTGTTCTTCTTCAACACAATTCAGCAGAACCAACCCCCAATTCTTTAGAATTCAACTATTTATAAACAAATTGGACTAACATGCAGGTTGACGCGTGGTTTTCCACTAGATTCAAGCTGTAATCTTGGCGAATTCGGGATTAATCAAGTGATTACTCATCAAAATCCACTAACCCAGTTTCTGGGTTCATCGTCTAACCGGTTACAGGGCATTACTAACCGGTTAGATTAGTTCAAAATTTAAAAATTAATATTTTTAAATCTTTCCCTCCAAGAACCTTTTCAATATTTCATTTAAGTCCTCATTCAGGGACCAAAATGCAATATCCTTATATTTTGCATTTATTTGCCATATAAAAATATTTCAACTTATTTTTATATTTAAGGCTTAATTAAATACAAAACATAAACTGGGAAAAAATTTCTATAAATTAATAATAAAACTTTTATTATTAATTTCCTATTATTCGGGAGACGAAAATTAGGGGTGTTACATCATGCACGACAGTTATGTTTAAAGTTATTGTAATTCGGTACATGCAATAAATAGAAACAACATAATTGGGAGTAAATCATAATACTAATCAGACATGCATACATGATATAACAATGCAAATTAGACATGCATGTTCAATTAGCATAATGTATTTAATCTTTTAGAGAACTTTAGAGAGTTTAAAAAGATTAGACATTTTCAACCTAAATAAGACTCCCTCGCAAAAAAGAGAGAGATATTTGGAAGTTCAATAATTTGATATTTTTTAGAATTGTACTGCACTTGAAATTAAAGCAAGAATTATTTAGAAGTAGTGGTATGTGTTAGAACAAATGACATTATAACATCGGATTAGGCAATGATTTTTGAATAATCAGTGCAAGATGGTGATCAATAGTTTTCACATATCTTTTTTTCCTCTTTTTCTGTTTTGTTTTTGAAGTTCTGGTTTCCCTTGTCTTTGTTTCTATTTAAAAAAAATGAAATTTTTCACAAACTTAATAAACAATTGTAGCCAAATGAGACATTTTTATTTTCAAATATAAACATGGGTAAAAGTACATTATAGATATCGAATTGGGCTAAGGAAGCATCAAGCATATAAACATTGTAGAAGAGAAAATAGTTTTTCCAGAGGACATTAATTTGCCATATCAACTGAGGATTTCTAGAGTAGAGAGTAAATTTTCTAAAAAATAATGAAAAAGTGTACCTTGTTGCATGAACCAAACACTAATCACATGACTGCAATGCATGAGTAATACCTTACAAAATTTTGTCAATCAAATGTAACCATCAAATTAGATTATGAACTAAAAAAAAATGAGAATAAAATATCATGGAGTAGCAAATAGAAAACTGGTAGTTGTAGTGAAATAGAAAGAAAAACTGACCTTAAAAATTATTTTCTCATTGTTCATCTTCTACTATGGGAGAAGAAACATGGGATAACTTTCAATTTCTACAAAAAGAAATCATACAAATCAAAATCAGAATAATAAAGATGCATGTCTAAATAGGAAATATCGCCATTTTGTCTTCTTTCTCTGCGCTGCTATGTGAGAATTGGATGCCATTGAAGAAGAAGAAGAAACCTAATTCTCTGAATCTCTTTTTGTTTGTGGGTTCCTATAGAAACTGGCTTTAGTTGTTGTTCCATAATGTAGACAAACTTAAAGAAACCACCCAGAAACCACCCATATTGTAGGAAATTATTTGGTAGTTTAAAGTGTACATGAGTTTCCATTTGTACCCTTTAACTACTTGAATATGAAGATAAGACGTGATTGACAAATTGTAAATTAGAGTAAGTAGTGGGGTATTTTTGGCATAAAAAAAGTAGACAAACTATGTTAGTTAAGAAAACATAGTTTGCTTTATTATAGTAAAAGATAGGGGCTCACAAACCCAGCATACACACACGGTAGAAACACACACACAACTTCTACTCGTCTAATTTGACATTTACGGTCCTTATCAAAACTTTGCTTAAATTTTCAACTCTAAAATACTACTTTTAAATTTCAATATAAAAATAAAATTTTAAGACATTTGGAGCAAAGTTCTAGGACTAGTTGGAACCCTGCCAGAGTCATTTGTTACCAGGTAAGAGTGTAACACCCTTAATTTATATGCAAAAATAGTGAGTAAAAGCTTATAATTAAAATAATGTACTTAAAAATTCCTTTTTCCAATTCAAGATTACAAATAACATTGGGCATCCATTTACAATATAGTAGCACCCAAAAACTTAGTTTCCTTCTTTCCCGGTCTATCGCTGCACACTCTGATCCACAAGCTCCTTAGCAATCACCTAAAAATGTTAACCACATAAGGGTGAGACCTTTTCACAACACATTGAATCACAAGATAGTAAAAAGGCACATAATAAAAACTCAAGTATCATAATCAAACCAAGCCATGAATAACAAAATGCTTCCCATTTAACAAATTATTCAGTAACAACACATTTTCCATTTATTCTGAACATCACCTCAAGTCAGAGGCCAATGAAACAAACTTAATCATCATAATTCATTTTTTTTCTTTCTTTTTTTTTCTTCATTTCATTCTTAAGATGAATCTAACTTCATTGTACTCCACCTCCACACCGGAAGGTACCTCATACAATTTGGCCTACGGGTACTTCACCTCCACACCGGAAGGTACCTCATACCATCGTACTTCACCTCCACACCGGAAGGTACCTCATACAATTTGGCCTAAAATATATTCCTTAATTAAGTTATGTGCCCCTCACGTCAGAGGTCAGCACCCTTTTTACTTTATTTCATTTTGTGTTTCTCATATCAGAGGTCAACACTCAATCGCTTTAATTCATTTGGTGTCCCTCAGGTCAGAGGTCAACACCTTACATTCACTTCATCTTGTGTCCCTCAGGTCAGAGGTCAACACTTAATCATATTAATTCATCTTGTGTCCCTCAGGTCAGAGGTCAACACTTAATCATATTAATTCATCTCGTGTCCCTCAGGTCAGAGGTCAACACTTAATCATATTAATTCATCTCGTGTCGCTCAGGTCAGAGGTCAACACTTCTTTACTTTTATTCATTTTGGACCCCTCATATCAGAGGTCAGCAAATTCATCACTTTCCATTAATCGTCACCTCAAATCAGAGGCCAACGCACTTATTACATTTTCGTTACACATTACCTCAAATCAGAGGCCAAATCATACTTTCATCTTCATACTCAAACAACTTAGCACATATATTCACAATTACACTTACACACCTTGCCCATTCATTCTTTATCCAAAATCACAATTCCACCAATATTCACAAATATACATACTTATCATCCCTTCCTAATCATCACATATCATTATAGCACCAACAATCATAACCATTTACCGAGTATTCACATATCAATTCACCTCCGAAAATTAGCATTTATAACAATTATCCACCCCTGTCATACATTTAGCATCACATTATACTTTTAGTTACACATAGTCATTTTATTCCCATTTATACCTTTGCCAGATCATTCCATAACTATATCATAAAAATTCATTTATAAATCATCACTCATGTAGTGGACATAGTAAATTTTATCAGGCAACAATTAACATCAATAGATTCGACATACTCAGGTATGCCTCAGAGTACTATAATATAAGTCAACTCCCTAGGGTTCTTCACTTCCTACATTACCAACATTCATAAGGGATTTTAACAAAATTAAATCAATTAAATATTTAAATTAAAGCAAAGACACTTTCAACATCCTTAAACCAATTGTAGGATTCTCATGTTTTGATGCTAACAATCTCTCTCCAAGCAACAACATTGGCAACAAGCAAGCTACACCACATGAAGATTAGAATTAGGATTTTTATTAATTCTATTTCAATGTAATCTTTATTTTTATGCAATGCATCTCATTGGTGTGGGTAGCTTAGGTGATTTTAAGAATATTTAAATAATGTTTGATTAAGAGTGAAGATACTTTAAATCTTGATTAAATAGCTCTATTAAAAGTTTTGTGAAAATCCTTTTAGAAAAACCTTGTTTTTATTCTGATTCTGATCAGTTCACTCGAGTAATGAGTATTGGTTCACTCGAGTAATTTATGTCATGACAGGTTAATCGAGTAATGGTTTACACATCACTCGAGTAACTTAATCTGACATGTTTTAATCGAGTAATGTTATATGGTTTACTCGAGTAATTCAATCAGTTTTTGGAAAATTATAAAAGGACTTAATTTTCTCTTTCACACATGATATACATTCATTCTTACAATTTTCTATATACTTTGAAAAGCAATTCAAGAGCTATTTTACATCTTTCAAGAGCTATCAAGATTCAACAAAGAACTTTTCATTCTTCACTCTATTTCTTTCATTGTTCAAATATTCTTGAGATCATAATTTTTGTTCTTAGTGGTTGTTGAAGATTTGCAATTTGTGATTGCATCATTGAAGTTTCAACACAAGTGAAGAATCTCACAAGGAAGACTTTGAGGATCAAATCAAAGCAAGAAAAGAGGATTGGTTGGAAGCATCTTCAATCAATTAGCAAGGAAATCTAGAATACTCAAAAGGGGTAGATTAGATCAAAGTGTTTGGTACACACTTTGTGTTGGGTTTTAAGATAGGAGAACTAAGAATCTAGTTGCATCTTAAAACATTGTAAAATCTACATTTGAAGATTTCTAGTGAAGAATCTCTCTTGATTCAAGAGGGGACTGGAGTAGCTTTCAAGTGGGTGAAAGTGAACCAGGATAAATCCTTGTGTCTCTTTTATTTTTCATTCCTTGTATTGCATTAATTCATTAACAATTGCATTTTTAGGTTAGAATTGGGGTTTTCTTAATTCAACTCAATTGATCTAAAATTGCATGTTAATATTACTTGAAATTGTTCATATTAATCATTCATAATTTGTTGAATCATCATAGCATTGTTATTCTTGAAGAACTCCATTGAAAACTGAGTTTTAATTGAATTTTACCCAGTTTACTCGAGTAAAGTTCTTGTCACTCGAGTAATCTGCTTTCAGTTTATGAACATTACTCGAGTAGGTTTTCTGTTACTCGAGTGATTTAAAAATAGCTTTCGTAATACTCGAGTGATTTGCTGAATACTCGAGTGAAATTATTTTTGCTTGCGTATTACTCGAGTGAAGTCTTGAGTTACTCGAGTAATCTGACTTGAATTTTTAAGAAAATTTATTTTCATAAAACCATTCTCTTAGGTGGACGAAAAATCTGTAATAAGGCTTCAATATTCTATTCACCCCCCCTCTAGACTATATTGAGCCGCTTGTTGGTTTCCAACACCAATTCTATTCCGGTGCTATTTTACTACCCACAACCCAATTCAACTACTTAACCCAAGTCCTATTATATACCCCAACTATCCCTAACTCAAGGTGTGGAAAAGAGACTCCCCTTACCTGGAAATCCTAGCAATAATGACAAGGTCACGTTTATATCTGCGACTTGCTCCAAGGTCAAGGTCAGCTCCAAGGTCAAGGTCAATAGTGTGTTGGATCTAAATAGGGACAATTGATAAAACTAATTATAACATTAAAATATATATATCAAATAAATTCATTTTTGTCAAAGTAATAAATATATATCATTATATAATAAAAATATATCACTTTTCCCTAAAACATATCTTTATTTGAAAATATAGGGATAATAAAAATATTGACGGATCGTCGAATAATTTACATGGATGAATAAAGGGAGTTGAGGAGATTATATACCTAAAAAGGATTAGAGATTGAACGGATGGATCTTGAATTATTGGACCGGGAAGTTTGGAAACCCTTAGTCTCCTCTGTTTCCGCCTCTGCTCGCCCTCTCTCCAATCTCGTTTCTATCTTTCTCTCTCTCGCGAGTTGGCTTATCTGATACGCGCTCTTTCTTTCTCTAAAGTAATATACTCACTTTCTATTATCTGCTCCTTCTCTCTCGTGCTTCCAATTCTTTGTTTCTCTCTCTGACGGGTTTGGGGGTTCTTCCTAATACTTGGGTGGCTTTAGGACCTGGGCTTGGGTTGGTAATGGGACGTGGGGTCTGGGTAGCTAGGAATTATATATTTTATTTATATTTTGTTCTCATTTGTGGGTCAATGTGCTTAGGTATTTTGGATTATAGATAAAAGTTGGATGATACTAAAAATAAAATACGTTTAGGTAAAACAATATTGTATTTTGAATTACTCAAAACTGATTGAAAAATAATAAAGTTACCGATCCCCCGGATAGCTATTGCGTAAGAAAAATTATCGAAATTCAAAAGTAAATATATTTTCTAAATCTTGATATTAAACTTGATAATATGTAATATTTAAAATTTTGAAGTAGAAGATCATTATATATAACTTAAACCGGTAATATATTAAACCAGTCCAGAAGCTAAAAATAAAACAGCCTCCGAACACTATGAAAATTTACAGGGACGCTCAAAATATTAAATTAAACATATTTTTCTGAAGAAACTATTTATAAAAATGCCTCTAAGGCTTGCCACTTGATCTCCCTGTCAAAATGTTAATTAAACTAAATAAAAGTACTATTTTATTTTTGGAAAACGTATGATAACAAATTTATACTTATTTTGATTAGAAAACGTATTTCAAATTTAATGATGAAATCAGAATTTTATTCCGAGACTCAAATATTGAAAATATCATATTAAATCATTTAATTATTTTACTAGAGGTATTAGAAATAACGGGATGTTACAATTCTCCCCCACTTATTGGAATTTCGTCCCCGAAATTCCGTTCAAAATCCTTAAATGGAGAACCATCCCGGACAAGGGTTTCTTAACTACGATACTCACTTCCTTTGGTTTTACTCCCCCACTTGGAAATCGGCATACCATTTTACATTAGTACGCCACTAAGCTCTTGCACTCAACGAAGAGTACGAATTTATGGTTTGATTTGGTTAGTCTCGACACGAAGACTCTAACAGGTTTTCTAAGGTTTACTCTCCTTGCGGCTAACATTTCAAGAGTCCCACTAATATGACTCCCAAAATTCAGGTTTTGCTTCCCAAGAAAGTCGGAAATGGTTTCTAAGATCAGCTGAGTTTCCTCCGGAATTCTACCTCACCGGTTGAAAAGGGTACTAACACGTTATACCCGCTAATGGCCCCAAGGGTCTAATTGTATTCTAACCCCAAAACTTACAAACTCTATGCTATTACTAGGCCCTAGACAACCACATTCATTATTCAAACAAACATAGATCATGTAAAGGTTATTCAAAGTTAAAGCATACACAACAACAACTCCCAATAACACGTAATTCAAGTACAAACGTCATACCAAGCACTAGACATGGAGATTTAGAATTTAATAAAAAGATTCCATACTAGTGATGCTTTGAAGAAAAACGGTTTTGCATTTATAAAACAAAATCCCTTGAAATCGGGTTCCTCTCTTAATGAGGGGAACACTGAGTTTTAATTGAAAATTCAATGAAACTTTGAATTGTGCACGTCACCATAAAGAGCTACTTCCATCTAGTTTCACAAGAATCTAAATGGGGAAGTGTAACCTTGTTCCAATTCGTCAAACTTAAAGAAAAGGGATATGTGGTTACTTTAAACAAAATTTGTTTGGTAAGTTTTCAAAATTTAGGACAATTACATTCCCCTTTTTCTCCAAGTTTGAAAATTGAGTTCCATTCCAAATTGACTTGGGTTTGTATGTGGAAAATTCCTATTTAATCGACGAGTGACTCGGTTAAAACAATCGGGTTAATTCACCGATCGATTATTTAGAAATCCTCGCATCCTTTATTACTTTCTTAAAAATTTGTCGTGTAACCTCACACTCCATTTGGAATGATTGTGGTTCGGTGCACCCTTTTGAAATTCATTTTAAACACTCACATCATTAAACAAACAGTCATAATAATATTCACTCACAAGCATCAAATAAAATTCACTTAAATGAAGCAATCAACGTATAAACATATATACATCTATACTCGTAACAATCTAGTAAAAATTTGGTTCAGACACCTTTCGATTGAATTAAAACCCCTTTCTTGATTAAATAAACCTTTTTCATTTATAAAAATTTTATTGTTATACTTGGGGTTCAAGTCCAATCGATAGTGACTCCCTACATATCTCTCGTTTAGTATTAAAGTCGTCGGAATCAAATTAGTGGTGGAATCATCTACGAGTTCAACAGAAATGTATTTGTTGTTATTATGGATTCTAGTCTAACCGATGCAAACTAAGTCACCCGGATAGATTAGAATCGAGGCAATAAATTATTTTGATCCCCATGGTTCCACTTCAAAATTTTGTCCACTTACTTTAACGCTACACGATTCCACATATAGACATATTTCGAGAACCTTTTGATTGAATTCAAACCGCTCCCCATATTGGGCAAAAAGTTTGTTTTTATTCATAACTCAAATTGATATGATTCAGCGGTTTAAATCCGATCGATCAGTACTCTTTCCTTGTTTCCCGAGTGGTATCACAGTTACTTGAATTGAGATTAGCTATGGAATTCGACCATTAATTTGATTTAAACATTGTTTTTGGTTCTCTTAGATACTAGTCTAATCGACATGAGTTTATTCACTCGATTGGATTAGTATTCAAGATCATAATTTATTTATTCCATGCGGTTCCATTACTAATCCTTGTTCAATTACTTTGGCACCAATTTACTCAACAATCAAACATGAAAATCACACACAAAAGCACATAGCAAGGCAACAAGACATAAAAGAACCAACTCTACGGTTTCATACATAGGAAATCAGTTACTAATTCACGATGGTGCATAAGCTTCTAGATTTTCGACGACGTCACCTCCCGATAAATGCAACATCGGATTGGCCAGTTCCGACACTACATTCCATCAGTGGTAATAGCCCTCGCCATCTAGTTAGAGTTTATGTACTTCGTTTTGATTAGAAAGATTTCCTTTGTAAGAAACTTCAAGTTTTGATTAACTCAAAACTTAGAATTAATTTGCATACTTTAAGTTTCTTGTTTGCAATTTGGTAAACACTTACAATCCGCGATTCTTTGAATTCCTAAGGGATCCGCTTAGGCTCCAAAGAATTTCATTCTCTTAGTTTGTCACTTGTAGGTATTTCCAATTTGCAAACATAAACTTACTCAATAGCATTTAACATTTACAATTTCCACTTAAAAGGGTCTCACCTTCAGAGGAGAAGCTCGAGATGAGAGTGTTCGGAGCGAGTTCGGGACCACTTTCCCTCAGGTCGGAAGGAAGGAAACTGCTCTGATACCATAAATGTAACACCCTTAATTTATATGCAAAAATAGTGAGTAAAAGCTTATAATTAAAATAGTGTACTTAAAAATTCCTTTTTCCAATTCAAGTTTACAAATAACATTGGGCATCCATTTACAATATAGTAGCACCCAAAAACTTAGTTTCCTTCTTTCCCGGTCTATCGCTGCACACTCTGATCCACAAGCTCCTTAGCAATCACCTAAAAATGTTAACCACATAAGGGTGAGACCTTTTCACAACACATTGAATCACAAGATAGTAAAAAGGCACATGATAAAAACTCAAGTATCATAATCAAACCAAGCCATGAATAACAAAATGCTTCCCATTTAACAAATTATTCAGTAACAACACATTTTCCATTTATTCTGAACATCACCTCAAGTCAGAGGCCAATGAAACAAACTTAATCATCATAATTCATTTTTTTCTTTCTTTTTTTTCTTCATTTCATTCTTAAGATGAATCTAACTTCATTGTACTTCACCTCCACACCGGAAGGTACCTCATACCATCGTACTTCACCTTCACACCGGAAGGTACCTCATACAATTTGGCCTAAAATATATTCCTTAATTAAGTTATGTGCCCCTCAGGTCAGAGGTCAGCACCCTTTTTACTTTATTTAATTTTGTGTTTCTCATATCAGAGGTCAACACTCAATCGCTTTAATTCATTTGGTGTCCCTCAGGTCAGAGGTCAACACCTTACATTCACTTCATCTTGTGTCCCTCAGGTCAGAGGTCAACACTTAATCATATTAATTCATCTTGTGTCCCTCAGGTCAGAGGTCAACACTTAATCATATTAATTCATCTCGTGTCCCCAGGTCAGAGGTCAACACTTAATCATATAAACTTATTGCCGAATCCTTTTTCGTCAAAATCAGAGTTTGCGGAAATAAAAGTAATAATTATGGGGCACTGCTGAGGTAAAAAAACATAACACACACACACACATATATATATATGTATCATAACATAAAACCCCATCAGTATCATCAGTAGCAAGTAGTAAGAGTCGAGATAGCAAGTTTGGTGAAATATATACAAACCAACTGCATAAAAATAAACCTCACTCCAAGACCTCTCAAAATATATACAGTATATCACATAATCCAAAAGTAGAAGTCCCAGAGCAGGTCATCCATGTCCTCAGCAGCTCCTCAGATCCTCCACAGCTCTATCCCTAGGATCTAGGATCCAAAACATCCACGCTATGCAGGCTCCTATGAACCAGTGGGTCCACCTCTAGCAGAAACAGTCGGCTCGACATGCACCTCCTCCTCGTCCTCATCCTCCACGGGGTCCTCCTCGACCTCGCCTGACTGTGTAGACACCCCACCACTGGGTCTAGGAGCTGTAGAAGCAGTCCTCTCGAAATCAGTCGGACCAGGAGAAGGAGTCTCCTCAGTGACAACTCTATGGGAGGAAGGATGAGAACGAGTGGTAGCTCTGAAACGAAAACTATGAAATCGACGCACGGGTCGAGCCGGGGGTGGTCCTCTATATGTATAAAAGGGTGAAACATGCATAGTATAGACTAAAGGGATCCTAAATCGACGAGGTCGCACTCGCACCTGAGGGTTAGGGTGGTAGAGAGTAATCTCCACCTCCCCCTCAAAAGTGGCACGGTGCTCCTCGTACGTCCATATACCACTAGGGATAGGGCATATCTCGATGCAAGCTAGGTATCTGGCCATCACCTAAACAGGGCACAGGGAGTAAGTATACACATATACATAATTGATAAAGACTAAAATTACAAACACAAGTATGTCATGGACAGATAACAATGCAAGTACATATGAGCACACCCATTTTCAACATTATATCTCTTATAATGCAAGTGGCATGATGTATGATTTTCTATCCACAACTGAGGCCTCTAAAAGTCCATCTTGGACGTCCATCCAACACACCCCTGTGTTCCCGGAACACTGACATTCAATCCCAGAACGTAATGCCAAACCATACTTGGATAATAAGCATCACTCCCGGAGTGTGCAACACATTCCCAGAACGCATACGTTCCCATAACGCATAAAATCAGGTCCCGGACATTGACCACATTCCCGGAATGTGTCATCAAGTAGGTTACAATTTGGTACTCCCGGAGTACCCTCCTCATATTCCCAGAATATGATAAACGTTCCTACCAACCAAACATCCATTCTATATGGATGCACAATCCCAGAATATGATAAACGTTCCTCATATTCTTAAGGTTGGTTTTATCTTTATTTTATTTAGTGTGATTTAGAAATAATTCAATGTCTCTTTTGAATGATTAATTTGAGGCATAAACTTTGGCACAACTTTCTCTTAAATTATCTCAAAAACATGCCATTAGTCTTAGATTGGGAAAAACATAACCAATGGTACTCAAAAGACTTAACTTTTTATTTTTCAAATTCAGGTACTAACCGGTTACAGTTTCAGGCTAACCGATTAGAATTACAGACCTGAACTGTTTACCATTGAAATTCAGAAAACCCTTTTTCTTGAATACTCTACCCAATCAATAACAAATTTCCAAAATTGTTTTACACCCCAAAACCACTGTGTTAATCATCCAAAAGTCTAAATCACATTCTATTTCCAAATGAGCATAATTTCCTCTTGAAATTATCTCATTAAATTAAGGTATTAACCCTCACCCTTCAATCTGAACCAAAACAGTATTATCAATTATTTTCAGATTGTTTTTGTGACACCCTTCTTGATTATCCAAAAATAATATAGTACTTAAGCTATAATAGTGGATAATATATGGCTTGTGATTATTAAGAAAATGTGAAAATACAATTTTCTTTGAAAAGCGGGTGCACAAACTAAAACTTGGAATTCTTGGAGAAGAAATTCGAAATCATTTTAAACAATTATATCGAGTTCAACAAGTTCTAAAATCTTTTAGTGAATTGGGTAACCTTCGTATCTTGAAATCATATTTATGTAATAGAAAATGAATGAAGCTACCCCTTGCTTTAATTGATAAACGGATACCATCGGATACTTTTCACAGCCGAACTCTTAAATAGGTTAAATCAGAGTAAGCGGAAATTATAGGACTATGCAACTAGTAATAATATCAAACATAGATTTTATATATGAAAAGAGCCATGTCTACATAGTCCCATCATCAGTCTCCAAGAACCATATACAAGTCCATCACAGATCTACATCCTCATATAACCATAGCCTAGAGTACTCAAAAGTATATCTACATAATATATACATAACAAAATATGGACTCTAGGAGTGGTCACGTAGATCCGGCAGCATCAGATGTAGTAGCAGTGATAGCAGTAGTCTCAAAGGAACATAAGTAGTAAGGTAGTAGTAGCATCATCATCAAAGCCTCAGCAGCAGCAAAGTATCCTCCACAGCCTCCACACATCGAATCAACTGATCCTCATCACATACCATATGCACATACCTAGGGGTCATCATCCCTCCCATCACTCCCAGTAAAATGCACGACAGGCTCGCCTCCGCTCTCGTCCTCCACCGGATCCTCATCGATCTCATTCGAGGGAGAGTGTACCCTACCACTGCGTACAGGGTCAGGTGATGGTGAGACCCTGACTGGGCTCCTCGAATCAGAAGGGGGAGTCTCCTCACGGACGACTCTAGAAGAAAAAGGGTGTGAGCGGGTAGGTTGAAAATAAAAACTGTGATATGAGCGAGCTGGTCGTGTGGGAGGTGGTCCATGGTAAGTATAAAAGAGTGGTACGTGCATAGTGTACATGATGGGAATCCTAAATCTACGAGGATGAAACCGGACCATCGAGTTGGGATGGTAGAAGATAACCTCTACCTCTCCCTCGAAGACCACTCGGTGATCCTCGTAGATCCATATGCCACTAAAAAGTGGCCGAATCTCGACGCAAGCGATGTAACGTGACATCACCTACAAGGGCATAGGGGTAAGCATTTCTATACACATAATCAACAGAGTATAAATTTGCACAATATGAATATGTAAATATGCGACAATGAACAACAATCACATTTAACACTTAGCAGTTATTGAATGCAATTAGGATGCTCATACTTGTTTCATTTATCACACTTAATTCAAATGAGTGGCATGATGCATGAATCTAGATCTCATGCCTATCTCCATCATTCTATGTCACTCTTTGACGTCCATCCCTGACAACCCAGCACTCACTAGTGCGTTGTATTCCTAGGTAAACAACAGTTCGTACATTCACCAAGAATGTACACGACAAGCTTGGAATCAATGCCACCCGAGCAATGTTATAACGTGCCACCCGAGCAACGTACCGTCATCCAAACGGCCCATCATCCAAATGGTATAACCGTATCGGCATCCACTCAGCCGACCACGTCAACGACGTGTCATCAAGCAAGCGTATTGGCACTCCCAGAGGCCCTCCTCATGTTACCAAAACATGATAAACGACTTACCATCCAAACTCCAAATGAATGCATCATTTTTAAGATTGAAGGAAATTGATTAATATATTACATGCCACCTAAGCACATTCCGTCATCCAAACGGTGTATCCATATTAATCAATTCCTCTTAAGTTCAGATCCCTTGGATTATGGTTATGAAATCCTTAATCAATTGAGTTAGAATTGAAAATGGTGTTTCTCAGGTTCTGGGTAAATTACTCGAGTATAATACAGCAAACTCGAGTGTTTTTCAACTTTTCCAGGTTACTCGAGTGTACTTAGGGTTACTCGAGTGTTCATGACTTTCTGAGGATTTGGGTTTCAAATTCAATAAATTACTCGAGTAGTTCATGGGTTACTCGAGTGTTCATCATGATTTCCAGAATACTCGAGTCACCCCTGCATTACTCGAGTGGTTTGCCTTAACATGTCCTCAGGTCTTGCTCGATACTCGAGTACCAGACACAATACTCGAGTGTTCTTGCTCAAATTACATTGTTTTACAAACGTTTTACTCGAGTACCTGGTCTAATACTCGAGTGTTTCGCAGCAGAAAACACTGAAATCTTAGTTTCAACATACCATTTTCATTTCTACTCATTTCCAGTCCATTCCAAGGATCAACAGAGTTAACATATCATAATTTGAACATGCGACAACATTCATTTCATATCAAATAACAGAGTTGACAGAGAATCAACCATTAATGCATAAAATACTCAATTTGGCAACTCAATACCTCAAATTGCAAAATAAACATCACACTCATGAAACAATGGTCATTTAAGCTTGCATGCATGATTTAGAACTTGCTCAACACAGTTTTAGAGCATGACTTGGTCTCCAAACCAAAGTTCCTATTCAATCTAAGCCCTTAGAGCCTCTTGGTGGCTCTCTAATGCATTTAATGGAATTTAAACTCTATCTAGTGTACGAAATTTACTTCCCCTTACCTCTCAGACGTGTTCCTGAAGAGCTAAGGCAAGGCAATGCTTTCAATTTAAAGGTTTTGATGAAGACAACAAGGATTTGAGTTCACCACAACAACAAATGATTTAAGGACTTTACTTTTCTATTTCATTCATTCTTATCGTATTGTAATTGTTTTATTATTTTATGAGAGTGGGTGGTAGATTAGTTTATAATCTCAATTGAAAATAAAAGAGTAATGTTTAATGTTTAACAATTGAGATTGCATTGATAGAGTGTTAAAAAAATTGCTCAAGAACTTTCAAAATTTATTAGGTGAAAATTGAAGTTTTATTGAAATTATTTTTATCAGTTTTGTACAGATCTTAATCGATTAAGTAATTGATTAATCGATTAGTAATCGATTAAGCAAATCGTTTAATCGATTAAAGTCTGTTAAAACTGAATATTAAAAGGCTTCATTCACAACTTTTGAAAGGTTACGAATTCTAAATTTTCACAGAGATTATTTCACACAGTTTTCACAACATTCTTGAGCATTATTCTTTAAAACATTATTACTCTATCATTGTTAATTCTGAATCTCAATTTGTGAAACATTCATTCTTCTTTTACTTTTCAAATTGATGATTCTTAGAGTTTGAGCTTTCATTGCGTTGAATCAATTTGTAGCATTGAGGTTACTTCTTTGAAGATTCAACAAAGAACAGTTTTCTTTGGAAAACAAAGCGAAGACGAGGGTTGGAGCAAGTCCCTTAGTGATTTTGGAATCATTCGAAGCTCACAAGAAGATTGATCGTGATTCAATCGACAAGGAACAATTGGAATCGTTGTACAAGAATTGGGTAGACGTTGATTGATTTGGTACAACATCAACAAGGGTTAGGATCAAGAGAATTGAGAGGATCTTAACACATTCTTGTAATCTCATTCAATTGTTCGTAGTGCAGCAAATCACCCAAACCAGAGAAGGTGGACTGGATGTAGCTCTTGATTAAGAGTGAACCAGGCTAAAATCACGTGTTCTTGATTTTGAGCTTTTTCATATTAATTCGATTCTAAAATCAACCAAACCTAAAATCAATCTTAGATATTATTTGGGGATTTCAATTAAGCATTCTTCATTAATTCATTAATTGATTGTTAATTGATTTTCTGTATATTCGTATATTGATTCATTGATTTTTGGTTGCAAATCGATCTTGTTTGAATTCTGGATTTTCTGTCTTTTTACAGTGTTTAATCGATTAGTAATCGATTAAGTAAATTCAAGCTTTCAGGCTTAATCGATTAAATCTCAGGTTAATCGATTAAGTTAGTGTAAATTGGCTAAAATTGAACAGTTTTTGATAGTTTAACGAAAATCGTATATCGTAGTTTGATACTTCTATTCACCCCCCCTCTAGAAGGTATTTTTACCCGCTTGTTGGTTTCCAACAAGTGGTATTAGAGCTCGGTCGAATAAACCGAGTTTAAAAACTTTTTTCGAAAAGATCCATTGGAAACCATGGGTTCTCAAAATCCTTTTGGAGGAGAAGGTGCTGCTATTAATCGACCCCCACTATTTGGTGGTGAGGGGTATGCCTATTGGAAAGTTAGGATGAAAATTTTCATTCAAGCTATTGATAACGAGATTTGGAAAACTATTGAAAAAGGTTCTCACATTCCCTATACCCTAGTTGAGGATGCTCAAACATTAACCCCCGAAGACAAGTGGACCGACGATGATAAGAAAAAGATCCAATTAGATTACAAGGCTAAGAATATCATTACGTCCGCTTTGTCATATGATGAGTTCTTTAGGGTATCCCAATGCGCTAGTGCAAAGGAAATGTGGGACACTTTACAAGTGACTCATGAGGGAACTAGTGAAGTTAGGAGAGCTAGATTAAATGTCTTGATGCGTGAATATGAGTTATTTACTATGTTGCCTAATGAGAATATTAATGATTTGCAAAAGAGATTTACTCATATTATTAACCACTTGCTTGCTCTTGGTAAGGAATTCTTACCGGGAGAACTTACTAATAAAGTTTTGAGGTGTTTGGACAGAAATTGGCAACCCAAGGTCACGGCAATTATTGAATCAAAGAACTTGGATACCATGGATCTCGCTACTTTGTTTGGTAAGTTGCAAGAGCACGAGATGGAGCTCGGTCGCTTAACTTCAAATGAGGAATACGATAAGAAGAAGAAGAGTATCGCATTTAAGGCTTCATCTTCAAAAAGTGTTGATACTACTAATGATTCTTCCTTGGATGAAGACACGGATTCCGACCTTGATGACGAGTCACTTGCACTTGTTGTGAAGAAATTCAAAAAATTCTTCAAGAAGAAAGGAAACACAAGAAGATTCAATTCAAGAGATAGTAAGGAAAATCCACAAAAGTCAAAGACCCCAAGAGATAAAATAATTTGCCATACTTGTGGGAAAGCGGGTCACATCAAATATCATTGTCCACAAAAGCCTAAGAAGTCCGATAACGACAAGAAGAAGTCCAACAACCACAAGGCTAAGAAGGCCTACATTGTTTGGGACGAACCCGAAGAAGATACAAATTCAAGTACTTCGGAGGATGAAGAGTCGGCTAACTTGTGTCTTATGGCTATGGATGATGTTGAGGCTTCCACTAGTGATACGTCACTTGAGCTTTCAAGCTCAAAGGAGGTACAATCTAAAACTAACTCTGATGTGGATTCCGATAATGAATCTTGTTCCTCCCCTTCATATGATGCACTTTATAATGCCTATGTTGATATGCATGCCGAACTTAAGAAATTAGCAAAAATTAACATTGAGGCTAAGAAAGCCATTTTGAAGTACAATGAAAAGATTTTGGAAATGCAAAAACATATTGATGAGCTTGTACTTCAAAATGAGACTTTGGAACTTATATACTCTAATGCATCATGTGATCATTGTGTTTCAAATGTTGTGATTTCAGATTGTGAAAGGTGCAAGACATATGAAAAAGAATTACTTGATTTGAAAGAAAAACTTGCTACCTTTGCAAAAGGAAAAAGAGATTTAAATGACTTACTTTCTAGTCAACGTGACAATGCAAATAGATCCGGTTTGGGATACATCAAACCAAAGAAGAAGTCATATAGACAAGTTGGAAGTTTTTCAAAAGTGAACTTTTCTAGAAAACCGACTTGCTTTTATTGTGGCATCTTTGGTCATGTTTCAAAATTTTGCAATATTAAAAAGTTTGGTGTTCCTAATAAGGATTTTATTTGGATTGTGAAAGGAGAAAAACCAGAAATTAACCCCAAAGGACCCAACATCGTTTGGGTACCTATGTCTTCAAACTAATTTTTTTTGCAGGTGTGCCTTAGAACGAGAGATAACCGGTGGTACCTAGACAGCGGTTGTTCAAGGCACATGACTGGAGATAAGAAGCATTTCATCGAGCTAACACCAAGAGATAAAGGACATTTGACTTATGGTGATAATAATCGAGGACGAATTCTCGGTGTAGGTAAAATCGGTAACTCTTCCAATGTGATAATTGATAATGTGCTATATGTTGAAGGTTTAGAACATAATTTGCTTAGCATTAGTCAGTTATGTGATATTGGTAATAGTGTCAGTTTTACCTCTAACCATTGCATAATTAGAAGTGATTGTGATCAAAGCATTAAATTTTTTGGTTTCCAACAAGTGGTATGCTTTTGGATTATGTTGTTCTTATCTTTATGATGTATTTGTCTCGGATTTAGATACTATTTCTCTTCTGGTTTGTGGTGTGTTTTATAGTCCGATGTGTGGACTTGGTATTTACGTTTCCGACTATGTGTTTTTATTATGTTATGTTTGGGTTGTACTTCATGCTGTGATCTTTGGCACATTATGGTATTAATGGTTTATGTTGTTTTGTTATTGTGCTTGAGTTTTCTTTCTTTATACCCTTACATTATTATCATAGTTTGGAATGTGTTTTACATTCTCACCTTTGGCACATTACTATTGTTCTATTTTTTGATTAATGCCAAAAGGGGGAGAAAGGTTTTGGATCATTGTTTTTGTAGGTGAAGACATTTTTCCTAAGTGTGCATACATTTAGGGGGAGTATTGAGTTGATATGGTTCATGTTTGTCATTCATCAAAAAGGGGGAGATTGAAGAGCTAAGGCAAGGCAATGCTTTCAATTTAAAGGTTTTGATGAAGACAACAAGGATTTGAGTTCACCACAACAACAAATGATTTAAGGACTTTACTTTTCTATTTCATTCATTCTTATCGTATTGTAATTGTTTTATTATTTTATGAGAGTGGGTGGTAGATTAGTTTATAATCTCAATTGAAAATAAAAGAGTAATGTTTAATGTTTAACAATTGAGATTGCATTGATAGAGTGTTAAAAAAATTGCTCAAGAACTTTCAAAATTTATTAGGTGAAAATTGAAGTTTTATTGAAATTATTTTTATCAGTTTTGTACAGATCTTAATCGATTAAGTAATTGATTAATCGATTAGTAATCGATTAAGCAAATCGTTTAATCGATTAAAGTCTGTTAAAACTGAATATTAAAAGGCTTCATTCACAACTTTTGAAAGGTTACGAATTCTAAATTTTCACAGAGATTATTTCACACAGTTTTCACAACATTCTTGAGCATTATTCTTTAAAACATTATTACTCTATCATTGTTAATTCTGAATCTCAATTTGTGAAACATTAATTCTTCTTTTACTTTTCAAATTGATGATTCTTAGAGTTTGAGCTTTCATTGCGTTGAATCAATTCGTAGCATTGAGGTTACTTCTTTGAAGATTCAACAAAGAACAGTTTTCTTTGGAAAACAAAGCGAAGACGAGGGTTGGAGAAAGTCCCTTAGTGATTTTGGAATCATTCGAAGCTCACAAGAAGATTGATCGTGATTCAATCGACAAGGAACAATTGGAATCGTTGTACAAGAATTGGGTAGACGTTGATTGATTTGGTACATCATCAACAAGGGTTAGGATCAAGAGAATTGAGAGGATCTTAACACATTCTTGTAATCTCATTCAATTGTTCATAGTGCAGCAAATCACCCAAACCAGAGAGGGTGGACTGGATGTAGCTCTTGATTAAGAGTGAACCAGGCTAAAATCACGTGTTCTTGATTTTGATCTTTTTCATATTAATTCGATTCTAAAATCAACCAAACCTAAAATCAATCTTAGATATTATTTGGGGATTTCAATTAAGCATTCTTCATTAATTCATTAATTGATTGTTAATTGATTTTCTGTATATTCGTATATTGATTCATTGATTTTTGGTTGCAAATCGATCTTGTTTGAATTCTGGATTTTCTGTCTTTTTACAGTGTTTAATCGATTAGTAATCGATTAAGTAAATTCAAGCTTTCAGGCTTAATCGATTAAATCTCAGGTTAATCGATTAAGTTAGTGTAAATTGGCTAAAATTGAACAGTTTTTGATAGTTTAACGAAAATCGTATATCGTAGTTTGATACTTCTATTCACCCCCCCTCTAGAAGGTATTTTTACCCGCTTGTTGGTTTCCAACAGTTCCAACCAAGAATTTCCAAGAGAAAGCTCTCCAACCCCAGGAATCACTTTGAGCTTCACATGCATGACAGTTTCGAGTGCAGCACCAAAATTGAATTGGTTCACACATGAAACAGAGATAAAAATTGGGGATTTTCGTTTTCCTAGATTCTATGCAACATAAACTAACTAGAGAAATCGAATTGAGACTCATAGGATTCGTGAGCTTACCAGAAATCGGAATCAAAGTGAGCCCCCAAAACCACTTTGACAGATAACAGTCTCAACTTCCAAGCTCCAAATCTTCCACCACACTCACTCAATCCTCACGATTTTAGTGTCTATACAAAGCTCGTGATGTGAGCTTTGTATTGGTGTATAATTTATCACTCAGATCAGCACACAGAGGAAGAATCGAATGAAACGATTCAAGAACCCTAACACACTAACTCTTCTTCAATTTGGCAAAATGGGTTGCTTAATCCGTCAACCACGGCTTAAATACTTGGCCAAAACCTTCATGCAGCTCGACACGAAGGCATTGAAGTGTTGAGGAAGACGATTTTGTGTCAACACACGAGAATCGTTGTTGGTGACTCACCAAACGCACTAACTCGTGCAACTCTGTCCAGAATACTCGAGTATTCCAGAAAATACTCGAGTAGTTTGCCCAGTTTTTGAAAAATAATTATTTTATTTACTTTCCCTCCAAAATCTTTCCTATATTTGCTTCTAGGTCCCAACCCAGGGACTAATATGCAAAAATACCTATTTCATGCATAAATATATTTATTAAAATAAATTCTAATAATATAAACACAGGTTTTAATCAAAGATTAAAAATATAAATAATTAATTATAATAAACTTTATAATTAATATTCCATTAATCCAGGATTAAAATTTTGGGGTGTTACAGTTTTTACTGAAATTAAAGTCTAGATTTGAGTGGAATTAATGTGACCACAGGACTGATTTTATAAATGTATTTTCTTTTGAAATTTTACAGTGTCTAACCGGTTACAAATATCGAGTAACCGGTTAGATTATGCAGTCAGTCCACTAAAACAAGAGGTTTGACAAATCATTCTTTTAATTTCTCAAATCTAACCAAATTTCAACCTTTATCAGGGTTCATATACCTTAAACAAATATATTTCACCACAGAAACATATTCAATTTGCATGCATTAAGTTTCTTGTATCAAATTGCATAAAAATCAATATAAACACAATTCAACACCACAAAACTTAAAATAAACATTTAGATCCAGATTCAAGTATCAATATTAATTGCATGCATTAACACAAAGTTGCTCAAAATAACATTGAGCTAAAATTTGGCCTCCAAGCCTTTGTGCTTCATACACATAATGCCCTTTTGAGTTTTTGTTGACTCAAATCCTAAATCACTTGATTTTAGTCCAAATCTAGTATAAGGTAAGCTTCTCCCATACCTTAGGATAGTGTTTGATGAAGATTAACACTGAACTTGAAGAAAAATCCCAGATTCCACCAAAATTCCTAATTCTGCTCTTTACCCACGTTTTCAGCAACAGGGTCCAAAAACCACCAAATTTGACATAGCAATAGGCCAAAGAAATTGGGGAAAACAGTTAGAACTCAATCTAGGTAACATGCACTAAGAGATAGAAGTGATTTGAGGTCAAAGGAGTTCTTACACTTACCAAAATTGAAGCTCCAATTCAGCTCCAGAAATCAGTTTTTGCAGAACGGTTTTGGAACTCCTCTACTTCAACAGCTTCGTTCTCTTAGCTCCCTAACTCTCAACTCACAATGTTTGGGTCTTTGTAAAGCTCTTGATGTAAGCTTTACAGTGGTGTATCACTCGTCTCTCAACACTCAAGGAAGAAGGAGAATCTGCTCCCACGAAATAGAAACCCTAAATCAGCCCTTCAACACAAACTCAGATGAACAACCCCCAATTCTTCAGAAATTCAGCCATTTATAGACAATTTGGAGTGACATGCACAAGGACGCGTGTTATCCACTAGGTTAAGGCTGTATTCGTAGCGATTAAACGAATTAATCAAGTAATTACTCATCAAAATCCATTAACCCAGTTTCTGGGTTCATCGTTTAACCGGTTACAGGGCATTACTAACCGGTTAGATCAGTACAAAATTTAAAAATTAATATTTTTAAATCTTTCCCTCCAAGAACTTTTTCAATATTACATTTAGGTCCTAATCCAGGGACTAAAATGCAATATCCTTATCTTTTGCATTTATTTGCCATATAAAAATATTTCAACTTATTTTAATACTTCGAGCTAATTAAATACAAAACATAAACTTGGAAATTCATATAAATTAATAATAAAACTTTTATTATTAATTTCCTTATTATCCGGGAGACAAAAATTAGGGGTGTTACAAGTTAGCCGGGACCCGACCGTATCATAGCCCCACGACATATGGTACATGATATTATTTTAGTACCAGATGTGTTAGCCTGGTGCTGCAGCAGATGTGTTAGCCTGGTGCCAATTGAGGAAGGGTTGCTCATGAGTTAGCCAAAACCCGACCTACGCCAGCCACTTGACTGGTGTTAAATTAAAAGACTTATAAACTTAAAATACATGTTAAACCAAAAGACTTGCTCGAATATTTAAAAGCTAACTACTTAAAAAAAGTATTAAATAAAAACATTAATAAAATGACTTTACAACTTGAGACTTAATAATTCAAATAAAATAATTTTGATGTTACTCTTGATTGGGGTTGTTTTCTATACTTGCCTGAGTCTTGTTTATGCTGTATTTTTAGAAACTATTACTTAAGCTAGGAGTTATTACTCACTCTTTGCTTAATTTTTAGGTACTGAAGATGACTATGAGCTTTTACAAGCAGAGGACCAGCACACTCCACCCAACGGAGTGTGAATTGTGTCAGGATGCATAATGCTCTGAGACCGTAGGACTATGTTTAAAACTTATATATAAATAAATTATGTATTCTCAGGGCAAGTTTTTGAAAAGTGTTAGACTATATGTAATGAACTCCAAAGAAAATGTACTCTTGTTAAAAAGTAATAATAAATAAAAAGATCTTTTTGAAAAATTATGATTTTTACCCAAGCATTTCTACAAATTTCTAACAAACAAATAAATTAAGAAAATAAATTCGACTTAATTAGTAAGGGTGTTACATTTTGGTATCAGAGCATTGGTCCTCAGCTGTGGAGTATGGATCCACATACTCCCGATAGGTTACTCACCATGAGAGTAACTAATGGTTAGTTAAAAATTAAAATTTTAGTGGTATTATAGTAATGAATTGTTGGATTTAGGTTAGTTTCTAGTAGTGTATCCTAAGTCTAGCATGAGTTAAACTCAAAGTCCTTGACTTTAAGAATACCTTTTTGAAAATGTGTAAAGTATGAAACCTAGGGAGAGTAATTTATTTTAAACCCTATAGGTTCCTAGTATTTTTAATCAGGGTGCGCAACGGAAATAATTAAGTGTCATACCGTGACCTTTTTTATGGAATTTTAATTGCTAAATTTTATTTTTGGAAAAACCTGTACTTACCTCCTTAACTACTCCTTATTGGTTTCAATGGTGAGGATTTGAAAAATAATAGTCTTTGTATCATCAATTGTATAAAATTGTTTTGTAACTTTATTTTCGAAAAATCATGATATTTTGAATTATATTATTATTTTCTAAAGTGCACTAATAGCATTTTTAACAAGAGAGATGTTAAATTGCTTTTGGATTAATTTCGGCTTTGAAAAATTGTTAAGTATGGTGATTTATATTGATTTGATTGCAGTTTTGTCGAATTGACCATTATGTGAAACTATTGATTTTGAAAACACTTTCTAATAAAGTGCAAATTATTTGGGTTTCAAAATACAATTTCAATTTAATATTTTCCTAAGTTGAATTTTCTTAAGTTGAATTTTATGGTAACAATCAATATTAGTATTTTTTAAAAATTTTCAAGTGCTATTTTTAAATGAGTTGTGATTTTCAAAACTTGATTAGAATACAATTATATATCATTTTGTGAATTTATATAAGCCTTTTTGATAACCAAAAGTATGATGTTTACTACGTAGATAAAAAATTTCAATAAAGTTTTGATTATATAGATATAGGTGTGCTTATTAGGATTGTATTACATATTTGTAATTTGAGTAATTTTATATTAAGAGTTTTTATCAACTGAAATGGATATTTGTATACTTTGTAAAATATAATTAGTTCAAATTTATCAAATGAAACTTTTACATATTTTTTACTTTGGACCCATAGTTAACTTCTAATCATGTCCAACTTTTTTTATTATTACATTGGTACATTGAAATTAATTTCAAATAATTAAACTGTATTTTGCAATTTTTTTATTAGTCATAATGAGTTATTAAATCGTTGAGAAATTTTTGATATTATTTTGTTAATATATTTTTATTTGCATACTCTCCTGTTATTTTTATTTTCATGACTTCTTAAACGTTTTAATGTTACCTGTAAACCATAAGATTTAAGTCTCTTTATTTTTAACTTGTAAATCTGTTTCTTAGAAAGTTTACAGTCTTAAATTGTGTGCCCAATGGATGTTTTGGATTTGGTATCATAAGAGATGGGTTTTGAATAAAAAAAAAAAGAAAAAGTAAAGTTGGACTTATAATCTGAAATTATATCCTTATTAAGGCATAGTGTGTTTTTACAAAAAGTTAGTCAAGTTTGAATGATCTATTTTAAAGTTGTTTTTGTAACCTTTAAATCATATATTTTAATTTTGTATAAACATAACTCATTACGACTTAGGTGTTACTTGATGAATTTTCGCGAAAGTCTTTTGGGGTTTGATCATATTTTATTTCTTAATTGTTCAAACAAATCATCAAATTGGATTTTTGAAAGCCAATTACTTTGTATCTTTTTCGTACTAAATTTCTTTCTCTTATTTTCAATTACTTCTAATATATATATATATATGTATGTACCATAAGATTTGTTTTTTTCTGTATAATTATGAAAAAGATGAGAATTGCAAATTTTTGAAAACATTTTCTTTCCAACTTTTGGATGATTTAAGAGATGTGGATTGTAACACCCCTAATTTTCGTCTCCCGGATAATAAGGAAATTAATAATAAAATTTTTATTATTAATTTATATGAATTTCCAAGTTTATGTTTTGTATTTAATTAGCCTGAAATATAAAAATAAGTTGAGATATTTTTATATGGCAAAGGAATGCAAAAAATAAGGATATTGCATTTTAGTCCCTGGATTAGGACCTAAATGTAATATTGAAAAAGTTCTTGGAGGGAAAGATTTAAAAATATTAATTTTTAAATATTGTACTGATCTAACCGGTTAGTAATGCCCTGTAACCGGTTAGACGATGAACCAAGAAACTGGGTTAGTGGATTTTGATGAGTAATCACTTGATTTATTCGTTTAATCGCCACGAATACAGCCTTAACCTAGTGGATAACACGCGTCATCGTGCATGTTACTGCAATTTGCCTATAAATGGTTGAATTTCTGAAGGATTGGGGGTTGATTCAGCTGAGTTTGTGTTGAGAGGTTGATTTAGGGTTTCTATTTCGTGGGAGCAAATTCTCTTTCTTCTCTGAGTGTTGAGGGACGAGTGATACACAGTTGTAAAGCTTACATCAAGAGCTTTACGAAGACCCAAACATTGTGAGTTGAGGGTTAGGGAGCTAAGAGAACGAAGCTGTTGAAGTAGAGGAGTTCCAATACCGTTTCTGCAAAAACTGATTTCTGGAGCTGAATTGGAGCTTCAATTTTGGTAAGTGTAAGAACTCCTTTGACCTCAAATCACTTATATCTCTTAGTGCATGTTACCTAAATTGAGTTCTAATTTTTTCCCCAATTTCTTTGGCCAATTACTATGTCAAATTTGGTGGTTTTTGGACCGTGTTGCTGAACACGTGGGTAAAGAGCAGAATTAGGGATTTTGGTGGAATCTGGGAATTCTCTTCAATCTCAGTGACATTACTCATCAAACACTATCCGAAGGTATGGGAGAAGCTTACCATATACTAGATTTAGACTAAAATCAAGTGATTTAGGATTTGAGTCAACAAAAACTCAAAAGGGCATTATGTGTTTAAAGCACAAAGGCTTGGAGGCCAAAGTCTAGCTCAATTCTGTTTTGAGCAACTTTAAGTTGATGCATGCAAGTGATTTTAATGTTTAAATCAGAAACTAAATGTTTATTATAAGTTTTGTGCTATTGAATTGTGTTTATATTGATTTTTATGCAATTTGATACAATAAGCTTAATGCATGGAAGTTAAATGTGTTTCTGTGTATGAACATGTTTTTCTTAAGGTATATGAACTCTGAGAATGTTGAAATTTGGTTAGATTTGAGAAATGAAAAGAATGATTTGTCAAACCTCTTGTTTTAGTGGACTGACTGCATAATCTAACCGGTTACTCGATATTTGTAACCGGTTAGACACTGTAAAATTTCAAAAGAAAATAAGTTTATAAAATCAGTCCTGTGGTCTTATTAATTCTACTCAAATCTAAACTTTAATTTCATTGGAAATAATATGAAAATGAGTTGAATATACTGTCATGGTTCAAATTGAAGGGTAAGAGTTAATACCTTAATTTAATGAGATAATTTCAAGAGGAAATTATGCTCATTTGATAATCGAATGTGATTTAGAGTTTTGAATGATAAACATAGTGGTTTGAGGTGTAAAACAATGTTAAAACTTGTCTATGGATTGGGTAGAGAATTCAAGAAAAAGGGTTTTCTGAATTTCAATGGTAAACAGTTCAGGTCTGTAATTCTAACCGGTTAGCCTGAAACTGTAACCGGTTAGTACCTGAATTTGAAAAATAAAAAGTTAAGTCTTTTTGAGTACCATTGGTTATGTTTTCCCAATCTAAGACTAATGGCATGTTTTTGAGATAATTCAAGAGAGAAATTTTGTGCCAAGGATTATGCCTCAAATTAACCATTCAAAAGAGAAATTGAAATATTTCTAAATCACAGTAATTAAATTAAAGATAAAACCAACCTTGATGATTATGCATCCATATAGAATGGAAGTTTGGTTGGTAAGAACGTTTATCATATTCTGGGAATATGAGGAGGGTACTCCGGGAGTACCAAATTGTAACCTACTTGATGACACATTCTGGGAATGTGGCCAGTGTCCGGGACCTGGTTTTTTTTATGCGTTCTGGGAACGTATGCGTTCTGGGAACGTGTTGCACACTCCGGGAGTGATTCTTATTATCCAAGTATGGTTTGGAATTACGTTCTGGGAACAAATGTCAGTGTTCCGGGAACACAAGGGTGTATTGGATGGACGTCCAAGATGGACTTTAGAGGCCTCAGTTGTGGATAGAAAATCATACATCATGCCACTTGCATTATAAGAGATATAATGTTGAAAATTGGTGTGCTCATATGTATCTGCATTGTTATCTGTCCATGTTATACTTGTGATTGAAATTTTAGTCTTTATCAATTATGTATATGTGTATACTTACTCCCTATGCCCTGTTTAGGTGATGGCCAGATACCTAGCTTGCATCGAGATACGCCCTATCCCTAGTGGTATATGGACGTACGAGGAGCACCATGCTACTTTTGAGGGGAAGGTGGAGATCACTCTCTACCACCCTAACCCTTTGGTGCGAGTGCGACCTCGTCGATTTAGGATCCCGTTAGTCTATACTATGCATGTTCCACCCTTTTATAGATATAGAGGACCACCCCCGGCTCGACTTGTGCGTCGATCTCATAGTTTTCGTTTCAGAGCTGCCACTCGTTCTCATCCTTCCTCCCATAGAGTTGTCACTGAGGAGACTCCTTCTCCTGGTCCGACTGATTTCGAGAGGACTGCTTCTGCAGATCCTAGACCCAGTGGTGGGGTCTCTACACAGTCAAGCGAGGTCGAGGAGGACCCTGTGGAGGATGAGGACGAGGAGGAGGTGCATGTCGAGCCGACTGTTTCTGCTAGAGGTGGACCTGCTGGTTCATAGGAGCCTGCATAGCATGGATGTTTTGGATCCTAGATCCTAGGGATAGAGCTGTGGAGGATCTGAGGAGCTGCTGAGGACATGGATGATCTGCTCTGGGACTTCTACTTTTGGATTATGTGATTTATTGTATATATTTTGAGAGGTCTTAGAGTGAGGTTTATTTTATACAGCTGGTTTGTATATATTTCACCAAACTTGCTATCTCGACTTTCACTACTTGCTACTGATGATACTGATGGAGTTTTATGTTATGATATATATATATATTATGTTTTACGTACCTCAGCAGTGCCCCATAAGTATTACTTTTACTTCCGCATACTCTGATTTTGATTCAAAAAGGATTCGGCTATAAGTTGGTATTTTATACATTCGATCAAACTCGAGAGACAAGAAAATATATTTTAATAAGGACTACGAATATGTTTTACTATGTTTAAAAGACATTGTCTCGAGAGCCTTTTCGTAATTAAAATAACATTACGCCGAATTCAATTTATTTGTCCATGAAAGAAGGAGTTATAAATAAGCAAGTAAACATTGAAAAGGGAAAATTTTTTCAGTCCCGACTTTTGATAGCAAGTATTTCAATCATTTGGAAATATTAACTATTTTCAAAACATAAAAATGAGGGTGTGACATGGATATTTCACTTTTTCTCTAGAAAAACTGAATAGTCTTTATTAAAATTTGAGCTTTAGATTTATAACAGCGACCACTATCTATAATAATTTAAATAATATTTGGATATCTATCTGTAATTATTTTAATGAATCTTATTGTAATATAAAATAACCTGAAGACAAAATCATCTTTTGTGTGTTTTATACATTGGTTGATTGTATCTTGTTCGTATTTGAAGCTATTTTCTTTCCTTCCTTTCTGAAAGAATAACGTGATAAAATTAAACTTTTATCTATTGTAGATGCTTTTAAAGATTGAGAACTTTGAAGTATGATCAATATGTTAAGTTTTGAAAATGAATATGTTTATTATTATAAACTTAGTAAATAAGATCTATGTAAGTGACATTAACATTTCTTTACATAATCACTTAGTTTCTTTTATTGTTATATTGCACGTTTAAGTTATGATAGATTGTACTATTGAACTTTGAGTTTTAATAAATCTAATAGATATGACTCATTATTTAAAAAATAGTAGTGCTAGCAATGAAATCTTAACCTAAGAAATACTCTAAGTAGGGGAGTAACCATGATAAGTTTGAAGGACTCTTTGTTTAAGAGGAGTCAAAATCATCTTTATTAGTAAGATGAATCGAATTTCGAGGACGAGTCTTGAAACCTAAGAAGTTAAACCCAAAAGTTCATTGGTCCATATCAAATACTAAAAAAAATTGGACCAATAACATATCAAATTGCCTGACCTCCTCACTTATCCAATCTTTATGATGTATTTCACGTGTCGTAGTTGCGGAAATACATTCACGACGGTTGATAATGTACCACTACAAGAAAACCTTACCTTCAAGGTACAACCCGTTAGAATAGAAGATCGAAGGATCAAAGAGTTCCGAGGCAAAGAATCCTCTTGTAAAAGTTATATGGAGGAGAGACAACGTAGAAGAAGCTACTTGGGAACTGAAAAGTAAAATGAAGAAGTCTTGTAACACCTACACTTTTCTACCCTCTGTAACACCCCGCATTTTTCCCGTACGTGCGAGAACAAAATTTGTTAAAATAAACCTTGAAGTTCTGATTTATAAAGGATTTTTGGAAAAGTATTTTACGTGAATGAGAAACATAAAGTGATAATTTTCATGGATTTTATAAACAAAATGTTTTTATAAAAGAAGAGTGAATGATTTTATTGATTGGATTTATAAGAAATGAATTGTGATTTTATTTAAAGAATGATATTTTCTTTGAAATGAAGTTTTTGGATTTGTTAACTTTGAAAATTCATAACTTTTTAACCGTAACTCGGATTTTCACGATCTTTATATCAGAACGATCATCTTGAAACGTAGATTTTGAAAAATTAATTTTCAGATTTTTCTGGGTGATTTTACAAAAATTTATTTTCAGAGATAAGAAATACGAATTTTTAGGTTGGTATTTTAAAGAAAATAAATTTGATGATTTGGCTTGAAAATTTTATGTGATAAGTGCTTGTTTTGATTTGTGTTTGATGTATGATGCATGGAAATGATTGTATGAGTGTGATTTTTGAATTAATTGTCTTGTTGTGTGAAATGATGTATTTAAATAAATAAGATTAAGAAAATAAAATGTAAATTGTATGTGTATATGTATGCTTCAGTGTGTATATGTATGTGTGTGTATTATATGTGTGTATGTATGTACGTGTATATACGTATGTGTGAGCTAGGATTAGAAACTTGTAGGTTAAGAAACTAGAAACTAAGTGAACTAAATCCTAACCAAACCAAGTGGAAAACCCTAACTAAGAGCTAACAAGTCTTTAAGCCTAAGTGACCCCTAGAAACCTAGCCATGCTACCTTGTCCCCTTCCATTTGATAAAGTTCACCCATGCAAATATTTGGAAGCCCAAAACTACCCTTTTCAATTCTCATGGCCGAACCACCCCAAGGACATAAGAGGGAGATTGAATTTGCCTATAAATACTTAGAGCCTTAGTCCATTCACCCCATTCACTTCTCATATCTTCACTTGCACTTCCAAACACAAAACACTACTCTAAGAGGTTCATTAAACTCTTAGAGAGAAAAAGAAAAAGAAATAGAGAGAAAGAAGAAGAAGGAGCCGTGGGACTTGAAGGAGAAGGAGGAAGGAAATCCAAGCCAAACCTAGATGCACCTTCGTAGATCAAGGATGTTAGAAGCTAGAAGAACCCACCCTTTTTCATGGTAGGATTCGAAGAGCTTGGAGGAAGATTTGTAATAGTTTAGATTTTCTACTTCTAGCTTATAGGTCTTTCTTTTTCTTCTTTGCATGTTGATTTTTCTAAGTTGAAAGATGATTTTATGTGTTGCTCATCTTTGATCTTGGACTTTAAGGACTTAAATTAATTTGTAATATGTTAAACTTATGCTTGATGTTTCGGTTGAGGATTCTTTTGTTAGATCTAATGTTTTTCTAACTAAAATCTTAAAGATCTAAAAGAAAACTAAAATTTTTGTGAAGCTTAACATGAATCCTTCTTGCATGTCTATTTTTCTTATTTAGATCCGTGACCTATGTGTGTGTTTATGTGATTATTTGACATGAAAATCCATGATCTAAGTCGTTTATTTATAAAGCAAAATTCTTTAGTCTTGCATGTTAGATCTTTTGTTTAAATCATGATCTATGTGTATTTTCATGGTTCTTTGATGAATGAAAGTATGATCTAAACTTGATTTATGAAAGAGTTTAAATCTTTAGCCTTGCATGTTGTTGATCTAAGTGTGTAGGTGACTATTTTTGTTTAATAAATGAAAAGTTAAGATCTCTAGTTGCATGTTAAATTTTAAGAGGAAGATCATGTTTTTCTTTTATATATATAATTCGGTTTTAAAAGAAAAATTAAAGAAACCAAGTTTTAAAATGATTTTTGAGTGCAAACATGTTTGGATTTATTGTTTGATCTTGTGCATGTCATTTTAATAGAAATACCATGTTTACTTTTCATTTATATGTGCCACGGTTTTTGAGAAAAAAAATTAAAGAAGCAAGTTTAAAATAATTTTTGAATATAAACATAATTTTCATCAAGTGTTTAATCTTGTATATGTTTTATTTTGTGAAGGTCATTCGGCCAAGCTTGAAAATAATAGGATCCATGCTTTTTATTTTGTGAAAAATTTATGAATGTGTGCCTTTAGACTAGATCTAGTGATTCTATGAACATGCATGTTGTTTTCATGAAGTTAAAATTAAATCTTTATTTTTGTCTTGAGAAAATAATGAACGTGAGTTTGTGTTTGAAAAAGACTTTTGTTGATGCATGTTTGTGTGATGAAGTGTGTTGCTTTGAAAAATTTGTCTTAGAGACCTACATGATTTGATTTAATTTCTAGGATTCTTGCATGTTGAAAATGAATGAAAAACCATGTCCTTTTTACATGTTGACTTTCGGCCATCCTAGGGAAAAATAGGACAATAGGTTTGCTCCTCATATAGGTTGCATGCATGATGAGGGTAATTGAATTTAGGGACTTAAAAAGTACATGCATGTAGTGAATGAATTTAAAAGAGAAATATATGTGAAACTTTGGAATGATTGTGGTTTGAATTGTTGTTTGGTTTTGTTAATAAAAATGAATTGAAGATTGTTAATTTTCCTATTGTATGCTCACGGTTTCAATCATAAGAGAAAGAAAATCATTTCATGTTTGTATGTTTTTATTTTTGCATGAAATTCTTGCCAACTTGTACGTATAGGATTCGGCCAATATTTGTTTACTTGGTAGGAAAATTATTCATAAAATGACCATGATGATAGCTATATTTTTAAGGTGCATGATGATGTGTGCTTGATGAAAGTGATGTGTGTGTTTTCTTTAATTCTTTTCGGTTTTAAATGTCAAAATAAATAAGTTGATTTGATTATGTGAAAAGATTTTTGGTAATGTTGCTTCAATGATTTTTAGTTTTAAAAATTTTATTTGTAATTAGAAATTGTTAATCATGTGTGTGATTCGGTTTATGTTAAATTAATTAAAAGACTAAGTTTAAATTATTTTCTTAAGTGTAATTAAATTAATTTATTAAGAATAGAATTTAATTGATGGTTTTGAAGGATGTAAAACGTGATTTGCTCTATGTGTGTTCATGAATGAGACTTGTATGTACTGTTTGTGTGCTAACTGAATGTGTTATATTGGAATGATGTGTGTAAACTCTGTTTGTGAAAAATCTATGTTGGTATTTTAAAGAAATTGAAAAGTGTTTTATTTAAAAAGTATGATTTAAACAATTTAAATTAATTTGAGATTTTTAAACAATATCTTATAATGCTATGAAATTTAATTGTGGGTGATTTTGGAATATTTTCCTTTTGAAAGGTTTTTATTCTGTTTTAAAGCATAAGAACAATGATTTTCTTTAATCAGAGTGTTTAAACTAAAAAGAATGAATCTGTTTTAATAAAAAGATTATTTTCGTTTCAAAGTTTTCTTGAAAACCTTTTTATTTGATTTGGATTTGAAATCTTGGAACATTAGCAATGTGTTTTTGAGAAAGGAACTATTACACCGTTTTTTCAAAACGAAATTAAGAATTTATCGAAAACGTTCTAATGCACGGGGAAAAATGTTCTAGTTCGGGTGTCGGACGCGAAGGAAACGTGACGAGGTTAGCGACTGGGAACCTTGGAAACCTTTCGGATGATTCGTCATCCAGGTGAGTGAGAGTGCGGTGATCCCGTAACGTGGTTGCTCGTAATCCGAATAGATGGATTGCGAATGTACTGCGAATTAGGCAATATAGATATGTGTTCTAAATGTCTACTTGTTTTATGTTTATTAGTTGTGCATATTTTATTCTGTTTAGAAATTGTTTGATTATGTCTGGATAGTGACACAATAATAATGAAGCCGTGAAAATAATGAGATAAGATTGAAAGGAGAAAAGAATGCGAATAAGTGATATGAGGAGTAATTAAGAAAGAGAATTGATAATTGAGTTTGAGAAAGAATGGAAACGAAAAGATAATTGTAAGATGCTGATAAGAAACACCCGATGAGACGAGCGGAAGTGTGGTGATGATGAGTAATGCCGATGGTGCTATGGAGCAACAACTGAGGAGAGCAATGCTACTGATGCTGATGGACAATCGAGGAGAAAGACGTTGATGATGCTGCTGAGCTGTGATGCTGAGAATAATGCTGAGATGTATGATAAATGCGATTTGAGGTAAGATTGCCATTGAGATTTAGGGGGAACAGTTTGCATTTAGTGGTCGGGTTTTGTTGAAGGGATGCACCAAGGACGAGCCGACTGTTAGGATTAAGCCGCTAGTTGTAGTGTCCCGATATTGAAGGAACACCACGATGTGTTTTTGGGGTTGTTGCAGCTGATGAGGGTGACCCCGGTCCTACGTACCCATAGTGATAAGGGGATCAAGCCACACGTAGTTCTTGAGAGTAGGGATGAGAGAACATACCTTAGCCCCTATAGCACGGCGATAGTTATAGGGGAAGTTGTATTGTGGTGCCTTATGGGCCTGTTCGGCCCAGTAGGGTTGACGTGGCTCTTAGAGGATAAGAAGGATGAATTATTCACCCTTATCCTGTGCTAGAGAGCTCATGCTCATCCTGTAGCGGTAGGATTTATTATTGGATAACCCTACAAGCCCCCCAAGCTCGTATAGGCTTGAAGAGCCTGTGCTAAGCTTCTGAGAGTTGGTGGTGACATAAAACAT
This sequence comes from Crotalaria pallida, assembly GCA_037953625.1. Classification (NCBI taxonomy): domain Eukaryota; kingdom Viridiplantae; phylum Streptophyta; class Magnoliopsida; order Fabales; family Fabaceae; genus Crotalaria; species Crotalaria pallida. Next base: position 30,954,334 of record CM075653.1, read on the forward strand.
TGTTTGCGGCTAAGAACTTTTTATTCGGAGGAGTGTCGTGGATGGTCGATTAGGACGTATAAGACTGTTCGCAGTCAAGGCCCTTAGTCGTGATGCTTTTAAGGAGACATCCTTTTATGCGCTTGCCATGGTGAAAGCCGAAAGGCTTGTGCCAAGGTATGCTGGCACGACTCAAACTGTTATTTGAGTTCGAGGTGTGCCAAGATTATCACCAATTGGATCGTAACGTTTACGAGGGATTGCTGTCGGAATGATAACCTTAGCCGAGGTGTATTCCTCGATCCGCGATGTATTTGGCCAGATATGAGCCGAGAGGCTTTGAGCCGAGAGGCTAAGCCAAGTTATTGGGTCGCAATCCTCGTTTTCACTTGTAGCCTCACTGATCTGGTCGGCTAACCGAGATCGTGGGCAAGTGCGTAAGAACATGATCCGAAGTGAGTGAGTTTATCATATGTCCTTAATAAGGAAGGTAAATTATCAATTTGTTGCCTCATGGGACGTGGTGGTCCTTTTTGGCACGACATTTGATCTCGAGTAACTTATGCATCATATAATACCAGTATCAAGGTCGGCCAATGTCAGCTATGTATATGCCTCATCACATACTAGTCCCCTACTCGGTAAAGCCTGAAAAGGCTTGTGTCGAGTTCATTAGTCCGTTCCTTCCCCAAAGCAGCGAACATCGTGTTCGAGAATAGCCACTCAACCCGAAGAGTTGGAGGCTCGAATTACTTTCAAGACTGAGTCCATTCTATCCGCCGAGAAGTAAGCTTCATGGCCGAATAAGGTCACTCGAGTGGAAGTCATCGAAAGTTTATCGAGCTGATGAAGCAGCCGAGGATGCCGAGAAGGGAAAGAATGAAACCGAGTAGGCAAGAACAGGTAGAGAAGCCAAGGACGACCATTTCCCTTATCGGAACTGTTTATTCAACTTCAATTGTTGAACTCCTCTTGAATCCGAGTAATTAGGGCGAAGGCAAGCTGATAGATCATCATAATAATAAAGCTGAAGCAAACTTTTACTCCATTGCATAACCAACCCCCTTACTCGATAAAGCCTGAAGAGGCTTGTGCCGAGTTAAGAAGTCCTTTAAGGTGTGAGTTGTTTTCCGCCAATTAGATCGTGTTCATCCAAGCCTCTTTGAGAGACTGTCGGATTCAGATCTATGTAGGCGAACGCTGAGCGAAGGTTGAATATTTGCGAGTTGTGGGTGTGGAATCAGCATTGTGTGGTTCCTCGGAGATGCTGGGATCCGAATTAGATCACTGGGTGTTGGCACTGCGGACCGTTCTACCATATAGGTAAGGTCGCGATGGTGCGCGAACCAAGGAAAAAATGACCGGCAACCGGTGTGAAGGACTTGAATTAAGTTGGGTCGTCATACTCGGACTCGAATTAACATAGGTCATCATGCTCGGCAGATCCGATCGTTATGTTTGTACCTTTTTATGATGTATAAAAACAACGATTAGAATATCAAGTAATAGATGATATGTAATGACATTAATTAGCGAAGTATGAATTAATTCGTTGTTAATTAGGATTATTATCTAAGATAACACATGTCATGTGGTAAGTGATTCAATAGTAACACATGTCATGTGGCAAGTGATTCAATAGTAATGAATATGACAGTTAAACCATGAAATTGAAATAATATTAATGGGGTAATGAGAAAGATCTTTCCCTGTCAGTCTTCGTGTTTAGACTATTTCTGAATGTTGATATGCCCGCCACCCTCTTGGCAGTGTGGCATTTCCTCTTTTATTGTTGGAATGGGCGGTTGCATAGTATTCTTCATCCTCTTCCTACCAAAAACCCTGTATGCCGTTATGGACAAGTCATTGTCTTGCACTTGTGTGAGTAAGGCCGGGATCCCGAGGAGGGATCTTGACAACGATCGTCTTTTGGCTCTAAGTGACCGTGAGAGGCAAGGGTGTTGTGGCAAAGGGTACGAGGATGTTGTAGGCTTTGGTTGTGTTATTTGAAGCGGGAATCCGAGTAGTGACGTTGAGGTCATAATCAATGATAAATTGAAATGGTCACAGTAAGCTTGTGTAATAGAGGAGACAGCCATGTCATCGTGAGATTTTGCCGAACCCTGTTGAAGGCGCTGTAATATTAGATGCCATCGTGACTGAGTAGTCTAGCACCGATTAATTTGAGGATATCTTTGGCGGTCGGAAACTCGAAATAGGCCTTTTAGAGAAATGGGCCATCATAAGCGTACCTCGCATGTGTAAACAAAATTAATAATTTGTAATCGTCGTTATTTAACAATTTATAACAATTAAATAACGATAATAACAATTATTGGCAAAGATACGATGTATAATATCGGTATGGAGGTAGTATGATTTACGTAATGAACATAATAATGACAATTATTGAGGTTAATACCCTCGTAAATCATAGAAGATTGTCTACGAAAAGAAGCATGATTATAAATATATCACGGGTTATAAAAATAATAATAATGATGTTAATAATCGTAAATAATAGATAATGACATTTATTGTGAAGAATATTTTGCATCAAACAATAAGAAGCATATTATGAAAATAATTAGCAAAAATATTTAATTTTAATTCTTCAGATAATTACAAAGAGCATATCAAGATACTCATTTAAATTAATCGTAATTACGTTGAACAATAGCAGGTAGTCAAATAGCAGCGTTATAATATGAATGATGATATAGCAACATAAATGAAGAAAACAAAAAGATACTTCAATGGTTTTGAGAAAGGCGTGAGTTTTATTTTGCTGATGGGGCCTCTTCTTCTCTGGTTTTCTTGGATTATATAGAAAAAATCCCAGCATGCTTAATCAGGAAACTGCTGTGGCGTAGTGGTTGTTTTGTTCCTTATACATCCAGGAGGTTTGGTGCTCGAATCCAAGTGGGAGCAAAATCCATTCACGCTTTTTTTTGAAGTGGGCCTGCTGGCCCTTTTTTTTATTTGGTGTTGTTGTTGTTTTTTTTATTTCAGCCCAGACTTCTTTTTTTTTAATTGTTAGGGCCTGATGAGGCCCTTTTTTTTTGGGTGAATTGGGCTGGTTTGCCCATTCAATTTGGAACCCTTGGGGAGCTGCTGCTTGCACTCGCTGCAGGCTCCACGCCAACAGCGTGGCGGCGGCCACCAACAAGGGAGATTGGTGTGCCCATGGAATCGTACAGCGGCGGCGGTTCATGCTAGGAACGGGAGGAACAGCAGAAACAGCGACAACGACTGTTTGTCTTGGTGGCACGAAGATCGGAGGAAGACAAAAGAAGTTGCGACGGAGAATAGAGATCTGCGAAAAGATCGAGATCAAGGCCGATGCAGATTGCTCACCGCCGTTACCGGAACTTGTTCAACTTGTTTTCGAACAGCGGACAGCGAAGTCACCTCCACAGAGCATCGTTAGCAGTGGCGGCGCGAAGAACCACCATCGCGATGAAAGGGATGGTGATGAGGGTACCACCGGGGACGGCGAGAACTGCGATGGGAGTGGAGCAAATCATTCGCCACCCAGAGTTCGAGCAACGCCGTGAGCCGTGGGTGCAGATTCGAGTCACGTGGCCCTTTTATCCCCATGCTTGCACGGTTCCGGCCACGGTGGTTTCAGTCCCGGTGATGGCTGAGGAACCACGAAGGCCTCAAAGAAACCCCAACGAATTCGCACCGGAGAGGCGGTGACGGTGTTGGAGAGGCTCCAACAAATTCAAAAGACGGAAGTAGGTTGCGGTTGGAGGTGGCTTGCCTTCTCCCTTCCTGCTCCGCTTCCACCATGTGTAGCGATAGGGGTTTTGAGGATGAAGGAAGGATAGAACTCGCGATTAAGAGTGGAGGCCATGGCGGCGGTGCTTCGCATGACGGCGGTGCTTCCAAACCCAGAATCGCAATCGTGTTCCTCTTCGCCTTCAATCGATCATTCCTTCCTTCTTCAAGTGGGTTGGCCGTCGCAAGAGTTGCCCAGATCCAGATGATGAGAACTCGATGAAGACTATGAGAACTAATTTTTTTTTTGGATGGGAATCGAAGTTTATCGTTTCCCACAGACGGCGCCAATGTAGTGTCCCGATATTGAAGGAACACCACGATGTGTTTTTGGGGTTGTTGCAGCTGACGATGGTGACCCCGGTCCTATGTACCCCCAGTGATAAGGCGATCAAGCCACACGTAGTTCTTGAGAGTAGGGATTAGAGAACATACCTTAGCCCCTATAGCATGGTGATACTTATAGGGGAAGTTGTGTTGTGGTGCCTTATGGGCCTGTTCGGCCCAGTAGGGCTGACGTGGCTCTTAGAGGATAAGAAGGATGAATTATTCACCCTTATCCTGTACTAGAGAGCTCATGCTCATCCTGTAGCGGTAGGATTTATTATTGGATAACCCTACACTAGTTAAAACGTGAAACCTTTAAAAGACTTTAAAAGACATTTACAAACGCGGTAAGGTATGAGTGTCGTATCGAAGTAGTGGAGAGGAAGATACCATAAGTATCTGCGGATACTTAGGAGGAGATTGCATGAGGGGAGGACGATGATGGTGAAACGTCAAGAAGTCTAGAGTATATTTTTAGGCAGAACAAACCCTACATGTGGCGTACTAACGTGGTAGGGACTGGGTTTAATGCCGTGGTACGTTCTGCACTGCAGACTAGAAATATACTGTCGCCCCCTTGATTGCAAATCGAGAACAGTGAGAGGGACTGGAACGGGGCATTTGTGATTGTCGCTGAGAGCGTGCCTGATTATATGATATGGATTGAATTGATTTGGGGCTGAGTCCTCCTGGTCTAGGACCATTTGTTTGTGTGACAGCTGTCGTGCCCACGTGGTAAAGGTCCTGTACTCCTGTTTGCTTCCGACTAGGTTGGGTGGATGACCGAGGAGATGTAAACGTGTGTGACTGTTGGAAGTCAAGCTTGCCCCAAAGGACGTAAAGAGTAATGCTAGAAGGATTCTAGACGATAATGTTTTGATGATTACAAACAAGATTCAAAGTTTCAAGCATCAAGCTGCATCAAGTTTCAAGGCTAAAGTCAAGGCTCAAGCTTCATGTTCAAGTTTAGTATAGCCTGGCCCATAGGAAATTTGTAAGGTAATGAATTTTTATTTCAAGTGTCTAATGGCCAAAATTAGTTTTTCATGTTAAGGAGAAGAAAAGAAATTTTTATGAAAAATGTTTTAATTGCAAAATATGTTTTCATGAAAATCTGTTTTTAACTTAGTTTATGAAAAATGTTTTTAATTGCGAAAATAGTTTTTCTAAAAGCATATTTTTTAAAGACTTAACTGATTCACTGTGAAAATATATCTTGACAACCTCTAGCTGGATTTCTCTAAATTGTGAAAATCTGTTAAGACAAGTTTTGACAGAGATAATCGATTACTCTTTCAAGATAATCGATTATTTATGTTGCATCATAGAAAATCCAGAGAGAGTGTAATCGAGTATTTGAACCTGGCTAATCCATTACTTTTTGTATGAAAGTAATCGATTACTTGGCACAGATAATCGATTACTGGAGTTGCATCATATATTTTTCAGAGGCTGTGTAATCGATTATTTGACCAGTGATAATCGATTATATCAGTTGCATCATATATTAAACAGAAGTGAAGTAATCGATTAAATTCTATGTTGTAATCGATTACTGGTTTTTCAAAAGAATTTAAAAGTTTCTATTTTTAAAGGGATAATCGATTATCTTCTTGAAGTAATCGATTACCTCAAGTTTTATTGAAAAACGTGTCAGAATCATTTTGATTTATTTCCTGATTTATTTTTACATAATTGATTCTGATTTATTTTCAAAATTCGAATTTGATTTTGTTTTTGAAAATATTTCCTTATTTGTTTTTAAGAATCAAATCTTTGATCTATTTCCTAAATCTATTTTATTTGTTTCTGATTTCAAAATTGATTTTATTCTATTTAATTTTATTCTTTAAATCTATTTGATTTGATTTTGATTTCAAAAATATTATTTTACTTATTTGATTTCATAAAATCAATTTTGAATATTTCCGGATTTGATTTCATTCTTATTTTAAATTTGATTTATTTCCAAAATCATTTTTGATTTGATTCTGATTCTAGTTTCAAATTCAAAATTTGAATTTAAAATATTTTCAAATCTTTATTTTTATTTCTTAAATCTTTAAGATTTGATTTTTGATTTTAAACATGTGTTCAATTGTGCTTTTAAAATGATTTGAAGAATTCCTATTTTCTGCATTGAACCTTTTCTTCTGAACGCTTCTTCTTCTTCTTCTCCAACAAGTTTTTATCGTTGCTATCTATTTGAGAAGATAAAAATTATTTTGGCCTTAGTACTTGTGATTAAAATTCAGCACCACTAGAGCTTTATTGTTGTATCAGTGTTATATAGAACACATTTTTGTTAGAGCCTTATATTGTTGTATCCGCACTATTAAGAGTGCAATATAGGTCTTGTACCAATCACTCATACCGTAACCATTTGTGTAAGGGGTGTGTAACCCTTAGTGACTAGGGAGTGAATCTCCTAGTGCGGACGTGCTGCGTTCGTGTGTGTAGGGTGAGGAACCCTTCTGTATTGGGTAGTGCTAGACGAACGGTGGGGCACCTAGTAGTTAGGCTATCTGGTTTATTGAGGTCCCTGGCGAAAGGAGGTTCCTAGTAGCTTGCAGGGCGCTCTGGTTGTACTTGGGGACCCGTGGCGTCTTGGTTTAGTGAAAAGCTCAAGCGAGTCGCTTGGGGACTGGAGTAGGCCGGGTTTGCCGAACTAGGATAAAATCTCCGATGCAATCTCTTCTATCCCTTATCTCTTTATTTTTCGTTGTTATTGTTGCTTGTGCGTTATTGTTATTATTATCCTTCTTGCATCAAAGCAATTATTTTCATAATAATTAATTTAAAGAGTTTTAAATTAATTAGCGCGGTAACGGTATTTGTTGTTATTTTATTTGAGTTCCGCGCATATTAGTTTTTCATAATAGTATTAATATTATTCGCTTTTGCGAAATCGTTTTTATTCAATATATTAGTTTTCCGCTGCAAAATCTCTTTAAGTTTATTGAAAACGATTTAATTCGAATATTTTCCAATGTTTTCATAAACACCCAATTCACCCCCCTTCTTGGGTGTCGGCTGCCAATCCTATCAATAATTCTAACAATTGGTATCAGAGCTTCGTGCTCTGGTAAAGGCCTAACAGCCTGAGCTAAAGATCCGTTGTAGATTGGCAGCGTTGGGATATTTTATTTGTTTTTAATATGGAGGGATTTTCATTCGATGAAGCACCATTTTTTGATGGAAATAATTTTCATTATTGGAGTGCGAGAATGAAAATATTTTTACAATCTATTAGTTTTCATTTATGGCATATTGTTCTTCATGGTTTTGATCAAAAACATGTTTTAAATGATTTTGATGAAAAATCTTTTTCATTCAATATTCAAGCTATGCATATTTTGAAAAATTCTTTGAATGTTGATGCATATGCTATTATTGAAAATTATTTGAATGCTAAGGATATGTGGGACACTTTGAATACACACTATGCTACTAATGATCTTCATGAAAGTGTTAGTGTCCACAGGAAAAAGGAGGAGAAAGAAGAAAGTGATGTAGAGCATGAAAGAACTAACTCCCTGGAAGAAGAATACGATGATACTGAAAGCGTGGGGAGTAGTTCAACATGCGATGAAGATGAATTAGAGAGACTATTTGAAAGCTTTATAGACTCATTGGAAGAATCAAGTTCTTCGGATGAGGAGTCGTTGGAAGATGAAAGTGAAATATCAAATTACACGGCTCATAAGGTAACTTCAAATAGTCCTTGTTCTAATAATCTACAATTTGCATATAATGATTTGAATGATGATTTGATATCTTTAGAAAATAAAAACTTGGACTCTTTACAAAAACTCTCCTTGATTGAAAATGAAATTGATATTTTGAAAAATGGAGATATTTTTGATAAAGAGATATTTTTAGAAAACAGTTCCTCAACCATTTTTGAAAATTTCTTACATATTGAAAAACAAGTTGAGGAAGCACTTTTTGAAAGTAACATTGAAAAATCAAATTGTTCAAATTCTTTACTTGATGAAATTGAAAATAATGTGGATATCCAAAAATCAAGTAAAGTCGATGACAATAATATTTTTTAATGTGAAGCCAAAAATTCCAAGTTTCGTGAAAATCGTTTTGAAAAAGTCAAATCTTCATCCAAACCCATTATTTGCAATTATTGTGGTTGTTTAGGACATATTTCTCATTTATGCTTTTATCGTAAAACTTATAATATGAGAAATAATTTGCAATGGGTTTCAAAGGCTTCTAAGGAACCTAAGACTAACCCCAAAGGACCCAAGATGAAATGGGTACCAAAAAGTTCTTCTAGTGTTCTAAATGTGCAGGAATCCAAACAAAAAGAAGATCTAAGTGGTCCAAAGAAAGTCTTATGGGGTGTACCTAAGAGGACAATAAGTATATGGGTTGAGAAACGAAACAAGCCTAAGGATGAACCAAGTGGTGGAGAAAAGGATAAACTATCAAGGGTGATGTCTAAGAGGACAAGAAATAGATGGAATGGTCAAAGGAGGAAGATTTTCCCATCCAAAACTTCTCATCACGTGTCTAAAAGTGAAATCAAATGGTCTAGGACCTTAAGCAAGAAGCAATGGGTAAGGACAAACGCCTCCTTGATCAACAAGTCCAAGGTATCAAATTATCATTCCACCTATAACAACGACTACACAAAGGTATACCTGGATTACTCTATTTTTTGTGCATACCAAGGTGTATCATGAGTGCTGAAATCTTTTTGAAAATCTTTTTTTTTATCATGATCACTCCTTGGATAAAATAAATCATGTGTGCTGCTTTATTTGAAAATCTTTTTAAGCACATGATTATATTTTTTTGTGTGTACACTGCATTATTTTTTCACCATATATTGAGTTGTATCATGTGTGTTAAAATATTTTTTAAAATTCCTTTCATCACATGAATACACTCTTTATGTGTTGATGCCATGTCATGACATGTTAGATATATATATCGATATAAGGACATGCATATGTGTACATGAGCATATTTTTTAAGTGCATTTGACTATGTTGTCCTTCATGTGCTTCAATATTTGAAAAGTCAAAATGCCTATTTATGCTTGTGCTACTAATCCTTAAGGATCCAATTATCTTGGATACCAAGAGAAACACGTGCTAATTAGTTTTGCAGGTATTACTACAAGTATCTGTATGCAACGTTCTCTACAAACTTATGGTTAATGCATTCAAATGACAAGAGAACTGGGCAATACTCAAGCACTTGATAGTGACTCTGCGATATGTGAATGATCTCTTGGAGTGGAAGAAGTGCAACATACTGAACAAGTAGAGCTTTCTACAAGATACGTAATGATACTCTATCAAAGGAAGAAACTCCACAAATGGAATGACTACATACATGGAAAACGTCATCTCAATAAGTATCACTACTCTTATTTTTTATTATGTGATACTTGTTTATGCGATATATGCCTTATATGGCAATATGTGCTATCATGAATCATATGTTATTATTGTCATGGCATAAAGGATTTTAAAGTTTTGATGATAGTGAGCATTCACATGTTTTTATGATGCATTTTTCATCTCCCTTCATATTATGCTTATTTTGGAAAAACCTTTTAGAAAGGGGGAGAAAAATATTATTTGAGTATTTGCATTAAAACGTGTTCTGCTTCTTCATCCCATTTTGACATCATACTGCTTTTTATTGTGTATTGGGAAGAAATTCTTTTGTATCCCATACTTACTTTTGATGATGTCAAATAGGGGGAGAAATTGACTATGTGTCTATGTGTATTTAATCCCTTGTTATTATTAATGTATCTATTCAGTGTTTCAGGGGGAGTATAGTACAAAGGGGGAGAAGAACCCTAATCCTGCTAAAGTCTTCTCACCACCTTTTTGATGTTGACAAAAGGGGGAGAAGAATTCTGAGCTTCATTGTGTATACTAACCATATATGCAGGGGGAGGTTATGAGAATGAAGAGAAACTATTTCATGGCTTAATCAATTATTCTCTATATTCTCTATTTGTATTTAAATTTCCTATGATATTATTGGACTATATTGTGTTATACTTGCTGCTTAACGCTTGTGATGCAAAAACTCAGAAAAGGGTTTGTCATCATCAAAAAGGGGGAGTGTTGGAAGTCAAGCTTGCCCCAAAGGACGTAACGAGTAATGCTAGAAGGATTCTAGAAGATAATGTTTTGATGATTACAAACAAGATTCAAAGTTTCAAGCATCAAGCTGCATCAAGTTCAAGCATCAAGTTTCAAGGCTAAAGTCAAGGCTCAAGCTTCATGTTCAAGTTTAGTATAGCCTGGCCCATAGGAAATTTGTAAGGTAATGAATTTTTATTACAAGTGTCTAATGGCCAAAATTAGTTTTTCATGTTAAGGAGAAGAAAAGAACTTTTTATGAAAAATGTTTTAATTGCAAAATATGTTTTCATGAAAATCTGTTTTTAACTTAGTTTATGAAAAATGTTTTTAATTGCAAAAATAGTTTTTCTAAAAACATATTTTTTAAAGACTTAACTAATTCACAGTGAAAATATATCTTGACAACCTCTAGCTGGATTTCTCTAAATTGTGAAAATCTGTTAAGACAAGTTTTGAAAGAGATAATCGATTACTCTTTCAAGATAATCGATTATTTATGTTGCATCATAGAAAATCCAGAGAGAGTGTAATCGAGTATTTGAACCTGGCTAATCCATTACTTTTTGTATGAAAGTAATCGATTACTTGGCACAGATAATCGATTACTGGAGTTGCATCATATATTTTTCAGAGCCTGTGTAATCGATTATTTGACCAGTGATAATCGATTATATCAGTTGCATCATATATTAAACAGAAGTGAAGCAATCGATTAAATTCTATGTTGTAATCGATTACTGGTTTTTCAAAAGAATTTAAAAGTTTCTATTTTTAAAGGGATAATCGATTATCTTCTTGAAGTAATCGATTACCTCAAGTTTTATTGAAAAACGTGTCAGAATCATTTTGATTTATTTCCTGATTTGTTTTTACATAATTGATTCTGATTTATTTTCAAAATTCGAATTTGATTTTGTTTTTGAAAATATTTCCTTATTTGTTTTTAAGAATCAAATCTTTGATTTATTTCCTAAATCTATTTTATTTGTTTCTGATTTCAAAATTGATTTTATTCTATTTTATTTTATTCTTTAAATCTATTTGATTTGATTTTTGTAGTGTCCTTGAACACTATATGTCCTTAACCCTCTGAGCCCTCAAGATTATGGTAATCAGGAGTTCACGAGAAGGTCAAGTATCTATGTATGACCTTATGGTTTTTCTGCAGTTCCAGTTGGGAAAAGCAGGGTTTCCCCAGTCAACAAGTGTGTGCAGAGTGTCAACTTAGGGATGAGAGTACGTACCTGAAACCCTAGCTGTTGTGAGCTACTTATAGGGTTTGGAGGAAGTTGATGTGGGCCGTATGGGCCTCGTATCAAGGTGAGCTGAACCGGGATTCTATGAGGGAATATAGGAGATTTATTCCCTTAGAATCCGGATAGGATCAGCTCACGATCCCATGTAGAGGCTGTTGCGAGATTCTAGGAGAGACGGGTGGAAGTGATAGGAAGCCTTGGTGAGACTGAGTCAACCTACCAGCCGACGTTATGTCTCGGTTCTAGAATCCCGAGCCGATGGAGTGAAGACCGTTGTTGAGGCTCGGTCCCATCAAGTCCGAGCCTGGTCTTTTCGTATGCTCGGAATGAACGTGTCCGAGCGTGGGACGTTCGTGTTAAGTAAACCGAGGGAAAGGTCCTTGGAAAATCCTTTATATAGGACTGTAGTTTTTATGCGGTCGGCAGACCCTACAAGCCCCCCAGCTCGTAAGACTTTAAAAGTCTGTGACGAGGTAATGAGCGCTTAGGATAGACCTTCCCGCATGCCTCGTGACAACTGTAATCGTGCCGACTGCTTCGAGGTGACGTTTTGGGTTCTCGAGATACGACGCGTTTCCTTGTAAGTTGTGCCAAATCATTGCGTTTTTGAAATTTGAAAAAGTACCTTTTAGAACTGCCACGTCTCTCCCTATGATTGGTTGCATGCGTCCATGGGCTTTTGGCCCAAATGGCTAAGACGGAGGGAAACTGAAAAGTTTTTTCTTTTAATTGAAACTTACCCTTTCTCTGCCTCATCACTCACTCTACTCCCAAAATTTCTCAGAATCCCCTTATTCTCTCTTCGAGTTCCACTTTGCTGTCTTCGTTCCCAAATCGAGATCCCCCAATCCTTCACCAGTTTTAGCAACTTCACGCAGGTAACCCCTTCTACTCCTCTTATTTCCATTCCTACAGTTTTCCTTATTCGTTTGGGGTTGTTTTTCTTTTGGAGTGAGTTTTTCTTTGTAAACTGGTTTTCTGGTTTCGGGATTTTACAGGGATTTCTGGGTAAAGTTTCTGGGTTTCTTTTGTTTTTAAGTGAGAGGAGTTTACACCTCAATTTGTTTGAATCATGAGGGGATGGAGAGGTTTTAGGGAAGTTTATCGTGAACTCTGTAGGAGATTAGGAGAAAATCCATCTAGTGACAGTGAATCAAGTTCTTCATCCTTTTCCGGGGTTTTTGAAGATTCTGGGAACGAAAGGAATCCATGCTCGGAAAGCTCCACGCCTATCCCTACTATTCACCCCATCAACTCGGGTTCTTCTGAGTTAAAACCATTAACAGTAGAACATCCATTGAATCCTGCCGATGAGACTAGGTGGTTATTAGCCTATAGATTCGCTGAGCGTAGAGCCCAAGTTAGACTTAGCCCCGATCATGATATGGGGGATAAAGAACCTATAGGAAATCCATCTGAGGTGGGGGGAAAAAGTTCGGGGCTCGGCATTAGATTTAAAGTAAAACTCGTGCTGTAAAAAATCCTAACGCCGAGCCTTTTTCTTTTTCCCCAGAAATGGTGGAACGCAGGTGTGTAACCAATCCTGAAGAATATCCTCTGCCGCCTAATCATGCGCAGTACGATGCTATTTTTGATCGGGAAGTATTGGGGACGAGACCTTCATTGCTAACATCAAATAGTCTAAATCATCTCCGGCCGATACTGACACCTCCGAGAGCCGATGGAAATACCTCAGATTTCGTATTAAGACCTTTGGGAATCGACGATCGGATTTGCTTCGAAGTGTCGGAAAATCGTCAATATTTTTACTTCTATGAAGAAGTAGTAACTAAAGTCGGTATCCGCTTGCCCTTCTCCACCTTCGAGGTCGAAGTCTTCACTCATTTAGGAATAGCCCCAAGCCAATTGCATCCAAGTGGGTGGGCTTTCGTCCGAGCCTTTCAACAATTCTGCGATGTTGAAAACATGGTCGCGACGGTACGGTCCTTCTTTTGGTTATATGCTCCCCAAGTAAATAAGTTTGGTGATTCCAAGGGTCTTTGGGTGTCCCTTAAGGCTCGGAGGGGACATGCCCTTTTCGCCAAGGTGACAGACTCTTGGAAATCTTTCAAACCTCTCTTCTTCCAATACGAGTATACTGGGGCCGAAGTATGTTGGTTCATGGAACAGGTTGAAGAAGATGGAGTGATGAAGGTCGTGCCTCGGTTTCCATTGGGTTGGACGACTAACATTTATAACCGAGGATCCTCCTTGTATCAATTCGACTATAAGGCGGATTTAACAAAAGCCGAAAGGCGATTATGCGACCACGTTTGGGAGTATCTTCAAGCAAATGGTCAAATTGATTCCAAACGAATTCTGCTGAAAAATACGCGAGACGAAGTGAAGGCGGAGCTGGGTATTTTATTTTTATTTTTATTTTTTAATTTTTTTTTGGCGTGTTAATCCATTTTTCTTGCAGAAGCAATGGGGAAGAAAGCAACCAAAGCCAAGAAGAGTGAAGCTCGGGCAGCTAGAGTGTCACAGCTAGCAGCACTCAAAGAGTCTGCGTCCGGTTCTCCAATCAAGGGTCAATCTTCTGAGCCGACCCATCCTGAAAGGCCGACCGTTATCCCCAATACCACCCCCACTATCAGGGTTACTGGTGTTGAACAGGTGATCAAAAAGGGCCGCGTTGTCGACGCGGTGGATATTGAAGTAGAAGCTCATTCATCTCCCGAAGACGTTCCCGAGCGCCCCCTCAAGAGGACTCGGCTGGATAAAGGAAAAGGTCTCGCTGGAGACTGGTTCAATTTGAGTAAGTCCAACAAAGGGATTGAAATTCCCGAGGGTAAAGAAGATGCAGCTGCCAAGACGGTGTGGGGTAGGAAGATGTCCGACTCATTCATTTCCACCGTCTTCCCTCCTGAAAATGTTGAAGTAATCGAGTCTTGGACCCCTGGGACTTGGGAAAATAATTGTAAAGCATTGGTGAAAAGCTTCTTACGGGGCGCGAGCATTTTCCATCACCTTGGTCATCATGGTGATGATGCTTATGCTGGATTGGCTCCCGAGGAAAAGAAGAAAATATATGAAGCCAACGAGCGGGAAGATTACTTGGAAATTCAAGTCCAAGGTCTGAATAAAAGGATACAAGAAATGGCGGCTGAAAATGAGAGGCTTCAAAAGATTGCACAAGATTCGGAGGGGGCCAAAGTTCGGGCCGAGACAACACTTCAAGCTGCCGAGGCACAGATAAAGAGGTCGGAGGAAATTCAGAAAAAGGCCGAGGAGGATGCTGCTGCTCTTCAGGTGGCTACGGAGAAAGCTCGTTCGGCCGAGCAAGCTGCTGCAGTGGCTCAGGAGCAACATGAGTATGCTAAGGACGAGATACTCAGGCTCCGAGCTTCCTTGGAGAAGATGAGCGCGAAAGCGCTCAAGCATAAGAAAGCAGCTAAGGAGAATCTGTTCAATTGGGACCATGCAATTGAAGATTCTTTCTACAATACTGCCGAGCAACTCCGTGTTCTGAATCCCGGGCTTGTGACCAAGGGCGCTGATCCTAATTTTGCTGTGAAAAAAGGTCAAATTGTCGGCCCGAGTGGAGTTCCCATAGATCTGAATAACTCCGACCTTCCGGACCATTTGGCCGAAGACTCTGAAGGGGAAGGAACTGAGGATGCCGAAGGTGAAGAAGAAGAAGAAGACACATTCAATGCTGACAACATTGTATTGTCCGATTTAGAATAGTTTGATCTTTTTTTTTTTTTTTTTGGCGATTGTCCCAGTAGTGGGTTTTTGTAACCGCCCCAGTAGTGGGTTTGAACTTTTTCTATGCTTCTTTGCTCGAAATATTATGAACGTTTATAGTATTCGCAGTCAACTGTTTGCTTCTTTTTATACTTTGTGTTAAGAATTCAAGTGTCAAGACCTCGGAACTCCAGCGCTTTAGCCAAGGTGGGTTCCTCTATCCGCGATGTAAAATGATTTTAATAAACCATGTTTGAATCGGGAGTCTCAGTAGAATACTTGACGAGTTATAAGCTCTTGTTTGAGCTGTTTATAATCGTTCGCGTCATACACGGTGGCTAATCGAATATGAGGAAAAGTACGTAATACAATGAATCCAATAACAGTCTTTTTATTAATCAGAAGCAGAAAGTACAATGGGCTCGGAGTTCCACCGAGCGTACACCATCATTAAACAGTAATAAACAAATCTACAGTTCTAAAAAGAATAAATAAAGCATGAAATTATGAAACTATGGAAGAAAGATTCTAACTGTAATATCCTTTGAGCTTCGCCGCATTCCATGAATTGTTGATAGGAGCTCTCGAGAGAGTTTCAAGTTTATAGGCTCCCGTCCCACTTTTGAAGGTGACTCGGTATGGTCCTTCCCAGCTTTGGGCCAGTTTTCCATCCTTAGCATTCTTAAGACCAATATCGGCCCTTCTTAGGACAAGGTCACCCACCTCGAACTCTCTGGGGTTAACCGAGCGATTATATTCCTTCGCCTGCATCCTTTTAGCGTGCTTTTCTCGTTCGGCGGCCAAATCTCTTACCTCCTCCGACAAAATAAGATCATCGCAGAGCAAAGTGTTGTTGATGGGGTTTGGCTGCTGCATAGCTCGGAAAGAAGGGATAATTTTCTCAATGGGGATGACTGCGTCGCAGCCATAAGTGAGCCGATAGGGCGTTTCCCCTGTTGAAGTTTGGATGGTGGTGCGATACGACCAAAGTACCTCGTGCAAGTTTTCCACCCAATTTCCTTTTGCTCCTTCGAGTCTCCTCTTGATTCCCTGAATGATGGACCTGTTCACTGATTCCACCTGACCGTTGGTTTGAGGGTGTTCCACTGAGGAGTAGTAGTGTTTAACCCCCAATGCACTGACCAAATCTTGGAACGCCCTTGCTGCGAACTGGGTTCCGTTGTCGGTCACCAATATCTGTGGCACCCTGAATCGAGCCACAACTTGCCTTTCAAAAAACTTTTGCACCTTTGCCGAGGATATGGTTGCCAAAGGCTCGGCTTCAACCCACTTTGTAAAATAGTCTATGGCCACGATCACTCACTTCAACTGTCCTGGTGCGGATGGGAACTGCCCAATCAAATCCATTCCCCATTGGTAAAAGGGATAGGGAGATGAAAGAGAATGAAGTTCCTCGGCTGGTTTTTGATAAACGTCACTGTGAAACTGGCATTTATCACACCTTTTCACGTGGTCTATCGCATCTTGTTGAAGGGTAGGCCAGTAGTACCCTGCCCTTAGGACTTTTCTAGCCAGTGACTTCCCTCCAATGTGGTGGCTGCCTATTCCTCCATGAACTTCTTCTAGTGCCAGTTTTGCTTCGGCGGGGTCGAGACATCTGAGCATTGGACCGTTGACCCCTCGGCGAAAGAGTACTCCCCCAGCCAGTGCAAATTGAGATGCCTTCCTAACAAGTTTCCTAGCTTCCACCAAGTCGGTCGGCAAGGTCCCTTGTTCCAAATAGCTTGCAATTGGGCTAATCCAGCTTGAATCTAGTGATATGGAGAGGACAACGCTAGGTCCATGCACCATTTCCTGAATTAAACTCTTGTTGTTTTCAGAGTTTTTTGTTGAGGTGAGTTTGGAAAGAATATCCGCTCGGCTATTGCTTTCCCTCAGTATGTGACAGATTTCGACTTTCATAAATTCGGATGACAAGAATCTTACTTTTTCCAAGTATTTTTGAAGGATTGGCTCCTTCGCCTGATATTCACCCTTGACCTGTGATACCACCAATTGAGAGTCGCTGAGAATTTTCACCTCTCGGGCTCCCACTTCTTTTGCCATCCTCAATCCTGCCAAAACAGCTTCATACTCCGCCTGATTGTTGGATGTTGAAAATCCGAACTTCAAGGAGTATTCAAGGGTGACTCCCTCGGAGTTCTCTAGAATTATTCCTGCTCCTGCCCCCATCTTATTGCTCGATCCATCCACATAGATGTTCCAATCCGAGTTTGAGCTCGTCAATGGCTCAGTGAACTCGGTAAGGAAATCAGCCAAGGCCTGAGACTTCATCGCCTTTCTCGGTTCGAAAGTTATTTCAAACTCAGAAAGCTCGATAGCCCAAGTCACCATCCTCCCAGCCAAATCAGGTTTCTGCAATATTTGTCGGATCGATTGAGCCGTTCTGACCGTGATGCGGTGGCTGTGGAAATATTGGCGCAATCGCCTGGCAGTTATTACTAAGCAGAAGGCTAATTTCTCCACTTTTTGATATCTGATTTCTGGTCCCTGGAGAGCTCGACTCACAAAATAAATCGGAGACTCTTTACCTGATTCCTCCCGGACCAAAACTGAACTAACCACAGAATCTCCAACCGACAAATAAAGGAAAAGAGTTTCGCCATGGCTCGGACTAGACAAAACGGGAGGCGATGCCAAATAATGTTTAAGGTCAGTAAAGGCCTTTTCACATTCTTCATCCCATTCAAACATCTTCTCCTTCTCTTTCCTCAGAAGCTTGTACCATGGAAGGGCCTTTCTAGCTGACTGAGATAGAAACCTTGAAAGAGCTGCGACCCGACTTGTTAGCTGCTGAACCCCTTTGATGTTCGAGGGACTTTTCATCTCCAAAATGGCTCTGCACTTGTCCGGATTTGCCTCTATTCCACGCTCTGTAAGCATAAACCCGAGGAATGATCCTGCCGGAACTCCGAATGTGCATTTTTCCGGGTTCAGCCTCATATCAAACTGTCTCACCCTTCCTAAGATTTCTTTCAAGTCTTTTGCATGATCTTCCTCTTTTAAACTTTTCGCAATCATATCGTCTATATAAACCTCCATCCTCAGCCCAATCAGAGGACCAAAAACCTTGTTCATCATGCGCTTGTAAGTTGCCCCAGCGTTTTTCAATCCGAACGGCATAACATTATAGCAATAAGTAGCGTTTTCTGTGATAAACGAGGTTTTTACCTGGTCCGGGGGATACATTGGGATCTGATTGTATCCCGAGTAAGCATCCATGAAGGACAACCTTTGATAGCCAGCCGAACTATCCACCAATTTATCAATGCATGGTAGTGGGTACTGATCCTTCGGGCACACCTTGTTCAGATCTGTGTAGTCCACGCACATCCTCCATTTCCCGTTGGACTTCTTGACTAGCACAGGATTGGCCAACCAATCAGTGTATACCACCTCTCTAATAAATCCAGCTTCTAAAAGCTCAGCTACCTTCTCATCAGTCGCTTGCGCTTTCTCAGTTCCGACCCTTCTCTTCTTCTGACATACTGGCTTGGCGCCAGGATATACACTCAACTTGTGGCAGATGAAGTTAGGATCGATTCCTGGCATGTCTGCTGAGGTCCATGCAAACAAATCCTTGTTTTCATTTAGAAGTTCAGTAAGCTCTTTTTCTAGCTTCTCCGACAGGCCAACCCCGATCTTGACGTAGTGAGATGGCTCGGGACCGAGGATTACTTTTTTAAAGTCCCCTTGCGGAGTTGGTCGAGTTTCATCCTCTTCTCTGACGTCAAGATCGGCCAAGTTGACGCTTCCTTTGTTCAATGGTTCCTTCATAATTTTCTCATCATCTAGTTTCAGCTTTGCCAAACTGATGTTATAGCATTTTCGGGCCAACTCCTGATCAGACCGTACTGTTACTACCTTGTCATCCGACCCCGAAAACTTCATGGCCAAATGCACTGTCGAAACGACGGCACCGAAAGATTGGAGTGCTGTTCTTCCGAAGATAACGTTATAGGCCGAGGGAGCCTGGACAACGAGCCACTTTACCATTTCAGTTCGGGCAGAAGGTGGTTCACCCATTGTCACTGGGAGGTGGATATGGCCTAATGGAACGATTGAGTGTCCCGTGAAGCCAATCAAGCTTCCCTCGAATGGAGTAAGATCCGACCTTTTCAACTTCAATTTCTCAAACAGATCAAGGAACATGATGTCCACCGAACTCCCTTGATCGACGAGAATTCTTCTTACTTCATAGTTGCCCATCCGAACTGTGACGACCATTGGATCATTATGGTCTTGCAGGATGTCTTCAAAGTCTTCATCACTAAAACTGATTACAACGTTCTTCTTTCTCGGTTTCTGAATCGGTCGGCTTGCCACCGAAAGAACCTGCCCCACGTATTTCTTGCGGTCACACTTCTTTTCCCCATCACCAGCAAATCCTCCAGCAATAGTACCGATAAGAAAGTCATTTGCTTTCTCGGATTGTTGTATTGGGGCTCCGCTTGCAGGTGGTGAAGGACTTTTATTCCTCTTCTGCTCGGTTTTGGGAGGCGAGGGGCTCTTCCTTCTAGAACGCTTGCGCAAGGCTTCCCCGATGTAATGCTGAAGCTTGCCATCCCTTACCATCTCTTCAATTAGATCTTTCAGTTGGATACATTGGTCGGTGGTATGCCCCCATCCACCATGGTGATCGCAATACTTCGATTTATCCTTTTGGGCCGCCTTTCTTAAGGCTGGTGGCCGAGTGATGTTGCGCATTTCAGTATGCATGGTCTCACGAAGGATTTGACTCCTCGGGACCGTTAATTGAGTGTATTCCTCGTACCTGCCTTTGGGAGGCAGTTTATCACCTCTTTCTTGTTCCTTCTTGTCTTTCCTTCCTCTTTCCCGAAAACGATCATTCTGACGAGCCTCGTTTTGGCGAGGCCGTTGCTCCTGTCGTCCTTCAGTACCCCTTGCCGTAGTGCTTATCCTTCGGAACTCCTCTAGATTGACATATTTCCTGGACCTTTCTCTAAGTTCTTCCATGTTATGAGGTGGTTCCCCGATCAAACAATCTTTGAAATCTCCGTCCAACAATCCCTGAGTAAGTAGGAGAACGGATACCCCCGACTGTAAACCAGATATGCCACTGGCCTCTTGTTGATACCGAGCCAGGTAGTCGCGTAAAGACTCGCCAGGTCTTTGTGCGACTCCAACTAAAGAATGATCCGATTTGGGCTGTGACATGCTCGCTGTATATCGATTGAGGAAAACCCTCCGAAGCTCGGCCCAGGAACTGATGGAATTTGCCGGTAGGGATTTGAACCATCTCAGCGGCGCCGGGCCTAGCGTCATTGAGAAAGCTCGGCATTTCATTTCATCTTCTCCTCCGTAAAACATCATGGAAGACTCATAAGATGCAATGTGATCCATCGGATCAGTCGTCCCATTATAGCGAGAAACGTTCTGATGGCCCATGAAAGCTTGTGGAGTCCGAAATGCCATGATTGCGGCTGTGAACGGGTGTCCCGGATGCGGTTCAGCAGCAGCAGGTTCGGCAACCTCATTCGAAGTAAGGGGTGGAGGCAAGGGAAGGTTACTTGGGTTGCCAAGAGCCATGCGAGTGCCTTGTTCGGCAAGCCTAGCCATGCTTTGCTGCTGTAAAGTCGCGATAGCTTGGTTTTGCTTTTCGATTAATGAAGTTTGAGTCCTCAGAATTTCCATAATTGACTCTTCTCTTCTCCTAGCAGAAGAGGTCGTCATGTAAGATCTTCCCTGAGACTCGGAACGTTCACCACCCTGAAGTGTTCCGAAGCGTCCTCTAGTAAATTGTGGTACTCCCCTAAACAAGGGTATTTCTCTACCAGACCGCTCGGTTCGGGAGTTTTCTCGAACATGACGTTCAGCTCGTCGCTCCTCCCCAGTTCGGGATCCAGCAGGGGCTCTTCTAGACTGGTGTGGTCCAGAATCCGCAGTGTCACGCCATTCCGACACATGACCATCAGAAACACGACGTGGCTGAGATCGTCGTTCATGGCCCTCCACAGCCGGAACGACGGCGGCTTGCGGTTGGACCTGAGGAACAGGCGGATCAGCAGGGTGGACAACTGGAGGAACTTGGGGGTTCTCAACCTGATTACCCTCAGGGGGAGCAAGTCTGTCCCTAACATTCCTGCCAGCAACATTCCTAGGTCCGGCGTTCTTTGGTGGTCTTCCTCTAAGACGACGGCGGAGATCACCTCCTCCTTGGTTGTCATCGTCGTTGTTTGCCATTTCGTGCAGTGAGCGGTGGGAATACTAGTTATTTAGGTCCCCACGGACGGCGCAATGTAGTGTCCTTGAACACTATATGTCCTTAACCCTCTAAGCCCTCAAGATTATGGTAATCAGGAGTTCACGAGAAGGTCAAGTATCTATGTATGACCTTATGGTTTTTCTGCAATTCCAGTTGGGAAAAGCAGGGTTTCCCCAGTCAACAAGTGTGTGCAGAGTGTCAACTTAGGGATGAGAGTACGTACCTGAAACCCTAGCTGTTGTGACCTACTTATAGGGTTTGGAGGAAGTTGATGTGGGCCGTATGGGCCTCGTATCAAGGTGAGCTGAACCGAGATTCTGTGAGGGAATATAGGAGATTTATTCCCTTAGAATCCGGATAGGATCAGCTCACGATCCCATGTAGAGGCTGTTGCGAGATTCTAGGAGAGACGGGTGGAAGTGATAGGAAGCCTTGGTGAGACTGAGTCAACCTACCAGCCGACGTTATGTCTCAGTTCTAGAATCCCGAGCCGATGGAGTGAAGACCGTTGTTGAGACTCGGTCCCATCAAGTCCGGGCCTGGTCTTTTCGTATGCTCGGAATGAACGTGTCCGAGCGTGGGACGTTCGTGTTAAGTAAACCGAGGGAAAGGTCCTTGGAAAATCCTTTATATAGGACTGTAGTTTTTATGCGGTCGGCAGACCCTACAATTTTGATTTCAAAAATATTATTTTACTTATTTGATTTCATAAAATCAATTTTGAATATTTCCGGATTTGATTTCATTCTTATTTTAAATTTGATTTATTTCCAAAATCATTTTTGATTTGATTCTGATTCTAGTTTCAAATTCAAAATTTGAATTTAAAATATTTTCAAATCTTTATTTTTATTTCTTAAATCTTTAAGATTTGATTTTTGATTTTAAACATGTGTTCAATTGTGCTTTTAAAATGATTTGAACAATTCCTATTTTCTGCATTGAACCTTTTCTTCTGAACGCTTCTTCTTCTTCTTCTCCAACAAGTTTTTATCGTTGTTATCTATTTGAGAAGAGAAAAATTATTTTGGCCTTAGTACTTGTGATTAAAATTCAGCACCACTAGAGCTTTATTGTTGTGTCAGTGTTATATAGAACACATTTTTGTTAGAGCCTTATATTGTTGTATCCGCACTATTAAGAGTGCAATATAGGTCTTGTACCAATCACTCATACCGTAACCATTTGTGTAAGGGGTGTGTAACCCTTAGTGACTAGGGAGTGAATCTCCTAGTGCGGACGTGCTGCGTTCGTGTGTGTAGGGTGAGGAACCCTTCTGTATTGGGTAGTGCTAGACGAACGGTGGGGCACCTAGTAGTTAGGCTATCTAGTTTATCGAGGTCCCTGGCGAAAGGAGGTTCCTAGTAGCTTGCGGGGCGCTCTGGTTGTACTTGGGGACGCGTGGCGTCTTGGTTTAGTGAAAAGCTCAAGCGGGTCGCTTGGGGACTGGAGTAGGCCGGGTTTGCCGAACCAGGATAAAATCTCCGGTGCAATCTCTTCTATCCCTTATCTCTTTATTTTCCGTTGTTATTGTTGCTTGTGCGTTATTGTTATTATTATCCTTCTTGCATCAAAGCAATTATTTTCATAATAATTAATTTAAAGAGTTTTAAATTAATTAGCGCGGTAACGGTATTTGTTGTTATTTTATTTGAGTTCCGCGCATATTAGTTTTTCATAATAGTATTAATATTATTCGCTTTTGCGAAATCGTTTTTATTCAATATATTAGTTTTCCGTTGCAAAATCTCTTTAAGTTTATTGAAAACGATTTAATTCGAATATTTTCCAATGTTTTCATAAACACCCAATTCACCCCCCCTCTTGGGTGTCGGCTGCCAATCCTATCAATAATTCTAACAGTGACTTCCTCAATGATGAGTTCCCCCCATCATTGAGTGAACCGGAACGCTAAAACTTAAAAGACATCAAGTATCGAACAAAAGTTTATAAGACAAATACAAGAAAGAATTCACGAGATGATTGATAAGCTTGGAACTCATGAGGAAAGAATGATTGAGAAAAGTTGTGAAAGCTCACAAGGAAGATTCTGAGAATGTGATAATGAGAGCATGAATAAATTATTTGGTGATGAATGGTGATATTGATGTGTTTAGAATATTGTGATATATTCCATGTGATTCATATATGCTACATGTATTACATGTTATGTATGTTGATGTTGTTTTAGTATATTATGTATCTATCTTTGTATTCAACCTACTCTGAGACTGCAAGGTCAACCCGTTAGTGTTCGGAACACTGACTCTCTCCTACCATGTTGTCGTATCGGCAATTGCTGGTATTGCAACTGGTAGATGGCGTAGCGTGTAGCGATCCCTTTGCACCCCTGCAAGGAGAAGCATGGAGTAGCAAGTACAAGACAAGGACAACTCTTCTTGTGGACCGAGAACTTGGGCTGCCAAGATGCGAATATAGAAAGATAGTTTTGGTGTGCATGACTAGAAGCTAGGAATTTCCCTGGCGGAAGGTAATCCATTGTAAGTTCTTAGTTACCTAGCTCTACCATACTGTACCCCGACTAAAGTTTTATTGAACATGAATGTTTTGAAACCAAGTAAACGGGCTATGTTTTAAATGATGTTTCGAAAACGAGTTTCAAAGTGCAGTGTCTTGTGACATCTCGGTTTGGAACTTGAAAGAGTTGTGCAATGTGAGAACATGAGTTTTAAATGTAACCACGTTTTGAAAATTTAGATGTTCTCATCTTGCGTAACACTTGTTTTCTTTAAAAAAAAAATTGGCCCTAATTTCCACTATATATGATTTAAGTTTTCAAGTTGCCGAATCGGGGTGTTACACCCTCAACTACCCATTATTAAAATAGTTAGTTTAAAATTTTCGTTTTAACTTATAAAAGTTCACCCGTCAAACGGACGGAGTTTCCTTTGTTTTTCTGACTTTCCCAAAAATTAGATTTTTCCTGCAACCTGATAAACATATTTATTTTCAACAACCAGAAGCCAACAGGGCTATCAACAACACATAATTAAAAATCAGTGCTTTATCGCACACCACATCGCATCAGAACAAAAATAAATTATTTACAACGGAAAAATCTATAATTCCCCCTAACTAACATACACTCCACGGAGTGGAGTGTGCACCTGCTCGGCCAATAATCGTGTAAGCTCAAATCTCGGTACCTGGAAAAATGGTAAGGAGGTGAGTATTACACATAAAGTAGGAATAGCAGTTTCTAATATGATATAATAACCAACTAAGCCAAACACACTTAATTCAAGTAATGCATATACGCACAAAGTCAAGCCATATCATATTCATTTACAAATAAACTCATTTTCATTCATTAAACATTCTCATATCTTTTCTCCTCTCATATTTTGATTCTTTTACAGTTTTATCACAATACACTTAATTCTTTTTCAAGCACTATCTGGCGTTTTATATTTCTTTTATTCTTTTTCATTCTTAACAATTTTGACAACATCATCCCTCATGCATACTGTCCGATTCGCGCACATCGCAGTCAGACGCAAGAGGTTGAGTCGTACTCCTCTATCGTGGTATATCCGATTCGCGCCACTCGCAGTCGGAACCCGATTCGTGTACACTCGCAGTCGGCCACAAGGAGCACTAGGCAATTCCTCTATCGTGGTATATCCGATTCACGCCACTCACAGTCGGAACCCGATTCGCGTACACTCGCAGTCGGCCACAAGGAATTACCCCTCTATCGTTCGTGGACTATCCGATTCGCGCCACTTCGCAGTCGGATTCCACACCAAAATAATCTTTTACTCTTTATCGTGGACTATCCGATTCGCGCCACTTCTGTAACACCCCGATTTGGAAAACTCGAAATAAACACTCATCAAATGTTAATTAATTCTTTTGGGAAAAATAGGGTGAATTTTTTTTTTTTTGAAATGGGAACAATACTCGATTATCGAGTTTCCCAAAACAAGGTATTACTTTTAAAAATCCTTTGCTCGAAAACGTTTGCGGAAGTTTCTAAAAACATTTTGATATTAAAAACTCACTTTAAATAAAAGAGTAAAACATTTGGTCACTGGGAAACGTATTTGACTTGCTTACAACGGTTTGTCTGTCGGATCACGACAGTCTTTCAAAAACGGTTTAGAAAACATGCCATAAAAGTTTCCACCAAAAGTGGCCACCACAGAACATTGGTGCCATTCTCAATTAAACATGTGTCTTAACAAAAGCATTTCAAAAAGATAAGGGGTACACTTGATACATATCAGCAAGGGTCCTTCGGGAACCTATTTATAATCTACTAGCAGAAGCTCCTTCTCGATCCACAGCGTAAGTCTTCAAAAGCAATCTCCGTCGTCTATCCATAGTCCTCTCATCGGCGCATCACGGTCAGTAGGTCCTCCCTCCGGGAGTAGCATCACCAGCTCCACCGTCTTTTAGAATCGATGATTGATAGTCACATGTGAACAAGAAGTTGAGAGAGTAAGTTATCCGAATGGAATTACTCCCATCGACTTCTTGGAATTACACTAGCGACGCATACCAGAACATACAAACAGCACAACGGACAATATAACAGGCAATTATATAAGATGCATGGGGATGCAATGAAATCGTCATATTATCTACCATTTTATCTTTTACTCAAGGATTCTCTAAATCAATCGTCTCGTAAAACTGAATCTCTTTAACCACTCGTCTCGTAAAGTCGAATTCTCTTGATTAGTTCGTCTCGTCTAGAAGAAGTCCTCTTGTTCACAGGTCTCGAGTCCACAACATCAGTAATTCAGGCTTTATAGTTCCAGGTCTCGGGTCTACATCTCCTCGGAATCCATCCACCTAGTCGGAAGCAATCAGGAGTACAGGATCTCTAACCACACCGGCTTTTACTGGATGGCAAAGTGAATGCATTCATAAAATAACAGCCCGGGAAAATAAATACAATAGCCTCATCCGGCCGTGTTCGAGCATCCCTCTCACTGATCAAGAATTAGTCAAGGGGGTGTCAGTCCTTTGTCTAGTGTACATGTGGTACTTCGTCCACACCACTGAGTGACCAGCTCCGACCGGTTCAGCCAGGGCCCCTATGGTTTTTCCCACCTAGACAGACTTCTCAAGGCTTCTTGACGAATCACCGTCATTACCTTCCCCTATCCTAATCATCAAGTGAGTACCACGCAGGTAAACACCGTGTCTTCCTCTCCACTACTTCGGGTAAAGGTATAAGGTCGTGGGGTTATACTTTTCTGTCCTAACGTCGACCCATCCTAAGTCATCTCCGCCATACAGCTCCGACTATATGCGGAATGCTTCTGTGGGACTCGACCACTGTGTCTGACGGGCTCCGACCCATCTTGAATCATTTCGGCATACGGCTCCGACCAGTATGCAAGATATCCACAACTTGTCTGACGGGCTACAACCCAATCAGAATCAACCTCGCCATATAGCTACGACTATATGCGGAATATCAATCAACGTTCTGACGGGCTATGACCCATTCAGAATCAACATCAGCATACGGCTCCGACCATATGCGGGATATCCATCAAACATCAATAGATAGGCTCCGACCTATCCCGAATCATCCACACTCAACATATGGCTACGACCATATGGAGGCTATCTCAACACATGGCTACAAACACGTGGAATCTATCATCATAGAACTCAGCGCTCATGGCGTTCACGTTCAAAGCGTCATCGTCATCATCATAGCGACAGCTCGATCCACGTATTCAGCGCATCAGCATCATCCGGTTCATCACGCGTTCCATCCCTTAGAGTTTCGCTCTAACCGTCGGGGAATTTCTTACAGTTTTCTATGTCTTTTCTATTCTTATTTTATATCGTGGGATGATGCAATATGCTCATGCAATGACAATCACGCACAATAATATATCTCAACATAAACAATAATATCCATCAATCAATACCATGTAATATTATAGGTCTGAGTCTTCGTATACCGCGATACAAACAATCACACAAATTATCGGGTATACTACTAACTACGATAGACCTTTACTCCGACTTTGAGAGAGTACGGAGTGTCCTAGCATACTCACTAGACACCAAAGCGTCTTAGGATAACTTCTCTCTCACCTGGATTCGCAGTTACCGAATCTACAAGTCCCGAGTGATTCGCTTCCTTCCTCGTCTGCCCGACTCCAACTTCTTTCAAGTCCCAAAAGGTAGATATGTGAGTGTTCAACTTTATTTACTTATTATTCTTAAAGTTATTCTCAAGACAATTTAA
This sequence comes from Crotalaria pallida, assembly GCA_037953625.1. Taxonomy (NCBI): domain Eukaryota; kingdom Viridiplantae; phylum Streptophyta; class Magnoliopsida; order Fabales; family Fabaceae; genus Crotalaria; species Crotalaria pallida. The sequence continues at coordinate 30,981,985 of CM075653.1, forward strand.
GAAATCCAAACATTGGGTTCATTTAGAAATTGAAACATCAATCCTCTTCACTCAAACTCGTCCAAGGTCAAACATTAACTTTCATACTTTAGAATCATGAGAAAATAATCAATTAAATTTGTTTAATTGAAGAGTTTCTTTGCTGGCCCCTTTTGGACAGCATTGAATCCAATTCCAAAAACACCGAAAAATGACACTTTTCAAATCATTTTTGACCTAGATCGAATATCCATAAAAACTTAGCTTTAAAGCATCTTGAAAACACTTTTAAAACACTTTTAAATGAGAAATATAGCTTAGAAAATTCTGGAAAGCATCATGTCCTAAGTTTTAAATTCATTTTCCATTATTCACAATCAACTCGAATCCACAAACAAACCAAGAATCATGAAAACAATCAAGTAAACACCTAAATCAACCACTCATCAAGTTTAAACACTTAGATCTACATGAGGGCAGCAAGATACTCAAGTAAAACATTCATTAACTCCAGGCATTTCACAATCACAAGCCATCAAGTTACACATAACATGTTCACAAACTTATTCATACATATAGCCCAATCAAATGAGGAAATATATCACTTAAACATGCACAAACCGAATCATGCATCACACATACACTTAGTCACATTCTCATTGATCTTTCACTTAGTTAATTTCATCTTAGCAAAACTTCATCTTATCATGCATGACTATGTCAACACCGTATGCATCATGGGTTGTTTAGGAAATCATTTCTTCAAAGATCAACTTCACAAATCAACACATAGTTCCATGACATTAACACGTATTCAATTAAGAGAATTCAACTTAAAAATTAAGGTCTAAACCGTGACCTCAAATAGGTTTTCTCAAAAACATTTCCAAGGATTCAAGACTTGAGAACAACTCTAGATTAAATCAACAATTTCACATAATTCATTGAGCAAGTAAAAACATAATCCTAGCATTCATTCTACATGAAACCGTGGGCATCACATGAGTTCCTAAACAATTTATATTTTTCACTTAACACATAAAATCAACTCAAAGCTTAAGGAAATCACATGTTCATCAACCAAACTTAAGAAAATCTCAATCTTTTTGATTTAGCATGTAAAACCGTGGCTACACACAAGGATCACAACATCACATATTATTAAATTTCAAGATCATATCATGTAAGAGATTAAGCAAAGGAAATCAAGTTCATACTCATGATTATAACTAAACCGTGACCAATCCATGATTTTCTTAAAAGAATTTTCTTAGAGTTTCAAACTTCGAAAACATGCTTAGAATCTCATGGTAATCTCATGCACATAATCAAGATTCAATAACAAAACTCCTAACTTAAAAACTAAGTGCAAACCATGGCCATTCACAAGAAATCACCAAAGAAATCAATCATTTTCAAAGACTTTTCACATTAGGATTCAAACATCAAGTAAGGCAAAGTTCAAGCATAGATCTTGACATGCATGCAACCAAAATTATTAGACCTTCAAAATCTTTCTATGAAACTTAAAATCAAATTCTTTTCTAAAACATTTTCAAGAAATCAAAGAGAAAACTTCAAGACCATGAAGAAAAACATTTTCTTAAAAAAACTTTTAGAATCAAGCTTAGAAAAATAACATGCATCACACCCTTTTCAAGTGAAAATCAAAGTAAAGAAAGAATGAATGAAAAAGAACAAGAATTAAAGAAAAAGGTTTGAAGCTTTTAGGTTCATATTACAAGTTCTTACTTAATAAAAATTTTAAGGATTCAAGTCCAAAATCTTTGATTTTCTCTCCTATCTCTTCACGGTTTCTTCACTCAGCTTCTAAGGTCCATGGTTTCTTCTCCTCCTCTTCACTAATTTGGCTTGATCTAGCTTAGATCATGAAGATTCCAAGGTGTTGAGGTTTGGTTCTCCTCCTCCTTCAATTCGGTCTCACTCTCTCTCACTTTCTTCACCAAGAGTTTGATGATTCTCTTGGTATTTTGTGTTTGGCTTAGGAAAAGAATGGAAACAAGGAAAGTGTTTGATGAATGAATGAATGAAGAATCCACTCACTCACTCACGGTTTTGGTGTTGTTGGTGTGTATTGTTGTTGAAGTTGTTTGTGTGGGTATTGAAAGAAAGAAGAAATGATGAAGATGGATGAGGAAATAAGAATGAACACTCACTCCTTCCTCCTCACGGTTTGGTCCCTTTTCTTCTATCCATTCCAACTTTTCTTATTTGCTACTAAGGGTTTGCATGGAGGGCCTTGATGCAATTTCCTTGGTCTAAGTTTCCTTCCCACGGCTCCTTCCTCTTCCTTTCCTTCCCTTCACTTTTTATTCATTCTTAGGTCATGCTTAGGTCATTAGAGTGATGTCATCTTGTTGACTAACAAGGCATGCCACTTGTTGATCAAAGAAGTGAGCTTAGTGTCCAAGCCATGCATAGCATTCGGCCAAGAGTGATTAAGGGTAGGTTAGGTTAGTTAATTAGGTTTAAGGCACTTAATTAAGGTTCTAATCATGATTAGGGTAGGATTAGGTTAATTAATCTAGGTTTAGTCCACCAATCCTTAGCAATTAGGGCTTAATCAAGGATTAAGGTGCTAATCAAAAACTTAATCACAGGTTTAAGGAAAACTAATTTAGGTTAACTTACTAATCAAAAGGGTTTAAGGTCTCAAGAGGGTGATTAAGCGCTTAATCAAGGATTAAGAGCTCGATTAGGGTTTCACTCCTCGATTAGGGCATCGATTAGGGTTTCTAGGGTTGATTGGACTTGATTCTTTAAAGCTTAGAAAAATAATTTCCATCTTAAACCATAAAATCATAGAACCGATTAAGAAAACAAAATCTTATTCAACCACAATCAATCAAGCATACAAGGTCACACACATAAGCAATCCGAATTTCAAACATAGGAACTCATCATGAACTCATAACTCTTTCAAATCAATTCTTTAATTAATCCGGTTAAAACAATTTTCTTAATTAGGGACTTTCAGAAGTGAGTCAAATGGCAGGCGTTACATCCTCCCTAACTTAGAAATTTCTCGTCCTCGAGAAATCACGTACCTGTATCAAACAATTGAGGGTACGAATCCCTCATGCTACTTTCACGCTCCCAAGTAGCATTCTCACCATTCACCGAATTCCAAATAACCTTAACTAAAGGGATATCTTTTCCTCGAAGGGCCTTTACACTCCGACCGTCTATCCTTAAGGACATAGTCTCGTACGTTAGATTTTCCTTGAGTTGAATAGAGTCGGGTTCGATGATGTGAGACGGATCACTAATATATTTCCTAAGTTGTGACACATGAAAGACATTGTGTAGGTTGGAAAACATTGGGGGTAAAGCAATTTCATAAGCTACTGGTCCTACACGTTTCAGAATTCGATAAGGTCCTATGAATTTTGGGGTGAGTTTTCTGGTTTTAAGCACTCTGCCGATCCCAGTAGTGGGTACTACTCGCATGAGTACATGATCACCTTCATTAAACTCGATAGGAGTCCTTCTCTGGTCATAGTAACTTTTCTGTCGGCTTTGCGCACTCCTCATCTTTTCCTGAATCATCTTGATCTTTTCTGTGGCTTGCTGAACCATTTCCGGACCCAAAATAAGATTCTCTCCAGTTTCAAACCAACATAACGGCGTTCTGCACCTCCTTCCATACAAAGCCTCATAAGGAGCCATCCCTATGCTTGAGTGATAGCTGTTGTTGTAGGTAAACTCTATCAGTGGTAGAAGAGTATCCTACTCTCCTGCTTGTTCCAAAACACAAGCTCTAAGAAGATCCTCTAATGATTGAATAGTCCTTTCCGACTGTCCGTCCGTCTGAGGATGATAAGTTGAACTCAACTGAAGTCTTGTTCCAAGTGCAGCATGCAGACTATTCCAAAACTTTGAAACAAATCTCGGATTTCTATCTGATACGATGCTTGTCGGCACTCCATGGAGTCTCACTACCTCATTAATGTATATGGTCGCTAACCTTTCCAACGGATACTTCACATTGACAGGTAGGAAATGAGCACTTTTGGTTAATCGGTCAACAATTACCCAAATAGCGTCAAATCCTCTTCGGGTCTTTGGCAAAGTAGTTACAAAATCCATGGAAATACTGTCCCATTTCCAACTCGGAATTTCCAATGGTTGTAACACTCCACCGGGTTTCTTGTGTTCAATCTTAGCCTTCTGACATACCAGACACCTCGACACATACTCCGCTACTTCCCTTTTTATACTGGGCCACCAAAACATCTTCTTCAAGTCTTGATACATCTTGGTTGCTCCGGGATGAATACTCAACTTACACTTATGAGCTTCCTCCAAAATCATCTCCCTTATTTCCTTGTTTTGTGGCACACAAATCCGGTTCTTGTATCTTAACACTCCATCAGCTCCTACTTGGAATTCAGTCTCCTTCCCTTCCACAACCAGCTGCTTCTTTGTTTGCAACTCCGGGTCCTTAGATTGTCCTTCCTTGACTTGATCCATAAACTCATACGATACAACTAGCATTCCCAAAATCATACTTCTCGGACTCATCCTAACTTCCAGGTTCATATCTCTGAATCGCTCGATTAGCTCCATCTCTTTCACCATCAATGCAGACACATGAAGGGATTTCTTACTCAAAGCATCGGCTACTACGTTCGCTTTTCCCGGATGGTACTGTAGTTCAAAGTCGTAATCCTTCAAAAATTCCATCCATCGCCTTTGTATCATGTTCAACTCCTTTTGATCAAAGAGATACTTAAGACTCTTGTGATCACTAAATACCTCAATCCTTGCTCCGTAGAGGTAATGTCACCATATCTTCAGAGCAAAAACTACCACGGCTAACTCCAAATCGTGAGTTGGGTAATTCTGCCCATGAACCTTCAGTTGTCTAGAGGCATAAGCTACGACCTTTCGCTCTTGCATCAGGACGCAACCTAAACCTTGCTTCGATGCATCGCAATAAACACTGAAATTCTTCTCCGGGTCAGGTAAAACAAGCACTGGGGCTGTAGTTAACCTCTTCTTTAACTCCTAAAAACTTTCTTCACACTTCGTAGTCCACACGAACGATTGTCCCTTCCTGGTTAACTTCGTCATTGGCAAGGATAGTCTTGAAAATCCTTCAATAAAACGCCTATAATATCCTGCCAAACCGAGAAAACTCTGGATTTCCGTCACCGTTGTTGGCACTTTCCAGTCCAATACTGTAACACCCCAAATTTTCGTCTCCTGATGTAATGTGATTATGATTTATGAAAATATATTTTAAAATTATTTTCTTAATCATAATTATGTTTCATTAATTAAATTAAGATTATTATGAGTTAGTAAGAGTAATTGCGAAAGTAGAAAAATATTGCAGCAAACAAATAATATGTAAAAATAAGGTTTTTTGCATATTAGTCCCTGGAAGAGGACCTAGAAGCAATATTAGGAAGACTTTGGAGGGAAGGGCATTAAAATAAATATTTTTGAAAAACTGACCAAAATACTCGAGTATTTCTGGAAATACTCGAGTAATCGAGTCAGTGGAAAACTCGTTAGTGCGGTTGATGAGTCAACCCACAACGAATTCCTTTGAGTGACACGAAATCACCATGAGAACACGTCAAGGACCTTCGTGTCGAGCTGCATGATGAAGGGAAACGAGTATTTAAGCCCTAGATTGTTGAAGAAGGAGGATTTGGTTGATTTTTGCTCTGAGAACCTTGGTTTAGGGTTTCCAATTTCGTGGTTCGATTTCTCGATCGTGTTTGAGAATTGGAACGAGAGTGATACACCATTGTGAAACTCACGTCTCAAGCTTCACAAAAACATAAAAATCGTGAGTTAAGGCGCTGTGTAGAAGGAGAATCGAAGCTGAGAAGCAAGGGTGTTCTTGGTGTTAAAGTTGAAAACTGAAGCTTGGAGCTCACTTTCAACTTAGATTGTGGTAAGCCCTTGGACCCTATGAATCTCAAATTCGTCTATACTTCTAGTGTAAGTTGCAGAGAATCAATTCTAATCGTTTTCCCCAACTTTAAATCGAATTTTGCATGTCAAATCTTCTGATTTTGGTGCTCTGCTCAACTATGACTGCATGCATAGGATTTTGGGGGTTGAGCATCTCTAGCCAATTTCTCTGCAATTTCAGAGTTGATTCACGAATTTGAGGTAAGGGTGAAGCTTCTAATTCACTAGAATAAGTTTAAATCTTGTGGAATTAGGATATGAGTCATCAAATGGCTCTATGGGCATAGTTGGAAATAGGAATGAGGCTTGGAGGCCTTTCTGGACTTAAATGAATATTTGGACATGTGTATTTGGTCACATGCAAGGTGTACTAATGCTGAAAATGGAATGGATATATGTACAATTGGATTTGGTATGTTAAGTTGTGGAAATTGCATTTTTATGCATAATTATGGATAATCTGTGGTTCAGTGTTAGATGTTGTTAATTCTGTGTTGGAACATGTTTAAAATGTGTAAAGTGAGCTATGTTGATCTTTGGTTTGGACTGGATTGGACTATAATCGAAGTTGGTATATTAAAACTCATTTTTCTGTGTTGTCTGTCTGCAAACACTCGAGTATTATAGGTAATACTCGAGTATTTGGCCTATTTTGGAAATTGGATTTTCTGGGAAACTCAAGAACACTCGAGTATTCATATAGAACACTCGAGTATTCTGGGAATTTTTAATGAATTTCTGGGAAACCATAAGAACACTCAAGTTTCATGGAGAACACTCGAGTATTCCAATGAATTTTCAAAGTATTTCTGGAAAATGAATGAACACTCGAGTAATGTGAGGAACACTCGAGTATTTTCATAAAACTGAGGAACACTCGAGTATTGATAGGTTCACTCGAGTATTTTGGACCTGAGACAGAAAAAAATTAACTTTCTTTTAATATACCCAATAGGACATCGATTAAGATCAATTATGCTCACAGGAAAAGGTTTCATGTTCCAATAAAAGGATTGGGAAAAATATTAACAACAGTCTAACTCACTGAAGGAATAATATTAGATGCACATAATAAGATTATTGGTTAATCTTGTGTATATAATTTTATGTGCATACATGCATGGTGTAAGGTTGGGGATAATTCGGTGGTAACTGGCTCGATGACACATTTTGGTAATGTGGGCAACATTTGGGAATGCTGTTACGTCTTGGTGACATTGTGTGCACTCTATCCGAGCAGTGGCTCGATGACACATTTTGGTAATGTGGGCAGCATTTGGGAATGTTGTTACGTCTTGGTGACGTTATGTGCACACTATCCGAGCAGTTCCACAATACATGTTGGTCATGTATGCGAATTATTGGAATGAACGTTCAATGGACAATGGATTTGGGAGACATGCATCATTACTCATAATTAATGGAAATGTTACAATTGGAAAACACTCATTCATTTACATGTGCACTTGCATTGGATGGTTGTAACCTATATTGTTACATGCTTTATTTATTCTTATTCAATTATGTGGATTATGTGCTTACCCCTTTTTGCCCATGTTAGGTGATGGCACGCTATCTAGCTTGCATCGAGATGCGCCCGCTCCCTAGTGGAGTGTGGTACTACGAGGACCATCGAGCCACTTATGAGGGCGAGGTGGAGGTGACTCTATATCACCCCAACCCTTTGGCTCGTGTCCGTCCTCGTAGGTTTCGCATCCCTATTATCTATACTTTGCATGTACCCCCTTTCTATACCTATCATGGACCACCCCCGACTCGACCTGCTCGTCGTTTTCATTCCTTTCGTTTTCGAGCTGCTACTAGATCTCACCCTTCTGCTTCTCGAGTGGTTCGAGAGGAGACTCCTATACCTAGTCCGATGAGTCCGGTTCATGGGACTCCCTCAGCTGACCCAGTGCCCGGTGGTGGGGCACCCACTCAGTCGGAGGAGGTAGAGGAGGACCCGGATGAGGGTGAGAGCGAGGATGAGCCAGTCGAGTACTCCACTGGGAGCTAGTGGGGAGTTGGGGATCCACCAGGTGATGCATAGTATAGATGGTTAGGATGTGGGACGTGTGGAGCAGCTACTGGAGACTTGGAGATCATGCTATGGAGGAGGATCGTTGGACCACTTCTGGGATTTCATATTTTGCTCTATATATATATTGTACATATTTTTGAGAGATCTCAGTGAGGTGGTCTAATATTATGGACTTGTATTTTGTATAAACCTTCTATCTCGACTTTGACTCTGATGTTGATGACTCTTTTTATGATGATCATATATATATATAGTTATGTTTATGTTTTCTTCACTAGTATTAAATGTGAGTTATCAAGTCAAGGTCTCTAATTTCCGCTTACTCTGATAAACGTGGTTTCACGCTTTAATAAAGAATATTTTCATGAAATGATAAAGGTAAGGTTTTTAATAATTGCAAATAAACACCAAGTATTTTACGAAGGCTTTGGAAAGGATTTTTAATTAAATCTCTACTCAAGCAAGTCCATAAACCTTTTACCAAAGATAATAAGAGCAATTCTTTTTATTACCATGGATCTATATAAAGGAGTGTTACACTTTTATGGTATCAGAGCAAAATGGTCCTGATTCTTGATCCTCTCAAGCATAATCTGCCAGGAGTTGCCACAGCTGGGTAAAGTTTTCTTAGCTATTTGATTCATTTCATATAGCTTAGTTCTACTAGTGATAGTTTAGAATAGAATTAGATAAGATTTCAAACCAAGATAGACCTTTAACGACATAAGTCCATAGTGCAGGATCACTATGGCCTCACGATATAGAAACCATACGAATGATCTGCTGGAAAGGATGGCTGCAGTGCTAGAGAATTTGCATCAGAATCAGCAGCAGCAACATCAACCTCAGCCCGTTAATCCACCTCCAACAGGTGCGGTGGCTGCGGAAGTCAAAACTTTGTCGGATTTCAGGAGCTGCAATCCCTCAAAGTTTGCTGGTGGGTTTAAACCTGAAAAAGCTAATAAGTGGATCTTGGAGATGGACAAGATCTTTAGAACCTTAGAATGCCCCGACGCTCAGAGGATAGCTTATGCTGTTTTCATGCTGGAGGGAGAAGCGGAACATTGGTGGAATCATACTGCCCAGTTACTCGCTCACGAAGGAAGAGAGGTAACTTGGGAAGTATTCATGGGAGAATTTCTTAAGAAGTATTTTCCTGAAGATTTAAGGAGAAAGAAAGAGGTTGAGTTTTTGCAACTCAGACAAGGCAGCATGAGTGTGGGTGAATATGCTGCAAAGTTTGAAGAACTAATGAAATACTCCCCTTACTATCAGATGAATCCGGATGAAAGGAGTAAGTGTATTAAGTTTGAGGGAGGACTGAGACCCGAATTGAAGTCGGTATTCAGTTATCAAAGGATTCAAAGTTTTCCTACGCTGGTGGATATGTGTAGGATGTATGAGGATGATAAAAAGGCGGAGTCAATTCAGATTATGGAAGGGAAGAAGGAACATTCAGGATATGGTCCGCAAAGAAGGAAGGGACCTGACCATCGTAACAAAGGTCCCTATTCTCATAAGAATAGGGGGAAGGGCAAGACATCTGATGATCGAAACACCTCTTACAATAATGCTCCTTATTGTGAGAAGTGCAGGCGTCATCACTTTGGAAAGTTCTGTTGGACTCACAGTGGATGCTTTAATTGTGGGAAACCCGGTCATTTTTCTCGTGATTGCAAGGAACCACCCAAGAGTACTCAAAGAGGTTCTACGAACAAGTCGTTGACTCAAGGTAGAGTTTTCACTCTTAGTGGTGCTGAAGCAAATCAGACTCCAGGTCTCATGCAAGGTACTTATATGCTCAATGATCAACCTTGTAGAATTTTATTCGATTCAGGAGCCAACATTCATTTGTGTCATTTGAATGTGTGAATCGTTTGAAATTGCCTGTGGCTGAATCACCCTATTGTCTTAGGGTAGAAACCCCCACTAACTCTCCTGTAATCACTTCAAAAGTGTGTCCTGATTGCAAAGTTAGGATAGTAGACCGAATCTTTCGTTTAGATCTGATCTGTCTACCTTTGTCCCAATTGGATGTAATTTTGGGAATGGACTGGATGGCTAGCAATCATGTGGTTATTGATTGTGCTAAGAAGGCACTGTTATTTAAAGACCCAACCCCGGAAAAGCATCTCTGTTTAGTCTCTGCGGGTGAGCCAGAAAAAGAGGAAAGATCGGTGGAAGAGATACCGGTTGTTCGGGAGTTTCCGCAAGTGTTTTCTGAGGAAATGCCAGGATTGCCACCCAAGAGGGAGATTGAGTTTGGAATCGAGTTGATTCCAGGAACCGGTCCCATTTCTATTGCTCCTTATAGAATGGCACCACCTGAAATGGTTGAATTGAAAAACCAGATTGAGGAATTGCTTCAAAAGCAACTCATTAGGCCAAGTGTATCCCCATGGGGTGCTCCGGTGTTGTTTGTTAAGAAGAAAGATGGGAGCCTGAGAATGTGCGTGGATTATAGACAGTTGAATAACGTGACCATAAAGAACAAGTATCCTCTGCCAAGGATAGATGATCTCATGGATCAAGTGAGAGGAGCTTCGGTGTTTTCCAAGATCGATCTGAGATCAGGGTATCATCAGATCAGAATCAAGAAGGAAGATATCCCTAAGACCGCATTTCGATCTCGATACGGACATTATGAGTATGTCGTAATGCCGTTCGGATTAACAAATGCACCAGCTATTTTCATGGACTACATGAATCGGATTTTTAAACCATATCTGGATTCATTCGTGGTAGTTTTCATTGATGACATCCTGATATATTCTAAGAGTCCGGAGGAGCATGCCGAACACCTTCGAGTAGTATTGCAGATTTTGAAGGAGAAACAACTCTACGCCAAAATTTCTAAGTGTGAGTTTTGGTTAAAAGAAGTTCAATTCTTGGGGCACGTAATCTCGGAAGGTGGTATAGCTGTTGACCCAGCTAAGGTGGAATCGGTTTTGCAGTGGGTTCAACCAAAGACCGTCACGGAAGTCAAAAGTTTCTTAGGGCTGGTCGGATATTATAGAAGATTTATTGAGGGATTTTCGAAGATTGCATTACCCCTCACCAAGTTGACCAGGAAGGATCAACCCTTCTTATGGGACGAGAAGTGTGAAAGGAGTTTTCTGATGCTTAAGGAAAGGTTAACATCCTCACCAGTGTTAATCTTACCTGACCCTCACAAGGAGTACGAAGTGTACTGTGATGCATCGGGACAAGGACTTGGGAGTGTTCTGATGCAAGAAGGAAAGGTTGTGGCGTATGCATCTCGTCAACTGAAAGTTCACGAGATAAACTACCCCACCCATGATTTGGAGCTTGCTGCAATAGTCTTTGCACTAAAGATTTGGAGGCATTATCTCTATGGCACTACGTTTCGGGTGTTTAGTGACCATAAGAGTTTGAAGTACTTATTTGATCAGAAGGAGTTAAACATGAGGCAGCGTAGATGGATGGAGTTTTTGAAAGACTACGACTTTGAGCTTCATTACCATCCTGGTAAGGCCAATGTTGTAGCGGATGCTTTGAGCCGTAGAGCGATCTACGTGAGCTTCATGATGATTAAGGAAGCGGCTTTGATCGAAGAGTTTCGGGATCTAAGCCTGGTAATGCAAGTGGAACCAGGTCAAATTGTGTTGGGTATGTTGCAAATTTCTAGTGAATTCTTGGCTCAAATTCGAGAATTGCAACGTGAAGATCTGGAATTGCTAGAAAAGAGGGAATTGACGGAAGAAGTAAAGGAGTCAGATTTCTCAGAAGGGTCGGATGGAATTCTTCGTTTCAAAACAAGAATTTGCATACCGAAGAACTTGGAGATCAGGAGGATGATTTTGGATGAGGCGCATAAGAGTCAGATGAGCATGCACCCTGGATCGACAAAGATGTACCAGGATTTGAAAAGCATGTTTTGGTGGCCTGGTCTCAAGAAAGACATGGCGGAATATGTGGCATCATGTTTAGTCTGTCAAAAGGTTAAAGTAGAACATCAGAAGCCTGGGGGAGTGCTGCAACCCCTGGATAATCCACAATGGAAGTGGGATAGCATTTCCATGGACTTTGTGACTGGTTTGCCAAAGACAGTTGCAAACCATGACGCTATCTGGGTAATTGTGGATCGTCTTACTAAGTCGGCGCATTTTATTCCAGTGAATATGCGCTACTCCTTGGAGAAGCTTACCCAGATCTATATTCGGGAAGTGGTACGATTGCATGGAGTACCATCTAGCATCATTTCGGATCGTGATCCGAGGTTCATGTCTAGATTTTGGTCAAAGTCTTATGGCAAAGTGGGAATGTATTCGAGTCAACTTGGGAATTAGAGGATCGAATGCGCCAGGATTATCCTGAGTTATTTTTGTAAGCTGAATTTCGGGGACGAAATTCCTGTTAAGTGGGGGAGTAGTGTAACACCCCAAATTTTCGTCTCCTGATGTAATGTGATTATGATTTATGAAAATATATTTTAAAATTATTTTCTTAATCATAATTATGTTTCATTAATTAAATTAAGATTATTATGAGTTAGTAAGAGTAATTGCGAAAGTAGAAAAATATTGCAGCAAACAAATAATATGTAAAAATAAGGTTTTTTGCATATTAGTCCCTGGAAGAGGACCTAGAAGCAATATTAGGAAGACTTTGGAGGGAAGGGCATTAAAATAAATATTTTTGAAAAACTGACCAAAATACTCGAGTATTTCTGGAAATACTCGAGTAATCGAGTCAGTGGAAAACTCGTTAGTGCGGTTGATGAGTCAACCCACAACGAATTCCTTTGAGTGACACGAAATCACCATGAGAACACGTCAAGGACCTTCGTGTCGAGCTGCATGATGAAGGGAAACGAGTATTTAAGCCCTAGATTGTTGAAGAAGGAGGATTTGGTTGATTTTTGCTTTGAGAACCTTGGTTTAGGGTTTCCAATTTCGTGGTTCGATTTCTCGATCGTGTTTGAGAATTGGAACAAGAGTGATACACCATTGTGAAACTCACGTCTCAAGCTTCACAAAAACATAAAAATCGTGAGTTAAGGCGCTGTGTAGAAGGAGAATCGAAGCTGAGAAGCAAGGGTGTTCTTGGTGTTAAAGTTGAAAACTGAAGCTTGGAGCTCACTTTCAACTTAGATTGTGGTAAGCCCTTGGACCCTATGAATCTCAAATTCGTCTATACTTCTAGTGTAAGTTGCAGAGAATCAATTCTAATCGTTTTCCCCAACTTTAAATCGAATTTTGCATGTCAAATCTTCTGATTTTGGTGCTCTGCTCAACTATGACTGCATGCATAGGATTTTGGGGGTTGAGCATCTCTAGCCAATTTCTCTGCAATTTCAGAGTTGATTCACGAATTTGAGGTAAGGGTGAAGCTTCTAATTCACTAGAATAAGTTTAAATCTTGTGGAATTAGGATATGAGTCATCAAATGGCTCTATGGGCATAGTTGGAAATAGGAATGAGGCTTGGAGGCCTTTCTGGACTTAAATGAATATTTGGACATGTGTATTTGGTCACATGCAAGGTGTACTAATGCTGAAAATGGAATGGATATATGTACAATTGGATTTGGTATGTTAAGTGTGGAAATTGCATTTTTATGCATAATTATGGATAATCTGTGGTTCAATGTTAGATGTTGTTAATTCTGTGTTGGAACATGTTTAAAATGTGTAAAGTGAGCTATGTTGATCTTTGGTTTGGACTGGATTGGACTATAATCGAAGTTGGTATATTAAAACTCATTTTTCTGTGTTGTCTATCTGCAAACACTCGAGTATTATAGGTAATACTCGAGTATTTGGCCTATTTTGGAAATTGGATTTTCTGGGAAACTCAAGAACACTCGAGTATTCATATAGAACACTCGAGTATTCTGGGAATTTTTAATGAATTTCTGGGAAACCATAAGAACACTCGAGTTTCATGGAGAACACTCGAGTATTCCAATGAATTTTCAAAGTATTTCTGGAAAATGAATGAACACTCGAGTAATGTGAGGAACACTCGAGTATTTTAATAAAACTGAGAAACACTTGAGTATTGATAGGTTCACTCGAGTATTTTGGACCTGAGACAGAAAAAAATTAACTTTCTTTTAATATACCCAATAGGACATCGATTAAGATCAATTATGCTCACAGGAGAAGGTTTCATGTTCCAATAAAAGGATTGGGAAAAATATTAACAACAGTCTAACTCACTGAAGGAATAATATTGGATGCACATAATAAGATTATTGGTTAATCTTGTGTATATAATTTTATGTGCATACATGCATGGTGTAAGGTTGGGGATAATTCGGTGGTAACTGGCTCGATGACACATTTTGGTAATGTGGGCAGCATTTGGGAATGCTGTTACGTCTTGGTGACGTTGTGTGCACTCTATCCGAGCAGTGGCTCGATGACACATTTTGGTAATGTGGGGAGCATTTGGGAATGTTGTTACGTCTTGGTGACGTTATGTGCACACTATCCGAGCAGTTCCACAATACATGTTGGTCATGTATGCGAATTATTGGAATGAACGTTCAATGGACAATGGATTTGGGAGACATGCATCATTACTCATAATTAATGGAAATGTTACAATTGGAAAACACTCATTCATTTACATGTGCACTTGCATTGGATGGTTGTAACTTATATTGTTACATGCTTTATTTATTCTTATTCGATTATGTGGATTATGTGCTTACCCCTTTTTGCTGATGTTAGGTGATGGCATGCTATCTAGCTTGCATCGAGATGCGCCCGCTCCCTAGTGGAGTGTGGTACTACGAGGACAATCGAGCCACTTATGAGGGCGAGGTGGAGGTGACTCTATATCACCCCAACCCTTTGGCTCGTGTCCGTCCTCGTAGGTTTCGCATCCCTATTATCTATACTTTGCATGTACCCCCTTTCTATACCTATCATGGACCACCCCCGACTCGACCTGCTCGTCGTTTTCATTCCTTTCGTTTTCGAGCTGCTACTAGATCTCACCCTTCTGCTTCTCGAGTGGTTCGAGAGGAGACTCCTATACCTAGTCCGATGAGTCCGGTTCATGGGACTCCCTCAACTGACCCAGTGCCCGGTGGTGGGGCACCCACTCAGTCGGAGGAGGTAGAGGAGGACCCGGATGAGGGTGAGAGCGAGGATGAGCCAGTCGAGTACTCCACTGGGAGCCAGTGGGGAGTTGGGGATCCACTAGGTGATGCATAGTATAGATGGTTAGGATGTGGGACGGGTGGAGCAGCTGCTGGAGACTTGGAGATCATGCTATGGAGGAGGATCGCTGGACCACTTCTGGGATTTCATATTTTGCTCTATATATATATTGTACATATTTTTGAGAGATCTCAGTGAGTTGGTCTAATATTATGGACTTGTATTTTGTATAAACCTGCTATCTCGACTTTGACTCTGATGTTGATGACTCTTTTTATGATGATCATATATATATATAGTTATGTTTATGTTTTCTTCACTAGTATTAAATGTGAGTTATCAAGTCAAGGTCGCTAATTTCCGCTTACTCTAATAAACGTGGTTTCACGCTTTAATAAAGAATATTTTCATGAAATGATAAAGGTAAGGTTTTTAATAATTGCAAATAAACACCAAGTATTTTACGAAGGCTTTGGAAAGGATTTTTAATTAAATCTCTACTCAAGCAAGTCCATAAACCTTTTACCAAAGATAATAAGAGCAATTCTTTTTATTACCATGGATCTATATAAAGGAGTGTTACAAATACCGCCTTCACTTTAGCTGGATCTACTGCTATTCCTTCCTTTGAGATCACATGACCCAAGAAATTCACTTCCTCCAACCAAAATTCGCACTTCGAAAGCTTCGCATATAACTGCTTCTCCTTCAAAATCTGCAGAACTATCCTCAAATGTTCCCCATGTTCCTCCTTGTTCTTGGAATAAATGAGGATATCGTCTATGAATACTACCACGAACGAATCTAAATACGACTGAAAGATTCTGTTCATGTAGTCCATAAACACTGCAGGAGCGTTAGTCACTCCAAAAGGCATGACTAAATACTCGAAATGCCCATATCGGGTTCTAAAAGCAGTCTTTGGAATGTCGTCTTCCTTCACTCGAATCTGGTGATAGCCCGATCGAAGATCGATCTTTGAAAACACTGCAGCTCCCCTCAACTGATCCATCAGGTCATCTATCCTTGGCAGAGGGTACTTGTTCTTAATCGTTACCTTATTCAACTGGCGATAGTCGACGCACAACCTCATACTACCGTCCTTCTTCTTCACTAGCAAAACTGGAGCTCCCAACGGCGACACACTGGGTCTGATGAGTTGATTTTCCGCTAACTCCTCGATCTGCTTTTTCAGCTCAGCTAGCTCTACTGGTGCCATTCGGTAAGGCGCTCTAGAGATTGGTCTAGTTCCCGGTATCACATCGATCGAAAACTCGACCTCTCGAACAGGTGGTAATCCAGGAATATCGTCAAGAAATACCTTTGGGAAGTCTCGAACTACAAGCAGTTCTTGAATGTGATTGTCCACATCGACGTCTAAAGAAGTTGAGATCATGTATACATGGGCTCCCTCTCTAAGAGAAGCCATAACATGATTGGCAGATACGTGCTTGGGTAAGGATTCGTCAGGGTTTTCAAAAGTTAGGGTCTTAGTGAAACAATTCAACTGAACATGGTTAGAAGATAACCAGTCCATTCCCAAGATAACATCGATTTGGGATAAGGGTAATGTTATCAGGTCAGTGGGAAAAGTCTTATTGTCTATCACTACCGGACACTTAGGGCAAAAAGTCGAAACTGTGACCGGCTCACTAGTAGGGGTAAACACAATCAAATCATATGGTAGAGAAGCTACGATTAGGTGCAATCTACTCACAACATCATCGGATATAAAAGAGTGCGTAGCACCCGAATCATACAACACATTTAAGGAAATCTCACGTATAAGACATGTACCTTGGATAAGACCATCATGGTTTGAAGCCTCTACACCGCTCATCGTAAACACCTTTCCCTTAGCTTGTGGCCTCGCAGCACTTCCAGCATCGTTTCCTTTCCTTTGTTTGGGGCATAACCTTGCAAAATGACCAGGTTCTTGACAGATGAAACAAACGGGTTTGGGATTACACTCATTACCGAAGTGACGTCTACGGCATCGGGTACAGAAGGGTGGTGATGTTTCAGAGTTCCTATCAGTAGGGTTATTACTGTAACGGCTTCTACTCCCATTGTTGCTCCAAGTGTTGGCATTCCTATTTCCCCGGTTGCCATTGTTGTGATTGTTGTTCCTTTGGAACCTCGATCCTCCATACCGATTGTCCCTTCTACCTCCGAATCGATCGTAGGGTCCTCGCCCATGCTGGGTTCCTTGCCTCACGTTCTGGTAATTGGAGTTGTTCCTCATCGGTCCATGGGAACTTGAGGGTACATCAGACTTATTACCGACGTTCTTCGCCTTAAGCCCATCCTCATAGATTCTACCTCTGCTCACCAAGAGCGGAAAGCTCTCGATCCCCATATGTATAAAAGCCACTTAATCTCAGTCTTAAGTCCATCGAGAAACTTTGCGCACTTCGACTGATCGTTTCCGGGTTGATTGTAGTGTGGCACGTACTTCACTAGCTCCTCAAATTTCGCAGCATATTCGCCGACCGACATATTCCCTTGAGTCAGGTGCATGAACTCAATCTCCTTCTTCAATTTCATGTCGATAGGGAAGTATTTTTCCAGGAATCTTTGCTTGAAAGAGTCCCAAGTGACAGCTTGTTGTTGAACCTCCATAACTTGCCTAGTGTTCTCCCACCAATCAGATGCCTCCTTCGTCAACATGTAGACCACGTAGGTTACCTTCTGAGCATCAGCGCATTGCATAGCGGTAAAGATCTTCTCTAACTCCCTAATCCACTCATTAGCGTTCTCCGAAGCGTATCCACCGGCGAATTCCTTAGGGTTCCTCTTACAAAACTCATCTAATCCCCTATATTCCTGAGGTCCTAAGTTTTGGTTTTGGTTGTTCTGCTGAGCTTGCTGGTGCATCGCGTTGAGATTCTCATTCATACCCAGAACTGCAGCAGTCAGCTCGTTCAGCATGTCCTCGGTGTTCCGAGCTGCTTCAGGAGCATGACGACCTCTTCCTCTTCCAGACATCGTAAGCTATATTCATTAACACACTAATAGTTTAATATACTTATTAACGCATCTAATCACACAACCTAATACATCTAGAGAGCATACAACAGAGAACATGTAAGGCAATGTTCAGGCCGCATGGACAACCATTGCTCTGATACCACCAAGTGTAACACCCCGATTTGGAAAACTCGAAATAAACACTCATCAAATGTTAATTAATTCTTTTGGGAAAAATAGGGTGAATTTTT
The DNA here is from genome assembly GCA_037953625.1 of Crotalaria pallida. NCBI lineage: Eukaryota > Viridiplantae > Streptophyta > Magnoliopsida > Fabales > Fabaceae > Crotalaria > Crotalaria pallida. The sequence goes on from CM075653.1 coordinate 31,000,313, forward strand.
TTTTTTGAAATGGGAACAATACTCGACTATCGAGTTTCCCAAAACAAGGTATTACTTTTAAAAATCCTTTTCTCGAAAACGTTTGCGGAAGTTTCTAAAAACATTTTGATATTAAAAACTCACTTTAAATAAAAGAGTAAAACATTTGGTCAATGGGAAACGTATTTGACTTGCTTACAACGGTTTGTCTGTCGGATCACGATAGTCTTTCAAAAACGGTTTAGAAAACATGCCATAAAAGTTTCCACCAAAAGTGGCCACCACAGAACATTGGTGCCATTCTCAATTAAACATATGTCTTAACAAAAGCATTTCAAAAAGATAAGGGGTACACTTGATACATATCAGCAAGGGTCCTTCGGGAACCTATTTATAATCTACTAGCAGAAGCTCCTTCTCGATCCACAGCGTAAGTCTTCAAAAGCGATCTCCGTCGTCTATCCATAGTCCTCTCATCGGCGCATCATGGTCAGTAGGTCCTCCCTCCGGGAGTAGCATCACCAGCTCCACCGTCTTTTAGAATCGAAGATTGATAGTCACATGTGCACAAGAAGTTGAGAGAGTAAGTTATCCGAATGGAATTACTCCCATCGACTTCTTGGAATTACACTAGCGACGCATACCAGAACATACAAACAGCACAACGGACAATATAACAGGCAATTATATAAGATGCATGGGGATGCAATGAAATCGTCATATTATCTAACATTTTATCTTTTACTCAAGGATTCTCTAAATTAATCGTCTCGTAAAACTGAATCTCTTTAACCACTCGTCTCGTAAAGTCGAAGTCTCTTGATTAGTTCGTCTCGTCTAGAAGAAGTCCTCTTGTTCACAGGTCTCGAGTCCACAACATCAGTAATTCAGGCTTTATAGTTCCAGGTCTCGGGTCTACATCTCCTCGGAATCCATCCACCTAGTCGGAAGCAATCAGGAGTACAGGATCTCTAACCACACCGGCTTTTACTGGATGGCAAAGTGAATGCATTCATAAAATAACAGCCCGGGAAAATAAATACAATAACCTCATCCGGCCGTGTTCGAGCATCCCTCTCACTGATCAAGAATTAGTCAAGGGGGTGTTAGTCCTCTGTCTAGTGTACATGTGGTACTTCGTCCACACCACTGAGTGACCAGCTCCGACCGGTTCAGCCAGGGCCCCTATGGTTTTTCCCACCTAGACAGACTTCTCAAGGCTTCTTGAAGAATCACCATCATTACCTTCCCCTATCCTAATCATCAAGTGAGTACCACGCAGGTAAACACTGTGTCTTCCTCTCCACTACTTCGGGTAAAGGTATAAGGTCGTGGGGTTATACTTTTCTGTCCTAACGTCGACCCATCCTAAGTCATCTCCGCCATACAGCTCCGACTATATGCGGAATGCTTCTGTGGGACTCGACCACTGTGTCTGACGGGCTCCGACCCATCTTGAATCATTTCGGCATACGGCTCCGACCAGTATGCAGGATATCCACAACTTGTCTGACGGGCTACAACCCAATCAGAATCAACCTCGCCATATAGCTACGACTATATGCAGAATATCAATCAACGTTCTGACGGGCTACGACCCATTCAGAATCAACATCAGCATACGGCTCCGACCATATGCGGGATATCCATCAAACATCAATAGATAGGCTCCGACCTATCCCGAATCATCCACACTCAACATATGGCTACGACCATATGGAGGCTATCTCAACACATGGCTACAACCACGTGGAATCTATCATCATAGAACTCAACGCTCATGGCGTTCACGTTCAAAGCGTCATCGTCATCATCATAGCGACAGCTCGATCCACGTATTCAGCGCATCAGCATCATCCGGTTCATCACGCGTTCCATCCCTTAGAGTTTCGCTCTAATCGTCGGGGAATTTCTTACAGTTTTCTATGTCTTTTCTATTCTTATTTTATATCGTGGGATGATGCAATATGCTCATGCAATGACAATCACGCACAATAATATATCTCAACATAAACAATAATATCCATCAATCAATACCATGTAATATTATAGGTCTGAGTCTTCGTATACCGCGATACAAACAATCACACAAATTATCGGGTATACTACTAACTACGATAGACCTTTACTCTGACTTTGAGAGAGTACGGAGTGTCCTAGCATACTCACTAGACACCAAAGCGTCTTAGGATAACTTCTCTCTCACCTGGATTCGCAGTTACCGAATCTACAAGTCCCGAGTGATTCGCTTCCTTCCTCGTCTGCCCGACTCCAACTTCTTTCAAGTCCCAAAAGGTAGATATGTGAGTGTTCAACTTTATTTACTTATTATTCTTAAAGTTATTCTCAAGACAATTTAAGAAATCTAAACATTGGGTTCATTTAGAAATTGAAACATCAATCCTCTTCACTCAAACTCGTCCAAGGTCAAACATTAACTTTCATACTTTAGAATCATGAGAAAATAATCAATTAAATTTGTTTAATTGAAGAGTTTCTTTGCTGGCCCCTTTTGGACAGCATTGAATCCAATTCCAAAAACACCGAAAAATGACACTTTTCAAATCATTTTTGACCTAGATCGAATATCCATAAAAACATAGCTTTAAAGCATCTTGAAAACACTTTTAAAACACTTTTAAATGAGAAATATAGCTTAGAAAATTCTGGAAAGCATCATGTCCTAAGTTTTAAATTCATTTTCCATTATTCACAATCAACTCGAATCCACAAACAAACCAAGAATCATGAAAACAATCAAGTAAACACCTAAATCAACCACTCATCAAGTTTAAACACTTAGATCTACATGAGGGCAGCAAGATACTCAAGTAAAACATTCATTTACTCCAGGCATTTCACAATCACAAGCCATCAAGTTACACATAACATGTTCACAAACTTATTCATACATATAGCCCAATCAAATGAGGAAATCTATCACTTAAACATGCACAAACCGAATCATGCATCACACATACACTTAGTCACATTCTCATTGATCTTTCACTTAGTTAATTTCATCTTAGCAAAACTTCATCTTATCATGCATGACTATGTCAACACCGTATGCATCATGGGTTGTTTAGGAAATCATTTCTTCAAAGATCAACTTCACAAATCAACCCATAGTTCCATGACATTAACACGTATTCAATTAAGAGAATTCAACTTAAAAATTAAGGTCTAAACCGTGACCTCAAATAGGTTTTCTCAAAAACATTTCCAAGGATTCAAGACTTGAGAACAACTCTAGATTAAATCAACAATTTCACATAATTCATTGAGCAAGTAAAAACATAATCCTAGCATGCATTCTACATGAAACCGTGGGCATCACATGAGTTCCTAAACAATTTATATTTTTCACTTAACACATAAAATCAACTCAAAGCTTAAGGAAATCACATGTTCATCAACCAAACTTAAGAAAATCTCAATCTTTTTGATTTAGCATGTAAAACCGTGGCTACACACAAGGATCACAACATCACATATTATTAAATTTCAAGATCATATCATGTAAGAGATTAAGCAAAGGAAATCAAGTTCATACTCATGATTATAACTAAACCGTGACCAATCCATGATTTTCTTAAAAGAATTTTCTTAGAGTTTCAAACTTCGATAACATGCTTAGAATCTCATGGTAATCTCATGCACATAATCAAGATTCAATAACAAAACTCCTAACTGAAAAACTAAGTGCAAACCGTGGCCATTCACAAGAAATCACCAAAGAAATCAATCATTTTCAAAGACTTTTCACATTAGGATTCAAACATCAAGTAAGGCAAAGTTCAAGCATAGATCTTGACATGCATGCAACCAAAATTATTAGACCTTCAAAATCTTTCTATGAAACTTAAAATCAAATTCTTTTCTAAAACATTTTCAAGAAATCAAAGAGAAAACTTCAAGACCATGAAGAAAAACATTTTCTTAAAAAAACTTTTAGAATCAAGCTTAGAAAAATAACATGCATCACACCCTTTTCAAGTGAAAATCAAAGTAAAGAAAGAATGAATGAAAAAGAACAAGAATTAAAGAAAAAGGTTTGAAGCTTTTAGGTTCATATTACAAGTTCTTACTTAATAAAAATTTTAAGGATTCAAGTCCAAAATCTTTGATTTTCTCTCCTATCTCTTCACGGTTTCTTCACTCATCTTCTAAGGTCCATGGTTTCTTCTCCTCCTCTTCACTAATTTGGCTTGATCTAGCTTAGATCATGAAGATTCCAAGGTGTTGAGGTTTGGTTCTCCTCCTCCTTCAATTCGGTCTCACTCTCTCTCACTTTCTTCACCAAGAGTTTGATGATTCTCTTGGTATTTTGTGTTTGGCTTAGGAAAAGAATGGAAACAAGGAAAGTGTTTGATGAATGAATGAATGAAGAATCCACTCACTCACTCACGGTTTTGGTGTTGTTGGTGTGTATTGTTGTTGAAGTTGTTTGTGTGGGTATTGAAAGAAAGAAGAAATGATGAAGATGGGATGAGGAAATAAGAATGAACACTCACTCCTTCCTCCTCACGGTTTGGTCCCTTTTCTTCTATCCATTCCAACTTTTCTTATTTGCTACTAAGGGTTTGCATGGAGGGCCTTGATGCAATTTCCTTGGTCTTAGTTTCCTTCCCATGGCTCCTTCCTCTTCCTTTCCTTCCCTTCACTTTTTCTTCATTCTTAGGTCATGCTTAGGTCACTAGAGTGATGTCATCTTGTTGACTAACAAGGCATGCCACTTGTTGATCAAAGAAGTGAGCTTAGTGTCCAAGCCATGCATAGCATTCGGCCAAGAGTGATTAAGGGTAGGTTAGGTTAGTTAATTAGGTTTAAGGCACTTAATTAAGGTTCTAATCATGATTAGGGTAGGATTAGGTTAATTAATCTAGGTTTAGTCCACCAATCCTTAGCAATTAGGGCTTAATCAAGGATTAAGGTGCTAATCAAAAACTTAATCACAGGTTTAAGGAAAACTAATTTAGGTTAACTTACTAATCAAAAGGGTTTAAGGTCTCAAGAGAGTGATTAAGCGCTTAATCAAGGATTAAGAGCTCGATTAGGGTTTCACTCCTCGATTAGGGCATCGATTAGGGTTTCTAGGGGTGATTGGACTTGATTCTTTAAAGCTTAGAAAAATAATTTCCATCTTAAACCATAAAATCATAGAACCGATTAAGAAAACAAAATCTTATTCAACCACAATCAATCAAGCGTACAAGGTCACACACATAAGCAATCCGAATTTCAAACATAGGAACTCATCATGAACTCAAAACTCTTTCAAATCAATTCTTTAATTAATCCGATTAAAACAATTTTCTTAATTAGGGACTTTCAGAAGTGAGTCAAATGGCAGGCGTCACAGCTTCGCAGTCGGATTCCACACAAAATAATCTTTTACTCTTTATCGTGGACTATCCGATTCGCGCCACTTCGCAGTCGGATTCCACACAAAATAATATTCTTTTTATTAGTTACTTCTCTCAATCTTGATATTTCTTCAATTATCTTCCTCTTTTATCATCAATTATCTATCACTTACTTTCACACTTTTCTGGGTCCTTAATCAAATTATTATTCTTAACAATCATTTCATCATCTAGCAAATATCAGCACCTTTAGCACATAGAAGTACATAACATCATCATCAAGCAAATATCAACACATAAAGCACATACAAGTACATAACCTCATCATCAATAAATTCACATCCCAAATTATTTTCCTTAATTTATTTACTTATTTTCTAAGTTCAAATTATCAGCTTTATCAGTTATCCCAATGTGCAAAGTCCTAAAACTAGCAACAAACTCTCAGCAAGCATTATATACATACTAGAAACTTATCACTAAGATAAGGTAACACTCACTCCTTACCTGGCCTTTCCCAAAAACATACTCCTTTTGTATGATAGTGACCAAAAGCATCCGAGTCCATTCTTACGCGCGGTGACAGGTTCAAATGCTCCTTCATCGTCTAATCGTGTTTATATAAAATAAAGAATCATCAAAATAACGAACTAAGGATCAATCAAACGAAATAATAAAATGATCACTTAAAACTTGATTGAGAATGTTACAAAACATAATTTTTCGTTATACGAAATAAGCTAACAAAGTATTAAAATAGAAATCTTTCGGGGTTAACTAAAAACAAGTTTTAGAGATAAACTAATAACTAATAGCGGCGTCAACACACTTGATTATAGTTCGTAAACCAAAGTTAATCAAGATTAGAATAAGAGCCAATTTCTACACAAAATAGTTTAGTTTCTCATTGGAAAGAAATTAACTTTCAAACTAATATAATCATTAAAATACGTTAGGGTCAAGTATTTTTAACTTCAACGCATAAAAGTAAAGGCTAGCATTGCTTGAAAATGGCCATTCTTTATTAAAAACACTTTAACTATCAAAACTACATGCTTATCAAAAATAATTAAAAATTACATAGCTTTAATAACAATTTGAAAAGTCGATGTTTATGATACTTGACACTACGAATTCCCAATTGAGAGAGAGCATTCTTTGATAAAAATAAGTCTAAACTAATTACCAGAGTCCAAATAGGTACACCCCCTTCAATTCGGAATTAGAGCTCAAGGTCGATTTAAACTCAAATTAACGTATGTCGAATATATACCGGATTCCTATTTAATTGGTTTATCGTTAGTGCAGGGACAATTCAGCCCAACTAAACAATAACTCAATTACCTAGGGATCCAACACATTTAATAAAATACTTCTAAACCAATTGTTTAGCATAACGGTTAACTAAATGTTATAACAAAGCAAAGTAGCTAATCAAAACCATTATCAATATAAATATAATTAAAATCTATGTAAATCATGATTTAGCTTAATTTCCATAACAACAATAAAATTTCTAGAACAAAATATCACTATCTAATTATCAATATTATTACTATTAATATTATTATCATCAAAAGCAACACAGAGCACTTAAAAAGGTATTAGGGATATACCCTCAATTTGATTTTGAAGCAACAAAGAGGAGATTTGTTCGGTCCATGGCTCCACCTGGATTTGGTTCACACCAAGTGGGTCCAAATCGGATGAAACCGGGTTGAACCGTCAACACAAGGGCTAGCGGTCCGATCCGAACCCGCATCCGCTGCAACAAGCATCAGGAGAGGCGGCGCTAGAGGCTGTGTTGGTGGCGGTGGCAAGACTTCCATGGTGGTAGCGAGCAGCAGATCGCGATGGAGGAGAGGAACAACGGCAACGCGTCGCGAGTCGCGACTTTGAAGAGAACGCGCGACGGTGCTTGTTGGTGGCAACATCGACAGTGTCAAGCGACGATTCTGGGAGAAGAGAGAAAGACAGCGGCAGCAACAGATAACAGTGGCGGCGGCGCTAGAGTTTGGCAACAGCGGCGGAGCTTGGCGGTGTGAAAAGAGAGAGAGAGAGAGAGAGAGCGAGAGAGTTGAAGCGTCGGAGGGAGAGAGAACCGAGGGAGCGTGTGACAAAAACGAAAGAGGGAGAGACAACGGGCACTGGTCTTAATGGCGGTGAGAAAGGGAACTCAAAGAAGAAGAAGGGTGTTGACGGCCGAGGTAAAATAAAGGGGGTTCTTAGGGTTTTCTTTTCTTCTTTTCTGAACACACACATACATACTTTATTTACCACTATTATATTCATTATCTTATTTTATATTTTCCAAATAAATACCAATAGAATTTAAATATCCAACAAATACAAGTACAAAAATCATAGTTAGAAATTTAGAAGTATTACAACTTATTTTAATATTGAATATATCAAAATTAAAGTAAATTATAGGATTATATTTTCAAATAGGGTAATAACTTTAAATGAGTTTACTTTAAGATATAGAAATAAAATAGTCACATAGAAATAATATAAGGTACTTTATGAAAATACCAACACTTTAATAATTATATATAAGAATTAATCATTTAATTTTATTATATATAAAAACTAAAAATTTATAATAGCAAAGAAAATCAGGATGTTACAAGTCTCATCCCCATCTTTGAAGGTACTTGAATTTCGGGGATGAAATTCTTCTAAGTAGGGGAGAATTGTAACATCCTAAAAATTTTAAAGTGTTAGAAAGATTAAATTAAAAACCTAAACTAATAAGCTAAAGGATCCGTTAGAAGCCTAAGATGAGTGAATAGATGTTAAAAGAGGTAAAAAAACAAGTCAAAAGTGTAAATTCAAATTTTTAAGCAAATTGGACCTAAAACCAAAACTCTAGAAAAAAAATAAAAATAAATAAATAAATAAATAATGGGCCAAAGGCCCAAATAAAATAAATAACAAATAAATAAAAAAGAAATATATATAATAGTTGACCAATGGCCCCAAATCCAAAAAAAAAAAAAAAAAAAGTCACCGACTTTGGGGAGGTTCCATACCCTCCCCCAAAGCTTCCTCATACTATTATAAATATAGGGGCTCACAAACCCAGCATACACACGGTAGAAACACACACACAACTTCTACTCGTCTAGTTTGACATTTACGGTTCTTTCGATAAAAATCCAGTCAAAACTTTGCTTAAATTTTCAACTCTAAAATACTACTATTAAATTTCAATATAAAAATAAAATTTTAAGACATTTGGAGCAAAGTTCGAGGACTAGTTGAAACCCTGCCAGAGTCATTTGTTACCAGGTAAAAGAGGAGTAATACCTTAGCTTAGGATTGGTTTCTATTACATGCACAAGGAAGGTTTAGCAGTATAATTAAATTATTTTTTTTTATTGTTTATATGTTGTTATTCTGCCCAAATTTTATTTGAAAATATTAAAATTTAAGCTGTTATTTTACCCAATTTTTTATTTTAAAAAGTTGAGAATATTAAAATATAAGTTGTTATTCTGCCCAACTTTTTATTTAAAATTATTAATTTATAAGTTGTTATTTTTCCCAATTTTTACAAAAACAATAAATATTAGTTTATAAGCTATTATTTTGCCAATATTTTATACATTTAAAATTTAAGTTGTTATTCTGCTCAACTGCCTATATGGAAAATGCAAAAATATAAGCCGTTACTCTACCGGATTAAATAATTAAATGGAAAAATGAATACTTATAAGCCGGAATGTCGCCCAAAATTTAAAATATTCTTATGGAAAATCCTAAATAATTTGTGCACCTAGTAACAAGTGAATTCTGTCATCAAGGGCAATAAGAGCTCTAAGGCATGTGGGTATTAAGTGAGACCATTTGTGACTCCTCCACTTACCTGGGAATTTACTTGTAGAACTCGGTGGCAAATTATTGGGAATTTTTCTATTTGGATAAAGTAAACTGATGGGAAAAATTATATTAAAATAAAGAAATAAAACTGTTAAAATAATTGATAAATTGTTATGATGGCAAGTTGCAAAAGTTGAGAATTTTAAATTAATGAAAAGAGAAAACACTAAACAATGATGTGGCAAAAGAAAGATTAATGCACAATGAAATATGGATTTATCGATATTGATATATATTTATAAACCCAGCCGGCATGGGATATATGATATGGGTCACCGATGAGTTAGCCGAAACCCAATAAAGAGGTTGCTGATGAGTTAGCCAGGACCTCAATTTAGTGGGTTGCTGATGAGTTAGCCAGAACCCAGAATATTCATGGGCTGCTGATGTGTTTGCCAGGGCCCAGGGTTGCTGATGAGTTAGCCAGAACCCGAAGTGGGTTGCCGATGAGTTAGCCGGGACCCGACCGTATCATAGCCCCACGACATGTGGTACGTGATATTATTTTAGTACCAGATGTGTTAGCCTGGTGCTAATTGAGGAAGGGTTGCTCATGAGTTAGCCAAAACCCGACCTACGCCAGCCACTTGACTGGTGTTAAATTAAAAGACTTATTAACTTAAAATACATGTTAAACCAAAAGACTTGCTCGAATATTTAAAATCTAACTACTTAAAAAAAAGTATTAAATAAAAACATTAATAAAATGACTTAACAACCTAAGACTTAATAAAAGTATTTAATGCTTCAAAACAGACTTAGCACTTGTGATAGATTGGATAAATTTCTAAACCTAAGCTCTACTATTTGCCCCTTGTGCGCGCAGCATCAAGAATCGAGTGAGCATTTGTTCTTTAATTGCAATTGGAGTAAGGAGCTTCTTACTCTCCTTGCAAATTGGATGTGCATTCCGATTGAGAGCTATGATAGTCGTAAATGGATTAAATGGGCTACCTATGGAGTCAAGGAGAAAGCTTACCGGAAGATTGTGCGTGCTCTCCTTGCGGCGGTGGTGTATGAAATCTGGACGGAGAGATGCCGGCGTTTGTTCCAAGTCAAGCAGCACAACCCAGAGGCAAGAAGCAGAGTAGTTCTTCGTGAGTTAGCAATGAGGATAATGAATAAGATTAGAGACTTCAGTACTTGTAATAATATAGTTTTAGTCCAAAGAGTTATGTGTTTTATTTAGCTTTAATTGATCTTGAGTTTTGGTTTTTCCCAATGAACCCTTCCTAGAAGGTGGCATTGGCCTGTGTAAGTGCTGAATTTTGTGAGTTGGTATTAATAAAAATTTTTATTTACCAAAAAAAAAACTTAAGACTTAATAATTCAAATAAAATTATTTTGATGTTACTCTTGTTTGGGGTTGTTTTCTATACTTGCCTGAGTCTTGTTTATGTTGTATTTTTAGAAACTATTACTTAAGCTAGGAGTTATTACTCACTCTTTGCTTAATTTTTAGGTACCGAAGGTGACTATGAGCTTTTCCAAGCAGAGGACCAGCACACTCCACCCAACGGAGTGTGAATTGTGTCAGGATGCATAATGCTCTGAGACCGTAGACTATGTTTAAAACTTATATATAAGTAAATTATGTATTCTCAGGGCATGTTTTTGAAAAGTGTTAGACTATATGTAATGAACTCCAAAGAAAATGTACTCTTGCTAAAAATTAATAATAAATAAAAAGATCTTTTTGAAAAATTATGATTTTTACCCAAGCATTTCTACAAATTTCTAACAAACAAATAAATTAAGAAAATAAATTCGACTTAATTAGTAAGGGTGTTACACTATACCCCAGACATCAAACACCTCACAGAACAACATAGGTTGTTGCGGCATCTGTTGCCTCCAAGATAGGGCGCCTCCTGCTCTTTGACATTGGTCACATGAGCTGCAGATGTTGCTTGCATCCTTGAAGATGGTAGGCCAATAAAATCCAGAATCCAGCACCTTTCATGCTGTCCTTTGAGTCCCAAGGTGGCCTCCAACTGGTGAAGCATGGCAAAAATGGAGAACCGATTGGATCTCATGATCTAGAATGCACCTGCGAATGACTTGATCACTGCAAAAACGCCACAAATAGGGGTCTTCCCATACATAATACTTGGCATCGCTCTTAAGTTTGTCTCTTTGAGCCCTGGATGCCAAGGGTGGAAAAACAGATGCAACTAGATAATTTACAATATCAGCAAATCAAGGAGTAAGGGGAGGGGGATGTGAAACATGCAAAGCTAAAAGTTGCTCATCCGGGAAATCATCCCGGATAGGAAATGCATCCTCCTCTCTCTCTATTCTGCTCAAGTGGTCTGCGACAAGGTTATGCGCACCACTCTGATCCTGAATCTCAAGATCAAACTCCTGAAGGAGTAACATCCACCTAATTAATCTAGGTTTAGAGTCTATCTTTTTCAAAAGAAACGTCAGAGCAACATGATTAGTATACACTACAACCTTAGAACCTAACAGATATGATCTAAACTTATCAAGTGAAAAGACAATGGCTAACAGCTCTTTTTCAGTTGTGGTGTAATTAACTTGTTTTGCATCTAAAGTCCTAGAAGCATAATAAATCACATGTGACAGCTTACCAACCCTTTGGGAGAGAACTGCTCCCAAAGCATAATTTGAGGCATCGGTCATGAGCTCAAATGAGAGGGTCCAGTCAGGTGGTTGGATGATGGGAGTGGTGGTGAGTGCTCTCTTTAGCTCATCAAATGCCTTCTTGCATTGTGCTCAAAACTCAAATGCAGTATCCTTTTGAAGCAAGTTGGATAGTGGAAGGGCTATCTTGCTAAAGTTCTGAATAAACCTGTGATAGAAACCTGCATGACCAAGAAAAGAACGCACCTCTCGCACGCAAGAGGGGTAAGGCAAATGTGATATTACATGCAGCTTAGCAGGGTCAACCTCTATGCCCTTATGCGAAATAATGTGCCCTAAGACTATGCCTTGTTCTACCATAAAGTGACATTTTTCAAAATTCAAGACAATGTTAGTCTCAATGCACCTTTTAAGCACCTTAGACAAACTATCAAGTCATGCATCAAAAGAGGAGCCATATACACTAAAAGCATCCATGAAGACCTCTATGCAATGCTCAAGTAAGTCATTAAAAATACTCATCATACATCTTTGAAAAGTGCCAGGAGCATTGCATAGGCCAAAAGGCATCTTCCTATAAGCAAATGTACCAAAAGGACAGGTAAATGTGGTCTTATGTTGGTCCTCTGGTGCAATACAGATTTGAAAATAACCAGAGAAACCGTCTAAGAAGCAATATTGAGATTTACCTGCCAGGCGCTCCAACATCTGATCAATGAAGGGAAGAGGAAAGTGACCCTTGTGGGTCGCCTGGTTGAGCTTCATATAGTCAATGCAGACTCTCCAACTGTTCTGCACTCTAGTGGTAATCAGCTCATCCTTCTCATTTTTGACAACTGTCACCCCAGACTTCTTGGGAACTACTTGAACCGGGCTTACCCAAGTGCTGTCTGAAATGGGGTAGATGATACCAGCTTGGAGCAACTTGGTGACCTCTTTCTTCACCACATCAAGAATCTGGGGGTTAAACCGTCTCTGGGGTTGTCTCACTGGCTTCGCCCCATCCTCCAATAAAATCCGATGCATGCACATGGAGGGGCTAATACCAGGTATGTCTGCCAAAGTCCATCCTATTGCCCTTTTGTTTGCTCTAATCACATCCAGCAGCTTCTTCTCTTGATCAATAGAAAGGGAGGTAGAGATGATCACTGGAAGTTTCTGCTCATCCTCCAAGTAAGCATATTTTAGATGAGGAGGAAGGGGCTTCAGGTCCAATAAAGGTGACTGCATCATAGATGAAACTAAAGGGGCAGCAGAAATGGATTCTGCCGCCTGCACCTGAACAAATAGATTAGACTCATGCATAACAGAAATGGGGTTAGGGTTAGCACAATCTGAATCTATATCATATGAATCAACATATGCAGTAGCAGAATTTAAAAACTGGTCAATTTCAATGCATGCAGTGCACATTTCGGAATCAGAACATGCAGAACAAGTGAATGAGTCAGTGAAAGATGGCAAATCATAATCATGCAAAAAGTCAAGAACATGCTCATCAATCAGATCATCAAGCAAGTCAACATGAAAGACAGAGTGGTCATTAGAAAAATGTTTCATAGCATCAAAAATATTGAATCGAACCACTCTGTCATCAAATTCTATTGAAAGTGTACCTGCATGCACATCAATCTTGGTTCAGGCTGTTTTTAAAAATGGTCTCCCTAATATGATTGAGACAGCACTACGAGAGGTGTCCTATTCCATATCAAGAATATAAAAATCAGCAGGAAAGATAAGTTCACCAACCCGAACCAAGACATCCTCTATCAAACTTGCAGGGTAGGCAGTGGATCTATTTGCCAAATGGATAACCACACCCGTAGGTTGAAGAGGTCCAAGTGAAAGAGACTTGAAAACAGACATAGGCATAAAATTAATAGATGCTCCTAAATCTAGCAAAGCATTCTCAAATTTAGTATTACCTATGATACAAGGTACAAAGAAAGTTCCAGGATCCTTACACTTTTCAGGAATATGAGGGATGAGTTTACCTATAAGAGCAGAGACATTTCTTCCTGTGTTGATCCTCTCATTGCCCTTGAGCTTCCGTTTGTGTGTGCATAGATCCTTCAAGAACTTTGCATACCTTGGAATCTGCTTGATTGCATCAAGAAGGGGTATGTTGACTTCCACCTTCCTGAATGTGTCAAGTATCTCTTTGTCAATCTCTTCCATTTTCTTGCTTGGAGTCACCCCCCTTGGTGGGAAAGGAAGAGGAATGTGGGGTGGTTGTTGGGCAGCAGCAGGTGTTGTGCTTGTGGAAGGCTGAGCTGGATGGGATTTTCTGGTACTTGTGTGCTCACTCTCCTCGACCATTTGGCTCTTCTTGTTGGGTGAAACTAGATCATCTTTGTTGAGGTCAGATTCTGGTGTGGGTGTGACAATCTGCTTCCCTGACCTTAGACTAATGGCACTCACATTCTGGTTTGGATTGATCACTGTTTGGGATGGCAACTTGTTAGAATTCTGAGATTGCATAGTGTTGATTGCTGTTGCCATTTGTCCCATCTGATTGGTCAAAAAGATTGAATGGAGGCCTCTTGTCTTTGAATGGATGCTCTAGTTTCCTGTTGGAATTGGAGATTTTGCATGGTCATCTGTTTCATCAGCTCTTCCAATGAAGGCTGCTGCTCAGTACTAGGAGCTGGTGGTGCAGAATTAGCCTGTTGTTGCTGCTGTTGTTGTCTCTGTTGCTGGACTGGAGGAGGTACATATGGTGGTCTGGAATTGTTCTGAAATTGAACCTGTGAAGGTTGCTGCTGATCAGACCATCTCAGGTTGGGATGGTTCCTCCAACCAGGGTTGTATCTATTGGCAGAGAGATCAAAATTCTGTGGTTGCTGGTTTCTATTGTTGAATATGTTGGCGGCATATGCCTCAGGTTGGTTAGCACCAGTCGTTGGTTGCTGCTGCAAAGAAGGGCATGCATCTGTGGGGTGCTCAGCAGATGTGCATATGCCACATAATCTAGCAGGCAGAGACAACTTCTTCTGGTTGATGGCCAATTGAGTGACCAAAGTTGTAAGTGAGTCTATCTTCTGTTCAAGCTTCTCAACCTTACCAGAACTTGTGCCAACACCATTCACTCTTCTCACTACGATTGCATCGTTGTTGCCCCTTGCATGGAATTGTTGACAATTGGAAGCCATCTTCTCAATCTTGGCTCTGGCTTCTAAAGGTGTCATGTCTCTTAGGGCACCACCACTCGCAGCATCAAGCATGTTTCTCTCCATGAGGTTGAGACCTTCATAGAAATATTGAATAAGCAGCTGCTCTGAGATCTGATGGTGGGGGCAGCTCGCACACAGTCTCTTGAATCTCTCCCAATACTCGTAGAGAGTTTCTCCACTTTGTTGCCTGATGCCTGATATATCCTTTCAGATTGCTGTTGTTCTGCATGCAGGGAAGAATTTCTCCAAAAATGCCCTCTTCAGGTCATCCCAGCCTGTGATAGAACCAGGTGCCAGATCGTACAACCAATCCTTGGCTAGCCCCTCTAGGGAGTGTGGGAATGCCTTAAGACAAACATGATCCTCTTGCACATCATGTGGTTTCATAGTAGCACACACGATGTGGAACTGCTTGAGATGTTTATGAGGATCCTCACCTGCAAGACCATTAAACTTGGGCAACAAATGAATTAGTCTAGACCTTAGCTCATACGGGTCATCGGGAT
The DNA here is from genome assembly GCA_037953625.1 of Crotalaria pallida. Lineage (NCBI taxonomy): Eukaryota > Viridiplantae > Streptophyta > Magnoliopsida > Fabales > Fabaceae > Crotalaria > Crotalaria pallida. The sequence continues at coordinate 31,015,832 of CM075653.1, forward strand.
AATGGATGCACAAATCTTCAATAGTGAAATCAGGTGCAGCCAGGGTTGGGATGGTTCCTCCAACCAGGGTTGTATCTATTGGTAGAGAGATCAAAGTTCTGTGGCTGCTGGTTTCTACTATTGAAGATGTTGGCGGCATATGCCTCAGGTTGGTCAGGACCAGTCATTGGTTGCTGCTGCAAAGAAGGGCATGCTTTTGTGTTATGTTCACTGGATATGCAAATACCACATAATCTAGCCGGCAGAGACAACTTCTTATGGTTGATAGCCAACTGAGTGACCAAAGTTGTAAGTGAGTCTATCTTCTGTTCAAGCTTCTCAACCTTACCAGAACTTGTGCCAACATCATTCACCCCTCTCACTACGATTTCATCGTTGTTGCCCCTTGCATGGAATTGTTGACAGTTGGAAGCCATCTTCTCAATCTTGGCTCTGGCTTCTAAAGGTGTCATGTCTCCTAGGGCACCACCACTCGCAGCATCAAGCATGTTTCTCTCCATGAGGTTGAGACATTCATAGAAATATTGAATAAGCAGCTGCTCTGAGATCTGATGGTGGGGGCAGCTCGCACACAGTCTCTTGAATCTCTCCCAATACTCGTAGAGAGTTTCTCCACTTTGTTGCCTGATGCCTGATATATCCTTTCAGATTGCTGTTGTTCTGCATGCAGGGAAGAATTTCTCCAAAAATGCCCTCTTCAGGTCATCCCAGCCTGTGATAGAACCAGGTGCCAGATCGTACAACCAATCCTTGGCTAGCCCCTCTAGGGAGTGTGGGAATGCCTTAAGACAAACATGATCCTCTTGCACATCATGTGGTTTCATAGTAGCACACACGATGTTGAACTGCTTGAGATGTTTATGAGGATCCTCACCTGCAAGACCATTAAACTTGGGCAACAAATGAATTAGTCTAGACCTTAGCTCATACGGGTCATCGGGATAATGGATGCACAAATCTTCAATAGTGAAATCAGGTGCAGCCAGGGTTGGGATGGTTCCTCCAACCAGGGTTGTATCTATTGGTAGAGAGATCAAAGTTCTGTGGCTGCTGGTTTCTACTATTGAAGATGTTGGCGGCATATGCCTCAGGTTGGTCAGGACCAGTCATTGGTTGCTGCTGCAAAGAAGGGCATGCTTTTGTGTTATGTTCACTGGATATGCAAATACCACATAATCTAGCCGGCAGAGACAACTTCTTATGGTTGATAGCCAACTGAGTGACCAAAGTTGTAAGTGAGTCTATCTTCTGTTCAAGCTTCTCAACCTTACCAGAACTTGTGCCAACATCATTCACCCCTCTCACTACGATTTCATCGTTGTTGCCCCTTGCATGGAATTGTTGACAGTTGGAAGCCATCTTCTCAATCTTGGCTCTGGCTTCTAAAGGTGTCATGTCTCCTAGGGCACCACCACTCGCAGCATCAAGCATGTTTCTCTCCATGAGGTTGAGACCTTCATAGAAATATTGAATAAGCAGCTGCTCTGAGATCTGATGGTGGGGGCAGCTCGCACACAGTCTCTTGAATCTCTCCCAATACTCGTAGAGAGTTTCTCCACTTTGTTGCCTGATGCCTGATATATCCTTTCAGATTGCTGTTGTTCTGCATGCAGGGAAGAATTTCTCCAAAAATGCCCTCTTCAGGTCATCCCAGCCTGTGATAGAACCAGGTGCCAGATCGTACAACCAATCCTTGGCTAGCCCCTCTAGGGAGTGTGGGAATGCCTTAAGACAAACATGATCCTCTTGCACATCATGTGGTTTCATAGTAGCACACACGATGTGGAACTGCTTGAGATGTTTATGAGGATCCTCACCTGCAAGACCATTAAACTTGGGCAACAAATGAATTAGTCTAGACCTTAGCTCATACGGGTCATCGGGATAATGGATGCACAAATCTTCAATAGTGAAATCAGGTGCAGCCAGGGTTGGGATGGTTCCTCCAACCAGGGTTGTATCTATTGGTAGAGAGATCAAAGTTATGTGGCTGCTGGTTTCTACTATTGAAGATGTTGGCGGCATATGCCTCAGGTTGGTCAGGACCAGTCATTGGTTGCTGCTGCAAAGAAGGGCATGCTTTTGTGTTATGTTCACTGGATATGCAAATACCACATAATCTAGCCGGCAGAGACAACTTCTTATGGTTGATAGCCAACTGAGTGACCAAAGTTGTAAGTGAGTCTATCTTCTGTTCAAGCTTCTCAACCTTACCAGAACTTGTGCCAACATCATTCACCCCTCTCACTACGATTTCATCGTTGTTGCCCCTTGCATGGAATTGTTGACAGTTGGAAGCCATCTTCTCAATCTTGGCTCTGGCTTCTAAAGGTGTCATGTCTCCTAGGGCACCACCACTTGCAGCATAAAACATGTTTCTCTCCATGAGGTTGAGACCATCATAGAAATATTGAATAAGCAGCTGCTCTGAGATCTGATGGTGGGGGCAGCTCGCACACAGTCTCTTGAATCTCTCCCAATACTCGTAGAGACTTTCTCCACTTTGTTGTCTGATGCCTGATATATCCTTTCGAATTGCTGTTGTTCTGCACGCATGGAAGAATTTCTCCAAAAATGCCCTCTTCAGGTCATCCCAGCCGGTGATAGAACCAGGGGCCAGATCGTACATGTAACACCCTCACAATTATTTAGATAAATTAGGATTTTATAAAAATGGTAACTGAAAATTTCTTTTTAAATTAAAATACTTAAGAATATTTTTCCGGAAAAACGGACAGAGCTTCCTCTGTTTTTCGGACTTTCCTAAAATTTCCAAATTTTACCTGTTTAACCTGTTCAGTCCAGCAAACTTTAAAACATAAAACGATATAAATATTATCCAGAAACAGATCCTAATGCCCTGAATATCGCAAATAGGGGCGTACAACTAATACATATTTTTAAATTACAAAATAGTAGTTTTTTTAACATATCTAAAACTGCAGTCCACTCGTAAATAATAAACAGATACTCCACGTAGTGGAGGTTCAACCTGCTCGGCCAGAAACTGTGTAAGCTCCAATATCAAAACCTGAAAAATGGTTGTAAGGGTGAGCTTTACACATGAAGTAGAAAGTAGTTCCTAACTAAACATAATGACCTACTAAGTCAAACACATTTAACACGTAACACATATTTTCAATCATCAAGCCAAGCATGCATCGCACACAAACAATAGTTCTCTTAGCACTCTTAAATCCATATCCTTTGCCCTTTTAGCTTTTTCATGCACTATTGATTTTTTTTTCTCTCACTCACATCATATTATCTTTCAATCTTGCATTCATTCATTATTTCTTCCTTTTATATTTTTCTCGTTTACTTCTCTTTGTTTCTTTTTAATCTTTCTTTACTTCTTTCTTTTTATTAATTTGGCTACAGGGTCTCACGACCAGGCCCACTGACCTAACCTGCACCAAATATTTCCTTTATCATCTATCCACAGCGTCTAACAACCAGATTCATATGACCTAACCTATGTCACAAGGTCTCACGACCAGATCTTTCGACCTAACCTGCGCCATAGGGTCTCACGACCAGATCATACTATCTAACCTGCGTTGGCCACAGGGTCTTACGACCAGATCCCACGATCTAACCTGCGTTGGCCCATTCTTTTATTAGTTCTTTTATCAATTGGCCACAGGGTCTTACGACCAGGTCCTCCCAACCTAACCTGTGACAGGTATCCTTTTATTATTCTCATCCTCATTTAATTTATCTTATTTAGTTATTCTTTTCATTTATTATCTTTTCTCTTCTTTAATTTCTTTATAATTTTCCTTTTCTCTTTTGCCTTTTATTATTAACTTGTTATCTCATTCGTCATTCAACACACATTTACCATACAAGCATACTCAACAATTTTCACATTTTATATTTTTAATTCCCTAAGTTTATGCCACGACATTTTTAACTCTTTCTATTCCTTAGTTCTCATTCTAGTTTTTACATCTCATACATATATATACTTTCTTTTATTTATTATTTTACATCTCATACATACATACTTTCTTATATTTATTATTCAATTCATTACGTGATACACATTTAGGACACAAACATCACAATTCAACCACTTATATGATTCACATATAACTGTTTAAATCAACCAGGCATAAAGAATAATAATCATTTATAATCATTCACAATTAACAACCAGAGTTCATATTCTTCAAGTAAACATACATGATAACATATAGCGCTTAACCTGCATATTCAATCACCAACATCAATTTATAGTTCATTTCATTTACTTTCTTACTTTATATTTCATTTAAATTAATTACCCAATAATCAGTTATAAGCATACCCACATATTCTTAGCAAATATTATATAGTAATTAGAAAATACTCCCTAAAGCAAGGTAAAGAACCCCTTACCTCGATTGACGAAAATAAAAAAATAACCTCAACTTCGGGGCTTCCCGACGAGAATGAGCGGTGATCCGTGAAACTTTAGTGACCCGGGGTGATGAACGGATCCGTGGCGGTCAACATCGATGGGTGGCGGTGTGTCGGCAGTCGATATCGGCGAATGACGGTGAAGATCGGTGGAGAGAGAGACACGAATCGCAAGGGAGAGAGAGAGGGCTAGGAGCGGTGGTTGCTTGCTCGTGGTGGTTCGGTGGTTCTTTGGTTAGAGAAAATAAACAAATTAAAAGCCAAGGGAGAAAGGAACGTAGGAATTAGTGGAGTGGGCTACTGTGAACTGGGTTTTAGATTTGAGAAGCAAAGTTCCCTTCTCCCTGCTGCGTGCTGTGTGCTGCGTCTTTCTTCCCTCTGTCTCAAGCGTTTTCATTTTCTTTAGATTTGTTTCATTTCTGGTGGGGGGTACTTGGGCTTTAGTATATATAATTATATATTTATATAGTTACGGTGTGCAGTATAGTAGATTATTAGGAAATTATATATTTTTTTTATATTTTGTGTTTATTTGTGGGTCAATGTGTGTAAGTATTTTGGATTATAACCAAAAGTTTGATGATCCAAAAATAAAATATATTTAAGTACAACAATATTATATTTTTAATTACTCAAAACTGATTAAAAAATAATAAGGTTACCGGTCCCTACATATGGCTATTGCGTAAGAAAAAGTATCGAAATTCAAAAGCAATTATATTTTCTCAATTCTGATGTTAAACTTGATAAAATATAATATTTATAATTTTGAAATAGAAGATCATTATATATAATTCATACCGGTAATATATTAAAATCGGTCCAGAAGCTAAAAATAAAACAAAATCCGAATGCTATGAAAATTTACAGGGACGCTCAAAATATTAAATTAAACATATCTTCTTAAAGAAACTATTTATAAAAATGCCTCTAGGGCTTGTCAGTTGAGTTCCCTGTTAAAATATTAATTAAACTAAATAAAAGTACTTTTTTTATTTTTGAAAATCGTATGATAACAGATTTACACTTATTTTTGACTAGAAAACATATTTCAATTATAATGACGAAATCAAAATTTTATTACGGCACTCAAATCTTGAAAACATCATATTAAATCATTTAATTATTTTATTATTAATTTTCTATTATTATACGTTTCTAACACTAAAAGATCCATTTTCAACACTCATTTAACCTTGTTATTATTATTACTATTATTTTAATCGCGCTATTTTTCTAATTATACTTGAGATTAAAATTTGGGATGTTACAATTCTCCCCCACTTACTGGAATTTCGTCCCCGAAATTCCGTTCAAGTCCTTAAATGGAGAGTCATCCCATTAGACAGGGTTTTTAACTATGGTCTTTACGACCCTTCGGTTTCGTTCTCCCACTTAGGATACTTCTAAGTCCTTACTCCTGGACGCCTTCAGGCTTACGCTAGAATATTCTACTTCTTGTTCTCGCCCGGCTTTCCCTTTCGTTCCCATCTTTTACTTAGATAAGATTTTAGTTTGACTACTAAGTTCTCCCCCACTTGGCATTGACATGCCGAGTTATATCAACGACAGGAAGCAGAGAATTGAATGCGTCAAATCCTGATCGTCCTTCCTACAACTTTCCATGAAGAATGTAAGGATTTGACGACGAAAGGAAGTGCAGTCTATCTAATTCCACGAGGAGTTTGTGCTTTCGCTTTAAGAAAAATAGCCTAAGATCATGCGATCCAAAGATTTTTTTTGCAAAATGTAGCAGCTTATGGCTAGAAATTTCCCGGAACCAGATCGAATAATTAAGACTGGAACTCCCGGAACGATGAATATTCTAGGATAAGAAACAAGGAGAAGATCGTAAATTCACAATGTTTAGTAGATTGGAGCGCGAAATCATTGATCCGTGATCAAAAATCGCTACTTCGAGGTCATGTCAAACCAAGAAGAATGAGGAGGAAGGGATCTACTTGCACAAATTGGGGTACTAATTAAGGCTTTCAGATTTACTATTAAATTCTTAAACGATTTCCGATGGTCAAAGGTTGGAGGTTGGCAAGCATTCTTGACGTTTGAACATTCTATTAAACACTATTTTAGACCAACGACACTCAAGACATACCTTGGGTGTATGTCAGCAATCCCTTACAACCCTCTTCACATTAGACCTTAAGGAAAGCTTGAATGAATTTGATACAGAACAAGAAAGCTAATGAAATTTGACCTTTCTATCACCTTAAGACTTGCACTACTTTCGAAATAGAGAGTCGTGTTGGGTAGACAAGTTTGAGAAGGTTGTGGTGTCTGACCACGTATGGTTTTCTCCATACTGTATGGTGACTGGCGGGTCCAAGAGGGTTGCCAACATGACAAGAATCGGGTAGATACAGGCACTGGAGACGATAACATGATTAGATACATTTCAAGCAAGAAGATGAAGATCATCCTAAAGAATGCATTTTTACTAGATATTCATAGAAAAAGGCATTTCCTCCAGACTAATGGTTGACTTCGTCCATACTCTGACACTTGTGAGTACCATCTTCGATTATTAGGGAAAGGTTCTTTCGGCTAAGCGTCCAGATTTAATCAGCTAGGAGTAACGGATTCCGACTATGGTTCCTTACTCCCCCACTTAGGAGAATTTCGTCCCCGAAATTCATATCACACGAAGCAAGGGTTAACAACGACTTGAGAAAAATTCCACCAAAGCTTTCTATTCTTTCTTAACTTACTCCCCCACTTAGAACGCTTCTAAGTGAAGGATTCGCCGTGACTTCCACTTACTCCTTAGGATTCTTAACATTGTACACTCGATCGGTTGTGATCCTCTTAATCACAACACCTTTCCAATTTCTAGTACCCGGTTCAATAGCTTGGGGTCATTCTATTGGGGAATTTGCTGGCAAGATTGGCCAACTGGTAGCTCCTTCTATACCGCGACTTATACCTACAATTCTTGGTTCTTAGAGAAGGTTCTCTGAGTCAAGTATCGAACTGAGGATAACGACGCTTAACCATGCTTTTTACTCCCTTGATGCGGGTCCGACAGGGTTCACCTCAAAGATTAACCTTAGCGACATTCGCGTCCTACTCCATTGATGCTTCAACTCCGCTTGTTCGACAGTTTCAAATCGTCATGGGAATACCTAGAAATTGGTCCTACTCTAAGGTCACGGTCAAAGTTTAGCTCTACCTCATAATTTACCAAAGGTTGGTTCCCAACCGTCTCTTCAAGAACTTCCATAGCTACTAATGCGGGGTATTGAAGTTTATAGTTACCTGGTACTCCCAGGTTAGGATAGCGTTACTAGACATCTAACTCATGTCCAGCATAACATCCTCAACTTAAATATGTAACATAGGACAAATTATTCCAAGTTATTATGAGAATTGTTAAGTTTAGGAAAAGGTTTGTGTGGGGTATCAAGTTGGGATTGGGTGTAGAGCCTATGGAAATGAATTAGAAATAGAAAATCATCAAGATATGACTTTTCCACTAATTAATCGATTACTTGGATGGTTAGTAATCGATTACAGGGTCTCTGATGAAAACAATAAAAAGTTGCAGCAAATCTAATCGATTATCTCATATGAAGTAATCGATTATTATGAGCTGTAATCGATTACTTTCAGGGCTTTAATCGATTACAAGGCCTCTGGTGGGAAGTCCTAGAAATGTTGCATTGAATGAATAATCGATTATCAGGTAAGGTAATCGATTATTTGTTCACTTGAATTTTCGTTCCGGCACGCGAAGATGGCGATTTCACGCATCCTTAAGATGTCTTCTCCGAAGAGTTAGGGAGAATGATAACTAATGATTCGTACGGTATTCCTACCAACAATAAGCCCAGTCTCTTCATGGGTATACGAGGACACTTTACACTTTGTCCTCGCTCGTCTTTCTTTCTCATCAACATTCTTCACTCGAATGTGACCTAAACTGGTTTACTAAGTTCTCCCCCACTTGGCATCGACACACCCGGGTGTGTCAATGTCAAGGGGTAGGCTTGGTCGATTCTAAGAATCAACTGTCTAAGTTCTCTTATTCGATGGGGAATGCGGTTCGATGATTCAACTCGATTGGTTTTAACAAGAAAATAGGGGCTCTATGTATGCCCACGAATTTACTCTTGATGTTCTTAGAAGTTTAAGTTTGTTTTTAATGTAAGCTTTTAAGATTAGAATAAGGGGCTGCTCAAGAAGACTAGAAACGCGCAGTATTAACAATCCCTTTGAAAACTCCTCAAGGAAGACTAAAGTGAAGATAGAAGAGTTCTATCGTTGACCGCCCAAACCATTATCAATCTCATAAGGTTGCATTCGGCTTCCTCTAAACTCGAACCTTTAACCTTGTTGCTGAATCCTTTTAATCTTTTCATTCCAGCACCAATTCCTAACTCTTCCAACCCCTCAAGTCCTTCTCCTTAACCTCTCTTATTTTCCCCTAGTCTTCTCATAGTTATAGAATTCTGCCTATACCCTTAAGCCATAAACGTGGCCATCATAAGCCCAGAAATCCTTAATTCCTTCCCCAATTCAACAACCACACTCTTCAACATCACAAGGGCTCCTTCAAAGATAGATCCTTACGAGGCTGCCTACAAGGAGAGTGCTATCGTATAAGGAGTAAATCTCCATATTTTCTTAAAGAAGTCTAAGTTTTTATCATTATACTACTATACTAAATAACCTAAGTTAATAAGGAGTAACTATGGAAGTATGAGCATTTATAGGCTACAGCCCTAGTAATGTATGGGGAAAAATTTCTTGTTACCCCAAATAAAAGATCATATACCAACGTTCATTGTTTTAGCAGGCTACTTCTCAGACATTAACTTCACAAATATAATTTCCATCGGATGCTTTCTACCTATATAAAAAAAAGTCATTTTGTTGTCCATGTACAGCAAGACAACACATTTTGGTGCATAGTCTTTCACTTGGGGCAGAACGGTCAAAGGAGAAAATACAAAACACAACAAATATTAACATTAAAATCTTTGCCCCTATAACAAGTCCAGTACCCATATGACAACACAGCAATGGCATACAATTATTGTCTCATCAAAGAGTGCGTGAAATAGCGAGCAGCCAAAATATGCCTTAATAAATTTGAGAAAATGCACAATATTTCCGGAATTACTAAAGTCTATAATCCGTACATCATATATCATATCAACCATCAATATCCAGCCATTAAATATTCTACACAAGCTCACTAAGCGCTATAAGTCATAAATTTTTTTTCGCAACCATTCCTATTATGATGCTACCAATACTCCCCTAAGTCATAAAGCTAATCTATTTCTAACTACAAGTTACTCGCTTGGTGAGTAAACTACAGGAGTTGTGAGTTCACACTCCAAGGCCGAGGAAAACTGCTCTGATACCATAATGTAACACCCTCACAATTATTTAGATAAATTAGGATTTTATAAAAATGGTAACTGAAAATTTCTTTTTAAATTAAAATACTTAAGAATATTTTTCCGGAAAAACGGATAGAGTTTCCTCTGTTTTACGGACTTTCCCAAATTTTCCAATTTTGTACCTGCTTAACCTGTTCAGTCCAGCAAACTTTTAAAACATAAAACGATATAAATATTATTCAGAAACAGATCCTAATGCCCCGAATATCACAAATATGTAGTACAACTAATACATATTTTTAAATTACAAAATAGTAGCTTTTAACATATCTAAAACTGCAGTTCACTCGTAAATAATAAACAGATACTCCACGTAGTGGAGGTTCAACCTGCTCGGCCAGAAACTGTGTAAGCTCCAACCTCAAAACCTGAAAAATGGTTGTAAGGGTGAGCTTTACACATGAAGTAGAAAGTAGTTCCTAACTAAACATAATGACCTACTAAGTCAAACACATTTAGCAGGTAACACATATTTTCAATCATCAAGCCAAGCATGCATCACACACAAACAAGAGTTCCCTTAACCACTCTTAAACCCATATCTTTCGCTCTTTTATCTTATTCATGTACTGTTGATTCTCTTTTCTCTCACTCACATTATATTATCTTTTAATCTTGCCTTCTCTATTTATTTCTTTCTTTTATAATTTTATTGTTTACTTCTCTTTCTTTCTCGTATTCTTTCTTTATTTCATTCATTCTTTCTTTCTTTTTATTAGTTTGGCTACAGGGTCTCACTACCAGGCCCACCGACCAAACCTGCACCAAAATACTCTTTATCATCTATCCACAGGGTCTAACAACCAGATTCATATGACCTAACCGATGTCACAGGGTCTCACGACCAGATCTTTCGACCTAACCTGCGCCATAGGGTCTCACGACCAGATCATACTATCTAACCTGTGTTGGCCACAGGGTCCTACGACCAGATCCCATGATCTAACCTGTGTTGGCCCATTCTTTTATTAGTCTTTTATCAATTGGCCACAGAGTCTTACGACCAGGTCCTCCCGACCTAACCTGTGACAGGTATCCTTTTATTATTCTCATCCTCATTTAATTTATCTTATTTAGTTATTCTTTTCATTTATTATCTTTTCTCTTCTTTAATTTCTTTATAATTTTCCTTTTCTCTTTTGCCTTTCATTATTAACTTGTTATCTCATTCGTCATTCAACACACATTTACCATACAAGCATACTCAACAATTTTCACATTTTATATTTTTAATTCCCTAACTTTATGCCACGACATTTTTAACTTTTTCTATTCCTTAGTTCTCATTCTAGTTTTTACATCTCATACATATATATACTTTCTTTTATTTATTATTTTACATCTCATACATACATACTTTCTTATATTTATTATTCAATTCATTACGTGATACACATTTAGGACACAAACATCACAATTCAACCACTATATGATTCACATATAACTCTTTAAATCAACCAGACATAAAGAATAATAATCATTTATAATCATTCACAATTAACAACCAGAGTTCATATTCTTCAAGTAAACATACATGATAACATATAGCGCTTAACATGCATATTCAATCACCAACATCAATTTATAGTTCATTTCATTTACTTTCTTACTTTATATTTCATTTAAATTAATTACCCAATAATCAGTTATAAGCATACCCACATATACTTAGCAAGTATTGTATAGTAATTAGAAAATACTCCCTAAAGCAAGGTAAAGAACCCCTTACCTCGATTGACGAAAATAAAGAAATAACCTCAACTTCGGGGCTTGCAGACGAGAATGAGCGGTGATCCGTGAAACTTTAGTGACCCGGGGTGATGAACGGATCCGTGGCTGTCAACATCGATGGGTGGCGGTGTGTCGGCAGTCGATATCGGCGAATGGCGGTGAAGATCGGTGGAGGGAGAGACACGAATCGTAAGGGAGAGAGAGAGGGCTAGGAGCGGTGGTTGCTTGCTCGTGGTGGTTCGGTGGTTCTTTGGTTAGAGAAAATAAACAAATTAAAAGCCAAGGGAAAAAGGGACGTAGGAATTAGTGGAGTGGGCTACTGTGAACTGGGTTTTAGATTTGAGAAGCAAAGTTCCCTTCTCCTTGCTGCGTGCTGCGTCTTTCTTCCCTCTGTCTCAAGCGTTTTCATTTTCTTTAGATTTGTTTAATTTCTGGTGGGGGGTACTTGGGCTTTAGTATATATAATTATATATTTATATAGTTACGGTGTGCAGTATAGTAGATTATTAGGAAATTATATATTTTTTTTATATTTTGTGTTTATTTGTGAGTCAATGTGTGTAAGTATTTTGGATTATAACCAAAAGTTTGATGATTCCAAAAATAAAATATATTTAAGTACACCAATATTATATTTTTAATTACTCAAAGAGTGCATCCTCAACTTGCTTTTCAATATCAAAACAATTTTCAAAAATAGTTGAGGAGCTATTTTCTAAAAACATCTCTTTATCAAAAATATCTCCATTTTTCAAAATATCAATTTCATTTTCAATTAGAGATAATTTTTGTAAAGAGTCCAAGTTTTTATTTTCCAAAGATGTCAAATCATCATGCAAATCATTATATGCAAATTGTAGAGATTTAGAACAAGGACTAATTGCAATTACCTCATGGTCCTCATAATCCAAGTAGTCGGATGTTTTAATTTCATCTGCCATTGATTCCGCATCCAAGTCACTTGATTCCTTCAGTGAGTCCATAAAGGTTTCAAATATCCTCTCTAAGTCATCGCAGTCGCTTGTTGAGTTACTCCCCACGCTTTCACTTTCATCATCAGAATCTTCGTCTAGGGAGTTGGTCCTTTCACGTTCTATAACAACTTCTTGTTGTTCCTTCTCCTCTTTCCTGTGGACACTTACACTTTCAACAAGATCATTAGTAGCATAGTGTAGATGTAAGGTGTCCCAAATATCTTTAGAATTTTCACAATTTTCAATAATAGTAAATGCATCATGGTTCAAAGCATTTTTAAAAACATGCATAGCTTGAAAATTCAAGGAAGAATATTTTTCATCAAAACCATGTAAAACGACATTCCATAGACGAATGTTGATAAATTGTAAAAATATTTTCATTCTCGTGTGACACCCTTCTTGATTATCCAAAAATAATATAGTACTTAAGCTATAATAGTGGATAATATATGGACTTGTGATTATTAAGAAAATGTGAAAATACAATTTTCTTTGAAAAGCGGGTGGACAAACTAAAACTTGGAATTCTTGGAGAAGAAATTCGAAATCATTTTAAACAATTATATCGAGTTCGACAAGTTCTAAAATCTTTTAGTGAATTGGGTAACCTTCGTATCTTGAAATCGTATTTATGTAATAGAAAATGAATGAAGCTACCCCTTGCTTTAATTGATAAACGGATACCATCGGATACTTTTCACAGTCAAACTCTTAAATAGATTAAATCAGAGTAAGCGGAAATTATAGGACTATGCAACTAGTAATAATATCAAACATAGATTTTTATATATGAAAAGAGCCATGTCTACATAGTCCCATCATCAGTCTCCAAGAACCATATACAAGTCCATCACAGATCTACATCCTCATATAACCATAGCCTAGAGTACTCAAAAGTATATCTACATAATATATACATAACAAAATATGGACTCTAGGAGTGGTCACGTAGATCCGGCAGCATCAGATGTAGTAGTAGTGATAGCAGTAGTCTCCAAGGAACATAAGTAGTAAGGTAGTAGTAGCATCATCATCAAAGCCTCAGCAGCAGCAAAGTATCCTCCACAGCCTCCACACATCGGATCCACTGATCCTCATCACATACCATATGCACATACCTAGGGGTCATCGTCCCTCCCATCACTCCCAGTAAAATGCACGACAGGCTCGCCTCCGGTCTCGTCCTCCACCGGATTCTCCTCGATCTCATTCGAGGGAGAGTGTACCCTACCACTGCGTACAGGGTCAGGAGATGGTGAGACCCTGACTGGGCTCCTCGAATCAGAAGGGGGAGTCTCCTCGCGGACGACTCTAGAAGAAAAAGGGTGTGAGCGGGTAGGTTGAAAATAAAAACTATGATATGAGCGAGCTGGTCGTGTGGGAGGTGGTCCATGGTAAGTATAAAAGAGGGGTACGTGCATAGTGTACATGATGGGAATCCTAAATCTACGAGGATGAAACCGGACCATCGAGTTGGGATGGTAGAAGATAACCTCTACCTCTCCCTCGAAGACCGCTCGGTGATCCTCGTAGATCCATATGCCACTAAAAAGTGGCCGGATCTCAACGCAAGCGATGTAACGTGACATCACCTACAAGGGCATAGGGGTAAGCATTTCTATACACATAATCAACAGAGTATAAATTTGCACAATATGAATATGTAAATATGCGACAATGAACAACAATCACATTTAGCACTTAGCAGTTATTGAATGCAATTAGGATGCTCATACTTGTTTCATTTATCACACTTAATTCAAATGAGTGGCATGATGCATGAATCTAGCTCTCATGCCTATCTCCATCATTCTATGTCACTCTTTGACGTCCATCCCTGACAACCCAGCACTCACCAGTGCGTTGTATTCCTAGGTATACAACAGTTCGTACATTCACCAAGAATGTACACGACATGCTTGGAATCAATGCCACCCGAGCAATGTTATAACGTGCCACCCAAGCAACGTACCATCATCCAAACGGCCCATCATCCAAATGGTATAACCGTATCGGCATCCACTCAGCCGACCACGTCAACGACGTGTCATCAAGCAAGCGTATTGGCACTCCCAGAGGCCCTCCTCATGTTACCAAAACATGATAAACGACTTACCATCCAAACTCCAAATGAATGCATCATTTTTACGATTGAAGGAAATTGATTACTATATTACATGCCACCTAGGCACATTCCGTCATCCAAACGGTGTATCCATATTAATCAATTCCTCTTAAGCTCAGATCCCTTGGATTATGGTTATGAAATCCTTAATCAATTGAGTTAGAATTGAAAATGGTGTTTCTCAGGTTCTGGGTAAATTACTCGAGTATAATTCAGCATACTCGAGTGTTTTTCAAATTTTCCAGATTTCTCGAGTGTACTTAGGGTTACTCGAGTGTTCATGACTTTCTGAGGATTTGGGTTTCAAATTCAATAAATTACTCGAGTAGTTCATGGGTTACTCGAGTGTTCATCATGATTTCCAGAATACTCGAGTCACCCCTGCATTACTCGAGTGGTTTGCCTTAACATGTCCTCAGGTCTTGCTCGATACTCGAGTACCAGACACAATACTCGAGTGTTCTTGCTCAAATTACATTGTTTTACAAACGTTTTACTCGAGTACCTGGTCTAATACTCGAGTGTGTCGCAGCAGAAAACACTGAAATCTTAGTTTCAACATACCATTTTCATTTCTACTCATTTCCAGTCCATTCCAAGGATCAACAGAGTTAACATATCATAATTTGAACATGTGACAACATTCATTTCATATCAAATAACAGATTTGACAGAGAATCAACCATTAATGCATAGAATACTCAATTTGGCAACTCAATACCTCAAATTGCAAAATAAACATCACACTCATGAAACAATGGTCATTTAAGCTTGCATGCATGATTTAGAACTTGCTCAACACAGTTTTAGAGCATGACTTGGTCTCCAAACCAAAGTTCCTATTCAATCTAAGCCCTTAGAGCCTCTTGGTGGCTCTCTAATGCATTTAATGGAATTTAAACTCTATCTAGTGTACGAAATTTACTTCCCCTTACTCTCAGACGTGTTCCAACCAAGAATTTCCAAGAGAAAGCTCTCCAACCCCAGGAATCACTTTGAGCTTCACATGCATGACAGTTTCGAGTGCAGCACCAAAATTGAATTGGTTCACACATGAAACAGAGATAAAAATTGGGGATTTTAGTTTTCCTAGATTCTATGCAACATAAACTAACTAGAGAAATCGAATTGAGACTCATAGGATTCGTGAGCTTACCAGAAATCGGAATCAAAGTGAGCCCCCAGAACCACTTTGACAGATAACAGTCTCAACTTCCAAGCTCCAAATCTTCCACCACACTCACTCAATCCTCACGATTTTAGTGTCTATACAAAGCTCGTGATGTGAGCTTTGTATTGGTGTATAATTTATCACTCATATCAGCACACAGAGGAAGAATCGAATGAAACGATTCAAGAACCCTAACACACTAACTCTTCTTCAATTCGGCAAAATGGGTTGCTTAATCCGTCAACCACGGCTTAAATACTTGGCCAAAACCTTCATGCAGCTTGACACGAAGGCATTGAATTGTTGAGGAAGACGATTTCGTGTCAACACACGAGAATCGTTGTTGGTGACTCACCAAACGCACTAACTCGTGCAACTCTGTCCAGAATACTCGAGTATTCCAGAAAATACTCGAGTAGTTTGCCCAGTTTTTGAAAAATAATTATTTTATTTACTTTCCCTCCAAAATCTTTCCTATATTTGCTTCTAGGTCCCAACCCAGGGACTAATATGCAAAAATACCTATTTCATGCATAAATATATTTATTAAAATAAATTCTAATAATATAAACACAGGTTTTAATCAAAGATTAAAAATAGAAATAATTAATTATAATAAACTTTATAATTAATATTCCATTAATCCAGGATTAAAATTTTGGGGTGTTACACTACTTCCCCACTTAAAAGGAATTTCGTCCCCGAAATTCACTCTTCAAAATTACACTTTCTTAAAATTAAATAAAGACTATCTTATCGTTTCTCAAAATATCCTTTAGGAAAATTCTTCCCCACTTAAAAGAATTTTCTTATGTTCCTTTAAATTTCCCATCTCAAAATGTTTCACTAAACATTTAAAAATAAAACTTTCCTCGAATAATACCTTTGTGTTTGAAAGCATGTCGCAACTTTTCCACAGAAAGAGTTTTCTTAAATTTCCTCGAAAATTATTTCATAATCATTTCAAAGAAAAACCTTAGGCTAAACCTTTCCGGATAACATACATATTTTTTTTTTAAAAAAAACATTTCTGCATAAGCTTTTTGAGGGAAAACTTTTCTGAAAAACACATTTCAACTACATATCTTAAATTTAGAACATTTTGCAATGCATGCGTCGATGAAAAACTTTTCCCGCTGTGCACTCTGATCAGTCACGCACGATCAACGAATCATTTATATGACTTTATTCCTTAATAGTTACAAACATTAGGGTGATCAGTCCTAATATTCGAACCATTAATAATAAAATCATTCCTTAGAGATATAATCTTTCTCAAGAAAGATTATACGATATATCTTTAAGTTGGATGAACTTACAGATAAGGAGTGTTATTGCCACTATCAGACTTAGACAGATTGTCAATTCTAAAGAAATTTCCGTCGGGGAGACAAATACTTGTCCTATCCCGGTGGTTGTTAATCCCTCTAGTCTTAACTAATCTTCCTCTTTCTGTAGTGCCCAAAGATATTTATCACATCCAACTGTGATAAGCGTTTTGATCACCGAAATTCCAGTTAAAGATCTGCTCAGGTTTCCAGATTACAAACGATTTAATTAACGCAATCGAAAACATTGATTACGTTAATTCCGATCAGAGAAAGGATAACTCAGATTACCTATACGTAAATCTAACTCTCATCCTAAAAGGTTGGACACCCGTCCAAACCCAACTCGCTTGACGACCATTCCCTTCTTACTCTTAACCCTTGCTGAATCTGGTGAATTAAACTCGCAGCCTTTCACACCTGCAACCGAATGTCCCAGGTATACCACTATCTAGTCCAAAGTAACGCACTTCATTTCCTACACACGGAGTTGGGCAAACTCTTACTTCTCATTAACATACTTTATAATTCTCACGATCGGGGTTCCCTTAATTTTGTCATTCCTCCATAATTAATTTTCTTAACTACCTTTCACTTCCTTTTTCCCAAGTCCCTCTTATACTGGTTTTGGTCACTCATTCTACCAACCACTTATGCTCATCCATTGTACTTATAAATTCCACATACGTTGTCCAATATTGAGAAAATTCCTTATGCATTAATACTTGATAGCTGGTTAGAGGTTCGGACCTAATCCATTCTAAACTTCACATGTTTGAACCTTCCGCCGGGTCGTACTGCAGCATACTTCCTTGATCCTTTGAACTTGGCAAAGCCTTTTCTGAGACTAACACTTTCTCGTTCTACGTTTAGCAATTCAACCCCTTACATCCTTCCCATGCCTCTTGAGAATTTTCTTCAGTTCCCCAAGTCGTCTTTTCGAATGCTATTCAAACGATGTATCAATCTTTGGTTCCAACATTCATCTTACACGGTTCCCACAAGTTCCTAGCTACATCACTTAATATAGAAGTAGCATAACATTTTATCTACTCATCTCTTGTGTGTGTGAATCCAAAATTTTCACTCCCAATTCATGAATCGTTCAAGATATAAATTCTTGTATAAAGAAGAATTTCTTTCGTCCACTGATGTAAATTGGTTCTCTTATATTCTATCAGTCAATCTCTTACTTCCTTTCAACTTCCCTACTTAGGATAGCCTCTTGATCACCTTAAATTTTCCATGAATCGTTCTTCGACTCAATATTTGTCATTACCTTTCACTTTACTGATTAAGTATTGAGGCTCGAAATCAAAACTTTTCAGACCCAACCATTGATGATAACTCCAATTCAACCTCTTCTTTTAGTCGAGTTAATTCCTTCATACTCCTTTGATCTCCGAATTCCCAAGACAAAGAGCCCGAAAGACAAAAACCTTTGAATCTTTTAGAGTGAACATACTTGTTGCAAGTTTCAAGTCATACAACAAGAGTTCACCCCGGGTGTATTCGATCACTTAGATGCATACACCCCCACCTTCCTTCCTTAAGACTACTCTCTCTTTCGAGTCCTTGTCTCGACACAGGAAATTATTCTTTAATACTCCCGTATGAATCGAGTAAGAGCAATGTAAGAGAGGTTGTTAACCTTCACTTCACTGACTGAAAATCCTCGTTGCATTCTTATTTCATATGAAAGGGTAATCTTTTCGGGTTACTTTGGTTACAGGTACTTGACTTAAGGGAGTATATTGATGGTCCTATATTAGCGCTTAATCAGCCCACTCCCAAAATCACGTCTCAATATGATAAAGGTAGACAGATTAATTTGTTTCTAAAGACTCATCCCAACACTTCCATACAATCGATAAGGCTTGCCTTAGAAACAACTACAGGAACGCTCGTAGGGGTTTCTATATAGAATACTTCAGATACAGTCAAGGTCAAATGATTCATACATTCATAATAAACAAATGAATGCGTAGCACCACAACCAGGCAACGCATCACAAAGCTGACCATTTAGCAAGTAATTACCTTGCACAAGATCGAAGGATTGGCTTGCTTCTCCACCCCTAAGCGTGAAAACCCTCCCTTGCACCATGGGTTTGTCAGTTGCCCCTCGGGAACTAGCCTTGGCCGGTTCCTGGCAATCCTTCGCAAAGTGTCCCGGTTTCCCACAATTGAAGCAGTTATTTGTTCCCCAACAAAAACGGCCATGATGACGACGCTTGCACTTGTCGCAGAAAGGAGCCTTACTTCGGAAGTTACCTCCATCACTACTTCCAACTTTTCCTTTGCCCTTCCTCCGGCGATCATACGGACCCTTGCCTCGATTATCGAAACCTTTGTGCCTTTGAGGTCCATAATTTTGACTATCTTTCCTCTCTGATGCTTGCAGTTTTTCTGCTTTCTTGTCATCCGCGTACATTCTACACATGTCCACCAATGTAGGAAAACTTTGGATCCTTTGATAACTGAAAGTAGACT
Source organism: Crotalaria pallida (assembly GCA_037953625.1). Lineage (NCBI taxonomy): Eukaryota > Viridiplantae > Streptophyta > Magnoliopsida > Fabales > Fabaceae > Crotalaria > Crotalaria pallida. The sequence continues at coordinate 31,035,486 of CM075653.1, forward strand.
TCAACTTGGGCCTTAAGCCTCCCTCAAACTTGATACACTTACTCCTTTCATTGGGGTTGTTCTGATAATATGGAGAGTACTTCATCAATTCCTCGAACTTGGCTGCGTACTCTCCCACACTCATGTCTCCTTGCTTCAGCTGCAAGAACTCCACTTCCTTCTTTCTCCTCAAATCCTCAGGGAAGTATTTACTGAGGAACTTCTCCATAAATACATCCCAATTAACCTCCCTTCCTTCATAATGCAGGAGCTGAACCGTATGGTTCCACCAGTTCTCAGCCTCATCTTCTAACATGTAGACTGCATACGCCACCTTCTGAGCTTCTGCGCAGCCCAACGTTTTGAAGATCTTATCCATGGTATGAATCCACTTATTAGCCTCCTCAGGTTTAAATCCTCCTTCAAACTTGGGTGGATTACAACTCCTAAAATTCGCCAAACTCTTAGCCTCGGTAATACCCACATTACACTGATGAGGTGGGTTAACCGATTGCGGTGGTTGCTGAGATTGCCGTTGTTGCATAGCCTCCACCACCGCGATAATTTTCTCTAACATCGCATTGGTGTGATTTTGGTTTCTAGTTGCCATAATGGACCTGCGCTATGGACTTATGGTCACATATGTTGAACTTAAAGAAACTTTCATCACACCACCTATACTAAGACCATAGCTTATACCTTTAAATCCACCATTAATTGGGTCTTGTGCTCAAAAGAGGCAAGATACAAACAAATCAATTGTATCTAAAGCTCAACAAGTAAGATACTAGCATTCAAAGCAATGAACATGCCTTAGAGATACCTGCTTGATGTTGATGGCTACCTTTCTGAAACTACTTCCACTACTACAAGATCTCACTTTTGCTCTGATACCACTCAGTGTGACACCCTTCTTAATTATCCAAAAATAATATAGTACTTAAGCTATAATAGTGGATAATATATGGACTTGTGATTATTAAGAAAATGTGAAAATACAATTTTCTTTGAAAAGCGGGTGCACAAACTAAAACTTGGAATTCTTGGAGAAGAAATTCGAAATCATTTTAAACAATTATATCGAGTTCGACAAGTTCTAAAATCTTTCAGTTAATTGGGTAACCTTCGTATCTTGAAATCATATTTATGTAATAGAAAATGAATGAAGCTACCCCTTGCTTTAATTGATAAACGGATACCATCGGATACTTTTCACAGCCGAACTCTTAAATAGATTAAATAAGAGTAAGCGGAAATTATAGGACTATGCAACTAGTAATAATATCAAACATAGATTTTTATATATGAAAAGAGCCATGTCTACATAGTCCCATCATCAGTCTCCAAGAACCATATACAAGTCCATCACAGATCTACATCCTCATATAACCATAGCCTAGAGTACTCAAAAATATATCTACATAATATATACATAACAAAATATGGACTCTAGGAGTGGTCACGTAGATCCGGCAGCATCAGATGTAGTAGTAGTGATAGCAGTAGTCTCCAAGGAACATAAGTAGTAAGGTAGTAGTAGCATCATCATCAAAGCCTTAGCAGCAGCAAAGTATCCTCCACAGCCTCCACACATCGGATCCACTGATCCTCATCACATACCATATGCACATACCTAGCGGTCATCGTCCCTCCCATCATTCCCAGTAAAATGCACGACAGGCTCGCCTCCGCTCTCGTCCTCCACCGGATCCTCCTCGATCTAATTCGAGGGAGAGTGTACCCTACCACTGCGTACAGGGTCAGGTGATGGTGAGACCCTGACTGGGCTCCTCGAATCAGAAGGGGGAGTCTCCACGCGGACGACTCTAGAAGAAAAAGGGTGTGAGCGGGTAGGTTGAAAATAAAAACTATGATATGAGCGAGCTGGTCGTGTGGGAGGTGGTCCATGGTAAGTATAAAAGAGGGGTACGTGCATAGTGTACATGATGGGAATCCTAAATCTACGAGGATGAAACCGGACCATCGAGTTGGGATGGTAGAAGATAACCTCTACCTCTCCCTCGAAGACCGCTCGGTGATCCTCGTAGATCCATATGCCACTAAAAAGTGGCCGGATCTCGACGCAAGCGATGTAACGTGACATCACCTACAAGGGCATAGGGGTAAGCATTTCTATACACATAATCAACAAAGTATAAATTTGCACAATATGAATATGTAAATATGCGACAATGAACAACAATCACATTTAGCACTTAGCAGTTATTGAATGCAATTAGGATGCTCATACTTGTTTCATTTATCACACTTAATTCAAATGAGTGGCATGATGCATGAATCTAGCTCTCATGCCTATCTCCATCATTCTATGTCACTCTTTGACGTCCATCCCTGACAACCCAGCACTCACCAGTGCGTTGTATTCCTAGGTATACAACAGTTCGTACATTCACCAAGAATGTACACGACAAGCTTGGAATCAATGCCACCCGAGCAATGTTATAACGTGCCACCCAAGCAACGTACCGTCATCCAAACGGCCCATCATCCAAATGGTATAACCGTATCGGCATCCACTCAGCCGACCACGTCAACGACGTGTCATCAAGCAAGCGTATTGGCACTCCCAGAGGCCCTCCTCATGTTACCAAAACATGATAAACGACTTACCATCCAAACTCCAAATGAATGCATCATTTTTACGATTGAAGGAAATTGATTACTATATTACATGCCACCTAGGCACATTCCGCCATCCAAACGGTGTATCCATATTAATCAATTCCTCTTAAGTTCAGATCCCTTGGATTATGGTTATGAAATCCTTAATCAATTGAGTTAGAATTGAAAATGGTGTTTCTCAGGTTCTGGGTAAATTACTCGAGTATAATTCAGCATACTCGAGTATTTTTCAACTTTTCCAGATTACTCAAGTGTACTTAGGGTTACTCGAGTGTTCATGACTTTCTGAGGATTTGGGTTTCAAATTCAATAAATTACTCGAGTAGTTCATGGGTTACTCGAGTGTTCATCATGATTTCCAGAATACTCAAGTCACCCCTGCATTAATCGAGTGGTTTGCCTTAACATGTCCTCAGGTCTTGCTCGATACTCGAGTACCAGACACAATACTCGAGTGTTCTTGCTCAAATTACATTGTTTTACAAACGTTTTACTCGAGTACCTGGTCTAATACTCGAGTGTGTCGCAGCAGAAAACACTGAAATCTTAGTTTCAACATACCATTTTCATTTCTACTCATTTCCAGTCCATTCCAAGGATCAACAGAGTTAACATATCATAATTTGAACATGTGACAACATTCATTTCATATCAAATAACAGATTTGACAGAGAATCAACCATTAATGCATAGAATACTCAATTTGGCAACTCAATACCTCAAATTGCAAAATAAACATCACACTCATGAAACAATGGTCATTTAAGCTTGCATGCATGATTTAGAACTTTCTCAACACAGTTTTAGAGCATGACTTGGTCTCCAAACCAAAGTTCCTATTCAATCTAAGCCCTTAGAGCCTCTTGGTGGCTCTCTAATGCATTTAATGGAATTTAAACTCTATCTAGTGTACGAAATTTACTTCCCCTTATCTCTCAGACGTGTTCCAACCAAGAATTTCCAAGAGAAAGCTCTCCAACCCCAGGAATCACTTTGAGCTTCACATGCATGACAGTTTCGAGTGCAGCACCAAAATTGAATTGGTTCACACATGAAACAGAGATAAAAATTGGGGATTTTAGTTTTCCTAGATTCTATGCAACATAAACTAACTAGAGAAATCGAATTGAGACTCATAGGATTCGTGAGCTTACCAGAAATCGGAATCAAAGTGAGCCCCCAGAACCACTTTGACAGATAACAGTCTCAACTTCCAAGCTCCAAATCTTCCACCACACTCACTCAATCCTCACGATTTTAGTGTCTATACAAAGCTCGTGATGTGAGCTTTGTATTGGTGTATAATTTATCACTCATATCAGCACACAGAGGAAGAATCAAATGAAACGATTCAAGAACCCTAACACACTAACTCTTCTTCAATTTGGCAAAATGGGTTGCTTAATCCGTCAACCACGGCTTAAATACTTGGCCAAAACCTTCATGCAGCTTGACACGAAGGCATTGAAGTGTTGAGGAAGACGATTTCGTGTCAACACACGAGAATCGTTGTTGGTGACTCACCAAACGCACTAACTCGTGCAACTCTGTCCAGAATACTCGAGTATTCCAGAAAATACTCGAGTAGTTTGCCCAGTTTTTGAAAAATAATTATTTTATTTACTTTCCCTCCAAAATCTTTCCTATATTTGCTTCTAGGTCCCAACCCAGGGACTAATATGCAAAAATACCTATTTCATGCATAAATATATTTATTAAAATAAATTCTAATAATATAAACACAGGTTTTAATCAAAGATTAAAAATAGAAATAATTAATTATAATAAACTTTATAATTAATATTCCATTAATCCAGGATTAAAATTTTGGGGTGTTACATCTCGCACTCCAATAGTGAAAATTGTTTCCATCAAAAAATGGTGCTTCATCGAATGAAAATCCCTCCATATTAAAACAAAATAAATATCCCAACGCTGCCAATCTACAACGGATCTTTAGCTTAGGCTGTTAGGCCTTTACCAGAGCACGAAGCTCTGATACCAATTGTTAGAATTATTGATAGGATTGGCAGCCGTCACCCAAGAGGGGGGGGGGTGAATTGGGTGTTTATAAAAACATTGGAAAATATTCGCTGTAAAATGTTTTCAATAAACTTAAAGAGATTTTGCAGTAGAAAACAATATAATGATGAAAACGATTGCACGAAAGCGAATAATATTAATAATATTATGAAAACTAATATGCGCGGATACGAATTAAAATAAGAACAACGAAAACGAATGATACCGCGCTAATTAATTTAAAATCCTTTAAATTAATTATTATGAAAATAATCGATATGATGCGCAACAAATAAATATAACAGCGGAAAATAAAGAGATAAGGGATAGAAGAAATTGCACCGGTGATTTTATCCTGGTTCGGCAAACCCGGCCTACTCCAGTCCCCAAGCGACCCGCTTGAGCTTTTCACTAAACCAAGACGCCACGCGTCCCCAAGTACAACCAGAGAGCCCCGCAAGCTACTAGGAACCTCCTTTCGCCAGGGACTTCGAAACACAACTAGGAAAACCTTTCCTAGATTTTCTAGATAGCCTAACTACTAGGTGACCCATCGTTCGTCTAGCACTACCCACACACAAAGGGTTCCTCACCCTACAACCATGAACGCAGCACGTCTGCACTAGGAGATGCACTCCCTAGTCACTAAGGGTTACACACCCTTTACAACACAGGTTAAGGTATGATCGGGTACAAGACCTATAGTGCACTCTCAATAGTTCTGATACAACAATAAAGGCCACTCTAACAATTATGTGTTCTAAGCAACACAGATACAACAATTAAGCTCTATAGCAATGAAGTCAAGATAAGGTTGTTACAAGGCCAAAATAAGGTTTTGTTTTCTTAGAAAAGATGTGAACGTGAAAACCAGAAGATGATGGAGAAGAAGAGAAAGAACGTGATTATCAGGAGATGTAGAAGTGAAAATGATTTTCCAAAACAAAATAAATAGAGTTCCTTTTGAAATCAAAATCAAATCAAAAAATAAAATAAAAAATTTAAGAATTAAAACCAAAGATTTGAAATTTGAATTTTGAATTTGAAAATAGAATCAGAATAAAATCAAAAACGAATTTGGAAATAAAATAATTTAAGTTTTAAAATCGAAACCAAATAAAAAAGATTTAGAAAATAAAACAAAGATTTGATTCTTAAAACAAATAAGGAATATTTTCAAAAATAAAATCAAATTCGAATTTTGAAAATAAATCAGAATCAATTAAGTAAAAACAAATCTGGAAATAAATCAAAATGATTCTGACACGTTTTTCAATAAAAGTTTAGGTAATCGATTACTTCAGGGAGGTAATCGATTATCCCTTTAAAAATAGAAACTTTGAAATTCATTTTAAAAACCAGTAATCGATTATCACATGCATGTAATCGATTAATTCACTTATGTTTAATGTATGATGCAACTCATATAATCGATTACCACTATTCTAATAATCGATTATGTAACACTCTCACTTTTATTAGTTAATTTTGGGTTTTATTAAAACCGGAGTTTGAAAATTTCTTTTAATACTTAAATTTCTTTAAAAGGGTTTTACGAAAATCCGGCAGAGTTTGTTGGAAACCAACAAGCGGGCTAAGCAAATACTAGAGGGGGGGTGAATAGTATTTTGAAGCACTAATACCAAATATTTCGATTGGTAATTGAAGAATGGAGCTAAGACTGAATTTTCTGGAATCAGACACAAAAGACTCGAGTCTTTTGTGAAATACTCGAGTTTTTCAGTGATGAACAACTCGAGTCTTTTCTGAAATACTCGAGTTTTTCCTATCAGATAGCAGAAAAACCAGAAACGAAAATTCAGCAATTTTAACTCAAATCAATTCAATATTAAACAGGAACTTATCCAACAGAATAGAAAGCAATCTAAATAACTTTTAAACACAAAGATTCCTTGAACTTGCTACCTAATTGTATAAATCCTAATTGATTGAAATGACTTAAGTCTATTGAGCTAGAAAGTAGATTAAAAGCAATAAACCAACACTCAAGCAATTTTATCCTGGTTCACTCCAACAATGAGCTACATCCAGTCCTCCTAATCACTTAGGAGTTTCTACTAATAATCAAATTGTTAGAAATTACAAAGGATTGCTTGAGAATGGCCTCACTCAACCTAACCCTTTCAAGAGTGTACCAAACTCTTGATTTCTACCCCAATTTGATTCCGGTGATTGAAGAACTCTTCACAAAGCTTCCTTGAACTCCCTTCAAGAAACTCCACCGGGCTAGGAACCTCCTAGTCTTGTGCTTGAGAACCTCTCAAGACTTCCAACACCCTAAGCCACTTAGGGTTTGCTTGGGAACAATCCAAGACTTTGAATAATCAAGCTTTTTGTATGTGTATTACTAATCTCACAATGGATTAGCACAAATAAGCACAGCTCAATGTAAGAATTGAGGCCTAAAACTCAACTTGGAATAAAATGACAATATGAGTGAGAAGTTGAGCTTTTTTTTTTTTTTTGGAATTAACACTTGGGAAGAGGAAATTAAGAAAGCTTGAATCAATATGATCTTGTTGTCTTGTTTGTTCTTGCACAAATTCAAAGAGAAATTTTATAATCAGGTTCTGAATTGCTCTCTTGGGTTGGATGAGACTAAAATGCCCTCAATTGGGTTTTTGAGTTTCTCCAACGTTCATTTTTGCTGACTGGACAAAAATACTCGAGTCTTTTGGTAAATACTCGAGTCTTTTTGGTCGGTCACGAGTGAATTGGTGCACGAACAAGACTAACGGTCATATTTGCTGACCTGGCACAAATACTCGAGTTTTTCTATAAATACTCGAGTATATACTCGATTCTTTATCAAAATACTCGAGTATTTTGATCAGATATGGGAAAAATTATTTTTCAATTTTATTTTTCCTCTCAAGTATTAATTTTTGGTCAATCTCAACTTAATAAACATATAAAAATTTATTCCTAGAAGAGACTAACTATTTCTACCCACTCTCAACATAAATTAGAAATTTACAATTAATATTTGATTGAGAATGATTGGGCACTTGTCTTCTTTTCTTGACTTATTGTTGATGTTGATGTTGCAATATCTTCAAGGCATGATTTGTTAATTATTTTGTCATCATCAAAACATAATCCACATAATTAGGAGCATTGAATTCACAGAGTTTCCTCTGTTTTCCGGACTTCCCAAAAATTTTCTTCTAAAACCTGTCAATCCAGAATTGTTTGAAAACGTAAACAACAACAGTTTAATAGTTATAACAGATCCTAACGCCCGATGGATACAAATTTCAGGGCAAGCTACTAATTCATAATTAATTTACAAAAAGTAATTATCCACTCCAAAATATGTAAAATACATTCCACGTAGTGGAACTTAAAATCCTGCTCGGCCAGCACTGGTGTATGCTCCACTTGTGTACCTGAAAAATATTAACCACACAGGGGAAGCATCACACAGAACTTAAAAAGGAGATTTCTAAGCAGATATATACGACACGCCAAAAACCATTCAAGCCTATGCTATACTACTCAATTCATGTTCTTCCTTCCTTTTTACCTCCTAACTGCTTCTCAATTCTTTTCCTTTCTAATTGTCTTCTTTTAGATAATCCCAAATTTCTATTTATTCTTGTTCCTCATTGCGTTCGTTATTTTCCCTTTTTGTTCTCATTTTCCATTTGTATTTCCATTTTAATTTCCTTTTTATTTCATTCTCATTACCCTTTATCCTTTCCATTTTCCTTTATTACTTTTTCCAATATGTGTAACCTCAATCAGAGATCTAAACCTTCTTTATTTACGAGGTATGCAACCACAAGCAGATGATCTGCATACCCCCACAATCTTATTTACGATGTATGCAACCACAAGCAGATGATCTGCATACACCCACTGTCTATTTACAATGCATGCAACCACAAGCAGATGATCTGCATGCACCCACAATTTTTACGACGTATGCAACCACAAGCAGATGATCTGCATACGCCCACCCTTTATTTAAGATATATGCAACCACAAGCAGATGATCTGCATATATCCATAATCTTATTTACGATGCATGCAACCACAAGCAGATGATCTGCATGCACCCACAATTTTTACGACGTATGCAACCACAAGTAGATGATCTGCATACGCCCACCTTTTATTTAAGATATATGCAACCACAAGCAGATGATCTGCATATATCCATAATCTTATTTACGATGTATGCAACCACAAGCAGATGATCTGCATACATCCTTAGCCTCTTTCCTTTTTATTTTCCATCTTTCCTTGTTATTTTTCATTATTAATTTACCTCAGTCTTTTCTCTTTTACTTTTAGTTCCTTAGTTCTCTTTTTCTGGTTCACTAAATCATTCTCTTTTCGCTCATTCCGTTACTTAAGGGCTTATTATCACATTATTTATTTTCCACTATTTTCAATATTTCTCGTTAATGATTTATTCTTACTTTTATTTAACTCTACCTAGCTTGGTCATATGCTTTATATTTTAACTCTCGTTACTAACTCTTAATTAATTCCATTCCCTTTCTTTTCTTTTTCTTCTTCTCTTCCTTTGTTTCTTTTTCCTACATCACTCATATTTAATAATACCTAGTTCATGCATTTAGAACCACTTATATCATTTCTTATTTCTCTTTTTATTTGTTAACTCTCTCTTTCTTATTTTCCGTTTACTTCTTTCCTCTAATGGCTAATTACTCATTCACACCATTTATTTCTCTTAACTTTAGTTTATCCTAATTTAGTTCTCAACTCATTCTTACATTTTCTTTATTTAGTACCGGCTCTCCCTAGTTAATCTCTAATTTCTCCCTTTACTCACTTACGCTACTCACTCGTTCTCATAATTCCGATTATTTATTTCTTTCTTATTATTCCGTTTATTTCGTTGCTAATCATTTCAACTCTTCTTTAAATAAATTTTCTTTTCTAATTATCTTCCTTCACTATTAGCGGGCTACTCTATGGTTCATTAACAATTAACATTTCCCCCGGTCCTAGCGATAGATATAACTACCCAGAAATACACCTCTTAAGGACTGGTAATGAAACCCCTTACCTCAATCGATGACAGTGAGAGAGGTAACCTTAGCCTGACGCTTTACTCCCCGGCTTACGCTCTAGCTCGGCTCCAATTTGATCCTAAGCTTCCACAATCTTCGATTCCAAGCACGGCGGGGACAATCGATCTCGATCACGGTGACGGTGTTGCTCCTCGTTGTTTGCGAACGATCGCGGTCGGATCGAGGCCCAAGCTTCAAGCCTCGGAGTACCCAACACAAGCCCGGTGCGAAAGCCCTAGAGGAGAGAGAAACATAAAGGGAGGAGGAAGAGAGAAAGGGAACTCAATCAATAGGGAAAGGGAGAGGAAGAAGAGCTCATGGTGGTGGTGGTGGGTGGTGGTTCGTGGTGGTGGCCACGGTGGGGTATGGTGGTTTGTGGTGGTGGGAGGAAAGAGGGAAAGTGATGAGGGAAATAGAGAGAAAGAGACTAAGAGGGAGGTGAGGGAAAGAGAGAATCCATGAGGAGGAGGAAGAACAAGGAGGTGGGGCGACCCTTGGTGGTCCTTGTGGTGGCTGGAGGTGGTTTTGGGTGAAGGGGAGAGAGTATGGGGCGGATGGAGGTGAGGAAGGAGGGCCTGGCGCGTCATTTTATGGACCTGGTGCGGTCCTGGTCGCACCCGCGCGCCTGGGCGCAGGACTTGGTGCGCCTACGCGCGCCAAACGCGCATCTGATGCGCCATTGTTCTCTCGCGCGCGCCTGGGCGAGTAATTGGTGCGCCTGGCGGACTTCCCACGGGTTTGGTGCACCTGATGCACACTGGTGCGCCTGGGCATGCACCGGTGCGCCTGGGCGTGCACCAGTGGTTCCTGACTTCGATTCGTCATAACTTTTTCGTTAACCGTCGGATCGGGCTTAAATTTTTAGACAAGCTTCTCAATCCTTTAAACTTCATATCCAAAGGTGGAATTTAATTTCTTAGAATCCTATAATAAATTCCTAATTTTCTCTTTTCGGTAGATTTCTAACATTTAAAACGCCGATTTAACCCCCGATTTCGCTTATATAATTTTGCTCGAAGCCATAATTGCTTTCTATACAACCCCTAGTACTCAAAATGACTGCTCACCTTGCTCAAAAAATTCGTTAAGCAATTAATCTACCCATTCTTTCAACTTTAATTCCATTAATTAATTAATTATTGCTTGGAATTAAATTAGGGATGTTACAGATTACAGAGCCTCTGATTTTTATATGATGCAACATCATGTAATCGATTATCTCAAAGCAATAATCGATTACTTTGTCTCAGGAAAATATATGATGCACAATTTTAATCGATTACTTGAGCCAGGTAATCGATTACTCTCATAAGAAAGTAATGGATTAGCAAAGTTCACTTAATCGATTACAAGCTCTCTGATTTTTCTATGATGCAACAAAGTTAACCGATTAACTTAGGCAAGTAATCGATTATTCTCTCTTGCATACATAAAAATATTCAGAGTTTTGTAACATCAAGTATTTTCACCAAAACTAAGATAGAAAAACTGATTTTCACAAAACTTCTTTTTCTTCTCCTTAATTATGAAAAAATATATTTAGAAAAAGCTTATATTGGCCTTTTAACATAATATAAACCTTGACTTCATTACCTTACATGATGTCCTAAGGGAAAGGGTTAAAAGATCTTCTATTTACTTGAGCCTTCAACTTCATTTGCTTGATTCTTCAACATGAAGCTTGGACTTGAAGGATGAATATCTTGTGATTGCACTTGATATGAACTTGAGAATCTTGAGTTTGTTATCATCAAAACCATAAAGAATATTTTCACTTGAAGTCCTTGGGAAAGCTTGACTTCCAACAAAGTCTTGTTGTGAGGCATCAACGAGCAATGTGGAAGACTTGTTGTGGGGTTATTGTAACACTCCTTGAATATCATCTTACTTTATAAGAAAAGTAATAAGTTTATGAATATTTGGACTTGTTATCGTTGGAAAAAGATCTGAAAATAAGAATTTTCCCTTCCCTTGAAAATTCCTTTTCACAACACTTGATTAATAAAGAAGTTGACTAACAAAATCAAAGTTTGCGGAAACATAGTAAAATAATCATATTATACTCTCAAAAAATATCAAGTGTAACAAGTCCATGGATACCAAATAAATATTATTATGAAACCAAATTCATCTTATGATACCTCTTTCAAAATGTGTATCATATAAATACTATTAAAAATAGAGATGTTATAGAGCTGGTCACTGGTCCTCTGTCCAAACATTTATTTGGCCGGATCCTCGATATCTGCACAACGTGTAACATCCCGCTATTTATAATACCTTTAGTAAAATAATTAAATGATTTAATATGATGATTTTAATATTTGAGTGTTGTAATAAAATTTTGATTTCATCATTATAATTGAAATATGTTTTCTAGTCAAAATAAGCATAAATTTGTTATAATATGTTTTTCAGAAATAAAATAGTACTTTTATTTAGTTTAAATTAACATTTTGACAGGGTGCTCAAGTGGCAAACCTTAGAGGCATTTTAACTTAATATGTTTAAATAAAATATGTTTAACTTAATATGTTGAGCGTCCCTGTAAATTTTCACAGTGTTCGGAGACTGTTTTACTTTTAGCTTCTGGATTGGTTTAATAAATTACCGGTTTAAGTTATATATAATAATCTTCTACTTCAAAATTTTAAATATTATATATTATCAAGCTTAATATCAAGATTGAGAAAATATATTTACTTTTGAATTTCGATAATTTTTCAATCAGTTTTGAGCAATTCAAAATACAATATTATTTTACCTAAATGTATTTTATTATTTGAATCGTCAAACTTTTAGCTATAATCCAAAATACTTACACACATTAACCCACAAATTAGAATATATTGTTAAAATATATATTTAATTCCTAAATCTACCCCAAGTCCCCACCGCCCACTACTCCTATTTTCTACCCAAGCCCATATAACTATATAGGCAAGTACCCAGCCCCTATAACAGAAAAGAACGAAAAAGGAAGAATCAGAATGAAAGATTTAAAAAAAAAAGTAAAGTCGTGGAAGAGTGTAGAAATGAGAACTGAGAGAGGGCTCGACAAAGAAGAGGGATTTTAAGGATTTCTTATCTTCCCGGTCCAATAACTCAAGATCCAACTGTTCAATCTCAAATCCTTCTTAGGTATATAACCTCCTCAATTCCCTCTATCCATCTACCTAATTTATTCGACGATCCGTCAATATTTTTATTATCGCTATATTTTCAAATAAAGATATGTTTTAGGGAAAAGTGATATATTTTTATTGTATAATGATATATATTTATTATTTTGACAAAAATGAATTTATTTCATATATATATATATATATATATATTTTAATGTTATAATTAGTTTTATCATATGTCTCTATTTAGATCCAACACGTTTTTGACCTTGACCCTGGAGCAAGTCGCGGATGTAAACGTGGCTCTGTCGTTATTGCTAGGATCTCCAAGGTAAGGGGAGTCTCTTTTCCACACCTTGAGTTAGGGATAGTTGAGGTATATAATAGGACTTGGGTTAAGTAGTTGAATTGGGTTGTGGGTAGCAAAATAGCACCGGAATAGAATTGGTTTAAGGATGTTGAATGTATCTTTGTCTTAATTTAAATATTTAATTGATTTAATTTTGGTAAAATCACTTATGAATGTTGGTAATGTAGGAAGTGAAGAACCCTAGGGAGTTGACTTATATTAAAGTACTCTGAGGCATACCTGAGTATGTCGGCTGAATTGTATTGATTGTTAAACTAAACCATGTGATGAATGTGCGTATTTGTAATCTAAATGCTAAATGAGTATAAAGGTCAAGTAATAACAATTGTGAACAAAGGACATGGCTTATGAAACGAACTTGTGAATATGGGAAATGGAAGTAAAATGATTATCTGTAACAAAAAGTAAAAGGTGATTTTAATATGTGGTGTTAAAGCAAAAATGTGAGAAGGTGAAATATGTAAATTGAAATGAAGTATAATATAAATGCTGGGATATGAATGAGAATGCTATTTGATATGATTGTGATAACTGAGAAAGGAAATGAATAAGGAAATTACATGAATGATTAGGCGTTGAATGTGTGTCGTTTTATTTTAATGTGTTATAATAGACTGATCGAGAAAGTGAATAATTCATGGTCTCTGAATTGAGGTGCCAAACATTGAGAATGTAAGGATTATGTGTAAACTAAAAGTAAAATGTGATGTTAAATATGCGATAAGTATGTATGGATGGTATATAATTGTATCTCAATAATTATTATGTGTGAATGTGAAATTTATGCGTTGGCCTCTGATTTGAGGTGACGATTAATGGAAAGATTTGATAATTGATAGAGGGAATGAGTATGGATAAAGAATGAATGGGAAAGGTGTGTAAGTGAAATTGTGATTATATGTGCTAAGTTGTTTGAGTAAAGATGAAAGTATGATTTGACCTCTGATTTGAGGAAATGTGTAACGAAAGTGTAATAAGTGCGTTGGTCTCTGATTTGAGGTGACGATTAATGGAAAGTGATGAATTTGATGACCTCTATTATGAGGGGCCCAAATGAGAAAAAAACTAACATCCACAAGTCAACATGTAGCAAATCATGATGCATAGTCATATGAGCACACCCGGTTAATCGTAATAATTCTTTCAATGCAAGTGGCATGATGCATGATTTCCTTCCACAACTGAGGCCTCTAAAGTCCATCTTGGACGTCCATCCAATACATCCTTGTGTTCCCGGAACACCGACATTCGTTCCCAGAACGTAATGCCGAACCATACTTGGATAATAAGCATCACTCCCAGAGTGTGCACCACGTTCCCAGAACGTGTAACAAACCATACTTGGAATAATAAGCATCACTCCCAGAGTGTGCATCACGTTCCCAGAACGCATACGTTCCCAGAACGCCTAAAAACCAGGTCCCGGACACTGACCACATATCTATAATGTGTCATCAAGTAGGTTGCATATCAATGTGTTCCCAGAACACTAACATACGTTCCCAGAACGTATAAAACCAGGTCCCAGACACTGGCCACATATCTATAATGTGTCATCAAGTAGGTTATAATTTGGTACTCCCGGAGTACCCTTCTCATATTCCCAGAATATGATAAACGTTCCTACCAACCAAACTTCCATTCTATATGGATGCACAATCATTAAGGTTGGTTTTTTTAGCTTTAGTTCTATTATTATACCAATGTGTTCCCAGAACACTCACATAGGTTCCCAGAACGTATCGCAAACCATACTTGGAATAAAATCAAGCACCACTCCCAGAGTGTGCATCACGTTCCCAGAACGTATCAAAGAAACCATGTCCCAGACAATGGCCACATTCCCAGAATGTGTCATCAAGTAGGTTGCATCAGTTTAGTACTCCTAGAGTACAGGGTCATGTACCCCGAACATCATAAACCATCTTTGCCAACCTATTTTATTACCTCTCTCTATGCATGCATTGCATACATAATTACTAAGGTTGGTTTTTCCATTAATTCCATTATTATGACTTAGAAAACACAACTTCTGAATGATATCTTGAGGTATGGCTTTACTCATAAAATTCACCTTTGAATTTAAATTTAACATATGCTCATAGACCTGGATTGAGAGAATGTAATCGTTGGTATCAAAAATTCTTACTCAAAAACTTAACTTTTATTTTTAAGTTTCAGGTACTAACCGGTTATATCATCACCTAACCGGTTAGAATTACAGACCTGAATACAAAACTACTGATTTTCAAAGAATCTTTTCTTGAATTCTCTACTCAATCCAATAACAAGGTCTTAGCATAACAAAATACCTCAAGTTCAACACATAATATCATTCAAAAGATCTAAGTCATAATCCCATTTCATTTGTGCATAATTTCCTCTTGAAATTATCATTTGATATTAAGGTATTAACTCCCAATTTAAATCTGAACTATTACAATAAAATCAGCTTCATTTCAGATTGAGTTCCAGTGAAATTCAGGTTTAGATTTGAGTAACATTAATAAGACCACAGAACTTATTTCAAAAACTTATTTTCTTTGAAATTTTACATTGTATAACCGGTTACAAATATCGAGTAACCGGTTAGAGTATGCAGTCAGCACACTAAAACATGAGGTTTTGCAACCCATTCTTTTCATTACTCAAATCTAACCAATTTCAATCATTCAAAAGAGTTCATATACCTTAAGTAAACATGTTTAACCACAGAAACACATTCAACTTGCATGCATTCAATTTAGATACTCAAATTGCACATAATTGCACATATTTCACAACTTAATGCATCAATTCACATAATATCAAAATAAGTCATGAATCCAACATCAATATAGCTTGCAAGCATTTAGATAACATTGCTCATAACCACAATTGAGCTCAGATTGGCCTCCCATCCACTTAACCAATTTAACTTATGCCCTTTGAGTCCCTTGGTGACTCATCCTATATTCTACCACAATTTATCCTCATTCTAGCGAATAGTAAGCTTCCCCCTTACCTTAGGTTCGTGCTTGATCCAAAACATTGCAGAGAGAAAGGCTCCAACATAGATTTCCATTAAATCCACTACATGCAGATAGAGTTAGACAGGGTACCAAAACCAGGGAAATTGACATGCAAAACCCAATTAAGAATTGGGGAAAATAGTCAAATTGAGTTCTCTACAACATGCACTAGAGGTAGGAATAGATTTGAAACCAAAAGGGTTTGGGTGCTTACCAAAATCGAGGTTCAAAGTCAGCTTCAGAAACCAGAAGCTGAGGTTTGACAGCACCAACACCTCAACTTGGCAAGCTTCGTTCTCAGACTCCAGGAACTCTCAGCTCACAAACTTTATATCAATACAAAGCCCTTGATGTGAGCTTTGTAACGGTGTATCACTCATGTTCTAACTCTCAGAAATGAAGGAGAATTTCAGAGACGAATCCACGAACCCTAAAAACAGAATTTCAGCACTAAATTCATAGAATCAACCCAAATTCATCAACAATCCCTCCTTTTATAGAGAAATCAAGCTTACATGCATCACGACGTGTAACATCCCGAAAATTAATATTAAATAATATAATTTTAGTATATAAATATCTATTTAAGGATAGGATTAAGCCTTAGAAATTGTACAAGGTTAGAAGGGTAGTATGAGCATAGGCCGACCTAGGATGTGAGATTAAGGCCTCGGCCCGATCTCGGCCGAGTTAGATAAGATTGTGTGCTTATGAACCGAGCTGAAAGGGAACCCAACGTGAAACCCATTGTCCAGTCTGGATTAGCCGATCTCAGAGTCCTGTCCGAGAGGGAAGCTCAGACTACTGCTGTTCCTACAAACCGAGCCAACGTATCCTAGCCGACGTACCCGAGCCAACACGTCCTAGCTCCTCCGTGCCAGTTCATGTGGAGCTGTTAACCCTTTGGTTTTCGTACCGTCCGTACGGTACTGTCCTTCACTTTATGTCATTATCACTACTTTATGTCCTTTTCAATGTACTGTTCATGGCTTCCTCAAGAAGCCAACGAATCCTGTCCACATATTCAAGCTTCCTCAAGAAGCCTCCAATGAGAGCCACACAAATATCTTCCACATTTGAATAAAAGAAAATCCCAACACATAACCCATAACACTTCTCACTTTTATTCTTCTCTTTTCCCTACATCTGTCTCTCTTTCTCTCAAAGTCCAGTAGCCCTAACACTTCTTTCTCCCTCCCTTCCCACGGATATTCCCCCCCCTCCAGCAACCAAACCTCAACTGGAGACCCTCCTTCTCTCCGTCCCCGTTTTAATCTGGAGTCCCTGGGCCGCCGTGAAGTTCGTGTGTAGCGTGGCGTGGTGGTGGCAGCAAGGAGGAAAAGGATTCAAAGGTGTGAAGCTCCAAGATCAAGCATCAAGAAAACCATTCTCAAACTCTCAACTCTTATCTCACACGGTTTGAGGTAAGGAGTGAGTGTTACCTCTGCTTGAGTTTGGGTTTCTAGGGTGTTCATAAAGGGTACTAAGAGTGGGTATTAGATTAGGGAATGGACATAGATTAATGTTAGAAGAGAAATGGTAAAAAGGGAAAAAGGGGAATTAATGAATGAACTAGAAACATGGATTTTAGGTGAAGATGGAATATCACTTTTGATTACATGCTATATTTCATATGTTGTATTTTATATGATGGATTGACTAAATGTTTTGTGCATACGGTTGTTGTGGTATAAGTGTTTATGAGCTTTGATATTTGGTATTTGTATCTGTGGCCGAGCCGAGAGAGGGTGAGAATGGAGAATGAGAAAAATGGTAACCAGGGTAGATCGAAAAGACAAACTAATAAGTTACATAATGAGTTAGGTAGACGAGATAGATAATAGGAATAATGGAAATCGGGAATGGGTGAAGGGTTGAGCCGAGATAGATGCAAAGAGGAATAAATTAAAGAGGTGAACTGAGGTGGGCCGAACTAAAAGTAATGGTTAATAAGATAAAGGGAATTAAAGAGAAATGGTTGTGTGGTCGGGTCATAGCAGACGCATACCGGGTGCGTGCATTGATCGCATAAGCCGAGCATTGTGGTGCTCGCAGCTGTAAGACGAGCATGGTGGTGCTCGCAGTTATGACACACAAGGTTCCGAGAACGGAATCGGTACGAAGTGTTCTTGGTCATAGCAGACGCGTACTGGGTGCGTGCATTGATCGCGTAAGCCGAGCATTGTGGTGCTCGCAGCTGTAAGACGGGTATTGTGGTACTCGCAGTTATGGACACTCCAATATCCGACTTAAATGGTGTAAGACATGCACTGGGTGTATGCATCCGAGAAGAGTAAAAGATTGTAAACTATGTGAGTGGAATAATGTGTAATGGTAATCCGAGGTAAGAGAATGTAAACCGAGGTATAGCTAGTATTGAGTTAACTGGTTTATGATGTGAGCCGAGCCAGACGAGGATGTGGGTATGCGAACCGAGCTAAATGTTGATATATGCATGAGATATATGGGTTTGATTACTTGTGATTTATTTGCTATTTGACTACTTGTGTTTGGCTTGGTAGTTCGGTATGTCATCTTAGAAACTGCTTACTTAAGTTCTGTGTAATGCTCACCTCCTTACCATTTTTCAGGTACTGAGCCCGAGCAGACGCAGTCCTCGGCCGAGCAGGATCACTCTCCCTCTCAGGGAGAGTAAGTTATTTAGAGTCAGATAGGTGGGTGGGTCTCGGCCAGTTGGGCCGAGCTAGAACATTGTTTTGTATTGGGTCTCGGCCAGTTGGGCCGAGCTAAAACACTGATTGTATTTTGAATGACCGAACTGAATGTACCTAAACTTATACTTTATGTATTTGATGCATTTAAGTCTTCCACTTTATTAACTCTGATGTTTTTGTGATTAATGAAAGGAAATATTATTTTGGCAAATATCATATCCATCTTAAAAGAAATTTTAAATCCTAATTTTGGGGTAATTAAGGGTAATTATTTCATAGGGTGTTACATTTTTGGTATCAGAGCAGTTTCTCCTCGGCCTATTGGAGTTGCGAAAGACTCTAGTGGTTACTCACCAAGAGAGTGACAAATAAGTAAAGTCTAGAAGTCTAAGTTAGACAATAGAGCTCATAGATATATATGTTTATATATATACATTTACTTGATTAATCGGAAGTTAATTGGCTTTCTCTCCATGACCAAATAGCATGGTTGGGAGACGAGCTGATAACGACCGAATTGCCACTGTGTTGGAAACCCTGGTTCAACTACAGCAGAACCAAGCGCAGGCTCAGCAGAATCAGGCTGAGAACCTTGCTCAAAACATCGCCGCAGCCGTAGCAGCTGCAGTTGTAGCCCTTCAGCCCCAACCTCCGGCTCCGGTCGAGATAGACTGGATGAGCCGATTTCGGAGGAACGAACCACCTCGGTTCGAAGGGGGTTACAACCCCGATGGAGCTCAGAGATGGCTCCAGGACATTGAGAAGATCTTCCGATCCCTACAACCGCCCTATGAGTACAGAGTGAGGTTGGCCGAGTTTGTGCTGGTTAATGAAGCCGAGCACTGGTGGGAGCAACAGAGCCGAGGACTGGAAGCGGCTAATGAGGCCATCATTTGGGACTTATTCCGAGCTCGCTTCCTCGGAAAGTAATTTCCCGAGGATGTAAGGAGAGAGAAGGAGCTCGCTTTTCTCAAGCTGAAACAGAGAAACTTGAGCGTTGGGGAGTATGCCGCTCAGTTCGAGGATTTGATCCGTTATTCAGGAAGCTACCGAGATGCTGATGAGCGTACCAAGTGCATCAAGTTTGAGTCTGGTCTCCGTGACGACATTCGGCTCGCATTCGAATATCAGAACGTGGCCAATCTCTCGCAACTGGTGAACATGGCTAGCACCTATGAGAAAGGGCTTAAGAGAAAAGCTGATGGAAAGAGGAGCAAGTCGGCACAGAAAGGAGTGGGTCCGATCAGAGGAAAAGGGGTTGTCCAGAGATCTGCCCCATATGTGAATCCGAACCCCAGAATGTCAACAGCTCCGAGGAGTGGTGGTCAAAGGGTGGCTGTTCCTGGCACGTATCCGATATGCCAACATTGTGGAAGGCAACACCGGGGGGAATGTTGGAATCTGGATCCGAGAAAAACCAGAGGATCCTGTTTCCGATGTGGCAAGCCTGGCCATTTTGCAGCTCGGTGTACCGAGAATATTGTGAAGGAAGAGGTCAATGTGACCAAGGCTCATCAGACTGGTATTAACCGACCTATGCAGAGAGGCAAAGTTTACACTATGGATGGAGAAGAAGTGACTGATGCTGACAAACTGATCCGAGGTACTTGCCAAGTAAACAGTATTCCTTGTGCCGTACTATTTGACTGTGGAGCCACACATTCTTTCATTTCCCTTGACTGTATGAATAGACTAAAACTATTCCCAGTAGAAATGCCTTACAAACTATCCATTTCTAACCCAACCAATTCTTCTGTAATCACTTCTAAAATGTGTCTAGAGTGTCCTATCGAAGTATTAGGCAAAGAATTTAAAGTCAATTTGATTTGTCTACCCTTAACCAAGCTGGATATTATCCTTGGCATGGACTGGATGTCTCAACACCATGTCTTACTCGATTGCCAAGAAAAGACCGTAATCTTTAGTGGCCCTTCTATTGCGAAGTTAGAGACAACAGAGGAACCGACCTTAGACCAAATCCCCGTGGTCAGAGAATTCCCTGAGGTTTTCTCGGACGAAATGCCTGGCTTACCGCCGAATAGGGAAGTAGAGTTCAGTATAGACCTCCTTCCGGGAACTGGCCCGATCTCAATTGCTCCGTACAGAATGGCGCCTCCCGAGCTAGAAGAGCTTAAGAAACAGCTGGAAGAACTTTTGGCCAAAAAGCTAATCCGACCAAGCGTATCACCGTGGGGAGCCCCAATCCTGTTTGTGAAAAAGAAAGATGGTAGTCTCAGAATGTGCACTGACTATAGGAAGCTCAACGCGGTAACGGTGAAGAATAAATATCCCCTCCCTCGGATTGATGACTTATTGGACCAACTCAAGGGAGCGTCGGTGTTTTCAAAGATAGATCTCCGATCTGGATATCACCAAATCCGAGTCCGAGAAGAAGACATTCCGAAGACAGCCTTCCGATCAAGGTATGGGCATTTTGAGTACGTGGTTATGCCCTTTGGACTTACCAACGCCCCAGCTATCTTCATGGACTACATGAATAGAATCTTCCGACCTTACCTGGACTCGTTTGTGATACTCTTCATTGACGATATCCTCATCTACTCCCAAAATCCAAGTGAACACGAGCAGCATCTGAGAATGGTGTTACAAGTTTTGAAGGATAAGAATCTCTACGCTAAGCTCTCTAAGTGCAGCTTTTGGCTCAACGAGGTTCATTTCCTCGTACATGTGATATCCGAGCAAGTTGTAGCAGTTGATCCCTCCAGGGTGGAAGCGGTACTTAAGTGGGAGAGACCCAACTCGGTCACTGAGATCAGGAGTTTTCTCGGTCTTGCAGGGTACTACAGAAGATTCATTGAAGGATTCTCTAAACTGGCGCTACCGTTGACCTCGTTAACTAGAAAGGATGCCCCATACCAATGGTCCGAGGTGTGTGAACAGAGATTTCAAGAGCTAAAGAAAAGGTTGACGAGCTCGCCCGTGTTGATTTTACCCGATCCGACCAAAACCTTTGACGTATTTTGTGACGCCTCAAAGCAGGGCCTTGGCTGTGTGCTGATGCAACAAGGAAAAGTGGTGGCGTATGCCTCTCGGCAACTTCGGCAACACGAGCAGAACTACCCTACGCATGATCTCGAACTGGCAGCCATGGTGTTTGCCCTTAAGATTTGGAGACACTACCTGTATGGCACGAAATTCGAGGTGTTCAGTGACCACAAGAGTCTCGGCTATCTGTTCGACCAGAAAGAACTCAACATGAGACATCGCAGATGGGTGGAGTTTTTGAAAGATTATGACTTCAGCTTGCACTATCACCCTGGAAAGGTCAACGTGGTGGCCGACGCACTGAGCAGGAAGAGTCTTCATTTGAGCAACATGATGGTTCGAGAGATGCAGTTAATGCAGGAGTTCAGTGACCTTAACCTAGGCATACAGAAAAAGGAAAACAGTGTGGTACTGGAAATGCTGCAAGTAACCAATGATTTCGTGGGTTTCATTAAGGAAAGGCAGGCCGCCGACCTAGAGCTCCAAAAGCTATTAGAAAGAGCCGGAGACAAGGATGAACCTGACTTCACTAAAGGACCTGATGGTCTTGTGCGATTTCGAGGCCGAGTTTGCATCCCCATGGACTTTGAAGTCCGAAGAGAGTTAATGGAAGAAGCCCACAAGACGAAGATGAGTCTTCATCCAGGTGCCACAAAGATGTACCAAGATTTGAAGAGGTTATTTTGGTGGCCGAAGTTGAAGACCGACGTGGCCGATTATGTGTCTCGGTGCTTGACATGTCAGAAAGCCAAGATCGAGCATCAGAAACCAGGAGGATTACTCAAATCCTTGGAGATTCCACAATGGAAGTGGGATAACATTTCGATGGACTTTGTATCAGGTCTACCAAAGACGAGATCAGGGCAGGAAGTCATTTGGGTTGTGGTGGACCGACTTACAAAGTGTGCTCATTTCCTGCCGATCAGCATGAAGTACAGCCTGGAGAAGCTGACACAACTGTACCTAAAGGACATTGTTCGACTCCATGGTGTTCCGAGCAGCATAGTGTCAGACCGTGATCCTTGTTTCTTGTCTCGATTCTGGCTGAGTCTGCAAGAAGCCATGGGTACAAAGTTGAGGTTTAGCACTTCTTATCATCCCCAAACTGACGGACAATCCGAGCGCACCATTCAGACTCTTGAGGACTTGCTGAGAACATGTGTGATTGAACAGTCGGAAAGCTGGGAAACACTTTTGCCGTTGGTCGAAATCACCTACAACAACAGCTTCCATTCAAGTATCGGAATGGCTCCTTTCGAAGCCTTGTATGGTCGGAAATGCCGAACGCCGCTATTCTGGTTCCAGATAGGTGAAAACTTGTTGATTGGTCCCGACATTGTTCAGGAGACAACTGAGAAGATCCGAATGATACAAGGGAAGATGAAAGCCGCTCAGGACCGACAGAAGAGCTATGCCGACAAGAGAAGGAAACCCTTGAACTTCATCGAGGGAGATAATGTATTTCATCGGGTATCCCCTATAACGGGTATTGGCCGAGCTATCAAATCAAAGAAGTTGACCCCTAGGTTTGTCGGACCCTACCAGATATCAGAGAAGGTCGGACCAGTAGCGTACAGAATCGCTCTACCTCCGCACTTGTCTAAGCTCCACGATGTGTTCCATGTCTCGCAACTTAGGAGATACATTCACGATCCCTCGCATGTGATAGCAGTGGACAAACTGCCGCTAAGAGACAATCTGACCTTCGAAGTCCTACCAGTCCGAGTTGAAGATAAACAAGTCAGACGACTCATAGGAAAGGAAATCCCCTTGGTCAAGGTAGTATGGAATCGAAATGGTGTGGAGGAAGCTACTTGGGAACTCGAGGAGAAGATGAAGCAGTCATATCCGCAACTGTTCAATGCTGACTAAATTCCGAGGACGAAATTCCTGTAAGTGGGAGAGGAATGTAACATCCCGAAAATTAATATTAAATAATATAATTTTAGTATATAAATATCTATTTAAGGATAGGATTAAGCCTTAGAAATTTTACAAGGTTAGAAGGGTAGTATGAGCATAGGCCGACCTAGGATGTGAGATTAAGGCAGCGGCCCGATCTCGGCCGAGCTAGATAAGATTGTGTGCTTATGAACCGAGCTGAAAGGCAACCCAACGTGAAACCCATTGTCCAGTCTGGATTAGCCGATCTCAGAGTCCTGTCCGAGAGGGAAGCTCGGACTACTGCTGTTCCTACAAACCGAGCCAACGTATCCTAGCCGACGTACCCGAGCCAACACGTCCTAGCTCCTCCGTGCCAGTTCATGTGGAGCTGTTAACCCTTTGGTTTTCGTACCGTCCGTACGGTACTGTCCTTCACTTTATGTCATTATCACTGCTTTATGTCCTTTTCAATGTACTGTTCATGGCTTCCTCAAGAAGCCAATGAATCCTGTCCACATATTCAAGCTTCCTCAAGAAGCCTCCAATGAGAGCCACACAAAAATCTTCCACATTTGAATAAAAGAAAATCCCAACACATAACCCATAACACTTATCACTTTTATTCTTCTCTTTTCCCTACGTCTCTCTCTCTTTCTCTCAAAGTCCAGCAGCCCTAACACTTCTTTCTCCCTCCCTTCCCACGGATATTCCCCCCCCTCCAGCAACCAAACCTCAACCGGAGACCCTCCTTCTCTCCGTCCCCTTTTTAATCTGGAGTCCCTAGGCCGCCGTGAAGTTCGTGTGTAGCGTGGCGTGGTGGTGGCAGCAAGGAGGAAAAGGATTCAAAGGTGTGAAGCTCCAAGATCAAGCATCAAGAAAACCATTCTCAAACTCTCAACTCTTATCTCACACGGTTTGAGGTAAGGAGTGAGTGTTACCTCTGCTTGAGTTTGGGTTTCTAGGGTGTTCATAAAGGGTACTAAGAGTGGGTATTAGATTAGGGAATGGACATAGATTAATGTTAGAAGAGAAATGGTAAAAAGGGAAAAAGGGGAATTAATGAATGAACTAGAAACATGGATTTTAGATGAAGATGGAATATCACTTATGATTACATGCTATATTTCATATGTTGTATTTTATATGATGGATTGACTAAATGTTTTGTGCATACGGTTGTTGTGGTATAAGTGTTTATGAGCTTTGATATTTGGTATTTGTATCTGTGGCTGAGCCGAGAGAGGGTGAGAATGGAGAATGAGAAAAATGGTAACCAGGGTGGATCGAAAAGACAAACTAATAAGTTACATAATGAGTTAGGTAGACGAGATAGATAATAGGAATAATGGAAATCGGGAATGGGTGAAGGGTTGAGCCGAGATAGATGCAAAGAGGAATAAATTAAAGAGGTGAATTGAGGTGGGCGAACTAAAAGTAATGGTTAATAAGATAAGGCGAATTAAAGAGAAATGGTTGTGTGGTCGGGTCATAGCAGACGCGTACCGGGTGCGTGCATTGATCGCGTAAGCCGAGCATTGTGGTGCTCGCAGCTGTAAGACGAGCATGGTGGTGCTCGCAGTTATGACACACAAGGTTCCGAGAACGGAATCGGTACGAAGTGTTCCTGGTCATAGCAGACGCGTACTGGGTGCGTGCATTGATCGCGTAAGCCGAGCATTGTGGTGCTCGCAGCTGTAAGACGAGTATTGTGGTACTCGCAGTTATGGACACTCCTTACTCCTTAGAATGATCGGCGGTAGTGTTCCTGGTCATAGCAGACGCGTACTGGGTGCGTGCATTGATCGCGTAAGCCGAGCATTGTGGTGCTCGCAGCTGTAAGACGGGTATTGTGGTACACGCAGTTATGGACACTCCAATATCCGACTTAAATGGTGTAAGACATGCACTAGGTGTATGCATCCGAGAAGAGTAAAAGATTGTAAACTATGTGAGTGGAATAATGAGTAATGGTAATCCGAGGTAAGAGAATGTAAACCGAGGTATAGCTAGTATTGAGTTAACTGGTTTATGATGTGAGCCGAGCCAGACGAGGATGTGGGTATGCGAACCGAGATAAATGTTGATATATGCATGAGATATATGGGTTTGATTACTTGTGATTTATTTGCTATTTGACTACTTGTGTTTGGCTTGGTAGTTCGGTATGTCATCTTAGAAACTGCTTACTTAAGTTCTGTGTAATGCTCACCTCCTTACCATTTTTCAGGTACTGAGCCCGAGCAGACGCAGTCCCCGGCCGAGCAGGATCACTCTCCCTCTCAGGGAGAGTAAGTTATTTAGAGTCAGATAGGTGGGTGGGTCTCGGCCAGTTGGGCCGAGCTAGAACATTGTTTTGTATTGGGTCTCGGCCAGTTGGGCCGAACTAAAACACTGATTGTATTTTGAATGACCGAACTGAATGTACCTAAACTTATACTTTATGTATTTGATGCATTTAAGTCTTCCGCTTTATTAACTCTGATGTTTTTGTGATTAATGAAAGGAAATATTATTTTGGCAAATATCATATCCATCTTAAAAGCAATTTTAAATCCTAATTTTGGGATAATTAAGGGTAATTATTTCATAGGGTGTTACACGACGCGTGTTTCTCACTAATCCTGGGCTGATTTCGTGGCGAATTCTGGATTAATTGGGTGATTACTCATCAAACGCACTAATCCCAATTTCTGAGTTCATCGTGTAACCGGTTACAAAGCCCTTCTAACCGGTTACATACTGATAAAATTCAAAAATTAATAATTTAATTACTCTTTCTTCAAAAACCTTTTTTATATTGCAATTAGGTCCCAACCCAAGGACTAAATTACAATATTCACATTTTTGTACAAAATAACCATATACAATATATCTCATATTTTTATATAAAAACTCATAATGTACAAGAACTAAAACCTTCAAAACTAACATAAATCAATTATAAAATAATTGTTATAATTAATTTCTTGGTTATTTGGGAGATGAAAATTAGGGGTGTTACACTACTCCCCCACTTAAAAGGAATCTCGTCCCCGAAATTCATCTTCTGAATTTTTCCACTTTTCCAAAGTGTTTTTATACTAGAAAACTTCATCTTGTCCCAAAAAATTTTGTTCTTTAGGGTCCTCCCCCACTTAAAAGAGTTTCGATATGGTTCTTTTATTTCGAAACATTTCTAATAAAACCTTTCACTTTAAACAAAAATTCTTTGCATAAAAAACTCTTATGTGAAAGAATTTCTTTTAAAAGAAATACTCTTTTGAATAATACACTTCACATAAATATTCTTCAAATAAAACACTTTCTAATAAACTTTTTGGGCTGCGCACTCTGATCTCTCGAGCACGATCAAAGAAACATTTGTATGACTTTATTCCTTAATAGTTTGAGACATTAGGGTGATCAGTCCTAATATTCAAACCATTAGTAACAAAATCATCCCTTACAGATATAATCTTTCGCAAGAAAGACCATACAACAGGTCTTTAAGTTAGATGAACTTAAAGATAGGGTAATTATCACTATCAAACTTAGTTAGATAGTCATGTTCTAGAGACATTTCCGTTGGGGAGACAAAGATTTGTCCTATCCCGGTGGTTGTTAATCTCTCTAGCCATAACTGATCTTTCTATTTCTGTAGTGTCCACAGATATTATCACATTCAACTGTGATAAGGGTTTTGATCACAGAAAGATTGAAGTTGAACTTCCAACAGGATATTGATATTCTCAAACGATTAGATTAACGTAATCGAAAACATTTAACTACGTTAACTCAGATCAAAGGAAGAGATAGGCTTGGGTTGTCTACGTCAGGATCACACTCAACCCTCATCTCAGCCGGTGAATTCTTCTTGTGCTGGATTCGTCCATTTCTTTCTCACCTTTTCCTTCAAGACAATTCGGTGAATAATACTCCAGCTTCCTACAATCGGAATTGACTATTCCCTTAGGTACATCACAACTAAACTCAAAGTGATGTGCCTCCCAGTTTTCACCTTGAGATAGACAAATGTTCCCTTCCCTATTTTCTCCTTAGTCACTTTTCTTCAATTGAGGATTCCTTAACCTTGATGTTTCCGTGGTTGATATTCTCCTATTTACTTTTCCTTGTTCTCCAGTTGAGCCTTTATTTCATCAATCTTTCCCTTATTCTGAACTCTAATACTTCTCGCATGAAATTCATGTGCTTTACCATAGTCCCCATATATGCTTACCAACATCGAGAAGTTCCTTATTCCTTGATAATTGATAGCTGACTTGGGTCCGAACATAATCTATTCTTGAAGTTCATGCCTTTGGATTTCTCATCTAGGTTGTACCAGGAAAACTTCCCAAATCCCTTACTTCTATAATATATTTTCTGATATCCATAATCCCTGACTTTAATTTCAAAGATTAAATCTCATTCATTTCTTCATAGAAATCTAACTCCTCATTTCCTGGTTGTAATTCACGAATCCCATTCAAGAATTCGTTGGTGATTGGCAACATTCCCCATCTAAGGCTAGATAGTTCCGCTTGCATTTCCAGACTTAGGTCTCTAAACTTCTCGATCAGACTAGCCTCCTTGACCATCATTGAGCTCACACGAATAGCCTTTCAGCTCAAATCGTATGCGACTACGTTTGTTTTGCCAGGATGATAATGGAGCTCAAAGTCATAATCTTTTAGAAACTCCATCCATCGCCTTTGTCTCACATTCAACTCTTCCTCTTCTTATTGTCATTCGAACTTCAAACTTGTTCATGAATCACAACCTTCTTATCTTAATGCTTATCGTCTCTTTTGTATCGTCCAGCTAAATCCTCTACCTTCTCCAATTGGAGTAGCTCCTTAATTTCAACTCTCGATTAGTCCATAAATATTATGATTCAATCCTCTTAAATCAATTTCAATGATGAATCAAGGCATTAAGTTATTTTACAACATTAAATCCTTTCCTTAAATTTTACTTAGGTAATTGACATTGAGTTTGGATTGGAAGAATATGTTTATTGATACCAAAAGTTCCTTCACAAATGACTTAAATTTTTAGTTTAAGCTTTCAGCTTCTAACCGGTTACAAGAAACTCTAACCGGTTTATGAAGTACAGTTTTTGAAATAAAACCAAAGAATTTCAAAACCATTTTCTTTACATCATCCAATCCAACTCAAAATAGGATTTATTCATAATCTAATACCTTTATTCCAACTGAATTCATCACTGAAACGATTTAAATCATAATATACTCACCCTTTTGCAGAATTCCTCTTGGACTAATCATATTATATTGGGGTATAGTCCATCACTACCCCACCATAATTAAACAACATCCAATCATCTCCTACAATCAGTTGATCTTTCCAAGTCAACTTGGTCAGAGGCCATGCGATCTTAGAAAATCCTTAAATACTTCAGCGATAGTACCCAGCCAGCAATAAGAACTTCTTACTTTAAAGATCGCATGCCCTCTAATTTCCCCAATTTCTATCTCTGTTTCATGTGCCAACCAATTCAATTTTGGACCTTCACTCAAAACTGTCTTGCATGTGGTGCTCAAAGTTGTTTTTGGTGTTGCAGAGATTTTTCTTGGGAATTTTCTGTTACTACACGTCTGAGAGGTAAGGGGAAGTTGTTTTATGCACTAGATAGAGCTTAAATTCTATGATTTTCATTAGAGAGCCACCAAGAGGCTCTAAGGGTTTAGATTGAATAGGAACTTTGGTTTGGAGACCAATCCTTGCTCTATAGTTGTTTGGAGCAAGTTTCACATGATGCATGCAAGCTATAATGAGCATTATTTCACAAGTTTGTTGAGTATTTTGCAAATTGAGGTGTTATGTTGTGAAATTGTACGTTAAATGCATAATCTTGAGATTCTCTGTCAGATCTGTAATTTGATATGTGCTAAGTGTTGCAACATGTTCAATATATGGTATATGAACTCTGTTGATCATTGGATTGGATTAAAAATGGTTAGATTTGAAAATGGTATGTTAAAACCAAGTTTCCAGTCTGTTTTTTAAGAAAAGACTCGAGTACTTGGCTTGATACTCGAGTAAAATTTTGACAAAACAGTGTATTTTGAGTTAGAACACTCGAGTATCGGGCCCAGGACTCGAGTAATAACTGATTCAGGGGGATCTCTTAAGGGAAACCACTCGAGTAATACAGGGGTCACTCAAGTGTTCTGGAATTGATGAAGAACACTCGAGTACTCATGAACTACTCGAGTATTTTGATGAATCTGAAACCCAAATCCCCAAAAAGACATGAGCGCTCGAGTATCCTGAAGAACACTCGAGTAATCTGGAAATAGTTGAAGAACACTCGAGTATTCTGAAGAACACTCGAGTAGTTTACCCAGAATCTGAAAAATACCATTTTTAATTCTGTCTCATTTGGTGAATGATTAAATAACAATAATCCAAGGAATCTGGACTTAAAAGAAATTGATTAATATAAGTATACTGTTTGGATGACGAGACGATGCTCGGGTGGCACGTTATATATATTAACCAATTTCCTTTAAGCTTAAAAGGAATGCATTCATTCTGAAGTTTGGAGGATAGATCGTTTATCATGTTTTGGTAACATGAGGAGGGCCTCTGGGAGTGCCAAATTGACGGCTCGCTTGATGACACGTTATGGTTGACGACGTGGTCGGCATAGTTAGATGCTGATATGGTTAGACCGTTTGGATGACGGGACGTTGCTCGGGTGGCACGTATTCCAAGTTTGTCGTGTACATTCTTGGTGAATGTACGAATGTTGTACATCTAGGAGTACAACGCACTGGTGAGTGCTGGACGAAGTAAAGGATGGACGCCAGAGAGTGTCTTAGAATGATGGAGATAGGCTTGAGAGCTAGGATCATACATCATGCCACTCATCTAAAACAATATTTATAAATGGAACTAGTATGAGCATCCTACTTGCATTCATTAATTGCTAAATGCTAAATGTGCTTGTTGTTTATTGTTGCATAATTTTACATTTATATTGCTTGCATATTTATGCTCTATTGATTATGTGTATGGAATTGCTTACCCCTATTCCCTTGTAGGTGATGTCGCGTTACATCGCTTGCATCGAGATCCATCCACTTCTGTTAGATCCAGTGAGAATGTTTTGATAATGACAAAGGTTTTGAACAAGCTACAAGTGTTTGTGATCAAGCTCAAGTATGAAGAAGTTCATCAATCAACAACAAACAACAAATGATGAAGAGAGAGCAAGCTCATGAAGACTTAATTTGTATTATATTGTAATATCTTTAGTTTGAGTCTTTTATTTTAATGAGTTTGGGTAGAGTCTTTAGAGGGTAGTGAATCACTATCAAGGTCATGATTATATCATAATTTGAGTTTTCACTTAACCTAAAAACAATAGGTGGCTTAAAGGTTTGAAAGAAAAGGTTTAGTTTTGAGAAAACAAGTTTTTAATTGACTTTAGCAGTTGTTAATCGATTAAGAGGAGTGGTTAATCGATTAACATGTTTTTTAACAGTGTTTAATCGATTAACAAGATGAGTTAATCGATTAACACCTGCAGTACTGGTTTTTAAAATACGTTTTTCACTTCTCAAAATCCGTTTTTAATGTTACTAACTTTTGGGTATTCTATATAAACCTTTTCCTAACATTTGTGAATCATTATTACAAAATTAGAACAATTTTCATATCAATTTTACAAAGATCAAGCCACACTATTCTCTCTCACTTTCATAGATCAAAGCTTTTAACTTATTCTTTGATCAAGAATCTTTGAATCTCTCATGTTGATATTTTCATAGTTCTTGAAAGAGATTCATAGGATTGTCATTGTATTCATTGAGTTGTAATCATTGCAAAGGAGGCAAACATTCTACAACATAAGGAAGCCTTGGTGGTTGTTCATCAAGAAAAGTTATCTTGGAAGTCTTGTTGTGTTAACAAGCAATTGGAAGTCTTGGTGTGAGGCATCATCAAGCAAGTGGAAGTCTTTGAAGCATCTCAAAGCAATTGGAATACTTGTTGTGAGGATATCGGCAAGCAAGGGAAGAGGTTAGATTAGATTCAATAGGGTTGCAAGACAAGAGTGTGGTATCTCTTGTAGGCTATCAAGAAGGGAGTCTTGAGAGGCATTTACTTGTAATGTGAGAACTCTAATTCCTCATAGTGAAGAAGCTCTCTTGGTTTAATAGGGGACTGGATGTAGCTTTCAAGTGGATGAAAGTGAACCAGGATAAATCTCTGTGTCGTATCTCTAAACCCTTAACTCTTTACATTCACGTCATTTCAATATTGTTCTTGGTTGAAAACCTAGAAAAGATTGATTTTTCATAATTGATTGAATTGAATCTTAATTGTACAAATTGATTTGGGGAAAATCATTTTCATAACCTAGGTAATCAATAAGAATATTGGTGTTAATCAATTCCGCTTTATCTCTGATCATATGTGTTAATTGATTGATTTTCGTATTTGATTGAAAAGTGATTTTTCAGTTTTAACAGTGATTAATCGATTAACTGGATGTGTTAATCGATTAACCAAAATTAATCTTTTGTAATTAATCGATTAACAAGTTTCATTAATCGATTAACTTGGTGTTTTAATCGATTAACATCTTGTTTTAATCGATTAAGGCTGAGAAATTTTGTAAAAGTCATTTGTTTTGATAGTTTCGATTTGTTTCTTTCGAAAATCTTTCAAAGTTTCTCTATTGCCTATTCAACCCCCCCTTCTAGGTGTTCTCCTAGTGTCTCCTAGTTATTTTACCCACCGATTGTAGTGCTTACAACTTCCTAGTGGCATATGGATCTACGAGGACCATCGTGCGATGTTGGAGGGGGAGGTAGAGGTCACCTTCTACTACCCGAACCCGTTGATTCGATTTCGTCCTCGTAGGTTTAGGATTCCCATCATATACACTATGCACGTACCCCCTTTTTACACATATCACGGACCACCTTCCACACGACCAGCTCGCTCCTATCACAGTTTTTCGTTTTCGACCTACCCGCTCACACCCATTTTCTTCTAGAGTCGTCCGTGAGGAGACTCCCCCTTATGATCCGAGGAGCCCAGTTAGGGTCACACCATCTCCTGACCCTGTACCCAGTGGTAGGGTACACTCTCCATCAGATGAGATCGAGGAGGACCCCGTGGAGGATGAGAGCGGAGGCGAGCCTGTCGTTCATTCTACCGGGAGCTAGTGGAGGGATGATGATCCCTAGGTATGTGTATATGGTATATGATGAGGATCAGGGATCCGATGTGGGGATGCGGTGGAGGAGATACTACTGCTGCTGATGTTGAAGATGATGATTTCTTTTGCTACCTGGAGACTGCTACTACTATCACTACTACTACTACTGCTGCCAGATCTATGAGACCACCTCTAGAGTTTATATTTTTGAGATGTAGATATTGTAGATATACTTTTGAGAACTCTAGGGTTATGGTTTTCTGTTTACATGGATCTTTCATGGACTTGTATTATGGATCTTGGAGTTATGACTACTGGGACTATGTATTCTATGGCATATATATATGTATATATATATCACTTATGTTCGTATTACAACTGTGCATAGTCCTACCTTTTCCGCTCACTCTGATAAGAATTAATTAACGGATTCGGTTATGTTATTTAAATAGTATCAGTTCCACGAAAGAAAAGAATAGATATGCATCGCTTAATTTCACTATGTTAATACGTTTTTCAAAAGTACCGATGCTGTCTGGATTATGAAAAAGTTTTCTATCTTAGCAAATGCCGAATCCAATACAAAGTTTAGAACGACATAAATTATATTCTCCAAGAATTCCATGTTTTGGTTTGTGCACCCACCTAAGAAAAGAAAATTTTATTTCTACATTTTCAATGAGTACTTACAAGTCCATAATTTATTCAAATTGAGATAGTTATTATATTAACTATTTGGATATTTAAAAAGGGTGTCACATATATATCAGACCCAAATCACTCCCTCAAACTTAGCATTTTGCATGTCCCAGGCAAAAGTAAAATAAAAATTCTGAATAAAAGACAAACTCCCTAAATCAGCTTATATACACCTTATCTAAGACTTTGACTCATGACTCCAACACATATTATCACAAACTATTTACACAATCACAAACTAGTTAGAGTAACAAACCCACTCAGAACTCAAGACTAGTGAACACTCTCAATCTCTCACATGTTTCTCTCAAAAGTGTATAAGGGTAATATTTCATTTAAGCACACAAGTTCATCAATGATAAAGTGCTACCATATGCTTGACCATAGACCAACATCTCCACTGAAATTATCAATTGCACACAAGAATCAAAAGGTCTTAATATTGGTTGTAATGGGGCCTGACTGAAATGTTAGGTGGGATAAAAGAAAGAAGGAATAATGAACTAAGGGCTAAATGTAAAAACAAATTCCCCTAGAAATCATGAATGAGCACTAAGTAAATAACAATAAGCACAACTCAATCATAACTTTATTCTTCTCACTTTTCAATTCAATTCCTCTACTCTCTTCCTTTTCACTTTCATTTGATTTATATTTATTCTTTTTTATTTTTCAAAGGAAGAGAAGTAGGCACAAAACACTTTTCATTTTCTTTTCTTTTCTTTTGCATCACATTCCACTTAATTGCTCATCCAAAATTCCCAAGGTACTCACAATAAAGTCAATACAATAATTACAGGGTACCAAAGAAAAATCATATATCATTAAAAGGCTCAAAGTGGGCAACTAAGGGAATAATATTCAATGCAACAATCTGAAGGCCTCAAAAACACACCTAAGTGCCTTAATCATTTTCATGCATGCAATCAATCATCAATTTTGAAATGGTCACCAGTCAAGTTCTAGAGCATAATATCAAAGAGAACACACTCATGAAAGAATAGGGGTCTCTATATCAGATTATCTCAATAAAATTTCATACCCCTCAATATAAGGCTCAAAAACTCACTAGGCTAAAGTCAGTTCACTAATCACAAGTTCTGAAAGCATTTGTCAAAATAACCAGTTCACAATTATATTTACAGCTCAATCAAATAGAGTTGAAAGTCAATGAGTCTAAGTCCTAAACTAAGTACGTACATGCATCATCAGAGAAAAAGTCCTATGTAACACCCTTATTTTATATACAAAATAATTAGTAAAAGTCGATATTTAAAATAGTGTATTTAAAAATTTCCTTCCACAAATCAAGTTTTTGCAAATTAATATTGGGTATCCATTTACAATATAGATAGCACAACTATCGTTCCTTCTTTCCAGTCATTCACTGCGCCACTCTGATCCATAAGCTCCTTAGCAAACACCTAAAATGTTAACCACATAAGGGTGAGACCATTTCACAACACAGTGGATTATAAGATAGTAAAAAGGCACATAATAAAAGACTCAAGCATCATAATCAAACCAAGCCAAGAATAACGAAATGTTTCCCGTTCCCTTATCCAAAAACCTTTTAATTTATATTCTTAGTTCTCTGATTTATTTCTACATTCTCTTTTCTTCCATTAATTCAAATTTCTCATTCGCTTTACCCCGGTCACGACCTACTGCGTCCGCACCCACGTGCAGGTCACGTCTTACTGCGTCCGGTTATATTTCCCTTTTATCTTTATTCCAGTCACGACCTACTGCGTCCGCACCCACATGCAGGTCACGTCTTACTCCGTCCGGATATATTTTACTTTTAACTTATTCCCCTGGTCACGACCTACTGCGTCCGCACCCATGCGCGGTCACGTCTTACTGCGTCCGGGTATGTTTTACTTTTATCCTTTCCCCTGGTCACGACCTACTGCGTCCGCACCCATGCGCGGTCACGTCTTACTGCGTCCGGGTATGTTTTACTTTTTCATGGTTATAACATCATAGCCTCTTAAACTTTTTAACAAGTACATTACTGTAATAAGTCACAACATTACACATTTACATTATCAAATTATCACAATCCAAGCATGTATTCCACATATCACAATTTAATTTTATACTTCAATTAGCACAAGTCAAGCGTGTTGTTATTGTCATCACTATTGCCTTTAATTTACAAATTCCATCACCAAAAACCAAAACAAATCATAGATTCCTATAATTTTTCCCAACTAATACTCGTACTATTTGTTGGCGCTTAGAATCATTTTTAGGTGTTTTCAATAAACAGGTTCATCCTTAACTAAGAAATTATAACACTCTTACCATTCAAACATTCATGTAATTTACTCATGTTTCATTAATCATTCCATCACCTATTAGCCCATACTATCAATTCATCACAAAGTGTACCTAACAATATCCCAAAAAGCAACAAATATCACAAATCAATCGACATACTCAGGTATGTCTCAGAGTGCTGTAAAATAAGTCATCTCCCTAAGGTTCTTCACTTCCTACTTTAATATTAATAAAAAGAGAATTTGACATAAACCATTAACATCCTAATCACCCCTAAATTAATTTTAATTCAACACCATTTTGCTACCCACAACCCGGTCTAAGTATTAAACTTAAATCCTATTATACACCCTAACTATCCCTAACCCAAAGTGCGGAAAAGAGACTCCCCTTACCTCGACCGACGAATCAAAGAGAGAACCATGACCCGAGGCTCCAAATCCCGCACCGATTAACGCCGAAGCTCGCCGACGAGACGGGGCGGTAATCCTAGAAGATTTTTAGTGACCGAGAGCAAGGCCGGGTCGGTTTCGGTAGGTGTCGGTGAATGTCGGTATGTCGGTGGCTGGGTTTCCTTCCACCCCGGTGATACCAAAGCCGCCGAGAGGAGAGAGAAAAGAGGGCTTAAGGGTACTCCTTATTTGTTTGACTTCATGGAACCAAAATGGAAGAGGAAGGAGCTTGGGTGCCATGATTGAGATGAGAGCTTAGTCTTGTTGTGGAATCAAAGAAGAGAATGGTGATGGAATTGGCGCCCCCCATGAGGAAGAAGGGTTCGGCGAAGATGGAAGAGAAAAAGAGGAGTTCATAACATTTCCATCGCCTTGAAGCTATAGCCATGAAGTTGTTTCATGATCTAAGCAAGAAGGTGAGATGGTGCTTGGTCCATGGGAGAGAGAGAGGGGCGGAGATGGTTGAGAGGAGGAAGGGAAAGAGGTTCACACAATTTTCATGGCTTGGAAGCCATGGCCATGGAGACGCATCATGAATCAAGGAAGGAGAAGGGTGATGGTGGTTGCCTTAGGTGTGGAGAGAGAGCTACGGGTGGAGTTGGGAAGAAAGGAAGATGGGGCTGGGTGCTTCTAAGGGCTTAAGGCATGAAGAAGTTATTGTGAAAGAGTGGAAAAATTGGCTTCATAAGCAAGCCAAAATGTGTGGCTCCTAAGGTGCCCACGCACCACTTAATGCATCTGATGCAGCTCCCGCGCGCCTGGGCGCGGATCTCCCTGAGTTACGCACCAACTTATGCCCCAGTGCACCTGGGCGTGCCTTGGGGGTCCTGACTTCAAATCGCCATAACTTCTCCGTTAACCGTTGGATCTTGCTCAAATTTTGAGACAAGCTTCCTAAAATCCTAAAATTCACATCCAATGGTGGAAATTGGGTTTAAAGCTATGGATATTTTATTCCTAATTTTCTTGCACCGGATATTTTCTAACACCTAAAACTCCGATTTAACTCCCGATTTTAATTCTATAATTCTACTTCTTGCTACCGATGCACCCTACGCAACCCCTAGTACTTATAATTACTATTCAGCTTACTCCCAAAATTCTTTTAAGAGATGTTCTACCTATTCCCTTCACTATAAACATATTAATTCATTAATTAGGCTTGGAATTAATTTAGGGATGTTACAATTCTCCCCCACTTATTGGAATTTCGTCCCCGAAATTCCGTTCAACGTCTTCAATTGGAGAACCATCCCGGAGGAAGGGTTTCTATGCTATGAGGCCTACTTTGCTTTGATTCTACTTCCCCGCTTAGAATTGGCATACCGTTCCGCATGAGTACGCCTCTAAGCTCTTGTACTCATTGAGGAGTACCGACTATGGTTTAATTTAGTCCGCCTCAAAGTGAAGATCCTATCGGGTTTTCTAAGATCAGCTGGGTTTCTCTTCGGAATTCTACATCGAAGTTTGGAAAGGGTACTAATACGCTCTAAACACTATTACCCTCAAGGGTTGAATATACTCTGGCTCCAAAATCTAACACTTATACTATTCCTAGGCTCTAGACAACCACATTCATTATTCAAACAAACATAGATTCATGTAAAGGTCATTCAAAAGTTAAAACATACACCACAGCAACTCACAATAGCTTATACTTCGAATATCACCTCATACCATGTTCAATCATACATGCAACCTTCCTAGCAACATGAATTTTAAACAAAGACATGGTTCTACCCTACTATCTCCTAAGTTAGTTCTTGTCTACCTTACTTAACTTAGGGCTAAGTGCTACCTCTACGCATATACACATAACAATCACCACACATTTGAAAATCGGTTCAGAAAAGGGGTTCGGGGAAAAGGACTTGTTCGATTGGCAATCATAAATACATTTTCATCAATTCAATTCCCCAATGCTATGAAAATTGCGCAAGTGGTGTCCCTGTATAAAGAAGAATATTATTATAAATTTTCATGTCAGTTAGAGTTCCTTAAGTTCATTTAAAAATAGCAAGCAAACTCCAATGACATCAAAATTTAAAGGGACATCACCAGAACGTAACCAAAGGTTGAATAGAGTTATCAAACCGATCAGAGCACTTTAAATTCATTTTGTTTAAAACACAGATGTTGCTCCAATTGACTTGATAGGTTACATGAAACATTGGTTCAACTTTTGGGAACTTATGTAAAAATTTTCAAATCAATCAAGTGACCCAAACCCAAAAATTTAGTTTTCTATTTTCTGTAAAAACCTTGATTTCCGGCAACCACCTAACCGGAACACTAATCATTTAAATCATTGGTTTAAACAACCACTACATATGGAGATTTAGAAAAAGGTTCTGATTTGGGTCTGATATATATACCTTTTGGACTTCATTTTATCCTCTTTTACTTTGATTTGGCTTGTTTTCTTAGCAAACATAGGATCATTTTATTAGTTTTTAGGAATTGTAGTAGTTGTAGTTTCCCATGAACTTTTTGATCGTTTGTTCAGTGTTTCAGGTGATTTTGGAGCTCAAATGCAAAAAATAAATTATGGAATTGGAAAGAGCACTTAAAGACCTTGAAGTAGGAAAAAGAACGAAGAAAAACGGAGCCGAAACAGGTCCACGCGCCCCAGGCGCGTGGACGGGTGTGCCTGGGGCGCGCCACCTGATGAAACAGGGCAGACAACAGAGGCGTGCGCCTGGGGCGCGTTATCGCGTGCGCTTGGGGAGCGCGTACACGAGAAAAAGCCCAATTGGGCCAAAACTTCAGTAATTGATTGGGATTCTACTTATAGATAGATTGCAATTATAAATTAGTGATTTAGAATTAGGTTAGGCAGCCAATTAGAGGAGAAAACAGAAATTAGATTTGAAGAGGAAGATTGCATTGAATTGAAGCATTTGAAGATTGAAGAATTTGGGGTAATTTGTCTATGAATTTCCCTATTATGTCTTTTCTTCTTCTTATTTCTATGTGTAACTAAAACCCTCGTGTTAGGAACAAGGTGAATTTGTATGGCTTAACTTATTTCAATTTATGATTTAGATTTTGCTGTTTTTAATTCATGTGTTAATTGTGTTTTTATTGCATACATAAACCCGCGCAATTTATGTTATGGATCTCTTAATTCGCAACGAGAGTTGGGATTTAGAATAGGCCTTGCAATTGACGGTATAATCAGTTTAGTTATAGAGATATGATTAAATGATTATATGACTTTTTAATTCCCTTGTGCTGAATTTGATATTTTCTTATATTGTAATTTGTTGAGAGATCAAGGATTAAGTATTTAGAAAATAAGGGTAATGTTAGAGAGATCTAATTATTGCTATTTGAGAGGAATTGTCGAATTAAAGGATAATTAAAGGAAAATCTAAATTATAATTGAATAAGTGAAACCTACAATGAAACCAACGTTCCTAACCACTTTTATCCCATTGTTCTCACATTTAAATTTAATTTCAGCAACTTTGTAGTTTAGTTAATCATTGATTTTAAATCTGAATTTTTAATATAAACACTTTTTAGTTAATAGGATTTATTTATAATTACATTAAGGTGAAAATTTACTAAAAACACAGCTTCCTGTGGGAAGATATTCGGTCTTCTATACACTATATTACTCGTTGACCCAGTCCACTTGCGGGCTAATCAACAAGTTTTTGGCGCCGTTGCCGAGGAGTAGTATTCTTTAGTTTATTTTCGGTACTTAGTGTTGTTATTAGTAAATTCTATTTTTCTTTTTATTTTTTTGTTTTTATTTTATTTAATTTAACAGGTGCTGCTTAACCGTTTTTATGCGTTTGCGCTCTGTAGGTAATCAAGGCCTTGTGCAAGTTGATCCCGAATTGGAGCTTAGTGTGAAACAGTTGAAAAATCAAGCAAAGCAAGCAAGAAAGATGGCTGAATCACATGGTTTTGGTGGTTCCGGTGCAACACCCCAACCCACAAGGAAGACTTTGGCTGATTATGCCACAGTAGATCCAGATGTCTGCACATCCAGTGTAGTCCGGCCAGCAATTACAGCAGCTGCATTTGAGATTGATCCTCAATACATTCATCTCATCAAACAGGATCAATTCTCAGGTGCACCTACTCAGGATCCTACTGAGCACATAGCCAATTTCCTTCAGATGTTGGATTTTTTCAAGATAGAAGGTGCATCAGATGAGGCGATTCGCATGCGTATGTTTCCTCTATCTTTGAGGGACAAGGCCTTTACATGGATGAGGAATCAGCCTCCTGGAAGCCTTTCCAGTTGGGATGTTCTGGTCAAGAAATTCATGGCTCAGTTCCTTCCAGCTGGAAAGCAAGCCAAGCTCCGCCAAGATGTCAACTCTTTTGTTCAAGCCGAGGGGGAGCTGTTACATGATGCATGGGAAAGATACAACCAGCTATTGAAGAAGTGCCCGACACATGCTATACCAGATTGGATGCAAATCCGATTATTCTATGATGGGTTGAGGAGCACAAACAAATTCATGATTGATGCAGCAGCTGGAGGGTCCTTGATTAAGAAGACTGTGGAAGAGGCAAAAGAAATAATTGAGACAATGGCCTACAACAGTAGTCAAGCCCTTTCTGACAAGACTATCTTGAAGAATCCAGACCTGAGCACTACCCAGATGCAAACTCTCATTCAGCATAATAAGGAGATTCATGATCAGATCACAACATTAATGAAGAGGATGGGTCAGACTCAGTTGGGAGCAGTGAGTAGCACACTTGTATGCGACTTTTGCAATGGGAACCATAGGAATGGGGAATGTGCCAATGAAATGGGAAAGGCAGCGACTATTGAGGAACAAGCACAATATGTGGGTGGTGGAGGAAATAGAAACAACATGTACTCTAACACCTACAATCCAGCATATCGCAACCACCCAAATTTCTCATGGCACAGCCCAACATTGAATCAGCCACAACAATAGCAGAAACCTTCCTGGGAGATAACACTTGACACGTTGACCAGCTCCACCCAATCTTTCATTAAGGAGACTAGAGCCCAGTTTTCCAATTAGGGTGCTAGCATTCGTAATTTGGAGGTGCAAGTGGGTCAGATTGCCAAGCAGATTTCTGAGAGATCAGTGGGAACTTTTCCTAGTGACACCATAGCTAATCCCAAGGAGAGATGCATGAAGGTGACACTCCGAAGTGGCACAACATATGATGAACCAACTGCCAAAGGGAGTGCCACCACTCAAAACTCAAGCAAAGAGAAGGAGCCTAAGGGTGATGCAACATCAAAGAAGAAGGAAGGTGAAGTTGGAGCATCGAGTACGCAGGGTCCACCTGCGGATCACAATCCGGCTCAACCCAAGCCAACTCCTTTGCCTTTGAGGGTGCCTTTTCCTCAAAGGTTGAAGAAGGATGAAGACAAGAGGCACTTTCAAAAGTTTCTGGACATGATCAGAAAGATCCAGATTAATATCCCATTTGCAGAGGCTCTTGAACAAATGCCTTTGTATGCGAGCTTTATGAAGGATCTTCTTACCAAGAAGAAGGGGATGCTCACTGGAGAGACATTTCCAATTGCTGAGAAGTGTAGCAGAATCATAAAGTCCAATCTGCCACCGAAGTTGAAGGATCCAGGAAGCTTCAATCTACCTATAAGCATCGGCAAGGATTATACAGGTAAGGCCCTTTGTGACCTTGGTGCCAGTGTTAATATCATGCCTTTGTCACTTTTTAATAAGTTAGGGATAGGAGAGATTAAGCCGACCCCGATTCTATTACAACTAGCTGATAACACCGCCCTCCGCCCCTATGGAGTGGTGGAAGATATCTTGGTGAAAGTGAAGGATTTTATATTACCCCTTGATTTCATGGTGCTTGACATAGAAGAGGATGGTAACATTCCTCTAATTTTTGGAAGGCCTTTCCTGGCCACAGCAGGGGTAATCATAGATGTTCCTAGAGGAGAAGTTATTCTCCGT
This sequence comes from Crotalaria pallida, assembly GCA_037953625.1. Lineage (NCBI taxonomy): Eukaryota > Viridiplantae > Streptophyta > Magnoliopsida > Fabales > Fabaceae > Crotalaria > Crotalaria pallida. Next base: position 31,077,815 of record CM075653.1, read on the forward strand.
GTTAATGGTGAGCAAGTTGTGATAAATATTTTTGAAAAACCACCATGCACGGCAGATTACTTCACCCAAATCAATTGTGTTTCAAGCTCTAATGAACATGGTAATGATTTAGAGTTTGTGCACCCTTCTAAAAACAACTGCCCTTAAGCCCCTCCTAGGGGCGATGACTCAGGCTCGTGACATTAAACAAGTGCTTTTTGGGAGGCAACCCAATTTGAAGTAATTCTCCCTTAGGATAGGAACTTTAGGATAGGTGATTTTTTTTTAGTTTAGGATAGTTTAGGTAGATTTTTTTTATTTCATGTCTGCATAGAGTTGAATAGTGTTATCAAACTCCAATGACCTCAAAATTTAAAGGGACATCACCAGAACGTAACCAAAGGTTGAATAGTGTTATCAAACCGATCAGAGCACTTTAAATTCATTTTGTTTAAAACACAAATGTTGCTCCAATTGACTTGATAGATTACATGAAACATTGGTTCAACTTTTGGGCACTTATGTAAAAATTTTCAAATCAATCAAGTGACCCAAACCCAAAAATTTAGTTTTCTATTTTCTGTAAAAACCTTGATTTCCGGCAACCACCTAACCGGAACACTAATCATTTAAATCATTGGTTTAAACAACCACTACATATGGAGATTTAGGAAAAGGTTCTGATTTGGGTCTGATATATATACCTTTTGGACTTCATTTTATCCTCTTTTACTTTGATTTGGCTTGTTTTCTTAGCAAACATAGGACCATTTTATTAGTTTTTAGGAATTGTAGTAGTTGTAGTTTCCCATGAACTTTTTGATCGTTTGTTCAGTGTTTCAGGTGATTTTGGAGCTCAAATGCAAAAAATAAATTATGGAATTGGAAAGAGCACTTAAAGACCTTGAAGTAGGAAAAAGAACGAAGAAAAACGGAGCCGAAACAGGTCCACGCGCCCCAGGCGCGTGGACGGGTGTGCCTGGGGCGCGCCACTTGATGAAACAGGGCAGACAGCAGAGGCGCGCGCCTGGGGCGTGTTATCGCGTGCGCTTGGGGAGCGCGTACACGAGAAAAAGCCCAATTGGGCCAAAACTTCAGTAATTGATTGGGATTCTACTTATAGATAGATTGCAATTATAAATTAGTGATTTAGAATTAGGTTAGGCAGCCAATTAGAGGAGAAAACAGAAATTAGATTTGAAGAGGAAGATTGCATTGAATTGAAGCATTTGAAGATTGAAGAATTTGGGGTAATTTGTCTATGAATTTCCCTATTATGTCTTTTCTTCTTCTTATTTCTATGTGTAACTAAAACCCTCGTGTTAGGAACAAGGTGAATTTGTATGGCGTAACTTATTTCAATTTATGATTTAGATTTTGCTGTTTTTAATTCATGTGTTAATTGTGTTTTTATTGCATACATAAACCCGCGCAATTTATGTTATGGATCTCTTAATTCGCAACGAGAGTTGGGATTTAGAATAGGCCTTGCAATTAACGGTATAATTAGTTTAGTTATAGAGATATGATTAAATGATTATATGACTTTTTAAATCCCTTGTGCTGAATTTGATATTTTCTTATATTGTAATTTGTTGAGAGATCAAGGATTAAGTATTTAGAAAATAAGGGTAATGTTAGAGAGATCTAATTATTGCTATTTGAGAGGAATTGTCCATGAATTAAAGGATAATTAAAGGAAAATCTAAATTATAATTGAATAAGTGAAACCTACAATGAAACCAACGTTCCTAACCACTTTTATCCCATTGTTCTCACATTTTAATTTAATTTCAGCAACTTTGTAGTTTAGTTAATCATTGATTTTAAATCTGAATTTTTAATATAAACACTTTTTAGTTAATAGGATTTATTTATAATTACATTAAGGTGAAAATTTACTAAAAACACAGCTTCCTGTGGGAAGATATTCGGTCTTCTATACACTATATTACTCGTTGACCCAGTCCACTTGCGGGCTAATCAACAAGTTTTTGGCGCCGTTGCCGAGGAGTAGTATTCTTTAGTTTATTTTCGGTACTTAGTGTTGTTATTAGTAAATTCTATTTTTCTTTTTATTTTTTTGTTTTTATTTTATTTAATTTAACAGGTGCTGCTTAACCGTTTTTATGCGTTTGCGCTCTGTAGGTAATCAAGGCCTTGTGCAAGTTGATCCCGAATTGGAGCTTAGTGTGAAACAGTTGAAAAATCAAGCAAAGCAAGCAAGAAAGATGGCTGAATCACATGGTTTTGGTGGTTCCGGTGCAACACCCCAACCCACAAGGAAGACTTTGGCTGATTATGCCACAGTAGATCCAGATGTCTGCACATCCAGTGTAGTCCGGCCAGCAATTACAGCAGCTGCATTTGAGATTGATCCTCAATACATTCATCTCATCAAACAGGATCAATTCTCAGGTGCACCTACTCAGGATCCTACTGAGCACATAGCCAATTTCCTTCAGATGTTGGATTTTTTCAAGATAGAAGGTGCATCAGATGAGGCGATTCGCATGCGTATGTTTCCTCTATCTTTGAGGGACAAGGCCTTTACATGGATGAGGAATCAGCCTCCTGGAAGCCTTTCCAGTTGGGATGTTCTGGTCAAGAAATTCATGGCTCAGTTCCTTCCAGCTGGAAAGCAAGCCAAGCTCCGCCAAGATGTCAACTCTTTTGTTCAAGCCGAGGGGGAGCTGTTACATGATGCATGGGAAAGATACAACCAGCTGTTGAAGAAGTGCCCGACACATGCTATACCAGATTGGATGCAAATCCGATTATTCTATGATGGGTTGAGGAGCACAAACAAATTCATGATTGATGCAGCAGCTGGAGGGTCCTTGATTAAGAAGACTGTGGAAGAGGCAAAAGAAATAATTGAGACAATGGCCTACAACAGTAGTCAAGCCTTTGCTGACAAGACTATCTTGAAGAATCCAGACCTGAGCACTACCCAGATGCAAACTCTCATTCAGCATAATAAGGAGATTCATGATCAGATCACAACATTAATGAAGAGGATGGGTCAGACTCAGTTGGGAGCAGTGAGTAGCACACTTGTATGCGACTTTTGCAATGGGAACCATAGGAATGGGGAATGTGCCAATGAAATGGGAAAGGCAGCGACTATTGAGGAACAAGCACAATATGTGGGTGGTGGAGGAAATAGAAACAACATGTACTCTAACACCTACAATCCAGCATATCGCAACCACCCAAATTTCTCATGGCACAGCCCAACATTGAATCAGCCACAACAATAGCAGAAACCTTCCTGGGAGATAACACTTGACACGTTGGTTTTATTGTAGGTTTCACTTATTCAATTATAATTTAGATTTTCCTTTAATTATCCTTTAATTCATGGACAATTCCTCTCAAATAGCAATAGTTAGATCTCTCTAACATTACCCTTATTTTCTAAATACTTAATTCTTGATCTCTCAACAAATTACAATATAAGAAAATATCAAATTCAGCACAAGGGAATTAAAGTCAATAATCATTTAATCATATCTCTATAACTAAACTGATTATACCGTTAATTGCAAGGCCTATTCAAAATCCCAACTCTCGTTGCGAATTAAGAGATCCATAACATAAATTGCGCGGGTTTATGTATGCAATAAAAACACAATTAACGCATGAATTAAAAACAGCAAAATCTAAATCATAAATTGAAATAAGCTACGCCATACAAATTCACTTTGTTCCTACACACGAGGGTTTTAGTTACATATAGAAATAAGAAGAAGAGAAGACATAATAGGGAAATTCATAGACAAATTACCCCAAATTCTTCAATCTTCAAATGCTCCAATTCAATGCAATCTCCCTCTTCAAATCTAATTTCTGTTTTCTCCTCTAGTTGGCTGCCTAACCTAATTCTAAATCACTAATTTATAATTACAATCTATCTCTAAGTAGAATCCCAATCAATTTCTCAAGTTTTGGCCCAATTGGGCTTTTTCTGGTGTACGCGCGCCACAGGCTCACGCGATAACGCGCCCCAGGCGTGCGCCTCTGCTGACTCCCCTGTTTCTCCAATTGCGCGCCCAGGCGGGGCCCGTGGACCTGTTTCGGCTCCGTTTTTCTCCGTTCTTTTTCCTACTTCAAGGTCTTTAAGTGCTCTTTCCAATTCCATAATTTATTTTTTGCATTTGAGCTAGAAAATCACCTGAAACACTGAACAAACGATCAAAAAGTTCATGGGAAACTACAACTACTACAATTCCTAAAAACTAATAAAAAGATCCTAAGTTTGCTAAGAAAACAAGCCAAATCAAAGTAAAAGAGGGTAAAATGAAGTCCAAAAGGTATATATATCAGACCCAAATCACTCCCCCAAACTTAGCATTTTGCATGTCCCAGGCAAAAGTAAAATAAAAATTCTAAACAAAAGACAAACTCCCTAAATCAACATGAACACACCTAATCTAAGACTTCGACTCAAGACTCCAACACATATTATCACAAACTATTTACACAATTACAAACTAGTTAACATAAAAATCCCAATCAGAACTCAGAACTAGTGAACACTCTCAACCTCTCAATTGTTTCTCTCAAAAGTGTATAAGGGTCATATTTTCAATTCACTCAAGTTCAACAATGATAATGTGTTACCATAGGCTTGACCATAGACCAACATCTCCACTGAAATTATTGAAAGTATGCACAAATCAAAAGGTCTTATTTTTGGTTGTAATGGGGCCATGGCTAAAAGTGTTAGGTGTTGGAAACCAACAAGCGGGCTAAGCAAATACTAGAGGGGGGGTGAATAGTATTTTGAAGCACTAATACCAAATATTTCGATTGATAATTGAAGAATGGAGCTAAGAGTGAATTTTCTGCAATCAGACACAAAATACTCGAGTCTTTTGTGAAATACTCGAGTTTTTCAGTGATGAACAACTCGAGTCTTTTCTGAAATACTCGAGTTTTTCCTATCAGATATGGGAAAAACCAGAAACGAAAATTCAGCAATTTAACTCAAATCAATTCAATAATAAACAGGAACTTATCCAACAGAATAGCAAGCAATCTAAATAACTTTTAAACACAAAGATTCCTTGAACTTGCTACCTAATTGTATAAATCCTAATTGATTGAAATGACTTAAGTCTATTGAGCTAGAAAGTAGATTAAAAGCAATAAACCAACACTCAAGCAATTTTATCTTGGTTCACTCCAACAATGAGCTACATCCAGTCCTCCTAATCACTTAGGAGTTTCTACTAATAATCAAATTGTTAGAAATTACAAAGGATTGCTTGAGAATGGCCTCACTCAACCTAACCCTTTCAAGAGTGTACCAAACTCTTGATTTCTACCCCAATTTGATTCCGGTGATTGAAGAACTCTTCACAAAGCTTCCTTGAACTCCCTTCAAGAAACTCCACCGGGCTAGGAACCTCCTAGTCTTGTGCTTGAGAACCTCTCAAGACTTCCAACACCCTAAGCCACTTAGGGTTTGCTTGGGAACAATCCAAGACTTTGAATAATCAAGCTTTTTGTATGTGTATTACTAATCTCACAATGGATTAGCACAAATAAGCACAGCTCAATGTAAGAATTGAGGCCTAAAACTCAACTTGGAATAAAATGACAATATGATTGAGAAGTTGAGCTTTTTGGGAATTAACACTTGAGAAAAGGAAATTATGAAAGCTTGTGATCAATAATGTGTTGTTGTCTTGTTTGTTCTTGCACAAATTCAAAGAGAAATTTTACAATTAGGTTCTGAATTGCTCTCTTGGGTTGGATGAGACTCAAATGCCCTCAATTGGGTTTTTGAGTTTCTCCAACGTTCATTTTTGCTGACTGGACAAAAATACTCGAGTCTTTTTGGTCGGTCACGAGTGAATTGGTGCACGAACAAGACTAACGGTCATAATTGCTGACCTGGCACAAATACTCGAGTTTTTCTACAAATACTCGAGTGTATACTCGAGTCTTTTTCAAAATACTCGAGTATTTTGATCAGATATGGGAAAAATTATTTTTCAATTTTATTTTTCCTCTCAAGTATTAATTTTTGGTCAATCTCAACTTAATAAACATATAAAAATTTATTCCTAGAAGAGACTAACTATTTCTACCCACTCTCAACCACTCTCAACATAAATTAGAAATTTACAATTAATATTTGATTGAGAATGATTGGGCACTTGTCTTCTTTTCTTGACTTCTTGTTGATGTTGATGTTGCAATATCTTCAAGGCATGATTTGTTAATTATTTTGTCATCATCAAAACATAATCCACATAATTAGGAGCATTGAATTCACAATCTCCCCCTTTTTGGTGATGACAAAATAATTAACACTTGATCCATTTGTTAAGCTTGATCCACTTGGAGATGCAACTCCCCCTCACTATATGATACTTTTCACCTATCTAAAAATTCAGCTTGAGCAAGATGTTATGACAATTTAATTTTAGCACCAAGCCTATGGTATTAGAGAATTTAACAATTATCAGAGTATATACCATAATTAGAGATTTTAGGTGCAACAATATCAAGACAAGACAAGTGTAATATCTCTCCCCCTTTTTGTCATACGCCAAAAAGATGTAACAATTTAGAAAAAGATCAAGGGAGGAGAGGTGCATAATCGGAAAACCCCATAACCAACTATGCAAATAAAACGGAGATATAATAACGATAAAGAGCTCCCCCTGAAGCTTTGCACAAACATCATAATGAAGACCAAATTCATTAACATAAAAACATCATAAATGGTCCAAATCAAAGGTGCAATAAGAAACCCAAAGTCTCAAAACACCAAGTTCTCAAAATACAGAAAATGTAACAAAGACCAATATGATAAAAATAGAATGAAAACTAAGATAAAATCCAAAGGTCAACATCATCAAAACATCGAAGGAGCTGGAGCATCTGGAGGAGGATAAAACCGAGAGAAGAGTTTAGAGGATGAAAAACTAGTAAGATTTGACAAAACTTTGAGGCAAATCTGAGTTTTGAGGAGAGAGATATGAGAAAACCGAGAGAGAAGAGGGTCGCAAAAAAAAAAAAAAAAACTTGAGTCTGAGAGTATATATAAACAGTTCAAAATACTCGAATATATTCATAAATACTAGAGTTGATCTTTAGGATATACTCGAGTTTTTGAAAATATATTCGAGTCGGTCGTGACTCAGCCCAGATTTCCCCAGAAAACTCGAGTAAAAATTGAAGAACTCGAGTTTGGTCTGAAAGATCAAATTTCAGGAAAAACGCAAAATACTCGAGTTTTTGGAAAATACTCGAGTTTGGTCTGAAAGTTCAAAAATTGGGGGTTGCGAAAGACTCGAGTGTTTTGAAAAATACTCGAGTATTTTAATAAAGACTCGAGTGTTTTGAGAAACACTCGAGTATTTTTATCAGACCCTGATTAAAAACTTTTTCAATTTAAAATTGATTTAATTTTGAATTAAAATACTCGAGTGTTTTTGGAAAAACTCGAGTATTTTGACAGAACAGAAAGTAAAAACTCAGTTTTAAAAGACCAAACACAAATCAAACACAAATGCTTCACTACCAACTTGGAATACAATACAGAATCACACACAATTAACATATACAATTTCAAATATCATCAAGGACAATTTAACTAAGAATCAATAACACATTAGAGTAAGACTAATATGGTGATTTTCCAAAAATGACACACAATGCAATTAGCCTATATTAGCTTCATCTAAAATACCAAGTTCTCTCCTAATATGATAAAAGGTGTCCCTTGGTAGAGGTTTTGTAAAAATGTCGGCTAATTGATTTGTGGTACTAACAAATTCAATTGTGCAATCACCCTTTTGTACATGATCTCTTAAAAAATGATGTCTTATTTCAATGTGTTTAGTTCTTGAGTGATACACCGGATTCTTAGTCAAATTGATTGCACTCGTGTTATCGCATCTAATCGGAATATTTTCAAGTTTCAAACCAAAATCCGATAATTGTTGTTTCATCCATAACAGTTGAGCACAACAACTACCGGCTGCGATATATTCCGCTTCGGCGGTAGAAAGAGCGACACAAGCTTGCTTTTTAGAAAACCATGACACCAATGAACTTCCCAAGAGATGGCAAGTACCACTGGTGCTTTTGCGATCAAGCTTGCATCCGGCGAAGTCGGAATCCGAGTAACCAACTAGACTAAGATTGGCATCAGCAGGATACCATAAACCAGTGTTAATTGTTCCTTTTAGATACTTAAATATATGTTTAACTGCGGATAGGTGAGATTCTTTAGGATTAGCTTGAAATCTAGCACACATGCATACACTAAACATAATATCCGGTCTAGATGCAGTGAGATATAGGAGACTACCTATCATACCCCTATACTTACTAACATCAACCGGTGTACCTTGTTCATCCTTGTCTAGGTAGCATGATGTGCTCATTGGAGTGTAGGCTTCCTTGCACTTGTCCAATCCGAATTTTTCAAGGATCTCTTTGCAATATTTCCCTTGATGCACAAATATCCCCTCCTTGACTTGCTTTATTTGTAAGCCTAGGAAGAACTTGAGTTCTCCCATCATTGACATTTCAAATTCCTTTTTCATCAAATTTGAAAACTTTCTACAAAGAGACACGTTAGTAGCACCGAAAATGATATCATCAACATAGATTTGTACTAACAAAATGTCATCCTTGGTTTTATAAATAAATAATGTATTATCAACCTTCCCTCTTTGAAACTTGTTTTCTAATAGAAAGGAACTCAATCGATCATACCAAGCTCTAGGAGCTTGTTTCAATCCATAGAGTGCCTTTTTCAATTTATAAACATGGTTTGGAAATTCACTATTTTCAAAACCGGGGGTTGTTTGACATACACTTCTTCATTTATAAACCCATTCAAGAAAGCACTTTTAACATCCATTTGATATAAAGTGAATTTCATGATTGAAGCATAAGCAAGTAAAATTCGGATTGCTTCAAGACGTGCAACCGGAGCAAAGGTCTCATCATAATCGATACCTTCCTCTTGGTTGTACCCTTGAGCTACTAGTCTAGCTTTGTTTCTTATAATCAACCCGGATTCATCAAGTTTGTTTCTATAAATCCATTTAGTACCAATTATGGTATGATCATCGGGTTTAGGGACTAGATCCCAAACTTCATTTCTTTCAAATTGGTTTAATTCTTCTTGCATAGCAAGAACCCAATGATCATCCTCAATGGCCTTTTTAATTGAATCGGGTTCAATTTGAGAAACAAATGAGACATAGTGGCAAATGTTTTGAATAGACCTACGAGTAAGTACTCCCTTTGACATATCTCCTATGACTTTGTCTATAGGATGAGCCTTGACCGATTTCCAAGTTGGAGGAAGTTCTTCCCTTACTTCTCCTTCATCAACTTTTGAATTCTCTCTCTCTTTTTCTTCTTTTGAAAAGACAATGCCATCTTCACTAGCATCACATAAAACACTATCTTCTTTTGAAGACTCATTAAAAACCACATGAATTGATTCCTCAATAGTTAAAGTTCTTTTATTGAAAATTCTATAAGCTTTACTATGAGAAGAATAGCCTAAAAATATGCCTTCATCGGATTTGGAATCAAACTTGCCAAGGTGTTCTTTTCCATTATTTAAAACAAAAACTTGGCATCCGAAGACATGAAAATGAGATATATTTGGCTTTCTTCCCTTGTAAAGTTCATAGGGGGTTTTATCCAAAGAGGGCCTTATCAAAATACGATTTAAAACATAACAAGCCGTATTGACGGCAACGGCCCAAAAATATTGAGGTACTTGAGAATCATTTAACATGGTTCTAGCAAGTTCCTCTAGCACCCTATTTTTCCGCTCTACCACTCCGTTTTGTTCCGGAGTCCTTGGTGCGGAGAATTGATGCTGAATACCATTTTTAGCACAAAATCTATCAAATTTGTGGTTTTCGAATTCACCACCATGATCGGTACAAATAATAATTACTTTTTGATTCACTTGGTTTTGCAAAAGTTTGACATGATGTTTAAAAGATTTGTAGGTCTCACTCTTAGTAGTTAAAAATAAAGTCCAAGTAAACCTAGAGAAGTCATCAACAATCACCAATGCATAATAGTTGCCACCAAAGCTTTTTACTTGTGATGGTCCAAACAAGTCCATATGAAGCATTTCTAATGGCCTTGATGTGGACATCACCATTTTTGATCCAAAGGTGTTTTTAGTTTGTTTACATTTCTTGCAAGGAGAACAAACACCTTCAATAGAAAAATTTAGCTTTGGTAAACCAACTACTAGATCTTTAGATTGTATTTTCTTCAATTGGTTTACATTAATATGAGCGGTCCTACGATGCCATAACCAAGTGTCATTTTCTTTGCTCACTAAACAAGTAGAGACCAAAGAAGTGACTTTGTTCAAATCAACTAAGTAAGTATTATTTGACCTTCTACCAACAAATTTGATTGATTCATCTTTGTCACTTTTAATGAGGCAATGGGTAGAGGTAAAAACTACATGATTACCAACATCACATAATTGGCTTATGCTCAAGAGATTATGTTCTAATCCTTGAACATAGAGCACATTATCAATAATCAAGTTTGAAGAGTTTCCGATTTTACCAATACCAAGGATTTTGCCTTTGTTGTTGTCCCCATAAGTGACATAACCCTTTTCCTTTGGAGTAAGCTCAATGAAGTGCCGCTTATCTCCCGTCATGTGCTTCGAACATCCACTATCAAGATACCACAATTGTTTTCCCGTTCGAAGACACACCTACAAAATGAAATCACTTTTTCACTTTGGGTACCCAAACAATGTTGGGTCCCTTAGGGTTAGTGTTGGGACTTTCTCCCTTCTTAATCCACATATAAGTGCCCTTATTCATTTCAAACTTCTTAATATGGCACTCAATGTTGATATGTCCAACTTTTCCACAATAAGTACAAGTTGGTCTCTTTGATGAGTTTTTCTTAGAAAATGTTCCAACCACTTTGTACTTTTTGTCCTTTTTATGAACATATCCTAAACCGGTTTTGTTGTGATTATGTCTTTGAGAGTTCAACAACCGGTTGAGGTTTCTATCACTATGTGAGATTGTGAGTTTGTTTTTCAACTCTTTCACTTCTTTTTCAAGTTCATCACATCTCTCACATGAAGTGATAATTTCCTCATGATTTGCACAATCACTTTGATGACTAGAATTAATAAGTTCCAAGGATTCATTTTGAAGTTTCAACTCATATATAGATTTTTGCAATTCATCAATTTCATGTTGAAACTCCAAAATTTTCTTTCCTTTTTCCTTATTAATTTTAGCAAGCCTTTTAAATTGAATTAACATTTCATTGTAAGCTTCTTGCAAATCATCATATGAAATGGAGTTTGAAGATGAACAAGAAGAGCTAGAGGTTACCTCATCATCACTTTCACTCATGCCATGATTAGCTCTTGATGAGGACTCATGATTGTTCTTGGCCATGAGACAAAGGTTTGCATTTTCATCACCGGAGCTACTTGAAGATGATTCATTGCTCTTCTCCGGTGCATCCCAAACAATGTATGCACGCTTCCCTTTGGTCTCTTGGGTCTTCTTGTCATTCTTCTTCAAGAATGTGGCACATTCCATTCTTATGTGACCAACCCCACCACATTCATGACACTTAACTTCATCGTTGGTACTCTTTTCTCTTTGTTTGGAGTCTTTGGTTCTCTTGAAATTGGATGAAGATCCACCTTTCTTCCCTTTGAAAAATTTGTTGAATCTTTTCACAAACATCCCAAATTCTTCTTGATTTGATTCACCATCGGAATCTCCACTTGTAGAGCATTCTTCAACTTCTTTTGTAGCTTTGGTTGAAGCTTTGAGTGCTATGCTCTTTTTCTTTTTGTCCGATTCCTCATGCATCCCAAGTCTTGTAAGTTCCATCTCATGCTCTTGGAGTTTGCCAAACAAAGTGGCTAAGTCCATGCTATTTATGTCTCTTGATTCCTTGATGGCGGTTACCTTGGGTTGCCAACTCCTATCAAGACATCTTAGAATTTTGTTAGTAGTTTCACCATTGCGAAATACTTTTCCCAAGGAAATCAAATGATTAACAATGTGAGAGAATCGCTTTTGCAAGTCACTAATGGATTCATTTGGCAACATGTGGAACAATTCATATTCGTGAGTTAGAGAATTCAATCTTGCATCTCTAACCTCACTTGTTCCCTCATGTGTGACTTGCAAAGTATCCCACATTTCTTTTGCCGATTTACATTGGGAAACTCTATAAAATTCATCATGGGATAGAGCCGAAAAGATGATGTTTTTAGCTTTTAAATCAAATGAGACTTTTCTCTTTTCATCATCATTCCAACTACTCCTTGGAATTTCAACAATTTCATCATTTATTTTCTTTTTGGGAATGAAAGGACCATTTTCAATTGCATCCCAAATATCCATATCAATTGCTTCAATAAAAACTTTCATGCGAGTTTTCCAATAAACATATCCTTCACCATTAAATAGTGGAGGACGGTTTATTGAAGCTCCTTCTCCACCAAAGTTATTGCTAGAGCCCATTAAGTTTCCAAAAGGATCTTTTTCGAAAAAGTTGTTACACTCGATCTTTCGACCGAGCTCTGATACCACTTGTTGGAAACCAACAAGTGGGCTAAGCAAATACTAGAGGGGGGGTGAATAGTATTTTGAAGCACTAATACCAAATATTTCGATTGATAATTGAAGAATGGAGCTAAGACTGAATTTTCTGCAATCAGACACAAAATACTCGAGTCTTTTGTGAAATACTCGAGTTTTTCAGTGATGAACAACTCGAGTCTTTTCTGAAATACTCGAGTTTTTCCTATCAGATATGGGAAAAACCAGAAACGAAAATTCAGCAATTTAACTCAAATCAATTCAATAATAAACAGGAACTTATCCAACAGAATAGCAAGCAATCTAAATAACTTTTAAACACAAAGATTCCTTGAACTTGCTACCTAATTGTATAAATCCTAATTGATTGAAATGACTTAAGTCTATTGAGCTAGAAAGTAGATTAAAAGCAATAAACCAACACTCAAGCAATTTTATCCTGGTTCACTCCAACAATGAGCTACATCCAGTCCTCCTAATCACTTAGGAGTTTCTACTAATAATCAAATTGTTAGAAATTACAAAGGATTGCTTGAGAATGGCCTCACTCAACCTAACCCTTTCAAGAGTGTACCAAACTCTTGATTTCTACCCCAATTTGATTCCGGTGATTGAAGAACTCTTCACAAAGCTTCCTTGAACTCCCTTCAAGAAACTCCACCGGGCTAGGAACCTCCTAGTCTTGTGCTTGAGAACCTCTCAAGACTTCCAACACCCTAAGCCACTTAGGGTTTGCTTGGGAACAATCCAAGACTTTGAATAATCAAGCTTTTTGTATGTGTATTACTAATCTCACAATGGATTAGCACAAATAAGCACAGCTCAATGTAAGAATTGAGGCCTAAAACTCAACTTGGAATAAAATGACAATATGATTGAGAAGTTGAGCTTTTTGGGAATTAACACTTGAGAAAAGGAAATTATGAAAGCTTGTGATCAATAATGTGTTGTTGTCTTGTTTGTTCTTGCACAAATTCAAAGAGAAATTTTACAATTAGGTTCTGAATTGCTCTCTTGGGTTGGATGAGACTCAAATGCCCTCAATTGGGTTTTTGAGTTTCTCCAACGTTCATTTTTGCTGACTGGACAAAAATACTCGAGTCTTTTTGGTCGGTCACGAGTGAATTGGTGCACGAACAAGACTAACGGTCATAATTGCTGACCTGGCACAAATACTCGAGTTTTTCTACAAATACTCGAGTGTATACTCGAGTCTTTTTCAAAATACTCGAGTATTTTGATCAGATATGGGAAAAATTATTTTTCAATTTTATTTTTCCTCTCAAGTATTAATTTTTGGTCAATCTCAACTTAATAAACATATAAAAATTTATTCCTAGAAGAGACTAACTATTTCTACCCACTCTCAACATAAATTAGAAATTTACAATTAATATTTGATTGAGAATGATTGGGCACTTGTCTTCTTTTCTTGACTTCTTGTTGATGTTGATGTTGCAATATCTTCAAGGCATGATTTGTTAATTATTTTGTCATCATCAAAACATAATCCACATAATTAGGAGCATTGAATTCACATTAGGTGGGATAAAAGAAAGAAGGGATAAAACTAAGGCTAACTCGCAAAAATATTTACAAAAGCAAGTTTCCCTCAAAAACCATGAATGAGCAATGAATACAATAAAGACTCACACTCACTTCAGGACATTTTATTCTTCCTTTCTTTTTCAATTTTTTCTCTTCTATTCTCTTCCTTTACATTTTTTATTTTTTTATTTTATTTTTTTATTTGGAAGAGAAATAGAACTCATTCACTTTTCACCAATTACTTTCACTTTTTCTTTCTATATTCCTCTCAATTGCTCATTCAAAATTCCCCAGGTACTAACAAAGAGTATGCAATCAATGCAGGGTACCAAAGAAAAATCATATATCATTATAAGGATCAAAGTGGGCAACTAAGTAAAAATTATCAATGCAAAACATTTGAAGGCCTCAAAAACATACCTAAGTGCCTTAATCATTTTCATGCATGCAATCAATCATCAATTTTGAAATGGTCACAGGTCAAGTTCTAGAACAACAATACCAAAGTGAACACACTCATGAAAGAATAGGGGTCTCAATACCAGAATATTTCAATAAAATTCATACCCCTCAATATAAGGCTCAAAACCTCACCGGGCTAAAGTCAGTTCACTAATCACAAGTTCTGAAAGCATTTGTCGAAATAACCTGTTCACAATAGTATTTACAGTTCAATCAAATAGAGTCAAAAATCAATGAGTCTAAGTCCTAAACAAAATATACACATATTTTCAATTCACTCAAGTTCAACAATGATAATGTGTTACCATAGGGTTGACCATAGACCAACATCTCCACTGAAATTATTGAAAGTATGCACAAATCAAAAGGTCTTATTTTTGGTTGTAATGGGGCCATGGCTAAAAGTGTTAGGTGGGATAAAAGAAAGAAGGGATAAAACTAAGGCTAACTCGCAAAAATATTTACAAAAGCAAGTTTCCCTCAAAAACCATGAATGAGCAATGAATACAATAAAGACTCACACTCACTTCAGGACATTTTATTCTTCCTTTCTTTTTCAATTTTTTCTCTTCTATTCTCTTCCTTTACATTTGTTATTTTTTTATTTTATTTTTTTATTTGGAAGAGAAATAGAACTCATACACTTTTCACCAATTACTTTCACTTTTTCTTTCTATATTCCTCTCAATTGCTCATTCAAAATTCCCCAGGTACTAACAAAGAGTATGCAATCAATGCAGGGTACCAAAGAAAAATCATATATCATTATAAGGATCAAAGTGGGCAACTAAGTAAAAATTATCAATGCAAAACATTTGAAGGCCTCAAAAACATACCTAAGTGCCTTAATCATTTTCATGCATGCAATCAATCATCAATTTTTAAATGGTCACAGGTCAAGTTCTAGAACAACAATACCAAAGTGAACACACTCATGAAAGAATAGGGGTCTCAATACCAGAATATTTCAATAAAATTCATACCCCTCAATATAAGGCTCAAAACCTCACCGGGCTAAAGTCAGTTCACTAATCACAAGTTCTGAAAGCATTTGTCGAAATAACCTGTTCACAATAGTATTTACAGTTCAATCAAATAGAGTCAAAAATCAATGAGTCTAAGTCCTAAACAAAATATACACATATTTTCAATTCACTCAAGTTCAACAATGATAATGTGTTACCATAGGGTTGACCATAGACCAACATCTCCACTGAAATTATTGAAAGTATGCACAAATCAAAAGGTCTTATTTTTGGTTGTAATGGGGCCATGGCTAAAAGTGTTAGGTGGGATAAAAGAAAGAAGGGATAAAACTAAGGCTAACTCGCAAAAATATTTACAAAAGCAAGTTTCCCTCAAAAACCATGAATGAGCAATGAATACAATAAAGACTCACACTCACTTCAGGACATTTTATTCTTCCTTTCTTTTTCAATTTTTTCTCTTCTATTCTCTTCCTTTACATTTGTTATTTTTTTATTTTATTTTTTTATTTGGAAGAGAAATAGAACTCATACACTTTTCACCAATTACTTTCACTTTTTCTTTCTATATTCCTCTCAATTGCTCATTCAAAATTCCCCAGGTACTAACAAAGAGTATGCAATCAATGCAGGGTACCAAAGAAATATCATATATCATTATAAGGTTCAAAGTGGGCAACTAAGTAAAAATTATCAATGCAAAACATTTGAAGGCCTCAAAAACATACCTAAGTGCCTTAATCATTTTCATGCATGCAATCAATCATCAATTTTTAAATGGTCACAGGTCAAGTTCTAGAACAACAATACCAAAGTGAACACACTCATGAAAAAATAGGGGTCTCAATACCAGAATATTTCAATAAAATTCATACCCCTCAATATAAGGCTCAAAACCTCACCGGGCTAAAGTCAGTTCACTAATCACAAGTTCTGAAAGCATTTGTCGAAATAACCTGTTCACAATAGTATTTACAGTTCAATCAAATAGAGTCAAAAATCAATGAGTCTAAGTCCTAAACAAAATATACACATGTCTCAAAAGAGAAAAAGTCCTAAATCTAGAATAATCACCTACTTTCACTAGAGACACAAACCAATACCAAATATGGGGAAACAATTCAAGTCTTGAAAAATCAATTTTTATTTTGTATCCTCCCCCAAACTTAGAGGTTCGCTTGTCCTCAAGCAAACTACTCTACCTAAAAACTACAAAATAAAAATTAAAAACCTATACCAAAAAAAAAAACTAACCAAAAATGACAAGGATAAAGATTACGAATACTACCTATCACATCCACATAAATAGCACTAATCACAAGTGAAATGTTGCTCCCCCAAACTTAATACCTGCAATGGTTAGTACTAGTGCAACAAAGCACCACTAATGGTAGGAGACAACAGTCACGCCTGCACAAAACTCAGGAATACAGATGCAACAAGATAATAATCGAAATAAATATCCATGCATTAAAAATAAATTAAATCCTAGAAAATGCAAACCAGGTCTAATATCACAAGTAAAGAGAGGGGTGGGGAAAATACATCAGATATATCAAAATAAAAACAACCCCAAACTAGTCCTCATCCATCCCTCGAGCATCAGGCTCAGGCACATCCACCGGATAGTCCAACAGACTCCTCTCATAATCCGAATAAGGGGGCAGCTCCACAGAGTAACTATGATCATCACTCCAAGCCCTCAGAAAACCATCCCAGACCTAGTCCCTGTGTAACTGTACACGCTGGAACTCAGCCTGTTGCCTCAAATACCGTCCCTGCAGTGCCCGCTTCCTCATCATGGACTGCATCATAACCCTCAGGTCCTCCACACCATCCGACGACTATGCCGGTCGGCAAGAAGATCCTGCTCTATCCTGGACTGGTGGCTGTGGGTCAAGAATAATGGGTGGGTGTCTATCCTCTCTAGCTGTCCTAATAGCAAGTAAAACATAATTATCCCAGACAGCTTTAGTCAGCATGGTGGCCCTCTTAATCTCCATCATCTCATCACTCCCAGGCACCACCCCCACAGCAGCACACAACTGGTGTATCACCCAAGGGAATCCCACATATCCCTTATCACTCAAGGAAAAGTGGTGCAACTGATCAGAAATCAGCTACGCCGCATCAACAACAACACAGGACTTAAGGGCATACACTAATCGACAAATGGCTGGGGAAATCTCAGTGTCATGGGAATGGGGATACAAGTTGTGCATAATGAACCGGACCCAAAACCGGGCAGCTCCCTGCATATTCCTCTGAGACACATGTTTTGGCCTTTGATTAATATTGAAATTCCACGTTTTTCCAGCCAAAAACAAATGTCTCTGAAGCATATCCAGAGAATACATACCCACATCCACATAGCTATCCATGTTGAACAAAGCGGGGACCATATGATGTGAGTAGCTAGGAAGGCGTAGGACACGTGCTATAGTAGCAGCATCATACGGAACCTCCTTGCCTCTCATATACGCAACCCTCTTGTGCTCAACTGTCCCATGCAACAACTCCTCCTTCTTCTCTAATTGTTCATGCCACCAAGCATGCGAATAAAACTCCCACACTAATTTCTGACTCAAATACTCCGGTGGACCTCTAACCCACGATTCCCATTTGTTCACAATAATCACCTCCATCACCTCCTCCACACCTCTCAGACCAACCACTGACAGACCGGAAATGGTCTCATCAAGGACCATACCCAATTCCGGCTGCACCCTCCGCTTAACCATCTTCCCATCATGAAACTTGGCGACTTTCGGATGCTCAAAAGTCGTCCCAACCTCTCCACTGCTGTCCACCATTGGCCTCTTTTGTAACACCCCGATTTTCTATTTATAAAAATACTCGGAAATAAAAAAAAATTTTGAACGTAATTAAGAAACCTTAAAAGTAATTTCTTCAAATAAAATACATGAATCAGAGTTTGCAATTTAAGCGGATAACTTTAAAAGTTCGTTTACAAATTTAATTTATACAAAAGGTGGGGCACTTAATTACAATATAGAGCACATATACAAAACTCAGTTTCCTTTCTTCCGACTTGTTCCGCTACGCACTCTGATCTCCAAGCATCTTGAATGTGTACCTAAATTGTTATCCACTAAGGGTGAGATCTTTCACAGCACAGTGAATTAAAAGGATAGTATGCAATTCATAATTAAGACATAAGCATAATAATCAAATTAAAGATAGCGGCAACAACATCCTATCACACACACAATTCCCTTTTTATTCATAATTAATTTAAACTTCTATTATTCCTTTTAGTCCACTGCTCGTTTCCAACACTTAACCATTAACCATTTTCACTTTCCATTCTCTTTATTCCCTTAAACTATATATATATATATATATCCACAATCCACTTTCAGTCTCACAAATAGCACTTAAAGCATTAAATCACAATTATAAACATTTAACACTTAAGTTATTCAACAATTAATTTACACCCAACAACGAGCAAATCAATGGACATCCAGCAACCATTCGACATACTCAGGTATGTCTCAGAGTGCAGTAACATAAATCGTCTCCCTAGGGTTCTTCACTTCCTACATTAATATTTACAAATAACTAATTTAACATAAACATTTATAAAAGGGTCAAATTTAATTAAAATACAAAAAGAACAACTCTAATCCAACACTAATTGTTACCTACACTCTAACTTAATTACTATACCCAAATCCTATTATAAATTCTAACTATCCCTAATTCAAAGTGAGGAAAGAGTCCCCCCTTACCGGTTGAAGAGCAGAGGAGAAGGAGAGAGAAAGCTCCACCAAACTCTAGGGACACACTCCCAAGCTCCTAGTTCCTTGCTCCAATATCAATTTCTAGCTCCCTTGATGATTGCCCAATTAAAAGAGAAAGATTGAGGAGTTAGGGTTTTCAATTTGGGAATTGGGGAATTGAGAGATTGAGAGTGAAATTGGGGTTTTGGTTGATGGAGAATGATAGGGAGTTGATGGGGAATGATTATGGGGTGATGGGTTGAAGTTATTTGAGGTTGATTTGAAGGTTGGAAGAGTTTGGGGGAAGAGAAGAAGGAAGGAACTCGAATGGGAGAAGAGGAAGAATGAAGAGAACACTTAAAATCGTTTTTTTAAGTTGTTTCAGCGTAGGTTAATCGATT
This sequence comes from Crotalaria pallida, assembly GCA_037953625.1. Lineage (NCBI taxonomy): Eukaryota > Viridiplantae > Streptophyta > Magnoliopsida > Fabales > Fabaceae > Crotalaria > Crotalaria pallida. The sequence goes on from CM075653.1 coordinate 31,097,548, forward strand.
AACCACTTTGGTTAATCGATTAACTCACTTAATTTACAAAGGGGCTAATCGATTAACTCACGTGTTAATCGAGTAATGCCGAAAGTACCCAAAGATCTACTCGATTAAGCTATTCCTTACTCGAGTAATGCCGAATGGTGCTCAAAATTTACTCGATTAATAGACCCATTAATCGAGTAATGCACTACTTTTTCCTCTCTTTCAAGCCTCCTAAGAGTTCTAAGCCGATCCTAATGCACCCTAACTTGTCCTATCTTAATACCACTATCTAAACACCTTCTAAACACACACAAAACATCACAATCTAAATCACAACAATAAACACACAATTCTCATACACGAAAAGGCGAACGAATCGACACTTCGAAATCTAGACTTAGCCTATTCTTAAACACTCGATCTAACTCGATCGATCTAAGCTATGTTCTATAACCACTCAACCCTAAAACCAACCACTCTCGAGGCGTAACCAATAGGATCGAGTTGATCACAATTGCCTTGCACATCTATCGGATTCCGGAACTCAATCGAAATGTGAGTTCGAGGGAATTCTCCGAGCACGAGCTCTAAGGTCCATCCTTATATTCAAGGCTGTACTCTAGGATTCTCACTCCACTCACTCTAGCGATATCGAGGCACTAAACGACACTTATATGGACTATTGAACACTCAAAGTCCTAACCGCACGATCGTAACCACGCCAATCTAAACTTAAACCAATTACCCTTCGACTATAACTAACGACTTCTAGAACACTTCTCTACCCATCCTAACGATGCTACCACATAATCAACATACACATACACACAAGGACACAAGCACCAATACTAACACCTAGGAATGCACACAAACACACATTACTCATACATATATTAGAGAAACGTTTATAAACAGTTATACATAGACATATTTAGATTCAACATAATAATATACATATGAGAAAATAGTTGAAAATCATCCTTCACGTGTAAATTAGATAATTATAATTATAATTATAATTATTAGGTTAATAAAAATGAGGATGTTACATCTTTCCTCTTCTCAACATGTTTTAGTTCAAAAATTGCCAAAGGCAATTTATCGAACACCTGGCAGGCAGCACAAAACCTTCAAAATTTTAAAGAGAGAACTCAATCCTAACCTTCCAAATCCAAACAAATCAGACCAGAGAAGGATAAAGAAGAGATTCTTACCTTAAAATAATGAAAAATTCGTGTTCCCTAGCCCTTTTTATGAAAATCCGAATTGAGAAGAGAAGAGAGGGGAATGGGGTTTTTGAAAAATTTTAATGAAAAAGGAGAGAAATTGATGATGAGAATGATGATTAATGGAAGTGTGAGTGAATAATTTGATGAAATATGGGTGAATGTGATGGAATTTTTGAATTGGGGGGTTGAATTTGGGGGTTAGGGTTCTTAGGAAGGAATTGGGGATGAAAGGGAAGTGAGGGGAATATTGTTTCTCCCCTCAGGCGTGCTGCCCAAATTGCCATCAGATGCGCGCGCCCCATGCGCGCCGGGCCATGCGCCCCAGGCGCGCCTGGTCTGTACCCATATTTTTTTTTGGTGTAAATGAAAAAAATGTAGACATGAAATAAAAAAAAATTCTACCTAAACTATCCTAAACTAAAAAAATCATCTATCCTAAAGTTCCTATCCTAACGGAGAATTACTTCAAATTGGGTTGCCTCCCAAAAAGCGCTTGTTTAATGTCACGAGCCTGACTCATCGCCCCTAGAAGGGGCTTAAGGGCAGTTTATTTCAGAAGGGTGCACAAACTCTAAATCATTACCATGTTAATTAGAGCTTGAAACACAATTGATTTGGGGGAAGTAATCCGCCGTGCATGGTGGTTTTTCAATTGCATCCCAAATATCCATATCAATTGCTTCAATAAAAACTTTCATGCGAGTTTTCCAATAAACATATCCTTCACCATTAAATAGTGGAGGACGGTTTATTGAAGCTCCTTCTCCACCAAAGTTATTGCTAGAGCCCATTAAGTTTCCAAAAGGATCTTTTTCGAAAAAGTTGTTACACTCGATCTTTCGACCGAGCTCTGATACCACTTGTTGGAAACCAACAAGCGGGCTAAGCAAATACTAGAGGGGGGGTGAATAGTATTTTGAAGCACTAATACCAAATATTTCGATTGATAATTGAAGAATGGAGCTAAGACTGAATTTTCTGCAATCAGACACAAAATACTCGAGTCTTTTGTGAAATACTCGAGTTTTTCAGTGATGAACAACTCGAGTCTTTTCTGAAATACTCGAGTTTTTCCTATCAGATATGGGAAAAACCAGAAACGAAAATTCAGCAATTTAACTCAAATCAATTCAATAATAAACAGGAACTTATCCAACAGAATAGCAAGCAATCTAAATAACTTTTAAACACAAAGATTCCTTGAACTTGCTACCTAATTGTATAAATCCTAATTGATTGAAATGACTTAAGTCTATTGAGCTAGAAAGTAGATTAAAAGCAATAAACCAACACTCAAGCAATTTTATCCTGGTTCACTCCAACAATGAGCTACATCCAGTCCTCCTAATCACTTAGGAGTTTCTACTAATAATCAAATTGTTAGAAATTACAAAGGATTGCTTGAGAATGGCCTCACTCAACCTAACCCTTTCAAGAGTGTACCAAACTCTTGATTTCTACCCCAATTTGATTCCGGTGATTGAAGAACTCTTCACAAAGCTTCCTTGAACTCCCTTCAAGAATCTCCACCGGGCTAGGAACCTCCTAGTCTTGTGCTTGAGAACCTCTCAAGACTTCCAACACCCTAAGCCACTTAGGGTTTGCTTGGGAACAATCGAAGACTTTGAATAATCAAGCTTTTTGTATGTGTATTACTAATCTCACAATGGATTAGCACAAATAAGCACAGCTCAATGTAAGAATTGAGGCCTACAACTCAACTTGGAATAAAATGACAATATGAGTGAGAAGTTGAGCTTTTTGGGAATTAACACTTGAGAAGAGGAAATTATGAAAGCTTGTAATCAATGATGTGTTGTTGTCTTGTTTGTTCTTGCACAAATTCAAAGAGAAATTTTACAATAAGGTTCAGAATTCTCTCTTGGGGTTGGATGAGACTCAAATGTCCTCAATTGAGTTTTTGAGTCTCTCCAACGTTCATTTTTGCTGACTGGACAAAAATACTCGAGTCTTTTGGTAAATACTCGAGTCTTTTTGGTCGGTCACGAGTGAATTGGTGCACGAACAAGACTAACGGTCATATTTGCTGACCTGGCACAAATACTCGAGTTTTTCTATAAATACTCGAGTATATACTCGAGTCTTTATCAAAATACTCGAGTATTTTGATCAGATATGGGAAAAATTATTTTTCAATTTTATTTTTCCTCTCAAGTATTAATTTTTGGTCAATCTCAACTTAATAAACATATAAAAATTTATTCCTAGAAGAGACTAACTATTTCTACCCACTCTCAACCACTCTCAACATAAATTAGAAATTTACAATTAATATTTGATTGAGAATGATTGGGCACTTGTCTTCTTTTCTTGACTTCTTGTTGATGTTGATGTTGCAATATCTTCAAGGCATGATTTGTTAATTATTTTGTCATCATCAAAACATAATCCACATAATTAGGAGCATTGAATTCACAACTCCCACTCATTGATTCACTCCGGCAATACAGGTTTGAAAGCCAGCTAACTATTTGGTCTCTCTTAAGTCTCGGAAAATTAGAGAGTACTAGGATGTGTTACTTATGGGTTAGTCGGTTATTGGACTTAGGATTTTGGTTTTGGGCTTACTATCTTCCTTATGGTACACACTGTTCCATGCTAACCTAGCATACTCACGGGGTAGGAAACACATCTCTAGTCCTTATGTGACAAGGTTCTGGCACACGTTACTTCACTCGGTTTTCAAACAAAAAGTTTGATGGTTCTTTGGTTTGGTAGTTCGCTAAATTGGCTACTTTTCGTTGGTGTTACGGTTCTCCTGTGGGCTTTACGGGGAAATTCAAATTGTATAGCTTCCGAGAAATACTTTATGAAGATAAAGTAAAGAAAACAAAACTTACACATAGTTGCAAGAATATATCTATACACAAACACAAATATGCCATGAAAATATGTATACATATACAAACACATAAATATATAATGAAAATATTCGCATATACGCTATTATTCATATTTTCAAAACTTAGTTCAAAAACCCTTTTTAAACAATTCAAGGAAACAATTGATATACCTATATTTTAATCATCTTAAATCTTAAAATAAGGTTTTTACTTATATCGGAAAGTAGTTTAGAAAAAGAAGGAGATTAAAATTCTAAAACTTAGTAACTTTTAAAATAGGTTGGAGTTAGTGCACCAGGTGTCAAGCAATTCATTCAACCACACATGACAACAACCACACAACACCACCATTAAGATAACCAATCAAACCTATATACGTAAACATATACCTATACCAATCTCCCAATTGAACTTAAATCCTTGGTTTTTCTTAAATAGAAATTCTTTGGTTTTTCATAAATTCAGTTATCACCATTCGGGGTTTAAGTTCAACTGACAGGATTCCACGCTTGACTTTCGTTTAATGTTGAAGTTATCGAACTCAATTCAGTAGTGAGAACCAACCACAAGTTAAATATAAAAATTGTAATGGTTTTCTTAGATTTTAATCTATCCGATGTCAACTAAGTCATTCGGCTAGATTAGAATCGCAAAAATAACTTATTTGATTTTCATGGTTCCACTCAAATCTTCGTTCGCTTGCTTTAACACTAAATTAATCCACATCCGAACACATTTCGAGGACCTCTCGATTGAATTCGAATCGCTTTCCAACTTAGGCAAAGAGTTTCTTTTATTCTTTCAAATTTTTTAATTGGAATAGTTCGGCGGTTCGAATCCGATCGATTAGTTCTCGCTTTCTATCTCATTCTTGGTGTCATAACTATTTGAATCGAGATTAGTAATGGAATCAACCGTTAGCTTAATTTAAATCCTATTTTTCATTCTCTTTGATTCCAATCCAATCGATGTGACCTTAGTCGCTCGATTGGATTAGGATCGAAGTCATGATTCATTCAAATCGGACGGTTCCATTTCCAATCGCAATCCAATTACTTTGACACTGCACATTCCATACACATACATCCAAAACATACACAAATGCACATAATCAAACAAAGAGGGAACAATAAACAATTGGGCACTAAGGTTTTATACACCGAAAATCGTTTACTAATTCATAGCAGTGCACGAATTCCTAGATTTCGACGACTTCACCTCCCGGTAAATGTAATGTCGGATTGGCCAATTCCCACACTACATTAAATCGGTGGTAGTAGCCCTCGCTATCCAATGAATTCCCGTACTATGATTTCAACTGCCTTGGCGTTGTTCGGATTTCCTTTGTATACAACTTATGCTTTCCTTAGTTTAACACTTAAGACACTTCTACTCTCACCCATCACCTAATACCACTTAGGTTTGTGGTTTGCAATGGGAAGCGCTTACAACATTTAAAAATTTCCAAGTTTTCTCCGTTTATCACTTGTTCGCATTTCCCTTTGCAAACTTAAACCGACCCTTTTTCTCTTACCACTATGCACTCCATATATTTATATATATATACATATACTCACCCCTATGATAACTATTTGCACACAACTCCTAATTACAAAGAATCAGCTACAGTCTATCGTGCACCAGACAATATTCTAAGTACGATGCAAATGCAATGCGTAGCAAATGCCATGCGATGTTAATGCAATGCAGAAACAATTCATTTTCCTTTACTTTCCACTTTAAAACACTTTTACTTTTCATGCAATGCAATGCAATGCACCTCACTTCTCCCTCTTGTACATTATGCTTCACATTCTCCTCGAAGGAGGGTTCCTCACACAATGTACCAATTTTTTAACAATTTTTTTTTAACTTTATAACTTTATTGACATTGTACTTCTCGTTCTCCCCGAAGGAGCGTTCCTCATACAATGCCCACTTTTACTTTAAAAAACTTTATTGGCATTGCGCTTCACATTCTCCCCGCAGGAGGGTTCCTCACGCAATGTCTACTTTTAACAATCTTGACTTTATGTGCATTGCACTTCACATTCTCCCCGCAGGAGGGTTCCTCATGCAATGCACCACTTTTAACAATTTTTCCTTTTTAACCTTTTTATAACAATTCACACTTTTCCTCACCCCACTTGCCCATCCACTCTGGGGAAAACCGGCCAGGAGTAAGCATTTCTCAACCCCTGGTTGGGTGCTTCACCTCCACTTAGGAAGGTCCCTCGCTCACCCGCTTGCACAACACTTCACCTCCACTGCGGAAGGTCCCTCATGTAATTTGGTTTGATTTGGCCAAATTGGCTTTAGCAGAAATCACCCTCACTGGCCAAAACGAGCCAAAGTGATGGAATTATCCCGGTTTGCGTGGAACCAACCCCCAATACGGGTAACGAAACCCGTATCCTTTGCAGGATCAAAGTTCCCCAAGATAACCCCATAATTCACTCTTGCCCTCATCAATCGATAAACGATGTAAGTTTTCCTCGTACCTAAGGTCCACCTTTCTCCATGAATGCACGTGTTTCTAGTTCGTTTTAGGGGTTGTAATTATTCTTTCTTTATTTATATAGATTCATTGGGAGGGCTTTTCTAGCCTAAAATGCGTGGCCATATGATGCAACATTCACATTTAAAGATGCACACACTTATTCACAAACATTTAGCAACCCATATGCACATATGTTCCTAGTTATGCCTAACAATTTCATCAAACATATGCGACAAACACTTAACATTAACACTTTTCACAAAACTCTATAAGTCTCACCTTTATTCAAGAAACTTGAGATTTGAGTGCTTGCAACGGAATCGGGATTACTTTCCCTCAGGTCGAAAGGAAGAACTGCTCTGATACCATATTGTAACACCCCGATTTTCTATTTATAAAAATACTCGGAAATAAAAAAAAATTTTGAACGTAATTAAGAAACCTTAAAAGTAATTTCTTCAAATAAAATACATGAATCGGAGTTTCCAATTTAAGCGGATAACTTTAAAAGTTCGTTTACAAATTTAATTTATACAAAAGGTGGGGCACTTAATTACAATATAGAGCACATATACAAAACTCAGTTTCCTTTCTTCCGACTTGTTCCGCTACGCACTCTGATCTCCAAGCATCTTGAATGTGTACCTAAATTGTTATCCACTAAGGGTGAGATCTTTCACAGCACAGTGAATTAAAAGGATAGTATGCAATTCATAATTAAGACATAAGCATAATAATCAAATTAAAGATAGCGGCAACAACATCCTATCACACACACAATTCCCTTTTTATTCATAATTAATTTAAACTTCTATTATTCCTTTTAGTCCACTGCTCGTTTCCAACACTTAACCATTAACCATTTTCACTTTCCATTCTCTTTATTCCCTTAAACTATATATATATATATATCCACAATCCACTTTCAGTCTCACAAATAGCACTTAAAGCATTAAATCACAATTATAAACATTTAACACTTAAGTTATTCAACAATTAATTTACACCCAACAACGAGCAAATCAATGGACATCCAGCAACCATTCGACATACTCAGGTATGTCTCAGAGTGCAGTAACATAAATCGTCTCCCTAGGGTTCTTCACTTCCTACATTAATATTTACAAATAACTAATTTAACATAAACATTTATAAAAGGGTCAAATTTAATTAAAATACAAAAAGAACAACTCTAATCCAACACTAATTGTTACCTACACTCTAACTTAATTACTATACCCAAATCCTATTATAAATTCTAACTATCCCTAATTCAAAGTGAGGAAAGAGTCCCCCCTTACCGGTTGAAGAGCAGAGGAGAAGGAGAGAGAAAGCTCCACCAAACTCTAGGGACACACTCCTAAGCTCCTAGTTCCTTGCTCCAATATCAATTTCTAGCTCCCTTGATGATTGCCCAATTAAAAGAGAAAGATTGAGGAGTTAGGGTTTTCAATTTGGGAATTGGGGAATTGAGAGATTGAGAGTGAAATTGGGGTTTTGGTTGATGGAGAATGATAGGGAGTTGATGGGGAATGATTATGGGGTGATGGGTTGAAGTTATTTGAGGTTGATTTGAAGGTTGGAAGAGTTTGGGGGAAGAGAAGAAGGAAGGAACTCGAATGGGAGAAGAGGAAGAATGAAGAGAACACTTAAAATCGTTTTTTTAAGTTGTTTCAGCGTAGGTTAATCGATTAACCACTTTGGTTAATCGATTAACTCACTTAATTTACAAAGGGGCTAATCGATTAACTCACGTGTTAATCAAGTAATGCCGAAAGTACCCAAAGATCTACTCGATTAAGCTATGCCTTACTCGAGTAATGCCGAATGGTGCTCAAAATTTACTCGATTAATAGACCCATTAATCGAGTAATGCACTACTTTTTCCTCTCTTTCAAGCCTCCTAAGAGTTCTAAGCCGATCCTAATGCACCCTAACTTGTCCTATCTTAATACCACTATCTAAACACCTTCTAAACACACACAAAACATCACAATCTAAATCACAACAATAAACACACAATTCTCATACACGAAAAGGCGAACGAATCGACACTTCGAAATCTAGACTTAGCCTATTCTTAAACACTCGATCTAACTCGATCGATCTAAGCTATGTTCTATAACCACTCAACCCTAAAACCAACCACTCTCGAGGCGTAACCAATAGGATCGAGTTGATCACAATTGCCTTGCACATCTATCGGATTCCGGAACTCAATCGAAATGTGAGTTCGAGGGAATTCTCCGAGCACGAGCTCTAAGGTCCATCCTTATATTCAAGGCTGTACTCTAGGATTCTCACTCCACTCACTCTAGCGATATCGAGGCACTAAACGACACTTATATGGACTATTGAACACTCAAAGTCCTAACCGCACGATCGTAACCACGCCAATCTAAACTTAAACCAATTACCCTTCGACTATAACTAACGACTTCTAGAACACTTCTCTACCCATCCTAACGATGCTACCACATAATCAACATACACATACACACAAGGACACAAGCACCAATACTAACACCTAGGAATGCACACAAACACACATTACTCATACATATATTAGAGAAACGTTTATAAACAGTTATACATAGACATATTTAGATTCAACATAATAATATACATATGAGAAAATAGTTGAAAATCATCCTTCACGTGTAAATTAGATAATTATAATTATAATTATAATTATTAGGTTAATAAAAATGAGGATGTTACATCTTTCCTCTTCTCAACATGTTTTAGTTCAAAAATTGCCAAAGGCAATTTATCGAACACCTGGCAGGCAGCACAAAACCTTCAAAATTTTAAAGAGAGAACTCAATCCTAACCTTCCAAATCCAAACAAATCAGACCAGAGAAGGATAAAGAAGAGATTCTTACCTTAAAATAATGAAAAATTCGTGTTCCCTAGCCCTTTTTATGAAAATCCGAATTGAGAAGAGAAGAGAGGGGAATGGGGTTTTTGAAAAATTTTAATGAAAAAGGAGAGAAATTGATGATGAGAATGATGATTAATGGAAGTGTGAGTGAATAATTTGATGAAATATGGGTGAATGTGATGGAATTTTTGAATTGGGGGGTTGAATTTGGGGGTTAGGGTTCTTAGGAAGGAATTGGGGATGAAAGGGAAGTGAGGGGAATATTGTTTCTCCCCTCAGGCGTGCTGCCCAAATTGCCATCAGATGCGCGCGCCCCATGCGCGCCGGGCCATGCGCCCCAGGCGCGCCTGGTCTGTACCCATATTTTTTTTTGGTGTAAATGAAAAAAATGTAGACATGAAATAAAAAAAAATTCTACCTAAACTATCCTAAACTAAAAAAATCATCTATCCTAAAGTTCCTATCCTAACGGAGAATTACTTCAAATTGGGTTGCCTCCCAAAAAGCGCTTGTTTAATGTCACGAGCCTGACTCATCGCCCCTAGAAGGGGCTTAAGGGCAGTTTATTTCAGAAGGGTGCACAAACTCTAAATCATTACCATGTTAATTAGAGCTTGAAACACAATTGATTTGGGGGAAGTAATCCGCCGTGCATGGTGGTTTTTCAAAAATATTTATCACAGCTTGCTCACCATTAACACGGAGAATAACTTCTCCTCTAGGAACATCTATGATTACCCCTGCTGTGGCCAGGAAACGCCTTCCAAAAATTAGAGGAATGTTACCATCCTCTTCTATGTCAGGCACCATGAAATCAAGGGGTAATATAAAATCCTTCACTTTCACCAAGATATCTTCCACCACTCCATAGGGGCAGAGGGCGGTGTTATCAGCTAGTTGTAATAGAATCGGGGTCGGCTTAATCTCTCCTATCCCTAACTTATTAAAAAGTGACAAAGGCATGATATTAACACTAGCACCAAGGTCACAGAGGGCCTTACCTGTATAATCCTTGCCGATGCTTATAGGTAGATTGAAGCTTCCTGGATCCTTCAACTTCGGCGGCAGATTAGACTTTATGATTCTGCTACACTTCTCAGCAATTGGAAATGTCTCTCTAGTGAGCATCCCCTTCTTCTTGGTCAGAAGATCCTTCATAAATCTCGCATACAAAGGCATTTGTTCAAGAGCCTCTGCAAATGGGATATTAATCTGGATCTTTCTGATCATATCCAGGAATTTTTGAAAGTGCCTCTTGTCTTCATCCTTCTTTAACCTTTGAGGAAAAGGCACCCTCAAAGGCAAACGAGTTGGCTTGGATTGAACCGGATTGTGATCCGCAAGTGGACCCTCCATACTCGATGCTCCAACTTCACCTTCCTTCTTCTTTGATGTTGCATCACCCTTAGGCTCCTTCTCTTTGCTTGAATTTCCATTGGTGGCACTCCCCTTGGCAGTTGGTTCATCATATGTTGTGCCACTTCGGAGTGTCACCTTCATGCACCTCTCCTTGGGATTAGCTATGGTGTAACTAGGAAAAGTTCTCACTGATCTCTCAGAAATCTACTTGGCAATCTGACCCACTTGTACCTCCAAATTACGAATGCTAGCACCCTGATTGGCAAATTGGGCTCTAGTCTCCTCAATGAAAGATTGGGTGAAGTTGGTCAACTTGTCAAGTGCTATCTCCCAGGAAGGTTTCTGCTGTTGTTGTGGCTGATTCAATGCTGGGCCGTGCCATGAGAAATTTGGGTGGTTGCGATATGCTGGATTGTAGGTGTTGGAGTACATGTTGTTTCTATTTCCTCCACCACCCACATATTGTGCTTGTTCCTCAATAGTCCCTACTTTCCCCATTTCATTGGCACATTCCCCATTCCTATGGTTCCCATTGCAAAAGTCGCACACAAGTGTGCTACTCACTGCTCCCAACTGAGTCTTACCCATCCTCTTCGTTAATGCTGTGATCTGATCATGCATCTCCTTATTCTGCTGAATGAGAGTTTGCATCTGGGTAGTGCTAAGGTCTGGATTCTTCAAGATAGTCTTGTAAGCAAGGGCTTGACTACTGTTGTAGGCCATTGTCTCAATTATTTCTTTTGCCTCTTCCACAATATTCTTAATCAAGGACCCTCCAGCTGCTGCATCAATCATGAATTTGTTTGTGCTCCTCAACCCATCATAGAATAATCGGATTTGCATCCAATCTGGTATAGCATGTATCGGGAACTTCTTCAACAGCTGGTTGTATCTTTCCCATGCATCATGTAACAGCTACCCCTCGGCTTGAACAAAAGAGTTGACATCTTGGCGGATCTTGGCTTGCTTTCCAGCTGTAAGGAACTGAGCCATGAATTTCTTGACCAGAACATCCCAACTGGAAAGGCTTCCAGGAGGCTGATTCCTCATCCATGTAAAGGCCTTGTCCCTCAAAGAGAGAGCAAACATACGCATGCGAATCGCCTCATCTGATGCACCTTCTATCTTGAAAAAATCCAATATCTAAAGGAAATTGGCTATGTGCTCAGTAGGATCCTGAGTAGGTGCACCTGAGAATTGATCCTGTTTGATGAGATGAATGTATTGAGGATCAATCTCAAATGCAACTGCTGTAATTGCTGGCCGGACTACACTGGATGTGCAGACATCTGGATCTACTGTGGCATAATCAGCCAAAGTCTTCCTTGTGGGTTGGGGTGTTGCACCGGAACCACCAGAACCATGTGATTCAGCCATCTTTCTTACTTGCTTTGCTTGCTTTTTCAACCGCTTCACACTAAGCTCCAATTCGGGATCAAGTTGCACAAGGCCTTGATTACCTACAGAGCGCAAACGCATAAAAACAGTTAAGCAGCACCTGTTAAATTAAATAAAATAAAAACATAAAAATAAAAGGAAAAATAGAATTTACTAATAACTACACTAAGTACCGAAAATAAACTAACGAATACTACTCCCCGGCAACGGCGCCAAAAACTTGTTGATTTGCCAGCAAGTGGACTGGGTCAACGAGTAATATAGTCTATGGAAGACCGAATATCGTCCCACAGGGAGTTGTGTTTTTAGTATATTTTCACCTTAATGTAATTACAAATAAATCCTATAACTAAAAAGTGTTTAAATTAAAAATTCAGATTTAAAAACAATGATTAACTAAACTACAAAAGTTGCTGAAATTAAATTAAAACTTGAGAACAATGGGAGAAAAGTGGTTAGGAACGTTGGTTTCATTGTAGGTTTCACTTATTCAATTATAACTTAGATTTTCCTTTAATTATCCTTTAATTCATGGACAATTCCTCTCAAATAGCAATAGTTAGACCTCTCTAACATTACCCTTATTTTCTAAATACTTAATTCTTGATCTCTCAACAAATTACAATATAAGAAAATATCAAATTCAGCACAAGGGAATGAAAGTCAATAATCATTTAATCATATCTCTATAACTAAACTGATTATACCGTTAATTGCAAGGCCTATTCAAAATCCCAACTCTCGTTGCGAATTAAGAGATCCATAACATAAATTGCGCGGGTTTATGTATGCAATAAAAACACAATTAACGCATGAATTAAAAACAGCAAAATCTAAATCATAAATTGAAATAAGCTACGCCATACAAATTCACCTTGTTCCTAACACGAGGGTTTTAGTTACACATAGAAATAAGAAGAAGAGAAGACATAATAGGGAAATTCATAGACAAATTACCCCAAATTCTTCAATCTTCAAATGCTCCAATTCAATGCAATCTCCCTCTTCAAATCTAATTTATGTTTTCTCCTCTAGTTGGCTGCCTAACCTAATTCTAAATCACTAATTTATAATTACAATCTATCTCTAAGTAGAATCCCAATCAATTTCTGAAGTTTTGGCTCAATTGGGCTTTTTCTGGTGTACGCGGGCCCCAGGCGCACGTGATAAAGCGCCCCAGGCGCGCGCCTCTGCTGACTCCCCTGTTTCTCCAATTGCGTGCCCCAGGGGCACCCGTCCACGCGCCCCAGGCGCGTGGACCTGTTTCGGCTCCGTTTTTCTCCGTTCTTCTTCCTACTTCAAGGTCTTTAAGTGCTCTTTCCAATTCCATAATTTATTTTTGCATTTGAGCTCCAAAATCACCTGAAACACTGAACAAACGATCAAAAAGTTCATGGGAAACTACAACTACTAAAAATCCTAAAAACTAATAAAAAGATCCTAAGTTTGCTAAGAAAACAAGCCAAATCAAAGTAAAAGAGGGTAAAATGATGTCCAAAAGGTATATATATCAGACCCAAATCACTTACTAAATCACTCGTTTAGATTAGAATCGAGCAAGAAGTTATTTTAATTCTCCTGGTTCCACCTCTAATTTCCGTCCGCTTACCTTAATGCTAAAATTATTCCGCCTATGAAGATATTTCGAGAACCTTTCTATTGAGTTTGAACCGCCTCCCCAAGTTAGGCAAAAATCCTTTTATACTCGCCAATCAAATTGATGTAGTTCGGCGATTCAAATTCAATGATCGGTACTCAATGCTTATTTCACACTTGGCATCACAGTTGTTTGAATCGAGATTAGCTATGGAATTAACCATTACTTTACTTTAAATATTATTTTTCGCTCTCCTAGATACTAATATAATCAATGTGGATTTAAGCACTTGGTTAGATGAGCATCGAGATTTTAATCTATTTGATTTTTGTGGCTCCATTTCTAACCCCTGTCCAATTACTTTGATACCAAACTAGTTGTCAAACACCTATATTCAAAACATAAAACACTTACACTTAGTAAAGCAAAGAGAAGCATATCATTGGCATTAAGGTTCCATACATAGGAAATCATTTGCAACTTCACAATAGTACACAAACTTTTGAATTTCGGTGACTTCACCTCCCAATAGATATAATGTCGGATTGGCCATTTCCAGCACTACATTTAATCGGTGCTAGTAGCCCTCGCAATTCGATTGAGTTCCTGTACTACCTGCTCGAATGCATTGGCACTAACCAAATTTCATTTGCATAAAACTTTAAATTTCGATTAGTCCAAAAACTCAACATTTACGCTTTCGATTAGTCGTGTTCATACCACTTAGGTTTCCTGTTTGCAATATGGTGAATAGTCGGAATATCCAATTCTTTGAATCACTAAGGGATCCTGCTTAGTTTCCAAAGAATTTGATTCTCTTTTCGCTTTCATAAAAATTTCTTAGTTTAACACTTGTCGTTATTTCCCATTGCAAACATAAACTTACGCGAGTATTGTAAAATCAAGTCTCTGATTAAGGTGGATTAATTTTGATGATGACAATGTAATTAAATTATGGACTTAAAGTGAAGAATGCAAGCCCAACATTAAAGAAGATCAAGTGCTTAGTTATTTATTCATTCTCATTTAATTTTGATGTATTTTATTTTATTTATGAGAGTGGGTAGTTTAGGTTTTTATTCTCACATAAGGTCAAACAATAACTATGCATGAAAGGTTGAGATTAAAACAAATTAAACCTGAGAAGAGAATTGAAAACAATGTTAGAAAAACTTAATTTTTCCAACATTGAGCAATTCACTCGAGTGATTCTCAATTTGTAACACCCTAGGATTTTTACCCTTAATTCCCCTTTAATAAAATACGGACTTAAAAATTTCTTTTTAATTATATTAAAATCAACCGTCAAACGGACGGAGTTTTGTTTGTTTTTCGGACTAATCCAAAATTTGACCTGTGATAAACAATTTCAAATAAACAACTGATAGCCAGCAGGGCTTCAGATTATATTTCTAAATCAAATCAAGGCCCCACGGGCTCCAATGATATCAGTATGCAAAAATAAATCAGAGTATTAGCGGAAATACAAATTTTAAGCATTAAAACCAAAAGTTATAGCTTTAGCAAAATAAAACATCCTAAGCCTCATTCGAATTATGCATATAAAATTTACATCAAAATAATATCAGAGGCTTAGGTCCATACTATACACTAAACCCCTAATACCCTACTCTCCCTGTAAGGGAAAGTACTCCTGCTCGGTCGGGGGCTGCGCCAGCTCAATATCCGAACCTGAAACTGTAAGGGAGTGAGCATTGCACAAGAAATAGAAAGCAGTTTCTAACTAGACATAACAACTCACTAGGTCAAACACATTTAGAAATTAAGCATATATTCACATATTGCACACCATACTCATTACAATATTTATTCCACATTTCCATTCTCATTATTCATTTCACCATCTGTTCCCCTGTATTTATTTTCCCCGTTTCCAAATAATTCCCTTTTTAAACCCTTACCTTTCCCTTATTTTTACGGTGTATGTATGTCTCCACCAAATCGAAGGCCTACATACATACACCAATCATGATGTATGTCTCCACCAAATCGAAGGCCTACATACATCGCGTTCCCATTACCATACCTTGTCAAATTTTATTCCCTGTTTCCTTTATTCATTTCCTTTTATTTACGGTGTATGTATTTCTCCACCAAATCGAAGGCCTACATACATACACCAACCACGATGTATGTCTCCACCAAATCGAAGGCCTACATACATCGCGTTTCCATTACCTTTACCTTATCCAATTTTATTCCCTTTTTAAATTATGTGTCCCTCAGGTCAGAGGTCAACACCCATTCATTATAATCCATTTTGTGTCCCTCAGGTCAGAGGTCAACACCCATTCATTATAATCCATTTTGTGTCCCTCAGGTCAGAGGTCAACACTCCAATACATATTTTATGCGGTGTCCCTCAGGTCAGAGGTCAACACCCAACCCATTATTTAATCCGGTGTCCCTCAGGTCAGAGGTCAACACCTATTCATTCCAATTCATATCGTGTCCCTCAGGTCAGAGGTCAACACATTTTACCATTCATATTGTGCCCGTCATATCAGAGGTCAGCATATTCATCACTTTCCATTACTCGTCACCTCAAATCAGAGGCCAACGCATTTAATCACATTTCCATATTCATTACCTCACATCAGAGGCCAAAACATACTTTCATATTCTCACATCAACAATTATATCACATTTAAACACAACAACACACATTCAACAACTAATCATTCATCCAAATTCCTCATTCACTTCCTTTCTCAGTTATCACAATTATGCCAAATAGTGTTCTCCTTTATAGCCCAACATTTTGATTGCCCTTCATTCTAATTTACATATATCACCTTTTACTTTTTAATTACTCATAACCGTTTTACTTCCGTTTCCCATATTCACAAGTCCAATTCATAATCCATAACCTTTGTTCACAATTGATAAAACTTAACATTTTTACTTATTTAACAATTTGATACTAATATGCACATTCATCACCTCTAATCATTTCCATTCCCTTTCTTCCTATATCAATTTATTCCATAATACCTACATATATTGGCAACATCAATCAATTATCATTTAATTCACAACTTTACAAATAAAGACATTAGTCATAGAAATCATTTATGTCCACTTCGTTATCACATTACCCAATTCCTCATGTACCTCAATATAATCATTAACCAAATTTCATTTATCCATTAATTAATTCCTATATTATTGGGTTTCCTTTTCCTAGTCTTAACATCCATTTCATCATGCATATTTAATTATTTAGAATTTCATATTCAATCACATAGGGTTTTATAATCTAATTTTCTCCCCTAACACATAACCCTAACAAGCATAATATACTAACTAGAGCCTACTCCCTAGAACAAGGAAAAGCTCACTATATCCACTCCCTTACCTTAAACCAATAGAAATGGAGAAAAATCTTCCAAGCCCTAGCTCCTAAGTTCCTTAATCAAGAGCTCCAAGGATTGAGTGGAAAGAGAGAGATTCTTGACCTCCATGAAACAATAGAGCGCAAATGAGTCATAAATTTGTCAAACTCGTGACACAAAATTCGTATAACCGTGGAAGGGAGGAGAGAGAAATTCGTATGAGCTCTAGAGAGAGAGAGTTGAAATCAAGGGCTTGGCACTTACTTGGAGTGAGAAGGAAGTAGATGAGGTTATGCCAGTAGTATGGTCTTGGTGGTTCTTCCATGGTTGAGAAACTTGAATATCAAGAGGAGAGAGAGAGGGAAATTCGTGTGAGAGAGGGAGAGTGGAGGAGAGTGACTCTCAACACATTTTCTTGATGGGGTTTTGATGGAGAATGATGATTATGGCTTGGTTTAACTTAAAATCAAGTGTTTATGGAGTGGGTGATGAGATTGAAGCCTAGGGTTTAGAGAGAGAAGGGAAAGAGATGAGGGATGTTGATGATGGGTGATTGTTGGCTGAAACACGTTTTTAAGGTTGTCTGCACAAAACACTCGAGTGTTTTCCAACACACTCGAGTGTTTTCTTTAAAAACACTCCAGTCTTTTTCAAAAGACTCCAGTCTTTTCCAAAACACTCGAGTCTTTTCCAAAAGACTCGAGTAGTGCCCGAGATCAACATTTTCCAACTGACCAGAACACTCGAGTCTTTTCCAAAAGACTCGAGTGTTTTGCCCAGTACCCCATTTATTCATTTTCCTATTTTCCTCCTATTTTCTTCCTGCTTCAATTCGAGATAACTTCTTCGTTCACCGTCAGATCTTGCTCAAATTTGATGAGTGACTTCCTAAAAATCATATCTTCATATCCAACGTTGGGAATTATGTTTCGAGTCTTAAATCTTTTATTTTGAATTTCCTAATGTCGGGTGTTTATAACACCGAAAACTCGATTTTTAACACTCGTTTGGTCTTCTTTAAATTGCTTTTCGATGCCAATGCTCCTTGACTCCTATATGGCACTCAAAGCACTCCTAATCCATCATTTTAAATCCCTTCTATGAAAATCCTTTCTTCCAAATCTTACTATAATTCTAATTATTGTTAGAATTAAAATTCGGGATGTTACATTTCTCCCCCACTTATTAGAATTTCGTCCCCGAAATTCCGTTCAATTCCTTCAAATGGAGAACCATCCCAACATGGGTTTTCTAAACTACGATGCACACTGCACTAGGTCCTACTCCCCCACTTTGAATCGGCATACTACCTTGCTTAAGTACGCCACCAGACTCATGTGTCCAATGAAGAATACAACTCGTGGTTTAGTTTGGTTAAACTAGAAGCAAAATTATCTAAGGTTTTTGAGGTTTACTCCGATATCGGTCAAACATTGCAAGAGTTCTAATCACAATATACCTGGTGATCTACACTTAGGCATTATTCTTAAGTCCTAAGCAACCACACTCATTGACAAGTAAACAGTTAGCAATTGCCTGGCAATCAAAATTCAAATATACACACCAACATTTCATATCAGCGCATAAGTGCAAGCACTAACCTAGCAACCTCTACTTGATTCTAATCTAATTCCGATCTACCTGAATCAGCCCTAGAACTCAGGTCTAAATCCATGCACACATCTTAGATAAGCTGCACACATTTCAAATGCAATCCAAGAAGAGTTTGAAACTTTTCATGGTTTCCCATGATTTGTTTTACACATTCAAGTTATGCATGCCAAGATAAAACTTTGATAAAATCACCCACTTGCATGGTTTCAAAGTTTAATGATTAAAACCTCATAAATTCAAAGTATGTGCGCTTTTATGAACATCATAATAGTGTTCGGAAATTCATTTGTGCATTTATGCATTTATAAAATTACAGGGACATGCCGAAAGCATGCATGCGTTCATCTATGTTTAGAAATTTTGCTTATCTTACAAGAAAGGCACTTACATATGCATAAGTCAAAAAAATAGCACATCAACAAATATTGATGTGGTGGTGTGTCGATAGGTTCATTATTCTTGAAAAATCAAATTCCTTTCTTGATGGACAACCATTTTGATTTGTTTTACGTAAAATCCTTAGGAAAAGATTAAATCAGGAAAAATTTATTTCACACTCTAAAACTTTGATATGTTCATGCCAGATTAACTTGGGTGAAGTTCCAAAAACTAGTTTTATAAAGCAAAGCATATCTCTTTGTAAAGGATTTTCTCCATCTAATTTCGGGAGATTAAGGTGAAGGATTATGACCTTCCTCAAAATTAGCAAACTCAATGAGAATGGGAGTATGTGGTTTACTAGAAAATTTATTTCGATGATTCTCAACAATCCAAATAGTCACATTCCCTTTGACTTTGAGTTTGAAGATTAAGCTCCATTCCGAATCGAGTAAAGTCACCTAGAAGGGTTCCTATTTAATCAGCATGGGGATCGATTAAAAGAATAAACCGCTTGATTACTTAGGAATCCTTGGTTGACTCACTAGCTTTTCAAAATTTCTCTACACAACTTAGTACTCAATTTGGAAGAATTTATGGTTCCATTAGAACAGAAAAATTCATTTTTGAATTCAATTCCAAAACATAAAAATTCATTGGGGTCACTATCACACTTGAAAAATAAATCGAATGGTTCCTGATTTTTGAAATGATTACGCTTGAGAACCAAGCGACTTGTTGATAGCAATACCATTCCATGAGGATGTTTTGCGAAAGGTTTTATGCTCCAAATAATTTTCATCATGCACATGTTTCAGACAATAACAATTATCATTAAAATGCACAATTCATCATGTAGGAAAACACAAGACAATACATAGCATCGCATTCATTCATTTCTAAACGCATAACCTAGCTCTATTCAATCACTTGGGATTTTAAGTACCTAATGTCTAATCTTAGGACTTTTACTATGTACTATCTTGGGGTTTCTTATATTCAAGTCTATATGTATAAATACTAGCCATCTATCATAGCTAACTAGGATTCCTAACTAGCTACTCCTCTTATCTTAAGACAAGGCAATACTTCCTACACTTCCGTTGCACAACTCTGATTCTAAAATGCTTACGCATACGGAAACCTATGACAAGAACCTCTAATCCTGATAAATTTAGGATCTCACTAAATTCCCAAAGTACTCGCCGAAACTTAAGGACAGGATGATGATATCCCCCAATAGATGTACACTTGAGGTGATCAGGCTCAATCATACATCATATCAGTGATAAGACCATTTTTTTCTTACTTAAGCTTGAATTTATCAACCTATTAGTTTCAAAATGTTGAAATCTTGTTTGGTGTATCACATTTAGATTTGGTTTACTTAGCGCGAAACTAAAGATCACTGCCTCCCGGTGGGGTAGCAACTTAGTGCCCTAGCCCGTTGGGGTATCGTTTTCCTTAGCTTCGTCATTTACCCACTTCTAAATATGATTCATCGCTTTCCACAAGATTTCAAGTTTAGCATGGTAAACTAAACATAATGAGTGGACTTAGAAAAATTTTCCAATGCTTACCATGCTTCTCGAAAGAATCATCAAATACTAATCGCGTTTCTCAATATACATAACAAACTTAAAAGAATTTAAGCTATTCGCTATCCTAGACTCAGCAACTATGCCTATTATCATGCTAACGATAATACCTAACTAAATCACAAAGCAGTTTGATATCAGACTACCAGTTACTCGCTTGATGAGTAACTACAGGAGTAGTAAGTTACTCCAATGGGCTGAGGAAAAACTGCTCTGATTCCATAAATGTAACACCCTAGGATTTTTACCCTTAATTCCCCTTTAATAAAATACGGACTTAAAAATTTCTTTTTAATTATATTAAAATCAACTGTCAAACGGACGGAGTTTTGTTTGTTTTTCGGACTAATCCAAAATTTAACCTGTGATAAACAATTTCAAATAAACAACTGATAGCCAGCAGGGCTTCAGATTATATTTCTAAATCAAATCAAGGTCCCACGGGCTCCAATGATATCAGTATGCAAAAATAAATCAGAGTATTAGCGGAAATACAAATTTTAAGCATTAAAACCAAAAGTTATAGCTTTAGCAAAACAAAACATCCTAAGCCTCATTCGAATTATGCATATAAAATTTACATCAAAATAATATCAGAGGCTTAGGTCCATACTATACACTAAACCCCTAACACCCTACTCTCCCTGTAAGGGAAAGTACTCCTGCTCGGCTGGGGGCTGCGCCAGCTCAATCTCCGAACCTGAAACTGTAAGGGAGTGAGCATTGCACAAGAAATAGAAAGCAATTTCTAACTAGACATAACAACTCACTAGGTCAAACACAATTAGCAATTAAGCATATATTCACATATTGCACACCATACTCATTACAATATTTATTCCACACTTCCATTCTCATTATTCATTTCACCATCTGTTCCCCTGTATTTATTTTCCCCGTTTCCAAATAATTCCCTTTTTAAACCCTTACCTTTCCCTTATTTTTACGGTGTATGTATGTCTCCACCAAATCGAAGGCCTACATACATACACCAATCACGATGTATGTCTCCACCAAATCGAAGGCCTACATACATCGCGTTCCCATTACCATACCTTGTCCAATTTTATTCCCTGTTTCCTTTATTCATTTCCTTTTATTTACGGTGTATGTATGTCTCCACCAAATCGAAGGCCTACATACATACACCAACCACGATGTATGTCTCCACCAAATCGAAGGCCTACATACATCGCGTTTCCATTACCTTTACCTTATCCAATTTTATTCACTTTTTAAATTATGTGTCCCTCAGGTCAGAGGTCAACACCCATTCATTATAATCCATTTTGTGTCCCTCAGGTCAGAGGTCAACACCCATTCATTATAATCCATTTTGTGTCCCTCAGGTCAGAGGTCAACACTCCAATACATATTTTATTCGGTGTCCCTCAGGTCAGAGGTCAATACCCAGCCCATTATTTAATCCGGTGTCCCTCAGGTCAGAGGTCAACACCCAACCCATTATTTAATCCGGTGTCCCTTAGGTCAGAGGTCAACACCCAACCCATTATTTAATTCGGTGTCCCTCAGGTCAGAGGTCAACACCCATTCATTCCAATTCATATCGTGTCCCTCAGGTCAGAGGTCAACACATTTTACCATTCATATTGTGCCCCTCATATCAGAGGTCAGCATATTCATCACTTTCCATTACTCGTCACCTCAAATCAGAGGCCAACGCATTTAATCACATTTCCATATTCATTACCTCACATCAGAGGCCAAAACATACTTTCATATTCTCACATCAACAATTATATCACATTTAAACACAACAACACACATTCAACAACTAATCATTCATGCAAATTCCTCATTCACTTCCTTTCTCAGTTATCACAATTATGCCAAATAGTGTTCTCCTTTATAGCCCAACATTTTTATTGCCCTTCATTCTAATTTACATATATCACCTTTTACTTTTTAATTACTCATAATTGTTTTACTTCCGTTTCCCATATTCACAAGTCCAATTCATAATCCATAACCTTTGTTCACAATTGATAATACTTAACATTTTTACTTATTTAACAATTTGATACTAATATGCACATTCATCACCTCTAATCATTTCCATTCCCTTTCTTCCTATATCAATTTATTCCATAATACCTACATATATTGGCAACATCAATCAATTATCATTTAATTCACAACTTTACAAATAAAGACATTAGTCATAGAAATCATTTATGTCCACTTCGTTATCACATTACCCAATTCCTCATGTACCTCAATATAATCATTAACCAAATTTCATTTATCCATTAATTCATTCCTATATTATTGGGTTTCCTTTTCCTAGTCTTAACATCCATTTCATCATGCATATTTAATTATTTAGAATTTCATATTCAATCACATAGGGTTTTATAATCTAATTTTCTCCCCTAACACACAACCCTAACAAGCATTATATACTAACTAGAGCCTACTCCCTAGAACAAGGCAAAGCTCACTATATCCACTCCCTTACCTTAAACCAATAGAAATGGAGAAAAATCTTCCAAGCCCTAGCTCCTAAGTTCCTTAATCAAGAGCTCCAAGGATTGAGTGGAAAGAGAGAGATTCTTGACCTCCATGAAACAATAGAGCGCAAATGAGTCATAAATTTGTCAAACTCGTGACACAAAATTCGTATAACCGTGGAAGGGAGGAGAGAGAAATTCGTATGAGCTCTTGAGAGAGAGAGTTGAAATCAAGGTCTTGGCACTTACTTGGAGTGAGAAGGAAGTAGATGAGGTTATGCTAGTAGTATGGTCTGTTGGAAACCAACAAGCGGGCTAAGCAAATACTAGAAGGGGGGTGAATAGTATTTTGAAGCACTAATACCAAATATTTCGATTGATAATTGAAGAATGGAGCTTAGACTGAATTTTCTGGAATCAGAAACAAAAGACTCGAGTCTTTTGTGAAATACTCGAGTTTTTCAGGATGAACAACTCGAGTCTTTTCTGAAAAACTCGAGTTTTTACTATCAGATAGCAGAAAAACCAGAAACGAAAATTCAGCAATTTAACTCAAATCAATTCAATAATAAACAGGAACTTATCCAACAGAATAGCAAGTAATCTAAATAACTTTTAACACAAAGATTCCTTGAACTTGCTACCTAATTGTATAAATCCTAATTGATTGAAATGACTTAAGTCTATTGAGCTAGAAAGTAGATTAAAAGTAATAAACCAACACTCAAGCAATTTTATCCTGGTTCACTCCAACAATGAGCTACATCCAGTCCTCCTAATCACTTAGGAGTTTCTACTAATAATCAAATTGTTAGAAATTACAAAGGATTGCTTGAGAATGGCCTCACTCAACCTAACCCTTTCAAGAGTGTACCAAACTCTTGATTTCTACCCCAATTTGATTCCGGTGATTGAAGAACTCTTCACAAAGCTTCCTTGAACTCCCTTCAAGAAACTCCACCGGGCTAGGAACCTCCTAGTCTTGTGCTTGAGAACCTCTCAAGACTTCCAACACCCTAAGCCACTTAGGGTTTGCTTGGGAACAATCCAAGACTTTGAATAATCAAGCTTTTTGTATGTGTATTACTAATCTCACAATGGATTAGCACAAATAAGCACAGCTCAATGTAAGAATTGAGGCCTAAAACTCAACTTGGAATAAAATGACAATATGAGTGAGAAGTTGAGCTTTTTGAGAATTAACACTTGAGAAGAGGAAATTAAGAAAGCTTGAATCAATGATGTGTTGTTGTCTTGTTTGTTCTTGCACAAATTCAAAGAGAAATTTTACAATAAGGTTCTGAATTCTCTCTTGGGGTTGGATGAGACTCAAATGCCCTCAATTGGGTTTTTGAGTTTCTCCAACGTTCATTTTTGCTGACTGGACAAAAATACTCGAGTCTTTTGGTAAAAACTCGAGTCTTTTTGGTCGGTCACGAGTGAATTGGTGCACGAACAAGACTAACGGTCATAATTGCTGACCTGGCACAAATACTCGAGTTTTTCTATAAATACTCGAGTGTATACTCGAGTCTTTATCAAAATACTCGAGTATTTTGATCAGATATGGGAAAAATTATTTTTCAATTTTATTTTTCCTCTCAAGTATTAATTTTTGGTCAATCTCAACTTAATAAACATATAAAAATTTATTCCTAGAAGAGACTAACTATTTCTACCCACTCTCAACCACTCTCAACATAAATTAGAAATTTACAATTAATATTTGATTGAGAATGATTGGGCACTTGTCTTCTTTTCTTGACTTCTTGTTGATGTTGATGTTGCAATATCTTCAAGGCATGATTTGTTAATTATTTTGTCATCATCAAAACATAATCCACATAATTAGGAGCATTGAATTCACAATCTCCCCCTTTTTGGTGATGACAAAATAATTAACACTTGATCCATTTGTTAAGCTTGATCCACTTGGAGATGCAACTCCCCCTCACTATATGATACTTTTCACCTATCTAAAAATTCAGCTTGAGCAAGATGTTATGACAATTTAATTTTAGCACCAAGCCTATGGTATTAGAGAATTTAACAATTATCAGAGTATATACCATAATTAGAAATTTTAGGTGCAACAATATCAAGACAAGACAAGTGTAATATCTCTCCCCCTTTTTGTCATACGCCAAAAAGATGTAACAATTTAGAAAAAGATCAAGGGAGGAGAGGTGCATAATCGGGAAACCCCATAACCAACTATGCAAATAAAACGGAGATATAATAACGATAAAGAGCTCCCCTTGAAGCTTTGCACAAACATCAGAATGAAAACCAAAATCATTATCATAAAAACATCATAAAAGGTCCAAACCAAAGGTGCAATTAATAAACCCAAAGTCGCAAAACACCAAGTTCTCAAAGTACAGAAAATGCAACAAGATCAACATGATGAAAACATAATGAAAACTAAAATAGAAAATCCATAAGCAGCAGCATCAAAACATGGAAGGAGCTGGATCATCTGGAGGAGGATAAAATCGAGAGAAGGCCGCCATCATCTCATCAAACCGGCGGTGCATCTCCCCTGACTGCTGGTCCAGGCGGGCATTAATCTGGGCCGAGTGCTGATCCAAATGAGAATAAAACATGGCAGACTCTGCACTCATCCTAGTGTCTAGGCTAACAAAATCATCACGCTGGGCGTCCATAGCATGCACAAGGGAGTCCATTCTCCCATCTAAAGTGTCCAGACGTGTGATCACATTCTCTCTCCAGCCCGAGTTGTCAAACCCAGATTGAGATCCAGCGAAGTCATCAAAGTTAATCTGATCAATAGGATCCCCTTCTTCAGCCTGGGCAAATGCAGCAGCTTCCTCTTCCATCTGATGGGCATCCATCCCTTGTTGAGCTGCCACATTTGCAACCCTCTCTAGCTCAGCAATATCAGATCGGTACAAGTATTGACCAGAGGGTTCATGGAATGCCATGTCCTGGTGACTCAAGGTGCCTTTGTTGAGGCAATGCTGGTTCACATGAAGAGTCTTTTTCTCTTCATTGCGTGGGATAGGCACCTTGAAGTAACTCAACAGATAACAAACATGCATGGCATAGGGCAGGGTTTTTGGGTGTTTAGACTTAGCAGCAAGGAGCATTCTATCCAAAATTATGCGACTCCAGTTCAGCTTCTCATTGTTCAGGATGGCACTAAGAACCCTAAGTTCATTGTTTGTGGGTTTGGCATAATTGGGTGAGGTTTGAGGCACTAATTGATGACAAACAATATAATGCAACACCCTAGATTGGACAGTCATGTATGAGGAATGCTTAACTCCTTCGGTCCATACACGACCGGGGCGCAAACAACTTTGAAAAATGTCGTCCGCATCGGCCTTTAGAGAATTGTCCCCGTGACGTGTTGTCCCAAAAGCTACAAAGAGGTCCTTAGTGCTAATTTTAAAACGAACACCGTCAACCATTGTTTCTATGACATTGTCCTTTAGCCTAAGGTTTGCATAGAATGTTCTAACTAACCTAGGATATATAGGTCCATGAAATTCCAGAAATTGAATCAGTTTCTGATATCTAAGGTTAGTAACAAAATGGAAACCCTTACTCTCAAGGAAAGTACTATTGATCCATGTGATTACTCCGAATT
This sequence comes from Crotalaria pallida, assembly GCA_037953625.1. NCBI lineage: Eukaryota > Viridiplantae > Streptophyta > Magnoliopsida > Fabales > Fabaceae > Crotalaria > Crotalaria pallida. The sequence continues at coordinate 31,124,389 of CM075653.1, forward strand.
CTCAGGTGGCAAAGCCTTCCATCCTTTCCAAGCGTTCATCCTCTTGATAGTAGTCGGAAATTTCCTCCTCGGAAGATGAGTCAGCAATCCTTACTCTCTTTCCTTTTCCAGATGATGAAGCCATAGAGGAATTGATGAAAATTGAAGTTTTGGAAAGTTAGGGTTTGAAAAGGGGGTGACGGATTTGAGGTTGAAAAGAGTTGAAATTCGTTGAAATAATGGTAGAAAAGTGATTAGAGGATGTAAAACTAGTAAGATTTGGCAAAAATTTGAGTAAAAACGGAGTTTTGAGGAGAGAGATATGAGAAAACCGAGAGAGAAGAGAAAGGGGTTCGTGAAACTCGAGTTTGTGGGGGCTGGAGAATATATAAACTCGCCAAAATACTCGAGTATATTCAACAATACTCGAGTTGTTCGTTACAAAACACTCGAGTGTTTGAGAGTATACTCGAGTCGTTCATGACTCAGCCCAGATTTCCCCAGAAAACTCGAGTAAAAATTGAAAAACTCGACTTTGGTCCGAAAGTTCAATTTTCAGGAAAACGCAAAATACTCGAGTTTTTGGAAAATACTCGAGTTTGGTCTGAAAGTTCAAAAATTGGGGGTTTCGAAAGACTCGAGTGTTTTGAAAAACACTCGAGTATTTTAATAAAGACTCGAGTGTTTCTCAAAACACTCGAGTATTTTTATCAGACCCTGATTAAAAACTTTTTCAATTTAAAACTGATTTAATTTTGAATTAAAATACTCGAGTGTTTTTGAAAAAACTCGAGTATTTTGACAGAACAGAGAGTAAAAACACAGTTTTAAAAGACCAAACACAAATCAAACACAAATGCTTCACTACCAACTTGGAATACAGTACAGAATCACACACAATTAACACATACAATTTCAAATATCATCAAGAACAATTTAACTAAGAATCAATAACACATTAGAGTAAGACTAATATGGTGATTTTTCAAAAAAAATGACACACAATGCAATTAGCCTATATTAGCTTCATCTAAAATACCAAGTTCTCTCCTAATATGATAAAAGGTGTCCCTTGGTAGAGGTTTTGTAAAAATGTCAGCTAATTGATTTGTGGTACTGACAAATTCAATTGTGCAATCACCCTTTTGTACATGATCTCTTAAAAAGTGATGTCTTATTTCAATGTGTTTAGTTCTTGAGTGATACACCGGATTCTTAGTCAAATTGATTGCACTCGTGTTATCGCATCTAATCGGAATATTTTCAAGTTTCAAACCAAAATCCGATAATTGTTGTTTCATCCATAACAGTTGAGCACAACAACTACCGGCTGCGATATATTCCGCTTCGGCGGTAGAAAAAGCGACACAAGCTTGCTTTTTAGAAAACCATGACACCAATGAACTTCCCAAGAAATGGCAAGTACCACTGGTGCTTTTGCGATCAAGCTTGCATCCGGCGAAGTCGGAATCCGAGTAACCAACTAGACTAAGATTGGCATCAGCAGGATACAATAAACCAGTGTTAATTGTTCCTTTTAGATACTTAAATATATGTTTAACTGCGGATAGGTGAGATTCTTTAGGATTAGCTTGAAATCTAGCACACATGCATACACTAAACATAATATCCGGTCTAGATGCAGTGAGATATAGGAGACTACCTATCATACCCCTATACTTACTAACATCAACCGGTGTACCTTGTTCATCCTTGTCTAGGTAGCATGATGTGCTCATTGGAGTGTAGGCTTCCTTGCACTTGTCCAATCCGAATTTCTCAAGGAGCTCTTTGCAATATTTCCCTTGATGCACAAATATCCCCTCCTTGACTTGCTTTATTTGTAAGCCTAGGAAGAACTTGAGTTCTCCCATCATTGACATTTCAAATTCCTTTTTCATCAAATTTGAAAACTTTCTACAAAGAGACACGTTAGTAGCACCGAAAATGATATCATCAACATAGATTTGTACTAACAAAATGTCATCCTTGGTTTTATAAATAAATAATGTATTATCAACCTTCCCTCTTTGAAACTTGTTTTCTAATAGAAAGGAACTCAATCGATCATACCAAGCTCTAGGAGCTTGTTTCAATCCATAGAGTGCCTTTTTCAATTTATAAACATGGTTTGGAAATTCACTATTTTCAAAACCGGGGGGTTGTTTGACATACACTTCTTCATTTATAAACCCATTCAAGAAAGCACTTTTAACATCCATTTGATATAAAGTGAATTTCATGATTGCAGCATAAGCAAGTAAAATTCGGATTGCTTCAAGACGTGCAACCGGAGCAAAGGTCTCATCATAATCGATACCTTCCCCAATGATCATCCTCAATGGCCTTTTTAATTGAATCGGGTTCAATTTGAGAAACAAATGAGACATAGTGGCAAATGTTTTGAATAGACCTACGAGTAAGTACTCCCTTTGACATATCTCCTATGACTTTGTCTATAGGATGAGCCTTGACCGATTTCCAAGTTGGAGGAAGTTCTTCCCTTACTTCTCCTTCATCAACTTTTGATTTCTCTCTCTCTTTTTCTTTTTTTGAAAAGTCAATGCCATCTTCACTAGCATCACATAAAACACTATCTTCTTTTGAAGACTCATTAAAAACCACATGAATTGATTCCTCAATAGTTAAAGTTCTTTTATTGAAAATTCTATAAGCTTTACTATGAGAAGAATAGCCTAAAAATATGCCTTCATCGGATTTGGAATCAAACTTGCCAAGGTGTTCTTTTCCATTATTTAAAACAAAAACTTGGCATCCGAAGACATGAAAATGAGATATATTTGGCTTTCTTCCCTTGTAAAGTTCATAGGGGATTTTATCCAAAGAGGGCCTTATCAAAATACGATTTAAAACATAACAAGCCGTATTGACGGCATCGGCCCAAAAATATTGAGATACTTGAGAATCATTTAACATGGTTCTAGCAAGTTCCTCTAGCACCCTATTTTTCCGCTCTACCACTCCGTTTTGTTCCGGAGTCCTTGGTGCGGAGAATTGATGCTCAATACCATTTTTAGCGCAAAATCTATCAAATTTGTGGTTTTCGAATTCACCACCATGATCGGTTCGAATAATAATTACTTTTTGATTTACTTGGTTTTGCAAAAGTTTGACATGATGTTTAAAAGATTTGTAGGTCTCACTCTTAGTAGTTAAAAATAAAGTCCAAGTAAACCTAGAGAAGTCATCAACAATTACCAATGCATAATAGTTGCCACCAAAGCTTTTTACTTGTGATGGTCCAAACAAGTCCATATGAAGCATTTCTAATGGCCTTGATGTGGACATCACCATTTTTGATCCAAAGGTGTTTTTAGTTTGTTTACATTTCTTGCAAGGAGAACAAACACCTTCAATAGAAAAATTTAGCTTTGGTAAACCAACTACTAGATCTTTAGATTGTATTTTCTTCAATTGGTTTACATTAATATGAGCGGTCCTACGATGCCATAACCAAGTGTCATTTTCTTTGCTCACTAAACAAGTAGAGACCAAAGAAGTGACTTTGTTCAAATCAACTACGTAAGTATTATTTGACCTTCTACCAACAAATTTGATTGATTCATCTTTGTCACTTTTAATGAGGCAATGGGTAGAGGTAAAAACTACATGATTACCAACATCACATAATTGGCTTATGCTCAAGAGATTATGTTCTAATCCTTGAACATAGAGCACATTATCAATAATCAAGTTTGAAGAGTTTCCGATTTTAACAATACCAAGGATTTTGCCTTTGTTGTTGTCCCCATAAGTGACATAACCCTTTTCCTTTGGAGTAAGCTCAATGAAGTGCCGCTTATCTCCCGTCATGTGCTTCGAACATCCACTATCAAGATACCACAATTGTTTTCCCGTTCGAAGGCACACCTACAATATGAAATCACTTGTTCACTTTGGGTACCCAAACAATGTTGGGTCCCTTAGGGTTAGTGTTGGGACTTTCTCCCTTCTTAATCCACATATAAGTGCCCTTTTTCATTTCAAACTTCTTAATGTGGCACTCAATGTTGATATGTCCAACTTTTCCACAATAAGTACAAGTTGGTCTCTTTGATGAATTTTTCTTAGAAAATGTTCCAACCACCTTGTACTTTTTGTCCTTTTTATGAACATATCCTAAACCGGTTTTGTTGTGATTATGTCTTTGAGAGTTCAACAACCGGTTGAGGTTTCTATCACTATGTGAGATTGTGAGTTTGTTTTTCAACTCTTTCACTTTTTTTTCAAGATCATCACATCTCTCACATGAAGTGATAATTTCCTCATGATTTGCACAATCACTTTGATGACTAGAATTAATAAGTTCCAAGGATTCATTTTGAAGTTTCAACTCATTTATAGATTTTTGCAATTCATCAATTTCATGTTGAAACTCCAAAATTTTCTTTCCTTTTTCCTTATTAATTTTAGCAAGCCTTTTAAATTGAATTAACATTTCATTGTAGGCTTCTTGCAAATCATCATATGAAATGGAGTTTGAAGAGGAACAAGAAGAACTAGAGGTTACCTCATCATCACTTTCACTCATGCCATGATTAGCTCTTGATGAGGACTCATGATTGTTCTTGGCCATGAGACAAAGGTTTGCATTTTCATCACCGGAGCTACTTGAAGATGATACATTGCTCTTCTCCGGTGCATCCCAAACAAGGTATGCACGCTTCCCTTTGGTCTCTTGGGTCTTCTTGTCATTCTTCTTCAAGAATGTGGCACATTCCATTCTTATGTGACCAACCCCTCCACATTCATGACACTTAACTCCATCATTGGTACTCTTTTCTCTTTGTTTGGAGTCTTTGGTTCTCTTGAAATTGGATGAAGATCGACCTTTCTTCCCTTTGAAGAATTTGTTGAATCTTTTCACAAACATCCCAAATTCTTCTTGATTTGGTTCACCATCGGAATCTCCACTTGTAGAGCATTCTTCAACTTCTTTTGTAGCTTTGGTTGAAGCTTTGAGTGCTATGCTCTTTTTCTTTTTGTCCGATTCCTCATGCATCCCAAGTCTTGTAAGCTCCATCTCATGCTCTTGGAGTTTGCCAAACAAAGTGGCTAAGTCCATGCTATTTATGTCTCTTGATTCCTTGATGGCGGTTACCTTGGGTTGCCAACTCCTATCAAGACATCTTAGAATTTTGTTAGTAGTTTCACCATTGCGAAATACTTTTCCCAAGGAAATCAAATGATTAACAATGTGGGAGAATCGCCTTTGCAAGTCACTAATGGTTTCATTTGGCAACATGTGGAACAATTCATATTCGTGAGTTAGAGAATTCAATCTTGCATCTCTAACCTCACTTGTTCCCTCATGTGTGACTTGCAAAGTATCCCACATTTCTTTTGCCGATTTACATTGGGAAACTCTATAAAATTCATCATGGGATAAGGCCGAAAAGATGATGTTTTTAGCTTTTAAATCAAATGAGACTTTTCTCTTTTCATCATCATTCCAACTACTCCTTGGAATTTCAACAATTTCATCATTTATTTTCTTTTTGGGAATGAAAGGACCATTTTCAATTGCATCCCAAATATCCATATCAATTGCTTCAATAAAAACTTTCATGCTAGTTTTCCAATAAACATATCCTTCACCATTAAATAGTGGAGGACGGTTTATTGAAGCCCCTTCTCCACCAAAGTTATTGCTAGAGCCCATTAAGTTTCCAAAAGGATCTTTTTCGAAAAAGTTGTTACACTCGATCTTTCGACCGAGCTTTGATACCACTTGTTGGAAACCAACAAGCGGGCTAAGCAAATACTAGAGGGGGGGTGAATAGTATTTTGAAGCACTAATACCAAATATTTCGATTGATAATTGAAGAATGGAGCTTAGACTGAATTTTCTGGAATCAGAAACAAAAGACTCGAGTCTTTTGTGAAATACTCGAGTTTTTCAGGATGAACAACTCGAGTCTTTTCTGAAAAACTCGAGTTTTTACTATCAGATAGCAGAAAAACCAGAAACGAAAATTCAGCAATTTAACTCAAATCAATTCAATAATAAACAGGAACTTATCCAACAGAATAGCAAGTAATCTAAATAACTTTTAACACAAAGATTCCTTGAACTTGCTACCTAATTGTATAAATCCTAATTGATTGAAATGACTTAAGTCTATTGAGCTAGAAAGTAGATTAAAAGTAATAAACCAACACTCAAGCAATTTTATCCTGGTTCACTCCAACAATGAGCTACATCCAGTCCTCCTAATCACTTAGGAGTTTCTACTAATAATCAAATTGTTAGAAATTACAAAGGATTGCTTGAGAATGGCCTCACTCAACCTAACCCTTTCAAGAGTGTACCAAACTCTTGATTTCTACCCCAATTTGATTCCGGTGATTGAAGAACTCTTCACAAAGCTTCCTTGAACTCCCTTCAAGAAACTCCACCGGGCTAGGAACCTCCTAGTCTTGTGCTTGAGAACCTCTCAAGACTTCCAACACCCTAAGCCACTTAGGGTTTGCTTGGGAACAATCCAAGACTTTGAATAATCAAGCTTTTTGTATGTGTATTACTAATCTCACAATGGATTAGCACAAATAAGCACAGCTCAATGTAAGAATTGAGGCCTAAAACTCAACTTGGAATAAAATGACAATATGAGTGAGAAGTTGAGCTTTTTGAGAATTAACACTTGAGAAGAGGAAATTAAGAAAGCTTGAATCAATGATGTGTTGTTGTCTTGTTTGTTCTTGCACAAATTCAAAGAGAAATTGTACAATAAGGTTCTGAATTCTCTCTTGGGGTTGGATGAGACTCAAATGCCCTCAATTGGGTTTTTGAGTTTCTCCAACGTTCATTTTTGCTGACTGGACAAAAATACTCGAGTCTTTTGGTAAAAACTCGAGTCTTTTTGGTCGGTCACGAGTGAATTGGTGCACGAACAAGACTAACGGTCATAATTGCTGACCTGGCACAAATACTCGAGTTTTTCTATAAATACTCGAGTGTATACTCGAGTCTTTATCAAAATACTCGAGTATTTTGATCAGATATGGGAAAAATTATTTTTCAATTTTATTTTTCCTCTCAAGTATTAATTTTTGGTCAATCTCAACTTAATAAACATATAAAAATTTATTCCTAGAAGAGACTAACTATTTCTACCCACTCTCAACCACTCTCAACATAAATTAGAAATTTACAATTAATATTTGATTGAGAATGATTGGGCACTTGTCTTCTTTTCTTGACTTCTTGTTGATGTTGATGTTGCAATATCTTCAAGGCATGATTTGTTAATTATTTTGTCATCATCAAAACATAATCCACATAATTAGGAGCATTGAATTCACATGGTCTTGGTGGTTCCTCCATGGTTGAGAAACTTGAATATCAAGAGGAGAGAGAGAGGGAAATTCGTGTGAGAGAGGGAGAGTGGAGGAGAGTGACTCTCAACACATTTTCTTGATGGAGTTTGGATGGAGAATGATGATTATGGCTTGGTTTAACTTAAAATCAAGTGTTTATGGAGTGGGTGATGAGATTGAAGCCTAGGGTTTAGAGAGAGAAGGGAAAGAGATGAGGGATGTTGATGATGGGTGATTGTTGGCTGAAACACGTTTTTAAGGCTGTCTGCACAAAACACTCGAGTGTTTTCCAACACACTCGAGTGTTTTCTTTAAAAACACTCCAGTCTTTTTCAAAAGACTCCAGTCTTTTCCAAAACACTCGAGTCTTTTCCAAAAGACTCGAGTAGTGCCTGAGATCCCCATTTTCCAACTGACCAGAACACTCGAGTCTTTTCCAAAAGACTCGAGTGTTTTGCCCAGTACCTCATTTATTCATTTTCCTATTTTCCTCCTATTTTCTTCCTGCTTCAATTCGAGATAACTTCTTCGTTCACCGTCGGATCTTACTCAAATTTGATGAGTGACTTCCTAAAAATCATACCTTCATATCCAACGGTGCGAATTGTGTTTTGAGTCTTAAATCTTTTATTTTGAATTTCCTAATGTCGGGTGTTTATAACACCGAAAACTCGATTTTTAACACTCGTTTGGTCTTCTTTAAATTTGTTTTTCGATGCCAATGCCCCTTGACTCCTATATGGCACTCAAAGCACTCCTAATCCATCATTTTAAATCCCTTCTATGAAAATCCTTTCTTCCAAATCTTACTATAATTCTAATTATTGTTAGAATTAAAATTCGGGATGTTACACAATTCACTCGAGTGATTTATGAATTTTCAGTAATATAGCCGTTGGATAAAGTAAAAAGGTAACCCTATCAGAGTTGACCAAAACACTCGAGTGTTTTCAAAAAGACTCGAGTATTTTAGGTCTGACAGCAATTTTTCTAAACGTTAGAAGAGGACAAAAAGGGAGAATAACTTTGTTTTTCCTCCCCTTTTGTCCCCTTACTTATATTCTGAAGAGTTGACCTCATTTAGTATAACAAGCTTACACTCTATCATTGATTCTCTCTCTCAAGTGTTAAAAATCATTTTCTCTCTAAACTCAACCAAGCATTCATGTTTATTATTTGTCTTAGTGAGTTAAGAGAGTGTGCTTCATTTGTAAGAGAATTATTTGTTGTAAAATTCTCAAACACTCAAACACTTTAGCTTGTTTAGAAAATCTTGGTGAGGTATCCAAGTACTTGGTGAGGTATCCATGTTTCTCAAGCCTTGAGAGGTTCTCAAGCACAAAGACTAAGAGGATTCTTAGCTTGGTGGGCTCTTGGAGGTTCCAAGGAGCTTAAGAAGAAGGGACTCTTCATCACCAAATCAAGTTGGGGTAGAAATTTCAAGAGTTTGGTACACTCTTGAAAAGGGTTAGGATTGAGTGAGGAATCTCAATTTATCCTTGTAATTTCTAACAATTTGATTACTAGTAGAAACTCCTAAGTTGATTAGGGGGACTGGATTAGCACTCTAGATTGAGTGTGAACCAGGATAAAATTGGTGTTGTCTCTCTCTTTTATAGCTTTCTTAGTTTTCAAGTAAAACCAAACCCTAAGTTCTCTAGAAAGGGGCTTTTATAATTCTAGTAGCAATTGGTTGCAATTACCTTGTTTTCAACTTGTTTTAACTTAGTTTAATTTCCCTCTACTTTGATTTATATCTGCCCTGGTTTAGTCTTTAAGAAATTGAATCATTTTGCTAAATTTCTCTGAAACTGCTCCTTTCTGTTCTGCATAAAACACTCGAGTGTTTTTCAATTCACTCGAGTATTTCGTAGCATTTCACTCGAGTGTTCTTCATTTTCACGTGAGTGTTTTTCAGGTTTTCTGAAAAACACGCGAGTGTTTTTAAATTCACTCGAGTAAATTGCCCAGTTTCAGAAAAACAAGCTTTTGATCAATTATCTTTCAATTGCACCGAAAATTAGTCACTGTTGCTTCCATATTACTATTCACCCCCCCTCTAATAATTGCTAAGCCCGCTTGTTGGTTTCCAACAAGTGGTATCAGAGCTCGGTCGAAAGATCGAGCGTAAAAGCTTTTTCGAAAAAGATCCTTTTGGAAACAAATGGGCTCTAGCAATCAACAAGAAGGGTCTATGTCTCTTAACCGACCTCCATTCTTCAATGGTGAAGATTATTCTTATTAGAAGGTTAGGATGAGAGTGTTTGTAGAAGCAATAGACACCGATATTTGGGATGCAATTGAAAAAGGTCCATATATTCCTAGAAGAGTGGTTAATGGTGAAGCCATTGTTATTCCTAGGACAAGTTGGAATGAAGATGATAAAAAGAAAGTTTCATATGATTTAAAAGCTAAAAATATCATCTTCTCCGCTTTGTCCAAAAATGAATTTCATAGGATTTCACAATGTCAATCGGCTAAAGAAATGTGGGATACCTTGCAAATCACTCATGAGGGAACTAGTGAAGTTAGAGACTCAAGATTAAATGGTTTAACTCATGAATATGAGCTCTTTCATATGTTCCCTAATGAGTCTATCAATGATATGCAAACAAGGTTCACACATATCGTTAACCAATTGATTGGCTTAGGAAAGGAATTTAGAGATGATGAAACTACTAACAAAGTCTTGAGATGTCTTGATAGGAGATGGCAACCTAAGGTGACCGCCATCAAAGAAGCTAAGGATGTAAAATCTATGGACTTGACCACCTTGTTTGGAAAGCTCCAAGAACATGAGATGGAACTATCAAGACTTCACTTAAATGAAGACTCGGACAAGAAAAAGAAGAGCATCTCTCTAAAAGCCTCAACCAAAATGTCAAAAGAGGATGAAGATGAATCTTCAAGTGAAAGCTCCGATCATGCTCTAAATGAGGAAGAGATTGGTTTATTTGCCAAGAGGTTCAACAAATTCCTCAAAGGCAAAAAGGGTAGTTCATCATTCTTTAAGGACAAGAGACCTCAAGACAAAAGATCCAAGGATAACAAGCAAAGAAACAAGAGCTCAAGTGAGAGCGTGAAATGTCATGAGTGTGGTGGGGTAGGACAGATAAAAATGGAATGTCCCACCCACTTGAGAAAGAATGAGAAGAAGGCCCATGATGGGAAGGGGAAGAGAACTTACATTGTTTGGGATGAACCGGAAAAGGATTCCAAGTCATCCTCAAGTAGTTCAGATGATGAGGAAGCCAAGCTATGCCTCATGGCCAAGAATGACAATGAAGCCTCCTCAAGTAGTGAAAGAAATGACAATGAGAGTGAGGATGAGGTATCATCTAACTATTCTTACACCTCCTCTCATACTATTTCTTATGATGATTTGCTAAATGAGTATAATGAAATGTTAACTCAATTTGAAAGACTTGCTAAAGTTAACAAAGAAAAAGGAAAGAAGCTTTTGGAGTATCAAAAGGAAATCAATGAATTAGAAAAATCTATTAATGATTTGAAACTCCAAAATGCATCCTTGGAACTTGCTAACTTTAGTCATGTTTGTGAGAATGCAAATCAATCATATACCATCACTCATTGTGAAAAGTGTTGTGTGCTTCAAAATGAAGTTAATGATTTGAAAATCAAACTCAACACTTTTAACAAAAGTGATAGAAACCTAGATCGGTTAATTGGTTCTCTTAGACACAATTCAAACAAAACCGGTCTAGGATATGTCCACAAGAAAAAGAAAAATAAAGAGGTTGGTTCATTCTCAAAAATTGATTTTACAAAGAAACCAACTTGCTTTTATTGTGGAAAATTTTGACATACAAACAATAAGTGCCATATCAAAAATTTTGGAATTCAAAATGGTACTTATGTTTGGATTAAGAAGGAAGAATCATCCAAGACTAACAAAAAGGGACCCAACATAATTTGGGTACCCAAAATGAGCAAGTGATTGTGTGTTGTAGGTGTGCCTTAGAACCGGAAAGCAACTTTGGATACTTGATAGTGGACGTTCTAGGCACATGACGGGAGATAAGCGACATTTCATTGAGCTTACTCCTAAGGAAAAGGGATATGTCACATATGGAGACAACAACAAAGGCAAAATACTTAGTATAGGTAAAATTGGTAATTCTACCAACTTGGTTATTGATAATGTACTTTATGTTCAAGGATTAGAACATAATCTTTTGAGCATTAGTCAATTATGTGATATTGGTAACCATGTATTATTTACCTCTACTCATTGTCTCATAAAAAGTGACAAAGATGAATCTATCAAATTTGTTGGAAAAAGGTCTAATAACACTTACATGGTTGAATTGAATAATATCACATCTTTAGTTTCAAAATGTTTAATTAGCAAAGAAAGTGATACTTGGTTATGGCATCGTAGGACCGCTCATATTAATGTAAATCAACTTAAGAAACTTCAATCCAAAGACTTAGTAGTTGGGTTACCAAAGCTCAATTTTCAAATTAAAGGTGATTGCACTCCTTGCAAGAAGTGAAAACAAACTAAAAATCATTTTGGTTCCAAAAATGATGTGTCCACAACAAGACCATTGGAAATGCTTCACATGGACTTGTTTGGACCTTCTCAAGTAAAAAGCTTTGGTGGCAACTACTATGCCTTGGTGATTGTTGATGATTTTTCAAGATTTACATGGACATTATTTTTAAGTGCTAAGAGTGAGGCCTACAAGTCTTTTAAACGCCATATTAAACTTGACCAAAACCATGTAAACCAAAAAGTGATTATTATCCAAACCGACCATGGAGGTGAATTTGAAAACTATAAATTTGATAGATTTTGTGATAAGCATGGAATTGAGCACCAATATTCGACACCTAGGACTCCTCAACAAAATGGAGTTGTTGAGAGGAAAAATAGGGTGCTAGAGGAACTTGCAAGAACCATGTTAAATGATTCTCAAGTACCTCAATATTTTTGGGCCCATGCCGTTAATACGGCTTGTTATGTAATGAATAGAATTTTAATTAGGCCCATGATAAAGAAAACCCCCTATGTGCTTTACAAAGGTAGAAAACCCAATATATCCCATTTCCATGTTTTTGGATGCAAAGTATACATTTTAAACAATGGAAAAGATCAACTTGGAAAATTTGATTCTAAATCGGATGAGGGAATACTTTTGGGTTACTCTTCTCATAGTAAAGCTTTTAGAGTTTATAATAAACGAACTATGACTATTGAAGAATCTATACATGTTGTTTTTAATGAGTCTTCGAAAGAAGATAGTGTTTTATGTGAGGATAGTGATGATGGACTTGAGAGTTCAAATGTTGATAAAGAGATGGAAAAACCAAAGGATTAAGGAGAAGTCAAAGATGAACTTGATTCGGCTTGGAAAATGGTGAAAGCTCACCCTATTGACAATGTCATAGGAGATCTTTCAAAGGGAGTATTAACTCGTAGGTCAATTCAAAATATTTGTCATTTTGTTTCTTTTGTTTCTCAAATCGAACCAAATTCAATTAAGGAAGCAATTATGGATGAACATTGGGTTATGGCCATGCAAGAAGAACTAAATCAATTTATTAGAAATGATGTTTGGGAATTAGTGCCTATACCCGATGATCATACCATAATTGGTTTAAAATGGATTTATAGAAATAAACTTGATGAATCCGGTTTGATTATAAGAAACAAAGCGAGACTTGTTGCCCAAGGGTACAACCAAGAGGAAGGTGTTGATTATGATGAGACCTTTGCTCCGGTTGCACGTCTTGAGGCAATCCGAATCTTGCTTGCCTTTGCATCAATTATGAATTTTACTCTTTATCAAATGGATGTCAAGAGTGCTTTCTTGAATGGTTTCATAAATGAAGAAGTGTATGTTAAGCAACCACCCGGTTTTGAAAGTCATGAGTTTCCAAACCATGTTTACAAGTTGAAAAAGGCACTTTATGGATTAAAACAAGCTCCTAGAGCTTGGTATGATCGATTAAGTACCTTTCTATTAGAAAATGGCTTTCAAAGGGGAAAGGTCGATAATACACTATTCATCTATAAAACCAAAGAGGACATTTTGTTAGTGCAAATATATGTAGATGATATTATCTTTGGTGCCACTAACGTGTCCTTGTGTAGAAAATTCTCTAATTTGATGAAAAAGGAATTTGAAATGTCCATGATGGGGGAGCTCAAGTTCTTCCTAGGACTTCAAATCAAGCAAGTGAAGGAGGGGATTTTTGTGCATCAAGGAAAATATTGCAAGGAGCTCCTTGGAAAATTCGGAATGGACAAATGCAAAGAAGCATACACTCCCATGAGCACAACATGCTACCTAGACAAGGATGACATAGGTAAACCGGTTGATGTTAGTAAATATAGGGGCATGATAGGTAGTCTTCTATATCTTACCGCATCTAGACCGGATATTATGTTTAGTGTATGCATGTGTGCCCGTTTTCAAGCAAATCCTAAAGAACCACACCTATCCGCAGTTAAACATATTTTTAAATATCTTAAAGGAACAATTAACACTGGATTATGGTATCCTAGGGATGCTAGTCTTAGTTTAGTTGGCTATTCGGATTCCGACTTTGCGGGATGCAAGCTTGATCGCAAAAGCACTGGTGGTACTTGCCATTTATTGGGAAGTTCATTAGTGTCATGGTTTTCTAAAAAGCAAGCTTGTGTTGCTCTTTCCACCGCCGAAGCGGAATATATTGCCGCCGGTAGTTGTTGTGCTCAACTCTTGTGGATGAAACAACAATTATCGGATTTTGGTTTAAAATTAGAAAGTGTTCCATTAAAATGCGATAACACGAGTGCCATTAATCTAACTAAGAATCCGGTATATCACTCAAGGACTAAACACATTGAAATTAGACATCATTTCCTAAGAGATCATGTTCAAAAGGGTGATTGCACAATTGAATTTGGAAGTACCACAAATCAATTAGCGGACATTTTTACAAAACCCTTACCAAGGGATACCTTCTATCACATAAGAGGTGAACTTGGTATTTTAGATGAGTCTAGTATAAACTAATTGATTTGTGCCATTTGAAAATCACCAAGTGTGTCTAACTTTAGTGTGTGGTGATACTTGTTTGAAATTACCTTGAAGATGTTATAAATTTGTGTCTTTAATTGTGTGTGATCATGTCTCCTATCTATTGGTTTCATTAAATGTGTTTGATTTTGTGCTTTTGTGTTTGAAAACTGAGTTTTTCTGCATATCTGATAAAAACACTCGAGTGTTTTGTAAATCACTCGAGTGATTTTAATTCAAAATTAAATCAGTTTTAATTGGAAAAGTTTTTGAGCAGGTCTGATGCAAAACACGCGAGTCTTTTATAAAAGACTCGAGTCTTTTGGGCCAACACTCGAGTGAATCCCATTTCACTCGAGTGAATTCAAAGTTTCTGAAAATCTATCTTTCGGCCAACACGCGAGTGAATTCATTTTCACACGAGTGTTTTTCAGGTTTTCTGAAAAACACGCGAGTGTTTTAAAATTCACTCGAGTGAATTCAGCAGTTATAGTCTGATGCTGCTGCGATTTTCTAAACTCAGTTATCAGTCATATTTCAACTCTATTTCATCTTCTAAACTCATTTCTACTCTTATTTCACATCAAATTCAAGTTTTTGAGCATCAAATTCATCATTCCCTTTCCAAAATCCTAACTCCCCAAAAACCCCAATTTCTCAAAATTTCTTCTAGTTTTTCACTAGATTTTATGCTTTATGACTTTATTTAGTTATTTTGAGACTTTTGTTAATTTTGTTGGGAGTTGGATGTACCTATTTTCAAACTCATGTTTTATGGTTTGTGTATGGTGGATTAATGATGTTTGTGCATTAATCATGTTTTCTTCATGGATTTCATGTTCTTTAAAGTGTCTTTATTGCTTCATAGTCATATTTTGCTTCTTATTTACTCTTAAAGGAAAAGTTTTCTTATTGGTATCCTTCATTCTCCACCTTGTTTCCAAAATGTTATCTTTTTGATCATGACAAAAAGGGGGAGAAAGGAGATTAAAGAGAAAGAGCATTTTTTTCCTCTTTCTTGCTTACACTATGATGATATATGCTCTTGCTCTGATACCAATGAGCACTTGATTATGTTTATTATTGTATTACGTTGTGTTTGGCATTTTCTGGATTGTACAGGTGAAAAAGGTTCCTAGATTGAGGGGGAGCTCTCAAGTGCTAGAGGTTTAATTATTTTGTCATCATCAAAAAGGGGGAGATTGTAAAATCAAGTCTCCGATTAAGGTGGATTAATTTTGATGATGACAATGTAATTAAATTATGGACTTAAAGTGAAGAATGCAAGCCCAACATTAAAGAAGATCAAGTGCTTAGTTATTTATTCATTCTCATTTAATTTTGATGTATTTTATTTTATTTATGAGAGTGGGTAGTTTAGGTTTTTATTCTCACATAAGGTCAAACAATAACTATGCATGAAAGGTTGAGATTAAAACAAATTAAACCTGAGAAGAGAATTGAAAACAATGTTAGAAAAACTTAATTTTTCCAACATTGAGCAATTCACTCGAGTGATTCTCAATTCACTCGAGTGATTTATGAATTTTCAGTAATATAGCCGTTGGATAAAGTAAAAAGGTAACCCTATCAGAGTTGACCAAAACACTCGAGTGTTTTCAAAAAGACTCGAGTATTTTAGGTCTGACAGCAATTTTTCTAAACGTTAGAAGAGGACAAAAAGGGAGAATAACTTTGTTTTTCCTCCCCTTTTGTCCCCTTGCTTATATTCTGAAGAGTTGACCTCATTTAGTATAACAAGCTTACACTCTATCATTGATTCTCTTTCTCTCAAGTGTTAAAAATCATTTTCTCTCTAAACTCAACCAAGCATTCATCTTTATTATTTGTCTTAGTGAGTTAAGAGAGTGTGCTTCATTTGTAAGAGAATTATTTGTTGTAAAATTCTCAAACACTCAAACACTTTAGCTTGTTTAGAAAATCTTGGTGAGGTATCCAAGTACTTGGTGAGGTATCCAAGTTTCTCAAGCCTTGAGAGGTTCTCAAGCACAAAGACTAAGAGGATTCTTAGCTTGGTGGGCTCTTGGAGGTTCCAAGGAGCTTAAGAAGAAGGGACTCTTCATCACCAAATCAAGTTGGGGTAGAAATTTCAAGAGTTTGGTACACTCTTGAAAAGGGTTAGGATTGAGTGAGGAATCTCAATTTATCCTTGTAATTTCTAACAATTTGATTACTAGTAGAAACTCCTAAGTTGATTAGGGGGACTGGATTAGCACTCTAGATTGAGTGTGAACCAGGATAAAATTGGTGTTGTCTCTCTCTTTTATAGCTTTCTTAGTTTTCAAGTAAAACCAAACCCTAAGTTCTCTAGAAAGGGGCTTTTATAATTCTAGTAGCAATTGGTTGCAATTAACTTGTTTTCAACTTGTTTTAACTTAGTTTAATTGCCCTCTACTTTGATTTATATCTGCCCTGGTTTAGTCTTTAAGAAATTGAATCATTTTGCTAAATTTCTCTGAAACTGCTCCTTTCTGTTCTGCATATAACACTCGAGTGTTTTTCAATTCACTCGAGTATTTCGTAGCATTTCACTCGAGTGTTCTTCATTTTCACGCGAGTGTTTTTCAGGTTTTCTGAAAAACACGCGAGTGTTTTTAAATTCACTCGAGTAAATTGCCCAGTTTCAGAAAAACAAGCTTTTGATCAATTATCGTTCAATTGCACCGAAAATTAGTCACTGTTTCTTCCATATTACTATTCACCCCCCTCTAGTAATTGCTAAGCCCGCTTGTTGGTTTCCAACAAGTATCACTTTAACGTCAAAATTTTCCACTTGTATAAGTCTCACCTTTAGAGGAGAAGCTTAAGATGAGAGTGTTCACAGCGAGATTGGGACCACTTTCCCTAAGGTCGGAAGGAAGAAACTGCTCTAATACCATAAATGTAACACCCTTATTTTCTATACAAAATAATTAGTAAAAGTCGATATTTAAAATAGTGTATTTAAAAATTTCCATCCACAAATCAAGTTTTTGCAAAGTAATATTGGGTATCCATTTACAATATAGATAGCACAACTATCGTTCCTTCTTTCCAGTCATTCACTGCACCACTCTGATCCATAAGCTCCTTAGCAAACACCTAAAATGTTAACCACATAAGGGTGAGACCATTTCACAACACAGTAGATTATAAGATAGTAAAAAGGCACATAATAAAAGACTCAAGCATCATAATCAAAACAAGCCAAGAATAACGAAATGTTTCCCGTTCCCTTATCCAAAAACCTTTTAATTTATATTCTTAGTTCTCTGATTTATTTCTACGTTCTCTTTTCTTCCATTAAATTCACATTTCTCATTCGCTTTACCCCGGTCACGACCTACTGCGTCCGCACCCACGTGCAGGTCCCGTCTTACTGCGTCCGGTTATATTTCCCTTTTATCTTTATTCCGGTCATGACCTACTGTGTCCGCACCCACGTGAGGTCACGTCTTACTGCGTCCGGATATATTTTACTTTTAACTGATTCCCCTGGTCACGACCTACTGCGTCTGTGACGACCCAACTTTTATTCCAAAACTTAATATTCATTCTTAGAAAATTCGACCATTTTTTTTTTTTTTAAAACTAAAAGTCAGTCATCATCCATTATCGAGTCTTTGCAGAAATTATAATTATCATGAAAGAAACTATTCATATTATATTTCATAAAAAGGAAAGTACATTTCCATTTCATTAAAACTATCACCACTAGGTTTAACTTAAGTACTCTAGGTCATTACATTATATTACATATCTTACAACAAAATTTATAATAACCTTGAGCAACTGGTTCGGAACTCAAAATATCAAATAGATAAGAGAAACCTGATGAGTAGCACTATCCACACTCCAACATCCCAACTCAACTCAATAATCAGTTCCCCACTGACTACCGGTTGAGTTGTCCATGAAATCATCATCAGCCACCGGGTCAGCATCCTCCACCGGATCCTCATCCTCTATCGGATCCTCCTCCTCCTCCTCCTCTTCATGTGCCGGTTCATATGGCACATATACCGGAGTCCGAGATCGGGCTCTAGTGGAAGGACGAGAGGGAGCAGGAACCTCCAAAATAATTCTTTCTTCAGAGGGTGATGGACTTGGTGGGAGGGTGCGTCTCGGAAAACGTCTTGGTGGTGGTGGTGGTGTTCCATGCCGAAACACAAAATTGGGCGGAATGTGCATAATGTACATCATTGGGATTCTCGTCCTACGCGGACGCATTCGGGACCATGGGTTCGGGTGACGGAAAATAACTTCCACGTCTCCCTCATAGATGGCCCGATGATCCTCGAAGTTCCACTCCCCATTAGGGAGCGGCCTCATCTACACGCAAAACATATTCCTGGCCATGACCTACAACAAGGGATTAGGAGTGAGTCATAGCTAAACACAATAACAAATGAGCATAACAGAGGCTAGAAATAACAAGCACAAGTTTCCAGATAGCAATAATAAATGCATATGTATATGCTCAAACTGTCTTTTATAATATTTCATTTAGTTTCGTGATGCATGCCTACTCTCCATTCATGCTACGCGGTTCGGCATCCGAGTATCTCAGGCTCGGGATATTCATAATCCTATGGTTCATCAAACCGGAGCGTATTCACAACCCAGGCGTCACAATTTGATTGGGAATTTGGCCATCATAACATTTTCATGTTACGGAATCCAAATCATCACAGCATCTTCGTGCTATGGCATCACAGCTATCTCAGGGCTGCGGAATACTTCTACCTATACCAGATTCCACAATCAAAATCGGAGCATCTCCATGCATGTCAATGTCACATAATTGTTCATTGTCTTTTTCTCTTTTAAATTCATATCTTTGAATATCATGCCTCCAATATAGAGACCCAAAATTCATAATCCTTCTTGCTTATAACCATCTTTTCATTTTTGCATTAACTGGTGCTTGTGCTTTCCAAAAATTCCATCAGCGGCCCAGCCACTTTGTGATGGTTTTATACAATAGGAATTTAATTACGTTGTCATTAATTTGTGCAACGACCCCATCTAGGACTCCCAAAATATCAACCAAGTGGGTAAAAACTTCCACTGGGACGTGGGAATAAAATCAACCAAATGGGTGTACGCACCTCCATTGGGACATCCTGTCCGAATATGTCAACCACTGAATAAAATTCCAGTAGGACTCATCCAGGATAAAATCAACCAATGGGATTAAATCTATAGATATTAAGAGCAGAAATTAAAATTTAAGCATATAGGAGTTTAGACGAGTTAATCTTTAATTACTTCATAAAGAAGTAAAGATTTTCTGAAAATTATTTTAAATTACTCGAGTAGTTCTTCACATACTCGAGTGTTCATGTAAAATTACTCGAGTCCTTCAAGACATACTCGAGTGTTCTTCCCATTTTCCAGAATACTCGAGTCTTTCTTCAATTACTCGAGTGTTTTAGCAGCAGCAGCACCAGTTTCTGCACTTTATAATGCCAATTCGAGTTCAGAGCCTTTCCTTTCCACTTTTATGCAAAACAGTAACTTAGATACATAAAATAAACATGTTAGAACATGTAATCAATATTAAAACAACATCAAATGCAATAAATCACAAAATCAACATAAACTTAGCAAATAACCATTTCACATATGATTTTCATTTCCTTTTGTTTTTAACTTCGAAAATTGATCCAGTGAGCATCATTAGGTCCATTTAGACATGTTTGGTTTATAAAAACTTGGGTTTATGACCTCTATGTCATATTCCCAATTCAAACTTCACCCCTTGATGAACCATATGAGGTTCCTACATTTCCAGCTTGAAATAACTCATTCTAGTATTTAGATAACTCCTCCCTTACCTTAGAGAAGCTAATCAACAAGTAAAACGACAGAGAAATCGGTTGGATCAAAAATCCAAATTCTGGACTTGGTGAAAAAGAGTTGAACAGGCTGACTTTGGCCACAGATTTCACCGCGGATTTGGCATGAAAAGAATGAAACAAGTTAGTTTCAGAAACTAGGATATACTAACTTTAATCAGAAACAAGTTTGACACGAAAAGAATCCATGAATTTACCAAACGATTTCAATGAAGATGAATACTTGAGACTGAATGTTACTCTGTTTTTCTCAGTTTTGAACCTCCAACTTTGTAGGCCTAGAACCTGATCTTCAGAAGGCTATTTGAAGTGATTTCGAGTTCTAATTCAAGAATGGAATCAGAACTTCAGTTTGTGTTTAGGTTTCAAGGAAAATGGGTGAGGATTGAGAGAGAACAAAGGGATCAAAGTGAACTCTGTAAAACAGGGAAATTTCTGGTCAAATTCGGGTTTTGGAACTTCAGAGGTGTTGATGCTTCACCCAAGCATCAATTTATAGTCTAAGAGTACTTCAACTCGAAGTAAGGTTCAGCTCTATGCTTGTCACGTCAAGAAACCGCGTTTTGGTGCGAAATTAATTATAAAACCAACTTATTCATTTAGCCAGACTGCTCGATTTACTCGAGTCTTTTTCTTTCTACTCGAGTATATTTCAAAAACTCAAGAACACTCGAGTCTTTTCTGACATACTCGAGTCTTTTGACTCAAAATTCAAATTTTCAAACAGATAGTGATTATACTCGAGTACCCTCTACAATACTCGAGTAAAATATCTTAATTTCAGAAAAATCATTATTTTATTCAACACATTTATTTATTTTGTTTATAAAAATACAGGACCTTACATCCTCCCCCACTTACATAGAATTTCGTCCCCGAAATTCCGATTTACAAAAATAGATGTGGATATTCATCCCTCATCTTAGACTCTAATTCCCATGTGGAGTCAGACACTCCACCTTGCCCCCAGAGAACTCGTACTAACGGAATCTCTTTCCCTCGCAGCTTCTTAATCCTTCTATCCTCTATTCTCACGGGTCCAAGATCAAACGTGAGATTTTCTTTCAGCGGTATCAAATCTTGTTGCAATTGCACAATCGAAGATGGATCTTGGATAAATTTGCGAAGCTGAGAGACATGGAAAACATTGTGCAGGTTGGACAAAAATGGGGGTAGGGCGATCTGATACGCGACAGGGCCTACTCGTTTCAAAATCTGATAAGGGCCGATGAACTTAGGAGATAGCTTCCTTGGCTTCATTACCCTTCCAATTCCAGTCGTTGGCACAACCCGCAGGAATACATGATCTCCTTCTTGAAATTCGAGCTTGGATCTTCGTTGGTCGGCATAGCTCTTCTGGCGACTTTGAGCGATCTTCATCTTCTCTTGGATAGTCCTTACCTTTTCAGTCGTTTCTTGAACTAATTCAGGTCCGATGAGAGCCTTCTCCCCCACTTGGAACCAACATAGCGGGGTTCTACACTTCCTTCCATAGAGGGCTTCGTACGGGGCCATACCGATGCTTGCGTGATAACTATTATTGTAGGTGAATTCCACAAGCGGCAAGAACCGATCCCACCCTTCTTGATATTCCAGAACACACGCTCGAAGCAGGTCTTCCAAGGATTGAATCGTCCTTTCCGATTGACCATCGGTTTGAGGGTGATAGGCGGAACTCATCCTCAACTGCGTTCCCAATACCTGATGTAAACTCTGCCAGAACCGGGACACGAAACGGGGATCACGATCCGATACAATACTCGAGGGAATTCCGTGCAATCTAACAATCTCCTTAATGTACAATCTTGCAAGCTTCTCCAACGGATACTGCATGTTGATGGGAATGAAATGTGCAGACTTCGTTAAGCGATCAACCACAACCCAAATTGCATCAAAGCTTTCTCTTGTTCTTGGAAAACCACTTACGAAATCCATAGCTATTCCATCCCACTTCCATTCTGGTATGCTTAAAGGTTGTAGTTCTCCTCCAGGCTTCTTATGCTCGATCTTCGCCTTTTGGCAGACAAGGCAAGACGCTACGTAAGACGCAACATCCCTCTTTAGTCCGGGCCACCAAAACATCCTCTTCAGGTCTTGATACATATTCGTTGATCCAGGATGCATACTCAGCTTGCTCTTGTGGGCTTCCTCTAATACAACTCTTCTTAATTCTTGATTTGCCGGGATGCAGATCCGATCCCGGAATCTCAAAATACCATCAGATCCTAATTGGAATTCCGGTTCTACTCCTTCCATTCCTAATCTTTTCTTCTCTAGAAGCTCCTCGTCCACTTGTTGAAGGTTTCGAACTTGACCCTCAAACTCATTTGTGATTTGCAACATTCCTAACTTGACGCAGCTCGGCTTGAACTGAATTGCCAAATTCAAGTTGCGGAATTCTTCAATTAGCTGAGCTTTCTTTATCATCATCGTACTCATGTGCAACATCTTCCTACTGTGAGCGTCTGCTACAACATTAGCTTTGCCGGGGTGGTAATGCAATTCGAAGTCATAATCCTTCAGGAATTCCATCCACCTACGTTGCCTCATATTCAGTTCCCTTTGGTCGAAGAGATACTTCAAACTTTTATGGTTGCTGAATACTTGGAACGTATTACCATACAGGTAATGTCTCCAAATCTTCAAAGCAAAGACAATGGCAGCCAATTCCAAGTCGTGAGTAGGATAGTTCCCTTCATGCACCTTCAGCTGACGAGATGCATAAGCAACAACTTTCCCTTCTTGCATCAAGACACAACCCAAACCTTGTCGAGATGCATCACAATAAACATCGAAGCTTTTCCTAGGATCGGGCAAAGTTAACACTGGAGATGATGTTAACTTGTCCTTCAACGTCTGGAAACTAACTTCACACTTCTCATCCCAGACAAAAGGTTGCTCTTTCCGGGTCAAACGAGTCAACGGAAGAGCCAACTTGGAAAAACCTTCGATAAACTTCCGATAATATCCAGCTAACCCCAGAAAACTTCTTATTTCAGTAACCGTCTTTGGTCTTTCCCATTGCAAAACTGCTTCTACTTTGACTAGGTCCACAGCCACACCATCCTTTGAAATTATATGACCCAAGAAATTGACTTTTTCAAGCCAAAATTCACACTTGGCCAGCTTAGCATATAATTTCTTTTCCTTCAAGGTCTCCAAAATAATCTTCAAATGATTAGCGTGCTCTTTCGGATTCTTCGAATAGATGAGAATATCATCGATAAACACCACGACGAAGGAATCCAGGTAGGGTCGGAACACTCTATTCATGTAATCCATGAATATTGCTGGAGCGTTGGTCAACCCAAATGGCATCACTACATACTCGTAGTGTCCATATCGTGACCGAAAAGCAGTCTTCGGTATATCTTCCTCCTTAACTCTGATCTGATGATATCCTGACCTCAGATCAATCTTTGAAAATACCGATGCTCCACTCACTTGATCTATCAAATCGTCGATTCTTGGCAACGGATACTTGTTCTTGATGGTAACCTTGTTAAGTTGCCTATAATCAATGCACATCCTCATTGATCCATCCTTCTTCTTCACGAATAAAACCGGCGCTCCCCAAGGCGACACACTTGGTCTGATGAACTGCTTTTCTAACAAGTCCTCCACTTGCTTCTTTAATTCAGCTAATTCTGCTGGAGCCATACGATAAGGGGCGATAGAGATAGGGCCAGTACCGGGGACTAGGTCAATACTGAATTCTATCTCTCGATGCGGCGGCAAACCGGGCACTTCATCGGGAAACACTTCGGGAAACTCTCGAATAACCGGAATATCTTCGATCTTTGCTTCCTCTTTATTTTCTTCAGCGATGGTTGAAAATAGGCACACATAACCTCCAGGTTGCTTGGCCGGCGACTTCTCACCAGGAAAGATGATCGTTCGAACCTTGCAGTCGATTACTACATGGTTGGATGCCATCCAATCCATGCCCAAAATGACATCGATATTGGACAACGGCAAACAAATCAGATTTATTCGAGAAATCTGATCTCTTATGCTAACCACACAACCGACACATGCTCTTGATGCAACAACATGAGCATTCGTGGGGGTAGACACACTCAGTTTAAACGGGGTCTCCGAGACAGACAAATTTAAACGCTTGACACATTTCTCCGAGATGAAGGAATGCGTTGCTCCGGAATCAAATAAAAAGCGACAAGGCATGCCATTGAGGAAATGGTTACCTTGCACAAGGTTGTCGGCCTGCTTTGCTTCCTCTCCAAACATCGTGAACACCTTTCCATTGACCCAAGGTTTGCTTCCTTGTCCTTGGTTGCTTTGACGCGGGGGTTGGCGGCACGCACGGGTGATGTGGCCGGTCCCTCCACAATTGAAACAGATTGGTGGCTTGTCCCTCCAGCATTCTTGACTAGGATGAGAGCATCGACACTTGCTACAAATCTCTGCCGGAGCCGGAAGACTAACTGCTCCAGAAGGTTGTGCTCTTCCCTTTCCTTTGTGCCAATATGGGCCTCCACGATTTCCACGATTATTCTTATGCTGATTGCGGTGGGGTCCATGGCTTCCTTGACTGACTTCCTTCTTGAAGTTGTTCTTCTCGAAAATGCGACATGCACTAATCAGGATTGGATAGTGACGAATCCTTTGCACGCTTACAGCTAGTTTGATATCTGACCTTAGCCCATTTTCAAACCGGGTGCACTTCGAGTATTCGTCAGGATGATATTGGAAGTACGGGGAGTACTTCATCAGCTCCTCAAACTTTTCAGCATACTGGTCGACAGTCATGCTGCCTTGCTTCAAGTCTAAGAATTCCATCTCCTTTTGGATCCGAACATCATCCGGGAAATACCTCTCCAAGAATTTTTCCGTGAAGACTTCCCAAGAGAGCTCGCGATGATCATACTCCAAGAACTGGCGGGTCTGCTCCCACCAAGTTGCAGCTTCCCCATTCAGCATGTAGGCCGCGAACGTGACCTTCTGAACTTCCGTGAGAGTCAACGTTCGGAAAATCTTATTCATTTCAGCTAACCAAAACTGGGCTTGCTCAGGGCAACGACCACCCGAGAAGCCAGGGGGTTTACATCTACGGAAAGAATCTAGTCCTTGAAATTCAACAGGGGTTACATTGCTGGGAGGACGGGTTTGCTGCAAGTTTTCCAGGACCGCAGCCATACGGGTCAGAGCCTCAGCAATGTTAGCGTTATTACGTCCAGCCATCTATCCTACAGAATCCAAAAGGGAAAACTTAATTAGATTCTGCTATTCTATATCTCAAAATGCAAACATGATTCTAGAGTATGCAATGGTTAGTGTGTAAGGCCACACTCCAAGGCCGAGAGTTGAACCATTGCTCTGATACCACTAAATGTGACGACCCAACTTTTATTCCAAAACTTAATATTCATTCTTAGAAAATTCGACCATTTTTTTTTTTTTAAAACTAAAAGTCAGTCATCATCCATTATCGAGTCTTTGCGGAAATTATAATTATCATGAAAGAAACTATTCATATTATATTTCATAAAAAGGAAAGTACATTTCCATTTCATTAAAACTATCACCACTAGGTTTAACTTAAGTACTCTAGGTCATTACATTATATTACATATCTTACAACAAAATTTATAATAACCTTGAGCAACTGGTTCGGAACTCAAAATATCAAATAGATAAGAGAAACCTGATGAGTAGCACTATCCACACTCCAACATCCCAACTCAACTCAATCATCAGTTCCCCACTGACTACCGGTTGAGTTGTCCATGAAATCATCATCAGCCACCGGGTCAGCATCCTCCACCGGATCCTCATCCTCTATCGGATCCTCCTCCTCCTCCTCCTCTTCATGTGCCGGTTCAGATGGCACATATACCGGAGTCCGAGATCGGGCTCTAGTGGAAGGACGAGAGGGAGCAGGAACCTCCAAAATAATTCTTTCTTCAGAGGGTGATGGACTTGGTGGGAGGGTGCGTCTCGGAAAACGTCTTGGCGGTGGTGGTGGTGTTCCATGCCGAAACACAAAATTGGGCGGAATGTGCATAATGTACATCATTGGGATTCTCGTCCTACGCGGACGCATTCGGGACCATGGGTTCGGGTGACGGAAAATAACTTCCACGTCTCCCTCATAGATGGCCCGATGATCCTCGAAGTTCCACTCCCCCATTAGGGAGCGGCCTCATCTCCACGCAAAACATATTCCTGGCCATGACCTACAACAAGGGATTAGGAGTGAGTCATAGCTAAACACAATAACAAATGAGCATAACAGAGGCTAGAAATAACAAGCACAAGTTTCCAGATAGCAATAATAAATGCATATGTATATGCTCAAACTGTCTTTTATAATATTTCATTTAGTTTCGTGATGCATGCCTACTCTCCATTCATGCTACGCGGTTCGGCATCCGAGTATCTCAGGCTCGGGATATTCATAATCCTATGGTTCATCAAACCGGAGCGTATTCACAACCCAAGCGTCACGATTTGATTGGGAATTTGGCCATCATAACATTTTCATGTTACGGAATCCAAATCATCACAGCATCTTCGTGCTATGGCATCACAGCTATCTCAGGGCTGCGGAATACTTCTACCTATACCAGATTCCACAATCAAAATCGGAGCATCTCCATGCATGTCAATGTCACATAATTGTTCATTGTCTTTTTCTCTTTTAAATTCATATCTTTGAATATCATGCCTCCAATATAGAGACCCAAAATTCATAATCCTTCTTGCTTATAACCATCTTTTCATTTTTGCATTAACTGGTGCTTGTGCTTTCCAAAAATTCCATCAGCGGCCCAGCCACTTTGTGATGGTTTTATACAATAGGAATTTAATTACGTTGTCATTAATTTGTGCAACGACCCCATCTAGGACTCCCAAAATATCAACCAAGTGGGTAAAAACTTCCACTGGGACGTGGGAATAAAATCAACCAAATGGGTGTACGCACCTCCATTGGGACATCCTGTCCGAATATGTCAACCACTGAATAAAATTCCAGTAGGACTCATCCAGGATAAAATCAACCAATGGGATTAAATCTATAGATATTAAGAGCAGAAATTAAAATTTAAGCATATAGGAGTTTAGACGAGTTAATCTTTAATTACTTCATAAAGAAGTAAAGATTTTCTGAAAATTATTTTAAATTACTCGAGTAGTTCTTCACATACTCGAGTGTTCATGTAAAATTACTCGAGTCCTTCAAGACATACTCGAGTGTTCTTCCCATTTTCCAGAATACTCGAGTCTTTCTTCAATTACTCGAGTGTTTTAGCAGCAGCAGCACCAGTTTCTGCACTTTATAATGCCAATTCGAGTTCAGAGCCTTTCCTTTCCACTTTTATGCAAAACAGTAACTTAGATACATAAAATAAACATGTTAGAACATGTAATCAATATTAAAACAACATCAAATGCAATAAATCACAAAATCAACATAAACTTAGCAAATAACCATTTCACATATGATTTTCATTTCCTTTTGTTTTTAACTTCGAAAATTGATCCAGTGAGCATCATTAGGTCCATTTAGACATGTTTGGTTTATAAAAACTTGGGTTTATGACCTCTATGTCATATTCCCAATTCAAACTTCACCCCTTGATGAACCATATGAGGTTCCTACATTTCCAGCTTGAAATAACTCATTCTAGTATTTAGATAAGTCCTCCCTTACCTTAGAGAAGCTAATCAACAAGTAAAACGACAGAGAAATCGGTTGGATCAAAAATCCAAATTCTGGACTTGGTGAAAAAGAGTTGAACAGGCTGACTTTGGCCACAGATTTCACCGCGGATTTGGCATGAAAAGAATGAAACAAGTTAGTTTCAGAAACTAGGATATACTAACTTTAATCAGAAACAAGTTTGACACGAAAAGAATCCATGAATTTACCAAACGATTTCAATGAAGATGAATACTTGAGACTGAATGTTACTCTGTTTTTCTCAGTTTTGAACCTCCAACTTTGTAGGCCTAGAACCTGATCTTCAGAAGGCTATTTGAAGTGATTTCGAGTTCTAATTCAAGAATGGAATCAGAACTTCAGTTTGTGTTTAGGTTTCAAGGAAAATGGGTGAGGATTGAGAGAGAACAAAGGGATCAAAGTGAACTCTGTAAAACAGGGAAATTTCTGGTCAAATTCGGGTTTTGGAACTTCAGAGGTGTTGATGCATCACCCAAGCATCAATTTATAGTCTAAGAGTACTTCAATTCGAAGTAAGGTTCAGCTCTATGCTTGTCACGTCAAGAAACCGCGTTTTGGTGCGAAATTAATTATAAAACCAACTTATTCATTTAGCCAGACTGCTCGATTTACTCGAGTCTTTTTCTTTCTACTCGAGTATATTTCAAAAACTCAAGAACACTCGAGTCTTTTCTGACATACTCGAGTCTTTTGACTCAAAATTCAAATTTTCAAACAGATGGTGATTATACTCGAGTACCCTCTACAATACTCGAGTAAAATATCTTAATTTCAGAAAAATCATTATTTTATTCAACACATTTATTTATTTTGTTTATAAAAATACAGGACCTTACAGCGTCCGCACCCATGCGCGGTCACGTCTTACTGCGTCTGGGTATGTTTTACTTTTATCCTTTCCCCTGGTCACGACCTACTGCGTCCGCACCCATGCGCGGTCACGTCTTACTGCGTCCGGGTAAGTTTTACTTTTTCATGGTTATAACATCATCGCCTCTTAAACTTTTTAACAAGTACATTACTCTAATAAGTCACAACATTACACATTTACATTATCAAATTATCACAATCCAAGCATGTATTCCACATATCACAATTTAATTTTATACTTCAATTAGCACAAGTCAAGCGTGTTGTTATTGTCATCACTATTGCCTTTAATTTACAAATTCCATCACCAAAAACCGAAACAAATCATAGATTCCTATAATTTTTCCCAACTAATACTCGTACTATTTGTTGGCTCTTAGAATCATTTTTAGGTGTTTTCAATAAACAGGTTAATCCTTAACTAAGAAATTATAACACTCTTACCATTCAAACATTCATGTAATTTACTCATTTTTCATTAATCATTCCATCACCTATTAGCCCATACTATCAATTCATCACAAAGTGTACCTAACAATATCCCAAAAAGCAACAAATATCACAAATCAATCGACATACTCAGGTATGTCTCAGAGTGCTGTAAAATAAGTCATCTCCCTAAGGTTCTTCACTTCCTACTTTAATATTAATAAAAAGAGAATTTGACATAAACCATTAACATCCTAATCACCCCTAAATTAATTTTAATTCAACACCATTTTGCTACCCACAACCCGGTCTAAGTATTAAACTTAACTCCTATTATACACCCTAACTATCTCTAACCCAAAGTGCGAAAAAGAGACTCCCCTTACCTCGACCGACGAATCAAAGAGAGAACCTTGACTCGAGGCTCCAAACCCCGCACCGATTAACGCCGAAGCTCGCCGACGAGACGGGGCGGTGATCTTAGAAGCATTTTTAGTGACCGAGAGCAAGGCCGGGTCGGTTTCGGTTGGTGTCGGTGAATGTCGGTATGTCGGTGGCTGGGTTTCCTTCCACCCCGGTGATACCGAAGCCGTCGAGAGGAGAGAGAAAAGAGGGCTTGAGGGTACTCCTTGTTTGTTTTACTTCATGGAACCAAAATGGAAGAGGAAGGAGCTTGGGTGCCATGATTGAGATGAGAGCTTGGTCTTGTTGTGGAATCAAAGAAGAGAATGGTGATGGAATTGGCGCCCCCCATGAGGAAGAAGGGTTCGACGACGATGGAAGAGAAAAAGAGGAGTTCATAATATTTCCATTGCCTTGAAGCTATAGCCATGGAGTTGCTTCATGATCTAAGCAAGAAGGTGAGATGGTGCTTGGTCCATGGGAGAGAGAAAGGAGCGGAGATGGTTGAGAGGAGAAAGGGAAAGAGGTTCACACAATTTTCATGGCTTGGAAGCCGTGGCCATGGAGACGCATCATGAATCAAGAAAGGAGAAGGGTGACAGTGGTTGCCTTAGGTGTGGAGAGAGAGCTACGGGTGGAGTTGGGAAGAAAGGAAGATGGGGCTGGGTGCTTCTAAGGGCTTAAGGCATGAAGAAGTTATTGTGAGAGAGTGGAAAAATTGGCTTCATTAACAAGCCAAAATGTGTGGCTCCTAAGGTGCCCACGCACCACTTAACGCATCTGATGCAGCTCTCGCGTGCCTGGGCACGGATCTCCCAGAGTTATGCACCAACTTATGCCCCGGTGCGCCTGGGCGTGCCCTGGGGGTCCTGACTTCAAATCGCCATAACTTCTCCGTTAACCGTTGGATCTTGCTCAAATTTTGAGACAAGCTTCCTAAAATCCTAAAATTCACATCCAACGGTGGAAATTGGGTTTAAAGCTATGGATATTTTATTCCTAATTTTCTTGCACCGGATGTTTTCTAACACTTAAAACTCTGATTTAACTCCTGATTTTAATTCTATAATTCTACTTCTTGCTACCGATGCACCCTACGCAACCCCTAGTACTTATAATTACTATTCACCTTACTCCCAAAATTCTTTTAACAGATATTCTACCTATTCCCTTCACTATAAACCTATTAATTCATTAATTAGGCTTGAAATTAATTTAGGGATGTTACATCCTAAATCTAGAAAAATCACTTACTTTCACTAGAGACACAAACCAACACCAAATATGGGGAAACAATTCAAGTCTTGAAAAATCATTTTTTATTTTGTATCCTCCCCCAAACTTAGAGGTTGGCTTGTCCTCAAGCAAACTACTCTACCTAAAAACTACAAAATAAAAATTAAAAACCTATACTAAAAAAAAAACTAACCAAAAATGACAAGGATAAAGATTAAGAATACTACCTATCACATCCACATAAATAGCACTAAACACAAGTGAGATGCTGCTCCCCTAAACTTAATACCTGCAATGGTTAGCACTAGTGCAACAAAGCACCACTAAAGGTAGGAGACAACATTCACACCTGCACAAAAATCAGCAATATAGATGCAACAAGATAATAATAAAAATAAATATCCATGCATTAAAAATAAATTAAATCCTAAAAAAATGCAAAACAAGTTCTAATATCACAATTAAAGAGCGGGGCGGGGAAAATACATCATAAATATAACAAAATAAGAACATCCCCTAAACTAATCCTCATCCATCCCTCTAATATCAGGCTCAAGCACATCCACCGGGTAATCCAACAGACTCCTCTCATAGTCCAAATAAGGGTGCAGCTCCACAGAGTAACCGTGATCAATGTCGTGTCCTTAACCAAGATCAACCTTAAAGCTATGGAAGAGCCTTGAAGAATGATCCCAGCTAAGATGTTAATATAGGACTTTTTAGGATTTCTGAATATCCAGTTGGGATAATCAGGTTCTCCCTAGTCAACAACGTGTGTGCTAGTGTCAACTTAGGGATGAGAAGACGTACCTTAGCCCCTATAGCATGGTGGTTCTTATAGGGGATTACCTGTGTGTTGTGGGCCGTTCTCATGAGCCTTCTGTAGAGGTAGAATTCAAGTAGGTTTTGTAGAGGTTATGATAAGATCATGCCCATAAATCCTGTAAATGATAGACCTTATCCAATGCTGTTTAATCTAACCAAGAGTCGTGGGAATCTAGGAGTAGTCACGGTTTGATGAGGCTGTAAACGATAAGGATCAGATTGAAAGTCCTGTGCTCGGTGTTAACCTCATCGGCACGTGACCTGCATGTAGAAACCCAGTTTGCTCGGTGTAAGTATTCGATTGTTGGCCCTGTATCAGTATCATGCTAGTAAGGGTAATGAGGCTCTCGGTCGGTCGACGCTCGGTTCTACTACAAGTCCACTACATAAGCCCCCCAAGCTCGGTTGGGTGGTTTCAGCCCTGCCGAGTTAATGAGACAAGCGAACCGTCTTCCGACTGAACTTTGCTGATTGAAAGAAGTACCCGAGCGTTTTTGTGCTTTTATCAGAGCTGTCGTTTGATTGACCCCAAGGTGACCTTTCACTTCTTCTTGTGTTTACGCGTGTCCCTTACTTTACAGGGAAATGGAACGTTATGATTTCAAACTTACCGGAGGTGCCACGTATTTAGTTTTCAATACTAATGGGCTTTTTCTGACTCAGGCCCAATCCTTTTGAGATAGTGGAGGGAAGTTTTTAAGACGAATTCCAAAGGGCGGTTTCACACAATTCATTCTAAAAAACTTCAGAAACCTTTCAACTTTCTCACCTCTATTCATCGCTTTCTTGTAGCCTTGATCATCGAAGCCAGAGTTCTTCAGAGGAGTTCTTGCCAAGTTTCTCTTCTCTAAATCAAGTGCATTTCCATCTCTGTGGTCTTGATTTCTCTTCGGTTTCTTGGTCATTCATCACTGACAGGTAACGAACCTTTCTTCTCTTTTCTGGCGATTTTCTCTTTCTTCTTTGATGTTTAAGATTCTTTGCATGCGACTGTTTCTGCCATCTGCTGTGTATATGTGTTTAGAACTTTCTTTTTTATGCATTGGCTCTGGTCCTTCTTCCCTGATTTTGAAAAGATTTTTCTAGGGTTTGAACAAACCCTCATATAATTGTTGCTCCAAATCACTGTTTCGAACAAAAACCCAAATCATTGTTGCTCCAAATCACTGTTATAGTGTACCCCATTTGCCCTTCGAAGTCCTTTATCCCCCTTTAATGTTTACTGAGTGATCGTCGTAGCGTTTCTTAGGTCTGTTTTATGTTTTGCTGCACTTAACTTCTTAGGGTTGGTACTGAAGCGGCGTTTATCATGAGTGAGGAATCTGTAAACTCTGATGTTCCAAGAACACATAAAGGAAGAAACCCAGAAATTTGTGTTAAACCGATAGCCACGCGTTTTCCTCAGACTTTGAAAGAGTTCAGGCAGGGTGTGATTCACTATAGGATTGCCAAGAGGGTAGAACAGAGGAGGTTAAGGAAGCAACAGAGAGGTATTAGACATTTCAATCGGTTTGGGAAAATTCTGCCCTAAAAGGGAGGTGTTCTCCAACCGACCGTAGCCGTAAGTATTTGAACTGAAATAGTTAAGTTTTTCTGCTTCTGACTCCAAGTGTGCCCCCTTTTCCTCAGGTATGAAGAGGAAGTGTGTCTCTAATCCTGAACTTTATCCATTTCCGTCGGACGTAGATCAATACGATTGGGTGGACCGAGAAGTTCTTGGTACTCAATCTGAGCTCTCAACAGAAAATTCACTAGAACAAACACGGGCTATAATTCTGCCGTGTCCTGGTGATAATGCTAGGAACCAATACTCCATTAGTCCTGTGGGTTTGAATGAACGGGTCTGCAGTCAAATTCTGGCGGGTAGTCCTGGTTTTTAATTTTATGAAGAAGTTGTTACTCGGTTAGGGATTAGGATGCCTTTTACCGATTTTGAGATAGGTGTTTTGAATACTTTGAGAGTGGCCCCTTCCCAGCTGCATCCCAATGCTTGGGCATCTGTGAGGGGCTTCCAGCAAGTGTGTTCAGCCATGGAGTGGTCCTGCACTCTTCCGATTTTTTCTACCTATTTGCCCCTCAATGCAACACCTTTGAGAAAGGATCAGTAAGACGATCTTGGGTCTCTCTGAAGTCCCGCAATGGCTATACTCTTTTCACCAAGTATTCTGAATCTTGGAAGGGTTTTAAACCTTTTTTCTTTAAATACAATTTTATCGGCAATGGAGTTTGCTGGTTCACCCGTCCTGGTGAATCCCGACCAATTCCACGGTTTCCTCTCCAGTGGACTGCAAGCTTTTTTAACCGATCAATTGCCTCGTACTCCTCATATTGGAAAGAACTGGCTGAACATGAGAAGGAGGTGTGTCGAGCAGTTGAGAGTTACATGAAATCTAATGGGAGGATAGAAACAAAGGACATTGTGAACATCCCTTCATCGGATGTTAAAGCTGAACTTGGTAAAATTTTTTCTTTTGGTTGTTGCATTCGTTAAGTTGATCCGTTCTAATGTTACGTCGTTTTTCTTGTTCTTTGCAGAAAAAATGGCTTCCCGGATGGCTTCTTTTGTTCAAGGGGGAAAGAAGAGGAAGACCCATGCAACGAGCACGGCATCCGGGTCTTCAAGCTTGAGTACCCCGAGCTTGAGTACCTCCACTCCAACTACTTCTCCACCTGAGGCATCCCCTCGGCCAACTTCAAACGTGGTGGCTGTCGGCGCTACGGTTTCATTGGGCCCTAGCGGCCAAGTTCAAACCATTTCTCCCCTTCAACCACAAATTCGCCGCCGACGGATTGATAAAGGAAAAGAGAAAGTGACCGAAGGGGCGAATCCGCGGGTTGAAGGTTCAAGTGCTAAGGCTGCTGCTGTTCCCTCTTCTGACAACGCTCCCTCTTCTGCTGCGACCCCACCAGAAACATCTATATGGGACAAACAATTTGATGAAAGATTTGGCCAATATATCTGTTCTGAATCTGACTGTACTCGTTTTGGAACTCTTTCTACCGACCAATGGTCTCGTTGCAACATGACTCTTTCCAAATATCTACTGCGGGGTGCCAACCTTGCATATTTTTTGGCCAAGCAACCTGGTGGACTTTTCGCTGGTTATAATGCCGAGCAGAGGGAGGCTCGTGAATTGTCTGCTGCTCAAGAGGCTAGCCTCTCGGATGAGCTGAACCATATAAAGAATGAATTGGAAAACTTAAAGGTTGACAAAAATGAACTGATTAAGGAGAGGGACTCTTTGAAGGTTTCCCAAAAGGTTGCTGAGGATAAGAAGAAAGAGGCCGAGGAAGCACTGAAGAAGGAATTGCAGGAAAGTCAGCAGAAGATGGACGAGCTGAGGGCAGAAGTTGAGAAGTCTGCTGCGGTTGCTCAGAAATTGAAGGAGAAAGCTCTTTTTCACAAGAAAAAGGCGGCAACCAACTTCTATAACTGGAGTAAAAGCGTCGATGATTCTTTTGTCTCGGCCATCAAGCAAATTCAATTTCTGAATCCTGAGACTGAATTCAGGGTGGTCGGAGCTCATCCATTTCATCTTGTCGAGAATGGGAAGCTGATTGATATCGAGACCAAGGCCGAAGTTGATCTACAAGGTGAGGATCTGCCAAATCCTCTTGTTGATCTGACTGAAGCCCCTGACTTCGATGATTCCAACGTTGTTCTATCTAATATTGAGTAGTGATCAGTTTTTGTTGCTTTTCTGTAGGGTTTAACATTTTGTTGCTCGCTGTTATCGAGCGTTTTTACTGAACAATTTTTTCTTTAACTTGTTACTCGTTGAACTCGAGCGTACTTCTTTATAACCATGAACAATTTATTTTTGCTCCTGCTAAATTTTCATCAGTTTGCTTTGTATACGAATTGTGTTGTGTAAATCACTTTCGTTATTTTTTGGGTTTCGTTTAATGACCCCTGATTTTATTGCTATTCTCGATCAGAAAGGCTAATTTAGGAATATATTATTGTGAGTAGAACTCGGATCGCCGACTTTAGCCGAAGCGGGACCCTCGGACCGCGAAACAAGGAAAGTAATTTCCTGAATTCGGGCGTTCTAAGAATACGTTGTTAAACTCTCAAAAAGAGTTGTATCTCGATTTCGCTCGGTGGCTAGCCGAACGAAATGAGGCGTATGTCACATCACAATGTTCGTAAAAGAATTTGAAGGAAATTGATACGTTTTATTGATAAAAGAATACAAAAATGATGTTGCTCGTTTGTCAACTAACTCCTAACAATTGTCTCTAAGCTAGGAAGGATGTTATCCTTCGTTTATTCTACCTAAACATTTTCGAGCAATAGACTAACCTATTTGTAAAGAGTGAAAAATAAAATAGGAGCTTAACTGTAATAAGCTCTGAGTTTGGCCACGTTCCAGCTGTTATTGATTTCCATGCCCGAGAGAGTCTCCAATTTGTAAGCACCAGATCCGGATTTAGCCTTCACTCGGTATGGGCCTTCCCACTTTGGTTTCAATTTTCCAACTCCAGCATTTCCTTTGCCGATATCCGCTCGGCGAAGGACTAAATCTCCTACTTCAAAACTTCGTGGACGAACCTTATTGTTGTATTCCCGAGCTTGCCGCTCCTTCACTTTTCTTTCATGGGCGGCGGCGTTCTTTCGAATTTCCTTAAGTAAAATGAGCTCTTCGCTGATCAAATGGTCATTAGTTTCTAAAGGACGTTCAAGCGTCCTAAAGGTAGGGATTCACTTTTCGATCGGAATGACTGTGTCGCAGCCGTATGTCAAACGAAAAGGAGTCTCTCCTGTAGATGAGTGTACAGTTGTCCTGTGTGACCATAAGACGCTCGGAAGTTTATCCGCCCAAGTGCCGGCTGCGTTACCGAGTTTCTTCTTAATTCCATCCAAGATGGTTCTGTTGGCAGCTTCGGCTAACCCATTTGTTTGTGGGTGTTCAACAGAACTGAAATAGTGAGTGATTCCCAGGTCGGTTGCTAGTTTTTTAAAGTGAGAGGCTGCAAACTGTGACCCATTATCAGTAACTATGGCATGAGGCACCCCGAACCGAGAGATAATTTCCTTCACAAAGAAAGATTGAATACAGGCCGTGAAGATTGTTGCTAACGGAACCGCCTCTATCCACTTAGTGAAGTAGTCGATAGCCACTACCGCAAACTTGAGTTGCCCTGGTGCGGTGGGAAACTTCCCAATGATGTCCATGCCCCATTGGTAAAAGGGCAAAGGGGCACCGAGAGAGTGTAACTCTTCAGCAGGTCTTTGGTAGATGTCGCTGTGAAATTGGCATTGAACACACTTCTTAACATGTTCCATGGCGTCCTTTTGCAGTGTAGCCCAAAAGTAGCCCGCTCGGATTACTTTTCTCGCAAGGGATTTTCCACCCATATGGTGGCTGCAAATTCCGCCGTGAATCTCCTCCAATATCTCCTCAGCTTGGGATGGGTTGACACATCTGAGCATGGGGGAGTCAAAGCCTCTTTTGTACAGAACTCCATTCAGAACTGTGTACTGAGCTGCTTTCTTAACCAATTTCCGAGACTCTGCCTGATCTTGGGGGACGAACCCATGTTGCAAATAAGTAAGAAGCGGATCCATCCATGATTGAGATAATGAGATAGCCAAAATGACACTCGGTCGGGGAATAGTTTCTTGTATCAATGTTTTATTGTTTTCCGACCCCTTTGTACTTGCCAATTTGGATAAAATGTCGGCTCGGGAATTCGAATCCCTAGGGACATGGGAAATGTCAAATTCTGAAAAGTTTGAGATGATTCGCTTTACCTCTTCACGATACTTTTGTAGGATGGGCTCCTTTGCCGAGTATTGACCCTTGATCTGTGAAACCACTAGTTGTGAATCGCTGAAAACTGACACTCGCTCTGCTCCGAACTCATGAACCATCTTGAGGCCTGCAAGAACTGCCTCGTATTCTGCTTGGTTGTTCGACGTTTAGAACTCGAACTTCAATGAGTATTCCATGCATAATCCTTCGAGGTTTTCAATGATGACCCCCGCTCCAGCTCCTTTCTTATTTCTTGATCCATCAACATATACTGACCATATGTTTTGAGAGACGTCCGAAGGGATATCTGTGAATTCGGTGACAAAATCGGCAAGAGCTTGAGATTTCATCGCCTTCCTCGGTTCATAGGCAATGTCGAATTCGGAT
The DNA here is from genome assembly GCA_037953625.1 of Crotalaria pallida. Classification (NCBI taxonomy): domain Eukaryota; kingdom Viridiplantae; phylum Streptophyta; class Magnoliopsida; order Fabales; family Fabaceae; genus Crotalaria; species Crotalaria pallida. The sequence continues at coordinate 31,162,214 of CM075653.1, forward strand.
AGTTCGACAGACCACGAAACCATCCTACCTGCTAGGTCGGGTTTATGAAGCACTTGTCTGAGAGGTTGAGTTGTTCTTACCAATATTTTATGTGCCTGAAAATATTGTCTCAATCTCCGAGCCGACACGACCAAACAGTACGCAAGTTTCTCCAGCTTTTGATATCTCAACTCCGGTCCTTGAAGCGCTCGGCTAACGAAATACACTGGGGCCTCAATACCTGATTCCTCTCTTACCAAAACCGAACTGACCGCCGCTTCTGCCACTGACATGTATAGAATAAGGTTTTCATCAGGAAGTGGGCTGTGGAGGACGGGTGGGCTGGAAAGATACTCCTTTAATTGATCAAAAGCTTGCTCACAGTGCTCTTCCCAAAGGAATTGATCAAAAGCTGGTACCATGGCAAGGCTTTCCGAGCAGCTTGGGATAAGAATCTGGAGAGTGCCGCCACTCGGCCCGTGAGTTGTTGAACATCTTTAAGATTAACTGGGCTCCTCATTTCAAGGATTGCTTTGCATTTATCTGGATTGGCTTCAATCCCTCTCTCGGTTAACATAAAGCCGAGGAAAGAACCGACTGGGACTCCGAACACACACTTTTCCGGATTCAACCTCATGGAGTACTTTCTCACTCGGTCCAGTATTGTCGCAAGGTCCTGGGCATGGTTTTCTTGCTGTCTGCTCTTTGCAATAATATCATCGATGTATACTTCCATGCTTGAGCCGATCATGCCTTGAAAAACCTTGTTCATCATCCTCTGATAGGTAGCACCCGCATTCTTCAACCCAAAAGGCATGACATTGTAACAATAAGTTGCCTTGTCGGTGATGAATGCGGTTTTATCTTGATCGTCAGGAAACATAGGGATCTGGTTGTAACCAGAGTAAGCATCCATAAAGGACAAGAGTTTGTAACCAGCTGAACTGTCGACGAGTTTGTCAATAACGGGGAGTGGATACTGGTCTTTAGGACAGACTTTATTCAAGTCCGTGTAGTCGACACACATCCTCCACTTACCATTGGGTGTCTTGACCAAGACGGTGTTAGCTAACTAGTCTGTATAGTCAATTTCCCTAATGAAACCTGCTCGGAGTAATTCAGCAACCTTTTCTTCAATGGCAGCGGCCTTTTCAGCACTAACCTTCCTTTTGCGTTGTGCCACCGGTTTCGACCCCGGAATGATACTCAACTTATGCCAGATAAAATTTGGGTCGATTCCCGGCATATCAACTGATGTCCACGCGAACAGATCTTTATTTAAAATCAACAGAGTGGTTAACTCCTCTCTTACACTTGCGGGTAGTTCAGACCCGATTTTTACTTGCCTAAGGGGATCATTGGTCAATGTCAAGAATTCCCACTGTTCCTTCGGGGTTGGTCTATTTCTGTCGGATTGGTCTCTCATATCCAGATCTGCGAGGTTAATATTGCCCTTTCCCAAAGAGACTATTTCCAAATTGCTCGGATCCTTGTTTTTAACCTTCCCTAAACTGGCGTTGTAACATTTCCTTGCTGCTTCTTGCTCGGCCTTGACAGTTACCACTCTATCATCAGTTCCGACGAATTTCATAGCCAAGTGAACTGTAGATACTACCGCCCCAAATGCTTGCAAAGAAGTTCTCCCAAGAATGGCATTGTAGGCCGCTGGACAATCAACCACCAAAAATTTGACTATCTCGGTTATGGCCGAAGGCTGTTGTCTGAGGGTTACGGGAAGTTGGATGTACCCCTTTGGCTCAATGGTATCCCCCGTGAAACCAATTAATTTACCTTCAAAGGGAGTGAGATTGCACTCCCTGAGTTTAAGGGCTTTGAACAGAGGGAAAAACATGATGTCCGCCGAGCTCCCTTGGTCGATGAAGACTCGTTTTACCTCGTAATTACCAATAAGGGCAGTGATCACCATGGGGTCATTATGTCCTGGAAGGATTCCATCCAAATCGTCGTCATAAAAAATAATGGGAACGTTTTTTGTTGATCTCTTGGCTATAGGCTTCTAACTGACTGCCAAAATTTGGTTGATGTATTTCTTTCTGTCGGCTTTCTTCTCTCCCCCTCCAGCAAAACCTCCCGCAATAGTATTAACCAAGAATTCATTTTTATTAGCATCCGTATCAGGAGCTGGAGTGGGATCGGTTCTCTGCCTCCCGGTATTTCTATCGTCTGGTGACCTACTTCTCTGTCGTTTGGACTTTGCTGGTGACTGAGATCTGTTCCTACTTCTTCGGTCGGCTGCATCCCTGATGTATTGTTGTAACTTGCCATCTTTGATCATTTCTTCGATCAGATCCCGCAACCAGATGCACTCATCGGTCATATGGCCGTATCCCCTGTGGAAGTCACAGTATTTTGACCTATCACGTTGTGCGCCCTTTCTTAAAGACGGAGGTCTTTGGGCCGAGCGTAAGTCAGTCTGCATTGTTTCCCTCAGGATTTGACTCCTTGGAATAGTTAAAGGAGTGTATTCCTGAAATTTATTCCTCGGAGGAATCCTTCGGTCTCGATCATTCCTATCTTGTCTTCCACCAAAACGTTCATCACGTTTTTGTTTATTTTGACCATGAGGATCAGCTCGTTGCCTTTCTTCTCTAACTTTCTGCCCCTTGTGGAATTCCTCCAAATTAATGAACTTATTTGACCTCTATCTTAGCTTGGCCATATCTTTTGGAGGTTTTCCAATCAAAGACTTTCTGAAATCTCGCAACTGTAAACCCTGTGTGAACAATAGTACTGCCACACCAGGTTCTAATCGAGGAACCGAGCTAGCCTCTGCACGGAATCGCGAAAGGTAGTCTTTCAACGACTCATCTTGTTTTTGGGTGACTGCTGCTAAGGTGTGGCCGGACTTGGGCTGGATGCAACTAGCCGTGTATCTGTTTAGAAACACTCTTTTCTTCTCCTCCCAAGAATTAATTGAGTTCCGAGGGAGGGATGAGTACCATCGTAACACTGACGGCTCTAGGGTCATGGAAAAGGCTCGGCATTTCATCTCCTCCCCTCCACTATAGTAATTCATCGCTCCTTCATAAGAGACAATATGGTCCACTGGATCTGTTAGGCCGTTGTAGTGTGGTACATTAGAAGGGCCCAAGTAACCTTGAGGAGTTTGGAATGCCATAATATATGGAGTAAAGGGATGACCAGGGTGAAAATCACCGTGATCCTGGTTCATGGTAGGGTTAGTATGGGTATTTTGTGGCGGGGGGAGCTGCATTACCGGGAGTGGTTGTGGGTCCATGGTTTGAGGTATTGTATTTTGGGGTAGTATGGTGGATGGTTGACTCTGTGCAATCCTTGCCATAGCTTGTTGTTGAAGGTCGGCAATAGCCCGACCTTGTTGTTCAATTAGAGCCGTTTGTCTGTTTAGGATGTTAATCATCTCTTGCTCCCGAGCTCCAGCAGATGCAGATGTTCCATAGGACCTGCCGATGGAATGGCTATGATGAGAATTTCCAGGAGCTGTTCTTCCTGGATTCAATCTGGTTCTAGGTGTTGTACTTATGTTGTCGGGATTGGGTGGGATAAGAGGGGTACGTTGGGTATTTCGGCCATGATGTGCTCGAGTTCCAGTGGTCCTGGATGTGTTTCGAGTGGTTGGGGCTGTGCTGCTCGAATCACCATGGGTGGAGGGAGGTGGTGTAGGAGGGGGTGGTGGTGGTGGTGGAGGCAGTATGGTTCGTAAAACTTGGAGTGGTTGAGGGTTGCTTCTAGTCCTAGGATGGGAAGATTGTGGTGTTTGGGAGTGAGTAGCGTGATTATTACTACGATTATGGCTGCGATGAGGGGGTGGATGACTTTGTGAATGGTTTGGTGGCTGGGAATTATTCGCTGCCCCAGAATGGGAGGTTCGTGGCGGTTGCCTATTATCTACACGATTATGGTTGAGAACATCGCGCAGATCACCCGCAGAATGAGGCTGCGGGTTGTTGTTATCAGTGTTTCTGGGCCTGCCACGGGTGCGGGTGATGCGGTCACGGAGGTCACCAACTTGACTTCTGGTGGTAACCATGGTGGTGGTGGGAATGATATGTTATTCAGTTCCGACAGACGGCGCCAATGTCGTGTCCTTAACCAAGATCAACCTTAAAGCTATGGAAGAGCCTTGAAGAATGATCCCAGCTAAGATGTTAATATAGGACTTTTTAGGATTTCTGAATATCCAGTTGGGATAATCAGGTTCTCCCTAGTCGACAACGTGTGTGCTAGTGTCAACTTAGGGATGAGAAGACGTACCTTAGCCCCTATAGCATGATGGTTCTTATAGGGGATTACCTGTGTGTTGTGGGCCGTTCTCATGAGCCTTCTGTAGAGGTAGAATTCAAGTAGGTTTTGTAGAGGTTATGATAAGATCATGCCCATAAATCCTGTAAATGATAGACCTTATCCAATGTTGTTTTATCTAACCAAGAGTCATGGGAATCTAGGAGTAGTCACGGTTTGATGAGGCTGTAAACGATAAGGATCAGATTGAAAGTCCTGTGCTCGGTGTTAACCTCATCGGCACGTGACCTGCATGTAGAAACCCAGTTTGCTCGGTGTAAGTATCCGATCGTTGGCCCTGTATCAGTATCATGCTAGTAAGGGTAATGAGGCTCTCGGTCGGTCGACGCTCGGTTCTACTACAAGTCCACTACAATCAGCACTCCAGGCCCTCAGAATATCAACCCGGACCTCGTTCCTGTGTAACTGGACACGCTGGAACTCAGCCTGCTGCCGTAAATATCGCCCCTGTAGTGCCTGCTCCCTCATCATAGACTGCATCATAACCCTCTGGTCCTCCACACCATCCGACGACTGTGCCGGTCGGCGAGAAGATCCTGCTCTATCCTGGACTGGTGGCTGGGGGTCAAGAATAATCGGTGGGTGTCTATCCTCTCTAGCTGTCCTAATAGCAAGTAAAACATAATTATCCCAGACAGCTTTAGTCAACATGGTGGCCCTCTTAATCTCAGTCATCTCATCATTCCCAGGAACTACCCCCACAGCAGCACACAACTGGTGTATCACCCAAGGGAATCTCACTTATCCCTTATCACTCAAACCAAAGCGGTGCAACTGATCAGAAATCAGCGACGCCGCATCAACAACAACACAGGACTTAAGGGCATACACTAATCTTCAAATGGCTGGGGAAATCTCAATGTCATGGGAATGAGGGTACATGTTGTGCATAATGAACCGGACCCAAAACTGGGCAGCTCCCAGCATATTCCTCTGAGACACATGTTTTGCCCTTTGATTAATATTAAAATATCAATTTTTTCCAGCCAAAAACAAGTGTTTCTGAAGCATATCCAGAGGATACATACCCACATCCTCATAACTATCGGTGTTGAACAACGCGGGAGCCATAGTAGGCGAGTAGCTAGGAATGCATAGGACACGTGCTATAGTAGCAGCATCATACGGTACTTCCTTGCCCCTCACATACGCAACCCTCCTATGCTCAACAATACCATGCAACAACTCTTCCTTTTTCTCTAATTGTGCACGCCACCAAGCATGCGAATAAAACTCCCACACCAACTTCTGACTCAAATATTCCGGTGGACCTCTAACCCACGATTCCCATTTGTTCACATTGATAACCTCCATCACCTCCTCCACACCTCTAAGACCCATCACTGGCTGATCGGAAACGGCCTCATCAAGGACCATACCCAATTCCGGCTGCACCCTCCTCTTAACCATCTTCCCATCATAAAACTCGGAGACTTTCGGATGCTAAAAAGTCATCCCAACCTCTCCACTACTGTCCACCATAGGCCTCTTTTCTCTTCTCAACATGTTTTAGTGCAAAAAATGCAATTAGCAATTTATCGAACACCTGGCAGGCAGCACAAAACCTTCAAAATTTTAAAGAGAGAACTCAATCCTAACCTTCCAAATCCAAATAAATCAGACCAGAGAAGGATAGAGAAGAGATTCTTACCTTAAAACAATGAAAAATTGGTGTTCCCTAGCCCTTTTTTTTTTAAAATCCAAATTGAGAAGAGAAGAGAGGGGAATGGGGTTTTTGAAAAATTTTGATGAAAAAGGAGAGAGATTGATGATGATAATGATGATTAATGGAAGAATGAGTGATTAATTTGATGAAATTTGGGTGGATTTGATGGAAGTTTTGAATTGGGGTTGAATTTGGGGGTTAGGGTTCTAAGCTTTTCCTAATTGGGATGAAAGGGGAGTGGGGGGAATGAGTTGACTCCCCCCAAGCGTGGCTGGCAAAAAGCACAAGTGCACGCGCGCCCCAGGCGCGCCTGGTCTGTACAAGCTAACTTTTTTTTTGGAAATAAAAAAAATGCAGACATAAAAAAAATAAATAAAACTACCTAAACTATCCTAAACTAAAAAAAATCACCTATCCTAAAGGAGAATTACTTAAAATTGGGTTGCCTCCCAAAAAGGGCTTGTTTAATGTCACGAGCCTGACTCATCGCCCCTAGAAGGTGCTTAAGGGCAATTTGTTTCAGAAGGGTGCACAAACTATAAATCATTACCATGTTCATTAGAGTTTGAAACACAATTAATTTGGGGGAAGTAGTCTGCCGTGCATGGTGGTTTTTCCAAAATATTTATCACTTCTTGTTCACCATTAACACGGAGAATAACTTCTCCTCTAGGAACATCTATGATCACCCCGGCTGTGGCCAAGAAAGGCCTTCCAAAAATTAGAGGAATATTATCATCCTCTTCTATGTCAAGCACCATGAAATCAAGGGGTAATATAAAATCTTTCACTTTCACCAAGATATCTTCCACCACTCCATAGGGGCGGAGGGCGGTGTTATCAGCTAGTTGTAATAGGAACGGGGTCGGCTTAATCTCTCCTATCCCTAACTTATTAAAAAGTGACAAAGGCATGATATTAACACTGGCACCAAGGTCACAAAGGGCCTTACCTGTATAATCCTTGCCGATGCTTATAGGTAGATTGAAGCTTCCTGGATCCTTCATCTTCGGTGGCAGATTGGACTTTATGATTCTGCTACACTTCTCAGCAATTGGAAATGTCTCTCCAGTGAGCATCCCCTTCTTCTTGGTCAGAAGATCCTTCATAAACCTCACATACAGAGGCATTTGTTCAAGAGCCTCCGCAAACGGGATATTAATCTGGATCTTTCTGATCATGTCCAGAAACATTTGAAAGTGCCTCTTGTCTTCATCTTTCTTCAACCTTTGAGGAAAAGGCACCCTCAAAGGCAAAGGAGTTGGCTTGGGCTGAACCGGTATGTGATCCGCATGTGGACCCTGCGTACTCGATGCTCCAACTTCACTTTCCTTCCTCTTTGATGTTGCATCACCCTTAGGCTCCTTCTCTTTGTTTGAATTTTTATTGGTGGCACTCCCCTTGGCAGTTGGTTCATCATATGTTGTGCCACTTCGGAGTGTCACCTTCATGCACCTCTCATTGGGATTAGCTATGGTGTCACTAGGAAAAGTTCCCACTGACCTCTCAGAGATTTGTTTGGCAATCTGACCCACTTGCACCTCCAAATTACGAATGCTAGCACCCTGATTAGCAAACTGGGCTCTAGTCTCCTCAATGAAAGATTGGGTGGAGTTGGTCAACTTGTCAAGTGCTAACTCCCAGGAAGGTTTCTGCTATTGTTGTGGCTGATTCAATGCTGGGTTGTGCCATGAGAAATTTGGGTGATTGCGATATGCTGGATTGTAGGTGTTGGAGTACATGTTGTTTCTATTTCCTCCACCACCCACATATTGTGCTTGTTCCTCAATAGTCGCTGCTTTCCCCATTTCATTGGCACATTCCCCATTCCTATGGTTCCCATTGCAAAAGTCACACACCAGTGTGCTACCCACTGCTCCCAACTGATTCTGACCCATCCGCTTCATTAATGCTATGATCTGATCATGCATCTCCTTATTCTGCTGAATGAGAGTCTGCATCTGGGTAGTGCTCAGTTCTGGATTCTTCAAGATAGTCTTGTCCACAAGGGCTTGACTACTGTTGTAGGCCATAGTCTCAATTATTTCTTTTGCCTCTTCCACAGACTTCTTAATCAAGGACCCTCCAGCTGCTGCATCAATCATGAATTTATTTGTGCTCCTCAACCCATCATAGAATAATCGGATCTGCATCCAATCTGGTATAGCATGTATCGGGCACTTCTTCAACAGCTGGTTATATCTTTCCCATGCATCATGCAATAACTCCCCCTCTGCTTGAACAAAAGAGTTGACATCTTGGCGGAGCTTGGCTTGCTTTCCAGCTGGGAGAAACTGAGCCATGAATTTTTTGACTAGAATATCCCAACAGGAAAGGCTTCCAGGAGGCTGATTCCTCATCCATGTAAAGGCCTTGTCCCTCAGAGATAGAGGAAACATATGGATGCGAATCGCCTCATCTGATGCACCTTCTATCTTGAAAAAGTCCAACATCTGAAGGAAATTCGCTATGTGCTCAGTAGGATCCTGATTAGGTGCACCTGAGAATTGATCCTGTTTGATGAGATGAATGTATTGAGGATCAATCTCAAATGCAGCTGCTGAAATTGCTGGCCGGATGTTGATTGTCTAGCAAGAGTACTAGGTCGACGAGTAATACAGATAGTAAGTGAGTATCGTTCCACTCGGGGATTGCAAATTGTTTCTAATAACTTTTTACCAATTCCTAATTATTTATGCAACTTGTTATTGAATTTTAGAAGGAGAAGGAAAATTTAAATAAAATAAAATAAAAAGATTGAGGAGATAAGATGATTAGAAAGCAATAGAAAAAGGTTAGGAACTTGGTTTCGTTTTATGATTCACTTATTCAACTATAATTTAGATTTTCCTTTAATTCATGGATAATTCCTCTCAAATAGCAATAGTTAGATCTCTCTAACATTACCCTTTTTCTCTAAATACTTAATCTTTGATCTCTCAACAAATTACAATATTAGAAAATAACAAATTCAGCACAAGGGAATTACCAAGTCATATAATCATTTAATCATATCTCTATAACTAAACTGATTATACCGTTAATTGTAAGGCCTATTCAAAATCCTAACTCTCATTAGAATTAAGAGATCCAAAACATAAATTGATCAGTTTTACGTATGCAATAAAAACACAATTAACGCATGAATTAAAAACAGGAAAACACTAAATCATAAATTAAAATAAGTTATACCATACAATTTACACCATGTTCCTAACAAGCGGTTTTAGTTACACATATAGAAATAAAGAAAACAAAAGCAAAGAGAAAACCTCATATCATAGATAATACAGGTTAACTCTCCAAGAGACCTTCAATCCTCACGCAAATCTCTCTTGTAGTGATGATCTTCAATCTTCGTGCCTTGCCTCCTTGCTCTCAATAGATGTTACTAACCTCTCTTTCTAATCCTAATTGAATTCTATAATCTCAAAACCTACTGAAAACTATTTACAAATCCTCTATTTAAAGAGTAAAACAAATCCTAAAATAAATCTTAATTAAATCTAATAGATAAGGTCCATGTTTATCTTCTAATTTCTGACCAAATCTAAGATATGAAGCCAAATTAGACTTCTATTCTTCTACTTTGTTCAAAATCTGGTCAAATTGGGCCTCCAGCAGCTACGCGCGCCCCAGGCGCGCAGGTCTGATAACTGTTGCTTTTCCACACAGGCGCGCCTCAGGCGCCCACGGTCTCGCGCCCCAGGCGCGTGGGACCTACTCCGGCTCCGTTTTGCTCCGTTCTTTTTCCATTTGCAAGATCTTTTAGTCCTCTTTTCAAGTCCATAAATATTTTCTCAATTTGAGCTCCAAAAAGTACCTGAAACACTAGCAAACGGATCAAAACGTTCAAAGGACCCTAAACTACTAACAATAATTAAAATCTACTAAAAAGTCCTAAATTTTCTAGAGAAACAAGCCAAATGCATAGTAAAAGGGAGTCCAAATAATGCTCAAATCTATATATATTGGACCTAAATCACTCCCCCAAACATAGCATTTTGCATGTCCCAGGCAAAAGTAAAATAAAATTCTAAACAAAAGACAAACTCCCTAAATCAACATGTAGACACCTCATCTAAGACTTCGAATCATGACTTCGACACATATTATCACAAACTATTTACACAATCACAAACTAGTTAGAGTAACAAACTCAATCAGAACTCAGGACTAGTGAACACTCTCAACCTCTCCAGTGTATCTCTCAAAAGTGTATTAGGGTCATATTTTATTTAAGCACACAAGTTCATCAATGATAAAGTGCTACCATATGCTTGACCATAGACCAACATCTCCACTGAAATTATCGATTGCACACAAAAATCAAAAGGTCTTAATATTGGTTGTAATGGGGCTTGGCTAAAGTGTTAGGTGGGATAAAAGAAAGAAGGAATAATGAACTAAGGGCTAAAATGCAAAGCAAAATTCCCCTAGAATCATGAATGAGCATTAAGTATATTACCATGGAATCATAACTCAATCACAACTTTACTCTTCTTCACTTTTCACTTTTCATTCCTCTACTCTCTTCCTTTTCACTTTTATTTAATTTATTTTTTTTAGGAAGAGAAGTAGGCACATCACTTTACTTTTTTTTCTGTTTTCTTTTGCATCACATTCCATTTAATTGCTCATCCAAAATTCCTAAGGTACTCTCAAAAAATTATGCAATTAATGCAGGGTACCAAAGAAAAATTATATAACATTATAAGGCTCAAAGTGGGCAACTAAGGGAACAATTTTCAATGCAACATTCTGAAGGCCTCAAAAACACAACTAAGTGCCTTAATCATTTTCATGCATGCAATCAATCATCAATTTTGAAATGGTCACAGGTCAAGTTCTAGAACACAATTACCAAAGAGAACACACTCATGAACAAATAGGGGTATCAAAATCAGAATATTTCAATAAAATTCATACCCCTCAATATAAGGCTCAAAACCTCACAAGGCTAAAGTCAGTTCACTAATCACAAGTTCTGAAAGCATTTGTCAAAATAACCAGTTCACTACCATATTTACAGCTCAATCAAATAGAGTCAATGAGTCTAAGTCCTAAACTAAGTATGTACATGCATCATCAGAGAAAAAGTCCTAAGGTTAGAAAAATTAATTACTCTTGCTAAGGACACAAACCAATACCAGTATGGGAGAAAAATTCAGATCTAAAAAATTTTTATTTTGTATATACTCCTTCAAACTTAGATGTTGGCTTGTCCTCAAGCAAACTAATCTAGCCTACACTACAAAATAAAAATTAAAACTACCTAAAAAAAGCAGGACAATATTTTTGTGAGATACAGGTCCTGGGGTGCAATATTGAAAAAATTGGGGCTAATGGAGTTCAAATCCTAAAAATACAAATCTAATCCTAAAAAAAATTTATCCCTAAAAAATAGAAAATAAAAAAAACGAAAATAAATAATAAAATAAAAAAAATCTATTCTAAAAATAATCCTAAGAAGATAAATCTAATCCTAAAAAGATAAAAACAAAATTATAAAAAGATATAAAACTAATCTAATCCTAAAAGATAAGATAAAAAAAATATCTATTACTAAAAATAAGATAAACATAAAAAAAATTCCTAGAGATAAAATAAATCCAATCCTAAGAGATAAGATGGTAGAATCAGAATTTGACCCCAAAACTAAACTTTTGCACCCCAAGTAGGAGTGAAATTCCCCCAAACAGGGCTTTCACAGCCCGGCGCGCGACCACGTGCGCCTGGGGCGCACGAGGTCTGTATCTCTAAATTTATATTTTTTTTACAACAACTACCTAAGAATTGAAACCTACACTACTGCTTATGTATAAAACAAATCCACCAGGATCCCAAATTCTATGGGTCAAATCCCATGTGATGCAACAATAATGAGTTATGCCCACATCCCATGGGGAAGACCTTGGGTGCTGATGGTCATCAAAATTTTCTTTTCTTCCATCATCCATCATGAAGTTGTTAAGTCCATTAGTCAGGAAGATTACTTTCTCATGCTTCTCATTGCCTAATAATGACTCAGATTGCTTCAGATATTTTTCATAAAACTACTTAAGCTGAATATAATAGAAAAATTTTGAATCACCCAAGCATGAACTAGACACTAGTACAAAATACATTTTTCAGACCGGTTCCGAACCATTTTTCAAACCGGTTCCGAACCGGTCTTAAAGCCCCTGTTGCTAAAAATACATGTTAAATGAGACCAGTTATAAACCGGTCTTTTTTTTATTAACGAGACTGGTTATTAACCGCTCTGATTTAAATTTTTAAACCAGTCTGAATAATTATTTTGAACTGGTCTGAATAATAATTTTGAAACGGTCTGAATAATTCTTTGAACCGGTCTGAATAATAATTGTGAACCGGTATAAATAATTCTTTGAACCGGTCTGAATAATAATTTTGAACCAGTCTGAATAATTCTTTGAACCGGTCTGAATAATAATATTCAACCGGTCTGAAAAATGAACCGCTCTGAATTAAAAATGAACCGCTCTGAAAAATGAACTGCTCTGAATTAATTTTTGATCCGCTCTGAATTATTCTTTTTGAACCGCTCTGAATTATTCTTTTGAATCGATCTGAATTAATTTTTGAACCAGCCAATCTCAATTTTTGAACATATATCAATTTAGTAATGCTTGCCATATTTATAGTCATCCCATCTAAGCCTCTGCTCATAGGGAATTTAAAATTTTTGCCAAGAAGAAATACATAATTATATATATATATATAAAGAAAGATTTATCAAATAAAATTTTATTAAAAACTAGAAGCAAAAGCATTGCTTCCAGATAAAGATCAAAACCAAAGACATTACACCATAGAATTAACGGGTTGCTTACAAAGATCAAATACTAACGAAAACACACCTCTTACTGTTGGAAACTAACAAACAGAACAAAAACTCCTAACCTCCTACACCAGCAAAAAGAATAAAAAAAACTACATAACTAGAGTCGTCAATATCCCTGCATAAAAACTCCAAGATTGCAAAGCCACTCCTTCAATTTTTCCATGCATATGCAACATTCCTGCTAGAAACCAGATACACTTATCTGGATGTTTGGAAATCAGATACACTTATCTTTAATTAAAAGCAAAAACAGATAAAAATTGTCTGCAAGACAATGGAGAAAATCCACAATCACAACAATCTGGTCCCAGAACCACATTTCACAAATTGACAAGAGGATAGCTTTCTTTCCTTAATTTAAAAACAACATTTCAGAAATTTAACACAAAAAACCCCAATCCTATTTTATGAATTTTACACAAACCCTAACTTCAACCAATTTAACACACAGGGGAATTAAATCTTTAATTAATCAACACAATTAGAAGAAATTGAACCTATTTAATCAACACAAAATCAACAAATATGAATCAAAAGAGAAGACAAATTGGTCCATTGTTGTTAAGTGTCTAGGAGATTATATCATCGTTCAAACAGTTTGGCTCTTCTATTATATATTAATAATAAAAAGTGTGCCACAAATTTTTCTTTTTAATAAGTTTAGGACTCCAGTCCAGGTATCTATCTCTAACTCTCTATAGCATCATGCCATCACTCCCTTTATTATAGAATCATAATAATCATAAAGCCAGGGATCGGCCACATTCATTGTGTACAGCACATTAAGAGGACAGAAGTTGAAAAAAATGAGGAAAAGAATCAGAATAGCATTCTAATAAACAAAAAATGGCAAGGTTAGGTTAAGTAGGAGTAGGATAGTGAATACAACCTTGATAAGAAAAATGGTTTTTATAGGAGTCCTAGAGTTTATTTGTCCCAAAAAATCCTTGTCATTCAGAATCTGCAATAGTACATATCACTATCAGTGACACAATTTTGCTTATGCAGAAATTTTAGCTAATTTCTTAACTCTACTCTTTTACCACCAGAACTATATATTACCAAGTGGCTATAGATGAATTGTTTTACATCTGTTGAGCAGTCAATTCAATGCCACAATTGAATGATGTCACATCATTGGAGTGTCCTATGTGCCAAAAAGTTAACATTAGGAGAACTTACAGCTTCAGTGATTGGAGTTCTGATGAACCAAGGTGCAACACAGTTGGTCCTGATGTTGTCTCTTGCCCACTCATCACATGCCAAATTTTTTGTAAGCTGACCTATTGCTCCTGGATCGTCACAGAACATAACAGAACTCAATTATTTAATCACAAGATTATTAGGATCCATACCATATGAAATATCTGATTTATTTATGTATAGGTGGGTGGAGTTGAAGGAGAAGTAAAAGATTGTAATTTCTGATGGGAAAGTTAAAAGACAAGGTACTGTAAAAAGTAACAATTATCACCTATAAAAATAACAAAGGATAAAATTAAAATCAAGTTCTATTCTTTTCTAAGATAGCATTTTGAAATCTTTGATTCACTAAGACAAATATTTGTTGACATATTTATTAAATCAGCAAAGTAGGTATAAGAGATAATATAAGAAAAAGATATGCATAATTATAAAGAAAAAGAGACAAAATCAAAACTAAACTCTACCAAATCCTCACAGGACAAAATCAATTTTTGGACCATATTTCTTCCTCAAGACCTCAGGTGCAATTTAAGGTGGTCTGAAAAATGTATTTTGTACTAGTGCAATAATTTGATCTCTATGATACACCACATCCGTGCTTCTATAAAATTGATCTGGTGAATCGAAACTTCTTTTGATACAGTAGCTTTCATTCTCATGTCCACAATGCAACCCAAGAACACACACAATTGAATGGCTCTTTTTTATCCTATCCTTAACCTCTTTGGAACATTACCTTCTTTGCAACAAATACATTTCATATACTGTAATAAGATAAATGAGAATCCACTCTTTACCAAATAAAAGGAGAAAACTTACTTTCTAAATATAATTCATAAAAGGAAATAGGCATATTACCTCAAACTCAGCCAATTGGTATCTAGCAAGAATTCTGTATGTCAGTTAAGATCACAATTCTGATGCAAGACTTTAAAATTCAAGTTTGTTATTATTCTCTTCCAAGAAAAAAGGACTTAACATAGACCAATTCTCTTAGATGGACCAACAGAGATTCAAGAGTCCCGTGAGGCCTTGACTAATCAAATGCCTATCGCATTTTCATTAAAAATAAATAATAACGTGTTGAAAATTTGAATCAAAGCAAGAACCATGATGAGAAAATTAGCTCAATCATTAGCATGAAAAACATGACACCAGCATAATTTTTTTGCAAATTTATGTATGGAAAGGAATAAACTAGTTATGCTGAGCATATTGCCATATTCGAAATGCTTTCAACAGCATTGAATTTAAGCATTTAGCAATAGGAAAACTCTTTTTTTAAAGATACTTGAAACCGTGTGTCCTCATCAAACAGATTTCCTCAAGTGAATCTTCTGCAATAACATAAAATGTGCAGGGTAAAGTCCCTTTTGTCTCATCAGAGGCTATTCATCAACTCCATATATTTTCATGTTGTTTACTGCATACTCACTCTAGCTTTAGCTAGATTAAAGGTAAAAAAAAAATTCTAATACTATATTCTTTTACCAATTCTTATAGCTGTTTCAATACATCTCCCCATTACTTTTTGAAATTGCCATTTGTAACTCAACATAGATGAAAAGGTGGAAACGATGGGAAGAGGAAACCAAGACACCTCAATACCAATTTTCACACGGTATTACAAGAATATCTTATTCTATTAGACATAGAAAAAGAAAGTGCACCATGTGAATCAAAGGTCCTTCCAATCAGATAAGCTTTAACTATAAATTAAAGCATCCAATTCTTTGTTGTGATTTATGCATGCATTTGATGTTACCAGAAGTAACTGATAAAGCTACTTAAGTGAAATTCACTAAATTCGCTACTTAAGTGATAAAGCTACTTAACTGATGCATTTAAACTTTTCTCTCTACCTAACTTCTTTACTCATTTCAAACAAAAATTTATCTAAACTTAAATAATTTAACATTATCATGTACTCATATACAAACAATTTACCTGTTCACTAAATTGAATTGCGCAGATTAACGATGCTTCTATAAATTTACCACAATTGCTGCATAAATTGAAAGAGTAATAATCGATTGGATTTTGAAGAACAAATCGGAATAGGCAAACAATAATAATCGGTTAAGATGAAAAGTACTATTTTCATTGATAACGAGGCATTAATAAAAGCAACAAAACATAACAAAACCCTTCAGAAACACAACCTCACACTTTGCTAAGCACTATCAACCCTAAGCACATACAATAAAAATAATATATATTACATCCTTCCATCCCCAACAGAACAAATCATAGTCAATTTAAAACCTTTTATTACTGTCAAATTAGAACATTATAATTATAATATATTACATCCTAACATTATAATTCAGAACATTATAATTATAATATATTACATCCTTCCATCCCCAACAGAACAAATCATGGTCAATTTAAAACCTTTTATTACTGTCAAATTAGAAGATCCGGGCATAGTGATGGATCCAATCTTGCAGTTGAGATGAATCGCAGTATGTCTAGACAAGCTAATAGACAATAGGCCTCATTCTAGCAACATAATTCTAAATCATTAGCAGCATTGAAGTAAGCATTAGCATTTCTCTCCCCTTTTTCTACATAATATATAGTGATAGGATATACATACATACATACATACATACATTCTTCTCATTTGTTACTAAAATAGTAAGTTAGTTAATAATAATGAGCTAAAAATAGTGAGCCAGATTAACTCAATTCGATGAACTAACTCAATAAAATAAGCATGCATTTCAGAATAAGCATCAACAGCAAGACAAGGATTGGGCGAATAAATCAAAGCAAACAGAGACAAACGCACGCACGCAGACACACGGAGAGAGAAGGTACCTGTGGATGTGACAGTGAAGAAGAAGAAGAAGATTGGAGAATGAGAGGAACCCTAAATCCTAATCGCAATCCTAATCGGAATCGAAGGGAGAGACTGAAAGAGATGGCGGGAGAGAGTGAAAGAAATAGAGCAGAGTTGAGTGAGGGAGAGTGAGCGATAATGGTGGCTGACGGTGGAAGCACGGTGGAGTGAGGGAGAGTGAGGGAGAAGTGCTTTGGAGGGAGACAGAGGGAGAAGCACGGTGGTGTGCTTTGGAGGGAGAGTGAAAAATAACGCGGGGGGGGGGGGGGGGGGGGTTCCCAATTAAAGTAGAACCCTTGCAATCAATTAATCTATTTTTTAGACTGGTTGTCAAAATTAACCACTCTAGAATGAACCATTACCAACTTCCAGATCGGTTCCTATGCGGAACCGGTCTCAATTAAAATATTTTAAGACTGGTCATTTAAATGAACCAGTTTGGTTTAAACTAATTTTAACTTCCAGACCGGTTCCGCACGGAACCGGTCTTAATAAGGTGGTCTGAAAAATGTATTTTGTACTAGTGAGATTGAATAAAATTCTTTATAGCAACAAATTCCTCATGCAAGGGTGGTTTAATTTTTTCTACAATTTTCAAACCTTCTATTGTTATATTTGGATCCTCTTCCTCAAACCTATCATGCACAATTTCTTTTTCAGATTTTTGCTCCTCCAAAGGAATCTGATCATTGATCACATCCATCACCACAACTTCCTCCTCTTTTTTAGGAGAGTCAAAAATTGTTGATAATGCTTGTGACTCCTCAGATAAATGTTTTGAAATTTGCTAAAGTGCTATATTTATGTTCTCAAAACTTTTTCTGTTTTCTTCATCTATAAAATTAATTTCTTGAACATTACTACTAATTTTTTTAGCTAATTTCTCTTGGTTAATTTCCCATGACTCTTTCTCCACAGGGGGAGGAATTGGCTCAACACGAGGTAATCCAAAATTATTTTTGCATTCTTTAGCATAATCCTCAGCGGCTTGAGCCAATTTCTCTAGAGTTATTTCCATTGGGGTTTTACTAGGAGGAGGAGGCTCCACATGAGAAAATTGAGAATAGTATCTTTCCTTTTTCATATCATTAATCTGTTGATTCATTATCTCTATATCTATTTCCCATTGGGCCTTCCTAGGAGTTATATTATGTGCAACATAGTATGGAGGATAAGGATAATATGGAATAAATCTATCACAATCTGAATCACTATTACAACTATAATTATACATGAGAAAGTACAAATTACACAAATAATTACAAAAAGTACCGAAAAGAAATTAGAATCGAATTTCAATCCCCGACAACAGCGCCAAAAACTTGTTGATTGTCTAGCAAGAGTACTAGGTCGACAAGTAATACAGATAGTAAGTGAGTATCATTCCACTCGGGGATTGCAAATTGTTTCTAATAACTTTTCACCAATTCGTAATTATCAATGCAACTTGTTATTGAATTTTAGAAGGAGAAGGATAATTTAAATAAAATAAAATAAAATGATTGAGGATATAAGATGATTAGAAAGCAATAGAAAAAGGTTAGGAACTTGGTTTCGTTGTATGATTCACTTATTCAACTATAATTTAGATTTTCCTTTAATTCATGGACAATTCCTCTCAAATAGCAATAGTTAGATCTCTCTAACATTACCCTTATTCTCTAAATACTTAATCCTTGATATCTCAACAAATTACAATATTAGAAAATAACAAATTCAGCACAAGGGGATTACCAAGTCATATAATCAATTAATCATATCTCTATAACTAAACTGATTATACTGTTAATTGCAAGGCCTATTCAAAATCCTAACTCTCATTAGAATTAAGAGATCCAAAACAAAAATTGATCAGTTTTAGGTATGCAATAAAAACACAATTAACGCATGAATTAAAAACAGGAAAACACTAAATCATAAATTAAAATAAGTTACACCATACAATTTACACCACTAACAAGAGGTTTTAGTTACACATATAGAAATAAAGAAAACAGAAGCAAAGAGAAAACCTCATATCATAGACAATACAGGTTAACTCTCCAAGAGACCTTCAATCCTCACGCAGATCTCTCTTGTAGTGATGATCTCCAATCTTCGTGCCTTGCCTCGTTGCTCTCAATAGATGTTACTAACCTCTCTTTCTAATCCTAATTGAATTCTATAATCTCAAAACCTACTGAAAACTATTTACAAATCCTCTATTTAAAGAGTAAAACAAATCCTAAAATAAATCTTAATTAAATCTAATAGATAAGGTCCATGTTAATCTTCTAATTTCTGACCAAATCTAAGATATGAAGCCAAATTAGACTTCTCTTCTTCTACTTTGTTCAGAATCTGGTCAAATTGGGCCTCCAACAGGTACGCGCGGCCCAGGCGCACGCGACCTCGCGCCCTAGGCGCGCAGGTCTGATAACTGTTGCTTTTCCACACAGGTGCGCCTCAGGCGCCCACGGTCTCGCGCCCCAGGCGCGTGGGACCTACTCCGGCTCCGTTTTGCTCCATTCTTTTTACATTTGCAAGATCTTTTAGTCCTCTTTTCAAGTCCATAAATATTTTCTCAATTTGAGCTCCAAAAAGTACCTGAAACACTAGCAAACGGATCAAAACGTTCAAAGGACCCTAAACTACTAACAATAATTAAAATCTACTAAAAAGTCCTAAATTTGCTAGAGAAACAAGCCAAATGCATAGTAAAAGGGAGTCCAAATAATGCTCAAATCTATATATATTCGACCTGAATCACTGGACTACACTGGATGTGCAGACATCTGGATCTACTATGGTGTAATCAACCAAAGTCTTCCTTGTGGGTTGGGTTGTTGCACCGGAACCACCAGAACCATGTGATTCAACCATCTTTCTTGCTTGCTTTGCTTGCTTTTTCAACTGTTTCACACTAAGCTCCAATTCGGGATCAAGTTGCACAAGACCTCGATTACCTGTAGAGTGCAAAAGCATAAAAACGGTTAAGCAGGACCTGTTAAATTAAATTAAAATAAAAAAAGAAAAATAAAAAGAAAAATAAAATTTACTAATAACTACACTAACTACCAAAAATAAACTAAAGAAAACTACTCCCCGGCAACGGCGCCAAAAACTTGTTGAGTGTTCCAGTAAGTGGACTGGGTCAACAAGTAATATAGTCTATGGAAGACCGAATATCGTCCCACAGGGAGTTGTGTTTTTAGTATATTTTTACCTTAATGTAATTAAAAATAAATCCTATTACTAAAAAGTTGGTTTAAATTAAAATTCAGATTTGAAATCACTAATTAACTAAACTAAAAAGTTGCTGAAATTAAATTAAAAACTTGAGAAACTATGGGAGAAAGTGGTTAGGAACGTTGGTTGCATTGTAGGTTTCACTTATTCAATTATAATTTAGATTTTCCTTTAATTCATGGACAATTCCTCTCATATAGCAATAATTAGATATCTCTAACATTACCCTTATTCTCTAAATACTTAATCGTTGATCTCTCAACAAATGGTGTATGATGTGGACCCTTGGATCCGTGCTGTGGAGGAGATGTGCTGCTGCTGCTGTGATGATGATGCTACTACCTTATTACCTATGTTTTTGGGAGACTACTACTGCTACTACTACTGCATCTGATGCTGATGGATCTACGTGACTATCCCTGGGGTTGTATTTTGATTATGTATATATTGTACATATGTTTTACTCTAGGGTTATAGTATCATAGTGATGTAGATCTGTTTACATGGACTTGTTATATTTTTGGAACTTGGTGACTTATCTCATGGACTATGTATGTATGACTCTTTCGTATATATGAAAATCTATGTTTATATCATATCAGTTGCATAGTCCAGTAATTTCCGCTTACTCTGATTCAACTTATAAATGAGCTCGGCTATAAGTATTAATTGACGGTATCAGTTTTATTGAACAAAGTATGGATAGCTTCAATTGATTGTAAAATGTAAAGTAATTTCTAAAGAACGAATGTTATCCTGCTTGAGAAAAGGTTTTAGAAATCGCCGAACTCGATACAAGTGTTTTAAAGGATTTCAGAATTTATTCTCCAAGAGTTCCATTAGATGAATTGTGCACCCACTTTAAAGAAAATTTTATTTACCATATTTTCTTAGCTCACAAGTCCATATATTATCCAATATAAAGCATAAATACTATATTATATTTGGGTAATCCGGAAGGGTGTCACACCAACGAACAGGAGAGAGTCAGCGATCCGAACGACGAATCGTCGACGTTGTGGATTTACGGCAGGCGGGATATCAAGACAGCACACACAATACAAGCAAGGCACACACACAACACAACACTCAAGCATAACATCACAATTCTTTATTATTATCAGCATTAAGATTATGATCACTATCTTAATTAATCTTATCTTACTCCATCTTATTATCACTTCTTAGCGTATTATTCTTGATTCCTCAAATCCTTTCTCATTCTCAATTTTCCAATCCTTCACTTCTTTCCTTTCCTTCTTCAAGGGTTTCATCTCTTCCTTTCACACTTTCCATCTTCGTCATCAACAATTCATAGGCTTTACTCTTCTTAATTACACTTCTTTTATTATCAAGTCTTATTGAATTATAACCCTCGATGATCGGGGGATTAAAGCATCATAGAGGTACGCGTTCTTTCGTAGTTAGCACTCACGTCTCAAGTCTACATCTCCTGCCATCCATCCACCTAGTCGGAAGCAAACAGGAGTACAGGACCTTTACCGTGCGGGCAAGACAGTTGTCTCACAATCAATTGGCCCCAGGCCAGGAGGACTACCGCCTCAAATCAATTCAATTCAATTTATATATATAATCAATGCACACTGTCTCAAACTCACAGTGGCAACAAGATGCCCCACTCCAGTCCCTCTCACTATTCTAGATTTGCAATCTAGGGGGCGACAGTACTAATTCTAGTTGATCATGCAGAACTTGCCACGACATTGGACCCAGTCCCTACCACGTTCGTATACCACATGTGGAGTTCGTTCTTCCTAGAAAAGTACTCTAGACTTCTTGACGTTTCACCGTCATTGTCCTCCCCTAATGCAATCTCCTCCTGAGTATCCTCAGATACCCATGGTTCCTTCCTCTCCACTACTTCGGGTTCACTCTCATACCTCACCGCGTTCGCTGTTAATGTCTTTTATCTTTTTAATTAACCTAATGATTGGCTCACCCTTCGTGCATCGCTTCAATGAGTCCCGATCTCTATCTTTGCATCGCTTTTCGTTTCCTTTCCACAACATGGCACAGAGCGGAATCACATTCACAGCTTGAATCTCATTTCACAGTTCTCTTAAAATCACCATCTTTCTGAAAACATCCTTTCATAAAATTTTCACAAAATCTTGTTTCATAAACTTTCTCAAAAATCTCACTTTCACAAGTCCTTTTCTAAAAATTTTCATTTCATAAAATCCTTTTCAAAAATTTCTTTTCGAAAATTCATTTCAAAAATCTCAATTTCGCAAATTCTTTTCAAAAATTTATTTTGTAAACTCTTTTTCCAAAAACCTCATTTTCGTAAATCCTTTTTCAAAAATCTCATTTTGGGAACCCCTTTCAAAATTTCATTTTCGTAAATTCTCTTTTCAAAGATTCCTTTTCAAAAGTTTTTCTTAAAAACCTCCTTTTCATGAGTACTAGCGGAGGAGCAAGCTCAACTCAACACCAGTCCGAATCCAAGAAATATTAACAAAGAATCAAGCTTCACTCTCATCATACTTTACTTCCAATACACCTTCAACATTACTTCCCCGCTCTGGCTCACTCGCATTCCAATCATTTTCATTTCTCTCATCATCATCTCCATTCTCAATGTCTTATCAAGGCAGCCTCATTCCATAACGACTTAAGCCAAACAAGGGTTATCTTTTCTTTGTGTCTTTTACTTCTAATCTCTTTTATCATCATTATCAATTATTTCACACTCTCACATCTCAACATTTTATAATATCAGCATGCATATATATACACAAATATAAATAACACATCATCAGCATACAAACATCACACACAACAATGTGGTCTTTGTCTTATTCGTATAGGTGGCCACACAAAGCAAACAATTGCCACTATACTACTGACTCAGAACCACTGAGTTCTGATCTTTGAGATGATACGGAACGTCCTAATATATCACCTACTACCACGGTGTCTTAGGAAAGCTACTCTCTCACCTGAGGTCCAGCAATTAGATAAGTGCTGTCTTCTCGGATCCTCGTTGCGGCCACTGCCTTAATCCCTCGTCTGTAACATCCCTCGTATTAATTAAAACACGTTTTAATTACTAACTTTTTTAAGAAAATCTTTTCTTAGCTTAAAATGTTCCTCACTCCTCGTCGGAATTCTTAAAACATGATTGTTTTCTTAAAATGACTCAAACGTTTTATAGAACTTTAAGTACTTCAAAACCATTTTGAAAACATCAAATAAAACAATTTAAATTAATTGGTTAGGTTGCTGGTCTGTCGTGGACAGCACCTTAACCGCATTCAAAAACACCGAAAAATTCACCGGTTTCCAATCCAGGTTTTCCTAAAATCAATTACCATCTAAAAACCAAACTTTGAGCCTCATAAACACATTTTTAGAAATCAAGAAACAATTTTAAAGAACCTTGGACAGCAAGGGATTTCTTTACAAAAATCAATTAAATGAAATTCAACCCCCTCTTCTAGGTGTTCTCCTAGGGTTCCTTATTTGTTTCATCCACCAATTGCGGTTTTCCTCAGAACTATGTGAACTAGCAACCATAAAAGCAATCAAATACACTAATTGCAGCAAAATAGCAAAACAGCAAACAGTGAAACTTCAACCAGTTATCAGAATTAACTACTAGACCCTAAATCAGACACAACACACTATAATAACTATGATACTAACTACGACACTAACTAACTACTGATGACCTTTGGAAAGAACCGATATTCCCCGGCAACGGCGCCAAATTTGATCCAGGCCGTACCCGATACAAATCAAAACAGTTTAAGTATAGTACTAGGAAGTGACTCCTAAGTCGTCTCCCAAGGAATATCTTATCAAGCAAAAGGTCGAACACATAGTATGCATAGAAAACAAGGGGGGTTTTGTATTGAATGTTGAAATCTAAAATCAAAACAGAATTAAATAAAAACGAAGTAACAGATAAGGAAAAGCGGATAAACCCCTTTGGCTCGCGTTCACAACTCTATCATCGGTCACAAAAGATCAATTTCTTCCCTCTTCACTGTCCAACTTGTGAGAACTAAATACTAAGCGAAAATTCAATTCTCACCCCAAAACCCTAACCTCTAATTAAGCATTAAAAGCCAAAGCATGGAGATTTTACGAGTTTGAATAAATTAAGCATTCATACACATGGATTATCTCTATATAATGGAACTAAGCGAACCATAACATATCAATAAGCATGAAAATAGTGAATAAAAACAAAATAACATTAAGAACAAAACCTCAAGAGTATGTGATACATTACCAAAGGGATTTAACCTTTAGAGTTTAGCCTTCCATGATGAAATAAGTCAAAAATGTGTAGAAAAGGGAAAAGAGAGAAACCCAAGCAGCCACCACAAGCTTGGAGAGCAAAACTAAGTCTTCTCTTAGAGAGATATTGGGAAAAACGTGGAATGATAGATGACTGCTAGGTCTACACGAATTTGGCTTTTTAAATCACAAAACGGGCCTAAATCATGGGCCAAATCCTAAGGAAAGCTTATCTCTAAATTAAATCTAAAAATATCTTATAGATAAAATCTAAATCTTAAAAGATATAAACTAAATCTCAAATAATCCTAAAGATAGATTACAATCTTCACTTCATCATATATCATCTCTTCCAAAATTAAATCTTCACTCCCAAAATGTCCAAAAAGTCCTTGTGCCAAATATGACCTGAAAATAATAATAGATTAAATTAGGCTAAATAATCCAAATTAATTAAAATCCAGAATAATAGTCTAATAAAGTCTAAAATACTAAATCATTCTAAACAATGTCAAGTAGGCACCAAAAATCATCAATGAGAGCAAAATAAGGCTATGAATAATGGGAAATATAATGCTCATCCGGGGGGGTGCTCGCTCTACTGTTCACCCTCTATCTTTCTCACGTTTCTCATTGTTGCTTCTCTTTGATGTTCTTTCTCTTAGACTTAGAGAAGAGAACTAGTGTTTCATGTGTTTATTTTTGCTGGAGTTCTGATTGTGTTTGTTCTGATGGTTGAAGTTGTTGTTGTTAAGTTTGAAGAGAGTAGGAGGCGTGCGTTATGCTTCTCGTCTTTGCACCTCTTCTTCTTCTTCTTCTTCTTCTTCGTGTTCTTCCTCTAAGTTGCAGAGGAGAGAACCTTGTGTTTTGTTTGTGGTGTTGCCCTTGCTCTGTTGTGTTGTTGCTCTACCATTTTTCTCTTCTTGTCCTCAAGGGGAAGTAGAGTTCCTCTATTTATAGTGTGTCCTTTGCCCACTGGTCCTTGCTTCTTCTTACTTTATCCATTGGTTAATGGTACTTTTCCCTTTTGGCTGTTGTACATTCTCTCTTTATCAGGTACCTTTTGTTTGTTTCCTCATTTTGGCTTTGTCATTAATGATTGCAGAAGGAGGGGGGCTCAAGTCTTGTTGTTCTTGGCTTTGTCTTGGAAAGGTCCAAGTGAGATAAGCAAAAGATTCCCTCTTGGCTTCCCTTTCAAGCCGTTGAGGTCCTGGACAACTGGTTGCCCTTGTCTGAATGTGTACGCCTTGGAATAAGTGCGCTTTACTCATGGCTTTAGTGCTCTTGGGCGCTCTTTTCCATTGCAACTGCTACTTTTGGAGTCTTATAATTCACGGTGTGTCTCTCAGGTCAGAGGTCAACACACCCATACACATTTCATCCGGTGTCCCTCAGGTCAGAGGTCAACACCCAACTCATTATTTAATCCGGTGTCCCTCAGGTCAGAGGTCAACACTCAATAACATTCATTTCATCTTGTGTCCCTCAGGTCAGAGGTCAACACTCAATACCTTAATTCATTTTGTGCCCCTCATAACAGAGGTCAGCCTAATCATCACTTTCCATTAATCGTCACCTCAAATCAGAGGCCAACGCACTTAATTACATTTCCATATTCTCACATCAACAATTATATCACATTTAAATACAACAACACACATTCAACAACTAATCATTCATGCAAATTCCTCATTCATTTCCTTTCTCAGTTATCACAATTATACCAAATAGTGTTCTCTTTTATAGCCCAACATTTTGATTGTCCTTCATTCTAATTTACATATACCACCTTTTACTTTTTATTTACTCTTAATCGTTTTACTTCCGTTTCCCATATTCATTAGTTCAATTCCTAAGCCATGATCCTTTGTTCACAATTGATAATGCATAACATTTTTACTCATTTAACAATTAGATACAAATATGCACATTCATCACATTTAATCGTTTTCATACCATTTTCTTCCTATATCCATTTATTCCACAACACATACATATATTTGCTACAGTAATTAATTATCATTTAATTCACAACTTTACAAATAAGATCAATAATCATAAAATTCACTTATCTCAACTTCATTATCACATTACCCAATTTCTCATGTAATTCAATTTAATCCTTATCCAAGTTTCATTTATCAAATAATTCATCGTCATATTATTGGGTTTCCTTTTACTAGTCTTAACATCCAATCATCATGCATATTCAATTAATTAGAATTTCATATTCAATAACCTAGGGATTTATAATCTAATTTTCTCCCCTAACACATAACCCTAACATGTATAGGATTAACGTTCAATCGGGTTTTCGACAAAGATAGAATTCCTAGATGGTTTATTCGGATCTCATCTAGGTGATTGCAATAATATAACATATCAATAAACGCGAAGACCGAGGTGGTCAGTCCCAATCTCACATTTATCAACTGTACATCACTGCGTTATTGAATGATAGCATTATCTTTTAACAGGTGCAAGAGAAAGGATGACCAATCCTGACCCTACACTCTATTAGAGAACGACACTATCACCAGGTTTTTGGTTAGGTCTCTTGTTACGGTCTTATAACTAAGTAAGGTTTTTCCTAAGTGTTCCTTTAGATGGTACTCAAAATTGGATTGAAGATGAGTCTTTCTTAGGTTTCACAGCGTCTAGAAATACAGAATTAGGAATTTAATATTCCAAGAGAATTGATTTAGGATGTTCTACACTGAAACTTAATAGAGATGCAGATTGAAAGTACCTAAAATATTTATCTAAAGTTTTGAATCGTCTCGTACCTTTTGTTGGTTTGGCCTTGATCTCCTTAAGTAGTTGTACCGCAGACCTCAAGGGTGTGGACCAGGAAACTGATATTGTCGGAATGTATGGTTGAGAGGTCCAGGACGAAGTCCTGTATCATCGAGCAATCCCTCTGGAGCTGTGTCTGGTATGATTGCTGACACTCCATGAAAGATGTGACGAGACTCGCCACCGAATATTAATACATCACCCGATTCCAAGATAATTTTTTCTGCTCTCCTTGGATCTCTCTGGTCTCCGTAGAGAAACTCAGCCGAGTCACCAATGCAGAACGATACTACCGGTATCCCTCTTTGCAAGCTTCCAACACTTTCGTCACGGTCCTGATGAAGACCAAGCTTTCCATTCTCTTCATAGAAATTGACAATGCAGACATCAGGGGACATGGAAGGGAGTATGTCCTCCACTTCACTTACACCGCATTCCTCCTCAATTGATGATTGTGCTTCTTGCATCGCTCCCATAACCAGCTGGCTGAAATGATCAGGAACGTTGGGCGGTTCGCTTCCATCAATTACCCTTTTGTGTCCATATACTCGGGTTTGAGGATTCCAGTCTAAGCCGAGGCACATCATTTTCAGTCGGAGTCTAGCTCCGCTTGTAAAGCCTGGTTGATAAAAACCTCCAGGACCTAAGCCCATCTCACGACAGTTCTTTACTACGTCCACCTGTTCCTCATGACTCAAGTGTTGCTTCAGGAGAACCATTCCCGGTCTCCAAATTATACTCCTCTTATCACCAACTTGTATCCCCACGTGTTGCTTCTGGTCTCCCATAGTCGATCTAAACTTACCCATTGCAGAGGTTGCCCTTCTTGAAAACAGATGTCATACGGCTTGGATTTCAAAGAATCAGCAGGGGAATTGATCTTACGATCAGTAGCCGAACTGCTAGCAGTAGAAGGGGAAAGCTGATTCTTCATGTTGCTACTGTGTGGCAACAAGGGATTCTGTTGATGCACACATGTACATAATTTAGAACATAACTACATAGGGTTTTATAACTATAGCCCTAAGTAACTACTATAGACTTGACACTATTTCCTGGTTACCCTCTTGGTGAGTAACCATTGGAGATGTGAGTCCACACTCCAAAGGCCGAGGAAAAACTGCTCTGATACCATAAATGTAACACCCTAATAATTACTACCCTTTACTCCCAAACATTGAAAATATGTACTTAAAAATTCCTTTTTAATATAATAAAATCACCCGTCAAACGGACAGAGTTTTGCCTGTTTTTCGGACTTTTCCAAATTTTAACCTGTGAATAACATCATCAATATAAACAACCAACAGCCAACAGGGCTTCATCTCATGCACATATCATATAACAGCCCCATGGGCATAAAATATAATATCCTGTATCAGTTATCAGAGTTTATGCGGAAAATAAATACTAGGTGCAACTAGCATGATGCTCAACACATTACTATGCCAAAAATAATATCCTAATCCCAATAATAACCTTACTCTCTCTGAGGGAGAGCACTCCTGCTCGGCCGGGGGCTGTGCTAACTCAATATCTGTACCTGAAAAATGGTAAGGGAGTGAGCATTGCACATGAAATAGAAAAGCAGTTTCTAGATAAACATAACAACTAACCAGGCCAAACACAATTAGCAATTTAATTCACATAAGTACAATTTCATCGCAAGCATACCACATTTTCCAATTCCATCATTTTACAAGTGTCGGTCCCCTTTTATTTAATCCTTTTTCAACTTATGATTCCCTTTTAATTATTTCCCCGTTTCCAAATAAATACCTTTTTAATCCCTTACCTTTGCCCTTATTCTTTTCCTTATATTTACGGTGTATGTATGTCTCCACCAAATCGAAGGCCTACGTACATACACCAATTACGTTGTATGTCTCCACCAAATCGAAGGCCTACATACATCGCTTTTCCATTACCGTTATCTTATCCAATTTTATCCCCTTTTTCCTTTATTCATTTCCTTTTACTTTCGGTGTATGTATGTCTCCACCAAATCGAAGGCCTACATACATACACCAATCACGATGTATGTCACCACCAAATCGAAGGCCTACATACATCGCTTGTCCATTACCATTATCTTATCCAATTTTATCCCCTTTTTCCTTTATTCATTTCCTTTTACTTTCAGTGTATGTATGTCTCCACCAAATCGAAGGCCTACATACATACACCAATCACGATGTATGTCTCCACCAAATCAAAGGCCTACATACATCGCTTGTCCATTACCATTATCTTAACCAATTTTATTTCCTTTTCCTTTAACCTTTTCCTTTTACTTTCGGTGTATGTATGTCTCCACCAAATCGAAGGCCTACATACATACACCATCTACGATGTATGTCTCCACCAAATCGAAGGCCTACATACATCTCTCTTCCATTACCGATTACCTTATTTTATCCATTGTCATTTCCTTTTTCCTTTTACTTAGGGTGTATGTATGTCTCCACCAAATCGAAGGCCTACATACATACACCATCGACGATGTATGTCTCCACCAAATCGAAGGCCTACATACATCGCCCCAGTTACGTTGTATTGTCTCCCCCAAATCGAAGGCCTAGAATACAACCCCCATTTACGATGTATTGTCTCCCCCAAATCGAAGGCCTACAATACATCACCATATTTATCCAATTTTAGTTATCCATTTCTTTCCACATAGTCCTTTCACACACAGACGTCATTACATATATAACCAAATAGCCACAATTTACTTTCATAATTATCACCATACCAATATTAATGTAATGCCAAATATGCAAATAAATACAACCACCACTATTCATACATAACCACATCTTTCACATAAACAATTAGTGCAAGTAACTACAAAAGTCACCTTTTCATATACTCATGCATAACCACATTTTTCACTTGTCCGAATTATTGATTCAAAATCCTAACTTAGGGGTTCATGCCATTTAATTTCCTCAATTAAAACCTAACCTCATTCTCTATTTCTTAGAGTTCCATAATTAATAAATTAAGCCTAATTTCAACATTTTCCTTAATTCTAAATTGGGGTTTCTAATTTCCTACCCTAACACATATACTCCTAGCCAACCATTATATCTAAATACAAACCCTTTCCTAGAAAAAAAAACCAATGCTCACTATATCCACCCCCTTACCTCAAGCACTTAAGGATGAGGGGATTCCAAGTGCCCTAAGCTTGAATTTTCCCACCAAGAGTTCAAAATCCACAAGAGATGGTAGAACCTATTATAAAACCATAAAAAGCAAATTATTGCTCACACCATGATTCTCATGCCAAGCTCCATGGTAAGGTGAAGGTCCTATGTTTAAAAATGAAACCCTCCATGAGAGGGAGGAGAGAGAAAATTCGAATTTAGAGAGGGAGGGATGAAATCAAGGGCTTGGCACTTACTTGGAGTAATAAGGGAGAAGATTTGTTGGTGGAATGGAATGCACAACTTGAGCCTTGAGTGCCCTAGGAGAGAGAGTGAAACTAGAGAGAGAAAGGGAATATGAGGTTGTGTTAGTGGTATGGCCATGGTGGTTCCTCCATGGTTGAGGAGCTTGAAGATCAAGAGGAGAGAGAAAGGGGAAATTCGTGTGAGAGAGGGAGAGTGGAGAAGAGTGATTCTCAACACATTTTCTTGATGGGGTTTTGATGGAGAATGATAATTATGGCTTGGTTTAACTTAAAATCAAGTGTTTATGGAGTGGGTGATGAGATTGAAGCCTAGGGTTTAGAGAGAGAAGGAGGAAGAGATGAGGGATGTTGATGATGGATGATTGTGTGGTGAGAGGGAGTGTTTTTCTTTTTATTTTTGACTCATGGCATCAAGGAAATCGTGTGGCCCAGATTGAAACTTGGCCACCAAGACCAAATCCAAGGGCTGAAGACGCACCAGCCCTGGTCGCGCGCCTGAGCGCGAATTCTGCATCAGGGGAAGGCCTGGTGTGTGTTGCACACACCTGGTGCATGGCGTGGGGGAAGCTGGCGCGCCATTCCGCAAGCTGGTGCACACGAGACACGCCTGGGCACACGGAAGACGTGCCTGCGCGCAATTCTACCTGTGAGATGGCACCACTGTTCAATTAACCGCGCCTGGGCGCGGGCCTGGCGCGCTAGGACTGCTGTTTGGTCACTTAATTTTCCACACTTTAAACTCCCATAACTTCTTCGTTACCCGTTGGATCTTGCTCAAACTTTAAGGCAAGGTTTCTAAAAATCCAAACTTCATATCCAACGGTGGAATTTTTGTCTGGAGTTGTAAATCTTTTATTCCTAATTTTTCCTTATATTTTATAACTTTTATCATTTAACATCTATTTAATGTTTTATTAGCTCTCAACTTAATCTTTCCTTCACCCTCACATTCTAAGTCTATTAACATAGAACCTAAACTTAGAAATTTAATTGAGGATGTTACATAATTAGTTCTTTTCCTTGTCTAGTAATCTCCTCCTACTCTCAATTTCATTTATGTCTAATACTTACTTCCAACTACTCACTTAATTGTCCTAAGTGTCATTTACCCCTTAATCTTGTGGAAGCCAATTCCTACATACATGCATAACTTTACACAACATTTAGCATACATTAATAAATTAAACATCATAAGCATTACCAATCAACATTTAATTCACATAATTTAAGCATTTAGTAAAGTAAAGTTCTAAACTTTCTAATTACTCTAGCTTCTATCCTCATCCTCATCCTAATTTCTCCTAAGCAAACAAATCAAATAATCTCAACACATTCACACACCACTAGCTATACAACCACCGTACGACGATACATCCCCTTACCTTGAGATTGGAATGGAAAAGAGAAAACCTTGATGGGTATTGAACCCTAGAAACAAAAGTGCTCTTCCAAGCTTAATACCCACAATGATCCTTGAATGTGTATAGAGATGTTGAGAGGCAAGAATATGGTGATGATATTGTTCCTCTAGCTCTTACAAATATGAGAACTTCAAGTAATAGAAAAATCCATGCCCATTTTGTTAGAAAATAAGAGGAATAACTCTATTTTAGAAAAAGAACATAATAATCAAAAATCAAGAAGTGAAAAGGGAAAGGAGTGGCTTCTATTACTTACTCTATTTCTTGGAATCAAGAAGGTACAAGAATGAGGGATGAGGGAGTTAACCCATGAGAATCAATCCATGGGGAAAGAGAGGGAAGCAAGCTTGATGATGATGCCTTGATGATAAGCTTAAGGGAGAGCTCCAATGGAAAGGAGAGTGATCAAGAAACAAAACCCAAGCTTGGAGAGGAGGGATTTTTGAATGGAGAGGAGAAGAGGATGATAGATATTGTATTTTCCCTTCCTTTGTTCGAGTATGAGTGGCTTATAGGGTGTTTGGGTGGAGAAAACCAAACTTAGCATTAGTATAACCCAAACCAAACTTGTTTGAATTTCCCTTTTGAAAATTTAACAATGTGCTCAATTTAATATCACAAGTGGTGAAACTTGCAAGCTTATTTTTCAAAATAACATTTTCATCCTTAAGCAACTTGCAATTCTCACAATCAACCACAACATTCAATCTACTAGCACAATCACAAGAAGAACTAGCATAAATGAGATCAAGGGTTTCATTTTGAAGATAAAGCTCATCAACTTCTTTTTGAAGTTCTAAAATCTCTTGTTGATGTTTCAAAATGAGCTTCTTCCTTTCAATGTTTTTCAAAGCTAGTTTCTTAAGATGTTCATGCATTTCTTCATAGGCATTATATAAGATTTCATATTTGGAAGAAATTTCGGATTTAGTTTCACTTACATCACTTTCCTCGCTTTGTTCACTTGAATCATCATTTGAACTTTCCTCTTCATCTACTAGAGCTATCAAGTTGAGACAAGCGGCTTCTTCATCATCCGAAGAACTATTTGATGTGCTTTTCTTTTCTTTCTCCTTCTTCTTGAGATACTTAGAACATGCATACTTGAGATGACCGGGTTTTCCACATTCATGGCAAACTATTCCTTCTTTTGTTGTCTTTGTCATGTAGTGTGGGGGATTCTTCTCTTTACTTTTGTCTTTGTACAACCTTCTTTTTCTCCTTAGAAGCTTGCTAAAATTTCTTAGTAGAAGTTTCATCTCTTCTTCATCAATGTCCGAATCGGAATCTTCATTATCATCACTATCGGAACTCTCTTCCTTTTTATATGACCTTTGAGCTTTAAGAGCAATTCCTTTTCTTTCTTTGTTCTTGTCCGATTCTTCATGCATATGCAAACGTTCAAGTTCCATTTCATGTTCTTGAAGCTTTCCGAAAAGTGTAACTAAGTCCATGGTGTCCAAGTCCTTTGATTCAACAATTGCGGTAACCTTAGGTTGCCATTCCCTACTTAGACATCTTAAAACTTTGTTAACAAGTTCACAATTCATGAAAGTTTTTCCAAGAGCAATGAGATGATTAATAATATGAGTAAACCGTTTTTGCATAATACATATAGATTCATTAGGCAACATACGAAACAATTCATATTCATGCATCAAAGAATTTAATCTAGCACGCCTAACTTCACTAGTGCCTTCATGTGTGACTTGCAAGGTGTCCGACATTTCTTTGGCATTAAGACATTGGGAGACTCTAAAGAACTCATCATAAGATAGAGCGGAGGTGATGATATTCTTAGCTTTTAAAACATATTGAATCTTCTTTTTATCATCATCGGTCCACTTATCTTTGGGGGTTAGATGAGGTACACATTCTACTTCTTTTGAGGGAATATGAGGACCATTCTCAATGGCTTCCCAAATGTTCATGTCTATAGCTTTTATGAAAATTCTCATTCTAACTTTCCAAAAAGCATAACCCTCTCCACCAAACATAGGAGGGCGGCTAATTGAAGCACCTTCACCACCAAAGGGATTCGTAGAACCCATTGTAGATTCCTCAAGGATCTTTATGAAAAAGCTCTATGCTCGTGTCTTTCGACCGAGCTCTGATACCAATTATAAGAACCTACAATCGGTGGGTGAAATAACTAGGAGACACTAGGAGAACACCTAGAAGGGGGGGTTTAATAGGTGTTAGAGAAACCTTGAAAGATTTTCGAAATATACAAATCGAAACGATTAAAACAAATAATTTTTACAAAATTTCTCATCCTTAATCGATCAAAACAAAATGTTAATCGATTAAAACACCAAGTTAATCGATTAATGAAACTTGTTAATCGATTAATTACGAAAGATTAATTTTGGTTAATCGATTAACACTTCCAGTTAATCGATTAATCACTGTTAAAACTGAAAAATCACTTTTCAATCGAACACGAAAATCAATCAATTAACACATATGATCAGAGATTAAGCGGAATTGATTAACACCAATATTCTTATTGATTACCTAGGTTATGAAAATGATTTTCCCCAAATCAATTTGCACAATTAAGATTCAATTCAATCAATTATGAAAATCAATCTTTTCTAGGTTTTCAACCAAGAACAATATTGAAATGACTTGAATGTAAAGAGTTAAGAGTTTAGAGATACTGCACAGTGATTTATCCTGGTTCACTTTCATCCACTTGAAAGCTACATCCAGTCCCCTCTTAAACCAAGAGAGATTCTTCACTATGAGGAATTAGAGTTCTCAAATTACAAGTAAATGCCTCTCAAGACTCCCTTCTCGATAGCCTACAAGAGATACCACACCCTTGCCTTGCAATCCTATTGAATCTAATCTAACCTCTTCTATTGCTTGTTGATATTGATGAGCATTTTATTTCCTATTTTTCCTTGCATTATTTTACTCCTATTATTGATACTTGTTGCCTATTTGACATTGTTTAGCTTGATTTAGTGATTTAGAGTTTATTGGACTAATATTCTGAATATTGTTTAATTTGGGATTATTTAGCCTAATTAATTCTATTTCTATTTTCAGGTCATATTTGGCACAAGGGCTTTTTGGACATTTTGGGAGTGAAGATTTAATTTTGGGAGTGAAGATTTAATGTTGGAAGAGAAGATATATGATGAAGTGAAGATTGTAATCTATCTTTAGGATTAGTTGAGATTTAGTTATATCTTTTAAGATTTAGATTTTATCTATAAGATATTTTTAGATTTAATTTAGAGATAAGCTTTCCTTAGGACCGGATTTGGGTCCATGATTTAAGCCCGTTTTGTGATTTAAAAAGCCAAATTCGTGTAAACCCTTGGAGAGACCTTCCAATCATGTTTTTTACATTCTCTCTCATAGAGAAGGCTTAGTTTTGCTCTCCAAGCTTGTGGTGGCTGCTAGGGTTTCTCTCTCTTCCCTTTTCTACACGTTTTTGGTATTTTTCTTCATGGAAGGCTAAACTCTTAGGTTAAATCCCTTTGGTAATGTATCACATACTCTTGAGGTTTTGTTCTTAATGCTATTTCGTTTTTATTCACTGTTTTCATGCTTATTGATATGTTATGGTTCGCTTAGTTCCATTCTATAGAGATAATCCATGTGTATGAATGCTTAATTTATGCAAACTCGTAAAAACTCCATGCTTTGGCTTTTAATGCTTAATTAGAGGTTTGGGTTTTGGGGTGAGAATTGAATTTTCGCTTAGTATTTAATCCTCACGAGTTGGATAGTGAAGAGGAAAGAAATTGATCTTTTGTGACCGATGATAGAGTTGTGAACGCGAGCCAAAGGGGTTTATCCGCTTTTCCTTATCTGTTTCTTCGTTTTGATTTAATTCTGTTTTGATTTCAATTATTCAATATTCAATATAAAAAAAACCCCCCCTATTTTCTATGCATACTATGTGTTCGACCTTTTGCTTGATAAGATATTCCTTGGGAGACGACCTAGAAGTCACTTCCTAGTACTATACTTAAACTGTTTTTATTTGTATCGGGTACGGCCTCGATCAAATTTGGCGCCGTTGCCGGGGAGTATCGGTTCTTGCCAAAGGTCATTAGTAGTTAGTTAGTGTCGTAGTTAGTATAGTTATTATAGTGTGTCGTGTCTGATTTAGGGTCTAGTAGTCAATTCTGATAACCGGTTGAAGTTGCACTGTTTGCTGTTTTGCTATTTTGTTGCAATTAGTGTATTTGATTGATTCTGTGGTTGCTAGTTCACATAGTTGTGGGTGGAATTTTTCCACGAAAATTTATATCCACACTACTTTTATCATATAAAAAGGTTTTGAGGCACCACGATCACTCAGATCATCACTGGTTGTGAGTTCCAGAAAAATTTTCCAAGTTTTAGTAGCACTTTCTTCAAATCGTCGCAACTTTTGACCCGTAACTCGGAATTTGACGAATTTTATATCAAATCGAAGGGAATTTTCTGAATAATCTGATTTTTCTCACTTTGTTAGAAAACTCCATCGTCTGGATCCTGAAAAAGCCGTTTTACTATTTCTTTTTTATTTTACAAGTTTTATTTTCTTAGTTTTTGGTCTCTGATTTAATTGTTTGACTTGGTTCCCTGTTGAATTTTGTCCTCAAACTTTTTGTGGTATGTTTTCATGATTTTAGGGTGCTGAAAAAAATAAAGAAAAAATTTTAAAAAAAATAAAAAATTTTGTTGCCTATTTTGGTCATGTATATTAGTGACAGTTTGCTATGCTTAATGGTGTTCTGTTCAGTACATGACTAGGGGCAACCCAAGCTACTTGCATCCATATAACCCTGAAATTGATAGAACTTATCACAGACTAGTTAGACAAAATAGGAACCAGTCCATAGGTAGTGAGTCTATTGAGTCTTTACATAGTGAGTCTGCTTCTTTTTCTTCTATTCCTATAAATTCTGATTCTTATTCTGATTATTCTGAAAATATGGCTCAACCTCCACCACGTGAGAGGACATTGAGGGAGCTGGCTGCACCTGATTTCACTATTGAAGATTTGTGCATCCAGTATCCCGATGACCCGTATGAGCTAAGGTCTGGACTAATCCATTTGTTGCCCAAGTTTAATGGTCTTGCAGGTGAGGATCCTCATAAACATCTCAAGCAGTTCCATATTGTCTGTGCTACTATGAAACCACATGATGTGCAAGAGGATCATGTTTGTCTTAAGGCATTCCCACACTCCCTAGAGGGGCTAGCCAAGGATTGGTTGTACGATCTGGCCCTTGGTTCTATCACAGTCTGGGATGACCTGAAGAGGGCATTTTTGGAGAAATTCTTCCCTGCATGCAGAACAACAGCAATCCGAAAGGATATATCAGGCATCAGGCAACAAAGTGGAGAAAGTCTCTATGAGTATTGGGAGAGATTCAAGAGACTGTGTGCGAGCTGCCCCCACCATCAGATCTCAGAGCAGCTGCTTATTCAATATTTCTATGAAGGTCTCAACCTCATGGAGAGAAACATGCTTGATGCTGCAAGTGGTGGTGCCCTAGGAGACATGACACCTTTAGAAGCCAGAGTCAAGATTGAGAAGATGGCTTCCAATTGTCAACAATTCCATGCAAGGGGCAACAGCGATGCAATCATAGTGAGAGGAGTGAATGATGTTGGCACAAGTTCTGGTAAGGTTGAGAAGCTTGAACAGAAGATAGATTCACTTACAACTTTGGTCACTCAATTGGCCATCAACCAGAAGAAGTTGTCTCTGCCTGCTAGATTATGTGGCATATGCACATCCGCTGAGCACCCCACAGATGCATGTCCTTCTGTGCAGCAGCAGCAGCTCACGACTGGTGCTGACCAACCTGAGGCATATGCCGCCAACATCTTCAACAGTAGAAACCAGCAGCCACAGAACTTTGATCTCTCTACCAACAGATAC
Source organism: Crotalaria pallida (assembly GCA_037953625.1). Lineage (NCBI taxonomy): Eukaryota > Viridiplantae > Streptophyta > Magnoliopsida > Fabales > Fabaceae > Crotalaria > Crotalaria pallida. The sequence goes on from CM075653.1 coordinate 31,200,114, forward strand.
AACCCTAGTTGGAGGAACCATCCCAACCTGAGATGGTCTGATCAGCAACCTTCACAGGTTCAATTTCAGAACAATTCTAAACCACCATATGTACCTCCTCCAGTCCAGCAACAGAGACAACAACAGGCTAATTCTGCACCACCAGCTCCTAGTACTGAGCAGCAGCCTTCATTGGAAGAGCTGATGAAACAGATGACCATGCAAAATCTCCAATTCCAACAGGAAACTAGAGCATCCATTCAAAGACAAGAGGCCTCCATTCAATCTTTGACCAATCAGATGGGACAGATGGCAACAGCAATCAACACTATGCAATCTCAGAATTCTAACAAGTTGCCATCCCAAACAGTGATCAATCCAAACCAGAATGTGAATGCCATTAGTTTAAGGTCAGGGAAGCAGATTGTCACACCCACACCAGAATCTGACCTCAACAAAGATGATCTAGTTTCAACCAACAAGAAGAGCCAAATGGTCGAGGAGAATGAGCACACAAGTACCAGAAAATCCCCTCCAGCTCAGCCTTCCACAAGCACAACACCTGCTGCTGCCCAACAACCACCCCCCATTCCTCTTCCTTTCCCACCAAGGGGGGTGACTCAAAGCAAGAAAATGGAAGAGATTGACAAAGAGATACTTGACACATTCAGGAAGGTGGAAGTCAACATACCCCTTCTTGATGCAATCAAGAAGATTCCAAGGTATGCAAAGTTCTTGAAGGATCTATGCACACACAAACGGAAGCTCAAGGGCAATGAGAGGATCAGCATGGGAAGAAATGTCTCTGCTCTTATAGGTAAACCCGTCCCTCATATTCCTGAAAAGTGTAAGGATCCTGGAACTTTCTCTGTGCCTTGTATCATAGGTAATACTAAATTTGAGAATGCTTTGCTAGATTTAGGAGCATCTATTAATGTTATGCCTATGTCTGTTTTCAAGTCTCTTTCACTTGGACCCCTTCAACCTACGGGTGTGGTTATTCACTTGGCAAATAGATCTACTGCCTACCCCGCAGGTTTGATAGAGGATGTCCTGGTTCGGGTTGAAGAGCTTATCTTTCCTGCCGATTTTTATATTCTTGATATGGAAGAGGACACCTCTCATAGTGCTGTCCCTATCATATTAGGGAGACCATTTTTGAAAACAGCCCGAACCAAGATAGATGTGCATGCAGGTACACTTTCCATGGAATTTGATGACAGTGTGGTTCGATTCAATATTTTTGATGCTATGAAACATTTTTCTGATGACCACTCTGTCTTTCATGTTGACTTGATTGATGATCTGATTGATGAGCATGTTCTAGACTTTTTGCATGATTATGATTTGCCATCTTTCACTAGCTCATTTACTTGTTCTGCATGTTCTGATTCCGAAATGTGCACTGCATGCATTGAAATTGACCAGTTTTTAAATTCTGCTACTGCATCTGTTGATTCATATGATATAGATTCAGATCATGCTAACCCCATTTCTGTTTTGCATGAGTCTAATTCACTTGTTCAGGTGCAAGCGGCAGAATCCAATTCTGCTGCTCCTTTAGTTCCATCTGTGATGCAGGCACCTTTATTGGACCTGAAGCCCCTTCCTCCTCATCTCAAATATGCTTACTGGGAGGCTGAGCAGAAACTTCTAGTGATCATCTCTACCTCCCTTTCTGTTGATCAAGAGAAGAAGCTGCTGGATGTGATTAGAGCAAACAAAAGGGCAATAGGATGGACTTTGGCAGACATACCTGGTATTAGCCCCTCCATGTGCATGCATCGGATTTTATTGGAGGATGGGGCTAAACCGGTGAGACAACCCCAGAGACGGTTGAACCCCCAGATTCTTGATGTGGTGAAGAAAGAGGTCACCAAGCTGCTGCAAGCTGGCATTATCTACCCCATTTCAGACAGCACTTGGGTAAGCCCGGTTCAAGTAGTTCCCAAGAAGTCTGGGGTGACAGTTGTCAAAAATGAGAAGGATGAGCTGATTCCCACTAGAGTGCAGAACAGTTGGAGAGTCTGCATTGATTATAGGAAGCTCAACCAGGCGACCCGCAAGGATCACTTTCCTCTTCCCTTCATTGATCAGATGTTGGAGCGCCTGGCAGGTAAATCTCACTATTGCTTCTTAGATGGTTTCTCTGGTTATTTCCAAATCTGTATTGCACCAGAGGACCAACATAAGACTACATTTACCTGTCCTTTTGGTACATTTGCTTATAGGAAGATGCCTTTTGGCCTATGCAATGCTCCTGGCACTTTTCAAAGATGTATGATGAGTATTTCTAATGACTTACTTGAGCATTGCATAGAGGTCTTCATGGATGATTTTAGTGTATATGGTTCCTCTTTTGATGCATGTCTTGATAGTTTGTCTAAGGTGCTTAATAGGTGCATTGAGACTAACCTTGTCTTGAATTTTGAAAAATGTCATTTTATGGTAGAACAAGGCATAGTCTTAAGGAACATTATTTCGCATAAGGGCATAGAGGTTGACCCTGCTAAGCTGCATGTAATATCACATTTGCCTTACCCCTCTTGCGTGCGAGAGGTGCGTTCTTTTCTTGGCCATGCAGGTTTCTATCGCAGGTTTATTCAGAACTTTAGCAAGACAGCCCTTCCACTATCCAACTTGCTTCAAAAGGATACCGCATTTGAGTTTGGAGACCAATGCAAGAAAGCATTTGATGAGCTAAAGAGAGCACTCACCACCACTCCCATCATCCAACCACCTGACTGGACTCTTCCATTTGAGCTCATGACCGATGCCTCGAATTATGCTTTGGGAGCAGTTCTCTCCCAAAGGGTTGGTAAGATGTCTCATGTGATTTATTATGCATCTAGGACTTTAGATTCAGCACAAGTTAATTACACCACAACTGAAAAAGAGCTGTTAGCCATTGTCTTTGCACTTGATAAGTTTAGATCATATCTGTTAGGTTCTAAGGTTGTGGTGTATACTGATCATGCTGCCCTGAAGTATCTTTTGAAAAAGACAGATTCCAAACCTAGGTTGATTAGATGGATGTTGCTCCTCCAGGAGTTTGATCTTGAGATTCAGGATCGGAGTGGTGCACATAACCTTGTCGCAGACCACTTGAGTAGAATAGAGAGAGAGGAGGATGCATTTCCTATCCGGGATGACTTCCCGGATGAGCAGCTTTTAGTTTTGCATGTTTCACATCCCCCTCCCCTTATTCCTTGGTTTGCTGATATTGTAAATTATATAGTTGCATCTGTTTTTCCACCCTTGGCATCCAAAGCTCAAAGACACAAATTGAAGAGCGATGCCAAGTATTATGTATGGGATGACCCCTATTTGTGGCGTTTTTGCAGTGATCAGGTCATTCGCAGGTGCATTCCAGACCAGGAGATCCAATCAGTTCTCCAATTTTGCCATGCTTCACTAGTTGGAGGCCACCTTGGCACTCAAAGGACAGCACGAAAGGTGCTAGATTCTGGATTTTATTGGCCTACCATCTTCAAGGATGCAAGCAAAATCTGCAGCTCATGTGAGCAATGTCAAAGGGCAGGAGGCACCCTATCTTGGAGGCAACAGATGCCGCAACAACCTATGTTGTTCTGTGAGGTGTTTGATGTCTGGGGTATAGATTTCATGGGCCCCTTTCCTGTTTCTTTTGGTTTTTATTATATCTTACTTGCTGTGGATTATGTATCCAAATGGGTGGAAGCTAAGGCCACCAGGACTAATGATGCTCAGGTTGTTGTAGATTTTGTAAGGACTAATATCCTTTGCAGGTTTGGCATACCTAGAGCCATAGTCTGTGATCAAGGCACACACTTCTGCAATAGATCCATGCAAGCTTTGCTCAAGAAGTATGGGGTTGTGCACAAAGTTTCTACACCATATCACCCCCAAACCAATGGGCAAGCTGAGATTTCAAACAGAGAGATCAAGCGGATTTTGGAGAAGATGGTGAAGCCTAATAGAAAGGATTGGAGCACACGATCGGAGGATGCTCTATGGGCCCATCGGACTGCTTACAAGGCACCCATAGGGATGTCACCTTATCGAGTTGTTTTTGGTAAGGCATGCCACCTGCCTGTGGAGATAGAGCACCGTGCATATTGGGCTGTGAAGCAATGTAACTTAGCTCTTGATCAAAAGGGTGAGGAGAGGAAGCTGCAGTTGAGTGAGCTAGATGAGATCCGTTTGGAGGCCTATGAGAATTCCAAGTTCTACAAAGAGAAGACCAAGAAGCTCCATGATAGCTCAATTTGCAGAAAGGAGTTCTTGGTTGGTCAAAAAGTGTTGCTCTACAACTCTAGGCTTGGACTCATGAGTGGAAAGCTCCGCTCTAAATGGATTGGACCGTTTGTAGTCACCCAGGTGTTTCCTTATGGCACTGTGGAGATCAAGAGTGAGTCCACAGACAAGAGCTTCAAAGTCAATGGCCACCGACTCAAGCCTTTCCTAACTACCCCTTCTTTGGATGATGCACCTGTGGAGGAAGCCTCATTGGTCGATCCCATTTTTGACCCACCATGATTTAGGGAGTCTTCTTTTCTCCTTCTTTACTACTTTTATTCCACTTGTCTATATCTGTCTGATTCTGCTATTTGTTTTACATTGAGGACAATGTGTGATTTAAGTGTGGGGGGGAGAGTAGTTTAGGTTGCATATTTTTGCTTTGATTTTTTAGGTTTTGCTAAGTTTTGGGCATTTTCTTGCATGTTTTTGCTTCATTTTAGTAGAGTCTTGGTATCTTGTGTCTGAATTCATGCATTTCTGTGTGTAAAGTTGCTTTTGATAATTAAGAGGTGGTAACACTGTGATAGAATTGTCCCTTTTGTGAGGATTTGAGCCTTAATTGTGGGTGGATTGCTATATATGCCACCTAATTTTTCTTTCATGTGTGATTGCACTCTGGATTACTTGCACTCTAGAACTTGACTTGACTCTTGTTGATACTTGATATTCCCATGCACATTTTGAAATGATTTAGGCATTGTTTTTTCTTGAATAAGCCACTAGCCATATGAGCCTACCTTGAATGAATTTATCCTTTGATAGCCCCTTTGAGCCTTTATATCCCTTTTCTTTGTTCTTTAGCTCATTACAAGCCTATGACTGAAAAACCATGATTGTCCTAACCTTAGGGAATGTTGGAGCTTTGGAATTGTTTTGGGAATGGGTATTAAGTAAGCGAGGGTGCTTTGTTCTTCATCTCTTGTGAGTTCTGGGTTTTGCCTCTATGGTCGGTGATGTAATTATGGCTTTATCTCATTATGCCATTTTTATTGTTTCTTCTTTTCTTTCGTTCATGAAGTTCTGCAATGTAATGCAATTCAAAAAAAAAAGAAAAGAAAAGAAAAAAAAAAGAAAAAAGAAGAAGAAGAAGAAGAAGAAAAAGAAAAAAAATGGAATAAAAGGTTGATTGAGGCATGGAGGTTTGGAATTAGAGGTTGTTGTTATGTTTACCATTTCATTCTGGGGTGGATTGTGCTTATTTTTTTTACTTATTCCCCATTGCTCCTTTATTTCCTTGGGTTTTAGCTACATTTCCCATATTTTTATCCTACCTTGTCCTTGGCCCCATTACAACCCTGAAAAGACCTTTTGATCTTAATGTGCATGTGTGTTGATTGTTGATGTTAGAGGCTTGTCAAGCCTATGGTTGTGTTTGTTTTTCATGATGTGCCTTGAGTGTAAACACTGATTAACCTTAAACACTTAAGTGTAAACACTATTGAGTGATCCTTGTGAGTTTCTACCATCTTTGTGACTACCCTCTTGATGTCATTGGTTTTCTTTGCATATTTGAAATAATTGGATGATGTTCATGAATGCCTTGATTCTTTGGTCCTTATTTTCTTCGTGTGCTCGATTTTGCCCATTTCTTTGCATTTCCTAGAATTCATTGTGAAGTATGTAATCTCTTAGGTTTGCATTCATTAGTTTTAGTAATCTTGTTACATGATTCACTTTGGTGCATATTGATCTTCTCAGTCCTAATTCTTAGTTTTGCCCAGGAGTGCAAAAGGATAAGTGTAGGGGTATTTGATGAGCATTTTATTTCCTATTTTTCCTTGCATTATTTTACTCCTATTATTGATACTTGTTGCCTATTTGACATTGTTTAGCTTGATTTAGTGATTTAGAGTTTATTGGACTAATATTCTGAATATTGTTTAATTTGGGATTATTTAGCCTAATTAATTCTATTTCTATTTTCAGGTCATATTTGGCACAAGGGCTTTTTGGACATTTTGGGAGTGAAGATTTAATTTTGGGAGTGAAGATTTAATGTTGGAAGAGAAGATATATGATGAAGTGAAGATTGTAATCTATCTTTAGGATTAGTTGAGATTTAGTTATATCTTTTAAGATTTAGATTTTATCTATAAGATATTTTTAGATTTAATTTAGAGATAAGCTTTCCTTAGGATTTGGGCCCATGATTTAGGCCCGTTTTGTGATTTAAAAAGCCAAATTCGTGTAAACCCTTGGAGAGACCTTCCAATCATGTTTTTTACATTCTCTCTCATAGAGAAGGCTTAGTTTTGCTCTCCAAGCTTGTGGTGGCTGCTAGGGTTTCTCTCTCTTCCCTTTTCTACACGTTTTTGGTATTTTTCTTCATGGAAGGCTAAACTCTTAGGTTAAATCCCTTTGGTAATGTATCACATACTCTTGAGGTTTTGTTCTTAATGCTATTTCGTTTTTATTCACTGTTTTCATGCTTATTGATATGTTATGGTTCGCTTAGTTCCATTCTATAGAGATAATCCATGTGTATGAATGCTTAATTTATGCAAACTCGTAAAAACTCCATGCTTTGGCTTTTAATGCTTAATTAGAGGTTTGGGTTTTGGGGTGAGAATTGAATTTTCGCTTAGTATTTAATTCTCACGAGTTGGATAGTGAAGAGGAAAGAAATTGATCTTTTGTGACCGATGATAGAGTTGTGAACGCGAGCCAAAGGGGTTTATCCGCTTTTCCTTATCTGTTTCTTCGTTTTGATTTAATTCTGTTTTGATTTCAATTATTCAATATTCAATATAAAAAAAACCCCCCCTATTTTCTATGCATACTATGTGTTCGACCTTTTGCTTGATAAGATATTCCTTGGGAGACGACCTAGGAGTCACTTCCTAGTACTATACTTAAACTATTTTTATTTGTATCGGGTACGGCCTCGATCAATATCCCCACAACAAGTCTTCCACTTGCTTGATGATGCCTCACACCAAGACTTCCAATTTCTTGTTATCACAACAAGACTTCCAATTGCTTGTTAACACAGCAAGACTTCCAAGATAACTTTGCTTGATGAACAACCACCAAGTCTTCCTTTGTTGTAGATAGCTTGCCTTCTTTGCAATGATTACAACTTAAATGAAAAACAATAGCAATCCTAAAATCTCTTTCAATAGCTATGAAAATATCAACATAAGAGATTCAAAGATTCTTGATCAAAGAATGTAAAAGTTGAAAGCTTTGATCTATGAAAGTGAGAGAGAATAGTGTGGCATTGATCTTTGTAAATTTGATGTAAAAATGATGCTTGATAATCACAATGATTAGGAAAAGGTTTATATAGAATACCCAAAAGTTAGTAGCACTAAAAACTGATTTTGAGAAGTGAAAAACGTATTTTAAAAATCAGTTCCGCAGGTGTTAATCGATTAACTCATCTTGTTAATCGATTAAACAGTGTTAAAAACATGTTAATCGATTAACCACTCCTCTTAATCGATTAATCACTGCTAAAGTCAATTAAAAACTTGTTTTCTCAAAACTAAACCTTTTCTTTCAAACCTTTAAGCCACCTATTGATTTTAGGTTAAGTGAATACTCAAATTATGATATAATCATGACCTTGATAGAGATTCACTACCCTCTATAAGACTCTACCCAAACTCATTAAAATAAAAGACTTAAGCTTGAGAGGCTAAAGATATTACAATAAAACACAAATTAAGTCTTCATGAGCTTGCTCTCTCTTCATCAATGTTGAGTGTTGATTTGCTTGTTGAAATTCTTCAAACCTTGAGCGTGATTAAACCATTTATAGCTTGTTCAAAACCTTTGTCATTATCAAAACCTTCTCACTGGATCTAACAATACTAATGTTCTTTATAACTTTAGAATTTAATTACACTTATGGATAAATAAAAAGAGGGATGTTACAGGGGACACCTCATCCCATCTGTGCCGCTTCAGGCTTTACTGTTGGCACCTCCTGTCATAGGCGCTACCTTGCTTCTAATTGATTGTTTAACTCTTATTGCTTGTGCTTCGTATCACCTCTTGTCATTGGTTCTACTTTTCTTTATGCTTTTCTCGATATTATCGATTTGTAGACACTTGGATTTCTAGATTGTTCTGACTTCTTGACTTTGTGCTCATGCTCGCCTTTGCATGATCTACTTTGATGTGTGAATATGCTCTGGTGCTCCTTGCATTAGGGGCTTGTTGTTACTACAGACTTCTTCGTTTCAATTGTGTCAGGATGCTTTGGCTTTCTTATGACAGCGGACTGTGATGAATTCTTGATTTTAGCTTGGTTGTTGTTCAGTCATCAAGTAATCTGAGTCCGCCTTGGTTACGTTATGTTTGGAACAGTTTTGCGTCAGTCACTTGTAAGCTTTTTGGCTTGCTTTCGTCTGGCACCTTGCTCTTGCAACTGATTTTATGCTTCAGTGTTTAAGTATGCCTCTGAGTAACATACTTTCCAGGACCTTGTACTCGTACTGGTCATTACAAAGCTCGCATTCACGCTCACTTTGCATGTACGCCTTTACAATTGTGATCATAGCCGCCTTTAAGGTTCGCTTTTGACTTCTGGCTAGCTGGTTTGCTAGGAAATATCTTCTGTTTTATCCGCATTTATGCTTGGGTTCAATTATGTCCGCTTTTGCACATGTGTTTGCTCTTCAATTACCGCATGTTGTTCATTGTCGTGTGAGGAATTATGAGCTTTGCATTTTATTTTTCTGTTGCGCTCGAGTATCTACATTGACTTGGTATTCAATTTCTGGCTTGCCTTCTCTTGCACGCTTTTGCTTTGAAGTCGCCTTCGTCTATTTGGTTTGAATTCATTGTCAGCTTTTGATCGTAGCTTCTGATATAACTTTGCTCTCAAATTTTTGGTTTGTTATTAGCAACTTCCTGTTTGCATTTTCTCCAGGATTTCTAGCTTCAACACCGTCTCTTTTCTGATGCGCCTTCTTTAGAGGTCGCTCTTGGATCTGCACGCTTTCTTCTCCCTTTCTTCCCTTTGGAACTGAACTAAGGACGCCTTTAGATGGATGATTCTAGGCAGGGCGTCGTCTTCTAATATGATTTCATCTTTTCTCTTTGCTTGATTTCGATTTGCTTGATTGTCACTGATCTTTCTATTTGTGCTGGGCTGCTTTCTCTTGAAACTTTGCTCTTGTTTCATTATTCGCTCTTTGATACTTCACTTTTGATCGCCTTCTCACTGGGCGAGAGCGCTTTTCTATTATGGATAGATCAGATGCTTCTTGTTCTTAATGGAGGAAGCGGTCCTCCCATGACATTGAGTATCTTAGAAAAACATGGAAAATCATGACCTAAGAACATACTTAGGACTTTCCGGACGTGAGGAAGATATCGTTCATTGTTCCTACATAAATAAATTTCGTTTTTTAGGATATTTTCATGCTACGCATATCCGCTTTGTTGGTTATTTCTAGTATTATTTACAAAATAAATCATGCATCATTATGTATTATTGCCAAGATCATGTTTTCATGTAACGCTTTTCAAAAGAACGCCACCTCAACATCTAAATCATGCAGCTTATAACTAGAAACACTATGTTTGCAAGATGGAATTATGAAAAACAGTTTCTTCACATCATGCCATGGTTGAGCCAAGAAAATTTAATAAGATTATGACAACATGATGTACTAGTTTTAGCAAACATTCATTTATACAGACTTATCTAATTATTGCCTTTGTAGTCAAGTATTTCACACATATCAGAGCGACACCATTCATGAATATGAACATACATATAAGATTCTCGACCATGATAAACACAGAGTCTAAAAATCAAACAATCTTCATATCATATCATGTTACGACAATGCTATTCTAGACAAAGTAAGATTAAATCATTGTCATCAAGATAATGTCATTCATGCAACTAGCTAGGCAGAGCATGATGTCATATGAAAGCAATCCTACTAAAGCCATATTTGGACATAGATGCAAAAAATGAGCATACAACAACCATATTTCCTTAATTGTACATACAGTAATTGATATGAATATTTGAATAATACACATAATCAAGACATAGTGCACATTTCCTTTCATCATGATCAATATCTATTATAATTAAATTCATCAAACTACATACTAGCATATGCACTGAGTTAAGAGTTATATGTACTTAGCTTATAGTGCAGATAACATGAAGCATTTTTCCATGTAAACTCTCTGGTTGCGCCTTTGCTCATGAGTTTCTACTTTCTGTAATGTGGCGCCTTCTTAAGTAAGAGTGTACTTTCACCCCTTTGGTTGCATGACCGCCTTCTGAAAAGCTAGGTAGAGTGAACGTGGTTGCCTTTTGAAACGTCGCCTTTCTAGACAGTTGGGCTCACAATAAACTCGGTAGCCTCTCGGGCGAGTCTCGTCATCCTCTGGAAAGTTTATATCAGAGCGAACCTGGTCGCCTTCTGTGAGCACGCCTTTTGGGGAGATCGCTCTCTGGGAAGCGCCTTCTAGGGTGCTCGCCTTTTGGAGAGCAGACCGCCTTTCGAGAAGGTCGCTTTTGGGCTGAAAGACAACCTCCTTGCTACAACGCTTCTTTAGTTGGAGACTGATGATATCAGTGGAGTGCCTTCAGGAGCTATCTTGTAAGTAGTGCTTCTAGGAGCATTTCCTTCACCGTTTGGAGCCATAACTTCCCCAGTGGAGTCGCTAAATTGTTTCGGATCTTTTTATTGCAAAAGATGTAATTATACAGAGATTAATGGGTTCGTAAACTTAATGAAGTTTTGGCCTCAAAGGCGTACGAATTCTACAGAACGTACAAATAGAGGAATATTGTATGTTATTTCTACTACATTTAGGTACACCTTTGGTGGTCAGACTTGGTGGAGACGCCTTCTGGAGTAGAGAGTGGAATCACAGCTTGTGAGGCATTGGCCATGGTGATGGTAGCTACAACGTTTGTGCAGTGGCTACAGTGACAAAGCACCTTGTTGCTATGGTGACAGTGGGGGTGCTCGCTTTGCTGTTCACCCTCTCTCTTTCTCACGTTTCTCATTGTTGCTTCTCTTTGATGTTCTTGCTCTTATACTTAGAGAAGAGAACTAGTGTTTCATGTGTTTATTGTTGCTGGAGTTCTGATTGTGTTTGTTCTAATGGTTGAAGTTGTTGTTGTTAAGTTTGAAGAGAGTAAGAGGCGTGCGTTCTGCTGCTCGCCTTTGCACCTCTTCTTCTTCTTCTTCTTCGTGTTCTTCCTCTAAATTTCAGAGGAGAGAAACTTGTGTTTTGTGTGTGGTGTTGCCCTTGCTCTGTTGTATGTGGCATCTATTATACCCCTCAAAGATCATATTGGCTTCAAGTTCGTCCCTCCGTCCAACTCTGTCACAGTAAGCCTAACGGAAGCTGATGTGGCTCGTTTGTTGCTGCGTTGGCCAAGTCGCGGGCATCCTACATGGCAATTGATTAATTATGTAAATGAAAATTAAAACTAATTAAAATGAAAATTAAAACCAATTAAAAAAGAAAAAACGAAGATTCTCAGAGAAGCCTCACATTCTACCCTCTCCTCTCTGTCTTCGTGTCTCCCTATTCTCTGAGAAGTGTCTCGATTTTCTCTGAGAAGTCTCACCCCATACTGTAACAAACTACTAACGCATCTCCTTCTCACTTCAAAAATCAAACTTTAAAGCCATCGTTGGGAGCCAAGATCCGAAGGGCGAACGTTGTGGTGTTGGTCGCGCTGAATCAGGGAGGGTTTGGTTTTGCGCTGGTCATCAAGGAGGCTTTTGCTCGAGGTGCATCGAGGAGGGGTTTGCTCCCTGTTATTTATACTGCAAGAGGTAAGGGTTTGTTATTCTCCTTAATAATGTACGTTTTGCTTCATTTGAATGGACCCCACATGCATGAAACTTCACCATTGATGATTCAAATGGTCCCCTCAGTTCGTGTGGTTTTGAATTGTTTATTAGTCATTTCATGCAAATATTCTGATATTGGCCCCCCTTTGTACGGATATTCTATTTTTGGGTTTGGGAAAAAGTGTTTTTGTAGGGTTTTTTTTAATATTGTTATCTATTTGTGTGGACCCTATTTTGATTCCATCACTGTTATCTATTTGTAGGATGTCTTGGTATTTGTCATTAGCGTTTCATCATGGTGGGAGGTTCACATTTGAGGGGGAAAATGGTGTAAGGTATGTAGAGGGGGAGGAAGATGTGTGGCATGCTTTTGATTTAGATTTCCTATCCCCTCTTGCTATAGCAGATTTGTTCAAAGAACAGTATGGGGAAGGATATCACCAATGCTTTTATTGTGTGCCTGATGTTGAGGAGCTGAGCCTTGGGTTAAGGCTTTTAAAGAATGACAACTCTTGTGTTCAATTAATGAAACATATTGTGAGGACTAGAAGTAGGGAGGTTAATTTTTATTTCATGCAAAAACCTACTGTAGTAGAAATATCAAAAGAGGAATTAGAGGATGATGAACATGCTCAACCTCAAACAGAGGCTCAACTAAAAGCACAGGCCCAAACTTCAACACAAGCCCAATATGAAACACAAGCCCAACCTCACACTTTCCCTCCAAGCCATAATCCAAGTGATCCACCTCAACCCAACAAAAACCCTCATATTGCCCCTGTAGGTCCTCAAAATACTGCCCCTAACAACATTGTTCCCTTCTTCAAGCACTATTGGGCCCTCCGCTCCATCAGGTGCTGGCCAATCTGGAAATGAGGATGCTATTGGGCCTTCTGGACTTGATACTACCCCTTCTAGGCCCAAAGTTATAACGCCAGCTAGAAGGTGTAACACCCCGATTTGACAACTTGAAAACATAATTCATTTAGTTCAATATAGTGAAAATTTGGCCAATTTTTTTTTTAACGTAACATGGGTACGAGGATCTCTAAGTTCCAAAATAATTTGCATCATAAATTTGATCCTCACATCACACGTTGTACTTCAAGTTCCAAATAGAGATGTTACGAAACATCGCACTTTGAAACTCGTTTTCACAAATCACATTTAAAAGCCCATATCTTTTATGTTTAACCAGAAAACTTAACGTTGATTGTCCAGCTTTATAAAACATCTTTCGGGTGTACATGTGGATACAGTTAATGATGTCTAAGTATCTGATAAGGGAGTACAATACTTGGACATAGACACTGTAACAGTAGGCTTCCGCTAACGTGATGCTCCTCAGCAAGTTGAATCATCCACCATCGAATCCTCGAGTCGAGCTGAGCCTTCTTCTTCTTTGAGACTCCATCACGGTCGTGTCTTCGTAGCCCAACGCTTGAAGCACCGACTCTCAAGGAAATCTACTTACTCTGTCACCTGTGGACATCGACACCGAAGTCCACAGGGAAGGGAAAGATAGAGAGAGTAAGCATTCCGAACGACGCATCGTCGACGGTGTGGGTTTACGATAGGCAAAATATTAAGACCATACAAGCATACAATAATACACATCCACAGCACAACAATATAGCAGATAATTATACATAATGCATGAGGATGCAATGCAATCATCGCACTAACTAACGTCTCATCTTTTCATTGGGGAAATTCTCTTAGTTAAGTCGTCTCACTCATTCGAATCTCTTAAATAGCTCATCTCGCAAAGTCGAATCTCTTATCGTATCGCTTTCTCAAAGCCGAAGTCTCATAGATCACATATCTTAAGTCAATCGCATCAGGATTCAAGCTTTAGGGTTTAAGGTTCAGGTTTACATCTCCTCAATCCATCCACCTAGTCGGAAGCAATCAGAAGTACAGGATCTCTACCACTCCGGCTTCAAGAGACTACGCCAAAATATAATATAAAATGCCCGGGAAAATAATGTCATGACAAGGGGCGTCAACCTCCACCGAGTTCAAGCATCCCTCTTCTGATCCTGATTTAGTCAAGGGGCGTCAGTCATCTGTCTAGTGATCATGCAGTACTTCAACTACGACACTGGACTACTCACCCCTACCTGGGATGGTCAACCCAGGTCCCTTGTAGCTTTTCCCGCCTAGACAGACTCCTCTTCAGGCTTCTTGACGAGTCACCGTCATTGCCTTCCCCTATCCCAATCATCAAGTGATTACCACGCAGGTAAACACCGTATCTTCCTCTCCACTACTTCGGGTAAGGGTTTTAGAACGAAAAGGTTCTATTCGATTTGTCCTACTGTCGACCCATCCTATGTCTCCTCCGTCATATAACACCAACCATATGCGGGTTGCTTCTGATGGGACTCGACTACTATGTTTGATGAGCTCCGACCCATCCAAAATCACATTCGGCACATAGCTCCGACCATATGCAGGATATCCACAATCTCTCTGACGGGCTACAACCCATTCAGAGTCAACCTCGCCATATAGCTACGACTATATGTGGAATATCAAACATCATTCTGACGGGCTACGACCCACTCAGAACCACCATCAGCATACGGCTCCGACCATATGCGGGATATCCATCAAACATTAATAGATAGGCTCCGACCTATCTCAACTCGCTCTCAACATATGGCTACGACCATATGGAGGCTATCTCAACATATGGCTACGACCATATGGAAATCATCTCAACACATGGCTACGACCATGTGGAAACATTCTCTCAACACATGGCTACGACCATGTGGAAACACTCTCAGTAAGTGGCTACGACCACATAGATAAACTCTTTATAGAGTTCAGCATCCGTTGTATCCATACTTGAAGACCTCATCGTTGTCACAACATCAGCTCGATTCACACATTCGGCGCATCTGCATCATCCGGTGCCATCACGCATTCCACCCCTTGGAGTTTCGCTCGAGTCGTTGGGGGATTTCTTATAGTTTTTCTATGTCTTTTCTATCTTATATTATGTCGCGGGATGATGCATCATGCTCATGCAATGACAATATAAGCAACAATATTTCTCAACATAAATAAATATATCAATCAATCAATACCATGAAATGGTATAGGTCTGAGTCTTCGTATACCGCAATACAAACAATCACACAATTTATTGGGTATACTACTAGCTACGATAGACCTTTACTCCGACTTTGAGAGAGTACGGAGTGTCCTAATAGATAACCTAAATACCACGGTGTCTTAGGGAAGCTTCTCTCTCACCTCAACTCCAGCAAATACCTCTTCCGAAATCGTTGCGGGTCCTCCGGACTGTCAGCTGCTCTAGGTTCTTGACTTATACGCACCTTACACTAGATAGAAGACACTAACGTTACTAGTCTATCTAAATGATCGTCATACTCAAAGCGCGTTTTCGAAAACTTCTTTCACTTCTTGTCGGACAATCGTAAAACGTCAAGATTTTTCTTAAATCAAAATCCAACTTTTCTTAAATCACGTACCATTTAAAAATTAAAATTTAAAACCAATCAAACACATTTTCAGGATTGAAAAACAATTTAAATAAAATCTGGACAGCAAAGATGCTAGTCCATAAAGCACTCTTTAGAAAATCCGATAACACCGTAAAATCGCACTTTCTTAAAACCAACTTTATCTTAGATTAAGTACTCATCAAAACTCAACCTCAAATCACTTTGAAAACATCCTTAAATAAGAAATACAACTTATAAAGATTCTGGACAGCATCATATGCTAAGTCCCAAGTTCATTTTTTTCATTATTCAAAACCAATTAAAATCCACAGACAAACCAAGTATCTTGAAAACAATTAAATAAACACCTTGATTAACAGTTTTCCAACCAAATAAGGCAATGAAACATATAGGCACATATAAATTGAATCATACTCATGTAAACACTTTAAATAAAACAAATTGGTTGTTGGTCCATTCCGGGCAACCACAACTAAGATTCGAAAACACCGAAAAATCGTTATTTAATCTCTTTAATATTCCATGTTAAAATGATCATTTGAAATGATTTATTTTCAAACATACACTTATGAAATCAAATAGGGCAGCAACTAGTAAACCCAAAACATTTTTCAATTAATCAAATTCTTTTCAAGATCAATCAACATTCAAAAGATCAATTACAACATCGTAATTGAGTAAATAATTACTAGACACTTTAAACAAATAAATTCAATTAGCATGCATCACCTAAAACAAACCATTTAGCACATAGCACATAGCACATTTTTCAAGTCATGATTCCAAACTAATAGCCTAGACCGAAACACCGTAAACAATCAATCTTGTAAACTCAATCATGCATAGTCTAGTCATACTATCAAGCAATCACTTATTCAATTATTTCAAGCCATTATAATCACCATACAGATCCAGTCAAGTCATGAAATGAAGTACAAAATTCATGTTTGTCAAAAACACTTAGATAAAGCTTTTGTTCAATGGCGGGGAAAGCACAAAGGATAAAATCTAAAACTATACCAAATCAATTTGTTTAATCCTAAAAACTTCCAGAACATACCAATATATGTTAAAGTTAATCATATAAAATTTCCAAGTCATTTGAACAATCTTAAGTTAGGTTTTCAATCAGATTTTGTATAGAAAGCAAGATGGAACGATTGCTGACCTGAGGCCAAAATGCCATAATTAAAAATAGTGTTTCAACTCCGAATGAAAATTGGTATAAATCTTCCTTGCACAATCAAGATCATCTCATAAAAACTTCAGATTATTTGGAGTTGTGCACGTCGTACTTTTTCAATTAAAATTGTTACTAAGTCTGGAAAATCTGAACCAAATGGTTCACTGTTTTTCAATTGGTAAAAATATCAAAACAACTCCAAATCACCCCAAATTTTACAGAGAGTCACAAGACATGTTTAAGGAGTTACCATAAAAAGTTCAAGCAATTTAGAGTAGTTTAGGTCAGAAAACTCGGTTTAGGTATTTCCTTGAAAACTTACTTTTCCGAAATCGTTTTCACCAAAATGACTTCATTTCAATTAACAAACCAATTCCAAAAAATCTTATAAAAATTCAGGGACAATCAATTTAACCTAATTAAAACAGTGGACGAGTTTCAAAATCATCAAACATGTATAAGCACTACTTGTCCAAATCTTTTTCATTAAAAATCTTAGGCTTCCATAATTAACACCAAACAACCAAAAATTCATTTAAAATGTCAAAACAATTCCAAATCTCTTCAAATTAAATTTTCCAGAATCCATTTAAATAGCATCAATGATCACATATTAAAATTTCAAGGCAATCCAATTTAGCATAGCTATTGTTTCTCAATGTTTCTTACAAGAAAATCACTTATAAATTAAGATTTCAGCATTTAATCAATTTGTTCAAACCAAAACATTTTCACATAATTCATCAAGCAAGTAGAAACATAATCCTAGCATGCATTTTCTATGTAAAACCGTGAGCATCAAACAAGTCTTTAAACAATTTTGGTTTCACTTAAAACACATAAAATCAACTCAATATTTCATGAAAATCACATACACATAGCCAAAATCCAACATTAAAACTCCTAGCCTAGCAATCAAGTACAAACCGTGACCATCACAACATCACACATCATTAAATCTCAAGATTATGACATGCAAGAGATCATTCAAAAAGGAAAATCACACTTTCATGAAGATCATCACAAAGCCAAATCATGCATGTCTCAAGATCATAATTTTAACATAGTTTTATTCATTTAAGTCTTAGGTCATCATATGCATGCACCTTGATCTAAATAAAACTTGATTTTTTTTTAACAAAAACATCATGGATCCGTGATATGCATCCAAGATCAAGACTCAAACAAATTTTCTATTCACCAAAACCACTCATAAACTCATAGATCGTTACATGCACATATAAACAAATTAACATCAAAACTTCTAACCTAAAAGTCAAGCAAAACCATGGCCATCATAAAGAAAATCACTAAGAAAATCAATCATTCTCAAAGATCTTTACATAAAAAACTCAAGCATCAAACACATCATAGTTTAGGCTTTGATCTTAGCATGTATGCAACCAAAAACACTAGATCCTTGAAAAATCTTTCATGAAAACTTAAAATCAACTTCTCTTCAAACACTTTTAAGAAATCAAAGAGGAAAACACTTTCTTAACAAAAACTTCAAGATCAAGTTTAAAAATCAACATGCATGGTTGATCGAGGCCGTACCCGATACAAATAAAAACAGTTTAAGTATAGTACTAGGAAGTGACTCCTAGGTCGTCTCCCAAGGAATATCTTATCAAGCAAAAGGTCGAACACATAGTATGCATAGAAAACAGGGGGGGTTTTTTTTTGTATTGAATATTGAATAATTGAAATCAAAACAGAATTAAATCAAAATGAAGAAACAGATAAGGAAAAGTGGATAAACCCCTTTGGCTCGCGTTCACAACTCTATCATCGGTCACAAAAGATCAATTTCTTTCCTCTTCACTGTCCAACTCGTGAGAATTAAATACTAAGCGAAAATTCAATTCTCACCCCAAAACCCAAACCTCTAATTAAGCATTAAAAGCCAAAGCATGGAGTTTTTACGAGTTTGCATAAATTAAGCATTCATACACATGGATTATCTCTATATAATGGAACTAAGCGAACCATAACATATCAATAAGCATGAAAACAGTGAATAAAAACGAAATAGCATTAAGAACAAAACCTCAAGAGTATGTGATACATTACCAAAGGGATTTAACCTAAGAGTTTAGCCTTCCATGAAGAAAAATACCAAAAACGCGTAGAAAAGGGAAGAGAGAGAAACCCTAGCAGCCACCACAAGCTTGGAGAGCAAAACTAAGCCTTCTCTATGAGAGAGAATGTAAAAAACGTGAATGGAAGCTCTCTCCCAGGGTTTACACGAATTTAGCTTTTTAAATCTCAAAACGGGCCTAAATCATGGGCCCAAATCCAAAGGAAAGCTTATCTCTAAATTAAATCTAAAAAAAATCTTATAGATAAAATCTAAATCATAAAAGATATAACTAAATCTCAACTAATCCTAAAGATAGATTACAATCTTCACTTCATCATATATCTTCTCTTCCAAAATTAAATCTTCATTCCCAAAATGTCCAAAAAGCCCTTGTGCCAAATATGACCTGAAAATAGAAATAGAATTAATTAGGCTAAATAATCCCAAATTAAACAATATTTAGAATAGTAGTCCAATAAACTCTAAATCACTAAATCAAGCTAAACAATGTCAAATAGGCAACAAGTATCAATAATAGGAGTAAAATAATGCAAGGAATAATGGGAAATAAAATGCTCATCAAATACCCCCACACTTATCCTTTTGCACTCCTGGGCAAAACTAAGAATTAGGACTGAGAAGATCAATATGCACCAAAGTGAATCATGCAACAAGATTACTACAACTAATGAATGCAAACCTAAGAGATTACATACTTCACAATGAATTCTAGGAAATGCAAAGAAATGGGCAAAATCGAGCACATGAAGAAAATAAGGACCAAAGAATCAAGGCATTCATGAACATCATCCAATTATTTCAAATATGCAAAGAAAACCAATGACATCAAGAGGGTAGTCACAAAGATGATAGAAACTCACAAGGATCACTCAATAGTGTTTACACTCAAGTGTTTAAGGTTAATCAGTGTTTACACTCAAGGCACATCATGAAAAACAAACACAACCATAGGCTTGACAAGCCTCTAACATCAACAATCAACACACATGCACATTAAGATCAAAAGGTCTTTTCAGGGTTGTAATGGGGCCAAGGACAAGGTAGGATAAAAATATGGGAAATGTAGCTAAAACCCAGGGAATAGAGGAGCAATGGGGAACAAGTAAAAAAAATAAGCACAATCCACCCCAGAATGAAATGGTAAACATAACAACAACCTCTAATTCCAATCCTCTATGCCTCAATCAACCTTTTATTCCATTTTTTTTTCTTTTTTTTTTCTTCTTCTTCTTTCTTTCTTTTTTTTTCATCATTCATTTTTTCAATTTTTTTTTTCATTGCAGAACTTCATGAACGAAAGGAAAGAAGAAACAACAAAAATGGCATAATGAGATAAAGCCATAATTACATCACCGACCATAGAGGCAAAACCCAGAACTCACAAGAGATGAAGAACAAAGCACCCTCGCTTACTTAATACCCATTCCCAAAACAATTCCAAAGCTCCAACATTCCCTAAGGTTAGGACAATCATGGTTTTTCAGTCATAGGCTTGTAATGAGCTAAAGAACAAAGAAAAGGGATATAAAGGCTCGAAGGGGCTATCAAAGGATAAATTCATTCAAGGTAGGCTCATATGGCTAGTGGCTTATTCAAGAAAAAAAACAATGCCTAAATCATTTCAAAATGTGCATGGGAATATCAAGTATCAACAAGAGTCAAGTCAAGTTCTAGAGTGCAAGTAATCCAGAGTGCAATCACACATGAAAGAAAAATTAGGTGGCATATATAGCAATCCACCCACAATTAAGGCTCAAATCCTTACAAAAGGGACAATTCTATCACAGTGTTACCACCTCTTAATTATCAAAAGCAACTTTACACACAGAAATGCATGAATTCAGACACAAGATACCAAGACTCTACTAAAATGAAGCAAAAACATGCAAGAAAATGCCCAAAACTTAGCAAAACCTAAAAAATCAAAGCAAAAATATGCAACCTAAACTACTCTCCCCCCCACACTTAAATCACACATTGTCCTCAATGTAAAACAAATAGCAGAATCAGACAGATATAGACAAGTGGAATAAAAGTAGTAAAGAAGGAGAAAAGAAGACTCCCTAAATCATGGTGGGTCAAAAATGGGGTCGACCAATGAGGCTTCCTCCACAGGTGCATCATCCATAGAAGGAGAGGTTAGGAAAGGCTTGAGTCGGTGGCCATTGACTTTGAAGCTCTTGTCTGTGGACTCACTCTTGATCTCCACAGTGCCATAAGGAAACGCCTGGGTGACTACAAACGGTCCAATCCATTTAGAGCGGAGCTTTCCACTCATGAGTCCAAGCCTAGAGTTGTAGAGCAACACTTTTTGACCAACCAAGAACTCCTTTCTGGAAATTGAGCTATCATGGAGCTTCTTGGTCTTCTCTTTGTAGAACTTAGAATTCTCATAGGCCTCCAAACGGATCTCATTTAGCTCACTCAACTGCAGCTCCTCTCCTCACCCGCTTGATCAAGAGCTAAGTTGCATTGCTTCACAGCCCAATATGCACGGTGCTCTATCTCCACAGGCAGGTGGCATGCCTTACCAAAAACAACCCGATAAGGTGACATCCCTATGGGTGCCTTGTAAGCAGTCCGATGGGCCCATAGAGCATCCTCCAATCGTGTGCTCCAATCCTTTCTATTAGGCTTCACCATCTTCTCCAAAATTCGCTTGATCTCTCTGTTTGAAATCTCAGCTTGCCCATTGGTTTGGGGGTGATATGGTGTAGAAACTTTGTGCACAAACCCATACTTCTTGAGCAAAGCTTGCATGGATCTATTGCAGAAGTGTGTGCCTTGATCACTGACTATGGCTCTAGGTATGCCAAACCTGCAAAGGATATTAGTCCTGACAAAATCTACAACAACCTGAGCATCATTAGTCCTGGTGGCCTTAGCTTCCACCCATTTGGATACATAATCCACAGCAAGTAAGATATAATAAAAACCAAAAGAAACAGGAAAGGGGCCCATGAAATCTATACCCCAGACATCAAACACCTCACAGAACAACATAGGTTGTTGCGGCATCTGTTGCCTCCAAGATAGGGTGCCTCCTGCCCTTTGACATTGCTCACATGAGCTGCAGATTTTGCTTGCATCCTTGAAGATGGTAGGCCAATAAAATCCAGAATCCAGCACCTTTCGTGTTGTCCTTTGAGTGCCAAGGTGGCCTCCAACTGGTGAAGCATGGCAAAATTGGAGAACCGATTGGATCTCCTGGTCTGGAATGCACCTGCGAATGACCTGATCACTGCAAAAACGCCACAAATAGCGGTCATCCCATACATAATACTTGGCATCGCTCTTCAATTTGTCTCTTTGAGCTTTGGATGCCAAGGGTGGAAAAACAGATGCAACTATATAATTTACAATATCAGCAAACCAAGGAATAAGGGGAGGGGGATGTGAAACATGCAAAACTAAAAGCTGCTCATCCGGGAAGTCATCCCGGATAGGAAATGCATCCTCCTCTCTCTCTATTCTACTCAAGTGGTCTGCGACAAGGTTATGTGCACCACTCTGATCCTGAATCTCAAGATCAAACTCCTGGAGGAGCAACATCCATCTAATCAACCTAGGTTTGGAATCTGTCTTTTTCAAAAGATACTTCAGAGCAGCATGATCAGTATACACCACAACCTTAGAACCTAATAGATATGATCTAAACTTATCAAGTGCAAAGACAATGGCTAACAGCTCTTTTTCAGTTGTGGTGTAATTAACATGTGCTGAATCTAAAGTCCTAGATGCATAATAAATCACATGAGACATCTTACCAACCCTTTGGGAGAGAACTGCTCCCAAAGCATAATTCGAAGCATCAGTCATGAGCTCAAATGGGAGGGTCCAATCAGGTGGTTGGGTGATGGGAGTGGTGGTGAGTGCTCTCTTTAACTCATCAAATGCTTTCTTGCATTGGTCTCCAAACTCAAATGCGGTATCCTTTTGAAGCAAGTTGGATAGTGGAAGGGCTATCTTGCTAAAGTTCTGAATAAACCTGCGATAGAAACCTGCATGGCCAAGAAAAGAACGCACCTCTCGCACGCAAGAGGGGTAAGGCAAATGTGATATTACATGCAGCTTAGCAGGGTCAACCTCTATGCCCTTATGCGAAATAATGTGCCCTAAGACTATGCCTTGTTCTACCATAAAATGACATTTTTCAAAATTCAAGACAAGGTTAGTCTCAATGCACCTATTAAGCACCTTAGACAAACTATCAAGACATGCATCAAAAGAGGAACCATATACACTAAAATCATCCATGAAGACCTCTATGCAATGCTCAAGTAAGTCATTAAAAATACTCATCATACATCTTTGAAAAGTGCCAGGAGCATTGCATAGGCCAAAAGGCATCTTC
Organism: Crotalaria pallida; assembly: GCA_037953625.1. Lineage (NCBI taxonomy): Eukaryota > Viridiplantae > Streptophyta > Magnoliopsida > Fabales > Fabaceae > Crotalaria > Crotalaria pallida. The sequence continues at coordinate 31,223,305 of CM075653.1, forward strand.
CTATAAGCAAATGTACCAAAAGGACAGGTAAATGTAGTCTTATGTTGGTCCTCTGGTGCAATACAGATTTGGAAATAACCAGAGAAACCATCTAAGAAGCAATAGTGAGATTTACCTGCCAGGCGCTCCAACATCTGATCAATGAAGGGAAGAGGAAAGTGATCCTTGCGGGTCGCCTGGTTGAGCTTCCTATAATCAATGCAGACTCTCCAACTGTTCTGCACTCTAGTGGGAATCAGCTCATCCTTCTCATTTTTGACAACTGTCACCCCAGACTTCTTGGGAACTACTTGAACCGGGCATACCCAAGTGCTGTCTGAAATGGGGTAGATAATGCCAGCTTGCAGCAGCTTGGTGACCTCTTTCTTCACCACATCAAGAATCTGGCGGTTCAACCGTCTCTGGGGTTGTCTCACTGGTTTAGCCCCATCCTCCAATAAAATCCGATGCATGCACATGGAGGGGCTAATACCAGGTATGTCTGCCAAAGTCCATCCTATTGCCCTTTTGTTTGCTCTAATCACATCCAACAGCTTCTTCTCTTGATCAACAGAAAGGGAGGTAGAGATGATCACTGGAAGTTTCTGCTCAGCCTCCAAGTAAGCATATTTGAGATGAGGAGGAAGGGGCTTCAGGTCCAATAAAGGTGCCTGCATCACAGATGGAACTAAAGGAGCAGCAGAATTGGATTCTGCCGCCTGCACCTGAACAAGTGAATTAGACTCATGCAAAACAGAAATGGGGTTAGCATGATCTGAATCTATATCATATGAATCAACAGATGCAGTAGCAGAATTTAAAAACTGGTCAATTTCAATGCATGCAGTGCACATTTCGGAATCAGAACATGCAGAACAAGTAAATGAGCTAGTGAAAGATGGCAAATCATAATCATGCAAAAAGTCTAGAACATGCTCATCAATCAGATCATCAATCAAGTCAACATGAAAAACAGAGTGGTCATCAGAAAAATGTTTCATAGCATCAAAAATATTGAATCGAACCACACTGTCATCAAATTCCATGGAAAGTGTACCTGCATGCACATCTATCTTGGTTCGGGCTGTTTTCAAAAATGGTCTCCCTAATATGATAGGGACAGCACTACCAGAGGTGTCCTCTTCCATATCAAGAATATAAAAATCAGCAGGAAAGACAAGCTCTTCAACCCGAACCAGGACATCCTCTATCAAACCTGCGGGGTAGGCAGTAGATCTATTTGCCAAGTGAATAACCACACCCGTAGGTTGAAGAGGTCCAAGTGAAAGAGACTTGAAAACAGACATAGGCATAACATTAATAGATGCTCCTAAATCTAGCAAAGCATTCTCAAATTTAGTATTACCTATGATACAAGGCACAGAGAAAGTTCCAGGATCCTTACACTTTTCAAGAATATGAGGGACGAGTTTACCTATAAGAGCAGAGACATTTCTTCCCATGTTGATCCTCTCATTGCCCTTGAGCTTCCGTTTGTGTGTGCATAGATCCTTCAAGAACTTTGCATACCTTGGAATCTGCTTGATTGCATCAAGAAGGGGTATGTTGACTTCCACCTTCCTGAATGTGTCAAGTATCTCTTTGTCAATCTCTTCCATTTTCTTGCTTTGAGTCACCCCCCTTGGTGGAAAAGGAAGAGGAATGGGGGGTGGTTGTTGGGCAGCAGCAGGTGTTGTGCTTGTGGAAGGCTGAGCTGGATTGGATTTTATGGTACTTGTGTGCTCACTCTCCTCGACCATTTGGCTCTTCTTGTTGGTTGAAACTAGATTATCTTTGTTGAGGTTAGATTCTGGTGTGGGTGTGACAATCTGCTTCCCTGACCTTAGACTAATGGCATTCACATTCTGGTTTGGATTGATCACTGTTTGGGATGGCAACTTGTTAGAATTCTGAGATTGCATAGTGTTGATTGCTGTTGCCATCTGTCCCATCTGATTGGTCAAAGATTGAATGGAGGCCTCTTGTCTTTGAATGTATGCTCTAGTTTCCTATTGGAATTGGAGATTTTGCATGGTCATCTGTTTCATCAGCTCTTCCAATGAAGGCTGCTGCTCAGTAGTAGGAGCTGGTGGTGCAGAATTAGCCTGTTGTTGTCTCTGTTGCTGGACTGGAGGAGGTACATATAGTGGTCTAGAATTGTTCTGAAATTGAACCTGTGAAGGTTGCTGCTGATCAGACCATCTCAGGTTGGGATGGTTCCTCCAACCAGGGTTGTATCTATTGGTAGAGAGATCAAAGTTCTGTGGCTGCTGATTTCTACTGTTGAAGATGTTGGCGGCATATGCCTTAGGTTGGTCAGCACCAGTCGTGGGCTGCTGCACAGAAGGACATGCATCTGTGGGGTGCTCAGCGGATGTGCATATGCCACATAATCTAGCAGGCAGGGACAACTTCTTCTGGTTGATGGCCAATTGAGTGATCAAAGTTGTAAGTGAATCTATCTTCTGTTCAAGCTTCTCAACCTTACCAGAACTTGTGCCAACATCATTCACTCCTCTCACTATGATTGCATCGCTGTTGCCCCTTGCATGGAATTGTTGACAATTGGAAGCCATCTTCTCAATCTTGACTCTGGCTTCTAAAGGTGTCATGTCTCCTAGGGCACCACCACTTGCAGCATCAAGCATGTTTCTCTCCATGAGGTTGAGACCTTCATAGAAATATTGAATAAGCAACTGCTCTGAGATCTGATGGTGGGGGCAGCTCGCACACAGTCTCTTAAATCTCCCCCAATACTCGTAGAGACTTTCTCCACTTTGTTGCCTGATGCCTGATATATCCTTTCGGATTGCTGTTGTTCTGCATGCAGGGAAGAATTTCTCCAAAAATGCCCTCTTCAGGTCATCCCAGACTGTGATAGAACCAGGGGCCAGATCGTACAACCAATCCTTGGCTAGCCCCTCTAGGTAGTGTGGGAATGCCTTAAGACAAACATGATCCTCTTGCACATCATGTGGTTTCATAGTAGCACAGACAATATGGAACTGCTTGAGATGTTTATGAGGATCCTCACCTGCAAGACCATTAAACTTGGGCAACAAATGAATTAGTCCAGACCTTAGCTCATACGGGTCATCGGGATACTGGATGCACAAATCTTCAATAGTGAAATCAGGTGAAGCCAGCTCCCTCAATGTCCTCTCACGTGGTGGAGGTTGAGCCATATTTTCAGAATAATCAGAATAAGAATCAGAATTTATAGGAATAGAAGAAAAAAAAACAGACTGACTATGTAAAGACTCAATAGACTCACTACCTATGGACTGGTTCCTATTTTGTCTAACTAGTCTGTGATAAGTTCTATCAATTTCAGGGTTATATGGATGCAAGTAGCTTGGGTTGCCCCTAGTCATGTACTGAACATAACACCATGAAGCATAGCAAACTGTCACTAATATACATGACCAAAATAGGCAACAAAATTTTTTATTTTTTTAAAATTTTTTCTTTATTTTTTTCAGCACCCTAAAATCATGAAAACATACCACAAAAAGTTTGAGGACAAAATTCAAAAGGGAACCAAGTCAAACAATTAAATCAGAGACCAAAAACTAAGAAAATAAAACTTGTAAAATAAAAAAGAAATAGTAAAACGGCTTTTTCAGGATCCAGACGAAGGAGTTTTCTAACAAAGTGAGAAAAATCAGATTATTCAGAAAATTCCCTTCGATTTGATATAAAATTCGTCAAATTCCGAGTTACGGGTCAAAAATTGCGACGATTTGAAGAAAGTGCTGCTAAAACATGGAAAATTTTTCTGGAACTCACAACCAGTGATGATCTGAGTGATCGTGGTGCCTCAAAACCTTTTTATATGATAAAAGTAGTGTGGATATAAATTTTCGTGCAAAAATTCCACCCACAACTATGTGAACTAGCAACCACAGAATCAATCAAATACACTAATTGCAACAAAATAGCAAAACAGCAAACAGTGCAACTTCAACCGGTTATCAGAATTGACTACTAGACCCTAAATCAGACACGACACACTATAATAACTATACTAACTACGACACTAACTAACTACTAATGACCTTGGCAAGAACCGATATTCCCCGGCAACGGCGCCAAATTTGATCGAGGCCGTACCCGATACAAATAAAAACAGTTTAAGTATAGTACTAGGAAGTGACTCCTAGGTCGTCTCCCAAGGAATATCTTATCAAGCAAAAGGTCGAACACATAGTATGCATAGAAAACAGGGGTTTTTTTTTTTGTATTGAATATTGAATAATTGAAATCAAAACAGAATTAAATCAAAATGAAGAAACAGATAAGGAAAAGCGGATAAACCCCTTTGGCTCGCGTTCACAACTCTATCATCGGTCACAAAAGATCAATTTCTTTCCTCTTCACTGTCCAACTCGTGAGAATTAAATACTAAGCGAAAATTCAATTCTCACCCCAAAACCCAAACCTCTAATTAAGCATTAAAAGCCAAAGCATGGAGTTTTTACGAGTTTGCATAAATTAAGCATTCATACACATGGATTATCTCTATAGAATGGAACTAAGCGAACCATAACATATCAATAAGCATGAAAACAGTGAATAAAAACGAAATAGCATTAAGAACAAAACCTCAAGAGTATGTGATACATTACCAAAGGGATTTAACCTAAGAGTTTAGCCTTCCATGAAGAAAAATACCAAAAACGTGTAGAAAAGGGAAGAGAGAGAAACCCTAGCAGCCACCACAAGCTTGGAGAGCAAAACTAAGCCTTCTCTATGAGAGAGAATGTAAAAAACATGATTGGAAGGTCTCTCCAAGGGTTTACACGAATTTGGCTTTTTAAATCACAAAACGGGCCTAAATCATGGGCCCAAATCCTAAGGAAAGCTTATCTCTAAATTAAATCTAAAAATATCTTATAGATAAAATCTAAATTTTAAAAGATATAACTAAATCTCAACTAATCCTAAAGATAGATTACAATCTTCACTTCATCATATATCTTCTCTTCCAACATTAAATCTTCACTCCCAAAATTAAATCTTCACTCCCAAAATGTCCAAAAAGCCCTTGTGCCAAATATGACCTGAAAATAGAAATAGAATTAATTAGGCTAAATAATCCCAAATTAAACAATATTCAGAATATTAGTCCAATAAACTCTAAATCACTAAATCAAGCTAAACAATGTCAAATAGGCAACAAGTATCAATAATAGGAGTAAAATAATGCAAGGAATAATGGGAAATAAAATGCTCTTCAATGGTAGAAAAACCTTTAGATCTAGCATAAAATTAAACATGCATCAACACTTTCAAACAAAAATCAAGATTTAGAAAAAGATCATGAAAAACTAAAATAAATCAAAGAAAAAGGTTTAAAACTTTTTAGATCATGAAACAAGGTCCTTACTTAATTAAAAGTTTTAAAGAATCAAGTCCAAATCTTTAATTTCTCTTTGGTTTTCCTTTCCTCTCCTCACGGTTCATTCACTCTTCCTTTTAGGTCCATGGTTTCTTCTCCTTCTCTTCACTAATTTGGCTTGACCTAGTTTAGATCATGAAGATTCCAAGGTGTTGAGGTTTGGTTCTCCTCTTCCCTCAATTCGGTCTCACTCTCTCTCACTTTCTTCACCAAGAGTTTGATGATTCTCTTGGTATTATGTGTTTGGCTTTGGAAAGAAATGAAATGGAGTTTGTGTTTGATGAAGGAATGAAGAGAAATTCCTTCTCTTCCTCACGGTTTGGTGTGTTGATGGGTGTGTGTGTTGGTGTAGTTTGTGTTGGTGTGAATGACAGAAAGAAGAAGTGATGAAGAGGTGAGAATGAAGAAAGGAAACAACTCACTCACTCTTCATACGGTTTTGGTCCCTTTTCTTATTCTCTTCCACTTTTTCTTAATTGCCAAGAAGGGTTTGCATGGAGGGTATATTTGCATTACTTAGGGATTAAGGCATAAACTTGGAGACCAAGTTTTGCCTCAAGGCCCCCCACGGCCACCTTCCTCTTCCTTTCCTATTTTATTCATTTTCTTCTTTTCTAGGTCATGCTTATGTCATGGTGATGATGTCATGGTTTGACTAAGGTGTGCTACTTGGCAACCATGCAAGTGAGCTTAGTGGCTTGGTTGGGCATGGGGCCATTCGGCCATAGAGTGCTAATCATGATTAGGGTAGGATTAGGTTAATTAATCTTGGTTTAATCCACTAATCCTTAGTAATTAAGGCTTAATCAGGGATTAAGGTGCTAATCAAAAACTTAACCATGGGTTTAAGGAAAATTAATTCTAGATTAACTCACTAATTCTTGAGGATTTAGGTCTTAAGAGAGTGATTAAGTTCTTAATCAAGGATTAAGAACTCGATTAGGGTTTTAATCATGGATTATGATACTAATTAGGGTTTTGAGAGATCACTCTAGATCAAGGAGATTTGGACTTTGATTTCTTGGAACTTAATAAAAATAGTTTTCCATCATAAACCATATGAATCAATTTAAGAAAGTAAAACCTTAATTAAAACCTTAAGTAAAATCATTCATTGAAAACCTTAGAAAAACAACCACATGAAATCAAAACACAAGTAGGTTAAGTTTAAAAGAGTAGAAATCCATCATGAAATCAAAACTCCTTTAAATCAATTCTTAAATCTATTAGGATAAATCCATAATGATGCACAAGGAAATTCATTTCCCAAATGAAATCGCAAAAAATAAAATTACTCAAACTCAACGAAATCATTCGCTTGAACTTTATAAAAATCTTTGTTTACCAAAATACCATAAAATTGACAACCGATTACATAATCGAATAAAACACTCATTAAAATCCTTTGTAAAACAACATTTCAAAATTCTTCTTTGGTGAAAACTTATTTATAATCGTTAGGAAAATAGGGGATGTCACAGTAGGCTGAATGCTAGTTTAACTAAGAGAAAAAAAAAGAGGTTTAGTAAGTGATCGGTCTCTAGCAAGTATACTAGATCGGATAGTAATATAGTCAGTTAAGACCAGATATCGTTCCCACAGAGTCCAAGAATTATTTAATCTACTTCTACCTAAGAGTAATTCTAAATAAAATCTATTAAATTCATATTTAAATAATTAAATTAAGGGATAGTTTTATTGCTGGAAAATAAATAAAAACTATGAATCAATGGATGGAAAGATGGTTAGGAACTTGTTTCATTAATTATTTCATTTATTTATTATGAATCAATGTTTTCCATTTAAATCAAGAACTAATTCAGAAAATTAGTAATTCCTAGATTCCTCTAAGAAATTACTGTTTATTATTCAATTTGTTAAATCCTAATTCCTTAGAAATCTAATCTATTGAATAACCATTATTAAGAACAGTGAATTATCGAAAGTTATATAAAAATCCAAAAGTATTCCTACAAGTTGAATCCTTATATTGTTTAATTGCATGGCCAATTTTAAATCTTAATTTTTCAATTCAGATCAAAAAATCCATAACATGAGTTGATCAAGTTCATGCATAACAATAAAAACACAATTAAACACTTGATTTAAAAACTGAAAAACATTAATTCAAATAAATAAACTACATAATCAAATCCACATGTTCCTAACACAAGAGGGTTTAGTTACACATAATGGAGAAGAAGAACAAATAAGAATTAAAGTAATTCATTCCTAAATTACCATTGATCCTTGCTTTGAATCTTCAACATTCAATGGATTCCTCCTCCGAATGCTCTCCAGAGAATGCAATCTCCCTCAATACTCTCTGATTATGACTCTCTAATCTGATCCTAAACTTGTAACATCCCTAATTTAATTTCAATCACAATTAGTGAATTAATAAGTTTAAATTGTAGGGAATGGGTAGATTAATCGCTTAAAGAATTTTGGGAGCAAGGTGAGTAGTAATTATGAGTAATAGGGGTTGTGTAGGAGATATTGGTCGCAAGGGGAAAAATTATCTAAGCGAAATTGGGAGTTAAATCGGCGCTGTAAGTGTTAGAACTCGTCCGGTGAAAGAAAATTAGGAATAAAATATCCACAGATCTAAACCCAATTTCCACCGTTGGATGTGAAGTTTAGGATTTTAGGAAGCTTGTCTCAAAATTTGAGCAAGATCCAACGGGTGCGCCCAGGCACGCACCGGTGCGTCCCAGACTTACCTGGTGCATGAATCATGCACCAGACCAGTGAGTTTTCCCCCCAGGTGCGCTGCACCCCCGCCCAGGCGCGCATCAGATGCGCGTCTCGCGCATCAGATGCGCGTCTCGCGCTCCAGCGCGCGATGCGGCGCCCAAGCGCCAGCGCCCGACTCTGTCCGCACCAGCACCAGAAAACGGTGTGCCAATCGCCCTCCTTCCCTCATTTCTCGCCCATCTTCTCCCTCATCACCCCAAACACCGCCCCAACACCAGCCACCACCACTGGGCCGCCCCAAGGCAGCCACCCTCTCTCATTGACCCTTTCTCCCTCCTCATAGATCTACTTTCTCTCTCTTTGCCTCACCATTGATTTCCTTTCCCTCTCCACCGTCCACCCTCTTTCTCTCCGGCCGGCACCGCCGTGAGCCATGGCCACCATCACGGAGAGCACCCTCATCCCTTTGTCCTTTCCGTTTTGGCCGAGCTTCCTCTCTCTCTTCACGGATCTCACCGGCGCCGTTACCGACCCTTGATCGTGCCGGGCTCGGTCGAGTACGCCAAATCTTGGAGCTCTTGCCTAGGTCCAGCCGTGATTGTTCTCGCCATCGACGTCGATCTCCGTTGACCCGCTCACCACCCGGGTCACTAAAGCTTCACGGATCGCCGCTCCCTCTCCAGAGTTGAGGTTATCTCTTTATTTTCGTCAATCGAGGTAAGAAGGGTTCGTATTACCTCTATTTAAAAAGTAAATTCTAGGAGTTTATAGTGGTGACTAAGAATAGGGTAAATAAAGAATAAGTTAATGAACCTTAGGGTAATCCCCGCAAATATAAATGATTGACAATGAAATAAATTGAATATGCATAGAAGGTGTACCGGAGGGAATGAATATGATAGGATATTAAAAGAGCTAAAAGGGAATGAAAGTGTAGGAAAACACGAAATAAAATCAAGGGAAATTAGTTAAGGGAAATTAGCGAAGCATGAGAGTAAAAGAGTATAGAGTGTTTGTAATAGGTGAAGGGCGTAGAATGAGTTAAAACTAAAGGTGAGGAAAAAGAGGAGTTAGAATACGAAAGAAATAAGAAAAAGCACGGAGTAAACTTAGTTAAGAAAAAGCACGGAGTAAACTTGTTATAGCTATTAAACTGCTATGGTTTATGTTTTAAATAATTCTGGCTGACAGGTTTTAAGAAGAAATTTTTTTGGGAAGTCCGGAAAACAGAGGAAACTCTGTCGGATTTTCGTAAAACCTTTCTTAAGAAATCAAATTCTAAAATGAATTTTCAAATTCTGATTTTATTAAAATCTAAAATTAACTAATTAAAGTGAGGGTGTTACAAAACTAATCCTAAAAACATAAATAAGAAGATAAAATTCTAATCTCATTAAAATCCTTCAAAACTGATCAGAAATTGGCCCAATTGGGCCTTCTCGGACTTCGCGCGCCTGGGCGTGCAAACCAGCACGCCTGGGTGCGCTGTATCTGTAGCCATAAAATTAACGCCGCACGCGCGCCTGGACGCGCAGATCCCGCGCCTGGGAGCGCTCTAGGTAATTTCCAACCTTGTTTCTCTCCGTTCTTATGTCATTTTCAAGGTCTTCTTATGCTCTTTCCAACTCCAGTAACATCTTCTCCAATCAAGGCTCCGAAATACCTGAAACATACCCAAAACGGATCAAAACGTTCAAAGGATTCTAATAAACTACAAATTCCTAAAAATAATACAAAATATCTATATTTACAAGAGAAACAAGCTAAAACCCAAGCAAAAGGAAGTGAAATTAAGTCTTAAAACATCATATATTAGACCGTCATTTGTAAGGTCTGATGATGATGGTTCATCTGGAGAGGAGCCATGTGATGATGGTTCATCTGAAGTAGATATAGAGTACATGACAGATGAGTTAATATCAGATTCTAGCTTAGATGGGTCTGATGAATAATCTGATAGAGAAGTTAACCCTCAATTTAACCCAAATGAAAAGTTTGGGCATGTAGTGCTACAGTTAGGAATGGAGTTTCCAAACTTAGAGACTTTTAATAGGGGTGTGAAGGACTATGTAATACATCAAGGTAGGAATGTGACTTTTGTTAAAAATAATAGGACAAGGGTAAGGGTAACCTGTGTAGATGGTTGCCCATGGGAGATTTTTTGTAGCAAAGATATGAAGACAAACACATTTCAGATTAAAACCTTCGTATATGAACACACATGTTCAAGGGGTTTCAAGAGTAGACATGCCACATGTGATTGAATTGTAGAGAAGTTGGTGGATGAGCTGAGAGCACATCCTGACATGGATGCAGTGGCTGCATATGATCATACGAAGAAAAAATACAACATACAAGTCACTGATGTCACAACATATAGAGCTTTAATAATGGCTAGGAAGATGGTAGAGGGTACTGAAATGAGTAGTAGGCCAAGCTGAGAGACTATGCACATCAGCTATTAAGAACAAATGAAGGCTCAACTGTGATACTGAAGGTAGATAGGCCTAGTTTGGACGTAATGCCAACCTTCCAAAGGTTCTATGTATGTCTAGATGCTATGAAATCTGGGTTCGTATCAGGTTGTAGACCACTCATTGGAATGGATGATTGTCACTTGAAGGTATGTATTACTTTAAGCTTGTTTCATTTTAAGTAAAGTAAAGGTTGCTTTATTTAATGTTGATTTAACTGTGTTGTTATTTGTAACTGTTCAAGGGGTATTATGGTGGTCAGCTATTAGCAGCATGCTCACAGGATGGAAATAACCAATTCTTTGTCATAGCTTATGATGTTGTTGAAGTAGAAAATAAAGGTTGGCATTATGTTTCATATAATTTATGTTGTTTTTTTTCATGATTTTGGTTTCTGAATTCTGAAATTGGTTTTTGTTTTCTGAATTTTGTTTCAAGACTCATGGACATGGTTTCTGAATTTGCTAATCAATGATGTTGGGGATCCTTTAGAGCATGGATATGATTTTATTATAGACAAACAAAAGGTATGTGCTTAGTGTTCAATGTTTAGGTTGTTCTTGATTCAATCTTCAGTGCTTAGTTTTTTATTAAACTTTTGTTTTGGCAGGGTTTTGAATAGGCCATGGATGATGTTATCCCAGGAGTGCCTCGTAGATGTTGTGCAAGGCACATATGGGAAAATTTCACAAAGAATTGGAGGGGTTTGGAGTTAAACAATTTGTTCTGGGCATGTGCTAAGGCCACAACACCTAACCAGTTTAATGATAGTATGGAGCAAATCAGGGTCATTAATCCAGCAGCACATGAGTTCTTACTTAGAACTCCTACAGGTCAGTGGTATAGATCTCATTTTGAAACTACCACCAAGAATATGAACCATCTCAATAATATGTGTATTGTTGAATGTGAGAATCTTCCAATGACCATGAATTGCCGTCAAAGAATAGGTTGACCACTTTTCCTGTATCCATCAACCTCGCATGCACATGGTAAGCCATGTGTGATTTTCAGCTTGCAATCACAATGGCCACACTCATCAAACTTCTCCAGTCTAGTGACAATAATGCTCAATGCTTCCCTTGACACATAATAATGTAAATTCCGGAAAAATGAAATATTCACCCTGTGCTCCAATTTTGTGAGGCTTTTATTAAAAGAATCAATAATGAGGGTGTGTTGACATGTCGACATCTTTTGCATAGCTGTTAAACACGTGCATAGATCCCCGTTGTTGTTTGCCAACATTCTCTTCAACGTCAAGTGAGCACCTTCCACCCTAAAAATGATGAAATTTAAATGTATTATAATATGCAAAGAAACATGCCAAATTAATACAACAATCCAAATGAAGTAAAAAAAACTTACCGATTTGTTGTAGTATTACCAAGATGCATATGCTTACTTGTCCATGCATCAACAAATTTTTCCTTCTGTTTGGTCAAGTAAGTCCGATTCACATAATCAAGAAGACCAATCGCCTTCCAACACAATTTCTGAAATCGAGTTAATGAAGCTTCATACTCATCCTCATCCTTGGAATGGACTACCTTGGCCCAAACATTCTCAAGTAATGACACATCAGCTGGATCACGAACATAATTCGTCATATGTCCTGTTACGTTCTTCTTAATGTGATATTGACACAACAAATGCGCCGAAGTTGGAAAAATGGTCTGGATTGCTTTCACCAATGCACCTTCAAAATCAGAGACAATCACCTTGGGCATGGCATCATCATCTTTCAACAATCTCTTCACTTGTTCTAATTCCCATAAGAAGCTTGGATACTACTCCGCCTCCATGTAAGAAAATGCAACGGTAAATGACTTCTCGGTAGATGTTTTCCCAACCACCTCAAACAAAGGCCATTTGTATCTGTTAGTCTTGTAGGTGTTGTCTACGATGAGCACAGTTTTAAACAAATTCAAAACAGTAATAGATTTTGGATGAGCCCAAAAAATTTTCTTCACAATATCTGTGTTCTCGTCCTTTATGTACCAGGTGTCATAACCATCCTCCCTCAAAGTCTTCAAAAGATGCTACATCTGTGTTTTCGGACGCCTTACCTTTCTTCTCCATTTATTGCGGATATTGTAAATTTGCATCAATGTAGTGCAATTATTTGGGTTTTCCCCTTCAATGTGGCCAATATGTATCTCGGCTTCACTCCATTCTTCATCATAGTGATGATCTTTGTAACATCCCTAATTTAATTCCAAGCAATAATTAATGAATTAATGGGTTTAAAGTGTAGGAAATGGGTAGATTAATTGCTTAAAGAATTTTGGGAGCAAGGTGAGTAGTAATTATGAGTATTAGGAGTTGTGTAGGAGGCATTGGTAGCAAGGGGCAAAATTATCTAAGCGAAATCGGGAGTTAAATTGGCGTTTTAAATGTTAGAAATCAGCCGAAAAGAGAAAATTAGGAATTTATTATAGGATGCTAAGAAATTAAATTCCACCGTTGGATATGAAGTTTAAGGGATTAAGAAGCTTGTCTCCAAATTTGGGCAAGATCCGACGGTTAACGAAGAAGTTATAATACGGTCAACTCAGAGTCAACAGACTCTCGCCCAGGCGAGAGAAGTCCTCGCCCAAGCGAGCATCGGAACAAAACAGCACCAGACATCCAATTTCTCGCCCAGGCGCACGGAAGCCTCGCCCAGGCACGCGGGCACGAACCTGATGCGTATCAGCACCATAAATGGTGCGCCAAACCCCCCCCCCCCCCCCCAAAACCCCATTTTCTTCCACCCCTTCTCCCTCCTTCTCTCTCCCTCCTCCTCCACAGCCACCACCATCACCGGAGCCGCCCAAGGCCGCCTCTCTCCTTGGCCTTCCTCTTCCCCATAGATCCACTCTCTCTCTTCCCTCTTGATCTCTTTCTCTCTCTTTCCCTCATCTCTTCCTCCTCCACCGCCCTTCTCTTCCTCTCCAGCCACCAAGCCGCCACAACCCGCCGCCGCCATGAGCCGCCATCACCACCGTTCCGATCCATCACCTTAACCATAAACCCCTCCCTTTTTCCATTCTCTCTCTCACCGTGAACCCTCTCTCTCTCCTCCCGGTGTCGAACAGCAACACCGTCACCGTGATCGAGATCGATTGTCCCCACCGTGCTTGGAATCGAAGATTGGGGAAGCTTAGGATCAAGTTGGAGCCGAGCTAAAGCGTGGGTCGGGGAGTAAAGCGCCAGATTAAGGTTACCCCTCACTATCACCGATTGAGGTAAGGGGTTTCATTACCAGTCCTTAAGAGGTGTATTTCTGGGTAGTTATATCTATCGCTAGGATCGGGGGAAATGTTAATTGCCAACGAACCTTAGGGTAACCTGCTGATAATGAAGAAAGATAGATGGAGGAAATAGGGGAAACAAATAGTGATGAATAAAAGGTAAGTATCAGAATAACTAATTAATTATATTGGTAGGGTGTGGTAAAAGAATAGAAATGGTGAATAGGGAAATAAATTTAGAAATGAACCAATGAGAGAAATTTTAGAAATAATTAAGAATTAGAAAAGGGAATTAAAATATAACGACTATACTAACGCTAAGTGGAATTGGATGTAAACTTGAATAATTAGTAAAAGGAAAAAGGAAAAGGAAGAGAAGAAGAAAAAGAAGAGAAAGGGAATAGGGAAGTAATTAAAAGAAATTAAAAGAATTAAGAGAATTAAGGGACTAAAAGTAAAAGGAAAAGGACTAAAACGAGTTAGTAGTGAGAACTAAATGTTAAATGGCACAGGTGGTTGTATTGACCCTGTGGCCAAATAAAAAGGGTAAATGTCGCAGGTGGTTGTATTGACCCTGTGGCACGGCGCAGGTGGTTGTATTGACCCTGTGGCCTTATAGAATGGTAAATGTCGCAGGTGGTTGTATTGACCCTATGGCACGACGCAGGTGGTTGTATTGACCCTGTGGCCTAATAAAATGGTACTCGTCACAGGTGGTTGTATTGACCCTGTGGAACGGCGCAGGTGGTTGTATTGACCCTGTGGCCAAGTAATAAAAAGGTAAGGGAAGTTTATGTAGATCTCTGTTTGAGGTTACATAAACGAGATGGGTGTATACAGATCACTGTTTGTGGTTTGTATACACGTATGCAGATCGCTGTTTGTGGTTGCATACGTATGCAGATCACTATTTGTGGTTGCATACACAACGTTTGCAGATCACTGTTTGTGGTTGCAAACCCGGTGTGTAGATCTCTGTTTGGGGTTACACACAATAATAAGGGAAAAAGGAAATAAAAATGGAAAAGGGTAAAGGAATTAAAGGGAAGGAATAATGAACAAAATAATGGAAAGGATTTAGGGAAATAAAAAGGGATAATGGAAATGGATAAGGTCGTATTATGTATATGTATATATATATATATATTAGTGGAAAAGGGCAATGAGAATGGTAATAGATAGGAAAAATAAATAATAGAATGGACATTGGAATAGGAAATAAGAAGGTAAACAATGGAATTGATATAGGAATTAGAGGAAATAAATAAGGAGAATAATTATGGAAATGCTAACTATAAATGAATAATGGAAAACGGATAAAGGATGGAAATAAGAGGATGGGAAAGAAAGAAAAAGAAATAGGTTAGTTGGAAAGAGAGTGAAGAGAGAAATTAGGGTGATTAGGAAAAAGGAGTAAAAAGGATAGAGTGAAAATAAAGAAGAACATGAATTAAGTAGTATAGCATAGGCTTGAATGGTCTTGGTGTGTTGTATATATCTGCTTAGAAATCTCTCTTTTAAGTTCTGTGTGATGCTTCCCCTGTGTGGTTAATATTTTTCAGGTACACAAGTGGAGCTTACACCAGTGTTGGCCGAGCAGGATTTTAAGTTCCACTACGTGGAATGTATTTTACATATTTTGAGTGGATAATTAATTAATGTAATTTATAATATGAATTAGTAACTTGCCCTGAAACTTGTACCAATTGGGCATTAGGATTTGTTATGACTTTTAAACTGTTGTTGTTTATGTTTTTAAACAATTCTGGACTGACAGGTTTTTCGAAGAAAATTTTTGGGATGTCCGGAAAACAGAGGAAACTCTGCCGGATTTTCGTAAAACCTTTTAAAGGAATTTAGGTGTTAAAAAGAAATTTTCAAACTGCGATTTTTAATAAAACCTAAAAATTTCTAATAAAAGTGAGAGTGTTACAATCTTTACATACTCTTCAAGTGCAGGTATTCCGGGGAATGAGTGTCCGATGAATGATTCACACTTATCGTGGTTATGATACCCACAAGATACCCTTACCTTCCACCCTTGAATGGTCTACCATGCACCTTGAATGGACAATTGCTCTTCTTTGTGCTGGTGACATACTCCATTTTCTCCTTTTTTGGTTTGTATATGCCAAACCTTTCACAGTAAAGTGTAATCCTATGCTTCTGGTCGATTCCTCCTCTATCAGACCCATGGATCCATAGAATGTAACATCCCCAATTTCCGATGTCCGTTTAGAATGGTTATTAGAGGTAAATTGGTATGTGCTTAAGTTTTTAGAATGTAGTGTTTAGCTAAAAGTAGGTTTGTATCAGGTAGAAATAGGTTAGAATAGGTTTAGAGTGTAGAGAAAGGAATATGTTAGGTTAAACTTGTGGTTTAGAAAGGTTATTTGAGAACTAGGAGCATAGGACTTTAGAAAATTAAGAATAGAAGATCCATAGCTCTAAACCCAAATTCCACCGTTGGATATGAAGTGGACTTATTAGGAAGCTTGCTTTCAAATTTGAGCAAGATCCGACGGTTAACGAAAAAGTTATGACACTTTGAAGTGCAAAGGAATGGTGGGCTGAACCAGTTAATTGATTAAGAAGGAGATTAATCGATTAAGGCCTGAAAGTTGATTGTGGCAAAAATTTCATGGGTTAATCGATTAACCACTGTTGTTCAACTCGAGATATCCGAATACTTAGTGATGTATGGATCAGTTTTATAAACACGTTTCGAAGCAAAACCTCGGTGTTCCCTCTTCCTCCTCCACGGGTTCTTCTTCTTCTCCTCCCCTAGGGCTTATGATTTTCCAAGGCCACCACCATGAATCCACAAATTAAACCCCCAAATCATCTCCCTATCACTGCCTCATGCATTTTCTTCTTTCAATTCTCAATTTCCTCTCTTTCTCACAAAACCCCCAAATTAACCCTAAACCACAAATTGTGGAATTCACCAAGTGGAGCCTCTAATCCATCCAAGGAGCTTGGGGAGCCATAGGAATCAAGAGAGGAAGAACTTAGGAGCTTGGATTAGAGTTGGTATTGATGCTCCCTCAATTTCTCATCTTCTCCTCTTCTCTTCAAGAGGTAAGGGGTTTTCTTTGGTTTAGTATTAGAGAAGGTGTTTAATTATAGTAATAGAAATATAACTAGGTGTATTTAAACTAATTGTTAGAGCTTAGGATTAAGAGGATATAGGTTGGTTAGAAAACCCTAAGGAATTACTATGTTATATTTGCAACTTTTGTGTTAATGCTTGGAATTGGTATTAAATTAGTGAATATTGTTAAATGACACGCTTATGTATGCTTATGATGATTATCTGGAAGTTGATATTGTTTTTGTAACATCCCCATTTTTAATTCTAAACGTAATAAGAATAACAAAAGGAAAAATAGCACTGACTAATTGATTAGTGATATGGCTAAGTGATTAATTCAATTAAAATGTTAAAAAATAATTATACTATTTGAAAAGCATACTTTCTATGCTTTAATATATTTCGACAATTTAAAGGTTGAACTTGTTTTAAAAATTTTAAGATTCTTAATATAATTTTATATAAGCACTTACTAAATGCTTACAATTTATTATTAGTATTTTTTGAGATTTAAAATAAACAAATAAAGAAAAATGGTATTAGTATTTTAAAAATCATACTAAGACAAGTAATATTAATAGTAGTAATAATAATAATAATAATAAAAAAAAGGAAAAGCAAAAAAAAAAAAAAAAATATAGCAGAGAGAGGGGTTCTTCGTGATGAACCCCAGCTCCTCCTTTTCCATAAGTGGCCGCCGGCCCTAAAACCACCCCATTTCTCCCTCCCTCCACCGGCTCCATTTTGCGCCGCCACAAGCCACCATCACCAATCCTTGGCCTTACCCGTCGTGCGTTCTCTCTCTCTCGTTCCCTCTCCCTCTCGATCCCTCTCCCTCACTCTCTCCTAGCCGTTCTCTCTCTCCATCCACGGTGTTCTCTTCGCGCTGCCACGAATCGGCGCCGTCGCCATCGCCATCGTTTCTCCTCCCTCTCACACCGCGTCTTCTCCCTCTCAGTCTCGGGCCTAGCTCTCGCCGCCGCCTCTGCTGAAATCGCTACTCCGAGGGTCCCTTTCGCCAACGCGATCCGCCGCCGTCGTTGCTAGTTTTTCTGGCCTCCGCCGCCGTTGTTCACGTCGGGGCCGCCTCCATCTCAAAGCCACCGCCACCTTTTCCCTCTCCTGGTTCGTGGTGCTGTTGCTATGGACGCCGGGGTCGCCGCCTCGGGTCGGGTTCGTGGGCTGTGTACCGGTTCGACCATGAACCGAACCGGGTCAAAGCAGATATGGGTTTTTGCTGAATCGGGGTTTGTTGCTGCTGCTGGTTGGGTTCAACCGATCCAGGCCGGTGCGGATGCTTGGATCGGGATCGAATGGACCGTTGCCGAATCGGGAGCTCTCTGCCCGTCTTCAAATTGGTTTTAATAGAACCAGAGGTAAGAGGGGACTTTTACCTGGCTTAGGGGATAAATTCTGGGATGTTGGTAGTGATGGTTAAGTGTAGAAGAATACGTATATTATTGAGCCTTAGGGTAATTAATAATAACAAAGGATAACAGTTTAGGGAAAAATAGAACCTCTCATTAATTAATTAATTATAATTTTAAAAAGCATGCCTTGATTGTTGGAAGTTAATGTTTGATGAATTATATTGAGAATATGCAATTGTGAATATATGTGTTTATGATGACGTGTATGTGATGTTGGTTATAAATGTGGAAGGAGCGTGAATATAAACTTAGAAATGATAAATGGGATAGGTATTGCTTTGTATAATAATTAAGTGATAAAGGGAAGATTTTTAAAGTATAAGTATGAGTCTGGGGAAAATCTAAATATATGCAAACTTGAAATTGGTATGCTAAGTGTATGTTGTGTGAGTTGGTTAGATTTATTAAAAGGTATTGATAATTAGTAATTATGTTAATTTGTGATTAATTATAAAAGTGTAGTGATATGTATGTTGGACTTACATGAGGATATGAGATTTGATTTACGTGGTGAATGTTGTGCTAAATTATGTTGAGCCCTAAACTCATCAATGATCATTAATATGTCGGTTGGAATAGATATGAATGACTCTGATAATTGATTTGATATTGGTATGTGATGTTATGTGCAAATTGTGATGTTGGTAATTGATTTAAATGAAGAGCATGTGTAAATTATATTGAACCTGGAAGTTATGAATGGTAATGAATATGATGATTTGGATTGAGAAAAAGGAGAATTTTAGCAAGTGAAAATATAAGGGTATGATTGAATGATGAAATCCATGAGATTGGAAACCAATGAGATAATTTGGAAACGAAATTCAAAGATTCAAAGATTTATAATTGTTTAGTGGTGGTATGAGGTACCTTCCGGTGTGGAGGTGAAGTACCCACCGGCCAAACTGTATGAGGTACCTTCCGGTGTGGAGGTGAAGTACAGTGGTGTGAGGTACCTTCCGGTGTGGAGGTGATGCACCGATAGGCCAAACTGTATGAGGTACCTTCCGGTGTGGAGGTGAAGTACAGTGGTGTGAGGTACCTTTCGGTGTGGAGGTGAAGCACCGATAGGCCAAACTGTATGAGGTACCTTCCGGTGTGGAGGTGAAGTACAGTGGTGTGAGGTACCTTCCGGTGTGGAGGTGAAGCACCGATAGGCCAAACTGTATGAGGTACCTTCCGGTGTGGAGGTGAAGTACAGTGGTGTGAGGTACCTTCCGGTGTGGAGGTGAAGCACCCATAGGCCACAATGTATGAGGTACCTTCCGGTGTGGAGGTGAAGTACATTGGTGTGAAATATATTTTTGGAATGAAATGAAAGAGAATGAAAAGAAAGTGTTAAGAGGAAAAGAGAAAGAAGAATATGAAAATGAAGAAAAGGATAATAAGAGTTGAATAATTGAGAATTTAATGAAATGAATGTTGTTGTGAATGTTATGATTATTTTAAGTTGGTTAGGCTTAGTTCATCACTATTTTATTGAGGGTTTATTTCTCTTAAGTTCTGCGTAATTGCTACCCCTTTTGCAGTTATTTTTTTTTCAGGTACAGAAGCAAGGTTTACATTGTCACGGGCCGAGCAGGATTCACTCTACTACGTGGAGTGTATTTATTATAGCATGAGTGGACATAGATATTTATATTTTGATTAGTATTTTGGATTAACTACAATTTGCTAAGTAAGCCCTAGAAACTTGTATTATTTTGTAAAACCGGGCTTTAGTTTTAAAATGTTTGTATAATTTATAAGTTTTCTTGTTTAAATTAATCTGGCTGAACAGGTACAAAACAGGAAAATTTGGTAAAGTCCAAAAAACAGAGGAAACTGTCCGTTTTTCCGGAAAAATATTCATAAGTATTTTAATTTAAAAAGAAATTTTCAAGTACCAATTTTCCTAAAACTCTAATTTAACTAAATTAATGTGAGGGTGTTACAGTTTTTATAATTATTATTGTTATAAGTGTAATTAATATGTTTGTATATGGATAATGTGTTTATAAAAGTATAAAGTTGCATCCATATAGTTTGGTGATTTTTGAGTCTTGCATGCTTCGGTTTTGATTTGATCTTGATGAAGGCTTTAATTTATGTTTTGATACTCGGTTTTGTTTGACTTTGGACCTTGCATGTCTTGATTTTTAGTTTGATCTTAAGAAAAACTTTGATTTGTGTTTTGATCTTTGATTCTTGTGTTGATCTTGATTTCTGTTTTGAGTTTGTAAATGATTTTTGAATAAAAGCCTTTATATTTCTTTAAGTGTGCCTCGGTTTTGACCTCTTTTCCATGAAAGATGATTTTGTCTTCTATTTGTGTTCCTATGTCTAATATTATGACTTGATCTAAGTGCATGCATGTGATTCTTGAATGAGATAATTATATTTTTTATGAATGCCTTGGTTTTACCCCTTTTCCTACTTAGAATGATTTTGTCTTGGGTTGTGTTATTATGTTTAAATCCATGACTTGATCTACATGAATTGAGTGCATGCATGTTAAATTTAAATGAAAAGATCATGATTTCTTGTTTTACATGTCACGGATTTTAGAAGAAAATAGGAAAATAAGCTTTAAAATAATTTTATGTGCATGAACACGATTTAATCTAGGTGTTTATTTGTGCATGTCATATTCGGTCATGTTTAAATTAAAACCCATGCTTTTAATTTTGTGAGAACTTGATATATGCTCTATGTTCTCGCATGATCTTTGATTTGATTTGATTTAAGGAAAAATGAATTAAAATTTGAGTATTTGCCATGTTTGAACTCACGGTTTGCTAAGAAAAAGAAGAAATAATTGGATGATTTTGTATGTTTGATGATGCATGAATTTTGTTTTAAATTGTGTGAAGTGTTTCGGTCTATACATGTTAATAATGAATGTGTTTTGTAAAGTAATTGATTATGGATAAGTGTTGTGCTTAAGTGCATCTATATGTGTGTATACGGTTTGCGAGTTTGAATATGCCTAAGTGCTTTTGCTTTATGAAATGCTTTTGAAATTGATCATGTGATTGAATTAAGTGTTTGATTTCAAGAATGCTTGTTTTGTGATTAAATCGAATAATTGATTGATTGTTTAGGTGCCTCAAGTGATCAAAGTGTGAGGTTGACCGTGTGTATGTTTAGTGTTGTGTTTAATTTGATTTGATTTATTTGAATTGTGAGATGGTGTTTGTGACTTTTTTTATAATAGGAACTAAAGTTTTTAAAGAATTAAGATTGATTTAAAAAGTATTTGAAACTAAAGAGTGTTTTCATAATGTTTTGGATTTTTATTTAGTGATTTGTGAAGCATTTCTTTGCTGCACAAGTTTGTTCTAAAGTTGTTTTTGATGTTTAACAATGTATTTATGAGACTCAAAGTTTGGTTTTCAAAAGGTAATTGATTTTAGTAAAACCGGATTGAAACCGGCGAATCTTTCGGTGTTTTCAAATGTGGGAAAGGTGCTGCCCGAGACGGACCAGCCACCTAACCAATTGATTTAAATTATTTTATTTGATGCTTTTAAATGGTTTTGAAGTATTTAAAGAACTAAGAAATGTTTGAGTCATTTTGAGAAAATAATCATGTTTTTCTAACGAGGAATGAGAAACGTTCTACGTTAAGAAAAGTTTTTAATGAAAATGTGTTTTAATTAATCCGAGGGAATGTTACAGACGAGGGATTAAGGCAGTGGCAGCAACCAAGATCAGAGGAGACTGCACGTATCTAATCGCTGGACCCCAGGTGAGAGAGAAGCTTTCCTAAGACACCGTGGTAGTTAGGTGGTTTATTAGGACGTTCCGTATCATCTCCAAGATCGGAACTAAGTGGTTCTGAGTCAGTAGTATAAGTGGCAATTGTTTGTGTTGTGTGGCCACTTATACGAAGGTGTCGAAGACCACATTGTCGTTGTGTGATGTTTGTGTGTTAGTAGTATGCTTTTATGCCTTTATTTCATTATGCCTGTCGATAATTATTGTTGTTGATGGACGTCTATTACGTCCTGAATAAGGAATTGAAAATGAAATAAATGAGTTGTGAAAATAATAAAGTAAGAATACAATGAGAAAAGAATAATGATAAAGGATATTGATTGGAAAAGAGGGAAGAGTTGTGATTGGGGAAAGAAATTGAGAAGGCTGATGAGAACGAGCCAGAGCTGGGAAAGTGATGTCGATTATGTGAAGGAGATGTGAATTGAGTGGAGCTGGGCTCCTTTGTTTTGGTTTTAGTCTGGAAACTAGTGTTGAGTTGAGCTTGCTCCTCCACTAGCACCCAGCAACGCTCGTATTTTTGAAAAAGGTTTTTATAAAATGGTTTTTGAAAAAGGCTTTTGAAAAGCAGTTTTTGGAAAGGTCTTTGAGAAGAGCTTTTGAAAGATTTTTTGGAAAGGAGATTTTGTGGAAGAGGATGAAAAGAAATTCTTTTGAAAACATTTTGAACAAAGGTTCTGAGAAATATTATAAAAAGTAATTTTCAAAGAAGTTTTTGAAAAGAAGTTTTGTGGAAGGCTGTGGAAAGAGATTTTAGAAATTTAGTGAGAAGAAGTTTTTAAGAAAATCTTTGAAAATAGATTTTGAGCAGTTGTGAAAATGTTTATGAAATAAGGTTTTGTGAAAGTTATAAGATGGCATTTGAGAAATTTGTGAAAAGATTCTTTTAAGAAGAGATTCAGAATGTGATGGTGGAAAGATGTTGCAATGAGATAATTGTAAGAAATGGAGTATGTTGAGAAAGCTTGAGAAATGAGATTGGAAATTGTGATGTGATCCCAGCTCTGTGCTATGATGAGGGAAAGTTTGGGTAAAGTTAGTGGTCGGGACTCGTTGAAGGGTTGCACGAAGGACGGGCCAACCATAGGATAATTAAAAAGAATAAAAGACTTTAAAAGACATGCGCGGTGAGGTATGAGAGTGCGAAGTAGTGGAGAGGAAGGAACGATAAGTATCTGCGGATACTTAGGACGAGATTGCATTAGGGGAGGACGATGACGGTGAAACGTCAAGAAGTCTAGAGTATGTTTCTAGGCAGAACGAACTCCACATGTGGCGCACTAACGTGGTGGGGACTGGGTCTAATGCCGTGGCAAGTTCTGCGGGCCCACTAGAATCATACTGTCGCCCCCTAGATTGCAAATCGAGAACAGTGAGAGGGACTGGAACTAGGCATTGTGTTTGCCACTGCGAGGCAGTGTGCCATGATTATTATGAATTGATATTATTGAGGTTGGGCCTCCTGGTCAGGGACCATTATGTGTTGTGACAGCTGTCGTGCCCGCGTGGTAAAGGTCCTGTACTCCTAATTGCTTCCGACTAGGTTGGGTGGATGACCGAGGAGATGTAGACGCGAGTGATAGTCGAGATTGAAACGAATGCTTTAACGGTATTTTAAAATTCCCCAAATCACCAGAGGTGATGAAATGAGAAGAAGGGAGAGAAAGAGAGTACAGTGATGAAACGGAAATGAATGAGAAAAGGAAAGAATGTTATAAGATGTGAAAGTAAAGAAGAATGAGAAAGTATAACAATACTATTAATAATGTAAGATAATAATAATCTGTTGGGTTGTTGTGTGCTTGTGTATTGTATTGTGTGTTTGGTCCTATTATTTTACCTAGCGTAATCCCACGACGTCGATGATCCGTCGTTCGGAATGCTTACTCTCTCCTGTTCGTTGGCATATCGGTG
Source organism: Crotalaria pallida (assembly GCA_037953625.1). Classification (NCBI taxonomy): domain Eukaryota; kingdom Viridiplantae; phylum Streptophyta; class Magnoliopsida; order Fabales; family Fabaceae; genus Crotalaria; species Crotalaria pallida. Next base: position 31,247,289 of record CM075653.1, read on the forward strand.
CTGCTGGTATTTCAACGGGCAGATGGAGTATTGCATGAATATCGCCATGTGGAGCAAGTATGGAAGAGGATGGAAGCACACCCCACAAGGTTAGGCATGGACCGGTTACACGGAGATCGTGATTCCAGATCTGGAGCATCAATTGAGCGGTGCTAACCTAGAGCCACACTTAGGGCAAGTTAACATACGTGGTTTTCAGAGCTACGAAGAGAAGGTACGGTGCGAGTAGCAGAGTAATTCTATTGCAGTTGATGGGGTGGTGTAAGATCCATGAAGAATGTTTTGATAAATGCCAAAAGGTTTTGAACAAGCTACAAATGTTTTGATCAAGTTCAAGCTCAACAAGCAACAACAAACATCAAGTGATAAAGAGAGAGACAACTCATGAAGACTTAGTTTGGTAGTTTGTGTTTTAATGTTTTATCTTTTGCCTCACAAGTCTTTTAGTTTATGAGTTTGGGTAGAGTTATTAGAGGGTAGTGAATCTCTTTTGATTGCATGATTATATCATATTTTGAGTATTCACTTTGCCTAAACTCAATAGGTGGCTTAAAGGTTTGAAAGAAAAGGTTTAGATTTTGAGAAAACAAGTTTTTAAGTGTTTTTTGATCTGACTACTCGATTAGCCACTTGTTTACTCGAGTAGAATTTTGCAGTCTTGTGAAAATACTCGATTAAGGCTCTGATTACTCGATTAGAATTTTGTAGCCTTGCGTAAATACTCGAGTAGTAACATAGATTACTCGAGTAGTGAACACTTATTACACTGGTTACTCGAGTAAGGACTTGGCTACTCGAGTAACACGAGCTGTTACTGTTTTTAAATGAGTTTTTCACTTCTCAAAAGCATTTTTAACCATTTCTAACTTTTGGGTATTCTATATAAACCTATTTCTAACCTTTGTGATTATATTCCATCATTTTGATATTCATTTTACAAAGAATCAAGCCACTCTATTCTCTCTCACTTTCTCAAGATAAAAGTTTTCAATTTTACATTCTTTGATCAAGAACCTTGAATCTCTCATGTTGATATTTTCATAGCTTTTGAAAGAGATTCATAGGGTTGTTATTTTGTTTTCATTTGAGTTGTAATCTTTGCAAGAGGCAATCTATATACAACAATTGGAAGTCTTGGTTGTGAATCAAGCAAAGTTATATTGGAAGCCTTGGTGTGGCATTTCATCAAGCACTTGGAAGCCTTGTTGTGTTAACAAGCAATTGGAAGTCTTTGAAGCATCTCAAAGCAATTGGAAGTCTTGTTGAGGGGATTTGGCAAGCAAGAGAAGAGGTTAGATTAGATATCAATAGGGTTACAAGGCAAGGGTGTGGTATCTCTTATAGGCTAGCAAGAAGGAGTCTTGTGAGGCATTTACTTGTAATTTGAGAAACTCTAATTCCTCATAGTGAAGAATCTCTCTTGGTTGAAGAGGGGACTGGAGTAGCTTTCAAGTGGATGAAAGTGAACCAGGATAAATCACTGTGTCGTATCTCTAAACTCTCTACTCTTTACAATTCTTGTTATTAATTGTGTTCTTGGTTGAAAACCTAGAAAAAGTGATTTTTCATAATTGATTGAATTGAATCTTAATTGTGCAAAATTAAGTTTGGGAAAATCATTTTCATAACCTAGGTAATCAATAAGAATATAGGTGTTAATTGTTTCCGCTGAATCTATGATTATATGTGTTAATTGATTGATTTTCGTATTTGATGGAAAAGTGATTAATCCATTAACAGAGGCATTAATCGATTAGTTCATGTCATTAATCGATTAAGGTTAAAGAATTTTTGTGAAAATCATTTGTTTTAATCGTTTTGATTTGTTTCTTTCGAAAATCTTTCAAGGTTTCTCTAACACCTATTCAACCCCCCCTTCTAGGTGTTCTCCTAGTGTTTCCTAGTTGTTTCAACCACCGATTGTAGGTTCCAACAGGTGGCACAAAAGTCTCACAACAATGAGGAAACCACCACACAAGCGGCATCGTTTTCGAGGGCGAGAAAAGGACGCAAGAAGGACAAGGAGCTACTCCCGCTTGCTTCAATAGGAAAGTTTAGGGATAGTGTAATTCGCTTAGGCGGTTGTGAGTGTTGAGTTAAGGATTACCAATGCCAGGAGCCATTATGTAACTGAGCCAAGTTTCAATTTGACTTGTGAAGTATATTTTCGTGTGCTTTTAATTTATGAGAAGTTTCTGAAAACTGTTAAGATGATTTTGAAAACAAGTCTCTTTATGAAAATGAAAGTTTTCTGAAAATGAATGTTTGAGTAACAACTCGATTTTCAACAAAAGAACTTTCGAATACACCAATGATTTTTCAACAATGTGTTACAAAAAAAAATTAAAAAATCTGGCCTCAATTTTTGCAACCTTAATAAGTAAAGGTCAATATTTTTGGTTTACGAAAATCGGGCTGTTACATAATCCGGGTGTTCATAAATTTCAAAGCCGGGAGGTTGACACACATAAACTTCTTCATTTATAAAACCATTAAGAAAGGCACTCTTTACGTCCATTTGATATAATTTAAAATCTAAAATGCATGCAAAAGCTAAAAGCAGTCTAATGGCTTCCAACCTAGCAACAGGGGCAAATGTTTCCTCATAATCTATCCCCTCTTCCTGGTTGTAACCTTGTGCAACTAACCTAGCTTTGTTTCGAACAATTAAACCAGCCTCCTCGAGTTTATTTTTATAAATCCACTTAGTTCCAATAATCGGATGAGACTCAGGCCTAGGAACAAGTTCCCACACCTGATTTCTTTCGAACTGGTTTAATTCCTCTTGCATTGCCAAAAGCTAATGCTCATCAAGCGTAGCCTCAGAAATATTCTTTGGCTCCACTTGAGAAACAAATGCAAAGAAGTTACATAGATTGCTAATAGAATTGCGAGTACTTACACCTTTTGTGATGTCATCTATGATTTGATCAATGGGATGGTGCCTCGGTGTTCTCCATTCCTTAGGCAAATCAGCGTTGAGCTCCATGGATTGATCTTGATTTTTCTCCTCAACTGATTCAACTAATTTTTCACTGCTTTCGAAATTATCCTTTCTTTTAGTATTTGGCTCCTCATCCTCATCAATGAATAAATCTCCAAGAATACCTGAAATGTCCTTAACAGATACCTTTCCCTACTTTCTGGGATCGGATTCCTCAAATGATACATGAATAGATTCTTCAATAGTATTACGAGATTTATTGTAAATCCTATATGCTTTGCTCGAAACAGAATATCCAAGGAATATGCCCTCATCAGCTCTAGCCTCAAAACTTCCAAGATTTTCTCTACCATTATTATGCACATAACATTTACATCCAAAAACTCGAAAATGGGAAATATTTTGTTTTCTCCCCTTGTACAGCTCATAAGGGGTTTTCTTTAAAATAGACCTTATTAAAACACGGTTCATAACATAACAAGTTGTACTCACTGCATCGGCCCAAAAATATGCAGACAAATTTATGTCTTTAAGCATTGTTCTTGAAAGCTCTTTTAATGAACGATTTTTCCTCTCCACAACCCCGTCTTGCTCAGGAGTTCTTGGAGCTGAAAAATAATGCTTAATTCCATGTTTTTCGCAAAATTTTTCAAAAAGATGATTTTCAAATTCTTCACCATGATCAGTTTTAATGGATGCGATGCTCAAATGCAATTGGTTTTGAATAATCTTGGCTAGCTTTTTAAATTCATGAAATGCATCATTTTTATGAGTAATAAAAAGCGTCCATGTATACCTAGAATAGTCATCCACCACAACTAAACAATAATAGTTGCCACCAAAGCTTTTTGTTTGACACGGTCCAAAAAGATCCATATGTAAAAGTTCCAAGGGCCTTTGTGATGAAACAAGATTTTTAGAAGGAAAAGATGCCCTTGTGAGTTTTGATTTAGAACAAGTATCACATTTTTCAGAAATAGAAAAATTTTGCTTTGGCAGACCAACTACTAAGTTTTTAGAAGAAATTTTATTTAAATGAGCCATGTGGATGTGACCTATTCTACGATGCCATAGCCACAATTCATCCTCTTTACTTAATAAACATTTCGCATCATTTGAGGGTATTGAGTTAAAATCAATAACATAAACATTGTTTTTCCTGGGAGCAATTAGCTTAATAAGATTGCCAATTTTACCCTCGATAATACATCTATCGGAATCAAAAATAACCCTATTGCCCTTATCACACAACTGACTAATACTTAGCAGATTGTGTTTTAGGCCCTCAAAATGTAAGACATTTTCAATACAAGGGTTAGGAGGTGTACCAATTTTACCGACTCCAAGAATCTTTCCTTGATTGTTATCTCCGAAAGTCACATGTCCTTGGTCCTTTGGCACGAGATGCGAGAATTTAGATTTATCTCCAGTCATATGTTTTGAGCATCCGCTGTCCAAGTACCACCACGATTTCCTTTCTTCCGGAGTAACCTACAAGCAAAGAATTCAAGGTTTCTTTTTAGGTACCCATATCTTTTTGGGTCCTTGGGCGTTAGTATAGCCATAGTTTAAATCATGCCACCTTCTAGTTTCATTGTTCGGTTTAACGAACTTCACTTTTCGGTGTATGCATTCATGTGCACCATGACCCTTTTTACCACAAATATGACAAATAATTAAAGGTTTCTTATAATTACTAGCAGGGACAAAAATGGTACTTAATTTCTTTTGATGCCTACCGGGTTGATATCCTAAACCCGCTCTATTAAAGAAACATTTTTGTCTCCCTAGCATTAAATTTAAAGTATTTCTACCTTTCGTAAATTTTGCAAGGGTTTCTTTCAAATCCTCAACTTCTTTAACAAGGTCCTTGCAGAATTTACAAGAAGAAGAACTAGCTTTAAATTTAAAGGCATTACTCGAGGTATTTAAAGAATTTTTCAAAGTCAAATTCAGCTCCTTATTTTGATTTTTCAAAAATTCATTTTCTTTAATAAGGTTTTTATTCTTTTCTAAAAGAGAAGCTGAATTTTTCTTTTCTAGAGAAACCAATAAGGATAACCTCATCGATTTCTCATGTAATTCTTCAAAGGCCTCTTGTAATTCATCATAAGAAAAATTTAGTTCAGAAGTTACCTCATATCCGTGAGCCATTAAGCATATGTTGGTGGTCTCCTCTTGTTCGTCTGAATCCTCGTCTGAACTTCCTTCATTGTCTAGCCATGCCAAATATGCTTGCTTCCCTTTCTTTGAATTTGAGGTGCCTTTTTATGATTTTTCTTTCTTTTTCAGCTGGTAGCAGTCTGCTCTGATGTGACCAGGCTTGCCAAACTCATGACATGTAATGGTTGAGCCTCCACTCTTGTTGTTATCTCTTCTATTGAATTTTTTCTTTCTCAGGAATTTCCCAAACTTTTTGACCAACAGACCCATGTGTTCATCATTTAACAGTTCTTTGTCCGAGTCACTTTCTATTGCTGGTGCTTCAGCCTTTAATGCCAGACTTTTGACCTTCTTGTTCTCTTCTTCGTGTTGAGCCAATCTTTTTAATTCACTTTCATGCTCTTGTAACTTCCCAAAGAGAGTTGCCAGCGTCATAGTTGAAAGGTTTCTTGATTCAGCAATCGCCGTCACTTTGGGTTGCCATTCTCTTCCCAAACACCTTAGAACTTTGTTGATGAGATCCTCATTGGTGAATTTCTTCCCCAATGTTGTCAGTTGATTTACAATTATTGTGAAGTGTTTTTGGATCTCTTGAATCGATTCTCCCTCTTTCATTCTTAATAACTCATATTCACCAGTCAGCGTGTTGCTTCTTGATCTATTCACTTCAGTCGTACCTTCATGCGTGACTTCCAGCGTATCCCACATTTGTTGTGTTGTCTCGCATGTTGATATCCTGAAAAACTCATCATAGCTCAAAGCAGATGTTATAATATTTTTCACTTTCAAGTCGTACTGGACTCTACATTCCTCCTCCTCCGTGCACTCAGCCATAGGCTTTTCGACGGTGTTACCATTAACCACATAGGTAGGAACATACGGACCATTTACGACAGCATCCCAAACTTTTAATTCGACTCCTTGAATAAAAATTTTCATATGGGCTTTCCAATACGCGCACCCTACTCCATCAAACATGGGAGGACGGTTAATAGAACTCCCTTCACCACCAAACAGAGAGTTTGAAGCCATACTCTTGAGACGGTTAAGTCTTAACACAAGAGACTAGCTCTGATGCCAATTGTTGGTTTTGGCCTCAAAATCTTGAGAGGGGGGGGGGTGAATCGAGTTGTATTAATGTATTGTAAAAACCGTTACAAATTAAAAATTGTTTTGAGACGGAGAGATTAAGCGTTTGAAACGGATCGCGAAAACGATAGATAATATAATTCGAGTAGCGCGGAAACGTAAAAAATTGAAATATGCGGAAATATAAAGAGATAGGGATAGAAAAGCTTGCACCGGTGAATTTTATACTGGTTCAGCCTTCCCGTCGAGAGGCCTAGTCCAGTCCCCAAGTGACCCGCCTGAGAGTTCTTATAACCAGCAATAGAGCCGCACCCTATTACAACCAAGAGCACCCCGCACACTACTAGGAACCTCCGTTCGCTAGGGGCCTCAATCACACAGCAGGGTTCCTCACCCTACGAACGCCTCAACGTTCAACTACGGAATTCTCTCCCTACCACTAAGGTTTAGAACAATTGATGTGAGTGATTACAACAAGTATAATGTGTTCTCAGAACACAGATTCTACAATAAGCTCTATGATAATGTAGTACTTTCTCATTAGGATATACTAAGCCAACAAGGTTTTGTTCTTCAAAAATATGAACGTGAAAACCAGAAGATTAGAGAAGGAAGAAGAGAGAAAACGTGATGATGAATGAAATGAATGATTGGAAAACTAATCTCTGAATGTTGGAGTGAAATCCTCTTTTTAAAATAGAAAAACCTTTTTAGAATAAAAAGATTTAAAATAAATAAAACAAAATCAAAACAAAATAAAACAAGATTTGAAATAAGTTTTAAAATCAAAACCAAATCAAAATGATTTACGAAATAAAATAAAGATTTGATTCTTAAAACCAAAAAGAAAATAATTCAAATTTAAAATCATTTTCGAATTTTATAAAATAAATCAGAATCTTTTATATAAAAACAAATCAGGAAATAATCAAAATGATTCTGACACGTTTTTCAATAAAACTTGAAGTAATCGATTACTTTCTGAAGGTAATCGATTATTCCTTCAAAAATAGAAGTTCTTAAATTCATTTGAAAACCATGTAATCGATTAGACCAATAATAGTTAATCGATTACAACACTCCTGTTCAATGTATGATGCAACTCATTTAATCGATTAGACTTGACCACTTAATCGATTACTGAGCCTCTGATATGCATATGATGCAACAATTATAATCGATTACTTGAGCCAGGTAATCGATTACTGCCATAAGAAAGTAATTGATTAACAAGATTCATTTAATCGATTACAACCTCTCTGATTTTTCTATGATGCAACAAAGTTAATCGATTATCTTGAGCAAATAATCGATTACTCTCACTTGCATTCATAAAAATATACAGAGTTTTGTAACATCAAGTATTTTCACAAAGATCAATGCAGAAAACATTTTATCATGCAAAAACAAGTTTTTCTTCTTCTCTCTTAAAGATGAAAAACTCATTAGCTTTTGTAACTCTTAAAGAAATAGAACTCCATTACCTTACAAATGATCTAAGGAGAATGTTTCTAAACTATGCCTTGCTTGAATCTTCAATCTTGAATATGGATGACACTTGTGAGCTTGAACTTGACTTGGCTTGTTATCATCAAAACAACATCTTGAATTATACTTGAAGTCCATAAGAGAGTTTGAAGCATGCCTTCCAACACTAGCTTGACTTCCAACAGGAAGAACAACCCAAAGTAACTCCCGACGAGCCCACTCCACTAGCAGATCCTATGAAAACTCCGCATCTGCTCGTGCTCGCGAGCAAGAGATGATTAACATACTGAACAGACAAACAGCTTTAATTGAGCGGCAAGGACAAGCCATTGCCGACCTTCAACAACAGGCAATGAAAAGAATTGCTCAAAACCAACCTACTACCCAACAAGCCCATAACCAAATGACACAACCTTTAGATCCTCAACCTATTCCCATGATGCAACTCCTTCCACCCCCTAACCTTCACACCAACCCAGTCGCAGATCTTGGTCAGGGTGATTTTCATCCTGGTCACCCTTTTACACCATATATCATGGAATTTGAAACTCCTCAAGGGTACTTAGGTACTTAGGCCCATCCTATGTACCACATTACAATGGCCTGACCGACCCAGTTGACCACATAATTTCTTACGAGGTGGTAATGAATTATTACGGAGGCGGTTATCAGATGAAATGCCGAGCTTTTTCCATGACCCTCGAGCCCTCGATGTTGCGTTGGTACTCATCTCTCCCTCGAAATTCTGTTAGTTCATGGGAGGAAATGAAACGAGTCTTTCTGAATAGATACACAGCCAGTTGTATCCAACCAAAATCCGACCACACACTGGCTGCAGTTACCCAAAAGCAAGATGAACCCTTGAAAGATTATTTGTCATGTTTCCATGCAGAGGCTAGTTCAGTCCCCCGGTTGGAACCAGGTGTCGCGGTGTTATTGTTTACACAAGGTTTGCAGCCTGGGGATTTCCGAAAATCGCTAATCGGAAAACCTCCAAAAGATATGGCCGAGCTCAGACAGAGATCAGATAAATTCGTCAATTTGGAGGAATTCCACAAAGGACAGAAATTCAGAGATGATCGGCAGTGAACCGACCCTCAAGGTCAGAATAAGCAAAAACGTGACAAACGTTTTGTTGGTAGACAGGACAGAAATGATCGTGACCGAAGGCCACCTCCGAGGAATAAATACCAGGAGTACACTCCTCTGACTGTTCCTAGGAGTCAAATCCTTCGGGAAACGATGCAGACCGACTTACGCTCGGCCCAAAGACCTCCATCTTTAAGAAAGGGCGCACAGCGTGATAGGTCTAAATACTGCGATTTCCACAAAGGATATGGACATACGACTGATCCCACTCCCCAGTAAAGTCTAAGCGCCAACGAAGCAGATTACCAGACTACAAGAATGCAGGAAGACAAAAAATTGAACTCGCCCCGGTTATTGACACAAATCCAACCAACAATGAATTCTTAGGAAACACTATAGCCGGAGGGTTTTCCGGGGGTGGAGAGAAAAAAGCCGACAGAAAAAAATACATCAACCAAATCATAGCCGTAAGCCAAAAACCAATTTCCAAAAGATCAACGAAAAATGTTTCGATCATTTTCAATGACGAAGGTTTGGACGGGATCCTCCCAGGTCACAACGATCCCATGGTTATCACAGCCCTCATCGGAAATTATGAAGTAAAGCGCGTCTTTATTGATCAAGGGAGCTCGGCTGATATCATGTTCCTCACTGGAGACACCATCGAGCCGAAAAGATACATTAAACTTCCCGTTACCCTCGATCAACAACCTTCGGCCCGTACTGAAATAATTAAGTTTCTGGTGGTCGATTGCCCAGCGGCCTACAACGCCGTTCTTGGAAGAACTTTCTTACAAGCATTCGGCGCTGTAGTTTCAACAGTACATTTGGCTATGAAGTTCGTCGGAACGGATGACAAGGTGGTTACAGTCAAAGCCGAGCAGGAGGCAGCTCGAAAATGCTACAATGCAAGTTTAGTGAAGGTCAAGAATAAGGACCGGGATCGTTTAGAAAGGATTTCCCTCAGAAAAGGTAACATCAATTTGGTAGACCTTGATGTGCGCACTGAATCTGACAGAAACAGACTGACTCCGAAAGGACAGTGGGAGTTTTTAACGTTGACGGATGATCATCTCAGACAAATTAAAATAGGTTCGAATTTACCTGTAGATGTCAAAGCTGAACTTTCCGCTCTGCTGGTCGCTAATAGGGATCTGTTTGCATGGACCTCGGCCGATATGCCGGAAATTGATCCTAATTTTATCTGCCACAAGTTGAGCATTCTCCCTGGGGCAAAACCAGTGGCGCAAAGAAAAAGAAAGGTTAGTTCAGAAAAGCCCGCTGCTATCGAAGAAAAAGTATCCGAATTACTCCGAGCTGGCTTCATCCGGGAGATCGACTATACAAACTGGTTAGCAAACACCGTCTTAGTTAGAAAACCCAACGTGAAGTGGAGGATGTGTGTCGACTACACGGACTTGAACAAAGTCTGTCCAAAAGATCAATATCCACTTCCCCCTCATTGACAAGCTCGTCGACAATTCGGCCAGGTATAAACTTCTTTCGTTCATGGATGCCTATTCAGGTTACAATCAAATACCCATGTACCCTGCCGAGCAAGATAAAACTGCATTTATCACCGATAAGGCAACATACTGTTACAATGTCATGCCTTTCGGACTGAAGAACGCGCGAGCCACATATCAGCGAATGATGAACAAGGTATTTCAAGGGATGATCGGCTCAAACATGGAGGTTTATATTGATGACATCATTGCAAAAAGTAAGCAGCAAGAGACCCACGCTCAAGACCTCAAGACAATATTGGATCGAGTGAGGAAATATAGCATGAGATTAAATCCTGAAAAATGTGTGTTTGGAGTCCCAGAAGGGTCCTTTCTTGGTTTCATGCTAACCGAGAGGGGGATTGAAGCTAATCCGGACAAGTGAAAAGCAATACTAGAAATGAGAAGTCTGACCAGTCTTAGAGAAGTCTAGCAGCTCACTGGTCGAGTGGCGGCACTTTCCAGATTCCTGTCTCAAGCCGCTCGGAAAGCTTTACCATGGTACCAACTCCTCATAAAAAATAAAAACTTCCTTTGGGATGATCATTGTGAACAAGCTTTCGTTCAGTTGAAAAACTATCTCTCCATCCCACCAGTCCTTCATAGCCCTCTTACCGGGGAAGACCTTATTCTTTACATGTCACTGGCAGATGCTGTAGTCAATTCAGTGTTGGTATGAGAGGATTATGGAGTTGAGGCTCCCATTTATTTTGTCAACCGAGCACTTCAGGGATCCTAGCTACGATACCAAAAGTTGGAGAAACTCACATATTGTTTGGTCATATCCGCTCGGAGGTTAAGACAGTATTTCCAAGCCCATAGAGTTATGGTCAGAACAACTCAACCCCTCAGACAGGTTCTTCATAAAACTAACCTCGATGGCAGAATGGTTTCATGGTCGGTTGAACTATCTTAGTTTTATATTGTCTATGAACCGAGGAAGGCAATGAAATCTCAAGTTATTGTAGACTTTGTTAATGAGTTTACTGAGTCTCCCTCGGATGCACCTCAGGACTCGTGGTCAGTTTATGTAGATGGTTCGAGCAACAAGAAAGAAGTCGGTGCTAGCATCATTATTGAAAATCCCGAAGGACTTAGTATGGAATACTCGTTAAAATTTGAATTCCAAACTTCAAATAATCAGCAGAATACGAAGCAGTCCTTGCAGGTCTCAAAACTGTTCAGGAGCTTGGGGCGACCAGGGTGTCGGTATTCAGCGATTCACAGTAAGTGGTGTCTCAGATTAAGGGGCAGTATTTGGCTAAGGAGCCCATCTTGCAGAAGTATCTTGAAGAAGTAAAGCGAATAATCTCCAGTTTCTTAGAGTTTGATATCTCCCATGTTCCCAAGGATTCGAACTCCCGAGCTGATATCTTATCTAAGCTTGCAAGCTAAGCACGAAGGGGTCGGAAAACAACAAGACTTTGATTCAAGAAACTATCCCAAAACCAAGTGTCATCCTTGCAGTATCTCTGTGCCATTCTTGGATGGATCCAATTCTAACTTACTTGCAATACGGTTTCATTCCTAAAGATCAAGCAGGGGCTCGTAAGTTAATCCGACAGTCAGCCTAGTACACTGTTTTTAATGGAATCCTTTATAAAAGAGGGTTCGGCTCACCCATGCTCAGATGCGTCAATCCCTCCCAAGCTGAAGAAATCCTCGAGGAAATCCATGGTGGAGTCTGTAGCCATCACATGGGCGGAAAGTCACTAGCTCGGAAAGTAATACGTGCAGGATACTTTTGGCCCACATTGCAAAGAGACGCCATGGAACATGTCAAAAAATGTACTCAATGTCAGTTTCACAGTGACACTCACCAACGACCAGCGGAAGAGTTACATTCCCTCGGAGCTCCATGACCTTTCTATCAACGGGGAATGGACATCATCGGAAAGTTTCCCACTGCACCTGGACAATTGAAGTATGCGGTGGTAGCCATTGACTACTTTACTAAGTGGATTGAAGCAGTACCATTAGAAACAATTACTACACCCCGAATTCAATCTTTCTTTGTAAAGGAAATAATCTCTCGGTTCGGAGTGCCCCATTCTATAGTCACTTATAATGGATCACAATTTGCAGCCTCTCACTTTCACGAACTAGCAGCTGACCTCGAGATTATTCACTACTTCAATTCTGTAGAACACCCTTCGAACCAATGGATTGGCCGAAGCAGCTAACAAAACCATTTTGGACGGTATAAAGAAGAAACTTGGCAACGCAGCTGGTACCTGGGAAGACAAGCTTCCGAGCGTTCTATGGTTACATAGGACAACCATACATTCCTCAACTGAGGAGACCCCTTTTCGATTGACATACGGCTGTGATGTAGTCATTCCGATCGAAAAGAGAATCCCCACCTTTAGGATGCTGTAGCGTCCCTCGGAAACTAACAACACTTTGCTCAGTGATGAACTCATAGTACTTGAGGAAATACGAAAAGCGGCTGCAGCTCATGAAAGAAAGGTGAAAGAACGCCAAGCTCGGGAATATAACAAGAAGGTCCGACCGCGAAGTTTTGAAGTCGGAGACTTGGTTCTACGCCGAGCAGATATTGGTAAAGGGAACGCTAGCGTCGGAAAACTGAGCCCAAAATGGGAAGGTCCATATAGAGTGAAGACTAAGACTGGAACCAGAGCTTACAGGTTGGAAACTCTCTCGGGCAAAGACATCAACAACAGTTGGAACGCTGCCAAGCTCAGAGCTTACTACAGCTAAGCTCCCATTTTTTTTTATTATTTTAAGAAATGTTTAGGATATTTACTAATTGCTCAAGGGTAGTTAGAAATGAATAACGAGGGACAATACCCTTCGTAGATTACAGTTCAAATCTTTAGGAATCTCATAGTCTTGAGCAGTTTAAGTCCTGTACTTTCTTATTAATAAAAGTTCATGATTTCTTTGAAATTTCATCTTTATACATTGTGAAACCACGTACGACTCATTTTGGTCGGCTTGCCACCGAACGAAATCGAGATACAGCTCCTTTCGAGAGTTTAACGATGTACTTAAAGAACACCCGAACTCAGGAATAACCTCTCTAACTTCGCGGTCCGAAGATCTCACTTCGGCTAAAGTCGGCGATCTGAGTTCTCACTCGCAATTTCTATTAACAAACTATGCATACAAATTCGAGTTTACGCTTGGAAAATTTCATACAGTGTTCACTAGTAAATCCTTTCCAAGAGTTTACACTCGGAAAGTTCGAGTAAAAACGTGACACTTACATACGAAACAAAAGGCAGTTTAAAAACATATCAAGCAACGATACCATTTGCTGAACAGCAAAATAAGAATAAAAGCCAAATCCAGAGTAACAAAAGTTTGGATCAGAAAAACAAAGCATAACACTCGGATCAACGAGCAAAAGAAAGAAATGTCACATCCTATATATGATATCACAAAGCAAAAAGTTAAGATCAGCAACTAGAAACTGGCCACCATACCAAGTTCATGCCTCATCATCTGAAAAGGTGATATTTCTGTCATCAAAATCAGGAGCTTCAGTCAACTTCACCAAAGGATTAGGAACATCCTCTGCCTACAAGTCTATCTCAGCTTGGGTCTCAATATCAATTAACTTCCCATCTTGAACACTATGGAAAGGATGTGATCCAGCCACTCTGAACTCAGTTTCAGGATTCAAATATTGGATCTGTTTGATCGTTGAAACAAAAGAGTCATCAACACCCTTACCCTAGTTGTAGAAGTTAGCCGCTACCTTCTTCTTAAAAGCAAGGGATTTCTCTTTAAACTTCTCAACAGTTGCAGCAGATTTCTTCACCTCGGAATCCAACTCCTCGATCTTCTGTCGGCTCTCTTGCAATTCTTTATTAAGAGTTTCCTCAATTTCCTTCTTCTTATCCTCATCAGCCTTCTGGGAAGCCTTTAAAGAGTCTCGCTCTTTTATCAGTTCAGTTTGATCTGCCTTCAAGTTTTCCAGCTCAGACCTTACTCGAACCAGCTTGTCGGACAAGCTGGCTTCTTGAGCGGCTTGCAGGGCACGAGTCTCTTTCTGTTCAACATTTAATCCATGGAACAAATCTTCTGGATGCTCTGACAGATAATGAGTTAAACTTGCACCTCGAAGCAAAAATTTAGTCAAGGAAATAGTATATCGAGACCATTCAGAAGCACTAAGATTAGCATACCGAACATGGTCGGATTCTGGGCATATAGACTCTGGAAATTTTTCATCCAGTTCACGATTCCACACTGAAACCACTTGTGGAGTTGGTGTGGGATTAGGATCAGAAGTTGCTCTAGTACTCGTTCCCTCGGCTCTGGTACTTGCCCCTTCAGAAGCCTTTTCTTTCCATTTATCAAGCCTTCGACGCCAAGTTAGTTGGATAGGGGGAGAGGGGGCTTGGCCACTGGAGGCTGGTGAGATTGTAGTAGTAGTAACAACAACCAAGTTGGGAGCTGGCCGAGGAGACCCTTCAACTGGAGAGGCAGTGGGAGTCGGAGTGCTTAAACTTGGAGTGCTCATACTTGACGACCCTGAAGCCTCACTAGAAGGAGGAGCTTTCCTTTTCTTCCCTCCTTGGAGTAGTGCAGCCATGCGTGAAGCCATTTTATCTGCAAAGGAAACCGAGAGCCATTAGATCTAAACAAATTTACAAGTGAAAAGCAAAGAGAAATAGTTTACCGAGTTGAGCCTTGAAATTTTTTGAGGGAATATTCACTATGTCCCTCATCTCAATCATCCCATTTTTGTCCAAGTACTTCTCAAACTCTCGGCACACCTCCTTCTCATGTTCAAAAAGCTGCTTCCACTCCGACCCATATGAAGTAATTCTACGATTGAAGAAACTCGTGCTCCACTGAAGGGGAAATCGTGGAATCGGTCGCTCCTCACCAGTTTTCATAAACCAGCAAACACCATTCCCATCAAAGAAAAAGGTTTAAAACTTTTTAGATCATGAAATAAAATTCTTACTTAATCAAAAACTTTTTAAGAATCAAGTTCAAAATCTTCAATCTCTCTTCCTAGTCTTCACGGTTTCTCCCTCCTTTTCCTAGGTCCATTGGTTTCTCTTCTCCTTTTCACTAGCTTGGCTTGATCTTGCTTAGGTTATGAAGAGTCTAAAGTGTTGGTCCTTCTTCTCTCTATTCGGCCACTCTCTCTCATTTCACTAAGAGTTTGATTTTCTCTTAGTGTTTCTGTGTTTGGTCTTGGGAAGAAATGAAAGAAATGAAGGAATGGAAGTTACATGAAGTGTGTGTGTTTGATCACTCTCACGGTTTAGGGTTGGAATGGACGGATGGGATGAAGAACCGAATGGGGGTGTGTGAGTGTTGATGTTTGGCTTGGAATGAGGAATGAAGAAGAGAAGAAATGGAAATGAACTCACTCACTCTCTC
Source organism: Crotalaria pallida (assembly GCA_037953625.1). Classification (NCBI taxonomy): domain Eukaryota; kingdom Viridiplantae; phylum Streptophyta; class Magnoliopsida; order Fabales; family Fabaceae; genus Crotalaria; species Crotalaria pallida. The sequence goes on from CM075653.1 coordinate 31,262,934, forward strand.
ACACGGTTTTGCCCTTCTTTTATCCTTCTTTACTTTTTCTTAATTGCCATCAAGGGTTTGCATGGAGGGCTTGCTTGCAAATACTTGGGGACTAAGTCACAAAACTTGGAGACCAAGTCTTGCACTTGAGCCCCTCACGGCCTCCTTCCTCTTTCCTTCCTATTGTCTTCACTTTTCCTCCTTAAGTCATGCTTAGGTCATGTAGATGAGGTCATGGTTTGACTATAAGGCATCCTAGCTTATGACTAAGCAAAGCTACTAGGAGACCAAGTGGAACAACTTGGTGACCAAGTCATTCACCTAGCATTCGGCAATTAGGGTAATTAGGTAGATTAGGTTAGCTCATTAGGTTTAAGGCACTAATTAGGGTTCTAATCATGATTAGGGTAGGATTAGGATAATTAATCTAGGTTTAGTCCACTAATCCTCAGTGATTAAGGCTTAATCAAGGATTAAGGAACTAATCAAAACTTAATCATAGGTTTAACGAAAAGTAATTCTAGGTTAGCTCACCAACCTTGAGGATTTAGGTCTTAAGAGAGTGATTAAGTTCTTAATCAAGGATTAAGAACTCGATTAGGGTTTTAATCCACGATTGGGATACTAATTAGGGTTTCTAGGGATAACTCTAGATCAAGACGATTGGACTTTGATTTCTTTGAAACTTAATAAAAATAGTTCTCCATCATAAAACCATATGAACCAACTTGAGAGAAACAAAATCTTAATTAAAACCTTTAGTAAAACAATACATTGAAAACCTTAGGAAAACAGATACATGAAATCATAACACAAGTGGATTAAATTTCAAAGTTTAAAAATCCATCATGAAATCAAAACTCTTTTAAATCAATCCTTAAATGACTCAAAATCCAATAAAATCACTTGCTTGATTTCTATAAAAAAAATCTTTGTTTTCCAAAATTCCATAAAATCAAAAATTGATTACGTAATCGAATAAAATACCCATCGAAAATCATTTCTAAAACAATATCTCAAAACTTCTCTTTAATGAAAACTTATTTATCGTCATTAGGAAAATAGGGGATGTCACAAAAGGAATATCTTCAATTAGATTCATGTTAACATTTTTCAAATTAATTAGCTTTATCCTTAAATTAACATGCAAATGAGAATCAATTTATTTCTTTTCTTTCTTAATCAAGCCGAATTGGACATAGAGAACTAATCCAAACTCATAATAATATGATCACATACCAACCAACCTTATCCATTCAAAGCTAACTCAAACAATAACACTCAAGAAAATAAAAATAGCTTGAGTGAAACTTGTTCCTAAAACCGAATGGAACGCAAAAATCACTTTCAAGTCTTTAATCAAAATTTTAGATTTTCATATGCTTGAAATCCCTAAATCTATCCGTGAAACACACATGCAAAACAAAGTAAACAAACTTTAATAGTCATAAAGACAAAACCGTGAGCTCCATACAAAAAATCCATCAAACTTTAATTTTATAAATTTATCACAATAACATCAAGAGTCACATCAAGATCTCTCACCTCCAAGAATCTCATGCATGTGCTTTAAAACTTTAAATCACATAAATTCCATCATGCATGCAACTAGAATAAGGATCAAACATGATTCCCTACTTTCCTTAGGTTTGGCCGAATAACACAATGCACAAGGGTAAGATCGTGGGTTCTATTTTCACATACAAAGCTTTAAAACAACATTTTCTTTTCAATCATCAACGAAATCATCATCACACACACAAAAATCTTGTTGAAAATCCCTTTTGTACCAAAAATCATTTTTAAAATATATTATCATAATTTTTTCTTTAAAATCGTAACATGCATCAAAATAAAATTAAGACTTTTTACTCAAACAAACATACGAAGTTCAAACTTCATGCTTTTGCAAAGATCTACCATAAATCAAGACATGCAAGAGAAGATCAAAGCAAATACATAAGCTTAAACACGAATTTCAAACAAAACCGTGAAGAAGAAAACTTATAACTTGAAGATCAAGCTTTCAAGCACAAATATTCAAGATCAATACATAAAAATGACATGCAAGGTATTTTAAACTTCAAGATCATGAGAAAATAAGTACGTGCATCACAAAAATTAAATTTAAACAAGGTCCATCACAAAGTCCTTTACAAGACTAATATTATTACATTAAAACTTTCTTAAACAACTACCTTAAACAAAAATCCTAGTCTTCAAGCTTCACATCTCCTCTCCTCCTCTTAGGGTTGCTTCGGCCTCCTCTCTCTTAGGTTAAAGGGTTGGTTCCCTTCTTAATTTTTGAAGAAGGGTGTGTTGGAAGGAAGAGATCAAAGGTGTTTGGGTTGGGAGGCTTGGGTTTTCGCTCCTCTTTTATCTTCTCTCCTCTCGGCCACTCTCTCTTCTAAGGGTCTCAAGAGCTTTGATGGTGCTCTTGGGACTAAGGTGTTTGTGTGGATGTGAGAAGGGAAATGAGTGAAGGAAATGAAATGTGAACTAAGGCCAACACTCACACACACACACGGTTTTATGGGTAAAATCAAGAGGTGAAGTTTTCCTCTCTTGCCCTCGGTCCAAGGTGCAAGCCTAAGGGCAAATGGGTCCAACCAAATAGTTGCATGGGAGGGATCTTCTCATGGGGGACAAAGTGGAGAGAAAGTCTTACTTAGGCATCATCACTCACCACCCTAATTTCCTATTTATTTTCTATTTAATTTTTACTTTCTTAATGAATAAGAAAATGCATCCTAGTTTGGTCCTCTTGATCTCACATGGCCGAACATTACACATACATACATGAGGGAATAAAATTTTCTTTTTCATTTTATCATTACAAGCACACAAAGTCAATTCATGGAGTAGCATAAGAAATTCAATGCATACATTTAACACACATATTATTCATATACATACACACATCACATACATAAACACTCATACATGCATAATCATATTTTTCTACTAATTAGGTTTTCATTTATTCCTAAGCATATACATATGCACCTACACACGTATGACACGCATATACATCCATGCATCATCATCTTCTCGTATTAATTTAATTTCCTATATTCTCAAGCACATACACATCTAGTCATGCCATACATACATATACATACACACATATAGAAAAAGGTCTTTTTCTCATGAAATACTCTTATTTAGAAATCATTATTTCTCCAAGGTATAAAATATATAATTTATTTCTCAAAACTCAACTTTTAAAACTTATAACATTTTCTTATTTAAAATTATTTCTTTAAAATTACTCATCACTTTGAAAACGTGAATTTAGAAATTATTTAAGAAAATACTTTTTCAAAAACACTTTTCTTAAAATAAATCTCTTTAGTATTTTAAATTAATACGAGGAATTTACGGGGTGTTACATTCTCCCCAACTTAAAGATTTCTCGTCCCCGAGAAATACGTTGTGGATTGGGCAGCAGGGCACAAAATTCTAACGTCACTTTGATTTCCATAAGAACACTCTCGTTTCGCTGTGTGGCCGTGTTCCCTTTTGTTGATCTAATTCACCTTGCCATGCTCCATGTTGGTTGCTTTCAGACAAAGAAGTCTCGCTCTCATAATCACCTGCGTGTCGGATCAGGTTAAGTCCAACGGACTAACCGAAGAAGGTGTCGCTCCCTTAGCTGACCGTCGTCGCAGAAAGTCCAACCATAGGCACGGACTTAGGGAAAATCAAGCAAATAAAATTTCATGCATCTCCAAAGGTAAAAATCCTCAGATATTCGCTATTTCCTACAACTTAGGTTCTTACTATCTCACAACATTCACTCCTTCCTTCCGTTCTCCTTCTAACTCTAAGGTTTGCGTCTACCATTTTTCTATCTCAAGGAGATTCTATCATAACTTGGGTTTACTCACTCCTTCAAATATCCTCACTTTTCTCCTTAAATTCATTCTAAACATTAATCAAACCTATCACTTTCACCGTCTAAACCTCTGATTTTGGCGTATGGTATTTTTTTAATCCTCAAACTTTCCTCAAAATTTCCTCTAATGACTGGTAATATATGTTGGAGAGTGCCCTAGTGGCAATCGTATTTTCTCTTTTACTCGTACTTATTTCATGTTTATACATTATTACTATTAATAATAATGAGGCATTTCATTTATTATATTTATGCTTTAATTGTTTAATTAAAATTGATGTAATAAAGTCCTTAGGATTATAAGTTCAATGTCATAAGAATATCAAGTACATGACTTGATAGTGAGATCTTATTGATTGATAATTATCCTTAAAGATTCCCTAGTCGAGTATTATAGTTAATAAGGACAACTATAATACATCGAGACTAGTATGTGACAGACTGATGACTGTATCTCACCGGTCATGGATATGGGATATCAAGTCTTCACGTAAGTACACATTGGGACAATTGTGTACTGGAATTACCCGCCATGAGAATGCTACATGGTTTATTAAGTGAGTGTCATAAGCGATTCTCGTAGTGACAATGGTGTACATGGTCCTTCGACCTGAAGTCGCTACGGTTCCCAACATGAGGAATTATATGCTTTCATGCAATCAAACGTCATCTTTAACCAGGTGATCATAACGGTTGTAGTCGGGTATATGACAAATCATGTAGAGGGATGTGAGTGACGTAGATGGGATTTGTCCTTCTTATCAATAATAATTATATCTCTGGGCCCCTTGATTGAGTGAGACGGTGAAATGTATTGCCATACTCAAGACAGTCAATATGAGATATTGACGAGACTTGTTTAGACGCGTCTACTCAGGGATCAAGAAACCATAGGTTACACTATTCATGGGTGACACGTTCCATGTCATGAGTGTAACTATGATATTTGGACAAAGGGATTAAACTTACACATGTTCATTGGTCACAGTAAAAGGTTTAGTCAAATCACAGACATTCCTGTCACTTGGGTAGCAATGATGTGTTGCTAGATACCGCTCATTGCTTGTAAAGTTAAAATGTGATTTTAACATTACTGCTAACGTTACAGGAACCTATAGGGTCCCACACTAAGAGAAGATAAAATTGGAGATATCACATTTGATAAAAATACAATAGTTGTATTTTTATAAAATTAAATCTTTCTGATATGATTAAGATATGATTCGTTTTATCTTTATGTATAAGATATAAATTTGATTTTATCTTCTACATATAAGGTAGAATTCGAATTTATCTCCTAAAAGCCCAACTAGTTGGTCTGATAATATTATAAATATAATATTATTAGTTTTAGGGGATTGAGATGTGTGAGACACAGAACGGTAACCCTAGCCGTCATATTAGAGAGTGAGTGATACACAGACTCTATCTTCTCTACTAGCATTGAGAAGAGAGACGTGACTCCAATTGGGAATTTGTTCGTGTGGATACAGGCACAACACATTGATGTGCTCGTGCCTCTTCCCTGCGAAAGGTAATTTTATTCCCTATCTCAAATCATGTTTTCACATGGATCCTGGATGGAAATAGGATATTTTTTTTTCCGCTGCGTTTTGTCGCATCCTATTTCCTAACAGTGGTATCAAAGCCACTTGTGAAACCATGATTTGATTATTTTTGATTAAACATGTTTTAATATGATTATGATGTGTTGGGATTAATCAAAAATTAAAATAAAAAAAAAAACAAATATGAACTTGATTGTGCCGCTGGAACTGTATGAATTGTGCCGCATATATCTAATATGCTAAGAATTCATATGTGCAAAAGTTAATATCAATTGTTATAAGGATCAATTGTGCCGCATGATGAATTCGTTCAGTGCTTCCAATTTGTATAAAAGATAGTGAATCAATTTGTGCCCTTAGCTGTGTATTTGCGCATGATACCCAGCACTTGTGCCACATGAACTGTGAATTCACGAGATTTACGTGAATCAATCGGTGAACTCTATGTTACCGATTTGAGATAATATCAGGTGAATTTATTCCATGGAAAATTAATTCATGGCAATCGGTGATTTATTAATTTTTTTTTCAAGAGTTGATACGTTATTATTTTATCAAAAGATGATAAAATATAATTATTTGTTTTTATAATTCGTAACAAACATAATTTTTTAATAAAATAATAATGTATTTTATTGAATATGTTGTTTGTTGTATGGTGAATGGTCATGGCCTCTTAGATCGTTTCGCGCCTTGTGTATGTTTTATTTTCTTTTGGTTTATTTTTAAATACGGTCTGCATGTCGTGCCTCTCTCTATATTCAATATGTATTTCTTTTCTCATCTAAATCCCCTCATGAACGAGGTTTCTATTTGTAATATTTTTATTAAAAAAAAATTGCGAAAGACTTGAAGATGAAAAAGAAAGGAGATTTAAGGAAGGCTCTTGGAGAAGGACCGGTACATACATTCAAGGAATGCTCTTGGAGAAGAAGCTATGCGTTTAGGATCTTTGTATTAATTCACTCATTGGCTAGGGTGAATTAGTTTTTCTAGGCCATGACCATATCACGTAGTTTATAATTATAGTATGTATGTGATGCATGTTATCATTATAATGTATATTAATGTAAGATAAAATAGGTGAGATCACTTAAATATAAAACCCCTCAAACTGAAATATTAAGTTATATGTCTTCCAATGCTTGACACTCGTCTTGATTGATGTCGTTTTGAATTTGGGTCTGCTAAAGTAGAGTACGTTTATCTACAATGGTCAGACGCGAAGGAATAAATGTAATATTCGTTATGTCAACCATTGGGTCTAACTTAAATGGATGGTTCAATATTATTGAAGATCTATAGGCAAAAGAATTGGGTATAAATTAATAAGTTAAGTTTGAATAAATGTTATTCACCCAATTGATCCAAGAGTCACATGAGATGTGATTGGGAAAGGGTTCCCTACCTAAATAATCAAATTATGGGAGATCAGCTAAAGTTTGACTCATAATAAGATGAAATGTGGATCTTGGTCCCACTAGAAAATCTTACGCTGAGATTTTCCGAGTCAATATTGAGGGTTATTGATTTGAGGAAAATAGTGGGAGTAATATTTAATAAAAGTCCTTATTAAATATTTAATAAACATGATTTTAATTCTACTTTTATTTTGTTGTTAGATCACCATGGCTTCAAACAATTCAAATAACTTATCACTGCGATCAGTCCTTGAGAAGGACAAGCTGACGGGAATTAATTTCCTGGACTGGTATCGAACCTTAAGGATTGTCCTTAGGAATGAGAAAAAGATGTATGTGCTAGAGCAACCGCTCCCTGAAGCATCCCCCGCTAATGCACCGGCTGCTGAGCGGAATGCTTTCCGTAGACATCAAGATGATGCCTTAGAAGTTGCAACTCTCATGCTTGTCACTATGACCCCTGACCTTCAGAAGGTTCATGAGAAAATGAGTGCATACGATATGATCGTACACCTTAAGGAGCTCTATCAAGGGCAAGCAAGGCATGAGCGTTTTGAGGTCACAAGGTCCCTTTTCACTTGTAAGATGACAGAGGGAAGCCCAGTTAGTCATCATGTAATCAAGATGATTGGTTATATTGAGAACATTGAGAGGATGGGTTTCCCACTAGGTCAAGAGTTGGCCGTTGACTTAGTTCTGCATTCCTTACCACAGAGCTTTAGTCAGTTTGTCATGAATTACAACATGAACAACATTGACAGCACTCTAACTGAATTGTTAGGGAAGTTGAAAACTGCTGAGCATGATATCAACAAGGGAAAAACTGTATTGTTGGTTCAAAATGGAAAGGGCAAAGGTAAGGCCAAAGGGAAAACACAAAAACCTAAGGATAAGGGAAAAGCTAGAGTAGCTAAGGCTCTTAAGCCTAAAGGTGGGGTGGCTAAGGAGGGAAATTGCTTCCATTGTAACAAGGAGGGACATTGGAAGAGGAATTGCCCACAGTACCTTAAAGAGATTGAAATGAAGAAAAGTGGAGACTCTTCTTCAGGTATTTTTGTTATAGAAGTTAATTTTTCTGCTTCAACATCATGGGTATTAGATACTGGATGTGGATCTCACATTTGTGTTAATGTACAGGATCTAAAAAGGAGTAGAAGATTAGCTAAAGGTGAAGTCGAACTGCGAGTTGGAAATGGAGCAAGAGTTGCCGCCATTGCTGTTGGAACTTGTAGTTTAACCTTACCTAGTGGATTAGTTTTAGAACTAGAGGATGTTTATTGTGTACCTGCTATTCGTAGGAATATTATTTCAGTTTCATGTTTAGACAAAGTAAGTTTTTCGTTTCAATAAGGAACAAGTGTTGTTCCATTTATTTGAATGAGATGTTTTATGGCAGTGCACAATTAATAAATGGTCTTTATTTGTTAGATCTTGATCATCCAGTCTATAACATTAATGCTAAAAGGTTTAAATCAAATGATACAAACCAAACTTTTCTTTGGCATTGTCGTTTGGGCCATATAAATGAGAAACACATTTCTAAGCTTCATAAAGATGGATTCTTAGACTCATTTGATTTTGAATCTTATGAGACATGTGAGTCTTGTTTGTTGGGCAAGATGACAAAGGGCCCATTTACTGGCAGCAGTGAACGGGCTAATGAACTTTTGGGACTCATACATACAGATGTATGTGGGCCTATGAGTTCAAATGCTAGAGGAGGTTACACGTACTTCGTCACATTTACTGATGATTTCAGTAGATATGGGTATGTATATCTAATGAAATACAAACATGAAACCTTTGAAAAGTTCAAGGAATTCAAGAATGAAGTACGAAATCAACATGGAAAAAGTATTAAAGCCCTTCGATCTGATCGAGGTGGTGAATACCTTAGCCAAGAGTTCGATGACTATCTAAAAGAGTGTGGTATAGTATCTCAACTCACTCCTCCTGGAACGCCCCAGTGGAATGGTGTTTCAGAAAGGAGAAACCGAACCTTGTTGGACATGGTTAGGTGTATGATGAGTCAATCGGACCTTCCTATCTCTTTTTGGGGACATGCTCTGCTTACAGCTGCTTTTACACTTAACCGATCCCCATCGAAAGCGGTTGAAAAGACACCATATGAGATATGGACTGGGAGGCGTCCTAGTATGTCTTTTCTCAAGATTTGGGGTTGTGATGTTTATGTGAAACATCTACGTTCTGATAAACTCAGTCCCAAATCTGACAAATGCTACTTTGTAGGATATCCCAAAGAAACTAAGGGATACTATTTCTACAATCCCACAGAAGGCAAAGTGTTTGTCGCTCGCACAGGCGTATTTCTTGAAAGAGAATTTCTCTCTAAAGGAAATAGTGGGAAGAAAATAGATCTTGATGAGATTCAAGAATCCCAAAGTAGCCAAGACCAAGCGATGGATGTTGAGCAAGTTCCACAAGATGTTGTGGATGTACAACCTGCTCAAGTTACACAAGTTTTGCGTAGGTCAAGTAGGATTCCTCTTCAGCCAGAGAGATATGGATTTCTCTTGACTCAAGAGGATGACATTATTATTTTGATCAAGATGAACCTACTACTTACCAAGAGGATATAAACAGCCCTGACTCTGAGAAATGGCTTCAAGCCATGAGATCTGAGATGGAGTCCATGCACACCAACCAAGTTTGGATCTTGGTTGATCTACCTAATGGGGTAAAACCAATTGGGTGCAAATGGGTTTTCAAGAAGAAGACTGACATGGATGGTAATGTACATACCTTTAAAGGACGATTGGTTGCTAAAGGTTTCAAACAAGTTCATGGTATTGACTATGATGAAATTTTTTCACCAGTTGCCATGCTTAAATCCATTAGGATCTTGCTTGCTATTGCAGCATTTCGTGATTATGAAATCTGGCAGATGGATGTCAAAACTGCTTTCCTTAATGGAAATCTTTTAGAGGATGTGTATATGACACAGCCTGAAGGTTTTGTTGATCCAAAGCATGCTGGAAAGGTTTGTAAGCTGCAACGAACCATTTATGGATTGAAACAAGCTTCTAGGAGTTGGAATATTCGATTCGATGATGCAATCAAACAATTTGGTTTCATCAAGAACGAAGAAGAGTCTTGTGTATATAAGAAGGTTAGTGGGAGCGCAATTGTCTTTCTTGTGTTGTATGTGGATGACATACTACTCATCGGGAATGACATTCCTACCTTACAGTCTGTTAAGACTTGGTTAGGGAATTGCTTTTCTATGAAGGATTTGGGTGAAGCAACCTATATATTAGGCATCATGATTTTTAGAGATAGATCAAGGAGATTGCTTGGACTAAGTCAAAGTTCATACATAGACAAAGTGTTGAAACGGTTCAACATGCAGGATTCCAAAAGGGGATCTTTGCCAATGTCACATGGTATAACCTTGTCAAAGAAACAGTGTCCTTCCACTAAGGAAGAAAGGGAACGCATGGATAGAATTCTATATGCATCTGCAATTGGATCTATCATGTATGCCATGATATGTACTCGACTTGATGTTTCGTATGCTTTGAGCATGACGAGCAGATACCAGTCAGATCCAGGTGAAGGTCACTGGACAGCAGTCAAGAATATCCTTAAGTACTTAAGAAGAACTAAGGATGCTTTCTTGGTATATGGAGGTGAAGATGAGCTGGTTGTAAAGGGTTACACCGACGCTAGCTTCCAGACTGATAAGGACAATTTTATATCACAATCTGGATTTGTATTTTGTTTGAATGGCGGGGCTATATGCTGGAAGAGTTCAAAGCAAGAGACTGTAGCCGATTCTACAACAGAAGCTGAGTATATAGCTGCATCAGAAGCAGCAAAGGAAGCGGTTTGGATTAAGAAGTTCATAACCGAACTTGATGTTGTTCCTAGTATTGAGTTTCCAGTGGACCTCTATTGTGACAACAATGGAGCCATTGCGCGAGCTAAGGAACCGAGATCTCACCAGAAATCCAAACATATACTTCGGCGTTTTCACATCATTCGAGAGATAATTGACAGAGGAGATGTGAAGATATGCAGAGTTTCAACAGATGATAATATTGCTGATCCACTGACTAAACCTCTTGCGATAAAAAAGCATGAGGGACATGTTAGGGCTTATGGTATTAGATACATGAGCGATTGGCTCTAGTGCAAGTGGGAGATTGTTGGAGAGTTCCCTAGTGGCAATCGTATTTTCTCTTTTACTCGTACTTATTTCATGTTTATGGATTATTACTATTAATAATAATGAGGCATTTCATTTATTATATTTATGCTTTAATTGTTTAATTAAAATAGATGTAATAAAGTCCTTAGGATTATAAGTTCAATGTCATAAGAATATCAAGTACATGACTTGATAGTGAGATCTTATTGATTGATAATTATCCTTAAAGATTCCCTAGTCGAGTATTATAGTTAATAAGGACAACTATAATACATCGAGATTAGTATGTGGCAGACTGATGACTGTATCTCACCGGTCATGGATATGGGATATCAAGTCTTCACGTAAGTACACATTGGGACAATTGTGTACTGGATTGACCCGCCATGAGAATGCTACATGGGTTATTAAGTGAGTGTCATAAGCGATTCTCATAGTGACAATGGTGTACATGGTCCTTCGACCTGAAGTCACTACGGTTCCCAACATGAGGAATTATATGCTTTCACGCAATCAAACGTCATCTTTAACCAGGTGATCATCACGGTTGTAGTCGGGTATATGACAAATCATGTAGAGGGATGTGAGTGACGTAGATGGGATTTGTCCTTCCTTATCAATAGGAATTATATCTCTGGGCCCCTTGATTGAGTGAGACGGTGAAATGTATGGCCATACTCAAGACAGTCAATATGAGATATTGACGAGACTTGTTTAGACACGTCTACTCAGGGATCAAGAAACCATAGGTTACACTATTCATGGGTGACACGTTCCATGCCATGAGTGTAACTATGATATTTGGACAAAGGGATTAAACTTACACATGTTCATTGGTCACAGTAAAAGGTTTAGTCAAATCACAGACATTCCTGTCACTTGGGTAGCAATGATGTGTTGCTAGATACCGCTCATTGCTTGTAAAGTTAAAATGTGATTTTAACATTATTGCCAACGTTACAGGAACCTATAGGGTCACACACTAAGAGAAGATAAAATTGGAGATATCACATTTGATAAAAATACAATAGTTGTTTTTTTTATAAAATTAAATCTTTCTGATATGATTAAGATATGATTCGTTTTATCTTTATGTATAAGATATAAATTTGATTTTATCTTCTACATATAAGATAGAATTCGAATTTATCTCCTAAAAGCCCAACCAGTTGGTCTGATAATATTATAAATATAATATTATTAGCTTTAGGGGATTGAGATGTGTGAGACACAGAACGGTAACCCTAGCCGTCATATTAGAGAGTGAGTGATACACAGACTCTCTCATGTCTACTAGCATTGAGAAGAGAGACGTGACTCCAATTGGGAATTTGTTCGTGTGGATACCAGTAGAGGCACAACAGATTGATGTGCTCGTGATTGACGAAGCGTTCGTGATAAGATTCGTTGGTCTCCTCTTCTCTGCGAAAGGTAATTTTATTCCCTATCTCAAATCATGTTTTCACATGGATCCTGGATGGAAATAGGAAATTTTTTTTTCCGCTGCGTTTTGTCGCATCCTATTTCCTAACAATATATGCCCCTCTTCTTCCTTGTAACTCCCCAACTTTGATCAAAATAATGACTAAATCCACGACGATTTCATATCCTTACTTAATTTACCATTTATCCTTCCTTAGTCGTTCAAGCCTAGATTATCTGGGTAACTATGGCACTTCAAACTTCATAATTTGGACTAGAGAGTCTTAAATAGGATCGACAAAGTTACGGGTGAACAGTAGGGCTCATGAAGAAAAGGGTCAAGTTTTAACAGTACTAACTGTTTTGTTGAAGCAATTCAACAAACATGGGATCCAAATAGGATATACTATATTCTCAAAGGTACTAACTATCCTCGTACAAAAGGTACGCTAAGGTTAACAAACCTAAGTCTAACAATCACTAATGAAGCATTCGAGGGGTATGGGGTCTCAATCTTAGAATCTATCCACTCCCTACTTAGTCTGCTTTTCTCAAACTACAGGATGAATAGGTTCCTTGGACTAATGTAGCAGACACTAAACCACAAACAGAGTCTCATATCCTAGAAAGACAACGGTCTAGTCTTACACTCCTATTCTCACACTAACAAACACACAGAGACACATAAACAAAGCATGTAAGACCATGCTTAAGGCCACTAAGGATTACCATAAGCTCTGATACCATTCTGTAACAGCCCGATTTTCATAAAGCAAAAATGATTAACTTTTACTTATTAAAGTTACCAAAATGAGGTCAAATTTTTTTTTTTTACACATTGTTAAAAAGGCATTGGTGTATTTAAAAGTCCTTTTGTTGAAAATCAAGTTGTTACTAAAACCTTTATTTTCATAAAAAGGCTTGTTTCAAAATCATCTTGATATTTTCCAAAAGATTACATTATTCGATTTTCAAAAATAAATAGACCTCAATACTGAATGTAAAAGCTTAGCTTGAATATATGAGTGGCACATCGCTTGGTAATCCTTGACTCAAAACACAATTCATAAACTTAAACTAAATTCGCTACTTTCGCTTTCGCTACGCTACTCTGATGAAGACAACCAGATGAGGCCTCCCTTTCTTCTTGCTCCCTTCCTTCATCTCCGACCATGAAGTCACCTCTGTCATTGCCTTCTTATTGTTGATAAGCTCAAGCTCCGCTTCACCTAGGATGATGATCTCCACGGGATGCTCTGTCTGCCCGTTGAGATATCAGCAGCACCAATATGCCAACGAACAGGAGAGAGTAAGCGATCCGAACGACACATCGTCGACGGTGTGGGATTACAATAGGCGATATATCAAGACCACAAAAGCATACAACACACACAATGGCATACAACATAGCAATCAAGCATATCATCCTTATCATTATTATCATCATTACTCTTATCATTAATTTCCTTCTTTCTCAATTACTTTCTCACTTTCACTATAAGTCTTTCACTTTCATATCCCAATTTCGTTCCTCCCATCAACATTTCAGGAGAGTTCAATCATACTATTGTCACTCTCTTTATTACTTTTCAATTTTCATTATTAAGTCTTATCAAATCATAACCTTCGATGATTGAGGGGATTATAATATCATCGAGGTACTCCCTTTGTTATCGTCGTCTCACACGTCTACATCTCCTCGGTCATCCACCCAGCCTAGTCGAAAGCGAACAGGAGTAAAGGACCTTTATCGTGCGGGCACGACAGCTGTCTCACAACCAAATGGCCAAAGGGCCAGGAGGACTCAGCCTCAAATCATATCAATTCATAAATATACTCAAGGCACACTGTCTCACAGTGGCAATCAAGATGCCCCACTCCAGTCCCTCTCCACTATTCTCGAAATGCCATAGGGGTGACAGCACTATTCCGGTCCCGGGTGCAGAACTTACCACGGCATTGGACCCAGTCCCTACCACGTTAGTACGCCACATGTGGAATTCATTCCGCCCAGAATAGTACTCAAGGCAACATGACGTTTTACCGCCCGAGCCTACCCTATTGCATTCATCACCCGAATATCCCTGATATCTGGGGTACCTTCCTCTCCACTACTTCGCATTCTCATAACTCGCCGCGTTAATGTCTTTTAATGTCTTTTATCTTTTTAATTAACCTAAGGTCGGCTCATCCTTCGTGCATCCCTTCAATGAGCCCCGACCACTAACTCGGCACAATCTTTCTCTCATTAGTTCTCACATAGCACAGAGCTGGGATCACATCAATGAACTTTCAACTGATATCTCATTCCACAAAATATATTTCACCATCTCTCTTAACAATCTCATTCCGCAATCTTTTCACAAACTTTCTCAAAATACCATTTTATATGCTTTCACAAAACCTCATTTCATAAACATTTTCATAAAATTCCCTTTTGTAAATTTTCTCAAAAATCTAGTTTCACAACTGCTCAAAATCTCTTTTCAAAGACTTTCTTAAAAATCTCTTTTCACAAAGTTTCTAAAATCTCTTTTCACCACTTTTCACAAACCCTTTTCTAAAAATTTCTTTTCACCATTCTCCACAAAATCTCTTTTTCACAAGTCTTTTTCAAAGCTCTCCTTTCACAAATCATTTCAAAAGTCTCTTTTCAAAAATCTTTTCGAAAATCTCTTTTCAAAAATCTTTTTGAAAATCTCCTTTCAAAAACCTTTTCAAAAACTGCTGTTCAAAAACCCTTTTCAAAAATTACAGCTTTGCTGAGCGCTAATGGAGGAGCAAGCTCAACTCAACATTAGTCCCAGTCTAAAACCTAAAACAAAGGAACCCAGCTCTACTCAATTCACATCTCGTCTCCACAACAACATTACTCTTCCCAGCTCTGGCTCGTTCTTCTTCTTACCATCAATTCTTTCCCCAATCGACTCTTTATCTCTTTTTCCAACCCATTTCATATCTTTTAACATTCTTACTTTCTCTTCTTTCCTTTATTTCCCTCAATTTTCTTATTTCTTCTCCAATTTCAGGACATAACAGCCGTCCATCAATATATTATTAATATTAATCAACAGTGTAACACCCCTAATTTTCGTCTCCCAAATAACCGAAAAATTAATTATCACAATTAATTTATAATTGATTTATATTAGTTTTAAAGGTTTTAGTTTTTGTACATTATGTGTTTTTATATATAAAAATATGAGATATATTTTTATATGGTTATTTTGTACAAAAATGTGAATATTGTAATTTAGTCCTTGGGTTGGGACCAAATTGCAATATTAGAAAGGTTTTTGAAGTAAAAGTAATTAAATTATTAATTTTTGAATTTTATCAGTATGTAACCGGTTAGAAGGGCTCTGTAACCGGTTACACGATGAACTCAGAAACTGGGTTAGTGGATTTTGATGAGTAATCACCCAATTAATCCAGAATTCGCCACGAATACAGCCCTAATCCACTGGAAGACGCGCGTCAAGGTGCATGCAAGCTTGATTCTTCTACGAAAACCCTCAATTCTGAAGAATTGGGTTGTTGCTGCTCTGAAATTAGGGGGAAGCTCTGTTCTAGGGTTTTAGAATCATTTCTTGCAATTCTCTTTCGTTTCTGAGAGTTAGAACATGAGTGATACACGGTTACAAAGCTCACATCAAGGGCTTTGTATTGATATAAAGTTTGTGAGTTGAGAGTCCCTGAATCAAGAGAACGAAGCTTGCAAAGTAAGGGTGTTGGTGCTGCCGAACCCCAGCTTCAGGTTTCTGGAGCTGACATTGAAGCTCGATTTTGGTAAGCTCAAGCCTTCTCTTGTTCTAGACTTGATTTCCTTTCAAAGCTCATGTTGCATGGTTTTGATAATGACCATTTTCCCTAATTTCCATGTCCATTTCATGTTCCAAATTCCTTGATCAATCTACCCTGTCAAAACGGTTCTGGTTTGAGGAGGAGCTTTGGGTGTTTGGTGTTCTACCTCAAATCTCTGCTCAAATCTTGTTCAAGCACGAACCTAAGGTAAGGGGGAAGCTTACTATTTGCTAGAATGAGAATAAGTTGTGGTAGAATATAGGATGAATCACCAAGAGACTCAAAGGGCATAAGTTGAAATGGTTAAGTGGCTTGGAGGCCAATCTGAGCTCAATTATTGTTATTGAGATGCATGCAAGCTATATTGATGTTGGATTCATGACTTATTTGGATATTATGTGAATTGATGCATTAAGTTGTGAAATATGTGCAATTATGTGCAATTTGAGTATCCAAATTGAATGCATGCAAGATAGATATGTTTTTGTGTTTAAACATATTTATTTAAGGTATATGTACTCTGTTAAAGGTTGAAATTTGGTTAGATTTGAGTAGTGAAGAGAATGGTTTGTTAAAACTCATGTCTTAGTGTCAGACTGCATAATCTAACCGGTTACTCGATATTCGTAACCGGTTAGACACTGTTAAAATGCAAAAGAAAATAAGTTTACAAAATCAGTGTTGTGGTCTTGTAAATCCTACTCAAATCTAGGCCTTAATTTCATGGAAAACAATCTGAAAATAAGTTTATTTCATGGTTATAGTTCAGATTGCAGTTAAAGAGTTAATACCTTAAGGAAATTATGCATAAATGAAAATGGATTATGACTTAGATCTTTTGAATGATATTATGTGTTGAACTTGAGGTATTCTGTTATGCTAAGACCTTGTTATTGGATTGAGTAGAGAATTTAAGAAAAGATTCTTGGAAAATCAGTGGTTTTATATTCGGGTCTGTAATTCTAACCGGTTAGGTGATGATGTAACCGGTTAGTACCTGAAACTTAAAAATAAAAGTTAAGTTTTTTTGAATAAGGGTTGTTAACACCAATGGTTATATTCTCTCAATCCAGGTCTATGAGCATATGTTAAATTCAAATTCAAAGGTGAATTTTATGAGTAAAGTCATACCTCAAGATATCATTCAGAAGTTGTGTTTTTTTATAAGTCATAATAATGGAATTAATGGGAACATGACCCTGTACTCTAGGAGTACCAAACTGATGCAACCTACTTGATGACACATTCTGGGAATGTGGCCATTGTCTGGGACATGGTTTCTTGGATACGTTCTGGGAACGTGATGCACACTCCGGGAGTGGTACTTGATTATATTCCAAGTATGGTTTGCGATACGTTCTGGGAACGTATGTTAGTGTTCTGGGAACACATTGGTATAGTAATAGAATTAAAGATAAAACGAACCTTGATGATTGTGCATTCATGCATATAGAATGGAAGATGGGTTGGTAGGAACGTTTATCATATTCTGGGAATATGAGGAGGGTACTCCGGGAGTACCAAATTATAACCTACTTGATGACACATTATAGATATGTGGCCAGTGTCTGGGACCTGGTTTTATACGTTCTGGGAACGTATGTTAGTGTTCTGGGAACACATTGAGATGCAACCTACTTGATGACACATTATAGATATGTGGCCAGTATCCGGGACCTGGTTTTTATGCGTTCTGGGAACATATGCGTTCTGGGAACGTGATGCACACTCTGGGAGTGATGCTTATTATTCCAAGTATGGTTTGCTACACGTTCTGGGAACGTGGTGCACACTCTGGGAGTGATGCTTATTATCCAAGTATGGTTCGGCATTACGTTCTGGGAACGAATGTCGGTGTTCCGGGAACACAAGGATGTATTGGATGGACGTCCAAGATGGACTTTAGAGGCCTCAGTTGTGGAAGGAAATCATGCATCATGCCACCTGCATTAAAAGAATTATTATGATTAACTGGGTGTGCTCATATGATTATGCATCATGATTTGCTACATGTTGACTTGTGGATGTTAGTTTTATTCCCATTTGATCATGCGAATATGTATAGCTAACCCCCATGCCCTTATTAGGTGTTGATCGTGCATCTAGCTTGCACAAGAATCAGTAAAGGGAGATGTCCCTTAGGTGCATGCAGAGTATAGAAAGTATGGGTTGGGAACCCGTTGTGCAGATATCGAGGATCCGACCAGAGGGATGTTTGGACATAGGACCAGTGACCAGCTCTATAACATTTCTATTTTTAATAGAACTTATATGATACATATTTTGGAAAAAGGTATCATAAGAGGAATTCAGTTTCATAATTATACTTATTTGGTATTAATGGACTTGTTACACTTGATATATTTTGGGGGTACAATATGATGATTTTACTATGTTTCCGCAAACTCTGATTTTGGTAGTCAACCTTTATCATTGATCAAGTGTTTCTGAAGTTAAATTTTCAAGGGAAGGGAAAATTCTTATTTTTCAGATTTTTTTTCCAACGATAACAAGTCCAAGTTTTTATAAACTTCTTACTTTTCTTATAAAGTAAGATGATATACAAGGAGTGTTACAAACAGTACTCAATTTCATCTTGCATAATTAAATAAACAAATAAATAAAAGCATGCTATCAACCACACAAACATCACACAACGGCAATGTGGTCTTTGTCACATTCATATAAGTGGCCACACAATCAAACAATTGCCACTTATACTACTGACTCCAACCACTTAGTTCCGATCTTTGAGATGATACGGAACGTCCTAATAAATCACCTAAACACCACAGTGTCTTAGGAAAGCTTCTCTCTCACCTGAGATCCAGCAATGTAATGCGTACCGTCTCCTCAGATCCATTTTGTTGTCGGCTGCCCCAATCCCTTGTCTTTAAGATTTTCCTCGTACTAAATAAAATACGCATACGTTATTATCTGGTATTAAGAAAATCTTTTCTTAGTTCGTGACACGTTTCGTTTTTAACGGGAAGTCTTAAAACACTGTTGCTTTATCAGAGCCATTCTCATATTTTCTAGCACTTTAACCATTTGAAAACATTTAATAAATTGGTTTTAATCAATTTATTTGGTTGCTGGTCCATTTTGGTCAGCCCCTCAATTACGTTCGAAAACGCCGAAAAATGCCCCGTTTTCAATCCGGGTTTTTCTTAAATCAAATATCATTTGAAAACTTTACTTTAAATCACTTGATAATCTTCTTAAAACAGTACTTTTCAATAAATCAAATCACTTTAACTCACTTTATTTCCTTCAAAGGCCGAATTAAATTAGAGAAAACAACATAAGGGTTAAATCAAAAACTTTTTACAAATATTAAACATTCAAGTCATTTTTAAACACACAGATTGAACATGTTAGAACATTCATAATTCATGCATGCATACAAAACAATTACCAAACACGAACTCTTATTATTTTCCATACATGGTCGAATCTCCTTCCATATGAAACAAGACTATATTCACAATTTCAAACACTATGAATTACTATCACTTAAACAAAACATACACATGTGGAAAATAACTTTTAAACACATTATCCTACTTTAAGCATCATACCCAAAATAATTGTCAAAGGAAAGGAATATCTTCAATTAGATTCATTTTAACATTTTTCAAATTAATTAGCTTTATCCTTAAATTAACATGCAAATGAGAATCAATTTATTTCTTTTCTTTATTAATCAAGCCGAATAGGACATAGAGAACTAATCCAAACTCATAATCATATGATCACATACCAACCAACCTTATCCATTTCAAAGCTAACTCAAACAATAACACTCAAGAAAATAAAAATAGCTTGAGTGAAACTTGTTCCTAAAACCGAATGGAACGCAAAAATCACTTTCAAGTCTTTAATCAACATTTTAGATTTTCATATGCTTGAAATACCTAAATCTATCCGTGAAACACACTTGCAAAACAAAATAAACAAACTTTAATAGTCATAAAGACAAAACCGTGAGCTCCATACAAAAATCCATCAAACTTTAATTTCATAAATTTATCACAATAACATCAAGAGTCACATCAAGATCTCTCACCTCCAAGAATCTCATGCATGTGCTTTAAAACTTTAAATCACATAAATTCCATCATGCATGCAACTAGAATAAGGATCAAACATGATTCCCTACTTTCATTAGGTTTAGCCGAATAACACAATGCACAAGGGTAAGATCGTGGGTTCTATTTTCACATACAAAGCTTTAAAACAACATTTTCTTTTCAAACATCAACGAAATCATCATCACACACACAAAAATCTTGTTGAAAATCCCTTTTGTACCAAAAATCATTTTTGAAACTTATTATCATAATTTTCTCTTTAAAATCGTAACATGCATCAAAATAAAATTAAGACTTTTTACTCAAACAAACATACGAAGTTCAAACTTCATGCTTTTGCAAAGATCTACCATAAATCAAGACATGCAAGAAAAGATCAAAGCAAATACATAAGCTTAAACACGAATTTCAAACAAAACCGTGAAGAAGAAAACTTATAAGTTGAAGATCAAGCTTTCAAGCACAAATATTCAAGATCAATACATAAAAATGGCATGCAAGGTATTTTAAACTTCAAGATCATGAGAAAATAAGTACATGCATCACAAAAATTAAATTTAAACAAGGTCCATCACAAAGTCCTTTACAAGACTAATATTATTACATTAAAACTTTCTTAAACAACTACCTTAAACAAAAATCCTAGTCTTCAAGCTTCACATCTCCTCTCCTCCTCTTAGGGTTGCTTCGGCCTCCTCTCTCTTAGGTTTAAGGGTTGGTTCCCTTTTTAATTTTTGAAGAAGGGTGTGTTGGAAGGAAGAGATCAAAGGTGTTTGGGTTGGGAGGCTTGGGTTTTTGCTCCTCTTTTATCTTCTCTCCTCTCGGCCACTCTCTCTTCTAAGGGTCTCAAGAGCTTTGATGGTGCTCTTGGGACTAAGGTGTTTGTGTGGATGTGAGAAGGGAAATGAGTGAAGGAAATGAAATGTGAACTAAGGCCAACACTCACACACACACACACGGTTTTATGGGTAAAATCAAGAGGTGAAGTTTTCCTCTCTTGCCCTCGGTCCAAGGTGCAAGCCTAAGGGCAAATCGGTCCAACCAAATAGTTGCATGGGAGGGATCTTTTCATGGGGGACAAAGTGGAGAGAAAGTCTTACTTAGGCATCATCACTCACCACCCTAATTTCCTATTTATTTTCTATTTAATTTTTACTTTCTTAATGAATAAGAAAATGCATCCTAGTTTGGTCCTCTTGATCTCACATGGCCGAACATTACACATACATGAGGGAATAAAATTTTCTTTTTCATTTTATCATTACAAGCACACAAAGTCAATTCATGGAGTAGCATAAGAAATTCAATGCATACATTTAACAAACATATTATTCATATACATACACACATCACATACATAAACACTCATACATGCATAATAATATTTTTCTACTAAATAGGTTTTCATTTATTCCTAAGCATATACATATGCACCTACACACGTATGACATGCATATACATCCATGCATCATCATCTTCTCGTATTAATTTAATTTCCTATATTCTCAAGCACATACACATCTAGTCATGCCATACATACATATACATACAAACATATAGAAAAAAGTCTTTTTCTCATGAAATACTCTTATTTAGAAATCATTATTTCTCCAAGGTATAAAATATATAATTTATTTCTCAAAACTCAACTTTTAAAACTTATAACATTTTCTTATTTAAAATTATTTCTTTAAAATTACTCATCACTTTGAAAACGTGAATCTAGAAATTATTTAAGAAAATACTTTTTCAAAAACACTTTTCTTAAAATAAATCTCTTTAGTATTTTAAATTAATACGAGGAATTTACAGGGTGTTACAAATTTCACAATCTTTCTCAAAATCTCAAATCATAAATTTTCACAAAATCTCTTTTCTTAACTTTCCCAAAAGTCTCAGTTCACAAAATTTCCTTAAATTCACAAACATTCACAAGAATATTGTTTTCTCAAACTTTTTCTCAAAAAGGTTATTTCATAAAACTTTCTTAAAAATATCATTTTGTAAACTTCCTCAAAAATATTACTTCAAAAAGACTTTCCCAAAAATATCAGTACAAAAAGACTTTCTCAAAATATCATTTCAAAAACTTTGTCAAAAAGATTGTTTCCAAAAACTTTTCTCAAAGAACTATATCTTTTCACAAAACTTTAGCAAAAGATTGTTTCACTGCAACTCCTCAAATCTCCTTTCAAAAACATTCTCAAAATCACATTTCGTACTCTGCTTCAAAAATCTCGTTTCAAAAACTCTTTTAAAAAATTCTCATTTTCAAAAACCTTTTTAAAACAAAAACTTCATTTCAAAAACTTTTCGAAAACTTATTGTTTCAATGAGTACTAGTGGAGGAGCAAGCTCAACTCAACATCGGTCTCATATCAACAATATCACAAAGGAGCCCAGCTCCACTCCCATCACATCTCATTCCAGTAATTAACTCCACATCACTTTTCCCAGCTCTTGTAACATCCCGCAAATTCCTCGTATTAATTTAAAATACTAAAGAGATTTATTTTGAGAAAAATATTTTGAAAAGAGTATTTTCTTAAATGAATTTATTAATTCACGTTTTTAAAATGATGAGTGATTTTAAAGGAGTGATTTTCATAAAATAATGTTGAAAAATTTAGAAATTGAGTTTTGGAATGGTTAGGTGTCCACCATTTTTATGCTTTAAAAGAATTAAGAATTTTTATACATGAGTGGTTTGACAAGAAAAAGATTTATTTTCATGTATGTGTATGAATATGTATGTGTGTGTATATTATGTATGCATGGATGCATTTGAATATGCTTAGGATTAAGTGAAAATTTAATTAGTGGAAAAATATGATGAATGTATGTATATGCGTATGTGTGTGCAACGTGTGTGAGTAGGTATATATGTATGTATGCGTCTGTAATCTATGATATATGTATGTGAATATGTGTGTGCATATCGTGTGTGTATGGGGATGCAAACCTAGAATTTTTATTTATTAAGCAAGAAACCAAACAAGACTAAGCTAGAACCATGGAGTAACTAAGTTGGTGGAAACCCTAACTAGAAGCCAACAAGCCATTAAGCCTAAATGACCCTAGCACCCTAACCTACTCCACCTTGTCCCCTTCATTTGATAAACACCACCCATGCAACTTTTTGAAGAGCCAAAATTGCCCTTCACACTCCTTCATGGCCGAATTTTTATAAGGGTAAAAGAGGTAGTACACCAATTGCCTATATAAGGCATGAACCTTAATTCATTTTCACCACATTTCCTTTTCATTTCTTCCCACCTTTCCTAAACACAACTTCTAAGAGTTTCCTCTTAGCTCTTAGAAGAAAAAGAGAGATAGAGTGTGTAACACCCCTAATTTTCGTCTCCCGAATAATAGGAAATTAATAATAAAAAGTTTTATTATTAATTTATAGAAATTTTCCAAGTTTATATTTTGTATTTAATTAGCCTAAAATATAAAAATGGGTTGAAATATTTTTATATGGCAAATAAATGCAAAATATGAGGATATTGCATTTTGGTCCCTGAATAAGGACTTAAAAGTAATATTATTAAGGTTCTTGGAGGGAAAGATTTAAAAATAATAATTTTTAAATTTTGTACTAATCTAACCGGTTAGTATTGCCCTGTAACCGGTTAGACGATGAACCCAAAAACTGGGTTAGTGGATTTTGATGAGTAATCACTTGATTAACTCCGTAATCGCCACGATTACTGCCTGAGATTAGTGGCAATACACGCGTCGCCTTGCATGCAAGTTCAATTTGCTTATAAATAGAGGAATTTCTGAGGATTTGAGGGTTGATGCAGCTGAATTCTTGTTGAGGAAGGGAATTAGGGTTCCATTTTCGTGTGGAGAAATTCGTCTTTGTTCCTGAGAGTGAGATCGAAAGCCATACACCATTGCAAAGCTTACATCTTGAGCTTTGTAAAAACACCAAATTTGTGAGTTGAGAGTCTGTGTGGAAGGAGAAATCGACTTGGGAAGTTGGGAGTTGAATTCTGAATTCTCTGTTGTGCATGTTCTGGAAGTTGAGTTCTAGATCGGATTTTGGTAAGTATAGTCAATCCTTAAGTCTCAAATCACTTCCATTCCTTAGTACATGTTACCTATATTGAGTTCTAATCGTTTTCCCCAATTTCTTTGGTCAATTTCTGTGTCAAATCCTCTGATCTTTGGACCCTGTTGGTGAAATTCGTGGCTAAGAACAGAGCTGTGGTTTGTGAGAAGTCTGGGCAATTTCTTCAAGTTCTGTGTCGAATCTTCATCAAATTCAGTCTTAAGGTATGGGAGAAGTCTACACTATACTAGATTTAGACTAAAAATCAAATGAATTAGGATTTGATTTCACAAAACTCAAAAAGGGCATTATGTGTTTTAAGCACAAAGACTTGGAGGCCAAAGTTTTGGCTCAATTCTGTTTGAGCAACATTAATTTGATGCATGCAAATGAATTAAGACTGGAAATCAGAAACTAATTGTTGTTTATGAGTTTTGTTGTGTTAAATTGTGTTTATGTGACTTTTTGTGCAATTTGATGCAAAGAACTTGATGCATGCACTCTGAAATTGGTTTCTGTGATGAAACATATTTGTTTAAGGTATATGAACCTTATTGAATGATGGATTGTGGTTAGATTTGAGAATTAAAGGAAATGGTGTGTTAAAACCTTTAGTTTGAAGGACTGACTGCATAATCTAACCGGTTACTCGATATTCGTAACCGGTTAGACACTACAGAATTTCAAGAAAAATTAGTTTATTAAATCAGTCCTTAAGTCTTTGGGAATTCTGCTCAAATCTATACTGTAAATCCATTATAAATAATCTGAATATAAAGTGTCATGGTTTAGATTGAGAGTAAAGGGTTTATACCTTAATTCAATAAAATAATTTTCAAGAGAAAATTATGTATTATTGGAAACAGATGTGATTTTAATTTTGAATGATGGAAACTGTGATTTTTGAGGCATGAAATAAGGTTTAAATGGTGCATAGATTGGGTAGAGAATTCAAGAAAAGAGGGTTTTTCTGAATTGCAATGGTAAACAGTTCAGGTCTGTAATTCTAACCGGTTAGCCTGAGACTGTAACCGGTTAGTACCTGAATCTGAAAAATAAAAAGTTAAGTATTTAAATACCATTGACTATATTTTTCCCAATCTAAGTTTTAAAGACATGTTTTGAGAAAATTCAAAGGAGAATTTTTATGTCAAAGATTTTGCCTCAAACAAGTCATTCAAAATAGAAATTGGAATATATCTAAATCACATTAATTAATGTAAAGATAAAACCAACCCTGATGTTTGTGCATACATATAGACTGGAAGTCTGGTTGGTAGGAACGTTTATCATATTCTGGGAATATGAGGAGGGTACTCCGGGAGTACCAACTTATAACCTACTTGATGACAAATTATACATATGTGGCCAGTGTCCGGGACCTGGTTTTTATGCATTATGGGAACGTATGCGTTCTGGGATCGTGGTGCACACTCCGAGAGTGATGCTTATTATCCAAGTATGGTTCGGCATTACGTTCTGGGAACGAATGTCGGTGTTCCGGGAACACAAGGGTGTATTGGATGGACGTCCATGATGGACTTTTTCGGCCTCATTTGTGGATAGAAAATCATACATCATGCCACTTGCATTATAAGAGTTATAATGTTGAAAACTGGTGTGCTCATATGTATTTGCATTATGATCTATCCATGATATATTTGTGATTGTAAATTTTAGTCTTTATCAATTATGTGTTTGTGTATACTTACTCCCTGTGCCCTGTTTAGGTGATGGCCAGATACCTAGCTTGCATCGAGATACGCCCTATCCCTAGCGGTATATGGACGTATGAGGAGCACCATGCCACTTTTGAGGGGGAGGTTGAGATCACTCTCTACCACCCTAACCCTCTGGTGCGTGTGCGACCTCGTCGATTTAGGATCCCATTAGTCTATACTATGCATGTTCCACCTTTTTATACATATAGAGGACCACCCCCGGCTCGACCTATGCGTCGTTTTCATAGTTTTCGTTTTAGAGCTGCCACTCGTTCCCATCCTTCTTCCCATAGAGTTGTCACTGAGGAGACTCCTTCTCCTGGTCCGACTGATTATGATAGGACTGCTTCTGCAGATCCTAAACCCAGTGGTGGGGTCTCTACACAGTCGGGCGAGGTCGAGGAGGACCCTGTGGAGGATGAGAGCGAGGAGGAGGTGCATGTTGAGCCGACTGTTTCTGCTAGAGGTGGACCTGCTAGTTCATAGGAGCCTGCATAGCATAGGTGTTTTGGATCCTAGATCCTAGGGATAGAGCTGGGGAGGATCTGAGGAGCTGCTGAGGACACTGAAGACCTGCTCTAAGACTTCTATTTTGAGATTATGTTATATATTGTATTTATTTTGAGAGGTCTTAGAGTGAGGTTTTATTTCATACAGCTGGGTTGTATATGTTTTTATAAACTCTTGCTATCTCGACTGATGTTGCTTGCTACTTACTGTACTCATGGGGTTTCATATTATGCTATGACATATATATATATATATATATGATGTTTTATTTTCCTCAGCAGAGCCCCATAAGTATTATCTTTACTTCCGCGAACTCTGATTTATATTTAAAAAGGGATTCGGTGATAAATTTATGTTTTTACTTATTCAAAACCACTCGAGAGACAAATGATATGTTTTAATAATGTTTTTGAAAACTAAGGAATTGTTATCTCGAGAGTCCTTTCAAAACTGAATTATTACTAAGCCGAATTCAAGAAATAGTTTATATCCAAAAGGGTTTTTGATTGAGCAAGTACTAATATTAAAAAGGAAAAATTTTCTAGCCCTAATTTTGATAGCAAGTATTCAATTATTTGGAAATATTAATTATTTTCAAGTTAAAAAGAGAGCGTCACACCTTTGGTGGTATCAGAGCATTGGTCCTGTTCCTCATGGCCCCGAAGATGCAGCTAAGTATGATATTCAATGTTGATTGAATATGATTTGAGTAAGTTAGTGGAAGTATATGTAACACTCCTTGTATATCATCTTACTTTATAAGAAGGGTAAGAAGTTTGTGAAAACTTGGACTTGTTATCGTTGGAAAAAG
This sequence comes from Crotalaria pallida, assembly GCA_037953625.1. Classification (NCBI taxonomy): domain Eukaryota; kingdom Viridiplantae; phylum Streptophyta; class Magnoliopsida; order Fabales; family Fabaceae; genus Crotalaria; species Crotalaria pallida. The sequence continues at coordinate 31,290,393 of CM075653.1, forward strand.
ATCTGAAAATAATAATTTTCCCTTCCCTTGAAAATTTCTTTTCACAAACACTTGATTGGTAATGAGGTTGACTAACAAAATCAGAGTTTGCGGAAAACATAGTAAAATTATCATATTATACCCCCAACTATATCAAGTGTAACAAGTCCGTTAATACCAAATAAGTATAATTATGAAACTGAATTCCTCTTATGATACCTTTTTCCAAAATATACATATCATATAAGTTCTATTAAAAATAGAAATGTTATAGAGCTGGTCACTGGTCCTTTGTCCAAACCTCCTTCTGGTCGGATCCTCGATATCTGCACAACGGGTTCCCAACCCACACTTTCTATACTCTGCATGCACCTAAGGGACATCTCCCTTTACTGATTCTTGTGCAATCTAGATGCACGATCAACACCTAATAAGGGCATGGGGGTTAGCTATACATATTCGCATAATCAAATGAGAATAAAACTAACATCCGCAAGTTAACATGTAGAAAATCATGATGCATAACCATATGAGCACACCCGGTTAATCATAACAATTCTTTCAATGCAGGTGGCATGATGCATGATTTCCTTTCACAACTGAGGCCTCTAAAAGTCCATCTTGGACGTCCATCCAATACACCGTTGTGTTCCCGGAACACCGACATTCGTTCCCAGAACGTAATGCCGAACCATACTTGGATAATACGCATCACTCCCAGAGTGTGCACCACGTTCCCAGAACGTGTAGCAAACCATACTTGGAATAATAAGAACCACTCCCAGAGTGTGCACCACGTTCCCAGAACGCATACGTTCCCATAACGCATAAAAACCAGGTCCCGGACACTGGCCACATATCTATAATGTGTCATCAAGTAGGTTGCATATCAATGTGTTCCCAGAACACTAACATACGTTCCCAGAACGTATAAAACCAGGTCCCAGACACTGGCCACATATCTATAATGTGTCATCAAGTAGGTTATAATTTGGTACTCCCGGAGTACCCTCCTCGTATTCCCAGAATATGATAAACGTTCCTACCAACCCAACTTCCATTCTATATGGATGCACAATCATCAAGGTTGGTTTTATCTTTAATTTCATTATTATACCAACGTGTTCCCAGAACACTAATATACGTTCCCAGAACATATCGCAAACCATACTTGGAATAAAATCAAGCACCACTCCCAGAGTGTGCATCACGTTCCCAGAACGTGTCCAAGAAACCATGTCCCAGACAATGGCCACATTCCCAGAATGTGTCATCAAGTTGGTTGCATCAGTTTAGTACTCCTAGAGTACAGGGTCGTGTACCCCGAACATCACAAACAATCCTTGCCAACCTATTTCATCACCTTTCTCTATGCATGCATCGCATACATAATTACTAAGGTTGGTCTTTCCATTAATTACTGTGATTTAGAAATATTCCAATTTCTCTTTTGAATGATTTATTTGAGGTATAACCTTTGACACAAAATTCTCCTTTGAATTATCTCAAAAACATGCCCCTAGGCTTAGATTGGGAGATCATAAACAATGGCATTTCAAAAACTGAACATTTTATTTTTCAGATTCAGGTACTAACCGGTTAAGGTTCCAGGCTAACCGGTTAGAATTACAGACCTGAACTGTTTACCATTGTAATTCAGAAAATCCTTTTTCTTGAATTCTCTATCCTTTTTCTTAACAATGTTTATACAACAAAACCACTGATTATATCATTCAAAAGTCTAAATCACATTTCATTGTCGAATGAGTATAATTTCCTCTTGAAACTATCTCATTACCTTAAGGTATTAACTCCTTCACTGCAATCTGAACTATAACCGTGAAATCAACTTATTTTCAGATTGTTTTCCATGAAATTAAGGCCTAGATTTGAGTAGGATTTATAAGACCACAATGCTGATTTTGTAAACTTATTTTCTTTTGCATTTTAACAGGGTCTAACCGGTTACGAATATCAAGTAACCGGTTAGATTATGCAGTCTGACACTAAAACATGAGTTTTAACAAACCATTCTCTTCACTACTCAAATCTAACCAAATTTCAACCTTTAACAGAGTACATATACCTTAAATAAATATGTTTAAACACAGAAACATATCTATCTTGCATGCATTCAATTTGGATACACAAATTGCACATAATTGCACATAATATCCAAGTAAGTCATGAAATCAACATCAACATAGCTTTCATGCATTCAGATAACATTGCTCAAAACATCAATTGAGCTCAAATTGGCCTCCAAGCCATTTAACCATTTCAACTTATGCCCTTTGAGTCTCTTGGTGACTCATCCTATATTCTACCACAATTTATTCTCATTCTAGCAAATAGTAAGCTTCCCCCTTACCTCTAATGTAACATCCCAAATTTAATTCCAAGTATAATCTATGTTGGGATGGTCTTAGGGTAGAAGAAATGGAGATATAAGTTAGAATCTAGCCAAAAATACATGTAGAACTAGGGTTAAAAACATAGAACCTTAGGAAATTCAAAATAAAAGTTTTACAACTCTAAACACAAATTCCACCGTTGGATGTGAAGATTAGTATGTGGGGAAGCTTGCTTTAAAATTTGAGGAAGATCCAACGGGTAACGAAGAAGTTATGGCCTTTCAAACTTTGGATACTGCAAAATTGTGCAGCTTAATCGCCTCTTAATCGCCTCTTAATCAATTAAGCTGTAATTTAATCGATTAAATCGTGCTGCTGCTGAAAAAAATAAAGGAAAAACACACGTTCTTTCCCTTCCAAATTCGAATCTCTCTCTTTCTCTCCCCTAGGGTTCCATTCTCTATCATCAAATCCACCAAGAACAAGTGAGATTTCTTCATTTCATCAACAAATCTCTTCCTCCTTGCTCCAAGTAAGTATTCAAGCCTTTGATTCCTTCCCTCTCTCTCTCTAATTCGAGTTTTCTCTCTCCTCCCTCTCATGGAGGTTTTCATTTCTAAGCATAGAACCTTCAAGTTTGCCATGGGGTTTAGTTTGAGAATCATGGAATGAGAAATAACCCTCATTTTTGTGGCTTTATAATAGGTTCTATCACTCTCTTGTGGATTTTGAGCTCTTGGTGGGCAAACTCAAGTATAGGACACTTGGACTCTCCTTATCCTTAAGTGTTTGAGGTAAGGGGGTGGATATAGTGAGCTTTGCCTTGTTCTAGGGAGTAGGTTCTAGTTAGTATATAATGCTTGTTAGGGTTATGTGTTAGGGGAGAACATTAGATTATAAATCCCTAGGTTATTGAATATGAAATTATAATTAATTAAATGTGCATGATGATTGGATGTTAAGGCTAGGAAAAGGAAACCCAATAATATAAGAATGAATTATTTGATAAATGAAATTTGGTTAATGATTATATTGAAGTACATGAGAAATTGGGTAATGTGAAAGTGAAGTTGCCATAAATGATTTTTATGATTATTGACTTATTTGTAAAGTTGTGAATTAAATGATAATTAATTACTGTAGCAAATATATGTATGTGTTGTGGAATAAATTGATATAGGAAGAAAGGGAATGGAAACGATTAAGTGTGATAAATGTGCATATTTGTATCTAATTGTTCAATAAGTAAAAATGTTAAGTATTATCAATTGTGAATAAAGATCATGGTTTATGAATTGAACTTGTGAATATAGGAAACGGAAGTAAAACAATTATGTGGAAATAAAAAGTAAAAGATGATATATGCAAAATTAAAATGAAGGGCGAATCTAAAGGTTAGGCTATAAAAGAGAACACTATTTGGTATGATTGTGATAACTGAGAAAGGAAATGAATAAGGTAATTACATGAATCATTAGTTGTGGAATGTGTGTTGATGTATTTAAAGGTGTTACAATTAATTGAACAAGAAAGTGAATAATTCTTGGCCTCTGAATTGAGGCGCCGAACATTGAGAATGTGGTTTATGCGTTGGCCTCTGATTTGAGGTGACGATTAAAGGAAAGATTTGATAAATGATATAGGGAATGAGTATGGATACAGAATGAATGGGAAATGTGTGTAAGTGTATTAGTGATTATATGTGTTAAGTTGTTTGTGTAAGATGGTGAAAGTATGATTTGGCCTCTGATGTGAGGTAATGTGAAATGAAAATGTAATAAGTGCGTTGGCCTCTGTTTTGAGGTGACGATTAATGGAAAGTGATGATTTGGCTGACCTCTGATATGAGGGGCACAAAATGAATGAAAGTAATAAAGTGTTGACCTCTGACCTGAGGGACACCAGATGGATTAAAAGGAAAGTGTGTGTTGACCTCTGACCTGAGGGGCACGGAAAGGAATAAAGTGAATGGGTGTTGACCTCTGACCTGAGGGACACCGTATGAATTAAGGGGAATGAGTGTTGACCTCTGACCTGAGGGACACAGAATGAAATAAAGTGTTGACCTCTGACCTGAGGGACACAAGATGAAATGAATGTTATTGAGTGTTGACCTCTGACCTGAGGGACACATAATTTAAATATGGAAAAGAATAAGGGCCTCTGTCTTGAGGTGATTAATGTGTTGAATGAAAATTGTTCATTGGCCTCTGATTTGAGGTGATGCACTGAAATGAAATGAGTATGTGAAATGAATGAATTAATAATGAAAATGGAGGTTGAAATGAATAATGAAAATGAATGTTGAAATGGAATAACGAAAATGGAAATGTGAAATAAATAATGAGTATGGAAATAATGAAATGAGTATGGTGTGTAATATGTGAATATATGCTTACTTGCTAATTGTGCTTGACCTAGTGGGTTGTTATGTATAGTTAGAAACTGCCTTCTATTTCATGTGCAATGCTCATTCCCTTACATTTTCAGGTACGGAGATTGAGTTGGCACAGCCCCCGGCCGAGCAGGAGTACTTTCCCTTACAGGGAGAGTAGGGTGTTATTGGTTTAGAGTATAATATGGACAGATGAGATGACGATTCACCTCCTACCACACAGAGACTGCAATGGTTAGGTATGTAACTCCATCTCATTAGATCTCTTGTTTGAAGTCTTGCATGCATAGTTAGCCAATTGATAAACCGATGTTTAGGAACAGTAACACCATTCCACACATATTTAAACATAGGAAATAGGGGTTGAATACCAGATAGAAATCGATACCCCGATTGAATAGTATAGATGCCATCTGAGCTTGCAGTCCATCTATCATTTATAAACCCCAATCAAAGCTCATCCCTGATTTTCGGTAATTTCTTCCAATGCCAACTTTGACCTTGCCTCCAATCACAATCCCAGAGAGATTGATTTTTAAGGTAATAAGAATTAATCCAGCGCACCCACAAACAATCCTTTTTGTCAACTAGGTTCCAGATCTGCTTACCAAGAGCAGCCCTATTCCATCTCCCACAATTCTGGATTCCCAAGCCACCAAAACGTTTCTCACTGCAAATAGTTGCCCATGCCAGTTTAGCTTGATAGGATCCATCCTCTCTAGCATTCCAAAGGAATCTTCTACAATGTCTCTGAATGTCCTTAAACACTGCAGCTGGGATAATGAAAAAAGAGGCCCAGTAAACATGAAAACTCATTAGGACAGAATTTATAAGGCATACTCTAGCTTGGTAGGATAGGTTTCTTGTTTTCCAGTAGTTGATGCTTCTCATCACTTTATCAACTAAGCTCTGACATGTTGTAGCATTCCATTTCCTGGAGGATAAAGGAATACCCAAATATTTGCAAGGAAATTCACCTTTCTGGAAATTAGTGATAGACATAAGTAGATTCTGAGTAGGAACAGTAACACCTGCCATAAAAATGTAGGACTTCTCAGGACTCACCTCAAGACCTGACCAAGTAGAAAACTCTTTGAGGGCATCATTCACAATTCTAACACTGGCTGGGTGGGCTTTGCAGAAGATCATAAGATCATCTGCAAAAGCCAAGCTAACCAGTTTTTCATCCTTGCAAGCTGGATGAAAACGAAAAATTCCTCTGAGTGGAAGCCAAACTCAAGGTTCTAGTAAGAATCTCCATAGACAGAACAAAGATAAGAGGAGAGATAGGATCTACTTGTCTTATTCCCCTAGAACTCCAAAATCTACAGCCTTTGTTCCCATTAATGACAATGGAATATGAAACTGATCTGATGCAGCTCATAATCCATGAGACAAACTTAGAGGGAAATTTAAGATCAATTAACATACCCTCAATAAAATTCCATTCAAGGGTATCATAGGCTTTTTTTAATGTCAAGTTTCATCATACATCTAGGAGATATTCTCCTCCTGCCATAGAATCTGACCAATTCCTGAGACAACAGAATATTGTGAAGAATATTCCTATCTCTAACAAAAGCACTTTGGTTATCCTGCACCAAACTAGGCAGCACCTCAGCCAATCTGTTACTTATTATCTTAGATATGCATTTGTATATAGTGGAACAGCAGGCAATGGGTCTGAATTGAGAGACCTTTGATGGGGAGTCTACTTTAGGAACCATAACCAAATTGGTATGGTTTATTTCTCTTAATAAGTGCCCAGAATCAAAAAACTCTTTAACAGCCATACACATATCATGCCCAATTCTATCCCAAGAAGCTTAGAAAAAACCTGCCCCAAACCCATCAGGTCTAGGGGCCTTATTTTTATGAATAGAGAAAAAAGCATTTTTTACCTCCTCATCTGCAATAGGCTGAATAAGATATAGTTGTTGTTCCAAGGAAAGAGAATACCCTTGGTCAATCACTGCCTAGCTATAGGTCACTCCTCTACTTCTGCTCAGAAAAAGCTTTTGATAAAAATCATCAAAAAGAGTCTGAATATGAGCTTGTCCTGTGACGGGTTCATTTCTATCATTCATAATTCTGAGCACCTTATTGTGATAATTCCTATTCTTGATAGAGTCATGGAATAGCTTAGAATAACTATCCCCATCTCTAAGCCAGCCAGCTTTAGCTTTTTGATTAAGGAATGATAAAGCATCCCTTAGCACCTTACTGTACTCTCTTGAAATATCTTTTTCAGCAGCCTGAAGAGCCACATCCAAGGGTCTGACAATCAGCTCCTTCTGAATAGCCTCCAGCAATATTAGAAAAGTGCTCCCTATTCAGCCTAGATAAGGGACCCTTCAAGTCTTTCAATTTCCTACAAACATTAAACATCTTGCTGCCTTCATAATTCCTCTGCCAACATTGCTCAACAATATTGTGGAAATCATTATGATTTGTCCACATATTGAAAAACTTGAACGAACTCTTACTCTTCTCCTCCTGGATTCCACAATCAACAATAATAGTTGAATGGTCAGACAAACCTGGGGTAGTAAAAGTAACTGAAGCATTAGGCCACTCACTGCACCACTGTAAATTAACCAAGGCCTTGTCTAATTTGGACAAAATCCTATCATTCCCCTCCTGTTTGTTGCACCATGTGTAGAAACAGCCATAGAGTCTCATATCAGTAAGACCACAAATATCCACCCAGTTTTGGAAATCATAGCTACTAGATGAGTCCACAGGGGATCCTCCAAGCTTCTCATTCTGCTGTAGCAGGTGTTAAAATCCCCTAATACCAGCCAGGGAATATTTATAATGCTTTGAGCACCACCCAGAACCTGCCAAAGCTCCTTCCTAACATTCATATCATTATCAGCATAAATAAAGGTCACAAATAATTGCTTTAGGGATTGTCTGAACATAACATGGCAATGAACATACTGAGGAGACCTGGCTATAATTTGAACCTAAAAAATATCCTTCCTCCACATCACCCAAATTCTACCAATAGAGCACACATCCAAATTTATAAAAGAGCCCCAACCACTAGCTATTTTATTCTAAATCTGCTGAAAACTATTATGCCTCAACTTATTTTCTAGGATAGCAAACAAACCTATTTTATTAGTATTATACATATCTAGAACCTGTTTTTGTTTTCGAGGATGGTTCAAACCTCGAATATTCCAAGCTCCAATTCTATCCATGTGGAGGATGAGAAGACTCCCCTCTTAACATGATAGCCCTCTGCTGAGCCTTACTTCTAGTGGTGACAGGGGTCCAACCCTCTTTATCTTCCTCACCTTGGCCCTCTTTTGTTGCATCTGATACTTCTAGAGCCTTTTCTTTTGAAAGAGCATTAATCACCTCTTCTGCCTCCACATATGCACTGGCAACATTCTCCACTAGGATAGAACCATTCTCAATGTTACTTTTTAATTTTAGAGCCTCATTCAGATGCTGCATATCCTCTTGAGAAGGTTTATTTTTTTCAACCCAAATCTGCTTTCCTTTGTTAGCAACCCCCTTCCTACACATTTTACCATCATGGCCATAACAAGAACATTTCGAGCACAAGGTAGGTTTCCATTCATACTGAACTTTCTGGGAAACGATATTACGTTTATCATCTTCAAAATGAACCTTCTCAGGAAGAATAGCAGGATCTACTTCCACAAGAACTCTTGCATAGCTGATTCTATTTCTATCCTCCGTCACCTTATCAGCCATAATCGGAGTACCAATCAAACTAGAGATTTTGCTAAGAGCAGAGGAACCCCAAAACTTCAAGTTTAAATTAGGTAATTGGACCCATATGGGAACTCTGTCTAGAAAACTCTTTGTAACAGGTCTACCTGTCCACGGTGCTATTATTAGGGGTTTTTTTATCAAAATGAAACACCCCCACTTCCAGAACATTATTCCTGCCCTCAATAGAGTTGAATCTCACAACAAGAGTGCCATCTGAATTCATCAGTATCTTGTCAATACCATACTGACCCCACACTTTTTTTAATAAAACCACTTAGCACCGGATAAGGAGGGTTAGCCCCTAGAACATAGCATACCAGGGAGTTTTGCCAATATCTAACCTCTTCTTCAACGTCAGTAGGGTCAATTTTACCCAAAGCCACCCCATCTTTTAAAGCAGGCTGATGAAAACTGAGCTTGCCTCCTGCGTTTCGAAGCTTCGATATATCAAACCTGTCCCACACATTAAGTTTGGGCACCTGTTCCTTCACTGACACTTCTTTTTCTGGTTGATGGCTATGAGTATTCTCAGTACTTTCAAGTTCTTGCTGTTTGTCACCCATTTGTTCTGATTGAATAACAGGTTTCCCTTGCTTGTTGAGCCTTTCACGGATCAGATCAATTCCATGCACCAAAGATTCAAGTTGCTTTGGCGTCAAGGCATCAATAGTTGCCAAATCCTCTTCATCAAGCTGCGACAAGTTAAAAACATGTGGGCCTTTGTCATGCTGAACAGAAGTAGAAGGAGAAGAAGGAGACTTAGGGGGCCTTCCCCTCTTCTTTGCCATGGAGGCTGCACCAGCGACCCAGGAAAACCTAGGGCTGGGAGAGAGAAGAGAATATGAAATTATGTGCCTAAAGAATATAGGTAGAGAGATTTTTGTTTGAAAAGGAGTTTTGGGTCTGTTAACTTGAAAAATTTGTATCTTTTTAACCGTAACTCGGATTTTTACGATCTTTATATCAAAACGATTGTCTTGAGACGTAGATTTTGAAAATGTGATTTTCAGATTTTTCTGTGTGGTTTTATAAAAATTTATTTTTCAGAAATATAAAATACGAATTTTTGAGAATTTGCTTTGAAGAAAATAAATTTATTGATTTGGCTTGGAATTTTTATGTGATATGTGCTTGGTTGATATGTGTGTATTGTGGGATGCATGAAACTAATTGTGTAAATATGATTTTTGAATTAATTGCCTTGTTGTGTGAATTGATGAATTTAAATAAATAAGATTATGAAATAAAATGAAAGTTGTATGTGTATATGTGTATGCTTCGGTGTGTATGTGATTGTGTATGTATGTATGAACGTGTATGTATGTATGTAGGTTAGGAGTATAAATTCTAGAAGCTTATGGATTAAGAAATTATTAACCAAACCAAACTAGTAACCAAACTAAGTGCAAAACCCTAACCATCACCTAACTAATGTTTGAACCTAAAGTGACCCCTAGAAACATAGCCATGCTACCTTGTCCCCTTGACTTTGATGAACACCTCCCATGCAACTTTTTGGAAGCCCAAAAACGCCCCCCTTTATGTCATAGCCGAACCAACCATCAAGGGCACAAAAGGGAAAATGAATTTGCTTATAAATATTTGGAGCCTTAGTTTATTTCACCCCATTCCAATTCATTTCCACACTTCCAACACAAACACATCTCTAAGAGAAACTCTAAAGCTCTTAGAGAAAGAAAAAGAAAAGAAAGAGAGGGAGAGAAAAGAGAAGGGGCCGTGAGCTTGAGGAAGGAGAAAGAAGGAGACCCAAGCTTAACCAAGCCACATCCTTGTAGATCAAGAGTGTTAGGAGCTAGGAGATCAACCTTTTCATTGTAACACTCCTTGTATATCATCTTACTTTATAAGAAAAGTAAGAAGTTTATGAAAACTTGGACTTGTTCTCGTTGGAAAAAGATATGAAAATAATAATTTTCCCTTCCCTTGAAAATTCTTTTTCACAAACACTTGATTTGTAATGAGGTTGACTAACAAAATCAGAGTTTGCGGAAACATAGTAAAATCACCATATTACCCTCCCAAAATATATCAAGTGTAACAAGTCCATTATTATCAAATAAATATTATGATAGGACTGAATTCCTTTTATGATACCTTTTTCCAAAATATGTATCATATAAATTCTATTAAAAATAGAAATGTCATAGAGCTGGTGACTGGTCCCTTGTCCAAGCATCCTTCTGGTCGGATCCTCGATATCTGCACAACGGGTTTCCATCCCACATTTTCTACACTCTGCAAGCACCTAAGGGACATCTCCCCTTACTGATTCTTGTGCAAGCTAGATGCACGATCAACACCTAATAAGGGCATGGGGGTTAGCTATACATATTCGCATAATCAAATGAGAATAAAACTAACATCCACAAGTTAACATGTAGCAAATCATGATGCATAATCATATGAGCACACCCGGTTAATCTGAATAATTCTTTCAATGCAGGTGGCATGATGCATGATTTCCTTCCACAACTGAGGCCTCTAAAAGTCCATCTTGGACGTCCATCCAATACACCGTTGTGTTCCCAGAACACCGACATTAGTTCCCAGAACATAATGCCGAAACATACTTGGATGATAAGCATTCACTCCCAGAGTGTGCATCACGTTCCCAGAACGTGTAGCAAACCATACTTGGATAAATAAGCATCACTCCTAGAGTGTGCATCACGTTCCCAGAACGTATAAAAACCAGGTCCCGGACACTAGCCACATATCTATAATGTGTCATCCAGTAGGTTGCTTATCAAAGTGTTCCCAGAACACCAACATACGTTCCCAGAACGTATAAAACCAGGTCCCAGACACTGGCCACATATCTATAATGTGTCATCAAGTAGGTTATAATTTGGTACTCCCGGAGTACCCTCCTCATATTCCCAGAATATGATAAACGCTCCTACCAACCAAACTTCCAATCTATATGGATGCACAATCAACAAGGTTGGTTTTTATCTTTAATCCAATTATTGTATTAATGTGTTCCCAGAACACATTCATACGTTCCCAGAACGTATCGCAAACCATACTTGGAATATAATTAAGCACCACTCCTAGAGTGTGCATCACGTTCCCAGAACGCATCAAATAAACCATGTCCAAGACAATGGCCACATTCCCAGAATGTGTCATCAAGTAGGTTGCATCAATTTAGTACTCTTAGAGTACAGGGCCATGTTCCCAGAACATGATAAACAATCCTTGCCAACCTCTTATATTATCTTTCTCTATGCATGCGTTGCATAGATAATTCCTAAGGTTGGTCTTTCCATTAATTACTGTGATTTAGAAATACTCCTATTTCTCTTTTGAATAATTTATTTGAGGTATAACATTTGGCATAAAATTCCCCTTTGAATTTTCTCAAAATATGCCCTTTTAAAACCTAGATTGAGTAAGACATCCTCAATGGTATTTAAAACTTAACTTTTTATTTTTCAGATTCAGGTACTAACCGGTTACGATTTCAGGCTAACCAGTTAGAATTACAGACCTGAACTGGTTACTATTGTAATTCAGAAAACCCTTTTTCTTAAATTCCCTACCCAATCCATAAATCAGTTTAACAATGTTTATACCTCAAAAACCAATGTTTATATCATTCAAAAGTCCAAATCACATATCCTTTTCCAATGAACATAATTTCTCTTGAAATTACTCCATCAATTTAAGGCATAAATGGTAATCTTCCCAATCTGAATTTATTGACATTATCACAACTCATATTCAGACTTTGTGTATTGAAATTAAGGCTTAGATTTGAGTACAAACTATTAAGATTTCAGGACTGATTTATAAACTGATTTTTCTTTGAAAATCTGCAGTGTCTAACCGGTTACGAAAATCGTGTAACCGGTTAGATTATGCAGTCAGACCATTAAATCAAGAGTTTAAACAACTCATTTTCTTCCTTTCTCAAATCTAACCAAATTTCAGTATACACCAAATTCATATGCCTTAAAATAAACATGTTTACACCCAGAAACACATTCATATTGCATGCATCAAGTTTATTGTATCAAATTGCATGAAAAATCACATAAACACAATTTAACACAACAAAACATAAATCAAGTACTCAAACACAGAATTCAGCATTTATATAGCTTGCATGCCTCAAAGTAAAGTTGCTCAAAACCACAGTGAGCAAGAAATTGGCCACCAAGCCATCTAACCATTTCAACTTATGCCCTTTGAGTCTCTTGGTGACTCATCCTATATTCTACCACAATTTATTCTCATTCTAGCAAATAGTAAGCTTCCCCCTTACCTCTAAATCGTGCTTGATCCAAAACTTTGCAGAGAAAAAGGCTCCAACACAAATTCCCATTGAATCCACTCCATGCTGATAGAGTTGGACAGGGTACCAAAACCAGGGAATTTGACATGCAAAACCAAATTAAGAATTGGGGAAAATGATCAAATTGAGTTCTCTGCAACATGCACTAGAGGTAGGAACAGATTTTAAATCAAAAGGGTTTGTGTGCTTACCAAAATCGAGCTTCAAAGTCAGCTCCAGAAACCAGAAGCTGATGTTTGACAGCATCAACACTCACTTGGCAAGCTTCGTTCTCAAACTCCAGGAACTCTCATCTCACAAACTTTATATCAATACAAAGCCCTTGATGTGAGCTTTGTAACCGTGTATAACTCATGTTCTAACTCTCAGAAACGAAGGAGAATCGCACCATACGAATCAAAAACCCTAAAACAGAGCTTCAGCATTTCAGGAGCAAAAATGGACTTTAATCAGAGCAAGGAAAGCTATTTATAGAGGGATTTGAGTGTCATGCAAGTCGACACGTTGATCTCCACTAAGATTAGGGTTGATTCGTGGCAATTTCTGGGTTAAAATGCGTGATTACTCATCAAACGCACTAATCCCAGTTCTTGTGTTCATCGTGTAACCGGTTACAGAGCCCTTCTAACCGGTTACATACTGATAAAATTCAAAAATTAATAATTTAATTACTCTTTCTTCAAAAACCTTTTTAATATTGCAATTAGGTCCCAACCCAAGGACTAAATTACAATATTCACATTTTTGTACAAAATAACCATATAAAAATATATCTCATATTTTTATATATAAAAACGCATAATGTACAAAAACTAAAACCTTCAAAACCAATATAAATCAATTATAAAATAATTGTTATAATTAATTTCTTGGTTATTTGGGAGACGAAAATTAGGGGTGTTACACTACTCCCCCACTTAAAAGGAATTTCGTCCCCGAAATTCATCTTTTGAAATTTTCCACTTTTCCAATATATTTTTATACTAGAAATCTTCATCTAGCTCCCAAAAATTTGTTCTTTTAGGATCCTCCCCCACTTAAAAGAGTTTCGATATATTCCTTGTATTTGGAAACATTTCAAATAAAACCCTTCAGGAAAAACTTTCCAAACTACACCACAAGGATTTTGCATATAAAACTCTTATGTGAAAGAATTTCTTTTAAAAGAAATACTCTTTATACTTCACATATTAAAGCATTTTCCAATAAACTTTTTGGAAAAACTTTTTGGGTTGCGCACTCTGATCTCTCGAGCACGATCAAAGAAACATTTGTATGACTTCATTCCTTAATAGTTTGAGACATTATGGTGATCAGTCCTAATATTCAATCCATTAATAACAAAGTCATCCCTTTCAGATATAATCTTTTCGCAAGAAAGACCATACGACAGGTCTTTAAGTTAGATGAACTTAAAGATAGGGAAATTATCACTATCAGACTTAGTTAGATAGTCAAGTTCTAGAGACATTTCCATTGGGGAGACAAAGATTTGTCCTATCCCGATGGTTGTTAATCTCTCTAGGCATAACTGATCTCTCTATTTTCTGTAGTGTCCACAGATATTATCACATCCAACTGTGATAAAGGTTTTGATCACAGAAAGATTGGAGTTGAACTTCCAACAGAATATTGATGCTTTCAAACGATTAGATTAACATAGTCAAAAACATTTGATTACGTTAACTCAGATCAAAGGAAGAGATAGGCTTGGGTTGCCTATGCCAGGATGACACTCAACTCTCATCTCGGCCGGTGAATTCTTCTCGTGCTGGATTCGTCCATTCTTTTCTCACCTTTTCCTTCAAGACAATTCGGTGAGTAATACTCCAGCTTCCTACAATCGGAATTGACTATTCCCCTTAGGTACATCACAATTAAACTCAAAGTGATGTGCCTCCCAGTTTTTTTTTACCTTGAGGTTGACAAATGTTCCCTTTCCTATGTCCTCCTTAGTCCCCTTTCTTCAATCGAGGATCCCTTAACCTTGATATTTCCATGGTTGATATTCTCCCATTTACTTTTCCTCTTCCTCTAGTTGGGTCTTTATTTCATCAATCTTTCTCTTATTCTACACTCAAACATTTCTCGCAAGAAATTCATGTACTTTCCCATAGTCCTCATACATGCTTACCAACATCGAGAAATTCCTTATTCCTTGATAGTTGATAGCTAACTTGAGTTCAAACATAACCTATTCTAGAAGTTCATGCCTTTGGATTTCTCATCTAGGTTGTCCTAGACAACACTTCCTAAATCCCTTACTTCCATAATATATTATGATTCAATCCCCTCAAATCAATTTCGATGATGAATCAAGGTATTAAGTTATTTTACCACACTAAATCCTTTCTTAAATTTTACTTAGGTGGTTAACATTGAGTTTGGATTGGAGGAAAATGTTTATTGATACCAAAAGTTCCTTCACAAAGGACTTAAATTTTTATTTTAAACTTTCAGCTTCTAAGCAGTTACAAGAAACTCTAACCGGTTATGAAGTATAGTTTTAGAAGTAAAACCAAAGAATTTCATTTTCTTTACATCATCCAATCCAACTCAAAATAGGATTTAATCATAATCTAATACCTTGATTCCAACTGAATTCATCACTGAAACGATTTAAATCATAACATACTCACCCTTTCTCCAGAATTTCTCCTGGACTAATCGTATTATGTTGGGGTATAATCCATCACCACCCCGCCATAATTAAACAATATCCTATTATTTAATACCATCAGTTGATCTTTCCAAGTCAACTAGGTCAGAGGCCATGCGATCTTAGAAAATCCCTCAATATTCCGGCGATAATATCCAGTCAGCCTTAAGAAACTTCTCACCTCAGTCACAGTCTTAGGCTGTTCCTATTTCAACCCTAAACTTACCCTTGTTGGATCCATCGTAATTTCTTCTTTAAAGATCACATGCCCTGCGAACTTAACTTCGCTCAACCAAAACTCATCTTTGGTGAGCTTAGCACACGACTACTCTTCTTAAAAGATTCTCAACACAATCCTGAGATGTTTCTTATGCTCCTCCGGATTCTCAGGATAAGCCACAAACGAATCCAAATGGAATCTAAAGGTCTCGTTCTTATAATCCATAAAAGAACAAGTGCATTAGTTAATCCGAACGGCATTATTTTCTACTCATAATGTCCGTATCGAGATCAAAATGCAGTCTTAAGTGTATCCCTACCCCGAATCCTAATTTGGGGTTAATCCAGTCGCCGATCAATCTTAGGAAACACTTAGACCCCTTTAACCTGGTCCACCCAATTCTTTCAGCAACTCCTCTACGTGTTTCTCCCTTTTGACCATTCCCGATGATACCATATCGTAAAGGTAGTAGAGAGGGAATCAGCTTCGAGAATTAACTTGATTCCAAACTCTATCTCTTTTCTCAAGGGCGAACCTAACATCATTTCTTGAAACCCAGATTTCTTTAACCCCCTTCTCCCTTTTCTTTACTGCTTCCCAGAAACAGGCACATGGATCCCTTGGATTCCAGATTCCATGCTTGGAAATCCCAATACAGGGTTGTTCTATCGTCATTAATCATGATCACTTGATCCTTCGGCTCCCAAACCGTGCTTAAGATCAAATGTAATCATGACGCAGGTAGATAGACAAAGTCTAATACCTTAATAGAACGATCCAGACGTACCTTGGAAATGACTACAAGAAGATTTGTAGGAGTCTCCACTTGAGATAACAGATTGGGTAAGGCATTGAGCAACTTCGATCGCTACCCTTATCCGAAAGGAACAAAAGAAAGGATAGCTTTAGAGTTGAACAAACTCAGCAAGGTTGATCTTTAAGAAGATCACTGCCCTACACTCGGTCTAAAAAGTTGATTAACTTTAACACGAGTGAGGGTAAACACTCCTTCTCAGAGTCGAGGACTCAACTACAACTCCTTAAAATTTCCGCATCACTGGTTCTATGAAAACATAATAAACCAACACTGTGGTTTTGGGTTTACAACATGTCTAAAGAGAAGCATACGACTATCATACTTCTATTTAGACTTCATAGAACACTTCTTAATAGCAGAATAAACTACTTATCTAGAGCCATTTCCCATAACCTTAGCTCTAGTTTGGAAGTATATGAAAGCAAACTTCCCAGGAAACATTGCAGATATCGATGACCAGCGTATTGGACCACACACCCAAGGACCAAGAGTCAGGACCATTGCTCTGATACAATAAAAGTGTAACACTCCTTGTATATCATCTTACTTTATAAGAAAAGTAAGAAGTTTATGAAAACTTGGACTTGTTCTCGTTGGAAAAAGATCTGAAAATAATAATTTTCCCTTCCCTTGAAAATTCTTTTTCACAAACACTTGATTTGTAATGAGGTTGACTAACAAAATCAGAGTTTGCGGAAACATAGTAAAATCACCATATTACCCTCCCAAAATATATCAAGTGAAACAAGTCCATTATTATCAAATAAATATTATGATAGGACTGAATTCCTTTTATGATACCTTTTTCCAAAATATGTATCATATAAATTCTATTAAAAATAGAAATGTCATAGAGCTGGTCACTGGTCCCTTGTCCAAGCATCCTTCTGGTCGGATCCTCGATATCTGCACAACGGGTTTCCATCCCACATTTTCTACACTCTGCAAGCACCTAAGGGACATCTCCCCTTATTGATTCTTGTGCAAGCTAGATGCACGATCAACACCTAATAAGGGCATGGGGGTTAGCTATACATATTCGCATAATCAAATGAGAATAAAACTAACATCCACAAGTTAACATGTAGCAAATCATGATGCATAATCATATGAGCACACTCGATTAATCTAGATAATTCTTTCAATGCAGGTGGCATGATGCATGATTTCCTTCCACAACTGAGGCCTCTAAAAGTCCATCTTGGACGTCCATCCAATACACCGTTGTGTTCCCAGAACACCGACATTAGTTCCCAAAACATAATGCTGAACCATACTTGGATGATAAGCATTCACTCCCAGAGTGTGCATCACGTTCCCAGAACGTGTAGCAAACCATACTTGGATAAATAAGCATCACTCCCAGAGTGTGCATCACGTTCCCAGAACGTATAAAAACCAGGTCCCGGACACTGGCCACATATCTATAATGTGTCATCCAGTAGGTTGCTTATCAAAGTGTTCCCAGAACACCAACATACGTTCCCAGAACGTATAAAACCAGGTCCCAGACACTGGCCACATATCTATAATGTGTCATCAAGTAGGTTATAATTTGGTACTCTCGGAGTACCATCCTCATATTCCCAGAATATGATAAACGCTCCTACCAACCAAACTTCCAATCTATATGGATGCACAATCAACAAGGTTGGTTTTTATCTTTAATCCAATTATTATATTAATGTGTTCCCAGAACACATTCATACGTTCCCAGAACGTATCGCAAACCATACTTGGAATATAATTAAGCACCACTCCTAGAGTGTGCATCACGTTCCCAGAACGCATCAAATAAACCATGTCCAAGACAATGGCCACATTCCCAGAATGTGTCATCAAGTAGGTTGCATCAATTTAGTACTCTTAGAGTACAGGGTCATGTTCCCAGAACATGATAAACAATCCTTGCCAACCTCTTATATTATCTTTCTCTATGCATGCGTTGCATAGATAATTCCTAAGGTTGGTCTTTCCATTAATTACTGTGATTTAGAAATACTCCTATTTCTCTTTTGAATAATTTATTTGAGGTATAACATTTGGCATAAAATTCCCCTTTGAATTTTCTCAAAATATGCCCTTTTAAAACCTAGATTGAGTAAGACATCCTCAATGGTATTTAAAACTTAACTTTTTATTTTTCAGATTCAGGTACTAACCGGTTACGATTTCAGGCTAACCAGTTAGAATTACAGACCTGAACTGGTTACTATTGTAATTCAGAAAACCCTTTTTCTTAAATTCCCTACCCAATCCATAAATCAGTTTAACAATGTTTATACCTCAAAAACCAATGTTTATATCATTCAAAAGTCCAAATCACATATCCTTTTCCAATGAACATAATTTCTCTTGAAATTACTCCATCAATTTAAGGCATAAATGGTAATCTTCCCAATCTGAATTTATTGACATTATCACAACTCATATTCAGACTTTGTGTATTGAAATTAAGGCTTAGATTTGAGTACAAACTATTAAGATTTCAGGACTGATTTATAAACTGATTTTTCTTTGAAAATCTGCAGTGTCTAACCGGTTACGAAAATCGTGTAACCGGTTAGATTATGCAGTCAGACCATTAAATCAAGAGTTTAAACAACTCATTTTCTTCCTTTCTCAAATCTAACCAAATTTCAGTATACACCAAATTCATATGCCTTAAAATAAACATGTTTACACCCAGAAACACATTCATATTGCATGCATCAAGTTTATTGTATCAAATTGCATGAAAAATCACATAAACACAATTTAACACAACAAAACATAAATCAAGTACTCAAACACAGAATTCAGCATTTATATAGCTTGCATGCCTCAAAGTAAAGTTGCTCAAAACCACAGTGAGCAAGAAATTGGCCACCAAGCCATCTAACCATTTCAACTTATGCCCTTTGAGTCTCTTGGTGACTCATCCTATATTCTACCACAATTTATTCTCATTCTAGCAAATAGTAAGCTTCCCCCTTACCTCTAAATCGTGCTTGATCCAAAACTTTGCAGAGAGAAAGGCTCCAACACAAATTCCCATTGAATCCACTCCATGCTGATAGAGTTGGACAGGGTACCAAAACCAGGGAATTTGACATGCAAAACCAAATTAAGAATTGGGGAAAATGGTCAAATTGAGTTCTCTGCAACATGCACTAGAGGTAGGAACAGATTTGAAATCAAAAGGGTTTGTGTGCTTACCAAAATCGAGCTTCAAAGTCAGCTCCAGAAACCAGAAGCTGAGGTTTGACAGCATCAACACTCACTTGGCAAGCTTCGTTCTCAAACTCCAGGAACTCTCATCTCACAAACTTTATATCAATACAAAGCCCTTGATGTGAGCTTTGTAACCGTGTATCACTCATGTTCTAACTCTCAGAAACGAAGGAGAATCGCACCAGACGAATCAAAAACCCTAAAACAGAGCTTCAGCATTTCAGGAGCAAAAATGGACTTTAATCAGAGCAAGGAAAGCTATTTATAGAGGGATTTGAGTGTCATGCAAGTCGACACGTTGATCTCCACTAAGATTAGGGTTGATTCGTGGCAATTTCTGGGTTAAAATGCGTGATTACTCATCAAACGCACTAATCCCAGTTCTTGTGTTCATCGTGTAACCGGTTACAGAGCCCTTCTAACCGGTTACATACTGATAAAATTCAAAAATTAATAATTTAATTACTCTTTCTTCAAAAACCTTTTTAATATTGCAATTAGGTCCCAACCCAAGGACTAAATTACAATATTCACATTTTTGTACAAAATAACCATATAAAAATATATCTCATATTTTTATATATAAAAACGCATAATGTACAAAAACTAAAACCTTCAAAACCAATATAAATCAATTATAAAATAATTGTTATAATTAATTTCTTGGTTATTTGGGAGACGAAAATTAGGGGTGTTACATTCATGGTAGGACTTGAAGATCCAAAAGAAGATTTTGTAATAGTCTAGATTTTTCCTTTCTAGTTGTAGATCTTTCTTCTTCTTCTTGCATGTTATTTTTATGTGTTGATCTTGCTTGATCAAGGACTTTTATGGACTAAGAATAATTTGTAATAAGTTAAGCTCATGTTTGATTTTCGGTTAAGGTTCCTTTTTGATGGATCTATTATTTTTCTAACTAAAATCTTAAAGATCTAAAAGAAAACTAAAATTTTTTAACATGAATCCTTCTTGCATGTTTATTTTTCTTATTTAGATCCGTGACCTATGCATGTTTATGTGATTATTTGACATGAAAATCCATGATCTAAGTTTATTTAAAAAGTGAAATTCTTTAGCCTTGCATGTTGAATCTTTTTGTTGAGCCATGATTTGTGTGTATTTCTATGCTTACTTGATGAATAAATTCATGTTCTAAACTTGATTTGTAAAAAGATTTATGTCTTTAGCCTTGCATGATAATTATAATGAAAAATCATGTTTTCCTTTTTGTGTATGTGTTTCGGTTTTAAGAAAAGAATTAAAGTAACAAGTTCTAGATTGATTTCTTTTAGTGCAAACTTGTTTTGATCTAAGTGTTTGATTATGTGCATAATTTAATTTTTAAAAGGCCATTCGACCATGATTAATAAATAATAGGATGCATGCTTTTTATTTTGAGAGAAGTGGAAGCATGATTATTTTATGACTAGATCTGATGATTTAAAGTACATGCATGTTATTTTCAAAAGAAAAGATCATGTTTTTGTTCTATGTTCAATTCGGTTTTAAAGAAAATAATTAAAGAAGAAGGATTTAAAATGACTTCAAGCATGGTTTGATTTAGTACTTGATTTTGTGTGTGTTAAATTTTTATGAGGCCATTCGGCCATGTTTGAAAAAAATAATAATAAGCTCGATGTTTTTATTTTGGTTAATGCATGTTTGTTTAATAATTTATACATGTCTTCTTTTTAGAAAACTTAAAGTATAACTTTGATTTTTATAAAATGATGGACTTGAAGTTTATTTTTGTGAAGGTTGATGTGAATAAATAATTTAATGTGTTGTTTTATATGTTTTGATGTGAATGCATGACTTTGTATGTTTAGAAAATGAATCAAAAACCTTGTTTGATGCATGTTGACTTTCGGCCAACCTAGGAGGAGTACGAAGCTAGGTTTGTCCCTCATTTAGGTTGCATGCATGATTAGATTAATTGAATTTAAGGACTCTAGAAATGCATGCATAAAGTAATTGGATTTAAAAGAAAATAAAATGATTTTTGGAGTAGTTTATGATTTAAAGTATTGTTTTGATTTAAGTTAGGAAATAAGTTAAAATTGTTGATTTTTTTCTAAAAGTGCTCTCGGTTTTTAGTTAAGATGAAAGAAAATATGTGTGAATCTTTGGAATGATTTGTGGTTTAGATTGTTGCTTGGTTTTGTTAATAAAAAATGAATTGAAAATTATTAGTTGTTTTTCTTGATGCTCACGGTTTTAGCACTAAAGTAAAGAAAATAATTTCATGATTTTGTATTTCTATTTGTGCATTAAATCTTTGTAAAATTGTATGTGTAATATTCGGCCAATGTATGTTTAAATGGTAGGAAAATTATTCTCATAAAATGATCATGATGATAGCTAAGGTGCATGATGATGTGTGCTTGATGAAAGTGATGTGTGTGTTCTTTTCGGTTTTAAATGTGAAAATAAATAAGTTGATTTGATCATGTGAAAATATTTTTGGTAATGTTGCTTCAATGATTTTTAGTTTTAAAATTTATTTGTGATTAGGAATTGTTAAGAATGTGTGATTCGGTTTGTGTTAAACTAATTAGAAGATTAAATTTAAATTATTTTCTTAGGTGTAATTAAATTAATTTATTAAGATTAAAATTTAATTGATGGTTTTAAATGATTGAAAATGTGATTTGTATGGTGTGTGATTGTAATTGCTGTTTTGTGTGCTGAATATGTTTGTGAATTTTATTTGTGAAAATCTATGTTTTCATTTCAAAGAGAACGTTTTATTTAAAAAGTATGATTTAAATAACTTAAATTGATTTGGAATTTTTATTCTCTGATCAGTGTTTGGTAATGTGGTAAGTTTTGGAAATTTAATAAATCAATTTAATATGATTTTAAAACTTTATTTTCTAGAGTTTAAAATTTTGTTTAATAGTTCAGGAAAATGATTTTTATAAACAAAGTGTTTTAAACTAAGAGAGATGACTTGGTTTTAGAAAAGAAATTGTTTTAAAGTTTTCTTGAAAACCTTTTTATTAGAGACATGATTTGAATTTAAACCTTTTGGATATTGGCAATGTATGTAACACCCCTCAAAATCCTCGTACTGTTTTCAATTTTAAAAAGAATTATTTTTGAGAAAAGTATTTTTGAAAGGGTATTTTCTTAGATAAATTTCTTAATTCACGTTTTCAAAGGTGGTAAATGATTTAATTTTTAAGAATGATTTTTATGAAATGATATTATGAAGTTTAATGCTGAATTTTTCCACAAGAAATTATTTTATGAAAAGTGTGTTTTGTTTCCTAAAATATGTGCTTGATATTTTTGGTGTCATTATAATGCATGAATAATTTATTTTTCTATGAATGTGCAGTTTTGTGTGTGTAAGAATGTTTAGGACCATGAGAAAACTTAATTAGTAAATGAGCATGATCATACATGCATGTGTATATGGGGGTAACGTGTAATGTGTGTGCATGAGTATGTGTAGGTGTGAATGAATGTATGTATATGTGTGTGCCGTGTATAGGTGTGAGTGTAGAAGAGAAACCTAGAAATTTCCTAAGTGTGGAGAACAAGTAACCAAGTCCTAACTAAGTCCCTAACCAAACCCTAACTAAAGGAGAAACCCTAACGGAGAGCCCACAAGTCAAAAGCCTAGAATGAACCCTAAGTCCCTTATGTCCCCTACCTTGTCTCCTTAGAGATGATAAACTCCACCCATGCAATTTTAGAGAAGACCGAATTTACCCCTTCCTCCAAAGCTTGTGGCCGAAACAACCAAGGGCAAAATAGGAAGCCACGAATTGTCTACATAAGTCTTGGCCCTTTGGTGCATTTCATTCATTTCTCACTTCATTTCTTCATTTCCACGTTCCAAACACCCACCCAAACACAAGTCTAAGAGCTCCTCAAACTCTTAGACAAAGGAAAAGGAAATAGAAAATAGAGAGAAAGAAGAAGAGGAACCGTGAGTAGGAAGAAGGAAGAAGAAGAGGAGATCAACCCAAAACCTAGGAGTTCTTTGAATAGCAAGTGCTTAGAAATGTTGAAGAACTTTTCCTTCTTGGTATAAACCGAAGACCTAGAAGTATTAGAATTAGTTCTTGATCTTGTAGTTTTATTTTCTTTTCTTGCATGTTTATTTTATGGTTTGATCTAAGGTCCATGTGATGTTTTACCTTGATCTTGCCTTTTTTTGTGCTAAATAAATTTGTAATGAATGGAATGATTGACTCTCTATAATTCGGTTGGTGCTTTTCTTGTTAGATCTTGATGTTTTCTTCTAGATCTAAAGTTTGTTTATGATCTATGTGAATTAGAAGTAGATCTTTTGCATGTTTGATTTTTGGTTTGACCTTAAGAAAAGCCTTGATTGGTGTTTTGATCTTTGACTCTTGTCTTGATTTATGATTTTGGTTTTGGTCTTGATTTCTTTTTAAGCTTTGTAAATGATTTTTGAACAAAAGCCTTCTTATTTTCTTTAAGCATGTCTCGGTTTTTGGTCCCTTCTCCATGTAAAATGATTTTGTCTTTGATTTGTGTTATTATGTTTAATTTCAAGACTTGATATACATGATTTAAATACGTGCATGTTGATGTCAAACCTTGAAAAGTTATTTTTATGATTTCCTTTGAAATTAATGGGAAATTTTTATGTTGATTGCATGATTTGCTAGAAAAGCTTAAGATCCATCCTTGCATGTTAATTTTGAATGAAATGATTATATTTTCTTTTATGTATGTCTCGGTTTTGGGAAGAAAATTAAGGAAAGCAAGTTTTAAAGTGATTTTGGGCATGAACACGATTTAATCTAAGTGTTTATTTGTGCATGATGCATTCGGCCATGTTTAGATTGAAATTCATGCTTTTTATTTTGTGAAGAATTTGATGTATGTTTCATGTTCTTGTGAGATTTTCGATTTGATTTAAGTAAAGAAAATAAATTAAAGTTTGATTATTTTCCAAATTGAAGCCCACGGTTTTTGTTAAGAAAAGAAGAAAATAATTGCAGGATTTTGTGTGTTTGATAATGCATGAATCTTGTTTTGAATTGTAAAGTGTTTCGGTCTATGCATGTAAAATTAGGTTAGTATTCTTTTCATGAGGTAATATAGGAATAATGCATGTATGTTGTGAAATGATGTTAAGCTAATTAACTAGGAATAAGTTTTGTGTTTAAGTTGATTTATGTGTGTATATTCGGTTTGTGAGTTTGAAGGTGCCTAAGTGCTTTTGTTTTATGAAATATTTTTGAAAATAATTATGTGTGTGCATTCGGTTTATGGGCTAGATATATTTGAGTGTTTTTGTTTTATCAAAGCAAAATGTTTTTGAAAGTAATTATGTGTTGAATAATTGAACTAAGTGTTTGATTGTGAACATGTTTATTTGGAAATAAATGTTTAATTGAATAATTGACTAATTTTTTATGTGTCTTGAATTGCCAAAGTGTGTTGTTGTTTGTATGTGTAATTAGTCTGGAGTTGATTTGATTTAGTTTGATGTATTTGAGTTTGTGAAATTATGTTGGAGATTTGTTGAGTTTTCAAAGTGTTAATATTGAAACTAAAGAGTGTTTTTACGATGTTTACGAATTTTATTAAATTGATTTTTGTAAAACTATCCTTTGCTGTCCAAGTTTATTTGGAATTGATTTCTTGATTTCTAAATTGAGCTCATGAGACTCAAAGTTTGGTTTTCAAAGGGTAAATGATTTTAGAAAAAAAAACCAGGATTAAAAATCGGCGAATTTTCTGTGTTTTCGAATGCGGTTGAGGTGCTGTCCAAGACGGACCAGCAACTTAACCAAGTAATTTAAATTGTTTTATTTGATGTTTTCAAATGGTTTTATGTGTTTAAAGAACTAAGGAACATAAATGTTATTCTGAGAAAACAATTATGTTTTAAGATGTCCGACGAGAAATGACGAATGTTTAAGATAAGAAAATGTTTTTCCTAACAACAGTCAATAATGAAAATGTGTTAATACGAGGGATGTTACAGACGAGGGAGTAAGGCAGTGGCAACAACCAAGCTCAGAGAAGACTATGCACGTTTAATCGCTGGACCTCAGGTGAGAGAGTAGCTTTCCTAACACACCGTGGTAGTAGGTGTTATATTAAGACGTTCCGTATCAGCTCAAAGATTGGAACTCAGTGGTTCTGCGTCAGTAGTATAGTGGCAATTGTTTGCTTTGTGTGGCCACTTATACGAATAGGACAAAGACCACATTGTGGTGTGTGATGTTCGTATTTTGATGATATGTTATTTATGTTGCGTATTTATGCATGTTGATGATATAAATTGTTGAATATGAGGTGAGGTGAAATAAATGGTAATGCTAATAAAAGAAATCAGAATTAAAAGATACCAAGAAAAGAGATAACCCTTGTTTGGCTTAAGTCCTGATGGAGCCAGGCAGCCTTGCTAAGACATTAAGATGGGAGATGATGATAAGGGAGTTAAGGAAGATGTGAACGGAAATAAGGAGAATGATTGAAAAGAGATAAGAGACGAGGATTGGAAAAAGATTTAGTGAGGTGATGTGAGTGAGCCAGAGCTGGGAAGGAATGTGATGTGGGATTGAAAGTGGAAAGTGATGAGAGTGAAGCTTGATTTTTACTTTGCTTCTTGGATTGAGACTAGCGTTGAGTTGAGCTTGCTCCTCCACTAGTTCTCAAGAAGAGAAAGTTTTTGAGAAAAACTTTTGAAAAGAAATTTCTGAAAAGGTTTTCGGAAATGAGATTTTGGAAAGGACTTATAAAAAGAATTTTTTTGAAAGAATTTGCAAACTGAAATATTTTTTGAAAATAAGTTTTTGAAAATGAAATTTTGAAAGGGGTTCCCAAAATGAGATTTTTGAAAGGAGTTTACAAAATGTATTTTTAAAGGGGTTCCCAAAATGAGAAAAATTTTCCAAAATAGATTTTCTGAAAAGGATTGTGAAAAGAGGTTTTGGAAAAGGATTTCGAAAGGAAAATTTTGAAACGAGTTTCGAAAGGAGATTTTTTTTTTAAAAAGAGTTATGAAATGGAATTTTAGAGAAGTTTGTGATGAGATTAAAGTTGTAAATTTTTAATGTGATCCCGCTCTGTGCCAAGTTTGAGAAAGGAAAAAGTGATGCAAAGTTAGTGGTCAGGACTCATTGAAGGGATGCACGAAGGGTGAGCTGACCATTAGGTTAAGTTAAAGATAAAAGCTTTTAAAAGACATTAACAGCGAACGCGGTGAGATATGAGAGTTAACCCGAAGTAGTGGAGAGGAAGGAACCATAAGTATCTGCTTATACTTAGGATGAGATTGCATTAGGGGAGGACGATGACGGTGAAACGTCAAGAAGTCTAGAGTACTTTTCTAGGCGGAACGAACTCCACAAGTGGCGTACTAACGTGGTAGGGACTGGGTCTAATGCCGTGGCAAGTTCTGCATGCACACTAGAACTGTACTATCGCCCCCTAGATTGCAAACCAACAACAATGAGAGGAACTGGAGTGGGGCATCTTGTTTGCCACTGTAGTGAGACAGTGTGCCTTGTTTATATGTGAATTGATATGATTTGAGGCCGAGTCCTCCTGGTCTGGGACCATTTGTTTGTGAGACAGCTGTCGTGCCCGCACGGTAAAGGTTCTGTACTCCTGTTTGCTTCTGACTAGGTGGATAGATGGCCGAGGAGATGTAGACTTGAGACGTGAGTGCTAACTACGAACGGACGCGCACCTCGATGACTCTTAAATTCCCCGATCATCGATGGTTATAATTCAATAAGACTTGTTAAGCAAAGGTATTATAATTAAGAAAAGTAAAGTTTATGAAGTTTTGATGATGAGTATGTGAAGTCTTGATCAAGTGATGGAAACCCTTGAGAAAAGAAAGTAGGCAAGTGAAGGATTGAGATTGGTGAATGAAGAAGTAATTGAGGAAGTTAAGAAAATAATGGATGTTGGTTAAGATAAAAGAATGTTGATACTAAATAAGAATGATAATGAGAATCTTAATGCGGAGAATATGTTGTTGTATTTGAGTGTTGTGCTGTGTGTATTGTTTGTGCTGTGTGTGCTGTCTTGATATCCCGCCTGCGGTAAATCCACAACGTCGACGATTCGTTGTTCGGTTCGCTAACTCTCTCCTGCCCGTTGGTATATCGGTACCTCTGGTACTCCAACATGTAGATGGAGTATCACATGAAGATTTCAACTTGGATGAGACACGGATGTGGCTGGAAGCGTACCCCATCAGGTTGGGTATGGACTGGTGACACTCAGATCGTGATTCCAGATCCAGAGTATCGACTTGGTGGAGCTAATCTAGGACCGTGGCTAGGACAAGTTTCTGTCCGTGGATACACAGATTACGAGGAGAAGCTGCGCTGTGAAACTCCAAGGATTTCTTCTACTCCAGCTAGGATGCAATGGGTGCCAAAGTATGGTGAACCAGTAGCAACGGAGAAGGCTTCATCTTCAGGAGTTAAGAAAGAGCACAAGGAGGATCGAGACCTTCATCCCATAGTTTTCATTAGGAGGAGTCGTAGGTAGGGTAATTAGTTAAATGTTGTAAGTTGTGTCAAGGATTATCTGAGTAAAGTGCCACCTCTGTAATCATGCCCTACTTTTATTTTGTGGACTGACCGAACTCTTGTTTTAAAAGAAGGAGGAATCGTTTTGATTGAAAGAGGAGGTGCGGAAAGGTTTTACGTAACAACCCGGTTTTCGAGAATGGTGAATTACCGGCACCCAAGATTTTGCCAAAACGTTTTTTTTTTAAAAAATGGCCTCATTTTTGGAAACTTTTTAAGTAAATACTAATTATTTTCGGGAGGCAAAAATCGAGCTGTTACAGAGTGGTATCAGAGCGATGTTAATCCTTTGTGGCCTTAAGCCTTGCTTTGCTTGCTTGCTTGCTTGTTTGTGTGGCTATGTATGCTTGTTAGTGTAAGGATAGGAGTATGAAATTAGGTTCTTGTCTTTCTAAGACTTGGCCATCTCTAGTGCCTGCTGTGTTAGGTTAAGGACCCTATTGGTTAAGTAGTTTAGATAGATCCTAAGATTGAGATCCCATGACCCTTGAGGTAGTTTGTTAGACCTAAGTTTGTTGACCTCGGTGTGCCTTTTGGCACAAGGATAGTTCCTACCCCCTAAGGATGTAGGATGTTATTCTTGAGACCTCGTGTTTGCTGAATCGTTCCAACAAATGCAGTCAGTCGGAATCCCAAACTTCTTCTTCATAAGCCTTCCTATTAAAACCGTAACCTTACCAATCTTTCTGAGATTTGTTAACCTGAATTGTGGCATTAGGAGTGTTATAGTTGCCCAGATGGTTAGGCTTGAACGATCGTGGGTGGATAAATGGTGATTATGGAGTAAAATATAGAACAATGGTGAGCCTAGTGATAGGTTTGATCAAAGTTGGGGAGCCACAAGGAAGGAAGGAAGTGTATATTAATCTTAGTTTAAGGGAATGGTAAGGGGGATTAGGCCCTTTTGTTCCATAGTTAGATGTTTATACGGAGAAATAGTAGAAAAAAAAAACCCTTAGGGTTAGAAAGAAAATTAGAGGAAGAATGATAGTTTGTAAGTCAGTAAGGACTTTAGGTTGTAGCAAGTAGTAAGTACCTCAGGGTTTTAGGCTAAACCCGGTGCTTTTGGAGATGTGTGGATTCTGTTTGCTCGATTTTCCCTGGGTCTGTACCCAAGGTTGTGCTCGTTGTAGTGGTGATCAGCTAAAGGAGAGACATCTTCTTCGGTTAGTCTGTGTGACTTAACCCGGTTCGACGCGTAATTGGCCGTGCTATGAAGCTTCTTCAACAGAAAGTGACACCTGAGGAGTGTTGTAAAGAGTCTACCATCAGTAAAGGAAAGGACGACCTCGAAGCGAAATTAAGGGAGATGTGAGAGTTGCTTTGCCCTGCTGCCCAATCCGCAACGTATTTCTCGGGGACGAGAAATCTTTAAGTTGGGGAGAATGTAACACCCCTCAAAATCCTCGTACTGTTTTCAATTTTAAAAAGAATTATTTTTGAGAAAAGTATTTTTGAAAGGGTATTTTCTTAGATAAATTTCTTAATTCACGTTTTCAAATGTGGTAAATGATTTTTAGGAATGATTTTTATGAAATGATATTATGAAGTTTAATGCTGAATTTTTCCACAAGAAATTATTTTATGAAAAGTGTGTTTTGTTTCCTAAAATATGTGCTTGATATTTTTGGTGTCATTATAATGCATGAATAATTTATTTTTCTATGAATGTGCGGTTTTGTGTGTGTAAGAATGTTTAGGACCATGAGAAAACTTAATTAGTAAATGAGCATGATCATACATGCATGTGTATATGGGGGTAACGTGTAATGTGTGTGCATGAGTATGTGTAGGTGTGAATGAATGTATGTATATGTGTGTGCCGTGTATAGGTGTGAGTGTAGAAGAGAAACCTAGAAATTTCCTAAGTGTGGAGAACAAGTAACCAAGTCCTAACTAAGTCCCTAACCAAACCCTAACTAAAGGAGAAACCCTAATGGAGAGCCCACAAGTCAAAATCCTAGAATGAACCCTAAGTCCCTTATGTCCCCAACCTTGTCTCCTTAGAGATGATAAACTCCACCCATGCAATATTAGAGAAGACCGAATTTACCCCTTCCTCCAAAGCTTGTGGCCGAAACAACCAAGGGCAAAATAGGAAGCCACGAATTGTCTACATAAGTCTTGGCCCTTTGGTGCATTTCATTCATTTCTCACTTCATTTCTTGATTTCCACGTTCCAAACACCCACCCAAACACATGTCTAAGAGCTCCTCAAACTCCTAGACAAAGGAAAAGGAAATAGAAAATAGAGAGAAAGAAGAAGAGGAACCGAGAGTAGGAAGAAGGAAGAAGAAGAGGAGATCAACCCATAACCTAGGAGTTCTTTGAAGAGCAAGTGCTTAGAAGTGTTGAAGAACTTTTCCTTCTTGGTATAAACCGAAGACCTAAAAGTATTAGAATTAGTTCTTGATCTTGTAGTTTTATTTTCTTTTCTTGCATGCTTATTTTTTGGTTTGATCTAAGGTGCATGTGATGTTTTACCTTGATCTTGACTTTTTTAGTGCTAAATAAATTTGTAATGAATGGAATGATGGACTCTCTATAATTCGGTTGGTGCTTTTCTTGTTAGATCTTGATGTTTTCTTCTAGATCTAAAGTTTGTTTATGATCTATGTGAATTAGAAGTAGATCTTTCTCATGTTTGATTTTGATGACTTAAAACCGTGAACTAGGAAATGTTTATGTGATTATTTGGTAAATCAATGTTTGATCTAAAATTGTTTTTATTTTTGGCTTTGCATGTTGGTTTATGATGATGATTTTGAACCTTACATGTGTAATTTTTGGTTTGACCTTAAGAAAATCCTTGATTGGTGTTTTGATCTTTGACTCTTGTCTTGATCTATGATTTTGGTTTTGATCTTGATTTCGTTTTAAGCTTTGTAAATGATTTTTGAACAAAAGCCTCCTTATTTTCTTTAAGCATGTCTCGGTTTTTGGTCCCTTCTCCATGTAAAATGATTTTGTCTTTGATTTGTGTTATTATGTTTAATTTCAAGACTTGATCTACATGATTTAAATACGTTCATGTTGATGTCAAACCTTTAAAAGTTATTTTTATGATTTCCTTTGAAATAAAAGGGAAATGTTTATGTTGATTGCATGATTTGCTAGAAAAGCTTAAGATCCATCCTTGCATGTTAATTTTGAATGAAATGATTATATTTTCTTTTATGTATGTCTCGGTTTTGGGAAGAAAATTAAGGAAAGAAAGTTTTAAAGTGATTTTGGGCATGAACACGATTTAATCTAAGTGTTTATTTGTGCATGATGCATTCGGCCATGCTTAGATTGAAATTCATGCTTTTTATTTTGTGAAGAATTTGATATATGTTTCATGTTCTTGTGAGATTTTCGATTTGATTTAAGTAAAGAAAATAAATTAAAGTTTGATTATTTTCCAAATTGAAGCCCACGGTTTTTGTTAAGAAAAGAAGAAAATAATTGCAGGATTTTGTGTGTTTGATAATGCATGAATCTTGTTTTGAATTGTAAAGTGTTTCGGTCTATGCATGTAAAATTAGGTTAGTATTCTTTTCATGAGGTAATATAGGAATAATGCATGTATGTTGTGAAATGATGTTAAGCTAATTAACTAGGAATAAGTTTTGTGTTTAAGTTGATTTATGTGTGTATATTCGGTTTGTGAGTTTGAATGTGCCTAAGTGCTTTTGTTTTATGAAATATTTTTGAAAATAATTATGTGTGTGCATTCGGTTTATGGGCTAGATATATTTGAGTGTTTTTGTTTTATCAAAGCGAAATGTTTTTGAAAGTAATTATGTGTTGAATAATTGAACTATGTGTTTGATTGTGAACATGTTTATTTGGAAATAAATGTTTAATTGAATAATTGACTAATTGTTTATGTGTCTTGAATTGCCAAAGTGTGTTGTTGTTTGTATGTGTAATTAGTCTGGAGTTGATTTGATTTAGTTTGATGTATTTGAGTTTGTGAAATTATGTTGGAGATTTGTTGAGTTTTCAAAGTGTTAATATTGAAACTAAAGAGTGTTTTTACGATGTTTTCGAATTTTATTAAATTGATTTTTGTAAAACTATCCTTTGCTGTCCAAGTTTATTTGGAATTGTTTTCTTGATTTCTAAATTGAGTTCATGAGACTCAAAGTTTGGTTTTCAAAGGGTAATTGATTTTAGGAAAAAAAAACCCGGATTAAAAACCGGCGAATTTTCGGTGTTTTCGAATACGGTTGAGGTGCTGTCCAATATGGACCAGCAACCTAACCAAGTAATTTAAATTGTTTTATTTGATGTTTTCAAATGGTTTTAAGTGTTTAAAGAACTAAGGAACATAAATGTTATTCTGAGAAAACAATTATGTTTTAAGATATCCGACGAGAAATGACGAACGTTTAAGATAAGAAAATGTTTTTCCTAACAACAGTCAGTAATGAAAATGTGTTAATACGAGGGATGTTACAGACGAGGGAGTAATGTAACATCCCAAATTTAATTCCAAGTATAATCTATGTTGGGATGGTCTTAGGGTAGAAGAAATGAAGATATAAGTTAGAATCTAGCCAAAAATACATGTAGAACTAGGGTTAAAAACATAGAACCTTAGGAAATTTAAAATAAAAGATTGGCAACTCTAAACACAAATTCCACCGTTGGATGTGAAGATTGGTATGTAGGGAAGCTTGCTTTAAAATTTGAGGAAGATCCAATGGGTAACGAAGGAGTTATGGCCTTTCAAAGTCTGGGTATTGCAAAACTGTGCAGCTTAATCGATTAAGCTGCAGCTTAATCGATTAAGGTCAGAAAATGGGGAAAGGCCTAATCGATTAAGACATGTTGATGCAGAAAAAAATAAAGGCGTTCATTCCCTTCTTTCATGCCAAACTCGAATCTTCATTCTCCTAGGGCACATATTCATTCATTCTAAGTGATCAATCCTTAAGGGAATCACACCAAATCCATCCTCAAGTCCTTCCTTGTTGCTCCAAGTAAGTATTCAAGCCTTTGATTTCCTCCCTCTCTCTCTCTCTAATTCGAGTTCTCTCTCTCCTCCCTCTCATGGAGGTTTTCATTTCTAAGCTTAGAACCTTCAAGTTTTCCATGGGGTTTAGTTTGAGAATCATGGAATGAGCAATAATCCTCCTTTTGTGGCTTTATAATAGGTTCTATCATTCCCTTGTGGATTTTGAGCTCTTGGTGGGCAAACTCAAGCATAGGACACTTGGAATCTCCATATTCTTAAGTGTTTGAGGTAAGGGGGTGGATATTGTGAGCATTGCCTTGTTCTAGGGAGTTGGTTCTAATTAGTATATAATGATTTGTTATGGTTATGTGTTAGGGGAGAAAATTAGATTATAAACCCTAGGTTATTGAATATAAAATTCTAGTAATTAAATATGCATGATGTTGGATGTAAAGATTAGGAAAAAGGAAACCCAATGATATGATAATGAATTAATTGATAAATGAAACTTGGATAATGATTATATTGAAGTGCATGAGAAATTGGTTAATGTGATAATGAAGATGACATAAATGAGTTCTATGATTTTTGACTTTATTTGTAAAGTTGTGAATTAAATGATAATTAATTACTGTTGCAAATACATGTATGTGTTGTGGAGTAAATTGATATAAGAATAAAATGGAATGGAAACGATTATATGTGATGAATGTGCCTATTTGTACTTAAATGCTAAATGAGTATAAATGTTAAGTGTTATCAATTGTGAACCAAGGTCATGGCTTGTGAAATTTTACTTGTGAATATAAGAAACGGAAGTAAAATGATTATGTGTAAACGAAAGTGAAAGATGATATATATAAATTAAAATGAAGGGCAATCTAAATGCTGGGCAATAAAAGAGAATACTACTTGGTATAATTGTGATAATTGAGAAAGGAAGAGAATAAGGAAACTACAAGAATGACTAGTTGTTGAATGTGTGTTGTTGTACTTAAATGTGTTACAATTAATTTAACAAGAAAGTGAATAATTCTTGGCCTCTGAATTGAGGCGCCGAACATGGAGAATGTGGTTTATGCGTTGGCCTCTGATTTGAGGTGACGATTAAAGGAAAGATTTGATAATTAATATAGGGAATGAGTATGGAAAAAGAATGAATGGGAAATGTGTGTAAGTGTATTTGTGATTGTATGTGCTAAGTTGTTTGTGTAAGATGATGAAAGTATGATTTGGCCTCTGATGTGAGGTAATGTGAAATGAAAATGTGAGAAGTGCATTGGCCTCTGATCTGAGGTGACGATTAATGGAAAGTGATGATTAGGCTGACCTCTGATATGAGGGGCACAAAATGAATTAAAGTATTAGAGTGTTGACCTCTGACCTGAGGGACACAAGATGAAATGAATGTTAATGAGTGTTGACCTCTGACCTGAGGGACACGAAAGGAAATGAATGAATGGGTGTTGACCTCTGACCTGAGGGACACCAAATGAATTAAAGTGAATGGTGTTGACCTCTGACCTGAGGGACACCGGGTGAAATGTGTATTGGTGTGTTGACCTCTGACCTGTGAGACACACCTTGAATTAAGAAATTGAAGTGTTGACCACTGACCTGAGGGACACATAATTTAAATAAGGAAAAGAATGTGGGCCTCTGTTTTGAGGTGATAAATGTGTTGAATGAAAATTGTACATTGGCCTCTGTTTTGAGGTGATTTACCGAAATAAAGTAATTATGTGACAAGAATAGAAAGTAATGGAAATGAATGTTGGAATGAATAATGAAAATGGAAATTTGGAATGAATAACAAATATGGAAATAATGAAATGAGTATAGTGTGCAATATGTGAATATATGCTTATTTGCTAATTGTGTTTGACCTAGTGGGTTGTTATGTCTAGTTAGAAACTGCTTTCTATTTCATGTGCAAAGCTCACTCCCTTACATTTTTCAGGTACGGAGATTGAGTTGGCACAGCCCCCGGCCGAGCAGGAGTACTTTCCCTTACAGGGAGAGTAGGGTGTTATGGGTTTAGAGTATAGTATGGACCTAAGCCTCTTATCTTATTTTGATGTAAATTTAATATGCACATTTTAAATGAGGCTTAGGATGTTTTGTTTTGGCAAAGTTATATGTTTTGATTACGACACTCAAACTTATTATTTTCCGCTGAAAACTCTGAATATTTGATTATCTTATGCACTCTGATATATTTGGAGCCCATAGGGCCTTGTTATGAATTAGATATAAATATTATGAAGCCCTACTGGCTACTTGATGTTTAAATGAAATTATTTATCACAGGTTAAATTTTGGAAAAGTCCTAAAATAAAAAAAATTTCGTCCGTTTGATGGGTGATTTTTATCAGATTAAAATGAAATTTCAAATTTGTATTTTTAATAGTGGGGTTTTAAGGGTAAAAATCATAGGGTGTTACAAGTAAGGCAGTGGCAGCAACCAAGCTCAGAGAAGACTGTGCACGTTTAATTGCTGGACCTCAGGTGAGAGAGTAGCTTTCCAAAGACACCGTGGTAGTAGGTGTTATATTAAGACGTTCCGTATCAGCTCAAAGATCGGAACTCAGTGGTTCAACGTCAGTAGTATAGTGGCAATTGTTTGCTTTGTGTGGCCACTTATACGAATAGGACAAAGACCACATTGTGGTGTGTGATGTTCGTATTTTGATGATATGTTATTTATGTTGCGTATTTATGCATGTTGATGATATAAATTGTTGAATATGAGGTGAGGTGAAATAAATGGTAATGCTAATAAAAGAAATCAGAATTAAAAGATACCAAGAAAAGAGATAACCCTTGTTTGGCTTAAGTCCTGATGGAGCCAGGCAGCCTTGCTAAGACATTAAGATGGGAGATGATGATAAGGGAGTTGAGGAAGATGTGAACGAAAATAAGGAGAATGATTGAAAAGAGATAAGAGACGAGGATTGGAAAAAGATTTAGTGAGGTGATGTGAGTGAGCCAGAGCTGGGAAGGAATGTGATGTGGGATTGAAAGTGGAAAGTGATGAGAGTGAAGCTTGATTTTTACTTTGCTTCTTGGATTGAGACTAGCGTTGAGTTGAGCTTGCTCCTCCACTAGTTCTCAAGAAGAGAAAGTTTTTGAGAAAAACTTTTGAAAAGAAATTTCTGAAAAGGTTTTCGGAAATGAGATTTTGGAAAGGACTTATAAAAAGAATTTTTTTGAAAGAATTTGCAAACTGAAATTTTTTTTGAAAATAAGTTTTTGAAAATTAAATTTTGAAAGGGGTTCCCAAAATGAGATTTTTGAAAGGAGTTTACAAAATGTATTTTTAAAGGGGTTCCCAAAATGAGAAAAATTTTCCAAAATAGATTTTCTGAAAAGGATTGTGAAAAGAGGTTTTGGAAAAGGATTTCGAAAGGAAAATTTTGAAACGAGTTTCGAAAGGAGATTTTTTTTAAAAAAGAGTTATGAAATGGAATTTTAGAGAAGTTTGTGATGAGATTAAAGTTGTAAATTGTGAATGTGATCTCGCTCTGTGCCAAGTTTGAGAAAGGAAAAAGTGATGCAAAGTTAGTGGTCAGGACTCATTGAAGGGATGCACGAAGGGTGAGCTGACCATTAGGTTAAGTTAAAGATAAAAGCTTTTAAAAGACATTAACAGCGAACGCGGTGAGATATGAGAGTTAACCCGAAGTAGTGGAGAGGAAGGAACCATAAGTATCTGAGGATACTTAGGAGGAGATTGCATTAGGGGAGGACGATGATGGTGAAACGTCAAGAAGTCTAGAGTACTTTTCTAGGCGGAACGAACTCCACAAGTGGCGTACTAATGTGATAGGGACTGGGTCCAATGCCGTGGCAAGTTTTGCGTGCACACTAGAACTGTACTGTCGCCCCCTAGATTGCAAATCGAGAACAGTGAGAGGAACTGGAGTGTGGCATCTTGTTTGCCACTGTAGTGAGACAATGTGCCTTGTTTATATGTGAATTAATATGATTTGAGGCTGAGTCCTCCTGGTTTGGGACCATTTGTTTGTAAGACAGCTGTCGTGCCCGCACGGTAAAGGTTCTGTCCTCCTGTTTGCTTCCGACTAGGTGGATGGATGACCGAGGAGATGTAGACTTGAGACGTGAGTGCTAACTACGAACGGTCGCGCACCTCGATGACTCTTAAATTCCCCGATCATCGATGGTTATAATTCAATAAGACTTGTTAAGCAAAGGATTATAATTAAGAAAAGTAAAGTTTATGAAGTTTTGATGATGAGGATGTGAAGTCTGGATCAAGTGATGGAAACCCTTGAGAAAGGAAAGGAGGCAAGTGAAGGATTGAGATTGGTGAATGAAGACGTAATTGAGGAAGTTAAGAAAATAATGGATGTTGGTTAAGATAAAAGAATGTTGATACTAAATAAGAATGATAATGAGAATCTTAATGCGGAGAATATGTTGTTGTATTTGAGTGTTGTGCTGTGTGTATTGTTTGTACTGTGTGTGCTGTCTTGATATCCCGCCTGCGGTAAATCCACAACATCGACGATTCGTTGTTCGGTTCGCTAACTCTCTCCTGCCCGTTGGTATATCGGTACCTCTGGTACTCCAACGTGCAGATGGAGTATCACATGGATATTTCAACTTGGATGAGACACGGATGTGGCTGGAAGCGTACCCCATCAGGTTGGGTATGGACTGGTGACACTCAGATCGTGATTCCAGGTCCAGAGTATCGACTTGGTGCAGCTAATATAGGACCGTTGCTAGGACAAGTTTATGTCCATGGATACACAGATTACGAGGAGAAGCTGCACTGTGAAACTCCGAGGATTTCTTCGACTCCAGCTAGGATGCAATGGGTGCCAAAGTATGGTGGACCAGTAGCAACGGAGAAGGCTTCATCTTCAGGAGTTAAGAAGGAGCACAAGGAGGATCGAGACCTTCATCCCATAGTTTTCATTAGGACGAGTCGTAGGTAGGGTAATTAGTTAAATGTTGTAAGTTGTGTCAAGGATTATCTGAGTAAAGTGCCACCTCTGTAATCATGCCCTACTTTTATTTTGTGGACTGACCGAACTCTTGTTTTAAAAGAAGGAGGAATCGTTTTGATTGAAAGAGGAGGTGCAGAAAGGTTTTACGTAACAAACCGCTTTTCGAGAATGGTGAATTACCGGCACCCAAGATTTTGCCAAAACGTTTTTTTTTTTTTAAAATGGCCTCATTTTTGGCAACTTTTTAAGTAAATACTAATTATTTTCGGGAGGCGAAAATCGGGCTATTACAATGTGCTTTAAAAAGGGGAATTATTTCAAAGTTAAGAATTTATCAAAAACGTTCTACCGCGCGGGGAGAAATGTTCTAGTTCGGGTGTCGGACGCGAAGGACACGTGGCATGGTTAGCGACCAGGAACCTTGGAAAACTTTCGGATGATTTGTCATCCAGGTGAGTGAGAGTGTTGTGGTCCCATAACGTGGTTGCTCGCAATCCGAATAGATGGACTGCGAATGTACTGCGAATTAGGCGACATGGATATGTGTGCTAAGTGCTTATCTGTTTTATTTGCATTCTAAATGTTTATCAATTGAGCGTATTTTATTTTGTTGAAATTGTGTGATTGTATCCGAGTAGTGAAATAATAACTATGGAACCGTGAAAGTAATGAGATAAGATTGAAAGGAGAAGAGCGATGCGAATATGAGAAAGTATGAGAATAATTGAGAAAAAGATAAATCGTAACGTGAATGGAATGCAAAAGAGATAAAGAAAGAAAAAGAATTGATAATTGAGTTTGAGAAAGATTGGAAACGAAAAGATAATTATAAGATGTTGATAAGAAACACCCGATGAGACGAGCGAAAGCGTGGTGATGATGAGCAATGCTGATAGTGCTATGGAGCAACAACTGAGGAGAGCAATGCTACTGATGCTGATTAACAATCGAGGAGAAAAACGTTGACGATGCTGTTGAGCTGTGATGCTGAGAAAGATGCTGAGAAATGCTGATGATGCTGATGAGTTGATGAGAATAATGCTGAGATGCACGAGAATGTAATTTGAGGCCAAGGGCCATTGAGATTTAGGGGGAACAGTTTGCGTTTAGTGGTTTTGCTTCGTTGAAGGGATGCACCAAGGACGAGCCGACTGTTAGGATTAAGCCGCTAATTAAAACGTGAAACCTTAAAAAGACTTTAAAAGACATTTACAAACGCGGTAAGGTATGAGTGTCGTATCGAAGTAGTGGAGAGGAAGATACCATAAGTATCTGAGGATACTTAGGAGGAGATTGCATGAGGGGAGGACGATGACGGTGAAACGTCAAGAAGACTAGAGTATATTTTTAGGCAGAACAAACCCCACATGTGGCGTACTAACGTGGTAGGGACTGGGTCTAATGCTGTGGTACGTTCTGCACTGCAGACTAGAAATATATTGTCGCCCCCTTGATTGCAAATCGAGAACAGTGAGAGGGACTGGAACGGGGCATTTGTGATTGCCGCAGAGAGCGTGCCTGTTTATATGAAATGATATGATTGAATTGATTTGAGGCTAAGTCCTCCTGGTCTGGGACCATTTGTTTGATTGACAGCTGTCGTGCCCGCGTGGTAAAGGTCCTGTACTCCTGTTTGCTTCCGACTAGGTTGGGTGGATGACCGAGGAGATGTAGACGTGTGTGATTTCCTCAATGATGAGTTCCCCCCATCATTGAGTGAACCGGAACGCTAAAACTTAAAAGACAAAGATGTTTCAAAGAAAAGCATATCAAATCATCAAGTATCGAACAAAAGTTTATAAGACCAATGTAAGAAAGAATCCTTGGAATGGGAGATAAGTGTGGAAATTATGATGAAAGAAGATTTGAGAAAGTTGTGAAAGCCCACGAGAAATGATTCGTGGTATAATGAATATTGAGGCAACGATGGAAAAGAGATTGAAAAGTTGGGTTGAAAGTGTAATGAATTATTTGGCCATTAGCAGTGATAGTTATATGTTTGGAACTTTATGAAATGCCTTGTTATATGTGACTTCTATATGCTACGTGTGACATGTTATATATATATATGTCTGCTGATAAATGTTTAGTTTATGCTGTTTTGTTTATATTGTTCTGTTTTATTAAATCTACCCTGAGACCGTAAGGTCAACCCGTTAGTGTTCGGAACACTGACTCTCTCCTACCATGTTGTCGTATCGGCAATTGCTGATATTGCAGCTGGTAGATGGCGTAGTGCAAGGAGAAGCAAGTACCAGACGACTCTCTGAGGGAGACTTCTGAGATGGTTGAGGGCGACAACCCTACTTGTAGACCGAGAACTTGGGCTGCCAAGATTCAAAGATAGAAAGATAGTTATAGTGTGAATGACTAGAAGCTAGGTAAATCCCCCTCAGAGCATTGTACTCCATTGTAAGTTCTTAGTTACCTTAGCTCTATCATACTGTACCCCGGCTAAAGTTTTATTGAACATGGATGTTTTGAAAACAAGTAAACTGGGCTATGTTTTAAATGATGTTTCGAAAACGAGTTTCAAAGTGCGGTGTCTTGTGACATCTCGGTTTGGAACTTGAAAGTGTTGCGCAATATGAGAACATGAGTTTTAATTGTAACTGTGTTTTG
The DNA here is from genome assembly GCA_037953625.1 of Crotalaria pallida. Classification (NCBI taxonomy): domain Eukaryota; kingdom Viridiplantae; phylum Streptophyta; class Magnoliopsida; order Fabales; family Fabaceae; genus Crotalaria; species Crotalaria pallida. The sequence continues at coordinate 31,331,193 of CM075653.1, forward strand.
AAAATCGAAATGTTCTCATCTGGTGTAACCCTTGTTTAAAAAAAAAAATTGGCCCTAATTTCCACTATATATGATTTAAGTTTTCAAGTTGCCGAATCAGGGTGTTACAATTGTGGTATCAGAGCAGTGGTTGAACTAAGTAACCTTATGCATGGACTTACATACTCTGCTGTGTGTCTCTGTGTGTACGTTAGTACTAAGATGACTATAGGAACGCTAAGAGTACGCGAATGTTTTCATGGAGTACGTCAGTTTTCGGAGGCGAGGAGCAAAGATCAGTGTTGTCATGAAATGTTGATGCGTAATTCGAATCTTCCTTTGTTGGACCCTTCTTTGATGAGAATTTTAACACCCCAATTTGGCAACTTGAAAACCATAGTCATTTTAAGTGAAAATTAGGGGCCATTTTTTTTTTTACAAGGGTTACACACTCATGAGAACATTTTCAATTTGAAACCGAGATATAGAACATTACGTTCTCAAGGCATGCCACCCTTCAAGTTCCAAATCAAGATGTCACGGGACATCGCACTTTGAAACTCGTTTTCCAAAACGTAGTTCAAACAAGTTACCCCAATTGATTTGATTTCAAAACATAAGTACTTAACATAATCTGGTTTGGGGTTACAGCATAGTAGAGCCAGGTATCTAATAACTTGAAGTGGAATACAATACTCAAAAGGGAATCACCTATACTACAGTCGTCAGGTTCTGCTCGCTCTTGTCATTCGTCCTCCTCCTCTGCCTCCTTAGTGGTTTCTGCTGTAAAATCACCCAGCGCTCTGTAAGTCTCTGTATCCAAGGGAGTGACTCTTTCGGCTAGCTCTACGCTTCTGCGCTGGATCCTCAGAAAGAATGCCACGTAGGCCGACATAGCGTTGTTATCTCTTTTCATTGGTAGGGCTCCGATCTCCCTGAACCGCTGATATCTGGCAATGTTGTCCATCTAGGATCCGCACATTTTCATACATAATAGAATTGTAGAGGAAAGAGAGAGTGAGCTACCCAAAACAGCAATGTCGACTATGTGGAATTACATTAGGTAAATACTAAGACAAATAAATATAGCAAAGTAAATCCAACCATCAATAAGGTATAATCCGAAACAACACATAATTCTCATCAGAGTGTAAACATGAACATACATTTGATTAATCCTAAACAATAGTGTTCTCACAATTTCCTCAATATCCCTTCTCAATCTTAGCACTTCTTATCATTTTTCATTCACACACTCCTCGTATGCCTCAAGGTTCCATATCACAAATACTTCATCTGTTTTCGTTGCCACTTAGTATCATCATCACTATTATCATTGTTGTTATTATCATTGCTACACTTATCTTTGGAACATCTTAGTTCTTTAAGTCTTATCAATTCTGTAACATCCCTAATTTAATTCCAAGCAATAATTAATGAATTAATGGAATTAAAGTGGAAAGAATGGGTAGATTAATTGCTTAACGAATTTTGTGAGCTAGGTGAGCAGCCATTTTAAGTACTAGGGGTGGTGTAGGAGACATTTGAGGCAACGGGCAAAATTATCTAATCGAAATCGGGGGTTAAATCGGCGTTTTAAGTGTTAGAAATCAACCGAAAAGAGAAAATTAGGAATTTATTATAGGATGTTAAGAAATTGAATTCCACCGTTGGATATGATGTATGAGGGGTTAAGAAGCTTGTCCAAAAATTTGGGCCCGATCCGACGGTTAACGAAAAAGTTATGACGAATCGAAGTCTGGCGCCACTAGTGCACGCCCAGGCGCACGGGTGCATGCCCAGGCGCACCAGTGCACGCCCCGGCGCACCAAACCCGTGAGAAATTCGCCCAGGCGCATGCACGACTCGCCCAGGCGCGCGACCAGATCCCCAGCGCGCGCGCAGGCGCACGCCTCTCCGCGCCTAGGCGCGCGGGTGCGTGTTTCACTCACCAGCACCATAAAATGGTGCGTCTGCCTCCTTCCTCCCTCATTTTCCAACCCTCTCTTCACACTCCCTCACCCACCTCCGTCCAGCAACCCCCCAAACACCCCAGCAACACCAGCCACCACCACCAGCCGCCACCGCCAAGGCCACCATCACCACCATGAGCGTCTCTCTCTCTCCTCACTCTTGATTTCGTCGCTCTCTCCTTCTCCCTCTCTCTCCTCCTATTCGTCCACCGCCATACCTCACCGTAGCCACCACCACGAACCACCGCCCACCACCACCACCATGAGCTCTCCTCCCCTCTTTCCCCATTGATTGAGTTCCCTTTCTCTCTTCCTCCTCTCTTTATGTTTCTCTCTCCTCTAGGGCTTTCTCTCTCCTCACCGGATCTCACCGATGCCGATACCGATCGTGATTCGCACCGGGCTTGTGTTGGGTACTCCGAGGCTTGAAGCTTGGGCCTCGATCCGGCCGCGATCGTTCGCAAACAACGAGGAGCAACACCGTCACCGCGATCGAGATCGATTGACCCCTCCGTGCTTGGAATCGAAGATTGTGGAAGCTTAGGATCAAATTGGAGCCGAGCTAGAGCGTAAGCCGGGGAGTAAAGCGTCAGGCTAAGGTTACCTCTCTCACTGTCATCGATTGAGGTAAGGGGTTTCATTACCAGTCCTTAAGGGGTGTATTTCTGGGTAGTTATATCTATCGCTAGGATCGGGGGAAATGTTAATTGTTAATGAACCTTAGAGTAGCCTGCTAATAGTGAAGGAAGATAATTAGAAAAGAAAATTTAGTTAAAGAAGAGTTGAAATGATTAGCAACGAAATAAACGGAATAATAAGAAAGAAATAAATAATCGGAATTATGAGAACGAGTGAGTAGCGTAAGTGAGTAAAGGGAGAAATTAGAGATTAACTAGGGAGAGCCGATACTAAATAAAGAAAATGTAAGAATGAGTTGAGAACTAAATTAGGATAAACTAAAGTTAAGAGAAATAAATGGAGTGAATGAGTAATTAGCCATTAGAGGAAAGAAGTAAACGGAAAATAAGAAAGAGAGAGTTAACAAATAAAAAGAGAAATAAGGAATGATATAAGTGGTTCTAAATGCATGAACTAGGTATTATTAAATATGAGTGATGTAGGAAAAAGAAACAAAGGAAGAGAAGAAGAAAAAGAAAAGAAAGGGAATGGAATTAATTAAGAGTTAGTAACGAGAGTTAAAATATAAAGCATATGACCAAGCTAGGTAGAGTTAAATAAAAGTAAGAATAAATCATTAAAGAGAAATATTGAAAATAGTGGAAAATAAATAATGTGATAATAAGCCCTTAAGTAACGGAATGAGCGAAAAGAGAATGATTTAGTGAACCAGAAAAAGAGAACTAAGGAACTAAAAGTAAAAGAGAAAAGACTGAGGTAAATTAATAATGAAAAATAACAAGGAAAGATGGAAAATAAAAAGGAAAGAGGCTAAGGATGTATGCAGATCATCTGCTTGTGGTTGCATACATCGTAAATAAGATTATGGATATATGCAGATCATCTGTTTGTGGTTGCATATATCTTAAATAAAAGGCGGGCGTACGCAGATCATCTGCTTGTGGTTGCATACGTCGTAAAAATTGTAGATGTATGTAGATCATCTGCTTGTGGTTGCATACATCGTAAATAAGATTATGGATATATGTAGATCATCTGCTTGTGGTTGCATATATCTTAAATAAAAGGTGGGCGTATGCAGATCATCTGCTTGTGGTTGCATGCGTCGTAAATAATTGTGGGTGCAAGCAGATCATCTGCTTGTGGTTGCATGCATCGTAAATAGATAGTGGGTGTATGCAGATCATCTGCTTGTGGTTGCATACATCGTAAATAAGATTGTGGATATATGCAGATCATCTGCTTGTGGTTTCATATATCTCAAATAAAAAGTGGGCGTATGCAGATCATCTGCTTGTGGTTGCATACGTCGTAAATAAATTGTGGGTGCATGCAAATCATCTGCTTGTGGTTGCATGCATCGTAACTAGATAGTGGGGGTATGGAGATCATCTGCTTGTGGTTGCATACCTCGTAAATAAATAAGGTGTAGATCTCTGATTAAGGTTACACATATTGGAAAAAGTAATAAAGGAAAATGGAAAGAATAAAGGGTAATGAGAATGAAATAAAAAGGAATTTAAAATGGAAATACAAATGGAAAATGAGAATAAAAAGGAAAGTAACGAAAGTAATGAGGAACAAAAATAAATAGAGATTAGGGATTATCTAAAAAAGAACAATTAGAAAGAAAAAGAATTGGGAATAGTTAGGAGGTAAAAAAAGAAGGAAGAACATGAATTGAGTAGCATAGCATAGGCTTGAATGGTTTTTGGCATGTCGTATATATCTGCTTAGAAATCTCCTTTTTAAGTTCTGTGTGATGCTTCCCCTGTGTGGTTAATATTTTTCAGGTACACAAGTGGAGCATACACCAGTGCTGGCCGAGCAGGATTTTAAGTTCCACTACGTGGAATGTATTTTACATATTTTTGAGTGGATAATTATTTTTTGTAAATTAATTATGAATTAGTAGCTTGCCCTGAAATTTGTATCCATCGAGCGTTAGGATCTGTTATAACTATTAAACTGTTGTTGTTTACGTTTTCAAACAATTCTGGACTGACAGGTTTTAGAAGAAAATTTTTGGGAAGTCCGGAAAACAGAGGAAACTCTGCCGGATTTTCGTAAAACCTTTTAAAGAAATTTAAGTATTAAAAGAAATTTTCAAACTCCGGTTTTAATAAAACCCAAAATTTACTAATAAAAGTGAGAGTGTTACATTTTGGTATCAGAGCAGTTTTTCCTCGGCCTTTGGAGTTTGAACTCATAACACCTGTGGTTTACTCACCAAGCGAGTAACCGATATGGATAGTCAAGTGTCTAAGTTAGGCGAATAGGAATACATATATATAACTACCTATTTATATATGTGTTCAATTGCTAACTTCTCCAGGATTAGGTTGTGACAGCAATAGACTATAGGACGTTAGTTTGAACTCAACTGGGTCCCTCGATGGTGTTGTCGTTTAATAGAGTGTAAGGGTAGGATTGGTCATCCTTACTCTTGCAACTATTATAAGTGATGATATCGTCGACAAACCTGACGATGAAGTTGCTATTGATAAATGCGAGATTGAGACTGACCATCTCGATCTTCGCGCTTGTCGATTGTCAATGTCATTGAAAGCTTCGAAGTAGCACAAGAACCAATCTGACATAAGATTTCATGAGAAGTACCACCATTAGAAGAAAGTAAGTCGACTTGAACGGTACCTTCTTTGGATTCTTCACACGAAGTTCTTGAGGGAATCAAGTTCACCCTAGCAACCATCTCTAGCTTCCCTGAAAAGCTAAACCAGACTTTGGCAGTCCGAAACCTACTGGGAGCCTTATCAACAAGATTCCTGAACGGTCGCCCGCGAGAAAAGAAAATCTTGACAACCTTACCAAGTATCCACGCCGAGATCAACCAAGATTGAACAATTGAACAATGGTCTTCGGTGAAAGTAAGAACCCGACAATGGTGCGCTGTTGATAGACATGAGGTTGCGATTGATCACCTCAATCTTTGCAACTATTAACGGATGATATCATTGCAATCCTCTTAGTGAAATTGAAACAATAGAAATGGAAACTCTCCAAGGGAGTAGATCCTTTGGAAGCAAAGGAACCAACCCGAATGGTGTCCTTTCCAAGTTCCTTAAACGGAAGCGGATAGTAGGCCCAAAACAAAAACCAAAGCATAAGAGCCTTAAGCCATCTTATCTATTTAAGAATAGCGTAATCGAATACCCTATCTTAGAACGGATGGAATAAACTCTATAAGAACCACCCCTACCCATCAAAAAGCCAAACTAAAACTTAGGTAATCCAAGTCTTATCGGGAATCTTACCCAGGTTCCTGAATGGTCATCCATTAGAAAAGCTTAACTGGTAACCTCTTGAAGTCTCTACATAGAGACCAAACAAATTGAATGAGTGACCACCAACGGGTCGTCCACCCAACACGAATCTCGATTTCGAGAGTAGTGCAAGTCTTAAGGTAATAGAAAGGTCAGATTCCATCAGCTTTCTTGTTCGGTATCAAATTCATTCAAGTTTTCCTTAAGATCCAACTCGAAATAGGTTGTAAGGGATTACTGACATACACCCAAGGTATGTCTTGAGTGTCATTGATCTAAAATAGTGCTTAATAGAGCGTTCAGAAGTCAAGAACTTATGCCAACCGCAATTCGTGGACATCAAAAAAAATTGTTTAAGACTTTAATAGTAATTCTGAAAAGCTTAGTTAGTACCTCAATTCGTGCAAGTAGATCTCTTCCTCCTCGTTCTTCTTGGTTTGACTCTACCTTGAAGTAGCGACTTTTGATCACGAATCAAAGATTTCTCGCTCTAATCTACTAAACCTCGTGAACTTACGATCTTCTCCTTATCTCTTATCCTGGAATACCCATCGTTCCTGGAGTTCCAGTCTTATTTATTCGATCCGGTTCCTCGTGGACGAGGAAATTTCTAGTCATAAGCTGCTACATTCTGCGAAAAGTCTTTGGATCGCATAATCTTAGACTATTTTCTTAAGCGAAAGCGCAAATTCCTTGTGAATTCCAAAGATTACGTTTTCTGTTAAGGTTAGAGTGTTACACTCTTCATTGAAAGTCGTATGAAAGACAATCCGAAGCTGACACGTTCGATTCCCTGCTTCCTGGCACCGACATAATCAGGTAAGTTGATACTAAGTGGGGGAGACTTAACGACTCAGTTAGGATCCTAACCGAGCGACAATAACTAGTAACCATACCATAAGCTATAGGATTACCAAACAGACAATTCCAAACACTTCGCGGAGAATCAAATGACAGTTAAACTAGAAAATAAAACAAGACCTTCCCAAAATGACACAGAATCGAGAAACAACAACTAGACCTGGATCTTGACCCTCAAGTGGAATCGATCTTTAGGAATTATCGTACCGAATTGAAATTAATAAACGAACAGGAAGGAAGTAGCATCGAAGTAGAATGCAAACATGGCGAAGATTAATTTTAAGAGTGACTTTGCTAGACTCACTTGAAGGAGTAAAAGGTGAACCGGATAAAAGTGAAGTCGCGAAGTGGAATCTCTATCCAGACGTATGTCGGAACACCGCATGTGAATATCTAAGTCTGTTGGGGACTCTGCACATTTGATAGGATTCCCGGTTGACCGAGACAAATCAATTAACCGCAGGTCCATAGGAACGCATCCTTTGACGACTCTCTGCTGAATATGCATACTTTGAGGAATAATCTCCATTGTCTTATTGCTTGACCTGTATCCAGTTCATCCTGGGTCATCTTGCAAAGACCATGAGACTCATTCTTGAGTGCTTCATGTTTCTTCTTTTCATCTTCACTCTCTTCAAGCTTTAGGCATCTCAGATGCATAAGTGAGAATTCGCCAAGTCGTAGAAACCCGGCATAGTTCTATGCCTACTAATAGATAGTCACCCACGTGTCCTCTTTTCAACCTTGGATACCGGTCGGGAGCCTGTGTACTCTATCCTGAGCAACAAACGAGCATGCCCCCTTAGCATGATATAATCAAGCATGTCAATGCTAAGTGGGGGAGGATTTCAATCCAAGGAATGGGAGATGGAACTTTAATAATAAGAAAATTGACGATCCTGTGTAGATGGAGATGGTACGTAATGCCAGAAGACAGACGTTGAAATGGGCATGGCCTTAACCATATATGGAGCGGAAGTAAAAACAGAAGGGAAGTGAAAACTGAGGTCAGAAGTTTACTAACGGGATGGTTCTCCATTTGAAGGAATTGAACGAAATTTCGGGGACAAAATTCTAATAAGTGGGGGAGAATTGTAACATCCCTAATTTAATTCCAAGCAATAATTAATGAATTAATGGAATTAAAGTGGAAAGAATGGGTAGATTAATTGCTTAACGAATTTTGTGAGCTAGGTGAGCAGCCATTTTAAGTACTAGGGGTGGTGTAGGAGACATTTGAGGCAACGGGCAAAATTATCTAATCGAAATTGGGGGTTAAATCGGCGTTTTAAGTGTTAGAAATCAACCGAAAAGAGAAAATTAGGAATTTATTATAGGATGTTAAGAAATTAAATTCCACCATTGGATATGAACTATGAGGGGTTAAGAAGCTTGTCCAAAAATTTGGGCCCGATCCGACGGTTAACGAAAAAGTTATGACGAATCGAAGTTTGGCGCCACTGGTGCACGCCCAGGCGCACCGGTGCACGCCCAGGCGCACCGGTGCACGCCCAGGCGCACTAGTTTGCATCAGGTGCACCAAACCCATGAGAAATTCGCCCAGGCGCATGCATGACTCGCCCAGGCGCGCGACCAGATCCCCAGCGTGCATCAGATGCACAACGCGCGCGCGCAGGCGCACGCCTCTCCGCGCCTAGGCGCGCGGGTGCGTGTTTCACGCACCAGCACCATAAAATGGTGCGTCTGCCTCCTTCCTCCCTCATTTTCCAACCCTCTCTTCACACTCCCTCACCCACCTCCGTCCAGCAACCCCCCAAACACCCCAGCAACACCAGCCACCACCACCAGCCGCCACCGCCAAGGCCACCATCACCACCATGAGCGTCTCTCTCTCTCCTCACTCTTGATTTCGTCGCTCTCTCCTTCTCCCTCTCTCTCCTCCTATTCGTCCACTGCCATACCTCACCGTAGCCACCACCACGAACCACCGCCCACCACCACCACCATGAGCTCTCCTCCCCTCTTTCCCCATTGATTGAGTTCCCTTTCTCTCTTCCTCCTCTCTTTATGTTTCTCTCTCCTCTAGGGCTTTCTCTCTCCTCACCGGATCTCACCGACGCCGATACCGATCGTGATTCGCACCGGGCTTGTGTTGGGTACTCCGAGGCTTGAAGCTTGGGCCTCGATCCGGCCGCGATCGTTCGCAAACAACGAGGAGCAACACCGTCACCGCGATCGAGATCGATTGACCCCTCCATGCTTGGAATCGAAGATTGTGGAAGCTTAGGATCAAATTGGAGCCGAGCTAGAGCGTAAGTCGGGGAGTAAAGCGTCAGGCTAAGGTTACCTCTCTCACTGTCATCGATTGAGGTAAGGGGTTTCATTACCAGTCCTTAAGGGGTGTATTTCTGGGTAGTTATATCTATCGCTAGGATCGGGGGAAATGTTAATTGTTAATGAACCTTAGAGTAGCCTGCTAATAGTGAAGGAAGATAATTAGAAAAGAAAATTTAGTTAAAGAAGAGTTGAAATGATTAGCAACGAAATAAACGGAATAATAAGAAAGAAATAAATAATCGGAATTATGAGAACGAGTGAGTAGCGTAAGTGAGTAAAGGGAGAAATTAGAGATTAACTAGGGAGAGCCGGTACTAAATAAATAAAATGTAAGAATGAGTTGAGAACTAAATTAGGATAAACTAAAGTTAAGAGAAATAAATGGAGTGAATGAGTAATTAGCCATTAGAGGAAAGAAGTAAACGGAAAATAAGAAAGAGAGAGTTAACAAATAAAAAGAGAAATAAGAAATGATATAAGTGGTTCTAAATGCATGAACTAGGTATTATTAAATATGAGTGATGTAGGAAAAAGAAACAAAGGAAGAGAAGAAGAAAAAGAAAAGAAAGGGAATGGAATTAATTAAGAGTTAGTAACGAGAGTTAAAATATAAAGCATATGACCAAGCTAGGTAGAGTTAAATAAAAGTAAGAATAAATCATTAAAGAGAAATATTGAAAATAGTGGAAAATAAATAATGTGATAATAAGCCCTTAAGTAACGGAATGAGCGAAAAGAGAATGATTTAGTGAACCAGAAAAAGAGAACTAAGGAACTAAAAGTAAAAGAGAAAAGACTGAGGTAAATTAATAATGAAAAATAACAAGGAAAGATGGAAAATAAAAAGGAAAGAGGCTAAGGATGTATGCAGATCATCTGCTTGTGGTTGCATACATCGTAAATAAGATTATGGATATATGCAGATCATCTGTTTGTGGTTGCATATATCTTAAATAAAAGGCGGGCGTACGCAGATCATCTGCTTGTGGTTGCATACGTCGTAAAAATTGTAGATGTATGCATATCATCTGCTTGTGGTTGCATACATCGTAAATAAGATTGTGGATATATGCAGATCATCTGCTTGTGGTTGCATATATCTTAAATAAAAGGTGGGCGTATGCAGATCATCTGCTTGTGGTTGCATACTTCGTAAATAAATTGTGGGTGCATGCAGATCATCTGCTTGTGGTTGCATATATCTCAAATAAAAAGTGGGCGTATGCAGATCATCTGCTTGTGGTTGCATACGTCGTAAATAAATTGTGGGTGCATGCAGATCATCAGCTTGTGGTTGCATGCATCGTAACTAGATAGCGGGGTTATGCAGATCATCTGCTTGTGGTTGCATACCTCGTAAATAAATAAGGTGTAGATCTCTGATTAATGTTACACATATTGGAAAAAGTAATAAAGGAAAATGGAAAGAATAAAGGGTAATGAGAATGATATAAAAAGGAATTTAAAATGGAAATACAAATGGAAAATGAGAATAAAAAGGAAAGTAACGAAAGTAATGAGGAACAAAAATAAATAGAGATTAGGGATTATCTAAAAGAGAACAATTAGAAAGAAAAAGAATTGGGAATAGTTAGGAGGTAAAAAAAAGAAAGAAGAACATGAATTGAGTAGCATAGCATAGGCTTGAATGGTTTTTGGCGTGTCGTATATATCTGCTTAGAAATCTCCTTTTTAAGTTCTGTGTGATGCTTCCCCTGTGTGGTTAATATTTTTCAGGTACACAAGTGGAGCATACACCAGTGCTGGCCGAGCAGGATTTTAAGTTCCACTACGTGGAATGTATTTTACATATTTTTGAGTGGATAATTATTTTTTGTAAATTAATTATGAATTAGTAGCATGCCCTGAAATTTGTATCCATCGGGCGTTAGGATCTGTTATAACTATTAAACTATTGTTGTTTACGTTTTCAAACAATTCTGGACTGACAGGTTTTAGAAGAAAATTTTTGGGAAGTCCGGAAAACAGAGAAAACTCTGCAGGATTTTCGTAAAACCTTTTAAAGAAATTTAAGTATTAAAAGAAATTTTCAAACTCCGGTTTTAATAAAACCCAAAATTTACTAATAAAAGTGAGAGTGTTACAAATTCGATTAGCATCAATGATGAGGGGGAAACATCATTGTGCTCGCACACGTCTACATCTCCTCGGTCAACCTCCCAACCTAGTCGGAAGCAAACAGGTGTACAGGACCTTTACCACGCGGGCACGACAGCTGTCACAATACAATGGTCCCAGACCAGGAGGATCTCGTCCTCAAAACATATCAATAACATTAAGGCTCACTGTCCACTCAGTGGCAAACACAATGCCCCGTTCCAGTCCCTCTCACTGTTCTCGATTTGCAATCTAGGGGGCGACAGTATGTTTCTAGTGGGTCCGCAGAACTTGCCACGGCATTAGACCCAGTCCCCACCACGTTAGTGCGCCACTTGTGGAGTTCGTTCTGCCTAGAAACACACTCTAGACTACTTGACGTTTCACCGTCATCGTCCTCCCCTAATGCAATCTCGTCCTAAGTATCCGTAGATACTTATCGTTCCTTCTTCTCCACTACTTCGATTCGACACTCATGCCTCACCGCATTTATAAATGTCTTGTAATAGTCTTTTAAAGATTTTACGTTACGGCTTAGTCCTAACGATCGGTCCATCCTTGGTGCATCCCTTCAATGAGACCCGATCGCTAATCGTACGCATCTAATCCCCCTAATACTCACATAGCATCGCTTGAATCACCACAACATTATCGCATCATCTTTCTCTTTCTCAAATCACAACACATGGCTCTCATCAATGTTAGCATCACTATTTCAAATCAACTTGTCACTTAGCCTGCCATCACTGGTATCTCTTCTCGCCAATTCGGGTTCAGCAACATCAGCAACTTATCTCGTTCTTTCCGAATTTGCAATCGTCATCTACTTTTTTCTCAATTCAATCTCATCATAACTTGCCTCTCTCCCTTATTCACTCTCATTATCCGAATCCATTATTCTTTTCTTATCATACTCAGCTTGTTACTTCCATAACTTTATTACTAACGCACAATCAAATAATTTCCAGCAACATCATTTAAATATAACGAATAAACGAGTCATAAGAAAATTAAATGAACCAGCACGAACAATTAAAATCGCAACATCATGTTGATAATCCAATCTCAGTCGTTCGGGTGGATAGCTAAACCAATCAAACAATCGCTATCACATACACCACTACGCTAAATGAGATTGGGGTCCAATCTTTGAGATGATTGGACGCCTTAATATGTACCTAATTACCACGGCGTCTTAAGGGAAAGTCCCTCTCTCACCTCGATGACGAACGTCCTATAGCTCTCCAAGGTTTCCCGATCATTTCTCCTCGCCTCTTATCTTCTCGTCCATCGCTCAACTAAGACATTTTCCCGTGCATTAGAAACGAACTCGATACATTTGGTGAATTCGTTTTGAAAACAATTGGTCAAAAAAAAAAAAAACTTGTTATCATTGTTTAATGTTTTTCAAATTCAATTCAATATTCATGATTAAGACGGTTTTTGAGAAAACTTTTTGAAAACAATTTGGAAATACTTTTTTAGTCAAATAAACTTTCTTTCCTCATTAAAACTTGTTTTAAAACGTTTGGGGTATGGAAACATTCAACAAAATAACAAGATTTAAAAGATGAAATCCTAAAGATACATTGAATCAATTTATAACGTTGACACACAAACAAATCATGCATGAGAAAACAATTCAGGCTTAACTCCTTAGTTAAATCATGACAAAACCGAATTACCTACTAAGAATTTCTAGACCTTGAAATCAATATATATATTTCTAGTCCTAAAATCCGAAAAGAAGAAAAGGAATTACATCTTTTCACCAAACAGATAATAACATAAACATAGCATATAATAATTCTCATTATTCATTTAAAAGAAATTCTTCTAATCATCTAAACATATATTACCCAGAACATTTAAATGAAATCTTGCAATGACATAGCACACAACCAGAACAAGAAAAGAAATTATTCCATGCCTTCAAAGATTGAAACCGTGAGCATCATTTTCTACAAATCATTTCAAAGATTTATTTTATTTTCCTTTAAATTGATTATTTCATACATGCACTTTTATGCTCCGAAATTAAGCTACTCTTTGTCTAAGGTCTACAGACATCCTAAATGATGATTAAACACATTTCCCTATTTTCCTACCTCAAGGCCGAATGTTATCGCACATAAGACAAGAATCTTAGTTCATTTTTCAATGCACTCAAGACAATTAAGGCAAACCATACCAACATGCATAAATCATCATGAGATTCCTTAAACTTCTTATCAAAGCTCAAACTCATAGTTTTTCTAAAAATGAAAATTTGGATTATAACTAAATTTTCTAAAAGAATAGCATGCATGGACTCAAAATTATTAGATCTACTCCTAATTCATACATGCACCTAAAAATCATGCACCAACACATTTTTAGCACTCATGGCCGAATGGCCTTCATATCAACACCACAAATATAAAACAAGTCTTTAAATCAAATCATGCTCATAAGAAGAAAAATCATTTCAAAGTCCATTAACCTATTTATTTCTACTAAGCCGATACATACACAAAAGGGAAACATAGCCTTTTTTCATTTAAAACATGACATGCAAAGCCTCAAAGTCCTAACTTTTAATCAACAAACATGGATAAATGACAACATATACAAAGGTCATCCAAAAATCATTACAAATCAACATGAAAAGCTAATAATCCCTGTTTTCTTTTCGGTTAAGCTTTTAATCATGAATTTGTTAGTCAAACATTCACATAGGTACACATAGGTCACAGATTGAGTACAAGAAATCAACATGCAAGACTTGAAGTCCTTACTTTAGCCCAAATTGCACTTAGATCATGAAATTGTTTATCAAGCTTCCTCATATAAGCACTTAGATCACGGTTGGGGGTAAAAGAGATTAACATACAAGACTTAAAATCTTCACTTAGTTACCAATCAAACTTAGATCATAATTTATTTACCTAGTCCTTTCATGAAACCTTATAGATCACGGTCTAAGGGAAGAGATCCAATCATGCATGAAGTTTCAATTTTAGTTTTTATAAAAATCTCAAGGAATAGTTTAGATCTGTTAGAAATTTGTTTAAGAAAGCATCAAGATTCAACTAGAAAAGTCATGACCGTGGCTTAGAGTCCATGAGTTCACATATTACATGCCAAACTTAAAAAGTCTATAATTAAGGCTAAGACACACTTGCACTCATGAAGATAAACATACAATGAAAAGGAAAAGAAAAGGAAAAGTTACAAATCCAAAAGAAAATCTAATTATCATGGTTTTCTTCTTGATCTTCTTATAACCTACCAAGGAAGTTGGTTCTCTAACTTCTAAGGGTCTTGATCTTCAAAGAAACTCAAGGTCTTGGTCCAATTCTCCTCCTTCTTCCTTCTTGGTTTCCTACGGCCACACTCTCTTCCTCTTCCTTTCTTTTCATTTCTAAGGGTTTGATGCTCCCTTAGAAGTGTTTGGATATATGTGTGAAGGAAATGGGAATGAAATGTGAGAAAGGAACTAAAGCAAGATAAATTTAAGGGCCAACGAGTTTGCCTCCTTTGCCCTTAAGTTGAGGTTCGGCCAAGGCACTAAAAGGAAGGGTAAATTTGGGTTTCTAAAATTTTGCATGGCAAGGCTTAGATCAAGGAGACAAGGTGCTTAGGCTAGGGCTAGACTTCATCATACATGGTCACTTCCACTCCTTTCTTTTCTACCCTAAAGTCAAGGTTCTTCCTTACACACATACACACTCTTCATCGTGGCACACCCACAAACTCACACCGTAGCACACACATGTCCATACCTCATGCATTTTTCATTTTCCTTTCCTAATCCTATTTATTCAAAGCACCATGATCACTAATTCATGTAGCTTATTCAACATTTTCAAAAGTCATACACACACTTATATGCCTCAAAACCCTCACATTCTCACACATATGCACATATGTTTATCTTCAAGCAATATTAAATCAAACACATATCATAATGAACACATATCACAATTTAATTCTATGTCATGGCAATTGATTTAATCCCCTACAAGAACACATTATTATCCTAGGAAAACTTAAATTCTTTCAAAGTGCACAATCATCTACATAAAACACATAATTGAAAATCCTTAAAAATCAAGCTTTTCGTACAAATAGGAAGTTTCCAAAGGATAATTTATTTAAAGTCATTAGCTCTCTAGAAAAGGAATCATAGTTTCTCAAAAATTCATTTTCCAAAGTTTTCAGAAATATAGTTTATAAACTAATCAGAAAATTCTAAAAATTACATTTTCAAAGTTCACCCACAAAAATACAAATTCTTTCCATAAAGAAATCATTCTTGAATAAAATTATAAATAATTCTTTTTAGAAAAATCCTCTTGAAAACAAAACTCAAGATTTGCTTTAACGAATTCGTTTACGCACGTACGGGAAAAATGCGGGGTGTTACAAGAATCCCTTTTTGTCTGTGATAACCTCTAAGTTATTTGAGATCTTGTCTTGACTAGAACCTTTCTTGTTGGAACTTTTCCTCTATGAACCCTATGCGTTGCCAAATTGTTTTTGTAGTGGACCTTCAATAGGCCGAGCATTTCCCGACCAAAGTTACCTTGGACCGACCGGTTAGACACTGGAACAAGGCATACGGTCGGAATGTTATACCGAGCAAACTGGGTTTTAACAGAGATGTAATACGCTTATGAGATTAACCCCGAGCACAGGATTTTCATCCTTATCTCTATCATCCACAGTCTCATCAAGCTTAACTACCTCTCCTAGATTCCCACGACTCTTGGTTAGATAAGCACAACATTTGATAAAGACTATCGCATACAGGATTTACGGATGTTATCTTATCATAACCTTTAGGAATCCTACTTGAATTCTTCCTCTTCGGAAACCTCATGAGAACGGCCCACTGCACACTGGTAATCCCCTATAAGAACCGCCATGCTATAGGGGCTAAGGTACGTCTTCTCATCCCTAAGTTGACACTAGCACACACTTTGTTGACTAGGGAGAACCTGATTATCCCAACTGGATATTCAGAAACCCTAAGAGTCCTACATAAATCTCTTTGCTGGGATCACTCTTTGACGTTTCTCCATAGCTTCAAGGTTGATCTTGGTTAAGGACACGACATTGGCGCCGTCTGTGGGAACTGAATAACATATCATTCCCACCACCACTATGGTCACCACTAGAAGTCAGGTGGGTGATCTCCGTGACCGCAACGCCCGCACCCGTGGCAGGCCCAGAAACGCTAACAACAACGATCCACAGCCTCAGTCTGTGGGCGATCTGCGCGACGTTCTCAACCATAATCGTGGAAATAACGGGCAACTGCCACGAACATCTCATTCTGGGGAAGGGAATAACCCCCAGCCACCAAACCATTCACAAAGCCAGCCACCCCCTAATCGTAGCCAAAATCGTAGTGGGAATCACGCTACCCACTCCCAAACACCACAATTTTCTCATCCTAGGGTTGGGAGCAATCCCCAACCCCTCCAAGTTTTACGAACCATACTGCCTCCACCACCACCACCACCCCCTCCTACACCGCCTCCCTCCACCCATGGTGATTCAAGTAGTACAACCCCAACCACCCGAAACACATCTAGGACCACTGGAACCCGAGCACACCATGGGCGAAACACCCAACGCACCCCTCCTATCCCACCTAACCCCGACCATATAAGTTCTACACCTAGAACCAGATTAAATCCAGGAAGAACTGCACCTGGAAACTCTCGTCATAGCCATTCCATTAGCAGATCCTATGCAACATCTGCATCTGCTCGGGCTCGGGAGCAAGAGATGATCAACATTCTTAATAGACAAACGACTTTAATCGAACAACAAGGACGTGCTATTGCCGATCTTCAACAACAAGCTATGGCGAGAATTTCTCAATGTCAACCGACTACCGTACCACCACAAAACCCAACGACACAAGCCATGGACCCACAGCCACTTCCGGTAATGCAACTTCCCCTACCACAAAATTTCCATTCAAATCCAGCCACTAGTCAAGGCCTAGATGATTCCCACCCAGGCCATCCTTTTACCCCATTTATCATGGAATTTGAAACCCCACAAGGATACTTAGGTCCATCTAACGTTCCACATTATAATGGCCTGACCGACCCAGTAGACCACATAGTTTCTTATGAGGGGGCTATGAATTATTACGGAGGTGGTGATCGGATGAAATGCCGAGCCTTTTCCATGACTCTCGAACCCTCGGTACTACGATGGTATTCGTCTCTCCCTCGACATTCCATTAATTCTTGGGAAGAGATGAAACGTGTATTTCTAAACAGATACACAGCCAGCTGCATCCAGCCCAAATCCGATCACACGCTGGCTGCAGTCACTCAAAAACAGGATGAACCATTGAAGGATTACTTGTCACGCTTCCATACAGAAGCTAGTTTTGTTCCCCGACTAGAGCCTGGCGTGGCGGTCTTGTTATTCACACAAGGTTTACAGCCGGGGGATTTTAGAAAATCATTAATTGGGAAACCTCCAAAGGATATGGCCGAGCTGAGACAAAGGTCAAATAAATTCATCAACTTGGAGGAATTCCACAAAGGCCAAAAATTCAGAGACGATAGGCAACGAGCTGACCCTCAAGGTCAGAACAAACAAAAACGTGACGAACGTTTTGGTGGAAGACAGTCGGACAGAAATGATCGGGATCGAAGGATACCTCCGAGGAATAAATTTCAGGAATACACTCCTTTAACTGTTCCAAGGAGCCAGATCCTTCGGGAAACAATGCAGACTGACTTACGCTCGGCCCAAAGACCTCCATCTTTAAGAAAGGGCGCACAGCATGATAGGTCAAAGTATTGTGACTTTCACAACGGTTACGGACATACGACCGATGAGTGCATTTGGTTAAGAGATCTAATTGAAGAGATGATCAGAGATGGTAAACTGCAACAGTATATCAGAGATGCAGCCAGGCGAAGAGGTAAGAACAGATCCCATTCACCTGTGAAATCCAAGCGCCAAAGGAGCAGGTCACCAGATGATAGAAATGTAGGGAGACAAAGAACCGACCCCACTCCGGCCACTGATACAAACCCTTCAGCTAATAATGAATTTTTAGTTAATACGATTGCCGGAGGTTTTGCTGGAGGTGGAGAGAAAAAGGCCGACAGGAAGAAATACATTAACAAAATTTTGGCTGTCAGTCAGAAACCCATTTGCAAAAGATCAACAAAAAATGTTCCCATCATTTTTAATGATGATGATTTGGATGGAATCCTCCCAGGTCATAATGACCCCATGGTAATCACTGCCCTTATCGGTAATTACGAGGTAAAACGCGTCTTTATCGACCAAGGAAGTTCGGCGGACATTATGTTTTTCCCTTTGTTTAAAGCTCTAAAACTCAGGGAATGCAATCTCACTCCTTTTGAGGGAGAATTGATCGGTTTTACTGGAGACACCATTGAACCTAAGGGATACATCCAACTTCCTGTCACCCTCGGACAACAGCCCTCGGCTAGGACTGAGATAGTCAAATTTCTGGTGGTCGACTGTCCAGCAGCCTACAACGCCATTCTTGGGAGAACTTCTTTGCAGGCATTCGGAGCGGTAGTGTCAATAGTTCATTTAGCTATGAAGTTCGTTGGAACAGATGACAGTGTGGTAACAGTCAAGGCCGAGCAGGAGGCAGCAATAAAATGTTACAACGCTAGTTTGGGGAAAGTTAAAAACAAGGATCAAAACAAATTCGAAAGAGTCTCTTTGGGTAAGGGCAATATTAACTTGGCAGATCTTGATATACAGGATCAATCCGACAGAAGTAGACCGACCCCGAAGGGATAGTGGGAATTCTTGACATTGACTGACGATCCCGTGAGGCAGGTAAAAATCGGTTCTGAGCTACCCATAAGTGTTAAAGATGAATTGACCGCTCTGCTGATTTCAAATAAGGATCTGTTCGCTTGGACTTCAGCGGACATGCCAGGAATCGACCCTAATTTTATTTGTCACAAGTTGAGTATTCTTCCGGGGGCAAAGCCAGTGGCACAACGCAAAAGGAAAGTTAGCGCTGAAAAGGCTGCAGCCATTGAAGAAAAGGTTGCCGAATTACTCCGAGCCGGTTTCATACGGGAAATTGACTATACAGACTCGTTAGCTAACACCGTCTTGGTCAAAAAGCCCAATGGGAAGTGGCGGATGTGTGTCGACTACATAGACTTGAACAAAGTCTGCCCAAAAGACCAATACCCACTTCCCGTCATTGATAAGCTCGTCGACAGCTCGGCCAGTTACAAACTCCTCTCATTCATGGATGCTTACTCTGGTTACAACCATATACCAATGTTCCCTGCCGATCAAGATAAAACAGCATTCATCACGATAAAGCAACTTACTGTTACAATGTAATGCCTTTCGGATTGAAGAACGCGGGAGCTACTTATCAAAGAATGATGAACAAAGTTTTTCAAGGTATGATCGGCTCCAACATGGAAGTCTATATTGATGACATTATAGCAAAAAGCAGAAAGCAAGAAAACCATGCCCAAGACCTCAAGACAATACTGGATCGAGTAAGAAAATATTCCATGAGGTTGAATCCTGAAAAGTGCGTATTCGGAGTCCCTGCCGGATCTTTCCTCGGCTTTATGTTAACTGAAAAGGGTATTGAGGCCAATCCAGATAAATGTAAAGCAATCCTTGAAATGAGAAGTCCAGCTAGTCTTAAAGAAGTCCAACAACTCACGGGTCGAGTGGCGGCCCTCTCCAGATTCTTATCCCAAGCCGCTCGGAAAGCTTTGCCATGGTACCAGCTCCTTAGGAAAAACAAAGATTTCCTTTGGGACGAGCACTGTGAGCAAGCTTTTGTTCAATTGAAGGAGTATCTTTCCAGTTCACCAGTCCTCCACAGCCCTCTTTCTGGTGAAAATCTTATTCTATACATGTCGGTAGCAGAGGCAGCGGTCAGTTCGGTTTTGGTAAGAGAAGATTCTGGACTAGAAGCCCCGATATATTTTGTTAGCCGAGCTCTTCAGGGATCCGAGTTAAGATATCAAAAGCTTGAGAAACTCGCATATTGCTTGGTCATTTCTGCTCGGAGATTGAGACAATACTTCCAAGCACATAGAATCCTTGTGAGATAAACCCAACCTCTCAGACAGGTTCTTCACAAACTTGACCTAGCAGGCAGAATGGTTTCATGGTCAGTCGAATTGTCTGAATTTGACATCACCTATGAACCGAGGAAGGCGATGAAATCTCAAATTCTTGCTAACTTCGTCACTGAGTTCACAGATATTCCCTCGGACACCACTCAAAATTTATGGTCAGTATATGTAGATGGATCGAGCAACAGGAAAGGAGCCGGAGCCGGGGTCATCATTGAAAACCCCGAAGGATTGTGCATGGAGTACTCATTGAAGTTCAAGTTCCAAACGTCAAACAATCAAGCGGAATACGAGGCAGTTCTTGCAGGCCTCAAAATGGTTCAAGAGTTTGGGGCAGAACGGGTATCAGTTTTCAGCGACTCACAATTGGTGGTTTCTCAGATTAAAGGGCAATACTCGGCAAAGAAACCCATCTTACAGAAATATCTTGAAGAGGTGAGGCGAATTATTTTTAATTTTTCTGAATTTGATATTTCCCATGTCCCGAGAGATTCAAATTCCCGAGCCGACATTTTATCAAAATTGGCAAGTACCAAAGGGTCGGAAAACAATAAGACACTGATACAAGAAACCATCCCCCAACCGAGTGTCATTCTAGTTGTTTCATTGTCTCAATCATGGATGGATCCGCTTCTTACCTATCTGCAACATGGTTTCGTTCCCCAAGATCAGGCAGAGGCTCGGAAATTGGTTAAGAAGGCAGCTCAATACACAGTTCTGAATGGAGTTCTGTACAAAAGAGGGTTTGGTTCTCCCATGCTCAGATGTGTCCACCCATCCCAAGCTGAGGAGATACTAGAAGAGATCCACGGTGGAGTCTGCAGCCACCATATGGATGGAAAATCCCTAGCTCGGAAAATAATCCGGGCAGGTTACTTTTGGCCTACATTGCAAAAAGACGCCATGGAACATGTTAAGAGGTGTGTTCAATGCCAGTTTCACAACGACATCTATCAAAGACCTGCAGAAGAGCTACACTCTCTCGGCGCCACTTGGCCTTTTTATCAGTGGGGTATGGACATCATCGGAAAGTTTCCCACTACACCAGGGCAACTCAAATTTGCAGTAGTGGCTATTGACTACTTCACTAAGTGGATTGAAGTGGCACCGTTAGCAACAATCTCTACCGCCCGTACTCAATCTTTCTTTGTGAAGGAAATTATCTCTCGGTTCGGAGTGCCTCATGCCATAGTTACTGATAATGGATCGCAGTTTGCAGCCTCCCACTTTCAACAACTAGCAGCTGACCTGGGAATCACTCACTATTTCAGTTCTGTTGAACACCCACAAACAAATGGGTTAGCCGAGGCCGCCAACAGAACCATCTTGGATGGAATTAAAAAGAAACTGGGTAATGCTGCCGGCACTTGGGCGGATAAACTCCCGAGCGTCTTATGGTCACACAGGACAACTACACACTCATCAATAGGTGAAACTCCTTTTCGATTGACATACGGCTGTGACACAGTCATTCCGATCGAAAAGCGAATCCCTACCTTTAGGACGCTTGAACGTCCTTCAGAAACTAATGACCATTTGCTCAACGAAGAACTCGTTTTACTTGAGGAAATTCGAAAGAATGTTGCAGTTCATGAAAGAAGAATAAAGGAACGCCAAGCTCGGGAGTACAACAAGAAAGTTCGTCCGCGAAGTTTTGAAATTGGAGACTTGGTCCTTCGCCGAGCAGATATCGGAAAAGGAAATGTTGGAGTTGGAAAATTGAAGCCAACATGGGAAGGTCCATACCGAGTGAAGGCCAAATCTGGAACTGGTGCTTACAAACTGGAAACTCTCTCGGGCACAGAAATCAATAACAGTTGGAACGTGGCCAAGCTCAGAGCTTATTACAGCTAAGCTCCTATTTTTCTTTTCTTTTTACAGATAGGTTAGTCTATTGCTCAGAATTATTTAGGTTGAATAAACGAAGGTTAACTTCCTTCTTAGATTACAGATAAATTGTTAGGAACTATTTAGCAAATGAGCAATTTCTTCTTTGTATTCTTTTATCAATAAAATTCATCAATTTCTTTGGAATTCTCCTATTTATGAACATTGTGAAACGACATACGACTCATTTGGTTCGGCTAGCCACCGAGCGAAATCGAGAAACAGCTCTTTACGAGAGTTCAACGACGTATTCGTAGAACGCCCGAATTCAGGAAATCACTTTCCTTATTTCGCGGTCCGAGGGTCCCACTTCGGCTAAAGTCGGCGATCCGAGTTCTGCTCACAATCCATTACACACCCAAGTAAAATAATTTGTAAACTATTTTGTTCAAGATTATATCTCGGAAAATACAAAGGGTCACGTGACAAACGAAACCAAAAATAACGAAGGAAACCAAAAATAACGAAGCACAATTTGCATACACAGCAAATTAATATAAATTCAGTAAAAGATAAATTTTTCCAGACAGCCAAGGAATAACGCTCGAATACAACGAGCAACAAAAAAGATAAAGTAAATTGTTCGAAACAGCTAAGAAACAACTCTCGGATACAACGAGCAACAAAAACCAACCACCAAAATTCAAAATCATTCCTCAATATCGAACAAGACAATATTGGCATCATCAAATTCTGGAGCCTCAGTCAGCTCAACGAGAGGATTAGGAAGATCCTCCACTTGCAGATCAACTTCGGCCTTAGTCTCAAGGCCAATCAATTTCCCATTTTCAACACAGTGAAAGGGATGAGCTCCAACCACCCTGAACTCAGTTTCAGGGTTCAAAATTTGAATTTGTTTGATCGCAGAAATAAAAGAATCATCAACACCTTTGCTCCAATTGTAAAAATTGGTCGCTGCCACCTTCTTATGACGAAGAGCTTTTTCCTTTAGCTTCCGAGCAAGAACACCAGATTTCTCTACCTCAGATCTCAGTTCATTAACCCTCTGTTGGCTTTCCTGCAGCTCCTTCTTCAATGCCTACTCCACTTCCTTCCCCTTATCCTCTACAACTTTCTTGGAAACCTTCAAAGAATCTCTCTCCTTGATCAGCTCAGATTTGTCAGCCTTCAAATTCTCCAATTCATTTTTTACTCGGACCAGTTCGTCCGAAAGGCTAGCCTCTTGAGCAGCAGACATCGCACGAGCCTCTTTTTGTTCAACATTAAAACCATAAAAAAGATCACCCGCTTGCTTGGCCAAAAAGTAAGTAAGGTTGGCACTTCGAAGAAGATATTTTGTCAGAGTCATGTTGCAACGTGACCACTCGTCGGTGGTGAGAATTCCAAACCGAGAATGGTCAGATTCAGGGCAGACATACTTGGCAAACCTCTCATCAAAATCTCGGTCCCAAATTGAAGTTTCTGATGGAGTTGCGGCAAAGAAGGAGCAGTAATAACTCTAGTACTTGTCTCTTCAGCCCTCAGATTTGCCCCCTCGAAAACTTTCTCCTTGCCTTTGTCTATTCGTCGGCGACGAGTTTGTTGTTGAGGAGGAGAGGAGACTTGGACTTGACCGCTCGGTCCTAACGAAACGGTAGCGGCAACAGCATGCACAGTGGAAGAAGGTCGAGGAGACACCTCGACCGGAGAAGAAGAGGGAGCAGAAGTACTTAAACTTGGTGTGCTCAGGTTTGAAGATCCAGAAGCTGCACTGGTTGGAGTAGTTTTTCTCTTCTTGCCACCATGAAGCAGGGCAGACATACGAGAGGCCATCTTATCTGCAAAGAAAACAAAGTAACATTAGATCTGGATAAAACATAAGTATAAAAGCAGAAGGAAAACAGTTTACCAAGTTCGGCCTTGACATTTGATGAAGGGATATCAACTATATCCCTCGTTTCTATCATTCCATTGGTTTTCAAATAACTCTCAACAGCTCGGCACACATCTTTCTCATATTCGGCGAGCTCTTTCCAGTCTGATGCATATGACGTAATTCTCTGATTAAAGAAGCTGGCACTCCACTGAAGAGGAAATCGAGGGATTGGTCGTTGTTCGCCAGGCCGAGTGAACCAGCAAACACCATTACCAAAAAAATTGTATTTAAAAAAGAAAGGCTTAAATCCTTTTAGACTCAGAATACTTAGTTAAAAATCCATATCTGTTCCGCGACTTCAGAGAAACCCATGGCCGCTTCGAAGACCCTTTCTCAAAGGCATTGCATTGAGGAGCAAACAGGTAGAAGAAAATAGGAATGGTACAGGACCAATTCATGGCAGAGCAGACTTGTTGAAAGCCCCTAACAAAAGCCCAAGCGTTCGGATGCAGCTGAGAAGGGGCAACTCTTAAAGTATTCAGAATATCTATTTCAAACTTAGTAAAAGGCATTCTAACCCCTAAGCGAGTAATCACTTCTTCGTAAAAGTAGAAGCCAAGGTTACCCTCAGGAATGCGAGTGCAGACTCTTTCGTTTGGTCCCACCGGACTTATGGAGTATAAGTTCCCAGCATCATCACCAGGGCAAGGCAAAATTATTGCTCTGGTTTGCTCTAAGGTTTCCTTATTGAAAGTTCGGATTGGGTGCCAACCACCTCTCGGTCAACCCAATCATACTAATTGATATCTGGTGGAAGTGGGTAGAGTTCGGGATTGCTAACACACTTTCTCTTCATACCTGAAGAAAAGGGGGCACATGCGGAGTCAGAAGCAGTTAAACTAATTTCTGGTTAAACACTTATGAATACGGTCGGTTGGGGAACACCTCCCTTTCTGGGCAGAATTTCCCCAAACCAACTGTAATATCAGTGATCGAGGCCGTACCCGATACAAATAAAAACAATTTAAGTATAGTACTAGGAAGTGACTCCTAGGTCGTCTCCCAAGGAATATCTTATCAAGCAAAAGGTCGAACACATAGTATGCATAGAAAACAGGGGGATTTTTTTTTGTATTGAATATTGAATAATTGAAATCAAAACAGAATTAAATCAAAACGAAGAAATAGATAAGGAAAAGCGGATAAACCCCTTTGGCTCGCGTTCACAACTCTATCATCGGTCACAAAAGATCAATTTCTTTCCTCTTCACTGTCCAACTCGTGAGAATTAAATACTAAGCGAAAATTCAATTCTCACCCCAAAACCCAAACCTCTAATTAAGCATTAAAAGCCAAAGCATGGAGTTTTTACGAGTTTGCATAAATTAAGCATTCATACACATGGATTATCTCTATAGAATGGAACTAAGCGAACCATAACATATCAATAAGCATGAAAACAGTGAATAAAAACGAAATAGCATTAAGAACAAAACCTCAAGAGTATGTGATACATTACCAAAGGGATTTAACCTAAGAGTTTAGCCTTCCATGAAGAAAAAATACCAAAAAAACGTGTAGAAAAGGGAAGAGAGAGAAACCCTAGCAGCCACCACAAGCTTGGAGAGCAAAACTAAGCCTTCTCTATGAGAGAGAATGTAAAAAACGTGGAATGGAAGGTCTCCCCCAGGGTTTACACGAATTTGGCTTTTTAAATCACAAAACGGGCCTAATTCATGGGCCCAAATCCTAAGGAAAGCTTATCTCTAAATTAAATCTAAAAATATCCTATAGATAAAATCTAAATATTAAAAGATATAACTAAATCTCAACTAATCCTAAAGAGAGATTACAATCTTCACTTCATCATATATCTTCTCTTCCAACATTAAATCTTCATTCCCAAAATGTCCAAAAAGCCCTTGTCCAAATATGACCTGAAAATAGAAATAGAATTAATTAGGCTAAATAATCCCAAATTAAACAATATTCAGAATAGTAGTCCAATAAACTCTAAATCACTAAATCAAGCTAAACAATGTCAAATAGGCAACAAGTATCAATAATAGGAGTAAAATAATGCAAGGAATAATGGGAAATAAAATGCTCATCAAATACCCCCACACTTATCCTTTTGCACTCCTGGGCAAAACTAAGAATTAGGACTGAGAAGATCAATATGCACCAAAGTGAATCATGCAACAAGATTACTACAACTAATGAATGCAAACCCAAGAGATTACATACTTCACAATGAATTCTAGGAAATGCAAAGAAATGGGCAAAATCGAGCACACGAAGAAAATAAGGACCAAAGAATCAAGGCATTCATGAACATCATCCAATTATTTCAAATATGCAAAGAAAACCAATGACATCAAGAGGGTAGTCACAAAGATGGTAGAAACTCACAAGGATCACTCAATAGTGTTTACACTCAAGTGTTTAAGGTTAATCAGTGTTTACACTCAAGGCACATCATGAAAAACAAACACAACCATAAGCTTGACAAGCCTCTAACATCAACAATCAACACACATGCACATTAAGATCAAAAGGTCTTTTCAGGGTTGTAATGGGGCCAAGGACAAGGTAGGATAAAAATATGGGAAATGTAGCTAAAACCCAGGGAATAGAGGAGCAATGGGGAACAAGTAAAAAACTAAGCACAATCCACCCCAGAATGAAATGGTAAACATAACAACAACCTCTAATTCCAATCCTCCATGCCTCAATCAACCTTTTATTCCATTTTTTTTTCTTCTTCTTTTTCTTTTCTTTTTTTTTTTTGAATTGCATTACATTGCAGAACTTCATGAACGAAAGAAAAGAAGAAACAATAAAAATGGCATAATGAGATAAAGCCATAATTACATCACCGACCATAGAGGCAAAACCCAGAACTCACAAGAGATGAAGAACAAAGCACCCTCGCTTACTTAATACCCATTCCCAAAACAATTCCAAAGCTCCAACATTCCCTAAGGTTAGGACAATCATGGTTTTTCAGTCATAGGCTTGTAATGAGCTAAAGAACAAAGAAAAGGGATATAAAGGCTCAAAGGGGCTATCAAAGGATAAATTCATTCAAGGTAGGCTCATATGGCTAGTGGCTTAATCAAGAAAAAAACAATGCCTAAATCATTTCAAAATGTGCATGGGAATATCAAGTATCAACAAGAGTCAAGTCAAGTTCTAGAGTGCAAGTAATCCAAAGTGCAATCACACATGAAAGAAAAATTAGGTGGCATATATAGCAATCCACCCACAATTAAGGCTCAAATCCTCACAAAAGGGACAATTCTATAACAGTGTTACCACCTCTTAATTATCAAAAGCAACTTTACACATAGAAATGCATGAATTCAGACACAAGATACCAAGACTCTACTAAAATGAAGCAAAAACATGCAAGAAAATGCCCAAAACTTAGCAAAACCTAAAAAAAATCAAAGCAAAAATATGCAACCTAAACTACTCTCCCCCCCACACTTAAATCACACATTGTCCTCAATGTAAAACAAATAGCAGAATCAAACAGATATAGACAAGTGGAATAAAAGTAGTAAAGAAGGAGAAAAGAAGACTCCCTAAATCATGGTGGGTCAAAAATGGGGTCGACCAATGAGGCTTCCTCCACAGGTGCATCATCCAAAGTAGGAGAGGTTAGGAAAGGCTTGAGTCTGTGGCCATTGACTTTGAAGCTCTTGTCTGTGGACTCACTCTTGATCTCCACAGTGCCATAAGGAAACACCTGGGTGACTACAAACGGTCCAATCCATTTAGAGCGGAGCTTTCCACTCATGATTCCAAGCCTAGAGTTGTAGAGCAACACTTTTTGACCAACCAAGAACTCCTTTCTGCAAATTGAGCTATCATGGAGCTTCTTGGTCTTCTCTTTGTAGAACTTGGAATTCTCATAGGCCTCCAAACGGATCTCATCTAGCTCACTCAACTGCAGCTTCCTCTCCTCACCCGCTTGATCAAGAGCTAAGTTGCATTGCTTCACAGCCCAATATGCACGGTGCTCTGATGGGAGAGTCCAGTCAGGTGGTTGGATGATGGGAGTGGTGGTGAGTGCTCTCTTTAGCTCATCAAATTCCTTCTTGCATTGGTCTCCAAACTCAAATGTGGTATCCTTTTGAAGCAAGTTGGATAGTGGAAGGGCTATCTTGCTAAAGTTCTGAATAAACCTTCGATAGAAACCTGCATGGCCAAGAAAAGAACGCACCTCTCGCACGCAAGAGGGGTAAGGCAAATGTGATATTACATGCAGCTTAGCAGGGTCAACCTCTATGCCCTTATGCGAAATAATGTGCCCTAAGACTATGCCTTGTTCTACCATAAAATGACATTTTTCAAAATTCAAGACAAGGTTAGTCTCAATGCACCTATTAAGCACCTTAGACAAACTATCAAGACATGCATCAAAAGAGGAACCATATACACTAAAATCATCCATGAAGACCTCTATGCAATGCTCAAGTAAGTCATTAAAAATACTCATCATACATCTTTGAAAAGTTCTAGGAGCATTGCATAGGCCAAAAGGCATCTTCCTATAAGCAAATGTACCAAAAGGATAGGTAAATGTGGTCTTATGTTGGTCCTCTGGTGCAATCAGATTTGGAAATAACCAGAGAAACCATCTAAGAAGCAATAGTGAGATTTACCTGCCAGGCGCTCCAACATCTGATCAATGAAGGGAAGAGGAAAGTGATCCTTGCGGGTCGCCTGGTTGAGCTTCCTATAATCAATGCAGACTCTCCAACTGTTCTGCACTCTAGTGGGAATCAGCTCATCCTTCTCAGTTTTGACAACTGTCACCCCAGACTTCTTGGGAACTACTTGAACCGGGCTTACCCAAGTGCTGTCTGAAATGGGGTAGATAATGCCAGCTTGCAGCAGCTTGGTGACCTCTTTCTTCACCACATCTAGAATCTGGGGGTTCAACCGTCTCTGGGGTTGTCTCACTGGTTTAGCCCCATCCTCCAATAAAATCCGATGCATGCACATGGAGGGGCTAATACCAGGTATGTCTGCCAAAGTCCATCCTATTGCCTTTTTGTTTGCTCTAATCACATCCAGTAGTTGCTTCTCTTGATCAACAGAAAGGGAGGTAGAGATGATCACTGGAAGTTTCTGCTCAGCCTCCAAGTAAGCATATTTGAGATGAGGAGGAAGGGGCTTCAGGTCCAATAAAGGTGCCTGCATCACAGATGGAACTAAAGGAGCAGCAGAATTGGATTCTGCCGCCTGCACCTGAACAAGTGAATTAGACTCATGCAAAACAGAAATGGGGTTAGCATGATCTGAATCTATATCATATGAATCAACAGATGCAGTAGCAGAATTTAAAAACTGGTCAATTTCAATGCATGCAGTGCACATTTCGGAATCAGAACATGCAGAACAAGTAAATGAGCTAGTGAAAGATGGCAAATCATAATCATGCAAAAAGTCTAGAACATGCTCATCAATCAAATCATCAATCAAGTCAACATGAAAAACAGAGTGGTCATCAGAAAAATGTTTCATAGCATCAAAAATATTAAATCGAACCACACTGTCATCAAATTCCATGGAAAGTGTACCTGCATGCACATCTATCTTGGTTCGGGCTGTTTTCAAAAATGGTCTCCCTAATATGATAGGGACAGCACTACGAGAGGTGTCCTCTTCCATATCAAGAATATAAAAATCAGCAGGAAAGATAAGCTCTTCAACCCGAACCAGGACATCCTCTATCAAACCTGCGGGGTAGGCAGTAAATCTATTTGCCAAGTGAATAACCACACCCGTAGGTTAAAGAGGTCCAAGTGAAAGAGACTTGAAAACAGACATAGGCATAACATTAATAGATGCTCCTAAATCTAGCAAAGCATTCTCAAATTTAGTATTACCTATGATACAAGGCACAGAGAAAGTTCCAGGATCCTTACACTTTTCAGGAATATGAGGGACGGGTTTACCTATAAGAGCAGAGACATTTCTTCCCATGCTGATCCTCTCATTGCCCTTGAGCTTCCGTTTGTGTGTGCATAGATCCTTCAAGAACTTTGCATACCTTGGAATCTGCTTGATTGCATCAAGAAGGGGTATGTTGACATCCACCTTCCTGAATGTGTCAAGTATCTCTTTGTCAATCTCTTCCATTTTCTTGCTTTGAGTCACCCCCCTTGGTGGGAAAGGAAGAGGAATGGGGGGTGGTTGTTGGGCAGCAGCAGGTGTTGTGCTTGTGGAAGGCTGAGCTGGATGGGATTTTCTGGTACTTGTGTGCTCACTCTCCTCGACCATTTGGCTCTTCTTGTTGGTTGAAACTAGATCATCTTTGTTGAGGTCAGATTCTGGCGTAGGTGTGACAATCTGCTTCCCTGACCTTAGACTAATGGCATTCACATTCTGGTTTGGATTGATCACTGTTTGGGATGGCAACTTGTTAGAATTCTGAGATTGCATAGTGTTGATTGCTGTTGCCATCTGTCCCATCTGATTGGTCAAAGATTGAATGGAGGTCTCTTGTCTTTGAATGGATGCTCTAGTTTCCTGTTGGAATTGGAGATTTTGCATGGTCATCTGTTTCATCAGCTCTTCCAATGAAGGCTGCTGCTCAGTAGTAGGAGCTGGTGGTGCAGAATTAGCCTGTTGTTGTTGTCTCTGTTGCTGGACTGGAGGAGGTACATATGGTGGTCTGGAATTGTTCTGAAATTGAACCTGTGAAGGTTGCTGATCAGACCATCTCAGGTTGGGATGGTTCCTCCAACCAGGGTTGTATCTATTGGTAGAGAGATCAAAGTTCTGTGGCTGCTGGTTTCTACTGTTGAAGATGTTGGCGGCATATGCCTCAGGTTGGTCAGCACCAGTCGTGGGCTGCTGCTGCACAGAAGGGCATGCATCTGTGGGGTGCTCAGCGGATGTGCATATGCCACATAATCTAGCAGGCAGAGACAACTTCTTCTGGTTTATGGCCAATTGAGTGACCAAAGTTGTAAGTGAATCTATCTTCTTTTCAAGCTTCTCAACCTTACCAGAACTTGTGCCAACATCATTCACTCCTCTCACTATGATTGCATCGCTGTTGCCCCTTGCATGGAATTGTTGACAATTGGAAGCCATCTTCTCAATCTTGACTCTGGCTTCTAAAGGTGTCATGTCTCCTAGGGCACCACCACTTGCAGCATCAAGCATGTTTCTCTCCATGAGGTTGAGACCTTCATAGAAATATTGAATAAGCAGCTGCTCTGAGATCTGATGGTGGGGGCAGCTCGCACACAGTCTCTTGAATCTCTCCCGATACTCATAGAGACTTTCTCCACTTTGTTGCCTGATGCCTGATATATCCTTTCGGATTGCTATTGTTCTGCATGCAAGGAAGAATTTCTCCAAAAATGCCCTCTTCAGGTCATCCCAGACTGTGATAGAACCAGGGGCCAGATCGTACAACCAATCCTTGGCTAGCCCCTCTAGGGAGTGTGGGAATGCCTTAAGACAAACATGATCCTCTTGCACATCATGTGGTTTCATAGTAGCACAGACAATATGGAACTGCTTGAGATGTTTATGAGGATCCTCACCTTCAAGACCATTAAACTTGGGCAACAAATGAATTAGTCCAGACCTTAGCTCATACGGGTCATCGGGATACTGGATGCACAAATCTTCAATAGTGAAATCAAGTGCAGCCAGCTCCCTCAATGTCCTCTCACGTGGTGGAGGTTGAGCCATATTTTCAGAATAATAAAAATAAGAATCAGAATTTATAGGAATAGAAGAAAAAGAAGCAGACTCACTATGTAAAGACTCAATAGACTCACTACCTATAGACTGGTTCCTATTTTGTCTAACTAGTCTGTGATAAGTTCTATCGATTTCAGGGTTATATGGATGCAAGTAGCTTGGGTTGCCCCTAGTCATGTACTGAACAGAACACCATTAAGCATAGCAAACTGTCACTAATATACATGACCAAAATAGGCAACAAAATTTTTTATTTTTTAAAATTTTTTTCTTTATTTTTTTCAGCACCCTAAAATCATGAAAACATACCACAAAAAGTTTGAGGACAAAATTCAAAAGGGAACCAAGTCAAACAATTAAATAAGAGACCAAAAACTAAGAAAATAAAACTTGTAAAATAAAAAAGAAATAGTAAAACGGCTTTTTCTGGATCCAGACGAAGGAGTTTTCTCACGAAGTGCGAAAAATCAGATTATTCAGAAAATTCCCTTCGATTTGATATAAAATTCGTCAAATTCCGAGTTACGGGTCAAAAGTTGCGACGGTTTGAAGAAAGTGCTGCTAAAACTTGGAAAATTTTTCTGGAATTCACAACCAGTGATGATCTGAGTGATCGTGGTGCTTCAAAACCTTTTTATATGATAAAAGTAGTGTGGATATAAATTTTCGTGCAAAAATTCCACCCACAACTATGTGAACTAGCAACCACAGAATCAATCAAATACACTAATTGCAACAAAATAGCAAAACAGCAAACAGTGCAACTTCAACCGGTTATCAGAATTGACTACTAGACCCTAAATCAGACACGACACACTATAATAACTGTACTAACTACGACACTAACTAACTACTAATGACCTTTGGCAAGAACCGATATTCCCCGGCAACGGCGCCAAATTTGATCGAGGCCGTACCCGATACAAATAAAAACAGTTTAAGTATAGTACTAGGAAGTGACTCCTAGGTCGTCTCCCAAGGAATATCTTATCAAGCAAAAGGTCGAACACATAGTATGCATAGATAACAGGGGGGTTTTTTTTTGTATTGAATATTGAATAATTGAAATCAAAACAGAATTAAATCAAAACGAAGAAACAGATAAGGGAAAGCGGATAAACCCCTTTGGCTCGCGTTCACAACTCTATCATCGGTCACAAAAGATCAATTTCTTTCCTCTTCACTGTCCAACTCGTGAGAATTAAATACTAAGCGAAAATTCAATTCTCACCCCAAAACCCAAACCTCTAATTAAGCATTAAAAGCCAAAGCATGGAGTTTTTACGAGTTTGCATAAATTAAGCATTCATACACATGGATTATCTCTATAGAATGGAACTAAGCGAACCATAACATATCAATAAGCATGAAAACAGTGAATAAAAACGAAATAGCATTAAGAACAAAACCTCAAGAGTATGTGATACATTACCAAAGGGATTTAACCTAAGAGTTTAGCCTTCCATGAAGAAAAAATACCAAAAAAACGTGTAGAAAAGGGAAGAGAGAGAAACCCTAGCAGCCACCACAAGCTTGGAGAGCAAAACTAAGCCTTCTCTATGAGAGAGAATGTAAAAAACGTGGAATGGAAGGTCTCCCCCAGGGTTTACACGAATTTGGCTTTTTAAATCACAAAACGGGACTAATTCATGGGCCCAAATCCTAAGGAAAGCTTATCTCTAAATTAAATCTAAAAATATCCTATAGATAAAATCTAAATCTTAAAAGATATAACTAAATCTCAACTAATCCTAAAGATAGATTACAATCTTCACTTCATCATATATCTTCTCTTCCAACATTAAATCTTCATTCCCAAAATGTCCAAAAAGCCCTTGTCCAAATATGACCTGAAAATAGAAATAGAATTAATTAGGCTAAATAATCCCAAATTAAACAATATTCAGAATAGTAGTCCAATAAACTCTAAATCACTAAATCAAGCTAAACAATGTCAAATAGGCAACAAGTATCAATAATAGGAGTAAAATAATGCAAGGAATAATGGGAAATAAAATGCTCATCAATCAGATACCTCTCTGTTGCCTCCTTAATCTCCTCTGTTCTACCCTCTCGGCAATCCTATAATGAATCACACCCTATCTGAACTCTTTCAAGGTCTGAGGGAAATGCATTGATATCGGTTTATTGCAAATTTCTGGGTTTTCTTCTTCATGTGTTCTTGGAACATCAGAGTTCACAGAATCCTCACTCATGATTAACGCAGCTTCGGTACAAACCCTAAGAAATTAAGTGCAGCCAAACGTAAAACAAACCTAAGAAACACTACGACGACCACTCAACAAATGGTAATAAAGGTCAAACATTTTGAAAAGACCAAGGGTTTCACTCATGTACAGTGATGGGGTGCTTGTCGAACCCTAGGATTTGTTTCAAGATCAAAGAAAAAAGGGAGCAGAGCCAGAGTTAATACATAACAAAGAAAGTTCTAAACATATACTAAGCATATACACACAGCAGGTGGCAGAAACAATCGCATGCAAAAACAGCAAAGAAGAAAGAGAAAATAGTCAGAGAAGAGAAGAGAGGTTCGTTACCTGCTATTTTTGAATAACCAAGAAACGAAGAAACACGAAGGCCACGAAGTTAAAAGATGCACTCAACAGAAAAACGAAGTAGTAGTAAGAATTCCTTTGAAGAACTTTGGTTTCGTCTCAAAATCGTAGAAAAACGATGAACAAAAGAGAGAGAGAATCGGAGAGGTTTCTGAACTTCTGTTTAGAATGAATGGAGAGAAAACCGCCCTTTGAAATTCGTTTTAGAGCTTCCCTCCACTAACACAAGGACTGGGCCGAATTAGAAAAACCCCATTTATGATGAAACTAAATACGTGGCGCCTCCAACAGGTTTGAAATCATAACGTTCCATTTCCCGGTAACGTGAAGGACACGTGGAGGCACAGGTAGAATTGAAGGGTCACGTCTGGGTCAATCAAGCGACAACTCTGGTAGGATCACTTAGACGATCGGATGTCTCTCTCCAGCAAAACTTGGTCGGAAAACAGTTCGCACGTCTCATTAACTCGGCAGGGCTCAAATCACCCAACCGAGCTTGGGGGGCTTATGTAGTGGACCTTCAATAGGCCGAGCATTTCCCGACCAAAGTTACCTTGGACCGACCGGTTAGACACTGGAACAAGGCATACGGTCGGAATGTTATACCGAGCAAACTGGGTTTTAACAGAGATGTAATACGCTTATGAGATTAACCCCGAGCACAGGATTTTCATCCTTATCTCTATCATCCACAGTCTCATCAAGCTTAACTACCTCTCCTAGATTCCCACGACTCTTGGTTAGATAAGCACAGCATTTGATAAAGACTATCGCATACAGGATTTACGGATGTTATCTTATCATAACCTTTAGGAATCCTACTTGAATTCTTCCTCTTCGGAAGCCTCATGAGAACGGCCCACTGCACACAAGTAATCCCCTATAAGAACCTCCATGCTATAGGGGCTAAGGTACGTCTTCTCATCCCTAAGTTGACACTAGCACACACTTTGTTGACTAGGGAGAACCTGATTATCCCAACTGAATATTCAGAAACCCTAAGAGTCCTACATAAATCTCTTTGCTGGGATCACTCTTTGAAGTTTCTCCATAGCTTCAAGGTTGATCTTGGTTAAGGACACGATAGTTTTGGCACAGCAGTTGAGAGAACCTTTTTCTAAAAATTTAAACCACTATTTTGACAAAGCCTTGATTGCTAATGAACCCAAAGCCTACTCTTTTGTCTTTGAACTAGAAATCTATTCTTTCCTAAAATCTTGTTGAGAATTTGGGGTTCTGACACCTAGTATCGGTCAAGTAGATAGTTTTAGAATGGAGGGTTAGTTGTGAAGTGACGACAAACAAAAGTTGCAAAGTCTAAGGAGAGTAAGAAGTAGTAAGTGTGGATTAAAGGAAGTATGAGTCTTGGAAAAATAGGAGTACCTTTTTGAGTCTTAGAGGAGCGGTGAGTTATGTAAAGTGATCAGGATTAAGAATTTTTATGCCGGATTAGTTAAAGGTTTAGGTGGTGAGAAGGTAAGGAAGAAATTCAGGGAATGTTTAGGATTTAGAGTCGTAAGTGTTTTGATTTGAGTTGGTAAATGGTTGGATAGAGGTGGATAAGTAATGATATGGTGAAGTCGAAGTGGTAAGATGGTGGAAATTTTTGGTTAGAATCCTTAAGTGTTGACCCAAGGTTAGGTAAAGAAGTTAGGATTTGAGACGGTAATGGATAATGGGTCTTTGGGTTAGGAGTTGATCGAGGCTGTACCCGATACAAATAAAAAAAAACAGTTTAAATATAGTACTAGGAAGTGACTCCTAGGTCGTCTCCCAAGGAATATCTTATCAAGCAAAAGGTCAAACAGATAGTATGCATAGAAAATAGGGGGGGTTTTGTATTGAATGTTGAAATCTAAGATCAAAACAGAATTAAAATAAAAACGAAGTAACAGATAAGGAAAAGCGGATAAACCCCTTTGGCTCACGTTCACAACTCTATCATCGGTCACAAAAGATCAATTTCTTTCCTCTTCACTGTCCAACTCGTGAGAAATAAATACTAAGCCAAAATTCAATTCTCACCCCAAAACCCAAACCTCTAATTAAGCATTAAAAGCCAAAGCATGGAGATTTTTCGAGTTTGCATAAATTAGCATTAATACACATGAATTATCTCTATAGAATGGAACTAAGCGAACCATAACATATCAATAAACATGAAAACAGTGAATAAAAATGAAATAGCATTAAGAATAAAACCTCAAGAGTATGTGATACATTACCAAAGGGATTTAACCTAAGAGTTTAGCCTTCCATGAAGAAAAATACCAAAAACGTGTAGAAAGGGAAGAGAGAGAAACCCTAGCAGCCACCACAAGCTTGGACAACAAAACTAAGCCTTCTTTAAGAGAGAGAATGTAAAAACGTGATTATGGAAGGTGGTTGCTAGGGTTTACACGAAATTGGCTAATTAAATCACAAAACGGGCCTAAATCATGGGCCCAAATCCTAAGGAAAGCTAATCTCTAAATTAAATCTAAAAATATCCTATAGATAAAATCTAAATCTTAAAAGATATAAACTAAATCTCAAATAAACCTAAAGATAGATTACAATCTTCACTTCATCATATATCTTCTCTTCCAAAATTAAATCTTCGCTCCCAAAATGCCCAAAAAGCCCTTGTGCCAAATATGACCTGAAAATAGAAATAGAATTAATTAGGCTAAATAATCCCAAATTAAACAATATTCAGAATATTAGTCCAATAAACTCTAAATCACTAAATCAAGCTAAAAAATGTCAAATGGGCAACAAGTATCAATAATAGCAGGAAAATAATGCAAGGAATAATGGGAAATAAAATTCTCATCAAACACCCCCACACTTATCCTTTTGCACTCCTGGGCAAAACTAAGAATTAGGACTGAGAAGATCAATATGCACCAAAGTGAATCATGCAACAAGATTACTACAACTAATGAATGCAAACCTAAGAGATTACATACTTCACAATGAATTCTAGGAAATGCAAAGAAATGGGCAAAATCGAGCACACGAAGAGAATAAGGACCAAAGAATCAAGGCATCCATGAACATCATCCAATTATTTCAAATATGCAAAGAAAACCAATGACATCAAGAGGGTAGTCACAAAGATGATAGAAACTCACAAGGATCACTCAAAAGTGTTTACACTCAAGTTTTTAAGGTTAATCAGTGTTTACACTCAAGGCACATCATGAAAAACAAACACAACCATAAGCTTGACAAGCCTCTAACATCAACAATCAACACACATGCACATTAAGATCAAAAGGTCTTTTCAGGGCTGTAATGGGGCCAAGGACAAGGTTGGATAAAATATGGGAAATGTAGCTAAAACCAAGGGAATAGAGGAGCGATGGGGAATAAGTAAAAAAAATAAGCACAATCCACCCTAGAATGAAATGATAAACATAACAACAACCTCTAATTCCAATCCTCTATGCCTCAATCAACCTTTTATTCTATTTTTTTTTCTTTTCTTTTCTTTTTTTTTTTGCGCTGGAGAACTTCATGAACGAAAGGGAAGAAGAAACAACAAAAATGGCATAATGAGATAAAGCCATAATTACATCACCGACCATAGAGGCAAAACCCAGAACTCACAAGAGATGAAGAACAAAGCACCCTCGCTTACTTAATACCCATTCCCAAAACAATTCCAAAGCTCCAACATTCCCTAAGGTTAGGACAATCATGGTTTTTCAGTCATAGGCTTGTAATGAGCTAAAGAACAAAGAAAAGGGATATAAAGGCTCAAAGGGGCTATCAAAGGATAAATTCATTCAAGGTAGGCTCATATGGCTAGTGGCTTATTCAAGAAAAACAATGCCTAAATCATTTCAAAATGTGCATGGGAATATCAAGTATCAACAAGAGTCAAGTCAAGTTCTAGAGTGCAAGTAATCCAGAGTGCAATCACACATGAAAGAAAATTAGGTGGCATATATAGCAATCCACCCACAATTAAGGCTCAAATCCTCACAAAAGGGACAATTCTATCACAGTGTTACCACCTCTTAATTATCAAAAGTAACTTTACACACAGAAATGCATGAATTCAGACACAAGATACCAAGACTCTACTAAAATGAAGCAAAAACATGCAAGAAAATGCCCAAAACTTAGCAAAACCTAAAAAAATCAAAGCAAAAATATGCAACCTAAGCTACACTCCTCCCACACTTAAATCACACATTGTCCTCAATGTAAAACAACCAGAAAATCCAAACAGACATACCAGCCAGCAGATATAGACAAGTGCAATAAAAAGAGTAAGGAAGGAGAAAAGAAGACTCCCTAAGTCATGGTGGGTCAAAAGTGGGGTCGACCAATGAGGCCTCCTCCACAGGTGCATCATCCAAAGAAGGGGTGGTGAGGAAGGGCTTGAGTCGATGTCCATTAACCATGAAGCTCTTGTCCGTGGACTCACTCTTGATCTCCACAGTGCCATAAGGAAACACCTGGGTGACTACAAACGGTCCAATCCACTTAGAGCGGAGCTTTCCACTCATGAGTCCAAGCCTAGAGTTGTAGAGAAACACTTTTTGACCAACCAAGAACTCCTTTCTGGAAATTGAGCTATCATGGAGCTTCTTGGTCTTCTCTTTTTAGAACTTGGAGTTCTCATAGGCCTCCAAACGGATCTCATCTAGCTCACTCAACTGCAGCTTCCTCTCCTCACCCGCTTGATCAAGAGCTAAGTTACATTGCTTCACAACCCAATATGCACGGTGCTCTATTTCCACAGGCAGGTGGCATGCCTTACCAAAGACAACCCGATAAGGTGACATCCCTATGGGTGCCTTGTAAGCAGTCCGATGGGCCCATAGAGCATCCTCCAATCGTGTGCTCCAATCCTTTCTATTAGACTTCACCATCTTCTCCAAAATCCGCATGATCTCTCTGTTTGAAATCTCAGCTTGCCCATTGGTTTGGGGGTGATATGGTGTAGAAACTTTGTGCACAACCCCATACTTCTTGAGCAAAGCTTGCATGGATCTATTGCAGAAGTGTGTGTCTTGATCACTGACTATGGCTCTAGGTATGCCAAACCTGCAAAGGATATTAGACCTGACAAAATCTACAACAACCTGAGCATCATTAGTCCTGGTGGCCTTAGCTTCCACCCATTTGGATACATAATCCACAACAAGATATAATAAAAACCAAAAGAAACAGGAAAGGGGCCCATGAAATCTATACCCCAGACATCAAACACCTCACATAACAACATAGGTTGTTGCGGCATCTATTGCCTCCAAGATAGGGCGCCTCCTGCTCTTTGACATTGCTCACATGAGCTGCAGATGTTGCTTGCATCCTTGAAGATGGTAGGCCAATAAAATCCAGAATCCAGCACCTTTCATGTTGTCCTTTGAGTGCCAAGGTGGCCTCCAACTGGTGAAGCATGGCAAAACTGGAGAACCGATTGGATCTCATGATCTGGAATGCACCTATGAATGACCTGATCACTGCAAAAACACCACAAATAGGGGTCATCCCAAACATGATACTTGGCATCGCTCTTCAATTTGTCTCTTTGAGCTTTGGATGCCAAGGGTGGAAAAACAGATGCAACTAGATAATTTACAATATCAGCAAACCAAGGAGTAAGGGGAGGGGGATGTGAAACATGCAAAGCTAAAAGCTGCTCATCCGGGAAGTCATCCTGGATAGGAAATGCATCCTCCTCTCTCTCTATTCTGCTCAAGTGGTCTGCGACAAGGTTATGCGCACCACTCCGATCCTGAATCTCAAGATCAAACTCCGGGAGGAGCAACATCCACCTAATCAACCTAGGTTTGGAATCTGTCTTTTTCAAAAGATACTTCAGAGTAGCATGATCAGTATACACTACAACCTTAGAACATAACAGATATGATCTAAACTTATCAAGTGCTAAGACAATGGCTAACAGCTCTTTTTCAATTGTGGTGTAATTAACTTGTGCTGAATCTAAAGTCCTAGATGCATAATAAATCACATGAGACAGCTTACCAACCCTTTGGGAGAGAACTGCTCCCAAAGCATAATTCGAGGCATCGGTCATGAGCTCAAATGGGAGGGTCCAGTCAGGTGGTTGGATGATGGGAGTGGTGGTGAGTGCTCTCTTTAGCTCATCAAATGCCTTCTTGCATTGGTCTCCAAACTCAAATGTGGTATCCTTTTGAAGCAAGTTGGATAGTGGAAGGGCTATCTTGCTAAAGTTTTGAATAAACCTGCGATAGAAACCTGCATGGCCAAGAAAAGAACGCACCTCTCGCACGCAAGAGGGGTAAGGCAAATGTGATATTACATGCAGCTTAGCAGGGTCAACCTCTATGACCTTATGCGAAATAATGTGCCCTAAGACTATGCCTTGTTCTACCATAAAGTGACATTTTTCAAAATTCAAGACAAGTTTAGTCTCAATGCACCTATTAAGCACCTTAGACAAATTATCAAGACATGCATCAAAAGAGGAACCATATACACTAAAATCATCCATGAAGACCTCTATGCAATGCTCAAGTAAGTCATTAAAAATACTCATCATACATCTTTGAAAAGTGCCAGGAGCATTGCATAGGCCAAAAGGCATCTTCCTATAAGCAAATGTACCAAAAGGATAGGTAAATGTGGTCTTATGTTGGTCCTCTGGTGCAATACAGATTTGGAAATAACCAGAGAAACCATCTAAGAAGCAATAGTGAGATTTACCTGCCAGGCGCTCCAACATCTGATCAATGAAAGGAAGAGGAAAGTGATCCTTGCGGGTCGCCTGGTTGAGCTTCCTATAGTCAATGCAGACTCTCCAACTGTTCTGCACTCTAGTGGGAATTAGCTCATCCTTCTCATTTTTGACAATTGTCACCCCAGACTTCTTGGGAACTACTTGAACCGGGCTTACCCAAGTGCTGTCTGAAATGGGGTAGATAATACCAGCTTGCAGCAGCTTGGTGACCTCTTTCTTCACCACATCAAGAATCTGGGGGTTCAACCGTCTCTGGGGTTGTCTCACTGGTTTAGCCTCATCCTCCAATAAAATCCGATGCATGCACATTGAGGGGCTAATACCAGGTATGTCTGCCAAAGTCCATCCTATTGCCCTTTTGTTTGCTATAATCACATCCAGCAGCTGCTTCTCTTGATCAACAGAAAGGGAGGTAGAAATGATCACTAGAAGTTTCTGCTCATCCTCCAAGTAAGCATATTTGAGATGAGGAGGAAGGGGCTTCAGGTCCAATAAAGGTGCCTGCATCACAGATGGAACTAAAGGAGCAGCAGAATTGGATTCTGTCGCCTGCACCTGAACAAATGGATTACACTCATGCATAACAGAAATGGGGTTAGGGTTAGCATGATCTGAATCTATATCATATGAATCAACAAATGCAGTAGCAGAATTTAAAAACTGGTCAATTTCAATGCATGCAGTGCACATTTCGGAATCAGAACATGCAGAACAAGTAAATGAGCTAGTGAAAGATGGCAAATCATAATCATGCAAAAAGTCTAGAACATGGTCATCAATCAGATCATCAAGCAAGTCAACATGAAAGACAGAGTGGTCATCAGAAAAATGTTTCATAGCATCAAAAGTATTGAATCGAACCACTCTGTCATCAAATTCCATTGAAAGTGTACCTGCATGCACATCAATCTTGGTTCGGGCTGTTTTTAAAAATGGTCTCCCTAATATGATAGGGATGGCACTACGAGAGGTGTCCTCTTCCATATCAAGAATATAAAAATCAGCAGGAAAGATAAGTTCACCAACCCGAACCAAGACATCCTCTATCAAACCTGCGGGGTAGGCAGTAGATCTATTTGCCAAATGGATAACCACACTCGTAGGTTGAAGAGGTCCAAGTGAAAGAGACTTGAAAACAGACATAGGCATCACATTAATAGATGCTCCTAAATCTAGCAAAGCATTCTCAAATTTAGTATTACCTATGATACAAGGCACAGAGAAAGTTCCAGGATCCTTACACTTTTCAGGAATATGAGGGACGGGTTTACCTATAAGAGCAGAGACATTTCTTCCCATGTTGATCCTCTCATTGCCCTTGAGCTTCCGTTTGTGTGTGCATAGATCCTTCAAGAACTTTGCATACCTTGGAATCTGCTTGATTGCATCAAGAAGGGGTATGTTTACTTCCACCTTCCTGAATGTGTCAAGTATCTCTTTGTCAATCTCTTCCATTTTCTTGATTTGAGTCACCCCCCTTGGTGGGAAAGGAAGAGGAATGGGGGGTGGTTGTTGGGCAGCAGCAGGTGTTGTGCTTGTGGAAGGCTGAGCTGGATGGGATTTTTTTTGTACTTGTGTGCTCACTCTCCTCGACCATTTGGCTCTTCTTGTTGGGTGAAACTAGATCATCTTTGTTGAGGTCAGATTCTGGTGGGGGTGTGACAATCTGCTTCCCTGACCTTAGACTAATGGCACTCACATTCTGGTTTGGATTGATCACTGTTTGGGATGGCAACTTGTTAGAATTCTGAGATTGCATAGTGTTGATTGTTGTTGCCATTTGTCCCATCTGATTGGTCAAAGATTGAATGGAGGTCTCTTGTCTTTGAATGGATGCTCTAGTTTTCTGTTGGAATTGGAGATTTTGCATGTTCATTTGTTTCATCAGCTCTTCCAATGAAGGCTGCTGCTTAGTACTAGGAGCTGGTGGTGCAGAATTAGCCTGTTGTTGCTGCTGTTGTTGTCTCTGTTGCTGGACTGGAGGAGGTACATATGGTGGTCTGGAATTGTTCTGAAATTGAACCTGTGAAGGTTGCTGCTGATTAGACCATCTCAGGTTGGGATGGTTCCTCCAACCAGGGTTGTATCTATTGGTAGAGAGATCAAAGTTCTGTGGCTGCTGGTTTCTACTGTTGAAGATGTTGGCGGCATATGCCTCAGGTTGGTCAGCACCAGTCGTTGGTTGCTGCTGCAAAGAAGGGCATGTATCTGTGGGGTGCTCAGCGGATGTGCATATGCCACATAATCTAGCAGGCAGAGACAACTTCTTCTGGTTGATGGCCAATTGAGTGACCAAAGTTGTAAGTGAGTCTATCTTCTGTTCAAGCTTCTCAACCTTACCAGAACTTGTGCCAACATCATTCACTCCTCTCCCTACGATTGCATCGCTGTTGCCCCTTGCATGGAATTGTTCACAACTGGAAGCCATCTTCTCAATCTTGGCTCTGGCTTATAAAGGTGTCATGTCTCCTAGGGAACCACCACTCGCAGCATCAAGCATGTTTCTCTCCATGAGGTTGAGACCTTCATAGAAATATTGAATAAGCAGCTACTCTGAGATCTGATGGTGGGGGCAGCTCGCACACAGTTTCTTGAATCTCTCCCAATACTCGTAGAGACTTTCTCCACTTTGTTGCCTGATGCCTGATATATCCTTTCGGATTGCTGTTGTTCTGCATGCAGGGAAGAATTTCTCCAAAAATGCCCTCTTCAGGTCATCCCAGCCTGTGATAGAACCAGGGGCCAGATCGTACAACCAATCCTTGGCTAGCCCCTCTAGGGAGTGTGGGAATGCCTTAAGACAAACATGATCCTCTTGCACATCATGTGGTTTCATAGTAGCACACACGATGTGGAACTGCTTGAGATGTTTATGAGGATCCTCACCTGCAAGACCATTAAACTTGGGCAACAAATGAATTAGTCCAAACCTTAGCTCATACGGGTCATCGGGATACGGGATGCACAAATCTTCAATAGTGAAATCAGGTGTAGCCAGCTCCCTCAATGTCCTCTCACGTGGTGGAGGTTGAGCCATATTTTCAGAATAAACAGAATAAGAATCAGAATTTATAGGAATAGAAGAAAAAGAAGCAGACTCACTATGTAAAGACTCAATAGACTCACTACCTATGGACTGGTTCCTATTTTGTCTAACTAATCTGTGATAAGTCCTATCAATTTCAGGGTTGTAAGGATGCAAGTAGCTTGGGTTGCCCCTAGTCATGTACTGAATAGAACACCATTAAGCATAGCAAACTGTCACAGATATGCATGACCAAAATAGGCAACAAAAATTTTTTAATTTTAAAAAAAATTTTCTTTATTTTTTTCAGCACCCTAAAATCATGA
The DNA here is from genome assembly GCA_037953625.1 of Crotalaria pallida. Taxonomy (NCBI): domain Eukaryota; kingdom Viridiplantae; phylum Streptophyta; class Magnoliopsida; order Fabales; family Fabaceae; genus Crotalaria; species Crotalaria pallida. Next base: position 31,375,561 of record CM075653.1, read on the forward strand.
AAACATATCACAGAAAGTTTGAGGACAAAATTCAAAAGGGAACCAAGTCAAACAATTAAATCAGAGACCAAAAACTAAGAAAATAAAACTTGTAAAATAAAAAACAAAATAGTAAAACGCCTTTTTCAGGGTCCAGACGAAGGGTTTTTACAACAAAGTCATGAAAGCAGATTATTCAGAAAATTCCCTTCGATTTGATATAAAATTCGTCAAATTCCGAGTTACGGGTCAAAAGTTGCGACGGTTTGAAGAAAGTGCTGCTAAAACTTGGAAAAATTTTCTGGAACTCACAACCAGTGATGACTTGAGTGATCGTGGTGCCTCAAAACCTTTTTATATGATATAAATAGTGTGGATATAAATTTTCTTGCAAAAATTCCACCCACAACTATGTGAACTAGCAACCACAGAATCAATCAAATACACTAATTGCACAAAATAGCAAAACAGAAAACAGTGCAACTTCAACCAGTTATCAGAATTGAGTACTAGACCCTAAATCAGACACGACACACTATAATAACTATACTAACTACGACACTAACTAACTACTAATGACCTTTGGCAAGAACCGATAGTTCCTCGGCAACGGTGCCAAATTTGATCGAGGCCGTACCCGATACAAATAAAAAAACAGTTTAAATATAGTACTAGGAAGTGACTCCTAGGTCGTCTCCCACGGAATATCTTATCAAGCAAAAGGTCAAACAGATAGTATGCACAGAAAATAGGGGGGTTTTGTATTGAATGTTGAAATCTAAGATCAAAACAGAATTAAAATAAAAACGAAATAACAGATAAGGAAAAGCGGATAAACCCCTTTGGCTCACGTTCACAACTCTATCATCGGTCACAAAAGATCAATTTATTTCCTCTTTATTGTCCAACTCGTGAGAACTAAATACTAAGCGAAAATTCAATTCTCACCCCAAAACCCAAACCTCTAATTAAGCATTAAAAGCCAAAGCATGGAGATTTTTCGAGTTTGCATAAATTAGCATTCATACACATGAATTATCTCTATAGAATGGAACTAAGCGAACCATAACATATCAATAAACATGAAAACAGTGAATAAAAACGAAATAGCATTAAGAATAAAACCTCAAGAGTATGTGATACATTACCAAAGGGATTTAACCTAAGAGTTTAGCCTTCCATGAAGAAAAATACCAAAAACGTGTAGAAAGGGAAGAGAGAGAAACCCTAGCAACCACCACAAGCTTGGAGAACAAAACTAAGCCTTCTCTAAGAGAGAGAATGTAAAAACGTGATTATGGAAGGTGGTTGCTAGGGTTTACACGAAATTGGCTAATTAAATCACAAAACGGGCCTAAATCATGGGCCCAAATCCTAAGGAAAGCTAATCTCTAAATTAAATCTAAAAATATCCTATAGATAAAATCTAAATCTTAAAAGATATAAACTAAATCTCAAATAATCCTAAAGATAGATTACAATCTTCACTTCATCATATATCTTCTCTTCCAAAATTAAATCTTCACTCTCAAAATGCCCAAAAAGCCCTTGTGCCAAATATGACTTGAAAATAGAAATACAATTAATTAGGCTAAATAATCCCAAATTAAACAATATTCAAAATATTAGTCCAATAAACTCTAAATCACTAAATCAAGCTAAACAATGTCAAATGGGCAACAAGTATCAATAATAGGAGTAAAATAATGCAAGGAATAATGGGAAATAAAATGCTCATCAGGAGTGTTGATGGCTGAGAATATGAGAAAAATTGTGGAAAGTCGAAAAAGGTTTAGAATTGTTTAAGTTATATGATCGAGCGTTGGAGATAAGGACTGAGATAGTGCACATTTCTTGAAGATTAGTGGTTGTTAAAGTAAAAGGAAAGATGTAAAGGTGATCATAGGAGTCTGATAGGCCCTATTAGTTGGTGAAAGGTAATGCAACAAGAGGATAGAATGAAGCTAAGTGATGGGAAATTTTGTAAGAATGGATTCAAAAGTGATGGAGGATAGGAGTATTTAGAGGTTAAGTCGGTGATAATGAGTATGGTATAGAGGTATGCGTCGTTTAAGTTGGGGAGTAGTTGGAGATGTGAAGTTTTCGAGGAGTAACTTGTTTAGGCTTGAACCAATGAGAAGGATGTAATCTTGAAAGTATGGTAGTGTCTTGACCTCAAATGTCCATAACCTTGTTATCTTTGAACACTATTCTGATGCTTTTGAACCCATCGGTCCTTCGTTGTCAGTGAAACCGTGTCATTTATACCCCACCATATTTGTTATCGAAAGTACCCCGAGAGATTGCTTTTGTAAGTAATCCGTCCGATTCATTTGAAAAGGCGACGAATAAATGGTGCGTGTTCGAAGATGCGACGATTGTTGCGGTTAAGGAAGGAAAGAATTTCTTCAAAGAGTTACGCGTCCATGAATTAGTCAGACTCTACACGGTATTTCTCGAGGACGAGAAATCTTCAAGTTGGGGAGTCTTGTTTTACGAAAGATTTTTGGAAAAGTATTTTACGTGAATAAGAAGTAAAGTGATAATTTTCAAGGATTTTTATAAACAAAATGTTTTCATAAAAGAGGAGTGAATGATTTTGTTGATTTGATTTTTAAGGAATGAATTGTGATCTTTCTAAAGAGAGATTTTTGTTTGAAAAGGAGTTTTGGGTCTGTTAACTTGAAAAATTTGTATCTTTTTAACCGTAACTCGGATTTTTACGATCTTTATATCAAAACGATCGCCTTGAGACGTAGATTTTGAAAATATGATTTTCAGATTTTTCTGGGTGGTTTTATAAAAATTTATTTTTCATAAATATAAAATACGAATTTTTGAGAATTTGCTTTGAAGAAAATAAATTTATTGATGTGGCTTGGAATTTTTATGTGATATGTGCTTGGTTGATGTGTGTGTATTGTGGGATGCATGAAACTAATTGTGTAAATATGATTTTTGAATTAATTGCCTTGTTGTGTGAATTGATGAATTTAAATAAATAAGATTAAGAAATAAAATGAAAGTTGTATGTGTATATGTGTATGCTTCGGTGTGTATGTGATTGTGTATGTATGTATGAACGTGTATGTATGTATGTAGGTTAGGAGTATAAATTCTAGAAGCTTATGGATTAAGAAATTAGTAACCAAACAAAACTAGTAACCAAACTAAGTGCAAAACCCTAACCATCACCTAACTAATGTTTGAACCTAAAGTGACCCCTAGAAACATAGCCATGCTACCTTGTCCCCTTGACTTTGATGAACACCTCCCATGCAACTTTTTGGAAGCCCAAAAACGCCCCCCTTTATGTCATAGCCGAACCAACCATCAAGGGCACAAAAGGGAAAATGAATTTGCTTATAAATATTTGGAGCTTTAGTTCATTTCACCCCATTCCAATTCATTTCCACACTTCCAACACAAACACATCTCTAAGAGAAACTCTAAAGCTCTTAGAGAAAGAAAAAGAAAAGAAAGAGAGGAAGAGAAAAGAGAAGGGGCCGTGAGCTTGAGGAAGGAGAAAGAAGGAGACCCAAGCTTAACCAAGCCACATCCTTGTAGATCAAGAGTGTTAGGAGCTAGGAGATCAACCTTTTCATGGTAGGACTTGAAGATCCAAAAGAAGATTTTGTAATAGTCTAGATTTTTCCTTTCTAGTTGTAGATCTTTCTTCTTCTTCTTGCATGTTATTTTTACGTGTTGATCTTGCTTGATCAAGGACTTTTATGGACTAAGAATAATTTGTAATAAGTTAAGCTCATGTTTGATTTTCGGTTAAGGTTCATTTTTGATGGATCTAATATTTTTCTAACTAAAATCTTAAAGATCTAAAAGAAAACTAAAATTTTTGTGAAGCTTAACATGAATCCTTCTTGCATGTTTATTTTTCTTATTTAGATCTGTGACCTATGCATGTTGATGTGATTATTTGACATGAAAATCCATGATCTAAGTTTATTTAAAAAGTGAAATTCTTTAGCCTTGCATGTTGAATCTTTTTGTTGAGCCATGATTTGTGTGTATTTCTATGCTTACTTGATGAATAAATTCATGTTCTAAACTTGATTTGTAAAATATTTATGTCTTTGGCCTTGCATGTTAATTGTAACACCCTCACTTTTATTAGCAATTTTTAGGTTTTATAAAAATCGGAGTTTTAAAATTTCGTTTTAATACTTAAATTTCTTAAAAAGGATTTACGAAAATCCGGCAGAGTTTCCTCTGTTTTCCGGACTTCCCAAAATTTTTCTCCTAAAGACCTGTCAGTCCAGAATTGTTTAAAAACATAAACAACAACAGTTTAATAGTTATAACAAAACCTAATGCCCGGTGGATACAAATTTCAGGGCGAACAACTATTACATAATTAAAGTACAAAATACTGGTCCACTCAAAATATATATATATATATATATATATATATATTCACTCCACGTAGTGGAATGAAGATCCTGCCCGGCCAGCACTGGTGTATGCTCCACTTGCGTACCTGAAAAATGTTAACAACACAGGGGAAGCATCACACAGAACTTAAAAAGGATATTTCTAAGCAGATATATACGACACGCCAAAACTATTCAAGCCTATGCTATGCTACACAATTCATGTTCTTCTTTCCTTTTTACCACCCGATTGTTTCCCAATTCTTGTCCTTTCTAAATGTTTTCTTTTAGATAATCCTTAATCTCTATTTATCCATGTTACTCATTACTTTCGTTATTTTCCTTTTTATTCTCATTTGTATTTCCATTTTAAACTTCCTTTTATGTCATTCTCATTACTCTCTTTCCTTTCCATTTTCCTTTATTACTTTTGCTCTTTCCTTTTTCACATTTACTATCTGGCCACAGGGTCAATACAACCACCTGCGCCGTTTACCAATCATAGTAGGCCACAGGGTCAATACAACCACCTGCGCCATTTACCAATCATAATAGGCCACAGGGTCAATACAACCACCTGCGCCGTGCCAAAGGGTCAATACAACCACCTGTGACATTTATCATTTTATCTAGGCCACAGGGTCAATACAACCACCTGTGCCGTGCCACAGGGTCAATACAACCACCTGTGACATTTATCATTTTATCTAGGCCACAGGGTCAATACAACCACCTGCGCCGTGCCACAGGGTCAATACAACCACCTGTGACATTTATCATTTTATCTAGGCCACAGGGTCAATACAACCACCTGCGCCGTGCCACAGGGTCAATACAACCACCTGGGCCGTGCCACAGGGTCAATACAACCACCTGTGACATTTATCATTTTATCTAGGCCACGGGGTCAATACAACCACCTGCGCCGTGCCACAGGGTCAATACAACCACCTGTGACATTTATCATTTTCTTTAGGCCACAGGGTCAATACAACCACCTGTGCCATGCCACAGGGTCAATACAACCACCTGTGACATTTATCACTTTCTTTATTTCTCATCATTAACTCGTCTTATTCTTTTCTCTTTACATTTAGTCCCTTAATTCTCTTTAATTCTTTTAATTCATTAATCCATCTTTAATCCCTATTATGTGTTTACTCCCCTTGTCCCTTTTCCTTTTTTTTGTTTATTCTAAATATATTCAACTCACTAATAATTCTCGTTCCCAATTAACTTTGCTTGATTTAGCCTTATACATTATATTTCAATTCTCGCCACTCACCCTTAATAAATTTCATTTCCCTTTCTTTTCTTTTTCTTCTTCTCTTCCTTTGTTTATTTTTTCCTACATCACTCATATTTAATAATTCCTAGCTCATGCATTTAGAACCAAATATATTATTTCTTTTTTCCGTTAACCCTCTCTTTCTTATTTTCCGTTTATTTCTTTCCTCTAATGGTTGATTACTCATTCACTCCACTTATCTCTATTAACCTTATTTCATCCTAATTTAATTCTCAACTCATTTCTACACTTTCTTTATTTAGTTCCGGCTCTCCCTAATCAATCTCTAATTTCTTCCCCTTTTTACTTACGCTACTCACTCATTATTATAATTCCGCTTATTTCGTTGCTAATTGTTTCAACTCTTCTTTAACTAAATTTTGTTTCCTAATTATCTTCCTTCATTATTAGCGGGCTACTCTAAGGTTCATTAACAATTACCATTTTCCCCGGTCCTAGCGATAGATATAACTACCCAGAAATACACCCCTTAAGGACTGGTAATGAAACCCCTTACCTTAATCGATGACAGTGAAGGGGTAACCTTAGCCTGACGCTTTACTCCCCGGCTTACGCTCTAGCTCGGCTCCAATTCGATCCTAAGCTTCCACGACCTTTGATTCCCAACACGGCGGGGACAATCGATCCCGATCGCGGTGACAGTGTTGCACCTCGTTGTTTGCGAACGATCGCGGCCGGATCGAGGCCCAAGCTTAAAGCCTCGGAGTACCCAACACAAGCCCGGTGCGAATCACGATCGGTGTCGGCGTCGGTGAGATCCGGTGAGGAGAGAGAAAACCCTAGAAGAGAGAGAAACACAAAGGGAGGAGGAAGAGAGTAAGGGAACTCAATCAATAGGGAAAGGGAGAGGAAGAAGAGGTCATGGTGGTGGTGGTGGTGGTGGCTCGTGGTGGTGGCTATGGTGTGGTGTGGTGGTGGAGGAGAAGGAGGAGAGAGAGAGAGAGAGAGAAAAGGAGGGAAAGAGACTAAGAGGGAGGAGAGAGAGTGGCGTCCATGGTGATGATGGTGGGCTCGGCGGTGGAGGCTGGTGGTGGATGGAGGTGGCTGGAGGGGTGCTTGGGGGCTGCTGGACGGAGGTGGGTGAAGGGAGAGGGTTTGGGGCGGATGGTGCTGGGGAAGGAGGGCCTGGCGCGCCATTTTATGGACCAGATGCGGTCCAGGTCGCACCCGCGCGCCTGGGCGTGGTGCCTGGTGCGCCTGCGCGCGCCACACGCGCATCTGATGCGCCATCAGATATCCTGCGCACGCCTGGGCGAGTCGTGCATGCGCCTGGGCGAATTTTTCACGGGTTTGGTGCACCTGATGCACACTGGTGCGCCTGGGCGTGCACCGGTGCGCCTGGGCGTGCACCAGTGGTTCCTGACTTCGATTCGTCATAACTTTTTCGTTAACCGTCGGATCAGGTCCAAATTTTTAGGCAAGCTTCTTCACCCCATAAACTTCATATCCAACGGTGGAATTTATTTTCTTAGCTTCCTATAATAAATTTCTAATTTTCTATTTTCGGTCGATTTCTAACATCGAAAACGCCGATTTAACTCCCGATCTCGCTTATTTGACTCAGCCCAAAGCCATAAATGCCTTCTATACAACTCCTAGGTCCTATAATCACCACCCGCATATCTAGCAAAATTCATTAAGCCATTTTTTCCAATTTTTCTAAGGTTTTTAATAATTATTTCATTTAAATCAAAGTTTAGGATGTTACAATTCTCCCCCACTTATTCGAATTTCGTCCCCGAAATTCCGTTCAATTCCTTCAAATGGAGAACCATCCCATGGGTAAGCTTCTGATCACGGTTTTCACTTCCCTTCGATTTTTTTTTTTTACTTTCCGCTCCGTATGCGGTTAGAGTCATGCTTATTCCAACGTCTGTCTTCTAGCACCACGTACCAATTCCATCAGGATCGTCAATTTTCTTATTATTAAAGTTCCATCTCCCATTCCTTGGATTGAAATCCTCCCCTACTTAGCATCGACATAATTGATTATATCCATGCTAGAGGGTTATGCTTATCCGTTGCTCAGAATAGAGTAAACCGATTCCCGACCGGTATCCAAGGCTAAAAAGAGGACATGTGGGTGACAATCTATCAGTAGGCATAGAACTATGCCGGGTTTCTATGACTTGGCGAATTCTCACCAATGCATCTGAGATGCTTGAAACTTGAAGAGAGTGAAGATGAAAGGAAGAAACATGAAGCACTCAAGAACGAGTCTCATGGTTTTTGCAAGATGACCCAGGATGTACTGGGTACGTGTCAAGCAAGAAGACAATGGAGATTATTCCCCAAAGTGTGCATTTTCAGCAGAAAGTCGCCGAAGGATGCGTTCCTACGGATCTGCGGTTAATTGATTGGTCTCGGTCAAAGTCTAGCTGTTGCTTCTCGATTCGGTGTCGTTTTGGGAAGGTCTTGTTTTATTCTTTAGTTTAACCCTCATTCGATTCTCTTCGAAGTGTTTGGAAGTATCTGTTTAGTAGTCCTATGGCTTACGGTATACTTATGAGTTATTGTCGCTCGGATAGGATTCGAATCGAATCGTCAAGTCTCCCCCACTTATTATCAACATACTTGAGTAAGTCGAAGGCAGGGAGGAAACTGGGTCGATTCCAAGAATCAATTAGCTAAATTCTCACAAATTGGAGAGGTGGTTCGATTACTGAGTTGAACGTTCTCGGTGAAAATACCGAATAAGAGTGTCTTAAATGGGATTGATTTGCAAATTACTGTTTATGAGTCTTAGGAAAGATCCTATAGGATTAGAGTTCAATCAGACGTTCGACAGAGATAGAATTTCTAAATGGTTCGTTTGGATCTCCATTAGATGATTGCAATAATATAACATGTCGATAAACGCGAAGACCGAGGTGGTCAGTCCCAATCTCACATTTATCAACTGTACATCACTGCGTTATTGAATGATAGCTTTATCTTTTAACAGGTGCAAGAGAAAGGACGACCAATCCTGACCTCACACTCTATCAGAGGATGACACTATCATAACCGAGTTCGGTGGAATTTCTAACTAGGTTTTAACACTTATCGACTCCTTCTAGATTACACTACTCACACTTACTCTAGGCAAAGACACTAAAGTAACTAGTTGATGCAGCATTAATATAAAAAGTACCTTGGATAAGTTCATTCCTCGTTCTACGTGTCCATAGGACAGTTTGTAGCACGGTGTCCGGGTTGCCCGCATTGGAAACAGAGACCTTCCGTTCTACGCTGCACCAACATCCGACACATACGAGTATGGGATCCTCCACAATGTGGACATGGTGGTCTGGTCCTTGGAGCGGTCGCACTCTGACCCGCATTCTCTGGCACTACTGCTCTGGTGCGGTTAACAGCATACGAACCTGATCCTTGAGCCAGTCCCTTACCCTTGTTGAGACCTACTTCATTCGGTATATTCTTGCCCCTTTTCTCTGCTTTATGTCGATTCAAACTCTTCTCATAAGTGCTAGCCATATTCACCAACTGAGAGAGGTTAGTTATACCCTGATGCACAAAGACAGTCTGAATCCTGGCATTGAGACCTGCTTCAAATTTAACACACTTGGTGCGTTCATCTGCATCCCGATAACTGCCAGAATAACGAATCAGATCTTCAAATTGTGCCGCATATTCACCGACACTCATACTTCCTTGCTCCAGATGCAGAAAAGCGATCTCCTTTTCCCTACGAACATCCTCAGGAAAATACTTCCCCAGGAAGTGAGCCTTGAACAGGTCAAAAGTGATATCCTGATTAGCTGCCTCCAATTCTCTTCGCACGCGTTCCCACCAATACTCTGCTTCGTCAGTCAACATATACTGCGCTAACAACACAGTTTGTTCAGCAGGTGGCGCTATGGTGCGAAGGATCTTCTCAATTTCCTTGAGCCATCGCTGAGCTCCATCAGGATTATACCCTCCTTCGAACCTAGGCGGTTTGCATTTCCTAAATCGAGCCATCCAGTCAATTTCGGCTTGGTTCCATTGCATTGGGCCTGATTCTGATTCATTTGAATCAGGTTCTCCAATATAGCGGCCATCCGCTCATTCTCGGCACGTCGTCCAGTCATACTGTTAGGTCATGAAGGGAACAGTCAGTTAAAGACTGAATACTTAATCACTAACCTAATTGTCCTACTCTTAAACTTAGACTCTTACTAAACGAACCTGTTACTCGCTTGGTGAGTAACCATCGGAGATGTGAGTCCACACTCCAAAGGCCGAGGAAAAACTGCTCTGATACCAAAATGTAACACCCTCACTTTTATTAGCAATTTTTAGGTTTTATAAAAATCGGAGTTTTAAAATTTCGTTTTAATACTTAAATTTCTTAAAAAGGATTTACGAAAATCCGGCAGAGTTTCCTCTGTTTTCCGGACTTCCCAAAATTTTTCTCCTAAAGACCTGTCAGTCCAGAATTGTTGAAAAACATAAACAACAACAGTTTAATAGTTATAACAAAACCTAATGCCCGGTGGATACAAATTTCAGGGCAAACAACTATTACATAATTAAAGTACAAAATACTGGTCCACTCAAAATATATATATATATATATATATATATATATATATATATATATTCACTCCACGTAGTGGAATGAAGATCCTACCGGGCCAGCACTGGTGTATGCTCCACTTGCGTACTTGAAAAATGTTAACAACACAGGGGAAGCATCACACAGAACTTAAAAAGGAGATTTCTAAGCAGATATATACGACACGCCAAAACTATTCAAGCCTATGCTATGCTACACAATTCATGTTCTTCTTTCCTTTTTACCACCCGATTGTTTCCCAATTCTTGTCCTTTCTAAATGTTTTCTTTTAGATAATCCTTAATCTCTATTTATCCATGTTACTCATTACTTTCGTTATTTTCCTTTTTATTCTCATTTGTATTTCCATTTTAAACTTCCTTTTATGTCATTCTCATTACTCTTTTTCCTTTCCATTTTCCTTTATTACTTTTGCTCTTTCCTTTTTCACATTTACTATCTGGCCACAGGGTCAATACAACCACCTGCGCCGTTTACCAATCATAGTAGGCCACAGGGTCAATACAACCACCTGCGCCGTTTACCAATCATAATAGGCCACAGGGTCAATACAACCACCTGCGCCGTGCCACAGGGTCAATACAACCACCTGTGACATTTATCATTTTATCTAGGCCACAGGGTCAATACAACCACCTGCGCCGTGCCACAGGGTCAATACAACCACCTGTGACATTTATCATTTTATCTAGGCCACAGGGTCAATACAACCACCTGCGCCGTGCCACAGGGTCAATACAACCACCTCTGACATTTATCATTTTATCTAGGCCACAGGGTCAATACAACCACCTGCGCCGTGCCACAGGGTCAATACAACCACCTGTGACATTTATCATTTTATCTAGGCCACAGGGTCAATACAACCACATGCGCCGTGCCACAGGGTCAATACAACCACCTGTGACATTTATCATTTTATCTAGGCCACAGGGTCAATACAACCACCTGCGCCGTGCCACATGGTCAATACAACCACCTGTGACATTTATCATTTTCTTTAGGCCATAGGGTCAATACAACCACCTGTGCCATGCCACAGGGTCAATACAACCACCTGTGACATTTATCACTTTCTTTATTTCTCATCATTAACTCGTCTTATTCTTTTCTCTTTACATTTAGTCCCTTAATTCTCTTTAATTCTTTTAATTCATTAATCCATCTTTAATCCCTATTATGTGTTTACTCCCCTTGTCCCTTTTCCTTATTTTTGTTTATTCTAAATATATTCAACTCACTAATAATTCTCGTTCCCAATTAACTTTGCTTGATTTAGCCCTATACATTATATTTCAATTCTCGCCACTCACCCTTAATAAATTTCATTTCCCTTTCTTTTCTTTTTCTTCTTCTCTTCCTTTGTTTATTTTTTCCTACATCACTCATATTTAATAATTCCTAGCTCATGCATTTAGAACCAAATATATTATTTTTTTTCCGTTAACCCTCTCTTTCTTATTTTCCGTTTATTTCTTTTCTCTAATGGTTGATTACTCATTCACTCCACTTATCTCTATTAACCTTATTTCATCCTAATTTAATTCTCAACTCATTTCTACACTTTCTTTATTTAGTTCCGGCTCTCCCTAATCAATCTCTAATTTCTTCCCCTTTTTACTTACGCTACTCACTCATTATTATAATTCCGCTTATTTCGTTGCTAATTGTTTCAACTCTTCTTTAACTAAATTTTGTTTCCTAATTATCTTCCTTCATTATTAGCGGGCTACTCTAAGGTTCATTAACAATTACCATTTTCCCCGGTCCTAGCGATAGATATAACTACCCAGAAATACACCCCTTAAGGACTGGTAATGAAACCCCTTACCTTAATCGATGACAGTGAGAGGGGTAACCTTAGCCTGACGCTTTACTCCCCGGCTTATGCTCTAGCTCGACTCCAATTCGATCCTAAGCTTCCACGACCTTTTATTCCCAACACGGCGGGGACAATCGATCCCGATCGCGGTGACGGTGTTGCACCTCGTTGTTTGCGAACGATCGCGGCCGGATCGAGGCCCAAGCTTAAAGCCTCGGAGTACCCAACACAAGCCCGGTGCGAATCACGATCGGTGTCGGCGTCGGTGAGATCCGGTGAGGAGAGAGAAAACCCTAGAGGAGAGAGAAACACAAAGGAAGGAGGAAGAGAGTAAGGGAACTCAATCAATAGGGAAAGGGAGAGGAAGAAGAGGTCATGGTGGTGGTGATGGTGGTGGCTCGTGGTGGTGGCTATGGTGTGGTGTGGTGGTGGAGGAGAAGGAGGAGAGAGAGAGAGAGGGAGAAAAGGAGGGAAAGAGACTAAGAGGGAGGAGAGAGAGAGGCGTCCATGGTGATGATGGTGGGCTCGGCGGTGGAGGCTGGTGGTGGATGGAGGTGGCTGGAGGGGTGCTTGGGGGCTGCTGGACGGAGGTGGGTGAAGGGAGAGGGTTTGGGGCGGACGGTGCTGGGGAAGGAGGGCCTGGCGCGCCATTTTATGGACCAGATGCGGTCCAGGTCGCACCCGCGCGCCTGGGCGCGGTGCCTGGTGCGCCTGCGCGCGCCACACACGCATCTGATGCGCCATCAGATATCCTGCGCGCGCATGGGCGAGTCGTGCATGCGCCTGGGTGAATTTTTCACGGGTTTGGTGCACCGGATGCACGCTGGTGCGCCTGGGCGTGCACCGGTGCGCCTGGGCGTGCACCAGTGGTTCCTGACTTCGATTCGTCATAACGTTTTCGTTAACCGTCGGATCGGGTCCAAATTTTTAGGCAAGCTTCTTCACCCCATAAACTTCATATCCAACGGTGGAATTTATTTTCTTAGCTTCCTATAATAAATTTCTAATTTTCTATTTTCGGTCGATTTCTAACATCGAAAACGCCGATTTAACTCCCGATCTCGCTTATTTGACTCAGCCCAAAGCCATAAATGCCTTCTATACAACTCCTAGGTCCTATAATCACCACTCACATATCTAGAAAAGTTCATTAAGCCATTTTTTCCAATTTTTCTAAGGTTTTTAATAATTATTTCATTTAAATCAAAGTTTAGGATGTTACATTAATTATAATGAAAAATCATGTTTTCCTTTTTGTGTATGTGTTTCGGTTTTAAGAAAAGAATTAAAGTAACAAGTTCTAGATTGATTTCTTTTAGTGCAAACTTGTTTTGATCTAAGTGTTTGATTATGTGCATAATTTAATTTTTAAAAGGCCATTCGGCCATGATTAATAAATAATAGGATCCATGCTTTTTATTTTGAGAAAAGTGGATGCATGATTATTTTATGTCTAGATCTAATGATTTAAAGTACATGCATGTTATTTTCAAAAGAAAAGATCATGTTTTTGTTCTATGTTTAATACGGTTTTAAAGAAAATAATTAAAGAAGTAGGATTTAAAATGACTTCAAGCATGGTTTGATTTAGTACTTGATTTTGTGTGTGTTAAATTTTTATGAGGCCATTCGGCCATGTTTGAAAAAAAAATAAGCTCGGTGTTTTTATTTTGGTTAATGCATGTTTGTTTAATAATTTATACATGTCTTCTTTTTAGAAAACTTAAAGTATAACTTTGATTTTTATAAAATGATGGACTTGAAGTTTATTTTTGTGAAGGTTGATGTGAATAAATAATTTAATGTGTTGTTTTATATGTTTTGATGTGAATGCATGACTTTGTATGTTTCGAAAATGAATCAAAAACCTTGTTTGATGCATGTTGACTTTCGGCCAACCTAGGAGGAGTAGGAAGCTAGGTTTGTCCCCATTTAGGTTGCATGCATGATTAGATTAATTGAATTTAAGGACTCTAGAAATGCATGCATAAAGTAATTGAATTTAAAAGAAAATAAAATGATTTTTGGAGTAGTTTATGATTTAAAGTATTGTTTTGATTTAAGTTAGGAAATAAGTTAAAATTGTTGATGTTTTTCTAAAAGTGCTCTCGGTTTTTAGTTAAGATGAAAGAAAATATGTGTGAATCTTTGGAATGATTTGTGGTTTAGATTGTTGCTTGGTTTTGTTAATAAAAAATGAATTGAAAATTATTAGTTGTTTTTCTTGATGCTCACGGTTTTAGCACTAAAGTAAAGAAAATAATTTCATGATTTTGTATTTCTATTTGTGCATTAAATCTTTGTAAAATTGTATGTGTAATATTCGGCCAATGTATGTTTAAATGGTAGAAAAATTATTCTCATAAAATGATCATGATGATAGCTAAGGTGCATGATGATGTGTGCTTGATGAAAGTGATGTGTGTGTTCTTTTCGGTTTTAAATGTGAAAATAAATAAGTTGATTTGATCATGTGAAAAGATTTTTGGTAATGTTGCTTCAATGATTTTTAGTTTTAAAATTTATTTGTGATTAGGAATTGTTAAGAATGTGTGATTCGGTTTGTGTTAAACTAATTAGAAGATTAAATTTAAATTATTTTCTTAGGTGTAATTAAATTAATTTATTAAGATTAAAATTTAATTGATGGTTTTAAATGATTGAAAATGTGATTTGTATGGTGTGTGATTGTATGTGCTGTTTTGTGTGCTGAATATGTTTGTAAATTTTATTTGTGAAAATCTATGTTTGCATTTCAAAGAGAACGTTTTATTTAAAAAGTATGATTTAAATAACTTAAATTGATTGGAATTTTTATTCTCTGATTAGTGTTTGGTAATGTTGTAAGTTTTGGAAATTTAATAAATCAATTTAATATGATTTTAAAACTTTATTTTCTAGAGTTTTGAATTTTGTTTAATAGTTCAGGAAAATGATTTTTATAAACAGAGTGTTTTAAACTAAGAGAGATGACTTGGTTTTAGAAAAGAAATTGTTTTAAAGTTTTCTTGAAAACCTTTTTATTAGAGACATGATTTGAATTTAAACCTTTTGGATATTGGCAATGTGCTTTAAAAAGGGGAATTATTTCAAAGTTAAGAATTTATCAAAAACGTTCTAACGCACGGGGAAAAATGTTCTAGTTCGGGTGTCGGACGCGAAGGACACGTGGCAAGGTTAGCGACCGGGAACCTTGGAAAGCTTTCGGATGATTCGTCATCCAGGTGAGTGAGAGTGTTGTGGTCCCATAACGTGGTTGCTCGCAATCCGAATAGATGGATTGCGAATGTACTGCGAATTAGGCGACATGGATATGTGTGCTAAGTGCTTATCTGTTTTATTTGCATTCTAAATGTTTATCGGTTGAGCGTATTTTATTTTGTTGAAATTGTGTGATTGTATCCGAGTAGTGAAATAATAACTATGGAACCGTCAAAGTAATGAGATAAGATTGAAAGGAGAAGAGCGATGCGAATAAGAGAAAGTATGAGAATAATTGAGAAAAAGATAAATCGTAACGTGAATGGAATGCAAAAGAGATAAAGAAAGAAAAAGAATTGATAATTGAGTTTGAGAAAGATTGGAAACGAAAAGATAATTATAAGATGTTGATAAGAAACACCCGATGAGACGAGCAAAAGCGTGGTGATGATGAGCAATGCTGATAGTGCTATGGAGCAACAACTGAGGAGAGCAATGCTACTGATGTTGATTAACAATCGAGGAGAAAGACGTTGACGATGCTGTTGAGCTGTGATGCTGAGAAAGATGCTGAGAAATGCTGATGATGCTGATGAGCTTATGAGAATAATGCTGAGATGCACGAGAATGTAATTTGAGGCAGAGGGCCATTGAGATTTAGGGGGAACAGTTTGCGTTTAGTTGTCGGGCTTCATTGAAGGGATGCACCAAGGACGAGCCGACTGTTAGGATTAAGCCGCTAATTAAAACGTGAAACCTTAAAAAGACTTTAAAAGACATTTACAAACGCGGTAAGGTATGAGTGTCGTATCGAAGTAGTGGAGAGGAAGATACCATAAGTATCTGCGGATACTTAGGAGGAGATTGCATGAGGGGAGGACGATGACGGTGAAACGTCAAGAAGTCTAGAGTATATTTTTAGGCAAAACAAACCCCACATGTGGCATACTAACGTGGTAGGGACTGGGTCAAATGCCGTGGTACGTTCTGCACTGCAGACTAGAAATATACTGTCGCCCCCTTGATTGCAAATCAAGAACAGTGAGAGGGACTGGAACGGTGCATTTGTGATTGCCGCTGAGAGCGTGCCTGTTTATATGAAATGATATGATTGAATTGATTTGAGGCTGAGTCCTCCTGGTCTGGGACCATTTGTTTGTGTGACAGCTGTCGTGCCCGCGTGGTAAAGGTCTTGTACTCCTGTTTGCTTCCGACTAGGTTGGGTGGATGACCGAGGAGATGTAGACGTGTGTGATTTCCTCAATGATGTGTTCCCCCCATCATTGAGTGAACCGGAACGCTAAAACTTAAAAGACAAAGATGTTTCAAAGAAAAGCATATCAAATCATCAAGTATGGAACAAAAGTTTATAAGACCAATGTAAGAAAGAATCCTTGGAATGAGAGATAAGTGTGGAAATTATGATGAAAGAAGATTTGAGAAAGCTGTGAAAGCCCACGAGAAATGATTCGTGGTATAATGAATATTGAGGCAACGATGGAAAAGAGATTGAAAAGTTGGGTTGAAAGAGTAATGAATTATTTGGCCATGAGCAGTGATAGTTATATGTTTGGAACTTTATTAAATGCCTTGTTATATGTGACTTCTATATGCTACGTGTGACATGTTATATATATATATATATATATATATATATATGTATGCTGATAAATGTTTAGTTTATGCTGTTTTGTTTATATTGTTTTGTTATATTAAATCTACCCTGAGACAGTAAGGTCAACCCGTTAGTGTTCGGAACACTGACTCTCTCCTACCATGTTGTCGTATCGACAATTGCTGATATTGCAACTGGTAGATGGCGTAGTGCAAGGTGAAGCAAGTACCAGACGACTCTTTGAGGGAGACTTCTGAGATGGTTGAGGGCGACAACCCTACTTGTAGACCGAGAACTTGGGCTGCCAAGATTCAAAGATAGAAAGATAGTTTTGGTGTGAATGACTAGAAGCTAGGTAAATCCCCCTCAGAGCATTGTACTCCATTGTAAGTTCTTAATTACCTTAGCTCTATCATACTGTACCCCGGCTAAAGTTTTATTGAACATGGATGTTTTGAAAACAAGTAAACTGGGCTATGTTTTAAATGATGTTTCGAAAACGAGATTCAAAGTGCGGTGTCTTGTGACATCTCGGTTTGGAACTTGAAAGTGTTGCGCGATATGAGAACATGAGTTTTAATTGTAACTGTGTTTTGAAAATCGAAATGTTCTCATCTGGTGTAACCCTTGTTTAAAAAAAAAATTGGCCCTAATTTCCACTATATATGATTTAAGTTTTCAAGTTGCCGAATCGGGGTGTTACAATGTGTATTCGGTTGAGAGGAAAAGAAAATTAATTTAGTGCTTAAAATAAACCAAGTTGATTTGTGTGTTTTATATTTGTCATTCTTAAATTGTTTTCCTTGATTATATTCGGTCATGTAATATAAGTGGGTCTAGGAAAATTTAGTTGCATGAAAGTAAATTTATGTAATGATTTTTGGAAAGGATTTAGGTTGTTTAGAGTAAGAAAAATAAATATAAATATGTTTGGTATAAGTCTTGGTTCAGAGTGGTTCGTGAATATATACGTGATTGAGTGTTTTGTTTTGTGAAACTAAATTATTTGTGAGTTGCATGATTACGGTGATGCTTGACTAAATTGATTATATGTTTCTAATTAATTAATAAAGTGTTAATTTTAAGTTAAAGAAATTATTTGGAAATGAAATAGCATCATGATATATTAAGTGGTCTTGGTTGATTTCAAATGTTTGTTTGTGAAAGTGTTTGTTGGAAACCGAATGTTTAATCTATAATTAAGTTGAACGATTGGTTTTGAAATTAACTGAATTCAGATTTTTGATTAAAATGATTTTTGTGAAGTAACCCTTCGCTGTCCCGGATTATTTAAAATTTTTTCATAACTTTAAAAATGTTTTCATGTGATTTAATGTAAAGTTTTCAAGAGATGTTTGATTTAAGAAAAACCAGGATTGAAAACGGGGCATTTTTTGGTGTTTTCAAACGTAATTAAGATGCTGTTCAAAACAGACCAGCAACCAAACTAAATAGTTTAAATGACTTTACATGGTGTTTTCAAAAGATTTTTGAAAATACTTAAGGTATCAAAAATATCAGAGTTGTTTGAAAGAAAACGGTTATGTTTTAAGTTTTCTGACGAGGGATGAGAGGTGTTTAAGTTACGAAAAAGATTTTCCTAATTCAAATTAATAATGTAAGCATGTTTTATTTAGTACGAGGAATTTGAAAGACGAGGGATTGGGGCAGCCGACAGCAGAAAGGATTCGAGGTGACGGTACGCAATTAATCGCTGGACCTCAGGTGAGAGAGAGCTTTCCTAAGACACCGTGGTAGTTAGGTGACATATTAGGGTGTTCCGTATCATCTCAAAGATCGGAACTAAGTGGTTCGGAGTTAGTAGTATAAGTGGCAATTGTTTGTGTTGTGTGGCCACTTATACGAAGGTGATGAAGACCACATTGTTGTTGTGTGATGTTTGTGTGATTGATAGCATGCTTTCATTTATTTATTTAATTATGCAACATGAAATTAAGTACTGTTGATTAATACTAATAATATACTGATGGGCGTCTGTTACGTCCTGAAATTGGAAAAGGAATAAGAAAGTTGAGGGATGTAAAGAAAAGAAGAGAAAGTAAGTATGTTAAAAGATATGAAATGGAATGGAAAAAGAGATAAAGAGTTGATTGGGGAATGAATTGATGATAATGTTGAGGACGGGCCAGAGCTGGGAAAAGTAATGTTGTTGTGGAGCTTGGCTCCTTTATTTTTGGTTTTTGTTTTTGACTGAGACTAGTGTTGAGTTGAGCTTGCTCCTCCATTAGCGCTCAGCAAAAATGTGACTTTTGAAAAAGGTTTTTGAAAAGAGATTTTTTTGAAAAAGCTTTTGTTAAAAGATATATTTTGAAAAAGTTTTATGAACCAACATTTTTGAAAAGTTTTGTGGAAAGATATATTTTTGAGAAAAGTTTTGGGGAACAATCTTTTGATAAGACTTTTGAAATGCTATTTGAGGAAGTCTTTTAATAACAATATTTTGAGAAAGTTTTATGAAATGACATTTTTTAAAAAAAGTTTATGAAAACAAGATTTTTGTGAACAATTGTGAAAGTAGATTTTGTGAAGTTTTTGAAATGATACTTTTGAGAAAGTCTGTAAAATGAGATCTTTGAAAAAGTTTTATGAAGTAATACTTCGAGAAATGTTTTTAGAAATGATATTTTCGAAAGGATTGTTTTGAGAAAAGATTACGAAATAAGATTCTGAGTGAAAGATTGAGAGATAAGATGTGAGTTGTTGATAAGATCCCAGCTCTATGCTATGTGAGAAATGATGAGAGAAAGGTTGTGCCAATTTAGCGGTCGGGACTCATTGAAGGGATGCACGAAGGATGGGCCGACCTTAGGATAATTAAAAGATAAAAGATTTTAAAAGACATACGCAGTGAGGTATGAGAGTGCGAAGTAGTGGAGAGGAAGGAACCATAAGTATCTGCGGATATTAGGAGGAGATTGCATTAGGGGAGGACGATGACGGTGAAACGTCAAGAAGTCTAGAGTATGTTTCTAGGCAGAACGAACTCCACATGTGGCGTACGAACGTGGTAGTGACTGGGTCCAATGCCGTGGTAAGTTCTGCGGGCCCACTAGAAATATAATGTCGCCCCCTAGATTGCAAATCGTGAACAGTGAGAGGGACTGGAACGGGGCATTTGAGATTGCCACTGTGAGTTTGAGACAGTGTGCCTTGATATATATATATATATATATGAAATGAATTAATTGAATTGATTTGAGGCGGTAGTCCTCCTGGCCTGGGGCCAATTGATTTTGAGACAACTGTCGTGCCCGCGTGGTAAAGGTCTTGTACTCCTGTTTGCTTCTGACTTGGTTGGGTGGATGACCGAGGAGATGTAGACGTGAGTGATAGCCGAGATCAAAATTAATACCTTGAGGATATCTTGAAACTCCCCAATCATGGTGAATGGATAAGATTGGATAAAAGAGAAATATGGATATGAGAAGGGTATGAAAAAGAAAGAAAAAGTGTTTTATAAGAAATAAAAGTACGTTGGCAAGAGGATGAAAAATGATAACAAGAATGATGATAATAATATAAGATGATAAGGATATACTTGATTGTTGTATGCCTGTGTGTTTTATTGTGAGCTTGTATGGTCCTATTATTTTGCCTACCGTAATTCCACACCGTCGACGATTCGTCATTCGGATCGCTTACTCTCTCCTGTTCGTTGGCATATCGGTGCTGCTGGTATTTCAACGGGCAGATGGAGTATTGCATGGATGTCACCACGTGGAGTAAGTACGGTAGAGGTTGGAAGCGCATCCCACGCGGCTGGGTATGGACCGGCTATACCCAGATCGTGATTACATATCCGGCACATCAACTTAGTGGAGCTAACCTGGGGCCGCACTTGGGACAAGTCACCGTACGGGGCTACAGGAACTAAAAAGAGAAGATTCGGTATGAGGCTCAGAGGAATTCCACCACTCTCAATGGAGCGGAGCCGGAACCTCCTAGAAAGGAGGGAAATACAACAAGGAAGGCATCATCTGCGAGAGCGAGAAGAGGACGCGAGAGGAAGGAGGAACTTCACCCGATTGTCTTCAATAGGATAGTTAAGGATAGTGTAGTTGGTTCACATTATGGTGAGTGTTGAGTTAAGGATTACCGATGCCATGAGCCATTATGTAATTGAGCTAAGTTTCAATTTGACTTATGGAGTATATTTTCATGTGATTTTAATTCATGTGAAGTTTTTGAAAACTATTAAGATGATTTTGAACCAAGCTTTTTATGGAAACGAATGTTTTATGAAATGAACGGTTTTAGTAACAACTCGGTTTTCGGAAAAGTGAATTGAAGAACCCTAAGAGATTTTCAATAATGCTTTCAAATACTTCAACAATGTTTTAAAAAAAAAAATTTGGTCTCATTTTTGCAACTTTAATAAGTAAAAGTGAATATTTTTGACAAACGAAAATCGGGCTGTTACAGAATGGTATCAGAGCTTATGGTAATCCTTAGTGGCCTTAAGCATGGGATTACATGCTTTGCTTGTGTGGCTCTGTCTGTTTGCTAGTATAAGGATAGGAGCATGAAAATAGATTCTCATCTTTCTAGGATGTAGGATTCTATTTGTGGCTTAAGTGTGGCCGACTTAGTCTAAGAAACCTGTTCATCCTATAGTTTGAAGGAAATAGACCAAGTAGAAAGTAAATAGATTCTAGGACTAAGATGTAACACCCTATGATTAATTACCCTTAATTCCCCTTATATTAAAATACGGACTCAAAAATTCATTTTTATTACATTAAAATCAACCGTCAAACGGACGGAGTTTTGTTTGTTTTTCGGACTAATCCAAAATTTGACCTGTGATAAACAATTTCAAATAAACAACTGATAGCCAGCAGGGCTTCAGATTATATTTATAAATCAAATCAAGGCCCCACGGGCTCCAATGATATCAGTATGCAAAAATAAATCAGAGTATTAGCGGAAATACAAATTTTAAGCATTAAAACCAAAAGTTATAGCTTTAGCAAAACAAGACATCCTAAGCCTCATTCGAATTATGCATATAAAATTTACATCAAAATAATATCAGAGGCTTAGGTCCATACTATACACTAAACCCATAACACCCTACTCTCCCTGTAAGGGAAAGTACTCCTGCTCGGCCGGGGGTTGTGCCAACTCAATCTCCGTACCTGTAAATGTAAGGGAGTGAGCATTGCACAAGAAATAGAAAGCAGTTTCTAACTAGACAACTAGACATAACAACTCACTAGGTCAAACACATTTAGCAATTAAGCATATATTCACATATTGCACACCATACCCATTACAATATTTATTCCACATTTCCATTCTCATTATTCATTTCACTATCTGTTCCCCTGTATTTATTTTCCCCGTTTCCAAATAATTCCCTTTCTAAACCCTTACCTTTCCCTTATTTTTACGGTGTATGTATGTCTCTACCAAATCGAAGGCCTACATACATACACCAATCACGATGTATGTCTCCACCAAATCGAAGACCTACATACATCGCGTTCCCATTACCATACCTTGTCCAATTTTATTCCCTGTTTCCTTTATTCATTTCCTTTTATTTACGGTGTATGTATGTCTCCACCAAATCGAAGTCCTACATACATACACTAACCACGATGTATGTCTCCACCAAATCGAAGGCCTACATACATCGCGTTTCCATTACCTTTACCTTATCCAATTTTATTCCCTTTTTAAATTATGTGTCCCTCAGGTCAGAGGTCAACACCCATTCATTATAATCCATTTTGTGTCCCTCAGGTCAGAGGTCAACACTCCAATACATATTTTATTCGGTGTCCCTCAGGTCAGAGGTCAACACCCAACCCATTATTTAATCTGGTGTCCCTCAGGTCCGAGGTCAACACATTTTAACATTTCATACCTTTCGTGTCCCTCAGGTCAGAGGTCAACACTCATTAACATTCATATTGTGCCCCTCATATCAGAGGTCAGCATATTCATCACTTTCCATTACTCGTCACCTCAAATCAGAGGCCAACGCACATAATTACCTTTCCATATTCATTACCTCACATCAGAGGCCAAAACATACTTTCATATTCTCACATAAACAAGTATCTCACATGTAAATTCAACAACACACATTCAACATTTAATCATTCATGTAATTACCTTACTCATTTCATTTCTCAGTTATCACAATCATACCAAATAGCATTCTCATTCATGGTCCAACATTTATATTACACTTCATTTTAATTTACATATTTCACCTTCTCACATTTTCACTTTAACACCACATATTTAATCATCTTTTACCTCTTATTAAACATAATCATTTTACTTCCATTTCCCATATTCACAAGTTCTATTCATAAGCCATGACCTTTGTTCACAAATAATAATACTTATCATTTAAACTCATTTAGCAATTAGATACAATTACGCACATTCATCAAATATAATCGTTTCCATTCCATTTTCCTTCCTACATCAATTTACTCCATATTACCCACATATACTTGCAACATCCAACAATTATCATTTAGCCAAATCCTCTTGTTCTTCATTATAGTCATTAACCAAATTTCATTTATCAAATAATTCATTCTTATATTATTGGGTTTTCCTTTTCCTAGCCTTAACATCCAATCATCATGCATATTTAATCAATTAGAATTCCATACTCAATAACCTAGGGATTTATAATCTAATTTTCTCCCCTAACACATAACCCTAACAAGCATTATATACTAACTAGAACCTACTCCCTAGAACAAGGCAAAGCTCACTATATCCACTCCCTTACCTTAACCAAAGAGAGAGAAAGTGGAAGAACCCAAGCCGTAGCTCCAAGCGCTCCCAAAACCAAGGGCTCCGCACGCACGAAAATGGAGATAGTGATAATAATCTTCCCTAAGCCAAAGGAATGGAATGATAAAGAGATTATTTCCCCTTTTCCATAGAGAATTCGGATTTCCCAAAGAGGGGAAAGAGAGAGAGAGAGAGAGAAAATCCACATTAGAGAGAGAGAGGAACTTCAATAATCATGGATACTTACTTGGAGAGACCAAGGGAGACTTGATGGGGGACCTTGGAGTGATTCCCTTGAAGCTTGATGGATTTGGGATGAGAGATTGTGTGCCCTAGAGAGAGAAATTTCGTGCATTATGGCCAAAAGCACGCGTGAAACGCTTTTATTTTTTTCAGTTTTAGCAGCCCTTAATCGAGTATTACTCGATTAAAACCTCCCCCCCTTCAGGCTTAATCGATTAAGCTTCAACTTAATCGATTAAGTTGTAGGGTTTTCAGCACCCCGACTTTGAACGGCAGTAACTTCTTCGTTAACCGTTGGATCTTCCTCAAATTTTGACACAAGCTTCCTCACATATCCTACTTCACATCTAACGGTGGAATTTGTGTTTAGAGTTGTAGATCTTTTATTTTGAATTTCCTAATATCGGGTGGTTATAACACCGAAAACTCGATTTTTAACACTCGTTTGGTCTTCTTTAAATTTGCTTTTCGATGCCAATGCTCCTTGACTCCTATATGGCACTCAAAGCACTCCTAATCCATCATTTTAAATCCCTTCTATGAAAATCCTTTCTTCCAAATCTTACTATAATTCTAATTATTGTTAGAATTAAAATTCGGGATGTTACATTTCTCCCCCACTTATTAGAATTTCGTCCCCGAAATTCCGTTCAATTCCTTTAAATGGAGAACCATCCCAACATGGGTTTTCTAAACTACGATGCACACTGCACTAGGTCCTACTCCCCCACTTTGAATCGGCATACTACCTTGCTTAAGTACGCCACCAGACTCATGCGTCCAATGAAGAATACAACTCGTGGTTTAGTTTGGTTAAACTAGAAGCAAAATTCTCTAAGGTTTTTGAGGTTTACTCCGACATCGGTCAAACATTGCAAGAGTTCTAATCACAATCTACCTGGTGATCTACACTTAGGCATTATTCTTAAGTCCTAAGCAACCACACTCATTGACAAGTAAACAGTTAGCAATTGCCTGGCAATCAAAATTCAAATATACGCACCAACATTTCATATCAGCGCATAAGTGCAAGCACTAACCTAGCAACCTCTACTTGATTCTAATCTAATTCCGATCTACCTGAATCAGCCCTAGAACTTAGGTCTAAATCTATGCACACATCTTAGATAAGCTGCACACGTTTCAAATGCAATCCAAGAAGAGTTTGAAACTTTTCATGGTTTCCCATGATTTGTTTTACACATTCAAGTTATGCATGCCAAGATAAAACTTTGATAAAATCACCCACTTGCATGGTTTCAAAGTTTAATGATTAAAACCTCATAAATTCAAAGTATGTGCGCTTTTATGAACATCAGAATAGTGTTCGGAAATTCGTTTGTGCATTTATGCATTTATAAAATTACAGGGACATGCCGAAAGCATGCATGCGTTCATCTATGTTTAGAAATTTTGCTTATCTTACAAGAAAGGCACTTACATATGCATAAGTCAAAAAAATAGCACATCAACAAATATTGATGTGGTGGTGTGTCGATAGGTTCATTATTCTTGAAAAATCAAGTTCCTTTCTTGATGGACAACCATTTTGATTTGTTTTACGTAAAATCCTTAGAAAAAGATTAAATCAGGAAAATTTATTTCACACCCTAAAACTTTGATATGTTCATGTCAGATTAACTTGGGTGGAGTTCCAAAAACTAGTTTTATAAAGCAAAGCATATCTCTTTGTAAAGGATTTTCTCCATCTAATTTCGGGAGATTTAGGTGAAGGATTATGACCTTCCTCAAAATTAGCAAACTCAATGAGAATGGGAGTATGTGGTTTACTAGAAAATTTATTTCGATGATTCTCAACAATCCAAATAGTCACATTCCCTTTGACTTTGAGTTTGAAGATTAAGCTCCATTCCGAATCGAGTAAAGTCACCTAGAAGGGTTCCTATTTAATCAGCATGGGGATCGATTAAAAGAATTAATTAGTCCACCGCTTGATTACTTAGGAATCCTTGGTTGACTCACTAGCTTTTCAAAATTTCTCTACACAACTTAGTACTCAATTTGGAAGAATTTATGGTTCCATTAGAACAGAAAAATTCATTTTTGAATTCAATTCCAAAACATAAAAATTCATTGGGGTCTCTATCACGCTTGAAAAATAAATCGAATGGTTCCTGATTTTTGAAATGATTACGCTTGAGAACCAAGCGACTTGTTGATAGCAATACCATTCCTTGAGGATGTTTTGCGAAAGGTTTTATGCTCCAAACAATTTTCATCATGCACATGTTTCAGACAATAACAATTATCATTAAAATGCAAAATTTCATCATGTAGGAAAACACAAGACAATACATAGCATCGCATTCATCCATTTCTAAACACATAACCTAGCTCTATTCAATCACTTTGGATTTTAAGCACCTAATGCCTAATCTTAGGACTATTACTATGTACTATCTTGGGGTTTCTTATATTCAATTCTAGATGTATGAATACTAGCAATATATCATAGCTAACTAGGATTCCTAACGAGCTAGTCCTCTTATCTTAAGACAAGGCAATACTTCCTATACTTCCGTTGCACAACTCTGATTCTAAAATGCTTACGCATACGAAAACCTATGACAAGGACCTCTAATCTTGATGAATTTGGGATCTCACTAAATTCCCAAAATACTCGCCGAAACTTAAGGACAGGATGATGATATCCCCCAACAGATGTACACTTGAGGTGATCAGGCTCAATCATACATCATATTAGTGATAAGACCATTTTTGTCTTACTTAAGCTTGAATTTATCAACCTATTAGTTTCAAAATGTTGAAATCTTGTTTGGTGTATCACATTTAGATTTGGTTTACTTAGCGCGAAACTAAAGATCACTGCCTCCCGGTGGGGTAGCAACTTAGTGCCCTAGCCCGTTGGGGTATCGTTTTCCTTAGCTTCATCATTTACCCACTTCTAAATATGATTCATCGCTTTCCACAAGATTTCAAGTTTATCATGGTAAACTAAACATAATGAGTGGACTTAGAAAAATTTTCCAATGCTTAGTATGCTTCTCGAAAGAATCATCAGACACTAATCGCGTTTCTCAATATACTTAACAAACTTAAAAGAATTTAAGCTACTCGCTATCCTAGACTCATCAACTATGCCTATTATCATGCTAACAATAATACCTAACTAAATCACAAAGCATGCAGTTTGATATCAGACTACCAGTTACTCGCTTGATGAGTAACTACAGGAGTAGTAAGTTACTCCAATGGGCCGAGGAAAAACTGCTCTGATACCATAATGTAACACCCTATGATTAATTACCCTTAATTCCCCTTATATTAAAATACGGACTCAAAAATTCATTTTTATTACATTAAAATCAACCGTCAAACGGACGAAGTTTTGTTTATTTTTCGGACTAATCCAAAATTTGACCTGTGATAAGCAATTTCAAATAAACAATTGATAGCCAGCAGGGCTTCAGATTATATTTCTAAATCAAATCAACGCCCCACGGGCTCCAATGATATCAGTATGCAAAAATAAATCAGAGTATTAGCGGAAATACAAATTTTAAGCATTAAAACCAAAAGTTATAGCTTTAGCAAAAAAAGACATCCTAAGCCTCATTCGAATTATGCATATAAAATTTACATCAAAATAATATCAGAGGCTTAGGTCCATACTATACACTAAACCCATAACACCCTACTCTCCCTGTAAGGGAAAGTACTCCTGCTCGGCCGGGGGTTGTGCCAACTCAATCTCCGTACCTGTAAATATAAGGGAGTGAGCATTGCACAAGAAATAGAAAGCAGTTTCTAACTAAACATAACAACTCACTAGATCAAACACATTTAGCAATTAAGCATATATTCACATATTGCACACCATACCCATTACAATATTTATTCCACATTTCCATTCTCATTATTCATTTCACCATTTGTTCCCCTGTATTTATTTTCCCCGTTTCCAAATAATTCCCTTTTTAAACCCTTACCTTTCCCTTATTTTTACGGTGTATGTATGTCTCCACCAAATCGAAGGCCTACATACATACACCAATCACGATGTATGTCTCCACCAAATCGAAGGCCTACATACATCGCGTTCCCATTACCATACCTTGTCCAATTTTATTCCCTGTTTCCTTTATTCATTTCCTTTTATTTACGGTGTATGTATGTCTCCACCAAATCGAAGGCCTACATACAAACACCAACCACGATGTATGTCTCCACCAAATCGAAGGCCTACATACATCGCGTTTCCATTACCTTTACCTTATCCAATTTTATTCCCTTTTTAAATTATGTGTCCCTCAGGTCAGTGGTCAACACCCATTCATTATAATCCATTTTGTGTCCCTCAGGTCAGAGGTCAACACTCCAATACATATTTTATTCGGTGTCCCTCAGGTCAGAGGTCAACACCCAACCCATTATTTAATCTGGTGTCCCTCAGGTCAGAGGTCAACACTCATTAACATTCATATTGTGCCCCTCATATCAGAGGTCAGCATATTCATCACTTTCCATTACTCGTCACCTCAAATCAGAGGCCAACGCACATAATTACCTTTCCATATTCATTACCTCACATCAGAGGCCAAAACATACTTTCATATTCTCACATAAACAAGTATCTCACATGTAAATTCAACAACACACATTCAACATTTAATCATTCATGTAATTACCTTACTCATTTCCTTTCTCAGTTATCACAATCATACCAAATAGCATTCTCATTCATGGTCCAAAATTTATATTACACTTCATTTTAATTTACATATTTCACCTTCTCACATTTTCGCTTTAACACCACATATTTAGTCATCTTTTACCTCTTATTAAACATAATCATTTTACTTCCATTTCCCATATTCACAAGTTCTATTCATAAGCCATGACCTTTGTTCACAAATAATAATACTTATCATTTAAACTCATTTAGCAATTAGATACAATTACGCACATTCATCACATATAATCGTTTCCATTCCATTTTCCTTCCTATATCAATTTACTCCATATTACCCACATATACTTGCAACATCCAACAATTATCATTTAGCCAAATCCTCTTGTTCTTCATTATAGTCATTAACCAAATTTCATTTATCAAATAATTCATTCTTATATTATTGGGTTTTCCTTTTCCTAGCCTTAACATCCAATCATCATGCATATTTAATCAATTAGAATTCCATACTCAATAACCTAGGGATTTATAATCTAATTTTCTCCCCTAACACATAACCCTAACAAGCATTATATACTAACTAGAACCTACTCCCTAGAACAAGGCAAAGCTCACTATATCCACTCCCTTACCTTAACCAAAGAGAGAGAAAGTGGAAGAACCCAAGCCGTAGCTCCAAGCGCTCCCAAAACCAAGGGCTCCGCACGCACGAAAATGGAGATAGTGATAATAATCTTCCCTAAGCCAAAGGAATGGAATGATAAAGAGATTATTGCCCCTTTTCCATAGAGAATTCGGATTTCCCAAAGAGGGGAAAGAGAGAGAGAGAGAGAGAGAGAAAATCCACATTAGAGAGAGAGAGAGGAACTTCAATAATCATGGATACTTACTTGGAGAGACCAAGGGAGACTTGATGGGGGACCTTGGAGTGATTCCCTTGAAGCTTGATGGATTTGGGATGAGAGATTGTGTGCCCTAGAGAGAGAAATTTCGTGCATTATGGCCAAAAGCACGCGTGAAACGCTTTTATTTTTTTCAGTTTTAGCAGCCCTTAATCGAGTATTACTCGATTAAAACCTCCCCCCCTTCAGGCTTAATCGATTAAGCTTCAACTTAATCGATTAAATTGCAGGGTTTTCAGCACCCCGACTTTGAACGGCCGTAAGTTCTTCGTTAACCGTTGGATCTTCCTCAAATTTTGACACAAGCTTCCTCACATATCCTACTTCACATCTAACGGTGGAATTTGTGTTTAGAGTTGTAGATCTTTTATTTTGAATTTCCTAATATCGGGTGTTTATAACACCGAAAACTCGATTTTTAACACTCGTTTGGTCTTCTTTAAATTATCTTTTCGATGCCAATGCTCCTTGACTCCTATATGGCACTCAAAGCACTCCTAATCCATCATTTTAAATCCCTTCTATGAAAATCCTTTCTTCCAAATCTTACTATAATTCTAATTATTGTTAGAATTAAAATTCGGGATGTTCATTAAGACCCCATACCTTATGATATCCTATTAATGCTTGTGAGACTTAAGTTCGCTACTCTTAGTATGCCTTTTGTACAAGGATAGTTGATGCCTTTAGAGGACATAGGGTGTTATCCCCGAATCCCCGTGTTTGTTGAATTGCTTCAACCAAACAGTCGATGTTGTTAAACTTTGAACCTTTTCTTCATGAGCCTTGCTATCAACCTGTAGCCTTACCAATCCTATTTAAGACTCTTTAGTCCAAATTGTGGAAGTTGGAAGCGCCATAGTTACCCAGATAATCTAGGTCTGAACGCCTAGGGAAGGCCAAATGGTTTAAATTAAGTGAGGATATGAGATCACCGTGGGATTAGCTATAAGTTTGATCAAAGTTGGGGAGTCACAAGGAAGGAAAGAGGCATATATTACCAGTTATTAGAGGAAATTCTGAGGAAAGCTTGAGGATTAGAATTACCATGCACCAAAATCAGAGGGTTAGACGGTGAAAGTGATAGGTTTGATCGATGTTTAGAATGAATCTAAGGAGAAATGTGAGGTTGTTTGAGGAAGTAATGAGCCCAAGTTGTAATAGAGTCCCCTCAAACTAGAGAAATGATAAACGAAAACCTTAGAGTTAGAAGGAGAACTGAGGAAAAGAGTGATTATTGTGAGTTAGTGAGAACCTAAGTTGTAGAGGATAGTGAATATGTAACATCCCGTTATTTATAATACCTCTAGTAAAATAATTAAGCGATTTAATATGATGTTTTCAAGATTTGCGTGTTTTAATAATACGCAATTGGTTGCAATTAACTTGTTTTCAACTTGTTTTAACTTAGTTTAATTGCCCTCTACTTTGATTTATATCTGCCCTGGATTAGTCTTTAAGAAATTGAATCATTTTGCTAAATTTCTCTGAAACTGCTCCTTTCTGTTCTGCATAAAACACTCGAGTGTTTTTCAATTCACTCGAGTATTTCGTTGCATTTCACTCGAGTGTTCTTCATTTTCACGCGAGTGTTTTTCAGGTTTTCTGAAAAACACGCGAGGGTTTTTAAATTCACTCGAGTAAATTGCCCAGTTTCAGAAAAACAAGCTTTTGATCAATTATCTTTTAATTGCACCAAAAATTAGTCACTGTTGCTTCCATATTACTATTCACCCCCCCTCTAGTAATTGCTAAGCCCGCTTGTTGGTTTCCAACAAGTGGTATCAGAGCTCGGTCGAAAGATCGAGCGTAAAAGCTTTTTCGAAAAAGATCCTTTTGGAAACAAATGGGCTCTAGCAATCAACAAGAAGGGTCTATGTCTCTTAACCGACCTCCATTCTTCAATGGTGAAGATTATTCTTATTGGAAGGTTAGGATGAGAGTCTTTGTAGAAGCAATAGATACCGATATTTGGGATGCAATTGAAAAAGGTCCTTATATTCCTAGAAGAGTGATTAATGGTGAAGCCATTGTTATTCCTAGGACAAGTTGGAATGAAGATGATAAAAAGAAAGTTCATATGATTTAAAAGCTAAAAATATCATCTTCTCCGCTTTGTCCAAAAATGAATTTCATAGGATTTCACAATGTCAATCGGCTAAAGAAATGTGGGATACCTTGCAAATCACTCATGAGGGAACTAGTGAAGTTAGAGACTCAAGATTAAATGCTATAACTCATGAATATGAGCTCTTTCATCTGTTCCCTAATGAGTCTATCAATGATATGCAAACAAGGTTCACACATATCGTTAACCAATTGATTGGCTTAGGAAAGGAATTTAGAGATGGTGAAACTACTAACAAAGTCTTGAGATGTCTTGATAGGAGATGGCAACCTAAGGTGACCGCCATCAAGGAAGCTAAGGATATAAAATCTATGGACTTTACCACCTTGTTTGGAAAGCTCCAAGAACATGAGATGGAACTATCAAGACTTCACTTAAATGAAGACTCGGACAAGAAAAAGAAGAGCATCTCTCTAAAAGCCTCAACCAAAATGTCAAAAGAGGATGAAGATGAATCTTCAAGTGAAAGCTCCGATCATGCTCTAAATGGGGAAGAGATTGGTTTATTTGCCAAGAGGTTCAACAAATTCCTCAAAGGCAAAAAGGGTAGTTCATCATTCTCTAAGGAGAAGAGACCTCAAGACAAAAGATCCAAGGATAACAAGCAAAGAAATAAGAGCTCAAGTGAGAGCGTGAAATGTCATGAGTGTGGTGGGGTACAACACATAAAAATGGAATGTCCCACCTACTTGAGAAAGAATGAGAGGAAGACTCAAGATGGCAAGGGGAAGAGAGCTTACATTGTTTGGGATGAACCGGAAAAGGATTCCAAGTCATCCTCAAGTAGTTCGGATGATGAGGAAGCCAAGCTATGCCTCATGGCCAAGAATGACAATGAAGCCTCCTCAAGTAGTGAAAGAAATGACAATGAGAGTGAGGATGAGGTATCATCTAACTATTCTTACACCTCCTCTCATACTATTTCTTATGATGATTTGCTAAATGAATATAATGAAATGCTCACTCAATTTGAAAGACTTGCTAAAGTTAACAAAGAAAAGGGAAAGAAGCTTTTGGAGTATCAAAAGGAAATCAATGAATTAGAAAAATCTATTAATGATTTGAAACTCCAAAATGCATCCTTGGAACTTGCTAACTCTAGTCATGTTTGTGAGAATGCAAATCAATCATATACCATCACTCATTGTGAAAAGTGTTGTGTGCTTGAAAATGAAGTTAATGATTTGAAAATCAAACTCAACACTTTTAACAAAAGTGATAGAAACCTAGATCGGTTGATTGGTTCTCTTAGACACAATTCAAACAAAACCGGTTTAGGATATGTCCACAAGAAAAAGAAAAATAAAGTGGTTGGTTCATTCTCAAAAATTGATTTTACAAAGAAACCAACTTGCTTTTATTGTGGAAAATTTGGACATACAAACAATAAGTGCCATATCAAATCTTTTGGAATTCAAAATGGTACTTATGTTTGGATTAAGAAGGAAGAATCATCCAAGACTAACAAAAAGGGACCCAACATAATTTGGGTACCCAAAATGAGCAAGTGATTGTGTCTTGTAGGTGTGCCTTAGAACCGGAAAGCAACTTTGGATACTTGATAGTGGATGTTCTAGGCACATGACGGGAGATAAGCGACACTTCATTGAGCTTACTCCTAAAGAAAAAGGATATGTCACATATGGAGACAACAACAAAGGCAAAATACTTGGTACAGGTAAAATTGGTAATTCTTCCAACTTGGTTATTGATAATGTACTTTATGTTCAAGGATTAGAACATAATCTTTTGAGCATTAGTCAATTATGTGATATTGGTAACCATGTATTATTTACCTCTACTCATTGTCTCATAAAAAGTGACAAAGATGAATCTATCAAATTTGTTGGAAAAAGGTCAAATAACACTTACATGGTTGAATTGAATAATATCACTTATTTAGTTTCAAAATGTTTAATTAGCAAAGAAAGTGATACTTGGTTATGGCATCGTAGGACCGCTCACATTAATGTAAATCAACTTAAGAAACTTCAATCCAAAGACTTAGTAGTTGGTTTACCAAAGCTCAATTTTCAAATTTAAGGTGATTGCACTCCTTGCAACAAGTGCAAACAAACTAAAATCATTTTTGGTTCCAAAAATGATGTGTCCACAACAAGACCATTGGAAATGCTTCATATGGACTTGTTTGGACCTTCTCAAGTAAAAAGCTTTGGTGCCAACTACTATGCCTTGGTGATTGTTGATGATTTTTCAAGATTTACATGGACATTATTTTTAAGTGCTAAGAGTGAGGCCTACAAGTCTTTTAAACGCCATATTAAGCTTGCACAAAACCAAGTAAACCAAAAAGTGATTATAATTCGAACCGACCATGGAGGTGAATTTGAAAACTATAAATTTGATAGATATTGTGATAAGCATGGAATTGAGCACCAATATTCGGCACCTAGAACTCCACAACAAAATAGAGTTGTTGAAAGGAAAAATAGGGTGCTAGAGGAACTTGCTAGAACCATGTTAAATGATTCTCAAGTACCTCAATACTTTTGGGCCGATGCCGTTAATACGGCTTGTTATGTAATGAATAGAATTTTAATTAGGCCCATGATAAAGAAAACCCCCTATGAGCTTTACAAAGGTAGAAAACCCAATATATCCCATTTCCATGTTTTTGGATGCAAAGTCTACATTTTAAACAATGGAAAAGATCAACTTGGAAAATTTGATTCTAAATCGGATGAGGGAATATTTTTGGGTTACTCTTCTCATAGTAAAGCTTTTAGAGTTTATAATAAACGAACTATGACTATTGAAGAATCTATACATGTTGTTTTTAATGAGTCTTCGAAAGAAGATAGTGTTTTATGTGAAGGTAGTGATGATGGACTTGAGATTTCAAATGTTGACAAAGAGATGGAAAAATTAAAGGATGAAGGAGAAGTCAAAGATGAACTTGATCCGGCTTGGAAAACGGTGAAAGCTCACCCTATTGACAATGTCATAGGAGATCTTTCAAAGGGAGTATTAACTCGTAGGTCAATTCAAAATATTTGTCATTTTGTTTCCTTTGTTTCTCAAATCGAACCAAATTCAATTAAGGAAGCAATTATGGATGAACAATGGGTTATGGCCATGCAAGAAGAACTAAATCAATTTATTAGAAATGATGTTTGGGAATTAGTGCCTATACCCGATGATCATACCATAATTGGTTTAAAATGGATTTATATAAATAAACTTGATGAATCCGGTTTGATTATAAGAAACAAATCAAGACTTGTTGCCCAAGGGTACAACCAAGAGGAAGGTGTTGATTATGATGAGACCTTTGCTCCGGTTGCACGTCTTGAGGCAATCCGAATCTTGCTTGCCTTTGCATCAATTATGAATTTTACTCTTTATCAAATGGTTGTCAAGAGTGCTTTCTTGAATGGTTTCATAAATGAAGAAGTGTATGTTAAACAACCACCCGGTTTTGAAAGTCATGAGTTTCCAAACCATGTTTACAAGTTTAAAAAGGCACTTTATGGATTAAAACAAGCTCCTAGAGCTTGGTATGATCGATTAAGTACCTTTCTATTAGAAAATGGCTTTCAAAGGGGAAAGGTTGATAATACACTATTCATCTATAAAACCAAAGAGGACATTTTGTTAGTGCAAATATATGTAGATGATATTATCTTTGGTGCCACTAACGAGTCCTTGTGTAGAAAGTTCTCTAGTTTGATGAAAAAGGAATTTGAAATGTCCATGATGGGGGAGCTCAAGTTCTTCCTAGGACTTCAAATCAAGCAAGTCAAGGAGGGGATTTTTGTGCATCAAGGAAAATATTGCAAGAAGCTCCTTGGAAAATTCGGAATGGACAAATGCAAAGAAGCATACACTCCCATGAGCACAACATGCTACCTGGACAAGGATGACAAAGGTAAACCGGTTGATGTAAGTAAATATAGAGGCATGATAGATAGTCTTCTATATCTTACCGCATCTAGACCGGATATTATGTTTAGTGTATGCATGTGTGCCCGTTTTCAAGCAAATCCTAAAGAATCACACATATCCGCAGTTAAACATATTTTTAAATATCTTAAAGGGACAATTAACACCGGATTATGGTATCCTAGGGATGCTAGTCTTAGTTTAGTTGGCTATTCGGATTCTGACTTTGCGGGATGCAAGCTTGATCGCAAAAGCACTAGTGGTACTTGCCATTTATTGGGAAGTTCATTAGTGTCATGGTTTTCTAAAAAGCAAGCTTGTGTTGCTCTTTCCACCGCCGAAGCGGAATATATTGCCGCCGGTAGTTGTTGTGCTCAACTCTTGTGGATGAAACAACAATTATCAGATTTTGGTTTAAAATTAGAAAGTGTTCCATTAAAATGCGATAACACGAGTGCCATCAATCTAACTAAGAATCCGGTATATCACTCAAGGACTAAACACATTGAAATTAGACATCATTTCCTAAGGGATCATGTTCAAAAGGGTGATTGCACAATTGAATTTGTAAGTACCACAAATCAATTAGCGGACATTTTTACAAAACCTTTGCCAAGGGATACCTTCTATCATATAAGAAGGGAACTTGGTATTTTAGAGGAGTCAAGTATAAACTAATTGATTTGTGCCATTTGAAAATCACCAAATGTGTCTAAATTTAGTGTGTGGTGATACTTGTTTGAAAATGCCTTGAGATGTTATAAATTTATGTCTTTAATTGTGTGTGATTAAGTCTCAAATCTGTTGGTTTCATTAAATGTGTTTGATTTTGTGCTTTTGTGTTTCAAAACTGAGTTTTTCTGCATATTTGATAAAAACACTCGAGTGTTTCGTAAATCACTCGAGTGATTTTAATTCAAAATTAAATCAGTTTTAATTGAAAAAGTTTTTGAGCATGTCTGATGGAAAATTCAGCAGTTATAGTCTGATGCTGCTGCGATTTTCTAAACTCAGTTATCAGTCATATTTCAACTCTATTTCATCTTCTAAACTCATTTCTACTCCTATTTCACATCAAATTCAAGTTTTTGAGCATCAAATTCATCATTCCCTTTCCAAAACCCTAACTCCCCAAAAACCCCAATTTCTCAAAATTTCTTATAGTTTTTCACTAGATTTTATGCTTTATGACTTTATTTAGTTATTTTGAGACTTTTGTTAATTTTGTTGGGAGTTGGATGTACCTATTTTCAAACTCATGTTTTATGGTTTGCGTATGGTGGATTAATGATGTTTGTGCATTAATCATGTTTTCTTCATGGTTTTCATGTTCTTTAAAGTTTTTTTTATCGCTTCATAGTCATATTTTGATTCTTATTTACTCTTAAGGGAAAGTTTTCTTCTTGGTATCCTTCATTCTCCACCTTGTTTCCAAAATGTTATATTTTTTATCATGACAAAAAGGGGGAGAAAGGAGATTAAAGAGCAAAGAGCATATTTTTTATTTTTTCCGCTTTCTTACTTTCACTCTGATGATATATGTTCTTGCTCTGATACCTGTAGTGGATCTGAGAAATAGATCCACCACGATGTGTTTTGGTGGTTGTTGCAGCTGACGAGGGTGACCCCGGTCCTACGTACCCCAAGTGATAAGGGGATCAAGCCACACGTAGTTCTTGAGAGCAGGGATGAGAGAACATACCTTAGCCCCTATAGCATGGCGATACTTATAGGGGAAGTTGTGTTGTGATGCCTTATGGGCCTGTTCGGCCCAGTAGGGCTGACATGGCTCTTAGAGGATAAGAAGGATGAGTTATTCACCCTTATCCTGTACTAGAGAGCTCATGCTTATCCTGTAGCGGTAGGATTTATTATTGGTTAACCCTACAAGCCCCCCAAGCTTGTATAGGCTCAAAGAGCCTGTGCTGAGCTTCTGAGAGTTGTTGGTAACATAAAACATGTTAGTACCATGATGAACATGATGAATGTTTTGATAATGACAAAGTGTTTTTGAACAAGCTACAAGTGTTGATCAAGTTTCAAGCTCAACAAGCAACAACAAACATCAAATGAAGAAGAGAGAAAGCAAGCTCATGAAGACCTAAGTTTGAGTGTATTTGTATTTCTTTTATCTTTTGCCTCTCAAGCTTCATAGGTTTTTTATTTGGGTAGATTATTATAGAGGGTAGTGAATCTCATTCATAAGTCATGATTTAATCATAATTTGAGTTTTCACTTAACCTAGAATCAATAGGTGGCTTAAAGGTTTTAAAGGAAAGGTTGGATTTTGAGAAAACAAGTTTTGAACATGTGCAGTACCAACTTAATCGATTAAGTGACTAACTTAATCGAGTACTACTCGAGTACACGACTTGCTTAATCGATTAAGTACTGCTGAACTGTTTTTTAAAATACGTTTTTCACTTCTCAAAATCAGTTTTCAAGTGCTACAACTTTTGGGTATTCTATATAAACCTTTTCCTATTATTTGTGATCATAACCTATCATTTTGATATTCATTTTACAAAGAATCAAGCCACTCTATTCTCTCTCATTTTCTAAAGATCAAAGTTCTCATATTTTCATATTCTTTGATCAAGAACCTTTGAATCTCTTATGGTGAATTGTCATAACTCTTGATTGAGATTCATAGGATTGTTTTGTGTTTTCTATTGTGTTGTAATCTTTGCAAGAAGGCAAGCCACTACAACAAACAAGAAGCCTTGGTGTGTCGATTTTATCATCAAGCAAGTGCATTCTTATTGAAGAAGAAGAAGAAGTCTTGGTTGTGAATCAAGCAAGTGAAGCCTTGGTGTGTGGTTTATCATCAAGCAATTGAAGACTTGTTGTGTCGATTATCAACAAGGGGTAGAGGTTAGATTAGAGAGAAGATCAATAGGATTACAAGGCAAGGGTGTCGGTTATCTCTTGTAGGCTAGCAAGAAGGGAGTCTTGTGAGGCAATCACTTGTAATTTGAGAACTCTAATTCCTCATAGTGAAGAATCTCTCTTGGTTGAAGAGGGGACTGGATGTAGCTTTCAAGTGAATGAAAGTGAACCAGGATAAATCACTGTGTCGTATCTCTAAACCCTTACTCTTTATATTCAAGTCATTTGATTGCGTTCTTGGTTGAAAACCTAGAAAGATTGATTTTCATAATTGATTGAATTGAATCTTTAATTGTTCAAATTGATAAAGGGAAAATCATTTTCATAACTAGGTTAATCAATAAGAATATAGGTGTTAATCATTTCCGTTGAATCTCTGATCTTTCGTGTGAATTGATTGATTTTCGTATGCGAATGAAAACTTGATTTTTCTGGTTTCTGCAAGTAATACTCGAGTACACGATTTGCTTAATCGAGTAAGTAATTTTGATCTCTCAGACTTAATCGATTAAGTTGCAGATTAATCGATTAAGTTAGTGAAAATTTGCAAAAATCATTTGTTTTGATTGTTTCGATTTGTTTCATTCGAAAATCTTTCAAGGTAGCCTCAACACCTATTCAACCCCCCCTTCTAGGTGTGTTCCTAGTGGTTCCTTAGTCTCTCCAACCACCAATTGCGGTTTCCTCAATTGGTATCAGAGCTCGGTCGAAAGACACGAGCATAAGAGCTTTTTCGTAAAGATCCTTTAAGAAAATCGCAATGGGTTCCACGAATCCCTTTGGTGGTGAAGGTGCTTCAATAAGTCGTCCTCCATTGTTTGCCGGAGAAGGCTATGCATATTGGAAATTTAGAATGAAAATCTTTATCCAAGCCATAGATAGTGAAATTTGGAAAGTAGTTGAAAAAGGTCCTCATATCCCCTCTAGTTTAGTTGAAGGTGTAGAACAATTGATCCCCGAGGATAAGTGGAAGGATGATGATAGAAAGAAAGTTCAATATGATTATAAAGCAAAGAATATCATCACATCCGCTTTATCCTATGACGAGTTCTTTAGAGTTTCTCAATGTTCTAGTGCTAAGGAAATGTGGGACACTTTACAAGTGACTCATGAAGGAACTAGTGAGGTTAGGAGAGCTAGATTGAATGCTTTAATGCGTGATTATGAATTGTTTCAAATGCTTCCAAATGAATCTATAAATGATATGCAAAAGCGTTTTACTCACATTATAAATCATTTACTTGCTCTTGGTAAAACTTTTCTACAAGGTGAACTTTCTAACAAAGTGTTGAGATGTTTAGACAGGAATTGGCAACCAAAAGTAACGGCTATTGTTGAATCTAAGAATTTGGATGCTATGGATCTAGCAACACTTTTCGGAAAGCTTCAAGAACATGAAATGGAGCTTGGACGATTAAGTATCAATGAAGAGTCGGATAAGAACAAATCAAGGAAAGGACTTGCTCTTAGAGTCAAAAGTGCATATAAAAAGAAAGATAGTTCCGATGATGATGATAGTGAAGATTCCGATTCCGATGTTGATGAAAAAGATATGAAACTTTTGTTAAAAGAGTTTGACAAGTTTCTAAGGAGAAAAGGAAGGTTGAACAAGGACAAAAGTAAAGAGAAGGATTCCCCACACTATAAGACCAAAACTTCAAAAGAAGGTGTAGTTTGCCATGAATGTGGAAAGCCCGGACATCTCAAGTATTCATGCTCTAGGTATCTCAAGAAGAAGGAGAAAGACAAGAAGAATTCTAAATCTAAAAGAGCATACATAGTTTGGGATAGTGATGAAGATGACAAGAAAAGCACATCGAGTAGTTCTTCGGATGATGAAGAAGCCGCTTGTCTCAACTTGATAACTCTAGTAGATGATAAAGAACAAAGTTCAAATGGTGAATCAAGTTATCAAAGCGAGGATAGCAATGTAAGTGAATCTAAATCCGAAATTTCTTCTAAATATGAATTGTTACATAATGCTTATGAAGAAATGTATGAACAACTTGAAAAACTAGCTTTGAAAAACATTGAAAGAAAGAAGCTCATTTTGAAACATCAAAAAGAGATTTTAGATCTTCAAAAACAAGTTGATGAGCTTAATCTTGAAAATGAAACTCTTGATCTTATATATGCTAGTTCTTCTTGTGATTGTGCTAGTAGATTGAATATTGTGGTTGATTGTGAGAATTGCAAGTTGCTCAAGGATGAAAATGCTATTTTGAAAAATAAGCTTGCAAGTTTCACCATTTGTGATATTAAATTGCGCACATTGTTAAATTTTCAAAGAGAAAATTCAAACAAGTTTGGTTTGGGTTATACTAATGCTAAGAGTAAATCTCATAGAAATGTTGTTGATTTTTCTAAAGTTGATTTTTCAAATCCTCCAACATGTTTCTATTGTGGTACTCATGGACATACTTCAAATGTGTGTTATGTTAAAGTGCATGGTATACCTAAAGGAAATTTTGTTTGGGTGAAAAAGGGTGAAAGTCCCTACACTAACAAAAATGGATCCAAAACCATTTGGATACCAAAAAGCAAAGCATGATTGTTTTGTAGGTTTGATTGAAGATGCAAATGAATGACACATGCCCTCAATTGGCCTCAACTATGAATGTCTATATTCACATCTTCAATTGGTATCACACTTGCATCTCAAGTGAATGTCCTACAAAATGGTAATATTTGATATTGATATATTACCTCAATTGGTATCTTCTCAATTGATATTACTTTTCTAAATGTTTAGTTAATTCAATTGGTATCAATGTTGTGAAGAAATGATCATTGATTTCTTACCTTGGCTTAGATCTTATATTTCAATTGGTATATATTACTTTTTGATAATGCCAAAGGGGTAGAAATTTTATGTTTTGAATTGAATGAAATGTTTCTCAAAGGGGGAGAAATGGTATGTTTTCAAAACATGGGAGAAATATGATATTATATTTGGAGAAAGGTTGTTTTGTTGTTTTTATGTAGGTTGAGCTAAGTTGTTTAAGATAGGGGGAGAATCAAGCTTCTATCTCAATTGGATTCAAGTGTTAAAGCATTGATTGAGGGGGAGAAAGAGTCTTCTCAAGTGATCAAATGTTTCAAGCATCAACAACTTCAAGCGATTTCAAAACATGGGTTGTCATTTTCAAAAAGGAGGAGATTGTTAGTTCCATGATGAACATGATGAATGTTTTGATAATGACAAAGTGTTTTTGAACAAGCTACAAGTGTTGATCAAGTTTCAAGCTCAACAAGCAACAACAAACATCAAATGAAGAAGAGAGAAAGCAAGCTCATGAAGACCTAAGTTTGAGTGTATTTGTATTTCTTTTATCTTTTGCCTCTCAAGCTTCATAGGTTTTTTATTTGGGTAGATTATTATAGAGGGTAGTGAATCTCATTCATAAGTCATGATTTAATCATAATTTGAGTTTTCACTTAACCTAGAATCAATAGGTGGCTTAAAGGTTTTAAAGGAAAGGTTGGATTTTGAGAAAACAAGTTTTGAACATGTGCAGTACCAACTTAATCGATTAAGTGACTAACTTAATCGAGTACTACTCGAGTACACGACTTGCTTAATCGATTAAGTACTGCTGAACTGTTTTTTAAAATACGTTTTTCACTTCTCAAAATCAGTTTTCAAGTGCTACAACTTTTGGGTATTCTATATAAACCTTTTCCTATTATTTGTGATCATAACCTATCATTTTGATATTCATTTTACAAAGAATCAAGCCACTCTATTCTCTCTCATTTTCTAAAGATCAAAGTTCTCATATTTTCATATTCTTTGATCAAGAACCTTTGAATCTCTTATGGTGAATTGTCATAACTCTTGATTGAGATTCATAGGATTGTTTTGTGTTTTCTATTGTGTTGTAATCTTTGCAAGAAGGCAAGCCACTACAACAAACAAGAAGCCTTGGTGTGTCGATTTTATCATCAAGCAAGTGCATTCTTATTGAAGAAGAAGAAGAAGTCTTGGTTGTGAATCAAGCAAGTGAAGCCTTGGTGTGTGGTTTATCATCAAGCAATTGAAGACTTGTTGTGTCGATTATCAACAAGGGGTAGAGGTTAGATTAGAGAGAAGATCAATAGGATTACAAGGCAAGGGTGTCGGTTATCTCTTGTAGGCTAGCAAGAAGGGAGTCTTGTGAGGCAATCACTTGTAATTTGAGAACTCTAATTCCTCATAGTGAAGAATCTCTCTTGGTTGAAGAGGGGACTGGATGTAGCTTTCAAGTGAATGAAAGTGAACCAGGATAAATCACTGTGTCGTATCTCTAAACCCTTACTCTTTATATTCAAGTCATTTGATTGCGTTCTTGGTTGAAAACCTAGAAAGATTGATTTTCATAATTGATTGAATTGAATCTTTAATTGTTCAAATTGATAAAGGGAAAATCATTTTAATAACTAGGTTAATCAATAAGAATATAGGTGTTAATCATTTCCGTTGAATCTCTGATCTTTCGTGTGAATTGATTGATTTTCGTATGCGAATGAAAACTTGATTTTTCTGGTTTCTGCAAGTAATACTCGAGTACACGATTTGCTTAATCGAGTAAGTAATTTTGATCTCTCAGACTTAATCGATTAAGTTGCAGATTAATCGATTAAGTTAGTGAAAATTTGCAAAAATCATTTGTTTTGATTGTTTCGATTTGTTTCATTCGAAAATCTTTCAAGGTAGCCTCAACACCTATTCAACCCCCCCTTCTAGGTGTGTTCCTAGTGGTTCCTTAGTCTCTCCAACCACCAATTGCGGTTTCCTCAAAACATTGTTTGCAGGCGTGGTCTTCCGCTCGGAAGAGTGTTGCGGATGGTTGATAGTGCTCTTTTGTGCTCGGATGATGAAACTGAACGAGTACCCCGATCTCGAACCGAGTTCCCGCGGGGGGATCCGCCACAAGCTCGGTGAGGCAAGCTCGGTGAGGCTCATCTCGAACCGAGCACAAGCTTGGTGAGGAACATCTCGAACCGAGTACAAGCTCGGTGAGGCTCGGTGAGGCTCATCTCGAACCGTGTGCAAGCTCGGTAAGGAACATCTCGAACCGAGTACAAGCTCGGTGAGGCTCATCTCGAACCGAGTACAAGCTCGGCGAGGAACATCTCGAACCCAGTACAAGCTCGGTGAGGCTCATCTCGAACCGAGTGCAAGCTCGGTGAGGTACATCTCTAACCGAGTTCCCGCGGGGGAATCCGCCACAGGCTCGGTGAGGCTCATCTCGAACCGAGTACAAGCTCGGTGAGGAACATCTCGAACCGAGTTCCCGCGGGGGGAGTTCCAGAATGGATTTGGGGATGCTCCGAGATGAGGGTGATGAATTTATGAGTGTAGTCAAAGTCGAATTGGACTATTGTTTTAAAAGTCACGTCATTTTCAAGGAGACATCCTTTTATGCGCTTGCCATGGTGAAAGCCGAAAGGCTTGTGCCAATGTATGCTGGCACGACTCAAACTGTTATTTGAAGTTCGAAGTGTGCCAAGATTATCACCAATTGGACCGTAACGTTTACGAGGGATTGCTTGTCGGAATGACAACCTTAGCCGAGGTGTATTCCTCGATCCGCGATGTATTGGGCCAGATATGAGCCGAGAGGCTTTGAGCCGAGAGGCTAAGCCAAGCTATCGGGTCGCAATCCTCGTTTTCACTTGTAGCCTCGCCGATCTGGCCGGCTAACCGAGATCGTGGGCAAGTGCGTAAAAACATGATCCGAAGTGAGTGAGTTTAACATATGTCCTTAATGAGGACGGTAAATGATCAATTTGGTGCCTCATGGGACGTGGTGGTCCTCTTTGGCACGACATTTGATCACGAGTAACTTATGCATCACATAATACCAGTATTCAAGGTCGGCCAATGTCACGATGTATACGCCTCATCACATACTAGTCCCCTACTCGGTAAAGCCTGAAAAGGCTTGTGTCGAGTTCATAAGGTCTATGAAACGCTTGGGGATCAAAGTGGGCCTCGGACTCGGTATAGGTCCGAAAGCTCGGTGAGAGGTTCTAAAGATGTGGCGCGAAGGCACCCAAATATAACCGGAGCATCTTCTGCTCAGGGCTTTACAGTTCTTCTCGGATTATTTTAAAGAGTCGGAGTCCATTCTACCCGCCGAGCAGTAAGCTTCATGGCCGAATAAGGTCACTCCAGTAGAAGTCATCGAAAGTTTATCGAGCTGATGAAGCGGGCGAGGATGTCGAGAAGGGAAAGAACGAAGCCGAGGAAGCAAGAATAGATAGAGAAGGCAAGCTGATAGATTATCATAATAACAAAGAGATGATGAAGCGGTCGAGGATGCCGAGGAGGGAAAGAATGAAGTCGAGGAAGCAAGAACAGGTAGAGAAGCCAAGGACGACCGTTTCCCTTGTCGTAACTGTTTAGTCAACTTCAATTGTTGAA
Source organism: Crotalaria pallida (assembly GCA_037953625.1). Taxonomy (NCBI): domain Eukaryota; kingdom Viridiplantae; phylum Streptophyta; class Magnoliopsida; order Fabales; family Fabaceae; genus Crotalaria; species Crotalaria pallida. Next base: position 31,420,371 of record CM075653.1, read on the forward strand.
CCCCTCTTGAATCCGAGTAATTAGGGCGAAGGCAAGCTGATCGATCATAATAATAAATTTGAAGCAAACCATTACTCCATTGCATAACCAACCCCCTTTCTCGCTAAAGCCTGAAGAGGCTTGTGCCGAGTTAAGAAGTCCTTTAAGGTGTGATAGTCGTTTTCCGCCAATTAGATCGTGTTCATCCAAGCCTCTTTGAGAGACTGTCGGATTCAGATCTGTGTAGGCGAACGCTGAGCGAAGGCTGAATATTTGCGAGTTGTGGGTGTGGAATTAGCAGTGTGGTTCCTCGGAGATGCTGGGATCCGACTTAGATCACTGGGTGTTGGCACTGCGGATCATTCTACCAAATAGGTAAGGTCGCGATGGTGCGCAAACCAAGGAAAAATTGATCGGCAACCGGTGTGAAGGCTTGAATTAAGTTGGGTCGTCATACTTGGACTCGAATTAATCATAGGTCATCATGCTCGGCAGATCCGATCGTTATGTTTGTACCTTTTTATGATGTATAAAAATAACAATTAGAATATCAAGTAATAGATGATATGTAATGACATTAATTAGCAAAGTATGAATTAATTCACTGTTAATTACGGTTATTATCTAAGATAACATTTGTCACGTGGTAAGTGATTCAATAGTAATGAATATGACAGTTAAACCATAAAATTGAAATAATATTAATGGGGTAATGAGAAAGATCCTTCCCTGTCAGTCCTCGTGTTTAGACCATTTCTGAATGTTGATATGCCCGACACCCTCTTGGTAGTGAGGCGTTTCCTCTTTTATTGTTGGAATGGGCGGTTGCCTAGTACTCTTCATCCTCTTCCTACCAAAAACCCTGTATGCCGTTATGGACAAGTCATTGTGTAGCACTTGTGTGAGCAAGGCCGAGATCCCGAGGAGGGATCTTGACAACGATCGTCTTTGGCTCTAAGTGACCGTGAGAGGCAAGGGTGTCGTGGCAGAGGGTACGAGGATGTTGTAGGCTTTGGTCGTGTTATTTGAAGCGGGAATCCGAGTAGTGACGTTGAGGTCATGATAAATTGAAATGGTCACAGTAAGCATGTGTAATAGAGGAGACAGCCATGTCATCATGAGATTTTGCCGAACCCTATTAAAGGCGCTGTAATATTAGATGCCCATCGTGACTGAGTAGTCTAGCACCGATTAATTTGAGGATATCTTTGGTGGTCGGAAGCTCGAAATAGGCCTTTTAGAGAAATGAGCCATCATAATCGTACCTCGCATGTGTAAACAAAATTAATAATTGGTAATCGTCATTATTTAACAATTTATAACAATTATATAACGATAATAACAATTATTTGGCAAAGACACGATGTATAATACCGGTATAGAGGTAGTATGATTTTAATAATATCACACGTAATAAACATAATAATGACAATTATTGGAGATTAAATGCTAGTAAATCCTACAAGATTGTCTACGAAAAGATGCATGATGTATCACGCGCAATAATTGTAATGAATGACATTTATAAATATGCAAAGCATTTAATGACAACAAATAAAATGATGAAAGCTTATCCATGAAAAACGACAATGCACAATTGTCGGAAACTGCCTAATGCCATTCGAATGGCAATGTATATCAAATGTTATTAACCTATCACGAGAGGAAAGACTGACATTTTAAAAACATTCAACAGCAAAGAAATTTGGCTAACAATATGTCACGTACTAGCATGTATGAAAAATCATGAGTATAGTATAAGCGACATGTAAATGAAATTAAAAGAATACATAAAAGCATTAGGAGCATATATCAAAAGCATTGCATCAAGTAAATTAATATTACATGTGTTCGAAGTAATCACTTAAAATGCTAAGTAAATAACAAAGTAATGTAGGAATGAGAATTCCTTCCCTGATTCAGTGTGGCGAGGAATGTCGGGTTGAAGACAATTAGATTGAAGTCTCCTGTCAATCCTTTCCAAGCGGGTTTCGTTGAGTGGTTGACCCGGAACGAGAGGCTCTATTGGGCAACACAGTGCGAGGTTTCCACAATCGTCTTATGAATCCGAGGAGAGTAGAGTAGTAAGTGGTTCCCGATATCCTAAATGTATGAGATACCAATAGGGGGACGCTGCCGAGGGTCCGCGCGCAATTGGCACATGTATTTGAAGCAAGGAACCGTACACAGGCTTCTCTACGCTCGGAACACAAGCTCAAAAAGGGAAACTCGGCACGGGGGTCCTCGCCATCATTAATACGTTTCGAAAAGAGTGACATTATTGTATTCGCGATACTCGAAAAATTATTTGTCCATTAATGGAGATCTCGACATGGATAATTCAGCCGCTCGGGTGTGTACCTCGCATATGCGTACAAAAATAATAATTAATTAGTTATTGTTGTTCAAAGTTAACAATTTATAATTGTAATGATAATTATTAGGCAATTAATAAATGACATGTAATCAAATTAATCATGCGCTAACGAGTGATATTGGCAATTGAATAAAAAGGTTACTTCCCTGTTTTGAGGAACGAGTTGTTGTTGTTGTCCACGTTCTTCTTCTTCTTCTTCTTCTTCTTCTTCTTTTTTTTTTTTTTTGGTTTAGGCCCGATGAGGCCTGTAAAACCTTTTTATTTTTTTGTTATTTTTTTTGTTTTTGGGCCTGATTAGGCCCTTTTTTTTATATTGGGCTGGTTGGCCCGTTCCCTTTGGAACCCTAGGGCAGCTGCTGCTTGCACTCGCTGCAGGCTCCACGCCAACAGCGTGGCGGCGGTGATTATGGCAGCCACGGCATCAACACTGGTGGATGGTGGAGGGCTTGCCGGGGCTGGAGATCGTGATGCGGTACCGCATCGTCGCCGTGAGCCACCTTTGCACTGGTACAAAATCGCGGACAGGAGGGGCACCGCAACAGAGCAAGAGAAGCGCGGTGCGGTCGTGGGTTTGCAGCAGAGGCGGCGAGCATGGAAGGTGAATGACTTCACCTCCTCCCTCTGACCCCGGCGATTGGAGATCGGTACTGTCCATGCTCGTTTCGAATCCAAACGAGTTTCTGTGTGGGTCACGGGTTGGGGACGGAGACGGAGAGAAAAACGGGTGTGAATCGAAATAGAGGGAAAACCAGAGGTTCAGCGGCGGAGTGGGGACTCGGGCCTGCGGTTCGATCACGAACGAACCTGCAACAATGATGAAGGTGCGGGTTGAGTCGCGAGTCGCTGTTGGAGATGACCCCCGGTTCCGATTACGATGGCTGTTGGCGGCGCAGATATGGTGTTCGAATCTTCATGGTCATGGTGTGTTCGTACGGCGGCGGTGGGCTCTTCCGTGTTGGTGGGCTGCGCAATCATGGTGGCACTTGAAGGATAAGGACCACCACTGTGATGAAAGCGAAGGAGCAGCGGCACTGTGAACGACACCGTGTACGATACCGACACAGCATGGTGAACCTCAACCAGAGCCACACGTGCTTTTTTTTTTTTGTTTATTTTTTTTTTTTGAATGTGGATGGGGATCGAAGTTTATCGTTTCCCACAGACGGCGCCAATGTAGTGGATCTGAGAAATAGATCCACCACGATGTGTTTTGGTGGTTGTTGCAGCTGACGAGGGTGACCCCGGTCCTACGTACCCCAAGTGATAAGGGGATCAAACCACACGTAGTTCTTGAGAGCAGGGATGAGAGAACATACCTTAGCCCCTATAGCATGGCGATACTTATAGGGGAAGTTGTGTTGTGATGCCTTATGGGCCTATTCGGCCCAGTAGGGCTGACATGGCTCTTAGAGGATAAGAAGGATGAGTTATTCACCCTTATCCTGTACTAGAGAGCTCATGCTTATCCTGTAGCGGTAGGATTTATTATTGGTTAACCCTACAATACCAATGAGCACTTGATTATGATTATTATTGTATTACGCTGTGCTTGGCATTTTATGGATTGTACAGGTTAAAAAGGTTCCTAGATTGAGGGGGAGCTCTCAAGTGCTAGAGGTTTAATTATTTTGTCATCCTCAAAAAGGGGGGAGATTGTAAAATCAAGTCTCCGATTAAGGTGGATTAATTTTGATGATGACAATGTAATTAAATTATGGACTTAATTTGAAGAATGCAAGCCCAACAATAAAGAAGATCAAGTGCTTAGTTTAATTATTCATTCTCATTTATTCTTATTGTATTTTATTTTATTTATGAGAGTGGGTAGTTTAGGTTTTTATTCTCACATAAGGTCAAATAATGATCATGCATGAAAGGTTGAGATTAAAACCAATTTGACTTGAGAAGAGAATTGAAAACAATGTTAGAAAAACTTAATTTTTCCAACATTGAGCAATTCACTCGAGTGATTCTCAATTCACTCGAGTGATTTATGAATTTTCAGTAATATAGCCGTTGGATAAAGTAAAAAGGCAACACTATCAGAGCTGGCCAAAAACACTCGAGTGTTTTCAAAAAGACTCGAGTGATTTAGGTCTATCAGCAAAATTTTTAAACGTTAGAAGAGGACAAAAAGGAAGAATAACTTGGTTTTTGCTTCCCTTTTATCCCCTCACTTATATTCTGAAGAGTGGCCATTATCCAAGGTGAACAAGCTTACACTCTTTCATTGATTCTCTCTCTCTCAAGTGTTAAAAATCATTTCTCTCTCTAAACTCAACCAAGCATTCATCTTTATTATTTGTCTTAGTGAGTTAAGAGAGTGTGCTTCATTTGTAAGAGAATTATTTGTTGTAAAATTCTCAAACACTCAAACACTTTAGCTTGTTTAGAAAATCTTGGTGAGGTATCCAAGTACTTGGTGAGGTATCCAAGTTCTCAAGTCTTGGGAGGTTCTCAAGCACAAAGACTAAGAGGATTCTTAGCTTGGTGGGCTCTTGGAGGTTCCAAGGAGTTTAAGAAGAAGGGACTCTTCATCACCAAATCAAGTTGGGGTAGAAATTTCAAGAGTTTGGTACACTCTTGAAAAGGGTTAGGATTGAGTGAGGAATCTCAATTTATCCTTGTAATTTCTAACAATTTGATCACTAGTAGAAACTCCTAAGTTGATTAGGGGGACTGGATTAGCACTCTAGATTGAGTGTGAACCAGGATAAAATTGGTGTTGTCTCTCTCTTTTATAGCTTTCTTAGTTTTCAAGTAAAACCAAACCCTAAGTTCTCTAGAAAGGGGCTTTTATAATTCTAGTAGCAATTGGTTGCAATTAACTTGTTTTCAACTTGTTTTAACTTAGTTTAATTTCCCTCTACTTTGATTTATATCTACCCTGGATTAGTCTTTAAGAAATTGAATCATTTTGCTAAATTTCTCTGAAACTGCTCCTTTCTGTTCTGCATAAAACACTCGAGTGTTTTTCAATTCACTCGAGTATTTCGTAGCATTTCACTCGAGTGTTCTTCATTTTCACGCGAGTGTTTTTCAGGTTTTCTGAAAAACACGCGAGTGTTTTTAAATTCACTCGAGTAAATTGCCCAGTTTCAGAAAAACAAGCTTTTGATCAATTATCTTTTAATTGCACCGAAAATTAGTCACTGTTGCTTCCATATTACTATTCACCCCCCTCTAGTAATTGCTAAGCTCGCTTGTTGGTTTCCAACAGGTGTTTGTTGGAAAATCGGGGTTTTTATTACATAAAGTGGAAAACTGAGTTTTGGGCTGGGGATACTTGATTGACTTAAACATTTTTATATACAAGCCCCCTAAGGTTGAATGATTGTTCCATGTAAAATCTCAAGCCAATTGGAGCAAGTTAGTGTTTTTGAACAAATTTAATCTAACGTGCTCCGATCGATTCGATATTTTTACTCAACCTTTGGCTAAGTACAAGTGATGTCCCTTAAAGTTTTGAAGCCATCCAGAGTTTAATTACTAATTTTCAAACAAATCTGATTTAGGTTTAGCCCCGACAATTACAATTCTTTGGCAAAATGGTCGTAGGGTTAAAACTGAACCTAATGAACTCTGAGTGACCTGAAAATTTATCATGATACTCTTGTATGTGTAGGGACACTACTTGGAAAATTTCAAAAACATCAGGAAAATGAAGTGATGAAAATGTATTTTTATTACCCTCAGTAATCCTATTCCCCGAACCCTTTTCTTAAACTGATTTTCATATATGTGATGATTGTTAAGATTGCGTGGATAGATGAAGATTTACCCTAAGTTAGGCTAGATAGATAAGGACTAAGTTAGGAAGAGGTAGGGATTGAGTAATGCTTGTGTTTGAAGTATATGATGTTGTGAATTATTGTTGCATATGTTTGAATTGTGTATGATGCGTATGTGATTTATAACTGCCTAATTGATGAATGTGCTTGACTAGGATTTAGGAGTAGGGGATAGGTTGTATGTTTTGGGGTTAGGCTATAATCAAACCCTTGAGGGTATTAGTGTTTAGGGCCTAATAATACCCTTTCCAAACCTCTGATATAAAATTCCGGAGGAAACCCAATTGATCTTAGAAACCATTTCCGACTTCCTTGGGAAGCAAAACCCGAATTTTGGGAGTCTTATTAGTGGGACTCTTGAAATGTTAGTCGTAAGAAGAGTAAACCTTAGAGAACCTGTTAGAGTCTTCGCGTCGAGACTAACCAAATCAAACCATAAATTCGTACTCTTCATTGAGTGCAAGAGCTTAGTGACGTACTAACGCAGGATGGTATGCCGTTTTCCAAGTGGGGGAGTAAAACCCAAGGAAGTGAGTATTGTAGTAGAAAACCCTTGTCTGGGATGGTTCTCCATTTAAGGATTTTGAACGGAATTTCGGGGACGAAATTCCAATAAGTGGGGGACAATTGTAACATCCCGTTATTTATAATACCTCTAGTAAAATAATTAAGCGATTTAATATGATGTTTTCAAGATTTGCGTGTTTTAATAAAATTTTGATTTCATAAATATAATTGAAATATGTTTTCTAGTTTAAATAAGTATAAATTTGTTATAATATGTTTTTCAAAAAAATAAAAGAGTACTTTTATTTAGTTTAAATTAACATTTTGATAGGGAGCTCAAGTGGCAAGCCTTAGAGGCATTTTTATAAATAGTTTCTTCAGAAAAATATGTTTAACTTAATATTTTGAGTTTCCCTGTAAATTTTCATAGTGTTCGGAGGCTGTTTTATTTTTAACTTCTGGACTGGTTTAATATATTACCGGTTTAAGTTATATATAATAATCTTCTACTTCAACATTTTAAATATTATATATTATCAAGTTTAATATGAAGATTTATAAAATATATTTACTTTTGAATTTCAATAATTTTTCTTACACAATAACTATCCGGAGGGATCGGTAACTCTTTATTATTTTTCAATCAATTTTGAGTAATTCAAAATACAATATTATTTTACCTAAATGTATTTTATTATTTGGATCATCAAACTTTTAACTATAATCCAAAATACCTACACACATTGACCCACAAATTAAAGCATATTGTTAAAACATGTATTTAATACCTAAATCTACCCGTAGTCCCACCCATGACCCTTAACATCAATAATATATAATATATATGTATATAAAGCCCATGTACTCACCCACCGCGTGAACTAAAGGAAATAGAAAAAAAAAAAAAAGAAAGGAAAGAAGATTGGATGAGTAGCAGCGAGAAAGAGTGACGGGGCGACGCAGGTCAGAGGAAAACTTAAGGTTTTTCAAATTCCTCGATCCAATAATTTAAGATTCAACCGTTCAAACTCAAATTTTTCTTAGATATATAACATCCTCAACTCCCTCTACCCATCCATGAAATTTATTCGACGATCCGTCAATATTTTATTATCCCTATATTTTCAAATAAAGAGATATTTATGACAAAAGTGATATATTTTTAGTATATAATGATATATATTTATTATTTTGACAAAAATGAGTTTATTTGATATATATTTTTTTAATGTTATAATTAGTTTTACATATGTCCCTAATTAGATCCAACGCGTGGTTATTGACCTTGACATTGGAGCAAGTGCGGATGAAAACGTGGCTCTGTTGTTATTGCTAGGATTTCCAGGTAAGGGGAGTCTCTTTTCCACACTTTGGGTTAGGAATAGTTAGGGTTTATAATAGTATTTGGGTATAATAATTAGACCGGGTTGTGGGTAGCAAAATGGTTTTTGATTTAGTGTTGGTTTAGGAGAGATTAGTATATTTATGGTTGATTTGTATTTATTTAATTGTTTATGAATGAATTCTCTTTTATTAATATTAAAGTAGGAAGTGAAGAACCCTAGGGAGTTGTGTAACATCCCAAATTTAATTCCAAGCAATAATTAATTAATTAATATAGTTAAAGTGGAAGGAATGAGTAGATTAATGACTTAACGAATTTTAGTGGATAGGTGAGTGGTAATTATAAGTCCTAGGGGCTGTAAAGAAGGCAATTGTGGCTTCGGGCAAAGTCATATAAGCGAAATCGGGAGTTAAATCGGCGTTTTCGATGTTAGAAATCAACCGAAAAGAGAAAATTAGAAATTTATTATAGGATGCTAAGGAAATAAATTCCACCGTTGGATGTGAAGTTTAGGGGGTTAAGAAGCTTGCCTAAAAATTTGGACCCGATCCGACGGTTAACGAAAAAGTTACGGCGAATCGAAGTTTCAAGTTCCTGGTGCACGCCCAGGCGCACCGGTGCATGCCCAGGCGCACCAGGGTGCAATTGGTGCACCAACTCAGGGAGCTAGACGCTCAGGCGCGCATATCATGCGCCCAGGAGCGCCCCGTGCGCACCAGTCGCGCCAGCCAAGGGAAAATGGCGCACCAGCACGCCCCACCAGCACTAGCACGCGCGCCAGCTCGCATCAGCAGCACCAACTGGTGCGTGACCGCGCTCAGGCGCGTCTGAACAGCGCTCAGGCGCGCGCGACACCAGATCAGATCTGGTGCATTGGATTCAGCTTGGGCACCAAGTTGGCCCATCTCAGCCGTCCGATTCACCTTGTCTTGGCATAAAACAAATTACAACAACAACAACACCACATTTCATCCATCATCAACATCATCTCTTCCTCCTCCTCCTCTTCCATCATCCTCCTCATTCTTCCATTCTCTCCACCCTTCTCTCCTCCTTGGTCCAAAAAGCACTCCATCACTCTTCATCATCAAACACTTGATTTTGGGCACCTCAAACCCAAAACCAACAAAACCCCATCAAACCTTGCACCATGGGAGTGAGTTGAAGCCCCATTTCTCTTCCTCCTTCCTCCACAGGATTTGATCCCTCCTTCCTTCTTCTTGGACTTTTCAATTTTCATCATCACTTGGGGGTTTTGGCTTCATGCTTTCCAACTCAAAACAAGTCAAGGATAAGGAACTCACACACCAAGGATCCAAGAGCTAGGACTTGAAATTCATCATCACCTCTTAAGAAGGTAAGAGGGTTCGTATTACCTTAGCTTAGGAAGTAGATTCTCTTTAGTTATAGTGATGGCTAGGGGTAGAGAGGGAGTATAGCATAAAAACCATAGGGTATGTGATAATAAAAATAAAGGAAATAATTAGTGGAGAATAGAAAGAGTAACTAGTGAAATTTGTGAGAACAAATGCATGTATAATAGTGGATAGGAGGAGAATAATGGACAAAGTAGATATATATAATTAGAGAGTAATGAGAATAACTGGATGACAAAACATAAGGAAATTATAAAGGAACTAAGAGTGAATAATAGAGCGAAAATAATTAGAGACTCGTTGTAAGCTTGAAAAGACATGGAAATTGTGGAAGGAATAAAATGTTATATTATTGGGATAACCAAGAGATAGGTAAAGAAAAGGGAAAGTGTTAGTGATAAACTTGTTTTAATTTAGGAGTACGAGGTGCAATAATTAAGGAAAATATAGAGATAAGTATGCTAAGTAAAAAGGATAATTGTTGTAGATAATGACTTGAGTTGAATAATGGAATTGAAAGGAAATTAGATAATAAATGGGTTAGTAATGAGAGTAATAATTGGACAATGGGAAATTATATTGTTAATGTGAGAAAGGACCACCTATTTAGGTGTGGGTATGGGAATGTGAAAGGTGAGTTTAGGTATGAACGACCCCTACCAAAGGGAGTGCGACAATACTAACGATTAGGATGGAACCTTCCGAATGGAAGTGCGGATAGGCGTAAATTCATAGGATCCTCCCTAAGTGGAGTGCGAATATATATACATATATATGGACCCTCCATAACGGAGCGTGTATAGATTAGGTTTGACCCTCCATAACAGAGCGTGTATAGATTAGGATGGACCCTCCATAACGGAGCGTGTATAGATTAGGTTCGACCCTCCATAACGGAGCGTGTATAGATTAGGATGGACCCTCCATAACGGAGCATGTATAGATTAGGTTCGACCCTCCATAACGGAGCGTGTATAGATTAGGATGGACCCTCCATAACGGTGCGTGTATAGATTAGGTTCGACCCTCCATAACGGAGCGTGTATAAATTAGGATGGACCCTCCATAACGAAGCGTGTATAGATTAGGTTCGACCCTCCATAACGGAGCGTGCGTAGAGTAGGACCCTCCAAAATAGAGTGTGAATTTTAGACCCTCCCGTAGGGAGTGTGACTAGGTATAATTAGGACCCGTCCTTGTGGTGTGCGATCAATGGAAATAATACCCACCGAAAGGTGCGCGAAAGAATGAAATGGAAAGATTAGAAAGGCATAGGGAAATCATGTAACTGAAATCATAGGGAAATGTTGAGCTGTATAAAAGGAAAGTGAGGTAGTATATGATTTGGATAGTATGGAGTAGGGTAAGGACCTTGGTTTATTACTATGCTTTCTTAGAAGCTATATTTCTATGTTCTGTGTAATTCTACCCTTCTTGATATACTTTTACAGGTACCGAAGCGGAGCATGCACTAGTTGTGGCCGAGCAGGGGCACACTCCACAACGTGGAGTGTGAACATTAGGGGGTGATATTATATTGGTCCAAGAATTTAACTTTGGCTTTTGATGTATATAAATATTATGTAATGCCTTTTGGGGAAATTAAACTATTTTATAACTTGATTATTATTGTTTTGGAGACGATGTACTCGAATGTAATGAACTGATTTGTATTTTGCCCTGCTGGCATACTGTTGATTATATGAAAATATTTATCACAGGTTTTCAAGGCGAACACTTATTTTTGGGATATCCATAAAACAAAGGAAACTCTGTCCGATGTGACAGAGATTTTTACAAGCTAAAATGGTTTTAAAAAGAAATTTTCAAGTCACTAAATAAATCGGGGTAGTTAGAATGTTATTTAAGATAGGGTGTTACATTTTTGGTATCAGAGCAGTTTTTCCTCGGCCCTTGGAGTTATTCACTACTCCAGTGGTTACTCATCAAGCGAGTAACCGATGTAAAGTTAGATGTCCAAGTGTTAGAGTCGAGGTAGAAATCCTATTAGGATTATGATTGAATGTATAGGTGTGTGAAGCTATGCATGCATATGTATGTTATTCTCTGATATGTATGAATTAGTGGTATTAGTTGTCGGTGAATTCTCAAGTAGGATAGAATTATAATGAACTAGGATAAAGTTTGAGAGAAAGACATGGTAGGACAACACTAGGATAAGTAAAATAGGACACATAGGTAGACAGTAACTAGTGTGTGAATATGAATGGATAGCGTTCATTTTGATATTTGTGTGTGTGTGTTGATGTGAAATGCTGCAATGTATGCTTGAATGATGTGTGTGTTTGATTAGAGTTTTTAGGAATGGTTAAGAAATTGAAGAACTCTGGGTAGAATAGAACCAAACCCATGGTGGTATTGTTGTTTAATGGAGTGTAAGAGTAGGATTGGTCGTCCTGGCTCTTACAACTGTTAAGTGACGTTATCATCAGTAAACCAGACAGTGATATTACCATTGATGAATGTGAGATTGGGATTGACCACCTCGATCTTTGCATTTATTAATGGCCGATGTCATTGAAAGTTTTTAAGTAGAACAGAAACTAACCCGACATTGAAGGAAGGAAATCGACCTGAATAGTACCCTTTTCAAAACCTTGTGTCAAAATTGCTGAGGGAATCCAGTTGACCCTAGAAACTATCTCCAATTCCCTTGGAGAGATAAGCCTGATTTTAGAAATCCAAAGACTTATTCGGAGTCTTACTAGCAAGACTCTTGAAAATGATTAACCGTGAGAAAAACCAACCTTAAAAACCTCGTAGAGTCCCCGCACTGAGACTAACCGATTTGAACTAAAGACCGAACTCTTCATAGAGTGAAAGGAATTTGGTGGCGTACTAATGCAAATGGTATGCCGATTCCAAGTGGGGGAGTAGACCAAAGGGAAGTAAGTATTGTAGTCGAAGGACCTTGCATTGGGATGGTTCTCCATTAAAGGAATTAAACGGAATTTCGGGGACAAAATTCCAATAAGTGGGGGAGAATTGTAACATCCCAAATTTAATTCCAAGCAATAATTAATTAATTAATATAGTTAAAGTGGAAGGAATGGGTAGATTAATGACTTAATGAATTTTAGTGGATAGGTGAGTGGTAATTATAAGTCCTAGTGGCTGTAAAGAAGGCAATTGTGGCTTCGGGCAAAGTCATATAAGCGAAATCGGGAGTTAAATCGGCGTTTTCGATGTTAGAAATCAACCGAAAAGAGAAAATTAGAAATTTATTATAGGATGCTAAGGAAATAAATTCCACCGTTGGATGTGAAGTTTAGGGGGTTAAGAAGCTTGCCTAAAAATTTGGACCCGATTCGACGGTTAACGAAAAAGTTACGGCGAATCGAAGTTTCAAGTTCCTGGTGCACGCCCAGGCGCACCGGTGCACGCCCAGGCGCACCAGGGTGCAATTGGTGCACCAACTCAGGGAGCTAGACGCTCAGGCGTGCCAATCATGCGCCCAGGCGCGCCCCGTGCGCACCAGTCGCGCCAGCCAAGGGAAAATGGCGCACCAGCACGCCCAACCAGCACCAGCACGCGCGCCAGCTCGCATCAGCAGCACCAAATGGTGCGTGACCGCGCTCAGGCGCGTCTAAACCGCGCTCAGGCGCGCGCGACACCAGATCAGATCTGGTGCGTTGGATTCAGCTTGGGCACCAAGTTGGCCCATCTCAGCCGTCCGATTCACCTTGTCTTGGCATAAAATAAATTACAACAACAACAACACCACATTTCCTCCATCATCAACATCATCTCTTCCTCCTCCTCTTCCATCATCCTCCTCATTCTTCCATTCTCTCCACCCTTCTCTCCTCCTTGGTCCAAAAAGCACTCCATCACTCTTCATCATCAAACACTTGATTTTGGGCACCTCAAACCCAAAACCAACAAAACCCCATCAAACCTTGCACCATGGGAGTGAGTTGAAGCCCCATTTCTCTTCCTCCTTCCTCCACACGATTTGATCCCTCCTTCCTTCTTCTTGGACTTTTCAATTTTCATCATCACTTGGGGGTTTTGGCTTCATGCTTTCCAACTCAAAACAAGTCAAGGATAAGGAACTCACACACCAAGGATCCAAGAGCTAGAACTTGAAATTCATCATCACCTCTTAAGAAGGTAAGAGGGTTCGTATTACCTTAGCTTAGGAAGTAGATTCTCTTTAGTTATAGTGATGGCTAGGGGTAGAGAGCGAGTATAGCATAAAAACCTTAGGGTATGTGATAATAAAATAAAGGAAATAATTAGTGGAGAATAGAAAGAGTAACTAGTGAAATTTGTGAGAACAAATGCATGTATAATAGTGGATAGGAGGAGAATAATGGACAAAGTAGATATATATAATTAGAGAGTAATGAGAATAACTGGATGACAAAACATAAGGAAATTATAAAGGAACTAAGAGTGAATAATAGAGCGAAAATAATTAGAGACTCGTTGTAAGCTTGAAAAGACATGGAAATTGTGGAAGGAATAAAATGTTATATTATTGGGATAACCAAGAGATAGGTAAAGAAAAGGGAAAGTGTTAGTGATAGACTTGTTTTAATTTAGGAGTACGAGGTGCAATAATTAAGGAAAATATAGAGATAAGTATGCTAAGTAAAAAGGATAATTGTTGTAGATAATGACTTGGGCTGAATAATGGAATTGAAAGGAAATTAGATAATAAATGGGTTAGTAATGAGAGTAATAATTGGACAATGGGAAATTATATTGTTAATGTGAGAAAGGACCACCTATTTAGGTGTGGGTATGGGAATGTGAAAGGTGAGTTTAGGTATGAACGACCCCTCCCAAAGGGAGTGCGACAATACTAACGATTAGGATGGACCCTTCCGAATGGAAGTGCGGATAGGCGTAAATTCATAGGATCCTCCCTAAGTGGAGTGCGAATATATATACATATATATGGACCCTCCATAACGGAGCGTGTATAGATTAGGTTCGACCCTCCATAACGGAGCGTGTATAGATTAGGTTCGACCCTCCATAACGGAGCGTGTATAGATTAGGATGGACCCTCCATAACGGAGCGTGTATAGATTAGGTTCGACCCTCCATAACGGAGGGTGTATAGATTAGGATGAACCCTCCATAACGGAGCGTGTATAGATTACGTTCGACCCTCCATAACGGAGCGTGTATAGATTAGGATGGACCCTCCATAACGAAGCGTGTATAGATTAGGTTCGACCCTCCATAACGGAGCGTGCGTAGAGTAGGACCCTCCACAATAGAGTGTGAATTTTAGACCCTCCCGTAGGGAATGTGACTATGTATAATTAGGACCCGTCCTTGTGGTGTGCGATCAATGGAAATAATACCCACCGAAAGGTGCGCGAAAGAATGAAATGAAAAGATTAGAAAGGCATAGGGAAATCATGTAACTGAAATCATAGGGAAATGTTGAGCTGTATAAAAGGAAAGTGAGGTAGTATATGATTTGGATAGTATGGAGTAGGGTAGGACCTTGGTTTATTACTATGCTTTCATGGAAGCTATATTTCTAAGTTCTGTGTAATTCTACCCTTCTTGATATACTTTTACAGGTACCGAAGCGGAGCATGCACTAGTCGTGGCCGAGCAGGGGCACACTCCACAACGTGGAGTGTGAACGTTAGGGGGTGATATTATATTGGTCCAAGAATTTAACTTTGGCTTTTGATGTATATAAATATTATGTAATGCCTTTTGGGGAAATTAAACTATTTTATAACTTGATTATTATTGTTTTGGAGACGATGTACTCGAATGTAATGAACTGATTTGTATTTTGCCCTGCTGGCATACTGTTGATTATATGAAAATATTTATCATAGGTTTTCAAGGCGAACTCTTATTTTTGGGATATCCATAAAACAAAGGAAACTCTGTCCGATGTGACAGAGATTTTTACAAGCTAAAATGGTTTTAAAAAGAAATTTTCAAGTCACTAAATAAATCGGGGTAGTTAGAATGTTATTTAAGATAGGGTGTTACAAGTTGACTTATATTCGAGTACTCTGAGACATACCTGAGTATGTCGATTGATTTGTGATATTGGTTGATGGTTGATAAATTGATGCATTTACTAAGGATTTTATATGTGAGTAATTGATGGTGCATGTTTTTTTAAAAATTAAAACTGGAAATTTGATGTAAAAAGAAATAATAAATTGGAATTTGAAATGAATTTATATTTAGATATAACTTGAAAATGGTTGTGTGTGAATAATGTTTGGAAATATATGTTATTTGTGTACTTGACTATTGAGAATGCGTTTTTGATATGGAATAAAAAGGGAATGCAGTGTGATCTGATCCTTGGGCAAGCCGGCACACTAGGTGCCTTGCTAGGTGGTGAATTGCCTGCTAGGGCCAAATTCCTGTCAGGTCAATTGCCCATTAGGTCCTAAATTCCCGTTAGGCGTCGGTGCACCAAAGGATCAATCCCACTGCATAACCACCTAAATAATAATAATAATATGTGAATTGGAAATTTATGAGAATTGAATTAATTAAATTAACCAGCATAGTCCTAACGGGTGATGCCTAATGGGTGTCTCAGTCCTGACAGGTTTAAAGTCCCTAGTAGGTGCCGAATTGCCTAGCAGGTGCGTCAATTCCTGGTGGTGCAAAGGTAAATGGAAATTAAGGAAATGGAGATGGTATATCTAATGGATAACAGAAATGAACAATGGAATTATGGAATTTGGAATTTTATGTGTGCTGAATTATGAATTGAATGTGCTGATTGTGACCATATGATTGTATTGTGTGTGACTGTATGATTGATGGAAGTAACCGGCGCAGGATGGTTGTGAGACCCTGTGGCCAATTAATAATAGGTAACCGGCGCAGGATGGTTGTGAGATCCTGTGGCCAATTAATAAAGGGTAACCGGCACAGGATGGTTGTGAGACCCTGTGGCCAAATGATAATAAGGAATATGGAAATGTGTTTGAAATTGTTAATATGTAACTGTGATGCATTTTGTTAATCCATGACTTGATTTAGTTATTATTCTCGAATTTCTATTATGACTATTTACTATCTTATAATCCATTGTGTTGTGAAAAGGTCTCACCCTTAGTGGTTAACATTTTAGGTGCTTAATCAAGGAGCTTGAAGATTGTAACATCCCAAATTTAATTCCTAGTATAATTGATGATGGTCAAGCTTAGAGTGAAGGAAATAACGATATTGAGTTAAAAATAGTGGATTGAAGGATTGATTTAGGGTTAACAACATAGGATATTAGGAAATTCAAAATAAAATATTTACAACTCTACACATAAATTCCACCGTTGGATGTGAAGATTGGTATGTAGGGAAGCTTGCTTTAAAATTTGAGGAAGATCCACCGGGTAACGAAGAAGTTATGGCCATTCAAAGTCTGGGTGCTGCAAACTCTGCAACTTAATCGATTAAGCTGCAGCTTAATCGATTAAGCCCAGAAAATTTGAAACTTCATAATCGATTATTAATCAATTAAAACCTGTAGGTGCAGAAAAAAAATAAAAGCGTTCCCTCACTTCTTTCTTGCCATATTCGAATCTCTCTCCTAAGGCACTAGTTCACTCATTCTAATTGATCAATTCTCAAGGGAATCACTCCAATTTCAACATCAAACTTCCTTCCTCCTTGATCCAAGTAAGTATTCAAGCCTTTGATTCCTTCCCTCTCTCTCTCTAATTCGAGTTTTCTCTCTCCTCCCTCTCATGGAGGTTTTCATTTCTAAGCATAGAACCTTCAAGTTTTCCATGGGGTTTAGTTTGAGAATCATGGAATGAGCAATAACCCTCATTTTTGTGGCTTTATAATAGGTTCTATCACTCTCTTGTGGATTTTGAGCTCTTGGTGGGCAAACTCAAGTATAGGACACTTGGACTCTCCTTATCCTTAAGTGTTTGAGGTAAGGGGGTGGATATAGTGAGCTTTGCCTTGTTCTAGGGAGTAGGTTCTAGCTAGTATATAATGCTTGTTAGGGTTATGTGTTAGGGGAGAACATTAGATTATAAATCCCTAGGTTATTGAATATGAAATCCTAATTAATTAAATGTGCATGATGATTGGATGTTAAGACTAGGAAAAGGAAACCCAATAATATAAGAATGAATTATTTGATAAATGAAATTTGGTTAATGATTATATTGAAGTACATGAGGAATTGGGTAATGTGAAAGTGAAGTTGACATAAATGATTTCTATGATTATTGACTTTATTTGTAAAGTTGTGAATTAAATGATAATTAATTACTGTAGCAAATATATGTATGTGTTGTGCAGTAAATTGATATAGGAAGAAAGGGAATGGAAACGATTAAATGTGATAAATGTGCATATTTGTATCTAATTGTTAAATAAGTAAAAATGTTAAGTATTATCAATTGTGAATAAAGATCATGGTTTATGAATTGAACTTGTGAATATAGGAAACGGAAGTAAAATGATTATGTGCAAACCAAAGTAAAAGATGATATATGCAAAATTAAAATGAACGGCGAATCTAAATGTTGGGCTATAAAAGAGAACACTATTTGGTATGATTGTGATAACTGAGAAAGGAAATGAATAAGGAAATTACATGAATAATTGTGTGTTGATTGTGGTTAAATGTGTTATGAATGAATGGTTTATAAAGAGAATGATGTTAAGTATAATGTAGGTGGTTGTATGAGGTACCTTCCGGTGTGGAGGTGAAGTACCCACCGGCCAAATTGTATGAGGTACCTTCCGGTGTGGAGGTGAAGTACCCATAGGCCAAATGTATGAGGTACCTTCCTGCGTGGAGGTGAAGTACGATTGAGTGTTGACCTCTGACCTAAGGGACACGAAATGAATAAAATGTTAAAAATGTGTTGACCTCTGACCTGAGGGACACGATATGAATTAAAATGAATGAGTGTTGACCTCTGACCTGAGGGACACCGGATTAAATAATGAGTTGGGTGTTGACCTCTGACCTGAGGGACACCGGGTGAAATGTGTATTGGTGTGTTGACCTCTGACCTGAGAGACACACCGTGAATTAAGAGATTGAAGTGTTGACCTCTGACCTGAGGGACACAATATGAATTATAATGAATGGGTGTTGACCTCTGACCTGAGGGACACATAATTTAAATAAGGAAAAGAATGGGAGCCTTAGATTGAGGTGATAAATGTGTTGAATGAAAATTGTGCATTGGCCTCTAATTTGAGGTGATGTACCTAAATAGAGTAAGTGTGTGAAATGATTAATGAAATGGATGTTGAGATGAATAAGGAAAATGGATGTGGAAATGAATAATGGAAACAGATGTTAAAATGAATAATAAAAATGGAAATTTGGAATGAATAATGAGTATGGTGTGCAATATGTGAATATATGTTTAATTGCTATTTGTGCTTGACCTAGCGGGTCGTTATGTCTAGTTAGAAACTGCCTTCTATTTCATGTGCAATGCTCACTCCCTTACATTTTCAGGTACGGAGATTGAGTTGGCACAGCCCCTGGCCGAGCAGGAGTACTTTCCCTTACAGGGAGAGTACGGTTATTATGGGATTTGGTGGATGTTATGAACTTAAGCCTCCTACACTATTTTGATGTAAAATTTGTTATTCATATTTTAAGTGAGGCTTAGGATGTTTTATTTTGACAAAGTCATATGTTTTGGTTATGACACTCAAACTTAGTATTTTCCGCTATTACTCTGATATATTTGGAGCCCATGGGGCCTTGATATGATTTAGAAATATAATATGAAGCCCTGCTGGCTATTAGTTGTTTATTTGAAAATTGTTTATCACAGGTTAAATTTTGGATTAGTCCGAAAAACAAACCAAACTCCGTCCGTTTGACGGTTGATTTTAATGAATTAAAAATGAATTTTTAAGTCCGTATTTTAGTATAAGGGGAATTTAGGGTAATTAATTATAGGGTGTTACATTTATGGTATCAGAGCAGTTTCTCCTCGGCCATGGAGTTGTACAAACTCCAAATGATTACTCACCTAGCGAGTAATTGATGCTCATAGTAATAGTTTAAGATTATAATAGGATAATTATAGTACTATGTATCTACTTAGTAATTGAGTCTTACTGGTCTGTTCTCTCTGGCTAAGCAGTATGGCTGGAAGAAGGGCTGGTAATGATGGACTTGCTGCTATTCTGGAGCATCTGTCTCAGATGCAGCAGCAGCAGGGGGAACAGATGGCAACCGCTGCAGCGGCAGCAGCTACCGCAGCAGCAGCAGCTCTGCAACCAGCTCCAGTTGAGATTGGCTGGATGTCTCGGTTCCGAAAGAATAATCCGCCTCGCTTTGAAGGTGGAAATGACCCGGATGGAGCACAGAGGTGGATACAGGAGATAGAGAAGATTCTCCGTTCTATTCAACCACCAATGGAGCAGTATGTTCGACTAGCTGAATTCATGCTGACCAATGAGGCAGAACATTGGTGGGACCAGCAGAGGAGAGGATTGGCGGCAGCTAATCCTGTGATTCCTTGGGAGATGTTCAAGGATCTATTCCTGGGGAAGTATTTCCCTGAAGATGTTAGGAGGGAGAAGGAGATTGCTTTTCTCCAATTGACTCAAGGGTCTATGTCTGTAGGGGACTACGCAGCTCGGTTTGAAGATCTCATCCGATTTTCTGATTATCGGTATGCAAGTGACTGGGGCAAGTGTGTTAAGTTTGAAGCTGGACTTAGGAGTGATATTCGCCTCTCGTGTAAGTATCACAACATTGATAACTTTGCTCGCTTGGTCAAAATGGCAAGCACCTATGAGAAGGGTCTCAAACGAAAGCTAGCTGATGAGAGATCTCGGGCAAACCAGAGAATCGGAGGTCAAAGTAAGGACAAGGGACCGATTCAGAAGTCAGGACCATACTCTCATTATGGGGTCACGTTTCCTAGGGAATCCGGACCAATAGTGAATGCTTATGGTCCCATACCAACTTGTCAGCACTGTCGCAGGATGCATAGGGGAGTGTGCTGGACATTGGGTCGAAAGGAGGGGTTATGCTTTCACTGTGGACAACCCGGACATTTTGCTTCAAATTGTCCTAAGAACACAATGAAGAAGGAGATTAATGCTACTAAGGCACAGAAGGCCCATGGTGGTCCATCATTGCAGAAGGGAAAATTGTTTACCGTCAAGGGTGACGAGGTGGACCCAGCTGATATGGCCGCAGGTAACTAATGTTTGCCATGTCCATGCATAATGTTTCTAAGTTCAATTGATGTGGAGTTAGTTTTCTCCTTAGTTAGCTAAATAGTGAGTTAGTAATGTCTTAGGGTAGAATTGTTTAAAACATGTTGGATATCTGCCTCTCCAAATGCAATCCTGTTCTTATAGATAACATATGAAAGACCTTAGAAAGAATTCTTAAGTTTGAGAATTCTAGTACCAAGTGACCAATACTATGTTGTGATGTTGTTATTTGATGTAATGTGAGGTTAGAACTGATCACTCTAATCCTTGCATTAGTTAAATGATGACGTCATTGACAGAACCTGACAGTGATGTGTTGTTGGTAGACGTGAGGTTGGGATTGATCACCTCAATTCTTGCATCTATCAATAAATGCTATCATTGTAACCTCTAAAGTGAAAATAGACAACCAAAGTAGTGTAGCTAATTGTTGAATCCTAGGAAATGAATTAAGAAAACTCTCCAGAAATTATTCTTAATCATCCTATCAACTAAACCAATCATTGAGCAATTTGATAATTGCTTCGAATCTTTTCCCGGTTGTTAGATAACCATTCATAAAAATAGCCGGTTGTGTCAAAATTGAAAAACCCTGCATTAAGACCAAACAACTCTAAACACAAATCTTTTCGTACCCTTCACCTTTGGTAGTTGGGTAAATCTTGGAACTAATGTGGACTCCTTCCTTCCTATTCTTTTAATCGATTCATGGAAGAAGTTGAATGTGGAGCATTTAATAGGAATTGTGCCTGCTCTAATCAACTAAGCATTGGGGTGCTTCTTGTTCATGAATGCTTATGCTTTTGAAAGGTTCTAAACCTTACCCGGTGCCAGTCAATCCTGGGGAGAAGATAAACTCTAAGGCGTTCTATCCTACAAAACTCTTCGCATGCCACGATCCCAGGGTATCTATTCTGGGAAAGATTCTAAAACTATTCCGGAAATGCTAAATATTTCGAGTTGTCCCGTATCTAGCTAATGCAACTCCTGTCTTGCATCTATCCGAAGGACGATCGGAAGCGGATTCACCCGATCCCACATCCTTTAGCATAGAGGTAATTGGGTATGTTGATGCCAAGTGGGGGAGCACTTCCTACCTTAATTTAAATTTTGTCTAGGTAAGGGCAAATCGAAAGACCAACGGAAGAAACCAAAGGGGATTAAAGATAGGAATCGCGAGTCCTATCACCGGGGTGATTCTCCATTTACAGAACCTAACGGAATTTCGGGGGCGAAATTCCAATAAGTGGGGGAGAATTGTAACATCCCAAATTTAATTCCTAGTATAATTGATGATGGTCAAGCTTAGAGTGAAGGAAATAACGATATTGAGTTAAAAATAGTGGATTGAAGGCTTGATTTAGGGTTAACAACATAGGATATTAGGAAATTCAAAATAAAAGATTTAACACTCTAAACACAAATTCCACCGTTGGATGTGAAGATTGGTATGTAGGGAAGCTTGCTTTAAAATTTGAGGAAGATCCAACGGGTAACGAAGAAGTTATGGCCATTCAAAGTCGGGGTGCTGCAAACTTTGCAACTTAATCGATTAAGCTGCAGCTTAATCGATTAAGCCCAGAAAATTTGAAAGTTCATAATCGATTATTAATCGATTAAAACCTGTAGGTGCAGAAAAAAAATAAAAGCGTTCCCTCACTTCTTTCTTGCCATATTCGAATCTCTCTCTCCTAGGGCACTAGTTCACTCATTCTAATTCATCAATTCTCAAGGGAAACACTCCAATTTCATCATCAAACTTCCTTCCTCCTTGCTCCAAGTAAGTATTCAAGCCTTTGATTCCTTCCCTCTCTCTCTCTCTCTAATTCGAGTTTTCTCTCTCCTCCCTCTCATGGAGGTTTTCATTTCTAAGCATAGAACCTTCAAGTTTTCCATGGGGTTTAATTTGAGAATCATGGAATGAGCAATAACCCTCATTTTTGTGGCTTTATAATAGGTTCTATCACTCTCTTGTGGATTTTGAGCTCTTGGTGGGCAAACTCAAGTATAGCACACTTGGACTCTCCTTATCCTTAAGTGTTTGAGGTAAGGGGGTGGATATAGTGAGCTTTGCCTTGTTCTAGGGAGTAGGTTCTAGCTAGTATATAATGATTGTTAGGGTTATGTGTTAGGGGAGAACATTAGATTATAAATCCCTAGGTTATTGAATATGAAATCCTAATTAATTAAATGTGCATGATGATTGGATGTTAAGACTAGGAAAAGGAAACCCAATAATATAAGAATGAATTGTTTGATAAATGAAATTTGGTTAATGATTATATTGAAGTACATGAGGAATTGGGTAATGTGAAAGTGAAGTTGACATAAATGATTTCTATGATTATTGACTTTATTTGTAAAGTTGTGAATTAAATGATAATTAATTACTGTAGCAAATATATGTATGTGTTGTGGAGTAAATTGATATAGGAAGAAAGGGAATGGAAACGATTAAATGTGATAAATGTGCATATTTGTATCTAATTGTTAAATAAGTAAAAATGTTAAGTATTATCAATTGTGAATAAAGATCATGGTTTATGAATTGAACTTGTGAATATAGGAAACGGAAGTAAAATGATTATGTGCAAACCAAAGTAAAAGATGATATATGCAAAATTAAAATGAAGGGCGAATCTAAATGTTGGGCTATAAAAGAGAACACTATTTGGTATGATTGTGATAACTGAGAAAGGAAATGAATAAGGAAATTACATGAATAATTGTGTGTTGATTGTGGTTAAATGTGTTATGAATGAATGTTTTATAAAGAGAATGATGTTAAGTATAATGTAGGTGGTTGTATGAGGTACCTTCCGGTGTGGAGGTGAAGTACCCACCGGCCAAATTGTATGAGGTACCTTCCGGTGTGGAGGTGAAGTACCCATAGGCCAAATGTATGAGGTACCTTCCTGCGTGGAGGTGAAGTACGATTGAGTGTTGACCTTTGACCTGAGGGACACGAAATGAATAAAATATTAAAAATGTGTTGACCTCTGACCTGAGGGACACGATATGAATTAAAATGAATGAGTGTTGACCTCTGACCTGAGGGACACCGGATTAAATAATGAGTTGGGTGTTGACCTCTGACCTGAGGGACACCGGGTGAAATGTGTATTGGTGTGTTGACCTCTTACCTGAGAGACACACCGTGAATTAAGAGATTGAAGTGTTGACCTCTGACCTGAGGGACACAATATGAATTATAATGAATGGGTGTTGACCTCTGACCTGAGGGACACATAATTTAAATAAGGAAAAGAATGGGAGCCTTAGATTGAGGTGATAAATGTGTTGAATGAAAATTGTGCATTGGCCTCTAATTTGAGGTGATGTACCTAAATAGAGTAAGTGTGTGAAATGATTAATGAAATGGATGTTGAGATGAATAAGGAAAATGGATGTGGAAATGAATAATGGAAACAGATGTTAAAATGAATAATAAAAATGGAAATTTGGAATGAATAATGAGTATGGTGTGCAATATGTGAATATATGTTTAATTGCTATTTGTGCTTGACCTAGCGGGTCGTTATGTCTAGTTAGAAACTGCCTTCTATTTCATGTGCAATGCTCACTCCCTTACATTTTCAGGTACGGAGATTGAGTTGGCACAGCCCCCGGCCGAGCAGGAGTACTTTCCCTTACAGGGAGAGTAGGGTTATTATGGGATTTGGTGGATGTTATGAACTTAAGCCTCCTACACTATTTTGATGTAAAATTTGTTAAATTATTCATATTTTAAGTGAGGCTTAGGATGTTTTATTTTGACAAAGTCATATGTTTTGGTTATGACACTCAAACTTAGTATTTTCCGCTATTACTCTGATATATTTGGAGCCCATGGGGCCTTGATATGATTTAGAAATATAATATGAAGCCCTGCTGGCTATTAGTTGTTTATTTGAAAATTGTTTATCACAGGTTAAATTTTGGATTAGTCCGAAAAACAAACCAAACTCCGTCCGTTTGACGGTTGATTTTAATGAATTAAAAATGAATTTTTAAGTCCGTATTTTAGTATAAAGGGAATTTAGAGTAATTAATTATAGGGTGTTACAAAGATCAGAGTGCGCAGCGAGCAATTCGAAAGAAGGGAATTTGAGTTGAAGCTATGTATATTGTGAATAAATTCCCCAATGTATATTGAAAACCTGTTTTGTAAAAAGGAAATTTTTAATTCACCATTTTATTTTCTTTAAATTTTGTTAAACTTTTTAATATAAATCGGGGTGTTACAGAATATTTAAGGATTTTAGGTGAAAACCAATACTCTTGGAGATGTGTGAAATTTTGCTTGTTTGATTTTCCCCTAAGTCCGTACCTATGGTTGGACTTTCTGTGACGACAATCAGCTAAAGGGGCGACGTATTCTTCGGTTAGTCCGATGGACTTGACCCAATTCGACACGCAAGCGGTTGTGCAAGTGCGACTTCTTCCTCTGAAAGCAACAACCAAGGAGCACGGCAGAGTAAATTTGACCAGCGACAGGTAATACGATCATGAAACAAAAGAAGAGTGTTCTTACGGAAATCGCAATGATGAGCGAGTTTTGTGCCCTGCTGCCCAATCCGTAACATATTTCTCGGGGACGAGAAATCTTTAAGTTGGGGAGAATGTAACACCCAGCAAATTCCTCGTATTAATTTAAAATACTAAAGAGATTTATTTTGAGAAAAATATTTTGAAAAGAGTATTTTCTTAAATGAATTTCTTAATTCACGTTTTTAAAATGATGAGTGATTTTAAAGGAGTGATTTTCATAAAATAATGTTGAAAAATTTAGAAATTGAGTTTTGGAATGGTTAGGTGTCCACCATATTTATGCTTTAAAAGAATTAAGAATTTTTATACATGAGTGATTTGACAAGAAAAAGATTTATTTTCATGTATGTGTATGAATATGTATGTGTGTGTATGTTATGTGTGCATGGATGCATATGAATATGCTTAGGATTAAGTGAAAATTTAATTAGTGGAAAAATATGATGAATGTATGTATATGTGTATGTGTGTGCAACGTGTGTGAGTAGGTATATATGTATGTATGCGTGTGTAATCTATGATATATGTATGTGCATATGTGTGTGCATGGCGTGTGTGTATGGGGATGCAAACCTAGAATTTTTATTTATTAAGCAAGAAACCAAACAAGACTAAGTTAGCACCATGGAGTAACTAAGTTGGTGGAAACCCCAACTAGAAGCCAACAAGCCATTAAGCCTAAATGACCCTAGCACCCTAACCTACTCCACCTTGTCCCCTTCATTTGATAAACACCACCCATGCAACTTTTTGAAGAGCCAAAATTGCCCTTCACACTCCTTCACTTATATATAGGCAAAGTCATAATTTCCCTCTTTGCCCTTGATTTGGTTCGGCCATGAGCAAATGGGGAAGGGTGATTTTGGGCTTCCAAAAGTTTGCATGGGTGGATTTTATCAAATGAAGGGGACAAGGTAGAGTAGGTTAGGGTATTAGGGTTTACTTTGGGGCTAAAGACTTGTTGGCTAATACTTATGGTTTGATTACTACTTAGTTTGGTTCGAGTTTGGTTTACTTGGTTTCTTGTCCAACAAATGCCATCCTAGGCTTATACATACACATACATACTACACACACCTATACACGTACATACATATACACACACATATATGCATCATCATATCCTTCCACTAATTTAATTCCTAAGCACACACATACCTAGTTAGGCCATACATACATATACATACACACATATAAAAATAAATTCCCTTTTCGAATAATAAACTTTACTATTTGGCTATAATTATAGCTCTCATTTCATTTTCTAAAACCATATTTTAATATATTAAAGATATTCCCAAAAGAAAAAATTCATTTGAAGTCCTTAACTATTTTTACTAATTTATTCTCTCAAAATTCATCCTTTAAATACCTCAAAAATAAATTTTTGCAAATCAACGTCGAAAATTATAAAATTTACATTTTTGAAATCTACATTTGAACACGATCGTTTTCATATAAAGATCATAAAATTCGGAGCTACGGTTGAAAAGATATGAATTTCGGAACCTTGTAAATCCATTAAAGTTCAAAAATTATTTTACTTCTTATAAAAATTTCAAATAGTAAAATCTTCAACTGTAAATTCATGAAAACATTCATCTTCACATTCATACTTCTATTCTTGATAAAATATATTTCAAAAATTTGTTTAAAACAGACAAGGAATTTGCGGGGTGTTACACTTGAGTACTTGATAATTTATGTGTATGTTGAGTTTGACACGATCAATTTGATAAAGTGTGGTTGAATTACTTGTTAAGGAAAAGTCATGTATGAAAACTGCATTTCTATTTCATGTGCAATGCTCACTCCCTTAACATTTTTCAGGTTCTGAGATCGAGCTAGCACAGCCCCCGGCCGAGCAGGTGCACTCTCACTTCCAAGGAGAGTAGATTATAGTATATTAGGACATGGAAATGTCCTGGGCCCAGTTATTATGCTGATGTTGTGATATCTTTTTGATTTGTACAAATGTAAATATTTACTTTTGGGGGGACCCAGGACAACCTCTTAGTAAAGGGGTATTTTGGGAAAAACTTAAGTATGTGATAACTTATGTATACTTCTACTGAATACTCTGATGACTACTTTCCTTCTGATGGTTGCACTTGATGCACAAATGATATTTTGAGCCCTGATGGCTTTTGAATGAATTATGATATGTTGATTAATCAGGTTGCAGGTTAAACAAAAATTTTGGATAGTCCGATAAACAAAGGAAACTCAGTCCGATTGACGGCAGATTTTTATAAATTAAAAAGGAAATTTTGATTTTTTTTTCTATTTGAATAAAATGGATAATTATGGGTAGATAATGTAAGGTGTTACATTTATGGTATCAGAGCAGTTTCCCTCGGCCTTTGGAGTGTGGACTCACATCTCCAGTGGTTACTCACAAAGCGAGTAACCGACATGTATAATTAAGTGTTCAGATTTGAGTAATAAGATATAATTGTTATTTCTTACTAGTATATTAATTAACTTGTCATTTTTCCAGGATTGGAATTTATGGCAAGTGGACGCAGTGATGATGATAGGATCGCTGCAATCTTAGGGAACTTAGTTCAAATCAATAAAAGACAAGCTGAATTGGTAACTGCAGCCATAGCAGCCATAGCAACACTTAATTCGTCGCCTCAAGCAACTCAGAATCCCTCCCCAACTGAAATCAATTGGTTGGCTGAGTTCAAGGGGCATGGTCCCCCTAAGTTCGAGGGTGTCCATAATCCGGATGTAACTCGTAGGTGGCTTCAGGAGATTGAAGGTATTCTCAACGATATGTCACCACCCAAAGAGCAGAAAGTTCTTTTGGCTCAGCAAGCGCTTATTGG
This sequence comes from Crotalaria pallida, assembly GCA_037953625.1. Taxonomy (NCBI): domain Eukaryota; kingdom Viridiplantae; phylum Streptophyta; class Magnoliopsida; order Fabales; family Fabaceae; genus Crotalaria; species Crotalaria pallida. Next base: position 31,448,324 of record CM075653.1, read on the forward strand.
GGAAGCTGAACAATGGTGGGAGCAGATTCGAAAGGTGATGGAGGCTACTAATCAAAAAGTGACTTGGGGTGTCTTTAAGGAGATGTTCCAGGGAAAGTATCTTTTCGAGGATGTTCAAAAAGAGAAGGAGTTGGCTTTTCTGTGCTTGAAACAAGAGAACTTGAGTGTTGAGGAATATGTAGGGAAATTTGAGGATCAAATTCGCTATGCTATCAGCTATAAGGGTGTTGATGACAAAATCAAATGCATCAAGTTTCTTGCAGGACTTCGTGGAGATCTCAGAGCAGCTCTTGGAAAGGTACCTAGGGACAACTTTGCTCAGTTAGTGCACTGGGCCAACGTTTGGGAAAAGAGCATGGCGAATTCGGAAGATACCACAGTAGAACCAAAATTTCACGCAAAACTCGGGGCCGTAAGGGCTATTTCAAAGAAAGCAAAGCTGATGGAGACCACCCTGTCCCCCAAACCTACATGTGATCATTGTGGGAGATTTCATCGGGGTGTATGTTGGGAGTTGCTGAGAACAAGTATGAAAGGACATTGTTTCCAATGTGGTCAACCAGGGCATTTGGCCGCTAGCTATCCTAATCATGATCCAAAGCAAGAGGTGAAGGCGGCTAACGCACTACTGGTGCTTGGTACTAGGACAAGGATGTGCCGGGGAGCAGGAGGTCCTATTAAGGGTAAAGGACCGGCTCAGAAATCAGGTCCATATGTCGGGATCCATGCAGGATCAACAGATCGAAAGAACACGGGCCAGGGTACGAGTACTCGAATGCTACGCTGTTATGAAAATTGCCCTCATAATGCTGCGTAGAAAGAGGTGAGTACACTGCAGCAACACCAGGCATCGGGGAGCCAACCTATACCGAGAGGTACGTGTTGGGTGTCGTATTCCTATATGGTGAACTGTTGGGATTATAAGGTCATACATTCTTGCATTCCTCTTTAATTGTCTGGCAAGATTAAGAACATTTTGTAAGCGTTGGGTTTCTATCTCCATTAGTCCCTTAGTGGAGACTTGTTAAGCGCATTCTATTTGTCCTTCCCAAGTAGTTGTTTAATAGTTTCAAACCAAGTTAGCCTATGAGCCTAACTGAGTGTGAATGAGTCAATTAATGCCCTTAGATATTTTAGGAAGCGAATTTGCTCGGTATTGTTCTGATAGCTTCATTCCTTAGATTGCAATTATGATTTAGGCTTTGTCTTGGAATTTATTGATGATAGGAAAGGATTTAGAACTTATAAGTGTAAGACTTTAGCTAAAACACCTAAGCAAGAACTGCGATGATGATATTATCTAATGGAGTGTGACATTAGAACTGATCACTCTAATCCTTGCATTTGTTAAATGATAACATTGTCAACAACAATTTAACAGTGATGTACTGTTAATAGACGTGAGATTGGGACTGATCACCTCAATCTTCGCATTTATTAATGGATACTAACATTGCAATCTTTTAAGTGAAATCGAGACAGCCGAAGCAGTGGCTCCCAAGAAGTAAATCCCTTGTAAGAAAATCAACTGATCGGAAAATACCCTTCCCAAAACTTATTGTAGAATCTAGAATTTGACCTAGAACAAAACGGAAGGAAGGAGAACCTTAGGTTGTTTTTCCCTGTTGTAGAATAGTATTAATGCATATTAGAATTCTAGAAAGAGTTAAGCAAAACCTTATAGGAATTAACTCTAATTATCATAGAGACCGAACCGGATATAGGTAATCCAGAACTTACTAGGAATATTAATAAGATTCCTAGATGACCCTCTGTCGTGAGAACAAATCTTAACAAACTCGTGAAGTCTCCACATCTAGACTGAACAATTTTAATGATTGACCAACCACAAGTGGTAAAACACCGCTCGATCTTCAATCATAGAAGTGATGTAAATCTTGAGTGTGTTGTGGCTCCTAAAAGTGACATAAGAGTCGGATTCCATAGACACTCTTAGTCTATACCAAATTTATTCAAGCCTCCTTGGAGGTTCGATTCAAAGTAGGTGAAAGTTTGGTCATTAACAAGCATCAAGACTTGGTTTAGAATTTTATAGAGTTAGCTTAGTGAACAGCGAAACGCCTAGATCTGAAGTATATATGTCCACTTTGGTTCATGAACACCAAGCATCATTTGAATACTCCATTACTGTTTCTGTGAAACTTTGGTTAATGATTCGATTAGTAAAAGTAGATCTCCTTCTTCTTATTCTACTTGGTCTGATGCAACTATGGAGTAGTAACTTTTAAATCATAATCAAGGGTTACCTCATTCCAGCCGACTAAGAATGGTGAATTCACGATTTACCCTTTAATTCTCATCCTGGAATATTCATCGTCCCTGGAATCCCCGTTGTATCTACTCGGTTCGTTCCTTATGGACGAGCAGAGTTCTAGCCATAATCCGTTGTATTCTGCAAAAGTTTGTGAAATGCATGATCTTAGTCTGTTTCCCTAAAATAGCAACATAAATTCTTCGTGAGATTCTATGGATTTAGTATTTGTCGTCGTTTAATCCTTGCATTCTTCGTCGGAGGTTCCATGGAAGGCGATCAAAAGTTGATACAATCGGTTTCCTACCTTCGGGTATCGATATAATCTAGTATGTTAATGCCATGTGGGGAGCAACTTAGCAATCCAACTTAGATTTTGTCTAAGTAAAAGCGAGTCGAGAAATCGACGAACTAAAACGGAAGGGAAATCCAAACCATAGACTAAAGCTTTATCAGTGGGATGGTTCTCCAATTGAGGGACATAACAGAATTTCGGGGACGAAATTCCAGTAAGTGGAGGAGAATTGTAACATCCCGAATTCTAATTCCAAGAGTAATTAGAATAATAATAGGACTTGGAAATAATAATTATTCATAAGATAATTTAAGGTGATAAATTAGATTTCCTTTTAATGCCGTGAAGGAGTTAGGAAGCATTGGCATCAGAAAATAAATTTAAAGGAGGCTAAACGAGTGTTAAAATCGGCGTTTTTCTCCATTTATTATCTCACCATTTAGATAAACATATAGTTATAAAATTAATAATTAACATTGTAGTGTGTGTTTAAAATAACTATTAAATAATGAACAATTATTTTTTTAAAGTAACAGTTATTTGAAATGAAGATAGTAACAATAATAAAACATACATATCGTAAAATAAAATTTAAAGGAAAAAAAAGTCTACCGTGTACTGGTGTGTCTCAATCTTTAGGGAAAATGATCACATCTCTCAATTTTTCATAAATAATTCTTGAGCATATTTTATTTTTATTCATCTTCAATGATAGTAAAATAAGCAAAGATCAATAAATTAAAAGAATGGTAAGCAAAAAGATTAATTGATTAGATTGGTCCCTGACTTTGTATGCGTCGGTCAAGTTAATCCTGATTTTATCGAAATAGCAATTAAGTCCTTGAAATAGGAAAACGTGATCAAGTTAGTCCGTATGGTCATTATCGTAGGGATGTATTTGCTTTGAAAATGAGATAAAGACAAAAATGTATGTGAATTAAAATGTTATCTCAGGGACTAAAATGCTATTTCAATAAATTCAGAGACTAATTTAATCGACGCCTACAAAGTCAAGGACTAATCTAATAAGCAAAAACAATGAAAGATTATTACTCTTTATTTTGCATTGCTAGCTACAGGCATACCAGTTAAAGCGATAACCATTTACGCAAACGATGCAATTTTTCTTATTTTGGTTACTAGCTAAAATATAAGATTTTCATAACATCACGAAATTTGCCCAAACGATGCAATTTTTCTTATCTTGGTTACTAGTTAAAATATAAGATTTTCATAAAAGATAAATAACTCTCCCTTTTTCATTTATTTTACTTCAAAAATTGGTTTCCAAATAAACCATGTTCATGTTCCAAACCCTCACTATAAATACACCGTATTTCACGTGGCTTTCTCATCACTCAGACACGGTTTCCTTCATTTGCATTATATCTGAAGCCTCTGAACTCTTATAAGTTACAACCCCAAATCTTTTCTAATTTTCTATGGCCTCAAAATTCTCCCTCCCTGACAATGAGAGCATTGGCAGTTCTGACTCCAATGGAAGCAACAAAACCATTAGTGACGATATTTCTTCTCATCCTTACAAAACTGAAAGCATATTGATCACATATCAAAGCAAAAATGAAGCCTGCAACTCTCAGATGAGCATCAACGACATGAACACCAGCAAATCGAAGCACAATCCACTACGTAAGCATCAACCACCATTGCTTTCATCTGCACCCTCAACGCGGAATGCGACAAGTGGGAAGGGTTATCTCAAGCGTTACCATCCCTACGCGAGGCAAGAAGTCATGCCGATCGCGACTAGTGCTCCTGAAAATGATCATGGTTCTTCTACAGCAGAGAACAAAAGTTACAAAACCTTAGACCTCATTTCTCTGCTGGACCCAACCCGGAACTTTCTATGCCTGATTGATCAACAATCTTTGGGACAAAGTGGAAAAGCTACAAATGGTTCTGATGCTGCATTGGATCTTTCAAATGAGAAGGGAGCAGTGGATTTGAAATTGAAGCTTTAGGATGATCTAGGGTTTTAAAACTTATCTGTCTGTTTTACATGTTTTTGAAAGGTGTGTTTATTTTTTAAGATTCTATTTTAGTTTAACACTTTAGAAATAAAAAAAATAATAAATTATTAGTTTATCACTTTATTTCATCAGAGTATGAGAATCCTGTCACAGAAGCAAGGTGGTCTGATCATCATAGAATCTGAGTATGTAAGCCTCAACCACTATGTGTGAGTTGGTAAAAAAGCATTCTTCATCTGGACTTAGGCGTCCATTCATCCGTACATTTGCGTTAAACAAGCATTTCTGTAATATGGTAAATTGGCGAAGAGGTGTGACATGCCTTAGACTGAACGTACTCTACAATATATTCTAACGTATCCTTCCCATTCTCCTCTTTCACTTTGGGTAAAAATATTTTGTGCATTAAAGAAAGAGCTAATATTTAATAGGCTAAAATACACTTTTGGTCCCTTAAGTTTTGCATTTGTGTAGAATTAGTTCTTCTATTTTTTTGAGCTAAAATAGTTCTTTATGTTATTTTCTTGTGCTGATTCTGTCCTCCATCATCTTTCTATTTATTTTAATATCTTTCACTATTCTTTCAATTTGTTCAAACATTAAACATTAATTTTATTTACATGTGACTATTTTTTTAGAGGACAATAAATTTATCATTTTTTGAATTATATTTTATATGGTATTTATTTTAATTACTAAAAATTTACAATGAAAAAAATAATATTTATGATCAGACAAACTAATGTAATCAAATCGAAATATAATATTTATAATTAGATAAAGTGTGAAAAAGATTTTGAAAAAATTTATATATCCACGTTGGCATGTGAAACAATTATGAATACTTTAAAAACATTATGAATAACTGTTATTACTTTTTCCGTGTTTTTTTGTGGGGCAATAATTATATAATATAAAATTGGTATAATATATAATGCACAAACTTCTGTCTATATATTAAGGAAAATGTAAATATTTAAAAAGTTTTTTAAATTTTAATAAAGGATGTCATATGTGGAGCTATTCATGAGCATTTGTCTAAATTAAATAAAAAATATTTTATATTTTATATTTTATATTTTATATTTGCCTAATCATGTCTTTGAACCCTCCTCAAAAGTGAATAATTGATTCCCAAAAGACCTACAAAATTACATCTCTTTCAATATACAAAATGAAACATATTATAAAGGTGATTGAGATCAATAATAGAAAATCCAATAATATATACAACATTAAAATTTAAAGATATTAAAAAAAATAGAAAATAGAAGATTAAAAGAAACAAACCCAATCGAAACTTGAAGAATGACTTCAAAAATCATGTCTTTGAAATCACTTTGCTTTCAAATAATCTTGTATTCAAATAAATGAAATTTTGCTTATGATAATCAAATAAAATAAGAGAGTTAGCAAAAAATGGAATGAATAACATACAAATCTTATTATATTACTCCGGAATGAATAGCATGCTTAACGTTATTCAATATTAGACATCATGAACTTATTACTATTAAAATATGATTAAAAAAATAAATAGTAAAATTTCAATAGAATAAATAGAAGGGCATAAATTATAGAGATGAAGCCTATATTTATATATACTATTATCAATTTTCTTGCACATTCAAAATCTCCAGCATGATAAAAAAGTAATATCTTAAAATATTTTACGAAAATGAACTAAGAAAAAGCTCAAAAAGTTGAAACGATATTACCACTATAAAAAGAAGATGACGCAAATAAGACATAGTACCTTGAGTTAACAATTGTATATATATTGAATGACATATTTTACATGCATATGATCCATGAATATAGTGTATAGATAACGTCCCATCATAATAATATAAATTGTAACGTACATAACGTGTATTCATTACAAAAATAATTTATCTTCATTCGTTCAGTTACATGGATTCATTTTTATATGTCATATCTCGTGTCTAGAATGAAAGCAAATGAAAAGATTTTACTTTAGATGGATATGGACGGATGTGATTTATTATTACATTTGCATTTGGATGGCTAAGATTAGAAGGGAAATTAGGAGGGAAAGTGGAAAATTAGGAGGGAAATCACATCGTTCAGTTACATGCATTCATTTTTATGTCATATCTCGTGTCTAGAATGAAAGCAAATGAAAAGATTTTACTTTAGATGGAAATGGGCGGATGTGATTTATTATTACATTTGCAATTGGATGGCTAAGAATAGAAGGGAAATTAGGAGGGAAAGTGGGAAATTAGGAGGGAAATCACATTTACCCCTCAACTTCTCCTATTTTATAATATGTTGACAAACATTTCTGTAATATGGTAAATTGGCGAAGAGGTGTGACATGCCTTAGACTGAACGTACTCTACAATATATTCTAACGGATCCTTCCCATTCTCCTCTTTCACTTTGGGTAAAAATATTTTGTGCATTAAAGAAAGAGCTAATATTTAATAGGCTAAAATACACTTTTGGTCCCTTAAGTTTTGCATTTATGTAGAATTAGTTCTTCTATTTTTTTGAGCTAAAATAGTTCTTTATGTTATTTTCTTGTGCTGATTCTGTCCTCCATCATCTTTCCATTAAAAACTAACGTCGTTATTCCATGTGGTAATATCCATCAACCACGTGCTGACATGTGGCATTATAATTACTTAATTATTAATTAAACTAGTTTTTACCCCGTGCATTGCACGGGTCTGTACCCGTCTTTTTTTTTATGCAAAACTATTAGATTGGTCCTGTAAGTTATTTTTTGGTTGCAATTTCGTCCCTTAACTTTTTTTCGTTTCAAATAAATCCGTAAGTTTGTAACTTGTTTCAAATAAATCCTTCTGTAACACTCCTTGTATATCATCTTACTTTATAAGAAAAGTAAGAAGTTTATGAAAACTTGGACTTGTTCTCGTTGGAAAAAGATCTGAAAATAATAATTTTTCCTTCCCTTGAAAATTCTTTTTCACAAACACTTGATTTGTAATGAGGTTGACTAACAAAATCAGAGTTTGCGGAAACATAGTAAAATCACCATATTTGTAACATCCTAAACTTTGATTTTAATAAAATAATTAATAAAAACCTTAGAAAAATTGGAAAAGTGACTTAATGAATTTTGGTAAATAGGTGAGTGGTGATTATAAGTCCTAGGGGTTGTATAGAAGGCAATTGTGGCTTTGGGCAAAGTCAAATAAGCGAAATCGGGAGTTAAATCGGCGTTTTAGATGATAGAAATCGACCGAAAAGAGAAAATTAGAAATTTATTATAGGAAGCTAAGAAAATAAATTCCACCGTTGGATAGGAAGCTTGTGGGGTGAAGAAGCATGTCTAAAAATTTGGACCCGATCCGACGGTTAACGAAAACGTTACGGCGAATCGAAGTTTGGAAATTCTGGTGCACGCCCAGGCGCACCACTGTTCATTGGTGCACCAACTCAGGAGCTTTTTCGCTCAGGCGCACCATTCCGTGCGCTCAGGCGCGCGAGAATCACACCATGCCACGCACCGTTCCGTTCTGGCGCGCCAAACTCCCCTAACACCCAGCAGCTGGCGCATCAGCCATGCACCAGCTTGGTGCTTGTGCTGATCCTGCGCTCAGGCGCAAAATCTGGCGCTCAGGCGCGCGACGCACACCAGATCAGATCTGGTGCATCCAAAATTAAACTTGGGGCCAAAGTTTTGTTCCCAGCCACACGATCTTGCTGGTCTTAAGGCAAGAAAATAAAACCCAAAATAAACACAAAACCTTCATACTCCAACACCATTTCAACCCATCATCCTCATCAAGTTCCCTCCACTCCAAGGCCATCTTCCACCACCAAACCACCATAAACACATAGTTTTGGGCACCTCAAACCCAAAACCACCAAGCTCCATCAATCCTTGCACCATGGAAGTGGGTTAAAGCTTCATCCTCTTCCTCCCTAGGACCACACGAATCACTCCCACCTTCATTCTCCTTGGTTTTTCTTTTTTCCACCATTGATTTGGGTAAGTAGCTTCATGCCATAAGTTATTTTTCTTTTCATTCAAGCTCTCCTTAGTTCATGAATTTTTGTTCTAAAACCCTTAGGGTTCTTGCACCCATGATTATGTAGGGCTTTGTTTCATGCTTTTCCAACTCAAACCAAGGCAAAGACAAGGATCATTTCATCATTTCCATATTGAGGTGGCAAGCTAGACTTAGGAAGCTCAAGTTTCCAAGATTTTGAGCTAGGGCTCACTAAGGTTCTATTTACTTCTTGCTAATTTAAGGTAAGGAGTGGGTTATAGTGAGTATTACCTTACTCTGGGGTTTAGTTTACGTTATGCATATAATGAGTACTAAGATATTTGTGTTAGTTTAGGTTAATATGATATAAGATAATTGTTAGAATAGAATTTGTGACTTAGGGAATTTATTATGATGTTGATATATTGCATTTTGTGATTTGGTGATGTTGATGAATTAAATGCTTATGTTGTTTAATAATTTGAGTTGTGATATTAAAATGAATTCTGCTAATTAAGTTAAAAAAATACATTTGTGATCATTGGATAGTAGAAATGTGTAATGAGGTGATTAATTTTGGGAAATGGAAATGTGTTAATGAATTGATAATGATAACAGAACTAATTATATTATACCCAGGCTTAGCCAGGGGAGATTGTATTTTAACCGGACGCAGTAAGTCGTTTTTGCATGGGGGTGCGAACGCAGTAGGTCATGACCAGGGGATTACCCGGACGCAGTAAGTCGCTATCGCGCGGTGGTGCGAGCGCAGTAGGTCGTGACCAGGGGATTGAGAAACACACCCGGACGCAGTAAGTCGTTTTCGCACGGGGGTGCGAACGCAGTAGGTCGTGACCAGGGGATTTACCCGGGCGCAGTAAGTCGTTATCGCGCGGTGGTGCGAACGCAGTAGGTCGTGACCAGGGGATTGAGAAACATACCCGGGCGCAGTAAGTCGCTATCGCGCGGTGGTGCGAGCGCAGTAGGTCGTGACCAGGGACAGATAAAACGAATATAAATATGACTAAAATACATGGAACGAAAGACTTAAGAAAATGTTAAATAAAAATCGATTTGAGAAACTAATGAATACTTGAAATTGAATTGTGATGGATTGACTTTTACTATGTTGTCATTGAATTGTTATTTGTGTATGGCTTAGTGTCGCATTATGTCTTAATTGGAAACTGCCTCCCCATTTTATGTGTAATACTCACTCCTTACTATCACCACAGGTACTGAGGAAGAGTTTGCACAAGATCAGGCCGAGCAGGAGTACTCTCCCTCACAGGGAGAGTAGGTCACTTGTTACTATGAAGGACATGGGAATGTCCTAGGCCCAGTGAATCGATGTGAATCATTTTTGTTGTATATAGAATGTAAATAGTTCTTTTGGGGGCCCGGGACGACTCCTTTTGGGAAAGGGGTCTATTTTGGCAAAAAATTGTTTTCCTAACTTGTTTATATTCCGCTAACTCTGATGACTAGATTCTGATGTTTTAAACTTGTTTCTGATGCGTGCACGAAGATGCACTAGCTGATATATATATATATATATATATATATATATATATATATATATACATATGAATAGCCCTGCTGGCTATGAAATTTGAAAATATGCTATTTATCAGGTTGCAGGAAAACAGAAATTTTGGAAAAGTCTTAAAAACAAACGAAACTCCGTCCATTTGACGGGAGATTTTCTTATGAATTAAAAATAACTAAATGTTTTTCCTAATCAATTCATAAGTTTAAAATGAAATTTTCAAGTTGCTATTTTTAATTAAGGGTATAAAAGGGTAAATAAACTTAGGTGTTACATTTTATGGTATCAGAGCAGTTTCCCTCGGCCTTTGGAGTTATGAGCTACTCCAGTGATTACTCACCGAGCGAGTAATCGATAATTATAGTTTAGAGTTTAGAGTCTATTGATAGGATGTTTATACTATTAATTATGCTATTAAGCATTAACTGTCGGCCTTGTGCATGACTAAACAGAATGGCAAGTAGGCGCAGTGACGATGATAGGATCGCTGCAATCATAGAGAGTTTGGTCCAAATCAATCAAAGGCAAGCTGAATTGGTGGCTACGGCTGTGACAACCATAGCCTCACTTAACGAGTCACCTCAGGCAATTCAGGATCCCTCCCTAGCTGAAATTCATTGGTTGACTGAATTCAAGTGGCATGGTCCCCCTAAGTTCGAGGGTGGCTATAATCCGAATGTAACTCGGAAGTGGCTTCGGGAGATAGAAGAAATTCTCCACGATATATCGCCGCCTGAGGAACAGAAAGTTCTTCTGGTTCAATATGCAATCGTTGGAGAAGTAGAGCAGTGGTGGGAGCAGGTTCAAAAGTGTATGGAGACCAATGAACAAAAAGTGACATGGGACGCATTCAAGGAAGGGTTCCGGGGAAAGTATCTTTTCGAAGATGTCCGAAAGGAGAAGGAACGTGCTTTCCTATGCTTGAGACAAGAGAACATGAGTGTTGATGAGTATGTAGGGAAATTTGAGGATCCGATTCCCTATGCTATCAGCTATAAGGGTGTGAATGAAGAAATCAAATGCATCAAGTTCCTTGCAGGACTCCGTGGAGATCTTAGAGCAGTTCTTGGAGAGGTACCCAAGGACAACTTTGCTCAGCTAGTACATTGGGCCAGCGTTTGGGATAAAGGTATGGCGAGGTCGAAAGGTACCACAGGGAAATCAAAAGTTCATTCTAAACCTGAGATCGAGAGGGTTACTTCAAAGAAAGCAAGGCGGATGGTAACCCCTCAGTTTCCCAAGTCTACTTGTGTCCATTGTGGGAAGAAGCATGGGGGAGAATGCTGGTATCGAAATCAAACTAGGAGGAATTTCACTTGTTTTCAATGTGGGCAACCGGGGCATTTCATTGCAAATTGTCCCCTGAAGGGTGTACGGGAGGAAGCAGTTATGTTACAGCAGCAGCAGGCACCTGGAAGTCAGCATATTCTGAGGGGTACGTCTTGTATGTTGCGATCTTTTGTAGTTATTGTTGGAATTAGGAAATTAAGTATTCTAGCAAATTTTCCCTAGTCTCCCTATAAAATTATGAACATATTAGGAGCTGTAAGTTTCTACCCTTGTTAAGCTTTTAGTAAAACCATACGAAGAATACTCCCTCTATCTATTTTAAATGGCTGACCAATAGTTCAAAATAAGTTAATGTTGGGCCTAAGCGAACGAAAATCAATCAACCAATGCCCTTAGGTATTGTAGGAAGCGATTTTCTTCGACGTCACTTTGATAGCTACATTCCTTGGATTGTATTCCTGATTTAGGTCTCGTTCTGGAAATTAGTGGTCATAGGAAAAGACTTAGAACTTCTGAGTCCTTATAACAGAAAACCGTGGAAAAATTTAGTGATATACCAAAATAAATCTGACCTTAGAAAGAGCTTATAAGTGTAAGGCATTAGTTAAAACGCTTAAGCAAGAACTGCGATAATGTTATTATCTAATGGAGTGTGAGGTTAGAACTGATCACTCTAATCCTTGCATTTGTTAAATGATAACATTGTCAACAACCATTTAACAGTGATGTACTATTAATAGACGTGAGCTTGGGATTGATCACCTCAACCTTCGCATCTATTAACGGATACTATCATCACAACCTTTTAAGTGAAATCGAGACAGCCGAAGCAGTGGCTTCCAAGAAGTAAATCCCTTGTAAGAAAATTAACTGACCGGAAAATACCTTTCCCAAAACTTGTTGTAAAATCTAGAATTTAACCTAGAACAAAACGGAAGGAAGGAGAACCTTAGGTTGTTTTTCCCGATTTTAGAATAGTATTAGTGCATACTAGAATCATAGAACGAGTTAAGCAAAACCTTACATGAACTAACTCTAACTATCATAGAGACCGAACCGAATATGGGTAATCCAGAACTTACTGGGAATCTTACCAAGATCCCTAGATGACCCTCTGTCATGAGAACCAAACTTAATAAATTAGTGAAGTCTCCACATCGAGGCTGAACAATTTTAATGACTGACCAACCACAAGTGGTGAAACACCGCTTGGCCTTCAATCGTAGAAGTGATGTGAATCTTAAGCGTGTTGTGACTCTTAAAAGTGACATAAGAGTCAGATTCCATAGACACTCTTAGTCTATACCGAATTTATTCAAGCATCCTTGAAGGTTTGATTCAAAGTAGGTGAAAGTTTGGTCATTAACAAGCATCAAGATTTGGTTTATAACTCTATAGAGTTAGCTTAGTGAACAACGAAACACCTAGATCTCAAGTATATATATGACCACGTTGGATCATGATTACCCAATCATCATTTGAATGCTCCATTACTATTTCTGTGAAACTTTGACTAATGATTCGATTAGTAAAAGTGGATCTCCTACTTCTTATTCTATTTGGTCCGATGCAATTATAGAGTAGTGGCTTTTACGTCATAATCAAAGATTGCCTCCTTCCAGCCGACTAAGAAGAGCGAATTCACGACTTACCCTTAATTCTCATCCGGGAATATTCATTATCCCTGGAGTCCCCGTTGTGGGGAAAACTACAATCGGTGGGTGAAATAACTAGGATACACTAGGAAAACACCTAGAAGGGGGGGTTGAATAGGTGTTATAGAAACTTTGAAAGATTTTCGCAAGAAACAAATCTAAACGATTAAAACCAATGAAAATCAATCAATTAACAAATATTATATCAGAGATTAAGCAGAAACAATCAACACCAATATTCTTATTGATTCACCTAGGTTATGAAAATGATTTTCCCTTTATCAATTTTGCACAATAAAGATTCAATTCAATCAAATATAGAAAAATCACTTTTTCTAGGTTTTCAATCAAGAACACAATTAAAGACTTGAATGTAAAGAGTTAAGGGTTTAGAGATACGACACAGTGATTTATCCTGGTTCACTTTCATCCACTTGAAAGCTACTCCAGTCCCCTCTTCAACCAAGAGAGATTCTTCACTATGAGGAATTAGAGTTTCTCAAATTACAAGTAAATGCCTCACAAGACTTCCTTCTTTCTAGCCTACAAAGGATACCACACCCTTGCCTTGTAACCCTATTGATATCTAATCTAACCTCTTCTCTTGCTTGCCGATTCCCACAACAAGTCTTCCAATTGCTTGTTCTTCAACAAGGCTTCCAAGTGCTTGATGAAATGCTTCTTCAAGACTTCCAATGAACTATGCTTGATTCCACAAAATCAAGGCTTCCAATGTTGTAGAATGTTTGCCTCTTGCAATGATTACAACTCAAATGAAAACAAAATAACAATCCTATGAATATCTTTCAAAAGCTATGAAAAGATCAACATGAGAGATTCAAGGTTCTTGATCAAAGAATATGAAAATGAGAGCTTTGATCTTGAGAGAGTGAGAGAGAATAGTGTGGCTTTGATTCTTTGTAAAATTGTGTATCAAAATGATTCTAGTTAATAGAAATGATTAGGAAAAGGTTTATATAGAATACCCAAAAGTTGGAGCAACTTAGAATAGCTTTTGAGAAGTGAAAAACGTATTTAAAACAGTTACAGACCCTGTTTACTCGAGTAAAATAAGTGTTAATCGAGTAATACGAAAGCAAGATAATTTTCACTCGAGTGAGACCAAAAATACTCGAGTAAAGGTGCAGATAATCGATTATCAAAAGTTTGTTAATCGATTATCAGTTCAAAATAAAATGTTAATCAATTATCAAAATCTGTTAATCGATTATTAACATTAAAAATCACTTAAAACTTGTTTTCTCAAAAACTAAACCTTTTCTTTCAAACCTTTAAGCCACCTATTGATTTTAGGCAAAGTGAATACTCAAAATATGATATAATCATGCAATCCAAAGAGATTCACTACCCTCTAATAAACTCTACCTAAACTCATAAACTAAAAGACTTGTGAGGCAAAAGATAAAACAATAAAACATAAACTACCAAACTAAGTCTTCATGAGTTGGCTCTCTCTTCTTAACTTGATGTTTGTTGTTGCTTGTTGAGCTTGAACTTGATCAACACATTTGTAGCTTGTTCAAAACCTTTTGGCATTTATCAAAACATTCTTCATGGATCTTACAATCTCCCCCTTTTTGAAAATGACAAACATGTTTTGAAATTATGAAGTTCATTGAAGTTGTTGATGCTTGAACCATTTCATCACTTGGTGAGACTCTTGCTCCCCCTCAATAAATGCTTTTGACATTTGAAATCTAATTGATAGAAAGCTTGATTTTCCCCCTATCTCCAACAACTTTGCTCAACCTACATAAAAACAACAAAACCACCTTTCTCCAAACATACTATTTTATTTCTCCCCAAAATGATAATATTTCTCCCCTTTTTAAAATCTTTCAAATACAAATCTCCTCTTTTTCAAAACATCATATTTCTCCCCCTTTGGCATTATCAAAAAGAAATATATACCAATTGAAATATAAGATCTAAGCCAAAATAGAAGAAATATAACCAAAGCATGATAATCATCTAATGATTAAAATTAATATCATTGAGTAATCAATATCAAATTGAATATACCAGTTGTATAATATCGAATGTTACCAATTTGTAGGATTTTCTCCTTGATACCAATTGAAGAAGCAAATGAATGAATATCACATGAAAGTCCTTTTGCTCTTCAATCATACCTACAAAAACAATCATGCTTTGCTTTTTGGTATCCAAATGGTTTTGGATCCATTTTTGTTAGTGTAGGGACTCTCACCCTTTTTCATCCAAACAAAATCTCCTTTAGGTATACCATGCACTTTAATATAACACACATTTGAAGTATGTCCATGAGTACCACAATAGAAACATGTTGGTGCATTTGAAAAATCAACCTTTGAAAAATCAACAACATTTCTATGAGACATACTCTTAGCATTAGTATATCCCAAACCAAACTTGTTTGAATTTTCTCTTTGAAAATTTAACAATGTGCGCAATCTAATAGCACCATTTTTGAAACTTGCAAGCTTATTTTTCAAAATAGCATTTTCATCCTTAAGCAACTTGCAATCCTCACAATCAACCACATTATTCAATCTACTAGCACAATCACAAGTAGAATTATCAATGATAAGATGCAAAGTCTCATTGTCTAACTTAAGGTCATCAACTTGCTTTTGAAGATCTAAAATCTTTTGTTGATGTTCCTCAATGAGCTTCTTCCTATCAATATTTTTCTTAGCTAATTTCTTTAGATGTTCATGCATTTCTTCATAAGCATTATATAACATTTCATAATTTGAAGAAATTTCGGATTTAGTAAGACTTACATCGCTTTCGTCACTTTGCTCACTTGATTCATCATTTGAGCTTTCCTCTTCATGTACTTGAGCTATCAAGTTGAGACAAGCGGCATGTTCATCATCCGAAGAACTACTAGTTGTGCTTTTCTTGTCTTGTTCATCATCACTATTCCAAACTATGTATGCCCTTTTGTGTTTTGCATTTTTCTTCTCTTTCTCCTTCTTCTTGAGATACTTAGAGCATGAGTACTTGAGATGACCGGGCTTTCCACATTCATGGCAAACTACACCTTCTTTTGAAGTCTTGGTCTTGTAGTGTGGGGGATCCTTCTCTTTACTTTTGTCCTTGTTCAACCTTCCTTTTCTCCTTAGAATTTTATTGAACTTTCTTAGTAGAAGCTTCATCTCCTCTTCATCAATATCCGAATCGGAATCTTCATTATCATCATCATCGGAACTCTCTTCCTTTTGATATGACCTTTGAGCTTTAAGAGCAATTCCTTTTCTTTCTCCATACTTGACCGATTCTTCATGCTTATGCAAACGTTGAAGCTCCATTTCATGTTCTTGTAACTTTCCGAAAAGTGTTGCTAAGTCCATTGTGTCCAAGTCCTTTGATTCAACAATTGCGGTAACCTTGGGTTGCCATTCCCTACTTAGACATCTTAAAACTTTGTTAACAAGTTCACAATTCACGAAAGTTTTACCAAGAGCAATGAGATGATTAACAATATGAGTAAAACGTTTTTGCATAAAACATATAGATTCATTAGGCAACATATGAAACAATTCATATTCATGCATCAAAGAATTCAATCTAGCACGCCTAACTTCACTAGTGCCTTCATGTGTGACTTGCAAGGTGTCCCACATATCTTTGGCATCTTTACATTGGGAGACTCTAAAGAACTCATCATAAGATAGAGCGGAGGTGATGATATTCTTAGCTTTTAAATCATATTGAATTTTCATTTTATCATCATCGGTCCACTTATCTTTGGGAGTTAGTGTAAGCACACCTTCTACATTTTTTGAGGGAATATAAGGACCATTTTCAATGGCTTCCCAAATGTTCACATCTATAGCTTCTATAAAGATTCTCATCCTAATTTTCCAATAAGCATAACCCTCTCCACCAAACATAGGAGGGTGATTTATTGAAGCACCTTCACCACCAAAAGGATTCGTAGAACCCATTGTAGTTTCCTTAGGATCTTTAACGAAAAAGCTCTATGCTCGTGTCTTTCGACCGAGCTCTGATACCACTTGTTGGGAAAACTACAATCGGTGGGTGAAATAACTAGGATACACTAGGAAAACACCTAGAAGGGGGGGTTGAATAGGTGTTATAGAAACTTTGAAAGATTTTCGCAAGAAACAAATCTAAACGATTAAAACCAATGAAAATCAATCAATTAACAAATATTATATCAGAGATTAAGCGGAAACAATCAACACCAATATTCTTATTGATTCACCTAGGTTATGAAAATGATTTTCCCTTTATCAATTTTGCACAATAAAGATTCAATTCAATCAAATATAGAAAAATCACTTTTTCTAGGTTTTCAATCAAGAACACAATTAAAGACTTGAATGTAAAGAGTTAAGGGTTTAGAGATACGACACAGTGATTTATCCTAGTTCATTTTCATCCACTTGAAAGCTACTCCAGTCCCCTCTTCAACCAAGAGAGATTCTTCACTATGAGGAATTAGAGTTTCTCAAATTACAAGTAAATGCCTCACAAGACTTCCTTCTTGCTAGCCTACAAAGGATACCACACCCTTGCCTTGTAACCCTATTGATATCTAATCTAACCTCTTCTCTTGCTTGCCGATTCCCACAACAAGTCTTCCAATTGCTTGTTCTTCAACAAGGCTTCCAAGTGCTTGATGAAATGCTTCTTCAAGACTTCCAATGAACTATGCTTGATTCCACAAAATCAAGGCTTCCAATGTTGTAGAATGTTTGCCTCTTGCAATGATTACAACTCAGATGAAAACAAAATAACAATCCTATGAATCTCTTTCAAAAGCTATGAAAAGATCAACATGAGAGATTCAAGGTTCTTGATCAAAGAATATGAAAATGAGAGCTTTGATCTTGAGAGAGTGAGAGAGAATAGTGTGGCTTTGATTCTTTGTAAAATTGTGTATCAAAATGATTCTAGTTAATAGAAATGATTAGGAAAAGGTTTATATAGAATACCCAAAAGTTGGAGCAACTTAGAATAGCTTTTGAGAAGTGAAAAACGTATTTAAAACAGTTACAGACCCTGTTTACTCGAGTAAAATAAGTGTTAATCGAGTAATACGAAAGCAAGATAATTTTCACTCGAGTGAGACCAAAAATACTCGAGTAAAGGTGCAGATAATCGATTATCAAAAGTTTGTTAACCGATTATCAGTTCAAAATACACTGTTAATCAATTATCAAAATCTGTTAATCGATTATTAACATTAAAAATCACTTAAAACTTGTTTTCTCAAAAACTAAACCTTTTCTTTCAAACCTTTAAGCCACCTATTGATTTTAGGCAAAGTGAATACTCAAAATATGATATAATCATGCAATCAAAAGAGATTCACTACCCTCTAATAAACTCTACCCAAACTCATAAACTAAAAGACTTGTGAGGCAAAAGATAAAACAATAAAACATAAACTACCAAACTAAGTCTTCTTGAGTTGGCTCTCTCTTCTTAACTTGATGTTTGTTGTTGCTTGTTGAGCTTGAACTTGATCAACACATTTGTAGCTTGTTCAAAACCTTTTGGCATTTATCAAAAGATTCTTCATGGATCTTACACCCGTTTTATCTACTCGGCTCGTTCCTTATGGACGAGTAGAGTTCTAGCCATGATCCGTTGTATTCTGCAAAAGTCTGTGGATTACATGATCTTATTCTGTCTCCCTAAAATAGCAACATAAATTCTTCGTGAAATGCTATGGATTTAGTAATTGTCATCGTTTAATTCTTGCGTTCTTCGTCGGAAGTTCCATGGGAGACGATAAAAAGCGGATACAATCGGTCACTTACCTTAGGGTATTGAGATGATATAGTATGTTAATGCCAAGTGGGGGAGCAACTTAGCAATCCAACTTGGGTTTTGTCTAAGTAAAAGTGAGTCGAGAAGTAGATGAACTAAAATGAGAGGAAAATCCAAACCGTAGGCTAAAGTTTTATCAGTGGGGTGGTTCTCCAATTGAGGGACAGAATGGAATTTCGGGGACGAAATTCCAGTAAGTGGGGGAGAATTGTAACATCCTAAACTTTGATTTTAATAAAATAATTAATAAAAACCTTAGAAAAATTGGAAAAGTGACTTAATGAATTTTGGTAGATAGGTGAGTCGTGATTATAAGTCCTAGGGGTTGTATAGAAGGCAATTGTGGCTTTGGGCAAAGTCAAATAAGCGAAATCGGGAGTTAAATCGGCGTTTTAGATGTTAGAAATCGACCGAAAAGAGAAAATTAGAAATTTATTATAGGAAGCTAAGAAAATAAATTCCACCGTTGGATAGGAAGCTTGTGGGGTGAAGAAGCATGTCTAAAAATTTGGACCCGATCCGACGGTTAACAAAAAAGTTACGGCGAATCGAAGTTTGGAAATTCTGGTGCACGCCCAGGCGCACCGATGCACGCCCAGGCGCACCACTGTTCATTGGTGCACCAACTCAGGAGCTTTTTCGCTCAGGCGCACCATTCCGTGCGCTCAGGCGCACGGGAATCACACCATGCCACGCACCATTCCGTTCTGGTGCGCCAAACTCCCCCAACACCCAGCAGCTGGCGCATCAGCCATGCACCAGCTTGGTGCTGGTGCTGGTGCTGATCCTGCGCTCAGGCGCAAAATCTGGCGCTCAGGCGCGCGACGCACACCAGATCAGATCTGGTGCGTCCAAAATTAAACTTGGGGCCAAAGTTTTGTTCCCAGCCACACGATCTTGCTGGTCTTAAGGCAAGAAAATAAAACCCAAAATAAACACAAAACCTTCATACTCCAACACCATTTCAACCCATCATCCTCATCAAGTTCCCTCCACTCCAAGGCCATCTTCCACCACCAAACCACCATAAACACATAGTTTTGGGCACCTCAAACCCAAAACCACCAAGCTCCATCAATCCTTGCACCATGGAAGTGGGTTAAAGCTTCATCCTCTTCCTCCCTAGGACCACACGAATCACTCCCACCTTCATTCTCCTTGGTTTTCATTTTTCCACCATTGATTTGGGTAAGTAGCTTCATGCCATAAGTTATTTTCCTTTTCATTCAAGCTCTCCTTAGTTCATGAATTTTTGTTCTAAAACCCTTAGGGTTCTTGCACCCATGATTATGTAGGGCTTTGTTTCATGCTTTTCCAACTCAAACCAAGGCAAAGACAAGGATCATTTCATCATTTCCATATTGAGGTGGCAAGCTAGACTTAGGAAGCTCAAGTTTCCAAGATTTTGAGCTAGGGCTCACTAAGGTTCTATTTACTTCTTGCTAATTTAAGGTAAGGAGTGGGTTATAGTGAGTATTACCTTACTCTGGGGTTTAGTTTACGTTATGCATATAATGAGTACTAAGATATTTGTGTTAGTTTAGGTTAATATGATATAAGATAATTGTTAGAATAGAATTTGTGACTTAGGGAATTTATTATGATGTTGATATATTGCATTTTGTGATTTGGTGATGTTGATGAATTAAATGCTTATGTTGTTTAATAATTTGAGTTGTGATATTAAAATGAATTGTGCTAATTAAGTTAAAAAAATACATTTGTGATCATTGGATAGTAGAAATGTGTAATGAGGTGATTAATTTTGGGAAATGGAAATGTGTTAATCAATTGATAATGATAACAGAACTAATTATATTATACCCAGGCTCAGCCAGGGGAGATTGTATTTTACCCGGACGCAGTAAGTCGTTTTCGCACGGGGGTGCGAACGCAGTAGGTCGTGACCAGGGGATTACCCGGACGCAGTAAGTCGCTATCGCACGGTGGTGCGAGCGCAGTAGGTCGTGACCAGGGGATTGAGAAACACACCCAGAGGCAGTAAGTCGTTTTCGCACGGGGGTGCGAACGCAGTAGGTCGTGACCAGGGGATTTACCCGGGCGCAGTAAGTCGTTATCGCGCGGTGGTGCGAACGCAGTAGGTCGTGACCAGGGGATTGAGAAACATACCCGGGCGCAGTAAGTCGCTATCGCGCGGTGGTGCGAGCGCAGTAGGTCGTGACCAGGGACAGATAAAACGAATATAAATATGACTAAAATACATGGAACGAAAGACTTAAGAAAATGTTAAATAAAAATCGATTTGAGAAACTAATGAATACTTGAAATTGAATTGTGATGGATTGACTCTTACTATGTTGTCATTGAATTGTTATTTGTGTATGGCTTAGTGTCGCATTATGTCTTAATTGGAAACTGCCTCCTGTAAGGTCCTGTATTTTAATAAATAAATAAATTATTTAAATAAATAAATGTGTTGAATAAAATAATGATTTTTCTGAAATTAAGACATTTTACTTGAGTATTGTAGAGGGTACTCGAGTATAATCACTATCTGTTTGAAAATTTGAATTTTGAGCCAAAAGACTCGAGTATGTCAGAAAAGACTCGAGTGTTCTTGAGTTTTTGAAAAATACTCGAGTAGAAAGAAAAAGACTCGAGTAAATCGAGTAGTCTGGCTAAATGTATAAGTCGGTTTTACAATTAATTTCGCACCAAAACGCGGTTTCTGGACATGACAAGCATAGAGCTGAACCTTACTTCGAGTTGAAGTACTCTTAGGCTATAAATTGATGCTTGGTTGAAGCATCAACACCTCTGAAGTTCCAAAACCCGAATTTGACCAGAAATTTCCCTGTTTTACAGAGTTCACTTTGATCCCTTCGTTCTCTCTCAATCCTCACTCATTTTCCTTGAAACCTAAACACAAACTGAAGTTCTGATTCCATTCTTGAATTAGAACTCGAAATCACTTCAAATAGCCTTCTGAAGATCAAGTTCTAGGCCTTCAAAGTTGGAGGTTCAAAACTGAGAAAACAGAGTAACATTCAGTCTCACGTATACATCTTCATTGAAATCGTTTGGTAAATTCATGGATTCTTTTCGTGTCAAACTTGTTTCTGATTAAAGTTAGTATATCCTAGTTTCTGAAACTAACTTGTTTCATTCTTTTTCATGCCAAATCCATGGTGAAATCTGTGGCCAAAGTCAGCCTGTTCAACTCTTTTTCACCAAGTCCAGAATTTGGATTTTTGATCCAACCGATTTCTCTGTCATTTTACTTGTTGATTAGCTTCTCTAAGGTAAGGGAGGAGTTATCTAAATACTAGAATGAGTTATTTCAAGCTGGAAATGTAGGAACCTCATATGGTTCATCAAGGGGTGAAGTTTGAATTGGGAATATGACATAGAGGTCATAAACCCAAGTTTTTATAAACCAAACATGTCTAAATGGACCTAAGATGCTCACTGGATCAATTTTCGAAGTTAAAAACAAAAGGAAATGAAAATCATATGTTGAAATGGTTATTTGCTAAGTTTATGTTGATTCTGTGATTTATTGCATTTGATGTTGTTTCAATATTGATTACATGTTCTAACATGTTTATTTTATGTATCTAAGTTATTGTTTTGCATAAAAATGGAAAGGAAAGGCTCTGAACTCGAATTGGCATTATAAAGTGCAGAAACTGGTGCTGCTGCTGCTAAAACACTCGAGTAATTGAAGAAAGACTCGAGTATTCTGGAAAATGGGAAGAACACTCGAGTATGTCTTGAAGGACTCGAGTAATTTTACATGAACACTCGAGTAGGTGAAGAACTACTCGAGTAATTTAAATAATTTTCAGAAAATCTTTACTTCTTTATGAAGTAATTAAAGATTAACTCGTCTAAACTCCTATATGCTTAAATTGTAATTTCTGCTCTTAATATCTATAGATTTAATCCCATTGGTTGATTTTATCCTGGATGAGTCCTACTGGAATTTTATTCAGTGGTTGACATATTCGGACAGGATGTCCCAATGGAGGTGCGTACACCCATTTGGTTGATTTTATTCCCACGTCCCAGTGGAAGTTTTTACCCACTTGGTTGATATTTTGGGAGTCCTAGATGGGGTCGTTTCACAAATTAATGACAACGTAATTAAATTCCTATTGTATAAAACCATCACAAAGTGGCTGGGCCGCTGATGGAATTTTTGGAAAGCACAAGCACCAGTTAATACAAAAATGAAAAGATGGTTTATAAGCAAGAAGGATTATGAATTTTGGGTCTCTATATTGGAGGCATGATATTCAAAGATATGAATTAAAAGAGAAAAAGACAATGAACAATTATGTGACATTGACATGCATGGAGATGCTCCGATTTTGATTGTGGAATCTGGTATAGGTAGAAGTATTCCGCAGCCCTGAGATAGCTGTGATGCCATAGCACGAAGATGCTGTGATGATTTGGATTCCGTAACATGAAAATGTTATGATGGCCAAATTCCCAATCAAATCGTGACGCCTGGGTTGTGAATATGTTCCGGTTTGATGAACCATAGGATTATGAATATCCCGAGCCTGAGATACTCGGATGCCGAACCGCGTAGCATGAATGAGGAGTAGGCATGCATCACGAAACTAAATGAAATATTATAAAAGACAGTTTGAGCATATACATATGCATTTATTATTGCTATCTGAAAACTTGTGCTTGTTATTTCTAGCCTCTGTTATGCTCATTTGTTATTGTATTTAGCTATGACTCACTCCTAATCCCTTGTTGTAGGTCATGGCCAGGAACATGATTTGCGTGGAGATGAGGCCGCTCCCTAATGGGGAGTGGAACTTTGAGGATCATCGGGCTATCTATGAAGGGGACGTGGAAGTCACATTCCGTCACCCAAACCCATGGTCCCGAATGCGTCCGCGTAGGACGAGAATCCCAATGATGTACATTATGCACATTCCGCCAAATTTCGTGTTTCGACATGGAACACCACCACCACCGCCAAGACGTTTTCCGAGATGCACCCTTCCACCAAGTCCATCACCCGCTGAGGAAAGAATTTTTTTGGAGGTTCCTGCTCCCTCTCGTCCTTCCACTAGAGCCCGATCTCGGACTCCGGTATATGTGCCATCTGAACCGGCACATGAAGAGGAGGAGGAGGAGGAGGATCCGATAGAGGATGAGGATCCGGTGGAGGATGCCGATCCGGTGGCTGATGATGATTTCATGGACAACTCAACCGGTAGTCAGTGGGGAACTGATGATTGAGTTGAGTTGGGATGTGGGAATGTGGATAATGCGACTCATCAGGTTTCTCTTATCTATTTTATATTTTGAGTTTCGAACCAGTTGCTCTAGGTTATTATAAATTTTGTTGTAAGATATGTAATATAATGAAATGACCTAGAGTACTTAAGTTAAACCTAGTGTTGATGGTTTTGATGTAATGGAAATGTACTTTCCTTTTTATGAAATATAATATGAATAGTTTCTTTCATGATAATTGATTTTATAATTTCCGCAAAGACTCGATAATGGATGATGACTGACTTTTAGTTTCAAAAAAAAAAATGGTCGAATTTTCTAAAAATGAATATTAAGTTTTGGAATAAAAGTTGGGTCGTCACATTTAGTGGTATCAGAGCCAGGTTCAACTCTCGGCCTTGGAGTGTGGCCTTACACACTAACCATTGCATACTCTAGAATCATGTTTGCATTTGTGAGAAATAGAATAACAGAATCTAATTAAGTTTTCCCCTTTGGATTCTGTAGGATAGATGGCTGGACGTAATAACGCTAACATTGCTGAGGCTTTGACACGTATGGCTGCGGTTCTAGAAAACTTGCAGCAAACCCGTTTTCCCAGCAATGGAACCCCGGCCGAATTTCAAGGACTAGATTCGTTCCGTAGGTGTAAACCCCCTGGCTTCTCGGGAGGTCGCTGCCCTGAGCAAGCCCAATTCTGGTTAGCCGAGATGAATAAGATTTTCTGGACGCTGACTCTCACGGAAGCTCAGAAGGTCACGTTCGCGGCCTACATGCTAAATGGGGAAGCTGCAACTTGGTGGGAGCAGACCCGCCAGTTTTTGGAGTATGATCATCGCGAACTTTCTTGGGAAATCTTCACGGAGAAATTCTTGGAGAGGTACTTTCCGGATGACGTCCGAATTCAAAAGGAGATGGAATTCTTGGACCTGAAGCAAGGTAGCATGACTGTCGACCAGTATGCTGAAAAGTTTGAAGAGCTGATGAAGTATTCCCCGTACTTCCAATACCATCCTGACGAATACTCGAAGTGCACCCGGTTTGAGAATGGGCCGAGGTCAGACATCAAGCTAGCTGTAAGCGTGCAAAGGATTCGTCACTATCCAACCTTGATCAGTGCCTGTCGCATTTTCGAGAAGAACAATTTCAAGAAGGAAGTCAGTCAAGGAGGCCCTGGACCCCACCGACATCAGCACAAGAACAATCGCGGAAATCGTGGAGGCCCTTATTGGCACAAAGGAAAGGGAAAATCGCAACCCTCTGGAGTAGCAAGTCTTCCAGCTCCGGCAGAGATTTGTAGCAAGTGTCAACGCTCTCATCCTGGCCTGGAATGCTGGAGGGACAAGCAACCAGTCTGTTTCAATTGTGGAGGGACCGGACATATCGCCCGTGCGTGTCGCCAACCCTCGCGCCAAAGCAATCAAAGACAAGGAAGCAAACCATGGGTCAATGGAAAGGTGTTCACAATGTCTGGAGAAGAAGCAAAGCAGGCCGACAACGTTGTGCAAGGTAACCATTTCCTCAATGGCATGCCTTGTCACTTTTTATTTGATTCTGGGGCAACGCATTCCTTCATTTCGGAGGCATGTGTCAAGCGTTTAAGTTTGTCTGTCTCGGAGACCCCGTTCAATCTAAGTGTGTCTACCCCCACGAATGTTCCTGTTGTTGCATCAAGAGCATGTGTCGGTTGTGTTGTTAGCATAGGAGATCAGATTTCTCGGGTAAATCTGATTTGTTTGCCGTTGTCCAATCTCGATGTTATTTTGGGAATGGATTGGATGGCGTCCAACCATGTAGTAATCGACTGCAAGGTTCGAACGATCATCTTTCCTGGTGAGAAGTCGCCGGCCAAGCAATCTGGAGGTTATGTGTGCCTATTTTCGACCATCGCTGAAGAAAAGAAGGAGGAAGCAAAGGTCGAAGACATTCCGGTCATTCGAAATTTTCCTGAGGTATTTCCCGATGAAGTACCTGGTTTGCCGCAGCATCGAGAGATAGAATTCAGTATTGACCTAGTCCCCGGTACTGGTCCTATTTCTATCGCCCCTTATCGTATGGCTCCGGCAAAATTAGCTGAATTAAAGAAGCAAGTGGAGGATATGTTGGAAAAGCAGTTCATCAGACCGAGTGTGTCACCTTGGGGAGTGCCAGTTTTGTTCGTGAAGAAGAAGGATGGGTCAATGAGGATGTGCATTGACTATAGGCAACTCAACAAGGTTACCATCAAGAACAAGTATTCGTTGCCAAGAATCGACGATTTGATGGATCAAGTGAGAGGAGCATCGGTATTTTCAAAGATTGATCTGAGGTCAGGTTATCATCAGATCAGAGTTAGGGAGGAAGATATACCAAAGACTGCCTTTCGGTCACGATATGGACACTACGAGTATGTAGTGATGCCATTTGGGTTGACCAATGCTCCAGCAATATTCATGGATTACATGAATAGAGTGTTTCGACCCTACCTGGATTCCTTCGTTGTGGTGTTTATCGATGATATTCTCATCTATTCGAAGAATCTTGAGGAACACGCTAGTCATTTGAAGATTGTTTTGGAAACCTTGAGGGAGAAGAAATTATATGCCAAGTTGACCAAGTGCGAATTTTGGCTTGAAAAAGTCAATTTCTTAGGTCATATAATTTCAAAGGATGGTGTGGCTGTGGACCCGGCCAAAGTGGAATCAGTTTTGCAATGGGAAAGACCAAAGACGGTGACTGAGATAAGAAGTTTTCTTGGGTTAGCTGGATATTATCGAAAGTTCATTGAAGGTTTTTCCAAGTTGGCTCTTCCGTTAACCCGTTTGACCCGAAAGAAGCAACCTTTTGTCTGGGACGAGAAGTGTGAAGTCAGCTTCCAGACGTTAAAGGACAAGTTAACATCGTCTCCAGTGTTAACTTTGCTCGATCCTAGTAAAAGCTTCGAGGTGTATTGTGATGCATCTCGACAAGGTTTGGGTTGCGTCCTGATGCAAGAAGGGAAAGTTGTCGCCTATGCATCTCGTCAGTTGAAGGTGCATGAAGGGAACTATCCTACTCATGATTTGGAATTAGCTGCCATTGTCTTCGCCTTGAAAATATGGAGACATTACCTGTATGGTAATACGTTCCAAGTATTCAGCGACCATAAAAGTTTGAAGTATCTCTTCGACCAAAAGGAACTGAATATGAGGCAACGTAGGTGGATGGAATTCCTGAAGGATTATGACTTCGAATTGCATTACCACCCCGGCAAAGCTAATGTTGTAGCCGACGCTCTCAGTAGGAAGATGCTGCACGTGAGTACGATGATGGTAAAAGAAGCTCAGCTGATTGAAGAATTCCGAAACTTGAATTTGGCAATTCAGTTCAAGCCGAATTGCGTCAAGTTAGGAATGTTACAAATCACAAATGAGTTTGAGGGTCAAGTCCGAACCCTATAACAAGCGGACGAGGAGCTTCTAGAGAAGAAAAGATTAGGGATGGAAGGAGTAGAACCGGATTTCCAATTAGGATCCGATGGTATTTTGAGATTCAGGAATCGAATCTGCATTCCGGCGAATCAAGAATTAAGGAGAGCTGTATTAGAGGAAGCCCACAAGAGCAAGCTAAGTATACATCCTGGATCAACGAAAATGTATCAAGACCTGAAGAGGATGTTTTGGTGGCCCGGACTAAAGAAAGATGTCGCGTTTTATGTAGCGTCTTGCCTTGTCTGCCAAAAGGCGAAGATCGAACATAAGAAGCCCGAAGGTGAACTGCAACCATTAAGCATACCGGAATGGAAGTGGGAAGGAATAGCTATGGATTTTGTAAGTGGATTTCCAAGAACAAGAGAAGGATTTGATGCAATTTGGGTTGTGATTGATCGCTTAACAAAATCTGCACATTTCATTCCCATCAGCATGCAATATCCATTGGAGAAGCTTGCAAGATTGTACATTAAGGAGATCGTAAGATTGCACGGAATTCCCTCGAGTATCGTATCGGATCGTGATCCTCGTTTCGTATCCCAGTTCTGGCAGAGTTTGCATCAAGCTTTGGGATCGCAGTTGAGGATGAGTTCCGCTTATCACCCTCAAACCGATGGTCAATCGGAAAGAACGATTCAGTCTTTGGAAGACCTGCTGCGAGCATGTGTCTTGGAATATCAAGAAGGTTGGGACCGATTATTGCCACTTGTGGAGTTCACCTATAACAATAGTTACCATGCGAGCATTGATATGGCTCCATACGAAGCTCTCTATGGAAGAAGATGTAGAACCCCGCTATGTTGGTTCCAAGTGGGGGAGAATGCTCTCATCGGACCTGATCTAGTTCAAGACACGACTGAGAAGATAAAGATTATCCGAGAAAAGATGAAAACTGCACAAAGTCGTCAGAAAAGTTACGCCAACCAGCGAAGATCCAAGCTCGAATTTCAAGAAGGAGATCATGTATTCCTGCGAGTCGTGCCAACGACTGGAATTGGAAGAGTAATAAAGCCAAAGAAGCTGTCTCCTAAGTTCATCGGCCCTTATCAGATTTTGAAACGAGTAGGCCCTGTCGCATATCAGATCGCCCTACCTCCTTTCTTGTCCAACCTTCACAATGTTTTCCATGTCTCTCAACTTCGCAAGTTTATCCAAGACCCATCTTCAGTCGTGCAGTTGCAACAAGACGTGATATCGCTGAAAGAAAACCTCACGTTTGATGTTGGACCCGTGAGAATAGAGGATAGAAGGATTAAGAAGCTACGAGGGAAAGAGATTCCGTTAGTACGAGTTCTCTGGGGGCAAGGTGGAGTGTCTGACTCCACATGGGAATTAGAGTCTAAGATGAGGGATGAATATCCACATCTATTTTTGTAAATCGGAATTTCGGGGACGAAATTCTATTTAAGTGGGGGAGGATGTAAGGTCCTGTATTTTAATAAATAAATAAATTATTTAAATAAATAAATGTGTTGAATAAAATAATGATTTTTCTGAAATTAAGACATTTTACTCGAGTATTGTAGAGGGTACTCGAGTATAATCACTATCTGTTTGAAAATTTGAATTTTGAGCCAAAAGACTCGAGTATGTCAGAAAAGACTCGAGTGTTCTTGAGTTTTTGAAAAATACTCGAGTAGAAAGAAAAAGACTCGAGTAAATCGAGTAGTCTGGCTAAATGTATAAGTCGGTTTTACAATTAATTTCGCACCAAAACGCGGTTTCTTGACATGACAAGCATAGAGCTGAACCTTACTTCGAGTTGAAGTACTCTTAGGCTATAAATTGATGCTTGGTTGAAGCATCAACACCTCTGAAGTTCCAAAACCCGAATTTGACCAGAAATTTCCCTGTTTTACAGAGTTCACTTTGATCCCTTCGTTCTCTCTCAATCCTCACTCATTTTCCTTGAAACCTAAACACAAACTGAAGTTCTGATTCCATTCTTGAATTAGAACTCGAAATCACTTCAAATAGCCTTCTGAAGATCAAGTTCTAGGCCTTCAAAGTTGGAGGTTCAAAACTGAGAAAACAGAGTAACATTCAGTCTCACGTATACATCTTCATTGAAATCGTTTGGTAAATTCATGGATTCTTTTCGTGTCAAACTTGTTTCTGATTAAAGTTAGTATATCCTAGTTTCTGAAACTAACTTGTTTCATTCTTTTTCATGCCAAATCCGTGGTGAAATCTGTGGCCAAAGTCAGCCTGTTCAACTCTTTTTCACCAAGTCCAGAATTTGGATTTTTGATCCAACCGATTTCTCTGTCGTTTTACTTGTTGATTAGCTTCTCTAAGGTAAGGGAGGAGTTATCTAAATACTAGAATGAGTTATTTCAAGCTGGAAATGTAGGAACCTCATATGGTTCATCAAGGGGTGAAGTTTGAATTGGGAATATGACATAGAGGTCATAAACCCAAGTTTTTATAAACCAAACATGTCTAAATGGACCTAATGATGCTCACTGGATCAATTTTCGAAGTTAAAAACAAAAGGAAATGAAAATCATATGTTGAAATGGTTATTTGCTAAGTTTATGTTGATTCTGTGATTTATTGCATTTGATGTTGTTTCAATATTGATTACATGTTCTAACATGTTTATTTTATGTATCTAAGTTACTGTTTTGCATTAAAATGGAAAGGAAAGGCTCTGAACTCGAATTGGCATTATAAAGTGCAGAAACTGGTGCTGCTGCTGCTAAAACACTCGAGTAATTGAAGAAAGACTCGAGTATTCTGGAAAATGGGAAGAACACTCGAGTATGTCTTGAAGGACTCGAGTAATTTTACATGAACACTCGAGTAGGTGAAGAACTACTCGAGTAATTTAAATAATTTTCAGAAAATCTTTACTTCTTTATGAAGTAATTAAAGATTAACTCGTCTAAACTCCTATATGCTTAAATTGTAATTTCTGCTCTTAATATCTATAGATTTAATCCCATTGGTTGATTTTATCCTGGATGAGTCCTACTGGAATTTTATTCAGTGGTTGACATATTCGGACAGGATGTCCCAATGGAGGTGCGTACACCCATTTGGTTGATTTTATTCCCACGTCCCAGTGGAAGTTTTTACCCACTTGATTGATATTTTGGGAGTCCTAGATGGGGTCGTTGCACAAATTAATGACAACGTAATTAAATTCCTATTGTATAAAACCATCACAAAGTGGCTGGGCCGCTGATGGAATTTTTGGAAAGCACAAGCACCAGTTAATACAAAAATGAAAAGATGGTTTATAAGCAAGAAGGATTATGAATTTTGGGTCTCTATATTGGAGGCATGATATTCAAAGATATGAATTAAAAGAGAAAAAGACAATGAACAATTATGTGACATTGACATGCATGGAGATGCTCCGATTTTGATTGTGGAATCTGGTATAGGTAGAAGTATTCCACAGCCCTGAGATAGCTGTGATGCCATAGCACGAAGATGCTGTGATGATTTGGATTCCGTAACATGAAAATGTTATGATGGCCAAATTCCCAATCAAATCGTGACGCCTGGGTTGTGAATACGCTCCGGTTTGATGAACCATAGGATTATGAATATCCCGAGCCTGAGATACTCGGATGCCGAACCGCGTAGCATGAATGAGGAGTAGGCATGCATCACGAAACTAAATGAAATATTATAAAAGACAGTTTGAGCATATACATATGCATTTATTATTGCTATCTGAAAACTTGTGCTTGTTATTTCTAGCCTCTGTTATGCTCATTTATTATTGTATTTAGCTATGACTCACTCCTAATCCCTTGTTGTAGGTCATGGCCAGGAACATGATTTGCGTGGAGATGAAGCCGCTCCCTAATGGGGAGTGGAACTTTGAGGATCATCGGGCTATCTATGAAGGGGACGTGGAAGTCACTTTCCGTCACCCAAACCCATGGTCCCGAATGCGTCCGCGTAGGACGAGAATCCCAATGATGTACATTATGCACATTCCGCCAAATTTCGTGTTTCGACATGGAACACCACCACCACCGCCAAGACGTTTTCCGAGACGCACCCTTCCACCAAGTCCATCACCCTCTGAGGAAAGAATTATTTTGGAGGTTCCTGCTCCCTCTCGTCCTTCCACTAGAGCCCGATCTCGGACTCCGGTATATGTGCCATCTGAACCGGCACATGAAGAGGAGGAGGAGGAGGAGGATCCGATAGAGGATGAGGATCCGGTGGAGGATGCCGATCCGGTGGCTGATGATGATTTCATGGACAACTCAACCGGTAGTCAGTGGGGAACTGATGATTGAGTTGAGTTGGGATGTGGGAATGTGGATAATGCGACTCATCAGGTTTCTCTTATCTATTTTATATTTTGAGTTTCGAACCAGTTGCTCTAGGTTATTATAAATTTTGTTGTAAGATATGTAATATAATGAAATGACCTAGAGTACTTAAGTTAAACCTAGTGTTGATGGTTTTGATGTAATGGAAATGTACTTTCCTTTTTATGAAATATAATATGAATAGTTTCTTTCATGATAATTGATTTTATAATTTCCGCAAAGACTCGATAATGGATGATGACTGACTTTTAGTTTCAAAAAAAAAAAAAAAATGGTCGAATTTTCTAAAAATGAAAATTAAGTTTTGGAATAAAAGTTGGGTCGTCACACCTCCCCATTTTATGTGTAATACTCACTCCTTACTATCACCACAGGTACTGAGGAAGAGTTTGCACAAGATCAGGCCGAGCAGGAGTACTCTCCCTCACAGGGAGAGTAGGTCACTTGTTACTATGAAGGACATGGGAATGTCCTAGGCCCAGTGAATCGATGTGAATCATTTTTGTTGTATATAGAATGTAAATAGTTCTTTTGGGGGCCCGGGACGACTCCTTTTGGGAAAGGGGTCTATTTTGGCAAAAAACTGTTTTCCTAACTTGTTTATATTCCGCTAACTCTGATGACTAGATTCTGATGTTTTAAACTTGTTTCTGATGCGTGCACGAAGATGCACTAGCTGATATATATATATATATATATACATATGAATAGCCCTGCTGGCTTTGAAATTTGAAAATATGCTATTTATCAGGTTGCAGGAAAACAGAAATTTTGGAAAAGTCTTAAAAACAAACGAAACTCCGTCCGTTTGACGGGAGATTTTCTTATGAATTAAAAATAACTAAATGTTTTTCCTAATCAATTCATAAGTTTAAAATGAAATTTTCAAGTTGCTATTTTTAATTAAGCGTATAAAAGGGTAAATAAACTTTGGTGTTACAATATTACCCTCCCAAAATATATCAAGTGTAACAAGTCCATTATTATCAAATAAATATTATGATAGGACTAAATTCCTTTTATGATACCTTTTTCCAAAATATGTATCATATAAATTCTATTAAAAATAGAAATGTCATAGAGCTGGTCACTGGTCCCTTGTCCAAGCATCCTTCTGGTCGGATCCTCGATATCTGCACAACGGGTTTCCATCCCACATTTTCTACACTCTGCAAGCACCTAAGGGACATCTCCCCTTACTGATTCTTGTGCAAGCTAGATGCACGATCAACACCTAATAAGGGCATGGGGGTTAGCTATACATATTCGCATAATCAAATGAGAATAAAACTAACATCCACAAGTTAACATGTAGCAAATCATGATGCATAATCATATGAGCACACCCGGTTAATCTGAATAATTCTTTCAATGCAGGTGGCATGATGCATGATTTCCTTCCACAACTGAGGCCTCTAAATGTCCATCTTGGACGTCCATCCAATACACCGCTGTGTTTCCGGAACACCGACATTCGTTCCCAGAACGTAATGCCGAACCATACTTGGATGATAAGCATTCACTCCCATAGTGTGCATCACGTTCCCAGAACGTGTAGCAAAACCATACTTGGATAAATAAGCATCACTCCCAGAGTGTGCATCACGTTCCCAGAACGCATACGTTCCCAGAACGTATAAAAACCAGGTCCCGGACACTGGCCACATATCTATAATGTGTCATCCAGTAGGTTGCTTATCAAAGTGTTCCCAGAACACCAACATACGTTCCCAGAACGTATAAAACCAGGTCCCAGACACTGGCCACATATCTATAATGTGTCATCAAGTAGGTTATAATTTGGTACTCCCGGAGTACCCTCCTCACATTCCAAGAATATGATAATCGTTCCTACCAACCAAACTTCCATTCTATATGAATGCAAAATCATCAAGGTTGGTTTTATCTTTAATTCAATTATTATACCAATGTGTTCCCAGAACACTAACATACGTTCCCCGAACGTATCACAAACCATACTTGGAATAAAATCAAGCACCACTCCCAGAGTGTGCATCACGTTCCCAGAACGTGTCCAAGAAACCATGTCCTAGACAATGGCCACATTCCCAGAATGTGTCATCAAGTTGGTTGCATTAGTTTAGTACTCCTAGAGTACAGGGTCAAGTACCCGAACATCACAAACTATCCTTGCCAACCTATTTCATTACCTTTCTCTATGCATGTATTGCATGCATAATTTACTAAGGTTGGTCTTTCCATTAATTACTGTGATTTAGAAATATTTCAATTTCTCTTTTGAATGATTTATTTGAGGTATAGTCTTTGACACAAAATTCCCCTTTGAAATATCCCAAAACATGTCATTAAACTTAGATTGGGTAAAACAAAGTCAATGGTATTCAAAAACTTAACTTTTTATTTTTTAGATTCAGGTACTAACCGGTTACAGTTCCAGGCTAACCGGTTAGATTTACAAACCTGAACTGTTTACCATTGTAATTCAGAAAACCCTTTTTCTTAAATTCCCTACCCAATCCATAACACTTTCAACTTTATTCTTATACCTCAAAAACCATTGTTTTATCATTCAAAAGTCCAAATCACATATCCTTTTCCAATAACCATAATTTCACTTGAAATTATTCCATCAATTTAAGGCACAAATGGAAATCTTTCCCATCTGAATTTGTTGACATTATCACAACTTATATTCAGACTCTGTGTATGGAAATTAAGGCTTAGATTTGAGTAAAAACCATTGAAAGTTTCAGGACTGATTTGCAAACTGATTTCTCTTTGAAAATTTACAGTGTCTAACCGGTTACGAAAATCGTGTAACCGGTTAGATTATGCAGTCTGACCATTAAAACAAAAGTTTTAACAACTCATTTTCTTTCTTTGTAAAATCTAACAATTTTCCAGCATACACCAAGTTCATATGCCTTAAATTAAACATGTTTACACCCAGAAACACATTCATATTGCATGCATCAAGTTTATTGAATTAAATTACATGAAAATTCACATAAACTCAATTTAGCACAACAAAACTGAAATCAAACTCTTAAACATAGAATTCAGTCATCATTTAGCTTGCATGCATCAATTAAAATTTTCTCAAAACAACAATTGAGCTCAAGTTGGCCTCCAAGCCATTTAACCATTTCACTTATGCCCTTTTGAGTCTCTTGGTGACTCATCCTATATTCTACCACAATTTATTCTCATTCTAGCAAATAGTAAGCTTCCCCCTTACCTCTAAATCGTGCTTGATCCAAAACTTTGCAGAGAGAAAGGCTCCAACACAAATTCCCATTGAATCCACTCCATGCTGATAGAGTTGGACAGGGTACCAAAACCAGGGAATTTGACATGCAAAACCAAATTAAGAATTGGGGAAAATGGTCAAATTGAGTTCTCTGCAACATGCACTAGAGGTAGGAACAAATTTGAAATCAAAAGGGTTTGTGTGCTTACCAAAATCGAGCTTCAAAGTCAGCTCCAGAAACCAGAAGCTGAGGTTTGATAGCATCAACACTCACTTGGCAAGCTTCGTTCTCAAACTCCAGGAACTCTCATCTCACAAACTTTATATCAATACAAAGCCCTTGATGTGAGCTTTGTAACCGTGTATCACTCATGTTCTAACTCTCAGAAACGAAGGAGAATCGCACCAGACGAATCAAAAACCCTAAAACAGAGCTTTAGCATTTCAGGAGCAAAAATGGACTTTAATCAGAGCAAGGAAAGCTATTTATAGAGGGATTTGAGTGTCATGCAAGTCGACACGTTGATCTCCACTAAGATTAGGGTTGATTCGTGGCAATTTCTGGCTTAAAATGCGTGATTACTCATCAAACGCACTAATCCCAGTTTCTGTGTTCATCGTGTAACCGGTTGCAGAGCCCTTCTAACCGGTTACATACTGATAAAATTCAAAAATTAATAATTTAATTACTCTTTCTTCAAAAACCTTTTTAATATTGCAATTAGGTCCCAACCCAAGGACTAAATTACAATATTCACATTTTTGTACAAAATAACCATATAAAAATATATCTCATATTTTTATATATAAAAACGCATAATGTACAAAAACTAAAACCTTCAAAACCAATATAAATCAATTATAAAATAATTGTTATAATTAATTTCTTGGTTATTTGGGAGACGAAAATTAGGGGTGTTACACTACTCCCCACTTAAAAGGAATTTCGTCCCCGAAATTCATCTTTTGAAATTTTCCACTTTTCCAAAATATTTTTATACTAGAAATCTTCATCTAGCTCCCAAAAATTTGTTCTTTTAGGATCCTCCCCCACTTAAAAGAGTTTCGATATATTCCTTGTATTTGGAAACATTTCAAATATAACCCTTCAGGAAAAACTTTCCAAACTAAACCACAAGGATTTTGCATATAAAACTCTTATGTGAAAGAATTTCTTTTAAAAGAAATACTCTTTATACTTCACATATTAAAACATTTTCCAATAAACTTTTTGGAAAAACTTTTTGGGCTGCGCACTCTGATTTCTCGAGCACGATCAAAGAAACATTTGTATGACTTCATTCTTTAATAGTTTGAGACATTAGGGTGATCAGTCCTAATATTCAATCCATTAATAACAAAGTCATCCCTTTCAGATATAATCTTTTCGCAAGAAAGACCATACGACAGGTCTTTAAGTTAGATGAACTTAAAGATAGGGAAATTATCACTATCAGACTTAGTTAGATAGTTAAGTTCTAGAGACATTTCCGTTGGGGAGACAAAGATTTGTCCTATCCCGGTGGTTGTTAATCTCTCTAGCCATAACTGATCTCTCTATTTTCTGTAGTGTCCACAGATATTATCACATCCAACTGTGATAAAGGTTTTGATCACAGAAAGATTGGAGTTGAACTTCCAACAGGATATTGATATTCTCAAACGATTAGATTAACGTAATTGAAAACATTTAACTACGTTAACTCAGATCAAAGGAAGAGATAGGCTTGGGTTGTTTACGTCAGGATTACACTCAACTCTCATCTCAACCGGTGAATTCTTCTCATGCTGGATTCGCTTGTTGTCCAATCTTTTCTCACCTTTTCTTTCAAGACAATTCGGTGAATAATACTCCAGCTTCCTACAATCGGAATTTACTATTCCCTTAGGTACATCACAACTAAACTCCAAGTGATGTGCCTCACAGTTTTCACCTTAAGATGGACAAATGTTCCCTTCCCTATTTCCTCCTTAGTCCCTTTTCTTCAATCGAAGATTCCTTAACCTTGATATTTCCGTGGTTGATATTCTCCCATTTACTTTTCCTCTTTCTCCAGTTGGGCCTTTATTTCATCAATCTTTCTCTTATTCTGAATTCTGATACTTCTCGCATGAAATTCATGTACTTTCCTATAGCCCTCTTACATGCTTACCAACATCGAGAAATTCCTTATTCCTTGATAGTTGATAGCTAACTTGGGTTCGAACGTAATCTATTCTTGAAGTTCATCCCTTCCAGCTCCTCATCCTCTGGTTGTAATTCACGAATCCGATTCAAGAATTTGTTGGTGATTGGCAACATTCCCAATCTAATACTTAGAGGGTTCCTCTTGGGTTACCCGACTTAGGTCTCTGAATTCCTCGATCGGGATAACCTCCTTAACCACCATTGAGCTCACAAGAATAGCCTATCAACACAAATCGTCTGCAACCATGTTTGCTATGCCAGGATGGAGCTCAAAGGCATAATCTTTAAGAAACTCCATCCATCGCCTTTATCTTACATTCAACTCTTCCTCTTCTTATTGTCATTCATACTTTCGAACTCCAAACTTGTTCATAAATCATAACCTTCTCATCTTAACACCTATTGTTTCCTTTGCATCATCCAGCTAAATCCTCTACCTTCTCCAATTGGAGTACTCCTTAATTTCAATTCTTGATTAATCCATAAGTATTATGATTCAAGCCCCTCAAATCAATTTCAATGATGAATCAAGGTATTAAGTTATTTTACCACACTAAATCCTTTCTTAAATTTTACTTAGGTGGTTAACATTGAGTTTGGATTGGAGGAAAATGTTTATTGATACCAAAAGTTCCTTCACAAAGGACTTAAATTTTTATTTTAAACTTTTAGCTTCTAACCGGTTACAAGAAACTCTAACCGGTTATGAAGTATAGTTTTAGAAACAAAACCAAAGAATTTCAAAACCATTTTCTTTACATCATCCAATCCAACTCAAAATAGGATTTATTCATAATCTAATACCTTGATTCCAACTGAATTCATCACTGAAATGATTTAAATCATAGTCTACTCACCTTTTTCCATAATTCCTCTTAGACTAATCATATTATGTTGGGGTATAATCCACCACCACCCCACCATAATTAAACAACACCCTACCATTTAATACCATCAGTTGATCTTTTCCAAGTCAACTTGGTCAGAGGCCATGCGATCGTAGAAAATCCCTCAGCAATCCGGCGATAATATCCAGCCAGCCCTAAGAAACTTCTCACCTCAGTCACAGTCTTAGGCTGTTCCTATTTCAACCCTAAACTTACCCTTGCTGGATCCATCGCAATTTCTTCTTTAAAGATCACATGCCCTGCGAACGTAACTTCACTCAACCAAAACTCATCTTTGGAGAGCTTATCACACAACTACTCCTCCTGCAGGAGTTTCAACACAATCCGGAGATGTTCCTCATGCTCCTCAGAATTCTTAGAATAAACCACAAACGAATCCGAATATAATCTAAAGGTTTCGTTCTTATAGTTCATAAAAGAACAAGTGCATTAGTCAATCCGAACGACATTATTTCCTACTCATAATGTCCGTATCGAGATCAAAAATGCAGTCTTAAGTGTATTCCTGTCCCGAATCCTGATTTGGGGTTAATCCAACCTCCAGTCAATCTTAGAAAACACTTAGACTCCTTTAAACTGATCCACCCAAAACCTTTTAACACTT
Organism: Crotalaria pallida; assembly: GCA_037953625.1. Lineage (NCBI taxonomy): Eukaryota > Viridiplantae > Streptophyta > Magnoliopsida > Fabales > Fabaceae > Crotalaria > Crotalaria pallida. The sequence goes on from CM075653.1 coordinate 31,487,081, forward strand.
TTCTCCGTGTTTCCCCCATGTGACTGTTTCTGATGATATCATATCGTAAGGGTAGTAGAGAGAGAATCAGCTTCAAAAATTAACTTGATTCCAAACTCTATCCCTTTGCCCAAGGGTGAACCTAACATCATTTCTTGTAACCAGGATTTCTTTGACCCCCTTATTCCTTCTCTGCTGCCCAGGAGCAACTACATGGGTCCATTGGGTTCCAGATTCGAAACTTGGGAATCCAATACAGGGTTGTTCTATCGTCATTAATCATGATCACTTGATCCCTCGGCTCCCAAACCGTACTTAAGATCAAATGTAATCATGACACAGGTAGATAGACAAAGTCTAATACTTTAATAGAACGATTCAGACATACCTTGGAAACCACTACAAGAAGATTTGTAGGATTCTCTGCTTTGAGATAGCCGATTGGGTAAGGCATTGAGCAACTTCGATCAATACCCTTATCCATAAGGGCAAAAGAAAGGATAGCTTCAGAGTTTAACAAACTCAGCAAGGTTGATCTTTAAGAAGATCACCGCCCTACACTCGGTCTAAAAAGTTGATTAACTTTAACACGAGTGAGGGTAAACACTCCTTCTCAGAGTCGAGGACTCAACTACAACTCCTTAAAATTTCCGCATCACTGGTTCTATGAAAACATAATAAACCAACACTGTGGTTTTGGGTTTACAACATGTCTAAAGAGAAGCATACGACTATCATACTTCTATTTAGACTTCATAGAACACTTCTTAATAGCAGAATAAACTACTTATCTAGAGCCATTTCCCATAACCTTAGCTCTAGTTTGGAAGTATATGAAAGCATACTTCCCAAGAAACATTGCAGATATCGATGACCAGCGTATTGGACCACACACCCGAGGACCAAGAGTCAGGACCATTGCTCTGATACCATAAAAGTGTAACACTCCTTGTATATCATCTTACTTTATAAGAAAAGTAAGAAGTTTATGAAAACTTGGACTTGTTCTCCTTGGAAAAAGATCTGAAAATAATAATTTTCCCTTCCCTTGAAAATTCTTTTTCACAAACACTTGATTTGTAATGAGGTTGACTAACAAAATCAGAGTTTGCGAAAACATAGTAAAATCACCATATTACCCTCCCAAAATATATCAAGTGCAACAAGTCCATTATTATCAAATAAATATTATGATAGGATTGAATTCCTTTTATGATACATTTTTCCAAAATATGTATCATATAAATTCTATTAAAAATAGAAATGTCATAGAGCTGGTCACTGGTCCCTTGTCCAAGCATCCTTCTGGTCGGATCCTCGATATCTGCACAACGGGTTTCCATCCCACATTTTCTACACTCTGCAAGCACCTAAGGGACATCTCCCCTTACTGATTCTTGTGCAAGCTAGATGCACGATCAACACCTAATAAGGGCATGGGGGTTAGCTATACATATTCGCATAATCAAATGAGAATAAAACTAACATCCACAAGTTAACATGTAGCAAATCATGATGCATAATCATATGAGCACACCCGGTTAATCTGAATAATTCTTTCAATGCAGGTGGCATGATGCATGATTTCCTTCCACAACTGAGGCCTCTAAAAGTCCATCTTGGACGTCCATCCAATACACCGCTGTGTTCCCGGAACACCAACATTCGTTCCCAGAACGTAATGTCGAACCATACTTGGATGATAGCATTCACTCCCATAGTGTGCATCACGTTCCCAGAACGTGTAGCAAACCATACTTGGATAAATAAGCATGACTCCCAGAGTGTGCATCACGTTCCCAGAACGCATACGTTCCCAGAACGTATAAAAACCAGGTCCCGGACACTGGCCACATATCTATAATGTGTGATCCAGTAGGTTGCTTATCAAAGTGTTCCCAGAACACCAACATACGTTCCCAGAACGTATAAAAACAGGTCCCAGACACTGGCCACATATCTATAATGTGTCATCAAGTAGGTTATAATTTGGTACTCCCGGAGTACCCTCCTCATATTCCCAGAATATGATAATCGTTCCTACCAACCAAACTTCCATTCTATATGAATGCAAAATCATCAAGGTTGGTTTTATCTTTAATTCAATTATTATACCAATGTGTTCCCAGAACACTAACATACGTTCCCCGAACGTATCACAAACCATACTTGGAATAAAATCAAGCACCACTCCCAGAGTGTGCATCACGTTCCCAGAACGTGTCCAAGAAACCATGTCCTAGACAATGGCCACATTCCCAGAATGTGTCATCAAGTTGGTTGCATTAGTTTAGTACTCCTAGAGTACAGGGTCAAGTACCCGAACATCACAAACTATCCTTGCCAACCTATTTCATTACCTTTCTCTATGCATGTATTGCATGCATAATTTACTAAGGTTGGTCTTTCCATTAATTACTGTGATTTAGAAATATTTCAATTTCTCTTTTGAATGATTTATTTGAGGTATAGTCTTTGACACAAAATTCCCCTTTGAAATATCCCAAAACATGTCATTAAACTTAGATTGGGTAAAACAAATTCAATGGTATTCAAAAACTTAACTTTTTATTTTTTAGATTCAGGTACTAACCGGTTACAGTTCCAGGCTAACCGGTTAGATTTACAAACCTGAACTGTTTACCATTGTAATTCAGAAAACCCTTTTTCTTAAATTCCCTACCCAATCCATAACACTTTCAACTTTATTCTTATACCTCAAAAACCATTGTTTTATCATTCAAAAGTCCAAATCACATATCCTTTTCCAATAACCATAATTTCACTTGAAATTATTCCATCAATTTAAGGCACAAATGGAAATCTTTCCCATCTGAATTTGTTGACATTATCACAACTTATATTCAGACTCTATGTATGGAAATTAAGGCTTAGATTTGAGTAAAAACCATTGAAAGTTTCAGGACTGATTTGCAAACTGATTTCTCTTTGAAAATTTACAGTGTCTAACCGGTTACGAAAATCGTGTAACCGGTTAGATTATGCAGTCTGACCATTAAAACAAAAGTTTTAACAACTCATTTTCTTTCTTTCTAAAATCTAACCAATTTCCAGCATACATCAAGTTCATATGCCTTAAATTAAACATGTTTACACCCAGAAACACATTCATATTGCATGCATCAAGTTTATTGAATTAAATTACATGAAAATTCACATAAACTCAATTTAGCACAACAAAACTGAAATCAAACTCTTATACACAGAATTCAGTCATCATTTAGCTTGCATGCATCAATTAAAATTTGCTCAAAACAACAATTGAGATCAAGTTGGCCTCCAAGCCATTTAACCATTTCACTTATGCCCTTTTGAGTCTCTTGGTGACTCATCCTATATTCTACCACAATTTATTCTCATTCTAGCAAATAGTAAGCTTCCCCCTTACCTCTAAATCGTGCTTGATCCAAAACTTTGTAGAGAGAAAGGCTCCAACACAAATTCCCATTGAATCCACTCCATGCTGATAGAGTTGGACAGGGTACCAAAACCAGGGAATTTGACATGCAAAACCAAATTAAGAATTGGGGAAAATGGTCAAATTGAGTTCTCTGCAACATGCACTAGAGGTAGGAACAGATTTGAAATCAAAAGGGTTTGTGTGCTTACCAAAATCGAGCTTCAAAGTCAGCTCCAGAAACCAGAAGCTGAGGTTTGACAGCATCAACACTCACTTGGCAAGCTTCGTTCTCAAACTCCAGGAACTCTCATCTCACAAACTTTATATCAATACAAAGCCCTTGATGTGAGCTTTGTAACCGTGTATCACTCATGTTCTAACTCTCAGAAACGAAGGAGAATCGCACCAGACGAATCAAAAACCCTAAAACAGAGCTTCAGCATTTCAGGAGCAAAAATGGACTTTAATCAGAGCAAGGAAAGCTATTTATAGAGGGATTTGAGTGTCATGCAAGTCGACACGTTGATCTCCACTAAGATTAGGGTTGATTCGTGGCAATTTCTGGGTTAAAATGCGTGATTACTCATCAAACGCACTAATCCCAGTTTCTGTGTTCATCGTGTAACCGGTTACAGAGCCCTTCTAACCGGTTACATACTGATAAAATTCAAAAATTAATAATTTAATTACTCTTTCTTCAAAAACCTTTTTAATATTGCAATTAGGTCCCAACCCAAGGACTAAATTACAATATTCACATTTTTGTACAAAATAACCATATAAAAATATATCTCATATTTTTATATATAAACACGCATAATGTACAAAAACTAAAACCTTCAAAACCAATATAAATCAATTATAAAATAATTGTTATAATTAATTTCTTGGTTATTTGGGAGACAAAATTAGGGGTGTTACACCTTCCATCCAATTTTGTCTTACCACCGTTAATGGGAGCCTCCTATGTGGCAACCATTGGTCTTACGTGGCTAAAACTCAACGTTACACCCCAAAATGATGTCATATGAGGCCAAAAGAGAAAACCAAAACAGTTAGGGATAGCCTAATAAGCTTCTATTTTGGTCTCATACGACATCGTTTTGGGGTGTAACGTTGATTTTTAGCCTTGTAAGACCATTGGTTGCCACGTAGGAGGCTCCCATTAACGGTGTTAAAACAGAATTGGACGGAAGGATTTATTTGAAACAAGTTACAAACTTCCGGATTTATTTGATACGAAAAAAAGTTAAGGGATGAAATCGCAACAAAAAATAACTTACAGGACCAATCTAATAGTTTTGCCTTTTTTTATATTGAAACTTTGTTAATAGTTAAGTATTAATGATTGAGTATTAAATTTGTTGTATTTAATAAGTTATATTCTAGTTTTAGGCATGTGCACTACATAAGACGTTTGTTTGCTTGTCGTTAGCAAATTATTATTGGATAAATAATAATTGTAAATCATTTTGGGTTTTCAAATTGAATTTAATATATTATTATTATTATTATTATTATTATTATTATTATTACCTTTGCATTCAAAAAAATTCAGTTTAATGTGTTTCCTAATAAGTACTAATTCAAAATGGTTACTATAACAAAATAAAGGATCACAAATTCATGAACAATAAAATTCATCAGCCCAAAATAAATAAGTATTCTTTGCTTGTTTACTATGAAAATCTCATTATTACGATAAATAGACACTAAATCTTAGGTTAAAAATAATCACACAACACGTATGTCTTAGTTTTCGCAAACTAAACAGATCTTAAACTTTTTTCATCAAACAGGTCTTGCGCAAAGCATATAAATTAACGAAATAAACCGCTTTTTGTTTCTAATTAAAAACTAACGCTCTGAAAAGTCATTTGGCCACTTCCGTTTTACTTTAATTGTTTTTTAGCAAAAAAAATTAATTCCAATATATATAAGTGTCTTTTTAGAAAATGATACAACATTAATTACATATATATATATTATAATTTTACCCTCACTTAATTAAGAAGAGAGGTAATAATTGAAAAAATATAATAAATGTAGTGGACCTTCAATAGGCTAAGCATTTCCCGACCAAAGCTACCTTCGTCCGACCGGTTAGACACTGGAACAAGGCATACGGTCGGAGAGTTATACCGAGTAGACTGGGTTTCTATAGAGAGGTTACACGTTAATGAGATTAACCCCGAGCGCACGATTCTCATCCTTATCTTCATCACTCACAGTCTCATCAAAGCCTAATTACCTCTCCTAGATTCCCACGACTCTTGGTTAGATAAAAACAACATTGGATTAAGTTTATCACCTACAGGATTTATGGATATGATATCCACGAATCCTACTTGAACTCTTCCTCTCCGGAAGGCTCATCAAGAACGACCCACAACACACAGGTAATCCCCTATAAGAACCACCATGCTATAGGGGCTAAGGTACGTCTTCTCATCCCTAAGTTGACACTTGCACACACTTTGTTGACTAGGGAGAACCTGTTTATCCCAACTGGATACGCAGAAATCCTGAAGGTCCTACATTAATCTCTTGTTTAGGATCATTCTTTGAAGCTCTTCCATAGCTTTGAGGTTGATCTTGATAAAGGACACAACATTGGCGCCGTCTGTGGGAATTGAATAACATATCATTCCCACCACCACCATGGTCACCACCAGAAGCCAAGTTGGTGATCTTCGTGATCGCATTGCCCGCACTCGTGGCAGACCCAGAAACGCTAACAACAACGATCCACAGCCACAATCTGCCGGTGATTTGCGTGATGTTCTCAATCAGAACCGTGGAAATAATGTGCAACCGCCACACACGTCTCAATCTGGGGCAGGAAATAACCCCCAGCCACCAAACAATTCACAAAATCTGCCTCCCCCAAATCGCAGCCAAAATCATAGTGGAATCCATGCCACCCATTCTCGAACACCACAATCTCCTCATCCAAGATCCGGGAGCAATCCCCAACACATGCAAGCTCTACGAACAATATGACCCCCACCCCACCTATCCCGCCTAACCCCGACCATATAAGCACTACACCTAGAACCAGATTAACTCCTGGAAGAACAGCCTACGGCAATTCCCGTCATAGCTATTCCACAAGCAGGTCCTATGCAACATCCGCGTCTGCTCGTGCTCGTGAGCAGGAGATGATCAACATACTTAATAGACAAACAGCTTTAATCGAGCAGCAAGGGCGTGCTATTGCCGACCTTCAACAACAAGCTATGACGAGAATTGCTCAGAGCCAACCGAACACCATACCAACACAAACCATGGACCCTCAGCCAACCCCAGTAATGCAACTTCCCCCACCAAATTTTCATTCAAATCCATTAACTAGCCAAACCCAAGATGATTTTCACCCAGGCCATCCTTTCACCCCATATATCATGGAATTTGAAACCCCACAAGGATACTTAGGACCATCCAACGTCCCACACTATAATGGCCTGACTGATCCAGAAGACCATATAGTATCTTACGAGGGGGCTATGAATTATTATGGAGGTGGCGATCAGATGAAGTGCCGAGCTTTTTCCATGGCTCTCGAGCCCTCGGTACTTCGATGGTATTCGTCTCTCCCTCGGCATTCTATTAATTCTTGGGAGGAGATGAAACGTGTATTTCTGAATAGATACACGGCCAGTTGCATCCAACCCAAATCCGATCATACGCTGGCTGTAGTCACGCAAAAGCAGGACGAACCCCTCAAGGATTACTTATCACGCTTTCATACGGAAGCTAGTTCTGTTCCCAAATTGGAACCCGGTGTGGCAGTGCTGCTATTTACATAAGGATTACAGCCGGGGGATTTTAGAAAATCATTAATTGGGAAACCTCCAAAGGATATGGCCGAGTTGAGACAAAGGTCAAATAAATTCATCAATTTGGAGGAATTCCACAAAGGCCAGAAATTCAGAGACGACAGACAACGTGTTGACCCTCAAGGTCAGAGCAAACAAAAATGTGATGAACATTTTGGTGGACGACAAGACAGGAATGATCGGGACCGAAGGATTTCTCCGAGGAATAAATTTCAGGAATACACTCCTTTAACTGTTCCAAGGAGTCAAATCCTTCGGGAAACAATGCAGACCGACTTACGCTTGGCCCAAAGACCCCCGTCTTTAAGAAAGGGCGCACAACGTGATAGGTCAAAATATTGTGACTTTCACAAAGGATATGGGCATACAACCGACGAATGTATTTGGTTGAGGGATCTGATTGAAGAAATGATCAGAGATGGTAAACTACAACAATATATCAGAGATGCGGCCGGGCAGAGAGGTAACAATAGATCCCATTCACCATTAAAGTCCAAACGTCAAAGAAGTAGATCACCAGATGATAGAACTGCGGGGAGACAGAGGACCGACCCCGCTCCGACCACTGATACAAACCCCCCAACTAATAATGAGTTTTTAGTTAACACTATTGCTGGAGGTTTTGCTGGAGGTGGAGAAAAGAAGGCCGACAGGAAGAAATACATTAACCAAATTTTGGCCGTCAGTCAGAAACCCATTTGCAAAAGGTCAACAAAAAATGTTCCTATAATTTTTAATGACGACGATTTGGATGGAGTCCTCCCAGGTCATAATGATCCCATGGTAATCATTGCCCTTATCGGTAATTACGAGGTAAAACACGTTTTTATCGACCAAGGGAGCTCGGCGGACATTATGTTTTTCCCCTTGTTCAAAGCTCTAAAACTCAGGGAATGCAATCTCACTCCTTTCGAAGGAGAATTGATCGGTTTTATGGGAGACACTATCGAACCTAAAGGATACATCCAACTTCCTGTCACCCTCGGACAACAGCCTTCGGCTAGGACTGAGATAATCAAATTTTTGGTGGTTGATTGTCCAGCGGCCTACAACGCCATTCTTGGGAGAACTTCTTTGCAAGCGTTTGGAGCAGTAGTGTCAACAGTTCACTTAGCTATGAAGTTTGTTGGAACCGATGACAAGGTGGTAACGGCCAAGGCCGAGCAAGAAGCAGCAAGAAAATGTTACAACGCTAGCTTGGGGAAAGTTAAAAACAAGGATCAGAACAATTTGGAAAGAATTCCCCTTGGTAAAGGCAATATTAACTTGGCGGATCTTGACATGCGGGATCAGTCCGACAGAAACAGACCAACTCCAAAGGGACAGTGGGAATTCCTGACGTTGACCGATAATCCCGTTAGACAAGTAAAAATCGGTTCTGATCTCCCAATAAGTGTTAAAGATGAATTGGCCGCTCTGCTAATCACAAATAAGGATCTGTTCGCATGGACCTCGGCCGATATGCCAGGGATCGACCCCAACTTTATCTGTCACAAGTTGAGTATTCTTCCGGGAGCAAAGCCAGTGGCACAACGCAAAAGGAAAGTTAGTGCTGAAAAGGCTGTTGCCATTGAAGAAAAGGTTGCCGAATTACTCCGAGCTGGTTTCATTCGGGAAATTGACTATACAGACTGGTTAGCTAACACCGTCTTGGTCAAAAAACCCAATGGGAAGTGGAGGATGTGTGTCGACTACACAGACTTGAACAAAGTCTGTCCAAAAGACCAATACCCACTCCCCGTCATTGACAAAGCTCGTCGACAGTTCGGTTGGTTATAAACTCCTTTCGTTCATGGATGCTTACTCTGGTTACAACCAGATTCCAATGTTTTCTGCCGACCAAGATAAAACTGCATTCATTACCGACAAGGCAACTTACTGTTACAATGTCATGCCTTTTGGGTTGAAGAATGCGGGAGCTACTTATCAGAGGATGATGAACAAGGTTTTTCAAGGTATGATCGGCTCAAATATGGAGGTATATATTGATGACATTATTGCAAAAAGCAAACAGCAAGAAAGCCATGCCCAGGACCTTAAAACAATACTGGATCGAGTAAGAAAGTACTCCATGAGGTTAAATCCGGAAAAGTGCGTGTTCGGAGTCCCTGATCTTTTCTTGGTTTCATGCTAACCGAGAGGGGAATTGAAGCTAACCCAGATAAATGTAAAGCAATCCTCGAAATGAGAAGTCCAGCTAGTCTTAAAGAAGTTCAGCAGCTCACGGGCCGAGTGGCGGCCCTCTCCAGATTCTTGTCTCAAGCCGCTCGGAAAGCTTTGCCATGGTACCAGCTCCTTAGAAAAAACAAAGATTTTCGATGGGATGAGCGCTGTGAGCAAGCTTTTGTTCAATTGAAGGAATATCTCTCTAGTCCGCCAGTCCTTCAGAGCCCTCTTTCTGGTGAAAACCTCATTCTATACATGTCAGTTGCGGAAGCAACAGTCAGCTCAGTTTTGGCACGAGAAGATTCGGGTTTAGAGGCTCCAATTTATTTTGTTAGCATACTGTTTGGTCATTTCTGCTCGGAGACTGAGACAGTACTTCCAAGCACATAGAATCGTGGTGAGAACAGCTCAACCTCTCAGACAGGTCCTTCACAAACCCGATCTAGCAGGCAGGATGGTTTCGTGGTCGGTAGAATTATCTGAGTTTGACATTACCTATGAACGAAGGAAGGCGATGAAATCTCAAGTTTTGGTTGACTTCGTCACTGAGTTCGCCGATATTCCCTCGGATACCCCTCTGAATGTGTGGTCAGTTTATGTGGATGGATCAAGCAACAGGAAAGGAGCCGGAGTTGGTGTCATCATTGAAAACCCCGAAGGACTTTGCATGGAATACTCATTGAAGTTTGAGTTCCAAACTTATAACAATCAAGCGGAATACGAGGCAGTCCTTGCAGGCCTCAAGATGGTTCATGAGTTTGGAGCGGAACGAGTATTAGTTTTCAGTGACTCGCAGTTAGTGGTTTCTCAGATCAAGGGACAATATTCGGAAAAAGAGCCCATTCTACAGAAATATCTTGAAGAGGTAAAACGAATCATCTCAAATTTTTCAGAATTTGACATTTCCCATGGCCCGAGAGATTCAAATTCCCGAGCCGATATTTTGTCAAAATTAGCAAGTACCAAGGGATCGGAAAACAATAAGACGTTGATACAGGAAACCATCCCCCAACCAAGTGTTATTCTAGCTGTTTCGTTATCTCAAACATGGATGGATCTGGTTCTTACTTATTTGCAACATGGTTTTGTTCCTCAAGATCAAACAGAGCCTTGGAAATTGGTTAAACGCGCAGCCCAATACACAGTCCTTAATGGCATTCTTTATAAGAGAGGGTTCGGCTCACCCATGCTCATATATGTCAACCCCTCTCAAGCTGAACAAATTTTAGAAGAAATCCATGGTGGCATCTCTAGCCACCACATGGGCGGAAAATCCCTGGCTCGGAAAATAATCCGAGCAGGTTACTTCTGGCCTACATTGCAGAGGGACTCCATGGAGCATGTAAAGAGGTGCGTCCAATGTCAGTTTCACAGTGACATCTACCAAAAACCTGCAGAAGAGTTACATTCCCTCGCAGCCCCTTGGCCTTTTTACCAGTGGGGAATGGATATCATCGGAAAGTTTCCCACTCCACCTGGACAACTGAAGTTTGCAGTAGTAGCTATTGATTACTTTACTAAGTGGATTGAAGCGGCACCGTTAGCAACAATCTCCACGGCCCGTGTTCAAGCTTTCTTTGTAAAGGAAATAATCTCTCGTTTTGGAGTGCCTCATGCCATTGTAACGGACAACGGATCGCAATTCGCAGCCTCTCATTTTCAACAATTAGCAGCCGACCTGGGTATCACTCATCATTTCAGTTCTGTTGAACACCCGCAAACAAATGGTTTAGCCGAGGCCGCCAACAGAACCATTTTGGACGGAATTAAAAAGAAACTTGGTAACGCAGCTGGCACATGGGCAGATAAACTTCCGAGCGTTCTATGGTCACACAGGACGACTGTACATTCCTCAACAGGTGAGACCCCTTTCCGATTGACATACGGCTGTGACGCAGTCATCCCAATCGAAAAGCGAATTCCTACCTTTAGGATGCTTGAACGTCCCTCTACAACCAACGACCATATGCTCAACGAAGAACTCATTTTACTTGAAGAAATAAGAAAGAATGCTGCAGCTCATGAAAGAAAGATAAAAGAATGACAAGCACGAGAGTATAACAAAAAAGTCCGACCGCGAAGTTTCGAGGTTGGAGACTTGGTCCTGCGCCGAGCTGATATCGGCAAAGGAAATGCTGGAGTTGGAAAGTTGAAGCCAAAATGGGAAGGTCCTTACCGAGTGAAGGCTAAATCTGGGACTGGCGCTTACAAGTTGAAACTCTCTCGAGCTCGGAGATCAATAACAGCTGGAACGTAGACAAGCTCAGAGCATATTACAGTTAAGCTCTTACGCTGTTTTTACTTTTGTTCAGTTTATTGTTCAGATTGGTTTAGGATGAATAAACGAAGGATAACATCCTTCTTAGTTTCATTTTTGTATTTTCTTAGAAAAATTGTTAGGAAATTAGAAAATGAGCAGTTTCAACGTTGTATTTTCTTATAATTCCTTAGCAATAAAATACATCCATTTCTTCTTTAAGATTCTCTTTTTAACATTGTGAAAATAACGTACGACTCATTTGGTTCGGCTAGCCACCGAGCGAAATCAAGATACAGCTCTTAACGAGAGTTTAACAACGTATTCACAGAACACCCGAATTCAGGAAAATACTTTCCTTGTTTCGCGGTCCGAGGGTCCCGCTTTGGCTAAAGTCGGCGATCCGAGTTCTGCTCACAATTAATTAAACATACAAATAGTGGTTCCTTTTACAAGGATCACGATAAAGTGAGTTATCACTCGGTAAATACAATGAAACACGTGACGAACGATAATGAGATCAAACATATCATTCTTAGAAAGATGATTCAAGTTCAGGTCTACGAAAAGAAAATTGTTTGAAACAGCCATAAGACAATGCTCGAATACAACGAGCAACAAAAAATTGTTCAGAACAGTCATAAAAGAATGCTCGGATACAACGAGCAATAAAAAAGAAAGAGCATAACATATGACAAGAATAGCAAAAGAAAACCGATCACCAGGTCCCAAGATTATTCTTCGATATCAGACAAGACAATACCAGAATCATCAAATTCGGGGGCTTCAGTCAGATCAACAAGAGGATTAGGCAGATCCCCTGCTTGCAAATCAACCTCGGCCTTAGTCTCAATATCTATCAACTTCCCATTCTCAACAGTGTGAAAAGGATGAGCTCTAACCACCCTAAACTCAGTTTCAGAGTTTAAAATCTGAAGTTGCTTAATCACAGAAATAAAGGAGTCATCAACGCCCTTACTCCAGTTGTAAAAATTGGTCGCCGCTGTTTTCTTATGAAAAAGAGCTTTCTCCTTTAATTTCCGAGCCGTGGCAGCAGACCTCTCCACCTCAGATTTGAGCTCATCCACCCTCTGTTGGTTTGCTTGCATTTCCCTCTTCAGCGCCTCCTCCACTTCCTTCTTCTTGTCCTCGGCAGCCTTTTGGGAAGTTTTCAAAGAATCCCTCTCCTTAATTAGCTCGGTTTTGTCAGCTTTCAAATTCTCTAATTCATTTTTCACTCGGACCAGTTCGTCCGAAAGACTAGCCTCTTGAGCAACTGACATCTCTTGAGCCTCTTTTTGTTCAACATTGAAACCAGAAAAAAGATCTTCCGATTGCTTGGCCAGAAAGTAAGTAAGGTTGGCACTTCGAAGTAGATACTTCGTCAATGTCATATTACAGCGTGACCACTCGTCGGCAGTAAGAATACCAAACCGAGAATAGTCAGATTCAGGGCAAACATACTTGGGAAACCTCTCATCTAATTCTCGGTCCCAAATTGAAGTTTCTGGTGGAGTAGCAGCAGAAGAGGGAGCAGGAGCAGCTCTAGTACTTGTCCCCTCAGCCCTCGGATTCGCCCTTTCAAACACTTTTTCCTTTACTTTGTCAATCCGTCGGCGACGAGTCAATTGTTGAGGGGGTGAAGAGACTTGAACTTGACCGCTCGGGCCCAATGAAACTGTGGCAGCAACAGCAACCACATTAGAAGTTGGCCGAGGAGATGCCTCAGTTGGTGAAGTGGTAGGAGCAGAAGTACTTAAGCTTGGGGTACTCAAGTTAGAAGACCCGGAAGCTACACTCGTTGCAGGGGTTTTCCTCTTCTTCCCCCCTGGAGCAGAGCAGCCATTCGGGAAGCCATTTTTTTTGCAAAGAAAACTTGGTTAGATTCAAATAAATCATAAATATAATAGCAGAAAGAGAACAGATTACCAAGTTCAGCTTTGACATCCGATGAAGGGATATTCACGATATCCTTCGTTTCTATCATTCCATTGTTTTTCAAATAACTCTCAACAGCTTGGCACACCTCTTTCTCGTATTCAGCAAGCTCTTTCCAATCTGATGCATATGATGCGATCGATCGGTTAAAAAAACTTGCACTCCACTGAAGAGGAAACCGAGGGATTGGTCGCCTTTCCCCAAGACGAGTGAACCAGCAGACACCGTTTCCAACAAAATTATATTTGAAAAAGTAAGGTTTAAACCCCTTCCAAGACTCGGAGTATTTAGTGAAAAGAGCATATCCATGGCGGGACTTCAAAGAAACCCAAGGTCGCCTTACAGATCCTTTCTCAAAAGTATTGCACTGAGGGGCAAACAGATAGAAAAAAAAATTGGAAAAGTGCAAGACCACTCCATGGCCGAACAAACTTGTTGGAAGCCCCTTACAAAAGCCCAAGCGTTCGGATGCAGTTGGGAAGGAGCCACTCTCAAGGTACTCAAAACACCTATCTCAAAGTCAGTAAAGGGCATTCTAATCCCTAGTCGAGTAACCACTTCCTCATAAAAATAGAAACCAGGACTACCCTCTGGAATTTGAGTGCAGACCCTTTTGTTTAAACCCACTGGACTAATGGAGTATAAGTTCCCAGCGTTATCACCAGGACATGGTAGAATTATAGCCCGGGTTTGCTCTAGCGAGTCTTCTGTTGAAAGCTCGGATTGAGTACCAAGAACCTCTCGATCCACCCAATCGTATTGAGTTGCATCCGGTGGAAGTGGGTAAAGTTCAGGATTAGTGATACACTTTCTCTTCATACCTTAGGAAAAGGGGGCACACTTGGAGTCAGAAGCAGAAAAACTTGATTATTTCGGATCAAACACTTATGGTTACGGTCGGCTGGGGAACACCTCCCTTTCTGGGCAGAATTTCCCCAAACCAACTGAAATGTCTAATACCTCTCTCTTGCTTCCTTAACCTCTTCTGTTCTACCCTCTCGGCTATCCTATAATGAATCACACCCTGTCTGAACTCTTTCAAAGTCTGAGGAAAACACATGGCTATTGGTTTAACACAAATATCTGGGTTTCCTCCTTTGTGTGTTCTTGGTACATCAGAGTTTACAGATTCCTCACTCATGATTAACGCAGCTTCGATACCAACCCTAAGAAGTAAAGTGCAGCAAAACGTAAAATAAACCTAAGAAACACTACGGCGATCGCTCAGTAAACGACAAAGAGGGGCAAAGAACTTCGAAAAACAAAAGGGCATACTCATAAACAGTAAATGGGGGTTTTATCGAACCCTAAAAAGTTTTCCAAAATCAGGGGAGTAGAACCAGAGTTAGTACACAAAAAAGGGAGTTCTAAACACGACACCTATGGCAAAGGGCAAAAACAGTCACATGCAAAGAATCTTAAAGCAGCAAAGAAGAAAGAGAAAATCGCCAGAGAAGAGAAGAAAAGTTCGTTACCTGTTAGTGACGAATAACCAAGAAACCGAAGAAAAATGAAGACCACGGGGATAAAGATGCGCTTGATGTTGAGAAGAAAAACGAAGTAATGGCAAGAACTCCTTTGAAGAACCTGGCTTCGATGATCGAAAATCTCAGAAAAACAATGAAGGAAGAGAGAAAGAAGAACTTGAGAGGTTTCTAGAGTTCTGATTAAAAAGAATTCTGAGTAAACTGCCCTTTGAAATTCATTTCTTCCCTCCACTATCTCAAAAGACTTGGGCCGAATTCAGAAAAATCCCATTTATGACGAAAATTAAACACGTGGCGTTTTAAGCGACTTTGAAATCATAACGTTCCATTTCCCGATAAAGAGAAGGACACGTGGAAGCTCAAGCGAAACTGAAGAATCACTTCTGGGTCAATCAAACGACAACTCTGATAAAAACACTAAGTTGCTCGGGTATCTTTTTCCATCAACGAGCTTCGGTCGGAAAACAATTTGGTCGTTTCATTAACTCGGCATGGCTCAAATCACCCAACCGAGCTTGGGGGGCTTATGTAGTGGACCTTCAATAGGTCGAGCATTTCCCGACCAAAGCTACCTTGGTCCGACCGGTTAGACACTGGAACAAGGCATACGGTCGGAGAGTTATACCGAGTAGACTGGGTTTCTACAGAGAGGTTACACGTTAATGAGATTAACCTCGAGCGCAGGATTCTCATCCTTATCGTCATCACTCACAGTCACATCAAAGCCTAACTACCTCTCCTAGATTCCCACGACTCTTGGTTAGATAAAAATAGCATTGGATTAAGTTTATCACCTACGGGATTTATGGATATGATCTTATCATATCCTCCACGAATCCTACTTGAACTCTTCCTCTCCGGAAGGCTCATCAAGAACGGCCCACAACACACAGGTAATCCCCTATAAGAACCACCATGCTATAGGGGCTAAGGTACGTCTTCTCATCCCTAAGTTGACACTTGCACACACTTTATTTACTAGGGAGAACCTGTTTATCCCAACTGGATACGCAGAAATCCTGAAGGTCCTACATTAATCTCTTGATTAGGATCATTCTTTGAACTCTTCCATAGCTTTGAGGTTGATCTTGATAAAGGACACAACAATAAATATAATTACAAGGGAGAAAAATAACAACTAAGTAAACACCATATAAAGTTAATCAGAAATGATACATTAATTACATTTCTTAATGTTATACCTAAAATGACACTTAAAGTAAAATGAATTGAGGAAAGTGACTTAAATAGGATATATAATATACCACATAAAAAATGTTGAAAACAATTGCCGAACAAATAAAGCTTTGTTAAACAACTATTAAAAATATAATAACTATTGCTTAAAAAAAATATATATCTGTTTAGTAACTGAGGCATACACAGTTACTAAAACCGTGAGGATTTACATTGAGAAGTAGCATTCAAAAGTACAGTAGGGTATGTAGAACAAATTAAGGCTGTACTGAGAAAATCACTTGTGAAACATTCCAGATATACTTAAATCCTGGTTTGTCACTCATCCTGTCATAAAAATCTAACAACAGTTTCCCCCCAACTTCTCCTATCGCATCATCCAATAATGCTTTGATGTTTATACCACCTAAGGCTGGTTGTAGTTGTGTAAAAATTAACCAACATAAGTTGAGGAAAAAACTTTTAACTTGAGTCACATTTTGTACATATATCTATTTATACATTACAAAAGAGAGCAAGCATGATGAACATGGTAACACTGAGGACACCAGCCACCACTTGCCTCAAAACCACTCCTAAAAAAATGAAATCATCATCTCATAGCATAACAAATAACATATAATCAAAATATAAGCAATTTGAATTTAAACATAACTATTAATAATTATACCACTGAAAATTTGAATTTAAACATAACCACTTGCCTCAAGAAACTTGGAACTAAATTTAGGCCATTTTGTTTTCAACCATTTACATGACCAACATGAAATTTATCTTTAAAAAATTCTCATTTGAAAATAAAAAAAAACAGAAACTTTGAACAAAGTTAAGAGAAAAACAAACAAACATGGTAACTGATCAAGAATGTAACAATTGAATGGAAGGACAAAATCATTAATAACCAAACAACACATCATTCTTTGCATAAATAAATTGCACTTCTATCATGACTTTCTTTAAAAAATAACAATTGGGCCTAAATTGCATAACCAATTATGTCTCTTTCAGCATCTTTTTCTAAGAATAATTTTGTTTCTTTGAAGCATGGACTTTCTTCTATTTTCTTCTCTGTAATTCTGTATATGCACCACCGATAATAAAAATGAATTATATGATAAGAAAACCTCAAATGTAACAATGAAAACCTCATGTGTTGAATTTGCATTTTTCAACAACCCAAGAAGTTTATCGGCAAAACTTGTACTAAGAAAGTGATAGAAATTAGCAAGTGAGTTTGTATTCAGTTTAATAAAAAAACCAATGTGTGATAGATATTGTAAATATAGATTATGCCAACTATCATTTAATTAAGAATATGGATATCGTGCCTGTGGACATGCTTAATATCAACAAAAATATGGCATACCTCCAAAAGCCACACTAATATGATCATTATGCCCTCCACCAAAAGTCTGTAGGGCACTTGCAAATGCAATGTCCCCATCGTATACCTCCCCAAGTCTTTCATTGGATAATACGAAATTGAAAGTAATTAGAGTCTGTCAAAACAGTAATAAGATATCTAACATCTTCGAAACCAATATTCAAATATGTTATGATAATCTGTTCGGATAATGAAACTGTAAGGACAAAAAATGAACCCGCTAAAATTTGTACTCTGGATGATAATGGATAGTGGTTGTTGTACCATAATCACCGCCCAAAAAATAAATATAATAGAAATATCAGGAGACAACCTCCTTGGAGGAAACGGTAATGTAACAATGAAACTATAAAAGATTTCTTCTTCTCATAAAACTTAAAAAACCTATTTATACTTTTATTAAACTGAGTTGGCATCACGGTTTCTCTGTGATGTTGAATATTAATGTTCTAAATATATACAATAAAGGATAATTTTGAAAAGAAAGAATATGCTCGAAACATAAATTAACAAAATTTATAATACTAATAATCCATTGGGAAAGGATTATGGAATGAGTGGCTCTAATTTGGGACAGAAACAAATTTATTTTTACAATGCCATCCAATAGCTACTTTTGTATTGACATTCTTGTGATTGAGTTTAGAAAGTTGGGCACAAATAACAACAACAACAACAACAACTAAGCCTTTGTCCCACTAGGTGGGGTCGGCTACATGGATCAAACGACGCCATAAAGGCCTATCATAAATCATATCTTTTGATAAGACATTGATTGTCATATCCTTCTTAATTGTTTCACCTATAGTTTTTTTAGGTCTTCCTCTTCCTCTATCCCTTATAGTATCCTCCATTTGGTCTACCCTCCTAACCGGGGCTTCCACCGGTCTCCTCCATGTAACACCCTGTCCAAACACCTCACAAAAGTTTTGATGAAAAACCTGATTTATATTTTCATAAAAATATTTTTTTTAAAGAGAAGTTTTAAATTTGAATTTTTCCTTATGATTTTATGTGACAAAGTTTCTTTTAAGAAAAAGATTTTATGGAAAAATATTTTATGAGTCTAAGTTTTAATTTGAATTGAATTCGTGACTTATGATTTCAAATGATTTTAGATTTTAAAGCAAATGATTTTGATTTTAAGGCAAACCAAATGGCATTCGAATTTTTGGAGTGTTTGAATTAAATTTCCCTAAGTATTTTTACCTTATACTTTTCCTAAATGTGATTTTGTGCTTGAAAAGAAAATGAAAATAAAATTGGTGCATGTGTGTGTGATGTGTCGCCGTGAGGAGTGTGTGAGTGTAGTGTGAGATGAGTCATGTGTTGACTAATGAACCCTAGGCTAGTAACCCTTAGCACCTAGGATTAGTTTAAGTGTTAAGTGTGGTTAGTGGTTTGACCAACCAATAGGAATCAAGCTTAAGCCTAACCTTACCTCATTAGCTCAATGGCTTAATTGAGCCATGCAAGCTTTAAGGTGGACAAGACTACCCTTCTTGGCTCTCTCTTGACCGAATTTCATCAAGGATAGAAAGGGAAATTTTAGTGCTTCCTTATATGCCTTGAACCGTAGCACTTACCCATTTGCTTCTCATTTTCACTTCCAAACTAAACACTAATCTAAGAGTGAACCTCAAAGCTCTTAGAAAACTTAGAAACACATAGAGAGGAAGACGAACCGTGAGCACCCAAAGAGGAGGAGAAGAGGAAAAACCAAGCTCAAACCTTAGAATCATCGAAGAACTAGTGAAGAGGTTGAAGAAATTTTCCTATTTTCTTGTCTACTTGAAGATCCTAGATTCTTAAAGTGTGGTTCTTAATTTCTCTAAGTTTTGTAAACTTAATTGTGGATGCATGATTAGGTTCTATGTTTGTATGTAATTGTTAAGCCTTGACCAAGAACTCTACAAGTTGTAAATCCAAAAACCATGGACATTATATTCGGTTTGCTGAGAAACTTAGGTCATGAAGATTTTCATTTCATTATTGAGTCCATGCATGTTTAATATGTACTTGATGATGATGATCTATGTGATTTTCATGCTCTAGTTTTCATCTTGAACTTTCTAAGCCTTGATTTGAATGGATTTTCATTAAGTTCTTGATTTGGATTCGGTTTTGAAAAAAGATTTGATATTTGCATTTGATTTTCATGGTTTTACTTTAAAGAAGCTTTGCATGTGATTTTCTTGGTTGAAAACTTTTATTCCATGACTTGTACTTCACTGTTTTGATGGAGAGTTAAGGAAAACAATTCTTTTCCAAATGATTTTACTTTATCATGAAGGAGTGTATTTCAAAAACCAAGGACTTAAGTTTTCATTTTGATTTTTGTTAAAATATCATTCGGCCAAGTCTTGGAAAACAAAGAAATATAAGGATTTTGTGAAGAGTCTCTTGCATGTGTTCTCCTAGTGATTTTCATGATTTCTAAAGCACATGCAAAGGAAGAATGAAATTGTGAAAATATTTTGAAGTTGTTGGAAACCAACAAGCGGCTCAATATAGTCTAGAGGGGGGGTGAATAGAATATTGAAGCCTTATTACAGATTTTTCGTCCACCTAAGAGAATGGTTTTATGAAAATAAATTTTCTTAAAAATTCAAGTCAGATTACTCGAGTAACTCAAGACTTCACTCGAGTAATACGCAAGCAAAAATAATTTCACTCGAGTATTCAGCAAATCACTCGAGTATTACGAAAGCTATTTTTAAATCACTTAAAACTTGTTTTCTCAAAAACTAAACCTTTTCTTTCAAACCTTTAAGCCACCTATTGATTTTAGGCAAAGTGAATACTCAAAATATGATATAATCATGCAATCAAAAGAGATTCACTACCCTCTAATAAATTCTACCCAAACTCATAAACTAAAAGACTTGTGAGGCAAAAGATAAAACATTAAAACACAAACTACCAAACTAAGTCTTCATGAGTTGGCTCTCTCTTCATAACTTGATGTTTGTTGTTGCTTGTTGAGCTTGAACTTGATCAACACACTTGTAGCTTGTTCAAAACCTTTTGGCATTTATCAAAACATTCTTCATGGATCTTACAGAAGTGACAAGTGAGTCACGGTTTTGAAAGAGAAAGAGCTATGCTATTTTAACTCAATTGTTTTGGTGATGCATGTTTTTAATTTAGTATTTTCATAGGATTTGCATGAATCAAAGTGCATCAATATTATTGTTTTCTCCTAGTGATGATTCGGCCTACCTTAGGTTGAGGAATCTAGATCCTTTTTGCATGGGATTGTTTTCATGAAATGATTGTGTTTTGTGATTTAGTTTTGAGAAAAAACTTAATTAAATGATGTGATTTTGTTTTGGGTTCAATTCGGCCTTCATGGAAGGAAATGAACGAAACCTCATTGATGATTTTAAAAGTGTTTTCATGATTTGATTTCTTTAATTCTTGCTGCCCAAGAGTTGTTTTCAAGTATTTCAAGTTTGGAAATGTTTTTAAAGTTATGGAAGGACATGGATTTCAAGTGTTACTCGATTTGCAAAGGTTTGGATGAAAAATTGTGAGTTTTTAATGAAATTCAACTTGAAGTAAGGGGCTGGACTTTCCATACAGCCACCTAAGTCAATTATTTTACTTATTTTAATATGAGTTTTCAATTGGTTTCAAAGGTTTTCAAGTATTAGAAAAGATCCAAGTTGTTTTCACAATGTTTTAAAGAAAGAATAAAACAAAGGGTTTTGACTTGAGAAATTCAGTAACAATTTCTAATGGTTTTTAATAAAAGTGTATTTATCTATGTGAGGTCATCCAGTGGACAGAGGTGATAATTCTCAAAGAGGAATTAGAGATCTTCAAGAACAAAGCTTTTCTCGTACGGATTTTAGAGGTGAGTGAGATTGCGGTGAGCCGTGGCAATGTTGTCGGATGGTGGTATCTATGTTATATTTCTTTATGTTATGTCTTGATGCATGTTTTATTTGTTTAATGTTCTATCTCTCTGGGTCGAATGAGATACCCCTTATGATAATCGTAAGTGATTCATGAATGATGAACGTGAGGATGGACAAAGAGACAATGTACGATGTGATTATGGATGGCGAGATGAAATGTCTATATGTGAAACGAGAATGTGAGGATTGTGAAATGTTGATGGTGATTACGAATGTGTAAAATGAAATGGTTTCATGAGACGATGATGAGTTGTGTTGGTGGCCTAAGGGCTTCGAAAGTGATGATGTATGAGAAAGTGGGGAATGTATATACATATAGTGGTCGGGTCTTGTCGAAGGGATGGACTCAGGGCAAGCCGACTATAGGCTAATAACTAAAAGACTTTAATTCCCTAAAAGACTTTCAAGAGTATTAAAAGACACTTAAGACATTTACATTCGCGGTGAGTGATGAGAGTGTGAAGTAGTGGAGAGGAAGATACTATGGGTATCTGCGGATACTCAGGTGGGGATTGCATGAGGAGAGGGCAATGACGGTGACTCGTCAAGAAGCCTCGAGTACATTTCTAGGCGGGACGAATCCCATAAGTGGCACACTAACGTGGTGGGGACTGGGTCCAATGCCGTGGTAAGGACCGCATAGCTAACTAGAAATGATACTGTCACCTCCTTGAATGCAAGTCTACAACAGTGAGAGGGACTGGAATGGGGCACTGTGTTATATGTATATGTTATGTTTGAGGCTGAGACCTCCTGGCTTGGAGCCAATTGTTGGACAGCTGTCATGCCCGCGTGGTAAAGGTCCTGTACTCCTGTTGGCTTCCGACTAGGTGGATGGAGACCGAGGAGATGTAGAGTGAGAGTTTCCTCAATGATGGTGATTTCCCCTACCTCATTGAGTGAATAAAAATGATAAGACTTAATAACTAAAGATTACATGATAAGAGTATTCGAGGATGTAAGCGAAGTGTTGAGATGATTAATGGTGTGGTACGAGATTGAGGTCGATGGAATGATTATTTTACGTTAGTTTTACATTATGCTATTTATTTATGGAATGTCCTTATGATGATTGGAAGTCGAATGATTGCGCTTATGTCTCTGAGTTTCCGGTGTATTTTGGCATCGAGTCTTGTTACGCTTAATCATTCATGTGTCAAGAGTCTATGATGTTAATTGTCTTTCTATCGCGTTTATCCTGCTACCTTGCGGTCAACATGTCATGTATGGCGCGCTGACTCTCTCCTACCTGGTTGTCGTATTGGCGTTTGCCGGTATTACAACGGATAGATGGCGTATCATGTAGCGATCCAAATGTGGCCTCTTCAGGGAGGAGCATGGGAAATGGTACCTGACGGATGGGTATGGAGAGGAAACACTCGGCTGGAGATTGAGGATCCAAGACATATTCTAAGAGGAGCAGGCATGGATGTTCATGTCGGACGAGTCACTCTGAGGGATTACCAAGATGGTGGACCACGGGAGCACCATGAGCTAAACGGTGATCCTGCACCTTTAGCGGCGGTGAATCCTGAGCCGATTGAAGAAGAGGATGCTAGTGGATCTGAGCATGAGGAGGAAACCGACCCAAGTGAAGACATGGAAGCTGAGGTTAGTTACTCTGAAGAGTGATAGTGTATCTCGTGTCTAGGATTCTAATCATAGTCGAGGATTTCCTTGTGATGAACCAATGATGTAAACAGCTATCTTTTGTTTTCTGTTTGTAATATTTTGTGATGACAACTCTTTTGAGACCTTTGAATGCTTTTACAAAATGTGAGACTTGTGTTTATTTAATATAACTAAGTTCTGCACTTTTCGTAAACGATGGTTTTCAATGTGAGTGGTTTCGAAAGTGACAACTCGATTTTCAAAAGGATGGGTAACATGAGAACAAACTTATATTTAAAAAAAAAATGGCCTCACTTTTAGCAATTGAGTAAGAATAATTTGATTAGATTTTGGGAGTGAAAATCGGGCTGTTACACTCCACACATGCCCAAACCACCGAAGATGAGATTCAACCATCTTTTCGACAATAGGGGCCACCCCAACTTATTCTCGAATATACTCATTTCTAATCCGATCTTGTATGGTGTGCCCACTCATCCACCTCGGCATCCTCATCTCAGCTACATGAAGTTTATTCTCTTGTGTGCCCTTTGCCGCCCAACACTCCGTCCCATATAGCATCGCCAGTCTTACAACAGTGCGGTAGAATTTTCCTTTGAGTTTAAGTGGTACCTTCTTATCACATAACACTCTTGAGGCACTCCTCCATTTCATCCACCCTGCTTGAATCCTATGATTTACATCCCCTTCTATTTCTGCTGTAAGATAGATCCAAGGTACTTAAACTTTAGGACTTGTGCTAAGACATGCTCTCCAACCTTCACCTCCCGGGTAGGGCCTATGTGCATCTTGCCAAAATTGCACTTCATATACTCTGTCTTGCTTCGACTGATCCGGAAACCAGACCCTTCTAAAGCTTGTCTCCACATTTCAATCTTCCCATTTAATTCCTCTCTAGTATCCCCAATAAGAACAATACCATCCGCAAAGAGCATGCATTTGGGCACTGGTTCCTGGACATGCTCAGTAAGCACATCCAAGACCAGTGTAAAGAGGTAGGGGCTCAAACTTGACCCTTGGTGTAGTCCTATCGTTATGGGAAAATCTTCTGAAATCCCACTTTGTGTCCTCACGCTCGTCTTGACCCGGTCATACATATCCTTAATGGGTCAAATATAGGCAACCCGCACCCCTTTCTTCTCCAGAGCCTTCCATGGTACCTCTCTAGGCACTCTATCATAAGCTTTCTCCAAATCAATAAAAACCATATGCAGATCCTTTTGTTGCTTCTGGTATTCCTCCATCAACCGACGCAGTAAGTATATCGCCTCCATAGTTGATCTCCCCGGCATGAAGCCAAATTGATTCTCAGTAACAGGAGTCTCCTGCCTCAATCTACGCTCTATCACCCTTTCCCAAAGTTTCATGGTATGGCTCATGAGCTTAATCCCTCTATAATTCTCACAATCTTGTATGTCACCTTTGTTCTTGTATATAGGGATTAAAGTGCTCCTCCTCCACTCATCCGGCATCTTCTTGGATCTCAAGATCTCATTAAACAACTTGGTGAGCCAACTGATACCCTTCTCTCCCATTGTTTTCCATACCTCAATGGGGATACTATCTGGCCCAACCGCTTTACCATTATCCATCCTTCTCAATGCTTCTTTTACCTCGGTCTCCCTAATTCGCCGATAAAAGGTATAATTTTGGTCCTCCTCTCTATTGGCTATCTGATCATGATGTGAACTATCATGACCTTCATTGAAAAGCTTGTGAAAGTAACACTTCCATCTTTCTTTTATATCCGAATCTGCCACCAAGACTTTGCCGTCTCCATCCTTAATGCACCTCACATGATCTAGGTCTCTCTGTCCTCCTTTTGAAATGAATAATGAAAATGGATGTTGAAATGAATAATGAAAATGGAAATTTGGAATGAATAATGAATAATGAATATGGAAATTATGAAATGTGCATGGCGTGCTATATGTGAATATATGCTCTATTTTCTAGTTGTGTTTGACCTAGCGGGTTGTTATGTCTAGTTAGAAACTGCTTTCTATTTCATGTGCAAAGCTCACTCCCTTACATTTTTCAGGTACGGAGATTGAGCTACCACAGCCCCCGGCCGAGCAGGAGTACTTTCCCTTACAGGGAGAGTAGGGTGTTATGGGTTTAGAGTATAATATGGACCTAAGCCTCTTATATTATTTTGATGTAAATTTAATATGCATATTTTAAATGAGGCTTAGGATGCTTTGTTTTGATAAAGTATTATGTTTTGGTTAAGATACTCAAACTTAGTATTTCCGCTAGTACTCTGATATTTTTGGAGCCCATTGGGCCTTGATATGATTTAGAAATATTATCTGAAGCCCTGCTGGCTATTGGTTGTTTAATTAAAATGGTTTACCACAGGTTGAATTTTGGAATAGTCCGAAAAACAAACAAAACTCCGTCCATTTGACGGTTGATTTTAATGAAATAAAAATGAATTTTCAAGTCCGTATTTTATTATAAGGGGGAAATAAGGGTATAAATCCTAGGTGTTACATGAAACATCAAGAAGTCTAGAATATATTTCTAGGCAGAACAAACTCCACATGTGGCGTACTAACGTGGTAGGGACTGGGTTCAATGTCGTGGTAAGTTCTGCACTGCAGACTAGAATTATATTGTAGCCCCTAGATTGCAAATCTAGAACAGTGAGAGGGACTGGAACGGGACATTTGTGATTGCCACTGTGAGTTGAGATAGTGTGCCTTGATTATATTATATTAATGAAATGATATGAATTGAATTGATTTGAGGTTGT
This sequence comes from Crotalaria pallida, assembly GCA_037953625.1. Taxonomy (NCBI): domain Eukaryota; kingdom Viridiplantae; phylum Streptophyta; class Magnoliopsida; order Fabales; family Fabaceae; genus Crotalaria; species Crotalaria pallida. The sequence continues at coordinate 31,513,062 of CM075653.1, forward strand.
AGTCCTCCTGGTCTGGGACCAATTGATTGTGAGATAGTTGTCGTGCCCGCGTGGTAAAGGTCCTGTACTCCTGTTTGCTTCCGACTAGGTTGGGTGGATGACGGAGGAGATGTGTAACATCCCAAATTTTAAACCCAAAGGCGAATAAGTAAATATAATAGCTGGAATAAAGGAAATAATGATAATAAACTACAAATAGTTATTTAAAAGAAGTATTTTAACATTAGGAAAGGATAACAATAATAATAATAAGGTTTAAAAGAAAGGAACATTAAATTGAAGTTAGGAACAGGCCAGAAAAATAGATAATTCGGTGTTAAAACATAACATAGGTTAGAAAATCAAAATAAAAGATTTAGGACTCAAAACAAAATTTCCACCGTTGGATATGAAGATATGATTTTTAGGAAGTTGCTCCTCAAATTTGAGCAAGATCCGACGGTGAACGAAGAAGTTATGGCTATTTGAAGTTGGGGAGAAAATAGCTGAAAAATAGAAAAAAATAAATCAGGCATCTGGTAAAAGTATCCGGATACCAGCCAAAGTATCCGGATACTTCGTGCAGAAACAGCATAAAACGCGTTGAGTCTTCTTCTCCATTCATTCCCCTTTTGCTTTCTCTCTCTAGGGCTCAAAACCCCCATTTCCGCCACTCCCCTTTCAACTCTGGCGTCCTCCTTACTCCACCACCCAAGGCCGCCCCTCTCCTTGGCCTTCCTCCTCCCCATAGATCTACTTTCTCTTTCTTCCCTCTAGATCTCTTTCTCTCTCTTTCCCTCATCACTTTCTCCTCTCTTCTCCGGCCACCACAAACCACCACCACGGCCAGCCACCACGCCGGCCGCCCACCACCCTCACTAACTCCTTTCTCTCTTTTTCTCTCTCCCTTTGGCCCTTTCTCTCTCTTCCCTCTTGGTTCCATCTCTCTCCACCTCCTCCACCGCCCTTCTCTTCCTCTCCAGCCACCAAGCCGCCACAACCCGCCGCCGCCATGAGCCGCCATCACCACCGTTCCGACCCATCACCTTAACCATAAACCCCTCCCTTTTCCATTCTCTCTCTCACCGTGAACCCTCTCTCTCTCCTCCCGGTGTCGAAGAGCGACACCGTCACCGTGATCGAGATCGATTATCCCCACCGTGCTTGGAATCGAAGATTGGGGAAGCTTAGGATCAAGTTGGAGCCGAGCTAAAGCGTGGGTCGGGGAGTAAAGCGCCAAATTAAGGTTACCCCTCACTATCACCGATTGAGGTAAGGGGTTTCATTACCAGTCCTTAAGGGGTGTATTTCTGGGTAGTTATATCTATCGCTAGGATCGGGGGAAATGTTAATTGTTAATGAACCTTAGAGTAGCCCGCTAATAGTGAAGGAAGATAATTAGAAAAGAAAATTTAGTTAAAGAAGAGTTGAAATGATTAGCAACGAAATAAACGGAATAATAAGAAAGAAATAAATAATCGGAATTATGAGAACGAGTGAGTAGCGTAAGTGAGTAAAGGGAGAAATTAGAGATTAACTAGGGAGAGCCGGTACTAAATAAAGAAAATGTAAGAATGAGTTGAGAACTAAATTAGGATAAACTAAATTTAAGAGAAATAAATGGAGTGAATGAGTAATTAGCCATTAGAGGAAAGAAGTAAACGGAAAATAAGAAAGAGAGAGTTAACAAATAAAAAGAGAAATAAGAAATGATATAAGTGGTTCTAAATGCATGAACTAGGTATTATTAAATATGAGTGATGTAGGAAAAAGAAACAAAGGAAGAGAAGAAGAAAAAGAAAAGAAAGGGAATGAAATTAATTAAGAGTTAGTAACGAGAGTTAAAATATAAAGCATATGACCAAGCTAGGTAGAGTTAAATAAAAGTAAGAATAAATCATTAAAGAGAAATATTGAAAATAGTGGAAAATAAATAATGTAATAATAACCCCTTAAGTAACGGAATGAGCGAAAAGAGAATGATTTAGTGAACCAGAAAAAGAGAACTAAGGAACTAAAAGTAAAAAAGAAAAGACTGAGGTAAATTAATAATGAAAAATAACAAGGAAAGATGAAAAATAAAAAGGAAAGAGGCTAAGGATGTATGCAGATCATCTGCTTGTGGTTGCATACATCGTAAATAAGATTATGGATATATGCAGATCATCTGCTTGTGGTTGCATATATCTTAAATAAAAGGCGGGCGTATGCAGATCATCTGCTTGTGGTTGCATACGTCGTAAAAATTGTAGATGTATGCAGATCATCTGCTTGTGGTTGCATACATCGTAAATAAGATTATGGATATATGCAGATCATCTGCTTGTGGTTGCATATATCTTAAATAAAAGGTGGGCGTATGCAGATCATCTGCTTGTGGTTGCATACGTCGTAAATAATTATGGGTGTATGCAGATAATCTGCTTGTGGTTGCATACATCGTAAATAAGATTGTGGATATATGCAGATCATCTGCTTGTGGTTGCATATATCTCAAATAAAAAGTGGGCGTATGCAGATCATCTGCTTGTGGTTGCATACGTCGTAAATAAATTGTGGGTGCATGCAGATCATCTGCTTGTGGTTGCATGCATCGTAACTAGATAGTGGGGGTATGCAGATCATCTACTTGTGGTTGCATACCTCGTAAATAAATAAGGTGTAGATCTCTGATTAAGGTTACACATATTGGAAAAAGTAATAAAGGAAAATGGAAAGAATAAAGGGTAATGAGAATGAAATTAAAAGGAATTTAAAATGGAAATAAAAATGGAAAATGAGAATAAAAAGGAAAGTAACGAAAGTAATGAGGAACAAAAATAAATAGAGATTAGGGATTATCTAAAAGAGAACAATTAGAAAGAAAAAGAATTGGGAATAGTTAGGAGGTAAAAAAAAGAAAGAAGAACCTGAATTGAGTAGCATAGTATAGGCTTGAATGGTTTTTGGCGTGTCGTATATATCTGCTTAGAAATCTCCTTTTTAAGTTCTGTGTGATGCTTCCCCTGTGTGGTTAATATTTTTCAGGTACACAAGTGGAGCATACACCAGTGCTGGCCGAGCAGGATTTTAAGTTCCACTACGTGGAATGTATTTTACATATTTTGGAGTGGATAATTATTTTTTTTGTAAATTAATTATGAATTAGTAGCTTGCCCTGAAATTTGTATCCATCGGGCGTTAGGATCTGTTATAACTATTAAATTGTTGTTGTTTACGTTTTCAAACAATTCTGGACTGACAGGTTTAGAAGAAAATTTTTGGGAAGTCCGGAAAACAGAGGAAACTCTACCGGATTTTCGTAAAACCTTTTAAAGAAATTTAAGTATTAAAATAAATTTTCAAACTCCGGTTTTAATAAAACCCAAAATTTACTAATAAAAGTGAGAGTGTTACATTTTGGTATCAGAGTAGTTTTTCCTCGGCCTTTGGAGTGTGGACTCACATCTCTGATGGTTACTCACCAAGCGAGTAACTGATTTGTTTGGTAAAAGTCTAAGTCTAGGATTAGGATATTTAGGTTATTGATTAAGTATTCAGTCTTTAATTGGCTGTTCCCTTCATGACCTAACAGTATGGCTGGACGACGTGCCGAAAATGAGCGGATGGCTGCCATATTGGAGAATCTGATTCAAATGAATCAGAATCAGGCCCGAATACAACAGAACCAAGCTGAAAACATCGCAGCAGCCGCAGCCGCAGCAGTAGCAACATTGAATCCACCACCCATTCCTGTCGAAATTGACTGGATGGCTCGATTTAGGAAATGCGAACCGCCTAGGTTCGAAGGAGGGTATAATCCTTATGGAGCTCAGCGATGGCTCAAGGAAATTGAGAAGATCCTTCGCACCATGGCGCCACCTGTTGAACAAACTGTGTTGCTAGCGCAGTATATGTTGACTGATGAAGCAGAGTATTGGTGGGAACGAGTGCGAAGAGAATTGGAGGCAGCCAATCAGGATATCACTTTTGATCTGTTTAAGGCTCACTTCCTGGGGAAGCATTTTCCTGAAGATGTTCGTGGGAAAAAGAGATCGCTTTTCTGCAGCTGGAGCAGGGAAGTATGAATGTTGGTGAGTATGCGGCACAATTTGAAGATCTGATTCGCTATTCTGGCAGTTATCGGGACGCAGACGAACGCACCAAGTGTATTAAATTTGAAACAGGTCTCAATGCCAGAATTCGGACTATCTTTGTGCACCAGGGTATAGCTAACCTCTCTCAGCTGGTGAATATGACTAGCGCTTATGAGAAGAGTTTGAATTAGCAGGGAGCAGAGGAAAGGAGCAAGAATATACCAAATGAAGTAGGTCTCAACAAGGGTAAGGTACTGGCTCAAGGATCAGGTTCGTACGTTGTTAACCGCACCAGAGCAGTAGTGCTAGAGAATGCGGGTCAGAGTGCGACCGCTCCAAGGACCAGGCCACCATGTCCACATTGTGGAGGATCCCATACTCGTATGTGTTGGATGCTTGAGCAGCGTAGAAAGGAAGGTCTCTGCTTCCAATGCGGGCAACCCGGACACCATGCTGCAAACTGTCCTATGGGCACGCAGAACGAGGAATAAACTTATCCAAGGTACTTTTCACGTTAATGCTGCATCAACTGATTACTTTAGCGTCTTTGCCTACAGTAAGTGTGAGTAGTGTAATCTAGAAGGAGACGATAAGTGTTAAAACCTTATTTAGAAATCCCACCAAGCTCAATTGTGATAGTGTCGTCCTCTAATAGAGTGTAAGGTCAGGATTGGTCATCCTTTCTCTTGCATCTGTTAAAAGATAATACTATCATTCAATAACGCAGTGATGTACAGTTGATAAATGTGAGATTGGGACTGACCACCTCGGTCTTCGCGTTTATTGACATGTTATATTATTGCAATCATCTAGTTGAGATCCGAACAAACCCTTTAGGAATTCTATCTTTGTCGAAAGCCCGATTGAACTTTAATCCTATAGGATCTTTGCTAAGACTCATGAACAGTGATTCACAAACCAACCCCATTCAAGACACTCTTATTATATATCTCTACCGAGAACATCCAACTAAATGATCGAACCACCCTTCTAACTCATATGAGAGCTTAGCCGTATGCGTAGGTATGAAGAGCCTAGCTAATCAATGCTTGGAATCAACTCAGTTTCCTCCCTGCCTTCGACTTACTTAGGTATGTTGATAATAAGTGGGGGAGATTTGACGACTCAATTCGGATCCTCTCCGAGCGACAATAACTAGTAACCATACCATAAGCTATAGGACTACCAAACCAATAGTTCCAAAAGCTCTGCAGAGGGTCGAACGAGAGTTAAACTTGAGGTAGAACGAGACCCCCCCCCCAAAATAACACCGAATTGAGAAATAACGACTAGACCTTGACCTTGACCCTCAAGTGTAACCAATCTTTAGAAATTCCTACATCGAATTGAAATTACCAAACGAACGGGAAGGAAGTAGCATCGAAGTAGAATGCAAACGCGGTGAAGAGTGATTCTAAAAGTGACCTTGCTAGACTCACTTGAAGGAGTAAAAGGTGAACGGGATAAAAGTGAAGTCGTGAAGTGGAATCTCAATCAAGACGTTAGGTCGGAACACCGCAAGTGATAATCTAAGTATTTTGGGACTCTATGCATTTGATAGGACCCCGGTTGACCGAGACCAATTAATTAACAGCAAATCCATAGAAAACGCATCCTTCGACGACTCTCTGATGAAAATGCACACCTTGGGGATAATCTCCATTGTCTTCTTGCTTGACATGTATCCAGTCCATCCCGGGTCATCTTGCAAAGACCACGAGACTCATTCTTGAGTGCTTCATGTTTCTTCTTTTCATCTTCACCCTCTTCAAGTTTCAAGCATCTCAGACGTATGTGCGAGAAATTCGCCAAGTCATAGAAACCCGACATAGTTCTATGCCTACCGATAGATAACCACCTACGTGTCCTCTTTTCAGCCTTAGATACCGGTCGGGAACCTGTGTACTCTATTCTGAGCAACGAATGAGCATACCCCCTAGCATGGATATAATCAAGTATGCCAATGCTAAGTGGAGAAGGATTTCAATCCAAGGAATGAGAGCTGGAACTTTAATAATAAGAAGACGACCATACTATGTAGATAGAGATAGTACGTAGTGCTAGAAGACAGACGTCGAAATGGGCATGACCCTAACCATATATGGAGCGGAAAGTAAAAACCGAAGTAAAGTGAAAACCCTGGTAAGAAGCTTATTAATGGGATGGTTCTCCATTTGAAGGAATTGAACGGAATTTCGGGGACGAAATTCTAACAAGTGGGGGAGAAATGTAACATCCCAAATTTTAAACCCAAAGGCGAATAAGTAAATACAATAGCTGGAATAAAGGAAATAATGATAATAAACTACAAATAGTTATTTAAAAGAAGTATTTTAACATTAGGAAAGGATAACAATAATAATAATAAGGTTAGAAAAGAAAGGAACATTAAATTGAAGTTAGGAACAGGCCAGAAAAATAGATAATTCGGTGTTAAAACATAACGTAGGTTAGAAAATCAAAATAAAAGATTTAGGACTCAAAACAAAATTTCCACCGTTGGATATGAAGATATGATTTTTAGGAAGTTGCTCCTCAAATTTGAGCAAGATCTGACGGTGAACGAAGAAGTTATGGCTATTTGAAGTTGGGGAGAAAATAGCTGAAAAATAGAAAAAAATAAATCAGGCATCTGGTAAAAGTATCCGGATACCAGCCAAAGTATCCGGATACTTCATGCAGAAACAACATACAACGCGTTGAGTCTTCTTCTCCATTCATTCCCCTTTTGCTTTCTCTCTCTAGGGCTCAAAACCCCCATTTCCGCCCCTCCCCTTTCAACTCCGGCGTCCTCCTTACTCCACCACCCAAGGCCGCCCCTCTCCTTGGCCTTCCTCCTCCCCATAGATCTACTTTCTCTTTCTTCCCTCTAGATCTCTTTATCTCTCTTTCCCTCATCACTTTCTCCCCTCTTCTCCGGCCACCACAAACCACCACCACGGCCAGCCACCACGCCGGCCGCCCACCACCCTTACTAACTCCTTTCTCTCTTTTTATCTCTCCCTTTGGCCCTTTCTCTCTCTTCCCTCTTGGTTCCCTCTCTCTCCACCTCCTCCACCGCCCTTCTCTTCCTCCCCAGCCACCAAGCCGCCACAACCCGCCGCCGCCATGAGTCGCCATCACCACCGTTCCGACCCATCACCTTAACCATAAACCCCTCCCTTTTCCATTCTCTCTCTCACCGTGAACCCTCTCTTTCTCCTCCCAGTGTCGAAGAGCGACACCGTCACCGTGATCGAGATCGATTGTCCCCACCGTGCTTGGAATCGAAGATTGGGGAAGCTTAGGATCAAGTTGGAGTCGAGCTAAAGCGTGGGTCGGGGAGTAAAGCGCCAGATTAAGGTTACCCCTCACTATCACCGATTGAGGTAAGGGGTTTCATTACCAGTCCTTAAGGGGTGTATTTCTGGGTAGTTATATCTATCGCTAGGATCGGGGGAAATGTTAATTGTTAATGAACCTTAGAGTAGCCCGCTAATAGTGAAGGAAGATAATTAGAAAAGAAAATTTAGTTAAAGAAGAGTTGAAATGATTAGCAACGAAATAAACGGAATAATAAGAAAGAAATAAATAATCGGAATTATGAGAACGAGTGAGTAGCGTAAGTGAGTAAAGGGAGAAATTAGAGATTAACTAGGGAGAGCCGGTACTAAATAAAGAAAATGTAAGAATGAGTTGAGAACTAAATTAGGATAAACTAAAGTTAAGAGAAATAAATGGAGTGAATGAGTAATTAGCCATTAGAGGAAAGAAGTAAACGGAAAATAAGAAAGAGAGAGTTAACAAATAAAAAGAGAAATAAGAAATGATATAAGTGGTTCTAAATGCATGAACTAGGTATTATTAAATATGAGTGATGTAGGAAAAAGAAACAAAGGAAGAGAAGAAGAAAAAGAAAAGAAAGGGAATGGAATTAATTAAGAGTTAGTAACGAGAGTTAAAATATAAAGCATATGACCAAGCTAGGTAGAGTTAAATAAAAGTAAGAATAAATCATTAAAGAGAAATATTGAAAATAGTGGAAAATAAATAATGTGATAATAAGCCCTTAAGTAACGGAATGAGCGAAAAGAGAATGATTTAGTGAACCAGAAAAAGAGAACTAAGGAACTAAAAGTAAAAGAGAAAAGACTGAGGTAAATTAATAATGAAAAATAACAAGGAAAGATGGAAAATAAAAAGGAAAGAGGCTAAGGATGTATGCAGATCATCTGCTTGTGGTTGCATACATCGTAAATAAGATTATGGATATATGCAGATCATCTGCTTGTGGTTGCATATATCTTAAATAAAAGGAGGGTGTATGCAGATCATCTGCTTGTGGTTGCATACGTCGTAAAAATTGTAGATGCATGCAGATCATCTGCTTGTGGTTGCATACATCGTAAATAAGATTATGGATATATGCAGATCATCTGCTTGTGGTTGCATATATCTTAAATAAAAGGTGGGCGTATGCAGATCATCTGCTTGTGGTTGCATACGTCGTAAATAATTGTGGGTGCATGCAGATAATCTGCTTGTGGTTGCATACATCGTAAATAAGATTGTGGATATATGCAGATCATCTGCTTGTGGTTGCATATATCTTAAATAAAAGGTGGGCGTATGCAGATCATCTGCTTGTGGTTGCATACGTCGTAAATAATTGTGGGTGCATGCAGATCATCTGCTTGTGGTTTCATGCATTGTAAAAAGATAGTGGGTGTATGCAGATCATCTGCTTGTGGTTGCATACATCGTAAATAAGATTGTGGATATATGCAGATCATCTGCTTGTGGTTGCATATATCTCAAATAAAGAGTGGGCGTATGCAGATCATCTGCTTGTGGTTGCATACGTCGTAAATAAATTGTGGGTGCATGCAGATCATCTGCTTGTGGTTGCATGCATCGTAACTAGATAGTGGGGGTATGCAGATCATCTGCTTGTGGTTGCATACCTCGTAAATAAATAAGGTGTAGATCTCTGATTAAGGTTACACATATTGGAAAAAGTAATAAAGGAAAATGGAAAGAATAAAGGGTAATGAGAATGAAATAAAAAGGAATTTAAAATGGAAATACAAATGGAAAATGAGAATAAAAAGGAAAGTAACGAAAGTAATGAGGAACAAAAATAAATAGAGAGTAGGGATTATCTAAAAGAGAACAATTAGAAAGAAAAAGAATTGGGAATAGTTAGGAGGTAAAAAAAAGAAAGAAGAACATGAATTGAGTAGCATAGCATAGGCTTGAATGGTTTTTGGCGTGTCGTATATATCTGCTTAGAAATCTCCTTTTTAAGTTCTGTGTGATGCTTCCCCTGTGTGGTTAATATTTTTCAGGTACACAAGTGGAGCATACACCAGTGCTGGCCGAGCAGGATTTTAAGTTCCACTACGTGGAATGTATTTTACATATTTTGGAGTGGATAATTATTTTTTTTGTAAATTAATTATGAATTAGTAGCTTGCCCTGAAATTTGTATCCATCGGGCGTTAGGATCTGTTATAACTATTAAACTGTTGTTGTTTACGTTTTCGAACAATTCTGGACTGACAGGTTTTAGAAGAAAATTTTTGGGAAGTCCGGAAAACAGAGGAAACTCTGCCGGATTTTCGTAAAACCTTTTAAAGAAATTTAAGTATTAAAAGAAATTTTCAAACTCCGGTTTTAATAAAACCCAAAATTTACTAATAAAATTGAGAGTGTTACAAGATGTAGACGTGTGTGACTTCCTCAATGATGATGTTCCCCCCATCATTGAGTTAACCGAAATGCTAAAACTTAAAAGACAAAATAATCAAAAGAAAAGTACATTGAAAATATCAAGCATCGAATAAGATGTATAAGATGAGTATATAAGAAAGGATGTTTGGAACACGCGATAAGTTTGGAAAAATAATGATTGGAGAAAGGATGGAAAAGATTTGTGAGCGTAATGACTGATTTGGTTATGAGTAATGACATTGATGTGTTTAGAATATTATGATATGTTTTGTTATATGTGATTTCTATATGCTATCTGTATAACATGTTGTATATGTTGATGATGACATGATTTGATAAATGTCTATGTTATGTCGTTTTAGTTATAGTGTTTTGTGGTATTATCTGTCTGTCTTTATGTTAAATTTTACCCTGAGACCGCAAGGTCAACCCGTTAGTGTTCGGAACACTGACTCTCTCCTACCATGTTGTCGTATCGGCAATTGCTGATATTGCAACTGGTAGATGGCGTAGCGCGTAGCGACCCACCTGTACCCCTGCAAGGAGAAGCGGGGAGAAGCAAGTACGAGGTAACTCTATGGAGGAGATCCCTGGGGCAGCAGACGAGGACGACTTTACTTGCAATTGGAGAGCTTGATCTGTCAGGATCCGGAGTTAGACGACAAGTCTTAGGGAGTATGACTAGAGGATAGGTAATCCCCTCAGAGCATTGTACTCCATTGTAAGTTCTTAGTTACCTTAGCTCTATCATACTGTACCCCGGCTAAAGTTTTATTAAACGTGAATGTTTTGAAAACAAGTAAATGGGCTATGTTTTAAATAATGTTTTGAAAGCGAGTTTCAAGGTGCAGTGTCTTGTGACATCTCGGTTTGGAACTTGAATGGTTTTACGCAACATGAGAACATGAGTTTTAAATGTAACTATGTTTTGAAAATCTAAATGTTCTCATCTTGTGTAACACTTGTTTTTTTTTAAAAAAATAGCCCTAATTTTCACTATATTTAATTTAAGTAACTGTGGTTTTCAAGTTGCCGAATCGGGGTGTTACATTAGTCATGGAACCGACCGCTAATTTAATTTAGACATAGTTTTCCGTTCCCTTTGATACGAATCTAATCAATGTGAATTTAATCACTTGGTTGAATTAGTATCGAAATCATAATTCATTTAAGTCAAGCGGTTCCATTTCTAATCACCGTCCAATTACTTTGACACTACACTATTAAACAGACATACATTCAATCATACATAGATAGATATAACCAGACAAAGAAAGAAAACAAATAATTGGTACTAATGTTTCATATTTAGGAAACCGTTTACTAATTCACAACAGTGCACGAACTCCTAGATTTCGGCGACTTCACCTCCCGGTAAATATGATGTCGGATTGGCAGTTCCAACACTACATTTAATCGGTGGTAGTAGCCCTCGCAATCCAAATGAATTCCTGTACTACTGTTTCAATTGCCTTAGCATTATTCGGAATTCCTTTGTATAAAACTTTGACTTTCAATTAGTCCAATACATAAAACTTATCTCTGACACGTTCACATTATACCACTTAGGTTTTTGTTTGCAAATGGGGAACACTTACAATATTCAATTCTTATCATTCATATAAACATTTTCTTAATTTATCAACTGTTAGTTTTCCCCTTTTGCAAACATAACCCATTCTGTTTTCCTTTTAACATTGAACACTCTTTATATACACTTATTCCTATGGTAACTATTCATATACATAATTATCAGCATAAATCATCAACTAAGGTTGATAATGCACCATCTAATGTTCCCAATATGATACAAATGCAATGCGATGCAAATGAAATGCAATGCAGTAACATTTCTCTTTCCTTTACTTTCTACTTTGTAACACTTTCATTTTTTTAATGCAATTCAATATAATGCAATAACACTTCTCCCTCTTTTACATTGTGCTTCACATTCTCCCCTTAGGAGGGTTCTTCACACAATGCACACTTTATAACAATTGATAACTTTATGTACATTGTACTTCAAATTCTCCCCGCAGGAGGGTTCTTCATACAATGTACCACTTTTAACTTTATAACTTTATTGACATTGTACTTCACATTCTCCCCGCATGAGGGTTCTTCGTACAATGTCCACTTTTATAACAATTTAACTTTTTCCTCACATCCCCTCCACACTTTGGGAAAGACAAACTAGGAGTAAATGTCCCTATTCCTTCCTACATTGCACTTCACATTCTCCCCGCAGGAGGGTTCTTCATGCAATGCAGCCCCTTTGTACTTCACGGTCTCCCCGTATGAGGGTTCTTCGTACTGGGGAGGAACCACCCTCCGTAGTCACGAAATAGGTAAGTGACCGATAGAACTACTATAGTGTGAACCGGACCAATAACCAATTCAACTAGTACTTCACATTCTCCCCGAAGGAGGGTTCCTCATACTAGTTTACTGCTACGGTGATCAATGTCCCCTATAGTAACTCCCGTGATTGTTTCATAAACACAATCAAATCACTATCTATTCAAAGCCACTAGTTCTATGAACCTTCACATTCTCCCCGTAGGAGGGTTCTTCAGTTCATAGAACCTGGATTTGATAATCTTTCCCAAATTCCAAAGGTCTACCTTACTCCGTTAATGCACGTCTTTCTAGTTCATTTTAAAGGTATAAATCATTTGTCCTTTATTTATATATATCCATTGGGAGGGTTTTCTAACCTAAAACATGTGGCCATAATGATGCAATAATCACATTTCAAATATGCGCACACTTATTCACAAAACACGTAGCAACCAACTTGCACATTCAATTCTAATTATACTCAACAATAGCATCAAACATACACAACAAGCACTTGATATTAACATTTTCACTTTAATATAAGTCTCACCTTTATTCAAGAAACTTGAGATAAGAGTGTTTGCAGCGAGATCGGGATTACTTTCCCTCAGGTCGAAAGGAAGAACTGCTCTTGTAACACGCCGATTTGATAACTTGAAAATATAATTTCTTTAATTAATGTAGTGAAAATTTGGGCCAATTTTTTTTTTTTTGATAACATAACATGGACATGAGAATCTCCAAGTTCCAAAATCTTTTATCAAATAATTTACCACAGAAAATTGATTCTCATATCTCATGTCATACTTCAAGTTCCAAACTGAGATGTTACGGAACATTGCACTTTGAAACTTACTTTCACAAATCACATTTAAAAGCCCATCTTTTATGTTAACCAAAAAACTTAATATTGGTTATCCAGTTTTATAAAACATCTTTCGGGTGCACATGTGGATGCAGCTAATGATGTCTAAGTACCTGGTAAGGGAGTACAACACTTGAACATAGACCCTATAACAATAGATCTCCGTCCGACATAGGCTCCTCCGAAGGGTCGAATCATCAACCATCGAATCCTCGAGCCGAGCTTGACCTTCTTCTCTTTCGAGACTCCACCTCAGTCTTGTCTCCGTAGGCACATGCTTGCTGCGCCAATTTTTCCAATATAAACTACTCACTCTGTCACCTGTGGACATCATCACAGAAGTCCACAGGGAAGAGGGAAAGACAAAGAGAGTAAGCATTCCAAACGACGTATCGTCGACGGTGTGGGTTTACGATAGGCAAAATATTAAGACAATACAAGTATACAACAATACACATTCATAGCACAACAATACAACAGATAATTATGCAAGATGCATGAGGATGCAATGCAATCGTCGCATTATCCAAACCTTTATCTTTCTCTTAAGGAAATCTCTTATTCAGTTATCTCGCAAAGTCGAATCTCTTTAACAACTTGTCTTGCAAAGTCAAAGTCTCTTTACCCACGTGTCACGAGTCCAACACATCAGAAATTCAGGCTTTATGGTCTTGGGTTCAGGTCTACATCTCCTCGAAATCCATCCACCTAGTCGGAAGCAATCAGAAGTACAGGATCTCTAACCACACCGGCTCCGGGAGACAACACCAAAATATAATATAAAATGCCCGGGAAATAATTGTCATGACAAGGGTGTCCGCCTCCGCCGTGTTCAAGTATCCCTCTTCTGATCCTGATTTAGTCAAGGGGGTGTCATTCATCCATCTAGTGATCGTGCAGTACTTTAGCTACGACACCAGACTACTTACCCAACCTCGGATGGTCAACCCAGGTCGTTGTAGCTTTTTCCCGCCTAGACAGACTCCTCTTGGGCTTCTTGACGAATCACCGCCATTGCCCTCCCTTATACTAATCATCAAGTGATTACCACGCAGGTAAACACCGTATCTTCCTCTCCACTACTTCGGGTAAGGATTTTAAGTTGTGGGGTTATACTCGTTCGTCCTAACGTCGACCCATCCTAAGTCATCTCCGTCATATAGCTCCAACCATATGCGGATTACTTCTGTGGGACTCGACTACTGTTGTCCGACGGGCTCCGACCCATCCTGAAACATTCTCAGCATATGGCTCCGACCACATGCAGGATATCCATAATCTCTCTGACGGGCTACAACCCATTCAGGATTACCATCGACATATAGCTACAACTATAGTCGGAATATCAATCATCATTCTGACGGGCTACGACCCACTCAGAATCACCATCGGCATATGGCTCCAACCATATGCGGGATATCCATCAATCATTGATAGATAGGCTCCGACCTATCTCAACTCGCTCTCAACATATGGCTACGACCATATGGAGGCTATCTCAACATATGGCTACGACCATATGGAAATCATCTCAACACATGGCTACGACCATGTGGAAACCATCTCAACACATGGCTACGACCATGTGGAAACACTCTCAACACATGGCTACGATCATGTGGAAACACTCTCAACACATGGCTACGATCATGTGGAAACACTCTCAACACATGGCTACGACCATGTGGAAACACTCTTTGTAGAAATCCACAGTCATTGCGTCCACGTTCAAAGCATCGTCGTCATAGTCACATCGTCAGCTCGATCCATGTACTCGGCGCATGAACATCATCCGGTTCTGTAGCGCGTATTCCATCCCTTAGAATCTCGCTCTAATCGTCGGGGAATTCCTTATAGTTTTCTATGTCTTTTCTATTCTTATCTTATATCGCGGGATGATGCATTATGCTCTTGCAATGACAATATAAGTAATACATCTCAACATAAACAAATATGTCAATCAATCAATACCATGTAATGGTATAGGTTTGAGTCTTCGTATACCACGATACAAACAAAGCACACAATTTATCGGGTATACTACTAGCTACGATAGACCCTTACTCTGACTTTGAGAGAGTGCGGAGTGTCCTAATAGATCACCTAAATACCACGGTGTCTTAGGGAAGCTTCTCTCTCACCTCAACTCCAGCAAATACCTCGTCCAAAATCGCTGCGGGTCCTCCCAACTATCAGCTGCTCCAGGTTCTTGACTTATACGCACCTTATACTAGATAGGAGACACTAACGTTACTAGTCTATCTAAATGATCGTCATACTAAAAATCCAAAACGTGTTTTTCGAAAACTCCTTTCACTTCTTGTCGGAAAATCGTAAAACGTCAAGATTTTCTCAAAACCAAAATCCAACTTTCACTATACTTCAAATACTTTGAAATCATTATAAGAAATCAATGAAATCATTTTAAATAAATGGATCGGTTGCTGGTCCGTCTTGGACAGCAGCTCGCTCGATCCCGAAAACATCGAATAATGTCATTTTTGAAATCCAACTTTTCTTAAATCACGTATCATTTAAAACTTAAACTTTAAAACCAATCAAACACATTTTCAGGATGAAAAACAATTTAAATAAAAACTGGACAGCAAAGATGCTAGCCCATAAAACACTCTTTAGAAAATCCGAAAACACCGTAAAATTGCACTTTCTTAAAGCCAACTTTATCTTGAATTAAGTACTCATCAAAACTCAACTTCAAATCACTTTGAAAACATATTTAAATAAGAAATACAACTTGTAAAAATTCTGGACAGCATCATATACTAAGTCCCAAATTCATTTTCCATTGTTCAAAACCAATTTAAATCCATAAACAAATTAAGCATCTTGAAAACAATTCAACAAACACTTTGATTAACAATTTCTCAAACTCAAATACTTAAAACAATTTATTTCCAAGTATAACATTATGCAACAAAATGAGGCAGCAACCAATAGGCCCAATATTTTTTCAAATAACCAAATTCTTTTCAAAGATCAATCAACATCGTAACTTACTAAATAATTCATTTTCCTTCACTTCTTTTATCAAATAAATAATTCCAAGACACTTTAAACAAAGAGGTTCAATTAAAATTAATCACCTAAAACAAACTGTAACATCCCAAAATTTAATTCCAAGTTAATTAGGAAAACCTAAGCTAGAATTTATGATAAGAACTATAAGAAAATCATGGATAGGAGTTAAGTGCAGTGTCTTAGAGTTAGAATTGGCCAAAATAGGAGTTTTCACCAGAATAATCGATTATTTTGTAGGGGTTAATCGATTACAGGGCCTCTAGTGAAAACACTTAAATGTTGCAGCATTGATAATCGATTAGCTCACGGAAATAATCGATTATTTTGTGAAGTAATCGATTATTTCAAGAGACTTAATCGATTATTTGCCCTCTGGCAGAAACACCAAGAAATGTTGTATTGAAGGGTAATCGATTACTGAGGGTCAAGTAATCGATTATTCTAGGTCTGATTCAGAAAATAAAAATAATTTAAGGGGCAGAAACGTAATTTCCACCCCTTATCTCCCTATTTCAGCCACCCATCTCCCTCCTCCCTTATCCATATTCGACCCTCCTCCTCTCTTCTTCCTTCTCCCACGCTTCTCTCTTTCTCTTCCTCCTCCAAACCACCACCAAATACCACCAATCACCCAAAGCATTCTTTCCAACCTTCATCCATGGCAAACCACCTCCTCCTTCTTCTTTTTCTTCTTATCTTCCTTTCCATGGAGTTTTCTCTCTCTCTCCATCTCTCTCAAGGAGGCTCTTCCTCTCTCCTTCACTCCCATCTCCATCAACAACCCACAACACCAACACAAAACCACCATAAACCATCCAAACCCTCCCTTCATAGCCTATAATCATGAGACCCACCTTCTCCCTCACACTCTCTCTCACTCGTGGCCCCTTTCTCTCTCCTCTAGGGTTTGCTTTCTCTCTCCTCCAATCTTGAAGAATGGAGTGGAGATCGGTCTAGGGGCATGAAGTCAAGGTAGATCCGGTATAGATTTGGAGTCCCTGGAGCTTTGTGTGGGCTCTCTCCCTCTCTAAGGTAAGGGGAGTCTCTTTTCCACACTTTGAGTTAGGGATAGTTGGGGTATATAATAGGATTTGGGCTAAGTAGTTAAATTGGGTTGTGGATAGTAAAATAGCACCAGTGATAAGTTGGTTTAAGAAGAATGATTATATTTTTAGTTCATTTAATAATTTAATTTAATTGTTGCAAATTGCTAAAAACCCCCTTTATGAGTGTTGTAAATGTAGGAAGTGAAGAACCCTAGGGAGTTGACTTATATTTAAGCATGCTGAGACATATCTGAGTATGTCAATTGACTCTGTGAATATATGTTGTTTGTTGATCGTTGTTATGTTTGTAATGAGTGTAAAATGAATACATCTATGGCTAAGAGTTAACTAAGGTGATAGATTAATAATGTTGGCTAAGTGGTGGAGTAATAATTAATGGACATAGGGATAATATGTGAAGGCTTTAATAAGGAGTGTAGTATAATCGTTTATCTAGGTTGTTAAAGATTATTGGGAATGCAGGGGATTGATTTCTTTAGTGTTAATTAATAGTATGAGTATTAGTGGGGAAAAGAATGAGTTCTTGTTTGAATGGGAGAATATTGTAAAAGATGATAAATAGATGTGATGTTTGTAAATTTGAAGGGTATACGTAATTGACTGTGGATATTTGCTAATTGATGAAATACACTAAATGAAAGATGTTAATTATGTGTTGTTATGTGATGATGAAATTGAGAATGACGTGAATGCTTGAATGTGAATGATTGTTACCTGTCATAAGTGACTATTTGAAATTGTGTGCTTTATGGTGAATGTGTTTGGATTGATATGGACGGTTGAATTGATCATTGGGACATTGGGACACTAGGTGTTCCTGCTAGGTGTACAAACGCCCCATTAGGGCCTAGGTACCCATCAGGCTAAAACGCCCCACTAGGTGTAAATGCCCCGTTAGGAGTCGATGTCCCAAAATGATCAATTCAACGAAAACTAAAAGACTGGAAAATGTGAAAAGGACTAAAGTATGTAAATTGAATATGCTAAGGAATTTAATGAGTATGAGCAAAGATTATATGTATCAGTCCTAACGGGTGAGGCCTAGTGGGTGAAAGTCCTGATGGGTGAATAAAGTCCCTAATGGGTGTACAAACGCCCTAGCAGGAGCAACCAAATTACCTAGTGGTACAAACTAAAAGAATAAAGATCAATGATGATATAAGTAAATTGTAATTTAAGGACTAAATATAAGTAAGCGTCCCGGTGCTCACTTAAGCTCCGGCAATGTGAGGTCACGGGCAGATTATAAGGTTGTAGCTTGGTGCTCACTTAAGCTACGACAATGTGAGATCTCGGGCAAAGTATAAGGTTGCACCTTGGTGCTCACTTATGCTACGGCAATGTGAGGCTAAGGGCTTGGTGCTCACTTAAGCTACGACAATGTGAGACCAAGATAAAATAAAGGAAATGAAAATGATTTTGGAAAATGTGAAAGTGAAGCATTTTGCTAATCATGGCTTGATTTGGTTATGATGCTTAAGTTTTTATTATGTGCTCTTTACTATCTTATAATTCACTGTGTTGTGAAAAGGTCTCACCCTTATGTGGTTAACATTTTAGGTGAATGAAGAGGAGCATGAGGATCAGAGAGTGTCGCAGTAGAAGTTACGGAAAGAAGGAAAATTTTATGTTGCGCTACTCTTATTGTAATTGGGATACCCATTTTTGAATGTCAATTTAATTTATGAAAAGGAATTTTTAAGTTCTCCATTGTACTTATCAAAATAAATTGAATGAATATTTTTAAATAAAAGCTGGGTGTTACATTTATGGCATCAGAGCAGTGCCTTCCTTTTTGATCTGAGGGAAAGTGGTCCCGATCTCGCTGCGAACACTCTCATCTCAAGCTTCTTCTCAAGAGGTGAGACCCTTTTAAGTGAAAATTTTAATGTTTGGTGATTGGTGCAAATGTTTAATAGTAAAGAAGAATAGAATGTGATTCTTTGGGAACCTAAGTAGGATCCCTTAGGAATTCAAAGAATTTCATCCTATAAGTGTGGCACGTTTGTAAGCAGAAAACTTCAAAAGTGCAATTTATTCTTGTTTAAGGGATGCAAAGTCTAAGCTGAGTTAATTGAAAGTCAAAGTTTATTACAAAGGAAATCTTGCTAATTAATAATGAAGTACCTAAACTTAAGCTAGATAGCGAGGGCTATGACCACTGATGAAATGTAGTATTGGAACTGGCCAATCCGATGTTGCATTTATCGAGAGGTGACGTCGTCGAAATCTAGGAGTTTGTGCATCATCGTGAATTAGTAATGGGTCTCCTGTGTATAAAACTTATGTGTTAATTCTTTTATGTTTGTTTGCTTTGCTAAGTGCTTTGTGTGTGATCTTAATGTTTGTTTGTTGAGTAATTTGATGTCAAAGTAATTGAACCGGGATTATAAATGGAACCGCATGAAATAAATAAATTATGGATCTCGAATACTAATCCAACCAAGTGATTAAGGTCATGTTGATTCGATTAGTATTCAAGACAACGAAAAATAAGGTTTATGCTAAACTAATAAGCGGTTCTGTGACTAAACTTGATTCAAGTGATCGAGGCATCAAATGAAAATGGGCATCGAGAACTAACCGATTGGATTTGAACCACTAGATCATATTAATTTGAGTTACCAATAAAAACAAACTTTTGCCCAAATTGAAAAGTGGTTGGAGTTCAATCAAAAGGGTCACGACATCTGCTTATACATGTGGAATAGCGTAGTGTCAAAGTAAGCAGACAGAAATTAGTAGTGGAACCATGAGAATCAAAATGATTTACTACCTCGAATCTAATCTATTCGAGTGACATAGTGGCACCGGTTAGATTAGACTCCATAAAAACATTTTATTAAATTCATGGTTGATTCCACCACTAATTTGGTTTCCGATGACTTTAATAATAATCGAAAGTTAAGTTGAAGCTTCTAATGATTGAACTTGAACCCCAAGTACCATAATAAAATTTTGTAACGAAAAGAAGTTTATCTAATCGAGGATGGGGTTAAAATTCGACATAGAAGTTCTTACCTCACTTTTGATTACATCATTAGTAGTGCATTTGGTATATAGGAAAAAGTCTATGTTTATGGGGAACTGAACCTAAACTTTCAAAAATGTTTTCAAAATGATTTGGGATTAATAACTTTTTAATTGCCCTCTTTATGTTTGAAATCCCAAAATTACTTCCTACTAAGCATTGGCTAAAAGTGTTGTTTTTGAAAATTGTGTTCTTGATGAAATTGAATTTTGTTTGTGTATGCTCGATTGATATGTGTGCTTGATATTTTTATGTGTAAAATGAAAATTTTGTTTAAATGCGTGTAAGTGGATGTTGTGATAAACGCTTGTTTTACTATGTGAGTGTTTAAAATGAATTTCAAAAGTTGCACCGAACTATAATCATTTCAAATGGATCGTGAGGTCGCACGACAAATTTTCAAGAAATAGTAAGAAAACAAGGATTTCTAAGTGATCGAGTAGTGAATTTTGTAACCAAGTTACACATCGATCAAATAGTAACCCTTCTTATGCGACTCAAATCAATTCGGAATGAAAACTCGACTTTTAAATTTGAAGTAAAAAGGGAATGTAATTGTTTTAACTTTTGAAGATGAATTAAAACTACATTTTTCAAGTCCAAGGCACATTCCCTCTTTCTTGAGATTATCTATCTTGAGTGATCTTTCACTCCTTCATCTGGGATCTTGTGAAATTAGATGAAGGTAGCTCATCATGGTAAGGTGCATGACTAAAAGTTTTAGTGAATTTTCAAATGAAATTAATTGTTCCTCATCAAGAGAGGAACCTAATTTGCAAAAGAATTTTGTTTTTATAAATATGCCATTGTTTTCTAAATGTTTCCACTAGTATGGGATCCTTTTCTAAATTTTAAATCCCCATACTTAGTGATTCTTTCGAACCAAAGGTTTTAAAAGACGTATGTATTTGTAGTAAAGTGTTTTGGGTAATTAGGGTTTTTATATAATGGGAAAAACTTAGTTTTTGGGTTTAGGCTGTTTGATTGACTTGGAAGAATTGATATAAGCACCCTAAGGTTGAATCTTTGTTGCGTGTAACATTTCAAGCCAATTGGAACAAATTAGTATTTTAAACAAAATGAATTTAATGTGCTCTAATCGGTTTGACAATCTTACACAACCTTGGGCTAAGTTTAGGTGTTGTCCCAAAAAAATTCTGAGGCCAATTGGAGTTTGTTTACTATTTTTAAATTGATTTGACAAAGGTTCACCCCGATCATTACAAATCTTTTACAAAGTGGTCATAGGGTCAAAAGTGAATCTAATGAACTCTGATTGACTTGAAGATTTGCTATAATGTTCTTTTAGGTACAGGGACACTGCCTTCCAATTCTTCACAAACCTTGGGAAATTTAATTTATAGAATGAATATTTGGTTACAAGCTATGCAAAAACCTTGTATAAACGCTTTTTAAAATATGTGATGCTATTTGTGAATGTGTTTGTAGAGGTAAGTGTTAGCCCTATGTTAGACTAGAAATAGTTAGGAAGAAAGCCAAATCCAGTCGTGTTTAGGTTTAAGATGTAAGATGTTGTGGATTGTCGTGGGGTATGACTGAACTTTGTATGAGATTTACATGATCTATGTTTGTTTGAATAATGTTTACATGATTTATGTTTGCGTGAATAATGAAGGTGTTTGATTAGAGATTAGGTTTAGGACATAAGTGGTAGGTTTTGGAATTAGAGTATACCCAACCCTTTAGGGTAATAGTGTATAGAGTGTTTTTAAGTGCCCTGTCCAACCTTCGAAGTAGGGTTCCGCAGGAAAGCCAGCTGACCTTAGAAATCTGTTAGAGTCGTAGTCTAGAGGTTGACCCAAATTTAACCCTAGTGGCACTCTTCAATGAATGCCAATCCCAAGAGTCTTGTGGCACATTCATGTTAAATGGTATGCCAATCCCAAGTGGGGGAGTAGAACTAAGATAAGTTAGTTGCATAGCTTAGCAAACTTTCTTTTCCGGGATGGTTCTCCAATTAAGGATTACGAGCGGAATTTCGGGGACGAAATTCCAATAAGTGGGAGAGAATTGTAACATCCCAAATTTTAATTCCAAGTTAATTAGGAAAACCTAAGCTAGAATTTATGATAAGAAATATAAGAAAATCATGGATAGGAGTTAAGTGCAGTGTCTTAGAGTTAGAATTGGCCAAAATAGGAGTTTTCACCAGAATAATCGATTATTTTGTAGGGGTTAATCGATTACAGGGCCTCTGGTGAGAACACTTAAATGTTGCAGCATTGAAAATCGATTAGCTCACGGAAATAATAGATTATTTTGTGAAGTAATCGATTATTTCAAGAGACTTAATCGATTATTTGCCCTCTGGCAGAAACACCAAGAAATGTTGCATTGAAGGGTAATCGATTACTGAGGGTCAAGTAATCGATTATTCTAGGTCTAATGCAGAAAATAAAAATAATTTAAGGGGCATAAACGTAATTTCCACCCCTTATCTCCCTATTTCAGCCACCCATCTCCTTCCTCCCTTATCCATATTCGACCCTCCTCCTCTCTTCTTCCTTCTCCCACGCTTCTCTCTTTCTCTTCCTCCTCCAAACCACCACCAAATACCACCAATCACCCAAAGCATTCTTTCCAACCTTCATCCATGGAAAACCACCTCCTCCTTCTTCTTTTTCTTCTTATCTTCCTTTCCATGGAGTTTTCTCTCTCTCTCCATCTCTCTCAAGGAGGCTCTTCCTCTCTCCTTCACTCCCATCTCCATCAAAAACCCACAACACCAACACAAAACCACCATAAACCATCCAAACCCTCCCTTCATAGCCTATAATCATGACACCCACCTTCTCCCTCAAACTCTCTCTCACTCGTGGCCCCTTTCTCTCTCCTCTAGGGTTTGCTTTCTCTCTCCTCCAATCTTGAAGAATGGAGTGGAGATCGGTCTAGGGGCATGAAGTCAAGGTAGATCCGGTATAGATTTGGAGTCCCTGGAGCTTTGTGTGGGCTCTCTCCCTCTCTAAGGTAAGGGGAGTCTCTTTTCCACACTTTGAGTTAGGGATAGTTGGGGTATATAATAGGATTTGGGCTAAGTAGTTAAATTGGGTTGTGGATAGTAAAATAACACCAGTGATAAGTTGGTTTAAGAAGAATGATTATATTTTGAGTTAATTTAATAATTTAATTTAATTGTTGCAAATTGCTAAAAACCCCCTTTATGAGTGTTGTAAATGTAGGAAGTGAAGAACCCTAGGGAGTTGACTTATATTTAAGCATGCTGAGACATACCTGAGTATGTCAATTGACTCTGTGAATTTATGTTGTTTGTTGATCGTTTTTATGTTTGTAATGAGTGTAAAATGAATATATCTATGGCTAAGAGTTAACTAAGGTGATAGATTAATAATGTTGGCTAAGTGGTGGAGTAATAATTAATGGACATAGGGATAATACGTGAAGGCTTTAATAAGGAGTGTAGTATAATCGTTTATCTAGGTTGTTAAATATTATTGGGAATGCAGGGGATTGATTTCTTTAGTGTTAATTAATAGTATGAGTATTAATGGGGAAGAGAATGAGTTCTTGTTTGAATGGGAGAATATTGTAAAAGATGATAAATAGATGTGATGTTTGTAAATTTGAAGGGTATACGTAATTGACTGTGGATATTTTCTAATTGATGAAATAGGCTAAATGAAAGATGTTAATTATGTGTTGTTATGTGATGATGAAATTGAGAATGACGTGAATGCTTGAATGTGAATGATTGTTACCTGTCATAAGTGACTATTTGAAATTGTGTGCTTTATGGTGAATGTGTTTGGATTGATATGGACGGTTGAATTGATCATTGGGACATT
This sequence comes from Crotalaria pallida, assembly GCA_037953625.1. NCBI lineage: Eukaryota > Viridiplantae > Streptophyta > Magnoliopsida > Fabales > Fabaceae > Crotalaria > Crotalaria pallida. The sequence continues at coordinate 31,536,995 of CM075653.1, forward strand.
GGGACACTAGGTGTTCCTGCTAGGTGTACAAACGCCCCATTAGGGCCTAGGTACCCATCAGGCTAAAACGCCCCACTAGGTGTAAATGCCCCGTTCGGAGTCGATGTCCCAAAATGATCAATTCAACGAAAACTAAAAGACTGGAAAATGTGAAAAGGACTAAAGTATGTAAATTGAATATGCTAAGGAATTTAATGAGTATGAGCAAAGATTATATGTATCAGTCCTAACGGGTGAGGCCTAGTGGGTGAAAGTCCTGATGGGTGAATAAAGTCCCTAATGGGTGTACAAACGCCCTAGCAGGAGCAACCAAATTACCTAGTGGTACAAACTAAAAGAATAAAGATCAATGATGATATAAGTAAATTGTAATTTAAGGACTAAATATAAGTAAGCGTCCCGGTGCTCACTTAAGCTCCGACAATGTGAGGTCACGGGCAGATTATAAGGTTGTAGCTTGGTGCTCACTTAAGTTACGGCAATGTGAGATCTCGGGCAAAGTATAAGGTTGCACCTTGGTGCTCACTTAAGCTACGGCAATGTGAGGCTAAGGGCTTGGTGCTCACTTAAGCTACGACAATGTGAGACCAAGATAAAATAAAGGAAATGAAAATGATTTTGGAAAATGTGAAAGTGAAGCATTTTGCTAATCATGGCTTGATTTGGTTATGATGCTTAAGTTTTTATTATGTGCTCTTTACTATCTTATAATTCACTGTGTTGTGAAAAGGTCTCACCCTTATGTGGTTAACATTTTAGGTGAATGAAGAGGAGCTTGAGGATCAGAGAGTGTCGCAGTAAAAGTTACGGAAAGAAGGAAAATTTTATGTTGCGCTACTCTTATTGTAATTGGGATACCCATTTTTGAATGTCAATTTAATTTATGAAAAGGAATTTTTAAGTTCTCCATTGTACTTATCAAAATAAATTGAATGAATATTTTTAAATAAAAGCTGGGTGTTACATTTATGGTATCAGAGCAGTTCCTTCCTTTCCGATCTGAGGGAAAGTGGTCCCGATCTCGCTGCGAACACTCTCATCTCAAGCTTCTTCTCAAGAGGTGAGACCCTTTTAAATGAAAATTTTAATGTTTGGTGATTGGTGCAAATGTTTAATAGTAAAGAAGAATAGAATGTGATTCTTTGGGAACCTAAGTAGGATCCCTTAGGAATTCAAAGAATTTCATCCTATAAGTGTGGCACGTTTGTAAGCAGAAAACTTCAAAAGTGCAATTTATTCTTGTTTAAGTGATGCAAAGTCTAAGCTGAGTTAATTGAAAGTCAAAGTTTATTACAAAGGAAATCTTGCTAATTAATAATGAAGTACCTAAACTTAAGCTAGATAGCGAGGGCTATGACCACTGATGAAATGTAGTATTGGAACTGGCCAATCCGATATTGCATTTATCGGGAGGTGACGTCGTCGAAATCTAGGAGTTTGTGCATCATCGTGAATTAGTAATGGGTCTCCTGTGTATAAAACTTATGTGTTAATTCTTTTATGTTTGTTTGCTTTGCTAAGTGCTTTTTGTGTGATCTTAATGTTTGTTTGTTGAGTAATTTGATGTCAAAGTAATTGAACCGGGATTATAAATGGAACCGCATGAAATAAATAAATTATGGATCTCGAATACTAATCCTACCAAGTGATTAAGGTCATGTTGATTCAATTAGTATTCAAGAGAACGAAAAATAAGGTTTATGCTAAACTAATAAGCGGTTCTGTGACTAAACTTGATTCAAGTGATCGAGGCATCAAATGAAAATGGGCATCGAGAACTAACCGATTGGATTTGAACCACTAGATCATATTAATTTGAGTTACCAATAAAAACAAACTTTTGCCCAAATTGAAAAGTGGTTGGAGTTCAATCAAAAGGGTCTCGACATCTGCTTATACATGTGGAATAGCGTAGTGTCAAAGTAAGCGGACAGAAATTAGTAGTGGAACCATGAGAATCAAAATGATTTACTACCTCGAATCTAATCTATTCGAGTGACATAGTGGCACCGGTTAGATTAGACTCCATAAAAACAATAAAAACATTTTATTAAATTCGTGGTTGATTCCACCACTAATTTGGTTTCCGATGACTTTAATAATAATCGAAAGTTAAGTTGAAGCTTCTAATGATTGAACTTGAACCCCAAGTACCATAATAAAATTTTGTAACGAAAAGAATTTTATCTAATCGAGGATGGGGTTAAAATTCGACATAGAAGTTATTACCTCACTTCTGATTACATCATTAGTAGTGCATTTGGTATATAGGAAAAAGTCTATGTTTATGGGGAAGTGAACCTAAACTTTCAAAAATGTTTTCAAAATGATTTGGGATTAATAACTTTTTAATTGCCCTCTTTATGTTTGAAATCCCAAAATTACTTCCTACTAAGCATTGGCTAAAAGTGTTGTTTTTGAAAATTGTGTTCTTGATGAAATTGAATTTTGTTTGTGTATGCTCGATTGATATGTGTGCTTGATATTTTTATGTGTAAAATGAAAATTTTGTTTAAATGCGTGTAAGTGGATGTTGTGATAAACGCTTGTTTTACTATGTGAGTGTTTAAAATGAATTTCAAAAGTTGCACCGAACTATAATCATTCCAAATGGATCGTGAGGTCGCACGACAAATTTTCAAGAAATAGTAAGAAAACAAGGATTTCTAAGTGATCGAGTAGTGAATTTTGTAACCAAGTTACACATCGATCAAATAGTAACCCTTCTTATGCGACTTAAATCAATTCGGAATGAAAACTCGACTTTTAAATTTGAAGTAAAAAGGGAATGTAATTGTTTTAACTTTTGAAGATGAATTAAAACTACATTTTTCAAGTCCAAGGCACATTCCCTCTTTCTTGAGATTATCTATCTTGAGTGATCTTTCACTCCTTCATATGGGATCTCGTGAAATTAGATGAAGGTAGCTCATCATGGTAAGGTGCATGACTAAAAGTTTTAGTGAATTTTCAAATGAAATTAATTGTTCCTCATCAAGAGAGGAACCTAATTTGCAAAAGAATTTTGTTTTTATAAATATGCCATTGTTTTCTAAATGTTTCCACTAGTATGGGATCCTTTTCTAAATTTTAAATCCCCATACTTAGTGATTCTTTCGAACCAAAGGTTTTAAAAGACGTATGTATTTGTAGTAAAGTGTTTTGGGTAATTAGGGTTTTTATATAATGGGAAAAACTTAGTTTTTGGGTTTAGGTTGTTTGATTGACTTGGAAGAATTGATATAAGCACCCTAAGGTTGAATCTTTGTTGCGTGTAACATTTCAAGCCAATTGGAAAAAATTAGTATTTTAAACAAAATGAATTTAATGTGCTCTAATCGGTTTGACAATCTTACACAACCTTGGGCTAAGTTTAGGTGTTGTCCCAAAAAAATTCTGAGGCCAATTGGAGTTTGTTTACTATTTTTAAATTGATTTGACAAAGGTTCACCCCGATCATTACAAATCTTTTACAAAGTGGTCATAGGGTCAAAAGTGAATCTAATGAACTCTGATTGACTTGAAGATTTGCTATAATGTTCTTTTAGGTACAGGGACACTGCCTTCCAATTCTTCACAAACCTTGGGAAATTTAATTTATAGAATGAATGTTTGGTTACAAGCTATGCAAAAACCTTGTATAAACGCTTTTTAAAATATGTGATGCTATTTGTGAATGTGTTTGTAGAGGTAAGTGTTAGCCCTAAGTTAGACTAGAAATAGTTAGGAAGAAAGCCAAATCCAGTCGTGTTTAGGTTTAAGATGTAAGATGTTGTGGATTGTCGTGGGGTATGACTGAACTTTGTATGAGATTTACATGATCTATGTTTGTTTGAATAATGTTTACAAGATTTATGTTTGCGTGAATAATGAAGGTGTTTGATTAGAGATTAGGTTTAGGACATAAGTGGTAGGTTTTGGAATTAGAGTATACCCAACCCTTTAGGGTAATAGTGTATAGAGTGTTTTTAAGTGCCCTGTCCAACATTCGAAGTAGAGTTCCTCAGGAAAGCCAGCTGACCTTAGAAATCTGTTAGAGTCGTAGTCTAGAGGTTGACCCAAATTTAACCCAAGTCGGCACTCTTCAATGAATGCCAATCCCAAGAGTCTTGTGGCACATTCATGTTAAATGGTATGCCAATCCCAAGTGGGGGAGTAGAACTAAGATAAGTTAGTTGCATAGCTTAGCAAACTTTCTTTTCCGGGATGGTTCTCCAATTAAGGATTACGAGCGGAATTTCGGGGACGAAATTCCAATAAGTGGGGGAGAATTGTAACATCCCAAATTTTAATTCCAAGTTAATTAGGAAAACCTAAGCTAGAATTTATGATAAGAACTATAAGAAAATCATGGATAGGAGTTAAGTGCAGTGTCTTAGAGTTAGAATTGGCCAAAATAGGAGTTTTCACCAGAATAATCGATTATTTTGTAGGGGTTAATCGATTACAGGGCCTCTGGTGAAAACACTTAAATGTTGCAGCATTGAAAATCGATTAGCTCACGAAAATAATCGATTATTTTGTGAAGTAATCGATTATTTCAAGAGACTTAATCGATTATTTGCCCTCTGGCAGAAACACCAAGAAATGTTGCATTGAAGGGTAATCGATTACTGAGGGTCAAGTAATCGATTACTGAGGGTCAAGTAATCGATTATTCTAGGTCTGATGCAGAAAATAAAAATAATTTAAGGGGCAGAAACGTAATTTCCACCCCTTATCTCCCTATTTCAACCACCCATCTCCCTCCTCCCTTATCCATATTCGACCCTCCTCCTCTCTTCTTCCTTCTCCCACGCTTCTCTCTTTCTCTTCCTCCTCCAAACCACCACCAAATACCACCAATCACCCAAAGCATTCTTTCCAACCTTCATCCATGGAAAACCACCTCCTCCTTCTTCTTTTTCTTCTTATCTTCCTTTCCATGGAGTTTTCTCTCTCTCTCCATCTCTCTCAAGGAGGCTCTTCCTCTCTCCTTCACTCCCATCTCCATCAACAACCCACAACACCAACACAAAACCACCATAAACCATCCAAACCCTCCCTTCATAGCCTATAATCATGACACCCACCTTCTCCCTCAAACTCTCTCTCACTCGTGGCCCCTTTCTCTCTCCTCTAGGGTTTGCTTTCTCTCTCCTCCAATCTTGAAGAATGGAGTGGAGATCGGTCTAGGGGCATGGAGTCTAGGTAGATCCGATATAGATTTGGAGTCCCTGGAGCTTTGTGTGGGCTCTCTCCCTCTCTAAGGTAAGGGGAGTCTCTTTTCCACACTTTGAGTTAGGGATAGTTGGGGTATATAATAGGATTTGGGCTAAGTAGTTAAATTGGGTTGTGGATAGTAAAATAGCACCAGTGATAAGTTGGTTTAAGAAGAATGATTATATTTTGAGTTAATTTAATAATTTAATTTAATTGTTGCAAATTGCTAAAAACCACCTTTATGAGTGTTGTAAATGTAGGAAGTGAAGAACGCTAGGGAGTTGACTTATATTTAAGCATGCTGAGACATACCTGAGTATGTCGATTGACTCTGTGAATATATGTTGTTTGTTGATCGTTGTTATGTTTGTAATGAGTGTAAAATGAATATATCTATGGCTAAGAGTTAACTAAGGTGATAAATTAATAATGTTGGCTAAGTGGTGGAGTAATAATTAATGGACATAGGGATAATACGTGAAGGCTTTAATAAGGAGTGTAGTATAATCGTTTATCTAGGTTGTTAAAGATTATTGGGAATGCAGGGGATTGATTTCTTTAGTGTTAATTAATAGTATGAGTATTAATGGGGAAGAGAATGAGTTCTTGTTTGAATGGGAGAATATTGTAAAAGATGATAAATAGATGTGATGTTTGTAAATTTGAAGGGTATACGTAATTGACTGTGGATATTTTCTAATTGATGAAATAGACTAAATGAAAGATGTTAATTATGTGTTGTTATGTGATGATGAAATTGAGAATGACGTGAATGCTTGAATGTGAATGATTGTTACCTGTCATAAGTGACTATTTGAAATTGTGTGCTTTATGGTGAATGTGTTTGGATTGATATGGACGGTTGAATTGATCATTGGGACATTGGGACACTAGGTGTTCCTGCTAGGTGTACAAACGCCCCATTAGGGCCTAGGTACCCATCAGGCTAAAACGCCCCACTAGGTGTAAATGCCCCGTTAGGAGTCGATGTCCCAAAATGATCAATTCAACGAAAACTAAAAGACTGGAAAATGTGAAAAGGACTAAAGTATGTAAATTGAATATGCTAAGGAATTTAATGAGTATGAGCAAATATTATATGTATCAGTCCTAACGGGTGAGGCCTAGTGGGTGAAAGTCATGATGGGTGAATAAAGTCCCTAATGGGTGTACAAACGCCCTAGCTGGAGCAACCAAATTACCTAGTGGTACAAACTAAAAGAATAAAGATCAATGATGATATAAGTAAATTATAATTTAAGGACTAAATATAAGTAAGCGTCCCGGTGCTCACTTAAGCTCCGGCAATGTGAGGTCACGGGCAGATTATAAGGTTGTAGCTTGGTGCTCACTTAAGCTACGGCAATGTGAGATCTCGGGCAAAGTATAAGGTTGCACCTTGGTATTCACTTAAGCTACGGCAATGTGAGGCTAAGGGCTTGGTGCTCACTTAAGCTACGGCAATGTGAGACCAAGATGAAATAAAGGAAATGAAAATGATTTTGGAAAATGTGAAAGTGAAGCATTTTGCTAATCATGGCTTGATTTGGTTATGATGCTTAAGTTTTTATTATGTGCTCTTTACTATCTTATAATTCACTGTGTTGTGAAAAGGTCTCACCCTTATGTGGTTAACATTTTAGGTGAATGAAGAGGAGCTTGAGGATCAGAGAGTGTCGCAGTAGAAGTTACGGAAAGAAGTAAAATTTTATGTTGCGCTACTCTTATTGTAATTGGGATACCCATTTTTGAATGTCAATTTAATTTATGAAAAGGAATTTTTAAGTTCTCCATTGTACTTATCAAAATAAATTGAATGAATATTTTTAAATAAAAGATGGGTGTTACACAAACCATTTGGCATATAGCACATAGCACATTTTCAAATCATAATTTCAAACTAATAACCTAGACCGAAACACCGTAAACAACTACTTTGCAAACTAATTCATGCATGGTGTAACACCCCGCAAATTCCTCGTATTAATTTAAAATACTAAAGATAATTATTTTTGAGAAAAGTGTTTTGAAAGGGTATTTCCTTAACTGATTTTCCTAATTCACGTTTTAAAGTGATGAGTAATTTTAAAGAAAGGATTTTTATGAACAAATGTTAAGAGATGAGAAATTGAGTTTTTAGAAAAGATTTATGTACTTGATATTTTTATGATTTAAAGGAAATTGTGACTTTTATGTGTGAGTCATTTTATGAGAAAAAGATCTATTTTCTATGTGTTTGTATATATGTATGGTACGTGTATACATGTGCATGCATATATGTATATGTGCTACGTGTATGAACATGTATGTGTGCGTATGCTATGTGTGTATGGATGCATAAAAATATGTTTAGGATGAAATGAAGATGTAATTAGTAGAAAAATATGATGATGCATGTTTGTGTGTTTGTATGTGATACGTGTAGGCATAGGTGTGCATGCCATGATTTATTCATTTTGAAAATAAGAAGCTTAAGGACTAAGATTTGAACTATGAGGAACTAAATGGGTAGAAAACCCTAACTAGAAACCAAGGAGTGACCAAACCAAAGAGACCTAGTTCCTTGAATTCCTCCACCATGTTCCCCTAAGCTTTGATAACATCCACCCATGCAAAGTTTTGAGTTGCCAAAATTACCCCTCCCATTTACACATCCTTGGCCGAACTTCACAAGGCAAATGAGGAAAAGCCTCATGTCTTTGCCTTTGCCTATGAAGGACCGAATGGGTGAAGTGTTGGTCACTTCCTTTATTCATTTCCACCCCTCATTTCTTTCTTTCCCCTTTGCCCTCCAAACACATTTGTTGAGAGCAAAATCAAGCTCTCAACACATAGAGAGAAAGGGAGAGAGGTCGTGAGTTAGAGTAGAGAAGAAGGAGAGGAGATCAACACCAAACCTAAAATTTTCTTTGAAGAACCAAGACAATAGAAGCTAGAAGACCTTGAATTGGTGGGTAGTTCGAAAATCATGAAAGAAATTGTAATAGATAGATTTTTATTTCGATCTTGTAATTTTCTTCTCCTTTTCTTTTGCATGTTAATTCTTTGAGCCTAGATGATGAGTATAAGTGTGTTTGTACTTGATCATGAATTTTCAAAGCTAAAAATAACTGCTAAATGTCTAAACAACGGACCCTATAACTTGATTAAGTTTTTCATGAAAAGTCTTAAAGCTTTTCAAACTAAATCTTATGGATCTAAAGATTTGATGGGATTTTTGTAAAGTTTAAGGTGTATCTCTTTGCATGATAATTTCTCAAAGCTTAAAGAAACTTGTGAACATCTAACTACCGGACTTCATAACTCGTTTAAGGTCTTCCTTAAAGATCTTAAAGTTTTTCCAACTAAACCCTAAAGATCTAAAGGTTTGTTGAGTGGATCTAAACCAAAGTCTTCTTGCATGTTGAAATTCCTTGCTTAAATCGTGAAACATGATATGATTAAGGGGTTATTTGATAAATAAATGTAAGATCTAAAATTGGTTGTGACCTTTTGTGTTGCATGTTAAATTGAAGATGATTTTGATGTTATGAGTTTATGCATGTGTTGATGGTGTCTTGATCTTGAATTTTTGTGAATAAATGAACTTGTAAAACACTAAGGCAAGAACTCTTCAATTCGGCCATGAGTAGAGAAGTGGGTCTTGATGCCTTTAATTTGATCTAAGTTGTTGCATATTAGCTTTATGCCTTTAAAAGTTAATTTGAGTTGTGGAAATGTTTGATTTTGATTCGGTTTTGATGAAACTTTGATTTGTGAGTTTTGATCTTTAAAAGCTTTAATCTTGTTTTGATCTATGAAAAACTATGCTTTTGGAACCATGCATGTTCTTTTTTTAAAACTAAAGACTTGATTTTCTTCAAGGATCATCACGGTTTTGACCCTTTTCTTACCCAAAGTAATTTTAATCTTTGGTTTACACTATTATATTTGATTTCATGACTAGATTTACAAGATCTAGGTGCATGCATGTAGTTTCTAAGTAAAAAGATTTTATTTTTTTATGAACCTCACGGTTTTGCAAAGAACCAAAGAAACTAAGCTTTGAAAATGGATTTCTAATTTGATCTATGCTTGATGTTCAGGCATGATAAAGATTTGAAGTTGAATCTTAATTTTAAGCAATAAGGTATTCGGTCTAGGCTTAGGAATCAGGAAATCATGTTTTAATTTTCATAAAAGATACATGCATGTCACTTTCTTTTTATTTTGATTTAAGAATTTTGTGTTTTTGCATGTAGAAAAATCAACCCAAAGACCTTGTTTTTGTCATAATGAATTCGGCCTACACCTAGGAATTAGACTAGGATCTTTTTCATGAAAAGACATAAAGATAATGAGTGTGTTTTATAAACTAATATGAGTCAAAATTGTTTAAGGAGGGTGTCAAATTTACTAATTTCCTATTCGGTCCTAGGTTAGTGGTAAAGGAAATAAATGGACTAAATGGTTGGAAAGAGTTTTGCGTTAAGTGAATATATGTGTATATGTGCATTCGGTCTAGAGGGAAAGGAAGAGTAAATGATTTTGTTGCATGAAAAAGAAAATAGAATTTAAGTGCTTGGAATAAACTAAGTTGATTTATATGCTTTAAATTTGTGATCTCTGAATGGTTTCCTTTGATGTCATTCGGCCACATAAGAGTAAATAAATTTAGGAAGTTTAATTGCATGAAATAAAATGCACCTGAAGATTTTTGAAAAGAATGGAGTTGTTTAAAGTAAACGAAATAATTGTGCTTGATTTAAATCTTTGGTTCAATATGGTTGTATGCCTAAGTGTTTGCGTTATGAACTATTTGTGAAGTTGCATACTTGCCTTGATGTTGATTTAATTGGTTATATGCTTGGGTAAGTGTTAATTTTGAATTAAAGAATTATTTAAAGTGGAAAGTGTTTTTGAAATGTTTTCGGAGTTTATCAAAGTGATTTTTATAAAATAATTCCTTGCTGTCCAGAATTATTTAAAATGATTTCTTAACTTTGAAAATATGCCCAAATGATTTAAAGTAAAGTTTTCAAGTAATAATTAATTTAAGAAAAACTAGGATCAAAAACGATGCATTTTTCGGTGTTCTCAAACGTGTTTAAGGTGCTGTCCAAAACGGACCAGCCCCCAAACTAAATAGTTTAAATAACTTTTCATGATGTTTTCAAATGATTTTTGAAAATACTTAAGGTGTTATGAACATCCGAGTTGTTTGAAAGAAAACGGTTATGTTTTAGGTTTTGACGAGGAATAGAACTGTCTAGATTAGAAAAAAAGGTTTTCATAATATAAGTTAATAACCTAAACGTATTTTATTTAGTACGAGGAATAATCTTAAAGATGAGGGATTGGGGCAGTCGGCAGCACAAAGGATCCGAGGCAACTGTATGCATTAAATTGCTGGACCTCAGGTGAGAGAGAAGCTTTCCTAAGACACCGTGGTAGTTAGGTGATTTGGTAGGACGTTCCGTATCATCTCAAAGATCGGAACTAAGTGGTTAGAGTCAGTAGTATAAGTGGCAATTGTTTGATTGTGTGGCCACTTATATGAAGGTGACGAAGACCACATTGTTGTGTGATGTTTGTGTGAATGATAGCATGCTTTCTTATGTTTATTTAATTATGCCTTATGTTATTGCTGTTAATGAAAATGCGTAATATGCTGATGGACGTCTGTTACGTCCTGAAAATAGAAGTGAAGTAAACAAGATTGTGAAGTAAAGACATAATGAGGGAGAAATAATGATTGTAAATACATTATGTAACGGAAAAGAGAAAGAGTTGAGATTGGGGAAGGAATGAAATGATAATGCTGAGAACGAGCCAGAGCTGGGAAAGTGATGTTGATTATGTGAAGGAGATGTGAATTGAGTGGAGCTGGGCTCCTTTGTTTTGGTTTTAGTCTGGGACTAGTGTTGAGTTGAGCTTGCTCCTCCACTAGCGCTCAGCAAAGTTGTGATTTTTGGAAAAGGTTTTTGCAAAGCAGTTTTTGAAAGAGGTTTTCAAATTAAGGTTTTAGGAAAAAGGTTTTTGAAAAAGGGATTTTGATAAGGTGTGAAGAGACGTATTTTTGAAAAGATTTTTGAAAGGGTTTGTGAAAGGAAATTCTTTCGAACATGTTTTTGAAAGGAAAAGTATTTTCAGGGAAGTTTTTGAAAAAGGAATTTATGAAAATGTTTATGAAATGCGGTTTTATGAAAGTTTATAAAATGGTACTTTGGGAAAGGTTGTGAAGAGATTGTTCTGAGAAAAGATTGTGGAATGAGGTTGTTAAGAGAGAGAGGGGGAATGTATTTTGTGAAATGAGACTCGAATTTGTTGATGTGACCCCAGCTCTGTGCTATGTGAGATATGATGAGAGAAAGGCTGTGCAAAGTTAGCGGTCGGGACTCATTGAAGGGATGTACGAAGGATGGGCCGACCTTAGGATAATTAAAAAAAAAAGATTAAAAGACTTTAAAAGACATGCGCGGTGAGGTATGAGAGTGCGAAGTAGTGGAGAGGAAGGAACGATAAGTATCTGCGGATACTTAGGACGATATTGCATTAGGGGAGGACGATGACGGTGAAACGTCAAGAAGTCTAGAGTATGTTTCTAGGCAGAACGAACTCCACATGTGGTGCACTAACGTGGTGGGGACTGGGTCTAATGCCGTGGCAAGTTCTGCAGGCCCACTAGAAACATACTGTCGCCCCCTAGATTGCAAATCGAGAACAGTGAGAGGGACTGGAACGGGGCATTGTGTTTTGCCACTGCGAGGCAGTGTGCCATGATTATTATGAATTGATATTATTGAGGCTGGGCCTCCTGGTCAGGGACCATTTATGTGTTGTGACAGCTGTCGTGCCCGCGTGGTAAAGGTCCTGTACTCCTGTTTGCTTCCGATTAGGTTGGGTGGATGACCGAGGAGATGTAGACGTGAGTGATAGTCGAGAACGAAGTGAATATCCTGATGATGTATGGTATTTTCCCCCCAAGCAGTAACGAGGGTAAATTGATAAGACTGAATGAAAAGAAAATGAGAAATTAAGGGAAGTAAAGGAATGAAAGAGAGGAAGAAAGAATACTCGTGAGAAAAGCATAAAAGAGAATGATAATGATAATAATAACGATATTGGTATGTTTGGTTGTTATGTGCCTGTGTGTTATATTGTATGCTTGTATGGTCCTATTATTTTGCCTAGCGTAATTCCACACCGTCGACGATCTGTGGTTCGGAATGCTTACTCTCTCCTATTCGTTGGCATATCGGTGCTGCTGGTATCTCAACGGGCAGATGGAGTATTGGATGGAAGTCACTGTATGAGGCTACAGGAACTACAAGAGAAGATTCGGTATGAGGCTCGAGGGAACTCCATTACTCTCAATGGAGCAGAGTCGGTATCTACTAACAAAGAGAGGATCATAACAAGGAAGGCCTCATCTACGAGAGCATAGAGAGGACGTAAGAAGAAGAAGGAACTTCACCCAATTGCTCTCAATAGGATTGTTTAAGGATAGTGTGGTTAGATTAGGTTGTTGTGATTGTTGATTCAAGGATTACCGATGCCATGAGCCATTATGTAATTGAGCTAAGTTTTTAATTTGACTTGTGGAGCACATCTTTTTGCAAGGTTAATTCATGTAAAGTTTTGGAAACTGTTAAGATAAATCTGAATCAAGTTCTTTTATGAAAACGAACGTTTTATGAAAAGAACGGTTTTCGTAACAACTCGGTTTTCGAAAGAAGGTGTTGAAGTACATTCAAAACTCTTCACTAATGTTTTCAAAAACTTCAACAATGTTTTATAAAAAAAAATGGCCTCATTTTTGTCACTTTGGTAAATAAAGTCAGTTATTTTGGTTTACGAAAATCGAGCTGTTACACATGGCCTAAACATATCATTAAACACTCACTCATTCAATTATTTCAAGACATTATGATGATCATACAAGTCCAGACAAGACACAAAATAAAGTACAAAATTCATATTTGTCGAAAACATTTAAATAAAGCCTTTTGTTCGATTACGGAAAAGCTCAAAAGATAAAATCTAAAACTATACCAAATCAATTTGTTTAATTCCCAAAATTTTCAGAACAAACACATATATACCAAAGTTCATCATATAAAATTTCCAAGTCATTTGAACAATCTTAAGCGAGGTTTGAAATCAGGTTTCGTGTGAAAAGCAAGATAGAATTGTTGCTGGCCTGAGGCCAAAACGCCTTGATTAAAAATAGAGTTTCAACTCCTAATTGCATGAAAATTGGTATAAATCTTCCTTACACCATCAAGATCATGTCATAAAAATTTCAGATTATTTGGAGTTGTGCAAGTCATACTATTTCAATTAAAATTATCACTAAGTCTGGAAAATCTGAACCAAAAGGTTCACTGTTTCTCAATTAGTAAAAATATCAAACCAACTCCAAATCACCTCAAATTTTACAGAGAATCACAAGACATGTTTAAGGAGCTATCATAAAAATTTCAAGTAATTTAGAGTAGTTTAGGTAATAAAACTCGGTTTAGGTTTTTCCTCGAAAACTTACTTTTCCGATTTCAATTAACAAACCAATTCCAAAAATCTTATAAAAATTCAGGGACAATCAATATAACCTACTTAAAACCAAATTGACTCCATTTCAATTAACAAACCAATTCCAAAAATCTTATAAAAATTCAGGGACAATCAATATAACCTACTTAAAACAGGGTCCAAGTTTCAGAATCATCAAACATACACAAGTACCACTTATCCAAGTCTTTTTCACTAAAAACCTTAGACGTCCATAGTTAACACCGAACAACCAAAATTCATTTAAATTGACAAAACAATTCCAAATCCCTTCAAATTTTCCTGAACTCATTTAGATAGAATCAAGGACCACATATTAAAATTTCAAGGCAATCCAATTAGCATAACTATTGTTTCTCAAGGTTTCTTACAAGAAAATCACTTATAAATCAAAATTTCAGCACTTAATCAAATTGTTCAAACCAAAACATTTTTCATGATCTAAACTTTGATTTATATTTGCATGTCATTAAAATCATAGATGCATCAACATGGATCAACAATCCTTCATACAAAATAGTTACAAAAACCGAATCAAACAAGAAAATAAAATCCTTTAAAAAACCGATTTGAACACCAAGTTTTCAAACATAATCAATCTCTCATTTTAAAGCCGAGATCTTTACATGCAAGATATCAAGCAAAAGGAAATCAAACTTTCATCCACAACAACATCAAAACCGTGGCCATCATAAGGAAAATCACCAAGAAAAGTTCAATCATTTCAAAGATCTTTACATTAAAACTCAAGCATCAAACACATCATAGTTTAGGCTTTGATCTTAGCATGCATGCAACCAAAAATATTAGATCTCTTGAAAAATCCTTCATGAAAATTTAAAAATCGAATTCTTTTTCAAAAACACTTTTGAGAAATCAAGGGAAAGTAAATAAGTTCACAAGGTAACTTAAGATCATGGAAGAAAACACTTTCTTAGCAAAAGCTTTAAGATCAAGTTTAGAAATCAACTTGTTTGTAAACAAAAACACTAGATCCTCCTTGAAAACCAACATGCATGTGAGTGAAAACATTAGATCTAACTTTAAAACAAACATGCATTAACTTTTCACACAAAAGTCAAAGCTCTAGAAAGAGATTATGAAAAACCGAAAATGAATTGAAGAAAGTAGGTTAAGAACTTTTAAGATCATGAAATAAAATTCTTACTTAATCAAAACTTTAAAGAATCAAGTCCAATTCTTTGATTTCTCTCCTATCTCCTCACGGTTTACCCATTCTTCTTCCTAGTCCATGGTTTTCTCCTTTTCTTTTTCACTATCTTGGCTTGATTTCAATTAGATTGTGGGGTGTTTGGGTTGGTTCTTTCTCTCTTACAATTCGGTCACTCTCTCTCTTTTTCACTAAGAGTTTGATTTTCTCTTAGTGTTGTGTGTTTGGTCTTGGAAAGAAATGAAAACAAGGGAAGTGTAGGTGTTTGGATCACTCTCTCTTCACTCTCACGATTTTGAGAGTGTTGGTTGGTGTGTGTTGTTGTAGTTTGTGTTGATGAGAAGAAATGGTGAAGAATGAAGAATGAAGAATGAAACAATGAAAATAAACTCACTCCCTCTCACACGGTTTTGGCCTCTTCTTTATCTTTCCTCACTTTCTCTTATTTGCCTTCAAGGGTTTGCATGGGGGGTTTAGTTGCAATTTCCTTGACTTTGGTTCCTTCCCACGGCTCCTTCCTTGTTCCTTCCTATTTCTTTTTCTTTTATTTCTTCTTCCCCTCTTAAGTCATGCTTTGGTCATGTAGATGATGTCATGTTTTTGACTTTTGGATCATGCAACTTGGTGGCCAAGCAAATGAGCTTGGTGGCCAAGCTACTCACCTAGCATTCGGCCACTAGGGCATTTAGGTAGACTAGGTTAGCTTAATTAGGTTTAGGGAACTAATTAGGGTTTAATCATGATTAGGGTAGGATTAGGAAAATTAATTTAGGTTTAGTCCACTAATCCTTAGAGATTAGGGCTTAATTAAGGATTAAGGTGCTAATCAAAAACTTAATCTTTTCTAACATAGGTTTATGGAAAGCTAATTCTAGGTTTGCTCACTAACCTTGAGGGTTTAGGGTTTAAGAGAGTGATTAAGCACTTAATCAAGGATTAAGGACTCGATTAGGGTTTAATCAAAGATTTGGATGCCAATTAGGGTTTTGAGAAATGATTCTAGATCAAGATAATTGAACTTTGATTTCTTTGAAGCTTGGAGTGAAAATAATTTTCCTTATTAAAACCATAAAATCATATAAATCAATTAAGAAGACAAAATCTCAATAAAAACCTCAAACAATATGATTCATTGAAAACCTTAGAAAATCAAGCACATAAAATCACACACAAGTAAATTAAATTTCAAAGCATAAAAACCCATCATGAAACCAAAACTCTTTAAAATCAATTTCCAAATCAATTAGGTTAAATCTATAAAAATGCACAAAGAGACTCATTTCTTAAATGAAGTCACAAATAATAAAATTACTCCAAACTCAATAAAATCATTTGCTTAAACTCTATAAAAATCTTTGTTTACCAAAATTCCGTAAAATCGAAAATTGATTACGTAATCGAATAAAATACTCATTGAAAATCATTTGTAAAACAATATCTCAAAATTATTCTTTAATGAAAACTTATTTATCTTAGTCGAGAAAAATATGGAATGTCACATCCTCCCCAACTTAGAAATTTCTCGTCCTCGAGAAATGTTACGCGGGATCACACTATCAAAGAATTCCGAGCTCTTTGGAGTGATTCTTTCGATCTTTAGTAGTCGTAGTCTTCGAATTGACAATTAGGTATCATCCTCTGAAGGTTCTTGGGAGTAAGTCAAGTTGATTACTTTCAAAAGTAATCTTTCGGGCTATTCCATTATCAGATACAATGGAATATTAATGGTTTAGTTTTGTCAACAAAAATTTCAAGGGTTCAAGGGTTTTGGAACAATATTTAGAAAGAATAGCATACTTATGCCAATCCCTACAAGGGTACTACTATTCTTCTCATGGTCTCTCTCTCTTAACTTGACTCTTCTCATCCATTTAAACATAGGCGGGCTACTACAAACCTCAAAATCCCCGCTTACTCCCCAACTTTGATGAATCATATTCCTATACATTATACCTATCCAATAACATTTGACAGGGTCTACAACCATAAAAATTCCAACATTCACCGTTTCTAGTTTATCTTACAAAACTTCCCATCACTTTGTTCAAGCCTATCGGTGTATCACCTTAAATTCTGCTGACTAACCCAAATTTTCTCTCTCTCGAGTTACTATAATCACCATAATTCCTTCCTGATCCATAAATTATGTATCATCTTACTCCTCATCTTAAGCACTCACCTAAATAACTTATGTATTCTAAACCTTCTTCCACCTTTTATGGCTCATCTTCGGGTTCTAAACCATTCCAAGCTCTCCAACTCAGGGATTCATCCTTCAGAGTCACGATCTTAGCACCTAATGACACCCTTAATTCCACAGCTTACGGTCACCTATGTCCATTAAAATGTCGAATTTTAGTCATTTAACCTAATTTTGGACGTCACTAAAGGGTTCCATCCGTTAATTTCACCTCCTCATCTATTCCATCTAATGGTTCTATTATAGGTTTACATCTACTCCAATCATTCACCTACTCCAACTAGAGTTTTTCTAACTCTAAATCTTTCAGACTGGTCTTAGTTATCTACCACCTTATCGCTATCCATACCATTACTCAGGGTAGGCTGCTATCAGGCTTGTACGTTCCACTATCATACTCATGGCTCTAAGGGGTACCCTTACCTTACTTTGTTCCTAATGAATCACCTTTGTCCACACGTACTGATCCTTCAACCTTCATAACTCTTCCATAGCAACACCTCACCGTCCACCTTATATTTGGGAAATATCTAATTGATTGGCATAAGATGTCAGGGTCTAGGATTGTCACAAGGGTTTTGGAGGAGACAAACGTTTTGTCAAAGTTCAGGAGATGAAATTTCAGGTTCATCAATAACCACAGTCTTGTCAAATTGCTTTTACAGAACATGGTCAATTTCGAAAGACATGCCAGGCCGCTAAGGACGTTGGTCATGATCACGGGAAAAGGGTTCATATAAAAAAAAGCCTCAACAAACAAGGTCTCGTATCAAGGGTTCAGAAGTCATTGCAGACAAAACGAGTTCCCAACAAAGAGGGCTTCAACAAACAAGAGAAGGTTCAGGTTACACAGAACAAAGGCTCACGATGACACTAGCCTCGGTTCTTAGTACGCACCGTAGACAAACTCCCAACGCACTCCAGAGATAGAGAGATAGAACGATAAAGATCGAATGAAAGAGACAGAACGAACGCTCACGTAACTTCGTACTCTTATCCTCACTCATCATGATTCTAACACAAACAGACACACACAAGCAAAGCATGTAAGCCCATATAACAGGCTACTTAGGACAACCATTGCTCTAAAACCACAAATGTAACACCCCGATTTGATAACTTGAAAATATAATTTCTTTAATTAATGTAGTGAAAATTTGGGCCAATTTTTTTTTTTGATAACATAACATGGACATGAGAATCTCCAAGTTCCAAAATCTTTTATCAAATAATTTACCACAAAAAAATTGATTCTCATATCTCATGTCATACTTCAAGTTCCAAACCGAGATGTTACGGAACATCGCACTTTGAAACTTACTTTCACAAATCACATTTAAAAGCCCATCTTTTATGTTAACCAGAAAACTTAATATTGGTTATCCAGTTTTATAAAACATCTTTCGGGTGCACATGTGGATGCAACTAATGATGTCTAAGTACCTGGTAAGGGAGTACAACACTTGAACATAGACCCTATAACAATAGATCTCCGTCCGACATAGGCTCCTCCGAAGGGTCGAATCATCACTAAGAGTTTGATTTTCTCTTAGTGTTGTGTGTTTGGTCTTGGAAAGAAATGAAAACAAGGGAAGTGTAGGTGTTTGGATCACTCTCTCTTCACTCTCACGGTTTTGAGAGTGTTGGTTGGTGTGTGTTGTTGTAGTTTGTGTTGATGAGAAGAAATGGTGAAGAATGAAGAATGAAGAATGAAACAATGAAAATAAACTCACTCCCTCTCACACGGTTTTGGCCTCTTCTTTATCTTTCCTCACTTTCTCTTATTTGCCTTCAAGGGTTTGCATGGGGGGTTTAGTTGCAATTTCCTTGACTTTGGTTCCTTCCCACGGCTCCTTCCTTGCTCCTTGTAACACCCTATAATTAATTACCCTTAATTCCCCTTATATTAAAAATATGAACTTAAAAATTCATTTTTTTTTAAATTATAAAAATCAACCGTCAAACGGACAGAGTTTCGTCTGTTTTTCGGACTTTTCTAAATCTTCAACCTGATAAACTCATGTATATAATATCAACAATAGCCAGCAGGGCTCAAATATAAATATATGCATCACATAGTTGCCCCATGGGCTCAAGTGTAAATCATCAGCATCAGTATGTCAGTGTACCAGCAGAAATGCAAAATATGCGAATCAAGAGACCATAACAGCAACTATGCCCAAAAAGGAATCATAAACCATGCACACAAGAAACTAATCCTAAGCCTCTCTCAAAAGCATATACAGCCCATATACATCAAATGAATACGGAGGCTTAGGCCAAAATAAATATATCTAAAACCCAACCATACTCTCCCTGTGAGGGAGAGTAATCCTGCTCGGCCGATCCTGGTGTATACTCCAACTCAGTACCTGAAAAATGGTAAGGAGGTGAGTATTACACAATAAAATAGGGAAGCAGTTTCTATCATGCTATACTGAACCACCAGGCCAAACACATATAATCATATAGTGCATATACACCATTTAAGCATTCCCAAAATAATTCAATTGTTTTAATGTCCATAATAAGATTAGTTCTTTCGTGGTTTTTAAATATCATTATTTCACACATTTCCCAAAATATACAAGTTGACACAGTTCTCAATCACATGAGTTTAACATCACAATTCTTTCCTTGCACCATTCATAGTTCATTTTCCATACATAATTTTCCATTCGATTATCACATATGACTTTCTCATCAAGTCTTTCGATTCTCCATGAATCTCTCTTCTCTTTTCATACACTTTAATTTTCTCATAACATTGAAGATTGATTCACGTGGATCCATCATTGCGTACAGTCCCACAACCCGGACAACGTCTTACAGCTGCGCCCTATGGCGTCTTACGCGATCTATGCGTACAGTCCCACAACCCGGACAACGCCTTACAAGATCTGGATCGCACAAGTCTACGCGTATAGTCCCACAACCCGGACAACGTCTTACACGACTTGATTCACACCAGTCTAAGCGTACAGTCCCACAACCCGAAAAACGTCTTACAAGACATGGTTCACACATTCTTTGTTCATTAAGTCCTTGAATTTCCTTTTCAATTTTACCACTTGTAATCATTCTCATAGATTTATCAATTTAAACCTCTAATTATATTTTCAAAGTTCCAAGAGTCATTTATATCAATTCCCTACATCATATTATTATCAATCATCAATTCTAGGGCTCAACAAAATTTAAAAAAATAACAACCACATAGCCAAACATCATAGTCACATTTAGGCACAACATAACAACTCAACATACTCTTTATACTTAGTCACACTTTAATTTAATATTAACTACCCTAGAGTTCTTAATCCTATTAACAAATATCTCCTAACAATCCAATATAAACACAATATAACCTACCCCCTAGAATATGGTAACACAAACCTCCTTACCTCAAGTTCTTAGAGTTAAAGAGAGAATTTGTGCTTGGAGCACACTTGCGCAATGGCCAAAACTCAAAGGAGAGGGAGGAACCTAAAATTAATAAAATAAAGAGACAAAATATTAAGCTTTGCCCAAGAATCTTGAGGGAAATTCGTGACCCCATCAAGACTTCCCTAGGTTGATGATTGAAGTGCCATGGCAGAAAGAGGGAGAGAGAAATTCGAATTCTAGGGGAAAGGAAAAGAAGAACATAAGCAACAACCACTTACTTGGAGCTACAAGGATGGACTTGGGGATGGACTTGGAGTGATTCTCTTGAGAATTGATCAATTAGAGTGAGTGAATTTGTGCCCTAGAAGAGAGAGAGTTCGAGCTTTGCAAGATCTAAGAGATGGACGCCCTTTATTTTTTTCAGCATCTACAGCTTATAATCGATTATTAATCAATTATGCCATTTCCCATTTTCTGACCTTAATCGATTAAGCTGCAGTTTAATCGATTAAGCTGTTCAGTTTTGCAGTACCCAGACTTTGAGAGGCCATAACTTCTTCGTTACCTGTTGGATCTTCTTCAAATTTTAAAGCAAGCTTCCTCACCTATCCTACATCACATCCAACGGTGGAATTTATGTTTTAAGTTACCAATCTTGTTATTCTAATTTCCTAAATTCCTATGTTTTAAACCTAAGGTTGCATGCTCAATTGGCTAAGTTTCTAACTTATGCCCTCAATTCTTCTACCCTAGGACCATCACAACATAGATTACACTATAAATTAAGTTTGGGATGTTACAATCCTCTCCCACTTACCCAAATTTCGTCCTCGAAATTCAGTTGTCCTCGAACAAGTGTGGATGAGATTGTCTAATCTTGCTTTCTAGCTCCCAAGTAGCCTCCTCCACATTGTTCCTGCTCCAAATGACTTTTACCAAGCTGATCTCCTTGCCTCTTAATTGTCTCACCTGCCTGTCTTCAATCCTCACTGGCAACACCTCAAAAGTCAAATTCTCCTTCAAAGGCAAATCGTCCGATGTGACCACATGAGTAGGATCATGAATGTATTTTCTTAGCTGTGAAACATGGAATACATCATGAAGCCTAGCTAAGTGAGGGGGCATAGCAATTCTGTAAGCTACCGGACCAACCTTCTTCAAGATCTCATAAGGTCCAACAAACCGAGGAGTTAGTTTCTTGGACCTAATTGCTCTACCAATCCCAGTGACCGGAGACACTCTTAGAAACACATGATCCCCAACATCAAATTCCAAGGGTCTCCTACGCCTATCAGCATAATTCTTCTGGCGATCCTGGGATGTTTTCATCTTGTTCTTGATCATTGTGATCTTTTCAGTTGTTTCTTTCACAATATCAGGACCTGTCAACAGATTCTCTCCTATTTGGAACCAACACAGAGGCGTCCTGCACTTTCTGCCATAGAGAGCCTCAAATGGTGCCATGCCAATACTGAAGTGAAAGTTGTTATTATAAGTGAACTCCATCAAAGGCAATAACTGCTCCCAACTATCAGCCTGCTCAAGAACACATGCTCTCAACAGGTCCTCCAGTGTCTGGATAGTACGCTCAGATTGTCCGTCTGTCTGCGGATGATAAGCCGTACTGAATTTCAGCTTAGTACCCAATGCCTCCTGAAGACTCTGCCAAAATCTAGACAGAAACCTCGGATCACGATCGGATACAATACTGGTAGGAACACCATGTAGTTTCACTATGTCCCTGATATACAACTGAGTCAACTTCTCCAGAGTGTACTTCTTGTGAATCGGAATAAAGTGGGCACACTTTGTGAGACGGTCCACAACCACCCAAACTTCATCACATCCTGCAGCAGTCCTAGGTAGACCTGTCACAAAATCCATAGCTATACTATCCCACTTCCACTCCGGTATATCAAGTGATCGCAATGGACCACCAGGCTTTTGATGCTCAATCTTAACTTTCTGGCAAGTAAGACAATGAGATACATGATCTGCTACATCGGTTTTCAACTTTGGCCACCAATAAATCTTTTTCAGATCTTGGTACATTTTTGTTGCACCAGGATGGAAATTCATTTTGGTCCGATGTGCTTCCCACAGGATATCCCTTCTGATCTCGAAGTCCATGGGAACACATATCCGACCCCTAAATCGGATAATGCCATCCGAACCTTTCACAAAATCGGGCTCTTCATTACCCGATGCCCCTTCCAACAACTTCTGTAATTCTGCATCATCAGTTTGTCTCTCTCTAATAAGGCCAATCAAGTCATTAGTAACCTGCAGCATTTCTAGAACAATGCTCTTCTCTTTCACTTGCATGTTCAAATTGAGGTCACTGAACTCTTGGATTAGCTGCATCTCCTTCACCATCAAATTGCTGACATGCAAAGTCTTGCGACTTAGTGCATCAGCCACTACATTTGCTTTTCCCGGATGGTACTGGAGGTTGAAATCATAGTCCTTTAGAAACTCCATCCACCTCCTCTGTCTCATATTCAACTCTTTTTGATCAAAAAGATAGCGAAGGCTTTTATGATCACTAAAGACTTCAAATTTTGAACCATACAGATAGTGCCTCCAGATTTTCAAAGCAAAAACCACTGCTGCCAACTCAAGATCATGAGTGGGATAGTTCTGCTCATGCTGTCTCAACTGCCTGGATGCATAGGCTATGACTTGTCCTTGCTGCACCAGCACACAACCCAACCCTTGTTTTTAAGCATCACAATACACTACGAAGGATTGAGTCGGATCCGGCAAGATCAACATCGGGGAACTAGTCAATCGCCTCTTCAACTCCTGGAAACTCTCTTCACATTCTGGGGACCATTCAAATGGAACACCCTTCCGCGTAAGAGTAGTCAGAGGAAGGGCTAGCTTAGAAAACCCTTCAATGAACCTCCTATAATAACCAGCCATACCAAGGAAACTTCTGATTTCTGTGATGGACTTGGGTCTCTCCCACTTAAGCACCGCTTCCACCTTAGAAGGGTCAACCGCAACTCCTTTCTCAGAAATCACATGCCCCAGAAAATACACTTCATTCAACCAGAAACTACATTTAGAAAACTTGGCATAGAGATGTTTGTCTTTGAGAACTTGGAGCACCGTTCTCAAATGATCTTCATGCTCCTTCTGGCTCTTGGAATAGATAAGAATGTCATCAATGAACACAATGACAAATGAGTCTAAGTACGGCCTGAAGATCCTGTTCATGTAATCCATGAAGATAGCAGGTGCATTCGTGAGACCGAAAGGCATCACCACATATTCAAAATGCCCATACCGAGATCTAAAAGCAGTTTTAGGAATGTCCTCCTCTCGGATACGGATTTGATGGTATCCAGATCAGAGGTCAATTTTTGAGAAAACTGCAGCTCCCCTAAGCTGATCCAACAAATCATCAATGCGTGGGAGCGGATATTTATTCTTCACCGTCACTGCATTCAATTGACGGTAATCAGTGCACATGTGAACACTTATATCCTTCTTTTTAACAAATAGGATAGGAGCCCCCCATGGGGAAACACTCGGTCTTATGAACCCTTTCGCCAAAAGCTCCTCCAACTGCTTCTTCAACTCTTCCAACTTTGGAGGGGCCATTCTGTAAGGCGCTTTAGATATCGGGCCGGCACCAGGCATAAGATCAATGTCAAATTCTACTTCTCTGGCTGGAGGCAATCCAGGAATTTCAGCTGGAAAAACATCCGGGAACTCACAAACCACTGAGATTTTGCTAATATCCGATGCTTCCTCATCATCCATGGCCGACACAGAGACTTGACAGAAAATTACTGACTTCTGGCTACAATCAAGAAGGACACGGTTCTGGAACATCCAGTCCATGCCTAGAATGATATCCAGCTTGGTTAAGCGCAAACATATCAAGTTCACTTTGAATTCCCGCTCCAATACTCGAAGAGGGCAATCCAAGCACATCAAAGATGTAACCACAGCTGAATTTGTAGGGGTAGAAACTGACAATTTAAAAGGCATCTCAAAAGCAGATAACTTTAGTCTTTCCATGCAATTGACAAAAATAAAAGAGTGTGTAGCTCCACAGTCAAATACAATACCACATGCAATATCATTTATATGACCAATACCTCGAATCAGCTCATCAGCCTCTGTCACCTCCTCTCCATCAAGAGTGTACACCTTCCCTTTCTAAAGTGGGAGGCCATCAGCAATCCTCTGCGCCCTAGTCACATTTGCTTCCTTCTTAACTGCATTCTGCGGGCAATTAGAAACAATATGGCCTGGCTGCCCACACCTAAAACAGGTGACTCTAGGATGATTCTAGCTCATACTCCAGCATACACCCCTATGAGGCTTGCCACACTGAGGACAAGGCGGAATAGGACCAGGTGAACTCCCCATAGGGCCTGCATAGGGACCTGGTCGCTGCACCGCTCCCTTGCCCCTCATAGGACCACCACTTTTCTGCACAATTTTGCTTTTATCTTCTGCCATCTTCCTCTTAAGCCCCTTCTCATAAGTGCTCGCCATGTTGACCAAATGGGCCAAGTTGTCAATATTGTGATACTCACAAGAGAGGCGAATATCAGTCCTGAGTCCAGACTCAAACTTGACGCATTTGCCACGCTCACTAGCATCCCGATAGTCAGAGAATCGGATGAGATCTTCAAATCTAGCTGCATAATCCCCAACTGACATAGAGCCCTGAGTCAACTGAAGAAATGCAATCTCCTTCTCCCTTCTCACGTCTTCAGGGAAATACTTCCCTAGAAAAAGACCCTTGAATACTTCCCAAGGAACCACCGGATTGGCTGCCTCCAATCCCCTCCTCTGCTGGTCCCACCAATGCTCAGCCTCATTGGTTAGCATAAATTCCGCCAGACGCACATGCTGCTCCATGGGTGGGTGAATAGAGCGGAGGATCTTCTCGATCTCCTGAATCCATCTCTGGACTCCATCAGGGTCATTTCCACCCTCAAAGCGAGGTGGATCATTCTTGCGGAACCTAGCCATCCAGTCCACCTCTACTGGAGCTGGTTGCATAGCTGCTGCAGCTGTTGTGGCTGCTGCGGCTGCGGCAGCTGCCATCTGCTCTCCTTGCTGCTGCTGCATCTGTGACAGATGCTCCAGAATGGCTGCAAGCCCACCATTAGCAGCCCTCCTTCCCGCCATATTGCTTAGCCAAAGAGAGCAGAAAAATAAGACTTAAAATACATAATGTATACATAGTACTATAATCATACTACTAAATTCCTAAACTTTTACTATGAGCATTCATTACTCGCTAGGTGAGTAATCGTGTGGAGTTTGCATAACTCCAAGGCCGAGGAGAAACTGCTCTGATACCATAAATGTAACACCATATAATTAATTACCCTTAATTCCCCTTATATTAAAAATATGAACTTAAAAATTCATTTTTTTAAATTATAAAAAACAACCGTCAAACGGACGGAGTTTCGTCTGTTTTTCGGACTTTTCTAAATCTTCAACCTGATAAACTCATGTATATAATATCAACAATAGCCAGCAGGGCTCAAATATAAATATATGCATCACATAGTTGCCCCATGGGCTCAAGTGTAAATCATCAGCATCAGTATGTCAGTGTACCAGCAGAAATGCAAAATATGTGAATCAAGAGACCATAACACCAACTATGCCCAAAAAGGAATCATAAACCATGCACACAAGAAACTAATCCTATGCCTCTCTCAAAAGCATATACAGCCCATATACATCAAATGAATACGGAGGCTTAGGCCAAAATAAATATATCTAAAACCCAACCCTACTCTCCCGATCCTAGTGTATACTCCAACTCAGTACCTGAAAAATGGTAAGGAGGTGAGTATTACACAATAAAATAGGGAAGCAGTTTCTGTCATGCTATACTGAACCACCAGGCCAAACACATATAATCATATAGTGCATATACACCATTTAAGCATTCCCAAAATAAGTCAATTGTTTTAATGTCCATAATAAGATTAGTTCTTTCATGGTTTTTAAATATCATTATTTCACACATTTCCCAAAATATACAAGTTGACACAGTTCTCAATCACATGAGTTTAACATCACAATTCTTTCCTTGCACCATTCATAGTTCATTTTCCATACATAATTTTCCATTTGATTATCACATATGACTTTCTCATCAAGTCTTTCGATTCTCCATGAATCTCTCTTCTCTTTTCATACACTTTAATTTTCTCATAACATTGAAGATTGATTCACGTGGATCCATCATTGCGTACAATCCCACAACCCGGACAACGTCTTACAGCTGCTCCCTATGGCGTCTTACGCGATCTATGCATACAGTCCCACAACCCGGACAACGCCTTACAAGATCTGGATCACACAAGTCTACGCGTACAGTCCCACAACCCGGACAACGTCTTACACGACCTCATACCGAACCAGTCGACGCATACAGTCCCACAACCCGGACAACGTCTTACACGACTTGATTCACACCAGTCTAAGCGTACAGTCCCACAACCCGGACAACGTCTTACAAGACATGGTTCACACATTCTTTGTTCATTAAGTCCTTGAATTTCCTTTTCAATTTTACCACTTGTAATCATTCTCATAGATTTATCAATTTAAACCTCTAATTATATTTTCAAAGTTCCAAGAGTCATTTATATCAATTCCCTACATCATATTATTATCAATCATCAATTCTAGGGCTCAACATAATTTAACAAAATAACAACCACATAGCCAAACATCATAGTCACATTTAGGCACAACATAACAACTCAACATACTCTTTATACTTAGTCACACTTTAATTTAATATTAACTACCCTAGAGTTCTTAATCCTATTAACCAATATCTCCTAACAATCCAATATAAACACAATATAACCTACCCCCTAGAATATGGTAACACAAACCTCCCTACCTCAAGTTCTTAGAGTTAGAGAGAGAATTTGTGCTTGGAGCACACTTGAGCAATGGCCACAACTCAAAGGAGAGGGAGGAACCTAAAATTAATAAAATAAAGAGACAAAATATTAAGCTTTGCCCAAGAATCTTGAGGGAAATTCGTGACCCCATCAAGACTTCCCTAGGTTGATGATTGAAGTGCCATGGGAGAAAGAGGGAGAGAGAAATTCGAATTCTAGGGGAAAGGAAAAGAAGAACATAAGAAACAACCACTTACTTGGAGCTACAAGGATGGACTTGGGGATGGACTTGGAGTGATTCTCTTGAGAATTGATCAATTAGAGTGAGTGAATTTGTGCCCTAGAAGAGAGAGAGTTTGAGCTTTGCAAGATCTAAGAGATGGACGCCCTTTATTTTTTTAAGCATCTACAGCTTTTAATCGATTATTAATCTATTATGCCATTTCCCATTTTCTGACCTTAATCGATTAAGCTGCAGTTTAATCGATTAAGCTGCAGTTTAATCGATTAAGCTGCAGTTTAATCGATTAAGCTGTTCAGTTTTGCAGTACCCAGACTTTGAGAGGCCATAACTTCTTCGTTACTCGTTGGATCTTCTTCAAATTTTAAAGCAAGCTTCCTCACCTATCCTACTTCACATCCAACAGTGGAATTTCTGTTTTAAGCTACCAATCTTGTTATACTAATTTCCTATATTCCTATATTTTAAACCTAAGGTTGCATGCTCAATTGGCTAAGTTTCTAACTTATGCCCTCAATTCTTCTACCCTAGGACCATCACAACATAGATTACACTATAAATTAAGTTTGGGATGTTACATTCCTTCCTATTTCTTTTTCTTTTATTTCTCCTTCCCCTCTTAATTCATGCTTTGGTCATGTAGATGATGTCATGTTTTTGACTTTTGGATCATGCAACTTGGTGGCCAAGCAAATGAGCTTGGTGGCCAAGCTACTCACCTAGCATTCGGCCACTAGGGCATTTAGGTAGACTAGGTTAGCTTAATTAGGTTTAGGGCACTAATTAGGGTTTAATCATGATTAGGGTAGGATTAGGAAAATTAATTTAGGTTTAGTCCACTAATCCTTAGAGATTAGGGCTTAATTAAGGATTAAGGTGCTAATCAAAAACTTAATCTTTTCTAACATAGGTTTATGGAAAGCTAATTCTAGGTTAGCTCACTAACCTTGAGGGTTTAGGGTTTAAGAGAGTGATTAAGCACTTAATCAGGATTAAGGACTCGATTAGGGTTTAATCAAAGATTAGGATGCCAATTAGGGTTTTGAGAAATGATTCTAGATCAAGATAATTGGACTTTGATTTCTTTGAAGCTTGGAATGAAAATAATTTTCCTTATTAAAACCATAAAATCATATAAATCAATTAAGAAGACAAAATCTCAATAAAAACCTCAAACAATATGATTCATTGAAAACCTTAGAAAATCAAGCACATAAAATCACACACAAGTAAATTAAATTTCAAAGCATAAAAACCCATCATGAAACCAAAACTCTTTTAAATAAATTTCCAAATCAATTAGGTTAAATCTATAAAAATGCACAAAGAGATTCATTTCTTAAATGAAGTCACAAATAATAAAATTACTCCAAACTCAATAAAATCATTTGCTTAAACTCTATAAAAATCTTTGTTTACCAAAATTCTGTAAAATCGAAAATTGATTACGTAATCGAATAAAATACTCATCGAAAATCATTTGTAAAACAATATCTCAAAATTCTTCTTTAATGAAAACTTATTTATCTTAGTCGGGAAAAATACGGAATGTCACAGCTCTGATACCATAATTGTAACACCCCGATTTTATTATATAAAAGATACATAAATAAGAGTTTTGAAAATAAAATAGATAACTTTAAATTTTTACTTTTACATTATAAGTTTATACAAAATGTGGGGCACCCAATTACAATATAAATAGTTTATACACAATTTCCTTTCTTTCGACTTGTTCCGCTGCGCACTCTGATCTTCAAGCTTCTTGAACATGTACCTAAAATGTTAACCACTAAGGGTGAGACCTTTTCACAACACAGTAAATTAAAAGGACAATAAACAGTTCATAATAAAAACATAAGAATAATAATCAAATCGAAGGATGGAATAACAAAATATATCAGATTTAATTCACTACAAAATCCACGTTCACACTTGAGTTCAAATTCCATTATCAAATTCCAATTCTATAACCAATAACCATTTCCACTTTAATAACAATTTATCCTTTTTAAACATTATATTCCAATTCATTCATTTACAAATTACATAGTCCATTTTATAACAATTAGTTCGACAACAATTATCAATAACAATCAGTCGACATACTCAGGTATGTCTCGGTGTGCAATAATATAAATCATCTTCCTAGGGTTCTTCACTTCCTACTTTATTAACATACAACAAAGGGATTTATCATAAACATTAAAATTAACAGAAAAACATTATTAATAATGCTCTAAGCACTCCTATTACAATTTTATCAACTATTAATTTGGTACTCATACTCTAATTTAACTATTAAATTCAAATCCTATTATAAACTCTAACCATCCCTAACTCAAAGTGTGGAAAAGAGACTCCCCTTACCTGGAAATCCTAGCAATAACGACAAAGCCACTTTTATAACCGCGACTTACTCCAAGGTCAGGATCCACAATAACGTGTTGGATCTAAATAGGAACATATGTTAAAACTAATTATAATATTAAAAATATATATCAAATAACTTCATTTTTGTCAAAATAATAAATATATATTATTATACCACAAAATATATTACCTTTCCCTAAAACATCTTTTTATTTGAAAATATAGGGATAATAAAAATATTGACAGAGCGTCGAATAAATTAGGTAGATGAATAGAGGAAATTGAGGATATTAGTTACCTAAAAAGAATTTGAGATT
Organism: Crotalaria pallida; assembly: GCA_037953625.1. Taxonomy (NCBI): domain Eukaryota; kingdom Viridiplantae; phylum Streptophyta; class Magnoliopsida; order Fabales; family Fabaceae; genus Crotalaria; species Crotalaria pallida. The sequence continues at coordinate 31,567,344 of CM075653.1, forward strand.
GGGCGGTTGAATCTTGAGTTATTGGATCGGGAAGTTGGCTCCCTCTTTCTCTCTGCTCTCATAATTTCTTTCTCTCTCGTGTTTCTTTCTTTGTTTGAACACTATCTTTCTTTCTTTTCTTAAGTTGTTTCTGACGGGTTGGGGGTGGGAATACGGGTAGATTTAGGAATTTTATATTATATTTTATTAATTCGCTTTCATTTGTGGGTTAATATGTGTAGGTATTTTGAATTATAACTAAAGGTTTGACGATCCTAAAAATAAGATACATTTAAATAGAAAGAGATTGTACTTTTAATTAATCAAAACTAATTGAAAAATAATAAAGTTATAAGTCCCTACAGATAGTTATTGGGTAAGAAAAAGTATAAAAATTCAAAAGTAAATATATTTTCTCAATCCCGATATTAAACTTGATAAAAAAATAATATTTATAATTTTGAAATAGCAAATTATTATATATAACTTATACTAGTAATTTATTAAACCAGTCCAGAAGCTAAAAATAAAACAACCTCCGAACACTATGAAAATTTACAGGGACGCTCAAAATATTAAGTTAAACATATTTTTCTAAAGAAACTTTTTATAAAAATGTCTCTAAGGCTTGCCACTTGAGCTCCCTATCAAAATGTTAATTAAACTAAATAAAAGTAGTCTTTTATTTTAAAAAAACGTATGATAACAAATTTATAGTTATTTTGACTACAAAACATATTTCAAATATAATGATGAAATCAAAATTTTATTACAACACTAAAATATTGAAAACATCATAATAAATCATTTAATTATTTAACTACAGGTATTATAAATAGCGAGATGTTATACTAAGGCCTAGACTTACACTTAAGGCTCAATCTTAGGGTTCTCTACCTAAGTATTCCCTCAAGGTCAAGGCACTAAAACGTTCCCTTGGACTCTGGACAACCTCAATACACGAACCTACACGAATCCTACTCACTCAATCGCAACCACACCAATCTAAAACCTAAACCAATTACCCTTCGACTATAACCAACGACTCTAAAACACTTCCCTACCCAAACCTTGCACTACAAACGCATCTACAAAAACATACACACATACACAAATATAAACATATACATAATAAAATACTTTACATATGTATATATTAGCTCAACATAACTATATCCATATACGCAGATACTAAGAAAATAGTTGTAAATCATTTTTCATACGTCACTTCCGTATACGCAAAATATTCTTAAATATAATTATTAGGTCAATAAAAACCAGGATGTTACATTTTCAAAAATTCGAAATTGATTTTATTTTTAAAAATATTCCTTATTTGTTTTAAGAATCAAATCTTTAATTTATTTTCTAAATCTTTTTTATTTGGTTTTGATTTTAAAAATTATTTTATTTTATTTCTTAAATCTTTTTTATTTGATTTTGATTTCAAAATTAACTTTATTTATTTGTTTTTCAAAATCATTTAAACTCTCCTACTTTTGTTTTTTCTCTGATCTGATTTTCACCTTCTTCTCTTCTTCTCTTCTCCTTCAACATGTTCTTAAACTTTGATATTATTTCTTGAAGAAAAAAACCTTGTTTTGGCCTGCGCTCTTGTGATTTAGTTTTAGTGCCACTACAGCTTATATTGTTATATCAATGTTATCTAGAACACACTTTTGTTAGAGGCCTATTATTGTTGTATCCACACAATTAAGGGTGCATTATAGTTTGTTGTACCCAATCAACATATCCATAACCGTGGTTGTAAAGGGGTGTGTGACCCTTAGTGATTAGGGAGTGAATCTCCTACTTGGACGTGTGGCACGTTTCAGTTGTTTAGGGTGAGGAACCCTTGTGTATTAGGTAGTGCAAGACGAACGGTGGGGCAGCTAGTAGTTAGCCTATCTGGAAAATCTAGGAAGGGTCTTCCTAATTGTTGTTGTTGAGGTCCCTAGAGAACAGAGGTTCCTAGTAGCGTGCGGGGCGCTCTTGCTTGTATTTGGAGCTGGTTGTCCCTGTTGTGTTTAGTGAAGAAAAGCTCAAGCAGGTCGCTTGGGGACTGGACGTAGGTCTTTATCTAGAAAGGCAGAACCAGTATAAAAATCTCCTGGTGCAAATTTCTGTTTCCTTCATCTCTTTATTTTTCGTTATTGTTGCTGCATGTACATTGTTGTTATTATTATCTCTCTTGCAACATAACGATTATTTTCTTAATATTAATTTAATTGTTTTAACTTAATTAGCGCGGTAACGTTTTCCGTTGTTATCGTTTTAATTGTGCCGCGCGTAACATCATATTTCATTCATATTAAAAAGGTTACATACCACGTTCTTCATTTAAACAAAATACATAATTACTTGATTTAACACTCTAGGTCATTACCTTATATTACATATATTACAACAAAATTCATAATAACCTAGAGCATATGGTTCATGACTCAAAATATAAAATAGTATAGATAAGAGAAACCATTGGGATTCTCGATCTAAGCGATCGCATACGGGAATATGGGTTAGGATGGCGGAAGATAACTTCCACATCCCTCCTCATATGTAGCCCTATGGTTCTCAAAATTCCACTCCCCATTAGGGAGCGGCCTCATCTCCTTGCAGAACATGTTTCTCGCCATCACCTACACAAGGGACTGGGAGTGAGTCATAGCTAAAAGCAATAACAAATGAGTATAACAGTGGCTAGAAATAACAAACACAAGTTATCATGTAGCAATAATAAATGCATATGTATATGGTCAAACTGTCTTTTATAATATCTCGATTAGTGTCGTGATGCATGCCTACTCCTCATTCATGCTACACGGTTTGGCATCCGAGTATCTCAGGCTCGGGATATTCTCAATCCTATGGTTCATCAAACCGGAGCGATTCACATTCAAGCATCACGATCGATTGGGAACTCGGTCTTCCTAGCATCCTTGTGCTAGGGATATTCTGATTTAACATACACCGAAGTTCCGAATCTAGATCGGAGCAACTCCATGATCGATTTGGGAAATTGGTCTTCCTAGCATCCTTGTGCTAGGGATATTCTGATTTAACATACACCGATGTTCCAAATCTAGTTCGGAGCAACTTCTTCTCCATGCATGATAATGCCACACAAATTTTTCATCTTCTTTCTTTCTTTTAAATCACATTCTTGAACATCATGTCTCCAATATAGAGACCCAAAGTTCATAATCCTTCTTAATCACAATTTCATCTTTTCTTTTAGCATTAACTGGTGCTAGTGCTTACTGAAAATTCCATCAGCGGCCCAGCCACTTTGTGATGGTTTTATACAATAGGAATTAATCGTTTTATTATTTAATTATGTAATTATTGCAACGACCCCATTTAGGACTCCCAAAATATCAACCAAGTGGGTAAAGACTTCCACCGGGACGGGGGAAAATAATCAACCAAATGGGTGTACGCACTTCCATTGGGACATCCTGTCCGAATATGTCAACCACTGAATAAAATTCCAGTAGGACTCATCCAGGATAAAATCAACCAATGGGAATCAAGTAAACTTATACATTTGTCCATTGGGACTCCTGTCCGAACATATCAACCACTGGATGAAATTCCAGTAGGACTCTTTCAGGATAATAATCGACCAATGGATAAACGTATAAGAATTAGGTATTTAATATTCTTAAGAAAATAAGTGTTTTCTTCAGTTTTGGTCAAAATACTCGACTATATTATAAAATACTCGAGTGTTCTTCATTTTTTTCCAGAATACTTGAAGTCCTTGAAGAAAGACTCGAGTTGTTCTTCATTTTCCCAGAATACTCGAGTGTTTCTCAAAAAACTCGAGTGTTTATACTGCAACAGCACCAGTTTCTGCATTTTAAGCACCAATTCGAATTCCATTCATTGTTTTTCCATTCTTATGCAAAACAGAGGCATAAACACATATAAGAAACACGTTAGTACAGATAAACAAGTACATAACAACATAAATCAACATCAAATCATAAAATCAACATAAACTTGGAAAATAACCATTTCAAGATATGAAATTCATTTCCACTTGGTTTTAACTTCGAAAATCAATCCAGTGAGCATTATTAGGTCCATTTAAACTTGTTTGACTTAGAAAACCTTGGGTTTATGACCTCCATGTCATATTCCCAATTCCAACTTCATCCCTTGATGAACCTTGTGAGGTTCCTACATTTCTAGCTTGAGATTACTCATTCTAGCAATTAGATAACTCCTCCCTTACCTTAGAGAAGCTAAACAACATATTAAACAACGAGAAACTTGGCTAGATCAAAAATCCAAATTCTGGACTTGTGAAAAAGGGGTTGAACAGGCTGACTTTGGCAACAAATTTCACCACGGATTTGGCATGAAAAAGAACGAAACAAGTAGTTTAACAAACTAGGATATACTAACTCCAATGAGAAACAAGTTTGACACAAAAAGGATCCCTGAGATTACCAAACGAATTCAATGAAGATGAATACTTGATGCTGAAAACTACTCTGTTTTTACAGCTTTGAACCTCAAACTTTGATGACCTAGAACTCGAACTACAGGGGCTTATTTGATGTGATTCTTGATTCTAATTCAAAGATGGAACTAGAACCTTGAGTTGTGTTTTGGTTTCGAAGGATTTGATTGAGAAACAAAGGAGAAATCAGAGATCAAAGTATGCTCTAGAAAACTGAGAGTCAAAAACTGAAATTCGGGTTTTGGGTGATTAGAGGTGTTGAATGCTTCAACCAAGCACCAATTTATAGCTTAAGAATACTTCAGGTCGAAGTAAAGTCCAGCTCTATGCTTTTCATTTCAAGAAACCGCGTTTTGGTGCGAAAATTAAATGAAAACCGACTTATACACTTTCAGGTCTGCACGAAATACTCGAGTTTTTTCCCAAATACTCGAGTTTTTATTTAAAAATTCAAATTTCCAAACAGCTACTTAAAATACTCGAGTTTTGCCTAAAATACTCGAGTGTTTTGCTAAAATAGGAAAAATTGACTATTTTAATGATACTAATATTGATAAAATACTTTTATTTCATATATTTAAAATATAGGATCTTACATCCTCCCCCACTTAAATAGAATTTCGTCCTCGAAATTCCGATTAAATAAACAAATGTGGGTACTCTTCTCTTATCTTAGATTCTAATTCCCATGTTGATTCTGACACTCCTTTTTGATTCCAAAGAACTCGCACTAAAGGAATCTCTTTTCCTCGCAGCTTTCTGACTTGACGATCTTCAATTCGCACTGGTCCGACTTCAAATGTCAGATTCTCCTTTAAAGGTATTTCGTCTGGCTGCAACTGGTTAATTGAAGACGGGTCTTGAATAAATTTGCGAAGCTGAGAGACGTGGAATACATCATGGAGATTAGCTAAAGAAGGTGGTAACGCGATCTGATAAGCGACGGGACTGACTCGCTTTAGGATCTGATAAGGGCCAATAAACTTTGGTGTCAGTTTCCTCGGTTTCATCACTCTCCCGATACCAGTTGTTGGCACTATTCGCAGAAATACATGATCTCCTTCTTGAAATTCGAGCTTGGTTCTACGCTGATCGGCATAGCTCTTTTGACGACTCTGTGCAATCTTCATCTTTTCTTGGATAACCTTGATCTTCTCAGTCGTTTCCTGAACCAACTCAGGTCCAATGATAGCGTTCTCCCCCACTTGGAACCAACGTAGTGGGGTTCTACATTTCCTTCCATAGAGGGCTTCGTACGGAGCCATATCAATGCTTGTGTGGTAACTATTGTTGTAGGTGAACTCCACAAGCGACAACAAATGATCCCAACTTTCTTGGTACTCTAAAACGCAAGCACGGAGCAAATCTTCCAGAGATTGAATCGTTCTCTCTGATTGACCATCCGTTTGCGGGTGATAAGCCGAACTCATTCTTAACTGCGTTCCTAACGCTCGATGCAAACTCTGCCAAAAGCGAGATACTAAACGGGGATCACGATCCGATATGATACTTGAGGGAATACCATGCAATCTGACGATTTCCTTGATGTACAATCTTGCAAGCTTCTCCAACGGATATTGCATGTTGATGGGAATGAAGTGAGCTGACTTCGTTAAGCGATCAACCACGACCCAAATCGCTTCGAAACTTTCTCTTGTTCTTGGAAGACCACTTACAAAATCCATGGCTATTCCTTCCCATTTCCATTCTGGTATGTTCAAAGGTTGCAATTCTCCTCCGGGCTTCTTATGTTCAATCTTCGCCTTTTGGCAAACAAGGCAAGACGCAACATAAGACGCAACGTCTTTCTTCAATCCGGACCACCAAAATATCTTCTTCAGGTCTTGATACATCTTAGTTGATCCAGGATGCATACTCAGCTTGCTTTTGTGGGCTTCTTCTAGTATAGCTCTCCTTAGTTCTTGATTTGACGGAATGCAGATTCGATCCTTAAATCTCAAAATGCCATCCGATCCTAATTGGAAATCTGGTTCCACTCCTTCTATCCCTAGTCTTTTCTTATCTAGGAGCTCTTCATCCACTTGTTGCAGGTTTTGGACTTGACCCACAAACTCATTTGTGATTTGTAATATTCCTAATTTGATGCAATTTGGTTTGAACTGAACTGCCAAATTCAAGTTTCGGAACTCTTCAATCAATTCAGCTTCTTTCACCATCATCGATCTCATATGCAAAGTCTTTCTACTCAACGCATCAGCTACGATATTGGCTTTGCCGGGGTGGTAATGTAATTCAAAGTTGTAATCCTTTAAGAATTCCATCCACCTACGTTGCCTCATATTCAGTTCCTTTTGGTCAAAAAGATACTTTAGACTTTTATGGTCACTAAATACTTGGAACGTATTACCATACAGGTAATGCCTCCATATTTTCAAAGCAAAGACAATAGCAGCCAACTCCAAATCATGAGTAGGATAATTCTCCTCATGCACCTTCAACTGTCGTGACGCATAAGCAATAACTCTTCCTTCTTGCATCAGAACACAACCTAGACCTTGTTTTGATGCATCACAGTAAACATCAAAATTTTTCTGGGGATCGGGAAGAGTTAACACTGGAGACGATGTTAACTTGTCCTTTAAAGTTTGGAAACTAACTTCACACTTCTCATTCCAAACAAAAGGCTGCTCCTTTCTAGTCAGGCGGGTTAAAGGAAGAGCCAATTTAGAAAATCCTTCGATGAATTTCCGATAGTAACCAGCTAGGCCAAGAAAACTTCTAACTTCAGTAACAGACTTAGGCTTCTCCCATTTCAGCACCGCTTCTACTTTAGCTTGGTCTACAGCAACACCATCTCTCGAAATCACATGCCCCAAGAAATTGAATTTTTCAAGCCAAAATTTAGACTTGGCTAACTTGGCATATAATTTCTTTTCCTTCAAAGTCTCCAAGACAATCTTCAAATGATTGGCATGCTCTTCTGGGGTCTTTGAATAGATGAGTATATCATCTATGAACACCACAACAAAGGAATCCAAATAAGGTCGGAACACTCTATTCATGTAATCCATGAATATGGCGGGAGCATTGGTTAAACCGAATGGCATCACCACATACTCGTAGTGTCCATACCTTGATCTGAAAGCTGTCTTCGGAATATCTTCCTCTCTTACTTTGATTTGATGATATCCCGATCTCAAATCAATCTTCGAAAACACGGACGCTCCTCTAACTTGATCCATCAAATCGTCCATTCTTGGAAACGAGTATTTGTTCTTGGTTGTTACCTTATTGAGTTGTCTGTAATCAATGCACATCCTCATGGATCCATCCTTCTTCTTTACGAACAAAACTGGCGCTCCCCAAGGTGACACACTTGGTCTGATGAACTGCTTCTCTAACAAATCTTCCACTTGCTTCTTCAGTTCAGCTAATTCGGTTATAGCCATACGATAAGGAGCAATAGAAATAGGACCAGTACCAGGAACTAGATCGATACTGAATTCTATTTCTCGATACGGTGGCAAACCGGGAACTTCATCAGGAAACACTTCGGGAAAATCTCGAATAATCGGGATTTCCTCTATCTTCGGCTCATCTTTCTTTTCTGCTACGACTGCAGAAAACACACAAATGTACCCTTCAGGTTGCACCTCAGGCGACTTTTTACCGGGAAAAACAATCGTTCGAGTCTTACAATCGATCACCACTTGGTTAGTTGCTAACCAATCCATCCCCAAAATAACGTCGAGTTGGGATAAAGGTAGACAGATTAAATCTACCCTAGAGGACAAACTTCCTATATTAACGGAACATCCAAAACATGCTCTTGACGTAGTCACCGGCACATTTGAAGGAGTACACACCTTAAGTCTAAACGGTGTCTCCGAAACGGGTAAACACAAACGCTTAACGCATTCCTCAGAGATGAAAGAATGCGTAGAACCAGAATCGAATAGAAAGCGACAAGGCATGCCATTGAGAAGATGGTTACCTTGCACGAGATTATCTGCCTGCTCCACTTCTGATCCGGACATGGTAAAAACCTTCCCATTGACCCATGGTTTGCTTCCCGAACCTTGATCATTCTGACGCTGGGGCTGATGACAAAGACGAGCGCTGTGGCCAGCCTTTCCACTGTTGTAGCAAGTTGGTGGTTTGTCTCTCCAACATTCCCTTCCAGGATGAAATCTTTGACATTTGTTGCACATTGCACCAGGGGCTGGGAGACTGGGCACTCCAGAAGATGATGCATTTCCTTTTCCTTGTTGTGGATAAGGACCTCTCCGGTTCTTGTTGCCATGCCTATGCTGATTGCGATGCGGCCCAAAACTTCCTTGTCCAATGTCCTTCTTGACGCTATTCCTTTCGAAAATGCGACAAGTACTAACCAACGTTGGATAGTGTCGGATTCTTTGCACACTCACAGCTAATTTGATATCGAGTCTCAGACCATTCTCGAATCGTGTGCACTTGGAATGTTCGTCGGGGTGATACTGGAAGTATGGCGAGTACTTCATCAGCTCTTCAAATTTCTCAGCATACTGGTCCACTGACAGATTTCCTTGCTTTAAATCGAGGAACTCCATTTCCTTCTGCAGCCTGATGTCATCTGGGAAATACTTCTCGAGAAACTTTTCTGTGAAGATTCCCCAAGTAAACTCTGCTTGATCAAACTCCAGGAATTGACGAGTCTGGTTCCACCAGGTCGCAGCTTCACCAGTGAGCACGTAGGCAGCAAACGTGACCTTTTGCGATTCCGACAGAGTCAACGTTCTAAAGATTTTATTCATCTCATCGAGCCAGAACTGAGCTTGCTCGGGACGACGACCACCCGAGAAGCTAGGAGGTTTGCACTTTCTAAAGGAATCTAAGCCTTGAAACTCCGCTGGGGTTCCATTGCTTGGAGGATGGTTGTGCTGCATATTCTCCAGAACTGCAGCCATCCGGGTCAATGCCTCCGCAATGTTAGCATTATTTCTTCCGGCCATCTTGTCCTACAGAATCCAATGGGGAAACTTAATTAGATTCTGCGAATTCTAGTCTTATACTACAAACATCAAAAACATCATGTCATGATATGCAATGGTTAGTGTGTAAGGCCACACTCCAAGGCCGAGAGTCGAACCATTGCTCTGATACCACTAAATGTGACGACCCAACTTTTATTCCAAAGTAAAATATTTATATTTAGAAAATACGACCATATTTTTTTCTTTGAAACTAAAAGTCAGTCATTATCCATTATCAAATCTTGCGGAATTATACAGACATCGAGTCATGAAGACAAGTGATGTAACATCACATTCTTGAACATCATGTCTCCAATATAGACACCCAAAGTTCATAATCCTTCTTAATCACAATTTCATCTTTTCTTTTAGCATTAACTGGTGCTAGTGCTTACTGAAAATTCCATCAGCGGCCCAGCCACTTTGTGATGGTTTTATACAATAGGAATTAATCGTTTTATTATTTAATTATGTAATTATTGCAACGACCCCATTTAGGACTCCCAAAATATCAACCAAGTGGGTAAAGACTTCCACCGGGACGTGGGAAAATAATCAACCAAATGGGTGTACGCACTTCCATTGGGACATCCTGTCCGAATATGTCAACCACTGAATAAAATTCCAGTAGGACTCATCCAGGATAAAATCAACCAATGGGAATCAAGTAAACTTATACATTTGTCCATTGGGACTCCTGTCCGAACATATCAACCTCTGGATGAAATTCCAGTAGGACTCTTTCAGGATAATAATCGACCAATGGATAAACGTATAAGAATTAGGTATTTAATATTCTTAAGAAAATAAGTGTTTTCTTCAGTTTTGGTCAAAATACTCGAGTATATTATAAAATACTCGAGTGTTCTTCATTTTTTTCCAGAATACTTGAAGTCCTTGAAGAAAGACTCGAGTTGTTCTTCATTTTCCCAGAATACTCGAGTGTTTCTCAAAAAACTCGAGTGTTTATACTGCAACAGCACCAGTTTCTGCATTTTAAGCACCAATTCGAATTCCATTCATTGTTTTTCCATTCTTATGCAAAACAGAGGCATAAACACATATAAGAAACAAGTTACAACAGATAAACAAGTACATAACAACATAAATCAACATCAAATCACAAAATCAACATAAACTTGCAAAATAACCATTTCAAGATATGAAATTCATTTCCACTTGGTTTTAACTTCGAAAATCAATCCAGTGAGCATTATTAGGTCCATTTAAACTTGTTTGACTTAGAAAACCTTGGGTTTATGACCTCCATGTCATATTCCCAATTCCAACTTCATCCCTTGATAAACCTTGTGAGGTTCCTACATTTCTAGCTTGAGATTACTCATTCTAGCAATTAGATAACTCCTCCCTTACCTTAGAGAAGCTAAACAACAGATTAAACAACGAGAAACTTGGCTGGATCAAAAATCCAAATTCTGGACTTGTGAAAAAGGGGTTGAACAGGCTGACTTATGGCCACAAATTTCACCACGGATTTGGCATGAAAAAGAACGAAACAAGTTAGTTTAACAAACTAGGATATACTAACTCCAATCAGAAACAAGTTTGACACAAAAAGGATCCCTGAGATTACCAAACGAATTCAATGAAGATGAATACTTGATGCTGAAAACTACTCTGTTTTTACAGATTTGAACCTCAAACTTTGATGACCTAGAACTCGAACTACAGGGGCTTATTTGATGTGATTCTTGATTCTTATTCAAAGATGGAACTAGAACCTTGAGTTGTGTTTTGGTTTCGAAGGATTTGATTGAGAAACGAAGGAGAAATCAGAGATCAAAGTATGCTCTAGAAAACTGAGAGTCAAAAACTGAAATTCGGGTTTTGGGTGATTAGAGGTGTTGAATGCTTCAACCAAGCACCAATTTATAGCTTAAGAATACTTCAGGTCGAAGTAAAGTCCAGCTCTATGCTTATCATTTCAAGAAACCGCGTTTTGGTGCGAAAAATAAATGAAAACCGACTTATACACTTTCAGGTCTGCACGAAATACTCGAGTTTTTTCCCAAATACTCGAGTTTTTATTTAAAAATTCAAATTTCCAAACAGCTACTTAAAATACTCGAGTTTTGCCTAAAATACTCGAGTGTTTTGCTAAAATAGGAAAAATTGACTATTTTAATGATACTAATATTGATAAAATACTTTTATTTCATATATTTAAAATATAGGATCTTACAAATAGGACAAAGAGAATAAAAATAAAAGACATCAAGAGAATAAATGACTCTGGTTTGGCTTAAGTCCTGATGGAAACAGGCAGCCTTGATAAGACTTTGAGAATGGGAATAAGGATAAGAGAATTGAGAGTATAATTGAGAGGAGCTGATGAGATTAGATCGGAAAAGATTTAATGATGTGATGCGAGTGAGCCAGAGCTGGGAAGGAATGTGATGAGGTAATGAAAGTGAAAAAGGTGATGAGAGTGGAGCTTGATTCTTGATCTTTGGTTTTTGTTTCTTGGACTGAGACTAGCGTTGAGTTGAGCTTGCTCCTCCACTAGTTCTCAAAAAGAGAAAGCTTTTGAGAAAAGATTTTGAAAAGAAATTTTTGAAAAATATTTTATGAAAATGAGATTTTTGAAAATAAGTTTTCGAAAAGAAATTTTGAAAGGGATTCCCAAAATGAAATTTATTTTCAAAAAGAGTTTTGTACTTTGAAAAGGGTTCCCAAAATGAGAAAAATTTTCCAAGATAGATTTTCTGAAAGAGATTTTGAAAAGAGACTTTTTGAAAAGGATTTCGAAAAGATATTTTTGAAATGAGTTTCGAAAGGAGATTTTTGAAATGATTTATGAAATGAAATTTTTAGAAAAGGATTTGTGAACTGAATTTTTGGAAGAGATTTATGAAATGGAAATTTTGGAAAAGGAGTTTATGAAGTGAGATGTTTTCTTTGAAAGTTTCCGAAAAGAGATTGTTATGAAAAGGTTGTTTGGAGAGAAGTTTTGTGATGAGATTCAAGTTGTGATTGTGATCCCGCTCTGTGCCAAGTTTGAGAAATGAAAAGTGATGCAAAGTTAGCGGTCGGGACTCATTGAAGGGATGCACGAAGGGTGAGCCGACCATTAGGATTAATAAAAGATAAAAGACTTTAAAAGACATTAACAGCGAACGCGGCGAGATATGAGAGTTAACCCGAAGTAGTGGAGAGGAAGGAACCATAAGTATCTGCGGATACTTAGGAGGAGATTGCATTAGGGGAGGACGATGACGGTGAAACGTCAAGAAGTCTAGAGTACTATTCTAGGCGGAACAACTCCACAAGTGGCTCACTAACGTGGTGGGGACTGGGTCTAATGCCGTGGCAAGTTCTGCATGATCAGCTAGAATTAGTACTGTCGCCCCCTAGATTGCAAATCGTGAACAGTGAGAGGAACTGGAGTGGGGCATCTTGTTTGCCACTGTAGTGAGACAGTGTGCCTTGTTATATATGATATGATTTGAGGCCGAGTCCTCCTGGTCTGGGACCATTTGTTGTGTGACAGTTGTCGTGCCTGCACGGTAAAGATTCTGTGCTCCTGTTTGCTTCCGACTAGGTGGATGGATGGTCGAGGAGATGTAGACTTGAGACGTGAGTTCTAACTACGAACGGACGCGTACCTCGATGATTATTAAATTCCCCTTAATCATCGATGGTTATAATTCAATAAGACTTGATAAGAAAAGAGTTATGATTAAGAAAAGAAAAGTTCGAGAATGGTTGATGATGAGAATGGAAAGTGTGAAAGGAATGAGATGAATCCCTTAGAGAGGGAAAAGAAATAAGTGAAGGATTGAGGATCGAGAATTGTGTAAGTGATTGAGGAAATAATAGAAAAGAAAAGATATTTGTATAAGAATGTCGATAAGTTAATGATAAAAGAATTGTGATTTTATTCTTGGATGTTGTATTGTGTGTGCCTTGTTTGCATTGTGTGTACTGTCTTGATATCCCGCCTGCCGTAAATCCACAACGTCGACGACTCGTCGTTCGGAGCGCTAACTCTCTCCTGCCCGTTGGCATATCGGTGTTTCTGGTACTCCAACGTGCAGATGGATTATCGCATGGAGATTTCAACTTGGATGAGACATGGATGTGGCTAGAAGCGTACCCCATCTGGCTAGGTATGGATTGGTGACTCGCAGATTGTGATTCCGGATCCAGATCATCGACTCAGTGGAGCCAACCTAGGACCACTGTTGGGACAAGTGTCTGTCCATGGATACACAAACTATGAGGAGAAGCTGCTCTGTGAAGCTCCGAGGACTTCTTCTGCACCGACTAGGATGCAGTGGGTGCCAAAGTATGGTGGACCGGCAGCAACGGAGATGGCTTCATCTTCAGGAGTTAAGAAAGAACCCAAGGAGGATCGGGATCTTCATCCCATAGTTTTCATTAGGAAGAGTCGTAGGTAGGGTAATTAGTTAAGTGTTGTAAGTTTGAGTCAAGGATCATCTTAGCTAAGTACCACTTCTGTAATAATGCCCTACTTTTATTTTGTGAACTGATGAAACTATTTTGAAATGACTTGGAGGTTTGAGTAAGGAGAAGTTTTTACGTAACAACCCGGTTTTCGAGAATAGAGATTTACAGGCACCCATGGCTTTTCTAAAAACGTTAAAAAAAATGGCCTCATTTTTAACAACCTTTTTAAATACATAATAATTATTTTCGGGAGGTGAAAATCGAGCTGTTACAATAAACACCATTTCCATCAAAGTTATACATAAAAAAGAAAGGTTTGAACGTTTTCCAAGACTCGGAATACTTGGTTAATACAGCATATCCATTTCTCGATTTCAAGGAAATCCAAGGTCGTTTGGGGGACCCTTTTTCAAAGGCGTTGGCCTGGGAAGCAAATAAATAGAAAAAAGTTGGAACAATACAGGACCAGTTGATCGAGGCCGTACCCGATACAAATAAAAACAGTTTAAGTATAGTACTAGGAAGTGACTCCTAGGTCGTCTCCCAAGGAATATCTTATCAAGCAAAAGGTCGAACACATAGTATGCATAGAAAACAGGGGGTTTTTTTTTGTATTGAATATTGAATAATTGAAATCAAAACAGAATTAAATCAAAACGAAGAAACAGATAAGGAAAAGCGGATAAACCCCTTTGGCTCGCGTTCACAACTCTATCATCGGTCACAAAAGATCAATTTCTTTCCTCTTCACTGTCCAACTCGTGAGAGTTAAATACTAAGCGAAAATTCAATTCTCACCCCAAAACCCAAACCTCTAATTAAGCATTAAAAGCCAAAGCATGGAGTTTTTACGAGTTTGCATAAATTAAGCATTCATACACATGGATTATCTCTATAGAATGGAACTAAGCGAACCATAACATATCAATAAGCATGAAAACAGTGAATAAAAACGAAATAGCATTAAGAACAAAACCTCAAGAGTATGTGATACATTACCAAAGGGATTTAACCTAAGAGTTTAGCCTTCCATGAAGAAAAATACCAAAAACGTGTAGAAAAGGGAAGAGAGAGAAACCCTAGCAGCCTCCACAAGCTTGGAGAGCAAAACTAAGCCTTCTCTATGAGAGAGAATGTAAAAAACGTGAATGGAAGGTCTCCCCAAGGGTTTACACGAATTTGGCTTTTTAAATCACAAAACGGGCCTAAATCATGGGCCCAAATCCTAAGGAAAGCTTATCTCTAAATTAAATCTAAAAATATCTTATAGATAAAATCTAAATCTTAAAAGATATAACTAAATCTCAAATAATCCTAAAGATAGATTACAATCTTCACTTCATCATATATCTTCTCTTCCAAAATTAAATCTTCACTCCCAAAATTAAATCTTCACTCCCAAAATGTCCAAAAAGCCCTTGTGCCAAATATGACCTGAAAATAGAAATAGAATTAATTAGGCTAAATAATCCCAAATTAAACAATATTCAGAATATTAGTCCAATAAACTCTAAATCTCTAAATCAAGCTAAACAATGTCAAATAGGCAACAAGTATCAATAATAGGAGTAAAATAATGCAAGGAAAGAAGGGAAATAAAATGGTCATCAAATACCCCCACACTTATCCTTTTGCACTCCTGGGCAAAACTAAGAAATAGGACTGAGAAGATATATATTCACTAAAGTGAATCATGTAACAAGATAACTAAAACTAATGAATGCAAACCTAAGAGATTACATACTTCACAATGAATTCTAGGAAATGCAAAGAAATGGGCAAAATCGAGCACACGAAGAAAATAAGGACCAAAGAATCAAGGCATTCATGAACATCATCCAATTATTTCAAATATGCAAAGAAAACCAATGACATCAAGAGGGTAGTCACAAAGATGATAGAAACTCACAAGGATCACTCAATAGTGTTTACACTCAAGTGTTTAAGGTTAATCAGTGTTTACACTCAAGGCACATCATGAAAAACAAACACAACCATAGGCTTGACAAGCCTCTAACATCAACAATCAACACACATGCACATTAAGATCAAAAGGTCTTTTCAGGGTTGTAATGGGGCCAAGGACAAGGTAGGATAAAAATATGGGAAATGTAGCTAAAACCCAGGGAATAGAGGAGCAATGGGGAACAAGTAAAAAAAATAAGCACAATCCACCCCAGAATGAAATGGTAAACATAACAACAACCTCTAATTCCAAACCTCCATGCCTCAATCAACCTTTTATTCCATTTTTTTTCTTTTTCTTCTTCTTCTTCTTCTTCTTTTTTTTTCTTTTTTTTTTCTTTTTTTTTTAATTGCATTACATTGCAGAACTTCATGAACGAAAGGAAAGAAGAAACAACAAAAATGGCATAATGAGATAAAGCCATAATTACATCACCGACCATAGAGGCAAAACCCAGAACTCACAAGAGATGAAGAACAAAGCACCCTCGCTTACTTAATACCCATTCCCAAAACAATTCCAAAGCTCCAACATTCCCTAAGGTTAGGACAATCATGGTTTTTCAGTCATAGGCTTGTAATGAGCTAAAGAACAAAGAAAAGGGATATAAAGGCTCAAAGGGGCTATCAAAGGATAAATTCATTCAAGGTAGGCTCATATGGCTAGTGGCTTATTCAAGAAAAACAATGCCTAAATCATTTCAAAATGTGCATGGGAATATCAAGTATCAACAAGAGTCAAGTCAAGTTCTAGAGTGCAAGTAATCCAGAGTGCAATCACACATGAAAGAAAAATTAGGTGGCATATATAGCAATCCACCCACAATTAAGGCTCAAATCCTCACAAAAGGGACAATTCTATCACAGTGTTACCACCTCTTAATTATCAAAAGCAACTTTACACACAGAAATGCATGAATTCAGACACAAGATACCAAGACTCTACTAAAATGAAGCAAAAACATGCAAGAAAATGCCCAAAACTTAGCAAAACCTAAAAAATCAAAGCAAAAATATGCAACCTAAACTACTCTCCCCCCCACACTTAAATCACACATTGTCCTCAATGGAACACAAATAGCAGAATCAGACAGATATAGACAAGTGCAATAAAAAGAGTAAGGAAGGAGAAAAGAAGACTCCCGAAATCATGGTGGGTCAAAAATGGGGTCGACCAATGAGGCTTCCTCCACAGGTGCATCATCCAAAGTAGGAGAGGTTAGGAAAGGCTTGAGTCGGTGGCCATTGACTTTGAAGCTCTTGTCTGTGGACTCACTCTTGATCTCCACAGTGCCATAAGGAAACACCTGGGTGACTACAAACGGTCCAATCCATTTAGAGCGGAGCTTTCCACTCATGAGTCCAAGCCTAGAGTTGTAGAGCAACACTTTTTGACCAACCAAGAACTCCTTTCTGCAAATTGAGCTATCATGGAGCTTCTTGGTCTTCTCTTTGTAGAACTTGGAATTCTCATAGGCCTCCAAACGGATCTCATCTAGCTCACTCAACTGCAGCTTCCTCTCCTCACCCGCCTGATCAAGAGCTAAGTTACATTGCTTCACAGCCCAATATGCACGGTGCTCTATCTCCACAGGCAGGTGGCATGCCTTACCAAAAACAACTCGATAAGGTGACATCCCTATGGGTGCCTTGTAAGCTGTCCGATGGGCCCATAGAGCATCCTCCAATCGTGTGCTCCAATCCATTCTATTAGGCTTCACCATCTTCTCCAAAATCCGCTTGATCTCTCTGTTTGAAATCTCAGCTTGCCCATTGGTTTGGGGGTGATATGGTGTAGAAACTTTGTGCACAACCCCATACTTCTTGAGCAAAGCTTGCATGGATCTATTGCAGAAGTGTGTGCCTTGATCACTGACTATGGCTCTAGGTATGCCAAACCTGCAAAGGATATTAGTCCTGACAAAATCTACAACAACCTGAGCATCATTAGTCCTGGTGGCCTTAGCTTCCACCCATTTGGATACATAATCCACAGCAAGTAAGATATAATAAAAACCAAAAGAAACAGGAAAGGGGCCCATGAAATCTATACCCCAGACATCAAACACCTCACAGAACAACATAGGTTGTTGCGGCATCTGTTGCCTCCAAGATAGGGTGCCTCCTGCCCTTTGACATTGCTCACATGAGCTGCAGATTTTGCTTGCATCCTTGAAGATGGTAGGCCAATAAAATCCAGAATCCAACACCTTTCATGCTGTCCTTTGAGTGCCAAGGTGGCCTCCAACTGGTGAAGCATGGCAAAATTGGAGAACCGGTTGGATCTCCTGGTCTAGAATGCACCTGCGAATGACCTGATCACAACCCTTTGGGAGAGAACTGCTCCCAAAGCATAATTCGAAGCATCAGTCATGAGCTCAAATGGGAGGGTCCAATCAGGTGGTTGGATGATGGGAGTGGTGGTGAGTGCTCTCTTTAACTCATCAAATGCTTTCTTGCATTGGTCTCCAAACTCAAATGCGGTATCCTTATGAAGCAAGTTGGATAGTGGAAGGGCTATCTTGCTAAAGTTCTGAATAAACCTGCGATAGAAACCTGCATGGCCAAGAAAAGAACGCACCTCTCGCACGCAAGAGGGGTAAGGCAAATGTGATATTACATGCAGCTTAGCAGGGTCAACCTCTATGCCCTTATGCGAAATAATGTGCCCTAAGACTATGCCTTGTTCTACCATAAAATGACATTTTTCAAAATTCAAGACAAGGTTAGTCTCAATGCACCTATTAAGCACCTTAGACAAACTATCAAGACATGCATCAAAAGAGGAACCATAAACACTAAAATCATCCATGAAGACCTCTATGCAATGCTCAAGTAAGTCATTAAAAATACTCATCATACATCTTTGAAAAGTGCCAGGAGCATTGCATAGGCCAAAAGGCATCTTCCTATAAGCAAATGTACCAAAAGGACAGGTAAATGTAGTCTTATGTTGGTCCTCTGGTGCAATACAGATTTGGAAATAACCAGAGAAACCATCTAAGAAGCAATAGTGAGATTTACCTGCCAGGCGCTCCAACATCTAATCAATGAAGGGAAGAGGAAAGTGATCCTTGCGGGTCGCCTGGTTGAGCTTCCTATAATCAATGCAGACTCTCCAACTGTTCTGCACTCTAGTGGGAATCAGCTCATCCTTCTCATTTTTGACAACTGTCACCCCAGACTTCTTGGGAACTACTTGAACCGGGCTTACCCAAGTGCTGTCTGAAATGGGGTAGATAATGCCAGCTTGCAGCAGCTTGGTGACCTCTTTCTTCACCACATCAAGAATCTGGGGGTTCAATCGTCTCTGGGGTTGTCTCACTGGTTTAGCCCCATCCTCCAATAAAATCCGATGCATGCACATGGAGGGGCTAATACCAGGTATGTTTGCCAAAGTCCATCCTATTGCCCTTTTGTTTGCTCTAATCACATCCAGCAGCTGCTTCTCTTGATCAACAGAAAGGGAGGTAGAGATGATCACTGGAAGTTTCTGCTCAGCCTCCAAGTAAGCATATTTGAGATGAGGAGGAAGGGGCTTCAGGTCCAATAAAGGTGCCTGCATCACAGATGGAACTAAAGGAGCAGCAGAATTGGATTCTGCCGCCTGCACCTGAACAAGTGAATTAGACTCATGCAAAACAGAAATGGGGTTAGCATGATCTGAATCTATATCATATGAATCAACAGATGCAGTAGCAGAATTTAAAAACTGGTCAATTTCAATGCATGCAGTGCACATTTCGGAATCAGAACATGCAGAACAAGTAAATGAGCTAGTGAAAGATGGCAAATCATAATCATGCAAAAAGTCTAGAACATGCTCATCAATCAGATCATCAATCAAGTCAACATGAAAAACAGAGTGGTCATCAGAAAAATGTTTCATAGCATCAAAAATATTGAATCGAACCACACTGTCATCAAATTCCATGGAAAGTGTACCTGCATGCACATCTATCTTGGTTCGGGCTGTTTTCAAAAATGGTCTCCCTAATATGATAGGGACAGCACTACGAGAGGTGTCCTCTTCCATATCAAGAATATAAAAATCAGCAGGAAAGATAAGCTCTTCAACCCAAACCAGGACATCCTCTATCAAACCTGCGGGGTAGGCAGTAGATCTATTTGCCAAGTGAATAACCACACCCGTAGGTTGAAGGGGTCCAAGTGAAAGAGACTTGAAAATAGACATAGGCATAACATCAATAGATGCTCCTAAATCTAGCAAAGCATTCTCAAATTTAGTATTACCTATGATACAAGGCACAAAGAAAGTTCCAGGATCCTTACACTTTTCAGGAATATGAGGGACGGGTTTACCTATAAGAGCAGAGACATTTCTTTCCATGTTGATCCTCTCATTGCCCTTGAGCTTCCGTTTGTGTGTGCATAGATCCTTCAAGAACTTTGCATACCTTGGAATCTGCTTGATTGCATCAAGAAGGGGTATGTTGACTTCCACCTTCCTGAATGTGTCAAGTATCTCTTTGTCAATCTCTTCCATTTTCTTGCTTTGAGTCACCCCCCTTGGTGGGAAAGGAAGAGGAATGGGGGGTGGTTGTTGGGCAGCAGCAGGTGTTGTGCTTGTGGAAGGCTGAGCTGGATGGGATTTTCTGGTACTTGTGTGCTCACTCTCCTCGACCATTTGGCTCTTCTTGTTGGTTGAAACTAGATCATCTTTGTTGAGGTCAGATTCTGGTGTGGGTGTGACAATCTGCTTCCCTGACCTTAGACTAATGGCATTCACATTCTGGTTTGGATTGATCACTGTTTGGGATGGCAACTTGTTAGAATTCTGAGATTGCATAGTGTTGATTGCTGTTGCCATCTGTCCCATCTGATTGGTCAAAGATTGAATGGAGGCCTCTTGTCTTTGAATGGATGCTCTAGTTTCCTATTGGAATTGGAGATTTTGCATGGTCATCTGTTTCATCAGCTCTTCCAATGAAGGCTGCTGCTCAGTACTAGGAGCTGGTGGTGCAGAATTAGCCTGTTGTTGTCTCTGTTGCTGGACTGGAGGAGGTACATATGGTGGTCTAGAATTGTTCTGAAATTGAACCTGTGAAGGTTGCTGCTGATCAGACCATCTCAGGTTGGGATGGTTCCTCCAACCAGGGTTGTATCTATTGGTAGAGAGATCAAAGTTTTGTGGCTGCTGGTTTCTACTGTTGAAGATGTTGGCGGCATATGCCTCAGGTTGGTCAGCACCAGTCGTTGGTTGCTGCTGCACAGAAGGGCATGCATCTGTGGGGTGCTCAGCGGATGTGCATATGCCACATAATCTAGCAGGCAGGGACAACTTCTTCTGGTTGATGGCCAATTGAGTGACCAAAGTTGTAAGTGAATCTATCTTCTGTTCAAGCTTCTCAACCTTACTAGAACTTGTGCCAACATCATTCACTCCTCTCACTATGATTGCATCGCTGTTGCCCCTTGCATGGAATTGTTGACAATTGGAAGCCATCTTCTCAATCTTGACTCTGGCTTCTAAAGGTGTCATGTCTCCTAGGGCACCACCACTTGCAGCATCAAGCATGTTTCTCTCCATGAGGTTGAGACCTTCATAGAAATATTGAATAAGCAGCTGCTCTGAGATCTGATGGTGGGGGCAGCTCGCACACAGTCTCTTGAATCTCTCCCAATACTCGTAGAGACTTTCTCCACTTTGTTGCCTGATGCCTGATATATCCTTTCGGATTTCTGTTGTTCTGCATGCAGGGAAGAATTTCTC
Source organism: Crotalaria pallida (assembly GCA_037953625.1). Taxonomy (NCBI): domain Eukaryota; kingdom Viridiplantae; phylum Streptophyta; class Magnoliopsida; order Fabales; family Fabaceae; genus Crotalaria; species Crotalaria pallida. The sequence continues at coordinate 31,588,897 of CM075653.1, forward strand.
CAAAAATGCCCTCTTCAGGTCATCCCAGACTGTGATAGAACCAGGGGCCAGATCGTACAACCAATCCTTGGCTAACCCCTCTAGGGAGTGTGGGAATGCCTTAAGACAAACATGATCCTCTTGCACATCATGTGGTTTCATAGTAGCACAAACAATATGGAACTGCTTGAGATGTTTATGAGGATCCTCACCTGCAAGACCATTAAACTTGGGCAACAAATGAATTAGTCCAGACCTTAGCTCATACGGGTCATCGGGATACTGGATGCACAAATCTTCAATAGTGAAATCAGGTGCAGCCAGCTCCCTCAATGTCCTCTCACGTGGTGGAGGTTGAGCCATATTTTCAGAATAATCAGAATAAGAATCAGAATTTATAGGAATAGAAGAAAAAGAAGCATACTCACTATGTAAAGACTCAATAGACTCACTACCTATGGACTGGTTCCTATTTTGTCTAACTAGTCTATGATAAGTTCTATCAATTTCAGAGTTATATGGATGCAAGTAGCTTGGGTTGTCCCTAGTCATGTACTGAACAGAACACCATGTAGCATAACAAACTGTCACTAATATACATGACCAAAATAGGCAACAAAATTTTTTATTTTTTAAAATTTTTTTCTTTATTTTTTTCAGCACCCTAAAATCATGAAAACATACCACAAAAAGTTTGAGGACAAAATTCAAAAGGGAACCAAGTCAAACAATTAAATCAGAGACCAAAAACTAAGAAAATAAAACTTGTAAAATAAAAAAGAAATAGTAAAACGGCTTTTTCAGGATCCAGACGAAGGAGTTTTCTGACAAAGTGAAAAAAATCAGATTATTCAGAAAATTCCCTTCGATTTGATATAAAATTCGTCAAATTCCGAGTTACGGGTCAAAAGTTGCGACGATTTGAAGACAGTGCTGCTAAAACTTGGAAAATTTTTCTGGAACTCACAACCAGTGATGATCTGAGTGATCGTGGTGCCTTGAAACCTTTTTATATGATAAAAGTAGTGTGGATATAAATTTTCGTGCAAAAATTCCACCCACAACTATGAGAACTAGCAACCACAGAATCAATCAAATACACTAATTGCAACAAAATAGCAAAACAACAAACAGTGCAACTTCAACCGGTTATCAGAATTGACTACTAGACCCTAAATCAGACACGACACACTATAATAACTATACTAACTACGACACTAACTAACTACTAATGACCTTTGGCAAGAACCGATACTCCCCGGCAACGGCGCCAAATTTGATCGAGGCCGTACCCGATACAAATAAAAACAGTTTAAGTATAGTACTAGGAAGTGACTCCTAGGTCGTCTCCCAAGGAATATCTTATCAAGCAAAAGGTCGAACACATAGTATGCATAGAAAACAGGGGGTTTTTTTTTTGTATTGAATATTGAATAATTGAAATCAAAACAGAATTAAATCAAAACGAAGAAACAGATAAGGAAAAGCGGATAAACCCCTTTGGCTCGCGTTCACAACTCTATCATCGGTCACAAAAGATCAATTTCTTTCCTCTTCACTGTCCAACTCGTGAGAGTTAAATACTAAGCGAAAATTCAATTCTCACCCCAAAACCCAAACCTCTAATTAAGCATTAAAAGCCAAAGCATGGAGTTTTTACGAGTTTGCATAAATTAAGCATTCATACACATGGATTATCTCTATAGAATGGAACTAAGCGAACCATAACATATCAATAAGCATGAAAACAGTGAATAAAAACGAAATAGCATTAAGAACAAAACCTCAAGAGTATGTGATACATTACCAAAGGGATTTAACCTAAGAGTTTAGCCTTCCATGAAGAAAAATACCAAAAACGTGTAGAAAAGGGAAGAGAGAGAAACCCTAGCAGCCTCCACAAGCTTGGAGAGCAAAACTAAGCCTTCTCTATGAGAGAGAATGTAAAAAACGTGAATGGAAGGTCTCCCCAAGGGTTTACACGAATTTGGCTTTTTAAATCACAAAACGGGCCTAAATCATGGGCCCAAATCCTAAGGAAAGCTTATCTCTAAATTAAATCTAAAAATATCTTATAGATAAAATCTAAATCTTAAAAGATATAACTAAATCTCAAATAATCCTAAAGATAGATTACAATCTTCACTTCATCATATATCTTCTCTTCCAAAATTAAATCTTCACTCCCAAAATTAAATCTTCACTCCCAAAATGTCCAAAAAGCCCTTGTGCCAAATATGACCTGAAAATAGAAATAGAATTAATTAGGCTAAATAATCCCAAATTAAACAATATTCAGAATATTAGTCCAATAAACTCTAAATCTCTAAATCAAGCTAAACAATGTCAAATAGGCAACAAGTATCAATAATAGGAGTAAAATAATGCAAGGAAAGAAGGGAAATAAAATGCTCATCACCAGTCCATGGCAGAGCAAACCTGCTGAAAACCTCTAACAAAGGCCCATGCGTTCAGGTGTAGCTGAGAAGGGGCCACTTTTAGTGTATTTAAAACCCCTATTTCAAAATTGGTGAAAGGCATCCTAATCCCAAGACGAGTAATCACTTCTTCATAAAAGTAAAAACCACTGCTGCCCTCGGGGATACGAGTGCAAATTCTTTCTTTAGGACCCACTGGACTTACTGAATACAAGTTTCCAGCATCATCACCAGGGCAGGGTAGTATAATGGCGCTGGTTTGCTCTAAAGATTCGTCAGTTGAAAGCTCAGATTGGATGCCTACGACTTCTCCGTCAACCCAATCGTATTGAGCAGCACCTGGTGGAAGTGGATAAAATTCAGGATTTGTAACGCACTTTCTCTTTATACCTGAGGAAAAGGAGGAAGACGCAGAGTCAGAAGATATAAAACTTGATTATTTCTGATCAAACACTTATACTATCGGTTGGGGAACACCTCCCTTTCTGGGCAGAATTTCCCCAAACGAATTGAAAACTGAATACGTCTCTGTTGCCTCCTTAACCTCATATGATCTATCCTCTTAGCGATCCTATACTAAATAACACCCTGCCTGGCCTCTTTCAAGTTCTGAGGAAAATGGGTCACAATTGGTTTAATCCAACTCCCTGGGTTCTCTTCCTCATGGTTACAGAATCCTCACTCATGTATATCACAGCTTCAGTTCAAACCCTAAGAAATTAGGAACAACAAAAAATAAACAATCCTAAGAAACACTACGGCGATCGCTCAAAAAATGACAAAGAAGGGCAAGGGATTCCAAGTGATAGAGGGATACCCTGATGAACAATGAACAGTGCAAGGTTTTCAGTAAAACCTAGATTTCGTTCAAAATCAAGAAAAGGGGTGCATGGCTGGTGCTAAAGCGCAGTGATGGAAATTCTAAACACAACATATAACAGAAGCAATCACATGCAGAGGTTCATAAGCTTGCAAGTAAGAAAGAAAATGATAGTCACATGTTTGAAGAAGAGGATCGTTACCTGTTTGATGATGAACGATGATGAACGATCAAGAAAATGAAGAAGGTATGTGTGTCAGCGAACTTGGAATGTGCTTAGTACAAGAAAAATGGTGATAATCGGTGATAATCGTGGCTAGAATCCTTTTGATGATCTTTGAATCGCCAGAAAAATGATTCTTCAGGAAGGCAAGAATGAGATAGAAAAGAACTTGAAGAGTTTCGAATTTTGATAGTTGTGGATTTCGAAAACTGCTCCCAAACTTCTCTTTCCGAAGTTTCCCTCCACTAACTGAAAGATTTGGGCCAAATCAGCAGAAGCCCATTCCCCTTGCAAACATATACGTGGCATTTACTAAAATTTTGAAATCATAACGTTTCGGTTCCCAGCAGTAGAAAGAACACGTGGAAGCACAAGAGGAATTGAAAGGTCCTCTCCGTGTCAATGAAGGACAACTTTGCTGAACACACTAGGATGATCGGATTTCTCTTCTTCTCAACAATACATGCCTTTAATCGGCCAACAGCTTATTTTTCTCAACAACTCGGCAGGGCTCAAATCACCCAACCGAGCTTGGGGGGCTTATAGAGTAGACCTATAGTAAACCGAACGTCACCTTGGCCCGACCAGTTAGACGCTGAAGTAAAGCCTACGGTCGGAACGTCACACCGAGCAAGTGGGTTTTATAGAGATATTACACGCTTATGAGATTAACCCCGAGGATAGGATTCTCATCCTTATCTCTATCACTTACAGTCTCATCAAGCTTAACCACTTCTCCTAGATTCCCACGACTCTTGGTCAGATAAGTACGATATTGGATAGAGAGTTATCACATACAGGATTTACGGAGGTGATCTTATCATAACCTTTACGAATCCTACTTGAATTCTTCCTCTTCAGAAGCCTTATCAGAATGACCCACGACACACAGGTAATCCCCTATAAGAACCATCATGCTATAGGGGCTAAGGTAAGTGTTCTCATCCCTAAGTTGACACTAGCACACACATTGTTGACTATGGAGAACCTGTTTACCCCAACTGGATATACAGAAATCCTAAAGAGTCCTACATTAACCTCTTGGTTGGGATCACTCTTGAAGTTCTTCCATAGCTTCACGGTTGATCTTGTAACATCCCGAATTTTAATCCCAAGTATAATTAACAATAATAAAGTGATAGGAAATATTAGAATCTGATTTCTTTAACGTTATAAACTATAAGTTTAATTGAATTAAATAATTGTTTCTTGAAATCAATCATTTAGGTGTTGGATATTTTCATAAAATACATTATGTTAATTACGAGAGTATATCTAATTAGATTTTAAAGTAAACTCATTCGAAACAATTACCCTATTTAAAAAAAAAATAATAATAATAATAATAATAAAAAAATTGTATGTGTGTGTAAGAGGGGGAAACCCTAGGGGTTCCCCTTTGTGTGCTGCAGCCGAACCACCCCCCCCTTATTCCTTCTTCACGTGTTGGCCCCTCTCTCTCCTCTAGCCCTTCCGCCGCCCGAAGCTAGCCATCACCGTGCGTCCCTCCTTCTCTCTTAGCCTCCTCCACCGCAGCGCTCTCTCTTCCCCGTGCTCGCGATTTCTCTCTCGGACCAGTCACAAGCTCGCGACCTCCACCTCGCCGCTGCTGCCAAGCTTCAGCGCCACCACCGGCTAGCAAATCGCGAGCCACGACCGATGTCAACATCAATCGCGCCGCCGTCGTTCTTGCTCGAAGCCAACGTCGGCCTTACCTCTTCGTTTCTCATCGCCGTGGTTGTGGAGACCTTGTGAATTGCGAGCCGGTCTTCGCGTTCTCCTCTTTGGATTGGCTATGGTGGTTGCGACTTCAACCGAACCATCATCGAGAAAGGCGTCACCAAATTCTTGTTGCTGCAGTGTTAACGGTTCATGCGGGTTTCAACCGGTTTGGACCCATTCGCTTTAAATTGGAGCTAGGAGGAGCTATTGAACCGAGCTAATTCCCGTTGCGGCTTCAGAATTTGCTTTGTGGGTAAATCCCTAATATCCTTTTTAACTGCTCTATATCGTGTTTTAATAATAATACTAATAATAGTAGTATTGGTAATAATTACTTAGTATTAAATTGTTTTGGAAATTTAACTCTGTTATGATTATGTTAATTTTAGTTATATTGTTGTTGATAACGATTCTAATTGTTTACTTTGATTTGTTAAAACATCGAATTAAACGTTATGTCAAATGATTTGTTTTAAAAGTATTTTGTTAAAGTTGTTGGGTTCCTAAGTAATTGAAACGTTTAGTTGATTGGGTTTGTCGTTGGACGAAACCATGTTCCGAATTAATTAGGAACCCGATATATTTGGCATACGTTGATTCGAGTTAAAACCTTGAACATTAATCCCAAATTGAAGGGGAACATAGTTGTTCGAACTTTGAAAAGTTGATTTAGATTTACTTCGAACAAAGAAAGCTCTCTTTCAATTTGGAATCTATAGTGTCAAGTATTATTAGAATTTGATTTTGGGATTCGTAATTGAAACCACTTGATTTTAAGGTATTTTTATGATTACGTTGGTTTTAAAAGTTAATTTATTCTTAAATAAAGAGTTGTACTAATATTGAGGGGACAACTACCCTAATTTTATTTAACTTTTGTTTATGGATTTTTATCAAATGATTTCGAATTTAGCGTGTTTCGATTTCCAAACTAAAGTCCTTTTTTTTAGTAAAGTTTCAACGTGATTAACTTTAAATATGATTTTGTCGTGTCTTCACATTTCTATTAGGCTACCAATTGATTTTTAAAATGTGTTTAAAGAATATTGAATGGTCCCTTATTAAGTAAGTTGTACATAACAAAATATATTTTTAATGTCACAGATCTAATAACTACTCCGATATTGATATCAACTTAGCATAACTGAAAAAGATTAAATGATAAGTGAGTGTTGTGAAATAAGATTTGGCGTATTATATTGACCGTTGTTTAATTGGTATGACATGGTTAGACGACGAAGGACTTTAGGATCAGCAGGGATGCGAACATTGAACCGCGTTATGTTTGGGCATCATTACACGAAAAGAATCAGGTTAAGGAAGCGCAAAGTAAGGGGTTCTTTACCTTGCTTTAGGGAGTATTATCTAATTAGTTCATAGTACTTGCTAAGAGTATATGTATATGTTTGGTTTGAAATTTAGATAGTTATTATAGGCTTAACAATCAAGAATGAAATTAAATGGAATAGTTGTTAAATTGATATATGTGATAAATTGAGTATGCTAAGTGCTAAATGTCAATCTTTATGCCTAACTGAATATATGGAGACTTGGTTGGTAACTGGAATTGATTATATATGATAGTTGTTATGTATGTTAGAAAAAGTTAGAGTTGTGATATTTTGTGATTGATTATGATATTTGATATTGGGATGAATGTCTCTTGAAAATTGCCCTGTATATCTGGAAATTGAAAGTATAATGAGATGATGAAATTGATAAACATATGAGGATGACTACAAATGAAATAATTGAATATGAAGTTGAAAGATTTAAAGGAAAAAGAGTGTGTGATCCAGATCTTGTAAGACGTTGTCCTTAGGAGACTGTACGCATAGATCGCGTAAGACGCACGCGATGCGCAGCTGTAAGACGTTGTCCTTAGGAGACTGTACGCAATTATGGACACACACACCATATATAAATAAAGGTATAATTTGGATTGTGCGAATCCAGATCTTGTAAGACGTTGTCCTTAGGAGACTGTACGCAATGATGGACGCACCTTCTGATTTTTGGAATCCAGGTCTTGTAAGACGTTGTCCTTAGGAGACTGTACGCATAGACCGCGTAAGACACACATTGTGTGCAGCTGTAAGACGTTGTCCTTAGGAGACTGTAAGCATTTTTTTGGATCCCCGTGACAAATTCTAAAAAGCTGTGAAAGCTTCAAAGAGTATGAGAAAAGAGAATGTGAAATTAAGTAAAGAGTTGAGAAATATATCAAGTTGTATAAGTTGTAAATGTATGAAATAAAAGAGTTAAAGAATTATAAAAGAAATCATTTGTTATTAATGTAAATATAATTGCTGTGAATGAGTATGAATGATTGAGTTTTGTGCAATATATGGCTAAATGTGTTTGACTTAGTAGGTCATTATGTCTAGTTAGACACTACTTTCTACTTCATGTGTAAAGCTCACCCTTACAAACATTTTTCAGGTATTGAGCTTGGAGCTTGCACAGTTTTCTGGCCGAGCCGGTTGAACCTCCACTACGTGGAGTGCCGGTTTATTATTTTAGGAGTGGACTGTAGTTTTAGCTATGTTAAAAACTATTATTTTGTAATTTAAAGATATATATTAGTTGTATGCCCCTATTTGTGATATTCGGGGCATTAGGATCTGTTTCTGGATAAAAATTAAACGTTTATGTTTTAAAATTGTTCTGATCTGAACAGGTGCAAACAGGAAATTTTGGTAAAGTCCGAAATACAGAGGGAACTCTGCCGGATTTTTATCAAAATTTTCAAGTACCAATTTTTATAAAATCCTAAATTAACTAAATTATTGTGAGGGTGTTACATTTTGGTATCAGAGCAGTTTTCCTCGGCCTACTGGAGTAACTCATTACTCCTGTAGTTACTCATCAAGCGAGTAACTTGTAACTAGAAATAGAACTGCTTTCTGATTTAGTGAGTATCATTGCTAGCATAATAATAGTTATAGTTACGGTATATAGTGCGGTTAGTATTTACCACATTTCTTTTGAGTTTGCTTAAATTATTTGAAAACTATTTTTTTTTTCAAACCTGAAATCTTGTGGAAAACAATGAGTCATATTTAGAAGTGGATGAATGACGAGACTAAGGAAAGCGATACCCCAACGGGCAATAGCACTAAGTTGCTACCCCATCGGGAGGAAATGATCTTTAGTTTCGTGCCAAGTAAACCAATTCTAAATGTGACACATAAAACAAAATTTCAACGTTTTAAAAATAGGCTAGGTGTTTCAAACTTAAGTGAGACGAGAATGGTCTTATCACCAATATGATGTATGTTTGAGCCTGATCACCTTAAGTATACATGTATTGGGAGATATTATCATCTTGTCTTTAAGTTTCGGCGAGTATTTTGGGAACTTGGCAAGGTCGCAAATTTGGAAGAATTAGAGGTCAGTGTCATAGGTCTCTGTATGCGTGGACATACTAGAATCAGAGTTGTGCGACGAAAGTGTAGTAAGTGTCGTCATGTTTTAAGAGAATAGTTCTAGTTAGTTCAGGAATTCTAGTTAGTTGTAATAGTCTATTAGGGTCTATATGGCTAGAATAGAAAGTAAGGAACCCTAAAATAATACATAGTGATAGTCTTCGGTCTAGGCAATTAGGTGCTTACAACCCTAGTTGATTGCATGGAGCTAGGATGTATGCTTGATGATAAATGCATGAAGTGTTATGTGCTGACACGTGTTTACCTAAAGGATTAATTGTAAACTTTGATGATACCTACTATTGTTTGATATGTGAATGTTGAAATTGTTTTGAGCATAAAACGATTTTGAAAACTTCTTTATGAAATGGTGCTACTATCAAGAGATCGAATGATTCCCAAGTATAACGGTATTAGTGTCGGGAATCATTTGATGTCCAAATTGATAGTGTTTAAAATGAGTTTCAATGTTTTGAAATTGATTTCAAAATGAATTTCACTATTTTGAACAGAATCAGAAATCCTCCCAAATTGAGTGTTAAGTCGTATGATGAAAATTTGAAAAGTTAGTAAGTAAACCAAGGATTCCTAAGTAATCGGATGGTAAATTAATTCTTTGTTTTAATCAAGTCATACACTGATTAAATAGGAACCCTTATATACGACACAAATCAATTTGGAATGACACTTATCTTTCAAACTCGATGTCAAAGGGAATGTAATTGTTCCAATTTTTGAAGATGGACTAAAATAAATTTTTCTAACCCAAGGCATATTCCCTTTTTCCCTGAGTTTGTTAACCTTGAGAAGTTTTACACTCCTTCATCTAGGTTCTCACTAAGTTAGATGAGGGTAATTCATTTTTATAAGACATGGTTTGATTTGCAAAGCTTGTTTTCAGAATTTCATACAAGTTATTTAACAGGAAAATATAAACGTTTCAAAGTAACAAATAATTTGTATAATTGAACATTTTATTAAGGTTTTACTAGAACACCAAAATTTTTCATCAGAAAGAGGAATTCAATTTTCATCTTGATTTCATTAGCATACCATTGCAAATGTTTTCTTGCATGCTATGCTGGTTTTCATAAAATGAGGGAAGCATACCTGTTTTCGGGTATGTTATCTCAATTTCATAAATATATAAATGCATAACTGATTTTCTTGCACGCTACATCGATTTCCAAAATGTATAAATACTTTTGTAGTATTGGGATCATGTTTTCTGAATTTTAAATCTCCCATACATAGTAGTTGTTTTCAACAAAGATTTTGGCGTGCAATCTTGGTTAGTTTAAAATGCTTAGACTAGACAAATAGGGAGATTGAACCTTAAGATAGGTTAGGTAGACGAAGACTAGTTTAGAAGAGAGTAGGAATTGAGCAATGTTTATATTTGAAATATATGATGATGTGAACTGTTGTGTGTATTTTTGAATGTTGAATGATGCCTATGTGATTTATGACTGTTTGAATGATGAGTGTGTTTATTTTGGGTCAAGGAGTAGAAAATAGGCTGTATGTTTTGGGTTAGATCATAACCAAACCCATGAGCGCATTGCCGTTTATAGTGTATCTGTACCCCTTCCAAACCTTTGAGATAAAAATTTCTGAGGGAACCCGGTTAATCCTAGAACCATTTCCAACTTCCTTAAAGAATTAAACCTGATGTTGGGAAATAAATTTGAGAAAAGCATCAAAGAGTTTTGTTCTAGGAGCATCATAAGTGGGGGAGCGAACCCGGAAGGAGTTAGATATCATAGTTAGAGGCCCTGTTTAAGTGATAGTCATTCATTCACTCGAACCAATTGGAATTTCGAGGACGAAATTCTCCTAAGTGGGGGAGAATTGTAACATCCCGAATTTTAATCCCAAGTATAATTAACAATAATAAAGTGATAGGAAATATTAGAATCTGATTTCTTTAACGTTATAAACTATAAGTTTAATTGAATTAAATAATTGTTTCTTGAAATCAATCATTTAGGTGTTGGATATTTTCATAAAATACATTATGTTAATTACGAGAGTATATCTAATTAGATTTTAAAGTAAACTCATTCGAAACAATTACACTATTTAAAAAAAATAATAATAATAATAAAAAAAAAAATTTGTATGTGTGTGTAAGAGGGGGAAACCCTAGGGGTTCCCCTTTGTGTGCTGCAGCCGAACCACCCCCCCCCCTTATTCCTTCTTCACGTGTTGGCCCCTCTCTCTCCTCTAGCCCTTCCGCCGCCCGAAGCTAGCCATCACCGTGCGTCCCTCCTTCTCTCTTAGCCTCCTCCACCGCAGCGCTCTCTCTTCCCCGTGCTCGCGATTTCTCTCTCGGACCAGTCACAAGCTCGCGACCTCCACCTCGCCGCTGCTGCCAAGCTTCAGCGCCACCACCGGCTAGCAAATCGCGAGCCACGACCGACGTCAACACCAATCGCGCTGTCATTGTCGCGCGTGTCTTCTTCCTCTCAGTCTTGGGCCACAGCTCGCGCCACCGTCGTTCTTGCTCAAAGCCAACGTCGGCCTTACCTCTTCGTTTCTCATCGCCGTGGTTGTGGAGACCTTGTGAATTGCGAGCCGGTCTTCGCGTTCTCCTCTTTGGATTGGCTATGGTGGTTGCGACTTCAACCGAACCGTCATCGATAAAGGCACCGCCAAATTCTTGTTGCTGCAGTGTTAACGGTTCATGCGGGTTTCAACCGGTTTGGACCCATTCGCTTTAAATTGGAGCTAGGAGGAGCTATTGAACCGAGCTAATTCCCTTTGCGGCTTCAGAATTTGCTTTGTGGGTAAATCCCTAATATCCTTTTTAACTGCTCTATATCGTGTTTTAATAATAATACTAATAATAGTAGTATTGGTAATAATTACTTAGTATTAAATTGTTTTGGAAATTTAACTGTGTTATGATTATGTTAATTTTAGTTATATTGTTGTTGATAACGATTCTAATTGTTTACTTTGATTTGTTATAACATCGAATTAAACGTTATGTCAAATGATTTGTTTTAAAAGTATTTTGTTAAAGTTGTTGGGTTCCTAAGTAATTGAACCGTTTAGTTGATTGGGTTTGTCGTTGGACGAAACCATGTTCCGAATTAATTAGGAACCCGATATATTTGGCATACGTTGATTCGAGTTAAAACCTTGAACATTAATCCCAAATTGAAGGGGAACATAGTTGTTCGAACTTTGAAAAGTTGATTTAGATTTACTTCGAACAAAGAAAGCTCTCTTTCAATTTGGAATCTATAGTGTCAATTATTATTAGAATTTGATTTTGGGATTCGTAATTGAAACCACTTGATTTTAAGGTATTTTTATGATTACGTTGGTTTTAAAAGTTAATTTATTCTTAAATAAAGAGTTGTACTAATATTGAGGGGACAACTACCCTAATTTTATTTAACTTTGGTTTATGGATTTTTATCAAATGATTTCGAATTTAGCGTGTTTCGATTTCCAAACTAAAGTCCTTTTTTTTAGTAAAGTTTCAACGTGATTAACTTTAAATATGATTTTGTCGTGTCTTCACATTTCTATTAGGCTACCAATTGATTTTTAAAATGTGTTTAACGAATATTGAATGGTCCCTTATTAAGTAAGTTGTACATAACAAAATATATTTTTAATGTCACAGATCTAATAACTACTCCGATATTGATATCAACTTAGCATAACTGAAAAAGATTAAATGATAAGTGAGTGTTGTGAAATAAGATTTGGCGTATTATATTGACCGTTGTTTAATTGGTATGACATGGTAAGACGACGAAGGACTTTAGGATCAGCAGGGATGCGAACATTGAACCGTGTTATGTTTGGGCATCATTACACGAAAAGAATCAGGTTAAGGAAGCGCAAAGTAAGGGGTTCTTTACCTTGCTTTAGGGAGTATTATCTAATTAGTTAATAGTACTTGCTAAGAGTATATGTATATGTTTGGTTTGAAATTTAGATAGTTATTATAGGCTTAACAATCAAGAATGAAATTAAATGGAATAGTTGTTAAATTGATATATGTGATAAATTGAGTATGCTAAGTGCTAAATGTCAATCTTTATGCCTAACTGAATATATGGAGACTTGGTTGGTAACTGGAATTGATTATATATGATAGTTGTTATGTATGTTAGAAAAAGTATAGAGTTGTGATATTTTGTGATTGATTATGATATTTGACATTGGGATGAATGTCTCTTGAAAATTGCCCTGTATATCTGGAAATTGAAAGTATAATGAGATGATGAAATTGATAAACATATGAGGATGACTACAAATGAAATAATTGAATAGGAAGTTGAAAGATTTAAGGAAAAAAGAGTGTGTGATCCAGATCTTGTAAGACGTTGTTCTTAGGAGACTGTACGCATAGATCGCGTAAGACGCACGCGATGCGCAGCTGTAAGACGTTGTCCTTAGGAGACTGTACGCAATTATGGACACACACACCATATATAAATAAAGGTATAATTTGGATTGTGCGAATCCAGATCTTGTAAGACGTTGTGCTTAGGAGACTGTACGCAATGATGGACGCACCTTCTGATTTTTGGATTCCAGGTCTTGTAAGACGTTGTCCTTAGGAGACTGTACGCATAGACCGCGTAAGACACACATTGTGTGCAGCTGTAAGACGTTGTCCTTAGGAGACTGTACGCAATGATGGATCCCCGTGATAAATTCTAAAAAGCTGTGAAAGCTTCAAAGTGTATGAGAAAAGAGAATGTGAAATTAAGTAAAGAGTTGAGAAATATATCAAGTTGTATAAGTTGTAAATGTATGAAATAAAAGAGTTAAAGAATTATAAAAGAAATCATTTGTTATTAATGTAAATATAATTGCTGTGAATGAGTATGAATGATTGAGTTTTGTGCAATATATGGCTAAATGTGTTTGACTTAGTAGGTCATTATGTCTAGTTAGACACTACTTTCTACTTCATGTGTAAAGCTCACCCTTACAAACATTTTTCAGGTATTGAGCTTGGAGCTTGCACAGTTTTCTGGCCGAGCCGGTTGAACCTCCACTACGTGGAGTGTCGGTTTATTATTTTAGGAGTGGACTGTAGTTTTAGCTATGTTAAAAACTATTATTTTGTAATTTAAAGATATATATTAGTTGTATGCCCCTATTTGTGATATTTGGGGCATTAAGATCTGTTTCTGGATAAAAATTAAACGTTTATGTTTTAAAATTGTTCTGATCTGAACAGGTGCAAACAGGAAATTTTGGTAAAGTCCGAAATACAGAGGGAACTCTGCCGGATTTTTATCGAAATTTTCAAGTACCAATTTTTATAAAATCCTAAATTAACTAAATTATTGTGAGGGTGTTACAGATCTCGATTAAGGACACGACAGTAATATAGTGGATATTCACATTGCTTCTAGGTTGGGGTGTGTAGGGTCTGCCGACCATATACGGACCCGAGTCTCACCAAAGGTTTCCTCTAAGGGCACTTTAATCGGTTTACCTATCATAAAAGTCCTTCACTCGGACTCATAGGCTCCGAGCATATAAGAGGGCCAGGCTCGGACTTGATGGAACCGAGCCTTACAATCGGTCCCCAATCCATCAGGCTCAGAACTCTAGGATCGAGACATACCGTCGGCTCGTGAATAAGCTTAGGTTCGCCAAGGCTTCTTATCCTTTCCGCAAATCTCTCCAAGATTCTCGCAACAGCCTAGACATGAGATCTTCAGCTGATCCTATCCAGATTCTAGAAGCATAATCATCCAATATTATGTCACAGAATCCTGGTTCAGCACAACTCTGATACAGGGCCCAAAGGGCCCATATCAGCCTCCTCCAAACCCTATAAATAGCTCATCACAGCTAGGGTTTCAGGTATGTTCTCTCATCCCTATTCTCAAGAACTACGTGTGGCTTGATCCCCTTATCACTGGGGTACGTAGGACCGGGGTCACCCTCGTCAGCTGCAACAATCACAAACACACATCGTGGTGTATCCCTAACAATGGAACACTACATTGGCGCCGTCTGTGGGAACCATAAATTTCTATTCCCATCCACAATTCAAAAAAAAAAAAGCTGGATCATTGAAATCGCCGCCATCAAAGCTGTTCTTGTTCATGTCCTCTTGCAATCATGGGGTCCTGCTGGATCATTGAAATCGCCATGCTCCAACCGCCTTCAATTCCTTCGAATCAATTCCATCATCTATCTTGAACTTTTCCTCTGGTTTGTGCCATCCACCACGGCTTATGGACGCCTGCCACCATGGCTTGCCCGTCACCGACATTATCATTCTCCATTGAAGTAGAAGAAGAACATGGACATCAAGAATAGGGAGACCGTGGATTAGGAGACCGGGTATCGCAAACAAACCCATGGCCCTCTGTTCATCTCTGTTCTTCTCATCTTTGGACGTCGGATCACGGCGGCGGATTAGGAGACCGCGAATCGAGGATTAACATGGTGATGAATCCATTTGCTAACTTCATCGCTGTCTGTTTCGTGTGCGAACACTGCGCTGCCTCCGCCGGCCTCTGAAACCGCTGTCACCAACCGTCACCGACGACGCTTCAAGTCGCCGCTGCCGTTCGAACTCAGATCTGCAACTACCGCTGCGAGCACCGCACCAGCCCTCTGCGCCCACCCAGAAGGTCGCCGAACCCGGCACCGTCGAACGCCGTAACCTCCGGTCAGTGCCCCTCGCAGCCCCGTGCTTGCCGCTGCCACGCATCCCTGTTGACATGGGGGCTGCACCTAGTGCTGCTGCAAACCCTCGTTAGGGTTCCCAAGTTCTTGTGGGCCTATAGGCCCAAACCAAAAAAAAAGGGCCTGCAGCCCAATAAAAAAGGAGAATAGGCCAGCAGCTCAAAAAAAAAAGAAGAAGAGGGCCTCAACAGGCCCAAACCAAAAAAAAGAAAAAAAAAGGAGGAATCAACACTCATTTGCCCCAACTGGACAAATTCTTGGTAAGGCATTCTTAGGGATATCAACAACTCTATGGGTCCAGCAACTTAATACCCACTCCTAAATCAGGGAAGCTATTTCTTCTAATTTTTAATAATTTCACAAATTTTTTATTGACTCGCATGACTATTAGTTAACAGAAAAATCAATTATACTTTTGCTAATTTATGTCATTAGGTGTCACTTACTATTTTTATAGCAATATTATATATTATATAAATTGCGAATAATTATCATTATTGTGGTTATAAATTATTAACTTGGACGACAATAACTAATCAATTATTGTTTTCGTACACACATGCAAGGTACACGTATGATGGCCCGAGCAGCTGAGTTACCCATTTCAAGATTCTCATCAATGGGCAAATCGTTTTCCGAACATAGTGAACACAATAACATGTTACTCTATTCGAAACGTATTGATGATGGAGAGGACCCCCGTGCTGAGTTTCCCTCTTTGCTCTTGTGTTCCGAGCATAGAGAAGCCTGTGTACGGTTCCCTGCTTCGAATACATGTGCCAACTGCGCGCGGACGTTCGACAACGTCCCCCATTTTGGTATCTCATACATTCAGAATGTCGGAATCACGCACTACCCTTCTCTCCTCGGATTCATAAGACGATTGTGGAAACCTTGCACTGTGTTCCCCACTAGAGTCTCTCGTTTCGGGTATGAAGAATATTTTGTTGATTTCCCCTGCTCGGAATCATTTGCTAATTATGAAGAATCTCCTATCGGGTTCCCTGTCATTATTCGAGCAGAAAGAACGCTATCAACCATCAGTAATACTCTTCCGAGTAAAAGATCTTGGACGCAATAATCTTCTACGTCACCACCAAGCCTCGGAAAAGGACGTCTGATCGACCCAACACAAAAAGGCTCTAAACTCGGCACGGAGTCTTTACGACTCCTCCTGAGCTGGGGGGCTTGTAGGCTCTGCCGACCATATACGGACCCGGGTCTCACCAAAGGGTTCCTCTAAGAGCACTTTGCTTGGTTTACCTCTCATGAAAGTCCTTCGCTCGGACTCGTGGGATCCGAGCATACGAGAGGGCCAGGCTCGGACTTGATGGAACCGAGCCTTACAATCGGTCCCCAATCCATCAGGCTCAGAACTCTAGGATCGAGACATACCGTCGGCTCGTGAATAAGCTTAGGTTCGCCAAGGCTTCTTATCCTTTCCGCAAATCTCTCCAAGATTCTCGCAACAGCCTAGACATGAGATCTTCAGCTGATCCTATCCAGATTCTAGATGCATAATCATCCAATATTATCTCACAGAATCCTGGTTCAGCACAACTCTGATACAGGGCCCAAAGGGCCCATATCAGCCTCCTCCAAACCCTATAAATAGCTCATCACAGCTAGGGTTTCAGGTATGTTCTCTCATCCCTATTCTCAAGAACTACGTGTGGCTTGATTCCCTTTTCACTAGGGATACGTAGGACCGGGGTCACCCTCATCAGCTGCAACAACCCCAAACACACATCGTAGTGTTCCATCAATACCGGGACACTACATTAGATTCTAGAAGCATAATCATCCAATATTATCTCACAGAATCCTGGTTCAGCACAACTCTGATACAGGGCCCAAAGGGCCCATATCAGCCTCCTCCAAACCCTATAAATAGCTCATCACAGCTAGGGTTTCAGGTATGTTCTCTCATCCCTACTCTCAAGAACTACGTGTGGTTTGATCCCCTTATCACTGGGGGTACGTAGGACCGGGGTCACCCTCGTCAGCTGTAACAATCACAAACACACATTGTGGTGTATCCCTAACAATGGAACACTACATTGGCGCCGTCTGTGGGAACGGTAAACTCCGATTCCCATCCACAATTACAAAAAAATTAAAAAAAAAAGTAACGAATAAGGAAGGGATTCCGATCATCTTCATCTCGATCACCGTGGCAGCAGGGACGGCTGAAATCACCTTCATCTCCATTGCAGCCACATCTTGGACTATTGCAGTGGTGCGGCGGTGCTGTCTCGCCTTCTCATGGTGCTGTTCCTGCTCCGATTGACGCGCCCTCTTCTTCATCTTCATGCTTACACCGCCAAACAGCAAAGCCGCCGCCACACCGTGACGCTCTATAAGGTGTGCAAACTCCCTGCGGTGCAAACTCACGGCGGTGAACGAACATGGGTTCGTTTTACATGGCACCAGAGGTCGCGAATAGGGGCCAGGTGCGGATTTGAATCCACGATGGTGCGGATTTGAATGCCACGATCATCAGCGAAGATCGAAGAGGAAGGTTGGGCCCCTGGCCACCGACGGTCGATTCACACCACGTTGCAAAGCCAGGGCCGCCACGATTCAGACTCCTCATCAGCGCATGGTGCCACTGTCATCCTCTCGGTGCCACAGTCATCCATGACTGCACCGTGAACAGAGGTGCGACGCGCAGCAGTCCCTGGTGGCGGTGGTCCCTGGTTCCATGTTGCTGTCGCTGCTGCACATAGAAACCCTGCATAGAGGGAGCCTTAGGTTTCCCAAAACCCTAACGGGCCAACAAGGCCCAACAAAAAAAAAAAGTCCAGCAGCCCCATTCAAAAAAAAAAGGAGGAATGGACTACCAACACCTCTATTGGCCCAACAACTCAATACTTCTAAATCAGGGAAGCTACTCTTTCTATTAGTTAACAGCAAAAATATTACATTTTTGCTAATTAAAGTCATTACATGTCTATTGTTATCTATTATTGTTGTTATAAACTTGAACGACAACCGCTAAATTATTTTCTATGCACATATGCGAGGTACATGGCCCAAGCTGCTGAATAACCCACTTCGAGTTTCCCCTCTTAATGGACAAATAATTTTTCGAGTATCGCGAATACAATAATGTCACTCTATTTGGAATCTAGTGGTGATCACGAGAACCCCCGCTCCGAATTCTCCTCTTGAAGCTTATGTTCCGGACGAAGAGCGAGGACCTCCGCTCCGAGTTCTCCTCTTGAAGCTTGTGCTCCGAGCGAAGAGCGAGGACCCCCGCGCCGAGTTCCCCTCTTGAAGCTCGTGTTCCGAGCATAAAGAAAATCATATTTAAAGAAAACAGAGGTCAGCCCTCAACTCTCAACAAAGTCCATTTGGAAAGGAATGACAGAAGACTTCAATCCAACATTCTTCAATCTGACATTCCTCAATCTGGAATTTCTCACCACACTGAATCAGGGAAGGAATTCTCGTTCCTATATTATTTTCCTATTTACTTGGCATTTTACGTGATTACTTTACACATGCTGATATTAATTTACCTGATGCAATACTTTTGACATGTGCTTTTAATGCTTATTCCTTATAATTTCATTACATGTCACTAATTATTTGATATTCCCTAATTATGATTTTTTGTATACATGCTGATACGTGACATATTGTTAGCCAAATTTCTTTGCTGCTGAATGTTTTTGAATGTCTTTCTTTCCTGTCGTGATAGGATAATAATATTTGATATACATTGCCTTTCGAATAACATTAGGCAGTTTCCGGCAGTTGTGCATTGTCATTTTTCATGAATTAATGCTTTCATTTACTTTGTTGCCATCAAATGCTCTGACATAATTGCGTATGTTATCAATTATTGGGCGTGATATACCTGAAATCATGCATCTTTTCATGGGAAATCCTGTCTGGTTGCACGATATTTAATTATTGTCATTATTATACTTGTTACGTGTGATCTTTTTAGAATCATGTCGCTTTTTTTCTAATACTTTATATTCACTTGCCAATAATTTTCATTATTGCAATTTAATTATTACACATTGTCAGTTCAAATGACGATTACTGATTATTAATTTTGTATACATATACGAGGTACAAATATGGGTAAACAGTCCATTTCAAGGTTTTCATCAATGGGCAAACAACTCTTCTGAGTGTCGGGAGCACCTCAACATGTTCGAAATTAGTTGACGGTGGAGAGAATACTAGCCTTCTCCCTTCGGATTCATTACACGATTGTCACCACTTCTCCACCGGTTTCCTACCAGATCCCTACACTCGCAGTAGAATATCAGGCTATGAT
This sequence comes from Crotalaria pallida, assembly GCA_037953625.1. Taxonomy (NCBI): domain Eukaryota; kingdom Viridiplantae; phylum Streptophyta; class Magnoliopsida; order Fabales; family Fabaceae; genus Crotalaria; species Crotalaria pallida. The sequence continues at coordinate 31,608,488 of CM075653.1, forward strand.
ATCAACCGACCAATGACATCCTCGAATTGATCGGTCCCTTCTACCACAACACCCTTGCCTCTCATGGTCACTAAAAGCCAAAAGACGATCCTTGTCAACATCTCTTCTCGAGATCCCAGCATTGCTCACAAGGGCGCTATATAATGGTTCACCCATAGCGGCATACAGGGTCTTTGGTAGGAAGAAGATGAAGAATACCAAGCGAGCACACGTTCTAGCAATAGAAGAAGAAAGGTCTCTATGCCAAAATGACGCCGAGCATATCAATGTTTATACCAAAAAAGATGTCGAACGTATCAAAATTCAAAAATAGTCCCATAAAAACTAACAGGTACAAATTTGATGGTCGGAACTACCGGGCGCGATAGCCCGAGCACGATGGCCAAAAATGATTCAAGTGTTTCACGCATAACCCAAGTCAGGATTCCTATCATCCGAAAACATGCACAAGCCGACCACAGGTCTAAATCCGCAAGCCCATTGTATTTACTGCTTCAAATAAATAAAAGTTTTGTTCTTGAATTCATTGTATTTACGTACTTTTCCTCATAATCGATTAGCCACCGTTTATGACGTGAACGATTATAAACAGCTCGAACAAGAGCTTATAACTCGTCAAGTACTTTGAAAGATTCCCGATTCAAATATGATTATCACAAAATCATTTTTTACATCGCGGATAGAGGAACCCACCTCGGCTAAAGTGCTGGCGTTCCGAGGTCTTAACACTTGAATTCATAACAAAAAGATCAAAAAGAAGCACAAAATCATAACGGATATTATAAATAATCACTCATTTCGTATCACGTCCCGACGAACTTGCCTACGATCTCGGTTGGCCGACCAGATCGGCGTGGCTACAAGTGAAAACGGGGATTGCTACCTCGATAACTTGGCCATCGGCCAAATATGTCGCAGGATCGAGGAATGCACCTCGTCCAAGGCAGTCATTCCGACAGCATCCCCCGTAGACGTTACGATCCAATTCATGATATTAATTTTAACACACCCCGATGAGAGAGGTGTATGAACCTCCAAATCGCGATACTCTTCTGAGTAAAAGACCTCGGCTGCGAACATTCTTTTACGTCACCACCAAGCCTCAAAAAAGAACGTATGATCGACCCAAAAGGGCTCTAAACTCGGCACAGAGTCTCTATGACTCTTCCCGAGCTAGGGGGCTTATGTCGTGGACCGGACTCCGGTCCGAGATCTCCCCCAGGATTCAGGATGCGAAGATACTCGACGGTATTGAGGAAAGAGTCTTCAACTGCATGATCCTAGTTATAAAAATTAACTTTGGCTGCCCTTTTGTTCTTAAAGAGCTTTCGCTCTCATTTTGTCCAGAGATGCTCGAACAAGCTATATGGTTAAGGCTGGAAACAGTTGTCACGCACTTCTGAACCAAGACATGCTAAAGCTCAACTCTAGCCACTTGTTATCTCGCCACAGACTTTCCAAGTCTTACGAGCTGGGGGGCTTGTAGGGTCTGCCGACCATATACGGACCCGAGTCTCACCAAAGGGTTCCTCTAAGGGCACTTTACTCGGTTTACCTATCATAAAAGTCCTTCGCTCGGACTCATAGGTTCCAAGCATATAAGAGGGTCAGGCTCGGACTTGATGGATCCGAGCCTCACATTTGGTCCCTAATCCATCAGGCTCGGGACTCTAGGACCGAGACATACCGTCGGCTCGTGGATAAACTCAGGCTCGCCGAGGCTTATTATCCCTTCCGCAAATCTCTCCTAGATTCTCGCAACAGCCTAGACATGAGATCTTCAGCTGATCCTATCCAGATTCTAGAAGCATAATCATCCAATATTATGTCACAGAATCCTGGTTCAGCACAACTCTGATACAGGGCCCAAAGGGCCCATATCAGCCTCCTCCAAACCCTATAAATAGCTCATCACAGCTAGGGTTTCAGATATGTTCTCTCATCCCTACTCTCAAGAACTAAGTGTGGCTTGATCCCCTTATCACTGGGGGTACGTAGGACCGGGGTCACCCTCGTCAGCTGCAACAATCACAAACACACATCGTGGTGTATCCCTAACAATGGAACACTACAGGGTGCATCTTTGAGGAGTGGCTCTACAAGAGCGTTATAGAACACAAGGAATGAGGACTGCACGACTTTGAACAATGGTTATAGTGATGAAACAGGTGGATTCATTGATGAATGAGGGCTACCGTGATGGAGCAGTGGGATGTAATGGTGAGCAGGGGTGTGCGCTTTGCTGCTAGCTCTGGTTCAACATTTCTTCTCTCAATGCATTCTACTTTTATTACTCTTGTGTTCCTTCTCTGGATTTTAGAGAAAAGAACTGGTGTTTTGTGTTTCTTGGCCGGTGGCCTTGTTGCCAATAGAGGGGTAAATATCTTCCATTTACAGAGTTGCTTCAGACCAATGGTTATTGCTTTTCTTCTCTTGATCCACTGGACAATGATACTTTTTCTCTTTTGATACTAAATTCTTCCTCTTTATCAGGTCCCTTTTGTTTCTTGCAAAATTTTAGGCATGGGCATTAATGACACATAGTGAAAGGAGTACAAGCCATACCATTCTCAGCATTTGATGGTAATGACCAAAGTGATGTGTGCAAAGATTCTCCTTGTAGGCTTGTTGCACAAGCCGTGGAAGGGTGGACCGGGGCTGCTCCCTTCTGTTCAAATCCTTTCTTGCCACCCAGGTGCCCTTTCTAGGTGCGTTTTGAGGGGAGGTGCGCACCTTTCCTTTTTTTTTTTTTCAGCTTTTCCCCTTTGGAGCCAAAGGCTTGGGCGTCATGCTCTAGGCGCTGCTGCCCGGGTGTCGCTTTTGTGAAGAGGGGGCACTCTGTCCATGGTTGTTGGCATAAAATAATTGTTTTTGGTGAATGTGATTTTTCACATAGTGTATCGGGCTTTCAATAAAAATTGAGCTTTGTGGTGAAGATTGGGCCCTATTTGCAATTTTATTTGGGATTTGATTTTTGGCCCCATATTAAAGTTTTTGGCCCCCATTTTAAATTTTTAAGGACAAAAATAACCTCAACATTTTTATTATTTTCGTCTTTAAAGTCATGGAAGTATTTTCCGTCAAGAAAAATATGGAAAAAAAATAATATTTTTCGGTAAAGGATGAGACAGAAAACACATTATAAAGGAAACGGAAAAAAAAAACTACTCATATTTATTTTTCCACTCTCCATAGCTGCCACTGGGTTTTTCGCTTCCTCCATGGCTAACGTGTGTATTCATCGTTCCACTTCATCTTTTAAATTTTTACTACTCATTACTACTTCATCTCGCGTTACTTTTTTTTTTATTGAGCCGTTTATTTCAACAATAAGAAGGATCATTGATCAAGCCCTTGTTCTTGGTTTCGCAATGTTTCAAACAAATAATAATAATGTTAATAATAATGGCGGAGGAGAACGTAGCTTTCCATGATGCGAAGAAATGGGATGTTGTTGGCATCTACAAGAATTTCACTGATGTGAAATCTCTGCTTTCATCTCCTCCTGTACACCCCTTTCTTTTTCTACTCTCTTTATTTACTTAATTATTTATATTCATTTATTATATAATGAAAAGTTAAAGTCTTTGCCATTTCTCCCTTCTTAGTTTTATGCATTTTGGTATGGATGCATTGTGATGCAAAGTATTTTTTCAATGACGGAAACATTTCTGTGACTTTGAAGACGGAAATTATAAAAATATTAAGATTATTTTTGTCCTTAAGAATATAAAATGGGGGCCAAACACATTGACATGGGGCCAAAAATCAAATCCCATTTTATTTTGAGTGAAGCTTTTGTCGCCTCACTTTAAACAATACACATTCCACTTATTAATTTATTATGAAAATTATCCTTGATAAAAAAAATTATGTTTTCTTATTTTTCCATCATCCCTTTCACTTCACCTTCTTCTTTTTTCCATATTCACACACCCCACTCATAATCACATAAAATGAAAAAACAACCCCCTCCTTCTCAACACTAAACACTGATCTACTCCCTCCTTATTCCCAACATAACTCCCTTTGTGCAAAAATCAGTGAAACACTCCCTCCCCCTTCAACAACATTACTATTCTGCGAAAATCACTCCCTCTTCTACAATTACTCCCTCCTTCCGCATTCGTGTTTGTTGTTTCCAATTTCATGTTTCTGATTTTCCTTCTAGAATAGGACGTAGCCATATAGCTATAATAGCTATGCTTATAGCTGGAAATTACTTGAATTTGCCCATTCTAGATTCTTAATGTTGTGGATTTGTGAATACCATATTCTCTGTTCAATAATACCGTCAAGTATGATAAATAAGAGTTTCTGTTATTACTATTATTTTCAACAAACAACTATGTATTTGGAACAGGGGTTTGTTGTTGTTATTTGTATGGTAGAGAACGAAACCTCGGACCGACCCTCAGTAGGCTTTGCCGATCACATATTGCCACTAAGGAACCTCGATATCCACATGTCGAGCATACAACGAACTCCTCATCTCACCGGTCTTGGGCCGAGAAGGTCCTCTAACACAGAGGACCCGATCGCCAGACCCGGGCAACCCAGAGGGCACAAGGGATAGATCAAATCTCCTTGGCACATGATCAGTGGCGGAGGAGAACAAAATGTTTAGGGGGTGCTACTAAATTTAATCAAAACTCATATTTAAAATCCAATATATTATGTGTGTTTGTATTTGTAATCACTAAATTATTAATCAGTAATGTAATCACTAAATCACTAATCAATAATGTAAAAAAGGTATAAGAACTTAATCAGTAATATAAATAAGACATAAGAACTTGTAACTTATAATCATTATTCACTAAGTAACTAAGGAATAATCTAAATAAGACATAAAAAAAAGTGTGAAATGTGAACCTTCAAGGCTTCAATCTTGAGAATGATTGGAAGGAGAGCATGAGGAAAAAATAATGGTTTTAGAATGCTACCCAAAACAAAATAAGGGTTGTAAAAAGAAAATAAGGAAATTAAGTTGAAAAATAAAATAATGGTTTTAAAATGCTAACAAAAAAATAATGGTTGTAAATAAAAGGAAATTAAGTTGAAAAATAAAATAATGTTTTAAAATGCTACCCAAAAAAAAATAAGGGTTGTAAAACAAATAAGGAAATTATGTTAAAAAATAGTCAAAGCTGCTGTGGGGAGAATAGAACCCACGACCTCAACTTGCTCATTTTGAAGCGAAAGTAGTTATACGACTAAGCCACATATAGAAGATTAGTGTACAATGCAGTAAATATACCTATATATTAATTTTAGAAATTTTCAGGGGGAGCAGGTGCTCCCACCTGCTTCTCTTATGCTCCGCCACTGCACATGATAAGGATGAATGACTCATCCTTCCTATCCATCAAGAGTCACGTCAGCCCTACTAGGCCAAGCAGGCCCATAGGGTACAATGCTATCCCCCCTATAAATAGCACCACGACATAGGTAACCTAGCTCTCCAACCCTAAAGTCACACTAGCACACACTTATTAAGGTAACCTAGCTGTTCACATTGGGCATCCAGAGAACCCAATAAAGATCAAACAACAACCCTTGACTGCTCCACTGCTTTGAGACCACCCTTGATCTCAGAGGTACACCAAAGTCAAAATCATTACATGTACTATTATTAGTTACCATCGTGCAATTTTAGTTTCAATTATTGAAGAGTGAGGTCCTGATATTGTTCTTGTTGAAATTATTATTTGTAGTTACAATTATTGAATTTGAAGGAGAAGTATATATCCCAGAATATTAAAACACAAATTGATATGAAAACACAAATTGATATAAAAACACTGAAGAGGGATTGATTTTGGCAGAATAGTAATGTTGTGAAGAAGGAGGGAGTGAAGTTATGTCAGGAAGAAGGAGGGAGTAGTTCAGTGTTTAGTGTTGAGAAAGAGAGAGTTGTTTTTTTTATCTTTGGGAATGAGGTGTGTGAATATGAGAAAAAGAAGGAGATAAATTGAAAGGGATGATGAAGAAGTAAGAAAATATAATTCATAGCGGCAATTTTTCTTCACAATTTTTTTGTTGTGGTATGAAATCGCAACACCAGCTTTTTTACATACAGTAAGGGAAATTATAAATGAAATACAACTAGATTTTAATTTTATGAAGAAGCAAACAACAATTGAATCTTATTTTACTAAATTGTCTTAGTTATATTTGTAATTTTATAGAATTATTAATTTATAATATTGAAGTCACCATAAATTTGTATAAGGGTATTCCAAAAAATTATTCTCTTAATAATTTATCAAACTTATTAATTTTGTCCTTGGATAATGTAGAGAATTTAATAATTTATTGAATATTTATAGAGATTTTTTTTGTGTTAGAAAAAAATGTGCTCTCTCAAATTCTAAATATAATTATGCCCCTCTGAAGACTTTTTTCCTTAATATAAGCTCTATTTCTAATGTCCAATGACATTAATTACTTTTTTCTCACAAGAAGATTAGTCCCCAAACCCCCCCATTTTTTTCCGATGGGCTTTCGTCGAAATATTTTTCGATACCCCCGAGTCAGAAAATATATTTTCCGATTACTCTCTTATGCATTTTTCGACTTTAAGAATGAATTTTTTTAATAAGAAATTAATCGGAAAAATACATTTTCCAACTTGGGGGTATCGAAAAATATTCCGACGGAAGCCCATCGGAAAAAAATGGGGGCTGGGAAAAAAAAGGGGTTTAGGACTAACATTCTTTCCATAATACCCTTATTTACTCTACACATTTTAGATTCTCAAAAATAATTATAGGGGATACTTCACTTTCGAAAAAATATACCAAATATTTACATTTCCAATGACACTAACAATACTAACTAATTTTCTTATAATGTATGAAAATTAGTTACATAAGCTTATAATAAATACCAAATAAAATAATTCTTTTAAAATAAAATTTTGCACACTAAAATGAATACACTCCACCCGATGATATATTTTTTTTTTCATTCTATATGAATTCAGAAATCATATATTAGTACATAATCAATTGTATATGAATCTAAATATCATATATAGCACATAATCAATACCATTTAATAACTTTCATCCTTAATTTCTCTTCTTTTAGTTATAATATAAAGTATGAGATTCTCAATAAAAGGTGAGCACATACGAGTGAAGGAAAAAAAACAACTTTCCTTTTATTTCAATTTTTGGGTTGGTGAACAAATTTTTTTTATTTAAAAAATGAATTTCCAAATCATGTTCAAATTTCATATCTTATTATAAATACTCCTGTTATAGTTTATTTTATCACCCCAACATCACTCCCTCTCTTCCCTTTAAGACAACATATATTGTGTTTGTGTTCATAGAAATGGCCATTGAGAGTAGCAACAACGGTTCTGACAGCAGCAAAACCATTAAAAACTCTCCTTTTGGTTCTCCTCATTCTCCCCCACCACCACCTCCTCCTCCTCCTCATCGCGAAACTTACAAATGCTTTATATGCTTGTCCCCTTTTCCCAACCCTGTCTTGTTGGGAAAACACCATAGAGAAGATCAACCCTGTAGCACACAAATGCAAATCAAGAATATGAACGAAACCTCTTTGAATATGATTGGTAACGTTGTATCTGTTTTGCAACCCCCACCACGTCCGCCACCACTACCATCGCCACCTACACCACTACCTACTGAGAACGAGAGAACCTTGGAAACACCTTTTCTGATCACCAATGCAACTGGTGAGAATGTGATATCAGGTGGGATTGACTTCCTCAATCGCTTCCATCCTTATCTGAGGCAAGAATACAATCCAATAAGTGTCGTTGCTGCTATTGATCGCTGCCCTTCTCTGGACAACCGAACCCTTGACCTGATTTCGCAATTGGAGCCTACTCGCAACTTTCTCTGTATGATTGAGAACCAAACTACTAGAGCAAGTGGAAACGCTACATATGGTGCTAATGCAACGTTGTCGAGCCGTCCGACTACACCAGTGGACTTGACATTCAAGCTTTAGGATTTTAATTTTGAGTCTATTGGGTGTGTTATGTTTTTGTCATGTTCTATCTTCTATTAGTTGTTATATTTTTCTTCTATCTTCTTTTATGCATGTTTGAACATTCAATCAGTTGTGCTGGGAAGAGGTTGATTTGGGTGTTATCTTATTTCCCGTCATCTTTCCATTGTGTTGAGTCTTTAATTTGAGTTGTATTCATCAGTTTGTTTTCATTTGAATATGAATATGATGTATGACGGATGCATCTTCATTAGTGTAAGAATGATGTTGAGTTAAACCCATTTATTCTTTGAATTAATGCGAATATTAATTGTGAAGGTGAAAGCCTTCTAAAATTTTTGGAAGCTTTCACTGCTAGTAATATCGCACCACTTGGTTGTTGTTGATACCAAAAAATAGCAGCCCAATGGTAAGGCCTAAACACATGACCAAGCCCAAATCTGCTAATAAAATAAAGTCCAGACTGGCAAGGGCCTCCCTCCTGAGCGCCCACCCATAGGGACGCCCAGGAGGCACGACCAAGGATACACGCCCTTGAGGGCGTTATTGTGGTTGCGAAACCAGTGTGGAAAAACAATGACGGGGAAAGCGCACCTAAAGCATAAGACTACACACAAGAGCGCACCCACCTCAGAAAGCACACAAATGGACAAGGAAAACTCCAGTTCCCTGTGATCATACAGCTTGCACGGGAAGACAAAGAGGAATCTTTGCTCACCTCATTTAGGCCCTTCCCAAGAGAGAGATGGAAGTGGTATGCCTTGTATGCTCCCCTTCTCCAGTCATTAATGGCATAAGTGGGAATGGTAAAGAGGACAAACTGGCATCTGATAAAGAGAAAGGATGCAGCTACAATGAAGGGAAAGCAGCATGGACCAATGGACAAAAGGGAAAAGACAACGACTAGTGGATAAAGGGAACATTATATAAAGGTGGCTCCATTAAACGTAGCAGGACAAAACAAAAAGGCAATAGCAACAACACATAAACATTGGTTTTTTTCTCCAATTCTCAGAAGAAGAACCTTAAGGAGAGATAACAGTGAGAAACGTGAAAAGATAGAGGTGAACCAGAGAGCGTACACCCCAAAAAAAATATTTTCCCCCAATAGCCACTACACCAACATGGCAGCTCTTGTCACAATGGCCAATACTTTACAAGCCATGAGTCTAGTCTCTACCCCAAAAGGTGTCCCCACCAAGGGCACACCCTACCATAGTTAGAATAATAGTAATAGTGTTCCTTCACTTGTAATATTTGTAGCATTTGAACGCTTTTGAGGCCATAATTTCATTAAGTTTACGAACCCAATTATCTCTATATAAGTATCATCTTTGCAATAAAAAGATTCGAAACAATTTGGCGACTCCAATAGGGAAGTTATGGCTTCCAGTAGTGAAGGAAATGGAAACAGCAATGTTTAGAAGGTGTTTGTTGGGGCTGCCACGACAAATGCGACCCCTCTAACTCAGACCCCAATCTCCACACTTGTGAACCCAGGAGTTACGGTGGGTGTCAGAAGATTGAACTTCAGTCCAACCAACCAGGGGAGCGACAACGCCAACTCTCCATCTGACACTCCAGATGATGACCAAGAGCGCCCCAACGAAGAGCCCAGCAGCGAAAGAGAGAGGTTGAGCCACATCAAGATTCCTCACGTGGAAGGGGATCAGAACACCCAGGTGGTGATATCAGCTACGATCCTCAACTCCTTAATGGCCAACTAGAGCGCACTGGCTGACATGGTGGCAGAATACAAGGCGCAGTCTGCAAAGGCGAAAGAGGAAAACGGGGCCCTGGATTGTTATGTCATAACGAGGCCCTGGATTGTATACTACACAGGTAGAAAAGCCACAACACCATGGATTGTTATGTCATAAGGGGAGTGTTTCAAAAATAGTTAGCAGCTGGGAAGGTGTTGTTGCTAGAAGACGACACAGAGGAAGGCCTAGGCGCACATCCTTTGCCCAGGCACGAGGTGAATGTCATCCTTTCTAGTGGAGACAATCTCCTAGAAGAAGTGGAAGAAGAAGAGATAGTGGAGGAGGAACTGCAAAGGAGACTTATAAAGACTAGAGGGTTCAGAGCCTTATTTGATCAACTAAGGTTGGGTACCGATGTAAGAAACGAAGCTGCGCATGCCTTGGCAGACGTGATAGTGAGAAGGGGCGGTAATACCAACGCTGCATATGCACCAGCGTCCATGGTAGCAAAGGCGCACGCTTCTGCAGTCATGTTCAAGGAACCACAACAGTAGCACCCAAGATTTTGTCATAATAGGCCACTGTATGTAGAAGCTATGATCGAAGGCGTACGGGTCAAGCGTGCCCTCATAAACAATGGCACAGGGGTAAACATCATACCTACTTACATCTTCGCAAAGCTGGGAATACCTAAAGAGAGACTCAAGAAGATGGAGAATGCGCGGAGTACCTTCAATGGGGGCTTAGTCACAACGAGAGCCTGTGTGGTAATCAACCTTGAAGTGGGGCCTATTAAAACTCTAAACACCTTCCACATTGTGGACGGGGAGCCCAGTTATCACATCCTATTGGGGCGCCCATGGATTCATTTGCACAAGTGCATTCCATCAATATTGCACCAGTGCGTGAAATCTATGTATAAAGGGCAGGATATTGAAATACCAGCAACAAAGGCGTCGTTCTAAGCTTCAGAACTGCAAGTGATTGACGCCTCAGTGTTCGATGAAATGGCTCCGCCTGGGGCTGGCAGAATTGCAAGAGAAACCAAGGTACAGATTAAAGGAAAGGAAGGCGAAGGAGCCTGAGAAGAGGGTGTCAGTGTTCAAAAGACTTCGCTCACCAGATGACGAAAACGCACAGGGGTCAGGATCAAAGGCCAAGTTGAAGTTGAAAAAACAGTACCTTCTCCATGGAGGGGCCAGGTGGGCCATCCTCTAGGAATTCGTGGGGCCGACCAAGCCCAAGCTAAGCGACTTGGCTAGCCCCACCCTCATGAGCGTCATAAGAGGGGAAGCAGGGCCCGCTTCACAGAGGAAGGCTATGAACGCTTAGGAACAAGGGAATGAAGTAGATGGTCCGCAAAAGTTAGAGGAAATCAACATGGGTGAAGAAGGCGAGCACATGCCACTTTTCATCGCCTCTTCACTCACCCAGTCTGAAAAGACAGATTTGGTCGCCCTACTGAAAGAATTCAGAGAAGTGTTTGCCTGGAAATATGAGGAGATGTCGGGGCTCAACCCCAAGTTGGTGACGCACAACCTGGCAGTGAAGGCCGATGCGGTACCCGTAAAGCAGTCGCCCAGAAAGTTTAGTCCAGAAATTGAGAAGGAGGTCAAGGATGAGGTGCAAAACTACTGAGGGCGCGCTTCATCTGGCCCATACAACACCCATCTTGGTTAGCCAACATAGTTCTTGTAAAGAAGAAAAATGGATGAATCAGATGTTGCGTGGATTTCAGAGATCTGAACAGGGCGTGCCCGAAAGACGACTTCCCACTGCATCATGTTGACAGCATGGTGGATGCGACGGCTATGCACGAGCGCTTTTCCTTCATGGACGGTTTCAGTGGCTACAATCAGATAAGGATGGCAGAGGGAGATAAAGAAAACACCATCTTCAGGACACCAGTAGGTAACTTCTTCTATGTGGTTATGCCATTTGGACTCATGAATGCCGGAGCAACGTACCAGAGAGCGATGACAGCAATCTTTCACGACATGATGCATGACATAGTGGAAGACTATGTTGATGATATAGTAGTGAAGTCAAGAAAGAAAGAGCAACACTTAGAACCGTTGAAAGTTTTCTTCCTCAGGTGCAAGAAGTACAAGCTGAGAATGAATCCGTACCAAAAAGGAGTTACAACAAATAATGGGCGAGCTTGGGTATATCCGTCAATTCATACCTGCAATTGGAGAGTTGTTGAGGCTAATGAGGAGTCTTCTCAAAGGAAAGGAAGTGTTCAAATAGGAGAAGGCGCATCAAGACGCCTTTGACAGAATAAAGAGGGCCTTGGCGTCTCCTCCTGTGATGATGACACCACAGAAAGGGATACCGCTCAGGGTGTACATAGCCACAACTCAAACAGCAGTGAGCGAGCTCTTCGCACAGGAAGTGGAAGGTTCAGAGCGTCCCATTGCTTATTGGAGTAGAATGTTGAAAGGGGCAGAAGTCAGATACTCCGTCCAAGAAAAGCAATGTTTGGCTTTACTGTATGCCACCCAGAAGTACCGCCATTACTTCCAGACACACACCATCCATGTGGTAACAAAAGCTAAAGGGATCAAGTATATGTTACAAGGCTCCGTCCTTGTAGGGAGAATAAGCAAGTGGGCGCTCACCTTGATCGAATATGAAATACACTTGATGACACCCACAGCGTTGAGGAGTCAAGCATTGGCTGACTTGATGTCTATCTGCGTGATTCAGGAGGAAGAAGGAGTCTCAGAACCTGTCAACACGTGTGAAGAGCCCGGGGTATGGACGTTGATGTTCGACGGCTCGTCATCGTCACCCAAAGGCGGAGCTGGGGTCACTTTATCAAATGAAAAGGGAGATGAGCTAGCTTTCGCTTTCCAATTGGAGTTCTAGTGCACCAACAACGAAGCTGAATACGAAGCCCTCTTGCTCGGGCTTGATGTAGCAGTGGAGTTGGGGATTCGAAGAATCATTGTGAAGGGGGACTCCAACTAGGTAGTGAAGCAGCTGAAGGGGGAATATGGGGTAAAAGAAATGTCTCTAGCGTTGTGCAGGGAAAGGGCGCAGCAGGCTCTAGCAAAATTCAAGCTAGAATCCCTGGAGCATGTGCCACGGGCAGAGAATAGGAAAGCGGACGCCCTCGCCACCCTGGGAAGCAAGACGGTTATGGCATAAGGCGAGCACATGGTGCATTTCAGGAAGGCGTACCAACCCAAAATCCAAAGTGGTGTACAAGAAAGCCAGGCAAGGGAAGATTGGAGGACTCTTGTAACATCCCCAATTTTATAAATTGCTAAGTGTAGTAGTTAGTAGAATTTTGATAAGTATAGCAACCTTCTTATGTTCTTGAGTGTGTTAAGAAGTGTTTAAGAAGTGTTTAGAAAATAGAATTTTGATCAGAATAAGATTGTATAAGTCAAGGGTAGTTTAGAAGTGGGTATAAATTAGCTAAGGGTTGTGTGTAGACTTGCGTATGGGTTAGGCATGGCTTAGGACTCTTAGAATGCATGAAAGAATGGAAATTATAGGCTCTTAATCGATTATTAATCGATTAAGATTTATGAACATGTCAGCCCTTAATCAATTAATCCTCAGATTAATCGATTAAGCTTTGAAATTTTATCAGCCTTAATTGATTATTGTAGGCTTTAATCGATTATTTTTATGCACAACATCAGGTCTTAATCGATTAACATATCAGTTAATCGATTAAGCCTTGTAATATCAGTTTAATAAACACATTTTATGAGGCAAATTTCATAAGTTTCCTCTTTCTTCTTCACGCGATCTTCTTCTCCTCTTTAACCCTAGGATGTTCAAATCCTCAAATCAACTCAAAGTCTCACCAAATTAGCACCACAAATCACTCATCTATCAATCCCTTATGAGTTTTCCTCTCTCAAATCTCATTTTGAACCCTTTTTCTCAAAAGCCCCAAATCAAACCCTAAACCTCAAATAGCTCAATCCATATTATAGAGTCTTTCAATCATCAAGGGAGCTTGGGAAAGTGGTTAAGGGCAAGGATTAGGAGGCTAGGACGCTATAGTTGGAAGCTTGGTGTTGGTGCTTCAAGCTTTCTCATTTTTCTCCTCTTCCCTTCAAGAGGTAAGGGGGAGTACTTTCGTTTAAATTAGGGAAAGTGTTTAATGATAATAATAGGGTCATAATTAGATGTATGTTGATATGTTAATGTGTGAAATTATATGTTATCAACCTAGGGTGTATGTAAGTTAACGAATTATTATAAGCGAATGATATAGTTAAAGAATGAATTCTATTTTTAAGTGTCATTGAATTAAATGAATGAATGTTATTGTTAATGTTATGAATGTTGATATGATTGAATGTTATTATTTATAAAGTATGGCCATTTACCCTAAGTTAGAGAACCCAACCAAATTGGTATAAAGTATAAAAAGGGCTTGATTATCAAAAACAACCTAAAATAAACTAGAAACACGTGCACTCAAGGAGTAAGGTGGACGTTAGGGGTACGGGGAAAAACATACGTATACCGTGAAGGCAAGAGTAACTAGATTGTGCCATTGAAACAATCGCCGAGAATTGTTGTGGAAAACTTTGATCTTCCAAAGGACACGGGTTCACAACCCGTGTTGGGGATTGGTTTTATGCAACCATAATAATTCTGTCAGTTACTTTGGCTTTTCATGGCCAGTTGAGGGTGATTTTTGCTAAAACCAATTTGGACAAATCAAACCAAATTGTACGAGGAACCCTCCTTCGGGGAGTATGTGAAGTACTGAGCTAGCGGGTGAGCGAGGAACCCTCCTTCGGGGAGTGTGTGAAGCACCCAAACAGGGGTTGAGAAATGCTTACTCCTGGTCGGTTTTTCCCTAGAGTGGAGGTGTAACATCCCAAACTTTACTTATATTGTAATTTATGTTATGATGGTCTTAGGGTAGAAGAAGTTAGAGCAAGAGTGAGAAACTTAGCCAAATTAGCATGCAATCTTAGGTTTAAAACATAGGAACTTAGGAAATTAAAATAATAAGTTGGTAGCTCAAAAGATAAATTCCACTGTTGGATGTGAAGTAGGATATGCAAGGAAGCTTGAATTAAAATTTGAGGAAGATCCAACGGGTAACGAAGAAGTTATGGCCATTCAAAGTCGGGGTGCTGAAAACTCTACAACTTAATCGATTAAGCTGCAGCTTAATCGATTAAGTCCAAAATGTTGGAATCTTCATAATCGATTATTAATCGATTAAAGTGGGTCTGTGCAGAAAAATTAAAAGCGTTCTCTCTTCTCTTTCTTGCCATATTCGAATCCCTCTCTCTCTTAGGGCACCAAACCTTCCATTTTCATTAATCAATCCTCAAGAGGATCACTCCAAGTCCATCCACAAGTCCTTCCTTGTTTCTCCAAGTAAGTGGTTGTTGATGTTGTTCTTCTCTTTCTCTCCTTAAGAATTCGAATTTCTCTCTCTCTTCCTCTCATGGAGCTTTAGGCATCAACATAGAGAAACCATGAAGGGGGGGTCACGAATTTCCCTCAATATTGTGGGTAAAAGCTTAATGTTTGTCTCTTTATTTTATGGATTTTAGGTTCCTCCCTCTCTATTGAGTTGTGGCATCTTATCAAGTGTGCTCCAAGAAAAAATTCTTCCTCTAATTCAAAGAGCTTGAGGTAAGGAGTAGGTTATAGTGAGTATTACCTTACTCTGGGGTTTAGTTTACAATATGTATATAATGGGTACTAAGAGTTATGTGTTAGTCTAGGTGGTTATACCATAGGGTAGTCAATAAGTAGAGTTTATGATTTAGGGAAAATAATTAGATGATGATATGTTTCATTTTAATATTTGGTAGATAAACTTGTGACTTGGTGATGTTTATAATTTAAGTGCTTATTTTGTTGAATGAGTGAGCTATGGTATGATTAGAAACCAAGGCAAAGAATGGAAATCATATAGGAAGGGTAGTTGATAAATAGTATTTATGAATCAATGATAATGATGATGATAATGATAAAATGTTGAATTGTGCTAAATAAATTATGAGATGTAATGGTGATGAATTTAATAATATGTTGATTGGTGCTAATTACACGATAAGATATGATTGTGATGAGTTGATAATGTAAATGTGAACTGTGGTGATTGAGTTGAGTAATGTACTTGTCATAAAGTGTAAGTGGTTGAAAGGAGTAATGAAATGGTTGATATGAATAAGAGGAGATGTTATTATAGAAAATGAATATGAGAATGTTCCTGGACGCAGTAAGACGTGATCGCACATGAGTGCGAACGCTGTAGGTCGTGACCAGGGAAAGGAATGTAAATACACCCGGACGCAGTAGGACGTGACCGCACATGGGTGCAGACGCTGTAGGTCGTGACCGGGGGAGAATAAAAATGTCCCTGGACACAGTAAGACGTGACTGCACATGAGTGCGGACGCAGTAGGTCGTGACCAGGGGAATAAGATGAAAGTAACACACCCGGACACAGTAAGACGTGACCGTGCATGGGTGCGGACGCAGTAGGTTGTGACCGGGGGAGAATAAAAAATGTACCTGGACGCAATAAGACGTGATCGCGCAGGGGTGCGAACGCTGTAGGTCGTGACCAGGGGATAATGGAAACATACCTGGACGCAGTAAGACGTGACCGTGCATGAGTACGGACGCAGTAGGTCGTGACCAGGGACAAAATGAAAAGAGATGTGATTATATTGGAAAAGCATAGACTAAAAGACTTGATAAAAGTGATGAGTAAGAACAAAGTGGAAATAATTGAATTGTAAAACCAACTGATATGTTGACCATGAATTGTGTTATGCAGAGTTTTATTATATTGTTATCGAATTGTTAAATGTGTTTGGCTTAGTATAGCATTATGTCATAATTGGAAACTGCTTCCCCATTTTATGTGTAATACTCACTCCTTACTATTACCACAGGTACCGAGGCAGAGTTTACACATGACCAGGCCGAGCAGGAGTACTCTCCCTCACAGGGAGAGTAGGGTTGGGATTAGATACTTTTGATTTGACCTAAGCCTCCGTATTATTAGATGTATATGTGCTGTATATGTTCTTTTGAGTGAGGCTTAGGATAGTTTCATTTGTGCATTGCTTATGATTCATTTTTGGGCATAGTTGCGGATATGGTCTCTTGTTTTGCATGCTTTGTACTGTTGCTGGCACTCTGACACACTATTGTTGATGTTTTACACTTGAGCCCATGGGGCAACTATGTGATGCACTTATTTCTATATTTGAGCCCTGCTGGCTACTGTTGATACTAAATAATTGTGTTTATCAGGTTGAAGATTTAGAAAAGTCCGAAAAATAAACAAAACTCCGTTCGTTTGACGGTTGATTTTAATGTAATAAAAATGAATTTTTAAGTCCGTATTTTTGATATAAGGGGAATTAAGGGTAAATAATTATTGGGTGTTACATTTATGGTATCAGAGCAGTTTCCCTCGGCTATTGGAGTTATGAGCTACTCCAGTGATTACTCACCAAGCGAGTAATCGATAATTATAGTTTAGAGTCTAGAATATATTGATAGGATGTTTATACTGCTAATCATGCTATTAAGCATTAACTGTCGGCCTTATGCATGATTAAACAGAATGGCTGGTAGGCGGGTTAACAATGATGGGATCCGCGCTATTCTGGAACAACTGGTGCAGCTGCAACAGAACCAGTGGAATAACATAGCAGCAGCAGCTGCAGCAGCAGCAACAGCCACATCAGCAGCAATGAATCCTCAGCCACCAGCTCCAGTTGCTATCGATTGGTTGGCACGGTTCAGAAAGAATGATCCGATGAAGTTTGAAGGAGGGTTCAATCCCGATGGGGCACAACTTTGGTTGCAAGAGATCGAAAAGATCTTGAGTACCATGGCACCACCGGAGGAACAAAAGGTTCTGCTAGCACAATACATGTTGACTAGTGAAGCAGAACACTGGTGGCAACAGATGCGGAGGAGTTTGGAGGCGAGCAACCAGGCGATCACTTGGGGTTTGTTCAAGGACCGTTTCCTCAGCAAATACTTCCCTGAGGATGTTCGTAGAGAGAAGGAGATAGCCTTTCTGCAGCTCGTTCAAGGGAGCATGAGCGTCGGGGAGTATGCTGCTAGGTTTGAGGACTTGATCCGATATGCAGGGAGTTACAGAGATGCTGATGAAAGGACCAAGTGCATCAAGTTCGAGATCGGACTTCGTTCTGAAATCAAGATGGATTTTGAGTATCAGAACATCGCCAACCTGTCTCAATTGATCAACATGATTAGTACTTATGAAAAGAGTAGGAAATAACGGGCAGCTGAGAAAAGAAACAGAAATGTGCAGAAGACTGGAGGTCCTATTAGGGGCAAGATTTCGGTGCAGCGACCAGGTCCTTACTCCCAGCCTAGAACAGGCCCAGCAGTGAGTACCTACGGTCCTATTCCGACTTGTCCACATTGTGGTAAGCAGCATAGGGGAGATTGTTGGAGGTTGGACCAGAGCAAGGGTGGGATAGTTTGTTACAAGTGCGGTCAGCCGGGTCACATCATGATGAATTGTCCCAGAAATGCAGTGAAGAAAGAGGTGAATGTGGCCAAGGTACAGAAAGCTGGTGACAATCGGGTAACTCAGAAGGGCAAGGTGTATACTCTGGACGGCGAGGAAGTTACTAAGGCAGATGAGCTGATTCGAGGTATTGGCCATATAAATGATGTTGCATGTGGCATTCTCTTTGATTGTGGAGCTACACACTCATTCATTTCTATCAATTGCATGAAAAGATTAAAGTTATCTGCTATTGAGATGCCGTTTAAATTGTCTGTGTCTACCCCTACAAATTCAGTTGTGGTTACATCTTTGATGTGCTTATATTGCCCTCTTCGAGTATTAGAGCGGGAATTCAAAGTAAATCTGATATGTTTGCCCTTAACCAAGCTGGATATCATTCTAGGCATGGACTAGATGTCCCAGAACCGTGTCCTTCTTGATTGTAGCCAGAAGTCAGTAATTTTCTGTCAAGTTTCGGTGTCGGCATTAGATGATGAAGAAGCATCAGATATCGGTAGGCTCCCAGTGGTTTGTGAGTTTCCGGATGTTTTTCCAGCTGACATTCCCGGATTACCTCCAGCCAGAGAAGTGGAATTTGGCATTGATCTTATGCTTGGTGCCGGCCCGGTATCTAAAGCACCTTACAGAATGGCCCCTCCAGAGTTGGAGGAGTTGAAGAGGCAGTTGGAGGAGCTGTTGGCAAAGGGTTTCATAAGACCGAGTGTTTCCCCGTGGGGAGCTCCTATCCTCTTTGTTAAAAAGAAGGATGGAAGTGTTCGCATGTGCACTGATTACCGTCAGTTGAATGCGGTGACGGTGAAGAATAAATATCCGCTCCCACGCATTGATGATTTGTTGGATCAGCTTAGGGGAGCCGCAATTTTCTCAAAAATTGACCTCCGATCTGGATATCATCAAATCCGTATCCGAGAGGAGGACATTCCAAAAACTGCTTTTAGATCTCGGTATGGGCATTTTGAATATGTGGTGATGCCTTTCGGTCTCACGAATGCACCTGCCATCTTCATGGACTACATGAACAGGATCTTCAGGCCGTACTTAGACTCATTTGTCATCGTGTTCATTGATGACATTCTTATCTATTCCAAGAGCCAGAAGGAGCATGAAGAGCATTTGAGAACGGTGCTCCAAGTTCTCAAAGACAAGCATCTTTATGCCAAGTTTTCTAAATGTAGTTTCTGGTTGAATAAAGTGCATTTTCTGGGGCATGTAATTTCTGAAAAGGGTGTTGCTATTGACCCTTCTAAGGTGGAAGCGGTGCTTAAGTGGGAGAGACCCAAGTCCATCACTAAGATCAGAAGTTTCCTTGGTATGGTTGGGTATTATAGGAGGTTCATTGAGGGGTTCTCTAAACTAGCCCTTCCTTTGACCACTCTTACGCGGAAAGGTGTTCCGTTTGAATGGACCCCAGAATGTGAAGATAGCTTCCAAGAGTTGAAGAGGCGATTGACGAGTTCCCCGGTGTTGATTTTGCCGGATCCGACTCAATCCTTTGTAGTGTACTGTGATGCTTCAAAACAAGGGTTGAGTTGTGTGCTGATGCAGCAAGGACAAGTCATAGCCTATGCATCCAGACAATTGAGGCAGCATGAGCAGAACTACCCCACTCATGATCTTGAATTGGCGGCAGTAGTTTTTGCTTTAAAAATCTGGAGGCATTATCTATATGGCTCAAAGTTTGAAGTCTTTAGTGATCATAAAAGCCTTCGCTATCTCTTCGATCAAAAGGAGTTGAATATGAGACAGAGGAGGTGGATGGAGTTTCTGAAGGACTATGATTTCAATCTCCAGTATCATCCAGGCAAAGCAAATGTAGTGGCTGATGCATTAAGTCGCAAGACTTTGCATGTCAGCAATTTGATGGTGAAGGAGATGCAGTTAATCCAAGAGTTCAGTGACCTCAATTTGAACAAGCAAGTGAAAGAGAAGAGCATTGTTCTAGAAATGTTGCAGGTTACTAATGACTTGATGGGTCTTATTAGAGAAAGACAAGCTGATGATGCAGAACTACAAAAGTTGTTGGAAGGGGCATCGGGAAATGAAGAGCTCGATTTTGTAAAGAGTTCAGATGGCATTATCCGATTTAGGGGTCGGATATGTGTTCCCATGGACTTCGAGATCAGAAGGGATATCCTATGGGAGGCGCATCGGACCAAAATGAATTTTCATCCTGGTGCAACAAAAATGTACCAAGATCTGAAAAAGATTTATTGGTGGCCAAAGTTTAAAACCGATGTAGCAGATCATGTATCTCATTGCCTTACCTGCCAAAAAGTTAAGATTAAGCATCAAAAGCCGGGTGGTCCGTTGCGATCACTTGAGATTCCGGAGTGGAAGTGGGATAGCATAGCTATGGATTTTGTGACGGGTCTACCTAGGTCGGCTGCAGGATGTGATGCAGTTTGGGTGGTTGTGGACCGTCTCACAAAGTGTGCTCATTTCATTCCGATTCACAAAAAGTACACTCTGGAGAAGTTGACTCAGTTGTATATCAGGGACATAGTCAAGTTGCATGGTGTTCCTACCAGTATTGTATCCGATCGTGATCCGAGATTTCTGTCTAGATTTTGGCAGGGTCTTCAGGAGGCATTGGGTACTAAGCTGAAATTTAGTACGACTTACCATCCGCAGACAGACGGACAATCTGAGCGTACTATCCAGACACTGGAGGACTTGTTGAGAGCATGTGTTCTGGAGCAGACTGGTAGTTGGGAGCAGTTATTGCCGTTGATGGAGTTTACTTATAATAACAGTTTTCACTCCAGTATTGGCATGGCACCATTTGAGGCTCTCTATGGCAGGAAGTGTAGGACGCCTCTGTGTTGGTTTCAAATAGGAGAGAATTTGTTGACAGGTCCTGATATTGTGAAGGAAACAACGGAGAGGATCACCATGATCAAGAACAAGATGAAAACTTCCTAGGATCGCCAGAAGAATTATGCCGACCGGCGAAGGAGACCCTTGGAATTTGACGTTGGGGATCATGTGTTTCTGAGAGTGTCCCCGATCATAGGTGTTGGAAGAGCAATTAGGTCCAAGAAGCTAACTCCTCGGTTTGTTGGACCTTATGAGATTCTGGAGAAGGTTGGTCCTGTAGCTTACAGGATTGCTATGCCCCCTCACTTAGCTAGGCTTCATGATGTATTCCATGTTTCCCAACTAAGGAAGTATATTCATGACCCTACTCATGTGGTCACACTGGACGATTTGCCTTTGAAGGAGAATTTGACTTTTGAGATGTTACCAGTGAGGATTGAAGACAGGCAAGTGAGACAGCTAAGAGGCAAGGAGATTAGTTTGGTGAAAGTCATATGGAGCAGGAACAATGTGGAGGAGGCTACTTGGGAGTTGGAAAGCAAGATCAGACAATCTCATCCACACTTGTTCAATGACAACTGAATTTCGAGGACGAAATTCGGGTAAGTGGGAGAGGATTGTAACATCCCAAACTTTACTTATATTGTAATTTATGTTATGATGGTCTTAGGGTAGAAGAAGTGAGAGCAAGAGTGAGAACTTAGCCAAATTAGCATGCAATCTTAGGTTTAAAACATCGGAACTTAGGAAATTAAAATAATAAGATTGGTAGCTCAAAACATAAATTCCACCGTTGGATGTGAAGTAGGATATGCAAGGAAGCTTGAGTTAAAATTTGAGGAAGATCCAACGGGTAACGAAGAAGTTATGGCCATTCAAAGTCGGGGCACTGAAAACTCTGCAACTTAATCGATTAAGCTGCAGCTTAATCGATTAAGTCCAGAATGTTGGAATCTTCATAATCGATTAAAGTGGGTTTATGCAGAAAAAATTAAAAGTGTTCTCTCTTCTCTTTCTTGCCATATTCGAATCCCTCTTTCTCTTAGGGCACCAAACCTTCCATTTTCATTAATCAATCCTCAAGAGGATCACTCCAAGTCCATCCACAAGTCCTTCCTTGTTGCTCCAAGTAAGTGGTTGTTGATGTTGTTCTTCTCTTTATCTCCTTAAGAATTCGAATTTCTCTCTCTCTTCCTCTCATGGAGCTTTAGGCATCAACATAGAGAAACCATGAAGGGGGGGTCACGAATTTCCCTCAATATTGTGGGTAAAAGCTTAATGTTTGTCTCTTTATTTTATGGATTTTAGGTTCCTCCCTCTCTATTGAGTTGGGGCATCTTCTCAAGTGTGCTCCAAGCACAAATTTTTCCTCTAATTCAAAGAGCTTGAGGTAAGGAGTGGGTTATAGTGAGTATTACCTTACTCTGGGGTTTAGTTTACAATATGTATATAATGGGTACTAAGAGTTATGTGTTAGTCTAGGTGGTTATACCATAGGGTAGTCAATAAGTAGAGTTTATGACTTAGGGAAAATAATTAGATGATGATATGTTTCATTTTAATATTTGGTAGATAAACTTGTGACTTGGTGATGTTTATAATTTAAGTGCTTATTTTGTTGAATGAGTGAGCTATGGTATGATTAGAAACCAAGACAAAGAATGGAAATCATATAGGAAGGGTAGTTGATAAATAGTATTTATGAATCAATGATAATGATGATGATAATGATAAAATGTTGAATTGTGCTAAATAAATTATGAGATGTAATGGTGATGAATTTAATAATATGTTGATTGGTGCTAATTAAACGATAAGATATGATTGTGATGAGTTGATAATGTAAAAGTGAACTGTGGTGATTGAGTTGAGTAATGTACTTGTCATAAAGTGTAAGTGGTTGAAAGGAGTAATGAAATGGTTGATATGAATAAGAGGAGATGTTATTATAGAAAATGAATATGAGAATGTTCCTGGACGCAGTAAGACGTGATCGCACATGAGTGCGAACGCTGTAGGTCGTGACCAGGGAAAGGAATGTAAATACACCCGGATGCAGTAAGACGTGACCGCGCATGGGTGCAGACGCTGTAGGTCATGACCGGGGGAGAATAAAAATGTACCTGGACGCAGTAAGACGTGACTGCACATGAGTGCGGACGCAGTAGGTCATGACCAGGGAAATAAGATGAAAGTAACACACTCGGACGCAGTAAGACGTGACCGTGCATGGGTGCGGACGCAGTAGGTCGTGACCGGGGGAGAATAAAAATGTACCTGGACGCAGTAAGACGTGATCGTGCAGGGGTGCGAACGCTGTAGGTCGTGACCAGGGGATAATGGAAACATACCTGGACGCAGTAAGACGTGACCGTGCATAAGTACGGACGCAGTAGGTCGTGACCAGGGACAAAATGAAAAGAGATGTGATTATATTGGAAAAGCATAGACTAAAAGACTTGATAAAAGTGATGAGTAAGAACAAAGTGGAAATAATTGAATTGTAAAACCAATGGATATGTTGACCATGAATTGTGTTATGCAGAGTTTTATTATATTGTTATCGAATTGTTAAATGTGTTTGGCTTAGTATAGCATTATGTCATAATTGGAAACTGCTTCCCCATATTATGTGTAATACTCACTCCTTACTATTTCCACAGGTACCGAGGCAGAGTTTACACATGACCAGGCCGAGTAGGAGTACTCTCCCTCACAGGGAGAGTAGTGTAACACCCTAATGAATATTACCCTTACTTCCCAAGTATTAAAAATGTGAACTTAAAAATTCATTTTTATTACATTAAAATCAACCGTCAAACGGACGGAGTTTTGTCTGTTTTTCGGACTTTCCAAAATTTAACCTGTATAAACAATTTTCAAATAAACAACTAATAGCCAGCAAGGCTTCAGATTATAGTTCTAAATCATATCAAGGCCCCATGGGCTCCAAATATATCAGAGTATATTAATTAATCAGAGTAATAGCGGAAAAATACTAAGTTTGAGTGTTAAAACCAAAAGTTAGAACTTCAGCAAATCAAAACATCCTAAGCCTCATTCAAAATATGTATATTAAATTTACATCAAAATAATATGAGAGGCTTCGATCCATGCTACGATCTAAAACCCATAACACCCTACTCTCCCTGTGAGGGAAAGTACTCCTGCTCGGCCGGGGGCTGTGCCAACTCAATCTCCATACCTGAAACTGTAAGGGAGTGAGCATTGCACATGAAATAGAAAGAAGTTTCTAACTAGACATAACAACCCAGTAGGTCAAACACAATTAGCAAATAAGCATATATTCACATAATGCACACCATACTCATTTCATCAATTCCATATCCATTATTCTTTTTACCATCCATTTCCATTATTCAGTTCAACATCCATTTTTCCTTATTCATTTCCACATCCAATCAACATTCATTTCCTTTTCTTTTTATTCATTTCACATACTCATTTCATTATAGTACATCACCTCAAGTCAGAGGCCAATGCACAGTTTCATACAACACATTTATCACCTCAAAACAGAGGCTCTCATTCCTTTCCTTATTTAAATTATGTGTCCCTCAGGTCAGAGGTCAACACCCATTCATTATAATCCATTCTGTGTCCCTCAGGTCAGAGGTCAACACTTCAATCCCTTAATTCACGGTGTGTCTCTCAGGTCAGAGGTCAACACACCAATGCATATTCCATCCGGTGTCCCTCAGGTCAGAGGTCAACACCCAACTCATTATTTAACCCGGTGTCTGTAACACCCCAAAATTTTAATCCCCGATTAATGAAATGTTAATTATAATTTAATTATAATTAATAGTTTCTAAATTAATCCTTGATTAAAATCTGTGTTCATATAACTAGTTGATGTGTGGAAATTATTTAATAAATAATTTAAATGCATAAAATAAGAGTTTTGCATATTAGTCCCTGGGTTGGGACCTAGAAGCAATTATAGGAAAGATTTTGGAGGGAAGGTAAATAAAATAATTATTTTTCAAAAACTGGGTAAAACACTCGACTATTTTTTGGAATACTCGAGTATTCTGGGTCAAACTGCACGAGTTAGTGCGTTTGGTGAGTCACAGCCAATGATTTCCCTTCGTTGACACGAAATCGCCTCCATGCCAACACCAAGGGTGTCGTGTCGTGATGCATGATGCCCCTCCATGTCTATTTAAGCTCTTCAACCTCCCTAAGCTACGAATTTTGCTCATTCTTGTTGGTGTTGTTGAAGCTAGGGTTTCGAATTCATTCTCTTCGATTCTTTGTCAGTTCTGAGTGTTAAGGTTGGAGTGATACATGAATATAAAGCTCACATCACGAGCTTTGTATAAAAACCAAAATCGTGAGGATTGAGCGAGTGTGTTGGGAGAACGACAGCTTGGGAGTTGGAGTTATTCTGTCAAAGTTGGTTTCTGGAGCTTACTTGGAGATTGATTTCTGGTAAGCTCTCGAGCTCCTGAGTCTCAAACTCAATTCCTTTAGTTAGAACATGTTGTATAGAGTTTAGAAATCTAATTTTCCCCAATTCTTATCTCTATTTCATGGGTGAACCAATTCGGTTTTGGTGGTGCACTCAAAACTGTCATGCATGTGAAGCTCAAAGTGATTTCTGGGGTTGGAGCACTTTTCTTGGATTTCTTTCTGTTGATTCACGTCTGAGAGGTAAGGGGAAGTAATTTTATTCACTAGATAGAGTTTAAATTCCATTAATTGTGTTAGAGAGCCACCAAGAGGCTCTAAGGGCTTAGATTGAATAGGAACTTTGGTTTGGAGACCAATCCATGCTCTAAAACTGTGTTGAGCAAGTTATGTATCATGCATGCAAGCTTAAATGAACTTTAATTCATGAGTATTGAGCTTATTATGCAAATTGAGGTATTGAGTTGTGAAAATGTGTTTTAATGCATGATTACTGAATTCTCTGTCAAATCTGTGTTTTGATATGAAATGAATGTTGTAACATGTCTAAATAATGTTATGTGAACTCTGTGGATCCATGGAATGGATTAAATGTGAGTAAAAATGAAAATGTCATGTTAAAACCAGTTTTCAGTGTTGTCTGCTGCGAAACACTCGAGTAAAAGGCAGAGTACTCGAGTAAATCATGTTCAAAACCATGTAAATTAAGGAAGAACACTCGAGTAGTCTGTCTGGTACTCGAGTATCGAGCATGACCTGAGGACCATTATAGGCCAAACACTCGAGTCAGTCAAGGTCACTCGAGTATTCTGGAAATGTTCAAGAACACTCGAGTAACCCATGAACTACTCGAGTAAATTGTTGAATTGAAAACCCAAATCCTAAGAAAGTCATGAACACTCGAGTAGTCTTAAGAACACTCGAGTAATCTGGAAAAGTTGAGTAACACTCGAGTGTCTTGAAGTTTACTCGAGTAAATTGTTCATAACCTGAAAACACCATTTTCAATTCTAACTTATTATATTAAGGAATTATTAATAATAGTCCAAGGATCAAGACTTAGAGAAATTGATTAATACAAAAAGATCGTTTGGTGACGGTCCTTTTTGATAAAGAAAATAAGCCTAGGTGGCCTGTAAAGTATTAATCAACTTCCCTTAAGTCTAAAAGATAAATTTCATTCATCCCGGAGTTTGGATGGTAGGACGTATTCATGTTTTGATAAACATGTGGAGGGCCTCTGGGATTGCCAATACGCTTGCTTGATGACACGTCGTTGACGTGGTCGGCTTAGTGGATGCCGATGGATATATCGTTTGGATGACGATCCGTTTGGATGACGGGATATGCTCGGGTGGCATGGATACCAAGCTTGTCGTGTACATTCTAGGTGAATGTACGAATGGTTGTATACCTAGGAATACAACGCACTGTTGAGTGCTGGGTTGTCAGGGATGGACGTCAAAGAGTGACATAGTATTATGATGGAGATAGGCTTGAGAGCTAAAGTCATGCATCATGCCATTCATTCAAATAAACTGTTATGACTGAATTAAGTGTGAACATCCTATGTGCATAACCTACTTGCTAAGTGTTAAGTGTGATTGATATTAATTGATGCATGTTACATCTTTATGTTGCATAATTTATTCTCTATTGGTTATGTGTATAGAATTGCTTACCCCTATGCCCTTGTAGGTGATGTCTCGCTACATTGCTTGCATCGAGATCCGGCCACTTCCTAGTGGCATATGGATCTATGAGGACCATCGCGCGGTGTTTGAGGGGGAGGTAGAGATTACCTTCTACCACCCGAACCCGCTGATGCGATTTCGTCCTCGTAGGTTTAGGATTCCCATCATATACACTATGCATGTACCCCCGTTTTACACTTACCATGGACCACCTCCCACGCGACCAGCTCGCTCTTACCATAGTTTTCGTTTTCAACCTACCCGCTCTCACCCTTTTACTTCGAGAGTCGTCCGCGAGGAGACTCCCCTATCTGATCCGAGGAGCCCAGTCAGGGTTTCACCATCACCTGACCCGGTACCCAGTGGTAGGGTACACTCTCCCTCGGATGAGATCGAGGAGGATCCAGTGGAGGACGAGAGTGGGAGCGAGCCTGTCATGCATTCTACTGGGAGTGACTGGAGGGACGACGATCCCTAGGTACATGTATATGGTGTATGGTGTGGATCTGAGGATCCGGTGTGTGGAGGAGATTTGTTGCTGCTGCTGTGATGATGGTGCTACTACCTTACTCACTTTACTTTTGGGAGACTACTACTGCTACTACTACTGCATCTGATGCTGATGGATCTACGTGACTATCCCTGGAGTTGTACTTTGGTTATGTATATATTGTAGATATACTCTTGTAGTACTCTAGGGTTGGGGTTACATGACTATGTAGATCTACTATGGACTTGTATATTCTGAAACTTGGAGACATGATGATGGACTATGTACTTACCACTTTTATTATCTATATATATAAATATAAATCTTATGTTCAAACTATTGCATAGTCCAACACTTTCCGCTTACTCTGATTTAGATTACTTAAGGGTTCGGATACACCCATTAACTCAATGGTATCAGCTTTATTAAGAAAAGCAATGGTAACTACAATTACTTTCAATAATGTATGTACAATCTCAAAAGACGAAGATTACCCTATTTGTGAAAAGGTTTTAGTACAACACCGAACTCGATACAAAAGTTTTGAAATAGATATAGTTTATTCTCCAAGAACTTCATATGTCGATTTGTGCACCCGATCTAAAGGAAATTTTTATTTACCATATTTTCTTAACACTCACAAGTCCATATATATTACCCAATACGATATACTTTTATTTTTCAATTTGGGTAACAACGAAGGGTGTCACACTTAGTGGTATCAGAGCAAAAGTCAGATCCTGTAGTAGTAGAAGTGGTTCCAGAAAGGTAGCCATCAACATCAAGCAGGTATCTCCAAAGTATTTAGTACTTTGAATGTTATTAAATTACTTATTGAATTTTGTATTACCCCTGATTTGTTTGTATCTTGTCTTTTTTGAGTACAAGACGCAATTGATTGTAGATTCAATAAGTTTAGGATAGAGCCGTAGTATAGGTGGTGTAATAGAAAGTTTCTGTAGTTCAACATATGTGACCATAAGCCCATAGCGCAGGTCTAATATGGCAACTAGAAACCAAAATCACACCAATGCAATGTTGGAGCGAATCACCACGGTACTGGAAGCGATGCAAAGGCAGTCTCAGCAACCCTCTCAACCGGCAAATCCGCCTCAGCAGTGTAATGTGGGTAACACTGTGGCGAAGACTCTGGCTGATTATAGGAGCTGCAATCCGCCAAAGTTTGAAGGAGGATTTAAATCAGAGGAAGCCAACAAATGGATTCATACTATGGACAAGATTTTGAGGACTTTGGAGTGCTCTGATGTTCAGAAGGTGGCGTATGCAACCTATATGTTGGAGGATGAAGCGGAGAATTGGTGGAATCACACCATGCAGCTTTTGCAATATGAAGGAAGGGAGATAAGTTGGGGTGTATTCATGGAGAAGTTTCTCCAAAAGTATTTCCCTGAGGATCTAAGGAGGAAGAAAGAGGTGGAATTCTTGCAACTGAAGCAAGGTAACATGAGTGTGGGTGAGTACGCGGCAAGGTTTGAGGAGCTGATGAAGTACTCTCCATACTATCAGAACAATCCAGATGAGAGGAGTAAATGCATTAAGTTTGAAGGAGGTTTGAGGCCAAAGTTGAAGTCGATCTTCAGTTACCAGCGGATTCAAAGTTTTCCTGCACTCGTGGACATGTGTAGGATGTATGAAGATGATACAAAGGCCGAGGAGGTGCAAGTCTCGGAAAAGAAGGACAATCAAGGCTATGGATCTCAAAGGCGTAAAGGTTTCAACAATCGAGGCAAAGGTCCATATGATCGCAGAGGGAAAGGCAAAGGCAAGGTTGATGGTTCTGAGGGAAGGAATTATTGGAGCGAGGCTCCATTCTGTGACAAGTGAAAGCGCAACCACTATGGTCGTGTGTGTTGGAGGACAAGTGGATGTTTTAACTGTGGAAAGCCGGGACACTTTGCAAGAGATTGCAAGGAACCAGCCAAGGCCAACTCAAGAGGAACTGCGGATAGACCAATGGCTCAAGGAAGGGTCTTCACCCTTAGCGGTGTGGAAGCGAATCGATCTTCTGATCTGGTGCAAGGTAAATACTTGCTTAATGGTCAGTTTTGCCATGTTTTGTTTGACTCTAGTTCAACGCATTCATTCGTTTCGCATGAATGTGTAGACCGTTTAGGCTTGATTGTGTCTGAGATGCCTTATACTCTCAGAGTAGAAACTCCTACCAATGCTCTTGTAATTGTTTCTAGAGCATGTCTTAACTGTTGTATAGAAGTGTTAGGACAAACCTCTAAAGTAGATTTGATCTGCTTACCCTTAGCACAATTGGATGTGATCTTGGGAATGGACTGGTTAAGTCAAAACCAAGTGATCATTGATTGTGATAGAAGACTCGTGACCTATAGAAACCCAAAACCCTCTGGTTACATATGTCTGTTCAATACTGAGGTGGGGGAGAGTGGTCCGAGGATGGAAGAGATCCCTGTTGTCAGAAATTTCCCGGAAGTTTTTGCTGATGAGATTCCTGGTCTGCCACCAAGAAGAGAGATAGAATTTGGCATCGATCTAGTTCCGGGAGCTGGTCCTATTTCTATCGCTCCCTATAGAATGGCACCACCGAAAATGGCAGAGATGAAGAAGCAGATTGAAGAGTTGCTACAGAAACAGATGATTCGACCAAGCGTGTCACCTTGGGGTGCTCCTGTCTTGTTCGTCAAGAAGAAAGATGGTAGCATGAGGATGTGCATCGACTACCGGCAGCTGAATAAGGTCACCATCAAGAACAAGTATCCGTTGCCATGGATAGATGACCTTATGGATCAAGTACGTGGGGCTTCAATATTTTCCAAGATTGATTTGAGGTCGGGGTACCATCAGATCAGGATTAGAGAGGAGGACATCTCTAAGACTGCATTTCGATCTCGATACGGACATTATGAGTATGTCGTAATGCCGTTCGGATTGACTAATGCACCAGCTATCTTCATGGACTACATGAATCGAATCTTTCGACCTTATTTAGATTCATTCGTGGTTGTGTTCATTGATGATATTCTGATTTACTCTAAGAGCCCGGAGGAGCATGCTGAACACTTGAAGATAGTGTTAAGCATCTTGAAGGAGAAGCAGCTGTACGCCAAACTTACAAAGTGTGAGTTCTGGCTGAAGGAGGTTAAATTTTTGGGGCATGTGATTTCAGATAAAGGGATAGCAGTTGATCCAACGAAAGTAAGTTCGGTTTTGCAATGGGAGCAACCGAAGTCGGTTACGGAGGTTAGAAGCTTTCTCGGTTTGGCTGGGTATTATAGAAGGTTCATCGAAGGTTTCTCGAAGATTGCACTGCCTCTGACGAAGTTGACTAGGAAAGATCAACCATTTCTGTGGGATGAGAAATGTGAAAGTAGTTTTCAAGAGCTGAAGGAAAGGTTGACATCGTCTCCTGTATTGGTGTTGCCCGATACACAGAAGAGTTTTGATGTGTACTGTGACGCGTCGAAACAAGGTCTTGGGTGTGTTTTGATGCAAGAGGGGCAAGTTGTCGCCTACGCCTCGAGACAGCTAAAAGTTCATGAGATGAACTATCCAACTCACGATCTGGAGTTGGCAGCTGTGGTGTTTGCCTTAAAGATTTGGAGGCACTACCTCTATGGCACTATGTTCCGGGTGTTTAGTGACCATAAGAGTTTAAAGTACCTCTTTGATCAAAAGGAGTTGAATATGAGGCAACGTCGATGGATGGAGTTTTTGAAGGATTATGAGTTTGAGCTCCATTACCATCCTGGGAAGGCAAAGGTTGTGGCGGATGCACTGAGTAGAAAGGCAATGCACATCAGTGCGATGATGGTCAGAGAAGCTGCACTGATAGAGGAATTTCGAGATTTGAGTCTGACGATGCAAGTGGAACCGACAAGTATCAAGTTGGGGATGCTGCAGATTGCTAACGAGTTTCTGCAAAGGATACGGGAATTGCAACACAAGGATGGGAAACTCATGGAAAAGAGGAAGTTGATGCAAGAACGTAAGGAGTTGGAATTTCAAGAAGGGAAGGATGGAATCATTCGCTTTAAAACGAGGATTTGTGTGCCTGATGATTTGGAAGTAAGAAGGATGATTTTGGATGAAGCGCATAAGAGTAAGATGAGTATGCATCCGGGAGCTACTAAAATGTACCAGGACTTAAAGAAGCTATTTTGGTGGCCTGGTTTGAAGAGAGATGTAGCTGAATATGTGGCATGTTGTTTGGTATGTCAAAAGGCCAAGGTGGAACATCAAAGGCCAGGAGGAGAGTTACTTCCTTTAGAGATCCCGTTGTGGAAATGGGATAGCATCTCGATGGATTTTGTGTCGGGATTGCCAAAGACATCTACTGGTCATGATGCAATCTGGGTGATCGTGGACCGTTTGACCAAGTCAGCGCATTTCATTCCCGTGAATATGCGCTACTCATTGGAAAAGCTCACTCAGTTGTACATCAAGGAAGTTGTTCGTCTGCACGGAGTACCATCAAGCATTGTGTCTGATCGCGATCCGAGGTTTACATCAAAGTTTTGGGAAGATCTGCATAGAGCCTTGGGTTCAAAATTGAAGCTAAGTTCTGCATACCATCCTCAGACCGATGGTCAAACAAAAAGGACTATTCAGTCGTTGGAAGACATCTTAAGAGCTTGTGCATTGGAAGGACAAAGAAATTGGGAGCAAATGTTGCCACTCGTGGAGTTCACTTACAACTACAGCTATCACACGAGCATTGGAATGGCACCATTTGAAGCTTTGTATGGGAGAAAGTGTCAGACGTCGTTATGCTGGTTTCAAGTGGGGGAGAGTTCTCTTATTGGACCAGATATTGTGCAAGAGACCACGGAGCAGATCAAGATGATACAAGAGAAGATGAGGGCAGCTCAGAGTAGGCAGAAAAGCTATGCTGATAGAAGGAGAAAACCCTTAGAGTTTGCTGAAGGAGACCACGTGTTCATTAGAATAGTACCAACCAAAGGTGTTAGTAGAGCCTTGAAAACCCAGAAACTATCACCTAAGTTTATTGGTCCCTATCAAATTCTCAAAAGGATCGGCCCAGTAGCCTATCAATTAGCTTTGCCTCCGTCATTAGCTAACCTCCATAATGTATTCCATGTGTCTCAATTGAAGAAATATGTCCATGACCCCACCATTGTTCTTAGCATCCAACCTGATGACTTAGAAATTCATAAAAACTTAACCTTCAAAGCTGTGCCAGTTCGTATTGAAGATCGAAGAATCAAGCAGCTTAGAGGGAAGGACATTAGTTTGGTCAAAGTCGTCTGGACTTATGGAGATGTGATAGAAGCATCTTTGGAATTAGAGGATAAGATGTGTCAGGATTATCCTGACTTGTTTGTATGAGTTGAATTTCGGGGACGAAATTCCTTGTAAGTGGGGGAGTAGTGTAACACCCCAAAATTTTAATCCCCGATTAATGAAATGTTAATTATAATTTAATTATAATTAATAGTTTCTAAATTAATCCTTGATTAAAATCTGTGTTCATATAACTAGTTGATGTGTGGAAATTATTTAATAAATAATTTAAATGCATAAAATAAGAGTTTTGCATATTAGTCCCTGGGTTGGGACCTAGAAGCAATTATAGGAAAGATTTTGGAGGGAAGGTAAATAAAATAATTATTTTTCAAAAACTGGGTAAAACACTCGACTATTTTCTGGAATACTCGAGTATTCTGGGTCAAACTGCACGAGTTAGTGCGTTTGGTGAGTCACAGCCAACGATTTCCCTTCGTTGACACGAAATCGCCTCCATGCCAACACCAAGGGTGTCGTGTCGTGATGCATGATGCCCCTCCATGTCTATTTAAGCTCTTCAACCTCCCTAAGCTACGAATTTTGCTCATTCTTGTTGGTGTTGTTGAAGCTAGGGTTTCGAATTCATTCTCTTCGATTCTTTGTCAGTTCTGAGTGTTAAGGTTGGAGTGATACACGAATATAACGCTCACATCACGAGCTTTGTATAAACACCAAAATCGTGAGGATTGAGCGAGTGTGTTGGGAGAACGACAGCTTGGAAGTTGGAGTTATTCTGTCAAAGTTGGTTTCTGGAGCTTACTTGGAGATTGATTTCTGGTAAGCTCTCGAGCTCCTGAGTCTCAAACTCAATTCCTTTAGTTAGAACATGTTGTATAGAGTTTAGAAATCTAATTTTCCCCAATTCTTATCTCTATTTCATGGGTGAACCAATTCGGTTTTGGTGGTGCACTCAAAACTGTCATGCATGTGAAGCTCAAAGTGATTTCTGGGGTTGGAGCACTTTTCTTGGATTTCTTTCTATTGATTCACGTCTGAGAGGTAAGGGGAAGTAATTATATTCACTAGATAGAGTTTAAATTCCATTAATTATATGAAATGAATGTTGTAACATGTCTAAATAATGTTATGTGAACTCTGTGGATCCCTGGAATGGATTAAATGTGAGTAGAAATGAAAATGTCATGTTAAAACTAGTTTTTAGTGTTGTCTGCTGCGAAACACTCGAGTAAAAGGCAGAGTACTCGAGTAAATCGTGTTCAAAACCATGTAAATTAAGGAAGAACACTCGAGTAGTCTGTCTAGTACTCGAGTATCGAGCATGACCTGAGGACCATTATAGGCCAAACACTCGAGTCAGTCAAGGTCACTCGAGTATTCTGGAAATGTTCAAGAACACTCGAGTAACCCATGAACTACTCGAGTAAATTATTGAATTGAAAACCCAAATCCTCAGAAAGTCATGAACACTCGAGTAGTCTTAAGAACACTCGAGTAATCTGGAAAAGTTGAGTAACACTCGAGTGTCTTGAAGTTTACTCGATTAAATTGTTCAGAACCTGAAAAAACCATTTTCAATTCTAACTTATTAAATTAAGGAATTATTAATAATAGTCCAAGGATCAAGACTTAGAGAAATTGATTAATACAAAAAGATCGTTTGGTGACGGTCCTTTTTGATAAAGAAAATAAGCCTAGGTGGCCTGTAAAGTATTAATCAACTTCCCTTAAGTCTAAAAGATAAATTGCATTCATCCCGGAGTTTGGATGGTAGGACGTATTCATGTTTTGATAAACATGTGGAGGGCCTCTGGGATTGCCAATACGCTTGCTTGATGACACGTCGTTGACGTGGTCGGCTTAGTGGATGCCGATGGATATATCGTTTGGATGACGATCCGTTTGGATGACGGGATATGCTCGGGTGGCATGGATACCAAGCTTGTCGTGTACATTCTAGGTGAATGTACGAATGGTTGTATACCTAGGAATACAACGCACTGTTGAGTGCTGGGTTGTCAGGGATGGACGTCAGAGAGTGACATAGTATTATGATGGAGATAGGCTTGAGAGCTAAAGTCATGCATCATGCCATTCATTCAAATAAACTGTTATGACTGAATTAAGTGTGAACATCCTATGTGCATAACCTACTTGCTAAGTGTTAAGTGTGATTGATATTAATTGATGCATGTTACATCTTTATGTTGCATAATTTATTCTCTATTGGTTATGTGTATAGAATTGCTTACCCCTATGCCCTTGTAGGTGATGTCTCGCTACATTACTTGCATCGAGATCCGGCCACTTCCTAGTGGCATATGGATCTATGAGGACCATCGCGTGGTGTTTGAGGGGGAGGTAGAGATTACCTTCTACCACCCGAACCCGCTGATGCGATTTCGTCCTCGTAGGTTTAGGATTCCCATCATATACACTATGCATGTACCCCCGTTTTACACTTACCATGGACCACCTCCCACGCGACCAGCTCGCTCTTACCATAGTTTTCGTTTTCAACCTACCCGCTCTCACCCTTTTACTTCAAGAGTCGTCCGCGAGGAGACTCCCCTATCTGATCCGAGGAGCCCAGTCAGGGTTTCACCATCACCTGACCCGGTACCCAGTGGTAGGGTACACTCTCCCTCGGATGAGATCGAGGAGGATCCAGTGGAGGACGAGAGTGGGAGCGAGCCTGTCATGCATTCTACTGGGAGTGACTGGAGGGACGACGATCCCTAGGTACATGTATATGGTGTATGGTGTGGATCTGAGGATCCGGTGTGTGGAGGAGATTTGCTGCTGCTGCTGTGATGATGATGCTACTACCTTACTCACTTTACTTTTGGGAGACTACTACTGCTACTACTACTGCATCTGATGCTGATGGATCTACGTGACTTACCCTGGAGTTGTACTTTGGTTATGTATATATTGTAGATATAATCTTGTAGTACTCTAGGGTTGGGGTTACATGACTATGTAGATCTACTATGGACTTGTATATTCTGAAACTTGGAGACATGATGATGGACTATGTACTTACCACTTTTATTATCTATATATATAAATATAAATCTTATGTTCAAACTATTGCATAGTCCAACACTTTCCGCTTACTCTGATTTAGATTACTTAAGGGTTCAGATACACCCATTAACTCAATGGTATCAGCTTTATTAAGAAAAGCAAGGGTAACTACAATTACTTTCAATAATGTATGTACAATCTCAAAAGACGAAGATTACCCTATTTGTGAAAAGGTTTTAGTACAACACCGAACTCGATACAAAAGTTTTGAAATAGATATAGTTTATTCTCCAAGAACTTCATCTGTCGATTTGTGCACCCGATCTAAAGAAAATTTTTATTTACCATATTTTGTTAACACTCACAAGTCCATATATATTACCCAATACGATATACTTTTATTTTTCAATTTGGGTAACAACGAAGGGTGTCACAGTGTCCCTCAGGTCAGAGGTCAACACTCATTCCTTTTAATTAATATCGTGTCCTTCAGGTCAGAGGTCAACACTCAAAAACATTCATTCCATCTTGTGTCCCTCAGGTCAGAGGTCAACACCCCCCGTTAATTCATTTTGTGCCCCTCATATCAGAGGTCAGCATACTCACCATTTTCCATTAATCGTCACCTCAAGTCAGAGGCCAACACACTTATTACATTATCATATTCATTACCTCACATCAGAGGCCAAAACATACCTTCATATCCTCACATACACAATTATCTCACATTTAAATTCCACAACACACATTCAACATCTAATCATTCATGTAATTACCTTATTCATTTCCTTTCTCTACCATCAATCTCATTCACATTGTATTCCATTTTATATCCAAACATTTACATTGCCCTCCATTGTTAATTTACATA
Organism: Crotalaria pallida; assembly: GCA_037953625.1. Lineage (NCBI taxonomy): Eukaryota > Viridiplantae > Streptophyta > Magnoliopsida > Fabales > Fabaceae > Crotalaria > Crotalaria pallida. The sequence goes on from CM075653.1 coordinate 31,645,298, forward strand.
TATCACCTTTCACTTTTATTTACACATAATTAATTATTTCCTTTTCCCATATTCCCAATCTAATTCATAAGACACTACCTCTGTATACTATTGTTAATACTTAACATTTATCCTCATTTAACATTTAGGTACAACCACACACTTTCATCACATATAGTAATTTCCATTCCCTTTCTTCCTATATCAATTTATTCCACAACACCTACATATATTTGTTACCGTAATAAATTACCATTTAGTCCACAACCTTGCAAATAAAACCAATAATCACAGAGACCATTTTTGTGTCAACTTCATTATCAATTACCCAATTCCTCATTTAATTCAACTTAATTAATAACCAAATTTCATTTATCAGATAATTCATTCTCATATTATGGGGTTTCCTTTTCCTAGTCATAACACACAATCATTATGCATATTCAATTAAATAGAATTTCATATTCAATATCCTAGGGATTTATAATCTAAATTTTCTCCGCTAACACATAAGCCTAATAAGCATTATATACTAACTAGAACCTACTCCCTAGAACAAGACAAAGCTCACTATATCCACTCCCTTACCTCAAGCTCTTAGAGAGAGAGAATTTGTGCCTTGGAACACACATGAAAAATAGCCACAAATCCAATGGAGAGGGAGGAACCTAAAATCAATAAAATAAAGAGACAAAATATTAAACTTTTCCCAAGAATCATGAGCGAAATTCGTGCCCCAACAAGGTTCTCCCTAGTGGGATGATTAAAGCTTCATGGGAGGAAGAGGGAGAGAGAGAAATTCGAGTTTTAAAGAGGGAGGAAGAGAAGAACACAAATACAAACACTTACTTGGAGTAACAAGGAAAGAATTGGATGATGAAATTGGAGTGATTCCCTTGAGGATTGATCAATTGGAATGAGTGGATGTGTGCCCTAGAAGAGAGAGATTCGAATTTGGCATGAAATGAGGGAGAGAACGCTTTTATTTTTTTCACTATCAGCAGCCCTTAATCGATTGATTAATAATTGATTAAGGCATTTCCAACTTTCAGGCTTAATCGATTAAGCTGCAGTTTAATCGATTAAGTTGCAGGATTTTCAGCACCCCGACTTTGAACGGCCATAACTTCTTCGTTAACCGTTGGATCTTCCTCAAATTTTGACACATGCTTCCCCACATATCCTACTTCACATCCAACGGTGGAATTTGTGTTTAGAGTTTTAAATCTTTTATTTTGAATTTCCTAATATCCTATGTTATTAATCCTAAATCAAGCCTTCAAACCACTAGTTTCTACCCCATATCATTACTTCCTTCACTCTAGGCTTGACCCATCATCAATTATACTAGGAATTAAATTTGGGATGTTACAATTCTACCCCACTTATTGGAATTTCGTCCCCGAAATTCCGTTAAGTTTAGTAAATGGAGAATCATCCCGGTGATAGGACTTGCAATTCTTATCTTTAATTCCCTTTGGTTTCTTCTGCCACTCTTTCAATTTGTCTTTACCTAAACAGAATTTAAATTAGGGTAGGAAGTGCTCCCCCACTTGGCTTCGACTTACCCAATTACCGCTATGCTAAAGGATGTGGGATCGGATGAATCCGCTTCCGATTGTCCTTCGGATAGTTGCAGGGCAGACGTTGCACTAGCTAGATACGGGAAAACTCGAAATATTTAACGTTTCCGGAATAGTTTTAGAATCTTTCCCAGAATAGATACCCTGGAGATCGTGGCATGCGAAGGTTTTTGTAGGATAGAACGCCTTAGAGTTTGTCTCCGCACAAGGATTGACTAGCACCAGTAAGATTTAGAACCTTTCAAAAACACAAGCATTCATGAACAAGAAGCACCCCAAAAGGTTAAGAGTATCCCCCCAATGCTTAGTTGATTAGAGCAAACAAAATTCCTACTAAATGCTCCACAATCAACTTCTCCCATGAATCGATTAAAAAGAATAGGAAGGAAGAAGTCCACATTAGTTCCAAGATTTACCCAACTACCAAAGATGAAGGGTACAACAAGCTTGCCGTTGGCTGGGTCAATTATTAAGGTGGTTTGGTCTTAACGCAGGAATTTCACAAATTTGGCACAGCCGGCTATTCTTACGAATGGTTATCTAGGAACGGGAAAAGATTCGAAGCAATTGTCAAATTGCTCAATGATTGGTTTAGTTGATATGATGATTGAGAATAATTTCTGGAGAGTTTTCTTAACTCATCCAAGGGTTTAGCACTTAGCTATACTACTTTGGAACAAGTAGCATACACCAAGACTTCCTTTCTTTGGAACTATTTTCTATCTACTCCCTAACTCTATAAGAAGCTTTTGAATGAATGTTTCTGGGTTAGGTTGGCTTCACTTACAAGAATTATTTTCCTTGGAAGTCACTACTTAGGGTGTCTACTTTCACTTTAAAGGTTACAATGATAGCATTTATTGATAGATGCAAGAATTGAGGTGATCAATCCCATCCTCACGTCTACCAACAACACATCACTGTCGGGTTCTATCAGTAATGTCATCATTTAACAAATGCAAGGATTAGAGTGATCAGTTCTAACCTTACATTACGTCAAATAACAACATCACAACATAGTATTGGTCACTTGATACTAGAGTTCTCAAATTTAAGAATTCTTTCTAAGGTCTTTCATATGCTATCTATAAGAACAGAATTGTATTTGGAAAGGCAGATTTCCAACATGTTTTTAAGCAGTTCTAACCTAAGACATTACTAATCCCCTATTTAGCTAACTAAGGAGGAAACTATCTCCACCACAATCGAACTTAGAAACATTACGCATGGACTTGGAAAACATTAGTTACCTGCGACCATATCCGCTGGGTCCACCTCGTCATCCTCGATGGTGAATAACTTCCCCTTCTGCAATGATGGACCACCACGGGCCTTCTGTGCCTTAGCAGCATTAATTTCCTTCTTCATTGTGTTCTTAGGACAATTTGAAGCAAAGTGTCCGGGTTGTCCACAGTGAAAGCATAACCCCTCCTTTCGACCCAATGTCCAGCACATTCCCCTATGCATCCGGCCGCAGTGCTGACAAGTCGGTATTGGACCATAAGCATTCACTGTTGGTCCGGATTCCTTAGGAAACGTGACCCCGGAATGAGAGTATGGACCAGACTTCTGAATCGGTCCCTTGCCCCTAATAGGACCAGACAATCTCTGAGATGTCCTGCTTCGCTCCCCTGCTTGTTCCTGCTTGAGAGAATCTTCATAAGCACTGGTCATGTTCACAAGTTGAGAGAGATTAGAGATTCCCAGATAGACAAAGACAGTTTTGATCTTGGAATTGAGACCAGCCTCAAACTTGATACACTTAGTGCGTTCATCTGCATCCCGATAGCTGCCAGAATAACGAATGAGATCCTCAAACTGAGCTGCATATTCTCCAACACTGAGGCTCCCTTGCTTCAGCTCAAGAAAAGCCACTTCCTTTTCCCTCCTTACATTTTCCGGAAAGTACTTTCCCAGAAAACGGATCTTGAAAAGATCCCATGAAATAAGCTCATTAACTGCTTCCAGACCTCTCCTCTGTTGGTCCCACCAATGTTCCGCCTCACCCATCAGAACATACACCACTAGCCGCATCTACTGGTCACCTGGTGGCTGCAGTGAGCGAAACACCTTCTCCATCTCCTGGAGCCATCTTTGAGCTCCATCGGGATTGTAACCCCCTTCAAACTTCGGCGGATCGCTTTTTCTAAAGCGGCCCATCCAGTCAATCTCCACTGGTGGTGGTGGAAGAGGCTGGAGTGCTGCTGCAGCAGCTGCTGCAGCTACAGCAATGTTCTGGGCTTGATTCTGCTGCAGGTTTGCAAGATTATCAGCATGTTGCTGCTGAACTTGGGCTTGGTTCTGCTGCAATTGAACCAGAGTTTCGAGAATTGCAGCAATTCTATCATTATCAGCCCGTCTCCCTACCATACTGTTGAGTCATGGAAGGGAAACCAGTTAATGATAGAATAATTAAATAAAACTACTAATATCCTATAACTTCACTTAGACACTAAACTAAGTACTTGGGTTACTCGCTCGTGAGTAACCATAGGAGTAGTGAGTTCATACTCCAAAGGCCGAGGGAAACTGCTCTGATACCATAAATGTAACACCCTAATGAATATTACCCTTACTTCCCAAGTATTAAAAATGTGAACTTAAAAATTCATTTTTATTACATTAAAATCAACCGTCAAACGGACGGAGTTTTGTTTGTTTTTCGGACTTTCCAAAATTTAACCTGTATAAACAATTTTCAAATAAACAACTAATAGCCAGCAGGGCTTCAGATTATAGTTCTAAATCATATCAAGGCCCCATGGGCTCCAAATATATCAGAGTATATTAATTAATCAGAGTAATAGCGGAAAAATACTAAGTTTGAGTGTTAAAACCAAAAGTTAGAACTTCAGCAAATCAAAACATCCTAAGCCTCATTCAAAATATGTATATTAAATTTACATCAAAATAATATGAGAGGCTTCGATCCATGCTACGATCTAAAACCCATAACACCCTACTCTCCCTGTGAGGGAAAGTACTCCTGCTCGGCCGGGGGTTGTGCCAACTCAATCTCCATACCTGAAACTGTAAGGGAGTGAGCATTGCACATGAAATAGAAAGCAGTTTCTAACTAGACATAACAAACCACTAGGTCAAACACAATTAGAAAATAAGCATATATTCACATAATGCACACCATACTCATTTCATCAATTCCATATCCATTATTCTTTTTACCATCCATTTCCATTATTCAGTTCAACATCCATTTTTCCTTATTCATTTCCACATCCAATCAACATTCATTTCCTTTTCTTTTTATTCATTTCACATACTCATTTCATTATAGTACATCACCTCAAGTCAGAGGCCAATGCACAGTTTCATACAACACATTTATCACCTCAAAACAGAGGCTCTCATTCCTTTCCTTATTTAAATTATGTGTCCCTCAGGTCAGAGGTCAACACCCATTCATTATAATCCATTCTGTGTCCCTCGGGTCAGAGGTCAACACTTCAATCCCTTAATTCACGGTGTGTCTCTCAGGTCAGAGGTCAACACACCAATGCATATTCCATTCGGTGTCCCTCAGGTCAGAGGTCAACACCCAACTCATTATTTAACCCGGTGTCCCTCAGGTCAGAGGTCAACAGTCATTCCTTTTAATTAATATCGTGTCCCTCAGGTCAGAGGTCAACACTCAAAAACATTCATTCCATCTTGTGTCCCTCAGGTCAGAGGTCAACACCCCCCTTTAATTCATTTTGTGCCCCTCATATCAGAGGTCAGCATACTCACCATTTTCCATTAATCGTCACCTCAAGTCAGAGGCCAACGCACTTATTACATTATCATATTCATTACCTCACATCAGAGGCCAAAACATACCTTCATATCCTCACATACACAATTATCTCACATTTAAATTCCACAACACACATTCAACATCTAATCATTCATGTAATTACCTTATTCATTTCCTTTCTCAACCATCCATCTCATTCACATTGTATTCCATTTTATATCCAAACATTTACATTGCCCTCCATTGTTAATTTACATATATCACCTTTCACTTTTATTTACACATAATTAATTATTTCCTTTTCCCATATTCCCAATCTAATTCATAAGACACTACCTCTGTATACTATTGTTAATACTTAACATTTATCCTCATTTAACATTTAGGTACAACCACACACTTTCATCACATATAGTAATTTCCATTCCCTTTCTTCCTATATCAATTTATTCCACAACACCTACATATATTTGTTACCGTAATAAATTACCATTTAGTCCACAACCTTGCAAATAAAACCAATAATCACAAAGACCATTTTTGTGTCAACTTCATTATCAATTACCCAATTCCTCATTTAATTCAACTTAATTAATAACCAAATTTCATTTATCAGATAATTCATTCTCATATTATGGGGTTTCCTTTTCCTAGTCATAACACACAATCATTATGCATATTCAATTAAATAGAATTTCATATTCAATATCCTAGGGATTTATAATCTAAATTTTCTCCGCTAACACATAAGCCTAATAAGCATTATATACTAACTAGAACCTACTCCCTAGAACAAGACAAAGCTCACTATATCCACTCCCTTACCTCAAGCTCTTAGAGAGAGAGAATTTGTGCCTTGGAACACACTTGAAAAATAGCCACAAATCCAATGGAGAGGGAGGAACCTAAAATCAATAAAATAAAGAGACAAAATATTAAACTTTGCCCAAGAATCATGAGCGAAATTCGTGCCCCAACAAGGTTCTCCCTAGTGGGATGATTAAAGCTTCATGGGAGGAAGAGGGAGAGAGAGAAATTCGAGTTTTAAAGAGGGAGGAAGAGAAGAACACAAATACAAACACTTACTTGGAGTAACAAGGAAGGAATTGGATGATGAAATTGGAGTGATTCCCTTGAGGATTGATCAATTGGAATGAGTGGATGTGTGCCCTAGAAGAGAGAGATTCGAATTTGGCATGAAATGAGGGAGAGAACGCTTTTATTTTTGTTCACTATCAGCAGCCCTTAATTGATTCATAATCGATTAAGGCATTTCCAACTTTCAGGCTTAATCGATTAAGCTGCAGTTTAATCGATTAAGTTGCAGGATTTTCAGCACCCCGACTTTGAACGGCCATAACTTCTTCGTTAACCGTTGGATCTTCCTCAAATTTTGACACATGCTTCCCCACATATCCTACATCCAACGGTGGAATTTGTGTTTAGAGTTATAAATCTTTTATTTTGAATTTCCTAATATCCTATGTTATTAATCCTAAATCAAGCCTTCAAACCACTAGTTTCTACCCCATATCATTACTTCCTTCACTCTAGGCATAATGGATCATCAATTATACTAGGAATTAAATTTGGGATGTTACAAGTAGGGTTGGGATTAGATACTTTTGATTTGACCTAAGCCTCCGTATTATTTGATGTATATGTGCTGTATATGTTCTTTTGAGTGAGGCTTAGGATAGTTTCTTTTGTGCATTGCTTATGATTCATTTTTGGGCATACTTGCGGATATGGTCTCTTGTTTTGCATGCTTTGTACTGTTGCTGGCACTCTGACACACTGTTGTTGATGTTTTACACTTGAGTCCATGGGGCAACTATGTGATGCACTTATTTCTATATTTGAGCCCTGCTGGCTACTGTTGATACTAAATAATTGTGTTTATCAGGTTGAAGATTTAGAAAAGTCAGAAAAACAAACAAAACTCCGTCCGTTTAACGGTTGATTTTAATGTAATAAAAATGAACTTTTAAGTCCGTATTTTTGATATAAGGGGAATTAAGGGTAAATAATTATAGGGTGTTACAGGAGGGGCAAGTGGGTGGGGAAAAGTATAAAGTGAATGAAAATAAGGAAAGTGCATACATTGATATATATATATTGTTTTAATTCACTGAATCCAATGAAAGTGTTAAAGTGTATAAAGTGTATAAAGTGAAATGAAAAGTGTGACATTGGATTCAAGAATTAAATCAAGAGGTATAAAGTTGCATTACATATTCATGTGTTTGAGCATTACAGCATCATAAAGTATATGTATAGTGCAATGGAATGAAATAAATGAAAATGTGAAATTGATGATATGTGTATGGGTACATTTAGTTATGCTTTATTATTGTCATTTTAAGTGTTTTCCTTAATTTATATTCAAATTAATCACCCCTTAAGTTCACCATTTTAGGTACACAATGGAGAAAGATGTTCATAGCTTCTACGCCGAGAAAATATACTCTCGTCCAAAGAGAGTACATTATTGGTTGTGACCTTTTTGGTCTCCTCCTTATTGCAACCATTCTATGATTCTGTTATGTAAAATGTTTTCAGTAATTAAAGTTGTACTTAAGTCTTAACTTTTTATTTCGAATTGAGACACCTTGATTTTGTAAAAGGACTTTATAAGAACTTTTAAATTTTATTGAAAGCATTAGTGGTTGTGAATGTTATAACGATATCCTCTTATAAATGATTTCAAAGTAAGTCACAACCACTTACGATGAGATTATAGATTTTCTTTATATGTATAAACTGTTCTGGAATTGACAGGTATAAGTTTAATTTGGGGAAAGTTCATATTTTAAACAGAACTTTGCCAAAATTTTTATAAAACCCTAAACTTTAATAACACAATCAATAATTTAAAGTAATATATTTTAAGTATAAAAGGTAGGATGTTACAACTCTGATCAAGGGAGAACTCCATAGCAAAATGTTGACAAAGGTAGCCAGGGACTTTTGCCTCTTGAAAGGGGTGTTGCACAAAAGAAGTGCTAACAATTTAATCATGAAGTGTGTTGGTGAAGAAGAGGGGATCCAGAAGATGACAAGCCTGCATGATAGCATCTGTGGGCAAGTGGGCCCTGGTTTGTATAAGAGAATGCAGAGGGTAGTGGTGTTCTGGCTTAACATGAAAGCATGTTGCGACTCACTCTAGAAGGCGTGCGCTCAGTGTCAAGACACCAAGGAAGAACTTGAAATTCATTTGGTAGAGGAGAATTGGACCAGACCAATTCGGGAGTACTTGGAAAGCGGCGTCCTACCATAAAATCACATGGAGGCGGAGAGAGTGAGAAAGAAGGTTGAGCATTACTTTCTGGAGAAAGGCGAGCTGTTTAGAAGAAGCTTCACAGGAGAGGTACTTAGGTTGATAGGCAGGGAAGACCAAGGCAAAGTCATGGAAGAGGTGCATAGAGGACCTTGCGGAAGACATCAAGGGGGGAACGCGCTCTGGAATGAGTTGCTAAAAATTGGTTACTATTGGCAAAACATGAAGGAAGACACCTTCGATTTTGCAAGGAAATGTGAGCAATGCCAGAAACACGACAACAGGATTCATGCACCTGCTCTCGCAATGAAGGGGCTCAGTTCTCCTTATCCTTTTCATACATGGGCAACGGACTTTATTGGTCCAATTGACCCGCCTTGAATCTTAGCAGCAACAGAACACTCTACTAAATGGGTTGAAGCTACGGCATACAAAAAGGCGGACGTTGACACCACTGTGCAATTCATCAAAGAACACATTATATGCCGCTTTGGATTGCCAAAAATGATAATGTCAGATAATGGAACCCATATTGTCAACAAAAAGGTAGAACAGGTCCTGGAGGAGTATGGGATAATACACCACAAGTCCACTCCTTACTACCCTCAATCTAATGGCCAAGCTGAGTCCACTAATAACATTCTTTTTAAGATTCTGGCCAAGACAGTAGAAGACACGCCCACCGAATGGAGTGAGTATCTGCCGCTCGCCCTCTGGGCATACCGTGTCACCAAGCATGGCTCGACGAAGGCGACACCATTTTCCATTGTGTATGGTGTAGACGCGACACTACCTGCAGAAGTGATGGACCCCTCTGCCAGGATGATAGCGCAGAACGAAGAAAGAGCAAAGGGTAGATTGGTGACACTGAAAGGCGCTAGGGATAAAGCGCATGAAGAACTGCTCAGACACCAAAGGCGCGTCATGTTGTCATATGAGAAAATGGTGAAGCCACAGATATTCGCTGAAGACGAGCTTGTTTTGAAAGCGATAGACGCGGTAATGCGGAACATACACACTAGTAAGTGGACGCCGAAGTGGGAAGGGCTGTACATTGTGCAAGAAACACATCCCAATGTTTATTGTTTTATGCTTGAGCCAAACACTGAAAAGAGGGTAGGGCATTTAAATTTTAAGTATGTTAAAAAATATTATGCTTAGACTACTGCTTGAGGAAAGGAAACATCACTTTATGTTTTGATGTCTTTCTTGATATATATAAGTAGGGAAACCTGGTTTGTATTTCCGTCTTTAAAATCAATGAAAATCTTGAGGCCTTTGCCTTTATCCAGAAAAGTCTCTTTTACTGAAGTATCTTGTTTTAATGGCATTAAATGATAATGTTGAGCAGCAAAAGCCTGAAATAGTACTAAAAGAATTAAAACGCCTGCTAAAGAGGGCCTAAAATATTAATATGTAGGAAAGCGCTTTTAAACGAAAGAGCCAAAGGCCAATCGCGAGATCCAACGCCTAGGTGACTTTATAAATTAAAAATGATAAGTAATAACTATGAGTAAAGATGGTGTTGGATCGTACCGCGGGCACAAGACGCGTTATCGCGGCACCCGGATAGATCTCCTTTCTTTAAAAAGAAAACAATAAATTTCCGGGATCAAACGCGGGCGAAGTACGCCATATCGTGAGGCTAGAAAAGGTCCCTGGAGACAAGGGTGCTAGTCGTTAAAACACGGTGGAAAAATCTGAAGGAACAGGGGGTTGACTAACAAGGATCTCTCTTTGTTGGTTACATGCCTAAAATGGTAGAATCTGTAAGGTGCCCAAAGCGCACCTGGAAAATAAATTTTTTGCACCAATGACATGAGGGGCCGTTATTAAAAGTCGTATGTACAAGATTGCCATCTTTTGAAAAGAAGCAACATATGGCATAATGCACACGTGAACATGCAAAAACACAAGAAAATCAGATGTGCAAAAGAAGTAATGGATTCTGAATGAAGGCGTACACAACTAAAGCAAGCATGAAACATACAAAGGCGCCTCCAGCATACAAAAGAAGTTTCATTCAAAAGAAGGCCCAAAAGTTCGAAACAAAAGCAACTACAAAGCAGAATCAAGTCTAACTACAGTTTGATGAAAGCAAAAGGAGAAATTAAAGTAACATAATAAAAACATGTCTTACAACAAATAATGAGTCTAAAAGAGAGTGCTCAAGGCGACAGATTTGCAAGCATCCTCATATGACTTCTTGTTAGCAACGATCTTGTCAATCTCAGCATTGACTTCAGACAACTCAGAATTAGCATTTGCCAACTTGGCGGAAAGCTCTCCCACAAGGGCTACAAGAGAAGCATGCCTTTCCAACATAGCTTTCTCTTGCTCTTCAACAACATGCACATCAAAAGGAGGACGCTACCGCTCTATCACTGCTATGGTGCTATCCAACCAAGCACCAGAGTAATGAAGAAGCTCTAGAGAGCACAAGCAATCCAATAGCAAAGCCTTATCATTCCATGTCAAGGTGTCAACTTTACAAGAAGAAATGAACTTAACCAGTTTCAGCAAAGTTTGTGTGTCATTTTCCTTGGAGATACGAGGGAGTAGATCACTAGGAGGCTGTAGCTCGTGGTGTGCCTTCATAAAAGAATTGATGAGCGCCATATTAGACTCATCCGCGGCGTCGGGAGAGCGGACAGGCAAGAAAGCTGCAAGAAACACACAAGTATGGACAAAAATAAGAGAACATGAAACAATGCAATGCCCAAGCCATGATGTGGAAGAAAGAGGAAGCATTACTCACAGGAAGAAGGAGTTTCAACAGAAATATCCTTTCTCTCTTTTTCTGAAGGAGTGTCCATGGAATTGGAGCTTGAACTCCCCTCGTCACCTGTAGAGGGCTCCATGTTGGGAGTGATGTTCTTTTGGGCAACAGGTTTGGCAACCGCCTCAGTGACCAAACCAACATCTTCATAACCACATCTTCAGTAGCAGGGTCAGCACCCTTGAAATCAACTGATTTAGCATTGTTTTTGGCTACCATCTCAGCATCGTCGTCAAAAGGATTAGCAGCACTCTCAATAACAGGATCAACAACGACAACGTGCTCTTTCTCTAAAACCAGGGAATTAACAGGGACACCCTTGGGAAGAAAAGGTACCAGATCAGCTGCAGGATCACTTTCCTCCACAGGAACAGGATCCATGCTAGTTGGGGAGGCATAAGCGGGGATAGTCATGAGTGGCTGTACGTTCAAGGGGCTGCTTACTCTACCAAATGGGACATAAGTAGCATAACCAGTGGGAGCGGCTCCCCCTTTTCCAGCAACCTTGTTAAAAGAATCAAATGAAGAGGAAGGAGGGGCTCTTTGGTCAGCAAAGGAAGGAATGGAAGGAGATACGGAAGGGGTTTGAGCGCTTTTGGAGGCTCGAGTGGAAGATACCGAGGAAGGCTTGCCACACGCTTTTGATGAACCTGCAGGAGAAAGAATAATGGAGCAGTTAAGTGAACAGTGAGAGACAAACTAATCAACAAAAAAAGAGATAAAATCAATGAAGGAGCGTAAGCATATCATAAGAAGAGATAAAGGAAATAAGAAGCAAACAGAGAGAGGCCAAAAAGAATTGTTGAAGAGCGAGAAAGTGAACCCTGTGTGGGAGGCAGGATGGTGACATTTGGTGAATCCTTGTTTTGGGCATCTTCGCCTTCAGACAAAGAAGTCTTAGAACCATCAGCAGAACTACCCATATCAGAGGAGGAGGAATAAGAAGTCCGCATAGCGGCCCCGGAAGCGGCCCTTTCGTCTCCATCCAATTCTATATGAACAGGTGAAGACGGGGTTGAAGGAGCAGCTTGGGAAGGAAGGCGGATCGAGCGCCGTGAGGGGGCCGGTGGAACAAGAGTTGATGTAGCACTTTTGCTCTTCGAGGGCGGAGCAGCAGTTTTCCCTTTGGCCCGTGAAGAGGTTTTAGAAGAGGGAGGGCTGGAGGAGGGAAGTTTTTGATTACCTTTCTTAGGAGTAGAGGCACTAGAGGAAGGGGTCGCGGGAGCCTTACGCTTTCCAGGCGCCGGGGGATCTTCTTCAACTGTAAAAGGAAATACAACATGAAATAAATGAGGAGTGAAGGCGCATAGACAAAGGCGAATAAGATAGATGATACCAAAAGGGGGAGAAGTAAAAATAGGATGTACCTTCGCTGGTGCCTTTCTTTATGGTTGTGGAATAATAGGGATCATGGTGCACTATAGGAACCAAAGGAGTGATGACGACACTTGGAGTGCTCTCGAATCCTTTCAAACGTTGAATTATGTCACTATGAGAAGTCAACCAAGTGCGTAAGACTCCCTCAGCATGAAGAAAAGGATTATGCACAACTGGAACAGAAGAAGGTGCTGCACCATAAAGTGTAAACTGAAGAGAAGCTTCAACATCAATGGGATCCAAGAAGAGGGGACGGGGGGGCTGATCCTGACCAAACTGTCGATCAACACGATCCGGCCTATAAGCAAAAGGCCACAAGGCTCCCCCGTGGGCGCTCTTATTGTCCATGGAAACAAAGCCAGGCAGTAAGCGTGCAGTCAAGATCAATTTCCATAAGTCAAATACACCCTCAGTCCTGGCGGCAAGATGGTTCTGAAGACTAAGAGCATCTTCCTGATACAGAGGATGCAGCTTCTCTCCACCAAGAAGAAACTCACCTAGATAAGGTCTAAAGACAAAACTCTTCTCATGATCAATAATTTGCACAAGATGACGCCTTGGCTTTCCCAAATACCAGCACCATGAACGAGGTTCCAAGGCATCAGTGTCGGCATCAGAAGCAACCTCAGGAAGAAACCTGACTGGTGTAAGTCCCCGGGCTGACGAGAGCAGGGAGTGGTCGCCGGTGCAAGAGGCACGGACAAGGAGCGGCTCCTGGCAGGCTTTTAAGGGAGGGTACATGAATGAACCAACACACCAGAATGAGAGGGTGATCCTGAGACTGTGTAGGAATGGGACTACATAGTACATGAAGGCTTAAATGAATGGATTGGTACTACCCATATTAACAAGATGCATCTTCTTTTCGGTAGCCCATAACATAAGAACTCCATGGTTAAGCGTGCTTGACTTGGGGTAATTCTGGGATGGGTGACTTCCTGGGAAGTTTTCCCGGGAAATGTGCGAGTGAGGACAAAGCATGTTGCAAAGACCCTTGTTGGAATGTGGGGATAGTCGCAATCCATTTGCCTGCCAGGGATGTTTCATCTCGTTTCGGAGGCTCGGGGAAGACATAGAAACTAAGGGTTAAGGAGGCGAGCAGTGGTTTTGCACCTATCCACCGCTCCTCCCAGGTATATCTTCAGTCGTTGGCCATTAACATTGAAAGTTCGGCCATCCTTGGGATCTTTAACCTATACTACCCCATAAGTGAACACCTGCTCAACAACAAAGGTACCAGACCACCTAGACTTAAGCTTTCCAGGGAAAAGCCTCAACCTAGAGTTATACAACAAGACAAGCTGTCCTTTCTCAAAATTCGTAGGAACTATTTTTTTATCATGCCACAGCTTAGTCTTTTCTTTTAAAGCTTTACACCAATTATATGCTTGCTCCCTAAACTCAGCAAGTACAGTGAGCTGCAATATTCTGTTCTCACCAGTTGGTTGCATATCCATATTAAGAAATCTGGTTGCTCAATAAGTCTTATGAACCAGCTCAACAAGAAAATGGCAATTTTTCCCAAACACCACTTGATAGGGTGACATTCCCAAAGGGCTCTTAAAAGCTGTCCTATAAGCCCATAGAGCATCATCAAGTTTCCTAGACCAATCCTTTCAAGAGCTATTAACAATTTTCTCTAGAATTCGCTTGAGCTCACGATTGGAAACCTCTACTTGGCCACTAGTTTGAGGATGGTAAGGTGTAGAAATTTTATGGTGCACCTCATACTTGCCAGCACCTTCTCTAAAACCTTATTGCAAAACTGGGTGCCATTATCACTAATGAGAACCCTGGGCACCCCAAATCTATTGAAAATATGTTTTCTAACAAAATTCACAACCACAACAGCATCATTGGTGGGGTTTTCAATCGCCCCTACCCACTTGGAAACATAGTCCACTGCAACCATGATATATCTGTTACCATATGAGGGCAGGAATGGACCCACAAAATCTATCCCCCAAACGTCAAAGATTTCCACCTCCAAAATACTTTGGAGAGGCATCTCATCCTTTCGGGAGATATTACCTGTTCTCTTTCACTTGTCACACTGCATTACAAAATTTCTAGCATCTTTAATTATAGTTGGCCAATAATAGCCACTTTGCAAAATCTTAGACGCTATTTTATCAAAAATTTAATGTCCAGCATAATACGAAGCATGACAATGCTACAGAATATCAGGTATTTCCTCATTAGAAACACACCTCCTAAGGACTACATCTACCCATCTTCTAAACAGGAAAGGCTCATCCCAAACATAGAACTTGACATCATGTAAAAAAAATTTCTTTTGTTGCCATGTCAATTCTTTTGGAACTACCTTAGCTGCATGGAAGTTGGCTATGTCCGCAAACCAAGGTTGTGCAGCGGATACTACTAAAAGCTTCTCATCAGGGAACTCATCTTTAATAGGTACTTCTACATTCCCCTCACTACCCTCTAAAGGAAGTCTAGACAAATGATCTGCTATAACATTCTGGACCCCCTTTTTGTCCCTGATCTCAATATCAAACTCTTGTAGTAACAAGATCCACCTTATTAGTCTTGGCTTAGCATCTTGCTTAGCCAAAAGGTTCCTTAAAGTTGTATGGTTGATGAGCATTATATTTCCCATTATTCATAGCCTTATTTTGCTCTCATTGATGATTTTTGGTGCCTACTTGACATTGTTTAGAATGATTTAGTATTTTAGACTTTATTAGACTATTATTCCGGATTTTAATTAATTTGGATTATTTAGCCTAATTTAATCTATTATTATTTTCAGGTCATATTTGGCACAAGGGCTTTTTGGACATTTTGGGAGTGAAGATTTAATTTTGGAAGAGAAGATATATGATGAAGTGAAGATTGTAATCTATCTTTAGGATTATTTGAGATTTAGTTTATATCTTTTAAGATTTAGAATATATCTATAGAATATTTTTATATTTAATTTAGAGATTAGCTTTCCTTAGGATTTGGCCCATGATTTAGGCCCGTTTTGTGATTTAAAAAGTCAAATTCGTGTAGACCTAGCAGCCATCTACCATTCCACGTTTTTTTCCAATCTCTCTCTTAGAGAAGGCTTAGTTTTGCTCTCCAAGCTTGTGGTGGCTGCTAGGGTTTCTCTCTCTTCCCTTTTCTACACGTTTTTGACTTATTTCATCATAGAAGGCTAAACTCTTAGGTTAAATCCCTTTGGTAATGTATCACATACTGTTGAGGTTTTGTTCTTAATGCTATTTCGTTTTTATTCACTGTTTTCATGCTTATTGATATGTTATGGTTCGCTTAGTTCCATTCTATAGAGATAATCCATGTGTATGAATGCTTAATTTATGCAAACTTGTAAAATCTCCATGCTTTTGCTTTTAATGCTTAATTAGAGGTTAGGGTTTTGAGGTGAGAATTGAATTTTCGCTTAGTAGTTAGTTCGCACGAGTTGGACAGTGAAGAGGGAAGAAATTGATATTTTGTGACCAATGATAGAGTTGTGAACGCGAGCCAAAGGGGTTTATCCGCTTTTCCTTATCTGTTACTTCGTTTTTATTTAATTCTGTTTTGATTCTAGATTTCAACATTCAATACAAAACCCCCCTTGTTTTCTATGCATACTATGTGTTTGACATTTTGCTTGATAAGATATTCTTTGGGAGACGACCTAGGAGTCACTTCCTAGTACTATATTTAAACTGTTTTTATTTGTACACTACAAGAAAAACCCTGTATTGCAACGACTTTTATCATTGCTGGAAAGCAGTTGCAAAAGGGTATAGCAACAACTTTCTTCGTTGTTATAAAGAACAATTTTCAGCAATAAAAGATATTGTTGCTAAACAGGGTTGCCAAAGCTGTTACATGTAATCTATTTCGCAACGACATTGTCGTTGCAAAACACCTTTGACTTCTGCAACGACATTCATTGTCGTTGCAAAACGCCTTTGGCATTGTCATTGCAAAAAAACATTTTGCTTCTGCAACGAGAATTTGTCGTTGCAATAGCCTTTGTTTAATTAAAAAAAATATTTGATCAAATAAATCGTTTATGCTTCAATTATTTTTAATAAGGTTACATAATTACCAAATTTATAAAATAAAAATATTTGACCAAATAAATCTTTTTCATGCTTCAAATTTTGAAGTGTTTTTAATAATACTATACAACTGCTAAACTTAAAACATATAGGCAAAACTATTTGTATGGTCCCCTAAGTTATTTATTTGTTTTAATCTGGTCCTCTAAGTCATTTTCGTTTGAAAGTGGTCCCCTAACTCATGTAATGTTAGCATCGTTAGTCCTTTTCGTCCATTACCTCCTAACATCGTCTATTTAAGTTGACGTGGCAGCCAGAGTGCTCAACGTGGGCGATTCACATGTACCCTCCCTTTTACCACGTTAAAAGTTTAAAATGGTGGAGTGAAACGACGCCGTTTTGGTGCTTGAAGCCACTCGCAAAATTGTCGTTGATTGTGAGTGCTATAGGGAGTTCGTTCATAGAGGGAAAGGATTAACGGTGCTAACGTTACATAAGTTAGGGGACCACTTTCAAACAAAAATGACTTAGGGGACCAAACGAGCAGTTTTGCCAAAACATATAAGTCAGACAAAACCTCATCCAATTTTTGTAAATTGTGTTTACACAAGACTCAAAAAAATAAGACAAAAAATCTCTAATATCCTTTTTACTTTACTCCACAACCAACACCAGCTATCCATCTTTGGCGCTTTGCATGCTCAAGACCTTAAATTGATAAATCCGGAAAAAAATTTATTCAGTTTCCATGCACCCAAAAAAACCATAATTCAAAACCAATCCAGTAATAATTTATATATATAAACATAACAGTGAGAAAATTATAAAGTGCGTTAAGATTTCATGACAAAGTACATCAAGACACATTGTAAAGTAGTCTTAGTAGTCTTAGTATCACTAATAGTTTATTTCTAGCAAGATCATTTTAACCATGGTTTCGGAATTCAGATTCAAGCTTCCATCTAAGTTAACAACTTCTAAATATTACATTCTAACACAAGTTTTCTAACACAAGTACAAATTTCATCCAATAAATTAACTCCACAATTTAAAAAAGCAATGCTTTAAAGTTAAAAAGTCTTTTCCTCGATTAAATAGTCAAAGTAAGGCACAGTAAAACTTATGCACCCAACTCATTTTAGGAACAATTTCATAATGCAAGTAAATTAGAATTAGTAGGGAAGCCATATGTAGAATATACTTATGATCTAGGATGCATGGATGAGTATAGGCACAAATATAGAATAAAACACAACCATTAACATAGTTAGAAGAATTAAACCTGAGGTTGCAATAGCCATGGATGTCTTCACAATGCACAGGGAATAAATAGAGTTTTTGAATCTCAGGGGAACCACGATCGTCAACTTGGCCTTCTTCCATATGGTTTCATCAGTTGACCTTACTTTGTTCTATCAACACATTGAAGAGAAATTCAAAACAGAGGGAAAATAATTATGCAAACATATATATGTTACAAAAGGACAATTATACATTATTGTGTTGTTGTGCATATCAGTATCTTAAAATACTGGTACACATATGCATAGATGACAACCTCAATCATACAGCATGCTCCTAATTCAAAGAATTTGTGAGCAACTAAAAAAAATATGGCACAAAACACCTTAAAGTTCACATCAATATCAAAGTAACATCAGAGGAAAAAAAAATTGGAACACATGATTAGCGTATAAATCATATACCTTAACTACGGGACTAGAGCCAACACGAGCATCCCATAATATGAGACAATAATCATCTCCAATGCTACAGAACTCATGTGCACTTCAGATGGTTATCTCATCTCATAAAGTTCAAATACGCTTTAATGCTGCTATTATAATGCAAAATGCATTAGATCTAGAAATTGAAAATACAGAATGCCCCCCTGCCTAGTGCAATAGCACAACATAATGATGTTGCACATAAGTAGGCCATAAATCAGTCTAGCAAAGCATCAGTAGTCATTATCAGTCAAGAATAGATATATGGCAGGAAGTTCACATCAGTAATAGGATTGTAATCAGCATTGATAAGTAATAAATTAGTGTAGTCTTGTAGTATATGATGGCAAAATATAGCAGTATAGATCAGCACGTTTAAGCAGCACAGTAAACCAGTATTAAAGGTGACTGCAAAATGAGAATATAAGTTGGCCTAAATGCAGTCATAGATCAGACTAAAAGCAGCATGATAATGCAGTAAAAAATCTGCACATCTCAGCAGTGTAACTAGTAAACTATCAGACCAAAATCAGTATAAAACTGCACATCAAAACATATATAAAAAGCACAAATGAACATATATATGAATGAATAATGAGAAGATGAACAAAACCAGAAACTGAAACGAAAACTATGATAACTTGGTATGAAGATTAACACACTTGTAATAGGATCAATACTTTAAAGAGTGAGTAGATATCCTCTTCAAAACTTGAGGTCTTGGTTTATAACTTCAATTTCAAACCAACATACCCCCTAACAAACCAGTCCAAAATGAATTCAAAAATTTCAAAATCAATTCCAAATACCTTTTAACCAAAAAAAAATAGAACCAATGCAGAACAGTACGGCCCCACTCAATTCTTTGAGTCACACTGAAATAATTATCTAGTCAAAAGTGAAAACTCAACTACTTTCGCAAATCAAATAGAAGCTAATTATGCTTAGCCATAAACTCAATTTCATGAATCAAACAACACAAATCTACAAAATATAACAAAAATTTGAAAATTTCTTTGTTAAGAATTAAGAATTAGATTCATCACCTTGAGTAATAGCCCTTGGAAAGGTAGACATCGCGAACCGGATCGAATCACTCGAAAGGGATTCGAAGCTCATCCAGTCGACAATCAAGAGGGATGTTCCTCATCACCAGAAAGCTTCCATTGTTGCTTTCCCTGCGCCTGCTCCCTCCACTACCACCACCGTTGTATCCCCTCCTGCTAGGGGTTGATCTCCCTCTGCCGCCGTATCCCCTCCTTGGAGGACTATAGTATCCTGGACCGTTCCTACCCATCTTAATCTGTGCCCCAATTTTCAAGAAAAAAAATTAATCATAAAATAAAAAAATTAAAGTGCGGAAAATCAATTAAAAGAAGGAAAGGTTGTGCTTCCCTTGAGGGTACCGTCGCCACAGCCTCCGTGAGCTAAGGGGTTGCCGCCGTGAACAAAGGGAGAGACTTAGGGTTGAGATGACTTAGGGTTCTCGACGCCACTGTGAGATGGGGGCCGATTCTCGACGTCAACGCCGCCGTGAGCCAATGAAGAGTCAGATGGGAGCGTCGTGAGCTAAGGGAGAGGAGCGAAGTGAGTGGAGAGCATACCCCTTAGGGAGATGGTGGTGGGAGATGGGGATGGCGCTGCTCCGCTACTGCTGTATCGTCCACTGCTGCTGCTGATGTGTGGCTGAAGAAGACGAAGCGGACGCGGCGCAGAGGAGACTGGAGAGGATTAATCGACGCAAGGAGGAAGACAAAGCTGGCGAAGACGAAGCCGGCGAAGACAAAGCGGACGCGGCGGATGAGAACCGGAGAAGATGAAGTCGCCGCTTTAGGTTTAGTCCTTCTCTGTTATCTCACTTCTCAAATCTTAGTGTTACTCATTTTAGGTTTAATTAGTCACTTTAGGTTTAGACGTTTAATACTGCTCTGCCACTTCACTTTAGGTTGGTATCTGATTTAGGTCCAATATATATAGATTTGAGCATTATTTGGACTCCCTTTTACTATGTATTTGGCTTGTTTCTCTAGCAAATTTAGGACTTTTTAGTCGATTTTAATTATTTTTAGTAGTTTAGGGTCCTTTGAACATTTTGATCCATTTGCTAGTGTTTCAGGTACTTTTTGGAGCTCAAATGGATAAAATATTTATGGACCTGAAAAGAGGACGAAAAGATCTTGCAAATGGAAAAAGAACGGAGAGAAACGGAGCCGGAGTAGGTCCCACGCGCCTGGGGCGCGAGACCGTGGGCGCCTGAGGCGTGCCTGTGTGGAAAAGCAACAGTTATTAGACCTGCGCGCCTGGGGCGCAAGGTCGCGTGCGCCTGGGTCGCGCGTACCTGCTGGAGGCCCAATTTGATCAGATTCTGAACAAAGTAGAAGAAGAGAAGTCAAATTTGGCTTCATATCTTAGATTTGGTCATCAATTAAAAGATAAACATGGACCTTATCTACTAGATTTAATTAAGATTTATTTTAGGATTTGTTTTACTCTTTAAATAGAGGATTTGTAAATAGTTTTCAGTAGGTTTTGAGATCATAGAATTCAATTAGGATTAGAGAGAGAGGTTAGTAACATCTATTGAGAGCAAGGAGGCAAGGAACGAGGATTGGAGATCATCACTACAAGAGAGATTTGCGTGAGGATTGAAGGTCTCTTGGAGAGTTAACCTGTATTGTCTATGATATGAGGTTTTCTCTTTGCTTTTGTTTTCTTTATTTCTATATGTGTAACTAAAACCTCTTGTTAGGAACATGGTGTAAATTGTATGATGTAACTTATTTTAATTTATGATTTAGTGTTTTCCTATTTTTAATTCATGCGTTAATTGTGTTTTTATTGCATACGTAAACCTGATCAATTTATGTTTTGGATTTCTTAATTCACAACGAGAGTTGGGATTTTGAATAGGCCTTGCAATTAACGGTATAATCAGTTTAGTTATAGAGATATGATTAAATGATTATTGACTTGGTAATTCCCTTGTGCTGAATTTGTTATTTTCTAATATTGTAATTTGTTGAGAGATCAAGGATTAAGTATTTAGAGAATAAGGGTAATGTTAGAGAGATCTAACTACTGCTATTTGAGAGGAATTGTCCATGGATTAAAGGAAAATCAAAATTATAATTGAATAAGTGAATCATACAATGAAACCAAGTTCCTAACCTCTTTCTATTGCTTTCTAATCATCTTATCTCCTCAATCTTTTTATTTTTTATTTATTTAAATTTTCCTTCTCCTTCTAAAATTCAGTAACAAGTTGCATTAATAATTACGAATTGGTGAAAAGTTATTAGAAACAATTTGCAATCCCCGAGTGGAACGATACTCACTTACTATCTGTATTACTTGTCGACCTAGTACTCTTGCTAGACATTCAACAGTATCCATAGAACATTCTTTAATATACCAAAAAAAAGTAAACCCTAAACTCTAAATAGTCATTTTTTTTTGTTAATGAAAATTTTTATATTAAATAAATTGATAGGTTTTATGTGAATCTTAGGTTTCCAATGGCATACTGTTTTCTATTGATTGCTTAGAGATTGCCCTTGTATGACACTGGTTAGCAAGTTCCAAAATTAAACTAAAATAAACAATAAAGGTTTTTGTTGGACATATTCGCCATAAGACAGAAGGCATAAAATTTTGGAAAATAATTTAATTTTTTTTTAAAAAAATAATATTAACATTAATTTGTTTTAAATAAATAATGTTAATTATATTCTTAAGTTATATCCTTTTTTAATTATTTTTTTTTATTTTTTATAAAAAAAATTATTTAATCTTATTGGCAACGATAATGTCGTTGCATAAAATAGGTGTTTTGCAACGACCTAAAAAAGTCGTTTCAAAATGTCGTTGCAATAAAGGGTTTTTTTTGTAGTGGTATCGGGTACGGCCTCGATCAAATTTGGCGCCGTTGCCAGGGAATATCGATTCTTGCCAAAGGTCATTAGTAGTTAACTAGTGTCGTAGTTAGTATAGTTATTATAGTGTGTTGTGTCTGATTTGTGTCTAGTAGTCAATTCTGATAACTGGTTGAAGTTGCATTATTTGTTGTTTTGCTATTCTTCTGCAATTAGTGTATCTGATTGATTATGTGGTTGCTAATTCACATAGTTGTGGGTTGTATTTTTGAACGAAAATTTCTATCCACGCTACGATTATCATATGATGATGTTTTGTTAAGCCACTGTCACTCAGATCATCGCTGGTTGTGAATTCCAGAAATTCTTTTTCAAGTTTTAGCAGCACAAATTTCAAACAGCCATAACTTTTGATCCGTAACTCGAAATTGGATGAATTTTATATCAAACCGAAGAGAAAAATCCAAATAAGCTAGTGAAATTTTTCCATCTTTACCAGAAATAGCCTTGCTCAAATTCGTCCATCTTTAGGATCAAAATCAGAGCCAAAGTTGCTGTCAAACACAAATACGAGATTCTAGAAGGAGTTTAATGATAAATTCTATTTGTAGATAAGATTCTTAAAGATTAGATTATTCTAATGGGATATTATCATATCATATCAATTGGGATTAGTTGTAGACTTTAAATATAGGTTTTTCCATTAGATTTTGTAGATTTTTCATAGCCAAATCAGAGATTAGAATAGAATTAGGATTAGAGAAGAGAGGTTGTTTTGCAATTGAGAGCAAGGAGGCAAGACACATGGATTGGAGATCAACATTGATGGAGGGATCCACTTGATGGTTGAAGATCTCTTGGGGGTAAATTGATTATTGTCTATGATTATTAGTTTTTCCCATTCCTTGTATTTCTTCTTCCAATATGTATAATTGAACCTCTTGTTAGGAATAAGGTGGATTTGTATGGATCATAATTTGGCTGTTTATTTATGAATTAATGTTTTTCCTTTTAAATCAATTGCTTGGTTGTGTTTTAATTACAATTCATAGAATTGATCACTTTATGTTTTGCTTTGGTAATCTGAACCTTAATTGGAATATTAGGATTAAGATTAGGTCTTTCAACCAAACAATATAATTATTCAACTCGTAGGAATACTTTTGTGTAATTGTATAACTCTTATAAATTTTACTCACTAAAGGGATTAAGGGGTAAAGTTTAGTAAGAAACATAATTGCCATAAGAGATCTAGCTTTTATAGTTTCTGGGGTTTTTGATTTATTGGAAAACATATTTTCATAATTAATAACCTGATCCTGCAATGAAACCAAGTTCCTAAGCTTTTCCATATTTGCTTCTAAAACCTTTTTAGTTTCTGATTTGTTTCACTCTTTCCATTCTATACACTTATCTCTAAACTCAAAACCCATACAAGTTATACATAGTAATCGCAATTAGGTGAAAGAAATTAGAAACAATTTGCAATCCCCGAGTGGAACGATAATTTTACTTACTCTTTATTACTTGTGCGATCGGTACACTTGCCGAATTGCCAACAAGTTTTTCACGCCGTTGTCGGGGATTGAAATTCGATTCTAATTTTTTCGGTACTTATTTGTTATTACTTGTGTAACTTGTCCCTTTTCGGTACTTTTTGATGGCCCGAGCTTGTCCTTGGCAAGGGCGTAAACGGCGATGACCTCCTTGGTGGCAGCGGCGCAAACCAGAAAGGGAAGAGGAGAGCGACGATAATGGTGGCCTAATCGTGACAGCGACGAACCGCGGCTCCACGGCGGAAATGGGTCGCAAATCACAACCGGAAAGAGGACACAAACGACGGCGGCGCAGCAGCCCTAGGAGAGAGGAAGAGAGCGCACACTTGGCGGTGACGGCGGAAATCACGACTTCAACGGAGCTCGGCAGTGGCGCGAATGGCAGAGGAGAGCACTCGCAATTCCAGCAGTGGCGACGGCGCGAGCTGGGGCAGAGACGAGACACAGGCGGTGAGAGAGAAAGGGACGGCGGGGAGAGAGAAGCTTGGTCGGCGGTGGAGAGAGGAAGGAGAAGTGAGACAAAAGGGGTTCAAAAATGAAGAAGAGTATGAGGGGGGGGGGGGCGGCGGCTCTTGAAAGGAAGAAGAGGGGTTAGGGTTTCCCCAAATGCATCACACACATACACGCTTGCTCTCTTTTATTTTTTTTTATTTTTTTTCTTTTTCTTTTTATTCATTATTATTATTATTATTATTATTATTAATGTATTTTAGTATTATTTTAAAAGTACTATTAAACACATTTTTTTTAAAACATATATATTAATACACACTTTTATTTATTTATTTATTTATTTTATTTATTCTTTTACTTTAAAACTCAAAATACCAATAATCAATTTTAATTACACAGGAGCTTCTCAGATTGTATAGAAGAAGAAATGTCTCAGCTAGATGTTTGATGAAGGTGGATCTGAGAAAAGCATATGACATGCTAGATTGGAGTTTTATTGCTAAAATGCTTGAAGGCCTGCACTTTCCAATCAGATTCAGAGAATGGCTGATGCAGTGCATCACAACTCCCTCCTTTAATTTATTGATTAATGGTGTAAAGGAGAGATTCAGAAGCAGTAGGGGTCTAAGGCAAGGGGATCCTATTTCTCCCCTTGTCTTTGTCTTAGAAATGGAGATGCTTTCTAGGAAACTGAAGGCAGCAGCAATGAACTCCAACTTTAGATTTCATCCCCTTTGCAAGGACACAGGGTTGGTCAGTTTGGCTTTTGCTGATGACCTTATGTTGTTTTGCAAAGGGAATGTCAACAGCATTGAGATTTTGATGAAGGCTTTCAAGGAATTTTCTGATAGCTCAGGGTTGTGTGCAAACCTGCAGAAATCTAGCATTTACATGGCTGGAATGAAGGAGGATCAGCAGAATCTTGCCCAGCAAGTCACGGGATTTCAGAAAGGGTGTTTTCCCTTTAGATACTTAGGCCTGCCAATTACTGCAAGGAAATGGTCCACAATTTCTTGTGCTTGTTTGGTTGACAGAATTACCAAGAGATTGAAGACTTGGACTACAAGGCACCTTTCTTATCAAGGAAGATCTCAGTTCATAAATTCAGTGTTACTGTCATTGCATTTCTATTGGGCTTCTGTCTTTATAATACCAAAAAGTGTTATCAGAGGTATAGAGCAGAAGTGTAGAAACTTCCTTTCGGGAGTAAATGACATAGGAAGGCCTAAAGTTGCTATAGCGTGGAGTAAGTTGTGCAAGAACAGGAAGTGTGGTGGTTTGGGGTTCCAAAACATACTTCTCTGGAATAGGGCAGCACTAGGTAAGCAGGTGTGGCAATTGGCCCTGAAGAAAGACAATCTCTGGGTCAAATGGATAAGTTCAGTGTATATAAAGCAAGGAGAGTTTTGGTAGTGTCAACAATCCATTAACTCTAGCTGGCATTGGAACCAAATTCTGATGACAAGAGATCTTTTCAGTAGCTGCTATCAGAATGGTACTTGGAGTATGACTCATCCTTACTCAGTGAAGGAAGGTTATAAGTTCTTACTTGGCCCACAAGAAACTTTTCCACATTATAAAATTGTTTGGAACACTTACTCAGTTCCAAAGCACAATTTTATTATGTGGTTGATGATGCAGGATAAGCTGAGAACAAAAGATTTCCTGATGAGCTTTATGCAAATCAATCGTGCTTGTGTGTTGTGCAACAATGCTTTGGAGAGCCGAGATCATTTGTTCTTTGTTTGCAAGTGGAGTAAGGAGCTGCTAGAGTACATGGCTGACTGGTGTTGTTTGGATAATTGTCACTATGCCTTTGATTCTTGGTGCAAGTGGCTGCAATTCTCTTTTAAAGGCAAGTCAAGAAGAAGATTCATATTTGCTTCAATGGCAACAATTGTTTACTGCATCTGGACTGAAAGAAACCGAAGACAATTTGCATTTAAGGAAAGAAGAGTTGATCAGGTTTTTAGCTTAGCCAGGAAGGAGTTAGCCTTAAGGATTTCACTTGTATGCCCATCTTTCAGGAGTTGGTCTAATAGAACTCTAGTTGATAGGATTTTAATTGAAATTATGTAATTCTTAGGCTTTAAGCTCAAACCCTACATAGTAGGTGTGGAGCTTTTTTGGCTTTTGTAAGTGTTTGAATTTTGCAAGTTGGAATGAAGATTTTACTTCTACCAAAAAAAAAATTATCAATTTAAATACTAAAATAAAAATTATAAAGTAAGAAACTTATAAATATTTCCAATAAAATATTTTCATATAAAATATATCAAAATAAAGTAAAACACATAAAGTATATTTTTTATATAGGATAACTATTTTAAATGAATTTACTTTAGAACATAAAAGAAATGAAATATATTTTTGTAATTAACATAATGTATTTTTATAAAAATACACAACTAAATAATTGATTTTTAAGAAACATTTATTTAAGTTAATACAATTTATAAATATATTAGGAATTAAAATTAGGGATGTTACATTTCTCCCCCACTTATTGAAATTTCGTCCTCGAAATTCCAGTTGTCCCTTAACTTGGAGGAGCATCCCCGAAATTCCATCATTTGATTCCTCCGGTTCCATTCTTCCATTTGAGAAATCCTTAAGTTAAGGGTTCATCGGTATACTTACTCATATCCTGTAGAGTTTATCTCAGCCAATCGGGTCCTGCGAAATACACAGAGTTTCCACAGACTGAGGTCATCACTTGCGGTGCACCGACATGACACCTTAAGTGAGGCTTCACTTCGCGACTTCACTCTTATCCTTTTTCCTTCACCTTTGTCAATCGGATAGGATCCGAATTGAGTCATCAAGTCTCCCCCACTTAGTATCAACATACCTAAGTAGGTCGAAGGCAGGGAGAAACTAGGTTGATTCTAATAATTTATTAGCTAAGTACTTAATTGGTTGGCGAGGTGGTACATGGCTAAATTGACTTCTAGTCGGTATTATTGGTGTTACTTTTGAATTTCCTATGCCATATCCCAGCTCTTGTGTTAAGAGAAGAGGGTGAGTTGATGATTTTACTTAACTGTGGAAGTATTGAATAAAGTTGCCCTAAACAGGATAGTTTTGTAACCAACTGTTCACGACTCTTGGTAAGGCTCTTAATGGACTGAAAGTTAGATTTGTCTTTGATGAAACTAAAATTCCTATGTGGGTTGTTCTGATTTCAACTAAAAGATTGCAATAATGTAGCATGTTAATAAACGCGAAGATCGGGGTGGTCAGTCCCAACCTCACATCTATCAACAGTACATCATCGCCACAGATAATGATAATATTATCCTTTAACAGACGCAAGAGTAAGGATGACCAATCCTACCCTTACATTCCATTAAAAGATAACACCATTACAAGGTCTTTGCGGTTAACTTTCTCAATGAGATCTTACAACTGATTGGGATTTCCTATGATTTTTCATGATTTCCTACGAATTTGGATTGAGCTTATATGTGTATATACATACTCCCTAAGTTTCATAGTTCCTCTTAGTGAGAGGTCCGTAATTTGAATTCTAAGAAAAATGAGTTTAGAAAGGTCCTCCTTAAAGGATTAGCAGAGATGGAGACTTGAGATTCTAAAATAATTCCCCATGTTAGTAGCAGAATGTGCCTCTAATCATTCCGCTCAAGTCCTTCCGAACAAATTCTCTTCTTTCTTGGGGTAGTTTGAAGTAATGTGGCCCGACTACTCGCACCTAAAGCAACAAGCTTCCTACTTAAAATGGTTCAGGAACCAGTCTATACCACGGTGGGGTTTCCCTCACTATGGCATAGTGGTGTAACACGTGAAGCGATCTCGTTCCGTTTGGGACCCCCTAATAATTGTCGTGTCTCCTTTCGTCATCGCTCGTTTCTAGTGCCAATCCCATTTTATAGGTGATTAGCACCTTCGCCAATCAAGATGAGTTTGACTCACCTTGACTCTCCCAAGGTAACCTGATTCCAGGTCGCAGTCCCACTTCAATTCGAGGTACTTCGCCTTCCAATCTACTCCTCTGTAGCCTGTAGTCCACCGAATCAAGTCTTCAAATGTTTCCGATTTACGAAGGCAATTTCCATCTTCCTACCCCAAGCTAAACGATTGATCTCAATCGAAGCGGGGTGTTATCACTAGGTGCGTTGATCATAGTACTATGATTCTGTAATAGAAATAAATTATGGCACGAATGATTGATAACTATATAATTGGCTAAGTCCACCTAAATATATATATATATATATATATATATATACATATTATATATAAACATACCGACCTACTACAACCGGACTTGACACTACATTTCGGTTACTCTCTTGGTGAGATAACCATTGGAGTAACTCGCAACTCCAAGGCCGAGGACAACTGCTCTGATACCATAAATGTTACATCCTATTTTATTTTACCTATTTTAAAAATATGGATTTGACAATTTCTTTTTAATTAAAATATATATTATAATTTTTCCCTAAAATCGGACAGAGTTTCCTCTGTTTTATGGACATTCCCAAAAATTGACTTTAACCGGTAACCTGTTCAAAACTGTTTCCCTAATAATCAGGCATCCAGACAGAGTATACATATATAATTTAATTCTTCTCCCAATATCCGGGAATAAAATACTAAGATGAAAATACTTAGATTTTTGAGAAACCAAATAATGACCCCGGGCCACCAAATATACAACTGAGATTAAAAAAAATACATTTATTAATACATTTTTACAAAATGCATAGTATCCCATAATATGGCTCGGCACGACTCAACTCAAAGAAAATAAATTACTCACACTTCCCGTGGGGAAGTGTGCTCCTGCTCGGCCCAAATAACAGCTATGCTCCTGACCTGTACCTGCGGTGGTTGTAAGGGTGAGAATTGCACAACTAGTAAAGCATAATATAAGCCAAGTCATACACATTTAGCAATTAGCCTAATAACACTATCATAATCACACCCAAGCACCTATTCACTACAAACACAATCGTCTCCGATTATTAGCACCTTCTGACACATGTCCTTACCTAATCTATTTCGCCACTTTTCTATTTACACTAAAATCTCACTCTCTACACTTTACCCCAAATCTCTAATTTTCTCTTCTATCCTCTCTATCCTTCTCACTCACACCTATTCTACTCATTTTTCTCACATCTCCTTTACTCCCCCGTCCTTCCTCTTGTTTCCTTATATTTATTTATTATCCTTTTTATTATTTTTCATTTATGTTTTAGGGTGTCATGGGGCTCCTGCCACTGCGTATCCTCCGTCTACCTGGGGATACGTCTTACCGATGCACCAGGCTCTGTCTGGTCGTCTTACTCAACCAATGCGTGCGGGTTCCAACTACCACACGTCTTCTAAGGTCCAGTACCCATAGACCCCGGAGTCGTGGGGCTCCTGCCACTGCGTATCCACCGTCTCCCCGGGGATACGTCTTATCGATGCGTACGGATCCCCAAAGGCCGCACGTCTTACTCAACCCATGCGTGCGGGTTCCAACTACCACACGTCTTCTAGGGTCCAGTACCCACCAACCCCTTCTCTTTCATTATCTTTTCTGTTTCTTTGTAGTGTCGTGGGGCTTCCGCCACTGCGTATCCACCGTCTCCCCGGGGATACGTCTTACCGATGCGTACGGATCCCTACAGGCCGCACGTCTTACTCAACCCATGCGTGCGGGTTCCAACTACCACACGTCTTCTAGGGTCCAGTACCCACTAACATGGAAATGGGTGATGCGAATATCCCACTGTGTTCCCTGTCTGTCGAGGATATGACTTACCGATGCGTACGGATCCCCAAAGGCCGCACGTCTTGCTCAACCCGTGCATACGGTCCATCTGTCATCGTCATGACACCAGCTGTACGTCTTATAGGATCGATATTCGCATACCCGAGTGCTTTCTTTATTCTCTTTTCATTTCTCTTTTATTTTATGTCTTTTTCTTTTACTTTATTTCCGCCCTCATACCACACCTTATCCTCTCATTCTCCATTTCAGTCCGCCCTCGCCTAACACCTTTTTCTTCTACTCTCATATTTTCTCTTTTTCTCCCTAAACTTTCCTATATGTTCTATTCTCTTCCTAACTTAGCACCTACGCAAACCAAACTCACTTTACCTCTTTGAACACAACAAACATATAAATTACAATCATAAGTTAAATATTCCGTTAACAATTACAATTCTTATTTAATTATCACGCATATAATCCTTGACATCAAACAACATTTTACTCAGGTACTAACACTTACATACATATAGTTAACATGTAATTCAAAGAATTTATCATTTAAACATTTAACACATTTCAATCAGCATTTATCTCATATATATAAATTCTAAATTCCCTAATCACACATAAGCAAATAACCTTGATCCAGATTATACAGTACTAGTATCTCACCCACCGAGACGACAAATAAACCCCTTACCTGTAATTGCTTTAACTCTTAGTTTTTCACAAACGCACTCCTTTCCATATGCCGATAATCGCACATGTCGTGGCCCATTGCTATCGCTTGTGTTGCCCGAAAACTCCCTCGTAGTCTAACTATATTAGTAAATCGTATAAAATCAATTTAATGTGCCAAAAGCAACTCAATTTGAGATCTCATTATATACTTATCATATTTCAAAGTAGAGTATTTTCGTAAGTTTTCCAAATCAAGAAATCATTTAACTATAGTTTACAACCCAAAATAACATAGGATTTCAAATTAAGATCATTGTCTTTTTAATAAAATAGTATAGCTTTTATTTAAAATACACGAACATTTTGAAATTAACATAATCACCAAAATTCATTAAAGTTAATTAGTTTTAGTTTCAAGCCACAAAATCAAATATTGTTACGTGACACTATTAATTCCAAATTAAAAGGAAGTATTCTCGATTCAAAATTAGATCCAATGTTACAATTGTAACATTCAAATAATTTCACCTCCCCTCAATTTGAAATTAGTGTTCAACGCTTTAACTCGGATTAACGTTATGCTGAATATCCCAGGTTCCTAATTAACTGATGTATCACTTAGTTTAGGGACAACTCACCAAAACTAAACGATAGCTCACTTACTTAGGAACCCAACACATTTAATTAAAATGCTTTTAAAACTCATCTTTTGACATAACAGTTAATCCTATATTATCCCAAGTCAGTGTAACTAATTAAAATCATTCTAAATAACAGTATAATTAAAAATCAATACTCAATTACAATATCCCACATTTTCCAAAATAATATAAAACTAAATCATTATTATCAACACTAATACTATTTATATTATCAAAAATACTATTAAACATAACACAAAGTAACTAAAAAGGTAATAGGGATTTACCCTCAAATTTTTATTTTGCAAGCCGGTTTGGTTCGGTTCAGCCCCGATTCGGTTCAATGCAAACCCGACAGCGGCAACAACCTGCATCACCGCACTCCATGGCTGCGCTAGTTTCCCAAATCGTGGTCGGTGGTGTAGCTCGGTGCCGTGGCGTTGGCGGCCCCCATCGAAGAGAGAGAAACAGGGACCGTGAGGGAGGAAGAGGGATGGCCCGAGCTTGTCCCTAGCAGGGGCGTAAACGGCGATGACCTCCTTGGTGGCAGCGGTGCAAACCGGAAAGGGAAGAGGAGGGCGACGATAATGGTGGCCCAATCGCGACAGCGACGAACCGCGGCTCCACGGCGGAAACGGGTCGCAAATCGCAACCGGAAAGAGGACACAAACGACGGCGGCACAGCATGTAACACCTAAGATTATTTACCCTATTATACCCTTAATTAAAATAGTGAATTTAAAATTTTCTTTTTAATTTATAAAAATCACCCGTCAAACGGACGGAGTTTTGTTTGTTTTTAGGACTTTCCCAAAATTTCTGGTTTTCCTGCAACCTAATAAACAATAACATTTCCAGATTCCAGAAGCCAGCAAGGCTATATACATATATCACAGCTTGTGCAACTTCGTGCACGCATCATAAAAGAAAGTTTAAAACATCAGAGTTAAGCGGAATATAAACAAGTTTTGGAAAACAGTTTTTCCCCAAAATAAGACCCCTTCCCAAAAGGAGTCGTCCTGGGCCCCCAAAAAGCTATTTACATTATATATACAACAAAAATGATTCACATCAGATTACTGGGCCCAGGACATTCCCATGTCCTACATAGCTAAAAGTGACCTACTCTCCCTGTGAGGGAGAGTACTCCTGCTCGGCCTGATCGGGTGCAAACTCTTCCACAGTACCTGTGGAGATAGTAAGGAGTGAGTATTACACATAAAATGGGGAGGGAGTTTCCAATTAAGACATAATGTAACACTAAGCCACACACATATAGCAGTTCAATCACAGCAAGATAAGAGTCAATGTATCACAATTCATTTTCAAGTATTCATTAGTTTCTCAAGTCAATTTTATCTCTTTATACTCATGCATTAATATCATAATGCCCTTTATTCTCTTTTCATCATTTATAATCACATTTCTTATTCAGTGCGTTCCAGTCACGTCTTTACTGCGTTCGCACCCACAGCGCGATAACGTCTTACCACGTCTGTACGACACTCCCGGTTACAACCGGTTTGCATCACTAGGAATTTTAACGCTCCTGCCAGGCATTTGGTACACCCAAGGGTCTCTCGCTCAACCAGGACTTTCTCACCCAAAAGGCTTCACCTGTTAGGCTATGCTATCACATAATTTCCACAATTCAATTACATTCAGTTAATTGAATTCATTCACTTTTCACATTCTCAACACATTTTAGATCTTTTAGTCCGGCAGCGAATTGAGTCTTGGTGCATTGATGCCTAACAGGGAATTTGTACCTAATGGGATTTTAGCCTGGTTGAGCACTTGGCCCTTAGGACTTTGGTACACCCGGCAGGGGCACCTAGTCTATCAATGCACCGAACCTCAATTCCACTGCACTTTCCATTATTATTTACTTTATTCATTATTGTCATTCTTTTCCTTGAATTCTAATGAACATAATATCTCAGTCATTTCACAAATCAAGCATTCAAATCATCAACAATTACCAAATATCAAGATGGAACATATCAACATCAAAACCTAAGTCATAAATTCTATTTTTAATAATTATTCTATATCATATCAACCTAAACTAACACATAACTATTAGTACCCATTATATGCATATTGTAAACTAAACCCCAGAGTACGGTAATACTCACTATAACCCACTCCTTACCTTAAATTAGCAAGAAGTAAATAGAACCTTAGTGAGCCCTATCTCAAAATCTTGGAAACTTGAATTTCCTAAGCCTAGCTTCCCACCTCAATAAGGAAATGATGAAATGATGGTACACAATCCTATTTTAGAGAGCACAAGATGAGTGATCCTTGTCCTTGCCTTGGTTTGGGTTGGAAGGCATGAAACAAAATCCCTACATAACCATGAGTGCAAGAACCCTAAGGTTTTAAACATAATTTCTATGAACTAAAGAAAGTTGAGATGGAAAGGAAATCAATATCATGGTATGAAGCCTTTCTTACCCCAACAATGGTGGAAATTGAAAAACCAAGAAGAAGGAAGAGAGGGTGCAAGTCGTGTGAGCCAAGGGAGAAGAAGGAATGAAGCTTTCAATCAAAATCCATGGTGCAAGGCTTGATGGGTGTGTTTGATTTTGGGTTGAGGTGCCCAAGAATCAAGTGTTTATGATGGAATGATGATGAAAATGGTCTTGGAGTTGAGGGAAAGTTGATGAAGATGGTGGGTTTGTGTTGGAGTTGAAAGGTGGTGAAGTGTTATGTTTTTGGGTGTTTATTTCCTGCCTTGGGCCTGGGAAAAATCGTGTGGCTGGGGCTGAAAACTTAGCCACCAAGCCAGAATCGACGCACCAGATTCAATCTGGTCTGCGCCACGCGCCTGGGCGCATGTCTAGCGCGCCTGAGCGCGAGATCAGCATCAGCACCAAGCTGGTGCATGGCTGATGCGCCAGATGCATGGTTGGGGAGGAATTTGGCGCGCCAGAAAGAAAATGATGCGTGGCTGGTGCATCACGGGCGCGCCTGGGCGCACGATCAGCGCGCCCGAGTGAAAAAGCTCCTAGCTCAGCACCCATGAATAGTGTTGCGCGCCTGGGCGCAGGCTGGTGCGCCTGGGCGTGGGTCAGACTTTTCAACCCTTGATTCGCCGTAACTTTTTCGTTTGCCGTCGGATCGGGTCCAAATTTTTAGACAAGCTTCTTAACCCCATAAACTTCATATCCAACGGTGGAATTTATTTTCTTAGCATCCTATAATAAATTCCTAGTTTTCTCTTTTCGGTCGATTTTTAACATATAAAATGCCAATCTAACTCCCGATTTCGCTTAGTTAGCTTGGCTCGATGCTAGGAATGCCTTTTATACAACCCATAGCACTTATAATTACTACCCACCTATCTCCCAAAATTCATTGAGCTATTATTCCAATTATTTTTGGGTTTTTAATAATAATTCCTTTTAAAATAAAGCTTAGGATGTTACAATTCTCTCCCACTTACCTGAATTTCGTCCTCGAAATTCGTCGAACAATTGTGGATGAGACTGCCTGATCTTGTCCTCCAGTTCCCATGTAGCCTCTTCCACATTGTTCCTGATCCAAATAACTTTCACCAAAGAGATTTCCTTGCCTCTGAGCTGCTTCACCTGCTTGTCTTCAATTCTAACGGGCAGAACTTCAAAAGTCAAATTCTCCTTCAAAGGCAAATCATCTAAGGTAACCACATGAGAAGGATCATGGACGTATTTCCTTAATTGTGAAACATGAAACACGTCATGAAGCCTTGCCAAGTGAGGGGGTAAGGAAATCTTGTAAGC
The DNA here is from genome assembly GCA_037953625.1 of Crotalaria pallida. Classification (NCBI taxonomy): domain Eukaryota; kingdom Viridiplantae; phylum Streptophyta; class Magnoliopsida; order Fabales; family Fabaceae; genus Crotalaria; species Crotalaria pallida. Next base: position 31,680,500 of record CM075653.1, read on the forward strand.
CACCGGGCCAACCTTCTTCAGAATCTCATAAGGCCCAACAAACCGAGGAGTTAGTTTCCTCGACTTAATTGCCCTACCGATTCCTGTAACCGGAGACACTCTTAGGAATACATGATCCCCAACATCAAACTCCAAGGGTCTCCTTCGCCTATCAGCATAACTCTTCTGGCGATCCTGTGAAGTTTTCATCTTATTCTTGATCATTGTGATCTTTTCAGTTGTTTCTTTCACAATATCAGGACCTGTCAACAAATTCTCACCTATCTGGAACCAACACAGAGGCGTCCTACATTTCCTCCCGTAGAGAGCCTCAAATGGTGCCATACCGATACTGGAGTGAAAGCTGTTGTTGTAAGTGAACTCCATCAATGGCAGTAACTGCTCCTAACTACCAGCTTGCTCCAGAACACATGCTCTCAGCAAATCCTCAAGTGTCTGGATAGTACGCTCAGATTGTCCGTCTGTCTGCGGATGGTAAGCCGTACTAAATTTCAGCTTAGTACCCAATGCCTCCTGAAGACTCTGCCAAAATCTAGACAAAAATCTCGGATCACGATCGGATATAATACTGGTAGGAACACCATGCAACTTGACTATGTCCCTGATATACAACTGAGTCAACTTCTCCAGAGTATATTTCTTGTGGATAGGAATGAAATGAGCACACTTTGTAAGACGGTCCACAACCACCCAAACTGCATCACATCCTCCAGCATTCCTTGGTAAACCCGTCACAAAGTCCATAGCTATACTGTCCCATTTCCACTCCGGAATATCAAGTGATCGCAAAGGACCACCAGGCTTTTGATGCTCAATCTTAACTTTCTGACAAGTTAGGCAATGAGACACGTGATCGGCCACATCGGTTTTCAACTTCGGCCACCAATAAATCCTTTTCAAATCTTGGTACATCTTTGTTGCACCAGGATGGAAATTCATCTTGGTTCGATGCGCTTCCCATAGGATATCTCTTCTAACTTCGAAATCCATAGGAACACATATCCGACCCGTAAATCGGATAATGGCATCAGAACCTTTCACAAAGTCGGGCTCTTCATTGCCCGATGCCCCTTCTAACAACTTTTGCAATTCCGAATCGTCGGCTTGTCTTTCTTTAATAAGACCAATCAAATCATTAGTAACCTGCAACATTTCTAGAACGATGCTCTTCTCTTTCACTTGCATGTTCAAGTTGAGGTCACTGAACTCTTGGATCAATTGCATCTCTTTCACCATCAGATTGCTGACATGCAAAGTCTTACGACTTAGTGCATCAGCCACTACATTGGCTTTGCCCGGATGATACTAAAGATCGAAGTCGTAGTCTTTCAGAAATTCCATCCACATCCTCTGTCTCACATTCAACTCTTTTTGATCGAAGAGATAGCAAAGACTTTTATGATCGCTAAAGACTTCGAACTTTGAACCATATAAATAATGCCTCCAGATTTTCAAAGCAAAAACCACTGCCGCCAACTCAAGATCATGAGTGGGATAGTTCTGTTCATGCTGCCTCAATTGTCTGGATGCATAAGCTATGACTTGCCCTTGCTGCATCAACACACAACCCAACCCTTGTTTAGAAGCATCACAATACACCACGAAGGACTGAGTCGGGTCCGGCAAAATTAACACTGGGGAACTAGTCAACCGCCTCTTCAATTCTTGGAAACTACTTTCACATTCTGGGGACCACTCAAACGGAACACCTTTCCGTGTAAGAGTTGTCAAAGGAAGGGCCAATTTAGAAAACCCCTCAATAAACCTCCGATAATACCCAGCCATACCAAGAAAGCTTCTGATCTCAGTAATGGACTTAGGTCTCTCCCACTTAAGTACCGCTTCCACCTTAGAAGGATCGACAGCAGCACCCTTCTTAGAAATGACATGCCCCAGAAACTGCACTTCATTCAACCAAAAACTACATTTAGAAAGCTTTGCATAAAGCTGTTTGGATTTGAGAATTTGCAGCACAATTCTCAGATGCTCGGCGTGCCCACTTGGACTCTTAGAATAGATGAGAATGTCGTCGATAAAGACTATGACAAAAGAATCCAAGTACGGCCTGAAAATCCTGTTCATATAGTCCATGAAGATGGTCGGAGCATTAGTGAGACCAAAGGACATAACCACATACTCAAAATGTCCATATCTCGACCTGAATGCCGTTTTAGGAATGTCCTCCTCTCGGATACGGATCTGATGATATCCCGATCGAAGGTCAATCTTAGAAAATACAGCTGCTCCTCGCAATTGGTCCAACAAATCGTCAATGCGAGGGAGAGGATATTTGTTTTTCACAGTCACCGCATTCAACTGCCTGTAGTCGATGCACATTCGGAGACTTCCATCCTTCTTTTTAACAAAAAGAATCGGAGCTCCCCAAGGTGACACACTCGGTCTAATCAAACCCTTGGCCAAAAGCTCCTCTATCTGCTTTTTCAACTCTTCTAACTCCGGAGGTGCCATCCGGTACGGGGCTATTGAAATAGGACCTGCACCAGGCATCAGATCAATACTAAACTCCACTTCTCTGTTTGGCGGTAATCCAGGAATCTCTGCAGGAAAGACTTCTGGAAATTTGCAGACTATCGGAATCTGGCTGATCTCTGCCTCCTCATTCATCTCCAGGGCAGATAAAGAAAGATCACTGATAGTAATTGATTTCTGATGACAGTCAATCAGAACATGGTGCCGAGACATCCAGTCCATGCCCAGAATGATGTCAAGTTTAGTTAGAGGCAAACAGATTAGATTTACTTTGAATTCCCACTCCAACACTCGAAGTGGGTAATCCAAACACATAGTTGATGTGACTACAGAAGAATTTGTGGGTGTAGAGACAGATAATTTATAAGGCATTTCTATTGCAGACAACCCTAACTTCTTCATGAAATCGGCAGAAATAAATGAATGAGTAGCTCCGCAATCAAAGAGAATACCACAAGGAACATTATTAACATAACCGGTACCTCTAATCAGTTCATCAGAATCTGTAACTTCCTCGCCATCCAGAGTGTACACCTTGCCCTTTTGAGTCACCCTGTTGTCACCAGCTTTCTGAACCTTAGCCACATTCACCTCCTTCTTAACTGCGTTTCTAGGACAATTTGTCATCATGTAACCCGGCTGACTGCATTTGTAACAGGTCATTATCCTCTTGCTCGGATCCAGTCTCCAGCAATCTCCCCTGTGCTGCTTGCCACAGTGTGGACAAGTCGGAGTAGAACCATAGGTACTCACTACTGGGCCTGATCTAGGCTGGGAGTAAGGACCTGGTCGCTGCACCGAACTCTTGCCCCTGACAGGACCTCCAGACTTCTGCACATTCTTGCTGCGTTTCTCAGCTGCACGTTGCTTGCGACTCTTTTCATACGTGCTAGTCATGTTGATCAGTTGAGACAAGTTGCTGATGTTCTGATATTCAAAGGCCATCTTGATCTCAGAACGAAGTCCGGTCTCGAACTTGATGCACTTGGTCCGTTCATCTGCATCCCTATAACTCCCTGCATATCGGATCAAGTCCTCAAACCTAGCAGCATATTCATCGACACTCATGTTCCCTTGTACGAGCTGCAGAAAAGTTATCTTCTCTCTACGAACATCTTCAGGAAAGTATTTGCCCAGAAAATGATTCTTGAACAAATCCCATGTGATCGCCTGATTGTTCGCCTCAAATCCCCTCCGCATTTGTTGCCACCAGTGTTCCGCTTCACTAGTCAGCATGTACTGTGCTAGCAGAACCTTCTGTTCCTCCGGTGGTGCCATAGTATTAAGAATCTTCTCGATCTCTTGCAACCATAGCTGTGCCCCATCGGGATTGAACCCACCTTCGAACTTCTGCGAATCGTTCTTTCTGAACCGCGCCAACCAATCAATAGCAACTGGAGCTGGGGGTTGAGGAATCATTGCAGCCGCTGTTGCTGTCACTGCTGCTGCAGCTGCTGCTGCGATGTTATTCCCCTGATTCTGTTGCATCTGTGCCATCTGCTCCAGAATAGCTCGGATCCCATCATTATCGATCCGTCTACCAGCCATTCTGTTTAGTCATGCACAAGGCCGATAGTTAATGCTTAATAGCATAATTAATAGTATAAACATCCTATCAATAAACTCTAGACTCTAAACTATAATTATCGATCACTCGCTCAGTGAGTAATCACTGGAGTAGCTCATAACTCCAAAGGCCGAGGGAAGCTGCTCTGATACCATAAAATGTAACACCTAAGATTATTTACCCTATTATACCCTTAATTAAAATAGTGAATTTAAAATTTTCTTTTTAATTTATAAAAATCACCCGTCAAACGGACGGAGTTTTGTTTGTTTTTAGGACTTTCCCAAAATTTCTGGTTTTCCTGCAACCTAATAAACAATAACATTTCCAGATTCCAGAAGCCAGCAAGGCTATATACATATATCACAGCTTGTGCAACTTCGTGCACGCATCAGAAAAGCAAGTTTAAAACATCAGAGTTAAGCGGAATATAAACAAGTTTTGGAAAACAGTTTTTCCCCAAAATAAGACCCCTTCCCAAAAGGAGTCGTCCTGGGCCCCAAAAAAGCTATTTACATTATATATACAACAAAAATGATTCACATCAGATTACTGGGCCCAGGACATTCCCATGTCCTACATAGCTAAAAGTGACCTACTCTCCCTATGAGTGAGAGTACTCCTGCTCGGCCTGATCGGGTGCAAACTCTTCCTCAGTACCTGTGGAGATAGTAAGGAGTGAGTATTACACATAAAATGGGGAGGCAGTTTCCAATTAAGACATAATGTAACACTAAGCCACACACATATAGCAGTTCAATCACAGCAAGATAAGAGTCAATGTATCACAATTCATTTTCAAGTATTCATTAGTTTCTCAAGTCAATTTTATCTCTTTATACTCATGCATTAATCTCATAATGCCCTTTATTCTCTTTTCATCATTTATAATCACATTTCTTATTCAGTGCGTTCCAGTCACGTCTTTACTGCGTTCGCACCCACAGCGCGATAACGTCTTACCACGTCTGTACGACACTCCCGGTTACAACCGGTTTGCATCACTAGGAATTTTAACGCTCCTGCCAGGCATTTGGTACACCCAAGGGTCTCTAGCTCAACCAGGACTTTCTCACCCAAAAGGCTTCACCTGTTAGGCTATGCTATCACATAATTTCCAAAATTCAATTACATTCAGTTATTTGAATTCATTCACTTTTCACATTCTCAACACATTTTAGATCTTTTAGTCCGGCAGCGAATTGAGTCTTGGTGCGTTGATGCCTAACAGGGAATTTGTACCTAATGGGATTTTAGCCTGGTTGAGCACTTGGCCCTTAGGACTTTGGTACACCCGACAGGGGCACCTAGTCTATCAATGCACCGAACCTCAATTCCACTGCACTTTCCATTATTATTTACTTTATTCATTATTGGCATTCTTTGCCTTGAATTCTAATCAACATAATATCTCAGTCATTTCACAAATCAAGCATTCAAATCATCAACAATTACCAAATATCAAGATGGAACATATCAACATCAAAATAATTTCCCTAAGTCATAAATTCTATTTTTAATAATTATTCTATATCATATCAACCTAAACTAACACATAACTCTTAGTACCCATTATATGCATATTGTAAACTAAACCCCAGAGTACGGTAATAATCACTATAACCCACTCCTTACCTTAAATTAGCAAGAAGTAAATAGAACCTTAGTGAGCCCTATCTCAAAATCTTGGAAACTTGAATTTCCTAAGCCTAGCTTCCCACCTCAATAAGGAAATGATGAAATGATGGTACACAATCCTATTTTAGAGAGCACAAGATGAGTGATCCTTGTCCTTGCCTTGGTTTGGGTTGGAAGGCATGAAACAAAATCCCTACATAACCATGAGTGCAAGAACCCTAAGGTTTTAAACATAATTTCTATGAACTAAGGAAAGTTGAGATGGAAAGGAAATCAATATCATGGTATGAAGCCTTTCTTACCCCAACAATGGTGGAAATTGAAAAACCAAGAAGAAGGAAGGGAGGGTGCAAGTCGTGTGAGCCAAGGGAGAAGAAGGAATGAAGCTTTCAATCAAAATCCATGGTGCAAGGCTTGATGGATGTGTTTGAGTTTGGGTTGAGGTGCCCAAGAATCAAGTGTTTATGATGGAATGATGATGAAAATGGTCTTGGAGTTGAGGGAAGGTTGATGAAGATGGTGGGTTTGTGTTGGAGTTGAAAGGTGGTGAAGTGTTATGTTTTTGGGTGTTTATTTCCTGCCTTGGGCCTGGGAAAAATCGTGTGGCTGGGGCTGAAAACTTAGCCACCAAGCCAGAATCGATGCACCAGATTCAATCTGGTCTGCGCCTGAGCGCGAGATCAGCATTAGCACCAAGCTGGTGCATGGCTGATGCGCCAGATGCATGGTTGGGGAGGAATTTGGCGCGCCAGAAAGAAAATGATGCGTGGTTGGTGCATCACGGGCGCGCCGGGGCGCACGATCAGCGCGCCCGAGCGAAAAAGCTCCTGGCTCAGCACCCATGAATAGTGCTGCGCGCCTGGGCGCAGGCTGGTGCGCCTGGGCGTGGGTCAGACTTTTCAACCCTCGATTCGCCGTAACTTTTTCGTTTGCCGTCGGATCGGTTCCAAATTTTTAGACAAGCTTCTTAAGCCCATAAACTTCATATCCAACGGTGGAATTTATTTTCTTAGCATCCTATAATAAATTCCTAATTTTCTCTTTTCGGTCGATTTTTAACATATAAAATGCCGATCTAACTCCCGATTTTAACATATTTTCTTATCATTCTGTAGCAAAATGAATATAAGACAACACTATTTTAAAATGGTGTTGTTAATGCTTTGGTTTCAACAACACTGTTTTAAAACAGCGTTGTCCATGTTTTAGTTTCAACAATGCCTTGTGAAAACAGTGTTGTCAATGCCTTACTTTCAACCGCGCTATTTAGAGATGGTGTTGTCAATACCTTTGTTTCAACAACGTAATATCAAGATAGTGCTGTCAATGCTTTCGTTTCAACAGCGCTTTTTATTTGCGCTGTCGTTCTTTTAACAACGACGGCTTTGACAACGCCCAAAATTCGTTGTTGAAAAGCCAAAATTGGCGTTGTTGATCCTTAATTCTGGTGTAGTGAATGTATTCCATTGTAAGTTCTTAGTTACCTTAGCTCTATCATACTGTACCCCGGCTAAAGTTTTATTGAACATGGATGTTTTGAAAACAAGTAAACTGGGCTATGTTTTAAATGATATTTCTAAAACGAGTTTCAAGGTGTGGTGTCTTGTGACCTCTCGGTTTGGATCTTGAAAGGTCTTATACAAAGTGAGAACATGAGTTTTCAAATGTAACCATGTTTTAAAAGTCTAAATGTTCTCATCTTGTGTAACACTTGTTTAAAAAAAATGGCCCTAATTTCCACTATATTTAATTTAAGTAACTGTGGTTTTCAAGTTGCCGAATCGGGGTGTTACATTTTGCATGAAGCTAATGGTTCTCCATATTGTGGGTTGAAGAAAACCAAGGGAATAGGGAAAGAGAGAGAGAACCGAATGAGATAGGGAACAAAGAAGGGTTTCTAACTCATTTTTTTATTGGCTTGATGATATTGATTATGGCTAAGTTTGATGATCAAAGAACTAGAAGTGGGTTGGAGATTTGGAACAGAAAAAAAAAACGTGAACTGAAGGGAGAGGGAGACGAAGAATGGTGTCGGTAGTTGTTGATGTTTTTGCTTTTATTTTTTTCTTTTACTATGTTGTTGCCTTGTAGTTGTTCTCGGTTTGGAATCAGATGCCCTTAGCTTTTGTGGCCATGAATCGTGGCTTCATGACTAAGCCGTTCTTTCCGTGGCTGTGCTGGTGCCACGCACCAGCTCTTTTGTTTTTTTTTATTTTAATATTTTTCTTCACCTTTACGAATGCCGTATTTTTTCGTTACCGTCGGATCTTGCTAAAATTTTGAGACAAGCTTCATAAGACCTTAAATTTAACATCCAATGGTGGAAATTTTGTTTGAAGGCTTGAACAATTTATTTCAAATTTCCTAACTTAGAGTGTTCTTAAAATCAAACTTACTCCGAAATTCAACTTAGTTTGATAAAATTCCACATTCTAAATATCCTATGGTAAATATCATAATACATTTACATGGAAATTAAAATTGAGGATGTTACAATTCCCTCTTAACTAAATTACACTCCACACCGTGGAGTGTACTCCTGCTCGGCCGGAAACTGTGTCTGCTAAAACTTTGAACCTGTAAAAATGGTTGCAAGGGTGATCTTTACACATGAAATAGAGAAGTAGTTTCTAAATATACTGTTAGTTCCATGATGAACATGATGAATGTTTTGATAATGACAAAGTGTTTTTGAACAAGCTACAAGTGTTGATCAAGTTTCAAGCTCAACAAGCAACAACAAACATCAAATGAAGAAGAGAGAAAGCAAGCTCATGAAGACCTAAGTTTGAGTGTATTTGTATTTCTTTTATCTTTTGCCTCTCAAGCTTCATAGGTTTTTTATTTGGGTAGATTATTATAGAGGGTAGTGAATCTCATTCATAAGTCATGATTAAATCATAATTTGAGTTTTCACTTAACCTAGAATCAATAGGTGGCTTAAAGGTTTTAAAGGAAAGGTTGGATTTTGAGAAAACAAGTTTTGAACATGTACAGTACCAACTTAATCGATTAAGTGATAACTTAATCGAGTACTACTCGAGTACACGACTTGCTTAATCGATTAAGTACTGCTGAACTGATTTTTAAAATACGTTTTTCACTTCTCAAAATCAGTTTTCAAGTGCTACAACTTTTGGGTATTCTATATAAACCTTTTCCTATTATTTGTGATTAGTAAGAATCATTTTCATACAAGTTTTACAAAGAATCAAGCCACTCTATTCTCTCTCATTTTTCAAAGATCAAAGCTTTTATATTTTCATATTCTTTGATCAAGAACCTTTGAATCTCTTATGGTGAATTGTCATAACTCTTGATTGAGATTCATAGGATTGTTTTGTGTATTCTATTGTGTTGTAATCTTTGCAAGAAGGCAAGCCACTACAACAAACAAGAAGTCTTGGTGTGTCGATTTTATCATCAAGCAAGTGCATTCTTATTGAAGAAGAAGAAGAAGTCTTGGTTGTGAATCAAGCAAGTGAAGCCTTGGTGTGTGGATTATCATCAAGCAATTGAAGACTTGTTGTGTCGATTATCAACAAGGGGTAGAGGTTAGATTAGAGAGAAGATCAATAGGATTACAAGGCAAGGGTGTCGGTTATCTCTTGTAAGCTAGCAAGAAGGGAGTCTTGTGAGGCAATCACTTGTAATTTGAGAACTCTAATTCCTCATAGTGAAGAATCTCTCTTGGTTGAAGAGGGGACTGGATGTAGCTTTCAAGTGGATGAAAGTGAACCAGGATAAATCACTGTGTCGTATCTCTAAACTCTTACTCTTTATATTCAAGTCATTTGATTGCGTTCTTGATTGAAAACCTAGAAAGATTGATTTTCATAATTGATTGAATTGAATCTTTAATTGTTCAAATTGATAAAGGGAAAATCATTTTCATAACTAGGTTAATCAATAAGAATATAGGTGTTAATCATTTCCGCTGAATCTCTGATCTTGCATGTGAATTGATTGATTTTCGTATTCGAATGAAAAATTGATTTTTCTGTTTTCTGTCATATTTAATCGATTAAGTTCAAGCTTAATCGAGTACTACTCGAGTACACGACTTGCTTAATCGATTAAGTACTGTAGAATTTGTAAAAATCATTTGTTTTGATTGTTTAGATTTGTTTCGTTAGAAAATCTTTCAAGGTAGCTTCAACACCTATTCAACCCCCCCTTCTAGGTGTATTCCTAGGGTTCCTAAGTCTCTCCAACCACCAATTGCGATTTCCTCAATTGGTATCAGAGCTCGGTCGAAAGACACGAGCATAAGAGCTTTTTCGTAAAGATCCTTTAAGAAAATCGCAATGGGTTCTACGAATTCCTTTGGTGGTGAAGGTGCTTCAATAAGTCGTCCTCCATTGTTTGCCGGAGAAGGCTATGCATATTGGAAAGTTAGAATGAAAATCTTTATCCAAGCCATAGATAGTGAAATTTGGAAAGTAGTTGAAAAAGGTCCTCATATCCCCTCTAGTTTAGTTGAAGGTGTAGAACAATTGATCCCCGAGGATAAGTGGAAGGATGATGATAGAAAGAAAGTACAATATGATTATAAAGCAAAGAATATCATTACATCCGCTTTATCCTATGACGAGTTCTTTAGAGTTTCTCAATGTTCTAGTGCTAAAGAAATGTGGGACACTTTACAAGTGACTCATGAAGGAACTAGTGAGGTTAGGAGAGCTAGATTGAATGCTTTAATGCGTGATTATGAATTGTTTCATATGCTTCCAAATGAATCTATAAATGATATGCAAAAGCGTTTTACTCATATTATAAATCATTTACTTGCTCTTGGTAAAACTTTTCTACAAGGTGAACTTTCTAACAAAGTGTTGAGATGTTTAGACAGGAATTGGCAACCAAAAGTAACGGCTATTGTTGAATCTAAAAATTTGGATGCTATGGATCTAGCAACTCTTTTCGGAAAGCTTCAAGAACATGAAATGGAGCTTGGACGATTAAGTATCAATGAAGAGTCGGATAAAAACAAAGAAAGAAAAGGACTTGCTCTTAGAGTCAAAAGTGCATATAAAAAGAAAGATAGTTCCGATGATGATGATAGTGAAGATTCCGATTCCGATGTTGATGAAAAAGACATGAAACTTTTGTTAAAAGAGTTTGACAAGTTTCTAAGGAGAAAAGGAAGGTTGAACAAGGACAAAAGTAAAGAGAAGGATTCCCCACACTACAAGACCAAGACATCAAAAGAAGGTGTAGTTTGCCATGAATGTGGAAAACCCGGTCATCTCAAGTATTCATGCTCTAGGTATCTCAAGAAGAAGGAGAAAGACAAGAAAAATTCTAAATCTAAAAGAGCATACATAGTTTGGGATAGTGATGAAGATAACAAGAAAAGCACATCGAGTAGTTCATCGGATGATGAAGAAGCCGCTTGTCTCAACTTGATAACTTTAGTAGATGATGAAGAACAAAGTTCAAATGATGAATCAAGTTATCAAAGCGAGGATAGCAATGTAAGTGAATCTAAATCCGAAATTTCTTCTAAATATGAATTGTTACATAATGCTTATGAAGAAATGTATGAACAACTTGAAAAACTAGCTTTGAAAAACATTGAAAGAAAGAAGCTCATTTTGAAACATCAAAAAGAGATTTTAGAACTTCAAAAACAAGTTGATGAGCTTAATCTTGAAAATGAAACTCTTGATCTTATCTATGCTAGTTCTTCTTGTGATTGTGCTAGTAGATTGAATGTTGTGGTTGATTGTGAGAGTTGCAAGTTGCTCAAGGATGAAAATGCTATTTTGAAAAATAAGCTTGCAAGTTTCACCATTTGTGATATTAGATTGCGCACATTGTTAAATTTTCAAAGAGAAAATTCAAACAAGTTTGGTTTGGGTTATACTAATGCTAAGAGTAAATCTCATAGAAATGTTGTTGATTTTTCTAAAGTTGATTTTTCAAATCCTCCAACATGTTTCTATTGTGGTACTCATGGACATACTTCAAATGTGTGTTATGTTAAAGTGCATGGTATATCTAAAGGAAATTTTGTTTGGATGAAAAAGGGTGAAAGTCCCTACACTAACAAAAATGGATCCAAAACCATTTGGATACCAAAAAGCAAAGCATGATTGTTTTGTAGGTTTGATTGAAGATGCAAATGAATGACACATGTTCTCAATTGGTCTCAACTATGAATGTCTATATTCACATCTTCAATTGGTATCACACTTGCATCTTAAGTGAATGTCCTACAAAGTGGTAATATTTGATATTGATATATTATCTCAATTGGTATCTTCTCAATTGATATTACTTTTCTAAATGTTTAGTTAATTCAATTTGTATCATTGAGAGATTATTAGTTGATTATCATGTTTTTGTGATTATTGATTCTTCTTTACAATTGATATCTTCTTTGTTAAGTGATATTATGATCTTTTTAGTTCTCAATTGATATTATATTTCATTGTTATATTCTCTTATCAATTGATATCACATTTCAAAGTAAAGCTCTATTGTATTTGTTCAATTGGTATCAATGTTGTGAAGAAATGATCATTGATTTCTTACCTTGGCTTAGATGTTATATTTCAATTGGTATATATTACTTTTTGATAATGCCAAAGGGGGAGAAATATTATGTTTTGAATTGAATGAAATGTTTCTCAAAGAGGGAGAAATGGTATGTTTTTAAAAAAAAATGGGAGAAATATGATATTATATTTGGAGAAAGGTTGTTTTGTTGTTTTTATGTAGGTTGAGCTAAGTTGTTTAAGATAGGGGGAGAATCAAGCTTCTATCTCAATTGGATTCAAGTGTTATAGCATTGATTGAGAGGGAGAAAGAGTCTTCTCAAGTGATCAAATTTTTCAAGCATCAACAACTTCAAATGATTTCAAAACATGGATTGTCATTTTCAAAAAGGGGGAGATTGTTAGTTCCATGATGAACATGATGAATATTTTGATAATGACAAAGTGTTTTTGAACAAGCTACAAGTGTTGATCAAGTTTCAAGCTCAACAAGCAACAACAAACATCAAATGAAGAAGAGAGAAAGCAAGCTCATGAAGACCTAAGTTTGAGTGTATTTGTATTTCTTTTATCTTTTGCCTCTCAAGCTTCATAGTTTTTTTATTTGGGTAGATTATTATAGAGGGTAGTGAATCTCATTCATAAGTCATGATTAAATCATAATTTGAGTTTTCACTTAACCTAGAATCAATAGGTGGCTTAAAGGTTTTAAAGGAAAGGTTGGATTTTGAGAAAACAAGTTTTGAACATGTACAGTACCAACTTAATCGATTAAGTGATAACTTAATCGAGTACTACTCGAGTACACGACTTGCTTAATCGATTAAGTACTGCTGAACTGATTTTTAAAATACGTTTTTCACTTCTCAAAATCAGTTTTCAAGTGCTACAACTTTTGGGTATTCTATATAAACCTTTTCCTATTATTTGTGATTAGTAAGAATCATTTTCATACAAGTTTTACAAAGAATCAAGCCACTCTATTCTCTCTCATTTTTCAAAGATCAAAGCTTTTATATTTTCATATTCTTTGATCAAGAACCTTTGAATCTCTTATGGTGAATTGTCATAACTCTTGATTGAGATTCATAGGATTGTTTTGTGTATTCTATTGTGTTGTAATCTTTGCAAGAAGGCAAGCCACTACAACAAACAAGAAGTCTTGGTGTGTCGATTTTATCATCAAGCAAGTGCATTCTTATTGAAGAAGAAGAAGAAGTCTTGGTTGTGAATCAAGCAAGTGAAGCCTTGGTGTGTGGATTATCATCAAGCAATTGAAGACTTGTTGTGTCGATTATCAACAAGGGGTAGAGGTTAGATTAGAGAGAAGATCAATAGGATTACAAGGCAAGGGTGTCGGTTATCTCTTGTAAGCTAGCAAGAAGGGAGTCTTGTGAGGCAATCACTTGTAATTTGAGAACTCTAATTCCTCATAGTGAAGAATCTCTCTTGGTTGAAGAGGGGACTGGATGTAGCTTTCAAGTGGATGAAAGTGAACCAGGATAAATCACTGTGTCGTATCTCTAAACTCTTACTCTTTATATTCAAGTCATTTGATTGCGTTCTTGATTGAAAACCTAGAAAGATTGATTTTCATAATTGATTGAATTGAATCTTTAATTGTTCAAATTGATAAAGGGAAAATCATTTTCATAACTAGGTTAATCAATAAGAATATAGGTGTTAATCATTTCCGCTGAATCTCTGATCTTGCATGTGAATTGATTGATTTTCGTATTCGAATGAAAAATTGATTTTTCTGTTTTCTGTCATATTTAATCGATTAAGTTCAAGCTTAATCGAGTACTACTCGAGTACACGACTTGCTTAATCGATTAAGTACTGTAGAATTTGTAAAAATCATTTGTTTTGATTGTTTAGATTTGTTTCGTTAGAAAATCTTTCAAGGTAGCTTCAACACCTATTCAACCCCCCCTTCTAGGTGTATTCCTAGGGTTCCTAAGTCTCTCCAACCACCAATTGCGATTTCCTCAATTGGTATCAGAGCTCGGTCGAAAGACACGAGCATAAGAGCTTTTTCGTAAAGATCCTTTAAGAAAATCGCAATGGGTTCTACGAATTCCTTTGGTGGTGAAGGTGCTTCAATAAGTCGTCCTCCATTGTTTGCCGGAGAAGGCTATGCATATTGGAAAGTTAGAATGAAAATCTTTATCCAAGCCATAGATAGTGAAATTTGGAAAGTAGTTGAAAAAGGTCCTCATATCCCCTCTAGTTTAGTTGAAGGTGTAGAACAATTGATCCCCGAGGATAAGTGGAAGGATGATGATAGAAAGAAAGTACAATATGATTATAAAGCAAAGAATATCATTACATCCGCTTTATCCTATGACGAGTTCTTTAGAGTTTCTCAATGTTCTAGTGCTAAAGAAATGTGGGACACTTTACAAGTGACTCATGAAGGAACTAGTGAGGTTAGGAGAGCTAGATTGAATGCTTTAATGCGTGATTATGAATTGTTTCATATGCTTCCAAATGAATCTATAAATGATATGCAAAAGCGTTTTACTCATATTATAAATCATTTACTTGCTCTTGGTAAAACTTTTCTACAAGGTGAACTTTCTAACAAAGTGTTGAGATGTTTAGACAGGAATTGGCAACCAAAAGTAACGGCTATTGTTGAATCTAAAAATTTGGATGCTATGGATCTAGCAACTCTTTTCGGAAAGCTTCAAGAACATGAAATGGAGCTTGGACGATTAAGTATCAATGAAGAGTCGGATAAAAACAAAGAAAGAAAAGGACTTGCTCTTAGAGTCAAAAGTGCATATAAAAAGAAAGATAGTTCCGATGATGATGATAGTGAAGATTCCGATTCCGATGTTGATGAAAAAGACATGAAACTTTTGTTAAAAGAGTTTGACAAGTTTCTAAGGAGAAAAGGAAGGTTGAACAAGGACAAAAGTAAAGAGAAGGATTCCCCACACTACAAGACCAAGACATCAAAAGAAGGTGTAGTTTGCCATGAATGTGGAAAACCTGGTCATCTCAAGTATTCATGCTCTAGGTATCTCAAGAAGAAGGAGAAAGACAAGAAAAATTCTAAATCTAAAAGAGCATACATAGTTTGGGATAGTGATGAAGATAACAAGAAAAGCACATCGAGTAGTTCATCGGATGATGAAGAAGCCGCTTGTCTCAACTTGATAACTTTAGTAGATGATGAAGAACAAAGTTCAAATGATGAATCAAGTTATCAAAGCGAGGATAGCAATGTAAGTGAATCTAAATCCGAAATTTCTTCTAAATATGAATTGTTACATAATGCTTATGAAGAAATGTATGAACAACTTGAAAAACTAGCTTTGAAAAACATTGAAAGAAAGAAGCTCATTTTGAAACATCAAAAAGAGATTTTAGAACTTCAAAAACAAGTTGATGAGCTTAATCTTGAAAATGAAACTCTTGATCTTATCTATGCTAGTTCTTCTTGTGATTGTGCTAGTAGATTGAATGTTGTGGTTGATTGTGAGAGTTGCAAGTTGCTCAAGGATGAAAATGCTATTTTGAAAAATAAGCTTGCAAGTTTCACCATTTGTGATATTAGATTGCGCACATTGTTAAATTTTCAAAGAGAAAATTCAAACAAGTTTGGTTTGGGTTATACTAATGCTAAGAGTAAATCTCATAGAAATGTTGTTGATTTTTCTAAAGTTGATTTTTCAAATCCTCCAACATGTTTCTATTGTGGTACTCATGGACATACTTCAAATGTGTGTTATGTTAAAGTGCATGGTATATCTAAAGGAAATTTTGTTTGGATGAAAAAGGGTGAAAGTCCCTACACTAACAAAAATGGATCCAAAACCATTTGGATACCAAAAAGCAAAGCATGATTGTTTTGTAGGTTTGATTGAAGATGCAAATGAATGACACATGTTCTCAATTGGTCTCAACTATGAATGTCTATATTCACATCTTCAATTGGTATCACACTTGCATCTTAAGTGAATGTCCTACAAAGTGGTAATATTTGATATTGATATATTATCTCAATTGGTATCTTCTCAATTGATATTACTTTTCTAAATGTTTAGTTAATTCAATTTGTATCATTGAGAGATTATTAGTTGATTATCATGTTTTTGTGATTATTGATTCTTCTTTACAATTGATATCTTCTTTGTTAAGTGATATTATGATCTTTTTAGTTCTCAATTGATATTATATTTCATTGTTATATTCTCTTATCAATTGATATCACATTTCAAAGTAAAGCTCTATTGTATTTGTTCAATTGGTATCAATGTTGTGAAGAAATGATCATTGATTTCTTACCTTGGCTTAGATGTTATATTTCAATTGGTATATATTACTTTTTGATAATGCCAAAGGGGGAGAAATATTATGTTTTGAATTGAATGAAATGTTTCTCAAAGAGGGAGAAATGGTATGTTTTTAAAAAAAAATGGGAGAAATATGATATTATATTTGGAGAAAGGTTGTTTTGTTGTTTTTATGTAGGTTGAGCTAAGTTGTTTAAGATAGGGGGAGAATCAAGCTTCTATCTCAATTGGATTCAAGTGTTATAGCATTGATTGAGAGGGAGAAAGAGTCTTCTCAAGTGATCAAATTTTTCAAGCATCAACAACTTCAAATGATTTCAAAACATGGATTGTCATTTTCAAAAAGGGGGAGATTGTTAGTTCCATGATGAACATGATGAATATTTTGATAATGACAAAGTGTTTTTGAACAAGCTACAAGTGTTGATCAAGTTTCAAGCTCAACAAGCAACAACAAACATCAAATGAAGAAGAGAGAAAGCAAGCTCATGAAGACCTAAGTTTGAGTGTATTTGTATTTCTTTTATCTTTTGCCTCTCAAGCTTCATAGTTTTTTTATTTGGGTAGATTATTATAGAGGGTAGTGAATCTCATTCATAAGTCATGATTAAATCATAATTTGAGTTTTCACTTAACCTAGAATCAATAGGTGGCTTAAAGGTTTTAAAGGAAAGGTTGGATTTTGAGAAAACAAGTTTTGAACATGTACAGTACCAACTTAATCGATTAAGTGATAACTTAATCGAGTACTACTCGAGTACACGACTTGCTTAATCGATTAAGTACTGCTGAACTGATTTTTAAAATACGTTTTTCACTTCTCAAAATCAGTTTTCAAGTGCTACAACTTTTGGGTATTCTATATAAACCTTTTCCTATTATTTGTGATTAGTAAGAATCATTTTCATACAAGTTTTACAAAGAATCAAGCCACTCTATTCTCTCTCATTTTTCAAAGATCAAAGCTTTTATATTTTCATATTCTTTGATCAAGAACCTTTGAATCTCTTATGGTGAATTGTCATAACTCTTGATTGAGATTCATAGGATTGTTTTGTGTATTCTATTGTGTTGTAATCTTTGCAAGAAGGCAAGCCACTACAACAAACAAGAAGTCTTGGTGTGTCGATTTTATCATCAAGCAAGTGCATTCTTATTGAAGAAGAAGAAGAAGTCTTGGTTGTGAATCAAGCAAGTGAAGCCTTGGTGTGTGGATTATCATCAAGCAATTGAAGACTTGTTGTGTCGATTATCAACAAGGGGTAGAGGTTAGATTAGAGAGAAGATCAATAGGATTACAAGGCAAGGGTGTCGGTTATCTCTTGTAAGCTAGCAAGAAGGGAGTCTTGTGAGGCAATCACTTGTAATTTGAGAACTCTAATTCCTCATAGTGAAGAATCTCTCTTGGTTGAAGAGGGGACTGGATGTAGCTTTCAAGTGGATGAAAGTGAACCAGGATAAATCACTGTGTCGTATCTCTAAACTCTTACTCTTTATATTCAAGTCATTTGATTGCGTTCTTGATTGAAAACCTAGAAAGATTGATTTTCATAATTGATTGAATTGAATCTTTAATTGTTCAAATTGATAAAGGGAAAATCATTTTCATAACTAGGTTAATCAATAAGAATATAGGTGTTAATCATTTCCGCTGAATCTCTGATCTTGCATGTGAATTGATTGATTTTCGTATTCGAATGAAAAATTGATTTTTCTGTTTTCTGTCATATTTAATCGATTAAGTTCAAGCTTTATTGAGTACTACTCGAGTACACGACTTGCTTAATCGATTAAGTACTGTAGAATTTGTAAAAATCATTTGTTTTGATTGTTTAGATTTGTTTCGTTAGAAAATCTTTCAAGGTAGCTTCAACACCTATTCAACCCCCCCTTCTAGGTGTATTCCTAGGGTTCCTAAGTCTCTCCAACCACCAATTGCGTTTTCCTCATATACATAATAACCTACAAAGTCAAACACAGTTAAACACTTAGCACATATTATTCCATTCAAACATTCCATATCATGCTCATGCACATTAACCCTTTCACATTCTTAGTCCCATTACAAATCAATTATACTTTAGTCTTTTCATCATTCATTTTCTTCTTTCTTTTACTCTTTTCTCTTATTTGTACCACTAGGAATTGGTTGCTCCTGCTAGGGCGTTTGTATACCCATTAGGGACTTTTACACCCATCAGGACTTTCACCCATTAGGCCTCACCCGTTAGGACTAATACATGTAATCTTATACTCATTCTTATCACATTTCTTGGCATATTCAATTTACATACTTTAGTCTCTTTCACATTTTCCATTCTTTTAGTTTTCGTTGAATTTGTTGGAGAGTGCCCTAGTGGCAATCATATTGTATCTTTTACTTTTACTTATTCATGTTTATGGATTATTACTATTAATAATAATGAGGCATTTCATTTATTATATTTATACTTTTATTGTTTAATTAAAATAGATGTAATAAAGTCCTTAGGATTATAAGTTCAATGTCATAAGAATATCAAGTACATGACTTGATAGTGAGATCTTATTGATTGACAATTATCCTTAAAGATTCCTTAGTCGAGTATTACAGTTAATAAGGACAACTATAATACATCGAGACTAGTATGTGACAGGCTGATGATTGTATCTCACCGGTCATGGATATGGGATATCAAGTCTTCACGTAAGTACACATTGGGAAAATTGTGTACTGGATTGACCCGCCATGAGAATGCTACATGGGTTATTAAGTGAGTGTCATAAGCGATTCTCATAGTGACAATGGTGTACATACATGGTCCTTCGACCTGAAGTCGCTACGGTTCCAAACATGAGGAATTATGTGCTTTCACGCAATCAAATGTCATCTTTAACCAGGTGATCATAACGGTTGTAGTCGGGTATATGACAAATCATGTAGAGGGATGTGAGTGACGTAGATGGGATTTGTCCTTCCTTGTCAATAGGAATTATATCTCTGGGCCCCTTGACTGAGTGAGACGGTGAAATGTATGGCCATACTCAAGACAGTCAATATATGATATTGACGAGACTTGTTTAGACGCGTCTACTCAGGGATCAAGAAACCATAGGTTACACTATACATGGGTGACACGTTCCATGGCATGAGTGTGACTAATATATATGGACAAAGGGATTAAATTTACACATGATCATTGGTCAGACTAAGGTTATGTCAGATCACAGACATTCCTGTCACTTGGGTAGCAATGACGTGTTGCTAGATACCGCTCATTGCTTGTAAACTTAAAATGGGATTTTAACTTTACTACCAACGTTATAGGAACCTATAGGGTCACACACTAAGAACAAATAGATTGGAGATATCACATTTGATTAAAAATACAATAGTTGTATTTTTATAAAATTTACGTTCGTGCGATGCACAATATGACCGTGCGACGCATTCTGATATGTGCTGCCAAGCCCAGCCCGCTGGTCTAATACTATTATAAATAATAGTATTAGCCTCAGGGTTTTTAAAAAAAACGTGTGAGACACAAAACGGCAACCCTAGCCGTCCATATCAGAGAGTGAGTGATACACTGAATCTCTCTCTTCTCTGCTAGCATCGATAAGAGAGACGTGACTCCAATTGGGAATCTGTTCGTGTGGATACCGATAGAGGCGCGACTACCTTGCTGTGCTCGTGATTGACGTGAATTGTTCGTGGACGATCTGACCAGCGCCGTTCTCCTCTTCGCATCAAGAGGTAAACGTTTTTCTATCTCGAATCATGCTCTCTAGCATGGATTCTGTTCTGGAAATAGGGTATTTTGGTTTTTTTTCGCTTCGTATTCTGATCCCTATTTCCAGCAGAATTGATCAATCGGGTACATTGACTCCTAACGGGGCATTTTCACCTAATGGGGCGTTTTAGCCGGATGGGGCGTTTTAGCCTGATGGGGCGTTTGTACACCTAACAGGAACACCTAGTGTCCCAATGTCCCAATGATCAATTCAACCATTCAGTCCCTTCTTAATTCGTTAAAATTATTCTTTTTCACATGTCCTTATGTTTCATTCAATCAACATATCTGTAACACCGCAAAATTGTAATCCTGGATTAATGGAATATTAATTATAAAGTTTATTAAAATTAATTATTTCTATTTTAATCTTTGGTTAAAATATGTATTGATGATACTAGTGAATGTGGGAATTCAATTTGGCAATTATATTTATGCATAAATAAATATTTTGCATATTAGTCCCTGGGTTGGGACCCAGAGGTAATTATAGGAAAGGTTTTGGAGGGAAAGCAAATAAAATTATTATTTTTCAAAAACTAGGCAAAATACTCGACTATTATCTTGAATACTCGAGTATTCTGGACAGAGTTGCACGAGTTAGTGCGTTTGGTGAGTCATCACCACCGATTCTCCACCGTTGACATGAAATCACCCTTCAACCACGTTCCCAATCGTCGTGTCGACGTGCATGAGCCTCTGAAACCTCTATAAAAGCTTCTTGGTTGAGGATTGCAACCTCATTTGGCCAATTTCATGTGTGTTGCATGTGTTTCGGGTTCCTGATTTCTTCACTTCGATTTTCTTTCCTTGAGTTGAATTAAGTTACAAACTATACACCAATACAAAGCTCACATCACGAGCTTTGTATAGACATAAAATTCGTAAGTTGAGAGTGACTGTGGTGGAAGAAATGGAGCTTGGAAGTGGAGCTTGTTGCTGTCAAACCTTTCCTGGAGCTCACTTCGAATTCGATTTTTGGTAAGCTCACGAGTTCTTTGAGTCTCAAATCGGTTTCTATAGCTAGTAGGTGTTGCATAGAGTTTAGAAATTCTAATTTCCCCAATTTCTATCTCTGTTTCGTATGTCAACCAATTCAATTTTGGACCTTCACTCAAAACTGTCCTGCATGTGATGCTTGAAGAGGTTTTGGTGCTGTGGAGCTTATTCTTGCAAATTATCTTGTTGAGTCACGTCTGAGAGGTAAGGGGAAGTTGTTTTATGCACTAGATAGTGTTTAAATTCCATGATTTTCATTAGAGCCACCAAGAGGCTCTAAGGGCTTAGATTGAATAGGAACTTTGGTTTGGAGACCAACTCATGCTCTATGGTTGTTTTGAGCAAGTTTCATATGATGTATGCAAGCTGTAATGAGCTTTATTTCACAAATTTGTTGAGTATTTTGCAAATTGAGATGTTAAGTTGTGAAATTGTATGTTTTATGCACAAACTCTTGATTCTCTGTCAAATTTGTTAATTGATGAGTTGTAAGTGTTTGAACATGTTTAACATGTGTTATATGAACTTTGTTGATCATTGGATTGGGCTAGAAATGGTTAGATTTGAAAATGGTATGTTAAAACCAAGTTTCCAGTCTGTTCTATTAGAAAATACTGGAGTACTTGGCGGGATACTCGAGTGAAATTTTGATAAAACAGTGTATTTTGTGTTAGAACACTCGAGTACCAGGCCCAACACTCGAGTAATAACTGAGTCAGGGAGATCTCTTAAGGTAAACCACTCGAATAATGCAGGAGTCATTCGAGTCATCTGGAAATGCTGAAGAACACTCGAGTACTCATGAACTACTCGAGTATTTTTATGAATCTGAAACCCAAATCCCCAGAAAGACATGAACAACTCGAGTAATTAAGAACTACTCGAGTAATCTGGAAATAATTGAAGAACACTCGAGTAGTTTACCCAGAATATTGAAAACACCATTTTTAATTCTGAATCATTTGGTGAATGATTAAATAACAATAATCCAAGGGATCTGGACTTAAAAGAAATTGATTAATATAATTACACCGTTTGGATGACGAGATGTTGCTCGGGTGGCACGTTATATATATTAATCAATTCCCTTTAAGTTTCAAAATAATGCATTCATTCTGGAGTTTGGATGATAGATCGGTTATCATGTTTTGGTAACATGAGGAGGGCCTCTGGGAGTGCCAATTGACGGCTCGCTTGATGACACGTTATGGTTGACGACGTGGTCGGCATAGTGAGATGCTGATATGGTTATACCGTTTGGATGATGGGACGTTGCTCAGGTGGCACATATTCCAAGCTTGTCGTGTACATTCTTGGTGAATGTACGAATGTTGTACACCTAGGAGTACAACGCACTGGTGAGTGCTGGACGGAGTAAAGGATGGACGTCAGAGAGTCTCATAGAATGATGGAGATAGGCTTGAGAGCTAGGATCATACATCATGCCACTCATCTAAAACAATATTGATAAATGGAACCAGTATGAGCATCCTACTTGCATTCAATAACTGTTAAATGCTAAATGTGATTGTTGTTTATTGTTGCATAACTTTACATTCACATTGTTCACATATTTATACTCTATTGATTATGTGTATAGAATTGCTTACCCCTATGCCCTTGTACGTGATGTCACGTTACATCGCTTGCATCGAGATCTGGCCACTTCCTAGTTGCATATGGATCTACGAGGACCATCACGCGGTGTTCGAGGGGGAGGTAGAGGTCACCTTCTACCACCCAAACCCGTTGATTTGATTTCGTCCTCGTAGGTTCAGGATTCCCATCATATACACTATGCACGTACCACCTTTTTACACATATCACGGACCACCTCCCACACGACCAGCTCGCTCATATCACAGTTCCCGTTTTCGACCTACCCGCTCACACCCTTTTTCTTATAGAGTCGTCCGCGAGGAGACTCCCCCTTATGATCCGAGGAGCCCAGTTAGGGTCACACCATCTCCTGACCCTGTACCCAGTGGTAGGGTACACTCTCCCTCGGATGTGATCGAGGACGATCCCGTGGAGGACGAGAGTGGAGGCGAGCCTTTCGTTCATTCTACCGGGAGTCAGTGGAGGGATGATGATCCCTAGGTATGTGTATATGGTATATGATGAGGATCAGGGGATCCGATGTGGGGATGTTGTGGAGGAGACACTGCTGCTGCTATTGATGATGATGTTTTCATTTGCTACCTGGAGACTGCTACTACTATCACTACCACTACTGCTCTTGCCAGATCTATGAGACCAGCTCTAGAGTCTATATTTTTGAGATGTATATATTGTAGATAAACTTTTGGGAACTCTAGGGTTATGGCTTTCTGTTGACATAGATCTTTTTGATGGACTTGTATATGGATCTTGGAGTGATGACCGTGGGACTATGTACTTCATGACTTATTTACATATCTATATGGAAATTATGTTTATCTTATGAGTATGCATAGTTCCACTATTTCCGCTTACTCTGATTTAACCTATTTAAAGAGATCGGCTACGAAAGAATTAAATGGTATCAGTTTTACAAAACGAAAGAAAGGATGGCTTCGCTTACTTTCTATCATATAAATACGATTTCAAAATACGGATGCTATCCAGCTTGTGAAAAGGTTTTAGAGAATGTCGAATTCAACACAATTGTTTAAAATGATATATAATTTCTTCTCCAAGAATTCCATGTTTTGGTTTGTGCACCCGCCTTGAAAGAGAAATTTTTATTTTCACAATTTCTATATAATAACAAGTCCATATATTTTAAGTAGTAATACTTAACTATTGTAATATTTACTTGAGTTGGGAAAAGGGTGTCACACTGAGTGGTATCAGAGCAAAAGTCAGATCCTGTAGTAGTGGAAGTAGTTCCAGAAAGGTAGCCATCAACACCAAGCAGGTATCCGCAGGGCATATTTATTATTTTGAATGCTAGTATCTTGCTTGTTTTGAGCATTAGATACAATTGAATGTTTTGTTTGAAGTTATGATTATCGCCTTAATATAGGTGGTGTGATGGATGTTTCTTTAGTTCAACATATGTGACCATAAGCCCATATTCTGATCCCTATTTCCAGCAGAATTGATCAATTGGGTACATGGACTCCTAACGGGGCATTTTCACCTAATGGGGCGTTTTAGCCTGATGGGGCGTTTGACCCTAATGGGGCGTTTGTACACCTAGCAGGAACACCTAGTGTCCCAATGTCCCAATGATCAATTCAACCTTTCAGTCCCTTCTTAATTCGTTAAAATTAATCTTTTTCACATGTCCTTATGTTTCATTCAATCAACATATCTGTAACACCCCAAAATTTTAATCCTGGATTAATGGAATATTAATTATAAAGTTTATTAAAATTAATTATTTCTATTTTAATCTTTGGTTAAAATATGTATTTATGATACTAGTGAATGTGGGAATTCAATTTGGCAATTATATTTATGCATAAATAAATATTTTGCATATTAGTCACCGGGTTGGGACCCAGAGGTAATTATAGGAAAGGTTTTGGAGGGAATGGAAATAAAATTATTATTTTTCAAAAACTAGGCAAAATACTCGACTATTATCTTGAATACTCGAGTATTCTGGACAGAGTTGCACGAGTTAGTGCGTTTGGTGAGTCACCACCACCGATTCTCCACCGTTGACACAAAATCACCCTTCAACCACGTTCCCAGTCGTCGTGTCGACGTGCATGAGTCTCTGAAACCTCTATAAAAACTTCTTGGTTGAGGATTGCAACCTCATTTGGCCAATTTCATGTGTGTTGCATGTGTTTAGGGTTCCTGATTTCTTCACTTTGATTCTCTTTCCTTTAGTTGAATTAAGTTACAAACTATACACCAATACAAAGCTCACATAACGAGCTTTGTATAGACATAAAATTCGTAAGTTGAGAGTGACTGTGGTGGAAGAATTGAAGCTTGGAAGTGGAGCTTGTTGCTGTCAAACCTTTCCTGGAGCTCACTTCGAATTCGATTTTTGGTAAGCTCACGAGTTCTTTGAGTCTCAAATCGGTTTCTATAGCTAGTAGGTGTTGCATAGAGTTTAGAAATTCTAATTTCCCCAATTTCTATCTCTGTTTCATATATCAACCAATTCAATTTTGGACCTTCACTCAAAACTGTCTTGCATGTGATGCTTGAAGAGGTTTTGGTGCTGTGGAGCTTCTTCTTGCAAATTCTCTTGTTGAATCACGTCCGAGAGGTAAGGGGAAGTTGTTTTATGCACTAGATAGAGTTTAAATTCCATGATTTTCATTGGAGAGCCACCAAGAGGCTCTAAGGGCTTAGATTGAATAGGAACTTTTGTTTGGAGACCAACTCATGCTCTATGGTTGTTTTGAGCAAGTTTCATATGATGCATGCAAGCTGTAATGAGCTTTATTTCACAAATTTGTTGAGTATTTTGCAAATTGAGATGTTAAGTTGTGAAATTGTATGTTTTATGCACAAACTCTTGATTCTCTGTCAAATATGTTAATTGATGAGTTGTAAGTGTTTGAACATGTTTAATATGTGTTATATGAACTTTGTTGATCATTGGATTGGGCTAGAAATGATTAGAATTGAAAATGGTATGTTGAAACCAAGTTTCCAGTCTGTTCTGTAAGAAAAGACTCGAGTACTTGGCGGGATACTCGAGTGAAATTTTGATAAAACAGTGTATTTTGTGTTAGAACACTCGAGTACCAGGCCCAGCACTCGAGTAATAACTGAGTCAGGGGGATCTCTTAAGGTAAACCACTCGAGTAATGCAGGAGTCATTCGAGTGTTCTGGAAATGATGAAGAACACTCGAGTACTCATGAACTACTCGAGTATTTTTATGAATCTGAAACCCAAATCCCCAGAAACACATGAACAACTCGAGTAATTAAGAACTACTCGAGTAATCTAGAAATAATTGAAGAACACTCGAGTAGTTTACCCAGAATATTGAAAACACCATTTTTAATTCTGAATCATTTGGTGAATGATTAAATAACAATAATCCAAGGGATCTGGACTTAAAAGAAATTGATTAATATAATTATATCGTTTGGATGACGAGACGTTGCTCGGGTGGCATGTTATATATATTTATCAATTCCCTTTAAGTTTCAAAATAATGCATTCATTCTGGAGTTTGGATGATAGATCGGTTATCATGTTTTGGTAACATGAGGAGGGCCTCTGGGAGTGCCAATTGACGGCTCGCTTGATGACACGTTATGGTTGACGACGTGGTCGGCATAGTGAGATGCTGATATGGTTATACCGTTTGGATGACGGGACGTTGCTCAGGTGGCACATATTCCAAGCTTGTCGTGTACATTCTTGGTGAATGTACGAATGTTGTACACCTAGGAGTACAACGCACTGGTGAGTGCTGGACGGAGTAAAGGATGGACGTCAGAGAGTCTCATAGAATGATGGAGATAGGCTTGAGAGCTAGGATCATACATCATGCCACTCATCTAAAACAATATTGATAAATGGAACCAGTATGAGCATCCTACTTGCATTCAATAACTGTTAAATGCTAAATGTGATTGTTGTTTATTGTTGCATAACTTTACATTCACATTGTTCACATATTTATACTCTATTGATTATGTGTATAGAATTGCTTACCCCTATGCCCTTGTAGGTGATGTCACGTTACATCGCTTGCATCGAGATCTGGCCACTTCCTAGTTGCATATGGATCTACGAGGACCATCACACGGTGTTCGAGGGGGAGGTAGAGGTCACCTTCTACCACCCAAACCCGTTGATTTGATTTCGTCCTCGTAGGTTCAGGATTCCCGTCATATACACTATGCACGTACCACCTTTTTACACATATCACCGACCACCTCCCACACGACCAGCTCGCTCATATCACAGTTCCCGTTTTCGACCTACCCGCTCACACCCTTTTTCTTATAGAGTCGTCCGCGAGGAGACTCCCCCTTATGATCCGAGGAGCCCAGTTAGGGTCACACCATCTCCTGACCCTGTACCCAGTGGTAGGGTACACTCTCCCTCGGATGTGATCGAGGACGATCCCGTGGAGGACGAGAGTGGAGGCGAGCCTTTCGTTCATTCTACCGGGAGTCAGTGGAGGGATGATGATCCCTAGGTATGTGTATATGGTATATGATGAGGATCAGGGGATCCGATGTGGGGATGTTGTGGAGGAGACACTGCTGCTGCTATTGATGATGATGTTTTCATTTGCTACCTGGAGACTGCTACTACTATCACTACCACTACTGCTCTTGCCAGATCTATGAGACCAGCTCTAGAGTCTATATTTTTGAGATGTATATATTGTAGATAAACTTTTGGGAACTCTAGGGTTATGGCTTTCTGTTGACATAGATCTTTTTGATGGACTTGTATATGGATCTTGGAGTGATGACCGTGGGACTATGTACTTCATGACTTATTTACATATCTATATGGAAATTATGTTTATCTTATGAGTATGCATAGTTCCACTATTTCCGCTTACTCTGATTTAACCTATTTAAAGAGATCGGCTACGAAAGAATTAAATGGTATCAGTTTTACAAAACGAAAGAAAGGATGGCTTCGCTTACTTTCTATCATATAAATACGATTTCAAAATACGGATGCTATCCAGCTTGTGAAAAGGTTTTAGAGAATGTCGAATTCAACACAATTGTTTAAAATGATATATAATTTCTTCTCCAAGAATTCCATGTTTTGGTTTGTGCACCCGCCTTGAAAGAGAAATTTTTATTTTCACAATTTCTATATAATAACAAGTCCATATATTTTAAGTAGTAATACTTAACTATTGTAATATTTACTTGAGTTGGGAAAAGGGTGTCACACTGAGTGGTATCAGAGCAAAAGTCAGATCCTGTAGTAGTGGAAGTAGTTCCAGAAAGGTAGCCATCAACACCAAGCAGGTATCCGCAGGGCATATTTATTATTTTGAATGCTAGTATCTTGCTTGTTTTGAGCATTAGATACAATTGAATGTTTTGTTTGAAGTTATGATTATCGCCTTAGTATAGGTGGTGTTATGGATGTTTCTTTAGTTCAACATATGTGACCATAAGCCCATATTCTGATCCCTATTTCCAGCAGAATTGATCAATTGGGTACATTGACTCCTAACGGGGCATTTTCACCTAATGGGGCGTTTTAGCCTGATGGGGCGTTTGACCCTAATGGGGCGTTTGTACACCTAGCAGGAACACCTAGTGTCCCAATGTCCCAATGATCAATTCAACCTTTCAGTCCCTTCTTAATTCGTTAAAATTAATCTTTTTCACATGTCCTTATGTTTCATTCAATCAACATATCTGTAACACCCCAAAATTTTAATCCTGGATTAATGGAATATTAATTATAAAGTTTATTAAAATTAATTATTTCTATTTTAATCTTTGGTTAAAATATGTATTTATGATACTAGTGAATGTGGGAATTCAATTTGGCAATTATATTTATGCATAAATAAATATTTTGCATATTAGTCACCGGGTTGGGACCCAGAGGTAATTATAGGAAAGGTTTTGGAGGGAATGGAAATAAAATTATTATTTTTCAAAAACTAGGCAAAATACTCGACTATTATCTTGAATACTCGAGTATTCTGGACAGAGTTGCACGAGTTAGTGCGTTTGGTGAGTCACCACCACCGATTCTCCACCGTTGACACAAAATCACCCTTCAACCACGTTCCCGGTCGTCGTGTCGACGTGCATGAGTCTCTGAAACCTCTATAAAAGCTTCTTGGTTGAGGATTGCAACCTCATTTGGCCAATTTCATGTGTGTTGCATGTGTTTAGGGTTCCTGATTTCTTCACTTTGATTCTCTTTCCTTGAGTTGAATTAAGTTACAAACTATACACCAATACAAAGCTCACATAACGAGCTTTGTATAGACATAAAATTCGTAAGTTGAGAGTGACTGTGGTGGAAGAATTGGAGCTTGGAAGTGGAGCTTGTTGCTGTCAAACCTTTCCTGGAGCTCACTTCGAATTCGATTTTTGGTAAGCTCACGAGTTCTTTGAGTCTCAAATCGGTTTCTATAGCTAGTAGGTGTTGCATAGAGTTTAGAAATTCTAATTTCCCCAATTTCTATCTCTGTTTCATATATCAACCAATTCAATTTTGGACCTTCACTCAAAACTGTCTTGCATGTGATGCTTGAAGAGGTTTTGGTGCTGTGGAGCTTCTTCTTGCAAATTCTCTTGTTGAATCACGTCCGAGAGGTAAGGGGAAGTTGTTTTATGCACTAGATAGAGTTTAAATTCCATGATTTTCATTGGAGAGCCACCAAGAGGCTCTAAGGGCTTAGATTGAATAGGAACTTTTGTTTGGAGACCAACTCATGCTCTATGGTTGTTTTGAGCAAGTTTCATATGATGCATGCAAGCTGTAATGAGCTTTATTTCACAAATTTGTTGAGTATTTTGCAAATTGAGATGTTAAGTTGTGAAATTGTATGTTTTATGCACAAACTCTTGATTCTCTGTCAAATATGTTAATTGATGAGTTGTAAGTGTTTGAACATGTTTAATATGTGTTATATGAACTTTGTTGATCATTGGATTGGGCTAGAAATGATTAGAATTGAAAATGGTATGTTGAAACCAAGTTTCCAGTCTGTTCTGTAAGAAAAGACTCGAGTACTTGGCGGGATACTCGAGTGAAATTTTGATAAAACAGTGTATTTTGTGTTAGAACACTCGAGTACCAGGCCCAGCACTCGAGTAATAACTGAGTCAGGGGGATCTCTTAAGGTAAACCACTCGAGTAATGCAGGAGTCATTCGAGTGTTCTGGAAATGATGAAGAACACTCGAGTACTCATGAACTACTCGAGTATTTTTATGAATCTGAAACCCAAATCCCCAGAAAGACATGAACAACTCGAGTAATTAAGAACTACTCGAGTAATCTAGAAATAATTGAAGAACACTCGAGTATTCTGAAGAACACTCGAGTAGTTTACCCAGAATATTGAAAACACCATTTTTAATTCTGAATCATTTGGTGAATGATTAAATAACAATAATCCAAGGGATCTGGACTTAAAAGAAATTGATTAATATAATTATATCGTTTGGATGACGAGACGTTGCTCGGGTGGCATGTTATATATATTTATCAATTCCCTTTAAGTTTCAAAATAATGCATTCATTCTGGAGTTTGGATGATAGATCGGTTATCATGTTTTGGTAACATGAGGAGGGCCTCTGGGAGTGCCAATTGACGGCTTGCTTGATGACACGTTATGGTTGACGACGTGGTTGGCATAGTGAGATGCTGATATGGTTATACCGTTTGGATGACGGGACGTTGCTCGGGTGGCACATATTCCAAGCTTGTCGTGTACATTCTTGGTGAATGTACGAATGTTGTACACCTAGGAGTACAACGCACTGGTGAGTGCTGGACGGAGTAAAGGATGGACGTCAGAGAGTCTCATAGAATGATGGAGATAGGCTTGAGAGCTAGGATCATACATCATGCCACTCATCTAAAACAATATTGATAAATGGAACCAGTATGAGCATCCTACTTGCATTCAATAACTGTTAAATGCTAAATGTGATTGTTGTTTATTGTTGCATAAATTTACATTCACATTGTTCACATATTTATACTCTATTGATTATGTATATAGAATTTCTTACCCCTATGCCCTTGTAGGTGATGTCACGTTACATCGCTTGCATCGAGATCTGGCCACTTCCTAGTGGCATATGGATCTACGAGGACCATCGCGCGGTGTTCGAGGGAGAGGTAGAGGTCACCTTCTACCACCCGAACCCGTTGATTCGATTTTGTCCTCGTAGGTTTAGGATTCCCATCATATACACTATGCACGTACCACCTTTTTACACATATCACGGACCACCTCCCACACGACCAGCTCGCTCATATCACAGTTCCCGTTTTCGACCTACCCACTCACACCCTTTTTCTTATAGAGTCGTCCGCGAGGAGACTCCCCTTTCTGATCCGAGGAGCCCAGTTCGGGTCACACCATCTCCTGACCCTGTACCCAGTGGTAGGGTACACTCTCCCTCGGATGAGATCGAGGAGGATCCCGTGGAGGAGACGAGAGCGATGGCGAGCCTGTCGTTCATTCTACCAGGAGTCAGTGGAGGGATGATGATCCCTAGGTATGTGTATATGGTATATGATGAGGATCAGGGGATTCGATGTGGGGATGTTGTGGAGGAGACACTGCTGCTGCTGCTATTGATGATGATGTTTTCATTTGCTACCTGGAGACTGCTACTACTATCACTACCACTACTGCTCTTGCCAGATCTACGAGACCATCTCTAGAGTCTATATTTTTGAGATGTATATATTGTAGATAAACTTTTGGGAACTCTAGGGTTATGGCTTTCTGTTGACATAGATCTTTTTGATGGACTTGCATATGGATCTTGGAGTGATGACCATGGGACTATGTACTTCATGACTTATTTACATATCTATATGGAAATTATGTTTATCTTATGAGTATGCATAGTTCCACTATTTCCGCTTACTCTGCTTTAACCTATTTAAAGAGTTCGGCTACGAAAGAATTAAACGGTATCAGTTTTACAAAACGAAAGAAAGGATGGCTTCGCTTACTTTCTATCATATAAATACGATTTCAAAATACGGATGCTATCCAGCTTGTGAAAAGGTTTTAGAGAATGTCGAATTCAACACAATTGTTTAAAATGATATATACTTTCTTCTCCAAGAAATCCATGTTTTGGTTTGTGCACCCGCCTTAAAAGAGAAATTTTTATTTTCACAATTTCTATATAATAACAAGTCCATATATTTTAAGTAGTAATACTTAACTATTGTAATATTTACTTGAGTTGGGAAAAGGGTGTCACAATATCAAAACAAGCATAACTATCATAATACATAACAATCCAATTAGTCATTCAAGCATTTATAATATTGCTACTTATCATTATTATACAACAACAAACCATCACATCAAATAACAAATATCCACATTTACAAATGTATTGCAATTAGTCAGTCAAACATTTGAAATGTTCATAGTTATCCACATCACACACATAACACATAATTGATTGTACATATCCTCTTACAATTCAATTTCCCCTTTTTATCTTTAATTAGCATCTCTTTTTATCATTCAACATATCATCATCATCTACAATCAACATAAGTACAGTCCAAGCATATTCATATGCTTCCCAATAACTATACATAATAGCATTTTAACCTTGAGCATATATATAAGCAAAAAGCAAACATACATCATAATCTATAACATGCGATAATCGATATTTACATTTTGCACTTAAAACACCTATTTCAAATCACACTATTCAATTAGATTTTCTTTTATTTATTTTCATCCTTTACTTTTATTTCGATTAATTACCTAAAAATTCAATCACAAACATACCCATATATTCTTAGCAGGTATTATAACTAACCAGAAAATACTCTCTAAAGCAAGGTAAAACACCCCTACCTTTATAGACGCTTTAACCCTTAGTTTTGTAAAATACCTACTCATTCCGCATGATGACGTCCATTGATTTTCACGCTGCAGCTGATCCTGAACTTCTTTCATCATCCTCAGCAGGGAAGATTTGTGCTCATTTTCCCAACCATAAAGCTACACCGATCCGACCTGGCTCACGGTCGAACCGGATAGGTCCACACCCAAACCTCAGCCACAGATTCAAGCTTTTCCTTGGCAGAAACAACATGCACCCTCCATGGTGGCGGCGACGACAACTAGCGGCGGCAACAGAGGCAACCAGCGGTGGAGTAATGCAAGGAGAAGCATTGTCAAACTCGTCATAGCAGCTCCAGCGGCGGGGGTTCAGGTTCGATGATGCAAGGACCAGTGGTGGCGGTTCGATCTTGACCCACAACGGACACCACAGACTGGAGGAGTTGGAGATGGTGGCTGGTCAGTGGCCCTGGTTCGAGAGCTTCGTGTACGGCGGCGACACACGAACCGAAAAAGAACGGCGGCGTGAGATTGGCAGCACAAGAGAGAAGGAGATTTGCGACTGAAGGAAAAAGGGATACGCGTGGCGTGCGGCTTCGTCGACGAGGAAGGACGGCGGAGCTGGGCAGCGGCATGACCTCCTTGGTGCAGCGAGTCGCGAACGTGACTAGGGGAGGAGGATGCGTGAGAGAGATGGAGGCGGAGAGGGTGTTTAGTGGCGGCGAGTGAAGGAAGGAGGAGAGGAACGCGGGCGGTGGACGGCGGCGGCAATGACAGCTCTACTGGAGGAGAAAGAGTTGAAGAGCCGGAGGGAGAGAGAATGGGGGAGGGTGCAGCGTTGAGAAGGAAAGGAAAGGGAGTTAGGGTTTCCCCCAACTGCACAGCACACACATACACATATCTCTCTTTTTTTTAAACATGAATACACTTTTATTTACTCTTTTTTTTTAGTTCAAGGAGATACTTATGATAAGATTGAATTATCAAATGAATACACATAAGAAAATTATAGAGTTAAGAGTTTGGCAATATTAAACATTAAATAGTATTGAATATGTTAAAAGCAAGTAAGATATAAAAAGTGTATTATTTTTTTTAAGTCAAATAAATATCAGTAGAATTTAAGAACCATACAAACTCATTAGGAACTTAAAAAGAATAGAACTTGATTGTAAATTAGGAAGTAAAATAAATTTATCTAACTTTGTATCTTTATAAATACCAAAGTAAAGAATAGAAAGTCTATTTTTCAAGAGTTAATAGTCACATAGGTCCCTGAAAGATACCTATGGAATCAGTTAGGTAGATTTGTGGAATCTCTTAAACCCCTCAAAGATCATTTTGGCATCACATTAGTCCCCCCATTCAATTTCGTCAGAATGGGCCTGACGTAATTCTACGTGGCACGTTAAATGCTTTTTCGGCCCCAATGTGATATTGGAATGTTAAGAAGGTGCCACGTTTGGGCCAACAAAGCATTTAATGTGTCACATAGGATTCCGTTAAGTCCCTCATAGGGGGACTAATATGATGCCAAATTGATCTTTGGGGGGTTTAAGAGATTCCATAATTCTTTCAAGGACCTAACTGATTCCAAAATGATCTTTGGGGGGTTTAAGAGATTCCACTAATCTTTCAGGGACCTAACTGATTCCACAGGTATCTTTCGAGGACCTATGTGATTATTAACTCATTTTTCAAATAGGGTAATTGTTTTTAAATGAATTTACTTTAAAATATACGAATAAAAATATAATTTCCTAAATAATATAACGTACTTTATGAAAATATCCAACACTTTAATAATTATATACGAGAATTAATCACTTAATTTGATAAAACTCAATTTATAAGGCAAAAGAAAATCAGGATGTTACAATCCTTCCCCCAAAAAGAAATTTCGTCCTCGAAATTTCACTAGAGAAAACCATAAGGTTAGGATTTTAAGAACCCTTGAGCATCATTCCAATAAACTTAGATAGACACAAATAAATCCAACACTACCAATAGCACGAGGGTCTTCAAAAATTCATTTATTTAACAGAAAAACAAAACCTTGGTGTTAATAAAAATATAATTGTCGTAAAAAAAATTCGATGACTGGTTAAGTAAAAAGACTCTCAAATTCAATCAAAGAGGAAACCATCTTTCATAACAATGTTAAATAAGGAAATTATCACTTGGTGTACAAAATAGCAACTACATTTGAATCAGTTCCAAACACAATCATTTAAGTTCTCAAAACGGAAAAAGAATTTTAACATTTAGAAGGTGATAGCTATGGAAAGGATATTTTGACTCTGTCATAAATGTAAAACGAATTCAAATCTCAATGAGGCAATATAAAATATAACGCAAAGTAGGACCTTTAAAAACCCAATTGGTCTAAACAAAATCAGTATTAAGCATATGGATTAAATTCGGATAACAAGTTCAACACTTAAAATGATACAATATCTGAATATCTTATTGAGAACTATTTTTGTAGGAAAAACACAATTCACTTACACATTCGGATGTAATATTAATTTTGTAAGAGCTTAAAACAGAAAGAGTGGCATTTTTTTTTTCAAGAAATAGAACATGAAATAAAAATCTAAGCAGGAACTTAGATCCCAAAAGTAGGAATTAATAATCATGACTCAACCAATAGGGTGTCATTAACTTAAATGAATGTCAGTTTAAGCTACTAGGAGAAAAACTGAAACATGAAAAGAATTAAAAATTCGTTAAACTAGTGTTCAAAAACATTTTCCCTGGCATAATAGTTTTGGAAAACTTCTTGTAATAAACTAAAAACTAGGTAACATAATAGGTTGGCATTGGCCAATACTAATATAAAAGATTCATGAGAAATATGTTAAGCAAGAAAAGCTATTGGTTGAAACTTATTTAACAATTTTCGTTCAAAATACATAACCAATGGCTCAAAATCCAAGACTCATCATTTTCAAATACATGTGCATGCAGTCATGCAAAATTAGGGAACAAATTCATTAAAATCAAAAAGTCAACAAATCTAGCTTGCATTTTACATTAACTCTAAAATATCAATTCAGAAAATTAAGATCATAGAGACTGAAACAAAAAGGAATCCAAAAGCTAGAGGAGCTAACTATACAGGAATGCAAGAGGTAAATCATTGACAAATAGAGCAAATTGTCATCTCAACAAACGTATTCTTTGAAGCGGATTGGAAGCAGGATAGTAAATTAGAGGACGTAAAAGCAACGAATCTTCAAAGTCCATAATCGAATAAAACTATATTCA
The DNA here is from genome assembly GCA_037953625.1 of Crotalaria pallida. Classification (NCBI taxonomy): domain Eukaryota; kingdom Viridiplantae; phylum Streptophyta; class Magnoliopsida; order Fabales; family Fabaceae; genus Crotalaria; species Crotalaria pallida. The sequence goes on from CM075653.1 coordinate 31,716,519, forward strand.
ATAAAATCAATAGCTAACACTTCGTCAAAGCAAAAATATAAATAAGTGTTTTGGAAAAAGAGAAACATAGGTATAAATTAGGCTTTCGTAAATCATATATTATGCTTTATAAAGACTTTCTTTAAGTAAAAAAAATGAACCATTCAATAAGTCCCTAATTGGAGGAAGGGATTAGTATGAAGATTCAGAAAAACCTATTCGGCTGAAAAGAACAATTATCTAAGCATAGGATTCGCTATTACTAAACAACCAAACTAGCATACACATAGCACATTAAAGCCATATAGCGAAATAATATCATATTAATTCATTTTTATTTTAAATTTGGCATACTTCACATGCAAGTATTCAAAGGAAACATATCCAAAAATTAGTTCCAAAGGAGTTCGGGAGGTATAGTTTCCATTATTTGCCAGAAAGTCCGAAAACCGGAAAAATTTCATGGCTGTAATAAAAATACATTTTTGAAAAATACCAATTCAATTCCCAACACTATGAAGATTTACAGGTAGTGTTCCTACATATAAAAGAACAACGTGGTAAATTTTAAGGTTGATCGGAGTTCGTTAGGTTCAGTTTTAACTCTGTGACCACTTTGTCAAAAACACCATAACATCGGGGGCTGAACCTAAATTAGATTTATTTAAAATAGTAAATCACATCTTCATCTTCATCATTGAGCGATGAAGATTATCACTTATAGCCAAAACACATCGGGGGATGAAGATTTATTTAAAGTAGATTTATTTAAGGTAGACAGACACTTATCCTAATGCAATCACATCTTCATCAGCATATATATGTAACATGTTATACACATAGCATATATGAATCATATATAACAAAGCATATCCTAATGTTTCAAACACATCAATATTATCACTTATAGCCAAAACATTCATTACGCTTACATCTCAATTTCTCTCAATGCTTTTCCATTCTTTCTTCAATCGCTGCCTCAAGATTTATTGTTCCACGAATCATTTCTCGTGCTCTACTTATCATTCTTATTCATTACTTGATATCTTTATTGTACTTTTCTTTGTTACATCTTAGTCTTTTAAGTTTTTATCGTTCCGGTTCGCTCAATGATGGGGAACATCATCATTGACGAAGTCACACACGTCTACATCTCCTCGGTCATCCACCCAACCTAGTCGGAAGCAAACAGGAGTACAGGACCTTTACCACGCGGGCACGACAGCTGTCTCACAATCAATTAGCCCCAGGCCAGGAGGACTACAGCCTCAAATCAATTCAATTCATATCATATCATTTCATATATTATCAACACACGCTCACAGCGGCAATCTCAAATGCCCCGTTCCAGTCTCTCTCACTGTTCTAGATTTGCAATCTAGGGGGCGACAGTACAATTCTAGTTCCGGTGCAGAACTTACCACGGCAGTGGACCCAGTCCCTACCACCTTAGTGTACCACATGTGGAGTTTGTTCTGCCTAGAAAGTACTCTAGACTTCTTGACGTTTCACCGTCATCGTCCTCCCCTAATGCAATCTCCTCCTGAGTATCCGCAGATACCCATGGTTCCTTCCTCTCCATTACTTCGATACGACACTCATGCCTCACCGCGTTTGTAAATGTCTTTTAAAGTCTTTTAAGGTTTTAGAGTTTTGATTAGCGGCTTAATCCTAACAAACGGTTCATCCTTGGTGCATCCCTTCAATGAAACCTGACCACTAATCGCAATCCGTTCCCCAAAAATCTCAACGGCATCTTGCCTCAAATCTATTTCATCTCATTATGAACATTCTCATCAGCTCGAGCTCAACAGCATCTATAGTATCTTTCTCATCATCAGGATCCAGCCGCATCATCATCAGCATCGTTCTCCTCGTTTGTTGCTCCGCAGCATCAGCATCACTCTCCTTAGTTGTTCCTCAGCAGCACCATCACCACGCTTCCGCTCGCCTTATCGGGTATTTCTTGTTACCATCTCCATTCTTTCTCAATCGTTCTCATAACTTTCTCTTTAGTCTTAATTCACCATTTATCTCTTACTTAATTATTTATCATATCTTATTCGCATCTCTTTTCTCGTTTCAGTCTTATCTCATTACTATCACGGTTTCATTGTTATCTTTCACTATTTAGACATAATCAAATAATTTCTAAATAGAATAAAGTATGCACAACAAATAAACATTTAGCATGTAAACAAAACAGGTAGACATCTAACACAAATATCTATATTGCCTAATTCGTAGTACTTTCACAAGTCATCTATTCGGATTGCGAGCAACCACATTACGGGATCACAACACTCTCACTCACCTCGATGACAAAACATCCGAAAGCTTTCCAGGGTTCCCAGTCGCTAGCTTTGCCACGTTTCCTTCGCGTCCGACACCCGAACTAGAACATTTTTCCCCGTGCGTTAGAAACGATTTACGTGAATTCTTAATTTCGTTTTGAAAACACTTTGGAATAATTCCCTTTTTTCGAAAACACAGTGCCAATATCCAAAGGATTTTAAATCCAAATCATTTCTTTAATAAAATGTTTCCAAGAACAACTTCTTATAACAATTTCTAAAATAATCTCTTTATTAAAAATAGAATCCATTTCTCTTAATTTAAAACACTTTGGCTGAAAAATTATTTTCTTTAAACATTGAATGAAATCTTAAGAAACAACTCTTTGAAAATCTTTCTTAGATGAAATACAAAAATTCAAGAAGGCAAAACCAATCAAATTGATTTATTTAATTTCTAAACTTGACAACATCATCAAACACTGATCAAAGAAGGTTCTTTAAAATTTTCAAATCAATTTAAGTTATTTATATCACACTTTTTAAATAAAACATTTTTCACAAATAAAACTCACAAACAGTATTCAAAACAATTCCAATACATTCAAGCAGCACAAAGAACAATCACATACACATTTCAAAGCATTCAAATCATTCACAAACATATACACAGGAAGTCACATTTTTAATTATTTAAAATCATTAATTAAATTATAATCTTATTAAATTAATTCAATTATTCTTAACTTAATCCTTTTAATTAACTCAACAAAACCGAATCACACATGGTTATTATTTTCTAGTCACTAATAAATTTTAAAACTAAAAATCATTGAATTAACATTACAAACTCATTTTCACCTAAACAAATCAACTTATTCAAAAACCAAAAACAATCAAAGAGGACACACATATCACTTTCCTCAAGCACATATCATCATGCACTTATAACATAGCTATTTTCAAAAGTTATTTCATGGAAACAATTTTTCCAACTATATGCACAAACTTTGACCGAATTACACACATATAATTTTGCAAAGATTTAATGCACAAAAAAAGACATAAAATCATGAAATTATATTCTTCTTTTTAGTATTAAAACCGTGAGCATCAAAAGAAAAATCAACAATTTTAATTCATTTTCATGATTTTAAATCCAAGCAACAATTAGAGTCACATACCATCTCAAGATTCACACATATTTTCCTTTAAAAAAACTTAATCATTTCATGCATGTACTTTTAGAAATCTTAAATTCAATTAACCTCATCATGCATGCAACCTAAATAAGGGACAAACATAGCTTTCTACCTACTCCTAGGATGACCGAATCTCATAATGCACCTAACAAGATGTTTGGTTCATTTTTTAAATATACAAAGTCACACATTCACCTCAAGACATGTAAAACAACACATTACATTATTTATTCACATCAACCTTCACAAAATAAACTTCAAGTTCATCATTTTATAAAAATAGAAGTAAAGACCTTACTTTAACTTCATGAAAATAACATGCATGAACATGCAATCACTAAATCTAGTCTTAAAACAAACATGTATTAACAAAATAAAAACATAGATCTTATTTTTTTCAAACATGGCAGAATGGCCTCACAAAATATAACACACACAAAATTAAATACTAGATCAAATCATGCACAAAAATAATCATTTAATCAAATCGTGTTTACACTTTGAAAATCAATTTAAAACTTGTTTCTTTAATTCTTTTCTCTAAAAACCGAAACACACACAAAAAGGAAAACAAGATCTTTCTCTTAAAAATTAACATGCAAATCTAAGATCTTTCATACATTAAACAAAGGTAATTACATATACCCACTTAAATCAAATAAGGACATCAACAAACCATCATGCAAGACTAGAAACTTGAATATTTTTTTTTTATAAATCAAGTTTTATTCATCAAATAAACATGGAAATACACATAGATCATGGTTTAACAAAAAGGATTTAACATGCAAAGCCAAAGACTTAAATCTTTTTACAAATCAAGTTTAGATCATAGACTTATTAATCAAATAATCATAGAAATACACATATAAATCACGGTTTAGAGAAAGAAAAATAGACATGCAAAGAGATTTATTTTAGGTTTCACAAAAATCTTAGTTTTTCTTTAGATCTTTAAGATTTTAGTTAGGAAAACATTAGATCCTTTGAAGAAAACTCAACCAAAACACAAAGCACAAGTCTAACATATTACAAATTGTTTTAAGTCCTTAAAGTCCAAGATTAAAAAAGATCAACACATAAAATCCATAAAATTAAACATGAAAAGAACAAAAGAAAATAGATCGATAAACTAGAAAGAAAATCTAAAGTATTACAAATCTTCCTCTTGATCTTCAAATCCTACCATGATAAGGGTTGGTTCTCTAGTTTTCTAACACTTAGATCTTCACAAGACAAGGCTTGATCTAGCTTGAGTCTTCTCTCCCTCTTCTTCCTACACCTCATGGCCAACTCCCTCTCTCTTTCTCTCTATTTCTTTTCTTTCTTCCTCTAAGAGTTTGGTGAGTCTCTTAAAGTAGTGTTTGTGTTGGAAGAAAATGAATTGGGTGGAAAGGATATGAACTAAGCCAACTACATATATATAGGAAAATTCATTCTCCCTCTTATGCCCTTGGATCTAATTTCGGTCACACATAATTGGGAGGTGTAGTTTTGGGCTTACAAAAAGATGCATGGGTGGATTTTATCAAATGCAAGGGGACAAGGTTGGTTAGGCTAGGGTTTTAGGGGTCACTTAGGCTTAAAGACTTGTTAGCTCTTAGTTAGGGTTTCCTACTTAGTTTGGTTACTATACTAACTTAGTTTCCTCATGGTTCCAATTTCTTTTCCTACAAGCTTCTAGAAAATTAAATCCCTGGCTTATACACACACAGATACACGTATAATACACATACACATACACAAACAAACTGTATCATACACATATACATGCATACATTTTACATTTTTATTTCTTAGTCATATCCATTTATAATTATCTATTTACACCATAATGCAATTAAATCAAAAATCACATTCATGCGATCATTTCCATGCATCATATATCAAACACACATCAAACCAAGTACTCATCACATAAAAATTTCAAGCCAAATCAATAAATTTATTTTCTACAAAACACAAATTCCAAAATTCGTATTTCATAACTCTGAAAATAGATTTTTATAAATCAACCCAAAAAAATCCAAAAATCACATTTTCAAAATCTATGTTTCATGACGATCGTTTTGATATAAAGATCGTGAAAATCCGAGTTACGGTTAAAAAGATACAAATTTTCAAAGTTAACAATTCAAAAACTTTATTTCAAATAAAACCACCTTTTGATAAAATCATAACTCATTTCTTATAAATCAAATCAACAAAATCATTCACTTCTCTTTTATAAAAACATTTTGTTTATAAAAATCCTTGAAAATCATCATTTTATTTCTTCCTCACGTAAAATACTTTTCTGAAAATCCTTTATAAAACAAAACCTCAAGGTTTATTCTGACGCAATCGTTTACGCACGTATGGGAAAAATGCGGGGTGTTACAGAATTAAGAATTTATCGACAACGTTCTAACGCACAGGAAAAATGTTCTAGTTCGGGTGTCGGGCGCGAAGGAAACGTGGCAAGGCTAGCAGCTGGGAAATCTTGGAAAAGCTTTCGGACGTTTCGTCATCGAGGTGAGAGAGGGGCTCCCCTTAAGACGTCGTGGTATTAGGTAACATATTAAGGCGTCCAATCATCTCAAAGATTGGACCCCAATCTCGTTAGGCGATGAAGTGAGATAGTAATTGTTTTTTTATTTGTTGTTTGTTTGGCTATCCCTTCGAATCGCTGAGATTGCTTATTGGTATGTTTTGCTGAAATGGTATGATACTCTTTTTTAGTAGTTATGCATGATTTATTTTGTTTTCTTAGTGTGTGGAATGAAATAGTGAAAGTAATGAATTAAGAATAAAGAGAAAAGAGATTTGGATAAGAGTTATTGTAACACCCCAATTCGGCAACTTGAAAACTTAACTTACTTAAATTCAATATAGTGAAAATTAGGGCCATTTTTTTAAAAAAAAAAACAAGTGTTACACAAGATGAGAACACTTAGGTTTTCAAAACATAATTACTTTTCAAATTCATGTTCTCACATTGCATAAACCTTTCAAGTTCCAAACCGAGATGTCACAAGACACCGCACTTTGAAACCCGTTTTCAAAACATCAATTTAAAACATAGCCCATTGACTTCTTTCAAAACACCAGTGTTAAATAAAACTTTTGTCGGGGTACGGTATGTAACACCCTTACAAATATTTGGTTAATTTAGTAATTTATAAAAATATGGACTTGCCAAGGATAAGACAAGGATAAGACAAGCCAAGAGGTTATAAAAAGAGTCGTTTTCAGTTTCTAACAAGAAGTAAAGATAGAGTCTCGGGAGTTATCTCTTTGAAAATATTAAGAGGCATGATCAAAACAAACATGATCATCCAATCATGGTTCACATGAAAATGATTTCATGTTACTTGGAATATTTCAAACTAGCAAGCATGTTTTTAAACTTAGCAAGAAACAAATCGAGTCTATGTCGATCACGATTCACTTGGAATTGAAAGAATTATCAAATAATCAGATTTTTGACCTATAAGAGGTGATAAGGATTATGAACCACAGATAGATTTAGGGATCAACTTATCAAGTCATAACAGTATGTTGCCTTCAGGAACATATACGCGACTAAAGGAAGGATAAACTATTCTCTTAATTATGCTTAAGCCACACGGAATCCCACTCATCCAGAAAGATTTAAGATGCCATGCAATTATCAAGGTTTTACACAAGCAGAGTCAACTCTCCAGATTCGAGACACCGAGCATAATTCGGAAACATGAAAAGGAAAAAGAAAATCTATAGGATTTTATGGGATTATCTTCTAGTCATTCCATCGTGCACTGTAATTAGAGAGCATTTCAAATTAAAGGGTATTAACTACGACGGATTGCTTTAAGTAAATTTTAGATATTCCTAGTTATCGATTTATACTCTTGTACTCCGAAACTATAGTGATATCACCTTCCAATAAATGCACACATTGGGATGATCAAGCCCAACCTTGCATTCCATTGGGGGTAAAATCATTTCCGCATTAACTGAATTTTATTTTATTTTATTTTTTTTATACTACGAACAACTTGATATTGCTCTTGTACGAGAATTTTATTTGAGTTATTTGGTGTGAATTTTCACATTCGGAATTCGTGTACTTAATACAATCCTAAGGGTTGATCCTTCCCGTTGGGGTGGCAACTAGTATGCCCTAGCCCGTTGGGGTCTCTCGTTTCCCTTAGTGTTGACAATTACATGTTTTCCAAGTGCGACAATACAATAGTTAAGGATATTGGATTCGAACACTTTACGAAGTCCGGAACAAACACTAAGAATACAACTATAAGCTAAGAGATGTTCTACTAAGTCCGCTAAATACTAATTCCTAATCTAACTAACTTAGACATATAACTATCTATTGGTTACTGGCTTGTTGAGTAACCCACAGGTTGTGAGTCCACACTCCAAGGCCGAGGAAAAACTGCTCTATACCATAATGTAACACCCTTACAAATATTTGGTTAATTTAGTATTTTATAAAAATATGGACTTGAAAATTTCGATAAAATCTTAATGAAAATCCGGCAGAGTTTCCTCTATTTTTCAGATTTCCCAAAAATTACATTTTATACACCTATCAGACCAGAACATTTTAAAACATACAATAAGTCCTAATGCCCAACATAATCCAAGCGAGGGCGGACAACTAATACATTCTTTTAAAATACAAAACATCCATTTTTAATTTAATTACTACTTTAATTCACTCGTGATACATGACCACTCCACGTGGTGGAGGGTAATCCTACTCGGCCAAAAACTGTGCAAGCTCCAAGCTTAGTACCTGAAAAATGGTTGTAAGGGTGAGCTTTACACATGAAGTAGAAAGTAGTGTCTAACAAGACATAATGACCTACTAAGTCAAACACATTTAGCCATATATTGCACATAGTCCAATAAGCATTCCCAATCAATTCAATTATTTTCATTTCCATAATTAAATAGTCCTTTCATAGTTTTAATTTCATTATTTCATACATTTCCAAAGTATACAAATTGACATATTTCTCAATCTCATATATAACATCGCAATTCTTTCTTTGTACCATTCCTTGATCTTTTACCACATGTATTTTTCATTTGATTCTCATATATGCCTTTTTCATCAAATCTTTTGATTTTCCATGATTTCTTTTCTCTTTACATATACCTTGATTTTCTCATAACATTTGGAAATTTATTCACGTGGATCCATCATTGCGTACAGTCCCACAACCCGGACAACGTCTTACAGCTGCGCACTCTGGCGTCTTACGAGATCTATGCGTACAGTCCCACAACCCGGACAACGTCTTACAAGATCTGGATCGCACAAGTCTATGCGTACAGTCCCACAACTCGGACAACGTCTTACAAGACATTAAGTCAAATCAGTCGATGCGTACAGTCCCACAACCCGGACAACGTCTTACACGACCTCAAACCGAACCAGTCGATGCGTACAGTCCCACAACCTAGACAACGTCTTACACGACCTCAAATCGAACCAGTCGATGCGTACAGTCCCACAACCCGGACAAAGTCTTACACGACCTCAAATCGAACCAGTCGATGCGTACAGTCCCACAACCCGGACAACGTCTTTCACGACTTGATTCTCACCAGTCTAAGCGTACAGTCCCACAACCCGGACAACGTCTTACAAGACTGGCTCTTTTAATTAATTTACCATTAGTCTTTTGAAAGTGCACCACAATATTTTAATGTCTTGAATTTGCAAGTCATAGAATCAATATTTACTTTATCCAATTACACTACTAAATTTCCATACAATTAGAGCAATACAATATCACACACATCAAGTAGCAACATCACATTTTAGCACAAATATCATATTTAAATACTTTATACAATATTATCTATTTTAGGGTTTTTAATCTAAATCTAGCACATAATTCTATACTTTTTCTATCATACAAAACAACTATCATATATAATCATTTCTAGTTACCAACCAATTCTCCATATACTTCAGTTAGGCATAAATAATGACATTTAGCACTTAACATACAAAATTTATCACATATCAATTTAACGACTATTTCATTTAATTTCATTCTTGATTGTTATGCCTATAATAACTATTGAAATTCCAAACCAAACATATACATATACTCTTAGCAAGCACTATGAGCTAATTAGAAAATACTCCCTAAAGCAAGGTAAAGAACCCCTTACCTGTAATTGCTTTAACTCTTAGCTTTTCACAACGCACACCTTTCCATATATCGATACTCGCACATATCGTGGCTCATTGTTATCGCTTGTGTTTGTCCTAAAGCTCCTTCGTAGTCTAACTATATTATTAAATCATATAGTAATCAATTAAATGCACCAAAAGCGGCTCAGCTTAAAATCTCGGTATATACTTATCATATATCAAAGTAGAGTATTTTCATAGGTTTTCCAAATCAAGAAATTATTTAACTATAATATCTAACCAAAATAACATAGGATTTCAAATTAAGATCATTGTCTCTTTAATACATAGTATAGTTTTTTTATCGAAAATATGTTAACTTTCAAAACTAACAAAATTATCAAACTAATTTGAATTCAAGTAATTGAAATCACGACTCAAAAATAATCAAATGATACGCTACTTAACACTATTAATCCCGAATTAAAAGGAAGTGTTCTCAGTTCAAAATAAGTGAACATCACATTTCCAACATTCCATAAATTTCACTTCCCTTTAACTTGAAATTAACGTTTAAGGTTTTAACCCGAATTAACGTATGTCAAATATATCAGGTTCCTAATTAACTGGTGTATTGTTTAGTTCAGGAACAATTCAACCTCACTAAACAACAACTCAGTTACTTAGGGACCTAACACCTTTAACAAAATACTTTTAAAACAATTCGTTTGACATAACGTTTAATCCGATATTATCCCAAATCAAAGTAACCGATTAACATCATAATCAATATCAGTATAATTAAAAATTAATATTAAACTACAGTACCATTTATTCTTCCAAAACAATTTAATACTTAATAATTATCACCAATAACATTAAAGCTAGTATTAGTATTAAAATTAAAACACACCATAGAGTAATTAAAAAGGTATTAAGGATTTACCCAAAAATTTGATTTTGGATCGCATGGGGCAACTAACCGGATTCGGTCCACACTCAACCTCAGCAACATCATCTACTTCATCATGGCAGCCGCGACGTCCCCGATCGGCGTTGGTGACGATAACAGCAACGACAATGGATCGGTGTAACACCCAGTAAATTCCTCATATTAAATTAAAACACTAAAGAAACTTGTTCTTAAGAAAAATGTTTTGGAAGAGTATTTTCTTAAATGATTTCCTTAAAATTCACGTTTTCAAAGCTAATGAATGATTTTAAAGTAATGATTTTCTAAACTAATGTCCAACATTCAGAAATTTGATTTTTGAGAAAATCTATACACTTAATGATTTTATAAAAACGTTTGTAATCTATTTTGGTGATTGTGTGTATATACGGCTTTGGCATATACGAATACACTTAGGTTTTGAGGAATTTAATTATTGAAAGGATATAATGTACGAATACATGTGAATATATATATATATATATGCATACATATGTATGAGTGATGTGTGATGCTTGAATGTGTATATGTGTAGTAGTAGTGTATGATGCATGAATGTATATGTATATGTGAAATACGTGTGTGTGTGGGTGTATGATGGATATGCATGCACGAGTCTATGCTATGTGATCAATATGAAAATGAATTGCATGAGTATATGTGTGTATGCTAATATGTGTGGTTCGACCATGAGAGGAATAGAGAACCAAGTGGGTTTGAATTTCTTAAGCATTAAGAAATTGAAAAACTAAATAGAAAATAGGAGGTGTGAGTCATGAATACTAGGAGAGACTAGGAGAGATGAGTCATGAACCTAGTGAGGACTTTCTTCCCTCCATGTGTCCCACGACTTGACCCTCCCATGCAACAATTGAGTTGGCCCAAATTGTCCTTCCTTCCACCCATTGAACTGAGGCTAAAAAAGAAATTTCCCATCCCTTGCTTTGCCCTTTAGCCGTGGGTGTGTGTGTTGGCTTGGATTCTTATCTCCTTTCTTTCATTCCTCTTCCTTCTCACACCAACTCAAACACATTTCCTCTCAAGAGCACCATCAAGCTCTTGAAGACTTAGGGAGAAAAAGAGTGAACCCGTGAGGAGAAGAGAAGAAAGAAGAGTGAAAAATCTCAAGGCCTTACCCCAAACTCTTCTAATTCTTTTCTCAACCATCTTAGTCTTCAAGGATCAAGGAGAAAACCCATCGACCCTAGAAGAAGAGGGAGAGGCCGAGGCAAACCCTTAAGGGAAGAGAAGAGAGGATTTGAGGATTTAAGTTAGGATTAAGGTAGAAAGAGTTTTGATTAAGTGATTTTCATGTTGTAAAGAACTTTTAATGGACTTTGTTTAAATTTTGTGATGCATGTACCTATTTTTGAATGATCTTGAGGTTTGAAGGTTATGCATGTTATTTTTATGTTTTAATCTTGAAGGTTGATGTGAAAAAGCTTTGATCTCTTACTTGTAATTTTTTTCATGGTTTTGGGTCTAAAGTTGTGTTTAAGTTCATGGATTGCTTTGACTTCCTCATGCATGTTGAATTTGTGGCTTTATGATCTTTATCCTTCTTTGCATGTCCTCTTTATGTATTGATCTTGGATTTTTATGAATGAATGAACTTATAAATCACCAAATCCATGACTAAATGATTCGGCCATGAGTAGAAAATCTAGGTCATGTGCTTTTAATTTGATCAAAGTAATTTCATGCTACTTCTATGTTATTTTCTAGCTTATTTTCACGGTTTGTTTAAAAGATTTGAGTTCGAGCTTATGTTTTTGTTTTGATCCTCTTGCATGTCTTGATCTTTGGTTAATTTTCAAGAAAACATGAAGCTTGAATTTGTGTGTTTAATTTGAGTATAAGGCCTTGATTCCTCATATGTAAGTCACGGTTCTCAAAAGAAAATATACCTAACAAGCTTTAAATATAATTTTGTATAAAAAGAATTTGAGTCAAGGTTTGTGTGTGTGTGATGATGATTCGGTTGATGTTTGGAAAAATAAATGATGCTTTTAGGTCTTGCATGATGTGATCTATGGCTTTAGCTAATTGCATGTGAAAATAAAATTATAGGGCTTTGCCTTCTTGTATGACATCATTTGGTCAAGCTTAGGAAACTATGCTAGATTATCATTTTACTTATATGCATGTTGAAAATTTTTCATTTAGAAATTTTTAGGTGCATGCATGAGTTTTTCTACAGGATGATGGCGTTGACATAATTCTTGAAATTATTATGTTAGGAAATTAGGTTTTTGTTTGTTAAACTTCTTATGAAGCTCACGGTTCTATAAAGAAATCAAAGAAATAAATTCTTGCATAATGAGGCATGTTATATGTGCATGCATGATGAATATTTGACCTTACTCTATCATGATGATACTCGGTCTATGCATGCTAGCTAAACTAGGATGCATTTTTAATAAAATGACCTAAAAGGAATGAGTATATTTTAAGGAATTGTGCAAAAATGAATTATTTGAACTTGTGTTGTGGACATGTGTTTCCTATCCGGTTCTTCACCTAGGAATAAAAGGGATAAATAAATAAATTAAACTAATCTTGGAGGAATATGTGTTTATGTATGTTGCGTGCATTCGGTTAGGATTAGAAGAAAATGGAACTTAAATGCCAAAAATAAAATAAGTTAATTCTTGTAATTTAAATTGTGATGTTTGGTTTATTTTCATTGTTTTCATTCGGTCAAGTAGTCTAGAGAGGATTAGAGAGTTAATTTGCATGAATTAAAAGTGTATGGGGATTCTTGAGAAAAAGATAAGTTGTTTAAAGAATAGGAAAATAAATATTGATGTGTTTGGCTTGAAATTTTATAGTTGCATGCCTAGGTGCTGTTGCTGTTGTATGTGGTGTGATTTGTTTAGATGTCATGGCTGTCCCAAAGTTTGTTTTATGAATAAACCATGAGTTTTTAAAGCGATAATATTAAATTAAAAAGCTATTTGAAATTAGGGACGTTTTTAAATATTTCCGAAGTTTTAATTAAAGTAACCCTGTAAAACCATGTTTGCTGTCCAGAATTACTTGGACGTGCTTCTCATGTTTAAAAGTGTTTTCATGTAATCAAAAACCAAGTTTTCAAGCGACAGATGATTCTAGTTATATTTTCAAAGTTTTCCCCAGCAAAAGAAAAGACAAGTCTTAGACAAAGAAGAGATTTTCTCAAATAAGTTAATAACGTAAAATGTTTTATTTAATATGAGGAATGATAAAGGAAAGAGGTTGGGGCAGTTGGCAGCACACAGATTCGAAGAGGGCACACATTCAATGGCTGGACCCCAAGTGAGAGAGAAGCTATCCTAAGACACTATGGTGTTTAGGTGATTTATTAGGACGTTTCGTATCATCTCAAAGATCGGGACTAAGTGGTTGGAGTCAGTAGTATAAGTGGCAATTGTTTGATTGTGTGACCACTTATATGAATGTGATAAAGACCACATTGTTGTTGTGTGATGGTTGTGAGATGGATAGTATGCTTTTATTTAATTGTTTATTTAATTATGCAAGATGAATTGAGTACTGTTGATTAAAAATAATAATATACTGACGGACGTCTGTTATGTGACACCCTTACGGATTACCCAAATATAATATAGTACTTAAGCTCTAACATTGGATAATATATGGACTTGCGAGTATTAAGAAAATAACCGAAATAAAATTTTCCTTTTTAAACGGGTGCACAAACCAACACTTGAAATTCTTGTAGAATAAACCCTAAGGCATTATAAAACACTTATATTGAATTCGGCGATTTCTAAAACCTTTTCGAAAATTGGGTAGCATTCGTCTCTTAGAATCGTTCATATATTATAGAGAATAACAGAAGCTACCCTTACTTTATTTGATAAAACTAATACCATTGAATAGTTTTCACAGCCGAACTCTTTAAATGGATTAAATCAGAGTAAGCGGAAGTTATAGGACTATGCAACTGATAATAATATAAACATAGATATATATACATAAGTATGAAAAGAGTGATAAGTACATAGTCCCCATATCAAGTCTCCAAGTTCCAAAATACAAGTCCATAATCCGATCTACATAGTAATATGACCAAAGCCCTAGAGTACTCAAAAAGTATATCTACAACGTATATACATAACCAAAATATGAACTCCAGGGGTGGTCACATAGATCCGGTAGCATCAGATGTAGTAGTAGTGATAGCAGCAGTCTCCAAGTAGTAAAAAGGGTAGTAGCATCATCATCAACACAGCAGCAGCAGCAAGTCTCCTCCACAGCATCCACACATCGGACCCACTGATCCTCATCACATACCATATGCATATACCTATGGATCATCGTCCCTCCAATCACTCCTAGTAGAATGCACGACAGGCTCGCTCCCACTCTTGTCCTCCACCGGATCCTCCTCGATCTCATCCGAGGGAGAGTGTACCCTACCACTGGGTACCGGGTCAGGTGATTGTGAAACCCTGACTGGGCTCCTAGGATCAGAAGGGGGAGTCTCCTCGCGGACTACTCTCGAAGTAAAAGGATGAGAGCGGGTAGGTCGAAAACGAAAACTATGGTAAGAGCGAGCTGGTCGCGTGGGAGGTGGTCCATGGTAAGTGTAAAACGGGGGTACATGCATAGTGTATATGATGGGAATCCTAAATCTACGAGGACGGAATCGAATCAACGGGTTCGGGTGGTAGAAGGTAATCTCTACCTCACCCTCGAACACCGCGCGATGGTCCTCATAGATCCATGTGCCACTAGGAAGTGGCCGGATCTCGATGGAAGCAATGTAACGAGACATCACCTACAAGGGCATAGGGGTAAGCAATTCTATACACATAACCAATAGAGAATAAATTGTGAAATATGAATATGTAAATATGCATCAATTAACAACAATCACATATAACACTTAGCAGTTAATGAATGCACATAGGATGCTCACACTTATTTCATTTATCACAATTAATTTAAATGAGTGGCATGATGCATGACTTTAGCTCTCAAGCCTATCTCCATCATACTATGTCACTCTCTGACGTCCATCCCTGACAACCCAGCACTCAACAGTGCGTTGTATTCCTAGGTATACAACAATTTGTACATTCACCTAGAATGTACACGACAAGCTTGGTATCCATGCCACCCGAGCATATCCCGTCATGCAAACGGACCGTCATCCAAACGGTATAACCATATCGGCATCCACTCAGCCGACCACGTCAACGACGTGTCATCAAGCAAGCGTATTGGCACTCCCAGAGGCCCTCCACATGTTTACCAAAAACATGATATACGTCCTACCATCCAAACTCCAGTATGAATGCATTAACTTTACTTAAAAGGAATTGATTGATGTTTCGTCCTTTTTTTAATACACTACGTGCCTCCCGAGCAACGTATCATCATTATTCAAATGAAAACATCATAACGTCAATCAATTTCTTTTAAGTCCAGGATCACTTGGTTTATTGTCCTTTAAGAGTTACAAAATGACTTAGAATTGAAAATGGTATTTTAATTGTCTGACTAAAAATATACTCGAGTGTTTTCCAAAATACTCGAGTAGTTTATCATTTTCCAGATTCTACTCGAGTGGTTCATAATTATACTCGAGTCGTTCATGTCTTTTCAGAGATTTAGGTTTTCAGGTCTTCATAAATATACTCGAGTAATTCATGAGATACTCGAGTATTCCATTACCCAGAATACTTGAGTAGTTCATATATTACTCGAGTGCCCAATCTGATTCCCAAGTTGGTGCACCAATTTTCACTCTGGTGCACCACGAAATACTCGAGTGTTAAGCCAAATACTCGAGTATTTGCAGACAGAACAGAGTGAAACTTGCTTTTTACATACCATATCAATTTCTAAACATTTTTAACCCAAACCAATGATCAAAACAGTTCACATACCATATATTGAACATGTTGCAATACTCATTTCATATCAAATAACCAATTTGACAGAGAATCAACCATTTATGCATAATTTACACAATTTAGCAACTCAACACCTCAAATTTCAAAATAAGCATAACACTCATAAAACAATGGTCATTTAAGCTTGCATGCATGATATAAAACTTGCTCAACACAGTTTTAGAGCAAAGCTTGGTCTCCAAACCAAAGTTCCTATTCAATCTAAGACCTTAGAGCCTCTTGGTAGCTCTCTAGCACAAATAATGGAATTTAATATCTATCTAGTGAATATAATTACTTCCCCTTACCTCTCAGACGTGAATCAAACAAGAAATTCCCCAAAGAAAAGCTCCACAGCACCAAAAGCACTTTAACCCAACATGCAGAGCAGTTTTGAGTGCAACACCAAAGTGGAATTGGTTCACACATGAAACAGAGAATAGAATTAGGGAAATTAGGTTTTCTAGACTCTATGCAACATAATCTAACTATGGAAATCGAATTTGAGACTCAGAGATTCATGAGCTTACCAGAAATCAAGATCAATGTAAGCTCCAAGCAACACTTTGACAGAACAGACTCCAACTTCTCAGCTTCAATTCTCCCAACACATTCACTCAATCCTCACGATTTTTATGTCTATACAAAGCTTGTGATGTGAGCTTTGTATTCGTGTTTAGTTTACGACTTGAATCGAAACAGGGAAAGAGAATCGATTACTTGAATCCAGGAACCCTAACTTGAGTAGAAAACTCGAATTTGACCAAAATCCTCAACAAATCGGTGTTGATAGGCTTTTATAGACGTGGGAGAGACTCATGCATGACGACACGACATCCATGGCGTTGGCATGGTGGTGATTTCGTGTCAACGAAGGGGGAATCGGTGGTGGTGACTCACCAAACGCACTAACTCGTGCAACTCTGTCCAGAATACTCGAGTTTTTCAGAAAATACTCGAGTATTTTTCCCAATTTTTGAAAAATAATTATTTTATTTACTTTCCCTCCAAAATCTTTCCTATAATTACCTCTAGGTCCCAACCCAGGGACTAATATGCAAAATACTTAAATCATGCATAATTTTATTTATTAAATAACTTCACACACGTTTTCTATCTTCATAAATACAGATTTTAATCAAGGATTAATATGAAAATTATTAATTATAATTAATTTATAATTAACATTTCATTAATCGGAGATTAAAATTTTGGGGTGTTACACTACTCCCCCACTTACAAGGAATTTCGTCCCCGAAATTCAACTCATACAAACAAGTCAGGATAATCCTGACGCATCTTATCCTCTAGTACCCACGATGCTTCCATTACATCGCCACTCACCCAGACGACTTTGACCAGGCGAATGTCTTTCCCTCTAAGCTGCTTGATTCTTCGATCTTCAATACGAACTGGCACAGCTTTGAAGGTTAGGTTCTCAAGAATTTCTAAGTCATCAGGTTGGATTCTAAGGACAATGGTGGGGTCATGGACATATCTTTTTAGTTGAGACACATGGAATACATTATGAAGGTTAGCTAATGACGGAGGCAAAGCTAAATGATAAGCTACTGGGCCGACTCTTTTGAGGATTTGATAGGGACCAATGAATTTAGGTGATAGTTTCTGAGTTTTCAAGGCCCTACTAACACCTTTGGTTGGTACTATTCTAATGAATACATGGTCTCCTTCGGTGAATTCTAAAGGTTTTCTTCTCCTATCAGCATAGCTTTTCTGCCTACTTTGAGCTGCCCTCATCTTCTCTTTTATCATCTTGATCTGTTCTGTGGTCTCTTGCACAAAATCTGGTCCAACCAGAGAACTCTCCCCCACTTGAAACCAACATAACGGCGTCTGGCACTTTCTCCCATACAAAGCTTCAAATGGTGCCATTCCAATACTCGTGTGGTAACTGTTGTTGTAAGTGAACTCCACGAGTGGTAACATCTGCTCCCAATTCCCTTGTTCTTCCAAAGCACAGGCTCGTAGAATGTCCTCCAATGACTGAATAGTCCTCTCCGTTTGGCCATCAGTCTGAGGATGGTATGCAGAACTCAGTTTCAATCTTGAACCCAAGGCTTTGTGCAGATCTTCCCAAAACTTCGATGTAAATCTCAGGTCGCGATCAGATACAATGCTTGATGGTACACCGTGTAGACGAACAACTTCTTTGATGTACAGCTGAGTGAACTTTTCCAACGAATAGCGCATATTCACGGGAATGAAATGCGCTGACTTGGTCAAACGATCCACGATCACCCAGATTGCATCATGACCAGTAGAGGTCCTTGGCAATCCCGACACGAAATCCATCGAGATGCTATCCCATTTCCACAACGGAATCTCCAAAGGAAGTAACTCTCCTCCTGGCCTTTGATGTTCCACCTTGGCCTTTTGACACACCAAACAACAGGCCACATACTCAGCTACGTCTTTCTTCAAACCAGGCCACCAAAATAGCTTCTTTAAGTCCTGGTACATTTTGGTAGCTCCCGGATGCATACTCATCTTACTCTTATGCGCTTCATCCAGAATCATCCTTCTTACTTCTAAATCATCAGGCACACAAATCCTTGTTTTAAAGCGAAGGATTCCATCCTTCCCTTCTTGAAATTCCAATTCCTTGCCTTCTTCCATCAATTTCCTCTTTTCCATGAGTTTCCCATCCTTGTGTTGCAATTCCCGAATCCTTTGTAGAAACTCATTAGCAATCTGCAGCATTCCCATCTTGATACTTGCCGGCTCCACTTGCATCGTCAGACTCAAATTCCGGAATTCCTCTATCAGTGCAGCTTCTCTGACCATCATTGCACTGATGTGCATTGCCTTTCTACTCAATGCATCTGCCACAACATTGGCCTTCCCAGGATGACAATGGAGCTCGAACTCATAATCTTTCAAAAACTCCATCCATCGACACTGCCTCATATTCAACTCCTTTTGATCGAAGAGGTACTTTAAACTCTTATGGTCACTGAACACTCGGAACGTAGTGCCATAAAGATAGTGCCTCCAGATCTTTAATGCAAACACCATAGCTGCTAGCTCCAGATCATGAGTTGGATAGTTCATTTCATGAACTTTTAGCTGTCTCGAGGCATAGGCGACGACTTGCCCTTCTTGCATCAAAACACACCCAAGACCTTGTTTCGACGCGTCACAGTACACATCAAAATTCTTCTGTGTATCGGGCAAAACCAATACAGGAGATGATGTCAACCTTTCCTTCAACTCTCGAAAACTCCTTTCACACTTCTCATCCCATAGGAATGGTTGATCTTTCCGAGTCAACTTTGTCAGAGGCAGGTCAATCTTCGAGAAACCTTCAATGAATCTTCTGTAGTAACCAGCCAAACCAAGAAAGCTTCTCACCTCCGTGACCGACTTTGGTTGCTCCCATTGCAAAACCGAACCCACTTTTGTCGGATCAACGGCTATTCCTTTGTCTGAAATCACATGCCCCAAGAACTTAACCTCCTTCAGCCAGAACTCACATTTTGTAAGTTTGGCGTACAATTGCTTCTCCTTTAGGATGCTCAACACTATCCTCAAGTGTTCGGCATGCTCCTCTGAGCTCTTAGAGTAAATGAGAATATCATCAATGAACACAACCACGAACGGATCTAAATAAGGTCTAAAGATTCGATTCATGTAGTCCATGAAAATGGCTGGTGCATTAGTCAATCCGAACGGCATCACGACATACTCATAATGTCCGTATCGAGATCGAAATGCAGTCTTAGAGATATCCTCTTCTCTTATTCTGATCTGATGGTATCCTGACCTCAAATCGATCTTAGAAAATACTGAAGCTCCACGAACTTGATCCATAAGGTCATCTATCCTCAGCAACGGATACTTGTTCTTGATGATGACCTTATTCAGCTGCCGGTAGTCGATGCACATCCTCATACTACCATCTTTCTTCTTGACAAACAAAACCGGAGCACCCCAAGGTGACACACTTGGCCGGATCATCTGCTTCTGTAACAGTTCCTCAATCTGCTTCTTCATTTCCGCCATTTCCGGTGGTGCCATTCTATAGGGAGCAATAGAAATGGGACCAGCTCCCGGAACTAAGTCGATACCGAATTCAATTTATCTTCTTGGCGGCAGACCAGGGATCTCATCAGCAAAAACTTCGGGAAAGTCTCTGACAATAGGGATCTCTTCCATCCTTGGACCATTCTCCTCCACCTCAGAGTTGAACAGGCACACGTAGCCGGAGGGTTTTGGGCTTCCATAGGTCACTACTTTTCTATCACAGTCAATGATTACTTGGTTTTGACTTAACCAGTCCATCCCCAAGATCACATCTAATTGTACTAAGGGTAAGCAGATCAAATCTACTTTAGAGGTTCGTCCTAACACTTCTATACAACAGTTAAGACATGCTAGAAACAACTACAGGAGCATTGGTAGGGGTTTCTACTTTGAGAGCATAAGGCATTTCAGACATCATCAAGCCTAACCGGTTTACACATTCATACGAAACGAATGAATGCGTTGCACCAGAATCAAACAAAACATGACAAAACTGATCATTAAGCAAGTATTTACCTTGCACCAGATCAGAAGACCGACTTGCTTCCACACCACTAAGGGTGAAAACTCTTCCTTGAGCCATAGGCCTATCAGCAGCCCCTCTTGAGTTGGCTTTGGCCGGTTCCTTGCTGTCTCTTGCAAAATGTCCCGGCTTTCCACAGTTAAAGCAACTACTTGTCCCCCAACAAACACGGCCATAGTGATTGCGCTTGCACTTGTCACAGAATGGAGCCTCGCTCCGATAATCTCTTCTATCAGAACCACCAGCTTTTCCTTTGCCTTTCCCTCGGCGATCATACGGACCTTTACCGCGATTGTTGAAACCTTTACGCCTCGGAGGTCCATAGCCTTGATTGTCCTTCTTCTCTGAGACTTGCATCTCCTCAGCCTTTGTATCATCTTCATACATCCTACACATGTCCACCAGTGCAGGAAAGCTTTAAATCCGCTGGTAACTGAAGATCGACTTCAACTTTGGCCTCAAGCCTCCTTCAAACTTAATGCATTTACTCCTCTCATCTGGATTGTTCTGATAGTATGGAGAGTACTTCATCAGTTCCTCAAACTTAGCTGCGTACTCACCCACACTCATGTTTCCTTGCTTCAGCTGCAAGAACTCCACCTCCTTCTTCCTTCTCAAGTCCTCAGGGAAATACTTTTGGAGAAACTTCTCCATGAATACTCCCCAACTTACCTCTCTTCCTTCATATTGCAGAAGCTGCATCGTATGATTCCACCAGTTCTCAGCTTCCTCCTCTAACATGTAGGTTGCATACGCCACCTTTTGAGCATCAGAACACTCCAACGTTCTCAAGATCTTGTCCATGGTGTGAATCCACTTGTTGGCCTCTTCCGGTTTAAATCCTCCTTCAAATTTTGGCGGATTACAGCTTCTAAAATCAGCCAAAGTCTTCGCCTCAGCGTTACCCACATTACACTGATGAGACGGGTTGACCGGTTGAGATGGTTGTTGAGATTGTCCCTGCATGGCTTCCAGCACCGTGGTGATCCTTTCTAACATCGCGTTGGTATGATTTTGGTTTCTAGTTGCCATATTAGACCTGCGCTATGGGCTTATGATCACATATGTTGAACTAAAGAAACTTTCATAACACCACCTATACTAGAGCTATATTTTTAACGCTTAAATCTACAATAAATTGTGTCTTGTACTCAAATGAGACAAGATACAAACCAAATCAAGTGTATCTAAAGCTCAACAAGCAAAATAATAACATTCAAAATAATGTGCATGCCCTGGAGATACCTGCTTGATGTTGATGGCTACCTTTCTGAACTACTTCCACTACCACAGGATCTGACTTTTGCTCTGATACCACTCAGTGTGACACCCTTACGGATTACCCAAATATAATATAGTACTTAAGCTCTAACATTGGATAATATATGGACTTGCGAGTATTAAGAAAATAACCGAAATAAAATTTTCCTTTTTAAACGGGTGCACAAACCAACACTTGGAATTCTTGGAGAATAAACCCTAAGGCATTATAAAACAGTTATATTGAATTCGGCGATTTCTAAAACCTTTTCGAAAATTGGGTAGCATTCGTCTCTTAGAATCGTTCATATATTATAGAGAATAACAGAAGCTACCCTTACTTTATTTGATAAAACTGATACCATTGAATAGTTTTCACAGCCGAACTCTTTAAATGGATTAAATCAGAGTAAGCGGAAGTTATAGGACTATGCAACTGATAATAATATAAACATAGATATATATACATATGTATGAAAAGAGTGATAAGTACATAGTCCCCATATCAAGTCTCCAAGTTCCAAAATACAAGTCCATAATCCGATCTACATAGTAATATGACCAAAGCCCTAGAGTACTCAAAAAGTATATCTACAACGTATATACATAACCAAAATATGAACTCCAGGGGTGGTCACGTAGATCTGGTAGCATCAGATGTAGTAGTAGTGATAGCAGCAGTCTCCAAGTAGTAAAAAGGGTAGTAGCATCATCATCAACACAGCAGCAGCAGCAAGTCTCCTCCACAGCATCCACACATCAGACCCACTGATCCTCATCACATACCATATGCATATACCTAGGGATCATCGTCCCTCCAATCACTCCCAGTAGAATGCACGACAGGCTCACTCCCACTCTCGTCCTCCACCGGATCCTCCTCGATCTCATCCGAGGAAAAGTGTACCCTACCACTGGGTACCGGGTCAGGTGATGGTGAAACCCTGACTGGGCTCCTCGGATCAGAAGGGGGAGTCTCCTCACGGACGACTCTCGAAGTAAAAGGGTGAGAGCGAGTAGGTCGAAAACGAAAACTATGGTAAGAGCGAGCTGGTCGTGTGGGAGGTGGTCCATGGTAAGTGTAAAATGGGGGTACATGCATAGTGTATATGATGGGAATCCTAAATCTACGAGGACGGAATCGAATCAACGGGTTCGGGTGGTAGAAGGTAATCTCTACCTCACCCTCGAACACCGCGCGATGGTCCTCATAGATCCATGTGCCACTAGAAAGTGGCCGGATCTCGATGCAAGCAATGTAACGAGACATCACCTACAAGGGCATAGAGGTAAGCAATTCTATACACATAACCAATAGAGAATAAATTGTGAAATATGAATATGTAAATATGCATCTATTAACAACAATCACATATAACACTTAGCAGTTAATGAATGCACATAGGATGCTCACACTTATTTCATTTATCACAATTAATTTAAATGACTGGCATGATGCATGACTTTAGCTCTCAAGCCTATCTCCATCATACTATGTCACTTTCTGACGTCCATCCCTGACAACCCAGCACTCAACAGTGCGTTGTATTCCTAGGTATACAACAATTCGTACATTCACCTAGAATGTACACGACAAGCATGGTATCCATGCCACCCGAGCATATCCCGTCATCCAAACGGACCGTCATCCAAACGGTATAACCATATCGGCATCCACTCAGCCAACCACGTCAACGACGTGTCATCAAGCAAGCGTATTGGCACTCCCAGAGGCCCTCCACATGTTTACCAAAAACATTATATACGTCCTACCATCCAAACTCCAGTATGAATGCATTAACTTTACTTAAAAGGAATTGATTGATGTTTCGTCCTTTTATTAATACACTACGTGCCTCCCGAGCAACGTATCATCATTATTCAAATGAAAACATCATAACGTCAATCAATTTCTTTTAAGTCCAGGATCACTTGGTTTATTGTCCTTTAAGAGTTACAAAATGACTTAGAATTGAAAATGGTATTTTAATTGTCTGACTAAAAATATACTCGAGTGTTTTCCAAAATACTCGAGTAGTTTATCATTTTCCAGATTCTACTCGAGTGGTTCATAATTATACTCGAGTCGTTCATGTCTTTTCAGAGATTTAGGTTTTCAGGTCTTCATAAATATACTCGAGTAATTCATGAGATACTCGAGTATTCCATTACCCAGAATACTCGAGTAGTTCATATATTACTCAAGTGTCCAATCTGATTCCCAAGTTGGTGCGCCAATTTTCACTCTGGTGCACCACGAAATACTCGAGTGTTAAGCCAAATACTCGAGTATTTGCAGACAGAACAGAGTAAAACTTGGTTTTTACATACCATATCAATTTCTAAACATTTTTAACCCAAACCAATGATCAAAACAGTTCACATACCATATATTGAACATGTTGCAATACTCATTTCATATCAAATAACCAATTTGACAGAGAATCAACCATTTATGCATAATTTACACAATTTAGCAACTCAATACCTCAAATTGCAAAATAAGCATAACACTCATAAAACAATGGTCATTTAAGCTTGCATGCATGATATAAAACTTGCTCAACATAGTTTTAGAGCAAAGCTTGGTCTCCAAACCAAAGTTCCTATTCAATCTAAGCCCTTAGAGCCTCTTGGTGGCTCTCTAGAACAAATAATGGAATTTAATCTCTATCTAGTGAATATAATTACTTCCCCTTACCTCTCATACGTGAATCAAACAAGAAATTCCCCAAAGAAAAGCTCCACAGCACCAAAAGCACTTTAACCCAACATGCAGAGCAGTTTTGAGTGCAACACCAAAGTGGAATTGGTTCACACATGAAACAGAGAATAAAATTAGGGAAATTAGGTTTTCTAGACTCTATGCAACATAATATAACTAAGGAAATCGAATTTGAGACTCAGAGATTCATGAGCTTACCAGAAATCAAGATCAAAGTAAGCTCCAAGCAACACTTTGACAGAACAGACTCCAACTTCTCAGCTTCAATTCTCCCAACACACTCACTCAATCCTCATGATTTTTATGTCTATACAAAGCTCGTGATGTGAGCTTTGTATTCATGTTTAGTTTACGACGTGAATCGAAATAGGGAAAGAGAATCGATTACTTGAATCCAGGAACCCTAACTTGAGTAGAAAACTCGAATTTGACCAAAATCCTCAACAAATCGGTGTTGATAGGCTTTTATAGACGTGGGAGAGACTCATGCATCACGACACGACATCCATGGCGTTGGCATGGTGGTGATTTCGTGTCAACTAAGGGGGAATCGGTGGTGGTGACTCACCAAACGCACTAACTCGTGCAACTCTGTCCAGAATACTCGAGTTTTTCAGAAAATACTCGAGTATTTTTCCCAATTTTTGAAAAATAATTATTTTATTTACTTTCCCTCCAAAATCTTTCCTATAATTACCTCTAGGTCCCAACACAGGGACTAATATGCAAAATACTTAAATCATGCATAATTTTATTTATTAAATAACTTCACACACATTTTCTATCTTCATAAATAAAGATTTTAATCAAGGATTAATATGAAAATTATTAATTATAATTAATTTATAATTAACATTTCATTAATCGGAGATTAAAATTTTGGGGTGTTACATGTTACGTCCGGAAATAAGAAATAGATATGAAAGGAATGAGTTGCAAAAGTAATGAGACTGAAAGTAATGAGACAATGGGAAAGGAGTAATGATAAAGATTTGAGATTGGGGAGAGAATTAATGATGGTAATGTTGAGAACGAGCCAGAGCTGGGAAAGGAAATGTGGAAGTGGAATGAGATGTGATTTGAGCGGAGCGAGGCTCCTTTGTTTTGGTTTTAGACTGGGAACTAGTGTTGAGTTGAGCTTGCTCCTCCACTAGCGCTCAGCACAAAATGTGTTTTGAAAAAGGAATTTTCGAAAAGATTTATGAATGAAATTTTTGAGTTGTGAAGACAACTTTTGAAAAAGGTTTGTGAAATGAAATTTTTGAAAAGATTTTTGAAATGGGGTTTTGAAGAAGTTTTATGAAAGGATTTTTGTGGAAACAATGTTTTCGGGGAAGCCTCTTTGAAACAAGATTTGAAGAAGGTTTATTTGAAATGGTATTCTGGTGAAAGATGATTTTGTGAAAATTTTGGAAATGATGTTTTTGGAAAATTGTGAAATTGATATTTTGAGAAGAATGGTAAAAAGGAAGATTTGGAAGAATGAGAGTGTGGTTGAGAAGAAAGTTTGAGAAATGAGATATGAAGCAAGTGAGGAACTCCCAGCTCTGAGCTATGTGTGATTTTGATGAGAGAAAGATTGTGCACAGTTAGTGGTCGGGACTCACTGAAGGGATGTACGAAGGGTGAGGAGACTATTAGGGTAACTAAAAAGATAAAAGATTTTAAAAGACATTAACAGCGGACGCGGTGAGATATGAGAGTTAACCCGAAGTAGTGGAGAGGAAGGAACGATAAGTATCTGCGGATACTGAGGACGAGATTGCATTAGGGGAGGACGATGACGGTGAAACGTCAAGAAGTCTAGAGTATTGTTATAGGCAGAACGAACTCCATAAGTGGTGCACTAACGTGGTGGGGACTGGGTCTAATACCGTGGTAAGTTCTGCGTGCGCACTATAACAATACTGTCGCCCCCTAGATTGCAAATCGAGAACAGTGAGAGGGACTGGAACGGGGCATTGTGTTTGCCACTGCGAGGCAGTGTGCCATGATTATTACGAATTGATATTATTGAGGCTGGGCCTTCTGGTCAGGGACCATTTATGTGTTGTGACAGCTGTCGTGCCCGCGTGGTAAAGGTCCTGTACTCCTGTTTGCTTCCGACTAGGTGGATGGTTGGCCGAGGAGATGTAGACT
Source organism: Crotalaria pallida (assembly GCA_037953625.1). Taxonomy (NCBI): domain Eukaryota; kingdom Viridiplantae; phylum Streptophyta; class Magnoliopsida; order Fabales; family Fabaceae; genus Crotalaria; species Crotalaria pallida. Next base: position 31,743,676 of record CM075653.1, read on the forward strand.
TGAGATGTGAGTGCTAACTACGAAAGAAACGCGTACCTCGATGATTCCTTTAACTCCCCCGATCATCGATGGTTATAACTCGATAAGACACTAATTATATTTATGAGAGTAAGAGTTCAATAAGTGCAAAGAATGAATAAGAGATTGAGAATGGACAATGTGGAAATGATATTGAGATTTGTGAAAGAGATGAGGAACAAGAGAGGAGAAGTATGAAGGAAATGATGATAATATGAAATAAGTATGGACCGTGAGTAATGAGGATAGTATGTTTGCTTGTTGTTATGTGTGTATGTTGTGTGTTATGTGTGTGTGTCCTATTATCTTGCCTACCGTAATTCCACACTGTCGACGTTATGCGTCCGGATCGCTTACTCTCTCCTGTTCGTTGGCGCATCGGTGTCGCTGGTATTCCAATGGGCAGATGGATCGTCGTTTGGAGATCGTTACTTGGCCTCATAAGGGACGCGGATGGAAAGCTATACGTCGAGGATGGGCATGGTCGGGATGTGCTCAGATGGTGCTCGAAGACCCGGAACATAAGTTGGGTGGATCTACACCTAGTTCGTGTTTGGGAAGTATATCCTACATGTGTCACGGCTCCGAACCGCCGCCTCAGAATCAAGGGAAGGAGAACTCAGTGAAGCTATTTGGAGTGGAACTTAAACCGATTTTTGACGGAGAGCCAAAGAATGCGGTCGCATCATCCTCTAGTACAAAGGCACCCGCAAGGAAGAAGAAGAAGCTGGACCCGGTCGTTTTTGATAGGAGAAAAGAGCCAGCGATAGAATTAGAATAAGTTGATTGTTTGTATTCAATATTCAGGATTACCTAAGTCATGAGCTATTACTGTACTTCAGTTATTTTGAAGCATGCCCGACTTTTAAGAAATGTAAGAACCCTCTTTTATGAAACAAGTTTAAGTTCTTTGAAGAAATGAAGGAAGTTACTTAAGTTGAAATCAAACGTTTTCGTAAAACAGGGTAAGTGAGTTGTGGCTTCAAGTAGCAACTCGGTTTTCGAAGGAGAAGGTTGAAGGATATTAATACTTTCCAAGAAACGTTTTCAAACCCTCCAACAGAATGTTACAACAATGTTTTCAAAAAAAAAAATTGGCCTCATTTTTGCAACATTAATAAATAAAAGTCGGTTATTTTGGTTTTCGAAAATCGGGCTGTTACAGAATGGTATCAGAGCTTATGGTAATCCTTTGTAGCCTTAAGCATGGGCTTCATGCTTTGCTTGTGTGACTCTGTGTGTCTGTTAGTATTCGCACAGAAATAGGAGGATAAGCTTTTGTCTCTTAGGTCGTGAGACTAGCATGTAGCTTAGTATCGACCGTACTAGTTTAAGAAACCTTTTAGCCCTATAACAGTAGACTATGAATAGGTTTTGAGATTAAGACCCAATACCCTTGATGTTTCAATAGTGATTGCTAGACTTAGGTCTGAATAGCCTTAGCATACCTTCATACAGGGATAGTTATCACCTTTGAGGATGTAGGTTGCTATCTCTTAACTCCCATGTTTGTTGAATTGCTTCAACAAAACATTCTTGTTGTCTAGATTCGAACCCTTTTCTTCATAAACCCTTATTACGTTGTAGTCCTACCGATTCCATTTAAAACCCTTTAGTCCGAATTGCAGAGTTGGGAGTACCCTATCTACCCAAATAGTTGGGGCTTGAATGATTAAGGAGAAATAGTTTGAGATAAGTAAGGCTGTAAGATCATCGTGGAATAAGTTATAAGTTGAATCCAAGTTGGGGAGTCACAAGGAAAGAAAGAGGCGTATGTTATCAGTCATTAGAGGAGATTTTGAAGAAATTTGAGGATTAGAATTGCCTTATACCCTAATTAGGGAATGAGATGATCCAAGGTGGTGAATTTGATTACTATTAGGGGTGAATCTCAAGGGAAAAATAAGGACATTCGAGAGAGTGAGTAAGCTTAGATTGTAATAGAACCCCCTCTTAGCTAGAGGAACGATAGATAAAGACCCTAAGAATTAGGAGGAGAATTGAAGGAAGGAGTGATTGTTGTAAGGTAATAGGAATCCGAGTTGTAGAGAGTAGTGAATATCTAAGAATTTTAACTGGAAATCCTTGCTTTTGGAGATGTGTGTATGTTTTCTTGCTTGATTTCCCCTAAGTCCGTACCAATGGTTGGACCTTCTGTGACAATGGCCGGTTAAGGAAGCGGCATCTTCTTCGGTTAGTCTGTTGGACTTAACCCGACTCGACACACAAGCGATGGTGCAAGTGGAATCTTCTCACCTGAAAGCGGTTAACGAGGAACCTCAGAATGACATGAGAATGTTGTTGCCCTGCTGCCCAATCTACAGTGTATTTCTCGGGGACGAGAAATTCTTAAGTTGGGGAGAATGTAACACCCCGTAAATTCCTCATATTAAATTAAAACACTAAAGAAACTTGTTCTTAAAAAAAATGTTTTGGAAGAGTATTTTCTTAAATGATTTCCTTAAAATTCACGTTTTCAAAGCTAATGAATGATTTTAAAGTAATGATTTTCTAAACTAATGTCCAACATTCAGAAATTTGATTTTTGAGAAAATCTATACACTTAATGATTTTATAAACACGTTTGTAATCTATTTTGGTGATTGTGTGTATATACGGCTTTGGCATATACGAATACACTTAGGTTTTGAGGAATTTAATTATTGAAAGGATATAATGTACGAATACATGTGAATATATATATATATATGCATACATATGTATGAGTGATGTGTGATGCTTGAATGTGTATATGTGTAGGAGTAGTGTATGACGCATGAATGTATATGTATATGTGAAATACGTGTGTGTGGGTGTATGATGGATATGCATGCACGAGTCTATGCTATGTGATCAATATGAAAATGAATTGCATGAGTATATGTGTGTATGCTAGTATGTGTGGTTCGACCATGAGAGGAATAGAGAACCAAGTGGGTTTGAATTTCTTAAGCATTAAGAAATTGAAAAACTAAATAGAAAATAGGAGGTGTGAGTCATGAATACTAGGAGAGACTAGGAGAGATGAGTCATGAACCTAGTGAGGACTTTGTTCCCTCCATGTGTCCCACGACTTGACCCTCCCATGCAACAATTGAGTTGGCCCAAATTGTCCTTCCTTCCACCCATTGAACCGAGGCTAAAAAAGAAATTTCCCATCCCTTGCTTTGCCCTTTAGCCGTGGGTGTGTGTGTTGGCTTGGATTCCTATCTCCTTTCTTTCATTCCTCTTCCTTCTCACACCAACTCAAACACATTTCCTCTCAAGAGCACCATCAAGCTCTTGAAGACTTAGGGAGAAAAAGAGTGAACCCGTGAGGAGAAGAGAAGAAAGAAGAGTGAAAAATCTCAAGGCCTTACCCCAAACTCTTCTAATTCTTTTCTCAACCATCTTAGTCTTCAAGGATCAAGGAGAAAACCCATCGACCCTAGAAGAAGAGGGAGAGGCCGAGGCAAACCCTTAAGGGAAGAGAAGAGAGGATTTGAGGATTTAAGTTAGGATTAAGGTAGAAAGAGTTTTGATTAAGTGATTTTCATGTTGTAAAGAACTTTTAATGGACTTTGTTTAAATTTTGTGATGCATGTACCTATTTTTGAATGATCTTGAGGTTTGAAGGTTATGCATGTTATTTTTATGTTTTGATCTTGAAGGTTGATGTGAAAAAGCTTTGATCTCTTACTTGTAATTTTCTTCACGGTTTTGGGTCTAAAGTTGTGTTTAAGTTCATGGATTGCTTTGACTTCCTCATGCATGTTGAATTTGTGGCTTTATCATCTTTATCCTTCTTTGCATGTCCTCTTTATGTATTGATCTTGGATTTTTATGAATGAATGAACTTATAAATCACCAAATCCATGACTAAATGATTCGGCCATGAGTAGAAAATCTAGGTCATGTGCTTTTAATTTGATCAAAGTAATTTCATGCTACTTCTATGTTATTTTCTAGCTTATTTTCACGGTTTGTTTAAAAGATTTGAGTTCGAGCTTATTTTTTTTTTTTTGATCCTCTTGCATGTCTTGATCTTTGGTTAATTTTCAAGAAAACATGAAGCTTGAATTTGTGTGTTTAATTTGAGTATAAGGCCTTGATTCCTCATATGTAAGTCACGGTTTTCAAAAGAAAATATACCTAACAAGATTTAAAAATAATTTTGTATAAAAAGAATTTGAGTCAAGGTTTGTGTGTGTGTGATGATGATTCGGTTGATGTTTGGAAAAATAAATGATGCTTTTAGGTCTTGCATGATGTGATCTATGGCTTTAGCTAATTGCATGTGAAAATAAAATTATAGGGCTTTGCCTTCTTGTATGACATCATTTGGTCAAGCTTAGGAAACTATGCTAGATTATCATTTTACTTATATGCATGTTGAAAATTTTTCATTTAGAAATTTTTAGGTGCATGCATGAGTTTTTCTACAGGATGATGGCTTTGATATAATTCTTGAAATTATTATGTTAGGAAATTAGGTTTTTGTTTGTTAAACTTCTTATGAAGCTCACGGTTCTATAAAGAAATCAAAGAAATAAATTCTTGCATAATGAGGCATGTTCTATGTGAATGCATGATGAATATTTGACCTTACTCTATCATGATGATACTCGGTCTATGCATGCTAGCTAAACTAGGATGCATTTTTAATAAAATGACCTAAAAGGAATGAGTATATTTTAAGGAATTGTGCTAAAATGAATTATTTGAACTTGTGTTGTGGATATGTGTTTCCTATCCGGTTCTTCACCTAGGAATAAAAGGGATAAATAAATAAATTTAACTAATCTTGGAGGAATACGTGTTTATGTATGTTGCGTGCATTCGGTTAGGATTAGAAGAAAATGGAACTTAAATGCCAAAAATAAAATAAGTTAATTCATGTAATTTAAATTGTGATGTTTGGTTTATTTTCATTGCTTTCATTCGGTCAAGTAGTGTAGAGAGGATTAGAGAGTTAATTTGCATGAATTAAAAGTGTATGAGGATTCTTGAGAAAAAGATAAGTTGTTTAAAGAATAGGAAAATAAATATTGATGTGTTTGGCTTGAAATTTTATAGTTGCATGTCTAGGTGCTGTTGCTGTTGTATGTGGTGTGATTTGTTTAGATGTCATGGCTGTCCCAAAGTTTTTTTTATGAATAAACCATGAGTTTTTAAAGCGATAATATTAAATTAAAAAGTTATTTGAAATTAGGGACGTTTTTAAATATTTCCGAAGTTTTAATTAAAGTAACCCTGTAAAACCATGTTTGCTGTCCAGAATTACTTGGACGTGCTTTTCATGTTTAAAAGTGTTTTCATGTAATCAAAAACCAAGTTTTCAAGCGACAGATGATTCTAGTTATATTTTCAAAGTTTTCCCCAGAAAAAGAAAAGACAAGTCTTAGACTAAGAAGAGATTTTCTCAAATAAGTTAATAATGTAAAATGTTTTATTTAATATGAGGAATGATAAAGGAAAGAGGTTGGGGCAGTTGGCAGCACACGGATTCGAAGAGGGCACACATTCAATGGCTGGACCCCAGGTGAGAGAGAAGCTATCCTAAGACACTGTGGTGTTTAGGTGATTTATTAGGACGTTCCGTATCATCTCAAAGATCGGGACTAAGTGGTTGGAGTCAGTAGTATAAGTGACAATTGTTTGATTGTGTGGCCACTTATATGAATGTGACAAAGACCACATTGTTGTTGTGTGATGGTTGTGTGATGGATAGTATGCTTTTATTTAATTGTTTATTTAATTATGCAAGATGAATTGAGTACTGTTGATTAATAATAATAATATACTGACGGACGTCTGTTACGTCCAGAAATAAGAAATAGAAATGAAAGGAATGAGTTGCGAAAGTAATGAGACTAAAAGTAATGAGACAATGGGAAAGGAGTAATGATAAAGATTTGAGATTGGGGAAAGAATTAATGATGGTAATGTTGAGAACGAGCCAGAGCTGGGAAAGGAAATGTGGAAGTGGAATGAGATGTGATTTGAGCGGAGAGAGGCTCCTTTGTTTTGGTTTTAGACTGGGAACTAGTGTTGAGTTGAGCTTGCTCCTCCACTAGCGCTCAGCACAAAATGTGTTTTGAAAAAGGAATTTTCGAAAAGATTTATGAAATAAATTTTTGAGTTGTGAAGACAACTTTTGAAAAAGGTTTGTGAAATGAAATTTTTGAAAAGATTTTTGAAATGGGGTTTTGAAGAAGTTTTATGAAAGGATATTTTGTGGAAACAATGTTTTCGGGGAAGCCTCTTTGAAACAAGATTTGAAGAAGGTTTATTTGAAATGGTATTCTGGAGAAAGATGATTTTGTGAAAATTTTGGAAATGATGTTTTTGGAAAATTGTGAAATTGATATTTTGAGAAGAATGGTAAAAAGGAAGATTTGGAAGAATGAGAGTGTGGTTGAGAAGAAAGTTTGAGAAATGAGATATGAAGCAAGTGAGGAACTCCCAGCTCTGAGCTATGTCTGATTTTGATGAGAGAAAGATTGTGCACAGTTAGTGGTCGAGACTCACTGAAGGGATGTACGAAGGGTGAGACGACTATTAGGGTAACTAAAAAGATAAAAGATTTTAAAAGACATTAACAGCGGACGCGGTGAGATATGAGAGTTAACCCGAAGTAGTGGAGAGGAAGGAACGATAAGTATCTGCGGATACTTAGGACGAGATTGCATTAGGGGAGGACGATGACGGTGAAACGTCAAGAAGTCTAGAGTATTGTTATAGGCAGAACGAACTCCATAAGTGGTGCACTAACGTGGTGGGGACTGGGTCTAATACCGTGGTAAGTTCTGCGCGCGCACTATAACAATACTGTCGCCCCCTAGATTGCAAATCGAAAATAGTGAGAGGGACTGGAACGGGGCATTGTGTTTGCCACTGCGAGGCAGTGTGCCATGATTATTACGAATTGATATTATTGAGGCTGGGTCTCCTGGTCAGGGACCATTTATGTGTTGTGACAGCTGTCGTGCCCGCGTGGTAAAGGTCCTGTACTCCTGTTTGCTTCCGACTAGGTGGATGGTTGGCCGAGGAGATGTAGACTTGAGATGTGAGTGCTAACTACGAAAGAAACGCGTACCTCGATGATTCCTTTAACTCCCCCGATCATCGATGGTTATAACTCGATAAGACACTAATTATATTTATGAGAGTAAGAGTTCAATAAGTGCAAAGAATGAATAAGAGATTGAGAATGGACAATGTGGAAATGATATTGAGATTTGTGAAAGAGATGAGGAACAAGAGAGGAGAAGTATGAAGGAAATGATGATAATATGAAATAAGTATGGACCGTGAGTAATGAGGATAGTATGTTTGCTTGTTGTTATGTGTGTATGTTGTGTGTTATGTGTGTGTGTCCTATTATCTTGCCTACCGTAATTCCACACTGTCGACGCTATGCGTCCGGATCGCTTACTCTCTCCTGTTCGTTGGCGCATCGGTGTCGCTGGTATTCCAATGGGCAGATGGATCGTCGTTTGGAGATCGTTACTTGGCCTCATAAGGGACGCGGATGGAAAGCTATACGTCGAGGATGAGCATGGTCGGGATGTGCTCAGATGGTGATCGAAGACCCGGAACATAAGTTGGGTGGATCTACACCTAGTTCGTGTTTGGGAAGTATATCCTACATGTGTCACGGCTCCGAACCGCCGCCTCGGAGTCAAGGGAAGGAGAACTCAGTGAAGCTATTCGGAGTGGAACTTAAACCGATTTCCGACGGAGAGCCAAAGAACGCGGTCGCATCATCCCCTATTACAAAGGCACCCGCAAGGAAGAAGAAGAAGCTGGACCCGGTCGTTTTTGATAGGAGAAAAGAGCCAGCGATAGAATTAGAATAAGTTGATTGTTTGTATTCAATATTCAGGATTACCTAAGTCATGAGCTATTACTGTACTTCAGTTATTTTGAAGCATGCCCGACTTTTAAGAAATATAAGAACCCTCTGTTATGAAACAAGTTTAAGTTCTTTGAAGAAATGAAGGAAGTTACTTAAGTTGAAATCAAACGTTTTCGGAAAACAAGGTAAGTGAGTTGTGGCTTCAAGTAACAACTCGGTTTTCGAAGGAGAAGGTTGAAGGATATTAATACTTTCCAAGAAACGTTTTCAAACCCTCCAACAGAATGTTACAACAATGTTTTCAAAAAAAAAAAAATTGGCCTCATTTTTGCAACATTAACAAATAAAAGTCGGTTATTTTGGTTTTCGAAAATCGCGCTATTACAATCGGAATGAAGGAAAAAGAGAGAAACGCAAGCACAGGGAAGAGATTAGCGCTGCAACAACGACGGTGGTTGGCTTCGTGTCACGGTGGCGGTTTGGCTTGGCCGATCACAGAAGTGGTTCGCGGTTAGGTTCACGATTGGAGGAGGGGGCGGCGCAAGGAGGAAAAGATCAGGGCTGGTTCATGGCCCTTGTTCACGAGCTCCTAGCAACGGCGGTGGTGGCTCTGAGGGTGGCGATCGACGGCGCTTGGCAACGGCGACAACTAGCGGCGGCAATGGGTGCGTGCGGCGAGAAACAGAGGAGTAGGGTGGTTGGCTTTTGGTGGGTCGCGCGCGAGAGAGATGGAGACAAGGGAGAGAGAGAGAGAGGGACGAAGGGGTAGGGGAGAATTTATGTGATGATTGGCCATGGGGGAGAAAGAGTGCGAATGTTGAAGCTAAAGGGGGAAGGGGCGGCGGCTAGGTTCTTTGAAAAGAAGGAAGAGTAGGGTTTCAACCCCAACATCACACACAACACACGTTATTCTTTTTTTTTTAACACACACACATACTTATTTAATTATTTATCTATATTATTATTTTTTTTAACACATACCCACACATTTATTTACTTATCCTTTTATTTTAAAACCCAAAATACCAATAATAAATTTTTAAACACCGGAATGAAAATCATAATGTAAGAAACTTATAAATATTTCAAATAAAATATTTTCCATATAAAATATATCAAAAGTAAAGTAAAGCATATAAAGTACATTTTTGATATGGGACAATTATTTTAAATGAATTTTCTTTAGAACATAAAGGAAATGAAATATATTTTCGTAATTAACATGATGTATTTTTATAAAAATACACAACTAAATAATTGATTTTTAAGAAAATATATTTAATTCGATAAAACTTATAATTATTCTAGGGATTAAAATTAGGGATGTTACATAGTATGATAGAGTTAGGCAACTAAGAACTTACATTGGAGTATAATGCTCTGAGGGGAAACCTATCTTCTAATCGGACACGCTACAACCATCTCTCGATCTTCGAATCTTGGCAGCCCAAATTCTCCAATTGCAAGTAGAGTCGTCCTCGTTCGTTACCTCAGTGATCTCCACCAGACACCATCCTCAGGAACAAACTTCTATACTCCTCCTTGCAAAAGTACGGGTGGTTTACTACATACTAAGCCAACTACCAGTTGCAATATCAGCAATTGCCGATACGACAACATGGTAGGAGAGGGTCAGTGTTCCGAACACTAACTGGTTGACCTTGCGTTCTTAGAGTACGCTCAATATCACACTAGACAGATAACATAATAGGATCATGAATCTAAAACAGCATAACATGACATGCAAACATATCATCATTAACATATATAACATGTCATCACAACAAGAATATAATCATCATCATCATCATCATCATCGCAATACAAATATTTTATCCACGTTCTTTTCGTCACATTCCAAATATCTTTCTCAGGAGCTTTCACAACTATTCTCAATCCTTCCTTCATCATAATTTCCACACTTGTCTCTTATTCCGAGAATTCTTTCTTATATCTGCTATATAAATTTTGCTCGATGCTTGATATACTTTATTGGACTTTTCTTTGATACATCATGGTCTTTTAAGTCTTATTGTTTCGGTTAGCATCAATGATGAGGGGGAAACATCATTGAGCTCACACACGTCTACATCTCCTCGGTCAACCACCCAACCTAGTCGGAAGCAAACAGGAGTACAGGACCTTTACCACGTGGGCACGACAGCTGTCACACAATCAAATGGTCCCAGACAAGGAGGATAAAGCACAAGGTGACTCTATGGAGAAGGTCCCTGAGGCAGCAGACGAGGACGACTCTACTTGCTGTTGGAGAGCTTGATCTCTCAAGATCCGGAGTTCGACGGCGAGTCTTAGTGTGTATGACTAGAAGCTAGGTAATTCCCCTGGCGGAATGTATTCCATGGTGAGTTCTTAGTTACCTTAGCTCTATCATACCGTACCCCGGCTAAAGTTTTATTAAACATCGATGTTTTGAAAACAAGTAAACTGGGCTATGTTTTAAATGATGTTTTGAAAACGAGTTTCAAGGTGCGGTGTCTTGTGACATATTGGTTTGGAACTTGAAAGGTTTTACGCAATATGAGAACATTAGTTTTTAATGGTAACTATGTTTTGAAAATCCGAATGTTCTCATGATTGTGTAACACTTATTTAAAAAAAATGGCCCAAATTTTCACTATAATTGACTTAATTAACGGAAGTTTTCAAGTTGCCGAATCGGGGTGTTACAATCCATATTTACATTTTGCATTTTAAACACTTATTTCAAATCACACTATTCAATTAGATTTTCTTTTGTTTATTTTCATCCTTTACTTTTAGTTTCGATTAATTACCTAAAAATTCAATCACAAACTTATCCATATATTCTTAGCAAGTATTATAACTAACCAGAAAATACTCTCTAAAGCAAGGTAAAACACCCCTTACCTTTAGACGCTTTAACCCTTAGTTTCGTAAAATACCTACTCATTCCGCATGATGACGTCCATTGATTTTCACGCTGCAGCTAGTCCTGAACTTCTTTCATCATCCTTAGCAGGGAAGATTTGTGCTCATTTTCCCAACCACAAAGCTACACCGATTCGACTCGGCTCATGGTCAAACCGGTTCGGTCCACACCCAAACTTCAGCCACAGATTCAAGCTTTTCCTTGGCAGCAACAACATCCACCCTCCATGGCGGCGGCGACGACAACTAGCGGCGGCAGCAGAGGCAACCAACGGTGAAGGAATGCAAGGAGCAGCACTGTCAAACTCGTCATAGCAGCTCCAGCGGCGGGGGTTCAGGTTCGATGATGCAAGGACCCGTGGTGGCGGTTCGATCTTGACCCGCAGCAGACACCACAGACTGGAGGAGTTGGAGATGGTGGCTGGTCAGTGGCCCTGGTTCGAGAGCTTCGTGTACGGCGGTGGCACACGAACCGAAAAAAGCGGCGAGAGATTGGCGGCACAAGAGAGAAGGTGATTTGCGACTGAAGGAAGAAGGGGCATGCGTGGCGTGCGGCTTTGTCGGTGAGGAAGGACGGCGTAGCTGGGCAGCGGCATGACTTCCTTGGTGCAGTGAGTCGTGAACGTGACTGGGGGAGGATGATGCGTAAGAGAGATGGAGGCAGAGAGGGTTTTTAGTGGCGGCGAGTGAAGGAAGGAGGAGAGGAACGCGGGCGGTGGACGACGGCGGCAATGACAGCTCTGCTGGGAGGAGGGAGAGAGAATGAGGGAGGGTGCGGCATTGAGAAGGAAAGGAAAGGGAGTTAGGGTTTCCCCCAACTGCACAGCACACACATACACATATCTCTCTTTTTTTTTAAACATGAATACACTTTTATTTACTCTTTTATTTTTTTTAGTTCAAGGAGATACTTATGATAAGATTGAATTATCAAATGAATACACATAAGAAAATTATAGAGTTAAGAGTTTGACAATATTAAACATAAAATAGTATTGAATATGTTAAAAGCAAGTAAGATATAAAATGTGTATTATTTTTTTTAAGTCAAATAAATATCAGTAGAATTTAATAACCATACAAACTCATTAGGAACTTATAAAGAATAGAACTTGATTTTAAATTAGGAAGTAAAATAAATTTATCTAACATTGTATCTTTATAAATACCAAAGTAAAGAATAGAATGTCTATTTTTCAAATAGGTAATTGTTTTTAAATGAATTTACTTTAAAATATACGAATAAAAATATAATTTCCTAAATAATATAACGTACTTTATGAAAATATCCAACACTTTAATAATTATATACGAGAATTAATCACTTAATTTGATAAAACTCAATTTATAAGGCAAAAGAAAATCAGGATGTTACAATCGTAATTATGTAGTTGTGTAGGTTTTTATTTTTTTTTAGTTATTTAGTGAATAAAGAGTTGGAGCTTTCTTTATGTAACTACTAATAAAGTGCTTCTAGCACTATTTTTAGTTGTTCATGTGACACAGGTGAATAAGTTTGGGGGAGTCTCCTCCATGGAGCATCAAGAGAGAATGTTGTGCTACAAAGGGAAGTTTCTAACTCCTTGTTTTTTTTTAAATTTTTATTTTGTAGTTTAGGTTAGATAAGTTTGCTTGAGGACAAGCCAACCTCTAAGTTTGGGGGAGTGGACAAAATAAAAATTAATTTTTGAGGCTTGAATTGTCCTCCCATATTTGGTGTTGGTTTGTGTCTTGGGTAGAAGTAGATGATTATTCTAGGCTTAGGACTATTTTTCTGATTATATATGTAAATACTTGATTTAGGGTGATGACTCATTGATTGTATGACACTGATTGGATTGAGTTTAAGTTTGTTGAGAATTGCTTATTTTGATAAACTGTTTTGGAATAAGTTAATGGTGAACTGACCTTTAGCCTAGTGAGATTTTGAGCTAAACACTGAAGGGATATTTGATTTATTGAATTATTTTGATTTGAGACCCCTAATTATTTCATGAGTGTGTTCACTTTGATTTTGTGTTATGGAACTTGACCGGTGACCATTTTGAGATTGATAATTGATTGCATGCATTAAGATGATTAAGGCACTTAGGATGTGTTTTTGTGGCCTTCAACTGATTTGCATTGATATATTTCCTTTAGTTGCCCACTTTGAGCCTAATGAAATTATGATTTTTCTTTGGTACCCTGCAATGATTGCATATTCTTTGTTAGTACCTTAGGAATTTTGAATGAGCAATTGAGAGGAATGAATAAGGAAAAGAGAATGAATGATACAAAGTGTTGTGAGTCTACATCTCTTCCATGAATGAAATAAAAAAAAGAAGAAAATTATAAAAGAAAAGAAAAGTTTGGAAGAGAGTAGAAGAAAAAATAGTGAAAGAAAAGAAGGATGATAATGATTTTGGAGTTGAGTGTGAGTCATAATTGTATTCATTGATCATTCATAATTTTTAGAGGGAAATTTGTTTTTGCATTTTAACCCTTAGTTTTATCCTTTCTTTCTTTTATCCCACCTGACACTTTAGCCATGGCCTCATTACAACCAAAATTAAGACCTTTTGATTTTTGCATGTATTCAATAATTTCCGTGGAGATTTGGGTCTATGGTCAAGCATATGGTAACACAATGTCATTAGATGAACTTGAGTGAATTGTTATAACCTTTGATACACATGAGAGATACACACAGTGAGGGTGAGAGTGTTCACTAGTTCCTGGTTCTTTGTTAGTTTGTAATTTTAACCAGTTGTTGATTTAATTTATTGCAATTGAAGAAAAGTGCCTGAGTCATGAGTCTGAAGTCTTAGATGAGGTGTTTGCATGTTAATTTAGAAATTGGTTCTGTGTTTTAGAATTTTTATTTTACTTTTGCCTGGGACATGCAAAATACTAAGTTTGGGGGAGTGATTTGGGTCCAATATATGATGTTTTGAGCATGATTTAGACTCCTTTTTACTATTGATTGGCTTGTTTCTCTTGTAAATTTAGGACTTTTTGTATAGTTTTTAGGAAGTTAGGTAATTTAGAATCCTTTGAACGTTTTGATCCGTTTTGGGTTTGTTTCAGGTACTTTCGGAGCTTAAATGAAGAAAATAATTATGGAGCATGAAAGAGGATGAAAAGACCTTGAAAATGACGCAAGAAAGGAACATAACGGAGCCGGAGCATGTGACGCACGCCCAAGCGCACAGACACGCACGCCTTGTAACACCCCGATTTGGCAACTTGAAACTTAAATCAAATATAGTGAAAATTAGGGGCAATTTTTTTTTTTTTGTTTAACAAGTGTTATGTACACGTGAGAACACTTAGTCTTTCCAAAACATAGTTACATTTAAAACCCGTGTTCCCACATTACATAAACTCTTCAAGTTCCAAACCGAGATGTCACAGGACACCGCACTTTGAAACTTGTTTTTTTTTAAAACATCTTTTAAAATGCGGCCCGTTTAACTACTTACAAAACATCAGTATTCAACGAAACTGTTGCCGGGGTACAGAATGATAGAGCAAGGAAACTAAGAACATTTACAATGGATTACCTTCCGCCAGGGGAATGCCTAGCTTCTAGTCATACTTCCTAATGCGTGTCGTCTAACTCCAGACTTTGACCAATGAAGCTCACCACGCTTCAGCTGCGCTACCTACCAGTTGCAATATCCGCAAATGCCGATACGACAACATGGTAGGAGAGAGTCAGTGTTCCGAACACTAACGGGTTGACCATACGGTCTCAAGGTGGATTCAAAACAAAGATAAATGGATAATAAAATAAAACAGCATTTCATGTAAAACACATAGCATATACGAATCACATAAAACAATGCATGTCAAATTATTGGTAACACACTCATGACCAAATAACTCATCCGCATCCTCAACAATCACATTCTCAGATTCTTTCCTTGCAACTTTCACAACTTTTCTCAAACCTTCTCTTATCATTACTTCAACACTTATCGTTAATTCCCAGAATTCCTTCTCATATACTCATCTCATAATCTTATTTCGATGCTTAATAAATTGATGTACTTTTACTGGAAACATCTTTGTGCTTTTAAGTTTTATTATTTCGATTAGCATCAATGATGAGGGGGACACATAATTGAGCTCACACACGTCTACATCTCCTCGGTCAACCACCCAACCTAGTCGGAAGCAAACAAGAGTACAGGACCTTTACCACGCGGGCACAACAGCTGTCACACAACAAATGGTCCTAGACCAGGAGGCACAGCCTCAAATCAATTCAATCATATATAAATAGGCACGCTCTCAGCGGCAAACACAAATTCCCCGCTCCAGTCCCTCTCACTGTTCTCGATTTGCAATCAAGGGGGCGACAGTATACTTCTAGTCTGCAGTGCAGAACTTACCACGGTATTAGACCCAGTCCCCACCACGTTAGTGCACCACATGTGGAGTTCGTTCTGCCTAGAAATATACTCTAGACTTCTTGACGTTTCACCGTCATCGTCCTCCCCTCATGCAATCTCGTCCTAAGTATCGGCAGATACCTATCGTTCCTTCCTCTCCACTACTTCGATACGACACTCATACCTCACCGTGTTTGTAAATGTCTTTTAGATATTTTAAAGATTTAACGTTTTAATTAGCGGCTTAATCCTAACGATCGGCCCGTCCTTGGTGCATCCCTTCAACGAAGCCCGATCACTAGATGCAAACTGTTCCCCCTAAAATCTCAATGGCCCTTGGCCTCAAATCACTTTCTCATCTCATTTCATGACACATTCTTTCTCATCTCATCATTATTCTCAACAACTCATTCTCAACATAATCCTCATCAACATCATCAGTATCTCATCCTCGTCTTTCTCGAAATATCTTTTCATAAGATTTTCTCAAAAACATGATTTCACAAAACTTCACTTCACAATACATTTTCAAAAACCTCATTTCGGAAACCTTTTCGCAAAACCTTTTCAAAAGATAACATTCCCAAAAACTTTCACAAAATATTGTTTTCACAAAAACCTTTCAAAAATCTCTTTTCAAAAACCTTTTTCAAAAACTCACATTTTTGGGTGAGTGTTAATGGAGGAGCAAGCTCACTCGACACTAAACTTCTTCCCAAAAACGTGTACGAGGAATCACATCTCTTTCTCAACCACCTCTCACTTTCATTATCACTTACTCTTTTCCATCTCAACTCTTCTCAACTCAAACACTGATTTCCTTTCTTTCATTCTTTATCTCTTTTGCATTTCATTCACAACACGCTTTACTTCTTTCTTAATCATTCTTATACTTTCTCTTTAATCCTTGCTCATCACTTATTTCTTTCTCAATCATTTCTTACCTCTCTCATTCACATCTCTCTTTTCTCTTCATTATGTTCGCTTTAGAGTTTTCTCTTACTCAACACCTCAAACATTTTTATTCCCGTTCTTTCCTATTTTTCAATCTTTTCTCTTTACTGTTGCAGTTTCAGTCTTATTGTTCGCTTTCCAAATATCACACACAACTTCCAACAGAATAAAATATGCTCAACACAGTAAACATGCAGCATGCAATTAAAGCAAATAAACATTTAGCGCACATTGGCCTAATTCACAGTACATTCGCAATCCATCTATTCGGATTGCGAGCAACCGCGTTAGGGGACCACAGCACTCTCACTTACCTGGATGACGAATCATCCAAAAACTTTCCAAGGGTTTCCATTCGGTAGCCTTGCCACGTTCTCCTCGCGTCCGATGTAACACCCGAACTAGAACATTTTTCCCCGTGCATTAGAACGTTTTCGATAATTTTCTTAATTTCGTTTTGAAAACTCTTTGAAATAATTCTTTTCTTAAGAATTCATTATTAATATCCAAAGACTCCAAAACCAAATCAGATTTCA
Source organism: Crotalaria pallida (assembly GCA_037953625.1). Taxonomy (NCBI): domain Eukaryota; kingdom Viridiplantae; phylum Streptophyta; class Magnoliopsida; order Fabales; family Fabaceae; genus Crotalaria; species Crotalaria pallida. The sequence goes on from CM075653.1 coordinate 31,760,313, forward strand.
AATAAAAAGACTTTTAAGAAATCTTGAAACCATAATCTTTTATTAAAACAAGTCCATCTTTTCTTAATTCAAGAACACTTCGCGTATAAAAATCATTTTCTTGAACCATTAAACAAAAATTCAAAACTCTAGAAAAATACAGTTTTAAAACCATATTAAGTTGATTTATTTAATTTCCAAACTTCATACCCCAACAACACAAATCAGAGAAGGGTCTTTAAAATTTCATAATCAATTTAAGTTATTTAAATTGCCTTTTTCAAAAACATTTTTCAATTTCTTTAGGATCTATAGATTTTCACAAACCCAGTTCACAAATAGCTTTCCAGTTTAATACATTCAGTTAGCACACAAACAACATAGTTTCAAAACAATTTAAGGCATTCACAAACAGTACATACAAGTCCCAAGCATTCATAAACACACACCATACAACTCATATTTTTAATCATTCAAAACAATTAATTAAATCATAACCTTAATAAATTAATTTAATCACAGTTAAGAAAATAATTTAAGCTTAATCTTCTAATTAATTTAGTAAAACCGAATCACTGTAGTTAATAGTTTCTAATCACAATAAATTTTAAAACTAAAAATCATTAGATTAATTCTACAAAAATCTTTTCACTCACTCAAATGGGCTTATTCATTTGAAATCAAAAAGATAAAAGCATACACACATCATCTTCATTCAAACACATAGTATACAGAACATAGTCATAACCACAAATTATTCCAACCACATTTTCATGCTTCGGCCGATTCATACATGCATATCTTTTGCAAAGATTTAATGCATACATAAAAACAAAGAATCATGAAATCATTTCCTTTATTCTAAATTAAAACCGTGGGCATCCAGAAAAGAAGAATCAACAAATTTAATTTCAATTTCATAATTTAAATCAAAACAACCATTAGAATCACAAATTCACACATATAAATTTATTTATTTCATGCATGCATCTACAACCCTTAGATTCACTTGATCTTGTCATGCATGCATCCTAAATGGGAGACAAACCTAGGTTCCTTCTTCCTCCTAGGTTGGCCGAAAGTCAACAAGCAATATACAAGATTTTTGGTTCACTTTTCAAACATACATGATCATACATTAACATCAAGACATGTAGAACATGCATTAAATCATTTATTCACATCAACCTTCACAAAATGAATTTATGTTCGGTATTTCATAAAAATCCAAGTAATACTTTAAGTTTTCTTAAAAGAAGACATTCATAAGTTGAAAATCATAAAACAAACATGCACTAACAAAACATAAAGCTCATCTTTCAAACATGGCCGAATGGCCTCATAAAAATTTAACACACACAAAATCAAACCATGCTTAAAATCATTTTAATTCTTATTGCTTTAATTATTTTCTTTAAGACCGAATTAAACATGGAACAAAACATAATCTTTTCTCTTGAAAATAACATGCATGTACTTTACATCATTAGATCTAGGCTTAGGACAAACATGCATCAACTCTTTATAACATAAAAAGCATTGATCTTAAATTAATTAGACATGGCCGAGTGGCCTACAATTAAAGCATGCACAAATCACTCACTCAATAAAAATCATGTTTATATTCAAAAATTATTTTAAACTTTCTCCTTAAATTTTCTCCAAAACCGTGGCACATACATAAAGGAAAACATGATCTTTCTCTCAAATTTTATCATGAAACTAGAGATCTTAGCTTTTCATGTATTAAACGAGGATAATCATATACATACTTAGATCAACAACATGCAAGACTAAAGATCAAGTTTAGATCATATTTTGTTCAACAAATAATCATAGAAAAACATATAGGTCTTGAATCTAAACAAGAAAAACAAACATGCAAGAACCGAAAATTTCAATTCATTAAGAAAAAGTTTAGATCATGAATTTTCTTACCAAATATTCACATAAACACACTTAGAATTCACGGATCTAAACAATAAAATAAACAAGCAAGAAGGATTCATTTTAGATCTTCACAAAAATCTTGATTTTCTTTAGATCTTTAAAGTTTTAGTTAAGAAAACATTAGATCCATCAAAGAGATACTCAACCGAAACATAAAGCATCAAAATCACATATTACAAATTGTTATAAGTCCTTAAAGTCCATGATCAAGCAAGATCAAAGAATAACAACACATGAGATCATCTTCAAACTTATAAAAATAAACATGCAAAGAAGAAAAAGAAGAAGTGGATCTATAAACTAGAAAAAGAAAAACTTAAACTATTTCAAATCTTCTTCAAGCTCTTCAAATCCTACCATGAAAGGAATTGATCTCCTAGGTCCTAAGGCTCATGATCTACAAGGTTGAGAGGTTGATCAAGTTTCTAATCTCCCCCTTCTTCCTCTTCTTGTCCACGACCTCTTCTTCTTTTCTCTCTCTCTTTTTCTTTTCATTTTTCTCTCTAAGAGTTTGATGAACTTCTTAGAGTAGTGTTTGGAAGTGTAGAAAGGAAATGGGTGAGGAGAAGTAAAAATGAGGTTATGGACTAAGGCTCCAAGGATATATAGAAAATTTTGTCTTCCCTCTTGTGCCCTTGGTGCAAGTTTCGGCCATGAGCAAGGAAAAGGGTAAATTTGGGCTTCCAAATGTTTGCATGGGTGGAGGTTATCAAAACCAAGGGGACAAAGTTGCATGGCTAGGTGCTTAAAAGTCAAGCTAGGCTTAAAGACTTGTTAGAACTTGGTTAGGGTTTTGCACTTGGTTTGGTTACAACACTAACATGGTTTTCTATTTGGTTTCTACTTTCTTAATTTCTAAGTTTCTAATCCTAGCTCATACACACATACATACACACGGCATACACACACATACGCACATATATACATTCATACACACACATACACATACATACGCACTCATACATACATACCCATATATTCATACATGCCTTTCACATTTTTATTTCTTAATCTTAGTTGCTTAAAATATTCTAATTATTTACGCATACAATAATGCAATTAATTCACCATTCACATCCACACAATAATGCTCATGCATCATACAGCAAACACACAGTACACACATCACATAAAAATTTCAAACCAATCATCAAATTTATTTTTCTTAAAAGCAAATTCTCCAAAAATTCGTATTTTATAATTCTGAAATTAAATTTTCGTAAATCCACCCAGAAAAATCTGAAAATTACATTTTTAAAATATACGTTTTGTTACGATCGTTTTGATATAAAGTTTGTAAAAATCTGAATTACGGTTAAAAAGTTACAAATTTTTCAAGTTAACAAACCCAGAAATTCAATTTCAAACAAAAGTTACTTTTTTAGAAAAATCACAACTCATTTCTTAAAAACCAACTCAACAAAATCACTTTTCTTTCATAAGAAATTTTTATTTATAGAAATCCTTGAAATCAATTCTTTATTTCTTATACACACAAAATACTTTTCCGAAAATCTTTTATAAATCAAAATTCCAAGGTTCTTTTTAACAAAATTCGTTCTCGCACGTACGAGAAAAATGCGGGGTGTTACATGCCTAGGCGCGCGCACCACGAGAAAGTGACATTGTTCATTGTTTTGATCATATCTTGAGCTAAGCTTATCCAGATGAGGCGATCTTGGTATTATTTTAAAGCTAAGGAAAACATCTACAACTTTACCCGAAATAGCCTTGCTCAAATTCGTCCATCTTTAGGGTCAAATTCAGTGCCGAAGTTGCTGTCAGACACAAATACGAGATTCTAGAAGAAATTTTAATGATAAATTCTATTTGTAGATAAGATTCTTAAAGATTAGATTATTCTAATAGGATATTATCATATCATATCAATTGGGATTAGTTGTAGACTTTAAATATAGGTTTTTCCATTAGATTTTGAAGACTTTTCAGAGCCAAATAATAGATTAGAATAGAATTAGGATTAGAGAAGAGAGGTCGTTCTGCAATTGAGAGCAAGGAGGCAAGGCACATGGATTGGAGGATTGGAGATCAACATTGCTGGAGGGATCCACTTGATGGTTGAAGATCTCTTGGGGGTAAATTGATTATTGTCTATGATTATTAGTTTTTCCCATTCCTTGTATTTCTTTTTCCAATATGTATAATTGAACCTCTTGTTAGGAATAAGGTGGATTTGTATGGATCTTAATTTGGCTGTTTATTTATGAATTAATATTTTTCCTTTTAAATCAATTGATTGGTTGTGTTTTAATTACAATTCATAGAATTGATCACTTTATGTTTAGCTTTGGTAATCTGAACCTTAATTGGAAAATTAGGATTAAGATTAGGCCTTTCAACCAAACAATATAATTATTCAACTCGTAGGAATACTTTTGGGTAATTGTATAACTCTTACAAATTTTATCACTTAAGGGATTAAGGGGTAAAGTTTAGTAAGAAACATAATTGCCATGAGAGATCTAGCTTTTATTGTTTATGGGGTTTTTGATTTAATGGAAAACATATTTTCATAATTAATAACCTGATCCTACAATGAAACAAAGTTCCTAACCTTTTCCATATTTGCTTCTAAAACCTTTTTAGTTTATGATTTGTTTCACTCTTTCTATTCTACACTATTATCTCTAAACTCAAAACCCATACAATTTATACATAGTAATCGCAATTAGGTGAAAGAAATTAGAAACAATTTGTAATCCCCGAGTGGAACGATAATTTTACTTACTCTATTACTTGTGCGATCGGTACACTTGCCGAATTGCCAACAGCTGTTTATAGGGATGGCATTGTACCTTATGGGCCTGTATGGAGGTCCAGTTAGGCTACTGACGTGGCCCTTTTAGGATCGGGGGATGAGTCATTCATCCTTATCCTGTATTAGAGGGCCTTATCCCTATGGCAAGTTGGATTCACGCGTCCATAGCTCGGACTCTCAAGGATAAAGTCCCTGTGGTCGGCCCATGCCTGATGGGGTGAGTACTTGAATAAATGCTCGGCCTGAGTAGGCACATTCCTTAGAATAGCTTATTCTGGTCGGCTAGCTACTGTAAGGGTAGGACCGAGGGCCGGTCCACCACAAGTAGCTTAGTTTTGTACTATATTGAAACTCATTTTGTTGTCAATATTAAGTGATTTAATGCTATTTGTTGTTTGATTCTTTTTGCACGTATTCTTCTATATTCTTGATAGATTACTGTGACTATGAAGGCAATATGTGATGGAGAAGAAAGAATGATGCATTTTTGACTCGGGAGGAGGAGAATTTGCAACTTATTTTTTAAATTATTGCTCTAGAACTAGTAGATATGCATATAATGTGGTTTTTATAATATAATTTTAGCATCTAGCAATGTCTCAATTATTATTATTTATTAGTTTTATTATTCATGTGTTTTTTTAATTGAGACCGTTTCAAATCACTAAACGAGATTGGTTAAAAATTTAATTGAGCCTGGTTCAAAACACTAAAGGAAACTGGTCATACTAAACGAGACTGATTCATATTTTAATTTAGACCGGTTCAAAACTCTAAACGTGACTGGTCAAAAATTTAATTGAGACCAGTTCAAAATACTAAACGAGACTGGTTCATATTTTAATTTAGACTGGTTCAAAACTCCAAACGAGACTGGTCAAAAATTTAATTGAGACCGGTTCGAAATACTAAACGAGACTGGTTCATATTTTAATTGAGACCGGGTCTGCTTTTAGTTTCAGACTGTTTCGTAACCAGTCTCGTTTAAACAAAGGACACAACACCGCCAGTTTTAAGACCGGTTCGGAACCAGTATCAAAAGCAGTGTGGAACCGGCCTGAAAAGACTTATTTGTAGTAGTGTTTTGAAAAAGTATACCATATATTTACATTTCCAATATCACTAATAAAATTAACTAATTTTCTTGAAAGGTATAAAAATTAGTTAAAAAAACATATAATAAGGACAAAAGAAAATAATTCTTTTAAATAAAATTTTAGATACTTAAATGAATACACTCCTCCCAATGATATTTTTTTTCATTGTATATGAATCCAAATATTATATATATATATATATAGTACATAATTAATTGTATATGAATCCAAATATCATATATAGTAAATAATCAATACCATTTAATAACTTCCATCTTTAATATCTCTTATTTTGGTTATAATATAAAGTGTGAGATTCTGAACAAAAGGTGAGCACACACAAATGAAGGAAAAAAAAAATCTTTCCTTATATTTCAATTTTTTGGTTGGTGAACAATTTTGTTTTATTTAAAAAATGAATTTCCAAACCATGTTCAAATTTCATATTTCACTATAAATACTCCAATTAGAGTTTGCTTTCTCACCTCTACATCATTCCCTCTCTTCCCTTTGAGACAACATATATTGTGTTTGTGCTCATAAAAATGACCTCTAAGAGCAGCAACGACGGTTCTGATAGCAAGAGAACCATTAGCAACTCTCCTCATCCTTCTCCTCATTCTCCCCCACCTCATCCTCCTCCTCCTCATCCTCATCCCAAAACATACAAATGCTTTATATGCTTGTCCCCTTTTCCCAACCCTATCTTGTTAGGCAAACACCACAGAGAAGATGAACCCTGTAGCACACAGCTTCAAATCAAGAATATGAATGAAACCTCTTTGAATATGATTGGTAACTTTGTACCTGTTCTACAAACCCCACCACCTGCACCACCAACTACCGAGAATGAGAGAACCTTGGCAACACCTTTTCTGATCACCAATGCAGCTGGTGAGAATATGATATCAAGTCGGATTGATTTCCTCAATCACTTCCATCCTTATCTGAGGCAAGAATACAATCTAATAAGTGTCGTTACTGGTGTTGATCGCTGCCCTACTTCGAACAATCGAACCCTTGACTTGATTTCGCAATTGGAGCCTACTCGCAACTTTCTCTGTAAGATTGAGAACCAACCTACTGGAGCAAGTGGAAACGCTGCATATGGTGCTAATGCAACGTCGTCGCGCCGTCCGATAGGACCAGCGGACTTAACTTTGAAACTCTAGGCTTTTAATTTTGAGTCTATTGGGTGTGTTATGTTTCTGTCATGTTCTATCTATCTTCTATTAGGTGTTATATTTTTCTTCTATGTTCTTTTTTGCATGTTTAAACTTTGAGTCAGTTGGGTTGGGAAGAGGTTGATTTGGGTATTATCTTAATTCTCGTCATCTTTCCATTGTGTTGAGTCTTTAATTTGAGTTGTATTTATCAGTTTGTTTTCTTTTGAATATGAATATGATGTATAATGGATGAATCTTCGTTAGTGTAAGAATGTTGTTGAGTTAAAGCCATTTATTCTTTAAATTAATGCAAATATTGATTGCTAAGGTGAAAGCCTTCTAAAATTTTTCGAAGCTTTCAAATATTAATTTTTTATTTTTAATTTAAATCATTAATAAATTATAATATATAAGTATTTTTAAAGTTAAATAAGCCGATCCCATGGACCTAATAGGCTTTTTAAAAAGTTTGGACCTGACTTATTTAGATATATAAGCTTTTTTAAAAAAATTTAAGTTTGACATTTTTATTAAATGAACGGAACTGAATCAGACTTTGAATGAATCGAATCATAGGCCCCATGAGTCAACCTTGCTCATTCCTTCACCTATATATATACCTATATATATATATATATATGCGTATGTTGCTTCATCTTATTTACAAATGTTCAATGTTGAATGAATGTACGTATGATGCTAAAATAATATTAAAATGATCATATATGTATGGTACTTCAATGACACACGACCAAGACAAAATATAATTATCATTTTACAAAGAAAATTACATCATAATTTTTTGAGAGTTCTGCATAGCCATGAGCTCTATAACATCTACAATTTTAATCCCCGATAAATTAATGTATGGTCTTGATTAGTATTTTAAAGTATTATAGGGGGTAAAATAGTCATTTTTCATTCTAAATATTTATATACTATTTTGATGGTAGAAGAAATATAATATTATATTTTGAATTTTTAACTAAGATAACCGATTAACATATGAGTTAATGATTACAAAATTCAAGTCGATAACCAGTTAAAAGGTGAGTTCGCAGATTAACCTCGTGTTAAATTCCTGAATTTCATTGTAAATTCAAGCCCGGTAATTGGTTAACTCTGAAAGTTAAACGATTAACCTCCAAACATAGGCACCAAGATAACATAAAATCAAAGCAAAAGCCCAAAGGATAACTCGAATAACCTCAGGATAAGGCCACCTTGCACCTCAACAAGGTGACTAAGACCTAAAACCTGATCTCTTTTGCAAAGATAAGGCCACCTTTCCCCTTCTTCATGATGAAACCATTGTGAGTCAACCGAGCTAGTCTATGTTTCTAGCTTGCAACTTGGCATATCTTAGAAGAGAAGCACATCAAAAGCATTATTCCATGTGCCAATTACTCAGCACCTAAGGGATTAATTAATCATTTTCCTTTACCTATAAATAGAGGATCTCTCAACTGCATTCTTCACCACTTCACTTCATTACACTACTTGCTACACATACATCCCTTGTGTGCAAGTTCCTTTATAAGTTCTCCAGTTAATCTTCCAAATTTTGCTCCAAAGCAAGTGTGTTGAAGGAGTTGTCTGAAATTCTGCTGAAAAAGCAAAATTACATTTCAAAGTCCCTTCTTTTACTTGTTTATTTGGTAAGATCAGTCCACCTTGAAACCTTCATTTTGATTCTAATCTTAGTCCTCACTTCATATATCTGAATTTAAAGCTGTCCAAAATCTGTTCCTATTTTTATAAAGAAAACAACAATTTCAACATGGTCACTTTGCACCAGTAGCATGATTAGCTCAGTTCATCATATGTCTAAAATTCTTATTGTAATTAAAGACCTCATAGCATAGTACGTGTTCTAATTGGGGTCTTCTATTTTCATTTCAAAACCATGACAAAATCTGATGTCAAAGTCTCTAAAAAGTTGTTCCTGTGTTAAGGGAAAATTGTTGTTCAATTTGATCCAATCTTTCAATTAGAGCTCTTTCGGTTCTTCTTATCCAAATTCCAGGTAAGGGAGGAGTTATTATTGAGGCTAGAATAAGTATATTAAGTAGGTCTTGAAGTGTAGTCAAGCTTTACTAAGCTTAGGGACCGTTGAATTGGACATCACACAAGATAAATTGTCTTGGAGGATAATATTATCAGTGATGACTTGAATACAGGCTTAAATTTAATTTGATTATGCTTATATAATTTTAAATTTGCTGGATTTATGCTATAGATACACATAGAATTGAATTGCATACTTGAATATGTGATGTTATGTTATTTGGTAAAATGAATTGCTATATGATTAATAAGTGTATTGATATGCATAAATTGATACTGCATTCATGTAATATCTTGTTGAGATTGAAGTGGTAAAGTTGCATTGATATTCTTAAAGAATTTGCCTGATAAAAATGATGAATTTAGCCTCAAGTTAACAGGATAACCAGTAAACTGACTTGGATAATCGGTTATCGTGTTAAATATTTTTCAAATATTGGATTTTTGTACCGAGTTATCAAATTAGGACCTTTTTTCAACCGGTTAACATATTCAAAAATTATGAAATTACATAAATATCCCTGTTCCATGCCAATTCTCTAATAATATTAAGTTAAATGCATTACCACGAGGTTGTCCATGCATGATTCATACATGATAGATAAAGGAAGGGGTATTATGGACGAACTGGGAAAAGTTGCATGAACATTTCTGGGAACTTGAGTTGGAGAATAAAGCGGATGTTAGGTCTACGATAGAGATTCGTCAATGGCTATGGAAATTACCATGGGCAGGATGGTCCTGAGATGCGTTGGTCTAGCTCACCTCACCCCGATTAGTTCTACATTAATTACAATAATATTATTGACTTCCTGATTATGTCATGACTAGTGGAGGATAGTTCTTGGCATGGCCTATCCCAGAGTGGGGATTTGTATTGATTTGGGCATGTAAGCCCCAGGCATGCATTTAGTAGTAAGACGTTTACTCCTAGTTGGATATTGATATGTGATATGAAGGGTTGTGATATTATGAGCTCATAAATATGGTGATTGATTATGAAGAAGTGATAATATTATTAGATTGAGGGAGAATACCTCGTGAGAGATTTTGGCATAACATTAGCGAGATTTTGATTAAAACATGCATCATATTAACATTATGCTACTTGATTAATTGTGCATGTGAACTTTAAGCATTTTAATTACTTAATCAAATAGCTTTTTGACAATGACTCACTCCTTGTCCCTTATTGTGTGGTAGAACAAGACAATCAGCTCATATTTAGGGCTGAAATGAGGCCCCTTCTTGAGAGAGATTGGGATATTGTAACCATCACTATCAAGTTGAAAGTCCTTGCTATATTCATAAACTGTGTGATGCTAGTTAACATGCGTCACTATTATTATTCCATTATAAAAAGGTTGATAAGGAGAAACAATAAAGGGGGTACATAACTATGTGAAGGAACATTTACTTTGATTAATACCATCCTAGTACACTTGTCACCTTCGGAATATTTTGTGTAGACTCGCACAAGAGCCTTTACCGAATCCATTTACATTCTGAAGGATCTTCAACTGGGCTCTCTTTCGGTTCCTCATTTGAATCCTCCTCCGGGACTTTCTTTAATCCCTCGTCCGGAAACTTCTTTGAGTCCTTCTCAATGTCATCCTCCATTGGGAGAAGCAGGTCTCTACGAACTTCACACGTTCCTCCATTGTTGGAATTACAAGGGGCTCTACACACACCTAGAGCGTGTGTGAATACGTGCAGTTGTTACTTTTTACAATTTTCGAATTCAATCAAAAATATGCATGTTAGTATCAATTTACTTGGTTGTTGTTTAGGTAGTTAACTGGTTAACCCTTGATTTACTTGGTAGCTGAACTAAGTAACCTGAGAGTAATTGATTCCAAATATGATTCTTTTCAAAATATTTTTACAAAACCAGTATACGAACTTAACAACAGCCAATATTAGATACTAAACAAATTCTAAAACACTTGAATGGATTGTTTTTGATTGGTTCAAGAATTAAAACCACCAAAATTCGATTTTTGGCAAAACAATCGAAATAAGCATAAAGTAAAGGAGATTAGGGAAAGACGATTTTTACTGGTTCACTCTCAACCTCTTGAGAGCTACATCCAGTCCTCCCTTTCCGATTTGGGGGATTTGATTTACTATGAATTTAGAACAATTGTATTTTAAAAACACGCTTCCAAGAAACCTCACTTGACAATCTAAAATTGAGATCAATAATAAGAAAGATGAAATAAATGTGAAAATTCTATTTTGATTCTTTAGCAAATAATGGCTATGGGTTTTTGTGTTTTTTTATTTTGAAAACTCTTAAAAGTACCCTTTTATAATGGGTTTTAATATGGGAAGTCGGTTAAGGAGTTGGTTCAAGTTTCAAAATGATTTGAGCTTAACCGCTTAACGGGTTTTTTACAATCAATTCAAGTCTTGTAAAGCTGATTTAATCGGTCATTTTAACCGGATATCGGGAATGATTTAACTGGTTAAATCAATGCTACATATTATAAAACTTAACCATTTCAAAAGTAACTTGATATATATATAAAACCTTAAGTTCTAAACCAATTATTTAACCAAAGTATGATGCATGAGTATATTTTAAAATATTTATAAAATCATATGCGTTATTTTCAAAAGATTGGTTTTATAATGAATCAATTTCATGATTATTCAATATGAATGCATTGAGATTCACTACCCAAGCAATCATCTTATGGACCTAACAAAAAGTAAATAACAATAAAGAATAAGTCCTAATAGATTTGCTTCTTGAGTTTTCTTGTTGTTGTTTGTTGACTTTCTTTTCCTCTTGCACATTTGTCTTCATCAAAACACTTGCTAAGCCATTTTCCTTACATCCATGTTCAAGGTCTAGCAATAAAACGTGACTATGACGTGGGTTGATGACTTCTTCGGTAACAAAACAGTCAAGGTCGGTAATTTGTAAAGCCACGAGACCTTTCCAGTTCCAACCTTCATCTGTTTGCTTCCATGCTTCTCCATGCATAGTCGCCATTAAGAGTATCACTTGGTCCCCATCTAGTGTATTTACAAGATAACACACACAACACAGGGCAACAAATAGAGAGTAAGCGATCCGGACGGGTTAACATCAACATGATGGATTTATGCTAGATAGAATATCAAGACTAACAAACAACAAACATAACCACACACACACATATATATATATATATACATAAATTCACATTAATGAAACACTTGAGATCATTCTTGGAATTAATAATCTATTATCACATGTTACAACGTTATCACATCCGTCAATGATATGAGGAGGAATATCATTGAGGCAATAAGTTTAGTCAGCACACACGGTCCCATCTCCTTGAAAGTCAAGTCAATCCTAAGTCGGAAAGCGAACGGGACGTATAAGAACCTTACTATGCCAGCCTCAAAGTCATAAAATAACAATGCTCCAACCACCACGCGTGGTCAGCCAAAAAATATCAAGTGGATCCAAAAAAATGAAGATGCCCTGGGCACGATGCCCATCTAGCCTGTACCAGTTCCCTCGCACCGTTCCCGAGTTGCTCAAGGGGACGATAGTCCTTCTCCAGTTTGCACTGCAGTTCTTACTACGACCTACCAGTAGTAACCCAGCTATTGCAGTATAGTTTTGCCTAAAGAATTCCTCATTGGCTTCTTGACGTTCGTCGTTCTTGCCCTCCCCTATCACAAACTGCAGCTGAGTACCCGCTGGTACCCAAGGTATCTTTCATTCTCCACTACTCGACACTCAACTCGAAGTGTTAGGAAAGTCTTTTTAAATTATATGATGTAATTCTAGTCAACCCTTCTAAGCATCACTCCGTCGTACTAACCGCAGCTAATAAACGGAGCACTTCTAAGGAGCTCGACTATTAAATAAGTTTTCATAGTCGACTCTCGGCAATTAAATCTCTCAAAGGTACGGTGGCAATTATCCTCATGCTCGCAACCAATAACACTCAAAAGTATGTGACACCCTTTCCTTCAATACAATATTATCAGTTAATCTCATTAGAAAATATTATTTATGGACACTAATAGTTTGGATAAGTTATCTCATGAGAAATTATCGAATTCGGCTCTGAACATTTAACATCAAAATATTGAAACAATTATTTATCTTCAAGACAACGTATATTGGTTAATAAAATTTTTTTACTTTAATAATTATAAACATAGTGTTGCCTTGTTGTTCGCATATAAAATTTTCCAAATAATAATAGTTGTCGAATTCTCCTTTTATCAAAATCACAGTGCGTGGAAGATAGTAGTACTCAAGGATCCATGTGGTGATAAACATCATATATATATATACATATCATCATAAAAGGGATCCATCAGTACAAGAATCATCAAAGTATAAGTATCCATGTCCATAAAGCTGAAAATACATATATAAGACTAAAAATAAGACCTGAACTCTCAGAACACTATCAAAATATATACAATATATCACAACCCAAAAATAAAGTGTCAGAGAGCAGGTCAACTGATCCTCCATGCATCTGTATGGTCCAATGCAGCAGCAAAAGTCGGTCCGGGATCCCTACTAATTATACTATGCATACTCCTAGGAACCACTGGGTCCTCCTCGAGATCTGGGAACCGGCTTGACCGGTACCTCCTCATCCTCGCTCTCCCCCTCCTTGGGATCCTCCTCTATCCCATCCGACTGAGTGGCAGAACTATTAGTAGGTCCAAAAGAAGTAACTGGTGTAGTCCTACCAGCTCTAATCGGATCGGATGAAGGAACATCCTCGTCGGTGAAAACTCCGTAGGCAGAGGGATGAGAACGAGTAGCAGGACGGAAACGAAAACTATGGAACCTAGTACAGGTCGAGCTGGCGGGGGTGGTCCTCTATAAACATAAAAAGCAGGGATGTGCATAGTATATATAATAGGTATCCTAAACCTACGAGGGCGCACACGAACGAGGGGGTTAGGGTGGAAGAGTGTGAACTCCACCTCACCCTCAAACGCCGCTCGGTGCTCCTCATACGTCCATATCCTGCTAGGGATGGGCCTTATCTCTACGTATGCTAGGTAACGTGCCATCACCTATCAAGGGCACAGGGGTAAGCATATACATACACATAATCAAATAAGGATAATCCATAAATTTGCAGAGATAAAAATTAATATTTTATAATCATATCAAATTTAATCACATAATTAAATCACTAATGATATGATGCATGCTATATCACTCTTCTAAAAATTCTCCAACTAGTCACTAAAATGGACGTCCTTCCACAACTTCATTGTATTTCCAGAATACAAAAATACGTTATCAAATGTATGGCGTACTTGCCCGAAAGTGATAAACAATGTCACTTTATCTAGCGAATGTCACATCGCCAAAACGTAAACTATCACTTGTGTAGTGTCCCGGTATTGATGGAACACCATGATGTGTTTGATGGGTTGTTGTAGCTGGCGAGGGTGACCCCGGTCCTACGTATCCCTAGTGAAAAGGGAATCAAGCCACATGTAGTTCTTGAGAGTAGGGATGAGAGAACATACCTAAAACCCTAGTTGTGATGAGCTATTTATAGGATTTGGAGGAGGCTGATATGGGCCGTTTGGGCCCTGTATCAGAGTTGTGCTGAACCAGGACTCTGTTAGATAATGTCGGATAATTATGCTTAGAATCTGGTTAGGATCAGCTGAAGATCTCATGTCTAGGCTATTGCGAGAATCTAGGAGAGATTTGCGGAAGGGAGAAGAAGCCTCGGTGAGCCTGAGTTTATCCACGAGCCGACGGTATGTCTCGGTCCTAGAGTCCCGAGCCTGATGGATTAGGGACAGATTGTGAGGCTCGGATCCATCAAGTCCGAGCCTGGCCCTCTTATATGCTCGGAGCCTATGAGTCCGAGCGAAGGACTTTCATGATGGCTAAACCGAGTAAAGTGCCCTTAGAGGAACTCTTTGGTGAGACTCAGGTCCGTATATTGTCGGTAGACCCTACAAGCCCCCCAGCTCGTAAGACTTGGAAAGTCTGTGGCAAGATAACAAGTGGCTAGGGTTGACCTTTAGCATGTCTCGGTTCAGAAGTGCGTGACAACTGTTTCCAGCCTTAACCATATAGCTTGTTCGAGGTGACGTTTTAGGTTCTTTAGGTACGATACGTGCCCTGGGAAGTTGTGCCAAATCGTTCATAATTTCGAACTTTAAAAAAGTAACTCCAATAACTGCCATGTCTTTCCCTGTGGGTGGCTGAGCGGGTTAATGGGCCTTTGGCCCAACCGGTGCATCGTGGAAGGAAGGAAGTTGAGGGGTTTTGAAGGAGGCCGAAGAGGATGCCACAGCTCTATGGGAGACTACAGAGAAGGCTCGGAAAGCCGAGGAGGATGCTGCAGTGGCTCGAGAGCAACTCGAGGATGCCAAAGATGAGGCCGTCGCACTCCGAGCATCTCTAGACAAAATGAGAGCGAAAGCTCTTTAAGCACAAAAGGGCAGCCAAAGTTAATTTTTATAACTGGGATCATGCAGTTGAAGACTCTTTCCTCAATACCGTTGAGTATCTTCGCATCCTGAATCCTGGCGGAGATCTCGGACCGGAGTCCGGTCCACGACATAAGCCCCCCAGCTCGGGAAGAGTCATAGAGACTCTGTGCCGACTTTAGAGCCCTTTTGGGTCGATCATACTTTCTTTTCTGAGGCTTGGTGGTGACGTAAAAGAATGTTCGCAGCCGAGGTCTTTTACTCGGAAGAGTATCGCGATTTGGAGGTTCATACACCTCTCTCATCGGGGTGTGTTAAAAGTAATATCATGAATTAGATCGGGGTGTGTTATGAATTCAAGTGTTAAGACCTCGGAACTCCAGCACTTTAGCCGAGGTGGATTCCTCTATCCGCGATGTAAAAAATGATTTTGAGATAATCATGTTTGAATCGGGAATCTTTCAAAGTACTTGACGAGTTATAAGCTCTTGTTCGAGCTGTTTATAATCGTTCGCGTCATAAACGGCGGCTAATCGGTTATGAGGAAAAGTACGTAAATACAATGAATTCAAGAACAGAACTTTTATTTATTTGAAGCAGTAAATACAATGGGCTTGCGGATTTAGACCTGTGCTCGGCTTGTGCATGTTTTCGGTTGGGTTATGCGTGAAACATTTTCATTTTTGGCCATCGTGCTCGGGATATCGCGCCCGGTAGTTCTGTTAGTCTTTATGGGACTATTTTTGACTTTTGGAGTGTTCTCTATCATGGGGTCGTGATGGTCCCGTCAACTCTAGAGAGAATCCTAGCTGCTCGGCCTTCCTTTTGATAGGTCCGACCATCCTTTCTTGAACCTTACATTACATGTTGAAGAACAATAATCAGTGATCATCGTTAATTTGACAATCTATGATAATTGAATAGCAACAATGAAAATTATTGACAAGTGAATATAAAGTATCAGAACAAAAGCAACATGATTTTAAAAATATCACACGTAACAAATATAATAATGACAATAATTAAATACCGTGCAACCATACAGGATTGCCCATGAAAAGACAATTAAATATCGTGCAAACAGACAGGATTGTCCATGAAAAGAAGCATAATTTCAGGTATATCATGCGCAATAATTGTAATGAATGACATTTATAAATATGTCAAAGCATTTAATGACAACAAATCAAATGATGAAAGCTTATCCAAGAAAAACGACAATGCACAATTGTCGGAAACTGCCTAATGCCATTCGAAAGGCAAGGTATGTAACACCCCGCATTTTTCCCATACGTGCGAGAACGAAATTTGTTAAAAATAAACTTGAAGTTTTGAGTTATTAAAGATTTTTGGAAAAAGTGTCTTGCGTAAGTAAGAAATAAAGTATTAATTTTCATGGAATTTTATAAACAAAATGTTTTAGGAAAGAAAAGTGAATTATTTTGTGATTTAATTTCTAAGAAATGAATTGTGAACTTTTTCTAAAAAGTGATTTTTGTTCGAAATTGAATTTTTGGGTCTGTTAACTTGAAAAATTTGTAACTTTTTAACCGTAACTCGGATTTTTACGAATTTTATATCAAAATGATCGTCTTGGAATTTAGATTTTGAAAATTTGATATTCAGATTTTTCTGGATGAATTTACGAAAATTTATGTTCAGAATTATAAAATACGAATTTTTGAGAACTTGCTTTAAAGAAAATGAATTTATTGGTTTGGCATGAATTTCTGTGTGATGAATGCTTGGTTGATGTGTGTGTTTACTGTGTGATGCATGACAATTAATTGACTGAGTGTGATTTTTGAATTAATTGCCTATTTGTGTGGATTGATGGATTTAAACAAATAAGATTAAGAAAATAAAATGAAAAATGTATGCGTATGCTTTGGTTGGTATATGTATGTATATGAATGTATATATGTGTGTATGTGTGTGTATGCCGTGTGTATGTATGTGTGTATGAGCTAGGATTAGAAACTTAGAGATTAAGCAATGAGGAACCAAATGGAAAACCAAGTTAGAGTTGTAACCAAACCAAGTGCAAAAACCCTAACCAAGTTCTAACAAGTCTTTAAGCCTACCTTGACTTTTAAGCACCTAGCCATGCAACTTTGTCTCCTTGGTTTTGGTAACCTCCACCCATGCAAATAATTGGAAGCCCAAATTTACCCTTTTTCCTTGCTCATGGTCGAACCACACACAAGGGTATAGGAGGGAGGGTGAATTTTCCTATATATTCTTGGAACCTTAGTCCATTACCTCATTTTCACTTCTCTTCACCCCTTTCTCATTTCTTCCACCCACACCAACACTAAACAACTCTAAGAGATTCATCAACCTATTAGAGAAAGAAAAAGAAAATAACTAGAGAGAGATAGAAAGGAGGGTCGTGGGACATGAAGAAGAAGAAGTAAGGAGATCCAAGCCAAAACCTAGGAGTTTTCTTTGTAGATCGAGAGCTTTAGGAGCTAAGGAACCAACCCTTTCATGGTAGGATTCAAGGAGTTTGAAGAAGATTTGTAATAGTTTAAGTTTTCTTTTCTAGTTTATAGATCTACTTCTTATTTCTTCTTGCATGTTGATATTATGAGTTGATCTTGCTAAATCAATGACTTTAAGGACTTAAAATTATTTGCAATATGTTAGACTCTATGCTTTATATTTCGGTTGAGTTCTCTCTTGTTAGATCTAATCTTTTCTAGGCTAAAATCTTAAAGATCCAAAGGAAACCAAGATTTTTGTCAAAACTTAAAATGGATCTTTTTGCATGTTTATTCTCTGGATCAAACCGTGGTTTATGTGTATGTTTATATGATTTTGATATGCTTGATGTTTGGTTAAGGCTCTTTTCTTAGATCTACTATTTTTCTAACAAAACCTTAAAAATCTAAAGAAGATTGAGATTTTTGTGAAAATCTAAAATGAATCCTTCTTGCATGATTATTTTATTGTTTAGATCCGTGAATTCTAAGTGTGTTTATGTGAATGTTTGACACGAAAATTCATGATCTAAACTTTTTCTTAATGAAGTGAAATTTTCGGTTCTTGCATGTTGGACCCTCCTTGCTAGATCTTGATCTATGAGGTGTTTTCATAATTATTTGTTGGATAAATCTATGATCTAAATTTAATAAATACTAAAGTAAAATTTTTGGCTTTGCATGATGAATCTTTTGTTAAACCGTGATCTATATGTTTTTCTATGATTATTTGTTAAATAAAAATACGATCTAAACTCTAAATTGTAAAAAGATTTAAGTTTCTAGCTTTGCATGTTGGTTTGATGATGATTTTTAATTGTTTTAAGTATGTGTATGTGATTATTTTGTTTGACGAATAAAAAGTGTTTATATTCTTGATTTGCATGTTATTTTTCAAAGGTAAAGATTATGTTTTTCCTTATGAATGATTCGGTCACAAGGAGAAATTAAAGGAATAAGTTTTAAAAATGATTTTTCAAGTATGACCATGATTTTCATTAAGTGTTTGATTATGTGCATGAGTTAAATTTTTAGGAGGCCATTCAGCCATGTAGAATTAATTTAGGATTCATGCTTTTTGTTTTGTAAAAAGTTGATGCATGCATGTTCTTGGACTGGATCTAATAATTTAAAATACATGCATGTTATTTTTATTTAAAGTATAACCTTGATTTTTGTAAAATGATGAATTTGAGGTTTATTTTGTGAAGGTTGATGTGAATAAATGATTTAATGTATGTTCTACATGTTTTGATGTTAATGTATGATCATGTATGTTTGAAAAGTGAACCAAAAATCTTGTATGGTGCTTATTGACTTTCGGCCACCCTAAGGAAAAATAGATCTCTAGGTTTGTTCCCTCCATAGGTTGCATGCATGAAAAGATAAATTGACTTTAAGGCTTAAAGAAGTACATGCATGAAACAATTGAATTTAAAAGAAATTGCATGTGCTTCCTTGGAATGAATTGTGATTCAAATTGTTAATTTCTCTCCTATGTGCTCACGGTTCTAGCACTAAAGTAAAGAAAATAATTTCATGATTTTATGATTTTACTTGTGCATTAAATCTTTGCAAAATTGTATATGCATAATTCGGTCCATGTGTGTTTAACTGTTATGAAAATTATTTTCATAAAATGACCATGATGATGGTTATATTTCTAGGTGCATGATACTGTATGCCTTGTGAAAAGTGTTGTGTGCTTCTTTTAATTCTTTGAGGTTTCATGTGATTAGGTGAAAAGACTTTTGGTAAAATTAACTCAATGGTTTTAGTTTAAAATTTAATAGTAATTAGGAATTGTTAAGAATGTGTGATTCGGTTTGCATTAGATTAATTAGAAGATTAAATTATTTTCTTAAGTAAAACTAACTGAATCTATTGAGGGTATAATTTAAGTAAATAGTTTGAATGATTGAAAAATGTGATTTGTGTGATCTGTGATTGTATGTACTATTTGTAAATGCTTTCATTGTTTTGAAATTGTGCTATTGTGTGCTAACTGAATGTGATGAATGGAATTTGTTTTGGAATTCTGTTTGTGAATCTTGTGTGTGAAAAGTATATGTTTGAAATTCCCAGAAATAGTTTTATTTAAAGAGTATAATTTAAATCACTTAATTAATTTGGAATTTTTAAATAATATCCTTTGATCAGTGCTTAATTTTGATTTGGTTTATTTCCTAGAGTTTGGATTTTACATACTGGTTCAAGAAAATGATTTTTTTATAAACAGAGTGTTTTTGTAAAAGAATTATTTTAATTATTTCAAAGTTTTCTTAAAAGTCTTTTATTTGAAATCTGATTTGGTTTTGGAGCCTTTGGATATTAATAATGAATTCTTAAGAAAAGAATTATTTCAAAGAGTTTTCAAAACGAAATTAAGAAAGTTATCGAAAACGTTCTAACGCACGGGGAAAAATGTTCTAGTTCGGGGATTACATTGGACGCGAAGGAAACGTGACGAGGATAGCGACTGGGAATCTTGGAAAGCTGTCGGATGATTCGTCGTCCAGGTGAGTGAGAGTGCGGTGATCCCGTAACGTGGTTGCTCGCAATTCGATTCGACGGATTGGGAGAGTACTGCGAATTAGGCAACACAGATATGTGTGTTAGCTGTTTGTTTGCATACTACATGCCTATTTGTTATGCATCGCTAGATGTTCATTTGTTGTGCATACTTTATTTTGTTTAGTTAACGTTTGAGTATGTCTGATTAGCGTAATGATGATGATGGAAACGCGAAAGTGATAAGATAATTAAAAGAGCGAAGAGATGTGAGTGAGAAATAAAAGAGATAATCAAGAAGGAAATACGTGATGAGAAGAGTTATAAGAATGATTGAGGATGAGATAAATCGTAAAGTGAATGGAATGCAAAAGAGAAAAGTATGACGGAAAGAGAATCATGGTTTGAGTTGAAAAGAGTTGAGTTGGAAAGAGAAAGTGATTATGAAAGTGAGATGTGATGTGATGGAGATGTGATTCCTCGTACACATTTTTGGGAAGAAGCTTAGTGTTGAGTTGAGCTTGCTCCTCCATTAACACTCACCCAAAAATGTGAGTTTTTGAAAAAGGTTTTTGAAAAGCGATTTTTGAAAAGTTTTTGTGAAAACCATATTTTGTGAAAGTTTTGGAAATGTTATCTTTTGAAAAGGTTTTGCGAAAAGGTTTCCGAAATGAGGTTTTTGAAAATGTATTGTGAAGTGAAGTTTTGTGAAATCATGTTTTTGAGAAAGTTTTGTGAAAAGATATTTCGAGAAAGACGAGGATGAGATACTGATGATGTTGATGAGGATTATGTTGAGAATGAGTTGTTGAGAATAATGATGAGATGAGAATGTGATTTGAGGCCGAGGGCCGTTGAGATTTTAGGGGGAACAGATTGCGTTTAGTGATCGGGCTTCGTTGAAGGGATGCACCAAGGACAGGCCGATCGTTAGGATTAAGCCGCTAATTAAAACGTTAAATCTTTAAAAGATCTAAAAGACATTTACAAACACGCTTAGGTATGAGAACACAGGTTTTAGTTATAACTATGTTTTGGATACATGAGTTTTCTCATCTTGTGCACTACTTGTTTATAAAAAAAAAAAAATTGGCCCTAATTTACACTACTTTGAATGTAAGTTTTCAAGTTGCCGAATCGGGGTGTTACAATGTATATCAAATGTTATTATCCTATCACGACAGGAAATACAGACATTTAAAAACATTCAGCAGCAAAGAAATTTGGCTAACAATATGCCACGTACCAGCATGTATGAAAAATCATGAGTATAGTATAAGTGACATGTAGATGAAATTGAAAGAATACATAAAAGCATTAGGAGCATATATCAAAAGCATTGCATCAAGTAAATTAATATTAGCATGTGTTCGAAGTAATCACTTAAAATGCTAAGTAAATAAGAAAGTAATGTAGGAATGAGAATTCCTTCCCTGATTCAGTGTGGCGAGGAATGTCGGGTTGAAGACAATTAGATTGAAGTCTCCTGTCAATCCTTTCCAAGCGGGTTTCGTTGAGTGGTTGACCCGGAATGAGAGACTCTAGTAGGGAACATGGGGCAAGGTTTACGCAATCATCTTATAAATCTGAGGAGAGAAGTGTAAGGCGTGGTTCCCGATGTTTTGAATGTATGAGATACCAAAAGGGGACGCTGCCGAGGGTCCGCGCACAATTGGCACATGTATTCGACGCGGGGAACCGAGCACGAGGTTTTCTATACTCGAAGACGAGATCAAAGAAGGAAATTTGGTGGGGGGGGGGGGTCCTCGCCGTTATCACCATGTTCCGAATAGAGTGACATGATTGTACTCACGGAGCTCGGAAAATAATATGCCCATTGATGAAAATCTTGAAATGGGTGGTCCAGTAACTTGGACCGTGTACCTCGTATATGTGTACATAAAAAATAATTTTAGCGGTTGTCGTTCAAATTGACAATTTATAATAAGGGTATTGCAATAATGAAAATTAGTGGCAGGTGAATATAAAATATCATAATATAAGTAGTGTGATTTAAAAGATCATACGTAATAAATAGGATAATGAAAATTATTGGAGAGTAAATGAACTCGCAAATCCTGCAAGATTGTCTACGAAAAGAAGCATGATATATCACGCGTTATAGAAATAATTGTGATTATTTAAATAATCGTAAATAACATTTGATGACATTTATTGTGAAGAATATCATATCATGTATCAGGTGAATGAACGTAATTAAGTTGAGAAAATACATGTAGTGAAATAGCAGAGTCATAATATGAATAATGATATAGCAACATAAATGAAGAAAATAAAAAGGCTACTTCCCAGGATTTGAGGAAGGTGTCAATCTTGTTTTGCTGATGAGGTAGCTCTTTATTTGATGGTGGGATATTGTTTGGGCCTGTGTCGTTGTTAAGCCCGTATCTATTTTATTTGGGCCTGTATAAGCTAAGCCCGTTTTTTTTTATATTGGGCCATTGGCCTCGTTTTTTTTAAATGGTTTGGGTCTTTGGCCCGCTAGGGTTTTTTGCAGCAGCTGTGCTGCACCCTGAATTGGTGCTACTATGTGCATCAGCAGCAAGGGTAGAGGAGCTCACTGAAGGCGACAGTGACGGGTTCAGCGATGTTCAAAGAGCCATGGACTCTGATCCACCAGCTTCCAAAGAATGCGGTCGTCTCGGCCTCCTCGGTTGTTCGATCGCCGCCCCCACCGTGCGAAGTTCCACGATGCCGATTGCGGTACTCCCCACTTGGGCCTTCGTGACAGATCCAGAGAGCGTGAATCGTTTGTCACTGCGAAGGCGATGGAGGCTTTGAAGAACAAAGGAGAGAGAAGCGTCGGTGCTTGGGTTCGCCATGATGGCTGTTTCTAGTGAAGATGAGGGTGGTGGCTGAGAGGCCTTTGCCGCCATGGTCGCGATTGAAAGACCACGGAGACCGAATGGAGGAGCAGATGCCGATGGTGGGTTACCCACGGTTCGTCGAGGACAGCAGTGGCGGTGCGAACAAAATGTCACAGTGGCGATCAGAAGCAGATGCTGATTCAAACCTCTATTCTGGGAATAGAGATGGAGCAGCGCGAATCGCTCGTCACCGATGCCACAATCGAGCCCCGTGTGAACAGCGCCACCGAGGTGCAGCACCACGAGGGTGGGAACAACACCACCGCACCACGAGGAGGTGAGAACAGCAGCTGCAACGTCGTGGTTCTTCCATGGTGAACGGCGCCGTGAGAAACACCGTGACAGCACCTGTAAACAATATCGTGAACAACACCGTGACGGGACGACACCGTGAACAGCAACACGTTGCCCCTTTTTTTTTTTGAATTGTGGATGGGAATCGAAGTTTATCGTCCCCACAGACGGCGCCAATGTAGTGTCCTGGTATTGATGGAACACCACGATGTGTTTGATGGGTTGTTGTAGCTGGCGAGGGTGACCCCGGTCCTACGTATCCCCAGTGAAAAGGGAATCAAGCCACACGTAGTTCTTGAGAGTAGGGATGAGAGAACATACCTGAAACCCTAGCTGTGATGAGCTATTTATAGGGTTTGGAGGAGGCTGATATGGGCCGTTTGGGCCCTGTATCAGAGTTGTGCTGAACCAGGACTCTGTGAGATAATGTCGGATAATTATGCTTAGAATCTAGTTAGGATCAGGTGAAGATCTCATGTCTAGGCTGTTGCGAGAATCTAGGAGAGATTTGCGGAAGGGATAAGAAGCCTCGGTGAGCCTGAGTTTATCCACGAGCCGACGGTATGTCTCGGTCCTAGAGTCCCGAGCCTGATGGATTAGGGACCGATTGTGAGGCTCGGATCCATCAAGTCCGAGCCTGGCCCTCTTATATGCTCGGAGCCTATGAGTCCGAGCGAAGGACTTTCATGATAGGTAAACCGAGTAAAGTGCCCTTAGAGGAACCCTTTGGTGAGACTCAGGTCCGTATATGGTCGGCAGACCCTACAACTTGTATTACATAGTCATCTAGACATAAGACCCACAACGTCAACCTTGAAGTGGGGTCGAGCAAGCAGTAACCTTTGGCACTCCCAGAGGCCCTCCTCATGTTCCTTAAAAAATACGTTATCAAACGTATGGCGTACTTGCCCGAAAGTGATAAACAACGTCACTTTATCTAGTGAACATCACGTTGCCAAAACGTAAACTATCACTTGTATTACATAGTCATCTAGACATAAGACCCACAACGTCAACCTTGAAGTGGGGTCGAGCAAGCAGTAACCTTGGAACATGACAAAATAACAACGTATCCCCAACACAATGCATGAATGCATTGACATATTCCATTTAAGATTAAATCCTCTTTACTCTTAATGTATCCAACATGGAATAATTTATTCACAAGTATTCAAAGTAATTGATGTAATCTTACAATCTCCTTAATTTCTTGGAACACGATAAATCAACTTAAAAATTAATAGCTTGGGTTAAAACAACTTGGTTAGATTTTAAAAATGAAATTTAAGTGTTATAACTAAAAAGACTCGAGTATCCTACCAAAAGACTCGAGTAGTTCATACGTTTATTGAAAAGTAAAGTTTCAAATTTTTCATAAATACTCGAGTAGTTTATCATCCAGAATACTCGAGTAGTTCACGAAAGACTCGAGTGGTTCATCATAATTTCAAATTGGTGCATCAGACAATACTCTAGTCTCAACTCAAACACTCGAGTTCTGGTGCTACCAGACGCACTGGTGCGCCACGAACTACTCGAGTATTGAGCCAAAGACTCGAGTATTTCATGACAGTAAACACTAAAACTGAGTTTTCACATGCCAAATTCAATTCTAACCAATTTTAACCAAGAATAATGTTCAACAGAGTTAAGTTTAAGTATATTAAACATGTTCCATCACAGAAATTACATCAAATAACATTGAATCAAAACTGAGCATTCAATATGCATAAAAATCATGTTTTCAACCACTTGGCATACCAATTTCAATTCTGAGCATGTTTAACATGAAAGTAACTTGCATTTAGTTCACATGCAACATAACAAACATGCTCCAACAAGTTACAACATACAGAATGGCCTCCAAGCCAATATACTATTTCAAACTAAGCCCTTTAAGCCTCATGGTGGCTTTCTAACACAAATCAAGTAATTAAACCTTATTCTAGTGAATGTATAGCTTCCCACTTACCTCTAGGTCGTGTAGAAACTTGAATTGGACAGAAATTCAACTTTCAAGCTAGTTTCCCCAAAATCCATTTGTCAGCAACACAGTTTTGAGTAAGGTTACAAAGCCATTGATTTTGATCATCAAATCATGTAAAAGAATCGGGGAAATTAATTAGATATTGTCCTCTGCAACATGCATAAGAGAATGAAACAAAATTGAAGCCTCAAAAGTTCCAGAGCTTACCAAAATCAGTGACCAAAGTAAGCTTCACGAACTGTTTTCCAGAAAATGACTTCAACTTTCAAGCTTCGATTCTTTTAGTACACAAACTCTCAGCTCACAAATTTTTTTCTTTACAAAGCTCAGGATGTAAGCTTTGTAATGGTGTATCACTCTTAGCCTAACACTCAAAATCGAAGGAGAATTAAGGCATACGAATTCGGAACCTTAAACATGCAATTGAATCAACAAAGGATCCAATCTCCGTGTTGATGGCTTTAAATAAGCGATTCCTAAGTGCATGCAAGTCGACACGAGGTCCCTGAGGTGTTAAGGAAACGATTTCGTGTCGAAATCTGGAGTTAGTGGGTTGATGACTCATCAAACGCACTAACTCGAGCAACACTACCCAGAATACTCGAGTCTTTCCATAAAGACTCAAGTCTTTCGACTCAATTTTGAAAAATAATTATTTTATTCTTTCTTCTTCCCTTCAAAATCTTTCTAATATTGCACTTAGGTCCTACAGTAGGGACTAACATGCAAAATTCTAATTTTTGCATAGAAAATAACTATGGAATTATTTTTCACCCACTCACATACTAAATACCAAATTTAATCAGGGATTTTTAATAACAATTAATTATAAATAAAATTTATAATTAACTTTTTATTAATCCAGGATTAAAATTTTGGGGTGTTACTACCAGCTACTCATTACTCCCTATAGCCCCTTTGGTCAACTAATTGTATACTACAAACATGGCATTAGGCATTAGCGACACCACTACAAAAAACATTTTTAAGACCCACCGTTTAAAGCTGGTCCCGTGCGGAACCAGTCTTGTAAATGTTCCTTATTTTTTTGGCCTATTATTCTTTATAACCATTTTTAATATATATAATTTAAAGGCGATTCTGTGTTGAACTAGTCTTAAATTCTTTATAATGCAATTGAATCGAATCGGTCTCATTAAAAATTAAAAACAAAACCCAAAATATATATATATTTTTTTAAAAATACAAAGATAAAGATGAAAAGGCAAAAGGGGAGAAGAAGAAGAACCCTAAGTCCATAATCCTCATCTAGGAGTGGAGGCGAAGATGGTGACTTCTTCTTCGCCCTCCAACTTCGTCATTCCCTTCGTCGTCGCCCTCTAACACTTCTACTCTCAGCCTTGTCCTCTCTAACCCTAGTCCTCTCCCTTCTCCTTCTATTCCCTCTACTCGTTCTTCGACTCCACACCAAGCAAGCCGCCTTCAACGCCTCCCTCGTCACCACGAAGCCCCTTGGCAACGCTGGAAAGGGTGTGTTTCGATTCCTCTTGAACCCTAGCTATAGTGAACCCTCACTGTTATCGTACTCTTCATTGATAATGTGGGCGACTTGCATCTATTGTAAAATCATTTTTGACTTTTCAACCTCATATGAATTATGAAGACACTTGAGGGAGGCACCGAAAGTATGGGTTGGCAACATGAAAAATATTAAAGGAAGCAAAGATGAACTTTGCATGGTTGGAGGCAACTCGAGGTGTTGTTGGGGTTCTCTATAAACAGAGGCCTCGGTTCCTCATTCAATCCATTCTTAAATCTCAAACACATACAATAAATACATCTTAATGTAAAATACTTGTAGTTGTAATGTTTTATTAGTATTTCTCCTATATTTTTATATAGAGAGAATTGTATTCTCCTAGTATAAGAGAAGGTGTTATTGTTCTCTTCTTATATTTAGAGAGAAGTTGTAATATTTTCCCACTGAGAGAAAACCTTCTACTCTTGCCTTGTGGTTTTCTCCGGAAAGGATTTCCACGTAAAATATTTGTGTCACTTCCTAATTTTTCTCAACTCTATTTTAGCCGTGTGATATTGTTTCCATAACTCTAATACCCAACACATAGAACCTGTTACATATTCAATGAGAAAATATAAGCGGTCAATTGTTTAATGAATTTGTTAATTGCTATAGATGAGGAGCTAGATTGATAAATTAAATTGATTACTTATTAAATTCTGTATAACAATTGCTTTGGGTAGCTACACCTTGTTCAATTCTTGATTTATAACAATTTTCTTCAACCCTGTACAATAAACTAACAACATAACATGCAACATGCATGCATGACAGAATTATAGGGCTTCCAGTACATATGTGATGCAACTTCTTATGGCCTTATTACAATGTGGGTGATGAAGGAATATGGTATTGGAGAATCATGGATTCAGGTTTTTAGCATTTCTCCTTAAGATGGAGGACGTTGGGCTTATGGTTTATATTGGCCAGTGAAACTCTTTAAGATTGGTGCTGCCACATTGATTTATTATTCCGGTAATGGTTTTATTTACTATATATGATCATATTAAGAGCATGGATTCAAACGTTCCAAGGTTCCAGGGACTCAATCTAATTTTGAAAAGTATGGATTCTTTCAAGGTTCGAGAGACTCAATCCAACTTTGAAGCAATTCCTTATATTCCAAGTCTCATGTCACTCAAGGATGCTGTGAAGGGGGACAACGTTGAGGTGCTAAATGTCCACTCAAGGTAACTAGTTTTTGGATCATTGATTCAAGGTAACTAGTTTCTGGATATTTGGTGTGTTCCAATATTGTTGAATATACCACGATGTGTGTGGTGGATTGTTGTACCTTACGAGGCTGACCTCGATTCTATGTATCCCTAGTGAAAAGGGAATCAAGAGACACATAGTTCTTAAGAATAAGTTTAAAATAACATATTTTAGCTCCTATAACATGGTGGTACTTATAAAGGAAGTTGTTGTGTGTGTGGGGGCCTGTATGCTGCTGTTAGGAGGACGTGTTTATGTATGACTAAGAAAGATAGTAGTTAAATAATCTTTGTATAACCTGTATGGATTTACATGCTGTAACCTTTCTTATAGGTAAAACGGCTGGTTAAGTAGGATCCAGTACAAATGTACAATATTCATTGATTCTGGTAGTAGGGGGACGATGTTTGCATTTTCGGCCTATCTAGATCAATCATTCTGATCCACTCAAGGATGCTGCGAATTTCCACATATAAAAGCACACACACCCATGGCATAATGTTTGCATTTTTATCTTGTTACAGACACTCAGTTTTTCAAATGATCAAAAGTTGAGAAGACATAAAATATTCCTGGATATTCTAACACTTGAGCATTGTGTGTAGATATTCCACAAGAAGATGCCTCGAGAGGCTATTGATCTTGCTTCCCGGCTTTTGCAATACTCCCCAAGTCTTCGGTGCTCTGCTGTAAGAGTGGCTGGCATGGCCAGTGTAATTTCACGCTGAACCGAGGACCGTGACTTTCGCTACATTCATTGAATATCTTAATACTCTCTCCGGTCCAAAATATAAGCACCATTTCAAGATTATTTTATGGTCCATAATATAAGCCCCATTTCCAATTTCCAATGGCATTAATTACTTTTTTTCCACAAACACCCCTATTTACTTAATACTTTTTACATTCCCAATAATAATTATAGGGATACTTTTGAAAATGCATACCGAATATTTACATTTCCAATGTCACTAACTATACTAACTAACTTTCTTAAAGGAAGAGTTTTTGGTCAAAAGGTGCTTATATTTTGGACCGGAGGGAGTATATTGTTATGATTATGGTTGCGAATACTAGAGTTAATTAACTACGTACCCCTTTTTGTAGTTTGCCTTGTTGTTAACTTTGGATCTAAAACTAGTACTGAAATGTCTTTCTTGATTCTGGAGTACTACAAGAACCATACCAAAAACCATAGATGGATATCTTGCAACAAGTACATGAATATTTATATTTTTTTTATTTAAATCAAGTTAATGTAGTTATAGTGTTAATATAGCCACTAACATAGGCACAAATAAAGTGCGGCTAATTTTTTTTTTTAATATAAACGAATTTAGTTACGGTTAAAACAGTGGCAAAAACATAAAAAATTAAACGAGACCTGTTCATAGAAATTATATCCCAATTTAGTCACGGTTAAAATTGTAAGGTCCAGATATTTTAAATAAAATAAATATATGTTTATGATTGAATAAAATATTTATTTTTATGATTTTGAATGGAATACTCGAGTATTTGGGGAAGACTCGAGTATTGTAACTAGCTGTTAGGAAAATTTGAATTTTTAGTTGGAATACTCGAGTAGTTGGTTGGGAGACTCGAGTATTCAGTGGTGCTGCTGAGTGTTTTGAAGCTGGTGCGTCAGCAATACTCGAGTATTGTCCAAAATACACGAGTAGTTTGAGCAGTGGTGCTAAGTCTATAAGTCGGTTTTCAATTGAATTTCGAACCAAAACGCGTTTTCCCTTGGTTCCAAGCACAGAGCTGGACATTTCTTCGAAAGAGGGTAATCTTAGACTATAAATAAGTGAGCAATGAAGCCCAAGCACACTCAAATCTCCCTGAACCCGAATTGTTGTCAAAACTTTCTCTGTTTTGAAGTGCTTGCTTTGATCACTTCATTCTCTCTCATTTCTCACTCATTCCCTTCGAAACCTAAACACAAACTGAAGTTCTAATTCCAATCTTGAATTAGAACCCGAAATCACTCCAAATAACCTCCTGTAGATCGAGTTCTAAGCAATCGAAGTTGAGCTTTCAAAGCTGCGAAAACAGAGCAAGTTCAGCATCAAATACCCATCTTTCTGGAATCCGTTTGGTAAATCCAGGAACTCTTTCGATTTCAAACTTGTTTCTATTTAAAGTTGGCATTTCCTAGTTTCTAAAGCTAACTTGTTTCATTCTTTTGCATGTCTTATTCCTTGTGAAATTGATGGCCAAAGTCAGCCAAGTGCAACAGTTTTGCACCGGTTCAAAAATCAAGTTTTGATTCAACCCCTTTTCTTTGCAACCAATCCTTTCTTTAGCTTCTCTGAGGTAAGGGAGGAGTTACCTAAATACTAGAATGAGTAATTTCAAGCTAGAAATGTAGGAACAGTTAAAGGTTCAAAGAGGGATGCAACTTGAATTGAGATTCTGACTTGGAGGTCAGAAGCCCATGATTTTATGATTTAAACAAGTTTAAATGAACCTAATGAAGCTCACTTTAATGTGTTTCGCAATTAAAATCAAGTGGAAATGAATTTCACAGTTTAAAATGGATATTTTCAAGTTTGAATGCAATCTGTGATTTGATGTTATTTAATGTTGTTTCAGTTGTATTTAAGTGTTGTAACATGTTTGTTTTATGAGCCTAAGTTGATGTTTTGCATAGGAATGGAGAAATAAAGCAAGGAATTCGAATTGGAATTGAAAATGCAGAACACTGGTGCTGTTGCAGTAAAAAGACTCGAGAATTTTAAGGAAGACTCGAGTATTCTGGAAACTAGAAGAACGACTTGAGTATTTCTTTAAGGACTCAAGTATATTTGAATGAACAACTCGAGTATTCTGAAACTACTCGAGTATTTTGAACAACTTTTCAGAAAACACTTATTTTATAAAGTTTTCTTATAATTAACTCGTTTAAAATTATAATATCTTATTCCCGTTGGTTGATGGTTATCCTGGAGGTGTCCTACTGGAATTTTATTTAGTGGTTGATTATTTCCCTACAGGAGTCCCAACGGAAGTGCGTACACCCATTTGGTTGATATGATCCCTAGATGTCCCAGTGAAAATTTTACTCACTTGGTTGATATTTTTCTATGGGAGTCCCAATGGGGTCGTTGCAATAAAAATCCACCAATAGGAGGCTGTGCCCCGATGGATTACTAAATAAATAATTATACGCTATTTCTAAAACCATCACCAAGTGGCTGGGCCGGTGATGGAATTTTTCTGAAAAGAAAATTTGAAAGTAAGTAAATCAATCATAAAGTGGCTATGCCGCCAATGGTCTTTTTCGGAAAGCAACAACACCGGCTAAAAAAAAAGTTAAATGAAAACCAATGAAATGAGATGCTGATGAGAATAATGAAAGGAAAGAAATGGAACTCTGATGTGGCATTATAATGCATAGAGTTGCTCCGATTTTGATTGTGGAAATCTAGCATAAGATAGAATTTGGATACCATGGCCCTGAAGGTGCTATGATGATTTGGATACCATGGCATAAAATGCTATGAAGGCTAGTTTCCCAATCAATCGTGATGCATGGGATATGGATACGCCCCAGTTCGAAGAAAACATTGGTTTGATATTGATACCC
This sequence comes from Crotalaria pallida, assembly GCA_037953625.1. NCBI lineage: Eukaryota > Viridiplantae > Streptophyta > Magnoliopsida > Fabales > Fabaceae > Crotalaria > Crotalaria pallida. The sequence continues at coordinate 31,792,299 of CM075653.1, forward strand.
GAAAGGATGCCGAACTGTGGAGCATGAATGAAAAGTAGGCATGCATTATGTCACTAATGAAATTAAACATGTGTTAAATAAGTTTGAGCATACACTTGCATTCTGGATGCTATCTGATTATATGTGCTTGTTATTTTTAACCACTGTTATGCTCATTTGTTATTGTATTTAGCTATGACTCACTCCTTATCCCTTGTTGTAGGTCATGGCAAGGAATATGATGTGCGTGGAAATGAGGCCGCTCCCTAATGGGGAGTGGAATTTTGAGGAGCACCGGGCCATGTACGAAGGGGACGTGGAAGTCACTTTTCGTCACCCAAACCCATGGTCACGGATGCGTCCGCGTCGTACGAGGACCCCAATGATGTACATTATGCACATTCCACCAAATTTTGTATTTAACCATGGAACACCACCACCACCGCCAAGACGTCTTCCGAGACGCATCCTTCCACCAAGTCCATCATCCTCTGAGGAAAGAATCATTTTGGAGGTTCCTGCTCTCTCTCGTCCTTCCACTAGAGCCCGGTCTCGGACTCCAGTTTATGTGCAGCTGATCCGGCACATGAGGAAGAAGAGGAGGAGGAGGATCCCATAGAGGATGAGGATCCGGTGGAGGATGCTGATCCGGTGGCGGATGATGAATTCATGGAAAACTCAACTAGAAGTCAGTGGGGAACTGATGACTGAGTTGAGTTCTGGATGATGGAATGTGGGTAATGCAACTCATCAGGTTTCTCTTACTTATGTTATATTTTGAGTTTCAAACCAATTGCTCTAGGTTGTTATAATTTTTGTTGTAATATATGTAATATAATGTAATGACCTAGAGTATCTAAGTTAAGTTTAATGTTGTTAGCTTTTGATGTAATGAAGATGTACCGTTGACTTTAAGATGAAATATGAAGTGGATGTTTTCCATTCATCATGTTATTGAATGTTTTTCGCAAGACTTGACAATGATGATGACTTGACTTATGATGAAAAAGAAAAAAAATTGTGGTAATTTCCAATATAAATACTTTATTAAGAATAGAAAGTTGGGTCGTCACAAAAATCGTTGTTAACTGATAAAAAACATACAACGAGACCGATTCAAAAAAAAAATGAGACCGGTTTAAGAAGTTGAATGAGACCATTTCTTTTTTCATAACAAGATCGGTTTTGAACCAATCTTCCTAATTTAAAACGAAACCGGTTGCGAACTAGTCTCATTTATGCAGCAGCTACAACATCGTCTATTTTAAGGCCGTTTCGGAACCGGTGATGTATACGGTTCGGAATCGGCTTTATAAAGGTAATATGTAATAGTGTGAGTTATCCGAGGAGTGGGGCCCATGGCTCACCCATACACCATCATACTTTTAACGTTTTTTTCACAACATCATGTCATACAAACCATGCAGGGAACTTATAAATGCTCAACCAAAATTTCACTGTACCTTAGGTATTCCATAGTTTCATAATCATAATATCCTCCCAGTAAAGTGGTATAATAACGCTCGCCAACCATGACAATCAGTCCATGTGACCAACCCAGAAAATAACAACATAGTTTAGTATTGGTCAAATTAGTCCATAAGATTGTCGAAAACAGTCAAATTAGTCCATGACTCTATGCACCATTAACGTTAGGGACTAATATAGCTGACGTGTTCCTATCTTGGGGACTAATTTGAAATTTCGATAATCTCAGGGACTAATTTGACCGGTGCCTACAAAGTCAGGGACCAATCAGATATATTACTCATTAATTTATAGGCAATGGATCTGAAATATAACCGTGGGAGAGACGTCGAAGGTGACACGATGGCCAAAATGGCGTCGTTTTGGCCACCGTTATTGTCCACTTATGTGCAAGTTAACTGTGGAGTAATGCCAGAGACTAGTGTGCTTGACGTCCTCTTATCTCAAGGACTAAATTGCTATTTCGCAAATATCAAGAACTAAATTTGACCGACGACTACAAAGTCTGGGACTAATCTGACCAATTATTCATATTATTATAGTTAATGCAAAATTATCTAAATCGAGGTTAGCTAGACCAACCCATCTTTGGACCATCCTACCAATAATAATAATTTCCACAGTCATTAACGAATCTCTGCCATAGACCTAATCTCCCTTTTAATCTCCAATTTAGGTTCCTGCAACCCATCATGCATATTTTCCTAGTTTGTCCATAAGACCCCCTTATCCTTCATGTATGAATGCATCCATGGACAACCTCGTGGTAATGCATTTAACTTAATATTATTAAATAATTGGCTTGGCATAGGGTACTTAAGTAGTTTCACAATTTTGAATATGTTAACATGTTAATAAAAGTTCCTAACCGGATAACTCAGTACAAAAATCCAATATTTGGAAAATATTTAACACGATAACAGGTTATCCAAGTCAGTTAAACGATTATCTTGTGAACTTGAGGCCAAATTCATTGCTTTTTTCATCGCAATTCTTTAAGAATATCAATGCAACTTTACCACTTCCTTCTTTACATATCAACACAAGTGTTCATCATATAGCAATTCATTTTACCAAATAACATAAGATCACATATTCAAGTATGCAAATCAATTCTAATTGTAGCTATAGCATAAATCCAACAAATTTCAAATTATATAAGCATAATCAAATTGAATTGAAGAATGTACTCAAGTCCCCATTGATCATATTATCCTCCAAGACAATTGGTCATGTGAGATGTCCAATTCAAGTGTTCCTAAGTGTTGTAAAGCTTGGTTACACTTTAAGTGCTACTTAATATGCTTATTATAGCCTCAAGAATAAATCCTCCCTTACCTGGAATTTGGCTAAGAAGAACTTAAAGAACTCTAATTAAAATACTGGATCAAACTGAATAATTTTGGTCTAACATATGATGTTTTTGTACCTTATTTGACCCTTGTTTGCTTTGGTTTTGGTTTGTTCTTAAGCAAAGTTAGAGTTTTTTAAGAATTTTTAGGTTCTAGTGTAGGATTAGAGTCTTGAGCGTTTCGGATTTTTTTGCTCATGTTTTCAGGTGTCTTTGGAGTTTAAATTGAAAATTTGAAAAAGGACTAAAGATGGGCTTTGGAGATCGTGAGATTGGAGAAGAAAGGTGAAAATTTTATACTGAACGCCCAGGCGTGAGCATTGTCAACCAGCTAGTTTTGGCGATCAAGTGGCAAGGATTTGTGTACCAACTCAGACAGAACCGCGCCCAAATGCTTATATGAGCGACATGCGCGCGACTTAAGGCTTGCAATATGATGTGCCTCCATATACTGAGGAGGACTTTGGACTTTTGGACTCTTCATCTTCCAATGAGGGGATGAATGAGGACGTCCAATGAGGGGTGTTTGCTGCGCCCTATTGATAGACTTTTAGTTTTTAGCAGTAGTTTTGTTTTTATTTTTTTGGATAGGATGTTATTATCTGATTGGAGCTTTCTATATTTGATTACTGATGAGGTGTCTATAGCACCATTTTTAGTTTTCATATGCGCAGGTACATCAGTTTGGGGGAGTTTATTTACTCTAGGGATCATCGTGTGGATAGTGCGCTACAAAGGGAAGTCTCTAACTTTAGCTTTTCTTTTCCTTTTCGTTTTTATTTTGTAGTTTAGTGTGTCTAGTTGCTTGAGGACAAGCCGCAATCGAAGTTTGAGGGAGTGGTACAAAAATAAAAATGATAAAATGAGTTTCTTGATCTGAACTTGCTCCCCATTTTTGTTGTGAGTTTGTATCCTAGTTAGAGGTAGATGATTATTCTGGGATTAGTACAGTTTTCTGATAATAGATGCAACTACTTGGTTTTGGATTAGATTCTATGACTGCATGATTCTGAATTTATTGAGCTGTGATTTGATTGAAAACTGGTTATTTTGACAAACTGCTTGGAAACTTTGGATTAGTGAATTGGCCTTTAGCCTAGTGATGGTTTTGAGCCTATATTTGAAAGGACTATGTACTCGTTATATAAATATTTGATGAGACCCCTATTTCTTTCATGAGTGTGTTCTCTTTGACTTTGTGTTCTAGAACTTGACCTATGACCATTTTGAGATTGATAATTGTTTGCATGCATGAATATGATTAAGGCACCTAGGTTTGTGTTTTCTTTGTGGCCTTCAACTGTTTTGAATGATAACATTTGACCTTAGTTGCCCATTTTGAGCCTAACATGAACATAAGATTTTCTTTGGTACCCTGCATTGATTTCGTATTTTTGTGAGTACCTTTGGAATTTTGAATGAGCAATTGAGAGGAATGACTTCCGGAAAAGAATGGTTGAAGTGTTAAGAACTCTATCTCTCTTCTAGTAAATTTAAAGTAAAATAAAAAAAAAGAGAGAATTTAAAAAAAAAAGAAAAGAGGAAGAGAATAGAGAGAAGCTAAAGAAAAGAAAAGAAGGATATAGGGTTATGAGATGAGTTTGAGTCTTAATTGTATTCTTTACTCATTCATAAATTTTAAAGGGAAATTTGTTTTTGCATTTTAGCCCTTAGTTTTATCCCTTCTTCCTTTTATCCCACCTAACACTTCTAGCCGTGGCCCCATTACAACCTTATTTAAGACCTTTTAATTTGTGCATGTAGTCAATATTTTCGGTGGAGATTTGCTCTATGGTCAAGCATATGGTAACACATTGTCATTGTATAAACCTGAGTGCAAGTGAATTTATTAACCCTTGATACACATGAGAGAGATACGCTGAGAGGTTGAGAGGGTTCGTTGTCTTTAGTTTCTTTCGAGTTTGTTTTTCTAACCAGGTTTTGATTGAGTAACTGTTAGTGAAAATCGGTGTCTGAGTCGGAGAGTTGAAGTTTTGAACTAGGTAGGTATGTTTTGATGTAGGAAACAATATTGTTTTTAGAATTTTTATTTTACTTTTGCCTGGGACATGCAAAATGTTAAGTTTGAGGATGTGATTTGGGTCTAACATATGATGTTTTTGTACCTTATTTGACCCATGTTTGCTTTGGTTTTGGTTTGTTCTTAAGCAAAGTTAGAGTTTTTCTTAGAATTTTTAGGTTCTAGTGTAGGATTAGAGCCTTGAGCGTTTTGATTTTGTTTGCTCATGTTTTCAGGTGTTAAATTGGAAATTTGAAAAAGGACTAAAGATGGATTTGGAGATCGTGAGATTGGAGAAGAAAGGTGAAAATTTTATACTGCACGCCCAGGTGTGAGCACAGTGCGTCTAGGCGTGCTAGGGGTCAACCAGCCAGTTTTGGGTTCAAGAGGCAAGGATTTGTGTACCAAATCAGACAGAATCGCGCCCTGGCGTGCTGCCCAGCGTGCCCAGGCGCGCGCGTCACGTCCAAAGGAGCTGAAGAATTTTAAGGAGGTGTGCCCAGGCGTGCCAACCCATGCGCCCAGGTGTAACACCCCGCATTTTTCCCGTACGTGCGTGAACGGATTTTGTTAAAATGAACCCTGAAGTTTTGAGTTATTAAAAGATTTTCGGACAAGAATTTTATTTGAATAAGAAATAAAGAGTGGATTTCCATGGAATTTTATGAACAAAAGGTTTTTATAAATGAAAAGTGAATGATTTTGGTTGACTGGATTTTTAAGAAATAAGTTGTGTTTTTATTAAGAGGTGATTTTCATTTGAAATGAAGTTTTTGGAACTGTGTCTTTAAAAATTCGTAACTTTTTAACCGTAACTCGGATTTTTGTGATTTTTATATCAAAACGATCGTCTTGAAACATAGATTTTGAAAATGTAATTTTCAGATTTTTCTGGGTTGTTTTATAAAAATTTATTTTCAGAGATATGAAATACGAGTTTTAGAAATTGTATTTTGAAGAAAATGAATATATTGATTTGACTTGAGTTTTTATGTGAAATGTGTTTGATTTAATGTGTGTTCTGCATGAGAATTGTTGTGTGAATGTGATTTTGGAATTGATTGCATTATTGTATGAATTAATAATTAGAATGTATAAGTGAATATGATTAAGAAAATAAAATGAAAAATGTATGTATATTTGTGTGTATGATACGGCTTGTATGTATGAGTGTGTATGTATGTGTGTGTACATGTTTATACGTGTGTGTGTATGTTTCTAGAAACTTAGAGGTTAAGAAACTAGAAACCAAATAGGAAACTAAGTTAGTATAAGTAACCAAACCCTAACTATTTCCTAACTAGTACTTAGCCCTAAGATGACCCCTAAAAAAAAAACCTAGCCCATGCTACCTTGTCCCCTTAGTTTTGATAAAGTCCACCCATGCATAATTTTGTAAGGACAAAACCGTCCCTCCTAGTGTGAATGACCAAATCAAAACCTAAGGGCAAGGAAGGGAAATTCGTTGGTCAATATATTCAAGAAGCCTTAGTTCATTTTCTCATTTCACTTCCCTTCACCAATTCATTTCTTTCCAAACACAAACTCACTCTAAGAGACTCCTTAAAACTCTTAGAGAACGAAAAGAAAAAAAAAGAGATAGAGGAAAAGAAGAAGGTGGACGTGAGGATGAAGGAAGGAGGAAGAGGAGACCCAAGCTTAACCAAGCCACATCCTTGTAGATCAAGAGTGTTAGAAAAATTAGAAGACCAACCTTTCTCATGGTAGGACTTGAAGATCCAAAAGAAGATTTTGTAATAGTTTAGATTTTTCCTTTAAGTTTATAGATCTATTTCCTTTCCTTCTTTGCATGTTTGTTTTTATAAGTTTAAAGATGATCTTATGTGTTGATCTCTTTGATCTTGGACTTTAAGGACTTAAATAATTTGTAATATGTGTGACCTTATGTGTGATGCTTCGGTTAAGGTTCTTGTTGATAGATCTAATATTTTCTAACTAAAAACTTAAAGATCTAAAGAAAACTAAGCTTTTTGTGAAAACTAAAATAGATCTCTTTGCATGTTTAATTTACTTGCTCTAGCCGTGACCTATGTGTATGTTTATGTGATTATTTGACATGAAAATCCATGATCTAAGCTTATTTATTTATAAAGTGAAATTTCTTGGCTTGCATGTTAAATCCTTTTGCAAAATCATGATCTAGGTGTATTTCCATAATTACTTGTTGAATAAATTCATGATCTAAACTTGATTTGTAAAAAGAATTATGTCTTTAGCCTTGCATGTTGTTGATCTAAGTGTGTATGTGACTATCTTTGTTTAATACATGAAAAGTTAAGATCTCTAGTTTGCATGTTAAATTTTAAGAGAAAGATCATGTTTTTCTTTTATATATATGATTCGGTTTTAAAGAAAAATTAGAGAAACCAAGTTTTAAAATGATTTTTAAGTATAAACATTATTTGATTTAAGTGTTTGATTTTTGTGTGTGCCTTATTTTGTGAAGGGCCATTCGACCATGTTGATTTATTTAAAATCCATGCTTTTTAATTTGTATAAAGTTAATGCATGTGTAGAGTAAAGCTAGATCTAGTGATTTTAAACACATGCATGTTGTTTTTATGAAGTTAAAATTAAATCTTTATTTTGTTTTGAGAAAAATGATGATCTTGAGTTTATTTTGTGTATGTTGAAAATGTTTGAAAAATGTTTTGTTTTAATATGTTGATGCATGAATGATGTAATGTGTTACTCTACATAATTTGATTTGATTCATGTATGTTGAAAATGAATGAAAATCTTGTTTTGATGAATATTGACTTTCGACCATCCTAGGACTAGGTAGGTAGCTATGCTTGTCCCTCATATAGGTTGCATGCATGATAAGGTTAATTGAAATTAAGAGTCTAAAAGTACATGCATGAAATGATCAAGTTTTTAAAAGAAATGTATGGGAATCTTTGAAATGATTTGTGGTTTCAAATTGTTGTTTGGTTTTGTCAATAAAAAATGAATTTAAGACTTCAAAAGTGCATGCATGAATTAATTAAATTTAAAAGAAATATGTGTGAATCTTTGAAGTGGTTTATGGCTTAAATTATTGTTTTGATTTAAGTTAAAAAATAAATTAAAATTGTTAATTTCTCTCTTGTATGCTCACGGTGTTAGCACTAAAATAAAGAAAATGATTTCATGATTTTATGTCTTTATTTGTGCCTTAAATCTTTGCAAAATTGTATGTGTATTATTCGGTCAATATATGTTCATGTAGTTGAGTAATTTTTTTCATGCTGTGACTTGTGAATGTAGCTATGTTCTTAGGTACATGATGTTATGTGCTTGATGAAAGTGATGTGTGTGTGTGTGTTCTTTGGTTCTTTTTTATTTTAGAAATAAAAATGAATAAGTTGATTTAATTTTGTGAAAAGGAATTTTTGTAATATTAATTCAATGATTTCAGGTTTTAAAAATTTTTTTGTTAATCTTGTGGGTGATTCGGTTTATGTTAAATTAATTAGAAGATTAAGTTTAAATTATGTTCTTAAGTGTAATTAAATTAATTTATTAAGAATAGAATTTAATTGATGGTTTTGAAGGATGTAAAATGTGACTTGCTTTATGTGTGTTCGTGAATGAGACTTGTATGTACTGTTTGTGTGCTAACTGAATGTACTGAATTGAAATTGTTCTGAATCTATTTGTGGACTTTACCTGTGAAAAAAATTTATGTTTGGATTGTTTTATTTAAAAAGTATGATTTAAATAACTTAAATTGATTTGAAAATTTTCATATGACATTCTTTGATCAATGTTTGATGATTCTGTGAAGTTTGGAAATTAATGAATCAATTTGATATGGTTTCAAAACTTTATTTTCTAGAGTTTTGAATTTTTTTTAATGGTTCAAGAAAATGAGTGTTTTTGAATTAAGAGAGATGGGTTTGGTTTTAATAAAGAGAAATTTTGTAATTGTTTTTAAAGTTTCTTAAAAACCTTTTTATTTGATTTGGATTTGAAATCCTTGAACATTGGCAATGTGTTTTCAAGAAAGAAATTAAAAAGTGTTTTCAAAACGGAATTAAGAATTTGTCGAAAACGTTCTAACGCACAGGGAAAAATGTTCTAGTTCGGGTGTCGGACGCGAAGGACACATGGAAAGGTTAGCGACTTGAACCTTGGAAAGCTTTCGGATGATTCATCATCCAGGTGAGTGAGAGTGCGGTGATCCCATAAAGTGGTTGCTCGCAATCCGAATAGATGGATTGCGAATATACTGCGAATTAGGCAATATGGATATGTGTGCTAAATGTTTACTTGTTTTATTTACATGTTAAAAGTTTAGTAGTTGTGCATATTTTATTCTGTTAGAAATTGTTTGATTATGTCTGGATAGTGACACAATAATAATGAAGCCGTGAAAGTAATGAATGAGACTGGAAAGAGAAAAGAAATGCGAATACGTGACATGAGAAATTATTAAGTAAGAGATAATTCTAAAGCGAACAGAAAGGAAGAGAAAAGAGTTATGAGATCGATTGAGAAAGAGATAAAATGTGAGGTGGATGGAATGCAAAAGAGATAAATAATGAAAGAAAGAAAATTGATGTTTGAGTTGAAAAGAAAAGTTTTATGATAAGAAATACACGACGAGGCGAGCGAAAGCGTGGTGATGATGAGCAATGCTGATGGTGCTGTGGAGTAACAACTGAGGAGAGCAATGCTGATGATGCTGAATGACGATTGAGGAGAATGATGCTGATGATGATGCTGCTGAGCCATGATGCTGAGAAAGATGAGGAAACCGCAATTGGTGGTTGGAGAGACAAAGGAACCCTAGGAAAACACCTAGAAGGGGGGGTTGAATAGGTGTCTAAGCTACCTTGAAAGATTTTCGAACGAAACAAATCGAAACAATCAAAACAAATGATTTTTGCAAATTCTACAGCACTTAATCGATTAACCTGCAATTTACTCGAGTAGTACTCGATTAAACTTGAACTTAATCGATTAAATATGACAGAAAACAGAAAAATCAATTTTTCATTCGAATACGAAAATCAACCAATTCACATGCAAGAACGCAATCAAATGACTTGAATATCACTACTGGAAAATAAGGTTTTGAAATCGGGGTTTTAAAATCGGTCGTTGTAAAGCCGATTTAAAAAAAACGCGGTGGCAATTTTGTAAATAAAATCTAACTTTTGAAATCGGTCGTTAAACAACCGATTTCGTAAGTTTTTTTTAAATAATTTTTAATTTTTAATCTTTTGAAATCGGTCAAAAGGACCGATTTCGTAAGTATTTTTTCCATTTTTTCCATTTTTAATTTTTTTATCTTTTGAAATCGGTCAAAATGACCGATTTCGTAAATATTTTTTCCATTTATTAAATTTTTAATTTTTTATCTTTTGAAATCGATCAAAATGACCGATTTCGTAAGTATTTTTTCCATTTATTAAATTTTTAATTTTTCATCTTTTAAAATCGGTCGAAACAGCCGATTTCGTAAGTTTTTTTTCCATTTTTCCATTTTTAATTTTTTTATCTTTTGAAATCGGTCAAAATGACCGATTTCGTAAGTATTTTTTCCATTTATTAAATTTTTAATTTTTTATCTTTTAAAATCGGTCGAAACGGCCGATTTCGTAAGTTTTTTTTCCATTTTTCCATTTTTAATTTTTTTATCTTTTGAAATCGGTCAAAATGACCGATTTCGTAAGTATTTTTTCCATTTATTAAATTTTTAATTTTTTATCTTTTAAAATCGGTCGAAACGGCCGATTTCGTAAGTTTTTTTTCCATTTTTAAAATTTTTAATTTTTATCTTTTAAAATCGGTCAAAACGACCGATTTCGTAAGTAATTTTTCTTTTTTTAAATTTTTAATTTTTTATATATATAGACTTTCTAACTCTGTCGTTTGTGACTGAGTTAAAAAGTCCTTCCAAAAAATTTGATCAAAACGCGCGCACACTATCAGATGAGTGCCAAAACCTAAAACAAAACATAAAACAGAGAAGCCATTATCGAAGCCGCTCCATTATCGTCCTTCGCCGCCGCTGCTGCTCCATTATCGTCCTTCGCCGCCGCTGCTGCTGCCATTATCGAAGCCGTCCTTCGTCGCCGCTGTTGTCCTCCGTCCTTCGTCCCTCTCCACCGACGACGATGACGGAAAGCTCCTCACCGCTTCGTCCTTCGGCGACGCGTCTGTCTTCTTCTCTGTCGCTTCGTCCTCCGAGCTTATTATTCAAACGAAAGGTCAGTGTTCAGTAACATTATTATCAAACGAATGATTAGAATGTTTACACCAATCTTGAGAATCACATTATTGGTACTGCTTTGGAAAAAAAGAGAGAAATGGTTAAATGAAGTCAATGATAATAATAATATCATGAAAAAGTGAAGGAAAAAAAACGTAGTGCTTGCTGAACTGTCTTCTCATTAAAATCATCATGACAGTAACATCATCACTAGAACTACCTTTATGAGCATCTGAATTAATCTCTACTCGTGCCGCATTGATATCAGAAACCTTCCTCTTTTTAATCACTGGCTTCTTGCTATTATCAATTTTGTTAAAATAATTGTCAGAAGTCCTCTCCACCATATCTTGAGGTGATCTTTTAGTTCTAGACTCTATGTCTACTATCTCCCTTCGAGCTTCCAACTCTCTTATTCTTTTCTCAAGCTTTCTTAGGTATTCTATTGCATCATCAAGTATAGAAACTTTGTCATCCTGCAGGAATAATGCACATATATAATTAATTTGAGCAGTGACATTCAGCTGAGCAAAAATATAATATATAAAATAGACATTACCTTAGTAATTGAAGGGACTATTGATCTAAGGGTTAAAAACCTTTCATTTAGTTTTGTCTTTAAGCTCAAACCTCTCAACTTATACTCCATGCACATCTTTTAAGTAACACATCTTAGCTTATAGCTACTTAGAAAAATCAGAGTGTAAATATATGGAAAAAAAATTCTGGTTAAAATTTCCCTTGTTTGCTCATTCTGGTTAAAATTTTGTGTGTATGGGGGCAAGAAGTTTTAGAGAATAACTTAGCTGCTTTGACTAACTAAGATTAAGAGTTTAAGAGAATAGGCAAAAGGGGTTAGTGTTAAGCAAAGCAATACAAAAGTAAGTGAATCTGTTGTTGCATGATCTCTTGACAGGGAGGAGCTTTTAAATAGAGTGGGATGGAGTTTACAAATTAAAAATAAAAAAGTGAAAAAATATTGGAGGTGCTGTGGTCTTTTGTGGGTTGTTGGAAACTGTGGTGAAGGTTCATTTGGTATGGAAGCACATGAAATGGGTTCCTCTGGATGATGGAGGATAAATTTCAAAAGAAAATGTTATTTTGATAATTAACTAGTGACAAGTGACAACTAGTAGTTATCCTTGATTTTTAAATGAGTTCTTGAAGTTGCATTTGGAAATAAAAACTGTAAAGTAAGAAATGAGAGATAAACATAGTTTGATTTATTTTGCGAGAAGTTGTTAAATTTAAGTTGTTCAAATAACACAATCTATAAGGCATTTGAACTAAACTTATCTCAAAAAATAAGGTGAATCTATTAACAATTGTATCTAGTTTTTACTTTTTTATATTAATTAATTAATAATTTTAGGCATTTCAGTCTGCATGCTATGTGTGTTTATTCTTTTTTGGTTTGTTATTATAGGTCTAAAACCTATCACTTACAATGCACATTGTTATCAACTTCAACTATATCAATTATATAAACCTGAGTGCACATATTTCCAGTTTTAGCTACTATTTGTTTTAGCTACTATAACAAAATCTAACAAATTTGTTTCCTGAACTTTGCTCTTGCTTATGTCAATTTATGACTTTGGGACTTTCTGCTCCAATTGGAAACAAATTAAATTTAATGTATGGGACAATTACTAATAACAATTACTAATGATTCTTGTTCACTGAGTTCTAATATTTTGTTTTTTTGTGTTCCGTTTCTTCTCCCTCCAGCTCGCGAGCTCCTTCACTCCTCTGCACTCTCTCACTCAGGTGTTCACTTCATTTTCTTCCTCTGCAGGTACTAATTTCATTCTTCTTTCCTTTTCTGTTCCTTTCGACATGGAAGGATGTAAAAATTGAATTATTCATTTAAAATCTTATGGCACTTTTTAATTTTGAATATAATATAATCTTATAGTAGGAGTGATTACATAATATAATTTGTTTGAAATGATGATAAAATTGAATTATTCATTTAGGATCACCCCTGTTTGGTTGAATAATTAGATATGGACCGTAGTTGGATAAATGTTGATCGATTGAGTGATGAGTATGCTCGTGGAGTGGAAGAGTTTTTGGAATTTGCAAAAGCCAATGACCGTGATAACAATGGGCTATTTCACTGTCCATGTGTAGAGTGTGTCAATGTTGATCGGAGAACAATTAGGGAAATAAGAGATCATCTCATTTTTCCTGGGTTTTGCAAGAGTTATACAAAGTGGATATGGCACGGTGATTCAATAGGTATGAAGAGCGAGTCTCAGAGTGTCGAAGTTGATGACGGAGTTATGGAGGATCATCTGGAGGACATGATCCGTGATATTGGACCAGAGTCTTTCCACCAAGCGCATGTGTATGAGAGTTTGACTGATGATTTGGCCACTCCTTTGTATCCCGGGTGCAATGATGATTTGACACGATTGTCAACCGTGTTAAAATTGTTCAATTTGAAAGCGAGGAATGGGTGGACTGATAAAAGTTTTACCGAATTGCTTAAGTTATTGAAAGACTTGCTTCCAGAAGGGAATACCTTGCCTGACTGCAACTATGAGGCGAAGAAGGTGTTGTGTCCAATGGGTATGAACTATCAGAAAATTCATGCTTGTCCTAATGATTGCCTATTGTATAGGAAAGAATATGCAGATTTGCATGAGTGCCCTGTATGTGGGAAATCACGCTACAAGGTGAGGATGGTGATGATTCTAGTCTTCAAGACGAGAGCAAGAAAAGGCCTCCTGCTAAAGTCTTATGGTATCTTCCAATAATTCCAAGGTTCAAGCGGTTGTTTGCTAATGAAATTGATGCGAAGAACCTTATATGGCATGCAGAAGAGAGGAAATGTGATGGAAAGATTCGTCATCCTGCCGATTCTTTGCAATGGAAAAAAATTGATTCTTTGTTTCCCGACTTTAGCAATGATCCAAGAAACCTTAGGCTTGCACTTGCTACAGACGGAATGAATCCTTTTGGTAGCTTGAGTAGTCAACATAGCACATGGCCTGTTCTTCTGATGATTTACAACCTCTCTCCTTTTTTGTGCATGAAGCGGAAATATATGATGCTGTCCATGTTGATTTCCGGACCAAAACAACCGGGAAATGACATAGATATTTATCTTGCTCCCTTGGTTGAAGATTTGTTAATTTTGTGGGAAGAAGGTGTGGATGAATTTGATGGCTATCGTCGTGAAAATTTCAAGATGCGTGCCTTGTTATTCTGTACCATAAATGACTTCCCAGCATATGGGAACTTAAGCGGATATAGCGTGAAGGGGCATCATGCATGCCCTATATGCGGAGAAGACACATGTTATCATCAACTTACCCATGGAAGGAAGACAGTTTACCTTGGGCATCGGAGATTTCTTAGGCGTGATCACCCTTATCGCAGACTCAAAAAGCGTTTTAATGGAAAGGCGGAGCACGAAATTGCTCCCGAGCCTTTAAGTGGAGAGCAAGTTTATCAAAAGGTTAAGGATATCCATGTTGTCTTTGGGAAGGGTAAACAGAAGACGAATGAAAAAACCATATGGAAGAAGAACTCGATTCTCAACATGCTCCCCTATTGGCATCTTCTTGATGTGAGACATTGCATTGATTTCATGCATGTTGAAAAGAATGTGGGTGAAAGTCTTACCGGCACGTTCCTCGACATCAAGGGCAAGACAAAGGATAACTTGAACTCTCGTCTAGATTTGCTTGCCATGGGTATAAGAGAGGAGTTAGCTCCACAGGAAAGAGGTAAACGGACGTATTTGCCTCCGGCATGCTACACAATGTCAAAGTTAGAGAAAATGAGTTTCTGTGATTGTTTAGCTGGCACCAAAGTTCCGCAGGGCTATTCTTCAAAAGTCTCAAGCCTTGTCTCAATGAAAGATCTCAAATTGGTTGGCCTAAAGTCCCATGATTACCATGTGTTGATGCAACAATTACTACCCGTGGCTATTCGTGGTATCTTGCCTAAAGAAGTGAGGCGCACCATCACTAGGTTGTGCTTCTTTTTCAATGCTTTATGCAGTAAAGTCATTGATTCGGAGGAATTGGATGAGTTAGAGAATGAAGGTGTTGTAATCTTGTGCCAATTGGAGATGTATTTTCCTCCCTCATTTTTTGACATTATGCTTCACTTGATTGTTCATCTAGTGAGGGAGATTAGGTTGTGTGGCCCCGTTTATTTACGATGGATGTACCCTGTTGAGCGATACATGAAGATCTTGAAAGGGTACGTTAAGAATTTATACCGTCCTGAAGCATCCATTGTTCAGAAATATATTGCTGAGGAAAGTATTGAGTTTTGTTTGGATTATTTGGGAAAAGCAAAACCTATAGGCCTTCCGGAGTCTCGTCACAATGGAAGGTATGATGGTGTTAGAACACATGGTGTACATGTTAAGAGCATGAAACGGGAGGAAGTGCTAAAGGCACATTTTTACATCTTGAATAATAATGACGATGTTCAACCTTACATAGTTACTCACAGAAACATTATCAAGGATAACAACCCTCGAATGAGTGAAAGGTGGTTGTTGAAGGAGCATAATAAGACTTTCATGAAATGGTTTGAAGAACAAATTGTTAAAGACAATACTGTTTCTGATACATTAAAGTGGCTAGCACGTGGGCCTAATTTTGATGTAATATGTTCCAGTGGATTTGATATCAACAATTATTCTTTTTATACAAAGTCCCTCGATGACAAGAGCACTGTTCAAAATAGTGGGGTTATGCTAGTTGCCAATGCCATGCACTTCTCCAAAGTAAACGATAAAAATCCTATCATGGCATCCACATCTTACTATGGGGTGATTGATGAGATTTCGGAAGTAGACTACAATAAATTCAGTGTGCCTGTTTTCAAATGTCGATGGGTCAGCATGAATGCCATACAAAAAGATGAGATGGGATTTACATTGGTTGACCTTAAGAAATTAGCTTACACTGAAGAGCCTTTCATAATGGCTTTCCAAGCAATTCAAGTGTTTTATGTTAAGGATCCTTCTAATGAGCAATTGTCAGTTGTTCTGCAAGGAAGAAGCGTACCTGGTTGTGATGATCTTAATTCTACTCTTGAGTCTCTTGAGTCTCATCATTCAAGAATACCAACTTTTAGTGTGGATCACGAAGATGAGACAGATATTGCACATGCAACTCGGGAAGATCATCATGAAGGAATTTGGGAGAATAATCCTATTCCTAAATGACTATGTATGTCTAATTAGTTTTGAAGCATATTTAGTTTATCGTGTTAATTTATGGTTATTGATATTTCTAATTTCTAATTATACTTCTTTTATGCAGGCTCATGGATTCTACTAATCCTCCTCCCACAAAAAATGTTAGGGGCCCGACACGGTTGGCCTCATTGACTAAAAAACGTCTTGACGGTGAAAAAGTGCATGTTGACCTTGATGAAAGCTTGGATGCTACGGGGCCAGAAGCTAAAAGATTCAACACTTATGTGGGTTTACTAGGCCGTAGTAAAGTGTCAATACTAATCGATCATTGGAATCATGTATCGGAAGAGACGAAAAACCATATTTGGGAATGTTTACAGGTACCATCACTACTACCATTCCTTATGATTCTTTTTAATCGATATAATATATATTTTGATTCATGTAACTAATCATTATGTTTGTTGTCTAATGTAGATCACTTACGATATTCCCGACAATGGATTGTTAAGGAAAAAATGTCTTTCAAGTGCTGCTGTTGCATGGAGACAGTTCAAGACAAAACTCACAAATAAGTACATATTTGGACCAAAGAGTCATATTTCACCTTGTTTGAAATATAAATTTATTGCTCCGGAAGTTTGGGAGGAATTTGTTCGAGGTCGACATACTCCTGAGTTTCAAGTAAGTTATGTACTAACCATTACTAATAATACACATTATGTGTTATTGTAAGAGTAACATGTATTCTTTCACCATTGGTAGGTCGTGAGAAAGAAGGCTCAAGATATTTCAGCGATGAATTTGTACCCTCACGTAACGTCTCGTGGAGGATACAAAATGGTAACCGAGCAGATTATAGAAGAAAAGATCAAAAGACATAAACTTGAATGTGAGAAAAATCCTGAACTTGATCCTGATGCTCCCCCGTCTCCACCATTACGTGGTGAGAAATGGAAGAAAGCTCGCATACGGAAGAAGACAGGAGCGTATGTAAACCAGGCTACAGAAGTTGTTGCTGGCAAGATTGTAAGTAAATAACTAAATTTATTATATAATAAATACATCTATCTGTGCTTATGCTTATGCTTATGATTATATAATAAATTTATTTATTGTAGGACTCTTTGACCCAAAGTTGTAGTTCTCAAGGAACGGAGCTTGTAGGAAAGAATGACATCCTTACTACTGCATTGGGGCGACCAGAGCATTCTGGTCGTGTTCGGACAGCTGGAAAAGGTGTGGGGCACCGACAGTATTGGGGTGCATCATCATCATCCCAATCTATGTCTTCCATGAAGAAGATGGTGGGTGCTCAATTAGAGGCTCAGGTGGAGGCTAAGGTGGAGGCTAAGCTCCAAGAAAGAGTGGATGCCATGAGAGCACAACTCATGGAAGAAGTTAAACAAATGATGCTATCTAATGGTTTGAGTCTTTTTCAAGAGCCTGTCGAACCTCCACGTCATACACCTAGAAGCACTAAAGGGAGCAATAATGTAATATTAGATATACCGAATGATGATGATGGTGGTGGCCTTCAGCCCAAGGACATATATAACTTATATGTTGAGGAGCCAGATCTCCGTATTGTTGCGAGGGCCAATGTTTATGAATCAACAACCATACACAATATGCCAATACCGAAGGGATTTACGAAAGTGGTGGTTGTCGAAGTCATAGATGGAGATGCTGAAGTGCCACACGAGACTGATGAAGTTAAAACCGTAGGAGAAGCCCTCAAGAGCTTCATATTGTGGCCTACTCCACTCATCAAGCATAGCTCGGACACGGTATAATTAATTCATTCTCATTTATTTGTAATTATTTTCTTTTATCTTTTATTCCTTTCACTAGTAACATTCCTATTTTGTTGTTTAGGGAATGTCCAAAAAACCAATTCAATCTCAAGATGTTGCACCTAAAGAAGATGATGAGCCGGCTATGCCACGTGCACTGTCACTGGCCTTTAAATTGAAAAGGACAGAAAGAGTTTTACGGCTAGTTATTGGTAAGGTGATTACTGGGTTGGATCAAGACATAGAAAACTTTATTGATGGGAAGATAATAGAGTGGATGATTAGATGTTCTGAGGTTGATATACCAGCGATACAAGCATGGATAGTGTAAGTTAAATAAAACTATCTTAGGTAACTAGACTAGTTTAATATACTCAAACAGTTATTTAATGCTAACACAAAACTTATTATATTTTAGGTATTTACATGGCTTATGTGTCTCAAAAGGCATACATGAAGAATACGGATTCTTAGAACCTCAGCACATAGCACAAGGACAATCCTCAAATGATGATATTCAGAAATACATTAATATGAGGATTACTAGTGGAAGACATAAATTTTACTTAGCACCTTATCTTATCAGGTAAATATTAATTCTATAATATGCTCCAATAAGTTTCCTTTAGGTTATAATTATGTATTGCTTAATAACCATTATTCTCTTGTAGTCAACATTGGCAGCTATTGGTCATTTGTCCCAGTGAATCTTATGTGGTCTTGTTGTGTTCATTATGGTGGAACATGAATAAGAATATGGAACAGATTTTGACAACGTGAGCAATTTTACTTGTTATACAAATTCTTTAGTGTAGTTGTATTATTATCCAACATATACAAAATATACTTATCATTGTTATTTTGTAAAATAGAGTGATGGAAGCACACAATAGAAAGAAGATGAAAATCATTAAACCCAAGGTATTTTTTTAAGTTTTACTATTATTAACCCAAAGCTACTGTATAGTATCTGAACTGTGATATGGACTCTTGATGATACTTATTACGATATAAAACTGATTATGGATGATATGATATGTGTTGTTGCATTCTGACTTCTGACAGGATGTATTACAAATTTTGGGAAAGTCCTTATTTTAGAGGAAACTCTGCCAAAATTTTCCTTTAAATTTTAAAATTAATCTAAAAAATAATTGGTGTTGTATTGAAGGTTGCATTCTTCTTGATTTGAATTTGTCTTCTATGTTGATATATAATTTTATTTAATATTTCAAATGTTGTATGTTGTAGTGTGCAAAACAACAGGGGAGCGTACATTGTGGGTATTATGTTATGATAAATATGCTCACCATTATCATGACAAATATTTCCAACAAATGGAATGAGGTAATTGAATATGACTTTGTATTTGAGTTTATTGAACAAAGTAATGAGGTAATTGAATAATCTTTATCTCATTTATATTTCAGGCCATGAATCACAGTCCTCAAGGTCCCATACCACAAGAATGCATTGACAATGTTATTGAGCGCTGGTCATCATTTATACTTACTCTCAATACTCAACTTTTGTAACTCTTGATCATGAGTATTTTGTTAGTTTGATAAGTATTTTGCTTATGAATTTTTCTTGGTTAGGTTCTGTATTTTTCTACTTCAAGATTGTTAGTTTGATATGAATCTTGCTTATGAATTTTAGCTTGCTTAGGTTCTGTAATTCGGTTATATATTCTTCAACTTTTGTAACTCTTGCATATTTTGTTAGTTTGATAAGTATTTTGTATTTTCTACTTCAAAATTGTTAGTTTGATATGAATTTTGCTTATGAATTTAGCTTGGTTAGGTTCTGTAATTGGTATTCTTCTGTGTAAAGAAGAAAATTTTTAATTTCATGCAGCAGGGGATGTGTAGATAATGTGTTATTAAAAAAAAAAAGACTTTTAAAATCGGTCTTTATGACCGATTTCAAAAGTAATTTATGAAATCGGTCGTTATGGACGATTTCAAACATAATTTATGAAATCGGTCGTTTTGACCGATTTCAAAAATTATTTTTGAAATCGGTCAAAACGACCGATTTCATAAATTATTTTTGAAATCGGTCAAAACGACCGATTTTAAAAGATCCACTTTTAATTCCACCTTTTTCAACATCACCACAGCAACCGATTTCAAAAGTCCAAAACGACCGATTTTAAAACTACTTTTTCCAGTAGTGTATAAAGAGTAAGGGTTTAGAGATACGACACAGTGATTTATCCTGGTTCACTTTCATCCACTTGAAAGCTACATCCAGTCCCCTCTTCAACCAAGAGAGATTCTTCACTATGAGGAATTAGAGTTCTCAAATTACAAGTGATTGCCTCACAAGACTCCCTTCTTGCTAGCTTACAAGAGATAACCGACACCCTTGCCTTGTAATCCTATTGATCTTCTCTCTAATCTAACCTCTACCCCTTGTTGATAATCGACACAACAAGTCTTCAATTGCTTGATG
This sequence comes from Crotalaria pallida, assembly GCA_037953625.1. Lineage (NCBI taxonomy): Eukaryota > Viridiplantae > Streptophyta > Magnoliopsida > Fabales > Fabaceae > Crotalaria > Crotalaria pallida. The sequence goes on from CM075653.1 coordinate 31,812,786, forward strand.
ATAAACCACACACCAAGGCTTCACTTGCTTGATTCACAACCAAGACTTCTTCTTCTTCTTCAATAAGAATGCACTTGCTTGATGATAAAATCGACACACCAAGGCTTCTTGTTTGTTGTAGTGGCTTGCCTTCTTGCAAAGATTACAACACAATAGAAAACACAAAACAATCCTATGAATCTCAATCAAGAGTTATGACAATTCACCATAAGAGATTCAAAGGTTCTTGATCAAAGAATATGAAAATATGAGAACTTTGATCTTTAGAAAATGAGAGAGAATAGAGTGGCTTGATTCTTTGTAAAATTGAATATCAAAATGATAGATTATGATCACAAATAATAGGAAAAGGTTTATATAGAATACCCAAAAGTTGTAGCACTTGAAAACTGATTTTGAGAAGTGAAAAACGTATTTTAAAAATCAGTTCAGCAGTACTTAATCGATTAAGCAAGTCGTGTACTCGAGTAGTACTCGATTAAGTTAGTCACTTAATCGATTAAGTTAGTACTGCACATGTTCAAAACTTGTTTTCTCAAAATCCAACCTTTCCTTTAAAACCTTTAAGCCACCTATTGATTCTAGGTTAAGTGAAAACTCAAATTATGATTAAATCATGACTTATGAATGAGATTCACTACCCTCTATAATAATCTACCCAAATAAAAAAACCTATGAAGCTTGAGAGGCAAAAGATAAAAGAAATACAAATACACCCAAACTTAGGTCTTCATGAGCTTGCTTTCTCTCTTCTTCATTTGATGTTTGTTGTTGCTTGTTGAGCTTGAAACTTGATCAACACTTGTAGCTTGTTCAAAAACACTTTGTCATTATCAAAACATTCATCATGTTCATCATGGAACTAACAAAAGATGTTGTTGAGCATGAGCTGATGAGAATAATGCTGAGACGCATGAGAAAGTGATTTGAGGCCAGGGGCCATTAAGATTTAGGGGGAACGGATTGTGATTAGTGATCGGGTTTCATTGAAGGGATGCACTAAGGATGAACCGACTAGTAGGATTAAGCCGCTAATTAAAACGCTAAAACTTTAAAAGACTTTAAAAGACATTTACAAACGCGGTGAGGTATGAGTGTCGTACCGAAGTAGTGGAGAGGAAGATACTATGGGTATCTGCGGATACTCAGGTGGGGATTGCATGAGGGGAGGACGATGACGGTGAAACGTCAAGAAGTCTAGAGTATATTTTCTAGGCGGAACGAACTCCACATGTGGCGTACTAACGTGGTAGGGACTGGGTCTAATGCCATGGTAAGTTCTGCACTATAGACTAGAATTATACTGTCGCCCCCTTGAATGAGTGTCTAGAACAGTGAGAGGGACTGGAACGGGGCATTTGTGATTGCCGCTGGGAGCGTGCATTGATTATATGATATGAATGAATGATATGAATTGAATTGATTTGAGGTTGAGTGCTCCTGGTCTGGGACCAATTGTTTGAGAGACATCTGTCGTGCCCGCGTGGTAAAGGTCCTGTACTCCTGTTTGCTTCCGACTAGGTTGGGTGGATGGCCGAGGAGATGTAGACGTGTGTGATTTCCTCAATGATGATGTTTCCCCTATCATTGAGTGAACCGGAACGCTAAAACTTAAAAGACAAATTAATCAAAAGAAAAGTACATTGAAGATACCAAGCCTCCAATAAGATTTATAAGAGCAGAACACGAAAGAATTCTTGGGAATGAGTAATAAGTGTGGAAATTATGATGAAAGAAGAATTGAGAGAAGTTGTGAAAGCTCCCGAGAAAGATTTTGAGAATATGACGAGAAGAACTTGAACAAAGTATCTGTGTTTATGATGATGATGGTGATGATTATATTACTGTTGTGATTCATATATGCTATGTGTATAATATGCTCTATATGTTGATGATGACATGATTTGATAAATGTCTATGTTATGCCGTCCTAGTTATAGTGTTTTGTGGTGTTATTTGTCTGTCTTTATGTTAAATTTTACCCTGAGACCGTAAGGTCAACCCGTTAGTGTTCGGAACACTGACTCTCTCCTACCATGTTGTCGTATCGGCAATTGCTGATATTGCAACTGGTAGATGGTGTAGCGTGTAGAGAACCACCTGTGCCCCTGCAAGAAGAAGCACAGAGGAGCGAGTATAAGACGACTCTACTTGCAATGTGGAGAGCTTGGGCTGCCAAGATTCGAAGATAGAAAGACAGCTGTGGCGTGTCTGACTAGAAGCTAGGTGAATCCCCTGGAGCATTGTATTCCATTGTAAGTTCTTAGTTACCTAGCTCTATCACACTGTACCCCGACAAAAGTTTTAATTGATAATGATGATTTGAAACAATTACATGTAACACCCCGATTTGGAAAACTCGAAATAAACACTCATCAAATACTAATTAATTCTTTTTAGGAAAAATAGGGTGAATTTTTTTTTGTTTTGTTTTTTTTTAAAAACAAGGATAGAGCTCGACCGTCGAGCTTTCCAAAACAAGGTATTACTTTTTAAAATCCTTTTTTCTCAAAAACGTTTGCGGAAATTTCTGAAAGCAGTTTGACATTTGGAAACTCACTTTCAACAAGTGAGGAAAACGTTTGGACCATTTAGAAAATATGTTCGACTTGCTTAAGAAGAGTTTACCTGACTGACTGTGACAGTCCTTCAAGTAAATAGTTTGAAAACAGATCATAAAGGTTCTTACAAAAGTGGCCACCATAGTTCAGCGGTGCCATTCTTACATCACATTGTTCTTACCAAAACATTTCAAAAGAAAAGGGGTACACTTGATAAGCATAACAGCAAGGGTCCATCGGGAACCTAGTTGTATATACTAGCAGAAGCTCTTTCTCGATCCACAACGTAAGTCTTCAAAAGCAATCTTTATCATCCATCAGTAGCCCTCTCGTTGGCGCATCACGATCAGTAGGTCCTCCCTCTGGGAGTAGCATCACCAGTTCCACCGTCTTTTAGAATCGAAGATTCATAGTCACATGTGCACAAGAAGTTGAGAGAGTAAGTTATCCGAATGGAATTACTCCCATCGACTTCTTGGAATTACACTAGCGACGCATACCAGAACATAACAAACAATACCAACAGTACAAACAGATAATTATGCAAAATGCATGAGGATGCAATGCAATCGTCGCATTATCTAACTCTTTATCTTTCACTTAAGGGAATCCTTTTAATTAGTTATCTCGCAAGGTTGAATCTCTCAGCCATTCGTTTCTCAAAGTCGAATTCTCTTAGTTCACATATCTCGAGTCCATCGTATCGGAATTCAAGCTTTAGGGTTCGGTTTCAGGTCTACATCTCCTCGTATTCCATCCACCTAGTCGGAAGCAATAAGAAGTACAGGATCTCTACCACACCGGCTCCTGGAGACTACACCAAGATACACTATAAAAATGCCCGGGAAAAAAAATGTCATGACAAAGGGTGTCAACCTCCACCGTGTTCAAGCATCCCTCTTCTGATCCTGATTTAGTCAAGGGGGCGTCAGTCATCTGTCTAGTGATCATGCAGTACTTCAGCTACGACACTAGACTACCTACCCAACCTCGGATGGTCAACCCAGGTCACTGTAGCTTTTCCCCGCCTAGACAGACTCCTCTTAGGCTTCTTGACGAGTCACCGTCATTGCCTTCCCCTATCCTAATCATCAAGTGATTACCACGCAGGTAAGCACCGTGTCTTCCTCTCCACTACTTCAGGTAAAGGTTTGAGTCGTAAAGGTTATACTCGATTATCCTAATGTCGACCCATCCTAAGTCACCTCCGCCATATAGCACCAACCATATGCGGGTTACTTCTTGTGGGACTCGACTACTATAGTTGACGGGCTTCGACCCATCCTGAGTCATTCTCAACACGTAGCCACAACCATATTGATACACTTTCAACATATGGCAACAGCCATATAGATACACTTTTAGCATACGGCAACAACCATATAGATACACTTTCAACATATGGCAACAACCATACAGATACACTTTCAACATATGGCAACAGCCATACAGATACACTTTCAACAAGTGGTTACGACCACTTAGATACACTCTCATCAGGTGGCTACGACCATATAGATACACTTTCAGCAAGTGGCTACGACCACATAGATACACTTTCAGCAAGTGGCTACGACCACATAGATACACTCTCAATGTATGGCTACAACCATATAGATACACTTTTCATAGAATTCAGCATCTGTTGTATCCACACTCGAAGACCTCGTCGTCGTCACAGCATTAGCTCGATTCACACATTCGTCGCATCTGCATCATCCGGTGCCATCACGCGTTCCACCCCTTGGAGTTTCGCTCGAGTCGTTGGGGGAATTACTTATAATTTCTATGTCTTTTCTACTCATATATTATATCGCCGGATGATGCATTATGCTCATGCAATGACAATATGACACAATATATCTCAACATAAATAAATATATCAATCAATCAATACCATGTAATGGTATAGGTCTGAGTCTTCGTATACCTCGATACAGACAATCGCACAATTTATCGGGTATACTACTAGCTACGTTAGACCTTTACTCCGACTTTGAGAGAGTACGGAGTGTCCTAGCATACTCACTAGACACCAAAGCGTCTTAGGATAACTTCTCTCTCACCTGGATTCGCAGTTACCGAATCTACAAGTCCCGAGTGATTCGCTTCCTTCCTCGTCCGCCCGACTCCAACTTCTTTCAAGTCCCAGAAAGTAAATATATGAGTATTAAACTTTATTTAATTATCATCCTTAAAATTATTCTCAAGACAACTTAAGAAAAATTCAAACATTGTCTTCATTTAAAACCAAAACATCAATCCTCTTTGACTCAAACTTGTCCCAAGTCAACACTAACTTTTACACTTTAAAATCATGAGAAAACAATCAATTAAATTCATTTAAAACAAAAGTTTCTTTGCTGGTCCCCTTTGGACAGCAATGAGTTCAAATCCAAAACACCGAAAAATCGCACTTTTCAAATCAACTTTGATCTTGATCAAATATCCTCAAAAACTCAACTTTAAAACACTTTGAAAATACTTTTAAATAGGAAATGTGACTTAGAAAATTCTGGACAGCATCATGTCCTAAGTTTTAAATTCATTTTCCATTGTTTAAAACCAATCTAAACACATAGATAAACTAAGCATCTCGAAATCAATCAAATAAACACCTTGGTCAACAATCTATCAAGTTCAAACACTTAAAACCAACTGTGGACAACATAGTACTTAAACAAACAAATCAAACAACATTCATTCATTCCAAACATTTCACAATCACAAGCCATCAAGTTACACATAAACATGTTCACAAACATACTCATACATATAGCCCAATTAAATGAGGAAATAAAACACTTTAGCATACACCAATCGAATCATGCATCACCTAATCACCTAGATACATTTTCATTTAACTTTCACTTAATCCATTTCATCTTAGCAAAACTTCATCTTATCACACTTAATTATGCCAAAACCGTATGCACCTTTAGCTTTTCAAAAATTATTTTCTCAAGGAATAACTTCACAAATCAACACATAATTTCATGGCATGATCACATATACACACTCAAGGAAATTTAACTCCAAAGTTAAGGTCCAACCCGTGACCTTAACTAGATTTTCTTAAAAATATTTTCAAAGATTCAAAACTTCTAAAACAACTCCAAATCCAACAACAATTCCACATGATTCATCAAGCAAATAAAAACACAATCCTAGCATGCACTTCCTTCATAAAACCGTGGGCATGCCTAGGTTCTTAAACAATTTAGATCTCACTTTTAACACATAAAATCAACTCATAGTTCATGGAAATCACATATTCATCACTTAAACTCAAGAAAATTCTAATCCTTTCTATTAGGCATGCAAAACCGTGACCAACACAAAGAAAATCATCAAGAGAACTCAATCATCAAACATGTCATAATTTAGGCATGGATCTAGACATGCATGCAACCAAAAACACTAGATCTTTGGGAGATCCTTCATGAAAATTCAAAACCAAGTTCTTTTCAAAAACACTTTTAAGAAATCAAGGAGGAAAAATTTAAGGTCATGGAGGAAAACATTTTCTTAACAAAACTTCAAGATCAAGTTTAAAAATCAACATGCATGGTAGTAAAACCTTTAGATTTAACACAAAAGCAAGTATGCATCAACAAAATCAAAGTCTTTAGAAGGAAAGCATGAAAATGAAAAAGAATCAAAGAAAAGGGTTTAAAACTTTTAGATCATGAAACAAATTTCTTACGTAATCAAAAACTTTCAAAAATCAAGTCCAATTCCTTGGTTTCTCTCCTCTCTCCTCACGGTTCACCATTCCTCTTCCTAGTCCATGGTCTTTCTCCTTCTCTTTTCACTATCTTAGCTTGATCTTGCTTAGGTTATGAGGTGTTCAAAGTTTGGTTCCCTTTCTCTCAATGTTCGGCCACTCTCTCTCCCTTTTACTAAGAGTTTGATTTTTCTCTTAGTGCTATGTGTTTGGCTTTTGGGAAAAGAAGTGAAAGAAAGTTTGTGTTGATGAAGGAATGGAGAAGAATTCACTCACTCCCTCACGGTTTTAGGGTTGGTGTGTGTGGGTGTTGGTGTTGTTTGAGAGAAAGGATGAAGATGGAAGAATGTAGAATGAAAATGAACTCTCTCTCTCTCCACACGGTTTTTGGCCCCTTTCTTTTATTCATTTTCACTTTTTCCTAATTGCCATCAAGGGCTTGCATGGAGGGTTAGCTTGCAAATACTTGGGGACTAAGTCACAAAACTTGGAGGCCAAGTTTTACTCCTAGGCCCCTCACGGCCTCCTTCCTCTTTCCTTCCTTTTTCTTCAATTTTTCCACCCTTAAGTCATGCTTAGGTCATCTTGATTATGTCATGGTTTGACTATAAGGCATGCCACTTGGTAACCATGCAAATGAGCTTGGTGGCCAAGCTAGGCACATGACCATTCGGCCATAGGAGGTTTAAGATAGGTTAGATTAGATAATTAGGTTTAAGACACTAATTAGGGCTCTAATCGGGATTAGGGTAGGATTAGGTTAATTAATCCAGGTTTAGTCCACTAATCCTTAGTGATTAGGGCTTAATCATGGATTAAGGTACTAATCAAAAACTTAATCATAGGTTTAAGGAAAGTTAATTTCAGATTAGCTCACTAACCAAAAAGGGTTTAGGGTTTAAGAGAGTGATTAAGCACTCAATCAAGGATTAAGAGCTCGATTAGGGTTTAATCAACGATTAGGGCATCAATTAGGGTTTCTAGAGGTGATTGGACTTTGATTCTTTGAAGCTTAGAGAAAATAATTTTCCATGAAATCATATGAATCAATAAAACAAGGTCTCAATCAAAACCTTAAACACTCATGCACACAAGGTCACAACACAAGCAAATCAAATTCCAAAACATAAGGGTTCATTATGAAATCGAAACTCTTTTAAATCGACTCTTTAATTAATTAGGTTAAAATAATTTCTTGATTAGGGACTTGTAGAAGTGAGTCAAATGGGCAGATGTTACATCCTCCCCAACTTAGAAATTTCTCGTCCTCGAGAAATCACGTACCTGTTTCAAACAAATGAGGGTACGAGTCCCTCATGCTACTTTCACGCTCCCACGTAGCATTCTCACCATTCACCGAATTCCAAACTACCTTAACTAAAGGAATATCCTTTCCTCAGAGAGTCCTTACACTTCGACCGTCTATCCTTAAGGGTAAAGTCTCGTACGTTAGATTTTCCTTGAGTTGAATAGAATCGGGTTCGATGATGTGAGAAGAATCACCAATGTATTTTCTAAGTTGTGACACATGAAAGACATTGTGTAGGTTGGAAAACATTGGGGATAAGGCTATTTCATAAGATAGGTTTAAGACATTGTGTAGGTTTAAGATAGGTTTGAAGGTTTTTGCGAAGAACACGGAGATTAGACTCAAGTATTAGTGGTAATCATGTATATCTTTACTACTTTTATTGTTTTTCTCTTCTCTAGCATGAACTAAATCCTTATTTGGGATGTAGGAGTAGATGATTATGGAACCTTGTTAGTATTTATGCAATGAATTAATTTTTTTTTTCAATTATAAATTCTGTGTTGGATTATGTTTTTATTGTTGTTCATGAAAGCGCGTGATTCATGACTTAGGAATCTTAATTTGATAGACATATTAATTTAGGATTGTGCCCAATAATCAAACAGTTCAATTGCGTAGGGGTAGACATATTTCTTATGAATTGAATAATTTTATGATTTTGATTGAACATTAATTAAGGGTTAGGTTTTAAGACTCCGCTTGAGACATCGAGGGAGGTTAATCTCTAAAATACGGAAACGTTCTAAGACATTAGACGTTTCCTACTTTTGCAAGACAAATTTGAAATTCAGGAAAACATTTTAATTCGTTGTTAAATATTTTAGGAACCGTCATCGAAACTACGTCCCGCTCTCCTCTCTGTTTAAGAACCGTTATTTTATTTTTAATTCAAGTGCAAGTTTAATTATTCATATATAAATCATATTTTCAATTTCCTGTTCACTTAGTAATTTTTAATTAGGTGGAATTAATCGAAGCTATTTATTCCCTTGGGTACGATACTCTCACTTATAAATCTATATTACTTGTACGAACCGATACACTTGCCGGAGACTCAACACTGAACAACAATTTCCCCTTCACACAGGAACAATTTTTAGAGATTTTGACATCAAATTTTGGCATGGTTTTGAAATGAAAATGGAAACACCAATTAAAATATGTACTATGCTATGAGGTCTTTAATTAGAATCAGAATTTAAGACATATGATGAAACGAGCTAATCATGTTACTAGAGTAAAGTGACCACATTGAAACTGTTGTTTTCTTAAGAAAACAATAATAAATTTTGGACAACTTTGAATTCAGAATTCAACATGGTCGTGCAATAAAATTTCTTGAAACTAATCATAATTAGATGAACAAGGAAAAGAAGGGACTTTGAAATGTCGTTTTGATTTCAGCAGAATTTCAGACAACTCCTTCACCACAGTTTGGAGAAAATTTTTGGAAGATTAACTAAAAAACTAATAGAGGAACTTGCACACAATTGATGTATGTGTAACAAGTAGAGATTTGAAGTGAAGTGGTGAGGAATGGAGTTGAGAGCTACTCCTCTATTTATAGGCAAAGGAAAAAGATTAATTAATCCCTTAGGTGCTCAGTAATTGGCACATGGGATAATGCTTTTGTTGTGCTTCACTTTTGAGATAGGCTAAGTCGCAAGCTAGAAACACAGACTCGATTGATTCACTTTGGTTTCATCATGAAGAAGAGGCAAGGTGGCCATATCCATTCAGAACAGAGATAAGGTTTTAGGGCATAGTTACCTTGTTTAGGTGCAAGGTGACCTTATCCAAAGGTTACTCGAGTTATCCTAGGGATTTTTGCCTTGATTTCTGCAATCTTAGTGCCTAAGTTTGCAGGTTAATCGAAGTTAACCAATTATCGGGCTTGAATTTACACTGAAATTGGGAAATTTAACATAGGGTGAATCAGTTAACTCACCTTGTTAATCGACTTGAATTTCGTACAGATCTGGGCGGTTATGCCACGATAAACGGTTAACCCATATGTTAACCGATTATCCTAGTTAAAAATTCAGAATATAATATTATATTCTCTTCCCACAAAAATAATAATTAAATATTTTGAATGTAAAATGACTATTTTGTCCCATGTAGTACTTTAAAATACCAATAAAGACTATACATTAATTTATTTCTATTTATAATTTTAATATAAATCAGGGATCAAAATTCTAGATGTTACTGAACTTTTGGCTATGGAGATCTCTCACAAAATAATGATGTAAATTTCTTTGTAAAATGATAATTATTTTTTCTCTTGGCCGTGTGTCGTCATAGAAGTACCATACATATATGATAATTCGAATATTATTTTAGTATCATACGTGTATTTAGCCAACATTGAACATTTGTAAATAAGATGAAACAACTTATATATATATATATATATATATATATATATATATATATATATATATTATATGCCCTATAATTAGAAATGGGTCAGGCTAGCTCATAGACTCAGTTCATTTAAAGCCCGATTCGCTTCAACTCATTTAATAAAAACGTCAGACATAGTTATATAAAAAGCTTATATATCTAAATAAGTCGGGCCCAAACTTTATAAAAAAGCCTATGAGACTCATCGGGCCGGCTTTTTAACTTTATAATTACTTATATATTATATTTGATTAATGCTTTAAATTAAAAGTAAAAAATTAATATATGTGTGTGTATATATATACAAAAATATAATATTATAATTAAAAAAATATAATTTCTTTCACTCGTTTTGTTGGTTTATTAGTTTGAGACTCGAGATCATTTATGTTTTTGTACGATTTTACTTTTGTTGCTATATAGTTTGAGTTTTGATATTTTTTTTATATTTCACTTTATTCTATTTCATTCATCACATACTTTGAGGGTATGAAGCATTTTTAAGTTTGTGCTAATATAAAATGAGAGAATTTTACTAGATAATAAGCTTTCAAGTGGTGTTTGGGCCAAGGCAGACCTTAAAATATGTTAAGTTTTGTCTTAAAATTTAGCCTATTATGAAGCAATATGTAGATTTGAGTCTTAAGTTTGAAACACAAATCACACATGTTTTTCTTAAAGCCTGACTTATCATTTCTCATTCCCACTCCCTATAATATAATCTACTACTGTTGGCTATGAGATAACGCATTATGTAATTAGTATAAACACAGGTCAATTAACACAGACTCAGAGCTTAAAAAATCACTTCTACAAGAATGTAGGATCCTTTGAATTAAAAGAAGTAATCTAACAAAGATATGGAAATTGGGAATGGAAGGAAGGCGTGAAGGAATAAATTAAACAAGAGGGAGGAATATATTTGGTAATGTAATAAATTTCTTTTTCTTTAAAAATTAAGAATTCAGCGTTTTGGAGTTATAAGGAAAATATTTTAATAATTTTCTGCAATCATTAAAACCTTTCATTTTGAGCTTCATTTCTTTTTCCATCCCTTCTCCCTTTGTCCCCCAACAGGAAGAGTTTACCAGCCATGAGGGATATAGATAATCTATAAAAAAGCTGTAGATTTTATATAGCTATGAAAAATAAATAGCTTTATTTTTTTTGAGTCTTCCAACATACCTTAATAACCAAGCGGTGCTATATTACTAGCAGTGAAAGCTTCCAAAAAAAATTTAAAAGGCTTTCACCTTAGCAATTAATATTCGCATTAATTCAAAGAATAAATGGCTTTAACTCAACAACATTCATACACTAACGAAGATCATCCATAATGCATCATATTCATATTCAAACAAAAACAAACTGATAAATGAAACTCAAATTAAAGACTCAACACAATGGAAAGATGACGGGAATTAAGATAACACCCAAATCAACCTCTCCCCAACCCAAATGACTCAACGTTCAAACACGCATAAAAAAGAACATAGCTGAAAAAGATAACACCTAATAGAAGATAGAACATGATAGAAACATAACACACCCAATAGACTCAAAATTAAAACCCTAGAGCTTCAATGTTAAGTCCACTGGCCAAATCGAACGGCGCGGCGTCGGTGCATTAGCACCATATGCAGCGTTTCCACTTGGTCCAACAGGTTGGTTCTCAATCAGACATAGAAAGTTCCGAGTAGGTTCCATTTGCGAAATCAAGTCAAGGGTTCGGTTGTCCGGAGAAGGGCAGCAATCATAAGTAGCAAGGGCACTTAATGGATTGTAATCCTGCCTCAAATAAGGATGGAAGCGAATGAGGAAATCAACCCCACCTGATATCACATTCTCACCAGCAGGATTGGTGATTAGAAAAGGTGTTGCCAAGGTTCTCTCATTATCAGCAGGTGGTGGTGTAGGTGGCGATGGTGGTGGTGGTTGGGGTTGCAGAACAGGTACAAAGTTACCAATCATATTCAAAGAGGTTTTGTTCATATTCCTGATTTTTTGCTTTATGCTACATGGTTCATCTTCTCTGTGGTGTTTTCCCAACAAGTCACGGTTGGGAAAAGGGGAAAAGCATTCAATGCATTTGAATGTTTTGGGATGAGGAGGAGGTGAGGGAGAAATAAGAGAACTAAGAGGAGAGTTACTAATGGTTCTACTGCTATCAGAACTTTCGTTGCTGCTCTCAGAGGCCATTTCTATGAGCACAAATGCAATATGTTATCTCAAAGGGTAGATAGGGAGTGATGTTGGGGTGAGAAAGCTAACTGTAACAAGAGTATTTATAGTGAGATATGGAATTTGGACATGGTTTGGATATTCATTTTTTAAATAATAGAAATTTTTTCACCAAATAAAAAATTGAAATATAAGGAAAGATTTTTTTTATCCTTCATTTGTGTGTGTAAACCTTTTATTGAGAATCTTATACATTAAATTATAATCAAAAGGAAAGAAATTAAGTTAGAGACCAATGAACCTTGAGGATGATGAAAGGAGTACAAAGATTTTAGACTTTAAGTACAATTGATGATATGAAGTGAAAGATTTAGTTAAGGCTCTACTAAGTTTTGTTGAGTGAGCAATGAAGGTTTCAATTAGACAACGTTCGTCGATTTTTGGAGGTTGAGTCACTGGTAGTATTAAGTGAAGGATGGGCGTAAGTGACGACATAGTCGAGTGTATATTTATAATTAATTATGAGAATGTAAAGATATTGTTGGAGTTTAATTCTATGAAATTATGACCTTAAAGGAGTCATGAGAAGTTATCTTAGGATGATAGGAATTAAAGTACTTTAATGAAGTTATGTTTGTTTTTAGGGTTGAGATCCTTTTGACGATGAATATTTTAAGGTATTATGCGAAAACCATGAGTGAAAAAATAAATGAGAAGGGTGTTAGAAATGAATGACATAAATTTTGTGGGTTAAGAGTATTCAAGAAAATTGATCTAGGATTTTAAGATGGCAGTAGATAAGAATTTATCAAGAATGGATAAGAATTCATAATTCCATATGTTTTTCATGGTGAGTCCAAATTGAATGATTTAAGAAATAAAATGTTCATATGAAAATATTGTTTATGATTTAATATTCAATTACAAATTTAGAGATACTAATTTTTTTATGACTCTCATATATGAATGATTTTATAAATCTTAGTTATTTTTTCAAAACAAAACTTTTTATAATACATCCATTTAGCTTATACCTTTGTGTATGAAAAATTTTATTATCCCCCTATGTTAATATGAATCCCACACCCAAAATGAAAAAGGAGGATGGAAGTTTCACATTTTCATTTTTTGTTTGAATTTGATGTTTGAATATGTGCATGAATATTTGTATATGTAGCATTCAAGAGTAGCACATAGAATAACAATGTGTGGTTATTTCCTCTCCCAGAACTCACACACTCGTTTTAAGGCTTAGGGAGAAAAACTATATGCATTCGTGCTCAGATTTTACTAAGAGATGACCATGAACCTATCCCCCATATTGAACCAAATTAACTCGCAAAGGCAAGAGAAGCCATTGACCCCTCTTTGACCCCAATATGGGCGCCATTCTATACACTCTCTAAACCCTATATTTTTCTCCTTCACTATAAATAGGAACCTTTAAGTGCTGTAGTACCTTTTCCCTCTTACAAACACACAAAGAAAAAAACATTCTCTCCCTTTTGTAAGCAAAATTTCGTGGGAGGCTAGAGGAATTAGGAGGCACAGAACATTCTCACTTTTTGGAATCTTAGAGTGTTTACTTGGGTGTTCTTCTTTTCGTAGGAGCTTAAGGTATTCCAGCGTATTTTTCATTTCTTGTTCATCTCTTTCATTTTGTTGAAAATAATTTTGATTAAGTCTCATATGTCTTATAAATAATCCTAATACTTCTACTACTACTGCTAATATTAATAATCTTCTAATCTCTATCAATACTATTACAATAATTATAAGGATATGTGTTTTGTTTGATTGTTATATGAATGATTTATAGAAGTTATGATTTTATGTGTTTAACCATGGAAGGATAAATTGGTTTATGGGTGTCCATGGATTAAAGTATTTTAATATGAAAAAGCATAACCATTATAATACTATAATAAAAATAAAAATATAATTTCTTTCACTCGTTTTGTTGGTTTATTAATTTGAGGCTCAAGATCAATTATGTTTTTATACTGCTTTACTTTTGTTGCTATATAGTTTCAGTTTTGATGTTGTTTATATTTCACTTTATTCTATTTTGATCCTCACTACTTTGAGGGTATGAGGCATTTTATTTTTGTGCTAAAATATGAGAATTTTACTGGATAATAAGCTTTCAAGTGGTGTTTAGGCCCAGCCAGACCTTAAAATATATTAAGTTTAGACTTAAAATTTAGCCTATAATGAAGAAATATGTAGATTTGAGTCTTAAGTTTGAAACACAGATCACGCTTGTTTTTGTTAAAGCCTGACTTATCCTGACTCATTCCCACCCCCTATAATATAATTTACTACTGTTGGCTATGAGGTATCACATTATGTAATTAATATAAACACAGGTCAATTAAATACTATTCAGAGCTCAAAAAATCTCTTCTACAAGAATGCAGGATCCTTTGAACTAAAATATGTAATCTAACAAAGATATGGAAATTGGGAATGGAAGGAAGGCGTGAAGGAATAAACAAGAGGGAGGAATATATTTGATAATGTAATAAATTTCTTTTTCTTTAAAAAATAATAATTTAGAGTTTTGGAGTTATAAGGAAAATATTTTAATAATTTTCTGCAATCATTAAAACCTTTCATTTTGAGCTTCATTTCTTTTTCCATCCCTTCTCCCTTTGTCCCACAACTTGAAGAGTTTACCAGCTATGAGGGATATAGATAATCGATAAAAAAGTTATAAATTTTATATAACTATGAAAAATAAATAGCTTTAATTTTTCCGACTCTTCCAACATACCATAATAACCAAGCGGTGCTATATTACTAGCAGTGAAAGCTTCCAAAAAAAACATAAAAGGCTTTCACCTTAGCAATTAATATTCGCATTAATTCAAAGAATAAATGGCTTTAACTCAACAACATTCATACACTAATGAAGATCATCCATCATGCATCATATTCATATTCAAATGAAAACAAACTGATAAATAAAACCCAAATTAATGACTCAACATAATGGAAAGATGATGGGAATTAAGATAACTGTAACACCCTAAATAATAATTACCCTTTATTACCCTTATTTTATATTCATGAACTTAAAATTTTCTTTTTCTTTCTTAGACATAATTAAAACTCCATTAATTTCTCAACCAAAACTCATATCATATATATTCACAAAAATAAGTGTTTACATAACATCGACAACATCCAAGTCGTATACATACTTCAACATACATAAAAAAAGTAGTTTCCTTGCCCAAAGTATCCAAAATACAGTCTCATATTGACCCATCATAACCCATATACATAAACCTACTCTCCCTGTGAGGGAGAGGGAACCTGCTCGGTCAGGGATCGTGTAAGCTCATGCTCCGAACCTGTAAAAATAGCAAAGAGGTGAGCATTACACAAAACTTAGGGAAGCAGTTTCTAATATGACATAAGAAGACACTAGGCCACACACACTTAGTCAATTAAACACATAATCATATAAGTCAAACCCAAACATGTATCATACACAACCATCATCAACTATATAAAAATCACAGAGTACGGGTTCCCTTATTCTATTCCCCCTTTTCCCACTTATTCTTACTTATACATTTCATCATATCTTATATCCTCTTCATACACATTTTGTATAGCTTCTATCTGAGTGTGCACCACCCAGCACACCTAATCTTTTCTTCCTTTTAACTATTGCGTACATCGTCGCAAGGATACACGCCTTACTCATTATTTGGAATTAGGTAGTATCCATTACTGCGTACATCGTTGCAAGGATGCACGTCTTACAGCTGCACACGAACACTTTCAATGCATCTTTTGTAACACCCCAAAATTTTAATCCCCGATTAATGAAATGTTAATTATAATTTAATTATAATTAATAGTTTCTATATTAATCCTTGATTAAAATATGTGTTTATATGACTAGCTTATGTGTGAGAAATTATTTAATAAATAATTTAAATGCCTAAAATGTATATTTTGCATATTAGTCCCTGGGTTGGGACCTAGAGGCAATTATAGGAAAGGTTTTGGAGGGAAAGTAAATAAAATAATTATTTTTCAAAATCTGGGCGAAATACTCGAGTATTACTCAGAATACTCGAGTATTCTGGGTCAAACTGCACGAGTTAGTGCGTTTGATGAGTCACAGCCAACGAGTTCGCTTTGTTGACACGATTACACCATCTTCAACAGCTCAAGGATGTCGTGTCGCACTGCATGAGCCTTCTCCATGTCTATATAAGCTTATCAACCACGAATTCGTGGGAATTTTGCTCAATCTTGCTTGTGTTGACATAGTTAGGGTTTCGAATTCGTCTCGTTCGATTCTCTTTTGATTCTAAGTGTTAGGCTTCGAGTGATACACCAATACAAAGCTCACATCACGAGCTTTGTATAGACACCAAAGTTGTGAGGTTTGAGTGTGTGGATTGAGAGAATCGAAAGCTTGAAGTGAAGCTGTCCTTGCTTGAGTTGGTGTCTGGAGCTTACTTTGATCATCGATTTCGGTAAGCTCGTGAATCCCTGAGTCTCAAACTTAATTCCTTTAGTTAGTTGATGTTGTATAGAGTCTAGGAATCTAATTTTCCCCAATTCTTATCTCTATTTTGTGGGTAAACCAATTCGGTTTTGGTGGTGCACTCAAAACTGTCATGCATGTGAAGTTCAAGTTGATTTCTGGTGTTGGAGCTCTTTTCTTGGATTTCTTTCTATTGATTCACATCTGAGAGGTAAGGGGAAGTAATTATATTCACTAGATAGAGTTTGAAATCCATTAAATGTGTTAGAGAGCCACCAAGAGGCTCTAAGGGCTTAGATTCTATAGGAACTTTGGTTTGGAGACCAATCCATGCTCTAAATCCGTATTGAGCAAGTTTGTTATCATGCATGTGAACCTGAATGAGCTTTGTTTCATGAATATTATGCTTATTGTGTGATTTGAGGTATGGAGTTGTTAAAATGCCTTTTTATGCATAATCAATGATTTCTCTGTCAATTCTGTGTTTTGAATTGAAATAAGTGTTGTAACATGTTTGATTAATGATATGTTAACTCTGTTGATCCCTGAAATGGACTTAAATTGAGTAGAAATGAAAATGGCATGTTAAAACCAGTTTTCAATACTGTCAGCTGCGAAACACTCGAGTAAATGGCAAAGTACTCGAGTAAATCGTGTTCAAAATAAAGTAAATTTCATAAGAACGCTCGAGTATTTTGTCTGTTACTCGAGTATCGGGCATGAACTGAGAATTGTTATAGGTCAAACACTCGAGTCATTCAAAGTCACTCGAGTATTCTGGAAAAGTCCAAGAACACTCGAGTAACTCATGAACTACTCGAGTAAATTGTTGAAATTAAAACCCAAATCCTCAGAAAGACATGAACACTTGAGTAAGCTTAAGAACACTCGAGTAATCTGGAAAATCTCCAGAACACTCGAGTATTCTGAACTTTACTCGAGTAAAATGCCCAGAATCTGAAAACATCATTTTCAATTCTAACTTAATTAATTAAGGAATTATTAAGGATAATTCAAGGGATCAAAGACTTAGAGAAATTGATAAATACAAATAGATCGTTCGATGACGATCCATTTTGAAAATTAAGCCTAGGTGGCAAGTAATGTATTAATCAATTTCCCCTAAGTCTAAAATGCATTCATTCTGGAGTTTGGATGGTAGGACGTATTCATGTTTCGATAAACATGTGGAGGGCCTCTGGGAGTGCCAATACGCTTGCTTGATGACACGTCGTTGACGTGGTCGGCTTTGTGGATGCCGATATGGATATATCGTTTGGATGACGATCCGTTTGGATGACGGGATATGCTCGGGTGGCATGGATACCAAGCTTGACGTGTACATTCTAGGTGAATGTACGAATTGTTGTATACCTAGGAATACAACGCACTGTGGAGTGCTGGGTTGTCAGGGATGGACGTCAGAGAGTGACTTAGAAAATGTGGAGATAAGTTGAGAGTTAAAGTCATGCATCATGTCATTCACCTAATGCAATTGATATACCTGAATTAAGTGTGAACATCCTATGTGCATCTGATACTTGCTAAATGCTAATTGTGATTGTTATTAATTGATGCATTATTATCTTTCATATGTTGCATGATTTATTCTCTATTGATTATCTGAGTAGAATTGCTTACCCCTATGCCCTTGTAGGTGATGTCTCGCTATATTGCTTGCATCGAGATCCGGCCACTTCCTAGTGGCGTATGGATCTATGAGGACCATCGCGCGGTGTATGAGGGGGAGGTAGAGTTCACATTCTACCACCCTAATCTGCTGATGCGATTTCGTCCTCGTAGGTTTAGGATTCCCATCATATACACTATGCATGTACCCCCGTTTTATACTTATCATGGACCACCTCCCATGCGACCAGCTCGCTCTTACCATAGTTTTCGTTTTCAACCTACCCGCTCTCACCCTTTTACTTCGAGAGTCGTCCACGAGGAGACTCCCCTATCTGATCCGAGGAGCCCAGTCCCGGTACCCAGTGGTAGGGTACACTCTCCCTCGGATGAGATCGAGGAGGATCCGGTGGAGGACGAGAGTGGGAGCGAGCCTGTCGTGCATTCTACTAGGAGTGACTGGAGGGACGACGATCCCTAGGTACATGTATATGGTGTATGGTGTGGATCTGAGGATCCGGTGTGTGGAGGAGATTTGCTGCTGCTGCTGTGATGATGATGCTACTACCTTACTCACTTTACTTTTGGGAGACTACTGCTACTACTACTCCATCTGATGCTGCCAGATCTATGTGACTTTTCCTAGAGTTATACATTTTGTTATGTATATATATTGTAGATATACTTTTGGAGCACTCTAGAGCTTGTAGTTACACTGTTATATAGATCTGATGATGGACTTGTATATTTTGAAACTTGGAGACTTTACTCATGGGCTATGTACTTATGATTCTCTATATCTATGAAAACCTATGTTTATATTCTATCAGTTGCATAGTCCAGTAATTTCCGCTTACTCTGATTTAATCTGTTTAAGAGCTCGGCTATAAATGGTATCAGTTCTATCGTATAAAGCAAGGGTAGCTTAAACTACTTGATACAAAGATATCTTCTAAAAGATCGAATGTTACTCTATTTGCGAAAAGGTTTTAGAAATCGCCGAACTCGATACAATGATTTTGAGATAATATAGACTTTATTCTCCAAGACTTTCAAGTGACGATTCGTGCACCCGCTTTAAAAGAAAAATTTTATTGACCTATTTTCTTAACACTCACAAGTCCATATATATTATCCAATATAAAAGCATATTTATTAGTTTACATTTGGGTAATAACGAAGGGTGTGACACTTAGTGGTATCAAAGCAAAAGTCAGATCCTGTAGTAGTAGAAGTGGTTCCAGAAAGGTAGCCATCAACATCAAGCAGGTATCTCCAAAGCGCTTATTACCTTGAATTCTATTATTTTGATTGTTAAAGGTTTGAATACCCTGAATTGTTTGTATCTTGTCTCTTTTGAGTACAAGACGCAATTGATTGTAGATCTAATAAGCTTAGGATAGAGCCTTAGTATAGCTGGTGTAATGGAAGTTTCTTTAGTTCAACATATGTGACCGTAAGCCCATAGCGCAGGTCTAATATGGCAACTAGAAACCAAAATCACACCAACGCGACGTTGGAGCGAATCACCACGGTATTGGAAGCCATGCAAAGGCAGTCTCAGCAACCATCTCAATCGGCTAACCCGCCTCATCAGTGTAATATGGGAAACACTGAGGCGAAGACTCTGGCTGATTTTAGGAGCTGCAATCCGCCAAAGTTTGAAGGAGGATTTAAACCGGAGGAAGCCAACAAATGGATTCACACTATGGACAAGATTTTGAGAACGTTGGACTGTTCGGATGCTCAGAAGGTGGCATATGCAACCTATATGCTGGAGGATGAGGCTGAGAACTGGTGGAATCACACCATGCAGCTTTTACAATATGAAGGAAGGGAGATAAGTTGGGGAGTATTTATGGAGAAGTTTCTCCAGAAGTATTTTCCTGAGGATCTGAGAAGGAAGAAGGAGGTGGAGTTTCTGCAGTTGAAGCAAGGGAACATGAATGTGGGCGAGTACGCGGCAAGGTTTGAAGAGCTGATGAAGTACTCTCCATACTACCAGAACAATCCAGACGAGAGGAGCAAGTGCATCAAGTTTGAAGGTGGATTGAGGCCAAAGTTGAAGTCAATTTTCAGCTATCAGCGGATTCAAAGTTTCCCTGCATTGGTAGATATGTGTAGGATGTATGAAGATGATACCAAGGCTGAGGAGGTGCAAGTTGTGGAAAAGAAGGACAATCAAGGATATGGACCACAAAGACGAAAGGGTTTCAATAATAGAGGTAAAGGTCCATATGATCGCAGAGGGAAAGGCAAGGGCAAGGTTGGTGGTTCTGAGGGAAGAAATTATCGGAGCGAAGCTCCATTCTGCGACAAGTGCAAACGCAACCATTATGGTCGTGTTTGCTGGGGAACAAGTGGATGTTTCAATTGTAGAAAGCCGGGGCATTTTGCGAGAGATTGCAAGGAGCCAGCCAAGGCCAATTCAAGAGGAGTTGCAGATAGACCGGTGACTCAAGGAAGGGTCTTCACCCTTAGTGGTGTGGAAGCGAATCGATCCTCTGATCTGGTGCAAGGTAAATACTTGCTTAATGGTCAGTTTTGCCATGTTTTGTTTGACTCCGGTGCAATGCATTCATTTGTTTCATATGAATGTGTAAACCGCTTAGGTTTGATTGTGTCTGAAATGCCTTATGTTCTTAAGGTAGAAACCCCTACCAATGCACCTGTAATTGTTTCTAGAGCATGTCTTAACTGTTGTATAGAAGTGTTAGGACAAACCTCTAAAGTAGATTTGATCTGCTTACCCTTAGCACAATTGGATGTGATCTTGGGAATGGACTGGTTAAGTCAAAACCAAGTGATCATTGATTGTGATAGAAAACTCGTGACCTATAGAAACCCAAAACCCTCTGGTTACATATGTCTGTTCAACACCGAGGTGGGGGAGAGTGGTCCGAGGATGGAAGAGATCCCTGTTGTCAGAGATTTCCCGGAAGTTTTTGCTAACGAGATTCCTGGTTTGCCACCAAGAAGAGAGATAGAATTTGGCATCGATCTAGTTCCGGGAGCTGGTCCCATTTCTATCGCTCCCTATAGAATGGCACCACCGGAAATGGCGGAAATGAAGAAGCAGATTGAGGAGCTGCTGCAGAAACAGATGATTCGACCAAGCGTGTCACCTTGGGGTGCTCCTGTCTTATTCGTCAAGAAGAAAGATGGTAGCATGAGGATGTGCATCGACTACCGACAACTTAATAAGGTCACCATCAAGAACAAGTATCCGTTGCCACGGATAGATGACCTTATGGATCAAGTGCGTGGGGCTTCAGTATTTTCCAAGATTGATTTGAGGTCGGGGTACCATCAGATCAGAATTAGAGAAGAGGATATCTCTAAGACTGCATTTCGATCTCGATACGGACATTATGAGTATGTTGTGATGCCGTTCGGATTGACTAATGCACCAGCTATCTTCATGGACTACATGAATCGAATCTTTAGACCTTATTTAGATTCATTCGTGGTTGTGTTCATTGATGATATTCTGATTTACTCTAAGAGCCCGGAGGAGCATGCTGAACACTTGAAGATAGTGTTAAGCATCTTGAAGGAGAAGCAGTTGTACGCCAAACTTACAAAGTGTGAGTTCTGGATGAAGGAGATTAAATTTTTGGGGCATGTGATTTCAGATAAAGGGATAGCAGTTGATCCAACGAAAGTAAGTTCGGTTTTGCAATGGGAGCAACCAAAGTCGGCCACGGAAGTCAGAAGTTTTCTTGGTTTGGCTGGGTATTATAGAAGGTTCATCGAAGGTTTCTCGAAGATTGCACTGCCTCTGACGAATTTGACAAGGAAAGATCAACCGTTCCTATGGGATAAGAAGTGTGAGAGAAGTTTTCGGGAGTTGAAGGAAAGGTTGACATCGTCTCCTGTATTGGTGTTGCCCGATACACAGAAGAGTTTCGATGTGTATTGTGACGCGTCGAAACAAGGTCTTAGGTGTGTCTTGATGCAAGATGGGCAAGCTGTCGCTTACGCTTCGAGACAGCTAAAAGTTCATGAGATGAACTATCCAACTCATGATCTGGAGTTGGCAGCTGTGGTGTTTGCATTAAAGATCTGGAGGCACTATCTCTATGGCACTACGTTCCGGGTGTTTAGTGACCATAAGAGTTTAAAATACCTCTTTGATCAAAAGGAGTTGAATTTGAGGCAACGCCGATGGATGGAGTTTTTGAAGGATTATGAGTTTGAGCTCCATTATCATCCTGGGAAGGCAAACGTTGTGGCGGATGCATTGAGTAGAAAGGCAATGCACATCAGTGCGATGATGGTCAGAGAAGCGGCACTGATAGAGGAATTTCGAGATTTGAGTCTGACGATGCAAGTGGAACCGACAAGTATCAAGTTGGGGATGCTGCAGATTGCTAATGAGTTTCTGCAAAGGATACGAGAATTGCAACACAAGGATGGGAAACTCATGGAAAAGAGGAAGTTGATGCAAGAAGGTAAGGCGTTGGAATTTCAAGAAGGAAAGGATGGAATCCTTCGCTTTAAAACGAGGATTTGTGTGCCTGATGATTTGGAAGTAAGAAGGATGATTTTGGATGAAGCGCATAAGAGTAAGATGAGTATGCATCCGGGAGCCACTAAAATGTACCAGGACTTAAAGAAGCTATTTTGGTGGCCTGGTTTGAAGAGAGATGTAGCTGAATATGTGGCATGTTGTTTGGTATGTCAAAAGGCCAAGGTGGAACATCAAAGGCCAGGAGGAGAGTTACTTCCTTTAGAGATCCCGTTGTGGAAATGGGATAGCATCTCGATGGATTTTGTGTCGGGATTGCCAAAGACATCTACTGGTCATGATGCAATCTGGGTGATCGTGGATCGGTTGACCAAATCAGCGCATTTTATTCCCGTGAATATGCGCTACTCATTGGAAAAGCTCACTCAATTGTACATCAAGGAAGTTGTTCGTCTTCATGGGGTACCATCGAGCATTGTGTCTGATCGTGATCCGAGGTTTACGTCGAAGTTCTGGCAAGATCTGCATAGAGCCTTGGGTTCAAGGTTGAAACTGAGTTCTGCATACCACCCCCAGACGGATGGTCAAACGGAGAGGACTATTCAGTCATTAGAAGACATTCTGCGAGCTTGTGCATTGGAAGAACGAGGGAATTGGGAACAAATGTTGCCACTTGTGGAATTCACGTACAACAACAGCTATCACGCGAGTATTGGAATGGCACCATTTGAAGCTCTGTATGGACGAAAGTGTCAGACGCCGTTATGCTGGTTTCAAGTGGGGGAGAGTTCTCTGATTGGACCAGATATTGTGCAAGAGACCACGGAGCAGATCAAAATGATACAAGAGAAGATGAGGGCAGCTCAGAGTAGGCAGAAAAGCTATGCTGATAGAAGGAGAAAAACCTTAGAGTTTGCTGAAGGAGACCACGTGTTCATTAGAATAATACCAACCAAAGGTGTTAGTAGAGCCTTGAAAACCCAGAAACTATCGCCTAAGTTTATTGGTCCCTATCAAATTCTCAAAAGAATCGGCCTAGTAGCTTATCAATTAGCTTTGCCTCCGTCATTAGCTAACCTCCATAATGTATTCCATGTGTCTCAATTGAAGAAATATGTCCATGACCCCACCATTGTTCTTAGCATCCAACCTGATGACTTAGAAATTCATAAGAACCTAACCTTCAAAGCTGTGCCAGTTCATATTGAAGATCGAAGAATCAAGCAGCTTAGAGGGAAGGATATTAGTTTGGTCAAAGTCGTTTGGAGTTATGGAGATGTGATAGAAGCATCTTGGGAATTAGAGGATAAGATGCGTCAGGATTATCCTGACTTGTTTGTATGAGTTGAATTTCGGGGACGAAATTCCTTGTAAGTGGGGGAGTAGTGTAACACCCCAAAATTTTAATCCCCGATTAATTAAATGTTAATTATAATTTAATTATAATTAATAGTTTCTATATTAATCCTTGATTAAAATATGTGTTTATATGACTAGCTTATGTGTGAGAAATTATTTAATAAATAATTTAAATGCCTAAAATGTATATTTTGCATATTAGTCCCTGGGTTGGGACCTAGAGGCAATTATAGGAAAGGTTTTGGAGGGAAAGTAAATAAAATAATTATTTTTCAAAATCTGGGCGAAATACTCGAGTATTACTCAGAATACTCGAGTATTCTGGGTCAAACTGCACGAGTTAGTGCGTTTGATGAGTCACATCCAACGAGTTCGCTTTGTTGACACGATTACACCATCTTCAACAGCTCAAGGATGTCGTGTCGCACTGCATGAGCCTTCTCCATGTCTATATAAGCTTATCAACCACGAATTCGTGGGAATTTTGCTCAATCTTGCTTGTGTTGACATAGTTAGGGTTTCGAATTCGTCTCGTTCGATTCTCTTTTGATTCTAAGTGTTAGGCTTCGAGTGATACACCAATACAAAGCTCACATCACGAGCTTTGTATAGACACCAAAGTTGTGAGGTTTGAGTGTGTGGATTGAGAGAATCGAAAGCTTGAAGTGAAGCTGTCCTTGCTTGAGTTGGTGTCTGGAGCTTACTTTGATCATCGATTTCGGTAAGCTCGTGAATCCCTGAGTCTCAAACTTAATTCCTTTAGTTAGTTGATGTTGTATAGAGTCTAGGAATCTAATTTTCCCCAATTCTTATCTCTATTTTGTGGGTAAACCAATTCGGGTTTGGTGGTGCACTCAAAACTGTCATGCATGTGAAGTTCAAGTTGATTTCTGGTGTTGGAGCTCTTTTCTTGGATTTCTTTCTGTTGATTCACATCTGAGAGGTAAGGGGAAGTAATTATATTCACTAGATAGAGTTTGAAATCCATTAAATGTGTTAGAGAGCCACCAAGAGGCTCTAAGGGCTTAGATTCTATAGGAACTTTGGTTTGGAGACCAATCCATGCTCTAAATCCGTATTGAGCAAGTTTGTTATCATGCATGTGAACCTGAATGAGCTTTGTTTCATGAATATTATGCTTATTGTGTGATTTGAGGTATGGAGTTGTTAAAATGCCTTTTTATGCATAATCAATGATTTCTCTGTCAATTCTGTGTTTTGAATTGAAATAAGTGTTGTAACATGTTTGATTAATGATATGTTAACTTTGTTGATCCCTGAAATGGACTTAAATTGAGTAGAAATGAAAATGGCATGTTAAAACCAGTTTTCAATACTGTCAGCTGCGAAACACTCGAGTAAATGGCAAAGTACTCGAGTAAATCGTGTTCAAAATAAAGTAAATTTCATAAGAACACTCGAGTATTTTGTCTGTTACTCGAGTATCGGGCATGAACTGAGAATTGTTATAGGTCAAACACTCGAGTCATTCAAAGTCACTCGAGTATTCTGGAAAAGTCCAAGAACACTCGAGTAACTCATGAACTACTCGAGTAAATTGTTGAAATTAAAACCCAAATCCTCAGAAAGACATGAACACTCGAGTAAGCTTAAGAACACTCGAGTAATCTGGAAAATCTCCAGAACACTCGAGTATTCTGAACTTTACTCGAGTAAAATGCCCAGAATCTGAAAACATCATTTTCAATTCTAACTTAATTAATTAAGGAATTATTAAGGATAATTCAAGGGATCAAAGACTTAGAGAAATTGATAAATACAAATAGATCGTTCGGTGACGATCCATTTTGAAAATTAAGCCTAGGTGGCAAGTAATGTATTAATCAATTTCCCCTAAGTCTAAAATGCATTCATTCTGGAGTTTGGATGGTAGGACGTATTCATGTTTCGATAAACATGTGGAGGGCCTCTGGGAGTGCCAATACGCTTGCTTGATGACACGTCGTTGACGTGGTCGGCTTTGTGGATGCCGATATGGATATATCGTTTGGATGACGATCCGTTTGGATGACGGGATATACTCGGGTGGCATGGATACCAAGCTTGACGTGTACATTCTAGGTGAATGTACGAATTGTTGTATACCTAGGAATACAACGCACTGTGGAGTGCTGGGTTGTCAGGGATGGACGTCAGAGAGTGACTTAGAAAATGTGGAGATAAGTTGAGAGTTAAAGTCATGCATCATGTCATTCACCTAATGCAATTGATATACCTGAATTAAATGTGAACATCCTATGTGCATCTGATACTTGCTAAATGCTAATTGTGATTGTTATTAATTGATGCATTATTATCTTTCATATGTTGCATGATTTATTCTCTATTGATTATGTGAGTAGAATTGCTTACCCCTATGCCCTTGTAGGTGATGTCTCGCTACATTGCTTGCATCGAGATCCGGCCACTTCCTAGTGGCGTATGGATCTATGAGGACCATCGCGCGGTGTATGAGGGGGAGGTAGAGTTCACATTCTACCACCCTAATCTGCTGATGCGATTCCGTCCTCGTAGGTTTAGGATTCCCATCATATACACTATGCATGTACCCCCGTTTTATACTTATCATAGACCACCTCCCATGCGACCAGCTCGCTCTTACCATAGTTTTCGTTTTCAACCTACCCACTCTCACCCTTTTACTTCAAGAGTCGTCCGCGAGGAGACTCCCCTATCTGATCCGAGGAGCCCAGTCAGGGTTTCACCATCACCTGACCCGGTACTAAGTGGTAGGGTACACTCTCCCTCGGATGAGATCGAGGAGGATCCGGTGGAGGACGAGAGTGGGAGCGAGCCTGTCGTGCATTCTACTAGGAGTGACTGGAGGGACGACGATCCCTAGGTACATGTATATGGTGTATGGTGTGGATCTGAGGATCCGGTGTGTGGAGGAGATTTGCTGCTGCTGCTGTGATGATGATGCTACTACCTTACTCACTTTACTTTTGGGAGACTACTGCTACTACTACTCCATCTGATGCTGCCAGATCTATGTGACTTTTCCTAGAGTTATACATTTTGTTATGTATATATATTGTAGATATACTTTTGGAGCACTCTAGAGCTTGTAGTTACACTGTTATATAGATCTGATGATGGACTTGTATATTTTGAAACTTGGAGACTTTACTCATGGGCTATGTACTTATGATTCTCTATATCTATGAAAACCTATGTTTATATTCTATCAGTTGCATAGTCCAGTAATTTCCGCTTACTCTGATTTAATCTGTTTAAGAGCTCGGCTATAAATGGTATCAGTTCTATCGTATAAAGCAAGGGTAGCTTAAACTACTTGATACAAAGATATCTTCTAAAAGATCGAATGTTACTCTATTTGCGAAAAGGTTTTAGAAATCGCCGAACTCGATACAATGATTTTGAGATAATATAGACTTTATTCTCCAAGACTTTCAAGTGACGATTCGTGCACCCGCTTTAAAAGAAAAATTTTATTGACCTATTTTCTTAACACTCACAAGTCCATATATATTATCCAATATAAAAGCATATTTATTAGTTTACATTTGGGTAATAACGAAGAGTGTGACATCTTTCGCGGTCATTGCGTGCATCGTCGCAAGGATGCACGTCTGTCATAACCTGGAGCACATCCTAACCGATTCCGCTAGTACAAATCTTGTGTGAGTCATTACTGTAACACCCCGCAAATTCCTCGTCTGTTTTAAACGAATTTTTGAAATATATTTTATCAAAAATAGAAGTATGAATGTGAAGATGAGTGTTTTCATGAATTTACAGTTGAAGATTTTATTATTTGAAATTTTTATAAGTAAAATAATTTTTGATCTTTAATATATTTACAAACTTCAGAAATCCATATCTTTTCAACCGTAACTCCGAATTTTATGATCTTTATATGAAAACGATCGTATTAAAATTTATATTTCAAAAATGTAACTTTTATAATTTTCTGGGTTGATTTGCAAAAATTTATTTTGAGGTATTTAAAGGACGAATTTTGAGAGAATAAAGTAGTAAAAATTGTTAAGGACTTCAAATGAATTTTTCCTTTTCCTTTTGGGAATATCTTTAATATATTAAAATATGATTTTAGAAAATGAAATGAGGGTCATAATTATGGCCAAATGGTACAGTTTATTAGTCAAAGAGAAAATGTGTTTAAGTGTTAATATTTATAATTGATTTCTTTAATAAGAAGAAGAAATTATTTCATGATTAAATGTGTGATTGAGTGGGATTGAAATATGTATGTGTGTATTCTACGGTTGTATGTATGTATGTGTATTTATGTGTGTGCTATACGTATGAATATATATGTTATACATGTGTGTATGTTGTACGTGTATGTGTGTGCATGTATAAGCTAGGACTAATTTCCTAGAAGCTTAGTGAGTATGTTAAGCTATAACCAAACCAAACTAGAATCATGAACCAAACTAAACTAAGGACCAAACCCTAACTAGAAACTAACTAGTCATTTAGCCTAAGTGACCCCTAAAAACCTAGCCTACCTTACCTTGTCTCCTTGCATTTGATAACCTTCACCCATGCAAGTTTTTGGGAGCCCAAAATTACCCTCCCATTTTGTGCTACAACCGAACCAATCTAAGGGCAAGAAGGGAATCACATGAGTTGTCAATATAAGCCTTGAGCCATAGTTTATTTCTACTCTTTTCCTTCATTTCTCATTCACTTCCTTCATTTCTTCATTCCACCAACACACTTAATCTCAAGAGCAACACAAAGCTCTTGAGATATAGAGAGAGAGAGGGTTAGGCCATGAAGAAGCAAAGAGAAAGAAGAGTGAAGATTCAAAGTCCTTCCACCTTGCACCTTTGATTTTCATTCCTCCATCACTTCCTTTTTCAAAGACTAAGAAGAAAACCACCCCTCAACCAAAAGAAGAAGAGGCCGAAACTAAAACCTAGGAGAAGAGGAGAGAAAGAAATCTTGAAGTTGAAGTTGAGTTTAGATCTAAGGTAGTTGTCCATGTTTTTGAGGATTTTAAGTGTATTTCATGTTGTATTGTAAAGGACTTTAAGATAAACTTTGTTTAATTCTAAAAGATTGTGATGCATGTTATTAATTTTGAAGTGATCTTAAAGTTTGAACTACATGCATGCCATTTCTAAGTGTTGATCTTGAAAATCTATGCTAAAATGATTAGATCTTTAACTTATGGTTTTTCCTTGTCACGGTTTCTACAAAAGTTGTGTTAAAGTTGTTTATTTGTCTTGATTCTCAATTGCATGTGTTGATCTATGGTTGATCTTTGATAAAACAAAGAACTTGAGTCTTGCATGTTTGATTTTATGGCCTTGTGATCCTTATTTTCTTTGCATGTCTCCTTTATACCTTGATCTTAAATTTTTAAGAGTAAAAAAAAGACTTATGAAACACTAGATCATGAGCTATATGTTTCGGCCATGACAAAAAGTTTAGGTCTTGATGCATTTTAATTTAATTTAAGTAATTATATGTTAACCTTATGTTTAGAACCTTGATTTGAGTTGTTGAAATGTTTGATTTTTGATTTGATCTTGGTGAAGCTTTGATTTTTGGTTTTAATCTTTAAAAAGCTTTGATCTTGTATTATCTATGAAAAAGTTCGATCTTTAAGTGCATGCATGTTGTTTTTGAACCAAAAAGTCTTGATCTTTGTGTTGCATGTCACGGTTTTGTGTTTGAAAAGGGAAGTAGTATTTTCAAAACCATGTGTTTAAAAGTGCATGATTTGATTTGGTGATTTTAAGGTTTGCATGTTTGAAAAGTGCATGATGATGATTCGCCCAGCTAGGTTTAGTAGGCTAGATTCTTTTTCAATAAAGTGCCATAAAAGTAATAAGTGTGTCTTGTAAAATTATGTTAAATCAATGTGTTTGAAATTGTGTGGTGAACATTTAATTTCTATTCAGTTTTGGTCAAGAGACAAAAGAAACAAATGAATTAAATAGTTAAGGAAAAGTTTTTGTGCTTAAATATATGTATATGTGTGTATTGGTTTTAAGAGAAAGGAAGAAATAATTTCTTTATCTTATGTTTAGATGATGAGCAAGCTTTATGAGAAAGATGCTATGTTTGATTTGAAATGTTAAATCGTTTTCTTAAATCCCTATTCGGTATAGAATAATAAGAGTATTTAAGAAGGTTTAATCAATTGAAAATGAAGTTTTGTTTGAATATTTGAAATAAATTTAGTTGATGGTGTGATTCACATTTGTAATTTCTAACTTGTTTCTTTGATGTCACTCGACCATGTAGTGTCAATAAGCCTAGGAGACTTAGTTGCATGAAAATAAATGTGCTTGGTTTATATCTTTAGTTCCATTCGGTTTGTGAGTATTTGTGTGTGTCTAAGTGTTTGTGTTTTACGAAAATGAAGATGTTTAGAAAATAATCAATTGTTTGATTAAGTAATTATATGATATGATTTACTTGGTTGATGGATTTTATTTAAGTGGCTGTCCAAGATTTATTTTATGATAAAAACTTGAGTTTTATAGTATTAGTTTGAACTAAAGAATTGTTTAAAATAAAAAGTGTTTTAAGATGTTTTCGGATTTTTATTAAAGTGATTTTGTGAAATAAACCTTTGCTGTCCAGAATTATTTAAAGTTGTTTCTTAACTTTAAAAAGGCGGCCATGAAATTTAAAGTATGATTTTCAAGTGGTAATTGATTTAAGAAAAAGTCGGAGTGAAAACGGTGAATTTATCGGTGTTTTCGAAAGTGAGTAAGGTGCTGTCCAAGACGGACCAGCAACCAAATCAAATAATTTAAATTGTTTTATAAAATGTTTTCAAATGGTTTCAAAGAATTTAAAGTGTTAGAAAATAAGGGAGTTGTTTTGAGAAAACAATCATGTTTTAAGTTTTCCGACGAGGAACGAAACATGTTTGAGTTAAGAAAATATTTTCTTAATACAAGTTAATGACGTAAACGTATTTTATTTAGTACGAGGAATTTTAAAGACGAGGGATCGGGGCAGCCGGCAGCGACAAGTATCCGCGGAGAGCTAGTACGTTAAATTGTTGGACCTCAGGTGACAGAGAAGCTTTCCTAAGACACCGTGGTGTTTAAGTGATATATTAGGACGTTCCGTATCATCTCAAAGATCGGAACTTAGTGGTCCGAAGTCAGTAGTATAAGTAGCAATTGTTTGATTGTGTGGCCACTTATACGAATGTGACAAAAACCACATTGTTGTTGTGCGATGTTTGTGTGATTGATAGCATGCTTTCATTTATTTATTTATTTAATTATTGAGTACTGTTGATTAATATTAATAATATACTGACGGACGTCTGTTACGTCCTGAAATTGGAAAAGAAATAAGAAAGTTGAGGGAAGTAAAGAAAAGAAGAGAAAGTAAGAATGTTAAAAGATATGAAATGGATTGGAAAAATAGATAAAGAATTGATGACAAGAATATGAACGAGCCAGAGCTGGGAAGAGTAATGTTGTTGTGGAGACGAGATGTGATATGAGCGGAGCTTGGCTCCTTTGTCTTTGTTTTTGAATGGGACTAGTGTTGAGTTGAGCTTGCTCCTCTATTAGCGCTCATCAAAAATATGATTTTTTAAAAAGGTTTTCGAAAAGAAATTTTTTAAAAATGTTATGAAAGGAAATTTTTGAAAAGGATTTTAAAAAGGAACTTTTGAGAAGAGCTTTCGAAAATAAGTTTTTGAGAAGGATTGTAAATAAAATGTTTTTAGAAAAGTTTTGAAATGAATTCTTGTGAAAGGTTTTGAAAAATGAGATTTTTCTTAGAAACTTTGTGAAAAGAGATTTTTTTTTTGAAAGTTTTTGAAATATGGTTTTGAGGAAGTCTTGATATCTCGCCTATCGTAATTCCACACCGTCGACGATGCGTCGTTCGGATCGCTTACTCTCTCCTGTTCTTTGGCATAT
This sequence comes from Crotalaria pallida, assembly GCA_037953625.1. Taxonomy (NCBI): domain Eukaryota; kingdom Viridiplantae; phylum Streptophyta; class Magnoliopsida; order Fabales; family Fabaceae; genus Crotalaria; species Crotalaria pallida. Next base: position 31,844,864 of record CM075653.1, read on the forward strand.
CGGGGCTGCTGATATCTCAACGGGCAGACGAAGTATCACATGGAGATCATCACACTACAAGAAAAACCCTTTATTGCAACGACGTCGTTGCTAAAATATTTTTTGCAACGACATTGGTCGTTGCTGGTAAAGCCGTTGCAAAAGGGTATAGCAACGACTTTCATCGTTGTTATAAAGAACGATTTTCAGCAACGACTCATTTCGTTGCAAAACATATTTCGTTGCTAAACAAGGCTGACAGGGATATGTGTAGGTGATCTATTTTGCAACAACATTGTCGTTGCAAAACACCTTTGGCTTCTGCAACGACATTTTGTCGTTGCAATAGCCTTTTTTTAAAAAAAAATATATATTTAACCAAAGAAATCTTTTTTATGCTTCAAATTCTGAAATATTTTTATTAGGGTTATACAACTACTAAATTTATAACATACATTTGATAAAAACTTATCCAATTATTATAAGTTGTGTTTTTTGCAAGATACAACATAAGAACATACAAAATAAATCAAAAAAAAAGACATAAAATAAAATACAAAATCTCTAATATCCTTTTTACTCCACTCCACCTCAAGCAACACCAATTATCCATCATTGCATGATTCTTTGTATGCTCAGGACCTGAAATTGATATGTCCTGTCAAAATTTTGTTCATTTTCCATGCACCTCGAAAGAACCATAATCCAATAACCAATCAAGTTATGGTTAATATATATATATATATATATATAAAGAGAGAGAGACATATAAACATTGCAGAGAAAATTATAAAGCTCTAAATCTGACCATACTAAAACTTGCAATAGAATTGATAACAATTCCATGGCCAGGGTGCAGAGACTTGGACAACATACAAAACAAAGATTTAAAAATTCAAAGATCTAACTTAAAAAAAATTAAAGAACTTGAATCTTTCAATAAATCATTAAACCAAGGATAAGATGAAGGAGTGAAATCTTCAATCAACTCTTGCTTGGCTGCAAAAACGAATTCAAAAATCAAATCAACCCAAATCAAAAAGGTAATAGATACAATTAGGAAGAAAGCAAAATGAGAAAATTGGCAATATAACGTGATAAAGAAAACTCAGGAGCAGATACTAATCAAACTCATGACACATGTTGAACACAAAAAGTCATCCAAAATGTAAAGCAAATTCTTTCAGATATTTTTTGCAGATAGTCCAAGTTAAAAAGTTTATGTCAAATTGCTATATAACATATCAACCACTAGATCAAACTCACAGTTAAAACAGCATTAGATAGTGTAGTACTTTCATTTGAATACATGTACAGTGGAATTATTTCTTCTTCAATCTCACGGGTCCATAAGGAATACTCCTATTTCCAAAGCTGAATTCAACTTTCTCTAGGTACTCCTCTTGAGAATCTCTAGGATTCTCTACTGCAAAATCATCAAGCATCACAAGAAAAGTTTAAAATACAAAAGCAAAAATTATATTAAGAAACAAACTTTAAAAAAAAAGGAAAAGAAAGAAAGATAAAAACCAACCTTATCCTGGAGACACAGTCAATTTAACTTGTTTATGATCATCAGCACCATATTCATGTGCTCCAAACACATATGAAACAGGTGAAGCACTTGAACTTCAAGGAAACATATGAATATCCTTATTGCCATCTTCTAGTTTTTGATGTGCTTGACCATTAGCATTAGGCCTCTAAGACATCTACCAACAAATGGAACACAAGTTAAATGGGATGCAAACACTACTGGAAAAAACACTTTTAAACTCGGTTGTGCTATTCCAGAACTACTGGAAAAAAACCAAACACTACTTTTTCAAATAAGAAAGGAACTAGTGCTATCAACTCCAGCCTTAGCCTCAATCTTCGACCAAGTAGAACTTCTCAAATCTAGAACCTGTATTTGTTTCCATTTAATCCAAAGTAAATAGCATATGACAGATTTGGGAACAGATAAAGTTAGGGAGCTTTCTAATCGATTTCACCCTTGCTTGCAAAAAGCAGGTTTGGAACAAGTTCACCTGGATAAATTATCATGATAGCAGCAACTATCCTTTCTAGAACAAATGATAATAGGGATTCCTACACTATAAGGAAAACGGTACTAACAACCTAGCAGAGGAGACATGTGTGCACTTGGATAGAATAAACAAGAAGAAAACAATTTGCATTAGAAAAAGAGAAAAGATGTTGGACCTTGAAGGTAGTATAAACATGAATCTGCATAGATTTTATAGATATGCCACCCATTACACCATAGCATTAAAATTTAAAAGCATTGTAATGTATAAAGGTACCCTGTTCAATGAGATAATCACCAAGTCTCTCAACTACCATGTTGCACTGACCCGAAGTCATTGGTTCATCATAAATGCCAATGATCAAGGCCTGATTTCTATGAAAATTTGAGTATATATCTATTAGAGAATAAATAGATCTTATATGATTGCACTAAGAGTCCAAGAATATAGCTGCTTACCATTAACATTTTCTAGCAGGAAAAGCATGGCTGATGCCCAGAGAACAGGACTGTCAACATAGAGAACCCGATGCACGCCATTTCTTCTTCAGTCATGAAGGTCGCAACTATATAAAAAAATTGTACAACCGGAGTAGGGTCACAACTATATAAACAAATGAAGAAGGAAGTATTAAATTAATTTGGGAAGAAGTTAAACACAGTTGGAAAGCACCATGATACTGGTCCAAGCTTGACCTGTAAAGTAAATCACTTATAGTCATCAAATACTCCAACTGTCAGTGATTAGCCATCTACATATAGGAGTATGGTTAACCTATATCAGTAAAATGCAATGTACTACTCTTACAAATGCAAATTAATTGAACAAGTATCTAGACCAAAAAATTTGTTAATATGCACGTACATTTTAGCAACTAAGATGAAATTGCAATAGTTATGGTATGGTATGGACCAACAAATTCAAGTATTCAAATCCTTGTATCTGAAAAAAAAAATTCTATTACTCGTTACAACATTGACTTGACAACATTAGAAATTGACAAAAAACAAATTCATCTAAATTAATTGCTCTAATGGTTTTCATTACCTTCTTTTGAATCTTCAAATAAATTATAGCAGTATCTATGTGATACTTATCTTATAGATATCTAGATAGAAACTTCTACAGGACGTAAATCCAACAAATATGAATACCTCGACCTCCTTTTCCTGTTTTTTCCCTCACCTCCTCCCCCTCCAGCCCTGGTAATAAGCAAAAAAACGGATAAGATCATTAGTATCAATAGATAAGGTGATTTCCTTAAATGAGACAAATGGATGATAAAACTTAGAGCACTATTTAAGTAGCAGTATCAGGTAGATCTATATCAGTATTAACCAAACCAGCACATCAAATCCTGGCTATTTTCTTTTTCTAGTTAAGTAGCACTACTCAAAAAAAAAAAAGAATGAACAACAAAATATAGGCTCAGGAACCATCCGTTACCATATTCTTATTTTAACCTGTACTATAATACATCAGCATAATAATAAATTCAGCTAGTTTTCTGCAGAATACACCATTGAATAAATTCAGCTAGTTCTAGACTTCTAAGTCTTTATAATACACCATTGAATGATCTGTTAATCTGCAAAGTACAAAAAAATGATTCTTATCTGGATAGAATAAAACAATACTCATATAGACCATAGTACTCATAAAACTTTGTAATAGTCAAGTATCTTATCATTAGAAAAGCATTCTCCCTGGAAATCTGAGTCATTAGAAGGTAAGATCAGCCCAACAATTTTTTTGCCATATCAGTAGCATAATTGTGAATCTGAATGCGAAAAGACCAGTTTCTTAAAATATTAGGCTGCAACATTGGCAAAAAAATAAAATATAACACCAAATGTTAGTAAAGTGGATTGATAAGTTACATGAAAAGAATGTAATATACTAATATCATAATTAGAACAAGTGACCACAGAACCAATGGTTTTCCCAAATTGTTAAGCTACAAAACACTAGTGGCAATTCATTGTAGCAAATTTGTTGATACTTTAACTCACAAAACACTAGAAGCCATGAAAACATAGTGATAACACCTAATAATACTAGTATACTTTGACTTACAAAACATTAAAACCCATGAAAACAAAGTGATAAGACCTCATAACTCTAGTAGCTTATTGGATCATCATTCACATAGATAAACACAACATAACTTACAAAATCAAAACCAAAGTCTCACACTCTCACAACATATTCTAAAGAAAATGCTTCAGATTTAGATCCTTAACTTCAAAATTTCAAAATAGATTATAAGAATAAGCACACACATCCTTTTAATCATTCAAAGAAATAGTAAAGCCCAAACCTCAACTAAAAGCAAAAACACCACATTGTGAGTCCAACTCAACATTTCTCACATTCTGAAGTTCAAACATTAGTTCATGAAACCAACACTTCACAACTTACATTCAAAGGTTTTAGAACCAAATAAAGCTAATAAAAAAAACTCAGAATCAATTCACCTTTTGCTAAGTATAGATTCCTCACTTTGTAATTTCCACAGCCACCAGAAGCACAAAATTTTTGTTATAATCCTTCTAGAACCCCAAATTAAATCTTTCACCACAACTTGTAGGAAATACCACGACCTGTCAGATTCCAACTACAAAACCTTCATATTTGAAACTCTCACAGGACATAGATAGAAACTTAATTAAGCAATGCAAAGAATCCTGACATCAAAATCACGATGAAGACCTATTTTGACATTTATTAGGCCCAGTAGCAGAATGCAGAAAAAGGAAAAAAAAAAAGAAACACATAACAAAACCAGCAACAAGAACGAAGAAGAAGAACAACGAAGAAGAATGAAGCACGATGGTACCTAGAGGAAGAAAAACAGCGAAGAGGGACGACGAATTAACTTCAAAGGCTGAATCCTTCCCTTCCCTCTACCCTTCGCCTAAAGGAAAATTGGGGTTCGGAATGAAGAGAGCAGAAGGTAATACATAAAAGGAAAATTGGGGCGATTAGGGTTCGAAACTAAGAAATAAATTAAAGACATACGGAAGGTGACGAATTGAAGGTTCAGTACGAAGATGTAGCTGGAACCGATGCAATAAATAGAGCTTGAAGGAGAGAAGGTGAACCGGCTGGAGGTTGAACGAGGCGACCGCGACAAGGACGGGTTGCAGCGGAGCGTGGTGCCATCGAGGGAGATCGAGTGAGAGAGAGGGAAAGAGAGAAAGCTTGTTGATGGTGAAAAACGAAGAAGTGGGTTGTGCCGGCCCTAATTTTTTGGGAGAGGACATGCTCTCTCACTCTCTGTTCTCTCTTGAAGTGTTTCTCCCTCACTTATGTTCAATTTTTTTGGGAAGAGAACAGTGAATGAGTGAGCGAACGCGTTTAGGGAGTGAGTGAGTTTTAGAAGTGTTTTGAAGTAAAAAAATATATATTTAATAATTTAATAATTTTATTTTTTATTAAAAAATTATTTAATCTTTTTGGCAACGATAATGTCGTTGCAGAAAACTTGTGTTTTGCAACGACTTTTTTAAGTCGTTGCAGAAAACTTGTGTTTTGCAACGACATTTTTAAGTCGTTGCAAAACACCTGTTTTCTGCAACGACATTTTTAAGTCGTTGCAAAATGTCGTTGCAATAAAAGGATTTTTTTGTAGTGTCATTAAAGGGGAGTTGAAGATGGAACGGGGTGACAACCGCAAAGCGGCAATAGAGATGATTTCATTTTCGGGCACAAGAAGGAAGGAGAGCCTCATCCGGTTGTCTTCATCAAAGTAGTGCCGCGGAAGCGAAAGTAGCGAATTTAGTTTAAGTTATGATGTGTGAGTTAAGGATTACCTAGCAAAGAACCATTCATGTAACCAAGCCAATTTTAAATTCTATGATGTGAAAGTATCCTCATTTTGGAAAGATTAAGTAATGTAATCTTTTGTAAACTGTTGTGAATACTTTTAATCTACTGCAATAAATCACTTTGCTTTTCGAAACAAGTTCTGTTGTAAACATGAAAGTTTTATGAGAAGGAATGTTTTAGTAACAACTCGATTTTCAGTAAAGGATGGTACATCTAACATTGACACTTCAAGATGTTTTATAAAAAAAAAATAAAAAATGGCCTCATTTTTGGTAACTTTAATATACAAAAGTTAATTATTTTGAGTTATGAAAATCGGGCTGTTACAATTACTGCGTACATCGTCGCAAGGATGTACGTCTTACAGTTGTGCATGAACACTTTCCATGCGTCTTCCGCGGTCATTACGTGCATCATCGCAAGGATGCACGTCTGTCATGACCTGTCTCACACAACCATTTCTCTTTGCTTATCTTTTTACTTTCCTTTATTCATTCTTTACTTTTCCTCTCATACTATTATTCTTTTTCCTTTACTTTATTATTTCTCATTATCTCACTTCCTAACTTTACTCACATCTCTACTTAGTTCGGTTCTTAGTTCACATCCACGGGTCCAATAATAGCAGCTATATATATATATATATATCACAAATATCACATTTAGTTCACTTAAACATACTCATCAACATACACATATCATCTCACCTACGGTTCTATTCTCTACACTAGCACCCATTCCTAATGCTCATCATGAACATACTAGAAACCCAACTCTAAGCTAGGGTAATACCCACCCCCTTACCTCAAACCGGCAGAACATCTACACAAACTCTGAAATTCCAGCTGCACCCCTTTTTCCTAGCTCCTCAAGCTCCCACCGAGAAACTGCCGCTCGAGCAGTGAAAGGAAGGAGGAAGAGTTCAACTCGTGCTAGCTTATATTCATGGAAAGGGGAAGAATACGAATTACACTCTAGCGGGATCTGGTGAAGGACGAAAAGAGTGATAATGGAGGTTCCCTCTTTCTCTTCATAGAGTTTGTGAAGAGGAGAGAGAGAGAGAGAGAGAAATGCAAAGAGGAGAAAGAGAACATAACATTTGATGTTATGCTGCTTGGGTTTGCTTTTGTGGTAAGAGGAAAATAAACGTGTGGCTGACATGATAAGCTTCTCTGAGAAGCTTCATAAAGGTGTGGCTAGAAATGAATGACAAGGGTGATATTACGGATTTGCCGCCAGATATTTTGCTAGCTCGCACCACAAGGTCGAACAGCACACCTAGGAGAAGGGATCGAGCTACTGGGTATGGAGCAGCCTGCAAAGGCTGACACTCTAAGATTCAGCTCTCTCTACTTAACAAAGACGAAGACATGAGGGATGACTAGAAGCTCGGTGCTCGGCTCGAAGACGGCACCAGCTCGGGATGAGACACTGAAGACAAGAGGTCACGACCTGCCGAGTTCGAAACGACACAGCTCTGATAAAAGATCGGTTCTAACAGGCTCAGCTACAACTCGGTTCTAACAACACGGTTCTAACGGACACTGTTCTAATAGCTCGGCAGATGGTCAGTTAACATGGACTAGATGAGAACTGCTCGGATCGCATAAGCTCGGAAAGAGCTTGGATACCTTGAACTCGGCTACCATGAGTTCAGCACTACCTACTCGGATCTAACTCTTGGGTTCTCATGAGCTCGGCACTACAGGCCCTGACCTCGTAAACCCGATGTCACAAGATCGGCTGACACGAGCTCGGCACCATATACTCAGCTACTAAGGGCTTCAGGAAACAAGCTTGGCTTGGGATACTGGATGCTAATCGGAGGTCGACTGGGGAAATCTCTTGGTGGCCGATAAAAGGCCGAATGTAACATCCCGCATTTTCTGGACTCAAATAGATCAATGAGATTTTATTTAAAATGAATTTTCAGAAATTAAGAAAGACTTTTAGATGAATGTTTTAGCAAAAGATTTTTAATTGAGTTTGATTTCATGAAAACCAAGTTATGATTTACTTATTTGAGATTTCTTAAAGAAACGAATTTTCTTTTATGATCAAAATGAATTTGGAAACTTTGAAAGTGCATATCTTTTCAACCGTTTTTCAGAAAATTATGATCCTTATATGAAAACGATCGCGTTGAAAAGTAGAATTTAAATATGTGATTTTTATAATTTTCTGTGTAACACCCCGTCTGAATACCTCATATTTGTTTTAAACCCTAAAAAGATTATTTGGGTAAAGTGTTTTAAAAAGTGTGTTTTGAAAGAATATCCTTGAATCGAATTTCTTTCATGATTTCAAGTGATAAAGGGTTTTCAAGAAAATGATTTTTATGAGAAAATCTTATGAGTTTTGAATTGAGTTTTTAAATTGAATTGATAAAGTATTTGATGTTTTGTATTTTAAGGAAAATTGTGATTTTATGAGAAAGGAAATAAAGAAAATAAAATTGATTTTTATGTGTATGTGTTTGCATGTGTATTCGGCCGTATGTGTGTGTAGGTGCATGCATAATAGAAATTTTGACTTTCTTGCACCCTAAGTTAGTAGACTAATAGCATATAGGTTTAGTTTAGTGTAAAGCTTAGTTAAGAGTTTCACCAACCAATAGGATCAAAGATTAAGCCTAATTTTACTCTATTTGTCTCATGGCTTGGATTGAGCCATGCAAGCTTTGATGTAGCCCATTTTGCCCTTGAAGCAACACTCTTTGGCCAAATTATTCTGAGGACAAGAAGGGAATTGCTTGAATGCCTTCTTATACCCACAACCGTAGTTCACTTCCAATTCATTCCTTCACATTTCATTTCCAACCAAAACACTTGTTCTAAGAGTAACCTCAAACTCTTAGAAAGAGATAGAGAGAGAGAGTGAAACCGTGAACTTCAAAGAGGAGAAGAGGAAGGAGATCAAGCCCAAAGCCTTAGGATCCTTGAAGATTAAGTGAAGAAGGTTGAAGATCTTCTCTATTTCTTTAGTTTACTCGAAGATCATAGGGTGTTAGTGGTAGTTCTCAATTATCCAAGTCTTGTAAGATTCATTTGTTGATGCATGTCTAATTTCTTTGTAGATCTATGTTTGTAAGTACTTGTTTTGCCTTGATCTTGAGTTTTCAAGAGCTACACAAATTTGTAGAACCTTAAACCATGGACATTACCATTCGGCCATGCTTAGAAAATTAGGTTGTGATGATTTTTATTTTGTTTAGAGTTCATGCATGTTACTTTGATGAGTGTTAAAGATGACCTAGGTAGTTTGAATGCTTTGATTTTAACTTGGAATTTTCTAAGCTTTGATCTTTGGTTTTCTTTTCAAAAAGGCTTTGATCTTTGTTTTGATCTTGAAAAAGATTTGATTCTTACCTTGATTTTCCATGCTTTGATTTTTAAGTCTTGCATGTGATTTTTGAACTTAAAAAGTTTTGTTCCTTGGCTTGCATGTCACAGTTTTGAGGAGAAACAAAAGGAAAACAACTTTTTCAAATTGATTTTGCTTTGATCTAAATCTATATGTGTTTCAAAGCTAAAGATTTAAGTTTCTTCTCTTGATTTGTTGATTGGTTTTTCGGCCAAGCTTTGAAACCAAAGGATCATAATTACTTTTCATGAAAAACTTCTTGCATGTGTTTTCTTTTTGATTTCCATGATTTTTAAAGCACATGCAAAGGAAAATAAAAATGAAAATATGTTGGGAGTGACTTGTAGGTCACGGTTTTGTGAAGAGAAAAAGGAGTGGTATTTTCTAAAACTATGTGTTTTACATATGCATATTTTAATTTAGTATTTCAAGATTTTTGCATGAATAAAAAGATGCATCAAAGACTTTGTTTTTCTATGGTGATGATTCGGCCTATACTAGGTTAAATAGGCTAGATTCTTTTGCATGTGATTGTCTCCTTGAAATGATTATGTTTTATGACTTTGTTTTAAGAAAAGTTTATTTAAATTGCGTTGTTTTGTTTTGGTTCCATTCGGTCTTCAAAAAAAAAAAGGCATGAGTGTATTTAATAATTTTCCAAAGTATTTTCATGATTTGATTTTTAGTTCTTTGCTGTCCAAGATTTTATTTCCAAGTATTTCAATTTTAAAAATGTTTTTGGGTTGTGAAAAATATGGATTTCAAGTATTATTTGATGTATTAAAAGTTAGAATGAAAATTGTGGATTTTTCAATGTTTTACAACTTGAAAAGGTGGCTGGACCTTTCCATACAACCACATAAACCATGTGTTTTATTTGTTCTAATGTAAGTTTTCAAATGATTTTCAAAGGATTTCAAATATGAGAAAAGATTGAGAGTTGTTTTGATAAACACTTGTATTTTTGAGAAAAGGATAAAGAAAGTAAAGGGTTTTGATTAAAGAGATCAAGTTGTGATTTCTAATTGAAATGATTTTTAATAAAAGTGTATTTATTTACCTTGAGGTATTCAGTGGACGGTGGGAACAATTATCAAAGAGAAGCTAGAGATCTCCAAGGTCAAAGTATTCCTTTTGCTGGATTAAGAGGTGAGTGAGAGTGCGGTGAGCCCGTAACATGGTTGCCGGACGGTGGTGACATAAGTTTTACGCAATATATATATGTGTTATGTGTCTCATGCATGCTACTTACTATTTTATGTTGGTTCCTTTATTATTCTGTTGTGAAACATATTATTCCGTGTGATGAGTCTGGATGCTATTACGAATAGTGATAAGAAAGTATAAGAGAAAGTATGATGAAAAGAAAAGTGAAAGATCTATGCATGATGAGATTCAAGAAGAATGTTGAGAAGTAACAAAGCACCGGACAAAGATACTGCGCTCGTGGAGCTGAGATCGTGTTAGTGGATTCCATGATGGAAATGATCGTGCAAAAGAGCTTTGTGAATCCCTATGGGAATGATGTGATGAAATTGTGCCTGAGTGGCTCGAGAAAGTGAAAGCATGTTATGTGAAAGTGGGGAAAAGAGATAACCCTTAGTGGTCGGGTCTTGTCGAAGGGATGGACTAAGGGCAAGCCGACCGTAGGATAACTAAAAGACTTTAAAAGATATTAAAAGACATTAAAAGACTTAAAATACGCGGTGAGGTATGAGAGTGCAAAGTAGTGGAGAGGAAGATACTATGGGTATCTGCGGATACTCAGGTGGGGATTGCATGAGAGGAGGGCAAGGATGGTGAAACGTCAAGAAGCCTCAAGTACATTTCTAGGCGGAACGAATCCCACAAGTGGCGTACTAACGTGGTAGGGACTGGGTCCAATGCCGTGGTAAGTACCGCATAGCTAACTAGAAATGATACTGTCACCCCCTTGATTGCAAGTCTACAACAGTGAGAGGAACTGGAATGGGGAATTGTGATTTGCCACTACGTGGACAGTGAGCCTTGATATTATGAAATTGAAATGAACTGAGGACGAGATCCTCCTGGTCTGGGACCATCTATGTGTTGAGACAGCTGTCGTGCCCGCGTGGTAAAGGTTCTGTACTCCTGTTGGCTTCCGACTAGGTTTGGATGGAGACCGAGGAGATGTAGACGTGTGCGTTTTTCCTCAGTGATGGTTTTTCCCCTACCTCATTGAGTGAGCTGAGTTATAATAAAACTTAATAATCAAAGAATAAAGATATAATTAAATGTTGGAAGAGATTGAGGAAGAATGATGTTGGTTGATTATGGGAGTTATTATTATGATTGATGAGTTATGCTTTATTATCATGTATTTTCTATGTAATTTATATACCTTGCACATTTTAATTATGATGCTATGCTCCTATTATGTTACGTGTCTTATATTCTGAGTATTCTATACGCCCTGGGTATTGTGTCTCGTTTTGTATACTTGTCAAGTGTCGTTGTCGTCTGTTCTCCTTTCTATCGAGTCTACCCTGAGACCTTACGGTCAACTGGTTAGTGTATGGCACGCTGACTCTTTCCTACCTGGTTGTCGTATTGGCATTTGCCGATATTGCAACGGGTAGATGGCGTATCATGTAGCAATCCACATGTGGCCTCTTCAGGGAGGAGCATGGGAGGTGGTTCCTGAAGGATGGATCTGGAGAGGTGAAACTCGGTTGGAGATTGAGGATCCAAGGCACATTCTGTGAGGGACGAGCATGGACGTGCACGTAGGACAGGTCACTCTCCGTGACTATCAAGACGGCGGACCGAGAGAGTATCACGAGGATAATGGTGATCCTGCACCATTGGCGGCTGTGATTCCTCAACCGATGGAGGAAGAAGACGCTAGTGATTCCGATCACGAAGCGGAGGCGGATTCGAGCGAGGATATGGAGACGGATGCTAGTTCCGCTGATGAGTGATGTCCTGTGTTTCTGTGTCTAGAGGATGTTGTGTGTCTAGGATCTGAGTTCCAATCGAGGATTACCTTGTGATGTACTATGAATGTAATCAGCTACCTTTTATTTTGGTTTGTAATATTTTGTAATCATGGCCTACTTTTTTGAAAAATTTTGGAGTGCATCTCCAGTACTTGTGGCTCATGTTTTATTTTCAACAATTGTGTTGTGTCATCATCAAAACACCAAGAGGGAAAACATGAGTTTCAACACTCAGTTTCAACACTCCCCCTTTTTGATGATGACAAACACTACCTGCAAAATAGAGGTTAGTACACAATATAAACAATATACCAAACAGCTCTAAATTTAAGCTCACAAACTGAGCTCCCCCTGAATTCATGAATAATCATGAACTATCTCAACCTGCCTGTTCAACCTGTTTCTCATGATAAATAACTCATGACTCATGATGGTTCTCCATTTTTTCATTTTTCTCCCCCTTTTGACATCATCAAAAAGGTGAGGAGGCACAAGAGAGATAGCATATGACAACTAATATGAATAACATACCAAAACGATAATATTGTCATAATGCATCGAGTTAAATCCAAACAAGTCAGAGAGAAACAACGAAATCCAGGAACAGTTAACAACATAATAAGCAGAAATACTAGGGGGTTACGAGCATAAACATAAAATATCCAAATATCATAAAGCAAATAAACTGAGAGAGATGTGAGTGCCACAAGCTGAATGATCACTGAAACGGTGGACGGTTCTGATGCCTCAAATGATATATCTCCTGCTGCACTGCCTCCATATCCACGTGCATCTGTTCCATGCCGGAGGTGAGCTGAGCAAGCGATGTATCCACTGAATGCATGTGTTCATCAGAACGCCTCATGTATCCTCTGACATCGTCCATAAAGAGCTGCATGTATGGAGGAATGTGATCTGGAGGATAAAGAGCTTGTAGCGGAATGAAATCAGAATCTTGAGCTGGTGCACTCTCTGGTTGTTGCTACTGCTGTTCTTCTTCATCAGGATCATAGTTATGATTGGACTTGCGTTCTCGCCTCTGAGACTTTGGCATCCAGCCACTACCTTCCATGTTTACCAAACCCATGTTTCCCAAGAAATTCGTGTCCATGCGCATATTTGCGTTAGGAGCAGTTCTAGCTTCACCGTTCAAGGGAAATACGAAAACGCCTTAGAATGTTGGTTATCACAGTAGCATATGGAATCTTAGAAGTCTTATTCTTCATGTCATTATCAATAGATCGGCGGACTTTCCCAGCAGTCTCAATCATGTGATTCAGGACAAACCAACCCCAGTTAATGGGTTTGTCGTGAAACCACGCCCAGAAGATGATATAATCAGAATCAAGCAGCCTGAAGTAGTTGCCTTGCCTAGGAATCAGACAACGATTCAGAATGAAGTGAAGTACCCGATACTCAAACTTCAGATTACCAGAGGTCAACACTTTTCCAGAAGGGTTGCGGTCATCAATGAATTCTTCTTTTGCAGCTTTCTTGTCATACTCATCTCCCCATAGACTATCCGAACTAGAACCAGTGAAAGTGATACCATCCATGGGTAGGTGAGTGATGTTAATCCAAGTATTCAAACTGATTTTGATGCTTCTCCCCTTTACTTCAGAATAAAGAGCCTTTTCATCAGCATTCCAAACAAGATTAGCGTAGAAGACCCTGACTAAATCTTAATAATAGTCTTCTCCAATAGTACTGAATTCAAAGAGACCTTTTTCTTTTAAGAGCATAACAGCAGGGAGATTACATTCATCACCATCAAAGGTTTCAGCATCAAGATATCTCGGAGAGATCACAGAGCAGGCGGCGAAGTACTTTTCATAATCCATAATCTGAATCGGATTAGAGAACCAACGATTTAACTTCTCTAATGCAATTGGTTGATGAACCGGAGGAGGTGGAGTAGAAGGACCTGCGTCACTTTGTCTAGTCCTCGGAGGCCTAGGAGCCCGGCTAGACGAAGGTTAATCCCAACTCTGAACAACCGGAGGCGAAGGCTCATCCTCATCTGATTCATCAATGATTGCCCTTCTTTTCGTGCGACGAGTTGTCATGATCACAGCAGACAAATATCAAATGCAGGATTCTGTACCAACTGAATCAAAATACCGACTAGACTATCCAGCAAAGATAGATAATTTGTAGCACAACACAGAGAGTATCACAGGCTATCAAATACTCAATCCAGTAGCTACAACATCATCACTGAGCAGCATATCATCATAATGAATATAGAGAAACTGAAGAAATAGGACAGTAAACCAAGAACCTGAACCGATGAAGAAACACTAAGCCGAAGCTGAACCGAACACTGAACCAGTAAAAATCACACTGAACCAGCCAAAAATTAGTACACTAGCATATGAATCGGAGAGCTTCAAGATATTCTGAACCGAACCAAGAAAACAAACCAGAGACCAAATCAGACCAGCGAACCGGATGTCTGAGCCACTGAACCAGATGAACCGAAATCTTCACATATCACCACACTTGAACCAGTGATGAAGAACCGGATCTAAACATGAAGATCAAGTGCCATGAATCATGAAAACCTTGAGAGAACCATGTTTACCAAGTGTTTTGAGTAAGGTTTTGACAATGGTGAGCAAGAACTAGTGGTTTCAATGGTGTTTGAGGTGGATACCGAATGAGAGAGAGAAAAAGAGTGAGGGGCGGTTTTTGGGTGAAAAGAGAGAAGAAGGTGAAGGTTTATGAGTGAAGTGGAAAGAATGAGTAAAAATGGTGAAGGATTTATGAAGGTTTGGTGGTGGTTATGATGTATGTTGGTTATGGTGGAAGAAGAAGAAGAAACGTGGAAGAGGAAGAGAGATAGAGAGTGAGGTCGAGTATGATTTTTGGAAAGAAAGAGAAAGTGTGTAATAAGGTGTGGCTAGGGTTGATTTTGTGGTCCACACTTGGCCAACTGGGTCAAGGCCCACACGAATCTGCACTTTTTCTTATTATTTTTTTTTCAGATACTGTAGCCGATAATCGATTATTTCCTCTAGTTAATCGATTATTTCTTTAATTAATCGATTACTTCCATGCATTTAATCGATTATTCCTCCTCTGGTCAGAACTGATGCAACATTTTTAATCGATTATATCAACTGCTTTAATCGATTACATCTCCTCTGATGGGTTGCATGATGCTGCAAGTTTAATCGATTATTCTGATCCTTTAATTGATTAACTCTCCATAACTGATCAGACCTGATTCAAAATCCACTTGGTAATCGATTACTGTTGCAGAGTAATCGATTACTTCTGCACAAAATACCAGAATTCCTCTTTTTCTGAATAGCAACCTTCAATGACTTCTGATAATTGATTTCTGATGCCAGGAACCGTTAGTGACATTTAGCTTGTGGTCAACTTACCTTTAAGAGATCCTGTTTCCTGCAAAACAAATAGTTCTGGATATCTCCAACGTTCAAGTTAGATAATTTGTCATGATAAACAATTAGAGCTTATTGAAGAAAAAGATATAGATAAAAAAAATAATATAACAAATCATATGCTTCATTATAACTATGAATTATATCAAGTTCAATCATAATATGTATTTAGATACCAACTCGATTTACTCAAGTTTTCTCTAAGTAACACGTTATGAGTGAAGTACTTCATTATTCCAAGGTAAGAGAATCATGTGCCAAGAAGGAAATATTACACATGATTTGTTTTCCAAAACTTAATATAACCTGGAATAATCAAAATATACTCTTGAATAATCATGATTATAATAAGAATATGACTTGTTTACCTCGAATTTTGTGTGCCATGGAGATTTAGACTTTGACCAATCATTTCTTCCATTAACCACTTTGTGCCATAGAGGTTTTGTCCTAGACCAATAATTCCTTCTTTGATTTTTCATCAAGATAAACTTTTCATTTCTTCTACTGAAGACTTTGTTTCTTGCAATTTTGTTCTCCACCTGGTCAATTCTTCCAGCTATGGACTTCCAGTAGGTCAAATTTATTGCTTTCTTCCATTGATTTCCTTTTGGTTCTACCTTGGCTACTTGAGTTTGCAAAGTCCTGTTCCAATAGGAAGACTTTGGTACCCATCTCATTTTGGGTCCAGGGGAATTAGATTTGGATTCCTCAGAAACCTTTGGAACCCATTTCATTTTATTTCTCATATAATTATTTTTCTTATAAAGACACAAGTGAGAAATATGACCCGAACGTCCACAATAGTTACAAATAATGAGTTTGGGAGATGCTTTGGATTTTCTAAAATCATTTTTGCAACATACCGGCTCATGATTCTTGTATTCAAAATCACATTTGACAACCACTTCATTTGACTTTTGAATTTCCACATTATTATTAGAGTGGTCAAATTATGAGTTTGAACAAATGGATTTTGAGATACATTGAGAGTCACAAGAAGCAACCTCAACAATTTTTTCAATAAAATTTAATTTTTCATTTTCAGTAGAGGTGTTGTTTCCAAAGTTATTTTCCAAATCATCTCTCAAAACATTATGAGTACTATGAGGATTTTGGGAATGAGAATCAATTAAGGTTACCTCGTGAGGAGTGTATGAATATGGTGCACTATCATTGTCTACCGACTCCTCATCTGAAGAACTTGATTCCACAAGAGATTCCAAGAATGTTTCAAACAGCTTTTCTAAATCATCATCATTTTCATCTGACGAATTGCTCCACATGCTGTTGGTGTCATCATTTAAAACTTTGTCATCGGAGGCAATCAATACATTCCTTGAGCTTTTCTCTATCTGATTTTCCTGATTGCATCTGTGAATACTTACACTTTCCAAGAGATCATTAGTAGCATAATAAGAGTGTAAAGTATCCCAAATACATTTAGCATTATGACAATCCTTGATTTTAGCATATGCGTCATCGTTTAAGGCATTCCTTAAAATCTGCATTGCTTGAATATTCAAGGCAAAACATTTTTTGTCAAATTCATTTAAAACATTTTTTGATTTTAAATCAAAATCATTTTGCACAATAAACCATAAACGATAGTTAATAGATTGCAGATAAAATTTCATTCTAGCACTCCAATACAAATAATTTTCTCCATTGAAAATTGGTGCTTCATGGAATGAAAATCCCTCAATATTAAAATCAAAAGCAAATATCCCAATATGCCAAACCACACAAGGATCTTTAACTCAAGCGATTAAGCTTGTTACCAGAGCACGAAGCTTTGATACCAATTGTTGGAATAATTGGTGGTATTTGGCAAGAATCACCCAAGAGGGGGGTGAATTGGGTGTTTAAAAAACATTAAAAAAATAATCGCAATAAAACGTTCTTATAGAAAAATAACAAAGATTAAAACGAGCGGAAGAATAACAGAGATTAAAACGTTTTTAAGCGCGAAATTAAAATAGTATTACTTATGAATATTGAAAACATATTATACACGAGATTGAATTAAAAGACAAATCATCACATAGGGAAAACCACAATCCTCGTGTTATATAAATTAAAACTTGAAAATATTTTTATCCACGAAAATATGCTTAACATACAATAAACATGAGGAAAATAAAAAGATAAGGGATAGGAAATTATGCACCGGAGATTTTTATCCTGGTTCGACCAACGATGCCTACATCCAGTCCTCAAGCGACCCACTTGAACTTTTCACTAAACCAAGACGCAACAGCGTCCCCAAGTACATCCAGAGCGCCCCGCAAGCTACTAGGAATCCCACCGTTCGCCAGGGACCTCGAATACAAATAGCCTAACTACTAGGAATCCCATCGTTCGTATAGCGCTACCCAATACACAAGGGTTATCTCACCCTATGAACGCAACACATGTTCAATCCTAAGGGAAAACACTCCTTAATACCTAAGGTTGTCACACCCCTTACAATAAAATGGATTTGCACGAAGAAATGTGTGCAACTAACAATAAGTTCTCTAAATAGAGCGGATACAACAATAAAGACCTATGACAATATAATATACTCAAGCACAATTCAAAGTGATAACCCTAGATGATGATGATTATCTTTCTTCTTTAAAAGGATTTTCAAATTCAAAAAGAAGAAGAAGAAGAAGAAGAAGAAGAAGAAGTAAAGAATTCTAGAGAGAAGAAGAAGAAGAAGAATATATAAAAATATAGAAGAAGTAGCCTGAATTCAAAACAAAATCATCCAGAAAAGGAAACAAATCATTCTGGGCATCAGGTTTGATTTCAGCACGTTTTTCAAAATTTGAATAAAATAATCGATTACTTTGGTCAGGATAATCGATTACTTGCTCTCAGGTTTTTCACAAAAGTTGCAGCATTAGAATGTAATCGATTATTAGTTTCCAGTAATCGATTACTGTCACCTAAATGACCAGTTCAAGGAAGTAATCTATTACAAGAACCTAATTAATCCATTACATACACTCTGGTTACAAGTTGCATCAAGTAATCGATTATGCCAAAAGGGTTAATCGATTACTCCATAATAAAATTAGTTTTTCGTGAAAAAGTTGTAACCAAAGGTTTTCGCAAAACATTTTTCACAAATAATATTCCTCGAGCAAATGGTTTAAAAAGGCTTCTTCTAGGTTTTTCAAGAAAGAGAAATAGATATCATCATCATATGGGTTATACCTAATTGTTTTAAGGATATTAAATGTCTTACAAAGATTTCTAAGCCTAGACACTAGATCTTCAACATGCATATCATCTTTGTAATCTTCAATGTACCTGAACCTGTCAAGAATATATAACAATTGTGTTGTGTCATCATCAAAACACCAAGAGGGAAAACATGATTTTCAACACTCAGTTTCAACAAGATCAAGTGATGAAAGTGATGAGACGAGCCAGAGCTTGGGGAAAGAATGATGCTATGATTTCTTTCTGAGGTCGAGCTATGAGGGGATAGAATGTTAAGGTTGCCAAGGAAAAACAATGTTATTTTGAGAAAACCATAAAACGATATTTATGAAAAAAGTTTTACGAAAGGATATTTTTGAAAAAGGTTTGTGAAATATTGCTTTTGAAAAAGGTTTGTGAAACATTATTTTTAAAAAGAGTTTGTGAAACCCTATTTTTGAAAAAGATTTGTGAAACTATATTTTTGGGAAGAATTTGAGAAAGTTCTATTTTGAAAAGAGTTTGTGAAACACTATTTTTGAAGAGAGATTGTGAAACATTATTTTTGAGAACGTTTGTGAAACCTTATTTTTGGGAAAGGTTTGTGAAATCTCATTTTTGAGAAAATTTATGAAAGGATATTTTTAAGAAGAGGAGGAAAAGAGATTTTTGAGTCAGATTATGAAATGAGAGATTTGGTTTGTCAAGGCAATCCCAGCTCTGTGCTAAGTTGAGAAAAGAGATGTATTGCGATTAGTGGTCGGGACTCGTTGAAGGGATGCACTAAGGATGAGCCTACCAATAGGACTAAGCCTTTAATTAAATCATTAAAAGACTTTTAAAATACATGGATTAACGCGGTGAGTTATGAGTGTAACCGAAGTAGTGGAGAGGAAGGAACCATGAGTATCTGCGGATACTCAGGAGGAGATTGCATTAGGGGAGGACGATGACCGTGAAATTTCAAGAAGTCTAGAGTACGTTCCAGGCGGAACAAATTCCACATGTGGCGTACGAACGTGGTAGGGACTGGGTCCAATGCCGTGGTGAGTTCTGCATTGCAAACTAGAATCAGTACTGTCGCCCCCTAGATTACAAATCTTGAACAGTGAGAGGGACTGGAACAGGGCATCTAGATTGCCACTGTACCTGAATTTTCTACAGTGTGTGTTGATTATATATGATATGATATTGAATTGAATTGAATTGAGATTGTACCCGAGATTTCTATAGTTCCCCTGGCTTGGAGCCATTTGTGAGACAGCTGTCGTGCCCGCGTGGTAAAGGTCCTGTACTCCTGTTTGCTTCCGACTAGGTTGGGTGGATGACCGAGGAGATGTAGACGTGTGTTCTGACTTCGAGAGCGATTTTCCTCAATGATGATAAAATCCCCCGCATCATTGATGGATACGAATTCATAAAACTTAAATAAGACAAGAAAGACTTATATATATATATATATATATATATATATATATTGGAGAGTAATTCTTGTGTGAAAACATGGAAAGGAGGATGAGATTGTGTGGTGGTGATGAAATCAGAGTTGCGCAGCAGAAGCGATTTATGGAATGTGTTGTGGATATGCTTAAGGTATTGAGAAGAGAAAGGTAATGGAATAGAGTAGGTGTTTGTATGTTGAAGGTATGAATGGATGTTATTGTTTTATATATTGATTGCTTGCATGTTTTGTTCATTCTTAATATCTTGCCTATTGTAATTCCACACTATTGGCATCACATGCTTGGGAATACTTACTCTCTCGAATTCTTCTGTCTATGTATATGTTTATATGTTGTCAACCCTTAGTGTATGGATCCGGTTAAGTTTACGTTCGACATCCGAGACTAAGGTAGATGGGAAGTGAACTACAGAGGTTGGGAGTGGCGTGGAGTCACTGAGGTTCGCATCTTCGACCCCAACCATACTCTTCAAGGAACAGCACCCGATACTCGCACTTGTCGCTTCGTGCTCGCGGATTTGAAGACCGGTGGACCAGCTGACTATCATGGTGGGCGTCCGATGCCTTTGCCTGCACGGATTGACCCTGAGGCTGAGGAATTGGAGGAGTTGGACAAAGCTTTGAACGACCTACCGGACGAGGCATTCGAGGCTATGAAAGAGAGCGAATCAGAGGAAGACCCAGAGGAGGACCCTGATGAAGATTTTCCGGAGGCGGATGTGATTGAGATCGATCCGAGCGAGGCACCTCCTGTGGATCCGTCGACTTCAGCTTAATGGGCCTGGTGGTAGTTTCTTTTATTTTAGTTGAAGTATTATGTTCCCTGTATTCACTTAAGCTAGCATTCAGTATCCACATGTAACCCCAGACATATGACTATGAATCAAGTTTTATTTCATGAATCGAGTTTTGAAAAATATAAGGGCCTTTGAAAATGAAATGAGAAAGAGTGAGTTTCAAAGTGCGGTGTCATGTGACACTTTGGTTTGGAACTTGAAGTTTAGCATGATGTGTGAGAACTCTATTTTTAGTTGCGAAAGAGTTTTGAAAACTTAATGGTTCTCATACTCATGTTATTCATTTGCTTTTAAAAAAAAAATTGGCCCATATTTTACCATATTTTGTTCAAAAAGGGAAAGTGTTTTCAAGTTGCCAAATCGGGGTGTTACACCGAACCTATACTCAGTTTACACGAGGCAACTTGCTATAGTTAAAAGGGTATTGCTAAGGTATGACCAAGAGCCATCTTGACAGGAGTCGGCGGCTCACAGTATCTACAAGATGAGGTCGGTTCACAAGAGCTCAGAGCTACCTGCTCGGTTCCTATGAACTGGGATCTGACGAGCTTGGATCTGACTATCAGGTCGGATTATGCTCGGCTTAAGATGGTTAAGATAGGATCCGCGATGTAACACCCCAATTTGAACATAGAATTTTCGTAAAAATTTGTGCCATTTTTTTTTAAAATAAACATTCATGCCATTGTTAATGTCATTTATCAAAAAGGTCTTTATCATTTAATCAACTTGTTAAAAGTTTTACTTCCTTCTCTTGTTCTAGGAAAATTCTTTCCAAACAGAAGTGTCATGTCACAACACATTTCCAAAAGTACGACAGTTGTAATTGCAGAATAAATATCATTGCATTACTTTCCAAAGTATCCATTATTAGATAAAAGTGTTTCGGCCAACATGGCCATTAACCTCGAATCATAAAATTTACTGAACTAAAAGTAAAATGATAGAAAATAAACTTTCCATTGGGATTACATATGTTTATCAGAGGGTTGCCATCCTAAACTCAAGAACATAAACCACTACACACTACTACTACTCGTCCTCAGCATCTTCCTCAGGGTCTTCCTAATCACAACATTACCATTAGCAGGTGGTACTATCTGAGCAAGATGAAAGTCCCTTGGTCCTTCAGGCATGAAGTCCCTCAAAAGAAAACGAACCTTGACACGATCAGTAGCAACGCCTCGTAGTATGTGGTCTCTATCCCCAAAACTCAGTCTAGTCGGCCCCTCCCATATCCATCCAGTAGCAATCCTAGTCCATTGTCCCCCCCCCCCCCGCTAGAGGAGACATGATCAAAACCAGCACTCGGTCCACCATATAACATTCGGCACAAGCATAGGGAAACAAGAAAGCAAGAGAAGAAGAGAGAGTTAGCGATCTGAACTAATGAATCATCGACGGCATGGACTTACTCCACGGGACAACATTAAGATCAAGCACAATCACGTCATCATTTTAACATTACAGCATCATCATTGAAAATTCATGTTATTACTCAAAAGGGGTTCATCAACTTATAAATTAATTATTTTTGTAGTGTGGACGTGACCGTCAATGATTTAGGGAGGGAAATCATTGAGGTAGGGGAATAGATTAGCACACACGATACATCTCCTCTTCAATAATCCAACCACAATCTAAGTCGGAAAGCAGATGGGTCGCATAGGAATCCTAACCATGCCGACATCGAAGTCAAAGGGTACGTACCAGCTGAAACCACACATTTGGCCAGCAAACAAAACATATATTATATTGCACAATTTCACAAAAGCAGTGACTTCTAGTCTCATTTCGGATTCTGTCACACCCTCACTTTTAATTAGTTAAAATTAGATTTTATTAAAATTCGTACTTGAAAATTTCGACGAGAATCCGGCAGAGTTTCCTCTGTTTATCGGACCTCACAAAAATTTTCATATTTTAAACCTGCCAGTTCAGAATATTATAAAACCTAAAATTATATTTAACTTAGGCTACCTAGCACTAATGCCCTTTTCAAAAATAACATAAGTTTCTGGGCTTCTAAAAAATTAAACCATAATAATTACACCAAATTAATTTAGGTTCTCTCGTGACTAAATTATACTCCACACCGTGGAGTGTACACCTGTTCGGCCATGACTTGTGTAAGCTCCACTTCTGTACCTGTAAAAATATAGCAAGAAGGGTAGCATTACACAGAACTTAGGAAATAATTTCTAAGAAGTCATAATAGTAAACTAAGCCTAACATTTATATTTTCATCATAATAATCATAATCATTTTCAAGTATTTCACAACACAGACATGCATCATTCACAATCACAATATGCGGCATTTCCTTCAAAATTATTTTCTTAACTTTCTTTTTCAATTTTCTTAGTTTTTCTCATATTTCCTCTTTCCTTTCTTCTTTTCTTTCCTTTCTTGTCTTTTCTTATCATGTACCATTAGGTATTTTTGCATGCACCTGTTAGGATGGTGTCTTCACCCAATAGGATTTCTTACCTTCACCCAGGATTTTCTTACCGCATAGACCTTTAGCTCGTTAGGACCTTTTCTTTGTTCTTTTCTTTCGTGCTTTCTTACACGTTTCGTTATTTATTTTTATCGATTTACCAGGCAGCTATTGATCTCGCGCGAGTTCCAAACACTTAACGAGACTTTGGATCTATGAGATTTACTTACCTGAGTGAGGACTTCACCTATTAGGAATTCGAGTCTATTCCTTAAAATAGACTCTGTCCTAACAGGGCACCTAATGGTACGGATACTCGACACGCGATCAATAGCTGCTGCCTTTTGTTTAATTCATTTATTCCAATGACAATCCAGTAGTCCAGTTTAATTAAAACATATTTGATTCACACTAACATGTAGCAATCAAATTTTTACTCCATAATTAAATATCAACCGGATATCATTCAATAATCAATAAAAATAATCAAAACAATTAATCAATTCATAACCAATTTTAAGTTCACCAAAAATTAACCAAATAATCAATTAACCAATAATCAATAAAAATAACCAATAAAAATAATCAATTCATCAAAACATAAGCGTGTTCATTTCTTTAATTTAATAACAGACTTATTTTCAACATTAACTACCCTATTGTTCATTATTCTAATTAATTTTTTCTACTCCTAGCCACCACTATAAACAACCTAGAAATCATGCCCTAAATTAAGGTAATACAACCCTCTTACCTGGGATCCTAGCAATAGAAACAATATAACATTCGCGCCCGGGCTTTACTCGAGGGTCAGGGACAACAATAACGTGTTGGATCTAAGACAGATTTGAGATTGAACGGTCGGATCTTGAGTTATCGGACCGAGAAGATTGAGAGAAACGAAAGTTCCCTCGTATTGTTCCCTTCTTACAGTCGTGTTTCTTCACTCTATCTCTCCCTCTAATTCTATCTTTCTTTCTCAGCATGAGGCTTAAGGCCACCTTTTTTTTTCTTCCCCTCTATGTGCTTCTTCCTGTTCTTCTTTTACTTTTTTTTTTTCGGTCTCCTCCTCTGTTCTCTTTTAACTTTTCATCTGCTCCTTGTTTCGTTTCTTTTTCCCCTTTTATAGTTGGGCTGGGCTTAGGGTAGAAATAGGAAATATTACTGTATTTTTATGTTTTGCTTTTATTTGTGGGTCAATGTGTGTAAGTATTTTGGATAACCAAAAGTTGGATGAAACTAAAAATAAGATACATTTCATTATAATAATATTGTATTTTTAATTACTCAAAACTGATTGAAAATAATAAAGTTACCGGTCTCTATAGATAGCTATTGGGTAAGAAAAAGTATCGAAATTCAAAAGTAAATGTATTTTCTCAATCCTAATATAAAACTTGATAAAATATAATATTTATAATTTTGAAATAGAAAATTATTATGTATATAACTTATACTGGTAATATATTAAACCAGTCCAGAAGCTAAAAATAAAACAGCCTCCGAACACTATGAAAGTTTACAGGGAAGCTCAAAATATTAAGTTAAACATATTTTTCTAAAGAAACTATTTATTAAAATGCTTCTAAGGCTTGCCACTTGAGCTCCCTATCAAAATTTTAATTAAACTAAATAAAAGTACTATTTTATTTTTGAAAAGAAGAATTATAACAAATTTATACTTATTTTGACTAGAAAACATATTTCCATTAAAATGATAAAAATCAAAATTTTATTACGACACTCAAATCTTGAAAAAATTATATTAAATCATTTAATTATTTTACTAAAGGTATTAGAAATAGCGGGATGTTACAGATTCCCTCTACACCATCTCAGATTTGCTGAAGGGGGCGACAACTCTATCCCTAGTTCGCATTGCAGTTGTAACACCCCAATTTGGACTTAGAATTTTCACTAAAAATTTGCGCCATTTTTTTTTATTTAAACATTTCCAAAATCAATTTATTTTAATTCTTTTACAAAAAGATTTTCATAAAACAATTTGATTCATTTGTTTACAAAATAATTTGATACTTAACTTGCGTTATAAAAATTCTATTTCCAAAAAGAGATGTTACCATCCAATACATTTCAAAAAAACTCATTTTCTCCATGTCATATTTAATTGATGGTTAACTTGCGGAAAATAATTTAGGTACATATGAACATGATACAATAACCAAAAAGAACTTCTTTTATTTCATTTAAAATAATCCATATTACAACTGGGGTTACATTCGGGATAGAGTAATCGTGCCCTACCCATCCAAAGATGGAATACAAAACAAAAACTATCCTAGACTATTAGTCTTCATCATTTCCTCCACCGCAAATGTCTGGAATATTCCTTGATTGCTGCTTCTGCTTCCTCCTCGTATGTACGTCGTCTCGCGATCCTCTTTCATCTTGAGCAACCGCTACTTGAGATAGTACATGATCTATCATCTGTGAACATTGTTCCCCAATGTTCACAGGAAAGGGAAATAGAGAGAGTAAGCACTTCCGAACGATATGATCGTCGACGGCGCGGGCTTACCATAGGGGAATATTAAGACCATACAAGCATATTATAAAACAATATATACATCATTATTACCAATCTCTTATAAACAACTTCAGCTAAATACCATAGGGTCCTTCCCACCAAAAGGATAATCTTCATGAAACCATATCCATTATATTTAATTATCTTTAGGCTCTAAGTTTCATTGTCATAACCACCGAAAATTCAAGAAGGGGTACCACACCGAGGCTCAAGGGTTTGGTAGCACACACGTTACATCTCCTCCATCATTCCAACCACATCCTAGTTTGGAAAGCAGATGGGACGTACAGGAACCCTAACCATGCCGGCATCGATGTCGAAGGGTACGCACCAAAGAGTATTCAACAACCGAAGTAAAATCATTTCATCAATACAGTTTCAAAAGTACAGCGACATCTAGCCCCATTCGGGTTCCCTCTCACCATCTAAGATTTGCTCAAGGGGGCGACAGTGCTATCTCTAGTTGATCGTGCAGTTCTTCGCTACGACATTGTCTACAACCGAGAGACAAGTCCTTGTAGTCTTGTCCCGCCTAGAGAAGCGCTCGAGGCTTCTTGACGTTTCACCGTCCTTGCCCTCCCCTATCACAATCGACACTTGAAGAAACACCGACCTCCAAGTATACCTGAGTATCCGTAGATAATTAGGGTGTCTTTCCTCTCCACTACTTCACTCTCAACGCGTAGGTTTAGGAAAGGGGTTCCTAAGTCTTTTAAGTCTTTTCTTAAACCTAAGTTTTGGTCGACCCATTCTAAGCCTCGCTTCTAACGGGCCTCAACCTCTAAGGGACCACAGCCATATTTACTTATAGTACAGTGGATTCCACAAGACTTGAAACCACGGCACAGTCATCCACGTGGTCAGTCACTTAAGGGGATTATGTAACAAAGTTATTTTTGTGGCGCTTGCACCATCACTGTACACTACTATCGCTTTTGCAATTTCACATTATTCTTTAACCATTCTTATATTTCATAATAATATTTACAAAATATGTCAAGTCCTTTTCATGGAACGACCGGTCGAAAAACACAAAGAACTCTTTTCATAGGAACCACCGAACATTAATTATCTTTCCATAAGATGAACCATTATTTCCAAAATATAATATACAATTCAAAAATATTCAACATGGCATAATCAATTATCAACCGACATACAATAAATATCGAGGAATCGTGTTTTTCGTATAAACGGCGGGATACACACTCAATTGCCGTTTTACTACTCGACCGATAGATTCCTAGTTCCGACCTTTGAGATGATACGGAACGTCCTAATATTACCCTCCATGCCACTATGTCGTAAGAAGGCTTCTCTCTCACCTGAGATCCATGCTTACTCTGTTTCAACCTTTGTGTCTACAGCTCCAGCAGCTCGCTCACTTTTGATTCTTTTTATTCTTAAACGATAAACGGTATACAATCAATATCTAGCAAATACCTTATACTATCTATTTACTTAGGTAAGGATAAGACCCAAAGTACCAAAGTACCTTAAAACAGAAATCCTTTTCAAAACAGAATGTCCTTTTTAAGGCGTCAAATAACTTAAAATAATCCCTTTTAAAATTCAAGAAACCCTTTTTGCAAAACATAATTTAAAACTCATCTAATACTTTGAAAACTATTTAGAATACATTTTTATTTCTAAAATACCATACTTTATTACTTATATAACAACTACCACATGTAACACCCCAAATTTTTAATTCCTGATTAATGAAGATTAATTATAAAGGTTTATTTGTAATTAACTACTTTTGTGAAATCCTTGATTATGAAGTCATTTATTATGCATAAAAATATTAGATAATTTCTAATATGTGAAGATAATGTTTTTGCTCATCAGTCCCTATTTTGGGACCTAGAAATAATTTAGAAAGGTTTTGGAGGGAAAGAAAATAAAATAAATATTTTTGAAAAACTGGCCAAAATACTCGAGAACTTCTGTGAATACTCGAGTATTCTGGTCAGAGTTGCACTCGTGAGTGCGTTGGCTGAGTCACCAACTCAGAAACCTCACGAGTTGACACGTTATCGACTCAGGGACACGACCATGGCTTCGTGTCGACCTGCATGCGCGATGAATTCGAGTATTTAAACTCCCTTGTTGATGAAGATCAACCATTTTGGCCCTTTTTGTTTTGGAATTCGAAGTTAGGGTTCTTGATTTCTCTGGTTCGATTCTCCTTCCTTGAGTAGTGTTAGGTCACAAATCATACACCAATACGAAGCTCACATCTAGAGCTTTGTATAGACACCAAAATTGTGAGCTGAGAGTTTGAGTGTTGGAAGAATCGAAGCTCGAAAGTGGGGGTTGTTTGCTGTCAACTGGTTCTGGGAGCTCACTTTGATCCTCGATTGTGGTAAGCTCGTGAACCCTCTTGATCTCAAATTGGTTTTAATCTCTCATGCATGTTGCAGAGAGTAGATTCTAACCTTTTTCCCCAATTTTTGTGCACGATTACTCACTCAAACGATATGGTATTTGGACTCTGCTCACAATGGTGCTGCTCTTTGGTGGTGGAAGTGGTGTGTGCTGGATTGGTGGCTGTTGTGTCGCTGCTGCTGTTCTTTGGTGTTTTTGAGTTTGTCAAAGTATTGTCCAAGATATGGGAGAAGTCATTCATATTGCTAGGATTATAGATTGTGAATTTTGATTTGTGCATGCCATGTGAATTGTACCAAGACATGCTTGCTGGACTTGGAGGTTCAGACAATCACTTGGTCCCTTGTTTTAAAACCTGAATACTGCCTGAAATGAATTGATGATATTAAGTTAAAAGAATTCATGAGTTTGGTTGAGTTATAAGTGATAAGTATGTTAAAATATGACCTTGATGTGGTATGTTTTTGGTAAGTCAATGATGAACCTTGAACAAGTTTGGAGCAAGTTCTAAATATTGCATATGTGCTGTACAAACCTTGTTTTTATGCTAAATGAGGGTAAATTTGATAAAGCTATGTTGAGTTGCATAATATGTGATTTTATGCATAAATGGAAGCATATTTGGATTCTTTGTGAATTGTTGTGATCTTAGTGTTGAGGCAAGTTTCAATTATGTAAATAGAGCTCATTTGACCATTGGATTGAGTTAGAATTACTCAGAATTGGATTTGGCATGTCAAGTTGTTGGAAATGTGGTTTTTATGCATAATTATTGGATTCTCTGTCAAATCTGTGTTTTGATATGAAATAAGTGTTGTAACATGTTTAAATAATGTTATGACAACTCTGTGGATCCATGGAATGGACTGGAAATAAGTAGAAACGAATTTGGTGTGTTAAAACCAAGTTTCAGTGTTTTTTGCTATAAAACACTCGAGTAAAAGACAGAACACTCGAGTAAAATGTTTTCAAAACAATGTAAACTGAGCAAGAACACTCGAGTATTTTGTCTGGTACTCGAGTACCGAGCATGACCTGAGGACAAGTTTAGGTCAAACACTCGAGTCATTCAAGGTCACTCGAGTATTCTGGAAATGTCCAAGAACACTCGAGTAACCCATGAACTACTCGAGTAAATTGTTGAATTGGAAACCCAAATCCTCAGAAAGTCATGAACACTCGAGTAATCTTAAGGACACTCGAGTAATCTGGAAAAGTTGAAGAACACTCGAGTGTAATGAAGTTTACTCGAGTAAATTGTTCAGAACCTGAAAACACCATTTTCAATTCTAACTTAATAAATTAAGGAATTATTGATAATAGTCTAAGGGATCAAGACTTAGAGAAATTGATTAATACAAATAGATCGTTTGGCGACGGTCCTTTTTGATAAAGAAAATAAGCCTAGGTGGCCTGTAAAGTATTAATCAACTTCCCTTAAGTCTAAAGGATAAATTGCATTCATTCTAGAATTAGGATTGAGAGCTAGACTCATTCATCAAGTTATTCACTTAGAAGGGAAACTTGTAATTGAAATATGTTTGAGCATTATAATTGCATTAGATGCTTGTCTAGTGCTATATGTGATGGTTGAAGATTGCATAAGGGGCATGAACAAATAGTTGAGTCTGACCTCTAGATAAGTTGATTCATACAGTATAAGAGATGGAGTAATCATCATGTCCCCTTTAGATTAAAGATGATCATGTCTACTTTGAAGATATAAAGTGTGATTAGTAGTTCATGATCTGGGTAAGATATTGATAAAGGATTCAATAAGCATGATCATGTCAACTTGGTAGTCAATGTCCTAGAACATAAGAAGTTAATGGCTTATAGGACATAAGAGAGAAATTATTACCTCATGATGATAAGTGGAGTAAGTCTAATACCTTGGAACATAAATAGACAATGACTTAAGGAGTATTAACGATACTGTAAGAGTGGTGACGCTTGTTGATTATGAGGATTCAATCCAAATGCGTTAGGGCTTGTTGCCCCGATTCGGATAATGAGCTTTGGATAAGTGGGATCACCCTGATTTCCATATGTTATGGACTATCTCCTGCAAGAAGTCGTTGTGCTTAAAGGATTCCGTATAGTACGGTGTGGCCGTTATACGAAGACATGTGGAACGGTGTGGCCGCCATATGTGGGGTAAGTGTTATGGGATTCCGTATAGTACGGTGTGGCCGCTATACGAAGACATGTGGAACGGTGTGGTCGCCATATGTATGTAATTCCGTATAGTACGGTGTGGCCGCTACACGAAGACATGTGGAACGGTGTGGCCGCCATATGTATGTGATTCCATATAGTACAGTGTGGCCGCTATATGAAGGCATGGAACGGTGTGGCCGCCATGTGTACGATGTGATGATTAATATATGTGTGATGCATCTCATGCATGGTGTACAGGGAATCGTTCAGTGAGGTGCATGCGGGATTGGAAACCATGTAGTACGGTGTGGCCGCTACATGAGACGGTTGGAACGGTGTGGCCGCCACCGTAGAAATGACAAGGTCCTAGAACTATTGGTGGACAATGGTTCAGGGATCATCCCCTTGTATCATTTTAGGATCGTGGTCGATGGGGTTCCAGTATAGAACGGTGTGGCCGCTATGCAGGTTGTGGAAACATCGAGCGCACGATTGCCTATCCCAGAGTGTTGTTTTATGGAAGAGTTGATTATGGAGAAATGGTTTGAGAGACGTGCATGCATGGCATGAGAAATTAATGGTTCTAGCCAATGTTGTTTAATAAGACTCTTGGGCATGTATCTATTATGTTGAAATGATATCTGTAATGTTTGTGTTTGACCAATCATATAATCTGCTTAGGCGATATGACAAGTGACTTACTCCCATCTACCATGTTTGTGGTGGTAGGTTCTTTCAAAGGATAGAATTGAAGTCACTCCGGTAGGAGTGGAAGTGTCTAGAAGAAGCAGCCAGGATGATGTCTCGTCATCCAAATCCTTTTGCAGAAGGATAGAGTTGTGAAGACCAATGCTCTAGGTGTAAAAAGGGGTTTTTGGGAGTTTGTATTATATAAGTATTTTACACTCAGAATATTTTGTAAAAGAAATATTACTCTATGAAAAAAATACATTCTGGTTTTCACACTCCTTATAGAAAAAGTTTTTTGTTAATTCGTATTTTTAATGGACCGGATTTGGGATGTTACATTTATGGTATCAGAGCAATGGTTCCAACTCTCGGCTGTGGAGTATGGTCCTTCCCATACTCAATAAGTTGTGTGACTCTGACCTAAGTTTTTATGAGTGCAGGTCTATCATGGAAGCGAGAAACCGAAACCATACGAATGATATATTAGAAAGGATCACGGCGGTATTAGAGAATATGCAACAACATCAACAACAAGCGAATCAACTGCGTCAATGCAATGCTGAACCTGCTGAGTTTGGAGGACTCACAGAATTTCGTAGTTGCAATCCCCCTAAGTTCGAAGGAGGGTATAATCCTCAGGGAGCTCAAAAATGGTTGCAAGAAGTCCAGAAAATCTTTCGGTCTATGGGTTGTTCAGACGCACAAAAGGTGATATATGCGACTTATATGCTGAATGATAAAGCAGAAACTTGGTGGGATCACGCCAAGCAGTTATTGGAAGCCAAAGATCGGCACATCACTTGGGAGGTGTTTAAGGAAAAGTTCTAAGAAAAATACTTCCCGGAGGATATAAGGAGAAAGAAGGAAGTTGAATTTTTGGAATTAAAGCAAGGGGAGATGGATGTTGGAGAATACGCTGCAAAGTTTGAAGAATTGATGAAGTATTCTCCCTACTACCAGAATCATCCAGATGAAGGATCAAAGTGTATAAAATTCGAGAATGGTCTACGCCCGGATCTGAAGCCAGGAATCAGTTATCAGGGAATAAGGAATTTCCCGATGTTGATAAACATGTGCAGAATCTATGAGGATGATATGAAAGCAAAGGAGGTTTATGAAAAGAATGTCCGGATTAAGAAGAAGCGAAAGATTGAGGAAATGAGAACTCAGTTGGAGGAGGAAGAAAAACAATTAACCATGGAAAAAGAACAATCTGAGGAGCCGGAGCTGTATAGATTGGGATTAGGAAAATCTCAATCGAAGAAAGGTAATCAGAAAGGAAAGGGGAAAGAAATCACATGCCCTCCTTAATGTGAAAGGTGTGGGACACATCACTTTGGATCAAGCTGTGGTGTACCCAAGGGAATCATCTACTTCAGCTGCAGGAAGCCAGGACACTATTCGCCAGACTGTCCAGAGAATAAGAGCAAGAAAGGATCGGGTAGCAAGCGAGGCAAACGAGGTAAACCCTTAGGTTGTCCTTTCTCCTCATCTGAATTAACGTAGTCAGTTATCTCTTTCGATTATGTTAATTGAATCGTTCGATAATTTGAAGACCTAGATATTATTTTTGATCCGAAATTTCTGTGATCGAAACCTTTATCACAATTGGATGTGATAAATATCTGTGGACACTACGGGGAGATAGAAAGATTAGCTAAGAATAGAGAGATTAATGACCACCGGGATAGGACAAATCTTTGTCTCCCCAACGGAAATATCTCTAGCACTTGGCTATCTAGCTAAATCTGATGGTGACAAGTACCCTATGTTTAAGTTCATCTAACTTAAAGATATGTCGTGTGACCTTTCTTGCGAAAGGTTATATCTGTAAGGGATGATTTTATTATTAATGGTTTGAATATTAGGACTGATCACCCTAATGTTTGCAACTATTAAGGAATAAAGTCATATAAATGATTCGTTAATCGTGCGTAAGTAATCAGAGTGCGCAGCGGGAAAAGTTTTTCATTGAAAGTGTATTGCGAATTGTGTTTTTTAGAAAAGTTTTTCCTCAAACAGTTTTGTATCTCATCCGGAAAAGTTTAGTCAAAAGATTTCTTTTGAATTAATTGTAGAATAATTTTCGAAAAAGTTAAAGGAAAACCCTTTTTGGTAAGAAAGGATTTTTATACGCGTTGGAAGCAAAAGTTTTATTCAAAATATTTTCTTTTAAATATCTTATGAAATATTTGGAGTTAAGAAGTTTGAAAAATCCAAGGAATTCTTTTAAGTGGGGGAGGAATCTCCCTAATGATATTTTGGAAGAATAATAATAATATGAGAATAATCTTTTATATGATTTTGAAAATGTAGAATTTTTAAGAAGAATGAATTTCGGGGACGAAATTCCTTTTAAGTGGGGGAGTAGTGTAACACCCCGAATTTTTAATTCCTGGTTAATGAAGATTAATTATAAAGGTTTATTTGTAATTAACTATTTTTGTGAAATCCTTGATTATGAAGTCATTTATTATGCATAAAAATATTAGATAATTTCTAATATGTGAAGATAATGTTTTTGCTCATCAGTCCCTGTTTTGGGACCTAGAAATAATTTAGAAAGGTTTTGGAGGGAAAGAAAATAAAATAAATATTTTTGAAAAACTGGCCAAAATACTCGAGTACTTCTGTGAATACTCGAGTATTCTGGTCAGAGTTGCACTCGTGAGTGCGTTGGCTGAGTCACCAACTCAGAAACCTCACGAGTTGACACGTTATCGACTCAGGGACACGACCATGGCTTCGTGTCGACCTGCATGCGCGACGAATTCGAGTATTTAAACTCCCTTGTTGATGAAGATCAACCATTTTGGCCATTTTTGTTTTGGAATTCGAAGTTAGGGTTCTTGATTTCTCTGGTTCGATTCTCCTTCCTTGAGTAGTGTTAGGTCACAAATCATACACCAATACGAAGCTCACATCTAGAGCTTTGTATAGACACCAAAATTGTGAGCTGAGAGTTTGAGTGTTGGAAGAATCGAAGCTCGAAAGTGGGGGTTGTTTGTTGTCAACTGGTTCTGGGAGCTCACTTTGATCCTCGATTGTGGTAAGCTCGTGAACCCTCTTGATCTCAAATTGGTTTTAATCTCTCATGCATGTTGCAGAGAGTAGATTCTAACCTTTTTCCCCAATTTTTGTGCACGATTACTCACTCAAACGATATGGTCTTTGGACTCTGCTCACAATGGTGCTGCTCTTTGGTGGTGGAAGTGGTGTGTGCTAGATTGGTGGCTGTTGTGTGGCTGCTGCTGTTCTTTGGTGTTTTTGAGTTTGTCAAAGTATTGTCCAAGGTATGGGAGAAGTCATTCATATTGCTAGGATTATAGATTGTGAATTTTGATTTTTTAACACCGGTTTTGGATAAAAACGGTATGATAGTATTTTTGTGTTTTCAGGTCAGTTCTGGACCGTGTCCGGTGTGGAATGGCGAAGGGGTATTTATATGGTTCTTCAATGGCGGTTACTGTAGCTACCGAACCGCTATAGTAACTCTAGAGTCTTCTTTTGCAAGTCGGTTGTTACAGTAACCAACATTGTAGACTCTATAGAGACAGAATATTCTCTGGAATATTCCAGGGATATTTTTAATACTATTTTCTGGAAATAACTGGTATCGTACGTAGGTTACCGTATAATACCCGTATTTCACTATTTGTCTCTTCGTACCGTATATACGTCTACAGTAACGTATTCCACTGTTCATTAAAATAATATTTTATTTTTATTTTTATTTTTTTTAATTAATTAATTTTTTTTTAAATTAATTTTAATTTTTTTTATATGTTTTTTTTTACTAAAATTTTCAAAATTCCATAACTTATTTATTAACCGTCTGATTTCTCTCAAATTTTAAAACAAGTTTCCTATCATATATATCTACATATCTAACTGTCGAATTTGTGTTTAATATTATGAATCTTTTATTATAAATTTTCTATTTTTATACTCTTTATATTAATGAAATTGTGGATGTTACAATTCTCCCCCACTTGCAGTAATTTCGTCCTTGAAATTTAATTGGGAGTCAGTCTTCTGAAGAAGACTGAAGTGGGGTATGTTAAGGTTTTCTAAAATTTTCGGGTATTTTCCTTATATAGAGAACGATGTTTTCTAATGAGACACTTTGGATTTTTATGATTTTTGATTTTAAGTATTTGTTTCCCCCCCCCCCCCCCCCCCACTTAGAATTTTGGTTATTTTCTATTTTTTTTTTATAGATTTAGCTACTTATTTATCAACTATATATAGGATTTGTACTTGTTTCTTAGTAATTCTTAGTTTTCTTCTTAAGACGATTCATAACTTAAATTTAACCATTTGTCCTAATTTATCAGATAAATTATTTGGCCAACTGCATATGAATGATTTACTTCGATAGTTTTCATACTTTTTTCCATCTCTCTATTATTTAATTTTTAATTGTATAAGAATCCTTCAAATATCAGAACACACATATGTAGATATTATTAGTATTCATTATTCAGTTATAGAGTGTTCTTTAAACACATTGTTAAATTCTTTATATCCTCCCTTTTCTTCTCTGTATTCATTCCATTTAGTATTGATACTACGATCCTTTCTTTTTGGGAATCTTAACATCTAAATGTCATTATCCGTATCTAAACAATTTTTATTTTCTGATGTCTTTATTTTATTTAAGTCTCATAATATTTCATTTGACTCGTTGTAATAACTTCCCCTATCAGATTTTATGGATTTGCAGACCATTAAGTCTTTTACCTTTTTCTTGCAAAATTTGAATTTGCTTAGAATTGGATTCTAAATTTCTATTTCCTAGTGTGTGGACACTCGATGTATATTAACAAATTATGAGACATTCTCAAAATATAGCTTTATTTATATTAAATAAAGAAAGCTGGAATATATAATAAATGTTATTCGTATAGGAACTTTATGGAAAAACTTTTTCTTTCTATACACTAAGTTCCATATCCGAAAGCTTTGATTCGAAAACACATTTCTTTCAAAAATGAACGGTTGAGTACCTGTTTGTACTTTCAGCGGAAACGATTTTCAAAATGATTACTGCAGTTGTAATTGAAATAATTTTAAGGATCATAATAATTATACAACCATAGCCCATATATATATAAAAACTCAGGTACCCAAGTATCAGAGATAAAAGTCGAGGTAGCAAAATATAAGGATACAGACCAACAGATATAAAATAACAGCTCTCATAGACCCTCTCAACTATATACAATATAACACAAATCAAAATAAAAGAGTCTTCGAGAGCTGAGCCATGATCCACCCACGCTGATGTCTGATCCCTGGTCTTCCAAAAGCTAAACACCACATCCTAACATGGTCCCCATACTGCACATACTATCAAAACAAAAACACCACATCACTGATTGTCCGCCGCTGGCCCGTCCACGTCCTCTACGGGGTCCTCCTCCTCCTCCTCGTCCGACACCACAGGGGTAGCAACGCGACGCACTGGCTCCGGAGAGGGTGCAAAGCGTACCCTGGTGGCCGAACCAGGACGAGGAGTGGTCGTAGCAGTAGCCTCATCAGAAGTAGAGGGACGTGTACGGGTGGCAGGGCGTCGGACACGTAGGTTATAAAAACGACGTCCATGATGTGGGGGTGGAGAACCAAAACGATAAGTGTAAGCTGGTGGAATGTGCAGTATGTAGATCATGGGGATGCGAAGCCTACGAGGTCGCACTCGAGCAAAGGGGTTAGGATGACGAAAGATCACGTCAACCTCACCCTCGAACACCGCTCGGTGCTCCGCGTAGTCCCACGCTCCTCTACGGAGCGGGCGTAACTCCACGTATGTCAGGTAACGAGCCATCACCTGCAAGGGCATAGGGAGTTAGCAAATACTAACGCATAATAAAATAGACAGGGTACAGTTTTAATCAATTAATACTGTATCTCATACAATTAACAATTCATCATCCATGTTAAACACCAACATCAAGACTTAACTATAAATCAATAGCATATGCAGTCATGATGTATCTAATCTTATCAATGCATGATTGTTGGCCAACTACAACAAATAGGCTACCGTGGCACCTTAAAATAAACATGCCCGATACCCATACGGAGTATCTCATCGAACTCGGCCCGCAAATAAATCAACACCTCTAGAGCTCTTAGAAATGTTGCCGACGTATCCCGTAGGACTACGCCTCATCGAGTCCAGCACCAAATGACATGCCCACACGCACGTGTGTATTTCCGGAAACAGAAGGTGCAACCCCGGTCACCGACACTCCCCCGTGAACCCTTTGGAGCAGACACCCAGGTCCCTCGAGTTCAACCGAAAGGATATGCCCACGCCTCTCGGACGTGTCTCCACACATGTGGGAATCCAAATAATGCAGATGCTATGCATGGCTTTGACTACCCATACTATTCAATGTCATTTAAGTTGTTCGAAGCTGGGACTTGGCATAATTAAACTTCATTTAACATACACTGACTTCCATTAATTTCTAGTTCAGTAATTAAATTGATTCAAACCCTTTGCTAATCAATCACCTCATTAAATTCTGTTCCTTTTACAAAAATTCAGTCACTAATAGATGAACAGAGTCTATTAATCGAGTATTGCATTAGATTACTCGAGTAATATTTTTGCACCTTTCGCATTACTCGAGTGACAGCTCGAATTACTCGAGTAATATTTTTGCACCTTTCGCATTACTCGAGTGACAGCTCGAATTACTCGAGTAATATTTTTGCACCTTTCGCATTACTCGATTAACAGATCTATTACTCGAGTAGTACTGCATATATTTCAAATTATTCAAAGTTTTAAGGTGTTACTCGATTAATACTTCAGATTAATCGAGTAATCCTCTTGCACTCATCAGATAAATCAGAATTTTCACACATTACTCGAGTGACAGCTCGAATTACTCGAGTAAATTATGCAGTAAAACACTGCTGAACTGGTTTTTATATGTCAAACTCATGCCAATCCAATTTTTACCAAAGTTAAGCTTCAAACCAACTTAAATACATTACATTAAACTTGTTCATAGCATCAATTTCAAGCATTAACACCAAAATCACAGAATCATAACAATTTCCCCCAATTTTGACCTAAAACACAACCTCACATACCAATTCCTTAATTACCCAATTTTAGATCAAATTGAAGGTTCAATTAGCTTTAGATATCAAAATCTAACATGTTCCAATTCAGTTTTAAGATCAAATTGGCCTCCAAGCCATTGTCCCCTAACCTAGTGCCCTTTGAACCTCATGGTGGTTCAACCAATATTCAAATCAATTCCTCAATCTATTCTAGCATTAGTAAAGCTTCTCCCTTACCTCAATGAAGCTTTTTGATTGCAAAGGCAGCAAAGAAACTCACAGAATCCACAAACTCCAAATGCTCTGTTTTTGGTTCCAAAACAGGTTCAGCAGAGCAAGTTCGGGTGATGATTTGACAAACCAAACGTACATGAAAATGAGTAATCTTGGTCAATATAGAAACTAGACATTGCAAACTCTAAATAGAAATCAAAATGGCACGATTTGAGACCCTCTACCTACCAAAATCGAAAGCTTGAACTTGGCTTCTCAAAACTGAAACTGCAACTTTCAGTTTCTTGATCCCAACTTCAAGCAATTCGTTCTCCTTGCTCCAGCCACCAAAACACACGATTCTTGTCTCAAATTAAAGGTCTTGTGACAAGCTTGAAGAAGGTATCAAGCTCATCAAATGTGTATGGGTAGGGATTAAGAACGAAGATGAAGAACAGAGAGGGTTCAAACAAGATTTCAACAGAGTTTCCCCTTCTTTTTCTCAATTTCCACCAATTTTCCTCAACCAAGATCATGAATTTATAGCCTAAATCCTTCTCCATGCATGCTAACACGTGTTTCCAACTAATCCAGTCGGTGCTAGGTGTTAAAATTTGAATTACTCAACTTGTTGAATCATCAAACACACTTTCTTCAGCTTCAGCACCACTGTTACTCGAGTAAATTGATCGGCTACTCGAGTAACGCACTCAGATTTTAAAAATTATTATTTTATTCACTTTCCCTCCAAATATCTTTCCAATATTACCTCTTAGGTCCTTTCCAAGGACTAAACTGCAAAAATCCTTATTTTTAGAGCACAAATTATTTTCTCTCACTTTTCCTTAGATAATTTTTTTTAATATAACAATAAATTAATAAATAAAACTAACTAATTCCATATAATTAGTTTTATTTAAATATTCCTTTTATTTACTTGGGAACAAAAATTGGGGTATTACATTTCTCCCCCACTTACAAGAATTTCGTCCTCGAAATTCCTCTTACAAAAACAACTCAGGATAATCTTTTCTCATCTTATCTTCTAATTCCCAAGTTGCTTCTGATACATCAGCATTTTCCCAAATAACTTTGACTAAAGGAATTTCTTTTCCCCGCAACTGCTTCATTCTTTGATCTTCAAAGCTCTCCCAACACCAGTTGTCGGTCTTACGCGAATAAAAACATGATCGCCCTCTCCAAACTCCAAGGATCTTCTCCTTTTATCCGCATAACTTTTCTGTCGGCTTTGCGCTGTCTTCATCTTTTCTCTGATCATTTGAATCTTCTCAGAGGTTTCCTGAACAAGCTCAGGTCCAATAATTGTTTGCTCCCCCACTTGGAACCAACATAGGGGAGTTTGGCACTTCCTTCCGTACAAAGCTTCGAACGGTGCCATTCCAATACTGGTGTGATAACTGTTATTGTAGGTAAACTCTATCAGAGACAAGAGTTTATCCCAACCTTCCTGACTTTCTAACACACATGCTCTTAGCAAATCCTCAAGAGACTGGATAGTCTTTTCCGACTGACCATCAGTCTGGGGATGGTAAGCAGAACTCATTCTCAACTTTTATCCCAGAGACTGCTGCAAACCCTTCCAAAACTTCGAAGTAAATCTCGGATCTCGATCCGAAACAATACTTGAAGGTATACCATGCAGACGAACAATCTCCTTGATGTACAATTCAGCAAACTTATCCATGCGATAGCGCATATTAACTAGAATGAAATGCGCCGACTTGGTCAATCTATCAACGATTACCCAAATCGCATCATGCCCTCCAACAGTCCTTGGTAATCCAGACACAAAATCCATTGATATGCTATCCCATTTCCACCCAGGGATATCCAAGGGTTGTAATTCACCGCCTGGCTTCTTATGCTCAGCTTTCGCCTTCTGACAAATCAGACAAGAAGCAACATACGAAGCAACATCTTTCTTTAACCCAGACCACCAAAACAGCTTCTTCAAATCTTGATACATTTTGGTTGATCCCTGATGAATACTCATCCGACTTTTATGCGCTTCGTCTAGGATCAGTCTTCTTATCTCTAGATCTTTTGGAATACAAATCCGATCTTTGAATCGGAGAATTCCATCACTTCCAACCTGGAAGTTTGGTTCCTTCCCTTCCAACATAAGCCTTCTTTTCTCTTGCAGTTCTTCATCTATCTGCTGAGATTCCCGAACTTGAATCAGGAATTCATTGGTAATTTGCAACTTACCAAGCATAATGCATTCTCTTTCCACTTGCATCGTCATACTTAAATCACGAAACTTCTCGATTAGAGAAAATTCCTTGATCATCATTGAACTCATATGAAGAGTCTTCCGGCTTAAAGCATCAGCTACTACATTTGCTTTACCGGGATGGTATTGGAGCTCGAAATCATAATCCTTAATAAACTCCATCCAACGCCTTTGCCTCATATTCAACTCTTTCTGGTCAAACAGGTACCTCAAACTCTTATGGTCACTAAATACCTTGAAGGTAGTGCCATAGAGGTAGTGTCTCCAAATCTTCAGAGCGAAGACAATAGCAGCAAGCTCTAAATCATGCGTCGGATAGTTGACCTCATGCACTTTCAACTGCCTGGATGCGTATGCTACCACTTTTCTATCTTGCATTAAAACACATCCAAGTCCTTGCCTCGAAGCATCACAATAAACATCGAAGCTTCTATGTGGGTCAGGCAACACCAACACTGGTGAGGACGTCAACTTCTCCTTTAACAACTGAAAACTTTCTTCACACTTATGATCCCACAAGAAAGGTTGATCTTTACGAGTCAACTTAGTCAATGGCAAGGCAATCTTCGAAAATCCTTCAATGAATCTTCGATAGTATCCAGCTAAACCCAAGAAACTACGAACTTCCGTCACAGTCTTTGGCTGTTCCCACTTCAGCACAGCTCCAACTTTAGCTGGATCTACAACAATGCCTTCCTTGGTGATAACATGTCCCAAAAAGTTCACCTTGTCCAACCAAAACTCACACTTAGGAAGTTTGGCATACAACTGCTTCTCCTTCAAGATCCCCAACACAATCTTGAGATGTTCAGCATGATCCTCAGGACTCTTGGAATAGATAAGAATATCATCGATGAATACTACCACGAACGAATCCAGATAAGGTCTGAAAATCCGGTTCATATAATCCATGAAGATAGCAGGAGCATTCGTTAGCCCAAACGGCATAACCACATACTCATAATGACCATATCTTGATCTGAAAGCCGTC
The DNA here is from genome assembly GCA_037953625.1 of Crotalaria pallida. Taxonomy (NCBI): domain Eukaryota; kingdom Viridiplantae; phylum Streptophyta; class Magnoliopsida; order Fabales; family Fabaceae; genus Crotalaria; species Crotalaria pallida. The sequence goes on from CM075653.1 coordinate 31,886,661, forward strand.
TTCGGAATGTCTTCATCCCGAATTCGAATCTGATGATATCCCGACCTTAGATCGATCTTAGAAAACACTGAAGCTCCTCGAACTTGATCCATAAGATCGTCAATCCTTGGCAAAGGGTAGTTGTTCTTGATCGTGACCTTATTCAGCTGACGATAGTCCACACACATTCTCATGCTACCGCCCTTCTTCTTAACAAACAACAACGGGGCTCCCCAGGGCGAAACACTCGGCCTTATCATTTGCTTCTGCAGCAATTCTTCAATATGTTTCTTCATCTCAGCCATCTCCGGTGGTGCCATCCTATACGGAGCAATCGAGATAGGTCCGGTTCCAGGTACGAGATCGATTCCAAACTCAATCTCACGCTTTGGCGGTAATCCTGGAATTTCTTCTAGAAACACTTCCGGAAAGTCTCTAACCACCGGAATATCCTCAATCTCCACTTCCTTCTTCTCTTCCACAATTGAGGAGAATAGACAAACATACCCTTGGGGTTCAAAATTTAAGGATTCATGGTTTCGGAACTGGATCGTCTTTTCCTCACAGTCTAAGATAACTTGATTTCGATGCAACCAATCCATTCCTAGAATCACATCTATCTTAAGCATGGGTAAACAGATTAAATCTACTGAGGATATATGGTTTAGGACCATTATCTTACAATCTTTGCAAACCTTAGAAACAACACAAGGGTTGTTGGTGAGGGTTTCAAGCTTTAGATGATAGGGTGACTCAGATACTACTAACTTTAAGCGATTTACACACTCATAAGACACAAAAGAGTGTGTGGCTCCGGAATCAAACATAACAACACAGGGTTGGGTATTAAGAAAATAGATACCTTGGATTAGGCCAGATGATGGGGTTAATTCCATTCCACTCAAAGAAAACACTTTTCCAGCAACAGCGGGTCTGCTTACTCCCTCTTTCTTTATCGGCTCCTTGCATTCACGAGAATAGTGCCCTTTCTTCCCACAATTGAAACAAAGGCCATGCTGAGCAGCATAACAGTTTGTTCCAAAATGGAAACGGTCACACTTCTCGCACTTACGATTACTTGTTTGAGGAGTACCTTTACCACCATTCATTTCCTTCCCTTTTCCTTTATGATAATAAGGACCCTTACTCCGGTTGTTGAAATTTTTCTTCCTGATGGGTCCAGTCCCTGATTGACTCCTCCTTTGTGCCTCTTCCTCTTTCTTATCATCTTCATAAACTCGGCACATCTCTACTAAAGCAGGAAAACTTCTCACCTTCTGATATCCAAAAGCAGACTTTATCTCCGGCTTGAGCCCATTCTCAATCTTGATGCATTTGGACCTCTCGTCCGGGTTGAGTTGATAGTACGGAGAATACTTGATAAGCTCCTCGAACTTTGCTGCGTATTCCCCTACACTCATGTCTCCTTGTTTCAATTGCATAAATTCCAACTCCTTCTTTCTCCTTTGATCCTCAGGAAAGTATTTATTGAGAAATTTCTCAACAAACACATCCCAAGTAATCAACCTTCCTTCATAATTCAAAAGTTGTATGGTGTGATGCCACCAATTCTCAGCTTCACCACACAACATGAAAACTGCAAACTACACTCTTTGAGCATCGATGCATTCCATAGTGCGAAAGATCTTGTTCAACTCCTGAATCCAACGATTCGCTTCCTCAGGCTTGTGACCTCCTTCAAACTTTGAAGGTTTAAAGCGTCGAAATTCCGAGAAAGTCTTCGACTCCTGGTTCTCTGCTTGCACAGGCTGAGGAGGCGGATTAGATTGTTGCTAACGCATATTCACTAATACATCAGTCAACCTCTCTATGGCCTCGGCCATATGATTATTATAGTTTCTGGTAGACATCTTAAACCTGCACTGAAGATTCTACATCAGGCTAACATCCTAACGAGAAGTATGCATGACACACCTCTTTCCAATTCTAAAACTCACTATACATAGACGCTAAAGCAAGCATCTAAAACAAATATTACCTTTTGGAGATCACAGATCAGCATCAGTTCGCAGGATCACAGCTTTGATACCAACAAATGTGGACACTCGATGTATATTAACAAATTATGAGACATTCTCAAAATATAGCTTTACTTATATTAAATAAAGAAAGCTGGAATATATAATAAATGTTATTCGTATAGGAACTTTATGGAAAAAATTTTTCTTTCTATACACCAAGTTCCATATCCGAAAGCTTTGATTCGAAAACACATTTCTTTCAAAAATGAACGGTTGAGTACCTGTTTGTACTTTCAGCGGAAACGATTTTCAAAATGATTACTGCAGTTGTAATTGAAATAATTTTAAGGATCATAATAATTATACAACCATAGCCCATATATATATATAAAAACTCAGGTACCCAAGTATCAGAGATAAAAGTCGAGGTAGCAAAATATAAGGATACAGACCAGCAGATATAAAATAACAGCTCTCATAGACCCTCTCAACTATATACAATATAACACAAATCAAAATAAAAGAGTCTTCGAGAGCTGAGCCATGATCCACCCACGCTGATGTCTGATCCCTGGTCATCCAAAAGCTAAACACCACATCCTAACATGGTCTCCATACTGCACATACTATCAAAACAAAAACACCACATCACTGATTGTCCACCGCTGGCCCATCCACGTCCTCTACGGGGTCCTCCTCCTCCTCCTCGTCCGACACCACAGGGGTAGCAACGCGACGCACTGGCTCCGGAGAGGGTGCAAAGCGTACCCTGGTGGCCGAACCAGGACGAGGAGTGGCCGTAGCAGTAGCCTCATCAGAAGTAGAGGGACGTGTACGGGTGGCAGGGCGTCGGACACGTAGGTTATAAAAACGACGTCCATGATGTGGGGGTGGAGAACCAAAACGATAAGTGTAAGCTGGTGGAATGTGCAGTATGTAGATCATGGGGATGCGAAGCCTACGAGGTCGCACTCGAGCAAAGGGGTTAGGATGACGAAAGATCACGTCAACCTCACCCTCGAACACCGCTCGGTGCTCCGCGTAGTCCCACACTCCTCTACGGAGCGGGCGTAACTCCACGTATGTCAGGTAACGAGCCATCACCTGCAAGGGCATAGGGAGTTAGCAAATACTAACGCATAATAAAATAGACAGGGTACAGTTTTAATCAATTAATACTGTATCTCATACAATTAACAATTCATCATCCATGTTAAACACCAACATCAAGACTTAACTATAAATCAATAGCATATGCAGTCATGATGTATCTAATCTTATCAATGCATGATTGTTGGCCAACTACAACAAATAGGCTTCCGTGGCACCTTAAAATAAACATGCCCGATACCCATACGGAGTATCTCATCGAACTCGGCCCGCAAATAAATCAACACCTCTAGAGCTCTTAGAAATGTTGCCGACGTATCCCGTAGGACTACGCCTCATCGAGTCCGGCACCAAATGACCTGCCCACACGCACGTGTGTATTTCCGGAAACAGAAGGTGCAACCCCGGTCACCGACACTCCCCCGTGAACCCTTTGGAGCAGACACCCAGGTCCCTCGAGTTCAACCGAAAGGATATGCCCACGCCTCTCGGACGTGTCTCCATACATGTGGGAATCCAAATAATGCAGATGCTATGCATGGCTTTGACTACCCATACTATTCAATGTCATTTAAGTTGTTCGAAGCTGGGACTTGGCATAATTAAACTTCATTTAACATACACTGACTTCCATTAATTTCTAGTTCAGTAATTAAATTGATTCAAACCCTTTGCTAATCAATCACCTCATTAAATTCTGATCCTTTTACAACAATTCAGTCACTAATAGATGAACAGAGTCTATTAATCGAGTATTGCATTAGATTACTCGAGTAATATTTTTGCACCTTTCGCATTACTCGAGTGACAGCTCGAATTACTCGAGTAATATTTTTGCACCTTTCGCATTACTCGAGTGACAGCTCGAATTACTCGAGTAATATTTTTGCACCTTTCGCATTACTCGATTAACAGATCTATTACTCGAGTAGTACTGCATATATTTCAAATTATTCAAAGTTTTAAGGTGTTACTCGATTAATACTTCAGATTAATCGAGTAATCTTCTTGCACTCATCAGATAAATCAGAATTTTCACACATTACTCGAGTGACAGCTCGAATTACTCGAGTAAATTATGCAGTAAAACACTGCTGAACTGGTTTTTATATGTCAAACTCATGCCAATCCAATTTTTACCAAAGTTAAGCTTCAAACCAACTTAAATACATTACATTAAACTTGTTCATAGCATCAATTTCAAGCATTAACACCAAAATCACAGAATCATAACAATTTCCCCCAATTTTGACCTAAAACACAACCTCACATACCAATTCCTTAATTACCCAATTTCAGATCAAATTGAAGGTTCAATTAGCTTTAGATATCAAAATCTAACATGTTCCAATTCAGTTTTAAGATCAAATTGGCCTCCAAGCCATTGTCCCCTAACCTAGTGCCCTTTGAACCTCATGGTGGTTCAACCAATATTCAAATCAATTCCTCATTCTATTCTAGCATTAGTAAAGCTTCTCCCTTACCTCAATGAAGCTTTTTGAATGCAAAGGCAGCAAAGAAACTCACAGAATCCACAAACTCCAAATGCTCTGTTTTTGGTTCCAAAACAGGTTCAGCAGAGCAAGTTCGGGTGATGATTTGACAAACCAAACGTACATGAAAATGAGTAATCTTGGTCAATATAGAAACTAGACATTGCAAACTCTAAATAGAAATCAAAATGGCACGATTTGAGACCCTCTACCTACCAAAATCGAAAGCTTGAACTTGGCTTCTCAAAACTGAAACTGCAACTTTCAGTTTCTTGATCCCAACTTCAAGCAATTCGTTCTCCTTGCTCCAGCCACCAAAACACACGATTCTTGTCTCAAATTAAAGGTCTTGTGACAAGCTTGAAGAAGGTATCAAGCTCATCAAATGTGTATGGGTAGGGATTAAGAACGAAGATGAAGAACAGAGAGGGTTCAAACAAGATTTCAACAGAGTTTCCCCTTCTTTTTCTCAATTTCCACCAATTTTCCTCAACCAAGATCATGAATTTATAGCCTAAATCCTTCTCCATGCATGCTAACACGTGTTTCCAACTAATCCAGTCGGTGCTAGGTGTTAAAATTTGAATTACTCAACTTGTTGAATCATCAAACGCACTTTCTTCAGCTTCAGCACCACTGTTACTCGAGTAAATTGATCGGCTACTCGAGTAACGCACTCAGATTTTCAAAAATTATTATTTTATTCACTTTCCCTCCAAATATCTTTCCAATATTACCTCTTAGGTCCTTTCCAAGGACTAAACTGCAAAAATCCTTATTTTTAGATCCCAAATTATTTTCTCTCACTTTTCCTTGGATAATTTTTTTTAATATAACAATAAATTAATAAATAAAACTAACTAATTCCATATAATTAGTTTTATTTAAATATTCCTTTTATTTACTTGGGAACAAAAATTGGGGTATTACATAGTGGACTTCCTCTTCGTATAAAGATCCATTTATATTATTTTGTTATATCTTAATTCCCACATTCAATTTGCTTTTTACATAGTTTTAAACAGTCACATCTACAGTCTAGGATCGTCCTAGTTTTTTGTTTAAATTATAGATTCAAATCTTTACACAGATATGATATTCTTTGTTATATAAAGCTTTACAATTCCCCTTTTTAACACTCAATATACCTTACTATATTAAGTCATTTTCATAAAGTCTAGGTTCATTCATCATGTCTTCATGTTTGTACCTCATAGCTCAAAAATGAATTATTTTAATTCAATGTATTCATTACATCTTTATTACAAATTCGAGGATGTTAATAGATTTTCAAACGGCTTGATTAGGCTCTCCTCCATAAGTTAATCAATCACTTAATCATAATTAATTATATAGTGCATATCATTCAATCTACCGATTGATACTTACTGCTTACTCTCGACTTTTCTTTTCTTCCTTTTGTTTTATCAATTAGGTATCTAATATTCGTATTCTAACTACCATACTAAGATATTGAAAAAAAATCTTTCAAATTTAAATGTAATGTTGTCATTCATTATAGTCAATTCATTATTATCTTATACTCAAACTTTCACTCTACGATGGTATTTATGCATCTTTAATTAATGGCCCATAAGATTTAGGATTTTCATATATTCATCCCATAGTTTGTCAATCATATAGTCATTTTTATTTCTTCAATATCTATCATCGTAAAATTCGAGGATATGATATCCAAAATTTATGAAGTACACATTTTTAATTTCAATTCCAACAATTTCAATATCTATTAGATATTCTAGCTTATTCATAAATTCACACCCAAAGTTTTTAATCATCTTATATTCAACTTATCGACCTATTTTCCATTTTATTATCAATCTACATACATGTGTTTTCATAACCAATATTTTGTTCAATTTTCGTCACTTCATATTTATTTAATTTTATATAATTAAACTTTATCTTAATCAACTTCATATTTCATTATTTTTATTTTATCAAAATCACTTAATTGATCCTTAATTCTTCATTCATGTCTAATACTCATGCAATTACTATTGCAACTTATGCAAAATACTTTATCACTTTTTCCCTTAATTTCAATCTTTTTATATTAAGAAAATATGATTTGGAGTGTCTCAATTCTTTCGATATACTTTTTCTATTAAAGTTATCGGAAATGGATATTAGTTATGGAACTCATTAAAATTTCACTTCTTGATAAGCTTGACTTTTATCTTTTAAATACTAATCTCATATATTCTAGTCATTCTTACTTTTCCCTTGCACGGTTCCATAGCTAATTCCTCTCCACGACTTATTTCAACACCACTTTTATTATTTGATTTCATACACATTCTCATATCAAAGAATATAGAGGGTAAAAAAAACTAGCACCGATTAAGATTAGAAAATCACTTTTTCTTTCGTACGAGGTGCTCAGATTTCTAGATTTTGATAGTACTACCTCGTATACTATTTCAAAACTTTATATATCTCATCTTCACTTCTTGTTAGTTCAATACTAAGGATTTCTCTTTGATTTTCAAATTTCCACAAAATCTTTTCATTCTTTTGCCACCCACTATTATTTGCAAATGGATAAGTATTCTCCTTCTCCCTTTTCTTTCTCGCACCGAATTCCTAGTGCGATCTCCTAGGTTCTGGTACTAAAAATCATTCTTTTCATATACATTTTTAACTTTTCTGATACTTTCCATTTGCAAACAATTTTCTCTTTTCTCATTTTATCTCTCTTCCATCTCTCTTTTCTTTTTTTTTCTTTTTCTCTCTCTCTCTCTTCACTTTTCTCTTTCACTCTTTTTCATTCATCAAATCTTCTTGTCATTTTCAGTATTGTTGTATGAGACATTTATTATTCTTTCATTTCACTCAATTTCCTCACTTCACCCTCCACTCCAGGGAAAGACCAAACCGGGAGTAAGTGTCCCTCTACCACTGCTTGCACGGTACTGGCCACTCTTTCTCTTTCTCATTCTCGGTCCAGTACAACTTTGGGTTGCAGGCCCAAGTTGGCTATAGCAGGGAACCACCCTCAACCGGTCAACGAAATGACTCTGTGATCGTAGTTAATGCAGAACCAATCCCCCGACATGGGTGGCCAGTCCAATGTCCTCCTAGGAGATCAAAGTTCTACCCACGTTAACTCCCACGGTTGTTTCATTAGCACAACCTAGTCACATATCATTCACGTCCATCAGTTCATTGGACCTTCGCGAAATGTCCTTCAGCCCAATTGAACCTTCACGTCTTGTCTTTCCCAACTTCCTCACCGTCCACCTTATGACTTCAATATTTTCGCATTTATGTAAGGCAACTTACATTCTCAATTTGATTCAATTTCAATTTATAACTTTTCCAAATGGAATGGCTCAATTGATTTAGAATCCCATTTTTTATTGTTTTATTAAGTCAAATATTATTTACCGGGCTTCTAAGTCAATTGAGTAATTCCTAAATCATTTCATTTCAAAATTTTATTCACATTGCAACACATCTTTATTTGAGAATGTAATTTGTCTTACATAAATTAGTTTACCAAGTTTATTGAAAAGGAAAACTAAACATCAATCCTTGAACTTTTGTAAACAAATTTATTATTTGGAGAAAGCATGTAATTTAATTCAAAAACACTTATTTTTAAAGATTTTCCTTTTCATTGACCTTAGTATTTTCTCATCACTCATGTTGTGGTTCATAATGTAATGGATTTTCAAAGGGACTTAAATCATCTTTCTCTTTATTTACAATTGAGTATTTGCATTTTCAAAATCATCCTTTTTCTTCATTCAAGTCCCGTTGAGAATATGAGATAATTTTTTAGCACTTTTTCAATACTATAGCCATTGGAAAGGGATTTAATTTCAAAAGCTCATTCTTTTCAAACTTGAATTAAATCTGGAAGTAAAATCTTGAAAAATTAAGTTAAATCAATCATAGAGTCTTCCTTTCCTTTCCAATGACATAAATGTATTCTTTATGAACCATTCAACATTTAATTCACCTTTCTTTTCTCCCTCCATATTTCACTCTCATTTGTCTCATACAAACAATACCATTCTTTGATATTGGTTGGCTACGCATTCTCTAGCGGACTCCAACCATATCAAGTAATTCCCATGGCCCCCTAGCTTGACATTGGTCAGCTACGCATTCATCGGCGGACCCCGACTGTGTGCAACACACTAGTCAGCTACATCGAGGTGGCCCCCGACCATGCCAAGTAGGCTTCATGGTTCTTATCTCTTTTCTCTCGTAATATTTCATCATATTTTCTTCAAATATCTCATTTCTTTCTATCTTTCTTGGTGGAAAAAGACAAAACTTTTCTTTTTATTCGGAATCCCTTAGTATTGACTAACACTCTGTTTATTTATTTCTCGGTGCTATATCTTTTGACTTCCATTTATTCACCAATCTATCGCTTAATTCATTTTATATCTCACTCATTGTGAATAAGAAGGGCTTCGAACAAGAGATTCACAATAGGGTAGGGACCATTTCCCCGGGCCGAAAGGAAAGAACTGCTCTGATACCATATTGCAACATCCCAATTTTACTTTTAAAAAATATGCTCATTTTTATAAAATTTATTTAATTTATTGTTTAATTTAGAAAGCATTAATTAAATTGTTGAATAAAATACTAGGATTTACAACATTGTATAAGAAATTTTCAAAATAAATGTTCATTCTTTTAAACCTTTACTATTGTGAATCTCTTGTTCATCGCTCATTCGAGATTTACGTAAAAATATTAAGTCTCAAGGAGTGAGTTATTTTGCTTTAAATATAATGATTTAGTTAAAATATAAAGTTAAAAATAATGAAAACTATATATATATATATTTATAATTTGTTAGGATAGTTTCTAATTATTTTTAAGTCACTAAATTAATCATAAATTAATTTATTCGTGTCAATAATATATGTTATACCTTAAATTTTATTAAGCGAATAAATTGGGAAGTGAAATTCGCTATATTCAAAACTTAATTTAAATTATGCAAATGTATAAAAATTCAGGATTTAAGTTATTAATGGGTGTACTAATATTTATAATTCTTTCTTTTCTTTTTACCTCCTTTGATTTTAGACTTTAAGTTTTATAATTTGGTCATTATTTGTTTGTTTGTTTGTTGTGGCTGGCGAGGGTGACCTCGGTCCTACGTATCCCATAGAAATCCATATTCCATAGGAATCAAGCCACACGTAGTTCTTGCTTAAAGTCGAGTTATTAGGATTTTTAGTCTTATTTTTAACACAAAACCTATGCTAAATCATTTACTTTTAATAGTTTAGTTAAATTCTTTCTATTCAATAATTAATTTATTCTTTGAAAAATTCCCAATAATATTGTCTCAATAGGTTATACAAAACGATTTCCCCAGGTAAGTGGAGGAGTCTCGGCTGATGACTCACTTAATACCCACTTTCCTTAGGCTCTACTTATCGCCTTGGTGACAGGATTCGTTCTGAGACTTAGAGTAATATATTAATCGGGAATCTTCCTTTATTTTAACAGAGTGATACCTTATTTTTCACATATTTAATTTTTTTAGAAAAATATCTTTTGATATTCAACTTGGCAAAATAATAGCTTATAATATTATTTTCTTTAGAATAAAAGCTATTTTTAAGTATTTAAACTGACAGAACTTTAACATATAATGGTTTACTTTTCAAAAACTGACAGAACTTTAACATATAATGGTTTATCTTTGGAAATAACTGGTATCGTACATAGGTTACCGTATAATATCCGTATTTCAGATTTGTCTATTCGTACCGTATATACGTCTACAGTAACGTATTCCACTGTTCATTAAATAATATTTTATTTTTGATTTTTTTTAATTAATTTTAATTTTTTTTATATGTTTTTTTTTACTAAAATTTTCAAAATTCCATAACTTATTTATTAACCGTCGGATTTCTCTCAAATTTTAAAACAAGCTTCCTATCATATATATCTACATATCTAACGGTCGAATTTGTGTTTAATATTGTGAATCTTTTATTATAAATTTTCTATTTTTATACTCTTTATATTAATGAAATTGTGGATGTTACAAATAACATCAAATCATACTTTCACAAATTCACTTTTATAATTTCTTTTTACTCTATACACTTATATTAAAGGTCCTATCATAAAAATCTTCATACTAATTCATTCCAAAACAATTTTTATAGTTGATGCAACCAATCTAGAATTTTGGACAGCATACTCTACAAGTCTTGCAAAGTCACTTTTTCTTTTTAGCTTTTAAATTATGAAAATCATCTCCAATCATAATATAACTTTTAAAACATAATCATAACATCCTAAGGATAAATCTCAATTTTTCTTTCACTACAAATTTCTCTTCTAAGCACCTTATAACAACTACCATGTCCAGACCACTCATACAGCATGACTTTAAAGTATTTTTCTTTTGATGCAAATTTTTAATCAGACCAAGCAGTAAACAAATTTTGCAAAATCATGTTATAAACATGTAACACCCCAAAATTTTAATCCCCGATTAATGAAATGTTAATTATAATTTAATTATAATTAATAGTTTTCAAATTAATCCTTGATTAAAATATGTGTGTATGTAATTAGCTTGCATGTGAGAAATTATTTAATAAATAATTTAAATGCCTAAAATGTATATTTTGCATATTAGTCCCTGGGTTGGGACCTAGAAGCAATTATAGGAAAGATTTTGGAGGGAAAGTAAATAAAATAATTATTTTTCAAAATCTGGGTAAAACACTCGAGTATTTTCTGGAATACTCGAGTATTCTGGGTCAAACTGCACGAGTTAGTGCGTTTGGTGAGTCACAGCCAACGATTTCGTGATGGTGACACGAAATCACCACCATGCCAACGCCATAGGCGTCGTGTCGCCCCGCATGAGCTTTCCATTGGCCTATTTAAACGCATCATTGTCCCTTGGTCGAGAATTTTGATTAACTTGTTGAAGATTAGAAGAGTTAGGGTTTTCAAATTGTGTTCTTCGATTCTTCCTCTGTGAGCTGAGTTGAGTGATAATCTATACACCAATACAAAGCTCACATCACGAGCTTTGTATAGACACCAAAATTGTGAGGTTTGAGTGTGTGGATTGAGAGAATCGAAGTCTTGAAGTGGAGCTGTTCTTGCTTGAGTTGGTGTCTGGAGCTCACTGTGATCATCGATTCTGGTAAGCTCTTGAGTTCTTGAGTCTCAAACTCAATTCCTTTAGTTAGATGATGTTGCATAGAGCTTAGAAATCTAATTTTCCCCAATCTAATTCTCTGTTTCATGTACGAACCAATTCCATTTTGGTATGGTACTCAAAACTGTCATGCATGAGAAGTTCAAGTGGATTTCTGGGTTTGGAGAGCTTTCTTTGGATTTCTTTCTGTTGATTCACATCTGAGAGGTAAGGGGAAGTAATTATATTCACTAGATAGAGTTTGAAATCCATTAAATGTGTTAGAGAGCCACCAAGAGGCTCTAAGGGCTTAGATTCTATAGGAACTTTGGTTTGGAGACCAATCCATGCTCTAAATCCGTATTGAGCAAGTTTGTTATCATGCATGTGAACTTAAATGAGCTTTGTTTCATGAATATTATGCTTATTGTGTGATTTGAGGTATTGAGTTGTTAAAATGCCTTTTTATGCATAATCAATGATTTCTCTGTCAATTCTGTGTTTTGAATTGAAATAAGTGTTGTAACATGTTTGATTAATGATATGTTAACTCTGTGGATCCCTGAAATGGACTTAAATTGAGTAGAAATGAAAATGGCATGTTAAAACCAGTTTTCAATACTGTCAGCTGCGAAACACTCGAGTAAATGGCAAAGTACTCGAGTAAATCGTGTTCAAAATAAAGTAAATGTCATAAGAACACTCGAGTATTTTGTCTGGTACTCCAGTATCGGGCATGAACTGAGAATTGTTATAGGTCAAACACTCGAGTCATTCAAAGTCACTCGAGTATTCTGGAAAAGTCCAAGAACACTCGAGTAACTCATGAACTACTCGAGTAAATTGTTGAAATTCAAACCCAAATCCTCAGAAAGACATGAACACTCGAGTAAGCTTAAGAACACTCGAGTAATCTGGAAAATCTCCAGAACACTCGAGTATTCTGAACTTTACTCGAGTAAAATGCCCAGAATCTGAAAACATCATTTTCAATTCTAACTTAATTAATTAAGGAATTATTAAGGATAATTCAAGGGATCAAAGACTTAGAGAAATTGATAAATACAAATAGATCGTTCGGTGACGATCCATTTTGAAAATTAAGCCTAGGTGGCAAGTAAAGTATTAATCAATTTCCCCTAAGTCTAAAATGCATTCATTCTGGAGTTTGGATGGTAGGACGTATTCATGTTTCGATAAACATGTGGAGGGCCTCTGGGAGTGCCAATACGCTTGCTTGATGACACGTCGATGACGTGGTCGGCTTTGTGGGTGCCGATATGGATATATTGTTTGGATGACGATCCGTTTGGATGACGGGATATGCTCGGGTGGCATGGATACCAAGCTTGACGTGTACATTCTAGGTGAATGTACGAATTGTTGTATACCTAGGAATACAACGCACTGTGGAGTGCTGGGTTGTCAGGGATGGACGTCAGAGAGTGACTTAGAAAATGTGGAGATAAGTTGAGAGTTAAAATCATGCATCATGTCATTCACTTAATGCAATTGATATACCTGAATTAAGTGTGAGCATCCTATGTGCATCTGATACTTGCTAGATGCTAATTGTGATTGTTATTAATTGATGCATTATTATCTTTCATATGTTGCATGATTTATTCTCTATTGATTATGTGAGTAGAATTGCTTACCCCTATGCCCTTGTAGGTGATGTCTCGTTACATTGCTTGCATCGAGATCCGGCCACTTCCTAGTGGCGTATGGATCTATGAGGACCATCGCGCGGTGTATGAGGGGGAGGTAGAGTTCACATTCTACCACCCTAATCCGCTGATGCGATTCCGTCCTCGTAGGTTTAGGATTCCCATTATATACACTATGCATGTACCCCCGTTTTATACTTATCATGGACCACCTCCCACGCGACCAGCTCGCTCTTACCATAGTTTTCATTTTCGACCTACCCGCTCTCACCCTTTTACTTCGAGAGTTGTCCGCGAGGAGACTCCCCCTTCTTATCCGAGGAGCCCCGTCAGGGTTTCACCATCACCTGACCCGGTACCCAGTGGTAGGGTACACTCTCCCTCGGATGAGATCGAGGAGGATCCGGTGGAGGACGAGAGTGGGAGCGAGCCTGTCGTGCATTCTACTGGGAGTGACTGGAGGGACGATGATCCCTAGGTACGTGCATATGGTGTATGATGTGGACCCTTGGATCCGTGCTGTGGAGGAGATGTGCTGTTGCTGCTGTGATGATGATGCTACTACCTTATTACCTATGTTTTTGGGAGACTACTACTGCTACTACTACTGCATCTGATGCTGATGGATCTACCGGACTATCCCTGGGGTTGTATTTTGATTATGTATATATTGTACATATGTTTTACTCTAGGGTTATAGTATCATAGTGATGTAGATCTGTTTACATGGACTTGTTATATTTTTGGAACTTGGTGACTTATCTCATGGACTATGTATGTATGACTCTTTCGTATATATGAAAATCTATGTTTATATCATATCAGTTGCATAGTCCAGTAATTTCCGTTTACTCTGATTTAACTTATAAATGAGCTCGGCTATAAGTATTAATTGACGGTATCAGTTTTATTGAACAAAGTATGGGTAGCTTCAATTGATTGTAAAATGTAAAGAAATTTCTAAAGAACGAATGTTATCCTGTTTGAGAAAAGGTTTTAGAAATCGCCGAACTCGATACAAGTGTTTTAAAGGATTTTAGAATTTATTCTCCAAGAGTTCCATTTGATGAATTGTGCACCCGCTTTAAAGAAAATTTTATTTATCATATTTTCTTAGCTCACAAGTCCATATAGTATCCAATATAAAGCATAAATACTAGATTATATTTGGGTAATCCGGAAGGGTGTCACACTTAGTGGTATCAGAGCAAAAGTCAGATCCTGTAGTAGTAGAAGTGGTTCCAGAAAGGTAGCCATCAACATCAAGCAGGTATCTCCAACGCATTTACATTATTTGAATGTTATTGTATCGTTTGATTGAGGTTTGAATACCCTGACTTGTTTGTATCTTGTCTCTTTTGAGTACAAGACGCAACTGATTGTAGCATTAATAAGTTTAGGATAGAGCCGTAGTATAGGTGGTGTAATGGAAGTTTCTTTAGTTCAACATATGTGACCATAAGCCCATAGCGCAGGTCTAATATGGCAACTAGAAACCAAAATCACACCAACGCGATGTTGGAGCGAATCACCACGGTATTGGAAGCCATGCAAAGGCAGTCTCAGCAACCATCTCAACCGGCTAACCCGTCTCATCAGTGTAATATGGGAAACACTGAGGTGAAGACTCTGGCTGATTTTAGGAGTTGCAATCCGCCAAAGTTTAAAGGAGGATCTGAGAAGGAAGAAGGAGGTGGAGTTTCTGCAGTTGAAGCAAGGGAACATGAGTGTGGGCGAGTACGCGGCAAAGTTTGAAGAGCTGATGAAGTACTCTCCATACTACCAGAACAATCCAGACGAGAGGAGCAAGTGCATCAAGTTTGAAGGTGGACTGAAGCCAAAGTTGAAGTCAATTTTTAGCTATCAGCGGATTCAAAGTTTCCCTGCATTGGTGGATATGTGTAGGATGTATGAAGATGATACCAAGGCTGAGGAGGTGCAAGTTGTGGAAAAGAAGGACAATCAAGGATATGGACCACAGAGACGAAAGGGTTTCAATAATAGAGGCAAAGGTCCTTATGATCGTAGAGGGAAAGGCAAGGGTAAAGCTGGTAGTTCTGAAGGAAGAAACTATCGGAATGAAGCTCCATTCTGCGACAAGTGCAAGCGCAATCACTATGGTAGGGTATGTTGGGGGACAAGTGGTTGCTTCAATTGTGGAAAGCTGGGGCATTTTGCAAGAGATTGCAAGGAGCCAGCCAAGGCCAATTCAAGAGGAGTTGCAGATAGACCGGTGACTCAAGGAAGGGTCTTCACCCTTAGTGGTGTGGAAGCGAATCGATCTTCTGATCTGGTGCAAGGTAAATACTTGCTTAATGGTCAGCCTTGTTATGTTTTGTTTGACTCTGGTGCAACGCATTCATTTGTTTCATATGAATGTGTAAACCGTTTAGGCTTGATTGTGTCTGAAATGCCTTATGTTTTTAAAATAGAAACCCCTACCAATGCTCCAGTAGTTGTTTCTAGAGCATGTCTTAACTGTTGTATAGAAGTGTTGGGACAAACCTCTAAAGTAGACTTGATCTGCTTACCCTTGACACAATTAGATGTGATCTTGGGGATGGACTGGTTAAGTCGGAACCAAGTGATCATTGATTGTGATAGAAAACTAGTAGCCTATAGAGACGCAAAACCATTGGGCTACATGTGTCTATTCAACTCAGAGGTGGAGGAGAGTGGTCCGAAGATGGAAGAGATTCCTGTTGTTCGAGAGTTTCCAGAAGTGTTTGCTGATGAGATGGAAGAGATTCCTTATAGAATGGCACCACCGGAAATGGCAGAGATGAAGAAGCAGATTGAGGAATTGCTACAGAAACAGATGATCCGACCAAGCGTCTCACCTTGGGGTGCTCCTGTCCTATTCGTCAAGAAAAAGGATGGTAGCATGAGGATGTGTATAGACTATCGGCAGCTGAATAAGGTCACCATCAAGAACAAGTATCCGTTGCCACGGATAGATGACCTTATGGATCAAGTACGTGGGGCATCAGTATTTTCCAAGATTAATTTGAGGTCGGGGTACCATCAGATCAGGATTAGAGAGGAGGATATCTCTAAGACTGCATTCCGATCTCGATACGGACATTATGAGTATGTCGTAATGCCATTCGGATTGACTAATGCACCAGCTATCTTCATGGACTACATGAATCGAATCTTTAGACCTTATCTAGATTCATTCGTGGTTGTGTTCATTGACGATATTCTGATCTACTCTAAGAGCCCCGAAGAGCATGCTGAACATTTGAGGGTAGTGTTAAGCATCTTAAAGGAGAAGCAGCTGTATGCCAAACTTACGAAGTGTGAGTTCTGGCTAAAGGAGGTTAAGTTTTTAGGGCATGTGATTTCAGATAAAGGGATTGCGGTTGATCCGACGAAGGTAGATTCGGTTTTGCAATGGGAGCAACCGAAGTCGGTCACGGAGGTTAGAAGTTTTCTCGGATTGGCTGGGTATTATAGAAGGTTTATCGAGGGTTTCTCGAAGGTCGCACTGCCTCTGACGAAGTTGACTCGGAAAGATCAACCATTCCTGTGGGACGAAAAGTGTGAAAAGAGTTTTCGGGAGTTAAAGGAAAGGTTGACATCGTCTCCCGTATTAGTGTTGCCCGATACACAGAAGAGTTTCGATGTGTATTGTGACGCGTCGAAACAAGGTCTTGGGTGTGTCTTGATGCAAGATGGGCAAGTTGTCGCTTATGCCTCGAGACAGTTAAAGGTTCATGAGATGAACTATCCAACCCATGACCTGGAGTTAGCAGCTGTGGTGTTTGCCTTAAAGATTTGGAGGCACTATCTCTATGGCACTACGTTCCGGGTGTTTAGTGACCATAAGAGTTTAAAGTACCTCTTTGATCAAAAGGAGTTGAATATGAGGCAACGCAGATGGATGGAGTTTTTGAAGGATTATGAGTTTGAGCTCCATTACCATCCTGGGAAGGCTAACGTTGTGGCGGACGCATTAAGTAGAAAGGCAATGCATATCAGTGCAATGATGGTTAGAGAAGCTGCATTGATAGAGGAGTTTCGGGATTTAAGTTTGACGATGCAAGTGGAGCCGACGAGTATCAAGTTGGGGATGCTACAGGTTGCTAACGAATTCCTGCAAAGGATTCGAGAATTGCAACACAAGGATGGGAAACTCATGGAAAAGAGGAAGTTGATGCAAGAAGGTAAGGAGTTGGAATTTCAAGAAAGGAAGGATGGAATCCTTCGCTTTAAAACGAGGATTTGTGTGCCTGATGATTTGGAAGTAAGAAGGATGATTTTGGATGAAGCGCATAAGAGTAAGATGAGTATGCATCCGGGAGCTACTAAAATGTACCAGGACTTAAAGAAATTATTTTGGTGGCCGGGGCTGAAGAAGGATGTAGCTGAGTATGTGGCGTGCTGTTTGGTGTGTCAAAAGGTGAAGGTAGAACACCAAAGGCCAGGAGGAGAGTTGCTTTCTTTAGAAGTTCCCGTATGGAAGTGGGATAGCATCTCGATGGATTTCGTGTCGGGACTGCCAAGGACGTCTACTAGTCATGATGCAATCTGGGTGATCGTGGATCGATTGACCAAGTCAGCGCATTTCATTCCCGTGAATATGCGCTACTCATTGGAAAAGCTCACTCAGTTGTACATCAAGGAAGTTGTTCGTCTGCACGGAGTACCATCAAGCATTGTGTCTGATCGCGATCCGAGGTTTACATCAAAGTTTTGGGAAGATCTGCATAGAGCCTTGGGTTCAAGATTGAAGCTAAGTTCTGCATATCACCCTCAGACTGATGGTCAAATGGAGAGGACTATTCAGTCATTGGAAGATATTCTGCGAGCTTGTGCACTGGAAGAACAAGGGAATTGGGAACAAATGTTGCCGCTCGTGGAATTCACTTACAACAATAGTTACCACACGAGCATTGGAATGGCACCATTTGAAGCTCTGTATGGAAGGAAATGTCAGACGCCGTTATGCTGGTTTCAAGTGGGGGAGAATTCTCTGGTTGGGCCAGATTTTGTGCAAGAGACCACGGAGCAGATCAAGATGATTCAAGCAAAGATGAAGACGGCTCAGAGTAGGCAGAAAAGCTATGCTGATAGGAGAAGGAAACCTTTAGAGTTTGTCGAAGGAGACCATGTGTTCATTAGGATTGTACCAACCAAAGGTGTTAGTAGAGCCTTGAAAACCCAGAAATTATCACCTAAGTTCATTGGTCCCTACCAAATTCTCAAAAGAATCGACCCAGTAGCTTATCAGTTAGCCCTGCCTCCATCATTAGCTAACCTCCACAATGTGTTCCATGTGTCTCAGTTGAAGAAATATGTCCATGACCCCACCATTGTCCTTAGAATCCAACCGGATAACTTAGGAGTTCATAAGAACCTAACCTTCAAAGCTGTGCCAGTTCGCATCGAAGATCGAAGAATCAAGCAGCTAAGAGGGAAGGATATTCATCTGGTCAAAATTGTCTGGGTTTGTGGAGATGTAATAGAAGCATCTTGGGAATTAGAGGATAAGATGCGTCAGGATTATCCTGACTTGTTTGTATGAGTTGAATTTCGGGGACGAAATTCCTTGTAAGTGGGGGAGTAGTGTAACACCCCAAAATTTTAATCCCCGATTAATGAAATGTTAATTATAATTTAATTATAATTAATAGTTTTCAAATTAATCCTTGATTAAAATATGTGTGTATGTAATTAGCTTGCATGTGAGAAATTATTTAATAAATAATTTAAATGCCTAAAATGTATATTTTGCATATTAGTCCCTGGGTTGGGACCTAGAAGCAATTATAGGAAAGGTTTTGGAGGGAAAGTAAATAAAATAATTATTTTTCAAAATCTGGGTAAAACACTCGAGTATTTTCTGGAATACTCGAGTATTCTGGGTCAAACTGCACGAGTTAGTGCGTTTGGTGAGTCACAGCCAACGATTTCGTGATGGTGACACGAAATCACCACCATGCCAACGCCATAGGCGTCGTGTCACCCCGCATGAGCTTTCCATTGGCCTATTTAAACGCATCATTGTCCCTTGGTCGAGAATTTTGATTAACTTGTTGAAGATTAGAAGAGTTAGGGTTTTCGAATTGTGTTCTTCGATTCTTCCTCTGTGAGCTGAGTTGAGTGATAATCTATACACCAATACAAAGCTCACATCACGAGCTTTGTATAGACACCAAAATTGTGAGGTTTGAGTGTGTGGATTGAGAGAATCGAAGTCTTGAAGTGGAGCTGTTCTTGCTTGAGTTGGTGTCTGGAGCTCACTGTGATCATCGATTCTGGTAAGCTCTTGAGTTCTTGAGTCTCAAACTCAATTCCTTTAGTTAGATGATGTTGCATAGAGCTTAGAAATCTAATTTTCCCCAATCTAATTCTCTATTTCATGTACGAACCAATTCCATTTTGGTATGGTACTCAAAACTGTCATGCATGAGAAGTTCAAGTGGATTTCTGGGTTTGGAGAGCTTTCTTTGGATTTCTTTCTGTTGATTCACATCTGAGAGGTAAGGGGAAGTAATTATATTCACTAGATAGAGTTTGAAATCCATTAAATGTGTTAGAGAGCCACCAAGAGGCTCTAAGGGCTTAGATTCTATAGGAACTTTGGTTTGGAGACCAATCCATGCTCTAAATCCGTATTGAGCAAGTTTGTTATCATGCATGTGAACTTAAATGAGCTTTGTTTCATGAATATTATGCTTATTGTGTGATTTGAGGTATTGAGTTGTTAAAATGCCTTTTTATGCATAATCAATGATTTCTCTGTCAATTCTGTGTTTTGAATTGAAATAAGTGTTGTAACATGTTTGATTAATGATATGTTAACTCTGTGGATCCCTGAAATGGACTTAAATTGAGTAGAAATGAAAATGGCATGTTAAAACCAGTTTTCAATACTGTCAGCTGCGAAACACTCGAGTAAATGGCAAAGTACTCGAGTAAATCGTGTTCAAAATAAAGTAAATGTCATAAGAACACTCGAGTATTTTGTCTGGTACTCGAGTATCGGGCATGAACTGAGAATTGTTATAGGTCAAACACTCGAGTCATTCAAAGTCACTCGAGTATTCTGGAAAAGTCCAAGAACACTCGAGTAACTCATGAACTACTCGA
Source organism: Crotalaria pallida (assembly GCA_037953625.1). Lineage (NCBI taxonomy): Eukaryota > Viridiplantae > Streptophyta > Magnoliopsida > Fabales > Fabaceae > Crotalaria > Crotalaria pallida. The sequence continues at coordinate 31,907,164 of CM075653.1, forward strand.
GTAAATTGTTGAAATTCAAACCCAAATCCTCAGAAAGACATGAACACTCGAGTAAGCTTAAGAACACTCGAGTAATCTGGAAAATCTCCAGAACACTCGAGTATTCTGAACTTTACTCGAGTAAAATGCCCAGAATCTGAAAACATCATTTTCAATTCTAACTTAATTAATTAAGGAATTATTAAGGATAATTCAAGGGATCAAAGACTTAGAGAAATTGATAAATACAAATAGATCGTTCGGTGACGATCCATTTTGAAAATTAAGCCTAGGTGGCAAGTAAAGTATTAATCAATTTCCCCTAAGTCTAAAATGCATTCATTCTGGAGTTTGGATGGTAGGACGTATTCATGTTTCGATAAACATGTGGAGGGCCTCTGGGAGTGCCAATACGTTTGCTTGATGACACGTCGATGACGTGGTCGGCTTTGTGGGTGCCGATATGGATATATCGTTTGGATGACGATCCGTTTGGATGACGGGATATGCTCGGGTGGCATGGATACCAAGCTTGACGTGTACATTCTAGGTGAATGTACGAATTGTTGTATACCTAGGAATACAATGCACTGTGGAGTGCTGGGTTGTCAGGGATGGACGTCAGAGAGTGACTTAGAAAATGTGGAGATAAGTTGAGAGTTAAAATCATGCATCATGTCATTCACTTAATGCAATTGATATACCTGAATTAAGTGTGAGCATCCTATGTGCATCTGATACTTGCTAGATGCTAATTGTGATTGTTATTAATTGATGCATTATTATCTTTCATATGTTGCATGATTTATTCTCTATTGATTATGTGAGTAGAATTGCTTACCCCTATGCCCTTGTAGGTGATGTCTCGTTACATTGCTTGCATCGAGATCCGGCCACTTCCTAGTGGCGTATGGATCTATGAGGACCATCGCGCGGTGTATGAGGGGGAGGTAGAGTTCACATTCTACCACCCTAATCCGCTGATGCGATTCCGTCCTCGTAGGTTTAGGATTCCCATTATATACACTATGCATGTACCCCCGTTTTATACTTATCATGGACCACCTCCCACGCGACCAGCTCGCTCTTACCATAGTTTTCATTTTCGACCTACCCGCTCTCACCCTTTTACTTCGAGAGTTGTCCGCGAGGAGACTCCCCCTTCTTATCCGAGGAGCCCCGTCAGGGTTTCACCATCACCTGACCCGGTACCCAGTGGTAGGGTACACTCTCCCTCGGATGAGATCGAGGAGGATCCGGTGGAGGACGAGAGTGGGAGCGAGCCTGTCGTGCATTCTACTGGGAGTGACTGGAGGGACGATGATCCCTAGGTACGTGCATATGGTGTATGATGTGGACCCTTGGATCCGTGCTGTGGAGGAGATGTGCTGCTGCTGTTGTGATGATGATGCTACTACCTTATTACCTATGTTTTTGGGAGACTACTACTGCTACTACTACTGCATCTGATGCTGATGGATCTACGTGACTATCCCTGGGGTTGTATTTTGATTATGTATATATTGTACATATGTTTTACTCTAGGGTTATAGTATCATAGTGATGTAGATCTGTTTACATGGACTTGTTATATTTTTGGAACTTGGTGACTTATCTCATGGACTATGTATGTATGACTCTTTCGTATATATGAAAATCTATGTTTATATCATATCAGTTGCATAGTCCAGTAATTTCCGCTTACTCTGATTTAACTTATAAATGAGCTCGGCTATAAGTATTAATTGACGGTATCAGTTTTATTGAACAAAGTATGGGTAGCTTCAATTGATTGTAAAATGTAAAGAAATTTCTAAAGAACGAATGTTATCCTGTTTGAGAAAAGGTTTTAGAAATCGCCGAACTCGATACAAGTGTTTTAAAGGATTTTAGAATTTATTCTCCAAGAGTTCCATTTGATGAATTGTGCACCCGCTTTAAAGAAAATTTTATTTACCATATTTTCTTAGCTCACAAGTCCATATATTATCCAATATAAAGCATAAATACTAGATTATATTTGGGTAATCCGGAAGGGTGTCACAAAACACATATAATTAAATGAGAAAATAAACTCAAGCATTCCAAGTTCAAAATACTTTTTCTATCATTAATTAGATTAAATTACAGACTACAAACATTTTACAGAAAATTCACTTTCAAGCATCAGTACATTCAAAAAAATCACTTTTGTACTTCCTTTTTATTTTTAAATACTTATCATAAAGATTTTATCATAAAGCATACATTACCAATTATTTCAAAATGATTTTCATCCTTGATGCAACTATTTTACAATCTTGGACAGCACATACACTATTTCTCAAAAATCAATTTTCTCCTAAACAGTTCATCGAAAACACATGCCACTTTTTCCTAAAAATTCTTTACAAGTCCTACTATAATAAAATGATTAAATATGTTCAAATAAAACATATCAGTTTGCTGGACAGACATCATAAGTCCAGTTGCATCATTTCAAAGATTTAAACTATCATACTCTAACATTCCTATACATATGTAAACAGTTAAGCATAATATACACCTATAAAAATTATTATTTGGGGTCTTATACCTTATGAAAATAATACTTTTCAGCATTAAGAAAATATCCAGATCTAAATATATTTTTATCAGAATACATAATACACACTGATAACCATGTATTCACATAAAAAAAAATCAATTAAAAATAATCAAACAATTTGTTTTTCTCTTCAATAAATTCGGCCAACATTATATACATAAAAGAGTACTTTTTAAATTTTCAAACACACATATATACTTTAGTCACTTAATTTCATATACTCAAAATAATCAATTTGACACAAGATAATCACTTTTCAAAAAATTACTTTTGTACAGTAACTAGTTTACAATTTATACTAACCACATAGTCAGACATTTATACAATCACAAGATAAAATTTACCTATTTACTCCTAAATTTACCAAACCAAATAATATAAACCATGTGTAACTTTTTATCAAAATCAATTATACATCACTGTTAACACCATAAAATCCAGAATTTTCATATGTTTTCATAAAACTAATTTCATTTCACTATTACAACATCAGAAATCAAAAAATCATCCAATAAGTCACATAACATAATAATAACAACTACCACTATATATATATATATATATATATATATATATATATATATATATCACGACCAAACAATAAAACAAGGCAAAAGACTAAGATTTTCTTCTTTTCTTTTAATGCTACATTAGATCTTATAGTTTCAGTAACACAAAATTTTCAGAATCTTATTTTAGTTTCCAAACAAAAAGGACTAAAATACTTCAAACAGATACAAAATTTCTATAAAATATAAATGTCTATATTGTAAGAACACAAAAATTCCAGAATATAATTTTTCCTTTTGTGCTACAAAATTCGGTCATCTCAAGGCCAAAGAAAAGGGGAGATTATTCTCTTTAAACAATTCATTTTGTCCCTTTCCTTCAAACCTTTATTCATTTGACCATAAAAACAAAATACCATCAACAAATACATAGTTCATCCTAATAAAAAAAGAAGAAGTAGAAACTTTTAGTTCTTACTATATATAAAAAGAATTAGGGATTCTAATAACAGTAGAAGAAGAAATGAACTAAATTAAAAATAGAGACTTAGAGTTACCTCTCCTCCTAAAGCTAAAAGGCTTCCCCAAAGTGAGAAAATTTTCCTCCTCCTCCTCCTCTATGCAACTCGCCACCCTCACTCTCTTTTCTCTTGGAATTTTTTTCTCAAAATAACAACAGGTAGTATGTGAAATGGTGAGAGGTGTGATGGTCTATTTATAGGTGAAGAGGAGTCAAATTTTCCACCTCATTCTGATCAAAATTCATCCCCCTCCTAGTCAAAGATGACTCATCAACTTAACTTCATCACTTGGAAACTCACAAGTATTAAATGAGATTTTTCCAAAAACTATGGCTTATTAACTTAAGAATGATTCCTCACAATTTTCAGAAAATTCTCCTCTCTCCCTCCTAATTAAAAAAAATAAGGATAAAATTTCCCATTGGTCCATTTTGAATTCACCACATAATTGACCAATCACATTAAGGCTTTCATTTGTAATAATTCAGAAATAATTAGAAAAATGCTAATATTTGGTCTGTGAAATCAGTAGACATTTAAATAAATATATCAATATATAAATAAAATTATTTTATAGCCCAATAATTTATTTCATACTCCAAAATAAATTTTCCAAGTTAGAAATACCAAAAATTCGTTTTTCTCTACTGTACAGTACTTTTTCGTAGATGCCAAAATAAAAATTCTCTTTTCACTTATTCAGATACTACATTTTAATATGATTGTTTTCATATAAAGTTTATAATTTTTGGACTTACGGTTTGAAAGTTATGAATTTTTGAAGCTCTAAGATCATTTCCTTAAAAAATGCACTTCATAAGCTTTCAAATAATTTTATAATAAGACAAATACGAAAATATATTTTATTTGGATGGTAGTCCAATAGAAAACCTCAGAAATGTATTTTTGTTTTCAAAATAATATACACTTGAGTCAAAAGGTCATTAAATGCATTAAAATCACACCTTTACACTTAAAACTCAAAAATTCGTTCAGTACTGTAGCAGTGATAAAATTTCGAAAAATCCAGAATAAAAATCAAAGCTTTACATTTTCATAATCTACGTTTCGATACGGTCGTTTTGACATATCATTTGTAATTTTTCGACGTACGGTTTGAAATATATGAATTTCTGAAGATAGGATACTTTAATCCTTCACAAAGTCTTTCATCTTCTAAGATCAGTTAAATCAAATACTATACCTTAAAATATTTTATTTGAATACATTAGGGAAAACATTGATATGCATATATATAATATATATACCACGTGTATATATATATATATATATATCGTATGATTTTAATTAACTCCAGGTACCAAAAATCAAATATAATAATTTAAAATCAAATATAAATTCACAATTAATTTGGGTAAATCTGTGGGTCTCACAGCAGTCCTTGCTACGATCGAAGCCTATCAGGGACCTCGGACCATTGTAATGTTGTTCCGCCTAGGGTAGCGCTCAAGGTTTCTTGAGGTTCACCGTCCTTGCCCTCCCCTATCACAATCACCACTCGAAGGTAGCACGGGCCTCCAAGTATTCGGTATATTTCCTCTGCACTACTTCACTCTCAACGCGTAGTTAGAAAGGATTAGGTCTTAAAATCTTTTAAATCTTTTAAATCTTTTATTAATCCTAGTTTGGTCTACCCATTCTAAGCCTCTCTTCTAATGGGCCTCGACCTTTAAGGGAAAACGACAAACACCTCCCTAAGTACAGTGGATTCCACAAGGCTCACAACTACGGCACATCTTTCACGTGGCCAGCTACTTTCAAAAGGGGATATACAACAAAAAATTATTGTGCTACTTGCACCATCACTGTACACTAACATGGCTTATCAAACTTTAACATGGTTCACAAATTTCATTGGACTTTCTTTTCATAGGATAATTCCAATTACATCAAGTATCTTTCCACAAGATCAATAATTTCCAAGATAATTTCAGTTCATATTATCACATAATATATACTTTACAAGTCTATTTAAAGCCATACAGTATACAATTCCAGATTATACAACATGACATAGCAAATAGCATCAGACATACAATTGTGAAGTTATCGTCTCAACGTAGAACGACTAAACACACCACAATCAATTGTCGTCTCGTTTATTGACAGTTAACTACGAAGTTCCGACCTTTGAGATGATCAAGAACATCCTAATGCCACCCATAGTACCATTGTGTCTTAAGAAGGCTACTCTCTCACCTGAATTCGAAGCTTGAGGTAAAAGATGCCGATTATCTGAATATGTTTCCCTCGAACCTTTATCAAAGATAATCGAAATGATTCCTTTTCAAGGTACTTAGCAAGATAAAAGTAAAAATACAACCAGTAACTTATAATTTTATGAAAATCAAAACAGATCACTGTTTCAGAAAAAAAAATGCTTTTCGTTTTTAATTTTATAAATCATCAAAACCTTTTCCAAACGTAAAACAATTTTTAGAGTTTAATTATAATTCCTTAAGAATAGATCCTATATTTTCCGTATTTTGAAAATAAAATTTTAAACGTCTTATAAAAACTACCATTGTCAGACAAATCATACAGCCAGAGTTAAAATCATTTGTTTTTATGCAACATTTAAACAATTCTCAGGCGGTAAATAACTTGTTCTAAAATCATAAAACCTTTTTTCAAGCATACACAATCAACATGACATAAATTTATACATTACTAACTTAAAATAATTTTTTATAGTTGCTGCTATTCCTTTAAAGCATAAAAAGAAAATCACTTTTTCTAGCCTCAGATACACATATCAGATTCACATATCAGGTACACATTTTATTCCAAACATTTATACACTTAATTTTTTTTTAAAAAAACAACATCATACTCTAACAAATAGGACAGCAAGGAATACATTCTCAAAAATTACTTTTGTACTTTTATTTCAACTCTAAGTACTTACACAAAAGCCCTAACATAACACTTGCAGACTATTTCACTTAAAACAATTTTTATTGTTGATGCAACTAAATTAGAATTCTAGACAGCATTATTTGTTACAGGTCTTAAAAATCAATTTTCTCTTAAATAGCTTATCAAAAAAAATATACCACTTTTTCCTATGACTTACATACAAGTTCTTTTTACCAAATATGATTTAGTTTGATTCAAAATGAAAGATTTTCACTTGCTGGACAACCACCAAAATTAAGTTGCATCACCTTTAGAAATTGAAACAATTCATGTTCTAACATTTTCTATCAAAGGTTTTTGCACTCCAGAAGTTAAAAACAATGATTAACTAGGAGAATTCATTCTTCTCTTAATTAATTAAAGCATGGACAGCAAAGTACTATATTTTTTTTTTTGAAAATTACTTAAGTTCTCAAAATAAAAGTTTTATACACATCCAGATATCTAACACAACATTCATTTACATGTCTAAACATCAAACAAAATTTCATTTCCCTTTTAGGGTCTCACGGCCAAACCAAAAAAAATAAAAATTCCAACGGAAAATTACTTCATCATCATAACTGTTAATTCATGGTTGTATACTAACTATCCATAAACTTATACTTATTATTAAAACAATCCATTTCCAGACACATACAACTTAAGAAAAATAAACTACTATCAAATAAAATTTCAAATACTACCTCTTGTTTTTAATTAATCATAAAATCCGGCCATCATTTGGATTAAAAAGGGGAATTTTGCTTCTCTTTAAACAATTTTTCTTTTTGTCCCTCTTTAATCTTTAATCATTTGACCAATAAACAACAATCATACACACAATCCTTTAATTCATTTTTCTGGTTTATAATACTATATCAGAGGAGAAATTAGAGATTTAACTTTAGGAATTTCACAGCAATAAAAAGAAGATCAGAAAGCCTTTTTTTTTTGCAAAAGAATACGACATGAAATTAAAAAGGCAAGACTATTACCTCTTTAGCAAAAACAAAATGAACTTCAAGTGAATATGCAGTGTTTCCGCTTCCTCCCTATACCACGCCTCTCTCTCTCTCTCTCTCTCTCTTTCTCTCTCAAGGTTCTAAAATTTTTCTTTCTACAAGTGAGTTGTGTGTTGTGTGTAAAAAAAATGAGGGGGATTAAGCCTCTATTTATACGTTTAGCAAGGAGTGAATCTTCCCCTAAAAACCTATAAGGTTCATGCCCTAGGAGAGTGAGAATGTAACATTCCAAAATTTTAATCCCTGAATAATGAAATGTTAATTATAAAGTTTATTATAATTAATTATTTCTATTTTTAATCTTTGATTAAAATCTTTGTTTATGTTGTTACTAAATGTGTGAATTTAATTTGGTAATTATATTTATGCATAAATAGATATTTTGCACATTAGTCCCTGTTTTGGGACCTAGAAATAATTATAGCAAAGGTTTTGGAGGGAAAGAAAATAAAATAAATATTTTTCAAAAACTGACCAAAAATACTCGAGTATTGCTGAAAAGACTCGAGTATTCTGGTCAGAGTTGCACGAGTTAGTGCGTTTTGGTAAGTCACCACCAACAATTCCCCACCGTTGACACGAAAACACCTTCAGCAACACGTTTCCACCTTCGTGGCGCCATGCATGAGCTTCATGAATGGCTATTTAAACCATGGTTGATGAATCAACCAACCCATTTGCCAAATTTGTGAGACATTGCATGTATTAGGGTTCTGAAGTTCGATCGTTCGATTCTCCCTCTCTGTTTAGAGTTGAGTTACAAATCATACACCAATACAAAGTTCATATCTCGAGCTTTGTATAGACACAAAAATCGTGAGTAGAGAGTTTGTGTGTTGGAAGAATTGGAGCTCGAAAGTGAAGGTTTGTGTGTTGTCAACAGTTTCTGGAGCTTACTTTGGTCATTGATTTTGGTAAGCTCACGCACTCTTTGAGTCTCAAACTTATTTCTTTAGTTAGTTTGTGTTGCATAGAATCTAGGGAGACTAATTTCCCCAATTCTTATTGCTGTTTCATGCGTCAACGAATTCAATTTTGGTGCTCCACTCAAACTGCTCTGCATGTTGGTGCTTGAAGTGGTTTCTGTGATTGGGGAGCTTTTCTTTCAAAATTTTCTATTGGTACACGTCTGAGAGGTAAGGAGAAAGCTTTCTATTCACTAGATAGAGTTTAAATTACATGAATTTGATTAGAGAGCCGCCAAGAGGCTCTAAGGGCTTAGTTTGAATATGGAAATTGGTTCGGAGACCAACCTGTGCTCTAAAGTTGTTTTGAGCAAGTTTATTATGTTGCATGCAAGCTATTTGGAACTTAAAATCATGAGTATTCTGAGTATTATGCAAATTGGTATGTTAAGTTGTGAATTTTCTAAGTTTTATGCATAATTTTGTGAATCTCTGTGAATTCTGTAATTTGATGTGTTTTAAGTGTTTGAACATGTTTAATATATGTTATATGAACTCTGTTTATCATTGGATTGGAGTAGAAATGGTTAGAATTGAAAATGGTATGCTAAAATCAAATTTCTAGTCTGTTCTATCTGTCAAGACTCGAGTACTTGGCTCGATACTCGAGTATTTCGTGATGCACCAGCGTGTCTTTTTGCACCAACACTCGAGTATCAGGTCCAGGACTCGAGTATTGACTGATGCAGCAAGAGTGTTTTTTTATGAACTACTCGAGTAATGCATGAACTACTCGAGTATTCTGGGTTGATGAACGACTCGAGTATTTCATGAACTACTCGAGTATTTTTAGAAGATTTGAAACTTGACTTTTCAGAAAAACATGAACGACTCGAGTAACTTGAAGAACTACTCTAGTAAACTGGAAAGACTGAAGAACTACTCGAGTATTATGAAGAATACTGATTTGGGTCTGATATATATATCTTTTGGACTTCATTTTACTCTCTTTTACTTTGATTTGGCTTGTTTTCATAGCAAACTTAGGATCTTTTTATTAGTTTTTAGGAATTTTAGTAGTTGTAGTTTCCCTTGAACTTTTTGATCATTTGTTCATTGTTTCAGGTGATTTTGGAGCTCAAATGCAAAAATTAATTATGGAATTGGAAAGAGCGCGTAAAGACCTTGAAGTAGGAAAAAGAACGGAGAGAAACGGAGCCGGAACATGTCACGCGCGCCTAGGGCGCGTGGATGGGTGCGCCTGGGGTGCGCCTACTGAAGAAAAAGAGGAACAGCAGACCCGCGCGCCTGGGGCGCGAGACCGTGTGCGCCTGGGGCGCGCGTGCACCAGAACAGGCCCAATTGGGCCAAAACTTCATAAATTGATTGGGATTCTACTTAGTGTTATTTTGTAAATATAAATTAGTGATTTAGAATTAGGTTAGGCAGCCAGCTAGAGGAGAAAACAGAAATTAGAATTGAAGAGGGAGATTACAGCACTTTGGATCAAGTGGAGATTGAAGAATTTGGGGTAATTTGTCTATGAATTTCCCTAATATGTCTTTCATTCTTCTTATTTCTATGTGTAACTAAAACCTTCGTGTTAGGAACACGGTGAATTTGTATGGCGTAGCTTATTTCAATTTATAGTTTAGTATTTTCCGTTTTTAATTCATGCGTTAATTGTGTTTTTATTGCATACGTAAAACTGATCACTTTATGTTTTGGATCTCTTAATTCTTAATGAAAGTTAGGAATTTTGAATAGGCCTTGCAATTAACGGTATAATCAGTTCAAGTTATAGAGATATAATTGAATGATTATATGATTTGGTAATTCCCTTGTGCTGAATATCTTATTTTCCAATGCTGTAATTTGTTGAGAGATCAAGGATTACAAATTTAGAGAGTAAAGGGTAATGTTAGAGAGATCTAATTATTGCTATTTGAGAGGAGTTGTCCATGAATTAAAGGAAAATCTAAATTATAGTTGAATAAGTGAAACCTACAATGCAACCAACGTTCCTAACCACTTTCTCCCATAGTTCTCAAGTTTTATTTAATTTCAGCAATTGATTAGCATAGTTAATTATTAGTTTCAAATCTGAATTTTAATTTAAACAACTTTTTAGTTATAGGATTTATTTTTAATTACATTAAGGTGAAAATATACTAAAAACACAACTTCCTGTGGGACGATATTCGGTCTTCCATAGACTATATTACTCGTTGACCCAGTACACTTGCTGGCAAATCAACAAATACTCGAGTATTTTTGTCCAGAAACTTAAAAATGCCATTTTTAATTCTGAATCATTCTGTCAATAATTAAGTAATAATAATCCAAGTGGTCTAAGACTTATAAGTAATTGATTGATGATGGTATGAAACTATTGAATTAATAATGTGAGATATTAATTGAGATATACCAATCAATTCTTTTAAGTTAAGAAATTGCATTCATCCTGGATTCGGGTGTTAGATCGTTTTTCATGTTTTGGTATCATGAGGAGGGCCTCTGGGAGTGCTAACTGACGGCTTGCTTGATGACACATTATGGTTGATGATGTGGCCAGCGAAAGTGAGATGCTGATGATATGGTTAATCCGTTGAGAGGACGGGACGTTGCTCGAGGAGCACGTTATGTACCATTTCCAAGCTTGTCGTGTACATTCTTGGTGAATGTACGAATGTTGTACACCTAGGAGTACAACCACTGTATTTGTGCATGTAGTCAATATTTTCAGTGGAGATTTGGTCTATGATCAAGCATATGGTAACACATTGTCATTGTATAAACCTGAGTGCAAGTGAATTTATTAACCCTTGATACACATGAGAGAGATACACTGAGAGGTTGAGAGGGTTCGTTGTCTTTAGTTTCTTCCGAGTTTGTTTTTCTAACCAGGTTTTGATTGAGTAACTGTTAGTGAAAATCGGTGTCTGAGTCGGAGAGTTGAAGTTTTGAACTAGGTAGGTATGTTTTGATGTAGGAAACAATATTGTTTTTAGAATTTTTATTTTACTTTTGCCTGGGACATGCAAAATGTTAAGTTTGGGGGTGTGATTTGGGTCTAACATATGATGTTTTTGTACCTTATTTGACCCCTGTTTGCTTTGGTTTTGGTTTGTTCTTAAGAAAAGTTAGAGTTTTTCTTAGAATTTTTAGGTTCTAGTGTAGGATTAGAGCCTTGAGCGTTTTGATTTTGTTTGCTCATGTTTTCAGGTGTTAAATTGGAAATTTGAAAAAGGACTAAAGATGGGTTTGGAGATCGTGAGATTGGAGAAGAAAGGTGAAAATTTTATACTACATGCCCAGGTGTGAGCACAGTGCGTCTAGGCGTGCTAGGGGTCAACCAGCCAGTTTTGGGTTCAAGAGGCAAGGATTTGTGTATCAAATCTGACAGAATCACGCCCTGGCGTGCTACCCAGCGCACCCAAGCTCGCGCGTCATGTCCAAAGGAGCTGAAGAATTTTAAGGAGGTGCGCCCAGGCGTGCCAACCCATGTGCCCAGGCGCGCGATGCAGACTTAGTAATTTTAATCATTATCTCTTAAGATTTGATTTGTTTTTGGATAATTTTGGGTTTTAAAAATAGTAGGATTGAGAATTAAGGATTTATTAAGAACATTGGGAAAACAAGGTTTGGAGGTTTTTGCGAAGAACACGGAGATTAGACTCAAGTATTAGTGGTAATCATGTATATCTTTACTACTTTTATTGTTTTTCTCTTCTCTAGCATGAACTAAATCCTTATTTGGGATGTAGGAGTAGATGATTATGGAACCTTGCTAGTATTTATGCAATGAATTAATTTGTTTTTTCAATTATAAATTCTATGTTGGATTATGTTTTTATTGTTGTTCATGAAAGCGCGTGATTCATGACTTAGGAATCTTAATTTGATAGACATATTAATTTAGGATTGTGCCTAATAATCAAACAGTTCAATTGCGTAGGGAAAGACATATTTCTTACGAATTGAATAATTTTATGATTTTGATTGAACATTAATTAAGAGTTAGGTTTTAAGACTCCGCTTGAGACATCGAGGGAGGTTAATATCTAAAATACGGAAATGTTCTAAGACATTAGACGTTTCCTACTTTTGCAAGACAAATTCGAAATTCAGGAAAACATTTTAATTCGTTGTTAAATATTTTAGGAACCGCCATCGAAACTACGTCCCACTCTCCCCTCTGTTTAAGAACCGTTATTTTATTTTTAATTCAAGTGCAAGTTTAATTATTCATATATAAATCATATTTTCAATTTCCTGTTCACTTAGTAATTTTTAATTAGGTGGAATTAACCGAAGCTATTTATTCCCTTGGGTACGATACTCTCACTTATAAATCTATATTACTTGTACGAACCGATACACTTGCCGGAGACTCAACACTGAACAGCAATTTCCCCTTCACACAGGAACAATTTTTAGAGATTTTGACATCAAAATTTTGGCATGGTTTTGAAATGAAAATGGAAACACCAATTAAAATATGTATTATGCTATGAGGTCTTTAATTAGAATCAAAATTTAAGACATATGATGAAACGAGCTAATCATGTTACTAGAGCAAAGTGACCACATTGAAACTGTTGTTTTCTTAAGAAAACAATAATAAATTTTGGACAACTTTGAATTCAGAATTCAACATGGTCGTGCAATAAAATTTCTTGAAACTAATCATAATTAGATGAACAAGGAAAAGAAGGGACTTTGAAATGTTGTTTTGATTTCAGCATAATTTCAAACAACTCCTTCACCACAGTTTGGAGAAAATTTTTGGAAGATTAACTAGAGAACTAATAGAGGAACTTGCACACAATTGATGTATGTGTAACAAGTAGAGATTTGAAGTGAAGTGGTGAGGAATGGAGTTGAGAGCTACTCCTCTATTTATAAGCAAAGGAAAAAGATTAATTAATCCCTTAGGTGCTTATTAATTGGCACATGGGATAATGCTTTTGTTGTGCTTCACTTTTGAGATAGGCTAAGTCGCAAGCTAGAAACACAGACTCGATTGATTCACTTTGGTTTCATCATGAAGAAGAGGCAAGGTGTGTAACAGCCCGTTTTTCATAACTCAAAATAATTAACTTTTATGTATCAAAGTTACCAAAAATGAGGCAAATTTTTTTTTTTTAAACATTTTGAAGTGTCAATATTAGGTGTACCGCCCTTTTACTGAAAATCGAGTTGTTACTAAAACATTCCTTCTCATAAAATTTTCACGTTTTCAAAAGAATTAGTTTCGAAAAGCAAAGTGGTTCATTCCAATAGATTAAAAGTATTCACAACAGTTTACAAAAGATTACCTTACTTAATCTTTCCAAAATGAAGGTACTTTCACAACATAGAATTTAAAATTGGCTTGGTTACATAAATGGTTCTTTGCTCGGTAATCATTAACTCCCACATCATAACTTAAACTAAACTCGCTACTTTCGCTTCCGCGGTGTTACTCGGATAAAGGCAACCGGATGAAGCTCTCCTTCCTTCTTGAGCCCGAAAATGAAATCATCTCTATTGCTGCTTTGCGGTCGTCACTCCATTCCATCTTCAACTCATCTTTAGTGAGGATCTCCATGCGATACTTCGTCTGCCCGTTGAGATATCAGCGGCCCCAATATGCCAACGAACAGGAGAGAGTAAGCGATCCGGACGATGCATCGTCGACGGTGTGGAATTACGATAGGCGAGATATCAAGACAATACAGACATACAACACACAACACATACAGCACAAGAATAAAGCATTTCACTATTATCATCATTATTATTATCATGATTTTTCTTGTTTTACTAAACTTATACACATTCCTTCTTTCTCAACTACTTTCTCAATCTCTTCTCGATTTTCATTATCACGTCTTACCAAATCATAACCTTTGAGGATTGGGGGAGAAATCATAATATCATCGAAGTACTTCATTCGTTAATATCGTCTCACACGTCTACATCTCCTCGGTCATCCACCCAACCTAGTCGGAAGCGAACAGGAGTACAGGACCTTTACCACGCGGGCACGACAGCTGTCTCAACACATAGATGGTCCCAGACCAGGAGGATCTCGTCCTCAAATCATTTCAATTTCATAATATCAAGGCTCACTATCCATGCAGTGGCAAAACACAATGCCCCGTTCCAGTCCCTCTCCACTATTCTCGAAATGCCATAGGGGTGACAACACTATTCCGGTTCCGGATGTAGAACTTACCACGGTATTAGGACCCAGTCCCCGCCACGTCTGACTACCACATATGGAATTCGTTCCGCCCAGAATAGTACTCAAGGCAACGTGGAGTTTTACCGCCCGAGCCTACCCTATTGCATTCACAACCCGAATATCCCTGATATCCGGGGTACCTTCCTCTCTACTACTTCGCACTCTCATACCTCACCGCGTTAATGTCTTTTTAAGTCTTTTATCTTTGTTAATTAACCTAAGGTCGGCCCATCCTTCGTGCAACCCTTCAATGAGTCCCGACCACTATCTTTGCACAAACTTTCTCTCATCATTTCTCACATAGCACAGAGCTGGGGTCACATCACAGAACTCTCAACTGATATCGCATTTCACAAAATACATTTTTCTATCTCTCTTAACCATCTCATTCCGCAATCTTTTCTCAAAACAACCTTTCACAGACTTTCACAAAATATTGTTCTTACAAACTTTTTCGTAAAATGTCATTTCATGACACTTGCTCAAAAATCTGGTTTCACCTCTTCTGAAAATTTCCTTTCAAAACTTTTCGAAAAATCCTTTTCTCAAATCTCTTTTTAAAATGATGTTTATTAAAAACAAGATTTTCCAAACATTTTTCCAAAATAGGATTTCATAAAGTCTTTTCAAAGATGATGTTTTGTGTAAAATGACATTTCACAAACCTTTTCCCAAAATCTCCTTTCAAAAATACACTTTCACAACAATTTCCTTTCAAAATTTTTCTTGAAAACACTTTTTATAATATTTCTCAAAACCTCTTTTCAAAACATTTTCAAAAGAATTTCTTTTGACAAATCTTTTTCAAAAAATTTCTTTTCACCATTCTCCGCAAGATCTCTTTTCAAAAATCTTTTCGAAAACCGCTTTTCAAAAACCTTTTCAAAAATTACAACTTTGCTGAGCGCTAATAGAGGAGCAAGCTCAACTCAACACTAGTCCCAGACTAAAACCAAAAACAAAGGAGCCCAGCTCCACTTAAATCTCACCTCATATCCAACAAACAACATCATTCCTCCCAGCTCTGGCTCGTTCTCAACACTATCATTTCATTCTTTCCCCAATCTCAACTTTTTCTTTCTTTTCCAACTCATCTCTTATTCTCACCCATTTTTCTTTTCTCATTGTGTCTTTACTTTCAATCTCATCACTTCCTTAATTTATTTCTTTCGCGTTCACTTCTTACTCAGGACGTAACAGACGTCCATCAACATTAACCATGTAGATTCACAATATAATTATCATCATGCATAATTAAATAGATGATCATATAAGTATGCTATCTCACACAATCATCACACAACAACAATGTGGTCCTTGTCACATTCATATAAGTGGCCACACAATCAAACAATTGCCACTTATACTACTAACTCCGGACCACTAAGTTCCGATCTTTGAGATGATACGGAACATCCTAATATATCACCTAAACACCACGGTGTCTTAGGAAAGCTACTCTCTCACCTGAGGTCCAGCTATTAAGTGCGTACCGTCGCTTCGGATCCTTTCTGCTACCGGCTGCCCCAATCCCTCGTCATTCAAATTCCTCGTACTAAATAAAATACGTTCACGTTATTAACTCGTATTAAGAAAATCTTTTTGGTAATTTAGACACCTCTCATTCCTCGTTGGAAGACTTAAAACAAAACCGTTTTCTTCTAAACAACTTTGATACTTACAATACCTTAAGTATTTTCAAAAATCATTTGAAAACACCATATAAAGTCATTTAAATCATTTAGTTTGGGTGCTGGTCCGTTTTGGACAGCACCTTGATTATGTCTGAAAATACCGAAAAATTCACTGTTTTCGATCCGGCTTTTTCTTAAATTAAATATTACTTAAAAACTTTACTGTAAATCGTTCGAACACATTTTCAAAGCTAAGAAACAATTTTAAACAACTCTGGACAGCAAAGGGTTATTTCACAAAATCACTTTATTAAATTTTCAAAAACCTTGTAAAAACACTTTTTCACTTGGAATGATTCTTTAACTCAAAATCAATTCTTTGAAACTCAAGCCTTTGTTCTTAAAACAAATTTTGGATAGCCCTAAACACCATATAAAAATCTCAAATAAATAAAAATAGAATTTTCTTAAAACCAATTAACTTCAAACCAATTCCACCCTCAAATATTTTTCAAACTAACACACATACAGCAACAAGCAACATTCCATTAATTATTTATAGATATACAATTAACTTAGTTAATATCAAAACAATCACGCAACTCACAACAAGGCACTTAGTCATGCATATATTTATAACCCAATTTGAATCAAAATTTAAACCGAACCTATTTACATTTATTTTTCTTACTTCAAACAACTTGAATATTTTTCACAATTCATTATATAAATTTGATTTCGTGCAGCTAAATTTCTTAAACTCATCTAAACTACATGGCCGAATAGAATGAAGGAAAACAAGCCAAACATCACCAATTCAAATCACATAAATCAACTTGATTTATTTTAGGCACTTAATTTCTATTTTCTTTTACTCTCGACCTAATACACATAGGTACTCACATATATCCATTTAAACATAAAACTTTTCCAAAATCATTTAATTCATTTATTCCTTATATTTTCCAATCAAAACCGATTATATATTATATATCCACAACACAATTTTAAACACTTGAATTTTAACAATATTCTCCAAGACATACTCATTACTCTAAGTCAACTCATGAGAAAAAGAAACCTAGTCCATTTACCATGCATAGGCCGAATCTCATTTATCCAAAAATAAGGTTTTTGGGTTCACTTTTTCACATGCAAACACACAAGATTCTTAAGTCAACATGCATGTACATAGAACATGGACCAAGTTAAAATTCATTTTCCAAAAACTTGTCTCCCTAATTTCTTGGTAAAACCGTGATGCCTATTGAAGAAAATCATGTCTTTTTGGTTTAAAACAACATGCATGACTTCAAGGGTATATCTTTTTCATGGATCAAAACAAAATTTAAGGCTTCCAAAGGACAAGATCCAAAAATCAAAGTTTTGTCAAAACCAAAATCAAAATTAAACAAGTCAAATTAACTTTTCTAGACATAAGATTAACATGCAATGACTTGAATTAACTTAAAATGTATCAAGACCCATAGATCTAGTCAAGGCCGAATCATTTGGTTTGTGATTTGGTGATTTATAAGTTCATTTAGCCCTAGAAATTGAAGATCAAGGCATGAAGGGAACATGCAAAGAAAGATAATAATTATAGGGCCACAAAATCAACATGCATGAGAAAATCAAAACAATATATGAACTTTGAACACAACTTCAAACAAAAACCGTAATGAAGAAAATCACAAGTAAGAGATCAAAGCTTTTCAACATCAACATTCAAGATCAAAGTGCAAAAGTAACATGCATGACACTTAGATCTCAAGATCACTTAAAATAATTACATGCATCACAAAATTAAATAAAGTCCATTAAAATCCTTTACAATATAAAAAAAATCACTTAATCAAACTCTCTCTACCTTAATTCCTAACTTATATCTTCAAATCTCCTCTTGAGTTTGCTACGGCCTCTTCTCTTCTTCTAGGGTTAATGGGCTTTTCTCCTTGATCTTTGAAGAAAGATGTGTGTGGAAGGAAGAAATCAAGGATGTTTGGGTTAAGGGTATGGATTCTCACTCTCTTTTTCCTTCTCTACTCCTCACGGCCTCCTCTCTTTCTCTCTATGTCCCAAGAGCTTGATGATGCTCTTGAGAGAAAGTGTGTTGGGGTGTGTTAAGGGAAGTGGAAATGAACTAGCTAAACACATACTCACCCACACGGTTTTACATAGACCAAAGGATGGGGAAATTTCCCATTTTGTCCTCGGTCCAAGGTGAAGAAGGAAGGGCAATTTGGGCTAGCTATATTGTTGCATGGGAGGTCATTTCGTGGGAACAAGGTGGAAAGAAAAGTCTCTCTTAGGTATCATGAGTCACCACCTAGGTCTCCACTTGTTCTCCATTCAACTTTTCTATTTATTTTCCATCTAAATTCTATTTTCTTAATGGCTAAGGGAATGCATCCTAACTTGGTCTTCCTAATCTCTTCATGGCCGAACAATACACATGCACACATATATATATAATTTCATTTCACATTATCATCATAGAGTAACGCATGCACTTAACACATATGATTTCATTTCATGTTATCATGCTAAACACATGGCATGGGATCATGTACTCACATAACATCATGTTTCCACTCAAGGCATACGGTACACATACATATAAATCTCACTCACACAATTCATGTATTCATCCATTTAAATTCTTTCACTAATCTAATTCCATATAACTTCAAACACATATTTATATATACATAGCAATATCACATACACGTTCCTAACAGCATTCATGTATAAAAATCCTTAATTCTTTTAAAGTATAAAAATTATAAACACATGACCATTCCCAAAACTCAATTTCTAAAAACCATTCCTTTAAAATCGCTCATCACTTTGAAATCATAAAATAGGAAATTTATTCAAGAAAATTTTCTTTCAAAACACCATTTCAAAAATATAATCCTTCTTTAGTATTTTAATTAAATACGAGGAATTTGCGGAGTGTTACAAGGTGGCCATATCCATTCAGAACAGAGATAAGGTTTTTGGGCATAGTTACCTTGTTCAGGTGCAAGGTGACCTTATCCAAAGGTTACTCGAGTTATCCTCGGGATTTTTGCCTTGATTTCTGCAATCTTAGTGCCTAAGTTTGCAGGTTAATCGAAGTTAACCAATTATCGGGCTTGAATTTACACTGAAATTGGGAAATTTAACATAGGGTTAATCAGTTAACTCACCTTGTTAATCGACTTGAATTTCGTACAGATCTGGGCGGTTATGCCACGATAAACGGTTAACCCATATGTTAACCGGTTATCTTAGTTAAAAATTCAAAATATAATATTATATTCTCTTCCCACAAAAATAATAATTAAATATTTTGAATGTAAAATGACTATTTTGTCCCATGTAGTACTTTAAAATACCAATAAAGACTATACATTAGTTTATTTCTATTTCTAATTTTAATATAAATCAGGGATCAAAATTCTAGATGTTACAGAACTTTTGGCTATGGAGATCTCTCACAAAATTATGATGTAAATTTCTTTGTAAAATGATAATTATTTTTTCTCTTGGCTGTGTGTCGTCATAGAAGTACCATACATATATGATAATTTGAATATTATTTTAGTATCATACGTGTATTTAGCCAACATTGAACATTTGTAAATAAGATGAAACAACTTACATATATATACATATATATATATATATATATATATATATATATTATGCCCTATAATTAGAAATGGGTCAGGCTAGCTCATAGACGCCTGGCTCAGTTCATTTAAAGCCCGATTCGCTTCAACTCATTTAATAAAAACGTCAGACATAGTTATATAAAAAGCTTATATATCTAAATAAGTCGGGCCCAAACTTTAAAAAAAAAGCCTATGAGACTCATCGGGCCGGATTTTTAACTTTATAATTACTTATATATTATATTTGATTAATGCTTTAAATTAAAAGTAAAAAATTAATATATGTGTGTGTGTATATATATATATACAAAAATATAATATTATAATTAAAAAAATATAATTTCTTTCACTCGTTTTGTTGGTTTATTAGTTTGAGACTCGAGATCATTTATGTTTTTGTACGGTTTTACTTTTGTTGCTATATAGTTTGAGTTTTGATATTTTTTATATTTCACTTTTTTCTATTTCAATCATCACATACTTTGAGGGTATGAAGCATTTTTAAGTTTGTTCTAATATAAAATGTGAGAATTTTACTAGATAATAAGCTTTCAAGTGGTGTTTCGGCCAAGCCAGACCTTAAAATATGTTAAGTTTTGACTGAAAATTTAGCCTATTATGAAGCAATATGTTGATTTGAGTCTTAAGTTTGAAACACAAATCACACATGTTTTTGTTAAAGCCTGACTTATCATTTCTCATTCCCACTCCCTATAATATAATCTACTACTGTTGGCTATGAGATAACGCATTATGTAATTAGTATAAACACAGACTCAGAGCTTAAAAAATCACTTCTTCAAGAATGTAGGATCCTTTGAACTAAAAGAAGTAATCTAACAAAGATATGGAAATTGAGAATGGAAGGAAGGCGTGAAGGAATAAATTAAACAATAGGGAGGAATATATTTGGTAATGTAATAAATTTATTTTTCTTTAAAAATTAAGAATTCAGCGTTTTGGAGTTATAAGGAAAATATTTTAATAATTTTCTGCAATCATTAAAACCTTTCATTTTGAGCTTCATTTCTTTTTCCATCCCTTCTCCCTTTGTCCCCCAACATGAAGAGTTTACCAGCCATGAGGGATATAGATAATCTATAAAAAAAAAAAGCTGTAGATTTTATATAGCTATGAAAAATAAATAGCTTTATTTTTTTTAGTCTTCCAACATACCTTAATAACCAAGCGGTGCTATATTACTAGCAGTGAAAGCTTCCAAAAAAAATTTAAAAGGCTTTCACCTTAGCAATTAATATTCGCATTAATTCAAAGAATAAATGGCTTTAACTCAACAACATTCATACACTAACGAAGATCATCCATAATGCATCATATTCAAACTCAAACAAAAACAAACTGATAAATGAAACTCAAATTAAAGACTCAACACAATGGAAAGATGACGGGAATTAAGATAACACCCAAATCAACCTCTCCCCAACCCAAATGACTCAACGTTCAAACACGCATAAAAAAGAACATAGCTGAAAAAGATGACACCTAATAGAAGATAGAACATGATAGAAACATAACACACCCAATAGACTCAAAATTAAAACCCTAGAGCTTCAATGTTAAGTCCACTGGCCAAATCGAACGGCGCGACGTCGGTGCATTAGCACCATATGCAGCGTTTCCACTTGGTCCAACAGGTTGGTTCTCAATCAGACATAGAAAGTTCCGAGTAGGTTCCATTTGCGAAATCAAGTCAAGGGTTCGGTTGTCCGGAGAAGGGCAGCGATCATAAGTAGCAAGGGCACTTAATGGATTGTAATCCTGCCTCAGATAAGGATGGAAGCGAATGAGGAAATCAACCCCACCTGATATCACATTCTCACCAGC
Organism: Crotalaria pallida; assembly: GCA_037953625.1. NCBI lineage: Eukaryota > Viridiplantae > Streptophyta > Magnoliopsida > Fabales > Fabaceae > Crotalaria > Crotalaria pallida. The sequence goes on from CM075653.1 coordinate 31,928,982, forward strand.
AGGATTGGTGATCAGAAAAGATGTTGCCAAGGTTCTCTCATTATCAGCAGGTGGTGGTGTAGGTGGCGATGGTGGTGGTGGTTGGGGTTGCAGAACAGGTACAAAGTTACCAATCATATTCAAAGAGGTTTTGTTCATATTCCTGATTTTTTGCTTTATGCTACATGGTTCATCTTCTCTGTGGTGTTTTCCCAACAAGTCACGGTTGGGAAAAGGGGAAAAGCATTCAATGCATTTGAATGTTTTGGGATGAGGAGGAGGTGAGGGAGAAATAGGAGAACTAAGAGGAGAGTTACTAATGGTTCTACTGCTATCAGAACTTTCTTTGCTGCTCTCAGAGGCCATTTCTATGAGCACAAACGCAATATGTTATCTCAAAGGGTAGATAGGGAGTGATGTTGGGGTGAGAAAGCTAACTGTAACAAGAGTATTTATAGTGAGATATGGAATTTGGACATGGTTTGGATATTCATTTTTTAAATAATAGAAATTTTTTCACCAAATAAAAAATTGAAATATAAGGAAAGATGTTTTTTATCCTTCATTTGTGTGTGTAAACCTTTTATTGAGAATCTTATACATTAAATTATAATCAAAAGGAAAGAAATTTAGAGACCAATGAACATTGAGGATGATGAAAGGACTACAAAGATTTTAGACTTTAAGTACAATTGATGATATGAAGTGAAAGATTTAGTTAAGGCTCTACTAAGTTTTGTTGAGTGAGCAATGAAGGTTTCAATTAGACAACGTTCGTCGTTTTTTGGAGGTTGAGTCACTGGTAGTATTAAGTGAAGGATGGGCGTAAGTGACGACATAGTCGAGTGTATATTTATAATTAATTATGAGAATGTAAAGATATTGTTGGATTTTTATTCTAGGATATTATGACCTTTAAAGGAGTCATGAGAAGTTATCTTAGGATGATAAGAATTAAAGTACTTTAATGAAGTTATGTTTGTTTTTAGGGTTGAGATGCTTTTGGTGATGAATATTTTAAGGTATTATGCGAAAACCATGAGTGAAAAAATAAATGATAAGGGTGTTAGAAATGAATGACATAAATTTTGTGGGTTAAGAGTATTCAAGAAAATTGATCTAGGATTTTAAGATGGCAGTAGATAAGAATTTATTAAGAATGGATAAGAATTCATAATTCCATATGTTTTTCATGGTGAGTCCAAATTGAATGATTTAAGAAATAAAATGTTCATATGAAAATATTGTTTATGATTTAATATTCAATTACAAATTTAGAGATACTAATTTTTTTATGACTCTCATATGTGAATGATTTTATAAATCTTAGTTATTTTTTTTCAAAACGAAACTTTTTATAATACATCCATTTAGCTCATACCTTTGTGTATTAAAAATTTTATTTTCCCCCTATGTTAATATGAATCCCACACCCAAAATAAAAAGGAGGATGGAAGTTTCACATTTACATTTTTTGTTTGAATTTGATGTTTGAATATGTGCATGAATATTTATATATGTAGCATTCAAGAGTAGCACATAGAATAACAATGTGTGGTTATTTCCTCTCCTAGAACTCACACACTCAGTTTTAAGGCTTAGGGAGAAAAACTATATGCATTCATGCTCAGATTTTACTAAGAGATGACCATGAACCTATCCCCCATATTGAACCAAATTAACTCGCAAAGGCAAGAGAAGCCATTGACCCCTCTTTGACCCCAATATGGGCGCCATTCTCTACACTCTCTAAACCCTAGATTTTTCTCCTTCACTATAAATAGGAACCTTTAAGTGCTCTAGCACCTTTTCTCTCTCACAAACACACAAAGAGCAAAACATTCTCTCCCTTCTGTAAGCAAAAATTCGTGGGAGGCTAGAGGAATTAGGAGGCACGGAACATTCTCACATTTTGGAATCTTAGAGTGTTTACTTGGGTGTTCTTCTTTTCGTAGGATCTTAAGGTATTCCAGCGTATTTTTCATTTCTTGTTCATCTCTTTCATTTTGTTGAAAATAATTTTGGTTAAGTCTCATATGTCTTATAAATAATCCTAATACTTCTACTACTACTGCTAATATTAATAATCTTCTAATCTCTATCAATACTATTACAATAATTATAAGGATATGTGTTTTGTTTGATTGTTATATGAATGATTTATAAAAGTTATGATTTTATGTGTTTAACCATGGAAGGATAAATTGGTTTATGGGTGTCCATGGATTAAAGTATTTTAATATGAAAAAGCATAACCATTATAATACTATAATAAAAATAAAAATATAATTTCTTTCACACGTTTTGTTGGTTTATTAATTTGAGGCTCAAGATCAATTATGTTTTTATACTGTTTTACTTTTGTTGCTATATAGTTTCAGTTTTGATGTTGTTTATATTTCACTTTAGTCTATTTTGATCCTCACATACTTTGAGGGTATGAGGCATTTTATTTTTGTGCTAAAATATGAGAATTTTACTGGATAATAAGCTTTCAAGTGGTGTTTAGGCCCAGCCAGAACTTAAAATATATTAAGTTTAGACTTAAAATTTAGCCTATAATGAAGAAATATGTAGATTTGAGTCTTAAGTTTGAAACAGAGATTGTGACACCCTTTGTGACACCCTTCCAGATTAATAAACTATAATAAAGTAATTAAGCCTTTATATTGAATAATATATGGACTTGTGAGTATTAAGAAAATAACTGAAAGTAAAATTTTCTTTTTAAAGCGGGTGCACAAATCAACACTTGGAATTCTTGGAGAATAAACCCTAAGGTATTACAAAACAGTTGTATCGAATTCGGCGATTTTTAAAACCTTTTCAAAAGTTGGGTAACATTCGTCTTTTGGAATCGTATTTATATCATAGAAAATAACTGAAGCTACCCTTACTTTAATTGATAAAACTGATACCATCAAATAGTTTTTACAGCCGAACTCTCAAATAGATTAAATCAGAGTAAGCGGAAATTATCGGACTATGTCTTGGATAGGAATATAAACATAGGTTTTATATATATATGAAAGTCATAAGTACATAGCCCAACATCAGAATCTCCAAGATCCAAAACATACAAGTCCATAAACAGATCTACTTAGCAGTGTAACCAAAACCCTAGAGTACCCAAAAGTATATATACAACATATGTACATAGCCAAAATATAAACTCCAAGGGTGGTCACGTAGATCCGGTAGCATCGGATGTAGTAGTAGTAGTAGTAGCAACAGTCTCCAAGAACAAAGGTAGTAGCATCATCATCATCACAGCAGCAGCAAAGTATCCTCCATAGCCTCCACACATCGGATCCTCTGATCCGCATCATACACCATACGCACATACCTAGGGATCATCGTCCCTCCAATCACTCCCAGTAGAATGCACGACAGGCTCGCTCCCACTCTCGTCCTCCACCGGATCCTCCTCGATCTCATCCGAGGGAGAGTGTACCCTACCACTGGGTACCGGGTCAGGTGATGGTGAAACCCTGACTGGACTCCTCGGATCAGAAGGGGGAGTCTCCTCGTGGACGACTCTAGAAGAAAAAGGGTGTGAGCGGGTAGGTTGAAAATAGAAACTATGATATGAGCGAGCTGGTCGTGTGGGAGGTGGTCCATGGTAAGTATAAAAGAGGGGTACGTGCATAGTGTACATGATGGGAATCCTAAATCTACGAGGATGAAACCGGACCATCGAGTTGGGATGGTAGAAGATAACCTCTATCTCTCCCTCGAAGATCGCTCGGTGATCCTCGTAGATCCATATGCCACTAAAAAGTGGTCGGATCTCGACGCAAGCGATGTAACGTGACATCACCGACAAGGGCATAGGGGTAAGCATTTCTATACACATAATCAACAGAGTATAAATTTGCACAATATGAATATGTAAATATGCAACAATGAACAACAATCACATTTAGCACTTAGCAGTTATTGAATGCAATTAGGATGCTCATACTTGTTCATTTATCACACTTAATTCGAATGAGTGGCATGATGCATGAATCTAGCTCTCATGCCTATCTCCATCATTCTATGTCACTCTTTGACGTCCATCCCTGACAACCCAGCACTCACCAGTGCGTTGTATTCCTAGGTAAAAAACAGTTCGTACATTCACCAAGAATGTACACGACAAGCTTGGAATCAATGCCACCCGAGCAATGTTATAACGTGTCGCCCGAGCAACGTACCGTCATCCAAACGGCCCATCATCCAAGTGGTATAACCGTATCGGCATCCACTCAGCCGACCACGTCAACGACGTGTCATCAAGCAAGCGTATTGGCACTCCCAGAGGCCCTCCTCATGTTACCAAAACATGATAAACGACTTACCATCCAAACTCCAAATGAATGCATCATTTTTAAGATTGAAGGAAATTGATTAACATATTACATGCCACCTAGGCACATTCCGTCATCCAAACGGACCGTAATCCAAACGGTGTATCCATATTAATCAATTCCTCTTAAGTTCAGATCCCTTGGATTATGGTTATGAAATCCTTAACCAATTGAGTTAGAATTGAAAATGGTGTTTCTCAGGTTCTGGGTAAATTACTCGAGTATAATTCAGCATACTCGAGTGTTTTTCAACTTTTCTAGATTACTCGAGTGTACTTAGGGTTACTCGAGTGTTCATGACTTTCTGAGGATTTGGGTTTCAAATTCAATAAATTACTCGAGTAGTTCATGGGTTACTCGAGTGTTCATCATGATTTCCAGAATACTCGAGTCACCCCTGCATTACTCGAGTGGTTTGCCTTAACATGTCCTCAGGTCTTGCTCGATACTCGAGTACCAGACACAATACTCGAGTGTTCTTGCTCAAATTACATTGTTTTAGAAACGTTTTACTCGAGTACCTGGTCTAATACTCGAGTGTTTCGCAGCAGAAAACACTGAAATCTTAGTTTCAACATACCATTTTCATTTCTACTCATTTCCAGTCCATTCCAAGGATCAACAGAGTTAACATATCATAATTTGAACATGCGACAACATTCATTTCATATCAAATAACAGATTTGACAGAGAATCAACCATTAATGCATAAAATACTCAATTTGGCAACTCAATACCTCAAATTGCAAAATAAACATCACACTCATGAAACCATGGTCATTTAAGCTTGCATGCATGATTTAGAACTTGCTCAACACAGTTTTAGAGCATGACTTGGTCTCCAAACCAAAGTTCCTATTCAATCTAAGCCCTTAGAGCCTCTTGGTGGCTCTCTAATTCATTTAATGGAATTTAAACTCTATCTAGTGTACGAAATTTACTTCCCCTTACCTCTCAGACGTGAATCAAACAGAGAATTCCAAAGAAAAGCTCCACAGCACCAAAAATCACTTTAAGCACCAACATGCAGAGCAGTTTTGAGTGCACCATCAAAATCGAATTGGTTCACCCATGAAACAAAGATAAGAATTGGGGAAAATTAGATTTCTAGATTCTATACAACATAATCTAACTAAAGGAATCGAATTTGAGACTCAGGGGTTCGTGAGCTTACCACAATCAATGATCAAAGTGAGCTCCCAGAACTGATGACAGCAAACAGACCTTGACTTCCCAACTTCGATTCTAACAGCACACTCACTCTTAGCTCACAATCTTTATGTCTATACAAAGCTCGTGATGTGAGCTTTGTATTGGTGTATAATTTGTGATTTGAAACTGAACACAGAGGGAGAATCGAAAAATACAATTTCAGAACCCTAACTTGAGCAAGTTTCACAATTCCATCAACAAAGTCTTCAATCTTGTTGATGAAAGGCTTAAATAGACATGGAGGGTGTTCATGCGTGACGACACGCCACCTAGGGCGTTGGCAAGGAGACGATTTCGTGTCAACGACACGGAATCGTTCATGGTGACTCATCAAACGCACTAACTCGTGTAACTCTGTCCAGAATACTCGAGTATTCCAGAAAATACTCGAGTAGTTTGCCCAGTTTTGAAAATTAATTATTTTATTTACTTTCCCTCCAAAATCTTTCCTATATTTGCTTCTAGGTCCCAACCCAGGGACTAATATGCAAAGATACCTATTTCATGCATAAATATATTTATTAAAATAAATTCTAATAATATAAACACAGGTTTTAATCAAAGATTAAAAATAGAATTAATTAATTATAATAAACTTTATAATTAATATTCCATTAATCCAGGATTAAAATTTTGGGGTGTTACTTGATAAATATATGGACTTGTTATTGAATAGAAATTATGAGAATAAAAATTTCTCTTTTAAAGCGGGTGCACAAACCAAAACTTGGAATTCTTGGAGAAGAAATTATAAATCATTTCAAACAATTGTATCGAATTCGGCAATTTCTAAAACCTTTTCATGAATTCGGCAATTGTATTTTGAAATCGTATTTATAGGATAGAAAGTAAGTGAAGCTATCCTTGCTTTTGTTTTGTAAAACCGATACCATCTAAGCCGTTTTGTAGCCGAATCCTTTAAAAAAGATCCAATCAGAGTAAGCGGAAATTATAGGACTATGCAACTTAATAGAAATATAACATAGATTTTATATACATATATACATAAAAAGTCAGGTGATACATAGTCCCAGCATAAGTCTCCAAGGTCCACATACAAGTCCATAAAGATCTATGTACAAAATAAAACCATAACCCTAGAGTTCTCAAAAGTATATCTACAATATATACATCCCAAAATATAGACTCTAGAGGTGGTCACATAGATCTGGCAGCATCAGTAGTAGTAGTGATAGTAGTAGCAGTCTCCAAGAAGCAAAAGGGTAACATCATCATCATCATCAGCAGCAACAGCAGCAGTATCTCCTCCACAGCATACCCACACCGGATCCCCTGATCCTCATCATGTACCATATGCACATACCTAGGGATCATCATCCCTCCAATCACTCCCAGTAGAATGTACGACAGGCTGGCCTCCGCTCTCGTCCTCCACCGGATCCTCCTCAATCTCATCCGAGGGAGAGTGTACCCTACCACTGGGTACAGGGTCAGGAGATGGTGTGACCCTAACTGGGCTCCTCGGATCAGAAGGGGGAGTCTCCTCGTGGACGACTCTCAAAGAAAAAGGGTGTGAGCGGGTAGGTCGAAAACGGAAACTGTGATAAGAGCGAGCTGGTCGGGTGGGAGGTGGTCCATGGTATGTGTAAAACGGGGGTACGTGCATAGTGTATATGATGGGAATCCTAAATCTACGAGGACGAAATCGGATCAGCGGGTTCGGGTGGTAGAAGGTAATCTCTACCTCCCCCTCGAACATCGCGCGATGGTCCTCATAGATCCATGTGCCACTAGGAAGTGGCCGGATCTCGATGCAAGCAATGTAGCGAGACATCACCTACAAGGGCATAGGGGTAAGCATTTCTATAAACATAATCAATAGAGCAGAAATATATGAATAATGTGCAGGTAAAACATGTAATAATGAGCAACAAACACATTTAGCACTTAGCAGAGATAGGATGCAAGTAGGATGCTCATACTTGTTTCATTTATTACACTTAGTTTAAATGAATGGCATGATGTATGAATTTAGCTCTCAAGCCTATCTCCGTCAATCTATGTCACTCTATGACGTCCATCCTTGACAACCCAGCACTCACCAGTGCGTTGTATTCCTAGCTATACAACATTTCGTACATTCACCAAGAATGTACACGACAAGCTTGGAATCCGTGCCACCCGAGCACATCCCATCATCCAAACGCTATAACCATATCAGCATCCACTAAGCCTACCACATCATCAATGTGTCATCAAGCAAGCATAATTGGCACTCCCAGAGGCCCTCCACATGTTACCAAAACATGATAAACGACCTACCATCCAAACTCCAGAATGAATGCATTATTCTAAGCTTAAAGGAAATTAATTAATATATATAACGTGCCACCCGAGCACATCCCGTCTTCCAAACGGTATACTTATATTAATCAATCTTCCTTTAAGTCCAGATCCCTTGGATTATGGTTATTAAATTCTTAACCAATTAAGTTAGGATTAAAAATGATGTTTCTCAGATTCTGGGTAAATTACTCGAGTTTTCTTCAGAATACTCGAGTGTTCTTCAGCTATTTCCAGAGTACTCGAGTGTTCTTCAGGATACTCGAGTGTTCATGACTTTTTTGGGATTTGGGTTTCATATTCATCAAAATACTCGAGTGATTCATGAGTACTCGAGTGTTCTTCATTAATTCCAGAACACTCGAGTCACCCCTGCATTACCCGAGTGGTTTACCTTAACATGTCCCCAGGCATCACTCGATACTCGAGTTCTGGGCATGGTACTCGAGTGTTCTTGCTCAAAATACACAGTTTTACCAAAAATTTACTCGAGTAACCAGCCTAATACTCGAGTGTTTTCCTGCAGAACGGACTGAAATCTTAATTTTAACACACCATTTTCAATTCTAAACATTTTTAGACCAATCCAAGGATCAATAGAGTTCATATACCATATAATGAACAGGTTACAACACTTAGCACATATCAAATTACAGATTTGACAGAGAATCGATCCTTAATGCATAAAATATACAATTTAACAACTTAACACCTCAAATTGCAAAATAATCAACAAACTCAGGAAATAGTGTTCATTACAGCTTGCATGCATCATGTGAGACTTGCTCCAAACAACCATAGAGCATAAATTGGTCTCCAAACCACAGTTCCTGTTCAATCTAAGCCCTTAGAGCCTCTTGGTGGCTCTCTAATGAAAATAATGAAATTCATACTCTATCTAGTGCATAAAACAACTTCCCCTTACCTCTCAGACGTGTACCAACAGAGGATTCCAAAGAAACAGCTCTCCAACACCAAAAATGACTTTGAGCACCACATGCAAGACAGTTTTGAGTGCAACACCAAGATTGAATTGGTTTACATGGAAGACAGAGATAACAATTGGGGAAATTAGTTTTTCTATACTCTATGCAACATATATTAACTAGAGAAATCGAATTTGGGACTCAATGAACACGGGAGATTACCAAAATCAAGGCTCCAAGTAAGCTCCAGTGAATGGTTTGACAAAAAACAGCTCCACTTCCAAGCTCCAATTCTTCCACCACACTCACTCAAACCTCACGATTTTGGTGTCTATACAAAGCTCGTGATGTGAGCTTTGTATTGGTGTATGGTTTGTGATTCGAATCAGAACACAGAGGGAGAATCAATCGCTCGAACCCAGGAACCCTAACTTCATCAACAAACCCATATTTTGCCAAATGCTTCACGAATTCGGTGTTGATTGGTTTTTATAGACATGGAGAAGGCCCATGCAGGGCGACACGACGCCTTTGAGGTGTTGAGGAAGACGATTTCGTGTCAACACACGAAAATCGTTGGTGGTGACTCACCAAACACACTAACTCGTGCAACTCTGACCAGAATACTCGAGTATTCAGAATAATACTCGAGTATTTTGCCCAGTTTTTGAAAAATAATTATTTTATTTACTTTCCCTCCAAAACCTTTCCTATATTTACTTCTAGGTCCCAACTCAGGGACTAATATGCAAAATATTTATTTTATGCATAATTATATTTATTAAATCTATTCACACACATTTCCTAATTACATAAACACAGATTTTAATCGAGGATTAAAATAGAAATCATTAATTATAATTAATTTTTATAATTAACTTTTCATTAATCGGGGATTAAAATTTTGGGGTGTTACACTACTCCCCCACTTACAAGGAATTTCGTCCCCGAAATTCAACTTATACAAACAAGTCAGGATAGTCCTGACACATCTTATTATCTAATTCCCAAGATGCTTCCATCACATCACCACAAACCCAGACGACTTTGACCAAACAAATATCCTTCCCTCTAAGCTGCTTGACTCTTCGGTCTTCAATGCGAATGGGCATAGCTTCAAAGGTTATATTCTCATGGATTTCTAGGTCATCAGGTTGGATTCTAAGGACAATGGTGGGGTCATGGACATATCTTTTCAACTGAGACACATGGAATACATTATGAAGGTTAGCTAGTGACGGGGGCAGGACTAATTGATAAGCTACTGGGCCGACTCTTTTAAGAATTTGATAGGGACCAATAAACTTGGGTGATAGTTTCTGGGTTTTCAAGGCTCTACTAACACCTTTGGTTGGGACTATTCTAATGAACACATGGTCACCTTCAGCAAACTCTAAGGGTTTCCTCCTCCTATCAGCGTAACTTTTCTGCCTACTTTGAGCCGTCTTCATCTTCTCTTGTATCATCTTGATCTTCTCAGTTGTCTCTTGCACATAATCTGGTCCAACCAGAGAACTCTCCCCCACTTGAAACCAGCATAACGGTGTCTGACACTTTCTTCCATACAGAGCTTCAAATGGTGCCATTCCAATGCTCGTATGATGACTATTATTGTAAGTAAATTCCACGAGCGGCAACATCTGTTCCCAATTCCCTTGACCTTCCAAAGCACAAGCTCTTAAGATGTCCTCCAGTGACTGAATAGTCCTCTCCGTTTGACCATCAGTCTGAGGATGGTATGCAGAACTTAACTTCAATATTGAACCCAAGGCTCTATGTAGATCTTGCCAAAACTTCGATGTAAACCTCGGATCGCAGTCTGACACGATGCTTGATGGTACCCCATGCAGACGAACAACTTCCTTGATATACAGCTGAGTGAGCTTCTCCAAAGAGTAGCGCATATTAACTGGAATAAAATGCGCCGACTTGGTCAAACGATCCACGACCACCCAGATTGTATCATGACCAGTAGCTGTCCTTGGAAATCCCGACACAAAATCCATCGAGATACTATCCCATTTCCACAATGGAATTTCCAAGGGAAGTAATTCTCCTCCTGGCCTTTGATGTTCCACTTTCGCCTTTTGACACACCAAGCAACACGCTACATACCTGGCCACGTCCTTCTTTAAGCCAGGCCACCAAAATATCTTCTTCAGGTCCTGATACATTTTGGTAGCTCCCGGATGCATACTCATTTTGCTCTTATGCGCTTCATCCAGAATCATCCTTCTTACTTCCAAATCATCAGGCACACAAATCCTTGCTCTAAAACAAAGGATTCCATCCTTCCCTTCTTGGAACTCCAACTCCTTGCCTTCTTCCATCAGCTTCTTCTTTTCATTAATTCTCTCATCCTCGTGTTGCAATTCCCGAATCCTTTGCAGAAACTCATTAGCCAGAAACTTAAAAATGCCATTTTTAATTCTGAATCATTATAATGTCAATATCTAAGTGATGATAATCCAAGTGATCTAAGACTTAAAAGTAATTGATTGATGATGGTATGAAACCATTGAATTAATAATGTGAGATATTATTAAATGAGATATACCAATCAATTCTTTTAGTTAAGAATTTGCATTCATCCTGGAGTTTGGGTGTTAGATCGTTTTTCATGTTATGATAACATGAGGAGGGCCTCAGGAAGTGCCAATTGACGGCTTGCTTGATGACACATTATGGTTATGATGTGGCCAGCGAAAGAGAGATGTTGATGATATGGTTATTCCGTTAAAACGACGGGACGTTGCTCGAGGAGCACGTTATGTACCATTTCCAAGCTTGTCGTGTACATTCTAGGGTGAATGTGCGAATGTTGTACACCTAGGAGTACAGCGCACTGTTGAGTGCTGATATGAAGTAAAGGATGGACGTCAGAGAGTGACATAGATTGATGGAGTGAGGGTTGAGAGCTAGACTCATACATCATGCCACTCATTTAATCTAAAATTGATAAATGAAAATAAGTATGAGCATCTTACTTGCATTAAATACTTGCTAAGGGCTAAATGTGGTTGTTGATTATTGCTGCATATCTCCATACTTACATTGTACAATTATTTATGTTCTATTTATTATGTGTATAGAATTGTTTATCCCTGTGCCCTTGTAGGTGATGTCACGTTACATCGCTTGCAGCGAGATCCGGCCACTTCCTAGTGGCATATGGATCTACGAGGATCACCGAGCGGTATTTGAGGGTGAGGTAGAGGTTACCTTCTATCACCCCAACCCGCTGATTCGGTTTCGTCCTCGTAGGTTTAAGATCCCCATCATATACACTATACATGTACCACCCTTTTACACTTACCATGGACCACCTCTCACACGACCAACTCGCTCATATCACGGTTTTCGATTTCGACCTACCCACTCACACCCTTTTACTTCTAGAGTCGTCCGAAAGGAGACTCCCCTATCTGATCCGAGGAGTCCCTGTACCCAGTGGAAGGGTACCCACTCCTTCGGATGAGATAAAGGAGGACCCTGTGGAGGACGAGAGCGGAGGCGAGCCTGTCGTTCATTCTACCGGGATTCAGTGGAGGGACGATGATCCTTAGGTAGGTGCATAGGGTAGATGATGAGGATCAGGGATCCGATGTGTTGGTTGCTGTGGAGGAGATGCTGCTGCTGATGTTGGATGATGACTGTTACTACTTCTAGGAGGCTACTACTACTACTACTACTACTTGTTCTATATGACCAGCTCTGGAGTTTCACATTTTGAGATGTATATATATGCTGTAGATATACTTTTGAGAACTCTAGAGTTATGGTTTACTTTTGATATAGATCTTTTGTTATGGACTTGTACTGGAACCTGGAGATTTCCACTTGGACTATGTATTTCATGTCTTTTATATATATATATGACTTATGTTTATATTGTAGATTTGTGATGTTTTGAAGCTAACAAACTAAAGCCAAGCAACAACAATCAACAACAAGGAAAGCACCACTCATGGACATTTAGATTAAGTTTTTATTTTATTCTTAATCAAAAATGTAATATTTTATTTTTTCATTTCATGAGAGTGGGTGGTAGCTTAGGAATCTCAATATAGGTTTTTAATATTGTTTGATTATTAGTGAAGAAAGGTTAATCTTGATAAAAATAGCTCTAATTAAAGTGTTGATCAAAGTATTTTTGAAAAGCTTAATTTTAATCACTTTTTACCGTGGTTAATCGATTAGCACGATAGGCTTAATCGATTAACATGTTATAACTGTACAACACTGATTATGTTAACAAAGGTTAATCGATTAGTGATTTATACGTTAATCGATTAGCACGAGTTAACACAGGTTAATCGATTAGTAGTTGTTCATTAATCGATTAATTGCTGTTGTAACAGAAAAATTAATTTTGTTTAAAAGCTTTTCATTTCTACTTTGACAAGGTTACACACATTTTCATATTTTTCTATAGAGAATCATACTTTCACAATCTTTCAAGAGCTATTACTATTTTCTAATTGTTCTATCAAGATTCAACAATCTTTCAATCTTCTTCACTTTCAATCATTCAATATTCTTAGTTTCTTTGAGATTCAAATTTCTAGATCTTAGCAATTTGTGTTGAAGCAATCTACAACAAGAGGTTGTAAAAATCAAGCATTCAACAACAAGTGAAGAATTCACAACTCGAAAGCCTTTGAAGCATCTCAAAGCAAGTGGAAAGGAATTGATTGGAGAGCATCCTTCAACAATTCAAGAGGACAAGATACAAGAAACAATTGGGTAGATTTTCAAGAGATTGGTACTCTCTTGAAGGGGTTAAGATAGGAGAGCTAGAGTGAGCTGCATCTTTAACCATTGTAATCTAACAATTGTGTATCTAGTAGAAACTCTCTATCTTTGATAGAGGGGACTGGATGTAGCTCTCAAGTGGTAGAGAGTGAACCAGGATAAAATCTTGTCTTCTTTGTTTTCTTTTCTTCTAGCTTTCATTAATCAAGAACAACCAATTAATTAGGTTAAATTTGGGCCTTTTTCAATTCCTAGATAATTAACCTAAATTGACTTGGTAAATTTACTTAGTTTTGTTCATTCATTCACAAAACATTTGTTATTGCATCATTGAATTGTGATCTCCATTGAATCCTAAGTAAGACTGAATTTCTGTCAGATTTTATACGTATTAATCGATTAAGTGATTAATTAATCGATTAATTTTTAAGTATCATTCGGTCTTAATCGAGTAACCACTTAGTTAATCGATAAATATTTGAGTGAGCTTCGGTATTAATCGATTAAGACTGAAGTAAATCGATTAAGCAGTGTATTTTTTTGTTAGAAAACTTGTTTTCTCAAACCTATTCTTACTAGCGATCGAAATATTTGTATTGAGGCTTCAAAATACTATTCACCCCCCTCTAGTCTATTTTGAGCTTCTTGTTGGTTTCCAACAAGTGGTATCAGATCTCGGTCGAAAGATCCGAGCCGTAAAAAGCTTTTTCGAAAAGATCCTATTTTTTGGAAACAATGGGCTCAAATTTCAATCCTTTTGGTGGTGAAGGAGCTTCCATTAATCGCCCCCCACTATTTAATGGTGAGTGTTACGCTTATTGGAAAATCCGAATGAAAATTTTTATAGAAGCCATTGATATAGAAATTTGGAATGCTATAGAGAATGGTCCTTTTATTCCGCAAACAAAACTAAATGATACTATCTCTTTAAAACCAAAATCAAGCTGGACGGATGATGACAAAAAGAAAGTACAATATGATTTGAAAGCGAAAAACATCATCACGTCCGCACTCTCTTACGACAAATTCTTTAGAGTATCACAATGCTTAAATGCTAAACAAATGTGGGACACTTTACAAGTCACACATGAGGGCACTAACGAAGTTAGAAGGGCTAGGTTGAACACACTCACGCACGAGTACGAACTCTTTCGCATGTTGCCAAATGAATCTATAAGCGACATGCAAAAGAGCTTTACTCACATCATTAATCATCTTTCTGCATTAGGTAAAGCTCTATCTAACGGTGAAGTTGTGAATAAAGTGATGCGATGTCTTAGCAGGGAATGGCAACCCAAGATCACGGCCATTATGGAGTCTAAGGATCTTGACCAAATGGACTTAGCAACTTTATTTGGGAAGCTTCAAGAGCATGAGATGGAGCTAGGAAGATTATCCATGAACGAGGATGCCGATAGAAAGAAAAAGGGGATTGCTCTTAAAACTACTTCAAAATCCCTAAAGGTACAAGAAGAGTCCTCACAAGTGGATGATTCCGACTCTGACATTGATGATGAGACACTCGGCCTATTGGTTAAGAAGCTTGGACGTTTCCTTAAGAAGAAGAATAATTTCAATAGAAATCGATCAAAAGACACTAAGGATGCTCAACCAAGACACAAGACCAATAAGGACAACATAATATGTCATGGGTGTGGGAAGCCGGGCCATTATAGATCAAATTGTCCAACTAACTCAAAAAAGCCCGATAGTGACAAGTGGAAGTCCAATCAATCCAAAGGCAAAAGAGCATATATAGTTTGGGACGAACCGGAAAATGAATCTTCAACTAGCACATCGGAAGATGAGGAGCTAGCCAACCTTTGCTTGATGACCAAGTTTGATGAAGAAGCATCTTCAAGCATGAAATCAATTGATAACACAAATGAGGTAGACTTTCTTTCCGATGCTAGTTCTAATTCCGATTCTCCTTCCTTTAATGAACTATATAATGTGTATGTGGAAATGCATAAAGAGTTGAAGAAATTAGCCAAAACAAATGTTGAAAGAAATAATTTTATTTTGAAGCAACAAGAAAAGATTTTGGAATTACAAAACTCTCTAGAGGAGCTAAAGCTTCAAAATGAAACACTTGAACTCATTTATGCAAATTCCACATGCGATTGTGATTTGAAAACGAATGAAGTCTCAACTTGTGAGAATTGCAAAACACTTGAAAAAGAAGTTTTTAATTTGAAAGATAGAATTGCAAGGCTCACAAGGGGAGATAATAGTTTAAATCATTTGCTTTCAAATCAAAGGAATAATAGTAATAGAACCGGACTTGGTTATACCAAACCCAAAAATCGTAATTTTCGCAAAGTTGGTACTTTCTCTAAGGTTGATTTTTCAAAAACCCCAACTTGCCATTATTGTGGGATTTTTGGGCATATTTCAAATAAATGCAATATTAAGAATTTTGGTATACCAAGTGGAAAGTATGTATGGATTGTGAAGGGGACTTCACCCCAAACTAACATCAAAGGACCCAGGATAACTTGGGTACCTAAGTCAAGTAAATGACATTGTTTTGTAGATGTGCCTTCGAACAAAGGAGCGTAGATGGTACTTGGATAGTGGATGTTCGAGGCATATGACGGGAGACAAAACGCACTTCATCGAACTTACTTCAAAAGGTGGTGGTCATGTGACTTATGGCGACAACAACAAAGGAAAAATTCTAGGAGTTGGGAAGATCGGTAACATATCTAACCTTATCATTGAAAATGTCCTATACGTAGAAGGCTTAGAACACAACTTGCTTAGTATAAGCCAACTATGCGATATGGGCAACAATGTGACCTTTACTTCAGAATTTTGATTTATCAAAAGTTGTATAGATGATAGTGTTAAGTTCGTAGGTCGTCGTTCTAATAACACTTACTTAATTGACTTGGATGAGATAACTTCATTGTTTTCAACATGTTTTAAATCTTTTGATGATGAAGTTCGTCTTTGGCATCGACGAATTGCACATGTCAATGTGAATCAATTAAATAAACTTTTATGTAAAGACTTAGTGATTGGTTTATCTAAACTTAATTTCAAACTTGATAGCATTTGCGACTCATGTCAACAATGCAAGCAAGTTAAAAACACTTTTAAACCTAAAAATGTGATAAGCACGACAAAGCCATTGGAATTAATCCACATGGATTTGTTTGGCCCATCACAAGTTCGGAGTGTAGGTGGCAATTACTACGGATTTGTTTTGGTAGATGACTTTACTCGATTCACATGGACATTGTTTTTATCCGCAAAAAGTGACACTTATAAAAGTTTTAAAAAGTTTGCCAAGCTCATCCAAAATCAACTAAGTTTGAAAATAGTGACTATTAGAAGTGACCACGGAGGTGAGTTCAAAAATTCAAAGTTTGATGCGTTTTGTTAAAAGTTTGGTATAAATCATCAATTTTCAGCCCCTAGGACTCTGGAGCAAAACGGAGTTGTAAAAAGGAAAAACAGAGTTTTAGAGGAACTTGCACGTACTATGCTTAAGGAATCTAAAGTTCCCTCTTACTTTTGGGCTGATGCGGTAAATACCACGTGTTATGTCATTAATAGGGTTCTTATCCGTCCGCATTTGAATAAAACACCTTATGAGTTGTTAAAAGGGCGAAAGCCAAATATCTCTTATTTTCATGTATTTGGGTGTAAGATGTTTATTTTAAATAACGATAAGAATCCGGTCGGCAAGTTTGACTCAAAAGCCGACGAAGGTATTTTCCTTGGTTATTCAACCCATAGCAAGGCTTATCGTATCTTGAATAAAAGAACCTTAACCGTTGAAGAATCAGTTCATGTCGTCTTTGATGAATCTCCGAAAGGAGAGTGTGTTGTTTCTTGTGATGATGAGAATGTAGGTACTTTTATGGATCATGAGAAGCAAACACAATAACAAATAATGGAGAGTCAAGTTGAGAATAGAGAAATGCAAGCACAAGAGAAGGACTTAGCACAAGAGCCACTTCCCGAACTACCAATTGCTTGGAAAACGAACAAAAATCACCCGGTCTCGAATATCTTAGGTGACATTGCTAAGGGAGTGGTAACCCGAAGCACTTTAAACAATTTTTGTTATTATGTTGCTTTTATGTCACAACTAGAACCTAAAAATGTTAATGAGGCTCTTCAAGACGAACATTGGGTTATGGCCATGCAAGAGGAATTAAATCAATTTGAAAGAAACCAAGTTTGGGAGCTTGTGCCAAAACCCGATGATCGTCCTGAAATCGGTACTCGTTGGGTTTATAGGAATAAACTAGATGAGTCGGGTATTATTGTTAGGAATAAGGCTAGGTTGGTAGCAAAGGAGTATAGCCAAGAAGAAGGCATAGACTATGATGAAACGTATGCTCCCGTAGCTAGATTAAAAGCCACAAGAATCTTACTTGCTTTTGCATCTATTATGAACTTTAAATTGTATCAAATGGACGTAAAAAATGCGTTTCTTAACGGGTACATTCAAGAGGAAGTATATGTCTCACAACCTCCCGGATTTGAAAATTTTGAACATCCGGATTATGTTTTTAAATTGAAAAAGGCTTTGTATGGTCTTAAACAAGCTCCTAGAGCTTGGTATGATCGACTAAGCAACTTTTTACTTGAAAAGGGTTTTAAAAGAGGTGTTGTGGACAATACACTTTTTATTGAAAGATCCGGTAAGGACATACTTTTGGTCCAAATATATGTGGATGACATTATTTTTGGTGCAACTAATGAAAAATTGTGTAAGAAATTTTTCAGAAATAATGCAAAGTGAGTTTGAGATGTCTATGATGGGGGAGCTTGTAACAGCCCGATTTTCATAGCTCAAAATAGCCAACTTTTATTCATTTATATTGCAAAAATGAGGCCAATTTTTTTTTAAACGTTGTTGCAGTATTTGAATACGTTATTGAAAAGTTATTGATGTTCTTCAACCTTCTCTTTCGAAAATCGAGTTGTTACTACAACCTTTCTTTAAATACAAATTCGTTTTCATAAAAGAACTTGGTTTAAAATCATCTTGACCGTTCTCAGAATCCTTTCATGAATTAACCTTGCATAAAAATAGACTTCACAAGTAGAATTAAAACTTAGCTCGATTACATAAATGGCTCATGGCTTCGGTAATCCTTAAATCAAAACAATCACCACGATCTAACTAACCACACTATTCTTAAACTATCCTATTGAAGACTATTGGGTGAAGGTCCTCCTTCTTCTTGCATCTTCTCCTTGCTCTCGAAGATAATGCCCTCCTTGCCGTTGTCTCCTTGCTGCTAGTGGGTTCCGACTCCGCTCCATTGAGAATGGTAGAGTTCCTCTGAGTCTCGTACCGAATCTTTTCTTTGAAGTTCTTGTAGCCTTGTATGCCAACTTGTCCCAAGTGCGGACCCAGATTTGCTCCACTAAGTTGATGCTCCGGGTCGGGAATCACGATCTCGGTGTAGCCGGTTCATACCCAACCGCAGGGGGTACGCTTCCATCCTCTTCCATACTTACTCCACGTAGTGACGTCAATCCGATACTCCATCTGCCCGTTGAAATATCAGTAGCACCGATATGCCAACGAACAGGAGAGAGTAAGCAATCTGAACGACGCATCGTCGACGGTGTGGAATTACGATAGGCAAGATAATAGGACCATACAATCATACAATACAACATGCAAACACACAACACTCAAGCATATCATTAACATTATTATTATCATTCTCATTTCCTCTTCAACTTATCTTTTTATTCTGTATTATCAATTTACACTCTTTTATGATGGGTGAAAACTTTCAGATATCATCAAAGTATTCATTTCGTTCTCGGTTGTCACTCACGTCTACATCTCCTCATTCATCCACCCAACCTAATCAGAAGCAAACAGGAGTACAGGACCTTTACCGTGCGGGCACGACAGCTGTCTCAACAAATAATTGGTCCCAGACCAGGAGGACTCAGCCTCAAATCAATTCAATTCATTCAATTCATATATATATCAAGGCACACTGTCTCACAGTGGCAACAAGATGCCCCACTCCAGTCCCTCTCACTGTTCTAGATTTGCAATCTAGGGGACGACAGTATGTTTCTAGTGGGCCCGTAGAACTTACCACGACATTGGACCCAGTCCCTACCACGTTCGTATGCCACATGTGGAATCTGTTCTGCCTAGAAAATTACTCTAGGCTTCTTGACGTTTCACCGTCATCGTCCTTCCCTAATGCAATCTCCTCCTAAGTATCCGCAGATACATATGGTTTCTTCCTCTCCACTACTTCGCACTCTCATACCTCACCGCGTATGTCTTTTAAAGTCTTTTATCTTTTTAATTAACCTAAGGTCGGCCCATCCTTCGTGCATCCCTTCAATGAGTCCTGACCACTAACTTGGCTCAATCTTTCTCTCATAATTTCTCACATAGCACAGAGCTGGGGTCACAACAATGAACTCACATCTCATTTCCAAATCCTTCTCAAAACAATCTTTTCACAACTTTCTCAAAATACCATTTCATAAACTATCATTTCGTAAACTTTTACATGAAAATCCCTTTCTTCTTAAATTTTCTCAAAAATTTAGTTTCACAACTTCCCAAAATCTTTTTCCACAATTTTCCTAAAAATCTCTCTTTTTCAAAAGTTTTCTCAGCAATCTCCTTTCTCAAAGTTTATAAAAATCTCCTTTCAAAGCCTTTCACAAAGTTTCATTTCAAAAGCTTTTCTGAAAATGCTTTTCGTAATCTCTCAAAACCTCTTTTCAAAAACCTTTTTCAAAAATGCCTTTCGTAAATCTTTTTCAAAAATTTTCTTTCACAGTTCTTTATAAAATCTCTTTTCACAAATCTTTCTCAAAAATCCTTCTCAAAAACTTTTTCAGAAATCACATTTTTGCTGAGCGCTAATGGAGGAGCAAGCTCAACTCAACACTAGTCCCAGACTAAAACCAAAAACAAAGGAGCCCAGCTTCGCTCAAATCACATCTCATATCCACATCACTCTCCCTAACTCTGGCTCGTTCTCAACCTTATTTTTCATCTTTCCCCCAATCTCAATTCTTTACCATTACTCCTTTCTCATTGCATCTTTACTTTCAATTTCATTACTTCCTCAACTTATTCCTTTCACAAAATTTCATTTCTTATTCAGGACGTAGCAGACGTCCATCAGCAAGCTACTTATATTAATCAACAACAATAAGTATCATTGGGCAGAATTAATAAGCATAAACATACTATCAATCACACAAACATCACACAACAACAATGTGGTCATTGTCACCTTCGTATAAGTGGCCACACAACACAAACAATTGCCACTTATACTACTGACTCCGAACCACTTAGTTCCGATCTTTGAGATGATACGGAACGTCCTAATATATCACCAAACTACCACGGTGTCTTAGGAAAGCTTCTCTCTCACCTGAGGTCCAGTGATTTAATGTGTACCGTCTCCTTGGATCCTTTGTGCCGCCGGCTACCCCACTCCCCTTTCTATATCACTCCTCGTATTTAGGTAAAACACTTTACGTTATTGACTTATACAAGAGAATCTTTTCTTTGTCCGAAAAACTTAAAAATATAATTGTTTTCTTAAAACGATTTTTAATCTATTTCTAATACTTTATATACTTTCAAAAGTCATTTTGAAAACTTTTAGTAAGGTAATTTAAATTATTTATTTTAGTGGCTGGTCCGCTTTGGACAGCACCTTAATCGATTTCGAAAACTCCGAAAACATTGTAAAAACATTCTTTGTTTTAAATAACGCTTTTACTCAAAATCAGCATTTTAAAATTCAAGTTTTTATCGTAACACAAACTTTGGACAGCCATGAACACAAATTGAAAATCTCAAGTAAATCAAATCAAATTTTCTTAAAATCAACTTATTTTAAAACCGTTCACACACTCAAATATTTTTCGAACATAACTAATACACAACCACAATATAACTCCAAACAAATCAAACCACATTATTTTATAATCAATAAATTTCAACATTATCCACATATTCAATCATCTTCCATGCATCACTCCACATACAACAACAAACAACACTTAGGCATGCAAGTATTCATAAACCAAACGGAATCAAGTTTCAAGCCAAACACATCAATATTTATTTTCTTCACTTTAAACACTTTATATCCTTCTCAAAAATCATCATGCACATTTTATTTCATGCAATTAAACTCCCTAAACCTATTTAAACTATATAACCGAATGAAATCAAAGAAGACAAGTTAAACATTACAATTTAAATCACATGAATCAACTTGGTTTATGTTAGGCATTTAAAGTTCCATTTTCTTTTTCATGCACAAAATTATTTATTCTTCTTTTTGCTCTTAACCGAATGCACATAAGCACACACTCACGTATTTTCATTTAAACACAATACTTTTTCAAGATTAGTTTAATTTATTTATTTCCTTTGTCTTTAAATAAAGAACCGGTTGGGAAAATAAATGTCCACATCACAATTTCAAACAATTTATATTAGCATAATTCATCAAAACATACTCATTTCTTTTAAGTCATTTCATTGAAAAGGGATCCTACTCTAGCTAACATGTGTAGGCCGAATATCATCATGATAAAGCAAAATTTAATTTTTAAATCTCTATCATGCATGCACATAGAACATGAATCAAGGCAAAGATCATTTTTCAAGGACTTGTTTCCTTGTTCTCTTTGTAAAAACCGTGAGCTTCATAAGAAATTTAGCAAACAAAATTTAATTTCTTATCACAATAAAATCAAGAATTATGTCTTTAACCTCTAAGAAAACTCATGCATGCACTTAAAAATCTCTAGGTGGGACAATTTTCAACATGCATGTAAACGAAATGATGATCTAGCATGGTTTCCTAGTCTCCCTAGACTTGACCGAATGATGACATGCAAGAAAGCAAGGTCTTATAATTTTATTTTCACATGCAAATATCTAAATTCATAGATCATATCATGCAAGACTCAAAAGCATCATTTTATTTTTCAAACTATCAACCGAATCATCATCATCACACACACACAAAATCTTGATTCAAACTCTTTTTATAGTAAAAATTATTTTTAAAGCTTTTAGGTTTATTTTCTTTCGAAAACCGTGACATGCATACAAGAAATCAAGACTTTACACTCAAATTAGACATACAAAATTCAAGCTTCATATTTTCTCAAAGATCAACCATAGATCAAGACATGCAAAAGAAGATCAAGGCAAGAACATAAACTTAAACTCAAATCTTCAAACAAACCGTGAAGAACAAGTTAGAAATTAAAGCATCCAAGCACCAATATTCAAGATCAATTCACAAAAATAACATGCAAAACACTTAGACCTCAAGATCACTCGAAAATGATTACATGCATCACAAAATTAAACAAAGTCCATTAGAGAGTCCTTTACAATACAAAAAAAAATGGTTCAATTAAAACTCTCTCTACCTTAAATCAAAACTCCTAACTTAGATCTTCAAATCCCTCTTTCTCCTTCTTTAGGGTTTGCTTCGGCCTCCCTTCTTTGAGGTTGATAGGTGATTCCCCTCCTTGATCTTTGAAGAAGGACGTGGGTGGAGAAAGAAATCAAGGGTATTTGGGGTTAAGAATTGGGTCGCTCACTCTTTTTCTCCTCTCTTCTCTTCACGGCTTTACTCTCTTTCTCTCTATGTCTCAAGAGCTTGATGGTGCTCTTGGGACTAAGTGTGTGTTTGTGGAAGAAAGGGGATGAGGGAGAAAATGAACTAGCTAAACAAACATGTAACACCCCGATTTGGCAACTTGAAAACTTAAATCAAATATAGTGGAAATTAGGGCCAAATTTTTTTTTCACAAGTGTTATGTACACGTGAGAACTTTTAAACTCATAAAACCTAGTTACATTTGAAATTCGTATTCTCACATTACCTAACCTCTCAAGTTCCAAACCGAGATATCACAGGACACCACGCTTTGAAACCCGTTTTCAAAACATCAATTAAAACAAAGCCCGTTTACTTATTTCAAAACATCAGTACCAAATAAAACAATTGCCGGGGTACAGTATGGTAGAGCTACGGTAAATAAGAACTTACATTGAAGTACATTGCTCTGGGGGATTTGCCTAGCTTCTAGTCATACACACCAAGACTATCTTCGCATGGAGGCAGCCCAAGTTCCCGGTCCACAAAGAGTTGTCGCCCTCAACCATCTCCGGAATCCTACTCAGAGAGTCGTCTGGTACTCGATCCTTCTTGCAATACCTTAGATCATGGATTGATTTGTCAAATAAACACATAAACATACATAGATCATGATTTAGAACAAGAAAGACATACATGCAAGAAGGATCTAGATTAAGCTTCACAAAACTTAAACAAAAACTTTAGATCTTTAAGTTTTAGTGAGAAAAACATGAAGATCAGGAAAGTATGAACCGAATCACACACATAGAGTTACAAATATTACAAATTAATGTTTAGTCCATGAAGGTTCAAGATCAAGAAGAAATAGCACATAAATTCACTTTACAAATTATAGAAATAAACATGCAAGAAGAAATAAAAGAGATCTACAACTAAAAGGGAAAACTAAGCTATTACATTTCTTCCTCTTGTTCTTCGAATCTTCCTACTAAGGAGGTTGGTTCTTGAGGTTCCTAGCACTTAGATCTTCAAAAGTAAGGGCTTGGTCAAGTTTGGATTTCCTTCTTCTTCCTTCTCTACACTTCACGGCCAACTCTCTTTCTCTCTTTCTCTATTTCTTTTCTATTTCTCTCTAAGGGTTTGAGAAGTCCCTAGAGTTGTGTTTGATGTTTGAAATTGTGGAAATGAAATGGGTGAACTAAGGTGTATACATATATATATATAAGCCACGAATTGTTCCTCTTTTACCCTTGGTTTATTTTCGATTAACACACAAATAGGAGGGGCGGTTTTGTCCTCCCAATTTTGCATGGCTAAGGTCTTCAAAGTCAAGGGTACAAAGTGGAGTGGCTAGCTTACTAGGGGTCACTTAGGTTCAATGGATAGTTGGCTCTTGGTTAGGGTTTTTCTTCTAGTTTGGTTATGGTTACACTTAGTTCCTTAGGTTTCTTACTCCTTAAGCTTATCATGCACACACACGCGCATGACACATACACACCTACATCACAAGCTCCTACCGTGGCACTCACACACACACACACATATCACACACACATGCATACATGCCTTTCAAATTTTTTTATTTCTAATCACACTTACTTAAAAATTATTAATTCACATAACAATTCAATTAGTTCTAGGAAATCATAATTTCACAACCATTTTCATACAGCACATATTACATACACATTAAATCAAACACACATCACACAAAAATTCCTACCAAAACACCATTTCTTAAAAATTCGTATTCTTAAATTCTGGAAATAAATTTTTATAAATCAGCCCAGAAAATTCTAAAAATTACATTTTAAAATTCTAGGTTTCAAAACGATCGTTTTCATATATGGATCATAAAAATCCGAGTTACGGTTTAAAAGATACAAAATTTTCAAGTTAACAGACCCAAAACTCCATTTCAAACAAAAATCTCTCTTTAGAAAAATCACAATTCATTCCTTAAAAATCAAACCCACAAAATCATTCACTTCATATTTATAAAATCATTTTGTTTTATAAAATTCCCTGAAAATCAACTCTTTATTTCTTATTCACATAAAATTCTTTTCTGAAAAATCTCTTTATAGAATAAAAATTCAAAGTTTATTCGTTCACGCACGTCCGGGAAAAATGCGGGGTGTTACATTCTCCCCAACTTGAAGATTTCTCGTCCCCGAGAAATACCGTGTAGAGTCTGTCTGGTCGGCGGACGCGTAGCTCTGTGAAGAAATCCCTTTCCTTTTAACTACAGTTGTCGTCGTATCTTCGAATACGTACTATCTATTCGTTGCCTTTTTAAATGAATCGAACGGATTACTTGCAAAAGTAATCTCTTGGGTACTTTCAACAACAAATATGATGGGTTACAAACAGTATGGTTTTACCGACAACAAAGGACTGAGGGGCTCAAAGGCATCAAAGCGATGTTCAAAGATAACAGGGTTACGGGCTTTTGGGGTCAAGACGCTCCTACACTCAGGGTTATATCCCGCTTATTCATCCAAGCCTAAACAAGTTACTCCTCAAAACTTCACACTTTCCGACTACTCCCCAACTTGGATGACACATACCACATTTATTCTTAGAGACTTATCCTCCAAATACTCCTACCCTTTACTACTTTTTGGTCACTCTTACAAGATTTCCCATCACTTATCTTTGGTCTATCCTCAGATTGTCTTACTTCTCACCATATACTTGCCTTAACCAAACTCCTAGAGCCACTATTTTATCCACCTTTTGTCCTAGCAACCACTAATCCTCAAGAAACATACACAACCTTACTCTTATTCTCAACCATTTAGTCATATAACTTAGACAATTCTAATCCTGTCTATACTTTCCACCATTCTCCCCCTATTCTAAACCATCAAAACTTCTTAGTTCTAATCAATTTTCATGACTCACCACTCATCTATGACTAAAAAGGGTACTTCTAATCTCTCCAAGACTCATACACCCTTACTTCTTACTAACTAATCCTTATCCTTCCTTAACCTTTTGCAACATTTTCCTATCAACTTTTCACAACTTACTTCCTATCTTAGGGATATCTATTGGATTGGTACAGGATGCAAGGGCTTAGCATTCTTGCTAAAGCTTTAGGAAAGAACAATGTGGGGTAAAGGATCAAGAAGAAACTTTGGGTTCATCAATAATCAAGGTTTTGTCAAAAACAGGGTCTAAGATTTTTCAAGCGCCGTGCCAAAACAATTTGGCACATATAGAGTTTTCTCAAGAAAAGTTTCAACCAAGAAAAGAAAGATTTTAGTCACAGAACAAGATCACACAGCAAGAGTGTAAGGATCATCAAAAACAAGATGGGTTCACATCAAAGAAAAGTTCAATGAAAGAAGGTTCGAATCACACATCAACATCCCATGACGTACTGATCACTGCTCCTCGTCTTCGCGGTAGACGAAACTAACACGCCTCATGAAACTTTCGCGCACTATTAGCGTTTCTATTCTCATCTATCGCTATCTTATTACTAACGCACACACAGAGATGCACGGCAGAGTATGTAAGTCCATGCAGAGGTTACTTAGATTAACCCTTGCTCTGATACCATAACTGTAACACCCCGATTTGGCAACTTGAAAACTTAAATCAAATATAGTGGAAATTAGGGCCAAATTTTTTTTTCACAAGTGTTATGTACACATGAGAACTTTTAAACTCATAAAACCTAGTTACATTTGAAATTCGTATTCTCACATTACATAACCTCTCAAGTTCCAAACCGAGATGTCACAGGACACCGCGCTTTGAAACCCGTTTTCAAAACATCAATTAAAACAAAGCCCGTTTACTTATTTCAAAACATCAGTACCAAATAAAACAATTGCCGGGGTACAGTATGGTAGAGCTACGGTAACTAAGAACTTACATTGAAGTACATTGCTCTGGGGGATTTTCCTAGCTTCTAGTCATACACACCAAGACTATCTTCGCATGGAGGCAGCCCAAGTTCTCGGTCCACAAAGAGTTTTCGCCCTCAACCATCTCCGGAATCCCACTTAGAGAGTCGTCTGGTACTCGATCCTTCTTGCAGGGATGCCGATGCATCGCTACACGCTATACCACCTACCGGTTGCAATATCAACAATTGTCGATACGACAATACGGTAGGAGAGAGTCAGTGTTCGAACACTAACGGGTTGACCTTGCGATCTCAAGGTGAATAATAAAACAATGTAACTAAAATATCACCAACATGCAAATGGAACATGTTATGCACATAGCATAGAAGAATCACATATAACATAACATATCATAATATTTAAATCACACCAGTACCATCATTCTTAACCAACGATCACATTCTCAGATTCTTTCCTCGCAAACTTTCACAACTTTTCTCAAACCTTCTCTTATCATTACTTCCACACTTATCACTTATTCCCAGAATTCCTTCTTTATAAACTCATCTTATAACTCTTATTCAATATTTATTGTTTTGATATACTTCTATTTGAAACAGCTTGTGCTCTTAAGTTTTATTATCTCGATTAGCATCAATGATGAGGGGGACACATCATTGAGCTCACACACGTCTACATCTCCTCGGTCAACCACCCAACCTAGTCAGAAGCAAATAGGAGTACAGGACCTTTACCACGCGGGCACGACAGCTGTCACACAAACAAATGGTCCCAGACCAGGAGGCCCAGCCTCAAATCAATTCAATCATATATAAACAGGCACGCTCTCAGCGGCAAACACAAATGCCCCGTTCCAGTCCCTCTCACTGTTCTCGATTTGCAATCAAGGGGGCGACAGTATACTTCTAGTCTGCAGTGCAGAACTTACCACGGTATTAGACCCAGTCCCCACCACGTTAGTGCACCACATGTGGAGTTCGTTCTGCCTAGAAATATACTCTAGACTTCTTGACGTTTCACCGTCATCGTCCTCCCCTCATGCAATCTCGTCCTAAGTATCCGCAGATACTTATCGTTCCTTCCTCTCCACTACTTCGATACGACACTCATACCTCACCGTGTTTGTAAATGTCTTTTAGATTTTTTTGAAGGTTTAACGTTTTAATTTAGCGGCTTATCCTAACGATCGGCCCGTCCTTGGTGCATCCCTTCAACGAAGCCCGATCACTAAACGCAATCTATTCCCCCTAAAATCTCACTGGCCCTCGGCCTCAAATCACTTTCATCTCATTTCACACTCTTTCTCATCTCATTTCATGACACATTCTTTCTCGTCTCATCTCGTCATCACAATTCATATAAACTCATGCTCAGCAGCATCCTTTCCTCGTTTTTCTCAAAAATATCTTTTGCAAAACTCTTTCAAAAGAACACGGCTTCACAAAACCTTTTCTTCACAAAATAGTTTCAAAAACCTCATTTCAGAAATCCCTTTCACAAAACCTTTTCAAAAGATAACATTTCCAAAAACTTTAACAAAATATTGTTTCCCCAAAAGAACTTTTCAAAAATCTCTTTTCAAAAACCTTTTTCGAAAACTCACATTTTTGGGTGAGTGTTAATGGAGGAGCAAGCTCAACTAAACACTAAGCTTCTTCCCAAAAACATGAACGAGGAATCACAACTCTATTCAACCACACCTCATTTCCATTCTCAACTCTTTCCAATTCAAACACTGATTTCCTCTCTTTTATTCTTTATCTCTTTTGCATTCTATTCGCAACACGCTTTACTTCTTTCTCAATCAGATCACCTTTTCTCTTCAAACATTCTCATACTTTCTCTTTCATCTGAACTCATCGCTCATCTCTTACTTAATTATTTCTCATATCACGTATACGTATTTCTTTTCTCTTTTCAGACTTACTACTTTCACGGTTTCCTTATTATTGTTTCATCATCCAAACATACGCAATCAATTTATAAACAGAATAAAATATTCTCAACAAATAATCATTTAGAATGCAAACAAAACAAATAAACACTTAGCACATATATCTATTTTGTCTAATTCGCAGTACATTCGCAATCCATCTATTCGGATCGCGAGCAACCACGTTACGGGATCACCGCACTCTCACTCACCTGGATGACGACACATCCGAAAACTTTCCAAAGGTTTCCAGTCGATAGCCTTGCCACGTTCTCCTCGCTTTCCGATGTAACACCCGAACTAGAACATTTTTCCTCGTGCGTTAGAACATTTTCGATAATTTTCTTAATTTCATTTTAAAAACTCTTTGAAATATTTCCTTTCTTAAGAACTCATTATTAACATCCAAAGACTCTAAAACCAAATCAGACTTTTAATAAAAAGGGTTTCAGGAGAACTTTGAAACAATTAAAAATAATTTTCTTATTAAAACAATTTCATTTCTCTTTTAAAAACACTCTGTTAATAAAAATCACTTTCCAGACCCATTAAACAGAATCCACAACAACCATATCAAGTTGATTCATTTAGTAAACATCATCAAAGAAGGTCATACAAAATCTCAAATTAATTTAAATAGTTTAAATCATACCCCCTTAAGTAAAAATATTTTCTTTGATAAACATAGGTTTTCACAAATAAAATTCACAAACAGGTTCAGCATACACAACACAGCACATACAAGCATCCACAATCACGCACCATACAAATCAAATATAATTTCAAGAATTCGAAGCATTCAGACATCATGCAAATATCCATTGTCAATTATTTAAACCATCAATTAGATTTTAATCTTAATTAACTAAATTATACTTTCAGAAAATAATTTAAATTTAATCTTCTAATTAATTTAACAAAAATCGAACCACACATGCTTATAAATTTACCAATCACAAATAAATTTCAAAAACTTAAAATCATTAAATCAACATTACACAGAAATTCAACATTACAGAATCAAACCAAAAGAAACACACATCACTTTTTAAAACATTCACAACTTCACACAATGCAAGTCACACTTTGAGTTACTAAAAATCATTTATTAAATCGATTTATTTAGTTTATTTCTTTAAAAACCAAAAGGGGTTAAAACAAACAACATATCAATTATATTACACACATATCATCATGCACACAAAATATAGTCATTTACAAAGATCATTTCATAAAGGCAAATTTTCTAGCCACACTAGCATGTATGGACCGAATTATTTAGATGCAACTTTGCAAAGATTGAAGCATACATAAAAGCACAAAGCAATTGGAATTATTTTCTTTTATTTTTAAATTGGAAACCGAGAGCATTAAAAGGAAAACTTAATGATTTTATGCATGTACCTTCTAGGCTCTTAGATTAATTTTATTTCATCAGGTACGCAACTTAAACATTGATCAGATATAATTTCCTATTCTTTTCTTCATGGCCGAATGCTAGCATAAAAGAATGCATGGTCCTATTAACTTTTGCAATCATACAAAATCACAAAATCAATCATCAAGGCATCAAACACATCATTTATGCACATCACCTACACAAACAACTCAAGTTCATCATCTAATCTTGAATAAAATTTAAGGTTACATTTTAAACTTTCTAAGAATAACATGCATGTACCTACAATCACTAGATCTAGTCTTATCATGCACATGCATCAAATTTTCACATAACAAAAACATGAGTTTCATTTTTATTCAACATGGCCGAATGGCCTTTTACCAAATTTATCACATAAAAATCAAGTCCTTAAACTAAATCAAGTTCACACTTTTAAAAAAAATCATTTTAAAACTTGTTTCTTTATTTTCTTCTTTAAAAACCGTGACATGCATCAAATGAAAACATAATCTTTCCACTTAAAATCAACATGCATATTTCACTTTTTGTTTATTAAACATAGATCATAAAATATATGCATACAAATCAACAAGTTATCATCAAGTCAACATGTAAGGTAAAAGATTTCAATTTTATTTTCAAGCAAACTTAAATCATACATATATTTATTAAGAAATCACACAAACACAACATAGATCATCATTTTAAACAAGGAAAATTTAACATGTAAGACTAAAAATCATCATAGTTCAAGTCACAAATTTATTCATCAAATTATTTCTTAAAAGTGTCTTGGCTCACGGTTTTAACAAGGAAATTTAACATGCAAGGGAATTTATTTTAGTTTTCATAAAAATCTTGAGCAATACCTTAGATCATGGATTGATTAGTCAAATAAACACATAAACATACATAGATCATGATTTAGAACAAGAAAGACATACATGCAAGAAGGATCTAGATTAAGCTTCACAAAACTTAAACAAAAACTTTAGATCTTTAAGTTTTAGTGAGAAAAACATGAAGATCAAGAAAGTATGAACCGAATCACACACATAGAGTTACAAATATTACAAATTAATGTTTAGTCCATGAAGGTTCAAGATCAAGAAGAAATAGCACATAAATTCACTTTACAAATTATAGAAATAAACATGCAAGAAGAAATAAAAGAGATCTACAACTAAAAGGGAAAACTAAGCTATTACATTTCTTCCTCTTGTTCTTCGAATCTTCCTACTAAGGAGGTTGGTTCTTGAGGTTCCTAGCACTTAGATCTTCAAAAGTAAGGGCTTGGTCAAGTTTGGATTTCCTTCTTCTTC
The DNA here is from genome assembly GCA_037953625.1 of Crotalaria pallida. Lineage (NCBI taxonomy): Eukaryota > Viridiplantae > Streptophyta > Magnoliopsida > Fabales > Fabaceae > Crotalaria > Crotalaria pallida. The sequence continues at coordinate 31,960,656 of CM075653.1, forward strand.
CTTCTCTACACTTCACGGCCAACTCTCTTTCTCTCTTTCTCTATTTCTTTTCTATTTCTCTCTAAGGGTTTGAGAAGTCCCTAGAGTTGTGTTTGTGTTTGAAATTGTGGAAATGAAATGGGTGAACTAAGGGTGTATACATATATATATAAGCCACGAATTGTTCCTCTTTTACCCTTGGTTTATTTTCGGTTAACACACAAATAGGAGGGGCGGTTTTGTCCTCCCAATTTTGCATGGCTAAGGTCTTCAAAGTCAAGGGGACAAAGTGGAGTGGCTAGCTTACTAGGGGTCACTTAGGTTCAATGGATAGTTGGCTCTTGGTTAGGGTTTTTCTTATAGTTTGGTTATGGTTACACTTAGTTCCTTAGGTTTCTTACTCCTTAAGCTTATCATGCACACACACACACACACACGCGCATGACACATACACACCTACATGCACAAGCTCCTACCGTGGCACTCACACACACACACACATATCACACACACATGCATACATGCCTTTCAAATTTTTTTATTTATAATCACACTTACTTAAAAATTATTAATTCACATAACAATTCAATTAGTTCTAGGAAATCATAATTTCACAACCATTTTCATACAGCACATATTACATACACATTAAATCAAACATACATCACACAAAAATTCCTACCAAAACACCATTTCTTAAAAATTCGTATTCTTAAATTCTGGAAATAAATTTTTATAAATCAGCCCAGAAAATTCTAAAAATTACATTTTAAAATTCTAGGTTTCAAAACGATCGTTTTCATATATGGATCATAAAAATCCGAGTTACGGTTTAAAAGATACAAATTTTTCAAGTTAACAGACCCAAAACTCCATTTCAAACAAAAATCTCTCTTTAGAAAAATCACAATTCATTCCTTAAAAATCAAACCAACAAAATCATTCACTTCATATTTATAAAAACATTTTGTTTTATAAAATTCCCTGAAAATCAACTCTTTATTTCTTATTCACATAAAATTCTTTTCTGAAAAATCTCTTTATAGAATAAAAATTCAAAGCTTATTCGTTCACGCACGTCCGGGAAAAATGCGGGGTGTTACAAAACACACCCTCACTCACACGGTTTTAAGGACAAAGGCAAGGGTAGGTAATTTCCTCTTTTGTCCTTGGTTCAAGGGCTTGGTTCATGGGCCATTCGGTCCAACTCAATTGTTGCATGGGAAGGGTCATTTCATGGGGGAGACAAGGTGAATAAAAAGTCTCACCACCATCATCACACTCACCACCCTAATTTCCTATTTATTTTCTATCTAGAATTTGCTCTCTTAACACTTAAGAAAATAGACCCCATTTGGTCTTCCTAGTCCTATGCTTGGCCGAACCACACATGTAAGGTCCTGTATTTTTATAAACAAAATAAATTATGTAAATAAATAAATGTGTTGAATAAAATAATGATTTTTCTGAAATTAAGACATTTTACTCGAGTATTGTAGAGGGTACTCGAGTATAATCACTATCTGTTTGAAAATTTGAATTTTGAGTCAAAAGACTCGAGTATGTCAGAAAAGACTCGAGTGTTCTTGAGTTTTTGAAATATACTCGAGTAGAAAGAAAAAGACTCGAGTAAATCGAGCAGTCTGGCTAAATGTATAAGTTGGTTTTATAATTAATTTCGCACCAAAACGCGGTTTCTTGACGTGACAAGCATAGAGCTGAACCTTACTTCGAGTTGAAGTACTCTTAGACTATAAATTGATGCTTGGGTGAAGCCTCAACACCTCTGAAGTTCCAAAACCCGAATTTGACCAGAAATTTCCCTGTTTTACAGAGTTCACTTTGATCCCTTTGTTCTCTCTCAATCCTCACTCATTTTCCTTGAAACCTAAACACAAACTGAAGTTCTGATTCCATTCTTGAATTAGAACTCGAAATCACTTCAAATAGCCTTCTGAAGATCAGGTTCTAGGCCTACAAAGTTGGAGGTTCAAAACTGAGAAAAACAGAGTAACATTCAGTCTCAAGTATTCATCTTCATTGAAATCGTTTGGTAAATTCATGGATTCTTTTCGTGTCAAACTTGTTTCTGATTAAAGTTAGTATATCCTAGTTTCTGAAACTAACTTGTTTCATTCTTTTCATGCCAAATCCGTGGTGAAATCTGTGGCCAAAGTCAGCCTGTTCAACTCTTTTTCACCAAGTCCAGAATTTGGATTTTTGATCCAACCGATTTCTCTGTCGTTTTACTTGTTGATTAGCTTCTCTAAGGTAAGGGAGGAGTTATCTAAATACTAGAATGAGTTATTTCAAGCTGGAAATGTAGGAACCTCATATGGTTCATCAAGGGGTGAAGTTTGAATTGGGAATATGACATAGAGGTCATAAACCCAAGTTTTTATAAACCAAACATGTCTAAATGGACCTAATGATGCTCACTGGATCAATTTTCGAAGTTAAAAACAAAAGGAAATGAAAATCATATGTGAAATGGTTATTTGCTAAGTTTATGTTGATTTTGTGATTTATTGCATTTGATGTTGTTTCAATATTGATTACATGTTCTAACATGTTTATTTTATGTATCTAAGTTACTGTTTTGCATAAAAGTGGAAAGGAAAGGCTCTGAACTCGAATTGGCATTATAAAGTGCAGAAACTGGTGCTGCTGCTGCTAAAACACTCGAGTAATTGAAGAAAGACTCGAGTATTCTGGAAAATGGGAAGAACACTCGAGTATGTCTTGAAGGACTCGAGTAATTTTACATGAACACTCGAGTATGTGAAGAACTACTCGAGTAATTTAAAATAATTTTCAGAAAATCTTTACTTCTTTATGAAGTAATTAAAGATTAACTCGTCTAAACTCCTATATGCTTAAATTTTAATTTCTGCTCTTAATATCTATAGATTTAATCCCATTGGTTGATTTTATCCTGGATGAGTCCTACTGGAATTTTATTCAGTGGTTGACATATTCGGACAGGATGTCCCAATGGAGGTGCGTACACCCATTTGGTTGATTTTATTCCCACGTCCCAGTGGAAGTTTTTACCCACTTGGTTGATATTTTGGGAGTCCTAGATGGGGTCGTTGCACAAATTAATGACAACGTAATTAAATTCCTATTGTATAAAACCATCACAAAGTGGCTGGGCCACTGATGGAATTTTTGGAAAGCACAAGCACCAGTTAATGCAAAAATGAAAAGATGGTTATAAGCAAGAAGGATTATGAATTTTGGGTCTCTATATTGGAGGCATGATATTCAAAGATATGAATTAAAAGAGAAAAAGACAATGAACAATTATGTGACATTGACATGCATGGAGATGCTCCGATTTTGATTGTGGAATCTGGTATAGGTAGAAGTATTCCGCAGCCCTGAGATAGCTGTGATGCCATAGCACGAAGATGCTGTGATGATTTGGATTACGTAACATGAAAATGTTATGATGGCCAAATTCCCAATCAAATCGTGACGCCTGGGTTGTGAATACGCTCCGGTTTGATGAACCATAGGATTATGAATATCCCGAGCCTGAGATACTCGGATGCCGAACCGCGTAGCATGAATGGAGAGTAGGCATGCATCACGAAACTAAATGAAATATTATAAAAGACAGTTTGAGCATATACATATGCATTTATTATTGCTATCTGGAAACTTGTGCTTGTTATTTCTAGCCTCTGTTATGCTCATTTGTTATTGTGTTTAGCTATGACTCACTCCTAATCCCTTATTGTAGGTCATGGCCAGGAATATGTTTTGCGTGGAGATGAGGCCGCTCCCTAATGGGGAGTGGAACTTCGAGGATCATCGGGCCATCTATGAGGGAGACGTGGAAGTTATTTTCCGTCACCCGAACCCATGGTCCCGAATGCGTCCGCGTAGGACGAGAATCCCAATGATGTACATTATGCACATTCCGCCCAATTTTGTGTTTCGGCATGGAACACCACCACCGCCGCCAAGACGTTTTCCGAGACGCACCCTCCCACCAAGTCCATCACCCTCTGAAGAAAGAATTATTTTGGAGGTTCCTGCTCCCTCTCGTCCTTCCACTAGAGCCCGATCTCGGACTCCGGTATATGTGCCATCTGAACCGGCACATGAAGAGGAGGAGGAGGAGGAGGAGGATCCGATAGAGGATGAGGATCCGGTGGAGGATGCTGACCCGGTGGCTGATGATGATTTCATGGACAACTCAACCGGTAGTCAGTGGAGAACTGATGATTGAGTTGAGTTGGGATGTTGGAGTGTGGATAGTGCTACTCATCAGGTTTCTCTTATCTATTTGATATTTTGAGTTCCGAACCAGTTGCTCAAGGTTATTATAAATTTTGTTGTAAGATATGTAATATAATGTAATGACCTAGAGTACTTAAGTTAAACCTAGTGGTGATAGTTTTAATGTAATGGAAATGTACTTTCCTTTTTATGAAATATAATATGAATAGTTTCTTTCATGATAATTATAATTTCTGCAAAGACTCGATAATGGATGATGACTGACTTTTAGTTTTAAAAAAAAAAAATGGTCGAATTTTCTAAGAATGAATATTAAGTTTTGGAATAAAAGTTGGGTCGTCACATTTAGTGGTATCAGAGCAATGGTTCAACTCTCGGCCTTGGAGTGTGGCCTTACACACTAACCATTGCATACTCTAGAATCATGTTTGCATTTTGAGATATAGAATAGCAGAATCTAATTAAGTTTTCCCTTTTGGATTCTGTAGGATAGATGGCTAGACGTAATAACGCTAACATTGCTGAGGCTCTGACCCGTATGGCTGCGGTCCTGGAAAACTTGCAGCAAACCCGTCCTCCCAACAATGTAACCCCTGTTGAATTTCAAGGACTAGATTCTTTCCGTAGATGTAAACCCCCTGGCTTCTCGGGTGGTCGTTGCCCTGAGCAAGCCCAGTTTTGGTTAGCTGAGATGAATAAGATTTTCCGAACGTTGACTCTCACGGAAGTTCAGAAGGTCACGTTCGCGGCCTACATGCTGAATGGGGAAGCTGCAACTTGGTGGGAGCAGACCCGCCAGTTCTTGGAGTATGATCATCGCGAGCTCTCTTGGGAAGTCTTCACGGAAAAATTCTTGGAGAGGTATTTCCCGGATGATGTTCGGATCCAAAAGGAGATGGAATTCTTAGACTTGAAGCAAGGCAGCATGACTGTCGACCAGTATGCTGAAAAGTTTGAGGAGCTGATGAAGTACTCCCCGTACTTCCAATATCATCCTGACGAATACTCGAAGTGCACCCGGTTTGAAAATGGGCTAAGGTCAGATATCAAACTAGTTGTAAGCGTGCAAAGGATTCGTCACTATCCAATCCTGATTAGTGCATGTCTCATTTTCGAGAAGAACAACTTCAAGAAGGAAGTCAGTCAAGGAAGCCATGGACCCCACCGCAATCAGCATAAGAATAACCGTGGAAATCGTGGAGGCCCATATTGGCACAAAGGAAAGGGAAGAGCACAACCTTCTGGAGCAGTTAGTCTTCCGACTCCGGCAGAGATTTGTAGCAAGTGTCGACGCTCTCATCCTAGTCAAGAATGCTGGAGGGACAAGCCACCAGTCTGTTTCAATTGTGGAGGGACCGGCCACATCGCCCGTGCGTGCCGCCAACCCCCGCGTCAAAGCAACCAAGGACAAGGAAGCAAACCTTGGGTCAATGGAAAGGTGTTCACGATGTTTGGAGAGGAAGCAAAGCAGGCCGACAACCTTGTGCAAGGTAACCATTTCCTCAATGGCATGCCTTGTCGCTTTTTATTTGATTCCGGAGCAACGCATTCCTTCATCTCGGAGAAATGTGTCAAGCGTTTAAATTTGTCTGTCTCGGAGACCCCGTTTAAACTGAGTGTGTCTACCCCCACGAATGCTCATGTTGTTGCATCAAGAGCATGTGTCGGTTGTGTGGTTAGCATAAGAGATCAGATTTCTCGAATAAATCTGATTTGTTTGCCGTTGTCCAATATCGATGTCATTTTGGGCATGGATTGGATGGCATCCAACCATGTAGTAATCGACTGCAAGGTTCGAACGATCATCTTTCCTGGTGAGAAGTCGCCGGCCAAGCAACCTGGAGGTTATGTGTGCCTATTTTCAACCATCGCTGAAGAAAAGAAAGAGGAAGCAAAGATCGAAGATATTCCGGTTATTCGAGAGTTTCCCGAAGTGTTTCCCGATGAAGTGCCCGGTTTGCCGCCGCATCGAGAGATAGAATTCAGTATTGACCTAGTCCCCGGTACTGGCCCTATCTCTATCGCCCCTTATCGTATGGCTCCAGTAGAATTAGCTGAATTAAAGAAGCAAGTGGAGGACTTGTTAGAAAAGCAGTTCATCAGACCAAGTGTGTCGCCTTGGGGAGCGCCGGTTTTATTCGTGAAGAAGAAGGATGGATCAATGAGGATGTGCATTGATTATAGGCAACTCAACAAGGTTACCATCAAGAACAAGTATCCGTTGCCAAGAATCGACGATTTGATAGATCAAGTGAGTGGAGCATCGGTATTTTCAAAGATTGATCTGAGGTCAGGATATCATCAGATCAGAGTTAAGGAGGAAGATATACCGAAGACTGCTTTTCGATCACAATATGGACACTACGAGTATGTAGTGATGCCATTTGGGTTGACCAACGCTCCAGCAATATTCATGTATTACATGAATAGAGTGTTCCGACCCTACCTGGATTCCTTCGTCGTGGTGTTTATCGATGATATTCTCATCTATTCGAAGAATCCGAAAGAGCACGCTAATCATTTGAAGATTATTTTGGAGACCTTGAAGGAAAAGAAATTATATGCTAAGCTGGCCAAGTGTGAATTTTGGCTTGAAAAAGTCAATTTCTTGGGTCATATAATTTCAAAGGATGGTATGGCTGTGGACCCAGTCAAAGTAGAAGCAGTTTTGCAATGGGAAAGACCAAAGACGGTTACTGAAATAAGAAGTTTTCTGGGGTTAGCTGGATATTATCGGAAGTTTATCGAAGGTTTTTCCAAGTTGGCCCTTCCGTTGACTCGTTTGACCCGGAAAGAGCAACCTTTTGTCTGGGATGAGAAGTGTGAAGTTAGTTTCCAGACGTTGAAGGACAAGTTAACATCATCTCCAGTGTTAACTTTGCCCGATCCTAGGAAAAGCTTCGATGTTTATTGTGATGCATCTCGACAAGGTTTGGGTTGTGTCTTGATGCAAGAAGGGAAAGTTGTTGCTTATGCATCTCGTCAGCTGAAGGTGCATGAAGGGAACTATCCTACTCACGACTTGGAATTGGCTGCCATTGTCTTTGCTTTGAAGATTTGGAGACATTACCTGTATGGTAATACGTTCCAAGTATTCAGCGACCATAAAAGTTTGAAGTATCTCTTCGACCAAAAGGAACTGAATATGAGGCAACGTAGGTGGATGGAATTCCTGAAGGATTATGACTTCGAATTGCATTACCACCCCGGCAAAGCTAATGTTGTAGCCGACGCTCTCAGTAGGAAGATGTTGCACATGAGTACGATGATGATAAAGGAAGCTCAGCTAATTGAAGAATTCCGCAACTTGAATTTGGCAATTCAGTTCAAGCCGAGCTGCGTCAAGTTAGGAATGTTGCAAATCACAAATGAGTTTGAGGGTCAAGTTCGAAACCTTCAACAAGCGGACGAGGAGCTTCTAGAGAAGAAAAGATTAGGAATGGAAGGAGTAGAACCGGAATTCCAATTAGGATCTGATGGTATTTTGAGATTCCGGGATCGGATCTGCATCCCGGCAAATCAAGAATTAAGAAGAGTTGTATTAGAGGAAGCCCACAAGAGCAAGCTGAGTATGCATCCTGGATCAACGAAGATGTATCAAGACCTGAAGAGGATGTTTTGGTGGCCCGGACTAAAGAGGGATGTTGCGTCTTACGTAGCGTCTTGCCTTGTCTGCCAAAAGGCGAAGATCGAGCATAAGAAGCCTGGAGGAGAACTACAACCTTTAAGCATACCAGAATGGAAGTGGGATGGAATAGCTATGGATTTCGTAAGTGGTTTTCCAAGAACAAGAGAAAGCTTTGACGCAATTTGGGTTGTGGTTGATCGCTTAACGAAGTCTGCACATTTCATTCCCATCAACATGCAGTATCCGTTGGAGAAGCTTGCAAGATTGTACATTAAGGAGATTGTTAGATTGCACGGAATTCCCTCGAGTATTGTATCGGATCGTGATCCCCGTTTCGTGTCCCGGTTCTGGCAGAGTTTACATCAGGTATTGGGAACGCAGTTGAGGATGAGTTCCGCCTATCACCCTCAAACCGATGGTCAATCGGAAAGGACGATTCAATCCTTGGAAGACCTGCTTCGAGCGTGTGTTCTGGAATATCAAGAAGGGTGGGATCGGTTATTGCCGCTTGTGGAATTCACCTACAATAATAGTTATCACGCAAGCATCGGTATGGCCCCGTACGAAGCCCTCTATGGAAGGAAGTGTAGAACCCCGCTATGTTGGTTCCAAGTGGGGGAGAAGGCTCTCATCGGACCTGAATTAGTTCAAGAAACGACTGAAAAGGTAAGGACTATCCAAGAGAAGATGAAGATCGCTCAAAGTCGCCAGAAGAGCTATGCCGACCAACGAAGATCCAAGCTCGAATTTCAAGAAGGAGATCATGTATTCCTGCGGGTTGTGCCAACGACTGGAATTGGAAGGGTAATGAAGCCAAGGAAGCTATCTCCTAAGTTCATCGGCCCTTATCATATTTTGAAACGAGTAGGCCCTGTCGCGTATCAGATCGCCCTACCCCCATTTTTGTCCAACCTGCACAATGTTTTCCATGTCTCTCAGCTTCGCAAATTTATCCAAGATCCATCTTCGATTGTGCAATTGCAACAAGATTTGATACCGCTGAAAGAAAATCTCACGTTTGATCTTGGACCCGTGAGAATAGAGGATAGAAGGATTAAGAAGCTGCGAGGGAAAGAGATTCCGTTAGTACGAGTTCTCTGGGGGCAAGGTGGAGTGTCTGACTCCACATGGGAATTAGAGTCTAAGATGAGGGATGAATATCCACATCTATTTTTGTAAATCGGAATTTCGGGGACGAAATTCTATGTAAGTGGGGGAGGATGTAAGGTCCTGTATTTTTATAAACAAAATAAATTATGTAAATAAATAAATGTGTTGAATAAAATAATGATTTTTCTGAAATTAAGACATTTTACTCGAGTATTGTAGAGGGTACTCGAGTATAATCACTATCTGTTTGAAAATTTGAATTTTGAGTCAAAAGACTCGAGTGTTCTTGAGTTTTTGAAATATACTCGAGTAGAAAGAAAAAGACTCGAGTAAATCGAGCAGTCTGGCTAAATGTATAAGTTGGTTTTATAATTAATTTCGCACCAAAACGCGGTTTCTTGACGTGACAAGCATAGAGCTGAACCTTACTTCGAGTTGAAGTACTCTTAGACTATAAATTGATGCTTGGGTGAAGCCTCAACACCTCTGAAGTTCCAAAACCCGAATTTGACCAGAAATTTCCCTGTTTTACAGAGTTCACTTTGATCCCTTTGTTCTCTCTCAATCCTCACTCATTTTCCTTGAAACCTAAACACAAACTGAAGTTCTGATTCCATTCTTGAATTAGAACTCGAAATCACTTCAAATAGCCTTCTGAAGATCAGGTTCTAGGCCTACAAAGTTGGAGGTTCAAAACTGAGAAAAACAGAGTAACATTCAGTCTCAAGTATTCATCTTCATTGAAATCGTTTGGTAAATTCATGGATTCTTTTCGTGTCAAACTTGTTTCTGATTAAAGTTAGTATATCCTAGTTTCTGAAACTAACTTGTTTCATTCTTTTCATGCCAAATCCGTGGTGAAATCTGTGGCCAAAGTCAGCCTGTTCAACTCTTTTTCACCAAGTCCAGAATTTGGATTTTTGATCCAACCGATTTCTCTGTCGTTTTACTTGTTGATTAGCTTCTCTAAGGTAAGGGAGGAGTTATCTAAATACTAGAATGAGTTATTTCAAGCTGGAAATGTAGGAACCTCATATGGTTCATCAAGGGGTGAAGTTTGAATTGGGAATATGACATAGAGGTCATAAACCCAAGTTTTTATAAACCAAACATGTCTAAATGGACCTAATGATGCTCACTGGATCAATTTTCGAAGTTAAAAACAAAAGGAAATGAAAATCATATGTGAAATGGTTATTTGCTAAGTTTATGTTGATTTTGTGATTTATTGCATTTGATGTTGTTTCAATATTGATTACATGTTCTAACATGTTTATTTTATGTATCTAAGTTACTGTTTTGCATAAAAGTGGAAAGGAAAGGCTCTGAACTCGAATTGGCATTATAAAGTGCAGAAACTGGTGCTGCTGCTGCTAAAACACTCGAGTAATTGAAGAAAGACTCGAGTATTCTGGAAAATGGGAAGAACACTCGAGTATGTCTTGAAGGACTCGAGTAATTTTACATGAACACTCGAGTATGTGAAGAACTACTCGAGTAATTTAAAATAATTTTCAGAAAATCTTTACTTCTTTATGAAGTAATTAAAGATTAACTCGTCTAAACTCCTATATGCTTAAATTTTAATTTCTGCTCTTAATATCTATAGATTTAATCCCATTGGTTGATTTTATCCTGGATGAGTCCTACTGGAATTTTATTCAGTGGTTGACATATTCGGACAGGATGTCCCAATGGAGGTGCGTACACCCATTTGGTTGATTTTATTCCCACGTCCCAGTGGAAGTTTTTACCCACTTGGTTGATATTTTGGGAGTCCTAGATGGGGTCGTTGCACAAATTAATGACAACGTAATTAAATTCCTATTGTATAAAACCATCACAAAGTGGCTGGGCCGCTGATGGAATTTTTGGAAAGCACAAGCACCAGTTAATGCAAAAATGAAAAGATGGTTATAAGCAAGAAGGATTATGAATTTTGGGTCTCTATATTGGAGGCATGATATTCAAAGATATGAATTAAAAGAGAAAAAGACAATGAACAATTATGTGACATTGACATGCATGGAGATGCTCCGATTTTGATTGTGGAATCTGGTATAGGTAGAAGTATTCCGCAGCCCTGAGATAGCTGTGATGCCATAGCACGAAGATGCTGTGATGATTTGGATTCCGTAACATGAAAATGTTATGATGGCCAAATTCCCAATCAAATCGTGACGCCTGGGTTGTGAATACGCTCCGGTTTGATGAACCATAGGATTATGAATATCCCGAGCCTGAGATACTCGGATGCCGAACCGCGTAGCATGAATGGAGAGTAGGCATGCATCACGAAACTAAATGAAATATTATAAAAGACAGTTTGAGCATATACATATGCATTTATTATTGCTATCTGGAAACTTGTGCTTGTTATTTCTAGCCTCTGTTATGCTCATTTGTTATTGTGTTTAGCTATGACTCACTCCTAATCCCTTGTTGTAGGTCATGGCCAGGAATATGTTTTGCGTGGAGATGAGGCCGCTCCCTAATGGGGAGTGGAACTTCGAGGATCATCGGGCCATCTATGAGGGAGACGTGGAAGTTATTTTCCGTCACCCGAACCCATGGTCCCGAATGCGTCCGCGTAGGACGAGAATCCCAATGATGTACATTATGCACATTCCGCCCAATTTTGTGTTTCGGCATGGAACACCACCACCACCGCCAAGACGTTTTCCGAGACGCACCCTCCCACCAAGTCCATCACCCTCTAAAGAAAGAATTATTTTGGAGGTTCCTGCTCCCTCTCGTCCTTCCACTAGAGCCCGATCTCGGACTCCGGTATATGTGCCATCTGAACCGGCACATGAAGAGGAGGAGGAGGAGGAGGATCCGATAGAGGATGAGGATCCGGTGGAGGATGCTGACCCGGTGGCTGATGATGATTTCATGGACAACTCAACCGGTAGTCAGTGGAGAACTGATGATTGAGTTGAGTTGGGATGTTGGAGTGTGGATAGTGCTACTCATCAGGTTTCTCTTATCTATTTGATATTTGTTCCGAACCAGTTGCTCAAGGTTATTATAAATTTTGTTGTAAGATATGTAATATAATGTAATGACCTAGAGTACTTAAGTTAAACCTAGTGGTGATAGTTTTAATGTAATGGAAATGTACTTTCCTTTTTATGAAATATAATATGAATAGTTTCTTTCATGATAATTATAATTTCCGCAAAGACTCGATAATGGATGATGACTGACTTTTAGTTTTAAAAAAAAAAAAAAAATGGTCGAATTTTCTAAGAATGAATATTAAGTTTTGGAATAAAAGTTGGGTCGTCACAACACACATACACTCACATACACATGCAATTTCTTTTTATGTTTATCATAACAACACATAGCATGACATCATGGGATAATGCATACACTTAACACATATATAAATATACATGTACATAGGCATTTTATTCCTTCTAATAACTCAATTCTCATATAATCCTAAGTATACTTATACATACCAGAACCGTACACATACACACATGTCTAGAAAATAATTCTTGCTCATCACAAGGTGACTCATATGAAGATTACAAATATCTTTATAAAAACATCGAGCATATAGACTTTTCCAAAACTCAATTTCTAAACTTAGGACATTATTTCAGGAAATCATTTCTTTAAAATCACTCATTATCTTAAAAATGTGAATTTAAGAAAATCATTTAGGAAAATACTCTTTCAAAACGCTTTTCTCAAAAATAAATCTCTTTAGTGTTTTAAGTTAATACGAGGAATTTGCGGGGTGTTACAGAGCTCACCTTCTTCCTTGGACTACAAATAAAGCAACTTGATGATGGGATTTATATTCATCAAGGCAAGTATTGTAGAGAACTACTTAAAAGGTTTGGCATGGAGTCGTTCAAGGTAGCATCAACTCCTATGAGCGTCACATGTTACCTGGACAAGGATGAAATCGGAAAACCCGTTGAGGTAACAAAATATCGTGGCATGATAGGTAGTTTATTGTATTTAACTGCTTCTCGCCCTGATATTATGTTTAGTGTCTACATGTGTGCTCGTTTTCAAGCTAATCCGAAAGAGTCACACTTAACTGTTGTTAAAAGGATTATGAAATATTTGAAAGGTACAACTAATACTGGTTTATGGTATCCTAGAGATGCCCTTTTAAAACTAATAGGATATTCGGATTCTAATTTTGCGGGTTGTAAAGTTGAGAGAAAAAGTACAAGTGGAACATGCCATTTGATTGGTAGTTCTCTTGTATCATGGTTTTCAAAGAAGCAAAATTGTGTAGCTTTATCAATTGCAGAAGCCGAATATATTGCGGCCGGAAGTTGTTGTGCTAAATCCTTTGGATGAAGCAACAACTTTCAGATTTTGGTTTAAACTTGTCAAAAATTCCTATTAAATGTGACAATACATCCGCAATCAATTTAACTAAAAACCCGGTATTACACTCTAGAACAAAGCATATAGAAATAAGGCATCATTTTCTAAGGGATCATGTCCAAAAAGGTGATTGCGTTATAGAATTTGTTCAAACATCTGATCAATTAGCTGACATTTTTACAAAACCACTACCAAGAGATACTTTCTATCCTATTAGAACGGAACTTGGCATTTTTGATGAATCAACTATTAGCTAATTGTATTTGAAGTCATTTTTATTACATCACCTTAAGCCTATTTCTTTATGTCTTGTTGTTTGAGTTTTTGTTATATAAAAATCCTTTCATAATTCTCTTAATTAGTAGTTGTGTGTGTATGTTTTTCTATGATATGTTTGCTTGCTTAAATTATGTATGCTAAATGCTAAGTGCCAATATGTGTTTGTGTGCATGAAAATATTTTTCAAAATATCAAAAATTTGAGTTTTGTGCACATTAATCGATTAACAGTCATTCATTAATCGATTAACTTTTAAATCTCTTTCGTACTTAATCGATTAATGAAGCTTTAACTCGATTAATTTTTAAACCACTTTCGCACTTACTCGATTAATGAAGTTTTAACTCGATTAATTCTAAAAATGCTTTCGGTCTTAATCGATTACGGGCTAAATTAATCAATTAAGGACTTCGCTAATCGATTAAGAACTTGAAATTATAAAAGCACGTTTTCAGCACTTTGGCTCATTTTTCCTCTTTTTCTTCTCTCTCTTCTCTTCTCTCACTCGAAAATCGCATATTGACTCATATGGGCTATTGAACCACAAGTTTCACCAAATTTCTTCCATAATTCTTCCTCCTAACATCATTTCTACCAAAAACTATCATCAATTTCACCCACAAATCCATAAAATCGATTTCCCCCAATTTCCAGAAACCCTAACCCTAAAAATCTGAAACCCTAACCTTCTCTCCTTGGAAATGGCCTCCTCCTCCTCTGATCCGACTCCTCCTCCACGCAAGAAACAACCAGCACACAAGGACAGACATAATGCTTGGTTTTCTCAAGCGGAACGTGAGGAAAGGGCACCAAAATTCGATAAAAGACTGTTTGGAGTCATTCGGTACATCAATTTTGCATGGTTAAGGAAAGAAAGGTTTGGTTTCCATGATCTTCTTTTTTCTCAGAATGTTAAGAAGTTTTTGGAATTTAATACCCATTATTATCCTAGGCTGGTTAGACAATTTTATGCCAACTTTACTAAGATTGATGATGTTTATCAAAGCCAAGTGACGGGACATCACTTTATTATTAAACCTCATGATCTGCGAATTTTCTTTGGATTGGATGATGAGGGTACATTTTTCGGTGATGATGAATCTGTGGAACTTAATGTTGATCCTGCTACTGTTTTTCAAGATGCTGTTAGACCTGGGTTGCATTGGGATAAGGGTACAAAGAGGGTTAGTTTTCTGCATGTTGAAGATAGGATTTTATTGTACATTATAGCTTATTGTCTTATTCCAAAAGGTTCTCAAAACAATGCACAAGTCCAGGAAGATGACTTGACTCTGTTTTATGGTATTCAGCATAATTTTAGGATAAATTGGAATAGGATAATTTTAGCTAGGATGTACACTGCTGCACAATCTGCATCTACTCAATATTTACCATACCCTATGCATGTGACAAAACTTCTCCGTCATTATGGTGTGCCAATTCCTGATGGTGAACCATGTGAGAAAGATCCAGAGGGTAAACTGTGCTTGAATATTCATCATATCAATTATATGCGGATTGGGTTTCATAAGCCATCTAGGTCTTGGTTGTGGAACTCCCAAATCAAGGAACTAGAGCAAGCTGCCCAACCGGTTCCTCCTGCTCCCCAAGCTGCACCAGCTCCTCCTCTAGTTGTTGATCCCATGGAAACCGATCAAGGGGTAAATGTCGAAGATTTCATTGACTTTGACAACCTAGAGGCACCCTTTGATGCTCAGGCTGCTCATAATTCTCTTACCCAGCACATAGATGATCGGCTTGAAGCTATGGAACAAAGAATTGAGATTCAGAATAGGGCCATGGAGCAACGCCTTATGGATCACTTCTCTAGCCTCTTTACCCATCCTCCTCCTAACCCTTAGATCTTGATGTTTTTATGCTTATTTTCACTGCTGTTTTTACACTGTTTTTGCTGCACTATTATCTTTCTCTGATGTTGCACTGGTTTCATGGTTTTTGGTACTTAGTACTTGCTGGACTGTTTTAGACTTTATTGTCTTTGCTATGGTTGAACTACTTAGGGTCTGTGTATGGTCTTAGTTTATTTTTGGATATGTTTTGCTACTGAATTCTGATATTTTAGTGTGACATTTGCTGTATGGACTGCTATTATGTGTATTTTGCACTATTATGGACTATGCTATTGTGGACTTTTATGTGGTAGATGTTATGGTCTCGGTTATGGCCAATTTCTCTAGTATTTTACTGCACATTCATGTCCTTCTATAGTGTTTATTATATATATATATATATATATATATATATATATATACAAATGTCTAGTACTTACCTCTCACTTTTGGCAAAAGTTTTTTTTTAATATTCACTACTTTTTAATGATGCCAAAAGGGGGAGAAAGGTTTGTTGATGTTGTGCTTTGTAGGTTGAGTTTTTATATATTTTTCCTAAGTGTGTTACATTTAGGGGGAGTATTTAAAAACTTAGTGCTTCATTGTAAAGAGGGTTTGCCATCATCAAAAAGGGGGAGTTTGTAGATTTGTGATGTTTTGATGCTAACAAACTAAAGCCAAGCAACAACAATCAACAACAAGGAAAGCACCACTCATGGACATTTAGATTAAGTTTTTATTTTATTCTTATCAAAAATGTAATATTTTATTTTTTCATTTCATGAGAGTGGGTGGTAGCTTAGGAATCTCAATATAGGTTTTTAATATTGTTTGATTATTAGTGAAGAAAGGTTAATCTTGATAAAAATAGATCTAATTAAAGTGTTGGATCAAAGTATTTTTGAAAAGCTTAATTTTAATCACTTTTTACCGTGGTTAATCGATTAGCACAATAGGCTTAATCGATTAACATGTTATAACTATACAACACTGATTATGTTAACAAAGGTTAATCGATTAGTGATTTATACGTTAATCGATTAGCACGAGTTAACACAGGTTAATCGATTAGTAGTTGTTCATTAATCGATTAATTGCTGTTTTAACAGAAAAATTAATTTTGTTTAAAAACTTTTCATTTCTACTTTGACAAGGTTACACACATTTTCATATTTTTCTATAGAGAATCATACTTTCACAATCTTTCAAGAGCTATTACTATTTTCTAATTGTTCTCTCAAGATTCAACAATCTTTCAATCTTCTTCACTTTCAATCATTCAATATTCTTAGTTTCTTTGAGATTCAAATTTCTAGATCTTAGCAATTTGTGTTGAAGCAATCTACAACAAGAGGTTGTAACAATCAAGCATTCAACAACAAGTGAAGAATTCACAACTCGAAAGCCTTTGAAGCATCTCAAAGCAAGCGGAAAGGAATTGATTGGAGAGCATCCTTCAACAATTCAAGAGGACAAGATACAAGAAAAAATTGGGTAGATTTTCAAGAGATTGGTACTCTCTTGAAGGGGTTAAGATAGGAGAGCTAGAGTGAGCTGCATCTTTAAACATTGTAATCTAACAATTGTGTATCTAGTATAAACTCTCTATCTTTGATAGAGGGGACTTGATGTAGCTCTCAAGTGGTAGAGAGTGAACCAGGATAAAATCTTGTCTTCTTTGTTTTCTTTTCTTCTAGCTTTCATTAATCAAGAACAACCAATTAATTAGGTTAAATTTGGGGCTTTTTCAATTCCTATATAATTAACCTAAATTGACTTGGTAAATTTACTTAGTTTTGTTCATTCATTCACAAAACATTTGTTAGTGCATCATTGAATTGTGATCTCCATTGAATCCTAAGCAAGACTGAATTTCTGTCAGATTTTGTGACATCCCCTATTTTCCTAACGACAATAAATAAGTTTTCATTAAATAGAAATTTTGAGATATTGTTTTACAAATGGTTTTCGATGAATATTTTATTCGATTACGTAAACAATTTTCGATTTTATGGAATTTTGGTAAACAAAGATTTTTATAGAGTTTAAGCAAATGATTTTATTGAGTTTGGAGTAATTTTATTATTTGTGACTTCATTTAAGAAATGAATCTCTTTGTGCATTTTTATAGATTTAACCTAATTGATTTGGAAATTGATTTAAAAGAGTTTTGGTTTCATGATGGGTTTTTATGCTTTGAAATTTAATTTACTTGTGTGTGATTTTATGTGCTTGATTTTCTAAGGTTTTCAATGAATCATATTGTTTGAGGTTTTTATTGAGATTTTGTCTTCTTAATTGATTTATATGATTTTATGGTTTTAAGATGGAAAATTATTTTCACTCCAAGCTTCAAAGAAATCAAAGTCCAATTATCTTGATCCAGAATCATTCCTCAAAACCCTAATTGGTATCCTAATCTTTGATTAAACCCTAATCGAGTCCTTAATCCTTGATTAAGTGCTTAATCACTCTCTTAAACCCTAAACCCTCAAGGTTAGTGAGCTAACCTAGAATTAGCTTTCCATAAACCTATGTTAGAAAAGATTAAGTTTTTTATTAGCACCTTAATCCTTAATTAAGACCTAATCTCTAAGGATTAGTGGACTAAACCTAAATTAATTTTCCTAATCCTACCCTAATCATGATTAAACCCTAATTAGTGCACTAAACCTAATTAAGCTAACCTAGTCCACCTAAATGCCCTAGTGGCCGAATGCTAGGTGAGTAGCTTGGCCACCAAGCTCATTTGCTTGGCCACCAAGTTGCATGATCCAAAAGTCAAAAACATGACATCATCTACATGACCAAAGCATGACTTAAGAGGGGAAGGAGAAATAAAAGAAAAAGAAATAGGAAGGAACAAGGAAGGAGCCGTGGGAAGGAACCAAAGTCAAGGAAATTGCAACTAAACCCCCCATGCAAACCCTTGAAGGCAAATAAGAGAAAGTGAGGAAAGATAAAGAAGAGGCCAAAACCGTGTGAGAGGGAGTGAGTTTATTTCCATTGTTTCATTCTTCACCATTTCTTCTCATCAACACAAACTACAACAACACGTACCAACCAACACTCTCAAAACCGTGAGAGTGAAGAGAGAGTGATCCAAACACCTACACTTCCCTTGTTTTCATTTCTTTCCAAGACCAAACACACAACACTAAGAGAAAATCAAACTCTTAGTGAAAAAGAGAGAGAGTGACCAAATTGTAAGAGAGAAAGAACCAACCCAAACACCACACAATCTAAGTGAAATCAAGCCAAGATAGTGAAAAAGAAAAGGAGAAAACCATGGACTAGGAAGAAGAATGGGTAAACCGTGAGGAGATAGGAGAGAAATCAAAGAATTGGACTTGATTCTTTAAAGTTTTGATTAAGTAAGAATTTTATTTCAAGATCTTAAAAGTTCTTAACCTACTTTCTTCAATTCATTTTCGGTTTTTCATGATCTCTTTCTAGACCTTTGATTTTTTGTTTGAAAAGTTAATGCATGTTTGTTTTCAAGTTAGATCTAATGTTTTCACTCACATGCATGTTGGTTTTCAAGTAGGATCTAGTGTTTTTGTTTACAAACAAGTTGATTTCTAAACTTGATCTTAAAGCTTTTGCTAAGAAAGTGTTTTCTTCCATGATCTTAAGTTACCTTGTGAACTTATTTACTTTCCCTTGATTTCTCAAAAGTGTTTTTGAAAAAGAATTTGATTTTTAAATTTTCATGAAGGATTTTTCAAGAGATCTAATATTTTTGGTTGCATGCATGCTAAGATCAAAGCCTAAACTATGATGTGTTTGATGCTTGAGTTTTAATGTAAAGATCTTTGAAATGATTGAACTTTTCTTGGTGATTTTCCTTATGATGGCCACGGTTTTGATGTTGTTGTGGATGAAAGTTTGATTTCCTTTTGCTTGATATCTTGCATGTAAAGATCTCGGCTTGAAAATGAGAGATTGATTATGTTTGAAAACTTGGTGTTCAAATCGGTTTTTTTAAAGGATTTTATTTTCTTGTTTGATTCGGTTTTTGTAACTATTTTGTATGAAGGATTGTTGATCCATGTTGATGCATCTATGATTTTAATGACATGCAAATATAAATCAAAGTTTAGATCATGAAAATGTTTTGGTTTGAACAATTTGATTAAGTGCTGAAATTTTGATTTATAAGTGATTTTCTTGTAAGAAACCTTGAGAAACAATAGTTATGCTAATTGGATTGCCTTGAAATTTTAATATGTGGTCCTTGATTCTATCTAAATGAGTTCTGTAAAATTTGAAGGGATTTGGAATTGTTTTGTCAATTTAAATGAATTTTGGTTGTTCGGTGTTAACTATGGACGTCTAAGGTTTTTAGTGAAAAAGATTTGGATAAGTAGTACTTGTGTATGTATGATGATTCTGAAACTTGGACCCTGTTTTAATTAGGTTAGATTGATTGTCCCTGAATTTTTATAAGATTTTTGGAATTGGTTTGTTAATTGAAATGGAGTCACTTTGGTGAAAACGATTTCGGAAAAGTAAGTTTTCTAGGAAAAACCTAAACCGAGTTTTATGGCCTAAACTACTCTAAATTGCTTGAAATTTTTATGGTAGCTCCTTAAGCATGTCTTGTGACTCTCTGTAAAAGTTTAGGTGATTTGTAGTTGGTTTGATATTTTTACCAATTGAGATACAGTGAACCGTTTGGTTCAGATTTTCCAGACTTAGTGAATATTTTAATTGAAAAAGTATGACTTTCACAACTCCAAATAATCTAAAAGTTTTATGAGATGATATTTATGGTGTAAGTAAGATTTATACCAATTTTCATGCAATTTGGAGTTGAAACACCATTTTTAATCAAGGCGTTTTGGCCTCAGGCCAGCAACAGTTCTATCTTGCTTTTCACACGAAACCTGATTTGAAACCTAGCTTAAGATTGTTCAAATGACTTGGAAATTTTATATGATGAACTTTGGTATATATGTGTTTGTTCTGAAAATTTTGGGAATTAAAAAAATTGATTTGGTATAGTTTTAGATTTTATCTTTTGAGCTTTTCCGTAATCGAACAAAGGCTTTATTTAAATATTTTCGACAAATATGAATTTTGTACTTTATTTTGTGTCATGTCTGGACTTGTATGATCATCATAATGTCTTGAAATAATTGAATGAGTGAGTGTTTGATGATATGTTTAGGCCATGCATGAATTAATTTGCAAAGTAGTTGTTTACGGTGTTTCGGTCTAGGTTATTAGTTTGAAATTATAATTTGAAAATGTGCTATGTGCTATATGCCAAATGGTTTGTTTTAGGTGATTTATTTTAATTGAACTTCTTTGTTTAAAGTGTCTTGGAATTATTTATTTGATAAAAGAAGTGAAGGAAAATGAATTATTTAGTAAGTTACGATGTTGATTGATCTTTGAAAAGAATTTGGTTATTTGAAAAAGTATTGGGCCTATTGGTTGCTGCCTCATTTTGTTGCATAATGTTATACTTGGAAATAAATTGTTTTAAGTATTTGAGTTTGAGAAATTGTTAATCAAAGTGTTTGTTGAATTGTTTTCAAGATACTTAATTTGTTTATGAATTTAAATTGGTTTTGAACAATGGAAAATGAATTTGGGACTTAGTATATGATGCTGTCCAGAATTTTTACAAGTTGTATTTCTTATTTAAAGATGTTTTCAAAGTGATTTGAAGTTAAGTTTTGATTAGTACTTAATCCAAGATAAAGTTGGTTTTAAGAAAGTGCAATTTTACGGTGTTTTCGGATTTTCTAAAGAGTGTTTTATCGGCTAGCATCTTTGCTGTCCAGTTTTTATTTAAATTGTTTTTCATCCTGAAAATGTGTTTGATTGGTTTTAAAGTTTAAGTTTTAAACGATACGTGATTTAAGAAAAGTTGGATTTCAAAAATGACATTATTCGATGTTTTCGGGATCGAGCGAGCTGCTGTCCAAGACGGACCAGCAACCGATCCATTTATTTAAAATGATTTCATTGATTTCTTATAATGATTTCAAATTATTTAAAGTATAGTGAAAGTTGGATTTTGGTTTTGAGAAAATCTTGACGTTTTACGATTTTCCGACAAGAAGTGAAAGGAGTTTTCGAAAAACACGTTTTGGATTTTTAGTATGACGATCATTTAGATAGACTAGTAACGTTAGTGTCTCCTATCTAGTATAAGGTGCGTATAAGTCAAGAACCTGGAGCAGCTGACAGTTGGGAGGACCCGTAGCGATTTCGGACGAGGTATTTGCTGGAGTTGAGGTGAGAGAGAAGCTTCCCTAAGACACCGTGGTATTTAGGTGATCTATTAGGACACTCCGTACTCTCTCAAAGTCGGAGTAAAGGTCTATCGTAGCTAGTAGTATACCCGATAAATTGTGTGATTGTTTGTATCGCGGTATACGAAGACTCAGACCTATACCATTGCATGGTATTGATTGATTGATGTACTTGTTTATGTTGAGATGTATTGTTGATATAATGTCATTGCATGAGCATAATGCATCATCCCGTGATATAAGATGAGGATAAAAGAGACATAGAAAACTATAAGAAATTCCCCAACGACTAGAGCGAAACTCTAAGGGATGGAACGCGCGATGAACCGGATGATGCTGATGCGCCGAGTACGTGGGTCGAGCTGATGCTATGATGATGATGACGACGCTTTGGACGTGGACGCAATAACTGTCGATAGCTTCCATATGGCCGTAGCCATATGTTGAGATAGTTTCCACGTGGTTGTAGCCATGTGTTGAGATAGCCTCCATATGGTCGTAGCCATATGTTGAGTGTGAATGATTTGGGATAGGTCGGAGCCTATCTATCGATGATTGATGGATATCCCGCATATGGTCGGAGCCGTATGCTGATGGTGATTCTGAATGGGTCGTAGCCCATCAGAACGTTGATTGATATTCCGCATATAGTTGTAGCTATATGGCGAGGTTGACTCTGAATGGGTTGTAGCCCGTCGGAGAGATTGTGGATATCCTGCATACTGGTCGGAGCCGTATGCCGAAATGATTCAAGATGGGTCGGAGCCCGTCAGACACAGTGGTCGAGTCCCACAGGAGCATTCCGCATATAGTCGGAGCTGTATGGCGGAGATGACTTAGGATGGGTCGACGTTAGAACGAGCGAGTATAACCTTACGACTTTAAACCCTAACCCGAAGTAGTGGAGAGGAAGATACATCTGAATTACCCTTGTGGTGTTCAGCTGGATGATTAGAATAGGGGACGGCAATGACGGTGATTCGTCAAGAAGCCTTGAGAAGTCTGTCTGGGTGGGAAAAACCATAGGGGCCCTGGCTAAACCAGTCGGAGCTGGTCACTCAGTGGTGTGGACGAAGTACCACATGATCACTAGACAAGGCGACTGACACCCCCTTGACTAAATCTTGATCAGTGAGAGGGATGCTCGAACACGGCCGGATGAGGTTATTTTATTTATTTCCCGGGCCATTATTTTATGAATGCATTCACTTTGCCATCCAGTAAAAGCCGGTGTGGTTAGAGATCCTGTACTCCTGATTGCTTTCGAGTTAGGTGGATGGATTCCGAGGAGATGTAGACCCGAGACCTAAAACTATAAAGCCTGAATTCCGATATTATGGACTCGAGATATGTGAACAGAGAGACTTCGACTTTGCAAGATAACTGATTGAGAGATTCCCTTAAGAGAAAGATAAAGTGTTAGTTAATACGACGATTGCATTGCATCCTCATGCATTTTACATAATTATCTGCTGTATTGTTGTGCTGTGAAAGTGTATTGTTGTATGCCTGTATTGTCTTAATATTTTGCCTATCGTAAACCCACACCGTCGACGATGCGTCGTTCGGAATGCTTACTCTCTCTGTCTTTTCCCGTCCCTGTGGACTTTTGTGATGATGTCCACAGGCGACAGAGTAAGTAGATTATATTGGAAGTCAGCGCTTCACGTGATGGCCTACGAAGACACGACCGAGATGAAGTCTCGAAGGAGAAGATGGTCAAGCTCGGCTCGAGGACACGATGGCTGATGATTCGACCCTTCTGAGGAGAATGCGTTGGACAGAGGTCTACTGTCATAGTATCTATGATCAAGTATTGTAATCCCTTACCAGGTACTTAGACATCATTAGCTACATCCACATGTACACCCGAAAGATGTTTTACAAAGCTGGATAATCATAATTAAGTTTTCTGGTTAAACATAAAAGATATGGGCTATTAAATGTGATTTGTGAAAGCGAGTTTCAAAGTGCGATGTTTCGTAACATCTCGGTTTGGAACTTGGAGTATAACGTGTGATATGAGAATCAAATTTATGTTGCAAATTATTTTGATAAAAGATTTTGGAGCTTGGAGATTCTCATGTCCATGTTATGTTATCAAAAAAAAAAAAATTGGCCCAAATTTTCACTACATTAATTAAAGAAATTATACTTTCAAGTTATCAAATTGGGGTGTTACATTTGTGGTATCAGAGCAATGGTTGTCCTAAGTAGCCTGTTATATGGGCTTACATGCTTTGTTTGTGTGCATTTGTTTGTGTGTTAGTGTTAGGATTACGACGAGTGAGAGTAGAAGTACAAAGTTGTGTGAACACTCGTTCTGTTTCTATCATTCTATCTCTCTATCTCTGGAGTGCGTCGGGAGTTTGTCTACGGTGCGTGCAAAGAACCGAGACTAGTGTCATCGTGAGACCTTGTTCTATGTGACCTGAACTTTCTCTTGTTTGTTGAAGCCCTCTTTGTTGGGAACCCCTTTTGTTGCAATAACTTTTGAAATCCTGACCAGCCACCCTGTTTGTTAAAAAGCTTCTTTTGATGTGAACCCTTTTCTTGTGCTCAGGGCTGACATCCTTAATGACCTGGAATGCCTTTCGAAAAATGACCATGTTCTGTCAAAGCAATTTGACAAGACCATGATTACTGATGAACCCAAAACTTCATCTCCTGAACCTTGACAAAGAAATTTTCTTCTTCAGAAACTTTGTGACAATCTTCGACCTTGACATCTTATGCCAATCAAGTAGATATTTCCCAATTATGAGGTGAACAGTGAGGTGTTGCTAAGGAAGAGTTATGATGGTTGAGGGATAAGTAAGTGTGAACAAAGGTGATGTATTAGGAACAAAGTAGGGTAAGAGTACCCCTTGGAGCCATAAGTGTAATAGAGGAATGTCCGGAGGAATTAAAACCAAGAAGTTTGATACCAGCTTACCCTGAGTAATAGTGTGGGTAGTGTTAAGATGGTGGATCTCTATGATAAGTCGGAAGGATTCAGAGTTAGAAAAGCCCGAGTTGGAGTAGGTGAATGATGGGAGTGGATGTGGATCTATAATAGGACCATGAGATTGAATGGATCATGTGGTGAAATTAACGGATAGAACCCTTAAGAGATGATTAGAATTAGGTTAAATGACTAAGATTTGACATTTTAATGGACATAGATGACCGTAAGCTGTGGAATTAAGGGCGTCATTAGGTGTTAAGATTGTTAATCTAAAAGATGAATCCCGGAGTCGGAGAGCTTTTGATGGTTTAGAACCCGAAGGCGAGCCATAAAGAGATAGAAAAAGGTTTAGAATACATAAGCTGTTTAGGATGAGGAGTCAGATGATGTATATTTCCTTTAAGAATTTAGTGGTTGTTAAGGAAAAGGAAGGGATAATAGTTACCATAGTAATTCGATGAGGGAGAAAATTTAGTTTAGTCAGCAGCATTAAAGGTAATATTCGGATAGGCTTGAACAAAGTGAGGGGAAGTTTTGCAAGATAAACTAGAATTGGTGAATGTTGGAGATTTTTATGGTATTAGTCCCTGTCAAATGCTATTGGATAAATATGATGTATAGGAATATGATTCATCAAAGTTGGGGAGTAAGCGGAGATTTTGAGGTTTGTAATAACCCGCCTAGGTTTAAGTGGATGAGAAGAGTCGAGTTAAGAGAGAAAGACCATTAGAATAGTAGTACCCTTGTAGGGATTGGCATAAGCATGTTATTCTTTCTAAATGTTGTTTCAAAAAAAAAACCCTTGAGCCCTTAAACTTTTGTTGACAAAACTAAACCGTTAATGTTCCATTGTATCTGATAATGGAATAGCCCGAAAGATTACTTTTGAAAGTAATCAATTCGACTTACTCCCAAGAACCTCCAGAGAAGGATACATAATTGGCGACTCGAGGACGGCGACTATTGTTAAAGGCTAAAGGAATCGCTTGCAGGAATTCGACATCCGTTGATCGTGAAATTCAGCATAGCATTTCTCGAGGACGAGAAATCTTTAAGTTGGGGAGAGTGTGACATCCCCTATTTTCCTAACGACAATAAATAAGTTTTCATTAAAGAGAAATTTTGATATATTGTTTTACAAATGGTTTTCGATGAATATTTTATTCGATTACGTAATCAATTTTCGATTTTATGGAATTTTGGTAAACAAAGATTTTTATAGAGTTTAAGCAAATGATTTTATTGAGTTTGGAGTAATTTTATTATTTGTGACTTCATTTAAGAAATGAATCTCTTTGTGCATTTTTATAGATTTAACCTAATTGATTTGGAAATTGATTTAAAAGAGTTTTGGTTTCATGATGGGTTTTTATGCTTTGAAATTTAATTTACTTGTGTGTGATTTTATGTGCTTGATTTTCTAAGGTTTTCAATGAATCATATTGTTTGAGGTTTTTATTGAGATTTTGTCTTCTTAATTGATTTATATGATTTTATGGTTTTAAGAAGGAAAATTATTTTCACTCCAAGCTTCAAAGAAATCAAAGTCCAATTATCTTGATCCAGAATCATTCCTCAAAACCCTAATTGGTATCCTAATCTTTGATTAAACCCTAATCAAGTCCTTAATCCTTGATTAAGTGCTTAATCACTCTCTTAAACCCTAAACCCTCAAGGTTAGTGAGCTAACCTAGAATTAGCTTTTCGTAAACCTATGTTAGAAAAGATTAAGTTTTTGATTAGCACCTTAATCCTTAATTAAGCCCTAATCTCTAAGGATTAGTGGACTAAACCTAAATTAATTTTCCTAATCCTACCCTAATCATGATTAAACCCTAATTAGTGCACTAAACCTAATTAAGCTAACCTAGTCCACCTAAATGCCCTAGTGGTTGAATGCTAGGTGAGTAGCTTGGCCACCAAGCTCATTTGCTTGGCCACCAAGTTGCATGATCCAAAAGTCAAAAACATGACATCATCTACATGACCAAAGCATGACTTAAGAGGGGAAGGAGAAATAAAAGAAAAAGAAATAGGAAGGAACAAGGAAGGAGCCGTGGGAAGGAACCAAAGTCAAGAAAATTGCAACTAAACCCCCCATGCAAACCCTTGAAGGCAAATAAGAGAAAGTGAGGAAAGATAAAGAAGAGGCCAAAACCGTGTGAGAGGGAGTGAGTTTATTTTCATTGTTTCATTCTTCACCATTTCTTCTCATCAACACAAACTACAACAACACGTACCAACCAACACTCTCAAAACCGTGAGAGTGAAGAGAGAGTGATCCAAACACCTACACTTCCCTTGTTTTCATTTCTTTCCAAGACCAAACACACAACACTAAGAGAAAATCAAACTCTTAGTGAAAAAGAGAGAGAGTGACCAAATTGTAAGAGAGAAAGAACCAACCCAAACACCCCACAATCTAAATGAAATCAAGCCAAGATAGTGAAAAAGAAAAGGAGAAAACCATGGACAAGGAAGAAGAATGGGTAAACCGTGAGGAGATAGGAGAGAAATCAAAGAATTGGACTTGATTCTTTAAAGTTTTGATTAAGTAAGAATTTTATTTCATGATCTTAAAAGTTCTTAACCTACTTTCTTCAATTCATTTTCGGTTTTTCATGATCTCTTTCTAGACCTTTGATTTTTTGTTTGAAAAGTTAATGCATGTTTGTTTTCAAGTTAGATCTAATGTTTTCACTCACATGCATGTTGGTTTTCAAGGAGGATCTAGTGTTTTTGTTTACAAACAAGTTGATTTCTAAACTTGATCTTAAAGCTTTTGCTAAGAAAGTGTTTTCTTCCATGATCTTAAGTTACCTTGTGAACTTATTTACTTTCCCTTGATTTCTCAAAAGTGTTTTTGAAAAAGAATTTGATTTTTAAATTTTCATGAAGGATTTTTCAAGAGATCTAATATTTTTGGTTGCATGCATGCTAAGATCAAAGCCTAAACTATGATGTGTTTGATGCTTGAGTTTTAATGTAAAGATCTTTGAAATGATTGAACTTTTCTTGGTGATTTTCCTTATGATGGCCACGGTTTTGATGTTGTTGTGGATGAAAGTTTGATTTCCTTTTGCTTGATATCTTGCATGTAAAGATCTCGGCTTGAAAATGAGAGATTGATTATGTTTGAAAACTTGGTGTTCAAATCGGTTTTTTTAAAGGATTTTATTTTCTTGTTTGATTCGGTTTTTGTAACTATTTTGTATGAAGGATTGTTGATCCATGTTGATGCATCTATGATTTTAATGACATGCAAATATAAATCAAAGTTTAGATCATGAAAATGTTTTGGTTTGAACAATTTGATTAAGTGCTGAAATTTTGATTTATAAGTGATTTTCTTGTAAGAAACCTTGAGAAACAATAGTTATGCTAATTGGATTGCCTTGAAATTTTAATATGTGGTCCTTGATTCTATCTAAATGAGTTCTGGAAAATTTGAAGGGATTTGGAATTGTTTTGTCAATTTAAATGAATTTTGGTTGTTCGGTGTTAACTATGGACGTCTAAGGTTTTTAGTGAAAAAGACTTGGATAAGTAGTACTTGTGTATGTTTGATGATTCTGAAACTTGGACCCTGTTTTAAGTAGGTTAGATTGATTGTCCCTGAATTTTTATAAGATTTTTGGAATTGGTTTGTTAATTGAAATGGAGTCACTTTGGTGAAAACGATTTCGGAAAAGTAAGTTTTCGAGGAAAAACCTAAACAGAGTTTTATGACCTAAACTACTCTAAATTGCTTGAAATTTTTATGGTAGATCCTTAAGCATGTCTTGTGACTCTCTGTAAAAGTTTAGTTGATTTGGAGTTGGTTTGATATTTTTACCAATTGAGATACAGTGAACCGTTTGGTTCAGATTTTCCAGACTTAGTGACAATTTTAATTGAAAAAGTATGACTTGCACAACTCCAATTAATCTAATATTTTTATGAGATGATCTTTATGGTGTAAGGAAGATTTATACCAATTTTCATGCAATTTGGAGTTGAAACACTATTTTTAATCAAGGCGTTTTGGCCACAGGCCAGCAACAGTTCTATCTTGCTTTTCACACGAAACCTGATTTGAAACCTAGCTTAAGATTGTTCAAATGACTTGGAAATTTTATATGATGAACTTTGGTATATATGTGTTTGTTATGAAAATTTTTGGAATTAAACAAATTGATTTGGTATAGTTTTAGATTTTATCTTTTGAGTTTTCCGTAATCGAACAAAAGGCTTTATTTAAATGTTTTCAACAAATATGAATTTTGTACTTTATTTTGTTTCTTGTCTGGACTTGTATGATCATCATAATGTCTTGAAATAATTGAATGAGTGAGTGTTTGATGATATGTTTAGGCCATGCATGAATTAATTTGCAAAGTAGTTGTTTACGGTGTTTCGGTCTAGGTTATTAGTTTGAAATTATGATTTGAAAATGTGCTATGTGCTATATGCCAAATGGTTTGTTTTAGGTGATTTATTTTAATTGAACTTCTTTGTTTAAAGTGTCTTGGAATTATTTATTTGATAAAAGAAGTGAAGGAAAATGAATTATTTAGTAAGTTACGATGTTGATTGATCTTTGAAAAGAATTTGGTTATTTGAAAAAGTATTGGGCCTATTGGTTGCTGCCTCATTTTGTTGCATAATGTTATACTTGGAAATAAATTGTTTTAAGTATTTGAGTTTGAGAAATTGTTAATCAAAGTGTTTGTTGAATTGTTTTCAAGATGCTTAATTTGTTTATGGATTTAAATTGGTTTTGAACAATGGAAAATGAATTTGGGACTTAGTATATGATGCTGTCCAGAATTTTTACAAATTGTATTTCTTATTTAAAGATGTTTTCAAAGTGATATGAAGTTGAGTTTTGATGAGTACTTAAACCAAGATAAAGTTGGTTTTAAGAAAGTGCAATTTTACGGTGTTTTCGGATTTTCTAAAGAGTGTTTTATGGGCTAGCATCTTTGCTGTCCAGTTTTTATTTAAATTGTTTTTCATCCTGAAAATGTGTTTGATTGGTTTTAAAGTTTAAGTTTTAAATGATACGTGATTTAAGAAAAGTTGGATTTCAAAAATGACATTATTCGATGTTTTCGGGATCGAGGGAGCTGCTGTCCAAGATGGACCAGCAACCGATCCATTTATTTAAAATGATTTCATTGATTTCTTATAATGATTTCAAAGTATTTAAAGTATAGTGAAAGTTGGATTTTGGTTTTGATAAAATCTTGACGTTTTACGATTTTCCGACAAGAAGTGAAAGGAGTTTTCAAAAAACACGTTTTGGATTTTTAGTATGACGATCATTTAGATAGACTAGTAACGTTAGTTCTCCTATCTAGTATAAGGTGCGTATAAGTCAAGAACCTGGAGCAGTTGACAGTTGGGAGGACCCGCAGCGATTTCGGACGAGGTATTTGCTGGAGTTGAGGTGAGAGAGAAGCTTCCCTAAGACACCGTGGTATTTAGGTGATCTATTAGGACACTCCGTACTCTCTCAAAGTCGGAGTAAAGGTCTATCGTAGCTAGTAGTATACCCGATAAATTGTGTGATTATTTGTATCGCGGTATACGAAGACTCAGACCTATACCATTGCATGGTATTGATTGATTGATGTACTTGTTTATGTTGAGATGTATTGTTGATATAATGTCATTGCATGAGCATAATGCATCATCCCGTGATATAAGATGAGGATAAAAGAGACATAGAAAACTATAAGAAATTCCCCAATGACTAGAGCGAAACTCTAAGGGATGGAACGCGCGATGAACCGGATGATGCTGATGCGCCGAGTAAGTGGATCGAGCTGATGCTATGATGATGATGACGACGCTTTGGACGTGGACGCAATAACTGTCGATAGCTTCCATATGGCCGTAGCCATATGTTGAGATAGTTTCCACGTGGTTGTAGCCATGTGTTGAGATAGCCTCCATATGGTCGTAGCCATATGTTGAGTGTGAATGATTTGGGATAGGTCGGAGCCTATCTATTGATGATTGATGGATATCCCGCATATGGTCGGAGCCGTATGCTGATGGTGATTCTGAATGGGTCGTAGCCCGTCAGAACGTTGATTGATATTCCGCATATAGTTGTAGCTATATGGCGAGGTTGACTCTGAATGGGTTGTAGCCCGTCGGAGAGATTGTGGATATCCTGCATACTGGTCGGAGCCGTATGCCGAAATGATTCAAGATGGGTCGGAGCCCGTCAGACACAGTGGTCGAGTCCCATAGGAGCATTCCGCATATAGTCGGAGCTGTATGGCGGAGATGACTTAGGATGGGTCGACGTTAGAACGAGCGAGTATAACCTTACGACTTTAAACCCTAACCCGAAGTAGTGGAGAGGAAGATACATCTGAATTACCCTTGTGGTGTTCAGCTGGATGATTAGGATAGGGGACGGCAATGACGGTGATTCGTCAAGAAGCCTTGAGAAGTCTGTCTAGGTGGGAAAAACCATAGGGGCCCTGGCTGAACCAGTCGGAGCTGGTCACTCAGTGGTGTGGACGAAGTACCACATGATCACTAGACAAGGCGACTGACACCTCCTTGACTAAATCTTGATCAGTGAGAGGGATGCTCGAACACGGCCGGATGAGGTTATTTTATTTATTTCCCGGGCCATTATTTTATGAATGCATTCACTTTGCCATCCAGTAAAAGCCGGTGTGGTTAGAGATCCTGTACTCCTGATTGCTTCCGAATTAGGTGGATGGATTCCGAGGAGATGTAGACCCGAGACCTAAAACTATAAAGCCTGAATTCCGATATTATGGACTCGAGATATGTGAACAGAGAGACTTCGACTTTGCAAGATAACTGATTGAGAGATTCCCTTAAGAGAAAGATAAAGTGTTAGTTAATACGACGATTGCATTGCATCCTCATGCATTTTACATAATTATCTGTTGTATTGTTGTGCTGTGAAAGTGTATTGTTGTATGCCTGTATTGTCTTAATATTTTGCCTATCGTAAACCCCACTACTACAAAATTGACAATTAAAGGCGGTATTTTAAGGGTGGTTCCTTAACGGAACTGCTCTCTTTAATTTAAATTAATTTAAGAGAAAGGTTGTTTTCTTTAACCAGCCTTAAAAAATTTAATTTTTAAGGGCGGTACCTTAACGGAACTGCTCTCTTTAGTTTAAATTGATTTAAGAGAAAGGTTATTTTCTTTAACCAACCTTAAAAATCTAATTTTTAAGGGGTGTTCTATGGTTGAACCGCCTACTTAAACCTTAAATTTAAAAAGAAAAAAAAACACCTGAAAAAAACCACACTTACACAAATTTTACTAAGTTTTCCAACACTAAACACACTAAAAGAACACACCCTCATTTCCCTCACCCCAGCCGCAACGTAACCCTTCCCTGCACAGTGGACACCCAGCGCCAGCCGCAACCCATCACACCTGCAGATCTCTGCCGCCCTTCTTCTCCCTTGCCTCCCATCATCCATCACACGGCCACGGCGGCGCCAATATGTCCCTTCGAACCCTAAACTCTGATCCTCTCACAAATTCGATCCATCTCCTTCATGCTTCGCTGGTTCCAGTTTCTACTCTTCACAAATTTTGCCACTCAACATGAAGCCATCATCTTCTCCTTGGAATCACCGCCCGTCGTCGCTCGTTGCTGCTACTCTCGTCACCACTCACTCGTGGCTGGTTTTATCGCCGTCATCATCCTGCCATTGTCGCTCGCTGGTCTCGCTTCCACTCTTGTCACTTATCGCTTTTATTGTCTCTGGTCTCGTCCTAAATCTTGTTTGCTTTTTGCTAAATAGTCGTTCCTTTGTTTCTTAGGGTGTGCCTTCATCTTTTAATGCTTGATTCGTCTCCGTTTTCCTTTCGGTCCAGGAAATCGATGAGTTCGAAGATGACCACCTACGTCATCATCAGAGCCTTTCATCTACTCCATAACGCGATACGCATCATCAAGGTTCTCTCTCTCTTCTTCTCTTCTCGATTTCACTTTTTATTTTTTTTATTTTTAATTATAAACTCGTTCTCCTAATTTTCTAGGGTTTATTAAATTTGTTGTTGTTGTTGTTGTTGTTGTTGTTGGGATTAAAGGAAGAGTTGCATAGAACGGATCTGGAACTAGAATCGTATTTGCTATTCACAGAGGTAGTTGTCATATTACAATTTCTAATTTGCTATAATAATGAAATGATTGAAACTTTGACATTGTTGCATGAATGATTGAATTTCTAAGTGTTATTTTTTTCAACTGAAACTGAAGTGCAGGTTGAGGATTCAGAACAATGTATTAGTGTTCGTCAATGCTATTTTCAGGTGTGCTCTCAGTACAAACCAGTTTAAGTGGATGTATTTTTTTTTAAGTCAGTAATGTTCAAGTAATTTAGCTGGCTATGAAGTATTGAGAAACACACGAGAATTCAATGTATTTGACCATTTTATTCGAAAGCACAGAAGTTCCAATGAAAATTCCTTATTTACTTCCATAATTTGTGAAGTCTTATGATTCAAAATATTTTTCTCTCATGAGTCTTTTATCCAGCTCATTGTGTCATGAGGCTGCTTTAACTTTCTTTCTTATCCACAAGTTGTAAACTAAATCTAATTCCTTTCTTTAGTTGTTTGCTTCAGTTTAGATGATCTCTTCCCATGCTTAGCACATTAAATTTTAATGTACAATTTTTTCAGCTAGCTGAAGTTCATCAACAAAGTTCATATTTATTAGCATATTTTCTTGCTGAAGATATAATAGATGGCCATTACACCTTTTGGTAGTACATCTGCTGCACAATGAGGAATTCGTCCCTAGCTTTCACTAAGATCCAGTTTGACAGGCAAGATTGCATCATTCAGCCACAAGTAAGTTCTATGATTAAATATCTGTTTGGTATGTTTAAGGGAATACTGTTAATCTCAATTTCTAAAGTGCATATTATATTTAAAAATAGGTCTGAGGTTTGCAGCTCCTCTTTATGATAAATGTTGATGCACTTTTATTACATGGGAAAGAGCTAAGTCACTTTCTAATTTCTATCATATCATTAACAGAGATTTAACCACAAGTTCGTGTAATTTGCTAGTTTATTACTTTAATTGTCATTGGTAAGAGTTTTCTTGCATTTGGACTGATATTCTTAGAAACTAGAGTGTTATATATATATATATATATATATATATATATATATAACTCTAATACTAGCCAATGTTTTTTTGTCCTTTCTGTCATTAAGTATTAAATCTTCTAAACATTGAACTCAATAGATACACATAACTTTTCAGCATATCCAAGTGTAATTTCTTTAATTCATATTCCTTGCAGTGTTATGAGCAGGGTAAGCTTTATGGCTGCCCCAAGTTGCAAGTTTTCTTTCTCGGGATTCCATTCATACACTGTTCAATGCGGGTTCATCTCGGACATTACACTCACGCAGGGGATCAAGTCTTATAGTGAGAGCTGGTGCAGTAAGTTCGAATTATTGATTCACTACTATGCAACAAGAAGTTCCTTATGGGTTTTGTCTTTATATATTATATATGATTGTGGCTAATGAAAGCTTTCTTCTTAATTTAAATTGTTTGACCCATAGATTATTCTCTATATTACACTGAATTTTAATTTTCTATTATTTCTCAATGCAGGATTTCTATTCTGTCCTTGGGGTTTCAAAAAATGCAAGTAAATCCGGAATACCATCTAGCTATCAACTCCATAGATGTAATTTTCTATTCTACCTAGTCAATGGTACTCATCACTGCTACTTCCATTTAAGTGAACTCACGTGGTATATTTACAAAATCTGATTCTTTTTTCATTTTCTCCCCTTATAGTTGTGTAATTTATAATCTTATTGCTCTATGATTCCTCTATATGTTTATAGCTGCATCTTATTTCTATGAAACAGTTTTCTTTGGTTTTTTTTTTTTGTGAGTGGTAAGTTGTAACTAACTGTTCTCTATGAGGTTGTGCTTCTAGCCTATCATATCATGTCTATCTAATCCATTCTTACAAACTTGGTTAAAACTAAATTTTAAATATTGAAGTAAACTTTAAAATCTGTAAAATTATGCTGAATTAATAATATCTGAAGCTCTATTAGGTTTCAATAAAGCTTATCATATTTTGTCTAACTAGGGGAAACTATTTTCAGACTCTGCATCAATACAAGTGAGAGCTGAGGCTGTAGTACTCCTTAAGCAGTTGGATTTTCCGGTTAGCTAGTACTGATTTTCTTTTATGTCAGACTCTCATGTTTTTGAATTACTTGGTGAGCCATGAGAGTATTTTACCTACTGTTGATTATAATCTATTTGCAGTCCTTTTAATTGAAACAATTTGTTGTGTAAAGCCCAATAATCTTCTTAAGCCAACAATTTTCGAGAATAAAAATGTTTTGCAGCAATTGCGCTGTGGGGTAAGACTGCTAGCATTTTTTTCCTGGTTTTGGACTTTATAGTTCATGCTATAATTGAAGTTTGTGTGACATTATGCCTATTACATTGTATGTTTGGTTGTCGGGAGTTATGGAGGCTATTAGGATAAGCTGCGCTGGGTTTCCAACAAGAAAAACATTTGACGAATTTGTGACTCGATTTAGCCTTCTTGCACCTGAAGTGTTAGATGAAAGGTAACTAAGTTGTTCATCTCCCTTATTAGGCATGTTAGCTATTTTAAATTAAAAATGCTGACTTATATTCTGTCCTGGAACTGGTTGTATTTCTCTTGATTATGCTGTCTTGGATTTGGTTATTTCTCTTGTTTTGAAGTCTTTAGGTGTTTCTTGTCTTCCATGTACAACTTTGCAATTAATGTACTTCCCATGCATGTGTTTTATAGGTCCCTAAACAAACCAATGGAATTGACTGCGGATACTATTTGATGCGATTTATGAAGGAAATTGTTCAGTTTCACTCTAGCGATAGCAAGATTCCTCCAACGGTTAGTTTGTGATTTATTTGTTATATATTTACAAAGAATAATAATATTTGATAATTAATTCAATTTTTATTTTTTATTTCATTTTACAGTACTTCCCGGACTGCAACGGACTGCAATCATAAAGAATACAGTCGTGAAATGCTTGATGAAGTGAAAGAAGAATTGGCTTCTTATTTGCTTGAAGAACTCTAAGCATGTGGCCTACAGTAGTAAAGGGTTTTTTACAGGATCAATTTTTGTTTTGCTATGCTACTGATTTTTTGATGTAAACCTTCATCATACTCACTCTAATGCTTATATATGTCCCTAATGCTTGTATTTTGTCCACTACTCTGGTACTCTAAGTTAATTGTGTCTGGTACTCTAAGTTAATTGTCTAGTGCAGTAGTACTCTAATGCTCTCAAATCTAGTACTCTAATGCTATTATTTTGTTCAATCCAGGACTACATGCAACACTTTAATTAAATAATGAAGTCATTTTGTTGGATTAAATATGTTTTGTATGTTTTTTTAGAACTATTATATATGCCAATTATTTAATTTGTCATTGCAAAAATGCAAACGGGGAAATTAAAAGTTTAGACATTAGTAATAAAATAGACTATTAAAAAATTAAAAGAGGACGGATTTTCAAAAACAATTTGGTTAAAAATAAAAGTAAAGAAGGAGGTTATTTGAAATAAACAAGGGTGGTTTTGATCTGCCCTCTTTGAAAGAGAAAGAGGGCGGTTCAAAATTGTAAAAAGAGGGCGGTTCCGAATTGTAAAAAGAGGGCAGTTCCGAACTGTTCTCTTTGAAAGAAAGAGAGGGTGGTTCCGAACTGCCTTCATTAAAATAGTATTTTTGACGGCAGTAGATTTAAGGGTGGTTCGGAACCGCCCTCTTTAATGTTAAATAACCTCCTTCAAAAGACTTTTTTGTAGTAGTGCCCACACCGTCGATGATGCGTCGTTCGGAATGCTTACTCTCTCTGTCTTTTCCCGTCCCTGTGGACTTTTGTGATGATGTCCACGGGCGACAGAGTAAGTAGATTATATATTGGAAGTCGGCGCTTCACGTGATGGCCTACGAAGACACGACCGAGATGAAGTCTCGAAGGAGAAGATGGTCAAGCTCGGCTCGAGGACACGATGGCTGATGATTCGACCCTTCTGAGGAGAATGCGTCGGACGGAGGTCTACTGTCATAGTATCTATGATCAAGTATTGTACTCCCTTACCAGGTACTTAGACATCATTAGCTGCATCCACATGTACACCTGAAAGATGTTTTACAAAGCTGGATAATCATAATTAAGTTTTCTGGTTAAACATAAAAGATATGGGCTATTAAATGTGATTTGTGAAAGCGAGTTTCAAAGTGCGATGTTTCGTAACATCTCGGTTTGGAACTTGGAGTATAACGTGTGATATGAGAATCAAATTTATGTTGCAAATTATTTTGATAAAAGATTTTGGAGCTTGGAGATTCTCATGTCCATGTTATGTTATCAAAAAAAAAATATTTGCCCAAATTTTCACTACATTAATTAAAGAAATTATACTTTCAAGTTATCAAATCGGGGTGTTACAGATTTTATACGTATTAATCGATTAAGTGATTAATTAATCGATTAATTTTTAAGTATCATTCGGTCTTAATCGAGTAACGACTTAGTTAATCGATTAATATTTGAGTGAGCTTCGGTATTAATCTATTAAGACTGAAGTTAATCGATTAAGGAGTGTATTTTTTGTTAGAAAACTTGTTTTCTCAAACCTATTCTTACTAGCGATCGAAATATTTGTATTGAGGCTTCAAAATACTATTCACCCCCCTCTAGTCTATTTTGAGCCACTTGTTGGTTTCCAACATATATTACAACTGTGCATATTCCTACTATTTCCGCTCACTCTTATAAAGATATTTAAAGAGTTCGGCTACAATATTTGAAAATGGTATCAGTTCCGCAAAACGAAAGAATGGATGGCATCACTTAAGTTTTTACTACGTAAATACAATTTCTAAGAATAGATGCTATCTGGATTGTGAAAAGATTTCCTTGTCTTAGAAAATGCCGAATTCAGTATAATGTTTTAAATGATACAAAATCTAATCTCCAAGAATTCCATATTTTGTTTTGTGCACCCGTTTCTTTAGAAAATGAAAAGGAAAATTTAAGTCCTGTATTTTCTAATACTAAACAAGTCCATATCCAACTGAGTAATAGTCTATTTATTACTCTATGCAACACAAACTAACTAAAGAAGCAAGTTTGAGACTCAGAGAGTATGTGAGCTTACCAAAATCAATGACCAAAGTAAGCTCCAGAAGTTGTTGACAGCACACAAGCCTTCACTTTCGAGCTTCAATTCTTCCAACACACAAACTCTCTACTCACGATTTTGGTGTCTATACAAAGCTCGAGATGTGAACTTTGTATTGGTGTATGATTTGTAACTCAACTCTAAACAGAGAGGGAGAATCGAACGATCGAACTTCAGAACCCTAATACATGCACTCCTTCACAAATTCGCCAAAATGGTTTATTCCTAGCAACAATCGAGCTTAAATACTTGAATTCAATGATCATGTATGGCGACACGAAGGTTGTGGACGTGTTATGGTGGTGTTTTCGTGTCAACACGGCGAAATCGTTGGTGGTGACTCACCAAAACGCACTAACTCGTCCAACTTTGACCAGAATACTCGAGTCTTTTCAGCAATACTCGAGTATTTTGGTCAGTTTTTTAAAAATATTTATTTTATTTTCTTTCCCTCCAAAACCTTTACTATAATTACTTCTAGGTCCCAAAACAGGGACTAATGTGCAAAATATCTATTTATACATAAATATAATTACCATTTGCTCTCCTCTCCTCTCTCCCGGTGACCTAGAGTTCTTTGAATTCACAGCCACCGTGCGGCCGTCGTGGCCAAGAAGAGAGGGCGGCCCCCAAAATCACCCACTTCTCCTTCAAAATCTTCAGCAATGGAACAAGAAAAGCAATCTCAGATTTTTGATTTGTCCCAACTGGATGAGGAAGACCTGGAAACAATCGGTGCCTTAACCCCCACGCAACTGAAATCTTTGGTGAGTGGCATTGAAAAGATACAAGCCAGAGTAAAACAGCAAGAGAAACCTGAAAAGCAAGCAGAACAAAAAGAGGATCAACAACAACAAAGTATAGACAATGGAAATCCTAATAATACAGAACCAGTAACAAGTCCTAAAATTCCAAATGTTTGGGAGTCTTTTGATATCTCCAAACTGAGGAATGCAGGAGGGAAACTGAATTTTCACAAGCCAGAATTGAAGGATGGTATATCAATTGGGAAGATAGATCAAAGTGATGTGGAGGAAGAGGTGAAATATTGGCAAAATGCCATTGTTTGCTATGTTTTGGGTGCAAACCCTCCTTATCCTGTCTTAAGCGGTTTCATCAAAAAGGCATGGGGTCAATTTGGTATTGACAAGATTTTGATGAACACTGATGGTACCCTAATTGTCAGATTCAATTCTTTAGAAGGAAGGAACAGTGTCCTGGAGATTGGAATTTTTCATTTTGATAAGAAGCCATTAATCATTGCCCCCTGGACTGGAAAGCCAGTGACAATGAGTTTTTTTGATAGGATTCCAGTTTGGGTACAATTGCCAAATCTCAACCTTAAGTTTTGGGGCTCTTCTACTCTAGGAAAGATATCAAGTTTGGTGGGTACGCCCATTATGGCAGATAATGTAACACTCTCACTTTTATTAGTAAATTTTGGGTTTTATTAAAACCGGAGTTTGAAAATTTCTTTTAATACTTAAATTTCTTTAAAAGGTTTTACGAAAATCCGGCAGAGTTTCCTCTGTTTTCCGGACTTCCCAAAAATTTTCTTCTAAAACCTGTCAGTCCAGAATTGTTTGAAAACGTAAACAACAACAGTTTAATAGTTATAACAGATCCTAACGCCCGATGGATACAAATTTCAGGGCAAGCTACTAATTCATAATTAATTTACAAAAAATAATTATCCACTCCAAAATATGTAAAATACATTCCACGTAGTGGAACTTAAAATCCTGCTCGGCCAGCACTGGTGTATGCTCCACTTGTGTACCTGAAAAATATTAACCACACAGGGGAAGCATCACACAGAACTTAAAAAGGAGATTTCTAAGCAGATATATACGACACGCCAAAAACCATTCAAGCCTATGCTATGCTACTCAATTCATGTTCTTCTTTCTTTTTTTTTACCTCCTAACTATTCCAAATTCTTTTTATTTCTAATTGTTCTCTTTTAGATAATCCCTAATCTCTATTTATTTTTGTTCCTCATTACTTTCGTTACTTTCCTTTTTATTCTCATTTTCCATTTGTATTTCCATTTTAAATTCCTTTTTATTTCATTCTCATTACCCTTTATTCTTTCCATTTTCCTTTATTACTTTTTCCAATATGTGTAACCTTAATCAGAGATCTACACCTTATTTATTTACGAGGTATGCAACCACAAGCAGATGATCTGCATACCCCCACTATCTAGTTACGATGCATGCAACCACAAGCAGATGATCTGCATGCACCCACAATTTATTTACGACGTATGCAACCACAAGCAGATGGTCTGCATAGCCCACTTTTTATTTGAGATATATGCAACCACAAGCAGATGATCTGCATATATCCACAATCTTATTTACGATGTATGCAACCACAAGCAGATGATCTGCATACACCCACTGTCTATTTACGATGCATGCAACCACAAGCAGATGATCTGCATGCACCCACAATTATTTACGACGTATGCAACCACAAGCAGATGATCTGCATACGCCCACCTTTTATTTAAGATATATGCAACCACAAGCAGATGATCTGCATATATCCATGATCTTATTTACGATGTATGCAACCACAAGCAGATGATCTGCATACATCTACAATTTTTACGACGTATGCAACCACAAGCAGATGATCTGCATACACCCGCCTTTTATTTAAGATATATGCAACCACAAGCAGATGATCTGCATATATCCATAATCTTATTTACGATGTATGCAACCACAAGCAGATGATCTGCATACATCCTTAGCCTCTTTCCTTTTTATTTTCCATCTTTCCTTGTTATTTTTCATTATTAATTTACCTCAGTCTTTTCTCTTTTACTTTTAGTTCATTAGTTCTCTTTTTCTGGTTCACTAAATCATTCTCTTTTCGCTCATTCCGTTACTTAAGGGCTTATTATCACATTATTTATTTTCCACTATTTTCAATATTTCTCTTTAATGATTTATTCTTACTTTTATTTAACTCTACCTAGCTTGGTCATATGCTTTATATTTTAACTCTCGTTACTAACTCTTAATTAATTCCATTCCCTTTCTTTTCTTTTTCTTCTTCTCTTCCTTTGTTTCTTTTTCCTACATCACTCATATTTAATAATACCTAGTTCATGCATTTAGAACCACTTATATCATTTCTTATTTCTCTTTTTATTTGTTAACTCTCTCTTTCTTATTTTCCGTTTACTTCTTTCCTCTAATGGCTAATTACTCATTCACTCCATTTATTTCTCTTAACTTTAGTTTATCCTAATTTAGTTCTCAACTCATTCTTACATTTTCTTTATTTAGTACCGGCTCTCCCTAGTTAATCTCTAATTTCTCCCTTTACTCACTTACGCTACTCACTCGTTCTCATAATTCCGATTATTTATTTCTTTCTTATTATTCCGTTTATTTCGTTGCTAATCATTTCAACTCTTCTTTAACTAAATTTTCTTTTCTAATTATCTTCCTTCACTATTAGCGGGCTACTCTAAGGTTCATTAACAATTAACATTTCCCCCGATCCTAGCGATAGATATAACTACCCAGAAATACACCCCTTAAGGACTGGTAATGAAACCCCTTACCTCAATCGATGACAGTGAGAGAGGTAACCTTAGCCTGACGCTTTACTCCCCGGCTTACGCTCTAGCTCGGCTCCAATTTGATCCTAAGCTTCCACAATCTTCGATTCCAAGCACGGCGGGGTCAATCGATCTCAATCGCGGTGACGGTGTTGCTCCTCGTTGTTTACGAACGATCGCGGCCGGATCGAGGCCCAAGCTTCAAGCCTCGGAGTACCCAACACAAGCCCGGTGCGAATCACGATCGGTATCAGCGTCGATGAGATCCAGTGAGGAGAGAGAAAGCCCTAGAGGAGAGAGAAACATAAAGGGAGGAGGAAGAGAGAAAGGGAACTCAATCAATGGGGAAAGAGGGGAGGAGAGCTCATGGTGGTGGTGGTGGGTGGTGGTTCGTGGTGGTGGCTACGGTGAGGTATGGAGGTGGAGGAATAGGAGGAGAGAGAGAGGGAGAACGAGAGAGAGAAGGAATCAAGAGTGAGGAGAGAGAGAGAGACGCTCATGGTGATGATGGTGGCCTTGGCGGTGGCGGCTGGTGGTGGTGGCTGGTGTTGCTGGGGTGTTTGGGGGGTTGCTGGACGGAGGTGGGTGAGGGAGTGTGAAGAGAGGGTTGGAAAATGAGGGAGGAGGGAGGCAGACGCACCATTTTATGGTGCTGGTGCGTGAAACACGCACCCGCGCGCCTGGGCGCGGAGAGGCGTGCGCCTGCGCGCGCGCGCTGCGCATCTGATGCGCGCTGGGGATCTGGTCGCGCGCCTGGGCGAGTCGTGCATGCGCCTGGGCGAATTTCTCACGGGTTTGGTGCACCTGATGCACACTGGTGCGCCTGGGCGTGCACCGGTGCGCCTGGGCGTGCACCGGTGGCGCCAGACTTCGATTCGTCATATCTTTTTCGTTAACCGTCGGATCGGGCCCAAATTTTTGGACAAGCTTCTTAACCCCTCATACTTCATATCCAACGGTGGAATTTAATTTCTTAACATCCTATAATAAATTCCTAATTTTCTCTTTTCGGTTGATTTCTAACACTTAAAACGCCGATTTAACCCCCGATTTCGATTAGATAATTTTGCCCGTTGCCTCGAATGTCTCCTACACCACCCCTAGTACTTAAAATGG
The DNA here is from genome assembly GCA_037953625.1 of Crotalaria pallida. Taxonomy (NCBI): domain Eukaryota; kingdom Viridiplantae; phylum Streptophyta; class Magnoliopsida; order Fabales; family Fabaceae; genus Crotalaria; species Crotalaria pallida. The sequence continues at coordinate 32,003,266 of CM075653.1, forward strand.
CTGCTCACCTAGCTCACAAAATTCGTTAAGCAATTAATCTACCCATTCTTTCCACTTTAATTCCATTAATTCATTAATTATTGCTTGGAATTAAATTAGGGATGTTACAGATAAGACTAGAGAAGAAAAAAACAGGATAAGCTATGCTAGAGTTTTAGTTGAAGTAAACCCAGCAATTCTTCCTGAAGAAGTACACTTTGGGGATGAAAAAGGCAATTTGATCTCTCAGAAGGTAACATATGAGTGGAAGCCAACACTATGCTCTAAGTGTTCATGTTATGGTCATGATGCAAAAATGTGTAGAAAGGGTGTTAAACAACAGTGGGTTGTGAAAAATAAACCCACTCAGGAAGAAATCCAAAAGCTTGATGATGCTTTGAGGTTGAAGAGCAATATTGAAAAGGGTATTATTCCTGAGGAAAATGTGGAGTCAGGACTAGCTGCTGTTGACTCAGTTATACAAGACCTAACCATATCTAAGAAATTAGAAGACAGTGGTAAGGAAAAAGAGATAGATAATGAAGGCTGGACTACAGTAACTACAAGAAGCAGAGTCCAACAAAAATTAAAAGAGTTGCAGAGAGGTGAGCCCTCAAACCCTCCTCATGGATAAAATTGGAGCTTGGAATATTCGAGGTTTGAACCATCCTTGAAAGCAAAAACAGGTTCAGGAGTTGTACAGGAAGAATAAAGTAGGTCTTTTTGCAATTTTAGAAAATAAACTTAGAAGTAATTCTTTTCAGCAAGTTTATAATAATATTGCCTATGGTTGGGGCTCCTTCATTAATCTAGATATATGCTCTATAGGGAGGATTTGGGTTATGTGGAGGAAGGATTTCTATGATGTTCATGTGGTGGCTAGATCTTCTCAATATGTTCACTGTTATGTAACAGAAAAAGTTTTTTGTTACTTTTGTCTATGCTGAGAATGATAGAGGTAGAAGGCAGGAACTATGGCAAGTTCTCAGTGGCATTCACTCTTTTATAGATGTGCCTTGGCTAGTTTTGGGTGATTTTAACACATGCTTAAAACAAGAGGAAAAGATAGGAGGTGGTCCTTTAGACATTGACAATGCTAGGGATTTTCAGGATTGTATTGGCTTATGTGGCTTGAAAGACATGAATCAGGCAGGATGTCAATTCACTTGGAGTAACAGGCAATCAGGATCAGACAGAATCATTTCTAAGCTGGACAGGGCTCTAGTTAATCTTGAGTGGTGCAGAGAATGGCCTAGTGCTATTGCAAATTTCCAAAGTCCAGGTTTTTCTGATCATTCCCTTATCCTTATTCAATGTGGAGATAATCCAGAAGCTGTGAAGCACTCATTTAAATACTTCAATATGTGGGCTAATCATGAGTCTTTTCAAAGTATTGTTAATCAAGGCTGGCAGAAGATTTATGAAGGTAGCAGGATGTTTGTGTTCTGTAGAAGGCTTAGGGACTTAAAGAAGCCTTTTTTACAGCTTAATAAACAGTATTTTGCTAAAATTGATGTGCTGAATTGAGGGATCAATTAGAAGCTATTCAAACAGAGCTTGCATCTAATCCTATGGATGGGAATCTTATTGCTGCAGAGAGAGAGGTAACTAGTCAATATATAAAGGTGCAAACTGATGCTTTCTTGTTTCTAAAGCAGAAAGCAAAGCTTGACTGGTTGAAGGAGGGAGATACAAATTCAAAGCTTTTCCATGATTCAATCAGAAGGAGGAATTATCAAAATAGAGTTCTACGAATTCTAAATGACAGAAATGAGCCAGTTACTGATTCAGAAGGTATTCATGTTTTATTTGAAGAATTCTATCAGAATCTTTTTCAGACCAAAGCCAGAGGAGATATTTCCACTCAGGATGTCATTGATCAAGGAAGATGCCTAAACATATATCATCAGCTAGATCTTATAAAACCAATTTCTGATGAAGAAATAAAACAGGGTTTGTTTTCAATAAATAAGGATAAAGCCCCTGGTCCAGATGGGTTTGGATCTGGATTTTTCAAGTCAGCCTGGGACTGTATTGGCCAGGACATGTGCAGGGCCATAAAGGATTTTTTTTATTCAGGTCATTTGCTTAGAGAAGTAAATCACACTAATCTAGTGATGGTTCCAAAAACTGATTCCCCTGAAAAGGTTCAACAATTCAGACCTATTGCTTGTTGTTCTACCATCTACAAATGCATTTCTAAGATAATAAGCAATAGACTATCATCAGTGCTGCCTATGTTGGTGCATGAAAATCAAACAGCCTTTATAAAGGACAGAAGTATTTTACATAATGTGTTGCTCTCACAGGAATTGATCAGATTGTATGGGAGAAGAAGGGTCTCTCCTAGGTGCATGATGAAGCTAGACATAAAAAAGGCTTTTGATACCCTGGAGTGGAATTTTATTGAATCAATGCTTACTGCCTTAAGGTTTCCAGCCAAGTTTGTTTCATGGGCAATGGCTTGTGTGAATTCTGTTTCCTATTCTATTGCGCTGAATAGTAATCAAGGAGGTAGATTTTGGCCAACTAGAGGTATAAGGCAAGGGGATCCAATGTCCCCCATGCTCTTTGTCTTGGCAATTGATATTCTTACTAGAGGTCTTAAGCTGGCTGCTACAAACAGGAATTTCAGATTTCATCCAGCATGTAAGGAGTTAAAGTTGATTAATCTAGCTTTTGCTGATGACCTCCTAATCTTTTGTAAAGCACATCCTGCTAGCATTCGTATTGTCAAAGCTACTCTAAATGATTTTGCAAAATGGTCTGGGCTTGTAATTAGTGCTGAAAAGTCTCACATTTATATGGCTGGGGTATCTCAGGACTCTAAAAGATCTATCCTTCAGCTATCTGAGTTTCAAGAGGGTGCTTTTCCTTGTAAATACTTAGGACTCCCTCTGTCATCAAGAAAGTGGAATGCAACTACATGTGCTACTCTTGTAGATTAGATTATGAAAAGAATTAACTCCTGGCAATCTAGACATCTATCATATCAAGCAAGGGTTTGTCTTATAAACTCGGTTCTCATGAGTTTTCACATTTACTGGGCATCTACTTTTCTTATTCCTAAGGCAGTAATCAAGGAAATAGAAAAAAAATGCAGAAGTTTCCTTTGGGCTTCTACAGCAGAGGGTCCCTATTATGCAAAAATTAGCTGGTCTACAGTATGCAATCCAAAGAAATTTGGGGGTTTGGGTATCAAAGACTATGGTCTTTGGAATATGGCAGCTTTAGGGAAGCAAGTTTGGAGCATAGCCCTGAACAAGGAGTGTCTTTGGGTTCGCAGGATTCATGCGTACTACTTAAAAACTCAGCAGTTCTGGGATTGCAATTGGCTACAAGGGCAAAGTTGGCATTGGAAGCAAATCCTTAAACTTAGGGATAAGCTACGTTTGGGATTTCAGAATGATAGATGGATTGAATGTTCAGATGATGTATACACCATCAAATCGGGGTATCAGTTTCTTAAACAAACCCCAGCTCCTTTCACTATGGCTAATTTTGTTTGGAATCAAGTCAGTATCCCAAAGCATAGATTTATTTCTTGGCTAGCTATGCACAATAAATTACAAACAAGAAACAGAATGAGATGGTTGCACATACTAAATCACTGTAGCTTATGCTTGGCTTCGGAGGAATCGAGGGAGCACCTTTTCTTCGATTGTCCATGGAGTAAGCAATTGATCAGGCTTTGCATGTCTTGGCTGGGCATTCATAGCTTTCCTTCGAGTTTCAGACAGTGGAAGAGATGGATTCACTTCGCAATTCGTGGCAAGAAGATGAGGTGTTTGGCATGGGGTGTTTGTGTGGCTGCTATTTACCACACGTGGGAAGAAAGAAATGGAAGGACTTTCTCCAACTGTTCTCACTCAGCTCTACATAGATTTGCTCTAATTAAGAAGGATCTAGCTCATAGAGTTTAATTTTGTTTTAAAGATTTTTGTAATTGGCCTAATAAGTCTTTAGTGGACAGAATTTGTCATGTAATTGGTCTAAATAGGGATAGAGATTAAGAGAACCCTTCCTAGAAAGTGGCTCTTAATTTTTTCCTCCATTTTTTTCTGAACCCTTCCTAGAAGGTGGCATAAGATTTTAGGATGGCCTTTCTCCTGATGTACCTTTTTTGCATGTGGTAATAGAATTTTTTCTTCTACCAAAAAATAAATTCAATTCACACATTTACTAACAACATAAACACCGATTTTAATCAAAGATTAAAAATAGAAATAATTAATTATAATAAACTTTATAATTAACATTTCATTAATCATGGATTAAAATTTTGGGGTGTTACAGAGAAAGTGGTCAAGGATTAAAATTTTTACTTAATGAAGTCTAGTAACATGCACCTTCTATTAAAGCATTTCTTCTAATTCCTATGCACATAAATTCATGAACATTCACAGCATGTTGAATTCAGAAAATATCTCCTTCTTACCATTGTATCTAGATGGTGCATTCCAACAAAAAAATACATAAATAAATTATTTTTAGGTCCAATAACTAATCCTAGGCCTTAAATTAATTTTTCAAGCTTTAAACATATAAAATTCGTAAAGTTACTGCAGCAGAGAAATATTTTCGAAGAACACCGCATAAAATTAAAATTTTTACATTTTTAGAAACTAAATTTCAATACGATCGTTTTCATATAAAATTTATAATTTTCGGACTTACGGTTTGAGAGTTATGAATTTTTTGAAGTTCTAAAGTTATTTCCTCCAAAATGCATTTCACAAGCTTTCAAACTAATTTAAAATTTAAAAATACAGAAATCAAATTTCATATGGACTCTGCAACCAATGAGGGATTAAAATATATTTTTCATGTACATAAAAATATTTCTTGGTCAAAGAGTAATTAAATGACTTAAAATCATATTTTCAAACTTAAAACTCCAAAATTCGAATTCTACAGTAGCAGTGATAAAATTTCGAAGACTACAAAATAAAAATAAAACTTTGCATTTTCATAATCTATATTTCGATACGATCGTTTTGACATATAATTTGTAATTTTTCGACTTACGGTTAAGAAGAAATAAATTTTTGAAGTTATAACACTATACTTTTCAAAAATCATTTATCTTAGACATTAGTTAAATAGCATTTTAACATTATTTTTCTAAGATGGAAATATACTTGTTAAATATTTTTATGTCACAATATAACAAGAGTAAAATCATAATTTATTAAAGGAAAACTTATATAAATATATATATATATATATATATACACGCATATATATATATATACACATAACTCAATTAAATATCACAATTATAAAAATTCTATTAATTTTCCCTTTAAACAAAAATAAATATATAACATAAAAAGATTATAGTATAAATAAATTGGGTGAAATTATGGGTCTCACACGAGGCCCAGAACGTCGCTATTTGGTCGGCTAGACTCCTATGCTCACTTCGGCTGAGACTATCTCCCTAAATCCCAGCTGACTGATCGGATTAAGCTCGGTTCTAACTCGAACCTACTGAACTAAGCTTGGGGTAAGAATTTGGGATGTTACAATAACAGCCAAATCAACCTCTCCTCAACCCAACTGACTCAAAGTTCAAACACGCATAAAAAAGAACATAGCAGAAAAAGATAACACCTAATAGAAGATAGAACATGATAGAAACATAACACACCCAATAGACTCAAAATTAAAACCCTAGAGCTTCAATGTTAAGTCCACTGGCCCAATCGAGCGGCGCGGCGTCGGTGCATTAGCACCATATGCAGCGTTTCCACTTGGTCTAACAGGTTGGTTCTCAATCAGACATAGAAAGTTCCGAGTAGGTTCCATTTGCGAAATCAAGTCAAGGGTTCGGTTGTCCGGAGAAGGGAAACGATCATAAGTAGCAAGGGCACTTATTGGATTGTAATCCTGCCTCAGATAAGGATGGAAGCGATTGAGGAATCAACCCCACCGTATATCACATTCTCATCAGTAGCATTGGTGATTAGAAAAGGTGTTGTCAAGGTTCTCTTATTCTGAGCAGGTGGTGGTGTAGGTGGCGATGGTGGTGGTGGTTGGGGTTGCAGAACAGGTACAGAGTTACCAATCATATTCAGAGGTTTTGTTCATATTCCTGATTTTTTGCTTTATGCTACAAGGTTCATCTTCTCTATGGTGTTTGCCCAACAAATCACGGTTGGGTAAAGTTGAAAAGCATTCAATGCATTTGAATGTTTTTGGATGAGGACGAGGAGAAGGAGGTGAGTGAGAATGAAGAGAACTAGGAGGAGAGTTACTAATGGTTCTGCTGCTATCACAACCGTCGTTGCTGCTCTCAGGCCATTTCTATAAGCACAAACACAATATGTTATCTCAAAGGGTAGAGAGGGAGTGATGTTGGGGTGAGAAAGCAAACTGTAACAAGAGTATTTATAGTGAGATATGGAATTTGGACATGGTTTGGATATTCATTTTTAAATAAAACAAATTTTTTCACATAATAAAAAATTGAAATATAAGGAAAGATGTTTTTTTCCTTCATTTGTGTGTGCAAACCTTTTATTGACAATCTCATACATTAAAGTATAACTAAAAGAAGAGAAATTAAGATAGAGACCATTAAACCTTGAGGATGATGAAAGGACTAGAAAGATTTTAGACTTTAAGTACAATTGATGGTATGAAGTGAAAGATTTAGTTAAGGCTCTAATAAGTTTTGTTAAGTTAGCAATGAAGGTTTCAATTAGACAATGTTCAAAGGTTTTTGGAGGTTGAATCACTAGTAGTATTAAGTGAAGGACGGGCGTAAGTGACAACATAATCAAGTTTATATTTACCATTATTTATGAGAATGAAAAGATATTTTTGGAGTTTTTCTTCTAAGATATTATGACCTTTAAAGGAGTCATGAGAAGTTATCTTAGTATGCAAGGAATTAAAGTACTTTAATGAATTTATGTTTGTTTTTAGGGTTGATATCCTTAGACGATGAATATTTTAAGGTATTATGCGAAAACCATAAGTGGAAAATTAAATGAGAAGGGTGTTAGAAATGAATGATGTAAATTGTGGGGGTTTAGAGTCTGCAAAAAAATTGATCTAGGATTTTAAGATGGTACTGTAAGCTAGGTTGTGATAAGAATTTATCAAGAAGTGTGTGTATATATATGACGTAGTATTGGCGAATAACTTTATTAGGACATTAGTCTCGCCAATGCTCTAAGAAAAGGAATATGCATAATGTTAGAAAATGCATAAACTTATCCCTAAGTAATCAAATAACCTCATAAATATTCCAACGATGATAGGTCATGTGTCCTATATCCATTGACCTTGCCCACAATGTTTTCCAAAGTGTTCCATGTGTTTTAGCTTGAGAGATATATTGATGACCCCTTTTGTAACAGCCCGATTCTTATTTATAATTTAGCAAATAATCTTTATAATTAAAATATGAGACTCAAAAATTTCCATTTTACAACTCAAATTTATACAAAATGCTGGGGAATTCATTTACAATATACATAACATGAAATAGAGTTTCCTTCTTTCAACTCTTCCGCTGCGACACTCTGATCTTCAAACTCCTAAGCATTCACCTAAAATGTTAACTAGTGAGACCTTTTCACATCACACTGAATTATAGGATAATAAATAGCTCATAATAAAACTCAAGAGATAATAATTAAATCAATCAATGGTCCAACAACATATATCACATTAACTTAACAAGGTAACATTCACCTGCTATCAAGTTCCAATATATATTCATTTCCCATTTTCATTTTCCTTTTCTTTTCACTTATTTCCCCTTTCTTACGTTACATTCATATTTCTTTTACATTTTGATAATTTGAACCATCATTGCGCACCTGCGTCTTACGCTATTTAAACATGATTGTGCGCACCTGCGTCTTAAAGCTGTGCACCTGCGTCTTACGCTATTTAATCATAATCGTTGCGCACCTGCGTCTTACAGCAGTACACATGTGTCTTACGCTATACAATCATGAGTCTTAAAGCTGCGCACATGCGTCTTACGCTATTTAAACATAATCGTTGCGCACACCTGCGTCTTACAGCTGCACACCTGTGTCTTACGCTATTCAATCATGATTTTGCGCACCTGCATCTTACGAACTTGAATTACTTTCCTTACTTTTCAATTACCATTCTTTACTTTTCTACTTTCCCCATTCATAAACAATATATCATTTCTATCACTTCATATAATTAGGCACATATTATTTTTTTTTTCGATATCTCAAGTCACACTTATATTATCCAACATCACAATTTAACCATTTATCCCAAATATCATGAATTAAACATATATTTCAAATATCATCAGTATGCACACTATACCCCTAATCTCCAAATATTCACAAATTCACAAGTATGCACAATATCACACATAATATCATCACCAATAAATACAAATCAGTCGACATACTCAGGTATGTCTCAGAGTACTTTAATGTAAATCCCCTTCCTAGGATTCTTCAATTCCTACTTATATAACATACTTAAAGAAAATTTACCAAAAACATTTCAATTTATATCAAATCAACCATTAAAACTCTATTCACCCTTAACCCAATTTTAAACAAACACTAGTTTGCAACCCACAACCCAATTTAACAATTAACCCCAAATCCTATAATAAACTCTAACTATCCGTAACCCAAAGTGTGGAAAAGTGTCTCCCCTTACCTTAGAGGAAGAGAGAGCTCGATTGAAGCTCCAAGGACCAAGAATCTACCTCCGATATACTCGGATTCTAACTCCCTAGTCCGATCTCCACTTGATTCCTGAGATTGGAGAAGAGAGAAAAGCCATAGGAGAGAAAGAGAGAAAGCTTGAAAAGAGGGAGAGAGAGTCATGGAGGAGAGAGGGGAAGAAGGAGAGAGTTATGAGGGAGGAGGTGGATTGCCATGGATGAAGGTTTGGAGGGGAATTTTGGGGGATTTGTGGGTGATTTGGGTGAAAGAGAGGGAGAATGGTGCGGAGGAAATGAAGCAAATGGGAAGCTGGTGTTGAATTCATGGATCTGATGCGCTGAACTCACACCCGCGCGCCTGGGCGTGGAATCGTGCGCACCCCACGCATCTGATGGTGCGGAACGGAAAATCCAGCGCGCCTGGGCGCGAGTCGCACCACACCTCTGCGCAAAAGCTACTGGGCTGGTGCATTTGATGCACCCTGGTGCGCCTGGATGCACCAGCTTGTGCTTGGGCGCACCAGAAGCCCCGAAACGCCGTTTTTTTCTCTTTTTGACCTGACTCCAAGGTTCCTAACCCTTCCTAACACTAAACAAAACACAAACAACATTAAAACACATTCCAAACATCAAAATCATAGATTCATAATATTAAACAAATAAATCACAAACACTGAAAATCAAACGAACTAAAACTGAATTCTAAGCTTAACTCTTTCTGTCGCCTCCCAAAAATTATTCCAATAAAAATACGAGTTAACAAAAACTTTTTGCAATGAGAGTGTGAAAATCAAAAGTAATTTTCATTAGAGTAATATTTCCTTTACAAAATAGTCTGAGTGTAAAGCATATATAATACAAAACCCCAAAAACCCTTTTTACACCCAAAGCATTGGTCTTCACAACTCGATCCTTCTGCAAAAGGATTCAGATGACGAGACATCATTCTGCCTGTTCCTTTCTAGACAACTTTCACTCGTACAGGAGTGGCTTCAGTCCTGTCCTTTGAAAGTACCTACCACCACAAACATGGTAGATGGGAATAAGTCACTTGTCATATCGCCTAAGCAGATTATATGATTGGTCAAACACAAGCATCGCAGATGTTAATTCAATATAGTAAATGCATGCTCAAGTGTCTTATTAAAGAATGATAGATATAACCATTAATCTTTCATGCTATGCATGCACGTCTCTCAAATCATTTCTCCATAATCAACGCTTGCAGAAAAACAACACTCTGGGATAAGCAATCGTGCGCTCGATGTTTCCAAACCTGTATAGCGGCCACACCGTTCTATACTCGAACCCCATCGACCACAATCCTAAAATGATACAAGGGGATGATCCCTGAACCATCGTCCACCAATAGTTCTTGGTCCTTGTCATTTCTACGGTGGCGGCCACACCATTCCAACCGTCTCATGTAGCGGCCACACCGTACTACATGGTTTCCAATCCCGCATGCACCTCACTCATTTTACGATTCCCTGTACACCGTGCATGAGATGCATAACACATATATTAATCATCACATTATACACATGGCGGCCACACCGTTCCATGCCTTCATATAGCGGTCACACCGTACTATATGGAATCACACACATATGGCGGTCACACTGTCCCACATGTCTTCGTATAGCGGTCACACTGTTCTATACGGAATCACACACATATGGCGGCCACACCGTTCCACATGTCTTCATATAGCGGCCACACCGTACTATACGGAATCACACATATGGCGGCAACACCGTCCCACATGTCTTCGTATAGCGGTCACACCGTACTATACGGAATCCTTTAAGTATAATGACTTCTTGTAGGAGCTAATTCTCAACATATGTGGATCGGGGTAATTCCACTTATCCAACGTTAACATATCCAAATCAAAGCAACAAGCCTTAACGCAGTTGGGTTGGATTCTCATAATCAGCAAGCATCACCATTCTTACATTAACATTAATAATCCTTAAGTCATTAACCTCTTATGCTCCAAAACATTAATTATCAAATAGACTCAATCGTTTATTATCAAATACACAATCCTTAGATTGAGACATTAGACTTGCTCCACTTATCATCTTGAGGTAATAACTTCTACCTAATGTCCTTTAAGTTATTAACTTCTTATGTTCTAAAGACATTGATTACCAAGTGGACACAACCATGCTTTATCAAACTCTTGCTCAACATCATACTCAGATCATGAATTATTAATCACATTCCATACCTTCAGTATAGTCATGATCATTTTTAATCCAAAGAAGACATGATGATTTCTCCACAACTCATAACTAATTAGTCAACTTATCCAGATATTAAACTCAAGGACTTGTTCATTAATCATATGACATTGTCATACTCAAGACATGATTCATTAGGCATATGCAACCATCATATACCACACATAATTTATTTATCATCTTCAACAAGACACTATCAAACTAATTGGAATAAAAACAAAATTCCAACTAAAAAGATAATCCTTAATAAATTAGATGAATAAAGATGAGTTTTAGATTTCAAACCCCATGTATTATCCCCAAACCCCAATTTTAAACTGGAAATTACTAAAATGCCAAAATGCTTCATACAAAGTTCCTATACCAAAATGCTTCATCAAGCTGGTATTCTGCAATCAAGAAACGAGATGAGTTTTCTGCTTCATGATAAATTTGAGCGAAACCATTGACTATTTTCATATAAAGTATAATTTTGCATGAAGAAGAGTCACATAACCCAGAACCTGAAGCAACGTATATGCCCAAAGTTCCAACAATAAGACAAATCAGAGCCCACCTAACTGCCCCATAAGAAAAAGGGCACCTCATAAATTTAAAATTCATTATTTTAACAGAGTTTTTGGAACTATAAAATCAAACTCAGTAACAATGCTGAGACATTCTATTGTCCATATCCTACATCAATGAGTGTTGGCTCCTTTAACACAAAAGGTCAAATCATGAAGTCCTCCGAGCCTAGAGATTTGTGGCAATCTTGTAGCAACAATGAAGAAAACGATGGCCCTAATTGATTAAGAGTAATGAACACTACTATTAAGAATTGTTTACATCAAATAGTGATGAAGAGTTCAAATGCATCCGAGTTTTTCCCTTTCTATTTTCTACTATTTTTTAAATTAAAACAAATTAGCCGAAAGCTGTATCCAAATGAAATTGGTATGAGAAGAAGAAACCGTATGAGAGGAAGAAGAGAATGAAATTTTGATTTAAAAATACCTAGGGGTAATTTCGTAATTTCCAGTTAAAAATTGGGGTTTGGGATACTACATGGGGTTTGGAATCTAAAACTCAATAAAGATTAACCCCTTTCAAACTTATTGTTTTAATAATCGATTACTTTCTTAAAAAGTTGATTTCACTGTTTTGTTAGAAAAGAGATAATCGATTACCTTGGAAAAGTAATCGATTATTTTTAAGTATTTTTGAACTTCGTGTCATAATCAATCTGAATTGTTTCCAGATTTGTTTTCACTTAACTGATTTTGTTTTATTTCGATTTTTAAAGTTAAGATTTCATTTTGGAATTTCATAATATATTTTATTATTTGAAAAATCAATCTTATTATATTTCCGGATTTAATTTGATTTATCTCTTATTTTGAATTTGAATTATTTCTAAATCTGATTTGATTTGATTATGGTTTTAATTTTGAAATTCAAATTCAAATATTTCAAAGCAAATCTTTTTAAATAGAAAGTTTTCTCTCTTTCAAAATAACTCTTCGGATCACATTTTTGAGAAAAACGCTTTTCACCTTCTTCTTCTTCTCCTTATTCTCTGAGTGATTTGCCTAAGCTTTAGTGAAACATATTACAATAGTCATTAGAACTTAATTGTTGTATCCGAATTATTTAGAACACACTATTGTTAGTGAGCTTTATTGTTGTATTCGCACTACATAGAGTGCATCATTGTTACTTGTACCTGTCTCTCATATCATAACCGTTGTTGTAAAGGGGTGTGTGACCCATAGCTATTAGGGAGTGGCTTCCTAGTTCTGACGTGTGGCACGTTCGTGGTTGTAAAAGGTGAGGAACCGTTTTGTATCTGGGGTAGTGGATAGGCTACCTTAGAGACTAGGAAGTGGCGTCCTCTGGTAATTGGGACTCGTGTCCTTGTTGATTAATTGATAAACTCTCAAGCAGAGCGCTTGTAACTGGACGTAGTAAAAATCCAGGTGCAATCTCCCTATCACTTATCTCTTTTATTTTCCGTTGTTATAGTTGCATGTGCGTTGATGTTATATTTATATTTCTTGCATCATAACAACTATTTTATCAATATATTAATTTAATTGTTTTAAATTAATTAGTGCGGTAACGTTTTCGTTTTTACTCTTTTGATTGACTCCGCGCGTATTAGTTTTTATATTATTATTATTATTATTATTATTATTAGAGTGAAGGGACACTTGGTCCCTCAAGTTTTTCGACAGGGACACTTTAGTCCCTCAAGAAATTTAATTCATTTTTAGTCCCCATGTTTTTCAAAAGTACCAATTTAGTCCCTCGTGTTTTCCAAAAGTACCAATTTAGTCCCTCAACGAAGTGGCTAACGGAAATAGGATAGGGACTAAATTGGTACTTTTGGAAAACTTTGGGGACTAAAAATAAATTAAATTTCTTGAGAGACTAAAGTGTCCCTATCGAAAAACTTGAGGGACCAAAGTGTCCCTTCACTCTTATTATCAATATTATTATTATTATTATTATTATTATTATTTCCCGCTTGGCGTAATCATTTTCTTCGTTATATTAGTTTTCCGCTGCAAATCATATTTGTTTTATTGAAAACGATTGAAATCAAATATTTATCAATGATTTTGTAAAAACTCAATTCACCCTCCCTCTTGGCTGACGACTGCCAATTCTAACAGGATGGTATGTGATGGTAGAATTTGGGGGTTTGTGCATTAATGTTTATTATGAATATTTTTGCTTTATTATGTTTAATTACTCCCTCCGGTCCTATTTATAAGACCTTTTTGGGATTTTTATTTTGGTCCTATTTATAAGACCCCTTTTCAATTTTCAATAGCATTTAATTACTTCTTTCCACAAACACCCCAATAAAGTCAACAGTTTTTAGAATTCCAATAAAATTATAGGGGTAGTTTTGAAAAAGTGTATCAAATTTTCAGATTTCCAATGTCACTAACAAATTTATCCACTTTCCTTGGTTTGAGTGAAAAACCCCAAAAGGATCTTATAAATAGGTCCGGAGGGAGTATCATAATTAATTTTGTTTTGGTACTGTTTATATGAGAATTATGTGATAAACATGTTTATTTTGATATGCTGAAATTAGGAAAATATGTATACATACTTGTATGATGATATGTGAATTGATACTTATCATGATCCGTTTGATCTAAAAATTTAATATACTGTTCTTGATGGTATGATGTTATACTCTGTAAATTTTGGGGTTAATTGGAATTGATTTGATATTTTTATAAATTAAGTTTTGAAATATGTTAATTATGGATATGGTAGTTTTCGGCTTTCGGGGGTATGGTGAAAGGTCACTTCCAAACTCCGATTAATCTGAGTTTTTGATATGTTCTTATATATGCAAAAATAAGTGTCTCTGTGAATTTTCATGAGTTTTGGAGTTGGTTTACTATTTTAAGAGAATTATCTTAGCTACAGCTATTTCGAAAAGACGTGAATTTTAACATGATGGAGAGTATGGTTGACCAACATATACTGCTCAAAATAACTTGAAATTTTTATATGACTTTTCTACGTGCATAATGTTCGTGTGTATAAATTTCCATGTCAATTGGAGTTCGTTTTCTATTTTAAAATAATTACGTTTTATATTCAGGCCTGCATGAAATTGGTTTTCCGATGTCATGCATGCAACATTGAAATCAACCTTAATGTACTCTGATCGCCCTAGAAATTTAATATGTTATTCCTTATCATGTTTAGGTTGTGTATGAAAAATTTGGTGTTGATTAGAGTTGGTTTGATATTTTTCAAAATTGCGTTTCGATTACAGCCCCATAGAATTTTGTACTTTTGTGTAATCGAATAAATGATAGAAACTATATTTGCCTAACTCTGTTTGACCTGAATTTCGGATATATTGTCTCTGTATGCATATGATTTGGTTCTGCAAATTTTTGCGTATTTATGAGTTGTGATGATATGAATTTGATACATGTCTTACTTAGTTACATGTATGCTTTATGTGTTGTATTTGACTTGAAAGGTGTGGATTTTATGCTTTATTGGTTTTTGATGTCTTGGCTGAACTATATGGGTTGATTGTGATGTCTGAGTGTGTTATTTGAAATACATGAATTAAATGTTAATTATGACGAATGTAGGCATATTAGCATTTCATATGCATCCATGCATAACGTGTGTGCGAAGTAATAATGGTGTGAGGAGTCTGTGTAACTATGCCTTTGTGGCAAATAACCTATGTGGCGTGTACATGTCTGTGTGACGATAGCATACGAGTGCGTGTTTGTGTGACGATAGCGTACTTCTGGAGAGATCACATGCCACTGTCGAGTGAACATGTCTGTGTGACGACAGCGTTCCCACGTGGTAAAAGAAAAAAATGGTGTTACGGTATCATGAGGGTGATAAGCGGGTCTTCATGGCCGATGTGAAAGTGAATATGAGGTCGCATTGAATCCTAGTGCTACAAGAACGAAAAGAGAAAAGTGAACTTTTGAAAATGATGCAAAGTGATATTTTGAAAATGTGAAAAGAGGTAAAGGCTTTAAGAGCTAGGATTCAATGACGTACCTCATTAAGAGTGAGTGCATGCATTGTAGTGTACATGTGTAATGAGAATGTATGGAGGAATGTGCATCGTGTGACAGACTTTGTTAGTTGAATGATTGTAATGAATGGAGAAGGTTGATTGATCAATGATGATGTGATATGAGATTTTTAATACCTTGATGTGATGCTAAGTTGACTATTTGTCTTATACTGCATTGTTAATTGGATATGATGATAAAATTGATTAGTTACTTTATGTTTATTCCTATTTTTGGTTATGTGCTATTTATGTGTACCTAAGTGAGTGTTTGCTTTTGTCTATGTTTTATGATCCTATGATTTCTTTTATTTAGGATAAACTTCTCACCTTTACAACCATTTTTAGGTACACAATTGGATGATCCCGTTGATAGCAGAGAGACCGAGGATGGGCACCCCCCCCCCCCCCTCTCTTTAAAGAGGTAGGCCTATGATGGTAGCTTAGCTACTATATTGCGCCTATTGTTCTAGTTAATGCATTTTATTTTCATGTTGCGTGTAAGTGTTGGACTAGACCTTATTTTTTAAGTTATATTTTGTTGCAATAAACTAGAGAGGCTCTTATTATGTTTTCTTTTGTTATTCCATTTCTGTTATTGTTGATAGTAGTGAACACTGTCGGAAATAACCCGATGATTTTTTCGGGATTTCATTTAGGTTGATTAATAAAATAATCAATGATGCAATTTATGTTTTAAGAAAAATTAGGTGGGGCGGTTCCGGCATCGGCACGGTGGTTGCGAGCGGCTGTAGTTCTAGTGGAAAGTGGCGATGGTGGGGTGATGAGAGGAGGGAAAAAAATAAAGGGTAAATTTATCAACGTCCATAATTTTTTAGATTAATCTTAATCATTAAAATACTTTATTATTTAATCAATGATCACAATTCATCCATGTACTAAGTGCAAGTTTACTTTTTAATGCATTGCAGAATCCCCCATATTTTCGCTATTAGGCTGATGGAATATTGCTTCATGGAGAATAATTTTAGTTTGGAGGAAAAGAAGGTTTAACCAGATGAAGAAATGTTAAAAGATCAGGAAGAATCATCCTCATCTGATGAGTCAATTATCTCAAGGTATGAAATTGAAGGGTTAGTGTTTCCCGACGAGTGTGTTTCAAATTCCATGGAAGACGAAGTGGTGTCGGAGAGTTTAAATTTTGAATTTGAAAAAAGGAATATAGAGTGTGGGAAGCCAAGATATGCATGAGAATGTGCATAATGAATTACTAATTGGTGGTGCTTTGAATGACAAGATGGGGTAGAAGACGAGGCAATGGGTGAGCACGTGGAATGGGAAAGTGAACGAAAGAAAGAAGATCCAGGGATGAAGAGTGAGGGAGGATTGGATTTGAGCCAATTAGAATTAGGCCCAAATCAAGGAGTTGAAGATAGTAGCTGTTTAGGCCAAAACATAATGGGAAAGAATTTTGACACCCCACATAAAAATTTATGCACCCCATAAATTTTTTAAATTCCTAAAATACCCTTTAAAAAAATTTCCCCCCAAAAGCTAACTCATCTTTTACCACCTTCATTCTACTCAACTTCACCCCACACTACTTCTCATTCCATTTCACCCCACAACCCCCTTTCCATTTCATTTCACTTCCATTAATCAACACCAAACCCTCACGACCACGTAAAACCTTCGGTCGTGAGTATGTTCACGACCCCAACGTTTTTTTTTTCCAAACACACAACAACAATTTATTCAAAGATATAAAATCATAAATCCTTTATTCCCTTGAAATTTCCTCTCTTGGATGTATGGCAGGTGTGCTATGACATGAAAATATGGAGGATCATTGTCAGGTCGTGACATAGCTCACGACCACGTTAAATCTTCGGTCGTGAGTCATGCACCTTTGCGCAATCAGAGAGACAGTCATATAGGTATGGCAATGCGCTTGCAGCCCATGCATCCTCATCAACGACATCTAGATCATCCAATGCCCGTAACAATTGCACACCGCAAGTGGTCAAAGTCTTATCCATGAAGAGTGTAGAGCCAAGAAGATATAGCAAATACGCCCTAGCAACATGCACATATCTCTGTTCTTCGATAAACTTTGTCACCCACTTTTCTAAAGTTTCAAACTTAATAGCCGCACCTTCCGTACCCTTCGCCTCATCCCTAGCCTCTCCCACATCCACCCCGACTAGGTTATGCAATAGTGTTATTGCCTCTGATTTGCTAGGTTTGTCCCAAGGGAGAAAGATTCCTGTAACTGGAATGTGCAGAAGCAAGGACACATCATCCAATGTGATAGTCATTTCACCACATGGAAGATGAAATGTGCATGTATCCTCGTACCATCGCTCACAGAAAGCAGTTAAAAGCCTCTTATCTACCCTCTTATAGGCACTGTCAATCAAAGGCATCAAATCAGTCCCATCAACAAGAGTGGAAACCTCCAAGGGTAGGTCGCTCCATGGTTGACAGTTGAATGCTCTATTACAACAACGACCCAATGGCCCACGTTTCTATAAAGTCAACACAAATTAATGAGGTTTATTCAATTCATTGTAATTAAAATTATTAAATGTAATAAAATAAATAATACTCACATTCCCTTTCCAAATTTGACGCGTCACGCGATCAGTGTATGTAGTTAACAACGACATGTCTTAAGGATCAGCATTCTCCCCCTAAGCATCAGAGATATGCTCAACCTCTTCCTGTAAGCTTTCAGTTTCAACAACGGGTTCAGGGGCTTGAGAAGGACCAACATCAACATCCATATCATCGAAGTTATAATTCCTTTGTGCTACGCATCGCTCAACAGCTCTTCTTATTCTATTAGATACTGTAGGTCGTACTCTAACATGAGCATCTCCCACATCCATCTGTACAATGTAAAATAATAATGGATTAGTTATAGCTAAATAACATTAATATAGCATGTTTAAACATAATAAAAATAATAACATTAAATAGTTGAAATTGCAAGTGATACAAGAGTCTGAATATGTTAGAAGTCAAACTTTCTCAAGGACTTCAAGTTCCATTCAAAGAAAGGTTTTGATAATTACAAACAGAGTCAATCAAGTCAAACAAGCTCACACAAGTATTGCTCCAAGCTTCAAGCAAATGAAGGCACAACATGTCTTTTCCCTTTCCCCTAGGATATCATGTAAGGTAATGAGGTTATCGATATAAGTATAAGGCCATAGTTTTATTTCAAAGAGAATGAAATGTTTTACAATGTTTTCATCTGTGTTCTTGAGAAAATATGTTTGTGAAAACCTCTGGTTACAATCTCTTTTTATGAAAATCAATTTTGTCAAATTAAGCAAAAGTAATAGATTACATTATGTGGATAATTGATTATTGAGCCTCAGATGTGTAACCTGAAAGTTTGTAATGAATTACCTGATCACTACTAATTGATTACTTCAAAAGGTGTTGACATGAAAGATTGTAATCGATTACTTGTGATTAGATAATTGATTACTTCAATGTCTGTGCATTTTGATTTTTTCCTGAAACATTGTAATCGATTATTTTGACTTGTGATAATCGATTACCTTTCAAAATCTGCATCAATGTTCTCTTTAAGGTTTGTAATCGATTACTTGGGCTGTTGTAATTGATTACTTTTTCAAAAAGCTGAATCTCTAAACAAACCTGAAATCATGTAATCAATTACCTTGGCTAAAGTAATCCATTACTTTTTAACTTTTTGGAAATTCGTGTCAGAATCAATAAGAGTCTTTCCAAATTTGTTTTTACATAATTGATTCCGATTTGTTTTTGAAAATTCATTATCTGATTCAATTTTTGAAAATATACCTTTTTTATTTTAAAATCAAAATCCTAGTTTTATGTTTTTCAATCTTTTGGATTTCATTGGGTTTTGAAAAATAAGGTTTATATCTTTTCTCAAATCAGAATTTTAATTTAACACAAACTATCCTCTCTTCCTCTCACGCATATTCTGCTTCTTCTTCCTTCTCTAGTTTTTGAAGTTTATAATTTTTGAAGGAAAATCCTACTTTTGGCCTATATACTTGTGAGATATTCTTATTGTCATATAAGCCTACGTTGTTGTATCCGTGTTATTAAGAACACATCAATATTATCACTTGTACCAATATATTGTATTCAACCATAGTTATAGGGAGTGTCTCCCTATGTGTGAAGGATCGAATCCTTGTATTGTGTAGGGTGAGAAACCCTTGTGTGATATTTCGAGGTCCCTAACAAATGGTCAAACTAAGTAGTGTGCGGATGGCTCTGGGTGTAATTTGGGTCAAATTCAATTGAATGGTATCAATAGAACTCTCAAACGGGTCACTTAGGAACTGAACGTAGGTCTTTCGCTGGAAACACTGAACCTCAGCTTTTGGTTACCAAGGTCAAGACTTACAGCATTAGCATCATCTAACGGAGGAAGTTCCTGCAAGATTGAACCTACCATAGCCACATCCTGAATATAAAGGGAACACTATTTCAATAACTTATTTAGATCCACAAGACATTCAGCCAACAGAATAAAGAAACAAAACCTTAAAAGGCATCCTAATAACGAGTTTGATAGCAAGTGACTTGCAGAGGAGCTCTGGATTCTGTAAAAAATCAGGTGGGCATTGTTTTTAAAAAAAAAAAATTATGAGTCCAAATGTGATGCACATAAAGAGAAAATTATGAGTTCAAATGTGATGCACATAAAGAGATAGACTGGCAAAGACATACAACAAGACAAACAGAAGAGAGAAGATGAGAAGATCTGTCCAAATGTAACCTTTAACTAATCCAAGGAGACTGACATGAGAACAGAACCTCGGTGCAGGACACCTCTGTAATCTACCTCCTCACCCTGGGATGAAATGGAGAGTTCACCTACAAGGCTACAAGTTTGATGTCAGTGTTCTCCACGAACCATTTTGCTCCATCCTTCTTGAATCCCATGTAACTTGAGTCAAATTCTTTCTTGAACATAAGCCACCTAAGATTTCAATCAAATTTTAGTTAGCATGTAGCTTCTAATAAACAACCAAGTATTATGAAGCAAAAGGTTGACAACATCATCTTTTATTACAAATCATGATAAAACTATCCTGGCAAACATAATATGAAATAGTTCTAATACCTGTGACAAGAAAAGTGAGTGAATTGGAATTACTAGGATGTGCAACATGAAAACATTGAAGAAAGAATAGAATCAATATAATGTTTTAGTTAAAGCTACAAAATTAACTACAAATATGAATATAATTATGATAATAATATTTCAATTCCAAACACTAAAAATAGATCATAACAAGAGCCAGTTAATAAAATACTCCATAATATGAAATAGTTCTAATGTTTCAATTCTAAAAGGAGTACTTATGCAGATAACTGATCAACTACCCTTGTTAAGAGTGTCCAGACCACTTGCTATTAAGAAAGACAAATGAAATTCTTAACTTTCTTCTAAATTACTATTTCAACAAATCAGTTAATCATATCCTCTTCACAATCATAAATATTTCTCTTTACTCCTATGGAAAATGCTCCTATGGCATACAGGACACATGCAACTTATACAACTTACCTGTCACTGTTTAATGTTCTGAAGAGCACACGGCCAACACTTTAGGAATATCCAATGACTTCATAATTTAAGCTATAAAAAGAGAAATATGTCAAAATTCTATAAGTGGATGGTACTATAACTCTATAAGGTCTTGATAGATTATGTTTGCAATTCCCCCAAGGCAACTTTGTTTGGTTCTTTGATTTGATACCTACTCTAATCTTTCTGTTATAAACCTAACAGAATTCCTAATCAAGTGCATTTTTCTTCAAACAAGTAGGGGTATGCCAAAAGATTTTAAGTCAGGTAACACAAATTAAACTTTGGACAAGTGAAGTAGTTAAGTAAGCCAGACCCAAAGAACACTTAAGTTACCTGTTTATTTCCCCTTGAACCAAGATGTGGTGTTGCAAATGTTATGAAGTTCATTGGCTCTAAGCCAGCAATTTTGGCTTCATAATGCTGGTCAAGGAATTGCTTTGAATATTCTGTCTTCTCGTCACTGGAGTAGTTTCCGCTTGTACCTAAAGGCTCCAATGGAGAAGAGTACTCATAAGGTCTCCCAATAGCATATCTAGCCACCAAGTCTCCTAGAGAATGCGCCACAAATGATATCTTCTGCACCTCTGGCCAACGTCTAATAACAGAAAGAACTTGCATAAATACAAATTAAAACTAAAGACTTAGATATCAATGGGTCATTGCAAAGTCAACACGGTAATGAAAGTTCAGGCAAATATAGAGCTGAAGATATATGCAGAAGACAAAATATCATATTATTATTATTACCAAAATACCTCTTCGACTAGCCTCTCACCCATAGTATCTACACCATCAAATGTCAATTTTGAAGAATTGCATTCACTGCCTGTCACCAAATATCAAGGAAAGCACGATAAATGATGTGCTTTTTAAATGCCAGAGATAATAAAAGCGAAAGATTGTGCACAGGACCCAGATTTGTTGCAGTCACACAACAATGACTGCAGCTGGTGCATTCAAGCATCCATGCCCATGATTTTGGAGTTTTATTTTTCTGTTTTTATTTATCACAAAATAAAAAATCTTATACAAAGTAATCAAACTGCAGCAAATCCATTTCCTAGTGCACATGGCAATGTCAGGGCAAGAATCAGAATAATATTAAAGCATAAGATGTTCTACATGATCTACAAGACAGGGTAAAACAAAAACAATTCATCCAATCAACAAATAAAACAAGAACTTCCAAACTATCCATTCATGACCCCAACACTTACATAAAGATGATAAACCTAACATGAAAATCAACGATCCAGTGATATGATGTTTTTCAAATCATACTAAATTATCAATAATCTTCTGATGCATGCTTGAACAAGAAAAAGGAGCACTTACCATTTTATCTGGAAGCTTCTTCACAAACTGGTCTGCTGCATATCTCCAATCCGAAGCATTGTAGTACCAAGAACATCTCACCCCAATTAACCAATAAACCAAATTCTTAAAATGGAACAAAGTTGGAGTGTTGAAATGATCTATAACAAAAACAATAATTAACTGAAAATTGGGGAAAGTAAATTAGGGTTTCAATTAAAATAAAATGGGGAAAAGCCAAACAAGATAAAGTGAAATTAATATAAAGAAATGTAGAAGTTACACGCGGTGACGGCGGAAGAAGGCTTGGAGGAGTTGAAGAAGGGAGTGACGGTGGCGGTGGAGGGCTTGGACGGTGGCGGCCGGGGTAGGTCGTGTTTCAGGCTGTTGGGAGCGGCGGCGAGCCAGGGTACGGCGGTTGCTGAAGGGTGAGCTCAATGGAGGTGAAAGAGATATCGCGTAACTGAGTAGCGAATACCTCTCTTGACTCTTGAGCCTAAAAAAATTACCATTATTGTTTTTATTTCTTTTTATTTTTTATAGTTAGAATTTATATTTGTCCCAGTTAAAGACGGAACAGGGATTAAAATTTTGGCTATGTTAAATAGTTTTTGTAGTAACGAACGACGGTTATGATAGCAGCAAAACCATAAGTAACTCTCCTCGTGATTCTCTTCATTCTCCCCCACCTCCCCTCCTCCTCTTCATCCTAAAACATACAAATGCATTGAATGTTTTTTGCATTTTCCCAACCCTATCTTGTTAGACAAACGCCATAAAGAAGATGACCCCCCTAGCAAATCAAGAATATGAACGAAATTGCTTTGAATATGATTGGTAACTCTATACCTGTTTTGCAATCCCCACCACCTCCATCACCATTGCCACCTACACCACCACCTACTGAGAACGAGAGAACCTTGGCAACACCTTTTCTGATCACCAATGCAGTTGGTGAGAATATGATATCAGGCGGGATTGATTTCCTCAATCATTTCCATCCTTATCTGAGTCGAGAATACAATCCAATAAGTGTCGTTGCTACTGTTGATCGCTGCCCTTCTCCGGACAACCGAACCATTGACTTGATTTCGCAATTGGAGCCAACTCGCAACTTTCTATGTATGATTGAGAACCAAACGCTGCCCTTCGATTAGCGTTTCCACTTGGTCTAACAGGTTGGTTCTCGATCAAACATAGAAAGTTCCGAGTAGATTCCATTTGCGAAATCAAGTCAAGGGTTCGGTTGTCCGGAGAAGGGAAACGATCATAAGTAGCAAGGGCACTTATTGGATTGTATTCCTGCCTCAAATAAGGATGGAAGCGATTGAGGAAATCAATCCCACCTGATATCACATTCTCACCTACTGCATTGGTGATTAGAAAAGGTGTTGTCTAGGTTCTCTTATTCTCAGCAGGTGGTGGTGTAGGTGGCGATGGTGGTGGGGGTGGTGGGGGTTGCAATACAAGTACAAAGTTACCAATCATATTCAAAGAGGTTTCGTTCATATTCTTGAGTTGTAGTTGTGTGCTACAGGGTTCATCTTCTCTGTGGTGTTTGCCCAACAAGATAGGGTTGGAAAAAGGGAAAGAGCATATAACGCATTTGTATGTTTTGGGATGAGGAGGAGAAGGAGGGGGAGGTGGGGGAGAATGAGGAGAACTAGGAAGAGAAAGTTGTTAATGGTTCTACTGCTATTAGAATCGTCGTCGCTACTCTCAGAGACCATTTCTATGAGCACAAACACAATATATGTTGTTTCAAAGGGAGAAGAGGAAATGATGTTGGAGTGAGAAAGCAAACTGTAACAAGAGTATTTATAGGGAGATATGGAATTTCGACATGGTTTGGATATTCATTTTTTAAATAAACAAATTTTCTCACCAACCAAAAAATTTCCTTTGTAACCTTGGTCGTGATTCATGAATGATGCAAAGATGATGGTCCTTGAGCTCTTGTATCATTTACCCCATTGATGCACCTTATTGATGGCCTTGATGATAGCAATGATGATAACCCTTCATGGCCATTAATTATATAACTGAAATCATTTAATGCATTATGATGAGAATTAACTTTGTTACTCCTTTCAAGTTAGCATTAGTTCTTCATTTATATTGGTTTTCATGATGGAATTTGTGACATTCCGTATTTTCCTAACTAAGATAAATAAGTTTTCATTAAAAGAGAATTTTGAGATATTGTTTCACAAATTATTTTCGATGGGTATTTTATTCGATTACGTAATCAATTTTCGATCTTATAGAATTTTGGTAAACAAAGGTTTTTATAAAGTTCAAGCAAATGATTTTATTGAGTTTTGAGTTATTTAATCGATTTAAAGGAGTTTTGATTTCATAATGGATTTATACACTTTGGAATTTAATCCACTTGTGTTATGACTTCATGTGTTTGTTTTTCTAAGGTTTTCAATGAATTGTATTGCTTAAGGTTTTAATTAAGATTTTGTTTTCTCAAATTTATTCATATGGTCTTATGGTTTTAAGATGGAAGACTATTTTTATTAAGTTCCAAAGAAATCAAAGTCCAAATCGCCTTGATCTAGAATAATCTCTCAAAACCCTAATTAGTATCCTAACCTTTGACTAAAACCCTCTTAATCCTTGATTAAGGACTTAATCACTCTCTTAAGACCTAAATCCTCAAGGTTGGTGAGCTAACCTAGAATTAGTTTTCCTTAAACCTATGACTAAGTTTTGATTAGTACCTTAATCCCTGATTTAAGCCCTAATCACCGAGGATTAGTGGACTAAACCTCGATTAATTTTCCTAATCCTAACCTAATCACGATTAAACCCTAATTAGTGCCTTAAACCTAATTAAGCTAACCTAGTCTACCCTAATGCCCTATGGCCGAATGTCCAAGTGCATGGCTTGGACACCAAGCTTATTTACTTGGTTACCAAGTGGCATGCTACAAAGTCAAACCCATGACATCACCTTCATGACCTAAGCATGACCTAAAGGGTGGAAAAAGTGAAGAAATAGGAAGGAGAGAGGAAGGAGGCCGTGAGGGACTTGGGAGCAAAACTTGGTCTCCAAGTTTTGTGACTTAGTCCCCAAGTATTTGCAAACAAGCCACCCATGCAAGCCCTTGATGGCAAATAAGAGAAAGTGAGAAAGATAAAAGAAAGCCTAAAACCGTGTGAGAGAGTGAGTTCATTTCCATTCTTTCATTCCTTCATCCTTTCTTCTTTCTCTCATCAACATAAACAACAACACACACACACCAACAAAACCGTGGGAGAGGAAGTGATCAACACACACCTCTTTAGTTTCCATTCTTTCATTTCCTTCACTTCCCATTCCAAACCAAACACACACGTGATGTTGAACACAATCAAGTTCAACACATAGAAAGAGAGAGAGAGAGAGAGAGAGTGGCCGAATAGAGGAAGGAAAACCAAAGAGAAAACCAAAGATTTGGACTTGATTCTTTAATGTTTTTGATTAAGTAAGAATTTTGCTTCATGATCTTAAAAGTTTTAAACCTTTTTTCTTTGACTCTTTTTCGTTTTCATGCCTTCTTTCTAAACTTTGATTTTACTTGAAAAAGTGTGATGCATGTTTGTTTTTATGTTAGATCTAAAGATTTCACTAACATGCATGTTGATCTTTGAACTTGATCTTGAAGTTTTGCTAAGAAAGTATTTTCTCTCATGATCCTTAGATTTCTTCTTGATCTCTTAAAAGTATTTTTGAAAAAGAGTTTGATTTGAAGTTTTCATGAATGACTTCCCAAAGATCTATGCTTGAACTATGATTTGTTGATGTTAGAGTTTTAATGTGAAGATCTTTGTGGATGATTGAATTTTCTTGATGATTTTCTTTAAAGATGGTCACGGTTTGGTGTTGTTATGCATGGAAACTTGACTTTCTTTTGATTGATCCCTTGCATGTCATAATCTTAAGATTTGAGGATGATATGATTGAAAGTTGATTTTCCTTATGTTTGATCTCTTGCATGTTATGATCTTGGAAATTCAATGATGTTTTAAATGATTAGAAATTTGTGAGATTGTTGTGATTTTAAGTGGTGGTCACGGTTTGTATGAGTAAATGAAAAGGATTAAGATTTTCTTAAGTTTAATTGATGGATATGTGATTCTCATGGACTTTAAGTTAGTTTTAAGTGTTTAAAGTGAAATGAAAATTGTTTAAAGAGTTAAGTGTACTCACGGTTTCATATATGAAGTGTATGTTAGGATTATATTTTTACTTGCTTGATGAATTATATGCAATTGTTATTGGATTTGAAGTTGTTTTTAGAAGTCTTTAATCTTTGAAAAATGTTTTTGGGAAAACCTAGTTAAGGTCACGGTTTGGACCTTAACTTTGGAGCTAAATTTTCTTGAATGTATATGTGTTCATGTCATGAAACTATATGTTGATTTGTGGAACTATTCCTTGAAGAAATAATTTTTAAAAGACTAATGATGCATACGGTTTTAATGTAATTAAGTGAAAGTTAAATGAAAATTTGTCTAAGTGTTTATGTGATGCACGATTCGGTTAATATATGCTTAAGAGTTTGACCTCTTTATTTGATTAAGATATATGCATAAACAAGCATGTGAACATGATGTTCAACTTGATGACTTGTGATTATGTGATGATTGGAATAAATGAACAAGTTTACTTGATAAAGCTTTATGCTGAAAATTGGATATGTGTGTTTTTAACCTTGATAAATAATATTTGTGCATGCTCAATAATTCTGAAATTTTGTCACTAATCCAAGTATGATAAAATGAGCTTCTCTGAATTTTGAAAGATTTTTGGAATCGATTTCCTATTCCTATGAGAACCAATTTTGTGAAGACGATTTTGAGAAAACAAGTTTTTCAGTTTAAAGATGGATATAATTTTCAAGCTTGTGCTACACTTAATTGCTTGAAATTTTTATGGTATCTCCTTAAACCTGTCGTGTGACTCTCTGTAAAATTTGAGGTGATTTGGAGTTGGTTTGATATTTTTACCAATTGAGAAACAGTGAACCATTTGGTTCAGATTTTCCAGACTTAGTGACAACTTTAATTGAAAAAGTATGACTTGCACAACTCCAAATAATCTGAAATTTTTATGAGATGGTCTTGACTGTATGAGGAAAGTTTATACCAATTTTCATGCAATTCGGAGTTGAAACACTATTTTTAATTATGGCATTTTGGTCTGAGGTCAGCAACAGTACTATTTTGCTTTTCATGCGAAATCTGATCTGAAACTTAGCCTAAGGTTTTTCAAATGACTTATAAATTTTATATGATGAGCTTTGGCATATATGTGTATGTTCTGGAAATTTTGGGAATTTAACAAGTTGATTTGGTATGGTTTTGAATTTTATCTTTTGTGCTCTCCCGTAATTGAACAAAAGCTTTATTTAAATGTTTTTGACAAACGTGAATTTTGTGCTTTGTTTTGTGACTTGGCTGGACTTGTATGATGATTATAATGTCTCGATGAAATTGGATGAATGATTGCTTGATGATATGTTTAGACTATGCACGATTGAGTTTGCAAAGTTAATTGTTTACGGTGTTTCGGTCTAGGCTATTAGTTTGAAATTATGATTTGAAATG
Source organism: Crotalaria pallida (assembly GCA_037953625.1). Taxonomy (NCBI): domain Eukaryota; kingdom Viridiplantae; phylum Streptophyta; class Magnoliopsida; order Fabales; family Fabaceae; genus Crotalaria; species Crotalaria pallida. Next base: position 32,031,225 of record CM075653.1, read on the forward strand.
TGCTATGTTCTATGTGCTAAATGGTTTGTCTTATTTGAAGCATCATGCTGCCTATGTTTGATTTTAAGTATTTGAGTTTGAGAAATTGTTAATCAAAGTGTTTGTTGAATTGTTTTCAAGATGCTTAATTTGTTTATGGATTTAAATTGGTTTTGAATAATGAAAAATGAACTTGGGACTTAGCATATGATGCTGTCTAGAATTTTCTAAGATGTAATTCTTGTTTTAAAATGTTTTTAAAGTGATTTGAAGTTGAGTTTTTAATGGAGGATAAAGTTGGTTTGAAAAGTGCAATTTTACGGTATTTCCGGATTTTCTAAAAGAGTGGCTTATGGACTTGCATCTTTGCTGTCCAGACTTATTTAAATTGTTTTTCAATCTTAAAGATGTGTTTTGTTGGTTTTAAGTTTGAGTTTTAAATGGTACGTGATTTAAGAAAAGTTGAATTTCAAAGGTGACGTTATTCGGTGTTTTCGGGATCGAGCAAGCTGTTGTCCAAGATGGACCAGCAACCGATCCATTTATTTAAAACGATTTCATTGCTTTTCTATAATGATTTCGAAGTATTTAAAGTATAGTGAAAGTTGGATTTTGATTTGAGAAAATCTTGACGTTTTACGATTTTCCGATAAGAACTGAAAGGAGTTTTCGAAAAACACGTTTTAGATTCTAAGTATGACGATCATTTAGATAGACTAGTAACGTTAGTGTCTCCTATCTAGTATGAGGTGCGTACAAGTCAAGAACCTGGAGCAGCTGGCAGTCGAGAGGACCCGCAACGATTTCGGACAAAGTATTTGCTGGAGTCGAGGTGAGAGAGAAGCTTCCCTAAGACACCGTGGTATTTAGGTGATCTATTAGGACACTCCGTACTCTCTCAAAGTCGGAGTAAAGGTCTATCGTAGCCAGTAGTATACCTGATAAATTGTGTGATTATTTGTATCGCGGTATACGAAGACTCAGACCTATACCATTACATGGTATTGATTGATTGGTATATTTGTTTACGATGAGATGTATTGTTGTTATATTATCATTGCATGAGCATAATGCATCATTCCGCGATATAAGACGAGAATAGTAAAGACATAGAGAACTATAAGGAATTCCCCAACGACTAGAGCGAAACTCTAAGGGATAGAACGCGCGATGAACCGGATGATGCTGATGCGCCGAGTACGTGGATCGAACTGAGGCTATGATGATGATGACGACGCTTTGGATGTGGACGCAATAACTGCCGATAGCTTCCATATGGTCGTAGCCATATGTTGAGATAGTTCCACGCGGTTGTAGTCATGTGTTGAGATAGCCTCCATATGGTCGTAGCCATATGTTGAGTGTGAATGTTTTGGGATAGGTCGGAGCCTATCTATCGATGATTAATGGATATCCCGCATGTGGTCGGAGCCATATGCCGATGGTGATTCTAAGTGGGCCGTAGCCCGTCAGAATGATGTTTGATATTCTGCCTATAGTCGTAGCTATATGGCGAGGTTGACTCTGAATGGGTTGTAGCCCGTCGGAGAGATTGTGGATATCCTGCATACTGGTCGGAGCCGTATGCCGAGAATGATTCAGGATGGGTCGGAGCCCGTCAGACACAGTGGTCGAGTCCCACAGAAGCATTCCGCATATAGTCGGAGCTGTATGGCGGAGATGACTTAGGATGGGTCGACATTAGAACGAGCGAGTATAACCCTACGAACTTAAACCCTAACCCGAAGTAGTGGAGAGGAAGATACATCTGGATTACCCTTGTGGTGTTCAGCTGGATGATTAGGATAGGGGACGGCAATGACGGTGATTCGTCAAGAAGCCTTGAGAAGTCTGTCTAGGTGGGAAAAACCATAGGGGCCCTGGCTGAACCAGTCGGAGTTGGTCACTCAGTGGTGTGGACGAAGTACCACATGATCACTAGACAAGGCGACTGACACCCCCTTGACTAAATCTTGATCAGTGAGAGGGATGCTCGAACACGGCCGGATGAGGTTATTTTATTTATTTCCCGGGCCATTATTTTATGAATGCATTCACTTTGCCATCCAGTAAAAGCTGGTGTGGTTAGAGATCCTGTACTCCTGATTGCTTCCGAATTAGGTGGATGGATTCCGAGGAGATGTAGACCCGAGACCTAAAACTATAAAGCCTGAATTTCCGATGTTATGGACTCGAGAAACGTGAACAAGAAACTTTGACTTTACGAGACAAGCTGTTAAAGAGATTCGACTTTGCGAGATGAATTGATTAAGAGATTCCCTTAAGATAAGGATAAAGTATTAGATAATGTGACGATTGCATCGCGTCCTCATGCATCCTGCATAATTATCTGTTGTGTTGTTGTGTTGTGAATGTGTATCGTTGTGTGCTTGTATTGTCTTAATATTTTGCCTATTGTAAACCCACACCGTCGACGATGCGTCGTTCGGAATGCTTACTCTCTCTGTCTTTTCCCGTCCCTGTGGACTTCTGTGATGATGTCCACAGGCGACAGAGTAAGTAGATTATATTGGGAGTCGGCGCTTCACGTGATGGCCCACGAAGACACGATCGAGATGGAGTCTCAAAGGAGAAGATGGTCAAGCTCGGCTCGAGGACTCGATGGTTGATGGTACGACTCTTCGGAGGAGCATACGTTGGACGAAGATCTATTGTTATGGTGTCTATGTTCAAGTATTGTACTCCCTTACCAGGTACTTAGACATCATTAGCTGCATCCACATGTACACCCGAATTATGTTTTATAAAAATTGGATAATCGAGATTAAGTTTTATGGTTAAGACAAACGAAATGGGCTTTTAAAATTGTTTTGTGGAAACAAGTTTCAGAGTGCGATGTTTCGTAACATCTCGGTTTGGAACTTGAAGTATAACATGAGAGATGAGAATCAAATTTCTGTTGCAAATTATGTTAATAAAAGATTTTGGAACTTGGAGATTCTCATGTCCATGTTATGTTTAAAAAAAAAAAATTTGGCCCAAATTTTCACTATATTAATTAAAGAAATTTTATTTTCAAGTTGTCAAATCGGGGTGTTACAGAATTGATTGTCTTCATAACTCTTTCATTAAACCGAATTGATGAAGAGACTTAAATTTGTAACTTCCACTCTTTAAATGATTTCATGATTTCATGGGGTTCTTAAATGTGTAACTTTCCAGGCATTCCTTCTCTCATTCTTTAATTATGATGAGTAGCATAACTCCCTCCTTGCTTTTAAGCTTGGCCTTATTGAAGGTTATTTACTTCTTGGACTTTCAGCTTCTCCATAATCTCTCTTCTCTATTTCTTTCTTCTCATTTTCTTTCTTCCTATTTTCTCTCCGTTAACCAAACAAAGTTAGTCTTATAGTCCCTAAAATTATACTCCCTCTGGTCCTATATATAGGGCACCTTCTAAAAAAAAATCTTTGGTCCTATATATAGGGCACTTTATATTTCCTATGCATCATTAATTGTTTTTTCTCTTTTTTGCCCTTATTAAATGCTTTGACTAACTATGTTTTTTTTGTTATTCATTAATGAATGTGAACTTCCCAAGTAGAGTGGAGGGGGTAAAATTGTAATGTTACAATATATTCTCATAAAATTCACAAAACTAACTACTTTCCTTGGTCCGGGGAATATGGTTAAGTATGCCCTATATATAGGACCGGAGGGAGTAACCAATAGTCATAATATAACCCAAGTTGGAAAGTAATAGATTAGTTTTAAAACTCATTACCAACAAAGCTCAACATAGTTGGTAGATGACTGAGTTCCTTAACCATGATCACGGATTCGATTCCTGCCGTAGGTATGGAAAAGACTTTGTTGCTAGAGGCAAAACCGACAGGGTATGGAAAAAACTTTGTTGGTAGAGACAAAATCCACTTCGATAATCTTTATGCTTCATAGGGAATTAGTCTTCGGCTGCTATCGACTAAAATATACCCTTGGTGTAAAAAAAAAGTTTAAAAACTCATTCAAATTGTTTTTTTAGGACTAATTTATTGATCATATAAAGTCAATCTGAATGAGTATTTTTTTTTTCACACATTCAAGGTCTATTATATTATCTTTTTATGACTCATGCTTACAATTTGGTACACTAAAAAGAGGGTTTACTCCTCAAATTGAGTAGCGTTTGTTTCTCATCAATATTGAGGTAGATGATCCCAAAAGTAATGCAAGCTGAGCATCAGAACATAGCAACTATGAAAAGTACAAGTCACTTTTTATCAGGCAAATCTGGTAAAGCTAATTAACCAACCAAAACTGTTGATGACTAGGATACTTTTTGACATCTTTGAGCATATGATATGGTACTCTTTGGCAATCCCTTTATAAAAGGTGAGGTCATTGGTTTGTACTTTAATGCTTGGATGTTCTTGATTAATATGATTATTCTTTTGCTGTTTAGAAAAAAAAAAATCGTTGATGACTAATGCCTTCACCTGGAATCCTATGAGCAAGGAACTGCAAGTAGCTTTTTGATTTCTTTGTTTTATAAATGCCAGTCCTTTCTGTATTCACACTGTTAAAATTTTCAAATTCCATTAATATTGTCAATTACTCCCTCTGTCTCTGAATATAAGCACTAGATAGTAAATTTTCCTTGTCTCTAAATACAAGCATCTATATTAATTTTTAATTACATTAATTACTTATTTTTCACAAACACCCATATTTAATCAATATTTTTTAAACTCTCAATAATAATTATATGGATAATTTTGAAAAAGTATACCAAATATTACTAGCTATTTCCAATACCACTGACAATATTAACTAACTTTCTTAATTCACATAAAAATTTACTTCAAATGCTTATATTCAAAGAGAGAGAGTACTAACCATCTTAATGTATGCACAGGAAGCTAAATAACTTATTATTAAAAAAAGGCTTATTTAAGTTTTTAGTCCTTGAACTTAGGTGTTCTTTTGAAATTAGTCCTTGATCTTTTTTTTGTTGGTTTGGGTCCCTAAAGTTTTTCAATTTTTGGAAAATGACCTTGTTGTTGCTTAAGTGATGATATGACCGATGAAATGCTACATAACCTTCGCAGTATCGATAGATAACATACTAGATGATGCCACGTGAATTTTAAAGATTAAAAAAAATTCAAATTTATTAAAAATAATTAAAAATTGTATTTTTTTTTAAAAAGAAAATAAAATCCTTTAATAATTTTGAAAAAAAAAATTAATAAAAAAAATCATGTGGTGTTACAAAACGTTACATAGCACTTCATTCTTCGATTTCGGACAAGTGACGTGACATTTCATTGGTCATATCATCACTTAAGCAACAACAGGGTCCTTTTCCAAAAATTGAAAAAGTTTAGGGACCCAAAACAACGAAAAAAAAGATCAAGGATTAATTCCAAAAGAGCATATAAGTTCAGGGACTAAAAACCTAAATAAACCTTAAAAAAATTGAGAGTAAATAACCAAAGGGAAGTAACAAAAAAAGTTTATATTGTACACTCCAAATGGCAGAAAACAAGCCAAATTACTTTAGTAGTGTAAATAAATAAGATAATCATTGCCTTTCAATGGTATTCTTATCAAAAGTATATATTGATCACAACATTAAGTATTAATCACCATCAGCAGTGAAAGCACCAGTGCAGGAAAACCAAAAAGGATTAAGAATAATACTCCCTCCGGTCCTATATATAGGACATACTTAACCATATTCCTCGGACCAAGAAAAGTAGTTAGTTTTATGAATTCTATGAGAATATATTGTAATATTACAATTTTACCCTCTCAACTTTTCTTGAAAAATTCACACTCATTAATGAACAACAAAAAAACACATGCATTTAATAAGGGCAAAAAAGAGAAAAAGCAATAAATGATGCATAGAAAATACAAAATGTCTTATATATAGGACCAAAGATTGCTCCTAGAATATGTCTTATATATAGGACCGGAAGGAGTACCATACTAGGACCAGACTTTGTTTTTGAATTAATCTCTTATTGTTTAAGTTAGAATCATTATATTTCCCCTCATGTAGCTTGATCGGCAAAAAAAAGTAATCAGCCAGCTACCACTATTGAAAGTAAAGAGGCCCATCAATCTACATCTAACCAAGTGTGTCTATTCTTTTCTCATTTTCTTTTCTTGACTCACTAATAATAATACCTTGCTACCAGCTCCTGGTCTTCTAAAGATATATCAATGGGACCAAGCAACGCATCATTTCATGAAGCCTCTTGACCCTTCATTGTGAGGTACCATGTTTAAGTTAGAAAAGGGGAGTAAGTTAATGAAAAGTTACTTTTAGAAACTCAATTATTGTTTGAAGTGTTTCTCAAGTGATTAAAAGTTTGGCTTAACTCCTAACTAGTGTAATTTAGTAGTAAAGGTTCTAACATATACATCAAGTGCATAGGTTAATCATATCTTAAATAGAAATATTTTGTTGAAAATTGAAATATTTAATGAATTAAAAATATTAAATCTTTAGTTTTCCAATATAATATTTCTATTTATGGTATATTATCCAATACACGGGATGCATAGGATAGAAAAACCCTTAACTAATTATCAAGTTAATGAAACTTTTTCGAGTGGACCTCTTAACCAACAATTCTGCATATTTTTGTGACTTTTCTTTCCCTTGTGATTTTGTCCTTCTTTGCTTAAGATGCAAACCTTACTACTCCATCAAATAAAATATAAACTTAGATTGGTGATAGACCTGCGCGAGATAATTATTTCAGAAGTTTACAAGTTTATTTGTTATGTTATTTGTTAATATTAACTATTAAGGGTAGTGTTTTGCAGATATGTTAAGAAAAATACAAATTATATTTACGTTGAGTGATCGGTCACTGATGAGCAAGAATTGTCTTCTTCTTAGTAATAGATCTCTACTTCTCTAGTGTTTTTAGTGTATATTTGGGTTGTCCGCCATAATGGAAGGGTTTATTGATATTATATTACTCCCTCCGTTTCAGAACATTAGGCCTTTTAGCCTTTTTTTCTTGTTTCAGAACATTAGGCCTTTTACATTTTCAATACACAAACATATTATTTTTTCCAATTTTAACCTTTTATCCAATCATTTCATTCACTCATCATTAATTCTACTTTTATCATCTCTCTCATCTCTAAACCACTATACATTAATTAATGGACACACTTAATTATAAAAATTAAATACTACTACAACTTTCAATAAAAATTAAATAGGGACATTTTGGATAACTTATACATAACACTTACAATAATTAACACTTTCTTAATTTGTGTGTCCAAATCTAAAAGCCTAAAGTTCTGAAACGGAGGGAGTACTAGTTTACCATGCACTTATGATAAAAGCAAGGTTTTAAATAACGATTATGGTCACATTTTCAGATTGTACCTAAATCTTAATATTACGAACAATTTCAACTAAATGCGATCATGATATGATTTCGATAGCTTCATAAATCTCAACATATTAACATTTGAATCAGTCTGCAGACGTATATTTAAAAACTTGGATAAAAGTTCATATATATTAGTTGAAAAGTCATGACTGCATTAGTTGGCTGTTTCATCCTCCTTTGCCCGATCCATTCAACATTCTATCTTCGGTGAATAAAGACTATGCTGAACCGGATTTCTGATAATTGAATTAACCAAATTAAGCAATAAAAAAGTTAGAAGCAGATTTTTGCTCTTTTTTACTCATGATGCAAGTTTTTCCATCAAACTAAGTTGGAGCCCACCACCTTTATTATGTGGCTATTTGCTTTGGAAAACTTTTTAGAAGTAAGAACTTGTGAAATGTGAATCAGTACAGTGCCTTAGGAAATACCAAGGACCCACCTGCAGAGCTCAAGCCCTACTAAAGCAAATGACAATATGTTAAGAGAAGATGAAGATCTAAGACAGTACAGACCAGAGCATCCTAAACAGTGATGCTTTTAGCTAAGCTTACAAAATCATATCCGTACCTTCTTTCTATTGAAAAGTTGGAGCTTATTAGTTAATGTACTAATTGCAGTAATGTAATCGAAGTTCAGCAATGATCACTAGATTCAAATTTACATTAAAACAGTGATAACATCATCATTAGCAATTTAGTATTCCCTTCAGACAAATTGCCAGAATTAAGTGCACTAGGTATTAAAGTTTTGGCTTAATTATGTTATCTTTAAATTTTAGGGTCATTTTGTCACAAATCTTTTTTTTTTTTTCAATGTCTGACTTTTCAAAATTACTTTTGTGTTTGTCACATACCCCAACTAAAAATTTTGTCCAAATTTTGTTGACTTGTCACACTGGAATCATAGTCAAATGCATCATATTAGCCACATGGTACCATATAGGCAAATATGCTTTTTTTAATAAATATTTTTATATTTTTAAGTTTAAAGAAAAGGATTGGTGAAAGAGATCGTCTTGCTCATATGGCATCATGTGGCTAACCTCCGGCGTCTGATTAGGATTTCGGTGTGCCATATCAGAAAAATTTTGGTTGGAATTGATAGCAAGGATATATGACAAACCCAAAAATAACATCGAAAAGTCAAATATTTAAAAAAAAAAGCAAAAACCAATGACAAAACGACCATAAATTCAACAACTTTCCCACATAATTAAACATAAAGTTTTCAAAACCAAGTTTGTGATTTTTTATTGGATATAGAATCATTTCATGTTTTGTCTAATAATGTCAAATCCTGTTAGGGAAATGAAGGACATGAAATATAAAATACTCCCTCCGGTGCTTATAATATGGATCGGAGAGAGTAACAAATTTCTATATAAATAATGGTAAGTCTTATCATTATGGCAAAAACATGTTTCTTTTTACCTACTCATAACATTGGCCTCTTGTTATGTGGTCAAAAGGCTCCTCTTTAGTCCCTTAGAATTAGATTATTTGGTTAAAATACATTACATGAAATGTGAGTATTCGAATTAAAACACACTTAATTTGGAGAAGTTCCATGGCACTGCCCGGTGCTTCCACCGTAAATGTTACTATTTGGACATATGTCTCCATCTATTTACGAGCCTAGATGTTCTAGAGTCAATTTCAAAGTCTGTACCCATTATACAAATTTTAAAAAACTGGAAAAATAACTTTCCCACTATAATGACATTTTTTTTTAATATTTAATGAAGTTTGATTGGATAGAGATAAGGAGACAAAAATTTTTGGGACAGAGAATCCTCATGTTGATGGGACTAGGCCTTCATCTTCCGTTCAAGTTTTTTATATGGGGTGGCCCATCTTATGTGTGGTGGACCTGGCTAGGCCGAGCTCCCCATAAACCCCGCTAAAAGCTCAAGGACCTAACAAGGGACCCACTGAACGCTTGGCCGAGCTCAGGGCTCAACGGCCGAACAAGCGCCAGATACAGGCCGACCTCATGCCTCTGCTCAGGTCCGATCTCCGTACGACTTCCCAGGTCCGACATCACCCCAAAGATTCCGACACCAAGGACATGATGACGTCCCCCAGCCTTATCCGCAAGGACAGCTCACCCCATCCTTATCCAGAAGGACTGCGCACCACTCCTAGCTCATTACAGGCTGGCCCTACTTGGGCCCCAAGTTGGCCCATTAGGGCAACCAGCTCCCCCCTATAAGTAGCTCAGTACTACATGGGGCAAAGGTACGTCCTCTTACCCTAATCGCCACCCTCACACACCAGTGATTAGGGTATCTCTTTGGCTTCCCCTTTGGCCACTAGAGGACAACCAACAAACATCACACATAAACCCTAGGCAGAGTCCCCTCTAAGGTAGATTTCCCCTCCTTAGAGGTTCTCCTCGCCCTAGGACATCACATTGGCGCCGTCTGTGGGAAAAAGATAAACATCAGCCCCACCATGAATCTACCATGTCTGACGTTCCAACAGCTCAGAGGAGAGGAAGAGGGCGTCCCAGGAGGGCACGGTCTCCGGAGGACCTACGTGAGCATCTTGAAGCCAACAGGGCAGCAAGGCCGTCACCACCTCCGCCACCGCCCCCTCCACCGCCTCCCCTTCCTCCTCCCCCACTACCTCCCCCACCGCCACCTCCTCCCCCAGAGTTTTCCCATACACACAGTGGGCCTTATACCATCCACACTGATACCACCAACCCAACTCAGTATGACAGAGGAGGTCGGCGCGTGCAGCTACGTTCTGAGCTTGGTGAGACCAACACTGAACAGCACCGCCCCCGTGGTGAGCGTGCTCAGTCTATCAGCACCACCCACCGCTCCCACTCACGTCACTCCTCCCTTTCACGAGATGCCGAACTCTTATCTCTAATGCGACAACAAATGAGAATAGTGGAGCAACAAGGAAAAGCTATCGCAGACCTACAACAGATAACCATGCACCGCCTTGCTGAACGAGTTATACCAGATCAAACCCCAGCCACAAATGAGCCAACACAACCTCTGACCATCCCAACAGACCAAGGTAACACTATACTCCCAACCCAAAACTTGGCATCTCCACAACTGTTGACCCCACAAATGGTTACAACACCCCTTACTACTCTCAATCAGTTACCTCAGACACCACCTTTTGATGACCAACAAGCCGACCCCGACGATGTCCATCCAGGCCACCCCTTCACCCCAGCAGTCATGTCCTACCAGCCACCACCTGGGTACCTCGGGCCAACCAACATCGCTAGGTACAACGGCCTGACCGACCCGCAGGAACACGTCCTCAATTATGAAGGCGCAATTAACTTTCATGGGGGAGGAGATCGGCTTAAGTGTCGGGCCTTCTCCATGACCCTCCAAGCTCCCGTCCTGCGTTGGTTTTTCACACTGCCAAGAAATTCCATCAATAACTGGAAAGAAATGAAGCAAGCATTCCTCAATATGTACACCGCAAGTTGCATACAGCCAAGGTCGGATCACACCCTAGCAACAGTAACCCAGAAGCCAGATGAAACACTGCGTGCGTATTTGCACAGATTCCACACTGAATCCAGCTCGGTCCCTCACTTATCACCCGAGGTAGCCATACTCTTCCTTACTCAAGGATTACTCGAAGGAGGATTCAAAGATTCCTTGGTTGGAAGACCGCCGAGGGACATGACCGAGCTGAGACAGCGGTCAAATAAGTACATTAACTTAGAAGAATTCACCAAAGGACAGACTAATAGAATGGAAAACAGCCAAGCTACAGTTCAAAGTGCCCTTCCCCGAGGTCGCCCTCGAGGCAACAGGGACGAGAAAGGAGGAAGATCAGACCAAGGTGACCGAGGACGCCCCAACCCCGGGCACCAAGAGGACCGTCGACGTCCTTACACCACCAAGTATGATGTGTACACCCCCCTAACAGTCCCGAGATCTCAAGTCTGGAGAGAGACTATGCAAACCGACCTCAGGGGGGTAACTCGCCCCCTTTTCCTCAGGAATCAAAGTAATATCAGAGATAGGTCGAAATACTGTAATTTCCATGATGGGTATGGGCATCACACCGACCAATGCACTTGGCTTCGGGATGTGATCGAAGACATGATAAGGAAGGGAAAATTACAACAGTATGTAAGAGAAGCAGTAGAAAGGAAAGGCCGAAGAAGAACTCGCAGCCCGGATAATGATAAAGGCAAAGCAAAAGCGGAGCCATCCCCCGAGAAGAGAGATGAGGAGCCACAACGAGTAAGCTTGGTCGCGATCCAAGACATGGATAAGTCACCAGAAAACCTACGGGTAGAAACTATCTCCGGAGGTTTCGCAGGTGGAGGAGAAATGAGAGCAGATAGGAAAAGGTACATCAACCAAATCCTGGCAGTACACCACAAGCCCATTTACAAAAAGCCGTCTCGAGATATTCCCATCGTTTTCTCCGACCTGGATATGGAAGATGTTGTCCCCGATCATAATGACCCCATGGTAATAACCGCGCTGATAGGAAATTTTGAAGTCGCCAGGGTTTTTGTCGATCAAGGGAGTTCGGCCGACATTCTCTTCCTGCACACTTTTCAAGCATTAAAACTCAGATCATCTGACCTCCTCAAGTTTGAAGGAAACCTCATCAGCTTTACAGGAGAAGCAATCCGCCCCCTCGGAGCTATCCATCTTCCGATAACCCTGGGTAAGCAACCTTCAGCCCGGATGGAGATTATAAAATTCTTGGTAGTAAACTCTGATTCCCCATACAACGCCTTTCTGGGACGAACCTTCCTCCAAGCCTTTGGGGCGGTAGTTTCTACGGTCCACCTAGCAATGAAGTTTGTTGGTTCAGACGACAAGGTCGTCACGGTAAAGGCCGACCAAGTAAAAGCTCGAATTTGCTATAATGCAAGTCTACAGGAAGGAAAAAGGAAGCAGAAAGAATCCACTGATCCAACCTTGACCAAAGGACAAATTTTAGGCATCGAGGTCAGAAAAGAGAGTCCAGGACAACAAGACGACAACGGTCCTACCGACCAAACCCGATCTGGGATCAACAACTTTTTCATAATCAAAAAGCACCTCCTTCTCCTCCTACAAACTCGGCAGCCCCCAAGTGGCTTCAAGCTGGTTAAGTATCCCAGGCATTCCTCCTCGGTTCAGAAGGAGGCAGCTAAGAAGAAAAAAGCAGAAACAAACACTGGAGCAAAATGTCCTGATCCTGCAAGCGCGGAAGATCAGCGCTCCAAAAGTGAAACCTGAGCCTCGGTCCCCGAAGGGTGTGAGCACGATTCTAAGACAAGCAGACCCCAACAGAGGTGCTCACGAAGCACAGACTCTGGGACACTGTCTAAGGAGCCGAACTCAGTAAAGCCCTTAGATCACCACCCTACTGAGAACCTACATCGCCCAAACAGGTTTACCTCAAAAGCAAGTCACGGTTACCAAAAAGCTCTACTTAAATTCCTAATCAAAATGTTTGCCTATCAGTTTAGGCTTTTTAATTCATGTTTGGCCAACGTGCCTTTTCATTGTGAGATATCCACCTTTTTAAGTTCGGCCATAGCACCCTTTCATTGTGAGATATCCATCTTTCCAAGGTCGGCCAGAGTGCCACCACTATGAAATACCAAGTTTATTTTCAAAAGGCAATGTATTCTGACATCTAATCAATGAAATACAAACTTGCCCTTTACTCAAGTGCCACAGTTTTATATACGTACGTACTAGCTTCTCATTTAGCACTAGCCACCTAAATGTTGTATGACGCTATGCACAGCCTACATCTCCCAAAAGAGATCGGCTCATATGCACAATGTACAAGGGACACCCGATGATGTACAGCTTGCAGTGAAATGTTTTTACATCACTTCACTCAGCAACCTCTTCCACATCGGGGTAGAGGACACCCACCTCGGCCAAGACGGGATGTTCCGAGTTCCCTACCGTATGCCCTTATATACAGCACCTCTTTCCAGAGGAAACCTTATAAGATTACTGCACTTACTGAGTAACCCGATCTAAACCTTAAAACGATCATGGGTGACTTGGGTGTGAGAAAGCTTCACAGACCAAGGCCCTTAATAATTCGTTATACGTCACAAGTTAAACTTAAGACTTGCGTAAACAACGATGTAAAACCACGCAACAGATCTCACTATCTCGCGTTGCCTAAAAACTTTTTCAATGTATGCAACAAGTGACAAATAACTTGCACACAAATTTTTTATGCAACAAGTTAAGCAAAATATGAACTTGCATTAAGTTAAAAACAAACTGTTATCAGGTGACAGTCAGCATATCCAACAAAGTTGTTACAAAGAAAAATCATGCTGCCCAGCATAAGGGACTTACGCCATGTCAATCCTCTACGTCGGATAACACAACCGACCTCGGATCAAAATCTTCTTCCATTCTCTCGGCCAGGGGGTCAGGAAGATTCTCCTCAGGCTGGTCAAGATCAACTTTGGCCCTATCTCTCCCATAATCCACCATCTTGCCATCCTCTACCCCATAGGCGGCACTAGCCCCAACCACCCTAATTTGGAGACCAGGATTCAAGTGCAGAACCTGCTCCATCGCACTGGCGAAGATTTTGTTTCCAGCTTTCTCAAACTGGAAATCAGCTTCCTGTGCCGCCACTTTGTGCTTAAGTGCTTGGGCAGCCCTCCTTTTCAGCAGGGTCCTAACTTTCTCCACCTCGGCCAACCCCTCCTGCCGACCAGCCTCCCTAACCTCAGCCTTCATCTGAGCCATGGCCTCCTCATTCTGCTTTTGGAGCTCCGCGATATGTTGCCGATGTTTTTCTTCCAACTCCGCCAGCTTCTCTTCGGCCGCTTTCTTCCTCTGTCTTAGATCCTCCACCTCCGCCGCAGCCTCCAACCGAGCTTTCTTCTGAGCGGGTGATATACCCTCTGCCACATCGTCAGCAACCTCGGATAGAACACTAAACATGGTACAGGCCCTTTTCATCTGAATAGCAAAGTCTTCGGCCTTCTTCTTCCACTCAGCCCCCGACATCTTCAGAATTCCCTCTCTAACTGAGGGACTGACGGTGACTACTGGAGGTCGAGAAGAACCTTCAGATCCCCGGCCCTGAGCAGGCGAGCTCGGCGCGACAACCATCTCTACGTCCGAGCTAGCCGCCGGTTGAGGAGCCTGTGCAAGGATAACGGCAGGCGGAGTAGGTTGAAGAGGACCAGAACCTGTCGAGGTCGTATCAGCAGTGACCTCGGTGGCTGCCACCTCGGCGACGACGGCAACAGCAGCAAGAGATGTGGAAGCCTTCTTTTTGCGCGCTTCCAAGGCAGCCCTCATCGCTTTAGAAGACATGTTGGCCCAATATTTCTCTACAAAAAACAAAGAAAAGAAACAAAGAAATCAGCAAAAGACAAAAAGAATAGATTACAAAGGCAAAAAAGTGAAAAGCTATCTACCAATGTTTGTTAAGACTTCTCGGACTGGGCACGTCATGAACACTCCTATATCAAGCTGAGACTTGCGAGCTCGGTACTCAGTTTGAAAGTGGAAGGCTGTAACAGCCTCATCGGCATCCAAGGTCGTCCCTGACCACCGTTGAGGTGCCTCCGAATGTCGGATGAAAAATTCTTGTGTCCATTCTAAGGGAAATCTCGGTTTCGTTTCTCCCATAAACCAGCGGCGACCAGAACCCACATGTTGGTACTTAAAGAAGCGCGGTTTGAATTGTTTCCATGATTCAGAGAACATCCCAAAATGCCCATAACGACCTCGAGCCTTGGTCGATACCCAAAGCCGACCTGAGACACCCTCCTTGTTACTAACGAACGGATTGTACACCCACAGGAAGAGCCGAGCTGTGCAAACCAGGTTCCTAGCGTTACAATATCTCTGAAAGGCTCGGAGAAAAGACCAAGTATTGGGATGGAGCTGAGAGGGAGCCACCCCGAGTTCGTTCAATACCCTAATCTCTATGTCGGTGAAAGGCAAGCTCACCCCTAAATTTTGAATAAGGTCGGCGTAGAAGAAGAAAGAGCTATTGTCAGTCCAAGAACAAATCCTGTCATTGGCTGAGCAGGGTAGAATTTTGTAGTTATCACCAACATCCCCCGAGATGGGAAGCACGACCTCCCGCACTGCCATGAGCTGGTCATCTGAAACTAAGCTGGATTGGACTCCCTTGGGCTCCACGTCAACCCAAGTGTATAATTCGGCATCAAAGGGAGCAGGGTACAGTTCAGGTCGGACGATGCACTTCCGAGGAGCCATAGTACCTGCGGAAGGACAGGGGATCTCGAAGTTAGTTCTCCGGGTCGCGAAAAATAAACCACCCGAAAACCCCCTCGAGGTAGTCCCGAGGGACGAGCATCTCCCCTCTTCCACAGGTACCCCCCGTTCAAACAATTTCTCCCTTTCCATCCTCTCGTAATCGGCACGCTCTCTGCCATCTACAAACTCAGCCCAAGCATACTCCTTAATCCATTTTCGTTTCTCTTCCGAGTTCCGAGGGTAGACGACTTCGACGGGGTCAACCTCCAAAACCCGCCGCTCGTACTTCCGCCCAAACTCCCTCTTGCGCCGCAGCATCTCATCCACCTCCGTGGACGAGCAGGAGGAAGAAGAGGAACCGTCCTCTTCCTCACTACTGCTTGACGAAAGAAGAAACATCCCAACTCATTTCCTAAGCCATTCATTACTCATATTGAACCTAGTTTGTACCTTGAACCCACTGTGAATAAACCCACAAAACAGCGAAATTAAAACCCCCAAAAGAAATCCTGAAATCCCTAAGAATTAGAAAGTGGGAAACCTATGAAATCCTGAAATCCTAACCCTACCCCTTGAGGAAAAACCAAAATATAGGATCAAAATCAGAAACTATGCACAAAAACCTGAAAAGGAAACCTATGAAGGCACCAAAACAACAATTATTTCAAAAGAGGAAGAGACGAAGTAAGTACCTTGCAGAGTGCAGAAACGAATCAAATGCAGAAGCAACTCGCAAGCAGCGGAAGACACGCCCCTCCGTAAAGAAAAGGAAGAAATACAAGGGATCAAGCAAAGTCTAGAAGTAGCAAAGAAGAAATGAAATATAGGAGGAACCTTTGAGTATAGTGAGAGATCTGCAGAAGTGAAAAAAGAAGGGGAGCCTTGTCTAGTCGAAGAAGATAATGGTAAATGAGAGACAAATGAAGAGACGGGGACGGTGAAGGAGGAAAAAAGGACACTCTGGGTAAAACTGAAAAGAAGCGGTTTTCCCTCCAGTTTTGAATAATGGGCCTGGCCCACATAAAACCCTATTCAATGCCTAACCCCTAGGATCGAGGCACGTGGCGCACGGCCACAAGATTCGAGGATCTCGAATAACGTCACAATGATAGTGACACTTCGAAAACAGAGCTTTCTGACACGTGTCAGGTACCACATCGGTACTAGATAAATGGGCAGCTGTCAAGTGTACTCTGACGTTAAGGTGGAGACAGCTGGAACCAGTCCTTCCACTTGACCAGATGGCCAAGTCCTGAAACCCTCCGGAACCTCGGAGCAAGCCCCAAAGAGCCTTGACCGAGCTGGGGGGCTTATGTGGTAAACTCGACCGTAAAATGATGGACTTCGGGAAGATATCTAAACCACGACCTCGGAGCAAGCCTCAAAGAGCCTTGACCGATCTGGGGGGCTTATGTGGTGGACCTGGCTAGGCCGAGCTCCCCATAAACCCCGCTAAAAGCTCAAGGACCTAACAAGGGACCCACTGAACGCTTGACCGAGCTCAGGGCTCAACGGCCGAACAAGCGCCAGATACAGGCCGACCTCATGCCTCTGCTCAGGTCCGATCTCCGTACGACTTCCCAGGTCCGACATCACCCCAAAGATTCCGACACCAAGGACATGATGACGTCCCCCAGCCTTATCCGCAAGGACAGCTCACCCCATCCTTATCCGGAAGGACAGCGTACCACTCCTAGCTCATTACAGGCTGGCCCTACTTGGGCCCCAAGTTGGCCCATTAGGGCAACCAGCTCCCCCCTATAAGTAGCTCAGTACTACATGGGGCAAAGGTACGTCCTCTTACCCTAATCGCCACCCTCACACACCAGTGATTAGGGTATCTCTTTGGCTTCCCCTTTGGCCACTAGAGGACTCCCAACAAACATCACACATAAACCCTAGGCAGAGTCCCCTCTAAGGTAGATTTCCCCTCCTTAGAGGTTCTCCTCGCCCTAGGACATCACATTATGCACCTACAGTTAGGGTGCAATAGGTCCCCACGCACAGATCAAATGTCATCCAAAACAAACGCAAGTAGTGAGAAATAATACAAATTCCAAAACAATAAATTACTCCCTCCGATCATATATATAGGACATACTTAACCGTATTCTTTGAATCAAGTAAAGTGGTTAGTTTTGTGAATTTTATGAGAATATATTGTAACATTACAATTTTACCCCTTCACTTTACTTGAAAAGTTCATATTCATTAATGAATAACAAAAAAACATAGTTAGTCAAAACATTTAATAAGGGCAAAATAGAGAAAAAACAATTAATGATGCATAGGAAATATAAAGCACCCTATATATTGGACGAAAAATTTCTTCTAAAAGATGCCCTATATATAGGACTATAGGGAAATACTAAATACTACTTCTCCGGAACACAAAATTTGGTAAAAATTACTCCCACTCATCCTATCTCTTAAGAATTTATTTTTGGTCCTTATACATGATTCTCTTCTAAAAATGCTCCTTTCATTTTATATTCATATAGGTTTTTCATTTTATCTCATAAGTTATGTTCTTTAAGAAGCACAATACTTATTTATACTTTTTTTCCAAGCATGCCACTAATTATTGTATCATCCTTTTCACCGCTCATCTCTCTATCTATCTTCAATATAATATTCATATATTTATTATTCATCTCTCTCCTATTATTAAATGAGGATATTTTAGTATAAACATATCAAATTCTTACCTCATTTACTCATTTTTTAATCTATGTGAAATCTCTAAAAAGACTTAACTTATGAGACTGGAGAAGTATTTATTTATTTTTTAAAGGTTGAGGGTACTGGATAAGCACCTATAACTTTATAAGTGATTAAGTTTTATGGAAAGTGATGGATTTAACAAGTATAAGAACTTATATTTTTATTTTTTTTCAAGAAAACATACGTTTTTGGGTTTTTATTCTCAATCCTAAGAGTTGAGATTAAGAAAATCCTTTTATTAAAATACCCTAATTAAGTCAATATTTTTTGGCATTTCAATAATACCATTGCCAAAATTATTCCACTTTTTGAATGAACGTAATATTTTTCAAATGGATCTTACAAATGAGATTGGAGAGAGTACATGCTATATAAAAAAGATGAACAAATCTAGAAGATGAAAATTAAAAATTATACAATAGCAAAATCAAATCTACAAGAAAACAAATCCAAAACAACCAATAATCTAGGGGATAAGGAGAGAGATCGAGGGAGTGAAAATTGAAAAATGAGATATGAAAGAGGGATAAAAGAGAGAGATAGTGAAATGAATATAAAGTTAGTGGTGAGAATTGAGAATTTGAGATAACTTGGATGGTTAAGATAATAAAAAAAGGATAATGTATTAAGTAATTAAGTTACATCGGATAAGTTATATTTTTCAATAAATCAATAATTGAGTTTGTTTTTTTCGTAATTACTCAATCATAAACTTAATATTTTATTTTTACTTTACTTTAATTTGAAAATTTGAAATTCTTTTTTCAGTAAGTCATAATGCACGGGCCATAAATACTAGTAATAGATACGCCCTGATCATTGTAATGTTTTCTATGAGCCTGTTATCGAGAAAAAAGAATTTATATTCCTTGTTACTCCAAGCTGTAAGAAGATATTTTTCTTTACGTGTGTTTGGTAACTTCCAGGGAGTCTATAAGTAAGCCAATGAGCTTATTTGTCAATATGTAAGCTAGTAAGTGTGTTTAATTTGGTTAAAAAAGATTTCTAAAATGCCACTACTTTATAAACTTTGGTTTGTTTTATAAATTACTAGAGAACACACCCCGTGCGGTGCACGGGTATAAATGGTAGCAGAGGCAGTTTTTTTTCCTCTGCAGTGAAGCTTTCCATTGTGCTAAAAATCTGTTTCAAATCTAATTAGAAATAGGACGGCAATTTTTTTCAATGAATGAATAGTGGACAGTTTTTTTAAGGAAGTAACAGTTATTGTTGAGAGTTTCATATCTTTGTCATTTTTGTAAATTAGTATTATGATAAGGGCATTTTGGGCATAACAAAATTACGTATAAACCTAAAACAGTGTTTGCTTTATATAATAGTATAGATAGTATAGATAACCTTTTAAATTATTAATATTTATCAAATGATTTATCGACTAATTTTATTAAACACTTTCAATTTGATACCCTACTTTATCACTGACAAATTTTTAACCCTTAATTTTTCAAAATTTCAACTAACTTTTTATTGGAAGGAGTTGGTTGATTGGTTTCAAGTTTGTGTCAAGAAATTAGAGGTATAGAGATATTTGTACATAGATAACTGCACCTTGTTTGCTAATAAATCAGAGGTACTCCCTCCGGTCCAAAATATAAGCACCATTTCAAGATTATTTTTTGGTCCATAATATAAGCTTCATTTCCAATTTCCAATGGCATCAATTACTTTTTTTTCACAAACACCCCTATTTACTTAACACTTTTTACATTCCCAATAATAATTATAGGGATACTTTTGAAAATGCATACCAAATATTTACATTTCCAATGCCACTAACTATACTAACTAACTTTCTTAAAGCGAGAGCTTTTGGTCAAAAAATGCTTATATTTTGGACCGGAGGGAGTATATTTTTAGTAGCAGAGTCACTATTTAGAGGTACACCTTTTTGAGGTATATAAGTTGTTACCTAACAGTTTGAGTAAAATAAATTAAAGGTAGTTTCAAAAAAAATAAAATTAAAGATATTATATTATATATACTTAGAAATTTACTGAATGAGCCAACAATGGTAAGGATTGAGTCCAGAGTTGAGAGAGATTTTCGGTTCAAATCTCATCGATGTGAGGACGATGCTCTCTTAACGCTCTTTGAATCCGGAGACTTGCCCTGACCTTAGTGAATCCCTAGAGCCCTACTCACCTAAACTTTGTTTATATATATAAAAAAAAAAACTTACTAAATGAGAAGTAGTTTAGGCTTTCTGGAAAATTGAAAACTTTGTGTTTTTTTTTTAATTTTTATAATAGCTTGTCCAGTTCGGTTTTCATGATTTGAGATAATGGATCAAACCATAAAGTAACAGTTTGAAAATTTTAAGATCGGATCAGATTGCGTGATCAGAACTACATTTTTCATCTGATCCGATTCAATCCTATTAATCTCGCAATCTAAGCCTGAATCACTTACATCCTTAATTTTTAGTAACTTTGGTAGCTAAATTTTTTTTTGCTTCCAGTCGGTTTGTGAGGTTACCAACTTTATTGAACTTCCACTATTGGGCACGCACCCGCCCCTTTATTCATACTCTATTCGGTCTTATTTATAAAATTTTTTTGGAGTTTTTATTTTGATCCTATTTATAAGACCCTATTTCAATTTTCAATAGCATTTAATTATTTTTTTCCACAAACAGCCCTATTAAGCCAATACTTTTTAGATTTTCAATAATAATTATATGGGCAATTTTGAAAAGTATATCAAATTTTCACATTTCCAATATCACTATCAAATTTAATCACTTTCCTTGGTAGGAATAAAAAACCTCAAAAGGGTCTTATAAATAGGATCAAAGAAAGTAGTAATTTTACAATTTTGTGAAAATCTCTATGTTTAGGGGACAGGTTTTCGTAAAGAATTTTCCACTAAAATTTGCAGGGGTCCAAAAAGTTGTTTCATAAATGTGACCTAGCAAAAAAAAAAGTGAAGATCCACTTTGGTCCCTGTCGAATTTGCACAGTATCAATTTAGTTCCTGACAATTCATAATACCATATTTAGTCCCTAAAAAAAATTTCCACACCAATTTGGTCCCTCAACTTTTTTTTTTTATCAATTTAGTCCCTCAAGATTTTCAGATGTATCAATTTGATCCTTAAAATTGAGGGACCAAGTTTGTATGGAAGAAAATCTTGAGGGACGAAATTGGTATGGAAAAAAGATTAGAAACAAAATTGGTATGAAATTTTTTTTGAGAGACTAAATGTGGTATTATGAATTATCAAGGATCAAATTAATTTTGTGAAAAACGAGAGGGACCAAAGTGGGTCTTTACTCAAAAGTAAAAGAGTGATGTCCACACGAGATGAGTGAGTTGTAGAATCAAAGAAGAATCAAAACACTTTTGATGATGTCAAATAAATGGTCAATTAAATGAGCTAGACTTATGCCAAGCCGACAGACCTATCAGCGCAAGCATTCGCTAACGGCAAAGGCTCTACAGAAGCTCGGAACCTCAATTTTCCTCGGCGTACCGTCAAAAACATAGGCTCGGCGGAGGCTCGGAAAATTAGGACTCTAAGCTATCTACAACAAGTCAGCATTTGAAGCCAAAGCTCAGCATGGGCTCGGCTCTTGATCAAAGCTAAGTTCATCCAAGTTTGCAAGCTCGTTTTCTCGTCTCAAGGCAGTAAGCTCGGATGATGATTTGCTTGGTACTCGCTCGGATTAAGCTTAGAATAGCCACAGCATCAGAAAAGAGCAAACAAGCTCGGGTTGGTCTCACTCAAGTCTGATTGCCACGCTCAGTTCAAGCTCAAAAACACCAAGATCGAACAAAGCGCAAAGCTCGACAATCACTGTTCATCGTCGTCAACAATGCGTCGTCTTCAACCTTCGGACTCTGCTCAGCTGTTCCGTACTTTTTATTTTCGTTGAGTCTGGGTAGAAGTCCTAGGTTTAGCTCCTATGCTCTGACAAGTTTGAAATTCAAAATGAGTTAAACCAAAGGTTGGTGAACTGTCACCATCACTGCTCTGCTGTCAAATGTTACCGTTGGAAACCCCATGGAAATTCCGTACAACTCTCTTTCTCTCCTTCTGCAGAAAAGAGAAGGCTATAAAAATGGGGGGTCTTCAACGTTAAAAAAGAAGGAGACAATAAGATTTTTCACAACCAATTTTTCTCTGAAATAAAACCTTCATTTTTACATTCGAAAAACAGAGCAGAAATCAAACCATCACAGAGGAGAAGAACATTTGATTTTCGTAAGAACTTAGAGATTCAAAACTTTCAAATCCTACCTCTAAGTTCTACTCAGTTCTTCTCTGTGATACCCTTCACAAAAATCGACTCACTTTTGAACTTCATACTGTCATACTCATTCGAAGAGTGTTTCGAATTAGAGCCATTCTCATTCATAAATCTTGTTCATTGTATTTGCTGGAGTGGAAAGTTGTTCTCTGATCGAGAAAGCTTTTCAGTGGTGAAAAGGTTCCAAAGAGGTTCTTTGGTCATCGATTTGTCGTGGGTAGGTTGTCACGAGTTTGGTAAACTCGGTTGACTAGATAGGTCTAGAGGGGTGGCTCTTGTAAATCCTTTTGTAACCCAGAAAATCGACTTTTAGTGAAAGTTCTCTAAAAGGTTTTTAGAGGGGACTGGACTAGCTCTCAGGGTGAGAGTGAACCAGGATAATTCTGCGGTGTTAAGTTTTATTTCTTTACTGCTTTCTATTGCTCGGTTTGCTTGACTGTGTGAGAACCTACAATCGGTGGGTGAAACAACTAGGAAACACTAGGAGAACACCTAGAAGGGGGGGTTGAATAGGTGTTAGAGAAACCTTGAAAGATTTTCGCAAGAAACAAATCAAAACAATCAAAACAAATGATTTTCACAAAAATTCTTTAACCTTAATCGATTAATGACATGAACTAATCGATTAATGCCTCTGTTAATGAATTAATCACTTTTCAATCAAATACGAAAATCAATCAATTAACATGTATAACCAGAGATTCAGCGGAAACAATTAACACCTATATTCTTATTGATTACCTAGGTTATGAAAATGATTTTCCCCAAATCAATTTTGCACAATTAAGATTCAATTCAATCAATTATGAAAAATCACTTTTTCTAGGTTTTCAACCAAGAACACAATTAATAACAAGAATTGTAAAGAGTAGAGAGTTTAGAGATACGACACAGTGATTTATCCTGGTTCACTTTCATCCACTTGAAAGCTACTCCAGTCCCCTCTTCAACCAAGAGAGATTCTTCACTATGAGGAATTAGAGTTTCTCAAATTACAAGTAAATGCCTCACAAGACTCCCTTCTTGCTAGCCTACAAGAGATACCACACCCTTGCCTTGTAACCCTATTGATATCTAATCTAACCTCTTCTCTTGCTTGGCGATACCCCACAACAAGACTTCCAATGCTTTGAGATGCTTCAAAGACTTCCAATTGCTTGTTAACACAACAAGGCTTCCAAGTGCTTGATGAAATGCCACACCAAGGCTTCCAATATAACTTTGCTTGATTCACAACCAAGACTTCCAATTGTTGTAGATAGCTTGCCTCTTGCAAAGATTACAACTCAAATGAAAACAAAATAACAATCTTATGAATCTCTTTCAAAAGCTATGAAAATATCAACATGAGAGATTCAAGGTTCTTGATCAAAGAATGTAAAAATGAGAACTTTGATCTTGAGAAAGTGAGAGAGAATAGAGTGGCTTGATTCTTTGTAAAATTGATTATCAAAATGATGGAATATGATTACAAAGGTTAGAAATAGGTTTATAGAATACCCAAAAGTTAGGAAAGGTTAGAAGTGCTTTTGAGAAGTGAAAGACTCATTTAAAAACAGTTACAGCTCGTGTTACTCGAGTAGCCAAGTCATTACTCGAGTAACAAGTGTAATCAGTGTTCACTACTCGAGTAATCTGAGTTACTACTCGAGTATTTACGCAAGGCTTCAAAATTCTAATCGAGTAATCAGAGCCTTAATCGAGTATTTGCGCAAGACTGCAAAATTCTACTCGAGTAATCAAGTGGCTAATCGAGTAGTCAGTTCAAAAAACACTTAAAAACTTGTTTTCTCAAAATCTAAACCTTTTCTTTCAAACCTTTAAGCCACCTATTGATTTTAGGCAAAGTGAATACTCAAAATATGATAAAATCATGCAATCAAAAGAGATTCACTACCCTCTAATAACTCTACCCAAACTCATAAACTAAGAGACTTGTGAGGCGAAAGATAAAACAATAAAACACAAACTACCAAACAAAGTCTTCATGAGTTGGCTCTCTCTTCATCACTTGACGTTTGTTGTTGCTTGTTGAGCTTGAACTTGATCAACACATTTAAGCTTGTTCAAAACCTTTTGGCATTTATCAAAACATTCTTCATGGATCTTACAATCTCCCCCTTTTTGAAAATGACAAACATGTTTTGAATTTGTGAAGTTGTTGATGCTTGAATCATTTTATCACTTGGTAAGACTCTTGCTCCCCCTCAATAAATGCTTTTGACATTTGAAATCTAATTGAGTTAAGCTTGATTCTCCCCCTATCTTCAACAACTTTGCTCAACCTACATAAAAACAACAAAACAAACCTTTCTCCAAACAAAACATACATTTCTCTTCAAAACATACATTTCTCCCCCTTTGGCATTATCAAAAAGAAATATATACCAATTGGAATATAAGATCTAAGCCAAAATAGAGAGATTAATAAGATATAACAACCAAAGCATGATAATCATCTAATGATTACTCAATGATATCAATTATAACAAATTGTATACCAATAGCATGATACCAATTGAAAAACAATTGTAAGAATTTGATACCAATAGTATTTTCTCAATAGTATAAACAATATCACATTATAAGAAATAATACCAATTGAGAGAACTATGAACAATATCCAACAATATCAAATTGAAGATATCAATTGTATAATATCGAATGTTACCAATTTGTAGGATTTTCTCCTTAATACCAATTGAAGAAGCAAATGAATGAATATCACATGAAAGTCCTTTTGCTCTTCAATCATACCTACAAAAACAATCATGCTTTGCTTTTTGGTATCCAAATGGTTTTGGATCCATTTTTGTTAGTGTAGGGACTCTCACCCTTTTTCACCCAAACAAAATCTCCTTTAGGTATACCATGCACTTTAATATAACACACATTTGAAGTATGTCCATGAGTACCACAATAGAAACATGTTGGTGCATTTGAGAAATCAACTTTAGAAAAATCAACAACATTTCTATGAGATTTACTCTTAGCATTAGTATAACCCAAACCAAACTTGTTTGAATTTTCTCTTTGAAAATTTAACAATGTGCGCAATCTAATGTCACCATTTGTGAAACTTGCAAGCTTATTTTTCAAAATAACATTTTCATCCTTAAGCAACTTGCAATTCTCACAATCAACCACAATATTCACTCTACTAGCACAATCACAAGAAGAACTAGCATATATAAGATCAAGAGTTTCATTTTCAAGATTAAGCTCATCAATTTGTTTTTGAAGTTCTAAAATCTCTTGTTGATGTTTCAAAATGAGCTTCTTCCTTTCAATGTTTTTCAAAGCTAGTTTCTTAAATTGTTCATGCATTTCTTCATAAGCATTATATAACATTTCATATTTAGAAGAAATTTCGGATTTAGTAAGACTTACATCGCTATCCTCGCTTTGATAACTTGATTCATTATTTGAACTTTGTTCTTCATCATCTACTAGAGTTATCAAGTTGAGACAAGCGGCATCTTCATCATCCGAAGAACTATTTGATGTGCTTTTCTTGTCATCTTCATCATCACTATTCCAAACTATGTATGCTCTTTTAGATTTTGAGTTTTTCTTTTCTTTCTCCTTCTTCTTGAGATACTTAGAGCATAAGTACTTGAGATGACCGGGCTTTCCACATTCATGGAAAACTATACCTTCTTTTGATGTCTTGGTCTTGTAGTGTGGGGAATTCTTCTCTTTACTTTTGTCCTTGTTCAACCTTCCTTTTCTCCTTAGAATCTTATTGAACTTTCTTAGTAGAAGCTTCATCTCCTCTTCATCAATGTCCGAATCGGTATCTTCATCATCATCATTATCGGAACTCTCTTCCTTTTGATATGACCTTTGAGCTTTAAGAGCAATTCCTTTTCTCTCTTTGTACTTATCCGACTCTTCATGTATATGCAAACGTTCAAGATCCATTTCATGTTCTTGTAGCTTTCCGAAAAGTGTTGCTAAGTCCATGGTGTCCAAGTCCTTTGATTCAACAATTGCGGTAACCTTAGGTTGCCATTCCCTACTTAGACATCTTAAAACTTTGTTAACAAGTTCACAATTCAAGAAAGTTTTACCAAGAGCAATGAGATGATTAACAATATGAGTAAAACGTTTTTGCATAAAACATATAGATTCATTAGGCAACATATGAAACAATTAATATTCATGCATCAAAGAATTTAATCTAGCACGCCTAACTTCACTAGTGCCTTCATGTGTGACTTGCAAGGTGTCCCACATTTCTTTGGCATCACGACATTGGGAGACTCTAAAGAACTCATCATAAGATAAAGCGGAGGTGATGATATTTTTAGCTTTTAAATCATATTGAATTTTCCTTTTATCATCATCGGTCCACTTATCTTTGGGAGTAAGTGTAAGCACACCTTCTACATCTTTTGAGGGAATATGAGGACCGTTTTCAATGGCTTCCCAAATGTTCACATCTATAGCTTCTATAAAGATTCTCATCCTAATTTTCCAATAACCATAACCCTCTCCACCAAACATAGGAGGGCGATTAATTGAAGCACCTTCACCACCAAAAGGATTCGTAGAACCCATTGTAGTTTCCTCAAGGATATTAACGAAAAAGCTCTATGCTCGTGTGTTTCGACCGAGCTCTGATACCAATTGTGAGAACCTACAATCGGTGGGTGAAACAACTAGGAAACACTAGGAGAACACCTAGAAGGGGGGGTTGAATAGGTGTTAGAGAAACCTTGAAAGATTTTCGCAAGAAACAAATCAAAACAATCAAAACAAATGATTTTCACAAAAATTCTTTAACCTTAATCGATTAATGACATGAACTAATCGATTAATGCCTCTGTTAATGAATTAATCACTTTTCAATCAAATACGAAAATCAATCAATTAACATGTATAACCAGAGATTCAGCGGAAACAATTAACACCTATATTCTTATTGATTACCTAGGTTATGAAAATGATTTTCCCCAAATCAATTTTGCACAATTAAGATTCAATTCAATCAATTATGAAAAATCACTTTTTCTAGGTTTTCAACCAAGAACACAATTAATAACAAGAATTGTAAAGAGTAGAGAGTTTAGAGATACGACACAGTGATTTATCCTGGTTCACTTTCATCCACTTGAAAGCTACTCCAGTCCCCTCTTCAACCAAGAGAGATTCTTCACTATGAGGAATTAGAGTTTCTCAAATTACAAGTAAATGCCTCACAAGACTCCCTTCTTGCTAGCCTACAAGAGATACCACACCCTTGCCTTGTAACCCTATTGATATCTAATCTAACCTCTTCTCTTGCTTGGCGATACCCCACAACAAGACTTCCAATGCTTTGAGATGCTTCAAAGACTTCCAATTGCTTGTTAACACAACAAGGCTTCCAAGTTCTTGATGAAATGCCACACCAAGGCTTCCAATATAACTTTGCTTGATTCACAACCAAGACTTCCAATTGTTGTAGATAGCTTGCCTCTTGCAAAGATTACAACTCAAATGAAAACAAAATAACAATCCTATGAATCTCTTTCAAAAGCTATGAAAATATCAACATGAAAGATTCAAGGTTCTTGATCAAAGAATGTAAAAATGAGAACTTTGATCTTGAGAAAATGAGAGAGAATAGAGTGGCTTGATTCTTTGTAAAATTGATTATCAAAATGATGGAATATGATTACAAAGGTTAGAAATAGGTTTATATAGAATGCCCAAAAGTTAGGAAAGGTTAGAAGTGCTTTTGAGAAGTGAAAGACTCATTTAAAAACAGTTACAGCTTGTGTTACTCGAGTAGCCAAGTCATTACTCGAGTAACAAGTGTAATCAGTGTTCACTACTCGAGTAATCTGAGTTACTACTCGAGTATTTACGCAAGGCTTCAAAATTCTAATCGAGTAATCAGAGCCTTAATCAAGTATTTGCGCAAGACTGCAAAATTCTACTCGAGTAATCAAGTGGCTAATCGAGTAGTCAGTTCAAAAAACACTTAAAAACTTGTTTTCTCAAAATCTAAACCTTTTCTTTCAAACCTTTAAGCCACCTATTGATTTTAGGCAAAGTGAATACTCAAAATATGATAAAATCATGCAATCAAAAGAGATTCACTACCCTCTAATAACTCTACCCAAACTCATAAACTAAGAGACTTGTGAGGCGAAAGATAAAACAATAAAACACAAACTACCAAACAAAGTCTTCATGAGTTGGCTCTCTCTTCATCACTTGACGTTTGTTGTTGCTTGTTGAGCTTGAAATTGATCAACACATTTAAGCTTGTTCAAAACCTTTTGGCATTTATCAAAACATTCTTCATGGATCTTACAGACTGGTTATCCGCTGGCTTAAGCATCAAGCTTTTAATTTACTCTGTGATTGCTCGGATTTTAAGTGTAGCTCGGAAAAACTAGCTATGAAGCAATTGTGTTAATCGATTAACCAGTTTATTCTTCTGGTTAATAAATTAACATTGTTTGCTCGGCAGCTCGGTTAATCAATTAACCTTTCTGTTTATCTGTTTGGTTAATCAATTAACCGTGACTGCTCGGATAGTCTTTAAACTCTATTCAAAACCGAGAACAACAACTTAAGCTTTTTCAGGAAATCGAAAAATTGCCATATCTCTTTTCAATCTCCTATTCACCCCCCTCTACTCGATTGTTAGGCCTCTTGTTGGTTTCCAACAAGTGGTATCAGAGCTCGGTCAAAAGATCGAGTGTAAAAACTTTTTCGAAAAGATCCTTGAGGAAACCAAATGGCTGCTAACAATCCCTTCGGAGGTGAAGGCTCTTCCATAAACAGACCACCACTATTCAATGGTGAGGGTTATGCTTATTGGAAAGATCGAATGAAAATTTTCATTGAAGCTATAGATATGGAAATTTGGAAATCTATTGAAAACGGACCATTTGTCCCCAAAAGAAAAATTAATGAAGAAGTTGTAGAAATCCCATGGGAAAGTTGGGATGATGATGATAAACGAAAAGTATCCTTTGATTTAAAAGCCAAAAACATCATCACCTCAGCTTTGTCCTATGATGAGTTTTTTAGAGTGTCAAGCTGCAAATCTACAAAAGAAATGTGGGACATTCTACAACTTACTCATGAAGGGACAAGTGAGGTAAGACGAGCTAGATTAAATACTCTGATGCATGAATATGAGTTATTCCGAATGTTGGCAAATGAAAATATAAATGATTTGCAGAAACGGTTTACTCATATCATAAACCATCTTAATGCTCTCGCCAAAATCTTTCAAAATGCCGAGATAACTAACAAAGTGCTTAGATGTCTTAGCAGAGAATGGCAGCCGAAGGTCACTGCCATCATGGAAGCTAAAGACTTGGACACAATGAGTATAGCCACTTTGTTCGGCAAGCTGCAAGAGCATGAGATGGAGCTCGGCAGACTGACCATGCATGAAGAATCTGATAAGAAGAAGAAGGGAATTTCCCTCAAAGCTTCTATAAAGGCAACCAAAGAATCCTCCGAAGATGAGTCCAGCTCGGACATAGATGAGGAAGACTTTGGTCTCATGGTCAGGAAGTTCAGCAAATTTTTTAAAGGCAAAAAGAACTTCACAAACAGAGCAAGAGATACCAGAAGCACTCACCACAAAGGCTCAAGTTCAAAAGACCGAGTTAGATGCCATGAATGTGGTGAAGCTGGTCACATCAGAGCATACTGTCCAAGAGTGCAAAAGCAAGGAGGTGAAGAAACAAAGAAGAACAAAGACCACAAGAAGAAGAGAGCTTACATTGTATGGGATGCACCCAACAACGACAACAGCTCAAGCTCCAGCTCTTCCGACGAAGAAGAGAAAGCAATTTTGTGCTTAATAGGAAGGGAAACTGTGTTTGAAAGCCCAAGCCAAACTTATTCTGAGCAAGATCTTCCTGTATATGACTCGTGCTCGAAGAGTGAAGACGAAGAACCACGCTCGGTTCTCAGATTTGCCGATCAAGAAGTCTCATCGAGCTCGGCACTAGATGCATCAGAACAAAGATCAAACATAAAATGTTTAATGGGAAAACACAGCGAGGAAACCTCAACAAGCAGAACAGTATCCAAACATACAAGCACTGAGGTAACCTCCACTTCTGATTCTGACTCTGAATCAGAATTTAATGATACTGATGAATTGTATTCTGCTTATCTTGAAATGCAAACCGAATTCAAGAAACTTGCTAAAAATTTCATTAAGATGAAACAAAATCTTTCAAACTATAAAGAGCAAGTTCTTGAACTGGAAAAATCAATTGAAACTTTGAAAAGCAGAAACAAGTCATTAGAAAACACTATCACTCAACTGAAAAATGAAAATCTTGACTGTTGCACTAATTATGAAAAAGAAATTTCTGAGCTAAAATTTAAAAGTGCAACTGTCAACAAGAGTGATGGCTTGTTTGATCGGCTTTTAGCCAAACAAAGAAACTATTCAAACAAAACGGGACTTGGCTACACACCGACCAAGAAGAAAGCAGTAAGAAAACTCGGCTATGTTTCAAATTTTAATAACTTGAAAAAGACGAGCTGCTCCTACTGTGGTCTTCATGGTCATACACCCAATGAATGTAAAATCCGTCGTCATGGTGTGGCCAAGGGCAAGTTTGTTTGGGTAGTTAAAAGGAAAGATCCAACTGCTAACCCCCAGGGACCCAAGACAATTTGGGTACCCGAATCAAAGAAGTAATATTTTTGTGATGCAGGTGTGCTTTCGAGCGAAAGAAAGCAGATGGTACCTTGATAGTGGCTGCTCGAAGCACATGACGGGGGACAAAAACTTATTCACTAAACTTTCACATTCAGATAAGGGCTACGTCACTTATGGTGATAACAACTGAGGTAAAATATTGGGTGAAGGTAAAGTCAGTAATTCTGCCAACTTGGTTATCAATAATGTTTTGCTTGTAAAAGGGCTAGAACATAATCTTTTAAGCATAAGTCAACTCTGTGATATTGGTAACCATGTTGTTTTTACCTCTACCCATTGCATTATTAAAAGTGACGAGGACAACTCTGTCAAATTTGTTGGAAAACGATATAACAACACTTACTTGCTTGATTTGAATGAAATCACCTCTTTGATAACCACTTGCATGGTGAGCAAAGAAAGTGATACATGGTTATGGCATAGAAGGACAACTCATATACACGTAAATCAGTTAAAGAAACTACAATCAAAAGATTTAGTGATTGGTTTACCAAAGCTGAATTTTAATACTGAGGGGGTTTGCTCGTCTTGCAAGAAGTGCAAACCAACCAAAAAGAAAAATGATTTTTCATCTAAGTTGATGGTCTCAACAACTCGGCCCCTGGAAATGTTACACATGGATTTGTTTGGACCATCACAAGTAAAAAGCTTTGGTGGCAATCTCTATGCTTTAGTAATTTTAGATGACTTCTCCAGATTTACATGGACTTTATTTTTAAAATCAAAAAGTGATACTTTTGAAAATTTTAAAGAGCTTGTCCAGCAACTCCAGAACCGAGCTAACCAAAAAGTAGTTGTAATCCGAACAGACCATGGTGGTGAGTTCGAGAACTACAAATTTGACAAGTTTTGTTCCAAGCTCGGGATAGAACATCAGTTTTCTGCTCCTCGGACTCCCGAACAAAACAGAGTTGTGGAACGGAAAAACCGAGTTCTTGAAGAGCTAGCCCGAACCATGCTTAATGAATATAATTTGCCACATTATTTCTGGGCCGATGCGGTAAACACAGCTTGCTATGTAATGAACCGCATCCTCATCAGACCAATTTTAAAGAAAACTCCATATGAACTTTACAAGGGTAGAAAACCAAAAATCTCTCATTTCCATGCATTTGGTTGCAAAGTCATCATTTTAAATAATGGAAAAGAGCATCTCGGCAAATTTGACTCTAAAGCCAATGAAGGAATATTTTTGGGTTATTCTACTCATAGTAAAGCATTTAGAGATTTTAACAAAAGGACCTCCACTGTGGAAGAGTCCGTGCGTGTGGTATTTGATGAGTCTCCTCGGAGAGACAATGTTAGTTGTGTAGATAGAGAGGATCATCATATGGCTGAACTCGATCCGAGCACAACAACTGAAAAAGCTCAAAAGGATGAAGCTGCTGAAGTCAAAGATCAGAGGGACGAGCTTGTTCCGAGCCAAACAAACAAGGAACAAACCGAACTCAGTCCGAGCCAACTTCAAAATAGTCAGTCCGAACTCATTCCAAGCCGAGCAGAGCAGTATGAGCTCAGTCCAGCCTGGAAGAGAGTCAAGGACCATCCGATAGAGAATGTGCTCGGCGACTTGAATAAGGGAGTTTTAACTCGTCGTTCTATTCAGAACTTTTGCAATTTCGCTTCCTTTGTTTCTCAAATTGAACCTAATTCGATTGATCAAGCAATTGATGATGAACATTGGGCGATTGCCATGCAAGAGGAACTGAATCAATTCATCAAAAATGATGTCTGGGAATTGGTTCCTCGGCCCGATGATCATACGATAATTGGCTTGAAATGGATTTTCAGAAATAAAACAGATGAATTAGGCTTAATTATAAGAAACAAAGCAAGATTAGTTGCTCAAGGCTACAACCAAGAGGAAGGTATCAATTATGATGAAACCTTCGCTCCAGTTGCTAGGCTTGAAGCAATCCGAATTTTGCTTGCTTTTGCATCTATTATGAATTTCACCCTTTATCAAATGGATGTAAAGAGTGCTTTCTTAAATGACTTTATAAATGAAGAAGTGTATGTAAAACAACCTTCTGGCTTTGAAAATTTTGAATATCCAAACCATGTATATAAACTCAAAAAGGCTCTTTACGGTTTGAAACAAGCTCCGAGAGCTTGGTATGATCGGTTGAGCTCATTTTTACTTGAACAAGGGTTTGAGAGAGGGAAGGTTGACACAACTCTATTCATTTATAAATCCAAAAAGGACATATTGTTAGTAAAAGTTTATGTTGATGATATAATTTTCGGTGCTACTAACATGTCTCTTTGCAAGAAGTTCTCTGAATCAATGCAAGGTGAATTCGAGATGTCGATGATGGGAGAACTCACATTCTTTCTCGGACTCCAAATAAAGCAAGTTGAGGGAGGAACGTTTGTGCATCAAGGAAAATATTGCAAGGCTCTCCTCAAGAAATTTGGCTTAGAAAATTGCAAAGAAACTGCCACTCCCATGAGCACCTCCAGCTATCTCGGCAAAGATGAGTCGGGTAAAGCCGTAGATGTAAGCAAATATAGAGGCATGATAGGAAGCCTTCTATATTTAACTGCGTCTCGGCCTGATATTATGTTCAGTGTTTGTTTATGTGCTCGTTTTCAAGCTAATCCCAAAGAATCTCATCTTTCGGCGGTTAAACGAATTTTTAAATATCTAAAAGGAACTGTGAACACTGGTCTATGGTATCCTAGGGATGCCAATCTTAGTTTGATTGGGTATTCGGACTCAGATTTTGCTGGGTGCAAGCTTGACCGAAAAAGCACAAGTGGAACTTGTCACTTGCTCGGCAGTTCCCTTGTGTCATGGTTTTCTAAAAAGCAAGCTTGCGTTGCCCTGTCAACAGCTGAAGCCGAATACATTGCTGCTGGTAATTGTTGTGCTCAAATTCTTTGGATGAAACAACAGTTATCAGATTTTGGCTTAATTTTAGATCACATTCCTATCAAATGTGACAATACAAGTGCAATCAATCTAACTAAAAATCCAGTATATCACTCTCGAACAAAACACATTGAAATTAGGCATCATTTTCTTCGAGATCATTTTCAAAAAGGTGACTGTATCATAGAATTTGTAAGTACTGAAAATCAATTAGCCGATGTGTTTACAAAACCATTGCCGAGGGAAATTCTTTATAAAATTCGGCGTGAGCTCGGCACTCTGGATGAATCCAGTGTGTGCTCGGCGCAAGCTCGGCATCCTAAATGAAATTGGTTTTTGGTCTTTCACATATTTGATCACCTTCATAATCTCGATTCCTTTTTACGTTCAATTGTGTATTTGTTTAAATTTCCTGAAATTTCACATCCTTCAACTCTTCTTCCTTTCCTTTAAATCTTTATCTAAGGGGAGAAGGGTATTGTTCTCTTTGAACTTTCATATCATGTCATTCGTCGTTCTCGTCTTTACTTTTATCTTCTCGAATAAGAAGCATGATTTCACTGTTAAAGGGGGAGATCGATGATGTTCATGTCATGAAAATTTTCTTCCTGCACTATTTTTTTTGCAAAAGGGGGAGAATAGAACCTTGATTTCATCAAGGCCCTTACTCTTTTTTTGTTTCCAATACAAAGGGGGAGAAGGGTATTTCTTCAAGTTTTTTTTTGTTACTCTCTTTTGGCTCATATGCTTACTAATTTGGCTCCTTTTTGATCATGCCAAAAGGGGGAGAAGGGTATTTGTTTGTTGTGTTTGTTGTTTTTGGTACAGGGGGCGAAAAGCATTTGTTGTTGCAGGCGTTCAGTGTGCGAGCATGAATTCAGGGGGAGTGTTTAACGAGCTGCTCCACATTTTCTTAACATAAAATTTCCAACAAGTGGAGGCATTACTGAGCAACAAAAGTACATTTTCATAGCAACATGTGGTCTGTTTTCGAGCAAATCCTGATCAATACTGAGTGTAATCAGTTCACGAGCATACAGCCGGAGGGAGACAACTCAAGTGCAACAAACTGTTAAAGATTATTTGTCATTACAAAAAGGGGAAGATTGTAGAATCAAAGAAGAATCAAAACACTTTTGATGATGTCAAATAAATGGTCAATTAAATGAGCTAGACTTATGCCAAGCCGACAGACCTATCAGCGCAAGCATTCGCTAACGGCAAAGGCTCTACAGAAGCTCGGAACCTCAATTTTCCTCGGCGTACCGTCAAAAACATAGGCTCGGCGGAGGCTCGGAAAATTAGGACTCTAAGCTATCTACAACAAGTCAGCATTTGAAGCCAAAGCTCGGCATGGGCTTGGCTCTTGATCAAAGCTAAGTTCATCCAATTTTGCAAGCTCGTTTTCTCGTCTCAAGGCAGTAAGCTCGGATGATGATTTGCTTGGTACTCGCTCGGATTAAGCTTAGAATAGCCACAGCATCAGAAAAGAGCAAACAAGCTCGGGTTGGTCTCACTCAAGTCTGATTGCCACGCTCAGTTCAAGCTCAGAAACACCAAGATCGAACAAAGCGCAAAGCTCGGCAATCACTGTTCATCGTCGTCAACAATGCGTCGTCTTCAACCTTCGGACTCTGCTCAGCTATTCCGTACTTTTAATTTTCGTTGAGTCTGGGTAGAAGTCCTAGGTTTAGCTCCTATGCTCTGACAAGTTTGAAATTCAAAATGAGTTAAACCAAAGGTTGGTGAACTGTCACCATCACTGCTCTGCTGTCAAATGTTACCGTTGGAAACCCCATGGAAATTCCGTACAGCTCTCTTTCTCTCCTTCTGCAGAAAAGAGAAGGCTATAAAAATGGGGGGTCTTCAACGTTAAAAAAGAAGGAGACAATAAGATTTTTCACAACCAATTTTTCTCTGAACTAAAACCTTCATTTTTACATTCGAAAAACAGAGCAGAAATCAAACCATCACAGAGGAGAAGAACATTTGATTTTCGTAAGAACTTAGAGATTCAAAACTTTCAAATCCTAACTCTAAGTTCTACTCAGTTCTTCTCTGTGATACCCTTCACAAAAATCGACTCACTTTTGAACTTCATACTGTCATACTCATTCGAAGAGTGTTTCGAATTAGAGCCATTCTCATTCATAAATCTTGTTCATTGTATTTGCTGGAGTGGAAAGTTGTTCTCTGATCGAGAAAGCTTTTCAGTGGTGAAAAGGTTCCAAAGAGGTTCTTTGGTCATCGATTTGTCGTGGGTAGGTTGTCACGAGTTTGGTAAACTCGGTTGACTGGATAGGTCTAGAGGGGTGGCTCTTGTAAATCCTTTTGTAACCCAGAAAATCGATTTTTAGTGAAAGCTCTCTAAAAGGTTTTTAGAGGGGACTGGACTAGCTCTCAGGGTGAGAGTGAACCAGGATAATTCTGTGGTGTTAAGTTTTATTTCTTTACTGCTTTCTATTGCTCGGTTTGCTTGACTGGTTATCCGCTGGCTTAAGCATCAAGCTTTTAATTTACTCTGTGATTGCTCGAATTTTAAGTGTAGCTCGGAAAAACTAGCTGTGAAGCAATTGTGTTAATCGATTAACCAGTTTATTCTTCTGGTTAATAAATTAACATTGTTTGCTCGACAGCTCGGTTAATCAATTAACCTTTCTGTTTATTTGTTTGGTTAATCAATTAGCCGTGACTGCTCGGATAGTCTTTAAACTCTATTCAAAACCGAGAACAACAACTTAAGCTTTTTCAAGAAATCGAAAAATTGCCATATCTCTTTTCAATCTCCTATTCACCCCCCCCTCTACTCTATTGTTAGGCCTCTTGTTGGTTTTCAACATGAGTGACCTCGACACAGATGAGTACTTAAATACGGGGTGTACGTCTGATACAATCCCAGCGTAATTTCGACCCTTTTGTTTTTCAACTTTTTTCTTTAAATGATTGGTGAATTTATTAACTTATTACCGTATTACAAAGAAAGTTATACGTGTTTTGAGCTTGTTATTAATTGGTTAACAAATGACACTTATGGTGTAAGATTATTTGTAGGTTGATTTATCATGATTCTTCTCCAAAAGAGCTTATTACTTCGGTATCAAATATAAGCAAATTTAACTAAAACTTTCGTTTTTCCAATACAATTATTCCTAAAATATCTCGATTAATGGTGATAACATTCAATTTATGTTTCATCCAAATACAAGTTTCCTAAAATAATCTATCCTTTTTGATAAAATTGAAAAAATTAAATACACTCAATTAATTTTCTTTATAAATATAAAATTACTATTATTTTTCTTAAATACCGACAGAGAGGGAGTAATTCTAAGGCTTTTTTAGGCTTTTTGTCATATTCTTGCCGTTAATTTTTCCCAAATCTTCTATACTACAATGCTGAGTTCGGTGATACCACTATTTTGGCACTGTTTGTTTCAATGTCACCGTATCTTCTACACTTCCTTACTACCAGAGCCATTCCTTTACCTCATCCGTTCATTGACCCTTTAGTCTTCGTATATTCCTTTTACTTCTAGCCTTGGGTGTAGGGACTCTATAAACCCACTATTTCGTCATGTGCCTTCCTTTGCTATGGTTCTAGGGCTCTATGTATCTAGGTCGGCTCAGCCTCTCCACCTACAAAAATAGAGTCAACTGCGTAGAAGCTTGGTTGCTGGATAATAATAGTATAATACCTCCCTCAAATCTTGCTGCTTCGGTTGATATCACCTTTTCCCTCAAATTGTGAATGACTCTCTCTTTCCCATTCCAATCCTGCTTTGTTTTCCCTTTTCGTTTATTCTATATATTTGTTTGATTTGTAATTTTTCTTCCCTTCTATTCGCATCCACCACATCTCACTCTGCCTTTGTCACAAATCGCTTCCTGAGCACACCTCCGCCGTTAGTGAGAGATAGAGAGAGTTTGGAAGGGATGCAACCAACGTTGAGGCAAGTACCGCTGAGGGTGCCGCACTTCTAGATGTAGGTAGTATTGAGACCAAGCTGAGCGGCTTTAGTGGCAGCCATATAACCACCGCCGATGACCACGACGTCGTTTTCATCAGATCGAGATGATTACTGGAGGTGATGGAGTCTGGACGGTGAGGGTTGCACGGTGTTTTCTGGGTTTAGTCTGATATCTAGATTAAGAGAGAGGCAATTTGTTGATGATTGAAAGTTGAGATTGTTTTTTTTTTTATTTAATCTTTGTTCTGGTGTTTGATTGATTTCTGGTTATTATTAATCCTTTGATCCCATTTGGGGCACTGTAATAAGGAATTCCTGTCACGTTTGGATACCTTGGTTACAGGAGAAATTTCGGTCACAGAAAACAGAAATTTCTGTTATGAAAATGTGTTAGTTACATGAGAGGCAATCCTTACAATTTATAGTAGGAGCCAATTCATTAAGTTAAGCTTGTGACTAAGCTAAAGCCTACACTAAACTACAATAAATGATCATTGCATAACCAGTACATCGTCTAATAATCATAATGGCCAAGTTTCCTTCTATTAGCAAAAGTTTTTTTTTTATATAAAAAAAAATCGCGATACACCTTATATTGGTTGCTGACTGGCATTAATAAATAAAATTAGTTTGTTGAACCATTATGCTCTTATACTGTAATGTTGAGTGCGGCTGCTTTCTCCTTGTGGTTAATGACAGGAAAACTTTACTGCTTGCAACTGGTGTATTTAGCTGCTGGTGGAGCAGCTGCATATATGCAATCAAGGTTCAGAGTTAATAAACATGATTTATTAGGCCATTGCAATGGGCACAACAAAGATAAAGAAGTCACAAAGGATGAGGTTGATAAGGATGCTGCTGAAACTATGCCCTAATGGTTTTTAGCTAAAAACAATTAATCAAAGATGTGATACCAAAGCACGTCCATTTATAGCGGTTTTTCGTCAGTTTGGACAACAGATACTTTGCTCCAGCTGTGTTGTATATATACACAAGTGTCTGTTCTTCAGGTATATACTGGAACATCATCATACTTCCTTTGTCATGTTTCCCTTGGCTGGGTAATTTCATGGAGGTACTCCTTCCATCAGTTGCTATGTTTTGGATGAGCTTTGATTTTGTTCATCTAATTTCTTTTTATTGGCCATAGTTATCAATAGCAAATTTTCCAAAAGCTTAAGCTATTAGGCGAAGTCATGTGAATGGTTTTATCACATCTATGAACCCCCCTCACACAAGAACCTGTTGCACTTGAAGTTTGAACAACACACAAAACCATCAATGTTGTGCTTAAGTTCAATGTTTACTTAGAAGAATAAGGGAGAAACATAATTATGAGTAGTGGTTTAGGACTAAGCAAGTATTTGTTAGTATCTCTGGTATTAGAATTCTGATTCTTATTTTCTACTGTGGAGAGAGCTTTTCTGCAGTGATGACATAATGATTCTTCCATGTGTGTGTGATATATCGTTATTTTCATACTTTGAGTTTCATGGTTCATTGAATTTTACCATCCAAATTATGTTTCACAATGGCTATATATTATAGGTTTATACTCGATACAAATGTTTGAACACTTTTTTTTTTACATGGTTAATACTATTATTGTCATGCTTCTACTTTGCTGAGACAATAAAATGGTAATTATGTGATGACCTGTTCTGCAGCTTCTGCTAGCAAACATCAAGCACCCAACAGAGTGCCAGAGTTATCATGTACTGTACTTTGGACCAGAAATGCATTATTAGAGCATCTCCGATGCAAGCTTATATCATCTATACCTAAAATTTACTTATTCTAGATGCTTTTAAACTTCAATAGCTGTTTTCATATCTGAGGTCCAAATCTACGGTTTAGCATTATGGAATTCATCTGTCGCCCCTTTCTTCTTCCTATCCATTCATTGTGTTTTCTTTTTTTTTTTCCACTTTAGAATGTTGGATCCAGATTGAAAAATGGAAGACAGGGATCGTTGGTCCAGTTTTGCTCCCTGGTCTTGATCACGGACAGAAAGATTAGATTGACATGGCCAAATCAGTCCTACCAGGTTTGTTTGCACTCAAATATGTATCCATAGACTTCAATTCATGTTAAGGAGAAAATAATTCTAAACATGATATCATCCAAAACATGTTGGCCGGAAGTGAGAGGCTATGAATTTGGTGTCTCCAAATGTTGTCTCATATGTTTACTAGATCATAGAGTCACTAGGTTCAAAAAGCCAACCACAATTGAAATGGTACAAGGTAAAAAATAGTTAGCGGTTCATAATATAAGTTATGATATTTTCAATGAGAAGGTTACCATAAACTTGAAACATTCAGGCTTATTTTGATGTACCTTATGGAATTGAACCACTGGCTTTTGAACCTGGGAAGTATGGGAAAGGGTCAAGTATGGATCAATGGGGAGAGCATAGGAAGATATTGGATGGTTTATGCAGAGGGGTAGAAATAGCAATGTTATAGTATAAACTCTTCCTTTGAAAATAGCAATGCAGATCAAAATAAGCCATCATCGCTTTACTTTGATAGATGTTCTTTTCTCAGGGTAATGTGCTTTTTTTACAGCTTTGAATTTCAAATGACACGAGCTGAATTATTTATATGTTATAATGGATAGTTTATTACTGTAAAACTTGATCAAATATATGCAATTGAATTGGATTGAATAACTTACTGTAATGGTCAATGATATGCAATTGAGTGTTGTCTTCAAGATTGAGTTTTATGTTTCATGAAAGCAGAGATATATGGAAGGGAAAGAGTCATTTTGTTAATGTCCTATTTAAATTTTACATGCTCTTCTTTTTAAATCTTTTTTCATGTTCAGTGAAGAGAAGGGTATTATTCTTTTCAATAATTTTCCAGTGGCAGATTTTAGCAAAAATGAATATTCCAAATCACTCTCCAGGTTGGTGCTCAGAGTGCGCAGATGAAGATGACTCGTGTTCCGATTCATGGAGGACTCTCTTGGAGTGCATTCAATGAAGAGACAACCTCTACATATGATAGTTCCTTTACCGTGACCGGCCTGTTGGAGCAGTTAAACACCACAAGAGATTTATCCGACTACTTGTGGTACTCCACAGAGTGAGTGACAAATAACTCTGCAGTGTACTTACTATTTTTCCTTCTCTTGCAAAACTAGGCTACATTATATTCTTTATGCATTTTGAGTGTCAATCAATATTTAAATCTTATATTCCCAGGCCAAGCATTAATTTGTGAGAAAGAAGAGCTATAGAAATATATAAGAATCAAGCATTAATTTGAGGATTATGTTTTTGCTCTCAGATATCATATCCATCTTCTCCCGATTTTCATGAATTGGCTTGCAACTTCAATGTCAATAAGTTGCTTTGAGGTACAACCTTAACTAATCCTTTCCATGTTTTTGTGGTACAACCTTAATTTTCAGATCATAGACATTGAAGTTGACCTATGTGATATTGTTAAAATGGCCAAGAAGAAAAGCTGGTTTAGTTTGGTGACAAGGCTTTTTATATGGGACACACATTCAACACAAGAGAAGGTACGAAAATCTTGTGTGTTTTTAAACTAATTCTTTAGGAAAGATTATGTTTTCAATGTAACACAAACACAACCTTTTTTTAATTTGCAGAAGGAGAAAAGAAGGAAATGGATGTCTGGAAAAATAAAGACTAAGAGGTTACCTTCAATAACAGAAGCACCACAAGTATTAACAAAAAAAACAACACTGAGTAAAACAGAGGAGGAGCAGGGCAAGCATGCTTTAACAATGGCTATTGCTTCTACTGCTGAACCTGCAATTGCTGCTGCAGTTACTGCTGCTGAGGTTGTTAGGCTTACTAGCAGGAATGATGCTCCACAGAGCCGCAGGGAGGAGATTCAAGAATCTGCTGCCATCAAAATTCAAACTGCTTTTAGGGGTTACCTTGTGAGTTTGTTTAAGCACTCTTCTTTGTATGTCTTTAGCTTCTTTACTGCTAAATTGCACTGTGAAGGATTCAGATCAATTTGACAAAAACAGAATATAGTTAATGATTGACAAAGTTAAGGGGAACTAAATTTTAGAACCTAAAACTTGATAAGTTGTTAGCAAAATCTGCGAGTACTAATTTTTAGCGGATTTGAGGAAACACAAACACTTCGTATTAGTCGTCGTATTCGTGTAGTGTCTGACGCATATCTGTTTTAGACACTTTTGGTTACCCCTAACTTTGTTCTTTTAACAGTTGATATTTCTTTTGTGTAACCCAATATCTATATCGTATTATGTGGCAGTATCCATGCTTCCTATTCTATCGTTACTGATTTCTCAAATTCAAATCCACAAAGAGTAAAAGAAATCATGAAATTTTTCAAAAAAGAATAGAAAGTGTATTATGAATTCTTAAATAGAAGAATCTAAGTGGGTGAAAACTATGAGGACTAAATTACTAAAATTGGTAGATATAATTATGAATGAGAAATGTCTCAAATTGATATTTTACTGAATGGTGAAAAAAAGTGTGTATGTCAAAAACCAATCATATGGCTTATATAGAACAAGATAAGTAGTTAACCGGTAACTAATTTGTTGAGTTAACAAATTAATCGAATAAACTTCTAACTAATACCAGCCACTATATAACTAAGGTAATATGTTTGGATCCTCTTATTCTCTGACTGGTATAGTACATTACAGGCAAGAAAGGCATTTAGAGCATTGAAGGGATTAGTGATTCTTCAAGCTATCATTCGCGGTAGTGCAGCAAGGCGCCAAGCTATGAGTACTCTCAAGTGTTTGCAGTGTGAGTATCCAGACAAAGGTTTGTGCAAGGAGACTCCAAATTGTTGAAGGAAGATGTAATTGTGCTGAGAATGAAAAGATACATGACTCAAATGACAAGATAATAAGGGTGAGCATCACAAGTTACATTATATCATTAACTCTCTTTCACATTCCAAACACAAAAAGTTCCACTGCCAAAATCACTTTCTGCAATTTATTATTAAAGCCTATATCTATCAGTACATTTTAGTTGTTACGAATTAATGTGATGTTTGGCGCCTTACTGCACTATCACGAATGATAGCACCTCTCAATAACAATCATCTTGGTAAATTAAAATTTAACTATTAATGTTTGGCCTATCGACAGGAAATAGCCTCCCAGCAATCTGTGAAATCTTAATTTCCTAGGCATGAGAAGTTGAGAACCAAGCTTTCAAAGTATCATAAAACTGCTAACAATTTGAGAGATAAATTAAAATTGTTAAGAAAAAGAAAATCCTATAAAGTTGTAAGATTAAAAGAATATGATACCTTGAGCAATAGTTAGGTTTGACTTTTGTCTATGGACTAATCATCGGACTATTGGTCGTGATTTAGTTTTAAATACTTCCTTGAATGATAATTATGGAATTTAAACCCAACCTCGCGAATAAAGTTGCTTATTTTAACGGTGATCAACTAGAATATCTCCATTCTAATTGGTGTATAATTTCACAAACAAAAATTTAAATAAAAATGTTTATTTATTCGTAAGTTGCATAGGTGTACCACACGTCACACAACTTGCATATTAAGTATATGAATTAATTGGTATCATAGATTGTGATGAAGAAAACATAGTAGAATAAATATTTATTTATATAATGCATATTTATTTTTAATGAATTACCACTTTGAGGAGGCTTCCTCCCCTCCCAAAATTAAGCTATGAGCTAAGGAGCATGAATTTCTCATCACAGTTGACGAGGGTTCTATTGGAGGTTTTGGGTCACATGTTTCACGGTACCTAAGCATATCTGATTTCTTGGATGGACCTCTGAAGGTAAACTTTTATTTTGCATAGATAATTTACTCTCTACATGATTTCATTTTGATTAGCAGTCCTACTATATTGCCCAATTTCCAACATGACAAAATTTGCCACTGTTATTATTCTTTTGGAGCTTCATTTTATCAATGTTCATGGAAACATGGTAACATGGAAACATTGACTTCTCTGTAGTTCTCATGCACTTCCTGAGCCATATAGGAAACTCATGACAGATCCAAGCTCACCAATTATTGTTTTTTTATCCTATTGGCATGTTTTTAAATTAAGTTATTGTATGATTTTTATCCCTCCAATCGTTTTTGCTATTGTTTATCTGTGTGGTGTGTATGTGTAAGTTTTTGTGTTTACTTGTGCATGGTGATTTAATCCAGGCAACCATTAGGAAATCTGTTCTCTACAATTTTTTTGATGTTTTTGTCCCATTCTTCGTTTTTTCTATTTAAAAAATGGGGTCAAAGTATGATGGGCTTAAGAATTTGATTTTTACCCTTTTTGTAATTGACCCAACCTTCCATTCCATAGATTGCATCTGAAATCATGCAATCTAAGTGGCAGATTCAATGTCAATTTATATGGATCCTATCAAGCTCTTGAGT
The DNA here is from genome assembly GCA_037953625.1 of Crotalaria pallida. Lineage (NCBI taxonomy): Eukaryota > Viridiplantae > Streptophyta > Magnoliopsida > Fabales > Fabaceae > Crotalaria > Crotalaria pallida. The sequence continues at coordinate 32,075,747 of CM075653.1, forward strand.
TGGTGCTACTGTAATTTGCTTATGTTACAGGCATTTTTAATTTTTGTCAAAGTATGAATTTTGATCGTGATCGAAGCTTATAATTTATACCTCCTCATGGCAGGTAAAGGCTGAAAATTCATGGTTATAGTGAAGTGGACAATAGAGGAAATAATGGTTATATGAATTTTGCATTAAACTTATATCCATGGCAGCATCATATATGATTCTAATCTTGCCATTTCTTGACCTTTGCTGAGCATAATGCAAGAGAAAAACTCCCTTCTTGAGGAAAGGATATATTAATAGAGGTATCAATAACGACTTTGTTATCTTTAGGTCTGAAGGTGTTATGAATTTAGGTGTTGAGAAATGATTTTAGGTCTGAATTTAAATGTTAACTATAGTGAGTTTAAGAGTAAATACTTTTTCTTCCTCTGATTTGTACGTATATGATCTGATTTTGTTTTGTTTAACATCTGAGTTGTGTATGATTCTTTATTTAGAAATGTACATAAGGAAGTGGTTTCTGATATTAGAGTAAGTGAATGGGTACAGAATGACCATGACTCTTATAATGCTTAATGTGATATTTCCCTTTGGTCTTGGTGTAATCAGCATGCTCATTTGATATTTGATATGGGACTTAGTTGTTGTTTCCTGTCATTTCTCTTTTGATTTTCATAGACTTTGTGAAATCTGATGTGTCATTTCGTGAAGCATATTGTAATAAGCACTATAATTTCAGATCTATCCTAACAAAGGGTGAGGAGGATTATGTGTGATACATGTGTCTCTAGATATTAATCTCATTAGTAATTGTATGTTTTGGTCATAGGGCCATTGATATGTAAACTGATAAAGGTGAGTCGTGTGTTTGTGAATGTTCATGTGTCACAGCTTCATATTTATCTATCTGGGAGCAAGTGACAAATGATAGGTGTATCAAAAATATCCAATATGTTTGAAACAGTCTATTTTGGTGTGTTTTTTATTAATTGGAAATTTGGTGTGATATTTTTATCAATTTTTGATAGAAAGAATATTTGGACCCCTTTGGCAAAAGTATTATTTAATAGATTAAATTATGAAAATTTATTTAAGCTAGAATGCTTCTATATTAATCACATAATATGCAATCTTAACTTTTGGCATAAAGTGTGACAAGAAAAACAAAACTTTTTGATCTAGGTAAATTAATTTTTTTAGATATTTTAATGTAGTGTTTGAAAACTTTATTTAACAAAATAAGTTTTATTTAATTCTAATGCGCGGGTTACTACACCAGTCAAAAACACAAACAACAATCGCGCAAAGACTGCACTCCACTGTTCACTCCCACTACAACTGTGACCGTTACACCCCTCCCGCGGTCTCTTCTTACCGGCCGTAACGGTCACATTCCCGGCGCGTAATCCGTCTCAAAACTCCATCACCCTCTCACTCTGTCCTCCACCTCGTTCTTTCAAATTCTTTTCCTATTTCTAGCTTCATGCTTAGGGTTCAGTGCTTCAATTCCAACAATATCAGTAGTATATTACTATTACTAGAATTAATATTAATACTAGAATTACAATGGTGGCTGCAATTTCTACGCCGTTAAACGCAAAACGAACACCAACTCCAACGAGGCCTCCTCTGTTACCTTCAGAATCAGACAACAACAACAATGCACTCGCTCCTCATCGCAGGTCCAAATCCCGAGAAGTCACTTCTCGCTACATGTGTTCCTCTTCTTCATCAATATCAACATCTTCCGTTTCAAAACGCTGCGTTTCACCGCAGATAACGAAAACAGTTAACTCAACACCAGGCATGGTTCGACACACTCCGTTGCCGAAGCGCTCGCAGTCCGTGGAGCGAAAACGGCAGGGAACTCCACGGCCTAGTAGTAATCAGAGTAATAATTCGCTGTGTGCGGGTGCAGGGAATGGAAATGCACGTTGCACTGGTGTTGCCGTTGCTGTTGCTCCGAAGATACTTTTTACTTCGACGAGGAGTTTGAGCGTTTCGTTCCAGGGAGAGTTGTTTTCGATCCAGGTCAGCAAAGTGAAACCGGCACCGTCACCGTCACCGTCAGTTTCAGCTTTACGGAAGAGCTCGCCGGAGAGGAGGAAAACGGCAACAACGCCGGCTAGAAATGGTTATTCGGATCAGCAGCCATGGCCGGGGAGAGTTTCGCAAGGGAATTGCATGAATAGAAGCTTGGATTGTGATGATTCTGAGAGAAGCAATGTTGTTAGGTCATTGCAGAATTCTATTGCGGTTGTTCGAGGTTCAATTGAAAGGAATAGAGATGGTGGATCTGAGGTACATGCTTCTGATAATGAAAGTGTGACTTCTGGTAGTTCTTTGGAATTTTGCGGCGGCGGCGGCGATGGTGGAGGCAGATCACGTGCAATTGTAGTGCCGGCGAGGTTCTTTCAAGACGCGAATAACCGATTGCGGTGCCAAACAGACAATCCTAGCTCTCTGCCATCCAGAAATTGTGGAAATGGAAATAGAAACAGATCAACGATTGCTATTGCTCCTCCTAAGTTTCTGGCTCTGAAAAAGTTGCATGTGGATTGTCCTGTGTTGTCGCTGCGAGGAATTGTCAAAAGTAGGGGACAAGTTTCTTGTTCTCCTGCTGGCTCTGCGATTCGGCCTTCTTCCCCAAGTAAGCTAGCCACACCGTGGTCTCCTTCTTCGAGAGGGGTTAGTCCCTCTCGAGTGAGAAGCGGTGTGGCTAGTAGTTTGAGCAATAGGTTCGGTAACGAGCCTTCTGTTTTGAGCTTTGCTGTTGATGTTCCGAGAGGGAAAATCGGGGACAATAGGATTGCTGATGCGCATTCGCTGAGGCTTGTGTATAACCGACTCCTGCAATGGGGATTCATAAATGCCAGGGCTGATGCTGCACTCTCTGTACAGACATTGAATGCAGAGGTATGCTTTATTTCTTTAAGTGTAACTATGTTGTTTTTAAATGCTACTAAGTAGCTACCTGCTCATTCATCACAGCATGGTTTTAAGTTGAAGTTGGGGTTGCTATTGTGCTTAGGTTGTGTGTTATCACATATTTGTTAATTGTATGATAATATGGCCATTGCAACCGTCATTCCTTTGCGGAGACTACTAGAACCACACTGTTGCAGCCTCAATTGTGATTGCAAGTGGATGTAGTTTAAAACCCTTATCGCTATGAATATTGTCTCGTATTTCTGTTTGAATTTTAGTTTTTATTCAGTGCCTGGTCATGTACATCTGCCTCATTGTTGCAATTTAAAGGTGCAATTATATTAAGGGTAGGTAGTGGAGAGAAAGGATTTTTTGATTTTTCATACTAAATGCTAGTATATGTTTTGTTTCCACATTGATTTTGTTTGTTTAGTTTTGTCGTTATATTTTGGCCTAAAAAGTCTTCTTTGTATCAGCAAAGCCTCTATGATGCGTGGTTAGCTACCTCAAAACTACGAGCGTCTGTAAGAGCTAAAAGAACAGAATTACAAATGCTGAGGCTACAGTATAAGCTGATATCCATCCTCAAGGAGCAAGTAGGATCTATGGCTATCTTGTGCTTTTTTATTCTTTTCTTAGCTTGATTTCTCATCCAGTCCCTAATATTGCATCTGTCATCACATGGCATCTGGTTTCATGTAACTGGCTTCATTACTATAACATACATACATTAGTATATTAACCCATAGCTCATTGAAATTGTGTTTTATGTAAATCAATCGGCATAAATTGTTGCAGACTCATTTTTAATTATTCATTTTTAATAGATTAATTGGAAGAATACAGGTAAAAAAATTGAAATTGTGCCAAAATACATGTTTAGTATCTTATTCTCATAAATGAAGACACGGATAGATATATGCATGCCTGCCTGCTTTCATTTTAAGCTTTTAAATGGAAATTATTTTTTATGCAGATGTTATATTTGGAAGATTGGTTTAGTTTGGATCCGGTGTACTCTAGTTCGCTTTCAGGTGCTATTGAGGCACTAAAGGCCAGCACTCTCCGCCTTCCTATTGTTGGTGGGGCCAAGGTATTTACCTCTTTGCTTGTTTAATTTTTTTCACCCGTCTCATTATTGTAGGTAGTAACATTGTAATCAGTTGTTATTACTTAGCATATTTGGGATTAATATATAGAGTTCTGTACTTTGCTTCAGGTAGAAGTGCTGAATGTGAAGGACACTGTCTGTTCAGCAATGGATGTGATGCAGGCAATGGCGTCCTCCATATGTCAATTGTTACCAGAGGTATATATTCCCATGCTGCTTTTATTTATGCTGGATTTGAGGTATTGTTTGAGTCTGTGATGGTTCAGTAATGTTGATTAATTTTCTAATAACTTTATAGACCATAACTCTAGCCTAGTCTTAATTGTATGTCACTTATATTTTCATTGAATTACTTGTTGCCGGTTGACTTTTGAAAACTAGAGAGTGGCACAAGTGTGTGCAGTGAGCAGGATATGTGGGTATGGGAGAATAACAAGGGAAGCAGAGTGGTATAGATTAAGGAGGGTGGGGCTGTCCGTAAAAGTGAATGTATAAATAATAAATTTATTAAATGCTTAAGTTCTCTATTTGTTTTTCCCTCCTTGATGAAAAACAAATCTTTCCAATCCCGTAGTGTTTTTTATATTTTACACATTTTAATTTAGCTAGTATTATTTGATTTTTTTTTTTTTCCTTGAGGCAAAAAGTGAAGATTAAAATCTCTCTTCCCTCCTCACTTTATTGCTATTATGTATAGGATAGATGATAGACAATTTCTCTTTATGGTGTCTTTTTTCTCCAGTATTATTCTTCAATATGGCAAAGGGATATATATTTATCATAATATAATAGGTTGAAATGTGTAGTTGACTAAGTGGTAGACAGGATTAATTTGGCATTAAAATATTTTGATGTCCTGTAATTGGATGAGTTGATTATTGGCCTCACTTTTCTCCCGATGCTGTTCCTCAATTTTCCAAGGAGGGCAACATATGATGGTTGGTTTGAATTGATTTTGCAGAGTAAATTGAGTAGTAGGTTGGATATGCAGAGTAAATAGGGAATAATTTGTTAGAAACACATGTAACATCCAGGCATCCGGCAACCTGATGAGTTGATTAATGGCTTAGTAGTTAGTACAAATGTGGATCTTATCTTACCCCTTGCTATGTATGCCTATGTAAATCCTTGTTTGCGAAAAAATGCAGGAGGAAGACAACGATAAATTGGCTATGACAGACAATTTCTTTTTCAGGAGTCTCTTTTCTGTCAATATTATTCCTCAATATGGCTAAGTGAGAAATATAATTATCATAGTAGGTTGAGGTCCAGAACTGACCAAGCCGTATACATGATTATTAATTTGGGATAGAGCATTTTGATGCCTTGCAATTTGATGAGTTGATTCTTGGCCACCCTCTTTTCCCAATGCTGTTCCTTAATTTTCCAAAGAGAGCAATGTATCATAGTAGGTTTGAAATGCATAGTAGATTCGCAGGCCCGGCCCTGGGGTTGGGCAATGAGGGCCACCGCCCAGGACCCAAAAATTTTAGGGGCCCCATAATTTTTTTATAATAGTACTTATACTTAAAAAAATTAATAGTTGCATATTTTTTATCTTTCAATTATTAGTAGTTTAGCATAATATTTTAATTTATTTTTTTATTTGTTCACTTGACTTATAAATAGGTTAACTTATGAACTTTATTTTTATAACTTACTCCCTTTGTCTCTAAATATAACATCATTTTGAGAATTTTATTTTGTCCTTATTTATAAGACCTAATACAAATTTTCAATGACAATTAGGTACTTTTTTTTTCCATAAACACCATATTTACTCAACAATTTTTAGATTTTCAATAATACTTATAAGGATAGTTTTGAAAAAAAAACATATCAAATGTTCACATTTTCAATACAATTAACTAAATTAACCAACTATAGTATTGAACGTGAATTCAACCAAAAGGATATTATATACAAAGACGGAAGAAGTAACATGAAAACAATTTTAATTACCTATTTAATTAATAAATTTTTTTATTTTATTTCAACTCTATTTTATATAATACCTATTTTTATTATTGATTATTATCATTGTTTTAATTAATTAAATATATAAATATATAGTATTTTAATTGATTCATTTTTAATAAACTATTTTAGTAGGGCCCCAAAAAAAATTTCGCCCTAGGGCCCAAGATAGGTTAGGACCGGGCCTGGTAGATTGTGTAATAGGTTTTGATATGCAGAGTAGGTAGGGATTTTATTTGGTAGAAATTACAAAAACATTTTTTTTTTTTTGGTTTACATGAGAGGTCTGGGACTAGAACCCATGACCTGGGGAGAGGAAAATCCTAAGTGTTCCTGCAACCACCAACTGGACTGTCTTACGCGGACAGAAAAACATTTAACATCCAGCATTTCAACATGAGTTGATTACTGGCTTCATACAAAAGTCGATATTGTTTTACATACCCGCTAGCTATGTATGCATATGGCATTCCTTATTTGCCAAAAAGGTAGGAGGAAGACAATGATAATTGGATACTATACTCTGCACTTGTTCCTTGATGTGGTGGAGCCCCTTTTATTATTTATTTTAAAATTTCATTTAATTGTTTTACTTTGGTACCTCGGTTTCATGTCTTATCTCTTTGATAAATTTAAAAGTACACAAATAAAATCTTTAGTGGATGGATGAACAGAATAACATCAGTTACATGAGCTGAGTATTACTCTGCATGCTTCGTTCTTAACATGCATCAAACCCCAACCAATTTTAATTTTTTACATATTTAAGTATTTTCCAGCAAAAGTGGTAGTTAATGGTCACATTTTTATGCCTTTATATTGTAGCAATTTACTTGTCAAGATGTCTGAAAGCATTTGCTATTGATAGGTTCGACACATAAATTCGCTACTGGTTGAAGTTTCCCACTTAAATGCAAAGGAGCGTGTTTTACTTGAAGAGTGCAGAGACCTTTTGTCAAATGTTACAGCTATGCAGGTAATTTTGTATCCGGAAAAGAGAAAAACATATAACTTGATTTAAATAGTAGTATTCAACAACTTAATACTTTTCTTAAGCAGTGAGAAAAAGCGACATACATTGCGGCACAATGAGTGACACACATTGAGCTTCATACTTAATTACTTATCTTGATTTTATTTAGGCTTAATTATGTCACAAGTCTTGAAGTTTGGGATACTTTTGTCAAATACCCTTATACTTTTTTTCAATGTTTGAATCCCCGAAGTTACTCTTGGGTTTGTCATATACCTTATTACCAATTCTGGCCAATTTTGATAATCATAATCATAGTTAGACGCAGGAAGTTGGTCATGTGGTGCCTCGTGATGTTACATGGGCGAATACGACCTCTCTCTTTAATTCTTTTTTTATTTAACTAAAAATCTAAAAATATTAAGTTTTTTTGTTTTTTTTTACGACAAAGAAAACAATAACATCATAATATGGGTTTTTTAGTTTTTTAAATTTTTTAAAAAAAGGATCTTAGCCCATGTGGCACCAGGTGCTTAAGCTCATGCTTCTGATTAGGATTTTTTTCGATGTTACATGTCAACAAAATTGGTCAGAATTGGTTGTAGAGGTATATGACAAACCCATAAGTAACTTCGGGGAGTCAGACATTGAAAAGAAAATAAAAAACTTGTGAATTAGTTAAGCCTTTTACTTAAATAGGAGTAGTTAAATGTTGAGTGATACAGGCATATAGCAACAATGTTCTTAATAATAAGAACCTTTTTCATGAGCAGGTAAAAGAGTGTAGCCTGATAACGCATATTTCACAAGTGAAATACTTAACCTGAAGCTCAACAATGAAAACAAGCAGATAACTTCGTTTGTGTGACCGGCCTACCTTTGGTGCTAACATCATAACATAGGAGTTGTGGTATCTTCATGATGACTGATCATACGAAGACTGATGATTGGAAGTTGTCGTTTTTAAATGCGACTTTTTTTTTTTTTTTTTTTTGAACTTTGGAAAATTTATTAAACAAAAGGAAACTCAAACAATGAAAGCAGGGGATATTAAACCTGGCCCTGTGTTACAGGAGCACGCACAATTCATTTGGCTAATGAATGTGCAGCTTTATTGCTTGCTCTACCAACAAAAGAAAACAAGCAAGTATCAAAAGAATTAGCTAGACTATAAATAACACTTTTTAAATTTCCTAGCTCAGATAAGTCTTCTTTATGAGAAGTTAAAGCATCCACCAAAACCTTGCAGTCAGATCTAACTAAGATTGAAGAGACATTTCTTTCCTTTGCCAACTCCAAGCCTCTAATTTCTTGAAAAATAGGCTTAAAAAGTTGATTTGTCCTCTCAGCTCCACCCAACACAAACTGTCCCCTCTTGTCCATAAGCACAAAACCGAGACCCCCAACACCTGAACCATCAAAGAAAGCTCCATCGGTGTTGATAACATAATCAGTCCCGTCAACTACCTCCTCTCCTTCCCCCGGCGGAACCAACTGCTACTGGTATGGACGAAGATGGAGCCTCCCCTACCCGCTGGTTCGACCGCCTCAAAGCAGCCCAAAATCCGGTAATCTCACAGCCCACTTCTTCAATCCTCTTCCATTTCTGCTTCAGATCTCTCTCATTCCTTGCTAGCCAGATGAAATACGCTATAGCTAGAGAGAAACCCACTAGATCCTTTGGTTTATTTTCACTAACCCAATCGAACCAATAACTGCAGGAACCAATTAGATCTGGAAACTCCCATGAACACACGTCAACTGAGGATCTCACTGCTACCGCAAATGGACAAGTAAAAAGACAGTGAAAGCTTGACTCCCCAGCAGCTTTACAGTAAGAGCAGTGAGTATCAATTTCTAGCTTCTTTTTTAACAAATTGTCTTTAGAAGGTAGAATATTCCTCATAGCCCTCCACCAGAAAATTTTTATTTTTTCCGGTATCTGAAGCGACCATAGATAGTTCCATATTTTAGATGAATTATTTGATGAAGAACAAGCTCCCCCAGTAGACACTTGATAATGATGTTGAATCGCTGTATTATACCCACTCTTAACTGTATAGATCCCATCATCACTAAAATGCCAAATTAACTCATCTGTATGAGCTGGATAAATCACTGAAATGCTGAAAATAATCTCCCTATCACAAGGAAGGAAGTGGTCACAAACAACTTGGCTGTTCCACCCAGTACCATTATCTGAGAGCAAATCTGATACCAACTGAATATTGCCACTAGAAGGATTAGTAGTCACAGGCTTGAAAGACCAAGCCTTTGGGAGCCACGGATCCTCCCAGACTCTAATATTAGAACCATCCCCTACCTTCCATCTAAGACCCATAGTCAAAATAGATCTTCCTTCCAGGATGCTCCGCCAAACAAAACTAGGATTATTTCCCACCGTAGCCTGTAGAAATGCTACGTTAGGAAAATATCTAGCTTTAAGCACTCTCCCCAACAGACAATCAGGCGATTTTAAAATCTTCCAACCTTGCTTTGCTAGAAGAGCAAGATTAAAAGATTCTAAGTCTCTAAATCCCAACCCTCCATTACTCTTCGGTTGACACATCTTCTTCCAACTCATCCAATGGATCTTCCTTTCTTCTTCTGATGAGCCTCACCAAAATTTATTAAGCATACCATTAAGCTGGGAGTAGAAACAAGCAGGGAGCTTAAAAACAGACATAGCATACGAAGGTATGGCTTGAGCTACCGCTTTGATTAGAACTTCCTTGCCTGCCTTGGATAACAACTTTTCTTTCCACCCTTTAATTCTCTTCCAGATTCTGTCCATAATTGGCTGAAAAGCATAGTTTTTAGATCTCCCCAACAAAGTTGGTAATCCTAAGTATGTTTCAGAAAACGCCTGCGTTTGAATGCCAAAACAATTCATAATATCCTCCCTAACAGATTGAGAACAATTAGGACTGAACATAATGGACGACTTGTCAAAATTAATTATTTGACCAGAAGCCTCACTGTAAGCATCAATCACCTGTTTTATCGCATTGGCTCCATGTAACTCTGCTTTTGCAAAAATAAGACTATCATCTGCGAAAAATAAGTGGGTCACAGAAGGACCATAGAAGGATGCTTTAGCTCCATGAATCAGCCCTGAAAACTCAGCATGAGATAAAAGATTTGACAAAGCTTCCGCTACAATGATGAACAAATAAGGAGATAAAGGGTCTCCTTGACGAAGACCCCGCTTAGGCTTGAAGTTGATAAAAATTTTCCCATTTAAAATAACCGAGAAAGAAACTGAAGTGACACATTTCATCACCAAACTGATCCACTTCTCTGAGAAACCAAGCTTATTAAGCATAGCCTCCAAAAAAGACCATTCAACTCTATCATAAGCTTTACTCATATCGAGCTTTAAAGCAAAGCAGCCTTTCTTTCCTAACTTCTTATTTTTTATCATGAGTCATCTCATAACCAATAATCACATTATCTGTAATATGCCTCCCTGGAACAAAAGCACTCTGGGACTCTGATATTACATTTGGCAGCACTGTTTTAAGCCTATTAGCTAGAACTTTTGAAATGATTTTATAAAAAACATTGCACAAGCTAATAGGCCTAAAATGTTTCATCTCATCAGGATTTTTCAGCTTTGGAATTAAAGCTAAATGAGTATAATTTAGATCATCAAAGAAATTACCTCCATTCAGAAATGAAAGAATACTTTCTGTAACATCCAAACCAACCACGTGCCAGTAATTCTGAAAAAAGAACGGCGGAAAACCATCTGGACCTGGAGACTTTGTAGGAAACATTTGTAGCAGTTTGTAAGAAATGCGACTTAATTGTATAGTTTTTTTTGTTTCTTGTTTTTAGATCTTTTCTAGGTTTTTTTTTTTAAGTGCCAATAGATGTATATAAACTGTGTAGCTTTTTATATTTTAATCGATTTTTCTTGTTTTTCTTTTTGTTTTTGTTTGTTTGTTTGTGCTGTTATGTAATGTGTGTTTTTTTTTTTTTTTTTTTTAAAACTTAAAAACCACTTAAAGGCTTTGAAGAATGGTTCTTTTTTCCTTCCATTTTTTATTAGACAAATGTTAACAAGCATTTTTAGTATACTTGTTAATAAGCTAAATTTTGGAAAAAATAATTGAAATATGTATTTTTTTTAATTGTTCAGAAATGGAATAATGTGCACCTATCTTTATTTTTTTTATTATAATAAGCTTAACAAACACATTTAAGACAATTGTTAACATGACTTTTTTTTAGGCTTAATTATGTCACAAGTCCCTGAAGTTTGGGGTACTTTTTCTAGATACCCTTATACTTTTTTTTTTCAATGTTTGACTCCCCGAAGTTACTTCTGAGTTTGTCATATACACCTATTACCGATTCTGGCCAATTTTGATGACATGTAACATCGGAATCTTAATCAGACGATGCAGGAGATTATGCACCTGGTGCCTTGTGGGCAAAGATCCTTTTTTTTTTTTAAATTTAAAAAACTAAAAAACTTAATATTTTAATATTTTTAGTTAAATAAAAAAAGAAAAAAAGAATTGAAGAGAGAGGTCGTCTTCGACATGATCAACCTCCTGTGTCTGGCTAAAATTCTGATGTTACATGTCATCAAAATTGCTCAGAATCGTAGTAGGGGTATATAACAAACCCGGAAGTAACTTCGGGAAGTCAGACATTAAAAGAATGTATAAGAGTATCTGACAAAAGTACCCTAAACTTTAGGGACTTATGACATAATTAATTTTTTTTAAAATTATTCCAGGGTTTATATGTGTACATGCATCTAGTATTTTGCGAGTGTCCATCAATGTTTATAAATCCTTTTCTATCCAGACATTTTTAACGTTGAAGAGGTGTAAGAAATGTTTGAGAATGTTTTGGAAATTCACATTTGCGCTCGGGAAATTGTCAAAGGGACTTAAGCAATTTGTGGATTTTTTATTCTCAACGAGTAAAGGATTTCTTCCTTGGATTTCTTTCTTTTTTGATTTACATGAGAGGTCTGGGACTAGAACCCATGATCTGGGGAGGGGAAAATCCTAAGTGTCCCTGCAACCACCAACTAGACTATCTTACGCGGACGGATTTCTTCCTCTTTAATCAATACAAAAAAGTTTTTAAAAGTTGTGATGCGTAGAATAAGAGCATCTCCGTCAATAGTATACATATAGAGTGTGCTTAAACATTTGAAAATAATCATTTCATTATTTAAGTAATGATATGATCAACAACATGTTACATCACTTTCACCATATTGATAAGGAACGTGCCATGACATCCATGTGGATTTTTTAAATTAAAAATAATTAAAAGAAATAATTAAAAATTGAATTTTTAAAAGAAAATTGAACTTTTTAATTTTTTTTTAAAAAAAATGAATTTTTTATTTAAAGAAACCATGTGTTGTCACGTGATACCAAATAGCACATCACTATTCAATGTTATGAAAGTAATGTGACATGTCGTCGATTATATCACCACTAAAGTGACATAAGTCTATTTCCATGAATTTGAGCAAAATTCATGGATTCAAAACATTAAAAAAAGAAAAATTTAATGACCAATTTAAAAAAACATCTGATAAGTTCAGGGATTGAAAACTTAAAAAAAAATCATAAATTAATAATAGAGTGAAGGTTCAATTTGATCCATCAAGTTTTCCGACTAGGAGACTTTAGTCCCTCAAGAATTATAATTCACTTTTAGTCCTTAAAGAATTTAAAAAATATCACTTTAGTCATTGTTTTCATTCCGTTAACTATTGCCACTATTTCCAGAAGCACCAGAGACATTTACTAGGAGACCATTAGTACCTGGGAATGAAATGTTATAGGTTATGCCAACAGTGATAGTAGTTAACGGAATGAAAACAGAGACTAAAGTGGTGATTTTTTTAATTTTTAAGGGACTAAAAGTGAATTATAATTCTTGAGGGACTAAAGTGTCCCAGTCGGGAAACTTGAGAGATCAAATTCGGTCTTCACTCTTAATAATAACAAGAGAAAATGGATAGTATACTGATAGTATAAATTATAAAATGTTTTTAGATTGTCGGCATATCATCCATCATTCATGTACTATTGAACATTGACTCTTTGCTAAAAATAAAATATATGAGCGATGAACAATGAACTAACAGTGTAAAAAGATTTACATAGGCAATGCATGCACATTCAACTCTAACAACAATGCAAAGATAAGTCATGGTATGTGTTAGGCCTAGTATGTGTCATTCCCATGAACCACCGGTTACACATGCACCGGTCACTAACAAAAATAAAAAGGCTAAATTTTTTTGGGTTAAACCCTTGCTTCATGCCATCAAACGCGTAGATTAGATTATGCAGTCACGCACCCTTATTCTTATATTTATTATTTATTATCAATACTATATATTCCCTCCGATCTTATTTATAGGACCTTTTTGGGTTGTCATTTTAGTTCTATTTATAAGACCCTTTTCAATTTTTAATAGCATTTAATTACTTCTTTCCACAAACACCCCTATTAAGTCAACACTTTTTAGAGTTCCAATAACAATAATATGGGTAATTTTGAAAAAGTATATCAAATTTTCACATTTCCAATGCCATTAACCACTTTAACCACTTTCCTTGGTGGGTGTGAAAAATCCCAAAAGGGTCCTATAAATAGGACCGGAGGGAGTATATAAATCCAGATCAGGTTTATACACTCTAATCACCAATTCCCGCCCAAAAACAGTCATTAATTACACATTACACATAATAATGACTTTGCCTCCTATTTTATCATTTTTTTTATTGTATTATTATCTTCTCAAAGAAGCCTTTGAATATGAACCGTCAGTGACTATTTAGCCCAAATGATAGAAACGGCCCATGTCCTTATGTCAGAGAGAATTTGGAGGGCGTAGTATCTCTTTCGGAGGGTAACGAAGAAACCGAAAAGTCTCATCTACATTGTCTACATTGTTAAAAAACTAGTGCAGTACCTGTGCGACGCACGAGTGTTGTGTCAAAATTAGTTACGTAATTAAAAACTTAAGATACAATTTCTAAAATTTGTAAATAAAAAATTCAAAAAGCAGAATATGGATTATAACATTTTACTTGTCATTAAAATGAACTCACAATCAGTGGAGGCTGACACAAGTGGAAGGGGCTTGTGTCCCTTAAGCATGTGGTCGCGGGTTCAAGTCGTTTCCGAGGCGCATGTGAATTGAGCAAATCTTACTGGGAGCATCGCCCCCGAAAGGAACCGACCGTGATGCGAGGGATTAGTCACCCAATTGCGCGGGTGGATACCCTGGTTCATTAAAAAAAAAATGAACTCACAAGCAACCAATTAATCATTTATCGTAATCCATAGCCTTAATGTCATAATCATTCAAAAATATATGGGAATTAAGCGAAGAAATCAATAAATAAATTAAATAAACCCAAATCAAATTACAATTTATTTTTGATAACTTTGACCACGACTTCACAATGTACATGCGGCAAAAATTATTTTGGTAATGTGCATTATATCAAAGTAAGATATCACAATAATTTGAAATGATTTTTGAAATGACTAATCATTTGCGAAGAGTAAATTAAAATTAAATGTTATAAACATTTACATATTCAATAGAGAAGTGATTAATGTTAAAACTGCAATTACTGCTTTGGTAAGAAAATATATTATTGAACTTGTAATCATAATAACTTTGCACACATAATAACTAATTATACATGATTAAATTGGATATGATAATGGCTGATTTTAGAATTGATCCTTCAATTTATTATTTTTTATTTTTTTATGCTTTTGAGTCCTTAAACTTTACTCAAACTTTTAAAAATTATTATTTTATCACTTTAAATGATATATGACCAACATGTCACACTATTTTTGTCACGTTGATAGGTAACATGTCACTTGACGTCACATGGGTTTTTTGAATTAAAATAAAAACAAATTAATTAAAAATAATAAAAACTCATATTTTTTTCTTAAAAAAAATTGAACATTTTAATAACTTTTAAACGAAATGATTTTTTTTTTTTTAGAAAGTAGGTGTATTATAAAGTACTTGAACGTGTGTGACCACAACCATGCATAAGTATTTAGTTTCTTGCTATCAAATTGTACCCATACCTTTCTTGAATCTATTTTCTTGCACTAGACCCAAAAATAAGCACATCATATAAAAATGGGAAATTGTCATCATATTAAGACTTTATTTTACTATAAGCAAGTAAAAGATTCTGAATGTCAATTTGAATTTCAAACATAACAAATAAATGTCCACATGCTTAAATGATTATACTATAAGCAAGTAAAAGATTTTGAATGTCAATTTGAATTTCAAACATAACAAATAAATGTCCACATGCTCAAATGAGTATATACTTCAATGAGTTTACAAATGAGTTTGCTAATATTATATACTTCAAAGATAACGAATGAATTACCATGCTGAAAAACAAAGGCATAGTTGTTGCTTATCCCTTAGTTGGTCGAAGATTTGAAAAACGTGAGTAAGCTTGTGTTAATACACCAAATGCCTATCACCACAATCACCGCCCAAAAGGGAAAAATCTTGTAAAGTGACTGTCTTCTTGCCATTCCTTTATTTACATCAACAAATGCTTTCAAATTTTAAAAAGGTTTCTGAACTTTATATACTGTCAACACAATCTATATGTCCTTTTTGTTACCTTTTGGTTTTTTTTTCCTTTTAGGATACATCAACAATGAGGGGAAAAAAATGAGACTTAAAAATTTGAAAAGTTGTCCAAATAAAAAGCTAGAATAGGCCAAGCAAAAACAAAGCTGGAATTAAATCAAATTCATTTGAATTTATATAATTTTAAATTAAGATTTAATTAAATTAATTTATATCAGTTAACCCAAGGATATTAATAATTTTATTATCCATTGGCTAAAATTAAATTGTGTAAATAATTTTTTGGCTAAATAGCACTTTCGAGTATGGATGGGTATGGGTACCCACAGGCGCGGGTAGTGCATACCGATGTCCATGCCCACAGCTATTTGCGGTATTTGTACTGGTAACGGATACCCATGGATATTTGCGGTTTTTAATTTTTATTATATTATTATATACTTTGTAATAATCATTATACATAAACACAATTATAAGAAGAACAATAACATACATATGATAAATTTTTGTCATTATAATTTCATCTTTAAAATTCATTATTAAATATAAATAAAAGAAAATTTATATGTTATCAAAGTAATAAAAGAATATTTATATATTTATATATAATATTTATTAGTAAAATATTTTAATATATATGCGTGTACCCGCCCCTTAATAACCATCCCCACCCGCATAGGGATAGCACGGGTACTCGTTACGGGTATTTCTGCAGGTACCCGTGGATATGGGTATTTTGCCCATCTCTACTTTCGAGTAATAATATAAATAATTTCAACGGATAGTGTAAAGTTTTACTCTATCGGTACATCATTCATAATTCATTAGTATTACTTTTATTTTAAAATTAATAATTATTAACACATAAATGATGAATGATACACAAATAATATAAAAATCTTTACCAAATCTTATTGTCCTATAAAAATTATCTAATGGTCTTAATATTATTAGTATTACTTAATATACTATAATGTACCACTTATGATAATGTTTATTATGGGATGATATGTGCTATTAAAATTGATTCGAATCAGTTAATGGTTTGCCATAATACATTTTATATCTATTATTTAAGTCTATGTGATTTTATTTATGAAAATGTTAATATACACTGTGAAACTTTTAAAAAATATATTGCGAATTGACAGGATTGCTACAGCCCGTCAAACTATTAAATTGGTAGTTAGCTTTTTAACTTATTTTTTTCTTTACTACATATTCTTTCCACGGATTCCCTCTTATTCTTCTTCCCTTTGGGACACGTGAACTCCACTCTTGGTGACTGCCCTCTGCTGTAGCAAAAGTACCTATTACTTTTATTTTATCCAAACTATTACTTATATCTTTTACTTTTTCTTTCTTCAAACTATTACTTAGATCTTTTTTTTAGTTTTTTTAGGCTTATTTATGTTTTTTATCCCTGAAAGTTGATCGAGTTTTGGTTTTGGTCCTATTTTTTTATTTGATCGTTCTTAATCCTTAAAAGTTTCAATTTTTCGGTTTTGGCCGCTACTGTTAGGGATCCACCGTTAATTGATGACATGGTTAACGGAGTGTTACTTCAGCACGCCAATGGCGGGAAAAAAATATTTAAAAAAAAATAAATTTGAAATGTTATATAAATAAAGATGAGAAGAAAGTCGCAAACATAAATTGATAATACACACCACATAAACGATTAAAATGAAAATGTCAAAATTAACTACAACAAAATTCATTTTTTTAAAATGAAAGAAGTATTTAATAGTGATAAGGGTATAAAAATTTGTTGAATTTTCTCTTATATTAACAAACATGTATATTATATTTATTTTTCACAATCTACTATACCAATTAATTCATACTTATTTCATCCGTCCTTAAATAAAAGCATTTGGAATAAACTTGTACGTGAGATAAAGAAGTTAGTTGTGTTAATTAAATAAAACAAAGCATTCTTCAAGAAGACAAAATTTATTATACCAATTAAATAAAAGCATTTGGAGTAAACTTCCTTATACCAATTAATACAACTCTTTTTTTTTTTTAATAACTTGGGTTATTTTTTTTTTAATATTTTGTAGTAGTTGTGTTCCATTAGTTTTTTTTAATATTTAGCCGCTATAAAAATATCTACATCACATGATTGAATTTTAAAGTTATACTCCCTTAGATTTTATATATAAGTCGCAACTACTAAGACAAACTGCTATTTGTGGTTAATTTCAATTGAGGATTTTGAACTTGCTTAAATAATGTAGACCAAGTGCCATGGGTCTCCTTTCTATAATAGCATTTTCATAAATCACATAGTTAGAAGGTAAGTAGAGAACAAACCAAAGCCTCATCATCAAAGACAAATCTCACTCAAGTGGTCTTAGGAAATAAAAGGCAATAATAGAAAAAGTTCAGCTTTTGAAAATTATAATGAAAAATCTACTACAGCTTATATAGCAAACAAAATATGCTGGAGACTCTTTGAAACAAACTACACGGGCCATCATGATAGCTGGAAATCCTCTAACCTATACATCATTAT
The DNA here is from genome assembly GCA_037953625.1 of Crotalaria pallida. NCBI lineage: Eukaryota > Viridiplantae > Streptophyta > Magnoliopsida > Fabales > Fabaceae > Crotalaria > Crotalaria pallida. The sequence continues at coordinate 32,093,886 of CM075653.1, forward strand.
GCTTCGGAAATTTAAGTACTCCCCCAACAGTGGTATTATTTGATGCATCACAATCTTGGGTTCCTTTTTTACAGAGCTGAACATCAAGCCATGACTTTTTCACCTGAAAGGAAAATTCAGGGCTTAAAAATTAAATGGAATTGACATTTATTAACCTCTGAGAGTGGAGAGGGATTATCAAGTATTGAGTACTCTCTAATATCTATTTGAGGGCCAAACTCTTCCTCTGGGAATTCTCTCAGCATGACATTCACCTGCAATAGAGTACATTTAAATCGCAGCATGTGGTCTTATTTCTATTAGGACCTCGAACATAAAACTTTCTTATATGATTTTATGTGGACCATTGAGGGGACATCATGTATTCATGACATTTAAATATCCACATAAAACCAAAAAGCCTATACAGTTTATTTTAGTCTTTTACGTGCAAACATGACTTTTTCAGTGGCACAGTTAGGAGAATGTCCAAAGATGCTTTTCGAACACCAAAAATTGCACTTAACTTTTCATCAAAGTTATAGGATACCTCTAAGATGTTATTTGTTGAAACTTCTATCATCGACTTGCAGACCTTTCCATGATTATCAAATATTTCCTTCATTACTACAACTGGAGTTATAACAATATCTTTTTTCACATATACTACACAAACTTATTTACTTCCATTATCATTTCATAGATTGAAAGAACACTCCAAAAGCCAAAGACAATTTTACAACTTTTTCTTTTTGGCCTTGAAGTGTTCTGAAATCCTTTGTCAGGTTTGAGTCCCCAATTGTAAGAACAATATTGCTCACATTTACAATCACATCCAAAACAAGTGCTTCCATCACCTATGTCATTGACCATTCTCACTTGGTTTGTGAGAAAGTTGTATGCAAACCATGGATTTCCAATACTAAGTACTCACGCCAAAAGTTTATGAGACTATTAACATTCCACATAATGTAACATATAAATATATAATAATAGCATTAAGGATTCACTTAAATTGGAACTACCTCAAATACATGATCCAGAGGACAGAGAAGGTTGTCTAGGCATAGACCCCTCCAAAACACCAGGATGGGGAAACCATAGACTATCAATCCTTCCCCAGAGTGGAGGCATGACCTAAACAGGTACATAAAGAACCAAGTTTAAGATCAAAGTATATAATTTATGAAGCTGAGATGCACTTGACAAGAGAAACCATCAATCTTATGCAATCTGACTCACCAAACCAGCCAGGTAAATAGCCCAAGGGTAAAAGTCAACCAGGTATATCAATCATGGCAACATGTAGGCTATAGAAAATATTTATAATAAAGAAATATTATAATGGGATGATAAGAGATTTTGTCTTAAATATATTTTGACTTGTAAAACTACTGCCAACTTTAATAATGTGAAGTTCAAGTAGTGTTCAAGACAATGGAAGTTCACAACACCTTTCATGTAATTGCTAATGGCTGATAACTTGACAGGGCAAATGAGAAATGTTAGTTAATTTAAAACCATGACAGATAAGTGTGTAGATGATGAGACAGTGGCAATTCAAAATGCAATATAATAAGCAGGACAGATCCCAGAAAATAGTTCTCACCAACGATCTGTTCAGAAGAGAAGCAATTGCAAGGGCTGTCCTAATTAATATTACTCATGTATAACATAAATTACGTGATGCATCATAATTTCCATTCAAAATGCAGAAGTGAAATGGATTAGGTCAATACATGCATACTTGGTAATTAATGAGAGTAAAATGTGATTCAATGGTATGCTTCCCACTTAGCAACAAGTTTTTTTGGAATAGATGGCCTAAATGACAAGAAACCCCCTGCAAAAGTTAAGCTTTAAGTTATAGGCTGCACTATTTCAAGAAAAGGAATCGGCATATTAGCCATGATCAGATAATGCAACTAAAGCATAGACATACCATAAAATTCTATGTGTTTTTTGTCAAAAAGCTCATTAGACAATCAGGACCTGCAACAGTAGAATAAAAAATGAGAATTAATAAGTAGAAAGAGGAGGATAGTAACCAATACTGACTTTCATCAGACACCTTGTATGCACCTACCATTCATCCAATACTCTCATAAAAAAAATCAACAACTCACATAAGCAATCATAATCAAACGTAAAAAATGCACAAAAGGAATGTATCAGTTATATAGAAGATAAATACTAAAGTAACCTGGGTTTGAAATCATCAGCTTCTCAATAGAAAATATAATAGCATCTCCTGCAAAAAAAATGACAGAAGCTTATGAAAAGGAGCATATATATATGTGTGTGTGCAACAATGGAAAATACACAATCAATATGGAATAAGCAGCAAAGATAAGTATGAGAAAACAGCTCCTCGAGGTATCAACACATAAAGTATCAATGATATATTTATATTTATATATCAAGTATCATCATCAAAATCAAATAAGTAGCCTCATGATCAAATATTAAACAGAACAAAAACTAAGGTAAGGAGTGAAGAAGAGAACAATAGCATCATGCCATCATCATCAAATATCAGTAGTAGTATCATCATCATCATCAAAATAGAACAAAGTTAAGGAGGTAAGGGGGTTACCTCTTGAAACGACAAAGGATGACGGTGGCTCGATGACGGTGGCTGGACAAACGGCATGGTGGCTCATGCACTCTAAAAAATAAGAAAACCAAAACCCCAATAAAGAGATTAAGCAAAAAAAAAAAATAAAAAATAAAAAACCAGATTGGGGTTACCTTTTGTTACTGTTTGCTCCATTCCACCTCTCCTATATCTAAAAATAAAATCAGATAGGGAAGGAAGCACCTTCTGAAATTTGAAGGAAAAAAGAGAGGATATGATAATCACTTAAGGAAAGTACATTGCAAGAGGTGATAGATATTCATACCTTCTGTATTATTGAATTTCAAACAACAAATGTTATCCACCCTTGTGTATCTTTTCATACACCATGACCAAGGCTATTCCTTGCAGATTTGAAAGACTTTTCTGCTTTGATCCTTCTCCTCCTTCATATCCACTCAGGTGGTATCTAGCTCCTATCCTTTTCCTATAACATAAGTGATTAGCCAATGAGAAAAATGACCAGAGTGGAAACCAATGTTCAATGTCAAATGAGATAAAAGATGGGGATATGGTTTAACCAAAAACCTATTGCTAGATGATGCATTGAACGCCTCCTGATATCAACCTAACTTCCAATTATAAAAACTATGAAAAAGAACACGTTTTTTTGGTACAAAAATGAGCTAACTCAATCAATCATAGCAACAACGAAAAAGCTATGCTCCATAAACCAATTATAACAATGAAAGAATCCCTCTTCTGTCTTCACAACACTTCATATACATTCAAAATTATATCAAAACACAATAACAGAACAAAAATAAGACTAAGACTTGGATAATACTTCTCAAAATGAGCTCTTGTTGTTGTTGCTGTTGTAACAGTACAGAACCATCTTCTTCTTGTTTGATGGGTTATCTAGAGTGAGGATAACTTTCCCTGGCTCATTGTTTCTGAATGTGTTCCTGATAGGCCCTCCACGTGAACCAATCTTCTTCCCTTTCTGAACAATGATTGTGTAAGAAGTCTCATCACTCGGAATGTATCAGTTATATAGAAAAAAGGATCCACTTGTGAACCTTCCACTTGTGCTTCCGCCTCCTTAAAGGAAACCTACAAAGTCAAACAATATATTCATCATTTAACATAGAAAACATGAAGAAGGGGAGAAAGAGTTCTCACAATAACGACAACATCATCAACATTGGGCTGAGGAATGACCTTTTTATAGGCCGCGTCATCAATCCTGGGCACCATGATGTCACCGACAATGCAGCCGAGTGGGTGGTACTCAAGGAAGCGGTCGATGGGTTCGCGGAGGAGGATGGCGGCGGTGTGGATCTGGGCGGAGGTGGCCAAATCGGAGAGATTGGACAGGATTTCAACCTCAGCACAAAGCAACCACGAAGGAAGGAAGGAAGGCCTACGGTTAAGAAGAAAACGGAGGCATAGAAGGAGAGCGATGGAAGAACCAATGGAAGGAAGGAAGGAGGAGAAGGGAAATAAAGCAATACTGTACATACAATGAGGGATGCATTTGAAATGAGGGAAGTGGGAGGTAAAATAAGGTAACAACAGGGGAAGGCTGCTGCATTTATTATAGAACAAAAAGACAAGAAGAATAAGCATGCGAACCCATATGAAGACAAGCGTAATAATGTAAGGCATTTGATGCATTTAATGAGTAACAAAGCTCAGCAAGCGCAGGCGGGTCGAACAGCGTAAGCAAGCCAAAAGGGTTAGCTATAGAAAAAAAGGAGATAACACTCCACACATCACGTGCTGCCCAGTTGTGGAGAAAGTCCGGATGGGAGGTGAACAGTGTTGGAGGGTGCAAGTACAACCCTTCATTTGTGTAAGTGTATAGATGTTGGATACATTTGTGACCATTCCCGCCCAAAAGAAGTGAGCATGTGGCCCAGCACCAAAGTTTACAAGGCAAAGCATAATAAATGTGAATATTTAATTGCCATTGAAACATAAGAGTAGTTATTCTTGACTTATTATAAATGATGCTCGACTTATTTCACCGTGGGACCCATGCATGAGTACTCATAAGAGTACTTCTTTTTTTTTTTTTACCCACGCTGCCATGCATGAGTACCATAAGAGTACTTTTTTTTTTTTTGCTTTTCTTTTATATACTATATTATATACTATATTATTATAATATAAAAGGCAAGTGTATCTCACGTTTGCTTTTACCAATCATCGGTTTTTGGTATTTCGGCTTTTTTTTTATAAATCTAATATAAAAAAAAATGCTTTGAGTTTTCTGTGTTCTTTTTATGTACATGTTTTTGTTATTTGAATTTGAATTTTTTTATTATATGCTTCTTGACACAGGTAATGGTCCAAACAAGTAAAATATGAAACAAATGTGCTTCTATCATGCACCGATTTTTGGTGCTTCGGGTCACTTTTTTTATTTAAATATAATATATTTTTATTTTAATAAATATAATACATTAAAAAAAATATGTTTGAGTTTTATGTGTTTTTTTTATGTACATGTTTTTGTTATTTGGATTTGAGTTTTTTTTATTATATGTTTCCGGACACATGTAATGGTCCAAATAAGTAAAAAATAAAACAAGGGTGCTTCTATCATGCACCGGTTTTTGCTACTCCACTCTTTTTTTTATTTATTTTTTTAATAAATCTAATATATTATTGGTAAGTGAAATAAATCTACTCCTGACACGGTTAATGATCCAAACAAGTAAAATATAAAACAAATGTGCTTCTACCATGCACCGGTTTTTGGTGCTCCGGCTCTTTTTTTTTTTAAATTCTTTTTTGATAAATATAATATATTAAAAAAAAATATGCTTTATATTATCTATACTATATTCTAGAGTACGATATAAAAGCAAGAGGGACACCATAGGCAGGAAACCCACCGTGGGACCCACGCCAGTACTCTTTAATTTCTTTTTATTTTTTTAAATAAATATAATATATTAAAAAAATGTTTTTAGTTTTCTGCTTTCTTTTTTTTACATGTTTTTGTTATTTCAATTGAAATTTTTTTATTATATGCTTCCTGACATAGGTAATGGTCCAAACATGTAAAATATAAAACAAAAGTGCTTCTACCATGCACCGGTTTTTGGTGCTCCAACTCTTTTTTATTATTTTATTATTTTAATAAATATAATATATTAAAAAAATATGCTCTGGGTTTTCTGTGTTCTTTTTATGTACATGTTTTTGTTATTTGGATTTGTATTTTTTTATTAAATGATTTTTGACACAGGTAATGGTCCAAACAAATAAAATACAAAACAAATGTGCTTCTACCATGCAACGGTTTTTGGTGCTCCAACTCTTTTTTTTATTTTATTTTTTTAATAAATATAATATATTAAAAAAATGTTTTGAGTTTTCTGTGTTCTTTTTGTGAACATGTTTTTGTTATTTGGATTTAAATTTTTTTTGGTGCTCCGGGTCTTTTTTTTAATTTTAATAAATATAATATATTTTTATTTTAATAAATATAATACATTAAAAAAAATATGTTTTGAGCTTTATGTGTTCTTTTTATGTACATGTTTTTGTTATTTGGATTTGAGTTTTTTTTTATTATATGCTTCCGGACATATGTAATGGTCCAAATAAGTAAAATATAAAACAAAGGTGCTTCTATCATGGACTGGTTTTTTGCTGCTCCAACTCTTTTATTTATTTATTTTTTTAATAAATCTAATATTATTGGTAAGTGAAATAAATCTACTCCTGACACAGTTAATGGTCCAAACAAGTAAAATATAAAACAAAGGTGTAAGGAATCAAGGTTATTATTAAATTAATAAAGAATATTATATTATCAACAATCAAGAATAAAAATGCAAGGAATCAAGGTTAACAATGCAAGGAATCTTCCAGGAGAAGCTTACAACGACAACACACATCAGCTTCTTTTGGAAGCTTCACAATCAAATAGACCACCCTCTGCAGAAATATGCTCTTCAACATGGTTCCTTGCATCGACACCCTTTCTCAGAGGAAAAAAACCAACGAGGGTAATTTAAGGGTAATTTTAGTTTGGGTGTTACAATGAGGGTGAATAAGAATAATGCAAGGCTCATATAATGTGTTTTTGCTATGCTTAAGTTCCTAGAGTTTTCTTATTTTCTATATATTTATGCTTGGTTGGTAGAGTCTAGGGAGAACTTTTCCTTGCAAGGGGCTTGGTAGGGGAATGCTGTCATTTTGTGATTTTGTTAGTCATTTTGTTGCGAATTGTGATCCTTGACTTCCTTCTTCCAGGACGTATTGCGATGGGTCTTTTTGGGAGAACGGTTCCTAAAACTGCAGGTGTGATTTCTGAATTTTTTGCAATTGCATTTTGGTGCATATCATGATTAACATGAACTGAAACCTTGTGTTATTTTTACCCTTTGCAATTGTGTTAATCCTTTTTGCTTTTTTATTGCAGGAAATAAGTATTTAAATCCTTTCACTTTCAATGCGATGAGAACAACAACTCATAGAGGGCTCTATGGAGAAATGAGAACCAAATTGTTGAATTGCATGTTAGGTTTTCGTGAGTAATTTAACAACTCAGTTCATGGATTTGCTTTTTAATGAGAAATTTTATGTTACCTTAGTCCATATGTTTTATAACAATTCTTGTATGTACTTTGTGATAACAAAACCCATAGCAGGCATATATTAAAATGGTAAGTTGATTATCATGTTGTTTGTTGCAACTTTTTGTTTATACTATTGCCAACTAATTGTGTATATGCTTACTTATAGAGAAGATGTCTTCGTAAAAATTGATATATTGAGATCGAAGATCAGAGTAACATTAATTTGGAAAAGTGTTGGTTGATGGTTGCTACTTGTAACACAACCAATGTTCTGCCATTTATGTCATGAATTTTGGAGCAGAACAATATCTAACTTTAATTGTAATTTCATATGCAATTGATGTCATATGATCTTCTTTCTGATAGAATGTTGTAATGCATAGCTATATAACCTTGCAAATATTTGAGAAACAAAAGTGTTCAGTCGTAGTTGTTGGTCTCCCTTGAATTCACAAGTAGTTATAGTACTTTTGGTTTGCATGGTTTCATCATGTTTTACTCTATCAAGTGGATTATACAACATTCTTAGTCTTATTCTTATTCATATACTCCATACACTGAGATAGTTTTTTTAGTTAGACTTAACCTTTTGTTTCCTTATGAGTAAACCTTGCAAATTTTGTTTCTATTTTTTAGTTAGACACTTTTTTTGGTTGACCCTCTTTAATATGAATTATAACATTAGATTTCTAAACTATTATTTTAATTCTATATGCCAAATGGACAAGGTAAAAATAGAAAGCGGAAGTATGTAAATTGCATACATTAGAAAAATAATAATCTAATATTTGTGTATATTCAACATTTTGTAAATTATATATGTTAAAAAGCTTATGCAATAAATTCCGCACGGGTCAACCAACTAGAGAATGTTCCATCTTTTGTCCTCAATTTCTTTCTTGCCATTCTTAATACAAATACTTCGTTACGAATTCTTCCTAAAGATAATTTAAATATTATTCATTTTTTCACCAAATTTTACAAATTATTTCTTTTATAACCCAATTTTTGCTAACAATATTTTTACACATAATTTTTTTATATCATATTATTATATTCTTTTGGTTATGACCCGTCCTCACTTAGTACTCCCTCCGGTCCTTATTATTGGGCATACTTAACCGAATTACACATACCAAGGAAAGTGATTGATTTTATGAATTCTATGAGAATATATTGTAACATTACAATTTTACCCTCTTAACTTTTCTTGGAAAATTCACACTCATTAATGAACAACAAAAAACACATAGATAGTCAAAACATTTAATAAGGGCAAAAAAGAGAAAAATCAATAAATGATGCATAGAAAATATAAAGTGACTTATAATTAGGACCAAAAAAAATTTCTAGAATGTGACCTATATATAGGATCCGAAGGAGTACCATCTAATTATGTGTAATTTTACATGAACGTGGTGAATGGGCAAAGTTGGAAATGAAACTTTAACCCACGTTTTTATTAGTAACTGATTTCTTATCTCTTGTGCACAGTAATAGGATACTGAAGGCCTTGAAAATTGTTGCTAGCATTGTAAACTTAAATTGTGCTCATCATTTTTCAAGGCCCTGATATTTCTTTTATCTTCTCCTCATCTCAACCGTTTTCCAATGGCTTCATTTATTAACATTCATTTTTCAAGATTGTTGAATTGTATTTATTCCATATAATTTTTTCTCATTCTCTATGCATTCCTTTAGCACCTTGAACTGATGTTCGTTATTAAGAACCCTTGGATTCATTTCTTAATGTATAAAAAGAGCTTTTGGTCTGGTGGTTGGTAGTTGGTACTGGACGATCATGGTGGTCCACCAGCGAGCGGTGGAGCGCTGATATTGGGGCCGTTTTTGCATAAAGACACCCTGCGAAGATGGGTGTTTTCGCGGGTGGTGATGCATGCTACCAACGATTCTATTCACGGCGATTCCCCGAAGTAATCCATTAGGTTTACTCTAATGTGTTACCATTCCTTACTCATTGTTCTAATTGTACATCAATTTGGATTTTGGTATGGGTTTACTTCCCTTTCCATTTGTTATTATTGCATCTTGCACCTTAATAATTTCAGTTTTAATTTATACATTTTCTCACCATTGAGTTGTCTAGATTTAAAGCCTAAAACTTTAGCTCAACTCTATTGTTTCAATTTTGTTAACTTGCTTATCAACTGTTTGATTAATGTTGTCAGTGAAAATCTCAACTTTTGTTTCTTAATTCTAATTCCTCATATATATTTGGTTGTACAAAATGCAGAGGTGGCCATATCATAAAACTTCTCCGTAGTTGCTAACCATGATGATCATATATTAATATTAGGTATTGTTAATCTACAAATGTTCTATTCAGCCAAAGTATTTTTTGGAGATTTTTGGATGTTGCTAGCTGATGATAGTGTCTATCAAAGGTGAGGAGTTTAAAATAGTTGGATCTGAAATTGAAGTTTGAGGTGCTGTAACACCTAAGTTTATTTATCCTTTTATACCCTTAATTAAAAATAGCAACTTGAAAATTTCTTTTAACTTATAAATTGATTAGTAAAAACTCTTAGTTATTTTTAATTCATAAGGAAATCTCCCGTCAAACGGACGGAGTTTCGTTTGTTTTTAAGACTTTTCCAAAATTTCTGCTTCCCTGCAACCTGATAAATAACATATTTTCAAATTTCAAAGCCAGCAGGGCTATTCACATATATATATATATATATATATATATATATATATATATATATATATATATATATATATATATCAGCTAGTGCATCTTCGTGCACGCATCAGAAACAAGTTTAAAACATCAGAATCTAGTCATCAGAGTTAGCGGAATATAAACAAGTTAGGATAACAGTTTTTCCCCAAAATAGACCCCTTTCCCAAAAGGAGTCGTCCTGGGCCCCAAAAGCTATTTACATTTATCTACAACAAAAAGGATTCACATCATCGGGCCCAGGACATTTTCATGTCCTACATAATAATAAGTGATCTACTCTCCCTGTGAGGGAGAGTACTCCTGCTCGGCCTGATTTTGTGCAAACTCTTCCTCAGTACCTGTGGAGATAGTAAGGAGTGAGTATTACACATAAAATGGGGAGGCAGTTTCCAGATAAGACATAATGCAACACTAAGCCATACACATATAACAATTCAATCACAACATCATAAATAAGAGTCAATTCATCACAATTCAATTTCAAGTATTCATTAGTTTCTCAAATCGATTTTTATTTAACATTTTCTTAAGTCTTTCGTTCCATGTATTTTAATCATATTTATATTCCTTTTTATCTGTCCCTGGTCACGACCTACTGCGTCTGCACTCCTGTGCACTCACGACTTACTGCGCTCGGGTAATCCCCTGGTCACGACCTACTGCGTCTGCACTCCTGTGCACTCACGACCTACTGCGTTCGCACCACCGCGCGATAACGACTTACTGCGTCCGGGTAATCCCCTGGTCACGACCTACTGCGTTCGCACCACCGTGCGATAACGACTTACAGCGTCCGGGTATAATACAATCTCCCCTGGCTGAGCCTGGGTATAATTCATTTAGTTCCTTTATCATTATCAATTCTTTAGCAAATTTCCATTACTCAAAATTAATCACCACATTACACATTTCCACTATCCAATGATCACGAATATATTTTATAACTTAATTAGCACAATTCAACTTAATATCACAAAATGCAATATATCAACATCAAAATAAATTCCCTAAGTCATAAATTCTATTCTAACAATTATTCTATAACATATCAACCTAAACTAACACAAAAATCTTAGTACCCATTATATGCATATTGTAAACTAAACCCCAGAGTAAGGTAATACTCACTATAACCCACTCCTTACCTTAAATTAGTAAAGAGAAAATAGAACCTTAGTGAGCCCCAGCTCAAAATCTTGGAAACTTGAACTTCCTAAGTCTAGCTTGCCACCTCAATAAGGAAATGATGAAATGTTGGCACACAACCCTATTTGATAGTGCACAAGAAGAATGATCCTTTTCCTTGCCTTGGTTTGAGTTGGAAGGCATAAAGCAAAGCTCCTACATGACCATGGGTGCAAGAACCCTAAGGGTTTTAGAACAAAAATTCATGAACTAAGGAGAGTTTGAATGAAAAGGAAAATAACTCATGGCATGAAGCTACTTACCCAATCAATGGTGGAAAAATTGAAAACCAAGAAGGATGGAAGAGGGAGCCACACGTGTGAACCAAGGGAGGAGAAAGGGATGAGCTTCAATCAAAATCCATGGTGTAAGGCTTGATGGGTGTGTTCGATTCTGGGTTGAGGTGCCCAAAAATCAAGTGCGTATGGTGGATTGGTGATGGAAATGTTCTTGGAATTGAGAGAAACTTGATGAAGGTGGTGGGTTTGTTTGGAGTTGAAAGGTGATGAAATGAAGTATTTTTGGTGCTTTATTTTTCTGCCAAAAAGCCAAGAAGATCGTGTGGCCATGGTGCCATGCTTTGGCACCAAGTTTCAACTTGGACGCACCAGATTTAATTCTGGCCTGCGCGCTCGCGCTCGAGCGCGGGTCTGGCGCTTGAGCGCCAGATAGGCACCTGACCGAGCTTGGCTGGTGCGCAACATCGCTCGCCTGGGCGAATTGGTGCCTCGCCTGGGCGAGTTTTTCACTGTCTGGTGCACCAAATGAATAGTGCACCCGCCTGGGCGGATGACTCGTGCGCCTGGGCAAAAATCAGGGTTTCCAACCTTCGATTCGCCATAACTTTTTTGTCAACCGTCGGATCGAGTCCAAATTTTTAGACAAGCTTCTTCACCCCATAAACTTCATATCCAACGGTGGAATTTATTTTCTTAGCATCACATGATAAATTCCTAATTTTCTCTTTTCGGTCGATTTCTAACATCTAAAACGCCGATTTAACTCCCGATTTCGCTTATTTGACTTTGCCCAAAGCCACAACTGCCTTCTATACAACCCCTAGGACTTATAATCACCACTCACCTATCTACCAAAATTCATTAAGTAACTTTTTCCAATTTTTCTAAGGTTTTTAATTAATAATTTCATTTAAATCAAAGTTTAGGATGTTACAATTCTCCCCCACTTACTGGAATTTCGTCCCCGAAATTCCATTCTGTCCCTTAATTGGAGAACCACCCCACTGATAAACCTTTAGCCTACGGTTTGGATTTTCCTCCTATTTTAGTTCGTCTACTTCTCGACTCACTTTTACTTAGACAAAACCCAAGTTGGATTGCTAAGTTACTCCCCCACTTGGCATTAACATACTATATCATCTCGATACCCTAAGGTAAGAGACCGATTGTATCCGCTTTTGATCGTCTCCCATGGAACTTCCGACGAAGAACGCAAGAATTAAACGATGACAATTACTAAATCCATAGAATTTCACGAAGAATTTATGTTGCTATTTTAGGGAGACAGAATAAGATCATGTAATCCACAGACTTTTGCAGAATACAACGGATCATGGCTAGAACTGTACTCGTCCATAAGGAACGAGCCGAGTAGATAAAACGGGGACTCCAGGGATAATGAATATTCCAGGATGAGAATTAAGGGTAAGTCGTGAACTCGCTCTTCTTAGTCGGCTGGAAGGAGGCAATCTTTGATTATGACGTAAAAGCCATTACTCTATAATCGCATCGGACCAAATAGAATAAGAAGAAAGAGATCCACTTTTACTAATCGAATCATTAGTCAAAGTTTTACAGAAATAGTAATGGAGCATTCAAATGATGATTGGGTAATCATGATCCAAGGTGGGCATATATATACTTGAGATTTAGGTGTTTCGTTGTTCACTAAGCTAACTCTATAGAGTTATAAACCAAGTCTTGATGCTTGTTAATGACCAAACTTTCACCTACTTTGAATCAAACCTTCAAGGATGCTTGAATAAATTCGGTATAGACTAAGAGTGTCTATGGAATCTGACTCTTATGTCACTTTTAGGGGTCACAACACGCTTAAGATTTAGACCACTTCTACGATTGAAGGCCAAGCGGTGTTTTACCACTTGTGGTTGGTCAATCATTAAAATTGTTCAGCCTCGATGTGGAGACTTCACTAATTCATTAAGTTTTGTTCTCATGACAGAGGGTCATCTAGGAATCTTGGTAAGATTCCCAGTAAGTTCTGGATTACCCATATTCGGTTCGGTCTCTATGATAGTTAGAGTTAGTTCATGTAAGGTTTTGCTTAACTCGTCCCAGAATTCTAATATGCATCAATACTATTCTACGACAGGGAAAAACATCATAAGATTCTCCTTCCTTCCGTTTTGTTCTAGGTCAAATTCTAGATCCTTCAATAAGTTTTGGGAAAGGTATTTTTTCGGTCAGTTGACTTTCTTACAAGGGTTTTACTTCTTGGAAGCCACTGTTTCGGCCGTCTCGATTTCACTTAAAAGGTTGTGATGATAGTATCCGTTAATAGATGCGAAGATTGAGGTGATCAATCCCAATCTCACGTCTATTAATTGTACATCACTGTTAAATGGTTGTTGACAATGTTATCATTTAACAAATGCAAGGATTAGAGTGATCAGTTCTAACCTCACACTCCATTAGATAATAACATTATCGCAGTTCTTGCTTAAGCGTCTTAACTAATGCCTTACACTTATAAGCTCTTTCTACGGTCAGATTTATTTTGGTATATCACTAAATTTTCCACGGTTTTCTGTTATAAGGACTCAGAAGTTCTAAGTCTTTTCCTATGACCACTAATTTCCAGAACGAGACCTAAATCAGGAATACAATCAGAGGAATGTAGCTATCAAAGCGACGTCGAAGAAAATCGCTTCCTACAATACCTAAGGGCATTGGTTGATTGATTTTCGTTCGCTTAGGCCCAACATTAACTTATTTTGAACTATTGGCCAGCCATTTAAAATAGATAGAGGGAGTATACTTCATATGGTTTTACTAAAAGCTTAACAAGGGTAGAAACTTACAGCTCCTAAGATGTTCATAATTTTATAGGGCGACTAGGGAAAATTTGCAAGAATACTCAATTTCCTAATTCCAACAATAACTACAAAAGATCGCAACATACAAGACGTACCCCTCGGAATATGCTGATTTCCAGGTGCCTGCTGCTGCTGTGACATAACTGCTTCCTCCCGTACACCCTTCAGGGGACAATTTGCAATGAAATGCCCCAGTTGCCCACATTGAAAACAATGCCCTTTCGTACTTTTTCTCAGCACCTTCCAACATTCGCCCCCATGAAACTTCCCACAATGGACACAAGTAGACTTGGGAAACTGAGGGGTTACCATCAGCCTTGCTTTCTTTGAAGTAACCCTCTCGATCTCAGGTTTAGAATGAACCTTTGATTTCCCTGTGGCACCTTTCGACCTCGCCATACCTTTATCCCAAACGCTGGCCCAATGTACTAGCTGAGCAAAGTTGTCCTTGGGTACCTTTCCAAGAACTGCTCTAAGATCTCCACGGAGTCCTGCAAGGAACTTGATGCATTTGATTTCTTCATTCACACCCTTATAGCTGGTACCATAGCGAATCAGATCCTCAAATTTCCCTACATATTCCTCAACACTCATGTTCTCTTGTCTCAAGCATAGGAAAGCACGTTCCTTCTCCTTTCGGACATCTTCGAAAAGATACTTTCCCCGGAACCTTTCCTTGAATGCGTCCCATGTCACTTTTTGTTCATTGGTCTCCATACACTTTTGAACCTGCTCCCACCACCGCTCTGCTTCTCCAACGAGTGCATATTTAACCAGAAGGACTTTCTGTTCCTCAGGCGGCGATATATCGTGGAGAATTTCTTCTATCTCCCGAAGCCACTTCCGAGTTACATTCGGATTATAGCCACCCTCGAACTTAGGGGGACCATGCCACTTGAATTCAGTCAACCAATGAATTTCAGCTGGGGAGGGATCCTGAATTGCCTGAGATGACTGGTTAAGTGAGGCTATGGTTGTCACAGCCGTAGCCACCAATTCAGCTTGCCTTTGATTGATTTGGACCAAACTCTCTATGATTGCAGCGATCCTATCATCGTCACTGCGCCTGCTTGCCATAACTTCTAATACTAGAAAAATGACAAGTTAATACATATATTATTTAGCAGTAATAACTACTCTATCTTATTACTCTAATTTAGTCACTTATTTACTCATATCGGTTACTCGCTTGGTGAGTAACCATTTGGAGATGTGAGTCCACACTCCAAAGGCCGAGGAAAACTGCTCTGATACTACAAAATGTAACACCTAAGTTTATTTACCCATTTATACCCTTAATTAAAAATAGCAACTTGAAAATTTCATTTTTAACTTATAAATTGATTAGTAAAAACTCTTAGTTATTTTTAATTCATAAGGAAATCTCCCGTCAAACGGACGAAGTTTCGTTTGTTTTTAAGACTTTTCCAAAATTTCTGCTTCCTTGCAACCTGATAAATAACATATTTTCAAATTTCAAAGCCAGCAGGGCTATTCACACACACATATATATATATATATATATATATATATATATATATATCAGCTAGTGCATCTTCGTGCACGCATCAGAAACAAGTTTAAAACATCAGAATCTAGTCATCAAAGTTAGTGGAATATAAACAAGTTAGGAAAACAGTTTTTCCCCAAAATAGACCCCTTTCCCAAAAGGAGTCGTCCTGGGCCCCCAAAAGCTATTTACATTTATCTACAACAAAAAGGATTCACATCATCGGGCCCAAGACATTTCCATGTCCTACATAATAATAAGTGACCTACTCTCCCTGTGAGGGAGAGTACTCCTGCTCGGCCTGATCTTGTGCAAACTCTTCCTCAGTACCTGTGGAGATAGTAAGGAGTGAGTATTACACATAAAATGGGGAGGCAGTTTCCAGATAAGACATAATGCAACACTAAGCCATACACATATAACAATTCAATCACAACATCATAAATAAGAGTCAATTCATCACAATTCAATTTCAAGTATTCATTAGTTTCTCAAATCGATTTTTATTTAACATTTTCTTAAGTCTTTCGTTCCATGTATTTTAATCATATTTATATTCCTTTTTATCTGTCCCTGGTCACGACCTACTGCGTCTGCACTCCTGTGCACTCACGACTTACTGCGCTCGGGTAATCCCCTGGTCACGACCTACTGCGTCTGCACTCCTGTGCACTCACGACCTACTGCGTTCGCACCACCGCGCGATAACGACTTACTGCGTCCGGGTAATCCCCTGGTCACGACCTACTGCGTTCGCACCACCGTGCGATAACGACTTACAGCGTCCGGGTATAATACAATCTCCCCTGGCTGAGCCTGGGTATAATTCATTTAGTTCCTTTATCATTATCAATTCTTTAGCAAATTTCCATTACTCAAAATTAATCACCACATTACACATTTCCACTATCCAATGATCACGAATATATTTTATAACTTAATTAGCACAATTCAACTTAATATCACAAAATGCAATATATCAACATCAAAATAAATTCCCTAAGTCATAAATTCTATTCTAACAATTATTCTATAACATATCAACCTAAACTAACACAAAAATCTTAGTACCCATTATATGCATATTGTAAACTAAACCCCAGAGTAAGGTAATACTCACTATAACCCACTCCTTACCTTAAATTAGTAAAGAGAAAATAGAACCTTAGTGAGCCCCAGCTCAAAATCTTGGAAACTTGAACTTCCTAAGTCTAGCTTGCCACCTCAATAAGGAAATGATGAAATGTTGGCACACAACCCTATTTGATAGTGCACAAGAAGAATGATCCTTTTCCTTGCCTTGGTTTGAGTTGGAAGGCATAAAGCAAAGCTCCTACATGACCATGGGTGCAAGAACCCTAAGGGTTTTAGAACAAAAATTCATGAACTAAGGAGAGTTTGAATGAAAAGGAAAATAACTCATGGCATGAAGCTACTTACCCAATCAATGGTGGAAAAATTGAAAACCAAGAAGGATGGAAGAGGGAGCCACACGTGTGAACCAAGGGAGGAGAAAGGGATGAGCTTCAATCAAAATCCATGGTGTAAGGCTTGATGGGTGTGTTTGATTTTGGGTTGAGGTGCCCAAAAATCAAGTGTGTATGGTGGATTGGTGATGGAAATGTTCTTGGAATTGAGAGAAACTCTATGAAGGTGGTGGGTTTGTTTGGAGTTGAAAGGTGATGAAATGAAGTATTTTTGGTGCTTTATTTTTCTGCCAAAAAGCCAAGAAGATCGTGTGGCCATGGTGCCATGCTTTGGCACCAAGTTTCAACTTGGACGCACCAGATTTAATTCTAGCCTGCGCGCTCGCGCTCGAGCGCGGGTCTGGCGCTTGAGCGCCAGATAGGCACCTGACCGAGCTTGGCTGGTGCGCAACATCGCTCGCCTGGGCGAATTGGTGCCTCGCCTGGGCGGGTTTTTCACTGTCTGGTGCACCAAATGAATAGTGCACCCACCTGGGCGGATGACTCGTGCGCCTAGGCGAAAATCTGGGTTTCCAACCTTCGATTCGTCATAACTTTTTCGTCAACCGTCGGATCGAGTCCAAATTTTTAGACAAGCTTCTTCACCCCATAAACTTCATATCCAACGGTGAAATTTATTTTCTTAGCATCCCATGATAAATTCCTAATTTTCTCTTTTCGGTCGATTTCTAACATCTAAAACGCCGATTTAACTCCCGATTTCGCTTATTTGACTTTGCCCAAAGCCACAACTGCCTTCTATACAACCCCTAGGACTTATAATCACCACTCACCTATCTACCAAAATTCATTAAGTCACTTTTTCCAATTTTTCTAAGGTTTT
The DNA here is from genome assembly GCA_037953625.1 of Crotalaria pallida. Lineage (NCBI taxonomy): Eukaryota > Viridiplantae > Streptophyta > Magnoliopsida > Fabales > Fabaceae > Crotalaria > Crotalaria pallida. Next base: position 32,111,832 of record CM075653.1, read on the forward strand.
TAATTAATAATTTTATTTAAATCAAAGTTTAGGATGTTATAGGTGCTGCAGTTAAATGGATGTCATTTCTATATTCAAACCCATGTTGCTGCAATAGTTAAAGGTGTGGTGAGTGAGACTAGGCTATAGATATTTTTTTTTCTTCCAAAAATGAATTAGTAAAGGAAAGCTCTAAGATGAAAGTTTTGTGCAACACATAGCCATAACAGTGCAAATTTTAAATTATCATAACTTTTGCAAATTATATTTCTCTTTGTTCAATTTTTTGTCTCACCTGTCACCATTCTTTGTGTTTCAATGTTTTTTAGGTATAATATTTGTATATATAATGTGATTTCACTTAAATTAAATTGCTTTAAAACTTAATCATTAGAGCTTTCTTGCACATGGATGGAGGAGTCCTATGATTTAGAGAAAAAAAAATTAATACTGTAATCTATGTTGTTAGTTTCTTTTGCATTGAAAGGAAATCCACCGATTCATGCTGCTCATTAGAAAAGATGTGGATAGATCTAAGTGAAATAGAATAATCATGTGTTTGTGTTGTCCATGGAAATTAATAATGATGCTGAGCCCAAGTTCTCGAACTGCTAATGGATATGAAGGTGACAAGCACCAACTAATGAATCAACCTGCATTTGCAAGGCTCAACCGTGAAGCTAAGAGATAGTTTCATGTAGCTAAAAATTTGTATAGAGCTCTAGTTCTTAGTGTATTGTTTAATATAGTAGTTTATAATCGGGTGCTTTGCTGTATGTAACTCAACTTTCATGTACAATGTTTGTTTTGCGGCCTTACTTTTGTGTCCCCAACTTTTTTTCTTTTAAAAATAAAATATTATTACCAACGAACAAATACATAAACAAAGTCCCAAAGCCTTCATGTTTAATGTCACCTTGTAGGAAGGATTCATTAGCATAAAAGCTTCAATGGAGTAAAGAAGAATTTTTTTTCTAATTAGTTTTTTTTTTTAAATTTGCCTTTGTTAAGTTGTTGTAAGTTATTTACTCCTTTCGGGCGTGTAAAGTTCTTTGTGAAAATTTAGTGCTATTGAAAATTTGAATATTTAATATATTTTTTCAAGGTTACTCATATTTACCTCCTTAATCCCCATTTTCCGCCTAATCACCCATTAATAATATAATCTCTTTACTAATCACATTATTACTACTAGTAATTTTACCCGTGCATCGCACGGGTTTAATTTTTTATTTTTTTAAAAAAAATTTGATTATAGATTTTGGAAATATGTCTTTTTAAATAATAAGTTAATAAGAACTTTTTATAAAAATGATTTACATGTATTTAGAAATGAACAGTCATAAACATTAACCTTTGAATCTAGTTTCAGCTACGAACTTTTTCATTAATAAAAATTAACTAATAATGTATCAACTATGTGATTTCTAATTTTAATTAACAACATAATTTCTTATATTAGAAAAAAATCCAACTCATTTTGATTTTTGTTTTATTTAATCCATCATTCCAAATGCATTTTGTCAGTAATTCGTTTTGCAAGTCCAAATGCAGCTATTTTTTTTAACATATATATATCATCATCATCATCATTATTATTATTACATCTGTCCCAAAATATAAGACATGTTTTTACACTTTAATTAATTCGTGTTTATAAGATTCGAACTTTCAAATTACTTGCTTGTATTAGAACTTCATAATTGTAAATAAGTATATTGTCTAAAGTATAAAATAACGCATTGTAACACCCCTAATTTTCGTCTCCCCAATTAACCAAGAAATTAATTATAACAATTATTTTATAATTGATTTATATTGATTTTGGAGGTTTTAGTTTTTGTACAGTATGTGTTTTTATATATAAAAATATGAGATATATTTTTATATGGTTATTTTGTACAAAAATGTGAATATTGTAATTTAGTCCTTGGGTTGGGACCTAATTGCAATATTAAAAGGTTTTTGAAGAAAGAGTAATTAAATTATTAATTTTTGAATTTTATCAATATGTAACCGGTTACACGATGAACTCAGAAAACTGGGTTAGTGCGTTTGACGAGTAATCAAGCCAAAACCCAGAAATCTGCCACGAATGCATCCTTCTCTTGGTGGAGTAGGACGTGTCAACATGCATGTTAGTCTGATTTCTCTATAAATAGCCCAATTGATCGAGATTTTGGCTCATTTGTTGATTTGAAGTGCTGATGCTCTGTTTAGGGTTCTGTGATTCGTCTCTGAAATTCTCCTTCGTTTCTGAGAGTTAGAACATGAGTGATACACTGTTACAAAGCTTACATCAAGGGCTTTGTATTGATATAAGGTTTGTGAGTTGAGAATTTCTGAGCTAGGAGAAATCGATTCATGAAGTTGGAGATTCAAAACTGTCACAGTTCTGTATTGGGTTTCTGGAACTGACTTTGAGCTTTGATTTTGGTAAGCTCAAGCCTTCTCTTGTTCTAGACTTGATTTCCTTTCAAAGTTCATGTTGCATGGTTTTGATAATGACCATTTTCCCTAATTTCCATGTCCATTTCATGTTCCAAATTCCTTGATCAATCTACCCTGTCAAAACGATTCTGGTTTGAGGAGGAGCTTTGGGTGTTTGGTGTTCTACCTCAAATCTCTGCTCAAATCTTGTTCAAGCACAAACCTAAGGTAAGGGGGAAGCTTACTATTTGCTAGAATGAGAATAAATTGTGGTAGAATATAGGATGAGTCACCAAGAGACTCAAAGGGCATAAGTTGAAATGGTTAAATGGCTTGGAGGCCAATTTGAGCTCAATTGTTGTTTTGAGCAATGTTATCTGGATGCATGCAAGCTATGTTGATGTTGATTTCATGGCTTAATGGGATATTATGTGAATTGATGCATTAAGTTGTGAAATATGTGCAATTAAGTGCAATTTGAGTATCTAAATTGAATGCATGCAATATAGATAGGTTTCTGTGGTTGAACACACTAGAATTAAGGTATGTGAACTCTATTTATGAATGAAATTGGTTAAATTTGAGTATGGTAGAAAATGGTGTGAAAAACCTCATTTTTCAATGTATTTCTGCCTAATCTAACCGGTTAGTCGAAATCTGTAACCGGTTAGAGACTGTCAATTTTCAAAGAAAATGAATTTCTGAAATTTGCTAAATGTCCATACCATTTGTACTCAAGTTTAAGCTAAAATTTCATACAAAGACCAATCTAAAACTATGTGTTTGAGCACTGTTTGGTTTAGATTGGAGGTGATGAGTTAATACCTTAATATCAAATGATAATTTCAAGAAGAAATTATGCACAAATGAAATGGGATTATGACTTAGATCTTTTGAATGATAATATGTGTTGAACTTGAGGTATTTTGATATGCTAAGACCTTGGTATTGGATTGAGTAGAGAATTCAAGAAAGGATTCTTTGAAAATCAGTGGTTTCAAGTTCAGGTCTGTAATTCTAACCGGTTAGGTGGTGATGTAACCGGTTAGTACCTGAAACTTAAAAATAAAAGTTAAGTTTTTAAGTAATGATTTTTAATACCAATGATTATATTCTCTCAATCCAGGTCTATGAGCATATGTTAAATTTAAATTCAAAGGTGAATTTTATGAGTAAAGCCATACCTCAAGATATCATTCAGAAGTTGTGCTTTTTCTAAGTCATAACTGTAGTGGACCTATAGTAAACCGAGCGAATAACCGACCGTATCCTCATTACTCTAGTTGATATGATGCTGAAACAGGGCTTTCGGTCGGAGACATACATCGAGCAAACTGGGTATCTACTGAGAAGTTACCTATAGATAAGATTAGCTCCGAGCACAGGATTTTATTCCTTATCCTTATCGTTTACAGTCTTATCAAGCTATAACTACTCTTAGATTCCCACGACTCTTGGTTAGATATAACAGCATTGGATAGAATTTATCATCTACAGGGTTTACGGTTATGATCTTATCATATCCTATACAAATCCTAGTTGAATTCTTCCTCCTAAGAAGCCTTATCAAGACGGCTCACAGCATACAGGTAATCCCCTATAAGAACCACCATGCTATAGGGGCTAAGGTACGTCTTCTCATCCCTAAGTTGACACAAGCACACACATTGTTGACTAGGGAGAACCTGATTATCCCAACTGGATCTTCAGAAATCCTAAAGAGTCCTACATTAATATCTTGACTGCGATCATTCTTCAAAGCTCTTCCATAGCTTTAAGGTTGATCTCGGTTAAGAACACGACATTAAGAACACGACATTGGCGCCGTCTGTGGGAAACGAATAACATATCATTCCCACCACCATCATGGTTACCACTTGAAGCCAAGTGGGTGATCTGCGAGATCGCATCACCCGTACCCGTGGCAGGCCTAGAAACACTGATACCAACGATCCGCAACCACACTCTGCTGGTGATCTGCGTAATGTTCTCAACTAAAACCGTGGGAGCACTGCACCACCGCCACAAACGTCTCAATCTGGGGCTAGAAATAACCCCCAACCACCAGACCAATCACAAAGCCAGCCACCTCAAAACCATAGCCAAAGCCGTAGCAGAAATCACGCTACTCATTCCCAAATACCACGATCCTCCCTTCCTAGGGCAGGGAGTAACCCTCAGCCTTTGCAGGTTTTACCAACCATAATGAGACCACCACCACCACCACCCCCTCCTACACCCCCACCCTCCACCCATGGCGACTCAAGTAGCACAGCCCCTACCACCCGCGACACGTCTAGGACCACTGGAAACCGAGTACATCATGGACGAAACACCCAACGAACCCCTCCCGCTCCACCTAATCCTGACCACATAAGCACAACTCCTAGAACTAGGTTGAATCCGGGAAGAACCGCCCAAGGAAATTCTCGCCGTAGCCATTCCGTCGGAAGGTCCTACGCAACTTCAGCTTCGACTCGGGCTCGGGAGCAGGAGATGATTAATATCCTAAACAGACAGACAGCTCTAATCGAACAACAAGGACGGGCTATTGCCGACCTACAACAACAAGCGATGGCCAGGTTGGTACAAACTCAAACAACTGTTCCTCCCCAAACTACTACACCCCAAACCAACAACCCACAACCTCTCCCGGTAATGCAACTTCCTCCACCGATAAACACACATAACAGCCTTACCACAAACCAGGAGCAGGGAGATTTTCACCCTGGTCACCCCTTTACACCCCATATCATGTCATTTCAAACTCCACAAGGTTACTTGGGCCCCTCAAACGTTCCACACTACAACGGCCTAACCGATCCGGTAGACCACATTGTATCATATGAGGGTGCGATGAATTACTATGGGGGAGAGGAAGAAATGAAATGCCGAGCTTTTTCTATGACTCTCGAACCCTCAGTGTTACGTTGGTACTCGTCCCTCCCTCGAAATTCAATAAATTCATGGGAGGAGATGAAAAGAGTATTTCTGAACAGATATACAGCTAGCTGCATCCAACCCAAGTCCGACCATACCCTTGCTGCAGTGACACAAAGACAAGATGAGTCCTTGAAAGATTATTTATCACGCTTCCACGCCGAAGCTAGCACAGTCCCTCGTTTAGAACCTGGTGTAGCAGTGCTTTTGTTTACATAAGGTTTGCAAACAGGAGATTTCAGAAAGTCGTTGATCGGAAAACCTCCGAAAGACATGGCCGAGTTAAGACTAAGGTCGAACAAATTCATCAATTTGGAGGAATTCCACAAAGGACAGAAAATCAGAGAAGAGAGACAGCGGACAAATCCTCAAGGCCAAAACAAACAGAAACGTGACGAACGTTTTGGTAACAGACACGACAGAAACGACCGAGATCGAAGGGTTCCTCCGAGGAATAAGTTTCAGGATTACACCCCGTTAACCGTTCCAAGGAGCCAGATATTAAGGGAGACTATGCAGACTGACTTACGCTCGGCCCAAAGACCCCCGTCTTTAAGAAAGGGCGCACAGCGTGATAGGTCGAAGTATTGTGACTTCCACAGAGGTTATGGCCACACTACCGACGAGTGCATATGGCTACGTGATTTGATTGAAGAGATGATCAGAGATGGCAAGCTACAACAGTATATCAGGGACACAGCCGGCCGAAGGAGCAGAAATAGATCTCCGTCTCCAGCAAAATCCAAGCGACAAAGAAGCAAATCACCAGACGATCGGGACACTGGGAGGCAGAAAACCGATCCTCTTACTGCTCCTAAGTCAAACACAAATAAAAGCGACTTCCTAGTTAATACCATTGTGGGAGGTTTTGCCGGAGGTGGGGAGAAGAAAGCTGATAGAAAAAAGTACTTCAACAAAAAACATTCCCATTATTTTTGACGACGAGGATTTAGATGGAATACTCCCGGGCCATAATCACCCCATGGTAATAACTGCTCTGATTGGAAATTATGAGGTAAAACGTGTTTTTATTGATCAAGGTAGTTCGGCGGATATAATGTTTTTCCCGTTATTCAAAGCTTTGAAACTCAGGGAGTGTAATCTCACTCCCTTTGAAGGAGAACTGATTGGTTTTACTGGGGACACTGTTGAACCAAAGGGTTACATCCAACTCCCCGTAACCCTCGGTCAACAACCCTCAGCCAGGACCGAGATCGTAAAGTTTTTGGTGGTTGATTGTCCGGCAGCATATAATGCCATTTTTGGGAGAACATCTTTGCAAGCATTTGGGGCAGTGGTATCAACAGTTCATTTGGCCATGAAGTTCGTCGGAACTGATGATAGAGTCGTAACGGTCAAAGCAGAGCAGGATGCAGCAAGAAAATGTTATAATGCTAGCCTGGGGAAAGTGAAAAGCAAGGATCCGAGCAATCTAGAAAGAGTTTCTTTGGGTAAGGGAAATGTCAACCTGGCGGACCTGGATATGCGGGACCAGTCCGACAGAAATAGACCGACCCCAAAGGGACAGTGGGAGTTCTTGACACTATCTGATGACCCCCTCAAGCAAGTGAAAATTGGTTCAGATTTACCCGTATGTATTAAAGAAGAATTGGCTGCACTATTAATCGCGAATAAAGATTTATTCGCTTGGACATCAGCCGACATGCCTGGAATCGACCCCAATTTTATTTGTCACAAGTTGAGCATCATTCCGGGGTCGAAGCCAGTGGCACAGCGTAAAAGAAAAGTTAGTACGGAAAAGGCGATTGCAATTGAGGAAAAGGTTGCTGAACTACTCTGAGCTGGTTTCATTAGGGAAATTGACTACACAGACTGGTTAGCTAACACCGTCTTGGTCAAAAAGCCCAATGGAAAATGGAGAATTTGTGTTGATTACACAGACTTGAACAAGGTCTGTCCTAAAGATCAATACCCACTCCCTGTTATTGATAAACTCGTCGACAGTTCAGCAGGATACAAACTCTTATCATTTATGGACGCTTACTCTGGTTACAACCTGATCGAGGCCGTACCCGATACAAATAAAAACAGTTTAAGTATAGTAATAGGAAGTGACTCCTAGGTCGTCTCCCAAGGAATATCTTATCAAGCAAAAGGTCGAACACATAGTATGCATAGAAAACAGGGGGGTTTTTTTTTTTGTATTGAATATTGAATAATTGAAATCAAAACAGAATTAAATCAAAACGAAGAAACAGATAAGGAAAAGCGGATAAACCCCTTTGGCTCGCGTTCACAACTCTATCATTGGTCACAAAAGATCAATTTCTTTCCTCTTCACTGTCCAACTTGTGAGAATTAAATACTAAGCGAAAATTCAATTCTCACCCCAAAACCCAAACCTCTAATTAAGCATTAAAAGCCAAAGCATGGAGTTTTTACGAGTTTGCATAAATTAAGCATTCATACACATGGATTATCTCTATATAATGGAACTAAGCGAACCATAACATATCAATAAGCATGAAAACAGTGAATAAAAACGAAATAGCATTAAGAACAAAACCTCAAGAGTATGTGATACATTACCAAAGGGATTTAACCTAAGAGTTTAGCCTTCCATGAAGAAAAATACCAAAAACCGTGTAGAAAAAAGGGAAGAGAGAGAAACCCTAGCAGCCGCCACAAGCTTGGAGAGCAAAACTAAGCCTTCTCTATGAGAGAGAATGTAAAAAACGTGAATGGAAGGTCTCTCCAAGGGTTTACACGAATTTGGCTTTTTTAAATCACAAAACGGGCCTAAATCATGGGCCCAAATCCTAAGGAAAGCTTATCTCTAAATTAAATCTAAAAAATATCTTATAGATAAAATCTAAATCTTAAAAGATATAACTAAATCTCAACTAATCCTAAAGATAGATTACAATCTTCACTTCATCATATATCTTCTCTTCCAAAATTAAATCTTCATTCCCAAAATGTCCAAAAAGCCCTTGTGCCAAATATGACCTGAAAATAGAAATAGAATTAGTTAGGCTAAATAATCCCAAATTAAACAATATTCAGAATATTAGTCCAATAAACTCTAAATCACTAAATCAAGCTAAACAATGTCAAATAGGCAACAAGTATCAATAATAGGAGTAAAATAATGCAAGGAAAAATGGGAAATAAAATGCTCATCAAATACCCCCACACTTATCCTTTTGCACTCCTGGGCAAAACTAAGAATTAGGACTGAGAAAATCAATATGCACCAAAGTGAATCATGTAACAAGATTACTAAAACTAATGAATGCAAACCTAAGAGATTACATACTTCACAATGAATTCTAGGAAATGCAAAGAAATGGGCAAAATCGAGCACACGAAGAAAATAAGGACCAAAGAATCAAGGCATTCATGAACATCATCCAATTATTTCAAATATGCAAAGAAAACCAATGACATCAAGAGGGTAGTCACAAAGATGGTAGAAACTCACAAGGATCACTCAATAGTGTTTACACTCAAGTGTTTAAGGTTAATCAGTGTTTACACTCAAGGCACATCATGAAAAACAAACACAACCATAGGCTTGACAAGCCTCTAACATCAACAATCAACACACATGCACATTAAGATCAAAAGGTCTTTTCAGGGTTGTAATGGGGCCAAGGACAAGGTAGGATAAAAATATGGGAAATGTAGCTAAAACCCAGGGAATAGAGGAGCAATGGGGAACAAGTAAAAAAAATAAGCACAATCCACCCCAGAATGAAATGGTAAACATAACAACAACCTCTAATTCCAATCCTCCATGCCTCAATCAACCTTTTATTCCATTTTTTTTTCTTCTTCTTCTTTTTTTTTTCTTTTTTTTTGAATTGCATTACATTGCAGAACTTCATGAACGAAAGAAAAGAAGAAACAATAAAAATGGCATAATGAGATAAAGCCATAATTACATCACCGACCATAGAGGCAAAACCCAGAACTCACAAGAGATGAAGAACAAAGCACCCTCGCTTACTTAATACCCATTCCCAAAACAATTCCAAAGCTCCAACATTCCCTAAGGTTAGGACAATCATGGTTTTTCAGTCATAGGCTTGTAATGAGCTAAAGAACAAAGAAAAGGGATATAAAGGCTCAAAGGGGCTATCAAAGGATAAATTCATTCAAGGTAGGCTCATATGGCTAGTGGCTTATTCAAGAAAAAACAATGCCTAAATCATTTCAAAATGTGCATGGGAATATCAAGTATCAACAAGAGTCAAGTCAAGTTCTAGAGTGCAAGTAATCCAGAGTGCAATCACACATGAAAGAAAAATTAGGTGGCATATATAGCAATCCACCCACAATTAAGGCTCAAATCCTCACAAAAGGGACAATTCTATCACAGTGTTACCACCTCTTAATTATCAAAAGCAACTTTACACACAGAAATGCATGAATTCAGACACATGATACCAAGACTCTACTAAAATGAAGCAAAAACATGCAAGAAAATGCCCAAAACTTAGCAAAACCTAAAAAATCAAAGCAAAAATATGCAACCTAAACTACTCTCCCCCCACACTTAAATCACACATTGTCCTCAATGTAAAACAAATAGTAGAATCAGACAGATATAGACAAGTGGAATAAAAGTAGTAAAGAAGGAGAAAAGAAGACTCCCTAAATCATGGTGGGTCAAAAATGGGGTCGACCAATGAGGCTTCCTCCACAGGTGTATCATCCAAAGAAGGGGTAGTGAAAGGCTTGAGTCGGTGGCCATTGACTTTGAAGCTCTTGTCTGTGGACTCACTCTTGATCTCCACAGTGCCATAAGGAAACACCTGGGTGACGACAAACGGTCCAATCCATTTAGAGCGGAGCTTTCCACTCATGAGTCCAAGCCTAGAGTTGTAGAGCAACACTTTTTGACCAACCAAGAACTCCTTTCTGGAAATTGAGCTATCATGGAGCTTCTTGGTCTTCTCTTTGTAGAACTTGGAATTCTCATAGGCCTCCAAACGGATCTCATCTAGCTCACTCAACTGCAGCTTCCTCTCCTCACCCACTTGATCAAGAGCTAAGTTACATTGCTTCACAGCCCAATATGCACGGTGCTCTATCTCCACAGGCAGGTGGCATGCCTTACCAAAAACAACCCGATAAGGTGACATCCCTATGGGTGCCATGTAAGCAGTCCGATGGGCCCATAGAGCATCCTCCAATCGTGTGCTCCAATCCTTTCTATTAGGCTTCACCATCTTCTCCAAAATCCGCTTGATCTCTCTGTTTGAAATCTCAGCTTGCCCATTGGTTTGGGGGTGATATGGTGTAGAAACTTTGTGCACAATGAAGAGGCAAGGCAATGCAAGCTTTCAATTATATGTTTTGATGAAGACAACAAGATATAGATTACCTACAACAACAAAGATTCAAGGACTATTCTATCATTTCATTCTTATATATATATTGTAATTGTTTTAATTTTGTTTTATATGAAAGTGGGTGGTAGATTAGTTTAGTAATCTCAATTGGAATTTAAAGATTGATTATGTTTACAAATTGAGATTGCTTTGATAGAGAAAAATAGCTCAAGACTTTTCCAAATTAATTAGGTGAAAAATGGAATTTAATTGAAAAAGTTTTTATCAGTTTTTTAGCAGTGTTTACTCGATTAAGTACTCGAGTAATCGAGTAGTACTCGATTAAGGGACTCGTCTACTCGAGTAAAGTCTGTTAAAACTGAACTTTAAAAAGATTTCATTTACATCTTTTCAAAGGTTACGAACTCTAAATTTTGAAAAGCATTTTTCTCATATTTTCACAACATTCTTGAGCAAATAATCTTTCCAAAAACATCTCTCTATCAATGTTCATGTGAATCTTAATTTGAGAACATTATTCATTCTTTTCATTCTCATATTGAAGATTCATAGTTTTTTTTAGCATTCTATTGTGGTTGAATCATCTAGTAATAACAAGGTTACTTCTCTCAAGATTCAACAAAGTGAAGTTTTCTTTGAAGACTTTGAAGAAAAGGGTTGGAGCAAGACTCTTAGCAATTTGATCAAAGTTGCTCGAAGCTCAAAAGGATTGATCGTGATTCAATCAAAGAAGAAGGAACAAATTGAATTATTGGACAAGAATTGGGTAGAGTTAATTGGTTTGGTACATCAATTAACAAGGGTTAGGATCAAGAGAGAGGAGAGGATCTTAACACATTCTTGTAATCTAATTCTTTTGTTCATAGTGTAGCAAATCACCCAAATCAGAGAGGGTGGACTGGATGTAGCTCATATTTAGATGAGTGAACCAGGCTAAAATCATGTGTTCTTTGTTTTGAGCTTTTACGTATTCTTTCGTTCTTAAAATCAACAAAAACTTAAAATCAATTGTGAATAGGATTTGTGAATTTCAATTACGTATTCTTTATTAATTCATTAATTGATGGGTAATTGATTTTCTGTATATTCTTATTTTGATTCATTGATTTTTTGGTTTAGATTTGATTAGAATTGATTTCTGAATTTTCTGTGTTTTTCAGTGTTTAATCGAGTAGTACTCGATTAAGGTTTTTCAAATTTTCAGGTCTACTCGAGTAGCCTGCAATTTACTCGAGTAGATTAGTTAAATCTGACTACTTTTGATCTGTTTTGATTACTTTAAAAAAAACCGGGTATCGTAGCTTGATTCTTCTATTCACCCCCCCTCTAGAAGGCATTTTACCCGCTTGTTGGTTTCCAACAAGTGGTATCAGAGCTCGGTCGAATAAACCGAGTTTAAAAACTTTTTCGAAAAGATCCATTGGAAACCATGGGTTCTCAAAATCCTTTTGGAGGAGAAGGTGCTGCTATAAATCGTCCCCCACTATTTGGAGGTGAGGGATATGCTTACTGGAAAGTAAGGATGAAAATTTTCATTCAAGCTATCGATAACGAGATTTGGAAAACTGTTGAGAAAGGTCCTCACATTCCCTATACTCTAGTTGAGGATGTTCAAATGTTAACCCCCGAGGACAAGTGGACCGAAGATGATAAGAAAAAGATCCAATTAGATCACAAGGCTAAGAATATCATTACGTCCGCTTTGTCCTATGATGAGTTCTTTAGGGTATCCCAATGCTCTAGTGCAAAGGAAATGTGGGACACTTTACAAGTGACTCACGAGGGAACTAGTGAAGTTAGGAGAGCTAGGTTGAATGTCTTGATGCGTGAATATGAGTTATTTCAAATGTTGTCTAATGAAAGTATTAATGATTTGCAAAAGAGATTTACTCATATTATTAATCACTTGCTTGCTCTTGGTAAGGCCTTCTTACCGGGAGAACTTACTAACAAAGTTTTGAGGTGTTTGGACAGAAATTGGCAACCCAAGGTCACGGCAATTATTGAATCAAAGAACTTGGATACCATGGATCTTGCTACTTTGTTTGGTAAGTTACAAGAGCATGAGATGGAGCTAGGACGCTTAACTTCAAATGAGGAATTCGACAAGAAGAAGAAGAGTATCGCATTAAAGGCTTCATCATCAAAAAGTATTGATACTACTAATGATTCTTCCTTGGATGATGACACGGATTCCGATTTAGATGATGAGTCACTTGCATTCATTGTGAAGAAATTCAGAAAATTCTTCAAAAAGAAAGGAAACACAAAAAGGTTCAATTCAAGGGATAGTAAGGAAAATCCACAAAGGTCAAAAACCCCGAGAGACAAGATAATTTGTCATACATGTGGGAAAGCGGGTCACATCAAGTATCATTGTCCTCAAAAGCCTAAAAAGTCCGATGGTGATAAGAAGAGGTCCAACAATCACAAGGATAAGAAAGCCTACATTGTTTGGGACGAACCCGAAGATGATACTACTTCTAGCACTTCGGAGGAAGAAGAATCGGCAAATTTGTGTCTAATGGCTAAGGATGACATTGAAGCTTCCACAAGCGACACGTCTCTTGAGCTTTCAAGCTCAAAGGAGGTACATCCTAAAACTAACTCTGATGTAGATTCGGATAATGAATCTTGCTCTTCCCCTTCATATGATGCTCTTTATAACGCCTATATTGATATGCATGCCGAACTTAAAAAATTAGCTAAAATCAATATTGAGGCTAAGAAAGCAATTTTGAAGTACAATGAAAAGATTTTGGAAATGCAAAAACATATAGATGAGCTTGTACTTCAAAATGAGACTTTGGAACTTATATACTCTAATGCATCATGTGATCATTGTGTTTCAAATGTTGTGAATTCCGATTGTAAGAGGTGCAAGACTTATGAAATTGAATTACATGATTTGAAAGAAAAACTTGCTACCTTTGCAAAAGGAAAAAGAGATTTAAATGATTTGCTCTCTAGTCAACGAGACAATGCAAATAGAACAGGTTTGGGATACATCAAACCAAAGAAGAAGTCATATAGAAAAGTTGGAAATTTTTCAAAGGTGAATTTTTCTAGAAAACCAACATGTTTCTATTGTGGCATCTTTGGTCATGTTTCAAAATTTTGTAATATTAAAAATTATGGTGTTCCCAATAAGGAATTTATTTGGATTGTTAAGGGACAAAAACCAGAAACTAACCCACAAGGACCCAAAATTGTTTGGGTACCTAAGTCTTCCAATTAACTTGTTTTTGTAGGTGTGCCTTAGAACGAGAGATGATCGTTGGTATTTGGACAGCGGTTGTTCAAGGCACATGACGGGAGACAAGAGACACTTCATCAAGCTTTTGTTACATTTTGGTGTTGAAATTGAGGACGAAGAAGAAGAGGTTTCTCTCACTGATCGTGAATGCATTGACTCTACGTTATTGCATGGAATTGGTATGGATGAATATCCAACTTCTCGACATTGGATGTGGAAAAATGATATTGCGAGATTAAAGAAAGAAAAAGAATTAGAGGAGGAGATGGCAAGGCAAGTAGGTGCTGGTTCATCTAATCCGCCCCCTGAGACACCATTCAATGTTGAAGATTTTATGAATGATGGTGGTAATGAGCAATCTCAACCGCCTCCCTATCATGGATTTGATTTTCAGGAGCTCAGAGATTTTCTTTCTGCTGAGATAGGAGGACATTTTGCTCAGGTGGAGCAGCGTCAGTATGCTATCGAAGAGCGACAGAGTGCTATGATTCGTGATGGTTTTGCACATCTTGCCACGCGCCAGCAGGCGATGGAGGATCGTTTTTTTGGTGCTCTTGGGCGCATGTTTCCACACTCACCACCACCACCTCAGTGATAATGCATTGCTTCTTATGTTGCTGCATTCTGGATTGTTGTTATCTTAGTGTTATGTTTCATTTATGTTTCTGTTTCTGGATTTGGGTTATGTTTTTTTTTGGTTTCTGGTGTATTTGGTTATTATGTATTCTCGCCTTTGGCCGGTTAATTTTTAACTTTTGATTAATGCCAAAAGGGGGAGAAAGGTTGGATTATTGTTTTTTGTAGGTAAAGACACTTTTCCTAAGTGTGCATACATTTAGGGGGAGTATGAAGATGATTTGGTTAATGTTTGTCATTCATCAAAAAGGGGGAGATTGAAGAGGCAAGGCAATGCAAGCTTTCAATTATATGTTTTGATGAAGACAACAAGATATAGATTACCTACAACAACAAAGATTCAAGGACTATTCTATCATTTCATTCTTATATATATATTGTAATTGTTTTAATTTTGTTTTATATGAAAGTGGGTGGTAGATTAGTTTAGTAATCTCAATTGGAATTTAAAGATTGATTATGTTTACAAATTGAGATTGCTTTGATAGAGAAAAATAGCTCAAGACTTTTCCAAATTAATTAGGTGAAAAATGGAATTTAATTGAAAAAGTTTTTATCAGTTTTTTAGCAGTGTTTACTCGATAATCGAGTAGTACTCGATTAAGGGACTCGTCTACTCGAGTAAAGTCTGTTAAAACTGAACTTTAAAAAGATTTCATTTACATCTTTTCAAAGGTTACGAACTCTAAATTTTGAAAAGCATTTTTCTCATATTTTCACAACATTCTTGAGCAAATAATCTTTCCAAAAACATCTCTCTATCAATGTTCATGTGAATCTTAATTTGAGAACATTATTCATTCTTTTCATTCTCATATTGAAGATTCATAGTTTTTTTTTAGCATTCTATTGTGGTTGAATCATCTAGTAATAACAAGGTTACTTCTCTCAAGATTCAACAAAGTGAAGTTTTCTTTGAAGACTTTGAAGAAAAGGGTTGGAGCAAGACTCTTAGCAATTTGATCAAAGTTGCTCGAAGCTCAAAAGGATTGATCGTGATTCAATCAAAGAAGAAGGAACAAATTGAATTATTGGACAAGAATTGGGTAGAGTTAATTGGTTTGGTACATCAATTAACAAGGGTTAGGATCAAGAGAGAGGAGAGGATCTTAACACATTCTTGTAATCTAATTCTTTTGTTCATAGTGTAGCAAATCACCCAAATCAGAGAGGGTGGACTGGATGTAGCTCATATTTAGATGAGTGAACCAGGCTAAAATCATGTGTTCTTTATTTTGAGCTTTTACGTATTCTTTCGTTCTTAAAATCAACAAAAACTTAAAATCAATTGTGAATAGGATTTGTGAATTTCAATTACGTATTCTTTATTAATTCATTAATTGATGGGTAATTGATTTTCTGTATATTCTTATTTTGATTCATTGATTTTTTGGTTTAGATTTGATTAGAATTGATTTCTGAATTTTCTGTGTTTTTCAGTGTTTAATCGAGTAGTACTCGATTAAGGTTTTTCAAATTTTCAGGTCTACTCGAGTAGCCTGCAATTTACTCGAGTAGATTAGTTAAATCTGACTACTTTTGATCTGTTTTGATTACTTTAAAAAAAACCGGGTATCGTAGCTTGATTCTTCTATTCACCCCCCCTCTAGAAGGCATTTTACCCGCTTGTTGGTTTCCAACACACAACCCCATACTTCTTGAGCAAAGATTGCATGGATCTATTGCAGAAGTGTGTGCCTTGATCACTGACTATGGCTCTAGGTATGCCAAACCTGCAAAGGATATTAGTCCTGACAAAATCTACAACAACCTGAGCATCATTAGTCCTGGTGGCCTTAGCTTCCACCTATTTGGATACATAATCCACAGCAAGTACGATATAATAAAAACCAAAAGAAACAGGAAAGGGGCCCATGAAATCTATACCCCAGACATCAAACACCTCACAGAACAACATAGGTTGTTGCGGCATCTGTTGCCTCCAAGATAGGGTGTCTCCTGCCCTTTGACATTGCTCACATGAGCTGCAGATTTTGCTCGCATCCTTGAAGATGGTAGGCCAATAAAATCCAGAATCCAGCACCTTTCGTGCTGTCCTTTGAGTGCCAAGGTGGCCTCCAACTGGTGAAGCATGGCAAAATTGGAGAACCGATTGGATCTCCTGGTCTGGAATGCACCTGCGAATGACCTGATCACTGCAAAAACGCCACAAATAGGGGTCATCCCATACATAATACTTGACATCACTCTTCAATTTGTCTCTTTGAGCTTTGGATGCCAAGGGTGGAAAAACAGATGCAACTATATAATTTACAACATCAGCAAACCAAGGAATAAGGGGAGGGGGATGTGAAACATGCAAAACTAAAAGCTGCTCATCCGGGAAGTCATCCCGGATAGGAAATGCATCCTCCTCTCTCTCTATTCTACTCAAGTGGTCTGCAACAAGGTTATGTGCACCACTCCGATCCTGAATCTCAAGATCAAACTCCTGGAGGAGCAACATCCATCTAATCAACCTAGGTTTGGAATCTGTCTTTTTCAAAAGATACTTTAGAGCAGCATGATCAGTATACACCACAACCTTAGAACCTAATAGATATGATCTAAACTTATCAAGTGCAAAGACAATGGCTAACAACTCTTTTTCAGTTGTGGTGTAATTAACTTGTGCTGAATCTAAAGTCCTAGATGCATAATAAATCACATGAGACAGCTTACCAACCCTTTGGGAGAGAACTGCTCCCAAAGCATAATTCGAGGCATCGGTCATGAGCTCAAATGGGAGAGTCCAGTCAGGTGGTTGGATGATGGGAGTGGTGGTGAGTGCTCTCTTTAGCTCATCAAATGCCTTCTTGCATTGGTCTCCAAACTCAAATGTGGTATCCTTTTGAAGCAAGTTGGATAGTGGAAGGGCTATCTTGCTAAAGTTCTGAATAAACCTGCGATAGAAACCTGCATGGCCAAGAAAAGAACGCACCTCTCGCACGCAAGAGGGGTAAGGCAAATGTGATATTACATGCAGCTTAGCAGGGTCAACCTCTATGCCCTTATGCGAAATAATGTGCCCTAAGACTATGCCTTGTTCTACCATAAAATGTCATTTTTCAAAATTCAAGACAAGGTTAGTCTCAATGCACCTATTAAGCACCTTAGACAAACTATCAAGACATGCATCAAAAGAGGAACCATATACACTAAAATCATCCATGAAGACCTCTATGCAATGCTCAAGTAAGTCATTAAAAATACTCATCATACATCTTTGAAAAGTGCCAGGAGCATTGCATAGGCCAAAAGGCATCTTCCTATAAGCAAATGTACCAAAAGGACAGGTAAATGTGGTCTTATGTTGGTCCTCTGGTGAAATACAGATTTGGAAATAACCAGAGAAACCATCTAAGAAGCAATAGTGAGATTTACCTGCCAGGCGCTCCAACATCTGATCAATGAAGGGAAGAGGAAAGTGATCCTTGCGGGTCGCCTGGTTGAGCTTCCTATAATCAATGTAGACTCTCCAACTGTTCTGCACTCTAGTGGGAATCAGCTCATCCTTCTCATTTTTGACAACTGTCACCCCAGACTTCTTGGGAACTACTTGAACCGGGCTTACCCAAGTGCTGTCTGAAATGGGGTAGATAATGCCAGCTTGCAGCAGCTTGGTGACCTCTTTCTTCACCACATCAAGAATCTGGGGGTTCAACCGTCTCTGGGGTTGTCTCACTGGTTTAGCCCCATCCTCCAATAAAATCCGATGCATGCACATGGAGGGGCTAATACCAGGTATGTCTGCCAAAGTCCATCCTATTGCCCTCTTGTTTGCTCTAATCACATCCAGTAGCTGCTTCTCTTGATCAACAGAAAGGGAGGTAGAGATGATCACTGGAAGTTTATGCTCAGCCTCCAAGTAAGCATATTTGAGATGAGGAGGAAGGGGCTTCAGGTCCAATAAAGGTGCCTGCATCACAGATGGAACTAAAGGAGCAGCAGAATTGGATTCTGCCGCCTGCACCTGAACAAGTGAATTAGACTCATGCAAAACAGAAATGGGGTTAGCATGATCTGAATCTATATCATATGAATCAATAGATGCAGTAGCAGAATTTAAAAACTGGTCAATTTCAATGCATGCAGTGCACATTTCGGAATCAGAACATGCAGAACAAGTAAATGAGCTAGTGAAAGATGGCAAATCATAATCATGCAAAAAGTCTAGAACATGCTCATCAATCAGATCATCAATCAAGTCAACATGAAAAACAGAGTGGTCATCAGAAAAATGTTTCATAGCATCAAAAATATTGAATCGAACCACACTGTCATCAAATTCCATGGAAAGTGTACCTGCATGCACATCTATCTTGGTTCGGGCTGTTTTCAAAAATGGTCTCCCTAATATGATAGGGACAGCACTACGAGAGGTGTCCTCTTCCATATCAAGAATATAAAAATCAGCAGGAAAGATAAGCTCTTGAACCCGAACCAGGACATCCTCTATCAAACCTGCGGGGTAGGCAGTAGATCTATTTGCCAAGTGAATAACCACACCCGTAGGTTGAAGGGGTCCAAGTGAAAGAGACTTGAAAACAGACATAGGCATAACATTAATAGATGCTCATAAATCTAGCAAAGCATTCTCAAATTTAGTATTACCTATGATACAAGGCACAGAGAAAGTTCCAGGATCCTTACACTTTTCAGGAATATGAGGGACGGGTTTACCTATAAGAGCAGAGACATTTCTTCCCATGCTGATCCTCTCATTGCCCTTGAGCTTCCGTTTGTGTGTGCATAGATCCTTCAAGAACTTTGCATACCTTGGAATCAGCTTGATTGCATCAAGAAGGGGTATGTTGACTTCCACCTTCCTGAATGTGTCAAGTATCTCTTTGTCAATCTCTTCCATTTTCTTGCTTTGAGTCACCCCCCTTGGTGGGAAAGGAAGAGGAATGAGGGGTGGTTGTTGGGCAGCAGCAGGTGTTGTGCTTGTGGAAGGCTGAGCTGGATGGGATTTTCTGGTACTTGTGTGCTCACTCTCCTCGACCATTTGGCTCTTCTTGTTGGTTGAAACTAGATCATCTTTGTTGAGGTCAGATTCTGGTGTGGGTGTGACAATCTGCTTCCCTGACCTTAGACTAATGGCATTCACATTCTGGTTTGGATTGATCACTGTTTGGGATGGCAACTTGTTAGAATTCTGAGATTGCATAGTGTTGATTGCTGTTGCCATCTGTCCCATCTGATTGGTCAAAGATTGAATGGAGGCCTCTTGTCTTTGAATGGATGCTCTAGTTTGCTGTTGGAATTGGAGATTTTGCATGGTCATCTGTTTCATCAGCTCTTCCAATGAAGGCTGCTGCTCAGTACTAGGAGTTGGTGGTGCAGAATTAGCCTGTTGTTGTCTCTGTTGCTGGACTGGAGGAGGTACATATGGTGGTCTAGAATTGTTCTGAAATTGAACCTGTGAAGGTTGCTGCTGATCAGACCATCTCAGGTTGGGATGGTTCCTCCAACCAGGGTTGTATCTATTGGTAGAGAGATCAAAGTTCTGTGGCTGCTGGTTTCTACTGTTGAAGATGTTGGCGGCATATGCCTCAGGTTGGTCAACACCAGTCGTGGGCTGCTGCTGCACAGAAGGGCATGCATCTGTGGGGTGCTCAGCGGATGTGCATATGCCACATAATCTAGCAGGCAGGGACAACTTCTTCTGGTTGATGGCCAATTGAGTGACCAAAGTTGTAAGTGAATCTATCTTCTGTTCAAGCTTCTCAACCTTACCAGAACTTGTGCCAACATCATTCACTCCTCTCACTATGATTGCATCGCTGTTGCCCCTTGCATGGAATTGTTGACAATTGGAAGCCATCTTCTCAATCTTGACTCTGGCTTCTAAAGGTGTCATGTCTCCTTGGGCACCACCACTTGCAGCATCAAGCATGTTTCTCTCCATGAGGTTGAGACCTTCATAGAAATATTGAATAAGCAACTGCTCTGAGATCTGATGGTGGGGGCAGCTCGCACACAGTCTCTTGAATCTCTCCCAATACTCGTAGAGACTTTCTCCACTTTGTTGCCTGATGCCCGATATATCCTTTCGGATTGCTGTTGTTCTGCATGCAGGGAAGAATTTCTCCAAAAATGCCCTCTTCAGGTCATCCCAGACTGTGATAGAACCAGGGGCCAGATCGTACAACCAATCCTTGGCTAGCCCCTCTAGGGAGTGTGGGAATTCCTTAAGACAAACATGATCCTCTTGCACATCATGTGGTTTCATAGTAGCACAGACAATATGGAATTGCTTGAGATGTTTATGAGGATCCTCACCTGCAAGACCATTAAACTTGGGCAACAAATGAATTAGTCCAGACCTTAGCTCATACGGGTCATCGGGATACTGGATGCACAAATCTTCAATAGTGAAATCAAATGCAACCAGCTCCCTCAATGTCCTCTCACGTGGTGGAGGTTGAGCCATATTTTCAGAATAATCAGAATAAGAATCAGAATTTATAGGAATAGAAGAAAAAGAAGCAGACTCACTATGTAAAGACTTAATAGACTCACTACCTATGGACTGGTTCCTATTTTGTCTAACTAGTCTGTGATAAGTTCTATCAATTTCAGGGTTATATGGATGAAAGTAGCTTGGGTTGCCCCTAGTCATGTACTGAACAGAACACCATTAAGCATAGCAAACTGTCACTAATATACATGACCAAAATAGGCAACAAATTTTTTTTATTTTTTTAAAATTTTTTTCTTTATTTTTTTCAGCACCCTAAAATCATGAAAACATACCACAAAAAGTTTGAGGACAAAATTCAAAAGGGAACCAAGTCAAACAATTAAATCAGAGACCAAAAACTAAGAAAATAAAACTTGTAAAATAAAAAAGAAATAGTAAAACGGCTTTTTCAGGATCCAGACGAAGGAGTTTTCTGACAAAGTGAGAAAAATCAGATTATTCAAAAAATTCCCTTCGATTTGATATAAAATTCGTCAAATTCCGAGTTACGGGTCAAAAGTTGCGACGATTTGAAGAAAGTGCTGCTAAAACTTGGAAAATTTTTCTGGAACTCACAACCAGTGATGATCTGAGTGACCGTGGTGCCTCGAAACCTTTTTATATGATAAAAGTAGTGTGGATATAAATTTTCGTGCAAAAATTCCACCCACAACTATGTGAACTAGCAACCACAGAATCAATCAAATACACTAATTGCAACAAAATAGCAAAACAACAAACAGTGCAACTTCAACCGGTTATCAGAATTGACTACTAGACCCTAAATCAGACACGACACACTATAATAACTATACTAACTACGACACTAACTAACTACTAATGACCTTTGGCAAGAACCGATATTCCCCGGCAACGGCGCCAAATTTGATCGAGGCCGTACCCGATACAAATAAAAACAGTTTAAGTATAGTACTAGGAAGTGACTCCTAGGTCGTCTCCCAAGGAATATCTTATCAAGCAAAAGGTCGAACACATAGTATGCATAGAAAACAGGGGTTTTTTTTTTGTATTGAATATTGAATAATTGAAATCAAAACAGAATTAAATCAAAACGAAGAAACAGATAAGGAAAAGCGGATAAACCCCTTTGGCTCGCGTTCACAACCTTATCATCGGACACAAAAGATCAATTTCTTTCCTCTTCACTGTCCAACTCGTGAGAATTAAATACTAAGTGAAAATTCAATTCTCACCCCAAAACCCAAACCTCTAATTAAGCATTAAAAGCCAAAGCATGGAGTTTTTACGAGTTTGCATAAATTAAGCATTCATACACATGGATTATCTCTATATAATGGAACTAAGCGAACCATAACATATCAATAAGCATGAAAACAGTGAATAAAAACGAAATAGCATTAAGAACAAAACCTCAAGAGTATGTGATACATTACCAAAGGGATTTAACCTAAGAGTTTAGCCTTCCATGAAGAAAAATACCAAAAACCGTGTAGAAAAAAGGGAAGAGAGAGAAACCCTAGCAGCCACCACAAGCTTGGAGAGCAAAACTAAGCCTTCTCTATGAGAGAGAATGTAAAAAACGTGAATGGAAGGTCTCTCCAAGGGTTTACACGAATTTGGCTTTTTTAAATCACAAAACGGGCCTAAATCATGGGCCCAAATCCTAAGGAAAGCTTATCTCTAAATTAAATCTAAAAAATATCTTATAGATAAAATCTAAATCTTAAAAGATATAACTAAATCTCAAATAATCCTAAAGATAGATTACAATCTTCACTTCATCATATATCTTCTCTTCCAAAATTAAATCTTCATTCCCAAAATGTCCAAAAAGCCCTTGTGCCAAATATGACCTGAAAATAGAAATAGAATTAATTAGGCTAAATAATCCCAAATTAAACAATATTCAGAATATTAGTCCAATAAACTCTAAATCACTAAATCAAGCTAAACAATGTCAAATAGGCAACAAGTATCAATAATAGGAGTAAAATAATGCAAGGAAAAATGGGAAATAAAATGCTCATCACAACCAGATTCCAATGTTTCCTGCCGACCAAGATAAAACTGCATTTATCACCGATAGGGCGACTTACTGTTACAACGTTATGCCCTTTGGGTTGAAAAATGCGGGAGCTACTTATCAGAGGATGATGAACAAAATTTTCCAAGGTTCGATCGGCTCGAACATGGAGGTATACATAGACGACATCATTGCAAAAAGTAGACAACAAGAAAGTCATGCCAAGGATCTCACCACAATACTCGACCGAGTGAGAAAATACTCCATGAGGTTGAATCCGGAGAAGTGTGTATTTGGAGTCCCTGCAGGTTCTTTCCTCGGTTTTATGTTAACCGAGAGAGGAATTGAGGCCAATCCTGATAAATGCGAGGCAATCCTTGGTATGAGGAGCCCAGCTAATCTCAAAGAAGTTCAACAACTTACGGGTCGAGTGGCGGCACTGTCCAGATTTTTGTCCCAAGCCGCCCGGAAAGCCTTGCCGTGGTACCAGCTTCTCAGAAAAAACAAGGATTTCATTTGGGATGAGCAATGTGAGCAAGCCTTTATTCAGTTAAAAGAGTATCTCTCTAGCCCGCCGGTCCTCCACAGCCCTTTTCCTGGTGAGAGCCTTATTCTGTACATGTCAGTGGCCGAAGCAGCGGTCAGTTCGGTTTTGGTAAGAGATGATTCAGGTATTGAAGCTCCAGTATATTTTGTTAGCCGGGCACTTCAAGGATCGGAGTTGAGATATCAGAAGATGGAGAAACTTGCGTATTGTTTGGTCACATCGGCACGGAGATTGAGACAGTATTTTCAGGCACATAGAATATTGGTAAGAACAGCTCAACCCCTCAGACAAGTTCTCCACAAACCCGACCTAGCTGGCAGAATGGTTTCATGGTCTGTCGAACTTTCTGAGTTCGACATCGCCTACGAACCAAGGAAAGCAATGAAATCTCAAGCGCTTGCTGATTTTGTTACGGAGTTCACAGACATACCTTCTGACAACTCCCAAAGTCTTTGGTCAGTTTATGTGGATGGGTCAAGTAATAGAAAAGGAGCTGGGGCTGGAGTGATCATTGAAAACCCCGAGGGTTTGTGTATGGAATACTCATTGAAATTTGAGTTTCAAACATCAAACAATCAAGCGGAATATGAGGCAGTCTTGGCAGGCCTCAAGATGGTTCACGAGTTTGGAGCAGAGCAAGTGTCAGTTTTCAGCGATTCACAACTCGTAGTTTCTCAGATCAAGGGTCAGTACTCGGCAAAGGAGCCCATTTTACAAAAATATCTGGAAGAGGTAAAACGAATCATCTGAAACTTTTCTGAATTTAACATTTCACATGTACCGAGAGATTCGAATTCCCGAGCCGATATTCTGTCCAAATTGGCAAGTACAAAAGGGTCGGAAAATAACAAAACTCTGATACAAGAAACTATTCCCCGACCTAGCGTCATTTTGGCGGTCTCAATATCTCAGTCATGGATGGACCCAATTCTTACTTACTTGCAACATGGGTTTGTCCCCCAAGATCAGTCTGAAGCTCGGAAATTGGTGAAAAAGGTCGCCCAATACACAGTTTTAAATGGAGTCTTGTACAAGAGAGGTTTTGGATCCCCC
This sequence comes from Crotalaria pallida, assembly GCA_037953625.1. Taxonomy (NCBI): domain Eukaryota; kingdom Viridiplantae; phylum Streptophyta; class Magnoliopsida; order Fabales; family Fabaceae; genus Crotalaria; species Crotalaria pallida. The sequence goes on from CM075653.1 coordinate 32,136,465, forward strand.
ATGCTCAGATGTGTCAATCCATCCCAAGCTGAGGAAATCTTGGAGGAGATTCATGGCGGTATTTGCAGCCATCACATGGGAGGAAAGTCCTTGGCGAGAAAAGTAATCCGAGCGGGCTATTTTTGGCCTACACTGCAGAAAGACGCTATGGAACATGTCAAGAAATGTACTCAGTGCCAATTTCACAGTGACGTCTATCAAAAGCCTGCTGAAGAGTTACACTCTCTCGGCGCACCTTGGCCTTTTTACCAATGGGGCATGGACATCATAGGAAAGTTTCCCACTGCACTAGGCCAACTCAAATTTGCAGTAGTGGCTATTGATTACTTCACCAAATGGATCGAAGCAATGCCATTAGCAACGATCTCAACAGCTCGGATTCAATCTTTCTTTGTCAAAGAGGTAATTTCTCGGTTCGGAGTGCCACATGCCACAGTCACAGACAATGGATCTCAGTTTGCATTATATCACTTCCAACAATTAGCAGCCGATCTAAACATTACTCACTATTTTAGTTCTGTTGAACACCCACAAACAAATGGGTTAGCCGAGGCTGCCAACAGAACCATCTTAGATGGGATCAAAAAGAAGCTCGGAAACGCTGCTGGCACTTGGGCAGATAAACTTCCGAGCGTCCTATGGTCACACAGGACAACAATACATTCGTCCACAGGTGAAACCCCTTTTCGTTTGACATACGGCTGTGACGCAGTCATCCCAATCGAAAAGCATATTCCCACCTTCAGGACACTTGAACGTCCCTCAGAAACAAACGACCATTTGATCAGTGAAGAGCTAGTGTTGTTGGAAGAAGTTCGCAAAAAGGCCGCAGCCCATGAGAGTAGAATGAAGGAGCGGCAGGCTCGGGAATACAACAAGAAGGTACGACCAAGGAATTTTGAAGTTGGTGACTTAGTCCTACGCCGAGCAGATATTGGCAAAGGAAATGCTGGAGTCGGAAAGTTGAAACCAAATTGGGAAGGCCCCTACCGAGTGAAAGCTAAATCCGGATCTGGAGCATACAAATTGGAGACTCTCTCGGGCATGGAAGTCGGTAACTCATGGAACGTCGCCAAACTCAGAGCCTATTACAGTTAAGCTCGTATTTTGCTTTTTACTCTTTATAGGATAGCTTTTCATTACTCAGAAGTTTTTAGTTTGAATAAAACGAAGGGCAACAACCTTCTCAGCTTAGAAACATTTTTAGGAATTGAGATGTTAGGAATTTGTTAGCAAATGAACAACTTCACTTTTTGTATTCGTTTATCAATAAATGCATCGGTTTATTTGAAATTGTATGAACATTGTGAAGTAACACGCGACTCATTTGGTTCGGCTAGCCACCGAGCTAAATCGAGGCCCAACTCTTTACGAGAGTTCAGCAACGTACTTATAGAACACCCGAACCCAGGAAACTACTTTCCTTACTTCGCGGTCCGAGGATCCCACTTTGGCTAAGGTCGGCGATCTGAGTTCTACCCACAATGAATTATACAGTCTAAATTCACATCAGTAACTATGAAAGCGTGACGAACGAAGTGAAAAATAACAATACGTCATATCATGATATCATTTCTAAAAGGTGCAAAGTAATATATGTTGAGAAAATGCCTAAGCATGGGTAGTTTTGATGATAACAAAGTGCAAGTCAAGGCAAAGGTCCACAACATTGAAGCTTAGACTCAAGTTAGTCAAAAAGGGATTCTTATAAACTTGTAATGTTAAATTTACTTTTCTTAGAGTTCCTTAGGTGCTTAATGGTTAAGTCTAAGTTAGAATGAAGCTAAATCATAATCTAAAGAGAAATAGTATGCATGTTAAGTTACATCAAAAGTGGGTGATTTTCAAAAAATAAAAGAAAGTATTTTTTCAAAATGAAAATGAAAAGAAAGTGTTTTTCGAAATTAAAAGAAAGTGATTTTCAAAAATAAAAATAGAAAGTGTTTTTCGAAATTAAAAGAAAGTGATTTTCAAAAATAAAAATAAAAATTATTAAGAAATTTTTTTAAATGTTTTTGAATTCCAGAAAGTATTTTCAAAAAAAAAAAAATTGAAAAAGTGCATCTGATCAAATGTATCCGGATACATCCAAAAGTATCCGGATACTTTTTTAAAACAACAGTCAAATTTTTGAAATCAAACACGATGTATCCGAATACTTTCAAAAGTATCCGGATACAAACAGTTAAAACTATCATAAACATAGCCGTTTGCTGTCCTAACTGATATATATATGTTCCAAACGATTTCAAAACATGAGACAACGTTCTTACAACCTTCTAACACTTCTGAACTTTCTCCTAAACACGTTTTTACAGAATTATCAAGTGTTCTTCATGAATCAATTGCATTTTCACATATGATCAAGAAGAACATTCAAGTGTTGCATTGAATTTTCACAAATACCCACTTTGATATACACTTGCATTCATTCTCATTGATCTAGATTTTGATTCAGTACTAAAAGTGTTCTTAAGTAAGTTGCTAATCCACACAAGAAAGGTGCAAGTACCATTGATCTTCATTGGAGTTGTTCATCCACACAACGAGGTGTAAAGTGCCAACAACAAGGCATTGACAAACGCAAATTGGTGAAAGGTTTTCATCAAGTATACTTGAAGGTTTCAAGTGGAATTGAAGAAGGTTTCTTCAAGCACAAGGTTCGCTGTGATTCGAGGAATTGTTTGCGAAGACACAAGTTCCAAAGAGGTTCTTTGGAGGGACTAGTCTAAGGGAAAGGTTTTCTCTTACACTACTTGTACTTACAATTCTTGTTCATAGTGAAGCAAATCTCCCATCTCAGAGAGGGAGGACTGGATTAGCATTAGTGTTCGTTAACACACTAATGTGAACCAGGATAAAATCCTTGTGTTCGCTTCTCTTTCATTATCTCTTTACAATTCCGCGTGCTTAATTTTCATATATTTAAGTATATGCGTTTTATATGTTTTTACTCTGATTATTTTAAAGGCCTTAGTAAGCGATAAATTTTTAATTGGTGAAGATTCGTACTCTTCGCCTATTCACCTCCTTTATAGGGAATATTACTACCCGCTTGTTTTCCAACAAGTGGTATCAGAGCTCGGTCGGAAACGATCGAGCATAACTGCTTTTCCGTACGATCCTTAGTTTGGTAAACAATGGGTTGTAGTAATCCCTTTTGTGGTGAAGGTTCTTCCATTAATCGCCCCCCTATGTTTTCGGGCGAAGGTTACACCTATTGGAAGGTTAGGATGAAAATCTTCATTGAAGCAATAGATGTAGAAATTTGGAATGCTATAGAAAATGGCCCTTTTGTACCACAACATAAGGTTAATGACTCTGTCCTTGATAAGCCCAAGGGGAGTTGGAATGATGATGATAAGAAAAAAGTAAGTTATGATTTGAAAGGAAAAAATATCATTACATCCGCTCTCTCGTATGATGAATTTTTTAGGGTCTCTCAGTGTACTAGTGCGAAAGAGATGTGGGACACTTTACAAGTGACTCATGAAGGTACTAGTGAAGTCAAAAGGGCTAGATTAAATGCCCTCATGCATGAATATGAACTGTTTAGAATGTTTCCCAATGAACCAATTTCAAATATGCAAAAACGGTTTACACATATTATAAATCATTTACTTTCTCTTGGCAAAACTTTTATTGATGGTGAAATTATTAACAAAGTTTTGAGATGTTTAGACAGACAGTGGCAGCCAAAGGTTACAGCAATAATGGAGTCAAAAGATCTAAGTGATATGGACCTAGCCACTTTGTTCGGAAAACTGCAAGAGCACGAAATGGAATTGGGAAGGCTAAAAATGCATGAAGATTCGGACATGTGCAAAAAGGATAAGGTTTCATTCAAGATGCTGCAGACTCTTGAAGAATTATCCAATGATGAAAATTCAGATTCCGATATCGACGATGAGACCATGGAGCTTTTAGTTAGTAAATTCAGCAAGTTCCTTAAGAATAGACAACAAAGAAGTCAAAATGAAGGAACTTCAAGAAAAAAGTCTCCAAAGGACAAAATTCAATGTCACGAATGTGGTGATATAGGTCATGTGAAAATTGAATGTGCTGCATATCTCAAGAGAAAAGAGAATGACAAAAAGGAAAGCAAAGGATTCAAATCCAAGAAGGCTTATATTGTATGGAATTTGCCGGAAAAGTCAGAGAAGCAAGATGCTAGCAGTTCAGATGAGGAGGAATTGGTTAATCACTTGTGCTTAATGGGAAAGTTTGATGAAGAAACTTCATCAAGCATAGAATCATCTGAGCGAATGAACTCCAAACGGGTAACATATTCTGACTCCGACTCTGATTCTGAAAATTCAACTTATAATGAACTATATGAATCTTATGTAGAAATGTATAAGGAATTAAGGAAGCTAGCTAAAATTAACATTGAAAGCAAGAGGATTATCTTGGAGTATGAAACTAAAATTTTCAAAATGCAAAACTTTATCGATGAACTTCAACTCCAAAATGAAACTCTTGATCTCATTTATTCAAATGCTTCTTGTGATTGTGAACTAAAAACTAATCCTATTGCCGAATATGAAAATTGCAAGCATTTTGAAAAGGAAGTACACAATTTGAAAACTAAGCTTGCAAGCTTCACTAAAGGTGATATGCACTTAAATAATTTAATTGCCAATCAAAGAGGAAATACAAATAAAACTGGTTTGGGATATCGAAAACCCAAAAACTGCAATTACAACAAGTTGGTATCATTTTCAAATGTCAATTACTCTAAAACACCAACTTGCCATTATTGTGGAATTTTTGGGCATACTTCAAATACTTGTAATATTAAACTTAAAGGTATTCCAAATGGTTCATTTGTATGGATAAAGAAATGGTTTGATCCTAATGCTAATCAATTAGGTACCCAAGTTACCTAAAACATGCAAGGTATTTTTGGCTTAACATTAAGGGGGAGTGAGATCAAATGTTAAGGGGGAGAAGGTTTATAATTTTCTTTCCTATTTATATAACTCTCTTTTTGATTATGCCAAAAGGGGGAGAAGGTATGTTGTTGACTTTTGCAGGTTGATTGAAGCTTCTTATTATTATCCAATTATCTAATGCACATACTAAGGGGGAGCACAAATCAACAAAGTTTGTCATCATCAAAAAGGGGGAGATTGTTGAGAAAATGCCTAAGCATAGGTAGTTTTGATGATTACAAAGTGCAAGTCAAGGCAAAAGTCCACAACATTGAAGCTTAGACTCAAGTTAGTCAAAAAGGGATTCTTATAAACTTGTAATGTTAAATTTACTTTTCTTAGAGTTCCTTAGGTGCTTAATGGTTAAGTCTAAGTTAGAATGAAGCTAAATCATAATCTAAAGAAAAATAGTATGCATGTTAAGTTACATCAAAAGTGGGTGATTTTCAAAAAATAAAAGAAAGTATTTTTTCAAAATGAAAATGAAAAGAAAGTGTTTTTCGAAATTAAAAGAAAGTGATTTTCAAAAATAAAAATAGAAAGTGTTTTTCGAAATTAAAAGAAAGTGATTTTCAAAATTAAAAGAAAGTGATTTTCAAAAATAAAAATAAAAATTATTAAGAATTTTTTTTAAATGTTTTTGAAGTCAAGAAAGTATTTTAAAAAAAAAATAAAAAAAAATTGAAAAAGTGTATCTGATCAAATGTATCCGGATACATCCAAAAGTATCCGGATACTTTTTTAAAACAATAGTCAAATTTTTGAAATCAAACACGATGTATCCGAATACTTTCAAAAGTATCCGGATACAAACAGTTAAAACTATCATAAACATAGCCGTTTGCTGTCCTAACTGATATATATATATATATATATATATGTTCCAAACGATTTCAAAACATGTGACAACGTTCTTACAACCTTCTAACACTTCTGAACTTTCTCCTAAACACGTTTTTACAGAATTATCAAGTGTTCTTCATGAATCAATTGCATTTTCACATATGATCAAGAAGAACATTCAAGTGTTGCATTGAATTTTCACAAATACCCACTTTGATATACACTTGCATTCATTCTCATTGATCTAGATTTTGATTCAGTACTAAAAGTGTTCTTAAGTAAGTTGCTAATCCACACAAGAAAGGTGCAAGTACCATTGATCTTCATTGGAGTTGTTCATCCACACAACGAGGTGTAAAGTGCCAACAACAAGACATTGACAAACGCAAATTGGTGAAAGGTTTTCATCAAGTATACTTGAAGGTTTCAAGTGGAATTGAAGAAGGTTTCTTCAAGCACAAGGTTCGCTATGATTCGAGGAATTGTTTGCGAAGACACAAGTTCCAAAGAGGTTCTTTGGAGGGACTAGTCTAAGGGAAAGGTTTTCTCTTACACTACTTGTACTTACAATTCTTGTTCATAGTGAAGCAAATCTCCCATCTCAGAGAGGGAGGACTGGATTAGCATTAGTGTTCGTTAACACACTAATGTGAACCAGGATAAAATCCTTGTGTTCGCTTCTCTTTCATTATCTCTTTACAATTCCGCGTGCTTAATTTTCATATATTTAAGTATATGCGTTTTATATGTTTTTACTCTGATTATTTTAAAGGCCTTAGTAAGCGATAAATTTTTAATTGGTGAAGATTCGTACTCTTCGCCTATTCACCTCCTTTATAGGGAATATTACTACCCGCTTGTTTTCCAACAAGTGGTATCAGAGCTCGGTCGGAAACGATCGAGCATAACTGCTTTTCCGTATGATCCTTAGTTTGGTAAACAATGGGTTGTAGTAATCCCTTTTGTGGTGAAGGTTCTTCCATTAATCGCCCCCTATGTTTTCGGGCTAAGGTTACACCTATTGGAAGGTTAGGATGAAAATCTTCATTGAAGCAATAGATGTAGAAATTTGGAATGCTATAGAAAATGGCCCTTTTGTACCACAACATAAGGTTAATGACTCTGTCCTTGATAAGCCCAAGGGGAGTTGGAATGATGATGATAAGAAAAAAGTAAGTTATGATTTGAAAGGAAAAAATATCATTACATCCGCTCTCTCGTATGATGAATTTTTTAGGGTCTCTCAGTGTACTAGTGCGAAAGAGATGTGGGACACTTTACAAGTGACTCATGAAGGTACTAGTGAAGTCAAAAGGGCTAGATTAAATGCCCTCATGCATGAATATGAACTGTTTAGAATGTTTCCCAATGAACCAATTTCAAATATGCAAAAACGGTTTACACATATTATAAATCATTTACTTTCTCTTGGCAAAACTTTTATTGATGGTGAAATTATTAACAAAGTTTTGAGATGTTTAGACAGACAGTGGCAGCCAAAGGTTACAACAATAGTGGAGTCAAAAGATCTAAGTGATATGGACCTAGCCACTTTGTTCGGAAAACTGCAAGAGCACGAAATGGAATTGGGAAGGCTAAAAATGCATGAAGATTCGGACATGTGCAAAAAGGATAAGGTTTCATTCAAGATGCTGCAGACTCTTGAAGAATTATCCAATGATGAAAATTCAGATTCCGATATCGACGATGAGACCATGGAGCTTTTAGTTAGTAAATTCAGCAAGTTCCTTAAGAATAGACAATAAAGAAGTCAAAATGAAGGAACTTCAAGAAAAAAGTCTCCAAAGGACAAAATTCAATGTCACGAATGTGGTAATATAGGTCATGTGAAAATTGAATGTGCTGCATATCTCAAGAGAAAAGAGAATGACAAAGAGGAAAGCAAAGGATTCAAATCCAAGAAGCTTATATTGTATGGAATTTGCCAGAAAAGTCAGAGAAGCAAGATGCTAGCAGTTCAGATGAGGAGGAATTGGTTAATCAGTTGTGCTTAATGGGAAAGTTTGATGAAGAAACTTCATCAAGCATAGAATCATCTGAGCCAATGAGCTCCAAACGGGTAACATATTCTGACTCCGACTCTGATTCTGAAAATTCAACTTATAATGAACTATATGAATCTTATGTAGAAATGTATAAGGAATTAAGGAAGCTAGCTAAAATTAACATTGAAAGCAAGAGGATTATCTTGGAGTATGAAACCAAAATTTTAGAAATGCAAAACTTTATCGATGAACTTCAACTCCAAAATGAAACTCTTGATCTCATTTATTCAAATGCTTCTTGTGATTGTGAACTAAAAACTAATCCTATTGCCGAATATGAAAATTGCAAGCATTTTGAAAAGGAAGTACACAATTTGAAAACTAAGCTTGCAAGCTTCACTAAAGGTGATATGCACTTAAATAATTTAATTGCCAATCAAAGAGGAAATACAAATAAAACTGGTTTGGGATATCGAAAACCCAAAAACTGCAATTACAACAAGTTGGTATCATTTTCAAATGTCAATTACTCTAAAACACCAACTTGCCATTATTGTGGAATTTTTGGGCATACTTCAAATACTTGTAATATTAAACTTAAAGGTATTCCAAATGGTTCATTTGTATGGATAAAGAAATGGTTTGATCCTAATGCTAATCAATTAGGTACCCAAGTTACCTAAAACATGCAAGGTATTTTTGGCTTAACATTAAGGGGGAGTGAGATCAAATGTTAAGGGGGATAAGGTTTATAATTTTCTTGCCTATTTATATAACTCTCTTTTTGATTATGCCAAAAGGGGGAGAAGGTATGTTGTTGACTTTTGCAGGTTGATTGAAGCTTCTTATTATTATCCAATTATCTAATGCACATACTAAGGGGGAGCACAAATCAACAAAGTTTGTCATCATCAAAAAGGGGGAGATTGTTGAGAAAATGCCTAAGCATGGGTAGTTTTGATGATTACAAAGTGCAAGTCAAGGCAAAAGTCCACAACATTGAAGCTTAGACTCAAGTTAGTCAAAAAGGGATTCTTATAAACTTGTAATGTTAAATTTACTTTTCTTAGAGTTCCTTAGGTGCTTAATGGTTAAGTCTAAGTTAGAATGAAGCTAAATCATAATCTAAAGAAAAATAGTATGCATGTTAAGTTACATCAAAAGTGGGTGATTTTCAAAAAATAAAAGAAAGTATTTTTTCAAAATGAAAATGAAAAGAAAGTGTTTTTCGAAATTAAAAGAAAGTGATTTTCAAAAATAAAAATAGAAAGTGTTTTTCGAAATTAAAAGAAAGTGATTTTCAAAATTAAAAGAAAGTGATTTTCAAAAATAAAAATAAAAATTATTAAGAATTTTTTTTTAAATGTTTTTGAAGTCAAGAAAGTATTTTAAAAAAAAAGTAAAAAAAAAAATTGAAAAAGTGTATCTGATCAAATGTATCCGGATACATCCAAAAGTATCCGGATACTTTTTTAAAACAACAGTCAAATTTTTGAAATCAAACGCGATGTATCCGAATACTTTCAAAAGTATCCGGATACAAACAGTTAAAACTATCATAAACATAGCCGTTTGCTGTCCTAACTGATATATATATATGTTCCAAACGATTTCAAAACATGAGACAACGTTCTTACAACCTTCTAACACTTCTGAACTTTCTCCTAAACACGTTTTTACAGAATTCTCAAGTGTTCTTCATGAATCAATTGCATTTTCACATATGATCAAGAAGAACATTCAAGTGTTGCATTGAATTTTCACAAATACCCACTTTGATATACACTTGCATTCATTCTCATTGATCTAGATTTTGATCCAGTACTAAAAGTGTTCTTAAGTAAGTTGCTAATCCACACAAGAAAGGTGCAAGTACCATTGATCTTCATTGGAGTTGTTCATCCACACAACGAGGTGTAAAGTGCCAACAACAAGACATTGACAAACGCAAATTGGTGAAAGGTTTTCATCAAGTATACTTGAAGGTTTCAAGTGGAATTGAAGAAGGTTTCTTCAAGCACAAGGTTCGCTGTGATTCGAGGAATTGTTTGCGAAGACACAAGTTCCAAAGAGGTTCTTTGGAGGGACTAGTCTAAGGGAAAGGTTTTCTCTTACACTACTTGTACTTACAATTCTTGTTCATAGTGAAGCAAATCTCCCATCTCAGAGAGGGAGGACTGGATTAGCATTAGTGTTCGTTAACACACTAATGTGAACCAGTATAAAATCCTTGTGTTCGCTTCTTTTTCATTATCTCTTTACAATTCCGCGTGCTTAATTTTCATATATTTAAGTATATGCGTTTTATATGTTTTTACTCTGATTATTTTAAAGGCCTTAGTAAGCGATAAATTTTTAATTGGTGAAGATTCGTACTCTTCGCCTATTCACCTCCTTTATAGGGAATATTACTACCCGCTTGTTTTCCAACAATATAAATTATCCAAAATATGCTCAACACGAGCAAAAGCAGGATAAAGTAAATTCTTCAGCAAAAGCGAAAGCAAGATAAAGTAAGTTGTTCAACAAGGCAGAATACAAAAGCATGAAGTTAAAACGCTCAGAATACATTGAGCAAACGACAAAACGACAAAACAGCAAAGGGTGAAATATCATTCTTCAATATCAGATAAAACAACTTGAGAGTCATCAAAGTCTGGTGCCTCGGTCAACTCCTCAAGGGGATTAGAAAGATCCTCGGCCTGCAAATCTACCTCAGCCTTAGATGAAAGATCAATTAACTTCCCATCTTGAACAACATGAAATGGGTGAGCCCCAACCACCCTGAATTCCAACTCAGGGTTCAGAAATTGAACTTGCTGAATGGTAGAGACAAAGGTATCATCAACCGCTTTCCCCCAGTTATAGAAGTTGGTCTCTGCCTTCTTCTTGTGAAACAGTGCTTTCTCTCTCACCTTCCGAGCAACCACCGCCGACTTATCTACCTCAGCTTTTAATTCATCCACCCTCTGCTAATGTACTTGAAGTTTCTTTTTCAGAGTCTCTTCCGCCTCTTGCCTCTTGATTTCAGCTGCTTTTTGGGAAGCTTTTAAGGAATCCCTCTCCTTAACCAATTCCCCCTTATCAGCCCTCAGGTTCTCCAATTCATTTTTCACTCGGGAAAACTCATCCGAGAGACTGGCTTCTTGAGCAGCAGAAAGATCCCGAGCTTTCCTTTGTTCGGCGTTATAGCCAGTGAAAAGACCATTAGGATGTTTGGCCAAGAAATAGGCAAGGTTGGCTCCCCTGAGGAGATACTTAGCAAGTGTCATGTTGCAGCGTGACCACTCGTCGGTATTCAGTGTCCCGAAACGAGTGCAATCCGATTCGGGGCAGATGTACTTCCCAAATCTTTCATCAAATTGCACATCCCATATGGATGTGTCAGGAGGATTCTCAGTAGAAGTTGGAGCAGCAGTAGGTCGGGCACTTGGTCCCTCAGTCCTTGGGTTTACACCCTCGGTTACTTTTTCCTTTCCTTTGTCCACTCGTCGGCGTTGGCGAAGGGGTTGAAGAGGAGAAGTTGATTGAACTTGACCACCATGGGCCATAGAAACAGTTGAAGCAACAACAACCATATTGGCGGCTGGCCGAGGAGAAGCCTCGGCAGCCGAGGCAGAAGGAGTTGGGCTAGAAGTACTCAAGCTTGGAGTACTCAGATTTGAGGATCCAGAAGTGGCGGGAGTTTTTCTCTTCTTACCACCTTGACCTTGAACCAGAGCTGCCAGGCGAGTGGCCATGTTTTCTGCAAACAAAACATATAGACGTTAGAGCCGATCAAACCACAAATTCAAAGAAAAACAAAATTAATAGATATAAGAGCCGATCAAACCACAAAATTGAAAAGCAAAATAAATACACTATACCAAGCTCCGTTTTAACTTCAGAAGAAGGGATATTCACAATATCCCTCGTCTCTATCATCCCATTTTTCTGCAAGTAACTTTCAACCGACCGACAAACCTCCTTTTCAAATTCAGCAAGTTCTTTCCAGTCAGAAGAATAGGAAGCGATTGATCGATTAAAGAAACTGGCACTCCATTGGAGAGGAAACAGCGGAAGTGGCCGTCTTTCCCTAGGTCGGGTAAACCAGCAGACCCCATTACCATTAAAGTTATACTTAAAGAAAAAAGGTTTGAATCCTTTCCAGGACTCAGAGTATTTGGTAAATAAAGGATATCCTTTGTGAGACTTCAAAGAAACCCAGGGTTTCTTAGCCGAACCTTTCTCAAACGAATTACAATGTGGAGCAAAAAGATGGAAAAAGATACGAAGATTACAAGCCCAATTCATGGCTGAGCAAACCTATTCAAAAACCTTCACGAATGCCCATGCGTTCGGATGCAGCTGAGAAGGGGCCACTCTTAGGAAGTTCAGAACCCCCATCTCAAAATCAGTAAAAGGCAGCCTTATCCCAAGCCGAGTGATCACCTCTTCGTAAAAATAGAAGCCTGTACTACCCTCAGGAATCTTGGTGCAGACTCTCTCATCCTCACCCACTGGAGTAATGGAGTACAAATTCCCTGTGTTATCTCCTGGGCATGGCAAAATTATGGCTCGTGTTTGGTCTAGTGATTGATGTGTCGTAAGCTCTGATTGAGTGCCAAGAACCTCTCGGTCAACCCAGTCATATTCAGCTGAATCTGGTGGAAGAGGGTACAAGTCGGGATTAGTAACACACTTTCTCTTCATACTTGAGGAAAAGGGGGCACACTTGGAGTCAGAACCACAAAAACTTTACCAAATATTTACGGTCGGCTTGGGAACACCTCCCTTTCTGGGCAGAATTTCCCAAAACCGAGTGAAATGTCTAATACCTCTATGAAGCCTCCTTAACCTCCTTTGTTCTACCCTTTCGGCGATCCTATACTGAATCACACCTTGCCTGAACTCTCTCAAAGTCCGATAGAAATGCATGGCTATCGGCTTAACACAAACCTCGGGGTTCCCTCCCTTATGTGTTCTTGGCACATCAGAGTTTACGGATTCCTCACTCATGATAAATGACGCTCCAGTACCAACCCTAAGAAGTTAAGTGCAGAAAAGCGTAAAGCAAACCTAAGAAATTCTACAGCGGTCACTCAATAGGCGGTAAAGCGGATAAAGAAGTTTGAGGGGCAAGTGAGGTATCACAGCAACAACAACAAAACGATTTGGGGTTTTCACTGAACCCATAAAGTAAACCCCTCAACCCAGAAAAAATAACACTCGCAAAACCCAGAAAACCCAAAAACCCAGAAATGTGTAAAGTTTTTCAAAACCAGAAAAGTGAGTAAACCCAGAAATGTACGAATAAAGCGATTTCTTCAAAAATCGGGGACAAAGAAACAGTAGTGGAGCACGAACAACAATAAAGCATTAGAAGCGAAATCCAACACTTGGAAATGCAGTAAATAAATAGCAACAACCACATGCAAGAACGAAGAGGACATCAAAATAGCAAAAATAGAAATGCTCTGAAGAAGAAAGTTCAGTTACCTGCTAGTAGTGAATGATCAAGAAAAGCAGAAAAGACTGAGGTACGCAAGGCAAAAAGAAATGTAGAGGAAGCGTCAATCAAGACTCTGGCAAGAAGCTGTTGCAAGGAGGCCTTTGTACAGTTTCGTTTCTGGTTTCCAATTTCTCAGGAGAACGTACGAAGAAGAAAGATAAGAAATGAGTGAATGAGGAACCACCCTTTGATTTTCTTTTAACTTCCCTCCACTATCTCAAAAAGTTTGGGCTTTAGATGAAAAAAGCCCATTTAGCGTTGAAAAACAAGTACGTGGCACCTCTGATGGATTTGAAATCATAACGGTACGTTTCCCGATAAAATTAAAGACACGTGTAAACTCAGGGAGAGATGGAAGGTCACTCCAAGGTCAATCAAACGACAGCTTGGATCGAAGCGCAGAAAGGCTCGGATTTCCTCCTCAATCACCGAGAATTCAGTTGGAAAATAATTCGTTTGTCTCATAAGCTCGGCAGGACTCGAATCACCCAACCGAGCTTGGGGGGCTTATGTAGTGGACCTATAGTAAACCGAGCGAATAACCGACCGTATCCTCATTACTATAGTTGATATGACGCTGAAACAGGGCTTTCGGTCGGAGACATACACCGAGCAAACTGGGTATCTACTAAGAAGTTACCTATAGATAAGATTAGCTCCGAGCACAGGATTTTATTCCTTATCCTTATCGTTTACAGTCTTATCAAGCTATAACTACTCTTAGATTCCCACGACTCTTGGTTAGATATAACAGCATTGGATAGAATTTATCATCTACAAGGTTTACGATTATGATCTTATCATATCCTATACAAATCGTAGTTGAATTCTTCCTCCTAAGAAGCCTTATCAAGACGGCTCACAGCATACAGGTAATCCCCTATAAGAACCACCATGCTATAGGGGCTAAGGTACGTCTTCTCATCCCTAAGTTGACACAAGCACACACATTGTTGACTAGGGAGAACCTGATTATCCCAACTGGATCTTCAGAAATCCTAAAGAGTCCTACATTAATATCTTGACTGTGATCATTCTTCAAAGCTCTTCCATAGCTTTAAGGTTGATCTCGGTTAAGAACACGACAATAACAATGGAATCAATAGAAAGACCAACCTTAGTAATTATGTATGCAAATCATGCATAGAAAAAGGTAATGAAATAGGTTGGCAAGGATTGTTGTCATGTTTGGGGAACATGGCCCTGTACTCTAAGAGTACCAAACTGATGCAACTTACTTGATGACACATTCTGGGAATGTGGCCATTGTCTGGGACATGGTTTCTTCGATACGTTATGGGAACGTGATGCACACTCTGGGAGTGGTGCTTGATTTTATTCCAAGTATGGTTGCGATACGTTCTGGGAACGTATGTTAAGTGTTCTGGGAACACGTTGGTATAATAATAGAATTAAAGATAAAACCAACCTTGATGATTGTGCGTTCATATAGAATGGAAGTTTGGTTGGTAGGAACGATTATCATATTCTGGGAATATGAGGAGGGTACTCCGGGAGTACCAAATTATAACCTACTTGATGACACATTATAGATATGTGGCCAGTGTCTGGGACCTGGTTATATACGTTCTGGGAACGTATGTTAGTATTATGGGAACACATTGATATGCAACCTACTTGATGACACATTATAGATATGTGGCCAGTGTCCGGGACCTGGTTTTTATGCGTTCTGGGAACGTATGCGTTCTGGAAACGTGATGCACACTCTGGGAGTGATGCTTATTTATCCAAGTATGGTTTGCTACACGTTCTGGGAACGTGGTGCACACTCTGGGAGTGATGCTATTTATCCATGTATGGTTCGGCATTACGTTCTGGGAACGAATGTCGGTGTTCCGGAACACAACGGTGTATTGGATGGACGTCCAAGATGGACTTTTAGAGGCCTCAGTTGTGGAAGGAAATCATGCATCATGCCACCTGCATTGAAAGAATTATTATGATTAACCGGGTGTGCTCATATGATTATGCATCATGATTTGCTACATGTTGACTTGTGGATGTTAGTTTTATTCTCATTTGATTATGCGAATATGTATAGCTAACCCCCATGCCCTTATTAGGTGTTGACCGTGCATCTAGCTTGCACAAGAATCAGTAAGGGGAGATGCCCTTAGGTGCATGCAGAGTGTAGAGAATGTGGGTTGGGAACCCGTTGTGCAGATATCGAGGATCACCAGTGACCAGCTCTATAACATTTCTATTTTTAATAGAATTTATATGATACATATTTTGGAAATAGGTATCATAAGAGGAATTCAGTTTTATAATAATACTTATTTGGTATTAATGGACTTGTTACACTTGATATATTTTGGGAGTATAATATGCTGATTTTACTATGTTTCCGCAAACTCTGATTTTACTAAGTCACCCTCATTATCAATCAAGTGTTTGTGAAAATAAATTTTCAAGGGAAGAGATAAATTCTTATTTTCAGATCTTTTTCCAACAACAACAAGTCCAAGTAATCACAAACTTATTACTTTTCTTATAAAGTAAGATGATGTACAAGGAGTGTTACACGCATCATTATTTTTCACAATTTAAATTGCAACATATTGTATAAATTTTTGGAATTTTTTTAAATTTGAATTGACTGAGTAAATATTTGATTGTATTAAGCTAAATCATTATACCAAATTATAGCTCATCTTTAATACTTATATATCCGTTTTTTCCGTTGTACTCAAAATTTATTATTCATAATGATGCTCTACCGTTTAAATGTTTAATACCAATTTGCCTATATTATGACTTGTTTGTATTAGAATTTCTGAAATTACAACATTATATTCTTTTTTTCCTGGTTAATTATCATATGACAGGTCGTTTAGCATTATATATTTTTTATGTCAATATTTGATTCAAATTATTTCCTTTTAAAAAGATCATTAATAACCCGTGCAAATTGTAATAATATCAAAATGCAAATTGTATGATTGCGGGTAATTTTTATATTTATGTGTAATCCAAATTTTACTAATAAAAATTTACTAAAAATAGCTTAAGATAAATATTTATTCTCGTGGATACACGGACAAAGAAATTTGGAAGGAAAAACAAGGATGAAGGAGGGAAAATGAAAATGACAAAAATGCCCTCAACTTCTCCTATTTTATAATATATTGAATAGTGGAGTCTTAAAGAAGCTTTGTGTAGCTGAACCTACCGCGTGTGTCATAGTTCTTTAATAAATGCATAAGATGGAACAAGTCAGTTACCTTAGCTTAACAAGTTTTTAGCCACTTTGTTTACTTTTTTTTCATTAAGTTGTGTTAAAATATGGTTGTTAAGCCTACTACTCTTTTCGTTATTATCATTATTAGCCATCGAACTATTTAAGTTTTCTGTTATTTATTTTATGGCTTTTTTAATCTTATGAAATACTTCCGTTGATCCTATATATATATATAGGTCATATTATAAAGAAAATTGTTATTAATTAATTTTTCATTTTTCATCACAAAACTCTTGCTTTTTTTTTTCTGGTAAAAAACTCTTGCTTTTTAATTCCTCCCATCGGTCCTATTTTTAAGACTCTTTTGTTGTTTTTCACTCCCACCAAGATAAAAATTAAATACATGCTATAAAAAATTTAAAATGTAGTATTATAAATAAGACCAAAATAAAAGCTCAAAAATGTCTTATAAATAAGACAAGAAGGGAGTACTTACTATTAGTATTGATTTTACATAATTAATTAATAATTGAAAATAATAATTATTATTATTATTAATTGTTATTGTTATGACTGTAAAAGCTGTACAGTTAACAATGCAATTTTTTTGAACAGTTGCGGTTAAAGTCCCATATTCATACTATATAATCCATCTATCCATCAATTTATTTAAAGTGACTCTTCGGTAATCATGCATCTATACTATATGAAGCATCTATACTATATGCATCAAATCTTTTTCAAACCAAAAAAAAATCTATTACTGAGAAATTTACTAATACAAGAGAACTTAATGAGATCATTATTGAGAAGACCGAAATTAATGGGATTATTGGAAAGACAAATAGGAGAGAAATATCTACAATATTTAATACCGAAATTAATGAGATTATTGAGAAGACAAATAGGAGTGAAATATCTACAACATTTAAGACCAAAATAAATGGCATTGAGAAAACCGAAATTAATGGGATCATTGAGAAGACAAATATGTGAGAAATATTTACAAAATTTAAGAAATATTTTCAAGTTTGTTATTATTAATTAATGGTTTTTGTTATGCATTGATGCATAAGTTATGAAAATTTGTATTCCATTAAAAAGTTTCAATTTTAGGTATTATATTATTCTTTTGAATGTAATTATTTTATTCCAAATCTTATTCAAATCTTTTTGAAAAAAAAAAGAAAAGAAATCTATTACTAATATAGGAGAAATTTACTAATAGAAGAGAACTTAATGAGATCATTGAGAATACCGAAATTAATGGGTTTATTGAAAAGACAAATAGGAGAGAAATATCTAAAACATTTAAGATCGAAATTAATGGGATTATTGAGAAGACAAATAAGAGAGAAATATCTACAATATTTAAAACCGAAATTAATGGCATTGAGAAGACCGAAATTAATGAGATCATTGAGAAGAAAAATAGGTGAGAAATATTTACAACATTTAAGAAATATTTTCAAATTGGTTATTATTAATTAATGGTTTTTGTTATGGATTGATGCATAAGTTACGAAAATTTGTATTCCATTAAAAAGTTTCAGTTTTGGGTACTATATTATTCTCTTGAATGTAATTATTTTATTTTAAATCTGATTCAAATCTTTTTCAAACAAAAAAAAAAGAAATTTATTACTAATAGAAGAGAAATTTACTAATAGAAGATAATTTAATGGGATCATTGAGAAGACCGAAATTAATTGGATCATTGAGAAGACAAATATGAGAGAAATATCTACAACATTTAAAGAATATTTTCTTTTTTTGGTTTATATGGGAGGTCTGGGACTAGAACCCATGACCTGGGGGAGGAGGAAATCCTAAATGTCCCTGCAGCCACCAACTAGACTGTCTTACACGGACTTTAAAGAATATTTTCAAGTTGATTATTATTAATTAATGGTTTATGTTATGTATTGATGCATAAGTTACGAAAATTGTTAAAAAAGGATTTTTAATAATCTTGGGTTGAGAATAAGAATCTAAAAAGGGATTTTAGGATTGAAGTTAAGAAAACTAAAAAAAATTATTTAAAATGCTTCATTTGTCTTAAAAAAATGATAAAAAATTTCACAAATAAAAAATCATGAAAATAATCTAACAAATCAACAAATTCTAAAACAACCAAATTAAGTTGGTTAAGGAAAGTTTTGTCACTTGACATGTATTAATTTGAATTTCTTTAGAATTTGGCTATTTTTAAAATATAAAATTTAAGTCATGATAATAAATTTTAATCAATTGTTTGTTAATCAAATTTAAGTCATGATATGAAACCTTTAATAATTTCATGTTTAAATTAGGGGCTTCGCGTAATGGCTCCGTGCATCGCACGAGCTTGCTTACTAGTTTATTGGAAAATCATAAACGTTTCCAAAAACATAACTATGGACCTATTGTTGAAAAATAGGCAAATAAAAATTTCCTTTTTTCTCTATTGATTTTCAAAAAGTTTGGACT
Organism: Crotalaria pallida; assembly: GCA_037953625.1. NCBI lineage: Eukaryota > Viridiplantae > Streptophyta > Magnoliopsida > Fabales > Fabaceae > Crotalaria > Crotalaria pallida. The sequence continues at coordinate 32,155,413 of CM075653.1, forward strand.
TGCTTTTTAATCAAATCCTTTGACCATTAGTAAATACTTTGAATTCGACTTATTAACAAGTTATAAAACTTAGTTCAGAAAAATGATTCGAGACAACATTCATTACTTGAACAATAATCTTACAATTATTTTTTATCATAACTTATCGTTATCTCGAATGATTTATCATTAATAATGTAATAACCATCATCGAATTCCTTTGTCATGAAAATCAGAGTATACGGAAATAAAACAATACTTGGGAGTCATTTGTGATATATAACCAACACACACACACACACACACACACACACACACACACATATATATATATGTATATATAGAGTATGATAAAGAAAACCCCATTAGTACATCATCATAGTATAGAAGTAGTACAAGTCCAACATACCAAGTCCATAAGCTGAAAATAAAAACTATATCTGATAAGACCTCAATTCTAAGACATCTCAAATATATACAATATAATATAACTTGAAAAATATACGTCCGAGAGCAGGTCAACTGATCCTCCAAAAGCTCCCAACTGACAACTGGTCCACAGAAGCTACATCCCTATCCTTGGATCCAAACTATCTATACTATGCTCGCCCCTAAGAACCACTAACTCTACTACAAGTCCTGGAAACTGGCTCGACTGGTGCCTCCTCCTCGTCCTCATCCTCCACTGGATCCTCCTCGATCTCGTTCGACGGGGTAGGGACTCTACCACTGGGTCTAGGGTCTACAACAGGAACAGACCTACCAGCACCTGTCGGGCTAGGAGAAGGAGTCTCCTCAGTGAAAATCCTCGAAGCAGAAGGATGAGAACGAGTGGCAGCTCTAAAACGAAAGCTGTGAAATCTCTGTACAGGTCGAGTTGGGGGTGATCCTCTATAGGTATAAAAGGGTGGAACGTGCATAGTATATATAATCGAGATCCTGAACCTACGAGGTCGCACCCTGGCCAAGGGGTTAGGGTGATAGAGAGTAAACTCCACCTCACCCTTAAAGGTAGCTCGATGCTCCTCATAAGTCCAAATACCACTAGGGATGGGCCGGATCTCGATGCAAGCTAGGTATCTGGCCATCACCTAACAAGGGCACGAGAGTAAGCATCACATATATACATAATAAATTGAGACTAAAATACCAAACATAGATAATCATAGACATATAGAATATGCATAGACATATGAGCACACCCATTTTCGTGTATATAACTCTTTCAATGCAGGTGGCCTGATACATGATTTCTATCCACAATCCGAGGCCTCAAAACATCATATAGATATCTATCCACACATATCCGTGTGTTCCCAAAACACAAAAAAAAACGTTCCCAGAACGTATGGCGGAATTGCTTGGGGTGATTTCCTTAACGTTCCTCCCAGAGTATACGTCACATCGCTAAGATGTAATGAATCCCCGTGGTTCATAACGTCACTCCCAGAGTGAGCGTCACGTCACAAAGACGTGATAACCATGTCACCAGTGAACCCACACTGGCCACATCCATTCACAGAATGTGTAATAAGCACATCACCAGTGAACCCACACTGGCCACATCCATACCCAGAATGTGTCATATAGCAAAACGCAACAGCTTGGTACTCCCAGAGTGTTGGAAACCAACAAGCGGCTAAAAATAGACTAGAGGGGGGGTGAATAGTATTTTGAAGCCTCAATACAAATATTTTGGTTACTAGTAAGAATGGGTTTTAGAAAACAAGTTTTCTAACAAAACAATACACTGCTTAATCGATTAACTTCAATATTAATCGATTAATACCGAAGCTCATTCAAATATTAATCGATTAACCTAGACGTTACTCGATCAAGACCGAATGATACTTGAAAACTAATCGATTAATTATTCACTTACTCGATTAATACATTAGGATTCAATGGAGATCACAACTCAATGATGCACTAACAAATGTTTTGTGAATGAATGAACAAAACTAAGTAAATTTACCAAGTCAATTTAGGTTAATTATCTAGGAATTGAAAAAGCCCCAAATTTAACCTAATTAATTGGTTGTTCTTGATTAATGAAAGCTAGAAGAAAAGAAAACAAAGAAGACAAGATTTTATCCTGGTTCAATCTCTACCACTTGAGAGCTACATCCAATCCCCTTTATCAAAGATAGAGAGTTTCTACTAGATACACAATTGTTAGATTACAATGGTTAAAGATGCAGCTCACTCTAGCTCTCCTATCTTAACCCCTTCAAGAGAGTACCAATCTCTTGAAAATCTACCCAATTGTTTCTTGTATCTTGTCCTCTTGAATTGTTGAAGGATGCTCTCCAATCAATTCCTTTCCACTTGCTTTGAGATACTTCAAAGGCTTTCGAGTTGTGAATTCTTCACTTGTTGTTGAATGCTTGATTGTTACAACCTTCTTGTTGTAGATTGCTTCAACATAAATTGCTAAGCTCTAGAAAATTTGAATCTCAAAGAAACTAAGAATATTGAATAATTGAAAGTGAAGAAGATTGAAAGATTGTTGAATCTTGATAGAACAATTAGAAAATAGTAATAGCTCTTGAAAGATTGTGAAAGCATGATTCTCTATAGAAAAATATGAAAATGTGTGTAACCTTGTCAAAGTAGAAATGAAAAGCTTTTAAACAAAATTAATTTTTCTGTTACAACAGCAATTAATCGATTAATGAACAACCACTAATCGAATAACCTGTGTTAACTCGTGCTAATCGATTAACGTATAAATCACTAATCGATTAACCTTTAATAACATAATCAGTGTTGTACAGTTATAACGTGTTAATCGATTAAGCCTATCGTGCTAATCGATTAACCACTGTAAAAGGTGATTAAAATTAAGCTTTTCAAAAATACTTTGATCAACACTTTAATTAGAGCTATTTTTATCAAGATTAATCTTTCTTCACTAATAATCAAACAATATTAAAAACCTATATTGAGATTCCTAAGCTACCACCCACTCTCATGAAATGAAAAATAAAATATTACATTTTGATTAAGAATTAAATAAAACTTAATCTAAATCTAAATCTAATCTCCATGAGTGGTGCTTTCCTTGTTGAATGTTGTTGCTTGGCTTTAGTTTGTTAGCATCAAAACATCACAAATCTACAAACTCCCCCTTTTTGATGATGACAAACCTTCATCAAAATGAAGCACTAAGTTTTTAAATACTCCCCCCTAAATGTAATACACTTAGGAAAAATATCTAAGAACTTAACCTACAAAGCACAACATCAACAAACCTTTTCTCCCCCTTTTGGCATCATTAAAAAGTAGTGAATATTAAAAAAAAAACTTTTGCCAAAAGTGGGAGGTAAGTACTAGACATTTGGATATATATATATGAATAAACACTATAGAAGGACATTAATATGCAGTATAAGACGATATAAATTGGCCATAACCGAGACCATAACATTTACCACATTAAAAGTCCACAATAGCATAGTCCATAATAGTGCAAAATACACATAATACCAGTTCATACAGCAAATGTCATAGCAGAATATCATGAATCAGCAGCAAAACATATCCAGAAATAAACTAAGGCCATACACAGACCCTATAGAGTGTCAACCAGAGCAAAGACAATAAAGTCTAAAACAGTCCAGCAAGTACTAAGTACCAAAACCATGAAAAAGTTCAGCAAATGTGCAGATCAGAGAGTGAAAATAGTGCAACAATAACAGTGTAAAAACAGCAGTGAAAATCAGCATAAAAACATCATGGACTAAGGGTTAGGAGGAGGATGGGTAAAGAGGCTAGAGAAGTGATCCATAAGGCGTTACTCCATGGCCCGATTCTAAATCTCAATTCTTTGTTCCATAGATTTAAGCCGATCATCTATGTGCTGGATGTAATACCCCTAATTTTCGTCTCCCAAATAACCAAGAAATTAATTATAACAATTATTTTATAATTGATTTATATTAGTTTTGAAGGTTTTAGTTTTTGTACATTATGTGTTTTTATATATAAAAATATGAGATATATTTTTATATGGTTATTTTGTACAAAAATGTGAATATTGTAATTTAGTCCTTGGGTTGAGAATGTGATGCACACTCTGGGAGTGATGCTTATTTATCCAAGTACGGTTTGCTACACGTTCTGGGAACGTGGTGCACACTCTGGGAGTGATGCGTATTTATCCAAGTATGGTTTGGCATTACGTTCTGGGAACGAATGTCAGTGTTCCGGAAACACAACAGTGTATTGGATGGACGTCCAAGATGGACTTTGTTAGAGGCCTCAGTTGTGGAAGGAAATCATGCATCATGCCACCTGCATTGAAAGAATTATTATGATTAACCGGGTGTGCTCATATGGTTATGCATCATGATTTGCTACATGTTGACTTGTGGATGTTAGTTTTATTCTCATTTGATTATGCGAATATGTATAGCTAACCCCCATGCCCTTATTAGGTGTTGATCGTGCATCTAGCTTGCACAAGAATCAGTAAAGGGAGATGTCTCTTAGGTGCATGCAGAGTGTAGAAAGTGTGGGTTGGGAACCCGTTGTGCAGATATCGAGGATCCGACCAGAAGGATGTTTGGATAAAGGACCAGTGACCAGCTCTATAACATTTCTATTTTTTAATAGAATTTACATGATACATATTTTGGAAAAAGGTATCATAAGAGGAATTCAGTTTCATAATCATACTTATTTGGTATTAATGGACTTGTTACACCTGATATATTTTGGGGGTATAATATGATGATTTTACTATGTTTCCGCAAACTCTGATTTTGTTAGTCAACCTCATTATTAATCAAGTGTTTGTGAAAAGGAATTTTCAAGGGAAGGGAAAATTCTTATTTTCAGATCTTTTTCCAACGATAACAAGTCCAAGTATTCATAAACTTATTACTTTTCTTATAAAGTAAGATGATACACAAGGAGTGTCACACTGGAAAGAGAATTATGAGCAGCCTGAGCATCAAAGGGTGCCTCTAGGTTGTCAAAGTCAATGAAATCTTCGACATTTACCCCTTGATCGGTTTCCATGGGATCAACAACTAGAGGAGGAGCTGGTGCAGCTTGAGGAGTAGGAGGAACTAGTTGGGCAGCTTGCTCTAGTTCCTTAATTTGGGAGTTCCACAACCAAGACCTAGAAGGCTTATGAAACCCAATCCGCATATAATTGATATGATGAATATTCAAGCACAGTTTACCCTCTGGATCTTTCTCACATGGTTCACCATCAGGAACTGGCACACCATAATGACAGAGAAGTTTTGTCACATGCATAGGGTATGGTAAATATTGTGTAGATGCAGATTGTGCAGCAGTGTACATCCTAGCTAAAATTATCCTATTCCAATTTATCCTAACATGATGCTGAATACCATAAAATAGAGTCAAGTCATCTTCCTGGACTTGTGCATAGTTTTGAGAACCTTTTGGAATAAGACAATAAGCTATAATGTACAATAAAATCCTATCTTCAGCATGCAACAAACTAACCCTCTTTGTACCCTTATCCCAATGCAATCCAGGTCTAACAGCATCTTGAAAAACAGTAGCAGGATCAACATTAAGCTCAACTGATTCATCATCACCAAAAAATGTACCCTCATCATCCAATCCAAATAAAATTCGCAGATCATTAGGTTTAATAATAAAGTGATGTCCCCTTACTTGGCTTTGATAAACATCATCAATCTTAGTAAAGTTGGCATAAAATTGTCTAACCAGCCTAGGGTAATAATGGGTATTAAATTCCAAAAACTTCTTAACATTCTGAGAAACAAGAAGATCATGGAAACCAAACCTTTCTTTCCTTAACCATGCAAAATTGATGTACCGAATTAATCCAAACAGTCTTTTATCGAATTTTGGTGCCCTTTCCTCACGTTCCGCTTGAGAAAACCAAGCATTATGTCTGTCCTTGTGTGCTGGTCGTTTCTTGCATGGAGGAGGAGTCGGATCAGAGGAGGAGGAGGCTATTTCCAAGGAGAGAAGGTTAGGGTTTCAGATTTTTAGGGTTAGGGTTTCTGGAAATTGGGGGAAATCGATTTTATGGATTTGTGGGTGAAATTGATTAAAGTTTTTGGTAGAAATGATGTTAGGAGGAAGAATTATGGAAGAAATTTGGTGAAATTCGTGGTTCAATAGCCCATATGAGTCAATATGCGATTTTCGAGTGAGAGAAGAGAAGAGAGAATTCGGAGAAGAGAGAGAAGAAAAGAGAAAAAATGAGCCAAAGTGCTGAAAACGTGCTTTTTATAATTTCAAGTGCTTAATCGATTAGTGAAGTCCTTAATCGATTAATTTAGCCCTTAATCGATTAATAAAGTCATTAATCGATTAAGACCGAAAGCATTTTTAGAATTAATCGAGTTAAAACTTCATTAATCGAGTAAGTGCGAAAGAGGTTTTTTAATCGAGTTAAAGCTTCATTAATCGATTAAGTACGAAAGAGATTTAAAAGTTAATCGATTAATGAATGACTATTAATCGATTAATGTGCACAAAACTCAAATTTTTGAAATTTTGAATTTTTTTTCACGCACACAAACACATATTGGCACTTAGCATTTAACACACATGATTAAGCAAGCAAACATATCATAGAAAAACGTACACACACAACTACTAATTAAGAGAATTATGAAAGGATTTTTATATAACAAAAACTCAAACAACAAGACATAAAGAAATAGGCTTAAGGTTATGTATTAAAAATGACTTCAAATACAATTAGCTAATAGTTGATTCATCAAAAATGCCAAGTTCCCTTCTAATACGATAGAAAGTATCTCTTGGTAGTGGTTTTGTAAAAATGTCAGCTAATTGATCGGAAGTTTGAACAAATTCTGTAACGCAATCACCTTTTTGGACATGATCCCTTAGAAAATGATGCCTTATTTCTATATGTTTTATTCTAGAGTGTAATACCGGGTTTTTAGTTAAATTGATTGCGGATGTATTGTCACATTTAATAGGAATTTTTGACAAGTTTAAACCAAAATCCGAAAGTTGTTGCTTCATCCAAAGGATTTGAGCACAACAACTTCCGGCCGCAATATATTCAGCTTCCGCGGTTGATAAAGCCACACAATTTTGCTTCTTTGAAAACCATGATACAAGAGAACTACCAATCAAACGACATGTTCCACTTGTACTTTTTCTCTCAACTTTACAACCCGCAAAATCAGAATCCGAATATCCTATTAGTTTTAAAAGGGCATCTCTAGGATACCATAAACCGGTATTAGTTGTACCTTTTAAATATTTCATAATCCTCTTAACAGCAATTAAGTGTGACTCTTACGGATTAGCTTGAAAACTAGCACACATGCAGAAACTAAACATAATATCAGGGCGAGAAGCAGTTAAATACAATAAACTACCTATCATGCCACGATATTTTGTTACCTCAACGGGTTTTCCGATCTCATCCTTGTCCAAGTAACATGTGACGCTCACAGGAGTTGTGTAACATCCCTAATTTTAATCCTTAGTATAATTATAAGTTTTATGGAATTAAATAATTGTTTCTTGAAATCAATCATTTAGGTGTTGGGTATTTTTATAAAAATACATTTTTGTTATTTACGAAAGTATATTTAGTTATATTTTAAAGTAAATTCATTTGAAACAATTACCCTATTTGAAAAATAGGCTTTCGATTCTTTACTTGGGTAATTATAAAGATATAATATTAAAATAAATTTTTGTTATTTCCTAATATCCAACTAATTATTTTTTAACCTTATAGTTTTCCTATATGAAGCTATATGATGCTAGAGTCTTATTATAAATATTTTTGGAGCTAATAAATAAATAAATAATGCATAATATTTTAAATACTTTACCTAACTTTTAAATATATATATATATATATATATATATATTCAATAATGAATTATGTTTAGTGTTTCCAAATATTTGACTCTAGGACATTCTTTAAATATATTTACTTATTTGATTTGATGACTAAGTTCTATTTTTAGATACTCATAAAAAATAATAATAATAATAATATTAATTTCTAATTTCTAATTAATTTAATAATAAATTTAAAAAAAAAACAACAACAAAAGTATTTTTTTTTTAAAAAAAAAGTGTTGTGCGTGTGTGTAGGTGTGTGTGGGCATGAAGCCCTAAGCTTCCTCATCAAGGGTGTGGCCGCCACCCCCAACACCCAACACCCATATTTATTTGGTCCTTCCCCTCTCTCCCTCGCCGTTTTCTCTCTCGGCCGCGCCACCAGCACCGGAGCCGTCATTGTTGTCTCTCCCTCCTCCCTCGTTCACTGGCCGCCATCACTCTCTCTCTCTCCTCCACCATCGTGCGCGGTTCTCTCTCTTCTCTTCACCGCCGCCGCGTCTCCTTCGCCGTTGAAGGCCGCGCGCCCACGAGTGTTCTTCCGCCTCCACCTAGTCGCGTCTTCCTCCCCCTTGCGATCCGCCGTTGTGACCGCTGCCATCTCCTCTCTTCGATTCACGTTTGATGCTCCATGGTCCAAGAGGCCCTTGTTCGTGTTCCTCCGCCACTAGATGATGCTGCTGCCGCCATTCGCTACCGTTACTGGTTCGCCGCCGCTCGTGCTTGTCGTTGCAGCCACAGCCACTGTGAGAAGCCGTCTCCGTTGGCTCTTGTCTCGATTTCAAACCAAACCGACGCCGGTATCGCCGTCACCGTCACCGTTATCGCTATCCAAAATCATATTTGAGGGTATATTTCTAATACCTTTTTAACTGCTCTATGTTGTGTTTTAATTTTAATATTAATACTAATTTTAATGTTATGGGTGATAATAATATAGTGTTAAATTGTTTTAGTATGTTATTATTATTGTGATAAGTGAATTGTACTATGATTTAATGTTTATCTTAGTTAAAGTATTATTTTTAATGATTTTAATTAGTTACTTTGATTTGGGATAATATCGGATTAAATGTTATGTCAAATAAATTGTTTTAAAGAGTACTTTAGTTAAACGTGTAGGGTCCCTAAGTAAGTGAGCTGTCGTTTAGCTTAGTGGAATTGTCCCTAGGCTAAACAATATCTCAGTTAATTAGGAACCTGATATATTTGGCGTAACGTTAATTTGAGTTAAAGCATTGAACATTAATTTCAAATTAAGGGGAAGTGTAATTAATTGAATGTTATAATTGTAACTTGGATTTATTTTTGAACCGAGAACGCTCCCTTTCAGTTCGAAATTAATAGTGTCGAACACCAACTTTTGATTTTATGGCTTGAAAACAAAAGCTAATTAACCTTAATGAATTTTTGGTGATTATGCTAATTTCAAAAGTTAGTGCATTTTCAATAAAAGCTATACTATTTTATGAAAAAGACAATGATCTTAATTTGAAATCCTATGTTATTTTGGTTTGTAAATTATAGTTAAATGATTTATTGATTTGGAAAATTTACGAAAATACTCTACTTTGATATATGATAAGTATATACCGAGATTTTTAAATTGAGTCGCTTTTGGTGCATTAAATTGATTTCTATTTGATTTAATAATATAGTCAGACGATGAAGAGCCTTAGGACCAGCCAAAATGCGAGCAACGAACCGCGTAATGACGTGAGTAGAAACAGGATCTCCTCGTTGTGCCTCGAAACAGGTTCTGGTAGATCCCCCAAGGTAAGGGGTTTATTTGCCGTCTCGGTGGGTGAGATACTAGTACTGTATAATCTGGCTCAAGATTAATTGCTTATGTGTGATTAGGGAATTTAGAATTTATTTTAATGAGATAATATGCTTATATGAGATAAATGCTATTTGAAATATGTTAAATGTTTAAATGATGAATTCTTTGAATTACATGTTAATTATATGTATGTAAGTGTCAGTACCTGAGTAAAATGCTATTTGATGTCAAGGATTATATGCGTGATAATTAAATAAGAATTGTAATTGTTAACTGAATATTTAATTTATGATTGTAATTTATATGTTTGGTGTGTTCAAAGAGGTAAAGTGAGTTTGGTTGCGCAGGTGCTAAGTTAGGAAGAGAATAGAATATATAGGAAAGTTTAGGGAGAAAAAGAGGAAATATAAGAGTAGAAGAAAAAGGTGTTAGGCGAGGCGGACTAAAATTGAGAATGAGAGGATAAGGTGTGGTATGAGGGCAGAAATAAAGTAAAAAGAAAAGACAGAAAATAAAAGAGAAATGAAAAGAGAATAAAGAAAGCACTCGGGTATGCGAATATCGATCCTATAAGACGTATGGCTGGTGTCATGACAATGACAGATGGACCGTACGCATGGGTTGAGCAAGACGTGCGGCCTTTGGGGATCCGTACTCATCGGTAAGTCGTATCCTCGACAGACGGGGAACGCAGTGGGGTATTCGCATCACCCATTTCTATGTTAGTGGGTACTGGGCCCTAGAAGACGTGTGGTAGTTGGAACCCGCACGCATGGGTTGAGTAAGACGTGCAGCCTGTAGGGATCCGTACGCATCGGTAAGACGTATCCCCGGGGAGACGGTGGAGACGCAGTGGCGGGAGCCCCACGACACTACAAAAGAAACAGAAAAGATAATGAAAGAGAATGGGTCGGTGGGTACTGGACCCTAGAAGACGTGTGGTAGTTGGAACCCGCACGCATGGGTTGAGTAAGACGTGCGGCCTTTGGGGATCCGTACCCATCGGTAAGACGTATCCCCGGGGAGACGGTGGATACACAGTGGCAGGAGCCCCACGACTCCGGGGTCAATGGGTACTGGACCTTAGAAGACGTGCGGACAGCGTGATCCGTGCGCATTGGTTGAGTAAGACGACCAGACAGAGCTTGGCGCATCGGTAAGACGTATCCCTGGGTAGACGGAGGATACGCAGTGGCAGGAGCCCTATGACACCATAAAAGATAAAGGAAAAATAATAAAGATAAATAAATATAAAGAAATAAGAGGAAGGCAGGGGGAGTAAAGGAGATGTGAGAAAAATGAGTAGAATAGGTGTGAGTGAGAGGGATAGAGAGAATAGGAGAGAAAATTAGAGATTTGGGGTAAAGTGTAGAGAGTGAGATTTCGGTGTAAATAGGTAAGTGGCGAAATAGATTAGGTAAGGACATGTGTTAGAAGGTGCTAATAATTGGAGACGATTGTGTTTGTAGTGAATAGGTGATTGGGTGTGATTATGTTGGTGTTATTTGACTAATTGCTAAATGTGAATGACTTGGCTCGTATTATGCTTTACTAGTTGTGCAATTCTCACCCTTACAACCACCACAGGTACAAGTAAGGAGCATAGCTGTTATTTGGGCCGAGCAGGAGCACACTTTCCCACAGGAAGTGTGAGTAATTTATTTTCATTTGAGTTGAGTCGTATCGGGCTATATTTTAGATTACTGTGTATTTTTTAGAATTTATTAATAAATGTATTTTAAATCTCAGGTGTATGTTTGATGGCACGGGTTCTTTAGCTATTTCTTGAAAAACAAAGTGTTTTCATCTTAGTATCTTATCCCCGGATATTGGGAGAAGAATTAAATTATATATGTATATTTTATCTGGATGCCTGGTTGTTGTGGAAACTGTTTTGAACAGGTTGCAGGTCAAATATAATTTTTGGGAATGTCCATAAAACAGAGGAAACTCTGTCCGTTTTTCCGCGTAAATTATAATAAGTATTTTAATTGTAAAGAAATTTTGAAATCCATATTTTTTAAAATAGGTAAAATAAAATAGGTTGTTACAAGTTGATGCTACCTCACACGACTCCATGCCAAACCTTTTAAGAAGTTCTCTACAATACTTTCCTTGATGAATATAAATCCCATCATCAAGTTGCTTTATTTGAAGTCCAAGGAAGAAGGTGAGCTCCCTCATCATAGACATCTCAAACTCACTTTGCATTATTTCTGAAAATTTCTTACACAATTTATCATTAGTTGCACCAAAAATAATGTCATCCACATATATTTGGAGCAAAAGTATGTCCTTACCGGATCTTTCAATAAAAAGCGTATTGTCCACGACACCTCTTTTAAAACCCTTTTCAAGTAAAAAGTTGCTTAGTCGATCATACCAAGCTCTAGGAGCTTGTTTAAGACCATACAAAACCTTTTTCAATTTAAAAACATAATCCGGATGTTCAAAACTTTCAAATCCGGGAGGTTGTGAGACATATACTTCCTCTTGAATGTACCCGTTAAGAAACGCACTTTTTACGTCCATTTGATACAATTTAAAGTTCATAACAGATGCAAAAGCAAGTAAGATTCTTATGGCTTCTAATCTAGCGACGAGAGCATACGTTTCATCATAGTCTATGCCTTCTTCTTGGCTATACCCCTTTGCTACAAACCTAGCCTTATTCCTAACATAATACCTGACCCATCTAGTTTATTCCTATAAACCCAACAAGTACCGATTTTAGGATGATCATCGGGTTTTGGCACAAGCTCCCAAACTTGGTTTCTTTCAAATTGATTTGATTCCTCTTGCATGGCCATAACCCAATGTTCGTCTTGAAGAGCCTCATTAAAATTTTTAGGTTCTAGTTGTGACACAAAAGCAACATAATAACAAAAATTGTTTAAAGTGCTTTGGGTTACCACTCCCTTAGCAATGGCACCTAAGATATTCGAGACCGGGTGATTTTTGTTCGTTTTCCAAGCAATTGGTAGTTCGGGAAGCGGCGCTTGTTCTAAGTCCTTCTCTTGTGCTTGAATTTCTCCATTCTCAATTTGGTTCTCCACTATTTGTTGTTGTGTTGGCTTCTCATGATCCATAAAAGTACCTACATTATCAAGTGTAACAAGTCAATGGATACCAAATAAATATATCAAGTCTAACAAGTCAATGGATACCAAATAAATATTATTATGAAACCAAATTCATCTTATGATACCTCTTTCAAAATGTGTATCATATAAATACTATTAAAAATAGAGATGTTATAGAGCTGGTCACTGGTCCTCTGTCCAAACATTCATCTGGCCGGATCCTCGATATCTACACAACGGGTTCCCAACCCACACTTTCTACACTCTGCATGCACCTAAGGGACATCTCCCTTTACTGATTCTTGTGCAAGCTAGATGCACGATCAACACCTAATAAGGGCATGGGGGTTAGCTATACATATTCTCATAATTAAATGAGAATAAAACTAACATCCACAAGTCAACATGTAGAAAATCATGATGCATAATCATATGAGCACACACGATTAATCATAATAACTCTTTCAATGCAGGTGGCATGATGCATGATTTCCTTCCACAACTGAGGCCTCTAAAAGTCCATCTTGGACGTCCATCCAATACACCGTTGTGTTCCCGGAACACTGACATTCGTTCTCAGAACGTAATGCCAAACCATACTTGGATAAATACGCATCACTCCCAGAGTGTGCACCACGTTCCCAGAACGTGTAGCAAACCATACTTGGATAAATACGCATCACTCCTAGAGTGTGCACCACGTTCCCAGAACGCATAAAAACCAGGTCCCGGACACTGGCCACATTCCCAGAATGTGTCATCAAGTAGGTTGCCTATCAATGTGTTCCCAGAACACTAACATACGTTCCCAGAACGTGTATAACCAGGTCCCAGACACTGGCCACATATCTATAATGTGTCATCAAGTAGGTTACAAATTTGGTACTCCCGGAGTACCCTCCTAATATTCCCAGAATATGATAAACGTTCCTACCAACCAAACTTCCATTCTATATGAATGCACAATCATCAAGGTTGGTTTTATCTTTAGTTCCATTATTATACCAATGTGTTCCCAAAACACTAACATACGTTCCTAGAACATATCGCAAACCATACTTGGAATATAATCAAGCACCACTCCCAGAGTGTGCATCACGTTCCCAGAACGTGTCCAAGAAACCATGTCCCAGACAATGGCCACATTCCCAGAATGTGTCATCAAGTATGTTGCATCAGTTTGGTACTCCTAGAGTACAGGGTCACGTTCCCATTAATTCCATTATTATGACTTAGAAAAACACAACTTCTGAATGATATCTTGAGGTATGGCTTTACTCATAAAATTCACCTTTGAATTTAAATTTAACATATGCTCATAGATCTGGATTGAGAGAATATAATCATTGGTATTAACAACCCTTATTCATAAACTTAACTTTTATTTTTAAGTTTCAGGTACTAACCGGTTACATCATCACCTAACCGGTTAGAATTACAGACCTGAATACAAAACCACTGATTTTCAAAGAATCTTTTCTTGAATTCTCTACTCAATCCAATAACAAGGTCTTAGCATAACAGAATACCTCAAGTTCAACACATAATATCATTCAAAAGATGTAAGTCATAATCCAATTTCATTTATGCATAATTTCCTCTTGAAATTATCATTTGATATTAAGGTATTAACTCATCACCTCCAATCTAAATCAAACAGTGCTCAAACACATAGTTTTAGATTGGTCTTTGTATGAAATTCTAGCTTAAACTTGAGTACAAATGGTATGGATACTTAGCCAATTTCAGAAATTCATTTTCTTTGAAAATTGACAGTATCTAACCGGTTACAAATTTCGAATAACCGGTTAGAGTATGCAGTCTGTACATTGAAAAATGAGGATTTGCATACCATTTTCTACCATACTCAAATCTAACCAATTTCATTCATAAATAGAGTTCACATACCTTAATACTAGTGTGTTCAGCCACAGAAACATATCTATCTTGCATGCATTCAATTTAGATACTCAAATTGCACATAATTGCACATATTTCACAACTTAATGCATCAATTCACATAATATCCAAATAAGTCATGAATCCAACATTAATATAGCTTGCATGCATCTAGATAACATTGCTCATAACAACCATTGAGCTCAGATTGGCCTCCAAGCCACTTAACCATTTTAACTTATGCCATTTGAGTCTCTTGGTGACTCATCCTATGTTCTACCACAATTTATTCTCATTCTAGCAAAACCATTATCAAAACCATGCAACATGAACTTTGAAAGGAAGTCAAGTCTAGAACAAGAGAAAGCTTGAGCTTACCAAAATCGAAGCTCAAAGTCAGTTCCAGAAACCCAGTACAGAACTGTGACAGTTTTGAACCTCCAACTTCATGAATCGATTTCTCCTAGCTCAGGGACTCTCAACTCACAAAACTTATATCAATACAAAGCCCTTGATGTGAGCTTTGTAACAGTGTATCACTCACTCTCCAACACTCAGAGACAAGGAATAATTTCTTCAGACGGACTTGGAACCCTAACAGTACCTCCCCAACACCAAATCTCAGAAATCAACCCCAATTCTTCAGCAATCTAGCCTTTTATAGAGGGATTAGAGTAACATACACGCCGACGCGTGTTATCCACCAATTTAGAACTAATTTCGTGGCGAATTCTGGGTTAAAACGCGTGATTACTCATCAAACGCACTAACCCAGTTTTCTGAGTTCATCGTATAACCGGTTACAGAGCCCTTCTAACCGGTTACATACTGATAAAATTCAAAAATTAATAATTTAATTACTCTTTCTTCAAAAACCTTTTTATTATTGCAATTAGGTCCCCACCCAAGGACTAAATTACAATATTCATATTTTTGTACAAAATAACCATATAAAAATATATCCTATATTTTTATACATAAAAAACACCTTATGCACAAAAACTAAAACCTTTAAAACTAATATAAATCAATTATAAATTAATCGTTATAATTAATTTCTTGATTATTTGGGAGACGAAAATTAGGGGTGTTACACTACTCCCCCACTTAAAAGGAATTTCGTCCCCGAAATTCATCTTCTGAAATTTTCCACTTTTCCAAAGTGTTTTTATACTAGAAAACTTCATCTAGCTCCCAAAAATTTGTTCTTTAGGGTACTCCCCCACTTAAAAGAGTTTCGATATAATTCTTTTATTCCGAAACATTTCTAATAAAATATTTAAACAATAAAAGTTATTTGCGTAAAACTCTTATGTGAAGGAATTCTTTTAAAAGGAATACTCTTTTGAGTAATACATTTCACATAAACATTCTTCAAATAAAATGCTTTTCATCAAACTTTTTGGGCTGCGCACTCTGATCTCTCGAGCACGATCAAAGAAACATTTGTATGACTTCGTTCCTTAACAACCTGAGATATTAGGGTGATCAGTCCTAATATTTAAACCATTAATAACAAAATCATCCCTTTCAGATATAATCTTTCACAAGAAAGACCATACGACAGATCTTTAAGTTAGATGAACTTAAAGATAGGGTAATTATCACTGTCAGACATAGTTAGATAGTCAAGTTCTAGAGACATTTCCGTTGGGGAGACAAAGATTTGTCCTATCCCGGTGGTTGTTAATCTCTCTAGCCATAACTGATCTTTCTATTTCTGTAGTGTCCACAGATATTATCACATCCAACTGTGATAAGGGTTTTGATCACAGAAAGATTGGAGTTGAACTTTCAACAAGATATTTATATTTTCAAACGATTAGATTAACGTAATTGAAAAACATTTGACTACGTTAATTCAGATGAACGGAAGAGATAGACTCGGGTTGTCTACGTCAGGAGTAGACTCAACTTACATCTCAGCTGGTGAACTCTTCTCTTGCTTGATTCGTCCATTCCTTTCTCTCCTTTTTCCCTCAAGACAATTCGGTGAATAATACTCCAGCTTCCTATAATCGGAATTTACTATTCCCTTAGGTACATCACAACTAAACTCAAAGTGATGTGCCTCACATTATTACCTTGAGATGGACAAATGTTCCCTTCCCTATTTCCTCCTTAGTCACTTTTCTTAAATCAAGGAATCCTTAACCTTGATATTTCCGTGGTTGATATTCTCCCATTTACTTTTTCCTCTTTCTCCAGTTGGGCCTGTATTTCATCATTCTTTCTCCTATTCTGAACTCAGACATTTCTCGCGTGAAATTTATGTACTTTCCCATAGTCCTCATACATGCTTACCAACATCGAGAAATTCCTTCTTCCTTGATAGTTGATAGCTAACTTGGGTTCGAACATAATCTACTCTTGAAGTTCACGGCTTTGGATTTTTCATCTAGGTTGTACCAGAAAACACTTCCTAAATCCCTTACTTCCATACTATATTTTCTAATATCCATAATCCCTGACTTTAATTTCAAAGATTAAATCTCATTCGTTTCTTCATAGAAATCTAACTCCTCATTTCCTGGTTGAAATTCACGAATCCGATTCAAGAATTCGTTGGTGATTGGCAACATTCCCAATCTAATACTAGAGGGTTCCTCTTGGGTTACCAGACTTAGGTCTCTGAATTCCTCAATCAGAATAGCCTCCTTGAACATCATTAAGCTCACATAACTAGCCTTTCAGCTCAAATCGTCTGCAACTACGTTTGCTATGCCAGGATGATAATGGAGCTCAAAGCCATAATCTTTAAGAAACTCCATCCATCGCTTTTATTTTACATTCAACTCTTCCTCTTCTTATTGTCATTCATACTTTCGAACTCCAAACTTGTTCATGAATCACAACCTTCTTATCTTCGTATCTATTGACTCTTTTGCATTATCCAGCTCAATTTTCTACCTTCTCCGATTGGATTATCTCCTTAATTTTAACTCTTGATTAGTCCATAAATATTACGATTCAATCCTCTTAAATCATTTTCAATGATGAATCAAGGCATTAAGTTATTTTATCACACTAAATCCTTCCTTAAATTTTAGTTAGGTAATTGACATTGAGTTTGGATTGGAGGAAAATGTTTATTGATGCCAAAAGTTACTTCACAATTGACTTAAATTTTTATTTTAAACTTTTAGTTTCTAACCGGTTACAAGAAACTCTAACCGGTTATGAAGTATAGTTTTAGAAATAAAACCAAAGAACTTTCAAAAACCATTTTCTTTACATCGTCCAATCCAACTCAAAATAGGATTTAATCATAATCTAATACCTTGATTCCAACTGAATTCATCACTGAAATAATTTAAATCATAGTCTACTCACAACTTCCATAATTCCTCTTGGACTAATCATATTATATTGGGGTATAATCCATCACTACCCCACCATAATTAAACAACATCCTATCATTCAATACCATCAGTTGATCTTTCTAAGTCAACTTGGTCAAAGGCCATGCGATCTTAAAAATCCTTAAATACTCTGGCTATAGTACCCAGCCAGCCCTAAGAACTTCTTACTTTAAAGATCGCATGCCATGCGAACTTAACTTCACTCAACCAAAACTCATCTTTGGTGAGCTTAGCACACAACTACTCCTCTTGCAGGATTCTCAACATAATCCGGAGATATTTCTCATGCTCCTCCGGATTCTTAGAATAAACTACAAACGAATCCAAATATAATCTAAAGGTCCAGTTCTTATAATCCATAAAAGAACAGGTGCATTAGTCAATCTGAACGGCACTATTTCCTATTCATAATGTCCGTATCGAGATCAAAAATGCAGTCTTAAGTGGATTCCTATCCTGAATCCTGATTTGGGGTTAATCCAACCTCCAATCAACCTTAGAAAACACTTAGACTCCTTTAATCTGATCCAACCAAACCTTTTTAGCAACTTCTCTACCTGTTTCTTCCATTTAACCATTCCCGATGGTATCATAGTATAAGGATAGTAGAGATAGAATCAGTTTCAAGAATTAACTTGATTCCAAACTCTATCTCTTTACTCAAAGGTAAACCTGACATCATTTCTTGTAACCAAGATTTCTTTGACCCCCTTATTCCTTCACTGCTGCTCAAAAGCAACCACATGGGTCCATTGGATTCCAGATTCGAAACTTGGGAATCCCAATACAGGGTTGTTCTATCGTCCTTAATCATGATCACTTGATCCTTTGGCTCCCCAAACCGTGCTTACGATCAAATGTAATCATGACATAGGTAGATAGACAAAGTCTAATACCTTAATAGAACGATTCAGACATACCTTGGAAACAAATACAAGAAGATTCGTAGGAGTCTCCACTTTGAGGTAGCAGATTGGGTAAGGCATTGAGCAACTTTGATCACTACCCTTATCCAAAAGGAACAAAAGAAAGGATAGCTTTAGAGTTTAACAAACTCAACAAGGTTGATCTTTAAGAAGATAACTTCCCTACACTCGGTCTGAAAAGTTGATTAACTTTAACACGAGTGAGGGTAAATACTCTTCCCCAGAGTCAAGGACTTAACTACCACTCCTTAAGATTTCCTTATCACTGGTTCTATGAGAACGGAATAAACCAACACTATAGTTTTAGGTTTACCACATGTCTAAAGAGAATCATACAACTATCATACTTCTACATAGACTACATAGAACATTTCTTAATAACAAAATGAGCCACTTATCTAGAGCCATTATCCATAACCTTAGCTCTAGTTTGGAAGTATATGAAAGCATACTTCTCAAGAAACATTGCAGATATCGATGACCAGCGTATTGGACCACACACCCAAGGACCAAGAGTCAGGACCATTGCTCTGATACCATAAAAGTGTAACACTCCTTGTATATCATCTTACTTTATAAGAAAAGTAAGAAGTTTATGAAAACTTGGACTTGTTATCGTTGGAAAAAGATCTGAAAATAATAATTTTCCCTTCCCTTGAAAATTCCTTTTCACAAACACTTGATTAGTAATGAGGTTGACTAACAAAATCAAAGTTTGCGGAAACATAGTAAAGTAATCATATTATGCCCCCAAAATATATCAAGTGTAACAAGTCCATGGATACCAAATAAATATTATTATGAAACCAAATTCATCTTATGATACCTCTTTCAAAATGTGTATCATATAAATACTATTAAAAATAGAGATGTTATAGAGCTGGTCACTGGTCCTCTGTCCAAACATTCATCTGGCCGGATCCTCGATATCTGCACAACGGTTCCCAACCCACACTTTCTACACTCTGCATGAACCTAAGGGACATCTCCCTTTACTGATTCTTGTGCAAGCTAGATGCACGATCAACACCTAATAAGGGCATGGGGGTTAGCTATACATATTCGCATAATTAAATGAGAATAAAACTAACATCCACAAGTCAACATGTAGCAAATCATGATGCATAATCATATGAGCACACCCGGTTAATCATAATAACTCTTTCAATGCAGGTAGCATGATGCATGATTTCCTTCCACAACTGAGGCCTCTAAAAGTCCATCTTGGACGTCCATCCAATACACCGTTGTGTTCCCGGAACACTGACATTCGTTCCCAGAACGTAATGCCAAACCATACTTGGATAAATACGCATCACTCCCAGAGTGTGCACCACGTTCCCAGAACGTGTAGCAAACCATACTTGGATAAATATGCATCACTCCCAGAGTGTGCACCACGTTCCCAGAACGCATACGTTCCCAGAACGCATAAAAACCAGGTCCCGGACACTGGCCACATTCCCAGAATGTGTCATCAAGTAGGTTGCATATCAATGTGTTCCCAGAACACTAACATACGTTCCCAGAATGTAACACCCCGCATTTTTCCCGTACGTGCGTGAACGAATTTGATTAAAATAAACTTTGAAGTTCTGATTTATAAAAGATTTTTGGAAAAGTGTTTTACGTGAGAACGAAATAAAGCATTAATTTTCATGGATTTTATAAGCAAAATGTTTTCATGAAAGAGAAGTGGAAGATTTTGTTGATTTGATTTTTAAGAAATGAATTGTGATTTTTCTAAAAAGTGATTCTGGTTAGAGATGAAATTTTTGGGTCTGTTAACTTGAAAAATTTGTAACTTTTTAACAGTAACTCGGATTTTCGTGATTTTTATATCAAAACGATTGTCTTGAAACGTAGATTTTAAAAATGTAAATTTCAGATTTTTCTGGGTGGAGTTACAAAAATTTATTTTCAGAATGGTGAAATACGAATTTTTGGAATATTGAAGTTTTTTAAGAAATAAATTTAATGATTTGGCTTGAAATTTTATGTGAAATATATTTGAATTGATGTGTGTACTGTGTGATGCATGAGAATTAATTGTGTGAGTGTGATTTTTTGAATTAATTGTCTTGTTGTGTGAATTGATAAATTTGAATAAATAAGAATAAGAAAATAAAAATGCAAAATGTATATGTATGCGTATTTATGTGTGTGCTGTACGTATGAATGTATGATTGTGTATGTATGTATGTATGTACGTGTATGTGTGTATGTATAAGATGAGTTGGTTATTTTCTAGAAACTTATAGGTTAAGAAATTAGAAACCAAACTAAACCATAACCAAACTATATAGCAAACCCTAACTAAATACTAACTAGTACTTAAACCTAGAATGACCCCTAGAATTCTAGCCCATGCTACCTTGTCCCCTTGACTATGATGACCATCACCCATGCATATTTTCTAGGACAAAACCACCCCTCCTTATTTGTGAGTGACCAAACCAAGACCAAGGGCAAAAGGGGGAATTGCGATTTGGTTAAAATTTATGTGGCCTTAATTCATTTTCTTTTCACCCATTTCATTCTACACTTCCACCCAAAACACATCTCTAAGAGCTCATCAACCTCTTAGAGAGAAAAAGAAAATAAAAATAGAGAGAGGAAAAGAAGAAGGAGCCGTGAGGTTGATGGAAGAAGAAGGAGGAATTCAAGCCCAAAACCTAGGAGTTTTCCTTGAAGATCAAGAGCTTTAGGAGATAGGAAACCAACCTTTTCATGGTAGGACTTAGAGATCAAGATGAGGATTTAATAGTATAGATTTTCCTTTCTTATTGTAGATCTACTTCTTTTTCTTCTTTGCATGTTGGTTTTTTTCTAAGTTTAAAGGTGATTTCATGTGTTGTTCATCTTTGATCTTGAACTTTGAGGACTTTAAAATAATTTGTAATGTGTGATCTTGTGTGGGATGTTTCGGTTTAAAGCTTTCTTGCTAAGATCTAATAATTTTCTAACTAAAAACTTAAAGATCTAAAGTATGGCTAAAGATTTTGTGAAAGCTAAAATAAATCCTTCTTGCATGTTTATTTTCTTGTTTAGATCCGAGATCTATATGTGTGATTATGTGAATATTTGATATGAAAATTCATGATCTAAACTTATTATGTAAAAGATTTATGTTTTTGGTCTTGCATGTTGATTTTGTGCTTATCTTAATTGATTTAAATAAGTGCATGTAATTGTCTTTGTTTGATGTATGAAAAATTAAGATCCTTGGCTTGCATGTTAAATTTTAAAAGGGAGATCATGTTTTCCTTTTTATATATATATGATTCGGTTCTAAGGAAAAATTTAAGAAAACCAAGTTTTAAAATGATTTTTGAGTGCAAACATGTTTGATCTATTGCTTGATCTTGTGTATGTCATTTTAATGGAAAGACCATGTCTTCTTTTCTTATGTGAGCCACGGTTTTTGAGAACAAAATTAAAGTAACAAGTTTAAAATGATTTTTCAAGCATAAAAATGTTTTGATCTAAGTGTTTGACTATGTGCATGTCTATTTTCTTTTAGAAGGCCATTCGGCCATGATTAATCAATAAAAGGATCTATGCTTTTGTTTTATGAAAAAGTGATGCATGTGTGTGTTAGGATTAGATTTAATGATTTTAAATATATGCATGTTGTTTTCATGAAGATAAAATTAAATCTTTATTTTTGGTTTGAAAAAGAATTATGAACTTGAATTTATTTTGTGAAGGTTGATGTGAATAAATAATGTGATGTGTTGTTTTACATGAATTGACTTGATTTTATAATTCTTGTATGTTGAAAATGAATGAAAGACTATGCCCTTTTTCATGATGATGTTTCGGCCAACCTAGGAAAATAGGTAGCTATGTTGTCCCTCATTAGGTTACATGCATGATAAGAGTGATTGACTTTAATGTTTGAAAAGTGCATGCATGAAGTAAAGGAAATTAAAAGAAATATGTGTGAATTATTGTGTTGATTTAAGTTAAGAAAGAAAGTTTAATTTGCTAATTTTCCTACTGAATGTTCACGGTTTGGGCCTTAGAGGAAAGAAAATGATTTCTTAATTTTATACATTTGTTTGTACACTAAATCTTTGCATGTAAGATTCGGTCAACGCATGCTAAAATCTTTAGAAAAGTTTTCTTTATTAAATGACCTTGATGATAATTATGTTCCTAGATGCCTAATGTTATGTGTTTGATAAAAGTGATGTATGTTTCTTTTAATTCTTTTGGTTTGATTTGATTAGGTGAAAAGGAATTTTGTAATGTTAATTTAATGATTTTTGGTTTTAAAATATTTGTAATTAGAAATTGTTAACCATGTAAGTGATTCGGTTTTTGATAAATAAGTTAAAGGATTAAGTCTAAATTATTTTCTTAAATATAATTAAATTAATTTATTAAGATTAAAATTAAATTGATGGTTTTAAATGATTGGAAATGTGATTTGTATGGTGTGTGATTGTATGTGCTGTTTTTGTCCCTTGAACTGTATGTACTGATTTTCGTGCTAACTGGATGTATTGAATTGAAAATTGTTCTGAATTTGTCAGTAAGCCTTGTTTGTGAAAAATAGGTGTTTGAATTTCAAAGAAAATGTTTTATTTAAAAATGCGATTTAAAATAATTTAAATTAATTTGAAACTTTTAAGTGATATTCTTTGATCAATGTATAATGATGCTGTGGAGTTTGGAAATTAAATGAATCAACTTAATATGGTTTTAAAATTTTGTTTTCTGGAGTTTTGAATATTGTTAAAGATTCAGGAAAATGATTTTCTTTAACCTGGGTGTTTCAAGCTAAGAAGAGATGGATTTGTTCTAATAAAAAGAAAAAGATTGTTTTAATTGTTTTCTTAAAAACCTTTTTATTAGAAATCTGATTCGGTTTTGGAGTCCTTGGATATCAGTAATGATTTCTTATGAAAGGAATTATTCTAATGAGTTTCAAAACGAAATTAAGAAATTATCGAAAACGTTCTAACGCACGGGGAAAAATGTTTTAGTTCGGGTGTCGGACGCAAAGGAAACGTGACGAGGTTAGCGACTGGAATCTTGGAAAATTTTCGGATGTGTCGTCATCCAGGTGAGTGAGAGTGCGGTGATCCCGTAACGTTGTTGCTCACAATCCGCATAGGTGGATTGTGAATGTACTGCGAATTAGGCACTGTAGATATGTGTGCTAAATGTTTACTTGCTTTATTTACATGTTAAATGTTTATTTGTCGAACGTACTTTATTCTATTTTGGGAATGTTTGCTTGCATCTGAATTATAGAATGATGATAATGAAATTGTGAAAGTAAAGAATTAAAAAGAGAAAAGAGATAAGCCATGTTGCGAATAAGAGATATGAGAATGGATTACGTAAATGATAAGCGATGGGTTAAGACTAAAGAGAAGTTATAAGAAATGATTGAGAAGGAGATAAAGGTGATGTGAGTTGGGATTGGAAAGAGAAAGTGATATTGAAAGTGAAATGTGGTATGAGCAGAGATGTGATTTCCTCGTACATGTTTTTGGAAAGAAGCCTAGTGTTGAGTTGAGCTTGCTCCTCCTTTAGCACTCATCCAAAAATGTGATTTTTGAAAAAGGTTTTGAAAAGAGAATTTTTGAAAAGTTTTTGTGAAAATAGTATTTTTGAAAAAGTTTGTGAAAACGTATATTTTGAAAAGGTTTTATGAAAGGATATTTTTGAGAAAATTTATGAAAGGAGTTTTCTGAAAATGTTTTGTGAAGTAAAAGTTTTGTGAAAACATGTTTTCGAAAAAGTGTTGCGAAAAGATATTTTGAGAAAGACGAGGAAAAGATGCTGGTGATGTTGATGAGAAGTATGTTGAGAATGAGATAATGAGAATGATGCTGAGATATGAGAAAGTGATTTGAGGCCTAGGGCCATTGAGATTAAGGGGGAACATATTGCGTTTAGTGGTCGGGCTTCGTCGAAGGGATGCACCAAGGATGGGCCGATCGTTAGGATTAAGCCGCTAATTAAAACTTAAAACTTTAAAAGACTTTAAAAGACATTTACAAACGCGGTGAGGTATGAGTGTCGTATCGAAGTAGTGGAGAGGAAGGAACCATAGGTATCCGCGGATACTGAGGAGGAGATTGCATGAGGGGAGGACGATGACGGTGAAACGTCAAGAAGTCTAGAGTATATTTCTAGGCAGAACAACTCCACATGTGGCGCACTAACGTGGTGGGGACTGGGTCTAATGTTGTGGTACGTTCTGCACTGCAGACTAGAAATATACTGTCGCCCCCTTGATTGCAAATCGAGAACAGTGACAGGGACTGGAACGAGGCATTTGTGATTGCCGCTGAGAGCGTGCCTGATATATGATATATGATTGATATGATTTGAGGCTGAGTCCTCCTGGTCTGGGACCATTTGTTTGTGTGACAGCTGTCGTGCCCGCGTGGTAAAGGTCCTGTACTCCTGTTTGCTTCCGACTAGGTTGGGTGGTTGACCGAGGAGATGTAGACGTGTGTGAGCTCAATGATGTGTCCCCCTCATCATTGATGCTAATCGAGATAATAAAACTTAAAAGCACTAAGATGTTTTAAAGAGATATGCAATAAAGATACCAAGCACCGAGTAAGATTTATATAACAAATATAAGAAAGAATTCTTGGAATGAGATAATTGTGAAAGCTATGATGAAAAGAGAATGGAGATTCTGAGGAGGTGTATGTAAGAGCATGAATGGATTGAGTGGTTATGACTAATGGTATTGATGTGTTTCGATTATTGTGATATGTTTTGTTATTCTTACATGCTACGTGTATAACATGTTATATATGTTGACGTGATAAATGTTTATGTTATGTTGTTTTAGTTATGTTGTCCTATTATAGTATTTATTTATCCTTATACTGAATATACCCGAGACCGTATGGTCAACCCGTTAGTGTTCGGAACACTGACTCTCTCCTACCTTGTTGTCGTATCGGCAACTGCTGATATTGCAACGGGTAGATGGCGTAGTGTGTAGCGACTCTCTGAAAGAGACTCCTGAGATGGTTGAGGGCGATAACTCTTCTTGTGGAACGAGAACTTGAGCTGCTAAGATGCGAAGATAGAAAGATAGTTTTGGAGTGCATGACTAGAAGCTAGGAATTTCCCTGGCAGAAGGTAACCCATTGTAAGTTCTTAGTTGCCTTGCTCTATCATACTGTACCCCGGCAATTGTTTTGGTTTGGTATTGATGTTTTGAAACAAGTGAACGTGCTTTGTTTTAAATGATGTTTCGAAAACGGGTTTCAAAGCGCGGTGTCTTGTGACATCTCGGTTTGGAACTTGAAAGATTATGTAATGTGAGAACACAAGTTTTAAATTGTAACTACGTTTTGAAAGTCTGAATGTTCTCATTTTGTATAACACTTGTTTTAAAAAAAAAAAATTTGGCCCAAATTTTCACTATAAACAGTTGTGGTTTTCAAGTTGCCAAATCGGGGTGTTACACAGAACGTATATAACCAGGTCCCAGACTCTGGCCACATATCTATAATGTGTCATCAAGTAGGTTACAAATTTGGTACTCTCGGAGTACCCTCCTCATATTCCCAGAATATGATAAACGTTCCTACCAACCAAACTTCCATTCTATATGAATGCACAATCATCAAGGTTGGTTTTATCTTTAATTCCATTATTATACCAATGTGTTCCCAGAACACTAACATACGTTCCCAGAACGTATCGCAAACCATACTTGGAATATAATCAAGCACCACTCCCAGAGTGTGCATCACGTTCCCAGAACGTGTCCAAGAAACCATGTCCCAGACAATGGCCACATTCCCAGAATGTGTCATCATGTAGGTTGCATCAGTTTGGTACTCCTAGAGTACAGGGTCATGTTCCCATTAATTCCATTATTATGAACTTCTGAATGATATCTTGAGGTATGGCTTTACTCATAAAATTCACCTTTGAATTTAAATTTAACATATGCTCATAGACCTGCATTGAGAGAATATAATCATTGGTATTAACAACCCTTATTCAAAAACTTAACTTTTATTTTTAAGTTTCAGGTACTAACCGGTTACATCATCACTTAACCGGTTAGAATTACAGACCTGAATACAAAACCACTGATTTTCAAAGAATTTTTTCTTGAATTCTCTACTCAATCCAATAACAAGGTCTTAGCATAATAGAATACCTCAAGTTCAACACATAATATCATTCAAAAGATCTAAGTCATAATCCAATTTCATTTATGCATAATTTCCTCTTGAAATTATCATTTGATATTAAGGTATTAACTCATCACCTCCAATCTAAATCAAACAGTGCTCAAACACAAAGTTTTAGATTGGTCTTTGTATGAAATTCTAGCTTAAACTTGAGTACAAATGGTATGGATACTTAGCCAATTTCAAAAATTCATTTTCTTTGAAAATTGACAATATCTAACCGGTTACAAATTTCGAATCACCGGTTAGATTATGCAGTTTGTACATTGAAAAATGAGGATTTGCATACCATTTTTTACCATACTCAAATCTAACCAATTTCATTCATAAATAGAGTTCACATACCTTAATACTAGTGTGTTCAGCCACAGAAACATATCTATCTTGCATGCATTCAATTTAGATACTCAAATTGCACATAATTGCACATATTTCACAACTTAATGCATCAATTCACATAATATCCAAATAAGTCATGAATCCAACATCAATATAGCTTGCATGCATCTAGATAACATTGCTCATAACAACCATTTAGCTCAGATTGGCCTCCAAGCCACTTAACCATTTTAACTTATGCCCTTTGAGTCTCTTGGTGACTCATCCTATGTTCTACCACAATTTATTCTTATTCTAGAAAATAGTAAGCTTCCCCCTTACCTTAGGTTCGTGCTTGAACAAGATTTGAGCAGAGATTTGAGGTAGAACACCAACCACCCAAAGCTCCTCCTCAAACCAGAACCGTTTTGACAGGGTAGATTGATCAAGGAATTTGGAACATGAAATGGACATGGAAATTAGGGAAACTGGTTGTAACATCCTGATTTCTGATCTTTAACATTATGAATTATAAGTATTATGGAATTAAATAAATGTTCCCTAGAATTTATCATTTAAGTGTCGGATATTTTCCTAAAATGCATTATGTTAATTACGAAAGAATATTTAATTATATTTTAAAGTGAACTCTTTTAAAGAAAATTAACATATTAAAATAATGCTAAATATTTTGAATACATTACTAAACTTTTATATATTCAATAAGGAATTACGTCTAGTGTTTTTAAATATTTGACTTTATAACATTCGTAAAAATATATTTACTTATTTGATTTGATGACTAAATTCTATTTTTAGAGGCTCTTAAAAATAATCTACTTCATTGAAGGATATACTTTTAATATTTTCCATAAATTGAACATATCAATATTAAACTACTTCGTAAGTAATATCAATTATTGACTTTAAGATATCCCTACATGTTATAGTATGATATTTAATTCTTAGTATTAGTCCCTCTTCAAATAATAATAATATTCATTTCTATTTAATATAATAAATAAAAAAAATAAAAGTAAGTTTTAAAAAAAAGAAAAAAAAAAGAAGAAGAAAGACATGTGCGTGTGTGCAGAGTGTGAGGGCCAAAAGCCCTATTTCCCTTCTTGTTCATGGGGCAGCCGCCGCCACCCCCTTCCCTCACTATCACCCTCCTTTATGTGTCCCCTCTCCTCCATGCTCCTCCTCTTCCCTCCGCCGGCATCGCCACCCATAGCCGCCACCTTAGTCCCTCCCTCCTTCCCCGTTGAGCTTTCTCACTCCCTCTCTCTCTCCGCTGCAACCCTGCGGCCACCACACTCGCCGCCGCCCAAACCGACATCAAACACCATCACCGCCACAAGCCGCTCTCCTCTCTTTTCCACCGGTTCACGCCCTCTCTCCCTCATCCTGTTTCCTCTCCAAATCGGTGCAGCCATGAGTACCGTCTCATCCATGGCATAAGCTACCAGCGGATTGAACCACCGCCGCCACTGCTTCTCGCGTCGCCACTAGTCCGCTGAAGGTTCTGACCGAACCGCCAGTCCTTCCCTTGCCATGATCGCTGGGTTATTGATCCAAACCGTTCGGACCCATGTGCAGCGAACCGAACCGCCATCACCATCTCTGTCGAAGAGTCAAACCGACACCGTCACCGTTACCATGACTGGCCCCTCTGTTGTGCTTTGAACCAGATGTTAATGGAGTCTAGGATCTGAACCGGGTTTGGACGGTGAACCGCATATTGGATCGGGAAACCGGAGCACTGAGAACCGAAGCAGGACCTCTTTGACGAGCCACAAACCAGGTTCTATTAAAGCCCCGAGGTAAGAAGGGTTTGTATTACCTCTACATAGGATTTAATTTCTAGGCTGATTACAGGGGTGGATAGGGATAGGAAAGATTAGTAAGGATAATGAATAATAGGGTAGTTGAAATAGACGATAAACAAAGCTTAGGAATATAGAAAATGAACTCACTAGATAAATTGTAATTGTATGTAGTATTAGATGATGTTTGAAATGTGTGAGTTTATTATGGAAATATTAAATGAATGGATAATGGATGAGGAAACTATAGGGAAATAAAGGCACTAAATAGAGTAGGTGAATAAATGAATTAAACTCACCAAGTTGCTAGTAATGCTATGCGTAAGTGAATTTGTGTTGATATGATGAATGCTTATAGGTGACATTAATTGGGTTTTGAGAATGAACCTAGAATATAGTAAGTTAATGAGTAATCACTAATTAAGGGATGAAATGAGATGTTTGTACTTGTGGTGGAATAATGTATGAATATTTGATAATGAGAAATTGGCAACAATAGGTAAACAAAATAGGAACCAAGTAACCAATTAAGGGAATAAAGGAAGATGTAAGAATTCATATTAAGGACATGATCGTGAAGGTGTGTGTGCGTTTATGAATGTTGGTTTTGTATGCAAACCCCTAATTGACGATAAGTAAGTGATACCAAGTTACTAACGAAAAGGAAGAAAAAAGGGAAATAATTAATAGAAAACTAAAGAAGGATAAAGATAAGTAATAAGAAAGGAAAGAAAGATAATTATGAAATTGAAAGTGAGACAAAGAACAAGAAAATAAAGAAAAACGATATAAGACTTAATGAGAAAATGAAGAGAAAGAGAAGACTTAATGATAAAGAGTAATTAACCAGACGGTCCTAGTGACTCCGGATATAATTAAAAGTATAACCCTGACGGTCCTAGTGACTCAGGGGAATAATTAATAAGAGAAAGAATAATATCGGCGGACGGTCCTAGCGACTCTGTCGAAGCGCAACCCGGACGGTCCTAGTGACTCTGGGGATAATCAGCGCAACCCTGACGGTCCTAGTGACTCAGGGAATACCTAACCAGACGGTCCTAGTGACTCCGGAATTATCTAAAAGAATTAATATACAACCCTGACGGTCCTAGTGACTCAGGGGAGAATTGAAAGAATAGCGGCGGACGGTCCTAGTGACTCTGTCGCAGCGCAACCTGGACGGTCCTAGTGACTCTGGGGATAACCAGCGCAACCCTGACGGTCCTAGTGACTCAGGGAATAACTAACCGGACGGTCCTAGTGACTCCGGAAATAACTAAAAGAATTAATATACCCTGACGGTCCTAGCGACTCAGGGAATAACTAACCGGACGGTCCTAGTGACTCCGGAAATAACTAAAAGAATTAATATACCCTGACGGTCCTAGCGACACAGGGAATAACTAACCGGATGGTCCTAGTGACTCCGGAAATAATTAAAAGAATTGAACTACAACACTGACGGTCCTAGTGACTCAGGGGATAGATGAGAATGGTAAAGATAAATGTAAATGGATGAAAGTCAATAATTTTAAAAGGTGAAAGAATAAAGATGATTATAAAAATAAAAAAGAATGAGATAAGAATTAAGTATACGAAGTTATTTAAGAAGAATAAAAACTAAGCATAAATAAGGAAGAATATAAGAGTTAATTAAGAAGTGGGAAAAAGTGAGTGTATGAGTGTCTATATTTGTAGTATGATAATAGAAATGTTAGGCTTGGTTATTCCTATGACTTCTTAGAAGTTATTTCTTAAGTTCTGTGTAATGCTTCCCTCCTTGCTATTTTTTACCGGTACAGGAGGAGCTTGCACAGGTCGTGGCCGAGCAGGAGTACACTCCACCACGTGGAGTGTAAAGTTGTCGCGAGTGGACTTTAGTTTAAATCAGAAATGTTATTTTGGAAATTTAAAATATGTATTAGTGTATGCCCTGAAATTTGTATTAATCGGGCGCTAGGATTGTTCTGATTGTAATATGATTATGTTTTTATGTTTTAAAATTACTCTGGCCTGAACACGTACAAACAGGAAATTTTGGGAAAGTCCGAAAAACAGAGGAGACTCTGTCCGTTTTTCCGGAAAAATATTTTTAAGTATTTTTAATTTAAAATAAATTTTCAAGTCCATATTTATATAAATCTAAAATCAACTAATAAAAGTGAGGGTGTTACATTTATGGTATCAGAGCAGTTTCTCCTCGGCCTTGGAGTGTGGACACACAACTCCTTTGGTTCACTCACCAGGCGAGTGACCGATAAATAGTTAAGTGTCTAAATTAACTAGATAGATACCCTTAGGTTAGTAGGCTTAAGTGCATGTGCCTTAGCTTGTTCCTTCTTCGGGAACAAGTGTTTGTAATTCGAAGTAGAACTTTACCCAATTTAGTGATGGTACTGTCACTAATAGAAGGTCAGGTTAGAGCTGATCACTTTAATTCTTACCTCTGTTAGGGAATGATATCATCAGCAAATCCGACAATAATATTGCTATTGATAGATGTGAGATTGGGACTGATCACCTCGGTCTTTGCACCTATTTATTGCCGATATCATTGACACGTTCCAATTGAAATCAAAACAACCAAAGGCGGGAACTCTAAGAGATAGACCCTTCAGAAGGAACGGAACCAACCCGAAAAGCATTCTTTCCGATTCATTACACAAATCAGAAAATGGACTCAAAACGGAACCAAGGGACAAGACCCTTTAGGTTGTTGTACCCGCTTACGAATAATATAGTAGAGAATAGAATCTTCAAGAGAATCGAGCAAACTCCGTAGTGATCACCTTTAGCTCTCATGAAAAACCAAATTGGACTGTTAGAAACCTAAAGCTCACCAAGAATCTTACCAAGATTCTGGAATGATCATCCGTGAGAAAAGCGAGACTTGACGACTTAGTAGAGTATCCACACCGAGATCGACGCAAGTGAACTAGTGACCCGTGCTCGCCTTCGGGAATGAAGACTTATAAGTGTGCGAATATGAGAGTTTGCAACCCATAGGAACTCCATAAAACTCCATGACCACCAATAGATAGGCGCAACTCTCGATCTTGAACAACGGTCGAGAACTTACGTACCCGATTCTTAGTATCGATCAAGCCTACTTTCCGGCATTGATACAACTCGGTATGTTAATGCCAAGTGGGGGAGAACTTGATAACTCACTTGGGCCTTGGCTGAGTGACGACCAATAGGGGCGTCGAGTTTAGCATTTGATCTTATTTTCGGAACAGGATCGACCACTGTAACTCCATACAGATTAGCAACTATTAAATTGGCAGAGTTGAAGAAACAGAATAACGGAGTTGTAGTTTTGCTAAGACCGGCCTTTGTTCCGGATATCATCGGGTCCGCAGCAAGGGAGTAAAGGTCATAGTCGAAATCCAGTACTCGTAGCTATTTAATCTTAGAACTTAGTTAAAAGAACTTTTCTCTAGGAGACCCACTTATTACGTACAAGTGTCAGGGTATGAAAGAAGTTAGCACTCGACTAAAGTCTTGCGAGCAAGCCTCCTCATTGAATCGTTTGAGACTAGTGATCCGAATGCAAAAAACTGGCACAACATTGTGGCAGAAAGGATCACAGCCGATCGAAGGTGTCCCCTTAAGAACTCCATTGAGTTCGTTATAACGGGAAGTAAATACGCAGTTGTGACTATACTTATAGTCGATGAGACGCGGGTAAGTCTCTGCAGCATCTTGAACATGTGTTGTGTTGAAGTCACTTGATGATACACATGGGTAATGTGGTAGAGTGAAACTCCACGTTGAGGGGTTATGTCGAAGTACCACAAGCTATGATCTTAGTCATTCGAAGCTTTAAGGAGTTCGCGGAAACTCGACCAGCTAAGATAAGCCATGCAGGAAGTAAGCGGATATGTCAATGGACCATTAACTTAGGAATATCCTAAGCGGGAAAAAGGAATAGAAGAGACGTAAAAACCATATTCGGGAATAATGCCAAGGGATGGTCCTCCATTTTACGGAACAATCGGAATTTCGGGGACGAAATTCCAGTAAGTGGGGGAGAATTGTAACATCCTGATTTCTTTAACATTATGAATTATAAGTGTTATGGAATTAAATAAATGTTCCCTAGAATTTATCATTTAAGTGTTGGATATTTTCCTAAAATGCATTATGTTAATTACGAAAGAATATTTAATTATATTTTAAAGTGAACTCTTTTAAAGAAAATTAACATATTAAAATAATGCTAAATATTTTGAATACATTACTAAACTTTTATATATTCAATAAGGAATTACGTCTAGTGTTTTTAAATATTTGACTTTATAACATTCGTAAAAATATATTTACTTATTTGATTTGATGACTAAATTCTATTTTTAGAGGCTCTTAAAAATAATCTACTTCATTGAAGGATATACTTTTAATATTTTCCTTAAATTGGACATATCAATATTAAACTACTTCATAAGTAATATCAATTATTGACTTTAAGATATCCCTATATGTGATAGTATGATATTTAATTCTTAGTATTAGTCCCCCTTCAAATAATAATAATATTCATTTCTATTTAATATAATAAATAAAAAAAATAAAAGTAAGTTTTTTTAAAAAAAAAAAAAGAAGAAAGACATGTGCGTGTGTGTAGAGTGTGAAGGCCAAAAGCCCTATTTCCCTTCTTGTTCATGGGGCAGCCGCCGCCACCCCCTTCCCTCACTATCACCCTCCTTTATGTGTCCCCTCTCCTCCATGCTCCTCCTCTTCCCTCCGCCGGCATCACCACCCATAGCCGCCACCTTAGTCCCTCCCTCCTTCCCCGTTGAGCTTTCTCACTCCCTCTCTCTCTCCGCTGCAACCCCGCGGCCACCACACTCGCCGCCACCCAAACCGACATCAAACACCATCACCACCACAAGCCACTATCCTCTCTTCTCCACCGGTTCACACCCTCTCTCCCTCATCCCGTTTCCTCCCCAAATCGGTGCAGCCATGAGTACCGTCTCATCCATGGCCGAAGCTACCAACGGATTGAACCACCGCCGCCACTGCTTCTCGCGTCGCCACTAGTCCGCTGAAGGTTTTGACCGAACCGCTAGTCCTTCCCTTGCCATGATCGCTGGGTTAATGATCCAAACCGTTTGGACCCATGTGCAGCGAACCGAACCGCCATCACCATCTCTGTCGAAGAGTCAAACCGTCACCGTCACCGTTACCGCGACTGGCCCCTGTGTTGTGCTTTGAACCAGATGTTAATGGAGTCTAGGATCTGAACCGGGTTTGGACGGTGAACCGCATATTGGATCGGGAAACCGGAGCGCTGAGAACCGAAGCAGGACCTCTTTGACGAGCCACAAACCAGGTTCTATTAAAGCCCCGAGGTAAGAAGGGTTTGTATTACCTCTACTTAGGATTTAATTTCTAGGCTGATTATAGGGGTGGCTAGGGATAGGAAAGATTAGTAAGGATAATGAATAATAGGGTAGTTGAAATAGACGATAAACAAAGCTTAGGAATATAGAAAATGAACTCACTAGATAAATTGTAATTGTATGTAGTATTAGATGATGTTTGAAATGTGTGAGTTTATTATGGAAATATTAAATGAATGGATAATGGATGAGGAAACTATAGGGAAATAAAGGCACTAAATAGAGTAGGTGAATAAAGGAATTAAACTCACCAAGTTGCTAGTAATGCTATGCGTAAGTGAATTTGTGTTGATATGATGAATGCTTATAGGTGACAATAATTGGGTTTTGAGAATGAACCTAGAATATAGTAAGTTAATGAGTAATCACTAATTAAGGGATGAAATGAGATGTTTGTACTTGTGGTGGAATAATGTATGAATATTTGATAATGAGAAATTGGCAACAATAGGTAAACAAAATAGGAACCAAGTAACCAATTAATGGAATAAAGGAAGATGTAAGAATTCATATTAAGGACATGATCGTGAAGGTGTGTGTGCGTTTATGAATGTTGGTTTTGTATGCAAACCCCTAATTGACGATAAGTAAGTGATAACAAGTTACTAACGAAAAGGAAGAAAAAAGGGAAATAATTAATAGAAAACTAAAGAAGGATAAAGATAAGTAATAAGAAAGGAAAGAAAGATAATTATGAAATTGAAAGTGAGACAAAGAACAAGAAAATAAAGAAAAACGATATAAGACTTAATGAGAAAATGAAGAGAAAGAGAAGACTTAATGATAAAGAGTAATTAACCGGACGGTCCTAGTGACTCCAGATATAATTATAAGTATAACCCTGACGGTCCTAGTGACTCAGGGGAATAATTAATAAGAGAAAGAATAATATCGGCGGACGGTCCTAGCGACTTTGTCGAAGCGCAACCCGGACGGTCCTAGTGACTCTGGGGATAATCAGCGCAACCCTGGCGGTCCTAGTGACTCAGGGAATACCTAACCAGATGGTCCTAGTGACTCCGGAATTAACTAAAAGAATTAATATACAACCCTGACGGTCCTAGTGACTCAGGGGAGAATTGAAAGAATAGCGGCGGACGGTCCTAGTGACTTTGTCGCAGCGCAACCTGGACGGTCCTAGTGACTCTGGGGATAACTAGCGCAACCCTGACGGTCCTAGTGACTCAGGGAATAACTAACCGGACGGTCCTAGTGACTCCGGAAATAACTAAAAGAATTAATATACCCTGACGGTCCTAGCGACTCAGGGAATAACTAACCGGACGGTCCTAGTGACTCCGGAAATAACTAAAAGAATTAATATACCCTGACGGTCTTAGCGACTCAGGGAATAACTAACCGGACGGTCCTAGTGACTCCGGAAATAATTAAAAGAATTGAACTACAACACTAACGGTCCTAGTGACTCAGGGGATAGATGAGAATGGTAAAGATAAATGTAAATGGTGAAAGTCAATAATTTTAAAAGGTGAAAGAATAAAGATGATTATAAAAATAAAAAAGAATGAGATAAGAATTAAGTATACGAAGTTATTTAAGAAGAATAAAAACTAAGCATAAATAAGGAAAAATATAAGAGTTAATTAAGAAGTGGGAAAAAGTGAGTGTATGAGTGTCTATATTTGTAGTATGATAATAGAAATGTTAGGCTTGGTTATTCCTATGACTTCTTAGAAGTTATTTCTTAAGTTCTGTGTAATGGTGCCCTTCTTGCTATTTTTTACAGGTACAGGAGGAGCTTGCACAGGTCGTGGCCGAGCAGGAGTACACTCCACCACGTGGAGTGTAAAGTTGTCGCGAGTGGACTTTAGTTTAAATCAGAAATGTTATTTTGGAAATTTAAAATATGTATTAGTGTATGCCCTGAAATTTGTATTAATCGGGCGCTAGGATTGTTCTGATTGTAATATGATTATGTTTTTATGTTTTAAAATTACTCTGGCCTGAACAGGTACAAACAGGAAATTTTGGGAAAGTCCGAAAAACAGAGGAGACTCTATCCGTTTTTCCGGAAAAATATTTTTAAGTATTTTTAATTTAAAAGAAATTTTCAAGTCCATATTTCTATAAATCTAAAATCAACTAATAAAAGTGAGGGTGTTACACTGGTCATTATCAAAACCATGCAACATGAAATTTGAAAGGAAGTCAAGTCTAGAACAAGAGAAAGCTTGAGCTTACCAAAATTGAAGCTCAAAGTCAGTTCCAGAAACCCAGTACAGAACTGTGACAGTTTTGAACCTCCAACTTCATGAATCGATTTCTCCTAGCACAGGGACTCTCAACTCACAAAACTTATATCAATACAAAGCCCTTGATGTGAGCTTTGTAACAGTGTATCACTCACTCTCCAACACTCAGAGACAAGGAAGAATTTCTTCAGACGGACATGGAACCCTAACAGTACCTCCCCAACACCAAATCTCAGAAATCAATCCCAATTCTTCAACAATCCAGCCTTTTATAGAGGGATTAGAGTAACATGCACGCCGACGCGTGTTATCCACCAATTTAGAACTGATTTCGTGGCAAATTCTAGGTTAAAACGCGTGATTACTCATCAAACGCACTAACCCAGTTTTCTGAGTTCATCGTATAACCGGTTACAGAGCCCTTCTAACCGGTTACATACTGATAAAATTCAAAAATTAATAATTTAATTACTCGTTCTTCAAAAACCTTTTTATTATTGCAATTAGGTCCCCACCCAAGGACTAAATTACAATATTCATATTTTTGTACAAAATAACCATATAAAAATATATCCTATATTTTTATACATAAAAAACACCTTATGTACAAAAACTAAAACCTTTAAAACTAATATAAATCAATTATAAATTAATCGTTATAATTAATTTCTTGATTATTTGGGAGACGAAAATTAGGGGTGTTACAAACACAACATGAACTGATTCCTCAACGGTTAAGGTTCTTTTATTAAAAATACGATATGCCTTGCTAGGTTGAATAACCAATGAAAATACCTTCGCCGGCTTTTGAGTCAAACTTGCCGACCGGATTCTTACCGTTATTTAAAATAAACACCTTACACCCAAATACATGAAAATAAGAGATATTTGGCTTTCGCCCTTTTAACAACTCATAAGGTGTTTTATTCAAATGCGGACGGATAAGAACCCTATTAATGACATAACACGTGGTATTTACCGCATCAGCCCAAAAGTAAGAGGGAACTTTAGATTCCTTAAGCATAGTACGTGCAAGTTCCTCTAAAACTCTATTTTTCCTTTCTACAACTCCGTTTTGCTCCGGAGTCCTAGGGGCTGAAAATTGATGATTTATACCAAACTTTGTAAGATCCATGAAGAATGTTTTGATAAATGCCAAAAGGTTTTGAACAAGCTACAAATGTGTTGATAAAGATCAAGCTCAACAAGCAACAACAAACATCAAGTTAAGAAGAGAGAGCCAACTCATGAAGACTTAGTTTGGTAGTTTGTGTTTTATTGTTTTATCT
This sequence comes from Crotalaria pallida, assembly GCA_037953625.1. Taxonomy (NCBI): domain Eukaryota; kingdom Viridiplantae; phylum Streptophyta; class Magnoliopsida; order Fabales; family Fabaceae; genus Crotalaria; species Crotalaria pallida. Next base: position 32,193,545 of record CM075653.1, read on the forward strand.
TTTGCCTCACAAGTCTCTTAGTTTGAGTTTGGGTAGAGTCATTAGAGGGTAGTGAATCTCTATCATAGTCATGATTATATCATATTTTGAGTATTCACTTTGCCTAAAATCAATAGGTGGCTTAAAGGTTTGAAAGAAAAGGTTTAGTTTTTGAGAAAACAAGTTTTAAGTGATTTTTGGTGAAAGTAATCGATTAACTTAAAGAGTAATCGATTAAAACTTCAAAGTAATCGATTAACATAAAAAAGTAATCGATTAAAATCAGCTTTACTCGAGTAAATTTTTACAGGCTTGCGGCATTACTCGATTAAGGCATGGTTACTCGATTAGCCACTTTGTTACTCGAGTAACACGATCAGATATGGTTTTTAAAATGCGTTTTTCACTTCTCAAAAGCACTTTTAACCATTCCTAACTTTTGGGTATTCTATATAAACCTATTTCTAACCTTTGTGATCATATTCCATCATTTTGATATTCATTTTACAAAGAATCAAGCCACTCTATTCTCTCTCACTTTCTCAAGATCAAAGTTCTCATTTTTACATTCTTTGATCAAGAACCTTGAATCTCTCATGTTCATATTTTCATAGCTTTTGAAAGAGATTCATAGGATTGTTATTTTGTTTTCATTTGAGTTGTAATCATTGCAAAGAAGGCAAACACTCTACAACAAAGGAAGTCTTGAAGAAGTTATTCATCAAGCAAAGTTATTTGGAAGCCTTGGTGTGGCATATCATCAAGCACTTGGAAGTCTTGTAGTGAAGCAAGCAAGTGGAAGTCTTTGAAGAATCTCAAAGCATTGGAAGTCTTGTTGTGGGGAATCGGCAAGCAAAAGAGAAGAGGTTAGATTAGATATCAATAGGGTTACAAGGCAAGGGTGTGGTATCTCTTGTAGGCTAGCAAGAAGGGAGTCTTGTGAGGCATTTACTTGTAATTTGAGAAACTCTAATTCCTCATAGTGAAGAATCTCTCTTGGTTGAAGAGGGGACTGGAGTAGCTTTCAAGTGGATGAAAGTGAACCAGGATAAATCACTGTGTCGTATCTCTAAACTCTCTACTCTTTACAATTCTTGTTATTAATTGTGTTCTTGGTTGAAAACCTAGAAAAAGTGATTTTTCATAATTGATTGAATTGAATCTTAATTGTGCAAAATTGATTTGGGGAAAATCATTTTCATAACCTAGGTAATCAACAAGAATATTGGTGTTAATCAATTCCGCTTTATCTCTGATCATATGTGTTAATTGATTGATTTTCATATTTGATTGAAAAGTGATTTTTCAATTTTAACATTTATTAATCGAGTAATTGGTTTCATTAATCGATTAGTTTGAATTGATCATTCGGCATTAATTGATTAGTTGACTTGTTAATCGATTAATAGAAGAAAATTTCAAGAAAATCATTTCTTTTAATCGTTTTGATTTGTTTCTTTCGAAAATCTTTCAAGGTTTATCTAACACCTATTCAACCCCCCCTTCTAGGTGTTCTCCTAGTGTTTCCTAGTTGTTTCAACCACCGATTGTAGGTTCTCACAAACTTTTCACAAAACGCATCAAACTTTGAATTTTCAAACTCACCTCCGTGGTCACTTCTAATAGTCACTATTTTCAAACTTAGTTTATTTTGGATGAGCTTGGAAAACTTTTTAAAACTTTTATAAGTGTAACTTTTTGCGGATAAAAACAATGTCCATGTGAATCGAGTAAAGTCATCTACCAAAACAAATCCGTAGTAATTGCAACCTAAACTCCGAACTTGTGATGGGCCAAACAAATCCATGTGGATTAATTCCAATGGCTTTGTCGTGCTTATCACATTTTTAGGTTTAAAAGTGTTTTTAACTTGCTTGCATTGTTGACATGAGTCGCAAATGCTATCAAGTTTGAAATTAAGTTTAGGTAAACCAATCACTAAGTCTTTACGCAAAAGTTTATTTAATTGATTCACATTGACATGTGCAATTCGTCGATGCCAAAGACGAACTTCATCATCAAAAGATTTAAAACATGTTGAAAACAATGAAGTTATCTCATCCAAGTCAATTAAGTAAGTGTTATTAGAACGACAACCTACGAACTTAACACTATCATCTATACAACTTTTGATAAAACAAAATTCCGAAGTAAAGGTCACATTGTTGCCCATATCGCATAGTTGACTTATACTAAGCAAGTTGTGTTCTAAGCCCTCTACGTATAGGACATTTTCAATGATAAGGTTAGATACGTTACCGATCTTCCCAACTCCTAGAATTTTTCCTTTGTTGTTGTCGCCATAAGTCACAAGACCACCACCTTTTGAAGTAAGTTCAATGATGTGCGTTTTGTCTCCCGTCATATGCCTCGAACAACCACTATCCAAGTACCATCTACGCTCCTTTGTTCGAAGGCACATCTACAAAACAATGTCATTTACTTGACTTAGGTACCCAAGTTATCTTGGGTCCTTTGATGTTAGTTTGGGGTGAAGTCCCCTTTACAATCCATACATATCTTCCACTTGGTATACCAAAATTCTTAAGATTGCATTTATTTGAAATATGCCCAAAAATCCCACAATAATGGCAAGTTGGGGTTTTTTAAAAATCAACCTTAGAGAAAGTACCAACTTGCGAAAATTACGATTTTTGGGTTTGGTATAACCAAGTCCGGTTCTATTACTATTATTCCTTTGATTTGAAAGCAAATGATTTAAACTATTATCTCCCCTTGTGAGCCTTGCAATTCTATCTTTCAAATTAAAAACATCTTTTTCAAGTGTTTTGCACTTCTCACAAGTTGAGACTTCATTCGTTTTCAAATCACAATCACATGTGGAATTTGCATAAATGAGTTCAAGTGTTTCATTTTGAAGCTTTAGCTCCTCTAGAGAGTTTTGTAATTCCAAAATATTTTCTTGTTGCTTCAAAATAAAATTCTTTCTTTCAACATTTATTTTGGCTAATTTCTTCAACTCTTTATGCATTTCCACATACACATTATATAGTTCATTAAAGGAAGGAGAATCGGAATTAGAACTAGCATCGGAAAGATAGTCTACCTCATTTGCGTTATCACTTGATTTCATGCTTGAAGATGCTTCTTCATCAAACTTGGTCATCAAGCAAAGGTTGGCTAGCTCCTCATCTTCCGATGTGCTAGTTGAAGATTCATTTTCCGGTTCGTCCCAAACTATATATGCTCTTTTGCCTTTGGATTGATTGGACTTCCACTTGTCACTATCGGGCTTTTTTGAGTTAGTTGGACAATTTGATCTATAATGGCCCGGCTTCCCACACCCATGACATATTATGTTGTCCTTATTGGTCTTGTGTCTTGGTTGAGCATCCTTAGTGTATTTTGATCTATTTCTATTGAAATTATTCTTCTTCTTAAGGAAACGTCCAAGCTTCTTAACGAATAGGCCGAGTGTCTCATCATCAATGTCAGAGTCGGAATTATCCACTTGTGAGGACTCTTCTTGTACCTTTAGGGATTTTTAAGTAGTTTTAAGAACAATCCCCTTTTTCTTTCTATCGGCATCCTCGTTCATGGATAATCTTCCTAGCTCCATATCATGCTCTTGAAGCTTCCCAAATAAAGTTGCTAAGTCCATTTGGTCAAGATCCTTAGACTCCATAATGGTCGTGATCTTGGGTTGCCATTCCCTGCTAAGACATCGCATCACTTTATTCACAACTTCACCGTTAGATAGAGCTTTACCTAATGCAGAGAGATGATTAATGATGTGAGTAAAACGCTTTTGCATGTCGCTTATAGATTCATTTGGCAACATGCGAAAGAGTTCGTACTCGTGCGTGAGTGTGTTCAACCTAGCCCTTCTAACTTCGTTAGTGCCCTCATGTGTAACTTGTAAAGTGTCCCACATTTGTTTAGCATTTAAGCATTGTGATACTTTAAAGCATTCGTCGTAAGAGAGTGCGGACGTGATGATGTTTTTCGCTTTCAAATCATATTGTACTTTCTTTTTGTCATCATCCGTCCAACTTGATTTTGGTTTTAAAGAGATAGTATCATTTAGTTTTGTTTGCGGAATAAAAGGACCATTCTCTATAGCATTCCAAATTTCTATATCAATGGCTTCTATAAAAATTTTCATTCGGATTTTCCAATAAGCGTAACCCTCACCATTAAATAGTGGGGGGCGATTAATGGAAGCTCCTTCACCACCAAAAGGATTGAAATTTGAGCCCATTGTTTCCAAAAAATAGGATCTTTTCGAAAAAGCTTTTTACGGATCGGATCTTTCGACCGAGCTCTGATACCACTTGTTGGAAACCAACAAGAGGCTCAAAATAGACTAGAGGGGGGTGAATAGTATTTTGAAGCCTCAATACAAATATTTCGGTTGCTAGTAAGAATGGGTTTTAGAAAACAAGTTTTCTAACAAAAAAATACACTGCTTAATCGATTAACTTCAATATTAATCGATTAATACCGAAGCTCATTCAAATATTAATCGATTAACCTAGACGTTACTCGATTAAGACCGAATGATACTTGAAAACTAATCGATTAATTATTCACTTAATCGATTAATACGTTAGGATTCAATGGAGATCACAACTCAATGATGCACTAACAAATGTTTTGTGAATGAATGAACAAAACTAAGTAAATTTACCAAGTCAATTTAGGTTAATTATCTAGGAATTGAAAAAGCCCCAAATTTAACCTAATTAATTGGTTGTTCTTGATTAATGAAAGCTAGAAGAAAAGAAAACAAAGAAGACAAGATTTTATCCTGGTTCACTCTCTACCACTTGAGAGCTACATCCAGTCCCCTCTATCAAAGATAGAGAGTTTCTACTAGATACACAATTGTTAGATTACAATGGTTAAAGATGCAGCTCACTCTAGCTCTCCTATCTTAACCCCTTCAAGAGAGTACAAATCTCTTGAAAATCTACCCAATTGTTTCTTATATCTTGTCCTCTTGAATTGTTGAAAGATGCTCTCCAATCAATTCCTTTCCATTGCTTTGTGTAACACCTCGAATTTATAATGAATAATAATCAATAAACGTTTAAAAATAAATATAGGACTTTAAATTTTCTTTTACAAATCAAAGTTCGCAAATAACGTTGGGGGCTTTCATTTACAATATAATATAATACACTTGAGTTCCTTTCTTTCGACTGAGCTGCTGAGCACCCTGATCTCCAAGTTCCTTGCTCATACACTTAAAATGTTAACCACATAAGGGTGAGACCTTTTCACAACACAGTGAATCAGAGGATAATGTAAAGCTCATAATATAAACTCAAGAATAACAATCAAATCAAGTTAGGGATCAACCAATTCATTTCGTTCCCCTTTTCCATATACATTCCTTTTTATCCATTTTCCATTAACCCTATTCATTTCCTTAATTCCTTCCATTACCATTTCGTTATCTTTTCCATTATTAATTCCTTTTATTTTAATTCCTTTTTCCATTGGGTGTAACCTCAAGCAGAGATCTACACCTTACCATTGTGTGTAACCCCAAACAGAGATCTACACATAATGTATGCAACCACAAAGAGTGATCTGCATACACCCCATCTCATTTATGTAACCTCAAACAGAGATCTACATAAACTTCCCTTTTTACTTTTTACCTTTCCATCATTCATTTTCCATTAATGTGTGTAACCCCAAACAGAGATCTACACACACAGTATAAGCAACCACAGACAGTGATCTGCAAACACTTCCATTTTTACCGTACACTACTAGGATTTGGATTACCCGCTAGGTAATTGGCACACCTGTCTAGGGACTTGGAACACCTGCCCAGGACTTTACACTCATCCAGACCATCACCTGTAGGACTATGTACTTTTACCAATCCATTATTTAATCAAATTATTGGTGTGGAAAACTGATCCTGAGGGTCACCCGGCGCCTACAGGGCGGTTTGGCCTGATGGGTAATTGGCCTGGCAGGTAATTGGCCCTAACAGGTAATTGGAACACCTAGCCGGGTACCTAGTGTTCCGGGCCCGACTGATCAGTTTCCACTTTAGTTACCTTTACAATTTAAATTAACCAACAGTCCAGTTCATTAATATAGCCATTAACAGAGTTTCCATTAATACTCAAAAACATACATGAGCTTAATCCATTCTAGCTTATCACATTTCATTTCCAATAAATACATATAAATAGCCACTTCCAAATAATCAAACATATAATTCCAATACACATTTCACCATCACAAATCATATTCGTTCTATTAATTATAACTCATAATCACCATTCCACCAATATTCACAAACATGTATAGTTATAATCCATTCCAAATCATCACACACATATTCACAATAAGTATTTATCATCCATCATCATATACATTTCCAATTAGCGTTTATAACCGTTTTCCTTTATTTTCCCATAATCTAATATACCCATATATATTCATTTCACAACAATTACCCTTTTAGCATTCAAAATTGACTTCACACATTGTCAGTAGACATGAACACTCTTAATTAGCCAAACATATCATAACATTCAACCCTTTTCAATTTACACATCATAATTACTTTTCAATTCTATTACTATTTCCATCACATAGCGTTTCCATTTTATCTAGCCATTTTTACTACCTACTACTATCCGGCATAAAATCAAAATAACACCCTTAAAGCACTTAGTGTACATAATAAATTCCCAACTTATGACAATAACAATTAACAATAAACATATATTAACAATCAGTCGACATACTCAGGTATGTCTCAGAGTGCTTTAAAATAAATCATCTCCCTAGGGTTCTTCACTTCCTACTTATTTAATATACAAAGATTAAACATTAACAATTTCCAAAATAACAACATTACCCAATATACTACCAATTCCCTTCTTTAACTCTAATTACCTATTAATTCATCACCCACAACCCAACTTAACTATTAAACTCAAATCTTATTATAAACCCCAACTATCCCTAACTCAAAGTGTGGAAAAGAGACTCCCCTTACCTCAACCGACGAATCAAAAGCAAGAACCTTAATCCGAGGCTCCAAACTCTGCACCGATTAACGCCGAAGCTCGCCGACGAGACAGGGCGGTGATCCTAAAAGCCTTTTTAGTGACCGGGAGCAAAGACCGAGTCGGGTTCGGTGAACGTCGGTATGTCGGTGGCTCGGTTCCTTCTACCCCGGTGACGCCGAAGCCGCCGAGAGGAGAGAGAAAGGGAGAGATTGATGAGAGTCCTTGATGCTTGAACTCCATGGGCCAAGATGGAAGAGATTGGAGCTTGGTGATTTGGTTGAGGGTTTGGGTTTATTGATGATTCAAGGGAAAGGAATGGTGGTGGAATGAGTGGTGCTCCAAGAAAGAGAGAGATAGGGCATCAATTATGGGGAGGGAAAAGGAAGGAGGTCATACCCATTTTTCATCGACTTGGAGCTATGGCCATGGTGGTTGATTCATGAATCAAGGAAGAAGAAGTGACGATGGTGGTTGCCTTAAGTGGAGAGAGAGAGAGCTACGGTGGAGTTGGGAAGAGGAAGAGAGGAGGTGATGGTTTTTGGTGCCAAAATGGGAGTATATACATGAAGAAATGAATGGGTGGGTGGAAAAGAATGGCTTCATGAAGAAGCCAAATGCATTCGTGCGGTTGGGAATGGTGCCACGCGCACCAGCTACTGCTCCCGCGCGCCTGGGCGCGGGTCATGGCGCGCTTGGGCGCAGAACCTCCTGAGTTGCTCACCAAATTAGGGGCTGGCGCGCCTGGGCATGCCCCGGTGCGCCTGGGCGTGCCCTGTGGGATCCTGACTTCAAATCGCCATAACTTCTTTGATAACCGTTGGATCTTGCTCAAATTTTGAGACAAGCTTCCTAAAATCCTAAACTTCACATCCAACGGTGGAAATTGGGTTTAGAGTTATGGATATTTTATTCCTAATTTTCTTGCACCGGATGGTTTTTAACACTTAAAAACTCCGATTTAACTCCCGATTTAACTTCTATAATTCTACTTCTTGTTACAGATGCACCCTACGCAATCCCTAGTACTTAAAATTACTAGTCACCTTGCTCCCAAAATTCTTTAGACAATTAATCTACCTATTCTCTATACTATAAAACTATTAATTCGTTAATTAAGCTTGGAATTAAATTAGGGATGTTACAATTCTCCCCCATTTATTGGAATTTCGTCCCCGAAATTCCGTTCAACATCCTTAATTGGAGAACCATCTCGGAGAAAGGGTTTCTAAGCTATGAGGCCGACTACACTTTTGTTCTACTCCCCCAGTTAGAATCGGCTTACCGTTCCGCATGAGTATACCCCTAAGTTCTTGTACTCATTGAGGAGTACTGGAAATGATTTAATTCAGTCCGCCTCAAAGCGAGGATCCTATCGGGTTTGGTAAGATCCGCTGGGTTTCTCTTCAGAATTCTACATCGATGATTAGAGCGGTTACTATTCCACTCTCAACACTATTACCCTCAAGGTTTGATTATACTCCAGCTCCAAACTCTAACACCCATCCTATTCCTAGGCCCTAGACAACCACATTCATTATTCAAGCAAACATGGATCATGTAATCGTCATTCAAAAATTAAAGCATACACCACAGCAACTCACAACATCATATACTTCAAGTATCACATCATACCAAGTTCAAGCACACATACAACCTTCCTAACAGCATGAATTTTAAACAAAGACATGACTCTACCCTACTTTCTCCTAGGTTAGTTCTTGTCTACCTTACTTAACTTAGGGCTAACTCCTATCTCTACACACATATACATAACAATCACCATACATTTGAAAATCGGTTCAAAAAGGGGTTCGGGGAAAAGGATTTGTTCGATTTGCAATCATAAATACATTTTCATCAATTCAATTCCCCAGTGATATGAAAATTGCGCAAGTGGTGTCCCTGTATAAAGAAGAACATTATTATAAATTTTCAGGTCAGTCAGAGTTCCTTAAGTTAATTTAAAAATAGCACGCAACCTCCAATGACCTCAAAATTTAAAGGGACAACACCGGAACGTAACCAAAGGTTGAATAGAATTATCAAACCGATCAGAGCACTTTAAATTCATTTTATTTAAAACACAGATGTTGCTCCAATTGGCTTGATAGATTACATGAAACTTTGGTTCAACCTTCGGGCATTTATGCAAAAATTTTCAAATCAATCAAGTGACCCAACCCAAAAATTTAGTTTTCTATTTTCTGTAAAAACCTTGATTTCCGGCAACCACCTAACCGGAACACTAATCTTTTAAATCATTGGTTTAAACAACCGCTAGATATGGAGATTTTGAATTTAGTAGAAAGATTCCATACTAGTGATGCTTTTAGAAAAACAGTTCTGCATTTATAAAACAAACTCCTTTAGAAACAGGTTCCTCCCTGGGTGAAGGAACAAGGAATTTACATGAAAATTCACTGAAACATTGAATTTGTGCACGTCACCATAAAGAACTACCTCTATCTAGTTTCACAGGAATCTAGATGAGGAAGTGTAATTTTGTTTCGATTCGTCAGACTAAACGAAAAAGGGATATGCTGTTACTTTAAACAAAATTAGTTTAGTAGGTTTTCAAAGTTTAGAACAATCACATTCCCTTTTTCTTCAAGTTTGAAAATTGAGTTTCGTTCCAAGTGGACTTGGGTTTGTATATGGAGAATTCCTATTTAATCGACGAGTGACTTGGTTAAAGCACATGGGTTAAATCACCGATCTGTTACTTAGAAATTCTCGCATCTTTCATTATTTTCTTGAAAATTTGTCGTGTAACCTTACAATCCATTTGGAATGATTGTGGTTCGGTGCACCATTTTGAAACTCATTTTGAACATTCATATTATCAAACAAACAATCATGATATTATTCACTCACAAACATCAAGTACATGCGTCAATCAGACAGACACAACTAGGCACAATTAACATTTCTATCTATCCTAGGATTTCATAGCTACTTGTAGGATTCTCATGTTTTGATGCTAACAATCTCTCTCCAAGCAACAACATTGGCAACAAGCAAGCTACACCACATGAAGATTAGAATTAGGATTTTTATTAATTCTATTTCAATGTAATCTTTATTTTTATGCAATGCATCTCATTGGTGTGGGTAGCTTAGGTGATTTTAAGAATATTTAAATAATGTTTGATTAAGAGTGAAGATACTTTAAATCTTGATTAAATAGCTCTATTAAAAGTTTTGTGAAAATCCTTTTAGAAAAACCTTGTTTTTATTCAGATTCTGATCAGTTCACTCGAGTAATGAGTATTGGTTCACTCGAGTAATTTATGTCATGACAGGTTAATCGAGTAATGGTTTACACATCACTCGAGTAACTTAATCTGACATGTGTTAATCGAGTAATGTTATATGGTTTACTCGAGTAATTCAATCAGTTTTTGGAAAATTATAAAAGGACTTAATTTTCTCTTTCACATATGATACACATTCATTCTTACAATTTTCTATACACTTTGAAAAGCAATTCAAGAGCTATTTTACATCTTTCAAGAGCTATCAAGATTCAACAAAGAACTTTTCATTCTTCACTCTATTTCTTTCAATGTTCAAATATTCTTGAGATCATAATTTTTGTTCTTAGTGATTGTTGAAGATTTGCAATTTGTGATTGCATCATTGAAGTTTCAACACAAGTGAAGAATCTCACAAGGAAGACTTTGAGGATCAAATCAAAGCAAGAAAAGAGGATTGGTTGGAAGCATCTTCAATCAATTAGCAAGGAAATCCAGAATACTCAAAAGGGGTAGATTAGATCAAAGTGTTTGGTACACACTTTGTGTTGGGTTTTAAGATAGGAGAACTAAGAATCTAGTTGCATCTTAAAACATTGTAAAATCTACATTTGAAGATTTCTAGTGAAGAATCTCTCTTGATTCAAGAGGGGACTGGAGTAGCTTTCAAGTGGGTGAAAGTGAACCAGGATAAATCCTTGTGTCTCTTTTATTTTTCATTCCTTGTATTGCATTAATTCATTAACAATTGCATTTTTAGGTTAGAATTGGGGTTTTCTTAATTCAACTCAATTGATCTAAAATTGCATGTTAATATTACTTGAAATTGTTCATATTAATCATTCATAATTTGTTGAATCATCATAGCATTGTTATTCTTGAAGAACTCCATTGAAAACTGAGTTTTAATTGAATTTTACCCAGTTTACTCGAGTAAAGTTCTTGTCACTCGAGTAATCTGCTTTCAGTTTATGAACATTACTCGAGTAGGTTTTCTGTTACTCGAGTGATTTAAAAATAGCTTTCGTAATACTCGAGTGATTTGCTGAATACTCGAGTGAAATTATTTTTGCTTGCGTATTACTCGAGTGAAGTCTTGAGTTACTCGAGTAATCTGACTGGAATTTTTAAGAAAATTTATTTTCATAAAACCATTCTCTTAGGTGGACGAAAAATCTGTAATAAGGCTTCAATATTCTATTCACCCCCCTCTAGACTATATTGAGCCGCTTGTTGGTTTCCAACAAGTGGTATCAGAGCTCGGACGAAAAATCCGAGCCTTAAAAAGCTTTTTCGAAAAGATCCTTTTACTTGGAAACAATGGGCTCAATTTCAAATCCTTTTGGTGGTGAAGGAACTTCCATTAATCGTCCTCCACTATTCAATGGTGAGGGTTATGCTTATTGGAAGGTCCGCATGAAAATTTTTATTCAAGCCATAGATATGGAAATTTGGAACGCCATAGAGAATGGACCTTTTGTTCCTCAAACGAAGGTAAATGATGTTGTTTCGGTCAAACCTCAATCGAGTTGGGACAATGATGATAAGAAGAAAGTTGCATTTGATTTAAAAGCTAAAAATATCATCACGTCCGCTCTTTCTTATGATGAGTTCTTTCGAGTATCTCAATGTGTTGATGCTAAACAAATGTGGGACACATTACAAGTCACACATGAGGGCACTTCGGAGGTTAGAAGGGCTAGGCTAAATACACTCATGCATGAATATGAACTCTTTCGTATGTTACCTAATGAAAATATAGGTGACATGCAAAAGCGGTTCACTCATATCATAAATCATCTTTCTGCACTTGGAAAAGTTATTACTAATGGTGAAGTTGTTAATAAGATTTTGAGATGTCTTAGCAGGGAATGGCAACCTAAGGTGACGGCCATTATGGAAGCTAGAGACGTGGATCAAATTGATTTAGCAACTCTATTCGGAAAACTTCAAGAGCATGAAATGGAGCTTGGACGGTTATCCATGAATGAAGATGCCGATAGAAAGAAAAAGGGGATTGCTCTTAAATCAACTTCAAAATCTCTTAAGGCACAAGAGGAAAACTCTCAAGTGGATGACTCGGACTCCGATATAGATGATGAGACCCTTGGCTTGCTAGTTAAAAAGCTTGGTAGGTTCTTTAAGAGTAATGGAAACTTTAATAAGAATAGACAAAGAGATTCTAAGGACTCACAACCAAGAAATAAGACTAACAAGGAACACATCAAGTGTCATGGGTGTGGAAAGCTTGGTCACTATCGATCAAAATGCCCAACTCATTCTAAGAAGTCGGAAGGTGACAACTCTAAGTTCAACTCATCTAAAGGAAAAAGGGCTTACATAGTATGGGATGAAGAGGAGAGTCAATCAACATCTAGCTCATCGGATGATGAAGAACTTGCAAATCTATGTTTGATGACGAAGCTTGATGAAGAGGAATCTTCGAGCATTAAATCAAGTGACAACGTCAATGAGGTAGATTATCTTTCCGATGCTAGCTCTAGTTCTAATTCTCCTTCATTCAATGAGTTGTACAATGTGTATGTAGAGATGCATAAAGAGTTGAAGAAACTTGCTAAAATAAATGTTGAAAGAAAGAATTTCATAATGAAGCAACATGAAAAGATAATTGAACTTCAAAAAGATTTAGAAGAACTTAAGCTTCAAAATGAAACTCTTGAACTCATTTATGCAAACTCTACATGCAATTGTGAATTGAAATCAAATGAGACTTCATCTTGTGAAAATTGCAAGTCTTTGGAAAAAGAAGTTTTTAATTTGAATGATCGACTTGCAAGGCTCATGAAAGGAGATACTTCATTAGATCATTTGCTTTCAACTCAAAGGAACAATAGCAATAGATCCGGTCTTGGCTATACCAAACCTAAGAAACGCAATTATCGCAAAGTTGGTGGATTTTCAAAGAATAAGATTTCTAAAAACCCAACTAGCCATTATTGTGGGATCTTTGGGCATACCACGAATAAATGTAATATAAAGAAAGTTGGTATACCAAGCGGTGAATATATTTGGATTGTTAAGGGGACTTCTCCCCATGCTAACAACAAAGGACCCAAGACCACTTGGGTACCTAAGTCAACCAAATGATATCTTTCTTGTAGGTGTGTCTTCGAACCAAAGAGCGCAAATGGTACTTGGATAGTGGTTGTTCGAGACACATGACGGGAGACAAAATGCACTTCATGGAACTTACTCCGAAAAGTGATGGATTTGTGACATACGGCGACAACAACAAGGGCAAAATTCTAGGAGTCGGGAAGATCGGTAACGTATCTAACCTTGTCATAGAAAATGTCCTATACGTAGAAGGCTTAGAACACAACTTGCTTAGTATAAGCCAACTATGCGATATGGGCAATTATGTGACTTTTACTCCGGAATTATGTTTCATTAAGTCTTCTATAGATGATTGTGTTAAGTTTGTTGGTCGTCGCTCTAATAACACTTACTTAATTGATTTGGATGAGATAACTTCACTATTTTCAAAATGTTTCAAATCTTTTGATGATGAAATTCGTCTTTGGCATAGACGAATTGCTCATGTGAATGTGAATCAATTAAACAAACTTTTGCGAAAAGATTTAGTGATTGGTTTGCCTAAACTAAATTTTAAGCTTGATGGCATTTGTGACTCTTGTCAAAAGTGCAAGCAAGTTAAAAGTTCTTTTAAACCTAAAAATGTGATAAGCACAACAAAGCCTTTGGAGCTAATCCATATGGATTTGTTTGGCCCTTCACAAATTAAAAGTTTAGGTGGCAATTACTATGGATTTGTTTTAGTAGACGATTTTACTAGATTCACATGGACTTTATTTTTATCCGCAAAAAGTGAAGTTTATAAATGTTTTAAAAAGTTTGCCGAACTCATCCAAAATCAACTAAGTTTGAAAATTGTGTCTATTAGAAGTGATCACGGAGGTGAGTTTGAAAACACTAGGATTGATGCGTTTTGTGATAAGTTTGGTATTGATCATCAATTTTCGGCCCCTAGGACTCCGGAGCAAAACGGAGTTGTAGAAAGGAAAAATAGAATATTAGTGGAACTTGCTCGTACTATGTTGATAGAATCAAATGTTCCTAAATATTTTTGGGCTGATGCAGTAAACACTGCTTGTTATGTGCTTAATAGGGTTCTTATTCATCCGCATTTAAATAAAACACCTTATGAACTTTTAAAAGGGCGAAAGCCAAATATTTCACATTTTCATGTTTTTGGGTGTAAGGTGTTTGTTTTAAATAACGGAAAGGAACCGGTCGGCAAGTTTGACTCCAAAGCCGACGAAGGCATATTCATAGGTTATTCAACCCATAGCAAAGCATATAGAGTCTTCAATAAAAGAACATTAACCGTTGAGGAATCCGTGCATGTTGTATTTGATGAATCTTCGAAAGAAGATTGTGTTGTTTCTTGTGATGATGATAATATAGGTACATTTTTTGATCATGAGAAGTCAACACCACAACAAATGGAAGAGAATCAAATTGAAGATGGAGAGGTGCAAGCACAAGATAAAGACTTAGCACAAGAGATTCAATCTCAATTACCAATAGCTTGGAAATCAAACAAAAATCATCCGATTTCTAACATCTTAGGTGACATTGCGAAGGGAGTGGTAACCCGACGCACTTTAAATAATTTTTGTTATTATGTTGCCTTTGTATCTCAAATAGAACCTAAGAGTATCAAAGAGGCTCTTCAAGATGATCATTGGATTATGGCCATGCAAGAAGAATTAAATCAATTTGAAAGAAACCAAGTTTGGGAGCTTGTGCCAAAACCCGATGATCGTCCTGTAATTGGTACTCGGTGGATCTATAGGAATAAGTTAGATGAATCGGGTATTATTGTTAGGAATAAAGCTAGGTTGGTAGCACAAGGTTATAGTCAAGAAGAAGGAATCGATTACGATGAGACATATGCTCCTGTTGCTAGACTAGAAGCTATTCGTATTCTTCTCGCTTTTGCTTCGATAATGAATTTTAAATTGTATCAAATGGATGTTAAGAGCGCCTTTCTTAACGGATACATTCAAGAGGAAGTTTACGTGTCACAACCTCCTGGATTCGAGAGTTTTGAGCATCCGGACTACGTTTTCAAACTGAAAAAGGCTTTGTACGGTTTGAAACAAGCTCCTAGAGCTTGGTACGACCGACTAAGCAATTTTTTATTACAAAAAGGTTTTAAACGAGGCACTGTTGACACTACTCTTTTTATTGAACGTTACGGTAAGGATATTTTATTGGTTCAAATATATGTTGACGATATTATATTTGGTGCTACTAACGAGAACTTGTGTAAGAAGTTTTCAGACTTGATGCAAAGCGAATTCGAGATGTCGATGATGGGAGAGCTTACATTCTTTCTTGGCCTTCAAATAAAGCAGCTTAATGATGGCATTTATATTCATCAGAGTAAATATTGTAGAGAGCTTCTCAAACGTTTTGGGATGGATTCGTGCAAATCCGCTTCTACACCAATGAGCGTTGCATGCTATCTAGATCAAGATGAGGCTGGAAAAGCGGTAGAGGTAACGAAGTATCGTGGTATTATTGGTAGTTTGTTATACTTAACTGCATCTAGGCCTGACATCATGTTTAGTGTATGTATGTGTGCACGTTTTCAAGCAAAACCGAAAGAGTCGCATCTAACTGCTGTCAAAAGAATTATGAAATACTTAAAGGGTACAACGAATACTGGACTTTATTATCCTAGGGATGCTTTTCTAAAACTTATAGGTTATTCGGACTCTGACTTTGCCGGTTGTAAAGTTGAGCGAAAAAGTACAAGCGGAACATGCCATTTAATTGGTAATTCACTTGTATCGTGGTTTTCTAAAAAGCAAAATTGTGTAGCTTTATCAACCGCGGAGGCCGAATACATAGCAGCCGGTAGTTGTTGTGCTCAAATCCTTTGGATGAAACAACAATTATTTGACTTTGGTTTAAATTTGACAAAAATCCCTATAAAGTGTGATAACACTTCGGCAATTAATTTGACTAAAAATCCAGTATTACACTCAAGGACAAAGCATATTGAAATTAGGCATCACTTTTTGAGAGATCATGTTCAAAAAGGTGATTGTGTTATTGAGTTTGTTCAAACTTCGGATCAATTAGCTGATATCTTTACAAAACCATTACCAAGGGACACATTTTATAAGATTCGAAGAGAACTTGGTATTTTTGATGAATCAACTATTAGCTAATTGTATTTGATGCTTTTCGAAATCACCTTCAAGCCTATTTCAATGTGATTTGTATTTTGAGTTGTTGTATCTTATTAAAGTGTTTCTTATTTTTTTTGATATGTAGTTATGTGTGTATGTTTTCTATAATATGTTAATTGCTTTATTTGTATGTGTGTTACTTGCTAAATGCTAAGTGTTTCTATGTGTTTGTGTATGAAAAATGTTTTTGCATGAAAAATTGAAATTTTTAAAATTCTGGACAGTTCACTCGAGTAACAGATATTTCACTCGAGTAATTTTAAAATCTCTTTCGTATTACTCGAGTAATTCTGTTTGTCACTCGATTAATTTTAAAATGACTTTCGTATCACTCGATTAGTTCATCCATCACTCGAGTAAATATTTTTTAATCTTCGGCACACTCGAGTAACATTTCTTTTCACTCGATTACTGCTCGAATCACTCGAGTAATGCATGAACATCACTCGAGTAACTTACGTGATTTTAAAAACTGAACTGTTGAAACTGCATCATTTTTCACGTTTCTTTCTCTCTCTTGTTCGTATTTCTCTCTTCTCTCTCATATGGTTCTTCATCAAATCATCATTTTCAGCCACAAAACTTAACAAATCATACAAATTTCTTCCATATTTCATCATTATATCATCATTTCTACTCATTTCATTCATCATTTTCACCAATTTCACCCAAAATCCGAAAATTCCCAAATCAAAACCCTAACCCCAAAACCGAATCTTCACTTTCTGAATCAATGTCTTCTTCCTCACAATCTCAACCTCCTCGAAAGAAAGCAAAGCAAGGAGCAGGCCGTAATGACCCCTGGTTTTCTGGAATCAACCGAGACTTGCGGGAACCGAATTTTATCAATCGCTCTTTTGGTCTTACACGGTATGTTAAGTTTGCTTGGTTGCATAAGGAGCAATTTTCATTTGTAGAGGATTTGGAATTTCAGAATTTGAAGAGGTTTTTAGAATTTGAGACTCATTATTACCCTAGGCTTGTCAGACAATTTTATCAGAATTTTACTAAGCTAGATGGTGAGTATCAAACAATGGTTAGAGGACATCATTTTGTTATAAAGCCTGAAGATTTGACAATGTTGTTTGGTTTAGAAAACAAGGGAACTTTTATTGGTGATGATGACTGTATGGATTTGGATGTGGATACTAATAAGATTTATACTGATTTGTTGCGTACTGGTGAATCTTGGAGTGATAGGACTACTAGAACTGTATCACCTTTGCATGCTGTGGATAGAGTGCTTATGTACATTGTTTCTTATTGTTTGATTCCAAAATGCAATCAAAATTATGCACAATTGGGAGATGATGATCTTATTTTGTTTCATGGGATCAAAAAGAGATATGAGATGAATTGGAATAAAATGTTTTTAGCTCGTATGGAAGCTGCTGCTCAATCTCCTCCTACCCAATTCTTGCCATATCCTATGCATGTTACCAAAATAATGAGGTATTACCGTGTTCCAATCCCTGATGATGAGCCAGCTGTGACGGAAAAGAAAAATAACTGGTGTCTTAATGATTCACACATTAGTTATATGAAAATTGCTTGGCATAGGGAAAGTCGCACTTGGTTATGGAAATCACAGATTAAGGAAATGGTTGAAGCTGCAAAGGCTGCAAGAGCTTCAGGTTCTAGGAAAAGGACTTTACTTGGTGATAGGGCTGGTGCATCTTCTTCTGCTCCTCCTTCTTCTACTGATCCGATGGATACCGATCGCATTGAGGACTATATCAATTTGGACAATCTTGGTACTCCATTTGATGCACAAGCTGCTCATGAGTCATTGGTTGAGCACATCAATGCTCAATTCGCTCAGTTGGAGATGAGACAGGATGTGAAGAATATTGCCATGGAGCATCGTTTAATGGATTATATGTCTGGCCTATTTTCTCACCATTTCCCTCCTCCTCCACCTGATTCCTAGACCTGTGGATGCTGATGATGTTTTGCTGATTGATTTCTGTTTCATGTTTCATATGCATATTTCTGACTATGTTATGTTTATGTTTCTGTTTCATGTTTCTGACTCTGTTGCTACTATGTTTTAGGACCTTGTGTATGGTCTAGTTTTGTTAGTTTCGTTCGCTTATTTGCTATGGTTGATGTCTTTTTGCTTTACACTATGATTTGCTGCTTAGTGTGATACTCTGCTATTATGGATTATGGTGCTATATTCGTTGTGCGTTTATATTCGTTGTGGCACTATTGTGGTTTATTTTGGTATTGTCTTTATTGTTATATTTTTTTACCATTGTGAACTACTTACCTTCAACTTTTGGCAAAGGACTTTTCTCAACTTTCATATCTTTTTAATGATGCCAAAAGGGGGAGAATATTTTGTTGATGTTGTTCTTGTAGGTTAAGTTTTATTATATTTTTCCTAGGTGTTTTACATTTAGGGGGAGTATGTTAAAACTTAGTGCTTAATTGAAAAGGAGGTTTGTCATCATCAAAAAGGGGGAGTTTGTAGGATTCTCATGTTTTGATGCTAACAATCTCTCTCCAAGCAACAACATTGGCAACAAGCAAGCTACACCACATGAAGATTAGAATTAGGATTTTTATTAATTCTATTTCAATGTAATCTTTATTTTTATGCAATGCATTTCATTGGTGTGGGTAGCTTAGGTGATTTTAAGAATATTTAAATAATGTTTGATTAAGAGTGAAGATACTTTAAATCTTGATTAAATAGCTCTATTAAAAGTTTTGTGAAAATCCTTTTAGAAAAACCTTGTTTTTATTCAGATTCTGATCAGTTCACTCGAGTAATGAGTATTGGTTCACTCGAGTAATTTATGTCATGACAGGTTAATCGAGTAATGGTTTACACATCACTCGAGTAACTTAATCTGACATGTTTTAATCGAGTAATGTTATATGGTTTACTCGAGTAATTCAATCAGTTTTTGGAAAATTATAAAAGGACTTAATTTTCTCTTTCACATATGATACACATTCATTCTTACAATTTTCTATACACTTTGAAAAGCAATTCAAGAGCTATTTTACATCTTTCAAGAGCTATCAAGATTCAACAAAGAACTTTTCATTCTTCACTCTATTTCTTTCAATGTTCAAATATTCTTGAGATCATAATTTTTGTTCTTAGTGATTGTTGAAGATTTGCAATTTGTGATTGCATCATTGAAGTTTCAACACAAGTGAAGAATCTCACAAGGAAGACTTTGAGGATCAAATCAAAGCAAGAACAGAGGATTGGTTGGAAGCATCTTCAATCAATTAGCAAGGAAATCTAGAATACTCAAAAGAGGTAGATTAGATCAAAGTGTTTGGTACACACTTTGTGTTGGGTTTTAAGATAGGAGAACTAAGAATCTAGTTGCATCTTAAAACATTGTAAAATCTACATTTGAAGATTTCTAGTGAAGAATCTCTCTTGATTCAAGAGGGGACTGGAGTAGCTTTCAAGTGGGTGAAAGTGAACCAGGATAAATCCTTGTGTCTCTTTTATTTTTCATTCCTTGTATTGCATTAATTTATTAACAATTGCATTTTTAGGTTAGAATTGGGGTTTTCTTAATTCAACTCAATTGATCTAAAATTGCATGTTAATATTACTTGAAATTGTTCATATTAATCATTCATAATTTGTTGAATCATCATAGCATTGTTATTCTTGAAGAACTCCATTGAAAACTGAGTTTTAATTGAATTTTACCCAGTTTACTCGAGTAAAGTTCTTGTCACTCGAGTAATCTGCTTTCAGTTTATGAACATTACTCGAGTAGGTTTTCTGTTACTCGAGTGATTTAAAAATAGCTTTCGTAATACTCGAGTGATTTGCTGAATACTCGAGTGAAATTATTTTTGCTTGCGTATTACTCGAGTGAAGTCTTGAGTTACTCGAGTAATCTGACTTGAATTTTTAAGAAAATTTATTTTCATAAAACCTTTCTCTTAGGTGGACGAAAAATCTGTAATAAGGCTTCAATATTCTATTCACCCCCCTCTAGACTATATTGAGCCGCTTGTTGGTTTCCAACACTACTAACTAAACCCGTAATCCTAGCTACTCGCTAAGGACTATCTAGGATTCCTAATCCTAGGACAAAACACAAAAGTTCATAATTTGGAAATCATTCGAAAACGTTTGCAAAATTTGAAACCATCCAAATATTAATCATGAACTGTATACATGTACATATATTGGTAGGCACATACACTAACGTAGTCAAGTTTTTATTTTGAAAGCAAATCTTGAAAATAATACTTTTAGTCGCTGTTGTGATTGAAATGGAGTTGGGACCTTTAAATATGGGGATGGTAATTGAAAGGTTCTTAGTCCCAAATTGTCATTTGATAGCATTTTCGAAAGTTTGAATCCATCTCAATCATAACATAAAATTTTTAGTATATGCACATATACTATTATGGTCCTAATCCAAAACTTGTGCAAAGACCTCCCGATTGAATTTAAACCCTTGGTTCTGAATGAGTAAAAATCTCTTGTCATTCAAATATCCAATTGTTGTCACTTGGGAATTAAGTTCAATCGATAGGACTCCATACTTATCTTTCGTTTAGAGTTAAAGTTATCGGAACTAAATCAGTAGTGGAGTCAACTACTAACCTGATATAAAAGTTGTTATTGTTCTTCGTGGATTCTAATTTAAGCGATGCGAACTAAATCACTCGTTTAGATTAGAATCGGGCAAAAAGTTATTTTTAATTTTCCTGATTCCACCTCTAATTTTCGTCCCCTTGCTTTAATGCTAAACTATTCCACATATAATCATATTTTGAGGACCTTTCGATTGAATCCGAACCGCTTCCCTAAGTTAGGCAAAAGTCCTTTTATATTAGTAAATCAAATTGGTGCGGTTCAAATTCAATTGGTCAGTACTCAATGCTTGTTTCACATTTGGTGTCACAGTTAATCGAATCGAGATTAGCTATGGAACCAACTATTGCTTTACTTTAAAGATTATTTTTCGCTCTCCTAGATACTAGCCTAATCAATGTGCATTTAATCACTTGGTTAGACTAGCATCGAGATCGTAATCTTTTTTATTTATGCGGCTCCATTTCTAACCCCTGTCCAATTACTTTGATACCAAACTAGTTGTCGAACACATATATTCAAAACGTAACAATTAAACATAGCAAGGCAAAGAGAAGCGTATCGTTGGCATTAAAGTTTCATACATAGGAAATCATTTACAACTTTACGATAGTACACAAACTTTTGAATTTCGGTGACTTCACCTCCCGATAGATATAATGTCGGATTGGCCATTTCCAACACTACATTTAATCGGTGGTAGTAGCCCTCGCAATTCGATTGAGTTCCTGTACTACTTGTTCGAAATTAACTAGATTTCCTTTGTATAAAACTTTAACTTTCGACTAGTCCAAAAACTCAACATTTACGCTTTCGACTAATCGTGTTCATACCAATTAGGTTTCTTATTTGCAATTGGGTGAATACTCAGAATATCTCATTCTTTGAATCACTAAGGGATCCTGCTTAGTTTCCAAAGAATTCGATTCCCTTTTCGCTTTCATAAAAATTTCTTAGTTTAACACTTGTTGTTATTTCCCATTTGCAAACATAAACTTACTCAATAGAATTTATCATTTACAATTTTCCACAAAAAGGGTCTCACCTTTAGAGGAGAAGCTCGAGATGAGAGTGTTCGCAGCGAGATTGGGACAACTTTCCCACAGGCCGAAAGGAAGAAACTGCTCTGATACCATAAATGTAACACCCCGAATTTATAATGAATAATAATCAATAAACGTTTAAAAATAAATATAGGACTTTAAATTTTCTTTTACAAATCAGAGTTCGCAAATAAAGTTGGGGGCTTTCATTTACAATATAATATAATACACTTGAGTTCCTTTCTTTCGACTGAGCTGCTGAGCACCCTGATCTCCAAGTTCCTTGCTCATACACCTAAAATGTTAACCACATAAGGGTGAGACCTTTTCACAACAGAATGAATCAAAGGATAATGTAAAGCTCATAATATAAACTCAAGAATAACAATCAAATCAAGTCAGGGATCAACCAATTCATTTCGTTCTCCTTTTCCATATACATTCCTTTTTATCCATTTTCCATTAACCCTATTCATTTCCTTAATTCCTTCCATTACCATTTCGTTATCTTTTCCATTATTAATTCCTTTAATTTTAATTCCTTTTTCCATTGGGTGTAACCTCAAGCAGAGATCTACACCTTACCATTGTGTGTAACCCCAAACAGAGATCTACACACAGTGTATCCAACCACAAACAGTGATCTGCCTACACCCCATCTCATTTATGTAACCTCAAATAGAGATCTACATAAACTTCCCTTTTTACTTTTTACCTTTCCATTATTCATTTTCCATTAATGTGTGTAACCCCAAACAGAGATCTACACACACAGTGTAAGCAACCACAGACAGTGATATGCAAACACTTCCATTTTTACCGTACACCACTAGGATTTGGATTACCCGCTAGGTAATTGGCACACCTGTCTAGGGACTTGGAACACCTGCCCAGGACTTTACACCCATCCAGACCATCACCTGTAGGACTATGTACTTTTACCAATCCATTATTTAATCAAATTATTGGTGTGGAAAACTGATCCTGAGGGTCACCCGGCGCCTACAGGGCGGTTTGGCCTGATGGGTAATTGGCCTGGCAGGTAATTGGCCCTAACAGGTAATTGGAACACCTAGCCGGGTACCTAGTGTTCCGGGCCCCACTGATCAGTTTCCACTTTAGTTACCTTTACAATTTAAATTAACCAACAGTCCAGTTCATTAATATAGCCATTAACATAGTTTCCATTAATACTCAAAAACATACATGAGCTTAATCCATTCTAGCTTATCACATTTCATTTCCAATAAATACATATAAATAGCCACTTCCAAATAATCAAACATATAATTCCAATACACATTTCACCATCACAAATCATATTCATTCTATTAATTATAACTCATAATCACCATTCCACCAATATTCACAAACATGTATAGTTATAATCCATTCCAAATCATCACACACATATTCACAATAAGTATTTATCATCCATCATCATATACATTTCCAATTAGCGTTTATAACCGTTTTCCTTTATTTTCCCATAATCTAATATACCCATATATATTCATTTCACAACAATTACCCTTTTAGCATTCAAAATTGACTTCACACATTGTTAGTAGACATGAACACTCTTAATTAGCCAAACATATCATAACATTCAACCCTTTTCAATTTACACATCATAATTACTTTTCAATTCTATTACTATTTCCGTCTCATAGCGTTTCCATTTTATCTAGCCATTTTTACTACCTACTACTATCCGGCATAAAATCAAAATAACACCCTTAAAGCACTTAGGGTACATAATAAATTCCCAACTTATGACCATAACAATTAACAATAAACATATATTAACCAATCAGTCGACATACTCAGGTATGTCTCAGAGTGCTTTAAAATAAATCATCTCCCTAGGGTTCTTCACTTCCTACTTATTTAATATACAAAGATTAAACATTAACAATTTCCAAAATAACAACATTACCCAATATACTACCAATTCCCTTCTTTAATTCTAATTACCTATTAATTCATCACCCACAACCCAACTTAACTATTAAACTCAAATCCTGTTATAAACTCTAACTATCCCTAACTCAAAGTGTGGAAAAGAGACTCCCCTTACCTCAATCGACGAATCAAAAGCAAGAACCTTAATCCGAGGCTCCAAACTCTGCACTGATTAACGCCGAAGCTCGCCGACGAGACGGGGCGGTGATCCTAAAAGCCTTTTTAGTGATCGGGAGCAAAGACCGAGTCGGGATCGGTGAACGTCGGTATGTCGGTGGCTCGGTTTCTTCTACCCCGGTGACGCCGAAGCCGCCGAGAGGAGAGAGAAAGGGAGCGCTTGATGAGAGTCCTTGATGCTTGAACTCCATGGGCCAAGATGGAAGAGATTGGAGCTTGGTGATTTGGTTGAGGGTTTGGGTTTATTGATGATTCAAGGGAAAGGAATGGTGGTGGAATGAGTGGTGCTCCAAGAAAGAGAGAGATAGGGCATCAATTATGGGGAGGGAAAAGGAAGGAGGTCATACCCATTTTTCATTGACTTGGAGCTATGGCCATGGTGGTTGATTCATGAATCAAGGAAGAAGAAGTGATGATGGTGGTTGCCTTAGGTGGAGAGAGAGAGCTACGGTGGAGTTGGGAAGAGGAAGAGAGGAGGTGATGGTTTTTGGTGCCAAAATGGGAGTATATACATGAAGAAATGAATGGGTGGGTGGAAACGAATGGCTTCATGAAGAAGCCAAATGCATTCGTGCGGCTGGGAATGGTGCTACGCGCACCAGCTACTGCTCCCGCGCGCCTGGGCGTGGGTCATGGCGCGCCTGGCGCAGAACCTCCTGAGTTGCGCACCAAATTACGGGCTGGCGCGCCTGGGCGTGCCCCGGTGCGCCCGGGCATGCCCTGGGGGGTCCTGACTTCAAATCGCCATAACTTCTTCGATAACCGTTGGATCTTGCTCAAATTTTGAGACAAGCTTCCTAAAATCCTAAACTTCACATCCAACGGTGGAAATTGGGTTTAGAGTTATGGATATTTTATTCCTAATTTTCTTGCACCGGATGGTTTCTAACACTTAAAAACTCTGATTTAACTCCCGATTTCACATCCATAATTCTACTTCTTGTTACCGATGCACCCTACGCAAACCCTAGTACTTAAAATTACTAGTCACCTTGCTCTCAAAATTCTTTAGACAATTAATCTACCTATTCTCTATACTATAAAACTATTAATTCGTTAATTAAGCTTGAAATTAAATTAGGGATGTTACACTTTGAGATACTTCAAAGGCTTTCGAGTTGTGAATTCTTCACTTGTTGTTGAATGCTTGATTGTTACAACCTTCTTGTTGTAGATTGCCTCAACATAAATTGCTAAGCTCTAGAAAATTTGAATCTCAAAGAAACTAAGAATATTGAATAATTGAAAGTAAAGAAGATTGAAAGATTGTTGAATCTTGATAGAACAATTAGAAAATAGTAATAGCTCTTGAAAGATTGTGAAAGTATGATTCTCTATAGAAAAATATGAAAATGTGTGTAACTTTGTCAAAGTAGAAATGAAAAGCTTTTAAACAAAATTAATTTTTCTGTTACAACAGCAATTAATCGATTAATGAACAACCACTAATCGATTAACCTGTGTTAACTCGTGCTAATCGATTAACGTATAAATCACTAATCGATTAACCTTTGTTAACATAATCAGTGTTGTACAGTTATAACGTTTTAATCGATTAACCACTGTAAAAAGTGATTAAAATTAAGCTTTTCAAAAATACTTTGATCAACACTTTAATTAGAGCTATTTTTATCAAGATTAATCTTTCTTCACTAATAATCAAACAATATTAAAAACCTATATTGAGATTCCTAAGCTACCACCCACTCTCATGAAATGAAAAATAAAATATTACATTTTGATTAAGAATTAAATAAAACTTAATCTAAATCTAAATCTAATCTCCATGAGTGGTGCTTTCCTTGTTGAATGTTGTTGCTTGGCTTTAGTTTGTTAGCATCAAAACATCACAAATCTAGACAGACTAATTAGGTTATGTCCCAGAACATTACCCAATCACATCGCCAACCTATTCTCCATGAATGAATGCATAAACACAAGGCATTATTGGTTGGTCTTTAATTAATTTCCATAATTATTATGATATAATATTAACTCTTTCACAATTAAGATTAAACACATGTAATAATTTCTTTTATTATTTTCAATGAGGAACTTAACGTATTAAGAATAAATTACCCTTACACATAAAATTCTTCCATGAATTTTACTTAGGTAATTTCCACTGAATATTTCGGTTAAAATTAAAAATGGTATAAGTCCCTTAAAAAAATCTTAAAAATTTAATTTTATTTCTCAGGGTCTAACCGGTTACAAGATCATCTAATCGGTTAGATCATGCAGTTCCAGAACTGCATTTTCAGGATTTTCCATACCATTTTCCATTCTATTTTATTCCATTTCAAAATAGTCCTTAACAGACATTTAATACCTCAAATTATCCTTGTTCCATCATTGAAAATTTCCACAATTATCAATACATTCAAGTATCACTTATTTTCCAAATGAATTTGTTTTTATATTAAGGTATAAAATTAATTACCCAACCTTGATTCCTCATCAAGCAATCACAGGGTAATTTATAGCAAAAATAGGCTAAGAGAATCAAACAAAATTGGTGTGAACAACTGAAGATATCCAGACTTTCATTTTTGATTTCTGTCAGGATCTAACCGGTTACCAAAACCTCTAACTGAAACCTCTAACCGATTACATACTGCAGAACAAAACACTAAAATTGAGGTTTTCAACACCATTTTCATTGATACTCAAATTTAACCTATTTTCCTCATCAATAGTTGTTTAATACCTTAATATAAACATGTTTAAACACATAAACATCGAACAAATTCATGCATGCAAAATTCAAGTATCAAATTGCACAAAAATCACATAAAACACAACTTGATATACCAAACTCATATAATGCATATAATCATCAACACAACATCATATAAGCTTGCATGCATCATATTAAAGTTGCTCAAAACCAGAAATGAACTCAACTTGGCATCCAAGCCTCAAAACCAAATCAAATTATGCCCTTAGAGTCTTTTGGTGACTCTCACAATACAAAACACATTTTAAATCTCATTCTAGTATAAAGTAAGCTTCTCCCTTACCTCTAGGTAGTGTTTGATGAGTTGAATCACTGAAAAATGCAAAAACTCCACAAAATCCACAATCTCTATTTTCAACCAGAACAAGTTCGATAGAGTCCAAAAACCAGAAGATTTGACACATGAAAAGGGAATGCAAATTGGGGAAAGTGGTTAGACTTCATTCTATGCAACATGCATGAAAGAATGAAACCAATTTGAGACTTAGAGAGGGTCTGTACTTACTCAAATCAAAGCTTGAAGTAAGCTCCAGAAACCAGAAATGAATTTTTGACATACTTGAATTTCTAACTTTGCAAGCTTTGTTCTCCTTGCTCAGGAACTCTCAGCTCACGATTTTTGTGTCTTTGTAAAGCTTGAAGAGTAAGCTTTACAATGGCGTATCACTCAAACTCTATCTCTCAGAAACGAAAGAGAATCACAAGGACGAACACCAGAACCCTAACACAGAGCAATCTCTCAACACTTGGGCAAAATGAACTCAATTCATCAACAATTGAGCCTTAAATAGATAGATTTTGTAACATCCCAAATTTTAAACCCAAAGACGAATAAATAAATAATAGTTAGAATAAATTAAATAATGATAGTAAACTACACATAGTTATTAAAAGAAGTGTTTTAACATTAGGAAAGGATAACAATAATAATAATGTTAGAAAAGAAAGGAGCATTAAATTGAAATTAGAAACAGACCAGAAAATAGATAATTCGGTACTAAAACATAACACAGGGTAGAAAATTAAAAATAAAAGATTTAAGACTCAAAACACAATTCCCACTGTTGGATATGAAGGTATGATTTTTAGGAAGTTGCTCGTCAAATTTGAGCAAGATCCGACGATGAACGAAGAAGTTATGGCACAGTCAACTCATAGTCAAAAGAAAAAAGAAAAAGAACTGATCAGTGGGTTTAGGGTTTAGGGTTTAGAACTGATCACTCTAATTCTTACATCTGCTAGGGGACGATAACATCAATAAACTTGACGATGATGTTGCTATTGATAGATGTGAGATTGGGACTGATCACCTCGATCTTCGCAACTATTAGTGGTCGATATCATTGACACTTTCCAACCAAAAATCAGGACAGACAGATAGGAGCCTTAAGCCAGTGCACCCACTTACTGGTAGTGTAGCCGCAAACAGAACACGCGAGAGAACCGAGCCGAGCGAACCCGTAGTAACCGTCTTTAGACTTCATGGAAAGTCAAACTAAAAGCCCAAAACACATCAAGCATTTTATTAAGAATTCGAAGTAGTTATTCGTGAGAAAGGCGAAACTGGATAAATAAGTAGGGTATCCACACTGAGACCGACCCAAGTAAACGAGTAAATCGTACTCACCATTAGGAATTAGGATTCACTTAAGAACTTAGTCCAATTTCCAAGCTATTCTCTCACAGGAAGCAAGTTTAGCCATTGCATCATGTGCCTTCACCAAAACCAAATCAAATCAGCGATAGTTCCATAGAAAATGCATCTTTTGATGACTCTCTGCTGAAAATGCACACTTGAGGATAATCTCCATTGTCTTCTTGCTTGACATGTATCCAGTACATCCTGGGTCGTCGTAAGGAGACTATGAAACCCATCCTTGAGTGCTTCGTGTTTCTTCTTTTCATCTTCACTCTCTCCAAGTTTCAAGCGTCTCAGACGAATACATGAGAATTCACCAGGACGTAGGAACCCAACATAGTTCTATGCCTACCGAGGGATAACCATTCACGTGTCCCTTCTAACATTAGATACCGATCGAGAACCCATGTACTCGATTCTGAATAACGAACGAGCATACCCCAAGCATGGATATAATTAAGTATGTCAATGCTAAGTGGGGGAGGATTTCAATCCAAGGAATGGAAGATGGAACTTTAACAACAAGAAAACAGTGGATCCTATCCGAGTAACAAGGTGGAATGCAGAACGGTAACGAAGCGTAAGGAAGATTGTATCGATGCCAGACTCAATGTCCGATGATCAAACCATAACCCGTAGGGCTAATGAATACCTCACCCCAAACGTTCCGCATTAACTGTCGAAGAGGTTCGCAAAGAATGGAACGAGAATTAAACTAAGATTCAATCAATACCTTCTCGGACCATCAGACAATTGGAAAATAAATTTAGACCCTGACCTCGACCCTTAAGTGAAATCGACCTGTAGGAACCCCTATACCAAATCGAAATCGTTAAACGAACGGAAGGGAAGTACCGCCGGAGTAGAATTCAGATATAACTAAGGTGGATTCGAAGGGCGACCTCACTAGACTCACTTGAAGGAGTAAGAAACGAACAGAGAAAGAATGGAGTCGCGAAGTGGAGTATCACTTAAGAAGTTATGTCGGAGCACCGCAGATAATTGTCTCAGTCTCTTCACACTCTGTGTATTATGCGGATACCTGAGTGACTGAGATCAACCATACATGAGGCGAGTAATTATACCGCAGAACCTGTAACTTAGAACTTCCTCAAAGGGAAGATTGGAACCGAAGGAATTGAAATGACATGGGTGGAAACTATGTCAAGGGATACTCCTCCAAGTTAAGGAACAACTGGAATTTCGGGGACGAAATTCAAATAAGTGGGGGAGAAATGTAACATCCCAAATTTTAAACCCAAAGACGAATAAATAAATAATAGTTAGAACAAATGAAATAATGATAGTAAACTACAAATAGTTATTAAAAGAAGTGTTTTAACATTAGGAAAGGATAAGAATAATAATAATAATGTTAGAAAAGAAAGGAGAATTAAATTGAAATTAGAAACAGACCAGAAAATAGATAATTCGGTACTAAAACATAACATAGGGTAGAAAATTAAAAATAAAAGATTTAAGATTCAAAACACAATTCCCACCGTTGGATATGAAGGTATGATTTTTAGGAAGTTGCTCGTCAAATTTGAGCAAGATCCGACGGTGAACGAAGAAGTTATGGCACGGTCAACTCATAGTCAAAAAAAAAAATTAAAAGAACTGATCAGTGGGGGACGCGCCCCAGGCGCGCGAGTGGCCGCGCCCGAGGCGCGCGGTGCGCTTATCAGCGCACCAGCACCATAAATGGTGCGTGAAACCCCCCCAAACCCCCATTCCCTCCGCACCATTCTTCTCCCTCCTCACCCAAACCGCCCAGCTCCACCACCGCCGCCCTAAACCTCCGCCCCCTTTGGCCTCCCTTCCTCCTCCATAGATCCACTCTCTCCCTCCCTTCCCTCACCACCCCTTGTTCTCTCTCTCTCTCTCTCTCTCTCTCTCTCTCTTTCCCTCACCTCTCTTACTCCGCCGCCGCCCCTTCCTCTCCGGCCGCCACCGCCATGAATCGTGGCCACCCCCCACGGTGAACACCCCCATCTCTCTCTTCCTTCCCTTGGCCTTCCTCTCTCCTTCCCGTTGGCCGAGCTCTCTCTCCCTCCACGGATCTCACCGGCGCTGTTACCGGTCCGTGATCGTGCCGGGCTCGTGTCGGGAACCTCGAAGCTCGAAGCTCTTGCCTCGGTCCAGCCGCGATCGTTCCCGCCAACGAGGAGCAACACCGATACCATCATCGTCGCCGAGCTAAAATCCAAGTTCTATTTAAAAAGCCCGAGGTAAGAGGGTTCGCGTTACCTTTGCTTAAGAAGTAAATTCTAGGATTCTATAGTGATAGCTAGGAATAGAGTAATTAAAAGTATGTTAATGAACCTTAGGGTACCCCCGTTGGTATAGATAAAGTAAATAAAATTGTGACAAGAAACCACACCCTAGGGAATAAAATATATGTGCGTAGAATAAAGCTCGGAGTGGATGAGCATATTTAAGGATATTAAAATAGTTAATATAAAACGAAATGTGGGAAATCATAAAGTAAAAGCTATAAGGGAGGTAAAGGAACAAAAAGGGTAAAAGAGAGTCTAGAATAAGGAATAATGAATGCACGCAGAGTAAATTAGGGAATAGAAATAAAATGATGAATTTGATTTAAAAGAAAATAGGAAAGACGACGAGTGGGTTAATAAATAACTAATAAAACGGAGAGAGAGAGTATGATAGTAGGGAAGTTAGAATAGAACTAGAGTAAAATAAGGGAACTAAATGGAGCCAATAGGATAGTCAAAGAAAAAGGAAATTAATGGAATAGGGATAATCAGTGAAGTAACAATGTGAGTTAATAGAGTAGTTAAATAAACTGGAGATAAAGAATTAGTAATAACAAGTTAAGTAGTAGTATAAGATAAAGGAACCAAAGAAATGACTAAGAAGTAACAACGAGAATTAAAATATAATATATATAACCAAGCTAAGTGGAGTTGGATAAAATCGAGGGAAACTATCCAAAAGAAAAGAGCAAAGTAGAAAATGTAGAAAAATGAGATAAGCTATGAACGAAAATAAAGATCAAAAGATTGAGACAAGTATAAAAGAAATACTAAAATTATAAGAAGAGAAAAGAGAAATAATTAAGAAAGAATAAAAGAGAACGGCTGATGGTCTGTTGGACTCAGTCATGATAAAAGATAAACGGCTGATGGTCTGTTGGACTCAGTCATGTTAAAAGATAAACGGCTGATGGTCTGTTGGACTCAGTCATAAGAAAAGGAAACGGCTGATGGTCTTTTGGACTCAGTCATATAAAGGAAAAAGGGCTGAAGGTCTCTTGGACTCAGTCACCTAAAGGAAAATGGCTGATGGTCTTTTGGACTCAGTCATATAGAGAAGGAAAACGGCTAATGGTCTTTTGGACTCAGTCATGATAAAGATAAAGGGCTGATGGTCTGTTGGACTCAGTCACCAGGGAAAAAGAAAAAGATAAAGAAAAGAAAAAGAAAAGAAAAGAAAAAGTAGAAATGATTAGAGAACTGTTGGAGAATCAATAATTAAAAGAATGCGAGAATAAGTGAAAACTAAAAGAGATTAATTATATGAATAATTATGAATAAAATATATTAATAATTATGTAGGCTTAGTTATTTGCTATGTCTTCTTTTAGGATTTATCTTTTTAAGTTCTGTGTAATGCTACCCTTCTTGATATAATTTTACAGGTACGGAAGCGGAGCTTACACTGTTGCGGGCCGAACTGGAAACTCTCCACCACGTGGAGTGAATTTGTGATACCCTGAGGGAACTTTATTATATTAAAAACTGTTATTTTGTAATTTATAATATGTGTAGTTATATGCCCTGAAACTGGTACTGATCGGGCGTTTGGATCTGAACTGAATTTAAAACTGTTGTGTTTTATGTTTTTTTTTTGTAATTCTGGACTCACAGGTTTTTAGAAGAAAATTTTTGGGAAGTCCGAAAAACAGAGGAAACTCTGCCGGATTTTCGTGAAATCTTTTAAAAGAAATCAAACGCTAAAAAGAATTTTCAAACTCTGATTTTATTAAAAACTAAAATTAACTATTAAAAGTGAGGATGTTACATTTATGGTATCAGAGCAGTTTCCCTCGGCCTTGGAGTTTGGACTCACAACTCCTATGGGTTACTCATCAAGCGAGTAACCAAGTGATAGTTTTAAGTCTTAGAATAGATAAATAGGTACACTTAATTTAAGAGTTCTTAGTTAATTGTGGAATAACGTGTTATTTTTCCAGAACTTAGTTACCATGCCTCGGAGATGTGCCCATGATGACAGGATTGCCGCGATACTTGAGAATCTGGTCCAACTGAACCAGAACCAGGCCGAAACGGTAGCAACAGCCGCAGCAGCAGCAGCAGCCGCACTCCAACAACCATCAAACCCAATCGACATTGATTGGATAGCACGATTCAGGAAGAATGATCCGCCCAAGTTTGAAGGTGGCTACAATCCTGACGCAGCACAAAGATGGCTCCAAGAATTGGAGAAGATTTTCCGCACAATGTCACCGCCCGCGGAGCAGATAGTCCCTTTGGCGTCGTACATGCTCACTGGAGAAGCGGAGTATTGGTGGGAACGTGTACGAAGGGAAATGGAGATCGCTAACCAGGAAATCACCTGGGAGGTGTTCAAAATCAGGTTCTTAGGGAAGTATTTCCCAGAAGATGTCCGCCGAGAAAAAGAGCTGGCGTTCTTGACCCTGAAACAAGGGAACCTGAGTGTTGGAGAGTATGCTGCACATTTTGAGGATCTCATCCGATATGCCGGAAGCTACAGGGATGCTGATGAAAGGACTAAGTGCATTAAGTTTGAGGATGGGCTTCGCACTGAGATTAAAATTGCTTTTCAGTATCAGAATGTTGCGAACTTGTCCGACCTGGTAAACATGGCTAGCACTTATGAAAAAGGATTGAAACGGGAGATGCTGGAGAAAAGAAGCAGGAATTGGCAGGGTGCTAGAAGTTCTACCAGGGGAGAAGGACCGACGCAAGAACCTGACCCATATGCTGATATTAATGCTATGGAAATGGTTCCCAGGGATGCGGACCATAATGTGGCTATCCCAATTGCTAGGCCCTTATGTTCACACTGTGGGAAATCTCACAAACGGTTGTGTTGGCCTATGAACCAACTCAGAAAGGAGGGTCTTTGTTATCACTGCGGGCAGTCGGGACACCGTGCTGCAGACTGTCCTGGGAACACACGGATCGATGAATGAACTTACCCGAGGTACTTTTAGTGTTAACTATATACCAAATATTTATTTAAAATATTTATTTAAAAATATTTTGCATAAAGCATATATATTTATTTAACTTAAAAAGAGATCAATAAACGATAATACATTAATTAAAGTTTCATCGAACACAGTGATGGTATTACCACTGGTAGAATGTAAGGTTAGAACTGATCACTCTAATTCTTACATTTGCTATGGGACGATAACATCAATAAACTTGACGATGATGTTGCTATTGATAGATGTGAGATTGGGACTGATCACCTCGATCTTCGCAACTATTAGTGGTCGATATCATTGACACTTTCCAACCAAAAATCAGGACAGACAGATAGGAGCCTTAAGCTAGTGCACCCACTTACTAGTAGTGTAGCCGCAAACAGAACACGCGAGAGAACCGAGCCGAGCGAACCCGTAGTAACCGTCTTTAGACTTCATGGAAAGTCAAACTAAAAGCCCAAAACACATCAAGCATTTTATTAAGAATCCGAAGTGGTTATTCGCGAGAGAGGCGAAACTGGATAAATAAGTAGGGTATCCACACCGAGACCGACCCAAGTAAACGAGTAAATCGTACTCACCATTAGGAATTAGGATTCACTTAAGAACTTAGTCCAATTTCCAAGCTATTCTCTCAAAGGAAGCAAGTTTAGCCATTGCATCATGTGCCTTCACCAAAACCAAATCAAATCAGCGATAGTTCCATAGAAAATGCATCTTTTGATGACTCTCTGCTGAAAATGCACACTTGAGGATAATCTCCATTGTCTTCTTGCTTGACATGTATCCAGTACATCCTGGGTCGTCGTAAGGAGACTATGAAACCCATCCTTGAGTGCTTCGTGTTTCTTCTTTTCATCTTCACTCTCTCCAAGTTTCAAGCGTCTCAGACGAATACATGAGAATTCACCAGGACGTAGGAACCCAACATAGTTCTATGCCTACCGAGGGATAACCATTCACGTGTCCCTTCTAACATTAGATACCGATCGAGAACCCATGTACTCGATTCTGAATAACGAACGAGCATACCCCAAGCATGGATATAATTAAGTATGTCAATGCTAAGTGGGGGAGGATTTCAATCCAAGGAATGGAAGATGGAACTTTAACAACAAGAAAACTGTGGATCCTATCCGAGTAACAAGGTGGAATGCAGAACGTAACGAAGCGTAAGGAAGATTGTATCGATGCCGGACTCAATGTCCGATGATCAAACCATAACCCGTAGGGCTAATGAATACCTCACCCCAAACGTTCCGCATTAACTGTCGAAGAGGTTCGCGAAGAATGGAACGAGAATTAAACTAAGATTCAATCAATACCTTCTCGGACCATCAGACAATTGGAAAATAAATTTAGACCCTGACCTCGACCCTTAAGTGAAATCGACCTGTAGGAACCCCTATACCAAATCGAAATCGTTAAACGAACGGAAGGGAAGTACCGCCGGAGTAGAATTCAGATATAACTAAGGTGGATTCGAAGGGCGACCTCACTAGACTCACTTGAAGGAGTAAGAAACGAACAGAGAAAGAATGGAGTCGCGAAGTGGAGTATCACTTAAGAAGTTATGTCGGAGCACCGCAGATAATTGTCTCAGTCTCTTCACACTCTATGTATTACGCGGATACCTGAGTGACTGAGATCAACCATACATGAGGCGAGTAATTATACCGCAGAACCTGTAACTTAGAACTTCCTCAAAGGGAAGATTGGAACCGAAGGACTTGAAATGACATGGGTGGAAACTATGTCAAGGGATACTCCTCCAAGTTAAGGAACAACTGGAATTTCGGGGACGAAATTCAAATAAGTGGGGGAGAAATGTAACATCCCAAATTTTAAACCCAAAGACGAATAAATAAATAATAGTTAGAACAAATGAAATAATGATAGTAAACTACAAATAGTTATTAAAAGAAGTGTTTTAACATTAGGAAAGGATAAGAATAATAATAATAATGTTAGAAAAGAAAGGAGAATTAAATTGAAATTAGAAACAGACCAGAAAATAGATAATTCGGTACTAAAACATAACATAGGGTAGAAAATTAAAAATAAAAGATTTAAGATTCAAAACACAATTCCCACCGTTGGATATGAAGGTATGATTTTTAGGAAGTTGCTCGTCAAATTTGAGCAAGATCCGACGGTGAACGAAGAAGTTATGGCACGGTCAACTCATAGTCAAAAAAAAAAGAAAAAGAACTGATCAGTGGGGGACGCGCCCCAGGCGCGCGAGCGGCCGCGCCCGAGGCGCGCGGTGCGCTTATCAGCGCACCAGCACCATAAATGGTGCGTGAAACCCCCCCAAACCCCCATTCCCTCCGCACCATTCTTCTCCCTCCTCACCCAAACCACCCAGCTCCACCACCGCCGCCCTAAACCGCCGCCCCCTTTGGCATCCCTTCCTCCTCCATAGATCCACTCTCTCCCTCCCTTCCCTCACCACCCCTTGTTCTCTCTCTCTATCTCTCTCTTTCCCTCACCTCTCTTACTCCCCCGCCGCCCCTTCCTCTCCGGCCGCCACCGCCGTTAATCGTGGCCACCCCCCACGGTGAACACCCCCATCTCTCTCTTCCTTTCCTTGGCCTTCCTCTCTCCTTCCCGTTGGCCGAGCTCTCTCTCCCTCCACGGATCTCACCGGCGCCGTTACCGGTCCGTGATCGTGCCGGGCTTGTGTCGGGAACCTCGAAGCTCGAAGCTCTTGCCTCGGTCCAGCCGCGATCGTTCCCGCCAACGAGGAGCAACACCGACGCCGTCATCGTCGTCGAGCTAAAATTCAGGTTCTATTTAAAAAGCCCGAGGTAAGAGGGTTCGCGTTACCTTTGCTTAAGAAGTAAATTCTAGGATGCTATAGTGATAGCTAGGAATAGAGTAATTAAAAGTATGTTAATGAACCTTAGGGTACCCCCGTTGGTATAGATAAAGTAAATAAAATTGTGACAAGAAACCACACCCTAGGGAATAAAATATATGTGCGTAGAATAAAGCTCGGAGTGGATGAGCGTATTTAAGGATATTAAAATAGTTAATATAAAACGAAATGTGGGAAATCATAAAGTAAAAGCTATAAGGGAGGTAAAGGAACAAAAAGGGTAAAAGAGAGTCTAGAATAAGGAATAATGAATGCACGCGGAGTAAATTAGGGAATAGAAATAAAATGATGAATTTGATTTAAAATAAAATAGGAAAGACGACGAGTGGGTTAATAAATAACTAATAAAACGGAGAGAGAGAGTATGATAGTAGGGAAGTTAGAATAGAACGCTGGAGTAAAATAAGGGAACTAAATGGAGCCAATATGATAGTCAAAGAAAAAGGAAATTAATGGAATAGGGATAATCAGTGAAGTAACAATGTGAGTTAATAGAGTAGTTAAATAAACTGGAGATAAAGAATTAGTAATAACAAGTTAAGTAGTAGTATAAGATAAAGGAACCAAAGAAATGACTAAGAAGTAACAACGAGAATTAAAATATAATATATATAACCAAGCTAAGTGGAGTTGGATAAAATCGAGGGAAACTAACCAAAAGAAAAGAGCAAAGTAGAAAATGTAGAAAAATGAGATAAGCTATGAACGAAAATAAAGATCAAAAGATTGAGACAAGTATAAAAGAAATACTAAAATTATAAGAAGAGAAAAGAGAAATAATTAAGAAAGAATAAAAGAGAACGGCTGATGGTCTGTTGGACTCAGTCATGTTAAAAGATAAACGGCTGATGGTTTGTTGGACTCAGTCATAAGAAAAGGAAACGGCTGATGGTCTTTTGGACTCAGTCATATAAAGGAAAAATGCAACAACCCATATTCCAGTCCATTGAAAAATACGAGTTAACAAAAACTTTTTCATAATGAAAGTGTGAAAACCAAAAGTACTTTTCATAAGGGTGGTATTTCCTTTACAAAATATTCTGAGTGTAAAATACTTATATAATACAAACTCCCAAAAACCCCTTTTTACACCAAGAGCATTGGTCTTCACAACTCGATCCTTCTGCAAAAGGATTCGGATGACGAGACGTCATCCTGGCTGCTTCTTCTAGACATCTCCACTCCTACAGGAGTGACTTCAGTCCTGTCCTTTGAAAGAACCTACCACCACAGACATGGTAGTATGGGAGTCAGTCACTTGTCATATCGCCTAAGCAGATTATATGATTGGTCAAACACAATCATTACAGATATCATTTCAACATAATAAATGCATGCCCAAGAGTCTTATTAAACAACATTGGCTAAAACCATTAATTTCTCATGCAATGCATGCACGTCTCTCAAATCATTTCTCCATAATCAACTCTTCCAGAAAACAACACTCTGGGATAGGCAATCGTGCGCTCGATGTTTCCACAACCTGTATAGCGGCCACACCGTTCTATACTAGAACCTCATCGACCACGATCTTAAAATGATACAAGGGGATGATCCCTGAACCATTGTCCACCAATAGTTCTAGGTCCTTGTCATTTCTACGGTGGCGGCCACACCGTTCCAACCGTCTCATGTAGCGGCCACACCGTACTACATGGTTTCCAATCCCGCATGCACCTCACTGAACGATTCCCTGTACACCACGCATGAGATGCGTCACACATATATTAATCATCACATCATACACATGGCGGCCACACCGTTCCATGCCTTCATATAGCGGCCACACCGTACTATATGGAATCACATACATATGGCGGCCACACCGTTCCACATGTCTTCGTATAGCGGCCACACCGTACTATACGGAACCACACACATATGGCGGCCACACCATTCCACATGTCTTCGTATAGCGGCCACATCGTACTATACGGAATCCTTTAAGCATAATGACTTCTTGCAGGAGTTAGTCCATAACTTATGGAAACCAGGGTGAACCCACTTATCCAACATTCACATATCCGAATCGGGCACAAGCCCTAACGCATTTGGATTGAATCCACATACTCAGCAAGCATCATCATTAATACTCCTTAAGTCATTGTCTATTTATGTTCCAAGGTATTGGACTTACTCCATTCATCATCATAAGGTAATAATTTCTTTCTTATGTCCTTTAAGCTATTAACTTTTTATACTCTAAGACATTAATTACCAAGTAGACATGATCATGCTTATCAAATCCTTTCTCAACATCATACCCAAATCTTGAACTATTAGTCACATTCAATATCCTCCAATGCAAACATGATCATTTTCAATCCAAAGAGAACATGATGATTATTTCACAATTCATTCCATGTGAACCAACTTAACTAGTGATTGAACTCAAATAATGGCTCATGCCCCATATGCAATCTTCACCATCATATTTAGCACTAGGAAAGCATCTAATGCAAGTAAGATGCTCATATTTATTGCATTTTCAAATTTACAAATTAAGTTATCAGCATGATGCATGAGTCTAACTCTCAATCCTCCAGAATGAATGCAATTCCTAAACTTAAAAGAATTGATTGGTATATCCCACTTAATAATATCTCGTATTATTTAGTGAATCACTTTACATTATCGTCAATCAATCTCTTTTAAGTCCTAGATTATTTGGATTATTATCACTTAAGTGTAAACAAAATGATTCAGAATTGAAAATGGCATTTCTTAATTTTCTAAACAGAAATACTCGAGTATTTTCCATAATACTCGAGTAGTTCATCAGTTTCCAGTTTTTACTCGAGTATTTCATAAATATACTCGAGTCGTTCATGTCTTTTCAGAAAAACTAAGTTTTAGAACCTCATAAAATATACTCGAGTAATTCATGAGATACTCGAGTAGTCCATTACCCAGAATACTCGAGTAGTTCGTGTATTACTCGAGTGTCCAATCTGATTCTCAAGTTGGTGCGCCAATTTTCACTCTGGTGCACCACGAAATACTCGAGTGTTAAGTCATATACTCGAGTATTTGCAGACAGACCAGACTGAAACTTGATTTTTACATACCATTTTCAATTCTAACCATTTCTACTTTAATCCAATGATCCACAGAGTTCATATACCATATAACAAGTATGTCAAACACTTAGAACTCCACAAATTACACAGAATTGAATTTGAGCACCAATTATGCATAAAACCATATTTCCAACAACTTGACATGCCAAATTCAGTTCTGAGTAATTCTAACTCAATCCAATGGTCAAATGAGCTCTATTTATATAATTAAAACTTGTCTCAACACAAAGATCCCAACAATTCACAGAGGACCCTATCATGCACCTATTTATGCATAAACTACATATTATGCAACTCAACATAGCAATATTAAATTTACCCACATTTAACATAGAAACTGAGTTTGTACAGCACAAATGCAGTATTTAGAACTTACTCCAAACTTCTTCAATGTCCATTGGTGGCTTACCATAAGCATACCACATCAAGGTCATGATTTATCATATTTGCCAATTATAACTCAACCAAACTCATAAGTCCTTATAGCTTAATTTCATTAATTCATTTTAGACATTATCCATATTATAAATCAAATGACCAAGTGATTGTCTGAACCTCCAAGTCCAGTAAGCATGTCTTGGTCCAATTCACATAGCACACACAAAGCTAAATTCACAATCTATAATCCTAGAAATATGAATGACTTCTCCCATACCTTGAACAACACTTAGACAAGTTCAAAAACACTCAAGAACAGCAGCAGCTGTAACACCCTCACACTTATTTAGTTTAATTTGGATTTATTAAAATATGAACTTGAAAATTCCGATAAAAATCCGGCAGAGTTTCCTCTGTAATTCGGACTTTACCAAAATTTCCTGTTGTACCTGTTCAGACCAGAGTATTTATAAAACATAAACATATTAATAAAACAGCCAGATAAAGTCCTAATGCCCGATAAACCACATAATACAAAATTCAGGGCGCACAACTACTACATGATTTTAATTTACAAAATATTAGTTTTCTTAAAATTAAAACTAAGTCCACTCAAATGCTTTACACTCCACAGTGTGGAGTATACTCCCTGCTCGGCCAGAAAACGGTGCAAGCTCCCAGCTTAGTACCTGAAAGGGGGTTGTAAGGGTGAGCTTTACACAAGTAGGAAGTAGGTTCCAACGAGGCATAATAATCACTAAGTCAAAACACAATTAGCATATAGCACATAATTCCCTATACCAGTCCAAAGCATGCATCAAACACAATCACTTGCATATTATCATTTATCATATAATTAGAAATTTCTCTTATTCCAAACACATCACTTTTTCTCCTGTACATTTCACATTCATTTCTTTTTATTTATTTTCATTCCTAATACTTTTCTCAACTCCTATGTAAAATCTCATTTTTCTTATTTTCATTCTAATAAGTAATAAATTCACACACATATAATCATCTATTACATAAACACTATTTCAATTATTCAAACACAATAATTCATTTACATTCTTTTCATTTTATCCTTTCCATTTGCACTTCTTTCTTATTTTCTTTCTTTATCTCTTTCTTTCATGTATTCTTTCTTTATTTCATTCTTTTATATTTTTTTCTTATTCTCTTCTCTTTCTTTCTTTTTTATTCGTTCTTTACTTCTTTCTTTTTATTGATTTGGCTACAGGGTCTCACGACCAGGCCCACTGACCTAACCTGCACCAAAATATTCTTTATTTAATTCCTTTCATTTAGCTGGTCACAGGGTCTAACGACCATGCCCAACGACCTAACCTGCACCAGAAAACTCTTTATCATCTATCTACAGGGTCTAACAACCAGATTCATATGACCTAACCTATGTCACAGGGTCTCACGACCAGATCTTTCGATCTAACCTGCGCCATAGGGTCTCACGACCAGATCATACTATCTAACCTGCGTTGGCCACAGGGTCTTACGACCAGATCCCACGATCTAACCTGCGTTGGCCCATTCTTTTATTAATTCTTTTATCAATTGGCCACAGGGTCTTACGACCAGGTCCTCCCGACCTAACCTGTGACAGGTATCCTTTTATTATTCTCATCCTCATTTAATTTATCTTATTTAGTTATTCTTTTCATTTATTATCTTTTCTCTTCTTTAATTTCTTTATAATTTTCCTTCTCTCTTTTGCCTTTCATTATTAACTTGTTATCTCATTCGTCATTCAACACACATTTACCATAGAAGCATACTCAACAATTTTCACATTTTATATTTTCAATTCCCTAAGTTTATGTCACGACATTTTTAACTCTTTCTATTCCTTAGTTCTCATTCT
Source organism: Crotalaria pallida (assembly GCA_037953625.1). Taxonomy (NCBI): domain Eukaryota; kingdom Viridiplantae; phylum Streptophyta; class Magnoliopsida; order Fabales; family Fabaceae; genus Crotalaria; species Crotalaria pallida. The sequence continues at coordinate 32,235,633 of CM075653.1, forward strand.
AGTTTACATCTCATACATACTTTCTTTTATTTATTATTCAATTATTTGATTCGTTATGTGATACACATTTAACACACAAACATCACAATTCAGCTAGACATACAAAACAATAATCACTTATACTCATTTACAATTAACAATTTAAGACTTATTTCGTACAATTCCTTTGTCTTCAAGTCCATGTTGTCTATCCTAAAGGTTAAAGTCCATTTAGCATTTAAATTACCTGCCTTTAACATAGAAGTCGTACATCACACTTATGAAATACAAGAATTCATATTCGTTAATTAACCCTACATCATAGCATTTAACAAATACAACTAAATAACAACATACATCATTTAGCATCTCTAATTACATAGCAATCCATTTACCATTCAGCAACTATAATTAACTAACAAGCATACATTTAGCACTTTACTATTAAAATAGCAAGTATACCTCATAATCTATAGCGTACAATAATTCATTTTCACAACTAGCATTTAAAAGACATATTCATTAACGTACAAACAATATATCACCGCTAGGACATGCCATCATTCATATCTACCATCATTCAATTAGTTCTTCATTCTTTTATTTTTCCTATTTTAATTTTTTGTCTAGATTAATTACTCACATGTTCAATCAATAGCACACCCATATGCTCTTAGCAAAGATTATAACTAGCAAGAAACTAGTCCCTACAAGCTGACGTAAAACACCCCTTACCTCGATTGACGAAAATAAAAAAATAACCTCAACTCGGGGCTTGCCGACGAGAAGGAGCGATGCTCCGTGAAGCTTTGGTGACCCGGGGTGATGAACGGGTCGATGGCAGTTAGGGGCAGCAGCTCCTTCAAACACACCCCAGCAGCTCTGGTGGCGGCGGTGACGAACGGCGCCGCAAGGACCAGTGGCGGCAGCAGCGTGCAAAACCCCATAGGCACCGGTTCGGTTCGACACCGTAGACGATGTTGGCGACGCACGCAGAAGGCAGAGACCGTGGCTTTCCAGTGGTCCGGTTCACAGCCAATATCGAACCACACCAAGTGCTACGATCCCGTGATGGTGGCATGAATGCTGATGGCGGCTTTGCAGGCCCCATGCCACGACGGTGACACGGTTGCAGGGAGAGAGGGAGAAAGACGAGTTCTGGTTCTAGATTCGAGCAGTGGTGGCGGCGCGGTTCGCGAGCTCCATAGTCTCCGTACGGTTCAACAGCGGCGGCGATCTGTGAAGGAGAAGGGGTCGCGGTTCGCGACTTGGAGAGAGATCGCAGAGTAGTGACGGCGCGACCTGGGAAGGAGGAACATGCGAGCGCCGGCGGAGGAGAGAGAGAGAACGAGCGGCGGCTCCTCCTTGGTGGAGAAGAAAAAGTGAGAGGAGGAGGGCTTAGGGCCGGCGCCCCTGTTGAAGAAGATGGAGGGGGGTATTCGAACCCCTTCCTCTTTAATATTATTTTTTATTTATTTTTGTTTTATTTATTTATTTATTTATTTATTATTATTATTATTATTATTAATCTATTACTACTGTTATTCCTATTATTATTATTATAATTACTATTATTTTTCTTTTTATTTTTATTTATTATTATTATTATTATTAGTATTATTATTACTATTATTATTATTATTAGTATTATTATCATTTTTTTTATTTTTTTTTCTATGTGTATATCTATATATTTTTATTTTTATTCAACTAAATACTATATGAATTTTAAATATCAAGTAAATATATGCAGGAAAATCATAAGGTTTGAAGCTTGGAATTATTAAAATAATTTAATATGGACTATGTCAAAAGTAGGGTAATATATAGAAAGTATAATTTTCAAATAAGGTAATTGTTTTAAATCACATTACTTTGAAATATATAAATAAGATATACTTTCCTAAATACCGTAGGATATTTTAAGAATATGTTCAATGCTCTAATGATTAATTTTAAGGATTAATTATTTAATTTGATAAAAATCAAAATTAATAATACAAAAGAAAATCAGGATGTTACAATCCTTCCCCCCAAAAAGAAATTTCGTCCTCGAAATTTGATTGAGGAAACCGCAAGGTTAGGGTTTAAGAACCCTTGACCATCATCCCACTAAACGTAGACAAATATAACATACAAGGTACTTAGTCTAACTCATAAGCTAAGATGTAAACTTTATCCTTTTGCGGAGATCATTCATGCATTGTCTAGTCTTAGACACGTCTTCGTCGTCCCGAACAAAGTTTTGATCCATTCCGATGTCAAATTCCACGAGTTTGCTGAACTCTTCGCATAGCATAAAGTAGCTAATCACGAAAGGGTGATTTTGGAGCAAAGCATCAACAAACAAAGTAATCGATTGATTCAAGGATCGTCCACTAGACAATAGCAGAATAAAATGGATTATGGATTAGCAAAATCAAGATTCCCTGGGTTTTCTGGAATGATACAATGATTCTGGGTATAGGAGATTTTGATGATTACATACTAGAAGGACACGATATAATAGACTTACGAAAGAGTCAATCAAATCTAAGGATGCTATCAATCAAGAGATTATCAAAAATCATTTTCAGTTTATAACAAGGAATAAGGATAGAATCTTCGAAGTCACCACTATCAAAAGTGTTAGCGTTATGACCAAAATAAGCATTGTCATGCAATCATTAGATCACATGAAAATGATTTCATGTTACTCGGAGTATTTCAAACTAGCAAGCCCATATTTAAACTTTGCAAGAGACAAGTCGATTCTAAGACGGTCACGATGCAATTGGAATTGAAAAGAATTACCGAGAAATCAAACTCCTTGGCATATGAGAGATGGTAAGGATTATGAACCAATGATAGATTTAAGTGTCAAATCCTCAAATCAAAACTGCATTTTTGTTTGTTATTCCAAACTAGGTCATGATTAAAGGAAGAAATGATAACTCCCTAATTATATTTTAAACATAAGGAGTCAAGTTGATTCAGAATAAAAACTATTGTCAATGGTAATAGGGAAGTCTTCTCCGATATCAAAAGGCTATGGGTGTATGTAAGATCCAACCCTTGCGAAAATAAGAATAGGTAACTTTTTATTTTGAATTCAAGTGTTTGCATTGAACTTAGAATTGGTGGGTGCAATGTACTCAAAAGTTGTACATTAACGAGTGCATCACGAATTAATAAAACTCATTCACAGTCAATTGATATTTAGAACAAAATAAAATCTAGATTCAACAATTAATATCTAAGAGATCAAGAGTTAAACGAGGAAAATAAAGGTTCAAGTTGCCAAGCAATTATTAAGGCTCCGGGCAAACACGATCGATGCTCTAGATCCGAGACACCAATCATAGATTAGGGAATCGTGAAACAGGAAAGGGAAAATCTATAAGATTTTCTAGGGTTGCCTTCTAGTTATTTCGCTACGCGCTCTGATTTGAGAGTATTTCAAATCAATAGGGTATCTCATATTTGAAATTCGTGCACTTGATTCAATCATAAGGGTTAATCCTTCCCGTTGGGGTGGCCACTAGTATACCCTAGCCCGTTGGGGTCTTTCACTTCCCTTAGTGTTGACAATTACCTGTTTTCCAAGTGTGAAATACAATAGTTATGGATATTGGATTCGAACACTTTACGAAGTCCGAAACGAACACTAAGAATTCAACTATAAATTTAGAAATGTGATACTAAGTCCCCTAAATTCAAATTCCTAATCTAACTAACTTAGACATCTAACTATCTATTGGTTACTCGCTGGGTGAGTAAACCACAGGAGTTGTGAGTCCACACTCCAAGGCCGAGGGAAACTGCTCTGATGCCATAATGTAACACCCTCACACTTATTTAGTTTAATTTGGATTTATTAAAATATGAACTTGAAAATTCCGATAAAAATCCGGCAGAGTTTCCTCTGTAATTCGGACTTTACCAAAATTTCCTGTTGTACCTGTTCAGACCAGAGTATTTATAAAACATAAACATATTAATAAAACAGCCAGATAAAGTCCTAATGCCCGATAAACCACATAATACAAAATTCTGGGCGCACAACTACTACATGATTTTAATTTACAAAATATTAGTTTTCTTAAAATTAAAAACTAAGTCCACTCAAATGCTTTACACTCCACAGTGTGGAGTATACTCCCTGCTCGGCCAGAAAACGGTGCAAGCTCCCAGCTTAGTACCTGAAAGGGGGTTGTAAGGGTGAGCTTTACACAAGTAGGAAGTAGGTTCCAACGAGGCATAATAATCACTAAGACAAAACACAATTAGCATATAGCACATAATTCCCTATACCAGTCCAAAGCATGCATCAAACACAATCACTTGCATATTATCATTTATCATATAATTAGAAATTTCTCTTATTCCAAACACATCACTTTTTCTCCTGTACATTTCACATTCATTTCTTTTTATTTATTTTCATTCCTAATACTTTTCCCAACTCCTATGTAAAATCTCATTTTTCTTATTTTCATTCTAATAAGTAATAAATTCACACACATATAATCATCTATTACATAAACACTATTTCAATTATTCAAACACAATAATTCATTTACATTCTTTTCATTTTATCCTTTCCATTTGCACTTCTTTCTTATTTTCTTTCTTTATCTCTTTCTTTCATGTATTCTTTCTTTATTTCATTCTTTTATATTTTTTTTCTTGTTCTCTTCTCTTTCTTTCTTTTTTATTCGTTCTTTACTTCTTTCTTTTTATTGATTTGGCTACAGGGTCTCACGACCAGGCCCACTGACCTAACCTGCACCAAAATATTCTTTATTTAATTCCTTTCATTTAGCTGGTCACAGGGTCTAACGACCAGGCCCAACGACCTAACCTGCACCAGAAAACTCTTTATCATCTATCCACAGGGTCTAACAACCAGATTCATATGACCTAACCTATGTCACAGGGTCTCACGACCAGATCTTTCGATCTAACCTGCGCCATAGGGTCTCACGACCAAATCATACTATCTAACCTTCGTTGGCCACAGGGTCTTACGACCAGATCCCACGATCTAACCTGCGTTGGCCCATTCTTTTATTAATTCTTTTATCAATTGGCCACAGGGTCTTACGACCAGGTCCTCCCGACCTAACATGTGACAGGTATCCTTTTATTATTCTCATCCTCATTTAATTTATCTTATTTAGTTATTCTTTTCATTTATTATCTTTTCTCTTCTTTAATTTCTTTATAATTTTCCTTCTCTCTTTTGCCTTTCATTATTAACTTGTTATCTCATTCGTCATTCAACACACATTTACCATAGAAGCATACTCAACAATTTTCACATTTTATATTTTCAATTCCCTAAGTTTATGTCACGACATTTTTAACTCTTTCTATTCCTTAGTTCTCATTATTCTAGTTTACATCTCATACATACTTTCTTTTATTTATTATTCAATTATTTGATTCGTTATGTGATACACATTTAACACACAAACATCACAATTCAGCTAGACATACAAAACAATAATCACTTATACTCATTTACAATTAACAATTTAAGACTTATTTCGTACAATTCCTTTGTCTTCAAGTCCATGTTGTCTATCCTAAAGGTTAAAGTCCATTTAGCATTTAAATTACCTGCCTTTAACATAAAAGTCGTACATCACACTTATGAAATACAAGAATTCATATTCGTTAATTAACCCTACATCATAGCATTTAACAAATACAACTAAATAACAACATACATCATTTAGCATCTCTAATTACATAGCAATTCATTTACCATTCAGCAACTATAATTAACTAACAAGCATACATTTAGCACTTTACTATTAAAATAGCAAGTATACCTCATAATCTATAGCGTACAATAATTCATTTTCACAACTAGCATTTAAAAGACATATTCATTAACGTACAAACAATATATCACCGCTAGGACATACCATCATTCATATCTACCATCATTCAATTAGTTCTTCATTCTTTTATTTTTCCTATTTTAATTTTTTGTCTAGATTAATTACTCACATGTTCAATCAATAGCACACCCATATGCTCTTAGCAATGATTATAACTAGCAAGAAACTAGTCCCTACAAGCTGACGTAAAACACCCCTTACCTCGATTGACGAAAATAAAGAAATAACCTCAACTCGGGGCTTGCCGACGAGAAGGAGCGATGCTCCGTGAAGCTTTGGTGACCCGGGGTGATGAACGGGTCGATGGCAGTTAGGGGCAGCAGCTCCTTCAAACACACCCCAGCAGCTCTGGTGGCGGCGGTGACGAACGGCACCGCAAGGACCAGTGGCGGCAGCAGCGTGCAAAACCCCATAGGCACCGGTTCGGTTCGACACCGTAGTCGATGTTGGCGACGCACGCAGAAGGCAGAGACCTTGGCTTTCCAGTGGTCCGGTTCACAGCCAATATCGAACCACACCAAGTGCTACGATCCCGTGACGGTGGCATGAATGCTGATGGCGGCTTTGCAGGCCCCATGCCACGACGGTGACACGGTTGCAGGGAGAGAGGGAGAAAGACGAGTTCTGGTTCTAGATTCGAGCAGTGGTGGCGGCGCGGTTCGCGAGCTCCATAGTCTCCGTACGGTTCAACAGCGGCGGCGATCTGTGAAGGAGAAGGGGTCGCGGTTCGCGACTTGGATTGAGATCGCAGAGTAGTGACGGCGCGACCTGGGGAGGAGGAACATGCGAGCGCCGGCGGAGGAGAGAGAGAGAACGAGCGGCGGCGGCTCCCCCTTGGTGGAGAAGAAAAAGTGAGAGGAGGAGGGCTTAGGGCCGGCGCCCCTGTTGAAGAAGATGGAGGGCGGTATTCGAACCCCTTCCTCTTTATTATTATTTTTTTTTTATTTTTGTTTTATTTATTTATTTATTTATTTATTTATTATTATTATTATTATTATTATTAATCTATTACTACTGTTATTCCTATTATTATTATTATAATTACTATTATTTTTCTTTTTATTTTTATTTATTATTATTATTATTATTATTAGTATTATTATTACTATTATTATTATTATTATTAGTATTATTATTATTTTTTTTCTTTTTTTTCTATGTGTATATCTATATATTTTTATTTTTATTCAACTAAATACTATATGAATTTTAAATATCAAGTAAATATATGCAGGAAAATCATAAGGTTTGAAGCTTGGAATTATTAAAATAATTTAATATGGACTATGTCAAAAGTAGGGTAATATATAGAAAGTATAATTTTCAAATAAGGTAATTGTTTTAAATCACATTACTTTGAAATATATAAATAAGATATACTTTCCTAAATACCGTAGGATATTTTAAGAATATGTTCAATGCTCTAATGATTAATTTTAAGGATTAATTATTTAATTTGATAAAAATCAAAATTAATAATACAAAAGAAAATCAGGATGTTACAGCAGCCACACAGCAGCCACCAATCTAGCACACACCACTTCAGCCACCAAAGAGCAGAACCATTGTGAGCAGAGTCCAAAGACCATATTGTTTGAGTGAGTAATCGTGCACAAAAATTGGGGAAAAAGGTTAGAATCTACTCTCTGCAACATGCATGAGAGATTAAAACCAAATTGGAATCAAGAGGGTTCATGAGCTTACCACAATTGAGGATCAAAGTGAGCTCCAAGAACCAGTTGACAGCAACCAAACCCCCACTTTTGAGCTTCGATTCTTCCAACACTCAAACTCTCAACTCACAATTTTGGTGTTTATACAAAGCTCTAGATGTGAGCTTCGTATTGGTGTATGATTTGTGACCTAACTCTACTCAAGGAAGGAGAATCGAACCAGAGAAATCAAAAACCCTAACTTCAGATTCCAGAACAAAAATGGCCAAAATGGTTGATCTTCATCAACAAGAGAGTTTAAATACTCGAATTCACAGCTCATGCAGGTTGACACGAAGCTATGGTCGTGTCCCTGAGTTGATAACGTGTCAACTCGTGAGGTTTCTGAGTTGGTGACTCAGCCAACGCACTCACGAGTGCAACTCTGTGCAAAATACTCGTGTCTTTTCAAAAAGACTCGAGTCTTTTTTCCAAAATAGTAAAAATAAATATTTTTATTACCTTTTCATCCAAAATCTTCCCATTATTGTTTTTAAGTCCTAAAACAGGGACTTCTATGTAAAAACATTATTTTCATATGTTAATGATTTTCCAATCCTTTTCATGCATAATAAATCATTAAAAATCAAGGATATTAATAAAATAATTAATTACAAATAAACCTTTATAATTAATTTTTATTAATCAGGATTTAAAAATTTGGGGTGTTACAAAAAAGGGCTGATGGTCTTTTGGACTCAGTCACCTAAAGGAAAACGGCTGATGATCTTTTGGACTCAGTCATATAGAGAAGGAAAACGGCTGATGGTCTTTTGGACTCAGTCATGATAAAGATAAAGGGCTGATGGTCTGTTGGACTCAGTCACCAGGGAAAAAGATAAAGATAAAGAAAAGAAAAAGAAAAGAAAAGAAAAAGTAGAAATGATTAGAGAACTGTTGGAGAATCAATAATTAAAAGAATGCGAGAATAAGTGAAAACTAAAAGAGATTAATTATATGAATAATTATGAATAAAATATATTAATAATTATGTAGGCTTAATTATTTGCTATGTCTTCTTTTAGGATTTATCTTTTTAAGTTCTGTGTAATGCTACCCTTCTTGATATAATTTTACAGGTACGGAAGCGGAGCTTACACTGTTGCGGGCCGAACTGGAAACTCTCCACCACATGGAGTGAATTTGTGATACCCTGAGGGGACTTTATTATATTAAAAACTGTTATTTTGTAATTTATAATATGTGTAGTTATATGCCCTGAAACTGGTACTGATCGGGCGTTTGGATCTGAACTGAATTTAAAACTGTTGTGTTTTATGTTTTTTTTTTTTGTAATTCTGGACTGACAGGTTTTTAGAAGGAAATTTTTGGGAAGTCCGAAAAACAGAGGAAACTCTGCCGGATTTTCGTGAAATCTTTTAAAAGAAATCAAACGCTAAAAAGAATTTTCAAACTCTGATTTTATTAAAAACTAAAATTAACTATTAAAAGTGAGGATGTTACAGATTTGATTAACATGCAGGCCGACACGCGTTTCCCATTATGAATCGAGTGGGATTCGTGGCACAATTTGGCTAAACTTAATGATTACTCATTTACTCATCAAAATCCACTAACCCATTTTCTGGGTTCGTCAACTAACCGGTTATTGGGCACCAGTAACCGGTTAGTTACTGGAAAATTTCAAAAATTAATATTTTAATTGTTTTCCCTCCAAAAACCTTTCTAATATTGCAATTAGGTCCCAACCCAAGGACTGAATTGCAAAACTTATATTTTTGTACAAAATACCCATATAAAAATATATCCCATATTTTTATATTTCCCAACACATCATATACAAAAATTAAAACTTCAAAACTAATATAAATTAATTATAAAACTAATTTTATAATTAATTTTCTATTATTCGGGAGACGAAAACTATAGGTGTTACATATACAATATTATTCTAGCTTAATAAATATTTATTAGTTCAGAAAATAGAAATTATTAAATTATAATTAATTATATATTAGGTTCGGTAAATAATTGATACAACATAAAAATTATTAAATTATAATTATATATTAGAGTGAAGTAGTATGAGTAGAGAAGAGTGTGTGTGAACAGTTATTTATTTATATATATATATATATATATATATATATATATATATTATATTATAGTAGGTAAACAATTTTGAAAATTTTTTGAAGTTATAATTGATATATGAATTATTGAAAGATAGTTTAGCTTCTCAAGTAGCTTCATAAAAACTTGCTTTCAAAAGTTGTAAGCCTTTATTTAAAAGCTATAAGCTCTTTCTAACTTGTGTTCACCGAATGAGATTATTAATTTATCGACTGAATCTAAAAGTTGCTAACTATAACTAAAAACCTCCTAGATAAGCATGTCAAACATAGCCTAATTTTAAAAAATTCCTTGTAATTTTGCACAACAATAATCTCAATGAATGACATTATATGTATATCCAAAATTAACATCTAAATATATATTTATTTGTCTTTATATATAGATTTGTGAATGGACACGTATCATTGTATGTTGAATCTCTTGTTAGTAAATCAATCTTGGGATGACTTATATATAGTACTAGTTTTTAGCCCGTGCAATGCACGGGTTTGTACGGGTCTTAACTTTGTAATTGACTATTGGTTTGAAAAAAATTCATAAGTTAATTTTTTTTTTGAAGTTGTCTTGATATTTTTCATTTAGCATGCTGTCGTTATCACCGAAATTGGTGATACTTGGTTTTCTTTTAATAGTTAATTAGTAATGATCGTGTATTAAATTTGTCATATCAAATTAGTTTTATTTTATTAGTATAGTTATAATAATAGAAGAAAAATTAAAAAACCTAAAGAAACATGTCCTAATATGAGATACTTATAAGTCAACTCTAATTGAGAAAAACATTTTTCAGAATCAAATAAATAGTCAAATCCAATTCAAGGAAAATTATTTAAAATCCTTAATAAGTAACATTATTCAACCATGCACGAAAAATAAATATGAATGTAAGAGTGTGTAAGACTATGTATTAATTCTTTTCCCCTTCTTCTTTGACTTTGTTTTTGAATATTGGTTTGAGACATTTTCATCAAATAAATCTTTTTATTTCTTTTTTGTAATGTCGTGTTATTTTTCACTCTCGTGCCTTTCCACACCTATTTATATTGTCGTTTTTTTATATATTGAGTATGTTTATGTATACGTTGTTATTAACATCGGACAATTTATAGCTATCAGGTATGATTGATAGTTGTAAGAAATAATAGATTTTACTTTCCAATCGTGTTGTAAACTATAAAAAAGAACATGTTTCCAAGCTTAAAATGAATTTAAGGGTGATTTGGATTTGTTTACTGTAAATGTGTATATAAGCCACATCACAATTTTAAATTTAGATCACACATTCATGTTTTAATTTTTCATATGCGTTAAGAAATTGTATTACTCAGAATTTGTGTTATAATTGTAATGTAGTTGTTTAATAAATATGTTATGTAAAACACATATGTTAACTAAAAAACTGCAACTTGAACATTAAACATGTAGATTATAAGAAGTTAATTGACATAAATTCTTAAGGGTGAAATTTCAAAAATCCATGGTGATACTAATTGGTTTTAAGTATTGATGACATTTTTTTTAAATTTTATATACATATATTTACGTAAACAACTAATTCATTGCATAACAGGAATAGATACTTATCATTTTGATTATGGCATACATTAACAATAAATATTACTTGTATGAGAATACATTTTAGAAAACTTAATTCTTACTGGTAATGTACCTTATAGCAAGATAATTTTGTAAAAAATTTAAGGAATGAAGATTCAAATTTGAATACATTGAAGGCAACGTTTTGGTACTTGGAGGAAAGGGAAAATTCAAAAATTCATGCTTTAGTGAGAATGTAAAACTTACCGTAATAGAATAATTATAAAGTTGTACAACATAATCATGAAGATGAAAAAGAATATCTGAATAAAACTGATTATGAAGAAACTGATTATGAAAACTATAAGAATAAAGTAGAAAAAAGAAAGGATAAAAAACATACAAAATGATAATCGACTGTTGAAATGGGGTAATAATTCTGAAATAACTAATTGTTTCTCCTTGGTTTTAGTTTTTGTGGTTTAACATGGAATTAGAAGTTGGTTTTGTAGGTTAAGTTAGTTTTTAATTTTTGAGTTAGTTTATTGTCGTGTTTTTAATATATTAAGTACGTTTGTGTATACATTATTAGCAACAACGTGTAATTTATAGTTATCATGTATGATTAATAGTTGTATGAAATAATATATTATACTTTCCAATTGTTTTGTAAAATTCAAAACAGATCATGCTTAAAAAAATCATGCTTTAGCGAGAATCTAAAATTGACCGCAATAGAAGAATTATTAATTTTTCACCAACAAAAAAGGTTATAGAATCATCAAGATGAAGAAGCACATATAATTCCATTTAGATGTACATATAAACAAACTTGCAACACTGATTGCAAGGACTTTGTGTTATAGACTTGGCAAGAAAACTTTATGAAGAAACCAATTATGGAAATCATAAGAATAAGTAGAAAGTAGAAAGAAAGGAAGAAGAATAATTACTTTGGTGTTAGCATGGACATGACAGTGGAGAAAAACATCCCGTTACCTTGGTTTTTGTCATGAAGTTTAATTCTTAAATATTTTAATTTGGTCATAAATTAGCATATGGACACCAATAAAGCCTGAGTAAATAAACCCCATGAAAATTAAATAGAATGCATACAATAAGTATTGCATGCATAGAAATTAAATTTAAATTTAAAAGAAAATGATTGCAACTTGTAACTTGCTTTTCAAAATTTAAATTTGAATTGGAACATGTGGATAGCTTCAAAAGTCACCATTCTCTAACTTTTAATGTAGAGGCTTTATTTCAAAAAGGAGCATTGTGGAGGCTCCATTAGAACATCTTTTTATAATAAAAAGAAAGATTAAAGAAACCTTTCTCTTAGCTCGTTAAGAAAAAAAAAAAAAGGAAAAAGTGGGAGACAAAAGAGGGAATATGGGAGTTGGGACTGAGTGTGTTCAGTGTGCAGCGTAAATGTTCCAACAGTAAAAAACCGTCTAATGGCGACACACAGACAGAAAGATGAGCAAGTTGGTTTTGAACTGAACTCTCAAACAGCCAACAGGCACCGCCACCAGGAGATTCTCTTCTTCGTAGGAGTAAACTCTCAAACAGCCAACAGGCACTACCACCAGGAGATTCTCTTCTTCGTAGGAGTATCATATCCATATCAATCATTCTGTGCATGGATAAAGCAAAATCATTGTTTCAAATCCTAGATACCAGTATATTTTTGCTTTCACCCATTATAAGATAAATGTTATAAATCCTAAAAAATCATTAAAAAATATTTCTAACAAAACCTCTTTTTTCATGCACAATCCAACAGTACAATCCAGCGAACTTAAATCACAATGTTTAGAAATTCAGCAAAAATATAAAACGTACGTCTTAATTTATTTATTTTTTTTACAAGTATACATATAAGCTGAATAATACGTCTCCATTTTTAATCTATTATTGACATCAACACAACTGTGATTTAATACTAAAGATGTAGTGTCCAAGATCAAGGAATGGCTCGAAGGTCAGGGATGATCTGAAAACTAGAGTGTGATCTAGGATTAAAGTATGAATTTTAAGGTTTTTTAGAACTAGAGTTTTCCCAATCAATGTTGTGTGCAAGTGAGAGTAATTAGGGAGTAAGGGAACGTACCTGAGTCCCTAGCTGAAGACAAGTATTTATAGGGGGAATGATGCTGTACCTTATGGGCCTATACAGAGGTTCAGTAGGGTTGACGTGACCCTTAGAGGATAGCGGGATGAGTCATTCATCCTTATCCTATACTAGAAAGTTTTATCCCTATGACAAGTTGAGTTCACGCGCCTGGAGCTCGGACTCTCAAGGGGTAGAGTCCCTGTTGTCGGTCCGAGTCCGTTGGGGTGAATTTCTGGAAATGTGCTCGGTCTATATAGACATAATTATTTATATAGCTAAGTCTAGTCGGTTAGCTATGATAGGGATAGGACCAAGGTCAGCCCACCACAAAAGATAAAAACTAAATCAATTTTCATTAATAAAATTTATAAGAAATAGTATATTGAATTTCTCACCCTCAAAGTACAAATCTTAATTAAACCAGAGTATAGGACTATATATAGCCTATAGGGTCTCCAAGACTCAAAAGTATTACTACTCTGTACATAAACAAGGGAATAAAAAAATAAAAGAAACAAAGGAATAAATTATAAAAAAAAAATTATATAACTAATCTTACTAATCTAGGAAAAAAAACCTAAATTAAATTATATGGAATTGAGGGATTTCAATCATGGGCATCATGAAAAGTTTGGGCTTCTTCATCAAAGGCAGCTGGGGGCTCACAACCTCTTCTTCCTTGATCGGAAACTCTGGCAATGGCAATGCAGGAACGTTGAGATCAAAGTCACGTGGGTTTTTGTGACTTATTACAGTTTGGGTGGACCCCACACCTTCAAAAGTGGTGATGATGCCAGCGGTGCTGCTGACGCCGCCAGCACCGCCGTGGTAGTGGCGTCGCTTGTGTCCACCCAAAGCCTGGCCACTGGGAAAGGACATATGGCAAATGGAACATTCATGAACCTTGCCGCCGCTCTTTGATAAGGCGGTGGTTTTGGTAGAAGTTTTTTTGGCCACCGAGGATGATGATTTGCCGCGGCCTCCACCACCACCGGAGAGTTTTCGGTGACTGACCATGTGTCCACCGAGTGCTTGATAAGAAGGGAAGGATTTGTTGCATAGAGAGCACTTGAAACTGGGCTTGGAAGTGATCTCTAGTTGCGGTGACTTTGGTAGAGATGGAAGCGGTGGTGGAGTGGTGGCGTTGACGTTGGTGCCGCCGCCGCGAGAGAGCATGATGAGGCAGAAAGCGAGGTACTCTTCTTCAGTGCAAGAAGGGTTGTTGGTGTGGTGGTCAAGGCGGGAACGCTTGGAACGCTTTCCTTTGGTCGAAGGTTGTTGGTTTTTGTCTTCAAAAGTGAAGGAAGGAGAAGCGATGGTGGGTGTGTTAAGTGCTTCTAGAGCCATCTCATAAAAATGTAATATGGCTATATGTTGAAGTAGAGAAGGAGTGTTTTGATTTTGGTGTTGTGTTGAGTTTGGAGTGAGTGAGAGTGGAAGGTGTGGGTTTATAAGGAGGTGAGAATTGAGCGAAGTAGCGTGACAAGTGGTGAGAGCAAGTAAGCCGTTGGGTGCTATAGAACTAGCTAGACCTACTTATTTATCTAATTAAAAGATTTAAAAAATTAAATCACAGAGAGATTACATGTGGATTCTTGCGGAGCACGTTTTTTTGTTATGAAGAAGTGTTTCTTGTTCAAAAAATCATCAAAAGTGCTAAATCTTTAGCGTGTATGGCAAAATTAATGTGTAGATGTGCATAAAACAAATTAGTTAGTGAAATATCATGTGAATACAAGATAATATTATATGAATTCAATGTACCAAAAAAAATATTTTATGAATTCATATGAGCAAGGTAACATGTAACATGTGTAATAGATTTGGATAGACCATGGTTTGCTACGGTGCTACCATGATTAGATGCTTCGGTGAGGGAGTGGATAACGATGGATAGCTGTAAAGGCGCTTTAACGTATGAGTAAAGATACAAATAACGGTGAGAAAGACAAAAGAATTGAAGATGATACATGTGAGTGAGGATGTCGTTATCTCATGATATTACGGTTTTTATCAAGATATTTATGAAGATGTAATAATGATCATAATTGCGCGTGAATGAAATGAATCGTGAGCGTAAATATGAGAGGTGATGTCAGTTGTTAAATGATTTTAGTTAGACAAAATCTGTTCCAAACAAATTATGTTATTCTTTAAATAAAGTATCCAATAAAAAAGTTAAAGTATCATGTTAGCCCTTCAAATTATAAGTAGACATCGCGTTAAGGCATGGATTTAAGCCACTTTCAATTTAGTTCTTAAAATTTTTAAATATCAATTGTATTATACTCTAGGGTTATAAATTTTGAGAGCTTCTTTGATCAAGTGTTGCGATAACATAGTGGATAAAAATAGATATTTGTAAAGACACTTTGATATCCAAGTAAGAAAATGTACATAACATAAGAGGATCAAATGGGAAATGATACATGTGAAATGCAAACTGTAACGACCCAAATTTATTTCCATTTCTAATTCTTTTATCGAAAATATGGATTCATTTTTCGCTTTTATGAAAATAAATTTAAGCCATCACTAATTCTAATCATCACATCATAACATCAGACACATAGATATTGGAACTAATTTACATCATATATATACATTATTATCAAAAGGTTTTAAAAACATATTTCACATCAGTAGCAACAACAGCGTAGCCATTCTCACATCAAAAGATAGACTACGAGTTAACATATATACAATATAGCACATTCAAAAGACATAACCCAAAGCCTTGGTTCCGAACTCCATTGAACTATAGTCTAGAGAGTAGAAGTTCCTACTAATTAATATTGTAGAATCCCACCTGTGAATACCCAACTCGGTCACCAGTAACCCATTGGCTTCCTGTCGAGTTCTCAACAGGGTTGTCCTCCGCCTCGGGGTTTTCCCCCTCCACTGGATCCTCCTTCTCTTCGGGATCATCTTCCTCCTCCTCGCCTTTCGAATGTTGTGTTGACCCACTGGGAACGTATTCCGGAGTCAACACTCTTGATCAGGTGGAAGGGCCAGGACGAGTAGGATCCTCACATATAATCCTCTCATGAGGAGGAGAATGACTCACTGGAAGAGCACGTCGAAAATGATGCTTAAGAGGTGGAGGATAACATGGACGATATCGCAAAGCAGGTGGAATATGCATAATATAAATCATTGGACGTTTTAGCCTCTTAGGACGCATGCGGGATAGCGGATTCGGATGACAAAAGATCACTTAAACGTCACCCTCAAACACTATCTTCTTGTCCTCATAATGCCACTATCCACTGTAAGGCCCTGTATTTTGAATAAATAAATAAATATTAAGTATTTGAATAGTAATGTTAATATGTTGAATAAAATAATGAATTTTCTAAAACTAGGTTATTATACTCGAGTGTTTTGGAGGGGACTCGAGTATAATCATTAATTGTTTGAAAATTTGAATTTTTAATTGAAAGACTCGAGTCTTTCAGAAAGGACTCGAGTGTTCTTTAAATTTCTGAAAAGCACTCGAGTAGTGGATAAAAGACTCGAGTAAATCGAGCAGTCTGATTAAGTGTATACGTCGGCTTTCATTTGAACTTTGCACCAAAACGCGTTTTCTTGAGAATCCAAGCACAGAGCTGGACCTTACTTCGAAGGAGGGTAATCCTAGCCTATAAATAAGTGATCAATGAAGCTCAAACACTCTCAAATCTCTTGAAACCCGAATTGTTGGCAAAATTTCTCTGTTTTACAGAGCTCACTTTGATCCTTTCGTTCACTCTCAATTCTCATCCTTTTCCTTTGAAACCTATAAACACAAACTGAAGTTCTGATTCCACTCTTGAATTAGAACTCGAAATCACTTCAAATAGCCTCCTGTAAATCGAGTTATAGGCAATCAAAGTTGAGGTCTGGAAGCTATGAAAACAGAGCAACTTTCAGCATCAAGTACTCATCTTCCTTGAATCCGTTTGGTAAATCCAGGAACTCTTTTGATTCCAAACTTATTTCCATTTAAAGTTAGCACTTCCTAGTTTCTGAAGCTAACTTGTTTCATTCTTTTTCATGTCTTATTCGTGGTGCAATTGATTGCCAAAATCAGCCAGTGCAACTGTTTTGCACAAAGTCCAAAAACCAAGTTTGAATTCAATCACTCTCTTATTCAATCTATCATTTGTTTAGCTTCATTGAGGTAAGGGAGGAGTTATCTAAATACTAGAATGAGTAATTTCAAGCTAGAAATATAGGAACCATTAAGGTTCAAAAGAGGGATGAAACTTGAATTGGGATTCTGACTTGGAGGTCAGAGGCCCAAGATTTTATGACTCAAACAAGTTTAAATGAACCTAAGCAAGCTCACTGTAATGTGTTTCAAAATTAAAATTAAGTGGAAATGGATTTCATGTTTTAAATTGAATATTTTCAAGTTTTGATGAAATCTGTGAATTTATGTGATTTGATGTTGTTTCAGCGATGCTTAAATGTTCTAACATGTTTAATTTATGATTCTAAGTTGTTGTTTTGCATTGGAGTGAAAATATAAAGCAAGGAATTCGAATTGACATTGAAAAGTGCAAAAACTGGTGCTGTTGCAGCAAAAACACTCGAGTAAATTAAGGAGGACTCGAGTATTCTGGAAAAGTGAAAGAACACTCGAGTATTTCTTAAGGACTCGAGTATTTTCATATGAACACTCGAGTAGTCAAGAACTACTCGAGTAATTCAAAGAATTTTTCAGGAAACCTTTATTTTTCTACAATTCCATTAAAGATTAACTCGTCTAATGTCCTATATTACTAAACTCTAAATGTTTATCTATATGCTTAAACTTAATCCCGTTGGTCGATAATTATCCTGGAGGTGTCCTACTGGAATTCTATTCAGTGGTTGATTATTTACCACAGGAGTCCCAATGGAAATGCGTACACCCATTTGGTTGATATGATCCCTAACGTCCCAGTGAAAGTTTTATTCACTTGGTCGATATTTTCTATGGGAGTCCCAATGGGGTCGTTGCAATAAATATCCGCCAATAGGAGGCAGTGCCCCGACGGATTATTAAATAAATGATTATATACTATTCCTAAAACCATCGGAAAGTGGTTGGACCGCTGATGGATTTTCTGAAATATCGAAGTTTAAAGCAAGTAAACCCATCGTGAAATGGCTATGCCTCTGATGGTCCTTTTTGAATGCACCAGCACCAACTAAAGAGAAAGAACTAATGAAATGAGATACTGATGAGAATAATGAAAAGAAAGGAAAAGAAATGAAACTCTCATTGTGGCATTGTCATGCATGGAGTTGCTCCGATTTGATTGTGGAATCTAGCATAGAATAGATGGATACCACGACCCATAGAAAGCTGTGATGCCATAGCCCTGAAGGAGCTATGATGATTTGGATTCCGTAGCATGAGAATACTATGAAGGCTGATTCCCAATCAATCGTGATGCATGGGATATGGATACGCTCCAGTTCGATGAAAACATAGGTTTGAAATGAATAACCCCAAAGGATGCCGAACTGTGAAGCATGAATGAGGAGTAGGCATGCATCATGTCATTAAAGATGTTAAACATGTGATAAATCAGTTTGAGCATAAATTTACACTCTTGATGCTATTTGATTACCTATGTTTGTTATTTTTGGCCTCTGTTATGCTCATTTGTTATTGTATTTAGCTATGGCTCACTCCTAATCCCTTGTTGTAGGTCATGGCGAGGAATATGATTTGCGTGGAGATGAGGCCGCTCCCTGATGGGGATTGGAACTTCGAGGATCATCGGGCTATCTATGAAGGGGATGTGGAAGTCACTTTCCGTCACCCAAACCCATGGTCCCGAATGCGTCCGCGACGAACGAGAATCCCAATGATGTACATTGTGCACATTCCGCAGAATTTTTTGTTTCGTCATGGAACACCACCACCACCACCAAGACATTTTCCGAGACGCACCCTTCCACAAAGTCCATCACCCTTTGAGGAAAGAATCGTTTTGGAGGTTCCTGCTCCCTCTCGTCCTTCCACTAGAGCCCGATCTCGGACTCCGGTTTATGTGCCATCTGATCCGGCACTTGGGGAGGAAGAGGAGGAGGAGGATCCGATAGAGGATGAGGATCCGGTGGAGGATGCCGATCCGGTGGCTGATGATGATTTCATGGACAACTCAACTGGAAGTCAGTGGGGAACTGACGACTGAGTTGAGTCCTGAATGTTGGAATGTGAATAGTGCTACTCATCAGGTTTCTCTTATTTACTTTATGTTTTGAGTTTCGAACCTATTGCTCTAGGTTATTATAAATTTTGTTGTAATATATGTAATATAATGTAATGGCCTAGAGTACCTAAGTTAAGTTTAACGTTGACAGCTTTTGATGTAATGGATATGTACTTTCCTTTTACGATGAAATATAAAATGAATGTTTTCTTTCATGATGTTTGAGTATTTTCCGCAAAGATCGAAATGGATGATGACTTAGCTTTTGATAAAGGGAAGATAAATGAAAAAAAAAATGGTCGTATTTTTTAATATAAGTATTTAATTTAGAACAAAAAGTTGGGTCGTCACATTTAGTGGTATCAGAGCAATGGTTCAACTCTCGGCCTTGGAGTGTGGCCTTACACACTAACCATTGCATACTCTAGAATCACGAATGCATTTTGAGAGATAGAATAGCAGAATCTAATTAAGTTTTCCCTTTGGATTCTGTAGGATAAGATGGCTGGATGAAATAACGCTAACATTGCTAAGACTCTGACCCGTATGGCTGCGGTTCTGGAAAATTTGCAGCAAAACCGTCCTCCCAGCAATGGAACCCCGGCGGAATTTCAAGGCCTAGATTCTTTCCGTAGGTGTAAACCCCCTGGCTTCTCGGGTGGTCGTTGTTCTGAGCAAGCTCAGTTCTGGTTAGCTGAGATGAATAAGATTTTTCGAACGCTGACTCTCACGGAAGTTCAGAAGGTCACGTTCGCGACCTACATGCTGAATGGGGAAGCTGCAACTTGGTGGGAGCAGACCCGCCAATTCTTGGAGTATGACCATCGCGAGCTCTCTTGGGAAGTCTTCACGGAGAAGTTCTTGGAGAGGTATTTTTCGGATGATGTTCGGATCCAGAAGGAGATGGAATTCTTAGACTTGAAGCAAGACAGCATGACTGTCAACCAGTATGCTGAGAAATTTGAAGAGCTGATGAAGTACTCCCCGTACTTCCAATATCATCCTGACGAATACTCGAAGTGCACGAGGTTTGAGAATGGGCTGAGGTCGGACATCAAGCTAGCTGTGAGCGTGCAAAGGATTCGCCACTATCCAACCTTGATTAGTGCATGTTGCATTTTCGAGAAGAATAACTTCAAGAAGGAAGTCAGCCAAGGAGGCCATGGACCGCACCTTTTTCAGCACAAGAATAATCGTGGAAATTGTGGAGGCCCTTATTCGCATAAGGGAAAGGGAAGAAAACAACCCTCTGGAGCAGTCAGCCTTCCGGCTCCGGCAGAAGTTTGTAGCAAGTGTCAACGCTCTCATCCTGGTCAAGAGTGCTGGAGAGACAAGCCACCAGTCTGCTTCAATTGTGGAAGGACTAATCACATCTCCCGTGTATGCCGCCAACCCCCGCGCCAAATCAACCAAGGACAAGGAAGCAAATCCTGGATTAATGGAAAGGTGTTCACCATGTCCGGAGCAGAAGCAAAGCAAGCCGACAATCTTGTGCAAAGTAACCATTTCCTCAATGGCATGCCTTGTCGCTTTTTATTTGATTCTGTAGCGACACATTCCTTCATCTCCGAAGAATGTGCCAAGCGTTTAAAGTTATCTGTTTCGGAAACCCCGTTTAATCTGAGTGTGTCTACCCCCACGAATGCTCCTGTTGTTGCATCAAGAGCATGTGTCGGATGCGTTGTTAGCATAGGAGACCGGATTTCTCGTGTGAATCTGATTTGTTTTCCATTATCCAACCTCGATGTTATCTTGGGCATGGATTGGATGGCGTCCAATCATGTGGTAATCGACTGCAAGGCTCGAATGATCGTGTTTCCTGGTGAGGAGTCTCCTGCCAATCAACCTGGAGGTTACGTGTGCTTGTTTTCGGCTATCACTGAAGAAAAGAAGGATGACGTGTAGATCGAGGATATTCCGATTATTCGAGAGTTTCCCGAGGTGTTTCCCGATGAAGTGCCCGGTTTGCCGCCGCGTCGAGAGATAGAATTCAGTATTGATCTAGTTCTCGGTACTGGTCCTATCTCTATCGCCCCTTATCGTATGGCCCCAGCAGAGTTAGCCGAGTTGAAGAAGCAAGTGGAAGATTTATTAGAGAAGCAGTTCATCAGACCTAGTGTGTCGCCTTGGGGAGCGCCCGTTTTGTTTGTAAAGAAGAAGGATGGATCTATGAGAATGTGCATTGATTATAGGAAACTCAATAAGGTTACCATCAAGAACAAGTACCCGTTGCCAAGGATTGACGATTTGATGGATCAAGTGAAAGGAGCATCAGTGTTCTCAAAGATTGATCTGAGATCAGGTTATCATCAGATCAGGGTTAAGGAGGAAGATATTCCGAAGACTGCTTTTCGGTCACGCTATGGACACTACGAATATGTGGTGATGCCATTTGGTTTGACCAATGCTCCAGCAATATTCATGGATTATATGAATAGAGTGTTCCGGCCCTATCTGGATTCCTTCGTAGTGGTGTTTATCGATGATATTTGTAACATCCCTGATTTTTAACCTCTGATTAATAAAATGTTAATTATAAAGTTTATTTATAATTAATTATTTTTAGTCTTGATTTCATGTAATTTATTATGAAAGATGATATTAAAGAATTTTAATACGAGAAAATGAATATTTTCACATTAGTCCCTGTTTGGGGACCTTGAAGTGATTTTAGAAAGATTTTGGAGGGAAGGAAAATAAAAATTATTTTTTTCAAAAACTGGTCAAAATACTCGAGTAGTTTTGGAAACACTCGAGTATTCTGGTCAGAGTTGACGAGTTAGTGCGTTTGGTGAGTCACCACCAACGAGTTCGTCTCGTTGACATGAAATCAGTACTCTTCCACGTCCATGGAGGTCGTGTCGTCGTGCATGTACTCCATTGAAGTCTATAAAAACCAATCAACACCGAATTCGTGAAGGATTTGACAAAGTTTGGGTGTGTTGATTGAGTTAGGGTTTCTGAATTGATTCAATCGATTCTCCCTCTTTGGGTTGATTCGAACCACAAACTATACACCATTGAGAAGCTCACATTCAGGGCTTCACAAATATACCAAGATTGTGAGCTGAGAGTTCGTATATTGGAAGAATCGAGGCTTAGAAGTTGGGGTCTGTTTGCTGTTTTAGGTTCCTGGAGCTTACTTTGGAGCTTGATTTTGGTAAGCTCAGGTAACCTCCTCATGTGAATCTTGTTTTTTTAGCTAGTGTGAATTGTAGAGAGTAAATAGAGACTAATTTCCCCAATTTTTATGGCTGTTTCATGCATCAACCAATTCGATCTTGGTGCTTTGCTGAAACTGCTCTGTTTCAGTGTGGAGTTTGGGGAATTCAGCTTGGAAGCTAAGTTTTCGGTAAAGTCTCTGTTGATTCACGTCTAAGAGGTAAGGGGGAAGCTCTCTATTCACTAGATAGAGTTTAAATTGCATGCATTTGATTAGAGAGCCACCAAGAGGCTCTAAGGGCTTAGTTGGAATAGGGAAATTGGTTTGAAGACCAACCTGCACTCTCTGTTGATTCATGTTTTAAATTGAATATTTGCAAGTTTTGATGAAATCTGTGAATTTATGTGATTTGATGTTGTTTCAGCGATGCTTAAATGTTCTAACATGTTTAATTTATTAGCCTAAGTTGTTGTTTTGCATTGGAGTGGAAATATAAAGCAAGGAATTCAAATTGACATTGAAAAGTGCAAAAACTGGTGCTGTTGCAGCAAAAACACTCGAGTAAATTAAGGAGGACTCGAGTATTCTGGAAAAGTGGAAGAACACTCGAGTATTTCTTAAGGACTCGAGTATTTTCATATGAACACTCGAGTAGTCAAGAACTACTCGAGTAATTCAAAGAATTTTTCAGGAAACCTTTATTTTTCTACAATTCCATTAAAGATTAACTCGTCTAATCCCCTATATTACTAAACTCTAAATGTTTATCTTTATGCTTAAACTTAATCCCGTTGGTCGATAATTATCCTGGAGGTGTCCTACTGGAATTCTATTCAGTGGTTGATTATTTACCACAGGAGTCCCAATGGAAATGCGTACACCCATTTGGTTGATATGATCCCTAACGTCCCAGTGAAAGTTTTATTCACTTGGTCGATATTTTCTATGGGAGTCCCAATGGGGTCGTTGCAATAAATATCCGCCAATAGGAGGCTGTGCCTCGACGGGTTATTAAATAAATGATTATATACAATTCCTAAAACCATCGCAAAGTGGTTGGACCGCTGATGGATTTTCTGAAATATCGAAGTTTAAAGCAAGTAAAACCATCATGAAATGGCTATGCCTCTGATGGTCCTTTTTGAATGTACCAGCACCAGCTAAAGAGAAAGAGCTAATGAAATGAGATACTGATGAGAATAATGAAAAGAAAGGAAAAGAAATGAAACTCTCATTGTGGCATTGTCATGCATGGAGTTGCTCCGATTTGACTGTGGAATCTAGCATAGAATAGATGGATACCACGACCCTGAGAAAGCTGTGATGCCATAGCCCCGAAGGTGCTATGATGATTTGGATTTCGTAGCATGAGAATGCTATGAAGGTTGATTCCCAATCAATCGTGATGCATGGGATATGGATACGCTCCAGTTCGATGAAAACATAGGTTTGAAATGAATAACCCGAAAGGATGCCGAACTGTGAAGCATGAATGAGGAGTAGGCAAGCATGAAAGATGTTAAACATGTGATAAATCAGTTTGACCATACATTTACACTCTTGATGCTATTTGATTACCTGTGTTTGTTATTTTTTGCCTCTGTTATGCTCATTTGTTATTGTATTTAGCTATGGCTCACTCCTAATCCCTTGTTGTAGGTCATGGCGAGGAATATGATCTGCGTGGAGATGAGGCCGCTCCCTAATGGGGATTGGAACTTCGAGGATCATCGGGCTATCTATGAAGGGGACGTGGAAGTCACTTTCCGTCACCCAAACCCATGGTCCCGAATGCGTCCGCGACGAACGAGAATCCCAATGATGTACATTGTGCACATTCCGCCGAATTTTTTGTTTCGCCATGGAACACCACCACCACCACCAAGACGTTTTCCGAGACGCACCCTTCCACCAAGTCCATCACCCTCTGAGGAAAGAATCGTTTTGGAGGTTCCTGCTCCCTCTCGTCCTTCCACTAGAGCCCGATCTCGGACTCTAGTTTATGTGCCATCTGATCCGGCACTTGGGGAGGATGAGGAGAAGGAGGATCCGATAGAGGATGAGGATCCGATGGAGGATGCCGATCCGGTGGCTGATGATGATTTCATGGACAACTCAACTGGAAGTCAGTGGGGAACTGACGACTGAGTTGAGTCCTGAATGTTGGAATGTGAATAGTGCTACTCATCAGGTTTCTCTTATTTACTTTATGTTTTGAGTTTCGAACCTATTGCTCTAGGTTATTATTAATTTTGTTGTAATATATGTAATATAATGTAGTGGCCTAGAGTACCTAAGTTAAGTTTAACGTTGACAGCTTTTGATGTAATGGATATGTCCTTTCCTTTTACGATGAAATATAAAATGAATGTTTTCTTTCATGATGTTTGAGTATTTTCCGCAAAGATCAAAATGGATGATGACTTAGCTTTTGATAAAGGGAAGATAAATGAAAAAAAAATGGTCGTATTTTGAATATAAGTATTTAATTTAGAACAAAAAGTTGGGTCGTCACATCCACTACGGAGTGACCTCATCTCTATGCAGAAGAGATTCCTCGCCATGACCTAACAAACAAAAGGGCAGGAGAGTAACTCATAGCTGAAGCACATAATCAAATAATAATCTATCAGCACTAGAAATAACAAACACAAAGAATCAAATAGTCAAAGAATAATGCATACATAAGTGCACACATAATTTATCTTACAATTCTCTAGTAATTAAGTGGCATGATGCACGATTCTAATCTCAATCTCCTCGTTTGTGTAACATCCTCAATTTTAATTTCCAAGTATAAGTATTATAAAAATCAACTTAGAATTTAAAGAGTGTAGATTTTAGTTAAGTTAAGAGGAATTTAGGGGTATTTTTGATCTTAAGAACACCCTAATTTAGGAAATTATAAGTATAATGCCTAAGCCTCCGTATACAATTTCCACCGTTGGATGTGAAGTTGAGGGTCTTAGAAAATTTATCTCAAAATTTGAGCAAGATCCAACGGTCGATGAGGAAGTTAAGACAATTCAAAGTCGGGACGTCCAAGCGCACAAGAGGGGACTGTAGCTGGTGCGTGTGGCACCGTTTGGACCACAAAAAAGGGTGGCTTCTTAGAGAAGCCACCAAACCCCCATTACCCAATTTTTCCCTTCATGCAGAAGTTCATTTTTGGCACAAATACATACAACTCCATCCAACTCTTTCTTCTTCTCTGTTAGGGCACACGAACAACATCATCATTCCCTTCCATAGATCATCAATCCCTCACAACAAGCATCATCCTCAAAAACCTCAAACAATGTAAGTTCATCACCCTTTCTCCCTCAAAGCCTCACGCCTCTCACTCCCTTTCTTTTCCTCTCTCTTTGTTTTTTTTCAAGCCTTTGATCATGGAGAACTCACCATTGCATGCCTTCTAACCAAGAAGAAGATAAGAACAACAATCTCCCTTCCTACAACACACATAATAGGGTTATTTATCAACATTGGATTTTGGCTTTGTTGAGGTGGCAAGCAAGATTAAGGAGGTTTAAAGTGTAACACCCTCATTTTATATCTTGAAAATAATTAATATTTCCAAATCATTGAATACTTTCTATCAAAAGTCGGGACTGAAAATTTTTTCCCTTTTCAATGTTTACTTGCTTATTTATAAATCTTTCTTTCGTGGACAAATAAATTGAATTCGGCGTAATATTATTTTAACTACGAAAAAAAAGCTCTCGAGACAATGTCTTTTAAACATAGTAAAACATCTTCGTAGCCCTTATTAGAATATATTATTTATCTCTCGAGTTTGATCGAATGTATAAAATATAGACTTATTGTCGAATCCTTTTTGAATCAAAATCAGATTATGCGGAAGTAAAAGTAATACTTATGGGGCACTGCTGAGGTAAATAAAACATAACATATATATCATAACATAAAACCCCATCAGTATCATCAGTTGCAAGTAGTAATAGTCGAGATAGCAAGTTTGGTGAAATATATACAAACCAGCTGCATAAAATAAACCTCACTCTAAGACCTCTCAAAGTATATACAATATATCACATAATCCAAAAGTAGAAGTCCCAGAGCAGGTCATCCATGTCCTCAGCAGCTCCTCAGATCCTCCACAGCTCTATCCCTAGGATCTAGGATCCAAAACATCCATGTTATGTAGGCTCCTATGAACTAGCAGGTCCACCTCTAGCAGAAACAGTCGGCTCGACATGCACCTCCTCCTCGTCCTCATCCTCCAAAGGGTCCTCCTCGACCGCGCCTGACTGTGGAGAGACCCCACCACTGGGTCTAGGATCTGAAGAAGCAGTCCTCTCAAAATCAGTCGGACCAGGAGAAGGAGTCTCCTCAGTGACAACTCTATGGGAGGAAGGATGAGAACGAGTGGCAGCTCTGAAACGAAAACTATGAAATCGACGCACAGGTCGAGCCGGGGGTGGTCCTCTATATGTATAAAAGGGTGGAACATGCATAGTGTAGACTAAAGGGATCCTAAATCGATGAGGTTGCACTCGCACCAGAGGGTTAGGGTGGTAGAGAGTGATCTCCACCTCCCCCTCAAAAGTGGCACGGTGCTCCTCAAACGTCCATATGCCACTAGGGATAGGGCGTATCTCGATGCAAGCTAGGTATCTAGCCATCAACTAAACAGGGCACAGGGAGTAAGTATACACATATACATAATTGATAAAGACTAAAATTGCAACCACAAGTATGTCATGGACAGATAACAATGCAAGTACATATGAGCACACCAATTTTTCAACATTATATCTCTTATAATGCAAGTGGCATGATGTATGATTTTCTATCCACAACTGAGGCCTCTAAAAGTCCATCTTGGACATCCATCCAATACACCCTTGTGTTCCCGGAACACTGACATTCGTTCCTAGAACGTAATGCCAAACCATACTTGGATAATAAGCATCACTCCCGGAGTGTGAAACACGTTCCTAGAACGCATAAAAACCAGGTCCCGGACACTGGCCACATTCCCAGAATGTGTCATCAAGTAGGTCACAATTTGGTACTCCCGGAGTACCCTCCTCATATTCCCAGAATATGATAAACGTTCCTACCAACCAAACTTCCATTCTATATGGATGCACATCCTCAAGGTTGGTTTTATCTTTAGTTTAATTACTGTGATTTAGAAATATTTCAAGTTCTCTTTTGAATGATTAATTTGAGGCATAATCTTTGGCATAAACATTCTCTCTTGAATTATTTCAAAAACATGCCATTAGGCCTAGATTGGGAAAACATAACCAATGTAACACCCCGATTCGACAACTTGAAAACATAAATTAAATATAGTGAAAATTAGGGCCATTTTTTTTAAACATGTAAAGCATGAACATGAGAACATTTAACTTTTCAAATGATAGTTACAATTAAAAACTCACATTCTCATATTCATAACCTTTCAAGTTCCAAATTGAGATGTCACAAGACACCGCACCTTGGAACTTGTTTTCAAAAACATCATTTAAAACGTAGCCCGTTTAATTGTTTCAAAACATCAGTATAAATAAAACTTTTGCCGGGGTACAGTATGATAGAGCTGGGCAACTAGGAACTTACAATGGAGTACAATGCTCTGGGGGATTACCTATCCTCTAGTCGTACTCCCTAAGACTCCTCATCTAACTCCGAGTCTTGGTAGATCCCGCTCTCGTTCCGCCAGTAGAGTTTTCCTCATCTGCTGTCCCAGAGATTTCTCCACCGAGTCGTCTCCTTTTAACGGAGATGTTCCTACCTCTCGAACATGCTAGATCTGGAACCTCAATCTCTTTTGCATCTAATGATCGTACGGAATTTTTCCAGAGAAAGGCAGAAGTACAGGAGAAGAGGAGAACAGGAGAGAGTAAGCTACCCAAACAATTATGTCGACTATGTGGAATTACAGTAGACAAATATTAAGGAAAAACAATAAACAATAAACAATAACATGACATAATCCTCAACAAATAATTGACACAAAAACAAACTCAACATCGCATAATAGCATTCTTAAAATCTTTCTCATCAACTTTTGAAACTCTTATCCATTCTTTTTTTTTCCACCATACTTTTCCAATTTCATCACGCGTTCCAAGAATCCTTTCTTATATATGTCTTATAAATCTTATTCGATTCCCGATATCTTTGATGTACTTTTCTTTGAAACATCTTTGTCTCTTAAGTTTTAGCATTCCGGTTCACTCAATGATGGGGGGGGGGGACATCATCATTGAGGAAGTCACACACGTCTACATCTCCTCGGTCGTCCACCCAACCTAGTGTAACATCCCTAATTCAAACCCAAGCATAATTAGTGAATTAATAAGTTTAAAGTGTAAGGAATGGGTAGATTAATTGCTTAAAGAATTTTGGGAGCAATGTGAGTAGTAATTATGAGTACTAGGGGTTGTGTAGGAGAGATTTGAAGCAACGGGCAAAATTATCTAATCGAAATCGGGGGTTAAATCGGCGTTTCAAATGTTAGAAACCAGCCGAAAATAGAAAATTAGGAATTTATTATAGGATGCTAAGAAATTAAATTCCACCGTTGGATGTGAAGTTTAAGGGGTTAAGAAGCTTGTCTAAAAATTTGGACCCGATCCGACGGTTAACGAAAAAGTTACGGCGAATCGAAGATTGGAAGTCTGATTCTCGCCCAGGCGGGTGCACTGTTCATTGGTGCACCAGACCGTGAAAAACCCGCCTAGGCGAGGCACCAATTCGCCCAGGCGCGCGACCAAAATTCCCAACGCGCATCAGATGCGCAGCGCGCGCAGGCGCACGCCTTTCCGCGCCCAGGCGCGCGGATGCGTGTTTCACGCACCAGCACCTTAAAATGGTGCATCTGCCTCCCTCCTCCCTCATTTTCCAACCCTCTCTTCCACTCTCTTCACACTCCCTCTCCCTCCTCCGTCCAGCACCACCAACCACCTCCAGCCACCACCCCAAGAGCCACCATGAGCACCTCCCTCTCTCCCTTCCTCTCTTGATCTCTCTCTCTCCCTACTCTCTTTCTCTCTCTTCTTGGAACCCCATTTCTCTCTCCACCACTACACCCACCACCACACCCACCACCATGAACCACCACCCACCACCACCACTATAAGCACCCTTCCCCTTTCTTTCCCCTATTGATTTGAGTTCCCTTTCTCTCTTCCTCCTCCCTTGATGTTTCTCTCTCCTCTAGGGCTTCCTCTCTCCTTCCACCGGATCTCACCGGCGTCGTTACCGACCGTGATCGCACCGGGCTTGTGTTGGGTACCCCGAGGCTCGAAGCTTTTGCCTTGATCCAGCCGCGATCGTTCTCGCTAGCGAGGAGCAACACCGACGCCGTCATCGTCGCCGTGCTACAACCCAGGTTCTTTTTAAAAGAAAGCCCGAGGTAAGAAGGGTTCGTATTACCTCTACTTAAGAAGTAAATTCTAGGAGTTTATAGTGGTGACTAGGAATAGGGTAATTAAGGAATAAGTT
The DNA here is from genome assembly GCA_037953625.1 of Crotalaria pallida. Classification (NCBI taxonomy): domain Eukaryota; kingdom Viridiplantae; phylum Streptophyta; class Magnoliopsida; order Fabales; family Fabaceae; genus Crotalaria; species Crotalaria pallida. The sequence goes on from CM075653.1 coordinate 32,265,803, forward strand.
AGTGAACCTTAGGGTATTCCCCGCAAATATAAATGGTTTAAGTAAATTGACAATGGAATAAATTGAATGTGCATAGAGTGAGCCCCGGAGTGAATGAATGTGATAAAGTATTAAAATAGTTAATATGGAACTAAAGTGTAGAAAAAAACACAAAATAAAATCGAGGGAAATTAGTTAAGGGAAAACCAGTGAAACGTGAGTGTAAAAGAATATAGGGTAACTGTAATAAGACAATGAGAGGGAATGTAATTGTGACGGTGAAGTAAAATGGTTTAATGTAATAGGGAAAATAAATTAAGTTAATAAGGTAGGGTAGTCGAAGGGAATAACGATATAAGAAAAATAAGGAAATAATATTGAGAGAGAGAAATTATAGAAAAAATTCAGAATTAGAAAAGGGAATTAAAATATAACGACTATACTAACGCTAAGTAGAATTTGTTGGAAAACTACACTCGGTGGTTTAAACAAATAGGAACACTAGGAGAACACCTAGAAGGGGGGGTTGAATAGGTGTTATAGAAACTTTGAAAGATTTTCGCAAGAAATAAATCTAAACGATTAAAACCAATGAAAATCAATCAATTAACAAATATTATATGATCAGAGATTAAGCGGAAACAATCAACACCAATATTCTTATTGATTCACCTAGGTTATGAAAATGATTTTCCCCAAATTAATTTGAACAATAAAGATTCAATTCAATCAAATATAGAAAAATCACTTTTTCTAGGTTTTCAATCAAGAACACAATTAAAGACTTGAATTGTAAAGAGTGAAGAGTTTAGAGATACGACACAGTGATTTATCCTGGTTCACTTTCATCCACTTGAAAGCTACTCCAGTCCCCTCTTCAACCAAGAGAGATTCTTCACTATGAGGAATTAGAGTTTCTCAAATTACAAGTAAATGCCTCACAAGACTCCCTTCTTGCTAGCCTACAAGAGATACCACACCCTTGCCTTGTAATCCTATTGATATCTAATCTAACCTCTTCTCTTGCTTGCCGATATCCACAACAAGACTTCCAATTGCTTGCTTCACTCACAAGACTTCCAATTGCTTGTTCTTCAACAAGGCTTCCAAGTGCTTGATGAAATGCCTCACCCAGGCTTCCAAATAACTTTGCTTGATTTCACAAAATCAAGGCTTCCAATGTTGTAGAATGTTTGCCTCTTGCAATGATTACAACTCAAATAAAAACAAAATAACAATCCTATGAATCTCTTTCAAAAGCTATGAAAAGATCAACATGAGAGATTCAAGGTTCTTGATCAAAGAATATGAAAATGAGAGCTTTGATCTTGAGAGAGTGAGAGAGAATAGTGTGGCTTTGATTCTTTGTAAAATTGTGTATCAAAATGATTCTAGTTGATAGAAATGATTAGGAAAAGGTTTATATAGAATACCCAAAAGTTGGAGCAACTTTGAATGGCTTTTGAGAAGTGAAAAACGTATTTAAAAAACCATATCTGATCAAGTTACTCGAGTGAAATGAGTGTTACTCGAGTAATACAAAAGCTGCATAAATTTCACTCGAGTGAAAAAGGTTTTACTCGAGTAAAAGTTCAGATAATCGATTATCAAAAGTTTGTTAATCGATTATCAGTTCAAAAGACACAGCTAATCAATTATCAAAATCTGTTAATCGATTATTAACATTAAAAATCACTTAAAACTTGTTTTCTCAAAAACTAAACCTTTTCTTTCAAACCTTTAAGACACCTATTGATTTTAGGCAAAGTCAATACTCAAAATATGATATAATCATGCAATCAAAAGAGATTCACTACCCTCTAATAAACTCTACCCAAACTCATAAACTAAAAGACTTGTGAGGCAAAAGATAAAACAATAAAACATAAACTACCAAACTAAGTCTTCATGAGTTGGTTCTCTCTTCATAACTTGATGTTTGTTGTTGCTTGTTGAGCTTGAACTTGATCAACACATTTGTAGCTTGTTCAAAACCTTTTGGCATTTATCAAAACATTCTTCATGGATCTTACAGAATTGGATGTAAACTTGAATAATTAATAAAAGGAAAAAGGAAAAAAAAGGAAAAGGAAGAGAAGAAGAAAAAGAAAAGAAAGGGAATAGGGAAGTAATTAAAAGAAATTAAAAGAATTAAAGAGAATTAAGGGACTAAAAGTAAAGAGAAAAGACTAAGGCGAATCAATAATGAAGAATAACAAGGAACAATGGAAAATAAAAGGAAAGAGGCTAAGGATGTATGCAGATCATCTGCCTGTGGTTGCATACATCGTAAATAAATGGTGGGCGTATGCAGATCATCTGCTTGTGCATACGTCGGAAATAAAATTGTGGGTGTATGCAGATCATCTGCTTGTGGTTGCATACATCATAAATAAAGTTGTGGATAAGATGGTGGATATATGCAGATCATCTGCTTGTGGTTGCATATATCGTAAATAAATTGTTGGTGTATGCAGATCATCTGCTTGTGGTTGCATACATCGTAAATAAGTGGTGGGGGTATGAAGATCATCTGCTTGTGGTTGCATACCTCGTAAATAAATAGTAGGTGTATGCAGATCATCTACTTGTGGTTGCATACATCGTAGACAAATTATGAGTGTATGCAGATCGTCTGTCTGCGGTTGCGTACACGGGTATGTGTAGATCTCTGTTTGAGGTTACACACAATGGAATAAAAAGGAAATAAAAATGGAAAAGATAATGAAAATGGTAAGGGAAAGGAAAAATGGATAATCGAATGAATACTGGAAAATGAAATAAGAAAGTGAACAATGGGAATGATATAGGAACTAGAGGAAATAAATAAGGGTAGTAATTATGGAAATGCTAAGTATAAGTGGCAAATGGAAAATGGATAAAGTATGGAAATGAGAGAATGATAAGAGAATAGAAAATTAAATGAATGTGAGAATAAGTAAAGATCTAGAAGAGATTAATTAATTGAATAAAGGATGTTAAGAATTGGGTAGACTTGGTTTATTGCTATGTCTCTTTTAGGATCTATCTTTTTAAGTTCTGTGTAATGCTACCCTTCTTGCTATATTTTTACAGGTACTGAAGTGGAGCTTACATGGGACATGGCCGAGCAGGATTTTCAGTCCACTACGTGGAGTGAATATATATTATTTTGAGTGGACAACTATTTTGCAATTTAAAATATGTAATAGTTGTACGCCCTGAACTTGTACTACTTGGGCACTAGAATCTGATCTGGATATTTTATCTATTGTGCGCTATGTTTTTAAATATTCTGGACTGACAGGTTTTACGAAGAAACTTTGGGAAAGTCCGAAAAACAGAGGAAACTCTGCCGGATTTTCCTAAGAATTTTTATAAATAAAATAATTAGAAAGAAATTTTCAAACTCTGATTTTATTTAAAACCTAAAATTAACGAATAAAAGTGAGAGTGTTACACCTAGTCGGAAGCAAACAGGAGTACAGGACCTTTACCACGCGGGCACGACAGCTGTCTCAACAATCAATTGGTCCCAGACCAGGAGGACTACAGCCTCAAATCAATTCATATCATATCATTCATATCAAGGAACATTGTCTCAACTCACAGTGGTGTTTAAGGGAACTAGAGGAATTCGTCAAGGTGATCCTCTGTCTCCTCTCCTTTTTGTTCTAGCTATGGAGGTGCTAACTAGAGGTTCGCAAAAGGCTGCATTACATTGAAATTTTAGATTCCACCCTTTATGCAAAACTCACAGATTAATCAACATGGTTTTTGCTGATGATCTGATGGTTTTTTGTAAGGGGCACTCAGCCAGTGTGGAAATTGTTTTTCTAGCTATGAAGGAGTTTGCTGAAAGCTTAGGTTTGGAGGCTAATAGAGATAAGTCTCAGGTGTTTATGGTAGGGGTTCAAGCAGCTAGGGAGAATGATATTCTCAACACCTCTGGATTTCAGAAAGGGGGTTTTCCTTTCAGATACTTAGGTGTTCCTATTTCAACTAAGAAATGGTCAAATGCTACTTGTTCTATCCTTATTGACAAGATCAGTAAAAGAATCAATTCTTGAAGGTCTAAAAACCTCTCTTATCAGGCAAGATGCACCCTTATTAATTCTGTTCTAATGTCTATGCACACTTATTGGGCTTCTATTTTTATGCTTCCTAAAGCAGTTCTAAAGGGTGTGGAGAAGAAGTGCAGGGAATTTTTGTGGGGTGTGAATTCAGAGGGAAATTATCAAGCTTCAGTGGCATGGGAGTCAGTTTGTAGACCTAAGAAGAATGGGGGCTTGGGCATCAAAAATGCTATTTTGTGGAATATGGCTGCAATAGGTAAGCAAATTTGGCATATTGGTGCTAAAAAGGATTGTCTATGGGTAAAATGGATTAGCTCCATTTACTTAAAAGAAAGGGATTTTTGGCAGATTGAACAGAGGCAAGGAGATAGTTGGCACTGGAAACAACTTGTCAAGGTGAAAAACAAATTAATTACTGGATTTAATGGTGATTATTGGAATGCTACTGGATCAGGGATATACACAATCAACAGTGGCTATCATTTCCTTCTGGGGTCTATTCCTATGTTTCATCTTCATCGTTTTGTGTGGAATTCTACTTCGATTCCTAAACATATGTTTATTTCTTGGCTAGCTGTGCTAAATAGACTAAAAACGAAAGACAGATTATTTATGCATGATTGTACCTGTGTTCTATGCAATAACAGTGAGGAGACTCGGAACCACCTATTCTTCGAATGTCCATGGTCGCAAGAGCTTCTGGAATCAGCTTGTCTGTGGCTAGGGATAAACAATTGGCATTATAAATTTATGAATTGGAGTAGATGGATCTTGCATGCTTTCAAAGATAGAACAAGGAGGAAGTGCATATTTACCTTGTATTCAGCAGTTTTGTATGGTATCTGGACTGAGAGGAACAATCGCATCTTCAATGGAGCTCATAGATCTATGGCTGGTGTGCTGCATGCGTTGAGGAAGGAGATGGCTTTGAGGATAGCTTTCTGCTTTCCCAATTTCAGGAACTGGAAGGACAGGGCGTTAGTTGACCGAATCTGGTCTGAACATTAGTGTTTTTTCTTTGTTTTGTTTTGGTTTGGGCTGGCTTGGTTGTGGGCCGGTGTTCTTTTTCTTTGGTTTAATCCTCCTAGTCTAGTGAACCCTTCCTAGAAGGTGGCATTGGGTCCATGGTGTGATTTGTATGATTTTTTGTTTTTTGCTTGTGGTTTAATAATATTTTTTATTTTACCAAAAAAAAAAACTCACAGTGGCAAATCACAATGCCCCGTTCCAGTCCCTCTCACTATTCTAGACTTGCACTCAAGGGGGTGACAGTATGATTTCTAGTTCGCGGTGCAGAACTTACTATGGCATTGGACCCAGTCCCTACCACGTTAGTACGCCACATGTGGGATTCGTTCCGCCTAGAAATATACTCCAGGCTTCTTGACGTTTCACCGTCCTAGCACTTCCCTCATGCAATCTCCACCTGAGTATCCGCAGATACCCATAGTATCTTCCTCTCCACTACTTCGATACGACACTCATACCTCACCGCGTTTGTAAATGTCTTTTAAAGTCTTTTATAGTTTTAGCGTTTAATTAGCGGCTGAATCCTAACAGTCGGTTCATCCTTGGTGCATCCCTTCAATGAAACCCGACCACTAATCGCAATCTGTTCCCCCAAAATCTCAACGGCAATATTGCATCACATTTCTTTCTCATGCGTCTCATTGACATTATTCTCATCAACATCATCAGCATCTTTTCTCATCCTCTTTGTTCAGCAACATCGTCATCAGCATCATTCTCCTCGGTGGTCGTTCAGTAGCACCATCAGTGTCGTACTCCTCAGTTGTCGTTCAGCACCATCAGCATTGTCCTCCATCATCACACTTCCGCTCGCCTCGCCAGGCATTTCTTGTCACTATCTCGAGCATTATCTATTTCATTTCCGTTCTTTTTCAAACTTAATCATTAATTTTCCTTCATTCATCATTTATCTCTTTTGCATTCCATTCACGTTACGATTTATCTCTTTCTCAATGCTCCCACAATTCTTATCATTCTTCTTCACAATTCATTTTCTCTTTTAGTCTTATTTCCACATCATCATTTCATATTTCAGGGTAGAATCAAACATCTTTTAACAAATAATTAAATCATTTCACATACTAAACTAAACCAGCAACTCATGCATAATTAACAAAAACAAACATCATATCATCTCAACAAACATATTAATTATAGACAACACTTCGATCTCAGCGACTTGTAGGGACAGCCAAACACTTAACAACAAAAAAAAAACAACAAACAACAATCACTATCCCTCTACATCGCCTAATGAGATCGGGCCCAATCTTTGAGATGATTGGACGCCTTAATATGTTGCCTAATACCACGACGTCTTAAGGGGAGCTTCTCTCTCACCTCGATGACGAAACATCCAAAATCTTTCCAAGGTTCCCGTTGCTAGCTTTACATCGTTCCCTTCGCGTCCGTCACCCGTACTAGAACATTTTTCCCGTGCGTTAGAACGATTTACGTGGATTCTTAATTTCCTTTTGAAAACTCGTTATGACAATTCTTTTCTTGAAAATACATTGCTAATATTCAAAAAGTTTCAAATCCAAATTTTAAATTTTATAAAAATGCTTCCAGGAAAAATTTGAAACAAAACATAATTCATTTCTCTTATTTTAAAAACACTCTTGTTATAAAATTAGTGTTTTTATACTTTAAAACAGAATATCAGAAATCCCAGAAAGTAAAATTTCAAAACCACACATTGAAAATCTTTCAAGACACAAAACTTTAAGAAGACAAGATTCCAAATTGATTTGAGTCATTTTAAATCACATTTTTAAATAAAACATTTTCAATTTCTTTTAAAATACAAACATAGGTTTTTCACAAACAAGACTCACAGACAGTTTCAAAACAACCTCAACTTAACACATTCACTTAGTACCAATAACAACCACATACCATCAGTAATAACAACATTCACATACAAGTTTCAAAGTATTCACAGAAGTCACATTTCACATCATTCGAAATTATTAATTAAATTCCAACCTTAATAAATTAATTAAATTACTCTTAAAATAATAGTTTAAACTTAATCTTTTAAATCACTCAACAAAACCGAATCAAACACATGGTTAACAATTAAATTTTAAAACCTGAAATCATTGGGTTAATATTACAAAATTCCTTTTCGCATAATCAAACCAACTTATTTATTTTTATTTCTAAAAACCGAAAAGAATCAATGAAGATACATACACACACATCATTTTCATCATGTACCTAGGACATAGCTATAATCAAAAGTCATTTCATGAAAACAATTTTCCAACTACATGCGTATGCTTTGGCCGACTCATGCATACATGGTTTTGCAAAGATTTAATGCACACATAATCATGGAATCATGAAATCATTTCCTTTATTTTGATCTAGAAACCGTGAGCATACAATAAGGAGATTATCAATTTTAATTCCTTTTCCAAAACTTAAATCAAGACACAATTTAGATCACAAAGCATTCCAAAGATTCACATACATTTTCTTTCAAAAACCTAATCATGGCATGCAACCACTTTTAAAACTCTCATATTCAATTAGTCTCATCATGCATGTACCCTAAATGAGGAACAAACCTAGTTACCTACTTCTCCTAGGATGGTCGAATCTCATAATGCAAGGAGACAAGGTTTTTCATTTATTTTTCAACACATCCACATCAACCTTCACAAAATAGACCTCAAGTTCATCATTTAATAAAAATTAAAGTAAAGACCTTACTTTAACTTCATAAAAATAACATGCATGAATATAAAATTACTAGATCAAATCTTAGAACAAACATACATTAACAAAATAAACACATAGAGCTTATTTTGCAAACATGGCCGAATGGCCTCACAAAATATAGCACTCACAAAACCAAATACTAGATCAAATTATGCACATAACCAACACTAGGTGTAAACATGTTTATTCTTGAAAATCATTTTAAAACTTGTTACTTAATTTTTTCTTTAAAACCGTATGACATAGAGGAAGAAAAACAATTTTTTTGCTTGAAAATAACATGCAAATCAAGGATCTTAATTTTTCACTTCATAAATCAAAGATCATTACATGCACATACTTAAATCAAGTAGGATCATCATTAAACAAACATGCAAAGCTAAAGACTTAAATTCTTTTACAAATCAAGTTTTAGATCATAGACTTATTCATCAAACAATCATGAAGACACATAGATCAAGATCTAACAAGAAGGTTCAACATGCAAAAACCAAAGATTTTTACTTTATTAATAGTCAAATTTAAATCATGAATTATCTTGTCAAATAACAACATAAACATACATGGATCACGATTTAGAGTGATAAAATTAAACATGCAAGAAAGATAAGTTTAGGTGTCACAAAATCTTAGTTTTCTTTAGATCTTTAAAGGTTTAGTTTTGAAAAATATTTGATCCATCAAAAGACTTTGAACATAAACATAAAGCATAAAGTCTAACCTATTACAAATTACTTTAAGTCTTTAAAGTCAAAGATTAAAGAAGATCAACACATAAGTTCATCTCTCAATCATAAAAATGAACATGCAAAGAAAGAAAATAAAATAGATCTACAAACAAAAGAGAAAAACTACACTATTACAAATCCTCTTTCTTGCTCTTCAAATCCTACCATGAAAGGGTTGATCTTCTAGCTTTCCTAGTGTTTGGATCTTCAAGAACAAGGCTTGATCAAGCCCTTAATCGCCTCCTCCTTCTTCCTATGTCTCGGCCTCTCCTCCCTCTCTCTTTCTCTATTTCTTTTCTTTTCTTTCTCTAAGAGTTTGATAAGTCTCTTAGAGTGAGTTTGTGTTTTAAAGGAAATGAATTGGTGAAGGGAAGTGGAATGAGGAAATGAACTAAGGCTTCTTGGATATATAGACCAATTCACAATTCCCTCTTTTCCCTTAAGTTGGTTCGGCTACAACACAAATGAGAGGGGCGGTTTTGGGCTTACAAAAACTTGCATGGGTGAATTTTATCAAATGGAGGGGACAAGGTATCATGGCTAGGTTTTTAGGGCTCACTCTAGGCTTGAGTATTAGTTAGTTTTTGGTTAGGATTTGCTACTTAGTTTGGTCAAGTTTCTAACTAGGTTTCCTCATGGTTATGGCTTATCTTACTCACTAAGCTTCTAGAAAATAGTCCTAGCTTATACATACCATACACACACACGTATATCCCACATACATACATACACCTACATACCTTAGCACACACATGCACACATACATGCTTCACATTTTTATTTTCTATTATAATTTCTAATTCATGCAAACATTTCTTTAATTAATCACATTCACATAATCAATTTCATGCATCACACAGTATACACACATCAAACCAAACACTCATCACATAAAAATTTCAAGCCAAATCAATAAATTTATTTTCTTAAAGATACAAATTCCAAAATTCGTATTTCATAACTCTGAAAAATAATTTTTATAAATCAACCCAGAAAATTCTAAAAATTACATTTTTAAAATCTAAGTTTCAAGACGATCGTTTTGACATAAAGATCATAAAAATCCGAATTACGGTTAAAAAGATACGAATTTTCAAAGTTAACAATTCAAAAACTTCATTTCAAATAAAAATCACTTTTCAATAAAATCACAACTAATTTCTTATGACTCAAATCAACAAAAATAATTCACTTCTCATTTATAAAAACACTTTTGTTTATAAAAATCCTTGAAAAACATCATTTTATTCTTTCTTACGCAAGTACCTTTCTGAAAATCTTTTATAAATCAGAACTTCCAGGTTTCTTTTAACAAAATTCGTTCACCCACGTACGGGAAAAATGCGGGATGTTACATTCTCCCCAACTTGAAGATTTCTCATCCCCGAGAAATGATGTGCAAAATCTGTTTGATCGGCGGACGCGTAGCTCCATGAAGAATTTTTTTTCCTTCTTTAATTGTCGCATTCATCGCATCTTCGAATTCACATCGTCGACTCATCTCTCTTAAGAGCTGATCAGACGGATTACTTGCAAAAGTAATCTCTCCAAGGACTTTCAATAACGAACATGGTAGGTTACAAATGATATGGTTTCACTGGTAACAAAAGACCGAAAGGTTCAAAGGCATCAAAATATTGTCAAACTGACAGGGTTACGTTTAATTAAGGTCAAGATACTACCATACTCAGGGTTACCTTTTTATCGTTGGTTCAAGCCTAAACAAACTATTTCTCAAAAACTCACGTTTCCAACTACTCCCCAACTTAAATGACTCATACCTCTATACACCACATTCATCATCACAGGCTTTAACCTCTAAATACTCCTATCCTTCACCACTTTTTGGTCCATCTTACGAAATTTCCCATCACTTAGCTCCGTTCTATCCTTTGGTTGCCTTATATCTCACCAACTAATGGGCCTTATCAGACTCCTATGATCACTATTTTATCCACCTTTTACTCTAACGACCAGTAATCATACACCACATCTCACTTCTTATCTCTTAACACTGGATCATATAACTTAAACATTCTAAACCGTTTTCCACTTCTCAAAATTTTTCCTCGTCTCCTAAACCATCATGATTCCTCAACTCCAAAACCCATTATCCATTACCACATCAGATCCTAACTTTTTACTTAACCTTGAGTTAATCACTTAAAGATTCTAACCACAAATTCCATCACCTTATCACTTCGACTCTACCATATCCTCACTCATTCACCTCTATCTATCCATTTTACGACTCAAATCCAGACATTTACGATTCTAAATCCTAAACATCACCTTAATTTCTTCTTTGTCTCAACACCATTTAAACCATTATTCCGACCCATCCGACATCAAAACCCTTAGTCCTAATCCCTTCACATAACTCACCACTTATCTAAAACTCAAAAAGGACATTTCTATTTTCTCCAAGACTTATACTTTTTCATTCATACCAACTAGTCCTTACTCTCCTTGATCCTCACAACTCTCCTAACATCACTTCACCACTGACTCTCTATTCTAGAATTGTCTACTTGACCTATATGGGGTATCAGGGTTCGGATTCCTCATCAAAATTTTAAGGAAAAGGTAGATGTCTGGTCAAAAGATCAAGGGAAGAAAGTTTTGGGTTCATCAGTAATCAAGGCTTCATTAAAAATCATGGGTTAAGATTTTCAGAAAAAGGTTCTTTCAAACTTCATGCCAAAGCAATTTTGGCATCACATAAGGTTTATACAAGAAAAGCTTCAACAATAAAAGAGAGTTCTAGTCACAGGACAAGATCTCAAATAACTTAGAGGTTATCACAAACAAAGGGGTTCACAACAAAGAAGAGTCGGAAGAAGATCCGAATCATGCATCAACATCCCGTGACGACACCGATCTCTGCTCCCCGTCTTCGCTGTAGACGAAAGCCAATACTCTCCAGGGAAAACGTCAGCATACTCCTAGCACTTCTATCTTTATCTATCGCTACCTTAATACTAACGCACACACGAAGACACACAGCAGAGTATGTAAGTCCATGTATAAGGTTACTTAGTTCAACCATTGCTCTGATACCATAACTGTAACACCCCGATTCGGCAACTTGAAAACATAAATTAAATATAGTGAAAATTAGGGCCATTTTTTTAAAACATGTAAAGCATGAACATGAGAACATTTAACTTTTCAAATGATAGTTACAATTAAAAACTCACGTTCTCATATTCATAACCTTTCAAGTTCCAAATCGAGATGTCACAAGACACCGCACCTTGAAACTTGTTTTCAAAAACATCATTTAAAACGTAGCCCGTTTAATTGTTTCAAAACATCAGTATAAATAAAACTTTTGCCGGGGTACAGTATGATAGAGCTAGGCAACTAGGAACTTACAATGGAGTACAATGCTCTAAGGGATTACCTATCCTCTAGTCGTACTCCCTAAGACTCCTCATCTAACTCCGAGTCTTGGTAGATCCCGCTCTCATTCTGCCAGTAGAGTTGTTATCATCTGCTGTCCCAGAGATTTCTCCACCGAGTCGTCTCCTTTTAACAGAGATAATCCTACCTCCCGAACAAGCTGGATCTGGAACCTCAATCTCTTTTGCATCTAATGATCGTACGAAATTTTTCCAGAGAAAGGCAAAAGTACAAGAGAAGAGGAGAACAGGAGAGAGTAAGCTACCCAAACAGTTATGTCGACTATGTGGAATTACAGTAGGCAAATATTAAGGAAAAACAATAAACAACAAACAATAACATGACATAATCCTCAACAAATAATTGACACAAAAACAAACTCAACATCGCATAATAGCATTCTTAAAATCTTTCTCATCAACTTTTGAAACTCTTATCCATTCTTTTTTTTCCACCATACTTTTCCAATTTCATCACGCGTTCCAAGAATCCTTTCTTATATATGTCTTATAAATCTTATTCGATTCCCGATATCTTTGATGTACTTTTCTTTGAAACATCTTTGTCTCTTAAGTTTTAGCGTTCCGGTTCACTCAATGATGGGGGTGGGGGACATCATCATTGAGGAAGTCACACACGTCTACATCTCCTCGGTCATCCACCCAACCTAGTCGGAAGCAAACAGGAGTACAGGACCTTTACCACGCGGGCACGACATCTGTCTCAACAATCAATTGGTCCCAGACCAGGAGGACTACAGCCTCAAATCAATTCATATCATATCATTCATATCAAGGCACACTGTCTCAACTCACAGTGGCAAATCACAATGCCCCGTTCCAGTCCCTCTCACTGTTCTAGACTTGCATTCAAGGGGGTGACAGTATGATTTCTAGTTCGCGGTGCAGAACTTACCACGACATTGAACCCAGTCCCTACCACGTTAGTACGCCACATGTGGGATTCGTTCCGCCTAGAAATATACTCCAGGCTTCTTGACGTTTCATCGTCCTTGCCCTCCCCTCATGCAATCTCCACCTGAGTATCGGTAGATACCCATAGTATCTTCCTCTCCACTACTTCGATACGACACTCATACCTCACCGCGTTTGTAAATGTCTTTTAAAGTCTTTTATAGTTTTAGCGTTTAATTAGCGGCTGAATCCTAACAGTCGGTTCATCCTTGGTGCATCCCTTCAATGAAACCCGACCACTAATCGCAATCTGTTCCCCCAAAATCTCAACGGCAATCTTGCATCACATTTCTTTCTCATGCGTCTCATTGACATTATTCTCATCAACATAATCAGCATCTTTTCTCATCCTCTTTGTTCAGCAACATCGTCATCAGCATCATTCTCCTCGGTGGTCGTTCAGTAGCACCATCAGTGTCGTTCTCCTCAGTTGTCGTTCAGCACCATCAGCATTGTCCTCCATCATCACACTTCCGCTCGCCTCGCCGGGCATTTCTTGTCACTATCTCGAGCATTATCTATTTCATTTCCGTTCTTTTTCAAACTTAATCATTAATTTTCCTTCATTCATCATTTATCTCTTTTGCATTCCATTCACGTTACAATTTATCTCTTTCTCAATGCTCCCACAATTCTTATCATTCTTCTTCACAATTCATTTTCTCTTTTAGTCTTATTTCCACATCATCATTTCATATTTCAGGGTAGAATCAAACATCTTTTAACAAATAATTAAATCATTTCACATACTAAACTAAACCAACAACTCATGCATAATTAACAAAAACAAACATCATATCATCTCAACAAACATATTAATTATAGACAACACTTCGATCTCAGCGACTTGTAGGGATAGCCCAACACTTAACAACAAAAAAAAAAAACAAACAACACTCACTATCCCTCTACATCGCCTAATGAGATCGGGCCCAATCTTTGAGATGATTGGACGCCTTAATATGTTGCCTAATACCACGACGTCTTAAGGGGAGCTTCTCTCTCACCTCGATGACGAAACATCCGAAAGCTTTCCAAGGTTCCCGTTGCTAGCTTTACATCATTCCCTTCGCGTCTGTCACCCGTACTAGAACATTTTTCCCGTGCGTTAGAACGATTTACGTGGATTCTTAATTTCATTTTGAAAACTCGTTAAGACAATTCTTTTCTTGAAAATACATTGCGAATATTCAAAAAGTTTCAAATCCAAATTTTTGATTTTATAAAAATGCTTCCAGGAAAACTTTGAAACAAAACATAATTCATTTCTCTTATTTTAAAAACACTCTTGTTATAAAATTAGTGTTTTTATACTTTAAAACAGAATATCAGAAATCCCAGAAAGTAAAATTTCAAAACCACACATTGAAAATCTTTCAAGACACAAAACTTTAAGAAGATAAGATTCCAAATTGATTTGAGTCATTTTAAATCACATTTTTAAATAAAACATTTTCAATTTCTTTTAAAATACAAACATAGGTTTTTCACAAACAAGACTCACAGACAGTTTCAAAACAACCTCAACTTAACACATTCACTTAGTACCAATAACAACCACATACCATCAGTAATAACAACATTCACATACAAGTTTCAATGTATTCACAGAAGTCACATTTCACATCATTCGAAATTATTAATTAAATTCCAACCTTAATAAATTAATTAAATTACTCTTAAAATAATAGTTTAAACTTAATCTTTTAAATCACTCAACAAAACCGAATCAAACACATGGTTAACAATTAAATTTTAAAACCTGAAATCATTGGGTTAATATTACAAAATTCCTTTTCGCATATTCAAACCAACTTATTTATTTTTATTTCTAAAAACCGAAAAGAATAAATGAAGATACATACACACACATCATTTTCATCAAGTATATAGCATCATGTACCTAGGACATAGCTATAATCAAAAGTCATTTCATGAAAACAATTTTCCAACTACATGCATATGCTTTGGCCGACTCATGCATACATGGTTTTGCAAAGATTTAATGCACACATAATCATGGAATCATGAAATCATTTCCTTTATTTTGATCTAGAAACCGTGAGCATACAATAGGGAGATTATCAATTTTAATTCCTTTTCCAAAACATAAATCAAGACACAATTTAGTCACAAAGCATTCCAAAGATTCACATACATTTTCTTTCAAAAACCTAATCATGGCATGCAACCACTTTTAAAACTCTCATATTCAATTAGTCTCATTATGCATGTACCATAAATGAGGAACAAACCTAGCTACCCACTTCTCCTAGGATGGCCGAAACTCATAATGCAAGGAGACAAGGTTTTTCATTTATTTTTCAACACATCCACATTAACCTTCACAAAATAGACCTCAAGTTCATCATTTAATAAAAATTAAAGTAAAGACCTTACTTTAACTTCATAAAAATAACATGCATGAATATAAAATTACTAGATCAAATCTTAGAACAAACATACATTAACAAAATAAAAACATAGAGCTTATTTTGCAAACATGGCCGAATGGCCTCACAAAATATAACACACACACAAACCAAATACTAAATCAAATTATGCACATAACCAACACTAGGTCTAAACATGTTTATTCTTGAAAATCATTTTAAAACTTGTTACTTAAATTTTTCTTTAAAACCGTATGACATAGAGGAAGAAAAACACTATCTTTTTGCTTGAAAATAACATGCAAATCAAGGATCTTAATTTTTCACTTCATAAATCAAAGATCATTACATGCACATACTTAAATCAAGTAGGATCATCAATAAACCAACATGCAAAGCTAAAGACTTAAATTCTTTTACAAATCAAGTTTTAGATCATAGACTTATTCATCAAACAATCATGAAGACACATAGATCAAGATCTAACAAGAAGGTTCAACATGCAAAAACCAAAGATTTTTACTTTATTAATAGTCAAATTTAAATCATGAATTTTCTTGTCAAATAACCACATAAACATACATGGATCATGGTTTAGAGTGAGAAAATTAAACATGCAAGAAAGATAATTTTAGGTTTCACAAAATCTTAGTTTTCTTTAGATCTTTAAAGGTTTAGTTTTGAAAAATATTAGATCCATCAAAAGACTTTGAACCTAAACATAAAGCATAAAGTCTAACCTATTACAAATTACTTTAAGTCTTTAAAGTCAAAGATTAAAGAAGATCAACACATAAGTTCATCTCTCAATCATAAAAATGAACATGCAAAGAAAGAAAATAAAATAGATCTACAAACAAAAGAGAAAAACTACACTATTACAAATCCTCTTTCTTGCTCTTCAAATCCTACCATGAAAGGGTTGATCTTCTAGCTTTCCTAGTGTTTGGATCTTCAAGAACAAGGCTTGATCAAGCCCCTAATCGTCTCCTTCTTCTTCCTATGTCTCGGCCTCTCCTCCCTCTCTCTTTCTCTATTTCTTTTCTTTTCTTTCTCTAAGAGTTTGATAAGTCTCTTAGAGTGAGTTTGTCTTTTAAAGGAAATGAATTGGTGAAGGGAAGTGGAATGAGAAAATGAACTAAGGCTTCTTGGATATATAGACCAATTCACAATTCCCTCTTTGCCCTTAAGTTGGTTCGGCTACAACACAAATGAGAGGGGCGGTTTTGGGCTTACAAAAACTTGCATGGGTGAATTTTATCAAATGGAGGGGACAAGGTATCATGGCTAGGTTTTTAGGGGTCACTCTAGGCTTGAGTATTAGTTAGTTTTTGGTTAGGATTTGCTACTTAGTTTGGTCAAGTTTCTAACTAGGTTTCCTCATGGTTATGGCTTATCTTACTCACTAAGCTTCTACAAATTAGTCTTAGCTTATACATACCATACACACACACGTATATCCCACACACATATGTAACATCCTAAACTTTATTTTAAATGAAATTATTATTATTAACCTAAGAAAAATTGGAATAATAGCTTAACGAATTTTGGTGGATAGGTGAGTGGTAAATATAAGTCCTAGGGGTGGTATAGAAGGCAATTGTAGCTTCGAGCAGAATTATATAAGCGAAATCGGGGGTTAAATCGGCGTTTTAGATGTTAGAAATCAACCGAAAAGAGAAAATTAGGAATTTATTATAGGATGCTAAGGAATTAAATTCCATCGTTGGATATGAAGTTTAAGGGGTTAAGAAGCTTGTCTAAAAATTTGGACCCGATCCGACGGTTAATGAAAAAGTTACGGCGAATCGAAGGTTGAAAACCCTCATTCTCGCCCAGGCGCACCATCCATACGCCCAGGCGGGTGCACCAACCAGTGAAAAACCCGCCCAGGCGAGGCACTATTTCGCCCAGGCGAGCCGCACCACGCACCAGCCGCACCATTTCTGCGTGTGGCGCGCCAAAGCTCCCTCCTGACCGCACCATTTTCCTTCCTGCCGCACCAGCGTGCGCACCAGCAGCACCAGCTGGTGCCAGGACTCGCCCAAGCGAGTAAATAGCTCGCCCAAGCGAGTGGCGCAGACCAGATCTGATCTGGTGCGTCCAATTTTAGCTTGGGGGCCAAGTTGGCCTTTCTCAGCCACACGATGGCTGCTGCTGGTGTTGGGCAAAAATAAAGCCTACACACACAACACCACATACACAACAACATCAACAAAACACCCATCCCTTCCATTTTCTCTTCAAGAATCCAAGAGTAAATCATCATCAATCAACACATATCACTCAAAATCATCAAACCCCATCAAGCAAGCTTCATGGAAATGGGTTGAAAACTTCTTCCCTCTCCTTCCTACACCACACGATTTGCTCCCTCCTTCCTTCTCCCTGGGTTTTTCAATTTCCACCATAGATTTGGGGTAAGTTAGCTTCATGCCATGAATTGGTTTCCTTTTCATTCCAACTTTCCTTAGTTCATGAATTTTGTTCTAAAACCTTAGGGTTTACTGCACTCATGTATATGTAGGAGTTCTATTTCATGCCTTCCAACCAAAACCAAGTCAAGGACAAGGAACTCACACACCAAGGATCAAGGGGCTAGGACTTGAGATTCCTCACCACCTCTTAAGAAGGTAAGAGGGTTCGTATTACCTTAGCTTAGGAAATAGATTCTCTTTAGTTATAGTGATGGCTAGGGGTAGAGAAGGAGTATAGCACAAAACCTTAGGGTAGTTGATAATGAAAATAAAGGAAATAATTAATGAAGAATAGAAAGAGAAACTAGTGTAATGTGCGGGAACAAATGTATAAATGATGATGGATAGAAAGGGAATGATGGACTAAGTAGATTTATATTTAGAGAGTAATGAGAATAACTAGCTGACGAATCATAAGAAAGTTATAAAGGAGATTAAGGGTGGATAATAGAGCGAAAATAATTAGAGACTCGTTGTAAGCTTGAAAAGATATGGAAATTGTGGAAGGAATGAAATATTATATTATTGGGATAACCAAGAGATAGGTAAAGAAAAGGGAAAGTGTTAATGATAGACTGGTTCTAATTCGGGAAGATGACGGATTATATGTATGGAAGGTATAGAAGAATGTATGCTAAGAGAAAATGATATATGAATACTAGGGAAAAATGTTGATTTAGTGCTAAATAAATAAGGAAAATATATAGATAAGTATGCTAAGTAAAAAGGATAATTGTTGTAGATAATGACTTGAGTTGAATAATGGAATTGAAAGGGAATTAAATAATAAATGGATTAGTAATGAGTGTAATAATTGGACAATGGAAAATTATATTGCTAATGTGAGAAAGACCCACCTATTTAGGTGTGGATATAGGACTGTGAAATGGTGAATTTAGGATATGGATGATGGTGTATGTATGAACGACCATCCCAAAGGGAGCGTGACTATATGAATGAATAGGAAGGACCCTTCCAAATGGAAGTGCGAATAGGCGTAATTTCATAGGACCCTCCCTAAGTGGAGTTGGATAATGACCCTCCGAAAGGAGTATGGATATAATGACCCTCCCTAAGTGGAGTTGGATAATGGACCCTCCATAACGGAGCGTGTATATAAATGGACCCTCCATAACGGAGCGTGTATATAAATAGACCCTCCATAACGGAGCGTGTATAGAATAGGACCCTCCACAATGGAGTGTGAACTATAGACCCTCCCGTAGGGAGTGTGACTAGGTATGTTTAGGACCCGCCAATATGGTGTGTGTAAATATAATTAGGACCCGCCAATATGGTGTGTGTAAATATAATTAGGACCCGCCAATATGGTGTGTGTAAATATAATTAGGACCCGCCAATATGGTGTGTGTAAATATAATTAGGATCCGCCAATATGGTTTGTGTAAATATAATTAGGACCCGCCAATATGGTGTGTGTAAATATAATTAGGACCCGCCAATATGGTGTGCGTAAATGTAATTAGGACCCGCCTTTGTGGTGTGTGAATAAATGGTGGTAAGACCCACCGAAAGGTGCGCGAAAGAATGGAAAGGAATGGAAAGATTAGAAAGGAATAGGGAAAGTATGTAATTGAAAGGACAAGGAAAGGTTGAGTTGTATAAAAGGAAAGTGAATTAGTATATAATTTGGATAGTATGGGTTAGGGTAGGTCCTTGGTTTATTACTATGCTTTTGTAGAAGCTATATTTCTAAGTTCTGTGTAATGTTACCCTTCTTGCTATATTTTTACAGGTACAGAAGCGGAGCATGCACTAGCCGTGGCCGAGCAGGGGCACACTCCACAACGTGGAGTGTGAATATTGGGGGGTGATAGTATGATGATTCGAGAATTAAACCTTGGCTTTTGATGTATATAAATATTATGTATTATCTTTTGAGGAAATTAAACTATTTTATAACTTGATTATTATTATTCTGGAGATGATGTACTCGAATGTAATGAACTGAATTGTATTTTTGGCCCTGCTGGCCCATTGTTGTTGAAATCGAAGCTTTACGCAGGGTAATCAGGAAATCAATATTTTGGGAATGTTCCTAAAACAAAGGAAACTCCGTCCGATTTTACGGAGATTTTTATAATAAACAAATCTAACTAAGAGTTTTTATGATCACCTAATTGTATTAAATTTTTTTTTTAAATTCTCAATTAATTAAGAGTAAAAGTAACTAGGGTGTTACATTTTGGTATCAAAGCAGTTTCCCTCGGCCTTTGGAGTTATGAGCTACTCCAGTGATTACTCACCGAGCGAGTAATCGATAATTATAGTTTAGAGTCTAGAGTCTATTGATAGGATGTTTATACTATTAATTATGCTAATAAGCATTAACTGTCGACCTTATGCATGACTAAACAGAATGGCTGGTAGATGAGTTGAAAATGATGGGATCCGCGCTATTCTGTAGCATCTGGTACAGATGCAACATGATCAGGCTGCTAACATAGCGCAAGTGCATCATAACCAGGGGGAGAACATAGCAGCAGCAGCGGCAGCAGCAACAACGGCCGCAGCGGCAGCAATGAATCCTCAACACCCAGCTCCAGTTGCAATGGATTGGCTTGCGCGGTTCAGAAAGAACGATCCGCAAAAGTTCGAAGGTGGGTTCAATCCCGATGGGGCACAGCTTTGGTTGTAGGAGATTGAAAAGATCCTGAACACTATTGCACCACCGGAGGAACAGAAGGTTCTGCTAGCACAATATATGTTGACTAGTGAAGCAGAACACTGGTGGGGTCAAATGCGAAGGGGTTTAGAAGCAGGGCATCAGGCAATTACTTGGGATCTTTTTAAGATCCGATTTCTGGAAAAGTATTTTCCTGAGGATGTCCGCAGAGAAAAGGAGATCGCCTTTCTGCAGCTAGTGCAAGGGAATCTGAGCGTCGGGGAGTATGCTGCTAAGTTTGAAGATCTGATCCGATATGTCGGAAGCTATAGAGACGCTGATGAAAGGACTAAATGCATCAAATTCGAGACAGGACTCCGTTCGGAGATTAAGATGGTCTTTGAGTATCAGAACATTGCAAATCTGTCCCAACTGGTTAATATGACCAGTACTTATGAAAAGAGTAGGAAGCACAGGGCGAAAGAGAAAGTTAAGAGTGGGCAGAAGGCAGGTGGTCCAATCAGAAATGATGGACCGACACAAAGATCAAGCCCTTATGTCGTTCCCCACAACAAGGCAGCTGTCCCAAGAATTATGGGCAAGAGTGGGACTGTTGTGGACACTCCTCCATCATGCTCACATTGTGGAAAGCAGCATGGTGGAGAGTGCTGGTTCAGGAACCAAACTAGAAGAAGTTTTAGTTGTTTTGTGTGCGGACAAACCAGACACTATGCTGCTAATTGTCCCAAGAATGCTATGAAGAAAGAGGTGAATACAGCTAGAGCCCATCCAGTAGGTGCAAGACGATCTATCCAGAGAGGAAAGGTACTCACTTCGGAAAGGAAGGGAGTGGGAAATGCAGGCGAGCCGAACTGAGGTAAATGCTGAGTCTTTGATACTCTCTGGGAGACAATGTTTAATTACTGAGTCACATGCTTGTATGTTTCCCTTAATTACTTGAACGGAAACGAAGTTGCTCCAAATTAGGATCCCCTATGAGTCTTAGGTGTTGATCTTTGATGATCAGAAACCTCTTTAGTGAAAGCTTAGAAAAGCATGTGCTACTTAGAGCCTTGATCCCTAATCTTTGAATAAAGAGTTATGTAATTTAAGAAAAACGCATAGATGCAATTACACTTATTAGGAAGAAATCAGAAAGAATAAAGTGCAAAGTTTTTGAATGCCAAATAGAAAGTAACCAAACTCCGTGATAATGTCGTTGTTTAATAGAATGTAAGATTAGAACTGACCACTCTGATCCTACATATGTTAAATGATGATGCTGTCAGCAAAACCGCCGATGATGTGCTGTTAACGAACGTAAGATTGGGGTCGGTCGCCTCGATCTTTGCATCTATTAACGGATGATGTCATGGCAATCTTCTTAATAAAGTGAGAAGTTAATTGCGATAGGAATTCTGCAAATACAAAGATCCATTAATGGGATAGACACTAACGTGAATGGTATTCTTCCCAAAACTCCTTACGCCTAATCGAGTACAAGAACTTAAGGGCATACGGGTATGAAGGGGTATGACTATAATAAGTGGGGGAGAGCTTAATTACGAAACTTTAAAGATCCTTGTCGGGGTAACCACAGAGTGAAGTGTGGACAAGCGGGAGCGACAGAATTAAGGAATATAATTGTAAAAAGTTTCCAATAGGATGGTTCTCCAATTGAAGGAATTGAACGGAATTTCGGGGACGAAATTCTAATAAGTGGGGGAGAATTGTAACATCCTAAACTTTATTTTAAATGAAATTATTATTATTAACCTAAGAAAAATTGGAATAATAGCTTAACGAATTTTGGTGGATAGGTGAGTGGTAAATATAAGTCCTAGGGGTGGTATAGAAGGCAATTGTGGCTTCGAGCAGAATTATATAAGCGAAATCGGGGGTTAAATCGGCGTTTTAGATGTTAGAAATCAACCAAAAAGAGAAAATTAGGAATTTATTATAGGATGCTAAGGAATTAAATTCCACTGTTGGATATGAAGTTTAAGGGGTTAAGAAGCTTGTCCAAAAATTTGGACCTGATCCGACGGTTAATGAAAAAGTTACGGCGAATCGAAGGTTGAAAACCCTGATTCTCGCCCAGGCGCACCAGCCATGCGCCCAGGCGGGTGCACTATTCATTGGTGCACCAACCAGTGAAAAACCCGCCCAGGCGAGGCACCATTTCGCCCAGGCGAGCCGCACCACGCACCAGCCGCACCATTTCTGCGTGTGGCGCGCCAAAGCTCCCTCCTGACCGCACCATTTTCCTTCCTGGCGCACCAGCGTGCGCACCAGCAGCACCAGCTGGTGCCAGGACTCGCCCAAGCGAGTAAATAGCTCGCCCAAGCGAGTGGCGCAGACCAGATCTGATCTGGTGCGTCCGATTTTAGCTTGGGGGCCATGTTGGCCTTTCTCAGCCACACGATGGCTGCTGCTGGTGTTGGGCAAAAATAAAGCCTACACACACAACACCACATACACAACAACATCAACAAAACACCCATCCCTTCCATTTTCTCTTCAAGAATCCAAGAGTAAATCATCATCAATCAACACGTATCACTCAAAATCATCAAACCCCATCAAGCAAGCTTCATTGAAATGGGTTGAAAACTTCTTCCCTCTCCTTCCTACACCACACGATTTGCTCCCTCCTTCCTTCTCCCAGGGTTTTTCAATTTCCACCATAGATTTGGGGTAAGTTAGCTTCATGCCTTGAATTGGTTTCCTTTTCATTCCAACTTTCCTTAGTTCATGAATTTTGTTCTAAAACCTTAGGGTTTACTGCACTCATGTATATGTAGGAGTTCTATTTCATGCCTTCCAACCAAAACCAAGTCAAGGACAAGGAACTCACACACCAAGGATCAAGGGGCTAGGACTTGAGATTCCTCACCACCTCTTAAGAAGGTAAGAGGGTTCGTATTACCTTAGCTTAGGAAATAGATTCTCTTTAGTTATAGTGATGGCTAGGGGTAGAGAAGGAGTATAGCACAAAACCTTAGGGTAGTTGATAATGAAAATAAAGGAAATAATTAATGGAGAATAGAAAGAGAAACTAGTGTAATGTGCGGGAACAAATGTATAAATGATGATGGATAGAAAGGTAATGATGGACTAAGTAGATTTATATTTAGAGAGTAATGAGAGTAACTAGCTGACGAATCATAAGAAAGTTATAAAGGAGATTAAGGGTGGATAATAGAGCGAAAATAATTAGAGACTCGTTGTAAGCTTGAAAAGATATGGAAATTGTGGAAGGAATGAAATATTATATTATTGGGATAACCAAGAGATAGGTAAAGAAAAGGGAAAGTGTTAATGATAGACTGGTTCTAATTCGGGAAGATGACGGATGATATGTATGGAAGGTATAGAAGAATGTATGCTAAGAGAAAATGATATATGAATACTAGGGAAAAATGTTGATTTAGTGCTAAATAAATAAGGAAAATATAGAGATAAGTATGCTAAGTAAAAAGGATAATTGTTGTAGATAATGACTTGAGTTGAATAATGGAATTGAAAGGGAATTAAATAATAAATGGATTAGTAATGAGTGTAATAATTGGACAATGGAAAATTATATTGCTAATGTGAGAAAGACCCACCTATTTAGGTGTGGATATAGGACTGTGAAATGGTGAATTTAGGATATGGATGATGGCGTATGTATGAACGACCCTCCCAAAGGGAGCGTGACTATATGAATGAATAGGAAGGACCCTTCCAAATGGAAGTGCGAATAGGCGTAATTTCATAGGACCCTCCCTAAGTGGAGTTGGATAATGACCCTCCGAAAGGAGTATGGATATAATGACCCTCCCTAAGTGGAGTTGGATAATGGACCCTCCATAACGGAGCGTGTATATAAATGGACCCTCCATAACGAAGCGTGTATATAAATGGACCCTCCATAACGGAGCGTGTATATAAATGGACCCTCCATAACGGAGCGTGTATATAAATGGACCCTACATAACGGAGCGTGTATATAAATGGACCCTCCATAACGGAGCGTGTATATATAAATGGACCCTCCATAACGGAGCGTGTATAGAATAGGACCCTCCACAATGGAGTGTGAACTATAGACCCTCCCATAGGGAGTGTGACTAGGTATGTTTAGGACCCGCCAATATGGTGTGTGTAAATATAATTAGGACCCGCCAATATGGTGTGTGTAAATATAATTAGGATTAGGACCTGCCAATATGGTGTGTGTACATATAATTAGGACCCGCCAATATGGTGTCTGTAAATATAATTAGGACCCGCCAATATGGTGTGTGTAAATATAATTAGGACCCGCCAATATGGTGTGTGTAAATGTAATTAGGACCCGCCTTTGTGGTGTGTGAATAAATGGTGGTAAGACCCACCGAAAGGTGCGCGAAAGAATGGAAAGGAATGGAAAGATTAGAAAGGAATAGGGAAAGTATGTAATTGAAAGGACAAGGAAAGGTTGAGTTGTATAAAAGGAAAGTGAATTAGTATATAATTTGGATAGTATGGGTTAGGGTAGGTCCTTGGTTTATTACTAAGCTTTTCTAGAAGCTATATTTCTAAGTTCTGTGTAATGCTACCCTTCTTGCTATATTTTTACAGGTACAGAAGCGAAGCATGCACTAGCCGTGGCCGAGCAGGGGCACACTCCACAACGTAGAGTGTGAATATTGGGGGGTGATAGTATGATGATTCGAGAATTAAACCTTGGCTTTTGATGTATATAAGTATTATGTATTATCTTTTGGGGAAATTAAACTATTTTATAACTTGATTATTATTATTCTGGAGATGATGTACTCGAATGTAATGAACTGAATTGTATTTTTGGCCCAGCTGGCCCATTGTTGTTGAAATCGAAGCTTTACGCAAGGGTAATCAGGAAATCAATATTTTGGGAATGTCCCTAAAACAAAGGAAACTCCGTCCGATTTTACGGAGATTTTTATAATAAGCAAATCTAACTAAGAGTTTTTATGATCACCTAATTGTATTAAATTTTTTTTTAAAATTCTCAATTAATTAAGAGTAAAAGTAACTAGGGTGTTACAACATACATACACCTACATACCGTAGCACACACATGCACACATACATGCTTCACATTTTTATTTTCTATTATAATTTCTAATTCATGCAAACATTTATTTAATTAATCACATTCACATAATCAATTTCATGCATCACACAGTATACACACATCAAACCAAACACTCATCACATAAAAATTTCAAGCCAAATCAATAAATATATTTTCTTAAAGATACAAATTCCAAAATTCGTATTTCATAACTCTGAAAATTATAAATCAACCCATAAAATTCTAAAAATTACATTTTTAAAATCTATGTTTCAAGACGATCCTTTTGACATAAAGATCATAAAAATCCGAGTTACGGTTAAAAAGATACGAATTTTCAAAGTTAACAATTCAAAAACTTCATTTCAAATAAAAATCAGTTTTCAATAAAATCACAACTAATTTCTTATGACTCAAATCAACAAAAATCATTCACTTCTCATTTATAAAAACATTTTTGTTTATAAAAATCCTTGAAAAACATCATTTTATTCTTTCTTACGCAAGTACCTTTCTGAAAATCTTTTATAAATCAGAACTTCCAGGTTTCTTTTAACAAAATTCGTTCACGCACGTACGGGAAAAATGCGGGGTGTTACAACCAATGGTACTCAAAAGACTTAAACTTTTTATTTTTCAAATTCAGGTACTAACCGGTTACAGTCTCAGGCTAACCGGTTAGAATTACAGACCTGAACTGTATACCATTGAAATTCAGAAAAACCCTTTTTCTTGAATTCTCTACCCAATCCATAAACAAGTTTAACATTGTTTTACACCTCAAAAACCACTATGTTTATCATTCAAAAGTCTAAATCACATTCCATTTCCAAATGAGCACAATTTCCTCTTGAAATTATCTCATTACACTAAGGTATTAACTCATTAACTTCAATCTGAGCCATAACAGTAAAATTAACTTATTTTCAGATTGTTTCCTATGAAATTAAGGCCTAGATTTGAGTAGCATTAATAAGACCACAGGACTGCTTTTATAAACTCATTTTCTTTTGAAATTTTACAGTGTCTAACCGGTTACGAATATCGAGTAACCGATTAGATTATGCAGTCAGACACTAAAACATGAGGTTTAAAAAACCATTCTTTTCACTACTTAAATCTAACCAAATTTCAATCATTTCAAAGAGTTCATATATCTTAAGTAAGCATGTTTAACCACAGAAACACATTTAACTTGCACGCATTTGGTTTAGTGCATCAAATTGCATAAAAATCCATAAAAACACAATTCAATGCCACAAAACTCAGATTACACATTTAGATTCAGATTCAGGCATCAACATCCATTGCATGCATCAACATAAAATTTCTCAAAATAGAATTGAGCTAAAATTTGGCCTCCAAGCCTTTGTGCTTCAAACACATAATGCCCTTTTGAGTCTTTGTTGACTCAAGTCCTAAATCACTTGATTTTAGTCTAAATCTAGTATAAGGTAAGCTTCTCCCATACCTTAGGATAGTGTTTGATGAGTAATGTCACTGAGATTGAAGAGAATTCCCAGATTCCACCAAAATCCCTAGTTCTACTCTTCACCCACGATTTCAGCAACAGGGTCCAAAAACCACCAAATTTGACATAGTAATTGGCCAAAGAAATTGGGGAAAACAATTAGGAATCGATTTAGGTAACATGCACTAAGGAGTGAAAGTGATTTGAGACCTAGGGGTTACCTGAACTGATCAAAATCAGAGTCCAAACACAACTTCCCGAACTAAGAAGAAACAGACTCCAGTTTCCAACAATTAGCTTCTCAGGTCGATTCCTCCTCACACACACACTCTTGACTCACAAGCTTTATATCAATGGAAAGCTCTTGATTTAAGCTTTCCAGAAGTGTATCTCTCACTCTCTAACACTCAAAGAAGAAGGAGAATCGCTTCAGGCGAAATAGAAACCCTAATCAGAGCAATTTCTTAACCAACACTGCTAAAACCTTGATTTTGAGCTTGATTCAAGCTATTTATAGAGCAATTGGCTTACATGCAAAGAGACACGCGTTTTCCACTATGAATTGAGTGGGATTCGTGGCGATTAATCGAATTAATCAAGTGATTACTCATCAAATTCCACTAACCCAGTTTCTGGGTTCATCGTCTAACCGGTTACAGAGCATTACTAACCGGTTAGATCAGTACAAAATTTAAAAATTAATATTTTTAAATATTTACCTCCAAGAACTTTTTCAATATTACATTTAGGTCCTAACCCAAGGACTAAAATGCAATATCCTTATTTTTTGCATTTATTTGCCATATAAAAATATCTCAACTTATTTTTATATTTCAGGCTAATTAAATACAAAACATAAACATGGAAATTCATATAAATTAATAATAAAACTTTTATTATTAATTTCCTTATTATCCGGGAGATGAAAATTAGGGGTGTTACACTACTCCCCCACTTAAAAGGAATTTCGTCCCCGAAATTCTAGCTTACAAAAACAATTCTGGATACTCTTGACGCATCTTCCCCTCTAATTCCCATGTAGCTTCAAACACATCAGCATTTTCCCATACAACCTTAACTAAAGGTATCTCCTTTTCCCTGAGCTGGTTAACTTCACGATCTTCTATTTCCGACCGGTCTGGCTTCAAAGGTAAGGTTTTCCTTCAAAGTTAGGTCATCAGGATGGATTTTCAATATAACTGACGGGTCATGCACATACTTCTTCAATTGGGAAATGTGAAAGACATTGTGCAAATTGGATAGAGAGGGTGGTAAAGCTAGTTGATAAGCAACGGGACCAACTCTCTTGAGGATTTGGTATGGACCTATACATTTGGGTGATAGCTTTCGGGTTCTCAAGGCTCTACTAATCCCTTTCATCGGAACCACCCGAAGAAACACATGGTCACCCTCCGAAAACTCTATTGGTTTCCTTCTCCTGTCAGCATAACTCTTCTGTCGACTTTGAGCCGCTTTCATCTTTTCTTGAACCATTTTGATTTTCTCAGTTGTCTGCTGTACCATTTCCGGTCCAACCACTAAATTCTCCCCCACTTGAAACCAGCATAGCGGGGTTTGACACTTTCTTCCATACAAAGCCTCAAATGGTGCCATTCCAATGCTCGCATGATAGCTGTTGTTGTACGTGAACTCTGCAAGAGGTAGCACTTGATCCCAACTTCCTTGTTCTTCAAGTGCACAAGCCCTTAACACATATTCCAGAGACTGAATCGTTCTCTCCGTCTGACCATCCGTCTGTGGATGATACGCAGAACTCAATTTTACTCTGGTTCCCATAGCATCATGCAGACTTTTCCAGAACTGCGAAGAAAATCTGGGATCTCGATCTGACACGATACTCGAAGGCACTCCGTGAAGATTAACTACCTCCTTAATGTAGATCTGGGTAAGCTTATTCAAAGGATAGCGCATATTTATCGGAACAAAATGCGCCGACTTAGTCAACCTATCCACAATCACCCAGATTGCATCATGATTTGCTGCTGTCCTTGGCAAACCAGACACAAAATCCATGGAGATGCTATCCCACTTCCATTGAGGGATACTCAAAGGTTGCAACTGTCCTCCTGGTTTCTGGTGTTCTACTTTAGTTTTTTGACAAATTAAACATGCCGCCACATACTCTGCAACATCCTTTTTCAATCCAGACCACCAAAACATCTTCTTCAGGTCCTAATACATTTTGCTTGATCCAGGATGCATACTCATCCGACTCTTATGTGCTTCATCAAGAATTAGTCTCCTAACCTCCTGATCTCTTGGTATGCAAATCCTTGTCCTAAAACGAAGGATTCCATCCAACCCAATCTGGAAATCAGGTTCCTTCCCTTCTGAACCCATTCTCATCTTTTCAATCAACTCTCCATCCGCTCGTTGCAACTCCCGAATTCTTTCCAAAAACTCATTTGCGATCTACAACATCCCCAACTTGATACTTGATGGTTCCACTTGTATCAACAGGCTCAAGTCTCTGAATTCCTCAATCAACGCTGCTTCCTTAACCATCATCGCACTTATGTGGATTGCTTTCCGACTCAAAGCATCTGCAACCACATTTGCTTTACCCGGAAGATAGTGGAGTTTAAAGTCATAATCCTTCAAAAACTCCATCCACCTTCTTTGCCTCATGTTCAACTCTTTTTGATCGAACAGATATTTCAAACTCTTATGGTCACTAAATACTTGGAATGTAGTGCCATAGAGATGAGGTCTCCATATCTTTAAGGCAAACACGATCGCAGCCAATTCCAAATCGTGTGTCGGGTAATTCACCTCATGATTCTTCAATTGTCGCAATGCATAAGCCACTACTCTTCCTTCTTGCATCAATACACACCCCAATCCTTGCTTAGATGCATCACAGTACACTTCAAAGCTCTTGTGAGAATCAGGTAAGATTAGCACCGGAGACGATGTTAACCTTTCCTTCAACTCTCGGAAACTAACTTCACACCTATCGTCCCACACGAACGGTTGATCTTTCCGAGTCAACTTGGTTAAAGGCAATGCAATCTTGGAAAATCCTTCTATAAACCGACGATAGTTTCCAGCCAGCCCCAAGAAACTTCTCACCTCAGTTACAGTCTTGGGCTGTTCCCAGCTTAGCACTGAACTTACTTTTGCTGGATCTACCGCAATTCCTTCCTTAGAGATTACATGCCCTAAGAATTTCACTTCATTCAACCAAAACTCACATTTCGTAAGTTTGGCGTATTACTGCTTCTCCTTCAGGACTTTTAACACTATCCTGAGATGCTCTTCATGCTCTTCTGGACTCTTAGAATAGACCAGAATATCATCAATAAACACCACCACGAATAAATCCAAGTATGGTCTAAAGATCCGGTTCATATAATCCATGAAAATAGCAGGTGCATTAGTCAATCCGAACGACATCACAACATACTCATAATGACCGTATCGAGATCGAAATGCAGTCTTGGGTATATCCTCCTCCTTTATCCTGATCTGAAGATAACCCAATCTCAGATCAATCTTGGAAAATACTGCAGCTCCCCTAACTTGATCCATAAGGTCATCAATCCTTGGCAAAGGGTACTTATTCTTAATGGTGACCTTATTCAACTTCCTGTAATCCACACACATTCTCATACTCCCATCCTTCTTCTTTACAAACAGTAATGGAGCTCCCCAAGGCGAAACGCTTGGCCTGATCATCTACTTTTGCAGCAATTCCTCTATCTGCTTCTTCATCTCTGCCATTTCCGGTGGTGCCATTCTATAAGGAGCAATAGAGATGGGACCAGCTC
This sequence comes from Crotalaria pallida, assembly GCA_037953625.1. Classification (NCBI taxonomy): domain Eukaryota; kingdom Viridiplantae; phylum Streptophyta; class Magnoliopsida; order Fabales; family Fabaceae; genus Crotalaria; species Crotalaria pallida. The sequence goes on from CM075653.1 coordinate 32,296,550, forward strand.
CAGGGACTAAGTCAATCCCGAACTCTATCTCTCGCTTCGGAGGTAATCCTGGTATCTCCTCAGGAAATACTTCCGAGAATTCTCTCACCACAGGAATCTCTTCTATCGACATCGACTCTTCTTCCCCAGAAGCAGAGAACAAACACATATAACCTTCAGGTTCAAGGGTCCTATATTGGATTGTCTTTTCCTCACAATTGATGATCACTTGGTTCTTCATCAACCAATCCATACCCAAGATCACATCCAATTGTAACTTAGGGAGGCAGACCAAATCTACTTTAGAAAGACGACCCAAGATTTCAACATCACACCCTAAGCAGACCTTAGCGGTAAAAATAGGTATTCCAGTTGGGGTATCTATACTAAGATAGCAAGGCGAATAGGAAACAACAAGATTCAGCCTATTCACACATTCAGGAGAAACAAAAGAATGTGTAGCACCAGAATCAAACATGATTTTGCAAGGTTGATTATTAAGCAAAAAGTTACCTTGCACGAGATTCGGGGTTTGGGTTGCTTCATTACCACTCAAGGTAAACACTCTTCCTTGCACCACAGGCTTTCCAGCAGATCCTTTTGCAGATTCTCTGCAATCACGAGCAAAATGACCTTGCTTTCCACATTTGAAACATCCTCCTGTGGACCAGCAGAATTGACCATGATGATAGCGCCTACACTTCTCGCAATAAGGAGCATTATCGTGAGACTTGTTCTTGTTATCCATCAAAGCTTTGCCCTTGCCCTTGTTCTTCTGAGAATATGGACCATTATTCCGATGATCAAACCTCTTCTTCCTCTGTGGTCCATAGTTCTGTCCAACCCCTTTCCCTTGACTTCCGATCAGCTCAGCCTTCTTGTCATCCTCATACATTCTGCACATATCCACAAGTGCAGGAAAACTCTGAATCCTCTGGTAACGGAACATAGATTTCAGCTCCGGTCTCAGTCCACCTTCAAACTTAACGCACTTACTTCTTTCATCAGGGTTATTCAAGTAGTAGGGAGAATATTTCATCAACTCCTCAAACTTGGCAGCATATTCCCCTACACTCATATCCCCTTGCTTCAATTGCATGAATTCTACTTCTTTCTTTCTCCTTAAATCTTCCGGAAAGTACTTATTAAGAAATTTCTCCATAAACACTCCCCAATTGATTGCTCTCCTTTCAAAATTCAACAATTGGACAGTGTGATCCCACCAGTTCTCAGCTTCCCCATGAAGCATGTAAACTGCATAGGTCACCTTCTGCTCATCAGAACAATCCAAAATTATGAAAATCTTGTTGATCTCGTACAACCATTTATTAGCCTCATCAGGTTTGTATCCTCCTTCAAACCATGGTGGATTGCACTTCCTGAATTCTGACAGAGTCTTAGCATCATGATTCGCCATATTGCCAACATGTGGGTTAACAGTTCGCCCTTGAGGTGGCTGCTGTCGCTGCTTCTGTTGCATGCCTTCCAGCACTATCGTGATTCGTTCTAACATTTCGTTCATAATATTTCTATTTCTGGTTGCCATAGAAAGACCTGCACTATGGGCTTTGGGTCACTAAAAAGGTATTTAAAACATAAACACTACTAGCTTACTCAAAACATATTCAATTAACATTGAATACCATACTTAGCTGCATCATTGGGGCTATGAGGGACAAGACCAATGCTTTGATACCACCAAAGATGTAACACCCTCATTTTATATCTTGAAAATAATTAATATTTCCAAATCATTGAATACTTGCTATCAAAAGTCGGGACTGAAAATTTTTTCCCTTTTCAATGTTTACTTGCTTATTTATAAATCCTTCTTTCGTGGACAGATAAATTGAATTCGGCGTAATATTATTTTAACTACGAAAAAAAAAGCTCAAGAGACAATGTCTTTTAAACATAGTAAAGCATCTTCGTAGCCCTTATTAGAATATATTATTTGTCTCTCGAGTTTGATCGAATGTATAAAATATAGACTTATTGCCGAATCCTTTTTGAATCAAAATCAGAGTATGCGGAAGTAAAAGTAATACTTATGGGGCACTGCTGAGGTAAATAAAATATAACATATATATCATAATATAAAACCCCATCAGTATCATCAGTAGCAAGTAGTAATAGTCGAGATAGCAAGTTTGGTGAAATATATTCAAACCAGTTGTATAAAATGAACCTCACTCTAAGACCTCTCAATATATATACAATATATCACATAATCCAAAAGTAGAAGTCCCAAAGCAGGTCATCCATGTCCTCAGCATCTCCTCAGATCCTCCACAGCTCTATGTTAGATCCAGTGAGAATGTTTTGATAATGACAAAGGTTTTGAACAAGCTACAATTGGTTTAATCAAGCTCAAGTTTTGAAGAAGATCAACAAACAAACAACACTCAACATTGATGAAGAGAGAGCGAGCTCATGAAGACTTTATTTGTATTTCAATGTAATATCTTTAGTTTAAGTCTTTTATTTTGATGAGTTTGGGTAGAGTCATTAGAGGGTAGTGAATCTCTATCAAGGTCATGATTATATCATAATTTGAGTTTTCACATAACCTAAAATCAATAGGTGGCTTAAAGGTTTGAAGGAAAGGTTTAGTTTTGAGAAAACAAGTTTTTAAGTGAATTTAGCAATGGTTAATCGATTAAGGGTTTTGGTTAATCGATTAACATACACATGCTACAGTGGTTAATCGATTAATGCATTGTGTTAATCGATTAACACCTGTAGTGCTGGTTTTTAAAATACGTTTTTCACTTCTCAAAATCAGTTTTTAGTGCTACTAACTTTTGGGTATTCTATATAAACCTTTTCCTAATCATTGTGATCATTAAGCATCATTTTTACATCAAGTTTACAAAGATCAATCCACACTATTCTCTCTCACTTTCATAGATCAAAGCTTTCAATTTTTATATTCTTTGATCAAGAATCTTTGAATCTCTCATTTTGATATTTTCATAGCTATTGAAAGAGATTCATAGGATTGTTATTGTTTTCGTTTGAGTTGTAATCATTGCAAAGAAGGCAAGCTATCTACAACAAAGGAAGCCTTGGTGGTTGTTCATCAAGCAAAGTCATCTTGGAAGTCTTGTTGTGTTAACAAGCATTTGGAAGTCTTGGTGTGAGGCATCATCAAGAAAGTGGAAGACTTGTTGTGGGGATATCAACAAGCAAGAGAAGAGGTTAGATTAGATTCAATAGGATTGCAAGGCAAGGGTGTGGAGTATCTCTTGTAGGCTATCAAGAAGGGAGTCTTGAGAGGCATTTACTTGTAATTTGAGAACCCTAATTCCTCATAGTGAAGAATCTCTCTTGGTTGAAGAGGGGACTGGATGTAGCTTTCAAGTGGATGAAAGTGAACCAGGATAAATCACTGTGTCGTATCTCTAAACTCTTAACTCTTTACATTCAAGCTATTTCAATATTGTTCTTGGTTGAAAACCTAGAAAAGATTGATTTTCATAATTGATTGAATTGAATCTTAATTGTGCAAATTGATTTTGGGAAAATCATTTTCATAACCTAGGTAATCAATAAGAATATTGGTGTTAATCAATTCCGCTTTATCTCTGATCTTATGTGTTAATTGATTGATTTTCGTATTTGATTGAAAAGTGATTTTTCAGTTTTAACAATGATTAATCGATTAACTGAAGGTGTTAATCGATTAACAAAAATCAAGCTTTCGGCATTAATCGATTAACCTGTTTGATTAATCGATTAACTAGTGTTTTTCAAGTGTTAATCGATTAACAACCTTTCTTAATCGATTAAGGGCTGAAACATTTTGTAAAAATCATTCGTTTTAATAGTTTCGATTCGTTTCTTTCGAAAATCTTTCAAGGTTTCTTAAACAACTATTCAACCCCCCCTTCTAGGTGTTCTCCTAGTGTCTCCTAGTTATTTCACCCAACGATTGTAGTTTTTCTCAATTGGTATCAGAGCTCGGTCGAAAGACACGAGCATAGAGCTTTTTCGTAAAGATCCTTGAGGAAACTACAATGGGTTCTACGAATCCCTTTGGTGGTGAAGGTGCTTCAATTAGCCGCCCTCCTATGTTTGGTGGAGAGGGTTATGCTTATTGGAAAGTTAGAATGAGAATTTTTATAGAAGCCATAGACATGAACATTTGGGAAGCCATTGAGAATGGTCCTCATATTCCCTCAACTCAAGTATAAGGTGTACCTCATCTAACCCCCAAAGATAAGTGGACCGATGATGATAAAAGGAAAATTCAATATGATTTAAAAGCTAAGAATATCATCACCTCCGCTCTATCTTATGTTGAGTTCTTTAGAGTCTCCCAATGTCGTAATGCCAAAGAAATGTGGGACACCTTGCAAGTCACACATGAAGGCACTAGTGAAGTTAGGCGTGCTAGATTAAATTCTTTGATGTATGAATATGAATTGTTTCGTATGTTGCCTAATGAATCTATATGTATTATGCAAAAACGTTTTACTCATATTATTAATCATCTCATTGCTCTTGGAAAAACTTTCGTGAATTGTGAACTTGTTAACAAAGTTTTAAGATGTCTATGTAGGGAATGGCAACCTAAGGTTATCGCAATTGTTGAATCAAAGGACTTGGACACCATGGACTTAGCTACACTTTTTGGAAAGCTTCAAGAACATGAAATGGAGCTTGGGCGTTTGCATATGCATGAAGAATCGGACAAGAACAAAGAAAGAAAAGGAATTGCTCTTAAAGCTCAAAGGTCATATCAAAAGGAAGAGAGTTCCGATAATGATGATAATGAAGATTCCGATTCAGACATTGATGAAGAAGAGATGAAACTTCTACTAAGAAAGTTTAACAAGCTTCTAAGGAGAAAAGGAAGGTTGAACAAAGACAAAAGTAAAGAGAAGATTCCCCCACACTACAAGACCAAGACAACAAAAGAAGGAGTAGTTTGCCATGAATGTGGAAAGCCCGGTCATCTCAAGTACTCATGCTCTAAGTATCTCAAGAAAAAGGAGAAAGAGAAGAAAAATTCAAAGCATAAGAAGGCATATATCGTTTGGGATGATGAAGAAGACAAGAAAAGCACATCAAATAGTTCTTCGGATGATGAAGAAGCCGCTTGTCTCAACTTGATAGCTCTAGTAGATGAAGAGGAAATTTCAAATGATGAATCAAGTGAACAAAGCGACGAAAGCGATGTAAGTGAAACTAAATCCGAAATTTCTTCCAAATATGAAATTTTATATAATGCTTATGAAGAAATGCATGAACATCTTAAGAAACTAGCTTTGAAAAACATTGAAAGGAAGAAGCTCATTTTGAAACATTAACAAGAGATTTTAGAACTTCAAAAACAAGTTGATGAGCTTAATCTTGAAAATGAAACTCTTGATCTCATTTATGCTAGTTCTTCTTGTGATTGTGCTAGTAGATTGAATATTGCGGTTGATTGTGAGAGTTGCAAGTTGCTTAAGGATGAAAATGTTATTTTGAAAAATAAGCTTGCAAGTTTCACAAGTGGTGATATTAGATTGCGCACATTGTTAAATTTTCAAAGAGAAAATTCAAACAAGTTTGGTTTGGGTTATACTAATGCTAAGAGTAAGTCTCATAGAAATGTTGTTGATTTTTCTAAAGTTGATTTTTCAAATGCACCAACATGTTTCTATTGTGGCACTCATGGACATACTTCAAATGCGTGTTATATTAAAGTGCATGGTATACCTAAAGGAAATTTTGTTTGGGTTAAGAAGGGTGAGAGTCCCTTAACTAACAAAAATGGATCCAAAACCATTTGGATACCAAAAGGGAAAGCATGATTGTTTTGTAGGTATGATTGAAGAGCAAAAGGACTTAAAAGTGTTATTCATTATTTGCTTCTTCAAATCTCAAGTGAAAGTCCTACAAGTTGGCACAATTGATATTGTTGGATATTCACAATTGGTATCAAGTAAATTTCTCACAAGAGATAGCAAGTATTTAAAATTGGTATCACAAGTAAATTGGTATTTACAATTGGTACTTACATTTGGTATATTCTATTCTTGCTTTTAATCTTTGATAATTGGTATTATTTCTACAAAATTCATAATTGGTATCATTGTGTGATCATTATATGTTTATCATGCTATTGTTGATATTGTGATATTTCTTTACAATTGATATCTTACTTTGTTAAGTGATGTGATAACTCTTTAGTTACAATTGGTACTATATTTCGTTGTCATATTTCTCTCCAATTGGTATCACTTTTCAAAGTAAATTAAAGATCTATACTTTGAAGAAATGTTATCTTTAGTTTTGCAATTGGTATCATTGATTATTTGGTATCAATGTTGTGAAGAAATGAATGTTATAATTTCTCTTATTTTGGCTTAGAATTTTATATTTTAATTGGTATATTACTTTTTGATAATGCCAAAAGGGGGAGAAGAGGTTGCTTTGTTGTTTTTCTATAGGTTGAGCAAAGTTGTTGAACATAAGGGGAGAATCAAGCTTACTCAATTGGATTGAAATGTCAAAAGCATTTATTGAGGGGGAGCAAGAGTCTCACCAAGTGATCAAATTGTTCAAGAATCAACAACTTCAAACAAATTCAAAACATGGTTTGTCATTTTCAAAAAGGGGGAGATTGTTAGATCCAGTGAGAATGTTTTGATAATGACAAAGGTTTTGAACAAGCTACAAATGGTTTAATCAAGCTCAAGTTTTGAAGAAGATCAACAAACAAACAACACTCAACATTGATGAAGAGAGAGCAAGCTCATGAAGACTTTATTTGTATTTCAATGTAATATCTTTAGTTTAAGTCTTTTATTTTGATGAGTTTGGGTAGAGTCATTAGAGGGTAGTGAATCTCTATCAAGGTCATGATTATATCATAATTTGAGTTTTCACATAACCTAAAATCAATAGGTGGCTTAAAGGTTTGAAAGGAAAGGTTTAGTTTTGAGAAAACAAGTTTTTAAGTGAATTTAGCAGTGGTTAATCGATTAATGGTTTTGGTTAATCGATTAACATACACATGCTACAGTTGTTAATCGATTAATGCATTGTGTTAATCGATTAACACCTGCAGTGCTGGTTTTTATAATACGTTTTTCACTTCTCAAAATCAGTTTTTAGTGCTACTAACTTTTGGGTATTCTATATAAACCTTTTCCTAATCATTGTGATCATTAAGCATCATTTTTACATCAAGTTTACAAAGATCAAGCCGCACTATTCTCTCTCACTTTCATAGATCAAAGCTTTCAATTTTTATATTCTTTGATCAAGAATCTTTGAATCTCTCATGTTGATATTTTCATAGCTATTGAAAGAGATTCGTAGGATTGTTATTGTTTTCATTTGAGTTGTAATCATTGCAAAGAAGGCAAGATATCTACAACAAAGGAAGCCTTGGTGGTTGTTCATCAAGCAAAGTCATCTTGGAAGTCTTGTTGTGTTAACAAGCATTTGGAAGTAAGTCATCTTGGAAGTCTTGTTGTGTTAACAAGCATTTGGAAGTCTTGGTGTGAGGCATCATAAAGCAAGTGGAAGACTTGTTGTGGGGATATCAACAAGCAAGAGAAGAGGTTAGATTAGATTCAATAGGATTGCAAGGCAAGGGTGTGGAGTATCTCCTGTAGGCTATCAAGAAGGGAGTCTTGAGAGGCATTTACTTGTAATTTGAGAAATCTAATTCCTCATAGTGAAGAATCTCTCTTGGTTGAAGAGGGGACTGGATGTAGCTTTCAAATGGATGAAAGTGAACTAGGATAAATCACTGTGTCGTATCTCTAAACTCTTAACTCTTTACATTCAAGCTATTTCAATATTGTTCTTGGTTGAAAACCTAGAAAAGATTGATTTTCATAATTGATTGAATTGAATCTTAATTATGCAAATTGATTTTGGGAAAATCATTTTCATAATCTAGGTAATCAATAAGAATATTGGTGTTAATCAATTCTGCTTTATCTCTGATCTTACGTGTTAATTGATTGATTTTCGTATTTGATTGAAAAGTGATTTTTCAGTTTTAACAGTGATTAATCGATTAAATGAAGGTGTTAATCGATTAACAAAAATCAAGCTTTTGGCATTAATCGATTAACCTGTTTGATTAATCGATTAACTAGTGTTTTTCAAGTGTTAATCGATTAACAGCCTTGCTTAATCGATTAAGGGCTGAAACATTTTGTAAAAATCATTCGTTTTAATTGTTTCGATTCGTTTCTTTCGAAAATCTTTCAAGCTTTCTTAAACACCTATTCAACCCCCCCTTATAGGTGTTCTCCTAGTGTCTCCTAGTTATTTCACCCACCGATTGTAGTTTTTCACACTCTATCCCTAGGATCTAGGATCCAAAACATCCATGCTATGCAGGCTCCTATGAACCAGCAGGTCCACCTCTAGCAGAAACAGTCGGCTCGACATGCACCTCCTCCTCGTCCTCATCCTCCACAGGGTCCTCCTCGACCTCGCCTGACTGTGGAGAGACCCCACCACTGGGTCTAGGATCTGCAGAAGCAGTCCTCTCAAAATTAGTCGGACCAGGAGAAGGAGTCTCCTTAGTGACAACTCTATGGGAGGAAGGATGAGAACGAGTGGCAGCTCTGAAACGAAAACTATGAAATCAACGCACAGGTCGAGCAGGGGGTGGTCCTTTATATGTATAAAAGGGTGGAACATGCATAGTGTAGACTAAAGGGATCCTAAATCGACGAGGTCGCACTCGCACCAGAGGGTTAGGGTGGTAGAGAGTGATCTCCACCTCCCCCTCAAAAGTGGCATGGTGCTCCTCAAACGTCCATATGCCACTAGGGATAGGGCGTATCTCGATGCAAGCTAGGTATCTGGCCATCACCTAAACAGGACACAGGGAGTAAGTATACACATACATAATTGATAAAGACTAAAATTGCAACCACAAGTATGTCATGGACAGATAACAATGCAAGTACATATGAGCACAGCAATTTTTCAACATTATATCTCTTATAATGCAAGTGGCATGATGTATGATTTTCTATCCACAACTGAGGCCTCTAAAAGTCCATCTTGGACGTCCATCCAATACACCCTTGTGTTCCCGGAACACTGACATTCGTTCCCAGAACGTAATGCAAAACCATACTTGGATAATAAGCATCACTCCCGGAGTGTGCAACACGTTCCCAGAACGCATAAAAACCAGGTCCCGGACACTGGCCACATTCCCAGAATGTGTCTTCAAGTAGGTCACAATTTGGTACTCCCGGAGTACCCTCCTCATATTCCCAGAATATGATAAACGTTCCTACCAACCAAACTTCCATTCTATATGGATGCACATCCTCAAGGTTGGTTTTATCTTTAGTTTAATTACTGATTTAGAAATATTTCAAGTTCTCTTTTGAATGATTAATTTGAGGCATAATCTTTGGCACAAACATTCTCTCTTGAATTATTTCAAAAACATGCCATTAGGCCTAGATTGGGAAAACATAACCAATGGTACTCAAAAGACTTAACTTTTTATTTTTTAAATTCAGGTACTAACCGGTTACAGTCTCAGGCTAACCGGTTAGAATTACAGACCTGAACTGTATATGAAATTCAGAAAAACCCTTTTTCTTGAATTCTCTACCCAATCCATAAACAAGTTTAACATTATTTTACACCTCAAAAACCACTATGTTTATCATTCAAAAGTCTAAATCACATTCCATTTCCAAATGAGCACAATTTCCTCTTGAAATTATCTCATTACACTAAGGTATTAACTCTTTAACTTCAATCTGAGCCATAACAGTAAAATTAACTTATTTTCACATTGTTTCCTATGAAATTAAGGCCTAGATTTGAGTAGCATTAATAAGACCACAAGACTACTTTTATAAACTCATTTTCTTTTGAAATTTTAGAGTGTCTAACCGGTTACGAATATCGAGTAACCGGTTAGATTATGCAGTCAAACACTAAAACATGAGGTTTAACAAACCATTCTTTTCACTACTCAAATCTAACCAAATTTCAATCATTTCAAAGAGTTCATATACCTTAAGTAAGCATGTTTAACCACAAAAACACATTTAACTTGCATGCATTTGGTTTAGTGCATCAAATTGCATAAAAATCCATAAAAACACAATTTAATGCCACAAAACTCAGATTACACATTTAGATTCAGATTCAGGCATCAACATAAAATTGCTCAAAACATAATTGAGCTAAAATTTGGCCTCCAAGCCTTTGTGCTTCAAACACATAATGCCCTTTTGAGTCTTTGTGGACTCAAGTCCTAAATCACTTGATTTTAGTCTAAATATAGTATAAGGTAAGCTTCTCCCATACCTTAGGATAGTGTTTGATGAGTAATGTCACTGAGATTGAAGAGAATTCCCAGATTCCACCAAAATCCCTAGTTCTGCTCTTTACCCACGATTTCAGCAACAGGGTCCAAAAACAACCAAATTTGACATAGTAATTGGCCAAAGAAATTGGGGAAAACAATTAGGAATCGATTTAGGTAACATGCACTAAGGAGTGAAAGTGATTTGAGACCTAGGGGTTACCTGAACTGATCAAAATCAGAGTCCAAACACAGCTTCCCGAACTAAGAAGAAACAGACTCCAATTTCCAACACGTAGCTTCTCAGGTCGATTCCTCCTCACACACACATACTCTTGACTCACAAGCTTTATATAAATGGAAAGCTCTTGATTTAAGCTTTTCAGAAGTGTATCTCTCACTCTCTAACACTCAAAGAAGAAGGAGAATCGCTTCAGGCGAAATAGAAACCCTAATCAGAGCAATTTCTTAACCAACACTGCTAAAACCTTGATTTTGAGCTTGATTCAAGCTATTTATGGAGAAATTGGCTTACATGCAAAGAGACACGTGTTTTCCACTATGAATTGAGTGGGATTCGTGGCGATTAATCGAATTAATCAAGTGATTACTCATTAAATTCCACTAACCCAGTTTCTGGGTTCATCGTCTAACCGATTACAGGGCATTACTAACCGGTTAGATTAGTACAAAATTTAAAAATTAATATTTTTAAATCTTTCCCTCCACGAACTTTTTCAATATTACATTTAGGTCCTAAGCCAAGGACGAAAATGCAATATCCTTATTTTTTGCATTTATTTGCCATATAAAAATATCTCAACTTATTTTTATATTTCAGGCTAATTAATTACAAAACATAAACTTGGAAATTCATATAAATTAATAATAAAAACTTTTATTATTAAATCCCTTATAATCCGGGAGACGAAAATTAGGGGTGTTACATAAAGTCCCTAGATTCTAAAGCACAAATTGAGGTTTTTCTTACTTTTTATTAATTTGAGGTAAGGAGGGAGTATTACCTGACCTTAGGGATAAGTTTCTAGTATGAATACAAAGCTTGCTAAGAGTTGTTGTTAGTTTTAGAATTTTACACTTTAGGGTAGTTGATAAAATTAATAGTTAGAACTTAGAAAATTAAGAGAATACATCCTTGGCTTATTTTTGTTATGTGAACTTCGTTGGTGATGCTATGATATATGATTTATATATGCTGTATGTACTTTGTTCCTTAAGTGTTGAAAACATGTATTAAATTTCTCATTGTTTAGGAACTCATAAAAATATAGAATGCCTAACAATTATTTTAGTCAAAAATGAGAAAATTAATGGATGAAGGAATAGCAAAACTGGAAATAATATTGAGATTGAGAAAATTTAATGATATTGAAAGAGTATATTAATAAATATCCCTTGCGGCTGGTTGCGATGGTGCACGAGCCGGGGTCGACTGGGATGTGCACGAATCGGTTAGTATGCGAAGAGGATAGTTTCTCTAAAATTTAAAGAATGCATTTAAGACGTTTAAAAGAGAGGAAAGTAGTACAAAAAAAAATGGTAAGGTTAGGAATGAAAGAAATAAGAAGCATAATATGTAATATCCCAAAATTTAATTCCAAGTTAATTAGGAAAACCTAAGCTAGAATTTATGATAAAAAACCATATGAAAATCATGGGTAGGAGTTAAGTGTAGTGTCTTAGAGTTAGAATTGGTCAAATAGGAGTTTTCATTAGAGTAATCGATTACTCTGCAGGAGTTAATCGATTACTAGCCCTCTGGTAAAAACACTAAGATGTTGCAGCAATTTTAATCGATTACTTGGGTTGTAAGTAATCGATTATCTTGTGTTTTTGAGAGGTAATCGATTTCTTTTCAATGAGTTAATCGATTACTTGCCCTCTGACAGAAACACTAAGAAATGTTGCATTGAAGGGTAATCAATTACTTTGGGTCAAGTAATCGATTACTTTAGGTCTGATGCAAAAAAAAAATAAAGTAAGGGGGCAGAATCATATTTTCACCCTTATATCTCCCTATTTCAGCCACTCATCTTCCCCTCCCTTATCTAAATCACGATCCCCTCTTATCTCTTCCTCTTCATCTCCTTCTTTTTCTCTCCATCGCCTCTTTCTCCTTCCCTCTCATATAATACGGCTTCCATCCTCCTCCCACCAAGTCCAAGTGCTGCTTTTGTCCTCTTCAACGTCTAAGGTTTGTTTCCAACCATCATCAAGCTCCACCTTCCTTTCTTCTCCTCATTTTTCGGTTTTCTCTCTCCTCCACACAAACCACCATCAACCACCATAAACCACCCAAATCCACCCTTCCAAACCTTCACCCATGAGGTCCATCATCTTCCTTATGATTTTACCTTCACTTCCTCCCTTGGTGGCCTTTTCCCTCATCATGAAACTCTTTCTCTCTCCTAGGGCTCCTTTCTCTCTCCTCCAATCTTGAAGAACGGAGTGGAGATCGGTCTAGAGATTTGGAATCAAGGTAGAACCAGACTAGATTTGGGGTCCCTGGAGCTTGGTGCTGGCTCTATCCTTCTCTAAGGTAAGGGGGGTCACTTTTCCACACTTTGAGTTAGGGATAGTTGGGGTATATAATAGGATTTGGGCTAAGTAGTTAAATTGGGTAATGAGTAATAATAATAGCACCTGTTTATATTGAGTTTAGGAATGTTGAATGTATTTTTGATTTAATTTAAATATTTTAAGTGATGTAAATTTTGGTAAAATCTTGGTAAAATCCCTTTTATATGTTGTTAAAAATAGGAAGTGAAGAACCTTAGGGAGTTGACTTATTTTTCAACACTCTGAGACATACCTGAGTATGTCGATTGATTGTGATATCTGTTGTCTGTTGTGGGTGGCTACGTGCACTAGGTATGTGAAATGAGCATGTTTATGTTGAAGTATTAAATATGTGATGATAAATAATTCAACCTAAAAGGTAGGAAAGAGGACTAGTGTTTATAAGGAAATTACATGGCTTAATTGATAGTTGTTATTTAATGATGAATATGTTGATTGAGTATGCGTGAAGTTGGGTTATAGTCTTAGTTGGAATACATATATATGTTTATGTTTTACATTGGTGAATAGTGTTGGAGTTGTAAAATGATGTTGAATATTGGTGAGTGTGTAATGTTTGGAATTTAAAGTGTGTGAGTGCATGAATGTAGATTACTTGCTTCTTGTTAGTGAATAACTAAATTGAATTATAAAAGAGACTAAGCTGTAGCTATGATTGATCCTTGGGGTACACCGACCCATTAGGTGCCTTGTTAGGTGACAAGTTACCCATTAGGTACAAGTTACCCATCCAGGTGAAAGTTACCTATTAGGCCCCGTAAATGACCCGTTAGGCGGGTGTACCCAATGGATCAATCATGCTGCACAAATAATAAGGAAATATAATAGAGAAAGAGTACAAGTGGAAGTGAAAGAGTTAAAAAGATGTTTTAGTCCTAACGGGTGTCAACCGTGGCCTAATAGGTGGAACTGACCTGGATTGGGTGAAAATCCTAGTGGGTGAGAAATGACCACACTATCCTTAAACTATCCTATTAAAGACAATCGGGTGAAGTTCCTCCTTCTTCTTGCGTCCTCTCTTCGTTCTCGTATATGATGCCCTCCTTGCTGTTGTCTCCTCATTGCTAGTGGATTCCGGCTCCACTCCATTGAGAATGGTAGAGTTCCTCTGAATCTCATACCGAATCTTTTCTTTGAAGTTCCTATAGCCTCGTATGGTGACTTGTCCCAAGTGTGGCTCCAGGTTAGCTCCACTAAGTAGATGTTCCAGGTCAGGAATCACGATCTGAGTGTAGCCGGTCCATACCCAGCAGCATGGGGTACGCTTCCAACCTCTTCCATACTTACTCCACGTGGTGACATCCATGCAGTACTCCATCTGATCATTGAGATACCAGCAGCACTAATATTCCAACAAACAGGAGAGAGTAAGCGATCCGAACGACGCATCGTCGATGGTGTGGGATTACGATAGGCAAGATACTAAGACCATACAAGCATACAATACAACATACATACATACAGCACATCAAGCATATTATCATCATTATTGTCATTACTATCTTTCATTATTATCATCATTATATCATCCTTGTTATCATCTATCTTTCCAACTTACTTTTACTTCTTATGAACATCCTTTCCTTTTCTCTCATTTCCTTTTTACAACTATACTTCTCTTTTCATCCAGTCTTATCAATTCACAATCTTTAATGATTGGGGAGCTTTAAGATATCGTCAAAGTATTCATTTCGTTCTCGGCTATCACTCACGTCTACATCTCTTCGGTCATCCACCCAACCTAGTCAGAAGCAAGCAGGAGTAAAGACCTTTACCGTGCGGGCACGACAGCTGTCTCACAATCAATTGGCTCCAAGCCAGGAGGACTACAACCTCAAATCATTCATATCATTTCAATTCATATAATAATCAACGCACACTGTAGAAAACTCGGGTACTGTGGCAATCAAGATGCCCCACTCCAGTCCCTCTCACTGTTCAAGATTTGCAATCTAGGGGGCGTCAGTACTATTCTTGTTGCGCTTGCAGAACTTACCATGACATTGGACCCAGTCCCTACCACGTTCGTTCGCCACATATGGAGTTCGTTCTTCCTAGAAAGTACTCAAAACTTCTTGACGTTTCACCGTCATCGTCCTCCCCTAATGCAATCTCCTCCTGAGTATCCGCAGATACCCATGGTTCCTTCCTCTCCACTACTTCGCACTCTCATACCTCACCGCGTATGTCTTTTAAAGTCTTTTATCTTTTAATTAACCTAAGGTCGGCCCATCCTTCGTACATCCCTTCAATGAGTCCCGACCGCTAACTTGGCACAATCTTTCTCTCATCATTTCTCACATAGCACAGAGCTGGGATCACAACAATAAACTCATGTCTCATTTTCTCAATCCTTCTCAACGTTCTCAATTTCTCTTAATCATCTCATTTCCCAGTCTTTTCTCAAAACAATCTTTTCACAAACTTTCTCAAAATACCATTTTATATAAACTTTCACCAAAATATCATTTCGTAAACTTTTTCATAAAAATCCCTTTTCACAAATTTCTCAAAATTTCGTTTCGTAAAACTTTTCAAAAGAAATCTTGCTTCCTATACTTTTCCTCAAAATACATTTTATAAACTTTCTGAAAATCTCATATCATAAACTTTCACAAAGTCTTATTTTCAAAAATCTTGTTTCACAAAGTTTCAAAAATTCTTCTTTCACAACTTTTCACAAAATTTCTTTTCAAAAACTTTTCTGAAAATACGCTTTATAATCTTTCTCAAAAATCTCTTTTCAAAAACCTTTTCAAAAATTTCTTTTCACAACTCTTTGCAAAAATCTCTTTTCACAAATCTTTTTCGAAAATTCCTTTTGAAAAACCTTTTTCAAAAATCGTATTTTTGCTGAGCGCTAATGGAGGAGCAAGTTCAACTCAACACTAGTCTCATTCAAAACAAAAACAAAGGAGCCAAGCTCCACTCAGATCACATCTCGCTTCCATAACAACATTACTCTTCCCAGCTCTGGCTCATTCTCATCATTATCATCAATTTATTCCCCAATCTCACCTCTTTATCTCCTTCTATTCCATCTTATATCTTTCATCATTATTCCTTTCTCATTATGTCTTTACTCTCAATTTTACAACTTATTCATTTCATTTTCATTTTCTTATTCAGGACGTAACAAACATCTATCAGCATGTTACTCATTTAAATCAACAGTATTCAATTTCATCATACATAATTAAATAAATAAATATAAACATGCTATCAACACACAATCATCACACAACAATAATGTGGTCTTCGTCACCTTCGTATAAGTGGCCACACAACACAAACAATTGCCACTATACTACTGACTCCGAACCACTTAGTTCCGATCTTTGAGATGATACGGAATGTCCTAATATATCACCTAATTACCACGGTGTCTTAGGAAAGCTTCTCTCTCACCTGAGGTCCAGCGATTAAATGCGTACCGTCTCCTCGGATCCTTTTTGCTGTCGTCTGCCCCAATCCCTCATCTTTCAAATTCCTCGTACTAAATAAAATACGCTCACATTATTAACTTGTATTAAGAAAATCTTTTTCGTAAATTAGACACCCCTCATTCCTCGTCGGAAGATTTAAAACATAATCGTTTCCTTTCAAACAACTCTAATATTTTCTAATACCTTAAATACTTTCAAAAACCATTTGGAAAACATTTAATAAGGTAATTTAAATCATTTAATTTAGTTTCTGGTCCGTCTTGGACGACACCTTAATTATGTTCCAGAACACCGAAAAATACACCGTTTTTAATTCGACTTTTTCTTAAATCAAATACCACTTGAAAACTTTACTTTAACCACTTGTACTTACTTTTTAAAACTAAGAAACAAATTCAAATAATTATGGACAGCAAAGAGTCATTTTACAAAATCGCTTCGATAAAACCCCGAAAAAATTGTAAAAACACTTTTCGTTTTAAAGAACTATTTAATTTATAATTATCACTTTAAAACTCAAGTTTTCACCATAAAACAAACTTTGGGCAGCCATAAACACAATTTAAAAATCTCAAATAAATCAAATGGATTTTTTTTCTTAAAACCAATTTATTTCAAAACCAATTACACACTCAAACATTTTTCAAACATTAATTAGCACACAACCACAACAACACTTAAAGGGATTAAGCCATACAAGTAATTAAATTAATCACTTAATTTAATTATAACTCAGACAAAACACTTAGACATTCACATACTCAATCATTTTCCAGCACAAAATGAATCATTTAATCTAAGTATAAATCAAACACTTATTCACTTAATCATGTTCTAAACATTTTCATTTTCATAAAGCAAAATCATTTAGTCATGCATATATTCACAAACCAAATTGAACCAAGGATGTAAATTCAGTACATTTATTTTTCTTACAACTTTATTTAATGCAACCAAACTTCCTAAACTCCTTTATACTATATGGCCGAATGAAATCAAGGAAAACAAATCAAACATCACAAATTTAAATCACATAAGTCAATTTGATTTATTTCAAATACTTAAACTCCATTTTCTTTTTCATGAAACAAATTTATTTACTCTTTCTTTTATTCTCAACCGAATGCACATATACACTCACATATATTCACAAAACTTTTTCCAAAATCATTTAGTTCATTCATCTCCTTTATTTTTAATTCAAAAACCGATTAGAAAATAAATATTAACAACACAATTTCAAACAATTTAATCTAACAATATTTCACAAAACATAATCATTATTTTCATGTCACTTTATTGAATCTCATGCATAGGTCGAATCTCATCATAACCAAGACAAAGTTTTTAGGTTCATTTTTTTTAACATGCAAAAACACAAGATTCTTAAATCAAATCACGCATTTTCTTATTCAAAAATTTAGAATATCCTTTCCTTTTTCAAACATAAACCGAATGCACATCATTTAAAAATCAAGTTTTTATTTCAACTCTTTATCATGCAAGAACATAACCCAAGTTAGAAATTAATTTCCAAAAGCTTGTTTCCTTGATTCTTTGTAAAACCGAGATGATCTCTAAGAAAGATCAAATCTTTTTCACTTAAAAAAAATAACATGTATGCACCTAGATCTTTTAAATCAAGTCATGAAATCAAATATAGTAGCACAAATCAAAGATAAAAATCACTTTGGTAAGAAAAGGTCAAAACCGTGATGAACATTGAAGAAAAGATCAAATCTTTGGTTTCAAAACAACATGCATGGCTTCAAGAGCATAACTTTTTCATAGATCAAAACAAGATTAAAGCTTTTAAAGGTCAAAACCGAAAAATCAAAGTTTTATCAAAACCAAATCAAAATCAAACATTTCAACAACTCAAATTAATTTTTCTAAACATGAGTTAACATGCAACCACTTAGATTAAATTAAAAAGCATCAAGACCTAATTTTCTATTCATGGCCGACTTACCTAGTTTAAGATCTAGTGTTTTATAAGTTCATTTAGTCTTAGAAATTCAAGATCAAAGTTTATTTAACACATGCATGAACTCAAATCGTCAAAATCACCATCAAATCAACATGCAACACCAAAGATCTTATTTTATTACCAACCAAATTTAGATCTCACAATTATTTATCAAATAAACCCTTAAACATATCTTTAAATCACGGTTCAAGGAAGAAACTTCAACATGCAACAAAATTTTACTTTAAACTTCACAAAAATCTCATCAAACCTTTAGATCTAAAAGATTTAGTTTGAAAAGCTTTAGGATCATTCATGAAAACTTTAATCAAGTTATAGAGTCCGTTGTTTAGAAGTTTACAAGTTCCTTTTAGCTTTAAAAAAACCATGATCAAGCACAAACACACTTGCACTCATCATTTAAACTTAGAAAAATTGACATGCAAAGAAGGAAACAAAGAAAGATCACGAGATCAAAAAGAAAATCTACACTATTAAAACTTCCTTCATGATTTTTGAACTACCCACCAAATCAAGGTCTTCTAGCTTCTATGTGCTTGGATCTTCAAAGAAAACTCTAGGTTTTTGGCTTGGTTTCCTCCTCTTCTTCTCTTCTCCCTAGCTCACGGCCTCTCTCTCTTTCTCTCTATGTGTTGAGAGCTTGATTTTTGCTCTCAACAAGTGTGTTTGGAAAATGAAGGGGAAATGAAAGAAGTGAATGTGGAATGGGTGAAAGGAACTAAAGGTTGTGACTTATATAAGCAATTGGTGCACTTCCTCTTTTACCCTTATGGAAAATTCGGTCATGAGGGAGTGTGATGGGAAATTTTGACTCTTCAAAAAATTGCATGGGTAGTGTTTATCAAAGGAACATCTAGAAGTAGGTTTTAGGGTTTAGGTTACTATTCACACAATAGATTATGTTTTCTAATTAAGTCTTCTACCCATTAAGTCCCTTTTAGTCCTAATCTACTCCATTAGCTCTTTATCTTAGAAATAAAGTCCTAAGCTTATTCACAAGTATACATACACACATAATATATACACACATACATATTCATATACGTAACACATATGCATACACACATATACACGTACCATACATATAAACACACATACATGCATTCTCATATTCTTCCACTAATTTAATCTCCATATATCCTTAAGTATACACATATACATACACATACATTCATGAAAATAAATCTTTTTATCACAAAATGACTCATATATGAAAATCATAAATCCTTTTAAGCATAAAAATTGTAAACACACAACCATTCCAAACTCAATTTCTAAAACTCATGTTAGCATTTCATGAAAATCATTTCTTTAAAATCATTCATCACCTTGAAAACGTGAAGTAGGAAATGTTGGAAACCAACAAGCGGGCTAAGCAAATACTAGAGGGGGGGTGAATAGTATTTTGAAGCACTAATACCAAATATTTCGATTGATAATTGAAGAATGGAGCTAACACTGAATTTTCTGGAATCAGACACAAAAGACTCGAGTCTTTTGTGAAATACTCGAGTTTTTCAGTGATGAACAACTCGAGTCTTTTCTGAAATACTCGAGTTTTTCCTATCAGATAGCAGAAAAACCAGAAACGAAAATTCAGCAATTTAACTCAAATCAATTCAATAATAAACAGGAACTTATCCAACAGAATAGCAAGCAATCTAAATAACTTTTAAACACAAAGATTCCTTGAACTTGCTACCTAATTGTATAAATCCTAATTGATTGAAATGACTTAAGTCTATTGAGCTAGAAAGTAGATTAAAAGCAATAAACCGACACTCAAGCAATTTTATCCTGGTTCACTCCAACAATGAGCTACATCCAGTCCTCCTAATCACTTAGGAGTTTCTACTAATGATCAAATTGTTAGAAATTACAAAGGATTGCTTGAGAATGGCCTCACTCAACCTAACCCTTTCAAGAGTGTACCAAACTCTTGATTTCTACCCCAATTTGATTCCGGTGATTGAAGAACTCTTCACAAAGCTTCCTTGAACTCCCTTCAAGAAACTCCACCGGGCTAGGAACCTCCTAGTCTTGTGCTTGAGAACCTCTCAAGACTTCCAACACCCTAAGCCACTTAGGGTTTGCTTGGGAACAATCCAAGACTTTGAATAATCAAGCTTTTTGTATGTGTATTACTAATCTCACAATGGATTAGCACAAATAAGCACAGCTCAATGTAAGAATTGAGGCCTAAAAACTCAACTTGGAATAAAATGACAATATGAGTGAGAAGTTGAGCTTTTTGGGAATTAACACTTGAGAAGAGGAAATTAAGAAAGCTTGAATCAATGATGTGTTGTTGTCTTGTTTGTTCTTGCACAAATTCAAAGAGAAATTTTACAATAAGGTTCTGAATTCTCTCTTGGGGTTGGATGAGACTCAAATGCCCTCAATTGAGTTTTTGAGTCTCTCCAACGTTCATTTTTGCTGACTGGACAAAAATACTCGAGTCTTTTGGTAAATACTCGAGTCTTTTTGGTCGGTCACGAGTGAATTGGTGCACGAACAAGACTAACGGTCATAATTGCTGACCTGGCACAAATACTCGAGTTTTTCTATAAATACTCGAGTATATACTCGAGTCTTTATCAAAATACTCGAGTATTTTGATCTGATATGGGAAAAATTATTTTTCAATTTTATTTTTCCTCTCAAGTATTAATTTTTGGTCAATCTCAACTTAATAAACATATAAAAATTTATTCCTAGAAGAGACTAACTATTTCTACCCACTCTCAACCACTCTCAACATAAATTAGAAATTTACAATTATTATTTGATTGAGAATGATTGGGCACTTGTCTTCTTTTCTTGACTTCTTGTTGATGTTGATGTTGCAATATCTTCAAGGCATGATTTGTTAATTATTTTGTCATCATCAAAACATAATCCACATAATTAGGAGCATTGAATTCACAATCTCCCCCTTTTTGGTGATGACAAAATAATTAACACTTGATCCATTTGTTAAGCTTGATCCACTTGGAGATGCAACTCCCCCTCACTATATGATACTTTTCACCTATCTAAAAATTCAGCTTGAGCAAGATGTTATGACAATTTAATTTTAGCACCAAGCCTATGGTATTAGAGAATTTAACAATTATCAGAGTATATACCATAATTAGAGATTTTAGGTGCAACAATATCAAGACAAGACAAGTGTAATATCTCTCCCCCTTTTTGTCGTACGCCAAAAAGATGTAACAATTTAGAAAAAGATCAAGGGAGGAGAGGTGCATAATCGGAAAACCCCATAACCAACTATGCAAAAAAAAAAACGGAGATATAATAACGATAAAGAGCTCCCCCTGAAGCTTTGCACAAACATCATAATGAAAACCAAATTCATTAACATAAAAACATCATAAAAGGTCCAAATCAAAGGTGCAATAAGAAACCCAAAGTCTCAAAACACCAAGTTCTCAAAATAAAGAAAATGTAACAAAGACCAATATGATAAAAACAGAATGAAAACTAAGATAGACTGCAAAGGTCAACATCATCAAAACATCGAAGGAGTTGGATCAACTAGAGGAGGATAAAACCGAGAGAAGAGTTTAGAGGATGAAAAACTAGTAAGATTTGACAAAACTTTGAGGAAAATCTGAGTTTTGAGGAGAGAGATATGAGAAAACCGAGAGAGAAGAGGGTCGCAAAAACTTGAGTCTGAGAGTATATATAAACAGTTCAAAATACTCGAGTATATTCATAAATACTAGAGTTGTTCTTTAGGATATACTCGAGTTTTTTTTTTTTGAAAATATATTCGAGTCGGTCGTGACTCAGCCCAGATTTCCCCAGAAAAGTCGAGTAAAAATTGAAAAACTCAACTTTGGTCCGAAAGTTCAATTTTCAGGAAAATGCAAAATACTCGAGTTTTTGGAAAATACTCGAGTTTGGTCTGAAAGTTCAAAAATTGGGGGTTTCGAAAGACTCGAGTGTTTTGAAAAAAACTCGAGTATTTTAATAAAGACTCGAGTGTTTTGAGAAACACTCGAGTATTTTTATCAGACCCTGATTAAAAACTTTTTCAATTTAAAACTGATTTAATTTTGAATTAAAATACTCGAGTGTTTTTGGAAAAACTCGAGTATTTTGACAGAACAGAAAGTAAAAACTCAGTTTTAAAAGACCAAACACAAATCAAACACAAATGCTTCACTACCAACTTGGAATACAGTACAGAATCACACACAATTAACATATACAATTTCAAATATCATCAAGGACAATTTAACTAAGAATCAATAACACATTAGAGTAAGACTAATATGGTGATTTTCCAAAAATGACACACAATGCAATTAGCCTATATTAGCTTCATCTAAAATACCAAGTTCTCTCCTAATATGATAAAAGGTGTCCCTTGGTAGAGGTTTTGTAAAAATGTCAGCTAATTGATTTGTGGTACTGACAAATTCAATTGTGCAATCACCCTTTTGTACATGATCTCTTAAAAAGTGATGTCTTATTTCAATGTGTTTAGTTCTTGAGTGATACACCGGATTCTTAGTCAAATTGATTGCACTCGTGTTATCGCATCTAATCGGAATATTTTCAAGTTTCAAACCAAAATCCGATAATTGTTGTTTCATCCATAACAGTTGAGCACAACAACTACCGGCTGCGATATATTCCGCTTCGGCGGTAGAAAGAGCGACACAAGCTTGCTTTTTAGAAAACCATGACACCAATGAACTTCCCAAGAAATGGCAAGTACCACTGGTGCTTTTGCGATCAAGCTTGCATCCGGCGAAGTCGGAATCCGAGTAACCAACTAGACTAAGATTGGCATCAGCAGGATACCATAAACCAGTGTTAATTGTTCCTTTTAGATACTTAAATATATGTTTAACTGCGGATAGGTGAGATTCTTTAGGATTAGCTTGAAATCTAGCACACATGCATACACTAAACAAAATATCCGGTCTAGATGCAGTGAGATATAGGAGACTACCTATCATACCCCTATACTTACTAACATCAACCGGTGTACCTTGTTCATCCTTGTCTAGGTAGCATGATGTGCTCATTGGAGTGTAGGCTTCCTTGCACTTGTCCAATCCGAATTTCTCAAGGAGCTCTTTGCAATATTTCCCTTGATGCACAAATATCCCCTCCTTGACTTGCTTTATTTGTAAGCCTAGGAAGAACTTGAGTTCTCCCATCATTGACATTTCAAATTCCTTTTTCATCAAATTTGAAAACTTTCTACAAAGAGACACGTTAGTAGCACCGAAAATGATATCATCAACATAGATTTGTACTAACAAAATGTCATCCTTGGTTTTATAAATAAATAATGTATTATCAACCTTCCCTCTTTGAAACTTGTTTTCTAATAGAAAGGAACTCAATCGATCATACCAAGCTCTAGGAGCTTGTTTCAATCCATAGAGTGCCTTTTTCAATTTATAAACATGGTTTGGAAATTCACTATTTTCAAAACCGGGGGGTTGTTTGACATACACTTCTTCATTTATAAACCCATTCAAGAAAGCACTTTTAACATCCATTTGATATAAAGTGAATTTCATGATTGAAGCATAAGCAAGTAAAATTCGGATTGCTTCAAGACGTGCAACCGGAGCAAAGGTCTCATCATAATCGATACCTTCCTCTTGGTTGTACCCTTGAGCTACTAGTCTAGCTTTGTTTCTTATAATCAACCCGGATTCATCAAGTTTGTTTCTATAAATCCATTTAGTACCAATTATGGTATGATCATCAGGTTTAGGGACTAGATCCCAAACTTCATTTCTTTCAAATTGGTTTAATTCTTCTTGCATAGCAAGAACCCAATGATCATCCTCAATGGCCTTTTTAATTGAATCGGGTTCAATTTGAGAAACAAATGAGACATAGTGGCAAATGTTTTGAATAGACCTACGAGTAAGTACTCCCTTTGACATATCTCCTATGACTTTGTCTATAGGATGAGCCTTGACCGATTTCCAAGTTGGAGGAAGTTCTTCCCTTACTTCTCCTTCATCAACTTTTGAATTCTCTCTCTCTTTTTCTTCTTTTGAAAAGACAATGTCATCTTCACTAGCATCACATAAAACACTATCTTCTTTTGAAGACTCATTAAAAACCACATGAATTGATTCCTCAATAGTTAAAGTTCTTTTATTGAAAATTCTATAAGCTTTACTATGAGAAGAATAGCCTAAAAATATGCCTTCATCGGATTTGGAATCAAACTTGCCAAGGTGTTCTTTTCCATTATTTAAAACAAAAACTTGGCATCCGAAGACATGAAAATGAGATATATTTGGCTTTCTTCCCTTGTAAAGTTCATAGGGGGTTTTATCCAAAGAGGGCCTTATCAAAATACGATTTAAAACATAACAAGCCGTATTGACGGCATCGGCCCAAAAATATTGAGGTACTTGAGAATCATTTAACATGGTTCTAGCAAGTTCCTCTAGCACCCTATTTTTCCGCTCTACCACTCCGTTTTGTTCCGGAGTCCTTGGTGCGGAGAATTGATGCTCAATACCATTTTTAGCACAAAATCTATCAAATTTGTGGTTTTCGAATTCACCACCATGATCGGTTCGAATAATAATTACTTTTTGATTTACTTGGTTTTGCAAAAGTTTGACATGATGTTTAAAAGATTTGTAGGTCTCACTCTTAGTAGTTAAAAATAAAGTCCAAGTAAACCTAGAGAAGTCATCAACAATTACCAATGCATAATAGTTGCCACCAAAGCTTTTTACTTGTGATGGTCCAAACAAGTCCATATGAAGCATTTCTAATGGCCTTGATGTGGACATCACCATTTTTGATCCAAAGGTGTTTTTAGTTTGTTTACATTTCTTGCAAGGAGAACAAACACCTTCAATAGAAAAATTTAGCTTTGGTAAACCAACTACTAGATCTTTAGATTGTATTTTCTTCAATTGGTTTACATTAATATGAGCGGTCCTACGATGCCATAACCAAGTGTCATTTTCTTTGCTCACTAAACAAGTAGAGACCAAAGAAGTGACTTTGTTCAAATCAACTAAGTAAGTATTATTTGACCTTCTACCAACAAATTTGATTGATTCATCTTTGTCACTTTTAATGAGGCAATGGGTAGAGGTAAAAACTACATGATTACCAACATCACATAATTGGCTTATGCTCAAGAGATTATGTTCTAATCCTTGAACATAGAGCATATTATCAATAATCAAGTTTGAAGAGTTTCCGACTTTACCAATACCAAGGATTTTGCCTTTGTTGTTGTCCCCATAAGTGACATAACCCTTTTCCTTTGGAGTAAGCTCAATGAAGTGCCGCTTATCTCCCATCATGTGCTTCGAACATCCACTATCAAGATACCACAATTGTTTTCCCGTTCGAAGACACACCTACAAAATGAAATCACTTGTTCACTTTGGGTACCCAAACAATGTTGGGTCCCTTAGGGTTAGTGTTGGGACTTTCTCCCTTCTTAATCCACATATAAGTGCCCTTTTTCATTTCAAACTTCTTAATGTGGCACTCAATGTTGATATGTCCAACCTTTCCACAATAAGTACAAGTTGGTCTCTTTGATGAATTTTTCTTAGAAAATGTCCAACCACCTTGTACTTTTTGTTCGTTTTATGAACATATCCTAAACCGGTTTTGTTGTGATTATGTCTTTGAGAGTTCAACA
The DNA here is from genome assembly GCA_037953625.1 of Crotalaria pallida. NCBI lineage: Eukaryota > Viridiplantae > Streptophyta > Magnoliopsida > Fabales > Fabaceae > Crotalaria > Crotalaria pallida. The sequence goes on from CM075653.1 coordinate 32,322,535, forward strand.
ACCGGTTGAGGTTTCTATCACTATGTGAGATTGTGAGTTTGTTTTTCAACTCTTTCACTTCTTTTTCAAGTTCATCACATCTCTCACATGGAGTGATAAACTCCTCATGATTTGCACAATCACTTTGATGACTAGAATTAATAAGTTCCAAGGATTCATTTTGAAGTTTCAACTCATTTATAGATTTTTGCAATTCATCAATTTCATGTTGAAACTCCAAAATTTTCTTTCCTTTTTCCTTATTAATTTTAGCAAGCCTTTTAAATTGAATTAACATTTCATTGTAGGCTTCTTGCAAATCATCATATGAAATGGAGTTTGAAGATGAACAAGAAGAGCTAGAGGTTACCTCATCATCACTTTCACTCATGCCATGATTAGCTCTTGATGAGGACTCATGATTGTTCTTGGCCATGAGACAAAGGTTTGCATTTTCATCACCGGAACTACTTGAAGATGATTCATTGCTCTTCTCCGGTGCATCCCAAACAATGTATGCACGCTTCCCTTTGGTCTCTTGGGTCTTCTTGTCATTCTTCTTCAAGAATGTGGCACATTCCATTCTTATGTGACCAACCCCTCCACATTCATGACACTTAACTCCATCATTGGTACTCTTTTCTCTTTGTTTGGAGTCTTTGGTTCTCTTGAAATTGGATGAAGATCCACCTTTCTTCCCTTTGAAAAATTTGTTGAATCTTTTCACAAACATCCCAAATTCTTCTTGATTTGGTTCACCATCGGAATCTCCACTTGTAGAGCATTCTTCAACTTCTTTTGTAGCTTTGGTTGAAGCTTTGAGTGCTATGCTCTTTTTCTTTTTGTCTGATTCCTCATGCATCCCAAGTCTTGTAAGTTCCATCTCATGCTCTTGGAGTTTGCAAAACAAAGTGGCTAAGTCCATGCTATTTATGTCTCTTGATTCCTTGATGGCGGTTACCTTGGGTTGCCAACTCCTATCAAGACATCTTAGAATTTTGTTAGTAGTTTCACCATTGCGAAATACTTTTCCCAAGGAAATCAAATGATTAACAATGTGAGAGAATCGCTTTTGCAAGTCACTAATGGATTCATTTGGCAACATGTGGAACAATTCATATTCGTGAGTTAGAGAATTCAATCTTGCATCTCTAACCTCACTTGTTCCCTCATGTGTGACTTGCAAAGTATCCCACATTTCTTTTGCCGATTTACATTGGGAAACTCTATAAAATTCATCATGGGATAAAGCCGAAAAGATGATGTTTTTAGCTTTTAAATCAAATGAAACTTTTCTCTTTTCATCATCATTCCAACTACTCCTTGGAATTTCAACAATTTCATCATTTATTTTCTTTTTGGGAATGAAAGGACCATTTTCAATTGCATCCCAAATATCCATATCAATTGCTTCAATAAAAACTTTCATGCGAGTTTTCCAATAAACATATCCTTCACCATTAAATAGTGGAGGACGGTTTATTGAAGCTCCTTCTCCACCAAAGTTATTTCTAGAGCCCATTTAGTTTCCAAAAGGATCTTTTTCGAAAAAGTTGTTACACTCGATCTTTCGACCGAGCTCTGATACCACTTGTTGGAAACCAACAAGCGGGCTAAGCAAATACTAGAGGGGGGGTGAATAGTATTTTGAAGCACTAATACCAAATATTTCGATTGATAATTGAAGAATGGAGCTAACACTGAATTTTCTGGAATCAGACACAAAAGACTCGAGTCTTTTGTGAAATACTCGAGTTTTTCAGTGATGAACAACTCAAGTCTTTTCTGAAATACTCGCGTTTTTCCTATCAGATAGCAGAAAAACCAGAAACGAAAATTCAGCAATTTAACTCAAATCAATTCAATAATAAACAGGAACTTATCCAACAGAATAGCAAGCAATCTAAATAACTTTTAAACACAAAGATTCCTTGAACTTGCTACCTAATTGTATAAATCCTAATTGATTGAAATGACTTAAGTCTATTGAGCTAGAAAGTAGATTAAAAGCAATAAACCAACACTCAAGCAATTGTATCCTGGTTCACTCCAACAATGAGCTACATCCAGTCCTCCTAATCACTTAGGAGTTTCTACTAATGATCAAATTGTTAGAAATTACAAAGGATTGCTTGAGAATGGCCTCACTCAATCCAGGACTTTGAATAATCAAGCTTTTTGTATGTGTATTACTAATCTCACAATGGATTAGCACAAATAAGCACAGCTCAATGTAAGAATTGAGGCCTAAAAACTCAACTTGGAATAAAATGACAATATGAGTGAGAAGTTGAGCTTTTTGGGAATTAACACTTGAGAAGAGGAAATTAAGAAAGCTTGAATCAATGATGTGTTGTTGTCTTGTTTGTTCTTGCACAAATTCAAAGAGAAATTTTACAATAAGGTTCTGAATTCTCTCTTGGGGTTGGATGAGACTCAAATGCCCTCAATTGAGTTTTTGAGTCTCTCCAATGTTCATTTTTGCTGACTGGACAAAAATACTCGAGTCTTTTGGTAAATACTCGAGTCTTTTTGGTCGGTCACGAGTGAATTGGTGCACGAACAAGACTAACGGTCATAATTGCTGACCTGGCACAAATACTCGAGTTTTTCTATAAATACTCGAGTATATACTCGAGTCTTTATCAAAATACTCGAGTATTTTGATCAGATATGGGAAAAATTATTTTTCAATTTTATTTTTCCTCTCAAGTATTAATTTTTGGTCAATCTCAACTTAATAAACATATAAAAATTTATTCCTAGAAGAGACTAACTATTTCTACCCACTCTCAACCACTCTCAACATAAATTAGAAATTTACAATTAATATTTGATTGAGAATGATTGGGCACTTGTCTTCTTTTCTTGACTTCTTGTTGATGTTGATGTTGCAATATCTTCAAGGCATGATTTGTTAATTATTTTGTCATCATCAAAACATAATCCACATAATTAGGAGCATTGAATTCACAGGAAAATCATTTAAGAAAATACTCTTTCAAAATACTCTTCTCAAAAATAAATCTCTTTAGTATTTTAAATTATTACGAGGAATTTGCGGGGTGTTACACGTTCGTCATAGTGTTCATTGACGACATCCTAATTTATTCTAAAAGTCCAAGTGAACATGAGGAACACTTGAGAACGGTGCTAAAGGTTCTCAAAGACAAGCAGCTTTATGCAAAGCTTTTTAAGTGCAGCTTCTGGTTAAAAGAGGTACACTTTTTGGGTCATGTAATTTCTGAGAAGGGTGTTGCTGTGGATCCTTCTAAGGTGGAAGCAGTGTTAAAGTGGGAGAGACCCAAATCAGTGACCGAGATCAGAAGTTTTCTTGGCATGGCAGGCTATTTTCGGAGATTCATTGAAGGTTTCTCTAAAATAGCTCTTCCTTTGACCATGCTAACTACAAAAGATGTTCCTTATGAATGGTCCCCAGAGCGTGAGCACAGTTTCCAAGAGTTGAAGCGGAGATTGACAAGCTCACCCATATTGATTTTTCAAGACACAACCCAACATTTTGAGGTGTACTGTGATGCATCAAAGCAAGGGTTAGGTTGTGTATTGATGCAGTAGGGAAAGGTGATTGCTTATGCATCTAGGTAATTCCGGCAGCATGAACAAAATTATCCCACTAATGATCTTGAGTTGGCTGCGGTTGTCTTTGCTCTTAAAATCTGGAGACACTACTTGTATGGCACTAAGTTTGAAGTTTTTAGTGACCACAAGAGTCTCCTCTATCTCTTTGATCAAAAAGAGTTGAATATGAGGCAAAGGAGGTGGATGGAATTCTTCAAGGATTATGACTTTAATCTCCAATATCATCCAGGCAAAGCTAATGTGGTGGCTGATGCGCTAAGTGGTAAGACTTTGCATATTAGCAATCTAATGATGAAGGAGATGTAGTTGATCCATGAATTTAGCAATCTCAATCTGGGCATGCAGGTGAAAGAGAACAACATAATCCTAGAAATGTTGCAGGTTACCAATGAATTTGTTAAGTTGATTAAGGAGAAACAAGCTGATGATGGGTAATTGCAGAAACAGTGAGAGATAGCAGCAGAAGAGGCGGAGCCTGACATTAAGAAAGGTTCCGACGGTATTATCCGATTCAAAAATCGGGAGTGCTTTCCAATGGACTTGGAAGTACACAGAATGGTCCTAGAGGAAGCTCACAAATCGAAACTTAATCTACATCCAGGCACCACCAGAATGTATCAGGATCTGAAGCGATTGTTTTGGTGGCCAGGGTTAAAGAAGGATGTAGCGGATTATGTGTCTCGATGTTTGGTGTGTCAGAAGGCCAAAATCGAACACCAAAAACCATGTGGTTTGTTAAAGCCCTTGGAGATTCCCGAGTGGAAATGGGACAGTATAGCCATGGACTTCAAATCTGGATCGCCAAGAACCAGAACAGGATGTGAAGCCATTTGTGTAATTGTTGACAGGTTGACCAAGTGTGCCATTTCATTCCAATGAATATGAAGTATAGTCTGTGTTGGAAGTCAAGGTAGTGTTGGAAGACATGCTTCAAACTCTCTTATGGACTTCAAGTTTATTTCAAGATGATGTTTTGATGATAACAAACCAACTCAAGTTCAAGCTCACAAGTGTCATCCATGTTCAAGATTGAAGAATCAAGCAACGCATAGATTAGAAACCTTTTCCTTAGATCATTTGTAAGGTAATGGATTTTTTATTCTTTACGAGTTTACAAATGCCAATAAGTTTTTCATTTTAAAGAGGGAAGAAGAAAAATGTGTTTTTCATGAAAAAGTGTTTTCTATCTTAGTGTGTGTGAAAATACTTGATGTTATAAAACTCTGTATATTTTTATGTATGCAAGAGAGAGTAATCGATTAGCTGCTCAAGATAATCGATTAACTTTGTTGCATCATAGAAAAATCAGAGAGGTTGTAATCGATTAAATGAATCTTGTTAATCAATTACTTTCTTATGGGAGTAATCGATTACCTGGCTCAAGTAAAAGATTATAATTGTTGCATCATATATTTTTCAGAGGCTTAGTAATCGATTACAGGCTCTGTAGTAATCGATTACATGATGTTGCATCATATGCATATCAGAGGCTCATTAATCGATTAATTGTTTAAGTGTAATCGATTAAATGAGTTGCATCACATATTGAACAGGAGTGGTGTAATCGATTAATCATTGTTGGTCTAATCGATTACTTGTTTTTCAAATGAATTTAAGAATTTCTATTTTTGAAGGAATAATCGATTACCTTCAGAAAGTAATCGATTACTTCAAGTTTTATTGAAAAACTTGTCAGAATCATTTTGATTATTTCCTGATTTGTTTGTATATAAAAGATTCTGATTTATTTTATAAAATTCAAAAATGATTTTAAATTTGAATTATTTCCATTTTAGTTTTAAGAATCAAATCTTTATTTTATTTTGTAAATCGTTTTGATTTAGTTTTGATTTTAAAACTTATTTTATTTTGTTTTGATTTTGTTTTACTTATTCTGTAACACCCCAAAATTTTAATCCTCGATTAATGAAATGTTAATTATAAAAATTAATTATAATTAATGATTTCTATTTTAATCTTTGATTAAAATCTGTGTGATGTAGTTAGGAAATGTGTGTGAATTTAATTAATAAATATAATTATGCATGAAATAGATATTTTGCACATTAGTCCTTGGGTTGTGACCTAGAAGCAATTATAGGAAAGATTTTGGAGGGAAAGTAAATAAAATTATTATTTTTCAAAAACTGGGCAAAATACTCGAGTATTTTTCTGGATACTCGAGTATTCTGGTCAGAGTTGCACGAGTTAGTGCGTTTGGTGAGTCACCATCAACGATTTCGTTTCGTTTACATGAAATCACTACCCTTCCACGTCCATGGAGGTCGTGTCGTTATGCATAAGCTTTCAATTCGTCTATTTAAACCATTCATCAACGAATTTGAAGGCTTTGTTGATGAAATTGGGAAGTTAGGGTTTGGAATTCGTTTTCTTCGATTCCTCTTCATTTCTGAGTGTTAGAATTTGAGCGATAAATGATTACGAAGTTCACATCCAGGGCTTCGTAAAGACACAAAGATTGTTAATCAAAAGAAAGTATAGAGTGAGAATCGAATCTGAGAAGGGAAGGAGTTGAAGCTGTTTTTCAGTTCCTGGAGCTTACTTGAGCAATCGATTTTGGTAAGCCCTTGAACCTTTGAAACTTCAATTTAGTTCCATTCTCTAGTATGTGTTGCAGAGAACGATTTCTAATTATTTTCCCCAATTATTTTGCATGAATTCACCTTCAAAATCTCTGGTTTTATGACCTCACTCAAAACTGTGTTGCTGTCATATGGTTCTTGGGGAAGCTAGCTTGAAGTCCGTTTTTCTGTCCAATGTCAATTCTCACACGAATTTGAGGTAAGGGGAAGTTATTTTATACACTAGATAGAGTTTAAATTCCATTATTTTCATTAGAGAGCCACCAAGAGGCTCTATGTAACACCTTTATAATTACTACCCTTAACTCCCAAGTATTAGAAATGTGTACTTAAAAATTCCTTTTTAATATAATAAAATCACCCGTCAAACGAACGGAGTTTAGTCTGTTTTTCGGACTAATCCAAAAATTCAACCTGTGGTAAACAATTTTAATTAAACAACCAATAGCCAGCAGGGCTTCAGATAATATTTCTAAAACATATCCAGGCCCAATGGGCTCCAAAAATATCAGAGTGCATAATTAATCAGAGTAATAGCGGGAATACTAAGTTTGAGTATTGAAGCCAAAAGTTATAACTTTAGCAAAGCAAAACAATCCTAAGCCTCTTTCGAGATATGCATATTAAATTTACATCAAAATAACATAAGAGGCTTAGGCCCATATTATATTCTAAATCCCATAATAACCCTACTTTCCCTGTAAGGGAAAGTACTCCTGCTCGGCCGGGGGCTGTGCAATCTCAATCTCTGTACCTGTAAAGTATAGTAAGGGAGTGAGCATTGCACATGAAATAGAATAGCAGTTTCTAGATAGACATAACAACTAACCAGGCCAAACACAATTAGCAATTTATCCACATAAGTACAAGTTCATCACAAGCATACCATATTTTCCAATTCCATCATTTTATAAGTGCCGATTCCCTTTTTAGTTAATTCATTTTAACCTTTGGTTCCCTTTTATTCATATTCCCCATTTCCAAAGAAATCCCTTTTTAATCCCTTACCTTTTCCTTATTTTTACGGTGTATATATGTCTCCACCAAATCGAAGGCCTACATACATACACCAATCACGATGTATGTCTCCACCAAATCGAAGGCCTACATACATCGCGTTTCCATTACCATTATCTTATTCAATTTTATTTCCCTGTTTCCTTATTCATTTCCTTTTATTTTCGGTGTATGTATGTCTCCACCAAATCGAAGGCCTACATACATCGCGTTTCCATTACCATTATCTTAACCAATTTTATCCCCCTTTTCTTTTTTTTTTCATTTCCTTTTACTTTCGGTGTATGTATGTCTCCACCAAATCGAAGGCCTACATACATACACCAATCACGATGTATGTCTATACCAAATCGAAGGCCTACATACATCGCTTGTCCATTACCATTATCTTAACCAATTTTATCCCCTTTTTCCTTTATTCATTTCCTTTTACTTTCAGTGTATGTATGTCTCCACCAAATCGAAGGCCTACATACATACATCAATCAAGATGTATGTCTCCACCAAATCGAAAGACTACATACATCGCTCTTCCGTTACCGATTACCTCATTTTATCCATTTTCATTTCCTTTTTCCTTTTACTTAGGGTGTATGTACGTCTCCACCAAATCGAAGGCCTACATACATACACCATCGACGATGTATGTCTCCACCAAATCAAAGGCCTACATACATCGCCCCAATTACGTTGTATTTTCTCCCCCAAATCGAAGTCCTACAATACAACCCCCATTTACGATGTATTGTCTCCCCCAAATCGAAGGCCTACAATACATCACCATATTTATCCAATTTTAGTTATCCATATTATATGTCATTAATTAATCGACCAAATCCATTTCTTTCCACTTAGTCCTTTCACTCACAAACATCATCGCATATATAACCAAATAGCCACAATTCACTTTCATAATTATCACCATTCCAATATTAAAGTAATGCCAAATATAACACATAAATACAACCACCACTATTCATGCATAACCACATTTTTTACATAAACAATTAGTGCAAGTAACCACAAAATTCACCTTTTCATATAATCATGCATAACCACATTTTTCACATAAACATTTAGTGTAAGTAACCACAAAATTCACCTTTTCATATAATCATGCATAACCACGTTTTTCATTTGTCCGAATTATTGATTCAAAATCCTAGCTTAGGGTTCCATGCCATTCATTTTCCTCAATTAAAACCTAACCTCATTCTCTACTTCTTAGAGTTCCATAATTAATAAATAAAGCCTATTTTTACCATTTTCCTTAGTTCTCAATTGGGGTTTCTAATTTCCTACCCTAACACATAAACTCCTAGCCAATCATTATATCTAAATACAAACCCTTTCCTAGAACAAGCCAATGCTCACAATATCCACCCCCTTACCTTAACCAAAGAGAGGGAAAGTGGAAAAACCCAACTTTAGCTCCGAACGCTCCCAAAACAAAGAGCTCCCAAGCCAAGAAGATGGAGAGAGTGATGATACTCTTCCCTAAGCCATAGAAATGAGAACGATGAAGAGATTGTGACACAAAACAAGGGAAATTCGTGCTTCACCAAGAGGTGGGAAGAGATAGAGAAAATCCAAATTAAAGAGAGAGAAATGAAATCAAGAGCATCCATACTTACTTGGAGTGACAAAGAGGGACTTGATGGGGGGTTTTGGAGTGGTTCCCTTGAGGCTTGATGGATTTGGGATGAGAGATTGTGTGCCCTAGAGAGAGAAATTTCGAGTTTATGGCAAGAAAACACGCGTGAGCGACTTTTACTTTTTTCCACTGCAGAGCCATTTAATCAATTAATAATCGATTATGCATTCCCCATTTTCTGGACTTAATCGATTAAGCTGCAGCTTAATCGATTAAGTTGTAGAGTTTGCAGCACCCCGAATTTGAATGGCCATAACTTCTTCGTTACCCGTTGGATCTTCCTCAAATTTTAACACAAGCTTCCTCACCTATCCTACTTCACATCCAACGGTGGCATTTACCTTTTGAGTTCTAAATCTTTTATTTTGAATTTCCTTATATAGGGTGTTTACAACACTGAAAACATCGCTTCTAATGCTCTTTTGTTCATCTTTCAACCTCGTTTCTGATGCCAATGCTTCTTGACTCCTTTATGGCATTCAAAGAACTCCTAATCCATCATTTAAAATCCTTTTTAGAATAATCTTTACTTCCAACTCTTATCATTATTCTAATTACTCTCAGAATTAAAATTCGGGATGTTACAATTCTCCCCCACTTATTAGAATTTCGTCCCCGAAATTCCGTTGAGTTTCGTAATTGGAGAACCATCCCATTGGTAAAAATTTCGACTATGGTCTTCACTTCCCTTCGGTTTTTACTTTCCGCTCTATATGTGGTTAGGGTCATGCCTACTTTAGGGCTCGTCTTCTAATATTGTGTATCATCTCTATCTACACAGGATCGTTAGTTTTCTTATTATTAAAGTTCCATCTCCCATTCCTTGGATTGAAATCCTCCCCCACTTAGCATTGACATACTTTGATTATGTCCATGCTAAGGGACATAATCATTCGTTATTCGGAATTTCGCACATAAGTTTCTCGACCGGTATCCAAGGTTAGAAGGGACACGTGGATGATTATCTATCGGTAGACATAAAACTATGCCGGGTTTCTACGAGTTGGAAATTTCTCACTTAGGCATCTGAGATGCTTGAAGCTTGAAGAGAGTGAAGATGAAAAGAAGAAACATGAAGCACTCAAGAATGAGTCTCATGGTCTTTGCAAGATGACCCAGGATGGACTGGATACATGTCAAGCAAGAAGACAATGGAGATGATCCCCAAATTGTGCATTCTCAGCAGAGAGCCGTCCAAGGACGCGTTTTCTATGGATCTGCGGCTGATTGATTGGTCTCGGTCAACCGGGGTCCTGTCAAATGCACAGAGTCCCAAAAGACATAGATTATCACTTGCGGTGTTTCGACATAACATCTTAATTGAGATTCCATTTCGCGACTTCAATTTTATCCCGTTCACCTTTTATTCCTTCAAGTGAGTCTAGCAAAGTCACTCTTAAAATCAATCTTCACCATACTCTCATTCTACTTCGATGCTACTTCCTTCCCGTTCGTTTAATAATTTCAATTCGGTATAGGAATTCCTGAAGATCAATTTCACTTGAGGGCCAAGGTCAAGGTCTAGTTGTTATTTCTCAATTCGGTGTTATTTTTAGGAGGTCTTGTTTTATCCCTAGTTTAACTCTCATTCGATCCTCCGCGGAGCGTTAGGAATTATCTGTTTAGTAGTCCTATGGCCTATGGTATGATTACTAGTTATTGTCGCTCGGATAGGATCCGAATTGAGTCGTCAAGTCTCCCCCACTTAGTATCAACATACCTGAGTAAGTCGAAGGCAGGGAAGAAACTGGGTTGATTCCAAGAATTGATTAGCTAGGTTCTTAATTGGTTGGCGAGGTGGTACATGGGATTAAGTTGACTACTAATCGGTATTATTGGTGTTGTTTCGAATTTTCTAGGATATAATGGCTCTTCATACTTACGTATACGGCTAGGTTCTCATACAAGTTAGAGGGGTGGTTCGATCATTTAGTTGGATGTTCTCGGTGGAAATATAGAATATGAGTGTCTTGAATGGGGTTGGTTTGCGAATTACTGTTTACGAGTCTTAGAAAAGATCCTACAGGATTAGAGTTCAATCGGGCTTTCGACAGAGATAGAATTCCTAGATGGTTTATTCGGATTTCAACTAGATGATTGCAATAATATAGCATGTCAATAAACGCGAAGACCGAGGTGGTCAGTCCCAATCTCACATTTATTAACTGTACATCACTGCGTTATTGAATGATAGCATTATCTTTTAACAGGTGCAAGAGAAAGGATGACCAATCCTGACCCTACACTCTATTAGAGAACGACACTATCACCAGGTTTTTGGTTAGGTCTCTTGTTACGGTCTTATAACTAAGTAAGGTTTTTCCTACGTGTTCCTTTAGATGGTACTCAAGATTGGATTGAAGATGAGTCTTTCTTAGGTTTCACAACTTCTAGAAATACAGGATTAGGAATTTAAAATTCCAAGAGAATTGATTTAGGATGTTCTACACTAAAACTTAATAGAGATGCAGATTGAAAGTACCTAAAAATGTTTATCTAAATTTTTAGAATCGTCTCGTACCTTTTGTTGATTTGGCCCTGATCTCCTTAAGTAGCTCTACCGCAGACCTTAAGGGTGTGGACCAGGAAACTGATATTGTCGGAATGTAAGGTTGAGACGTCCAGGACGAAGTCCTGTGTCATCGAGCTATCCCTCGGGAGCTGTGTCTGGTATGATTGCCGACACTCCATGAAAGATGTGACGAGACTCGCCACCGAATATTAATACATCACCCGACCCCAAGATAAGTCTTCCTGCTCTCCTTGGATCTCTCTGGTCTCTATAGAGAAACTCAGCCGAGTCACCAATGCAGAATGAAACTACCGGTATCCCTCTTTGCAGGCTTCCAACACTTTCGTCACGGTCCTGATGGAGACCAAGCTTTCCATTTTCTTCATAGAAGTTGACAATGCAGACATCAGGGGACATGGAAGGAAGTATGTCCTCCACTTCACTTACACCGCATTCCTTCTCCATCAAAGATTGTGCTTCTTGCATCGCTCCCATAACCATGTGAATAAAATGATCAGGAATATTGGGTGGTTCGCTTCCATCAGTTACCCTTTTGTGTCCATATACTCGGGTTTGAGGATTCCAGTCTAAGCCGAGGCACATCATTTTCAGTCGGAGTCTGGCTCCACTTGTAAAGCCTGGTTGATAAAAACCTCCAGGGCCTAAGCCCATCTCACGACAGTTCTTTACTACGCCCACCTGTTCTTCATGAGTCAAGTGTTGCTTCAGGAGAACCATTCCCGGTCTCAAAATTATACTCTTCTTCTCACCAACTTGTATCCCCACGTGTTGCTCCTGGTTTCCCATAGTCGATCTAAGCTTACCCATTGCAGAAGTTTGTCCTTCTTGAAAACAGATGTCATACGGCTTGGATTTCAAAGAATCAGCAGGGGAATTGATCTTACGATCAGTAACCGAACTGCTAGCAGGAGAATGGGAGAGTTGATTCTCCATGTTGCTACAATGTGGCAACAAAGGATTATGTTGATGCGGACATGTATATAATTTAGTACATAACTACATAGGGTTTTATAACTATAAACCTAAGTAACTAATATAGAACTTGACACTATCTATTGGTTACTCGCTTGTGGAGTAAACCACAGGAGTTATGAGTTTAAACTCCAAAGGTCGAGGAAAAACTGTATTGATACCAAAATGTAACACCCTTATAATTACTACCCTTAACTCCCAAGTATTAGAAATGTGTACTTAAAAATTCCTTTTTAATATAATAAAATCACCAGTCAAACGGACGGAGTTTAGTCTGTTTTTCGGACTAATTGTAACATCCCGCTATTTTTAATACTTTTAGTAAAATAATTAAATGATTTAATATGATGTTTTCAAGATTTGAGTCTCGAAATAAAATTCTGATTTCATCATTATATTTGAAATATGTTTTCTAGTCAAAATAAGTATAAATTTGTTATCATACGTTTTCCAAAAATAAAGTAGTACTTTTATTTAGTTTAATTAACATTTTGACAGGGAGCTCAAGTGGCAAGCCTTAGAGACATTTTTATAAATAGTTTCTTTAGAAAAATATGTTTAACTTAATATTTTGAGCATCCCTGTAAATTTTCATAGTGTTCGGAGGCTGTTTTATTTTTAGTTTCTGGACTGGTTTAATATATTACCAATATAAGTTATATATAATGATCTTCTATTTCAAAATTATAAATGTTATATTTTATCAAGTTTAACATCAGGATTGAGAAAATATATTTACTTCTGAATTTTGATAATTTTTATTACGCAATAACTATCCGGAGGGACCGGTAACTTTATTATTTTTCAATCATTTTTGAGTAATTCAAAATACAATATTGTTTTGCCTAGACATATTTTATTTTTAGTATTATCCAACATTTAATTATAATTCAAAATACCTGCACACATTGACCCATAATTAAGAACAAAACATAAAATAATATATATTTATATTATTTCCTAAACAACTACCCAAGACCCAACCCACCCGTCAGAATGAAAATAAAAGAAAGGAGTAGAAATAGAAAAGGAAGAAAGAAAGACGGGGAACAATTTTGGAAACGAAAACATGTCTTGTGAAGCTCCTCAATCGGTTTTACATCAAGGTTTAGGTACTGCTTTTGATGTCCCAAATTTCTTGCGCCCAGGAACTAGTGACACAATCTACGTCCATCCGGATGTAGTGAAATCAACTACTAATCTCATTAGAAGGAAGAAGGCGACAGAGGAAGGCAAAATCTTTAAGGTTTTCTCTTCTCCCCGGTCCAATAATTCAAGATCCAATCGTCCAATCTCAAATCCAATATAATCTCCTCAACTCCCTCTATCCATCCATGTAATTTATTCGACGATCCGTCAATATTTTTATCATCCTTATATTTTCAAATAAATAGATGTTTTAGGGAAAAATAATATATTTTTATTGTATAATAATATATATTTAATATTTTGACAAAATTGAGTTTATTTGATATATTTTTAATGTTATAATTAGTTTTATCATATGTCTCTATTTAGACTCAACACGTTGTTATTGACCTTGACCCCGGAGCAAGTTGCGGATGTTAAACATAGCTCTGTCGTTATTGCTAGGATTTCCAGGTAAGGAGAATCTCTTTTCCACACTTTGGGTTAGGGATAGTTGGGGTTTATAATAGGATTTGAGTTTAATAGTTGAGTTGGGTTGTGGGTGATGGATTAAGAGGTAATTAGAATTAAGGAAGGGTAAGGGTAATATATTGGTTAATGTTTTTATTCTGGAAATTGTTAACGTTTAAGTTTTGTATATTAAATAAGTAGGAAGTGAAGAACCCTAGGGAGATGATTTATTTTAAGCACTCTGAGACATGCCTGAGTATGTCGACTGAAATGTCTGATATTTGTGAGAATTGATTATGCAAACTAAATGCTAAATGTGCAATTTTTGATTATATGCTAAACGGGAAATTATGGGTTTAAATGTTAAGGGTGCCTATTTGAGATTAAGATACTAATTAAGCAAATGAGAGATGTTGATAAAATGGTTACAAATGTAAATTGTGGAATATGAAATTAAATGGGAGTACTTGGTGAATGAATATGATTATTGAGGATGAATTTCTTATTTGTGAATATATGGGTGATAAGTTGGAAATGGTGATTTTGTTATTATTAATGGACTAGACGTGATAGAATATGGTTAAAAGTGTTCACATTGATGTGTGGCTAAATGTTAATGGTGAAATGTGAATCTTTGGAAATATTTTGATGATGGATGATATGTGTTATTTATGAGTATATGTGGGTGATTATTTGGAGAATAGTTGTGATTATGGATTATAAATGAATGGTATTAAAAGAACTGGAGACTGAACATGGAATTTATAGGTGCATGATTATGATCATAGATGATAAATGTTTAATTGTGAATATATGAGTGATTGTTTGATTATGAAAATTAAATGAATGGACTGGACTGTTGATTAAATTGAAAATGGTAAAGGTAACTAAAGTGGAAACTGATCAGTGGGGCCCGGAACACTAGGTAACCCGGCTAGGTGTTCCAATTACCTGTTAGGGCCAATTACCTGCCAGGCCAATTACCCATCAGGCCAAACCGCCCTGTAGGCGCCGGGTGACCCATAGGATCAGTTTTCCACACCAATAATTGGAATAATTAATGGATTGGTAAAAGTACATAGTCCTACAGGTGATGGTCTGGATGGGTGTAAAGTCCTGGGCAGGTGTTCCAAGTCCCTAGACAGGTGTGCCAATTACCTAGCGGGTATCCAAATCCTAGTGGTGTACGATAAAAATGGAAGTGTTTGCAGATCACTGTCTGTGGTTGCTTACGCTGTGTGTGTAGATCTCTGTTTGGGGTTACACACATTAATGGAAAATGAATAATGAAAAGGTAAAAAGTAAAAAGGGAAGTTTATGTAGATCTCTGTTTGAGGTTACATAAATGAGATGTGGTGTATGCAGATCACTGTTTGTGGTTGCATACACTGTGTGTAGATCTCTGTTTGGGGTTACACACGATGGTAAGGTGTAGATCTCTGCTTGAGGTTACACCCATGGAAAAGGAATTAAAATAAAAGGAACTAATAATGGAAAATGTAATGTAATGGTAGTGGAAAGGATAAAGGAAATGAAAAGGGTTAATGGAAAATGGATAAAAAGGAATGTATAAGGAAATGAGAATGGAATGAATTGGTTGATCCCTGACTTGATTTGATTGTTATTCTTGAGTTTATATTATGAACTTTATATTATCCTCTGATTCACTGTGTTGTGAAAAGGTCTCACCCTTATGTGGTTAACATTTTAGGTGTTTGCTAAGGAGCTTATGAATCAGAGTGGCGCAGCGGATGACTGGAAAGAAGGAACAATAGTTATGCTATTTATATTGTAAATGGATGCCCAATATTAATTTGTAAACTTGATTTGTGAAAGGAAATTTTTAAATACACTATTTTAAATATAGAATTTTACTTATTATTTTGTATATAAAATAAGGGTGTTACACTAATCCAAAAATTCAACCTGTGGTATACAATTTTAATTAAACAATCAATAGCCAGCAGGGTTTCAGATAATATTTCTAAAACATATCAAGGCCCAATGGGCTCCAAAAATATCAGAGTGCATAATTAATCAGAGTAACAGCGGGAATACTAAGTTTGAGTATTGAAACCAAAAGTTATAACTTTAGCAAAGCAAAACCATCCTAAGCCTCTTTCGAGATATGCATATTAAATTTACATCAAAATAACATAAGAGGCTTAGGCCCATATTATATTCTAAATCCCATAATAACCATACTTTCCCTGTAAGGGAAAGTACTCCTGCTCGGCCGGGGGCTGTGCAATCTCAATCTCTGTACCTGTAAAGTATAGTAAGGGAGTGAGCATTGCACATGAAATAGAATAGCAGTTTCTAGATAGACATAACAACTAACCAGGCCAAACACAATTAGCAATTTATCCACATAAGTACAAGTTCATCACAAGCATACCATATTTTCCAATTCCATCATTTTATAAGTGCCGATTCCCTTTTTAGTTAATTCATTTTCACCCTTTGGTTCCCTTTTATTTATTTTCCCTATTTCCAAAGAAATCCCTTTTTAATCCCTTACCTTTTCCTTATTTTTACGGTGTATATATGTCTCCACCAAATCGAAGGCCTACATACATACACCAATCACGATGTATGTCTCCACCAAATCGAAGGGCTACATACATCGCGTTTCCATTACCATTATCTTATTCAATTTTATTTCCCTGTTTCCTTATTTATATCCTTTTATTTTCGGTGTATGTATGTCTCCACCAAATCGAAGGCCTACATACATACACCAATCACGATGTATGTCTCCACCAAATCGAAGGCCTACATATATCGCGTTTCCATTACCATTATCTTAACTAATTTTATCCCCTTTTTCTTTTTTTTTCATTTCCTTTTACTTTCGGTGTATGTATGTCTCCACCAAATCGAAGGCCTACATACATACACCAATCACGATGTATGTCTATACCAAATCGAAGGCCTACATACATCGCTTGTCCATTACCATTATCTTAACCAATTTTATCCCCTTTTTCCTTTATTCATTTCCTTTTACTTTCAGTGTATGTTTGTCTCCACCAAATCGAAGGCCTACATACATACATCAATCAAGATGTATGTCTCCACCAAATCCATGGCCTACATACATCGCTCTTCCGTTACCGATTACCTCATTTTATCCATTTTCATTTCCTTTTTCCTTTTACTTAGGGTGTATGTATGTCTCCACCAAATCGAAGGCCTACATACATACACCATCGACGATGTATGTCTCCACCAAATCGAAGGCCTACATACATCGCCCCAGTTACGTTGTATTTTCTCCCCCAAATCGAAGGCCTACAATACAACCCCCATTTACGATGTATTGTCTCCCCCAAATCGAAGCCCTACAATACATCACCATATTTATCCAATTTTAGTTATCCATATTATATGTCATTAATTAATCGACCAAATCCATTTCTTTCCACTTAGTCCTTTCACACACAAACATCATCGCATATATAACCAAATAGCCACAATTCACTTTCATAATTATCACCATTCCAATATTAAAGTAATGCCAAATATAACACATAAATACAACCACCACTATTCATGCATAACCACATTTTTTACATAAACAATTAGTGCAAGTAACCACAAAATTCACCTTTTCATATAATCATGCATAACCACATTTTTCACATAAACATTTAGTGTAAGTAACCACAAAATTCACCTTTTCATATAATCATGCATAACCACGTTTTTCATTTGTCCGAATTATTGATTCAAAATCCTAGCTTAGGGTTCCATGTCATTCATTTTCCTCAATTAAAACCTAACCTCATTTTCTACTTCTTAGAGTTCCATAATTAATAAATAAAGCCTATTTTTACCATTTTCCTTAGTTCTCAATTGGGGTTTCTAATTTCCTACCCTAACACATAAACTCCTAGCCAATCATTATATCTAAATACAAACCCTTTCCTAGAACAAGCCAATGCTCACAATATCCACCCCCTTACCTTAACCAAAGAGAGGGAACGTGGAAAAACCCAAGCTTTAGCTCCGAACGCTCCCAAAACAAAGAGCTCCCAAGCCAAGAAGATGGAGAGAGTGATGATACTCTTCCCTAAGCCATAGAAATGAGAACGATGAAGAGATTGTGACACAAAACAAGGGAAATTCGTGCTTCACCAAGAGGTGGGAAGAGAGAGAGAGAAAATCCAAATTAAAGAGAGAGAAATGAAATCAAGAACATGCATACTTACTTGGAGTGACAAAGAGGGACTTGATGGGGGGTTTTGGAGTGGTTCCCTTGAGGCTTGATGGATTTGGGATGAGAGATTGTGTGCCCTAGAGAGAGAAATTTCGAGTTTATGGCAAGAAAACACGCGTGAGCGACTTTTATTTTTTTCCACTGCAGAGCCATTTAATCGATTAATAATCGATTATGCATTCCCCATTTTCTGGACTTAATCGATTAAGCTGCAGCTTAATCGATTAAGTTTCAGAGTTTGCAGCACCCCGACTTTGAATGGCCATAACCTCTTCGTTACCCGTTGGATCTTCCTCAAATTTTAACACAAGCTTCCTCACCTATCCTACTTCACAGCCAACGGTGGAATTTACGTTTTGAGTTCTAAATCTTTTATTTTGAATTTCCTAATATAGGGTGTTTACAACACCGAAAACATCGCTTCTAATGCTCATTTGTTCATCTTTCAACCTCCTTTCTGATGCCAATGCTTCTTGACTCCTTTATGGCATTCAAAGAACTCCTAATCCATCATTTAAAATCCTTTTTAGAATAATCTTTACTTCCAACTCTTATCATTATTCTAATTACTCTCAGAATTAAAATTTGGGATGTTACACTCTAAGGGCCTAGATTGAATAGGAACTTTGGTTTGGAGACCAAATCATACTCTATGGTTGTTTTGAGCAAGTTTTATATGCTGCATGCAAGCTATATTGAGTCTCATTTCATAACTTTGTTGAGTATTTTGCAATATGAGGTGTTAAGTTGTGAAATTGTATGTTTTATGCATTAACAATCGATTCTCTGTCAAATCTGCAATTTGATATGTGTTAAGTGTTGTAGCATGTTCAATATATGGTATATGAACTCTTTTGAGCATTTGATTAGGTTATAAATGTTTAGAATTGAAAATGGTATGTTAAAACCAAGTTCCAGTCTGTTCTGTGAGAAAAGACTCGAATACTTGGCTTGATACTCGAGTAATATTTTGATAAAACAATGTATTTTGTGTCAGAACACTCGAGTAATCAGGCCCAGGACTCGAGTAATGACGGATTCATGGGGACCTCTTAAGGTAAACCACTCGAGTAATGCAGGGGTCACTCGAGGGTTCTGGAATTGATGAAGAACACTCGAGTACTCACGAACTAGTCGAGTATTTTGATGAATCTGAAACCCAAATCCCTAGAAACACATGAACACTCGAGTATCCTGAAGAACACTCGAGTAATCTGGAAATAGTTGAAGAACACTCGAGTATTCTAAAGAACACTCGAGTAGTTTACCCAGAATCTGAGAAACACCATTTTTAATTCTGACTCATTTGGATAATGATTAAATAACAATAATCCAAGGGATCTGGACTTAAAAGAAATTGATTAATATAAGTATACCGTTTGGATGACGAGACGTTTGTAACAGCCCGATTTTTCGCAAACCAAAATAATTAACTTTTATGTATTAAAGTTACCAAAAAGTGTTCATAACGGATTTCAAAGGTTTACATTATTCCATCTTCCAAATTAGAAGTACTCCACACTTCAGAAGTTAAAACTTGGCTTAATAACATAATGGTTCGTTGCTCGGTAATCCTTGACTCAAAACACAACCAATAATCTTAACTAAAACACTACCCCTAACTCTTTGTGTCGAACACCACCGGATGACGCTTCCCCTTTCTTCTTGTATGCCTTCTTCATTCTCAAAGATGAAGTCCCTTCTGTCGCTACTCCCTAGCTATAGTTAAGCTTCCGCTCCCATTCCTCTAGAGTGGTGACCTCCTTATGATGCTCCGTCTGCCCGTTGAGATATCAGCAGCACAGATATGCCAACGAACAGGAGAGAGTAAGCGATCCGAACGACGCATCGTCGACGGGGTGGGATTACGATAGGCAAGATAATAGGACCACACAAACATTCAATGCATCATACAAACACACAACAATCCAGCATATTATTGACATCATTATCATTATAATTATCTTTCATTATTATCGTTCTTCATTCTCTTGCCAACTTACTTTTGCTCCTTATAAACACTCTTTCTTTCTCTTTCATTCATATCATTCTCGTAACCAAATTTCTTTTCCTATCCCGTCTTGTCACATCACCATCTTTAATGTTTTGGGGAATTATACGATATCATCAAAGTATTCATTTCGTTCTCGGCTATCACTCACGTCTACATCTCCTCGGTCATCCACCCAACCTAGTCGGAAGCAAACAGGAGTACGGGACCTTTACCGTGCGGGCACGACAGCTGTCTCAACACATAATTAGTCCCAGACCAGGAGGACTACAACCTCAAATCATACAATATCAATTTCATATAATCAAGGAACACTGTCTCACAGTGGCAAACAAGATACCCCACTCCAGTCCCTCTCACTGTTCTAGATTTGCAATCTAGGGGGCGACAATATGTTTCTAGTGGGCCCGCAGAACTTACCACGGCATTGGATCCAGTCCCTACCACGTTCGTATGCCACATGTGGAATTTATTCTGCCTAGAAACATACTCTAGACTTCTTGACGTTTCACCGTCATCGCCCTCCCCTAATGCAATCTCCTCCTAAGTATCCGCAGATACTTATGGTTCATTCCTCTCCACTACTTCTCACTCTCATACCTCACCGCGTATGTCTTTTAAGTCTTTTATCTTTTTAATTCACCTAAGGTCGGCCCATCCTTCGTACATCCCTTCAATGAGTCCCGACCACTAACCTGGCACAATCTTTCTCTCATCATTTCTCACATAGCACAGAGCTGGGATCTCATTACTGAACACTCATCTCATTTCCCAATCCTTCTCAACATTCTCAATCTTCTTCAAAACAATTTTACTTTCCTCAAAACACCTTTTCATAAACCTTTTTGGAAAAATCTTCTATCATAAGCTTTCACAAAATATCCTTTCGAAATCTTCCACATAATTTTCTTTCAAAAACATTCCTGAAAATACTTTTTGTAATATTTCTCAAAAACCCCCTTTTCAAAAAATTTCTTTTCACAATCTCTTTTCTAAAAATTTCTTTTCACCATTCTCCAAAAATCTCTTTTTCACGAATCTTTTTCAAAATTCTCATTTCACAATTCTTTTCAGAAGTCTCTTTTCAAAAATATTTTCGAAAATATCTTTTCAAAAACCTTTTCAAAAATTGCTTTCAAAAACCTTTTCAAAAATTCCAACTTTGTTGGACGCTAATGGAGGAGCAAGAACAACTCAACACTAGTCCCAGTTTAAAACCAAAAACAAAGGAGCCAAGCTCCGTTCAAATCACATCTCATATCCACATTCACATCGCTCTCCCCAGCTCTGGCTCATCCTCAACATTATTTCGTTCCTCAACCTTAACCCTTTACCTCTTCTGTTTCATCTTATACCTTTTATTATCATTAATCTCCATCAACTTACTTATCTCATTTTTATTCTCAGGGCGTAACAGACGTCCATCCGCACATTACTCATATTAATCAATAGCATTCAATTTCAACATGCATAATTAATAAATGAATATAAACATGCTATCCACACACACAATCATCATACAATAACAATGTGGTCTTTGTCACCTTCGTATAAGTGGCCACACAATCACAAACAATTGCCACTATACTACTGACTCCGAACCACTTAGTTCCAATCTTTGAGATGATACGGAACGTCCTAATAAATCACCTAACTACCACGGTATCTTAAGAAAGCTTCTCTCTCACCTGATGTCCAGCGATTAAATACATACGCTCTCCTCGGATCCTTGTCTCTGTCAGCTGCCCCAATCCCTCATCCTTAAGATTCCTCGTACTAAATAAAATACGTCTACGTTATTAACTTGTATTAAGAAAATATTTTCTTAACTCAAACACGTTTCGTTCCTTGTCGGAAAACTTAAAACATGATTGTTTTCTCAAAACAACTCCCATATTTTCTGACACTTATTCTTTAAAACCATTTGAAAGCATCTTTATATTTAAGAAACAACTTTAAATAATTCTTGACAGCAAAGGTTTATTTCACAAAATCACTTTAATAAAAACCCGAAAACATCTTAAAACACTTCTTACTTTAGACGATTCTTTAGTTCAAACTAATATTTTAAAACTAAAGTTTTTATCATAAAATAAATCTTGGACAGCCACTTAAACAAAATCCTTCAACCAAATAAATCACATCATATAATTACTTAATCAAACAATCGATTATTTTCTAAACATCTTCATTTTCATAAAACACAAACACTTAGACACACAGAAATACTCACAAACCGAATGGAACTAAAGATATAAACCAAGTACATTTATTTTCATGCAACTAAGTCTCCTAGGCTTATTGACACTACGTGGCCGAGTGACATCAAAGAAACAAGTTAGAAATTACAATTCTAAATTACACAATCAACTTAATTTATTTCAAGTATCCAAACAAAATTTCGTTTTCAATTAATTAAACCATCTTAGATACTCTTATTATACTAAACTGAATAGGATTTAAGAAAACTATTTTAACATTCAAATCAAACACAGCATTCTTCACATAAAACATGATCATCATCAAAACACAAAATAAAGAAATTATTTCTTCCTTTTATATTGAAAAACCATGGGCTTACTTGGAAGATTTACCACACTTTGATTCATTTTCTTAGCAAGATCACATCAAAGTCCTATCTTTTAGATTAACATGCAAGGTAAAATTACTCTATTTCCTTTATCTTTTCCAATCAAAACCGAATAGAAAATAGATAATCACAACACATTTTCAAACACATTAATTTAACAATATTTTGCAAAACACATTTATTAGTTTTAGGTCACCTCATTGAAAAAAGAAGTCTAGTCTCATTCCTATGTATAGGTCGAATACCTTTTATAGTCAAGACAAGGTTTCTAGGTTCATCTTTCCACATTAAATTTTAAGATTTCAAACTAATTCATGTTCTCTCTCACTTAAAAATTTAAAATTATCATTTCCTTTCTAAAGCCCAAAACCGAATCATGATTACCACACAAATTATGTTTTTATTTTAATTTTTTTACATGTACTTTAGAATCAAATAGAAACTAACATGCATGTATTTAAATCTTATAAATCAAGTCATAAAATCAATTACCATAGTACAAATCAAGGATAAAAAATCACTTTGAGTACAAAAGACTAAAACAGTGATGAACATTTAAATAAAATCAAGTCGTTTATTCAAAACAATATGCATACCAACACAAAATCAAAGCTCTCCATTTAGGATTCACATGCAAAATTCAAGAACCAACTTTTCATGAACAAATTAAGGATCAAAACCAAAAATCAAGGCTTTACTAAGATCAAGTAGGAATCGAAGCATTTTAATCACTCAAATCAATTTTTCTAAACATGAAATTAACATGCAACCACTTAAATCAAGTCAAAAAGCATCTAAGCCCATATTTTTGGTTATGGCCAAATTGAAGAGCTCTTGATTTAGAGTTCCCGAAGTTCATTTATTCTTAAAAATTTAAGATCAAGGCATAAACAAGACATGCATGTACTCAAATCATCAAGATCATCATTAACTAACATGCAACACCAAAGATCTCAACATTATTACTAATCAAGTTTAGGTCACAAATTTATTTATCAAATAAACTCATAAACACTTCACAAATCACGGTTTCAAGCAAGAAATTTAAACATGCAAAGAGACTTTACTTTAGATCCACAAAATCTCAACAAATCTTTAGATCTAGAAGGTTTAGCTTGAAAAACTTTAAGATCTTTCATGAAAAATTTAATAAAGTTATGAAGTCCGTTGATTAGAAGTTTACAAATTATTTTTAGTCTTAAAAGTCCAAGATCAACATAAATAAGACTTAGAAAATTAACATGCAAGGAAGAAAAGAAAGAAAGATGACAAGATCAAAGAAAAACTAAGCTATTACAATTTTCTTCATAACTTCGAGCTACCCAACAAAGAAAGGGTTGATTTCCTAGCATTTGGGTCTTGGTTCTTCAAGGAAGGCTTATGTTTTTGATTTGAACTTCTCCCTCTTTCTCCTTCTCATTCACGGCCTTCACTCTCTCTATGGGTCTCAAGAGCTTAATGTTGCTCTAGGACTAAGGTGTGTAGAATTGTAAAAGGAGGAAATGAAATGAAGAACGAAAAGGAAGAAATGAGTTAGCCACACTTCCCACCCATTCGACTATATATAGGTCAAGGCAAAGACATGAGATTTTCCTCTTTTGACCTCAAGGAAATTCGGCCATGGTGTGTTTAAGGGAGGGTAATTTTGGCTCTTCAAATCTTTGCATGGGTGGAGTTTATCACTTCTAAGGGGACACCAAGGAGGGAATCAAGGGACTAGGTTTTTTTTCTAGGCTTAATTACTCTTTAGTTTTTAGTTGTGGTTTTCTACTCATCTAGTTTGGTCATGGTTAGGACTTGGTCCACTTGGTTGCTTGTCCAACACTTAGAAAATTCTAGGCTTTCCCACATCCATGCGCCACACACACACACACACACACATGCACACACACATATACATTCATACATGCATTATATTCTTATTTTTCCACGAATTAAATTTCTATTGCATCCATGCACACATAACATACACACACATATTTATTCATACACATGCATGAAAGTAATTCTTTTTCAAACCACTCATGTATAAAAATTCTTAATTCGTTTACAGCATAAAAATTGTGGACACATAACCATTCCAAAACTCAATTTCTAAATTTTTAAACATCATTTTATGAAAATCACTCTTTTAAAATCACTCATCATTTTAAAATCGTAAATTAAGAAATTCATTTAAGAAAATTACTCTTTTCAAACACTTTTGTCAAAATAATTTTCTTTAGTATTTTAAATTAATACGAGGAATTTGTGGGGTGTTACATTCTCCCCAACTTAAAGATTTCTCGTCCCCGAGAAATACGTTGTGGATTGGGTAGCAGGGCACAAAATTCGCTCATCACTGCGATTCCCGTAATAACACTCTCCTCTCGCTTAATGGTCGTATTATCTTCTGCTAGTCTAACTCACCTTGCCATGCTCATCGTTTGTTGCTTTCCGACGAAGAAGTCGCACTCGTTCAACTGCCTGCGTGTCGAATCGGGTCAAGTCCATCGGACTAACCGAGGAAGATGTCGCTCCTTTTAGCGGATCATCGTCACAAAAAGTCCAACCATAGGTACGGACTTAAGGGAAATCAAGCAAACAAAATTTCATACATCTCCAAAAGTATGGGGTTTCACCTAAAAATCCTTAGGTATCTACTATTCCCTACAACTTAGGTTCTTACTATCCCACAAGGATTACTCCTTCCTTCAATTCTCCTTCTAACTCTAGGGTTTCCGTCTATCATTTCTCTAACTCAAGGGAATCCTATCACAACTTGGGTCTACTTACCTCCTCTTACATCCTCACTTTTCTCCTTAGATTCATCCTAAACATTAGTCAAGTCGATCACTTCCACCATCTAATCCTCTGATTATGGTGGAGGGTGATCCTAGATACCGACCTTTCGTCATACTTTCCCCTAACAACCGGTAACATACACCTCCTTTCTTTCTTATGGCTCCCCAACTTTGATCAGACTTATAACTAAATCCACTATGATCTTATCTCCTTACTTAACTTAAACTATTTATCCTCCCTCAATCGTTCAAGCCTAAACTATCTGGGTAACTATGGCACTTCTAATCCCACAATTTGGGTTAATGGGTCATAAATAGGGTCGATAAGGCTACGGGTGAATAGTAGGGCTCAAGAAGGAAAAGGTTCAAAATTTAACAATACAAACTGTTTTGTTGAAGCAACTCAACAAACACGGGGATCAGAGATAACAATCTGCATCCATAAGGGAAATAACTATCCTTGTATAAAAGTATACTAAGGTTAACAAACCTAAGAACAAGCACTAATGGGAAACCAAAGGTTATGGGGTCTCAATCTTAGAATCTATTTACGGTCGACTCTTTCAAGCTTCAGAACCAACAGGTTCCTTAGGCTAACACTGTCGATGCCTAACCACAAACCAAATCTTATGTCCTAAGAGACGAAAGTTTAACCCTATACTCCTATCCTGTCACTAGGAAACACACAGAGTCACACAAACAAAGCATGTAAGCCCATGCTTAAGGCCACTAAGGATTACCATTGCTCTGATACCATTCTGTAACAGCCCGATTTTTCGCAAACCAAAATAATTAACTTTTATGTATTAAAGTTACCAAAAATGAGGCCAATTTTTTTTTTTTTGTAAAGCATTGTTGAAGTGTCACTGACAAAATTAGAATCCCTTGCGGAAAATCGAGTTGTTACTAAAAACAATTTACATAAAACCTTCATTTCCATAAAATGACTTAGTTTCAAAAAGCATCATGAAAAAGTGTTCATAACGGATTTCAAAGGTTTACATTATTCCATCTTCCAAATTAGAAGTACTCCACACTTCAGAAGTTAAAACTTGGGTTAATAACATAATGGTTCGTTGCTCGGTAATCCTTGACTCAAAACACAACCAATAATCTTAACTAAAACACTACCCCTAACTCTTTGTGTCGAACACCACCGGGTGACGCTTCCCCTTTCTTCTTGTATGCCTTCTTCATTCTCAAAGATGAAGTCCCTTCTGTCGCTACTCCCCTGCTATAGTTAAGCTTCAGCTCCCATTCCTCTAGAGTGGTGACCTCCTTATGATGCTCCGTATGCCCATTGAGATATCAGCAACACCGATATGCCAACGAACAGGAGAGAGTAAGCGATCCGAATGACGTATCGTCGACGGGGTGGGATTACGATAGGCAAGATAATAGGACCACACAAACATACAATGCATCATACAAACACACAACAATCCAGCATATTATTGACATCATTATCATTATAATTATCTTTCATTATTATCGTTCTTCATTCTCTTGCCAACTTACTTTTGCTCCTTATAAACACTCTTTCTTTCTCTTTCATTCATATCATTCTCGTAACCATATTTCTTTTCCTATCTCATCTTATCACATCACCATCTTCAATGTTTTGGGGAATTATACGATATCATCAAAGTATTCATTTCGTTCTCGGCTATCACTCACATCTACATCTCCTCGGTCATCCACCCAACCTAGTCGGAAGCAAACAGGAGTACGGGACCTTTACCGTGCGGGCACGACAGCTGTCTCAACACATAATTAGTCCCAGACCAGGAGGACTACAACCTCAAATCATACAATATCAATTTCATATAATCAAGGCACACTGTCTCACAGTGGCAATCAAGATGCTCCACTCCAGTCCCTCTCACTGTTCTAGATTTGCAATCTAGGGGGCGACAATATGTTTCTAGTGGGCCCGCAGAACTTACCACGGCATTGGACCTAGTCCCTACCACGTTCGTGTGCCACATGTGGAGTTTATTCTGCCTAGAAACATACTCTAGACTTCTTGACGTTTCACCGTCATCGTCCTCCCCTAATGCAATCTCCTCCTAAGTATCCGCAGATACTTATGGTTCCTTCCTCTCCACTACTTCGCACTCTCATACCTCACCGCGTATGTCTTTTAAGTCTTTTATCTTTTTAATTCACCTAAGGTCAGCCCATCCTTCGTACATCCCTTCAATGAATCCCGACCACTAACCTGGCACAATCTTTCTCTCATCATTTCTCACATAGCACAGAGCTGGGATCTCATTACTGAACACTCATCTCATTTCCCAATCCTTCTCAACATTCTCAATCTTTTTCAAAACAATTTTACTTTCCTCAAAACACCTTTTCATAAACCTTTTTGGAAAAATCTTCTATCATAAGCTTTCACAAAATATCCTTTCGAAATCTTCCACATAATTTTCTTTCAAAAACTTTCCTGAAAATACTTTTTGTAATATTTCTCAAAAACCTCTTTTTCAAAAACATTTTCAAAAAATTTCTTTTCACAATCTCTTTTCTAAAAATTTCTTTTCACCATTCTCCAAAAATCTCTTTTTCACGAATCTTTTTCAAAACTATCATTTCACAATTCTTTTCAGAAGTCTCTTTTCAAAAAACTTTTCGAAAATCTCTTTTCAAAAACCTTTTCAAAAACTGCTTTCAAAAACCTTTTCAAAAATTCCAACTTTGCTGGACCCTAATGGAGGAGCAAGCTCAACTCAACACTAGTCCCAGTCTAAAACCAAAAACAAAGGAGCCCAGCTCTGTTCAAATCACATCTCATATCCACATTCACATCGCTCTCCCCAGCTCTGGCTCGTCCTCAACATTATTTCGTTCCTCAACCTTAACCCTTTACCTCTTCTGTTTCATCTTATACCTTTTATCATCATTAATCTCCATCAACTTACTTATCTCATTTTTATTCTCAGGGCGTAACAGACGTCCATCCGCACATTACTCATATTAATCAACAGCATTCAATTTCAACATGCATAATTAATAAATGAATATAAACATGCTATCCACACACACAATCATCATACAATAACAATGTGGTCTTTGTCACCTTCGTATAAGTGGCCACACAATTACAAACAATTGCCACTATACTATTGACTCCGAACCACTTAGTTCCGATCTTTGAGATGATACGGAACGTCCTAATAAATCACGTAACTAACACGGTGTCTTAAGAAAGCTTCTCTCTCACCTGATGTCCAGCGATTAAATACGTACGCTCTCCTCGGATCCTTGTCTCTGTCAGCTGCCCCAATCCCTCATCTTTAAGACTCCTCGTACTAAATAAAATACGTCTACGTTATTAACTTGTATTAAGAAAATATTTTCTTAACTTAAACACGTTTCGTTCCTCGTCGGAAAACTTAAAACATGATTGTTTTCTCAAAACAACTCCCATATTTTCTGACACTTTAAATTCTTTAAAACCATTTGAAAGCATCTTTATATTTAAGAAACAACTTTAAATAATTCTGGACAGCAAAGGTTTATTTCACAAAATCACTTTAATAAAAACCCGAAAACATCTTAAAACACTTCTTACTTTAGACGATTCTTTAGTTCAAACTAATACTTTAAAACTCAAGTTTTTATCATAAAATAAATTTTGGACAGCCACTTAAACAAAATCCTTCAACCAAATAAATCACATCATATAATTACTTAATCAAACAATCGATTATTTTCTAAACATCTTCATTTTCATAAAACACAAACACTTAGACACACACAAATACTCACAAACCGAATGGAACTAAAGATATAAACCAAGTACATTTCTTTTCATGCAACTAAGTCTCCTAGGCTTATTGACACTACATGGCTGAGTGACATCAAAGAAACAAGTTAGAAATTACAATTCTAAATTACACAATCAACTTAATTTATTTCAAGTATCTAAACAAAATTTCATTTTCAATTAATTAAACCATCTTAGATACTCTTATTATACTAAACCGAGTAGGATTTAAGAAAACTATTTTAACATTTCAAATCAAACACAACATTCTTCACATAAAACATGATCATCATCAAAACACAAAATAAAGAAATTATTTCTTCCTTTTATATTGAAAATCCGTGGGCTTACTTGGAAGATTTACCACACTTTGATTCATTTTCTTAGCAAGATCACATCAAAGTCCTATCTTTTAGATTAACATGCAAGGTAAAATTACTCTATTTCCTTTATCTTTTCCAATCAAAACCGAATAGAAAATAGATAATCACAACACATTTTCAAACACATTAATTTAACAATATTTTGCAAAACACATTTATTAGTTTTAGGTCACCTCATTGAAAAAAGAAGTCTAGTCTCATTCCTATGTATAGGTCGAATACCTTTTATAGTCAAGACAACGTATCTAGGTTCATCTTTCCACATTAAATTTTAAGATTTCAAACTAATTCATGTTCTCTCTCACTTAAAAATTTAAAATTATCATTTCCTTTCTAAAGCCGAAAACCGAATCATGATTACCACACAAATTATGTTTTTATTTTAATTTTCTTACATGTACTTTAGAATCAAATAGAAACTAACATGCATGTATTTAAATCTTATAAATCAAGTCATAAAATCCATTATCATAGTACAAATCAAGGATAAAAAAACCCTAAACTATTCATTTACTTGTTGTCATAGCTTATTGGAATAGTTGTAAGTTTTAAAGTTTGTTAAAAAAAAAACCCTAATCCTTGTTTTCTCTCTTCTCTCTCCTCCTCCACGGTGCTTGCCGCCGTGAGCCGTCATGGCTAGGAAGAAGGGAAGACCTCCGAAAACCCCTATCTCTTCTTGTACTAAGAATCCTCCAAGTGCGAATAAACGGCCTGAGTCTTCATCTTCGATGGAATTCAGCCTTTCGGACGAAGAGGCGCTTGAGGACATAGAAAGCTTGACTCCCAAGAAAGCTGCAGAACTATTGCAAAGTATTGATCTCTTGCGGCAGAGGGTGCAGAGCAAGATCCCTGTAGTTCAAAGTGATAAATAGAATGAGATTAATAATCTTCAACAAAATCAAGCAATCGAAACAGAGGTAGTGCAAAAACAGAATTCTCAGGAAAGTCGTCCACTTCACTCGGTTTGGGCGAATTTTGATATTACAAAATTGAGGAATGCAGGGGAAAATTGAATTTTATTGAACCAGTTCTCAAGGAAGGCCAGGCTATTACTAAAATAGTAAAGGAGGATGTGGAGAATGAATTGGTTTTTTGGCAGAATGCAATTGTATGCTATGTTTTGGGGGCTAGGCCACCTTATTATGTTTTTAGTTGATACATTAAGAAGGTTTGGGGTCATTTAGGTATTGATAAAATCCTGATGACGAATGATGGATGTATGGTTGTGAGATTCAATTCAATGGAGGCAAGGAATGAAGTCCTAGAAATTGGAATTTATCATTTTGATAAAAAGCCAATTATACTAGGACCATGGACTGGTAAGACAGGAGTGAAGGATCATCTGGACAGGTTCCCTGTTTGCATTCAGTTGCCCAATTTGAGTCCAAAATTTTGGATTGAGCAAGATTGCTAGTTTGATTGGCACTCCAATAATGGTGGATAAGGTCACTAAGGAGAGGAACAGACTCAATTATGCAAGGATTTTAATTGAAGTGAATCCTAATACTCTTCCTGATGAAATTTTCTTTGAAGATGAGAAGGGTAATGTGGTGAATCAGAAGGTGACTTATGAGTGGAAACCAGTACTTTGTGTTAAATGCTCAAAGTATGGTCATGACTCTAAGATGTGTAGGAGTAATGTTGTTCAGAAGTGGGTGGAGAAGAAGAAGCCTTCTAGGGAAGATGTTGAGAAAATTGATGATTGTTTAAGAGCAAATGATGAGGAAGCTGTGGATAATGCTATCAAGAAGGCTAATGGGGAGAATAGTCAGCAATCCTTTGTTGCTGAGTCCATTAACCCTGGGAATTCTGATGTTGCTAAAAGTGGATCAAGTGCTAAGGTGCAAGATAAAGGTAAAGGTATTCTTGTTGAGAGTGAGCCTGTTGATTCTGAATCTGAGGATGTAGAGCCTTGGGTTCCAGTCATAACCAGAAGCAAAGCTCAAAGAAAACAGGGTGAGAATAAGGGGGTGGTGATTAAGGATGTGGCCTCTAAGGCCAATGGATAATATTTTAACATGGAATGTTAGAGGGTTCAATAACCCTCTGAAGCAGAGAGAGTTGAAATCTCTCTGTTGTATGAATAATGTAGGGTTGTTAGCTATTTTAGAAAATAAGCTTAGAGCTAATTCTCTGAGCACCACTATAGAGAAGTTTGTTCCTGGTTGGCACTATGTGTCAAATATTGATCATCATCCAGTTGGGAGAATTTGTGTTGCCTGGAAGCCTGATATGTTCAGGGTAACAGTGTTGAAAGCTTCTAGCCAGTTGATTCATTGCTTAATTTTCTTGCCTGTCACTTCTGTTCAATGGCTGGCCACTTTTGTTTATGGGGAAAATGACCATGTGTTGAGAAGGGAATTATGGGAGGAGCTAAGGGAAATTCATGGGACTGTGAATAGCCCTTGGTTAATTTCAGGAGACTTTTATTGTTGTTTGGATCCTTTTGAGAAGTTGGGAGGGAATTAGGTTGATTGGGAGGCCATGGAGGAGTTTAGGGAGTGTATTCAGGATTGTGGTCTTCAGGATATGAAGTTTTGTGGGAATTTATTCACTTGGTGTAATAGGCAGCATGATGGGAACATAATTTATAGTAAACTGGATAGGAATTTGGTGAATGAGGATTGGTTACAGTTGTGGCCTTCTTTGTTTACTCAATTTCTTAATAGCAATATTTCTGATCATTCTCCAGCTCTAATAATGGATTCTAGTGTGCAAGTGAAGCCTAAGGGGGGCTTTAAATTCTTTAATGTTTGTGCTCAGGATGCTGAATTCTTGACTATTGTGAAGGAGAACTGGGAGATGGATGTTGATGGTTATGCTCAATTCAGGGATTTGAGGAAGCTTAGTTATCTTAAACAGCCTCTAATTCAGCTGTTTAAAAGGAAGTATGCCAACTCTGTTTTGCAAGAGCAAGCTCTAAGGGAGGAGTTGGATTCTATTCAGTCTATGATTACTGTGAAGCCTCAGGATCCAGATCTTCATTTGAAGGAGAAAATCCTTTATGGAAGATACATGAAGGCATTAAAGGATTCTATTGCTATCTTACAACAGAAGGCTAAAGAAAAGTGGGCTAAGGAAGGGGATCAAAATATTGCCTATTTTCATAGTGCGATTAGAACCAGGCAGTATAGAAATAGAATTCTGAGCTTAACTTCAGAGGATGGGCAGTGCATTCATGACCAACAGGGAATTATGGATGAGTTTGTGAGTCATTATTCCAGATTGTTTGGTAGAAAAGAAGTGGTATGGTCTTTGGAGGACATTGTGTGTCAGAATGGGCCAGTTCTTAGTGTTGAGGAGCAGTTGAATATTATTAATCCTTTCTCAAGGGAGGAGATTAGACAGAGTATGTGGTCAATTGATAAGGACAAGTCACCTGGTCCTGATGGATTTGGCTCAGGCTTTTTCAAAGCAGCCTGGGAAGTGGTTGGTGAGGACTGTTGTTTGGCTATAGAGGAGTTCTTTAATTCAGGTAAGCTTTTAAGAGCTTGGAATTATACTGATTTGGTTATGATCCCTAAATGTGATAGTGCTTCTACAACTAGAGATTACAGGCCTATTGCCTGTTGTAATACACTTTACAAGTGTATATCTAAGTTGTTATGCATGAGACGAGAAGTACTGCCAAAGCTAATTAATAACAACCAGACAGCATTTGTTAAGGGGAGAAGTATAGTTCATAATGTCCTCATTGTTCAGGATCTCATGAGATTATATAGAAGGAAGAATGTCTCAGCTAGATGCTTATTGAAAATTGACTTAATGAAGGCTTATGATTCTCTTAGCTGGAGTTTTATCAGAGAGATGTTGAAGGCATTAAGATTTCCTAGTAAATTTGTTAGCTGGATTATGATGTGCATCTCATCAGTATCCTTTTAATATTGTGATCAATGGGCAGCACTCTCAGCAGTTTAGAAGTAACAGTGGCATTAGACAAGGAGATCCTATTTCTCCCTTGTTGTTTGTCATTGCTATGGAATGTCTCTCTAGAAGGTTAATGGCTGCCACTAAGGAGAATGGGTTCAGATTTCATCCTCTTTGTAGAGAATTGAATCTTGTTAACTTAATCTTTGCTGATGATCTAATGATATTTTGCAAAGGACATCCTAGGAGTGTCAGGATCATAAGCAATGCATTGATGGAGTTTTCTAAAAATTCAGGTTTACAGGCTAATCATGAGAAATCATAGATCTACCTTGCTGGGGTAAAGGAGGCTTTTAAAAGTGAAATTTTGGAGTGCACAGAGTTTAGGGAAGGCTCTTTTCCTTTTAGGTACTTGGGGTTTCCTATCACGGCTAAGAAGTGGTCAATATCTACTTGCAAAGTTCTCATTGACAAAGTAGCTGCCAGGTTGAACAGCTGGAGAACAAGGCACTTATCCTATCAGGCAAGGTGTGTGCTCATTAACTCTGTGTTGCTTACTTTACACACTTATTGGGCTTCAGTGTTTATTATTCCTAAGTCTGTTCTTAAAGGGGTTGAGAGGATCTGCAGGAAATTCTTATGGGGTGATAAGCCTGCTGGTAATGTCAGTTGGTCTAATGTTTGTAAAGAGAAGAAATTTGGGGGTTTGGGTTTTAAGAACTCAATTTTGTGGAATAAAGCAGGCCTTGGGAAGCTGGTGTGGAGCATTTCAAAAAAGGAAGATATCTTGTGGGTTAAATGGATTAATCAGGTATACTTAAAAAATGATTCAATATGGGAAGCTCAGCCTCGTCAAGATCAAGGCTGGCATTACAAACAGCTCCTTAAAGTTAGAGATGGCTTGGTTCCAGGTGTTGCAAGTGGAGTGTGGAGGAATGAAGATTATTCAATTGCCTCAGGATACAAGTTCCTTTGTGGGTATCAAGAGAAATTTAGATTCTATAGAGTGGCCTGGAATTCGGTTTCTATCCCTAAACATAGCTTTATTGTAACACCCTCACAATAAATTAGTTAATTTAAGATTTATAAAAATATGGACCTGAAAATTCCGACGAAAATCCGGCAGAGTTTCCTCTATTTTTCGGACTTTCCCCAAAATTTCCTTTTGTACCTGTCCAGACCAGAATAGTTCAAAAGCTTAAATCATAAATATTTCAACAAATGCAAACCTAATGCCCATAAATACCCAACTCTGGGCATACACTAATACACACATTTTAATTATGAAAATACATTCTTAAACCTAATTAAAATTCACTCTTGGTATCATAAAAGACACCCCTCGTGGTGAGGGTTTCCTGCTCGGCCAGCACTGATGTATGCTCCACTTGTGTACCTGAAAAATATTAACCACCCAGGGGAAGCATCACACAGAACTTAAAAATGAGATTTCTAAGCAGATATATACGACACGCCAAAACCATTCAAGCCTATGCTATGCTACTAAATTCATGTTCTTCTTTCCTTTTTACCACCTGATTATTTCCCAATTCTTATCCTTTCTAAATGTTTTCTTTTAGATAATCCTTAATCTCTATTTATCCATGTTACTCATTACTTTCGTTATTTTCCTTTTTATTCTCATTTGTATTTCCATTTTAAACTTCCTTTTATGTCATTCTCATTACTCTTTTTCCTTTCCATTTTCCTTTATTACTTTTGCTCTTTCCTTTTTCACATTTACTATCTGGCCACAGGGTCAATACAACCACCTGCGCCGTTTAACAATCATAATAGGCCACAGGGTCAATACAACCACCTGCGCCGTTTACCAATCATAATAGGCCACAGGGTCAATACAACCACCTGCGCCGTTTACCAATCATAATAGGCCACATGGTCAATACAACCACCTGCGCCATTTACCAATCATAATGGGCCACAGGGTCAATACAACCACCTGCGCCGTGCCACAGGGTCAATACAACCACCTGTGACATTTATCATTTCCTTTAGGCCACAGGGTCAATACAACCACCTGTGCCATGCCACAGGGTCAATACAACCACCTGTGACATTTATCACTTTCTTTAGGCCACAGGGTCAATACAACCACCTGTGCCATGCCACAGGGTCAATACAACCACCTGTGACATCACTTTCTTTATTTCTCATCATTAACTCGTCTTATTCTTTTCTCTTTACATTTAGTCCCTTAATTCTCTTTAATTCTTTGAATTCATTAATCCATCTTTAATCCCTATTATGTGTTTACTCCCCTTGTCCCTTTTCCTTATTTTTGTTTATTCAAAATATATTCGACTCACTAATGATTCTCGTTCCCAATTAACTTTGCTTGATTTCGCCCTATACATTATATTTCAATTCTCGCCACTCACCCTTAATAAATTTCATTTCCCTTTCTTTTCTTTTTCTTCTTCTCTTCCTTTGTTTATTTTTCCTACATCACTCATATTTAACAATACCTAGCTCATGCATTTAAACCAATTATATTATTTCTTTTTCCATTAACTCTCTCTTTCTTATTTCCCGTTTATTTCTTTCCTCTAATGGTTAATTACTCATTCACTCCATTTATTTCTATTAACCTTATTTCATCCTAATTTAATTCTCAACTCATTTCTACACTTTCTTTATTTAGTTCCGGCTCTCCCTAATCAATCTCTAATTTCTTCCCTTTCTTACTTACGCTACTCACTCGTTCTTATAATTCCGATCATTTATTTCTTTCTTATTATCCTATTTATATTGTTGCTAATTGTTTCAACTCTTCTTTAACTAAATTTTCTTTCCTAATTATCTTCCTTCATTATTAGCGGGTTATTCTAAGCTTCATTCACAATTAACATTTCCCCCGGTCCTAGCGATAGATATAACTACCCAGAAATACACCCCTTAAGGACTGGTAATGAAACCCCTTACCTTGGGGTTCTATCAGAACCTGGTTCGAGGCACGACGGGCTATCCTGTTCCTGCTCATGACGCTACGCGGTTTGTTGTTCGCATAACAGCGGTTCCCAAAATCCTTCGTCGTCTAACCATGTCACACGAATTAAATATCATCAATATAATGCGTTTTACGAAAAGGGGCTTTAACTTGAAACTCAAACAAGTTAATTTCGAAAACCTTTAATTAAAATTCATGAATCAAAATCAAATAAAATTAGAACCATAATCCCTTAAATAAAGCTTTTTCTTGAAAATATATTAACTTTCAATACCAACATAATAGTGAAAAATACATTAAAATTAAGTAGTTTTAGCTTCAAGTCACAAAATCAAATGTCGTGACTCGACACCATTAATTTCGGGTTGAAAGAGAGCGTTCTTTGTTCAACAATACACTCCCCTTCAATTTGAAATTAATGCTCAAGGTTTTTACTCGAATTAACGTTATGTCGTATATATCAGATTCCTAATTAACTGAGATATCATTTAGTTCAGGGACAACTCAACCAAACTAAACGACAGCTCACTTACTTAGGAACCCAGCACATTTAACAAAAGTACTTTTAAAATTAATCATTCGACATAACAGTTAATTCTGCCCTAACATAATTCAACGTACTAATTAAAAATCATTATTAATAACAATATAATTAAAATCAATATAAATTATAATTACATATTTAATTTCCAAAACAGTTTAATATTAAATAATTATTAACAATAATATTAAAATTAGTATTAATATAAAAATTAAAACATAACACAAAGCAGTTAGAAAAGTATTAGGATTTACCCATGGTATCGGATTTTTGAACAACGGAGGCACTAAACAAGTTCGGTTCAAGTTTGTTTTCCAGCTGCAAACAAAGGTTCGGTCCGGTTTGACGCCAAGAGCTCATAAGGGAATCGGTTCAGATCTGGTTCGGAACCAGAGCAGCCAACCGGGTTCGGTTCATCACGGTTCACAGCAAGGTTGATCGGTTCACGGCATCACCATGAAAGAAGGCGCAACAGCCATGGGGATTCGGTCATGTGGCGTCGATATCGGCGTCGGTGGCGAGCACGGTGACGGTGACGGGCTGAGGTGCACAACCAGCTAGCGGTTCAGTCCCGGCTCACCCTCGAACCGCAGCAGCGGCTGCGACCGTGGCTTCACAGCGGCGGCGACTCCAGCAGACGCACCGGAGAGAGGAAAGAAGAGGCGGCGGTTCTACTTGTAGCAACAGCAGCGAACACGGACCTCCATGACTCCCGGTTCAAATCACATTGGTGGCGGCGGATCTGCGACCATGGTGGAGGGTGAGTCGCGATTCGCGACATAGAGGAGGGAGAACATGGCGACGACAATGGAGCTCGACGGGGAGGCTATGGCGACGAACGGTGGCGGCAAGTGGGTCGCGGTTCACCCCCACAGAGAGAGAAGGAGAACTCGCGAGGGAGGAGGGAAAAACGTCGACGGTGGAGGCCGAGGGAGAAAACAGCAACGGAGGGAGAGAGAGGCTAAGGGCGGTGGCGGCTGGGAGGGTGGTGGCCGGCGGTGCTCGACGGAGAAGAAGAAGTTGGGAAGGAGGAGAGAATTAGGGCCGGCTATGGAGAAAGGAAGCGGGGGGGGGGGGTTCGACCCCTTCCCTTTTATTATTTTTTTTTCCTTTTCTTTTATTTTATTCTTATTACTTTTATTTTTATTATTATTATTATTTATTAATATTATTATTATTAGTAGTGTATGTTAGGATTATTTTAAAGGTACTATTAAACCCCTTTTTTTTTTAAACATATATACTAATACACACTTTTATTAATTTATTTATTTTATTTTATTCATTCTTTTATTTTAAAAACTCAAAATACCAATAATCAATTTAAATACTAACATAAAAATTATAAAATAAGAAACTTATAAGTATTTCCAATAAAATATTTTCACATGAAATATATCAAAATAAAGTCAAACACATAAAGTATATTTTTGATATAGAATAACTATTTTAAATGAATTTACTTTAGAACATAAAATAAATGAAATATATTTTCGTAATTAACATAATGTATTTTTATAAAAATACACAACTAAATAATTGATTTTTAAGAAACATTTATTTTAGTCAATATAATTTATAAGTAAATTAGGAATTAAAATTAGGGATGTTACATTTCTCCCCCACTTATAGAAATTTCGTCCTCGAAATTCCAGTTGTCCCTTATCTGGAAGGAGTATCCCTTGTAACAGTTTCCGACCATGTCATTTTAATTCCTTCGGTTCCAATCTTCCATTCCTTGGATTGAAATCCTCCCCCACTTAGCATCGACATAGTTATATCAATGCCAAGGGAGTAGGTTCGGTCGCTATCAAAAGTTGGTCGTTCCAATTCCCAAACATATTATTTTGAGATTGGAAATGACACGGGGTTTTACTAATGGTTGGTGAATATTGAGTTCGGTTAAGTTCCTGCAGTCTTGGCGAATGCTCCAGAGTGTATCCAAATCTTTTCACGAAGTATCAGAAGCTTGAAGAGAGTGAAGATGAAAAGAAGAATTATGCAAGGAGGGTTTAATGGTCTCCACAAGGTGACCAAGGATGTTTTAGGCGACAAGGTTGAGAAATTGGGAGGTAAGGCCATGTCGTTGTTCTTCTGTTGGATATATTATAATTGACGAATAAGAGTGGATTGTCGGCATGAAAGTGTCATGCACGCACAGGTATCGCCGGGTAACATGGCTGAGTACATGTCCAGCAAGAAGGCAACAGAGATTATTCTAGAGATTGCATCTTCAATGAAGAATCATCGAAAACGCATTTTCTACAAATAAATGATCGACTTGATTGGTCTTAATATGAATGGCAGTGGATGGATATCTGTCGGCTTCTCTGGCAACTATTTAACTGTCTGAATAGATACTTAGGGAGTTTTGAGTTTCTTGAATATCTAGTTTGGTTTTCAAAGGGTCTCAGGTGACCACTATAGAGTTCGCGAGGTCTTATTGGGGTTGGAATTTCCTATGTTGGTTGTTCTAATTAAATTGGAAATTGCAATGATATCATCTGTTAGTAAACGCACAGACTGGGGTAGCTAATCCCAATCTCACCTCTACTAAGAGCAATACCACTGTCGGGTCTGTCGATAACATTATCCCCTAACAGATGCAAAAGTTAGAGTGATCAGTTCTAACCTTACTCTCCATTAGTGACAGTATTATCAATGCGATTGGTGGGTCTCTAACTAGAATATTAGCTCTCGTCTTTTCTTTCTAAACTGGAATGGACAAGCTTGTCTTATATAACTGAATTGGGACTGAGACTTGAAGTTCTGATGTAATTTCCTATCTTAGGGACATAATATGCCTCTACAGTTCTCATCTGGATTCCCTTCATCCTTTTCAACCATTAGATACATTCCTCCGCTTTGAGTTGAGCCAACAACCATCACATACCCCGATGAGGTCTCCCACATCATGGGCATAGTGGTGTAGCACATGAAACGACAATCGCCTCTATTTGACTTACGTCCATCTGAACTAAGTCCCTTAGGATTGACACAACCTTAGCTCTGTTACTAGATGTGTCTCCCATAATAATAGAGTTCAGTAATAGAAATAAGTTAAGGCACGAATAGCCGGATATTCCTAGAATTAACTAAGTCCGATCTCATAGGTATGTAAATATACTGACTAACTATGGCTGGATTCGACAACAACTTTGGTCACTCGCTTGGTGAGCGTACCAATGGAGTAACTCATAACTCCGAGGCCGAGGAAAACTGCTCTGATACCATAAATGTAACACCCTCAATATAAATTAGTTAATTTAAGATTTATAAAAATATGGACCTGAAAATTCCGACGAAAATCCGGCAGAGTTTCCTCTGTTTTTTGGACTTTCCCCAAAATTTCCTTTTGTACCTGTCCAGACCAGAATAGTTCAAAAGCTTAAATCATAAATATTTCAACAAATGCAAACCTAATGCCCATAAATACCCAACTCTGGGCATACACTAATACACACATTTTAATTATGAAAATACATTCTTAAACTTAATTAAAATTCACTCTTGTCATCATAAAAGACACCCCTCGTGGTGAGGGTTTCCTGCTCGTCCAGCACTGATGTATGCTCCACATGTGTACCTGAAAAATATTAACCACCTAGGGGAAGCATCACACAGAACTTAAAAAGGAGATTTCTAAGCAGATATATACGACACGCCAAAACCATTCAAGCCTATGCTATGCTACTCAATTCATGTTCTTCTTTCCTTTTTACCACCTGATTATTTCCCAATTCTTATCCTTTCTAAATGTTTTCTTTTAGATAATCCTTAATCTCTATTTATCCATGTTACTCATTACTTTCGTTATTTTCCTTTTTATTCTCATTTGTATTTCCATTTTAAACTTCCTTTTATGTCATTCTCATTACTCTTTTTCCTTTCCATTTTCCTTTATTACTTTTGCTCTTTCCTTTTTCACATTTACTATCTGGCCACAGGGTCAATACAACCACCTGCGCCGTTTAACAATCATAATAGGCCACAGGGTCAATACAACCACTTGCGCCGTTTACCAATCATAATAGGCCACAGGGTCAATACAACCACCTGCGCCGTTTACCAATCATAATAGGCCACAGGGTCAATACAACCACCTGCGCCGTTTACCAATCATAATAGGCCACAGGGTCAATACAACCACCTGCGCCGTTTACCAATCATAATGGGCCACAGGGTCAATACAACCACCTGTGCCGTGCCACAGGGTCAATACAACCACCTGTGACATTTATCATTTCCTTTAGGCCACAGGGTCAATACAACCACCTGTGCCATGCCACAGGGTCAATACAACCACCTGTGACATTTATCACATTCTTTAGGCCACAGGGTCAATACAACCACCTGTGCCATGCCACAGGGTCAATACAACCACCTGTGACATCACTTTCTTTATTTCTCATCATTAACTCGTCTTATTCTTTTCTCTTTACATTTAGTCCCTTAATTCTCTTTAATTCTTTAAATTCATTAATCCATCTTTAATCCCTATTATGTGTTTACTCCCCTTGTCCCTTTTCCTTATTTTTGTTTATTCAAAATATATTCAACTCACTAATGATTCTCGTTCCCAATTAACTTTGCTTGATTTCGCCCTATACATTATATTTCAATTCTCGCCACTCACCCTTAATAAATTTCATTTCCCTTTCTTTTCTTTTTCTTCTTCTCTTCCTTTGTTTATTTTTCCTACATCACTCATATTTAACAATACCTAGCTCATGCATTTAAACCAATTATATTATTTCTTTTTCCATTAACTCTCTCTTTCTTATTTCCCGTTTATTTCTTTCCTCTAATGGTTAATTACTCATTCACTCCATTTATTTCTATTAACCTTATTTCATCCTAATGTAATTCTCAACTCATTTCTACACTTTCTTTATTTAGTTCCGGCTCTCCCTAATCAATCTCTAATTTCTTCCCTTTCTTACTTACGCTACTCACTCGTTCTTATAATTCCGATCATTTATTTCTTTCTTATTATCCTATTTATATTGTTGCTAATTGTTTCAACTCTTCTTTAACTAAATTTTCTTTCCTAATTATCTTCCTTCATTATTAGCGGGTTATTCTAAGCTTCATTCACAATTAACATTTCCCCCGGTCCTAGCGATAGATATAACTACCCAGAAATACACCCCTTAAGGACTGGTAATGAAACCCCTTACCTTGGGGTTCTATCAGAACCTGGTTCGAGGCACGACGGGCTATCCTGTTCCTGCTCATGACGCTACGCGGTTTGTTGTTC
Organism: Crotalaria pallida; assembly: GCA_037953625.1. NCBI lineage: Eukaryota > Viridiplantae > Streptophyta > Magnoliopsida > Fabales > Fabaceae > Crotalaria > Crotalaria pallida. The sequence continues at coordinate 32,364,889 of CM075653.1, forward strand.
GCATAACAGCGGTTCCCAAAATCCTTCGTCGTCTAACCATGTCACACGAATTAAATATCATCAATATAATGCGTTTTACGAAAAGGGGCTTTAACTTGAAACTCAAACAAGTTAATTTCGAAAACCTTTAATTAAAATTCATGAATCAAAATCAAATAAAATTAGAACCATAATCCCTTAAATAAAGCTTTTTCTTGAAAATATATTAACTTTCAATACCAACATAATAGTCAAAAATACATTAAAATTAAGTAGTTTTAGCTTCAAGTCACAAAATCAAATGTCGTGACTCGACACCATTAATTTCGGGTTGAAAGAGAGCGTTCTTTGTTCAACAATACACTCCCCTTCAATTTGAAATTAATGCTCAAGGTTTTTACTCGAATTAACGTTATGTCGTATATATCAGATTCCTAATTAACTGAGATATCATTTAGTTCAGGGACAACTCAACCAAACTAAACGACAGCTCACTTACTTAGGAACCCAGCACATTTAACAAAAGTACTTTTAAAATTAATCGTTCGACATAACAGTTAATTCTGCCCTAACATAATTCAACGTACTAATTAAAAATCATTATTAATAACAATATAATTAAAATCAATATAAATTATAATTACATATTTAATTTCCAAAACAGTTTAATATTAAATAATTATTAACAATAATATTAAAATTAGTATTAATATAAAAATTAAAACATAACATAGAGCAGTTAGAAAAGTATTAGGATTTACCCATGGTATCGGATTTTTGAACAACGGAGGCACTAAACAAGTTCGGTTCAAGTTTGTTTTCCAGCTGCAAGCAAAGGTTCGGTCCGGTTTGACGCCAAGAGCTCATAAGGGAATCGGTTCAGATCTGGTTCGGAACCAGAGCAGCCAACCGGGTTTGGTTCATCACGGTTCACAGCAAGGTTGATCGGTTCACGGCATCACCATGAAAGAAGGCGCAGCAGCCATGGGGATTCGGTCATGTGGCGTCGATATCGGCGTCGGTGGCGAGCACGGTGACGGTGACGGGCTGAGGTGCACAACCAGCTAGCGGTTCAGTCCCGGCTCACACTCGAACCGCAGCAGCGGCTGCGACCGTGGCTTCACAGCGGCGACGACTCCAGCAGACGCACCGGAGAGAGGAAAGAAGAGGCGGCGGTTCTACTTGTAGCAACAGCAGCGAACACGAACCTCCATGACTCCCGGTTCAAATCACATTGGTGGCGGCGGATCTGCGACCATGGCGGAGGATGAGTCGCGATTCGCGACATAGAGGAGGGAGAACATGGCGACGACAATGGAGCTCGACGGGGAAGCTATGGCGACGAACGGTGGAGGCAAGTGGGTCGCGGTTCACACCCCCACAGAGAGAGAAGGAGAACTCGCGAGGGAGGAGGGAAAAACGTCGACGGTGTAGGCCGAGGGAGAAAACAGCAACGGAGGGAGAGAGAGGCTAAGGGCGGTGGCGGCTGGGAGGGTGGTGGCCGGCGGTGCTCGACGGAGAAGAAGAAGTTGGGAAGGAGGAGAGAATTAGGGCCGGCTATGGAGAAAGGAAGCAGGGGGGGTTCGACCCCTTCCCTTTTATTATTTTTTTTTCCTTTTCTTTTATTTTATTCTTATTACTTTTATTTTTATTATTATTATTATTTATTAATATTATTATTATTAGTAGTGTATGTTAGAATTATTTTAAAGGTACTATTAAACCCCTTTTTTTTTTAAACATATATACTAATACACACTTTTATTAATTTATTTATTTTATTTTATTCATTCTTTTATTTTAAAAACTCAAAATACCAATAATCAATTTAAATACTAACATAAAAATTATAAAATAAGAAACTTATAAGTATTTCCAATAAAATATTTTCACATGAAATATATCAAAATAAAGTCAAACACATAAAGTATATTTTTGATATAGAATAACTATTTTAAATGAATTTACTTTAGAACATAAATTAAATGAAATATATTTTCGTAATTAAAATAATGTATTTTTATAAAAATACACAACTAAATAATTGATTTTTAAGAAACATTTATTTTAGTCAATATAATTTATAAGTAAATTAGGAATTAAAATTAGGGATGTTACATTTATTATGTGGCTTATGCTTCATAATAGGCTAAGTACCTATGACCGATTGCAGAAATTCATAAACCTAAGCACTATTCTGTGCCCTTTGTGTGGTGTTCATCCAGAATCGAGTGACCATTTGTTCTTCAAGTGCAATTGGAGTAAGGATTTACTTACTCTTCTTGCTACTTGGTTGTGCATGCCATTTTTGAGCTGTTCGAGCTCCAAATGGTTGAGGTGGGTAAGTTATGGAAGTAAAGACAAGACGTACCTGAGGATTTCGAGAGCTCTGCTAGCAGCGGCGGTCTACGAAATCTGGACGGAGCGGTGTCGTAGGGTGTTCCAAGGAAAGCAGCAAAATCCAGAGAGGAGGAGCATGATTGTGCTTCGTGAGGTTGCCATGAGACTAGCTTCTCAGCTAGGTGACTTATCTGCTTGTCAGAACCAAGTAGTGGTGCAAAGGATTTTAAGTCTTATTTAGCTTATTTTATTATATTAGCTTGTTTTAGTATTTATTCTTTAAACTATGATTTACCAATGAACCCTTCCTAGAAGGTGGCATTGGGTTTTGATTGTGTGAAATGTTGCAAGTTGGTATTAATAAAATTATTTTATTTACCAAAAAAAGGATCAAAAATCACTTTGAGTACAAAAGACTAAAACCGTGATGAACATTTAAAGAAAATCAAGTCGTTTATTCAAAACCATATGCATACCAACACAAAATCAAAGCTCTCCATTTAGGATTCACATGCAAAATTCAAGAACCAACTTTTCATGAACAAATTAAGGATCAAAACCAAAAATCAAGGCTTTACTAAGATCAAGTAGGAATCAAAGCATTTTAATCACTCAAATCAATTTTTCTAAACATGAAATTAACATGCAACCACTTAAATCAAGTCAAAAAGCATCTAAGCCCATATTTTTGGTTATGGCCGAATTGAAGAGCTCTTGATTTAGAGTTCCCTAAGTTCATTTATTCTTAAAAATTTAAGATCAAAACACAAAATAAAACATTTGAAAAAGAATGATTAGGGTTAGGGTTTTTTCTCTCTTCTCTCTCCTCCCTCACGGTGCTTTCTGCACCGTCGTGATCGCCGCTTATGGCGAGGAAGCGTGGAAGACCACCCAAAACACCCTCTTCCTCTACCAAGAAAACACCAGAGCAACAAACACACAATGAAGACGAGACTTTTCGCGTTGATCTCACTCTCTCGGATGAAGAAACTCTTGAGGATATAGATAACTTGTCTCCCAAGAAAGTTGAAGTCCTTCTTCGCAACCTTGATACACTGCGTGCTAGAATTGAAGGCAAGGTCCAGGAGAAGGAGAAGGCTAAATCTAGTAAGAAAGTGCAAGAAGAAGGTGATAAGAGAAGCAACGTTCAGTTGAATGGAGTGCAGGAACCCATAGCAGTCACTAAGCAACCATCGGTTTGGGACAAGTTCGATATTTCTAAATTGAGGAATGCGGGAGAGAAACTGTCTTTTGTCGAACCGGATCTTAGAGATGGGATGGCTATTGCTAGAATTGATCCAGTAGATGTGGAAGAAGAGATGAGATTTTGGCAAAATGCTTTAACCTGTTATGTTCTTGGAGCCAAACCACCATTCTCAGTAATGAGTGGTTATATTAAGAAGGTCTAGGGACACCTTGGTATTGATAAGGTATTGATGACAAATGATGGGACTATGGTAGTTAGATTTACTACCATTGAAGCAAGGAATGAGGTCCTCAATATTGGAATTTACCACTTTGACAAAAAGCCTTTGATACTTGGACCCTGGACAAGCAGAACAGGTACAAAAAATCATAAGGATAGGTTCCCTGTATGGATTCAATTTCCTAATTTTAGTCCTAAATTTTGGGGTCAAAATGCTATGAGTAGAATTGCAAGCCTGGTTGGGACGCCTATTATGGTTGATAAAGTGACAAAGGAACGCAACAGAATTAATTTTGCTCGTGTATTGGTTGAGGTGAATCCTGCACAGCTACCTGATGAGGTATTCTTTGTGGATGAGCATGGCAATGTAGTAAATTAGTGGGTGACTTACGAGTGGAAGCCGGTTTTGTGTGCAACTTGTGGCATGTACGGCCATGATGCGAAGATGTGTAGAAAGAATGTTAAGAAATAATGGGTGGAAAAGAAAAGGCCAACATGGGAGGACTCTTGGTACTGAGGATCAAATAGACCTTCTTAGGCCTTTCACCAGGGATGAGATTAAACAATGTATGTGGTCAATTGACAAAGATACATCACCTAGGCCAGATGGATTTGGTGCTGGATTCTTCCAAGCTGCTTGGGAGGTTGTTGGTACTGAATGTTGTGAAGCTGTGGAGGAGTTTTTTCTGACAGGTAAACTTTTGAAATCATGGAATTCAACTTCTTTGGTTCTAATTCCAAAAAATAGTAACCTATGTTTGCCAAAGATTATAGACCAATAGCCTGCTGTAATACATTGTATAAATGTATATCCAAGCTATTGTGTATAAGACTGAAAAAGGTTTTGCCTGATTTAATCAACAATAATCAAGCTGCTTTTGTAGAAGGAAGAAGCATAATCCACAAAATTCTAGTTACTCAGGACTTATTAAGATTGTATAGGAGGAAAAACAGTTCAGCTAGATGCATGATGAAAATTGATTTAATGAAGGCATATGATACTTTGAATTGGAGCTTCATTAAAAACATGTTAGAGGCAATGAATTTTCCTAGAAAATTCATTGACTGGCTTATGCTTTGTATCACTCCAGCCTCATTCAGCATAATTGTGAATGGACAGTGCACTAATAAGTTCAATAGCAATAGTGGAATCAGGCAAGGGGATCCAATATCTCCTCTAATATTTGTATTAGCTATGGAGGTCTTATCAAGAAGGCTACTAGCAGCAACTCAGGATAAGAATTTCAGATTCCATCCAATGTGCAAATCTCTGAATTTGGTCAGTTTGATGTTTGCTGATGACCTGATGCTTTTTTGTAAAGGGCATCCTAAGAGTGTAGAAATTCTTATGGCAGCTCTTCATGAAATCTCAAAGAACTCTGGTATGTATTCAAGTGAAGAGAAATCACAGGTGTTTATGGCTGGCATCAATGAAAATAGAAGGGAGCAAATTCTCGGTGTTACTGGATTCAAGCTTGGTGCTTTTTCCTTCAAATACTTAGGGATTCCTTTGTCTGCTAGAAAGTGGTCTAATGCTACATGCCACTCTTTGGTAGATAAAGTGACAAAGCGTTTGCAGTCTTGGCAGACAAGGAACCTCTCTTACCAGAGTAAGTGTGTCCTCATCAACTCTGTCCTATTGTCTTTACACACTTATTGGGTCTTAGTGTTCATTATATGTAACACCCCTAATTTTCGTCTCCCGAATAATAGGAGTTTTATTATTAATTTATAGAATTTTTCCAAGTTTATGTTTTGTATTTAATTAGCCTTAAATATAAAAATAAGTGGAAATATTTTTATATGGCAAATAAATGCAAAGTATAAGGAAATTGCATTCTGGTCCCTGGGTGAGGACTAAACAGCAATATTAGAAAGGTTCTTGGAGGGAAAGATTTAAAAATAATAATTTTTAAATTTTGAACTGATCTAACCGGTTAGTAATGCCCTGTAACCGGTTAGACGATGAACACAGAAACTGGTTTAGTGGATTTTGATGAGTAATCACTGGGTTAATTCGTTTAATCGCCACGAATCCCAGTAATTGCATGTTAGGAGACGCGTGTCTTCCTGCATGGCAACGAATTTTGGCTATAAATGGACGAATTTCTGAGGAAGCAAGGGTTGTTGGTCTGATTTTGGGTTGAAGGGGGTGATTAGGGTTCCAACTTTGTCTGAGGCGATTCTCATTCTTCTTTGAGTGTTGGAAAGGGAAAGATACACCTTTGGAAAGCTTACATCTTGAGCTTTCCATTGATATAGAGATTGTGAGTTAAGAGTGTGTGTGTGAGGAGAAATCAGCCATCAATGTTCAGTGTTGAAAATTGAACTATGTTACTCTTTGGTTCAGGAAGCTGTTTTTAGACTCTGATTTTGATCCACACAGGTAACCTCTAGGTCCCAAATCTCTTTCATTCTTTAGTGCATGTTGCCTAGACCAATGTCTAATCGTTTTCCCCAATTTTCTGGGCCAATTTCCATGTCAAACCTTCTGATCCTTGGACCTTGTTGATAAAAAATCGTGGCTGGAAGCAGAACTGTGGATTTGTGGAAATCTGTGGTTTGATCTTCAAGCTCAGTGGAAATACTCATCAAAATCAACTTAGAGGTAAGGGAGAAGTCTATACTATACTAGATTTAGACTAAAAATCAAATGAATTAGGATTTGAGTTCATGAAACTCAAAAGGGCATTGTGTGTTTTTTTAAGCACAAAGGCTTGGAGGCCAATTTCTTGCTCACTGTGGTTTTGAGCAATTTTCAATTGATGCATGCAAGTTAAATGAAGACTGATTTATGTGTTTAAGTGTTTGATTTCAGTTTTGTTGTGCTAAATTGGGTTTATGTGAATTTTCATGCAAATTGATTCAATAAACTTGATGCATGCAATGTGAATGTGTTTCTGGGTGTAAACATGTTTACTTTAAGGCATATGAACTTGGTGTATACTGGAATTTGGTTAGATTTGAGAAAGGAAGAAAATGAGTTGTTAAAACTCTTGTTTTTATGGTCAGACAGCATAATCTAACCGGTTACACGATTTTCGTAACCGGTTAGACACTGTAAAATTTTCAAAGAAAAATTAGTTGCAAACCAGTTTTGAAACCTTAAAGGATTTTTACTCAAGTTTAAGCCTTAAATTCAGTATACATAGTCTGAAACATGAGTTGTTATCATGCAAAAATTCAGATTGGAAAGATTGCCATTTATGCCTTAAATTGATGGAATAATTTCAAGTGAAATTATGTTCATTGGAAAAGAATATGTGATTTGGACTTTTGAATGATGAAACAAAGGTTTTTGAGGTATAAAAATAAAGTTAAAAGTGTTTTGGATTGGGTAGAGAATTCAAGAAAAAGGGTTTTTCTGAATTGCAATGGTAAACAGTTCAGTTCTGTAATTCTAACCGGTTAGCCTGAAACTGTAACCGGTTAGTACCTGAATCTGAAAAATAAAAAGTTAAGTTTTAAATACCATTGAAGTTATATTACTCAATCTGGGTTTTAAAAAGGCATATTTTGAGAAAATTTAAAGGGGAATTTTATGCCAAATATTATACCTCAATTAAATAATTCAAAAGTAGAAATTTGAAATGTTTCTAAATCACATTAATTAATATAAAGATAAAACCAACCCTGATGTTTGTGCATACATATAGACTGGAAGTCTGGTTGGTAGGAACGTTTATCATATTTTGGGAATATGAGGAGGGTACTCCGGGAGTACCAAAGTATAACCTACTTGATGACACATTATAGATATGTGGCCAGTGTCCGGGACCTGGTTTTTATGCGTTCTGGGAACGTGGCGTTCTGGGAACGTGGTGCACACTCCGGGAGTGATGCTTTTTATCCAAGTATGGTTCGGCATTATGTTCTGGGAACTAATGTCGGTGTTCTGGGAACACAATGGTGTATTGGATGGACGTCCAAGATGGACATTTATAGGCCTCAGTTGTGGATAGAAAATCATACATCATGCCACTTGCATTATAAGAGTTATAATGTTGAAAATTGGTGTGCTCATATGTACTTGCATTATGATCTGTCCATGATATATTTGGGATTGTAACTTTAGTCTTTATCCATTATGTATATGTGTATACATACTCCCTGTGGCCTGTTTAGGTGATGGCCAGGTACCTAGCTTGCATCGAGATACGCCCTATCCCTAGCGGTATATGGACGTATGAGGAGCACCGTGCCACCTTCGAGGGGGAGGTGGAGATCACTCTCTACCACCCTAACCCTTTGGTGCGTGTGTGACCTCGTCGATTTAGGATCCCATTAGTCTATACTATGCATGTTCCACCTTTTTACACATATAGAGGACCACCCCAGGCTCGACCTATGCGTCGGTTTCATAGTTTTAGATTTAGAGCTGCCACTCGTTCCCATCCTTCATCCCATAGAGTTGTCACTGAGGAGACTTCTTCTCCTGGTCTGACTGAGTATGATAGGACTGCTTCTGCGGATCCTAGACCCAGTGGTGGGGTCTCTACACCGTCGGGCGAGGTCGAGGAGGACCCTATGGAGGATGAGAGCAAGGAGGAGGTGCATGTTGAGCCGACCATTTTCTGCTAGAGGTGGACCCACTGGTTCATAGGAACCTGCATAGCATAGGGGTTTTGGATCCTAGATCCTATGGATAGAGTTGTGGAGGATCTGAGGAGCTGCTGAGGACACGGAGGACTTGCTCTGGGACTTCTGCTTTTGGACTTTTGTTATATATTGTATATATTGAGAGGTCTTAGAGTGAGCCTTTATTTTGGAACAGTTGGTCTGTTTATGTTTTAGCAAAACTTGCTATCTCGACTTTTATCACTTGCTACAGTTTGTAATGATGGGGTATGTATCATGCCTTTTATCCTATATATATATATATATATATATATATATATACTTTATTTTCCTCAGCAGTGCCCCATAAGTACTGTTTTTACTTCCGCGAACTCTGATTTTAATTGACGAAGGAATTCGGCGATAAACTTATATTTCATATATTCAAATTTCATTCGAGAGGCAACTAATGCATTCAACTGATAAGTGCTGGTAACATTCTTTCTTATCACGAAAACGCGCTCTCGAAAGTCTTTTCAAGGCTAAGTTATTACTATGCCGAATTCATATAATGGGATATGTTGAAACGAGGTTTTCAATTAAACAAGTACTAGTATTAAAAAGGAAAAATTTTCTAGCCCTAATTTTGATAGCAAGTAGTAATCTATTTGGAAATATTAATTATTTTCAAGTTAAAAAGAGAGCGTCACATTATACCTAAGGGAGTCCTTAAAGATGTTGACAGAATCTGTAGAAAATTTTTGTGGAATACAAATCGAGCAGTTCCAATTGGTTGGGAACAGGTTTGCAGGGATAAAAAATTTGGAGGTCTTGGCTTCAAGAATACAATTGTGTGGAACAAAGCTGCATTGGGCAAGCAAATTTGGCATATTGCAACCAAGGCTGATATTCTTTGGGTAAAATGGGTTAATACCATTTATCTAAAAGGAGACAACATTTGGTCCTTTGATCTAGCTTCAGATCATGGATGGCATATGAGGTAGTTGATCAAGATTAGGGACAAAATTCAAACTGGAATCAGTAATGGTATTTGGCCACATAGTCCTGATGGGCATTATACCATTCAATCTGGCTACAATTTTTTAATGGGCCATCAAGAGGTCTTTATCCTTTATCGTGAGGTATGGAATAGAACCTCGATTCAGAAACACAATTTCATTTTTTGGCTGGCCATACAAGATAGACTTAAGACAAAGGAGAGGATTAGCAGGTTCACTGAGCTAGATTCTATGATATGTCCTCTCTGCAATTTACACATTGAAACCAGGGATCACCTATTTTTCAAATGCTGTTGGAGTAAGCAATTTCTGGATGTGTCTAAACTCGATGTACTATCGATTCAGTAACTGGAGCCGTTGGTTGAAGCATGGGATCATGAATACAGTAGAGAAGGGTTGCGATGTGCTTTAATGGCTGCTGCGGTTTATCAAACCTGGAACGAAAGGAACAGGCGCTTGTTTTCTCAGCAACATCAATCTCCTTATCAGATTTACAAGGCAACTATACGTGAATTAGCGATTCGAATAGCTGTGGTGCATCCTAGATATAGTGAATGGAAGAATAGGACCTTAGTAAATAGAATTTTAGTTGAGATTTAATCTTTGATTATTATATTTTGTAATTTGTTTTTAGGACTATTTTTTCCTATATACCCTAAGAACCCTTCCTAGAAGGTGGCTTAGGATTTAATGGGATTGGAGATTTGTTTTGTATTTTGATAGTTTGGTATTAAATGATTTATTTTTACCAAAAAAAAAAAAGACATGCATGTACTCAAATCATCAAGATCATCATTAACTAACATGCAACACCATAGATCTCAACATTATTACTAATCAAGTTTAGGTCACAAATTTATTTATCAAATAAACTCATAAACACTTCACAAATCACGGTTTCAAGCAAGAAATTTAAACATGCAAAGAGACTTTACTTTAGATCCACAAAATCTCAACAAATCTTTAGATCTAGAAGGTTTAGCTTGACAAACTTTAAGATCTTTCATGAAAAATTTAATTAAGTTATGAAGTCCGTTGATTAGAAGTTTACAAATTATTTTTAGTCTTAAAAGTCCAAGATCAATGTTGATTTGCCAGCAAGTGGACTGGGTCAACGAGTAATATAGTCTATGGAAGACCGAATATCGTCCCACACGGAGTTTTGTTTTTAGTATATTTTCACCTTAATGTAATTATAAATAAATCCTATTAACTAAAAAGTGATTTAAATTAAAATTCAGATTCAAAATCATTAATTAACTAAACTAATAAGTTGCTGAAATTAAATTAAAACTTGAGAACAATGGGAGAAAAGTGGTTAGGAACGTTGGTTGCATTGTAGGTTTCACTTATTCAATTATAATTTAGATTTTCCTTTAATTCATGGACAATTCCTCTCAAATAGCAATAGTTAGATCTCTCTAACATTACCCTTATTCTCTAAATACTTAATCCTTGATCTCTCAACAAATTACAATATAAGAAAATATCAAGTTCAGCACAAGGGAATTACCAAGTCAATAATCATTTAATCATATCTCTATAACTAAACTGATTATATCGTTAATTGCAAGGCCTATTCAAAATCCCAACTCTCGTTGCGAATTAAGAAATCCAAAACATAAATTGCGCGGGTTTATGTATTCAATAAAAACACAATTAACGCATGAATTAAAAATAGGAAAACTCTAAATCATAAATTGAAATAAGCTACGCCATACAAATTCGCCGTGTTCCTAACACGAGGGTTTTAGTTACACATAGAAATAAGAAGAAGAGAAGACATAATAGGGAAATTCATAGACAAATTATGTAACACCCCAAAATTTTTAATCTCCGATTAATGAAATGTTAATTATAAATTAATTATAATTAATAATTTTCATATTAATCCTTGATTAAAATCTGTATTTATGAAGATAGAAAATGTGTGTGAAGTTATTTAATAAATAAAATTATGCATGATTTAAGTATTTTGCATATTAGTCCCTAGGTTGGGACCTAGAGGTAATTATAGGAAAGATTTTGGAGGGAAAGTAAATAAAATAATTATTTTTCAAAAATTGGGAAAAATAAGTATTCTGAAAAACTCGAGTATTCTGGACAGAGTTGCACGAGTTAGTGCGTTTGGTGAGTCACCACCACCGATTCCCCTTCGTTGACACGAATACTCCTCCATGAACACATCAACAGCTTCGTGTCGTTGTGCATGATCCTTCAAACCTAGTATTTAAGCTCAAAACCGAGTGAGGAACAACCATTTTGCCAATTTGTTGATGAGTTGGTATGTTAGGGTTCTGCAATCGTTTCCTTCGATTCTCCTTGTGTTCTTAGATTCAAGTAACAAATAATACACCAATACAAAGCTCACATCACGAGCTTTGTATAGACATAAAGTTTGTGAGCTGAGAGTGAGTGTGCTGTTAGAATCAAAGCTGAGAAGTTGAGGTTTGGGTGCTGTCATCAGTTATGGGAGCTCACCTTGATCATTGATTGTGGTAAGCTCACGAGTATCTGAGTCTCAAACTCAGTTCCTTTAGTTAGATGATGTTGCATAGAGTCTAGAAATACTAATTTCCCCAATTGTTATCTCTGTCTTCCATGTAAACCAATTCAATCTTGGGGATGTATTCAAAACTGCTCTGCATGTTGGTGCTTGAAGTGGTTCTTGGTGCTGTGGGGCTTTTTCTTGCAATTTCTTGTTTGGTTCACGTCTGAGAGGTAAGGGGAAGTAATTATATTCACTAGATAGAGATTAAATTCCATTATTTGTGTTAGAGAGCCACCAAGAGGCTCTAAGGGCTTAGATTGAATAGGAACTTTGGTTTGGAGACCAAGCTTTGCTCGAAAACTGTGTTGAGCAAGTTTTATATCATGCATGCAAGCTTAAATGACCATTGTTTTATGAGTGTTATGCTTATTTTTCAATTTGAGGTGTTCAGTTGCTAAATTGTGTAAATTATGCATAAATGGTTGATTCTCTGTCAAATTGGTTATTTGATATGAAATGAGTATTGCAACATGTTCAATATATGGTATGTGAACTGTTTTGATCATTGGTTTGGGTTAAAAATGTTTAGAAATGGATATGGTATGTAAAAACCAAGTTTCACTCTATTCTGTCTGCAAATACTCGAGTATTTGGCTTAACACTCGAGTATTTCGTGGTGCACCAGAGTGAAAATTGGCGCACCAACTTGGGAATCAGATTGGACACTCGAGTAATGTATGAACTACTCGAGTATTCTGGGTAATGGAATACTCGAGTATCTCATGAATTACTCGAGTATATTTATGAAGACCTGAAAACCTAAATCTTCTAAAAGACATGAACGACTCGAGTATAATTATGAACCACTCGAGTAGAATCTGGAAAATGATAAACTACTCGAGTATTTTGGAAAACACTCGAGTATTTTTAGTCAGACACTTAAAATACCATTTTCAATTCTAAGTCATTTTGTAACTCTTAAAGGACAATAAACCAAGTGATCCTGGACTTAAAAGAAACTTATTGACGTTATGATATTTTCATTTGAATAATGATGATACGTTGCTCGGGAGGCACGTAGTGTATTAATAAAAGGACGAAACATCAATCAATTCCTTTTAAGTAAAGTTAATGCATTCATACTGGAGTTTGGATGGTAGGACGTATATCATGTATTTGGTAAACATGTGGAAGGCCTCTGGGAGTGCCAATACGCTTGCTTGATGACACGTCGTTGACGTGGTCGGCTGAGTGGTTGCCGATATGGTTATACCGTTTGGATGACGGGATATGCTCGGGTGGCATGGATACCAAGCTTGTCGTGTACATTCTAGGTGAATGTACAAATTTTTGTATACCTAGGAATACAACGCACTATTGAGTGCTGGGTTGTCAGGGATGGACGTCAGAGAGTGACATAGTATGATGGAGATAGGCTTGAGAGCTAAAGTCATGCATCATGTCACTCATTTAAATTAATTGTGATAAATGAAATAAGTGTGAGCATCCTACGTGCATTCATTAACTGCTAAGTGTTATATGTGATTGTTGTTAATTGATGCATATTTACATATTCTTATTGCACAATTTATTCTCTATTGGTTATGTGTATAGAATTGCTTACCCCTATGCCCTTGTAGGTGATGTCTCGTTACATTGCTTGCATCGAGATCCGGCCACTTCCTAGTGGCACATGGATCTATGAGGACCATCGCGCGGTGTTCGAGGGTGAGGTAGAGATTACCTTCTACCACCCGAACCCGTTGATCTGATTCCGTCCTCGTAGATTTAGGATTCCCATCATATACACTATGCATTTACCCCCGTTTTACACTTACCATGGACCACCTCCCACACGACCAGCTCGCTCTTATCATAGTTTCCGTTTTCGACCTACCCGCTCTCACCCTTTTACTTCGAGAGTCGTCCGCGAGGAGACTCCCCCTTCTGGTCCGAGGAGCCCAGTCAGGGTTTCACCATCACCTGACCCGGTACCCAGTGGTAGGGTACACTCTCCCTCGGATGAGATCGAGGAGGATCCGGTGGAGGACGAGAGTGGGAGCGAGCCTGTCGTGCATTCTACTGGGAGTGATTGGAGGGACGATGATCCCTAGGTATATGCATATGGTATGTGATGAGGATCAGTGGGTCCGATGTGTGGATGCTGTGGAGGAGACTTGCTGCTGCTGCTGTGTTGATGATGATGCTACTACCTTTCTACTTGTGTTTTTGGAGACTGCTACTACTACTACTACATCTGATGCTGCTGGATCTGTGATTACCCCTGGAGTTGTATTTTGGTTATGTATATATATATAGTGTAGATATACTTTTGGAGTACTCTAGGGCCGTAATTACACTGTGATGTAGATCCGTTTTTATGGACTTGTACTTTTGGGTCTTGGAGACTATCATGATGGGACTATGTATTATGACTCTTATCATATATGTATAAAACCTATGTTTATATTACTATCAGTTGCATAGTCCAATAATTTCCGCTTACTCTGATTTAATCTATTTAAGAGCTCGGCTATAAATATTATTTGATGGTATTAGTTTTATCGAACAAAGCATGGGTAACTTTGATTACTTGTATGATACAAGGATGTTTCCAAAGAGCGAATGTTACCCTATTTGTGAAAAGGTTTTAGAGATCGCCGAACTCGATACAAATGTTTTGAAATGGTTTAAAATTTATTCTCCAAGAATTCCAAATGACGATTTGTGCACCCGCTTTGAAAGAAAATTTTATTTTCGGTTATTTTCTTAACACTCACAAGTCCATACATTATCCAATATGAAAGCTTAATTACTACAATATATTTGGGTAATTCGGAAGGGTGTCACACTGAGTGGTATCAGAGCAAAAGTCAGATCCTGTGGTAGTGGAAGTAGTTCAGAAAGGTAGCCATCAACATCAAGCAGGTATCTCCAGGGCATGCACATTATTTTGAATGTTATTATTTTGCTTATTGAGCTTTAGATACCCTTGATTTGGTTTGTATCTTGTCTCATTTGAGTACAAGACACAATTGATTGTAGATTTAAGCGTTAAAAATATAGCTCTAGTATAGGTGGTGTTATGAAAGTTTCTTTAGTTCAACATATGTGACCATAAGCCCATAACGCAGGTCTAATATGGCAACTAGAAACCAAAATCACACCAACGCGATGTTAGAAAGGATCACCACGGTGCTGGAAGCCATGCAGCGACAGTCTCGACAACCATCTCAACCGGTCAACCCGTCTCATCAGTGTAATGTGGGTAACGCCGAGGCGAAGACTTTGGCTGATTTTAGAAGCTGTAATCCGCCAAAGTTTGAAGGAGGATTTAAACCGGAAGAGGCCAACAAATGGATTCACACCATGGATAAGATCTTGAGAACGTTGGAGTGTTCTGATGCTCAAAAGGTGGCATATGCAACCTACATGTTAGAGGAGGAAGTTGACAACTGGTGGAATCACACGATGCAGCTTCTGCAATATGAAGGAAGAGAGGTAAGTTGGGGAGTATTCATGGAGAAGTTCCTCCAAAAGTATTTCCCTGAGGACTTGAGAAGGAAGAAGGAGGTGGAATTCTTCCAGCTGAAGCAAGGAAACATGAGTGTGGGTGAGTACGCAGCTAAGTTTGAAGAGCTGATGAAGTATTCTCCATACTATCAGAATAATCCAGATGAGAGAAGTAAATGCATTAAGTTTGAAGGAGGCCTGAGGCCAAAGTTGAAGTCAATTTTCAGCTACCAGCGGATTCAAAGTTTTCCTGCACTTGTGGACATGTGTAGGATGTATGAAGATGACACAAAGGCTGAGGAGGTGCAAGCCTCAGAGAAGGACAATCAGAACTATGGACCTCAAAGACGGAAAGGTTTCAACAACCGAGGCAAAGGTCCGTATGATCGCCGAGGGAAAGGTAAAGGAAAAGCTGGTGGGTCTGATGGAAGGAATTATCGGAGCGAGGCTCCATTCTGTGACAAGTGCAAGCGCAATCACTATGGCCGTGTGTGTTGGGGGACAAGTTGTTGTTTTAACTGTGGAAAGCCGGGACATTTTGCAAGAGACTGCAAGGAACCGGCCAAAGCCAACTCAAGAGGGGCTGCTGATAGGCCTATGGCTCAAGGAAGAGTTTTCACCCTTAGTGGTGTGGAAGCAAGTCGGTCTTCTGATCTGGTGCAAGGTAAATATTGTCTTAATGGTCAGTTTTGTCATGTTTTGTTTGATTCTGGTGCAACGCATTCATTCGTTTCGTATGAATGTGTAAACCGGTTAGGCTTGATGATGTCTGAAATGCCTTATACTCTCAAAGTATAAACCCCTGTCAATGCTCCTGTTGTAGTTTCTAGAGCATGTCTTGACTGTTGTATAGAAGTGTTAGGACAAACCTCTAAAGTAGACTTGATCTGCTTACCCTTAGTACAATTAGATGTGATCTTGGGAATGGACTGGTTAAGTCAAAACCAAGTAACCATTGATTGTGATAGAAAAGTAGTGACCTATGGAAGCCCAAAACCCTCCGGCTACGTGTGCCTGTTCAACTCTGAGGTGGAGGAAAATGGTCCAAGGATGGAAGAGATCCCTATTGTCAGAGACTTTCCGGAAGTTTTTGCTGATGAGATCCCTGGTCTACCACCAAGAAGAGAAATTGAATTCGGTATCGACTTAGTTCCGGGAACTGGTCCCATTTCTATCGCTCCCTATAGAATGGCACCACTGGAAATGGCGGAAATGAAGAAGCAGATTGAGGAGCTATTACAGAAGCAGATGATTCGACCAAGTGTGTCACCTTGGGGTGCTCCAGTTTTGTTTGTCAAGAAGAAAGATGGTAGTATGAGGATGTGCATCGACTACCGGCAGCTGAATAAGGTCACCATCAAGAACAAGTATCCATTGCCGAGGATAGATGACCTTATGGATCAAGTTCGTGGAGATTCAGTATTTTCTAAGATCGATTTGAGGTCAGGATACCATCAGATCAGAATAAGAGAAGAGGATATCTCTAATACTACATTTCGATCTCGATACGGACATTATGAGTATGTCGTGATGCCGTTCGGATTGACTAATGCACCAGCCATTTTCATGGATTACATGAATCGAATCTTTAGACCTTATTTAGATTCGTTCGTGGTTGTGTTCATTGATGATATTCTCATTTACTCTAAGAGATCGGAGGAGCATGCCGAACACTTGAGGATAGTGTTGAGCATCCTAAAGGAGAAGCAATTGTACGCCAAACTTACAAAGTGTGAGTTCTGGCTGAAAGAGGTTAAGTTCTTGGGGCATGTGATTTCGGACAAAGGAATAGTCGTTGATCCGACGAAAGTGAGTTCGGTTTTGCAATGGGAGCAACCAAAGTCGGTCACGGAGGTGAGAAGCTTTCTTGGTTTGGCTGGTTATTATAGAAGGTTTATCGAAGGTTTCTCGAAGATCGCACTGCCTCTGACGAAGTTGACTCGGAAAGATCAACCATTCCTATGGGATGAGAAATGTGAAAGGAGTTTTCAAGAGTTGAAGGAAAGGTTGACATCGTCTCCTGTATTGGTTTTGCCCGATTCACAGAAGAATTTTGATGTGTACTGTGACGCGTCGAAACAAGGTCTTGGGTGTGTTTTGATGCGAGAAGGGCAAGTCGTCGCCTACGCCTCGAGACAGCTAAAAGTTCATGAAATGAACTATCCAACTCATGATCTGGAGCTGGCAGCTGTTGTGTTTGCATTAAAGATCTGGAGGCACTATCTCTATGGCACTACGTTCCGGGTGTTCAGTGACCATAAGAGTTTAAAGTACCTCTTCGATCAGAAAGAGTTGAATATGAGGCAGCGCCGATGGATGGAGTTTTTGAAGGATTATGAGTTTGAACTCCATTATCATCCTGGGAAGGCCAATGTCGTGGCAGATGCATTGAGTAGAAAGGCAATGCACATCAGTGCAATGATGATCAGAGAAGCTGCACTGATGGAGGAATTCCGGGATTTGAGTCTGACGATGCAAGTGGAGCCGACAAGTATCAAGATGAGGATGCTGCATATTGCTAATGAGTTTCTACAAAGGATTCGGGAATTGCAACGCAAGGATGAGAAGCTCATAGAAAAGAGGAAGTTGATGGAAGAAGGCAAGGAATTGGAGTTTCAAGAAGGGAAGGATGGAATCCTTCGCTTTAAAACAAGGATTCGTGTGCCTGATGATTTAGAAGTAAGAAGGATGATTCTGGATGAAGCGCATAAGAGTAAGATGAGTATGCATCCGGGAGCTACCAAAATGTACCAGGACTTAAAGAAGTTATTTTGGTGGCCTGGTTTGAAGAAAGACGTAGCTGAGTATGTGGCCAGTTGTTTGGTGTGTCAAAAGGCCAAGGTGGAACATCAAAGGCCAGGAGGAGAGTTACTTCCTTTGGAGATTCCGTTGTGGAAATGGGATAGCATCTCGATGGATTTCGTGTCGGGATTTCCAAGGACATCTACTGGTCATGATGCAATCTGGGTGATCGTGGATCGTTTGACCAAGTCGGCGCATTTCATTCCCGTGAATATGCGCTATTCGTTGGAAAAGCTCACTCAGTTGTACATCAAGGAAGTTGTTCGTCTGCACGGTGTACCATCAAGCATTGTGTCAGATCGCGACCCGAGATTTACATCGATGTTTTGGGAAGATCTGCACAAAGCCTTGGGTTCAAGATTGAAACTGAGTTCTGCATACCATACTCAGACTGATGGCCAAACGGAGAGGACTATTCAGTCATTGGAGGACATTCTACGAGCCTGTGCTTTGGAAGGACAAGGGAATTGGGAGCAGATGTTGCCACTCGTGGAGTTCACTTACAACAACAGTTACCACACGAGTATTGGAATGGCACCATTTGAAGCTTTGTATGGGAGAAAATGTCAGACGCCGTTATGCTGGTTTCAAGTGGGGGAGAATTCTCTGGTTGGACCAGATTTTGTGCAAGAGACCACGGAACAGATCAAGATGATACAAGAGAAGATGAGGGCAGCTCAAAGTAGGCAGAAAAGCTATGCTGATAGGAGAAGGAAACCTTTAGAATTCGCTGAAGGAGACCATGTATTCATTAGAATAGTACCAACCAAAGGTGTCAGTAGGGCCTTGAAAACTCAGAAACTATCACCTAAATTCATTGGTCCCTATCAAATCCTCAAAAGAGTCGGCCCAGTAGCTTATCAGTTAGCTCTGCCCTCGTCATTAGCTAACCTTCATAATGTATTCCATGTGTCTCAACTAAAAAGATATGTCCATGACCCCACCATTGTCTTTAGAATCCAACCTGATGACTTAGAAATTCATGAGAACCTAACCTTTAAAGCTGTGCCAGTTCGTATTGAAGATCGAAGAATTAAGCAGCTTAGAGGGAAAGACATTCGCCTGGTCAAAGTCGTCTGGGTGTGTGGCGATATAATGGAAGCATCGTGGGAACTAGAGGATAAGATGCGTCAGGATTATCCTGATTTATTTGTATGAGTTGAATTTCGGGGACGAAATTCCTTGTAAGTGGGGGAGTAGTGTAACACCCCAAAATTTTAATCTCCGATTAATGAAATGTTAATTATAAATTAATTATAATTAATATTTTTCATATTAATCCTTGATTAAAATTTGTATTTATGAAGATAGAAAATGTGTGTGAAGTTATTTAATAAATAAAATTATGCATGATTTAAGTATTTTGCATATTAGTCCCTGGGTTGGGACCTAGAGGTAATTATAGGAAAGATTTTGGAGGGAAAGTAAATAAAATAATTATTTTTCAAAATTGGGAAAAATACTCGAGTATTTTCTGAAAAACTCGAGTATTCTGGACAGAGTTGCACGAGTTAGTGCGTTTGGTGAGTCACCACCACCGATTCCCCTTCGTTGACACGAATACTCCTCCATGAACACATCAACAGCTTCGTGTCGCTGTGCATGATCCTTCAAACCTAGTATTTAAGCTCAAAACCGAGTGAGGAGCAACCATTTTGCCAATTTGTTGATGAGTTGGTATGTTAGGGTTCTGCAATCGTTTCCTTCGATTCTCCTTGTGTGCTTAGATTCAAGTAACAAATCATACACCAATACAAAGCTCACATCACGAGCTTTGTATAGACATAAAGTTTGTGAGCTGAGAGTGAGTGTGCTATTAGAATCAAAGCTGAGAAGTTGAGGTTTGGGTGCTGTCATCAGTTCTGGGAGCTCACCTTGATCATTGATTGTGGTAAGCTCACGAGTCTCTGAGTCTCAAATTCAGTTCCTTTAGTTAGATGATGTTGCATAGAGTCTAGAAATACTAATTTCCCCAATTGTTATCTCTGTCTTCCATGTAAACCAATTCAATCTTGGGGATGTATTCAAAACTGCTCTGCATGTTTGTGGTTGAAGTGGTTCTTGGTGTTGTGGGGCTTTTTCTTGCAATTTCTTGTTTGGTTCACGTCTGAGAGGTAAGGGGAAGTAATTATATTCACTAGATAGAGATTAAATTCCATTATTTGTGTTAGAGAGCCACCAAGAGGCTCTAAGGGCTTAGATTGAATAGGAACTTTGGTTTGGAGACCAAGCTTTGCTCTAAAACTGTGTTGAGCAAGTTTTATATCATGCATGCAAGCTTAAATGACCATTGTTTTATGAGTGTTATGCTTATTTTGCAATTTGAGGTGTTGAGTTGCTAAATTGTGTAAATTATGCATAAATGGTTGATTCTCTGTCAAATTGGTTATTTGATATGAAATGAGTATTGCAACATGTTCAATATATGGTATGTGAACTGTTTTGATCATTGGTTTGGGTTAAAAATGTTTAGAAATGGATATGGTATGAAAAAACTGTAAGTTCCATGATGAATGTTTTGATAATGACAAAGTGTTTTGAACAAACTACAAAGATGTTGATCAAGTTTCAAGTTCATCAAGCAACAACAAACATCAAATGAAGAAGAGAGAAAGCAAATTCAAAGAAGACTTAGTTTGAGTGTAATTGTAATTGTTTTATCTTTTGCCTCTCAAGCTTCTTAGGTCTTTTATTTGGGTAGATTACTTAGAGGGTAGTGAATCTCTATCATAGTCATGATTAAATCATAATTTGAGTTTTCACTTAACCTAGAATCAATAGGTGGCTTAAAGGTTTTAAGGGAAAGGTTTGGTTTTGAGAAAACAAGTTTTAAACAAGTTTCATCAGGGTTTAATCGATTAAATATCAGAGTAATCGATTAGTACTCGATTAAGGCAAGATTTAATCGATTAAGTACTGCTGAACTGGTTTTTTAAAATACGATTTTCACTTCTCAAAATCAGTTTGTAAGTGCTACAACTTTTGGGTATTCTATATAAACCTATTCCTAACCTTTGTGATTAATTAGAATCACTTTCATAATCAATTTTACAAGAATCAAGCCACTCTATTCTCTCTCAATTTCAAAGATCAAAGCTTTCATATTTTCATATTCTTTGATCAAGAACCTTTGAATCTCTTATGTTGAATTGTCATAGCTATTGATTGAGATTCATAGGATTGTCATTTGTGTATTCATTGAGTTGTAATCTTTGCAAGAAGGCAAGCCATCTACAACAACAAAGAAGACTTGGTGTGTCGTTTATCATCAAGCAAATCTCATTGGAGAAGAAGAAGTCTTGATTGTGAATCAAGCAAGTGAAGCCTTGGTGTGTGGATTATCATCAAGCAAAGAAGACTTGTTGTGTGGATTATCAACAAGGGGTAGAGGTTATATTAGAGAGAAGATCAATAAGATTACAAGGCAAGGGTGTGGAGTATCTCTTGTAGGCTAGCAAGAAGGAAGTCTTGTGAGGCATTTACTTGTAATTTGAGAACTCTAATTCCTCATAGTGAAGAATCTCTCTTGGTTGAAGAGGGGACTGGATGTAGCTTTCAAGCGGATGAAAGTGAACCAGGATAAATCACTGTGTCGTATCTCTAAACCCTTAACTCTTTACATTCTTGTTATTCATTGTGTTCTTGGTTGAAAACCTAGAGAAAGATTGATTTTCATAATTGATTGAATTGAATCTTTATTGTTCAAATTAACTTGGGGAAAATCATTTTCATAACCTAGGTAATCAATAAGAATATAGGTGTTAATTGTTTTCGCTGAATCTCTGATCTTAAGTGTTGATTGATTGATTTTCGTATTCGATTGAAAAAGTGATTTTTCAGTTTCTGATAGTTTTAATCGATTAAGTGTTCGTTTAATCGATTAAGGACTTTTGAACTTTCAGGTTTAATCGATTAATACTCGAGTAAATTGCAGGTTAATCGATTAAATTTCAGTTTAATCGATTAAGAGCTGTAGAATTTGCAAAAATCTTTTGTTTTGATTGTTTCGATTTGTTTTGTTCGAAAATCTTTCAAGGTATCTTTTACACCTATTCAACCCCCCCTTCTAGGTGTTCTCCTAGGGTTCTTTAGTCTCTCCAACCACCAATTGCGGTTTCCTCAATTGGTATCAGAGCTCGGTCGAAAGACACAAGCATAAGAGCTTTTTCGTAAAGATCCTTTAAGAAAATCGCAATGGGTTCCATGAATCCCTTTGGTGGTGAAGGTTATTCAATAAATCGTCCTCCATTGTTTGCCGGAGAAGGCTATGCATAATTGAAAGTTAGAATGAAAATCTTTATCCAAGCCATAGATAGTGAAATTTGGAAAGTAGTTGAAAAAGGCCCTCATATCCCCTCTAGTTTCGTTGAAGGTGTAGTACATTTAATCCCCGAGGATAAGTGGAAGGATGATGATAGAAAGAAAGTTCAATATGATTTTAAAGCAAAGAATATCATCACCTCCACCTTGTCCTATGATGAGTTCTTTAGAGTTTCACAATGTACTAGTGCTAAGGAAATGTGGGACACTTTACAAGTGACTCATGAAGGAACTAGTGAGGTTAGGAGAGCTAGATTGAATGCTTTAATGCGTGATTATGAATTGTTTCAAATGCTTCCAAATGAATCTATTAATGATATGCAAAAGCGTTTTACTCATATTATTAACCATTTACTTGCTCTTGGTAAGACTTTCTTACAAGGTGAACTTTCTAACAAAGTGTTGAGATGTTTAGACAGGAATTGGCAACCAAAAGTAACGGCTATTGTTGAATCTAAAAACTTGGATGCTATGGATCTAGCAACACTCTTTGGAAAGCTTCAAGAACATGAAATGGAGCTTGGACGATTAAGTATCAATGAAGAGTCGGATAAGAACAAAGAAAGAAAGGAACTTGCTCTTAAAGTCAATAGATCATACAAAAAGAAAGAGAGTTCCGATGATGATGATAGTGAAGATTCTGATTCGGATGTTGATGAAAAAGAAATGAAACTTTTACTAAGGAAGTTTGACAAGTTTCTAAGGAGAAAAGGAAGGTTGAACAAAGACAAAGGTAAAGAGAAGGATTCCCCACACTACAAGACCAAGACATCAAAAGAAGGTGTAGTTTGCCATGAATGCGGAAAACCCGGTCATCTCAAGTATTCGTGCTCTAAGTATCTCAAGAAGAAGGAGAAAGACAAGAAAAATTCAAAACACAAAAGGGCATACATAGTTTGGGATAGTGATGTAGAAGAGAAGAAAAGCACATCGAGTAGTTCGTCGGATGATGAAGAAGTTGCTAATCTCAACTTGCTTGTTCAAGTCAATGAAGAGGAAAGTTCAAATGATGAATCAAGTGAACAAAGCGAGGAAAGCGATGTAAGTCATACTAAATCCGAAATTTCTTCTAAATATGAATTGTTATATAATGCTTATGAAGAAATGCATGAACAACTTGAAAAACTAGTTTTGAAAAACATTGAAAGGAAGAAGCTCATTTTGAAACATCAAAAAGAGATTTTAGATCTTCAAAAACAAGTTGATGAGCTTAATCTTGAAAATGAAACTCTTGATCTTATATATGCTAGTTCTTCTTGTGATTGTGTTAGTAGAGTGAATATTGTGGTTGATTGTGAGAATTGCAAGTTGCTTAAAGATGAAAATGCTATTTTGAAAAATAAGCTTGCAAGTTTCTCAAATGGTGATATTAGATTGCACACATTGTTAAATTTTCAAAGAGAAAATTCAAACAAGTTTGGTTTGGGTTATACTAATGCTAAGAGTAATTCTCATAGAAATGTTGTTGATTTTTCTAAAGTTGATTTTTCAAATTCTCCAACATGTTTCTATTGTGGTACTCATGGACATACTTCAAATGTGTGTTATATTAAAGTGCATGGTATACCTAAAGGAGATTTTGTTTGGATGAAAAAGGGTGAGAGTCCCTACACTAACAAAAATGGATCCAAAACCATTTGGATACCAAAAAGCAAAGCATGATTGTTTTGTAGGTATGATTGAAGAGCAAAGGGCTTACAAGTGTTATTCATACATTTGCATCTTCAATTGGTATTACATTTGCATCTCAAGTGAATGTCCTACAAAATGGTAAAATGATATTGTTGAATATTTACAACTGTTTAGTCATCTTAATTGGTATAATTGAATTGTTCTCAAATAGTATTACTTTTCTAAAGTTCAATTGGTATCATTGAGTGATGATTAGATGATTATCATGCTTTTGTTGTTATTGAAGAAATATCACAATATATCTTATTTCTTTACATTGATGATATCTCAATTGGTATTATGACTTCTTAGTATTTCTATTGGTTCATAATTCATTGTTATATTTTCTTGCCAATTGATATCACATTTCAAAGTATAGTTCTTGTTATATCTCAATTGGTATCAATGTTGAAAAGAAATAGATGTGAATTTCTCTATTTTGGCTTAGTATTTTATATTTCAATTGGTATATATTTCTTTTTGATAATGCCAAAGGGGGAGAAATATGATGTTTTGAAAAATGAGAGAAATGATATGTTTTTGGGAGAAATGGTATGTTTTGAAAAATGGGAGAAATGATATGTTTTTGGGAGAAAGGTTGTTTTGTTGTTTTTATGTAGGTTTAGCTAAGTTGTTGAAGATAGGGGGAGAATCAAGCTTCTATCAATAGGATTTCAAATATCAAATGCATTGATTGAGAGGGAGCAAGTTTCTCACCAAGTGATCAAATTGTTAAAGCATCAACAACTTCAATCAAATTCAAAACATGGTTTGTCATTTTCAAAAAGGGGGAGATTGTAAGTTCCATGATGAATGTTTTGATAATGACAAAGTGTTTTGAACAAGCTACAAAGATGTTGATCAAGTTTCAAGTTCAACAAGCAACAACAAACATCAAATGAAGAAGAGAGAAAGCAAACTCAAAGAAGACTTAGTTTGAGTGTAATTGTAATTGTTTTATCTTTTGCCTCTCAAGCTTCTTAGGTCTTTTATTTGGGTAGATTATTTAGAGGGTAGTGAATCTCTATCATAATCATGATTAAATCATAATTTGAGTTTTCACTTAACCTAGAATCAATAGGTGGCTTAAAGGTTTTAAGGGAAAGGTTTGGTTTTGAGAAAACAAGTTTTAAACAAGTTTCATCAGGGTTTAATCGATTAAATATCAGAGTAATCGATTAGTACTCGATTAAGGCAAGATTTAATCGATTAAGTACTGCTGAACTGGTTTTTTAAAATACGATTTTCACTTCTCAAAATCAGTTTTTAAGTGCTACAACTTTTGGGTATTCTATATAAACCTATTCCTAACCTTTGTGATTAATTAGAATCACTTTCATAATCAATTTTACAAGAATCAAGCCACTCTATTCTCTCTCAATTTCAAAGATCAAAGCTTTCATATTTTCATATTCTTTGATCAAGAACCTTTGAATCTCTTATGTTGAATTGTCATAGCTATTGATTGAGATTCATAGGATTGTCATTTGTGTATTCATTGAGTTGTAATCTTTGCAAGAAGGCAAGCCATCTACAACAACAAAGAAGACTTGGTGTGTCGTTTATCATCAAGAAAATCTCATTGGAGAAGAAGAAGTCTTGATTGTAAATCAAGCAAGTGAAGCCTTGGTGTGTGGATTATCATCAAGCAAAGAAGACTTGTTGTGTGGATTATCAACAAGGGGTAGAGGTTAGATTAGAGAGAAGAACAATAAGATTACAAGGCAAGGGTGTGGAGTATCTCTTGTAGGCTAGCAAGAAGGAAGTCTTGTGAGGCATTTACTTGTAATTTGAGAACTCTAATTCCTCATAGTGAAGAATCTCTCTTGGTTGAAGAGGGGACTGGATGTAGCTTTCAAGCGGATGAAAGTGAACCAGGATAAATCACTGTGTCGTATCTCTAAACCCTTAACTCTTTACATTCTTGTTATTCATTGTGTTCTTGGTTGAAAACCTAGAGAAAGATTGATTTTCATAATTGATTGAATTGAATCTTTATTGTTCAAATTAACTTGGGGAAAATCATTTTCATAACCTAGGTAATCAATAAGAATATAGGTGTTAATTGTTTTCGCTGAATCTCTGATCTTAAGTGTTGATTGATTGATTTTCGTATTCGATTGAAAAAGTGATTTTTCAGTTTCTGATAGTTTTAATCGATTAAGTGTTCGTTTAATCGATTAAGGACTTTTGAACTTTCAGGTTTAATCGATTAATACTCGAGTAAATTGCAGGTTAATCGATTAAATTTCAGTTTAATCGATTAAGAGCTGTAGAATTTGCAAAAATCATTTGTTTTGATGTTTTCGATTTGTTTCGTTCGAAAATCTTTCAAGGTATCTTTTACACCTATTCAACCCCCCTTCTAGGTGTTCTCCTAGGGTTCTTTAGTCTCTCCAACCACCAATTGCGGTTTCCTCAAAAACCAAGTTTCACTCTGTTCTGTCTGCAAATACTCGAGTATTTGGCTTAACACTCGAGTATTTCGTGGTGCACCAGAGTGAAAATTGGTGCACCAACTTGGGAATCAGATTGGACACTCGAGTAATGTATGAACAACTCGAGTATTCTGGGTAATGGAATACTCGAGTATCTCATGAATTACTCGAGTATATTTATGAAGACCTGAAAACCTAAATCTCTGAAAAGACATGAACGACTCGAGTATAATTATGAACCACTCGAGTAGAATCTGGAAAATGATAAACTACTCGAGTATTTTGGAAAACACTCGAGTACTTTTAGTCAGACACTTAAAATACCATTTTCAATTCTAAGTCATTTTGTAACTCTTAAAGGACAATAAACCAAGTGATCCTGGACTTAAAAGAAACTGATTGACGTTATGATATTTTCATTTGAATAATGATGATACGTTGCTCGGGAGGCACGTGGTGTATTAATAAAAGGATGAAACATCAATCAATTCCTTTTAAGTAAAGTTAATGCATTCATACTGGAGTTTGGATGGTAGGACGTATATCATGTTTTTGGTAAACATGTGGAGGGCCTCTGGGAGTGCCAATACGCTTGCTTGATGACACGTCGTTGACGTGGTCGGCTGAGTGGATGCCGATATGGTTATATCGTTTGCATGACGGTCCGTTTGGATGACGGGATATGCTCGGGTGGCATGGATACCAAGCTTGTCGTGTACATTCTAGGTGAATGTACGAATTGTTGTATACCTAGGAATACAACGCATTGTTGAGTGCTGGGTTGTCAGGGATGGACGTCAGAGAGTGACATAGTATGATGGAGATAGGCTTGAGAGCTAAAGTCATGCATCATGCCACTCATTTAAATTAATTGTGATAAATGAAATAAGTGTGAGCATCCTACGTGCATTCATTAACTGCTAAGTGTTATATGTGATTGTTGTTAATTGATGCATATTTACATATTCATATTGCACAATTTATTCTCTATTGGTTATGTGTATAGAATTGCTTACCCCTATGCCCTTGTAGGTGATGTCTCGTTACATTGCTTGCATCGAGATCCAGCCACTTCCTAGTGGCACATGGATCTATGAGGACCATCGCGTGGTGTTCGAGGGTGAGGTAGAGATTACCTTCTACCACCCGAACCCGTTGATCTGATTCCGTCCTCGTAGATTTAGGATTCCCATCATATACACTATGCATTTACCCTTGTTTTACACTTACCATGGACCACCTCCCACACGACCAGCTCGCTCTTATCATAGTTTCCGTTTTCGACCTACCCGCTCTCACCCTTTTACTTCGAGAGTCGTCCGCGAGGAGACTCCCCCTTCTGGTCCGAGGAGCCCAGTCAGGGTTTCACCATCACCTGACCCGGTACCCAGTGGTAGGGTACACTCTCCCTCGGATGAGATCGAGGAGGATCCGGTGGAGGACGAGAGTGGGAGCGAGCCTGTCGTGCATTCTACTGGGAGTGATTGGAGGGACGATGATCCCTAGGTATATGCATATGGTATGTGATGAGGATCAGTGGGTCCGATGTGTGGATGCTGTGGAGGAGACTTGTTGCTGCTGCTGTGTTGATGCTGATGCTACAACCTTTCTACTTGTGTTTTTGGAGACTGCTACTACTACTACTACATCTGATGCTGCCGGATCTATGTGATTACCCCTGGAGTTGTATTTTGGTTATGTATATATATATATATAGTGTAGATATACTTTTGGAGTACTCTAGGGCTGTAATTACACTGTGATGTAGATCCGTTTTTATGGACTTGTACTTTTGGGTCTTGGAGACTATCATGATGGGACTATGTATTATGACTCGTATCATATATGTATAAAACCTATGTTTATATTACTATCAGTTGCATAGTCCAATAATTTCCGCTTACTCTGATTTAATCTATTTAAGAGCTCGGCTATAAATATTATTTGATGGTATTAGTTTTATCGAACAAAGCATGGGTAACTTTGATTACTTGTATGGTACAAGGATGTTTCCAAAGAGCGAATGTTACCCTATTTGTGAAAAGGTTTTAGAGATCGCCGAACTCGATACAAATGTTTTGAAATGGTTTAAAATTTATTCTCCAAGAATTCCAAATGACGATTTGTGCACCCGCTTTGAAAGAAAATTTTATTTTCGGTTATTTTCTTAACACTCACAAGTCCATACATTATCCAATATGAAAGCTTAATTACTACAATATATTTGGGTAATTCGGAAGGGTGTCACAAATTACCCCAAATTCTTCAATCTTCAATTGCTCCAAATTATTGGTAATCTCCCTCTTCAAATCTAATTTTTGTTTTCTCCTCTAGTTGGCTGCCTAACCTAATCCTATATCACTAATTTATAATTACAAAATATCTCTAAGTAGAATCCCAATCAAATTCTGAAGTTTTGGCCCAATTGGGCTTTTTCTGGTGCACGCGCGCCCCTGGCGCACGCGGTGTCGCGCCTCCGGCGCACGCCTCTCCTGTCTGCCCTCTTTCTCAGATGGCGCGCCCCAGGCGCGTGGGACCTGTTCCGGCTCCGTTTTTCTCCGTTCTTTTTCCTACTTCAAGGTCTTTAAGTGCTCTTTCCAATTCCATAATTAATTTTTGCATTTGAGCTCCAAAATCACCTGAAACACTGAACAAAAGATCAAAAAGTTCATGGGAAACTACAACTACTAAAATTCCTAAAAACTAATAAAAAGATCCTAAGTTTGCTAAGAAAACAAGCCAAATCAAAGTAAAAGAGGGTAAAATGAAGTCCAAAAGATATATATATCATACC
Organism: Crotalaria pallida; assembly: GCA_037953625.1. Lineage (NCBI taxonomy): Eukaryota > Viridiplantae > Streptophyta > Magnoliopsida > Fabales > Fabaceae > Crotalaria > Crotalaria pallida. The sequence continues at coordinate 32,394,239 of CM075653.1, forward strand.
CAAATCACTCCCCCAAACTTAGCATTTTGCATGTCCCAGGCAAAAGTAAAATAAAAATTCTAAACAAAAGACAAACTCCCTAAATCAACATATATACACCACATCTAAAACTACGACTCATGACTCCAACACATATTATCACAAACTATTTACACAATTACAAACTAGTTAGAGTAAAAAATCCAATCATATCTCAGGACTAGTGAACACTCTCAACCTCTCAGTGTATCTCTCTCAAATGTATAAGGGTAATGTAGTGTCCCGATATTGATGGAACACCACGATGTGTGTTTGGTGTTGTTGCAGCTGACGAGGGTGACCCCGGTCCTACGTACCCCCAGTGATAAGGGGATCAAGCCACACGTAGTTCTTGAGAGTAGGGACGAGAGAACATACCTTAGCCCCTATAGCATGGCGATACTTATAGGGGAAGTTGTGTTGTGGTGCCTTATGGGCCTGTTCGGCCTAGTAGGGCTAACGTGGCTCTTAGAGGATAATAAGGATGAGTTATTCACCCTTATCCTGTACTAGAGAGCTCATGCTTATCCTGTAGCGGTAGGATTTATTATTGGTTAACCCTACAAGCCCCCCAAGCTCGTATAGGCTCAAAGAGCCTGTGCTGAGCTTCTGAGAGTTGGTGCTAACAAAACATTGTTTGCAGGCGTGGTCTTCCACTTGGAAGAGTGTTGCGGATGGTTGATAGTGCTCTTTTGTGCTCGAATGATGAAACTGAAAGAGTACCCCGATCTCGAACCGAGTTCCCGCGGGGGGATCCGCCACAAGCTCGGTGAGGTTCATCTCGAACCGAGTGCAAGCTTGGGGAGGCTCATCTCGAACCGAGTACAAGCTCGGCGAGGCTCATCTCGAACTGAGTACAAGCTCGGTGAGGAACATCTCGAATCGATTACAAGCTCGGTGAGGAACATCTCGAACCGAGTACAAGCTCGGTGAGGCTCATCTCGAACCGATTACAAGCTCGGTGAGGAACATCTCGAACCGAGTACAAGCTCGATGAGGCTCATCTCCAACCGATTACAAGCTCGGTGAGGAACATCTCGAACCGATTACAAGCTCGGTGAGGAACATCTCGAACCGAGTACAAGCTCGGTGAGGCTCATCTGGAACCGAGTGCAAGCTCGGTGAGGCTCATCTCGAACCGAGTACAAGCTCGGTGAGGCTAATCTCGAACCGATTACAAGCTCGGTGAGGAACATCTCGAACCGAGTACAAGCTCGGTGAGGCTCATCTCGAACCGAGTGCAAGCTCGGTGAGGCTCATCTCGAACCGAGTGCAAGCTCGGTGAGGCTCATCTCGAACCGAGTTCAAGCTCGGTGAGGAACATCTCGAACCGAGTGCAAGCTCGGTGAGGCTCATCTTGAACCGAGTTCAAGCTCGGTGAGGAACATCTCGAACCGAGTGCAAGCTCGGTGAGGCTCATCTGGAACCGAGTGCAAGCTCGGTGAGGCTCATCTCGAACCGAGTGCAAGCTCGGTGAGGAACATCTCGAACCGAGTACAAGCTCGGTGAGGCTCATCTCGAACCCAGTGCAAGCTCGGTGAGGCTCATACCGAGTTCCCGCGGGGGGAGTTCCAGAATGGATTTGGGGATGCTCCGAGATGAGGGTGATGAAGTTATGAGTGTAGGTCGGACCGGAGTCCGGTCCACGACACAAGACCCCCAGCTCGTGAAGAGTCATAGAGACTGCCGAGTTTAGAGCCCTTTTGGGTCGATCTGTTGTTCTTTTCTAAGGCTTGGTGGTGACGTAAAAGGATGTTCGCAGCCAAGGTCTTTTACTCGGAAGAGTATCGCGATTCGGAGATTCATACACCTCTCTCATCGGGGTATGGTAAAAGTAATATCATGAATTGGATCGTAACGTCTACGGGGCATGCTATCGGAATGACTGCCTTGGCCGAGGTGCATTCCTCGATCCTGCGACGTATTTGGCCGATGGCCAAGTTATCGAGGTAGCAATTCCCGTTTTCACTTGTAACCACGCCGATCTGGTCGGCCAACCGAGATCGTAGGCAAGTGCGTCAGGACGTGATCCGAAATGAGTGAATATTTATAATATCCGTTATGATTTTGTGCTTCTTTTTGTTCTTTTTGTTAAGACTTCAAGTGTTAAGACCTCGAAACTCCAGCACTTTAGCCGAGGTGGGTTCCTCTATCCGCGATGTATAAAATGATTTTAAGAAATCATGTTTGAATCGGGAATCTTTTTAAAGTACTTGATGAGTTATAAGCTCTTGTTCGAGCTGTATATAATCGTTCGCGTCATAAACGGTGGCTAATCGGTTATGAGGAAAAGTACGTAAATACAATGAATTCAGAAACAGAACTTTTATTTAATTGAAGCAGTAAATACAATGGGTTTGTGGATTTAGACCTGTGGTCGGCTTGTGCATGTTTTCGGATGATAGGAATCCCGACTTGGGTTATGCGTGAAACACTCAAATCATTTTTGGCCATCGTGCTCGGGCTATCGCGCCCGGTAGTTCCGACCATCAAATTTATACCTTTACATGATGTATAAAAACAGCTATTAGAATATCATGTAGTAAATGATATGTAATGACATTAATAGCGACGTATGAGCTATTTCACTGTTAATTATGAGTATTATTTAAGATAATATAGTGTTGTGCAGCAAGTGATTCAATAACAATGAATGTGAGGCTTAAATCATGCTATGTAAATGACGTAAATGAGATAATGAGAAAGATCTTTCCCTATTAGTCTTTATGGGACTATCCATGAATTTTGAAAGGTTCGACCATCCTTTCTTGAACCTTACATTATATGTTTAAGAACAATAATTAGCAATCGTCGTTAATTTGACAATGTAGAATAATTAAATAGCAATAATGACAATTATTGGCCAAGAGATGATATCTTATCAGTATAAAAGTAGTATGATTTTAAAAATATCATACGAAATAAACATGATCGTAACGATTATTGGGAATTAAATGCCCGAAAATCATACAAGATTGCACATGAAAAGAAGCATGCTTTTAAATATATCACGCGTACTAATTATAATAAATGCCATGTATATGAAAAATATGTCAGAGAAATTAATGGTATTGAACCATATAAAAGCATTTATGGATAATGGCAATGTTTAATTGTAGGCAACTACTACTTAGTGTTACTTAAAAGGCAATGCACATCAAATACTATTATTCTATAATGACAGGAAAGACAAACGTTTAGGGCTATTCATCAGTAAAGAAGTTTGCGTCACATATCAACATGTATGAAAAATCATGAGTATAGGATAAATGATATGTAATAAAATTAAAGGAATACATAAAAACATTAGGAGCATATATCAAAAGCATTGCATCAAGTAAATTGGCATGTGTACGTAAAATGCCAAGTAAACAAGAGAGTAATATAGGAACGAGAATTCCTTCCCTGAATTGCTGAGGTGAGGAATGTTGGATTGAAGTCTTCTGTTAATCCTTTCCAAATGAGCTCCGTCAAGCAGTTGACTTAGCTAGGGAACATGGTGCGAGGTTTCCACAGTCGTCTTATACCGCCGAGGTAATGCATGGTTCCCACTATCCTGAATGTATGAGATACCAATAGGGGGACGTTGTCGAGGGTCCGCGCGCAGTTGGCACATGTATTCGGAGTGGGGAACCGAGCACGAGGCTCTCTATACTCGGGGACAAGGTAAAAGAGGGAAACTTGGCGCGAGGGGTCCTTGCCGTTATCACCCTGTTCTGAATAGAGTGACATAATTGTATTCACAGAGCTCGGAAAATAATATGCCCATTGATGAAAATCTTGAAATGGGTGGTCTAGTAGCTCGGACCATGTACCTCGTATATGTGTACAGAAAAATTAATTTTAGCGGTTGTCGTTTGACAATTTATAATAAGGGAATTGCAATAATGAAAATTATTGGCAAGTGGATATAAAATATCATAATAGAAGTAGTGTGATTTAAAAATATCGCACGTAATAAACAATGATTAAATATCGTGCAACCAGACAGGATTGCCCATGAAAAGATGCATGATTTCAGGTATATCACGCTCAATGAATGACATTTATAAATATGTCAGAGTATTTAATGACAACAAATCAAATGATGAAAGCATTAATTCATGAAAAATGAGAATGCGCGATATATATCAAATAATAAGCGACATGTAAAGGAATTATAAAGCATATGTCAGAAATATTGCGTCAGTTGAGTTAATATCCACATGTGAGCAAAGTAACCACATAGAATGCCAAGTAAATAGGAAAATAATATGGGAACGAGAATTCCTTCCCTGATTTAGTGAGGAGAGGAGCGTCGGTTTGATGTCTTTTAACAATCCTTTCCAAATGAGCTTTTGTTGAGCATCGAGGCCTGACCTTCATTTTCTTTAAATTAATTTGGGCCTGTTTAGCCCGTATCAAATAAGCCCGTATAGGTTGGGCCATTTAGACCGTTTACTCACTGGCTCGGGCTATCATACGTGTACCTCGCATTTGTGTACGAAAATAATAATTAATTAGTTATTGTTGTTCAAAGTTAACAATTTATAACAGTAATGATAATTATTGACAATTTATATAATATATAATGTTGCTATAAAAATAGTAAGTGACACGTAATGACATAAATTAGCAAAAGTGTAATATTTTTGCTGTTAACTAAGTCATGTGAGTCAATAAAATATTTGTGCAATTATTAAAAATTAGAAGAATTACCAGCTGATGATAATATAAGATATAATTAAATAAAAAATAAAAACGTTGGTATGCATAAGAATTAGATTTTAAATGAAATAGCTTCCCTGATGTAGGAGTAGCTTGCTGTTGTTGGGCCTGTAAAGTTGTTGATATCCCTAAGAATGCCTTGTCAAGAATTTGTCCAGTTGGGCCAAACGAGTGTTGATAGTCCATTCCTTCTTCTTCTTCTTGTTTTGTTTTGTTTTTTTTTTGTTTTGGGTTTAGGCCTGTTGAACTGTACTTTTTTTTTTGGGCCTGTCTCTCTTAAGCCCGTATAATATTTTTTTTTTGAATTGGGATTGGGCCATTGGCCCAACAGGGTTTGGGAACCCTAAGGGTCCTTTCTACTCGAGCAGCAGCTGCTGCTGCGTGCCAACAGGGATGTGGCGGCGGCAAGCACGCCAGAGCTTCTGGACGGAAGGGAGAGCACCGGAGGAGCAAGCGGCGGCGGGTTGCGGGCTGGAAGACGGCGTCGGGCTGGCGGTGGCGGTGTCACGAGCGTGCCTTTGCTCCCCTGGCAATTGATTCAAAACCGTGGCAGATCCAAAGTACCAAACCCATGACGATTCCGACCCGGCGCACCACTCCATCAATCTCATAGCAGCGACGGTGACGAGGAACCCAGCAATTACCGAACACGGCGATGAGCACGGCGGGAGGTGCTCGCGCTTGGCGGCCTCTTTCTTTATCTCGCGCGATCCTCTACGGTGGTGAGTGGTGGGGCGCGTTTGGTTTTTCTCGTCACAGTGTTCGGAGCTCCGATTCCAAACCTCACTCAAATTGACTCTCGGTTGCAGCACAGTGGCCAAAGATCGGAAGATGGCGCTACACCATGGCGGAGGATGCAAATCGCGACGGAAACTGCAAGGCGTGAATCGTTAATTGCCGCAAGCTTGTGCCATGGTGTGAACTTGTAGCGTCACAATGGGATCGGTGACGGTCGATGCGGCGGTGGATCCGGGTGGCACATTAGAACCGTGGATCTCTGTGAAGCTCTGTTTTGAGAGCTTGAAGGAAACTACGGCCACCGTGGCGCGGTTTTGTCGATGTGGTTCGTCCCACGATTCGTTTGTTGGTGATGACGACACCGTTGCGGTGTCTTTTCTGCCATGTCGGACCACCGCGCCGCCAAACCCATCCCAGAAGTAGCCGCGAAGAAGATGAAGAACGCCACTACCGAAGCGCTCCTCCTTCTGAACAGAACCAGTGGCGACGAACATCACCAGCAACCATGGTTGAGATGGTATGCTGCCGGCAGCGACGACGATGGGAAGGAACAGCCCCGGCAGCGGCGGCGATGGGTGTTGTGGTTGATCCGTGTTCGGAGGACCGTGAACCGAACCCGCAGCACCGGCACCGTGGTGCAGCGTGAATAACCACCAGCAGCAACAGCGTTTTGTTTTTTTTTTTTTTGAATTGGTATGGATGGGAATCGAAATTTATCGTTCCCACAGACGGCGCAAATGTAGTGTCCCGGTATTGATGGAACACCACGATGTGTGTTTGGTGTTGTTGCAGCTGACGAGGGTGACCCCGGTCCTACGTACCCCCAGTGATAAGGGGATCAAGCCACACGTAGTTCTTGAGATTAGGGACGAGAGAACATACCTTAGCCCCTATAGCATGGCGATACTTATAAGGGAAGTTGTGTTGTGGTGCCTTATGGGCCTGTTCGGCCCAGTAGGGCTGACGTGGCTCTTAGAGGATAAGAAGGATGAGTTGTTCACCCTTATCCTGTACTAGAGAGCTCATGCTTATCCTGTAGCGGTAGGATTTATTATTGGTTAACCCTACAGGTAATATTTCAATTAAGCACACAAGTTCATCAATGACAAAGTGCTACCATAGGCTTGACCATAGACCAACATCTCCACTGAAATTATCAATTGCACACAAAAATCAAAAGGTCTTAATATTGGTTGTAATGGGGCTTGGCTAAAGTGTTAGGTGGGATAAAAGAAGGAAGGAATAATGAACTAAGGGCTAAATGTAAAAAAAATTCCCCTAGAATTATGAATGAGCACTAAGTATAATACAATAAGCACAACTCAATCACAACTTTATTCTTCTTCACTTTTCAATTTAATTCCTCTACTCTCTTCCTTTTCACTTTCATTTGATTTATTTTTTCACATCATTTTTTTTTCATTGGAAGAGAAGTAGGCACAAAACACTTTTCACTTTTTCTTTCTTTTGCATCACATTCCACTTAATTGCTCATCCAAAATTCCTAAGGTACTCACAATAGAATCAATGCAATTAATGCAGGGTACCAAAGAAAAATCATATATCATTGTAAGGCTCAAAGTGGGCAACTAATGGACAATTTTCAATGCAAAACATCTGAAGGCCTCAAAAACACAACCTAGGTGCCTTAATCATCTTAATGCATGCAATCAATCATCAATTTTGAAATGGTCATCGGTCAAGTTCTAGAGCATAATTATCAAAGAGAACACACTCATGAAAGAATAGGGGTCTCATAATCAATGTCAATAAAATTCATACCCTCAATAGGCTCAAAAACTCACATGGCTAAAGTCAGTTCACTAATCACAAGTTCTGAAAGCATTTGTCAAAATAACCAGTTCACAATTATATTTACAGCTCAATCAAATAGAGTCGAAAATCAATGAGTCTCAGTCCTAAACTAAGTATATATATGCCTCAAAAGAGAAAAATCCTAAATCTAGAATAATCACCTACTTTCACTAGAGACACAAACCAACACCAAATATGGGGAAACAATTCAAGTCTGAAAAATCGATTTTTATTTTGTATCTTCCCCCAAACTTAGAGGTTGGCTTGTCCTCAAGCAAACTACTCTACCTAAGAAAAACAAAATAAAAATTAAAAACCTATAATAAAAAAAAAACTAACCCAAAATGACAAGGATAAAGATTAAGAATACTACCTATCACATCCACAAAATAGCACTATACACAAGTGAGATGTTGCTCCCCCAAACTTAATACCTGCAATGGTTAGCACTAGTGCAACAAAGCACCACTAATGGTAGGAGACAACAGTCACGCCTGCACAAAACTCAGGAATACAGATGCAACAAGATAATAATCGAAATAAATATCCATGCATTAAAAATATATTAAATCCTAGAAAATGTAAACAAGTTAATATCACAAGTACAGAGCGGGGTGGGGACAATACATCAGATATAGCAAAATAAGAACAACCCCAAACTAGTCCTCATCCATCCCTCGAGCATCAGGCTTAGGAACATCCACTGGATAGTCCAACAGACTCCTCTCATAATCCGAATAAGGGGCAGCTCCACAGAGTAACCATGATCAGTACTCCAGGCCCTCAGAAAACCATCCCGGACCTCGTCCCTATGTAACTGTACACGCTGGAAATCAGCCTGCTGCCTTAAATACCGCCCCTACAGTGCCTGCTCCCTCATCATGGACTGCATCATAACCCTCAGGTTCCTCACACCATCCGACGACTGTGTCGGTCGGCGAGAAGATCCTGCTCTATCCTGGACTGGTGGCTGTGGGTCAAGAATAATGGGTGGGTGTCTATCCTCTCTAGCTGTCCTAATAGCAAGTAAAACATAATTATCCCAGACAGCTTTAGTCAGCATGGTGGCCCTCTTAATCTCCGTCATCTCATCATTCCCAGGCACCACCCCCACAGCAGCACACAACTGGTGTATCACCCAAGGGAATCCCACATATCCCTTATCACTCAAGGCAAAGCAGTGCAACTGATCAGAAATCAGCGACGCCGCATCAACAACAACACAAGACTTAAGGGCATACACTAATCGGCAAATAGCTGGGGAAATCTCAGTGTCATGGGAATGGGGGTACAAGTTGTGCATAATGAACCGGACCCAAAACCGGGCAGCTCCCTGCATATTCCTCTGAGAAACATGTTTTGGCCTTTGATTAATATTAAAATTCCACGTTTTTCCAGCCAAGAACAAGTGTTTCTGAAGCATATCCAGAGGATACATACCCACATCCTCATAACTATCCGTGTTGAACAAAGCGGGGGCCATAGTAGGCAAGTAGCTAGGAAGGCGTAGGACACGTGCTATAGTAGCAGCATCATACGGCACCTCCTTGCCCCTCACATACGCAACCCTCTTATGCTCAACTGTACCAAGCAACAACTCCTCCTTCTTCTCTAATTGTGCACGCCACCAAGCATGCGAATAAAACTCCCACACCAACTTCTGACTCAAATACTCCGGAGGACCTCTAACCCACGATTCCCATTTGTTCACATTAATCACCTCCATCACCTCCTCCACACCTCTAAGACCAACCACCTGCTGACCGGAAACGGTCTCATCAAGACCATACCCAATTCCGGCTGCACCCTCCGCTTAACCATCTTCCCATCATGAAACTCGGTGACTTTCGGATGCTCAAAAGTCGTCCCAACCTCTACACTACTGTCCACCGTAGGCCTCTTTCCTCTTATCAACATGTTTTAGTTCAAAAATTCCAAAAGGCAATATATCGAACACCTGGCAGGCAGCACAAAACCTTCAAAATTTTAAAGAGAGAACTCAATCTTAACCTTCCAAATCCAAACAAATCAGACCAGAGAAGGATAGAGAAGAGATTCTTACCTTAAAACAATGAAAAATTCGTGTTACCTAGCCCTTTTTATGAAAATCCGAATTGAGAAGAGAAGAGAGGGGAATGGGGATTTTGAAAAATTTTGATGAAAAGGGAGAGAATTTAATGATGAAAATGATGATTAATGGAAGTGTGAGTGATTAATTTGATGAAATATGGGTCAATGTGATGGAATTTTTGAATTGGGGGTTGAATTTGGGGGTTAGGGTTCTTAGGAATTGAATTGGGAATGAAAGGGAAGTGAGGGGAATTTTGGCTCTCCCCTCAGGCGTGCTGGCTGAAATGCATCAGCACACGCGCGCCCCAGGCGCGCCAGGCCATGCGCCTCAGGCGCGCCTGGTCTGTACTGCAATTTTTTTTAAATAAAATAAAATAAAATAAATAACTAATCAACTAATAAATAGAGTTAGGAACTTACCTTTGTAGCACAGCTTTTTCTATTGATGCACATGGAGGAACTCCCCCAAACTTATTTACCTGTGTCACATGAACAACTAAAAGTAGTGCTAGAAAGCACCGCATTAGTAGTTACTTATAGAAGATTCCAACTCCTTATTCACTAAAAAAACAAAACCTACACTACTAAATAATTACAAGAAATCCACCAGGATCCCAAATTCTATGACTCAATTCCCATGTGATATAGGAATAACAAGTTACTCCCATGTCCCATGGGAATGAACAGGGATGATGATGAAATAAGGAAATTTTAAAAATAAATTTAAACTCACCAGGGTCAAAAGGTATATTCCTTACATCATGCATCATCTTAGAAAATTTGGCTTTTTCCCCATTCATGAAGGTGTAAATTTCATGAACAAGGAAAACCAAATTTTTAGGATCTTTATTTATCCCTGTGTACAACAATGACTCATGTTGATGTTTTGGGAAAACATCATACAAATTCAAGGGTCGAACATAATTGAAAAAATTTGAATCATCCACACATGCTAAGGATTTAACACAATTTTTAAGTTCAAAAAATTCAGCACGCAAGGATGAGTCAAATTTTTCTACTATTATTCTATCCCCATATGTTTTTTTTTGTTTCACCTCTTCTTTCTCATGATGCACCTCAATTTCTTTTTCTTCTTCAAAATTTTCAGAGAGGTTAGTACTTAAGTCTTCTTTAATGGAGAACTCTTGTACCAACTTTTCTATGGAAGATTTCCTATATAATTTTTCAATTTTATACTGTTGTACCTTCCACATGATAAATTTCTTATACGCATTGAAGTACAATTCCTCAATCTCGAAAATCGAGGTATTTGCATCATAAGTAAGAGGAGGTGAATTCAAAACAAAATTAAAAAATCTTAACTCTATATGAGGCATTATTGTACATTTCAATTGAGATCAAAAGAAAAATAAAAATAAAAATAAAAATATAATTTACTAATAACTACACTAAGTACAAAAAATAAACTAAAGAAAACTACTCCCCGGCAACGGCGCCAAAAACTTGTTGATTTGCCAGCAAGTGGATTGGGTCAACGAGTAATATAGTCTATGGAAGACCGAATATCGTCCCACAGGGAGTTGTGTTTTTAGTATATTTTCACCTTAATGTAATTATAAATAAATCCTATTAACTAAAAAGTGATTTAAATTAAAATTCAGATTCAAAATCATTAATTAACTAAACTAATAAGTTGCTGAAATTAAATTAAAAATTGAGAACAATGGGAGAAAAGTGGTTAGGAACGTTGGTTGCATTGTAGGTTTCACTTATTCAATTATAATTTAGATTTTCCTTTAATTCATGGACAATTCCTCTCAAATAGCAATAGTTAGATCTCTCTAACATTACCCTTATTCTCTAAATACATAATCCTTGATCTCTCAACAAATTACAATATAAGAAAATATCAAGTTCAGCACAAGGGAATTACCAAGTCAATAATCATTTAATCATATCTCTATAACTAAACTGATTATACCGTTAATTGCAAGGCCTATTCAAAATCCCAACTCTCGTTGCGAATTAAGAAATCCAAAATATAAGTTGCGCGGGTTTATGTATGCAATAAAATCACAATTAACGCATGAATTAAAAACAGGAAAACTCTAAATCATAAATTGAAATAAGCTACGCCATACAAATTCACCGTGTTCCTAACACGAGGGTTTTAGTTACACATAGAAATAAGAAGAAGAGAAGACATAATAGGGAAATTCATAGACAAATTACCCCAAATTCTTCAATCTTCAATTGCTCCAAATTATTGGTAATCTCCCTCTTCAAATCTAATTTCTGTTTTCTCCTCTAGTTGGCTACCTAACCTAATCCTAAATCACTAATTTATAATTACAAAATATCTCTAAGTAGAATCCCAATCAATTTCTAAAGTTTTGGCCCAATTGGGCTTTTTCTGGTGCACGCGCGCCCCTGGCGCACGCGGTGTCGCGCCTCTGCTGTCTGCCCTATTTCTCAGATGGCGCGCCCCAGGCGCGTGGGACCTGTTCCGGCTCCGTTTTTCTCCGTTCTTTTTCCTACTTCAAGGTCTTTAAGTGCTCTTTCCAATTCCTTAATTAATTTTTGCATTTGAGCTCCAAAATCACCTGAAACACTGAACAAACGATCAAAAAGTTCATGGGAAACTACAACTACTAAAATTCCTAAAAACTAATAAAAAGATCCTGTTTGCTAAGAAAACAAGCCAAATCAAAATAAAAGAGGGTAAAATGAAGTCCAAAAGATATATATATCAGAGCCAAATCAATCAACATAAATAAGACTTAGAAAATTAACATGCAAAGAAGAAAAGAAAGAAAGATTACAAGATCAAAGAAAAACTAAGCTATTACAATTTTCTTCATAACTTCGAGCTACCCACCAAAGAAAAGGTTGATTTCCTAGCTTTTGGGTCTTGGTTCTTCAAGGAAGGCTTAGGTTTTTGATGTGAACTTCTCCTCTTTCTCCTTCTCATTCACGGCCTTCACTCTCTCTATGGGTCTCAAGAGCTTAATGTTGCTCTTGGAATAAGGTGTGTAGAATTGTAAAAGGAGGAAATGAAATGAAGAACGAAAAAGAAGAAATGAGTTAGCCACACTTCCCACCCATTCAACTATATATAGGTCATGGAAAAGACATGAGATTTTTCTCTTTTGTCCTCAAGGAAATTCGCCAATGGTGTGTTTAAGGGAGGGTAATTTTGGCTCTTCAAATCTTTGCATGGGTGGAGTTTATCACTTCTAAGGGGACACCAAGGAGGGAATCAAGGGACTAGGTTTTTTTTCTAGGCTTAATTACTCTTTAGTTTTTAGTTGGGGTTTTCTACTCATCTAGTTTGGTCATGGTTAGGACTTGGTCCACTTGGTTCCTTGTCCAACACTTAGAAAATTCTAGGCTTTCCCACATCCATGCGCCACACACACACACACACACACACATGCACACACACATATACATTCATACATGCATTATATTCTTATTTTTCCCCGAATTAAATTTCTATTGCATCCATGCACACATAACATACACACACATATTTATTCATACACATGCATGTAAGTAATTCTTTTTCAAACCACTCATGTATAAAAATTCTTAATTCGTTTACAGCATAAAAATTGTGGACACATAACCATTCCAAAACTCAATTTCTAAATTTTTCAACATCATTTTATGAAAATCACTCCTTTAAAATCACTCATCATTTTAAAATCGTAAATTAAGAAATTCATTTAAGAAAATTACTCTTTTCAAAACACTTTTGTCAAAATAATTTTCTTTAGTATTTTAAATTAATACGAGGAATTTGTGGGGTGTTACAACGTTGCTCGGGTGGCACGTTATATATTAACCAATTTTCTTTAAGTTTAAAAATGATGCATTCATTTTGGAGTTTGGATGGTAGGTCGTTTTTCATGTTTTGGTAACATGTGGAGGGCCTCTGGGAGTGCCAAATGACGCTTGCTTGATGGCACGTTATGGTTGACGACGTGGTCAGCCTAGTGGATGCCGATATGGATATACCGTTTGGATGACGGTCCGTTTGGATAATGGGATGTGCTCGGGTGGCATGGATTCCAAGCTTGTCGTGTACATTCTTGGTGAATGTACGAATGTTGTATACCTGGGAGTACAACGCACGGTTGAGTGCTGGGAAGTAAAGGATGGACGTCAGAGAGTGTCATAGAATGATGAAGTTAGGCTTGAGAGATAGATTCATACATCATGCCACTCATCTAAAAATAATTTTGTTAAATGGAATAAGAATGAGCATCCTACTTGCATAAAGTAATTGCTAAATGCTAAATGTGATTGTTGTTTATTGTTGCATAACTTTACATTTACATTGTTCTCATATTTATACTCTGTTGATTATGTGTATAGAAATGCTTACCCCTATGCCCTTGTAGGTGATGTCTCGCTACATCGCTTGCATCGAGATCCGGCCACTTCCTAGTGGCATATGGATCTACGAGGATCACCGCGCGGTGTTCGAGGGAGAGGTAGAGGTTACCTTCTACCACCCGAACCCGCTGATCCGGTTCCGTCCTCGTAGGTTTAGGATTCCCATCATATACACTATGCACGTACCACCGTTTTACACATATCATGGACCACCTCCCACACGACTAGCTCGCTCTTATCACAGTTTTCGCTTTCGACCTACCCGCTCACACCCTTTTTCTTCTAGAGTCGTCCGCGAGGAGACTCCCCCTTTTGATCAGAGGAGTCCAGTCCGGGTCACACCATCTCCTGACCCTGTACCCAGTGGTAGGGTACACTCTCCATCGGATGAGATCGAGGAGGACCCCGAGGAGGACGAGAGCGGAGGCGAGCCTGTCGTTCATTCTATTGGGAGTTATTGGAGGGACGATGATCCCTAGGTGTGTGCATATGGTATATGATGAGGATCAGGGGATCCGATGTGGGGATGCCGTGGAGGAGATTTTGCTGCTGCTGTTGATGATGATGTTTTCTTTTGCTACCTGAAGACTGCTACTACCATCACTACTACTACTACTGATGCTGCCAGATCTATGTGACCACCTCTAGAGTTCATATTTTGATATGAATATATTTTGTAGATATGCTCTTGAGAGCTCTAGGGCTATGGTTACATTTTGATATAGATCTGTTATGGACTTGTTGGATCTTGGAGACATGACTACTGGGACTATGTATTACATGACTTATATATATATATATATAACTTATGTTCATATTTTAACTATGCATAGTCCTACTCTTTCTGTAACACCCTTACTAATTTATTCAAATTTATTTTCTTAATTTATTTGTTTGTTAGAAATTTGTAGAAAATACTTGGGTAAAAATCATAATTTTTCAAAACTATCCTTTTTATTTATTATTACTTTTTAACGTGAGTACATTGTCTTTGGAGTTCATTACATATAGCCTAACACTTTTCTAAAAACATGCCATGAGAATACATAATTTATTTATATATATATAAGTTTTAAACATAGTCCTACGGTCTCAGAGCATTATGTATCCTGACACAATTCACACTCCGTCGGGTGGAGTGTGCTGGTCCTCTGTTTGAGGAAGCTCATAGTCAACTTCAGTACCTAAAAATTAAGCAGAGTGAGTAATAACTCCTAGCTTACGTAATAGTTTCTAAAAATACAGCATAAACAAGACTCAAGCAAGTATAGAAAACAACCCCAATTAAGAGTAACATCAAAATTATTTTATTTGAATTATTAAGTCTTAAGTTATTAGGTCATCATATTAATGTTTAAATTTTTAGTTTTATTTAATACTTTTGACAGTAATTAGCTTTTAAATATTCGAGCAAGTCTTTTGGTTTAACAAGTATTTTAATTTAATAAGTCTTTTAATTCAACACGAGCCAAGTGGCTAGCGTAGGTTGGGTTCTGGCTAACTCATCAGCAACCCTTCCTCAATTGGCACCAGGCTAACACATCTGGTGCAGCACCAGGCTAACACATCTGGTACTAAAATAATATCCCGTACCAAGCCGTGGGGCTATGATACGGTCGGGTCCCGGCTAACTCATCGGCAACCCACTTCGGGTTCTGGCTAACTCATCAGCAACCCTGGGCCCTGGCTAACACATCAGCAGCCCATGAATATTCTGGGTTCTGGCTAACTCATCAGCAACACAGTAAATTGAGGTCCTGGCTAACTCATCAGCAACCTCATTATTGGGTTCCGGCTAACTCATCAGCAACCTCTTTATTGGGTTCCGGCTAACTAATCGACAACCCATATCATATATCCCATGCCGGCTGGGTTTATGAATATATATCAATATATATAAATCCATATTTCATTGTGCATTAATCTTTCTTTTTGCCTCATTATTGTTTAGTGTTTTCTCTTTCATTAATTTAAGATTCTCAACTTTTGCAACTTGCCATCATAACAATTTATCAATTGTTTTAACAGTTTTATTTCTTTATTTTAATATAATTTTTCCCATCAGTTTACTTTATCCAAATAGAAAAATTCTCAATAATTTGGCACCGAGTTCTACAAGTGAATTCCCAGGTAAGTGGAGGAATCACAAACGCTCTCACTTAATACCCACTCACCTTAGGGCTCTTATTGCCCTTGGGGACAGAATTCGCCTGTTACTAGGTGTACAAAATATTTAGGATTTTCCATAAGAATATTTCGACATCTTGGCAGCATTCCAGCTTATAATTATATTTATAAGATAGAAAAGTGAGCAAAATAAGAACTTATATTTTAATATTTAATAAATTTTTTTGCAAAATAACAGCTTATAAATTAATAATTTCGAATAAAAAGTTGGGCAGAATAACAGCTTATATTTTAATATTTTTTAACTTTTTAAAATAAAAAGTTGGACATAATAACAGCTTATATTTTAATGTTTTCAATAAAAAGTTGGGCAGAATGTCGGCTTATATTTTAAAATTTATCATATTTTTAGCGTAAAAATTTGGACAGAATAACGGCTTATAAATTAACAAATTTCCAAATTTAAAACAGACAGAATAACAACATAATAACAATAAAAAAGAATAATTTAAACTATACTAAGCCTTCCCTATGCATGTAATAGAAACTAAACCTAAGCTAAGGCATTACTCCTCTCTTACCTGGTAACAAATGACTCTGGCAGGATCCCAACTAGTCTTCGAACTTTGCTCCTAATACCTTAAGATTTTATTTCTATATTAAGATTTAGAAGTGGTATTTTAGGGTTGAAAATTTGAGCAGAGTTTTGATTGGATTTTCGATCAAAAGAGACCGGGAAAGAGAATTAAAAAAATGGAATATGTGGTTAGTGTATCTAACGTGTGTGTTGGCTTTGTGAGCCCTTATTTATAATGGTAAGAGGAATCTTTGGGGAGGGTCTGGAACCTCCCTAAAGTCGGTGACTTTATTGTTTTTTTTTTAACTTGCTCTTTGGCCCATTGTCTTTCTTTTTTTTTAACTTGGGCCTTTGGCCCACAAATATATATTTCTTTTTTTATTTATTATATGTTTATTTATTTTATTTGGGCCTTTGGCCCATTATTTATTTATTATTTTTTTTTCTAGAGTTTGGGTTTTAGGTCCAATTTGCCTAAAAATTTGAATTTACACTTTTGACTAGTTTATAACCTCTTTTAACATTTATTCACTCATCTTAGGCTTCTAACGGATCCTTTAGCTTATTTGCTTAGGTTTCTAATTTAATCTTTCTAACACTTTAAAATTTTTAGAATGTTACAATTCTCCCCTACTTAAAAGAATTTCGTCCCCGAAATTCAAGTACCTTCAAAGATGGGGATAAGACTTCTTCATTTTACTTTCCAGTTCCCAAGTAGCTTATTCTACGGTGTCTCTTCTCCTTATTACTTTTACAAGAGGAATATCTTTGCCTCGGATCTCTTTGATCCTTCGATCTTCTATTCTAACGAGTTGTACCTCAAAGGTAAGGTTTTCTCGTAGTGGTACATTATCAACCGCTATTACGTGTGACGGATCGTGGATGTATTTCCGCAACTTCGACACGTAAATTATATCATAAAGATTGGATAAGTGAGGAGGTAAGGCAATTTGATATGCTACTGGTCCAATTCTTTTCAGAATTTGATATGGACCAATGAACTTTGGGTTTAACTTCTTAGGTTTCAAGACTCGTCCTCGAAATTCGATTCATCTTACTAATATAGATGATTTTGACTCCTCTTAAACAAAGAATCGTTCAAACTTATTATGGTTACTCCCCTACTTAGAGAATTTCTTAGGTTAAGATTTCATTGTTAGCACTACTATTTTTTTTAAAAAAAAATAATGAGTCATCTCTATTAGATTTATTAAAACTCAAAGTTCAATAGTACAATCTATCATAACTTAAACGTGCAATATAACAATAAAAGAAACCAAGTCATTATGTAAAGAAATGTTAATGTCACATACATAGATCTCATTTACTGAGTTTATAATAATAAACATATTCATTTTCAAAACTTAACATATTGATTATACTTCAAAGTTATCAAACTTTAAAAACATCTACAATAGTTAAAAGATTAATTTTATCATGTTATTATTTCAGAAAGGAAGGAAAGAAAATAGCTTCAAATACGAACAAGATATAATCAACAAATATATAAAACACACAAAAGATGATTTTGTCTTCATGTTATTTTATATTACAATAAGATTCATTAAAATAACCACAGATAGATATCCAAATATTATTTAAATTATTATAATTAAATTAGATAGTGATCACTGTTATGAATCTAAGATTCAAATTTTAATAAAGACTATTCAGTTTTTCTATAGAAAAAGTTAAATATCCACATCTCTTAAATCATCCAAAATGTGACACCCTTACGAATTCCCAAATATAATATAGTAATTAAGCTTTTATATTGGATAATATATGGACTTGTGAGTGTTAAGAAAATATGGAAATAAAATTTTCTTTTAAAGCGGGTGAACAAATCGTCATTTGGAATTCTTGGAGAATAAACTCTAAAGTATTTCAAAACATGTGTATCGAGTTCGGCGATCTCTAAAATCTTTTCGCAAATAGAGTAAAAATTCGTTCTTTGGAAACATCTTTATATCATACAAGTAATTAAAACTACCCATGCTTTGTTCGATAAAACTGATACCATTAAATAATATTTATAACCGAGCTCTTAAGTAAATTAAATCAGAGTAAGCGGAAATTATTGGACTATGCAACTGATAGAGTATAAACATAGGTTTTCTATATAATAAAAGTCATAAGTACATAGTCCCATCATGATAGTCTCCAAGATCCAGAAGTACAAGTCCATAACAACATATCTACATAACAGAGTAACCACAACCCTAGAGTATTCCAAAAGTATATCTACACTGTATGTACATAACCAAAATACAACTCCAGGGGTAGTCACATAGATCTAGCAGCATCAGATGTAGTAATAGTAGTAGTAGTCTCCCAAAAGTAAGAGTAGTAAGGTAGTAACATCATCATCAACACAACAGCAGCAGCAAGATCTCCTTCACAGCCTCCACACATCGGATCCCCTGATCCTCATCACATACCCTATGCACAAACCTAGGGATCATCGTCCCTCCAATCAATCCCAGTAGAATGCACGACAGGCTCGCTCCCACTCTCGTCCTCCACCGGATCCTCCTCGATCTCATCCGAGGGAGAGTGTACCCTACCACTGGGTACCGAGTCAGGTGATGGTGAAACCCTGACTGGGCTCCTCGGATCAGAAGGGGGAGTCTCCTCGCGGACGAATCTCGAGGTAAAAGGGTGAGAGCGGGTAGGTCGAAAACGGAAACTGTGATAGGAGCGAGCTGGTCGCGTGGGAGGTGGTTTATTGTAAGTGTAAAACGAGGGTACATGCATAGTGTATATGATGGGAATCCTAAATCTACGAGGACGGAATCGGATCAACGGGTTCGGGTGGTAGAAGGTAACCTCTACCTCTCCCTCGAACACCGCGCGATGGTCCTCATAGATCCATGTGCCACTAGGAAGTGGCCGGATCTCGATGCAAGCAATGTAACGAGACATCACCTACAAGGGCATAGGGATAAGCAATTCTATACACATAATCAACAGAGAATAAATTGTGCTATATGAGTATGTAAATATGCATCAATTAACAACAATCACATATAACACTTAGCAGTTAATTAATGCACATAGGATGCTCACACTCATTTCATTTATCATAATTAATTTAAATGAATGGCATGATGCATGACTTTAGCTCTCAAGCCTATCTCCATCATACTATGTCACTCTCTGACGTCCATCCCTGACAACCCAGCACTCAACAGTGCGTTGTATTCCTAGGTATACAACAATTCGTACACTCACCTAGAATGTACACGTCAAGCTTGGTATCCATGCCACCCGAGCATATCCCGTCATCCAAACGGACCGTCATACAAACGGTATAATCATATCGGCATCCACTAAGCCGACCACGTCAACGACGTGTCATCAAGCAAGCGTATTGGCACTCCCAGAGGCCCTCCACATGTTTACCAAAAACATGATATACGTCCTACCATCCAAACTCCAGAATGAATGCATTACTTTACTTAAAAAGGAATTGATTGATGTTTTATCCTTTTATTAATACATTACGTGCCTCCCGAGCAACGTATCGTTATTCAAATGAAAACGTCATAACGTCAATCAATTTCCTTTAAGTCCAGGATCACTTGGTTTATTGTCCTTTAAGTGTTACAAAATGACTTAGAATTGAAAATGGTATTTTTAAGTATCTGACTAAAAATACTCGAGTGTTTTCCATAATACTCGAGTAGTTTATCATTTTCCAGAATTTACTCGAGTAGTTCATGGTTATACTCGAGTCGTTCATGTCTGTTTAGAGATTCAAGTTTTCAGATCTTCAAAAATATACTCGAGTAATTCATGAGATACTCGAGTAGTCCATTACCCAGAATACTCGAGTAGTTCACATATTACTCGAGTTGTTCATTAATTTTTACTCTTGTTGCATCTGAAATACTCGAGTGCTTAGCCTGGTTCTCAAGTTGGTGCGCCAATTTTCACACTGGTGCATCACGAAATACTCGAGTGTTAAGCCATATACTCGAGTATTTGCAGACAGAACAGACTGAAACTTGGTTTTTACATACCATTTCAATTTCTAAACGTTTTTAACCCAAACCAGTGATCACAATAGTTCATACACCATATATTGAACATGTTACCATACTCATTTCATATCAAATAACCAATTTGACAGAGAATCAATAAATCATGCATAAAACGCATTTTAACAACTCAACACTTCAATTTACACAATAAGCACAATATTCATGAAACAAAGTTCATTTAAGCTTGCATGCATGATATAGAACTTGCTCAACACAGTTTTAGAGCAAAGCTTGGTCTCCAAACCAAAGTTCCTATTCAATCTAAGCCCTTAGAGCCTCTTGGTGGCTCTCTAACACAAATAATGGAATTTAATCTCTATCTAGTGAATATAATTACTTCCCCTTACCTCTCAGACGTGAATCAAACAAGAAATTCCCCAAAGAAAAGCTCCACAGCACCCAAAAGCACTTTAACCCAACATGCAGAGCAGTTTTGAGTGCAACACCAAAGTGGAATTGGTTCACACATGAAACAGAGAATAAAATTGGGGAAATTAGGTTTTCTAGACTCTATGCAACATAATCTAATTAAGGAAATCGAATTTGAGACTCAGAGATTCATGAGCTTACCAGAAATCAAGATCAAAGTAAGCTCCAGACACAAGCTTGGCCAAGAACAGCTTCACTTCAACTCCTTGAATCCTCCAACACACTCACTCAATCCTCACGATTTTGGTGTCTATACAAAGCTCGTGATGTGAGCTTTGTATTCGTGTATAGTTTGTGTTTTGAATATGAACAGAGAAGGAGAATCGAAGAGGATGAATTCAGAACCCTAACTTCAACAACAACAACATGGTTGATCAAAATCCTCCACCAAAAGACGTTGATGAGCTTAAATACTAACTTGGAAGCATCATGCACAGAGATACGAAGCTATTGATGTGTTCGTGGTGGAGTATTCGTGTCAACGGAGGGGAATCGTTCATGGTGACTCATCAAACGCACTAACTCGTGCAATTTGACACAGAATACTCGAGTTTTTCAGAAAATACTCGAGTATTTTTTCCAATTTTTGAAAAATAAAAATAATTATTTTATTTACTTTCCCTCCACAATCTTTCCTATAATTACCTCTAGGTCCCAATCCAGGGACTAATATGCAAAATATTTATTTTATGCATTATATTATTTATTAAATAATTCCACATGCACAAACTAGTTACATGAACACATATTTTAATCAAGGATTAATATAAAAATCATTAATTATAATTAATTTATAATTAACATTTCATTAATCGGGGATTAAAATTTTGGGGTGTTATACAAAAGTTGGAAAGAAAATGTTTCAAAAAGTTGCAATTTTCATCTTTTTCATAATTATACAAAGAGAAAACAAATCTTAGGGTACATATATATTATAGAAGTAATTGAAAATAAGAGAAAGAAATTTAGTATGACAAATATAAAAAGTAATTGGCTTTCAAAAATCCAATTTGATGATTTGTTTGATCTATTAAGAAATAAAATATGATCAAACACCAAAAGACTTTCATACGAATATATTATAGCGAAAATTCATCAAGTAGCTATTTATACAATTAAAATATATGATTTAAAGGTTACAAAAACAACTTTAAAGTAGATCATTCAAACTCGACTAACTTTTTTTAAAAAAACATACTATGCCTTAATAAGGATATAATTTCAGATTATAAGTCCAACTTCACCTTTTTTTTTTTTAATTCAAAACCCATCTCTAATGATACCAAATCCAAAACATCCATTGGGCACACAATTTAAGATTATAAACTTTCTAAGAAACAGATTTACAAGTTAAAAATAAAGAGACTTAAATTTTACGGTTTAAAGGCAACATTAAAACGTTTAAGAAGTATGCAAATAAAAGTAACAGAAAAGTATGCAAATAGAAATATATTAACAAAATAATAACAATAATTTCTCAGCAATTTAATAGCTCATTATGACTAGTAAAAAAAAATTGCAAAATAAAGTTTAATTATTTGAAATTAGTTTCAATGTACCAATGTAATCAACATATATTAAAATAGGTGAAGTTGAGGGGTATTTTTTACTTTCCCTCCATGATAGTTTTTCCCTCCAAATGTGTTTCTAATCCTAGCCATCCATTGCAAATAAATCACATAAGTTCATTTCCCTCCTAAATTTCATTCTAATCCTAGCCATCCATTGCAAGTAAATCACATCCGTCCATATATTTTTAATCTTTTCATTTTACTTTCATTTTATGACTGCTTACAATTGAAACAGTTAGTATTTTTCATTATTTCCTTTCAATGTGTGATGCAACAAATGCTATTCTGACCGCTTACAATTGATAGTCATGGAAAACTTGAAAAGTGACAAGGTTACATTAAGCATATGAACAGTTGGTAATTTTTTTTTAATTGGTAGAAAGCCTTCCTTTCAATTAGTATTTTTTCCATTTTTTTTGGTATTTTTAAGTGTTTGAATTTTGCTCAAAAATTTCTTAATACAGAGACTTGAGACTTGATGGTGCACAAAAGAAGATCAAAGAATGTGAGGAAGTAAGTGAAATTCTTTTCAATATTGCGTTGATCTTTAACACAATATTTCTTCTCAATATTTCTTTTTTTATAATATGTTGATCATGAAAACCTTCCTTTCAATTTATCATTTAAATTTTTGTTTAAACATATTACCTTGATGATTTCAATGAAATTCACTTCTTTGGTGACCAAACTTACAAGGTAGTCCATCAAATTATTATACAAATTTTTTATTTTATCATAGCTACTATGTGCGCCATCGTACATTTCCTGCCCCTCTAGGCCTCTACAATCTGCATATATATATATAAATGCTTGGTCATTTTGTTTTCTATTTAAAGCTTATTTGTTACCGGCCTTTCGTCTTTCAATGAGATTTTTTTTTTATTTTTGGTATCAAAATGCCACTTGCAAAAAAAAACGTATAAAGAAGGAAACCTTGGTTGTTTGACCATATGAGCAGTTAGTATTTTTTTTATTTTTTATTTTTTAAATGGGTGGAAAGCCTTCATTTCAACTGAAATTATTTCCTTATTAAGTATATTTTATTTCCTTATTTGTCATAAACATTAAACATATGAACAGTTAGTATTATTTTTTTTAATTGGTAGCTAGAAAGCTTTTTCATTTTTTTTGGTATTTTGAAGTGTTTGAATTTTGCTCAAACATTTCTTAATACAGGGACTCAAGATTTGATGGTGCACAAAAGAAGATCAAAGAATGTGAGAAAGTAAGTTAAATTCTTTTCAACATTGCGTTGATCTTTAACACAATATTTCTTCTCAATATTTATTTTTTATAATATGTTGATCATGAAAGCCTTCCTTCCAATTTATCATTTAAATTTTTGATTAAACATATTACCTTGATGATTTCAATTATTATTATTATTTTTTTTTGGGTATCAAAATGCTTCAAGTTGCCTCCCAAAAGTTGTTGTAAGTTGTAACATGCAAACTGTTGGCATTTTTACCCAATTCTGGATGCTGACACGAATCCTCTTTCTTGCTTTAAATTATTCCTTTAATTCCCAAATAAATGTAAACGTGTGTGTATAATAATATTTCTTGTCAATATTGTGTTGATCTTTAATACAATATTTCTTCTCAATATTACTTTTTTTTTAATAATATGTTGATCATGAAAGCCTTCCTTTCAATTTATCATTTCAATTTATTCAATCACATGTAAATAGAATTAATGTTTAAACAAATGGAAAACTCTTAAAAAATGGAAGGATAGCAAAATTTAAGACCCGTGCATCGCACGGGCAATTTTCCTAGTAATTAAAAATTGAACATGATTAAAAATTAACTCCGGTCCAAAGTAAAAAAAAATGAAAAAGTTTCATTTGATAAAATATGAACTAATCATATTTTACTAAGTATAACAAATATCCATTTCAGTTGATAAAAATTCTTAATATAAAATTATAAATATGGAATACAATCCTAATAAACACACCTATATCTATATAATCAAAACTTTATTGAAATTTTCATCTACGTAGTAAAGCTCATACTTTTGGTTATAAAAAGGCTCATATAAATTCGCAAAATGATATATAATTGTATTCAAATCAAGTTTTTAATACCACAAACACATTTAAAAATAGCACTTGAAATTTTTTTTAAAAAATACTAATGTTAATTGTTACCATAAAATTCAACTTAAGAAAATATTAAATTGAAATTGTATTTTGAAACCCAAATAATTTGCACTTTATTAGAAAGTGTTTTCAAAATCAATAGTTTCACATACATAATGGTCAATTTGACAAATCTACGATAAAATCTATATAAATCACCATACTTAACAATTTTTCAAAGCATTAATCAAAAGCAATTTAACATCTCTCTTGTTAAAAATGTTATTAGTGCACTTTAGAAAAAAAATAATTATATAATTCAAAATATCATGATTTTTCGAAAATAAAGTTACAAAATAATTTGATACCATTGATAACACAGAGACTATTATTGTTAACATCCTCACCATTGAAACCAATAAGGAGTAGTCAGTACAGATTTTTTCCAAAAATAGAATTTAGCAATTAAAATTTTATAGAAAAGGTCGCGGTATGATACTTAATTATTTCCGCTGCGCACTCTGATTAAAAATGCTAGGAACCTATAGGGTTAAAAATAAATTACTTTCCCTAGGTTTTAAACTTTACACATTTTCAAAAAGGTATTCTTAAACTCAAGGACTTTGAGTTCAACTCATGCTAGACTTATGATACACTAATAGAAACTAACCTAACTCCAACAATTCATTACTATAATACTATTAAAATTTTAATTTTAACTAACCATACTCCACAGCCGAGTACTCCATAGCCGAGGACCAATGCTCTGATACCAAAATGTAACACCCATACTAATTTAGTCAAATTTATTTTCTTAATTTTTTTGTTTGTTAGAAATTTGTAGAAAATACTTGGGTAAAAATAATAATTTTTCAAAGCTATCCTTTTTATTTTTTAATACTTTTTAACGAGAGTACATTGTCTTTGGAGTTCATTACATATAGCCTAACACTTTTCAAAAAACATGCCATGAGAATACATAATTTATTTATATATAAGTTTTAAACATAGTCCTACGGTCTCAGAGCATTATGTATCCTGACACAATTCACACTCCGTCGGGTGGAGTGTGCTGGTCCTCTGCTTGAGGAAGCTCATAGTCAACTTCAGTACCTAAAAGTTAAGCAGAGAGTGAGTAATAACTCCTAGCTTACGTAATAGTTTCTAAAAATACAGCATAAACAAGACTCAAGCAAGTATAGAAAACAACCCCAATTAAGAGTAACATCAAAATTATTTTATTTGAATTATTAAGTCTTAAGTTATTAGGTCATCATATTAATGTTTAAATTTTTAGTTTTATTTAATACTTTTCTCAGTAATTAGCTTTTAAATATTCGAGCAAGTCTTTTGGATTAACATGTATTTTAATTTAATAAGTCTTTTAATTTAACACCAGTCAAGTGGCTGGCGTAGGTTGGGTTCTGGCTAACTCATCAGCAACCCTTCCTCAATTGGCACCAGGCTAACACATCTGGTGCAGCACCAGGCTAACACATCTGGTACTAAAATAATATCCCGTACCAAGCCGTGGGGCTATGATACGGTCGGGTCCCGACTAACTCATCGGCAACCCACTTCGGGTTCTGGCTAACTCATCAGCAACCCTGGGCCCGGGCTAACACATCAGCAGCCCATGAATATTCTGGGTTCTGGCTAACTCATCAGCAACCCAGTAAATTGAGGTCCTGGCTAACTCATCAACAACCTCTTTATTGGGTTCCGGCTAACTCATCGGCAACCCATATCATATATCCCATGCCGGCTGGGTTTATGAATATATATCAATATATATAAATCCATATTTCATTGTGCATTAATCTTTCTTTTTGCCTCATTATTGTTTAGTGTTTTCTCTTTCATTAATTTAAGATTCTCAACTTTTGCAACTTGCCATCATAACAATTTATCAATTGTTTTAACAGTTTTATTTCTTTATTTTAATATAATTTTTCCCATCAGTTTACTTTATCCAAATAGAAAAATTCCCAATAATTTGGCACCGAGTTATACAAGTGAATTCCCAGGTAAGTGGAGGAGTCACAAACGCTCTCACTTAATACCCACTCACCTTAGGGCTCCTATTGTCCTTGGTGACAGAATTCGCCTGTTACTAGGTGTACAAAATATTTAGGATTTTCCATAAGAATATTTTGACATCTTGGCAGCATTCCAGCTTATAATTATATTTTTAAGATAGAAAAGTGAGCAAAATAAGAACTTATATTTTAATATTTAATAAATTTTTTTGCAAAATAATAGCTTATAAATTAATAATTTCGAATAAAAAGTTGGGCAGAATAACAGCATATATTTTAATATTTTTTAACTTTTTAAATAAAAAGTTGGGCATAATAACAGCTTATATTTTAATATTTTCAATAAAAAGTTGGGCAGAATGTCGGCTTATATTTTAATATTTATCATATTTTTAGCATAAAAATTTGGACAGAATAACGGCTTATAAATTTACAAATTTCCAAATTTAAAACGGACAGAATAACAACATAATAACAATAAAAAAGAATAATTTAAGCTATACTGCTAAGCCTTCCCTATGCATGTAATAGAAACTAAACCTAAGTTTAAGCATTACTCCTCTCTTACCTGGTAACAAATGACTCTGGCAGGATCCCAACTAGTCTTCGAACTTTGCTCCTAATACCTTAAGATTTTATTTTTATATTAAGATTTAAAAGTGGTATTTTAGGGTAGAAAATTTGAGCAGAGTTTTGATTGGATTTTCGATCGAAAGAGACCGGGAAAGAGAACTAAAAAAATGGAATATGTGGTTAGTGTATCTAACGTGTGTGTGTGTGTTGGCTTTGTGAGCCCTTATTTATAATGGTAAGAGGAAGCTTTGGGGAGGGTCTGGAACCTCCCCAAAGTCGGTGACTTTATTGTTTTTTTTTTAACTTGCTCTTTGGCCCATTATGTAACATCCCGTATTTTCTGGACTCAAATAATTTAAATAAAGTTTGAAGTAAGAAAAGTTTTCAGTTAGGTGTTCTGGAAAATGATTTTATTTGAAATTGATTTCGTAAAAACCATGATTTTGTTAATTAACAAATGAATTCTCTTAAATGATTTTTCAGGATTTAAGGAAGAATTTTTCAATAAACGTTTTAACAAGTGATTTTCCTTGAAAATTTTTATTTTGGATCTCATAAGGAAACGAATTTTCTTTTTAGCAAAACGATTTGTGATTTTAAGTAAATTATTCTTTTGAAAGTCTTTTGAATTATGTAAAAACCTAGCTTTATAAAATATAGTAGAACTTAGGTCGTATTTTAATTGGTTCGGCCCATTGATTTTCTTGAGGATTATGTGTTTTCTTGCATTTTGTGAATGTGTATGCTTGTGTGCTTAATTATGCATGAAATTTAATTGATTGATTCAAGCACATGAATGCATAGCCTGAATGTATGATTTTTAAAAGTATGGATATATATATATATGTGTGATTGTATATGATGAATTTTAATAAGAAATTAAAATTAATGGGTGCATGAATTGTTGGAGTGTAAATGCATGCATGATGTATATAGGTATGTGTATGTGTGTGTGTCGTGTGATTGAGTGTAAAATAGGATGGATTGAAGTAGTATATGCATGATCAACTATGTGTTAAATGTATGCATCCTTTTATGCCATGTGATAATGATAAGAAATGAAAATTGTAAGTGCATGTGTGTGAGTATGTTCGGCCGAATAGAGTAGAAGGGAAACCAAGTGAGTTGATTTTCTTACCCATTAAGAAACTAGAGAAGAAAATAAGAACTAGGAGGAGAGTGTGTCTCCTTAAGTGGCAAGAGAGTAAGGAATTAGAAGTAGTGGGGTGGTGACTCATTAGGCCTATGGGAGACTTTCTTCCACCCTTGCCTCCATCGACAAGACCCTTCCCATGCAACATTTAGAATTGCCCAAGTTGCCCTTCAACCCAACCCATGAATCGAGGACCTAAAAGGAAAAAATTCCAAGCCTTCCCTCTTACTCTTTAAACCGTAGGAAGGAGAAAGTGTTGGCCATTTCATTCTCAATCTCTTTCATCAACCTAAACACTTTGTCCAAGAGTATCCTCAACTCTTGTGACTTTAGAGAAGAAAAGAGAGGGAGACCGTAAAGAAAGAAGAAGAAACCAAGAGTTTAAAACCTAAGATCCTTCACCCAAATCATTCCCAAATTCTTTCTCAACCTTATTTTCTTCAAGAATCAACCAAGAAAATCCAGCCTCAACCTTAGAAGAAAGGAGGCTGAGGCTCAACCTTAGAAGGAGAGAAGAGGACTTGAAGTTGGAGTTTAGTTAGAACCTTGATCAAAGATAGTTTTCTAAGAGAGTATAGCTTAGTAATTTGGTTTGTAAAAAGGACTTTAAAATGGACATTTATTCGGTGTAATATTTGTGATGCATGCCTTTACTTTTTCATAATCTTAAAGTTGTGATGCCTTGCATGTCATTCATTTGATTTCATCTTGACTAAGTATGCTTAGATGGTTCAATTTTCAATTGAGTTCTTCACGGTTTTTGAGTAAGATTTTGTACTAAGTTTGTGATGCATGTGTTTAACTTTTCATTATCTTGAATATTTGTGTTTGGATGTTTTAATTTTCATCTTGATCTTCACAGTTTTAGGGTAGATTTTGTGTTAAGTCAAGCTTTGTGATGACTTTGGTGATGCATGTGTTTAAAATTTTCATGATCTTGAAACTTGAGTGCCTTGCATGTTATTTTTGTGATTTGATCTTAAATAATTGTATTTAGATGTTTTAATTTCTTACATGTCCTTCACGGTTTTGCCTAGGTTTTGTATTTGAGCTTGTGTTTTTGCCTTGATCTTGCTTTACATGTTTTAATCCATGCTTGATCCTTGATAAAAATGTGAACCTTAAATTTGTATGTTGTTTGATGCAAAATCTTGATTTTCCTTTTGGTGCATGTCACGGTTTTCAAAGAAAAATAAATATAACAAGCTCAAGAAATAATTTTTGTATAAAAGAATTTTAAACCCAAGGTTTTGTGTGAGATGATGATGATTCGGTAATGGCATGAAAAATAAAATGATGCTTTTAAAATCTTGTTTGACCTTGAGTTTTGTTCTTGCATGTGAAAATAATTTGTAAGATTTTGCCCTTGGTGCATGTAAGCATTCGGTCTAGTCTAGGACATCATGCTAAATCTTTATTTCTCTTACATGCATGATGAAATTTGTCTCATCTAGAAGTTTTGAGTACATGCATGAATTTCCTTAGATGTTTAACATGATCTTTGATTTTATTTTGATTAAGGAATTAAATTTTTAATGAATGAAAATTTTGTGAGAAGCTCACGGTTTGTGCTTGAAAATACCTAAGTTAGTTCATTTTAGTTTGCATGTGTGTTTTATGATTAGGATTAAGGATTTCTAAACCTATGGGACTTGAATTTTTGAATAAAAACCTAAAAGTAATTTTGTGACCCATTCGGTTTAGGAATAAATCCTAATTAAGCAAATTCATTTTCTTTATGTGTCCTTATTAGAATTGATCTTTGTATGAATGGAGTTGATTTGATAAATGTTGTTGTGTGGAAGTGTTGTTTCCATTCGGTGCTTGCACAAATTCCCTAATTTAAATATTTTATCTCTTATGAATTATGGTTTGAGTTAATCTTTGAATAAATTAAGTTGATTGGTATGTGTGTTTGCATGATTTCTCTGTTTTCTATTCGGTTTGAGTATAAACGTAAAGGAAATAAATTAATTTCTCTTGTGTGGTGACTTATATGATGATTAGCCCTATTTTAAACAAATGTATTCTTTTCTTTTACCATTATGTGATGTTTTAAATTAGGGGTGATATATCTTCATAAATGCATGTGTTAGTGATCATTTGTAACTGAAATATAAACCTTGTCTCAGGAAGTATAGGATTCAGCCAAGTATAGGAATTTGGTGCATGTGCATGAATTTTAAATAGTGCCATGTTTGTGTGTGTGCTTGAAAGCCTTGGGTGTTTAATATTTGTTTATATGTGTGTTTGAAAATACATTTGAATGCTAAATATTTTAAGAACGGTTTTAATCTAAGCTTGTGCTACCTATTTTAATTCAGTTTTTAAGGAAAACCAAGTAAGCCAACATGATTTTATAAATTGAAAGAAATTGTTTTCATGATTTAACCTTACAAACGTTTTTACTTGAGCAAAACCGAATTGATTTTCAGGAAAAGAGTTTTACAAATGATGTTTTTCTTTTGAAATAATTTTTATAAGAGCGATTTTAATAAGAGTAAAACTATTTGAGTTCCAATCATAAATCGGGAGTGGTTACGAGCGTCGCCGTGGACAAGCAAGGAACGTGTCAAGAGTCTATAGTGAGAATTGTCATCAACCGAGGTGAGAGAGAAGTTTCCCCTAAACAACCGTGGTATGTAGGTAAATATTAAGAGGTCCAATCATCTCAAAGGTTGGACTCCAATCTCAATTAGCGTAGTGGTGTAAGTGATAGCGCTTGTTTGATTGATTTAGCTATCCACCCGAACGGATGAGATTGGTTTATTGATTGTGTTGTTATGTTGATTAATTACTTTTACATGCATTATTTTAGTTTCCCTATTCGGTAATGAATTATTCGTTGGTTAAGTAATCCTGATGTTGAGGTTGTTTGTTAAGAATGACCTTGTGAAAAGTAACTAATAAGAATAAAACAATGATGAAGTGAAAAATTAAACAAAGGAAAGGTGTAAAAGACTATGTGATGAGAGCTAATGTTGAGCCAGAGCTTGGGTGTCAATGTGGAATGATTGCTTTCTGAGGTCTAGCTACGAGGGGACATAAGGGCGGAGTTGTGGAATTGAATTCCCTTGCTTGGTTTTAGTCTGTGAGCTAGTGTTGAGCTGGGCTTGCTCCTCCATTAGCGCCCAGCAAGTTTTTATTTTTGGGAAGAAGCTTAGTGTTGAGTTGAGCTTGCTCCTCCATTAACACTCACCCAAAAATATGATTTTTGAAAATGATTTGTGAAAAGAAATTTTTGGAAAAGGAGTTTTCGAAAAGATTTATGGAAACAAATTTTGAAACAAGGTTGTGAGATCTTATTCTTGAAAAGACTTTGTCTTGAAAGTATTTTTATTTTTGAAAATGTTATTGTGAGGAAAGGATTTTTGTGAAACACTATTTTGGAAAAGATTTTGAGATAATATTCGTGAGAAGGGATTTTGTAAAGTGCTTTTGAAAATGAGTAGTTTTGAAAAGATGTTTGGGGAATGGAATGATGAGATGAGGAAACTGATGTATTATGGAATGGCCCGCTCTGTGCTGTGTTGAGATGAGAATTGTTTTGAGAATATTAGAGGTCAGGACTCGTTGAAGGGTTGTACTAAGGATGAGCCGACCAATAGGTTAAACCTTTAACTAAAAGACATTTATTAAAGCGGTGAGGTATGAGTGTCGTTTCGAAGTAGTGGAGAGGAAGGAACGATAGGTATCTGCAGATACTTAGGACGAGATTGCATTAGGGGAGGACGATGACGGTGAAACGTCAAGAAGTCTAGAGTACTGTTCTAGGCGGGACAACTCCACAAGTGGCACACTAACGTGGTGGGGACTGGGTCCAATGCCGTGGCACGTCCTGCTTTGCAAGCTAGAACTAGTACTGTCGCCCCCTAGATTGCAAATCGAGAACAGTGAGAGGGACTGGAACGGGGCAATGTGTGTTTGATTGTGATATCACATGTATTTGAGGCTGAGTGTAACATCCCAAACGTTATTTTAAATTGGAGTATTAATTAAAAACCTTAAAAAAATTGGAAAAGTGACTTAATGAATTTTGGTGGATATGCGAGTGGTGATTATAGGACCTAGGAGTTGTATAGAAGGCATTTATGGCTTTGGGCAAAGTCATATAAGCGAAATCGGGAGTTAAATCGGCGTTTTCGATGTTAGAAATTGACCGAAAAGAGAAAATCAGAAATTTATTATAGGAAGCTAAGAAAATAAATTCCACCATTGGATGTGAAGTTTATGGGGTAAAGAAGCATGTCTAAAAATTTGGACTCGATCCGACGGTTAACGAAAAAGTTACGGCGAATCGAAGATTTGAAAAGTGAAACTCGCCCAGGCGCATGAGCCACTCGCCCAGGCGAGTTCACTATTCATTTGAGCTCAAATCCAGTGAAAAACTCGTCCAGGCGAGAAATAGGCTCGCCCAGGCGAGTCCCTGATGTTCAGCAGCACGTGTTCAGATGCCAAAACCCGCCCAGGCGAGAAATAGGCTCGCCCAGGCGAGCGACGCACCCCAGATCAGATCTGGTGCGTTGAATCTGAACTTGGGGGCCAAGTTGCTCAATCCTAGCCGTCCGATTCTCTTTCTCTTGGCATAAAACAAATTACAACAACAACAACACCACATTTCCTCCATCATCAACATCATCTCTTCCTCCCCTTTTCTCTCAACTTCAAGAACACCTCCACCACCCATCCACCATACACACTTGATTTTTGGGCACCTCAACCCAAAATCAAACAAAACCCATCAAGCTTGCTCCATGAATGTTGGTTGAAGCTCATCTCTTCTCCTCCCTTGGTTCACACGATTTACCTCCCTCCTTCCATTCTTCTTGGTTTTCAATTTCCACCATTGTTGGGGTAAGTCAAACTTCATGCCATATATTAATTTCCTTTCCATTCCAACTTTCCTTAGTTCCTTGAAATTGAGTTTAAATCCTTAGGGTTCTTGCACTCATGAATTTATAGGACTTTGTTTCATGCCTCCAATCAAAACCAAGTCAAGGGCAAGGAACTCACATACCAAGGATCAAGAAGCTAGAGCTTGAATTCATCATCACCTCTTAAGAAGGTAAGAGGGTTTGTATTACCTTAGCTTAGGAAGTAGATTCTCCTTAGTTGTAGTGATGGCTAGGGGTAGAGAGGGAGTATAGCATAAAACCTTAGGGTATTTGACAATAAAAATCAAGGAAATAATTGATGGAGAATAGAAAGAGTAATTAGTGTAATTTGTGAGAACAAAGGTATAAATGAAAATGGAGGGGAAGTGAATAATGGACAAGTAGATATATATAATTTGAGAGTAATGAGAACAACTGGTTGGCAAATCATAAGGAAAATTATGAAGGAAATTAAAAGTGGATAATGGAGCGAAAATAATTAGAGACCGGGATAAGATTGAAAAGATTTGGAGATTGTGAAAGGAGTGAAACATTATGTTGATGGGATAACCATGAGATAGGTAAATAAAAGGGAAAGTAATGATGGATTGGTTTTAATTCGGAATGATGACGGATAAAATGTATGGAGAGTATAGAAGAATGTCTGTTAAGAGGAATCGATAAATGAATACTAGAGTAAAATGTTGATTTAATGCTAAGTAAATAATGTGAGTGATAAATGTGTATAAAAAGGGAATCAATAACACAAAAGGGCATTTATGGCTAAAACGGACTACGAGTGCTAAGATGTGCAAATGAAATTGAATGGAAATCATATAGGGAATGAGATAAAAGTGAGTGAATATTTGAAAAATGGAATGATATAGGAATGTGAAAAGATGAGTTTACGATGTGAATAATGATTTATATACGAATGACCCTTCCCACGGAAGCGGATAATTGTGTATGGACCCTCCGTGTCGGAGTGGATATATGTATGAATGACCCTCCCTAAGTGGAGTTGGATAATGACCTCTCCCAAAGGGAGTGAGAATATGATAATGTTTATGAATGACCCTTCCTATGGAAGTGGAAATATGTATAATCTATATGGACCCTCCCTAAGTGGAGTGTGGAATATAATGGATCCTCCATAGCGGAGCGTGTATATAATGGACCCTCCTTAACGGAGCGTGTATAAATATAATGGACCCTCCTTAACGGAGCGTGTATATAATGGACCCTCCATAGCGGAGCGTGTATACAATGGACCCTCCATAGTGGAGCGTGTATAAATATAATGGACCCTCCTTAACGGAGCGTGTATAAATATAATGGACCCTCCTTAACGGAGCGTGTATATAATGGACCCTCCATAGCGGAGCGTGTATAGAATGGACCCTCCATAGCGAAGCGTGTATACAATGGACCCTCCATAGCGGAGCGTGTATAAATATATTGGACCCTCCTTAACGGAGCGTGTATAAATATAATGGACCCTCCATAGCGGAGCGTGTATATGATGGACCCTCCATTATGGAGCGTGATTGATGGACCCTCCATGTAGGAGTGGATATGTATATGATTATGGACCCTCCATAGAGGAGTGGATAGATGCATGATATGGACCCTCCCTTCGGGAGCGTGATAAGGTATATGATGGACCCGCCTATATGGCGTGAGTGGATGTGATTAGAACCCGCCCTTGTGGTGTGCGAATAAATGGAAATAATAACCCGCCGAAAGGTGTGCGAATGAATGGAAAGTATTAGAAAGACTTGAGAAGCATAGGGAAAGTATGTAACTGAAAACTTAGGGAAATGTTGAGTCGTATAAGAGGAAAGTGAAGT
Source organism: Crotalaria pallida (assembly GCA_037953625.1). Taxonomy (NCBI): domain Eukaryota; kingdom Viridiplantae; phylum Streptophyta; class Magnoliopsida; order Fabales; family Fabaceae; genus Crotalaria; species Crotalaria pallida. The sequence goes on from CM075653.1 coordinate 32,429,271, forward strand.
AGTGTGTGATTGTTTAGTATGGTGTAGGGTAGGTCCTTGGTTTATTACTATGCTTTTGTAGAAGCTATATTTCTAAGTTCTGTGTAATGCTACCCTTCTTGATATATTTTTACAGGTACCGAAGCGGAGCATGCACTAACCTTGGCCGAGCAGGGACACACTCCACAACGTGGAGTGTGAATATTAGGGGTGTGATAGTAGGTGGATTCGCAAAGTTAAACTTTGGGTTTTTGATGTAAATAAATATGATGTATTATCTTTTGGGAGATTAAACTATCTTAAAACTTGTTTATTATTATTTTGGAAACGATGTACTAGAATGTATTGAACTGACTTGTATTTTGCCCTGTTGGCATACTGCTGGTTATATAACAATGTTAAACAGGTTTTCAAGGCAACTCATATTTTTGGAATATCCGTAAAACAAAGGAAACTCTGTCCGATTTGACAGAGATTTTTATAAGTTTAAATGGTTTTAAAAAAGAAATTTTCAAGTCACTAATTAAATCGGGGTAGTTAGAGTATTAATTAAGATAGGGTGTTACACTGAGACCTCCTGGCTTGGAGCCATTTGTTTGGACAGATGTCATGCCCGCGTGGTAAAGGTCATGTACTCCTGTTTGCTTCCGACTAGGTTGGCTGGTGTACCGAGGAGATGTAGACGAGTGTGCTAACTTGAGAACGTTTTCCTTGATGATGCTTTTAAGTCCCTTGCATCATTAATGGTTTTGAATTCATAAAACTTAAGCAAGAAAAGAATGAGTGACAATCCTAATACATTGATAAATCTTGAGTGAAAGTCCGGATCAGAGAATGAACTTATATGGAGGTGAAATCAGAGTGCGCAGCGGAAGTAACTTGTGAGATGTGATCGGAAATGCGCATAAGGTATTAATTAGAAAAAGATAATGGAGTGAGATAAGTACTTATCTAAGTGTATATGTTTGTTTACATGTTGCTTTCTTGTATGTTTTTCGTTTATGCTTAATATTCTACCTGCTGTAATTCCACAACTGTTGGCATAACATGTCTGGGAATACTTACTCTCTCAACTTCTGCTGTATGTGATTATGTACCTATCCCTATGTTGTCAACCCGTAGTCTATGGACCCAGTTAAGTTCACCTTTGAGGTACACAACGAAGGGAGATGGGAAGTGAATCGTCGTGGATGGGAATGGTGTGGGGCAGCTGAGGTTCGCATTTTCGACCTTGACCACACCCTTAGGGGAACCGAACCCGACTCTCGTAGATGTCGTTTTGTGCTCTCGGATTTACAAGTCGGTGGACCGGCGGATTACCATGGTGGGTATCCGATGCCTTTGCCAGCACGTATTGACCCCGAAGCAGAAGAGTTAGAAGAACTGGACACAGTCGTGAACGAATTGTCTAACGATGCATTTGAGGCAATGGAGGAAAGTGAGCCAGAGGAAGACCCCGAGGAGTTCATGGAAGAGGAGTACCCGGATGCTGAGGAGATTGAGGTCGACCCGAGTGAGGCGCCTCCAGCTGATTCTCCATCATCATAAGAGGCGCGTTGGTAGTTTCTTTTCTTTATCTATAAGTATATGTTTCTTGTATTTTTTACCGCTAAACCATTACGTATCCTGACGTAACCCCGAACTGATTTCAATGAATGAAACCTTGGGCATCACTGACTCTGATTTTACAAAACAACTGAGTTGTGAAGACTCAAGTTGCAAAGTGTGGTGTCACGTGACACTTCGGTTTGAAACTTGACGCTTGGTATGGTGTATGAGAACTTCACTTTTAATGAAAGAGTTTTGAACTATACCGGTTCTCATATTCATGCAACACAACTATGTTTTAAAAAAAAAATGGCCCTAAATTTTAGTAAATGAGATTATGGTTTCAAGTGGCCAAATCGGGGTGTTACACATTATCTTTCTTTTTTTTAACTTGGTCCTTTGGCCCACAAATATATATTTCTTTTTTATTTACTATATGTTTATTTATTTTATTTGGGCCTTTGGCCCATTATTTATTTATTATTTTTTTTCTAGAGTTTGGGTTTTAGGTCCAATTTGCCTAAAAATTTGAATTACACTTTTGACTAGTTTATAACCTCTTTTAACATTTATTCACTCATCTTAGGCTTCTAACGGATCCTTTAGCTTATTTGTTTAGGTTTCTAATTTAATTTTTCTAACACTTTAAAATTTTTAGAATGTTACAATTCTCCCCTACTTAAAAGAATTTCGTCCCCGAAATTCAAGTACCTTCAAAGATGGGGATAAGACTTCTTCATTTTACTTTCCAGTTCCCAAGTAGCTTATTCTACGGTGTCTCTCCTCCTTATTACTTTTAGAAGAGGAATTTCTTTGCCTCGGAGCTCTTTGATCCTTCGATCTTCTATTCTAACGAGTTGTACCTCAAAGGTAAGGTTTTCTCGTAGTGGTACATTATCAACCGCTATTACGTGTGACGGATCGTGGATGTATTTCCGCAAGTTCGTCACGTAAATTATATCATAAAGATTGGATAAGTGAGGAGGTAAGACAATTTGATATGCTACTGGTCCAATTCTTTTCAGAATTTGATATGGACCAATGAACTTTGGGTTTAACTTCTTAGGTTTCAAGACTCGTCCTCGAAATTCGATTCATCTTACTAATATAGATGATTTTGACTCCTCTTAAACAAAGAATCGTTCAAACTTATTATGGTTACTCCCCTACTTAGAGAATTTCTTAGGTTAAGATTTCATTGCTAGCACTACTATTTTTTTTTTTAAAAAAAAATAATGAGTCATCTCTATTAGATTTATTAAAACTCAAAGTTCAATAGTACAATCTATCATAACTTAAACGTGCAATATAACAATAAAAGAAACCAAGTCATTATGTAAAGAAATGTTAATGTCACTTACATAGATCTCATTTACTGAGTTTATAATAATAAACATATTCATTTTCAAAACTTAACATATTGATTATACTTCAAAGTTATCAAACTTTAAAAACATCTACAATAGTTAAAAGTTTAATTTTATCATGTTATTATTTCAGAAAGGAAGGAAAGAAAATAGCTTCAAATACGAACAAGATATAATCAACAAATATATAAAACACACAAAAGACGATTTTGTCTTCATGTTATTTTATATTACAATAAGATTCATTAAAATAACCATAGATAGATATCCAAATATTATTTAAATTATTATAATTAAATTAGATAGTGATCACTGTTATGAATCTAAGATTCAAATTTTAATAAAGACTATTCAGTTTTTCTATAGAAAAAGTTAAATATCCACATCTCTTAAATCATCCAAAAGTTTGAAAGAAAATGTTTCAAAAAGTTGCAATTTTCATCTTTTTCATAATTATACAAAGAGAAAACAAATCTTAGGGTACATATATATTATAGAAGTAATTGAAAATAAGAGAAAGAAATTTAGTATGACAAATATACAAAGTAATTGGCTTTCAAAAATCCAATTTGATGATTTGTTTGATCTATTAAGAAATAAAATATGATCAAACACCAAAAGACTTTCATACGAATATATTATAGCGAAAATTCATCAAGTAGCTATTTATACAATTAAAATATATGATTTAAAGGTTACAAAAACAACTTTAAAGTAGATCATTCAAACTCGACTAACTTTTTTTTTAAAAACATACTATGCCTTAATAAGGATATAATTTCAGATTATAAGTCCAACTTCACCTTTTTTTTTTAATTCAAAACCCATCTCTAATGATACCAAATCCAAAACATCCATTGGGCACACAATTTAAGATTATAAACATTCTAAGAAACAGATTTACAAGTTAAAATAAAGAGACTTAAATTTTATGGTTTAAAGGCAACATTAAAACGTTTAAGAAGTATGCAAATAAAAGTAACAGAAAAGTATGCAAATAGAAATATATTAACAAAATAATAAGAATAATTTCTCAGCAATTTAATAGCTCATTATGACTAGTAAAAAAAATTGCAAAATAAAGTCTAATTATTTGAAATTAGTTTCAATGTACCAATGTAATAATTAAAAATTGAACATGATTAAAAATTAACTCCGGTCCAAAGTAAAAAAAAATGTAAAAGTTTCATTTGATAAAATATGAACTAATCATATTTTACAAAGTATAACAAATATCCATTTCAGTTGATAAAAATTCTTAATATAAAATTACAAATATGGAATACAATCCTAATAAACACACCTATATCTATATAATCAAAACTTTATTAAAACTTTCATCTACGTAGTAAAGCTCATACTTTTGGTTATAAAAAGGCTCATATAAATTCGCAAAATGATATATAATTGTATTCAAATCAAGTTTTTAAAACCACAAATGTAACACCCTATATAATAGTTACCCTTAATTACCCCAAATTTATGATTTAAAATTTTTCTTTTAAGGAAATAATTAAGATAAACTACCAAAATAATAGTTCATTACATTAGTACCATAAACACATCAGAGTTCATAAAGCGGAAGACTTAAATGCATCATTAAATAAAAGTTGAGAATGAAAGGTACATCGAGTTCATATTTCAAAATACAAATTCAAAGGTTTAGCTCGGCCCAACTAGGCAAACCGAGATCAAATTATACAAAAGAGTTTTAGCTCGGTCTAATTGGCCGAAACCCATCCACCTATCTGACTCTAAATAACTTACTCTCCCTGTGAGGGAGAGTGATCCTGCTCGGCCGGGGACTGCGTCTGCTCGGGCTCAGTACCTGAAAAATGGTAAGGAGGTGAGCATTACACAGAACTTAAATAAGCAGTTTCTAAAATGACATACCGAACTACCAAGCCAAACACAAGTAGTCAAATAACATATAAACAACTAGTCAAACCCAAATATCACATGCATATAACATCATTACTTAGCTCGGCTCACGTATACTCAATCTCAGTTAGCTCGGTTCACATTATTAATCAGTTCATCCATTACCTATTAGTTATACCTCGGATCACCATCACTATCTCGGACTCATTGTTCATTATTCCACTTTACATAGCTTACAATCTTTTACTCTTCTCGGATGCATACACCCAGTGCATGTCTAACACCATTTAAAGTCGGATATCGGAGTGTCATCCATAACTGAGAGTACCCAGTACCCGTCTTACAACTGCACATACCCGGTATGCGTCTTACGCGATCAATGCACGCACCCAGTACGCGTCTTCTATGACCAGGAGCACTACCGCCGATCATTCTATGGAGTTAGGAGTGTCTATAACTGCGAGCACCCAGTACTCGTCTTATAGCGGCGCATCTCGGCTACTTACGCGATCAATGCACGCACCCAGTACGCGTCTGCTATGACCAGGACCACATCCCACCGGTGCCGTGCTCGGAACCTTGTGTGAATCATAACTGCGAGTACCCAGTACCCATCTTACAGCTGCACATACCCAGTATGCGTCTGACGCGATCAATGCATGCACCCGCTACGCGTCTGCTATGACCTGATCACACAACCATTTCTCTTTTATTCCTCTTATCCATTTAACCATTTTAGTTCGACCTATCTCGGCTCAACCCTTTAAATTATTCCTCTTTACATTAATCCCATTATACTCTTAGCTCGGCCTCTCTCGGCTCACCCCTTTAACCATTGCCTTATGCCATTATCTTTTCTTATTACCTGACTTATTACTCTATTTCTCCTATTTTCCATGTATGCCATTCCCTCAACCCATTCGCAACCTCTCCCAGCTCGGCCACGGATATAAATAACAAATATCAAAGCTTATAAACATTTATACAACAAAGTTCATAAACACTTATACAACATCAACAATAAGAATCAAAGCATTCAATCAATCCATCATGTGAATACCAACATATAGCATATAACAATACTCATCCCTACTTCAAACTCATGTTTCTAATTCATTTATTAGCTCCCCTTTTACCCTTTTTACCACTTCTTTTCTAACATTAACCTAGATCCATTCCCTAAGCTAAACCCACTCTTAGTACCCTTTATGAACACCCTAGAAACCCAAACTCAAGTAGAGGTAACACTCACTCCTTACCTCAAACCGTGAGAGATAAGAGTTGAGAGTTTGAGAATGGTTTCCTTGATGCTTGACCTTGGAGCTTCACACCCTTGACTCCTTTCCTCCAAGCTGCCTCGAGCTCCACCAAGCTGCACACAACTCCACCAAGCTACACACGAACTTCACGGTGGTTCAGGGACTCTGGGACTGGAGTTTTCAGAGAGAAAGAGAGAGGTTGGTGGAAGAGAGGAAGGTAGAATGTTGGCGGTTGGTGGAAGAGAGGAAGGTAGAATGTTGGGGTTGGGTGGCTGGAGTTTTCAGAGAGAAAGAGAGAGGTGTGTAGGAGGAAGAGAATGAGAAATGTAAAGTGTTGTGTATTGTGGATGGGGCTTTCTTTTATTCATTTAGGGGGAATATTTGTGGGGTCCTCATTGGAGGCTTCCATGAGAAGCTAGAATGTGTGGACAGGATTCATTGGCTTCCAAAGGAAGCCATGAATAGTATAGTGAAAGGGATATAAAGCAATGATAGTGATATAAAGTGAAGGATAGTACCGTACGGACGGTACGAAAACCAAAGGGGTCAACAACTCATGAGCTGGCACGGAGGAGCTAGGACGTGTCGGCTCGGTTACGTCAGTTAGGATACGTCGGCTCGGTTTGTAGGAACGGCAATAGTCCGAGCTTACTTCTCGGATAACGCTATGAGGTGCGCTGAGGTCGGCTAATCCAAACTGGACAACAGGTTCCGCGTTTGGTTCCCATTCAGCTCGGTTCATATGCACTCAATCTCATCTAGCTCGGCCGGGATCGGACCGAGGTCCTATTCCCACATTCTAGGTCGGCCTATGCTTATACTACCCTTCTAACCTTGTACAATTTCTAAGGATTAATCCTATCCTTAAATAAATATTTATATACTAAAATTATATTATTTGATATTAATTTTCAGGATGTTACATTCCTCTCCCACTTACAGGGATTTCGTCCTCGAAATTTAGTCGGCATTGAACAGTTGCGGATATGACTGCTTCATCTTCTCCTCGAGTTCCCAAGTAGCCTCCTCCACATCATTCCGATTCTAGACGACCTTGACCAAGGAGATTTCCTTCCCTCTGAGCCGTCTGACTTGCTTGTCTTCAACTCGGACTTGTAGGACTTCGAACGTCAGGTTGTCTCTTAGCGGTAGCTCGTCCTCTGCTATCACATGTGAAGGGTCAGGAATGTACCTCCGAAGTTGCGAGACATGGAACACATCATGGAGCTTTGACAAGTGCGGAGATAGAGCAATTCTGTAAGCTACTGGTCCGACCTTCTCCGATATCTGGTACGGTCCGACAAACCTGGGGGTCAACTTCTTTGATTTGATAGCTCGACCGATACGCGTTACCGGGGATACCCGAAGGAATACATGATCTCCCTCGATGAAGTTCAAGGGTTTCCTTCTCTTGTCGGCACAGCTCTTCTGTCGGTCCTGGGCTGCTTTCATCTTTCCTTGTATCATTCGGATCTTCTCAGTCGTTTCATGAACGATGTCAGGGCCAATCAACAGATTTTCTCCTATCTGGAACCAGCATAGCGGCGTCCGACATTTCCGACCATACAATGCTTCGAAAGGAGCCATTCCGATACTTGAATGGAAACTGTTGTTGTAGGTGAATTCGACCAAGGGCAGAAGTGCTTCCCAACTTTCGGACTGTTCAATCACACATGTCCTCAGCAAGTCCTCAAGAGTCTGAATGGTGCGCTCGGATTGTCCATCGGTTTGGGGATGATAAGCCGTGCTAAATCTCAACTTTGTACCCAGGTCCCGTTGCAAACTCTGCCAGAACCGAGATAAAAAGCGAGGATCACGGTCCGACACTATGCTGCTCGGAACACCGTGAAGCCGAACAATTTCCTTTATATACAGTTGCGTCAGTTTCTCCAAACTGTACTTCATGCTGATCGGCAGGAAATGGGCACACTTTGTAAGTCGGTCCACCACTACCCAAATGGCTTCCTGCCCCGATCTCGTCCTTGGTAGACCCGACACAAAGTCCATCGAAATGCTGTCCCACTTCCATTGTGGAATCTCCAAGGATTTGAGTAATCCCCCTGGTTTCTGATGTTCGATCTTGGCTTTCTGGCAGGTCAAACACCGAGACACATAGTCAGCCACGTCGGTCTTCAACTTCGGCCACCAAAATAACCTCTTCAGATCTTGGTACATCTTTGTGGTTCCCGGATGAAGGCTCATCTTCGTCTTGTGGGCTTCTTCCATTAACTCTCTTCGGACCTCAAAGTCCATAGGAACGCAAACTCGGCCCCGAAATCGGATGAGACCATCAGGTCCTTTAGTGAAGTCGGGTTCATCCTTGTCTCCTTCTCTTTCCAATAGTTTCTGAAGTTCCAGGTTGGCAGCTTGTCTTTCCATGATGAAACCCACAAAATCATTAGTTACTTGTAACATTTCCAGCACCACACTATTTTCCTTCTTCTGTATGCCGAGGTTGAGATCGCTAAACTCCTGCATCAACTGCATCTCTCGGACCATCATGTTGCTCAAATGAAGACTCTTCCTGCTCAGTGCGTCGGCCACCACGTTGGCTTTTCCGGGGTGGTAGTGCAAGTTGAAATCATAGTCCTTCAAGAATTCTACCCATCTGTGCTGCCTCATGTTCAGCTCCTTCTGGTCGAACAGGTAACCGAGACTCTTGTGGTCACTGAACACTTCAAACTTCGTGCCATACAGGTAGTGCCTCCAAATCTTAAGGGCAAACACCACGGCTGCCAATTGAAGGTCATGGGTGGGGTAATTCTGCTCGTGTTGTCGAAGTTGTCGAGAGGCATAAGCCACCACTTTTCCCTGTTGCATCAACACACAGCCGAGACCTTGCTTCGAGGCGTCACAAAACACGTCAAAGGCTTTGGTCGGATCGGGTACAATCAACACGGGCGAGCTCGTCAACCTTTTCTTTAGCTCTTGAAAGCTCTGCTCGCACACCTCGGACCATTGGTAGGGTGCATCCTTCCTGGTTAACGAAGTCAACGGTAAAGCCAGTTTTAGAGAATCCTTCAATGAATCTCCTGTAGTATCCGGCGAGACCAAGAAAGCTCCTAATCTCGGTTATTGAGTTCGGTCTCTCCCACTTGAGCACAGCTTCCACCTTGGAGGGATCAACTGCTACACCCTGATTAGATATCACATGTCCGAGGAAATGAACCTCCTTGAGCCAAAAACTGCACTTCGAAAGCTTGGCGTAGAGCTGCTTGTCCTTCAAAACCTGCAACACAGTTCTCAAGTGTTGCTCGGACTTCTGGAGTAGATGAGGATGTCATCTATGAAGACTATCACGAACGAATCCAAATAAGGTCGGAAGATCCTATTCATGTAATCCGTAAAGATGGCGGGGGCGTTGGTAAGTCCAAAGGGCATAACCACATACTCAAAATGCCCATACCTCGTCCTGAAGGCTGTCTTCGAAATATCTTCATCTCTGATACGGATCTGGTGGTACCCAGATCGGAGATCTATCTTTGAGAAAACCGAAGCTCCCTTGAGTTGATCCAATAAGTCGTCAATCCGAGGGAGGGGATATTTGTTCTTCACCGTGACCGCGTTGAGCTTCCGATAATCAGTGCACATTCTGAGGCTACCATCTTTCTTTTTAAAAAATAAGATCGGAGCTCCCCAAGGTGAGACGCTTGGTGGGATTAACTTTTTGGCCATAAGTTCCTCTAGTTGTTTCTTAATCACTTCTAGCTCAGGAGGTGCCATTCGGTATGGGGCAATCTAGATTGGGCCAGTTCCCGGAATAAGGTCTATACTAAATTCTACTTCTCTTCTCGGTGGTAAGCCAGGCATTTCGTCCGAGAAAACCTCTGGGAATTCACCGACTACAGGAATTTGGTTTATGGTCGGTTCCTCTGTTGCTTCTAACTTCGCCACAGAAGGGCCACTAAAGATTACGGTCTTCTTTCGTCAATCGAGCAAGACATGATGTTGAGACATCCAGTCCATGCCGAGGATAATATCTAGTTTGGTTAGGGGTAGGCAAATCAAATTAACTTTAAACTCTTTGCCTAATACTCGAATAGGACACTCTAAACACATTTTGGAAGTGATTACATAAGAATTGGTTGGGGTAGAAATGGATAGTTTGTAAGGCATTTCTATTGGGGATAGTTTCAGTCTGTTCATACAGTCAAGGGAAATGAAAGAATGTGTGGCTCCACAATCAAATAGCACAGCGCACGTAATGCTGTCTACTTGACAAGTACCTCGGATCAGCTCGTCGGCATCAGTCACCTCCTCACCATCCATGGTAAAGACTTTGCCTCTCTGCGTTGGTTGGTTGACACCAGTCTGTTGAGCCTTGGTCACGTTGACCTCTTCCTTCACTATGTTCTCGGTACACCGAGCTGCAAAATGACCAGGCTTGCCACATCGGAAACAGGATCTTCTTGCTCTGCTCGGATCCAGACTCCAGCATTCTCCCTTGTGCTGTCTTCCACAGTGTTGACAGATCGGATAAGGGCCAGGGACAACCACCATCTGACCACCGCTCCTTGGAGTTGCTGACATTCTTGAGCTCGGATTCACATAGGGAGCAGACCTCTGAACAGCTCCTTTTCCTCTGATAGGCCCCACTGTTTTCTGTGCCGACCTGCTCCTCTTTCCGTCGGCTTTCCTCTTGAGCCCCTTCTCATAGGTGCTAGCCATGTTCACCAGCTGCGAGAGATTGGCCACGTTTTGATATTCGAAAGCGAGCCGAATATCATCACGGAGACCAGACACAAATTTGATGCACTTGGTGCGCTCATCAGCATCTCTGTAGCTTCCTGAATAACGGATCAAATCTTCGAACTGAGCGGCATAATCCCCAACACTCAAGTTCCTCTGTTCCAGCTTGAGAAAAGCGAGCTCCTTCTCTCTCCTAACATCCTCCGGGATGTACTTTCCGAGGAATCTAGCTCGGAACAAATCCCAAGTAATGGCTTCATTAGCCGCTTCCAGTCCATGGCTCTGCTGTTCCCACCAGTGCTCGGCTTCACTAGTCAGTACAAACTCGGCCAACCTCACCCTGTACTCATAGGGCGGTTGCAGAGATCGGAAGATCTTCTCAATGTCCTGGAGCCATCTCTGAGCTCCATCAGGATTGTAAGCTCCTTCAAACCGAGGCGGTTCATTCTTCCGAAATCGGCTCATCCAGTCGATCTCGACCGGAGCCGGAGGTGGAGGTTGTAGGGCTGCAGCTGCAGCTGCTGCGGCTGCGGCGATGTTCTGAGCGAGGTTCTCAGCCTGATTCTGCTGAGCCTGCGCTTGGTTCTGCTGTAATTGAACCAGAGTTTCCAACACAGCAGCAATTCGGTCGTTATCAGCTCGTCTCCCAGCCATGCTGTTCGGACATGGAGAGGAAGCCAATTAACTTCCGAATAATTAAGTAAATATATACATATATAAACATATATACCTATGAGCTCTATTGTCTAACTTAGACTTCTAGACTTTTACTTATTTGTCACTCTCTTGGTGAGTAACCACTGGAGTCCTTTGCAACTCCAATAGGCCGAGGAGAAACTGCTTTGATACCAAAATTGTAACACCCTATATAATAATTACCCTTAATTACCCCAAATTTATGATTTAAAATTTTTCTTTTAAGGAAATAATTAAGATAAACTACCAAAATAATAGTTCATTACATTAGTACCATAAACGCATCAGAGTTCATAAAGCGGAAGACTTAAATGCATCATTAAATAAAAGTTTAAAATGAAAGGTACATCGAGTTCATATTTCAAAATACAAATTAAAAGGTTTAGCTCGACCCAACTAGGCAAACTGAGATCAAATTATACAAAAGAGTTTTAGCTCGGCCTAATTGGCTGAAACCCATCCACCTATCTGACTCTAAATAACTTACTCTCCCTGTGAGGGAGAGTGATCCTGCTCGGCCGGGGACTGCGTCTGCTCGGGCTCAGTACTTGAAAAATGGTAAGGAGGTGAGCATTACATAGAACTTAAATAAGCAGCTTCTAAAATGACATACCGAACTACCAAGCCAAACACAAGTAGTCAAATAACATATAAACAACTAGTCAAACCCAAATATCACATGCATATAACATCATTACTTAGCTCGGATCACGTATACTCAATCTCAGTTAGCTCGGTTCACATTATTAATCAGTTCATCCATTACCTATTAGTTATACCTCGGATCACCATCTCTATCTCGGACTCATTGTTCATTATTCCACTTTACATAGCTTACAATCTTTTACTCTTCTCGGATGCATACACCCAGTGCATGTCTGGCACCATTTAAATCGGAGTGTCATCCATAACTGCGAGTACCCAGTACCCGTCTTACAACTGCACATACCCGGTATGCGTCTTACGCGATCAATGCACGCACCCAGTACGCGTCTTCTATGACCAGGAGCACTACCGCCGATCATTCTATGGAGTTAGGAGTGTCCATAACTGCGAGCACCCAGTACTCGTCTTACAACGGCGCATCTCGGTGACTTACGCGATCAATGCATGCACCCAGTACGCGTCTGCTATGACCAGGACCACATCCCACCGGTGCCGTGCTCGGAACCTTGTGTGAATCATAACTGCGAGTACCCAGTACCCGTCTTACAGCTGCACATACCCAGTATGCGTCTGACGCGATCAATGCATGCACCCGGTACGCGTCTGCTATGACCCGATCACTCAACCATTTCTCTTTTATTCCTCTTATCCATTTAACCATTTTAGTTCGACCTATCTCGGCTCAACCCTTTAAATTATTCCTCTTTACATTAATCCCATTATACTCTTAGCTCGGCCTCTCTTTGCTCACCCCTTTAACCATTGCCTTATGCCATTATCTTTTCTTATTACCTGACTTATTACTCTATTTCTCGTACTTTCCATGTATGCCATTCCCTCAACCGATTCGCAACCTCTCCCAGCTCGGCCACGGATATAAATAACAAATATCAAAGCTTATAAACATTTATACAACAAAGTTCATAAACACTTATACAACATCAAAAATAAGAATCAAAGCATTCAATCAATCCATCATGTGAATACCAACATATAGCATATAACAATACTCATCCCTACTTCAAACTCATGTTTCTAATTCATTTATTAGCTCCCCTTTTACCCTTTTTACCACTTCCTTTCTAACATTAACCTAGATCCATTCCCTAAGTTAAACCCACTCTTAGTACCCTTTATGAACACCCTAGAAACCCAAACTCAAGTAGAGGTAACACTCACTCCTTACCTCAAACCGTGAGAGATAAGAGTTGAGAGTTTGAGAATGGTTTCCTTGATGCTTGACCTTGGAGCTTCACACCCTTGACTCCTTTCCTCCAAGCTGCCTCGAGCTCCACCAAGCTGCACATAACTCCACCAAGCTACACACAAACTTCACGGCTGTAACACCCCAAAATTTTAATCCCCGATTAATGAAATGTTAATTATAATTAATTTATAATTAATTATTTCTATATTAATCCTTGATTAAAATATGTGTTCATATAGTTAGTATATGTGTGTGAATTGATTTAATAAATATAATAATGCATAAAATAAATATTTTGCATATTAGTCCCTGGATTAGGACCTAGAGGTAATTATAGGAAAGGTTTTGGAGGAAAAGAAAATAAATTAATTATTTTTCAAAAATTGGGCAAAATACTCGAGTATTTTCTGAATACTCGAGTATTCTGGGTCAAACTGCACGAGTGAGTGCGTTTGGTGAGTCACCATGAACGATTTCCTCTTCCTGCCACGAAAACAACTTCTTGCCAACGCCATGGGTGGCGTGTCGACGTGCATGAGCTCTCTCTATCCTATATAAGCTCATCAACATCTCTTAGTTGAGAATTTTGCTCAATCTTGCTATAGTTGTTGAAGTTAGGGTTCCGAATTCATTCTCTTCGATTCTCATTCTCTGTTCAGATTCAAAACACAAACTATACACGAATACAAAGCTTACATCTTGAGCTTTGTATAGAAAGTAAAATCGTGAGGATTGAGTGAGTGTAGTGGAAGATTCAAGGGCTGGAAGTTGGAGCTTGTGCTGTCAAAACTGTTTCTGGAGCTTACTTTGGGTTTGAGTTCTGGTAAGCTCATGAATCCTTGAGTCTCAAATTCGGTTTCCTTAGTTAGATTATGTTGCATAGAGTTTAGAAAATCTAATTTCCCCAATTTTATTCTCTGTTTCATATGTAAACCAATTCCACTTTGGTGTTGCACTCAAAATGCTCTGCATGTGGTGCTTGAAGTTGGTCTGAGAGTTGTGGAGCCTTTTTCTGGTCAATTCTTGGTTGGAAAACGTCTGAGAGGTAAGGGGAAGTAATTTCTTACACTAGATAGAGTTTAAATTTCATTAATTGTGTTAGAGAGCCACCAAGAGGCTCTCAGGGCTTAGTTTGAATAGGAACTTTGGTTTGGAGACCAATCCATGCTCTATGACTGTGTTGAGAAAGTTCTAGATCATGCATGCAAGCTTAAATGAACATTATTTCACGAGTATTGTGTTTATTTTGCAATTTGAGGTGTTGAATTGCTAAATTGTGTATTTTATGCATAAATGATTGATTCTCTGTCAAATTTGTTATTTGATATGAAATGAGTATGGTAACATGTTCAATATATGGTACATGAACTATTGTGATCATTGGTTTGGGTTAAAAATGTTTAGAAATTGAAATGGTATGTAAAAACCAAGTTTTTAGTCTGTTCTGTCTGCAAATACTCGAGTATATGGCTTAACACTCGAGTATTTCGTGGTGCACCAGTGTGAAGATTGGTGCACCAACTTGAGAATCAGGCTTGGCACTCGAGTATTTCAAATGCAATAAGAGTAAAAACTGATGAACAACTCAAGTAATATATAAACTACTCGAGTATTCTGGGTAATGAACTACTCGAGTATCTCATGAATTACTCGAGTATATCTATGAAGATCTGAAAACTTAAATCTCTAAAAAGACATGAACGACTTGAGTATAATTATGAACTACTCGAGTAAAATCTGGAAACTGATAAACTACTTGAGTATTATGAAAAACACTGGAGTATTTTTAGTAAAAAAAACTTAAAATACCATTTTCAATTCTAAGTCATTTTGTAACACTTAAAGGACAATAAACCAAGTGATCCTGGACTTAAAGGAAATTGATTGACGTTATGATGTTTTCATTTGAATAATGATACGTTGCTCGGGAGGCACGTAATGTATTAATAAAAGGATAAAACATCAATCGATTCCTTTTAAGTAAAGTAATGCATTCATTCTGGAGTTTGGATGGTTGGACGTATATCATGTTTTTGGTAAACATGTGGAGGGCCTCTGGGAGTGCCAATACGCTTGCTTGATGACACGTCATTGACGTGGTCGGCTGAGTGGATGCCGATATGGTTATACCGTTTGGATGACGGTCCGTTTGGATGACGGGATATGCTCGGGTGGCATGGATTCCAAGCTTGTAGTGTACATTCTAGGTGAATGTACGAATTGTTGTATACCTAGGAATACAATGCACTGTTGAGTGCTGGGTTGTCAGGGATGGACGTCAGAGAGTGACATAGAATGATGGAGATAGGCTTGAGAGCTAAATTCGTGCATCATGCCAGTCATTTGCATTAATTGTGATAAATGAAACAAGTGTGAGCATCCTACTTGCATTCAATACTTGCTAAGTGTTAAATGTGACTGTTATTTATGATTGCATATTTACATATTCACATTGTACAATTTATTCTCTGTCCATTATGTGTATAGACATGCTTACCCCTATGCCCTTGTAGGTGATGTCTCGTTACATTTCTTGCATCGAGATCCGGCCACTTCCTAGTGGCACATGGATAAATGAGGACCATCGCGCGGTGTTCGAGGGAGAGGTAGAGATTACCTTCTACCACCCGAACCCGTTGATTCGATTCCGTCCTCGTAGATTTAGGATTCCCATCATATACACTATGCATGTACCCCCGTTTTACACATACCATGGACCACCTCCCATGCTACCAGCTCGCTCTTATCACAACTTTCGTTTTCGACCTACCCGCTCACACCCTTTTTCTTCTATAGTCGTCCGCGAGGAGACTCCCCCTTCTGATCCGAGGAGCCCGATTAGGGTCACGCCATGTCCCGACCAGTACCCAGTGGTAGGGTACACTCTCCCTCGGATGAGATCGAGGAGGATCCGGTGGAGGACGAGAGTGGGAGCGAGCCTGTCGTGCATTCTACTGGGAGCGATTGGAGGGACGATGATCCCTAGGTATATGTATATGGTGTATGATGTGGATGGAGGATCCGATGTAGAGTTGCTGTGGAGGATACTTTGCTGCTGCTGTGTTGATGATGATGCTACTACCTTACTACTTATGTTCCTTGGAGACTGCTGCTATCACTACTACTACATCTGATGCTACCGGATCTACGTGACCACCCTTGGAGTTTATATTTTGATTATGTATATATATTGTAGATACACTTTTGGAGTACACTAGGGTTTGGTTACATTACTATGTAGATCTGCCTATGGACTTGTATTTCTGGATCTTGGAGACTTAATGATGAGACTATGTACTTCTGACTCTTTTATATATAAAACTTATGTTTATATTACCATCAATTGCATAGTCCGATAATTTTTCGCTGACTCTGATTTAGTCTATTTGAGAGTTCGGTTGTGAAAACTATTCGATGGTATCAGTTTTATCAAATAAAGCAAGGGTAGCTATAGTTATATTCTATGATATAAACACGATTTCAAAAGACGAATGTTACCCAACTTTTGAAAAGGTTTTAGAAATCGCCGAATTCGATACAACTGTTTCGAAATGCTTTAGAGTTTATTCTCCATGAATTCCAAGTGTTGATTTGTGCACCCGCTTAAAAAAAAGAAAAATTTCACTTACATATTTTCTTAATACTCACAAGTCCATATATTATCCAATATAATAACTTAAGTACTATATTATATTTGGATAATTAGGAAGGGTGTCACACCGAGTGGTATCAGAGCAAAAGTCAGATCCTGTAGTGGTGGAAGTAGTACCAGAAAGTTAGCCATCAACATCAAGCAGGTATCTCCAGGGCATTTACATTATTTTGAATGTTATTATTTTGCTTGCTGAGCTTTAGATACCCTTGATTTGTTTGTATCTTGTCTCTTTTGAGTACAAGACACAATTGATTGTAGATTTAAAAGTTTAAACTATAGTCTTAGTATAGGGGTGTAATGGAAGTTTCTTTAGTTCAACATATGTGACCATAAGCCCATAGCGCAGGTCTAATATGGCAACTAGAAACCAAAATCACACCAATGCGATGTTAGAACGAATCACCACGGTGTTGGAGGCTATGCAACGATAATCTCAACAACCATCTCAACCGGTTAACCTGCCTCACCAGTGTAATGTGGGTAACGCTGAGGCGAAGACTCTGGCTGATTTCAGGAGTTGCAATCCGCCAAAGTTCGAAGGAGGATTTAAACCGGAAGAGGCCAATAAGTGGATTCACACCATGGATAAGATTCTGAGAACGTTGGAGTGTTCTGATGCTCAAAAGGTGGCGTATGCAGCCTACATGTTGGAGGATGAAGCTGAGAATTGGTGGAATCACACGGTGCAACTTTTGCAATATGAAGGAAGAGAGGTAAGCTGGGGAGTATTTATGGAAAAATTTCTCAACAAATATTTCCCTGAGGATCTAAGGAGGAAGAAGGAGGTGGAGTTCTTGCAGCTAAAGCAAGGGAATATGAGTGTGGGTGAGTACGCAGCCAAGTTTGAGGAATTGATGAAGTACTCTCCGTACTATCAGAACAACCCGGATGAAAGAAGCAAGTGCATAAAGTTTGAAGGAGGCTTGAGGCCCAAGTTGAAGTCAATCTTCAGCTACTAGCGAATCTAAAGCTTTCCTGCACTGGTGGACATGTGTAGGATGTATGAAGACGACACAAAGGCTGAGGAGGTGCAAGCCTTAGAGAGGAAGGACAATCAGAGCTATGGACCTCAGAGGCGTAAAGGTTTCATTAACAGAGGCAAAGGTCCGTATGATCGTCGAGGGAAAGGCAAGGGAAAAGCTGGTGGTTCGGATGGAAGGAATTTTCGGAGCGAGGCTCCATTCTGCGACAAGTGCAAGCACAACCACTATGGCCGTGTTTGCTGGGGAACAAGTGGTTGTTTTAATTGTGGGAAGCCGGGACATTTTGCAAGGGACTGCAAGGAGCCGGTTAAAGCCAATACAAGAGGAGCTGCTGATAGACCTATGGCTCAAGGAAGGGTTTTCACCCTTAGTGGTGTGGATGTAAACCGATCCTCTGATCTGGTGCAAGGTAAATACTTGCTTAATGGTCAGCCTTGTCTTGTTTTGTTTGATTCTGGTGCAACGCATTCATTTGTTTCATATGAATGTGTAGAACGTTTGGGTTTGAGTATGTCTGAGATGCCCTGTACCCTCAAAGTAGAAACCCCTACTAATGCTCCTGTAGTTGTTTCTAGAGCATGTCTTAACTGTTGTATAGAAGTGTTAGGACAAACCTCTAAAGTAGATTTGATCTGCTTACCCTTGGCACAATTAGATGTGATCTTGGGAATGGACTGGTTAAGTCAAAACCAAGTGATCATTGATTGTGATAGAAAAGTAGTGACCTATAGAAATTCAAAACCCTCCGGCTGCGTGTGCTTGTTCAACTCTGAGGTAGAAGAGAATGGTCCAAGGATAGAAGAGATTCCTGTTGTCAGAGACTTTCCGGAAGTGTTTGCTGACGAGATCCCTGGTCTGACACCAAGAAGAGAGATTGAATTTGGTATTGATCTAGTTCCGGGAGCCGGTCCCATTTCTATCGGTCCCTATAGAATGGCACCACCGGAAATGGCGGAAATGAAGAAGCAGATTGAGGAGCTGTTGCAGAAGCAGATGATTCGACCAAGCGTGTCACCTTGGGGTGCTCCGGTTTTGTTTGTCAAGAAGAAGGATGGCAGCATGAGGATGTGCATCGACTACAGACAGTTGAATAAGGTCACCATCAAGAACAAGTATCCATTGCCGAGGATAGATGACCTTATGGATCAAGTTCGTGGGGCTTCAATATTTTCCAAGATTGATTTAAGGTCAGGATACCATCAGATCAGGATAAGAGAAGAGGATATCTCTAAGACTGCATTTCGATCTCGATACGGACATTATGAGTATGTCGTAATGCCGTTTGGATTGACTAATGCACCAGCTATCTTTATGGACTACATGAATCGAATCTTTAGACCTTATTTAGATTGATTCGTGGTTGTTTTCATAGATGATATCCTTATCTATTCCAAGAGCCCGGAGGAGCATGCTGAACACTTGAGGATAGTGTTGAGCATCTTAAAGGAGAAGCAGTTGTATGCCAAACTTGCCAAATGTGAGTTCTGGCTGGAGGAGGTTAAGTTTTTGGGCCATGTGATTTCGAATAAAGTAATAGTCGTTGACCCGACGAAAGTAAGTTCGGTCTTGCAGTGGGAGCAACCAAAGTCGGTCACGGAGGTGAGAAGCTTTCTGGGTTTGGCTGGTTACTACAGAAGATTCATTGAAGGTTTCTCGAAGATTGCACTGCCTCTGACGAAACTGACTCGGAAAGATCAACCATTCCTATGGGATGAGAAATGTGAAAGGAGTTTTCGGATATTGAAGGAAAGGTTGACATCGTCTCCTGTATTGATTCTGCCCGATACACAGAAGAGTTTCGATGTGTATTGTGACGCATCGAAACAAGGTCTTGGGAGTGTTTTGATGCAAGAAGGGCAAGTCGTCGCCTATGCCTCGAGACAGCTAAAAGTTCATGAAATGAACTATCCAACCCATGATCTGGAGCTGGCAGCTGTGGTGTTTGCGTTAAAGATCTGGAGGCACTATCTCTATGGCACTATGTTCCGGATATTTAGTGACCATAAGAGCTTAAAGTACCTCTTTGATCAGAAAGAGTTGAATATGAGGCAACGCCGATGGATGGAGTTTTTGAAGGATTATGAGTTCGAGCTCTATTACCATCCTGGGAAGGCAAACGTCGTGGCGGATGCATTGAGTAGAAAGGCAATGCACATCAGTGCAATGATGGTCAGAGAAGCTGCGTTAATAGAGGAGTTCCGGGATTTAAGCCTGACGATGCAAGTGGAGCCGACAAGTATTAAGATGGGGATGCTGCAGATTGCTAATGAGTTTCTGCAAAGGATTCGGTAATTGCAATGTAAGGATGAGAGAATCATGGAAAAGAAGAAACTGATGACAGAAGGTAAGGAGTTGGAATTTCAAGAGGGGAAGGACGGAATCCTTCGTTTTAAAACAAGGGTTTGTGTGCCTGATGATCCGGAAGTAAGAAGGATGATTCTGGATGAAGCACATAAGAGCAAGATGAGTATGCACCCGGGAGCGACCAAAATGTATCAAGACCTGAAAAGGATATTCTGGTGGCCTGGTTTGGAAAAGGACGTGAGAAACCATCTAAGAAGCAATAGTGAGATTTACCTGCCAGGCGCTCCAACATCTGATCAATGAAGGGAAGAGGAAAGTGATCCTTGCGGGTCGCCTGGTTGAGCTTCCTATAATCAATGCAGACTCTCCAACTGTTCTGCACTCTAGTGGGAATCAGCTCATCCTTCTCATTTTTGACAACTGTCACCCTAGACTTCTTGGGAACTACTTGAACCGGGCTTACCCAAGTGTTGTCTGAAATGGGGTAGATAATGCCAGCTTGCAGCAGCTTGGTGACCTCTTTCTTCACCACATCAAGAATCTGGGGGTCAACCGTCTCTGGGGTTGTCTCACTGGTTTAGCCCCATCCTCCAATAAAATCCGATGCATGCACATGGAGGGGCTAATACCAGGTATGTCTGCCAAAGTCCATCCTATTGCCCTTTTGTTTGCTCTAATCACATCCAGCAGCTTCTTCTCTTGATCAACAGAAAGGGAGGTAGAGATGATCACTGGAAGTTTCTGCTCAGCCTCCAAGTAAGCATATTTGAGATGAGGAGGAAGGGGCTTCAGGTCCAATAAAGGTGCCTGCATCACAGATGGAACTAAAGGAGCAGCAGAATTGGATCCTGCCGCCTGCACCTGAACAAGTGAATTAGACTCATGCAAAACAGAAATGGGGTTAGCATGATCTGAATCTATATCATATGAATCAACAGATGCAGTAGCAGAATTTAAAAACTGGTCAATTTCAATGCATGCAGTGCACATTTCGGAATCAGAACATGCAGAACAAGTAAATGAGCTAGTGAAAGATGGCAAATCATAATCATGCAAAAAGTCTAGAACATGCTCATCAATCAGATCATCAATCAAGTCAACATGAAAAACAGAGTGGTCATCAGAAAAATGTTTCATAGCATCAAAAATATTGAATCGAACCACACTGTCATCAAATTCCATGGAAAGTGTACCTGCATGCACATCTATCTTGGTTCGGGCTTTTTTCAAAAATGGTCTCCCTAATATGATAGGGACATCACTACGAGAGATGTCCTCTTCCATATCAAGAATATAAAAATCAGAAGGAAAGATAAGCTCTTCAACCCGAACCAGGACATCCTCTATCAAACCTGCGGGGTAGGCAGTAGATCTATTTGCCAAGTGAATAACCACACCCGTAGGTTGAAGGGGTCCAAGTGAAAGAGACTTGAAAACAGACATAGGCATAACATTAATAGATGCTCCTAAATCTAGCAAAGCATTCTCAAATTTAGTATTACCTATGATACAAGGCACAGAGAAAGTTCCAGGATCCTTACACTTTTCAGGAATATGAGGGACGGGTTTACCTATAAGAGCAGAGACATTTCTTCCCATGTTGATCCTCTCATTGCCCTTGAGCTTTCGTTTGTGTGTGCATAGATCCTTCAAGAACTTTGCATACCTTGGAATCTGCTTGATTGCATCAAGAAGGGGTATGTTGACTTCCACCTTCCTGAATGTGTCAAGTATCTCTTTGTCAATCTCTTCCATTTTCTTGCTTTGAGTCACCCCCCTTGGTGGGAAAGGAAGAGGAATGGGGGGTGGTTGTTGGGCAGCAGCAGGTGTTGTGCTTGTGGAAGGCTGAGCTGGATGGGATTTTCTGGTACTTGTGTGCTCACTCTCCTCGACCATTTGGCTCTTCTTGTTGGTTGAAACTAGATCATCTTTGTTGAGGTCAGATTCTGGTGTGGGTGTGACAATCTGCTTCCCTGACCTTAGACTAATGGCATTCACATTCTGGTTTGGATTGATCACTTTTGGGATGGCAACTTGTTAGAATTCTGAGATTGCATAGTGTTGATTGCTGTTGCCATCTGTCCCATCTGATTGGTCAAAGATTGAATGGAGGCCTCTTGTCTTTGAATGGATGCTCTAGTTTCCTGTTGGAATTGGAGATTTTGCATGGTCATCTGTTTCATCAGCTCTTCCAATGAAGGCTGCTACTCAGTACTAGGAGCTGGTGGTGCAGAATTAGCCTGTTGTTGTCTCTGTTGCTGGACTGGAGGAGGTACATATGGTGGTCTAGAATTGTTCTGAAATTGAACCTGTGAAGGTTGCTGATCAGACCATCTCAGGTTGGGATGGTTCCTCCAACCAGGGTTGTATCTATGGGTAGAGAGATCAAAGTTCTGTGGCTGCTGGTTTCTACTGTTGAAGATGTTGGCGGCATATGCCTCAGGTTGGTCAGCACCAGTCGTTGGTTGCTGCTGCACAGAAGGGCATGCATCTGTGGGGTGCTCAGCGGATGTGCATATGCCACATAATCTAGCAGGCAGGGACAACTTCTTCTGGTTGATGGCCAATTGAGTGACCAAAGTTGTAAGTGAATCTATCTTCTGTTCAAGCTTCTCAAGCTTACCAAAACTTGTGCCAACATCATTCACTCCTCTCACTATGATTGCATCGCTGTTGCCCCTTGCATGGAATTGTTGACAATTGGAAGCCATCTTCTCAATCTTGACTCTGGCTTCTAAAGGTGTCATGTCTCCTAGGGCACCACCACTTGCAGCATCAAGCATGTTTCTCTCCATGAGGTTGAGACCTTCATAGAAATATTGAATAAGCAGCTGCTCTGAGATCTGATGGTGGGGGCAGCTCGCACACAGTCTCTTGAATCTCTCCCAATACTCATAGAGACTTTCTCCACTTTGTTGCCTGATGCCTGATATATCCTTTCGGATTGCTGTTGTTCTGCATGCAGGGAAGAATTTCTCCAAAAATGCCCTCTTCAGGTCATCCCAGACTGTGATAGAACCAGGGGCCAGATCGTACAACCAATCCTTGGCTAGCCCCTCTAGGGAGTGTGGGAATGCCTTAAGACAAACATGATCCTCTTGGACATCATGTGGTTTCATAGTAGCACAGAAAATATGGAACTGCTTGAGATGTTTATGAGGATCCTCACCTGCAAGACCATTAAACTTGGGCAACAAATGAATTAGTCCAGACCTTAGCTCATACGGGTCATCGGGATACTGGATGCACAAATCTTCAATAGTGAAATCAGGTGAAGCCAGCTCCCTCAATGTCCTCTCACGTGGTGGAGGTTGAGCCATATTTTCAGAATAATCAGAATAAGAATCAGAATTTATAGGAATAGAAGAAAAAGAAGCAGACTCACTATGTAGAGACTCAATAGACTCACTACCTATGGACTGGTTCCTATTTTGTCTAACTAGTCTGTGATAAGTTCTATCAATTTCAGGGTTATATGGATGCAAGTAGCTTGGGTTGCCCCTAGTCATGTACTGAACAGAACACCATGTAGCATAGCAAACTGTCACTAATATACATGACCAAAATAGGCAACAAAATTTTTTTATTTTTTAAAATTTTTTTATTTATTTTTTTCAGAACCCTAACATCATGAGAACATACCACAAAAAGTTTGAGGACAAAATTCAAAAGGGAACCAAGTCAAACAATTAAATCAGAGACCAAAAACTAAGAAAATAAAACTTGTAAAATAAAAAAGAAATAGTAAAACGGCTTTTTCAGGATCCAGACGAAGGATTTTTCTGACAAAGTGAGAAAAATCAGATTATTCAGAAAATTCCCTTCGATTTGATATAAAATTCGTCAAATTCCGAGTTACGGGTCAAAAGTTGCGACGATTTGAAGAAAGTGCTGCTAAAACTTGGAAAATTTTTCTGGAACTCACAACCAGTGATGATCTGAGTGATCGTGGTGCCTCAAAACCTTTTTATATGATAAAAGTAGTGTGGATATAAATTTTCGTGCAAAAATTGCACCCACAACTATGTGAACTAGCAACCACAGAATCAATCAAATACACTAATTGCAACAAAATAGCAAAATAGCAAACAGTGCAACTTCAACCGGTTATCAGAATTGACTACTAGACCCTAAATCAGACACGACACACTATAATAACTATACTAACTACGACACTAGCTAACTACTAATGACCTTTGGCAAGAACCGATACTCCCCGGCAACGGCGCCAAATTTGATCGAGGCCGTACCCGATACAAATAAAAACAGTTTAAGTATAGTACTAGGAAGTGACTCCTAGGTCGTCTCCCAAGGAATATCTTATCAAGAAAAAGGTCGAACACATAGTATGCATAGAAAACAGGGGGGGTTTTTTTGTATTGAATATTGAATAATTGAAATCAAAACAGAATTAAATCAAAACGAAGAAACAGATAAGGAAAAGCGGATAAACCCCTTTGGCTCGCGTTCACAACTCTATCATCGGTCACAAAAGATCAATTTCTTTCCTCTTCACTGTCCAACTCGTGAGAATTAAATACTAAGCGAAAATTCAATTCTCACCCCAAAACCCTAACCTCTAATTAAGCATTAAAAGCCAAAGAATGAAGATTTTACGAGTTTGCATAAATTAAGCATTCATACACATGGATTATCTCTATAGAATGGAACTAAGCGAACCATAACATATCAATAAGCATGAAAACAGTGAATAAAAACGAAATAGCATTAAGAATAAAACCTCAAGAGTATGTGATACATTACCAAAGAGATTTAACCTAAGAGTTTAGCCTTCCATGAAGAAAAATACCAAAAACGTGTAGAAAGGGAAGAGAGAGAAACCCTAGCAGCCACCACAAGCTTGGAGAGCAAAACTAAGCCTTCTCTATGAGAGAGAATGTACAAAACGTGGAATGATAGATGGCTCCTAGGGTTTACACGAATTTAGCTTTTTAAATCACAAAACGGGCCTAAATCATGGGCCCAAATCCTAAGGAAAGCTTATCTCTAAATTAAATCTAAAAATATCTTATAGATAAAATCTAAATCTTAAAAGATATAACTAAATCTCAACTAATCCTAAAGATAGATTACAATCTTCACTTCATCATATATCTTCTCTTCCAACATTAAATCTTCATTCCCAAAATGTCCAAAAAGCCCTTGCCCAAATATGACCTGAAAATAGAAAGAATTAATTAGGCTAAATAATCCCAAATTAAACAATATTCAGAATAGTAGTCCAATAAACTCTAAATCACTAAATCAAGCTAAACAATGTCAAATAGGCAACATGTATCAATAATAGGAGTAAAATAATGCAAGGAAAAATGGGAAATAAAATGCTCATCCACTATCCCTAGAGTTGTATATTTTGTTATGTACATATTGTGGATATACTTTTGGAGTACTTTAGGGTTTTGGTCACACTATGTAGATATGTTTTTATATGGACTTGTACTTATGGATTTGGAGACTATATTATGGGCTATGTATCTATGACTATGTTTATATATAAAACCTATGTTTATACTTTATCAGTTGCATAGTTCAACGAATTCCGCTTACTCTGATTTAATCTATTGAAGTGCTCGGCTAAAAATATTACTTAATGGTATCAGTTTTATCAAAACGCATGGGTAACCTTAGCTACATGTATGATACATGGATGTTTTCAAAGAACAAATGTTACCCTACTTGTGAAAGGATTTTAAGAGATCGCCGAACTCGATATAAACATTTTTGTAAAGGTTTAGAACTTATTCTCCAAGAATTTCAAATGACGATTTTGTGCACCCGCTATTAAAAAGGAAAATGAATTTCTATATTTTCTTAATATGCGCAAGTCCATATATATTATCCAATATAAAAGCTTAATTATTAGTTTATACTTGTGTAATCCGAGAAGGGTGTCACACTGAGTGGTATCAGAGCAAAAGTCAGATCCTGTAGTAGTGGAAGTAGTTCAGAAAGGTAGCCATCAACATCAAGCAGGTATCTGCAAGGTAATTACATTACTTTGAATGTTTTTATTTTGTTTGTTGAGGTTTAAATACCCTTTCTTTGTTTGTATCTTGTCTCTTTGAGTACAAGACGCAATTGATTGTAGATTTAATAAGTTTAAGATAGAGCCTTAGTATAGGTAGTGTAATGGAAGTTTCTTTAGTTCAACATATGTGACCATATGTCTCCATAAATCCAATTGATTGTATCTTGTCTAATATGGCAACTAGAAACCAAAATCACACTAATACGATGTTGGAACGAATCACCACGGTGTTGGAAGCTATGCAACGGCAGTCTCAGCAACCATCTCAACCGGCCAACCCGCCTCCTCAGTGTAATGTGGGTAACCCTGAGGCAAAGACTCTGACTGATTTTAGAAGTTTCAACCCACCAAAGTTTGAAGGAGGATTTAAGCCGTAAGAAGCCAACAAGTGGATTCACACCATGGACAAGATTCTAAGAACGTTGGAGTGTTCGGATGCTCAAAAGGTGGCTTATGCAACCTATATGTTAGAGGATGAAGCTGAGAACTGGTGGAATCACACGATGCAGCTTCTGCAATATGAAGGAAGGGAGGTAAGTTGGGGAGTATTTATGGAGAAGTTTCTCCAAAAGTATTTCCCGGAGGATCTGAGAAGGAAGAAGGAAGTGGAGTTTTTGCAGCTGAAGCAAGGTAACATGAGTGTGGGTGAGTACGCGGCAAAGTTTGAAGAACTGATGAAGTACTCTCCATACTATCAGAACAATCCAGATGAGAGGAGCAAGTGCATTAAGTTTGAAGGAGGTTTGAGGCCAAAGTTGAAGTCAATTTTTAGCTACCAGCGGATTCAAAGTTTTCCTGCACTCGTGGACATGTGTAGGATGTATGAAGATGATACAAAGGAGGTGCAAGTCTCGGAAAAGAAGGACAATCAAGGCTATGAATCTCAAAGGCGTAAGGGTTTCAACAACCGGGGCAAAGGTCCGTATGATCGTCGGGGAAAAGGCAAAGGAAAAGCTCGTGGTTCTGAGGGAAGGAATTATCAGAGCGAGGCTCCATTCTGTGACAAGTGCAAGCGCAACCACTATGGTCGTGTGTGTTGGGGGACAAGTGGATGTTTTAACTGTGGAAAGTCGGGGCATTTTGCAAGAGATTGCAAGGAACCAGCCAAGGACAACTCAAGAGGAACTGCTGATAGACCTGTGGCTCAAGGAAGAGTTTTTACTCTTAATGGTGTGGAAGCGAATCGATCTTCTGATCTGGTGCAAGGTAAATACTTGCTTAATGGTCAGTTTTACCATGTTTTGTTTGACTCCGGTGCAACACATTCATTCGTTTCGTATGAATGTGTAAACCGATTAGGCTTGATGATGTCTGAAATGCCTTATGTTTTGCAAGTAGAAACCCCTACTAATTGTGACACCCTTCTCAGATGTCCCAAATATAATAATAAAAGTATATCATATTGGATATTATATGGACTTGTGAGTGTTAAGAAAATAGGTAAATAAAATTTTCTTTTAAAGCGGGTGCACGAATCGTCACTTGAAAGTCTTGGAGAACAAAGTCTATATTATCTCAAAATCATTGTATCGAGTTCGGCGATTTCTAAAACCTTTTCGCAAATAGAGTAACATTCGATCTTTTCGAAAATATCTTTGTATCAAGTAGCTTAAGCTACCCTTGCTTTGTACGATAGAACTGATACCATTTATAGTCGAGCTCTTAAACAAATTAAATCAGAGTAAGCGGAAATTACTGGACTATGCAACTGATAGAATATAAACATAGGTTTTCATAGATATAGAGAGTCATAAGTACATAGCCCATGAGTAAAGTCTCCAAGTTTCAAATACACAAGTCCATCATCAGATCTATATAACAGTGTAACTACAAACCCTAGAGTGCTCCAAAAGTGTATCTACAATATATATATACATAACAAAATATATAACTCTAGGAATAGTCACATAGATCTGGCAGCATCAGATGGAGTAGTAGCAGCAGTAGTCTCCCAAAAGTAAAAGTAGTAGTAAGATAGTAGCAACATCATCATCACAGCAGCAGCAGCAAATCTTCTCCACAGCCTCCACACATCGGACCCTCAGACCCACATCATACACCCTATGCATGTACCTAGGGATCATCGTCCCTCCAGTCACTCCCAGTAGAATGCACGATAGGCTCGCCCCCACTCTCGTCCTCCACCGGATCCTCCTCGATCTCATCCGAGGGAGAGTGTACCCTACCACTGGGTACCGGGTCAGGTGATGGTGAAACCCTGACTGTGCTCCTCGGATCAGATAGGGGAGTCTCCTCGCGGACGACTCTCGAAGTAAAAGGGTGAGAGCGGGTTGGTTGAAAATGAAAACTATGGTAAGAGCGAGCTGGTCGCGTGGGAGGTGGTCCATGGTAAGTGTAAAACGGGGGTACATGCATAGTGTATATGATGGGAATCCTAAACCTACGAGGACGGAATCGTATCAGCGGGTTCGGGTGGCAGAAGGTAATCTCTACCTCCCCCTCGAACACCGCGCGATGGTCCTCATAGATCCATATGCCACTAGGAAGTGGCCGGATCTCGATGCAAGCAATGTAACGAGACATCACCTACAAGGGCATAGGGGTAAGCAATTCTATACACATAATCAATAGAGAATAAATTATGCAACATAAATATGTAACATGCATCAATTAAAATCAATCACACTTAACATTTAACAAATAGGATATGCACATAGGATGCTCACACTTAACTCAGTCATGACGGTTTATTTGAATGAATGGCATGATGCATGACTTTAGCTCTCAAGCCTATCTCCATAATTTCTATGTCACTCTCTGACGTCCATCCCTGACAACCCATCACTCAATAGTGCGTTGTATTCCTAGGTATACAACAATTCGTACATTCACCTAGAATATACACGTCAAGCTTGGTATCCATGCCACCCGAGCATATCCCGTCATCCAAACGGATCGTCATCCAAACGATATATCCATATCGGCATCCACTAAGCCGACCACGTCAACAACGTGTCATCAAGCAAGCGTATTGGCACTCCCAGAGGCCCTCCACATGTTTAACAAATATGAAATACGTCCAACCATCCAAACTCCAGAATGAATGCATTTTATCTTTTAGACTTAAGGGAAGTTGATTAATACTTTACAGGCCTCCTAGGCTTATTTTCTTTATCAAAAAGGACCGTCACCAAACGATCTATTTGTATTAATCAATTTCTCTAGGTATTGATCCCTTAGACTATTATTAATAATTCCTTAGTTTATTAAGTCAGAATTGAAAATGGTGTTTTCAGGTTCTGAACCATTTACTCGAGTAAACTTCAGGACACTCGAGTGTTCTTCAACTTTTCCAGATTACTCGAGTATTCTTAAGATTACTCGAGTGTTCATGACTTTCTGAGGATTTGGGTTTTCAATTCAACAATTTACTCGAGTAGTTCATGGGTTACTCGAGTGTTCTTGAACATCTCCATAATACTCGAGTGACCTTGAATGACTCGAGTGTTTGACCTAAACTTGTCCTTAGGTCATGCTCGATACTCGAGTACCAGACAGAATACTCGAGTGTTCTTGTTCATTTTACATTGTTTTGAAAGCATTTTACTTAATTCTAGTCCATTCCAGGGATCCACAGAGTTCATACAACATAATTTGAACATGTTACAACATTCATTTCATATCAAAACACAGATTTGACAAGGAATTCAGTAATCATGCATTAAAACACATTTTCACAACTCAATACCTCAATTTGCAGAATAAGCTCAATACTCATGAATTAAAGTTCATTTAAGCTTGCATGCATGATACATAACTTGCTCAACACAGTTTTAGAGCATGGATTGGTCTCCAAACCAAAGTTCCTATTCAATCTAAGCCCTTAGAGCCTCTTAGTGGCTCTCTAACACAATTCATGCAATTTAATCTCTATCTAGTGAATATAATTACTTCCCCTTACCTCTCAAACGTGAATCAACAGAAAGAAATCCAAGAAAAGTGCTCCAACCCCAAAAATCACTTTGAGCTTCACATGCATGACAGGTTTAAGTGCACCACCAAAACCGAATTGGTTCACCCATGAAACAGAGATAAGAATTGGGGAAAATTAGATTTCTAGACTCTATACAACATATTCTAACTAAAGGAACCAAGTTTGAGACTCAAGAATTCGTGAGCTTACCAGAATCAGTGATCAATGTAAGCTCCAGACCAAGGTTCAACTGAAACAGCTTCTACTTCAAATCTTCAATTCTCCCAGCACGCACACTCAATCCTCACAATATTACCCTCTATACAAAGCTCAAAGATGTGAGCTTTGTATTCGTGTTTGGTTTGTGTTTCAAATCGACACAGAGAGAGAGAATCGTTCACTTGAACCCAGGAACCCTAACTTCTTCAACTTCAACAAGAATGAGCCAAATCTTCACGAATTCGGTGTTGATTGGCTTTTATAGGCTTGGAGGAGGCTCATGCATCACGCCACGACATCCATGGCGTTGGCATGGTGGTGATTTCGTGTCAACGACACGAAATCGTTGGCTGTGACTCACCAAACGCACTAACTCGTGCAGTTTGACCCAGAATACTCGAGTATTCCAGAAAATACTCGAGTTTTTACCCAGTTTTTGAAAAATAATTATTTTATTTACTTTCCCTCCAAAATCTTTCCTATAATTGCTTCTAGGTCCTAACCCAAGGACTAATATGCAAAACTCTTATTTTATGCATTTAAATTATTTATTAAATAATTTCCACACATCAACTAGTTATATGAACACAAATTTTAATCAAGGATTAATATAGAAACTATTAATTATAATTAAATTATAATTAACATTTCATTAATCGGGGATTAAAATTTTGGGGTGTTACACTACTGCCCCACTTACAAGGAATTTCGTCCCCGAAATTCAACTTATACAAACAAGTCAGGATAATCCCGACGCATCTTATCCTCTAGTTCCCAAGATGCTTCTATCACATCTCCATAAATCCAGACGACTTTGACCAAACTAATGTCCTTCCCTCTAAGCTGTTTGATTCTTCTATCTTCAATACAAACTGGCACAACTTTGAAGGTTAGGTTCTTATGAATTTCTAAGTCATCAGGTTGGATTCTAAGAACAATGGTGGGGTCATGGACATATCTTTTAAGTTGAGACACATGGAATACATTATGGAGGTTAGCTAATGACGGAGTCAAAGCTAATTGATAGGCTACTGAGCCGATCCTTTTGAGAATTTGATAGGGACCAATAAACTTAGGTGATAGTTTCTGGGTTTTCAAGGCTCTACTAACACCTTTGGTTGGTACTATTCTAATGAACACGTGGTCTCCTTCAGCAAACTCTAAGGGTTTTCTCCTTCTATGAGCATAGCTTTTCTGCCTACTCTGAGTTGGCCTCATCTTCTCTTGTATCATCTTGATCTGCTCCGTGGCCTCTTGCACAATATCTGGTCCAATCAGAGAACTCTCCCCCACTTGAAACCAGCATAACGGCGTCTGACACTTTCTTCCATACAAAGCTTCAAATGGTGCCATTCCAATGCTCGTGTGATAGCTATTGTTGTAAGTGAACTCCACGAGTGGCAACATTTGCTCCCAATTCCCTTGTCCTTCCAAAGCACAGGCTCGTAGAATGTCCTCCAATGACTGAATAGTCCTTTCCGTTTGGCCATCAGTCTGAGGATGGTATGCAGAACTTAGCTTCAATCTTGAACCCAAGGCTCTATGCAGATCTTCCCAAAACTTTGATGTAAACCTCGGATCGCGATCAGACACAATGCTTGATGGTACTCCGTGCAGACGAACAACTTCCTTGATGTACAACTGAGTGAGCTTTTCCAATGAGTAGCGCATATTCACGGGAATGAAATGTGCTGACTTGGTCAAACGGTCCACGATCACCCAAATTGCATCATGACCAGTAGATGTCTTTGGCAATCCCGACACAAAATCCATCGAGATGCTATCCCATTTCCACAACGGGATTTCTAAAGGAAGTAACTCTCCTCCTGGCCTTTGGTGTTCTACCTTCGCCTTTTGACAAACCAAACAGCACACCACATACTCAGCTACATCCTTTTTCAACCCAGGCCACCAAAATAGTTTCTTCAAATCCTAATACATTTTAGTATCTCCTGGATGCATACTCATCTTGCTCTTATGTGCTTCATCCATAACCATTCTCCTTACTTCCAAATCATCAGGGACACAAATCCTCGTTCTAAAATGCAGGATTCCATCCTTCCCTTCTTGGAATTCCAATTCCTTACCCTCTTGCATCAACCTTTTCTTCTCCATGAGTTTCTTATCCTTGAGTTGCAATTCTCGAATCTTTTGCAGAAACTCATTAGCAATCTGCAACATCCCCATCTTGATACTCGTCGGCTCCACTTGCATCGTCAGACTCAAATCCCGAAACTCCTCTATCAGTGCAGCTTCTCTGACCATCATCGCACTGATATGTATCGCCTTTCTACTCAATGCGTCCGCCA
The DNA here is from genome assembly GCA_037953625.1 of Crotalaria pallida. Taxonomy (NCBI): domain Eukaryota; kingdom Viridiplantae; phylum Streptophyta; class Magnoliopsida; order Fabales; family Fabaceae; genus Crotalaria; species Crotalaria pallida. The sequence goes on from CM075653.1 coordinate 32,462,016, forward strand.
CAACGTTAGCCTTCCCAGGATGGTAATGGAGCTCAAACTCATAATCCTTCAAAAACTCCATCCATCGACGTTGCCTCATATTCAACTCCTTTTGATCAAAGAGGTACTTTAAACTCTTATGGTCACTAAACACCCGGAACGTAGTGCCATAGAGATAGTGCCTCCAAATCTTTAAGGCAAACACCACAACTGCTAACTCCAGATCATGAGTTGGATAGTTCATCTCATGAACCTTTAATTGTCTCGAAGCGTAAGCGACGACTTGTCCATCTTGCATCAAGACACACCCAAGACCTTGTTTCGACGCGTCACAATACACATCGAAACTCTTCTGCGTATCGGGCAACACCAACACAGGAGACGTTGTCAACCTTTCCTTCAACTCCCGAAAACTTCTCTCACACTTCTCATCCATAGGAACGGTTGATCTTTCCGAGTCAACTTCGTCAGAGGCAGTGCGATCTTCGAAAATCCTTCTATAAATCTTCGGTAGTACCCAGCCAAACCGAGAAAACTTCTAACCTCCGTAACCGACTTCGGTTGCTCCCATTCCAAAACCGAACTTACTTTCGTTGGATCAACTGCTATCCCTTTATTTGAAATCACATGCCCCAAAAATTTAACCTCTTTCAGCCAGAACTCACACTTTGTAAGTTTGGCGTACAGCTGCTTCTCCTTCAAGATGCTTAACACTATCTTCAAGTGTTCAGCATGCTCCTCCGGGCTCTTAGAGTAAATCAGAATATCATCAATGAACACAACCACGAATGAATCTAAATAAGGTCTAAAGATTCGATTCATGTAGTCCATGAAGATAGCTGGTGCATTAGTCAATCCGAATGGCATTACGACATACTCATAATGTCCGTATCGAGATCGAAATGCAGTCTTAGAGATATCCTCTTCTCTAATTCTGATCTGATGGTACCCCGACCTCAAGTCAATCTTAGAAAATATTGAAGCCCCACGAACTTGATCCATAAGGTCATCTATCCGTGGCAACGGATACTTGTTCTTGATGGTGACCTTATTAAGTTGTCGGTAGTCGATGCACATCCTCATACTACCATCTTTCTTCTTGACGAACAAGACAGGAGCACCCCAAGGTGACACGCTTGGTCGAATCATATGTTTCTGCAGCAGCTCCTCAATCTGCTTCTTCATTTCCGCCATTTCCGGTGGTGCCATTCTATAGGGAGCGATAGAAATGGGACCAGCTCCCGGAATTAGGTCGATACCGAATTCAATCTCTCTTCTTTGTGGCAGACCAGGAATCTCGTCAGCAAATACTTCCGGGAACTCTCGGACAATAGGAATCTCTTCCATCTTCGGACCAACTTCCTCCATCTCAGCATTGAACAGACACACGTAACCAGATGGTTTTGGGTTTCTACAGGTTACCAGTTTTCTATCACAGTCAATGATCACTTGGTTCTGACTTAACCAGTCCAACCCCAAGATCATATCTACTTGTGCTAAGGGTAAGCAGATCAAATCTACTTCAGAGGTCTGTCCTAACACTTCTATACAACAGTTAAGACATGCTCTAGAAACAATTACAGGAGCATTGGTAGGAGTTTCTACTCTGAGAGTATAAGGCATCTCAGACACATTCAAGCCTAAACGGTCTACACATTCATGTGAAACAAATGAATGTGTTGCGCTAGAGTCAAACAAAACATGGCAAAACTGACCATTAAGCAAGTATTTACCTTGCACCAGATCAGAAGATCGATTCGCTTCCACACCGCTAAGGGTGAAGACCCTTCCTTGAGTCACCGGTCTATCTGCAGTTCCTCTTGAGTTGGCCTTGGCTGGTTCCTTGCAATCTCTTGCAAAGTGTCCCGGCTTTCCACAGTTAAAACATCCACTTGTCCCCCAACACACACGACCATAGTGGTTGCGCTTGCACTTGTCACAGAATGGAGCCTCGCTCCGATAATTCCTTCCCTCAGAACCACCAACCTTGCCCTTGCCTTTCCCTCTGCGATCATATGGACCTTTGCCTCGATTGTTGAAACCCTTACGCCTTTGAGATCCATAGCCTTGATTGTCCTTCTTTTCCGAGACTTGCACCTCGTCGGCCTTTGTATCATCTTCATACATCCTACACATGTCCACGAGTGCAGGAAAACTTTGAATCCGCTAGTAGCTAAAAATTGACTTCAACTTTGGCCTCAAACCTCCTTCAAACTTAATGCACTTGCTCCTCTCATCTGGATTGTTCTGATAGTATGGAGAGTACTTCATCAGCTCTTCAAAATTTGCCGCGTACTCACCCACACTCATGTTACCTTGCTTCAGCTGCAAGAATTCCACTTCCTTTTTCCTTCTTAGATCCTAAGGAAAATATTTCTGAAGAAATTTTTCCATGAATACTCCCCAGCTTACATCTCTTCCTTCATATTGTAGAAGCTGCATCGTGTGATTCCACCAGTTCTCCGCTTCATCCTCTAACATATAGGTTGCATAAGCCACCTTTTGAGCATCCGAACACTCCAACGTTCTTATGATCTTGTCCATGGTGTGAATCCACTTGTTGGCTTCTTCCGGTTTAAATCCTCCTTCAAACTTTGGTGGATTACAGCTCCTAAAATCAGCCAGAGTCTTCGCCTCAGTATTACCCATATTACACTGATGAGGCGGGTTAGCCGGTTGAGAGGGTTGCTGAGACTGTCGTTGCATAGCTTCCAACACCGTGGTGATTCGTTCCAACATCGTATTAGTGTGATTTTGGATTCTAGTTGCCATATTAGACCTGCGCTATGGACTTATGGTCACATATGTTGAACTAAAGAAACTTCCATTACACTACCTATACTAAGACTCTATCTTAAACTTATTAAATCTACAATCAATTGCGTCTTGTACTCAAAGAGACAAGATACAAACAAATCAAGGGTATTTAAACCTCAACAAACAAAATAATACCATTCGTAGTAATGTAATTGCCTTGCAGATACCTGCTTGATGTTGATGGCTACCTTTCTGGACTACTTCCACTACTATAGGATCTGACTTTTGCTCTGATACCACTCAGTGTGACACCCTTCTCAGATGTCCCAAATATAATAATAAAAGTATATCATATTGGATATTATATGGACTTGTGAGTGTTAAGAAAATAGGTAAATAAAATTTTCTTTCAAAGCGGGTGCACGAATCGTCACTTGAAAGTCTTGGAGAACAAAGTCTATATTATCTCAAAATCATTGTATCGAGTTCGGCGATTTCTAAAACCTTTTCGCAAATAGAGTAACATTCGATCTTTTCGAAAATATCTTTGTATCAAGTAGCTTAAGCTACCCTTGCTTTGTACGATAGAACTGATACCATTTATAGTCGAGCTCTTAAACAAATTAAATCAGAGTAAGCGGAAATTACTGGACTATGCAACTAATAGAATATCAACATAGGTTTTCATAGATATAGAGAGTCATAAGTACATAGCCCATGAGTAAAGTCTCCAAGTTTCAAATATACAAGTCCATCATCAGATCTATATAACAGTGTAACTACAAACCCTAGAGTGCTCCAATAGTGTATCTACAATATATATATATACATAACAAAATATATAACTCTAGGAATAGTCACATAGATCTGGCAGCGTCAGATGGAGTAGTAGCAGCAGTAGTCTCCCAAAAGTAAAAGTAGTAGTAAGATAGTAGCAACATCAACATCACAGCAGCAGCAGCAAATCTCCTCCACAACCTCCACACATCGGACCCTCAGACCCACATCATACACCCTATGCATGTACCTAGGGATCATCGTCCCTCCAGTCACTCCCAGTAGAATGCACGATAGGCTCCCCCCACTCTCGTCCTCCACCGGATCCTCCTCGATCTCATCCGAGGGAGAGTGTACCCTACCACTGGGTATCGGGTCAGGTGATGGTGAAACCCTGATTGGGCTCCTCGGATCAGATAGGGGAGTCTCCTCGCGGACGACTCTCGAAGGAAAAGGGTGAGAGCGGGTAGGTTGAAAACGAAAACTATGGTAAGAGCGAGCTGGTCGCGTGGGAGGTGGTCCATGGTAAGTTTAAAACGGGGGTACATGCATAGTGTATATGATGGGAATCCTAAACCTACGAGGACGGAATCGTATCAGCGGGTTCGGGTGGCAGAAGGTAATCTCTACCTCCCCCTCGAACACCGCGCGATGGTCCTCATAGATCCATATGCCACTAGGAAGTGGCCGGATCTCGATGCAATCAATGTAACGAGACATCACCTACAAGGGCATAGGGGTAAGAAATTCTATACACATAATCAATAGAGAATAAATTATGCAACATAAATATGTAACATGCATCAATTAATATCAATCACACTTAACATTTAACAAATAGGATATGCACATAGGATGCTCACACTTAACTCAGTCATGACGGTTTATTTGAATGAATGGCATGATGCATGACTTTAGCCCTCAAGCCTATCTCCATAATTTCTATGTCACTCTCTGACGTCCATCCCTGACAACCCATCACTCAATAGTGCGTTGTATTCCTAGGTATACAACAATTCGTACATTCACCTAGAATATACACGTCAAGCTTGGTATCCATGCCACCCGAGCATATCCCGTCATCCAAACGGATCGTCATCCAAACGATATATCCATATCGGCATCCACTAAGCCGACCACGTCAACAACGTGTCATCAAGCAAGCGTATTGGCACTCCCAGAGGCCCTCCACATGTTTAACAAATATGAAATACGTCCAACCATCCAAACTCCAGAATGAATGCATTTTATCTTTTAGACTTAAGGGAAGTTGATTAATACTTTACAGGCCTCCTAGGCTTATTTTCTTTATCAAAAAGGACCGTCACCAAACGATCTATTTGTATTAATCAATTTCTCTAGGTCTTGATCCCTTAGACTATTATTAATAATTCCTTAGTTTATTAAGTCAGAATTGAAAATGGTGTTTTCAGGTTCTGAACCATTTACTCGAGTAAACTTCAGGACACTCGAGTGTTCTTCAACTTTTCCAGATTACTCGAGTATTCTTAAGAATACTCGAGTGTTCGTGACTTTCTGAGGATTTGAGTTTTCAATTCAACAATTTACTCGAGTAGTTCATGGGTTACTCGAGTGTTCTTGAACATCTCCAGAATACTCGAGTGACCTTGAATGACTCGAGTGTTTGACCTAAACTTGTCCTCAGGTCATGCTCGATACTCGAGTACCAGACAGAATACTCGAGTGTTCTTGTTCATTTTACATTGTTTTGAAAGCATTTTACTCGAGTACCCTGCCTTTTACTCGAGTGTTTCGTAGCAGATAACACTGAAACCTGGTTTTAAGATAACATTTTCATTTCTACTTAATTCTAGTCCATTCCAGGGATCCACAGAGTTCATACAACATAATTTGAACATGTTACAACATTCATTTCATATCAAAACACAGATTTGACAGGGAATTCAGTAATCATGCATTAAAACACATTTTCACAACTCAATACCTCAATTTGCAGAATAAGATCAATACACATGAATTAAAGTTCATTTAAGCTTGCATGCATGATACATAACTTGCTCAACATAGTTTTAGAGCATGGATTGGTCTCCAAACCAAAGTTCCTATTCAATCTAAGCCCTTAGAGCCTCTTGGTGGCTCTCTAACACAATTCATGCAATTTAATCTCTATCTAGTGAATATAATTACTTCCCCTTACCTCTCAGACGTGAATTAACAAAAAGAAATCCAAGAAAAGTGCTTCAACCCCAGAAATCACTTTGAGCTTCACATGCATGACAAGTTTAAGTGCACCACCAAAACCGAATTGGTCCACCCATGAAACAGAGATAAGAATTGGGGAAAATTAGATTTCTAGACTCTATACAACATATTCTAACTAAAGGAACCAAGTTTGAGACTCAAGAATTCGTGAGCTTACCAGAATCAGTGATCAAAGTAAGCTCCAGACCAAGGTTCAACAGAAACAGCTTCTACTTCAAATCTTCAATTCTCCCAGCACGCACACTCAATCCTCACAATATTACCCTCTATACAAAGCTCAAGATGTGAGCTTTGTATTCGTGTTTGGTTTGTGTTTCAAATCGACGCAGAGAGAGAGAATCGTTCACTTGAACCCAGGAACCCTAACTTCTTCAACTTCAACAAGAATGAGCCAAATCTTCAAGAATTCGGTGTTGATTGGCTTTTATAGGCTTCGAGGAGGCTCATGCATCACGCCACGACATCCCTGGCGTTGGCATGGTGGTGATTTCGTGTCAACGACACGAAATCGTTAGCTATGACTCACCAAACGCACTAACTCGTGCAGTTTGACCCAGAATACTCGAGTATTCCAGAAAATACTCGAGTGTTTTACCCAGTTTTTGAAAAATAATTATTTTATTCACTTTCCCTCCAAAATCTTTCCTACAATTGCTTCTAGGTCCCAACCCAGAGACTAATATGCAAAACTCTTATTTTATGCATTTAAATTATTTATTAAATAATTTCCACACATCAACTAGTTATATGAACAAAAATTTTAATCAAGGATTAATTTAGAAACTATTAATTATAATTAAATTATAATTAACATTTCATTAATCGGGGATTAAAATTTTGGGGTGTTACACTAATGCTCCTGTAGTCGTCTCTAGAGCATGTCTTAACTGTTGTATAGAAGTGTTAGGACAAACCTCTAAAGTAGATTTGATCTGCTTACCCTTAGCACAATTAGAGGTGATCTTGGGAATGAACTGATTAAGTCGAAACCAAGTGATCATTGATTGTGATAGAAAACTAGTGACCTATAGAAACCCGAAACCATCCGGCTACATGTTTCCATTCAACACTGAAGTGGAGGAGAATGGTCCGAGGATGAAAGAGATCCCTGTTGTTAGAAATTTCCCGGAAGTTTTTGCTGATGAGATCCCTGGTCTGCCACCAAGAAGAGAAATTGAATTTGGTATTGATCTAGTTCCGGGAGCTGGTCCCATTTCTATCGCTCCCTATAGAATGGCACCACCGGAAATGGCAGAAATGAAGAAGCAGATTGAGGAACTACTACAGAAGTAGATGATCCGACCAAGTGTGTCACCTTGGGGTGCTCCTATCTTGTTCGTCAAGAAGAAAGATGGTAGCATGAGGATGTGCATCGACTACCGGCAGCTGAATAAGGTCACCATCAAGAACAAGTATCTGTTGCCACGGATAGATGACCTTATGGATCAAGTACGTGGGGCTTCAATATTTTCCAAGATTGATTTGAGGTCGGGGTACCATCAGATCAGAATTAGAGAAGAGGATATCTCTAAGACTGCATTTCGATCTCGATACGGACATTATGAATATGTCGTAATGCCATTCGGATTGACTAATGCACCATCTATCTTCATGGACTACATGAATCGAATCTTTAGACCTTATTTAGATTCATTCGTGGTTTTGTTCATCGATGATATTCTCATTTACTCCAAGAGCCCGGAGGAGCATGCTGAACACTTGAGGATAGTGTTTAGCATCCTGAAGGAGAAGCAACTGTACGCCAAACTTACAAAGTGTGAGTTCTGGCTGAGGGAGGTCAAGTTTTTGGGGCATGTGATTTCGGACAAAGGAATAGCCGTTGATCCGACGAAAGTGAGTTCGGTTTTGCAATGGGAGCAACCAAAGTCGGTCACGGAGGTGAGAAGTTTTCTTGGTTTGGCTGGGTATTATAGAAGGTTCATCGAAGGTTTCTCGAAGATTGCATTGCCTCTGACGAAGTTGACTCGGAAAGATCAACCATTTCTGTGGGATGAGAAATGTGAAAGGAGTTTTCAAGAGTTGAAGGAAAGGTTAACATCGTCTCCTGTATTGGTGCTGCCCGATACACAGAAGAGTTTCGACGTGTATTGTGACGCGTCGAAACAAGGTCTTGGGTGTGTTTAAATGCAAGAGGGGCAAGTTGTCGCCTACGCCTCAAGACAGCTAAAAGTTCATGAGATGAACTATCCAACTCACGATCTGGAGTTGGCAGCTGTGGTGTTTGCCTTAAAGATTTGGAGGCACTATCTCTATGGCACTACGTTCCGGGTGTTTAGTGACCATAAGAGTTTAAAGTATCTCTTTGATCAAAAAGAGTTGAATATGAGGCAACGCCGATGGATGGAGTTTTTGAAGGATTATGAGTTTGAGCTCCATTATCATCTTGGGAAGGCAAACGTTGTGGCGGACGCATTGAGTAGAAAGGCAATGCACATCAGTGCGATGATGGTCAGAGAAGCTGCACTGATAGAGGAATTTCAAGATTTGAGTCTGACGATGCAAATGGAGCCGACGAGTATCAAGATGGGGATGCTGCAAATTGCTAACAAGTTTCTGCAAAGGATACAGGAATTGCAACACAAGGATGGGAAACTCATGGAAAAGAGGAAGTTGATGCAAGAAGGTAAGGAGTTGGAATTTCAAGAAGGGAAGGATGGAATCCTTCGCTTTAAAACGAGGATTTGTGTGCCTGATGATTTGGAAGTAAGAAGGATGATTTTGGATGAAGCGCATAAGAGTAAGATGAGTATGCATCCGGGAGCTAATAAAATGTACCAGGACTTAAAGAAGCTATTTTGGTGGCCTGGTTTGAAGAGAGATGTAGCTGAATATGTGGCATGTTGTTTGGTATGTCAAAAGGCCAAGGTGGAACATCAAAGGCCAGGAGGAGAGTTACTTCCTTTAGAGATCCCATTGTGGAAATGGGATAGCATCTCGATGGATTTTGTGTCGGGATTGCCAAAGACATCTACTGGTCATGATGCAATTTGGGTGATCGTGGATCATTTGACTAAGTCAGCGCATTTCATTCCCGTGAATATGCGCTACTCATTGGAAAAGCTCACTCAGCTGTACATCAAGGAAGTTGTTCGTCTGCACGGAGTACCATCAAGCATTGTGTCTGATCGCGATCCGAGGTTTACATCAAAGTTTTGGGAAGATCTGCATAGAGCCTTGGGTTCAAGATTGAAGCTGAGTTCTGCGTATCATCCTCAGACTGATGGCCAAACGGAAAGGACTATTCAGTCATTGGAGGACATTCTACGAGCCTGTGCTTTGGAAGGACAAGGGAATTGGGAGCAAATGTTGCCACTCGTGGAGTTCACTTACAACAACAGCTATCACACGAGCATTGGAATGGCACCATTTGAAGCTTTGTATGGGAGAAAGTGTCAGACGCCGTTATGCTGGTTCCAAGTGGGGGAGAGTTCTCTGATTGGACCAGATATTGTGCAAGAGACCACGGAGCAGATCAAGATGATACAAGAGAAGATGAGGGCAGCTTAGAGTAGGCAGAAAAGCTATGTTGATAAAAGAAGAAAACCCTTAGAGTTCGCCGAAGGAGACCATGTATTTGTTAGAATCGTGCCAACCGAAGGTGTTAGTAGAGCCTTGAAAACCCAGAAACTATCACCTAAGTTTATTGGTCCCTATCAAATTCTCAAAAGAATCGGCCCAGTAGCCTATCAATTAGCTTTGCCTCCGTCATTAGCTAATCTCCATAATGTATTCCATGTGTCTCAATTGAAGAAATATGTCCATGACCCCACCATTGTTCTTAGCATCCAACCTGATGACTTAGAAATTCATAAGAACCTAACCTTCAAAGCTGTGCCAATTCGTATTGAAGATCGAAGAATCAAGCAGCTTAGAGGGAAGGACATTAGTTTGGTCAAAGTCGTCTGGATTTATGGAGATGTGATAGAAGCATCATGGGAGTTAGAGAATAGGATGCGTCAGGATTATCCTGATTTGTTTGTATAAGTTGAATTTCGGGGACGAAATTCCTTGTAAGTGGGGGAGTAGTGTAACACCCCAAAATTTTAATCCCCGATTAATGGAATGTTAATTATAATTTAATTATAATTAATAGTTTCTATATTAATCCTTGATTAAAATATGTATTCATGTGACTAGCTTATGTGTGTAAATTATTTAATAAATAATTTAAATGCATTAAATGAGTATTTTGCATATTAGTCCCTGGGTTGGGACCTAAAAGCAATTATAGGAAAGGTTTCGGAGGGAAAGTAAATGAAATAATTATTTTTCAAAATCTGGTCAAAATACTCGAGTATTATTCAGAATACTCGAGTAATCTGGGTCAAACTGCACGAGTTAGTGCGTTTGGTGAGTCACAGCCAACGATTTCCCTTCGTTGACATGAAATCGTCTCCTTGCCAAGGCCATGGGTGGCGTGTCGTCACGCATGAACACCCTCCACTCCTATTTAAGCTCATCAACGAACCTTGGTAGAGAATTTTGCTTAATCTTGTTGAAGTTAAAGAAGTTAGGGTTTCGAATTCGTCTCCTTCGATTCTCATACTCTGTTCTGATTCAAAACACAAATCATACATGAATACAAAGCTTACATCTCGAGCTTTGTATAGAGAGTGAAATCGTGAGATTTGAGTTAGTGTGCTAAGAGAATTGGAGCAGTGAAGTGGAGCTAGTTGTTGTCCAAACTGTTTCTGGAGCTTACTTTGATCTTGATTTCTGGTAAGCTCATGAACCCCTGAGTCTCAGTTTCGGTTTCCTTAGTTAGATTATGTTGCATAGAGTTTAGAAATCTAATTTTCCCCAATTTAATTCTCTGTTTCATGTAAAAACCAATTCCATTTTGGTATGGTACTCAAAACTACTCTGCATGTCATGCTCTAAAGGATTTCTGGTGTTGGAGAGCTTTCTTTGGAATTTCCCTGTTTGATTCACGTCTGAGAGGTAAGGGGAAGTAATTATATTCACTAGATAGAGTTTAAATTCCATGAATTGTGTTAGAGAGCCACCAAGAGGCTCTAAGGGTTTAGATTGAATAGGAACTTTGGTTTGGAGACCAATCCATGCTCTAAAACTGTGTTGAGCAAGTTTTATATCATGCATGCAAGCTTAAATGAGCTTTACTTTATGAAAATTGTGCTTAATATTCAATTTGAGGTGTTGAGTTGTTAAAAGTGCCTTTTTATGCATAATTATTGGATTCTCTAACAAATCTGTGTTTTGATATGAAATGAATGTTGTAACATGTTCAAATTATGTTGTATGAACTCTGTGGATCCCTGGAATGGACTAGAATTAAGTATGTGGTAGACCGACCCTTGGTCTACCCTATAACGCCCTCGGCCGACCAGAATACTCACTGGCCGACCAGAATTCTCATTCTGCCGGGTCACGCATCTTTGGGCCGAGTACATGCCATAGGACCCACCCTAACGACTCTGGACCGAGTGCAGGGACCTCTTCCCTTAAAGAGTCCAAGCTAAGGGCGCGTGAGCCTAGCTCGCCAACCAGATAAGACTAACCGCTAACAGGATAAGGATGAATGACTCATCCCTTATCCTATAAAGGGACACGTCAGCCCTACTGGACCTCCGTACAGGCCCATAGGGTACAACACCGCTCCCCCTATAAATAGCTGTCTCCAGCTAGGGGCTCAGGTACGTTCTTTCTCCCTAATCATACACTAGCACACACTTGTGATTAGGGAAACCCTAGTTATCCCAACTGGATAGCTAGCATACCAACAAAATCACACAGTAACATCAGACCGTATTCTAGCTCTTAGGTCTTCCATACCCTTGAGCTAGGGTTATACTCTGAACATTGTGTCTAGGACATAACATTGGCGCCGTCTGTGGGAAACTGTAAACTGCTATTCCCACCCCAAAATGGTAGAGACGCGAGGAAACGCAACATCGCGTGGCGCAAACCGCCATGCAGGGCAAAACCATCAGAATTTGCAAGAAGGCAGTGGTGACAACTGCGGAGATCTCGATGGGAGAAACCCTCCACATCCCAGCATGCCGTCAGTAAGACAAATTCCAGCCCGGAGCCACCACTCCGTTCCAGCTCGCACGCACAGTGGTCCTTACACCGTCCATTCCCGGCAAACAAACCCCCAGAACCAAAATTCTCTTAACCCCAATCATGCCCAAAACCATGGATCAGGCCGATCCATCGACGCCCGTGTTTCTGGAGATGATAGGGATCACTCCCGTGGTCAAAGGGAGAGCCAGTTGGAAGAAATCATTAAGCAACAAGCTAAGATCCTAGAACAACAGGGAAAGGCCATCGCCGATCTCCAACAGCTCCATATGCAGGCGGTGGCCGGAGGGGTGTTAGCAACTCAGCTGATCCCCCACCCAACCACCACTCTACCTCCACCACCCCCCATAAACCCAATCTTAGAGGACACATATGAAACCGACCACACTGCTCATCCTGGCCATCCCTTCACTCCGAGAATCATGGCATACGAGACACCCTCAGCCTTTCTCGGCCCAACGAGTGTTTCCAAATATAACGGGTTAACCGACCCTTTGGAGCATATCTTGTCTTTTGAAGGAGCTATGAACTTTTACGACGGTGGAGACATGATGAAATGCAGAGCTTTCTCCATGACTCTCCAACCACCCGTCTTAAGGTGGTACTCAGCCTTGCCCAGGAACTCTATTGACTCCTGGGCAGAGATGAAGAGAGTTTTTCTGAACAGGTACACCGCTAGTTGCGTCCAGCCGAAGTCCGACCACGTGCTAGCGGGCGTTATGCAGCAGACCGAAGAGCCGTTACGGGAATATCTCTCACGTTTCCATTCGGAGGCAGGGACCGTGCCTAACTTAGAACCAAGCTTTGCGGTCTTTCTCTTCACTCAGGGTCTCCGAAACGGAGATTTCAAAAATTCACTTGTGGGCAAACCGCCGAGGGATATGGCGGAGCTAAGACATTGTTCTACTAAGTTCATAAACTTAGAAGAATTCAGCAAATGGCAAAGAAACAGAGACAGAGGCGAGCGGGGAGAGCCATCCTCCCAGGGGAGATCAAGAAGAGACGAGAGAAGGGATGACAGAAGGGAAGATCAAAGAAGGGGACCCCGGGGGGAAAGGAGATTTGGACCTCCCCGAGGGAAATTCGAGCAATACACCCCTCTCACAGTCCCAAGAAGCCAAATTCTGCAGGAAACAATGCAGACTGACCTCCGAGCGATAGAAAGACCACCCCCCTTGAAGAGAAGCTAGCGGCAAGATCGCTCCAAATTTTGCTCGTATCATGGTGGGTATGGGCACACGACAGATGAATGCACTTGGCTCAAGGATGTGATTGAGCAGTTAATCAGGGACGGTAAGTTACAGCAGTATGTCCGGGAAGCACTTGATCGACATACTCGAAGAAGAACTCCATCCCCTGACAGGAATGGTCGGCCGTCAACCAGGCAAGCCGATCAAAACACCAACCAACAACAACCAACCAATCAGCAGCGAGTGGCCATGGTAGAGGTTGCCACGACGGATCAATCCCCGCAAAACCTACGAGTCAACACCATTGCTGGAGGTTTTGCGGGAGGGGGAGAGAAACGGTCCGACAGAAAGAAATATATCAATCAAGTCCTTGCAGTTCACAACCATCCAATCCGAAAGAGAACCACAAGAAGTATTCCCATTAGCTTTTCTGATGATGATCTTGAAGGGGTGATCCCGGGTCATAACGACCCTATGGTCATCACTGCTTTGATCGGTAATTACGAGGTCGCCAGGGTATTCGTCGATCAGGGTAGCTCGGCAGATATCATGTTCCTAAACCTTTTCGAAGCACTAAAATTAAAAAACTCGGACCTGACCCCCTTCGAGGGAAAGCTGATCAGCTTTACTGGGGATGCAGTGGTTCCCCAGGGACACATCCAGCTGCCAGTGACCCTCGGGAACCACCCTTCGGCGAGAACCGAGATTATCAAGTTCCTTGTAGTCGATTGCCCTTCAGCATACAATGCCATCCTCGGCAGGACATGCTTGCAGGCCTTCGGCGCGGTCGTGTCAACGGTCCATCTGGCTATGAAGTTTGAAGGTACTGACAAGACTGTAGTTACCATCCGAGCCGAGCAGGAGAAGGCTCGACTGTGTTACAATGCTAGTTTGGCAATGATCAAGATTCCAGAACAAATCCAGCCAACGTTAAGTTTGAACAAGGGAAGTGTACTCTTGACGGATCTAGATGTTAGGTCCGATTTGGATGATTCAAGACCTACCCCTGAAGGAGAGTGGGAGTTCATTGTTTTGGATGAAAAACTACCAGACAGAAGAGTGAAACTAGGAACCAACCTTCCAGAAGAAATACGAGCAGAAATGCTCGAGCTTTTAAAGAAGAATAAAGATCTTTTCGCTTGGACCTCGGCAGACATGCCGGGGATTGTGTTGGGAATCTGGCAAGTGTACCAGATCGTACAAGTAATATAATTGGTAAGACCAAATATCGTTCCACCAGGAGCAGTCGATTTTAGTTAATTAGCTTAGTTGATGAAAATTACGTGACAAAAGTTTGATTGGAAGTTGGATTTTAAATTTGAATTAAGATTAATATTAAAAATGTAACTGATTGAAACTTATGTTTGGAAAAGCAGGGAACGTAACATCATCGCAGACTCCCTAGATGTTTAATTCTAAATCGATGTATTTTCTTTAATCCGAATTCAATTTGCAAGGGTAGAAAATGCCTAATTCCTTAGGTCGTACTCGTTTCTTAAGAATTGATCTCCCTTGATTCCTCAAGTGGAGCCTCAATTCCTAATCATGAAAATTATAGAACAATCAAATTAAAAGAATTACCCAATTTGTAGAAGATATTCCTATTCCTACACACATGGGTTGTTGAATATTAGGCAATTTCCTAAATTAATATTCCTATTAACATAGAAAAACCATGATTATGAATTGATCAATTTCATAATAGTAACTAAGAACATATTCAAACACGGTATCAAACATGAAAAATACATCAATTTATTCCATAAACATCAATTGGGATCCATGCGAATCTGTTACATTCCCAATAACGGGTTTAGCTACTCATAAAAATAGAAAAACAAGAAAAAGAGATGATAAAAATTGAAGAGTTCATAATTACCACTCTAGAATTGATCTTCTTCTTTTCTAGAAGCCCTGAAAAACCTCCCTCTGTTCCTCGCCAAAAAAAAAACTCCTCCCAATCCTCATTACCAATCCTCATATATTTCTCCCCAAAAAAAGATCAAAACAAATCCCTTTCAACTCCTAAAAGATAGAAAATTCGTAACTGCACATCTGCGACACTCGCCCAGGCGAGAATAAGGCTCGCCTGGGCGAGTTTCTCACTGAGAAACTTAGAACTTTAAACCCATTTTTTTAAAACAGCAAACCCCACTCGCCTGGGCGAGTAAAAACCTCGCCTGGGCGAGTCCTGCACTTTTTCACTGATTTTCATCGCTTTGCTCCGAACTTCTGATTCCAAGGCTTGCTTTTTCCTTCTTTTCCATAAATCATCAAATTAAGCCTCTAAAACCTGAAATTCACAACAAATTGATACAAAATCCTCGCGGATCTCATTCAGCACATTAGTAAGCGAAATTTTCATCTTTTTCCTAAAATACTTGAGAAACAAGCCAAAATTACTGAGAAAAAGGGGTTAAAATTCATCCAAAAACATCATAAATTGAGCTCAAATCACTCCCCCAAACTTAGCATTTTGCATGTCCCAGGCAAAAGTAAAACAAAAATTCACAACTTAAGAACACTTCCTCTATCAAGATAAATCAATCCAATCAAGAAACTTGACTCACTTTCTTCAAAACTCTTCTTCACAAACAGATAATCCAATCAAAACTAGTTAGAGGGGCAATCTCCAAAAGAACAATGTGGCTAGCAAACAACTCACAACTCACAAATCTCTCTCATGTGTATCAAGGTTTAAAAATTTGCACTCAAGTTCTACAATCACAATGTGTTACCATAAGCTTGACTATAGACCTACATCTCCACTGAATTTATTGACAACATGCACAAATCATAAGGTCTTTATTTGGTTGTAACGGGGCCATGGCTAAAAGTGTCAGGTGGGATAAAAGAATAAAAGGATAAACAAAGGGCTTTAACAATGAAATCACAACACTTCCCTTTTAAATTATGAAATGAGCAATAAGGTAATTACACAATCATACTCAATTCACTTGATTTTTCCTTTCCTTTCTTTTTCCTTTTTTTTTTCTATTTCTATTCTCTTCTTCTTTTCAATTTTTTTTATTATTTTTTTAGAAGAGAAATAGAAACACAAATTTTCAGCACTTACACTTTCACCATTTTTACACATTCCACTTAATTGCTCATTTACAATTTCAAAGGTACTTCTCAAAATATTCAATTCATGTAGGGTACCAAAGAAAATCCTTAAATCTCAAAGCTCAAAGTGGGCAACTAAGGGATCATTATGTCTCAACAATATGTTGGAGGCCACAAAAGCACAAACCTAAGTGCCTTAATCATGTTCATGCACGTAATCAATTGTCAATTTTGAAAAGGTCACAAGTCAAGTTCTAGAACACATAGTAAAAGAGAACACACTCATGAAAGAAATGGGGGTTTAAAAATTCAGTCATCAATTATCAATTACTACCCCTTTTGTGTATAAGCCCAAAATCTCACAGGTAAGGTCAGTTTGCTAAACACATATTCTCAAAGAGTTTGCCCAAGTAACCAATTTTTAAAAGAATTACACATTCAATCCAAGCAGTTTATTTTAGAGAAGTGAGCTTCATTCCTAAACCAGACATCTAAACCTATCAAGAGAAATAAAATCCTAAGCCTAGAATAATCACCTACTTCTACCAAGACATAACTAACACAAAGCTAGGGGAAATCATCAAGTCATGAAAAAGTTTTTATTTATTTTGTTGGACTCCCCCAAACTGAAAAGTTAGCTTGTCCTCAAGCAACACACTAATCCTAAACAACAAAATAAAAATAAAATAAAAATAAAAGAGACAAAGAAACACTTCCCTCTCAAAATGCAATTGGAACATCAAGGGAAAACACATGCTCCCCCAAACTTAACACCTGCCACTCCAATTAAATCCAAGGTGCATCAAACACCACCAAATATCACCTGTGACAAATGCAATCCGACTACACAAATTGATTAAAGTTAACACAACACATAAACTAAAACAGACACAATATCTGGAAACAGAAAAATGCCACACCAGGGCACAAACAAAAGTACGACAGGTCTGATTACAAGTCTCCAAAGTAACATGACAACCTAAATCAACTAAGACAAAACCCCACCAGCATCAGCATCCTCATCCATGCCATCCTCATCACTCTGATCCAAAACCTGAAAATCCTCCTGAGAATATGGAGGCAATGGAAAAGGAAGACTCATCTGCTCAGTCACCGAGCGCAAAGCATCCTGGACTATCTGATTCCGGCGCATCTCGCGCTGGAAATACTCATTTTGACGGCTCTGCCTGCGCAAAAGCCGCTCCATCATACTAGTCAGCCCAGCCATATCACCACCACCACGGCCGCGTCCTCGTCCCCGAGGAGCAGCTGGAACCTGAAGCTCTGCAGGCATTGGCTCACAGTGACCAAGCTCACGCCTAGCAATATCCACATATCACGCATAAACCTTAAAATTCATCCGTTTGGCTGGTGAAATTTCTAACAGGTCATCTCCCAAATCCACCTCCTTGTCTAAACACAGCTTGGTAATCACCGCAGGCAACCCAAAAGAGCCCGGGTCGCTTTCCCGCGCCATATGGAAAATATACTCTGACATCAGAAATCCAGCATCAACCCTCATACCCCGCATAATCCCATAGACAATCCGCAAGATAAAAGGTTTGATATCGGTCTCATGAGACTGGGGATGCAAATTGTGCATAACAAAGTGGGCCCAAAAACGAGAGACAGGGCGAAGGAATTTTGCTGTCACATGATTAACGGTATTGTTAGAACCATGATTCCAATCTCTGTTGGGCAAGAAGAGGGTGTTTTTGATATCATCCAAGCTCTGGGGATCAAGGGTGTCCCTAAGATAGTATTGCACGAAATCTGTGGGTTCAGCATAATCAGGTAATCCTAAAACTCGGTTAATCGCATGCTGACTATAGTCAATTTCAACCCCCCGGACCCAACTCGTGCGACATCCTGGATTTTGTTGCTCACGATAATGTGCGTGAGCAAAAAATTCCCAGATTAATGGCTTACTCATGTTGCCTGGTGGTGAGAGAGTAAAAGTTGACCAATCTAATTGAATCAATGGGTTGTAAATCGCAGGAACAACCATAATGCCCCCCTTGATGTCCTCAATACTAGTATCTGGGGTAATACCTTTCCCCACCACTCTTTCAGTGTAGAATTTTTTTGCCAATTGATGTTCAAAATTTCTGGAATAGGACCGACTAGAGCTACTAGCAAGCCTAGGTTTCTTACCCTTGTCCCTGGAAGCCATTATGTTCAGAAATCCTAAGTGGCAATTCAACAAACACCTTGTGGGCACTAGAACTAAAAGTCCTAAAAAGAGAAAATCTAGTGCAAACACTACCCCAAGACAAAAACTCAGCCACAATTCAGAGAGGAGACAAGATAAGAAACATTCTTACCTACAAAAAGAGTGAAAAATTCGGCGCCCTAGTAAAGAGATAGAGGAACCCGAATTGGAGTGAGAGAGAAACAAAACCCTCAAGCAGGCGACAAGGAGGAAGGAGAAGAAGCAAGTGAGAATGAAATGTGGTGGAGAAGGTGGAAGAGAGTGATGGATTTGGGAGATGTGGACTGGTTTTAGGGTTGAGGAGGGAGGAAGAAATGGCTGAGAAGGAGAAAGGATGGTGGGTTCGAAACCCACCCCTTTCCTTTTTTTTTATATCGCCACTCGCCTGGGCGAGGGTCATGGCTCGCCTGGGCGAGTCCCTTAATTTTTCACGAGGCATACAGACCCAAACATCCGCCTGGGCGAATTTTCCTCCCGCCTGGGCGGGTTTTTCACGGGTTCCCATTTTTTCCATTCTTACACGAACTTGACTTTGAACCCCCTTGCACCCCACCTCGCCTGGGCGAAATTTATGCTCGCCTGGGCGAGTTTTTCACGGGTTTGCCACTTTGCACGATTTAGTTAATTGACCCCCTTCAACCCAGCTGCACCCCACCTCGCCTGGGCGAGAAATAATCACACCTAGGCGAGGTCATCAGACCTGTACACTTTTTTTTCTTTTTTTTTTTTTTTTTTTAACATTTAATTTTGTAAATTAATAAAATCCTACACGAAAAGAAAAAGAAACTACTTACCACTGGGTTGCCTCCCAGCAAGCGCTTGTTTAACATCCCGAGCCTGACGATTGGCACTTATTGAGATCAAGGATCACGGAGCTCCACTTGGGAAGGGCTCCTTGATATTTCGCCACCATGATATATCTTGAGCCTCTGTCCATTCACTTTGAACACATTTCCATTGTTGGGGTTTTTAACCTCCACAGCTCCTCCTGGCATCACCTGCAAAACCACAAAGGGACCAGACCATCTAGATTTAAGCTTTCCTGGGAAAAGCTTAAGCCTAGAGTTAAATAGCAAGACATGTTGACCAGGTTCAAAACTCTTCTTAATTATTTTCTTATCATGCCATTTTTTTGTCTGTTCTTTAAATTTCTTAGAAGTGTTGTATGCCTGCTCTCTGAACTCATCAAGTTCAGTGAGCTGCAACAACCTTCTATCAGCAGCAGGTTGTATTTCAAAATTTAAAAACCTCGTTGCCCAGTATGCCTTGTGAAGTAGCTCCACAGGCAAATGGCAACTCTTTCCATAAACCAACTGGAAAGGCGACATCCCAATGGGTGCCTTAAAAGCAGTCCTATACGCCCAGAGAGCGTCGTCTAATTTCCTAGACCAATCTTGCCTGCTACTGTTGACTGTTTTCTCCAGAATTCTCTTTAAAGACCTGTTGGACACCTCCACCTTTCCACTGGTCTGTGGGTGGTATGGAGTAGCCACCTTGTGGCGAACCCCATATTTGGTTAAAGCTTTTTCCATAACCTGATTACAGAAATGGCTTCCACCGTCACTAATGAGCACCCTTGGCACTCCAAACCTGCTGAAAATATATTTTCTTAAAAAGTTCACAACTACAGCAGAATCATTGGTGACAGTGGGAATCGCCTCCACCCACTTTGAAACATAGTCCACCCCCACAAGAATATATCTATTATTATAAGAAGGGGGAAAGGGGCCCATAAAATCTATGCCCCACACATCAAAAACTTCAACTTCCAGAATTCCCTGCAGTGGCATCTCATCTTTTCTGGAAATGTTCCCAGACCTTTGACACTTATCACAATTCATTACGTGGTTTCTAGCATCCTTAAAAATTGTAGGCCAAAAATACCCACTTTGCAAAACTCTTAATGCAGTTTTTTCGCTGCTATAATGACCAGCATAATGTGAATCATGACAATGCCAAAGAATCTCAGGAATCTCTTCCTCTGAAACACAACGCCTAATTACTCCATCCGCACTCCTTTTGAATAGAAACGGCTCATCCCAAAGATAAAACTTAGCGTCATGTAAAAACTTCTTCCTTTGTTGCCAAGTTAGATCTTTCGGAATAACCTTTGCTGCCAAATAATTTGCCAAATCGGCATACCAAGGCAAGGCGGATGTAGCAAAAAGGTATTCATCAGGAAAGTTTTCAGTTATTTCTACCTGTTTGTCTTTGTTTTCAATACTAAGGGAGATCCTAGATAAGTGATCGGCTATAACATTTTCCACCCCCTTTTTGTCCTTAATCTCTAAGTCAAACTCCTGCAAGAGCAGGATCCACCTGATCAGCCTTGGCTTAGCATCCTGCTTAGCCAAAAGGTGCCTTAATGCTGCATGATCAGTATAAATCACAACTTTAGAGCCTATGAGGTAGGCTCTAAATTTGTCCACAGCAAACACAACAGCCAACAACTCTTTTTCTGTAGTCGTGTAGTTGACTTGGGCACTATTCAACACACGACTAGCATAATATATAGTGTGGAAAACTTTATCTATCCTTTGGCCTAGTACGGCACCCACTGCGTGATCACTCGCATCACACATCAGTTCAAAAGGTTTACGCCAATCAGGAGCGACCACAATGGGTGTTGTTACCAATTTGTCCTTGAGGATGGCAAAAGCTTTCTTACACTCCTCATCAAACAGAAATTCAGAATCTTTTTCCAGTAAATTACATAGGGGTTTTGCAATCTTTGAAAAATCTTTTATAAAGCGTCGGTAAAAACCGGCGTGCCCAAGAAAACTCCTAACCCCTTTTGTATTTACTGGATGAGGCAAGTTCTTTATTACATCAATTTTGGCCTTATCTACCTCAATCCCTTTTTCAGAAATTTTGTGCCCCAACACAATGCCTTCCCTGACCATAAACTGACACTTCTCCCAATTCAGGACCAAATTGGTTTCAGTGCATCTATTCAAAACCTTTTCAAGATTAGCCAAGCATGCATCAAAGGTTGACCCGTAGACCGAAAAGTCGTCCATGAATACCTCTATGCAGTTTTCAACCATGTCAGAGAAAATGGAAAGCATGCACCTTTGAAAAGTTGCTGGTGCATTGCAAAGCCCAAAGGGCATTCTCCTGTAGGCAAAAACTCCAAAGGGGCATGTAAAGGCCGTCTTTTCTTGGTCTATCGGGTCAACACAGATTTGGTTGTAACCCGAATAGCCATCTAGAAAACAGTAATATGCGTGTCCAGCTAATCGCTCCAACATTTGCTCCATGAATGGGAGAGGGAAGTGGTCTTTCCGGGTGGCATTATTCAATCTCCTATAGTCAATGCACACTCGCCACCCGGTGACCGTCCTAGTGGGGATTAATTCATTATTTTCAAATTTTATCACTGTTAACCCCCCTTTTTTAGGCACC
Source organism: Crotalaria pallida (assembly GCA_037953625.1). Taxonomy (NCBI): domain Eukaryota; kingdom Viridiplantae; phylum Streptophyta; class Magnoliopsida; order Fabales; family Fabaceae; genus Crotalaria; species Crotalaria pallida. The sequence goes on from CM075653.1 coordinate 32,483,709, forward strand.
ACTTGCACCGGGCTAACCCAGGCGCTGTCAGAGATGGGGTAAATTATGCCAGCATCTAAAAGTTTTACCACCTCTTTCCGGACTACCTCTTGGAGAGTGGGATTAAGTCTTCGTTGAGGTTGCCTGACCGGCTTAAAATCCTCCTCCAAGAGAATTTTATGCATGCAAAAGCTCGGGTTGATACCCTTCAAGTCAGACACAGTCCATCCTAAAGCATTTTTGTAGTGCCTTAACAACCTAATTAATCTATTACTTTCAAGTTCGGTTAAGGCACTACTTATTATAACAGGAAAAAGTTTAGTATCATCTAAGAATGCATACCTGAGGGTGGAGGGTAGTGTTTTCAATTCGGGCACAGCTCGTGCCTCCTTGTTGTCTGGCATCAGTGCCTTCAGCTGATCTGTCCTTGTGAAAGCCTCTGGTGCATCCAATTGGGACACCACAGCATCTACCTCTTCATCTCCACAGCTCCCCAGTACCAGAGCTGCTTCCACCACGTCTCTGAGCCCATTCCTTTCAAAGGCGGATGTGACCATAGTATCTATCACGTCCACTGCAAAGCACTGTGAATCTCCCATAGGGCTCTTCATCGAACGGTACACATTAAAAGAGACTTCTTTTTCATGGACCCTGAGTTTCAACTCCCCTTGTTGCACATCAATCAACGCTCGCCCAGTAGCCAAGAAAGGCCTACCAAGGAGGAGAGGAATGTCAGAATCCTCCTCCATATCCAATATGACAAAATCTGCGGGGAAAATGAACTTGTCCACTTTGACAAGGACATCCTCCACCTTCCCATATGGCCTCTTCACTGAACGGTCAGCCAACTGCAAACACATCAAGGTTGGCTTCACCTCACCTATCCCCAGCTTCTTGAAAATGGATAAGGGCATGAGGTTGATGCTTGCCCCCAAGTCACACAGGGCTTTACCAATGTCGAATCCTCCAATGTTGCAAGGAATAGTGAAGCTGCCTGGATCCTTCAATTTTTGAGGCAACTTCTTTTGCAATATAGCACTGCATTCTTCAGTGAGGGGAACTGTCTCATCATCCTGCATCCGCCTCTTATTTTTGAGGAGTTCCTTCATGAACTTTGCATAAGTAGGCATCTGCTCCAACGCCTCTGCGAATGGGATGTTTATTTGGAGGCGTTTGAAAACCTCCATAAACTTTGCAAATTGCTTTTGTGTCTCCTCTTTCTTCAACCGCTGGGGAAACGGAACTCGTGCTCCAGCTTTTGGAATCACCTCCTTTTTCTGACTTCCTAGTCCAGCTGATGTTTCTGATTCAGGAGGTTGTTCCTCAGGTGCTTTTTGAGGCTCCATTGCAGTTTCAGAAATCACCTCCTTTCCCTTTGGAAGTGGCTCCTCTAACGACTTGCCACTCCTTAGGGTAATTGCCTTACAGTGCTCCTTTGGGTTCGTGATGGTGTCGCTAGGAAATGAACCCTGTGGCCTCTCTGAAAGTTGCTTGGCTATCTGACCAACCTGGACCTCCAGATTGCGGATACTGGCTCCCTGATTCTTGAAATTCTGCCTCGTCTCTTCCACAAACTTAGTTGTAGACTTGGCCAATTTCTCAATAGCCAACTCCCATGCTGCTGGTTGTTTCTCTTGTTGTGGTGGCTGGAGTGCAGGGCTGCGCCAAGAGAAGTTGGGATGATTCCTATACCCTTGATTGTAGGTATTAGGAAAATTACCCCGCTGGCCACCACCTACAAAATTCACTTGTTCATCGCTCTGCTCAGCTTATTCAGCGCCACAATTGCCATTCTGATGGTTCCCACCGCAGAAATCACATACTAACTCAGAAACAGGGGATGCTGAAGATGATGATGGATTAGACACTGCTGCAGCCAATTGCACCTGGCTTAACTGTTTATTAAGACTTGCAATTTGCTGTTGCATCTCCTTATTTTGGGTAAATAGCGTTTGCATCTGAGCCAGGTCTATATCAGCTTTTCTGAGAACTCCCCTCTCAGAAGTGTGGCTGCTGTTATGGGCCATTCTTTCAATCAACCCAAGTGCCTCTGGGATGGTTTTGCTATCAAGTGATCCGCCAGCTGCGGCATCAATCATCCCCTTAGTCGAAGGCCTCAACCCGTCGTAGAACGACCTAACTTGCATCCACTCTGGCATACTGTGAGTTGGGCACTTTTTCAGCATTTGTGAGTACCGTTCCCAGGCCTCATGCAAATTTTCACCCTCCTGCTGAGTGAAGGCGTTGAGCTCCTGTCTTAGCCTTGCCTGCTTTGATGGTGGGAAGTACTTGTCTATAAATTTTCTGACAAGTGCCTCCCACGTTGTGAAAGTACCCTGTGGAAAGGACATCAACCAGCTCTTCGCCCGATCTCTGAGTGATAGGGGAAACATGCGGAGTCTGACGGCATCATCCGAAACACCCTGGATTTTGAAGAAGTCCAGGATGCTTAGGAAGTTTGCAATGTGTTCCCCTGGATCCTCACTGGGTGCACCACTGAACTGGTTCTGTTGCACCAGTTGAATGTACGCCGGCTTGATTTCAAAATGTTGTGCAGTGACAGCCGGCGAAGCTATACTTGTGGCGCAAGAGTCCGTGTCAACAATGCCATACTCGGCCAGAGTTCTTTCTCGCTCTGGCGGTGCCTCAGCCATTTGTGCTATTCGGTTATCTCTCGCTTGTCTGGCTACTCTCCTGTTGGCTCTTGCAGTACGTTCTATCTCACTATCAACTAGAAGATTATCTGTACCTGCACTACGCAAATGCATACACAAGAAGAGTCAAATAGCACTGCTCGCAATCAAAAATAAAAAAAAAAAAAAAAAATTAAATAAACGAAATAAAATATGTACTAGAATTCATGTAATCTGAATCAAAACACAAACTAAAAAAAAACTAAAATGAACGCCGCTCCCCGGCAACGGCGCCAAAAACTTGTTGGGATTCTGGCAAGTGTACCAGATCGTACAAGTAATATAATTGGTAAGACCAAATATCGTTCCACCAGGAGCAGTCGATTTTAGTTAATTAGCTTAGTTGATGAAAATTACGTGACAAAAGTTTGATTGGAAGTTGGATTTTAAATTTGAATTAAGATTAATATTAAAAAAGTAACTGATTGAAACTTATGTTTGGAAAAGCAGGGAACGTAACATCATCGCAGACTCCCTAGATGTTTAATTCTAAATCGATGTATTTTCTTTAATCCGAATTCAATTTGCAAGGGTAGAAAATGCCTAATTCCTTAGGTCGTACTCGTTTCTTAAGAATTGATCTCCCTTGATTCCTCAAGTGGAGCCTCAATTCCTAATCATGAAAATTATAGAACAATCAAATTAAAAGAATTACCCAATTTGTAGAAGATATTCCTATTCCTACACACATGGGTTGTTGAATATTAGGCAATTTCCTAAATTAATATTCCTATTAACATAGAAAAACCATGATTATGAATTGATCAATTTCATAATAGTAACTAAGAACATATTCAAACACGGTATCAAACATGAAAAATACATCAATTTATTCCATAAACATCAATTGGGATCCATGCGAATCTGTTACATTCCCAATAACGGGTTTAGCTACTCATAAAAATAGAAAAACAAGAAAAAGAGATGATAAACATTGAAGAGTTCATAATTACCACTCTAGAATTGATCTTCTTCTTTTCTAGAAGCCCTGAAAAACCTCCCTCTGTTCCTCGCCAAAAAAAAAACTCCTCCCAATCCTCATTACCAATCCTCATATATTTCTCCCCAAAAAAAGATCAAAACAAATCCCTTTCAAATCCTAAAAGATAGAAAATTCGTAACTGCACATCTGCGACACTCGCCCAGGCGAGAATAAGGCTCGCCTGGGCGAGTTTCTCACTGAGAAACTTAGAACTTTAAACCCATTTTTTTAAAACAGCAAACCCCACTCGCCTGGGCGAGTAAAAACCTCGCCTGGGCGAGTCCTGCACTTTTTCACTGATTTTCATCGCTTTGCTCCGAACTTCTGATTCCAAGGCTTGCTTTTTCCTTCTTTTCCATAAATCATCAAATTAAGCCTCTAAAACCTGAAATTCACAACAAATTGATACAAAATCCTCACGGATCTCATTCAGCACATTAGTAAGCGAAATTTTCATCTTTTTCCTAAAATACTTGAGAAACAAGCCAAAATTACTGAGAAAAAGGGGTTAAAATTCATCCAAAAACATCATAAATTGAGCTCAAATCAGATTGATCCGAACTTGATCTGTCATCGGCTCAGTGTTTATCCGACCGCCAAACCGGTCGCCCAAAAGAAGAGAAGGGTTGGCACCGAAAAGGCGGTAGTGATAGAGCAAAAGGTATCCGAGCTCCTTTCCACCGGGTTCATAAGGGAGGTTAGCTACTCGGAATGGCTCTCCAACACCGTTCTGGTCAAGAAATCGAATGGGAAGTGGCGCATGTGCGTCGACTATACCGATTTGAACAAAGCATGCCCAAAGGACCAGTACCCCCTCCCCATCATCGACAAATTAGTGGACAACTCATCTGGCTACCAACTCTTATCTTTCATGGATGCATACTCAGGATATAATCAAATCCCGATGTACCCTCCTGATCAGGAGAAAACGGCCTTCATCACTGAAAGGGAAACTTACTGCTACACGGTAATGCCTTTCGGGTTGAAAAACGCTGGCGCAACCTACCAGCGTATGATGAACAAGGTCTTCTCGGGAATGATCGGACCTACTCTTGAGGTGTACATTGATGATATGATAGCTAAGAGTAAGAAGAAGGAGGACCATCCTCGGGACCTCGTGGCTATTTTTGATAGAATCAGAAAAGTTAACATGCGCCTGAACCCTGATAAGTGTACCTTTGGGGTCCCAGCCGGGACCTTTTTAGGTTTCATGCTCTCGGAGAGGGGGATCGAGGCCAACCTGGAGAAATGTCAAGCTATTCTGAACATGCACAGCCCATCTAATGTCAAAGAAGTTCAAAGGCTAACTGGTCGGATGGCGGCCCTCTCCAGATTTCTCCCTCAAGTAGCCAAGAAAGCTTTACCATGGTACCAGTTACTCAGAAAAAACAAGAACTTCCATTGGAACGACTCTTGCGAACAAGCGTTTACAGAGCTCAAGCAATACCTCTCGGCCCCTCCCGTCCTCACCAGTCCTCGGGAAGGGGAAACTTTGTTTTTGTATTTGTCCGTAAGTGAATCATCTGTTAGCTCGGTCTTGGTCAGAGACGACTCGGGAACCGAGCGTCCCATCTACTTTGTCAGCAAGGCCCTCCAGGGGCCTGAGATAAGATATTCCAGAATTGAAAAACTCGCCTTTGCTTTGGTGATTGCTGCTAGGAGACTCCGGCAGTACTTTCAGAACCACCCCGTAGTACTCAGAACAACTCAGCCAATCAGGCAGGTCCTCAACCGACCAGACTTGGCTGGAAGGATGGTGTCGTGGTCTGTTGAACTATCTGAGTTCGACATCACCTACGAGCCAAGAAAAACTCTCAAGTCCCAGATTTTAGCAGATTTTGTTTCAGAGCTATCAGATTCTACTTATTCCAACCCCTCCCAGCCATGGAAAATTTATGTTGATGGCTCCAGCCACAATAAGGGGGCAGGAGCAGGGATAATCCTTGAAAACGCAGCTGGCATTTGTGTGGAGTACTCCCTCAAGTTCGACTTCCCCACCTCGAACAACCAAGCAGAGTACGAAGCGGTGATAGCCGGCTTGCGCATGGCCCATCAAATGGGGGCGTCAGAAATTGAAGTTTTCAGTGATTCCCAGCTAGTTGTATCTCAAATCAAAGGTGAATTCCAAGCCAAAGAACCAATCCTTCAGAGATATCTAGAACAAGTCAAAGCTCTCACAGATCTTTTTCCCCAATTCTCCATCACCCACATCCCTAGGTCTTCTAACAGCCGTGCAGATATCCTGTCAAAGCTCGCCAGTACTAAAGGACCAGAGAATAACAAAACCCTAATCCAAGAAACTGTTCACCAGCCGAGTGCTATCTTAGCTGTGTCTCTAACCACCAGCTGGATGGACCCCATTAAGCAGTATCTCCAGTTCCAAATCCTACCTACCGACTCCTCCAAAGGAAAGAAGATAGTAAGACAAGCGGCTCAATACACCATGGTCGGCAACATTTTATACAAACGGGGAACAGACTCCCCAATGCTAAGGTGTCTGGACCGAGCGGAAGCTGATCTGGTACTAGCCGAGGTTCATGAAGGAATCTCGAGCCACCATGTGGGTGCGAAGGCATTGGCCCGCAAAGTGCTCCGAGCGGGCTACTACTGGCCTACACTCCTCAGCGACGCCTCGGAACATGTTAAAAAGTGCGATTCCTGTCAGTTCCATGGAAATGTTTTTCAGCGCCCCCCAACGGAGCTACATTCCATGATTGCACCATGGCCCTTCTATCAGTGGGGCATGGACATCATAGGAAAATTCAAAACAGCCCCGGGGCAGCTAAAATTTGTAGTGGTCGCAGTTGACTATTTCACAAAGTGGATTGAGGCCGAGGCGTTGGCTACAATCTCCTCCGCCAAAATTCAAAAGTTCTTTCTCAGACAAATCATCACCCGTTTCGGTGTCCCACACACACTGGTCACCGACAACGGTACCCAATTCACTGCTAAGGTTTTCCAAGAACTTGTCAATCACTTTCATATTACCCATCACTTCTCATCAGTCGAGCATCCGCAAACCAATGGACAGGCTGAAGCTGCAAACAAAACCATCATCGACGGTTTGAAGAAAAGATTGTTGGATGCCGAAGGTTCATGGGCTGACCTCCTTCCCGAGGTATTATGGTCAATCAGAACGACCATACACACCTCAACAAGTGAAACCCCGTTCCGACTTACCTACGGTTGTGACGCTTTGTTACCTATTGAAACTCGGATCCCTACCTTCCGTATATCCGAGCGACCAATAGAAGTAAACGAAGATTTGTTAAAGGAAGAGTTAACCCTCAGCGAGGAAATCCGATCATTAGCCTCGGACCGAGAGAAAAAAGCTAAGGAAAGACAATCCCGAGAGTACAACAAATGGGTGGTTCCGAGGAGTTTTGCTGTGGGAGACCTGGTCCTTAGACGAGCTGACATTGGACGGAAAAATTCAAGAGAAGGGAAGTTGGCTAAGAACTGGGAAGGTCCCTACCGAGTGATCTCGAAGACAGGCTCGGGGGCCTACAGACTTGAAACACTAACCAACCAACAGTTGAACAACTCCTGGAACGCCACCAAGCTCAAACCATACTATAGCTAAATGGGAGCCACAACACTGTCTGCAAAGATGAAATTTTATCATTTTAAATTCCTGTCATTTATCTTTAACATGATCTTAATTATCCTTTTTTGTATTTGACTCCCGTTTACAAACGGATCAAGGAAATTCGATGGAGCTTTTAAATTCTCGTATTCTCTTACTGTTAACGTACTATCCATTTCCCCTCGGCTCGCCACCGAGGCGAACTTGGATGTTTATGCATGACCTTCTAACAAGGACATATAAACTAACAATTGCAAGTACTTTCATGAGATGCCCGGCCAAAAACTAAAAAGAGTTCTATAATGCCGAGGACCGAGGATCCCACCTAGGCCATAGGTCGGAGATTCGAAATCTAAAACAACAGTTTATAACGAGATAAAACACAATACTAGATCATAAAGAACAGAATAAGATTCGCTTCTTACAAGAACAATGTTGCAAAATAAGATTCACTTCTTACAAGAACAGAATAAGTTCAAATTACCAAATTACACAGGAAAACACAGCAAAATACATCTCCAGGGAGTTAATCCTCGTCTTCGGACAAGGCAATGGATGACCCATCAAAGTCTTCTTCACTTTTCTCCAACTTCAGGGGGTTCGGCAGGTTAGGTGCTGATAAATCCACTTCAGCATCATCACGATAATCGATCATCCGATCACCATCAACCCCATAATATGGGCTAGTCCCAACCACTCGGATTCCAGGGTTCAAGAGCATTAACTGTTTGACAGCATTCACAAAAGAGTCGACAGCACCATGATCCCAGTTGAAGTGGTTCTTGCAAGCCAGTACCTTATGCTTCAAAGCCTTCCGACGAGTTTTGATCAACTCCCTCTGCACTTCGCCCAGTTCCCCTTGTAACCTAGTCACTTCGGCCTCCGACCTCGTCAAACGACCAGCAACACCTTCCAGCTCGTTAACCCTTTGACAAGCTTCAGTCAGCTTCGCCTGGGCCGCCTGCAGCAACCTTCCTTTCTCAGCATCCTTTCCAACCGTATCCTCCAGAGCCTTTAGAGCAGTCTCCCGAGCTCTCTCCGAAGCGTCAAATCTTCTTTGAAGCTCGGCGTTTGCCTCCGTTAGAGCTCGGAGATTTGCCTCACTTTCCCTCACTTGGCTTAGCAGATTCTTGGTTTCAGCAGCAGCATCTTTCCTCTTCTCTTTCTCAGCCGACGAGAGGGTGGCACTGATGTCTTCCGCATTCTTGCTTAAATGAAACATATAGCTGGCGGCCCTCAGCATGTTTCGGCCCAAAAGGTCACAATGGCACCTTAAGGTGCTTGCCGTCTGATCCGACAACCTTTTTTCATCGTTCGGCGTATAAACCAAGCCGATGAATTTCTCATTTAGCTTCCTTGCCCAAACACTCTCCTCGTCCGGGTCAGACAAATCGAACCATAGATTGGTCCTTTGAAGGTCGGCAACCTTCGCCTTCACCACCTCCACAGCCTTGCCTTTGCCTTTATCCAACATAGCCCTTTTGGCAAGAGGCACCCGATCCTCTTCATCCTCCTTTCCTTCCACTTGCACCAGCGGGATTCCAATAGCTATATTCCCCCCCTTTGTCGGTGAAGGACGAACAACCTGCACCACCTCGATCTCGGAGGGACAAGTTTCGGCGACAGTCACCGAGCGAGTGGCTTCCGAGGACATGTCTCCACTCCGAGAACCACTTGACCCAGCAGACGCCTTTGCTTTAGCAAGTTCCTTTATACGAGCAACAACCTTGTTTTCCTTAGCCATTTTTTCTGCAAAACCAAGAATCCAAATGTTAAAAAAAAAAAAAAAAAAAAAAAAATTATTACCAAGCTCGGCTTTTATAAGCTCCTGGGGAAAAAGAATGATCTTCTTGATATCTACTGGACCATTCCGTCTAAGATAGGAAAAGAAGGTATCACAAGTGATCCTCTCGGCTACAGATAGCTTGGACTCATATTGATACTGATAAAGTTTGGGATTGCGGTTAAAAAACTCGGGTGACCAAGACAACGGAAACCGAGGCTGATCACCCTCCATAAACCAACAGTCCCCGTTTCCGACGAATTGATACTTAATGTATAAAGGTTTAAAAGTCTTCCATGAATCTGTGAATTTATCGAAGAGGGCATGATCGTTGCGTGCTTTCAACGACACCCACAATCTTTGGCGCGACCCCTTCTCGAAGATGTTCACTTGCGGTATATACAACCATAGAAACGCTCGGAGCGAGCAAGTCAACTTTTGAGCTTCGCAAAACTTTTGAAAGGCTCGGATGAAGGCCCAACCGCTAGGATGTAGTTGGGTAGGAATCAAGCGTAACCGACGCAACAGCTCTATTTCTATTTCAGTAAAGGGCAACTTCACCCCCAGTCGAATGACAACTTCTTCATACATGAAAAACTCTTTGCGACCCGCGGCGATCGCCGTACACACTCGGTCGTTGGCTGCCGGTGAGCTTATTGCATAAGATGTCCCAGTTTTATCCGTGGGGCAGGGGAGTATGTGGGCTCGGATATGACTTAGATTACTGTTGACCAAAGCCGACGGGGTTCCAAGCACCTCCAAGTCAACCCAGTCATAATCTACAGAGTTCGGAGGCACAAGGAACTCCTGAGGATGTGTGATGCACCTTCGAACCATACCTGGGGAAAGGGAATACTCGGCGTCAGAATCTATAAAATCAAGATTTTTAAACAACCTAGCCCTAGGTTTATTAGTCCTATAGCCGAGCCTGCTACACCTTCCCCTAACCCTAACAGCTTTTCCCCAAAAGGGTTTCTCCCAGGAACGGTTCGAAGGGCGGCGGGATAGTTGGGCCCGCTCTTCCGCCGCTTGATACAACAGTTTCCTACCTTCCTCCTCCTTAAGGTTCCGAGGGTAATCTACTGATAGTGGTACTTCGGCCATCGGATCTACCATGCGATGGCAGAAGGGTGAAGGCAGAAAGTCCAGCACCTCCAGATCGGAAGACGAAGAAGAAGAAGAAGAAGAGGAAGAATCCTCAAGATCACTCAAACCCAGAATCCTAGACCACTCCTCATACTGAAGCCAATTAATACTCATAATGAAATCTAAACTTACCCAGAAATAAGCCCAGAAAACTAAAACACAGGAACAAAATCTGCAATCAAAAACCCAGAACCTACGGAGAATATGATTCAGCAGAGAAGGAAAGAAAAGCGAAAAACAGGAACAGAAGAAGAAAATCAAAATACCTGAGAATTGGAGATGAGAACTGGCACGAACGAACTGGGGAATCAAGAACAGAAGAATAACGGCGTAGGGAAATTATAATCCAAAAGCCAATGAGACGAATTTCAGAGAGAAGAGGAGTGTCAGAAGTCTGAGTTTGAAGGAAAGTATGAAAAAAGGAGGAAAAGAATAGTTGAAGGGGTGGTTTCCCCCCACGTTTGAAAATTTGGGCCTAATCACAAAAGCCCAAAAGCCTACATCGCGCCACTAAAAGGACACGTGGCGCACAACTAATGGAAAGAAGCATCTCGAAAACCCAAAAGGCAGCATGCACCATCATGACCCCTCTGACACAAGGCAGCACGTGTCGTAGAAGGACATCCAAACGTCCTTTCAGTCAGTCAATGGGACAGCGAGGCAGGGTGAGCTGTCCTGAACTCATTATCCCCTACCGAGCTTAACCCTCGACACCTTGAAGGTCACATACGAAGAACTCTCAGCTCGGCTCAAGACTCGAAAAGTCTTACCGAGCTAAGGGGCTTATGTGGTAGACCGACCCTCGGTCTACCCTATAACGCCCTCGGCCGACCAGAATACTCACTGGCCGACCAGAATTCTCATTCTGTCGGGTCACGCATCTTTGGGCCGAGTACATGCCATAGGACCCACCCTAACGACTCTGGACCGAGTACAGGGACCTCTTCCCTTAAAGAGTCCAAGCTAAGGGCGCGTGAGCCTAGCTCGCCAACCAGATAAGACTAACCGCTAACAGGATAAGGATGAATGACTCATCCCTTATCCTATAAAGGGACACGTCAGCCCTACTGGACCTCCGTACAGGCCCATAGGGTACAACACCGCTCCCCCTATAAATAGCTGTCTCCAGCTAGGGGCTCAGGTACGTTCTTTCTCCCTAATCATACACTAGCACACACTTGTGATTAGGGAAACCCTAGTTATCCCAACTGGATAGCTAGCATACCAACAAAATCACACAGTAACATCAGACCGTATTCTAGCTCTTAGGTCTTCCATACCCTTGAGCTAGGGTTATACTCTGAACATTGTGTCTAGGACATAACAAAGTAGAAATGAAAATGTTATGTTAAAACCAAGTTTCAGTGTTATCTGTTACGAAACACTCGAGTAAAAGGCAGGGTACTCGAGTAAAATGCTTTCAAAACAATGTAAAATGAACAAGAACACTCGAGTATTTTGTCTGGTACTCGAGTATCGAGCATGACCTGAGGACAAGTTTAGGTCAAACACTCGAGTCATTCAAGGTCACTCGAGTATTCTGGAAAGGTTCAAGAACACTCGAGTAACCCATGAACTACTCGAGTAAATTGTTGAATTAAAAACCCAAATCCTTAGAAAGTCATGAACACTCGAGTAGTTTTAAGAACACTCGTGTAATCTGGAAAAGTTAAGGAACACTCGAGTGTCCCGAAGTTTACTCGAGTAAATGGTTCAGAACCTGAAAACACCATTTTCAATTCTGACTTAATAAACTAAGGAATTATTAATAATAGTCCAAGGGATCAAGACCTAGAGAAATTTATTAATACAAATAGATCGTTTGGTGACGGTCCTTTTTGATAAAGAAAATAAGCCTAGGTGGCCTGTAAAGTATTAATCAACTTCCCTTAAGTCTAAAAGATAAAATGCATTCATTCTGGAGTTTGGATGGTAGGACGTATTTCATGTTTGTTAAACATGTGGAGGGCCTCTGGGAGTGCCAATACGCTTGCTTGATGACACGTTGTTGACGTGGTCGGCTTAGTGGATGCCGATATGGATATATCGTTTGGATGACGGGATATGCTCGGGTGGCATGGATACCAAGCTTGTCGTGTACATTCTAGGTGAATGTACGAATGGTTGTATACCTAGGAATACAACGCACTGTTGAGTGCTGGGTTGTCAGGGATGGACGTCAGAGAGTGACATAGTATTATGATGGAGATAGGCTTGAGAGCTAAAGTCATGCATCATGCCATTCATTTAATTCAACTGTGATAAATGAACCAAGTGTGGGCATCTTACTTGCATTCAATATCTGCTAAGTGTTAAATGTGATTGATATTAATTGATGCATATTTACATGCTTATATTGCATAATTTAGTCTCTGTCGATTATGTGTATAGAATTGCTTACCCCTATACCCTTGTAGGTGATGTCTCGCTACATTGCTTGCATCGAGATCCGGCCACTTCCTAGTGGCATATGGATCTATGAGGACCATCGTGCGGTGTTCGAGGGGGAGGTAGAGATTACCTTGTACCACCCGAATCCGCTGATACGATTCCGTCCTCGTAGGTTTAGGATTCCCATCATATACACTATGCATGTACCCCCGTTTTACACTTACCATGGACCACCTCCCATGCGACCAGCTCGCTCTTACCATAGTTTTCGTTTTCGACCTACCCGCTCTCACCCTTTTACTTCGAGAGTCATCCGCGAGGAGACTCCCCTATCTGATCCGAGGAGCCCAGTCAGGGTTTCACCATCACCTGACCCGGTACCCAGTGGTAGGGTACACTCTCCCTCGGATGAGATCGAGGAGGATCCGGTGGAGGACGAGAGTGGGGGCGAGCCTGTCGTGCATTCTACTGGGAGTGACTGGAGGGACGATGATCCCTAGGTACATGCATATGGTGTATGATGTGGGTCGGAGGATCCGATGTGTGGAGGTTGTGGAGGAGATTTGCTGCTGCTGTGATGATGATGTTGCTACTATCTTACTACTACTTTTTCTTTTGGGAGACTACTGCTGCTACTACTCCATCTGATGCTGCCAGATCTATGTGACTATCCCCAGAGTTGTATATTTTGTTATGTACATATTGTGGATATACTTTTGGAGTACTTTAGGGTTTTGGTCACTGATCGAGGCCGTACCCGATCAAAATAAAAGGTGTTTATTCTGTAGTACTAGGAAGGTGATCCTAGGTCGTTTCCCAGCGAATATCGGTCTAGGCAAAGTATCAAACACGTAGTGTGCAGTAAAATGGGGGGGGGGGTTTGTGTGTGACAAATGTGAATAACAAAACATAAACAGAATATAAAAACTAAGAAAAATCAGAAACAAAAGCAGGCAAACCCCTTTGGCTACGTACACTACTCAATCCTAGCTCACTAAAGATCGATTCCTCTCCTCTCCTCTATCCAACTCGTGATAACCAAATACTAAGCGAAAATTCAGTTATCACTCCAAACCCTAACTTCTAATTAAGCATCAGAAACCAGAATTGGAGTTTTTACGAGTTAATACAAATTAAGCATTTATATTCATGTATTATCTCTACGAAATGGAATTAAGCAAACCACTACACATCGATAAACATGAAAACAGAGAAGAGAAAACGAAATTTCATTAATAACAAGAGCTCAAGAGTAGATAATACAATACCAAAGGGATTAACCCTTGAAGTTTAGCCTTCCATGGCCATAAATGGAGAAAAACGAGTAGAAATGGGGAAGAACAAAACCCTAGCAGCCACCACCACTTGGGAGAGCCAAGAGAGAAGTTCTAACCTAGAGAGAGAGTGAGAAATCTGAAATGAAAGTGTGTTCTTGGGGGTTACACGAATTTCCCCTCTTAAGACACAAAATGGGCCCAAAACATGGGCCCAAATCCTAAGAAACACTATTCTGAAAATTACAATTAAAAAGGGACCTAAATGCAAATTACAATCTTCACTTCAATAATTCAATCTTCATTTCCAAACTTCCCAAAGTGTCCTTGTGCAAAATATTACCTGAAAATAGAAATAGAATTAATTAGGCTAAATAACCCAAATTAAACAATATTCGGAATATTAGTCCAATAAACTCTAAATCAATAAATCAAGTTAATCAATGTCAAATGGGCAACAAGTATCAATAATAGGAGTAAAATAATGCAAGGAATAATGGGAAATAAAATGCTCATCAAATACCCCCACACTTATCCTTTTGCAGTCCTGGGCAAAACCAAAAGATAGGACTATGAAGATCAATATGCACCAAAGTGAATCATGCAACAAGATGACTACAACTAAGAAATGCAAACCTAAGAGATTACATACTTCACAATGAATTCTAGGAAATGCAAAGAAATGGGCAAACTCAAGCACACAAAATGGTTAAGGATCAAAGAGTCAAAGCATCCTCGAACATCATCCAATTACTTCAAGTATGCAAAGAAACCAATGACATCAAGAGGATAGTCACAAAGATGATAGAAACTCACAAGGATCACTCAAAAGTGTTTACACTCAAGTGTTTGGGGTTAATCATTATTTACACTCGAGGCACATCATGAAAAACAAACACAACCATAAGCTTGACAAGCCTCTAACATCAACCATCAACACCCATGCACAAAATGATCAAAAGGTCTTTTAAGGGTTGTAATGGGGCCAAGGACAAGGTAGGATAAAAAATATGGGAATGTAGCTAAAACCAAGGGAATAGAGGAGCAATGGGGAATAAGTAAAAAGTAAGCAAAATCCACCCCAAAATCAACAACCACTAATTCCAATCCTCTTTGCCTCAACAACCTTTTATTCACTTTTTTTTTTCTTTTTTTTTTCTCTTGCTTTTTTTTTTCTTTTTATTTTTTCATTTTTTTTTTTGCATTTTTGTCTTATATTTTTTTTTTTGAGAGATATACAAAAAGAAAAGAAGAAACAACACAAATGGCATGAAGATGAAACCATAACTATAACAACCAATGAGGCAAAACCAAGAACTCAACCAATTAAAGCATAAAGCACACTTCTTACCTAATACCCATTCACAAAACAATTCCAAAGCTCCAAAATTCCCTAAGGTTAGGACAATCATGGTTTTTCAGTCATAGGCTTGTAATGAGCTAAAGAACAAAGAAAAGGGATATAAAGGCTCAAAGGGGCTATCAAAGGATAAATTCATTCAAGGTAGGCTCATATGGCTAGTGGCTTATTCAAGAAAAAACAATGCCTAAATCATTTCAAAATGTGCATGAGCAATCAAGTATCAACAAGAGTCAATTCAAGTTCTAGAGTGCAAGTAATCCAGAGTGCAATCACACATGAAAGAAAATTAGGTGGCATATATAGCAATCCACCCACAATTAAGGCTCAAATCCTCACAAAAGGGACAATTCTATCACAGTGTTACCACCTCTTAATTATCAAAAGCAACTTTACACACAGAAATGCATGAATTCAGACACAAGATACCAAAACTCTACTAAAATGAAGCAAAAACATGCAAGAAAATGCCCAAAACTAAGCAAAACCTAAAAAAAATCAAAGCAAAATATGCAACCTAAACTACTCTCCCCCCACACTTAAATCACACATTGTCCTCAATGGAACACGATTAGCAGAATCAGACAGATATAGACAAGTGTAATAAAAAGAGTAAGGAAGGATAAAAGGAGACTCCCTAAGTCATGGTAGTTCAAAAGTGGGGTCGACCAATGAGGCCTCCTCCACAGGTGCATCATCCAAAGAAGGGGTGGTTAGGAAAGGCTTGAGTTGTGGCCATTGACTTTGAAGCTCTTGTTCGTGGACTCACTCTTGATCTCCACAGTGCCATAAGGAAACACTTGGGTGACTACAAACGGTCCAATCCATTTAGAGCGGAGCTTTCCACTCATGAGTCCAAGCCTAGAGTTGTAGAGCAAAACTTTTTGACCAACCAAGAACTCCTTTCTGGAAATGGAGTTATCATGAAGCTTCTTTGTCTTCTCTTTGTAGAATTTGGAGTTGTCATAGGCCTCCAAGCGGATCTCATCTAGCTCACTCAACTGCAGCTTCCTCTCCTCACCCGCTTGATCAAGAGCTAAGTTACATTGCTTCACAGCCCAATATGCACGGTGCTCTATCTCCACAGGCAGGTGGCACGCCTTACCAAAGACAACCCGATAGGGTGACATCCCTATGGGTGCCTCGTAAGCGGTCCGATGGGCCCACAGAGCATCCTCCAATCGTGTGCTCCAATCCTTTCTATTAGGCTTCACCATCTTCTCCAAAATCCGCTTGATCTCTCTATTTGAAATCTCAGCTTGCCCGTTAGTTTGGGGGTGATAGGGTGTAGAAACTTTGTGCACAACCCCATACTTCTTGAGCAAAGCTTGCATGGATCTATTGCAGAAGTGTGTGCCTTGGTCACTGACTATGGCTCTAGGTATGCCAAACCTGCAAAGGATATTAGACCTGACAAAATCTACAACAACCTGAGCATCATTAGTCCTGGTGGCCTTAGCTTCCACCCATTTGGATACGTAATCCACAGCAAGTAAGATATAATAAAAACCAAAAGAAACAGGAAAGGGGCCCATGAAATCTATACCCCAGACGTCAAACACCTCACAAAACAACATAGGTTGTTGCGGCATCTGTTGCCTCCAAGATAGGGAGCCTCCTGCTCTTTGACACTGCTCACACGAGCTGCAGATGTTGCTCGCATCCTTGAAAATGGTAGGCCAATAAAATCCAGAATCCAGCACCTTTCGTGCTGTCCTTTGAGTACCAAGGTGGCCTCCCACTGGTGAAGCATGGCAAAATTGGAGAACCGATTGGATCTCCTGGTCTAGAATGCACCTGCGAATGACCTGATCACTGCAAAAACGCCATAAATAGGGGTCATCCCATACATAATGCTTGGCATCGCTCTTTAATTTGTCTCTTTGAGCTTTGGATGCCAAGGCAGGAAAAACAGAAGCAACCAGATAATTAACAATGTCTGCAAACCAAGGAGTTTGGGGAAGGGGATGAGAAACATGTAAAGATAAAAGCTGCTCATCCGGGAAGTCATCCCGGATAGGAAATGCATCCTCCTCTCTCTCTATCCTGCTCAAGTGGTCTGCGACAAGGTTATGCGCACCACTCCGATCCTGAATCTCAAGATCAAACTCCTGGAGGAGCAACATCCACCTAATCAACCTAGGTTTGGAATCTGTCTTTTTCAAAAGATACTTCAGAGCAGCATGATCAGTGTACACTACAACCTTAGAACCAAGCAAATATGATCTAAACTTGTCAAGTGCAAAAACAATAGCCAAAAGTTCTTTTTCAGTTGTTGTGTAATTAACCTGTGCTGCATCTAAAGTCCTAGAAGCATAATAAATCACATGCGACAGCTTACCAACCCTTTGGGAGAGAACTGCTCCCAAAGCATAATTTGAAGCATCAGTCCTGAGCTCAAATGGGAGGGTCCAATCAGGTGGTTGGATGATGGGAGTGGTGGTTAGTGCTTTCTTCAATTCATCAAATGCCCTCTTGCATTGGTCTCCAAATTCCCATGGGGCATCCTTTTGAAGCAACTTGGAAAGAGGAAGGGCAATGTTGTTAAAGTTCTGAATAAACCTGCGATAGAAACCTGCATGACCAAGAAAAGAACGCACCTCTCGCACGCAAGAGGGGTAAGGCAAATGTGATATTACATGCAGCTTAGCAAGGTCAACTTCTATGCCCTTGTGCGAAACAATGTGCCCTAAGACTATGCCTAGTTCTACCATGAAGTGACATTTTTCAAAATTCAAGACAAGGTTAGTCTCAATGCACCTGTTAAGCACCTTAGTCAAATTATCAAGACATGCATCAAATGAGGAGCCATAAACACTAAAATCATCCATGAAGACCTCTATGCAATGCTCGAGCAAGTCAGCGAAAATACTCATCATACATCTTTGAAATGTGGCAGGAGCATTGCATAGGCCAAAAGGCATCTTTCTATATGCAAATGTGCCAAAAGGACATGTAAATGTGGTCTTATGTTGGTCCTCTGGTGCAATGCAAATTTGAAAATAACCAGAGAATCCATCTAAGAAGCAATAATGAGATTTACCTGCCAGGCGCTCCAACATCTGATCAATGAAGGGGAGAGGGAAATGATCCTTGCGAGTCGCCTGGTTGAGCTTTCTGTAATCAATGCAGACTCTCCAACTGTTCTGCACTCTAGTGGGAATCAGCTCATCCTTCTCATTTTTGACAACTGTGACACCAGACTTCTTGGGGACAACTTGCACCGGGCTCACCCAAGTGCTATCTGAAATTGGGTAGATGATACCCGCTTGGAGCAGCTTGGTGACCTCTTTCTTAACCACATCAAGAATCTGGGGGTTCAATCGTCTTTGGGGTTGTCTCACTGGTTTAGCCCCATCCTCCAACAAAATGCGATGCATGCACATGGAGGGGCTAATTCCAGGAATATCCGCTAAAGTCCATCCAATTGTCCTCTTGTTCTTTCTTATCACATCCAGCAGTTTCTCCTCTTGATCAACAGAACGTGAGGTAGAGATGATCACTGGGAGTTTCTGCTCATCCTCCAAGTAAGCATATTTGAGATGAGGAGGGAGGGGCTTCAGGTCCAATGAGGGTGTCTGCATAATAGATGGAACTAAAGGGACAGCAGAAATGGATTCTGCTGCCTGCACCTGAACTAGTGAATCAGACTCATGCATAACAGATATGGGGTTAGGGTTGGCATAATCTGAATCTATAACATATGAATCATCAGATGCAGTGGCAGAGTCTAGAAACTGAGCTATTTCAGTGCATGCGGTGCACCATCCAGAGTTAGTGCATGATGGACAAGTAAATGAATCAGTGAAAGATGGCAATTCAAAATCATGATGCAAAAAGTCAAGCATATGCTCATCTATCAAATCATCAAGCAAGTCCACATGGAAAACAGAGTGATCCTCAGGAAAATGTTTCATAGCATGGAAAATGTCAAATCGGATCACACTGCCATCAAACTCCATGGAAAGTGAACCTGAATGCACATCTATCTTGGTTCGGGCTGTTTTCAAAAATGGCCTCCCCAAAATAATAGGAACATCATTACAGGGAGAGTCATCTTCCATATCAAGTATGTAAAAATCAGCAGGGAAGATCAACTCTTCAACCCGAACCAAGACATCCTCTATCAAACCTGCGGGGTGGGAAGTACTTCTATTTGCCAATTGAATCACCACACCCGTAGGTTGAAGAGGTCCAAGAGAAAGAGACTTAAAAACAGACATAGGCATGACATTTATGGATGCTCCTAAATCTAGCATAGCATTTTCAAACTTAACATTGCCTATGATGCAAGGTATAGAGAAAGTTCTAGGATCCTTACATTTTTCAGGAATGTGAGGGATAGGTTTACCTATGAGAGCGGAGACATTCCTTCCCATGCTTATCCTCTCATTGCCCTTGATTCTTCTCTTATGAGTGCACAACTCCTTAAGGAACTTCGCATACCTTGGAATCTGTTTTATTGCATCAAGAAGGGGTATGTTGACTTCCACCTTCCTGAATGTGTCAAGAATGTCCTTGTCCACCTCTTCCACCCTTTTGTTTTGAGGCACTCTTGGTGGGAATGGAAGAGGAACAGGAGGAGGTTGTAGGACAACAGCAGGGCTTGTGGTTGAAGTTGAGGAGGGTTGAGTTGGATGATTATCTTTGGTGCTAGCATGCTCACCTTCATCTACCACTTGGCTCTTCCCTTTAGAGGAAGCTAGAGCATCATTGTTGAGGTGAGGTTGTGGTGTGGGTGTGACAATCTGCTTTCCCGACCTCAGGTTGATGGCACTCACATTCTGATTCTGAGGGTTGATCACAGTTTGGGATGGCAACTTGTCAGAATTTTGAGATTGCAAGTTGTTGAGAGAAGTTGCCATTTGACCCATCTGATTTGTCAAAGTCTGAATGGATGCCTCTTGTCTCTGAATGGATGCTCTAGTCTCTTGTTGAAATTGGAGGTTTTGCATGGTCATTTGCCTCACCAACTCCTCCAAGGTAGGTTGGTTGGATGGAGGGGCTGATGGTGCAGGATGAACCACTTGCTGCTATTGTTGTTGTTGCCTTTGATGCTGGATTGGAGGAGGTACATATGGTGGTCTACTCGGTCCAGCGGTGTTCTGAAATGGAACATTAGGAGGAGGTTGTTGTTGTTGATCAGACCACTTCAGATTGGGATGGTTCCTCCATCCAGGGTTGTATCTATTGGAAGAGAGTTCATGATTGTGTTGTTGTGGGCCTCTATTGTTGTATATGTTTGCTGCATAGGCCTCGGGTTGGTCACCACTTGTCATCGGCTGTTGCTGCTGAAGGGAAGGGCATGCATCTGTGGGGTGCTCAATGGATGTGCATATGCCACACACTCTAGCAGGAAGTATCATCTTTTTCTGATTGACAGCCAATTGTGTGACCAATGTTGTGAGAGAATCAATTTTCTGCTCAAGCTTCTCAACCTTGCCCGAGTCTGCACCAACATCATTTACATCCCTCACAACTATTGCATCACTGTTGCTTCTTGCATGGAATTGTTGACAGTTGGAAGCCATCTTCTCAATTTTGCTCCTGGCTTGTAAGGGTGTCATATCTCCCAATGTACCACCACTCGCAGCATCTACCATGTTTCTTTCCATGAAGTTGAGACCTTCATAAAAGTACTGGATGAGAAGCTGCTCTAAGATCTGATGGTGAGGGCAGGAAGCACACAACCTCTTGAATCTCTCCCAATAATCATAGAGACTCTCTCCATGTTGTTGCCTGATACCAGAGATTTCCTTTATGATTGCAGTGGTCCTATTTGCAGGGAAGAATTTTTCCAGAAATGCCCTCTTCAAGTCATCCCAGCTTGTGATGGAACCAGGGGCCAAGTCAGATAACCAATCTTGTGCTAGACCCTCTAAGGAATGTGGAAATGCTCTGAGACAGACATGATCCTCTTGCACATCATGTGGTTTCATTGTGGTGCACACTATATGGAATTTCTTGAGATGCTTATGAGGATCCTCACCTGCAAGACCATGAAACTTGGGCAGCAAATGGATTAGTCCTGTTCTAAGCTCAAAAGGAACATCCTCATCAGGATACCGGATACACGAGTCTTCAATAGTGAAGGCAGGTGCAGCCAGCTCCCTAAGTGTCCTTTCCCTTGGTGGGGGTTGAGCCATGTTATCACAATGTATAGAATCAAATTGAATAAAAGTAGAAGGAATAGAAGAAATAGAATCAGAATTAGATGGACTATAAGATGACTCTGACTCACTATCTAATGACTGATTCCTATTTTGTCTAACTAATCTGTGATAGGTTCTATCAATTTCAGGGTTGTAAGGATGCAAATAACTTGGGTTGCCCCTAGTCATGTACCAAACAGAACAGCATCAACCATAGCATACTGTAACAGATATGCATGACCAAAATCGGCAACAAAATTTTTTATTTTTTTAAAATTTTTTTATTAATTTTTTTAAGCACCCTAAAATCATGAAAACATATCACAAAAAGTTTGAGGACAAAATTCAAAAGGGAACCAAGTCAAAAAATTAAAACAGTGACCAAAAACTAAGAAAATAGAACTTGTAAAATAAAAAAGAAATTAAATTCCGATATTGAAGATGATGCAGCGTAAGTCCCTTATGCTGGGCAGCTTGTGTTTTGTTAATGTTTTTGTACAACATTTTTGACAGCATTGGCACTGTTTTATTTCGCTGTCTTTGTCTTTGTATAACATTTGCCTTTTTTTTAATGCAAATTCTATTTTGTTTAACTTGTTGGATTATGTCATTTTTATGCAAGTTTTTCGTTCTAACTTGTTGCATATATACTGTATCTGAGATCGTTTTTGTGTAAGTTTTCTCTTTAACTTGTTGCGCAATGCAAGTTTATACTGTTAACTCGTTGCATGTTCGCTATTGATACCTCGGATCCGAATTGCGACTAGTTGTCATGTCATCAAGGAAACTTGTTCTGTTCAAAACGCAAGTCCTTGAGACTTGTTACACTTTTTTTAGTTGCCTTTTTTGATCGAACTTAGTCGGACCTGAGCTGTGGTCAACTGTTAAGTAACCGAGCAAAATTATTTTTAAGAATACAAGTCCTTTTTTACTTGTTGTATTCGGATTTAGTCGGATATGAAAAACACATGATAAAGAGAATTTTGTTGTCCTTCGTTATAACTTTAAATAAATAATTAGGTTGTGCTCGGACGACTTAGTAAGTGCAGTAATCTTATAAGTTTTCCTCTGAAAAAAGGTACTGTATATAAGTGCATACGGTAGGGATCTCGGATCCAGCCACCATAGCCAAGGTGGGTGTCCTCGTCCCCGATGTGAAAGATGTTGCTGAGTGAAGTTATGTGAGAACATTTCACAGCAAGCTGTACTTTATCGGGTGTCCCTTGTACACTGTGCTTATGAGCCGATCTTATTTACAAGATGTTGACTGTACATAGCGCCATGCAACATTTAGGTGGCTAGTGCTAAATGAGAAGCTAGTATGTACATATATAAAACTGTGGCACTTGAGTAAGGGCAAGTTTGTACTATTTCATTGATCGCAGATATGAGTTCATTGCCATTAAGGGAATTTAAGAGTGAGTATATAACAATGAAACAAGATGTAAAAGCAGATTGTGAAGATTTTAACAGAAACTAAAATGAAATGAAACTTGAACTTGAACTGAAGGTGCAGGTGTTTGCTGATGATATCCGGGGTAATCCTAACTGAAATAGGTTCTTAACTTCGCAACGTTCCAGGAATTCTTGAGCTCGACTCCCTCGAGGGTTTCTAACTTGTATGCCCCAGAGTATGTTTTTGAAACGACTCTGTAGGGGCCTTCCCAATTCTGGGCAAACTTTCCATCCCTTCGATTTTTGAGGGCGATGTCTGCTCTTCGGAGTACGAGGTCTCCAACCTCGAAGGACCTGGGTTGCACTGACTTGTTGTATTGCTTTTCTTGTCTTTCCTTCGCTTTCTTCTCTCTAGATGAAGCGGCTTCTCGGATTGTAAGTTCCATTGAGAATGTTTTGATAATGACAAAAGGTTTTGAACAAGCTACTAAGGTGTTGATTAAGTTTCAAGCTCAACAAACAACAACAAACATCAAAGGAAGAAGAGAGAACAAGCTCATGAAGACTTAGTTTGAGTATAATTGTAATATCATTTGCCTCTCTAGACTTAGTCTTTTATTTGATGAGTTTGGGTAGAGTTTTCTTAGAGGGTAGTGAATCTCATTTGATTGCATGATTATATCATAATTTGAGTTTTCACTTAACCTAAAATCAATAGGTGGCTTAAAGGTTTTAAAGGAAAGGTTTAGTTTTGAGAAAACAAGTTTGTACAGGTGTTAATCGATTAAGTCTCAGAATAATCGATTACTAATCGATTAAGCCAAAGTCTAATCGATTAAACACTGCTGAACTGATTTTTTAAAATACGATTTTCACTTCTCAAAATCAGTTTTCAAGTGCTCTAACTTTTGGGTATTCTACATAAACCTTTTCCTAATCTTTGTGATCATTAACCATCATTTTGATATTCATTTTACAAAGAATCAAGCCACTCTATTCTCTCTCAATTTCAAAGATCAAAGCTTTTCTATTTTCATATTCTTTGATCAAGAACTCTTGAATCTCTCATGTTGATTTTGTCATAGCTATTGGAAGAGATTCATAGGAGTGTCATTTTTTTTTCTATTGTGTTGTAATCTTTGCAAGAGGCAAGTCATCTACAACAAACAAGAACACTTGGTATGTCGATTATCATCAAGCAAATTTCTCATTGAAGAAGAAGAAGTCTTGGTTGTGAATCAAGCAAAGTGAAGCCTTGGTGTGTGGATTATCATCAAGCAAGTGAAGACTTGTTGTGTGGATTATCAACAAGGGGTAGAGGTTAGATTAGAGAGAAGATCAATAGGATTACAAGGCAAGGGTGTGGTATCCTTTGTAGGCTATCAAGAAGGGAGTCTTGAGAGGCATTTACTTGTAATTTGAGAACTCTAATTCCTCATAGTGAAGAATCTCTCTTGGTTGAAGAGGGGACTGGATGTAGCTTTCAAGTGGATGAAAGTGAACCAGGATAAATCACTGTGTCGTATCCCTAAACCCTTACTCTTTACATTCTTGTTGTTCATTGTGTTCTTGGTTGAAAACCTAGAAAGTGATTTTTCATAATTGATTGAATTGAATCTTTAATTGTGCAAATTGATTTGGGAAAATCATTTTCATAACCTAGGTAATCAATAAAAATATTGGTGTTAATTGATTGATTTTCGTATGCGATTGAAAAGTGATTTTTCAGTTTTTGATAGATTTAATCGATTAAGTACTTGCATAATCGATTAAGTGAATTTGATTTTTCTGGTCTTAATCGATTAGAATTTAGATTAATCGATTAAGTGCTGAAGAATTTGCAAAAATCATTAGTTTTGATTGTTTCGATTTGTTTCGTTCGAAAATCTTTCAAGGTTTCTTTTACACCTATTCAACCCCCCCCCCCCTTCTAGGTGTTCTCCTAGGGTTCCTTAGTTGTTTCAACCACCAATTGCGGTTTCCTCAATTGGTATCAGAGCTCGGTCGAAAGACACGAGCATAAGAGCTTTTTCGTAAAGATCCTTTAAGAAAATCGCAATGGGTTCCATGAATCCTTTTGGTGGTGAAGGTGCTTCGATAAGTCGTCCTCCACTCTTTAATGGTGATGGATACGCTTATTGGAAAGTTAGAATGAAAATCTTTATCCAAGCCATAGATAGTGAAATTTGGAAAGTAGTTGAAAAAGGTCCTCATATCCCTTCTAGTTTAGTTGAAGGCGTAGTACATTTAATCCCCGAGGATAAGTGGAAGGATGATGATAGAAAGAAAGTTCAATATGATTATAAAGCAAAGAATATCATTACCTCCGCTTTATCCTATGATGAGTTCTTTAGAGTTTCTCAATGTACTAGTGCTAAGGAAATGTGGGACACTTTACAAGTGACTCATGAAGGAACTAGTGAGGTTAGGAGAGCTAGATTGAATGCTTTAATGCGTGATTATGAATTGTTTCAAATGCTTCCAAATGAATCTATTAATGATATGCAAAAGCGTTTTACTCATATTATTAACCATTTACTTGCTCTTTGTAAGACTTTCTTACAAGGTGAACTTTCTAACAAAATGTTGAGATGTTTAGACAGGAATTGGCAACCAAAAGTAACGGCTATTGTTGAATCTAAGAATTTGGATGCTATGGATCTAGCAACACTTTTCGGAAAGCTTCAAGAACATGAAATGGAGCTTGGACGTTTAAGTATCAATGAAGAGTCGGATAAGAACAATGGAAGAAAGGGACTTGCTCTTAAAGTCAATAGATCATATAAAAAGAAAGAGAGTTCTGATGATGATGATAGTGAAGATTCCGATTCGGATGTTGATGAAAAAGAAATGAAACTTTTACTCAGGAAGTTTGACAAGTTTCTAAGGAGAAAATGAAGGTTGAACAAAGACAAAGGTAAAGAGAAGGATTCCCCACACTACAAGACCAAGACATCAAAAGAAGGTGTAGTTTGCCATAAATGTGGAAAACCCGGTCATCTCAAGTACTCATGCTCTAGGTATCTCAAGAAGAAGGAGAAAGAGAAGAAAAATTCAAAACACAAAAGGGCATATATAGTTTGGGATAGTGATGTAGAAGAGAAGAAAAGCACATCGAGTAGTTCGTCGGATGATGAAGAAGTTGCTAATCTCAACTTGCTTGTTCAAGTCAATGAAGAGGAAAGTTCAAATGATGAATCAAGTGAACAAAGCGAGGATAGCTATGTAAGTGATACTAAATCCGAAATTTCTTCTAAATATGAATTGTTATATAATGCTTATGAAGAAATGCATGAACAATTTGAAAAACTAGTTTTGAAAAACATTGAAAGAAAGAAGCTCATTTTGAAACATCAAAAAGAGATTTTAGAACTTCAAAAACAAGTTGATGAGCTTAATCTTGAAAATGAAACTCTTGATCTTATATATGCTAGTTCTTCTTGTGATTGTGCTAGTAGATTGAATATTGTGGTTGATTGTAAGAGTTGCAAGTTTCTTAAAGATGAAAATGTGATTTTGAAAAATAAGCTTGCAAGTTTTGTTGGAAACCAACAAGCGGGCTTAGCAATTACTAGAGGGGGGTGAATAGTAATCTGAATGCAACAGTGACTAATTTTCGAATGCAATTAAGTATAATTGATCACGTGCAGATTTTTCAGAAACATAGCAAGAACACTAGAGTGTTTTTAAGACTACTCGAGTAAAATCACAAGAACACTCGAGTCTTCTTAAGAATACTCGAGTAAATCGTGCAGTCAGCAGAAAAACAGTTTCTGAATTATATGCACTTTAATCAATATGAATTAATCCAGTCCAGAGCAGATTAATAAAAGAGTAGCAAGCAATTAATTAAAGCTATAACAACTTAGAAACAACTTAATTGCTGCAGAATCACTACTCAAAATTAAAAAACCCCTTTGAGTGAAACTTGGCAATAAAAGTAAAGAAAGCAATAAAAAGAGATAACACCACCAATTTATCCTGGTTCACTCTGACCTAGAGAGCTAGTCCAGTCCCCCTAAGAACCACTTAGGAGTTTCTACTAATCAAATTGTAAGAAATATTACAAGGATTGTTTGAGATAACCTCACTCAAACCTAACCCTTCCAAGAGTGTACCAAACTCTTGAATTTCTACCCCCAATTTGATTTGGTGATGAAGAACCTCTTCTTAAGCTCCTTGAAACCTTCAAGAGCCCCACCAAGCTAAGAACTTCTTAGTCTTTGTGCTTGAGAACCTCCCAAGACTTGAATTGAACCTAAGAGCCACTTAGGTACACTTGGTTACCAACCAAGATTTTGGAACAAGAAGTGTATGTGTATGTGGAGAAATCCAACAAATGATTTCCACAACAATTAAGCACAATCTCTAACTCTTTGAACAAATAATAATGATGAATGACTAGATTGAGTTAGAGAATTTTCACTTGAGAGAGAGAATTAGCAAAATGAATGTCTTTCCCAATAGACTTTAATGTTCTTGTTCCTTGTTCATGGCATTCAATTCTGATATAAGGGAAATACAATGAGAGAGTGAAATCAACTCTTTCATTCCATTTTTGCCCTTTTCCAACGGTTAAAATTTTGCTGTCAGAACCAAAATACTCGAGTACTTTTGACACTACTCGAGTGTTTTTCCCATCTTTCAATAGAAATGCCCATGTATTGAACTAACGGTCAAATCTCTGAATTGAGGCTGAAATACTCGAGTCTTTTGGAAACCACTCGAGTCTTTTGATACTTGAGTAACTTTAAGATTACTCGAGTGTTTTTATACTCGAGTGATTTTCAGACTACTCGAGTCTTTTGCCCAGAGATGATAAAAATTAAGTTTTTCAAAGATTAATTTCAATTCTCTTCTCAAGGAATAATTTTATGTAACCCCAACCTTTTTCATGCATTTAAAATTATTTATCCTAAGGATGAGATTACTTCCTAAGCTACCCACTCTCAATAAAATAAATAAAATTACATTTAAAGTAAAATTGAGAATGACTAGCTAAGTGATGCACTTGATCTTATGGACTTGATGAGCTTGAATTCTTCCGTTAAATCCATGATCTAATTATATTGTCATCATCAAAATAAATCCACCTCATTGGAGACTTGATTCTACAAGTTTCACAAATGGTGATATTAGATTGCGCACATTGTTAAATTTTCAAAGAGGAAATTCAAACAAGTTTGGTTTGGGTTATACTAATGCTAAGAGTAATTCTCATAGAAATGTTGTTGATTTTTCTAAAGTTGATTTCTCAAATGCACCAACATGTTTCTATTTTGGTACTCATGGACATACTTCAAATGTGTGTTATATTAAAGTGCATGGTATACCTAAAGGAAAGTTTGTTTGGGTTAAGAAGGGTGAGATTCCCTTAACTAACAAAAATGGATCCAAAATCATTTGGATACCAAAAAGCAAAGCATGATTCACTACAACATTTTTGGCTTTCTGCAACGGCACAAAACCGTTGCTAAAAGCCCAAAAACCGTTGCTGAAAGTATATGCAACGGTTTTGAAACTGTTCTCTAGGTGAGCGTTGCCTATTGTCAAAGGCAACGGTTTTTTGAAAAAATATAATAAAACTTAACCTACAAGAACAACATCAACAAAATATTCTCCCCCTTTTGGCATCATTAAAAAGATAAGAAATGTGAGAAAAGTCCTTTGCCAAAAGTGGAAGGTAAGTAGTTCACAATGGTATATAAAAAAAATATATAACAATAAAGACAATTCCAAAATAAACCACAGCTAGCAGTGTACCTATTGAGAAACGCGCGCTTCATCTCTGCCCAGCAGTTAATAGAATTCTTAGGTAATGTCACATACAATCGGAGAACTGGAGCTTGGAGGGTCATGGAAAAAGCTCGGCATTTGAGCCTATCTCCACCGCCATAGAAGTTCATAGCTCCCTCATAAGAGAGTACGTGCTCTTGAGGATCTGTCAAGCCATTATACCTAGGTATGTTGCTAGGTCAGAGGTATCCTGGTGGTGGTTCATAGGACATAACAGCTGCTGTGAAAGGGTGTCCAGGGTGAGAATCATCTAAGTCAGGTTGTTGATGGTCAGGGAGTGGTGTATGTGTTAGTTGGGTGATGACGGTATGTGGTGTTGTTAACGTTTGTGGTGTTAACGGAGGTGGTGGTGATGGTAAGTTTTGAGCTGGGGGTAGCACCGTGCCCCGTTCAGCTGGAAGTCCCAAAGGTTTTGGAAGTTCATTTGGGGTTGGAGCTTGTAAAACGGCTCGTTCAGCAAAACGCTGCATGGTAAGCTGCTGAAGATCCGCTATGGCTTGGCCTTGCTGTAACACCCCTAATTTTCGTCTCCCAAATAACCAAGGAATTAATTATGACCATTATTTTATAATCGATTTATATTAGTTTTATAGGTTTTAGTTTTTGTACATTATGTGTTTTTATGTATAAAAATATGGGATATATTTTTATATGGTTATTTTGTACAAAAATATGAATATTGTAATTTAGTCCTTGGGTTGGGACCTAATGGCAAAATTAAAAAGGTTGTTGAAGAAAGAGTAATTAATTTATTAATTTTTGAATTTTATCAGTATGTAACCGGTTACACGATGAACTCAAGAAACTGGGTTAGTGCGTTTGATGAGTAATCACGCGTTTTAACCCAGAATTCGCCACGAATCCCACTAATTGCATGTTGGAGGACGCGTGTCTTCCTGCATGTCAACGAATTCCTCTATAAATTGAAGGAATTCTGAAGGATTGGAGGTTGATGCACTTGATTTCTGATGGAGAGGCTGAAATTTGGGTTCCAGATTCGTGTTGAACAATTCGTCTTCTTCGTTGAGGGTAAGAGAGGGAAACACACCTTTCTGGAAAGCTTAAATCGAGAGCTTTCCAGTGATATACACCTTGTGAGCTAAGGGTTCTTGTGTGAGGAGGAATCAACCTTAGAAATTGGAGTTGGGAAACTGAACTCTGTCTTTTCTTGGTTCTGGAAGCTGAGTTCGAACTTTGATTCTGGTAAGCACCAATAACGTATAAGCTTCAAATCACTTTTATTTTCTAGTGCATGTTACCCAGATCAAGTTCTAATTGTTTTCCCCAATTTTATTGGCCAATTGCTATGTCAAATTTTCTGGTCTTTGAACCCTGTTGATGGAAATCGTGGCTGAGAGCAGAACCTAGGATTTGTGGGGAATCTATGTTGGATCCTTTCTCTCTGCATTGTTTTGGATCAAGCACGAACCTAAGGTAAGGGGGAAGCTTACTATTTGCTAGAATGAGAATAAATTGTGGTAGAATATAGGATGAGTCACCAAGAGACTCAAAGGGCATAAGTTGAAATGGATAGATGGCTTGGAGGCCAATTTGAGCTCAATTGTTGTTTTGAGCAACTTTAATTTAATGCATGCAAGCTACATAAATGCTGAATTCTGTGTTTGAGTGCTTAATTTAAGTTTTGTTGTGTTAAATTGTGTTTATGTGAATTTTCATGCAATTTGATACAATAAACTTGATGCATGCAATATGAATGTGTTTCTGGGTGTAAACATGTTTATGTTAAGGCATATGAACTTTGTGCATAATGAAATTTGGTTAGATTTGAGAAAGGAAGAAATTGAGTTGTTAAAACTCTTGTTTTAATGGCCTGACTGCATAATCTAACCGGTTACACGATTTTCGTAACCGGTTAGACACTGCAGATTTTCAAAGAAAATGAGTTTATAAAACAGTCCTGAAATCTTAATGGTTTCTGCTCAAATTTAAGCTTTAATTTCATTATACATGATTTGAACTTGAGTTGTCAAAGTTCTGATTGGGAAAGATCAAATTTAATGCCTTAAGTTAATGAAATAATTTCAAGAGGAAATTATGTTCATTAGAAAAGGAAAGGTGATTTAGACTTTTGAATGATATAAACATTGGTTTGAGGTATAAACATTGTTAAACTGCTTTATGGATTGGGTAGGGAATTTAAGAAAAAGGGTTTTTCTGAATTGCAATGGTAAACAGTTCAGGTCTGTAATTCTAACCGGGTAGCCTGGAACTGTAACCGGTTAGTACCTGAATCTGAAAAATAAAAAGTTAAGTTTTTGAATACCATTGACTTTGTTTTACCCAATCTAAGTTTAATGACATGTTTTGGGATATTTCAAAGGAGAATTTTTGTGTCAAAGACTATACCTCAAATAAATCATTCAAAAGAGAAATTGGAATATTTCTAAATCACAGTAATTAATGGAAATACCAACCTTAGTAATTATGCATGCAATACATGCATAGAGAAAGGTAATGAAATAGGTTGGCAAGGATAGTTTGTGATGTTCGGGTACTTGACCCTGTACTCTAGGAGTACTAAACTAATGCAACCAACTTGATGACACATTCTGGGAATGTGGCCATTGTCTGGGACATGGTTTCTTGGACACGTTCTGGGAACGTGATGCACACTCTGGGAGTGGTGCTTGATTTCATTCCATGTTTGGTTTGCGATACGTTCTGGGAACGTATATGAGTGTTCTGGGAACACATTGGTTTAATAATGGAATTAAACATAAAAACCAACCTTGATGATTGTGCATTCATATAGAATGGAAGTTTGGTTGGTAGGAACGTTTATCATATTCTGGCAATATGAGGAGGGTACTCCGGGAGTACCAAATTATAACCTACTTGATGACACATTATAGATATGTGGCCAGTGTCTGGGACCTGGTTTTATACGTTCTGGGAACGTATGTTGGTGTTCTGGGAACACTTTGATAAGCAACCTACTGGATGACACATTATAGATATGTGGCCAGTGTCCGGGACCTGGTTTTTGTACGTTCTGGGAACGGGATGCACACTCTGGGAGTGATGCTTATTTATCCAAGTATGGTTTGCTACACGTTTTGGGAACGTGATGCACACTCTGGGAGTGAATGCTTATCATCCAAGTATGGTTTGGCATTACGTTCTGGGAACGAATGTCAGTGTTCCGGGAACACAACGGTGTATTGGATGGACGTCCAAGATGGACTTTTAGAGGCCTCAATTGTGGAAGGAAATCATGCATCATGCCACCTGCATTGAAAGAATTAATAAGATTAACCAGGTGTGCTCATATGATTATGCATCATGATTTGGTACATGTTAACTTGTGGATGTTAGTTTTATTCTCATTTGATTATGCGAATACGTACAGCTAACCCCCATGCCCTTATTAGGTGTTGATCGTGCATCTAGCTTGCACAAGAATCAATAAGGGGAGATGTCCCTTAGGAGCTTGCAGAGTGTAGAAAATGTGGGTTGGGAACCCGTTGTGCAGATATCGAGGATCCGACCAGAAGGATGTTTGGACAAGGGACCAGTGACCAGCTCTATGACATTTTTATTTTTAATAGAATTTATATGCTACATATTTTGGAAAAAGGTATCATAAAAGGAATTCAGTTTCATCATAATACATATTTGTTAATAGTGGACTTGTTACACTTGATATATTTTGGGAAGGTAATATGGTGATTTTACTATGTTTCCGCAAAACTCTGATTTTACTAGTCACCTTCATTATTAATCAAGTGTTTGTGAAAATAAATTTTCCAGGGAAGGGATAATTTCTTATTTTCAGATCTTTCTCCAACGAAAACAAGTCCAAGTATTCTTAAACTTATTACTTTTCTTATAAAGTAAGATGATATACAAGAAGTGTTACACTTGCTGCTCTATGATCGTCATTTGTTGTCTCATCATGGCCAAGACCTATGCATCACGAGAGCGTGAAGATTGACATGAGTGAGAACGATGTGTAGTACTGACGGAGTGGGCACGTTCGCCGACCTCCTTCCTCGTGCTGAGTTGGATCTGAGGTATCTCTAGTGTGGATGGTGTAAGGTCCACTGTGGGTGTGGGTGAACTCTGGGGGTGGTGTGGGAGGTGGAGGTGGCGGTGGAGGCGGAGGTGGTGGCGGGGAAGGAGGTGGAGGTGGTGGAGGGAGTGGTTGTGGGGACCTTGCTACCCTATTGGCTTCAAGGTGAATGCGCAAGTCCTCTGTTGTTGGCACCCTCCTTGGACGCCCCCTCCTCCTCCTCTGAACTAGTGGTATATCAGTCATGGTAGATTCTTTGGGTGGGGATGAAGTTTTTCTCTTCCCACAGACGGCGCCAATGTGATGTCCAAGACTGAGAGGACCTCAAAGTTGGGGAAGAAGACCTTAAGGAAGCCTCTGTCTAGGGTTTATCTGTGATGTTTGTGGATGTCCTCAGGTGGCAAGGTAGGGAGCCAAGAAGTAACCCTAATCACTGGTGTGTGAAGGTGACAATTAGGGTTAGAGGACATACCTGAGCCCCATGTAGTACGGAGCTACTTATAGGGGGGAGCTGGTTGCCCTAATGGGCTTGCTTGAAACCCAAGTAGGGCCAGCCTGTAATGAGCTATGGTGGGTGAGCTGTCCTTGTGGATAAGATGCATACATCATCCTGTCCTTGGTATCGGAATCTCTGCGTGGTGTCGGACAAGGAAGTCGGACCTTAGTAGGAGCATGAGGTCGACCCGTGTCTGGTGTCTGTTCGGCCATTGAGTTTTGAGCTCGGCCAAGCACACAGAGGGCTTCCTAAAGGGTCATCAGGCCCTACATGAGGGTTTCGAGGAGCTCAGCTAAGCCAAGTCCACCACAATACTCAATATCAAAATTTCTTGTCGGAAAACCGTAAAACGTTCAGACTTTTTCAAATCAAATCCGACTTTTGAACATACTTTAAATATCTCAAAATCTTTCTAAAACAATTGACAAAACACTTTAGAATCATTTATTTTGGTTGCTGGTTCGTTCCGGACAGCCATTAACCAAAACTCAAAAACACCGAAAATCTAAACTTTTTCAATCCAACTCTTTCTCAATTTAAATATCACTGAAAACTTAAACTTTAAACCAATCAGACACATTTTCAGGATTGAAAAACAATTTAAATAAAATCTGGACAGCAATTATACGAGTCCATAAACCATTCTTCAGAAAATCCGAAAACACTGTAAGATCGCATTTTTAATCCTTTAACACTTTTATTTTAAGTAATAGTTAAAACAATTTATTTTCAAACACAACATCATGAACTAAAATAGGGCAGCAACCACAACTTCTTCATCCAAAAAAAAAAATTCTTGAGGTTCATGAATTTCCAAAAGTTTTTCATGCAATTTCAACCCTACGCTTTAATTTAGCTAAATAATTCATTTTCTTTTCATTCTTCCACTATTCAAATAATTCCAAGGCACGTAAACAAAATAGTTCATTTAGCATGCATCACACAAAACTGATCAATTGGTACATAGCACATAAAACAATCTCAAATCATAGCCCTGGCTAAGGCCTAAACCGTAGCAAACCGTAAAACAATTTACTTGCGAATTATTTACATAACATCTAAACATATCATCAAGCAATCACTAATTCAATTATATCAAGACATCATGATTATCATACAAGCCGGACAAGTCACAAAATAAGGTATAAAAATTCTTATTGATCAAAAATATTCAAATGGGATCTTAGTGTGATTACAAGTGCAACTCAAAAGATAAAATCCAAAACTATATCAAATCAATTTGTTTAATCCTCAAAATTTCCATAACATACACATATATGCCAAAGTTCATCAAGTAAAATTTCTAATTCATTTGAACAATCCTAAGCTAAGTTTCAAATCAGATTTCGCATGAAAAGCAAGACGGAACTGTTGTTGGTCTGAGGCCAAAATGTCATGATTAAAAATAGTAGTTCAACTCCGAATTGCATAAAAATTTGTATAAATCTTCCTTATACAATCAAGACTATCTCATAAAAATTTCATATTATTTGGAGTTGTGCAAGTCATATTTTTCCAATTAAATTCGTCACTAAGTCCGGAAAATCTGAACCAAACGGTTCACTGTTTTGCCTTTAGTAAAATTATCAAATCAACTCCAAATCTCTTCAAATTTTATAGAGAATATCTGGAGGCTGCCATAAAAATTGTTCAGGAAGCTACCATAAAAATTTCAAGTAATTTAGAGTAGCACAAGTTTGAAAATTATGTCCCTCTTTATACCGAAAAACTTGTTTTCTCAAAATTGTTCTCACAAAGTGGGCTCTCATAGAAATAGGAAATTAATTCTAAAAATCATTTAAAAATTCAGAGAAACTCATTTTAACATACTTAGATCAGTGACAAAATTTAAAAATTATTGAACATGCACAAGTATCATTTATCAAGGTTAAAATCACACACATCACAATTTCAGCACAAAACTTTATCCAACAAACTTGTTCATCCATTTCTTTTCATGAAAATAAAAAATACACTCAAGAAAATAATAAAGCTTAACAAATCATCAAAATATATTCAAAGATAAACTCATTCACTTATTTCTCATGCTTGGACCGAAGTTATATATGTGACACCCTCAAAATACCATAAGTAATTAATACAATTGTTATTACTTGCGAATATATGGACTTGTTTAATTGTTAGAAAATACTGGATTCAAAATTTTCCTTTTTAATTTCCAAAGAGTCGGGTGCACAAACCAAAGCATAGGATATTTGGAGAATAATTTACATATTAATTTTTAAACGAATTCGACATTTGCTTAGCTCAGAAAATAGTTTTGCAAATCCTAGATAGCATCCTTTTTGAAAGTAGAATTTCATATAACAGAATTTAAGAAATGCCATCCAGTTTTTCATCTAACCAGCTGATACCATCTCAAAATGTCACAGCCGAATTCTTTTTTTAAACCAATATAAGAGTAAGCGGAAATAACAGGACTATGTAATAAACGATAATATAAACATGGATTGTATATATATATATATATATATATATCAAAAGATACGTATTACATAGTCCAGCGGTAAAGAACTCCAAAATCCCAGAACAAGTCCATAAGGCTATGTATATATATGAACATCGAAATAGACCATAACTCAAGAGTTTTCAAAAGGAATATCCCCATAACCAAAGTATCAAAACTCCAAAGCTGGTCTCATAGCACTGGTAGCAGCAGTAGTAGTAGAGGATGTCTCCCAGAAGTAGCAGCAACCATCATCCAACATCATCAGCAACAAGTCTTTTCCACAGCATCCATCACACCGGATCCCTGATTCTCATCATTTTCCTTATGCATGTACTTAGGGATTATCATTCCTCTTCATTGACTCCCGACAGGCTCGTCTCCGCTCTCGTCTTCGACAGGATCCTCCTTGATCTTATTTGAAGGAGTAGGTACCCTACCACTGGGTACAAGGTCTGATGAAGACATGACCTTTCTAGGACTCCTTTAAATAGATGGGAGAGTCTCCTCTCGAACGACTCTAGAAGTAAAAGGGTGTGAGCGGATATATTGGAATTAAAAACTATGATACGAGCGAGCTGGTCGGACGGGAGGTGATCCGTGGTAAGTATAAAAATTGGTACATGCATGGTGTATATGATGGTAATTCTAAACCTACGAGGATTTAACCGAACCAGTGGGTTAGGGTAATAAAAGGTAAACACTATCTCACCCTCATACACCACTCGGCAATCCTCGCAGATCCATATGCCACTAAGGAGTGGACGGATCTCGGTGCAAGCGATGTAACGTGACATCACCTACAAGGGCATAGGGGTAAGCAAATCTATACACATAATCAATAGAGCATAAATGTTAAAGTAACATGATTATGCACAGATGACCCCAATTCAGTTAACAACCCTAGTTAACTCTTAGCAAACACATAAGGAAAATAAGATGCTCACACTCATTCTTGATATCAAACCTTAACTCAATTAAGGGTAAGTGGCATGATGCCTGACATTCATCTTTTTCGGAGATTCTCCCTCTAATGTCCTCACGGACGCCAATCCAATACAACAATGCATTTCCAAATCACGAATACGTTACCAAAATGTATGGCATACTAGCTCGGAAGTGATAAAAACGTCACACTATCTGGTGAACGTCACGTCGCCCAAGGACGTAAACCTATCACTTCTCAACATACAACGGGTGTGATAAAAAACGTCACCACATCTGATGAACGTCACGTCGCCTAAGGACGTAAACCTTACCACTTGTGATACACAACAGAGGTGACAAACAACGTCACCATGTCTGATGAACGTCACGTCGCCAAAACGTAAACCTTATCACTTGTGTGCAACACACCGTTGAACCATCAAATCAACAGTATACCACATACTGCCCACATTGTCCACCTTAATGTGTCATCGAGCTAGTAGCAACTTTTAGCAATTCCAGAGGTCCTACTCATGTCACCCGAAGATGAATAAACAATCCAGCACTCAAGCTCTTAACTTAAAGAAATTGATTGGTCTACCTCAATTGATAATATATAACGTGCCACCCGAGCAACGTTATGACGTGCCACCCGAGCAACGTCCCGTCATCCAAACGGAATAAACATATCATCAATCAATTTCTTTTAAGTCTTAGTTCGCTTGGATTATTGTCATTTAAGTATTACCCAAATGGTTCAGATTTGAAAATGGTAATTCTAGTATTCTAAGTAAAACTACTCGAGTGTTCTTCATTTTCTAGAAATTCATGTTTCAGTTTTCACCAAAATACTCGAGTGTTCTACATAGTTACTTGAGTGTTCTTCAGATTTTACCAGATTACTCGAGTGTTCTTCATGATACTCGAGTGTTCTTCATTTTTTAACAAATTACTCAAGTGTTCTTCATTTTCCAGAAATTCATGTTTCAGTTTTGGTCGAATACTCGAGTATCAATCCCCAATACTCGAGTGTTTTCAAACAGATAACACTGTAATTTGCATTTTAACTTACCATTTCCAATTCTAACCAATTCTAATCCAATCCAATGATCAACAGAGCTTAAATTATACATATTAAACTTGTTCCAACACAGAAACCACCACTTATTACACTGAATCAAATCTGAGCAACAATTATGCACAAAAACACATTTTTAACAACTCAACATACCAAATTCAATTCCAAACACTTTTGGCATGAAAACATCTTTCATATAGCTCACATGCAACATATAGAACTTGCTCAGAACAATTTTAGAGTGCAAGTTGGTCTCCAAACCAATTTCCCTATTCAAACTAAACCCTTAGAGCCTCTTGGTGGCTCTCTAATCAAATGCATGCAATTTAAACTCTATCTAGTGAATAGAGAGCTTCCCCCTTACCTCTTAGACGTGAATCAACGGAGACTTTACCCAAAACATAGCTTCCAAGCTGAATTCCCCAAAATCCACACTGAAACAAAGCAGTTTCAGCAGAGCACCAAGATTGAATTGGTTGATGCATGAAACAGCCATAAAAATTGGGGAAATTAGTCTCTATGAACTCTCTACAATACGTAATAGCTAAAGAAAGAAGATTTACATGGAAAGGTTGTCTGAGCTTACCAAAATCGAGCTCCAAAGTAAGCTCCAGAAACTGGTTGGCAGCACCCAACCCTTCACTTTCGAGCTCCAATTCTCCCAGCTCACACAATCTCAACTCACAATTTTGGTATCTTTGTGAAGCCCTGAATGTGAGCTTCACAATGGTGTATGACTTGTGGTTCGAATCAACTCAGAGAGGGAGAATCAATTAAATCAATTCGGAAACCCTAACACCTACAACACTTCACGAATTGAGCAAAGAGGTTGATTGATTCATCAACCATAGCTTAAATAGCCGTCCATGAAGCTCATGCAGCTCGACACGAAAGCCATGGAAGTGTTGAAGGCTTGATTTCGTGTCAAACGGCGGTGACTCGTTGGTGGTGACTCACCAAACGCACTAACTCGTCAACTCTGACCAAAATACTCGAGTACTCCCAGAAACACTCGAGTGTTTTGACCTGTTTTTGAAAAATAATAATTTTATTTTATTTCCCTCCAAAACCTTTCTAAAATTACTTCAAGGTCCCAAACAGGGACTAATGTGAAAAATATTTATTTTCTCATATTAAAACTATCTAATATTATCATTCATAATAAATCACCTTGAAATCAAGAATAAAATGATTAATTATAAATAAGCTTTATAATTAACAAAATATTAATCAGGGGTTAAAAATCTGGGATGTTACACTCTTCCCCACTTAAAAGGAATTTCGACCCCAAAATTCTTTCTTTTAAGATTCTAAAATTTCCAAAGTTACACAAAAGGTTGTTCTGGTGTTATATGTTTTCAAAACATAATTTGGGAGAGCCCTTCCCCACTTAAAAGGAATTTTCTTATACTTCTTCAAACTCCCATTCTCAAAATGTTTCATAAAATATTTCAAATAAAAATTTTCTCAAATAACACCTTTGCGTTCAAAAGCATATTTCAATCCCTTTTTCTCATAAAAGAGTTTTCTTAAAACTCCCTCGAAAATTATTTCATAATTAATGCAAATAAAATCTTTTGATTATTTCGGACAAGATGTTTCGATACATAGCTTCAACTGAAGCTTTTCCCACTAAACTTTTCGAGGAAAATTTTTCGAATAATACCTTTCATATATGTATATGCATAAATACTTCTTAATTAAAACATTTTCCAAAAATATTTTTGAGGAAAAACATGTTCCGTTGCGTACTCTGGTGACTCGGGCACGAGTAAGGAAATATTCGTATGTCTTCATTTCTCAACAGTTGTAAACATTAGGGTGATCAGTCCTAATATTTAAACTATCAGTAATGAAATCATCCCTTTCAGATATAATCTTTCTCAAGAAAGACTATACGATTTACCTTTAAGTTAGATGAACTTAAAGATAATGAACATTATTGTCACTATCAGACTCAGTCAAATAGCCAAGTCCTAGAGAAACTTCCGTTGGGGAGACAAATACGTGTCCTATCCCGGTGGTTGTTAATCTCTCTAGTCTTGACTGATCTTTTTCTTTCTATTGCACCCAAAGATATTTATCACAGCCAACTGTGATAAGGGTTTTGATAACAGAAATTCAAGTTAAAGGCTTGTTTAGATTTTCAAATTGCAGAACGATTTAATTAACGCAATCGAAAACATTTGATTACGTTAATTCAGATCGGCGAAGGGATAACTTAGACTACCTATATCCGAACCTAACACGCATTCTAGCAGGATGGAAAACTCTTCCGCTCTTGATTTTCTGGTTGATCTTCCTTTCTTGTATTTCCCCTTCAAACAATCCGGCGAGTAAGACTTCATTTCCTTGCGACCGCACTCAAATATCTCTTTCAGTACATCACTATACAGTTCATGATGATGCACCTTACCTTCTCACCTTAAAATTGACAATTAATTCCCTTCCATCGGATTTTTAATTACTTTCATGCAATTGAGGTTTCCTTAACCCCTTATGCATGAAATTTTGGTCCCCATCATTAATTCACTTATAAGCTTCCTGTGCTTTCCCCATCATCCATACCAATTCTACACATACTCACTAATGTCAGGAAATTGTAACACCACTAATTTTCGTCTCCCGAATAATAGGAAATTAATAATAAAAGTTTTATTATTAATTTATAGAAATTTTCCAAGTTATGTTTTGTATTTAATTAGCCTAAAATATAAAAATAAGTTGAAATATTTTTATATGGCAAATAAATGCAAAATATAAGAATATTGCATTTTAGTCCCTGGAATAGGACCTAAATGTAATATTGAAAAGGTTCTTGGAGGGAAAGATTTAAAAATATTAATTTTTAAAATTTGAACTAATCTAACCGGTTAGTAATGCCCTGATCTAGTGGAAAACCACGCGTCAACATGCATGCTAGTTCAATTTGCTTATAAATAGTCGAGTTCTGAAGAATTGGGGGTTGGTTTCTGCTGAATTGTGTTGAAGAAGAGCAATTAGGGTTCCAAATTCGTTCTGAGCAATTCTTCTCCTTCTTTGAGAGTTAGAGAGCGAAGCACACCTTTCTGAAAAGCTTGAATCAAGGGCTTTTCGGTGATATACACCTTGTGAGTTGAGTGTTCGTGTGGGTGGAGGAATCAAGCTTGGAAGCTAAGAGTTGGAAACTGAGTTCTGTTTTCTTCCTGATCTGGAAGCTGAATTTCAGCTTTGATTTTGGTAAGTACAGTCCACCATTGAGCCTCAAATCTCTTTGATTCTCTAGTGCATGTTACCTATTTTGAGTCCTAACTGTTTTCCCCAATTTCTTTGGCCATTTGCTATGTCAAATTTTCTGGTCTTTGGACCCTGTTGGTGAAATTCGTGGTTGAGAACAGATTTGAGGATTTGTGAGAATCTGTGGATTTTCTTCAATTTCTGTGTTAATCTTCATCAAACTCAGTTCTAAGGTATGGGAGAAGTCTACCTTATACTAGATTTAGACTAAAATTCAAGTGAATTAGGATTTGAGTTAACAAAACTCAAAAAGGGCATTATGTGCAATATGGCACAAAGGCTTGGAGGCCAAAGTTTTGCTCACTGTGGTTTTGAGCAATTTTATATTGATGCATGCAAAGTGTATGGATGCTAAATTCTGGATCTAAATGCTTAGTATAAGTCTTGTTGTGTTAAATTGTGTTTATGTGAATTTTTATGCAATTTGATGCAAAGAACTTGATGCATGCACTTTGAATCTGGTTTCTGTGAGGAAACATGTTTGTTTAAGGTATATGAACCTTGTTGAATGATGGAATGTGGTTAGATTTGAGAACTAAAGAAAATGATGTGTTAAAACCCTTATTTTGAAGGACTGACTGCATAATCTAACCGGTTACTCGATATTCGTAACCGGTTAGACACTACAGAATTTCAAAGAAAATTAGTTTATCAAATCAGTCCTTAAGTCTTTGGGAATTCTGCTCAAACCTATACTGTGATCCCATTATAAATGATCTGAACATAAATTATTAAAGTGTCATGGTTCAGATTTGAGGGTAAGATGTTCATACCTTAATTCAATGAAATAATTTCAAGAGGAAATTATGCTTTATTGGAAACAAATATGATTCTCATTTTGAATGATGGAAACTGTGATTTTGAGGCATAAAACAATGTTTAATTGGTGTATAGATTGGGTAGAGAATTCAAGAAAAAAGGGTTTTTCTGAATTGCAATGGTAAACAGTTCAGGTCTGTAATTCTAACCAGTTAGCCTGAGACCGTAACCGGTTAGTACCTGAATCTGAAAAATAAAAAGTTAAGTTTTTGAATACCATTGACTTTGTTTTACCTAATCTAAGTTTAAAAAGGCATGTTTTGAGGAAATTCAAAAGAGAATTTTATGCCAATGTTTTTGCCTCAAATAAATAATTCAAAATAGAAATTGGAATATTTCTAAATCACATTAATTAATGTAAAGATAAAACCAACCCTGATAATTGTGCATACATATAGACTGGAAGTCTGGTTGGTAGGAACGTTTATCATATTCTGGGAATATGAGGAGGGTACTCCGGGAGTACCAAATTATAACCTACTTGATGACACATTATAGATATGTGGCCAGTGTCCGGGACCTGGTTTTTATGCGTTCTGGGAACGTATGCGTTCTGGGAACGTGGTGCACACTCCGGGAGTGATGCTTATTATCCAAGTATGGTTCGGCATTACGTTTTGGGAACGAATGTCGGTGTTTCGGGGACACAAGGGTGTATTGGATGGACGTCCAATATGGACTTTTAGAGGCCTCAGTTGTGGATAGAAAATCATACATCATGCCACTTGCATTATAAGAGATATAATGTTGAAAACTGGTGTGCTCATATGTATTTGCATTATGATCTGTCCATGATATACTTGTGATTGTAGTTTTAGTCTTTATCAATTATGTATTTGTGTATACTTACTCCCTGTGCCCTGTTTAGGTGATGGCCAGATACCTAGCTTGCATTGAGATACGCCCTATCCCTAGCGGTATATGGACGTATGAGGAGCACCGTGCCACTTTTGAGGGGGAGGTCGAGATCACTCTCTACCACCCTAACCCTCTGGTGCGGGTGCGACCTCGTCGATTTAGGATTCCATTAGTCTATACTATGCATGTTCCACCCTTTTATACATATAGAGGACCACCCCCGGCTCGACCTATGGGTCGTTTTCGTAGTTTTTGTTTTAGAGCTGCCACTCGTTCCCATCCTTCCTCCCACAGAGTTTTCATTGAGGAGACTCCTTCTCCTGGTCCGACTGATTTTGATAGGACTGCTTCTGCAGATCTTAGACCCAGTGGTGGTGTCTCTACACAGTCGGGCGAGGTCAAGGAGGACCCTGTGGAGGATGAGAGCGAGGAGGAGGTGCATGTTGAGTCGACTGTTTCTGCGAGAGGTGGACCCGCTGGTTCATAGGAGCCTGCATAGCATAGGTATTTTGGATCCTGGGTCCTAGGGATAGATCTTTGGAGGATCTGAGGAGCTGCTGAGGACACGGATGACTTGCTCTGGGACTTCTATTTTGGATTTTATTATATATTGTATATACTGAGAGGTCTTAGAGT
The DNA here is from genome assembly GCA_037953625.1 of Crotalaria pallida. Classification (NCBI taxonomy): domain Eukaryota; kingdom Viridiplantae; phylum Streptophyta; class Magnoliopsida; order Fabales; family Fabaceae; genus Crotalaria; species Crotalaria pallida. The sequence continues at coordinate 32,526,836 of CM075653.1, forward strand.
GAGCTTTTATTTCATGCAGTTGGTCTGTATATGTTTTATCAAAACTTGCTATCTCGACTTTTTATCACTTGCTACTGACAGTATTGATGGGGTTGTATGTTATGACTTTTATATATGTATGATGTTTCTTTACCTCAGCAGTGCCCCATAAGTACTATTTTTACTTCCGCGAACTCTGATTTATGTTTAAAAAGGATTCGGCGATAAGTTTATGTTCTTATGTATTTCAAACCACTCGAGAGACAAATGATATGTTTTACTAATAACTACAAATAATGTTTTCTATAATTAAGGAAATGTTATCTCGAGAGTCCTTTCGAAACTAAGATATTACTAAGCCGAATTCAAAAATGGTTTATGTTACAAAGGGTTTATGAACGAGCAAGTACTAGTTTTAAAAATGAAAAATTTTCTAGTCCTAATTTTGATAGCAAGTATTCAACTATTTGGAAATATTAATTATTTTCAAGTTAAAAGAGAGCGTCACAGACATTTATATTTTATAGAAATTTTATATCTGTTTGAAGTATTTTAGTTCTTTTTTTTTTGGATTCAAAATGGAAACTAAATAAGATTCTGAAAATATTGTGTTACTGAAACTATAAGATCTAATGTAGCATTAAAAGAAAAGAAAAAATTTAGTCTTTTGCCTTGTTTTATTGTTTGGCCGTGATATATATATAGGGTGGTAGTTGTTATTATTATGTTATGTCACTTATTGGATGATTATTTGATCTCTGATGTTGTAATGAAATTAGTTTTATGAAAATAAATGAAATTCTGGACTTTATGGTGTTAACAGTGAAGTATAATTGAATTTTGATTAAAAGTTACACATGGTTTATATTATTTGGTTTGGTAAATTTAGGAGTAAGTAAGTAATTTTTATCTTGTGATGGTGTAAATGTCTGACTATGTAGTTAATGTGAATTGTAAAAACTAGTTACTGTACAAAAGTAATTTTTCTTAAAAAGTGATTATCTTTGTGTCAAATTGATTATTTTGAGTATATTAAATTTTATTTTTCTAAAGTATATGTGTGTTTGAAAATTTAAAAAGTACTCTTTTATGTATATGATGTTGGCCGAATTTATTGAAGAGAAAAACAAAAATATTTGATTATTTTTAATTGAATTTTTTTGTGTGAATAAATGGTTATCAGTGTGTATTATGTATTCTGAAAAATATATATTTAGATCTGGAAATTTTCTTAATGCTGAAAAGTATTATTGTCATAAGGTATAAGGCTCCAAATAATGATTTTTGTAGGTGTGTACTATGCTTAACTTGTTAAAGTATGTATAGGAATGTTAGAGTATGTTAGTTCAAATTCTTGAAGTGATGCAACTGGATTTATGGTGTCTGTCCAGAAAACTAATATTCTTTATTTGAATCATATTTAATCATTTTATTAGAATAAGAATTGTAATAAAAATTTAGGAAAAAGTGGCATGTGTTTTCGATAAACCGTTTAGAAGAAAATTGATTTTTTTTAGAAATAGTGTATATGCTGTCTAAGATTATAAAATAGTTGCATCAAGGATAGAAATTATTTTGAAATGAATTGGTAATGTGTACTTTATGCTAAGTTCTTTATTATAAGTATTTAAAAAATTAAAAGGAAGTATAAAAGTGATTTTTTAAATGTACTGATGTTTAAAAGTGATTTTTCTGTGTTCTGTTGATAGTCTGTAATTTAATTTCATTAATGATAGAAAAAGTATTTTGAACTTTGAATGCTTGTGTTTATTTTCTCATTGAGTTATATGTGTTTATAACATGATTATGCAAAACTTTGTTTACTGCTTGATTTATTGAAATGTGCATCAAAGAAAAATACTTCAAATTCATGCTGTATGAATAGCCTGTAAATGGTAGTTGTTATAAGGTGTGATGTCCTAGACTGTGAGGTCCCTCAAGGTTAGGGAAGAAGTCCTCAAGGAAGCCTCTGTCTAGCGTTTATCTGTGATGTTTGTGGGAGTCCTCAGGTGGCTAGGGAGAGAGCCAAGAAGTAACCCTAATCACGGGTGTGTGAAGATGATAATTAGGGTTAGAGGACATACCTGAGCCCCATGTAGTACGGAGCTACTTATAGGGGGGAGCTGGTTGCCCTAATGGGCTTGCTTGAGGCCCAAGTAGAGCCAGCCTGTACTGAGCTATGAGTGGATGAGCTGTCCTTGTGGATAAGGTGAGTCACGTCATCCTGTCCTTGGTATCGGAATATCTGGGAGGTATCGGACTCTGGGAGGTGTCGGACAAGGAAGTCGGACCTTGGTAGGAGAATGAGGTCGGCCCGTGTCTGATGTCTGTTTGGCCATTGAGCTTTGAGCTCGGCCAAGCATACAGAGGGCTTCCTGAAGGGTCCTTAGGTCCTAAGTGAGGGCTATGTGGAGCTCGGCTAGGCCGAGTCCACCACATAAGCCCCCCCAACTCGGTCAAGGCTATTTGAGCCTTGTTCCGAGGTCTTGGTTCAGGTCCTTTTCCCAAGTCCACCACATAAGCCCCCCAGCTCGGTCAAGGCCATTCAAGCCTTGTTCCGAGGTTCTAGGGAGTTCGGACGATGAGCTGCCGAGAGTTGGACCCAGCTGTCTCTGACGTCTTTTCATTTTGACGGAGCAGGTCTGAAAACTGTCCTTTCACCTGCTTCGATGTGACGTTTGACTTTTCCGTATCTGACACGTGTCAGAAATTACGTTGACCGAAGCGTTGCCATAATTGCAACGTCACTCGAGGTCCAGCGCTCCACCTACCCTGCACAACGTGTCCCAGCATGTGTGGCTGCATGCTGGGTTGGGCCACATGGGCCAGGCCCAGACTTCGAAAATGGGAGGGAAAACAGTTTCCCTTCTCCCTCTTTGGCACAAAACTGTTCCTCTATCTCTCCCCAGTGGTTACCCATTCTCTGAAAACTCCTTTTCCTTCTCTCCTTTATCGAACTCCTCTCTCTCAGATACAAACTCCATTCTCTTTCTTCTCTGCAAACTCCTCTTCCTTCTTCAACAGTGAATCCAATCATCGAACTTGTTCAAGCTCCGTTCTCATTCACTTCAATACTCTTAAGGTAATGATTTCCTTCCCATTCTTTCTTCTTTGTCACTACCTTTTCTTCTCTCTTTACTATTTAATGGTTTTCATGGGAGGGATTTAGAATTTTTGCGTTTTCTGTTTTTGTTTTCATGGGAATGGTGTGGTTTTTCCCTTACAACTTTGTGATTTGAGGCTTTGATTTTGGGTAGTGGTTTTAAGATTTTTGGCGTTCTTTGGGTTGGGAGTGTGTAGGCCTTTGTAGAGTGTTTGATTTTTGCTTTTGTTTTTATTTTTCAGAAACTCAGAAGAGTGGAGTAGGAAGATGAGTAGGGCGTGGTTTAGGAAATGGGTAGGGGTAGTTTCCCTTTCAACCAGCATTAGTGAGGAGGAGGAGGGCTCCTCCTCCTCGTCCTGCTCTTCCACAGAGGTTGACTAGGCGTTTCGCCGTCGAAAGGAGTATAGGCATAGGTATGAAAAACAAGTCCTGGAGGTTGATCCCGTTGAGGTTGTCTATCCTCGGGATTGGGAAGAGAAGAGGGAGTGGATAAGACAATACGCTTGGGCCGAATTCGTTGATGGTAGGGAGCGTTCCGACTTCGAAAGGATGGAGAGAGAGAGGATGTACGAACGGGGGGTTCCTGTGGTAGAGGGGAGATGCTCGCCCCTCGGAACAACTTCGAGGGGCTTTTCTGGGGGGTTATTTTTTGTAACCCGTAGGACTAACGCTGAGCTCCCCTGTTCTTCCACAGGTAACATGCCACCCCGAAAGTGCATCAGCCGACCTCAGCTTTACCCTGCACCTTCTGACGCCGATCAATACCAATGGTTCGACGTGGAGCCTAAAGGAGTGCAATCCAGTTTAGACTCCGAGGACAAACTTGCCGGAGTGAAGAGAGCTGTGCTGCCCTGCTCGGGGGATGCTGCTGGGACCTCTTATGAAGTTCTCCCCTGTTCGGCAAATGACAAAATATGCTCTCGGACTGATAACAACTCTTTCTTCTTCTACGCCGACCTGATCCACAACCTCGGCGTGACCCTGCCATTTACCGACTTGGAGATGAGGGTTCTGAACGAGCTCGGACTGGCCCCTTCACAACTTCATCCCAACACTTGGTCATTCCTTCGAGCGTTCCAAAAATATTGTGGAGCCAAGAGGTTGGTGTGTACAGTTCGGCTCTTCTTGTGGATGTACAACCCATTTTTCAGTAATAAAGACGGTGTTATTGGTCGGCTCTGGGTATCGACCAAGGCCCGAGGTCACTATGGGCTCTTCGGCATGTTTACGGATTCTTGGAAGCATTTCAAGCCCAGATTTTTCAAGTATAAATATGTAGGCACAGGGCGACCTTGGTTCCGAGACGAGACGGGGTCGAAGTTTCCTTTGGAATGGTCCAAGGAATTCTTCACTCGACACGTCGACACGCCACAGAGATGGTCGGGTGCGACGCTTGATGCCGACGAAGCAGTGACTACTTACCACTTCCAATCCGAGTATCGACCTCGGAAATTTCAGCTTGACATCAGCGTTTTCATGAAGTGTCCTGATAACGAAGTCTTAACCAAAATTGGTAGTTAACTTTACTCTCACACTTGTACATTTTCTTTCCACTTTCTTACTGATTTTTCATTGTTCCTTTTTTTCAGACGAACACTGGTCGGATATGTCATCCAAGGCACTCAAGCTTGCAATGGCGACTCGTAAGAGGCAGAGAACAGACAACCCTTCAATTGAAACCGCTCCTGCCGAGGTCTCAACCGACATAGCTTCCACCGACTCGGCTCCACGGCCTCAACCGATTCTTCCCAATGTGATAATTGTTCCTCCTCCGCCTCCTCAATCTCCGAATCAAAGCACCGAGGTGGTCAACGCTGCAGATACCCCTCCTTCATCGACAGGTCCGAGGATGGAAACTGATATTCTTCCTAGGCCGCCGACCACTACTGTCAAGCCCTCGGTCAAAGAGACTCTGATAAGAATGTCCGAGGCAGAGTGGAAAAGAATGGCCGAGGAGCTGGCCTGTCAATTGAAGAGGTCAACAACCATGTTCAATGTGTTGGCCGAGGTTGCTGATGATGTGGCGGAAGGTGTGTCACCTGCCAAGAAGAAAATGCAAGTGTTTTAGACCTCGGATCCGAATTGCGATCAGTTAGGTGGTTAACAAGAAAACTTGTTTTAAAAAATGCAAGTGTTTGAGACTTGTTGCATTTTGTTTACTTGCCTATTGTGATCGGTTATCATCGGACATGGGTTGTGGTTTTTAGATGATCAAGCGGAAATGTTTTCAAGAATACAAGTATTTTTTACTTGCTGTATTCGGATTCTGTCGGACCTGAAGAACTCATTATAGAAATACTTGTGCTTTCCTTCGTTAAAACTTAATATAAATAATTCGGTTAATCTCGGACGACTCGGTAAGTGCAGTAATCTTATAAGTTTTCCTCTGAAAAAAGGTACTGTATATAAGTGCATACGGTAGGGATCTCGGATCTACCCACCTTAGCCGAGGTGGGTGCCCTCGTCCCCGATGTGAAAGAGGTTGCTGAGTGAAGCTATGTGAAAACATTTCACAGCAAGCTGTTCTTTATCTGGTTTCCCTTGTACACTGTGCATATGAGCCGATCTTATTTACAAGATGTTGACTGTGCATAGCGCCATGCAACATTTAGGTGGCTAGTGCTAAATGAGAAGCTAGTACGTACGTATATAAAACTGTGGCACTTGAGTAAGGGCAAGTTTGTACTTTTTCATTAATCATAAACATGAGTACATTGCCTTTCAGGGAATTGAAAAAGTGGGTATATCACAATGGAACAAAATATAACTAGAGGAAGCAGATGTAAAAACGTTAACATGAACTAAAATTAAACTTACACTTAAACTTAAACTTTAGCTGTAGGTGTTGGTAACTGCTAATGATATCTGAGGTAAACCTAACTGAAGTAGGTTCTCAGTTTTGCAACGTTCCAAGAGTTCTTGACCTCGACTCCTTCAAGAGTCTCTAACTTGTATGCCCTAGAGTATGTTTTTGAAACGAGTCTGTAGGGGCCTTTCCAATTCTGAGCAAATTTCCCATCTCTTCGGTTTTTAAGACCAATGTCTGCTCTTCGGAGCACTAGGTCACCGACCTCAAAGGACCTGGGTTGCACTGTTTTGTTGTATTGCTTGGCTTGCCTTTCCTTCGCTTTCTTCTCCCGAATAGAGGCGGCTTCTCGGATCTCCTCGGCCAATACGAGGTCTTCTTTGATCAAATTTTCATTTTGTTCCTCGGGCCTGTCCCTCATTCGGAAGGTATGAATCCTTTGTTCGATGGAGATGACCGCATCACAACCATAAGTGAGTCTAAAGGGGGTCTCTCCTGTTGAGGTCTGTACTGTGGTCCTGATCGACCAGAGGACCTCACGTAGCAGATCGGCCAATACTCCCTTGGCCTGTGTAATTCTCTTTTTGAGGCCATCAACAATAGCTCGGTTGGCGGCCTCGGCTTGCCCATTAGTCTGGGGGTGCTCGACCGAGGAGAACCGATGAGAGATTCCGAGGTTTTCCGCCAGTATCTGAAAGTTGTTGGCAGCGAACTGGCTACCGTTGTCAATGATTAGTGTGAGTGGAAGTCCAAAGCGAGAAATGACTTGTTTCAGGAAAAATTTCTGGATCCTTGCCGAAGTGATGGTTGCTAATGGTTCAGCCTCAATCCATTTGGTGAAGTAATCTACTGCTACCACAATGAACTTTAGCTGGCTTGGAGCTGTTGGGAACTGTCCCACAATGTCCATTCCCCACATACTGAAAGGCCAGGGCGAAGCTAGATACTGGAGTTCTTCGGAGGGTTTCTGATACACATCACTGAAGAATTGGCACTGAGGACATTTTCTGACATGGTCGATGGAGTCTGTCACTAAGGTCGGCCATAAATATCCAGCCCTCAATACCTTCCTTGCTAAGGACTTACCTCCAACGTGGTGGCTCCCCAATCCTCCGTGAACCTCGTTCAAGGTTTCTTGTGCTTCCTCGGAGGTGAGACATCGGAGGAGTGGGAAAGACATTCCCCTTCTGTAAAGGATTCCGTCAATAATAACATACTCAGCCGCCTTTCTGATCAGCTTCTTTGCTTCCTTCTGGTTGGCGGGGAGTATTCCATGTTCTAAATATGATCTGATCGGATTCATCCAGTTCGGCGATACAGCAATAGCCATTATCACACTAGGGGCCGAGATTTTGCTTGGTAGTCTCCAGTGATATGGGAAACCACCAACTGGGAGTCACTGAGTACTTGAACTTCAACTGCTCCGAGCTCTTTAGCCATGCGGAGGCCGGCAAAGACTACTTCATACTCGGCCTGATTATTCGAGGTTAAGAACTCGAATTTCAGGGAATATTCGATGCTGAGACCTTCCTCATTTTCCAAGATCACCCCAGCTCCTGCCCCCTTCTGATTGCTTGAACCGTCAACATATATCACCCAAGTGTCCGAGCAAGAGCTTTGGTGGGGCTCTGTGAACTCGGACACAAAATCTGCCAATGCTTGTGACTTGTTTGCCTTCCTCGGTTTGTAGGAAATATCGAACTCGGACAGTTCGATTGCCCACGCCTTCATTCTCCCAGCGAGGTCGGGCTTCTGAAGAACTTGTTTAATGGGTTGGGCGGTTCTTACGACAATGGGGTGACTCTGGAAATATTGTCGTAGCCGCCGTGCAGCAAGGATCAGACAAAATGCAAATTTCTCAATCTTGGAATACCTGAGCTCGGGACCTTGTAGAGCTCGGCTTATGAAGTAAACGGGGAACTCACTTCGGCCCTCATCTCGGACCAACACCGAGCTGAGGGCGGAATCACCAACAGATAGATAAATGAAAAGACTCTCCCCCTGTAGAGGGCTGGAGAGAACTGGAGGAGAAGAGAGATATTCCTTAAGTGACAGGAAAGAAGCTTCACAGTTTTGATCCCAATTAAAAGTTGTACCTTTTTTCAAAAGTTGGTACCAGGGTAAGGACTTTTTTACGGCTTGAGGGAGAAACCTTGATAGTGCTGCCATCCTGCCAGTTAACTGTTGCACTCCTCGGAGATCGGCAGGGCTCCTCATTTCTAATATAGCTCGGCACTTGTCAGGTTTTGCTTCGATTCCCCTCTCTGATAGCATGAAGCCGAAGAAGGCACCAGCGGGAACTCCGAAGGTGCACTTTTCCGGATTCAACCTCATGTTATGCGCTCTTACTCTTTCAAGAACCATAGTCTGATCTCGGACATGGTCCTCCTTTTTCTTGCTCTTTGTAATCATGTCATCAATATAGACCTCCATGGTGGTACCAATGATGCCATCAAAAACCTTGTTCATCATTCTTTGATAGGTTGCTCCAGCATTCTTTAGACCGAAGGGCATGACAGTATAGCAGTAGGTTGCCTTTCCAGTCGTGAATGTGGTTTTGTCTTGATCAGGGGGATACATGGGGATCTGATTGTGTCCCGAATAGGCGTCAGTAAACAACAACAGTTGGTAGCCTGCCGAACTATCGACAAGCTGGTCGATAATCGGCAGCGGATACTGATCCTTGGGGCAGGCTTTGTTGAGGTCGGTGTAATCCACACACATCCTCCAACTACCGTTTGCCTTCTTTACCAAAACAGTGTTTGCCACCCATTCGGCGTATGGAACCTCTTTGACGAACCCAGCTTCGAGTAACTCGGAAACCTTTTCCTGAATAACTTTTGCCTTCTCTGTCCCAACTCGTCTCATCTTTTGTGCTACCGGCCTTGCTTTCGGATCCACGCTGAGATTGTGATAGATAAAATTCGGATCAATTCCCCGCATGTCGGCTGAGGTCCAAGCAAACTGTAACACCCCAAAATTTTAATCCCCGATTAATGAATAATTAATTAGAAAGTTTATTATAATTAATTATTTCTATTTTTTTAATCTTTGATCAAAAACTGAGTTTATATTGCTAGAATTCATGTTGGTAATTATTTTATGCATAAATAAATATTTTGCATATTAGTCCTTGATTTGGGACCTAGAGGTAATTATAGGAAAGAATTTGGAGGGAAAGTAAATAAAATAATTATTTTTTCAAAAATGGGACAAAATACTCGAGTATTTATCGGAAAACTCGAGTATTCTGGACAGAGTTGCACGAGTTAGTGCGTTTGGTGAGTCACCATTAACGATTCTCTCTTCTTGCCACGAATACTCCACCACCAACAGCTCAATGGCGTCGTGTCGCCCTGCATGGGCCTTCTCCATGTCTATAAAAGCTCAGCAACACCGAATTCGTGAAGAATTTTGGTTAAGTTTGGGTTTGTTGAGCAAGTTAGGGTTTCTGGATTGTGCCCTTCGATTCTTCTTTTGTGTGTTGACTTGAGCGATAAACTATACACGAATACAAAGGTCACATCACGAGCTTTGTGTAAACACCAAAATCGTGAGAATTGAGCGAGTGTGGTGGAGGATTCAAGGATTAGAAGTAAAGCTGTTCTTGGTCAAGCTGTTGTCTGGTGCTTACTTTGGATTCGATTTCTGGTAAGCTCACGAGTCCTTGAGTCTCACATTCGAATCCCTTAGTTAGTATGTGTTGCATAGAGTCTAGAAAATCTAATTTCCCCAATTTGTATCTCTGTTTCATGTGTGAACCAATTCAATTTTGGTGGTGCACTCAAACTGCTCTGCATGTTGGTGCTTGAAGTGGTTCTTGGTGCTGTGGGGCTTTTTCTTGCAATCTCTTTGTTGATTTACGTCTGAGAGGTCAGGGGAAGTAATTTCATGCACTAGATAGGGTTTAAATCCATGATTTTCATTAAAGAGCCACCAAGAGGCTCTAAGGGCTTAGATTGAATAGGAACTTTGGTTGGGATACCAAGTCATGCTCTATGGTTGTTGTGAGCAAGTTTTATGTGATGCATTCAAGCTGTAATGAACACTATTTCATGAGTTTGTTGATAAATTTGCAATTTGAGGTATTAAGTGTTTAAATTGTATGTTTTATGCATTAACAATCGATTCTCTGTCAAATCTGTAATTTGATATGTGATAAGAGTTATAACATGTTCAATATATGGTATACGAACTGTTTTGACCATTGGTTTGGGTTAGAAATGTTTAGAAATGAAAATGGTATGTAAAAACCAAGTTTTCAGTCTGTTCTGTCTGAAAATACTCGAGTATATGGCTTAACACTCGAGTATTTCGTGGTGCACCAGTGTGAAAATTGGCGCACCAACTTGAGAATCAGGCTTGGCACTTGAGTATTTTAGATGCAACAAGAGTAAAAATTGATGAACAACTCGAGTAATATATGAACTACTCGAGTATTCTGGGTAATGAACTACTCGAGTATCTCATGAATTACTCGAGTATATTTATGAAGACCTGAAAACATAAACCTCTAAAAAGACAAGAACGACTTGAGTATAATTATGAATTACTCGAGTAAAATCTGGAAACTGATGAACTACTCGAGTATTATGGAAAACACTCGAGTATTTTAGTCAGAAGTTTAAAAATACCATTTTCAATTCTAAGTCATTTTGTTAACACTTAAAGGACAATAAACCAAGTGATCCTGGACTTAAAAGAAATTGATTAATATAAGTATACCGTTTGGACGACGGTCCGTTTGGATGACGGGATGTGCTCGGGTGGCACGTTATATATTAACCAATTTCCTTTAATCTTAAAAATGATGCATTCATTTGGAGTTTGGATGGTAAGTCGTTTATCATGTTTTGGTAACATGAGGAGGGCCTCTGGGAGTGCCAATACGCTTGCTTGATGACACGTTGAAGACGTGGTCGGCTTAGTGGATGCCGATATGGTTACACTGTTTGGATGACGGGATATGCTCGGGTGGCATGGATTCCAAGCTTGTCGTGTACATTCTAGTTGAATGTACGAATTGTTGTATACCTAGGAATACAACGCACTGGTGAGTGCTGGGTTGTCAGGGATGGACGTCAGAGAGTGACATAGAATGATGGAGATAGGCTTGAGAGTTAGATTCATGCATCATGCCATTCATTTAAATTAAGTGTGAAGAACGAAACAAGTGTGAGCACCCTACTTGCATTCAATACTTGCTAAGTGCTAAATGTGATTGTTGTTTATTGTTGCATATTTACATATTCATATTGTGCAAATTTATACCCTGTTGATTATGTGTATAGAAATGCTTACCCCTATGCCCTTGTAGGTGATGTCACGTTACATCGCATGCATCGAGATCCGGCCACTTCTTAGTGGCATATGGATCTATGAGGATCACCGAGCGGTATTCGAGGGAGAGGTAGAGGTTACCTTCTACCATCCCAACCCGATGGTTCGGTTTCATCCTCGTAGATTTAGGATTCCCATCATGTATACTATGCACGTACCCCTCTTTTATACTCACCATGGACCACCTCCCACACGATCAGCTCGCTCATATCATAGTTTTTATTTTCAACCTACCCGCTCACAATTAGACTCCCCCTTCTGATCCGAGGAGCCCAATTAGGATCACCACATCTCCCGACCCTGTACCCGGTGGTAGGGTACACTGTCCATCGGATGAGATCGAGGAGGATCTAGTGGAGGATGAGAGCGGAGGCGAGCCTGTCGTGCATTCTACTGGGAGTGACTCGAGGGATGATGATCCCTAGGTATGTGCATATGGTATGTGATGAGGATCAGAGGATCCGATGTGTGGAGGCTGTGGAGGATGTTTTGCTGCTGCTGTTGTGATGATGATGATGCTACTACCCTTTTTACTACTTGGAGACTGCTGCTATCACTACTACTACATCTGATGCTACCGAATCTACGTGACCACCCTTGGAGTTTATATTTTGATTATGTATATATATTGTAGATATACTTTTGGAGTACTCTAGGGTTTGGTTACATCACTATGTAGATCTGCCTATGGACTTGTATTTCTGGATCTTGGAAACTTAATGATGAGACTATGTACTTCTGACTCTTTTATATATAAAACCTATGTTTATGTTACCATCAATGGCATAGTCCGATAAATTCCGCTTACTCTGATTTAATCCATTTAAGAATTCGGCTGAGAAAAGTATTCGATGGTATCAGTTGTATCAAATCAAGCAAGGATAGCTTCGTTTACCTTTTTATTAAACAAATTCGATTTCAAAATACGAATGTTACTCAATCCTTGAAAAGGTTGTAGAAATCGCCGAATTCGAAACAACTGTTTGGAATGATTTAGTGTAGGATTCTCATGTTTTGATGCTAACAATCTCTCTCCAAGCAACAACATTGGCAACAAGCAAGCTACACCACATGAAGATTAGAATTAGGATTTTTATTAATTCTATTTCAATGTAATCTTTATTTTATGCAATGCATCTCATTGGTGTGGGTAGCTTAGGTGATTTTAAGAATATTTAAATAATGTCTGATTAAGAGTGAAGATACTTTAAATCTTGATTAAATAGCTTGTGAAAATCATTTTAGAAAAACTTTGTTTTTATTCAGATTCTGATCAGTTTACTCGAGTAATGAGTATTGGTTCACTCGAGTAATTTATGTTCTGACAGGTTAATCGAGTAATGGTTTACACATCACTCGAGTAACTTAATCTGACATGTTTCACTCGAGTGACGTTGTTTGGTTTACTCGAGTAATTCAATCAGTGTTGGGAAAATTTTAAAAGGACTTAATTTTCTCTTTCAAAGTAATAGACTTTCATTCTTACAATTTTCTAATACACTTTGAAAAGTAATTCAAGAGCTATTTTACATCTTTCAAGAGCTATCAAGATTCAACAAAGAACTTTTCATTCTTCACTCTATTTTCTATCATTGTTCAAATATTCTTGAGATCATATTTTTGTTCTTAGTGGTTGTTGAAGATTTGCAATTTGTGATTGCATCATTGAAGTTTCAACACAAGTGAAGAATCTCACAAGGAAGACTTTGAGGATCAAATCAAAGCAAGAAAAGAGGATTGGTTGGAAGCATCTTCAATCAATTATCAAGGAAATCTAGAATACTCAAAAGGGGTAGATTAGATCAAAGTGTTTGGTACACACTTTGAGTTGGGTTTTAAGATAGGAGAACTAAGAATCTAGTTGCATCTTAAAACATTGTAAAATCTACATTTGAAGATTTCTAGTGAAGAATCTCTCTTGATTTAAGAGGGGACTGGAGTAGCTTTCAAGTGGGTGAAAGTGAACCAGGATAAATCCTTGTGTCTCTTTTATTTTCATTCCTTGTATTTCATTAATTCATTAACATTTGCATTTTTAGGTTAGAATTGGGGTTTTCTTAATTCTACTCAATTGATCTAAAATTGCATGTTAATATTACTTGAAATTGTTCATATTAATCATTCATAATTTGTTGAATCATCATAGCATTGTTATTCTTGAAGAACTCCATTGAAAACAAAGTTTTAAATTGAATTTTACCCAGTTTACTCGAGTAAAGTTATTGTCACTCGAGTAATCTGCTTTCAGTTTATAAACATTACTCGAGTAGGTTTTCTGTTACTCGAGTGATTTAAAATTTGCTTTCGTAATACTCGAGTGATTTGCTGAATACTCGAGTGAAATTATTTTTGGTTGCGTATTACTCGAGTGAAGGCTTGAGTTACTCGAATAATCTGAACTGAATTCTTAAGAAAATTTATTTTCATAAAACCATTCTCTTAGGCGGACGAAAAATCTGTAATAAGGCTTCAATATTCTATTCACCCCCCCTCTAGACTATATTGAGCCGCTTGTTAGTTTCCAACAAGTGGTATCAGAGCTCGGACGAAAAATCCGAGCCTTAAAAAGCTTTTTCGAAAAGATCCTTTTTACTTGGAAACAATGGGCTCAATTTCAAATCCTTTCGGTGGTGAAGGAACTTCCATTAATCGTCCTCCACTATTTAGTGGTGAGGGTTACGCTTATTGGAAGGTCCGCATGAAAATTTTTATTCAAGCCATAGATATGGAAATTTGGAACGCCATAGAGAATGGACCTTTTGTTCCTCAAACGAAAGTAAATGATGTTGTTTCAATTAAACCTCAATCGAGTTGGGACAATGATGATAAGAAGAAAGTTGCATTTGATTTAAAAGCTAAAAATATCATCACGTCCGCTCTTTCTTATGATGAGTTCTTTCGAGTATCTCAATGTGTTGATGCTAAACAAATGTGGGACACATTACAAGTCACACATGAGGGCACTTCGGAGGTTAGAAGGGCTAGGCTAAATACACTCATGCATGAATATGAACTCTTTCGTATGTTACCTGATGAAAACATAGGTGACATGCAAAAGCGGTTCACTCATATCATTAATCATCTTTCTGCACTTGGAAAAGTTATATCTAATGGTGAAGTTGTTAATAAGATTTTGAGATGTCTTAGCAGGGAATGGCAACCTAAGGTGACGGCCATTATGGAAGCTAGAGACGTGGATCAAATTGATTTAGCAACTCTATTCGGAAAGCTTCAAGAGCATGAAATGGAGCTTGGACGGTTATCCATGAATGAAGATGCCGATAGGAAGAAAAAGGGGATAGCTCTTAAATCAACTTCAAAATCCCTTAAGGCACAAGAGGAAAACTTTCAAGTGGATGACTCGGACTCCGATATAGATGATGAGACCCTTGGCTTGCTAGTTAAAAAGCTTGGTAGGTTCCTTAAGAAAAAGGGGAACTTTAATAGAAATAGACAAAGAGATTCTAAGGACTCACAACCAAGAAATAAGACTAACAAGGATCACATCAAGTGTCATGGATGTGGAAAGCTTGGTCACTATCGATCGAATTGTCCAACTCATTCTAAGAAGTCGGAAGGTGACAACTCAAAATTCAATTCTTCTAAAGGAAAAAGGGCTTACATAGTATGGGATGAAGTGGAGAGTCAATCAACATCTAGCTCATCGGATGATGAAGAACTTGCAAATCTATGTTTAATGACAAAGCTTGATGAAGAGGAATCTTCGAGCATTAAATCAAGTGAGAACGTCAATGAGGTAGATTATCTTTCCGATGCTAGCTCAAGTTCTAATTCTCCTTCATTCAATGAATTGTACAATGTGTATGTAGAGATGCATAAAGAGTTGAAGAAACTTGCTAAAATAAATGTTGAAAGAAAGAATTTCATAATGAAGCAACATGAAAAGATAATTGAACTTCAAAAAGATTTAGAAGAACTTAAGCTTCAAAATGAAACTCTAGAACTCATTTATGCAAACTCTACATGCAATTGTGAATTGAAATCAAATGAGACTCCATCTTGTGAAAATTGCAAGTCTTTGGAAAAAGAAGTTTTTAATTTGAATGATCGACTTGCAAGGCTCATGAAAGGAGATAGTTCTTTAGATCATTTGCTTTCAACTCAAAGGAACAATAGCAATAGATCCGGTCTTGGCTATACCAAACCTAAGAAACGCAATTATCGCAAAGTTGGTGGATTTTCAAAGAATAAGATTTCTAAAAACCCAACTTGTCATTATTGTGGAATCTTTGGGCATACCACGAATAAATGTAATATAAAGAAATTTGGTATACCAAGCGGTGAATATATTTGGATTGTTAAGGGGACTTCTCCTCATGCTAACAACAAAGGACCCAAGACCACTTGGGTACCTAAGTCAACCAAATGATATCTTTCTTGTAGGTGTGTCTTCGAACCAAAGAGCGAAAATGGTACTTGGATAGTGGTTGTTCGAGACACATGACGGGAGACAAAACGCACTTCATGGAACTTACTCCAAAAAGTGATGGATTTGTGACATACGGCGACAACAACAAGGGCAAAATTCTAGGAGTCGGGAAAATCGGTAACGTATCTAATCTTGTCATAGAAAATGTCCTATACGTAGAAGGCTTAGAACACAACTTGCTTAGTATAAGCCAACTATGTGATATGGGCAATTATGTAACATTTACTCCGGAATTATGCTTCATTAAGTCTTCTATAGATGATAGTGTTAAGTTTGTTGGTCGTCGCTCTAATAACACTTACTTAATTGATTTGGATGAGATAACTTCACTGTTTTCAAAATGTTTCAAATCTTTTGATGATGAAATTCGTCTTTGGCATAGACGAATTGCTCATGTGAATGTGAATCAATTGAACAAACTTTTGCGAAAAGATTTAGTGATTGGTTTGCCTAAACTAAACTTTAAGCTTGATGGCATTTGTGACTCTTGTCAAAAGTGCAAGCAAGTTAAAAGTTCTTTTAAACCTAAAAATATGATAAGCACAACAAAGCCTTTGGAGCTAATCCATATGGATTTGTTTGGCCCTTCACAAATTAAAAGTTTAGGTGGCAATTACTATGGATTTGTTTTAGTAGACGATTTTACTAGATTCACATGGACTTTATTTTTATCCGCAAAAAGTGAAGTTTATAAATGTTTTAAAAAATTTGCCAAACTCATCCAAAATCAACTAAGTTTGAAAATTGTGTCTATTAGAAGTGATCACGGAGGTGAGTTTGAAAACACTAGGATTGATGCGTTTTGTGATAAGTTTGGTATTGATCATCAATTTTCGGCCCCTAGGACTCCGGAGCAAAACGGAGTTGTAGAAAGGAAAAATAGAATATTAGTGGAACTTGCTCGTACTATGTTGATAGAATCAAATGTTCCTAAATATTTTTGGGCTGATGCGGTAAACACCGCTTGCTATGTGCTTAATAGGGTTCTTATTCATCCGCATTTAAATAAAACACCTTATGAACTTTTAAAAGGGCGAAAGCCAAATATCTCACATTTTCATGTTTTTGGGTGTAAGGTGTTTGTTTTAAATAACGGAAAGGAACCGGTCGGCAAGTTTGACTCTAAAGCTGACGAAGGCATATTCATAGGTTATTCAACTCATAGCAAAGCATATAGAGTCTACAATAAAAGAACATTAACCGTTGAGGAATCCGTGCATGTTGTATTTGATGAATCTTCGAAAGGAGATTGTGTTGTTTCTTGTGATGATTATATAGGTACATTTTTGGATCATGAGAATTCAACACCACAACAAATGTAAGAGAATCAAAATGAAGATCGAGAGGTGCAAGCACAAGATAAAGACTTAGCACAAGAGATACAACCTCAATTACCAATAGCTTGGAAGTCCAACAAAAATCATCCGATTTCTAATATCTTAGGTGACATTGCGAAGGGAGTGGTAACCCGACGCACTTTAAATAATTTTTGTTATTATGTTGCCTTTGTATCTCAAATAGAACCTAAGAATATCAAAGAGGCTCTTCAAGATGATCATTGGATTATGGCCATGCAAGAAGAATTAAATCAATTTGAAAGAAACCAAGTTTGGGAGCTTGTGCCAAAACCCGATGATCGTCCTGAAATTGGTACTCGGTGGGTCTATAGGAATAAGTTAGATGAATCGGGTATTATTGTTAGGAATAAAGCTAGGTTGGTAGCACAAGGTTATAGTCAAGAAGAAGGAATCGATTACGATGAGACATATGCTCCCGTTGCTAGATTAGAAGCTATTCGTATTCTTCTCGCTTTTGCTTCAATTATGAATTTTAAATTGTTTCAAATGGATGTTAAGAGCGCCTTTCTTAACGGATACATTCAAGAGGAAGTTTATGTGTCACAACCTCCCGGATTCGAGAGTTTTGAGCATCCGGACTACGTTTTCAAACTGAAAAAGGCTTTGTACGGTTTGAAACAAGCTCCTAGAGCTTGGTACGACCGACTAAGCAATTTTTTAATACAAAAAGGTTTTAAACGAGGTACTGTTGACACTACACTTTTTATTGAACGTTCCTGTAAGGATATTTTATTGGTTCAAATATATGTTGACGATATTATATTTGGTGCTACTAACGATAACTTGTGTAAGAAGTTTTCAGAATTGATGCAAAGTGAATTCGAGATGTCGATGATGGGAGAGCTTACATTCTTTCTTGGCCTTCAAATAAAGCAGCTTAATGATGGCATTTATATTCATCAGAGTAAATATTGTAGAGAGCTTCTCAAACGTTTTGGAATGGATTCGTGCAAATCCGCTTCTACACCAATGAGCGTTGCATGCTACCTAGATCAAGATGAGGCTGGAAAAGCGGTAGAGGTAACGAAGTATCGTGGTATTATTGGTAGTTTGTTATACTTAACTGCATCTAGGCCTGATATCATGTTTAGTGTATGTATGTGTGCACGTTTTCAAGCAAAACCGAAAGAGTCGCATCTAACTGCTGTCAAAAGAATAATGAAATACTTAAAGGGTACAACGAATACTGGACTTTATTATCCTAGGGATGCTTTTCTAAAACTAATAGGATATTCGGACTCTGACTTTGCCGGTTGTAAAGTTGAGCGAAAAAGTACAAGCGGAACATGCCATTTAATTGGTAATTCACTTGTATCGTGGTTTTCTAAAAAGCAAAATTGTGTAGCTTTATCAACCGCGGAGGCCGAATACATAGCTGCAGGTAGTTGTTGTGCTCAAATTTTATGGATGAAGCAACAATTATCTGACTTTGGTTTAAATTTAACAAATATCCCTATAAAGTGTGATAACACTTCGGCAATTAATTTGACTAAAAATCCAGTATTACACTCAAGGACAAAGCATATTGAAATTAGGCATCACTTTTTGAGAGATCATGTTCAAAAAGGTGATTGTGTTATTGAGTTTGTTCAAACTTCGGATCAATTAGCTGATATCTTTACAAAACCATTACCAAGGGACACATTTTATAAGATTCGAAGAGAACTTGGTATTTTTGATGAATTAACTATTAGCTAATTGTATTTGATGCTTTTTATACTCACCTTCAAGCCTATTTCAATGTGACTTGTATTTTGAGTTGTTGTATCTTATTAAAGTGTTTATCATTTTTTTTATGCAGTTATGTGTGTATGTTTTCTATAATATGCTAATTGCTTTATTTGTATGTGTGTTACTTGCTACATGCTAAGTGTTTCTCTGTGTTTGTGCATGAAAAATGATTTTGCATGAAAAATTGAAATTTTTGAAATTCTGGACAGTTCACTCGAGTAACAGAAATTTCACTCGAGTAATTTTAAAAACTCTTTCGTATTACTCGAGTAATTCTGTCTGTCACTCGATTAATTTTAAAATGACTTGCGTATCACTCGATTAAGTTCATCCATCACTCGAGTAAAATCTTTTTATCTTTCGGCATACTCGAGTAACATACTCTTTCACTCGAGTACTGCTCGAATCACTCGAGTAACGTATGAACATTACTCGAGTAACTTACGTGATTTTAAAAGCTGAACTGTTGAAATCTGCATCATTTTCACGATTTTTTCTCTCTCTTGTTCGTCTTTCTCTCTTCTCTCTCATACGGGTCTTCATCAAATCATCATCTTTCAGCCACAAAACTCACAAATCATACAAATTTCTTCCATATTTCATCATTATATCATCATTTCTACTCCTTTCATTCATCAATTTCACCAATTTTATCCAAAAATCCGAAAACCCCAAATCAAAACCCTAACCCCTCAAAACCGGATTTGCTTTTTCTGAATCAATGGCTTCTTCCTCTCACTATCAACCTCCTCAAAAGAAAGCAAAGCAAGGAGCAGGTCGTAATGATACTTGGTTTTCTGGAATCAACCGAGATTTGCGGGAACCGGCATTTATCAATCGTTCTTTTGGTCTTACAAGGTATGTTAAATTTGCTTGGTTGCATAAGGAGCAATTTCCGTTTGTAGAGGATTTAGAATTTCAGAATTTGCAGAGGTTTTTGGAATTTGAGACTCATTATTACCCTAGGCTTGTCAGACAATTTTATCAAAATTTTACTAAGCTAGATGGTGAGTATCAAACAATGGTTAGAGGACATCATTTTGTTATAAAGCCTGCGGATTTGACTATGATGTTTGGTTTAGAAAACAAGGGAACTTTTATTGGTGATACTGAATGTCTGGATTTGGATGTGGATACTAATAAGATTTATACTGATTTGTTGCGTACTGGTGAATCTTGGGGTGATAGAACTACTAGAACTGTATCACCTTTGCATGCTGTGGATAGGGTGCTCATGTATATTATCTCTTATTGTTTGATTCCAAAATGCAATCAAAATTATGCTCAATTGGGAGATGATGATCTTACTTTGTTTCATGGGATTAAAAAGAGGTATGAGATGAATTGGAATAAAATGTTTTTAGCTCGTATGGAAGCTGCTGCTCAATCTCCTCCTACCCAATTCTTGCCATATCCTATGCATGTCACCAAGATCATGAGGTATTATCGTGTTCCAATCCCTGATGATGAGCCAGCTGAAAAGGAAAAGAAAAATAACTGGTGTCTTAATGATTCGCACATTAGTTATATGAAAATTGCTTGGCATAGGGACAGTCGCACTTGGTTATGGAAATCACAGATTAAGGAAATGGCTGAAGCTACAAAGGCTGCAAGAGTTTCAGGTACTAGGAAAAGGAATTTACTTGGTGATAGGGCTGGTGCATCCTCTTCTGTTCCTCCTACTTCTACTGATCCGATGGATACCGATCGTATTGAGGACTATATCGATTTGGATAATCTTGGTACTCCATTTGATGCACAAGCTGCTCATGAGTCATTAGTTGAGCACATCAATGCTCAATTCACTCAGTTGGAGATGAGACAGGATGTGAAGAATATTGCCATGGAGCATCGTTTGATGGATTACATGTCTGGATTATTTTCTCATCATTTTCCTCCTCCTCCACCTGATTCCTAGACCTGTGGATGCTGATGATGTTTGCTGTTGATTTCTGTTGCATGTTTCATTTGCATATTCTCTGTTTATGTTTCTGTTTCATGTTTCTGACTCTGTTGCTACTATGACTTTAGGACCTTGTGTATGGTCTAGTTTGTTTAGTTTTCGTTTTGATTATCTGCTATGATTTGCTGCATAGTGTGATGCTCTGATACTCTGATTTCTGGTGCTATATTCGTTGTTCGTTTATATTCGTTGTTTATATACGTTGAGGCACTATTGTGGTTTATTTTGGTATTGTCTTTATTGTTATATATTTTCTATACCATTGTGAACTACTTACCTTCAACTTTTGGCAAAGGACTTTTCTCAAAAATATTATCTTTTTAATGATGCCAAAAGGGGGAGAATATTTTGTTGATGTTGTTCTTGTAGGTTAAGTTTTATTATATTTTTTCCTAGATGTTTTACATTTAGGGGGAGTATGTTAAAACTTAGTGCTTAATTTGAAAGGAGGTTTGTCATCATCAAAAAGGGGGAGTTTGTAGGATTCTCATGTTTTGATGCTAACAATCTCTCTCCAAGCAACAACATTGGCAACAAGCAAGCTACACCACATGAAGATTAGAATTAGGATTTTTATTAATTCTATTTCAATGTAATCTTTATTTTATGCAATGCATCTCATTGGTGTGGGTAGCTTAGGTGATTTTAAGAATATTTAAATAATGTCTGATTAAGAGTGAAGATACTTTAAATCTTGATTAAATAGCTTGTGAAAATCATTTTAGAAAAACTTTGTTTTTATTCAGATTCTGATCAGTTTACTCGAGTAATGAGTATTGGTTCACTCGAGTAATTTATGTTCTGACAGGTTAATCGAGTAATGGTTTACACATCACTCGAGTAACTTAATCTGACATGTTTCACTCGAGTGACGTTGTTTGGTTTACTCGAGTAATTCAATCAGTGTTGGGAAAATTTTAAAAGGACTTAATTTTCTCTTTCAAAGTAATAGACTTTCATTCTTACAATTTTCTAATACACTTTGAAAAGTAATTCAAGAGCTATTTTACATCTTTCAAGAGCTATCAAGATTCAACAAAGAACTTTTCATTCTTCACTCTATTTTCTATCATTGTTCAAATATTCTTGAGATCATATTTTTGTTCTTAGTGGTTGTTGAAGATTTGCAATTTGTGATTGCATCATTGAAGTTTCAACACAAGTGAAGAATCTCACAAGGAAGACTTTGAGGATCAAATCAAAGCAAGAAAAGAGGATTGGTTGGAAGCATCTTCAATCAATTATCAAGGAAATCTAGAATACTCAAAAGGGGTAGATTAGATCAAAGTGTTTGGTACACACTTTGAGTTGGGTTTTAAGATAGGAGAACTAAGAATCTAGTTGCATCTTAAAACATTGTAAAATCTACATTTGAAGATTTCTAGTGAAGAATCTCTCTTGATTTAAGAGGGGACTGGAGTAGCTTTCAAGTGGGTGAAAGTGAACCACGATAAATCCTTGTGTCTCTTTTATTTTCATTCCTTGTATTTCATTAATTCATTAACATTTGCATTTTTAGGTTAGAATTGGGGTTTTCTTAATTCTACTCAATTGATCTAAAATTGCATGTTAATATTACTTGAAATTGTTCATATTAATCATTCATAATTTGTTGAATCATCATAGCATTGTTATTCTTGAAGAACTCCATTGAAAACAAAGTTTTAAATTGAATTTTACCCAGTTTACTCGAGTAAAGTTATTGTCACTCGAGTAATCTGCTTTCAGTTTATAAACATTACTCGAGTAGGTTTTCTGTTACTCGAGTGATTTAAAATTTGCTTTCGTAATACTCGAGTGATTTGCTGAATACTCGAGTGAAATTATTTTTGGTTGCGTATTACTCGAGTGAAGGCTTGAGTTACTCGAGTAATCTGAACTGAATTCTTAAGAAAATTTATTTTCATAAAACCATTCTCTTAGGCGGACGAAAAATCTGTAATAAGGCTTCAATATTCTATTCACCCCCCCTCTAGACTATATTGAGCCGCTTGTTAGTTTCCAACATTTAGTGTTTATTCTCCAAGAATTCCAAGAGTCGATTTGTGCACCCGTTTTTCAAAGAAAATTTTATTTCCATATTTTCTTAATACTCGCAAGTCCATATATTATCCAATATTATAGCTTAAGTACTATATTAGATTTGGATAATCCAGAAGGGTGTCACACAAACAAATCAAGGTTAGCTCGTAACAGGTCGATGATCTTGCCTTGGAGGAGATGAGTTAATACCTTAATATCAAATGATAATTTCAAGAGGAAATTATGCATAAATGAAATTGGATTATGACATAGATCTTTTGGATGATATTATGTGTTGAACTTGAGGTATTGTGTTATGCTAAGACCTTGTTATTGGATTGAGTAGAGAAATCAAGAAAAGATTCTTTGAAAATCAGTGGGTTTGTATTCAGGTCTGTTATTCTAACCGGTTAGGTGATGATGTAACCGGTTAGTACCTGAAACTTAAAAATAAAAGCTAAGTTTTTGAGTAAGGATTGTTAATACCAATGATTATACTCTCTCAATCCAGGTCTATGAGCATATGTTAAATTTAAATTCAAAGGTGAATTTTATGAGTAAAGCTATACCTCTAGATATCATTCAGAAGTTGTGTTTTTCTAAGTCATAATAATGGAATTAATGGAAGGACCAACCTTAGTAATTATGTATGCAATGCATGCATGGAGAAAGGTAATGAAATAGGTTGGCAAGGATTGTTTGTCATGTTCTGGGAACATGACTGTAACAGCCCGATTTTCGAAAACCAAAACAATTACTTTCATTTAAGAATGTTGCTAAAAATGAGGCCATTTTTTTTTTAAAAAACATTGCTAAGTCTCTTCAGCACACTCTTTCGAAAACCAAGTTGTTACTTGGAACCAAACTCATCTTCTCCACTTTCCGAAAACATTTTATTTAGAATTCAGTTTAGTTCCACTTAAGCAACTCCATTTATTTCCTCGAAATTAAACACATTTTATAGAAAGAAGGGTTCATTCATTTCCTCAAGGTCGGGCATGCTCCAAAACAGTTAGAGTATAGTAATAGCTCATGACTCAGGTAATCCCGAATACAATTACAAACATTAACTTATTCTAACTCTACTATTGGTTCTTTTCTCCTATAGAAGACTATTGAAATCAGCTTCTTTCTCTTCTTTGTGGATGCCTTGGTGCTGGATGATGATGCGACTACATCCTTCGGTCTTCCATCAGAATTTGGCCTCAACTCTACTCCAAACAGTTTCACGGTATTCTCAATCTTCTTATACTGGGGTGGTGGTTCAGAATCATGTCCTAAAAAGGACACACTTCCCAAACACGAACTCATCGTTTCTTCGCCTAACTTGTGCTCCGGGTCCGCGATCACCAACCGAGAATATCCGGTCCATACCCATCCGTGACGTATAGCTCTCCATCCCTTCCCTTCACGGAGCCATGTAGAAACTTCCAAGCGCCGGTCCATCTGCCCGTTGGAATACCAGCGACACCGATGCGCCAACGAACAGGAGAGAGTAAGCATTCCGGACGCGTAGCATCGACGGTGTGGAATTACGGTAGGCGAGATAATAAGACACATACATACAAACAAACAACATACAATACTCATACACAACAACCAGCACTCATTCCATTTATTCGTATTATTATTTTCTTCTTCCTTCACTTTTGTTTCTTCCCCCACTCATGGGGCTTACTTTCTTTTCCACATATCCATTCACAGTCTCTCCCTCAATGTCCCCGTTTTTCAGCTCTTACTCATATATAACTCTTTTCTCATAATGTTTTATTGGATTATAACCATCGATGATCAGGGGAGTTAAAGGATCATCGAGGTGCACGTCTCTTTTCGTAGTTAGCATTCGCATTCCAATCCTACATCTCCTCCGCCTACCATCCACCTAGTCGGAAGCCAACAGGAGTACAGGACCTTTACCACGCGGGCATGACAGCTGTCTCAACAATGGCTCCAAGCCAGGAGGTCTCAGCCTCAAAACATATCATATAATCAAAATACATTGCCCCGTTCCAGTCCCTCTCCACTGTTGTAGACTTGCATCGAGGGGGCGACAATATTGTTGTAGTGCCCGCACAGAACTTACCACGGTATTGGACCCAGTCCCCACTACGTTAGTGCACCACTTATGGAATTTGTTCTGTCTACAACAATACTCTAGACTTCTTGACGTTTCACCGTCATCGTCCTCCCCTCCTGCAATCCCCACCTGAGTATCCGAAGATACCCATAGTATCTTCCTCTCCACTACTTCAGGTTAACTCTCAAAACTCACCACGTTCGCGTTAACGTCTTTTAAAGTCTTTTAATTATTTAATTATCCTAACAGTCGGCTCACCCTTAGTGCATCCCTTCAGTGAGCCCGACTACTAACTTGGCACAATCTTCAAAAACACGCATAGCTCAGAGCTGGGATTTCCTCAATTAAATCACATCTTATTTCGCAAACACTCCTTCCAGTTGCCTCGTCATTTCTCAAATCTTCCTTTTTATAGTCCTTCTCAAAATCTCAATTTCATCACTCTCCCAAAAACCTTATTTCCATAATTCTCACAAAATCATCTTTCACCAAAATACCATTTCCAATAACTTTCTTCAAATCTCATTTCAAAAGACTTTCCCAAAAACATTGTTTCTACTGAATATTATTTCATAAAAATTTTTCAAAAGATCTAGTCATAAAATTCCTTTAAAATTTTGGTTTCGCAAGCTTCTACAAAATCCCATTTCAAAAGAAAAATTTCATTTTTCAAACCTTTTTCAGAAGTTGTCTTCACAACTTCAAAACTTCTTTTTCAAAACTCTTTCGTGCTGGGTGCTAGTGGAGGAGCAAGCCCAGCTCAACACTAGTTCCCAGACTAAAACCAAGAACAGAGGAGCTCAGCTCAACTCAGTTCATCCCTCATCCCAACAATCGACATCACACTCCCCAGCTCTGGCTCATTTTCATTCTCTTTTTCAATTTCCTTTCCGATCAACTCATATCTCTCTTTCTAATCACTCTTATCCTTTCATCATTCTTATTTTCTTGTCATTATTCTTAATTCGTTTTCCCCCTCTCATACCCAACAGTCGTTTACTTATTATAATTATAAGCATCATGATACGTGAATCAATAAACAATACAAGGCATACTATAAACACACAACATCACACAACAAAATTGTGGTTTTTGTCACCTTCGTATAAGCGATCACACAGGGCAAACAATTGTCACTTATACTACTGACGCTAACCACGAGTTCCGATCTTTGAGATGATACGGAACGCCCTACTAAATCACCTAGCTACCACTATGTCTTAGGGAATGCTTCTCTCTCACCTGAGGTCCAGTTGTTGAATGCGTGCTTCCATTGCAACCTTGTGCTGCCATCTGCCAGCTACGCCCAACCGCTTTCTCTATCATTCCTCATATTAAATAGAATACTTTAATTATTAACTTATTTAAGTAAAACCTTTTCTTAAATCAATACTCGTCTTTTATTTGTTGGAAAACTTTGAAGATATATCGATTTCCACTTAAAAACTCCGTTCCAAATCATATGAAAACATTTTTAACTCAAAAGACACGTCCAAGAAATTCTGGACAGCAAAATGATTTTATAAGATTACTTTAATAAAACTTTGAAAACATCGTAAAAATATTCTTTACTTCGAATAGCTCTTAAAATTAATACTTTGAAAATCCATATTCTCATTATAAAACAATTTGGACAGCCATGAACTCAATTTTAAAATTTTCAAGTAAATCAATCAAGTCTTCTTAAAACAATTCATTTCAAAATCCTTCACATACACACAACCACAACAAATCACATCTCATACAATAGTCACTAACATTTAAGCATGCAACCATTCATAAACCAACTTGAGTCAAACTTCAAACCGATTATATTTACATTTATTTTCTTTACCTTAAATACTTTTATAATTGTGTCTAAAATGATCATGCCTCTCTTGTTTTATGCGGTTAAACTTCCTAACCCTATTTAAACTACTTACCCGAATGCAAGCAAGGGAAAATAAATCAAACATCATGATTTGAAGCACATGCATCAATTTATTTTGTTTTAGGCATTCTAATTCTACGTTCCTTTTCATGCACTAAAATTGTTTATTTTGCTCCTAACCGTATACATACAAACACACACACAGATATCTTCATCACAACACTCACACATGCCTTCATTTTATAGTTAATTTAATTTACTTATTTCCTTTATTTCTAGGTATAGAATCGAATAATGTTATGATAAAGCAAAGGTCAAATATTCATCCTTCATGCACATAGATCATAAACTAATGCAAAGATCATCTGTAAAACTGGTTTTCTAATTTTCTCTATGAAAACCGTGAGCATGGCATTAATTTTTGGCAATCAAAAACCTAGTTCCTTGACACTATAAATCAAAATTATATCAAAGCCTTTTCTAAGAAAACTGATGCATATATTTCAACATCTCTAGGTGAAACAATTTTCAACATGCATGCAAGTGAAATGATAATCTAATATAGTTCCCTAAGCTAGACCGGATGATGTCATGCAAGGAAACAAAGTCTTACAATTTATTTCCACATGCTAACATCCAATTTCATAGATTACATCATACAAGACCCAAAAGTGTCATCCTACTTCTCAAAATTACTAACCGAATCATAACCATCACACACACACAAAATCTTGTTTCGATTTGAAATTATTTTCAAAGCTTGTTAGGGGAATTTGTTTTAGAACACCGTGATATATACCCAATAAATCAAGACTTCTTATTCAAAATTGTCATAAAAAAATTTCAAGCTTCATGTTTTCTTAAGATTAGCCATAAATCAAGACAAAACATAAACTTAAACTCAAACTTCCAAACCAACCGTGAAGAATTAATTTTTGTAAGCATAGAAATAGCATCAAACCACTTAAAACAAATTAAGACATCAAGACCTAAATTTTCTACTTATGGCCGAATCATTTAGCTCTTGATTTGGTGGTTTATGAGTTCATTTAGTTCCAAAAATCAAAGATCAAAACATAAGGAAAACATGGAAAGCAAACAAGGATTATAAGGCCACAAAAACAACATGCATGAGGAAATCAAACAAAAGTATGAACCTAAACATAACCTCAACAAAACCGTGGTGGAGAGCATTCACAAGCAAGAGATCAAAGTACAAAAATGACATGCAATACATTTAGGTCTCAAGATCGCTTGAAATTAATTTCATGCAACACAAAAATTAAATCAAAGTCCATAATAAAGTCCTTTACAACAAAATCATTAAATCAAAACTCCTTCTACCTTAATCCTAACTTAGGTCTTCTAATCTCTTCTTCTTCTCCTCTTGGTTTTGCCTCGGTTCCTCTCTTCTTCTAGGGTTAATGGGGTTTCCTCTTGATCTTTGAAGATCAAGATGGTTGAGGAAGAAATTAGTGAAGTTTGGGTTAGAAGCTTGGAGGTTTGGCTCTTCTTTCTCTCTTCTCCTCTCACGGTTTCTCTCTTTTTCTCTATGAGTTTCAAGAGTTTGATGTTACTCTTGAAACTTAGTGTTTGGGTCTGTACGAAAAGAAGATGAAGGAAGGAAATGAACCAAAGGCAACACACACTCATGGTTTCAGAGCAAAACATGGGGTGGGATTTTCCTATTTTGGCCTTGGTTCAAGGTGTGAAGGAAGGGCAAATCGGTCCAGCTTCATTTGTTGCATGGCTTAATTCAAGTCGTGGGAGACAAGGGTGGAGAAAGTCATTCACTAGGTCCATGACTCACCCCTCCTACTCCTTCTCTTGTTTTTCTATTTAAATTTGGTTTCCTTAATGTTTAAGGAAATGCACCCTTCTTGGCCCTTTTATCTTATCATGGCCGAAACACATACATACACATACACATGCAAAGTTCATTTTCATCAACACATAATCATGCACTTATGCATACATTTGACACACACATAAGTATGCACAATTAACACGACACATACACATATATTCACTCATTCATGCATCACTCATTGTCCATGCATACATATATATATATATATATTCTTAGATACACATGTGCCTATGTATATTCACATGCATTCACACATTCATTATATTTTTCCTATACTTAAATCCCTCAAAAATTTAAGTATATTCATGTATGTCAAAACCGCATATACACATTCCTAAGAAATAATTCCAATTCATCACAAATAGGTCACAACATTTTTATAAAATCATTGAGTATATAGATTTTCTCAAAATCGAATTTCATAAGTTTAGAAAGTCATTGCCTTAAAGTCATTTACCATCTTAAAGCGTAAGTTTTAAGAAAATCCATTAAGAAAATATTCTTCCTACACTTTTTTCTTAAAAATAAGTTCCTTTAGTGTTTTAATTTAATATGAGGGATTTATGGGGTGTTACAATGACCATGTACTCTAGGAGTACCAAACTGAGGCAACCTACTTGATGACACATCACATCAGCTCCACCATCTTTTAGAACCAGAAGTTAACCATCACAATGGGCCGGGTCGATGTGGGCCGGGCCAAAAAACCCGGGGAAAGTGCGGGTTTGGGTTCCAAAAATGTTGTCATAAATTGAACCCGGGCTTATTAGCCCGGTCTAGAGCCGGGCCAAAAAACCCAAACAAGGGCCGGGCCAAAAAACCCTGGGTAAAGTGCGGGTTTGGGCTGCATGCTATTGAACACAACTTGCACCCGGGCTATTTGGCCCAGAATCATTTGGCCCGCACCCGGGCCGGGGCGGGCCGGCCCGTTTTGACAGCTATACATCACATGCGTACATGAAGTTGAGAGAGTAAGTTACCCGAATGGAATAACTCCCATCGACTTCTTGGTTTTACACTAGCGACATATATCAGAACATAACAACAATACAAACAGATAAATATGCATGATGCATGAGGATGCAATGCAATAGGCGCATTATCGAACGCTTTATCTTTCACTTAAGGGAATCTCTTTATCAGTCTAACTCGTGGGATCGTAGTCTCTTTGTCCACATTTCTCGAGTCCATAATATCGGAAATTCAGGCTCTATGATTTGGGTCTACATCTCCTCGGAACCCATCCACCTAGTCGGAAGCAATCAGGAGTACAGGATCTCTAACCACACCGGCTTCTCACGGATGGCGCAGTAAATGAATTTATTCAATGTCCCGGGAGGTAAAGTGGGCACATCCAACCGTGTTCGAGCATCCCTCTCACTGATCTAGATTTAGTCAAGGGGGCGTCAGTCATCTGTCTAGTGATCATGTGGTACTTCGACCACACCACTGAGTTACCAGCTCCGACCGGTTAAGCCAGGGCCCCTATGGTTTTTCCCACCTAGACAGACTTCTCAAGTCTTCTTGACATATCACCGTCATTGCCATCCCCTCTCTAAATCATCCAGCTGAAAACCACAAGGGTAATTCAAGTGTATCTTCCTCTCCACTACTTCGGGTTAGGGTTCTAAGTCGTGATGTTATACTCAGTCGTTCCAACGTCGACCCATCCTAAGTCATCTTCGTCATATAGCTCCGACCATATACGGAATGCTTCTGTGGGACTCGACCAATATGTTTGACGGGAACCGACCCATCCTGAATCACTTTCGGCATATAGCTCCGACTATATGCGGGATATCGATAATTATTCTAACGGGCACCGACCCATTCAGAATCACCTTCGGCATATAGCTCCGACTATATGCGGGATATTAATCAATCTTTGATAGATAGGCTCCGACCTATCCCAAGTCATTCCAACATATGGCTACGACCATACGGGGACTGTCTTTTTTGGAATTCTGCAATCGTTGCGTCCGGTCCAAAAGCATCTTCATCGTCCAGACACTAATCCATTAGCCATATCGTCAGCTCGATCCACGTATTCGGGCGCATCAGCATCATCCGCTTCCATAGTGTGTTCCATCCATTAGAGTTTCGTTCTATTCTTTGGGGGATTTCTCATAGTTTCTAATGTTTTTACTATTCTTAACTTATATCGCGGGATGATAAATTATGATAATGCAATGACAATATAAATAACATTATATCATGATCTCAGCAAGTACATAGCATAAGCAAATATCTCAAATCAATTAATAGCATGTGATAGAATAGGTTTGGAGTCTTTGTATACCACGATACAAACAAAGCATACAATTTATCGGGTATACTACTACCTTTAGTAGACCTTTAATCCGACTTTGAGAGTGTCCGAAGTGTCCTAATATACTCACTAGACACCAAAGTGTCTTAGGATAACTTCTCTCTCACCTTGGTTTGCAGTTACCGATTCTGTAACATCCCTAATTTAATTCCAAGCAATAATTAATGAATTAATGGAATTTAAGTGGAGAGAATGGGTAGATTAATTGCTTAACGAATTTTGTGAGCTAGGTGAGCAGCCATTTTAAGTACTAGGGGTGGTGTAGGAGACATTTGAGGCAACGGGCAAAATTATCTAATCGAAATCGGGGGTTAAATCAGCGTTTTAAGTGTTAGAAATCAACCGAAAAGAGAAAATTAGGAATTTATTATAGGATGTTAAGAAATTAAATTTCACCGTTGGATATGAAGTATAAGGGGTTAAGAAGCTTGTCCAAAAATTTGGGCCCGATCCGACGGTTAACGAAAAAGTTATGACGAATCGAAGTCTGGCGCCACCGGTGCACGCCCAGGCACACCAGTGTGCATCAGGTGCACCAAACCCGTGAGAAATTCGCCCAAGCGCATGCACGACTCGCCCAGGCGCGCGACCAGATCCCCAGCGTGCATCAGATGCGCAGCGCGCGCGCGCAGGCGCATGCCTCTCCGCGCCCAGGCGCGCGGGTGCGTGTTTCACGCACCAGCACCATAAAATGTTGCGTCTGCCTCCCTCCTCCCTCATTTTCCAACCCTCTCTTCACACTCCCTCACCCACCTCCGTCCAGCAACCCGCTAAACACCCCAGCAACACCAGCCACCACCACCAGCCGCCACCGCCAAGGCCACCATCACCACCATGAGCGTCTCTCTCTCTCCTCACTCTTGATTCCGTCTCTCTCTCCTTCTCCCTGTCTCTCCTCCTATTCCTCCACCGCCATACCTCACCGTAGCCACCACCCACCACCACCACCATGAGCTCTCCTCCCCTCTTTCCCCATTGATTGAGTTCCCTTTCTCTCTTCCTCCTCCCTTTATGTTTCTCTCTCCTCTAGGGCTTTCTCTCTCTTCACCGGATCTCACCGACGCCGATACCGATCGTGATTCGCACCGGGCTTGTGTTGGGTACTCCGAGGCTTGAAGCTTGGGCCTCGATCCGGCCACGATCGTTCGCAAACAACGAGGAGCAACACCGTCACCGCGATCGAGATCGATTGACCCCGCCGTGCTTGGAATCGAAGATTGTGGAAGCTTAGGATCAAATTGGAGCCGAGCTAGAGCGTAAGCCGGGGAGTAAAGCGTCAGGTTAAGGTTACCTCTCTCACTGTCATCGATTGAGGTAAGGGGTTTCATTACCAGTCCTTAAGGGGTGCATTTCTGGGTAGTTATATCTATCGCTAGGATCGGGGGAAATGTTAATTGTTAATGAACCTTAGAGTAGCTCGCTAACAGTGAAGGAAGATAATTAGAAAAGAAAATTTAGTTAAAGAAGAGTTGAAATGATTAGCAACGAAATAAACGGAATAATAAGAAAGAAATAAATAATCGGAATTATGAGAACGAGTGAGTAGCGTAAGTGAGTAAAGGGAGAAATTAGAGATTAACTAGGGAGAGCCGGTACTAAATAAAGAAAATGTAAGAATGAGTTGATAACTAAATTAGGATAAACTAAAGTTAAGAGAAATAAATGGAGTGAATGAGTAATTAGCCATTAGAGGAAAGAAGTAAACGAAAAATAAGAAAGAGAGAGTTAACAAATAAAAAGAGAAATAAGAAATGATATAAGTGGTTCTAAATGCATGAACTAGGTATTATTAAATATGAGTGATGTAGGAAAAAGAAACAAAGGAAGAGAAGAAGAAAAAGAAAAGAAAGGGAATGGAATTAATTAAGAGTTAGTAACGAGAGTTAAAATATAAAGCATATGACCAAGCTAGGTAGAGTTAAATAAAAGTAAGAATAAATCATTAAAGAGAAATATTGAAAATAGTGGAAAATAAATAATGTGATAATAAGCCCTTAGGTAACGGAATGAGCGAAAAGAGAATGATTTAGTGAACCAGAAAAAGAGAACTAAGGAACTAAAAGTAAAAGAGAAAAGACTGAGGTAAATTAATAATGAAAAATAACAAGGAAAGATGGAAAATAAAAAGGAAAGAGGCTAAGGATGTATGCAGATCATCTGCTTGTGGTTGCATACATCGTAAATAAGATTATGGATATATGCAGATCATCTGCTTGTGGTTGCATATATCTTAAATAAAAGGCGGGCGTATGCAGATCATCTGCTTGTGGTTGCATACGTCGTAAAAATTGTAGATGTGTGCAGATCATCTGCTTGTGGTTGCATACATCGTAAATAAGATTATGGATATATGCAGATCATCTGCTTGTGGTTGCATATATCTTAAATAAAAGGTGGGCGTTTGCAAATCATCTGCTTGTGGTTGCATACGTCGTAAATAATTGTGGGTGCATGCAGATCATCTACTTGTGGTTGCATGCATCGTTAATAGATAGTGGGTGTATGCAGATCGTCTTCTTGTGGTTGCATACATCGTAAATAAGATTGTGGATATATGCAGATCATCTGCTTGTGGTTGCATATATCTCAAATAAAAAGTGGGCGTATGCAGATCATCTGCTTGTGGTTGCATACGTCGTAAATAAATTGTGGGTGCATGCAGATCATCTGCTTGTGGTTGCATGCATCGTAACTAGATAGTGGGGGTATGAAGATCATCTTCTTGTGGTTGCATACCTCGTAAATAAATAAGGTGTAGATCTCTAATTAAGGTTACACATATTGTAAAAAGTAATAAAGGAAAATGGAAAGAATAAAGGGTAATGAGAATGAAATAAAAAGGAATTTAAAATGGAAAATGAGAATAAAAAGGAAAGTAACGAAAGTAATGAGGAACAAAAATAAATAGAGATTAGGGATTATCTATAAGAGAACAATTAGAAAGAAAAAGAATTGGGAATAGTTAGGAGGTAAAAAAAGAAAGAAGAACATGAATTGAGTAGCATAGCATAGGCTTGAATGGTTTTTGGCGTGTCGTATATATCTGCTTAGAAATCTCCTTTTTAAGTTCTGTGTGATGCTTCCCCTGTGTGGTTAATATTTTTCAGGTACACAAGTGGAGCATACACCAGTGCTGGCCGAGCAGGATTTTGAGTTCCACTACGTGGAATGTATTTTACATATTTTGGAGTGGATAATTATTTTTTTGTAAATTAATTATGAATTAGTAGCTTGCCATGAAATTTGTATCCATCGGGCGTTAGGATCTGTTATAACTATTAAACTGTTGTTGTTTACGTTTTCAAACAATTCTGGACTGACAGGTTTTAGAAGAAAATTTTTGGGAAGTCCGGAAAATAGAGGAAACTCTGCCGGATTTTCGTAAAACCTTTTAAAGAAATTTAAGTATTAAAAGAAATTTTCAAACTCCGGTTTTAATAAAACCCAAAATTTACTAATAAAAGTGAGAGTCTTACAGATTCCACAAGTTCCGAACGATTCGCTTCCTTCCTAGTCTGCCAGATTCCAATTTCTTCTAAGTCCCGCAAGATAGACACAGGGGTATTAATACTTTATTCAAATATTAGTCTTGAAATTATTCTCAAGGTAACTTAGGAAAAATCCAAACTTTGTCTTCATGTAAAACCAAAACATCAATTCTTTTGCTTAAACTTGTCCAAAATCAAACACTAACATTTATACTTTAAATTCATGAGAAAATGATCAAATAAATCAATTTAATTCAAAAGTTTCTTTGCTGGTCTCTCTTGGACATCAATGAATTCAACTCCGAAAACACCGAAAAATTGCACTTTTCAAACCAACTTTATCTTATATTAAGTACTCATCAAAACTCAACTTCAAATCACTTTGAAAACATTTTTAAATAAGAAATACAACTTAGAAAAATTTTGGACAGCATCATATTCTAAGCCTCAAGTTCACTTTCAATTGTCCAAAACCAATTTAAATTCATAGACAAACTAAGTATCTTGAAAACAATTAAATAAACACTTTGATCAACAATTTATCAAGCTCAAACACTTAAAATCAAGTGTGGGCAACATGATGCTCAAATAAAACAAATTACTTAAACACTTTCATGCACTTCAAGAATCATCCCTACATTATTTAAAAATCCCAAACAAACATTTATTCAATCCACAAACAAACTTTCATTCATTTCAAACATTACATAACCATAAGTCATCAAATTGAACATAAACAAATTTCTTCTCAACATGCTCACATACTTATTCATGCACATATCTCAATCAAATAAAGTAGTTAAACTCATAGGCACATACAAACCGAATCATACTTCACATAAACACTTAGACAAATTTTCATTCAACTTACACTTTATCAATTCTAACTTAGCATATATTTACACATAGAACTCAATCTTAGCAAAACTTCATCTTATTACACTTACTCATATCAAAACCGTATGCATCATTTATTTTTCAAAAATTATATCTTCAAAGAACAACTTCACAAATCAACACATAGCTTCATGATATCAACACACATATACTCAAGAAAATTCAATTCAAAAACTAAAGTCCAAACCGTGACCTTGACTAAGTTTCTCAAAAACTTTTCAAGAGTTCAAGACTTCTAAAAACAACTCCAATTTCAACAACAATTTCACATGATTTATCAAACAAGTAGAAATATAATCCTAGCATATATTTACTCACCAAACCGTGAGCACCATCAATTATCTAAACAATTTTTATTTCACATCTAACACCTAAAATCAACTTAAAATTCATGGAAATCACATATTCATTGTTTATACTTGAGAAAATCTCAATCTTTTTATCCAAATATGCAAACCGTGGCTATCATTTAAAAATCACAACATCATACAAATTTTTATTCATCTAAAACATCATTAACTCCAAGATCATAACATGCATGTGATCAATCACATGGAAAAATCAAACTTTCAACCACAACACATCAAAACTGTGGCTTGTTCATGGTTTTCTTAAAAAAAAATTCTTAAAGATTCAAACTTCCAAAACATACTCACAATCTCAAGATATTCACATGCACACATCACAAATCCTACATCAAAACTTCTAACCTAAAGATCAATCAAAACTGTGGCCATCATAAGGAAATCACTAAGGGAAATTCAATCTTTTTCAAAGACCTTTACATCAAAACACAAGCATCAAATATATCATAGTTTAGGTATTGATCTTGACATGCACGCAAATAAAAACACTGGATCTCTTGAAAAATCCTTCATGCAAACTCAAAATCAAACTTTTTCTTAAAACACTTTAAGAAATCAAGAAGAAAATGAATAGGTTCATGAGATAACTTAAAATCATAAAAGAAAATGCTTACTTATCAAACGCTTCAAAATCAAGCTTAAAAATCAACATGCTTGTAAATAAAAACACTAGATCTAGCTTGAAAACAAACATGCATCAACATTTTCAAATAAAAATCAAAGCTTTAGAAATGAAAACATGAAAACCGAAAATGAACCAAAGAAAAAGGTTAGGAACCTAAGATCATGAAATAAAAATGCTTACTCAACAAAAGCTTCAAAATCAAGTCCTAGTCTTTGAGTTGTTCTTTGGTTCCTCTTCTTACTCCTCACGGTTCACTCCCTCTTTTCCCTAGGTCCACATTTTCTCCTTCTCTTCTTCACTATCTTGGTTTCATTTTCTTTACATAGATTGTGTTTGAGATTTGTGTTGTGTTTGGGGGTTTAGTTCTTCTTCTCTTCCCTCACGGCTTTGTTTTTCTCTTAGCTTTAGAATGAGTAAAATGAAGAAGAAAACCAAGTGAAGGGTGTGTGTGGTTGTTTAAATTCACACAAGATTTGGGCTTGGGCTTGGTTTCCTTTTCCCTCCCCACGGTTTTCCTTTTCTTTTCATTTTCTTTATGTCATGCTTATGTCACTATGGTGACATCATAAACTTGGCTTCCAAGTTAGTAAACTTGGAGACCAAGTAATGCACATGTGAGTGTGCATTCGGTTTGAGGGGGGGTTTAAGGGTAGATTAGGTTAATTAATCTAGGTTTAAGGTGCTAATTAGGATCTAATCATGATTAAGGTAGGGTTAGGAAAACTAAATTAGGTTTAGTTCACAAATCCTTAGAGTTAAGGGCTTAATCAAGGATTAAGGCACTAATCAAAGACTTAATCCATACTAGCATAGGTTTAGGGAAAACTAATTCTAGGTTAGTTTACTAACCTTGAGGGTTTAGAGCTTAAGAGAGTGATTAAGCACTCAATCAAGGATTAAGAACTTGATTAGGGTTTAATCAAAGATTAGGGATGCTAATTAGGGTTTCTAGAGATGATTCTAGATTAAGGGTATGATAAGATGATTGGACTTTGATTTTTGAAACTTAGAGTAGAAATAATTTTTCACCTTAATTACAATAAAACCGTATGAATTAATTTAAGAAGATAAAATCTTAGTCAAAACCTTAAGCAATATAATTCATCGAAAACCTTAGAAAAACAAACACATGAAATCATAACACAAGTGGATTAAATTCCAAAGTGTAGAAATATATCATGAAATCAAAACTCCTTTAATCAATTCTTAAATCAATTAGGTTAAATCTATTCAATTAAGAAATCAAGCAAATCACTAAATAGGAACAATTCCTTAGTTAGGGACTTGTAGAAGAAGAGGGAAAAAGGCAGGTGTTACATCCTCCCCAGCTTGGAAATTTCTCGTCCTCGAGAAATGGCGTACCTGTTTCAAACAAGTTAGGGTATGAATCCCTCATGCTACTCTCACGCTCCCAAGTAGCAGTCTCACCATTCACAGAACTCCAGATAACCTTGACCAGAGGGATGTCCTTTCCTCGTAGAGTCTTTACACTTCGACCGTCTATTCTTAAGGGTAAGGTCTCGTACGTGAGATTTTCCTTAAGTTGTATAGAGTCGGGTTCGATGATGTGAGAAGGATCACCAATGTACTTTCTAAGTTGTGACACATGAAAGACGTTGTGTAGGTTGGAAAACATTGGGGGTAAGGCAATTTCATAAGCTACCGGTCCTACACGTCTTAGAATTTGGTAAGGTCCTATGAATTTTGGGGTAAGTTTTCGGGTTTTAAGCACTCTGCCAATCCCAGTAGTTGGTACTACTCGCATGAATACATGATCCCCTCCTTTAAAATCGATAGGAGTCCTTCTCTGATCATAGTAGCTTTTCTGTCTGCTTTGTGAACTTCTCATCTTTTCCTGAATCATTTTAATCTTTTCTATTGTTTGCTGAACCATTTCCGGACCCAGAACAAGATTTTCCCCAATTTCAAACCAACATAACGGCGTCCTGCACTTCCTTCCATACAAAGCCTCATAAGGGGCCATCCCTATGCTCAAGTGATAGCTGTTATTGTATGTGAATTCAATTAGCGACAATAGAGCGTCCCATTCTCCTGCTTGCTCAAGAACACAGGCTCTAAGAAGATCCTCTAGTGATTGAATGGTCCTTTCTGATTGTCCGTCCGTCTGAGGATGATAGGCTGAACTCAACTGGAGTCTTGTTCCAAGTGCAGCATGCAGACTACTCCAAAATTTTGAAACAAATCTCGGATCTCTGTCTGATATGATGTTTGAGGGTACCCCATGGAGTTTCACTACCTCATTGACATATATAGTTGCCAATTTCTCCAGAGGATACTTCACATTGACAGGTAGGAAATGAGCGCTTTTGGTTAATCGGTCCACAATTACCCAAATAGCATCAAATTGTAACACCCCGCAAATTCCTCGTATTAATTTAAAATACTAAAGAGATTTATTTTTGAGAAAAGTTTTTTGAGAAGAGTATTTTCTTAAATGAATTTATTAATTCACGGTTTTAAAGTGATGAATGTTTTAAAAAAAATGGTTTTCATAAAAAGATGTCATGAGTTTTAAAGTGAGTTTAGAGAAATAATTATATGTTTGACATTTTTATGCCTTAAAGAAAAGGTGATTTATAAAGAAGAGTATTTTATGAAGAGACTGTTTTATATATATATGTGTTGGTTGATATGTGTCTGATGTGTGATTGTGATTATGTGATTCCTTGAAATATTTGAATTACTAGGTGAAGTGGTGATTAAATGTTCTAAAAATAGAATTAATTAAGAGATAAAAAGATAGTGTATGAATATGTGTATGTGTATACGTGTGTGTAATGTGTGATGCATGTGTATGTGTGTGCATAGGTGTGACGCGTGTGGAGGTGTGTGTGTATGCATGCCATGATTTCATTTATTTTACAATAAGAAGCTTAGAAACTAAGATTAGAACCATGAGGAAACTCTAACTAGAGGCCAAGGAGTAACCAAACCAAAGAGACCTAGTTCCTTAATTTCCTCCACCATGTTCCCCTAACTTTGCTAATCTTCACCCATGCAAAACCTTGAAGAGTCAAAATTGCCCCTCCCATCCACACACATGGCCGAAACTTACAAGGTCAAAAGAGGAAGAGCATGAGTTGATTATATAAGCTACATCTCTTAGTTTCTTTCACCCATTTCTCATTCATTTCCATTCACTTTCCAAAACACATTTGTTGAGAGCAAATATCAAAGCTCTCAACACATAGAAAATAGAGAGGGAGGCCGTGAGTGAAGAAGGAAGAAAGAGGAGAAACCAAGCCAAAAACCTAGAGTTGCCTTGAAGATCCAAGACCTTAGAAGCTTGAAGATCAACCCTTTCTTGGTGGGTAGTTCGAATAAGCATAAAGACATTGTAATAGAGTAGATTTTCTTTTGATTATGTAATCTCCTTTTCTTTTCTTCCTTTTCATGTTCTATTCATGTTTGATCATGAACTCTTAAAACTCAAAATAACTTGTAAACCTCTAATCAACGGACTTCATAACTCCATTAAGTTTTTCATTAAAGAACTTACAATTTTCAACAAAAATCATATAGATCTAAACGTTTTTCAAGTTAAATCTTCTAGATCTAAAGAATTGTTGAGATTTTTGTGGATCCAAAGTAAAACCTCCTTGCATGTTTAAATTTCATACTTAAAACCGTGATTTGTCAAAGTATTTGTGGAAGAAAATGAATGATCTAAACTTGCTTGACAATAATGTTGAGATCTTTTGTGTGGCATGTTGGTTGATGATAATCTTGATGATTTGAGTACATGCATGTCTTGTTTATGCCTTGATCTTAATAAAACCTTGATTTTTGGTTTTCATCCTTAAATTATTCATGAAGATTTGGGTTCTTGAATTTTGCATGTGAGTCCTAAATGAAAAGCTTTGATTTTGTGTTGGCATGCATATTGTTTTGAATAAAAGACTTGATTTTCTTTAAATGATCATCACGGCTTTGGTCTTTTATTACTCAGATTAATTTTTACCTTTCACTTGTGTTACAATATTTGATTTCATGACTTGATCTACAAGATCTAGATACATGCATGTGGTTGTTGAGTTAAAAGACTCTATTTTCTTAATGAGCCTCACGGTTTTACAAAGAAACCAAGGGAAACAAGTTTTTGAAAATTAAGTTCCAACTTGATTTTTAGTAATGTGCATTCGGTTTTATGTTTAAAAAGGAAATAATGTTTTTAAAATTGTTGTGTAAGAAAGTGCATGATAAAGCCATGAACCTAAATTTGTGCGTGTTGAAAAATGAACCCAAAAACCTTGTTTCAACCATGATGAGATTCGGCCTAGGCATAGTAAGTAGACTAGGACTCTTTTTTTTTATGAATTGACTTAGAATAATGAGTATGTCTTGAAGAATCTTGTTAAATTAATATGTTTAAAATTGTGTTGTGATTATTAAATTTATATTCGGTTTGTAATAAAGGAGATGCATGAACTAAATGATTTTGGGAGAGTATCATGTTTAAATAAAACATGTGCGTGTATGTGTGCATTCGGTTGGAAGTAAAAGAAAGAATAAATCAATTTGTTCATGAAAAAGAAAATGGAGTTTAAGAATTTGCAATAAATCAAGTTGATTTATGTGATTTAACTTTGTGATGATTGACTTGTCCTCTTTGATTTCAATCGGTCATATTGAGTAAATAAATTTTTGGAGTTTAATTGCATGAAATAAAATGCACATGATGATTTTTGGAAAGAATAAAGTAGTTTGAAGTAAACGAGATAATGGTGCTTGGTTTAAATCCTTGGATCGATGTGGTCTGTGAATTTATACATGCCTAAGTGTTTGTGTTATGAACTATTTGTGAAGTTGTATACTTGCCTGATGTTGATTTAATTGGTTATATGCTTGGTGAAGTGTTATTTATTGTTGCTTGTAAGTTTATGTTTGAAAAATGTTTGAGTGTGTAATTGATTTTGAAATTTATTAAGATAAATTGGTTTGATTTGTTTAGAATTCTTAGATTATGTACATGGCTGTCCAAGGTTGTCTTATGATAAAAATTTGAGTTTTTAAAGTGTTAACTTTGAATAAAGGAGTTGTTTTAAACGAAAAAGTGTTTTTGCGATGTTCTCGGGGTTTTATCAAAATGATTTTTATAAAATAACTCTTTGCTGTCCAGAATTATTTGGACATGCTTTTTGTGTTTAAAAATGTTTTCATGTAATTTAAAGTATGGTTTCAAAGTGATATTTGATTTAAGAAAAACCCGGATTGAAAACGGGGCATTTTTCGGTATTTTCGAACGTAATTGAGGTGCTGTCCAAAAT
The DNA here is from genome assembly GCA_037953625.1 of Crotalaria pallida. Classification (NCBI taxonomy): domain Eukaryota; kingdom Viridiplantae; phylum Streptophyta; class Magnoliopsida; order Fabales; family Fabaceae; genus Crotalaria; species Crotalaria pallida. The sequence continues at coordinate 32,568,397 of CM075653.1, forward strand.
GGACCAGCAACCACATAAATTGACCTAAATCATTTTGTGAAATGTTTTCAAATGGTTTTAAAAGATTTACGGTACTAGAAAGCAGGAGAGTTGTTCCGATAAAACAATAGTGTTTCAAGTTTTGTAATAAGGAACAGAAAGTCACGAACTAAGAAAAGATTTTCTAATACAAGATAATAACGTAAGTGTATTTTATTTAGTACGAGGAAATCTCAAAGGGATTGGGGGCAGCCGGCAATAAAGAGGATTCGAGGAGACGGTACGCATTACATTGCTGGACCTCAGGTGAGAGAGAAGCTTTCCTAAGACACCGTGGTAGTTAGGTGATTTATTAGGACGTTCCGTATCATCTCAAAGATCGGAACTTAGTGGTTCGGAGTCAGTAGTGTTGGAACCTACAATCGGTGGTTGAAATAACTAGGATACACTAGGAGAACACCTAGAAGGGGGGGTTGAATAGGTGTTGTAACACCCTAATAAATACTACCCTTAATTCCAAAGTATTAAAAATGTGTACTTAAAAATTCCTTTTTAGTTTAGTAAAATCACCCGTCAAACGGACGGAGTTTTGTCTGTTTTTCGGACTTTCCAAAATTTAACCTGTATATAACATAATCCATATATATAAAATCAACAGCCAGCAGGGCTGCACCACATGCACATAACAGATAAAAGCCCCATGGGCACAAAATACAACATCCAGTGTCAGTTATCAGAGTGTAAGCGGAATATGTGTACTAGGTGCAACTAGCATGATGCTCAAAAGTAGCCATGCCAAAAACAATATCCTAAGCCTCATCAAAAATACATGGACATCACAAATACATCAAAAGAATAAGGAGGCTTAGGTCACATATAGTCCTAATCCCCATAATAACCCTACTCTCCCTGGGAGGGAGAGCACACCTGCTCGACCGGGGGCTGTGCAATCTCAATCTCTGTACCTGTAATGTATAGTAAGGGAGTGAGCATTGCACATGAAATAGAACAGCAGTTTCTAGATAGACATAAAACTAACCAGGCCAAACACACTTAGCAATTCATACGCATAAATCACAATATCCACACAAGCATACCACATTTTCCAATCTCATTATTTTATAAACGCCGATTCCCTTTTTAGTTAGTTCATTTTCACCATTTAATTCCCTTTTATTCACTTTCTCCGTTCCCAAAGAAATCCCTTTTTAAACCCTTACCTTTTCCTTATTTTTACGGTGTATGTATGTCTCCACCAAATCGAAGGCCTACATACATACACCAATCACGATGTATGTCTCCACCAAATTGAAGGCCTACATACATCGCGTTTCCATTACCATACCTTGTCCAATTTTATTCCCTTATCTCTTTCCTTATTTTTACGGTGTATGTATGTCTCCACCAAATCGAAGGCCTACATACATACACCAATCACGATGTATGTCTCCACCAAATCGAAGGCCTACATAAATCGCGTTTCCATTACCATTACCTTGTTCAATTTTATTCCCTGTTTCCTTTATTCATTTCCTTTTATTTACGGTGTATGTATGTCTCCACCAAATCGAAGGCTACATACATACACCAATCACGATGTATGTCTCCACCAAATCGAAGGTCGACATACATCGCGTTTCCATTACCATTTACCCTATTTTGTCCGTTGTCCTTTCCCTTTTTCCTTTTTATTTAGGGTGTATGTATGTCTCCACCAAATCGAAGGCCTACATACATACACCACCGACGATGTATGTCTCCACCAAATCGAAGGCCTACATACATCGCCCCGTTTACGTTGTATTGTCTCCCCCAAATCGAAGGCCTACAATACAACACCATTTTACGATGTATCGTCTCCCCCAAATCGAAGGCCTACGATACACCACCATATTTATGCATTTTTAATTGTCCATATTATATGCCAATACTTTGCCTACCAATTCCATTTAATATTTACCAAGTCATTCCAATCACAAAAACCATCATAATTATAACCAAATAGCCACAATTCACATTTCACATAAACAATTAGAGTGCAAACATTAACCAAACTTCAACTTTTCATATAATCATACAATAACCACATTTTGTTCACATGTCCCAATTATTGATTCAAAGTCCTAAATTAGGGGTTTATGCCATTTATTATCCTCAATTAAAACCTAACCTCATTCTTTACTTCCTAAAGTTCCATAATTACTAATTAAGCCTATTTCTAACATTTTCCTTAATTCCTAAATTGAGATTTCTAATTTCCTACCCTAATACATAAACTCCTAGCCAACCATTATATCTAAATACAAACCCTTTCCTAGAACAAGCCAATGCTCACTATATCCACCCCCTTACCTCAAGCACTTAAGGATGAGGGGATTCCAAGTGCCCTAAGCTTGAATTTGCCCACCAAGAGTTCAAAATCCACAAGAGATGGTAGAACCTATTATAAAACCATAAAAAGTAAATTATTGCTCACACCATGATTCTCATGCCAAGCTCCATGGTGAGGTGAAGGCCCTATGTTTAAAAATGAAACTCTCCATGAGAGGGAGGAGAGAGAAAATTCGAATTTAGAGAGGGAGGGATGAAATCAAGGGCTTGGCACTTACTTGGAGTAAGAAGGAAGAAGATGAGGTTGTGCTAGAGGTATGGTTATGGTGGTTCCTCCATAGTTGAGGAGCTTGAAGATCAAGAGGAGAGAGAAAGGGGAAATTCGTGTGAGAGAGGGAGAGTGGAGAAGAGTGGTTCTCAACACATTTTCTTGATGGAGATTTGATGGAGAATGATAATTATGGCTTGGTTTAACTTAAAATCAAGTGTTTATGGAGTGGGTGAGGAGATTGAAGCCTAGGGTTTAGAGAGAGAAGGAGGAAGAGATGAGGGAGGTTGATGATGGATGATTGTGTGGTGAGAGGGAGTGTTTTTCTTTTTATTTTTGACTCATGGCATCAAGAAATCGTGTGGCCCAGATTGAAACTTGGCCACCAAGACCAAATCCAAGGGCTGACAACGCACCAGCCCAGGTTGTGCGCCTGAGCGCGAGCTGCGCGCGCCTGAGCGAGATTTTGGCACCAGCACCAGAGCTGGTGCGGTCAGGAATAAAATGGTGCGGTCAGGAATGGCTTTGGTGCGCGTCTGATGCACCAAACATAAATCTGGTGCGTGGAAGGCGCGCCTGGGCGCATAGAGGGCGCGCCTGGGTGAAAAACTCCCTGTCTGGTGCACAAATGAATAGTGCACGCGCCTGGGCGCAGTATGGTGCGCCTAGGCGGGCACCAGTGATTCCGAACTTCGATGCGCCATAACTTCTTCATTAACTGTCGGATCGGGTCCAAATTTTTAGACAAGCTTCTTAACCCTTTAAATTTCACATCCAACGGTGGAATTTATTTTCTTAGCATCCTATAATAAATTCCTAATTTTCTCTTTTCGGTTGATTTCTATTATCTAAAATGCTGTTTTAACCCCCGATTTCGCTTAGATAGTTTTGCCCGACGCTACGAATGCCTTCTATACAACCCCTAGTACTTATAATTACTACACACCTATCTCCCAAAATTCTTTAAGCCATTAATCTACCCATTTTCTACGCTCTAAACCTATTAACTCAATATTTATACTTGGAATTAAATTTGGGATGTTACAGGAGTTAGAGAAACCTTGAAAGATTTTCGAAAGAAACATATCGAAACAATTAAAACAAATGATTTTTACAAAAAATATACTGATTAATCGATTAACTTCAGCCTTAATCGATTAATGCCGAAGCTTACTTTCAAACTAATCGATTAACTAAGGTACTAATCGATTAATTGCCGAAAGCAACTTAACAATTAATCGATTAACAGTCAACTTAATCGATTAATCTGAACAGTATCTGAAAAATCACTTTTCAATCAAATACGAAAATCAATCAATTAACACATATAACCAGAGATTCAGCGGAAACAATTAACACCAATATTCTTATTGATTACCTAGGTTATGAAAATGATTTTCCCCAAATCAATTTCGCACAATTAAGATTCAATTCAATCAATTATGAAAAATCACTTTTTCTAGGTTTTCAACCAAGAACATAATGAATAACAAGAATGTAAAGAGTTAAGAGTTTAGAGATACGACACAGTGATTTATCCTGGTTCACTTTCATCCACTTGAAAGCTACTCCAGTCCCCTCTTCAACCAAGAGAGATTCTTCACTATGAAGAATTAGAGTTTCTCAAATTACAAGTAAATGCCTCACAAGACTCCCTTCTTGCTAGCCTACAAGAGATACCACACCCTTGCCTTGTAACCCTATTGATATCTAATCTAACCTCTTCTCTTTTTCTTGCCGATATCCCACAACAAGACTTCCAATGCTTTGAGATTCTTCAAAGACTTCCACTTGCTTGCTTCACTACAAGACTTCCAAGTGCTTGATGATATGCCACACCAAGGCTTCCAAATAACTTTGCTTGATGAATAACTTCTTCAAGACTTCCTTTGTTGTAGAGTGTTAGCCTTCTTTGCAATGATTACAACTCAAATGAAAACAAAATAACAATCCTATGAATCTCTTTCAAAAGCTATGAAAATATCAACATGAGAGATTCAAGGGTCTTGATCAAAGAATGTAAAAGTTTAATGCTTTGATCTTGATAAAGTGAGAGAGAATAGAGTGCTTTGAGAAATTGATTTGATCTAAAACGTAATAATGAACCACAAAGGTTAGGAATAGGTTTATATAGAATACCCAAAAATTAGTAATGGTTAGAAATGCTTTTGAGAAGTGAAAAACGCATTTTAGAAACCAGATATGTACGTGTTAATCGATTAGTACATGTCTTAATCGAGTAATCCATGTGTTAATCGATTAACTGCGCAAGCCTTCAAAAATCTAATCGAGTAATCAAAGTGTGAATCGATTAGTTTAGTGAAAAATCAATTAAAACTTGTTTTCTCAAAAACTAAACCTTTTCTTTCAAACCTTTAAGCCACCTATTAATTTTAGGCAAAGTGAATACTCAAAATATGATAAAATCATGCAATCAAAAGAGATTCACTACCCTCTAAGAGACTCTACCCAAACTCATAAACTAAGAGACTTGAGAGGCTAAAGATAAAACAATAAAACATAAACTACCAAACTAAGTCTTCATGAGTTGGTTCTCTCTTCTTAACTTGATGTTTGTTGTTGCTTGTTGAGCTTGATCTTGATCAACACATTTGTAGCTTGTTCAAAACCTTTTGGCATTTATCAAAACATTCTTCATGGATCTTACAATCTCCCCCTTTTTGAAAATGACAAACATGTTTTGAAGTTGTGAAGTTGTTGATGCTTGAACCATTTGATCACTTGGTGAGACTCTTGCTCCCCCTCAATTTATGCTTTTGACATTTGAAATCTAATTGAGATAAAACCTTGATTCTCCCCCTATCTCCAACAACTTTGCTCAACCTACATAAAAACAACAAAACAAACCTTTCTCCAAACAAATATACCATTTCTCCACAAAATAGTCAAAACATACTATTTCTCCCCCTTTGGCATTATGAAAAAGAAATATATACCAATTGAAATATAAGATCTAAGCCAAAATGAGAAATACTATGTCATATATAGAGATATCTAAACCAAAATAGAGAAATTAATAACCATACTATCTCTATACCAAACATTTCTTCAATAGCATGATAATCATCTAATAATCAAAATTAGTATCATTGAGTGATCAATATCAATTATACCAATTTGTAGGATTTTCTCTTGATACCAATTGAAGATGAAAATGAATGAATAACACATGAAAGTCCTTTTGCTCTTCAATCATACCTACAAAGAACAATCATTCTTTGCTTTTTGGTATCCAAATGGTTTTGGATCCATTTTTGTTAGTGTAGGGACTTTCACCCTTTTTCAACCAAACAAAATCTCCATTAGGTATACCATGCACTTTAATATAACACACATTTGAAGTATGTCTATGAGTACCACAATAGAAACATGTCGGTGCATTTGAAAAATCAACTTTAGAAAAATCAACAACATTTCTATGAGACATACTCTTAGCATTAGTATAACCCAAACCAAACTTGTTTGAATTTTCTCTTTGAAAATTTAACAATGTGGGCAATCTAATGTCACCATTTGTGAAACTTGCAAGCTTATTTTTCAATATAGTATTTTCATCTTTAAGCAACTTGCAATCCTCACAATCAACCACATTATTCAATCTACTAGCACAATTACAAGAAGAACTAGCATATATAAGATAAAGAGTTTCATTTTGAAGATTAAGCTCATCAACTTGTTTTTGAAGTTCTAAAATCTCTTGTTGAAGTTTCAAAATGAGCTTCTTCCTTTCAATGTTTTTCAAAGCTAGTTTCTTAAAATTGTTCATGCATTTCTTCATAAGCATTATATAACATATTTGGAAGAAATTTCTATTTAGTAAGACTTACATCGCTTTCGTCGCTTTGTTCACTTGATTCATCATTTGAACTTTCCTCTTCATCTACTAGAGCTATCAAGTTGAGACAAGCGGCTTCTTCATCATCCGAAGAACTATTTGATGTGCTTTTCTTGTCATCTTCATCATCACTATTCCAAACTATGTATGCTCTTTTAGATTTTGAATTTTTCTTTTCTTTCTCCTTCTTCTTGAGATACTTAGAGCATGAGTACTTGAGATGACCAGGCTTTCCACATTCATGGCAAATTATACCATCTTTTGTAGTCTTGGTCTTGTAGTGTGGGGGATCCTTCTCTTTACTTTTGTTCTTGTTCAACCTTCCTTTTCTCCTTAGAATCTTATTGAACTTTCTTAGTAGATGCTTCATCTCCTCTTCATCAATGTCCGAATCGGAATCTTCATTATCATCATCATCGGAACTTTCTTCCTTTTTATATGACCTTTGAGCTTTAAGAGCAATTCCTTTTCTTTCTTTGTTCTTGTCCGATTCTTCATGCATATGCAAACGTCCAAGCTCCATTTCATGTTCTTGAAGCTTTCCGAAAAGTGTTGCTAAGTCCATGGTGTCCAAGTCCTTTGATTCAACAATTGCGGTAACCTTGGGTTGCCATTCCCTACTTAGACATCTTAAAACTTTGTTAACAAGTTCACAATTCAAGAATGCTTTTCCAAGAGCAATGAGATGATTAACAATATGAGTAAAACGTTTTTGCATAAAACATATAGATTCATTAGGCAACATACGAAACAATTCATATTCATGCATCAAAGAATTTAATCTAGCACGCCTAACTTCACTAGTGCCTTCATGTGTGACTTGCAAGGTGTCCCACATTTCTTTGGCATCACGACATTGGGAGACTCTAAAGAACTCATCATAAGATAGAGCGGAGGTGATGATATTCTTTGCTTTTAAATCATATTGAATTTTCCTTTTATCATCATAGGTCCACTTATCTTTTTTGGGAGTTAGTGTAAGTACTCCTTCTACTTCTTTTGAGGGAATATGAGGACCATTTTCAATGGCTTCCCAAATGTTCACATCTATGGCTTCTATAAAGATCTTCATCCTAATTTTCCAATAAGCATAACCCTCTCCACCAAACATAGGAGGGCGATTTATTGAAGCACCTTCACCACCAAAGGGATTCGTAGAACCCATTGTAGTTTCCTCAAGGATCTTAACGAAAAAGCTCTATGCTCGTGTCTTTCGACCGAGCTCTGATACCAATTGTTGGAACCTACAATCGGTGGTTGAAATAACTAGGATACACTAGGAGAACACCTAGAAGGGGGGGTTGAATAGGTGTTAAAGAAACCTTGAAATATTTTCGAAAGAAACAAATCGAAACAATTAAAACAAATGATTTTTACAAAAAATATACTGATTAATCGATTAACTTCAGCCTTAATCGATTAATGTCGAAGCTTACTTTCAAACTAATCGATTAACTAAGGTACTAATCGATTAATTGCCGAAAGCAACTTAAAAATTAATCGATTAACAGTCAACTTAATCTATTAATCTGAACAGTATCTGAAAAATCACTTTTCAATCAAATACGAAAATCAATCAATTAACACATATAACCAGAGATTCAGCGGAAACAATTAACACCAATATTCTTATTGATTACCTAGGTTATGAAAATGATTTTCCCCAAATCAATTTTGCACAATTAAGATTCAATTAAATCAATTATGAAAAATCACTTTTTCTAGGTTTTCAACCAAGAACACAATGAATAACAAGAATGTAAAGAGTTAAGAGATACGACACAGTGATTTATCCTGGTTCACTTTCATCCACTTGAAAGCTACTCCAGTCCCCTCTTCAACCAAGAGAGATTCTTCACTATGAGGAATTAGAGTTTTTCAAATTACAAGTAAATGCCTCACAAGACTCCCTTCATGCTATCCTACAAGAGAAACCACACCCTTGCCTTGTAACCCTATTCATATCTAATCTAACCTCTTCTCTTTTGCTTGCCGATATCCCACAACAAGACTTCCAATTCTTTGAGATTCTTCAAAGACTTCCACTTGCTTGCTTCACTACAAGACTTCCAAGTGCTTGATGATATGCCACACCAAGGCTTCCAAATAACTTTGCTTGATGAATAACTTCTTCAAGACTTCCTTTGTTGTAGAGTGTTTGCCTTCTTTGCAATGATTACAACTCAAATGAAAAAAAATAACAATCCTATGAATCTCTTTCAAAAGCTATGAAAATATCAACATGAGAGATTCAAGGTTCTTTATCAAAGAATGTAAAAGTTTAATGCTTTGATCTTTAGAAAGTGAGAGAGAATAGAGTGGCTTTGAGAAATTGATTTGATCTAAAATGTAATAATGAACCACAAAGGTTAGGAATAGGTTTATATAGAATACCCAAAAATTAGGAATGGTTAGAAATGCTTTTGAGAAGTGAAAAACGCATTTTAAAAACCAGATCTGTACGTGTTAATCGATTAGTACATGTCTTAATCGAGTAATCCATGTGTTAATCGATTAACTGCGCAAGCCTTCAAAAATCTAATCGAGTAATCAAAGTGTTAATCGATTAGTTTAGTGAAAAATCAATTAAAACTTGTTTTCTCAAAAACTAAACCTTTTCTTTCAAACCTTTAAGCCACCTATTAATTTTAGGCAAAGTGAATACTCAAAATATGATAAAATCATGCAATCAAAAGAGATTCACTACCCTCTAAGAGACTCTACCCAAACTCATAAACTAAGAGACTTGAGAGGCTAAAGATAAAACAATAAAACATAAACTACCAAACTAAGTCTTCATGAGTTGGCTCTCTCTTCTTAACTTGATGTTTGTTGTTGCTTGTTGAGCTTGATCTTGATCAACACATTTGTAGCTTGTTCAAAACCTTTTGGCATTTATCAAAACATTCTTCATGGATCTTACAAGTAGTATAAGTGGAAGTTGCTTGTGTTGTGTGTGGCCACTTATACGAAGGTGACGAAGACCACATTGTTGTTATGTGTTGATTGTGTGAATGATACTATGCTTTTATGAATTTATTTCCTTATACCTGATGAATTTAATATTGTTAATTTTAAACAAGTCTTATGCTGAATGAGAAATGAAATTGAGAGTAAAGACATGATGAGAAAAGAATAATGAGGAAGAGAAAAGAGATGAAAGTGGAGATTGGGGAAAGAATTAATGATAGTGATGAGGTCGAGCCAGAGCTGGGGAGAGTAATGTTGTTGTTGAGGCAAGATGTGGTTTGAATGGAGCTTGGCTCCTTTGGTTTTGGTTTTAGACTGGGAACTAGTGTTGAGTTGAGCTTGCTCCTCCATTAGCGCTCAGCAAAGTTGTATTTTTCAAAAAGGTTTTGAGAAATGGTTTTTGAAAAAGGTTTTTGGAAAGCGATATTTGAAAAGATTTGTGAAGAGAAATATTTTTGAAAAGATTTTTGAAAAGGTTTTTAGAAAGAGGTTTTCGAAAAGATTTTTAGAAAAAGGTTTTTGAAATTATATTTGGAAAGAGATTATTTTTGAAAAAGGTGATTTTTGAAAAGATTTGTGAAAGAGATTTTTGTAAAGAGGAAAGTTTGACAAACCCTTTTGAAATAACATTTTCAAGAAAGTAGTATGAAATGTCATTGTAGAGAAAGAGTTGTGAAAACATTATTTTGAGAACGATGGTAAAGAGAGATTTTGTGGAAGTTTTTGGGAATGGTATTTTTAAGAAAATACTGTGAAAGGATATCTTTTGAGAAAGTTTGCAAAATGTTTATGAGAACGTGTTTTGAGGAAAGTGGGATTGTTTTGAGAAGGATGGGGAAATGAGATGAGAGTTCAGTGGTGTGATCCCAGCTCTGCGCTATGTGAGGAATGATGAGAGAAAGATTGTGCCCAGTTAGTGGTCGGGACTCATTGAAGGGTTGCACGAAGGATGGGCCGACCTTAGGATAATTAAAAACAAGATAAAACACTTAAAAGACATACGCGGTGAGATATGAGAGTGCGAAGTAGTGCAGAGGAAGAAACCATAAGTATCTGCGGATACTTAGGAGGAGATTGCATTAGGGGAGGACGATGACGGTGAAACGTCAAGAAGTCTAGAGTATGTTTCTAGGCAGAACGAACTCCACATGTGGCGCACTAACGTGGTGGGGACTGGGTCTAATGCCGTGGTAAGTTCTGCGGGCCCACTAGAAACATACTGTCGCCCCCTAGATTGCAAATCGAGAACAGTGAGAGGGACTGGAGTGGGGCATCTTGATTGCCACTGTGAGACAGTGTGCCATGAATGTTATGAATTGATATTATTGATTGAGGCTGAGTCCTCCTGGTCTGGGACCATTTGTGTTGAGACAGCTGTCGTGCCCGCACGATAAAGGTCCTGTACTCCTGTTTGCTTCCAACTAGGTGGGGTGGATGACCGAGGAGATGTAGACGCGTGTGATAGCCGAGAACGAAACGAATGTTCTGATGATGTATGGTATTTCCCCAAAACGTTAAAGAGGGTAAATTGATAAGACTGGATGAAAAGAAAATGAGAGTTAAGGGAAATAAATGAATTAAAGAAAAGAAGAAAGAATGCTCATGAGAAATGCATAAAAGATGATAATAATATTGATAATAATAGGTTTGGTTGTCGTGTGCCTGTGTGTTGTATTGTATGCTTGTATGGTCCTATTATTTTGCCTAGCGTAATCCCACCCCGTCGACGATCCGTCGTTCGGAACGCTTACTCTCTCCTGTTCGTTGGCATATCGGTGTTGCTGGTATTTCAACGGGCATATGGAGTACTGCATGGATATCACCACATGGAGTAAATATGGAAGAGGTTGGAAGCGTACCCCATGCGGCTGGGTATGGACCAGCTATACTCAGATTGTGATTTCCGATCCGGAACATAAACTCAGTGGAGCCAATTTGGAGCCGCATTTGGGACAAGTTACCGTACGAGGTTATAGGAACTACGCAGAGAAATTCTGGTAAGAGGCTCGGAGGAATTCTTCCCTGCTCGAGAGAGCGGAGCCGGAATCCAACAGCAAGGATGGGACAACATCAGGAAGGGCATTATCCTCAAGAGCAAAGGGAAGACGCAAGAAGAAGGAGGACCTTCACCCAATAGTCTTCAACAGAGTAGTTTAAGATTAGTGTGGCTAGTCTAGATTATGGTCACTGTTTTGATTTAAGGATTACCGAAGCCATGAGCCATCTATGTAATTGAGCTAAGTTTTAATTTGACTCGTGGGGCCTATCTTTATGCCAAGTTAACTCATGTATGTAACACCCCGATTTGGTAACTTCAAAACCATAATCATTTAAGTGAAAATTAGGGGCCATTTTTTTTTAAATAGGAAGTTACACGCACGTGAGAACATTTCCAACTGGAAACCGGGTTATAAAACATTACGTTCTCAGAGGCACGTTACCCTTCAAGTTCCAAACCGAGATGTCACGGGACATCGCACTTTGAAACTCGTTTTCAAAACATCACTTAAATAAGACGACCCATTTGATTTAGTCTCAAAGCATCAGCATTACAAACTTGGTTGGGGTTACAGCGTAGTAGAGATGTGTATCTAATAACTTGTAGTGAAATACAATACTCAGGAGGGAATTACCTAATCTCTAGTCATTGAATTCTACTAGCGCTTGCCACGTAATGCTGATCTGCCACTCATCTTTCTTCACTATTCCTTCTGACCCTCTACCGTAGCATCGTCCGGTGCCTTATCCGTCTTCCTTGCCCATGGTAGGGCCCTCCCAGATAAATCTGCCCTTCTGCGTTGGATCCTTCGGAAGAATGCCACGTAGGCCGACATAGTGTTGCTGTCTCCTCTCATTGGTGGTATTCCTATTTCTCTAATCAGCCGGAGTCTTGCAATGTTGTCCATCTAGTAACCGCACCATTTTGCATAACAAAAACATAGGAGAGAGAGAGAGAGTGAGCTAACCAAAACGGCAATGTCGACTATGTGGGATTACATCAGGTAAATATTAAGACCAAGTAACAGCTTAAAATCAAACAAGCAGTCAAATACAATCAAAACCATACAGACTTATCAAATCAATATGAACGTAAACCACATTAAAATTATTCATATTAATATTTCCACATTCGTGGATATCATATTCCTCACCATGAGACTTCCTTTCCTTTCCTCATTCTCAAAACTTATCCATCACTCGAAGCTAACATAATTATCAGTAGCATCTTTACTGCCATACACTTATCTTTAAATATCTAGGTTATTTAAGTCTTATCAATTCGATTAGCATCAATGATGAGGGGGAGACATCATTGTACTCACACTCGTCTACATCTCCTCGGTACACCAGCCAACCTAGTCGGAAGCAAACAGGAGTACAGGACCTTTACCACGCGGGCATGACAGCTGTCTCAACAAATGGCTCCAAGCCTCAAACACGTGTGATATCAGAAACAGGCTCACTGTCTCGCAGTAGCAAAACACATTGCCCCGTTCCAGTCCCTCTCACTGTTCTCGATTTGCAATCTAGTGGGCGACAGTATGTTTCTAGTAGGCCTGCGGAACTTTACCACGGTATTGGACCCAGTCCCCACCACGTTAGTGCACCACTTGTGGAGTTCGTTCCGCCTAGCAACATACTCTAGACTTATTGACGTATCACCGTCATCGTCCTCCCCTAATGCAATCTCGTCCTAAGTATCCGCAGATACCTATCGTTCCTTCCTCTCCACTACTTCGATACGACACTCATTCCTCACCGCATTTGTCAATGTCTTTTAGAATCTTTTAAAGAGTTTTAATTACGGCTTATTCCTAATGATCGGTTCATCCTTGGTGCATCCCTTCAATGAAACCCGATCTCTAATCATTCGCATCTAATCCCCCTAAAACTCATATACTTTCACGTGACTCATCACGACGTCATCATATGCTCTTTCTCGTTCTCAAATCACAGCACATTGGTTCTCATCAGCATGAGCAACCTAATCTCAAATCAATTTGGGGACTCGGCACATCATCGGGTCCTCTCCATCAGCTGTGGATCAACAGCATCCCTCACAGCCTTTTCTTCACATAGTACAGCAGCATCGTCAGCATACTTTATTGTCGGCTCGATCTCGCACGTTGTTAGCTCCGCTCCTCACCACCACGCTTCCGCTTGCTTACACTTTTCATAGTCATCTTGGCATCGCCTCCTCGTTACCTTCTTCCTCGACTAATCATGTCTTGCATATCCATCGTGTTCGTCTTTTCTTTCTTTAATTAATTCCTTATAAATTTAGTCTTTATTGATTTACTCCCACAGTTTCCACCCATATCATGTAGCAATTAAACATCTCTCAGATAAATAATTAAATTACACACCTGAACAACTATAAAACATACCATAACCCAATTTCAGTCGTTCGGGTGGATAGCTAAATCAATCAAACATGCGCTATCACACACACCACTACGCTAAATGAGATTGGATATCCAATCTTTGAGATGATTGGACGTCTTAATATGTTACCTAATTACCACGGCGTCTTAAGGATAAGCCCTTCTCTCACCTCAATGACGATCATTCGAAAGCTCTTCCGAGTTCTCGGTTATTGTCCTTGCTCCTTCCCGTTGCGTCCGTCGCTCGAACTAAGATATTTTTCCCGTGCGTTAGAAACGTTTTCGATATATTCATTAAATTTATTTTGAAAACACTTTCCTTCTTTTGAAAACTTTTGAAAACAAATTAGAAATAAATTTTCTTTTATCATTAAGTTCTTAATTTAAAACATTCCTCATTCACTTACTGTAAAACACTCTTAAGCTTTAAGAAAACAATTATCTAAATCAAAACATCAACGCACACCTTCAAGCATGTACAGGAAAATAGTTCAACTTAGTTTCTCAATTAAGTCATGGCAAAACCGAATTAACATTTTCTAATTACTAATAATTTTTAAATCTTAAAATCATAGAATGGAAATCAATTTAGTCAATTTTATTCATTTCCGGTTCCTAATCCGAGAAGAATAAAAAGAAGTCAACACATCATTGCACCAAGCATCTAAGAGCACAAATATAGAATATAATCACTTTTATGAATCATTTAAAAATGAAAATCATTTTAAGCACCTAAACATACATCACCCGAATTATTCAAGTAAAATCTTGTAAAAACACAACACACAATCAAGGCATCAAACAGTGAAGTTATTTCATTTCTTTTAAGATTGAAACCGTGAACATCATAAGGGAATTAGAAACTTCAATTTCATTTTCTTCACTTCAACTCAAACAACAATTTAAGCTACAAATCATTTCAAAGATTTATTTTGCTTTCCTTTAAATTGGTTATTGCATACATGCACCTTTATGCTCTAATTTAAACTAATCTTAGTCTATATACTACCTAGATGATGATGAAACACACTTTCCTAATTTTCCTACTTCAAGGCCGAATAGCATCACACATGAATTAAGAATTTTAGTTCACTTTTGGCATGCTATGGACAGTCAATTCAAGCAATTCATGTAGGTAACACATCATCATCTAATCACACCAACATGCATGAACTATTATGAGGTTTTCTTTAGACCTTTTTATTAGAACTCAAACTCCTAAATAAAAACATGGTTTACAACTAGACCTTTAAAAGAATATTAGGCATGAACTCAAGATCACCAAGTCTTTTTCTAATGCATACATGCACCCAAAAATAAGCATCAAAACACTTTTAACACTCATGGTCGAATAGCCTTCATGCCAATACAACATGAATAAAACAAGCATTTCAATTAAATCTTGCTCATAAGAAGAAAATTCATTTTAAAGACCCTTATCCTAATTGTTTCCTTAGACCGTAACATACATATAGGTAAAGCTTAATTTTTTTTTTTTACATTAAAATTGACATGCAAGCTTCAATGTTCTAGCTTGTAAAATAATAAACATGGATGAAAACATGTTCATGTAAAGATCACCCAAAATCATTACAAGATCAACATGTAAAACTAAAAATCCTTGTTTTCTTCTCAAATGATTTTAGATCATGAAATTATTGATCAAATAGGTACACATAGGTCACGGATTTAGTTCAAGAAATCAACATGCAAGATTTGAAAACACTACTTTAGTACTAATTGCACCTAGACCATGAAATTGTTTATCAAACCTTCACATATAAGCACATAGGTCACGGATTAAACACAAGGACTTAGCATGCAAGGTACAAATTCTCCACTTTGTGGCCAACCGAATTTAGACCATAAATTATTTAGCAAAATTTTTCATAGAAACTTTATAGAGCACGGATCAAAGAAAAGGATTCAACATGCAAGGCTTAAAATATTCACTTAGTTGCAAATCAAACTTATATCATAATGTATTTACCAAAACCATTCATAGAAACCACATAGATCACGGTTTTAAAGAAAAGATTCAACATGCATGAAGTTTCAATTTTAGTTTTACAAAAATACCAAGGAATAAATTAGGTTCATTAGAAATTTGTTTAGAAATCATTAAGATCCAACTAGAAAGAGTTACAACCGAAGCATAAAGTCCACGAGTTCACACATTACAAATCAATTTCAAGAAGTCCATAGTTAAGGCTAAGACACACTTGCACTCACGAAACAAACATACAAGAGAAAAGAAAAGAAAGTTACAAATCCAAAGGAAAATACAACTATCATGGTTTTCTTCTTGATCTTCATGTAACCTACCAAGAAAGTTGGTTTTCTAACTCCTAGGGTGCTTGGTCCTCAAACAACTCAAGGTCTTGATCTAATTCCCTTCTCCTTCCTTCTTGGTTCCCTACGGCCACACTTTCTTCTTCTTTCTTTCTTTTCTTTTTCTAAGGGTTTGATGTTCCCTTAGAAAGTGTTTGGTTTTGTGAGTGAGTGAATGAAAGGGGAATGAAATGTGAGAAATGAACAAATGCAAGGTATATTTAAGCCCACCGAAATTTTTTTCCTCCTCTACCCTTAGATTAAGGTTCGGCCAAAGCATCAAGTGGGAGGGTAAACTTGGGTTTCTAATATTTTGCATGGCAATGTTTTGATCAAAGGGAACAAAGTTGCTTGGGCAAGACTAGACCCCATCATGCATTCTTACTTCCACTCTTCTCTTTTTATCCTAAGTCAAACTCCTCCTTGCTTACTCACTCCTCCATCACTCGAGTGTTCATGACTTTCTGAGGATTTGGGTTTTTAATTCAACAATTTACTCGAGTAGTTCATGGGTTACTCGAGTGTTCTTGAACCTTTCTAGAATACTCGAGTGACCTTGAATGACTCGAGTGTTTGACCTAAACTTGTCCTCAGGTCATGCTCGATACTCGAGTACCAGACAAAATACTCGAGTGTTCTTGTTCATTTTACATTGTTTTGAAAGCATTTTACTCGAGTACCCTGCCTTTTACTCGAGTGTTTCGTAGCAGATAACACTGAAACTTGGTTTTAACATAACATTTTCATTTCTACTTAATTCTAGTCCATTCCAGGGATCCACAGAGTTCATACAACATAATTTGAACATGTTACAACATTCATTTCATATCAAAACACAGATTTGTCAGAGAATCCAATAATTATGCATAAAAAGGCACTTTTAACAACTCAACACCTCCAATTGAATATTAAGCACAATTTTCATAAAGTAAAGCTCATTTAAGCTTGCATGCATGATATAAAACTTGCTCAACACAGTTTTAGAGCATGGATTGGTCTCCAAACCAAAGTTCCTATTCAATCTAAGCCCTTAGAGCCTCTTGGTGGCTCTCTAACACAATTCGTGGAATTTAAACTCTATCTAGTGAATATAATTACTTCCCCTTACCTCTCAGACGTGAATCAAACAGGGAAATTCCAAAGAAAGCTCTCCAACACCAGAAATCCTTTAGAGCATGACATGCAGAGTAGTTTTGAGTACCATACCAAAATGGAATTGGTTTGTACATGAAACAGAGAATTAAATTGGGGAAAATTAGATTTCTAAACTCTATGCAACATAATCTAACTAAGGAAACCGAAATTGAGACTCGGGGGTTCATGAGCTTACCAGAAATCAAGATCAAAGTAAGCTCCAGAAACAGTTTGGACAGTAACTAGCTCCACTTCCCTGCTCCAATTCTCTCAGCACACTAACTCAAATCTCATGATTTCACTCTCTATACAAAGCTCGAGATGTAAGCTTTGTATTCGTGTATGATTTGTGTTTTGTATCAGAACAGAGAATGAGAATCGAAGGAGACGAATTCGAAACCCTAACTTCTTTAACTTCAACAAGATTAAGCGAAATTCTCTACCAAAATTCTCTACCAAGATTAAACCTATGATCCTATACTTATGCTAGCAAACACAAGAATCACACACAAGCAAAGCATGTAAGCCCATGCTTAAGGCCATTAAGGATTACCATAAGCTCTGATACCATTCTGTAACAGCCCGATTTTCATAACTCAAAATAATTAACTTTTATGTATGGAAGTTACCAAAAATGAGGCCAAATTTTTTTTTTGTAAAACCTTGTTGAAGTGTTTAGAAAACATTATTGAAATTCTCCTTAAATTCTTCAATTCACTTTTCCGAAAACCGGGTGTTACCAAAACATTTATTTTCATAAAACTTTCATCATGATATTTACCAAAAGACTACAGCGTTCGTTCTTCCAAAATAAAGTATTCCACCATACAGGATTAAAACTTGGCATAGGTACATAATGGTTCGTTGCTCGGTAATCCTTGATTCAAAACCCAAACAATAGACTTAACTAAATGCACTACCCCTAACTCTTTCTGACGGACACCACCGGATGAAGCTTCCCTTTTCTTCTTGTAAGCTCTCCTCATTCTCGAAAGTGACGTCCCTTCTGTTGTTGCTTCCCTGCTGTCGTTACGCTCCTGCTCTCATTCCTCTAGAGTGATGATCTCCTTATGAGGCTCTGTCTGCCCGTTGCGATATCAGCAGCACCAATATAACAACGAACAGGAGAGAGTAAGCGTTCCGAACGACGAATCGTCGACGGGGTGGAATTACGATAGGCAAGATAGAAAGACCATACAAACATACCATACCGCATACAGACATACAACAATCAGGATATCAATATCAATATTATCAGTCTTATTGTCTTTATTATTATCCTTAACTTTTCCTTCTAAATTCAATTCCACTTCTATTAATTATCCTTTCTTTCTCAATTTCTTTTCCTTATCATTCTTTTCCGATCTCATCAATTCACCTCATCTCTTTACTCTGGGGAATCATAAGATATCACTGGGGAATTCATTTCGTTCTCGGCTATCACTCACGTCTACATCTCCTCGGTCATCCACCCAACCTAGTCGGAAGCAAACAGGAGTACAGGACCTTTACCACGCGGGCACGATAGCTGTCACAACACATAAATGGTCCTAGACCAGGAGGATCTTGTCCTCAAATCATTTCAATAATATCAAGGCTCACTGTCCACGCAGTGGAAAAACACAATGCCCCGTTCCAGTCCCTCTCACTGTTCTCGATTTGCAATCTAGGGGGCGACAGTATGTTTCTAGTGGGCGCGCAGAACATGCCACGGCATTAGACCCAGTCCCCACCACGTTAGTGCGCCACATGTGGAGTTCATTCTGCCAAGAAACACACTCTAGACTTCTTGACGTTTCACTGTCATCGTCCTCCCCTAACAGGATGAAGAACTCTCCCATTCTTGATTCGCTGGTTGACCATTCCCTTCTCGTATTCCCCTCCAAGCAATCCGATGAATAAGACTTCATTTTCTTGTGACCGAAATCAAATATTCCTTCCCGTTCATCACTATTCAATCCATGATGATGCACCCCACCTTCTCAAATAATTTCTTTCCATCGGCTTTTCAGTTACTTTCATGTGATGAAAGTTTCCTTAACTCCTTATGAAATTCTGATCCCCACAATTGATTCACTCATAATCTTCCCGTGCTTAAAATCTTCTTGTGCTTTCCTCACTATCCATACTAATTCTATACATGCTTACTAATGTCAAAAATCCCCTATTCCTCAATGATTGACAACAGGTTTGAAGTTGAACCATAATTCTTTCCGGACTCCGCATGTCTGAATCTCTTATCAAAATTGCAACGAAACATACTTCTCCAATCCTTTGAACTTGGCAACATTTTCCCCGAGATTCATATTGCCCTACCTTATTTTCAACCATTTAATCCCATTTCTCTAATCTTTCAAAAACTTCATCCTTGAGTAATTCCCAAGTGTCATGCCAATCCTTTGCTTCCAATGTCAAATTTGCATAGTTCCACTATGTCTTAATTTCACCATTTATCATATAAGTGGTATAACCTTTACTCATCCATTCTGCTTGATCCCATAACTAGTCTTCATCTTCCAAATCGTCTGGAATCCAAATTCTTACCCTTAAAATATCCCCTATGGAACTTAGGTTTCTTCCCTTTCGAAATCAATTTCTTATTGGTCCTTACTTCTTCGGTTCTTTGTTGCTATTCACGAATTCAAGTTAGGAATTCTATTGTGATTTGCAACCTCCTCTCCTTACTTCTCGTCGGTCTACTCGTATCATCAAGCTCGAATTTCTCAGATCCACTTTTCTTAAACCCCGTAGGGCTCACATGAATTGTCTTTCAGCCCCTTGTGGTCGCTTCCTCATTTGCATTGTTGTAATGACGACAGAGTCTCCGGTCACGAGCTTTTAAAACACTGTCCGTTGACGTTGTCCCTTGTTCAACTCCTCCTCTCGGCTGAACAATTACTTCGATTCTCCAGGGTCGTTAACACTTAAAGCGTAATGACGCGAGGAGAGGCCTCACACCCTCACATTAATCATGATCGTTGCAAAGCTGAAATCATGCGCCAAATGTATCACCTTGATGCACGCACATCTACCTTTCTTTCATAAAACTACATCCTTCCAAGTCCCTTTCTCGACACATGAAAGTATGCTCTAATGACTTTATAAAGGAGGAATAACACAGGAGGAAATGCTATTCTTCCCTTCAATGACTGAAAGTTCTTGTTGTTCTTCTTATTTCATGTAGAAGACTACTTCTCCCGGGTTATCTTGGTTGAATATTTTTGACTTTGTAAAGTCCACTTAACAATAAGATTCAATCAATCTTTTCCCAAAATCACATTCAATGGGAGAAAGGATAATAGACCGAATTTAACTTAGTGCCTTGATCAAATATCTCGACACTATAATCTAAACAAACTTTTAGAAATAAATTTGGGTAGTTTCATGGGGTCTCAAATTTTAAAACAGTCAGGGAGATTCGACTTCAACCTACTTACACATATATATATTGAACAAAAGAATGGGTAACTCCCGAGTCGAACACAATCATGCAAAGTTGGTTTAGAAATAAATGGTTACCTTGCACGAGATCAGGAGATTGGCTAGCTTCTACTTTATTCAGGGTAAACACTTTTCCTTGAGTCTTCGGTTTTCTAGCAGGTCGGGTGCGGTTACTTTTCACAAGTTCTCTGCAATAACGTGCAACATGACCCTGTTTTCCACAGTTGAAGCAATTACTCATTGACCAGCAGATCCTTCCATAATGTTGATGCTTACACTTCTCACAGTAAGGAGCATTACTACGAAGCTTAACTCCATCCTTAACTTCAGCTCTTCCTTTGCCTCGGTTCTGATCACAATATGGACCCTTATTCCGAGGATCAAATCTTTTCTTTCTCTGTGGTCCATAATCTTGCTGGCTCCTCTTTGCCTGATCAGCTAATACTTCAGCCTTCTTATCATCCTCATACATTCGATACTTATCTACTAACGTAGAAAAACTTTGAATCTTCTGATAACTGAAAACGGATTTCAGTTCGGGTCTCAAACCACCTTCAAACTTGATGCATTTGCTCCTCTCATCAGGATTGTTGTGATAGTATGGAGAGTACTTCATCAGTTCTTCGAACTTAGCCGCGTACTCTATGACACCCTTCCGAATTACCCAAAAATAATATAGTACTTAAGCTCTAACATATAGGTAATATATGGACTTGCGAGTATTAAGAAAATAACCGAAATAAAATTTTCCTTTTTAAACGGGTGCACAAACCAACACTCGGAATTCTTGGAGAATAAACCCTAAGGCATTATAAAACAGTTACATTGAATTCGGCGATTTCTAAAACCTTTTCGAAAATTGGGTAGCATTCGTCTCTTAGAATCGTTCATATATTATAGAAAATAACAGAAGCTACCCTTACTTTGTTTGATAAAACTAATACCATTGAATAGTTTTCACAGCCGAACTCTTTAAATGGATTAAATCAGAGTAAGCGGATGTTATAGGACTATGCAACTGATAATAATATAAACATAGATGTATATACATAAGTATGAAAAGAGTGATAAGTACATAGTCCCCATATCAAGTCTCCAAGTTCCAAAATACAAGTCCATAATCCGATCTACATAGTAATATGACCAAAGCCCTAGAGTACTCAAAAAGTATATCTACAACGTATATACATAACCAAAATATGAACTCCAGGGGTGGTCACGTAGATCCGGTAGCATCAGATGTAGTAGTAGTGATAGTAGCAGTCTCCAAGTAGTAAAAAGGGTAGTAACATCATCATCATCACAGCAGCAGCAAATCTCTTCCACAGCCTCCACACATCGGATCCTCTGATCCTCATCATATACCCTATACACATACCTAGGGATCATCGTCCCTCCAATCACTCCAAGTAGAATGCACGACAGGCTCGCTCCCACTCTCGTCCTCCACCGGATCCTCCTTGATCTCATCCGAGGGAGAGTGTACCCTACCACTGGGTACCGGGTCAGGTGATGGTGAAACCCTGACTAGGCTCCTCGGATCAGAAGGGGGAGTCTCCTCGCGGACGACTCTCGAAGTAAAAGGGTGAGAGCGAGTAGGTCGAAAATGAAAACTATGGTAAGAGCGAGCTGGTCGCGTGGGAGGTGGTCCATGGTAAGTGTAAAACGGGGGTACATGCATAGCGTATATGATGGGAATCCTAAATCTACGAGGACGGAATCGGATCAACGGGTTCGGGTGGTAGAAGGTAACCTCTACCTCTCCCTCAAACACCGCGCAATGGTCTCCATAGATCCATGTGCCACTAGGAAGTGGCCGGATCTCGATGCAAGCAATGTAACGAGACATCACCTACAAGGCCATAGGGGTAAGCAATTCTATACACATAACCAATAGAGAATAAATTGTGCAATATGAATATGTAAATATGCATCAATTAACAACAATCACATATAACACTTAGCAGTTAATGAATGCACATAGGATGCTCACACTTATTTCATTTATCACAATTAATTTAAATGAGTGGGATGATGCATGACTTTAGCTCTCAAGCCTATCTCCATCATACTATGTCACTCTCTGACGTCCATCCCTGACAACCTAGCACTCAACAGTGCGTTGTAATCCATGCCACCCGAGCATAGTTATAACGTGCCACCCGAGCATCGTCCCGTCATCCAAACGGTCTGTCATCCAAACGGTATAACCATATCGGCATCCACTAAGCCGACCACGTCAACAACGTGTCATCAAGCAAGTGTATTGGCACTCCCAGAGGCCCTCCACATGTTTACCAAAAACATGATATACGTCCTACCATCCAAACTCCAGTATGAATGCATTAACTTTACTTAAAAGGGATTGATTGATGTTTCGTCCTTTTATTAATACACTACGTGCCTCCCGAGCAACGTATCATCATTATTCAAAGGAAACATCATAACGTCAATCAATTTCTTTTAAGTCCAGGATCACTTAGTTTATTGTCCTTTAAGAGTTACAAAATGACTTAGAATTGAAAATGGTATTTTAAGTGTGTGACTAAAAATACTCGAGTGTTTTCCAAAATACTCGAGTAGTTCATCATTTTCCAGATTCTACTAGAGTGGTTCATAATTATACTCGAGTCGTTCATGTCTTTTCAGAGATTTAGGTTTTCAGGTTTTCATAAATATACTCGAGTAATTCATGAGATACTCGAGTATTCCATTACCCAGAATACTCGAGTAGTTCATATATTACTCGAGTGTCCAATCTGATTCCCAAGTTGGTGCGCCAATTTTCACTCTGGTGCACCACGAAATACTCGAGTGTTAAGCCAAATACTCGAGTATTTGCAGACAGAACAGAGTGAAACTTGGTTTTTACATACCATTTCAATTTCTAAACATTTTTAACCCAAACCAATGATCAAAACAGTTCACATACCATATATTGAACATGTTTCAATACTCATTTCATATCAAATAACCAATTTGACAGAGAATCAACCATTTATGCATAATTTACACAATTTAGCAACTCAACACCTCAAATTGCAAAATAAGCATAATACTCAGAAAACAATGGTCATTTAAGCTTGCATGCATGATATAGAACTTGCTCAACACAGTTTTAGAGCAAAGCTTGGTCTCCAAACCAAAGATCCTATTCAATCTAAGCCCTTAGAGCCTCTTGGTGGCTCTCTAACACAAATAATGGAATTTAATCTCTATCTAGTGAATATAATTACTTCCCCTTATCTCTCAGACGTGAATCAAACAAGAATTCCCCCAAAGAAAAGTTCCACAGCACCAAAAGCCCTTTAACCCAACATGCAGAGCAGTTTTGAGTGCAACACCAAAGTGGAATTGGTTCACACATGAAACAGAGAATAAAATTGGGGAAATTAGGTTTTCTAGACTCTATGCAACATAATCTAACTAAGGAAATCGAATTTGAGACTCAGAGATTCATGAGCTTATCAGAAAGCAAGATCAAAGTAAGCTCCAAGCAACACTTTGACAGAACAGACTCCAACTTCTCAGCTCCAATTCTCCCAACACACTCACCCAATCCTCACGATTTTTATGTCTATACAAAGCTCGTGATGTGAGCTTTGTATTCGTGTATCACTCAAGCTTTAACACTCAGAATTGAAAGAGAATCGAAGAGAACAAACTCAGAACCCTAACTTCATCAACAAAGCAAGTTTGATCAAAAATTCTCAGCCAAGGATCGTTGATGAGCTTAAATAGGAATTGAGGAGACTCATGCAGGTCGACACGACCTCCCTGGACGTGGAATGAAGATGATTTCGTGTCACCAACACGGAATCGTTGGTGCTGACTCACCAAACGCACTAACTCGTGCAATTTGACCCAGAATACTCGAGTTTTTCAGAAAATACTCGAGTATTTTGCCCAATTTTTGAAAAATAATTATTTTATTTACTTTCCCTCCAAACCTTTCCTATAATTACCTCTAGGTTCCAATCCAGGGACTAATTTGCAAAATATTTATTTTATGCACAAATTTACTCATCAAAATAAATTCTAGCAATATAAACAAAGATCTTAATTAAAGATCAAGAATAGAAATAATTAATTATAATAAACTTTATAATTAATATTTCATTAATCCAGGATTAAAATTTTTGGGGTGTTACACTACTTCCCCACTTAAAAAGAATTTCGTCCCCGAAATTCATTTTCAAAATTTCACGTTCTCACATTTAAATAAAAGATTATCTTATCGTTTCTCAAAACATCTTTAGGGAAAGTCCTTCCCCACTTAAAATAATTTCTCATATTCCCTTAATTTCTCCGTCTCAAAATGTTCCACTAAACATTTAAAATAAAACTTTTTTCGAATAACACCCTTGTGTTTAAAAGCATATACCAATCCTTTTTCTCATAAAAGAGTTTTCTTAAACTTTCTCAAAAATTATTTCATAATTAAATCCAAATAAAAATATTTTGATTGCCCTTTTCCCGGACAAGATGTTTCAAATACCTAGCTTAAATTAAAACTTTCCCTCATAAACTTTTTCGAGAAGAACACGTTTCAATTTCATAACATTTTACGATTACTTCAAATGAAATATTTTGGCTAAAACTTTTTCAAATAATACCTTTTTAATATATATATATATATATATTCTTCAATTAAAACATTCTCCAAAGATCTTTTCGAGGAAAAACTTGACCCGTTGCGCACTCTGATCACTCAAGCACGATTAACGAATCATTTATATGACTTTATTCCTTAATAACTCCAAACATTAGGGTAATCAGTCCTAATATTCAAACCATTAATAATAAAATCATTCTTTTCAGATATAACTTTTCGCAGGAAAAGTCATACGTCACATCTTTAAGTAAGATGAACTTAAAGATGGAATACTTGTCACCATCAGATATATCTAGATAGCCAAGTGCTAGAGTTGTTTCCGTTGGGGAGACAAATACTTGTCCTATCCCGGTGGTTATTAATCTCTTTAGTCTTAACTGATCTTTCTCTTTCTTTGGCGCCCAAAGATATTTATCACATCCAACTGTGATAAGGGTTTTGATCACAGAAATTCAAATCACAGACCTGCTCAGGTTTTCAAATTACATAACGATTTAACCAACGCAATCGAAAACATTGATTACGTTAATCCCGATCAGAGAAAGGGTAAACTCAAACTATCTATACTCAAATCTAACTCGCATCCTAGCAGGTTGATCACCTTTCCGAACTTAACTCGTTTTATAACCATTCCCCTCTAACTCTTAACCTTTGATGACTCTGGCGCAGTAAAACCTTAGTCTCTTACAGCTCCAACCGAATGTCCTCATAGGTATACCAGTACTTAGTCCAAAGTGATGCATCTCTTACTTTACACATAGAAACGGGCAAGTCCTTTACTTCTTATTAGCATACTCGATAATCCCCACGGTCGAAGTTTGGTTAAATTGTCATTCTCCCATGATTAATTCACTTAACTACATTTCCACTTTTCTAATTGAATACTTCCTTTGCCCAGGTCCCCTTCATACCTGGTTTGGACATTCATTCTATCCACTTCTTACGCCTCTCCATCGTACCTATAAATTCCACACATTCTTCCAGTATCGGGAAACTCCTTATTCGCTGATAGTTGATAGATTGCTTAAGGTTCGGGCACAATCCATTCTAACTTCACATATTTGAACCTTTCGTTCAGGTCGTTATGAAACATACTTCCTCGGTCGTTTGAACTTGACGACAACTTCTCTGAGACTATTACTTTCCCGTTCAATGTTTAGCATTTCAGTTCCTTCAATCCTTCTCCTGCCTCTTGAAAACTCTCTTCAGTTCCCAAAGACTGCTTTTCAACTGTTGCTCAAATGATGTATCAATCCTTAGTTTCAACATTTGTCCTATATGATTTTTGCAAGTTCTTCGCTACACCACTTAACATAAAAGTGACCTAACTTTCTATTCATCCATCTCTTGTATGCACAATACCAAAAATTTCACTCCTAATCCCCGTATCACTTGGAATGTAAATTTTATGGTATGAAGCGAAGGATTTCTCCCATCCATCTATGGAAATTGGATTCCTTCTCTTCCATAAATCAATCTCTTATTTCTTTTCGTCTTCCTTACTTCGAACAACCTCTTTAGTTACCTTAAAGTCTACTCTTTCACCCAAAGTTGTCACCACCTTTCACTTTACTAGGTAGGTAATGGAGCTTAAATTCAAAGCTCCCAAACTCCCTCCACTGCTGATAACTCTAATTCAATTCCTTCCTACTCCTTTGGTTTCTAAGCTCTCAAGACACAGGGCCATAGAGACTAAGCCTTCAAATCTCCTAGAGTGAACATACTCTTTGAAAACTCCAAGTCATTTAATAAGAGCTTACTCTGTGTGTATTCGATCACTTTGATGCATACACACCTACTTTCCTTCCTTCAGACTATTCCTTTCCAGGTCCTTGCCTCGATACATGAAACTATTCTTTAATATCTTCGCATGAATTGAGTAAGAGCAAAGCAGGAGAGATTGTTAGTCTTCCCCTTCAATCACTGAAAATCCTCGTTGCATTCTTGTTTCATATGAAATGCTAATCCTTCCAGATTACCTTGATTGCAAGTACTTGGCTTAAGGGAGTATACTAATGGTCCTATACTAGCACTTATTCAGCCCACTCTCAAAATCGCGTCCTAATACGATAAAGGTAGACATATCAAATCATTTCTAAAGGCTCATCCTAACACTTCCATACAATCGTTAAGACTTGTCTTAGAAACAACTTACAGGAATGCTCGTAGGGGTTTCTATCATAAAAGCATAGAATACTTCAGATATAGGCAAGGTCATACGATTCACATATTCATAATAAACAAGTGAATGCGTAGCACTAAAATCAGACAACACATTACAGAGCTGACCGTTTAGCAAGTGATTTCCTTGCACAAGATCGGAGGATTGGCGTGCTTCCACACCTCTAATGGTGAAAACCCTTCCTTGAACCACGGGCTTGTCAGCTGCCCCTCTTGAATTAGTCTTGGCCGGTTCCTTGCAATCTTTCGCAAAGTGTCCCGGTTTCCCACAATTGAAGCAATTATTTGTTCCCCAACAAAAACGACCATGATGCCGACGTTTGCACTTGTCACAGAAGGGAGTCTCGCTTCGGGAGTTCCTTCCATTAATATCCCCAACCTTTTCTTTACCTTTTTCCCGATGATCATACGGACCTTTGCCTCGATTATTGAAACCTTTGTGCCTTTGAGGTCCGTAACCCTGACTATCTTTCCTCTCTGATGCTTGCAATTTTTCTGCCTTCTTGTCATCCTCATACATCCTACACATGTCCACCAATGTAGAAAAACTTTGGATCCTTTGATAACTGAAAATAGACTTCAATTTGGGTCTTAAGCCTCCTTCAAACTTGATACACTTGCTCCTTTCATCTGGATTGTTCTGATAATATGGAGAGTATTTCATCAATTCCTCGAACTTGGTTGCGTACTCACCCACACTCATGTCTCCTTGCTTCAGCTGCAAGAACTCCACTTCCTTCTTTCTCCTCAAATCCTCAGGGAAATATTTATTGAGAAACTTCTCCATAAATACATCCCAACTCACTTCCCTTCCTTCGTAACGCAAAAGCTGAACTGTATGATTCCACCAGTTCTCAGCCTCATCTTCCAACATATAGACTGCACACGCCACTTTCTGAGCTTCCGTGCAATCCAACGTTCTGAAGATTTTATCCATGGTATGAATCCACTTATTAGCCTCCTCAGGTTTAAATCCTCCTTCAAATTTAGGTGGATTACAACTCCTAAAATCCATCAAACTCCTCGCCTCGGTACTACCCATATTACACTGATGAGGCGGATTAAACGATTGCGGTGGTTGCTGAGATTGCCGTTGTTGCATAACTTCCAGCACTTCGGCAATTCTTTCTAACATCGTGTTGGTGTGATTCTGGTTTCTAGTTGCCATATTAGACCTGCGCTATGGGCTTATGGTCACATATGTTGCACTAAAGAAGCTATCATCACACCACCTATACTAAGGCTCTATCTTAAATTTTTAAGTCTACAATCAATTGTGTCTTGTACTCAAAAGAGACAAGATACAAACAAATCGAGGGTATCTAAAGCTCAACGAGCCAAAATAATAGCATTCAAATAGTGTAAATACCCTGGAGATACCTGCTTGATGTTGATGGCTACCTTTCTGAACTACTTCCACTACTACAGGATCTGACTTTTGCTCTGATACCACTCAGTGTGACACCCTTCCGAATTACCCAAATATAATATAGTACTTAAGCTCTAACATATAGGTAATATATGGACTTGCGAGTATTAAGAAAATAACCGAAATAAAATTTTCCTTTTTAAACGGGTGCACAAACCAACACTTGGAATTCTTTGAGAATAAACCCTAAGGCATTATAAAACAGTTACATT
This sequence comes from Crotalaria pallida, assembly GCA_037953625.1. Taxonomy (NCBI): domain Eukaryota; kingdom Viridiplantae; phylum Streptophyta; class Magnoliopsida; order Fabales; family Fabaceae; genus Crotalaria; species Crotalaria pallida. Next base: position 32,597,529 of record CM075653.1, read on the forward strand.
GAATTCGGCGATTTCTAAAACCTTTTCGAAAATTGGGTAGCATTCGTCTCTTAGAATCGTTCATATATTATAGAAAATAACAGAAGCTACCCTTACTTTGTTTGATAAAACTAATACCATTGAATAGTTTTCACAGCCGAACTCTTTAAATGGATTAAATCAGAGTAAGCGGAAGTTATAGGACTATGCAACTGATAATAATATAAACATAGATGTATATACATAAGTATGAAAAGAGTGATAAGTACATAGTCCCCATATCAAGTCTCCAAGTTCCAAAATACAAGTCCATAATCCGATCTACATAGTAATATGACCAAAGCCCTAGAGTACTCAAAAAGTATATCTACAACGTATATACATAACCAAAATATGAACTCCAGGGGTGGTCACGTAGATCCGGTAGCATCAGATGTAGTAGTAGTGATAGCAGCAGTCTCCAAGTAGTAAAAAGGGTAGTAACATCATCATCATCACAACAGCAGCAAATCTCCTCCACAGCCTCCACACATCGGATCCTCTGATCCTCATCATATACCCTATACACATACCTAGGGATCATCGTCCCTCCAATCACTCCCAGTAGAATGCATGACAGGCTCGCTCTCACTCTCGTCCTCCACCGGATCCTCCTCGATCTCATCCGAGGGAGAGTGTACCCTACCACTGGGTACCGGGTCAGGTGATGGTGAAACCCTGACTGGGCTCCTCGGATCAGAAGGGGGAGTCTCCTCGCGGACGACTCTCGAAGTAAAAGGGTGAGAGCGGGTAGGTCGAAAATGAAAACTATGGTAAGAGCGAGCTGGTCGCGTGGGAGGTGGTCCATCGTAAGTGTAAAACGGGGGTACATGCATAGCGTATATGATGGGAATCCTAAATCTACGAGGACGGAATCGGATCAACGGGTTCGGGTGGTAGAAGGTAACCTCTACCTCTCCCTCGAACACCGCGCGATGGTCCCCATATATCCATGTGCCACTAGGAAGTGGCCGGATCTCGATGCAAGCAATGTAACGAGACATCACCTACAAGGGAATAGGGGTAAGCAATTCTATACACATAAACAATAGAGAATAAATTGTGCAATATGAATATGTAAATATGCATCAATTAACAACAATCACATATAACACTTAGCAGTTAATGAATGCACATAGGATGCTCACACTTATTTCATTTATCACAATTAATTTAAATGAGTGGCATGATGCATGACTTTAGCTCTCAAGCCTATCTCCATCATACTATGTCACTCTCTGACATCCATCCCTGACAACCCAGCACTCAACAGTGCGTTGTATTCCTTGGTATACAACAATTCGTACATTCACCTAGAATGTACACGACAAGCTTGGAATCCATGCCACCGGATCATAGTTATAACGTGCCACCCGAGCATCGTCCCGTCATCCAAACGGTCCGTCATCCAAACGGTATAACCATATCGACATCCACTAAGCCGACCACGTCAACAACGTGTCATCAAGCAAGCGTATTGGCACTCCCAGAGGCCCTCCACATGTTTACCAAAAACATGATATACGTCCTACCATCCAAACTCCAGTATGAATGCATTAACTTTACTTAAAAGGGATTGATTGATGTTTCGTCCTTTTATTAATACACTACGTGCCTCCCAAGCAATGTATCATCATTATTCAAAGGAAACATCATAACGTCAATCAATTTCTTTTAAGTCCAGGATCACTTAGTTTATTGTCCTTTAAGAGTTACAAAATGACTTAGAATTGAAAATGGTATTTTAAGTGTGTGACTAAAAATACTCGAGTGTTTTCCAAAATACTCGAGTAGTTCATCATTTTCCAGATTCTACTAGAGTGGTTCATAATTATACTCGAGTCGTTCATGTCTTTTCAGAGATTTAGGTTTTCAGGTTTTCATAAATATACTCGAGTAATTCATGAGATACTCGAGTATTCCATTACCCAGAATACTCGAGTAGTTCATATATTACTCGAGTGTCCAATCTGATTCCCAAGTTGGTGCGCCAATTTTCACTCTGGTGCACCACGAAATACTCGAGTATTTGCAGACAGAACAGAGTGAAACTTGGTTTTTACATACCATTTCAATTTCTAAACATTTTTAACCCAAACCAATGATCAAAACAGTTCACATACCATATATTGAACATGTTGCAATACTCATTTCATATCAAATAACCAATTTGACAGAGAATTAACCATTTATGCATAATTTAAACAATTTAGCAACTCAACACCTCAAATTGCAAAATAAGCATAATACTCATAAAACAATGGTCATTTAAGCTTGCATGCATGATATAAATCTTGCTCAACACAGTTTTAGAGCAAAGCTTGGTCTCCAAACCAAAGATCCTATTCAATCTAAGCCCTTAGAGCCTCTTGGTGGCTCTCTAACACAAATAATGGAATTTAATCTCTATCTAGTGAATATAATTACTTCCCCTTACCTCTCAAACGTGAATCAAACAAGAATTCCCCCAAAGAAAATCTCCATAGCATCAAAAGTACTTTAACCCAACATGCAGAGCAGTTTTGAGTGCAACACCAAAGTGGAATTGGTTCACGCATGAAACAGAGAATAAAATTGGGGAAATTAGGTTTTCTAGACTCTATGCAACATAATCTAACTAAGGAAATCGAATTTGAGACTCAGAGATTCATGAGCTTACCAGAAAGTAAGATCAAAGTAAGCTCCAAGCAACACTTTGACAGAACAGACTCCAACTTCTCAGCTCCAATTCTCCCAACACACTCACCCAATCCTCACGATTTTTATGTCTATACAAAGCTCGTGATGTGAGCTTTGCATTCGTGTATCACTCAAGCCTTAACACTCAGAATTGAAAGAGAACAAACTCAGAACCCTAACTTCATCAACCAAGCAAGTTTGATCAAAAATTCTCAGCCAAGGATCGTTGATGAGCTTAAATAGGAATTGAGGAGACTCATGCAAGTCGACACGACCTCCCTGGACGTGGAATGAAGATGATTTCGTGTCACCAACACGGAATCGTTGGTGCTGACTCACCAAGCGCACTAACTCGTGCAATTTGACCCAGAATACTCGAGTTTTTCAGAAAATACTCGAGTATTTTGCCCAATTTTTGAAAAATAATTATTTTATTTACTTTCCCTCCAAAACCTTTCCTATAATTACCTCAAGGTCCCAAATCAGGGACTAATTTGCAAAATATTTATTTTATGCACAAATTTACTCACCAAAATAAATTCTAGCAATATAAACAAAGATCTTAATTAAAGATCAAGAATAGAAATAATTAATTATAATAAACTTTATAATTAATATTTCATTAATCCAGGATTAAAATTTTTGGGGTGTTACATACTCACCCACACTCATGTCTCCTTGCTTTAATTGCAGAAACTCAATTTCCTTCTTCCTTCTTAAGTCTTCCGGGAAGTATTTATTGAGAAACCTCTCTGTAAACACATCCCAATTAATATCCCTTCCTTCATAGTGCAGATGCTGAACTGTGTGATTCCACCAGTTCTCAGCCTCGTCCTCTAACATATAAACTGCATACGCCACCTTCTGAGCCTCAGTGCAGTCTAATGTTCTAAAGATCTTATGCATAGTACGAATCCACTTATTAGCCTCCTCAGGCTTAAATCCTCCTTCGAATTTAGGTGGGTTACAACTTCTAAAATCCGCCAAACTCTTGGCTTCAGAATTACCAACACTATGTTGGTAAGGTGGTTGTTGAGATTGTTGTTGTTGCCATTGATGCATAGATTCCAACACCACGGTGATTCTTTCTATTATCGCGTCGGTGCAATTTTGATTTCTAGTCGTCATAATAGACCTTCGCTATTGCTCATGGTCACATACGATGGACTAAGAAACATTCTCCACACAACCTATCCTAAGGTCATAACAATAGTTTTCAACAATGCATACAATTTCCACAATGTATCAATTGCTCCATTTGAGCAAGATAATAGTATTCAAAACAATAAATATGCCCTGTGGATACCTGCTTGATGTTGATGACTACCTTTCTGGAGCTACTTCCATTACTACAGGATCTGACTTTTGCTCTGATACCACTAAGTGTGACACCCTCAAAATATCCCAAGTAATTAATACAAAATGAATACTATTACTTGAGAATATATGGACTTGTAAAATGTTAGAAAATAGTGGATTCAAAATTTTCTTTTATATTTTCCAAATAGTCGGGTGCACAAACCAAAACTTAGGATGTTTGGAGAATAGTTTACGTATTACTTTTAAAATCGAATTCGGCATTTACTTTGCTCAAAAGATAATTTCGCAAATCTTGGATAGCATTCTCTTTGAGAATAAATGTACTTTATTCCATATAAACGAACTCAAGTATTGTCATCCAGTTTTCGTCTAGCCAAGTGATACCATTTCCAAAACGTCATAGCCGAATTCTTTCAAATCAATATCAGAGTAAGCGGAAATACCAGGACTATGTAATAGACTTTAGTATAAGCATGGATTTTATTTATATCAAAAGGTACGTAATACATAGTCCGGCGGTAAGGATCTCTAAAATCCCAGAACAAGTCCATAAGGCTATGTATTTATATGTACATCAAAATAGACCATGGCTCCAGAGTTTTCCAAAGAGATTTCCACAATATATAAAACTCCCCAAAGCTGGTCTCATAGCACTGGTCGCGGCAGTAGTAGTAGAAGTCTCCAAGAAGTAGCAGCAGCCATCATCCAACATCAGCATCCGCAGCTAATCTTCTCCACAGCATCCATCACACCGGATCCTTGATCCTCATCATTTACCTTATGCACATACCTAGGGATCATCACCTCTACATTGACTCCCGATAGATTAAACGACAAGCTCGTTTCCGCTCTCGTATTCGACAGGATCCTCCTTGATCTTATTTGAAGGAGTAATTACCCTACCACTGGGTACAAGGTCTGATGAAAACGTGACCTTAATAGGACTCCTTTAAATAGATGGGGACAGTCTCCTCTCGAATGACTCTAAGAGAAAAAGGGTATGAGTGGGTAGGTTCGAATTGAAAACTGTTAGACAGGCGAACTGGTCGAGTGGGAGATGATCCATGGCTAGTATAAAAAGTAGATACATGCATAGCGTATATGATGGGAATCCTAAACCTACGAGGATGTGACCGAATCAGTGGATTAGGGTGATCGAAGGTAACCACTATCTCACCCTCATACACTACTCGACAATCCTTGCAGATCCATATGCCACTAAGAAGTGGGTGGACCTCGATGCAAGCGATGTAACGCGACATCACCTACAAGGGCATAGGGGTAAGTAAATCTATACACATAATCAATAGAGCTTAAATGTAGAAATGATCATGATTATGCACATATAACCCCAAATCAGTTAACAGCCATGGTTAACACTTAGCAGCACTTAATGCAGATACGATATTAATTCTCATTCTTAATATCAAACCTTAGCTCAAATAAGGTTAAGTGGCATGATTGCCTGACATTCTTCTTTTTCTGAGATTCTCCATCAAATGTCCTCACGGACGCCAATCCAATAGCACAATGCATTTCCAAATCACGAATACGTTACCAAAACGTATGGCGTACTAGCTCGGAAGTGATAAAAACGTCACACTACCTGGTGAACGTCACGTCGCCCAAGGACGTAAACCTATCACTTCTCAACATGCAATGGGTGTGATAAAAAACGTCACCACATCTGATGAACGTCACGTCGCCTAAGGACGTAAACGTTATCACTTGTGACACACGACAGAGGTGATAAACAACGTCATCATGTCTGATGAACGTCACGTCGCCTAAGAACGTAAACCTTATCACTTGCGTGCACCACACCCTTCTCAACAAACAACGGTGTGATAAAAAACGTCACCACATCTGATGAACGTCACGTCGCCTACGGACGTAAACCTTATCACTTGTGATACACAACAGAGGTGATAAACAACGTCACCATGTCTGATGAACGTCACGTCGCCTACGGACGTAAACCTTACCACTTGTGTGCAACACACCGTTGAAACATCCAATCAATAGTATACCACATACTGCCCACATTATACACCTTAATGTGTCATCGAGCTAGTAGCAATTTTAGCAATTTCAGAGGTCCTACTCATGTCATCCGAACATGAGTAAACAATCCAGCACTCAAGCCATGAAAGAATTTGATTGGTCTTCCATCATTGATAATACGTAACGTGCCACCCGAGCAACGTTATGACGTGCCACTCGAGCCACGTCCCATCATCCAAACTCCAGTATGAATGCATTAACTTTACTTAAAAGAAATTGATTGATGTTTTATACTTTTATTAATACATTACGTGCCTCCCAAGCAACGTATCATTATTCAAATGAAAACATCATAACGTCAATCAATTTCCTTTAAGTCCAGGATCACTTGGTTGATTATCCTTTAAGAGTTACAAAATGTTTTAGAAATAAAAATGGTATTTTTAAGTTTCTGACTAAAAATACTCGAGTGTTTTCCAAAATACTCGAGTAGTTTATCATTTTCCAGATTCTACTCGAGTGGTTCATAATTATACACGAGTCGTTCATGTCTTTTCAGAGATTTAGGTTTTCAGATCTTCATAAATATACTCGAGTAATTCCTGAGATACTCGAGTTTTCCATTACCCAGAATACTCGAGTAGTTTATATATTACTCGAGTGTCCAATCTGATTCTCAAGTTGGTGCGCCAATTTTCACTCTGGTGCACCACGAAATACTCGAGTGTTAAGCCAAATACTCGAGTATTTGCAGACAGAACAGAGTGAAACTTGGTATTTACATACCATTTCAATTTCTAAACACTTTTAACCCAAACCAGTGATTACAATAGTTCATATACCATATATTGAACATGTTACCATACTCATTTCATATCAAACAACCAATTTGACAGAGAATCAATCCATTATGCATGAAATATACAATTTAGCAATTCAACACTTCAAATTGCAAAATAAACACAATATTCATGAAATGATGTTCATTTAAGCTTGCATGCATGATTTAAAACTTGCTCATCACAGTCATAGAGCATGGATTGGTCTCCAAACCAAAGATCCTATTCAATATAAGCCCTTAAAGCCTTTTGGTGGCTTTCTAACACAATTAATGAAATTTAAACTCTATCTAGTGTAAGAATTACTTCCCCTTACCTCTTAGATGTGAATCAACAGAGATTTTACCCCAAACTTAGCTTCCAAGCTGAATTTCCAAAAATCCACACTGAAACAGAGCAGTTTCAGCAGAGCACCAAGGTTGAATTGGTTGATGCATGAAACAGCCATAAAAATTGGGGAAATCAGTCTCTATATAATCTCTACAATTCGCACTAGCTAAAGAAACAAGATTCACATGAGGAGGTTACCTGAGCTTACCAAAATCAAGCTCCAAAGTAAGCTCCAGGAACCTGATACAGCAAACAGACCCCAACTTCTAAGCCTCGATTCTTCCAATCTACTCACTCTCAGCTCACAATCTTGGTGTCTATACAAAGCTCGAGATGTGAGCTTTGTATTGGTGTATGATTTGTGGTTCGAATCAACCCAGAGAGAGGGAATCGATTGAATCAATTTCGGAAACCCTAACACACACAATACTTCACGAATTTGAGCAAAAGGGTCGGTTGATTCATCAACCATGGCTTAAATAGCCATCCATGAAGCTCATGAACAACGACACGAGTTAAAAATCAGGGATGTTACAACCTCCACACCGGAAGGTACCTCATACAACGTGGCCACCTCCACATCGGAAGGTACCTCATATCGTTGTACTTCACCTCCACATCGGAAGGTACCTCATACAAGTTGGCCTGCGGGTACTTCACCTCCACACCGGAAGGTACCTCATACCATTGTACTTCACCTCCACACCGGAAGGTACCTCGTACATCGTGGCCTATGGGTACTTCACCTCCACACCGGAAGGTACCTCATACCATCGTACTTCACCTCCACTCCGGAAGGTACCTCATACAATTTGGCCGGTGGGTACTTCACCTCCACGCCGGAAGGTACCTCATACACCACTAAATAATTATGGATCTTTGAACCTTTGAATTTCCTTTCTAATCATTTCATTAGTTTCCAATTTCATAGATTTCATCAGTTAATCATGCCCTTATATTCCTTTTTTATTTCTAAAGTGGTATTATACCTAGTCCAACTAAACATGTTCATTACCATTCATAACTTCCAGACTCAGTATAATTTAACTCAATGTTCTCCACTTAAATCAATGTCAAAATCATAATTGCACATAACCTCACCTATCCATAATAAATCAATTATCAAGTCACATTTGCACATAACATCACATATCAATATACTTATAGGCATAATCACATGTAATATATTATTAACTATCCTAGGGTTCCTCATCAAAACTAACAAACACCTCCTAGCAACCCAACATAAACATAATACAACCTACCCCCTAGAATAAGGTAACACAAACCTCCTTACCTCAAGTCCTTTGAGTTAGAGAGAGCATTTGTGCTTGGAGCACACTTGAATAATGACCACAACTCAAAGGAGAGGGAGGAACCTAAAATCAATAAAATAAAGAGACAATTTATTAAGTTTTGCCCAAGACTCTTGAGGGAAATTTGTGACCCCATCAAGACTTCCCTAGGTTGATGATTGAAGTGCCATGGGAGCGAGAGGGAGAGAGAAATTCGAATTCTAGGGGAAAGGAAGAGAAGAACATAAGCAACAACCACTTACTTGGAGCTACAAGGATGGACTTGGGGATGGACTTGGAGTGATTCTCTTGAGAATTGATCAATTAGAGTGAGTGAATTGGTGCCCTAGAAGAGAGAGAGTTCGAGCTTTGCAAGATCTAAGAGATGGACGCCCTTTATTTTTTTCAGCATCTACAGCTTTTAATCGATTATTAATCGATTATGCCATTTCCCATTTTCTGACCTTAATCTCCCACTTACCCGAATTTTGTCCTCGAAATTCAGTTGTCCTCGAACAAGTGTGGATGAGATTGTCTGATCTTGCTTTCTAGCTCCCAAGTAGCCTCCTCCACATTGTTCCTGCTCCAAATGACTTTTACCAAGCTGATCTCCTTGCCTCTTAATTGTCTCACCTGCCTGTCTTCAATCCTCACTGGCAACACTCAAAAGTCAAATTCTCCTTCAAAGGCAAATCGTCCAATGTGACCACATGAGTAGGATCATGAATGTATTTTCTTAGCTGTGAAACATGGAATACATCATGAAGCTTAGCTAAGTGAGAGGGCATAGCAATTCTGTAAGCTACCGGACCAACCTTCTTCAAGATCTCATAAGGTCCAACAAACCGAGGAGTTAGTTTCTTGGACCTAATTGCTCTACCAATCCCAGTGACCGGAGACACTCTTAGAAACACATGATCCCCAACATCAAATTCCAAGGGTCTCCTACGCCTATCAACATAATTCTTCTGGCGATCCTGGGATGTTTTCATCTTGTTCTTGATCATTGTGATCTTCTCAGTTGTTTCTTTCACAATATCAGGACCTGTCAACAGATTCTCTCCTATTTGGAACCAACACAGAGACGTCCTGCACTTTCTGCCATAGAGAGCCTCAAATGGTGCCATGCCAATACTGGAGTGAAAGCTGTTATTATAAGTGAACTCCATCAACGGCAATAACTGCTCCCAACTACCAGCCTGCTCAAGAACACATGCTCTCAACAGGTCCTCCAGTGTCTGGATAGTACGCTGAGATTGTCCGTCTGTCTGCGGATGATAAGCCGTACTGAATTTCAGCTTAGTACTCAATGCTTCCTGAAGACTCTGCCAAAATCTAGACAGAAATCTCGGATCACGATCGGATACAATACTGGTAGGAACACCATGTAGTTTCACTATGTCCCTGATATACAACTGAGTCAACTTCTCCAGAGTGTACTTCTTGTGAATCGGAATAAAGTGGGCACACTTTGTGAGACGGTCCACACCCACCCAAACTGCATCACATCCTGCAGCAGTCCTAGGTAGACCTGTCACAAAATCCATAGTTATACTATCCCACTTCCACTCCGGTATATCAAGTGATCGCAATGGACCACCAGGCTTTTGATGCTCAATCTTAACTTTCTGGCAAGTAAGGCAATGAGATACATGATCTGCTACATCGGTTTTCAACTTTGGCCACCAATAAATCTTTTTCAGATCTTGGTACATTTTTGTTGCACCAGGATGGAAATTCATTTTGGTACGATGTGCTTCCCATAGGATATCCCTTCTGATCTCGAAGTCCATGGGAACACATATCCGACCCCTAAATCGGATAATGCCATCTGAACCTTTCACAAAATCGGGCTCTTCATTGCCCGATGCCCCTTCCAACAACTTCTGTAATTTTGCATCATCAGCTTGTCTCTCTCTAATAAGGCCAATCAAGTCATTAGTAACCTGCAACATTTCTAGAACAATGCTCTTCTCTTTCACTTGCATGTTCAAATTGAGGTCACTGAACTCTTGGATTAGCTGCATCTCCTTCACCATCAAATTGCTGACATGCAAAGTCTTGCGACTTAGTGCATCAGCCACCACATTTGCTTTTCCCGGATGATACTGGAGATTGAAATCATAGTCCTTCAGAAACTCCATCCACCTCCTCTGTCTCATATTCAACTCTTTTTGATCAAAAAGATAGCGAAGGCTTTTATGATCACTAAAGACTTCAAATTTTGAACCATACAGATAGTGCCTCCAGATTTTCAAAGCAAAAACTACTGCTGCCAACTCAAGATCATGAGTGGGATAGTTCTGCTCATGCTATCTCAACTGCCTGGATGCATAGGCTATGACTTGTCCTTGCTGCATCAGCACACAACCCAACCCTTGTTTTGAAGCACCACAATACACTACGAAGGATTGAGTCGGATCCGGCAAGATCAACACCGGGGAACTAGTCAATCGCCTCTTCAACTCCTGGAAACTCTCTTCACATTCTGGGGACCATTCAAATGGAACACCCTTCCGCGTAAGAGTAGTCAGAGGAAGGGCTAGCTTAGAAAACCCCTCAATGAACCTCCTATAATAACCAGCCATACCAAGGAAACTTCTGATTTCTGTGATGGACTTGGGTCTCTCCCACTTAAGCACCGCTTCCACCTTAGAAGGGTCAACAGCAACTCCCTTCTCAGAAATCACATGCCCCAGAAAATGCACTTCATTCATCCAGAAACTACATTTAGAAAAATTGGCATAGAGATGTTTGTCTTTGAGAACATGGAGCACCGTTCTCAAATGCTCTTCATGCTCCTTCTGGCTCTTGGAATAAATAAGAATGTCATCAATGAACACAATGACAAATGAGTCTAAGTACGGCCTGAAGATCCTGGTCATGTAATCCATGAAGATGGCAGGTGCATTCGTGAGACCTAAGGGCATCACCACATATTCGAAATGCCCATACCGAGATCTAAAAGCAGTTTTAGGAATGTCCTCCTCTCGGATACGGATTTGATGATATCCAGATCGGAGGTCAATTTTTGAGAAAACTGCAGCTCCCCTAAGCTGATCTAACAAATCATCAATGCGGGGGAGTGGATACTTATTCTTTACCGCCACCGCATTCAACTGCCGGTAATCAGTGCACATACGAACACTTCCATCCTTCTTCTTAACAAAAAGGATAAGAGCACCCCACAGAGAGACACTTGGCCTTATGAACCCCTTAGCCAAAAGCTCCTCCAACTACTTCTTCAATTCTTCCAACTCTGGAGGGGCCATTCTGTAAGGCGCTTTAGATATCGGGCCGGCACCAGGCATAAGATCAATGCCAAATTCTACTTCTCTGGCTGGAGGTAAACCGGGAATTTCAGCTAGAAAAACATCCGGAAACTCACAAACCACTGCGAGTCTACTGATATCTGATGCTTCCTCATCATCTAAAGCCGACGCCGAAACTTGACAGAAAATTACTGACTTTTGGCTACAATCAAGAAGGACACGGTTCTGGGACATCCAGTCCATGCCTAGAATGATATCCAGCTTGGTTAAGGGCAGACATATTAAATTCACTTTGAATTCCCGCTCCAATACTCGAAGTGGGCAATCCAAGCACATGAAAGATGTAACCACGGCTGAATTTGTAGGGGTAGACACAGACAATTTAAAAGGCATCTCAACAGCAGATAACTTTAATCTTTCCATACAATTGACAGAAATAAAAGAGTGTGTAGCTCCACAGTCAAATAGAATACCACATGCAATATCATTTATATGGCCAATACCTCGAATCAGCTCATCAACCTCTGTCACCTCCTCTCCATCAAGAGTGTACACCTTCCCCTTCTGTAGTGGGCGACCATCACCAATCCTCTGCGCCCTAGTCACATTGGCTTCTTTCTTAACTGTGTTCTTTGGGCAGTTAGTTGCAACATGACCGGGTTGGCCACACTTGAAACAAGTGACACTTGGTTGATTCTGAGTCAAATTCCAGCATACTCCTCTATGATGCCTGCCACAATGAGGGCAAGGCGGAATAGGACCAGGTGAACTCCCCATAGGGCTTGCATAGGGGCCTGATCGCTGCACCGCTCCCTTTCCCCTGATAGTACCACCACTTCTCTGCACAGTCTTGCTTTTATCTTCTGCCATTTTCCTCTTAAGCCCCTTCTCGTAAGTGCTCGCCATGTTGACCAAGCGGGCCAAATTGTCAATGTTGTGATACTCGCAAGAGAGGCGAATATCAGTCCTGAGTCCAGACTCAAACTTGATGCATTTGCCACGCTCACTGGCATCCCGATAGTCAGAGAATCGGATGAGATCTTCAAATCTAGCTGCATAATCCCCAACTGACATGGAGCCTTGAGTCAGTTGGAGAAAGGCAATCTCCTTCTCCCTTCTCACGTCCTCAAGGAAATACTTCCCTAGAAAGAGACCCTTGAATACTTCCCATGAAACCACCGGATTGGCTGTCGCCAATCCCCTCCTCTGCTGGTCCCACCAATGCTCAGCCTCATTGGTTAGCATGAATTCCGCCAGTCGCACATGCTGCTCCATGGATGGGTGAATAGAGCGGAGGATCTTCTCGATCTCCTGAATCCATCTCTGTGCTCCATCAGGGTCATTTCCACCCTCAAAACGAGGTGGATCGTTCTTGCGGAACCTAGCCATCCAGTCCACCTCTATTGGTGCTGGTTGCATAGCTGCTACAGCTGCTGTGGCTGCTGCGGCTGCGGCAGCTGCCATCTGCTCTCCTTGCTGCTGCTGCATCTGTGACAGATGCTCCAGAATGGCTGCAAGCCCATCATTAGCAGCCCTCCTTCCAGCCATACTGCTTAGCCAAAGAGAGCAGAAAAATAAGACTTAAATACTTAATGTATACATAGTACTATAATCATACTACTAAATTCCTAAACTTTTACTATGAGCATTCATTACTCGCTAGGTGAGTAATCGTGTGGAGTTTGCATAACTCCAAGGCCGAGGAGAAACTGCTCTGATACCATAAATGTAACACCCTATAATTAATTACCCTTAATTCCCCTTATATTAAAAATATGAACTTAAAAATTCATTTTTAAATTATAAAAATCAACCGTCAAACGGACGGAGTTTCGTCTGTTTTTCGGACTTTTCTAAATCTTCAACCTGATAAACACACTTATTTAATATCAACAGTAGCCAGCAGGGCTCACATGTAAGTAAGTATGCATCACATAGTTGCCCCATGGGCTCAAGTGTAAAACATTAGACTCAGTTTGTCAGAGTGCCAGCATCAATGTAAAGTATGCATATCAAGAGACCATAACAGCAACTATGCCCAAAAATGAATCATAAACCATGCACAAAAGAAACTATCCTAAGCCTCTCTCAAAAATCATATACAGCCCATATACATCAAATGAATACGGAAGCTTAGGCCAAAATAAATATATCTAAATCCCAACCCTACTTTCCCTGTGAGGGAGAGTAATCCTGCTCGGCCGATCCTGGTGTATACTGCAACTCAGTACCTGAAAAATGGTAAGGAGGTGAGTATTACACAATAAAATAGGGAAGCAGTTTCTATCATGCTACACTGAACCACCAGGCCAATCACATATAGTCAAATAAAGCAAATTTCAAAATTAAGCACTCCCAATAAAAAAAACATGTTTATATCATAATTATTTAGTTCTCTTTAAGATATGTTAAGACATAATTTCATAAATTCTAACTTAGTTCCATAAAAGCATTAATTATAAAACATGAATTATCAAACTTCTCCCATTCAATTTACCAAGTAGAACACATTAGATTTCAGGCTTAGATATCATTATTATAATTCATTCTTCTTCTTTTCTTTCCTTCATTTTATTCTTAAAATACATTTTGCTCCATTGTACTTCACCTCCACACCGGAAGGTACCTCATACAACGTGGCCTATGTATACTTCACCTCCACACCGGAAGGTACCTCATATCGTTTTACTTCACCTCCACATCGGAAGGTACCTCATACAAGTTGGCCTGCGGGTACTTCACCTTCACACCGGAAAGTACCTCAGACCATTGTACTTCACCTCCACACCGGAAGGTACCTCATACATCGTGGCCTATGGTTACTTCACCTCCACACCGGAAGGTACCTCATACCATCGTACTTCACCTCCACTCCGGAAGGTACCTCATACAATTTGGCTGGTGGGTACTTCACCTCCACGCCGGAAGGTACCTCATACACCACTAAATAATTATGGATCTTTGAACCTTTGAATTTCGTTTCTAATCATTTTATTTGTTTCCAATTTCATAGATTTCATCAGTTAATCATGCCCTTATATTCCTTTTTTATTTCTAAAGTGGTATTATACCTAGTCCAACTCAACATGTTCATTACCATTCATAACTTCCAGACTCAGTATAATTTAACTCAATGTTCTCCACTTAAATCAATGTCCAAATCATAATTGCACATAACCTCACCTATCCATATTAAATCAATTATCAAGTCACATTTGCACATAACATCACATATCAATATACTTATAGGCATAATCACAGTGTAATATATTATTAACTATCCTAGGGTTCCTCATCAAAACTAACAAACACCTCCTAGCAACCCAACATAAACATAATACAACCTACCCCCTAGAATAAGGTAACACAAACCTCCTTACCTCAAGTCCTTTGAGTTAGAGAGAGAATTTGTGCTTGGAGCACACTTGAATAATGGCCACAACTCAAAGGAGAGGGAGGAACCTAAAATCAATAAAATAAAGAGACAATTTATTAAGTTTTGCCCAAGACTCTTGAGGGAAATTCGTGACCCCATCAAGACTTCCCTCGGTTGATGATTGAAGTCCCATGCGAGCAAGAGGGAGAGAGAAATTCGAATTCTAGGGGAAAGGAAGAGAAGAACATAAGCAACAACCACTTACTTGGAGCTACAAGGATGGACTTGGGGATGGACTTGGAGTGATTCTCTTGAGAATTGATCAATTAGAGTGAGTGAATTGGTGCCCTAGAAGAGAGAGAGTTCGAGCTTTGCAAGATCTAAGAGATGGACACCCTTTATTTTTTTTCAGCATCTACAGCTTTTAATCGATTATTAATCGATTATGCCATTTCCCATTTTCTGACCTTAATCGATTAAGCTGCAGTTTAATCGATTAAGCTGTTCAGTTTTGCAGTACCTAGACTTTGAGAGGCCATAACTTCTTCGTTACCCGTTGGATCTTCCTCAAATTTTAAAGCAAGCTTCCTCACCTATCCTACTTCACATCCAACGGTGGAATTTATGTTTTAAGCTACCAATCTTGTTATTCTAATTTCCTAAATTCCTATGTTTTAAACCTAAGGTTGCATGCTCAATTGGCTAAGTTTCTAACTTATGCCCTCAATTCTTCTACCCTAGGACCATCACAGCATAGATTACACTATAAATTAAGTTTGGGATGTTACATCATGCATAACAATGATAATTCCTTTAAAATGCCAAAAATAGCAAGCACACACAAAACACCTTTTCATAAAATAGTTTCTTGTATAAAAATTCAACATTTCCTTTAAAAGAATTTTAATCACATAATCATTTCCAAAAACATAACTTTAAGATTCATTACATTATTTTATGAAAAATCATTCTTTAAAATCATTTACCACTTTGAAAACGTGATTTAGAAAATTTATTTAAGAAAATTACTCTTTCAAAACACTTTTCTTAAAATAAATCTCTTTAGTGTTTTGAATTAATACGAGGAATTTGCGGGGTGTTACATTCTCCCCAACTTAAAGATTTCTCGTCCCCGAGAAATACGTTGCGGATTGGGCAGCAGGGCACAAAACTCTTACGTCACTTTGATCCTCATAAAAATACTCTCTTCTTGCTTCGTGGTCGTACTTCCTCTTCGCTGATCTAGTTCGCCTTGCCGTGTTCCTCGTTCATTGCGTTCAGACGAAGAAATCGCACTCGCACCACCACTCGCGTGTCGAATCGGGTCAAGTCCAACGGACTAACCGAAGAAGATGTCGCTTCCTTAGCTGATCGTAGAAAGTCCAACCATAGACACGGACTTAGGGGAGAATCAAACAAACAAATCACACACATCTCCAAAAGCATGGGATTTAGCCTAGAAATCCTCGGATATTAGCTATTCTCTACAACTTAGGTTCTTAGTAACTCACAATAATCACTCCTTCCTTCAGTTCTCCTTCTAATTCTAAGGTTTTCGTCTATCATTTCTCTAATTTAAGGGGTTTCTTTTACATCGTAGGCTTACTTACTTCCTCGACAACCTCACTCTCTTCCTTAAATCCGTCCTAAATTTCGATCAAGCCTATCACTTTCACCATCTAAACCTCTGATTATGGTATGTGGCAATCCTGATCCTCCAACTTTCCTTATAGTAGCCGGTAATGTACGCCTCTTTTCTCCCTTACGACTCCCCAACTTTGATCAAACTTGTAACTAATCCCATTGTGATCTTATGTCCTCACTTAACTCAAACTATTGATCTTTCAGTAATCTTTCAAGCCTAAATTATGTGGGTGGCTATGGTATTTCTAATTCTACAATTTTGGACTAAGGAGTCTTAAATAGGATTGGTAAGGCTACGGTTCGATAGGGGTTTATGAAGAAAGATTCAAATGTTAGCAACAAGAACTGTTTTGTTGAAGCAATTCAACAAACAAGGGATGCAAGAATATCATCCTATTTCCTCAAAGATACCAACTACTTTAAGAGTATGTCCAGGCCAACAACTGGGAGTTTATCAAACACCAATGAGACACCAAAAGTAAGGCTACTAAGCAAAGCATTAAAAACCATCAGGTTCCTAACACGGCCGACACTAATCCACAAAAAAAATCTCCTACCCCATGAGATCTGAATCCTATGTTCCTATCACATAGAGTCACACAAACAAAGCATGTAAGCCCATACTTAAGGACACTAAGGATTACCATAGGCTCTGATACCACTCTGTAACAGCCCGATTTTTGTAAACCAAAACATTCCCTTTCACTAATTAAAGTAGCCAAAAATGAGGCCAAATTTTTATTTTTATTTTTTTTGTTGAAGTGTCATTGGGAAATCGAGGGGTTACCAAAATGTTTACTTTCAGAAAACTTTCATTTTCATGAAAAATCTTGTTTCCAAATCATTATGATATTTCCCAAAAGACTACATTGTTTATTCTTCCAAAACAGAATCAAACTTGGCTTAGTTACATAATTGGCACATTGCTTGGTAATCCTTGACACAATTCCTAAACTTACCCTAAGCACTCTACTATCCTTCCCTTCTGATGAAAACTTCCGGATGAAACTCTTCTTTCTTTTTGCGCCCTCCCTTCGCTTCCAAAATGCAATTGTCTTTATTGCTGCTTTGCAGTTATCACTCAGCTCCATCTTTTACTCCTCTTTAGTGATAATCTCCATACGATACCCCGTCTGCCCGTTGAGATATCAGCAGCCCCGATATGCCAACGAACAGGAGAGAGTAAGCGACCCGAACGACGAATCGTCGACGGTGTGGGATTACGATAGGCAACATAATAGGACACACACAACAACACACAACACACATACAAAACAACATACAAGCATATTATCTTTATTATTATCAACCATCCTCCTTATTTCATCTTCTTCACTTTCTTTATTATTTCCTTCTTACTCCTTCACTTTTTGATTCTCCTCCCACTCATGGGACTTAATTTCCTTTCCACATTTCCATTCTCAATCTCTTTCTCATCCATCCCACTTCTCAACTCTCACACTCGTATATAGGTATAAATCTTTTCTTATAGTGTTTTATTGAGTTACAACCATCGATGATCAGGGGAGTTAAAGAATCATCGAGGTACGCGTTTTCCTTCGTAATTAGCACTCACGTTTTCAGTCTACATCTCCTCGGCCAACCAACCACCTAGTCGGAAGCAAACATGAGTACAGGACCTTTACCGTGCGGGCACGACAGCTGTCACAACACAAATGGTCCCAGACCAGGAGGCTCAGCCTCAATATCAATTCACATAATAACATGGCACACTGCCTCGCAGTGGCAAACAAGATGCCCCACTCCAGTCCCTCTCACCGTTCTCGATTTGCAATCTAGGGGGCGACAGTATTATTATAGTGCCCGAGCAGAACTTACCACGGTATTAGACCCAGTCCCCACCACGTTAGTGCACCACTTATGGAGTTCGTTCTGCCTATAACAATACTCTAGACTTCTTGACGTTTCACCGTCATCATCCTCCCCTAATGCAATCTCGTCCTAAGTATCCGCAGATACTTATTGTTTCTTCCTCTCCACTACTTCGCACTCTCATACCTCACCACGTATGTCATTTAAGTCTTTTATCTTTTTAAATGTCCTAAGGTTGGCCCGTCCTTCGTGCAACCCTTCAACGAGTCCCGACCACTAACTTTACTCAATCTTTCTCTTAGTAAATCTCATATGGCACAGAGCTGGGATTACAACCAGGAACTCACATCTCATTTCACACTCTCATTCATCAATCCTTTCTCAAAACATCCTTACAAAAGCTTTCACCAACCCTCATTTCATACAATTTTTCATAAAACCTTCTTTCAAAGCCTTTCACAAAATTTCATTTCACACCTTTTTCAAAAATCACCTTCTATTGATCTCTTCAAAATCTTCCTTCACAACCCTTTCAAAAATCACTTTTCAAAAATCACTTCAACAATCTCTTTCTAAAAATCCTTTCAAAAATCTTTTTCTAAAAATCTTTTCAAAATTCTTGTCTCACAATCTTTTCAAAATCCTTTTCTAAAAATCTTTTCAAAAATCCTTTTTCAAGAAACACAGCTTTGCTGAGCGCTAATGGAGGAGCAAGCTCAACTCAACACTAGTACCAGACTAAAACCAAAAACCAAGGAGCCCAGCTCCGCTCAAATCACATCTCATATCCTCATCACTCTTCCCAGCTCTGGCTCATTCTCAACATTACCTTCCATTCCCCAATCTCCACTCTTCCTTTTCTATTCGATATCTTATTGTGTCCTTACTTTCAATCCCATTATCTTCTTAACTTATTTCTTTCGTTTTCATTCTCATTCAGGACGTAACAGTCGTCCATCAATAGTTTACTCATCATAACCATTAACAATAAGCATTATCAAACATAATTAAATAAAAACATGCTATCAACACACAACATCACACAATAACGGTGTGGTCTTCATCTCCTTTGTATAAGTGGCCACACAGGGCAAACAATTGCCACTTATACTACTGACTCCAACCACGTAGTCCCGATCTTTGAGATGATGCGAGACGTCCTAATAAATCACCTAAACACCACAGTGTCTTAGGATAGCTTCTCTCTCACCTGAGGTCCAGCAATTTAATGCGTACCGTCATCTCGGATCCTTTGTGCTGTCGGCTGCCCCAATCCCTTGTCTTTATGATTCCTCGTACTAAATAAAATACGCTTACGTTATTAATTTGTATTAAGAAAATCTTGTTCGTAACTTAAACACCTCTCATTCCTCGTCTAAAGACTTAAAATATACTTGTTTTCTTTCACACAGCTTTAATATTTTCTAATACCTTAAGTACTTTCAAAACATTTTGAAAACATTTAGTGAAGTAATTTAAATTATTTATTTTGGTTGCTGGTCCATCTGGGACAACACTTTAAACATTCTTCAAAAACACCGAAAAATGCCCCGTTTTTAATCCGGGTTTTTCTTAAATCAAATATCACTTGAAAATTCTACTTTAAATTACTTGAACACATTTTCAAAGTTTAATAAGTAAATATAAATAATTCTTGGACAGCAACAGATTTATAAAAATCCTTTTGATAAAACCTCGAAAACATTTCAAAAATACTTTTTACTTTAAATAACTCTTTTAATTCCAATTTAACACTTTAAAACTCAAATCTCTTTCACAAAACAACTTTAGACAGCCGTAGACACAATTTAGGAATCTCAAATAAATCAAATGGAACTTTCCAAAAAACCAATTTTATTTCAAAACCAATCACACAGTCCGATATTTTCCAAACATCAAATAACATGCAATCAACAACAACACTTCACCAAATATATAACCAATTAAATCATCATCAAGGCAATTATACAACTCGCAAATAGTTCATAACACAAAATACTTAGACATACATAAATTCACAAACCATATTCAACTAAAGATTTAAGTCAGGTATATTTAGTTTTCTTACTTTAAACTACTTAAATCCTTTTCAAAAATCATTTGAAAACTCATAATTAAATAAATGAAATGGTTAATTCATGTGACAGTATGGAATGAGTCCAGCCACCTTTTTATTTTGTAAAACATTAAGAAATCCATAATTTTTCATTATAACTTTTGATACATCAACTAACACTTGAAATCCACACTTTTCACAACTCAAAAACATTTTTAAAATTGAAATACTTGGAAATAAAATCTTGGACAGTAAGGGTTAAAAGCATAGAAACACTTTTGAAAACAATCAAATGCATTTGTTCCTTTCCTTCATCAAAACCGAATGGAACCCAAAACCATAATACAATTCAAATAAATTTTTCTTAAAACAAAGTCATAAAACATAATCATTTCAATGAGTCATTCACTTGCAAAAAGGATCTAGCCTATTAAATCTAGGGTAGACCGAATCATCACTATAGGAAAACAAAGTCTTGGATGCAAAATTTCAACATGCAAAAGCTTTAAAGTATTAAATCAAAGGCATGCACGTTTGAAATACATGGCTTTAGAAGATACCACCCCTTTGTCTTCACAAAACCGTGACCTCTAGATCACTTCAAACACCATTTCATTTTTATTTTCTTTTGCATGTGCTTTTAGAAATCATTTGAGATAGAAAAGAATTACATGCATGAATCTTTTACGAAAATCATTATGACCTCATGGGCTTTCAAAGCTTGACCGAAAGATCCATCAACAAAATCAAGTGGAAATTTAAATCTTTCTTTCCAAACACACATCAACTTAGATCAAGGCAAAAAAAATCATTTTGCAAAAGTTGTTTTCCTTTACTTTCCCTTCAAACCGCAACATGCAAACCAAGATCGAGACTTTTTGAGTAAAAAGAATCACATGCAAAACTTAAAAATCAAAGCTATTGAAAAATCATGACAAGAATCAAATCCTTTTCTAGATCAACACAAAATTAAAGCCTTCTTGAAAAGAAAACCAAAGATCAAAGTCAAAAAAAAGAATCAAAGTTAAAATCAAAGCATTCAAACCACTTAGATCAACTTTAACAAACATCAAACTAACATGCATGAACTCAAATCAAAATAGAAATCATCATGACCTAGTTTCCTAGACATGGCAGAATGGTAGAGTCCATGGTTTAAGGGTCTACAAATTTGTGTGGCTCTTGAAAACTCAAGATCAAGACTAAGAATTTACATTCAAACATGGATCTACAAGAAAAGTAAACATGTAACATCAAAGGAACCTTACAAGACTTAGAAAATTGAAAACTATAACTATCACCCTATGATCTTCGAGTAAACTAAAGAAATAGAGAAGATCTTCAACCTTCTTCACTTAATCTCCAGGGATCCTAAGGCTTTGGGCTTGTTCTTCCTCCTTCCTTCTCTCCTTGAGCTCACGGTTTCTCTCTATCTCTCTCTCTATCTTTCTAAGAGTTTAAGGAGAACTCATAGAATTGAGTTTGGTTTGGAAAATGAATTGGGAAGCAAATGAATGGAAAGTGCTACGGTTGGGGTTATAAGAGAGCAACCAACGATTCCCTTCTTGCCCTTAGAGTAATTCGGCCTAGGAGTGTTACTAAGAGGGTAAAATTGACCACATCAAAGCTTGCATGGCTCAATCCAAGCCATGAGACAAATAGAGAGAAATTAGGCCTAATCTTGTTTCCTATTGGTTGGTCAAACTCCTTAACTAAGCTTTATACTAAACTAAACCTATGGCTACTTGGCTAATGACTTAGGGTGCAAGAAAGTCAAATTTTTGCATCATGCATGCACCACACACACACACATACGGTCTA
Organism: Crotalaria pallida; assembly: GCA_037953625.1. Lineage (NCBI taxonomy): Eukaryota > Viridiplantae > Streptophyta > Magnoliopsida > Fabales > Fabaceae > Crotalaria > Crotalaria pallida. The sequence goes on from CM075653.1 coordinate 32,620,016, forward strand.
TATGGGTAAAGGCAAAGGGTGGAATTTTCCCTTTTCAGCCTTGGTTTTAGATGCTAGTCCATGGGCAATTTGGTCCAACTAAGAGTTTGCATGGGATGGTCTTACTATGGACGCATTGTAACACCCCGCGAAATTCCTCGTATTAATTTAAATAACTACAAAAATTTATTTTGAGAAGAGTGTTTTGGAGAAGAGTATTTTCTTAAATAAATTTCTTTCTTCACAATTTCAAGGTGGTAAATGATTTTAAAGTATGATTTTCTTCATGAAATAATGTTATAAGTCTTGAAACTTATTTTGGAAAGGCAATTTATTTTCTATGAATGTGTGTTTGATTGCCTAAGATTCATGCATATGATTTTAAGATGGAAAATTATTTTCTCTAAGTTTCGAGAATCCAAGTCCAAATCATCTTGATTAAGAATCGATTCTAGAAACCCTAATTAGTATCCTAATCATTGACTAAGCTCTAAACAAGTCCTTAATTCTTGATTAAAAACTTAATTACTCTCTTAAACCCTAAACCCTTTTTGGTTAGCGAGCTAATCTAGAATTATCTTTCCTTAAACCCATGATTAAGTTTTTGATTAATACCTTAATCTTGGATTAAGTCCTAATCACTAAGGAATAGTGGACTAAACCTAGATTAATTAACCTAATCCTACCTCAATCAAGATTTAAACCCTAATTAGTGCCCTAAGTCTAATTAAGCTAACCTAGTCCACCCAAAACCTCCACATGGCCGAATGCTAGATGCATGGCTTGGCCACCAAGCTCATTTACTTGGTTAACAAGTGGCATGCTCCAAAAGTCAAGCCTATGACATCATCCTCATGACCAAGCATGACATAAGGGAGGAAAAAGTGAAGATTAGGAAAGGAAGAGGAAGGGGCCGTGAGGGACTTGGAAGCAAGGCTTGGTTTCCAAGTTTTTGTGACTTAGTCCCCAAGCATTTGCCAAGGAGCCACCCATGCAAGCCCTTGATAGCAATTAAGTGGAAGTAAAGGAAGACTAAAGAAAAGGGACCAAAACCGTGAGAAGAGAAAGAGTGATTTGTACATTTCTTATTTCTTCATCTTCTCATCTTCTCTCATAAACACCAACACACACACCCATCAACACCAAAACCGAGAGGGAGTGAAGGAATTTCTCTTCAATCCTTCATCAAACACAAACTTTCTTCCATTCTTTTCCAAAACCAAACACACAACACTAAGAGACAACCAAACTCTTAGTGAAAAAGAGAGAATGGCCGAGTAGAACAAGAGGGAGAACCAAACCTTGAACACTTCACATCCAAAACAAGATCAAGCTAAGACTAGCAAAGAAGGGAAGGAGAAAACCATGAACTAGGAAAGAGTGAGTGAGCCGTGAGGAAGAGGAAAGAAAACTAAGAGAGAAACCCAAGATCTTGGACTTGATTCTTTAAAGTTTTGATTAAGTAAGAACTTTGTTTCATGATCTTAAAAGTTTTAAACCTTTTTCTTTGATTCCTCTTCGTTTTTCAAGAACTTCTTCTAAAGCTTAATTTTTGGTTTTAAAGTGTGGTGCATGTTTGTTTTTATGTTAGATCTAGTGATTTCCTTCACATGAATGTTGATCTTTGAGTTTGATCTTGCAGTTTTTGTTATGAAAGTGTTGTTTCTTTTAAAGACCTTGTGAACTCGTCCATTCCTCCTTGATTTCTTAAAATGTTTTTGAAAAGAATTTGATTCTTGACTTTTTATGAAGATTGTTTTGTTAAAAATCAAATTTTCCTTGGTTATTTTACTAAAAAGGGGCCACGGTTTTGTCAAAAACCAAGGACTACAAGTTTTGTTAATTTGTTTATGATATGTGCATGTAACAATCCATGAGTTTATGAGTTGTTTGGTGGATAGAAATTTGTTTGGGTCTTGATCTTGGATGTATGTCACGGATCCATAATGTTTTTGTTAAAAATCAAATTTTTGTTAAGATCAAGGTGCATGCATGTGATGATCTAAGGCTTAAATGAATTTTTAATGAATGAAACTACGTTAAAATTGTGATCCTTATATGATTAGCCACGGTTTTGCATGATTCATAGAAAAGATTAGAATTTTCTTAGGTCTAATCGATGAATATGTGATTTCCATGGACTATTGAGTTGATTTTATGTGTTGAGTGTGAGATGAAGATTTGTTTAGAAAAGTAATGATGCTCACGGTCCTAGGTAGAGAATGCACGCTAGGATTATGTTTTTACTTACTTGATGAATTTTGTGAAATTGTTATGGGATTTAAAATTGTTTTTGAGAAAACTTAGTTGAGGTCACGGTTTGGACCTTAACTTTGGAATTAAACTTTCTTGAACGTATATGTGTTCATGACATGAAATCATGTGTTGATTTGTGAAGCTATTCTTTGAGAAAATAACTTTTGAAAGGCTAATGATGTACACGGTTTTAATGAAATTGTGTCTAAGTGTTTAGGTGATGTATGATTCGGTTTATATGTGTAAGAGTTTGATTTCTTTATTTAATTAGGCTATATGTGTGAATGAGTATGTGAGCATGTCTATGTTCGGTTTAACTTGTTAGCTTGTGATTATGTAATGTTTGAATAAATAAATGATTGTTTGATTTGTCCTATTTGAATATCATGCTGTCCACATTTTGTTCTAAGTGTTTGAACTTGAGTAAGTGTTGATTTTTAAGTGTTTATTTGATTGATTTCAAGATGCTTGGTTTATCTATGTGTTTAAATTGGTTTAAAACAATGGAAATTGAATTTAAAACTTAGGACATGATGCTGTCCAGAATTTTATAAATTGTGTTTCTTGTTCTAAAAGTATTTTCAAAGTGATTTAAAGTTGAGTTTTATGGGTATTCGATTTAAGGCAAAGTTGGTTTGAAAAGTGTAATTTTTTGGTGTTTTCTGACGTAATTGAGGTGCTGTCCAAATGGGCCAGCAACCAAATAAATTGCTTTAAATCATTTTATGAAATGTTTTCAAAAGGTTTTAAAAGATATACAATACTAGAGAGAATGAGAGTTGTTCCGATAAAACAATAATGTTTCAAGTTTTGTAGTAAGAAATAGAAAGTTACGAGCTAAGAAAAGATTTTCATAATGCGAGGTAATAACCTAAGCGTATTTTATTTAGTACGAGGAATAATCTTAAAGATGAGGGATTGGGGCAGCCGGCAGCACAAAGGATCTGAGGCAACGGTACGCATTAAATAGCTGTGTGACGCTCTCTTTTTAACTTGAAAATATTTAATATTTCCAAATAGATTACTACTTGCTATCAAAATTAGGGCTAGAAAATATTTCCTTTTTAATACTAGTACTTGCTTAATTGAAAACCTCGTTTCAACATATCCCATTATATGAATTCGGCATAGTAATAACTTAGCTTTGAAAAGACTTTCGAGAGCGCGTTTTCGTGATCAGAAAGAATGTTACCAGCACTTATCAGTTGAATGCATTATTTGCCTCTCGAATGAAATTTGAATATATGAAATATAAGTTTATCGCCGAATTCCTTCGTCAATTAAAATCAGAGTTCGCGGAAGTAAAAACAGTACTTATGGGGCACTGCTGAGGAAAATAAAGCATATATATATATATAGGATAAAAGGCATGATACATACCCCATCAGTACAAACTGTAGCAAGTGATAAAAGTCGAGATAGCAAGTTTTGGTAAAACATAAACAGACCAACTGTTCCAAAATAAAGGCTCACTCTAAGACCTCTCAATATATACAATATATAACAAAAGTCCAAAAGCAGAAGTCCCAGAGCAAGTCCTCCGTGTCCTCAGCAGCTCCTCAGATCCTCCACAGCTCTATCCCTAGGATCTAGGATCCAAAACCCCTATGCTATGCAGGTTCCTATGAACCAGCGGGTCCACCTCTAGCAGAAAACGGTCGGCTCAACATGCACCTCCTCCTCGCTCTCATCCTCCACAGGGTCCTCCTCGACCTCGCCCGACGGTGTAGAGACCCCACCACTGGGTCTAGGATCCGCAGAAGCAGTCCTATCATACTCAGTCGGACCAGGAGAAGGAGTCTCCTCAGTGACAACTCTATGGGATGAAGGATGGGAACGAGTGACAGCTCTAAATCTAAAACTATGAAAACGACGCATAGGTCGAGCCGGGGGTGGTCCTCTATCTGTGTAAAAAGGTGGAACATGCATAGTATAGACTAATGGGATCCTAAATCGACGAGGTCGCACACGCACCAAAGGGTTAGGGTGGTAGAGAGTGATCTCCACCTCCCCCTCGAAGGTGGCACGGTGCTCCTCATACGTCCATATACCGCTAGGGATAGGGCGTATCTCGATGCAAGCTAGGTACCTGGCCATCACCTAAACAGGGAACAGGGAGTAAGTATACACATATACATAATGGATAAAGACTAAAGTTACAATCACAAATATATCATGGACAGATCATAATGCAAGTACATATGAGCACACCAATTTTCAACATTATAACTCTTATAATGCAAGTGGCATGATGTATGATTTTCTATCCACAACTGAGGCCTCTAAATGTCCATCTTGGACGTCCATCCAATACACCATTGTGTTTCCAGAACACCGACATTAGTTCCCAGAACATAATGCCGAACCATACTTGGATAAAAAGCATCACTCCCAGAGTGTGCACCACGTTCCCAGAACGCCACGTTCCCAGAACGCATAAAAACCAGGTCCCGGACACTGGCCACATATCTATAATGTGTCATCAAGTAGGTTATACTTTGGTACTCCCGGAGTACCCTCCTCATATTCCCAGAATATGATAAACGTTCCTACCAACCAGACTTCCAGTCTATATGTATGCACAAACATCAGGGTTGGTTTTATCATTATATTAATTAATGTGATTTAGAAACATTTCAAATTTCTACTTTTGAATGATTTAATTGAGGTATAATATTTGGCATAAAATTCCCCTTTGAATTTTCTCAAAATATGCCTTTTTAAAACCCAGATTGAGTAATATAACTTCAATGGTATTTAAAACTTAACTTTTTATTTTTCAGATTCAGGTACTAAGCGGTTACAGTTTCAGGCTAACCGGTTAGAATTACAGACCTGAACTGTTTACCATTGCAATTCAGAAAAACCCTTTTTCTTCAATTCTCTACCCAATCCAAAACACTTTTAACTTTATTTCTATACCTCAAAAACCATTGTTTCATCATTCAAAAGTCCAAATCACATATTCTTTTCCAATGAACATAATTTCACTTGAAATTATTCCATCAATTTAAGGCATAAATGGCAATCTTTCCAATCTGAATTTTTGCATGATAACAACTCATGTTTCAGACTATGTATACTGAATTTAAGGCTTAAACTTGAGTAAAAATCCTTTAAGGTTTCATAACTGGTTTGCAACTAATTTTTCTTTGAAAATTTTACAATGTCTAACCGGTTACGAAAATCGTGTAACCGGTTAGATTATGCAGTCTGACCATAAAAACAAAAGTTTTAACAACTCATTTTCTTCCTTTCTCAAATATAACCAAATTCCAGTATACACCAAGTTCATATGCCTTAAAGTAAACATGTTTACACCCAGAAACACATTCACACTGCATGCATCAAGTTTATTGAATCAATTTGCATGAAAATTCACATAAACCCAATTTAGCACAACAAAACTGAAATCAAACACTTAAACACAGAAATCAGTCTTCATTTAACTTGGATGCATCAATTGAAAATTGCTCAAAACCACAGATTTTGATTTTGATGAGTATTTCCACTGAGCTTGAAGATCAAACCACAGATTTCCACAAATCCACAGTTCTGCTTCCAGCCACGATTTTTTATCAACAGGGTCCAAGGATCAGAAGGTTTGACATGGAAATTGGCCAAGAAAATTGGGGAAAACGATTAGACATTGGTCTAGGCAACATGCACTAATGAATGAAAGAGATTTGGGACCTAGAGGTTACCTGTGTGGATCAAAATCAGAGTCTCAAACAGCTTCCTGAACCAAAGAGTAACAGAGTTCAGTTTTCAACACTGAACTTTGATGGTTGATTTCTCCTCACACACACACACTCTTAACTCACAATCTCTATATCAATGGAAAGCTCAGGATGTAAGCTTTCCAAAGGTGTATCTTTCCCTTTCCAGCACTCAAAGAAGAATGAGAATCGCCTCAGACAAAGTTGGAACCCTAATCACCCCCTTCAACCCAAAATCAGACCAACAACCCTTGCTTCCTCAGAAATTCGTCCATTTATAGCCAAAATTCGTTGCCATGCAGGAAGACACGCGTCTCCTAACATGCAATTAGTGGGATTCGTGGCGATTAAACGAATTAACCCAGTGATTACTCATCAAAATCCACTAAACCAGTTTCTGTGTTCATCGTCTAACCGGTTAAAGGGCATTACTAACCGGTTAGATCAGTTCAAAATTTAAAAATTATTATTTTTACATCTTTCCCTCCAAGAACCTTTCTAATATTGCTGTTTAGTCCTCACCCAGGGACCAGAATGCAATTTCCTTATACTTTGCATTTATTTGCCATATAAAAATATTTCCACTTATTTTTATATTTAAGGATAATTAAATACAAAACATAAACTAGGAAAAATTCTATAAATTAATAATAAAACTTTTTATTATTAATTTCCTATTATTCGGGAGACGAAAATTCGGGGTGTTACAAGCTGGACCTCAGGTGAGAGAGAAGCTTCCCTATGACACCGAGGTAGTTAGGTGATTATTAGGACGTTCCGTATCATCTCAAGGATCGGAACTACGTGGCTGGAGTCAGTAGTATAAGTGACAATTGTTTTTTTTGTGTGGTCACTTATACGAGGGTGACAAAAGCCACAATGTTATTGTGTGATTTGTGTGTGTTGATAGCATGCTTTTAGTTGTTTATGTTTGATGTAGTTCATTGTTATTGATTATGATAAGTAAATGGTTGATGGACGTCTGTTACGTCCTGAATAAGGAAACAAAAATGAAACGAAAGAGTTGAAAGAGTGATAAGAATGGGAGTAATGAAACAATGAGGTAGGAGTAACGATTAGGGATAAGAGATTGTGTGAAAGAGGGAGATAAGAGTTGTTTGGAAAGAAATTGATAATGATGATGATGAGAACGAGCTAGAGCTGGGAAAGTGATGTAAATTGTTGGAAGGAAAAGTGAATTGAGGGGAGCTGGGCTCCTTAGCTTTCGGTTTTAGTCTGGGAACTAATGTTGAGTCGAGCTTGCTCCTCCATTAGCACTCAGCATGGTTTAGTCTGGGAATAGTGTTGAGTTGAGCTTGCTCCTCCACTAGCACTCAGCAGAATGGTGTTTTGAAAACGAGTTTTAGAAAAAGGAGTTTTCATTAAGAGTTGAGAGGAGAAATATTTACAGAAAAGGGGATTATGAAACTAATTTTCGAAAAAGGTTTTGGGATGGGATTTTTGTGAAACAACATTTTCAAAGGATTCTATTTATGAAACAATCTTTTTGAAATGAGTTTTATGAAAAGGATTTTAGAAGTGATGCTTTTGAAAAGGTTTTTGAAATGAAATCTTTGAAGAAGCTTGTGAAACAGGATTTGTCAAAGGAGTTTTTATGAAACGATCTTTTTGAAAGAAGTTTTATGAGAGGATGTTTCGGAACAACGTTTTCGAGAAAGTCTTACAAAATGATCTCTCTAAGAAAGTCGGTGAAAATAATACTTTTGTGAATGTTGGTGAGAATAAAGTCTTGAAAAGGTTTTTGGAAAGAGTGTTGATAAGAGAGTTGAGAAATGAGGTTCTCGGAAAGTGGTGAGATCAAAGATTTTGAGAAGGAAGATTGATGAATGGAAATGTGAGTCTATTGATGTGATCCCAGCTCTGTGCCTTGAGAGAAAGATTGCGAAAAGTTAGTGGTCGGGACTCACTGAAGGGATGCATGAAGGGTTGCTAAGTCCATGGTGTCCAAGTCCTTTGATTCAACAATTGCGGTAACCTTGGGTTGCCATTCCCTACTTAGACATCTTAAAACTTTGTTAACAAGTTCACAATTCAAGAATGCTTTTCCAAGAGCAATGAGATGATTAACAATATGAGTAAAACGTTTTTGCATAAAACATATAGATTCATTAGGCAACATACGAAACAATTCATATTCATGCATCAAAGAATTTAATCTAGCACGCCTAACTTCACTAGTGCCTTCATGTGTGACTTGCAAGGTGTCCCACATTTCTTTGGCATCACGACATTGGGAGACTCTAAAGAACTCATCATAAGATAGAGCGGAGGTGATGATATTCTTTGCTTTTAAATCATATTGAATTTTCCTTTTATCATCATAGGTCCACTTATCTTTTTTGGGAGTTAGTGTAAGTACTCCTTCTACTTCTTTTGAGGGAATATGAGGACCATTTTCAATGGCTTCCCAAATGTTCACATCTATGGCTTCTATAAAGATCTTCATCCTAATTTTCCAATAAGCATAACCCTCTCCACCAAACATAGGAGGGCGATTTATTGAAGCACCTTCACCACCAAAGGGATTCGTAGAACCCATTGTAGTTTCCTCAAGGATCTTAACGAAAAAGCTCTATGCTCGTGTCTTTCGACCGAGCTCTGATACCAATTGTTGGAACCTACAATCGGTGGTTGAAATAACTAGGATACACTAGGAGAACACCTAGAAGGGGGGGTTGAATAGGTGTTAAAGAAACCTTGAAATATTTTCGAAAGAAACAAATCGAAACAATTAAAACAAATGATTTTTACAAAAAATATACTGATTAATCGATTAACTTCAGCCTTAATCGATTAATGTCGAAGCTTACTTTCAAACTAATCGATTAACTAAGGTACTAATCGATTAATTGCCGAAAGCAACTTAAAAATTAATCGATTAACAGTCAACTTAATCGATTAATCTGAACAGTATCTAAAAAATCACTTTTCAATCAAATACGAAAATCAATCAATTAACACATATAACCAGAGATTCAGCGGAAACAATTAACACCAATATTCTTATTGATTACCTAGGTTATGAAAATGATTTTCCCCAAATCAATTTTGCACAATTAAGATTCAATTAAATCAATTATGAAAAATCACTTTTTCTAGGTTTTCAACCAAGAACACAATGAATAACAAGAATGTAAAGAGTTAAGAGATACGACACAGTGATTTATCCTGGTTCACTTTCATCCACTTGAAAGCTACTCCAGTCCCCTCTTCAACCAAGAGAGATTCTTCACTATGAGGAATTAGAGTTTTTCAAATTACAAGTAAATGCCTCACAAGACTCCCTTCATGCTATCCTACAAGAGAAACCACACCCTTGCCTTGTAACCCTATTCATATCTAATCTAACCTCTTCTCTTTTGCTTGCCGATATCCCACAACAAGACTTCCAATTCTTTGAGATTCTTCAAAGACTTCCACTTGCTTGCTTCACTACAAGACTTCCAAGTGCTTGATGATATGCCACACCAAGGCTTCCAAATAACTTTGCTTGATGAATAACTTCTTCAAGACTTCCTTTGTTGTAGAGTGTTTGCCTTCTTTGCAATGATTACAACTCAAATGAAAAAAAATAACAATCCTATGAATCTCTTTCAAAAGCTATGAAAATATCAACATGAGAGATTCAAGGTTCTTTATCAAAGAATGTAAAAGTTTAATGCTTTGATCTTTAGAAAGTGAGAGAGAATAGAGTGGCTTTGAGAAATTGATTTGATCTAAAATGTAATAATGAACCACAAAGGTTAGGAATAGGTTTATATAGAATACCCAAAAATTAGGAATGGTTAGAAATGCTTTTGAGAAGTGAAAAACGCATTTTAAAAACCAGATCTGTACGTGTTAATCGATTAGTACATGTCTTAATCGAGTAATCCATGTGTTAATCGATTAACTGCGCAAGCCTTCAAAAATCTAATCGAGTAATCAAAGTGTTAATCGATTAGTTTAGTGAAAAATCAATTAAAACTTGTTTTCTCAAAAACTAAACCTTTTCTTTCAAACCTTTAAGCCACCTATTAATTTTAGGCAAAGTGAATACTCAAAATATGATAAAATCATGCAATCAAAAGAGATTCACTACCCTCTAAGAGACTCTACCCAAACTCATAAACTAAGAGACTTGAGAGGCTAAAGATAAAACAATAAAACATAAACTAACAAACTAAGTCTTCATGAGTTGGCTCTCTCTTCTTAACTTGATGTTTGTTGTTGCTTGTTGAGCTTGATCTTGATCAACACATTTGTAGCTTGTTCAAAACCTTTTGGCATTTATCAAAACATTCTTCATGGATCTTACAAGTAGTATAAGTGGAAGTTGCTTGTGTTGTGTGTGGCCACTTATACGAAGGTGACGAAGACCACATTGTTGTTATGTGTTGATTGTGTGAATGATACTATGCTTTTATGAATTTATTTCCTTATGCCTGATGAATTTAATATTGTTAATTTTAAACAAGTCTTATGCTGAATGAGAAATGAAATTGAGAGTAAAGACATGATGAGAAAAGAATAATGAGGAAGAGAAAAGAGATGAAAGTGGAGATTGGGGAAAGAATTAATGATAGTGATGAGGTCGAGCCAGAGCTGGGGAGAGTAATGTTGTTGTTGAGGCAAGATGTGGTTTGAATGGAGCTTGGCTCCTTTGGTTTTGGTTTTAGACTGGGAACTAGTGTTGAGTTGAGCTTGCTCCTCCATTAGCGCTCAGCAAAGTTGTATTTTTCAAAAAGGTTTTGAGAAATGGTTTTTGAAAAAGGTTTTTGGAAAGCGATATTTGAAAAGATTTGTGAAGAGAAATATTTTTGAAAAGATTTTTGAAAAGGTTTTTAGAAAGATGTTTTCGAAAAGATTTTTAGAAAAAGGTTTTTGAAATTATATTTGGAAAGAGATTATTTTTGAAAAAGGTGATTTTTGAAAAGATTTGTGAAAGAGATTTTTGTAAAGAGGAAAGTTTGACAAACCCTTTTGAAATAACATTTTCAAGAAAGTAGTATGAAATGTCATTGTAGAGAAAGAGTTGTGAAAACATTATTTTGAGAACGATGGTAAAGAGAGATTTTGTGGAAGTTTTTGGGAATGGTATTTTTAAGAAAATACTGTGAAAGGATATCTTTTGAGAAAGTTTGCAAAATGTTTATGAGAACGTGTTTTGAGGAAAGTGGGATTGTTTTGAGAAGGATGGGGAAATGAGATGAGAGTTCAGTGGTGTGATCCCAGCTCTGCGCTATGTGAGGAATGATGAGAGAAAGATTGTGCCCAGTTAGTGGTCGGGACTCATTGAAGGGTTGCACGAAGGATGGGCCGACCTTAGGATAATTAAAAACAAGATAAAACACTTAAAAGACATACGCGGTGAGATATGAGAGTGCGAAGTAGTGCAGAGGAAGAAACCATAAGTATCTGCGGATACTTAGGAGGAGATTGCATTAGGGGAGGACGATGACGGTGAAACGTCAAGAAGTCTAGAGTATGTTTCTAGGCAGAACGAACTCCACATGTGGCGCACTAACGTGGTGGGGACTGGGTCTAATGCCGTGGTAAGTTCTGCGGGCCCACTAGAAACATACTGTCGCCCCCTAGATTGCAAATCGAGAACAGTGAGAGGGACTGGAGTGGGGCATCTTGATTGCCACTGTGAGACAGTGTGCCATGAATGTTATGAATTGATATTATTGATTGAGGCTGAGTCCTCCTGGTCTGGGACCATTTGTGTTGAGACAGCTGTCGTGCCCGCACGATAAAGGTCCTGTACTCCTGTTTGCTTCCGACTAGGTGGGGTGGATGACCGAGGAGATGTAGACGCGTGTGATAGCCGAGAACGAAACGAATGTTCTGATGATGTATGGTATTTCCCCAAAACGTTAAAGAGGGTAAATTGATAAGACTGGATGAAAAGAAAATGAGAGTTAAGGGAAATAAATGAATTAAAGAAAAGAAGAAAGAATGCTCATGAGAAATGCATAAAAGATGATAATAATATTGATAATAATAGGTTTGGTTGCCGTGTGCCTGTGTGTTGTATTGTATGCTTGTATGGTCCTATTATTTTGCCTAGCGTAATCCCACCCCGTCGACGATCCGTCGTTCGGAACGCTTACTCTCTCCTATTCGTTGGCATATCGGTGTTGCTGGTATTTCAACGGGCATATGGAGTACTGCATGGATATCACCACATGGAGTAAATATGGAAGAGGTTGGAAGCGTACCCCATGCGGCTGGGTATGGACCAGCTATACTCAGATTCTGATTTCCGATCCGGAACATAAACTCAGTGGAGCCAATTTGGAGCCGCATTTGGGACAAGTTACCGTACGAGGTTATAGGAACTACGCAGAGAAATTCTGGTAAGAGGCTCGGAGGAATTCTTCCCTGCTCGAGAGAGCGGAGCCGGAATCCAACAGCAAGGATGGGACAACATCAGGAAGGGCATTATCCTCAAGAGCAAAGGGAAGACGCAAGAAGAAGGAGGACCTTCACCCAATAGTGTTCAACAGAGTAGTTTAAGATTAGTGTGGCTAGTCTAGATTATGGTCACTGTTTTGATTTAAGGATTACCGAAGCCATGAGCCATCTATGTAATTGAGCTAAGTTTTTATTTGACTCGTGGGGCCTATCTTTATGCCAAGTTAACTCATGTATGTAACACCCCGATTTGGTAACTTCAAAACCATAATCATTTAAGTGAAAATTAGGGGCCATTTTTTTTTAAATAGGAAGTTACACGCACGTGAGAACATTTCCAACTGGAAACCGGGTTATAAAACATTACGTTCTCAGAGGCACGTTACCCTTCAAGTTCCAAACCGAGATGTCACGGGACATCGCACTTTGAAACTCGTTTTCAAAACATCACTTAAATAAGACGACCCATTTGATTTAGTCTCAAAGCATCAGCATTACAAACTTGGTTGGGGTTACAGCGTAGTAGAGATGTGTATCTAATAACTTGTAGTGAAATACAATACTCAGGAGGGAATTACCTAATCTCTAGTCATTGAATTCTACTAGCGCTTGCCACGTAATGCTGATCTGCCACTCATCTTTCTTCACTATTCCTTCTGACCCTCTACCGTAGCATCGTCCGGTGCCTTATCCGTCTTCCTTGCCCATGGTAGGGCCCTCCCAGATAAATCTGCCCTTCTACGTTGGATCCTTCGGAAGAATGCCACGTAGGCCGACATAGTGTTGTTGTCTCCTCTCATTGGTGGTATTCCTATTTCTCTAATCAGCCGGAGTCTTGCAATGTTGTCCATCTAGTAACCGCACCATTTTGCATAACAAAAACATAGGAGAGAGAGAGAGAGTGAGCTAACCAAAACGGCAATGTCGACTATGTGGGATTACATCAGGTAAATATTAAGACCAAGTAACAGCTTAAAATCAAACAAGCAGTCAAATACAATCAAAACCATACAGACTTATCAAATCAATATGAACGTAAACTACATTAAAATTATTCATATTAATATTTCCACATTCGTGGATATCATATTCCTCACCATGAGACTTCCTTTCCTTTCCTCATTCTCAAAACTTATCCATCACTCGAAGCTAACATAATTATCAGTAGCATCTTTACTGCCATACACTTATCTTTAAATATCTAGGTTATTTAAGTCTTATCAATTCGATTAGCATCAATGATGAGGGGGAGACATCATTGTACTCACACTCGTCTACATCTCCTCGGTACACCAGCCAACCTAGTCGGAAGCAAACAGGAGTACAGGACCTTTACCACGCGGGCATGACAGCTGTCTCAACAAATGGCTCCAAGCCTCAAACACGTGTGATATCAGAAACAGGCTCACTGTCTCGCAGTAGCAAAACACATTGCCCCGTTCCAGTCCCTCTCACTGTTCTCGATTTGCAATCTAGTGGGCGACAGTATGTTTCTAGTAGGCCTGCGGAACTTTACCACGGTATTGGACCCAGTCCCCACCACGTTAGTGCACCACTTGTGGAGTTCGTTCCGCCTAGCAACATACTCTAGACTTATTGACGTATCACCGTCATCGTCCTCCCCTAATGCAATCTCGTCCTAAGTATCCGCAGATACCTATCGTTCCTTCCTCTCCACTACTTCGATACGACACTCATTCCTCACCGCATTTGTCAATGTCTTTTAGAATCTTTTAAAGAGTTTTAATTACGGCTTATTCCTAATGATCGGTTCATCCTTGGTGCATCCCTTCAATGAAACCCGATCTCTAATCATTCGCATCTAATCCCCCTAAAACTCATATACTTTCACGTGACTCATCACGACGTCATCATATGCTCTTTCTCGTTCTCAAATCACAGCACATTGGTTCTCATCAGCATGAGCAACCTAATCTCAAATCAATTTGGGGACTCGGCACATCATCGGGTCCTCTCCATCAGCTGTGGATCAACAGCATCCCTCACAGCCTTTTCTTCACATAGTACAGCAGCATCGTCAGCATACTTTATTGTCGGCTCGATCTCGCACGTTGTTAGCTCCGCTCCTCACCACCACGCTTCCGCTTGCTTACACTTTTCATAGTCATCTTGGCATCGCCTCCTCGTTACCTTCTTCCTCGACTAATCATGTCTTGCATATCCATCGTGTTCGTCTTTTCTTTCTTTAATTAATTCCTTATAAATTTAGTCTTTATTGATTTACTCACACAGTTTCCACCCATATCATGTAGCAATTAAACATCTCTCAGATAAATAATTAAATTACACACCTGAACAACTATAAAACATACCATAACCCAATTTCAGTCGTTCGGGTGGATAGCTAAATCAATCAAACATGCGCTATCACACACACCACTACGCTAAATGAGATTGGATATCCAATCTTTGAGATGATTGGACGTCTTAATATGTTACCTAATTACCACGGCGTCTTAAGGATAAGCCCTTCTCTCACCTCAATGACGATCATTCGAAAGCTCTTCCGAGTTCTCGGTTATTGTCCTTGCTCCTTCCCGTTGCGTCCGTCGCTCGATCTAAGATATTTTGTGCGTTAGAAACGTTTTCGATATATTCATTAAATTTATTTTGAAAACACTTTCCTTCTTTTGAAAACTTTTGAAAACAAATTAGAAATAAATTTTCTTTTATCATTAAGTTCTTAATTTAAAACATTCCTCATTCACTTACTGTAAAACACTCTTAAGCTTTAAGAAAACAATTATCTAAATCAAAACATCAACGCACACCTTCAAGCATGTACAGGAAAATAGTTCAACTTAGTTTCTCAATTAAGTCATGGCAAAACCGAATTAACATTTTCTAATTACTAATAATTTTTAAATCTTAAAATCATAGAATGGAAATCAATTTAGTCAATTTTATTCATTTCCGGTTCCTAATCCGAGAAGAATAAAAAGAAGTCAACACATCATTGCACCAAGCATCTAAGAGCACAAATATAGAATATAATCACTTTTATGAATCATTTAAAAATGAAAATCATTTTAAGCACCTAAACATACATCACCCGAATTATTCAAGTAAAATCTTGTAAAAACACAACACACAATCAAGGCATCAAACAGTGAAGTTATTTCATTTCTTTTAAGATTGAAACCGTGAACATCATAAGGGAATTAGAAACTTCAATTTCATTTTCTTCACTTCAACTCAAACAACAATTTAAGCTACAAATCATTTCAAAGATTTATTTTGCTTTCCTTTAAATTGGTTATTGCATACATGCACCTTTATGCTCTAATTTAAACTAATCTTAGTCTATATACTACCTAGATGATGATGAAACACACTTTCCTAATTTTCCTACTTCAAGGCCGAATAGCATCACACATGAATTAAGAATTTTAGTTCACTTTTGGCATGCTATGGACAGTCAATTCAAGCAATTCATGTAGGTAACACATCATCATCTAATCACACCAACATGCATGAACTATTATGAGGTTTTCTTTAGACCTTTTTATTAGAACTCAAACTCCTAAATAAAAACATGGTTTACAACTAGACCTTTAAAAGAATATTAGGCATGAACTCAAGATCACCAAGTCTTTTTCTAATGCATACATGCACCCAAAAATAAGCATCAAAACACTTTTAACACTCATGGCCGAATAGCCTTCATGCCAATACAACATGAATAAAACAAGCATTTCAATTGAATCTTGCTCATAAGAAGAAAATTCATTTTAAAGACCCTTATCCTAATTGTTTCCTTAGACCGTAACATACATATAGGTAAAGCTTAATTTTTTTTTTTTACATTAAAATTGACATGCAAGCTTCAATGTTCTAGCTTGTAAAATAATAAACATGGATGAAAACATGTTCATGTAAAGATCACCCAAAATCATTACAAGATCAACATGTAAAACTAAAAATCCTTGTTTTCTTCTCAAATGATTTTAGATCATGAAATTATTGATCAAATAGGTACACATAGGTCACGGATTTAGTTCAAGAAATCAACATGCAAGATTTGAAAACACTACTTTAGTACTAATTGCACCTAGATCATGAAATTGTTTATCAAACCTTCACATATAAGCACATAGGTCACGAATTAAACACAAGGACTTAGCATGCAAGGTACAAATTCTCCACTTTGTGGCCAACCGAATTTAGACCATAAATTATTTAGCAAAATTTTTCATAGAAACTTTATAGAGCACGGATCAAAGAAAAGGATTCAACATGCAAGGCTTAAAATATTCCCTTAGTTGCAAATCAAACTTATATCATAATGTATTTACCAAAACCATTCATAGAAACCACATAGATCACGGTTTTAAAGAAAAGATTCAACATGCATGAAGTTTCAATTTTAGTTTTACAAAAATCCCAAGGAATAAATTAGGTTCATTAGAAATTTGTTTAGAAATCATTAATATCCAACTAGAAAGAGTTACAACCGAAGCATAAAGTCCACGAGTTCACACATTACAAATCAATTTCAAGAAGTCCATAGTTAAGGCTAAGACACACTTGCACTCACGAAACAAACATACAAGAGAAAAGAAAAGAAAGTTACAAATCCAAAGGAAAATACAACTATCATGGTTTTCTTCTTGATCTTCATGTAACCTACCAAGAAAGTTGGTTTTCTAACTCCTAGGGTGCTTGGTCCTCAAACAACTCAAGGTCTTGATCTAATTCCCTTCTCCTTCCTTCTTGGTTCCCTACGACCACACTTTCTTCTTCTTTCTTTCTTTTCTTTTTCTAAGGGTTTGATGTTCCCTTAGAAAGTGTTTGGTTTTGTGAGTGAGTGAATGAAAGGGGAATGAAATGTGAGAAATGAACAAATGCAAGGTATATTTAAGCCCACCGAAATTTTTTTCCTCCTCTACCCTTAGATTAAGGTTCGGCCAAAGCATCAAGTGGGAGGGTAAACTTGGGTTTCTAATATTTTGCATGGCAATGTTTTGATCAAAGGGAACAAAGTTGCTTGGGCAAGACTAGACCCCATCATGCATTCTTACTTCCACTCTTCTCTTTCTATCCTAAGTCAAACTCCTCCTTGCTTACTCACTCCTCCATCACTCGAGTGTTCATGACTTTCTGAGGATTTGGGTTTTTAATTCAACAATTTACTCGAGTAGTTCATGGGTTACTCGAGTGTTCTTGAACCTTTCTAGAATACTCGAGTGACCTTGAATGACTCGAGTGTTTGACCTAAACTTGTCCTCAGGTCATGCTCGATACTCGAGTACCAGACAAAATACTCGAGTGTTCTTGTTCATTTTACATTGTTTTGAAAGCATTTTACTCGAGTACCCTGCCTTTTACTCGAGTGTTTCGTAGCAGATAACACTGAAACTTGGTTTTAACATAACATTTTCATTTCTACTTAATTCTAGTCCATTCCAGGGATCCACAGAGTTCATACAACATAATTTGAACATGTTACAACATTCATTTCATATCAAAACACAGATTTGTCAGAGAATCCAATAATTATGCATAAAAAGGCACTTTTAACAACTCAACACCTCCAATTGAATATTAAGCACAATTTTCATAAAGTAAAGATCATTTAAGCTTGCATGCATGATATAAAACTTGCTCAACACAGTTTTAGAGCATGGATTGGTCTCCAAACCAAAGTTCCTATTCAATCTAAGCCCTTAGAGCCTCTTGGTGGCTCTCTAACACAATTCATGGAATTTAAACTCTATCTAGTGAATATAATTACTTCCCCTTACCTCTCAGACGTGAATCAAACAGGGAAATTCCAAAGAAAGCTCTCCAACACCAGAAATCCTTTAGAGCATGACATGCAGAGTAGTTTTGAGTACCATACCAAAATGGAATTGGTTTGTACATGAAACAGAGAATTAAAATGGGGAAAATTAGATTTCTAAACTCTATGCAACATAATCTAACTAAGGAAACCGAAATTGAGACTCGGGGGTTCATGAGCTTACCAGAAATCAAGATCAAAGTAAGCTCCAGAAACAGTTTGGACAGTAACTAGCTCCACTTCCCTGCTCCAATTCTCTCAGCACACTAACTCAAATCTCACGATTTCACTCTCTATACAAAGCTCGAGATGTAAGCTTTGTATTCGTGTATGATTTGTGTTTTGTATCAGAACAGAGAATGAGAATCGAAGGAGACGAATTCGAAACCCTAACTTCTTTAACTTCAACAAGATTAAGCGAAATTCTCTACCAAAATTCTCTACCAAGATTAAACCTATGATCCTATACTTATGCTAGCAAACACAAGAATCACACACAAGCAAAGCATGTAAGCCCATGCTTAAGGCCATTAAGGATTACCATAAGCTTTGATACCATTCTGTAACAGCCCGATTTTCATAACTCAAAATAATTAACTTTTATGTATGGAAGTTACCAAAAATGAGGCCAAATTTTTTTTTTGTAAAACCTTGTTGAAGTGTTTAGAAAACATTATTGAAATTCTCCTTAAATTCTTCAATTCACTTTTCCGAAAACCGGGTGTTACCAAAACATTTATTTTCATAAAACTTTCATCATGATATTTACCAAAAGACTACAGCGTTCGTTCTTCCAAAATAAAGTATTCCACCATACAGGATTAAAACTTGGCGTAGGTACATAATGGTTCGTTGCTCGGTAATCCTTGATTCAAAACCCAAACAATAGACTTAACTAAATGCACTACCCCTAACTCTTTCTGACGGACACCACCGGATGAAGCTTCCCTTTTCTTCTTGTAAGCTCTCCTCATTCTCGAAAGTGACGTCCCTTCTGTTGTTGCTTCCCTGCTGTCGTTACGCTCCTGCTCTCATTCCTCTAGAGTGATGATCTCCTTATGAGGCTCTGTCTGCCCGTTGCGATATCAGCAGCACCAATATAACAACGAACAGGAGAGAGTAAGCGTTCCGAACGACGAATCGTCGACGGGGTGGAATTACGATAGGCAAGATAGAAAGACCATACAAACATACCATACCGCATACAGACATACAACAATCAGGATATCAATATCAATATTATCAGTCTTATTGTCTTTATTATTATCCTTAACTTTTCCTTCTAAATTCAATTCCACTTCTATTAATTATCCTTTCTTTCTCAATTTCTTTTCCTTATCATTCTTTTCCGATCTCATCAATTCACCTCATCTCTTTACTCTGGGGAATCATAAGATATCACCGGGGAATTCATTTCGTTCTCGGCTATCACTCACGTCTACATCTCCTCGGTCATCCACCCAACCTAGTCGGAAGCAAACAGGAGTACAGGACCTTTACCACGCGGGCACGATAGCTGTCACAACACATAAATGGTCCTAGACCAGGAGGATCTTGTCCTCAAATCATTTCAATAATATCAAGGCTCACTGTCCACGCAGTGGAAAAACACAATGCCCCGTTCCAGTCCCTCTCACTGTTCTCGATTTGCAATCTAGGGGGCGACAGTATGTTTCTAGTGGGCGCGCAGAACATGCCACGGCATTAGACCCAGTCCCCACCACGTTAGTGCGCCACATGTGGAGTTCATTCTGCCAAGAAACACACTCTAGACTTCTTGACGTTTCACCGTCATCGTCCTCCCCTAACAGGATGAAGAACTCTCCCATTCTTGATTCGCTGGTTGACCATTCCCTTCTCGTATTCCCCTCCAAGCAATCCGATGAATAAGACTTCATTTTCTTGTGACCGAAATCAAATATTCCTTCCCGTTCATCACTATTCAATCCATGATGATGCACCCCACCTTCTCAAATAATTTCTTTCCATCGGCTTTTCAGTTACTTTCATGTGATGAAAGTTTCCTTAACTCCTTATGAAATTCTGATCCCCACAATTGATTCACTCATAATCTTCCCGTGCTTAAAATCTTCTTGTCCTTTCCTCACTATCCATACTAATTCTATACATGCTTACTAATGTCAAAAATCCCCTATTCCTCAATGATTGACAACAGGTTTGAAGTTGAACCATAATTCTTTCCGGACTCCGCATGTCTGAATCTCTTATCAAAATTGCAACGAAACATACTTCTCCAATCCTTTGAACTTGGCAACATTTTCCCCGAGATTCATATTGCCCTACCTTATTTTCAACCATTTAATCCCCTTTCTCTAATCTTTCAAAAACTTCATCCTTGAGTAATTCCCAAGTGTCATGCCAATCCTTTGCTTCCAATGTCAAATTTGCATAGTTCCACTATGTCTTACTTTCACCATTTATCATATAAGTGGTATAACCTTTACTCATCCATTCTGCTTGATCCCATAACTAGTCTTCATCTTCCAAATCGTCTGGAATCCAAATTCTTACCCTTAAAATATCCCCTATGGAACTTAGGTTTCTTCCCTTTCGAAATCAATTTCTTATTGGTCCTTACTTCTTCGGTTCTTTGTTGCTATTCACGAATTCAAGTTAGGAATTCTATTGTGATTTGCAACCTCCTCTCCTTACTTCTCGTCGGTCTACTCGTATCATCAAGCTCGAATTTCTCAGATCCACTTTTCTTAAACCCCGTAGGGCTCACATGAATTGTCTTTCAGCCCCTTGTGGTCGCTTCCTCATTTGCATTGTTGTAATGACGACAGAGTCTCCGGTCACGAGCTTTTAAAACACTGTCCGTTGACGTTGTCCCTTGTTCAACTCCTCCTCTCGGCTGAACAATTACTTCGATTCTCCAGGGTCGTTAACACTTAAAGCGTAATGACGCGAGGAGAGGCCTCACACCCTCACATTAATCATGATCGTTGCAAAGCTGAAATCATGCGCCAAATGTATCACCTTGATGCACGCACATCTACCTTTCTTTCATAAAACTACATCCTTCCAAGTCCCGTTCTCGACACATGAAAGTATGCTCTAATACTTTGGCATGAATCAGGTAGGAATAACACAGGAGGAAATGCTATTCTTCCCTTCAATGACTGAAAGTTCTTGTTGTTCTTCTTATTTCATGTAGAAGACTACTTCTCCCGGGTTATCTTGGTTGAATATTTTTGACTTTATAAAGTCCACTTAACAATAAGATTCAATCAATCTTTTCCCAAAATCACATTCAATGGGAGAAAGGATAATAGACCGAATTTAACTTAGTGCCTTGATCAAATATCTCGACACTATAATCTAAACAAACTTTTAGAAATAAATTTGGGTAGTTTCATGGGGTCTCAAATTTTAAAACAGTCAGGGAGATTCGACTTCAACCTACTTACACATATATATATTGAACAAAAGAATGGGTAACTCCCGAGTCGAACACAATCATGCAAAGTTGGTTTAGAAATAAATGGTTACCTTGCACGAGATCAGGAGATTGGCTAGCTTCTACTTTATTCAGGGTAAACACTTTTCCTTGAGTCTTCGGTTTTCTAGCAGGTCGGGTGCGGTTACTTTTCACAAGTTCTCTGCAATAACGTGCAACATGACCCTGTTTTCCACAGTTGAAGCAATTACTCATTGACCAGCAGATCCTTCCATAATGTTGATGCTTACACTTCTCACAGTAAGGAGCATTACTGCGAAGCTTAACTCCATCCTTAAATTCAGCTCTTCCTTTGCCTCGGTTCTGATCACAATATGGACCCTTATTCCGAGGATCAAATCTTTTCTTTCTCTGTGGTCCATAATCTTGCTGGCTACTCTTTGCCTGATCAGCTAATACTTCAGCCTTCTTATCATCCTCATACATTCGACACTTATCTACTAACGTAGAAAAACTTTGAATCTTCTGATAACTGAAAACGGATTTCAGTTCGGGTCTCAAACCACCTTCAAACTTGATGCATTTGCTCCTCTCATCAGGATTGTTGTGATAGTATGGAGAGTACTTCATCAGTTCTTCGAACTTAGCCGCGTACTCTATGACACCCTTCCGAATTACCCAAAAATAATATAGTACTTAAGCTCTAACATATAGGTAATATATGGACTTGCGAGTATTAAGAAAATAACCGAAATAAAATTTTCCTTTTTAAACGGGTGCACAAACCAACACTCGGAATTCTTGGAGAATAAACCCTAAGGCATTATAAAACAGTTACATTGAATTCGGCGATTTCTAAAACCTTTTCGAAAATTGGGTAGCATTCGTCTCTTAGAATCGTTCATATATTATAGAAAATAACAGAAGCTACCCTTACTTTGTTTGATAAAACTAATACCATTGAATAGTTTTCACAGCCGAACTCTTTAAATGGATTAAATCAGAGTAAGCGGAAGTTATAGGACTATGCAACTGATAATAATATAAACATAGATGTATATACATAAGTATGAAAAGAGTGATAAGTACATGGTCCCCATATCAAGTCTCCAAGTTCCAAAATACAAGTCCATAATCCGATCTACATAGTAATATGACAAAAGCCCTAGAGTACTCAAAAAGTATATCTACAACGTATATACATAACCAAAATATGAACTCCAGGGGTGGTCACGTAGATCCGGTAGCATCAGATGTAGTAGTAGTGATAGTAGCAGTCTCCAAGTAGTAAAAAGGGTAGTAACATCATCATCATCACAGCAGCAGCAAATCTCCTCCACAGCCTCCACACATCGGATCCTCTGATCCTCATCATATACCCTATACACATACCTAGGGATCATCGTCCCTCCAATCACTCCAAGTAGAATGCACGACAGGCTCGCTCCCACTCTCGTCCTCCACCGGATCCTCCTTGATCTCATCCGAGGGAGAGTGTACCCTACCACTGGGTACCGGGTCAGGTGATGGTGAAACCCTGACTAGGCTCCTCGGATCAGAAGGGGGAGTCTCCTCGCGGACGACTCTCGAAGTAAAAGGGTGAGAGCGAGTAGGTCGAAAATGAAAACTATGGTAAGAGCGAGCTGGTCGCGTGGGAGGTGGTCCATGGTAAGTGTAAAACGGGGTTACATGCATAGCGTATATGATGGGAATCCTAAATCTACGAGGACGGAATCGGATCAACGGGTTCGGGTGGTAGAAGGTAACCTCTACCTCTCCCTCAAACACCGCGCAATGGTCTCCATAGATCCATGTGCCACTAGGAAGTGGCCGGATCTCGATGCAAGCAATGTAACGAGACATCACCTACAAGGCCATAGGGGTAAGCAATTCTATACACATAACCAATAGAGAATAAATTGTGCAATATGAATATGTAAATATGCATCAATTAACAACAATCACATATAACACTTAGCAGTTAATGAATTCACATAGGATGCTCACACTTATTTCATTTATCACAATTAATTTAAATGAGTGGGATGATGCATGACTTTAGCTCTCAAGCCTATCTCCATCATACTATGTCACTCTCTGACGTCCATCCCTGACAACCTAGCACTCAACAGTGCGTTGTAATCCATGCCACCCGAGCATAGTTATAACGTGCCACCCGAGCATCGTCCCGTCATCCAAACGGGCTGTCATCCAAACGGTATAACCATATCGGCATCCACTAAGCCGACCACGTCAACAACGTGTCATCAAGCAAGTGTATTGGCACTCCCAGAGGCCCTCCACATGTTTACCAAAAACATGATATACGTCCTACCATCCAAACTCCAGTATGAATGCATTAACTTTACTTAAAAGGGATTGATTGATGTTTCGTCCTTTTATTAATACACTACGTGCCTCCCGAGCAACGTATCATCATTATTCAAAGGAAACATCATAACGTCAATCAATTTCTTTTAAGTCCAGGATCACTTAGTTTATTGTCCTTTAAGAGTTACAAAATGACTTAGAATTGAAAATGGTATTTTAAGTGTGTGACTAAAATTACTCGAGTGTTTTCCAAAATACTCGAGTAGTTCATCATTTTCCAGATTCTACTAGAGTGGTTCATAATTATACTCGAGTCGTTCATGTCTTTTCAGAGATTTAGGTTTTCAGGTTTTCATAAATATACTCGAGTAATTCATGAGATACTTGAGTATTCCATTACCCAGAATACTCGAGTAGTTCATATATTACTCGAGTGTCCAATCTGATTCCCAAGTTGGTGCGCCAATTTTCACTCTGGTGCACCACGAAATACTCGAGTGTTAAGCCAAATACTCGAGTATTTGCAGACAGAACAGAGTGAAACTTGGTTTTTACATACCATTTCAATTTCTAAACATTTTTAACCCAAACCAATGATCAAAACAGTTCACATACCATATATTGAACATGTTTCAATACTCATTTCATATCAAATAACCAATTTGACAGAGAATCAACCATTTATGCATAATTTACACAATTTAGCAACTCAACACCTCAAATTGCAAAATAAGCATAATACTCAGAAAACAATGGTCATTTAAGCTTGCATGCATGATATAGAACTTGCTCAACACAGTTTTAGAGCAAAGCTTGGTCTCCAAACCAAAGATCCTATTCAATCTAACCCTTAGAGCCTCTTGGTGGCTCTCTAACACAAATAATGGAATTTAATCTCTATCTAGTGAATATAATTACTTCCCCTTACCTCTCAGACGTGAATCAAACAAGAATTCCCCCAAAGAAAAGTTCCACAGCACCAAAAGCCCTTTAACCCAACATGCAGAGCAGTTTTGAGTGCAACACCAAAGTGGAATTGGTTCACACATGAAACAGAGAATAAAATTGGGGAAATTAGGTTTTCTAGACTCTATGCAACATAATCTAACTAAGGAAATCGAATTTGAGACTCAGAGATTCATGAGCTTATCAGAAAGCAAGATCAAAGTAAGCTCCAAGCAACACTTTGACAGAACAGACTCCAACTTCTCAGCTCCAATTCTCCCAACACACTCACCCAATCCTCACGATTTTTATGTCTATACAAAGCTCGTGATGTGAGCTTTGTATTCGTGTATCACTCAAGCTTTAACACTCAGAATTGAAAGAGAATCAAAGAGAACAAACTCAGAACCCTAACTTCATCAACAAAGCAAGTTTGATCAAAAATTCTCAGCCAAGGATCGTTGATGAGCTTAAATAGGAATTGAGGAGACTCATGCAGGTCGACACGACCTCCCTGGACGTGGAATGAAGATGATTTCGTGTCACCAACACGGAATCGTTGGTGCTGACTCACCAAACGCACTAACTCGTGCAATTTGACCCAGAATACTCGAGTTTTTCAGAAAATACTCGAGTATTTTGCCCAATTTTTGAAAAATAATTATTTTATTTACTTTCCCTCCAAACCTTTCCTATAATTACCTCTAGGTTCCAATCCAGGGACTAATTTGCAAAATATTTATTTTATGCACAAATTTACTCATCAAAATAAATTCTAGCAATATAAACAAAGATCTTAATTAAAGATCAAGAATAGAAATAATTAATTATAATAAACTTTATAATTAGTATTTCATTAATCCAGGATTAAAATTTTTGGGGTGTTACACTACTTCCCCACTTAAAAAGAATTTCGTCCCCGAAATTCATTTTCAAAATTTCACGTTCTCACATTTAAATAAAAGATTATCTTATCGTTTCTCAAAACATCTTTAGGGAAAGTCCTTCCCCACTTAATATAATTTCTCATATTCCCTTAATTTCTCCGTCTCAAAATGTTCCACTAAACATTTAAAATAAAACTTTTTTCGAATAACACCCTTGTGTTCAAAAGCATATACCAATCCTTTTTCTCATAAAAGAGTTTTCTTAAACTTTCTCAAAAATTATTTCATAATTAAATCCAAATAAAAATATTTTGATTGCCCTTTTCCCGGACAAGATGTTTCAAATACCTAGCTTAAATTAAAACTTTCCCTCATAAACTTTTTCGAGAAGAACACGTTTCAATTTCATAACATTTTACGATTACTTCAAATGAAATATTTTGGCTAAAACTTTTTCAAATAATACCTTTTTAATATATATATATATATATATATTCTTCAATTAAAACATTCTCCAAAGATCTTTTCGAGGAAAAACTTGACCCGTTGCGCACTCTGATCACTCAAGCACGATTAACGAATCATTTATATGACTTTATTCCTTAATAACTCCAAACATTAGGGTAATCAGTCCTAATATTCAAACCATTAATAATAAAATCATTCTTTTCAGATATAACTTTTCGCAGGAAAAGTCATACGTCACATCTTTAAGTAAGATGAACTTAAAGATGGAATACTTGTCACCATCAGATATATCTAGATAGCCAAGTGCTAGAGTTGTTTCCGTTGGGGAGACAAATACTTGTCCTATCCCGGTGGTTATTAATCTCTTTAGTCTTAACTGATCTTTCTCTTTCTTTGGCGCCCAAAGATATTTATCACATCCAACTGTGATAAGGGTTTTGATCACAGAAATTCAAATCACAGACCTGCTCAGGTTTTCAAATTATATAACGATTTAACCAACGCAATCGAAAACATTGATTACGTTAATCCCGATCAGAGAAAGGGTAAACTCAAACTATCTATACTCAAATCTAACTCGCATCCTGGCAGGTTGATCACCTTTCCGAACTTAACTCGTTTTATAACCATTCCCCTCTAACTCTTAACCTTTGATGACTCTGGCGCAGTAAAACCTTAGTCTCTTACAGCTCCAACCGAATGTCCTCATAGGTATACCAGTACTTAGTCCAAAGTGATGCATCTCTTACTTTACACATAGAAACGGGCAAGTCCTTTACTTCTTATTAGCATACTCGATAATCCCCACGGTCGAAGTTTGGTTAAATTGTCATTCTCCCATGATTAATTCACTTAACTACATTTCCACTTTTCTAATTGAATACTTCCTTTGCCCAGGTCCCCTTCATACCTGGTTTGGACATTCATTCTATCCACTTCTTACGCCTCTCCATCGTACCTATAAATTCCACACATTCTTCCAGTATCGGGAAACTCCTTATTCGCTGATAGTTGATAGATTGCTTAAGGTTCGGGCACAATCCATTCTAACTTCACATATTTGAACCTTTCGTTCAGGTCGTTATGAAACATACTTCCTCGGTCGTTTGAACTTGACGACAACTTCTCTGAGACTATTACTTTCCCGTTCAATGTTTAGCATTTCAGTTCCTTGAATCCTTCTCTGCCTCTTGAAAACTCTCTTCAGTTCCCAAAGACTGCTTTTCAACTGTTGCTCAAATGATGTATCAATCCTTAGTTTCAACATTTGTCCTATATGATTTTTGCAAGTTCTTCGCTACACCACTTAACATAAAAGTGACCTAACTTTCTATTCATCCATCTCTTGTATGCACAATACCAAAAATTTCACTCCTAATCCCCGTATCACTTGGAATGTAAATTTTATGGTATGAAGCGAAGGATTTCTCCCATCCATCTATGGAAATTGGATTCCTTCTCTTCCATAAATCAATCTCTTATTTCTTTTCGTCTTCCTTACTTCGAACAACCTCTTTAGTTACCTTAAAGTCTACTCTTTCACCCAAAGTTGTCACCACCTTTCACTTTACTAGGTAGGTAATGGAGCTTAAATTCAAAGCTCCCAAACTCCCTCCACTGCTGATAACTCTAATTCAATTCCTTCCTACTCCTTTGGTTTCTAAGCTCTCAAGACACAGGGCCATAGAGACTAAGCCTTCAAATCTCCTAGAGTGAAAATACTCTTTGAAAACTCCAAGTCATTTAATAAGAGCTTACTCTGTGTGTATTCGATCACTTTGATGCATACACACCTACTTTCCTTCCTTCAGACTATTCCTTTCCAGGTCCTTGCCTCGATACATGAAACTATTCTTTAATATCTTCGCATGAATTGAGTAAGAGCAAAGCAGGAGAGATTGTTAGTCTTCCCCTTCAATCACTGAAAATCCTCGTTGCATTCTTGTTTCATATGAAATGCTAATCCTTCCAGATTACCTTGATTGCAAGTACTTGGCTTAAGGGAGTATACTAATGGTCCTATACTAGCACTTATTCAGCCCACTCTCAAAATCGCGTCCTAATACGATAAAGGTAGACATATCAAATCATTTCTAAAGGCTCATCCTAACACTTCCATACAATCGTTAAGACTTGTCTTAGAAACAACTTACAGGAATGCTCGTAGGGGTTTCTATCATAAAAGCATAGAATACTTCAGATATAGGCAAGGTCATACGATTCACATATTCATAATAAACAAGTGAATGCGTAGCACTAAAATCAGACAACACATTACAGAGCTGACCGTTTAGCAAGTGATTTCCTTGCACAAGATCGGAGGATTGGCGTGCTTCCACACCTCTAATGGTGAAAACCCTTCCTTGAACCACGGGCTTGTCAGCTGCCCCTCTTGAATTAGTCTTGGCCGGTTCCTTGCAATCTTTCGCAAAGTGTCCCGGTTTCCCACAATTGAAGCAATTATTTGTTCCCCAACAAAAACGACCATGATGCCGACGTTTGCACTTGTCACAGAAGGGAGTCTCGCTTCGGGAGTTCCTTCCATTAATATCCCCAACCTTTTCTTTACCTTTTTCCCGATGATCATACGGACCTTTGCCTCGATTATTGAAACCTTTGTGCCTTTGAGGTCCGTAACCCTGACTATCTTTCCTCTCTGATGCTTGCAATTTTTCTGCCTTCTTGTCATCCTCATACATCCTACACATGTCCACCAATGTAGAAAAACTTTGGATCCTTTGATAACTGAAAATAGACTTCAATTTGGGTCTTAAGCCTCCTTCAAACTTGATACACTTGCTCCTTTCATCTGGATTGTTCTGATAATATGGAGAGTATTTCATCAATTCCTCGAACTTGGCTGCGTACTCACCCACACTCATGTCTCCTTGCTTCAGCTGCAAGAACTCCACTTCCTTCTTTCTCCTCAAATCCTCAGGGAAATATTTATTGAGAAACTTCTCCATAAATACATCCCAACTCACTTCCCTTCCTTCGTAACGCAAAAGCTGAACTGTATGATTCCACCAGTTCTCAGCCTCATCTTCCAACATATAGACTGCACACGCCACTTTCTGAGCTTCCGCGCAATCCTACGTTCTGAAGATTTTATCCATGGTATGAATCCACTTATTAGCCTCCTCAGGTTTAAATCCTCCTTCAAATTTAGGTGGATTACAACTCCTAAAATCCATCAAACTCCTCGCCTCGGTACTACCCATATTACACTGATGAGGCGGATTAAACGATTGCGGTGGTTGCTGAGATTGCCGTTGTTGCATAACTTCCAGCACTTCGGCAATTCTTTCTAACATCGTGTTGGTGTGATTCTGGTTTCTAGTTGCCATATTAGACCTGCGCTATGGGCTTATGGTCACATATGTTGCACTAAAGAAGCTATCATCACACCACCTATACTAAGGCTCTATCTTAAATTTTTAAGTCTACAATCAATTGTGTCTTGTACTCAAAAGAGACAAGATACAAACAAATCGAGGGTATCTAAAGCTCAACGAGCCAAAATAATAGCATTCAAATAGTGTAAATACCCTGGAGATACCTGCTTGATGTTGATGGCTACCTTTCTGAACTACTTCCACTACTACAGGATCTGACTTTTGCTCTGATACCACTCAGTGTGACACCCTTCCGAATTACCCAAATATAATATAGTACTTAAGCTCTAACATATAGGTAATATATGGACTTGCGAGTATTAAGAAAATAACCGAAATAAAATTTTCCTTTTTAAACGGGTGCACAAACCAACACTTGGAATTCTTTGAGAATAAACCCTAAGGCATTATAAAACAGTTACATTGAATTCGGCGATTTCTAAAACCTTTTCGAAAATTGGGTAGCATTCGTCTCTTAGAATCGTTCATATATTATAGAAAATAACAGAAGCTACCCTTACTTTGTTTGATAAAACTAATACCATTGAATAGTTTTCACAGCCGAACTCTTTAAATGGATTAAATCAGAGTAAGCGGAAGTTATAGGACTATGCAACTGATAATAATATAAACATAGATGTATATACATAAGTATGAAAAGAGTGATAAGTACATAGTCCCCATATCAAGTCTCCAAGTTCCAAAATACAAGTCCATAATCCGATCTACATAGTAATATGACCAAAGCCCTAGAGTACTCAAAAAGTATATCTACAACGTATATACATAACCAAAATATGAACTCCAGGGGTGGTCACGTAGATCCGGTAGCATCAGATGTAGTAGTAGTGATAGCAGCAGTCTCCAAGTAGTAAAAAGGGTAGTAACATCATCATCATCACAACAGCAGCAAATCTCCTCCACAGCCTCCACACATCGGATCCTCTGATCCTCATCATATACCCTATACACATACCTAGGGATCATCGTCCCTCCAATCACTCCCAGTAGAATGCACGACAGGCTCGCTCTCACTCTCGTCCTCCACCGGATCCTCCTCGATCTCATCCGAGGGAGAGTGTACCCTACCACTGGGTACCGGGTCAGGTGATGGTGAAACCCTGACTGGGCTCCTCGGATCAGAAGGGGGAGTCTCCTCGCGGACGACTCTCGAAGTAAAAGGGTGAGAGCGGGTAGGTCGAAAATGAAAACTATGGTAAGAGCGAGCTGGTCGCGTGGGAGGTGGTCCATCGTAAGTGTAAAACGGGGGTACATGCATAGCGTATATGATGGGAATCCTAAATCTACGCGATGGTCCCCATATATCCATGTGCCACTAGGAAGTGGCCGGATCTCGATGCAAGCAATGTAACGAGACATCACCTACAAGGGAATAGGGGTAAGCAATTCTATACACATAAACAATAGAGAATAAATTGTGCAATATGAATATGTAAATATGCATCAATTAACAACAATCACATATAACACTTAGCAGTTAATGAATGCACATAGGATGCTCACACTTATTTCATTTATCACAATTAATTTAAATGAGTGGCATGATGCATGACTTTAGCTCTCAAGCCTATCTCCATCATACTATGTCACTCTCTGACATCCATCCCTGACAACCCAGCACTCAACAGTGCGTTGTATTCCTTGGTATACAACAATTCGTACATTCACCTAGAATGTACACGACAAGCTTGGAATCCATGCCACCGGAGCATAGTTATAACGTGCCACCCGAGCATCGTCCCGTCATCCAAACGGTCCGTCATCCAAACGGTATAACCATATCGACATCCACTAAGCCGACCACGTCAACAACGTGTCATCAAGCAAGCGTATTGGCACTCCCAGAGGCCCTCCACATGCTTACCAAAAACATGATATACGTCCTACCATCCAAACTCCAGTATGAATGCATTAACTTTACTTAAAAGGGATTGATTGATGTTTCGTCCTTTTATTAATACACTACGTGCCTCCCAAGCAATGTATCATCATTATTCAAAGGAAACATCATAACGTCAATCAATTTCTTTTAAGTCCAGGATCACTTAGTTTATTGTCCTTTAAGAGTTACAAAATGACTTAGAATTGAAAATGGTATTTTAAGTGTGTGACTAAAAATACTCGAGTGTTTTCCAAAATACTCGAGTAGTTCATCATTTTCCAGATTCTACTAGAGTGGTTCATAATTATACTCGAGTCGTTCATTTCTTTTCAGAGATTTAGGTTTTCAGGTTTTCATAAATATACTCGAGTAATTCATGAGATACTCGAGTATTCCATTACCCAGAATACTCGAGTAGTTCATATATTACTCGAGTGTCCAATCTGATTCCCAAGTTGGTGCGCCAATTTTCACTCTGGTGCACCACGAAATACTCGAGTATTTGCAGACAGAACAGAGTGAAACTTGGTTTTTACATACCATTTCAATTTCTAAACATTTTTAACCCAAACCAATGATCAAAACAGTTCACATACCATATATTGAACATGTTGCAATACTCATTTCATATCAAATAACCAATTTGACAGAGAATTAACCATTTATGCATAATTTAAACAATTTAGCAACTCAACACCTCAAATTGCAAAATAAGCATAATACTCATAAAACAATGGTCATTTAAGCTTGCATGCATGATATAAATCTTGCTCAACACAGTTTTAGAGCAAAGCTTGGTCTCCAAACCAAAGATCCTATTCAATCTAAGCCCTTAGAGCCTCTTGGTGGCTCTCTAACACAAATAATGGAATTTAATCTCTATCTAGTGAATATAATTACTTCCCCTTACCTCTCAAACGTGAATCAAACAAGAATTCCCCCAAAGAAAATCTCCATAGCATCAAAAGTACTTTAACCCAACATGCAGAGCAGTTTTGAGTGCAACACCAAAGTGGAATTGGTTCACACATGAAACAGAGAATAAAATTGGGGAAATTAGGTTTTCTAGACTCTATGCAACATAATCTAACTAAGGAAATCGAATTTGAGACTCAGAGATTCATGAGCTTACCAGAAAGTAAGATCAAAGTAAGCTCCAAGCAACACTTTGACAGAACAGACTCCAACTTCTCAGCTCCAATTCTCCCAACACACTCACCCAATCCTCACGATTTTTATGTCTATACAAAGCTCGTGATGTGAGCTTTGCATTCGTGTATCACTCAAGCCTTAACACTCAGAATTGAAAGAGAACAAACTCAGAACCCTAACTTCATCAACCAAGCAAGTTTGATCAAAAATTCTCAGCCAAGGATCGTTGATGAGCTTAAATAGGAATTGAGGAGACTCATGCAAGTCGACACGACCTCCCTGGACGTGGAATGAAGATGATTTCGTGTCACCAACACGGAATCGTTGGTGCTGACTCACCAAGCGCACTAACTCGTGCAATTTGACCCAGAATACTCGAGTTTTTCAGAAAATACTCGAGTATTTTGCCCAATTTTTGAAAAATAATTATTTTATTTACTTTCCCTCCAAAACCTTTCCTATAATTACCTCAAGGTCCCAATCCAGGGACTAATTTGCAAAATATTTATTTTATGCACAAATTTACTCACCAAAATAAATTCTAGCAATATAAACAAAGATCTTAATTAAAGATCAAGAATAGAAATAATTAATTA
Organism: Crotalaria pallida; assembly: GCA_037953625.1. Lineage (NCBI taxonomy): Eukaryota > Viridiplantae > Streptophyta > Magnoliopsida > Fabales > Fabaceae > Crotalaria > Crotalaria pallida. Next base: position 32,653,291 of record CM075653.1, read on the forward strand.
TAATAAACTTTATAATTAATATTTCATTAATCCAGGATTAAAATTTTTGGGGTGTTACATACTCACCCACACTCATGTCTCCTTGCTTTAATTGCAGAAACTCAATTTCCTTCTTCCTTCTTAAGTCTTCCGGGAAGTATTTATTGAGAAACCTCTCTGTAAACACATCCCAATTAATATCCCTTCCTTCATAGTGCAGATGCTGAACTGTGTGATTCCACCAGTTCTCAGCCTCGTCCTCTAACATATAAACTGCATACGCCACCTTCTGAGCCTCAGTGCAGTCTAATGTTCTAAAGATCTTATGCATAGTACGAATCCACTTATTAGCCTCCTCAGGCTTAAATCCTCCTTCGAATTTAGGTGGGTTACAACTTCTAAAATCCGCCAAACTCTTGGCTTCAGAATTACCAACACTATGTTGGTAAGGTGGTTGTTGAGATTGTTGTTGTTGCCATTGATGCATAGATTCCAACACCACGGTGATTCTTTCTATTATCGCGTCGGTGCAATTTTGATTTCTAGTCGTCATAATAGACCTTCGCTATTGCTCATGGTCACATACGATGGACTAAGAAACATTCTCCACACAACCTATCCTAAGGTCATAACAATAGTTTTCAACAATGCATACAATTTCCACAATGTATCAATTGCTCCATTTGAGCAAGATAATAGTATTCAAAACAATAAATATGCCCTGTGGATACCTGCTTGATGTTGATGACTACCTTTCTGGAGCTACTTCCATTACTACAGGATCTGACTTTTGCTCTGATACCACTAAGTGTGACACCCTCAAAATATCCCAAGTAATTAATACAAAATGAATACTATTACTTGAGAATATATGGACTTGTAAAATGTTAGAAAATAGTGGATTCAAAATTTTCTTTTATATTTTCCAAATAGTCGGGTGCACAAACCAAAACTTAGGATGTTTGGAGAATAGTTTACGTATTACTTTTAAAATCGAATTCGGCATTTACTTTGCTCAAAAGATAATTTCGCAAATCTTGGATAGCATTCTCTTTGAGAATAAATGTACTTTATTCCATATAAACGAACTCAAGTATTGTCATCCAGTTTTCGTCTAGCCAAGTGATACCATTTCCAAAACGTCATAGCCGAATTCTTTCAAATCAATATCAGAGTAAGCGGAAATACCAGGACTATGTAATAGACTTTAGTATAAGCATGGATTTTATTTATATCAAAAGGTACGTAATACATAGTCCGGCGGTAAGGATCTCTAAAATCCCAGAACAAGTCCATAAGGCTATGTATTTATATGTACATCAAAATAGACCATGGCTCCAGAGTTTTCCAAAGAGATTTCCACAATATATAAAACTCCCCAAAGCTGGTCTCATAGCACTGGTCGCGGCAGTAGTAGTAGAAGTCTCCAAGAAGTAGCAGCAGCCATCATCCAACATCAGCATCCGCAGCTAATCTTCTCCACAGCATCCATCACACCGGATCCTTGATCCTCATCATTTACCTTATGCACATACCTAGGGATCATCACCTCTACATTGACTCCCGATAGATTAAACGACAAGCTCGTTTCCTCTCTCGTATTCGACAGGATCCTCCTTGATCTTATTTGAAGGAGTAATTACCCTACCACTGGGTACAAGGTCTGATGAAAACGTGACCTTAATAGGACTCCTTTAAATAGATGGGGACAGTCTCCTCTCGAATGACTCTAAGAGAAAAAGGGTATGAGCGGGTAGGTTCGAATTGAAAACTGTTAGACAGGCGAACTGGTCGAGTGGGAGATGATCCATGGCTAGTATAAAAAGTAGATACATGCATAGCGTATATGATGGGAATCCTAAACCTACGAGGATGTGACCGAATCAGTGGATTAGGGTGATCGAAGGTAACCACTATCTCACCCTCATACACTACTCGACAATCCTTGCAGATCCATATGCCACTAAGAAGTGGGTGGACCTCGATGCAAGCGATGTAACGCGACATCACCTACAAGGGCATAGGGGTAAGTAAATCTATACACATAATCAATAGAGCTTAAATGTAGAAATGATCATGATTATGCACATATAACCCCAAATCAATTAACAGCCATGGTTAACACTTAGCAGCACTTAATGCAGATACGATATTAATTCTCATTCTTAATATCAAACCTTAGCTCAAATAAGGTTAAGTGGCATGATTGCCTGACATTCTTCTTTTTCTGAGATTCTCCATCAAATGTCCTCACGGACGCCAATCCAATACCACAATGCATTTCCAAATCACGAATACGTTACCAAAACGTATGGCGTACTAGCTCGGAAGTGATAAAAACGTCACACTACCTGGTGAACGTCACGTCGCCCAAGGACGTAAACCTATCACTTCTCAACATGCAATGGGTGTGATAAAAAACGTCACCACATCTGATGAACGTCACGTCGCCTAAGGACGTAAACGTTATCACTTGTGACACACGACAGAGGTGATAAACAACGTCATCATGTCTGATGAACGTCACGTCGCCTAAGAACGTAAACCTTATCACTTGTGTGCACCACACCCTTCTCAACAAACAACGGTGTGATAAAAAACGTCACCACATCTGATGAACGTCACGTCGCCTACGGACGTAAACCTTATCACTTGTGATACACAACAGAGGTGATAAACAACGTCACCATGTCTGATGAACGTCACGTCGCCTACGGACGTAAACCTTACCACTTGTGTGCAACACACCGTTGAAACATCCAATCAATAGTATACCACATACTGCCCACATTATACACCTTAATGTGTCATCGAGCTAGTAGCAATTTTAGCAATTTCAGAGGTCCTACTCATGTCATCCGAACATGAGTAAACAATCCAGCACTCAAGCCATGAAAGAATTTGATTGGTCTTCCATCATTGATAATACGTAACGTGCCACCCCAGCAACGTTATGACGTGCCACTCGAGCCACGTCCCATCATCCAAACTCCAGTATGAATGCATTAACTTTACTTAAAAGAAATTGATTGATGTTTTATACTTTTATTAATACATTACGTGCCTCCCAAGCAACGTATCATTGCTTACGTCACTTTGATCCTCATAAAAATACTCTCTTCTTGCTTCGTGGTCGTACTTCCTCTTCGCTGATCTAGTTCGCCTTGCCGTGTTCCTCGTTCATTGCGTTCAGACGAAGAAATCGCACTCGCACCACCACTCGCGTGTCGAATCGGGTCAAGTCCAACGGACTAACCGAAGAAGATGTCGCTTCCTTAGCTGATCGTAGAAAGTCCGACCATAGACACGGACTTAGGGGAGAATCAAACAAACAAATCACACACATCTCCAAAAGCATGGGATTTAGCCTAGAAATCCTCGGATATTAGCTATTCTCTACAACTTAGGTTCTTAGTAACTCACAATAATCACTCCTTCCTTCAGTTCTCCTTCTAATTCTAAGGTTTTCGTCTATCATTTCTCTAATTTAAGAGGTTTCTTTTACATCGTAGGCTTACTTACTTCCTCGACAACCTCACTCTCTTCCTTAAATCCGTCCTAAATTTCGATCAAGCCTATCACTTTCACCATCTAAACCTCTGATTATGGTATGTGGCAATCCTGATCCTCCAACTTTCCTTATAGTAGCCGGTAATGTACGCGTCTTTTCTCCCTTACGACTCCCCAACTTTGATCAAACTTGTAACTAATCCCATTGTGATCTTATGTCCTCACTTAACTCAAACTATTGATCTTTCAGTAATCTTTCAAGCCTAAATTATGTGGGTGGCTATGGTATTTCTAATTCTACAATTTTGGACTAAGGAGTCTTAAATAGGATTGGTAAGGCTACGGTTCGATAGGGGTTTATGAAGAAAGATTCAAATGTTAGCAACAAGAACTGTTTTGTTGAAGCAATTCAACAAACAAGGGATGCAAGAATATCATCCTATTTCCTCAAAGATACCAACTACTTTAAGAGTATGTCCAGGCCAACAACTGGGAGTTTATCAAACACCAATGAGACACCAAAAGTAAGGCTACTAAGCAAAGCATTAAAAACCATCAGGTTCCTAACACGGCCGACACTAATCCACAAAAAAAATCTCCTACCCCATGAGATCTGAATCCTATGTTCCTATCACATAGAGTCACACAAACAAAGCATGTAAGCCCATACTTAAGGACACTAAGGATTACCATAGGCTCTGATACCACTCTGTAACAGCCCGATTTTTGTAAACCAAAACATTCCCTTTCACTAATTAAAGTAGCCAAAAATGAGGCCAAATTTTTATTTTTATTTTTTTTGTTGAAGTGTCATTGGGAAATCGAGGGGTTACCAAAATGTTTACTTTCAGAAAACTTTCATTTTCATGAAAAATCTTGTTTCCAAATCATTATGATATTTCCCAAAAGACTACATTGTTTATTCTTCCAAAACAGAATTAAACTTGGCTTAGTTACATAATTGGCACATTGCTTGGTAATCCTTGACACAATTCCTAAACTTACCCTAAGCACTCTACTATCCTTCCCTTCTGATGAAAACTTCCGGATGAAACTCTTCTTTCTTTTTGCGCCCTCCCTTCGCTTCCAAAATGCAATTGTCTTTATTGCTGCTTTGCAGTTATCACTCAGCTCCATCTTTTACTCCTCTTTAGTGATAATCTCCATACGATACCCTGTCTGCCCGTTGAGATATCAGCAGCCCCGATATGCCAACGAACAGGAGAGAGTAAGCGACCCGAACGACGAATCGTCGACGGTGTGGGATTACGATAGGCAACATAATAGGACACACACAACAACACACAACACACATACAAAACAACATACAAGCATATTATCTTTATTATTATCAACCATCCTCCTTATTTCATCTTCTTCACTTTCTTTATTATTTCCTTCTTACTCCTTCACTTTTTGATTCTCCTCCCACTCATGGGACTTAATTTCCTTTCCACATTTCCATTCTCAATCTCTTTCTCATCCATCCCACTTCTCAACTCTCACACTCGTATATAGGTATAAATCTTTTCTTATAGTGTTTTATTGAGTTACAACCATCGATGATCAGGGGAGTTAAAGAATCATCGAGGTACGCGTTTTCCTTCGTAATTAGCACTCACGTTTTCAGTCTACATTTCCTCGGCCAACCAACCACCTAGTCGGAAGCAAACATGAGTACAGGACCTTTACCGTGCGGGCACGACAGCTGTCACAACACAAATGGTCCCAGACCAGGAGGCTCAGCCTCAATATCAATTCACATAATAACATGGCACACTGCCTCGCAGTGGCAAACAAGATGCCCCACTCCAGTCCCTCTCACCGTTCTCGATTTGCAATCTAGGGGGCGACAGTATTATTATAGTGCCCGAGCAGAACTTACCACGGTATTAGACCCAGTCCCCACCACGTTAGTGCACCACTTATGGAGTTCGTTCTGCCTATAACAATACTCTAGACTTCTTGACGTTTCACCGTCATCATCCTCCCCTAATGCAATCTCGTCCTAAGTATCCGCAGATACTTATTGTTTCTTCCTCTCCACTACTTCGCACTCTCATACCTCACCACGTATGTCATTTAAGTCTTTTATCTTTTTAAATGTCCTAAGGTTGGCCCGTCCTTCGTGCAACCCTTCAACGAGTCCCGACCATTAACTTTACTCAATCTTTCTCTTAGTAAATCTCATATGGCACAGAGCTGGGATTACAACCAGGAACTCACATCTCATTTCACACTCTCATTCATCAATCCTTTCTCAAAACATCCTTACAAAAGCTTTCACCAACCCTCATTTCATACAATTTTTCATAAAACCTTCTTTCAAAGCCTTTCACAAAATTTCATTTCACACCTTTTTCAAAAATCACCTTCTATTGATCTCTTCAAAATCTTCCTTCACAACCCTTTCAAAAATCACTTTTCAAAAATCACTTCAACAATCTCTTTCTAAAAATCCTTTCAAAAATCTTTTTCTAAAAATCTTTTCAAAATTCTTGTCTCACAATCTTTTCAAAATCCTTTTCTAAAAATCTTTTCAAAAATCCTTTTTCAAGAAACACAGCTTTGCTGAGCGCTAATGGAGGAGCAAGCTCAACTCAACACTAGTACCAGACTAAAACCAAAAACCAAGGAGCCCAGCTCCGCTCAAATCACATCTCATATCCTCATCACTCTTCCCAGCTCTGGCTCATTCTCAACATTACCTTCCATTCCCCAATCTCCACTCTTCCTTTTCTATTCGATATCTTATTGTGTCCTTACTTTCAATCCCATTATCTTCTTAACTTATTTTTTTCGTTTTCATTCTCATTCAGGACGTAACAGTCGTCCATCAATAGTTTACTCATCATAACCATTAACAATAAGCATTATCAAACATAATTAAATAAAAACATGCTATCAACACCCAACATCACACAATAACGGTGTGGTCTTCATCTCCTTTGTATAAGTGGCCACACAGGGCAAACAATTGCCACTTATACTACTGACTCCAACCACGTAGTCCCGATCTTTGAGATGATGCGAGACGTCCTAATAAATCACCTAAACACCACAGTGTCTTAGGATAGCTTCTCTCTCACCTGAGGTCCAGCAATTTAATGCGTACCGTCATCTCGGATCCTTTGTGTTGTCGGCTGCCCCAATCCCTTGTCTTTATGATTCCTCGTACTAAATAAAATACGCTTACGTTATTAATTTGTATTAAGAAAATCTTGTTCGTAACTTAAACACCTCTCATTCCTCGTCTAAAGACTTAAAATATACTTGTTTTCTTTCACACAGCTTTAATATTTTCTAATACCTTAAGTACTTTCAAAACATTTTGAAAACATTTAGTGAAGTAATTTAAATTATTTATTTTGGTTGCTGGTCCATCTGGGACAACACTTTAAACATTCTTCAAAAACACCGAAAAATGCCCCGTTTTTAATCCGGGTTTTTCTTAAATCAAATATCACTTGAAAATTCTACTTTAAATTACTTGAACACATTTTCAAAGTTTAATAAGTAAATATAAATAATTCTTGGACAGCAACGGATTTATAAAAATCCTTTTGATAAAACCTCGAAAACATTTCAAAAATACTTTTTACTTTAAATAACTCTTTTAATTCCAATTTAACACTTTAAAACTCAAATCTCTTTCACAAAACAACTTTAGACAGCCGTAGACACAATTTAGGAATCTCAAATAAATCAAATGGAACTTTCCAAAAAACCAATTTTATTTCAAAACCAATCACACAGTCCGATATTTTCCAAACATCAAATAACATGCAATCAACAACAACACTTCACCAAATATATAACCAATTAAATCATCATCAAGGCAATTATACAACTCGCAAATAGTTCATAACACAAAATACTTAGACATACATAAATTCACAAACCATATTCAACTAAAGATTTAAGTCAGGTATATTTAGTTTTCTTACTTTAAACTACTTAAATCCTTTTCAAAAATCATTTGAAAACTCATAATTAAATAAATGAAATGGTTAATTCATGTGACAGTATGGAATGAGTCCAGCCACCTTTTTATTTTGTAAAACATTAAGAAATCCATAATTTTTCATTATAACTTTTGATACATCAACTAACACTTGAAATCCACACTTTTCACAACTCAAAAACATTTTTAAAATTGAAATACTTGGAAATAAAATCTTGGATAGTAAGGGTTAAAAGCATAGAAACACTTTTGAAAACAATCAAATGCATTTGTTCCTTTCCTTCATCAAAACCGAATGGAACCCAAAACCATAATACAATTCAAATAAATTTTTCTTAAAACAAAGTCATAAAACATAATCATTTCAATGAGTCATTCACTTGCAAAAAGGATCTAGCCTATTAAATCTAGGGTAGACCGAATCATCACTATAGGAAAACAAAGTCTTGGATGCAAAATTTCAACATGCAAAAGCTTTAAAGTATTAAATCAAAGGCATGCACGTTTGAAATACATGGCTTTAGAAGATACCACCCCTTTGTCTTCACAAAACCGTGACCTCTAGATCACTTCAAACACCATTTCATTTTTATTTTCTTTTGCATGTGCTTTTAGAAATCATTTGAGATAGAAAAGAATTACATGCATGAATCTTTTACGAAAATCATTATGACCTCATGGGCTTTCAAAGCTTGACCGAAAGATCCATCAACAAAATCAAGTGGAAATTTAAATCTTTCTTTCCAAACACACATCAACTTAGATCAAGGCAAAAAAAATCATTTTGCAAAAGTTGTTTTCCTTTACTTTCCCTTCAAACCGCAACATGCAAACCAAGATCGAGACTTTTTGAGTAAAAAGAATCACATGCAAAACTTAAAAATCAAAGCTATTGAAAAATCATGACAAGAATCAAATCCTTTTCTAGATCAACACAAAATTAAAGCCTTCTTGAAAAGAAAACCAAAGATCAAAGTCAAAAAAAAGAATCAAAGTTAAAATCAAAGCATTCAAACCACTTAGATCAACTTTAACAAACATCAAACTAACATGCATGAACTCAAATCAAAATAGAAATCATCATGACCTAGTTTCCTAGACATGGCCGAATGGTAGAGTCCATGGTTTAAGGGTCTACAAATTTGTGTGGCTCTTGAAAACTCAAGATCAAGACTAAGAATTTACATTCAAACATGGATCTACAAGAAAAGTAAACATGTAACATCAAAGGAACCTTACAAGACTTAGAAAATTGAAAACTATAACTATCACCCTATGATCTTCGAGTAAACTAAAGAAATAGAGAAGATCTTCAACCTTCTTCACTTAATCTCCAGGGATCCTAAGGCTTTGGGCTTGTTCTTCCTCCTTCCTTCTCTCCTTGAGCTCACGGTTTCTCTCTCTCTCTCTCTATCTTTCTAAGAGTTTAAGGAGAACTCTTAGAATTGAGTTTGGTTTGGAAAATGAATTGGGAAGCAAATGAATGGAAAGTGCTACGGTTGGGGTTATAAGAGAGCAACCAACGATTCCCTTCTTGCCCTTAGAGTAATTCGGCCTAGGAGTGTTACTAAGAGGGTAAAATTGACCACATCAAAGCTTGGATGGCTCAAGCCAAGCCATGAGACAAATAGAGAGAAATTAGGCCTAATCTTGTTTCCTATTGGTTGGTCAAACTCCTTAACTAAGCTTTATACTAAACTAAACCTATGGCTACTTGGCTAATGACTTAGGGTGCAAGAAACTCAAAGTTTTGCATCATGCATGCACCACACACACACACATACGGTCTATATGGGTAAAGGCAAAGGGTGGAATTTTCCCTTTTCAGCCTTGGTTTTAGATGCTAGTCCATGGGCAATTTGGTCCAACTAAGAGTTTGCATGGGATGGTCTTACTATGGACGCATTGTAACACCCCGCGAAATTCCTCGTATTAATTTAAATAACTACAAAAATTTATTTTGAGAAGAGTGTTTTGGAGAAGAGTATTTTCTTAAATAAATTTCTTTCTTCACAATTTCAAGGTGGTAAATGATTTTAAAGTATGATTTTCTTCATGAAATAATGTTATAAGTCTTGAAACTTATTTTGGAAAGGCGATTTATTTTCTATGAATGTGTGTTTGATTGCCTAAGATTCATGCATATGATTTTAAGATGGAAAATTATTTTCTCTAAGTTTCGAGAATCCAAGTCCAAATCATCTTGATTAAGAATCGATTCTAGAAACCCTAATTAGTATCCTAATCATTGACTAAGCTCTAAACAAGTCCTTAATTCTTGATTAAAAACTTAATTACTCTCTTAAACCCTAAACCCTTTTTGGTTAGCGAGCTAATCTAGAATTATCTTTCCTTAAACCCATGATTAAGTTTTTGATTAATACCTTAATCTTTGATTAAGTCCTAATCACTAAGGAATAGTGGACTAAACCTAGATTAATTAACCTAATCCTACCTCAATCAAGATTTAAACCCTAATTAGTGCCCTAAGTCTAATTAAGCTAACCTAGTCCACCCAAAACCTCCACATGGCCGAATGCTAGATGCATGGCTTGGCCACCAAGCTCATTTACTTGGTTAACAAGTGGCATGCTCCAAAAGTCAAGCCTATGACATCATCCTCATGACCAAGCATGACATAAGGGAGGAAAAAGTGAAGATTAGGAAAGGAAGAGGAAGGGGCCGTGAGGGACTTGGAAGCAAGGCTTGGTTTCCAAGTTTTTGTGACTTAGTCCCCAAGCATTTGCCAAGGAGCCACCCATGCAAGCCCTTGATAGCAATTAAGTGGAAGTAAAGGAAGACTAAAGAAAAGGGACCAAAACCGTGAGAAGAGAAAGAGTGATTTGTACATTTCTTATTTCTTCATCTTCTCATCTTCTCTCATAAACACCAACACACACACCCATCAACACCAAAACCGAGAGGGAGTGAAGGAATTTCTCTTCAATCCTTCATCAAACACAAACTTTCTTCCATTCTTTTCCAAAACCAAACACACAACACTAAGAGACAACCAAACTCTTAGTGAAAAAGAGAGAATGGCCGAGTAGAACAAGAGAGAGAACCAAACCTTGAACACTTCACATCCAAAACAAGATCAAGCTAAGACTAGCAAAGAAGGGAAGGAGAAAACCATGGACTAGGAAAGAGTGAGTGAGCCGTGAGGAAGAGGAAAGAAAACTAAGAGAGAAACCCAAGATCTTGGACTTGATTCTTTAAAGTTTTGATTAAGTAAGAACTTTGTTTCATGATCTTAAAAGTTTTAAACCTTTTTCTTTGATTCCTCTTCGTTTTTCAAGAACTTCTTCTAAAGCTTAATTTTTGGTTTTAAAGTGTGGTGCATGTTTGTTTTTATGTTAGATCTAGTGATTTCCTTCACATGAATGTTGATCTTTGAGTTTGATCTTGCAGTTTTTGTTATGAAAGTGTTGTTTCTTTTAAAGACCTTGTGAACTCGTCCATTCCTCCTTGATTTCTTAAAATGTTTTTGAAAAGAATTTGATTCTTGACTTTTTATGAAGATTGTTTTGTTAAAAATCAAATTTTCCTTGGTTATTTTACTAAAAAGGGGCCACGGTTTTGTCAAAAACCAAGGACTACAAGTTTTGTTAATTTGTTTATGATATGTGCATGTAACAATCCATGAGTTTATGAGTTGTTTGGTGGATAGAAATTTGTTTGGGTCTTGATCTTGGATGTATGTCACGGATCCATAATGTTTTTGTTAAAAATCAAATTTTTGTTAAGATCAAGGTGCATGCATGTGATGATCTAAGGCTTAAATGAATTTTTAATGAATGAAACTACGTTAAAATTGTGATCCTTATATGATTAGCCACGGTTTTGCATGATTCATAGAAAAGATTAGAATTTTCTTAGGTCTAATCGATGAATATGTGATTTCCATGGACTATTGAGTTGATTTTATGTGTTGAGTGTGAGATGAAGATTTGTTTAGAAAAGTAATGATGCTCACGGTCCTAGGTAGAGAATGCACGCTAGGATTATGTTTTTACTTACTTGATGAATTTTGTGAAATTGTTATGGGATTTAAAATTGTTTTTGAGAAAACTTAGTTGAGGTCACGGTTTGGACCTTAACTTTGGAATTAAACTTTCTTGAACGTATATGTGTTCATGACATGAAATCATGTGTTGATTTGTGAAGCTATTCTTTGAGAAAATAACTTTTGAAAGGCTAATGATGTACACGGTTTTAATGAAATTGTGTCTAAGTGTTTAGGTGATGTATGATTCGGTTTATATGTGTAAGAGTTTGATTTCTTTATTTAATTAGGCTATATGTGTGAATGAGTATGTGAGCATGTCTATGTTCGGTTTAACTTGATAGCTTGTGATTATGTAATGTTTGAATAAATAAATGATTGTTTGATTTGTCCTATTTGAATATCATGTTGTCCACATTTTGTTCTAAGTGTTTGAACTTGAGTATGTGTTGATTTTTAAGTGTTTATTTGATTGATTTCAAGATGCTTGGTTTATCTATGTGTTTAAATTGGTTTAAAACAATGGAAATTGAATTTAAAACTTAGGACATGATGCTGTCCAGAATTTTATAAATTGTGTTTCTTGTTCTAAAAGTATTTTCAAAGTGATTTAAAGTTGAGTTTTATGGGTATTCGATTTAAGGCAAAGTTGGTTTGAAAAGTGTAATTTTTTGGTGTTTTCTGACGTAATTGAGGTGCTGTCCAAATGGGCCAGCAACCAAATAAATTGCTTTAAATCATTTTATGAAATGTTTTCAAAAGGTTTTAAAAGATATACAATACTAGAGAGAATGAGAGTTGTTCCGATAAAACAATAATGTTTCAAGTTTTGTAGTAAGAAATAGAAAGTTACGAGCTAAGAAAAGATTTTCATAATGCGAGGTAATAACCTAAGCGTATTTTATTTAGTACGAGGAATAATCTTAAAGATGAGGGATTGGGGCAGCCGGCAGCACAAAGGATCTGAGGCAACAGTACGCATTAAATAGCTGTGTGACGCTCTCTTTTTAACTTGAAAATATTTAATATTTCCAAATAGATTACTACTTGCTATCAAAATTAGGGCTAGAAAATATTTCCTTTTTAATACTAGTACTTGCTTAATTGAAAACCTCGTTTCAACATATCCCATTATATGAATTCGGCATAGTAATAACTTAGCTTTGAAAAGACTTTCGAGAGCGCGTTTTCGTGATCAGAAAGAATGTTACCAGCACTTATCAGTTGAATGCATTATTTGCCTCTCGAATGAAATTTGAATATATGAAATATAAGTTTATCGCCGAATTCCTTCGTCAATTAAAATCAGAGTTCGCGGAAGTAAAAACAGTACTTATGGGGCACTGCTGAGGAAAATAAAGCATATATATATATATAGGATAAAAGGCATGATACATACCCCATCAGTACAAACTGTAGCAAGTGATAAAAGTCGAGATAGCAAGTTTTGGTAAAACATAAACAGACCAACTGTTCCAAAATAAAGGCTCACTCTAAGACCTCTCAATATATACAATATATAACAAAAGTCCAAAAGCAGAAGTCCCAGAGCAAGTCCTCCGTGTCCTCAGCAGCTCCTCAGATCCTCCACAGCTCTATCCCTAGGATCTAGGATCCAAAACCCCTATGCTATGCAGGTTCCTATGAACCAGCGGGTCCACCTCTAGCAGAAAACGGTCGGCTCAACATGCACCTCCTCCTCGCTCTCATCCTCCACAGGGTCCTCCTCGACCTCGCCCGACGGTGTAGAGACCCCACCACTGGGTCTAGGATCCGCAGAAGCAGTCCTATCATACTCAGTCGGACCAGGAGAAGGAGTCTCCTCAGTGACAACTCTATGGGATGAAGGATGGGAACGAGTGACAGCTCTGAATCTAAAACTATGAAAACGACGCATAGGTCGAGCCGGGGGTGGTCCTCTATCTGTGTAAAAAGGTGGAACATGCATAGTATAGACTAATGGGATCCTAAATCGACGAGGTCGCACACGCACCAAAGGGTTAGGGTGGTAGAGAGTGATCTCCACCTCCCCCTCGAAGGTGGCACGGTGCTCCTCATACGTCCATATACCGCTAGGGATAGGGCGTATCTCGATGCAAGCTAGGTACCTGGCCATCACCTAAACAGGGAACAGGGAGTAAGTATACACATATACATAATGGATAAAGACTAAAGTTACAATCACAAATATATCATGGACAGATCATAATGCAAGTACATATGAGCACACCAATTTTCAACATTATAACTCTTATAATGCAAGTGGCATGATGTATGATTTTCTATCCACAACTGAGGCCTCTAAATGTCCATCTTGGACGTCCATCCAATACACCATTGTGTTTCCAGAACACCGACATTAGTTCCCAGAACATAATGCCGAACCATACTTGGATAAAAAGCATCACTCCCGGAGTGTGCACCACGTTCCCAGAACGCATAAAAACCAGGTCCCGGACACTGGCCACATATCTATAATGTGTCATCAAGTAGGTTATACTTTGGTACTCCCGGAGTACCCTCCTCATATTCCCAGAATATGATAAACGTTCCTACCAACCAGACTTCCAGTCTATATGTATGCACAAACATCAGGGTTGGTTTTATCATTATATTAATTAATGTGATTTAGAAACATTTCAAATTTCTACTTTTGAATGATTTAATTGAGGTATAATATTTGGCATAAAATTCCCCTTTGAATTTTCTCAAAATATGCCTTTTTAAAACCCAGATTGAGTAATATAACTTCAATGGTATTTAAAACTTAACTTTTTATTTTTCAGATTCAGGTACTAAGCGGTTACAGTTTCAGGCTAACCGGTTAGAATTACAGACCTGAACTGTTTACCATTGCAATTCAGAAAAACCCTTTTTCTTCAATTCTCTACCCAATCCAAAACACTTTTAACTTTATTTCTATACCTCAAAAACCATTGTTTCATCATTCAAAAGTCCAAATCACATATTCTTTTCCAATGAACATAATTTCACTTGAAATTATTCCATCAATTTAAGGCATAAATGGCAATCTTTCCAATCTGAATTTTTGCATGATAACAACTCATGTTTCAGACTATGTATACTGAATTTAAGGCTTAAACTTGAGTAAAAATCCTTTAAGGTTTCATAACTGGTTTGCAACTAATTTTTCTTTGAAAATTTTACAATGTCTAACCGGTTACGAAAATCGTGTAACCGGTTAGATTATGCAGTCTGACCATAAAAACAAAAGTTTTAACAACTCATTTTCTTCCTTTCTCAAATATAACCAAATTCCAGTATACACCAAGTTCATATGCCTTAAAGTAAACATGTTTACACCCAGAAACACATTCACACTGCATGCATCAAGTTTATTGAATCAATTTGCATGAAAATTCACATAAACCCAATTTAGCACAACAAAACTGAAATCAAACACTTAAACACAGAAATCAGTCTTCATTTAACTTGGATGCATCAATTGAAAATTGCTCAAAACCACAGATTTTGATTTTGATGAGTATTTCCACTGAGCTTGAAGATCAAACCACAGATTTCCACAAATCCACAGTTCTGCTTCCAGCCACGATTTTTTATCAACAGGGTCCAAGGATCAGAAGGTTTGACATGGAAATTGGCCAAGAAAATTGGGGAAAACGATTAGACATTGGTCTAGGCAACATGCACTAATGAATGAAAGAGATTTGGGACCTAGAGGTTACCTGTGTGGATCAAAATCAGAGTCTCAAACAGCTTCCTGAACCAAAGAGTAACAGAGTTCAGTTTTCAACACTGAACTTTGATGGTTGATTTCTCCTCACACACACACACTCTTAACTCACAATCTCTATATCAATGGAAAGCTCAGGATGTAAGCTTTCCAAAGGTGTATCTTTCCCTTTCCAGCACTCAAAGAAGAATGAGAATCGCCTCAGACAAAGTTGGAACCCTAATCACCCCCTTCAACCCAAAATCAGACCAACAACCCTTGCTTCCTCAGAAATTCGTCCATTTATAGCCAAAATTCGTTGCCATGCAGGAAGACACGCGTCTCCTAACATGCAATTAGTGGGATTCGTGGCGATTAAACGAATTAACCCAGTGATTACTCATCAAAATCCACTAAACCAGTTTCTGTGTTCATCGTCTAACCGGTTACAGGGCATTACTAACCGGTTAGATCAGTTCAAAATTTAAAAATTATTATTTTTACATCTTTCCCTCCAAGAACCTTTCTAATATTGCTGTTTAGTCCTCACCCAGGGACCAGAATGCAATTTCCTTATACTTTGCATTTATTTGCCATATAAAAATATTTCCACTTATTTTTATATTTAAGGATAATTAAATACAAAACATAAACTAGGAAAAATTCTATAAATTAATAATAAAACTTTTTATTATTAATTTCCTATTATTCGGGAGACGAAAATTCGGGGTGTTACAAGCTGGACCTCAGGTGAGAGAGAAGCTTCCCTAAGACACCGAGGTAGTTAGGTGATTATTAGGACGTTCCGTATCATCTCAAGGATCGGAACTACGTGGCTGGAGTCAGCAGTATAAGTGACAATTGTTTGTTTTGTGTGGTCACTTATACGAGGGTGACAAAAGCCACAATGTTATTGTGTGATTTGTGTGTGTTGATAGCATGCTTTTAGTTGTTTATGTTTGATGTAGTTCATTGTTATTGATTATGATAAGTAAATGGTTGATGGATGTCTGTTACGTCCTGAATAAGGAAACAAAAATGAAACGAAAGAGTTGAAAGAGTGATAAGAATGGGAGTAATGAAACAATGAGGTAGGAGTAACGATTAGGGATAAGAGATTGTGTGAAAGAGGGAGATAAGAGTTGTTTGGAAAGAAATTGATAATGATGATGATGAGAACGAGCTAGAGCTGGGAAAGTGATGTAAATTGTTGGAAGGAAAAGTGAATTGAGGGGAGCTGGGCTCCTTAGCTTTCGGTTTTAGTCTGGGAACTAATGTTGAGTCGAGCTTGCTCCTCCATTAGCACTCAGCATGGTTTAGTCTGGGAATAGTGTTGAGTTGAGCTTGCTCCTCCACTAGCACTCAGCAGAATGGTGTTTTGAAAACGAGTTTTAGAAAAAGGAGTTTTCATTAAGAGTTGAGAGGAGAAATATTTACAGAAAAGGGGATTATGAAACTAATTTTCGAAAAAGGTTTTGGGATGGGATTTTTGTGAAACAACATTTTCAAAGGATTCTATTTATGAAACAATCTTTTTGAAATGAGTTTTATGAAAAGGATTTTAGAAGTGATGCTTTTGAAAAGGTTTTTGAAATGAAATCTTTGAAGAAGCTTGTGAAACAGGATTTGTCAAAGGAGTTTTTATGAAACGATCTTTTTGAAAAAAGTTTTATGAGAGGATGTTTCGGAACAACGTTTTCGAGAAAGTCTTACAAAATGATCTCTCTAAGAAAGTCGGTGAAAATAATACTTTTGTGAATGTTGGTGAGAATAAAGTCTTGAAAAGGTTTTTGGAAAGAGTGTTGATAAGAGAGTTGAGAAATGAGGTTCTCGGAAAGTGGTGAGATCAAAGATTTTGAGAAGGAAGATTGATGAATGGAAATGTGAGTCTATTGATGTGATCCCAGCTCTGTGCCTTGAGAGAAAGATTGCGAAAAGTTAGTGGTCGGGACTCACTGAAGGGATGCACGAAGGGTGAGCCGACCCATAGGTTAATTAAAAAGATAAAAGACTTTAAAAGATATTAACAATGAACGTGGTGAGATATGAGAGTTGACTCGAAGTAGTGGAGAGGAAGGAACGATAAGTATCTGCGGATACTTAGGACGAGATTGCGGTAGTGGTAAATCCTAGTCTAGGCTATGGTTTGTGTTTTGAGTCAAGGATTACCAAGCAATGTGTCATTCTTGTAATACAGCCAAATCGAAAACATACTTTCTAAAGTGCTTCACTTTGGAGGGAAACCCAATGTAACTTTTGAAATTCGTTATGAGTATTAATGTCAAATTATTTTAGGAAGGGAAGGTTTTATGAAAAAGATTGTTTGGTAACAACTTGATTTTCAAAAAAAAAAAATCTGGCCTCAATTTTTACAACTTTAATGAGTAAAAGTAAACATTTTTGGTCACGAAAATTGGGCTGTTACAGAATGGTATCAGAGCTTCTGGTAATCCTTAGTGGCCTTAAGCATGGGCTTACATGCTTTTCTTGTGTGTGATTCTTGTGTTTGCTAGCATAAGTATAGGATCATAGGTTTAGGTTCTCATCCTTCTAGGATGTAAAACTTTGTTTGCAACTTAGTATCGACTATGTTAGTTTGGGAAACTTATTGGTTCTGAAGCTTGAAGGAGTAGACAGTGAATAGATTCTAAGACTAAGACCCCATACCCTCTGGCATTCTATTAGTGTTTGTCAGACTTAAGCTTGTCAACCTTAGCATACTTCTATATGGATCTAGCCATTACCCTTGAGGATGTAAACTGTCATCTCTGTATCCCCGTGTTTGTTGAATTGCTTCAACAAAACAGTTCTTGGTTCGGACCTTTTTCCTTCATGAAACCATATCACCTTGTGACCTTATTGATACTATTTAAAACCCTTTAGCCCGGATTGCGGAGTTGTAAGTACCCTACCTACCCCAAATAATTGAGGCTGAGTGATTAGGGAAGGAGAGACCGCCTAAGTGGAGCTTAAGATCACCATGAGTCTAGTTATAAGTAGAATCCAAGTTGGGGAGTCACAAGGAAGAAAGGTGAAATTATTTGAAGAAATAAGTAAGCGTAGAGTGCACCAGGACCTTTTTAGTTAGAAAATGATAGATGAAAACCCTAGAATTAGAAAGAGAACTAGAGAAGGAGTGATTCTTACGAATTAGTGAGGACCCGAGTAGTAGAGAATAATGAATATTTAAGGATTTTAGGTAAAATCCTGCGCTTTGGAGATGTGTGAATCCTTGATTGTTTGATTTTCCCCTAAGTCCATACCTATGGTTGGACTTTCTGTGATGGCAATCGACACAAAGGGCAGCACCTTCTTTGGTTTGTCCGATAGACGTGACCCGACACGACCCGCGCCCGAATATGTGAGTACAACTTCTTCGCTTGAAAGTAACTGACGAGAGACAAGGCAAGGTGTATTAAATCAGTAAGAAGGGACACGACCACGCATAAAACGAGAGTGTTCTTATGGAAATCAAGGCGACATTAGAGCTTTGTGCCTTGCTGCCCAACCCACAACATATTTCTCGGGGACGAGAAATCTTTAAGTTGGGGAGAATGTAAGACCCCGCGAAATTCCTCGTATTAATTTAAAATACTACAAAAATTTATTTTGAGAAGAGTGTTTTGGAGAAGAGTATTTTCTTAAATAAATTTCTTTCTTCACAATTTCAAGGTGGTAAATGATTTTAAAGTATGATTTTCTTCATGAAATAATGTTATAAGTCTTGAAACTTATTTTGGAAAGGCGATTTATTTTCTATGAATGTGTGTTTGATTGCCTAAGATTCATGCATATGATTTTAAGATGGAAAATTATTTTCTCTAAGTTTCGAGAATCCAAGTCCAAATCATCTTGATTAAGAATCGATTCTAGAAACCTTAATTAGTATCCTAATCTTTGATTAAGCTCTAAACAAGTCCTTAATTCTTGATTAAAAACTTAATTACTCTCTTAAACCCCGAAACCCTTTTTGGTTAGCGAGCTAATCTAGAATTAACTTTCCTTAAACCCATGATTAAGTTTTTGATTAATACCTTAATCTTTGATTAAGTCCTAATCACTAAGGAATAGTGGACTAAACCTAGATTAATTAACCTAATCCTACCTTAATCAAGATTTAAACCCTAATTATTGCCCTAAGTCTAATTAAGCTAACCTAGTCCACCCAAAACCTCCACATGGTCGAATGCTAGATGCATGGCTTGGCCACCAAGCTCATTTACTTGGTTAACAAGTGGCATGCTCCAAAAGTCAAGCCTATGACATCATCCTCATGACCAAGCATGACATAAGGGAGGAAAAAGTGAAGATTAGGAAAGGAAGAGGAAGGGGCCGTGAGGGACTTGGAAGCAAGGCTTGGTTTCCAAGTTTTTGTGACTTAGTCCCCAAGCATTTGCCAAGGAGCCACCCATGCAAGCCCTTGATAGCAATTAAGTGGAAGTAAAGGAAGACTAAAGAAAAGGGACCAAAACCGTGAGAAGAGAAGGAGTGAGTTGTTCATTTCTTATTTCTTCATCTTCTCATCTTCTCTCATAAACACCAACACACACCCATCAACACCAAAACCGAGAGGGAGTGAAGGAATTTCTCTTCAATTCTTCATCAAACACAAACTTTCTTCCATTCTTTTCCAAAACCAAACACACAACACTAAGAGACAACCAAACTCTTAGTGAAAAAGAGAGAATGGCCGAGTAGAACAAGAGGGAGAACCAAACCTTGAACACTTCACATCCTAAACAAGATCAAGCTAAGACTAGCAAAGAAGGGAAGGAGAAAACCATGGACTAGGAAAGAGTGAGTGAGCCGTGAGGAAGAGGAAAGAAAACTAAGAGAGAAACCCAAGATCTTGGACTTGATTCTTTAAAGTTTTGATTAAGTAAGAACTTTGTTTCATGATCTTAAAAGTTTTAAACCTTTTTATTTGATTCCTCTTCGTTTTTCAAGATCTTCTTCTAAAGCTTGATTTTTGGTTTTAAAGTGTGGTGCATGTTTGTTTTTATGTTAGATCTAGTGATTTCCTTCACAGGCATATTGATCTTTGAGTTTGATCTTGCAGTTTTTGTTATGAAAGTGTTGTTTCTTTTAAAGACCTTGTGAACTCGTCCATTCCTCCTTGATTTCTTAAAATGTTTTTGAAAAGAATTTGATTCTTGACTTTTCATGAAGATTGTTTTGTTAAAAATCAAATTTTCCTTGGTGATTTTACTAAAAAGGGGCCACGGTTTTGTCAAAAACCAAGGACTACAAGTTTTGTTAATTTGTTTATGATATGTGCATGTAACAATTCATGAGTTTATGAGTTGTTTGGTGGTTAGAAATTTGTTTGGGTCTTGATCTTGGATGTATGTCACGGATCCATAATGTTTTTGTTAAAAATCAAATTTTTGTTAAGATCAAGGTGCATGCATGTGATGATCTAAGGCTTACATGAATTTTTAATGAATGAAACTACGTTAAAATTGTGATCCTTATATGATTAGCCACGGTTTTGCATGATTCATAGAAAAGATTAGAATTTTCTTAGGTCTAATCGATGAATATGTGATTTCCATGGACTATTGAGTTGATTTTATGTGTTGAGTGTGAGATGAAGATTCGTTTAGAAAAGTAATGATGCTCACGGTCCTAGATAGAGAATGCACACTAGGATTATGTTTTTACTTACTTTATGAATTATGTGAAATTGTTATGGGATTTAAAAGTGTTTTTGAGAAAACTTAGTTGAGGTCACGGCTAGGACCTTAACTTTGGAATTAAACTTTCTTGAACGTATATGTGTTCATGACATGAAATCATGTGTTGATTTGTGAAGCTATTCTTTGAGAAAATAACTTTTGAAAGGCTAATGATGTACACGGTTTTAATGAAATTGTGTCTAAGTATTTAGGTGATGTATGATTCGGTTTATATGTGTAAGAGTTTGATTTCTTTATTTAATTAGGCTATATGTGTGAATGAGTATGTGAGCATGTCTATGTTCGGTTTAACTTGATAGCTTGTGATTATATAATGTTTGAATAAAAAATGATTGTTTGATTTGTCCTATTTGAATATCATGCTGTCCACATTTGGTTCTAAGTGTTTGAACTTGAGAAAGTATTGATTTTTAAGTGTTTATTTGATTGATTTCAAGATGCTTGGTTTATCTGTGTTTAAATTGGTTTAAAACAATGGAAATTGAATTTAAAACTTAGGACATGATGCTGTCCAGAATTTTCTAAATTGTGTTTCTTGTTCTAAAAGTATTTTCAAAGTGATTTAAAGTTGAGTTTTATGGGTATTCGATTTAAGGCAAAGTTGGTTTGAAAAGTGTAATTTTTCGGTGTTTTTTGACGTAATTGAGGTGCTGTCCAAATGGGCCAGCAACCAAATAAATTGGTTTAAATCATTTTATGAAATGTTTTCAAAAGGTTTTAAAAGATATACAATACTAGAGAGAATGAGAGTTGTTCCGATAAAACAATAATGTTTCAAGTTTTGTAGTAAGAAATAGAAAGTTACGAGCTAAGAAAAGATTTTCATAATGCGAGGTAATAACCTAAGCATATTTTATTTAGTACGAGGAATAATCTTAAAGATGAGGGATTGGGGCAGCCGGCAGCACAAAGGATCCAAGGCAACGGTACGCATTAAATAGCTGGACCTCAGGTGAGAGAGAAGCTTCCCTAAGACACCGTGGTAGTTAGGTGATTATTAGGACGTTCCGTATCATCTCAAGGATCGGAACTACGTGGCTGGAGTCAGTAGTATAAGTGACAATTGTTTGTTTTGTGTGGTCACTTATACGAGGGTGACAAAAGCCACAATGTTATTGTGTGATTTGTGTGTGTTGATAGCATGCTTTTAGTTGTTTATGTTTGATGTAGTTCATTGTTATTGATTATGATAAGTAAATGGTTGATGGACGTCTGTTACGTCCTGAATAAGGAAACAAAAATGAAACGAAAGAGTTGAAAGAGTGATAAGAATGGGAGTAATGAAACAATGAGGTAGGAGTAACGATTAGGGATAAGAGATTGTGTGAAAGAGGGAGATAGGAGTTGTTTGGAAAGAAATTGATAATGATGATGATGAGAATGAGCCAGAGATGGGAAAGTGATGTAAATTGTTGGAAGGAAAAGTGAATTGAGGGGAGCTGGGCTCCTTAGCTTTCGGTTTTAGTCTGGGAACTAATGTTGAGTCAAGCTTGCTCCTCCATTAGCACTCAGCATGGTTTAGTCTGGGAATAGTGTTGAGTTGAGCTTGCTCCTCCACTAGCACTCAGCAGAATGGTGTTTTGAAAACAGTTTTAGAAAAGGGAGTTTTCATTAAGTGTTGAGAGGAGAAATATTTACAGAAAAGGGGATTATGAAACTAATTTTCGAAAAAGGTTTTGGGATGGGATTTTTGTGAAACAACATTTTCAAAGGATTCTATTTATGAAACAATCTTTTTGAAATGAGTTTTATGAAAAGGATTTTAGAAGTGATGCTTTTGAAAAGGTTTTTGAAATGAAATCTTTGAAGAAGCTTGTGAAACAGGATTTGTCAAAGGAGTTTTTATGAAACGATCTTTTTGAAAGAAGTTTTCTGAGAGGATGTTTCCGAACAACGTTTTCGAGAAAGTCTTACAAAATGATCTCTTTGAGAAAGTCGGTGAAAATAATACTTTTGTGAATGTTGGTGAGAATAAAGTCTTGAAAAGGTTTTTGGAAAGAGTGTTGATAAGAGAGTTGAGAAATGAGGTTCTCGGAAAGTGGTGAGATCAAAGATTTTGAGAAGGAAGATTGATGAATGGAAATGTGAGTCTATTGATGTGATCCCAGCTCTGTGCCTTGAGAGAAAGATTGCGCAAAGTTAGTGGTCGGGACTCACTGAAGGGATGCACGAAGGGTGAGCCGACCCATAGGTTAATTAAAAAGATAAAAGACTTTAAAAGATATTAACAACGAACGTGGTGAGATATGAGAGTTGACTCGAAGTAGTGGAGAGGAAGGAACTATAAGTATCTGCGGATACTTAGGACGAGATTGCATTAGGGGAGGACGATGACGGTGAAACGTCAAGAAGTCTAGAGTATTTTTGTAGACAGAAAGAACTCCATAAGTGGTGCACTAACGTGGTGGGCACTTGGTCTAATACCGTGGTAAGTTCTGTGCGCGCACTACAACAATACTGTCGCCCCCTACATTGCAAATCGAGAACAGTGCGAGGGACTGGAGTGGGGCATCTTGTTTTCCACTGCGAGGCAGTGTGCCATGTTATTATGTGAATTGATATTGAGGCGAAGCCTCCTGGTCTGGGACCATTTGTGACATGACAGTTGTCGTGCCCGCACGGTAAAGGTCTTGTACTCCTGTTTGCTTCCGACTAGGTGGATGGATGGCCGAGGAGATGTAGGCTTGAGATGTGAGTGCTAACTGCGAAAGAAACGCGTACCTCGATGATCCTTTAACTCCCCCGATCATTGATGGATATAATTCGATAAAACTTTATAAGGAAAGATTTATAATTGTAAGAATAAAGTTCGAGAAGTGCAAGGAATGAGAAAGAGATTGAGAAAGGAAGAGGGGAAGGATGTTGAGATCTACAAAAGAGATTGGAAATGAGTGTGGAGAGTTTAAAGTAATAAGATAAATAGGAATTATGGGTAATGAGGGTAGTATGTGTGCTTGTGTGTATGCTGTGTATTGTATGTGTGTATGTCCTATTATTATGCCTACCGTAATTCCACACCGTCGACGCTACGCGTCCGGATCGCTTACTCTCTCCTGTTCGTTGTCATATTGGGGCTGCTGATATCGCAACGGACAGACGGATCATTACATGGAGTCCATCACTCTAAACGTCAAGGAATTGGAGCTCAGTATGGTGACTTCACTTTCGAGGATGAAGATAGGGCGCAAGAAGAAAAGGAAGCTTCAACCTGTCATCTTCATCAGAAGTAGCGCAGCGGAAGCGGTAGTAGTAAATCCTAGTCTAGGCTATGGTTTGTGTTTTGAGTCAAGGATTACCAAGCAATGTGTCATTCTTGTAATACAGCCAAATCGAAAACATACTTTTGTAAAGTGCTTCACTTTGGAGGGAAAACCAATGTAACTTTTGAAATTTGTTATGAGTATTAATGTCAAATTATTTTAGGAAGGGAAGGTTTTATGAAAAAGATTGTTTGGTAACAACTTGATTTTCAAAAAAAAATAAAATCTGGCCTCAATTTTTACAACTTTAATGAGTAAAAGTAAACATTTTTGGTCACGAAAATTGGGCTGTTACACGCATGGTGAAGGGAAAGTCCTCCTTAGACCTCATGACTCATCCCTCCTAATCTACTCCTATTTTCTATTTAAATTTCATTTTCTTAATCCTTAAGAAGATGCACTTCACTTGGTCTTCTAGTCCTACACTTGGCCGCACCACACATATACACATACACATGCAATTTATTCTCATTTTGCCACATAGCATGAACTCATGTAGTAAGGCACACCTTTGACACATATACTTATATCATGCACATACCCATTGCACACATACATACATGCATATACAATCACATTCATGCCCTAATTAAATTTACACCTAAGTCCAAGTACACATACATATAGAAACTGTACATATATACACATGCGTACACACCTATAAAACACATTTTCTTATTTATTAAATCATTCATGCATAAGAATGATAATTCCTTTAAAATGCCAAAAATAGCAAGCACACACACACAAAACACCTTTTCATAAAAAAGTTTCTTGTAGAAAATTCAACATTTCCTTTAAAAGAATTTTAATCACATAATCATTTCCAAAAACTCAACTTTACATTATTTTATGAAAAATCATTTACCACTTTGAAAACGTGATTTAGAAAATTTATTTAAGAAAATTACTCTTTCAAAACACTTTTCTTAAAATAAATCTCTTCAGTGTTTTGAATTAATACGAGGAATTTGCGGGGTATTACAAAAGTTTCATTTTTATTTTTCTTAATGATTCAATTATTTCATGCATGTACACTCTAAACCTTTAGATTAAATTAATCTCATCATATATGCAACCTAAACAATGATCAAATATACTTTCCTACTTCTTTTTCTCATGGCCGAATACTAACATGCAAGCATGCAAGATATTTGATCCAATTTTCAACATATAAAAATCACAAAATCAAATCAAACATCACACCACATCACATACACAAATAACTCAAGTTCGTCACTTAGTCTTAAATAAAAATCAAGATTTACATTTTAAACTCAAAAATAACATGCATGTACTTAGAATTACTAGATCTAGCCCTATTAT
Organism: Crotalaria pallida; assembly: GCA_037953625.1. Classification (NCBI taxonomy): domain Eukaryota; kingdom Viridiplantae; phylum Streptophyta; class Magnoliopsida; order Fabales; family Fabaceae; genus Crotalaria; species Crotalaria pallida. The sequence continues at coordinate 32,678,729 of CM075653.1, forward strand.
ACACATGCATCAACTAAAAAGCATGGGATTCATTTTTATTCAACATGGCCGAATGGCCTCTTTACAAAGCATAGCACACATAACATCAAATACTTAAGCTAAATAATGTTTATACTTCAAAAATCATTTTAAAACTTGTCCTTTAAATTTTCTCTTACAAAACCGTGACATGCATCAAATAAAACATGATTTTTCTTCTTAAAATTAACATGCATGCTTCACTTTTTGCTTATTATGCATACAAATCAACAAGATCATGGTCAAATCAACATGGGAAGTAAAAGATCTCAACTTCATTCTCAAGCAAACTCAAATCATATATTTATTCATGAAGAATTCACACAAACACATCATGGATCACCACTTAAACAAGAAAATTTAACATGCAAGACTAAAGATCTTAGATCTATCATTAATCAAGTTCAAAGCACAAATTATTTATAAAATCCTTTCTTAAAAATAACATAGCTCTCGGTTTTAACAAGAAATTTCAACATGCAAGAAGATTTATTTTACTTTACCATTTATTAGTCTTAGATCATAGATTAACTTGTCAAATAATCACATAAACACACATGGATCATGGTTTAGAACAAGAAAAATATACATGCATGAAAGATCTATGTTAAGCTTCACAAAATCTTAAGCAAAACTCTAGATCTTTAGGTTTGAGTTAGAAAAATGCTTAGATCCAATCAAAGAAGTCTCAACCGAATCACAAACATAGAGTCACAAATATTACAACTTACTTTTAGTCCATGAAAGTCCAAGATCAAGAAAGAATAACACATAAATTTACTTTACAAATCATAAGAATAGACATGCAAGGAGAAAACAAGAGAGATCTACAAACTAAAAAGAAAAACTAGACTATTACATTCTTGTTCTTCGAATCTTCTACTAAGAAGGTTGGTTCTTTAAGCTCCTAGCACATAGATCTTCAAGGGAAAGGCTTGATCAAGTTTTGGATCTCCTTCTTCTTCCTCCTAAGGCTCACGGCCGACCCTCTTTCTCTCTTTCTCTATTTCTTTTCTTTTTCTCTCAAAGAGGTGAATGGGCTCTTTGAGTGTGTTTTGGTGTTTTGGAAGAAATGGGTGTGATGAAGAGAAAATGAACTAAGGCTTTACACATATATAAACCCACGAGTTTCCCTCTTTTGTCCTTAAGTCTTGGTTGAGTAATGCATCAAGGGAAGGGGCGGTTTGGTCTCTACAAAAGTTTGCATGGGTGGAGGTTAACAAAGTCAAGGAGACAAGAGAGAATATACTATGTTTCTAGGGGTCACTTAGGGCTAATGCGTAGTTTGCTCTTAGTTAGGGTTTTTGCTACTTAGTTGGCTTATAGTTCTAGTTTGGTTCCTTTGGTTTCTTACTCTCTAAGTTTCTAGAATCCTAAACTTATGCACACACATGCACACACGTACATACATATAGCACACACATACATACACCTACACACTAACCGTAGCATACACATACATACATACATAGCTTGCATTTTTATTTCTAATCACATTTGCTTAAAATTATTAATTCACATAAAATTTCAATTAATTCTAGGAAATCACATGCGCACAACCATTTTCATGCATGACACACTACACACACATTAAATCAAGCACACATCACACAAAATTCATGCCAAAACAACACCACAAAACACATTTTCTTAAAAATTTGTATTTCTTAGATTCTGAAAATAAATTTTTATAAATCATTCCAGAAAATTCTAAAAATTACATTTTCAAATTCTAGGTTTCAAAACGATCGTTTTCATATAAAAATCATAAGATTCCGAGTTACTGTATAAAAGTTATGAATTTTCAAAGATAACAGACCCAGAAATTTCATTTTTAACAAAATCATCTTTTAATAAAAATCACATTTTTGAAAATCATTTTCCACCTCAACAAAATCATTTATTTTTCACTCATGAAAATATTTTGTTTATAAAAATCCATGGAAATCAGCACTTCATTTCTTCTTTACGAAAAATACTTTTTCTGAAAATCATAATTTCAAGGTCTCTTTTGTCAAAAATCGTTTACGCACGTACGGGAAAAATGCGGGGTGTTACATTCTCCCCAACTTGAAGATTTCTCATCCTCGAGAAATGCCGCGCAGAGTCTGGCTAATCCGTGAACACATAGCTCCTTGAAGAAATTCTTTTCCCTTGCAACTGTAACAGTTGTCGCATTCTTGAAATTAACACCATCGATTCCTCATTCTCTTGAGCAAATCAAACGGATCACTTGCAAAAGTAATCCCTCGAAGAACTTTCAATAACAAATAGGGTGGGTTAAAAACAACACGGTTTCACTGACAACAAAGAGCTGGGGTTCAAAGGCATCAAAACAGCATCAAGATAGCAGGGTTACATTTGTTTAGGGTCAAGACACCACCACGCCTAGGGTTACATCCTTATCGACAATTCAAGCCTAAACAAGCTATTCCTCAAAACCTCACATTTCCAACTACTCCCCAACTTAAATGACTCATATTTCTCAACACTACTCCATCATCATAAACTTAACCTCTAAATACTCCTATCCTTCACCACTCTTTGATCAATTCCTACAAAATTTCCCATTACTTAACTCCAATCTATCCTCTTATTGTCTTACGTTTCACTAAATACCTATCCTCTTTAGACTCCCATGATCACTATTCCATCCTCCTTTTGCTCTAACAACCACTAATCCTCAAGGAACACACACTATCTCACTTCCTATCTTAAACACTTGATCACATAACTTAGACACTCTAAACCCTTTTTCCATTCTCCACAATTTTCCTCATATGCTAAACCATTAAAAGTCCTCAACTTAAAGACCTATGATCCATTACCATATCAAATCTTAGATTTTTACCTAACCTTGGGTCAATACTTAAGGATTCTATCCACAAATTCCACCATCTTACCAATTCGACTTTACCATGTCATTACTTATTTACCTCTTCCTAACCCTTTGCCAACTCAAATCAAGACACTTATAGCTCTAAATCCTCATTTTTACCTTAATTTATTCCTTATCTTACGACCATCTAAACCATTAATTTAACTGCTCTGGCCTCAAAATTCTTAATCCAAATCACCTTACATAACTCACCACTCATCTAAGACTCCAAGAATACTCCTATCTTCTCCAAGACTCATACTTCTCTTAATTCATACCTACTACTCCTTATTCCCCTTGGTTCATATAATTCTTGCCTAACATCACTTCACAACTTACTTCATATCTTAGGGATATCTACTGGACTGGGTAAGGTGTCAGGGTCCAAAAATTCACATAAATTTTTTTTAGGAAAAAGGTAAATGCCCAGTTAAAAGATCAAAAGAGAAAGCTTTGGGTTCATTAACAATCAAGGCTTTGTCAAAAACAGAGGCTAGGATTTTCAGAAAAGGCTTTTCAAACATCGTGCCAAAACAGTTTGGCAGTGCATAGGGTTCTTACAAGAAAAGCTCCAACAAGAAAAGAAGGGTTCTAGTCGCAAAACAAATCTTATGGATTAAGGGTCACTGTAAACACAAGGGGTTCATATAAAAGATGAGTTCAGTCAAAGAAGGTTCGAATCAAGAATTAACGTTCCTTGACGGCTGTAACACCCCGATTTGGCAACCTGAAAACTATAGGTGTTTCTGGTAAAATTTAGGGCCATTTTTTTTAAAACACACAAGATGAGAACACAAGGCACAATTACGTGTCAGATCATGTTCTCATATTGTTTCATTCTCTTCAAGTTCCAAACCGGAGTGTCCCGCGACACCACCCTTTGAAACTCTTCTTTTTCTAAAACAATCGTTAAATAAAAGTACCCATTTGATTTCTTCTTAAATCATTAATGTAACATCCCAAACATTACCTATATTGTAATTTATGTCATGATGGTCTTAGGGTAGAAGAAGTGAGAGCAAGAGTGAGAAACTTAGCCAAATTAGCATGCAATCTTAGGTTTAAAACATAGGAACTTAGGAAATTAAAATAATAAGACTGGTAGCTTAAAACATAAATTCCACTGTTGGATATGAAGTAGGATAGGTGAGGAAGCTTGCTTTAAAATTTGAGGAAGATCCAACGGGTAACGAAGAAGTTATGGCCTCTCAAAGTCTGGGTACTGCAAAATTGAGCAGCTTAATCGATTAAACTGCAGCTTAATCGATTAAACTGCAGCTTAATCGATTAAGGTCAGAAAATGGAAAATGGCTTAATCGATTAATAATCGATTAGAGGCTGTAGATGCTGAAAAAAAAATAAAGGTGCGTCCACCTCTTAGTTCTTGAGAAACTCGAATTCTCTCTCTCCTAGGGCACCAAATCCTCCATTTTCATCAATCAATCCTCAAGAGGAACACTCCAAGTCCATCCCCAAGTCCTTCCTTGTTGCTCCAAGTTCCTCCCTCTCTTTTGAATTGTGGCTCTTTCTCAAGTGAGTTCCAAGCACAAATTCTCTCTTTATCTCGAAGAGCTTGAGGTAAGGAGTGGGTTATAGTGAGTATTACCTTACTCTGGGGTTTAGTTTACAATATGCATATAATGGGTACTAAGAGTTATGTGTTAGTTTAGGTTGTTATACTATAGGGTAGTAAATAACTAGAGCTTATGACATAGGAAAATTAATTAGATGATGATATGCTTTATTGTGAATATTTGGTATATAAGCTTGTGACTTGGTGTTGTTTATAATTGAAGTGCTCATTTCGTTAAATGATTGAGTTATGATTTTATTTTAAAAACCAAGGCAAAGAATGGAAATTAAGTATGAATTAAGGATAATGGTGATGATATTAATAAAGTTGTTGATTTGTGCTAATTAAAATTATAAGACATAATTGAGATGATTTGATAATGTAAAGGTGTTATGTTGTGACTGGTTTGAATAAGGTACTTGTTAAAAAGTTTAAGTGGTTGAAAGGAGTAATGAAATGGTTGATATGAATAAGAGGAAATGTTATTATGGAAAATGAATATGAAATATACCCGGACGTAGTAAGACGTGAGTGCACAGGGGTGCAGACGCAGTAGGTCGTGACCAATGGTAAAATGAAATAAAATATACCCGGACGCAGTAAGACGTGAGTGCACAGGAGTGCAGACACAGTAGGACGTGACCAGGGGAGAATGAAAATATATACCCGGACGCAGTAAGACGTGAGTGCACAGGAGTGCAGACGCAGTAGGACGTGACCAGGGGAGAATGAAAATATATACCCGGACGCAGTAAGACGTGAGTGCACAAGAGTGCAGACGCAGTAGGTCGTGACCAGGGGAGAATGAAAATATATACCCGGACGCAGTAAGACGTGAGTGCACAGGGGTGCAGACGCAGTAGGTCGTGACCAGGGGAGAATGAAAATATACCTGGACGCAGTAAGACGTGAGTGCACAGTAGTGCAGACGCAGTAGGTCGTGACCAGGGACAGATTGAAAAGAATTATGAATATGATTAAAGTGGAAGGAATAAATGACTTTATGAAAATGATGTATAAGAATGAATATGCAAGATTGACTTGAGAAACCAATGGAATACTTTGATAATGAATTGTGATTTCTTGAGTTTTATTATATTGTTATTAAATTGTTAAATGTGTATGGCTTGGTATAGCATTATGTCGTAATTGGAAACTATTTCCCCATTTTATGAGTAATGTTCACTCCTTACTACTTCCACAGGTATTGAGGTTTGAGCTTGCAATACTTTTGGCCGAGCAGGACTACACTCCACCCCGTGGAATGTTGTGAAATTAATTAGAAGAGAGAGTTATTTATTATGTTTAAAATTTAGTTTTCTTTTGATTTGTTATATTTCATTCGTGCAAGCCCTGAATATGTTTTATTGGATTAGCAGGGCATGAAAATTAAATTATTGTGTTTATAAATATTTTCTGAACTGTACTGGTTGACAGGTTTATAAAAGTTATTTTTGGGAAAGTCCGATAAACAGAGGACACTCTGTCGGATTTTCGTTAAGATTTAAAACGAAATTTTCAAGTCCATATTTTTATAAAACTCAGTTTAATTAAATATTTGTGAGGGTGTTACATTGTGGTATCAAAGCAGTTTTTCCTCGTCCTGAAGGGAGTAACTCATTACTCCTATAGTTACTCATCAAGCGAGTAACTTGTAGTTAGATATCAAACTGCTTTGTGGTTTTGTTAGGTATTATTGCTAGCATGATAATTGGTATGGTTACAAAGTCGAGTGCAGTGAGTACTCTAGGTTCCTTCCAGTTTATTGAGTGATTTTATTAGTGCGATTAGTATATGACAATTTATTTCGAAAAGCATGGTAAGCATTAGAAAATCTTTTCTAAGTTCCTTTAAACTATGTTCAGTTTACCATGCTAAAATTGAAATCTTGTGGAAAATAATGAGTCATATTTTAAAGTGGATGAATTACGAGACTAAGTATAACAATACCCCAACGGCTAGAGCACTAAGTTGCTACCCCATCGAGAGGAAGTGATCTTTAGTTTCGCGCCAAGTAAACCAATTCTAAATGTGACACACAAAACAAGGTTTCAACGTTTTAAAACCAATAGGTTGAGTGATTCGAACTTAAGTAAGACGAGAATGGTCTTATCACTAATATGATGCATGTTTGAGCCTGATCACCTCAAGCATACATATATTGGGAGATATCACCATCCTGTCCTTAAGTTTCGGCGAGTATTTTGGGAATTGAGGAAGATCCCAAATTTAGAAGGATTAGAAGTTTAGTTAGCTGTAATAGTTGCTAGAATTATGTGCATAGAATAGAAAATAAGAAACCCTCAAGTAGTACGTAGCGTTGGTTTAGGTCTAAACAATTAAATGCTTGAAAACCTTAGGCGATTGCTTAGAGCTAGGATGTATGTTCGATATATGTATGTATATATATATATATACATGTATAGGTACGATGCTACATGCTGTCTTGTGTTCGTCTAAATTATAAATTGTGCATTTGAATGATACCTGCAATTGTTCGAACATGTGAATGTTGAAACTGTTTTGGAGCATAACACCATTTCTGAAAACCTCTTTATAAAATAGTGTTGCTATCAAAGGATCGAGTGGTTCCCAAGTAAAATAATTTTAAAGTCAGGAACCATTTGATATTTAAGTGTGATAGTAACCAACGTGAATTTCCATGTTTTGAAATTGAATTCAAAATGAATTCCACTGTTTTAACAAAATCGGAAATCCTTCCAAATTGAGTGCTAAGCCGTATCATGAAATTTCGGAAAAGTTAGTGAGTGAACAAGGGATTCCTAGGTAATCGAGCGGTGAATTCATTCTTTTAAACAATTCCATGTGACTTTACTCAATTCGGAATGAAGCTTAGTTTCCAGACTCAAAGTCAAAGGGAATGGAACTATTTTAATTTATGAAGAAGCATCAAAGTAAACTTTCTAATCAACCACATATTCCCTTTCTCATTGAGTTTGCTAATCTTGAGTAATTTCATATTCCTTCATTTAAGTTTCCCCGAAGTTAGATGAAGGTAACTTGTTTCGAAAAAATATGCTTCGATTTACAAAGATTGTTTTTGGAATTTCATCCGAGTTATTTGGCATGATAATATCAAGGTTTTAAAGTGTAAAATAAATTTTCATGATTTAATCTTTTCGTAAGAATTGTACGTAAAACAAATCAAAATGTTTTTCCATTAAGAAAAGAATTCGATTTTTCAAAAACCTTAATTCTATCTTCATACCACCACATCAATATTTTTCTAATACGCTACTTTTACTATATATATGTATATATATAAATGCATGAATGATCTTCTTGAAACTCCGTATCGACTTTTAAAATGTGTAAGTACTCTTTTCGTATGGGGATTGTATTTATTGAACTTTAATCCCCATACATGGTGATTACTTTTATCAAAGTTTTGGCATAGCATTTGAATGGTTTGATTATTTGAAACTTTGCTTAAGTGTGTGTAGATGTAAGCCTAACCTGAGGTTAGTCCAGGTAGATCATGGCTAGATTAGGAAGAGCTAGAGTTTAAGTCATGATTGATGGTTGTAAACATGTGTTGATCTAGAATGTTGTTGAGCATGTTTGAATTTTGAATGATGTGTATGTAATAAATGCTTACTTGAATAATGAATGTGTTTGATTAGGACTTAAGAGTAGTACATAAGTTGTATGTACTTGGGTAGAGTAGGCTCAAATCCCTGTGGATGCTGTCGGATAGAAAGGGTGTAGAAGTAGATTTGGGTTGCTCTGAGTGCTTCAGTTGTTAAGTGTCAGTGCTGTTAGAGAACCTGACCACGATGTTACCATTGATGGATTTCAGATTGGGATGGGCACCTCAATCTTTTTAGTTATTAATCGCTGATATCATTGGGAAACTTTAATTAGCACAAAACCAAACAGGCAATGAAGGAAGGAATTCGCCGGAATAGTCGTATTCCCAACCCTTATTGTAAAATCCCTTGAGAAAATCCAGATGACCTTAGAAAACTATATCCAATCGTTGGGAGAATCGTACCTGATTATTGAAACCCAAGACCAAGTAGGAGTCTTCCTAGTAGGACTCTTGAAATGAGGGACTGCCAATAGTGTAAAACCTTGAAAACCTTAGAGCATTTCGCCTCGAAAACTAACCAAATTGAACCATAAGTTGTATTCTTCATTGAGTGCAAGAGTCCAGTGGCGCACTAATGCAAAATGGTATGTCGATTCCAAGTGGGGGAGTAGAACCAAAAAGAAGTGAGTTTCGTAGTTAGAAGACCCTTTGTCTGGGATGGTTCTCCATTTGAAGGAATTGAACGGAATTTCGGGGACGAAATTCCAATAAGTGGGGGAGAATTGTAACATCCCAAACTTTACCTATATTGTAATTTATGTTATGATGGTCTTAGGGTAGAAGAAGTGAGAGCAAGAGTGAGAAACTTAGCCAAATTTGCATGCAATCTTAGGTTTAAAACATAGGAACTTAGGAAATTAAAATAATAATATTGGTAGTTTAAAACATAAATTCCACCGTTGGATGTGAAGTAGGATAGGTGAGGAAGTTTGCTTTAAAATTTGAGGAAGATCCAACGGGTAACGAAGAAGTTATAGCCTCTCAAAGTCTGGGTACTGCAAAATTGAGCAGCTTAATCGATTAAACTGCATCTTAATCGATTAAACTGCAGCTATATCGATTAAGGTCAGAAAATGGAAAATGGCTTAATCGATTAATAATCGATTAGAGGCTGTAGATGCTGAAAAAAAATAAAGGTGCGTCCACCTCTTAGTTCTTGAGAAACTCGAATTCTCTCTCTCCTAGGGCACCAAATCCTCCATTTTCATCAATCAATCCTCAAGAGGATCACTCCAAGTCCATCCCCAAGTCCTTCCTTGTTGCTCCAAGTTCCTCCCTCTCTTTTGAATTGTGGCTCTTTCTCAAGTGAGTTCCAAGCACAAATTCTCTCTGAGGAAACCGCAATTGGTGGTTGAAACAACTAAGGAACACTAGGAACACACCTAGAAGGGGGGGTTGAATAGGTGTAAAAGAAACCTTGAAAGATTTTCGAAGGAAATAAATCGAAACAATCAAAACAAAATATTTTTGCAAATTCTACAGCATTTAATCGATTAACCTGAAATTTACTCGATTAAGCCTGAAAGTTCAAATTGTCTTAATCGATTAAACGAACACTTAATCGATTAAATCTATCAGAAACTGAAAAATCACTTTTCAATCGAATACGAAAATCAATCAATTAACACGTAAGATCAGAGATTCAGCGAAAACAATTAACACCTATATTCTTATTGATTTCCTAGTTATGAAAATGATTTTCCCTTTATCAATTTGAACAATAAAGATTCAATTCAATCAATTATGAAAATCACTCTTTTCTAGGTTTTCAACCAAGAACGCAATCAAATGACTTGAATATAAAGAGTAAGGGTTTAGAGATACGACACAGTGATTTATCCTGGTTCACTTTCACCCGCTTGAAAGCTACATCCAGTCCCCTCTTCAACCAAGAGAGATTCTTCACTATGAGGAATTAGAGTCTTGCTAGCCTACAAGAGATAACCGACACCCTTGCCTTGTAATCCTATTGATCTTCTCTCTAATCTAACCTCTACCCCTTGTTGATAATCGACACAACAAGTCTTCAATTGCTTGATGATAATCCACACATCAAGGCTTCTCCTTGCTTGATTCACAATCAAGACTTCTTCTTCTTCAATGAACGTTGCTTGATGATAATCGACACACCAAGGCTTCTTGTTTGTTGTAGTGGCTTGCCTTATTGCAAAGATTACAACTCAATGAATACACATAACAATCCTAATGAATCTCAATCAATAGCTATGACAAATCACACAAGAGATTCAAAGGTTCTTGATCAAAGAATATGAAAATAGAAAAGCTTTGATCTTTGAAATTGAGAGAGAATAGAGTGACTGGATTCTTTAAAAAATGAATATCAAAATGATAGGTTATGATCACAAAGGTTAGGAAAAGGTTTTTATAGAATACCCAAAAGTTATGGCACTTGAAAACTGATTTTGAGAAGTGAAAATCGTATTTTAAAAATCAGTTCAGCAGTACTTAATCGATTAAATCTTTACTTAATCCAGTACTAATCGATTAAATATGTTCTTAATCGATTAAACATATCTGATACTTGTTTAAAACTTGTTTTCTCAAAGCCAAACCTTTCCTTTAAAACCTTTAAGCCACCTATTGATTCTAGGTTAAGTGAAAACTCAAATTATGATTTAATCATGACTTATGAATGAGATTCACTACCCTCTAAACAAACTACCCAAATGAAAACCTATGAAGCTTGAGAGGCAAAAGATAAAACAAAAACAATTACACTCAAACTTAAGTCTTCATGAGCTTGTTCTCTCTTCTTCACTTGATGTTTGTTGTTCCTTGTTGAACTTGAACTTGATCATCACATGATAGCTTGTTCAAAAAAATTTGTCATTATCAAAACATTCATCATGGAACTTACAATCTCCCCCTTTTTGAAAATGACAAACCATGTTTTGAAGTTCTCCAAAAGTTCTTTGAAGTTGTTGATGCTTTAAAAATTTGAATCCAATTGAGATAAGCCTGATTCTCCCCCTATCTTCAACAACTTAGCTCAACCTACATAAAAACAACCATTCTCCAAACAAACATCTAAAAATCATAATATTTATCCAACAATCATTTCTCCCCTTTGAGAAACATTCCATTCAATTCAAAACATCATATTTCTCCCCCTTTGGCATTATCAAAAAGTAATATATACCAATTGAAATATAACATCTAAGCCAAGGTAAGAAATCAATGATCATTACTTTACAACATTGATACCAATTGAACAAATACAATAGAACTATACTTTTAAATGTGATATCAATTGGCAAGAGAATATAACAATGAAATATGATACCAATTGAGAACTAAAATGTCATAATATCACTTAACAAAGAAGATATCAATTGTAAAGAAGTATCAATAATCACAAAAACATGATAATCAACTAATGATCTCTCAATGATACAAATTGAATTAATTAAACATTTAGAAAAGTAATACCAATTGAGGAGATACCATATGAAGTTCACAATCTAACCATAACATTTGTACCATATTGTAGGACTTCTTTTGATACCAATTGAAGATGAAATATGAATAACACTTGTAAGCTCTCTTTGCTCTTCAATCATACCTACAAAACAATCATGCTTTGCTTTTTGGTATCCAAATGGTTTTGGATCCATTTTTGTTAGTGTAGGGACTTTCACCCTTTTTCATCCAAACAAAATCTCCTTTAGGTATACCATGCACTTTAATATAACACACATTTGAAGTATGTCCATGAGTACCACAATAGAAACATGTTGGTGCATTTGAAAAATCAACTTTAGAAAAATCAACAACATTTCTATGAGATTTACTCTGAGCATTAGTATAACCCAAACCAAACTTGTTTGAATTTTCTCTTTGAAAATTTTACAATGTGCGCAATCTAATGTCACCACTTGTGAAACTTGCAAGCTTATTTTTCAAAATAGCATTTTCATCTTTAAGCAACTTGCAATTCTCACAATCAACCACAATATTCACTCTACTAGCACAATCACAAGAAGAACTAGCATATATAAGATCAAGAGTTTCATTTTCAAGATTAAGCTCATCAACTTGTTTTTTAAGATCTAAAATCCCTTTTTGATGTTTCAAAATGAGCTTCTTCCTTTCAATGTTTTTCAAAGCTAGTTTTTCAAGTTGTTCATGCATTTCTTCATAAGCATTATATAACAATTCATATTTAGAAGAAATTTCGGATTTAGTATGACTTACATCGCTTTCCTCGCTTTGATAACTTGATTCATCATTTGAACTTTGTTCTTCATCATCTACTAGAGTGATGAGCATTTTATTTCCCATTATTCCTTGCATTATTTTACTCCTATTATTGATACTTGTTGCCCATTTGACATTGATTAGCTTGATTTATTGATTTAGAGTTTATTGGACTAATATTCCGAATATTGTTTAATTTGGGATTATTTGGCCTAATTAATTCTATTTCTATTTTCAGGTCATATGTGGCACAAGGACACTTTGGGAAGTTTGGAAATGAAGATTGAAGTATTGAAGTGAAGATTGTAATTTGCATTTAGGTCCCTTTTTAATTGTAATTTTCAGAATAGTGTTTCTTAGGACTTGGGCCCATGTTTTAGGCCCATTTTCATGTCTAAAGAGGGGAAATTCGTGTAACCCCCAAGACACACTCCCATTTCAGATTTCTCACTCTCTCTCTAGGTTAGAACTTCTCTCTTGGCTCTCCCAAGTGGTGGTGGCTGCTAGGGTTTTGTTCTTCCCCATTTCTACTCGTTTTTCTTCATTTATGGCCATGGAAGGCTAGACTTCAAGGGTTAATCCCTTTGGTATTGTATTATCTACTCTTGAGCTCTTGTTATTAATGCAATTTCATTTTCTCTTCTCTGTTTTCATGTTTATCGATGTGTAGTGGTTTGCTTAATTCCATTTCGTAGAGATAATACATGAATATAAATGCTTAATTTGTATTAACTCGTAAAAACTCCAATTCTGGTTTCTGATGCTTAATTAGAAGTTAGGGTTTGGAGTGATAACTGAATTTTCGCTTAGTATTTGGTTATCACGAGTTGGACAGAGGAGAGGAGAGGAATCGATCTTTAGTGAGCTAGGATTGAGTAGTGTACGTAGCCAAAGGGGTTTGCCCGCTTTTGTTTCTGATTTTCTTAGTTTTTATATTCTGTTTATGTTTTGTTCTTCACATTTGTCACACACAAAAACCCCCCCATTTTACTGCACACTACGTGTTTGATACTTTGCCTAGACCGATATTCGCTGGGAAACGACCTAGGATCACCTTCCTAGTACTACAGAATAAACACCTTTTATTTTGATCGGGTACGGCCTCGATCAAAATTTGGCGCCGTTGCCGGGAACTATCGGTTCTTGCCAAAGATCATACAGTAGTTAATTAGATTAGTTAGTGTAGTTAGTGTGTGAATAAGCATTCTGATAACTGATTGAAAGTTGCCATGTTTGCTGATTTGCTGTTCTGCACAACTGATGCTATTCTAGTGATTCTGTGAGTGCCATTCAACATAGCTGCGGGTGGAATTTTTGCACGAAAATTGGTATCCACACTTGTTTCATCATATATTAGTGTTTTGATGCATCACAGACACTCAGATATGCACTGGTTGTGAGTTCCAGAAAAATTTTCCAAGTTTCAGCAGCACTTACTATAAATAGGCATAACTTTTGATCAGTAACTCGGAATTTGACGAATTTTATATCAAATCGAAGGGAATTTTCTGAATAATCTGATTTTTCTGACTTCGTCAGAAAACCCCTTCGTTTGGATCCTGAAAAAGCTTGTTTACTATTTCTTTTTTATTTTACAAGTTCTATTTTCTTAGTTTTTGGTCACTGTTTTAATTCTTTGACTTGGTTCCCTTTTGAATTTTGTCCTCAAACTTTCTGTGATATGTTTTCATGATTTTAGGGTGCTGAAAAAAATAAAGAAAAAAATTTTAAAAAATAATAAATTTTGGTCATGCATATCTGTTACAGTATGCTATGGTTGATGCTGTTCTGTTCAGTACATGACTAGGGGCAACCCAAGTTATTTGCATCCTTATAACCCTGAAATTGATAGAACTTATCACAGATTAGTTAGACAAAATAGGAATCAGTCATTAGATAGTGAGTCAGAGTCATCTTATAGTCCATCTAATTCTGATTCTGTTTCTATTTCTTCTATTCCTTCTACTTTTATTCAATCTGATTCTATATATTGTGATAACATGGCTCAACCCCCACCAAGGGAAAGGACACTTAGGGAGCTGGCTGCACCTGACTTCACTATTGAAGACTCGTGTATCCGGTATCCTGATGAGGATGTTCCTTTTGAGCTTAGAACAGGACTAATCCATTTGTTGCCCAAGTTTCATGGTCTTGCAGGTGAGGATCCTCATAAGCATCTCAAGAAATTCCATATAGTGTGCACCACAATGAAACCACATGATGTGCAAGAGGATCATGTCTGTCTCAGAGCATTTCCACATTCCTTAGAGGGTCTAGCACAAGATTGGTTATCTGACTTGGCCCCTGGTTCCATCACAAGCTGGGATGACTTGAAGAGGGCATTTCTGGAAAAATTCTTCCCTGCAAATAGGACCACTGCAATCAGAAAGGAAATTTCTGGTATCAGGCAACAACATGGAGAAAGTCTCTATGATTATTGGGAGAGATTCAAGAGGTTGTGTGCTTCCTGCCCTCACCATCAGATCTCAGAGCAGCTTCTCATCCAGTACTTTTATGAAGGTCTCAACTTCATGGAAAGAAACATGGTAGATGCTGCAAGTGGGGGTACATTGGGAGATATGACACCCTTACAAGCCAGGAGCAAAATTGAGAAGATGGCTTCCAACTGTCAACAATTCCATGCAAGAAGCAACAGTGATGCAATAGTTGTGAGGGATGTAAATGATGTTGGTGCAGACTCGGGCAAGGTTGAGAAGCTTGAGCAGAAAATTGATTCTCTCACAACATTGGTCACACAATTGGCTGTCAATCAGAAAAAGATGATACTTCCTGCTAGAGTGTGTGGCATATGCACATCCATTGAGCACCCCACAGATGCATGCCCTTCCCTTCAGCAGCAACAGCCGATGACAAGTGGTGACCAACCCGAGGCCTATGCAGCAAACATATACAACAATAGAGGCCCACAACAACATAATCATGACCTCTCTTCCAATAGATACAACCCTGGATGGAGGAACCATCCCAATCTGAAGTGGTCTGATCAACAACAACCTCCTCCTAATGTTCCATTTCAGAACACCGCTGGACCGAGCAGACCACCATATGTACCTCCTCCAATCCAACAGCAAAGGCAACAACAGCAGCAAGTGGTTCATCCTTCACCATCAGCCCCTCCATCCAACCAACCTACCTTGGAGGAGTTGGTGAGGCAAATGACCATGCAAAACCTTCAATTTCAACAAGAGACTAGAGCATCCATTCAGAGACAAGAGGCATCCATTCAGACTTTGACAAATCAGATGGGTCAAATGGCAACTTCTCTCAACAACTTGCAATCTCAAAATTCTGACAAGTTGCCATCCCAAACTGTGATCAACCCTCAGAATCAGAATGTGAGTGCCATCAACCTGAGGTCGGGAAAGCAGATTGTCACACCCACACCACAACCTAACCTCAACAATGATGCTCTAGCTTCCTCTAAAGGGAAGAGCCAAGTGGTAGATGAAGGTGAGCATGCTAGCACCAAAGAGAATCATCCAACTCAACCCTCCTCGACTTCAACCACAAGCCCTGCTGTTGTCCTACAACCTCCTCCTGTTCCTCTTCCATTCCCACCAAGAGTGCCTCAAAACAAAAGGGTGGAAGAGGTGGACAAGGACATTCTTGACACATTCAGGAAGGTGGAAGTCAACATACCCCTTCTTGATGCAATAAAACAGATTCCAAGGTATGCGAAGTTCCTTAAGGAGTTGTGCACTCATAAGAGAAGACTCAAGGGCAATGAGAGGATAAGCATGGGAAGGAATGTCTCCGCTCTCATAGGTAAACCTATCCCTCACATTCCTGAAAAATGTAAGGATCCTGGAACTTTCTCTATACCTTGCATCATAGGCAATGTTAAGTTTGAAAATGCTATGCTAGATTTAGGAGCATCCATAAATGTCATGCCTATGTCTGTTTTTAAGTCTCTTTCTCTTGGACCTCTTCAACCTACGGGTGTAGTGATTCAATTGGCAAATAGAAGTACTGCCCACCCCGCAGGTTTGATAGAGGATGTCTTGGTTCGGGTTGAAGAGTTGATCTTCCCTGCTGATTTTTACATACTTGATATGGAAGATGACTCTCCCCGTAATGTTGTTCCTATTATTTTGGGGAGGCCATTTTTGAAAACAGCCCGAACCAAGATAGATGTGCATTCAGGTTCACTTTCCATGGAGTTTGATGGCAGTGTGATCCGATTTGACATTTTCCATGCTATGAAACATTTTCCTGAGGATCACTCTGTTTTCCATATGGACTTGCTTGATGATTTGATAGATGAGCATATGCTTGACTTTTTGCATCATGATTTTGAATTGCCATCTTTCACTGATTCATTTCCTTGTCCATCATGCACTAACTCTGGATGGTGCACCGCATGCACTGAAATAGCCCAGTTTTTAGACTCTGCTACTGCATCTGATGATTCATATGTTATAGATTCAGATTATGCTAACCCTAACCCCATATCTGTTATGCATGAGTCTGATTTACTTGTTCAGGTGCAGGCAGCAGAATCCATTTCTGCTGTCCCTTTAGTTCCATCTATTATGCAGGCACCCTCATTGGACCTGAAGCCCCTCCCTCCTCATCTCAAATATGCTTACTTGGAGGATGAGCAGAAACTCCCAGTGATCATCTCTACCTCACTTTCTGTTGATCAAGAGGAGAAACTACTGGATGTGATAAGAAAGAACAAGAGGGCAATTGGATGGACTTTAGCGGATATTCCTGGAATTAGCCCCTCCATGTGCATGCACCGCATTTTGTTGGAGGATGGGGCTAAACCAGTGAGACAACCCCAAAGACGATTGAACCCCCAGATTCTTGATGTGGTTAAGAAAGAGGTCACCAAGCTGCTCCAAGCGGGTATCATCTACCCAATTTCAGATAGCACTTGGGTGAGCCCGGTGCAAGTTGTCCCCAAGAAGTCTGGTGTCACAGTTGTAAAAAATGAGAAGGATGAGCTGATTCCCACTAGAGTGCAGAACAGTTGGAGAGTCTGCATTGATTACAGAAAGCTCAACCAGGCGACTCGCAAGGATCATTTCCCTCTCCCCTTCATTGATCAGATGTTGGAGCGCCTGGCAGGTAAATCTCATTATTGCTTCTTAGATGGATTCTCTGGTTATTTTCAAATTTGCATTGCACCAGAGGACCAACATAAGACCACATTTACCTGTCCGTTTGGAACATTTGCATATAGAAAGATGCCTTTTGGCCTATGCAATGCTCCTGCCACATTTCAAAGATGTATGATGAGTATTTTCGCTGACTTGCTCGAGCATTGCATAGAGGTCTTCATGGATGATTTTAGTGTTTATGGCTCCTCATTTGATGCATGTCTTGATAATTTGACTAAGGTGCTTAACAGGTGCATTGAGACTAACCTTGTCTTGAATTTTGAAAAATGCCACTTCATGGTAGAACAAGGCATAGTCTTAGGGCACATTGTTTCACACAAGGGCATAGAAGTTGACCCTGCTAAGCTGCATGTAATATCACATTTGCCTTACCCCTCTTGCGTGCGAGAGGTGCGTTCTTTTCTTGGTCATGCAGGTTTCTATCGCAGGTTTATTCAGAACTTTAGCAACATTGCCCTTCCTCTTTCCAAGTTGCTTCAAAAGGATGCCCCATGGGAATTTGGAGACCAATGCAAGAGGGCATTTGATGAATTGAAGAAAGCACTGACCACCACTCCCATCATCCAACCACCTGATTGGACCCTCCCATTTGAGCTCATGACTAATGCTTCAAATTATGCTTTGGGAGCAGTTCTCTCCCAAAGGGTTGGTAAGCTGTCGCATGTGATTTATTATGCTTCTAGGACTTTAGATGCAGCACAGGTTAATTACACAACAACTGAAAAAGAACTTTTGGCTATTGTTTTTGCACTTGACAAGTTTAGATCATATTTGCTTGGTTCTAAGGTTGTAGTGTACACTGATCATGCTGCTCTGAAGTATCTTTTGAAAAAGACAGATTCCAAACCTAGGTTGATTAGGTGGATGTTGCTCCTCCAGGAGTTTGATCTTGAGATTCAGGATCGGAGTGGTGCGCATAACCTTGTCGCAGACCACTTGAGCAGGATAGAGAGAGAGGAGGATGCATTTCCTATCCGGGATAACTTCCCGGATGAGCAGCTTTTATCTTTACATGTTTCCCATCCCCTTCCCCAAACTCCTTGGTTTGCAAACATTGTTAATTATCTCGTTGCTTCTGTTTTTCCTGCCTTGGCATCCAAAGCTCAAAGAGACAAATTAAAGAGCGATGCCAAGCATTATGTATGGGATGACCCCTATTTATGGCGTTTTTGCAGTGATCAGGTCATTCGCAGGTGCATTCCAGACCAGGAGATCCAATCGGTTCTCCAATTTTGCCATGCTTCACCAGTGGGAGGCCACCTTGGTACTCAAAGGACAGCACGAAAGGTGCTGGATTCTGGATTTTATTGGCCTACCATTTTCAAGGATGCGAGCAACATCTGCAGCTCGTGTGAGCAGTGTCAAAGAGCAGGAGGCGCCCTATCTTGGAGGCAACAGATGCCGCAACAACCTATGTTGTTTTGTGAGGTGTTTGACGTCTGGGGTATAGATTTCATGGGCCCCTTTCCTGTTTCTTTTGGTTTTTATTATATCTTACTTGCTGTGGATTACGTATCCAAATGGGTGGAAGCTAAGGCCACCAGGACTAATGATGCTCAGGTTGTTGTAGATTTTGTCAGGTCTAATATCCTTTGCAGGTTTGGCATACCTAGAGCCATAGTCAGTGACCAAGGCACACACTTCTGCAATAGATCCATGCAAGCTTTGCTCAAGAAGTATGGGGTTGTGCACAAAGTCTCTACACCCTATCACCCCCAAACCAACGGGCAAGCGGAGATTTCAAATAGAGAGATCAAGCGAATTTTGGAGAAGATGGTGAAGCCTAATAGAAAGGATTGGAGCACACGATTGGAGGATGCTCTGTGGGCCCATCGGACCGCTTACAAGGCACCCATAGGGATGTCACCCTATCGGGTTGTCTATGGTAAGGCGTGCCACCTGCCTGTGGAGATAGAGCACCGTGCATATTGGGCTGTGAAGCAATGTAACTTAGCTCTTGATCAAGCGGGTGAGGAGAGGAAGCTGCAGTTGAGTGAGCTAGATGAGATCCGCTTGGAGGCCTATGAGAACTCCAAATTCTACAAAGAGAAGACCAAGAAGCTTCATGATAACTCCATTTCCAGAAAGGAGTTCTTGGTTGGTCAAAAAGTTTTGCTCTACAACTCTAGGCTTGGACTCATGAGTGGAAAGCTCCGCTCTAAATGGATTGGACCGTTTGTAGTCACCCAAGTGTTTCCTTATGGCACTGTGGAGATCAAGAGTGAGTCCACGAACAAGAGCTTCAAAGTCAATGGCCACCGACTCAAGCCTTTCCTAACCACCCCTTCTTTGGATGATGCACCTGTGGAGGAGGCCTCATTGGTCGACCCCACTTTTGAACAACCATGACTTAGGGAGTCTCCTTTTCTCCTTCCTTACTCTTTTTATTACACTTGTCTATATCTGTCTGATTCTGCTATTTGTGTTCCATTGAGGACAATGTGTGATTTAAGTGTGGGGGGGAGAGTAGTTTAGGTTGCATATTTTGCTTTGATTTTTTTTAGGTTTTGCTTAGTTTTGGGCATTTTCTTGCATGTTTTTGCTTCACTTTAGTAGAGTTTTGGTATCTCGTGTCTGAATTCATGCATTTCTGTGTGTAAAGTTGCTTTTGATAATTAAGAGGTGGTAACACTGTGATAGAATTATCCCTTTTGTGAGGATTTGAGCCTTAATTGTGGGTGGATTGCTATATATGCCACCTAATTTTCTTTCATGTGTGATTGCACTCTGGATTACTTGCACTCTAGAACTTGACTTGACTCTTGTTGATACTTGATTGCTCATGCACATTTTGAAATGATTTAGGCACTTTCTTTCTTGAATAAGCTACTAGCCATATGAGCCTACCTTGAATGAATGTATCCTTTGCTAGCCCCTTTGAGCCTTTTTATCCATTTCCTTGTTCTTTAGCTCATTACAAGCCTATGACTGAAAAACCATGATTGTCCTAACCTTAGGGAATTTTGGAGCTTTGGAATTGTTTTGGGAATGGGTATTAGGTAAGAAGTGTGCTTTATGCTTTAATTGGTTGAGTTCTTGGTTTTGCCTCATTGGTTGTTATAGTTATGGCTTCATCTTCATGCCATTTGTGTTGTTTCTTCTTTTCTTTTTGTATATCTCTCAAAAACAAAAAAAAAATAGAAGACAAAAATACAAAAAAAAAAAAATGCAAAAATAAAAAGAAAAAAAAAGAAGAGAAAAAAAAAAGTGAATAAAAGGTTGTTGAGGCAAAGAGGATTGGAATTAGTGGTTGTTGATTTTGGGGTGGATTTTGCTTACTTTTTACTTATTCCCCATTGCTCCTCTATTCCTTTGGTTTTAGCTACATTCCCATATTTTTATCCTACCTTGTCCTTGGCCCCATTACAACCCTTAAAAGACCTTTTGATCATTTTGTGCATGTGTGTTGATGGTTGATGTTAGAGGTTTGTCAAGCTTATGGTTGTGTTTGTTTTTCATGATGTGCCTTGAGTGTAAATAATGATTAACCCCAAACACTTGAGTGTAAACACTTTTGAGTGATCCTTGTGAGTTTCTATCATCTTTGTGACTATCCTCTTGATGTCATTGGTTTCTTTGCATACTTGAAGTAATTGGATGATGTTCGCGGATGCTTTGACTCTTTGATCCTTAACCATTTTGTGTGCTTGAGTTTGCCCATTTCTTTGCATTTCCTAGAATTCATTGTGAAGTATGTAATCTCTTAGGTTAGCATTTCTTAGTTGTAGTCATCTTGTTGCATTATTCACTTTGGTGCATATTGATCTTCATAGTCCTATCTTTTGGTTTTGCCCAGGAGTGCAAAAGGATAAGTGTGGGGGTATTTGATGAGCATTTTATTTCCCATTATTCCTTGCATTATTTTACTCCTATTATTGATACTTGTTGCCCATTTGACATTGATTAGCTTGATTTATTGATTTAGAGTTTATTGGACTAATATTCCGAATATTGTTTAATTTGGGATTATTTGGCCTAATTAATTCTATTTCTATTTTCAGGTCATATGTGGCACAAGGACACTTTGGGAAGTTTGGAAATGAAGATTGAAGTATTGAAGTGAAGATTGTAATTTGCATTTAGGTCCCTTTTTAATTGTAATTTTCAGAATAGTGTTTCTTAGGACTTGGGCCCATGTTTTAGGCCCATTTTCATGTCTAAAGAGGGGAAATTCGTGTAACCCCCAAGACACACTCCCATTTCAGATTTCTCACTCTCTCTCTAGGTTAGAACTTCTCTCTTGGCTCTCCCAAGTGGTGGTGGCTGCTAGGGTTTTGTTCTTCCCCATTTCTACTCGTTTTTCTTCATTTATGGCCATGGAAGGCTAGACTTCAAGGGTTAATCCCTTTGGTATTGTATTATCTACTCTTGAGCTCTTGTTATTAATGCAATTTCATTTTCTCTTCTCTGTTTTCATGTTTATCGATGTGTAGTGGTTTGCTTAATTCCATTTCGTAGAGATAATACATGAATATAAATGCTTAATTTGTATTAACTCGTAAAAACTCCAATTCTGGTTTCTGATGCTTAATTAGAAGTTAGGGTTTGGAGTGATAACTGAATTTTCGCTTAGTATTTGGTTATCACGAGTTGGACAGAGGAGAGGAGAGGAATCGATCTTTAGTGAGCTAGGATTGAGTAGTGTACGTAGCCAAAGGGGTTTGCCCGCTTTTGTTTCTGATTTTCTTAGTTTTTATATTCTGTTTATGTTTTGTTCTTCACATTTGTCACACACAAAAACCCCCCCATTTTACTGCACACTACGTGTTTGATACTTTGCCTAGACCGATATTCGCTGGGAAACGACCTAGGATCACCTTCCTAGTACTACAGAATAAACACCTTTTATTTTGATCGGGTACGGCCTCGATCATAGAGTTATCAAGTTGAGACAAGCGGCTTCTTCATCATCTGAAGAACTACTCGATGTTTTTTTCTTGTTATCTTCATCACTATCCCAAACTATGTATGCTCTTTTAGATTTAGAATTTTTCTTCTCTTTCTCCTTCTTCTTGAGATACCTAGAGCATGAATACTTGAGATGTCCGGGCTTTCCACATTCATGACAAACTACACCTTCTTTTGAAGTTTTGGTCTTGTAGTGTGGGGAATCCTTCTCTTTATGTTTGTCTTTGTTCAACCTTCCTTTTCTCCTTAGAAACTTGACAAACTTCCTTAGTAAAAGTTTCATGTCTTTTTCATCAACATCCAAATCGGAATCTTCACTATCATCATCATCGGAACTCTCTTTCTTTTTGTATGATCTATTGACTTTAAGAGCAAGTCCCTTTCTTTCTTTGTTCTTATCCGACTCTTCATTGATACTTAATCGTCCAAGCTCCATTTCATGTTCTTGAAGCTTTCCAAAAAGTGTTGCTTGATCCATAGCATCCAAGTTTTTAGATTCAACAATAGCCATTACTTTTGGTTTCCAATTCCTGTCTAAACATCTCAACACTTTGTTAGAAAGTTCACCTTGTAAGAAAGTCTTACCAAGAGCAAGTAAATGATTAATAATATGAGTAAAACGCTTTTGCATATCATTAATAGATTCATTTGGAAGCATTTGAAACAATTCATAATAACGCATTAAAGCATTCAATCTAGCTCTCCTAACCTCACTAGTTCCTTCATGAGTCACTTGTAAAATGTCCCACATTTCCTTAGCACTAGAACATTGAGAAACTCTAAAGAACTCGTCATAGGATAAAGCGGAGGTAATGATATTCTTTGCTTTATAATCATATTGAACTTTCTTTCTATCATCATCCTTCCACTTATCCTCGGGGATCAATTGTTCTACACCTTCAACTAAACTAGAGGGGATATGAGGACCTTTTTCAACTACTTTCCAAATTTCACTATCTATGGCTTGGATAAAGATTTTCATTCTAACTTTCCAATAAGCATAGCCTTCTCCGGCAAACAATGGAGGACGACTTATTGAATAACCTTCACCACCAAATGGATTCATGGAACCCATTGCAATTTTCTTAAAGGATCTTTACGAAAAAAGCTCTTATGCTCGTGTCTTTCGACCGAGCTCTGATACCAATTGAGGAAACCGCAATTGGTGGTTGAAACAACTAAGGAACACTAGGAACACACCTAGAAGGGGGGGTTGAATAGGTGTAAAAGAAACCTTGAAAGATTTTCGAAGGAAATAAATCGAAACAATCAAAACAAAATATTTTTGCAAATTCTACAGCATTTAATCGATTAACCTGAAATTTACTCGATTAAGCCTGAAAGTTCAAATTGTCTTAATCGATTAAACGAACACTTAATCGATTAAATCTATCAGAAACTGAAAAATCACTTTTCAATCGAATACGAAAATCAATCAATTAACATGTAAGATCAGAGATTCAGCGAAAACAATTAACACCTATATTCTTGTTGATTTCCTAGTTATGAAAATGATTTTCCCTTTATCAATTTGAACAATAAAGATTCAATTCAATCAATTATGAAAATCACTCTTTTCTAGGTTTTCAACCAAGAACGCAATCAAATGACTTGAATATAAAGAGTAAGGGTTTAGAGATACGACACAGTGATTTATCCTGGCTCACTTTCACCCGCTTGAAAGCTACATCCAGTCCCCTCTTCAACCAAGAGAGATTCTTCAATATGAGGAATTAGAGTCTTGCTAGCCTACAAGAGATAACCGACACCCTTGCCTTGTAATCCTATTGATCTTCTCTCTAATCTAACCTCTACCCCTTGTTGATAATCGACACAACAAGTCTTCAATTGCTTGATGATAATCCACACATCAAGGCTTCTCCTTGCTTGATTCACAACCAAGACTTCTTCTTCTTCAATGAACGTTGCTTGATGATAATCGACACACCAAGGCTTCTTGTTTGTTGTAGTGGCTTGCCTTATTGCAAAGATTACAACTCAATGAATACACATAACAATCCTAATGAATCTCAATCAATAGCTATGACAAATCACACAAGAGATTCAAAGGTTCTTGATCAAAGAATATGAAAATAGAAAAGCTTTGATCTTTGAAATTGAGAGAGAATAGAGTGACTTGATTCTTTGTAAAATGAATATCAAAATGATAGGTTATGATCACAAAGGTTAGGAAAAGGTTTTTATAGAATACCCAAAAGTTATGGCACTTGATAACTGATTTTGAGAAGTGAAAATCGTATTTTAAAAATCAGTTCAGCAGTACTTAATCGATTAAATCTTTACTTAATCGAGTACTAATCGATTAAATATGTTCTTAATCGATTAAACATATCTGATACTTGGTTTAAAACTTGTTTTCTCAAAGCCAAACCTTTCCTTTAAAACCTTTAAGCCACCTATTGATTCTAGGTTAAGTGAAAACTCAAATTATGATTTAATCATGACTTATGAATGAGATTCACTACCCTCTAAACAAACTACCCAAATGAAAACCTATGAAGCTTTAGAGGCAAAAGATAAAACAAAAACAATTACACTCAAACTTAAGTCTTCATGAGCTTGTTCTCTCTTCTTCACTTGATGTTTGTTGTTGCTTCTTTGAACTTGAACTTGAACATCACATGATAGCTTGTTCAAAACACTTTGTCATTATCAAAACATTCATCATGGAACTTACTCTCTCTCTATCTCTAAGAGCTTGAGGTAAGGAGTGGGTTATAGTGAGTATTACCTTACTCTGGGGTTTAGTTTACAATATGCATATAATGGGTACTAAGAGTTATGTGTTAGTTTAGGTTGTTATACTATAGGGTAGTAAATAACTAGAGCTTATGACATAGGAAAATTAATTAGATGATGATATTCTTTATTGTGAATATTTGGTATATAAGCTTGTGACTTGGTGTTGTTTATAATTGAAGTGCTCATTTCGTTAAATGATTGAGTTATGATTTTATTTTAAAAACCAAGGCAAAGAATGGAAATTAAGTATGAATTAAGGATAATGGTGATGATATTAATAAAGTTGTTGATTTGTGCTAATTAAAATTATAAGACATAATTGAGATGATTTGATAATGTAAAGGTGTTATGTTGTGACTGGTTTGAATAAGGTACTTGTTAAAAAGTTTAAGTGGTTGAAAGGAGTAATGAAATGGTTGATATGAATAAGAGGAAATGTTATTATGGAAAATGAATATGAAATATACCCGGACGCAGTAAGACGTGAGTGCACAGGGGTGCAGACGCAGTAGGTCGTGACCAGTGGTAAAATGAAATGAAATATACCCGGACGCAGTAAGACGTGAGTGCACAGGAGTGCAGACGCAGTAGGACGTGACCAGGGGAGAATGAAAATATATACCCGGACGCAGTAAGACGTGAGTGCACAGGAGTGCAGACGCAGTAGGACGTGACCAGGGGAGAATGAAAATATATACCCGGACGCAGTAAGACGTGAGTGCACAGGGGTGCAGACGCAGTAGGTCGTGACCAGGGGAGAATGAAAATATACCCGGACGCAGTAAGACGTGAGTGCACAGGAGTGCAGAGGCAGTAGGTCGTGACCAGGGACAGATTGAAAAGAATTATGAATATGATTAAAGTGGAAGGAATAAATGACTTTATGAAAATGATGTATAAGAATGAATAGGCAAGATTGACTTGAGAAACCAATGGAATACTTTAATAATGAATTGTGATTTCTTGACTTTTTTTATATTGTTATTAAATTGTTAAATGTGTATGGCTTGGTATAGCATTATGTCGTAATTGGAAACTATTTCCCCATTTTATGAGTAATGCTCACTCCTTACTACTTCCACAGGTACTAAGGTTTGAGTTTGCAATACTTTTGGCCGAGCAGGACTACACTCCACCCCGTGGTGTGTTGTGAAATTAATTAGAAGAGAGAGTTATTTATTATGTTTAAAATTTAGTTTTCTTTTGATTTGTTATATTTCATTCGTGCAAGCCCTGAATATGTTTTATTGGATTAGCAGGGCATGACAATTAAATTAGTGTGTTTATAAATATTTTCTGAACTGTACTTGTTGACAGGTTTATAAAAGTTATTTTTGGGAAAGTCCGATAAACAGAGGAGACTCTGTCGGATTTTCGTTAAGATTTAAAACGAAATTTTCAAGTCCATATTTTTATAAAACTCAGTTTTATTAAATATTTGTGAGGGTGTTACATTGTGGTATCAAAGCAGTTTTTCCTCGGCCTCATGGGAGTAACTCATTACTCCTATAGTTACTCATCAAGCGAGTAACTTGTAGTTAGATATCAAACTGCTTTGTGGTTTTGTTAGGTATTATTGCTAGCATGATAATTGGTATGGTTACAAAGTCGAGTGCAGTGAGTACTCTAGGTTCCTTCCAGTTTATTGAGTGATTTGATTAGTGCGATTAGTATATGACAATTTCTTTCGAAAAGCATGGTAAGCATTAGAAAATCTTTTCTAAGTTCCTTTAAACTATGTTCAGTTTACCATGCTAAAATTGAAATCTTGTGGAAAATAATGAGTCATATTTAAAAGTGGATGAATTACGAGACTAAGTATAACAATACCCCAACGGGCTAGAGCACTAAGTTGCTACCCCATCGGGAGGAAGTGATCTTTAGTTTCGCGCCAAGTAAACCAATTCTAAATGTGACACACAAAACAAGGTTTCAACGTTTTAAAACCAATAGGTTGAGTGATTCGAACTTAAGTAAGACGAGAATGATCTTATCACTAATATGATGCATGTTTGAGCATGATCACCTCAAGCATACATATATTGGGAGATATCACCATCCTGTCCTTAAGTTTCGGCGAGTATTTTGGGAATTGAGGAAGATCCCATATTTAGAAGGATTAGAAGTTTAGTTAGCTGTAATAGTTGCTAGAATTATGTGCATAGAATAGAAAATAAGAAACCCTCAAGTAGTACGTAGCGTTGGTTTAGGTCTAAACAATTAAATGCTTGAAAACCTTAGGCGATTGCTTAGAGCTAGGATGTATGTTCGATATATGTATATATATATATACATGTATAGGTACGATGCTACGTGTTGTCTTGTGTTCGTCTAAATTATAAATTGTGCATTTGAATGAAACCTGCAATTGTTCGAACATGTGAATGTTGAAATTGTTTTGGAGCATAACACCATTTCTGAAAACCTCTTTATAAAATAGTGTTGCTATCAAAGGATCGAGTGGTTCCCAAGTAAAATAATTTTAAAGTCAGGAACCATTTGATATTTAAGTGTGATAGTAACCAACGTGAATTTCCATGTTTTGAAATTGAATTCAAAATGAATTCCACTGTTTTAACAAAATCGGAAATCCTTCCAAATTGAGTGCTAAGCCGTATCATGAAATTTCGGAAAAGTTAGTGAGTGAACAAGGGATTCCTAGGTAATCGAGCGGTGAATTCATTCTTTTTAACAAGCCACATGCCGATTAAATAGGAACTCCTTCCATGTGACTTTACTCAATTCGGAATGAAGCTTAGTTTCCAGACTCAAAGTCAAAGGGAATGGAACTATTTTAATTTATGAAGAAGCATAAAAGTAAACTTTCTAATCAACCACATATTCCCTTTCTCGTTGAGTTTGTTAATCTTGAGTAATTTCATATTCCTTCATCTAAGTTTCCCCGAAGTTAGATGAAGGTAACTTGTTTCGAAAAGATATGCTTCGATTTACAAAGATTGTTTTTGGAATTTCATCCGAGTTATTTGGCATGAACATATCAAGGTTTTAAAGTGTAAAATAAATTTTCATGATTTAATCTTTTCCTAAGAATTGTACGTTAAACAAATCAAAATGTTTTTCCATTAAGAAAAGAATTCAATTTTTCAAAAACCTTGATTCTATCTTCATACCACCACATCAATATTTTTCTAATACGCTAATTTTACTATATATATATATGTATATATATAAATGCATGAATGATCTTCTTGAAACTCCGCATCGACTTTCAAAATGTGTAAGTACTCTTTTAGTATGGGGGTTGTATTTATTGAACTTTAATCCCCATACATGGTGATTACTTTTATCAAAGTTTTGGCATAGCATTTGAATGGTTTGATTATTTGAAACTTTGCTTAAGTGTGTGTAGATGTAAGTGTAACACCCTATGATTAATTACCCTTAATTCCCCTTATATTAAAATGCGGACTCAAAAAATCATTTTTATTACATTAAAATCAACTGTCAAACGAACGGAGTTTTGTTTGTTTTTCGGACTAATCCAAAATTTGACCTGTGATAAACCATTTCAAATAAACAACTGATAGCCATCAGGGCTTCAGATTATATTTCTAAATCAAATCAAGGCCCCACGGGCTCCAATGATATCAGTATGCAAAAATAAATCAGAGTATTAGCGGAAATACAAATTTTAAGCATTAAAACCAAAAGTTATAGCTTTAGCAAAACAAAACATCCTAAGCCTCATTCGAATTATGCATATAAAATTTACATCAAAATGATATCAGAGGCTTAGGTCCATCTTATACACTAAACCCCTAACACCCTACTCTCCCTGTAAGGGAAAGTACTCCTGCTCGGCCGGGGGCTGCGCCAGCTCAATCTCCGAACTTGAAACTGTAAGGGAGTGAGCATTGCACAAGAAATAGAAAGCAGTTTCTAACTAGACATAACAACTCACTAGGTCAAACACATTTAGCAATTAAGCATATATTCACATATTGCACACCATACCCATTACAATATTTATTCCACATTTCCATTCTCATTATTCATTTCACCATCTGTTCCCCTGTATTTATTTTCCCCGTTTCCACATAATTCCCTTTTTAAACCCTTACCTTTCCCTTATTTTTACGGTGTATGTATGTCTCCACCAAATCGACGGCCTACATACATACACCAATCACGATGTATGTCTCCACCAAATCGAAGGCCTACATACATCGCGTTCCCATTACCATACCTTGTCCAATTTTATTCCTTGTTTCCTTTATTCATTTCCTTTTATTTACGGTGTATGTATGTCTCCACCAAATCGAAGGCCTACATACATCGCGGTTCCATTACCTTTACCTTATCCAATTTTATTCCATTTTTAAATTATGTGTCCCTCAGGTCAGAGGTCAACACCCATTCATTATAATCCATTTTGTGTCCCTCAGGTCAGAGGTCAACACTCCAATACATATTTTATTCGGTGTCCCTCAGGTCAGAGGTCAACACCCAACCCATTATTTAATCCGGTGTCCCTCAGGTCAGAGGTCAACACCCATTCATTTTAATTCATATCGTGTCCCTCAGGTCAGAGGTCAACACATTTTAACATTTCATACCTTTCGTGTCCCTCAGGTCAGAGGTCAACACTCATTAACATTCATATTGTGCCCCTCATATCAGAGGTCAGCATATTCATCACTTTCCATTACTCGTCACCTCAAATCAGAGGCCAATGCACATAATTACCTTTCCATATTCATTACCTCACATCAGAGGCCAAAACATACTTTCATATTCTCACATAAACAAGTATCTCACATGTAAATTCAACAACACACATGCAACATTTAATCAATCATGTAATTACCTTACTCATTTCCTTTCTCAGTTATCACAATCATACCAAATAGCATTCTCATTCATGGTCCAACATTTATATTACACTTCATTTTAATTTACATATTTCACCTTCTCACATTTTCGCTTTAACACCACATATTTAATCATCTTTTACCTCTTATTAAACATAATCATTTTACTTCCATTTCCCATATTCACAAGTTCTATTCGTAAGCCATGACCTTTGTTCACAATTAATAATACTTATCATTTAAACTCATTTAGCAATTAGATACAATTACGCACATTCATCACATATAATCGTTTCCATTCCATTTTCCTTCCTATATCAATTTACTCCATATTACCCACATATACTTGCAACATCCATCAATTATCATTTAGCCAAATCCTCTTGTTCTTCATTATAATCATTAACCAAATTTCATTTATCAAATAATTCATTCTTATATTATTGGGTTTTCCTTTTCCTAGCCTTAACATCCAATCGTCATGCATATTTAATCAATTAGAATTCCATATTCAATAACCTAGGGATTTATAATCTAATTTTCTCCCCTAACACATAACCCTAACAAGCATTATATACTAACTAGAACCTACTCCTTAGAACAAGGCAAAGCTCACTATATCCACTCCCTTACCTTAACAAAAGAGAGAGAAAGTGGAAGAACCCAAGCCGTAGCTCCAAGAGCTCCCAAAACCAAGGGCTCCGCACGCACGAAAATGGAGATAGTGATAATAATCTTCCCTAAGCCAAAGGAATGGAATGATAAAGAGATTATTGCCCCTTTTCCATAGAGAATTCGGATTTCCCAAAGAGGGGAAAGAGAGAGAGAGAGAAAATCCACATTAGAGAGAGAGAGAGGAACTTCAATAATCATGGATACTTACTTGGAAAGACCAAGGGAGACTTGATGGGGGACCTTGGAGTGATTCCCTTGAAGCTTGATGGATTTGGGATGAGAGATTGTGTGTCCTAGAGAGAGAAATTTCGTGCATTATGGCCAAAAGCACGCGTGAAACGCTTTTATTTTTTTCAGTTTTAGCAGCCCTTAATCGAGTATTACTCGATTAAAACCTCCCCCCCTTCAGGCTTAATCGATTAAGCTTCAACTTAATCGACTAAGTTGCAGGGTTTTCAGCACCCCGACTTTGAACGGCCGTAACTTCTTCGTTAACCGTTGGATCTTCCTCAAATTTTGACACAAGCTTCCTCACATATCCTACTTCACATCTAACGGTGGAATTTGTGTTTAGAGTTGTAGATCTTTTATTTTGAATTTCCTAATATCGGGTGTTTATAACACCGAAAACTCGATTTTTAACACTCGTTTGGTCTTCTTTAAATTTGCTTTTCGATGCCAATGCTCCTTGACTCCTATATGGCACTCAAAGCACTCCTAATCCATCATTTTAAATCCCTTCTATGAAAATCCTTTCTTCCAAATCTTACTATAATTCTAATTATTGTTAGAATTAAAATTCGGGATGTTACATTTCTCCCCCACTTATTAGAATTTCGTCCCCGAAATTCCGTTCAATTCCTTCAAATGGAGAACCATCCCAACATGGGTTTTCTAAACTACGATGCACACTGCACTAGGTCCTACTCCCCCACTTTGAATCGGCATACTACCTTGCTTAAGTACGCCACCAGACTCATGTGTCCAATGAAGAATACAACTTGTGGTTTAGTTTGGTTAAACTAGAAGCAAAATTCTCTAAGGTTTTTGAGGTTTACTCCGATATCGGTCAAACATTGCAAGAGTTCTAATCACAATCTACCTGGTGATCTACACTTAGGCATTATTCTTAAGTCCTAAGCAACCACACTCATTGACAAGTAAACAGTTAGTAATTGCCTGGAAATAAAAATTCAAATATACACACCAACATTTCATATCAGCGCATAAGTGCAAGCACTAACCTAGCAACCTCTACTTGATTCTAATCTAATTCCGATCTACCTGAATCAGCCCTAGAACTTAGGTCTAAATCCATGCACACATCTTAGATAAGATGCACACATTTCAAATGCAATCTGAGAAGAGTTTGAAACTTTTCATGGTTTCCCATGATTTGTTTTACACATTCAAGTTATGCATGCCAAGATAAAACTTTGATAAAATCACCCACTTGCATGGTTTCAAAGTTTAATGATTAAAACCTCATAAATTCAAAGTATGTGCGCTTTTATGAACATCAGAATAGTGTTCGGAAATTCGTTTGTGCATTTATGCATTTATAAAATTACAGGGACATGCCGAAAGCATGCACGCGTTCATCTATGTTTAGAAATTTTGCTTATCTTACAAGAAAGGCACTTACATATGCATAAGTCAAAAAAATAGCACATCAACAAATATTGATGTGGTGGTGTGTCGATAAGTTCATTATTCTTGAAAAATCAAGTTCCTTTCTTGATGGACAACCATTTTGATTTGTTTTACGTAAAATCCTTAGGAAAAGATTAAATCAGGAAAAATTTATTTCACACTCTAAAACTTTGATATGTTCATGTCAGATTAACTTGGGTGAAGTTCCAAAAACTAGTTTTATAAAGCAAAGCATATCTCTTTGTAAAGGATTTTCTCCATCTAATTTCGGGAGATTTAGGTGAAGGATTATGACCTTCCTCAAAATTAGCAAACTCAATGAGAATGGGAGTATGTGGTTTACTAGAAAATTTATTTCGATGATTCTCAACAATCCAAATAGTCACATTCCCTTTGACTTTGAGTTTGAAGATTAAGCTCCATTCCGATTCGAGTAAAGTCACCTAGAAGGGTTCCTATTTAATCAGCATGGGGATCGATTAAAAGAATAAATTAGTCCACCGCTTGATTACTTAGGAATCCTTGGTTGACTCACTAGCTTTTCAAAATTTCTCTACACAACTTAGTACTCAATTTGGAAGAATTTATGGTTCCATTAGAACAGAAAAATTCATTTTTTTGAATTCAATTCCAAAACATAAAAATTCATTGGGGTCACTATCACGCTTGAAAAATAAATCGAATGGTTCCTGATTTTTGAAATGATTACGCTTGAGAACCAAGCGACTTGTTGATAGCAATACCATTCCTTGAGGATGTTTTGCGAAAGGTTTTATGCTCCAAACAATTTTCATCAGGCACATGTTTCAGACAATAACAATTATCATTAAAATGCAAAATTTCGTCATGTAGGAAAATGCAAGACAATACATAGCATCGCATTCATTCATTTCTAAACACATAACCTAGCTCTATTCAATCACTTTGGATTTTAAGCACCTAATGCCTAATATTAGGACTATTACTATGTACTATCTTGGGGTTTCCTATATTCAATTCTAGATGTATGAATACTAGTAATCTATCATAGCTAACTAGGATTCCTAACGAGCTACTCCTCTTATCTTAAGACAAGGCAATACTTCCTATACTTCTGTTGCGCAACTCTGATTCTAAAATGCTTACGCATACGAAAACCTATGACAAGGACCTCTAATCTTGATGAATTTGGGATCTCACTAAATTCCCAAAATACTCGTCGAAACTTAAGGACGGGATGATGATATCCCCCAACAGATGTACACTTGAGGTGATTAGGCTCAATCATACATCATATCAGTGATAAGACCATTTTTGTCTTACTTAAGCTTGAATTTATCAACCTATTAGTTTCAAAATGTTGAAATCTTGTTTGGTGTATCACATTTAGATTTGGTTTACTTAGCGCGAAACTAAAGATCACTACCTCCCGGTGGGGTAGCAACTTAGTGCCCTAGCCCGTTGGGGTATCGTTTTCCTTAGCTTCGTCATTTACCCACTTCTAAATATGATTCATCGCTTTCCACAAGATTTCAAGTTTAGCATGGTAAACTAAACATAATGAGTGGACTTAGAAAAATTTTCCAATGCTTACCATGCTTCTCGAAAGAATCATCAGACACTAATCGCGTTTCTCAATATACTTAACAAACTTAAAAGAATTTAAGCTACTCGCTATCCTAGACTCATCAACTATGCCTATTATCATGCTAACAATAATACCTAACTAAATCACAAAGCAGTTTGATATCAGACTACCAGTTACTCGCTTGATGAGTAACTACAGGAGTAGTAAGTTACTCCAATGGGCCGAGGAAAAACTGCTCTGATACCATAATGTAACACCCTATGATTAATTACCCTTAATTCCCCTTATATTAAAATGCGAACTCAAAAATTCATTTTTATTACATTAAAATCAACCGTCAAACGAACGGAGTTTTGTTTGTTTTTCGGACTAATCCAAAATTTGACTTGTGATAAACCATTTCAAATAAACAACTGATAGCCAACAGGGCTTCAGATTATATTTCTAAATCAAATCAAGGCCCCACGGGCTCCAATGATATCAGTATGCAAAAATAAATCAGAGTATTAGCGGAAATACAAATTTTACGCATTAAAACCAAAAGTTATAGCCTTAGCAAAACAAAACATCCTAAGCCTCATTCGAATTATGCATATAAAATTTACATCAAAATAATATCAGAGGCTTAGTTCCATCTTATACACTAAACCCCTAACGCCCTACTCTCCCTGTAAGGGAAAGTACTCCTGCTCGGCCGGGGGCTACGCCAGCTCAATCTCCGAACCTGAAACTGTAAGGGAGTGAGCATTGCACAAGAAATAGAAAGCAGTTTCTAACTAGACATAACAACTCACTAGGTCAAACACATTTAGCAATTAAGCATATATTCACATATTGCACACCATACCCATTACAATATTTATTCCACATTTCCATTCTCATTATTCATTTCACCATCTGTTCCCCTGTATTTATTTTCCCCGTATCCACATAATTCCCTTTTTAAACCCTTACCTTTCCCTTTATTTTTACGGTGCATGTATGTCTCCACCAAATCGAAGGCCTACATACATACACCAATCACGATGTATGTCTCCACCAAATCGAAGGCCTACATACATCGCGTTCCCATTACCATACCTTGTCCAATTTTATTCCCTGTTTCCTTTATTCATTTCCTTTTATTTACGGTGTATGTATGTCTCCACCAAATCGAAGGCCTACATACATACACCAACCACGATGTATGTCTCCACCAAATCGAAGGCCTACATACATCGCGGTTCCATTACCTTTACCTTATCCAATTTTATTCCCTTTTTAAATTATGTGTCCCTCAGGTCAGAGGTCAACACCCATTCATTATAATCCATTTTGTGTCCCTCAGGTCAGAGGTCAACACTCCAATACATATTTTATTCGGTGTCCCTCAGGTCAGAGGTCAACACCCAACCCATTATTTAATCCGGTGTCCCTCAGGTCAGAGGTCAACACCCATTCATTTTAATTCATATCGTGTCCCTCAGGTCAGAGGTCAACACATTTTAACATTTCATACCTTTCGTGTCCCTCAGGTCAGAGGTCAACACTCATTAACATTCATATTGTGCCCCTCATATCAGAGGTCAGCATATTCATCACTTTCCATTACTCATCACCTCAAATCAGAGGCCAACGCACATAATTACCTTTCCATATTCATTACCTCACATCAGAGGCCAAAACATACTTTCATATTCTCACATAAACAAGTATCTCACATGTAAATTCAACAACACACATGCAACATTTAATCATTCATGTAATTAACTTACTCATTTCCTTTCTCAGTTATCACAATCATACCAAATAGCATTCTCATTCATGGTCCAACATTTATATTACACTTCATTTTAATTTACATATTTCACCTTCTCACATTTTCACTTTAACACCACATATTTAATCATCTTTTACCTCTTATTAAACATAATCATTTTACTTCCATTTCCCATATTCACAAGTTCTATTCGTAAGCCATGACCTTTGTTCACAATTAATAATACTTATCATTTAAACTCATTTAGCAATTAGATACAATTACGCACATTCATCACATATAATCGTTTCCATTCCATTTTCCTTCCTATATCAATTTACTCCATATTACCCACATATACTTGCAACATCCATCAATTATCATTTAGCCAAATCCTCTTGTTCTTCATTATAATCATTAACCAAATTTCATTTATCAAATAATTCATTCTTATATTATTGGGTTTTCCTTTTCCTAGCCTTAACATCCAATCATCATGCATATTTAATCAATTAGAATTTCATATTCAATAACCTAGGGATTTATAATCTAATTTTATCCCCTAACACATAACCCTAACAAGCATTATATACTAACTAGAACCTACTCCCTAGAACAAGGCAAAGCTCACTATATCCACTCCCTTACCTTAACCAAAGAGAGAGAAAGTGGAAGAACCCAAGCCGTAGCTCCAAGCGCTCCCAAAACCAAGGGCTCCGCACGCACGAAAATGGAGATAGTGATAATAATCTTCCCTAAGCCAAAGGAATGGAATGATAAAGAGATTATTGCCCCTTTTCCATAGAGAATTCGGATTTCCCAAAGAGGGGAAAGAGAGAGAGAGAGAAAATCCACATTAGAGAGAGAGAGAGGAACTTCAATAATCATGGATACTTACTTGGAGAGACCAAGGGAGACTTGATGGGGGACGTTGGAGTGATTCCCTTGAAGCTTGATGGATTTGGGATGAGAGATTGTGTGCCCTAGAGAGAGAAATTTCGTGCATTATGGCCAAAAGCACGCGTGAAACGCTTTTATTTTTTTCAGTTTTAGCAGCCCTTAATCGAGTATTACTCGATTAAAACCTCCCCCCCTTCAGGCTTAATCGATTAAGCTTCAACTTAATCGATTAAGTTGCAGGGTTTTCAGCACCCCGACTTTGAACGGCTGTAACTTCTTCATTAACCGTTGGATCTTCCTCAAATTTTGAAACAAGCTTCCTCACATATCCTACTTCACATCTAACGGTGGAATTTGTGTTTAGAATTGTAGATCTTTTATTTTGAATTTCCTAATATCGGGTGTTTATAACACCGAAAACTCGATTTTTAACACTCGTTTGGTCTTCTTTAAATTTGCTTTTCGATGCCAATGCTCCTTGACTCCTATATGGCACTCAAAGCACTCCTAATCCATCATTTTAAATCCCTTCTATGAAAATCCTTTCTTCCAAATCTTACTATAATTCTAATTATTGTTAGAATTAAAATTCGGGATGTTACAGTAAGCCTAACCTGAGGTTAGTCCAGGTAGATCATGGCTAGATTAGGAAGAGCTAGAGTTTAAGTCATGATTGATGGTTGTAAACATGTGTTGATCTGGAATGTTGTTGAGCATGTTTGAATTTTGAATGATGTGTATGTAATAAATGCTTACTTGAATAATGAATGTGTTTGATTAGGACTTAAGAGTATTACATAAGTTGTATGTACTTGGGTAGAGTAGACTCAAATCCCTGTGGATGCTGTCGGATGGATAGGGTGTAGAAGTAGATTTGGGTTACTCTGAGTGCTTCAGTTGTTAAGTGTCAGTGCTGTTAGAGAACCTGACCACGATGTTACCATTGATGGATTTCAGATTGGGATGGGCACCTCAATCTTTTAAGTTATTAATCGCTGATATCATTGGGAAACTTTAATTAGCACAAAACCAAACAGGCAATGAAGGAAGGAATTCGCCGGAATATTCGTATTCCCAACCCTTATTGTAAAATCCCTTGAGAAAATCCAGATGACCTTAGAAAACTATATCCAATCGTTGGGAGAATCGTACCTGATTATTGAAACCCAAGACCAAGTAGGAGTCTTCCTAGTAGGACTCTTGAAATGAGGGACTGCCAATAGTGTAAAACCTTGAAAACCTTAGAGCATTTCGCCTCGAAAACTAACCAAATTGAACCATAAGTTGTATTCTTCATTGAGTGCAAGAGTCCAGTGGCACACTAATGCAAAATGGTATGTCGATTCCAAGTGGGGGAGTAGAACCAAAAAGAAGTGAGTTTCGTAGTTAGAAGACCCTTTGTCTGGGATGGTTCTCCATTTGAAGGAATTGAACGGAATTTCGGGGACGAAATTCCAATAAGTGGGGGAGAATTGTAACATCCCAAACTTTACCTATATTGTAATTTATGTTATGATGGTCTTAGGGTAGAAGAAGTGAGAGCAAGAGTGAGAAACTTAGCCAAATTAGCATGCAATCTTAGGTTTAAAACATAGGAACTTAGGAAATTAAAATAATACGATTGGTAGCTTAAAACATAAATTCCACCGTTGGATGTGAAGTAGGATAGGTGAGGAGGCTTGCTTTAAAATTTGAGGAAGATCCAACGGGTAACGAAGAAGTTATGGCCTCTCAAAGTCTGGGTACTGCAAAACTGAGCAACTTAATCGATTAAACCGATTAAACTGCAGCTTAATCGATTAAGGTCAGAAAATGGAAAATGGCTTAATCGATTAATAATCGATTAGAGGCTGTAGATGCTAAAAAAATATAAAGGTGCGTCCACCTCTTAGTTCTTGAGAAACTCGAATTCTCTCTCTCCTAGGGCACCAAATCCTCCATTTTCATCAATCAATCCTCAAGAGGATCACTCCAAGTACATCCCCAAGTCCTTCCTTGTTGCTCCAAGTTCCTCCCTCTCTTTTGAATTGTGGCTCTTTCTCAAGTGAGTTCCAAGCACAAATTCTCTCTCTATCTCTAAGAGCTTGAGGTAAGGAGTGGGTTATAGTGAGTATAACCTTACTCGGGGGTTTAGTTTACAATATGAATATAATGGGTACTGAGAGTTATGTGTTAGTTTAGGTTGTTATACTATAGGGTAGTAAATAACTAGAGCTTATGACATAGGAAAATTAATTAGATGATGATATGCTTTATTGTGAATATTTGGTATATAAGCTTGTGACTTGGTGTTGTTTATAATTGAAGTGCTCATTTCGTTAAATGATTGAGTTATGATTTTATTTTAAAACCAAGGCAAAGAATGGAAATTAAGTATGAATTAAGGATAATGGTGATGATATTAATAAAGTTGTTGATTTGTGATAATTAAAATTATAAGACATAATTGAGATGATTTGATAATGTAAAGGTGTTATGTTGTGACTGGTTTGAATAAGGTACTTGTTAAAAAGTTTAAGTGGTTGAAAGGAGTAATGAAATGGTTGATATGAATAAGAGGAAATGTTATTATGGAAAATGAATATGATATATACCCGAACGCAGTAAGACGTGAGGGCACAATGGTGCAGACGCAGTAGGTCGTGACCAGTGGTAAAATGAAATGAAATATACCTGGACGCAGTAAGACGTGAGTGCACAGGAGTGCAGACGCAGTAGGACGTGACCAGGGGAGAATGAAAATATATACTCGGACGCAGTAAGACGTGAGTGCACAGGAGTGCAGACGCAGTAGGTCGTGACCAGGGGAGAATGAAAATATATACCCGGACGCAGTAAGACGTGAGTGCACAGGGGTGCAGACGCAGTAGGTCGTGACCAAGGGTGAATGAAAATATACCCGGACGCAGTAAGACGTCAGTGCACAGGAGTGCAGACGCAGTAGGTCGTGACCAGGGACAGATTGAAAAGAATTATGAATATGATTAAAGTCGAAGGAATAAATGACTTTATGAAAATGATGTATAAGAATGAATAGGTAAGATTGACTTGAGAAACCAATGGAATACTTTGATAATGAATTGTGATTTCTTGAGTTTTATTATATTGTTGTTAAATTGTTAAATGTGTATGGCTTGGTATAGCATTATGTCGTAATTGGAAACTATTTCCCCATTTTATGAGTAATGCTCACTCCTTACTACTTCCACAGGTACTGAGGTTTGAGCTTGCAATACTTTTGGCCGAGCAGGACTACACTCCACCCCGTGGAGTGTTGTGAAATTAATTAGAAGAGAGAGTTATTTATTATGTTTAAAATTTAGTTTTATTTTGATTTGTTATATTTCATTCGTGCAAGCCCTGAATATGTTTTATTGGATTAGCAGGGCATGAAAATTAAATTAGTGTGTTTATAAATATTTTCTGAACTGTACTGGTTGACAGGTTTATAAATGTTATTTTTGGGAAAGTCCGATAAACAGAGGAGACTCTGTCGGATTTTCGTTAAGATTTAAAACAAAATTTTCAAGTCCATATTTTTATAAAACTCAGTTTAATTAAATATTTGTGAGGGTGTTACAATTAACACAGAGTTCAACCTATTGGGGTTACAGCAGGACCGTACAAAGTTGCTAAGAACCTCATAGCAAAATTACATACTCAAAGGAAATTACCTAAGTATCTAGTCATACTCTTTCTTAAGTCGCTCCAACTTCCGACACCACTCCTCATCCTCGGCCAGCAGATCCTCGGGGGTAATGTACCAACTCCCATCACTATAATACTCCTCGGGGTCGTCTCTATCCGACCAAAGGTCAGGGTCCTCCTCTTCCTCCTCAGTAATATCTCCTTCAGGTTCGTCTGATCCATCTTCTCTTTCTTCCTCTTCCTCAAGTGCCTTCTCCTCTTCTTCTAGCTCAGTGAATTTACGTGGAAGCTCCTCATAAACGATCTTATAGGTGTCAATGATACTGCTCTTCCCTTTTCGGGGAGTTGATCCAATCTCCCGCAATATTTGATAATGAACCATGTTATCCATCTAAGTTCCATACAATTAATACAAGACATAACAAATAGAGTAGAGAGAGTGAGTATCCCAAAACGGCAATGTCGACTGTGTGGGATTATATTAGGTAAATATTAAGACAAAATAATTACAAAAACATGTAGCAATAAAGTAGGATTACACTACAATATTTAAGAATAAATTACCAATGAAAATATATCCATCCGAACATTCAAGATCATGCATCATTCATAATAACAATTACTTCCATATCTCATTCGTATTCTTTCATGGCATCAAAGTACTCACTTCCAATTCCACACTATGGTTTATCCAGCACTTACGGTATTTGTTATCATTAATATTGTACTATTGGAATTATCATCACACACACATTCTTGACGTATCTTGGTTAATTAAGTTTTATCTTTTCGATTTGTCTCAATGATGAGGGGGAGACACCATCGAGCACACACACACGTCTACATCTCCTCGGTTCACCACCCATCCTAATCGGAAGCAAACAGGAGCACAGGACCTTTACCACGCGGGCATGACAGCTGTCTCAACAAATGGCTCCAAGCCAGGAGGTCTCAGCCTCAAACACATGTGATATCACAAACAGGCTCACTGTCTCACAGTGGCAAAACACATTGCCCCGTTCCAGTCCCTCTCACTGTTCTCGATTTGCAATCTAGGGGGCGACAGTATTGTTATAGTGTGCACTCAGAACTTACCACGGTATTGGACCCAGTCCCCACCACGTTAGTGCACCACTTATGGAGTTCGTTCCGCCTATAACAATACTCTAGACTTCTTGACGAGTCACCGTCATTGTCCTCCCCTAATGCAATCTCGTCCTAGGTATCCGCAGATACCTATCGTTCCTTCCTCTCCACTACTTCGAGACGCCACTCATACCTCACCGCTTTAGTGAATGTCTTTTAAGGGTTAATTACGGCTTAATCCTAATGATCGGTTCATCCTTAGTACAACCCTTCAATGAAACCCGATCGCTAATCGTTCGCATCTAATTCCCCCTAAAGTTCGCATACTATCACGTGACTCATCACGGCATCATTGCATTCTCTTTCTCTATCTCAAATCACAACAACATTTGCTATCATCAACATGAGAAGCACCATTTCAGATCAACTTGGATCTCAGCACATTATCGTCGTTCCCTCCGTCAGCTATGAACCAGCATTACCGCAGCATCGTCAGCATGTGTTATGGTCGGCTCGATCTCGCAACGTTGTTAGCTCCATACCTGATCACCACGCTTCCGCTCGCTTACGTTTTCATAGTCATCTTAGCACCTTCTCTATTTCATACTCTTCCTCGACTAAATCACATCTTTGACATCTATAGGGTTCGTCTTTTCTTTCTTTAATTAATTCTTCATAAATTTAGTCGTTATTGCTTTCGCATACGGTTCCCAACATATATTCTCAAATAACAATAAACCATTTCTCAAAATAAATAATTAAATGACACAACATAATCAATTATAAAACATATCATAAACCAATCTCAGTCGTTCGGGTGGATAGCTAACTCAATCAAACATGCGCTATCACATACACCACTACGCTAATTGAGATTGGATGTCCAATCTTTGAGATGATTGGACGCCTTAATATGTTACCTAATTACCACGACGTCTTAAGGGTAACCCCTCTCTCACCTCGATGATGGACGTCCTAGTGCTCTCCCGAATCTCTTGATCGCCTCTCCTTGCTTTATATCCCCGCGTCCGTCGCTCGAACTAAGACATTTCCCGTGCGTTAGAAACGATTTCGATATGTTCATTGAATTTTGTTTTGAAACCAAATTTCTTTTTCAAAAATTTGTTATTGTTATTCAAACTTAATTCAAAATTCATGAGTGCAATAGTTCTTGAGAAAGATTTTTAAAAAAAAAAATAGTTTAGAAATACTCTTTTATCCAAATAGACCTCTTTAATTTAAAATATTCAGGTTATGAAAACATTGCTTTAAAACACATTTCGAATTGCAAAGATAAAACAAAACTCAAGAATCACGTATACTAATTCATAAATCTCAAAACATTCATCATTCACTTAGTGTAAAATGCTCTCATGCTAAGGGAAAATAATTGATTAAGTTATAATCACCAACATACAAAGTCAATCAAACAAAGGAAGGTAATTCAAACTTAGTTTCTAAACCGAATGGAATAAAGAAACTAGTACATCATGGTATTAGGCACATGAGAACACAACAAAACTACCTCTCATTATTGTTTAAAGAAAATTTATTTTAAGCACCTAAACCAGCGTTAACCAAATTATTTGAGTA
The DNA here is from genome assembly GCA_037953625.1 of Crotalaria pallida. Classification (NCBI taxonomy): domain Eukaryota; kingdom Viridiplantae; phylum Streptophyta; class Magnoliopsida; order Fabales; family Fabaceae; genus Crotalaria; species Crotalaria pallida. The sequence continues at coordinate 32,721,539 of CM075653.1, forward strand.
AAAGTTTTGCATAACCGAACTCATTATCAAAGACACACAACAAGGGAAATCATTTTATTTAATTTAAGACTAAACCGTTAGCGTCATAGGAAGATTTAACAATTTTAATTCCATTTAATCAAGGCAACAATCAAAACCATAAATCATTTCATGCATGTATATTTGCGCTCCTAAATGAGACTAATCTTAGTCTACATGCACCCTAATTGATAGTCGAACACATTTTTCCTATTCTCCTTCCTCTAGACCGAATGCTATTAGGCATGACACAAGAATTTCATTTCACTTTTCAATACAAAAAGGCAATTAAGGCAACCATATTTCATCATGCGTGAATCATCATGAGTCTTTCTCTAGATTTCCCTTTTAAAAATTCAAACTTATCATTTTTTTCTAAGACAAGGGTTTGATTTACAACTTATTCTTCTAAAAGAGGGCATGCATGAACTCGAAATTCCTAAGTCTTCCTCGAACACTCATGCATGCACCACAACAATTTTAGTATTCATGGCCGAATGGCCTTCACACCAACACAACATGAATGAAATTATTCTCAAAAAGAAAATCATTTTAAGGATCATCATCCTTAATTATCCCCTTTTAAACCGAGACATACATAGAAGAAAATTTAATTCCTTTACTTTGAAAATTGACATGCAAAACTCAAAATTCTAATTGTAAAATATAGATTGAGGCTTACACACACCAAGATTAACCAAGGTCATTGCAAATCGACATGCAAAACTAAAAATCCTTATTTTCCCCTCAACTAGGCTTAGATCATGGAATCGTGAATCAAACACTCACATATACACATATGGGTCACGGATTGGATACAACAATTTATCATGCAAGGCACAAATTTTCCACTTCATTATCAATTAAACCTTGATCATAATTTACTCACCAAATCCTTTCATAAAAACTTTGGGGATCACGGTTTAAGGAGGAAAGTTCAACATGCAAGGGTTCCATTTTAGTTTTTAGGAAAATCTCAAGTAATAGTTTAGGTTCTTTGAGAGGTTTGTTTAGAAAATCCTCATGATCCACCAAAAAGAGCCATAGCCGAATCACATAGAGAGAGTCCATGAGTTCATTTACTTACAAACCAAATTTAAAAGTCCATAAAAAGTCTAGGCTATGCTTGCATTTACTTCTCAAGCCATGAAAGTAAACATGCAATGAAAAAGAGAAGAAATAAAAATTACAAATCAAAAGAAAGTCCTAAATCTCTTAGTTTCCCACTTGATCTTCGAATAACCTACCAATAAAATGGGTCTTCTACCTCTAAGGGTTGTTTATCTTCAAAGAAAGTGTAAGGTTTTGGTCATATCCCCTCCTTTCTTCTTCAAGTTCCTCACGGCCACACCCTTTCTCCTCCTCTCTCTCTTTCTTCTAAGGGTTGGATAGTCCCTTTGAAAAGTGTTTGAGTTTTGGTGTTGGAAAGGAATGGAAAGAAAGTAAGGAAATGGATTGGGATTTGGTTGGTTTAAGGGCACCGAAGTTGCCTTCCTTACCCTTGGAGTGAGTTCGGCCAAAACACCATTTAGAAGGGCAAGATTGGATTTCCAAAGATTTTGCATGGCAAGAGGTGGTCAAGGGAACAAAGTGTATAGCCTAGGGTATAGGTTCCATCATGCAATGGTCATTCCAAGGCTCCCATTTTCTATCCATCTAACACACATGGTGGCTTCTCAATCCTTCCAAGTGTTTCTTCCTCCAAGACTAAAATCCTAACCCAACACATGCACCCTCATATCATCGTGGCACACACATGCAACTTCATTTTGTTCATTTCCTATTTTCTTTTATTTAGAATCCTATGATCATCAATTTAGGTAACATATGCAAGCATTATTCTTAAAGGCCATATGCACACATGTTCACACACATACCGTAGCATCACATATACACACACTTTTATTTTTCAAACACATCCACACATTTAAATCAAACATATAGCACACTAAACACATATCACAACCAATTCCATAGAATGACAATTGATTTAATTCTCTACAAGAGCATGTTTCATCCTAAAGAAAACTTAGCCCTTTTTAAGTAAAATAATTGTCTACTTATAACATACAGAATTAAAATCTCTAAAATTTAATCTTTCATGCAAATGAAAAATTTCCAAGAGATAAATTATTTAAAATCGTTAACTCCCAAAAATTATTATTTCTCAAAATTTTCGCCTTTCATGATTTTTTTTTTCAAAAACAAAAATCTTTGCAAGCTAATCCAAAGATTATAAAAATCACAAATTTCAAAATTCACGAGTTAAAAAGAAATGTAAATTCATTCCATGAAAAATCCATTCTTTCACAAAATCATGAATTTTCTTTAGGAAACTCCTTTTTAAATAAAAGCTCAAAGTTTATTTTAAACGAATTCGTTCACGCACGTCTGGGAAAATACGGGGTGTTACATTCTCCCTAACTTAAGGATTTCTCGTCCTCGAGAAATACTGAGCGAGTCTAACCTAGGGACGCATACTTCTCATGAACACTTCTTCCAATCTCAAATTGCAGTCGTCGTTGCGAACCTTCGCGGTTGTGCCTTGTCCCTTTGTTGTCCTTACAAGAGGTTAGCCAAATGGATCACTGTTGTAAATCGCCTCACGGAATATTCGGGTCAACAAACGAAATAGAGTGTAACAATACTACTTTAAGGAAATAGAAAAACAAGGAGGTTCAAGATATCCGAGTAACATCCAAACATAACAGAGTCACACTCATTAGGTTGAAATTCACTCATTTCATGGGGTTGAATTCTCCTTTATCCGTTCAAGCCTAGTCAAGTTAATGCCTTAAAATCTCATGTCTTTACTTGCTCCCCAACTTGAATAAATCATACCCCTACACACAAGTCTTTGATCACAACTTAAATTTCTAAAACTCTATCCCCTATTTATAACCCTGATTGCTTCACACTTCATCCATTAACTGTCCTTCTCCAACGTCTAAGGTCATTACCTACTCTTCTCGTTTCAGTTGTCACGAATCCTCAAGGCATATGCACTACTGCACTTCCTACTTCAACCACTAAATCATATATCTTAAGTACTCTAAACCATTCTTCCACTCTTCATCATCTTGTGTAGGTTCTCAACTATCTAATTCCCTTTAGTTCAAAAACCTGTTACGCCTGAAAATGTCAAATCTTAACTCTTCGTTCTAGCTTCGGGGTCACACCTAAAGGTGTTGTTGCCTTATTAGCTCCACCTTCCCGCATTGTCTTCTATTTCTCTTAAACTTTCCATCGTCTAAATCATCTTAAGGACCAGCCCATCCTCAAAATCCCGATTTCAACTCGTTCTTAATAGCTCACCATTTTCTTACGGCTAAAAAGGGTATTTCTACCTCTTCCTAAGTCTACTCCTCTTATGTCTATGTCGCTCAACCTCTTATTTACTTAATACTTACAGTTCTTGCCTGATCCTTCTCCACCATTCTTTATTCATTCTGAGAGCACCTGCATGTCGGATACCGGATATCGGGGTTTAACATTCTCAGTCAAGACTCTTGGGAAAATTAGACATTGGGTCATGACCAAAGGAAAGTTGAGGCTCATCAACTGATCAAGTTTTATGGACATGACAAGAGATGAGTGAGTTTTGGAGGTTAGACTAGCTCAATATTTTGTCAAAACAATTTTGACAAAATTCGGGGTATTAACAAAAGTTCCATTAAGAGAGAGTCCTAATCATAAGATAAGGTCTTGGGTTAGCGACTAAAAGGTTACTCCAATAAGGTATGTTTAGCAGAAGAAGTTAAACCAAAGGAGTTCAAAGCATCACTAGTCGTCACGGAATGAGACTGATCACTGCTATCGGTTGCTGTTTTGATTGGAGGCCGTCACTCTCCCGAACTGCTTTGGCGCGTATCCAACGTTCCTAAGTTTGTCTATCACAGAAGTTGCCTTCCTTACCCTTGGAGTGAGTTCGGCCAAAACACCATTTAGAAGGGCAAGATTGGATTTCCAAAGATTTTGCATGGTAAGAGGTGGTCAAGGGAACAAAGTGTATAGCCTAGGGTATAGGTTCCATCATGCAATGGTCATTCCAAGGCTCCCATTTTCTACTCATCTAACACACTTGGTGGCTTCACAATCCTTCCAAGTGTTTCTTCCTCCAAGACTAAAATCCTAACCCAACACATGCACCCTCATATCATCGTGGCACATGACACACCCTTCCGGTTTATCCAAATGTAAACTAATATTTAAGCTATTATATTGGATAATATATGGACTTGTGAGTGTTAAGAAAATAGGGAAGATAAAATTTTCTTTTTAAAGCGGGTGCACAAATCGTCATTTTGGAATTCTTGGAGAATGAGTTCTAAACCTTTATGAAAACGTTTATATCGAGTTCGGCGATCTCTAAAACCTTTTCTCAATTAGGGTAACATTCGCTTTTTTTTTGGAAACCTCGTTTTATCATACAAGTAATTAAAGTTACCCATGCATTATTTGATAAAACTGATACCATTAAATAATATTTTTAGCCGAGCTCTTAAATAGATCGAATCAGAGTAAGCGGAAGTCATCAGACTATGCAGTCACTAGTAATATAAACATAGGTTTGATATATAGTAAAAGTCATAAATACATAGTCTCATCATCATGTCTCCAAGATCTCAAAATACAAGTCCATCATCTGATCTACATAATAATATGACCAAAACCCTAGAATATTCCAAAAGTATATCTACAATATGTGTACATAATCAAAATAGAAACTCCAAGGGTGGTCAGGTAGATCTGGCATCATCAGATGTAGTAGTAGTAGTAGCAGCAGTCTCCCAAAAGTAAAAGTAGTAAGGTAGTAGCATCATCAACAACACAGCAGCAGCAGCAAGTCTCCTCCACAGCCTCCACACACATCGGATCCACAGATCCACATCATACACCATATGCATGTACCTAGGGATCATCGTCCCTCCAGTCACTCCCAGTAGAATGCACGACAGGCTCGCTCCCACTCTCGTCCTCCACCGGATCCTCCTCGATCTCGTCCGAGGGAGAGTGTACCCTACCACTGGGTACCGGGTCAGGGGATGGTGAAACCCTGACTGGGCTCCTTTGATCAGAAGGGGGAGTCTCCTCGCGGACGACTCTCGAAGTAAAAGGGTGAGAGCGGGTAGGTCGAAAACGAAAACTATGGTAAGAGCGAGCTGGTCGTGTGGGAGGTGGTCCATGGTAAGTGTAAAACGGGGGTACATGCATAGTGTATATGATGGGAATCCTAAATCTACGAGGACGGAATCAGATCAACGGGTTCGGGTGGTAGAAGGTAATCTCTACCTCACCCTCGAACACCGCGCGATGGTCCTCATAGATCCATGTGCCACTAGGAAGTGGCCGGATCTCGATGCAAGCAATGTAACGAGACATCACCTACAAGGGCATAGGGGTAAGCAATTCTATACACATAACCAATAGAGAATAAATTGTGCAATGTGATTATGTAAACATGCATCAAATAACAACAATTACATATAACAATTAGCAGTTAGTTAATGCACATAGGATGCTCACACTTGTTCCATTTATCATCATTAATTTAAATGAGTGGCATGATGCATGACTTTAGCTCTCAAGCCTATCTCCATCATACTATGTCACTCTCTGACGTCCATCCCTGACAACCCAGCACTCAACAGTGCGTTGTATTCCTAGGTATACAACAATTCGTACATTCACCTAGAATGTACACGACAAGCTTGGTATCCATGCCACCCGAGCATATCCCGTCATCCAAACGGACCGTCATCCAAACGGTATAACCATATCGTCATTCCCTCAGTCGACCACGTCAACGACGTGTCATCAAGCAAGCGTATTGGCATTCCCAGAGGCCCTCCACATGTTTTCCAAAAACATGATATACGTCCTACCAACCAAACTCCAGAATGAATGCATTACCTTACTTAAAATAGATTGATTGATGTTTTATCCTTTTATTAATACATTACGTGCCTCCCGAGCAACGTATCATTATTCAAATGAAAACATCATAACGTCAATCAATTTCCTCTAAGTCCGGGATCACTTGGTTTATTGTCCTCTAAGAGTTACAAAATGGCTTAGAATTGAAAATGATATTTTTAAGTATCTGACTAAAAATACTCGAGTTTTTCCCAACATACTCGAGTAGTTTATCATTTTCCAGATTTTACTCGAATTGTTCATAATTATACTCGAGTCTTTCATGTCTTTTCAGAGATTTAGGGTTTCAGGTCTTCATAAATATACTCGAGTAATTCATGAGATACTCGAGTATTCCATTACCCAGAATACTCGAGTAGTTCATACATTACTCGAGTGTTCAATCTGATTCCCAAGTTGGTGCGCCAATTTTCACTCTGGTGCACCACGAAATACTCGAGTTTTAAGACAAATACTCGAGTATCTGCAGACTGAACAGAGTGAAACTTGGTTTTTACATACCATTTCAATTTCTAAACATTTTTAACTCAAAACAGTGATCACAATAGTTCATATACCATATATTGAACATGTTAACATACTCATTTCATATCAAATAACAAATTTGACAGAGATTCAATCCATTATGCATTAAATATACAATTTAGCAACTCAACACTTCAAATTGCAAAATAAACACAATATTCATGAAACAAAGTTCATTTAAGCTTGCATGCATGATATAGAACTTGCTCATCACAGTCATAGAGCATGGATTGGTCTCCAAACCAAAGTTCCTATTCAAACTAAGCCCTTAGAGCCTCTTGGTGGCTCTCTAACACAATTAATGAAATTTAAACTCTATCTAGTGAATATAATTACTTACCCTTACCTCTCAGATGTTTTCCAAACAAGGATTGACAAGAAAATGGCTCCACAACTTCCAGACCAACTTCAATTGCCACATGCAGAGCATTTTGAGTACCACACCAAAATGGAATTGGTTTGTACATGAAACAGAAGATTAAATTGGGGAAATTAGATTTTCTGGACTCTATGCAACATAATCTAACTAAAGGAATCGAATTTGAGACTCAAGAATTCGTGAGCTTACCAGAAATCAAGATCAAAGTAAGCTCCAGACACAAGCTTGGCCAAGAACAGCTTCACTTCCAATCTGCAATTCTCCCAACACACTCCCTCAATTCTCACGATTTTGGTGTTTATACAAAGCTCGAGATGTGAGCTTTGTATTCGTGTATAGATTATCACTCCATTCAACTCACAGAAGAAGAATCGAAGAGCACAAACTCAAAACCCTAACTTCTTCAACCAAGCAATTTTGATCCAAAATCTTCAACTAAGGGTTGTTGATGAGTTTAAATAGAAGCAGAGATAGCTCATGCACGTCGACACGCCACCCATGGCGTTGGCAAGAAGGTGTTTTCGTGGCGAGAGAAGAGAATCGTTCGTGGTGACTCACCAAACGCACTCACTCGTGCAGTTTGACCCAGAATACTCGAGTTTTTCAGAAAATACTCGAGTATTTTTCCCAATTTTTGAAAAATAATTATTTTATTTACTTTCCCTCCAAAATCTTTCCTATAATTACCTCTAGGTTCCAACCCACGGACTAATATGCAAAATACTCATCTTAGGCATTTATTATATTTATTAAATCAATTCACACACATATACCAACTATATAAACACATATTTTAATCAAGGATTAATATGGAAATAATTAATTATAATTAATTTATAATTAACATTTCATTAATCGGGGATTAAAATTTTGGGGTGTTACACTACTCCCCCACTTACAAGGAATTTCGTCCCCGAAATTCAACTCATACAAACAAGTCAGGATAATCCTGACGCACCTTATCTTCTAATTCCCACGATGCTTCCATTACATCACCACACACCCAGACGACTTTGACTAGACGAATGTCTTTTCCTCTAAGCTGCTTGATTCTTCGATCTTCAATACGAACTGGCACAGCTTTGAAGGTTAGGTTCTCATGAATTTCTAAGTCATCAGGTTGGATTCTAAGGACAATGGTGGGGTCATGGACATATCTTTTAAGTTGAGACACATGGAATACATTATGAAGGTTAGCTAATGACGGAGGCAGAGCCAATTGATAAGCTACTGGGCCGACTCTTTTGAGGATTTGGTAGGGACCAATAAACTTAGGTGATAGTTTCTGAGTTTTCAAGGCTCTACTAACACCTTTGGTTGGTACTATCCTAATAAACACATGGTCTCCTTCGGCGAACTCTAATGGTTTTCTCCTCTTATCAGCATAGCTTTTCTGCCTACTTTGAGCTGCCCTCATCTTTTCTTGTATCACCCTGATCTGTTCCGTGGTCTCTTGCACAAAATCTGGTCCAACCAGAGAATTCTCCCCCACTTGGAACCAACATAACGGCGTCTGGCACTTTCTCCCATACAAAGCTTCAAATGGTGCCATTCCAATGCTCGTGTGGTAACTGTTGTTGTAAGTGAATTCCACGAGTGGCAACATCTGTTCCCAATTCCCTTGTCCTTCCAAAGCACAGGCTCGTAGAATGTCCTCCAATGACTGAATAGTCCTCTCCGTTTGGCCATCAGTCTGAGGATGGTATGCAGAACTCAGTTTCAATCTTGAACCCAAGGCTTTATGCAGATCTTCCCAGAACTTCGATGTAAACCTCGGATCGTGATCAGATACAATGCTTGATGGTACACCGTGCAGACGAACAACTTCTTTGATGTACAACTGGGTGAGTTTTTCCAACGAATAGTGCATATTCACGGGAATGAAATGCGCCGACTTGGTCAAACGATCCACTATCACCCAGATTGCATCATGACTAGTAGATGTCCTTGGCAATCCCGACACGAAATCCATCGAGATGCTATCCCATTTCCACAACGGAATCTCCAAAGGAAGTAACTCTCCTCCTGGCCTTTGATGTTCCACCTTGGCCTTTTGACACACCAAACAACAGGCCACATACTCAGCTACGTCTTTCTTCAAACCAGGCCACCAAAATAGCTTCTTTAAGTCTTGATACATTTTGGTAGCTCCCGGATGCATAATCATCTTACTCTTATGTGCTTCGTCCAGAAACATCCTTCTTACTTCTAAATCATCAGGCACACAAATCCTTGTTTTAAAGCGAAGGATTCCATCCTTCCCTTCTTGAAACTCCAATTCCTTGCCTTCTTCCCTCCACTTCCTCTTTTCTATGAGCTTCTCATCCTAGCCTTGCAATTCCCGAATCCTTTGTAGAAACTCATTAGCAATCTGCAGCATCCCCATTTTGATACTTGTCGGTTCCACTTGCATCGTCAGACTCAAATCCCGGAATTCCTCTATCAGAGCAGCTTCTCTGACCATCATTGCACTGATGTGCATTGCCTTCCTACTCAATGCATCTGCCACAACAATGGCCTTTCCAGGATGGTAACGGAGTTCAAACTCATAATCCTTCAAAAACTCCATCCATCGGCGTTGCCTCATATTCAACTCCTTTTGATCGAAGAGGTACTTTAAACTCTTATGGTCACTGAACACCCGGAACGTAGTGCCATAGAGATAGTGCCTCCAATTCTTTAAGGCAAACACCACAGCTGCCAACTCCAGATCGTGGGTTGGATAGTTCATTTCATGAACTTTTAGCTGTCTCGAGGTATAAGCGACGACTTGCCTTTCTTGCATCAAAACACACCCAAGACCTTGTTTCGACGCGTCACAATACACATCAAAACTCTTCTGTGTATCGGGCAGAACCAATACAGGAGACGATGTCAACCTTTCCTTCAACTCTTGAAAACTCCTTTCACATTTCTCATCCCATAGGAATGGTTGATCTTTCCAAGTCAACTTCGTCAGAGGCAGTGCGATCTTCGAGAAACCTTTGATAAACCTTCTATAATAACCAGCCAAACCAAGAAAGCTTCTCACCTCCGTGACCGACTTTGGTTGCTCCCATTGCAAAACCGAACTCACTTTCGTCGGATCAACGACTATTCCCTTGTCCGAAATCACATGCCCCAAGAACTTAACCTGCTTCAGCCAGAACTCACATTTTGTAAGTTTGGCATACAATTGTTTCTCCTTCAGGATGCTCAACACTATTCTCAAGTGTTCAGCATGCTCCTCTGAGCTCTTAGAGTAAATGAGAATATCATCAATGAACACAACCACGAATGAATCTAAATAAGGTCTAAAGATTCGATTCATGTAGTCCATGAAGATGGCTGGTGCATTAGTCAATCCGAACGGCATCACGACGTACTCATAATGTCCGTATCGAGATCGAAATGCAGTCTTAGAGATATCCTCTTCTCTTATTCTGATATGATGGTATCCTGACCTCAAATCGATCTTGGAAAATACTGAAGCTCCACGAACTTGATCCATAAGGTCATCTATCCTTGGCAACGGATACTTGTTCTTGATGGTGACCTTATTCAGCTGCCGATAGTCAATGCACATCCTCATACTACCATCTTTCTTCTTGACAAACAAAACCGGAGCACCCCAAGGTGACGCACTTGGTCGAATCATCCGTTTCTGTAATAGCTCGTCAATCTGCTTCTTAATTTCTGCCATTTCTGGTGGTGCCATTCTATAGGGAGCGATAGAAATGGGACCAGTTCCCAGAACTAAGTCGATACCGAATTCAATTTCTCTCCTTGGTGGCAGACCAGGGATTTCATCAGCAAAAACTTCCGGAAAGTCTCTGATAATGGGGATCTCTTCCATCCTTGGACCATTCTCCTCCACCTCAGAGTTGAACAGGCACACGTAGCCTGAGGGTTTTGGGCTTCTATAGGTCACTACTTTTCTATCACAATCAATGATTACTTGGTTTTGACTTAACCAGTCCATTCCCAAGATCACATCTAATTGTACTAAGGGTAAGCAGATCAAATCTACTTTAGAGGTTTGTCCTAATACTTCTATACAACAGTTAAGACATGCTCTAGAAACTACAACAGGAGCGTTGGTAGGGGTTTCTACTTTGAGAGCATAAGGCATTTCAGACATGATTAAGCCTAAACGGTTTACACATTCATATGAAAAAAATGAATGCGTTGCACCAGAATCAAACAAAACATGACAAAACTGTCCATTAAGCAAGTATTTACCTTGCACCAGATCAGAAGACCGACTTGCTTCAACACCACTAAGGGTGAAAACTCTTCCTTGAGCCATAGGTCTCTCAACAGCTCCTCTTGAATTGGCTTTGGCCGGTTCCTTGCAATCCCTTGCAAAATGTCCCGGCTTTCCACAGTTAAAGCAACCACTTGTCCCCCAACACACACGGACATAGTGATTGCGCTTGCACTTGTCACAGAATGGAGCCTCGCTCCGATAATCCCTTCTATCAGAACCACCAGCTTTTCCTTTGCCTTTCCCTCGGCGATCATACGGTCCATTGCCTCGGTTGTTGAAACCTTTACGCCTCTGCGGTCCATAGCCTTGATTGTCCTTCTTCTCTGAGACTTGCATCTCCTCAGCCTTGGTATCATCTTCATACATCCTACACATGTCTCCCAGTGCAGGAAACCTTTGAATCCGCTGATAACTGAAGATCGACTTCAACTTTGGCCTCAAGCCTCCTTCAAACTTAATGCATTTACTCCTCTCATCTGGATTGTTCTTATAATATGGGGAGTATTTCATCAGCTCCTCAAACTTAGCTGCATACTCACCCACACTCATGTTTCCTTGCTTCAGCTGCAAGAACTCTACCTCCTTCTTCCTTCTCAAGTCCTCAGGGAAATACTTTTGGAGAAACTTCTCCATGAATACTCCCCAACTTACCTCTCTTCCTTCATATTGCAGAAGCTGCATCGTGTGATTCCACCAGTTCTCAGCTTCCTCCTCTAGCATGTAGGTTGCGTACGCCACCTTTTGAACATCGGAACACTCCAACGTTCTCAAGATCTTGTCCATGGTGTGAATCCACTTGTTGGCCTCTTCCGGTTTAAATCCTCCTTCAAACATTGGCGGATTATAGCTTCTAAAATCAGCCAAAGTCATCGCTTCAGCATTACCCACATTACCTTGATGAGACGGGTTGACCGGTTGAGATGGTTGTTGAGACTGTCGTTGCATGGCTTCCAGCACCGTGGTGATCCTTTCTAGCATCGTATTAGTGTGATTTTGGTTTCTAGTTGCCATATTAGACCTGCGCTATGGGCTTATGGTCACATATGTTGAACCAAAGAAACTTCCATTACACTACCTATTCTAAGGCTCTATCTTAAACTTATTAAATCTACAATCAATTGTGTCTTGTACTCAAAGAGACAAGATACAAACAAATCAAGTGTATTTAAACCTCAACAAACAAAATAAAAAAAAACATTCAAAGTAATGTAATTGCCTTGGAGTTACCTGCTTGATGTTGATGGCTACCTTTCTAAACTACTTCCACTACTACAGGATCTGACTTTTGCTCTGATACCACTCAGTGTCACACCCTTCCGGTTTATCCAAACTAATATTTAAGCTATTATATTGGATAATATATGGACTTGTGAGTGTTAAGAAAATAGGGAAGATAAAATTTTCTTTTTAAAGCGGGTGCACAAATCGTCATTTTGGAATTCATGGAGAATGAGTTCTAAACCTTTATGAAAACGTTTATATCGAGTTCGGCGATCTCTAAAACCTTTTCTCAATTAGGGTAACATTCGCTTTTTTTTTAGAAACCACGTTTTATCATACAAGTAATTAAAGTTACCCATGCATTATTTGATAAAACTGATGTTGGAAACCAACAAGCGGCTCAATATAGTCTAGAGGGGGGGTGAATAGAATATTGAAGCCTTATTACAGATTTTTCGTCCACCTAAGAGAATGGTTTTATGAAAATAAATTTTCTTAAAAATTCAAGTCTGATTACTCGAGTAACTCAAGACTTCACTCGAGTAATACGCAAGCAAAAATAATTTCACTCGAGTATTCAGCAAATCACTCGAGTAATACGAAAGCTATTTTTAAATCACTCGAGTAACAGAAAACCTACTCGAGTATTGTTCATAAACTGAAAGCAGATTACTCGAGTGACAAGAACTTTACTCGAGTAAACTGGGTAAAATTCAATTAAAACTCAGTTTTCAATGGAGTTCTTCAAGAATAACAATGCTATGATGATTCAACAAATTATGAATGATTAATATGAACAATTTCAAGTAATATTAACATGCAATTTTAGATCAATTGAGTAGAATTAAGAAAACCCCAATTCTAACCTAAAAATGCAATTGTTAATGAATTAATGCAATACAAGGAAAGAAAATAAAAGAGACACAAGGATTTATCCTGGTTCACTTTCACCCACTTGAAAGCTACTCCAGTCCCCTCTTAAATCAAGAGAGATTCTTCACTAGAAATCTTCAAATGTAGATTTTACAATGTTTTAAGATGCAACTAGATTCTTAGTTCTCCTATCTTAAAACCCAACTCAAAGTGTGTACCAAACACTTTGATCTAATCTACCCCTTTTGAGAATTCTAGATTTCCTTGCTAATTGATTGAAGATGCTTCCAACCAATCCTCTTTTCTTGCTTTGATTTGATCTTCAAAGTCTTCCTTGTGAGATTCTTCACTTGTGTTGAAACTTCAATGATGCAATCATAAATTGCAAATCTTCAACAACCACTAAGAACAAAAAATATGATCTCAAGAATATTTGAACAATGAGAGAAATAGAGTGAAGAATGAAAAGTTCTTTGTTGAATCTTGATAGCTCTTGAAAGATGTAAAATAGCTCTTGAATTGCTTTTGAAAGTGTATAGAAAATTGTAAGAATGAATGTGTATCTTATGTGAAAGAGAAAATTAAGTCCTTTTAAAATTTTCAAAACACTGATTGAATTACTCGAGTAAACCAAATCACTTCACTCGATTAAAACATGTCAGATTAAGTTACTCGAGTGATGTGTAAACCATTACTCGATTAACCTGTCATGACATAAATTACTCGAGTGATCCAATACTCATTACTCGAGTAAACTGATCAGAATCTGAATAAAAACAAAGTTTTTCTAAAAGGATTTTCACAAAACTTTTAATATAGCTATTTAATCAAGATTTAAAGTATCTTCACTCTTAATCAAACATTATTTAAATACTCTTGAAAATCATCTAAGCTACCCACACCAATGAGATGCATTGCATAAAATAAAGATTACATTGAAATAGAATTAATAAAATCCTAATTCTAATCTTCATGTGGTGTAGCTTGCTTGTTGACAATGTTGTTGCTTGGAGAGAGATTGTTAGCATCAAAACATGAGAATCCTACAACTGATACCATTAAATAATAATTTTAGCCGAGCTCTTAAATAGATCGAATCAGAGTAAGCGGAAGTCATCAGACTATGCAGTCACTAGTAATATAAACATAGGTTTGATATATAGTAAAAGTCATAAATACATAGTCTCATCATCATGTCTCCAAGATCTCAAAATACATGTCCATCATCTGATCTACATAATAATATGACCAAAACCCTAGAATATTCCAAAAGTATATCTACAATATGTGTACATAATCAAAATAGAAACTCCAAGGGTGGTCTGGTAGATCTGGCATCATCAGATGTAGTAGTAGTAGTAGCAGCAGTCTCCCAAAAGTAAAAGTAGTAAGGTAGTAGCATCATCAACAACACAACAGCAGCAGCAAGTCTCCTCCACAGCCTCCACACACATCGGATCCACAGATCCACATCATACACCATATGCATGTACCTAGGGATCATCGTCCCTCCAGTCACTCCCAGTAGAATGCACGACAGGCTCGCTCCCACTCTCGTCCTCCACCGGATCCTCCTCGATCTCGTCCGAGGGAGAGTGTACCCTACCACTAGGTACCGGGTCAGGGGATGGTGAAACCCTGACTGGGCTCCTCGGATCAGAAGGGGGAGTCTCCTAGCGGACGACTCTCGAAGTAAAAGGGTGAGAGCGGGTAGGTCGAAAATGAAAACTATGGTAAGAGCGAGCTGGTCGTGTGGGAGGTGGTCCATGGTAAGTGTAAAACGGGGGTACATGCATAGTGTATATGATGGTAATCCTAAATTTAAGAGGACGGAATCGGATCAACGGGTTCGGGTGGTAGAAGGTAATCTCTACCTCACCCTCGAACACCGCGCGATGGTCCTCATAGATCCATGTGCCACTAGGAAGTGGCCGGTTCTCGATGCAAGCAATGTAACGAGACATCACCTACAAGGGCATAGGGGTAAGCAATTCTATACACATAACCAATAGAGAATAAATTGTGCAATGTGAATATGTAAACATGCATCAAATAACAACAATTACATATAACAATTAGCAGTTACTGAATGCACATAGGATGCTCACACTTGTTCCATTTATCATCATTAATTTAAATGAGTGGCATGATGCATGACTTTAGCTCTCAAGCCTATCTCCATCATACTATGTCACTCTCTGACGTCCATCCCTGACAACCCAGCACTCAACAATGCGTTGTATTCCTAGGTATACAACAATTCGTACATTCACCTAGAATGTACACGACAAGCTTGGTATCCATGCCACCCGAGCATATCCCGTCATCCAAACGGACCGTCATCCAAACGGTATAACCATATCGTCATTCCCTCAGCCGACCACGTCAACGACGTGTCATCAAGCAAGCGTATTGGCATTCCCAGAGGCCCTCCACATGTTTTCCAAAAACATGATATACGTCCTACCAACCAAACTCCAGAATGAATGCATTACCTTACTTAAAATAGATTGATTGATGTTTTATCCTTTTATTAATACATTACGTGCCTCCCGAGCAACGTATCATTATTCAAATGAAAACATCATAACGTCAATCAATTTCCTCTAAGTCCGGGATCACTTGGTTTATTGTCCTCTAAGAGTTACAAAATGGCTTAGAATTGAAAATGATATTTTTAAGTATCTGACTAAAAATACTCGAGTTTTTCCCAACATACTCGAGTAGTTTATCATTTTCCAGATTCTACTCGAATTGTTCATAATTATACTCGAGTCGTTCATGTCTTTTCAGAGATTTAGGGTTTCAGGTCTTCATAAATATACTCGAGTAATTCATGAGATACTCGAGTATTCCATTACCCAGAATACTCGAGTAGTTCATACATTACTCGAGTGTTCAATCTGATTCCCAAGTTGGTGCGCCAATTTTCACTCTGGTGCACCACGAAATACTCGAGTTTTAAGACAAATACTCGAGTATCTGCAGACTGAACAGAGTGAAACTTGGTTTTTACATACCATTTCAATTTCTAAACATTTTTAACTCAAAACAGTGATCACAATAGTTCATATACCATATATTGAACATGTTAACATACTCATTTCATATCAAATAACAAATTTGACAGAGATTCAATCCATTATGCATTAAATATACAATTTAGCAACTCAACACTTCAAATTGCAAAATAAACACAATATTCATGAAACAAAGTTCATTTAAGCTTGCATGCATGATATAGAACTTGCTCATCACAGTCATAGAGCATGGATTGGTCTCCAAACCAAAGTTCCTATTCAAACTAAGCTCTTAGAGCCTCTTGGTGGCTCTCTAACACAATTAATGAAATTTAAACGCTATCTAGTGAATATAATTACTTCCCCTTACCTCTCAGATGTTTTCCAAACAAGGATTGACAAGAAAATGGCTCCACAACTTCCAGACCAACTTCAATTGCCACATGCAGAGCATTTTGAGTACCACAGTAAAATGGAATTGGTTTGTACATGAAACAGAAGATTAAATTGGGGAAATTAGATTTTCTGGACTCTATGCAACATAATCTAACTAAAGGAATCGAATTTGAGACTCAAGAATTCGTGAGCTTACCAGAAATCATGATCAAAGTAAGCTCCAGACACAAGCTTGGCCAAGAACAGCTTCACTTCCAATCTCCAATTCTCCCAACACAATCCCTCAATTCTCACGATTTTGGTGTTTATACAAAGCTCGAGATGTGAGCTTTGAATTCGTTTATAGATTATCACTCAATTCAACTCACAGAAGAAGAATCGAAGAGCACAAACTCAGAACCCTAACTTCTTCAACAAAGCAATTTTGATCCAAAATCTTCAACTAAGGGTTGTTGATGAGTTTAAATAGAAGCAGAGATAGCTCATGCACGTCGTCACGTCACCCATGGCGTTGGCAAGAAGGTGTTTTCGTGGCGAGAGAAGAGAATCGTTCGTGGTGACTCACCAAATGCACTCACTCGTGCAGTTTGACCCAGAATACTCGAGTTTTTCAGAAAATACTTGAGTATTTTTCCCAATTTTTGAAAAATAATTATTTTATTTACTTTCCCTCCAAAATCTTTCCTATAATTACCTCTAGGTCCCAACCCAGGGACTAATATGCAAAATACTCATCTTAGGCATTTATTATATTTATTAAATCAATTCACACACATATACCAACTATATAAACACATATTTTAATCAAGGATTAATATGGAAATAATTAATTATAATTAATTTATAATTAACATTTCATTAATCGGGGATTAAAATTTTGGGGTGTTACACTACTCCCCCACTTACAAGGAATTTCGTCCCCGAAATTCAACTCATACAAACAAGTCAGGATAATCCTGACGCACCTTATCTTCTAATTCCCACGATGCTTCCATTACATCACCACACACCCAGACGACTTTGACTAGACGAATGTCTTTTCCTCTAAGCTGCTTGATTCTTCGATCTTCAATACGAACTGGCACAGCTTTGAAGGTTAGGTTCTCATGAATTTCTAAGTCATCAGGTTGGATTCTAAGGACAATGGTGGGGTCATGGACATATCTTTTAAGTTGAGACACATGGAATACATTATGAAGGTTAGCTAATGACGGAGGCAGAGCCAATTGATAAGCTACTGGGCCGACTCTTTTGAGGATTTGGTAGGGACCAATAAACTTAGGTGATAGTTTCTGAGTTTTCAAGGCTCTACTAACACCTTTGGTTGGTACTATCCTAATAAACACATGGTCTCCTTCGGCGAACTCTAATGGTTTTCTCCTCTTATCAGCATAGCTTTTCTACCTACTTTGAGCTGCCCTCATCTTTTCTTGTATCACCCTGATCTGTTCCGTGGTCTCTTGCACAAAATCTGGTCCAACCAGAGAATTTTCCCCCTCTTGGAACCAACATAACGGCGTCTGGCACTTTCTCCCATACAAAGCTTCAAATGGTGCCATTCCAATGCTCGTGTGGTAACTGTTGTTGTAAGTGAATTCCACGAGTGGCAACATCTGTTCCCAATTCCCTTGTCCTTCCAAAGCACAGGCTCGTAGAATGTCCTCCAATGACTGAATAGTCCTCTCCGTTTGGCCATCAGTCTGAGGATGGTATGCAGAACTCAGTTTCAATCTTGAACCCAAGGCTTTATGCAGATCTTCCCAGAACTTCGATGTAAACCTCGGATCGCGATCAGATACAATGCTTGATGGTACACCGTGCAGACGAACAACTTCTTTGATGTACAACTGGGTGAGTTTTTCCAACGAATAGCGCATATTCACGGGAATGAAATGCGCCGACTTGGTCAAACGATCCACTATCACCCAGATTGCATCATGACCAGTAGATGTCCTTGGCAATCCCGACACGAAATCCATCGAGATGCTATCCCATTTCCACAACGGAATCTCCAAAGGAAGTAACTCTCCTCCTGGCCTTTGATGTTCCACCTTGGCCTTTTGACACACCAAACAACAGGCCACATACTCAGCTACGTCTTTCTTCAAACCAGGCCACCAAAATAGCTTCTTTAAGTCCTGATACATTTTGGTAGCTCCCGGATGCATACTCATCTTACTCTTATGTGCTTCGTCCAGAATCATCCTTCTTACCTTTAAATCATCAGGCACACAAATCCTTGTTTTAAAGCGAAGGATTCCATCCTTCCCTTCTTGAAACTCCAATTCCTTGCCTTCTTCCCTCCACTTCCTCTTTTCTGTGAGCTTCTCATCCTTGCCTTGCAATTCCCGAATCCTTTGTAGAAACCCATTAGCAATCTGCAGAATCCCCATTTTGATACTTGTCGGCTCCACTTGCATCGTCAGACTCAAATCCTGGAATTCCTCTATCAGAGCAGCTTCTCTGACCATCATTGCACTGATGTGCATTGCCTTCCTACTCAATGCATCTGCCACAACATTGGCCTTTCCAAGATGGTAACGGAGTTCAAACTCATAATCCTTCAAAAACTCCATCCATCAGCGTTGCCTCATATTCAACTCCTTTTGATCAAAGAGGTACTTTAAACTCTTATGGTCGCTGAACACCCGGAACGTAGTGCCATAGAGATAGTGCCTCCAAATCTTTAAGGCAAACACCACAGCTGCCAACTCCAGATTGTGGGTTGGATAGTTCATTTCATGAACTTTTAGCTGTCTCGAGGCATAAGCGACGACTTGCCCTTCTTGCATCAAAACACACCCAAGACCTTGTTTCGACGCGTCACAATACACATCAAAACTCTTCTGTGTATCGGGCAGAACCAATACAGGAGACGATGTCAACCTTTCCTTCAACTCTTGAAAACTCCTTTCACATTTCTCATCCCATAGGAATGGTTGATCTTTCCGAGTCAACTTCGTCAAAGGCAGTGCGATCTTCGAGAAACCTTTGATAAACCTTCTATAATAACCAGCCAAACCAAGAAAGCTTCTCAACTCCGTGACCGACTTTGGTTGCTCCCATTGCAAAACCGAACTCACTTTCGTCGGATCAACGGCTATTCCCTTGTCCGAAATCACATGCCCCAAGAACTTAACCTCCTTCAGCCATAACTCACATTTTGTAAGTTTGGCATACAATTGTTTCTCCTTCAGGATGCTCAACACTATTCTCAAGTGTTTAGCATGCTCCTCCGAGCTCTTAGAGTAAATGAGAATATCATCAATGAACACAACCACGAATGAATCTAAATAAGGTCTAAAGATTCGATTCATGTAGTCCATGAAGATGGCTGGTGCATTAGTCAATCCGAACGGCATCACGACGTACTCATAATGTCCGTATCGAGATCGAAATGCAGTCTTAGAGATATCCTCTTCTCTTATTCTGATATGATGGTATCCTGACCTCAAATCGATCATGGAAAATACTGAAGCTCCACGAACTTGATCCATAAGGTCATCTATCCTTGGCAACGGATACTTGTTCTTGATGGTGACCTTATTCAGCTGTCGGTAGTCGATGCACATCCTCATACTACCATCTTTCTTCTTGACAAACAAAACCGGACCACCCCAAGGTGACACACTTGGTCGAATCATCCGTTTCTGTAATAGCTCCTCAATCTGCTTCTTCATTTCTGACATTTCTGGTGGTGCCATTCTATAGGGAGCGATAGAAATGGGACCAGTTCCCGGAACTAAGTCGATACCGAATTCAATTTCTCTCCTTGGTGGCAGACCAGGGATTTCATCAGCAAAAACTTCCGGAAAGTCTCTGACAATGGGGATCTCTTCCATCCTTGGACCATTCTCCTCCACCTCAGAGTTGAACAGGCACACGTAGCCGGAGGGTTTTGGGCTTCTATAGGTCACTACTTTTCTATCACAATCAATGATTACTTGGTTTTGACTTAACCAGTCCATTCCCAAGATCACATCTAATTGTACTAAGGGTAAGCAGATCAAATCTACTTTAGAGGTTTGTCCTAATACTTCTATACAACAGTTAAGACATGCTCTAGAAACTACAACAGGAGCGTTGGTAGGGGTTTCTACTTTGAGAGCATAAGGCATTTCAGACGTGATTAAGCCTAAACGGTTTACACATTCATATGAAACAAATGAATGCGTTGCACCAGAATCAAACAAAACATGACAAAACTGACCATTAAGCAAGTATTTACCTTGCACCAGATCAGAAGACCGACTTGCTTCAACACCACTAAGGGTGAAAACTCTTCCTTGAGCCATAGGTCTCTCAACAGCTCCTCTTGAATTGGCTTTGGCCGGTTCCTTGCAATCCCTTGCAAAATGTCCCGGCTTTCCACAGTTAAAGCAATCACTTGTCCCCCAACACACACGGCCATAGTGATTGCGCTTGCACTTGTCACAGAATGGAGCCTCGCTCCGATAATCCCTTCTATCAGAACCACCAGCTTTTCCTTTGCCTTTCCCTCGGCGATCATACGGTCCTTTGCCTCGGTTGTTGAAACCTTTACGCCTCTGCGGTCCATAGCCTTGATTGTCCTTCTTCTCTGAGACTTGCATCTCCTCAGCCTTGGTATCATCTTCATACATCCTACACATGTCTACCAGTGCAGGAAAGCTTTGAATCCGCTGATAACTGAAGATCGACTTCAACTTTGGCCTCAAGCCTCCTTCAAACTTAATGCATTTACTCCTCTCATCTGGATTGTTCTGATAATATGGGGAGTATTTCATCAGCTCCTCAAACTTAGCTGCATACTCACCCATACTCATGTTTCCTTGCTTCAGCTGCAAGAACTCTACCTCCTTCTTCCTTCTCAAGTCCTCAGGGAAATACTTTTGGAGAAACTTCTCCATGAATACTCCCCAACTTACCTCTCTTCCTTCATATTGCAGAAGCTGCATCGTGTGATTCCACCAGTTCTCAGCTTCCTCCTCTAGCATGTAGGTTGCGTACGCCACCTTTTGAACATCGGAACACTCCAACGTTCTAAAGATCTTGTCCATGGTGTGAATCCACTTGTTGGCCTCTTCCGGTTTAAATCCTCCTTCAAACTTTGGCGGATTACAGCTTCTAAAATCAGCCAAAGTCTTCGCTTCAGCGTTACCCACATTACCTTGATGAGACAGGTTGACCGGTTGAGATGGTTGTTGAGACTGTCGTTGCATGGCTTCCAGCACCGCGGTGATCCTTTCTAGCATCGTATTAGTGTGATTTTGGTTTCTAGTTGCCATATTAGACCTGCGCTATGGGCTTATGGTCACATATGTTGAACCAAAGAAACTTCCATTACACTACCTATTCTAAGGCTCTATCTTAAACTTATTAAATCTACAATCAATTGTGTCTTGTACTCAAAGAGACAAGATACAAACAAATCAAGTGTATTTAAACCTCAACAAACAAAATAAAAAAAAACATTCAAAGTAATGTAATTGCCTTGGAGTTACCTGCTTGATGTTGATGGCTACCTTCTGAACTACTTCCACTGCTACAGGATCTGACTTTTGCTCTGATACCACTCAGTGTCACACCCTTCCGGTTTATCCAAATGTAAACTAATATTTAAGCTATTATATTGGATAATATATGGACTTGTGAGTGTTAAGAAAATACGGAAGATAAAATTTTCTTTTTAAAGCGGGTGCACAAATCGTCATTTTGGAATTCTTGGAGAATGAGTTCTAAACCTTTATGAAAACGTTTATATCGAGTTCGGCGATCTCTAAAACCTTTTCTCAATTAGGGTAACATTTGCTTTTTTTTTGGAAACCTCGTTTTATCATACAAGTAATTAAAGTTACCCATGCATTATTTGATAAAACTGATACCATTAAATAATATTTTTAGCCGAGCTCTTAAATAGATCGAATCAGAGTAAGCGGAAGTCATCAGACTATGCAGTCACTAGTAATATAAACATAGGTTTGATATATAGTAAAAGTCATAAATACATAGTCTCATCATCATGTCTCCAAGATCTCAAAATACAAGTCCATCATCTGATCTACATAATAATATTACCAAAACCCTAGAATATTCCAAAAGTATATCTACAATATGTGTACATAATCAAAATAGAAACTCCAAGGGTGGTCAGGTAGATCTGGCATCATCAGATGTAGTAGTAGTAGTAGCAGCAGTCTCCCAAAAGTAAAAGTAGTAAGGTAGTAGCATCATCAACAACACAGCAGCAGCAGCAAGTCTCCTCCACAGCCTCCACACACATCGGATCCACAGATCCACATCATACACCATATGCATGTACCTAGGGATCATCGTCCCTCCAGTCACTCCCAGTAGAATGCACGACAGGCTCGCTCCCACTCTCGTCCTCCACCGGATCCTCCTCGATCTCGTCCGAGGGAGAGTGTACCCTACCACTAGGTACCGGGTCAGGGGATGGTGAAACCCTGACTGGGCTCCTTTGATCAGAAGGGGGAGTCTCCTCGCGGACGACTCTCGAAGTAAAAGGGTGAGAGCGGGTAGGTCGAAAACGAAAACTATGGTAAGAGCGAGCTGGTCGTGTGGGAGGTGGTCCATGGTAAGTGTAAAACGGGGGTACATGCATAGTGTATATGATGGGAATCCTAAATCTACGAGGACGGAATCGGATCAACGGGTTCGGGTGGTAGAAGGTAATCTCTACCTCACCCTCGAACACCGCGCGATGGTCCTCATAGATCCATGTGCCACTAGGAAGTGTTCGGATCTCGATGCAAGCAATGTAACGAGACATCACCTACAAGGGCATAGGGGTAAGCAATTCTATACACATAACCAATAGAGAATAAATTGTGCAATGTGAATATGTAAACATGCATCAAATAACAACAATTACATATAACAATTAGCAGTTAGTGAATGCACATAGGATGCTCACACTTGTTCCATTTATCATCATTAATTTAAATGAGTGGCATGATGCATGACTTTAGCTCTCAAGCCTATCTCCATCATACTATGTCACTCTCTGACGTCCATCCCTGACAACCCAGCACTCAACAGTGCGTTGTATTCCTAGGTATACAACAATTCGTACATTCACCTAGAATGTACACGACAAGCTTGGTATCCATGCCACCCGAGCATATCCCGTCATCCAAACGGACCGTCATCCAAACGGTATAACCATATCGGCATTCCCTCAGCCGACCACGTCAACGACGTGTCATCAAGCAAGCGTATTGGCACTCCCAGAGGCCCTCCACATGTTTACCAAAAACATGATATACGTCCTACCAACCAAACTCCAGAATGAATGCATTACCTTGCTTAAAAGAGATTGATTGATGTTTTATCCTTTTATTAATACATTACGTGCCTCCCGAGCAACGTATCATTATTCAAATGAAAACATCATAACGTCAATCAATTTCCTCTAAGTCCAGGATCACTTGGTTTATTGTCCTCTAAGAGTTACAAAATGGCTTAGAATTGAAAATGATATTTTTAAGTATCTGACTAAAAATACTCGATTTTTTCCCAACATACTTGAGTAGTTTATCATTTTCCAGATTCTACTCGAATTGTTCATAATTATACTCGATTCGTTCATGTCTTTTCAGAGATTTAGGGTTTCAGGTCTTCATAAATATACTCGAGTAATTCATGAGATACTCGAGTATTCCATTACCCAGAATACTCGAGTAGTTCATACATTACTCGAGTGTTCAATCTGATTCCCAAGTTGGTGCGCCAATTTTCACTCTGGTGCACCACGAAATACTCGAGTTTTAAGACAAATACTCGAGTATCTGCAAACTGAACAGAGTGAAACTTGGTTTTTACATACCATTTCAATTTCTAAACATTTTTAACTCAAAACAGTGATCACAATAGTTCATATACCATATATTGAACATGTTAACATACTCATTTCATATCAAATAACAAATTTGACAGAGATTCAATCCATTATGCATTAAATATACAATTTAGCAACTCAACACTTCAAATTGCAAAATAAACACAATATTCATGAAACAAAGTTCATTTAAGCTTGCATGCATGATATAGAACTTGCTCATCACAGTCATAGAGCATGGATTGGTCTCCAAACCAATGTTCCTATTCAAACTAAGCCCTTAGAGCCTCTTGGTGGCTCTCTAACACAATTAATGAAATTTAAACTCTATCTAGTGAATATAATTACTTCCCCTTACCTCTCAGATGTTTTCCAAACAAGGATTGACAAGAAAATGGCTCCACAACTTCCAGACCAACTTCAATTGCCACATGCAGAGCATTTTGAGTACCACACCAAAATGGAATTGGTTTGTACATGAAACAGAAGATTAAATTGGGGAAATTAGATTTTCTGGACTCTATGCAACATAATCTAACTAAAGAAATCGAATTTGAGACTCAAGAATTCGTGAGCTTACCAGAAATCAAGATCAAAGTAAGCTCCAGACACAAGCTTGGCCAAGAACAGCTTCACTTCAAATCTCCAATTCTCCCAACACACTCCCTCAATTCCCACGATTTTGGTGTTTATACAAAGCTCGAGATGTGAGCTTTGTATTCGTGTATAGATTATCACTCAATTCAACTGACAGAAGAAGAATCGAAGAGTACAAACTCAGAACCCTAACTTCTTCAACCAAGCAATTTTGATCCAAAATCTTCAACTAAGGGTTGTTGATGAGTTTAAATAGAAGCAGAGATAACTCATGCACGTCGACACGCCACCCATGGCGTTGGCAAGAAGGTGTTTTCGTGGCGAGAGAAGAGAATCGTTCGTGGTGACTCACCAAACGCACTCACTCGTGCAGTTTGACCCAGAATACTCGAGTTTTTCAGAAAATACTCAAGTATTTTTCCCAATTTTTGAAAAATAATTATTTTATTTACTTTCCCTCCAAAATCTTTCCTATAATTACCTCTAGGTCCCAACCCAGGGACTAATATGCAAAATACTCATCTTAGGCATTTATTATATTTATTAAATCAATTCACACACATATACCAACTATATAAACACATATTTTAATCAAGGATTAATATGGAAATAATTAATTATAATTAATTTATAATTAACATTTCATTAATCGGGGATTAAAATTTTGGGGTGTTACAGCACACACATGCACCCCCACACATGCAACTTCATTTTGTTCATTTCCTATTTTCTTTTATTTAGAATCCTATGATCATCAATTTAGGTAACATATGCAAGCATTATTCTTAAAGGCCATATGCACACATGTTCACACACATACCGTAGCATCACATATACACACACATTTATTTTTCAAACACATCCACACATTTAAATCAAACATATAGCACACTAAACACATATCACAACCAATTCCATAGAATGACAATTGATTTAATTCTCTACAAGAGCATGTTTCATCCTAAAGAAAACTTATCCCTTTTTAAGTAAAATAATTGTCTACTTATAACATACAAAATTAAAATCTCTAAAATTTAATCTTTCATGCAAATGAAAAATTTCCAAGAGATAAATTATTTAAAATCGTTAACTCCCAAAAATTATTATTTCTCAAAATTTTCGCCTTTCATGATTTTTTTTTCAAAAACAAAAATCTTTGCAAGCTAATCCAAAGATTATAAAAATCAAAAATTTCAAAATTCACGAGTTAAAAAGAAATGTAAATTCATTCCATGAAAAGTCCATTCTTTCACAAAATCATGAATTTTCTTTAGGAAACTCCTTTTTAAATAAAAGCTCAAAGTTTATTTTAAACGAATTCGTTCACGCACGTCCGGGAAAATACGGGGTGTTACAACGGCACTGATCACTGCTCCTTGATTCCATTTTAGACAGAAACTGACGTTCTCCAGGAAATGCATTCGCGTACTCTTAGCGTTCCTAATCTCGTCTATCGCTAGCTTAATACTATCACACACACAGAGTAAGTAAATCCATGCATAAGGTTACTTAGATCAACCATTGCTCTGATACCACAACTGTAACACCCCGATTTGGCAACTTGAAACCACAGCTGTTTCTAGTGAAAATTCGGGCCAAATATTTTTTTTTTTTTAAAAACAAGTGTTACACAAAATGAGAACACTTAGGTTTTCAAAACATAGTTACAATTTAAAACTCATGTTCTCACATTGCATAGCCCTT
Organism: Crotalaria pallida; assembly: GCA_037953625.1. Taxonomy (NCBI): domain Eukaryota; kingdom Viridiplantae; phylum Streptophyta; class Magnoliopsida; order Fabales; family Fabaceae; genus Crotalaria; species Crotalaria pallida. The sequence continues at coordinate 32,748,298 of CM075653.1, forward strand.
TCAAGTTCCAAACCGAGATATCACAAGACACCGCACTTTGAAACTCGTTTTCAAAAACATTTTTTAAAACACAGCCCGTTTACTCATTTCAAAACATCAGTACTAAAATAAACTTTAGTTGGGGTTACAGCACGATAGAGCCAGGACTCTAAGTAACTTGCAATGGATTACAAAACTCTGAAGGGGAAATTACCTACCCTCTAGTCATCTATACTAACGCTTGCCATCGAACTCTGAATCAAGCTTTCCGTTCGCAAGCAGAGTCATCCTCGTTAGCCTCCATAGAAATACTTTCCATGGCAGCTTCTCGTGCTTTCTTCTCCTCCTCATAACGAGCTAGCAGTCTCTCCATAATTTCCTTTCTGTTTCATTTCATCTCAATATAAACTATGACACGGCCAGTCATGGTTATATTGTCTCCTTTTAAAGGAGATGCTCCTATCTCCCGAAGAAGCTGGAACTTCGCTATGTTTTCCATCTAAGGACCGTACAGAAGTTTTCCAATACCAAACAGAAATATAGGAGAGAGTGAGTTACCCAGAACATGTAATGTCGACTATGTGGATTTACGATAGGCAATTATTAAGATAAAGCAATAAACAGCACACAGACCAACTAAACAACATAATCATCATCATCATATAATCTCTATCTCATTCTCATTTCTCAACTCAATACTCAATACTCAATATCATTACTGTACTTTTCTTTTGAAATCTTTAAGTTATTAAGTCTTATCATCTCAGTTCACTCAATGACTTGGGGAAAACATCATTGAGGAAAAACGGCGCACACGTCTACATCTCCTCGGTCATCCATCCAAGCCTAGTCGGAAGCAAACAGGAGTACAGGACCTTTACCGTGCGGGCACGACAGCTGTCTCAACAATCAATTGGTCCCAGACCAGGAGGACTCTGCCTCAAATCAATTCAATTCATTTCACATACATAATCAAGGCACACTGTCTCACTTACAGCGGCAATCACAAATGCCCCACTCCAGTCCCTCTCACTGTTCTAGATTTGCATTCAAGGGGGCGACAGTATAGTTCTAGTCTCGAGTGCAGAACTTACCACGACATTGGACCCAGTCCCAACCACGTTAGTACGCCACATGTGGAGTTTGTTCTGCCTACAAATATACTCTAGACTTCTTGACGTTTCACCGTCATCGTCCTCTCCTCATGCAATCTCCACCTGAGTATCCGCATATACCCATAGTATCTTCCTCTCCACTACTTCGATACGACACTCATGCCTCACCGCGTTTGTAAATTTCTTTTAATAGTCTTTTAAAGTTTTAAGGCTTTAAAGTTTTATTTACGGCTTAATCCTAACAGTCGGCTTGTCCTTAGTGCATCCCTTCAACGAGTCCCGACCACTAATCGTTCAAACTGTTCCCCAATTCATCAACTTACGTTTCAACATCTCATATCACATTCTTTCTCATCTCATCTCATCAACTTTCACAAAACTCCATTCCTCGACTTTCTCAAAAACGTCTTTATTAAAAACTTTTTCGAAAACATGATTTCACAAAACTTTCACTTCACAAACATTTTCAGAAATATCATTTCGTAAATTTTCTCAAAAATATCCTTTTACAAAACTTTCTCAAAAATAATGTTTCCAAAAACTTTCATCAAATCTATTTTCACAAACATTCACGAAATAATGTTTTCGCAAACTCTTTCAAAAATATTGTTTCAAAGAGACTTCCTTAAAATGTCATCTCAAAAAGAATTTCTCAAAATATCACTTCAAAAACTTTTATCAAAAAGATTGGTTCCAAAAACAACTTTTCTCAAAAATATATCCTTTCACAAAACTTTTTCCAAAAGATTGGTTCGTAAAACTCTTTTGAAAATATTGTTTCACACTTTCTCAAAATATCTTTTCGAAAACCTTTTTCAAAATCACATTTTTAGATGAGTGCTAATGGAGGAGCAAGCTAACTCAACACTAGGCTCCTCTCAATTCACATCCCCTTTCATCCTCTTTCTCTTTGTATTCCATTCTATATACAACCTTTATTATCACTCTTCTTTCTCTCGATCATTTTTTTCTTACATTTACAATTTAATTCTTATTAATACATTATTCAGCACACCAACGTTTCTCAAACATCATAATTACTTCACCAATAATTAAATCATTTGCAAAGCAGGATAAATTAATAGTTCAAGCATAATCAATCAGAAAACATATTAACATACTTAATAAGCCAATCTCAGCCGTTCGGGGGATAGCCAAACACACAAAAAACAATTGCTATCACATACACCACTACGCTAAGTGAGATTGGAGTCCAACCTTTGAGATGATTGGACCTCTTAATAAGTTACCTAAATACCACAGCGTCTTAAGGGAAACCCCTCTCTCACCTCAAATACCGTAGGCCTTCGCAAGCTTTCCATGGTTTGTCGATCGCTAATTCCGCCTCGTTTCCTTTGCGTCTGTCGTCCGAACTATAGCATTTTTCCCCGTGCGTTAGAAACGACTTTAAATTCATTAATTTGTTTTGAAAACACGTTGAATTCGTTCTTATTTGAAAACACATTGTTCACACTCAAAAAGTTTTCAAATCCAAATCAAAAACAAGAATGTTTTCAAGAAAACTTTGAAACAACATTAAATTGATTTCTTATCAAAACAGAATTCATTTCTCCACTTTCTTTAAAACGTTCAAGTTATGAAAATCATTATTCTTAGTCATGAAACAAAAATTCAGAACTTAAGAAAATCAATTTAAGTTCCTTAAACCATATTTTTCAGTAAAACATTTTTCAATTCTTTGGAAATTCAAATATAGAAAAACACATTCAATTAGCAAAACAACACATCACTTTTAAAACATTCACAACTCCACAAAATACTAGTCATATTAAAATTCATTGGATTTTCAACAAAATTCCTTTTCAATTATTAAATCAATTTATTTTATTTCTAAAAACCGAAAAAGATCAAAACAAACAACACATACACATAGCATCATACACACAACACATAGTCATTCACAAATGTCATTTCATAGAGACAATTTTCCTAACTATACTAGCATACCTAGGCCGAATCATATAGGTGAAATTTTACAAGGATTTGATACACACATAAAGCACAAAACAAATAAAATTATTTTCTTAACTTAAATAAAACAACAAGTTAAATCACAAACCACTTCAAAGTTTCATTTTTATTTTTCTTAATGATTCAATTATTTCATGCATGTAAACTCTAAACCTTTAGATTAAATTAATCTCATCATATATGCAACCTAAACAATGATCAAATATACTTTCCTACTTCTTTTTCTCATGGCCGAATACTAACATGCAAGCATGCAAGGTATTTGATTCAATTTTCAACATATAAAAATCACAAAATCAAATCAAACATCACACCACATCACATACACAAATAACTCAAGTTCGTCACTTAGTCTTAAATAAAAATCAAGATTTACATTTTAAACTCAAAAATAACATGCATGTACTTAAAATTACTAGATCTAGCCCTATTGTAACACCCTCAATACCAAATGTAACACCCTCACTTATATTATAAATTTTTAGGCTTTATTAAAGTCGGAGTTTGAAAATTTCGTTTTAGAACTTAACTTTCATTAAAAGGTTTTACGGAAATCCGGCAGAGTTTCCTCTGTTTTCCGGACTTCCCAAAATTTTCTTCTAAAAACCTGTCAGTCCAGAAACTTTTAAAAACATAAACAACAACAGTTTAATAGTTATATCAGATCCTAATGCCCGATGAATACAAAGTTTAGGGCGTACAACTATTACATATTTTAAATTTACAAAATAGTTGTCCACTCAAAATATAATGTATATATATATATTCACTCCACGTAGTGGAATGAAGATCCTGCCCGGCCAGCACTGGTGTATGCTCCAGTTGTGTACCTGAAAAATAATGACAACACAGGGGAAGCATCACACAGAACTTAAAAAGGAGATTTCTAAGCAGATATATACGACACGCCAAAACCATTCAAGCCTATACTATGCTACACAATTCAAGTTTCCTCTTTTCTTATTTTACTTCCTAACTGTTTCCCAATTCTTTTCCTTTCTAATTGTTTTCTTTTAGATAAATCCTTAACCTCTAATTATTCTTGTTTCTCATTACTTTCGCTCTTTCCTTTTTATTCCCATTTTCCATTTGTATTTCCATTTTAATTCCATTATTTGGTTAATATGTCGGTTACCTTTTCATTCCTTTAGTCTTTTATTGGTGACAGGGTCTAACGACCTCCTGCCGTTTAAATTATGGTGACAGGGTCTAACGACCTCCTGCCGTTTAAATTATGGTGGCAGGGTCTAATGACCTCCCGCCGTTTAAATTATGGTGGCAGGGTCTAACGACCTCCCGCCGTTCAAATTATGGTGGCAGGGTCTAACGACCCGACCTCCCGCCGTTTAAATTATGGTGGCAGGGTCTAACGACCTCCCGCCGTTTAAATTATGGTGGCAAGGTCTAACGACCTCCTGCCGTTTAAATTATGGTGGCAGGGTCTAACGACCCGACCTCCCGCCGTTTAAATTATGGTGGCAGGGTCTAACGACCTCCCGCCGTTTAAATCCTTTCCCTTTATTATCGTATTAGTCTTATCCCTTTAATTTCAGTTCCCTAATTTTATCCAATACTTTTAATTTCCTAACTCTTCCTCATCCTCCATTATCGTCTCACTTCGCTCAATTCTTCCCTTAACGACTTATTATTATTTCCTTGCCATCTTATACTTAAGTACTTTTTGTTACTAGTTATTCTCATACTAACTCTTAGTTAGTTCCATTCCCTTTCTTTTATTTTTCTTTTTTCTCTTCCTTTGTTTCTTTTTCCTGCATCACTCAAATTCAATAATACCTAGCTCGTTCATTTAGAACCAATTATATTATTTCCTTTTTCCGTTAACTCTCTCTTTCTTATTTTCCGTTTATTTCTTTCCTCTAATGGCTAATTACTCATTCACTCCATTTATTTCTATTAACCTTATTTTATCCTAATTTAGTTCTCAACTCATTCCTACACTTTCTTTATTTAACTCCGGCTCTCCCTAATTAATCTCTAATTTCTTCCTTTTCTCACTTACGCTGCTCACTCGTTCTTATAATTTCGTTTATTTATTTCTTTCTTATTATTCCGTTTATTTCGTTGCTAATTGTTTCAACTCTTCTTTAACTAAATTTTCTTTCCTAATTATCTTCCTTCATGATTAGCGGGCTACTCTAAGGTTCATTAACAATCAACATTTCCCCCGGTCCTAGCGATAGATATAACTACCCAGAAATACACCCCTTAAGGACTGGTAATGAAACCCCTTACCTCAATCGATGACAGTGAGAGGGGTAACCTTAGCCTGACGCTTTACTCTCCGGCTTACGCTCTAGCTCGGCTCCAATTTGATCCTAAGCTTCCACAATCTTCGACTCCAAGCACGGCGGGGACAATCGATCTCGATCGCGGTGACGGTGTTGCTCCTCGCTATTTGAGAGCGATCGCGGCCGAATCGAGGCCCAAGCTTCAAGCCTCAGAGTACCCAACACAAGCCAGGAGCGAATCACGATCGGTGTCGGCGTCGGTGAGATCCAATGAGGAGAGAGAAAGCCCTAGAGGAGAGAGAAACATCAAGGGAGGAGGAAAAGAGAAAGGGAACTCAAATCAATAGGGAAAGAGGGGAAGAGAGCTCATGGTGATGATGGTGGTGGGTGGTGGTCCGTGGTGGCGGCTATGGTGTGGTGTGGTGGTGGAGGAAAAGGAGGAGAGAGAGACACTCATGGTGGTGATGGTGGGCTTGGCGGTGGTGGCTGGTGGTGGTGGCTGGAGTTGCTGGGGTGCTTGGGGGCGCTGCTGGACGGAGGTGGGTGAAGGGGAGAGGGTTTGGGGCGGATGGTGCTGGGGAAGGAGGGCCTGGCGCGCCATTTTATGGACCAGATGCGGTCCAGGTCGCACCCACGCGCCTGGGCGCGGTGCCTGGTGCGCCTGCGCGTGCCACACGCGCATCTGATGGGCCATCAGATATCCTGCGTGCGCCTAGGCGAGTCGTGCATGCGCCTGGGCGAATTTTTCACGGGTTTGGTGAACCTGATGCACACTGGTGCGCCTGGGCGTGCACCAGTGGTTCCTGACTTCGATTCGTCATAACTTTTTCGTTAACCGTCGGGTCGAGCCCAAATTTTTAGGCAAGCTTCTTAACCCCCTAAACTTCACATCCAACGGTGGAATTTTATTTCTTAGCATCCTATAATAAATTTCTAATTTTCTCTTTTCGGTCGATTTCTAGCATCTAAGACGCCGATTTAACCCCCGATTTCGCTTATATAATTTTGCTCGAAGCCATAATTGCTTTCTATACAACCCCTAGTACTTAAAATGACTGCTCACCTTGCTCACAAAATTCGTTAAGCAATTAATCTACCCATTCTTTCCACTTTAATTCCATTAATTCATTAATTATTGCTTGGAATTAAATTAGGGATGTTACACCTATTATACACATGCATTAACTAAAAAGCATGGGATTCATTTTTATTCAATATGGCCGAATGGCCTCTTTACAAAGCATAGCACACATATCATCAAATACTTAAGTTAAATAATGTTTATACTTCAAAAATCATTTTAAAACTTGTCCTTTAAATTTTATCTTACAAAACCGTGACATGCATCAAATAAAACATGATTTTTCTTCTTAAAATTAACATGCATGCTTCACTTTTTGGTTATTATGCATACAAATCAACAAGATCATGGTCAAATCAACATAGGAAGTAAAAGATCTCAACTTCATTCTCAAGCAAACTCAAATCATATATTTATTCATGAAGAATTCACACAAACACATCATGGATCACCACTTAAACAAGAAAATTTAACATGCAAGACTAAAGATCTTAGATCTATCATTAATCAAGTTCAAAGCACAAATTATTTATAAAATCCTTTCTTAAAAATAACATAGCTCACGATTTTAACAAGAAATTTCAACATGCAAGAAGATTTATTTTACTTTACCATTTATTAGTCTTAGATCATAGATTAACTTGTCAAATAATCACATAAACACACATGGATCATGGTTTAGATCAAGAAAAATATACATGCATGAAAGATCTATGTTAAGCTTCACAAAATCTTAAGCAAAACTCTAGATCTTTAGGTTTGAGTTAGAAAAATGCTTAGATCTAATCAAAGAAGTCTCAACCGAATCACAAACATAGAGTCATAAATATTACAACTTACTTTTAGTCCATGAAAGTCCAAGATCAAGAAAGAATAACACATAAATTTACTTTACAAATCATAAGAATAGACATGCAAGGAGAAAACAAGAGAGATCTACAAACTAAAAAGAAAAACTAGGCTATTACATTCTTGTTCTTCGAATCTTCTACTAAGAAGGTTGGTTCTTTAAGATCCTAGCACTTAGATCTTCAAGGGAAAGGCTTGATCAAGTTTTGGATCTCCTTCTTCTTCCTCCTAAGGCTCACAGCCGACCCTCTTTCTCTCTTTCTCTATTTCTTTTATTTTTCTCTCTAAGAGGTGAATGGGCTCTTAGAGTGTGTTTTGGTGTTTTGGAAGAAATGGGTGTGATGAAGAGAAAATGAACTAAGGCTTTACACATATATAAACCCACGAGTTTCCCTCTTTTGCCCTTAAGTCTTGGTTGAGTCATGCATCAAGGGAAGGGGCGGTTTGGTCTCTACAAAAGATTGCATGGGTGGAGGTTAACAAAGTCAAGGAGAGAAGATAGAATAGACTAGGTTGCTAGGGGTCACTTAGGGCTAATGGGTAGTTTGCTCTTAGTTAGGGTTTTTGCTACTTAGTTGGCTTATAGTTCTAGTTTGGTTCCTTTGGTTTCTTACTCTCTAAGTTTCTAGAATCCTAAACTTATGCACACACATGCACACACATACATACATATAGCACACACATACATACACCTACACACTAACCGTAGCATACACATACATACATACATAGCTTGCATTTTTATTTTTAATCACATTTGCTTAAAATTATTAATTCACATAAAATTTCAATTAATTCTAGGAAATCACATGCGCACAACCATTTTCATGCATGCACACTACACACACATTAAATCAAGCACACATCACACAAAATTCATGCCAAAACAACACCACAAAACACATTTTCTTAAAAATTCGTAATTCTTAGATTCTGAAAATAAATTTTTATAAATCATTCCAGAAAATTCTAAAAATTACATTTTCAAATTCTAGGTTTCAAAACGATCGTTTTCATATAAAAATCATAAGATTCCGAGTTACGGTTTAAAAGTTATGAATTTTCAAAGATAACAGACCCAGAAATTTCATTTTTAACAAAATCATCTTTTAATAAAAATCACAATTTTGCAAATCATTTTCCACCTCAACAAAATCATTTATTTTTCACTCATGAAAATATTTTGTTTATAAAAATCCATGGAAATCAGCACTTCATTTCTTCTTTACGAAAAATACTTTTTCTGAAAATCATAATTTCAAGGTCTCTTTTGTCAAAAATCGTTTACGCACGTACGGGAAAAATGCGGGATGTTACAGAGGATAAACATGTTTGGAAAATAGGATGAGTCACCAAGAGACTCTAAGGGCATAGCTTGAATTGGTTTAATGGCTTGGAGGCCAACTTTAGCTCATTTCTGATTTTGAGCAATTATAATATGATGCATGCAAGCTATTGTGATGACAATTTCATGACTTAATTGGATATTATGTGAATTGATGCATTAAGTTGTGAAATATGTGATTTTTGCACTTTTGGTGAAGGTTGATTTTGCATGCATGAATTTTTGATATGTTTAAGTGTTTAAACATGTGTACTTTAAGGTATTAAACATTGGGTAATGATGAAACTAGGTTAGATTTGAGTACAATTGAAAATGGTGCTGAAAAATCAGTTTTAGTATGCTGTGCTGCATAATCTAACCAGTTAGAGCCTGTTTGTAACCGGTTAGGACCTGACAAAAATGAAAATATACAATTCTAGTTTTGTTAAGTAATTCTCACCATTTTTAATTGATACTTAAAGCCTATTAACACTGTTATTACCCTGTGATTGTTGGATATGAATTCCAAACTAGATAATTGGTTTATAGCATAAAGTGAATGACAAATTCAATTGAAAATTGGGAAATATGCAATTTGATGCTCATAGTGTAACACCCCGATTCGGCAACTTGAAACTTAAATTAAAACAGTGATAATTAGGGCCATTTTTTTTTTGCAAGTGTTATGTACACGTGAGAACACTTAGTCTTTCAAAACATAGTTACATTTAAAACTTGTGTTGTCACATTACATAAACTCTTCAAGTTCCAAACCGAGATGTCACAGGACACCACGCCTTGAAACCCGTTTTCAACATCATTTAAAACGAGGCCCGTTTACTTGTTTCAAACATCAGTATCAAATAAAACAATTGCCGGGGTACAGTATGGTAGAGCAACGCAACTAAGAACTTACAATGGATTACCTTCCGCCAGGGGAATTCCTAACTTCTAGTCTTGTACACTGAAACTATCGTTCTATCTTCCTGTCATGACAGCCCAAGCTCTCGGTCCACAAGAAGAGTCATCCCCCTCAGCCATCTCCGGAATCTCACTCAGAGAATCATCTGGTACTAGCTCCTTCTCACAGGGATGCAGATGCATCGCTACACGCTATACTACCTACCGGTTGCAATATCAACAATTGTCGATACGACAACACGGTAGGAGAGAGTCAGTGTTCCGAACACTAACGGGTTGACCATACGGTCTCGGGTATATTTTCAAAATAAAAATTAACAAGTAAAGCAACATGATATGCAATGCACTTAGCACATATGAATCATATAGAACAGCACATAACATCATACTCTAAACACATTAACACTCATCATTCATAACCGATTAATCCATCCACAACCTCAACATCTTTCTCACGAGCTTTCACAGCCCTATCCCACTTCCTTTCATTACCGAACCATACTTATTTCTTACTCCAAGGATTCTTCCTTATCATTCTTATTCTGTGCTTAATAATTCGATATACTCTTTATTGGAGACCTCTTTGTGCTTTTAAGTTTTATTATACCGGATATCATCAATGATGAGGGGGACACATCATTGAGCTCACAAACGTCTACATCTCCTCGGTCAACCACCCAGCCCAGACCAGGAGGCCTTGCCTCAAATCATAATCATAATTCATATAATAACAATGCACGCTCTCGGCGGCAATCACAAATGCCCCGTTCCAGTCCCTCTCACTGTTCTCGAATTGCCATAGGGGGCGACAGTACTATTCTAGTCTCGAGTGCAGAACTCACCACGGCATAGGACCGATCTGCCCGTACCACATGTGGAATTCGTTCCGCCTAGAATAGCACTCAAGGCTTCTTGACGTATCACCGTCCTTACCCTCCCCTATTGCAATCACAACCCGAATATCCGCAGATACTCCGGGGTATCTTCCTCTCCACTACTTCGATACGACACTCATACCTCACCGCGTTTGTATGTGTCTTTTAGAGCCTTTTAAAGTTTTAACGTTTTAATTAGCGGCTTAGTCCTAACGATCGGCCCGTCCTTGGTGCACCCCTTCAACGAAGCCCGATCACTATACGCAATCTTTTCCCCCAAAAATCTCAATGGCCCTCGGCCTCATATCACTTTCATCTCAAAACTCATTTCACACTCTTTCTCATCTCATCAACTTTCTCATAACTCATCAGTATCTCCTCCTCGTCTTTCTCAAAAACATCTTTTCACAAAACCTTTTTTCTTCACAAAACGTTTTCAGAAAAATCCTTTCACAAAATTTTTTCGAAAATACTGTTTCCAGAACTTTCACAAAAACATCATTTTCACAAAAACTTTTCAAAAATCTCATTTTCAAAAACTCTTTTCAAAAATCACATTTTTGGGTGAGTGTTAATGAAGGAGCAAGCTCAACTCAACACTAAGCTTCTTCCCAAAAACGTGTACGAGGAATCACATCTCACTCAAACCACATCACATTTCCATAATCACATTCTCTTTCCAACTCAACTCTTTTCAACTCAAACATTCATTTTCTTTCATTCTCTATCTCTTTTGCATTCCATTCGCAACACTCTTTACTTCTTTCTCAATCATTCTTACACTTTCTCTGTAATCTTTCCTCGTCACTTATTTCCTTCTCAATTATTCCTCATTTCTCTTTTCCCATTTCTCTTTTCTCTTTTCAAACTCTTCTCATTACTTTCACGGTTTTTCTATTATCGTTTCACTATCCAAACATACACAAACAATCTAGAAACAAAGTAAAATATGCTCAACAAATAAGCATTTAGAATGCAAACAAAACAAATAAACACTTAGCACATATATCTATTTGCCTAATTCGCAATACGATCGCAATCCGTCCATTCGAATTGCGAGCAACCACGTTAGGGGACCACAGCACTCTCACTCACCTGGATGCCCAAGCATCCGAAAGCTTTCCAAAACTTTCCAGTAGCTAACCTCGTCCCGTTTCCTTCGCGTCCGACATCCAAACTAGACATTTTTCCCGTGCGTTAGAACGTTTTCGATAATTTCTTAATTTCGTTTTGAAAACTCATTAGAACAATTCTTTTCTTAAGAACTTATTATTAATAACCAAAGACTCCAAAACCAAATCAGATTTTAAATAAAAGACTTTTAAGAAAACCTTGAAATAATTAAAATAACTCTTTTACAAAAACACCCTTGTTTATAAAAACCATCTTCCTGAACCAGTAAGTAAAATCCAAAACTCTGAGAAGTAAACCAAATCAAAATCAAACACTGATCAAAGGATTATTATTTTAAAAAAATCCAAATTAATTTAAGTTATTTAAATCACATCTTTCAAAAACGCTTTTCAATTCCTTTAAGATCTATAAATTTCACAAATACCGTTCACAAATAGCATTCCAATTTAATACATTCAGTTGGCATATAAACAGCACAATTTCAAAACAATTTAAAGCATTCACAAACATTACATACAAGTTCCAAGCATTCATAAGCACACTTCATACAACTCTTATTTTTTTAATCATTCAAATTAATTAAATCATAATCCTTAATAAACTAATTTAATTATACTTAAGAAAATAAATTAAACTTAATCTTCTAATTAATTTAACAAAACCGAATCACTACAGTTAACAATTTCTAATCACAATTCAATTTTAAAAACTTAAAATCACTAGATAAAAACTCCTTTCACATAACCAGATTAAACCAAAAGAATTAAAAGAAACACACATCACATAACATCATGCACCTAATAACTATCATCATGATCATTTTATGAAAATACTTTTCCTACCATTTAAACACATTTTGACCGAATTATCTACATATAATTTGCAAGGATTAATGCACAAAATCATGAAATCATTTTCTTTCTTTTATGAGTCAAAACCGAGAGCATGCAGCATGAAAAATTAACAATTTCAGTTCATTCTCATAACAGAAATCAAAACAATAATCATATAGATTTATTTGTTATAGTGTTAAGAACCGTGAGCATACAGTAAAGGAAATCCACAAATTTTAACTTACTCTCAAAGCTTTAAAGCAAACAACACTTGGTATCACAATTCACTTCAAGAATTCACATGCAATTTCTTGTAGATTTACTTGTTCCATGCATATACTTCTTTAAGTCTTAAAGTCAATTTATCTTTTCATGTATGCAAGCTATGGAGGGAACAAACCTAGAGATCTATTTTTTTCCTTAGGGTGGCCGAAAGTCAATAGGCACCATACAAGATTTTTGGTTCACTTTTCAAACATGCATGATCATATATTAACATCAAAATAGGTAGAACATACATTAAATCATTTATTCACATCAACCTTCACAAAATAAATTCAAGTTCATTATTTATAAAAATCAAATTTATACTTTAAGTTTCCAAAAAGGCACATATATAAGTTCAAAATCATTAAACAAACATGCACTAACAAAACATATAGCTCATCATTCAAACATGGCAGAATGGCCTTATAAAAATTTAACATACACAAAATCAATTATGTTTGGAATCATTTAAAATCTTACTTTTTTAATTATTTTCTTTATGACCGAATTATGCATAGAACAAAAACATAATCCTTTCTTTTGAAAATAACATGCATGTACCTTAAATCATTAGGTCTAAGGCTTAGAACAAGCATACATCAACTTTTTATAACATAAAAAGCATCGATCTTCAATTAAGTAGAAATGGCCGAATGGCCTTCAATTTAAGCATGTACAAATTAATCACTCAATAAAAATCATGTTTATATTCCAAAAATTATTTTAAACTTGCTCCTTAAATTTTTTTTTTCAAAACCGTGGCACACACATGAAAAGAAAACACCATATTTTCTCTTGAAAACAACATGCAAGATTAGAGACCTTAGCTTTTCATTATTAAACAAAGATAGTCACATACACACTTAGATCAACAACATGTAAGGCTAAATAATTTTGTTTTATAAATAGCTAATTTAGATCATGAGTTCTTATGTCCAAAAATCACATAAACACACTCACAAATCACGGATCTAAACAAAAGAATAAGCATGCAAGAAGGATTCATTTTAGATCTTCACAAAAATCTTAGTTTCCTTTTAGATATTCAAAGATTTAGTTAGAAAATTATTAGATCTAGTAAAGAAACTCTAAACCAAAACATCAAACACAAGATCATATATTACAAATTATTTCAAAGTCCTCAAAGTTCTTGATCCAACAAGATCAACACAAAATAACAACATGTAAGAAGAAAGAATAAAGACCCATAAAATCAAAAGAAAGATCTAAGAGAAAAAAAATCTAGGCTATTACAATTTCCTTCTTGGATCTTCGGTTTCCATCACGAGAAGGTTGGTCTCTAACTCCTAATGCTCTTGATCTTCAAGGAAAATCCTAGGTTTTGGGCTTGAATTCCTCCTTCTTCCTCCATCAAGTCCCACGGCCTCTCCCTCTCTCTTTCTTTCTATTTCTTTTCTTTTCTTTTCTCCAAGACTTGAATGATTCTCTTAGAGTGTGTTTGGTGTTGGTACGGTGGAAAGAAAAAAAAGAAGAGCAAAAGTGAAGCTCATCAACACAAGGCTTATTTTATAAAAGCTTATGGTCAAATGGTGAGGTGTTAAGGTGGCTAAGTGGTGGGTTTTGGTGTGGACACCTCAACTCTTCATGCAAAGGGAGGAGACATGGTGTGGACACCTAATGCTTTGACCACATGCTTAAAACATGAGCTTGACACCTCACTCACTCATGCATTCACACAAGGCACTTCATGGCTTCACATACACACACCAGACGTCCTACACATGCACACACATACATTCCACATTTTTATTTTCTTAATCTTAGTTTACTTAAATATTCTAATCATTCCTTCATACAAAAATGAAATCATTCCACCATTCATATTCACACAACAATTCTCATGCATCATACAGCAAACACATAGTACACACACATGAAATAAAACATACATCACATAAAAATTTCAAACCAATCATCAATTTTATTTTTCTTAAAAGCACATTCTCTAAAATTCGTAGTTTAAAATCCTGGAAATAAATTTTCGTAAAACCACCCAGAAAAATCTGAAAATTACACTTTTAAAATCTACGTTTCAAGACGATCGTTTTCGTATAAAGTTTGTAAAAATCCGAGTTACGGTTAAAAAGTTACAAATTTTTCAAGTTAACAGACCCCAAAACTCAATTTCAAACAAAATCACTTTTTAGGAAAAATCACAATTCATCCTTAAAAATCAAATCAACCAAAAATCATTCATTCCTTCTTTCATAAAACATTTTGTTTATAAAATCCATGAAGATCAAATTTTATTTCTTATTCAAATAAAACTCTTGTCCGGAAATCTTTTATAATTCAAGACTTCAGGGTTTATTTTAATAATTTTCGTTCTTGCACGTACGGGAAAAATGCGGGGTGTTACACATAGTGTTAATGGATGCAAGATTAATGTGTTGCAGTGGGTAAACATATTAATATTAAGGTATTGTAACTCTGTGTATGGTTGAAATTGGTTAGATTTGAGTATTGGAAAGAATGGTATGCAAAACCTCACTTTTCAGTGTATTTTATGCATAGTTTAACCGGTTAGTCTGAAGCTGTAACCGGTTAGATACTGTCAGTTTTCAAAAGAAAAAGGTTCCTGAAATTGGCTAAGTGTCCAGTACTCAAGTTTAAGCTAGAATTTCATATAAAAACCAATCTAAAAATATGTGATTGAGCAATGTTTGGTTTAGATTAGAGGTGATGAGTTAATACCTTAATATTTAATGATAATTTCAAGAGGAAATTATGCATAAATGAAATTGGATTATGACTTAGATCTTTTGAATGATAATATGTGTTGAACTTGAGGTATTCTGTTATGCTAAGACCCTGTTATTGGATTGAGTAGAGAATTCAAGAAAATATTCTTTGAAAATCAGTGGTTTCAAGTTCAGGTCTGTAATTCTAACCGGTTAGGTTGTGATGTAACCGGTTAGTACCTGAAACTTAAAAATGAAAGTTATGCTTTTGAGCAATGAGTATATTCTCTCAATCCAGGTCTATGAGCATATGTTTAACTTTAATTCAAGGGTGAACTTTATGAGTAAAATTATACCTCAAGATATCATTCAGAAGTTGTGTTTTTCTAAGTCATAATAATGGAATTAATGGAAAGACCAACCTTAATAATTATGTGTGCAACCATGCATGGTGAAAGGTGATGAAATAGGTTGGCAAGGATCGTTTGTCATGTTCTGGGAACATGAGGAGGTACTCTGGGAGTACCAAATTAATGCAACCTACTTGATGACACATTCTGGAAATGTGGCCAGTGTCTGGGACATGGTTTCTTTGATACGTTCTGGGAACGTATGTTAGTGTTCTGGGAACACATTGATATGCAACCTACTTGATGACACATTCTGGGAATGTGGCCAGTGTCTGGGACATGGTTTCTTTGATACGTTCTGGGAACGTGATGCACACTCTAGGAGTGGTGCTTGTTTATATTCCAAGTATGGTTTGCTACATGTTCTGGGAACGTTATGCACACTCTGGGAGTGGTGCTTGTTTATATTCCAAGTATGGTTTGCTATACATTCTGGGAACGTATGTTAGTGTTCTGGGAACACACTGGTGTAATGAATGGACGTCCGAAATTGATTAGTATTGGAGGCCTCAAGATTGTGAGATAGAAATCATGCATCATGCCACCTGCATTGAAAGACTTATTATAATTAACCGGGTGTGCTCATATGGTTATGCATTCTGATTTTGCTACATGATTACATGTGTTTGTTAGTTTTATTCTCATTTGATTATGAGAATATGTATAGCTAACCCTATGCTCTTATTAGGTGGTGATCGTATATTTCGCTTGCACAAAAGTCGGTGAAGGGAGATGCCCCTTAGGTGCATGCAGAGTATAGATAGAGTGGGTGGGAACCCTTTTTACAGATATCGAGGATCCGGCCAGACGGATGTTGGACAGAGGACCAGTGACCAACTCTATAACATCTTTATTTTTAATAGTATTTATATGATACACATTTTGAAAGAGGTATCATAAGATAAATTTAGTTTCATAATGATACTTATTTGGTACCGATGGACTTGTTACACTTGATATACTTTGAGAGTATAATATGATTATTTTACTATGTTTCTGCAAACTCTGATTTTATTAGTCAAATTCATTATTAGACAAATTTTTGTAAAAGGAATTTTCAAAGGAAAGGGAAATCTTTATTTTCAGATCTTTTTCCAACAATGACAAGTCCATGAAATCATAAACTTATTACTTTTCTTATAAAGTAAGTTGATAATACAAGGAGTGTTACACTTTTATGGTATCAGAGCAATGTTCCTGACTTATGGTCCTTGGGTGTGTGGTCCTATACGCTGGTCATCGATATCTGCGAGGTTTCCTTGGAAGTATGCTTTCATATACTTCCAAACTAGATCTAAAGTTATGTGTAATGGCTTTAGATAAGTAGCTTAGTCTGCTATTAAGAAGTGTTCTATGTAGTCTAAGTAGAAGTATGATAGTTGTATGCTTCTCTTTAGACATGTGGTAAACCTAAAACCATAGTGTTGGTTTATTAGTTCTCATAGAAC
This sequence comes from Crotalaria pallida, assembly GCA_037953625.1. Lineage (NCBI taxonomy): Eukaryota > Viridiplantae > Streptophyta > Magnoliopsida > Fabales > Fabaceae > Crotalaria > Crotalaria pallida. Next base: position 32,765,477 of record CM075653.1, read on the forward strand.
CAGTGATAAGCAAATCTTAAGGAGTTGTAGTTAAGCCCTTGACTCTGGAGAAGAGTGTTTACCCTCACTGGTGTTAAAGTTAATCAACTTCTCAGACCGAGTACAGGGCAGTCATCTTCCTAAAGATCAACCTTGTTGAGTTTGTTAAACTCTAAAGCCATCCTTTTTTTTTCCTTATGGATACGGGTATTGATCAAAGTTACTCTATGTTGGTTTTGGCCTCAAAATCTCGAGAGGGGGGTGAATCGAGTTTTATTAATAATAGTTAATAATCGATTACACCACTCCTGTTCATTGTATGATGCAACTCATAATAATCGATTACACTAAGGAGTTAATCGATTACTGAGCCTCTGGTATGCATATGATGCAACATCATGTAATCGATTAGTGAAAAGCTTGTAATCGATCACTAAGCCTCTGAAAAATATATGATGCAACAATTATAATCGATTACTTGACTCATGTAATCGATTACTTTCATAAGAAAGTAACTGATTAAAAAAATTCAATTAATCGATTACAACCTTTCTGATTTTTCTATGATGCAACAAAGTTAATCGATTACTTGAGAAAATAATCGATTACTCTCTTTTGCAAACATACAAATATACAGAGTTTTGTAACATCAAGTATTTTTTCTAAGGTTAAATGCAGAAAACACTTTTCATGCAAAAACACGTTTTTCTTCTTCTCTCCTAAAATGAAAAACTTATTGGCTTTGTAACTCTTAAAGAAACAAAAACTTCATTACCTTACATTTGAACTAAGGAGAAGGTTTCTATTCTTATGCTTGCTTGAGTCTTCAATCTTGACACTTGCACTTTTGAGCTTGAACTTAAGTAGGCTTGTTATCATCAAAACACATACTTGAATTAAACTTGAAGTCCATAGAGAGTTTGAAGCATGCCTTCCAACCAGCTTGACTTCCAACACTCCCCCTTTTTGATGATGACAAACAACCATTCTGATATGCTCTTTATTATCTGCATAAAAATATAACAATAATTGCATCTTTCAGAGTATCTCCCCCTGTATTTAATCAATAATATTAGAATATCTCTCCCCCTTTTGTAATCATCAAAAAGATGTGCTATCTCCCCCTGAAACACTAAGAAGATGCATCAGTAATAACAAGAGAGATAAACAGAGTCACATACTCAAAAGAGGTGAGAGGCAGAAGTTAAACCAATTTCTCTACGAATGAAAAAGAAATTTTCTTTTGGAAGTGGTTTCGTAAAAATATAAGCCAACTGCCGCGAAGTATCAACATACTCAATAATGCAATCACCCTTTTGAATATGATCATGAATAAAATGGTGTCGAATCTCTATATGCTTTGTAACACCCCGATTTGGCAACTTGAAACAATAATCATTTTAAGTGAAAATTTGGGGCCATTTTTTTTTAAAACGAGTAACGCGCAAGATGAGAACATTGATATTTTCCAAAACATAATCACTTGTAACCCCATATTGTAACACCCCAAAATTTTAATCCCCGATTAATGAAATGTTAATTATAATTTAATTATAATTAATAGTTTCTATATTAATCCTTGATTAAAATATGTGTTTATATGACTAGCTTATGTGTGAGAAATTATTTAATAAATAATTTAAATGCCTAAAATGTATATTTTGCATATTAGTCCCTGGGTTGGGACCTAGAAGCAATTATAGGAAAGGTTTTGGAGGGAAAGTAAATAAAATAATTATTTTTCAAAATCTGGGCGAAATACTCGAGTATTACTCAGAATACTCGAGTATTCTGGGTCAAACTGCACGAGTTAGTGCGTTTGATGAGTCACAGCCAACGAGTTCGCTTTGTTGACACGATTACACCATCTTCAACAGCTCAAGGATGTCGTGTCGCACTGCATGAGCCTTCTCCATGTCTATATAAGCTTATCAACCACGAATTCGTGGGAATTTTGCTCAATCTTGCTTGTGTTGACATAGTTAAGGTTTCGAATTCGTCTCGTTCGATTCTCTTTTGATTCTAAGTGTTAGGCTTCGAGTGATACACCAATACAAAGCTCACATCACGAGCTTTGTATAGACACCAAAGTTGTGAAGTTTGAGTGTGTGGATTGAGAGAATCGAAAGCTTGAAGTGAAGCTGTCCTTGCTTGAGTTGGTGTCTGGAGCTTACTTTGATCATCGATTTCGGTAAGCTCGTGAATCCCTGAGTCTCAAACTTAATTCCTTTAGTTAGTTGATGTTGTATAGAGTCTAGGAATCTAATTTTCCCCAATTCTTATCTCTGTTTTGCGGGTAAACCAATTCGGTTTTGGTGGTGCACTCAAAACTGTCATGCATGTGAAGTTCAAGTTGATTTCTGGTGTTGGAGCTCTTTTCTTGGATTTCTTTCTGTTGATTCACATCTGAGAGGTAAGGGGAAGTAATTATATTCACTAGATAGAGTTTGAAATCCATTAAATGTGTTAGAGAGCCACCAAGAGGCTCTAAGGGCTTAGATTCTATAGGAACTTTGGTTTGGAGACCAATCCATGCTCTAAATCCGTATTGAGCAAGTTTGTTATCATGCATGTGAACCTGAATGAGCTTTGTTTCATGAATATTATGCTTATTGTGTGATTTGAGGTATGGAGTTGTTAAAATGCCTTTTTATGCATAATCAATGATTTCTCTGTCAATTCTGTGTTTTGAATTGAAATAAGTGTTGTAACATGTTTGATTAATGATATGTTAACTCTGTTGATCCCTGAAATGGACTTAAATTGAGTATAAATGAAAATGGCATGTTAAAACCAGTTTTCAATACTGTCAGCTGCGAAACACTCGAGTAAATGGCAAAGTACTCGAGTAAATCTTGTTCAAAATAAAGTAAATTTCATAAGAACACTCGAGTATTTTGTCTGTTACTCGAGTATCGGGCATGAACTGAGAATTGTTATAGGTCAAACACTCGAGTCATTCAAAGTCACTCGAGTATTCTAGAAAAGTCCAAGAACACTCGAGTAACTCATGAACTACTCGAGTAAATTGTTGAAATTAAAACCCAAATCCTCAGAAAGACATGAACACTCGAGTAAGCTTAAGAACACTCGAGTAATCTGGAAAATCTCCAGAACACTCGAGTATTCTGAACTTTACTCGAGTAAAATGCCCAGAATCTGAGAACATCATTTTCAATTCTAACTTAATTAATTAAGGAATTATTAAGGATATTTCAAGGGATCAAAGACTTAGAGAAATTGATAAATACAAATAGATCGTTCGGTGATGATCCATTTTGAAAATTAAGCCTAGGTGGCAAGTAATGTATTAATCAATTTCCCCTAAGTCTAAAATGCATTCATTCTGGAGTTTGGATGGTAGGACGTATTCATGTTTCGATAAACATGTGGAGGGCCTCTGGGAGTGCCAATACGCTTGCTTGATGACACGTCGTTGACGTGGTCGGCTTTGTGGATGCCGATATGGATATATCGTTTGGATGACGATCTGTTTGGATGACGGGATATGCTCGGGTGGCATGGATACCAAGCATGACGTGTACATTCTAGGTGAATGTACGAATTGTTGTATACCTAGGAATACAACGCACTGTGGAGTGCTGGGTTGTCAGGGATGGACGTCAGAGAGTGACTTAGAAAATGTGGAGATAAGTTGAGAGTTAAAGTCATGCATCATGTCATTCACCTAATGCAATTGATATACCTGAATTAAGTGTGAACATCCTATGTGCATCTGATACTTGCTAAATGCTAATTGTGATTGTTATTAATTGATGCATTATTATCTTTCACATGTTGCATGATTTATTCTCTATTGATTATGTGAGTAGAATTGCTTACCCCTATGCCCTTGTAGGTGATGTCTCGCTACATTGCTTGCATCGAGATCCGGCCACTTCCTAGTGGCGTATGGATCTATGAGGACCATCGCGCGGTGTATGAGGGGGAGGTAGAGTTCACATTCTACCACCCTAATTCGCTGATGCGATTCCGTCCTCGTAGGTTTAGGATTCCCATCATATACACTATGCATGTACCCCCGTTTTATACTTATCATGGACCACCTCCCATGCGACCAGCTCGCTCTTACCATAGTTTTCGTTTTCAACCTACCCGCTCTCACCCTTTTACTTCGAGAGTCGTCCGCGAGGAGACTCCCCTATATGATCCGAGGAGCCCAGTCAGGGTTTCACCATCACCTGACCCGGTACCCAGTGGTAGGGTACACTCTCCCTCGGATGAGATCGAGGAGGATCCGGTGGAGGACGAGAGTGGGAGCGAGCCTGTCGTGCATTCTACTGGGAGTGACTGGAGGGACGACGATCCCTAGGTACATGTATATGGTGTATGGTGTGGATCTGAGGATCCGGTGTGTGGAGGAGATTTGCTGCTGCTGTGATGATGATGCTACTACCTTACTCACTTTACTTTTGGGAGACTACTGCTACTACTACTCCATCTGATGCTGCCAGATCTATGTGACTATTCCTAGAGTTATACATTTTGTTATGTATATATATTGTAGATATACTTTTGGAGCACTCTAGAGCTTGTAGTTACACTGTTATAAAGATCTGATGATGGACTTGTATATTTTGAAACTTGGAGACTTTACTCATGGGCTAGGTACTTATGATTCTCTATATCTATGAAAACCTATGTTTATATTCTATCAGTTGCATAGTCCAGTAATTTCCGCTTACTCTGATTTAATCTGTTTAAGAGCTCGGCTATAAATGGTATCAGTTCTATCGTATAAAGCAAGGGTAGCTTAAACTACTTGATACAAAGATATCTTCTAAAAGATCGAATGTTACTCTATTTGCGAAAAGGTTTTAGAAATCGCCGAACTCGATACAATGATTTTGAGATAATATAGACTTTATTCTCCAAGACTTTCAAGTGACGATTCGTGCACCCGCTTTAAAAGAAAAATTTTATTGACCTATTTTCTTAACACTCACAAGTCCATATATATTATCCAATATAAAAGCATATTTATTAGTTTACATTTGGGTAATAACGAAGGGTGTGACACTTAGTGGTATCAGAGCAAAAGTCAGATCCTGTAGTAGTAGAAGTGGTTCCAGAAAGGTAGCCATCAACATCAAGCAGGTATCTCCAAAGCGCTTATTACCTTGAATGCTGTTATTTTCATTGTTAAAGGTTTGAATACCCTGAATTGTTTGTATCTTGTCTCTTTTGAGTACAAGACGCAATTGATTGTAGATCTAATAAGCTTAGGATAGAGCCTTAGTATAGGTGGTGTAATGGAAGTTTCTTTAGTTCAACATATGTGACCGTAAGCCCATAGCGCAGGTCTAATATGGAAACTAGAAACCAAAATCACACCAACGCGATGTTGGAGCGAATCACCACGGTATTGGAAGCCATGCAAAGGCAGTCTCAGCAACCATCTCAACCGGCTAACCCGCCTCATCAGTGTAATATGGGAAACACTGAGGCGAAGACTCTGGCTGATTTTAGGAGCTGCAATCCGCCAAAGTTTGAAGGAGGATTTAAACCGGAGGAAGCCAACAAATGGATTCACACTATGGACAAGATTTTGAGAACGTTGGAGTGTTCGGATGCTCAGAAGGTGGCATATGCGACCTATATGCTGGAGGATGAGGCTGAGAACTGGTGGAATCACACCATACAGCTTTTACAATATGAAGGAAGGGAGATAAGTTGGGGAGTATTTATGGAGAAGTTTCTCCAGAAGTATTTTCCTGAGGATCTGAGAAGGAAGAAGGAGGTGGAGTTTCTGCAGTTGAAGCAAGGGAACATGAATGTGGGCGAGTACGCGGCAAGGTTTGAAGAGCTGATGAAGTACTCTCCATACTACCAGAACAATCCAGACGAGAGGAGCAAGTGCATCAAGTTTGAAGGTGGATTGAGGCCAAAGTTGAAGTCAATTTTCAGCTATCAGCGGATTCAAAGTTTCCCTGCATTGGTAGATATGTGCAGGATGTATGAAGATGATACCAAGGCTGAGGAGGTGCAAGTTGTGGAAAAGAAGGACAATCAAGGATATGGACCACAGAGACGAAAGGGTTTCAATAATAGAGGTAAAGGTCCATATGATCGCAGAGGGAAAGGCAAGGGCAAGGTTGGTCGTTCTGAGGGAAGAAATTATCGGAGCGAAGCTCCATTCTGCGACAAGTGCAAACGCAACCATTATGGTCGTGTTTGCTGGGGAACAAGTGGATGTTTCAATTGTGGAAAGCCGGGGCATTTTGCGAGAGATTGCAAGGAGCCAGCCAAGGCCAATTCAAGAGGAGTTGCAGATAGACCGGTGACTCAAGGAAGGGTCTTCACCCTTAGTGGTGTGGAAGCGAATCGATCCTCTGATCTGGTGCAAGGTAAATACTTGCTTAATGGTCAGTTTTGCCATGTTTTGTTTGACTCCGGTGCAACGCATTCATTTGTTTCATATGAATGTGTAAACCGCTTAGGTTTGATTGTGTCTGAAATGCCTTATGTTCTTAAGGTAGAAACCCCTACCAATGCTCCTGTAATTGTTTCTAGAGCATGTCTTAACTGTTGTATAGAAGTGTTAGGACAAACCTCTAAAGTAGATTTGATCTGCTTACCCTTAGCACAATTGGATGTGATCTTGGGAATGGACTGGTTAAGTCAAAACCAAGTGATCATTGATTGTGATAGAAGACTCGTGACCTATAGAAACCCAAAACCCTCTGGTTACATATGTCTGTTCAACACCGAGGTGGAGGAGAGTGGTCCGAGGATGGAAGAGATCCCTGTTGTCAGAGATTTCCCGGAAGTTTTTGCTGACGAGATTCCTGGTTTGCCACCAAGAAGAGAGATAGAATTTGGCATCGATCTAGTTCCGGGAGCTGGTCCCATTTCTATCGCTCCCTATAGAATGGCACCACCGGAAATGGCGAAAATGAAGAAGCAGATTGAGGAGCTGCTGCAGAAACAGATGATTCGACCAAGCGTGTCACCTTGGGGTGCTCCTGTCTTATTCATCAAGAAGAAAGATGGTAGCATGAGGATGTGCATCGACTACCGACAACTTAATAAGGTCACCATCAAGAACAAGTATCCGTTGCGACGGATAGATGACCTTATGGATCAAGTGCGTGGGGCTTCAGTATATTCCAAGATTGATTTGAGGTCGGGGTTCCATCAGATCAGAATTAGAGAAGAGGATATCTCTAAGACTGCATTTCGATCTCGATACGGACATTATGAGTATGTTGTGATGCCGTTCGGATTGACTAATGCACCAGCTATCTTCATGGACTACATGAATCGAATCTTTAGACCTTATCTAGATTCATTCGTGGTTGTGTTCATTGATGATATTCTGATTTACTCTAAGAGCCCGGAGGAGCATGCTGAGCATTTGAGGGTAGTGTTGAGCATCTTGAAGGAGAAGCAGCTGTACGCCAAACTTACAAAGTGTGAGTTCTGGCTGAAGGAGATTAAATTTTTGGGGCATGTGATTTCAGATAAAGGGATAGCATTTGATCCAACGAAAGTAAGTTCGATTTTGCAATGGGAGCAACCAAAGTCGGCCACAGAAGTCAGAAGTTTTCTTGGTTTGGCTGGGTATTATAGAAGGTTCATCAAAGGTTTCTCGAAGATTGCACTGCCTCTGACGAAGTTGACAAGGAAAGATCAACCGTTCCTATGGGATAAGAAGTGTGAGAGAAGTTTTCGGGAGTTGAAGGAAAGGTTGACATCGTCTCCTGTATTGGTGTTGCCCGATACACAGAAGAGTTTCGATGTGTACTGTGACGCATCGAAACAAGGTCTTGGGTGTGACTTGATGCAAGATGGGAAAGTTGTCGCTTACGCTTCGAGACAGCTAAAAGTTCATGAGATGAACTATCCAACTCATGATCTGGAGTTGGCAGCTGTGGTGTTTGCATTAAAGATCTGGAGGCACTATCTCTATGGCACTACGTTCCGGTTGTTTAGTAACCATAAGAGTTTAAAATACCTCTTTGATCAAAAGGAGTTGAATATGAGGCAACGCCGATGGATGGAGTTTTTGAAGGATTATGAGTTTGAGCTCCATTATCATCCTGGGAAGGCAAACGTTGTGGCGGATGCATTGAGTAGAAAGGCAATGCACATCAGTGCGATGATGGTCAGAGAAGCGGCACTGATAGAGGAATTTCGAGATTTGAGTCTGACGATGCAAGTGGAACCGACAAGTATCAAGTTGGGGATGCTGCAGATTGCTAATGAGTTTCTGCAAAGGATACGAGAATTGCAACACAAGGATGGGAAACTCATGGAAAATAGGAAGTTGATGCAAGAAGGTAAGGCGTTGGAATTTCAAGAAGGAAAGGATGGAATCCTTCACTTTAAAACGAGGATTTGTGTGCCTGATGATTTGGAAGTAAGAACGATGATTTTGGATGAAGCGCATAAGAGTAAGATGAGTATGCATCCGGGAGCCACTAAAATGTACCAGGACTTAAAGAAGCTATTTTGGTGGCCTGGTTTGAAGAGAGATGTAGCTGAATATGTGGCATGTTGTTTGGTATGTCAAAAGGCCAAGGTGGAACATCAAAGGCCAGGAGGAGAGTTACTTCCTTTAGAGATCCCGTTGTGGAAATGGGATAGCATCTCGATGGATTTTGTGTCGGGATTGCCAAAGACATCTACTGGTCATGATGCAATCTGGGTGATCGTGGATCGGTTGACCAAATCAGCGCATTTCATTCCCATGAATATGCGCTACTCATTGGAAAAGCTCACTCAATTGTACATCAAGGAAGTTGTTCGTCTTCATGGGGTACCATCGAGCATTGTGTCTGATCGTGATCCGAGGTTTACGTCGAAGTTCTGGCAAGATCTGCATAGAGCCCTGGGTTCAAGGTTGAAACTGAGTTCTGCATACCACCCCCAGACGGATGGTCAGACGGAGAGGACTATTCAGTCATTAGAAGACATTATGCGAGCTTGTGCATTGGAAGAACGAGGGAATTGGGAACAAATGTTGCCACTTGTGGAATTCACGTACAACAACAGCTATCACGCGAGTATTGGAATGGCACCATTTGAAGCTCTGTATGGACGAAAGTGTCAGACGCCGTTATGCTGGTTTCAAGTGGGGGAGAGTTCTCTGATTGGACCAGATATTGTGCAAGAGACCACGGAGCAGATCAAAATGATACAAGAGAAGATGAGGGCAGCTCAGAGTAGGCAGAAAAGCTATGCTGATAGAAGGAGAAAAACCTTAGAGTTTGCTGAAGGAGACGACGTGTTCATTAGAATAATACCAACCAAAGGTGTTAGTAGAGCCTTGAAAACCCAGAAACTATCGCCTAAGTTTATTGGTCCCTATCAAATTCTCAAAAGAATCGGCCCAGTAGCTTATCAATTAGCTTTGCCTCTGTCATTAGCTAACCTCCATAATGTATTCCATGTGTCTCAATTGAAGAAATATGTCCATGACCCCACCATTGTTCTTAGCATCCAACCTGATGACTTAGAAATTCATAAGAACCTAACCTTCAAAGCTGTGCCAGTTCATATTGAAGATCGAAGAATCAAGCAGCTTAGAGGGAAGGATATTAGTTTGGTCAAAGTCGTTTGGAGTTATGGAGATGTGATAGAAGCATCTTGGGAATTAGAGGATAAGATGCGTCAGGATTATCCTGACTTCTTTGTATGAGTTGAATTTCGGGGACGAAATTCCTTGTAAGTGGGGGAGTAGTGTAACACCCCAAAATTTTAATCCCCGATTAATGAAATGTTAATTATAATTTAATTATAATTAATAGTTTCTATATTAATCCTTGATTAAAATATGTGTTTATATGACTAGCTTATGTGTGAGAAATTATTTAATAAATAATTTAAATGCCTAAAATGTATATTTTGCATATTAGTCCCTGGGTTGGGACCTAGAAGCAATTATAGGAAAGGTTTTGGAGGGAAAGTAAATAAAATAATTATTTTTCAAAATCTGGGCGAAATACTCGAGTATTACTCAGAATACTCGAGTATTCTGGGTCAAACTGCACGAGTTAGTGCGTTTGATGAGTCACAGCCAACGAGTTCGCTTTGTTGACACGATTACACCATCTTCAACAGCTCAAGGATGTCGTGTCGCACTGCATGAGCCTTCTCCATGTCTATATAAGCTTATCAACCACGAATTCGTGGGAATTTTGCTCAATCTTGCTTGTGTTGACATAGTTAGGGTTTCGAATTCGTCTCGTTCGATTCTCTTTTGATTCTAAGTGTTAGGCTTCGAGTGATACACCAATACAAAGCTCACATCACGAGCTTTGTATAGACACCAAAGTTGTGAGGTTTGAGTGTGTGGATTGAGAGAATCGAAAGCTTGAAGTGAAGCTGTCCTTGCTTGAGTTGGTGTCTGGAGCTTACTTTGATCATCGATTTCGGTAAGCTCGTGAATCCCTGAGTCTCAAACTTAATTCCTTTAGTTAGTTGATGTTGTATAGAGTCTAGGAATCTAATTTTCCCCAATTATTATCTCTGTTTTGTGGGTAAACCAATTCGGTTTTGGTGGTGCACTCAAAACTGTCATGCATGTGAAGTTCAAGTTGATTTCTGGTGTTGGAGCTCTTTTCTTGGATTTCTTTCTGTTGATTCACATCTGAGAGGTAAGGGGAAGTAATTATATTCACTAGATAGAGTTTGAAATCCATTAAATGTGTTAGAGAGCCACCAAGAGGCTCTAAGGGCTTAGATTCTATAGGAACTTTGGTTTGGAGACCAATCCATGCTCTAAATCCGTATAGAGCTTTGTTTCATGAATATTATGCTTATTGTGTGATTTGAGGTATGGAGTTGTTAAAATGCCTTTTTATGCATAATCAATGATTTCTCTGTCAATTCTGTGTTTTGAATTGAAATAAGTGTTGTAACATGTTTGATTAATGATATGTTAACTCTGTTGATCCCTGAAATGGACTTAAATTGAGTAGAAATGAAAATGGCATGTTAAAACCAATTTTCAATACTGTCAGCTACGAAACACTCGAGTAAATGGCAAAGTACTCGAGTAAATCGTGTTCAAAATAAAGTAAATTTCATAAGAACACTCGAGTATTTTGTCTGTTACTCGAGTATCGGGCATGAACTGAGAATTGTTATAGGTCAAACACTCGAGTCATTCAATGTCACTCGAGTATTCTGGAAAAGTCCAAGAACACTCGAGTAACTATGAACTACTCGAGTAAATTGTTGAAATTAAAACCCAAATCCTCAGAAAGACATGAAGACTCGAGTAAGCTTAAGAACACTCGAGTAATCTGGAAAATCTCCAGAACACTCGAGTATTCTGAATTTTACTCGAGTAAAATGCCCAGAATCTGAAAACATCATTTTCAATTCTAACTTAATTAATTAAGGAATTATTAAGGATAATTCAAGGGATCAAAGACTTAGAGAAATTGATAAATACAAATAGATCGTTCGGTGATGATCCATTTTGAAAATTAAGCCTAGGTGGCAAGTAATGTATTAATCAATTTCCCCTAAGTCTAAAATGCATTCATTCTGGAGTTTGGATGGTAGGACGTATTCATGTGGAGGGCCTCTGGGAGTGTCAATACGCTTGCTTGATGACACGTCGTTGACGTGGTTGGCTTTGTGGATGCCGATATGGATATATCGTTTGGATGACGATCCGTTTGGATGACGGGATATGCTCGGGTGGCATGGATACCAAGCTTGACGTGTACATTCTAGGTGAATGTACGAATTGTTGTATACCTAGGAATACAACGCACTGTGGAGTGCTGGGTTGTCAGGGATGGACGTCAAAGAGTGACTTAGAAAATGTGGAGATAAGTTGAGAGTTAAAGTCATGCATCATGTCATTCACCTAATGCAATTGATATACCTGAATTAAGTGTGAACATCCTATGTGCATCTGATACTTGCTAAATGCTAATTGTGATTGTTATTAATTGATGTATTATTATCTTTCATATGTTGCATGATTTATTCTCTATTGATTATGTGAGTAGAATTGCTTACCCCTATGCCCTTGTAGGTGATGTCTCGCTACATTGCTTGCATCGAGATCCGGCCACTTCCTAGTGGCGTATGGATCTATGAGGACCATCGCGCGGTGTATGAGGGGGAGGTAGAGTTCACATTCTACCACCCTAATCCGCTGATGCGATTCCGTCCTCGTAGGTTTAGGATTCCCATCATATACACTATGCATGTACCCCCGTTTTATACTTATCATGGACCACCTCCCATGCGACCAGCTCGCTCTTACCATAGTTTTCGTTTTCAACCTACCCGCTCTCACCCTTTTACTTCGAGAGTCGTCCGCGAGGAGACTCCCCTATATGATCCGAGGAGCCCAGTCAGGGTTTCACCATCACCTGACCCGGTACCCAGTGGTAGGGTACACTCTCCCTCGGATGAGATCGAGGAGGATCCGGTGGAGGACGAGAGTGGGAGCGAGCCTGTCGTGCATTCTACCGGGAGTGACTGGAGGGACGACGATCCCTAGGTACATGTATATGGTGTATGGTGTGGATCTGAGGATCCGGTGTGTGGAGGAGATTTGCTACTGCTACTGTGATGATGATGCTACTACCTTACTCACTTTACTTTTGGGAGACTACTGCTACTGCTACTCCATCTGATGCTGCCAGATCTATGTGACTATTCCTAGAGTTATACATTTTGTTATGTATATATATTGTAGATATACTTTTGGAGCACTCTAGAGCTTGTAGTTACACTGTTATATAGATCTGATGATGGACTTGTATATTTTGAAACTTGGAGACTTTACTCATGGGCTAGGTACTTATGATTCTCTATATCTATGAAAACCTATGTTTATATTCTATCAGTTGCATAGTCCAGTAATTTCCGCTTACTCTGATTTAATCTGTTTAAGAGCTCGGCTATAAATGGTATCAGTTCTATCGTATAAAGCAAGGGTAGCTTAAACTACTTGATACAAAGATATCTTCTAAAAGATCGAATGTTACTCTATTTGCGAAAAGGTTTTAGAAATCGTCGAACTCGATACAATGATTTTGAGATAATATAGACTTTATTCTCCAAGACTTTCAAGTGACGATTCGTGCACCCGCTTTAAAAGAAAAATTTTATTGACCTATTTTCTTAACACTCACAAGTCCATATATATTATCCAATATAAAAGCATATTTATTAGTTTACATTTGGGTAATAACGAAGGGTGTGACACATATTCTCATATTGCACCAACTCTTTCAAGTTCCAAACCGAGATGTCACAAGACACCGCGCTTCGAAACTCATTTTTCCCAAAACATCATTTAAATAGAATAGCCCATTTGATTTCATGTCAAAATATCAATACTTAAATTAAACTTGTTGGGGTTACAGCATGACATAGCCAGGTCGCTAAGAACTCATAGTGGAATACATTACTCAAAAGAAAAGTTACCTAATTCCTAGTCATGACTCTTTTCTAATCTTGCTTCCTAAATCTGCTCTGCCGCTCGTCCTCGTCATCTGTCAGTAGCTCCTCAGGGCTAAAATCCAGCTCTCATCACTAGAATACTCCTCCGGGTCATCATCAGACCAAAGGTCGGGGTCCTCCTCCTCGTCCTCCTCAGGAATCCTCTCCGCAGAGTCATCGAACTCGCCATCCGTCTCCTCTTCCGAAGCAGCATCCCTCTCTTCTAGCTCTGCCCTCCGACGCGGAATCTCTATGAAGAACATCTCATAAACAGACATAATATTGTTGGCACCTCTTCGTGGAGTCGCTCCTATTTCCCGCATCAACTGATATCGTACGATGTTGGCCATCTATAATCCATACAATTTTATACAAGACAGAATAGAAGTGATAGAGAGAGTGAGCAACCCAAAATGGCAATGTCGACTATGTGGGATTACATCAGGTAAATATTAAGACAAAATAACTATAACAACTTAAAATCAAACAATTAATAAAATATACTCAAAACCACACATATTTATTAACAAAATGTAAGCATAAACACACATTTGATCATTCAGAATAATATTTTCAAAATTCCTTAATACCACACTCCCCACCATGATACATCACCTTCATTCCTTGTTCTCAAGTTCATCGAATACTCCAAAAGTACTCATATCCAATAGCACTCTTAGAGCTTATCCGTTACTTGATATTAATATTATCATCATTATCATTATTATTATCATTATACTTATCTTTGAAACATCTGGGTTCTTTAAGTCTTATAATTTCGATTAGCTTCAATGATGAGGGGGAGACATCATTGAGCTCGCACACGTCTACATCTCCTCGGTCAACCACCCAACCTAGTCGGAAGCAAACAGGAGTACAGGACCTTTACCACGCGGGCACGACAACTGTCTCACAACATATGGTCCCAGACCAGGAGGAATACATCCTCAAATCAATTCAATTCATTTATCAATAATCAAGGCTCACTGTCTCGCAGTGGCAATCACAATGCCCCATTCCAGTCCCTCTCACTGTTCTGAATTTGCAATCTAGGGGGCGACAGTACTTATTCTAGTTTCGAAAGCAGAACTTTCCACGGTATTGGACCTAGTCCCCACCACGTTAGTGCGCCACTTGTGGAATTGTTCCGCCTAGAAAAGTACTCTAGACTTCTTGACGTATCACCGTCATTGTCCTCCCCTAATGCAATCTCCTCCTAAGTATCCGCAGATACTTATGGTTCCTTCCTCTCCACTACTTCGGTACGACACTCATGCCTCACCGCATTTGTCAATGTCTTTTAGAGTCTTTAAAGAATTTTAATTATGACTTATTCCTAATGATCGGCTCATCCTTGGTGCATCCCTTCAATGAGACCCGATCGCTAATCGTTCGAATCTAATCCCCCTAAAACACACATGTACTATCACTTGAATCATCACAACATCATTGCATCATCTTCTCTCTTACTTAACACAGCAACATTGTCCTCATTAGTCCTGGCTCGATCACATTATCATCACTTTTTCTGGTCCATTGTTGTTCAGCACGCCATCATTGTCCTCTTTGCCAATTGCACTCAGCAGCATCACTGGTGTCCTTTCTCGCCAATTCAAGCTCAGCAACATCAACACTTCTCTAATTCTTTCTAAATTTCCAATCACCATCTATTCCTCTCACACTTCACACTCGTCATAACTTGCCTCTCTTCCTTATTTATTCTCATTATTCGGGTCCATCACTCTTCTCTTTTCATTTTTAGTTTGTTACTTCCATGACTTCATTACTAACGCACAATCAAATAATTCTCAACAGTATCATATTCATATAAAAAGTAAACAGTCATAAGATAATTAACTAATTAAACATGAACAATCAGAAAACATGTCATCAATTTTGATAAACCAATCTCAGTCGTTCGGGTGGATAGCTAAACCAATCGAACAATCGCTATCACATACACCACTACGCTAAATGTGATTGGAGTCCAATCTTTGAGATGATTGGATGCCTTAATATGTTACCTAATTACCACGACGTCTTAAGGGTAAGCCCCTCTCTCACCTCAATGACGAACGTCTTAAAGCGCTCTAAGATTTCCCGATCATCTTTCCTCGCCTCCTATCCTCTCGTCCGTCGCTCGAACTAAGACATTTTCCCGTGCGTTAGAAACGATTTTGATACATTCATTGAATTCGTTTTGAAAACAATTTCTCTTTTGAAAACTCGTTATCATCGTCCAAGATTTTCAAATTCAGTTCAAATCCACGATTAAAACAGTTCTTGAGAAAAACGTTTGAAAACAACATGGAAATAAATTTCCTTTCATTATTAAAAGCTTAATTTAAAATATTCATGTTATAAAAACATAATCTTTAAAACACCTCTCAGAATGTAAGAATTAAA
This sequence comes from Crotalaria pallida, assembly GCA_037953625.1. NCBI lineage: Eukaryota > Viridiplantae > Streptophyta > Magnoliopsida > Fabales > Fabaceae > Crotalaria > Crotalaria pallida. The sequence continues at coordinate 32,781,302 of CM075653.1, forward strand.
AGATAAAGCTCTAGGATCACGTTAACTAGTTCATCAAAATCCAAAACATTCATCATTCACTTATGGCAAAACACTCTTAGGTTAAAGAAAATAATCAATTAAATTATAACACCAACACACAATTCATTCATGCACAAGGAGATAACTCAAACTTAATTTATTAATTAATCATGGCTAAACCGAATTGCCTAAAATTAACATTTTCTAATTACTAAGAAATTATAAACCTTGACACCACAGAATCAACATCATGAGAATTAATTCAATTAATTTTTTATTTATTTCTAGTCCCTAAAACCGAGAAGAAGAAGAAAATTAACACATCATTTCATCAAACATATAATAGCACAAAGATAGAATATAATCACTCTTGTAACACCCCAAAATTTTAATCCCCGATTAATGAAATGTTAATTATAAGAATTAATTATAATTAATGATTCCATTTTAATCCTTGATTAAAATCTGTGTTCATGTAGTTAGGAAATGTGTGTGAATTGATGTAATAAATATAATTATGCATAAAATGAATATTTTGCATATTAGTCCCTGGGTTGGGACCTAGAGATAAATATAGGAAAGATTTTGGAGGGAAAGTAAATAAAATAATTATTTTTCAAAAACTGGGCAAAATACTCGAGTATTATTCTGAATACTCGAGTATTCTAGACAGAGTTGCACGAGTTAGTGCGTTTGGTGAGTCACCATCAATGATTTCGTGTCGTTGACACGAAATCATCACCCTTCCACGTCCAAGGAGGTCGTGTCGGTTTGCATGAACGTTTCCATGGTCTATAAAAGCCAATCAACACTGAATTGTTGGGATGTTTGGTCAAATTCGAAGTTGAGTGTTGAAGCTAGGGTTTCTGAGTTCAGGCGTTTGATTCTCCTTCTCTGATTCAAATTGAGTAACAAATTATACACTAATACAAAGCTCACATCACGAGCTTTGTATAGACACTAAAATCGTGAGGATTGAGTGAGTGTAGTGGAAGATTTGGAGCTTGGAAGTTGGGGTTGTTTTCTGTCAAAGTGGTTCTGGGAGCTCACTTTGATTCCAATTTCAGGTAAGCTCACGAGTCTTCTGAGTCTCAACTCAGTTTCTTTAGTTAGTATGTGTTGCATAGAGTCTAGAAAATCTAATTTCCCCAATTGTTATCTCTGTCTTCCATGTAAACCAATTCAATCTTGGTGATTCACTCAAAACTGTCTTGCATGTGGTGCTCAAAGGCATTTCTGGTGTTGGAGAGCTTTCTCTTTGGAATTCTCTATTGATTCACGTCTGAGAGGTAAGGGGAAGTTGTTTTATGCACTAGATAGAGTTTGAATTTCATTATTTTCATTAGAGAGCCACCAAGAGGCTCTAAGGGCTTAGATTGAATAGGAACTTTGGTTTGGAGACCAATTCATGCTCTATGGTTGTTGTGAGCAAGTTTCTTATGATGCATGCAAACTGCAATGAACACTATTTCATGAGTTTATTGATTATTTTTCAATTTGAGGTGCTAAGTTGTGAAATTGTATTTATTATGCATTAATGATTGATTCTTTGTCAAATATGGAATTTGATATGAACTGGGAGTTGTAACATGTTTAATATATGATATACGAACTCTGTTGATCATTGGATTGAACTAAAAATGATTAGAATTGAAAATGGTGTGTTAAAACCAAGTTTCCAGTCTGTTCTGTGATGAAAGACTCGAGTACTTGGCTTGATACTCGAGTAAAATTTTGGCAAAATAGTGTATTTGGTGTTGAAACACTCGAGTATCGGGCCTAGGACTCGAGTAATAACTGATTCATGGGGATCTCTTAAGGTAAACAACTCGAGTAATGCAAGGGTCACTCGAGTGATCTGGAAATGATGAAGAACACTCGAGTAACTCATGAATCACTCGAGTATTTTGATGAATCTGAAACCCAAATTCCCAGAAAGTCATGAACACTCGAGTATCCTAAAGGACACTCGAGTAATATGGAAATGAGTGAAGGACACTCGAGTATTCTGAAAAATACTCGAGTAGTTCACCCAGAATAATTAAAATATCATTTTTAATTCTGAATCATTGATCAATACTTAAGTAAAAATAATCCAAGTGATCTAAGACTTAAAAGGAACTTGATTGATGAAATGATAAGTTTTCATTTGAATGAGGAGACGCTGCTCGGGTGGCACGTCGGATGTTATCAACAAGAAAGAAAACATCAATCAATCCTTTTAAGCGAAAAGCGATGCATTCATTCTGGTGTTTGGATGGTAGGTCGTTTATCATGTTTTGGTAACATGTGGAGGGCCTCTGGGAGTGCCAATTATGCTTGCTTGATGCCACGTCGATGACGTGGTTGGCTTAGTGGATGCCGATATGGTTATACCATTTGGAGGACGATCCGTTTGGATGACGGGATGTGCTCGGGTGGCACGGATTCCAAGCTTGTCGTGTACATTCTTGGTGAATGTACGAAATGTTGTATACCTAGGAATACAACGCACTGGTGAGTGCTGGGTTGTCAGGGATGGACGTCAGAGAGTGATATAGATCGATGGAGATAGGCTTGAGAGCTAAATTCATACATCATGCCACTCATTTAACTTAAGAATAATGTTGATAAATGAAATAAGTATGAGCATCCTACTTGTATTCAATAACTGCTAAGTGCTAAATGTGATTGTTGTTTATTGTTGCATATTTACATATTCATATTGTACATATATTTATACTCTGTGGATTATGTTTATAGAATTGCTTACCCCTATGCCCTTATAGGTGATGTCTCGCTACATCGCTTGCATCGAGATCTGGCCACTTCCTACTGGCACATGGATCTATGAGGACCATCGTGCGGTGTTCGAGGGAGAGGTGGAGATCACCTTCTACCACCCGAACCCATTGATTCGATTTCGTCCTCGTAGATTTAGGATTCCCATCATATACACTATGCACGTACCCCCGTTTTACACATACCATGGACCACCTCCCACGCGACCAGCTCGCTCTTATCACAGTTTCCGTTTTCGACCTACCTGCTCTCACCCTTTTTCTTCGAGAGTCGTCCGCGAGGAGACTTCCCCTTCTAATCCGAGGAGCCCAGTTAGGGTCACACCATCTCCCGACCCCGTACCCAGTGGCAGGGTGCACTCTCCATCGGATGAGATCGAGGAGGATCCAGTGGAGGACGAGAGCGGAGGCGAGCCTGTCGTACATTCTACTGGGAGTGATTGGAGGGATGATGATCCCTAGGTATGTGCATATGGTATATGATGAGGATCATGGGATCCGGTGTAGGGATGCTGTGGAGGAGTTGTTGCTGATGATGATAATGATGATGATCATGATGTCACCTTTTGCTGTTTGGAGACTGCTATCGCTATCACTACTACTACTGATGCTGCCAGATCTACGTGACCACCTCTAGAGTTCATATTTTGATATGTATATATGATGTAGATATGCTCATGAGAGCTCTAGGGCTATGGTTATATTATGATGTAGATCTGTTATGGACTTGGATATTGGAGACTTGATTACTGGGACTATATATTACTTGACTTATATCTATATATATATATCTATATATAGCTTATGTTTATATTTTAACTGTGCATAGTCCTACTCTTTCCGCTCACTCTGATAAAGATTAATTAGCGAATTCGGTTGTATTATTTAAATGGTATCAGTTCTGAAAAAGAAAGAATGGATATGCATCGTCTAATTTTACTATGTCAATACGTTTTCGAAAGCACTGGTGCTATCCGGAATATGAAAAGATTTTCTTATTTTAGCAAACACCGAATTCAATACAATGTTTCAAATAATGCGAATTCTTCTCTCCAAGAGCTCCATATTTTGATTGTGCACCCGCAATGAAAGAAAATTTTATTTTATTTTTTTTCCATTTTCTAAATACTTACAAGTCCATATATTATCCGATATAATAGTTTAATTACTATATTAAACTTGGTATTTCAAGAAGGGTGTCACACTGAGTGGTATCAGAGCAAAAGTCAGATCCTGTAGTAGTGAAAATAGTTCCAGAAAGGCAGACATCAACATCAAGCAGGTATCCACAGGGCATATTTATTAATTTGAATTCTAGTATCTTGCTTTTTGGGCATTAGATACAATTGAATGTGTTGTTTGAGGTTTAGCTAAAGCCTTAGTATAGGTGGTGTAATGAAAGTTTCTTTTGTTCAACATATGTGACGATAAGCCCATAGCACAGGTCTATTATGGCAACTAGAAACCAAAATCACACCAATGCAATGTTAGATAGAATTACCGCGGTGCTGGAGGCTATGCAACAACAACAAGTTCAACAACCACCTCGACCGGTTAATCCACCTCATCAATGCAATGTGGGTAACACCGAGGCGAAAAGCTTAGCTGATTTTAGAAGTTGTAATCCACCTAAATTTGAAGGAGGATTTAAACCTGAGGAGGCCAATAAGTGGATTCACAACATTTATAAGATTCTGAGAAACTTGGAGTGCTCGGAAACTCAAAAAGTGGCATATGCAACCTACATGCTGGAAGATGAGGCTGAGAACTGGTGGAATCACACCATGCATTTTCATTTTTATTTTCTATTCTTATTTATTTAGGACACTGATCATTAATTCATGTAACATAGGTAAGCATTATTAAGAATCATATGCACACATAAATACACCAAAACCGTAGCACATTCACACACATATGCACACATATTTATTTTCAAGCATTATTCACACATTCAATCAAACATATACAAATTTTCAAGCAACATTCACATATTAATCAAACATATATCACGTTGAGTATACATCATAAATTTAATTTCATGTCATGGAAATTGATTTAATTTCCTACAAGAACACCTATTTGGTAAAGGAAACTTAGGTTCTTTCAAGGCAAAACAATTATCTACACAACGCACACATAATTAAAAATCTCCAAAGAACCTTAAAATCAAACTTTTCATATAAATTAGAGATTTTCAAAAGACAAATCTGTTTAAAGTTATTACTTTCAAAATTATGTTTTCTTAAAAATTCGTCCTCCCTAAACTCTCAAAAATAAATTTTGTAAATCAATCCAGAAAATTCAAAAGATCACATTTTCAAGGTTCACAAATCCAAAAATGCAAATTCATTTCATAAACAAGTCATTCCCTTAGAAAATCCTTTTTGAAAAACAAAAACTAAATGTTTATTTTTAACGAATTCGTTTACGTACGTACGGGAAATGTAACATCCCTAAGTTTAATTTCGGTATAATATGATTTATGCCAAGCATTTAGGAGAATTATCAAGCTTTAAGAGAGGATTTTAAGTAGTAATCTAAGCCTGAATGAGAATGGGGGCCTAAGGAAATGAATTGGAGTTAGAAAATCATCAAAATCTGACTTTTCACTGAAGTAATCGATTACTCTGCATGGCAGTAATTGATTACAAGGCCTCTGGTGGAAACACTTAAGATGATGCAGCAAATTAATCGATTACAAGGGTGAAGTAATCGATTACTTTGAGTAGTAATCGATTACATTCAGGGGGTTAATCGATTACGTAGGCTCTGATGGATGTACTGAGAAATGTTGCATTGAAGAAATAATCGATTACCAGGCTAGGGTAATCGATTACTTTAGGGTCTGTACAAAAAAAAAAGGGAAAAGTGGAGTGCATCACATGCACTCCCCTCCACACAAATAGGATCTTTATATTCGGCTTTCATTCACATCCAATCATTTTTCCTTCTAAATCAAATACAATACACTCACTTTCACTCTCATAATTCACTCTCTCTCAAAAACTCATCTTCTCCTTTCTCTCTCTCAAAAACCCACGAGTTCCTCTTCTTCCTCACAAGGGTTCCATTCCTTTCTTCTCAAATCAAGAAAAGGCAAGTGATTTCCCACCAAATCCATCATCAAATCTTGTTCTTCTCATCTCCAAGTAATTATTAAGTTGTGGGTTTCCCTCTTTCTCCCTCTAAAACTCGTTTTCTCCTTTCTCTCTCTACCATCCATGGTGGTTTTCAAACTCTAAGCCATGAAGCGTTATTTTTCCTTGAATCTTGGCATGAACCATGGTATGAATGATAATCCTTTCTCCTTATGACTCTTGTTTTAGGTTCTTCCACTCTCTTGTTGGTTATAAGCTTTTTGGTGGGAAAGGCTCAAGTTAGAACAAACAAAATTACTCTATCTCTTGATATTTTGAGGTAAGGAGTGAGTGTTACCTTAATTTAGGGATGAGTTTCTAGTATGTATATAATACTTGCTAAGAGTTAAGTGTTAGTTAGGGCATAAAACCATAGGGTGGGGAACATGAGTAATGATTATAGAATTGAAGTAATGGAATTTAATTAATCATGATGCTGTGTATATGTGAATATTTCTGAATATGGGTATGTTTGAATTTAAGTGTATACTGTGGAATTGTTGGTGATGATGCTAAGTAGTTTAATGATGTGTTGATGGCTATGTGACTGAATGGATAATGGATTATGAAAATAAATGAATGGGATTAGTGTTGACAATACTTGGAAAGTGAATTGATTAAGAGATTAGATAAAAAGGGAGTGATGGTTGGAAAATGTGATGTGAAGGAGTGGAGAGGAAATTGATGAGTGAACTGTCAAAGGAAAAATTATTGCGAAGGTCATAAAGACCCAGCGCGACCATTTAGAATTCATGTTGCGAAGGTCACGGTGACCCAGCGCGATGAACTAAACTTAATAATGCGAAGGTATATGTACCCAGCGCGATATGCGAAGGTCATATCACCCAGCGCGATAACAAAACATAATAATGCGAAGGTATATGTACCCAGCGCGATATGCGAAGGTCATATCACCCTGCGCGATAAGAATACATAATAATGCGAAGGTATATGTACCCAACGCGATATGCGAAGGTTATATCACCCAGCGCGATAACGAAACTTAATAATGCGAAGGTATATGTACCCAGCGCGATATGCGAAGCTCATATCACCCAGCGCGATAATAAAACATAATTATGCGAAAGGTTATATGACCCAGCGCGAGAATAGAACTTATTAATGCGATGGTCACATCGACCCAGCGCGATCATTTATATTTAATAATGCGATGATCACATCGACCCAGCGCGATCATGTATAATTAATAATGCGAGGTCGACACCGACCCGACGCGATAAAGAGTTAAAACAGGGGAAACAAAGTAGACGTGTAGCATGATAAATTAGAGAATAATAACTTGTTGGTTTGGAAGAAAAGATGGAGGTATTGAGATTAAAGAAAGGTTGGTAATGTTTTGTGTTAATAACTCTAAGTGTGAATGAATATGTGAAATACCTGAACTATATGTGTTTGGCTTGGTCGGTTATTATGTCATATGAGAAACTGCTATTCCTACTTTATTGTGTAGTGCTCACCTCCTTACCATTTTTCAGGTACTGAGCTGGAGCATACACCAGATTCGGCCGAGCAGGATTACTATCCCTTACAGGGATAGTAGGGGTGTTAGGGGATAGGATATAACACTGGACCTAAGCCTCCTATATTATTTTGATGTAAATGCGTTGTATATACTTTTTGAGCGAGGCTTAGGATATATCACTTTTGCTAAATGCTTAGGGTCTTTGAAACTTATATTTCTAACTTGGTGTTTCGCTGCTACTTTTAACTCTGATGTGGAATTTATAATTTTAAGCCTTTGGGCCTCGTTATGATGCAAATATATTCTTGATGTAAGCCCTGCTGGCTACTGAATGTTTATTTGGTAAATGTTTTCACAGGTGAAATTTTAGAAAAGTCCGATAAGCAAACGAAACTCTGTCCGTTTGACGGTTGATTTTAATATAATAAAAAGGAATTTTTATGTTTGTATTTTATTATAAGGGGAATTAAGGGTAATAAATCCTAGGTGTTACATTATGGTATCAGAGCAGTTTCTCCTCGGCCTTGGAGTTATGCAACTCCAATGATTACTCACCTAGCGAGTAATTGATGCTCATAGTAATGGTTTAGAATTTATATAAGATATTTATAGTACTATATATATATATGTATATATTTAGTAAGCCTTACTCGTCTGTTCTCCGTGGATAAACAGTATGGCTGGAAGAAGGGTAGGAAATGATGGTCTAGCAGCCATTCTGGAGCATCTGACTCAGATGCAGCAGCAACAGGGAGAGCAGATGGCAGCTGCAGCAGCAGCAGCAGCCACAGCAGCAGCAGCAGCTCTGCAACCAGCTCCAGTTGAGGTTGACTGGATGGCTAGGTTTCGAAAGAATGATCCACCTCTTTTCGAGGTGGAAATGACCCTGATGGAGCCCAGAGATGGATTCAGGAGATTGAGAAGATCCTCCGCTCTATTCACCCACCCATGGAGCAGCATGTTCGACCGGCTGAATTCATGCTGACTAATGAGGCTGAGCATTGGTGGGATCAGCAAAGGAGGGGATTGGTGGCAGCCAATCCGGTAGTTTCTTGGGAAGTGTTTAAGGATCTTTTCCTGGGGAAGTATTTCCCAGAAGATGTCAAGAGGGAAAAGGAGATTGCTTTTCTCCAGCTGAGACAAGGCTCTATGTCAGTTGGAGATTACGCAGCTCGGTTCGAAGATCTTATTCGTTTTTCTGATTATCGTGATGCAAGTGAGCGCGGTAAATGTGTTAAGTTTGAAGCTGGACTTCGAAGTGATATTCGTCTCTCTTGTGAGTATCACAATATTGACAACTTGGCCCGCTTGGTCAACATGGCAAGCACTTATGAGAAGGGTCTTAAGAGGAAAACGTCGGAAGATAAAAGCAGGACAGGGCAGGGAAGTGGTGGTCCAATTAAGGATAAGGGACCAATTCTGAAGTCAGAACCATATCCTTCACCTAGGGAACTAGATCCCATGGCACCTGGACAGATAGTGAATGCGTATGGTCCCATTCCCACTTGCCAACATTGTGGCAAGATGCATAGGGGTGTGTGTTGGAGTCTGAACCCAAATAGAAAAGAAGCACTTTGCCATCATTGCGGGAAGCCGGGTCATTATGCAGTCACTTGTCCCCAAAGGACAATGAAGAAAGAGGTGAACGTAGTTAAGGCGCGGAAAGATGGTAACGACAGACCACCTAAAAAGAGAAAATTATTCACCCTCGATGGCGAAGAAGTGACGGAAGCTGATGAGTTGGTTGGAGGTACACGTTACGTATTCTTTTGTATTAGTTTTGTAAAGCATATGACGTATATCTTATTTCTCGTTCCAATTCGGGGCGGGGGTTGTTCGTTATAAGACTGATCTTGTAGGAAGTTAGAAGAAGTTTTAAGGAAAGTAGTAAGTGTAGAAATCATAAGTGAAGTAGCAACTTTGATTTTTAATCAAGGATCCCTTTTACTTCAACCTACCCATGATTCTCTTCTCGTTTCTTGTCCTAGAACGCCTTCGGTTTCTTGAAAATTCTGTTCTAATTAATCCATTCGTTTCTCTAATGAAGAGAAGAATCCTTACCACGGACGGATGTTCTTTTGCAATTAGTCATCCAAATCTCATGGCCTTAGTTGTTCTCTCGGAAAGCAAGTTTAAGTTCCTTGAGAGTTACCATGAATCTATTCCTCTTTGTACCTTAAGTCCTTATGCTATTATAGAAGAGGCATAAAAGCCGACTAGAAACCGACATATTCAAATTCCTATCTTGTTGGCAGCAATTCAAGTAGTATGCCAATGCTATGTGGGGGAGAGCTTAGCAACCTAACTTAGAATCCCGTTTAAATAAGAGCGAGATATAAGGGAAGTAAGGGTATGAGTTATAAGCCCTACCTTGGGATGGTTCTCCATTTAAGGACCTTAACGGAATTTCGGGGGCGAAATTCCAATAAGTGGGGGAGAATTGTAACATCCCTAAGTTTAATTTCGGTATAATATGATTTATGCCAAGCATTTAGGAGAATTATCAAGCTTTAAGAGAGGGTTTTAAGTAGTAATCTAAGCCTGAATGAGAATGGGGGCCTAAGGAAATGAATTGGAGTAAGAAAATCATCAAAATCTGACTTTTCACTGAAGTAATCGATTACTCTGCATGGCAGTAATCGATTACAAGGCCTCTGGTGGAAACACTTAAGATGTTGCAACAAATTAATCGATTATAAGGGTGAAGTAATCGATTACTTTGAGTAGTAATCGATTACATTCAGGGGGTTAATCGATTACTTAGGCTCTGATGGATGTACTGAGAAATGTTGCACTGAAGAAATAATCGATTACCAGGCTAGGGTAATCGGTTACTTTAGGGTCTGTACAAAAAAAAAGAGAAAAGTGGAGTGCACGTGATGCACTCCCCTCCACACAAATAGGATCTTTCTTTTGGGCTTTCATTCACATCCACTCATTTTTCCTTCTAAATCAAATACAATATACTCACTTTCCTCTCATAATTCACTCTCTCTCAAAAACTCATCTTCTCCTTTCTCTCTCTCAAAAACCCACGAGTTCCTCTTCTTCCTCACAAGGGTTCCATTCCTTTCTCCTCAAATCAAGAAAAGGCAAGTGATTTCCCACCAAATCCATCATCAAATCTTGTTCTTCTCATCTCCAAGTAAGTATTAAGTTGTGGGTTTCCCTCTTTCTCCCTCTAAAACTCGTTTTCTCCTTTCTCTCTCTACCATCCATGGGGGTTTTCAAACTCTAAGCCATGAAGCGTTATTTTTCCTTGAATCTTGGCATGAACCATGGTATGAATGATAATCCTTTCTCCTTATGACTCTTGTTTTAGGTTCTTCCACTCTCTTGTTGGTTATAAGCTTTTTGGTGGGAAAGGCTTAAGTTAGAACAAACAAAATTACTCTATCTCTTGATATTTTGAGGTAAGGAGTGAGTGTTACCTTAATTTAGGGATGAGTTTCTAGTATGTATATAATACTTGCTAAGAGTTAAGTGTTAGTTAGGGCATAAAACCATAGGGTAGGGAACATGAGTAATGATTATAGAATTGAAGTAATGGAATTTAATTAATCATGATGCTGTGTATATGTGAATATTTCTGAATATGGGTATGTTTGAATTTAAGTGTATACTATGGAATTTGTTGTGATGATGCTAAGTAGTTTAATGATGTGTTGATGGCTATGTGACTAAATGGATAATGGATTATGGAAATAAATGAATGGTATTAGTGTTGACAATACTTGGAAAGTGAATTGATTAAGAGATTAGATAAAAAGGGAGTGATGGTTGGAAAAAGTGATGTGAAGGAGTGGAGAGGAAATTAATGAGTGAACTGTCGAAGGAAAAATTATTGCGAAGGTCATAAAGACCCAGCGCGACCATTTAGAATTCATGTTGCGAAGGTCACGGTGACCCAGCGCGATGAACTAAACTTAATAATGCGAAGGTATATGTACCCAGCGCGATATGCGATGGTCATATCACCCAGCGCGATAACAAAACATAATAATGCGAAGGTATACGTACCCAGCGCGATATGCGAAGGTCATATCACCCTGCGCGATAAGAATACATAATAATGCGAAGGTATACGTACCCAACGCAATATGCGAAGGTCATATCACCCAGCGCGATAACAAAACTTAATAATGCGAAGGTATATGTACCCAGCGCGATATGCGAAGGTCATATCACCCAGCGCGATAATAAATTATAATTATGCTAAAGGTTATATGACCCAGCGCGATAATAGAAATTATTAATGCGATGGTCACATCGACCCAGCGCGATCCTTTATATTTAATAATGCGATGGTCACATCGACCCAGCGCGATCATGTATAATTAATAATGCGAGGTCGACACCGACCCGACGCGATAAAGAGTTAAAACAGGGGAAACAAAGTAGACGTGTAGCATGATAAATTAGAGAATAATAACTTGTTGGTTTGGAAGAAAAGATGGAGGTATTGAGATTAAAGAAAGGTTGGTAATGTTTTGTGTTAATAACTCTAAGTGTGAATGAATATGTGAAATACCTGAACTATATGTGTTTGGCTTGGTCGGTTATTATGTCATATGAGAAACTGCTATTCCTACTTTATTGTGTAGTGCTCACCTCCTTACCATTTTTCAGGTACTGAGCTGGAGCATACACCAGATTCGGCCGAGCAGGATTACTATCCCTGTAAGGGATAGTAGGGGTGTTAGGGGATATGATATGACACTGGACCTAAGCCTCCTATATTATTTTGATGTAAATTTGTTGTATATACTTTTTGAGCGAGGCTTAGGATATATCACTTTTGCTAAAGGCTTAGGGTCTTTGAAACTTATATTTCTAACTTGGTGTTTCGTTGCTACATTTAACTCTGATATGGAATTTATAATTTTGAGCCTTTGGGCCTCATTATGATGCAAATATATTCTTGATGTAAGCCCTGCTGGCTACTGAATGTTTATTTGGTAAATGTTTTCACAGGTGAAATTTTAGAAAAGTCCGATAAGCAAACGAAACTCCGTTCGTTTGACGGTTGATTTTAATATAATAAAAAGGAATTTTTAAATTTGTATTTTATTATAAGGGGAATTAAGGGTAATAAATCCTAGGTGTTACAGGAAAAATACGGGGTGTTACATGCTTCGTGCGAGAATGTTGCACTGGGTTTTTGGTAATACTAATAGCACTGGTATTATCACATTTAATGGGAATGTGATCTAGCCTTACACCGAAGTCTAGGAGTTGCTGTTTCAACCATAAGATCTGCGCACAACAACTACCCGGCGACATATTCAGCCTCAGCTGTAGATAGGGTCACACTAGACTGTTTCTTGCTAGCACATGACACCAAAGAATTGCCAAGAAGATGACAAGTGCCGCTAGTGCTTTTTCTATCTACTTTGCAGCCAGCAAAGTCAGAATCAAAATACCCAACAAGATTACAAGAAGAACCTTTGGGGTACCATAAACCCATATCAGTTGTGCCAGACAAATATTTCATTATACGTTTGGCAGCAACCATGTGCGTTTCTTTTGGATTCGACTGAAATCGGGCACAAAGACACACACTAAACATTATATCCGGCCTACTTGCCGTTAAATAGAGAAGGGATCCGATTATACCTTGATAGTTTGTAATTTCTACGGATTTACCTCCTTCATCTTTGTCCAAGTAACAGGATGTGCTTATCGGTGTTGCTACTGCCTTGGCCTTATCCATGCCAAATATTTTCAGTAATTCTTTGCAGTATTTTGTTTGGCTAATGAAAATCCCGTCCTTTGCTTGCTTTATTTGAAATCCCAAGAAAAAGTTACGCTCGCCCATCATAGACATTTCGAACTCTTCCTGCATCATACTAGAAAATTCCTTGCAAAGGATTTCATTAGTAGCACCGAAAATAAAGTCATCAACATAAATCTGAACTAAAAGAATGTCCTTTCCTTTCTTTTTGATAAAAAGTGTGTTATCAACCTTCCCTCTTTCAAAATTATTTTCCAATAAAAATTTGCTAAGACGGTCATACCACGCTCTTGGAGCTTGTTTCAAACCGTACAAAGTCTTTTTCAATTTAAAAACATAATCCGGGTGTTCATAATTTTCAAAGCCGGGAGGTTGACACACATAAACTTCTTCATTTATAAAACCATTAAGAAAGGCACTCTTTGCGTCCATTTGATATAATTTAAAGTCTAAAATGCATGCAAATGCTAAAAGCAGTCTAATGGCTTCCAACCTAGCAACAGGGGCAAATGTTTCCTCATAATCTATCCCCTCTTTCTGGTTGTAACCTTGTGCAACTAGCCTAGATTTGTTTCGAACAATTAAACCAGCCTCATCAAGTTTATTTTTATAAATCCACTTAGTTCCAATAATCGGATGAGACTCAGGCCTAGGAACAAATTCCCACACCTGATTTCTTTCGAACTGGTTTAATTCCTCTTGCATTGCCAAAAGCCAATGCTCATCAAGCATAGCCTCAGAATAATTCTTTGGCTCTACTTGAGAAACAAATGCAAAGAAGTTACACAGATTGCTAATAGAGTTGCGAGTACTTACACCTTTTGAAATATCACCGATGATTTGATCAATGGGATGGTGCCTCGATGTTCTCCATTCCTTAGGCAAATCAGTGTTGAGTTCCAAAGATTGTTCTTAATTTTTCTCCTCAATTGGTTCGACTGATTTTTCCTTGCTTTCGAAATGCTCCTTTCCTTTAGCATTTGGCTCCTCATCCTCATCAATGAATAAATCTCCAAGAATACCTGAAATGTCATTAACAGATACCTTTCCCAACTTTCTGGGATCGGATTCGTCAAATGATTCATGAATAGATTCTTCAATAGTATTACGAGATTTATTGTAAATCCTATATGCTTTGCTCGAAACAGAATATCCAAGGAATATGCCCTCATCAGCTCTAGCCTGAAAACTTCCTACATTTTCTCTACCATTATTATGCAAATAACATTTACATCCAAAAACACGAAAATGGGAAATATTTGGTTTTCTCCCCTTGTACAGCTCATAGGGGGTTTTCTTTAAAATAGGCCTAATTAAAACACGGTTCATAACATAACAGGCTGTACTCATTGCATCGGCCCAAAAGTATGTAAGCAAATTCATGTCATTAAGCATTATTCTTGAAAGCTCTTTTAATGAACGATTTTTCCTCTCCACAACCCCGTTTTGCTCAGGAGTTCTTGGAGCGGAAAAATAATGCTTAATTCCATGTTTTTCGCAAAATTTTTCTAAAAGATGATTTTCAAATTCTCCACCATGATCAGTTTTAATGGATGCAATGCTTGAATGCAATTGGTTTTGAATAATCTTGGCTAGCTTTTTAAATTCATGAAATGCATCATTTTTATGAGCAATAAACAGTGTCCATGTATACCTAGAATAGTCATCCACCACAACTAAACAATAATAGTTGCCACCAAAGCTTTTCGTTTGACACGGTCCAAAAAGATCCATATGTAAAAGTTCCAAGAGCCTTTGAGTAGAAACAAGGTTTTTAGAAGGAAAAGATGCCCTTGTGAGTTTTGATTTAGAACAAGGATCACATTTTTCAGAAAAAGAAAAATTTTGCTTTGGCAGTCCAACTACTAAGTTTTTAGAAGAAATTTTATTTAAATGAGCCATGTGGATGTGACCTATTCTACGATGCCATAGCCACGATTCATCCTCTTTAGATAATAAACATTTCGCATCATTTGGGGGAATTGAATCAAAATCAATAACATAAACATTGTTTATCCTACGAGTAATTAGCTTAATAAGATTATCAATTTTTCCCTCGATAATACATCTATCAGAATTAAATATAACCCTATTGCCCTTATCACACAACTGACTAATACTTAGCAAATTGTGTTTTAGGCCTTCACCATGCAAAACATTTTCAATGCAAGGGTTAGGAGGTGTACCAATTTTACCGACTCCGAGAATCATTCCCTGATTGTTATCTCTGAAAGTCACATGTCCTTGGTCCTTAGGCACGAGATGCGAAAATTCAGATTTATCTCCAGTCATATGTTTTGAGCATCCGCTATCCAAGTACCACCACGACTTCCTTTCTTCCAGAGTAACCTACAAGCAAAGAATTCAAGGTTTCTTTTTAGGTACCCATATCCTTTTGGGTCCTTGAGCGTTAGTATAGCCATAGTTTAAATCATGCCACCTTCTAGTTTCATTGTTCGGTTTAACGAACTTCACTTTTCGGTGTATGCATTCATGTGCACCATGACCCTTTTTACCACAAATATGACAGATAATAAGAGGTTTCTTATGATTACTAGCAGGGACAAAAATGGTACTTAAATTCTTTTGATGCCTACCGGGTTGATATCCTAAACCCGCTCTATTAAAGAAACATTTTTTTCTCCCTAGCATTAAATTTAGAGTATTTCTACCTTTTGTAAATTTAGCAAGGGCTTCTTTTAAATCTTCAACTTCTTTAACCAAGTCCTTGCAGAATTTACAAGAAGAAGAACTAGCTTTAAATTTAATGTTATTACTTGAAGTGTTTGAAGAGTTTTTCAATGTCAAATTCAGCTCCTTAATTTGATTTTTCAAAAATTCATTTTCTTTACTAAGTTCTTTATTCTTTTCGAAAAGCGAAGCTGAATTTTTCTTTTCTAGAGAAACCAATAAGGATAACCTCATCGATTCCTCATGCAATTCTTCAAATGCTTCTTGTAATTCATCATAAGAAAAGTTTAGTTCAGTGGTTACCTCATCTCCGTGAGCCATTAAGCATATGTTGGCGGTCTCCTCTTGTTCGTTTGAATCTTCATCCGAACTTCCTTCATTGTCTAGCCATGCCAAGTATGCTTGCTTCCCTTTCTTTGAATTTGAGTTGCCTTTTTCTGAATTCTCTTTCTTTTTCAACTGGTAGCAATCTTCTCTGATGTGACCAGGCTTGCCACACTCATGACATGTAATGGTTGAGCCTCCACTCTTGTTGTTGTCTCTTCTGTTGAAATTCTTCTTCCTCAGAAATTTCCCGAACTTTTTCACCAATAGACCCATATGTTCATCAATAGACCCATAACTCTTTGTCCGAGTCACTTTCAGCTACAGGTGCTTCAGCCTTGAATGCCAAACTTTTAACTTTCTTGTTCTCTTCTTCATGCTGAGCCAACCTTTTTAGTTCACTTTCATGTTCTTGTAACTTTCCAAAGAGAGTTGCCAGCGTCATAGTTGAAAGATTTCTCGATTCAGCAATCGCCGTCACTTTGGGTTGCCAATCTCTTCCCAAACACCTTAGAACTTTGTTGATGAGATCCTCATTGGTGAATTTCTTCCCCAATGTCGTTAGTTGATTTACAATCATTGTGAAGCGTTTTTGGATCTCTTGAATCGATTCTCCATCTTTCATTCTGAATAACTCATATTCACCAGTTAGCGTGTTGATTCTCGATCTCTTTACTTCAGTTGTACCTTCATGCATGACTTCCATTGTATCCCACATCTGTTGTGCTGTCTCGCATGTTGATATCCTGAAAAACTCATAATAGCTCAAAGCAGATGTTATAATATTTTTCGCTTTCAACTCGTATTGGACTCCACGTTCCTCCTCCTCCGTCCATTCAGTCATAGGCTTATCGACGGTGTTACCATTAACCACATAGGTAGGAACATAGGGACCATTTACAACAGCATCCCAAACTTTTAATCCAACTCCTTGAATAAAAATTTTCATACGGGCTTTCCAATATGCGTACCCTACCCCATCAAACATGGTAGGACGGTTAATAGAACTCCCTTCACCTCCAAACAGAGAGTTTGAAGCCATACTCTTGAGACGGTTAAGTCTTAACACAAGAGACTAGCTCTGATGTCAATTGTTGGTTTTGGCCTCAAAATCTCGAGAGGGGGGTGAATCGAGTTTTATTAACGTATTGTAAAAACCGTGACAAATTAAAAATTGATTTGAGATGGAGAGATTAAACGTTCGAAATGGATCGCGAAAACGATAGAAAATTAATAAACGAGTAGCGCGGAAATGTAAACAATAAAATATGCGGAAATTAAAAGAGATTTGAATAGAAAAGCTTGCACCGGTGAATTTTATACTGGTTCAGCCTTCCCGTCGAAAGGCCTAGTCCAGTCCCCAAGCGATCCGCCTAAGGGTTCTTATACCAAGCAATAGAGCCGCACCCTATTACAACCAAGAGCACCCCCGCACACTACTAGGAACCTCCGTTCGCTAAGGGCCTCAATCACACAGCAGGGTTCCTCGCCCTATGACGTATCACATGTCCACTAAGGGAATCTCTCCCTAACCACTAAGGTTTCAAAATACACGAATATGATAGTGATTACAATAGCTTTGTGTGTTCTCAAAACACGGATACAACAATATGCTCTATGATAGTGAAGTAGTGTTTCTCTAGAAGTTACTCAGCCAATAATAAGTTTTGTTCTTCAAAAGAATATGAACAATGAAAAGCAGAAGACTTGAGAAGAAGAAGAAGATAGAAACGTGCAGACCAGAAAGAATGAATGAAAAAAATAATCTCTACGTTCTGAATGTTGGAGTGTTTCTTAATTTAAAAAGAAAACTATTTTGAATCAAAAAAGATTTTGAATAAGTAAAACAAAATCAAAATAAAATAAAATAAGATTTGAAATAAGTTGTAAAATCAAAACTAAATCAAAACGATTTACAAAATAAAATAAAGATTTGATTCTTAAAACCAAAAAGGAAATAATTTAAATTTAAAATCATTTTCGAATTTTGTAAAATAAATCAGAGTCATTTATATAAAAACAAATCATGAAATAATAAAAATGATTCTGACACGTTTTTCAATAAAACATGAAGTAATCGATTACTTTCTAAAGGTAATCGATTATTCCTTCAAAAATAGAAATTCTTAAATTCATTTGAAAACCATGTAATCGATTAGGCTAATAATAGTTAATCGATTACACCACTCCTGTTCATTGTATGATGCAACTCATAATAATCAATTACACTAAGGAGT
The DNA here is from genome assembly GCA_037953625.1 of Crotalaria pallida. Classification (NCBI taxonomy): domain Eukaryota; kingdom Viridiplantae; phylum Streptophyta; class Magnoliopsida; order Fabales; family Fabaceae; genus Crotalaria; species Crotalaria pallida. The sequence goes on from CM075653.1 coordinate 32,799,691, forward strand.
TAATCGATTACTAAGCCTCTGGTATGCATATGATGCAACATCATGTAATCGATTACTGAAAAGCTTGTAATCGATTACTAAGCCTCTGAAAAATATATGATGCAACAATTATAATCGATTACTTGACTCATGTAATCGATTACTTTCATAAGAAAGTAACTGATTAACAAAATTCAATTAATCGATTACAACCTCTCTGATTTTTCTATGATGCAACAAAGTTAATCGATTACTTGAGAAAATAATCGATTACTTGAGAAAATAATTGATTACTCTCTTTTGCAAACATACAAATATATAGAGTTTTGTAACATCAAGTATTTTTTCTAAGGTTAAATGCAGAAAACACTTTTTCATGCAAAAACACGTTTTTCTTCTTCTCTCCTAAAATGAAAAACTTATTGGCTTTGTAACTCTTAAAGAAACAAAAACTTCATTACCTTACATTTGAACTAAGGAGAAGGTTTCTATTCTTATGCTTGCTTGAGTCTTCAATCTTGACAATTGCACTTGTGAGCATTAACTTGAGTTGGATTGTTATCATCAAAACACATACTTGAATTAAACTTGAAGTCCATAGAGAGTTTGAAGCATGCCTTCCAACCAGCTTGACTTCCAACACTCTATGCCTTATCCAATCTACTATCTCAAAGTAGAGACTCCTACAAATCTTCTTGTAGTTGTTCCAAGGTATGTCTGAATTGTTCTATAAAGGTATTAGACTTTGTCTATCTACCTGTGTCATGATTACATTTGATCTTAAGCATGGTTTGGAAGCCGAGAGATCAAGCGATCATGATTAATGACGATAGAACAACCCTGTATTGGGATTCCCAAGCTTCGAATCTGGAATCCAATGGATCCATGTGTTTGCTTCTGGGCAGCTGTGAAGGAAAGGAAGAAGGGGGTTAAAGAAATCTTGGTCACAAGAAATGATGTCAGGTTTACCCTTGAGTAAGAGATAGAGTTTGGAATCAAGTTAATTCTTGACGCTGATTCTATCTCTACTACCCTTATAATATGCTACTATCGGGAATGGTCAAATGAAAGAAACACGTAGAAAAGTTGCTAAAAAGGTTATGGATGGATCAGGTTAAAAGGAGTCTAAGTATTTTCTAAGATTGATTGGAGGTCGGATTAAACCCAAATCAGGATTCAGGACAAGGATACACTTAAGACTGCATTTTGTTCTCGATACGGACATTATGAGTAGAAAATAATGCCGTTCGGATTGACTAATGCACCTGTTCTTTTATGGATTATAAGAATGGGACCTTTAGATTATATTTGGATTCGTTTGTGGTTTACTCTTAGAATCCGGAGAAGCATGAGGAACATCTCAGGATTGTGTTGAGAATCCTGCAAGAGGAATAGTTGTGTGCTAAGCTCACCAAAGATGAGTTTTGGTTGAGCGAAGTTAAGTTCGCAGGACATGTGATCTTTAAAGAACAAATTGTGGTGGATCCAGCGAAGGTGAATTCAGTGGTGTAATGTGAATAACTTAAGACTGTGGTTAAAGTAAGAAGTTCTTAGGGCTGGCTGGATACTATCGCCGAATTATTGAAGGATTTTCTAAAATCGCATGGCCTTTGACCAAGTTGACTTGGAAAGATCAACGGATTGTATGGAATAATAGGATGTTGTTTAATTATGGTGGGGTAGTGATGGATTATACCCTAATATAATATGATTAGTCCAAAAGGAATTATGGAAAAATGTGAGTATATTATGATTTAAATCATTCCAGTGATGAATTCAGTTGGAATCAAGGTATTAGATTATGATTAAATCCTATTTTGAGTTGGATTGGATGATGTAAAGAAAATGGTCTTGAAATTCTTTGACTTTATTTCTAAAACTGTACTTACTAACCGGTTAGAGTTTCTTGTAATCGGTTAGAAGCTGAAAGTTTAAAATAAAAATTTAAGTCATTTGGGAAGAACTTATGGTATCAATAAACATATTCCTCCAATCCAAACTCAATGTCAATCACTTAAGTAAAATTTAAGGAAGGATTTAATGTGGTAAAACAACTTAATGCCTTGATTCATTATTGAAATTGATTTAGGAGGATTGAATCATAATACTTATGGACTAATCAAAAGTTAAAATTAAGGAGATACTCCCATCGGAGAAGGTAGAGAATTGAGCTGGATGATGCAAAAGAGACGATAAGTACTAAGATAAAGAGGTTGTGATTCATGAACAAGTTTGGAGTTCGAAAATGTGAATGACCATAAGAGTTTAAAGTACCTGTTTAATCAAAAGGGTGGAATATGAGGCAAAGGCGATGGATGGAGTTTCTAAAAGGTTATGACTTTGAGCTCCATTATCATCCTGGCAAAAAGCAAACGTAGTTGCAGACGCTTTGAGCAGAAAGGCTATTCCTGTGAGCTCAATGATGGTCAAGGAGGCTATTACGATCGAGGAGTTCAGAGGCCTAAGTCTGGTAATGCAAGTGGAACCATCTAGCATTAGACTGGGAATGTTGCAAATCACCATCGAATTCTTGAATCAAATTCGTGAATTACAACCAGAAGATGAGGAGTTGAGAGAGAAGAATGAGATTTAATCTTCGGAATTAAAGTCAGGGATTATAGATATTAGAAAATATATTACGGAAGGAAAGGGAACATTTGTCCATCTCAAAGTAAAAAAATGTGAGGCACATCGCTTTGGGTTTAGTTGTGATGTACCTAAGGGGATAGTCAATTCCGACTGCAGGAAACTGGAGTATTATTCACCGAATTGTCTTGAAGGAAAAGGTGAGAAAGGAATGGACAACAAACGAATCAAGCACGAGAAGAGTTCACCAGCTGAGATGTGAGTTGAGTCCAAGCCTGACGTAGATAATCCAAGTCTATCTCTTCCTTTGATCTGATTTAATGTAGTCAAATGTTTTCGATTACGTTAATCTAATCGTTTAAAAGTGTCAATATCCTGTTGGAAGTTCAACTCCGATCTTTCTGTGATCAAAACCTTTATCACAATTGGATGTGATAAATATTTGTGGACACTCCAGGAATAGGAAGATCAGTTAAGATCAGAGAGATTAACAACCACCGGGCTATGACAAATCTTTGTCTCCCCAACGGAAATGTCTCTGGAACTTGACTATCTAACTAAGTCTGATAGTAATCATTACCCTATCTTTAAGTTCATTTAACTTAGAGATATGTCGTATAATCTTTCTTGCGAAAGATTATATCTGAAAGGGATGATCTTTGTTATTAATGGTTTGAATATTAGGACTGATCACCATAATGTCTCAAACTGTTGGAACGAAGTCATACAATTGATTCTTTAATCGTGCTCGAGTGATCAGAGTGCGCAGCCCAAAAAGGTGTTTCCCCAAAAGTTTATTGAAAAATGTTTTATCTGAAGAATGCTATGTGAAGTGTATTATTCAAAAAGGTATTTCTTTGAAAGGATTCTTTTAACATTAAGAGTTTTATACGAAGAATGTTTAGTTTGAAAAGTCTTTTCCTGAAAGATTTTATTTGAAATGCTTAAAAATAAAAGAACTATATCGAAACTCTTTTAAGTGGGGGAGGACCCTAAGAACAATTTTTTTAAGGGAATTAGATAAAGTTTTCTAGTATAAGAACATTTTGGAAAAGTGGAAAATTTCAGAAGATGAATTTCGGGGACGAAATTCCTTTTAAGTGGGGAGTAGTGTAACATGTGAGACCCACAATTTTACCCAAATTAATTATAAATTTATATTTGATTTTAAATTATTATATTTGATTTTGGTACCTGGAGTTAATTAAAAACATATGAGATATATATAAATATATATGTATATATATATATACACGTAGTATATATATTATATATATGCATATCAATGTTTTCCGTAATGTATTTTAAATAAAATATTTTAAGGTATAGTATTTGATTTAAATAATCTTAGAAGATGAAATGTCTTTTGAAGGATTTAAGTATCCTGTCTTCAGAAATTCATATCTTTTCAACCGTACGTCGAAAAATTATAAATGATATGTCAAAACGATCGTATCGAAACGTAGATTATGAAAATGTAAAACTTTGATTTTTATTTTTGATTTTTCGAAATTTTATCACTGCTACAGTACTGAACGAATTTTTGAGTTTTAAGTGTAAAGGTACGGTTTTAATGCATTAAATGACCTTTTTACTCAAGTGTATTTTATTTTGAAAACCAAAATACTTTTATGAAGTTTTATATTGGACTACCATCCAAATAAAATATATTTTCGTATTTTTCTTATTTTAAATTATTTGAAAGCTTATGAAGTGCATTTTTGAAGGAAATGATCTTAGGACTTCAAAAATTCATAAATTTCAAACCATAAGTCCAAATGTAACACCCCGCATTTTTCCCGTACATGCGAGAACGAATTTTAAAAAAAAATAAATAAATCCTGAAGTTCGGTTTTATAAAAGATTTTTGGAAAAGTGTTTTACGTGAATAAGAAATAAAGAGTTGATTTTCATGGGATTTTATAAACAAAATATTTTTATAAATATAAAGTGAATGATTCTGTTGATTTGATTTTTAAGGAATAAATTGTGATTTTTCTAAAAAGTGATTTTTGTTAGAAATGAAATTTTTGGGTCTGTTAACTTGGAAAATTCGTAACTTTTTAACCGTAACTCGGATTTTTATGATCTTTATATCAAAACGATCATATTAAAACGTCGATTTTGAAAATATGATTTTTGGAATTTTATGGGTTGATTTATAAAAATTTATTTTCAGAATTATGGAATACGAATTTTGAAGATTTTGTTTTGTAGAAAATGAAAATTTTGTTATGGCTTGAATTTTTTGTGATCTGTGCTTGATGTTTGATGTGTGTACTGTGTGATGCAAATTGTGTGAATGTGATTTCTTGAAACTAATTGCCTTGTTGTATGTGTGAATTGATTTTGAATAAATAAGATTAATAAATAAAAATGTGAAGTATTTGTGTATATGTGTGTGCCTCGGTATGTATGTGCGTATGTATGGATAGGACTAATTTTCTAGAAACTTATGGGTTAAGAAACTAGAAAACAAACTAAGTTAGTAATGGAACCAAACCCTAACTAGTTTCAAGCCTAAGTGACCCCTAAGAAGCCTAGCCTATTTTACTTTGTCCCCTTGACTTTGCTACACATCACCCATGCAAGTTTTTGTGAGGACAAACCTACCCCTCCCAAGTGTACATGACCGAATTATTTTCTAAGGGCAAAGAAGGGAAATTCGTTGGTCTATATATCCAAGAAGCCTTAGTTCATTCTTCTCATTTCATTTCCATTCTTCACCTTCACTTCCAAATACAAACACACTTCTAAGAGACTCCTTAAACTCCTAGAAAGAAAAGAAATAGAGAGGAAAGAGAGAGATAGTGGCCGAAACATGGAAAAGAAGGAGGAAGGAGGTTTCAATCTTAAACCAAGTCCCATTCTTGAAGATCCAAACACTAGGAGAGCTAGAAGAACCAACCTTTTCATGGTAGGATTGGAGGAAGAAGAAGATTTGTAATAGTTTAGTTTTTTTCTTCTAGTTTGTAGATCTACTTCTTATATCTTCTTTCATGTTGTTATTATGTGTTGATCTTGCTTGATCAAGGACTTTAAGGACTTAAAGTAATTTGTAATATGTTAGACTTTATGCTTTATGTTTCGGTTCAAAGTCTTTTTGATGGATCTAATATTTCTAACTAAACTTTTAAAGATCTAAAGAAAACTAAGATTTTTGTAAAACCTAAAATAAATTATTCTTGCATGTCTATTTTCTTGTTCTAAAACCGTGATATATATGTATTTTTGGGATTATTTGAAAAGAAAATCCATGATCTAAGCTTAATAAATGATAAAGTGAAGGTCTTTATTCTTGCATGTTGTATGATGATGATTTTATTTGTTTTAAGTGTGTGCATGTAATTATCTTTACTTGATCAATGAAAAATGTTTAGATCCTTGACTTGCATGTTATTTCCAAGTGAAAATATTATGTTTTCTTTTTATATATGATTCGGTTTATAAGAAAAGAATTAAAGTAACAAGTTTTAAATTGATTTTTAAGCATAAACATGTTTTGATCTAAGTGCTTGATTATATACATGTTTTATTTTTAGGTCATTCGGCCATGTCTAATTAATTTAAGATCCATGCTTTTTATTTTATAAAAAAGTTGATGCATGTATATTCTAGGACTAGATCTAATGATTTAAAGTACATGCATGTTATTTTCAAAAGAAAAGACCATGTTTTTGTTCTATGTTTAATTCGGTTTTAAAGAAAATAATTAAAGGAGTAAGATTTAATGCATGATTTAATTAAGTGTTTGATTATGTGCATATTTTATTTTCTTAGAGGACCATTCGGCCATGTCCAGTAAATGATGAAACCCATGCTTTTGTTTTGTAAAAAGTTCATACATGTTATTTTTATGAAGATTAAAATTAAACCTTTATTTTTGTTTTGAGAAAAATGATGAACTTGAGTTTATGTTTGAAAAAGATTTTGTTGATGCATGTTTGTGTGGTGAAGTGGGTTGCTTTAAAAAATTTGTCTACATGATTTGACTTGATCTTTGCATGTTGAAAATGAATGAAAACCATGTCCTTCTTCCATGATGATGTTCGGCCACCGTAGGGAAAAATAGGTAGCTAGGCTTGTTCCTCATCTAGGTTGCATGCATGATAAGAATAAATGAAATTAAAATTGTTAATCTTTTCTATGGCATGTTCACGATTTTTAGCTAAATAAAGGAAAATGATGTGTGTTTCTTGTAATTCTTTTTGGTTTGAGTTGATTCTATGAAAAGAATTTTTTGTGAAGTTAATTCAATAATTTTTAATTAGGAAATAATGATTATGTGATTCGGTTTTGTTAAATTAAGTAGAAGATTAAGTTTAAATTATTTTCTTAAGTGTAATTAAATTAATTCATTAAGATTAAAATTTTATTGATGGTTCTGAATGGTGTGAACTGAGATTTGCATAAGGTGTGTTGGTGAATGATGTAATTGCTTTGAAATCAGTATGTACTGTTTGTGTGCTAACTGAAGGTGTTAAATTGGAATGCTGTTTGTGAACTTTATTAGTGAAAAATATGTGGTTGGGTTTCAAAGAAAATGTTTTGTTTAAAAATGTGATTTCGAACAACCTAAATTAATTTGGAATTTTTAAGTGATGTTTGGAAATTAAATAAATCAATTTAATTTGGTTTTAAAGCTTTATTTTCTGAAATTTTGAATTTTGCTAAATGGTTCAGGAAAATAATTTTTATAATCAAAGTGTTTTAAACTAAGAAGAGTGAATGTGTTTTAATAAAAAGATTGTTTTAATTATTTCAAAGTTTTCTTGAAAATCTTTTATTAGAAATCTGATTTGGTTTTGGAATCTTTGGATATTGGTAATGTACTTTAAAATAAAGGAATTATTTCAATGAGATTTCAAAACGAAATTAAGAATTTATCGAAACGTTCTAACGCACGGGGAAAAATGTTTAGTTCGGGTGTCGGACGCGAAGGACACGTGGCAAGGTTAGCGACTCGGAACCTTGGAAAGCATTCGGATGATTCGTCATCCAGGTGAGTGAGAGTGCTGTGGTCCCGTAACGTGGTTGCTCGCAATCCGAATAGAGGGAATGCGAGAGTACTGCGAATTAGGCAATATAGAGATGTGTGCTAAATGTTTACTCGTTTTATTTACATGCAAAATGTTTATTAGTTATGCACATTTTATTTTGTTTAGAGATTGTTTGGTTATGTCTGGATATCGAAACAATAATGATAAAACTGTGAAATCAATGAGATAAGACTGAAAAGAGAAAAGAGAAGCGAGTAAGAGATCAATGATGAGATAAGACTAAAGAGAAAATATGAGAATGATTGAGAGAAAGATAAAACGCGATGCGAATGAAACTATGAAAGCGATAAATAATGAATGAAAGAGAATTGATAGTGGAATTGAGATGGAAAGATGATGCTCGAGATAGTGACAAGGAATACCCGATGAGGCGCGCGGAAGCATGGTGATGACAATGCTGCTAATGGTGCTGCAGAGTAACAATCGAGGAGAACGATGCTGATGACGCTGTCAAGTAACAACTGAGGAGCAAGATGCTGATGATGATGATGCTGTTGAGCGATGATGCTGAGAAAGATGCTGATGAGCTGATGAGAATAATGAGAATGAGATGAGGAAGTGATTTGAGGCATGATGCCATTGAGATTTAGGGGGAAACAAATTGCGTTTAGTGGTCGGGCTTCGTTGAAGGGATGCACCAAGGACGGGCGGACTATTAGGATTCAGTCGCTATTTAAATCGTTAAAACTTTAAAAGACTTTAAAAGATATTTACAAATGCGGTGAGGCATGAGTGTCGTATCGAAGTAGTGGAGAGGAAGATACTATGGGTATCTCCAGATACTCAGGTGGGGATTGCATGAGAGGAGGACAATGACGGTGAAATGTCAAGAAGTGTAGAGTATATTTTCTAGGCAGAACGAACTCCACATGTGGCGTACTAACGTGGTAGGGACTGGGTCCAATGTCGTGGTAAGTTCTGCAGGCCTACTAGAATTATACTGTCGCCCCCTTGAATGCAAGTCTAGAACAGTGAGAGGGAATGGAACGGGGCATTTGTGATTGTTGCTGAGAGCGTGCCTGATTATATGATATGATATGATTGATTTGAGGCGGAGTCCTCCTGGTCTGGGACCATTTGATTGTGTGACAGCTGTCGTGCCCGCGTGGTAAAGGTCATGTACTCCTGTTTGCTTCCGACTAGGTTGGGTGGATGACCGAGGAGATGTAGACATGTGTGATGTCCTCAATGATGAGTTTCCCCCATCATCGAGTGAAATGGAACGCCAAAACTTAAAAGAAAAATAATCAAAAGAAAAGTACAATAAAAAACATTAAGCATCGAAGAAGATTTATAAGACAAGTATAAGAAAGAATTCTGGGAATAAGAGATACGTGTGGAAATTATGATGAGAGGAAGATTGAGAAAAGTTGTGAAAGCTCATGAGAAAGATTCTGAGAAGGTGTTTATAAGAACATGAATGAATTAATTGGTTAAGAATGAGGGTATTGATGAGTCTAGAATATTATGATATGTTTTGTTCTATGTGATTCATATCTGCTACTGTATTACCTATTATGTATGTTGATGATGTTTTAGTCATGTTGTTGTATTATATTATCTGTCTATTTTGTATTTAACCTACCCGAGACTGCATGGTCAACCCGTTAGTGTTCGGAACACTGACTCTCTCTTACCATGTTGTCGTATCGGCAATTGCTGATATTGCAACTGGTAGATGGTGTAGCATGTAGCGATTCACCTGTACTCCTGTAAAGAGGAGCATAGAAGTTGTCCCTAGAGATAGTATCCGGAGGAGACCCCTGCGGCAGTAGACGAGGACGACTCTACTTGCTATTGGAAGGCTTCATCAACCTTGGTCCGAAGTTAGACGACAAGTCTTAAGGAGTATAACTAGAAGCTAGGAATCCCCCTGGCGGAATGTATTCACTGTAAGTTCTTAGATACCTTCGCTCTACCATAATGTAACCCGGCAACAGTTGTATGCAACACTGAAGTTTGAAATAATTAAATGGGTTGTGTTTTAGATGATGTTTTGAAAACGGGTTTCAAAGTGCGGTGTCTTGTGACATCTCGGTTTGGAACTTGAAAGGTTTATGAATATGAGAACATGAGTTCTTAAGTGTAACTATGTTTTGAAAAGTTAGATGTTCTCGTGTTCATGCCTTACATGTTTTAGAAAAAAAAATGGCCCTAATTTTCACCATATTTGATTTAAGTTTTCAAGTTGCCGAATCGAGGTGTTACAGTTGTGGTATCAGAGCAGTGGTTAATCTAAGTAACCTTATACATGGACTTACATACTCTGCTATGTGTCTCTGTGTGCGAGTCAATATTAGGATAGTGATAGATGAGGATAGGAACGCTAGGAGTGCGCGGATGTTTTCATGGACCGTGTTAGTTTTCGTCTACAGCGAAGACGAGGAGCAGTGATCAGTACGACATGAATGTTGATGCACGATTCGAATCTTCTTGGGTTGAATTCCTCTTTGATATGAACCCATTTTGTTTTGATGATACTTACACTCTTTCTGCGAGATCTTGTCTTGCGACTAGAACTTCCTTTTCTTGATTGAAGCTTTTCTTGTATAAACCCCATGCGATGTCAAATTGCTTTGGCATGGTGTTTGAAAAAGCCTTTTCTGAAAACCTTAGACTATGTTCTTGACAAAGCCTTGATTACTAACCTGAAGTTTCTTCTTTTGAACTCGAACCAGACATCTATCTTTCCTAAACTTTTAATGAGACTTTTGGGTCCTGACACCTTATCCAGTTACAAAGGTAGTTCTAAGTTAGGAAGTGAATTGTGAAGTATTGTTAGGTAAAGGTTGCAAAGGTCAAGGAGAGTGAGGATTAGTAAGTCTGAAATAAGGAAGTGTGAGTCTTGGAGAAATAGGAGTATCCTTTTGAGTTTTAGACGAGTGGTGAGTCATGTAAAGTGGTTAGGATTAAGAGCTTTGATGCCGGATGGGTTAAATTAATGGTCTAGGTGGTGATAAGATAAGGAAGAAATTAAGGTGATGTTTACAATTTTGAGGTCATAAGTGTTTTGATTGGAGTTAGATAGAGGTGAATAAGTGATGATATGGTAAGATCAGACTGATAAGATGATGGAATTTGAAGTTAGAGTCTTTATGTATTGATTCGAGGTTAGGTAGAAAGTTAGGATTTGATGTGGTAATGCATAAGAGGCCTCCAAGTTGAGGAATTTTAATGGTTTAGAATATGAGGAAAATTGTGGAAAGTGTAAAAAGGTTTAGAGTGTCTAAGTTATATAGTTAAGTGTTGGAGATAGGGAGTGAGATAGTACGTATTTCTTGAGGATTAGTGGTTGATAGTGTAAGAGAAGGATGTAATAGTGATTGTAAGAGTCTGAAGAGGACAATTATTTGGTGAGAAGTAAGGCAATGAGAGGATAGATTGAAGCTAAGTGATGGGAAATTTTGTAAGATTGACCAAAGAAGTGGTGAAGGATAAGAGTATTTAGAGGTTAAGTCTGTGATAATGGATGTGGTGTATAGAGGTATGAGTCATATAAGTTGGGGAAGTATTTGGAAATGTGAGGTTTGCTCGATCAGGCTTGAACCGATGAGGGGAATATGACCTTAAGTGTAGTAGTGTCTTGACCCCGAACAAACGTAACCCTGTTGTTTCTGAATCCTATTTTTATGCCTTTGAACCTATCAGTCCTTTGTTGTCAATGAAAACATGCTGTTTATACCCTACCCTGTTCGTTGTTGTAAGCCCTTCGAGGGATTACTTTTTCAAGTGACCCGTTTGAATCGCTCTTGAGACCGAAAAATAAACGGTACGTGTTCGAAGATACGACGATAGCTGTAGTAAGAGAGGGAAAGAAATTCCCCGCGAAGTTACGCGTCCGCCGATCAGACAGATTCTGCACAGCATTTCTCGAGGACGAGAAATCTTCAAGTTGGGGAGAATGTAACACCCCGCATTTTTCCCGTACGTGCGAGAACGAATTTTAAAAAAAATAAATAAATAAATCCTGAAGTTCGGTTTTATAAAAGATTTTTGGAAAATTGTTTTACGTGAATAAGAAATAAAGAGTTGATTTTCATGGGATTTTATAAACAAAATATTTTTATAAATATAAAGTGAATGATTTTGTTGATTTGATTTTTAAGGAATAAATTGTGATTTTTCTAAAAAGTGATTTTTGTTAGAAATGAAATTTTTGGGTCTGTGATTTTTGGAATTTTCTGAGTTGATTTATAAAAATTTATTTTCAGAATTATGGAATACGAATTTTGAAGATTTTGTTTTGTAGAAAATGAAAATTTTGTTATGGCTTGCATTTTTTGTGATCTGTGCTTGATGTTTGATGTGTGTACTGTGTGATGCAAATTGTGTAAATGTGATTTCTTGAAACTAATTGCCTTGTTGTGTGAATTGATTTAGAATAAATAAGATTAATAAATAAAAATGTGAAGTATGTATGTGTATATGTGAGTGCCTCGGTATGTATGTGCATGTGAGTGTATGTATTATACGTGTATGTGTGTGTATGTATGGCTAGGACTAATTTTCTAGAAACTTATGGGTTAAGAAACTAGAAACCAAACTAAGTTAGTAATGGAACCAAACCCTAACTAGTTTCAAGCCTAAGTGACCCCGAAGAAGCCTAGCCTATTTAACTTTGTCCCCTTGACTTTGCTACACATCACCCATGCAAGATTTTGTGAGGACAAACCTACCCCTCCCAAGTGTACATGACCGAATTATTTTCTACGGGCAAAGAAGGGAAATTCGTTGGTCTATATATCCAAGAAGCCTTAGTTCATTCTTCTCATTTCATTTCCATTCTTCACCTTCACTTCCAAATACAAACACACTTCTAAGAGACTCCTTAAACTCTTAGAAAGAAAAAAAATAGAGAGGAAAGAGAGAGAGAGTGGCCGAAACATGGAAAAGAAGGAGGAAGGAGGTTTCAAGCTTAAACCAAGTCCCATTCTTGAAGATGCAAACACTAGGAGAGCTAGAAGAACCAACCTTTTCATGGTAGGATTTGAGGAAGAAGAAGATTTGTAATAGTTTAGTTTTTCTCTTCTAGTTTGTAGATCTACTTCTTATATCTTCTTGCATGTTGTTATTATGTGTTGATCTTGCTTGATCAAGGACTTTAAGGACTTAAAGTAATTTGTAATATGTTAGACTTTATGCTTTACGTTTCGGTTCAAAGTCTTTTTGATGGATCTAATATTTCTAACTAAACTTATAAAGATCTAAAGAAAACTAAGATTTTTGTAAAACCTAAAATAAATTATTCTTGCATATCTATTTTCTTGTTCTAAAACCGTGACATATATGTATTTTTGTGATTATTTGAAAAGAAAATCCATGATCTAAGCTTAATAAATGATAAAGTGAAGGTCTTTATTCTTGCATGTTGTATGATAATTTTATTTGTTTTAAGTGTGTGCATGTAATTATCTTTACTTGATCAATGAAAAATGTTTAGATCCTTGACTTGCATGTTATTTCCAAGTGAAAATATTAAGAAAAGAATTAAAGTAACAAGTTTTAAATTGATTTTTAAGCATAAACATGTTTTGATCTAAGTGCTTGATTATATACATGTTTTATTTTTAGGCCATTCGGCCATGTCTAATTAATTTAAGATCCATGCTTTTTATTTTTTAAAAAATTTGATGCATGTATATTCTAGGACTAGATCTAATGATTTAAAGTACATGCATGTTATTTTCAAAAGAAAAGACCATGTTTTTGTTCTATGTTTAATTCGGTTTTAAAGAAAATAATTAAAGGAGTAAGATTTAATGCATGATTTAATTAAGTGTTTGATTATGTGCATATTTTATTTTCTTAGAGGACCATTCGGCCATGTCCAGTAAATGATGAAACCCATGCTTTTGTTTTGTAAAAAGTTCATACATGTTATTTTTATGAAGATTAAAATTAAACCTTTATTTTTGTTTTGAGAAAAATGATGAACTTGAGTTTATGTTTGAAAAAGATTTTGTTGATGCATGTTTGTGTGGTGAAGTGGGTTGCTTTGAAAAATTTGTCTACATGATTTGACTTGATCTTTGCATGTTGAAAATGAATGAAAACCATGTTCTTCTTTCATGATGATGTTCGGCCACCATAGGGAAAAATAGGTAGCTAGGCTTGTTCCTCATCTAGGTTGCATGCATGATAATAATAATTGAATTTATGGCTTAAAGAGTACATGCATGAGAACCTTTGGAATGATTTATAATTTAAATTGTTGTTTTGATTTTGTTTTGAAAATGAAATTAAAATTGTTAATCTTTTCTATGGCATGCTCAAAGTTTTTAGCTAAATAAAGGAAAATGATGTGTGTTTCTTGTAATTCTTTTTGGTTTGAGTTGATTCTATGAAAAGAATTTTTTGTGATGTTAATTCAATAATTTTTAATTAGGAAATAATGATTATGTGATTCGGTTTTGTTAAATTAAGTAGAAGATTAAGTTTAAATTATTTTCTTAAGTGTAATTAAATTAATTCATTATAAAATTTTATTGATGGTTCTGAATGGTGTGAACTGAGATTTGCATAATGTGTGTTGGTGAATGATGTAATTGCTTTGAAATCTGTATATACTGTTTGTGTGCTAACTGAAGGTGTTAAATTGGAATGCTGTTTGTGAACTTTGTTAGTGAAAAATATGTGGTTGGGTTTCAAAGAAAATGTTTTGTTTAAAAATGTGATTTCGAACAACCTATATTAATTTGGAATTTTTAAATGATGTTTGGAAATTAAATAAATCAATTTAATTTGGTTTTAAAGCTTTATTTTCTGAAATTTTGAATTTTGCTAAATGGTTCAGGAAAATGATTTTTATAATCAAAGTGTTTTAAACTAAGAAGAGTGAATGTGTTTTAATAAAAAGATTGTTTTAATTATTTCAAAGTTATCTTGAAAATCTTTTATTAGAAATCTGATTAGATTTTGGAATCTTTGGATATTGGTAATGTACTTTAAAAGAAAGGAATTATTTCAATGAGATTTCAAAACGAAATTAAAAATTTATTGAAACGTTCTAACGCACGGGGAAAAATGTTTAGTTCGAGTGTCGGACGCGAAGGACACGTGGCAAGGTTAGCGACTGGGAACCTTGGAAAGCTTTCGGATGATTCGTCATCCAGGTGAGTGAGAGTGTTGTGATCCTGTAACGTGGTTGCTCGCAATCCGAATAGAGGGATTGCGAGAGTACTGCGAATTAGGCAATATAGAGTTGTGTGCTAAATGTTTACTCGTTTTATTTACATGCTAAATGTTTATTAGTTATGCACATTTTATTTTGTTTAGAGATTGTTTGGTTATGTCTGGATATCGAAACAATAATGATAAAACTGTGAAATCAATGAGATAAGACTGAAAAGAGAAAAGAGAAGCGAGTAAGAGATTAATGATGAGATAAGACTAAAGAGAAAATATGAGAATGATTGAGAGAAAGATAAAATGTGATGCGAATGAAACTATGAAAGCGATAAATAATGAATGAAAGAGAATTGATAATGGAATTGAGATGGAAAGATGATGCTCGAGATAGTGACAAGGAATAGCCGATGAGGCGCGCGGAAGCGTGGTGATGACAATGCTGCTAATGGTGCTGCGGAGTAACAATCGAGGAGAACGATGCTTATGACGCTATCAAGTAACAACTGAGGAGCAAGATGCTGATGATGATGATGCTGTTGAGCGATGACGCTGAGAAAGATGCTGATGATGCTGATGAGCTGATGAGAATAATGAGAATGAGATGAGGAAGTGATTTGAGGCATGATGCCATTGAGATTTAGGGGGAAACAGATTGCGTTTAGTGGTCGGGCTTCGTTGAAGGGATGCACCAAGGACAGGCCGACTGTTAGGATTCAGCCGCTAATTAAATCGTTAAAACTTTAAAAGACTTTAAAAGATATTTACAAATGCGGTGAGGCATGAGTGTCGTATCGAAGTAGTGGAGAAGAAGATACTATGGGTATCTGCGGATACTCGGGTGGGGATTGCATGAGGGGAAGACAATAACGGTGAAACGTCAAGAAGTCTAGAGTATATTTTCTAGGCAGAACGAACTCCACATGTGGCATACTAATGTGGTAGGGACTGGGTCCAATGCCATGGTAAGTTCTGCAGGCCTACTAGAATTATAGTGTCGCCCCCTTGAATGCAAGTCTAGAACAGTGAGAGGGACTGGAACGGGGCATTTGTGATTGCCGTTGAGAGCGTGCCTGATTATGTGATATGATATGATTGATTTGAGGCGGAGTCCTCCTGGTCTAGGACCATTCACTACTACAGAATTGCAAAAAAGTAGCCGGATATTAATCCCGGTTCCGTTCCGGAACCGGGATTAATAGACAAATGATAGTTAAAAATACCATGAATTTATTGATCCCGGTTATAAAAAACACAGAACTGGGATCAATGTTATATCATATATAATTTTTTATCTTTTAAAAATTAAAAAACACACCAACGTTATTTATCCCATTGTTTTACTTCAACTGGGATAAATAATAAAAACACGGAATCGGGATCAATGTTATAACATAATTTTTTTTTATTTTTTAAAAATTAAAAATCCCACGAACATTATTTATCCCATCATTTTATTTCAACTGGGATGAATAAATTGATTATTTTGGTAAACCTAATTTCCCTTCTTCTTCCCTGTGTGAGCCGCCGCCCCCATCCCCTCTTGTCTCCCTCTCTCTTCGTTTCTTTCTCCCTCGGTCGACCCCCATTCACCTCACCGATCGTCCTTCTCCCTTGTGCCGCCGATCTCGCGCCACCGTTCCTCCCAATCGGTCATGGCCTTCGCTTCACAGCGCACCCGGCCAGCAGTCCCACCCGTTCATTCTCGTTCGTTCTTCATTCGCCCACCGCTCGATCTCGCTCTTCCTGATCTTCCTCTCACCCTCCTTGTTCTTCTTGGTGAGCAGCCGCTACTGGTGTTGGCTCATGGACTGACTACTCACAGAATCTCCAAGTGAGTCTAGTATTCAATTTCTTCCATCACTGTTCTGTTCTTACATACTGGTTTTGAATTCTTTCTTTTTGCATACTGCATATTTGACTTCTTCCATTATTGTTCTGTTTTTTTTCCTTTTTATTGATACATTTATTTTCTTTTGTGCATTTTGGTGATACATCCGGTGTTCATTTTGTGAGATTAGTTCCTACATTTCAATTTTGTGCATTTTATGAGATTAGTTCCTACACTCGAGTTCTGTTTTTCTTTCTTTTTTTTTCTTTTTATTGATACATCTGGCGTTCAATTTAGTGAGATTAGTTTTTGTTCCAGTAAGCATATATATGAGAATGAAGGTTTGGAGAGAATTGAATATATTTCAGCTTTGATAATTCCACTACAATAACAGAAGATCTGCTATAAGCTATTCACTCTAGGTGATATTCTATCGAGCAGTGTATAAAATTAACCGAATACCTTTCTATTGAAAAAATATCATGAAAGAGGAAAATAAGATGAGTCCAAATGCTTTACAAGATGTGTTAGAGAGAATCAGAGCAAGAAACACCTTCAAATTACTCATACATTGAATATTTGAAAAATACACTCCCAGATGCTAGTTAAAATACATTAACCTTTTATCACACCGAATCCAAAAGGTTTTTTTCTATGTGAAGGAAGGTTTTTTCTCTCATAATACAATACATCAACCGGAGATGCCATAGGATATCAAACATTAGTCAACTTCTCCCTTGTACTTCTCTGAGATCATAATCCTTTGTTCTTTTTCCCTTCATTGGGTTAGTGATTGGAAGGCACAATTACATTGGTCTTGAAGTGTTTAAAGGTTGCATTGGGATATATATACTTGCATTGTTTTGAAGAGTTGAAATTTATTAGAAGATGTAAATTTGTTGAATGTGTGTTGGTAATTAGTATATTGAAAATGTTCAAACCAGAGATTAATTTCTGTAGAAATGATTGGAGGGTCCGGAGGTATTTTTATTCATTTTAAGGAGTTAAATCCTTTTTTTTCCCATTCTTGGTACTCTGACGAAGTGACTCTTACCAAGTAGCAAGCAAGTAGTCCCCTGAATTTATCCATTGCTCCCACCGGTGAATCTCGCCTTTTGCCTGCTGTTAAACTTTTGTTCTGATTGGAACATCTATAACCATAGCTAACTAGAAGCTTTAAAAAATAATGTTTTAATCTTGTAGTTTTATCTTTAGGCTGACTCTTATTTCCTACAGGATTCGTTAGTTTCAGTGTTAGGAATGGTATTGGAGCCCTCCCCGGTAACACACCCTGAAAATCATGATGGCTCTGTTGTTTTCGGCACCAAATATGGAACTGCAATGGTGGGTGATCCTTTTGCTTACTCTTGTGTGCCAGGCTGACTTAGAGTATTGAAACTCATTTAATTTTCGTTTCTTGCCAGCTTTATCGAATCGGAGCACCAGTTTCTCAGGCAATTGCTCCTGTGACTTATATGTGGCATCCTATTTCCCAAAAAAATATGAGTATGGAGCTGGATGGCAGTAATGAGTCAATGAAAGTTGACATTGATTTTTGTGAAAAATCAGATAGAATGCAGGATAGTGCTTTATTTAGACAGCTTTGGGTGTGGATACATGCTTATGCCTATGATTTTCATAAATTCATGCATATGATTTTAAGATGGAAAATTATTTTCTCTATGTTTCAAAGAAATCAAAGTCCAAATCATCTTGATCTAGAGTTATCCCTAGAAACCCTAATTAGTATCCTAATCTTTGATTAAACCCTAATCGAGTTCTTAATCCTTGATTAAGAACTTAATCACTCTCTTAAACCCTAAACCCTCAAGGTTAGTGAGCTAACCTAGAATTAATTTTCCTTAAACCTATGATTACATTTTTGATTAGTACCTTAATCCTTGATTAAGCCCTAATCACTAAGGATTAGTGGACTAAACCTAGATTAATTTTCCTAATCCTACCCTAATCCTAATTAGTGCCTTAAACCTAATTAAGCTAACCTAGTCTACCCTAAACCTCCCATGGCCGAATGCATGTGAGCATTACTTGGCCACCAAGTTGTTCCACTAGGTCTCCAAGTTGCATGCCAAAAAGTCAAGCACATGACATCATCAAGATGACCAAAGCATGACCTAGAAAAGGAAAAAGAAAAGAAATATGAAAGAAAAGAAGAGTGGGCCGTGGAGGACTTAGGAGCAAGACTTGGCCTCCAAGTTTTGTGACTTAGTCCCCAAGTAGTTGCAAACAAGCCACCCATGCAAGCCCTTGATGGCAAATAAGAGAAAGTGAGGATAGATAAAAGAAGGGCCAAAACCGTGTGAGAGAGGGAGTGAGCTTATTTTCATTCTTTCATTCTTCATTCTTCCATCTTCATTCTTTCTTCTTTCTCTCATCAACACAAGCCACACCAACACACATCAACAAACACCACCAAAACCGTTAGGGAGTGAGTGAGTTCTTCTTCATTCCTTCATCAACACAAACTTTCTTTCACTTCTTTTCCAAAACCCAACACACAACACTAAGAGAAAATCAAACTCTTAGTGAAAGAGAGAGAGAGTGGCCGAATTGAGAGAGGGGAAGAACCAACCTTGAACACTTCACATCCTAAGCAAGATCAAGCCAAACTAGTGAAGAAGAGGAGGAAAAAACCATGGACCTTAGAGAGAGGAGTGAGTGAGCCGTGAGGAGAGGAAGAGAAAACCAAAGATCAACACTAAGAATTGGACTTGATTTTGAAATTCTAATTAAGTAAGCATTTCATTTCATGATTTCTTAAAAGCTTAAACCTATTTTACTTGACTCATTTTCGTTTTCCATGATCTTCTTCTAAAGCTTGATTTTTTTTTGAAAAAGTGTGATGCATGTTTGTTTTTATGTTAGATCTAGTAATTCCCTTTACATGCATGTTGATCTTTGAGCTTGATCTTGAAGTTTTGTTAAGAAAGTGTTTTTCTTATGATCTTGAGTTCTTAAAAGTGTTTTTGTTTGCATGCATGTTTAGATCCATGCCTAAACCACGATATGTTTGATGCTTGAGTTTTGATGTTAAGATCCTTGAAAATGATTGAACTTTTCTTGATGATTTTCCTTATGTTGGTCACGGTTTGATGTTGTTGTGAGTGAAAGTTTGATTTTCTTTTGCTTGATCTTTTGCATGTTGTGATCTTGAAGTTTAGTGATGTTTTAAATGAATAGAAGTTGTGTGATTTTCTATGTTAGGCACGGTTTGTATGAGTAAATGAAAATGATTAAGATTTTTTTCCTAAGTTTAATTGATGAATATGTGATTTCTATGAACTTTGAGTTGATTTTAAGTGTTTGATGTGAAATGAAAATTGTTTAGAAATTTCCTTGATGCTCACGGTTTTATGTAGGAAATGCATGCTAGGATTATGTTTTACTTGATGAATTATGTGAACTTGTTATGGGATTTAAAATTGTTTTAGAAGTCTTGACTCTTTGAAAGTGTTTTTGAGAAAACCTAGTCAAGGTCACGGATTGGACCTTAGACTTTGAGTTAAATTTCCTTGAATGTGTATATGTTGATGTCATGAAATTATGTTTGAGTGTTTATGTGTGATGCATGATTCGGTTGTGTATGTGTTCACAAGTGTGATTACCTTGTTTGATTGAGATATATGCATGAACAAGTATGTGAGCATGCTTATGTTTGACTTGATTTGATGACTTGTGATTATGTAATGTTTGAAATAAATGAATGTTTGTTTGATTTATTCTATTTGAGCATCATGCTGTCCACATGTGATTCCAAGTGTTTGAACTTGATAGATTGTTGATCAAGGTGTTTATTTGATTGCTTTCAATGCTTTCAAGATGCTTGGTTTATCTATGTGTTTAAATTGGTTCTAAACAATGGAAATTGAATTTAAAACTTAGGACATGATGCTGTCCAGAATTTTCTAAGTTGTGTTTCTTGTTCTAAAAGTGTTTCAAAGTATTTTAAAGTTAAGTTTTTATGGGTATTTGATATAAGACAAAATTGGTTTGAAAAATGCAATTTTTCGGTGTTTTTGAAGTTAAATTCATTGCTGTCCAAAAGAGACCAGCAAAGAAACTCTTTAATTAAATTGATTTATTTGATTGTTTTCTCATGATTTTAAAGTATGAAAGTTAGTGTTTGATTTTGGAAAAATTTGTGCGAAAGAATTGATGTTTTGATTTCTTTTAAAACAAAGATAAAAGTTTGGATTTTCTTAAGTTGCTTTGAGAATAATTTTAAGAATAATAATTAAATAAAGTTTAATACTCATGTGTCTATCTTATGGGACTTGAAAGAAGTTGGAGTCGGGCAGACTAAGAAGGAAGCCGGTCGTTCGGAACTCATAGAATTGGTAACTGCGAATCCAGGTGAGAGAGAAGTTATCCTAAGACACTTTGGTGTCTAGTGAGTATGCTAGGACACTCCGTACTCTCTCAAAGTCGGAGTAAAGGTCTATCGTAGCTAGTAGTATACCCGATAAATTGTGTGATTGTTTGTATCGTGGTATACGAAGACTCAGACCTATACCATCACATGGTATTGATTGATTGATATATTTGTTTATGTTGAAATGTATTGTTGCTTATATTATCATTTCATGTGCATAATGCATCATCCCGCGATAATAGATAAGACATAGAAAAGACATAGAAAACTATAAGAAATTCCCCAACGAATAGAGCGAGACTCTAAGGGATGAAACACGCGGCGGAACCGGATGATGCTGATGCGCCAAGCACGTGGATCGAGCTGATGATATAATGACGATGACGATGTCTTTGGGCCAGACGCAACGATTGCTGAATTCTACAAGTGTGTATCCATATGGTTGTAGCCATATGTTGAGAGTGTATCTATATGGTCGTAGCCATATGTTGAGAGTGTATCCATATGGT
The DNA here is from genome assembly GCA_037953625.1 of Crotalaria pallida. Lineage (NCBI taxonomy): Eukaryota > Viridiplantae > Streptophyta > Magnoliopsida > Fabales > Fabaceae > Crotalaria > Crotalaria pallida. The sequence continues at coordinate 32,821,174 of CM075653.1, forward strand.
CGTAGCCATATGTTGAGTGTATCTATATGGTCGTAGCCATATGTTGAGAGTGTATCTATATGGCCGTAGCCTTATGTTGAGAGTGTATCTATATGGTCGTAGGCATATGTTGAGAGTGTATCTATATGGTCGTAGGCATATGTTGAGAGTGTATCTATATGGTCGGAGCCCGTCAGACTTAGTAGTCGAGTCCCATAGAAGCATTCCGCATATGGTTGGTGCTGTATAGCGGAGAAGACTTAGGATGGGTCGACGTTAGGACAATCGAATATAACCTTACGACTTAAAACCCTTACCCGAAGTAGTGGAGAGGAAGATACGGTGTTTACCTGCGTGGTAATCACTTGATGATTAGGATAGGGGAAGGCAATGATGGTGATTCATCAAGAAGCCTGAGAGAAGTCTGTCTAGGCGGGAAAAAGCTACAGTGACCTGGGTTGACCATCCGAGGTTGGGTAGGTAGTCTGGTGTCGTAGCTGAAGTACTGCATGATCACTAGACGGATGACTGACACCCCCTTGACTAAATAAGGATCAAGAGAGGGATGCTTGAACATGGTGGAGGTGGACACCCTTGTCATGACATTTCTTTCCCGAGCATTTTATATTATATTTTGGTGTCGTCTCCCGGAGCCGGTGTGGTTAGATATCCTGTACTTCTGATTGCTTCCAACTAGGTGGATGGATTCCGAGGAGATGTAGACTCGAACCTGAACCTGAAACCAAAACGATAAAGCCTGAATTCCCGATATTATGGACTCGAGAATATGTGGACAAGGATACTTCGAATTTGCGAGACAAGCTGTTTAAGAAATTCGACTTTGCGAGATGAATTAATTAAGAAATTCCCTTAAGTGAAAGATAAAGTGTTAGATAATGCGACGATTGCATTGCATTCTCATGCATCCTGCATAATTATATGTGGTATTGTTTGTTGTATTGTTTGTTATGTTCTGGTATACGTCGCTAGTGTAAATCCAAGAAGTCGATGGGAGTAATTCCATTCGGGTAACTTACTCTCTCAACTTCTTGTACACATGTGATGACGAAACTCTGGTTCTAAAAGATGGTGGAGCTGGTGTGACTTCTCCTGGAAGAAGGACCTATTGATCGTGATGCGCTGACGAGAGGGCTGCTGCTGGACGACGGAGACTGCTTTTGGGAACTTACGTTGCGAATCGAGAAGGGGACGCTGCTTAGTAGTTATAATTAGGTTCCCGATGGACCCTTGTATGATATGCTTATCAAGTGTACCCCTTTTCTTTTGAAATGTTTTGGTAAGAACAATGTTATGTAAGAATGGCACCACTGATTTACAGTGACCACTTTTAAAAGAGTCTTTATGATCTGTTTTCAAACTGTTCTTCTGAAGGACTGTCATAGTCAGACAAGCAAACTATTTTAAGCACATCAAATATGTTTTCTAAAAGACTAGAATGTTTTTACTTATATTTTGAAAGTAAGTTCCCAACATCAATTTGTTTTCAGCAACTTCAGCAAACGTTTTTGAGAAAAAAAAAGTTTTGAAAGTAATGCCTTGTTTTGGAAAGTTTGACCGTTGAGACTTATTATTGTTTAAAAAAAAAAAAAATTCACCCTATTTTTCATAAAAAGAATCAATTGGTATTTTATAGTGTTTGTTTCTAGTTTTCCAAATCGGGGTGTTACACTTAGGAAAAAGTGGCATGTGTTTTCGATGAACTGTTTAGGAGAAAATTGATTTTTTAGAAATTCTGTATGTGCTGTCCAAGATTGTAAAATAGTTGCATCAAGGATTAAAATCATTTTTGAGATAATTGGTAATGTATGCTTTATGATAAAATCTTTATTATAAGTATTTAAAAATTTAAAGGATGTGTAAAAATGATTTTGTGAATGTACTGATGCTTGAAAATGAATTTTCTGTGATCTGCTTGTAGTCTGTAATTTAATCTAATTAATGATAGAAAAAGTACTTTGAACTTTTAATGCTTGAATCTATGTTCTCATTTAGTTATATGTGTTTGTAACATGATTTTGCAAGATTTGTTTACTGCTTGATCTGATTTAAAATTTGCATCAAAAGAAAAATACTTTAAATTCATGCTGTATGTATAATATGGTCATGGTAGTTGTTATAAGGTTCTTAGAAGTGAGATTTATAGTAAAGGAAAAATTGAGATTTATTCTTAAGGATGTTATGATTATATTTTAAAAGTTATATTTCGATTGGAAAAAGTTTTCATGATTTAAAAGCTAAAAAGAAAAAGTGATTTCTTAATACTATAGTCTGTGTTTGATTTTCAAAAGTTTTGGATTTTTAAAGGAGTAATTTATTTTCTAAGAGTTTACGTATATTTTTAAGATGTCAAAGATTTTTAAGAAAATAGTGTTTGTCCAAAAGCTATAGTAATAATTAATTTTAAGTTGATATAGATATATATAGAGCTATTTTGTAAATGTGGTTTGATTAGAGGTTTGCAATCGGAAAACTATAGCGCCACTGTGAATCAAGCAGCTCTTAATCCTTGCACATCATACTAAGGTGAGAGAGCAACTTCCTTTAGACAAAATGGCACTAAGGATTACAATAGGATGATTTCGACCATCTCAAAAGTCGGAAACCGAGTTACGCGTCAAGACACGAGACGACAATTGATTGTGAATGCTTAGTCATCCTTCGTGCGATAGTAACTCTATGTGTATGATGTTATTATGACTATATTTTATTATGCTATTATAAGTATGAGATGTTGTTTAATTGAATTTGGAAATGATATGATTATGTTGTAAATATTCCAATGAGATTGTGCAATTGTGATATGTTGTTATATAAGTTATGAAAGATTATTGATTAAGAGTTTATGATCATGGAAATATTGAAAGGAACAAGACGTTATTTTTTTATTGTTTAAGAGAATCTATAAATGATTAATGTTGTGTCAATGCGAAAGAAATGATTATGTACAGTGATGGTGCATCGTGGCACATTGACTTGTAATTATTCCCCTTATGTGGCAAATCACGTGAATAACTGTGTCGTGATTTTGTCTTGTGGATTCCACTGTACAAAAGAGAGTTTTGCTGTGGTCCCTTAGAGGTCGAGGCCCGTTAGAAGCGCGGCTTAGAATGGGTCGACCAACCTAGGATAATAAAAGACTTAAAAGATTTAAAATACCTTTAAGCTTTAATCCTTTCTAACTACGCTGAGAGAGAAGTAGTGGATAGGAAATATACCATATGCTTGGAGGTCATGCATCCCTCCAAGTGGTGATTGTGTTAGGGGAGGGCAATGACGATGACTCGTCAAGAAGCTTATGAACGCTTACCTAGGTGGGATGATGCTACAAGGATCAAGGTCACCTGTTGGGCGTTGATCATTAGCGAGGACTACACTCGAGAACTAGGGATAGAGCTGTCGCCCCCTTGAGCAAATCCTAGATGGTGTAGAGGGAATCCGAATGGGACTAGAAGCCACTGTTTTTGTGAAACGATGAATTGTTATTGTATTTTGTTTGCTGGCCAACTTGCGTGGTTTCAGCTGGTACGTACCCTTTGGCTTCGATGTCAGCATGGTTAGGACTCCTGTGCATCCCATCTGCTTTCCGAATTAGGACATGGTTGGATATTGAAGGAGGAGATGTAACGTGTGTGCTAATTCTACCTTTAACTCAACAACTCCGCCTTCCTATATTAATTGAATTATTAATCATTGGAAGTTATATCAAAATAATGATGTGTATAATGGCATAGTGGAAGTTAAGGATATGTAACACTTGAATAATAATGATAATCTTGATAAGGTATGCATTTTTGAAAGTAAGTAGTTATGTCTTGTTATTGTATGTGTATGGTCTTATTGTAATTCCTTAGATTAAGACCATGTCGTCGACATCTATTGTCTGGATCGTTGACTCTCTTCCCTTTTCCCTATCTTTCTTTTTCTGTGGTCATTTGGGCAATGATCACAGATGGCAGACCCGATAACCTGTTACATAGAAGTCTCGAACAACGGAGTTGTGGATGCTAATGCTCTCGGTCATTGGGAAGTAAATCAGGAAGGCTGGCTTTGGACGGGACCGATCAGAATAGAGATCTTGGACCCAAACCAGATGATCACCGGAAATATGAATGAAGTCTTCATCAGCCCTATGTACATGAAGGATAGCGTGTATGGAGGTCCATCTACGTATCACGACATACACCCAACCCTGAGGCAGTTTACCTTTGAGGACATCCCCGAACCAGAAGATTTTCTCTTAGACTTTACAGATGAAGAAGAAGAGGTTCTGGAAGTCTTCGAGGTGGATCCAAATGATGACATGGAAGAAGACGGAGAAGAGCCGGAAGCAGAAGACAAACTCGAAGAGCCTGTTGAGTGGGTATTTGACCCGGAGGAAGCACCTCCAGTAGAAGACAGTGATGATGAGTAGTTTTAGTAGCTTTTGTATTTCTTTTAGGATGACAACCACTGATGATCTTTATGTAACCCCGATGAGGAAATATGTGATCACATATTTGATAATGACCGTAGAGTCGAAACCATTTTTGTAATGATCATTTTAAAGATTATATAACAACGACTTATTTCGGATTTCAATTAGTGAGTTTTATTTTGTGGATGAGAATATGTTGTAGCACTTCTTTTTGGGAAATAGGATTAGATGCAAGTAACAAAACCGTTTTTCAAGAAACTAAGTTGTTTATGTAATACAATCTTTGAAAGGATAAGTTGAGAAAATATTTTGGAAACTAAGTTAATATAAAAACCCTCTTTCAGTTAATTATAACTTGTAATGTTCATCTTTATATAAAAAAAAATGGCGCAAATTTTTAGTGAAAATTCTATTTCCAAATTGGGGTGTTACATTTGGTGGTATCAGAGCGATGGTTGTCCTTAGTGGCCTTAAGCATAGCCTTATATGCTTTCATTGTATGACTCTGGTTGTGTTTGTTTATGTTTGGGTCTGTGTCTTAGGATAAACTAAGAGTTAGAATTGGTGCAGAGATGGAGAAGCATGGATATTTTGCAAGTCAAGGCAATGGTAGCAACGACACAAACCCTGAATTCCAAAGAGGTCTGAGGTTAGGACTACAGATAGCTTTTCCACAGCTGGAAATTCCCAAGTTTGGACTAGCAAGAGAACCAAGCAACCTATTGGTAGGAGGATTTCTCACAAGAGATGTGAAAACAAAACCGGTCAATTATTCTGCTAAGTATGGCTTTGCTAGGAAGTTCTGATACAACCAGATGGCTAGTAGGAGGAACCAGAAGCATCATGGTCCTTATCAGCAAAAGCATAGAAATGGAAGGAATCAAGTTGGAGGTGTGTGGATTACCAGCAACTTTGGAAGCAATCAATGTCAAGGTGGAAACAACAACAATAGTGGTGGAAAGCAAGGAACGTGGAAAATTGACAACATCAGCAATAGTGGTGTCCAGAGTAATGGGAATAGTGGAAAAAGTCAAGGGGAAATGATCCCATTGTGCAGACACTACAACAAGAACCATTATGGACCGAAGTACCCTTATAAGAATCCCAACGGCTTCAACTGCAACAAACCAGGACATATCTCCAAGAATTGCCTAGAGTCAAGACGCGAATTAGGTTCCAACCGCCCGGCTGGGATATGGAAGGATCTCCGTTATGGTCAGAAGTAGGAAACATTGGTGTCTATGTCTTAAGAGTTTTCATTTCTGCTTTGTTTTGAGTGATGTTTGAACTGTATGGATATATCTCCTAGTTATGTTTGTTTCGTTGTGTGAATTAGTTATTGTCTCTTGACTGATTTGGAGGTCTATTCCTTCTTATGCCTTTCTTACAATGCAATGATTTGTGAATTCGATGTGTGGTGGACTCGGCCTAGCCGAGCTCCACGTGGCCCTCACTCAGGACCTAAGGACCCTTCAGGAAGCCCTCTGTATGCTCGACCGAGCTCAAAGCTCAACGGCCAAATAGACATCAGACACGGGCCGACCTCACGCTCCTGTCAAGGTCCGACCTCCTTGTCCGACACCTCCCAAAGTCCGACACCTGCCCAAGTCCGACACCCCCCCTAGAGTCCGATACCAAGGACAGGATGACGTGTCTCACCTTATCCACAAGGACAGCTCATCCACTCATAGCTCAGTACAGGCTGGCCCTACTTGGGCCTCAAGCAAGCCCATTAGGGCAACCAGCTCCCCCCTATAAGTAGCTCCGTACTACATGGGGCTCAGGTACGTCCTCCAACCCTAATTATCACCCTCACACACCAGTGATTAGGGTTGCTTCTTGGCTTTCTTCATTAGCCACTTGAGGACTCCCACCAAACATCACACATAAACCCTAGACAGAGGCTCCTCCCAAGGCCTTCTTCCCTAACCTTGGAGGCCTTCACAGTCTAGGACATCACATTGGCACCGTCTGTGGGAAAGGAAAACTTTATTCCCAGAAATTATACCATGTCAGAGACACAACCAGTTCAGAGGAGGAGGAGGGGGCGTCCAAGGAGGGTGCCATCAACTGAGGACCTGCGCTTGCACCTTGAAGCCAATAGGGCAGCAAGGTCCTCACCCCCACCTCCTCCCCCGCCACCACCCCCACCCCCACCCCCACCGCCACCTCCACCTCCCCCGCCTTCACCAGAGTTCACCCACACCCACAGTGGACCTTACACCATCCACACCGGAGACACTACAAATCCAACTCAGCACCTGGGAGGAGGTCGGCGCGTGCAACTACGCTCCGAGCTCGGAGAAACCAACATAGAGCAGCACCGCCACCACGGCGAACGTGCCCACTCTGTTAGCACTACACATCGTTCTCACTCACGTCACTCTTCACTCTCTCGTGAGGAAAAGGTATTGTCCTTGATGAGACAATAGATGAGGATCATAGAGCAACAAGGTAAAGCTATCGCAGATCTCCAGCAAGTTACTATGCAGCGTTTGGCTGAACGAGCCGTTGTTCAAGCTCCAGCCCCAAACGAACATCCCCCACCACCACCTCTTCCACCAACACAACCCCTATTAACTCCGCAAACCCTTGCAACACCACATACAACCGTTACACAACTTACACCACCCCCTGACCAGCAACACCCTGATTTAGACGATTCCCACCCTGGGCATCCTTTTACACCAGCTGTCATGGCCTATGAACCACCACCAGGGTACCTCAGACCCAGCAACATACCTAGATATAATGGCCTGACAGACCCTCAAGAACATGTCCTTTCTTACGAGGGAGCCATAAACTTCCATGGTGGTGGAGACCGGCTCAAGTGCCAAGCTTTCTCCAGGACACTCCAAGCCCCAGTCCTCCGTTGGTATTCAACACTACCCAAGAATTCTGTCAACAACTGGACAAAAATGATGCGAGTATTTCTCAACAGGTACACTGCTAGCTGTGTGCAGCCAAGGTCTGACCACACTCTAGCAACAGTGACACAAATGCCAGATGAATCACTGCGCGCTTATTTGCAGAGGTTTCACAATGAGTCCAGCTCGGTTCCAAACTTATCTCCTGAGGTCGCCGTCCTCCTTTTCACCCAAGGTCTGGCAGAAGGAGGGTTCAAAGATTCTCTGATAGGAAAGCCTCCGAAGGATATGACCGAGCTCAGACAGAGGTCCAACAAATACATCAACCTCGAAGAATTCAACAAAGGTCTGACAAATAGGATGGAAAACGTTCAAGTTTCTTCGCAAAATGACCTTCCCCGAGGTCGTCCTCGTGGAAACAGGGATGATAGAGGAGGAAGAACGAACCAAGGAGACCGAGGTCGCCCTCACGTCGGCCAGCAAGATGACCGCCGACGTCCCTACGTCACCAAATATGACTCTTACACCCCCCTGACGGTTCCGAGATCTCAATTCTGGAGGGAAACCATGCAAACAAAGCTCAGGAGCGTACCTTGGCCACCTTTCCTCAGAAACCAGAATAATATCAGAGATAGGTCTAAGTACTGCAACTTCCACGATGGGTATGGTCACCATACCGATCAGTGCACCTGGCTTCGAGACGTTATCGAAGACATGGTCAGAAAGGGCAAGTTGCAACAGTACGTGCGAGAAGTAGTAGAGAGAAGAGGCCGAAGAAGGTCTCGCAGCCCAGACAACGACAAAGGAAAAGCCAAAGCTGACCCGTCTCCAGAAAAAAAGGAAGAAGAGCCACAACGTGTAAATATGGTCGCAGTACAAGATCTGGATAAGTCGCCGGAAAATTTTCGAGTTGAAACTATCTCGGGAGGTTTTGCCGGTGGCGGTGAGAAGAGAGCAGAAAGGAAAAGATACGTCAATCAAGTCTTAGCTGTTCACCACAAGCCTGTTTGTAAGAAACCCTCTCGGAACATCCCCATCATTTTTTCTGACCAGGACATGGAAGACGTCATCCCGGATCACAATGATCCAATGGTGATCACGGCGTTGATCGGTAATTTCGAAGTCGCCCGAGTTTTCATTGACCAAGGAAGCTCGGCCGACATTCTTTTTATTCATACATTTCAAGCGCTGAAACTGAGGTCAACTGACCTCGTGCAATTTGAAGGCAATCTCATCAGCTTCACAGGTGAGGCAATTCGCCCCCTGGGAGCCATCCACCTTTCGGTGACCTTAGGCAAGCAGCCTTCGGCCCGAACGGAGATCATCAAGTTTTTAGTTGTTGATTCTGAATCCCCATACAATGTGATACTGGGACGAACCTGCCTGCAAGCTTTTGGGGCAGTGGTTTCAATGGTACACTTAGCAATGAAATTCGTCGGTTCTGACGACAAGGTCGTCACAATCAAGGCCGACCAGGTGAGAGCCCGACTCTGCTACAATGCGAGTCTACGGGAAGTAAAAAAGAAACAGAAAGAGCTTACTGATCCGACATGGACCAATGGGAGAGTTCTATTGGCTAATGTTCGGGTCAAATAAGATGTTTTTAGGTCTTCCCCACATGGGGAAGGGTTGGCAGCTCCCATCGATTCTTCTGACCCCAGCAAAACTATCAAAGTGGGTACCAACTCCCCCCAAGAAATCCAAGATACATTCAAGGAAAACCTCTCTTCTCTTCCGGTCCTCTCCAGCCCTCCGCAGGAAGAGAATCTTTTCATTTATCTAACTGTTGGTGATCCTGCCCTCCGTTCGGTATTGGTCCGAGTTGAGGGGCGAGGTGAGTTCTCCATTCACTCCTTAAGCTGGGCTCTTCAAGATCCCGAACTCTGGTATTTCAGGATGAAGAACATTGCATTTTTTAATGCTGCCAACAATTTCCAAATATCGGTTGAGAACCGCGAAATCTCTCATCGGTCCTCCTTGGTCGAGCACTACCAGTCCAATGCTGTCATCAAGCGAAGGTTTCATACCTTCCAAACGAGGGACAGACCCGAGGTTGAGATCGATAATCTGACACTGACCGAGGAAACCCTAGAAGCCGCCTCTGTTTAGAAGAAGATAGCGAAGGAAAGGCCAGCCAACCAAGACAACAAAACTGTGCTCGGAAAATGCGCTCGGAATCAAGGAGGCCCGAACAGAGGCGTTCCAAAGACATACTCTGGGAGACCCTTGGAGGAACCGAGTTCAAGAATCCCAGAACTTTGCAATACTGAGAACCTATTTCAGTTAGGTTTACCTCAGATATCACCAGCATCCCCAGCTAAAGTTTAAATTTAAGTTCATTCTAGTTTCTGTATTTCCATCTTTTTCCTTTAGTCGCATTTTGTTCCATTGTGATATACTCATCTTTCTCAATTCCCTAAAAGGCAATGTACTCACAGTGATGATTAATGAAAAAGTACAAACTTGCCCATTACTTAAGTGCCACAGTTTTATATACATACGTACTAGCTTCTCATTTAGCACTAGCCACCTAAATGTTGCATGGCGCTATGAACAGTCAACATCTTGTAAAGGAGATCGGCTCATATGCACAGTTTACAAGGGACACCCGATAAAGAACAGCTTGTTGTGAAATGTTTCCACATAGCTTCACTCAGCAACCTCTTTCACATCGGGGACGAGGACACCCACCTCGGCTAAGATGGGTGGATCCGAGATCCCTACTGTATGCACTTATATACAGTACCTCTTTTCAGAGGAAAGCTTATAAGTTCACTGCACTTACTGAGTCATCCGAGCTTAGCCTCATTACTTATATGCAGGTCCGATCAAACGCTCTTATTATGACATTTTTAGCTCCGATCAATTCCGAATACAACAAGTAAAAGCAGGACATGTATTCTCATAAATAGTTTCACTTGGTTATCTAAAAAGCAACAAGTCTAAAACACTTGCATTATTTATAAGTTTCCTTGCTGACCTCCTAACTGATCGCAGTTCGTATCCGAGGTCTAACGAATAGACATGCAACGAGTTAGTAAAATAAAACTCGCGTTTATGCAACAAGTTAAAGAAAAGGCTTGCATAGAAACGACCTCGGCCATAATATGTATGCAACAAGTTAAAATAAAAACATGCATAAAAGTTACAAAATGCAACAAGTTAACACCGAATTGAACTTGCATTTAAACTGTTGTACACAATTAGCAAATTAAAGTACACTTCAATACTGTCAAAACATGTTATACAAAAGACTTAGACAAAATGCTAGCTTCCCAGCATAAGGGACTTATGTTGCTTCATCTTCAACATCGGAAAGGACGACCGTACTCGGATCGAACTCCTCATCCGGTTTCTCTGCCAACGAGTTGGGAAGATTTCCTTCAGGTTGGTCAAGGTCAACCTCGGCCATATTTCTCTCATAGTCCACCATCTTCCCATTTTCCACCCCGAACCCGGCACAGGCGCCGATTACCCGAACTCGGAGCCCTTGATTCAGGTGCAGGATCTGCTCAACAACATTGGCAAAGATCTTGGCTCCTCCTTTCTCAAAATCAAAATTTGCCTCGGCCGCCGAAATCTTATGTTTAAGAGCTTGAGCAGCTCTTCTCTTCAATAATGTCCGTACCTTTTCAACTTCGGCCAGGCCCTCTTGCCGACCATCATCCTTGGCTGCCACCTTAGCTGCCTCCTCCGATGTCCGAGCTTCCTCCCTTATTTTGGCCATGACCTCTTCATGTTTTTCAGAAGCTCCTCCATCTGCTGGCAATGCTTCTCTTCGAGCTCGGCTAGTTTCTGATCAGCGGAATTTTTGCTACTCCTAAGATCAGCCACCTCGGCCGCCATATCAGATTGGGCCTTCTTCTTGGCAGGCGACACGCCTTCCGCCACATCGTCAGCAACTTCGGCCAACACATTGAACATGGTTGTCGCCCTCTTCAGTTGACAGGCCAGCTCCTCAGCCTTCTTTTTCCACTTTGCTCCCGAAATCTTTATGAGAGCATCTTTGATAGAACGCTTGGCGATGGTGGTCGGCGGTCTCGGGAGAATATCAGTTTCTCTCCTCGGACCGCCCGATGAAGGTGGAGTATCTGCAGCAATGATCACCTCAGTGCTCGGACTTGGAGAGTAAGGAGGAGGTGGGACGATAATCACCGCAGGAGGAGTAGGATGGACTGGAGCCGAGTCGGTTGAAGCTGTATCAGTCGAGACCTCGGCAGGAACTGTGTCACTGGAAGGGCTGTCGGTCCTCTGCCTCTTCCGAGCTGCCATTGCAAGTTTCAATGCCTTCGACGACATATCGGACCAGTGTTCGTCTGAAAGCAAAATAAGAAAGAAAAATCAGTAAGAAATTTGAAAGAAAATTTACAAGTGTAAGAGTAAAGTTGACTACCAATTCTGGTCAAGACTTTGTTGTCAGGACACTTCATGAAAACTCCAATGTCGAGCTGGAATTTCCGAGCACGGTACTCGGTCTGGAAATGGTGAGTCGTTACGGCCTCATCGGCGTCAAGTGTTGCGCCCGACCACCTCTGTGGTGTGCCAATGTGGAGCGTGAAGAACTCTGGGGTCCACTCCAAAGGGAACTTCGGACCCGTCTCGGACCGAAACCAAGGTAGCCCCGTTCCAACATAATTGTACTTAAAAAACCTGGGCTTGAAATGCTTCAAAGAGTCCGTAAACATGCCGAATAGCCCACAGTGAGCTCGGGCCTTAACCGATACCCAAAGTCGACCAATAACCCCGTCTTTATTACTGACGAACGGGTTGTACATCCACAGGAAGAGCCAAACTGTGCATACCAACCTTTTGGCTCCGCAATACTTTTGAAATGCTCGAAGGAACGACCAAGCATTGGGATGAAGTTTTAAAGGGGCCAGACCGAGCTCGTTCAGAACCCGCATCTCCAAGTCGGTAGACGGCAGGGTCACGCCGAGGTTATGGATCAAGTCGGTATAGAAGAAGAAAGAGCCGTTGTCAGTTCGGGTGCATATTCTGTCGTTCGCCGAACAGGGAAGAACTTGATATGAGGTCCCAGCAACATCCCCCGAACAGGGCAGCACCGCTCTCTTCACTCTAGCGAGTTTGTCCTCGGAGTCCAAGCTAGACCGAACTCCCTTGGACTCCACGTCGACCCATTGGTACTGATTAGCATCGGTAGGCGCAGGGTAAAGTTCAGGTCGGCTTATACACTTTCTGGGTGGCATGATACCTGTGGAAGAACAGGGGAGCTCGGTGTTAGTCTTACGTGTTACAAAAAATAACCCCCCAGAAAACCCCCTCGAAGTTGTTCCGAGGGGCGAGCATCTCCCCTCTACCACAGGTACCCCCCGTTCGTACATCCTCTCTCTTTCCATCCTCTCAAAGTCGGCACGCTCCCTACCATCAATGAACTCAGCCCAAGCGTATTGTCATACCCATTCCCTCTACTTTTCCCAGTCCCGAGGATAGACGACCTCAAGGGGATCGACATCCAGGGTTTGTCTCTCATACCTATGCCTATACTCGCTATGGCGACAGAGTGCCTCGTCTACCTCAGTGGAGGAGCAGGACGAGGAGGAAGAGCCGTCCTCCTCCTCACTACTGCTTGATGACAGGGAGACTACCCCAGCCCATTTCCTAAACCAGTCCCTACTCATACTGAACCCAGTCTACTCCTTTGGTGTTATGAAAAATAAAAACAAAAGACACGAATTAAAAACCCTCCAACAAGTCCTAAGATCCCCCAAACCCAGAAACACCCGAAGCCCCAAATTTCATTCCTCAAAATCGCAAACCCAAAACCCCGATAACCAAGGAAAACTACTCCATCCCCATAAAAGCAAAGGCATAAAACATGAAAACGAAAAGTATTAACCCCCACAAGAACCAAATCTCAGAGAAAATAAGAAACAACAACAGAGAAGACGAAGTAGGAAAAACTACCAGTACCTTAGGAGGTTGAAATCGAAGGAACACAGAGCTTGGAAGTAGAGGAAGAATCCACTGAGAAAGAAGAAGACGGTGAAGTGCTGATAGAGGAAATGAAGTTTGATATTGGAAGAGGCAGAGAAGGAGTCTGAACCTGTGTTTTCGTGGGGAAGAGAAGGAGTTTCTGTTTGAGTGAGAGAAGGGAACAAGGTCGAAGGAAGAGGGAGTGATAGAGAGAGAAAGAGAAGCGGTTTTGTGTAAAAGAGGGGGAAGAGAAACCGTTTAACCCCTCAATTTTGAAGTTTGGGCCTGGCCTAAACAAGCCCAACTCAGCATGCAGCCACGCACGCTGAGACACGTGGCGCAGAGTAGCTGGAATCACGGACCTCGAGCAACGTTGCAATTATGGCAACGCTTCGGTCAACGTAACTCCTGGAACGTGTCAGATCTGGAAAAGGCAAACGTCACGTCGGAGCAGATGAAAGGACAGTTTTCAAACCTGCTCCGTCATAATGAAAGGACGTCAAGGACAGCTGGATTCAGCTCTCGGCAGCCCATCGTCCGAACTCCCTAGAACCTCGGAACAAGGCTCAAATGGCCTTGACCGAGCTGGGGGGCTTATGTGGTGGACTCGGGAAAAGGACTTGAACCAAGACCTCAGAGCAAGGCTCAAATAGCCTTGACCGAGCTGGGGGGCTTATGTGGTGGACTCGGCCTAGCCGAGCTCCACGTGGCCCTCACTCAGGACCTAAGGACCCTTCAGGAAGCCCTCTGTATGCTCGGCCGAGCTCAAAGCTCAACGACCGAACTGACATCAGACACGGGCCGACCTCACGCTCCTGTCAAGGTCCGACCTCCTTGTCCGACACCTTCCAGAGTCCGACACCTCCCCAAGTCCGACACCTTTCCCAGAGTCCGATACCAAGGACAGGATGACGTGTCTCACCTTATCCACAAGGACAGCTCATCCACTCATAGCTCAGTTCAGGCTGGCCCTACTTTGGCCTCAAGCAAGCCCATTAGGGCAACCAGCTCCCCCCTATAAGTAGCTCCGTACTACATGGGGCTCAGGTACGTCCTCCAACCCTAATTATCACCCTCACACACCAGTGATTAGGGTTGCTTCTTGGCTTTCTTCCTTAGCCACTTGAGGACTCCCACCAAACATCACATGTAAGGTCCTGTATTTTTATAAACAAAATAAATTATGTAAATAAATAAATGTGTTGAATAAAATAATGATTTTTCTGAAATTAAGACATTTTACTCGAGTATTGTAGAGGGTACTCGAGTATAATCACTATCTGTTTGAAAATTTGAATTTTGAGTCAAAAGACTCGAGTATGTCAGAAAAGACTCGAGTGTTCTTGAGTTTTTGAAATATACTCGAGTAGAAAGAAAAAGACTCGAGTAAATCGAGCAGTCTGGCTAAATGTATAAGTTGGTTTTATAATTAATTTCGCACCAAAACGCGGTTTCTTGACGTGACAAGCATAGAGCTGAACCTTACTTCGAGTTGAAGTACTCTTAGACTATAAATTGATGCTTGGGTGAAGCCTCAACACCTCTGAAGTTCCAAAACCCGAATTTGACCAGAAATTTCCCTGTTTTACAGAGTTCACTTTGATCCCTTTGTTCTCTCTCAATCCTCACTCATTTTCCTTGAAACCTAAACACAAACTGAAGTTCTGATTCCATTCTTGAATTAGAACTCGAAATCACTTTAAATAGCCTTCTGAAGATCAGGTTCTAGGCCTACAAAGTTGGAGGTTCAAAACTGAGAAAAACAGAGTAACATTCAGTCTCAAGTATTCATCTTCATTGAAATCGTTTGGTAAATTCATGGATTCTTTTCGTGTCAAACTTGTTTCTGATTAAAGTTAGTATATCCTAGTTTCTGAAACTAACTTGTTTCATTCTTTTCATGCCAAATCCGTGGTGAAATCTGTGGCCAAAGTCAGCCTGTTCAACTCTTTTTCACCAAGTCCAGAATTTGGATTTTTGATCCAACCGATTTCTCTGTCGTTTTACTTGTTGATTAGCTTCTCTAAGGTAAGGGAGGAGTTATCTAAATACTAGAATGAGTTATTTCAAGCTGGAAATGTAGGAACCTCATATGGTTCATCAAGGGGTGAAGTTTGAATTGGGAATATGACATAGAGGTCATAAACCCAAGTTTTTATAAACCAAACATGTCTAAATGGACCTAATGATGCTCACTGGATCAATTTTCGAAGTTAAAAACAAAAGGAAATGAAAATCATATGTGAAATGGTTATTTGCTAAGTTTATGTTGATTTTGTGATTTATTGCATTTGATGTTGTTTCAATATTGATTACATGTTCTAACATGTTTATTTTATGTATCTAAGTTACTGTTTTGCATAAAAGTGGAAAGGAAAGGCTCTGAACTCGAATTGGCATTATAAAGTGCAGAAACTGGTGCTGCTGCTGCTAAAACACTCGAGTAATTGAAGAAAGACTCGAGTATTCTGGAAAATGGGAAGAACACTCGAGTATGTCTTGAAGGACTCGAGTAATTTTACATGAACACTCGAGTATGTGAAGAACTACTCGAGTAATTTAAAATAATTTTCAGAAAATCTTTACTTCTTTATGAAGTAATTAAAGATTAACTCGTCTAAACTCCTATATGCTTAAATTTTAATTTCTGCTCTTAATATCTATAGATTTAATCCCATTGGTTGATTTTATCCTGGATGATTCCTACTGGAATTTTATTCAGTGGTTGACATATTCGGACAGGATGTCCCAATGGAGGTGCGTACACCCATTTGGTTGATTTTATTCCCACGTCCCAGTGGAAGTTTTTACCCACTTGGTTGATATTTTGGGAGTCCTAGATGGGGTCGTTGCACAAATTAATGACAACGTAATTAAATTCCTATTGTATAAAACCATCACAAAGTGGCTGGGCCGCTGATGGAATTTTTGGAAAGCACAAGCACCAGTTAATGCAAAAATGAAAAGATGGTTATAAGCAAGAAGGATTATGAATTTTGGGTCTCTATATTGGAGGCATGATATTCAAAGACATGAATTAAAAGAGAAAAAGACAATGAACAATTATGTGACATTGACATGCATGGAGATGCTCCGATTTTGATTGTGGAATCTGGTATAGGTAGAAGTATTCCGCAGCCCTGAGATAGCTGTGATGCCATAGCACGAAGATGCTGTGATGATTTGGATTCCGTAACATGAAAATGTTATGATGGCCAAATTCCCAATCAAATCGTGACGCCTGGGTTGTGAATACGCTCCGGTTTGATGAACCATAGGATTATGAATATCCCGAGCCTGAGATACTCGGATGCCGAACCGCGTAGCATGAATGGAGAGTAGGCATGCATCACGAAACTAAATGAAATATTATAAAAGACAGTTTGAGCATATACATATGCATTTATTATTGCTATCTGGAAACTTGTGCTTGTTATTTCTAGCCTCTGTTATGCTCATTTGTTATTGTGTTTAGCTATGACTCACTCCTAATCCCTTGTTGTAGGTCATGGCCAGGAACATGATTTGCGTGGAGATGAGGCCGCTCCCTAATGGGGAGTGGAACTGCGAGGATCATCGGGCCATCTATGAGGGAGACGTGGAAGTTATTTTCCGTCACCCGAACCCATGGTCCCGAATGCGTCCGCGTAGGACGAGAATCCCAATGATGTACATTATGCACATTCCGCCCAATTTTGTGTTTCGGCATGGAACACCACCACCACCGCCAAGACGTTTTCCGAGACGCACCCTCCCACCAAGTCCATCACCCTCTGAAGAAAGAATTATTTTGGAGGTTCCTGCTCCCTCTCGTCCTTCCACTAGAGCCCGATCTCGGACTCCGGTATATGTGCCATCTGAACCGGCACATGAAGAGGAGGAGGAGGAGGAGGATCCGATAGAGGATGAGGATCCGGTGGAGGATGCTGACCCGGTGGCTGATGATGATTTCATGGACAACTCAACCGGTAGTCAGTGGGGAACTGATGATTGAGTTGAGTTGGGATGTTGGAATGTGGATAGTGCTACTCATCAGGTTTCTCTTATCTATTTGATATTTTGAGTTCCGAACCAGTTGCTCAAGGTTATTATAAATTTTGTTGTAAGATATGTAATATAATGTAATGACCTAGAGTACTTAAGTTAAACCTAGTGTTGATAGTTTTAATGTAATGGAAATGTACTTTCCTTTTTATGAAATATAATATGAATAGTTTCTTTCATGATAATTGATTTTATAATTTCCGCAAAGACTCGATAATGGATGATGATTGACTTTTAGTTTTAGAAAAAAAAAATGGTCGAATTTTCTAAGAATGAATATTAAGTTTTGGAATAAAAGTTGGGTCGTCACATTTAGTGGTATCAGAGCAATGGTTCAACTCTCGGCCTTGGAGTGTGGCCTTACACACTAACCATTGCATACTCTAGAATCATGTTTGCATTTTGAGATATAGAATAGCAGAATCTAATTAAGTTCTCCCTTTTGGATTCTGTAAGATAGATGGCTGGACGTAATAACGCTAACATTGCTGAGGCTCTGACCCGTATGGCTGCGGTCCTGGAAAACTTGCAGCAAACCCGTCCTCCCAGCAATGTAACCCCTGTTGAATTTCAAGGACCAGATTCTTTCCGTAAATGTAAACCCCCTGGCTTCTCGGGTGGTCGTTGCCCTGAGCAAGCCCAGTTTTGGTTAGCTGAGATGAATAAGATTTTCCGAACGTTGACTCTCACGGAAGTTCAGAAGGTCACGTTCGCGGCCTACATGCTGAATGAGGAAGCTGCAACTTGGTGGGAGCAGACCCGCCAGTTCTTGGAGTATGATCATCGCGAGCTCTCTTGGGAAGTCTTCACGGAAAAATTTTTGGAGAGGTATTTCCCGGATGATGTTCGGATCCAAAAGGAGATGGAATTCTTAGACTTGAAGCAAGGCAGCATGACTGTCGACCAGTATGCTGAAAAGTTTGAGGAGTTGATGAAGTACTCTCCGTACTTCCAATATCATCCTGACGAATACTCGAAGTGCACCCGGTTTGAAAATGGGCTAAGGTCAGATATCAAACTAGCTGTAAGCGTGCAAAGGATTCGTCACTATCCAATCCTGATTAGTGCATATCGCATTTTCGAGAAGAACAATTTCAAGAAGGAAGTCAGTCAAGGAAGCCATGGACCCCACCGCAATCAGCATAAGAATAACCGTGGAAATCGTGGAGGCCCATATTGGCACAAAGGAAAGGGAAGAGCACAACCTTCTGGAGCAGTTAGTCTTCCGGCTCCGGCAGAGATTTGTAGCAAGTGTCGACGCTCTCATCCTAGTCAAGAATGCTGGAGGGACAAGCCACCAGTCTGTTTCAATTGTGGAGGGACCGGACACATCGCCCGTACGTGCCGCCAACCCCCGCGTCAAAGCAACCAAGGACAAGGAAGCAAACCTTGGGTCAACGGAAAGGTGTTCACGATGTTTGGAGAGGAAGCAAAGCAGGCCGACAACCTTGTGCAAGGTAACCATTTCCTCAATGGCATGCCTTGTCGCTTTTTATTTGATTCCAGAGCAACGCATTCCTTCATCTCGGAGGAATGTGTCAAGCGTTTAAATTTGTCTGTCTCGGAGACCCCGTTTAAACTGAGTGTGTCTACCCCCACGAATGCTCATGTTGTTGCATCAAGAGCATGTGTCGGTTGTGTAGTTAGCATAAGAGATCAGATTTCTCGAATAAATCTGATTTGTTTGCCGTTGTCCAATATCGATGTCATTTTGGGCATGGATTGGATGGCATCCAACCATGTAGTAATCGACTGCAAGGTTCGAACGATCATCTTTCCTGGTGAGAAGTCGCCGGCCAAGCAACCTGGAGGTTATGTGTGCCTATTTTCAACCATCGCTGAAGAAAAGAAAGAGGAAGCAAAGATCGAAGATATTCCGGTTATTCGAGAGTTTCCTGAAGTGTTTCCCGATGAAGTGCCCGGTTTGCCGCCGCATCGAGAGATAGAATTCAGTATTGACCTAGTCCCCGGTACTGGCCCTATCTTTATCGCTCCTTATCGTATGGCTCCAGCAGAATTAGCTGAATTAAAGAAGCAAGTGGAGGACTTGTTAGAAAAGCAGTTCATCAGACCAAGTGTGTCGCCTTGGGGAGCGCCGGTTTTATTCGTGAAGAAGAAGGATGGATCAATGAGGATGTGCATTGATTATAGACAACTCAACAAGGTTACCATCAAGAACAAGTATCCGTTGCCAAGAATCGACGATTTGATGGATCAAGTGATTGGAGCATCGGTATTTTCAAAGATTGATCTGAGGTCAGGATATCATCAGATCAGAGTTAAGGAGGAAGATATACCGAAGACTGCCTTTCGGTCACGATATGGACACTACGAGTATGTAGTGATGCCATTTGGGTTGACCAACGCTCCAGCAATATTCATGGATTACATGAATAGAGTGTTCCGACCCTACCTGGATTCCTTCGTCGTGGTGTTTATCGATGATATTCTCATCTATTCGAAGAATCCGAAAGAGCACGCTAATCATTTGAAGATTATTTTGGAGACCTTGAAGGAGAAGAAATTATATGCTAAGCTGGCCAAGTGTGAATTTTGGCTTGAAAAAGTCAATTTCTTGGGTCATATAATTTCAAAGGATGGTGTGGCTGTGGACCCAGTCAAAGTAGAAGCAGTTTTGCAATGGGAAAGACCAAAGACGGTTACTGAAATAAGAAGTTTTCTGGGGTTAGCTGGATATTATCGGAAGTTTATCGAAGGTTTTTCCAAGTTGGCTCTTCCGTTGACTCGTTTGACCCGGAAAGAGAAACCTTTTGTCTGGGATGAGAAGTGTGAAGTTAGTTTCCAGACGTTGAAGGACAAGTTAACATCATCTCCAGTGTTAACTTTGCCCGATCCTAGGAAAAGCTTCGATGTTTATTGTGATGCATCTCGACAAGGTTTGGGTTGTGTCTTGATGCAAGAAGGGAAAGTTGTTGCTTATGCATCTCGTCAGCTGAAGGTGCATGAAGGGAACTATCCTACTCACGACTTGGAATTGGCTGCCATTGTCTTTGCTTTGAAGATTTGGAGACATTACCTGTATGGTAATACGTTCCAAGTATTCAGCGACCATAAAAGTTTGAAGTATCTCTTCGACCAAAAGGAACTGAATATGAGGCAACGTAGGTGGATGGAATTCCTGAAGGATTATGACTTCGAATTGCATTACCACCCCGGAAAAGCTAATGTTGTAGCCGACGCTCTCAGTAGGAAGATGTTGCACATGAGTACGATGATGATAAAGGAAGCTCAGCTAATTGAAGAATTCCGCAACTTGAATTTGGCAATTCAGTTCAAGCCGAGCTGCGTCAAGTTAGGAATGTTGCAAATCACAAATGAGTTTGAGGGTCAAGTTCGAAACCTTCAACAAGCGGACGAGGAGCTTCTAGAGAAGAAAAGATTAGGAATGGAAGGAGTGGAACCGGAATTCCAATTAGGATCTGATGGTATTTTGAGATTCCGGGATCGGATCTGCATCCCGGCAAATCAAGAATTAAGAAGAGTTGTATTAGAGGAAGCCCACAAGAGCAAGTTGAGTATGCATCCTGGATCAACGAAGATGTATCAAGACCTGAAGAGGATGTTTTGGTGGCCCGGACTAAAGAGGGATGTTGCGTCTTACGTAGCGTCTTGCCTTGTCTGCCAAAAGGCGAAGATTGAGCATAAGAAGCCTGGAGGAGAACTACAACCTTTAAGCATACCAGAATGGAAGTGGGATGGAATAGCTATGGATTTCGTAAGTGGTTTTCCAAGAACAAGAGAAAGCTTTGATGCAATTTGGGTTGTGGTTGATCGCTTAACGAAGTCTGCACATTTCATTCCCATCAACATGCAGTATCCGTTGGAGAAGCTTGCAAGATTGTACATTAAGGAGATTGTTAGATTGCACGGAATTCCCTCGAGTATTGTATCGGATCGTGATCCCCGTTTCGTGTCCCGGTTCTGGCAGAGTTTACATCAGGCATTGGGAACGCAGTTGAGGATGAGTTCCGCCTATCACCCTCAAACCGATGGTCAATCGGAAAGGACGATTCAATCCTTGGAAGACCTGCTTCGAGCGTGTGTTCTGGAATATCAAGAAGGGTGGGATCGGTTATTGCCGCTTGTGGAATTCACCTACAATAATAGTTATCACGCAAGCATCGGTATGGCCCCTTACGAAGCCCTCTATGGAAGGAAGTGTAGAACCCCGCTATGTTGGTTCCAAGTGGGGGAGAAGGCTCTCATCGGACCTGAATTAGTTCAAGAAACGACTGAAAAGGTAAGGACTATCCAAGAGAAGATGAAGATCGCTCAAAGTCGCCAGAAGAGCTATGCCGACCAACGAAGATCCAAGCTCGAATTTCAAGAAGGAGATCATGTATTCCTGCGGGTTGTGCCAACGACTGGAATTGGAAGGGTAATGAAGCCAAGGAAGCTATCTCCTAAGTTCATCGGCCCTTATCAGATTTTGAAACGAGTAGGCCCTGTCGCGTATCAGATCTCCCTACCCCCATTTTTGTCCAACCTGCACAATGTTTTCCATGTCTCTCAGCTTCGCAAATTTATCCAAGATCCATCTTCGATTGTGCAATTGCAACAAGATTTGATACCGCTGAAAGAAAATCTCACGTTTGATCTTGGACCGGTGAGAATAGAGGATAGAAGGATTAAGAAGCTGCGAGGGAAAGAGATTCCGTTAGTACGAGTTCTCTGGGGGCAAGGTGGAGTGTCTGACTCCACATGGGAATTAGAGTCTAAGATGAGGGATGAATATCCACATCTATTTTTGTAAATCGGAATTTCGGGGACGAAATTCTATGTAAGTGGGGGAGGATGTAAGGTCCTGTATTTTTATAAACAAAATAAATTATGTAAATAAATAAATGTGTTGAATAAAATAATGATTTTTCTGAAATTAAGACATTTTACTCGAGTATTGTAGAGGGTACTCGAGTATAATCACTATCTGTTTGAAAATTTGAATTTTGAGTCAAAAGACTCGAGTATGTCAGAAAAGACTCGAGTGTTCTTGAGTTTTTGAAATATACTCGAGTAGAAAGAAAAAGACTCGAGTAAATCGAGCAGTCTGGCTAAATGTATAAGTTGGTTTTATAATTAATTTCGCACCAAAACGCGGTTTCTTGACGTGACAAGCATAGAGCTGAACCTTACTTCGAGTTGAAGTACTCTTAGACTATAAATTGATGCTTGGGTGAAGCCTCAACACCTCTGAAGTTCCAAAACCCGAATTTGACCAGAAATTTCCCTGTTTTACAGAGTTCACTTTGATCCCTTTGTTCTCTCTCAATCCTCACTCATTTTCCTTGAAACCTAAACACAAACTGAAGTTCTGATTCCATTCTTGAATTAGAACTCGAAATCACTTCAAATAGCCTTCTGAAGATCAGGTTCTAGGCCTACAAAGTTGGAGGTTCAAAACTGAGAAAAACAGAGTAACATTCAGTCTCAAGTATTCATCTTCATTGAAATCGTTTGGTAAATTCATGGATTCTTTTCGTGTCAAACTTGTTTCTGATTAAAGTTAGTATATCCTAGTTTCTGAAACTAACTTGTTTCATTCTTTTCATGCCAAATCCGTGGTGAAATCTGTGGCCAAAGTCAGCCTGTTCAACTCTTTTTCACCAAGTCCAGAATTTGGATTTTTGATCCAACCGATTTCTCTGTCGTTTTACTTGTTGATTAGCTTCTCTAAGGTAAGGGAGGAGTTATCTAAATACTAGAATGAGTTATTTCAAGCTGGAAATGTAGGAACCTCATATTGTTCATCAAGGGGTGAAGTTTGAATTGGGAATATGACATAGAGGTCATAAACCCAAGTTTTTATAAACCAAACATGTCTAAATGGACCTAATGATGCTCACTGGATCAATTTTCGAAGTTAAAAACAAAAGGAAATGAAAATCATATGTGAAATGGTTATTTGCTAAGTTTATGTTGATTTTGTGATTTATTGCATTTGATGTTGTTTCAATATTGATTACATGTTCTAACATGTTTATTTTATGTATCTAAGTTACTGTTTTGCATAAAAGTGGAAAGGAAAGGCTCTGAACTCGAATTGGCATTATAAAGTGCAGAAACTGGTGCTGCTGCTGCTAAAACACTCGAGTAATTGAAGAAAGACTCGAGTATTCTGGAAAATGGGAAGAACACTCGAGTATGTCTTGAAGGACTCGAGTAATTTTACATGAACACTCGAGTATGTGAAGAACTACTCGAGTAATTTAAAATAATTTTCAGAAAATCTTTACTTCTTTATGAAGTAATTAAAGATTAACTCGTCTAAACTCCTATATGCTTAAATTTTAATTTCTGCTCTTAATATCTATAGATTTAATCCCATTGGTTGATTTTATCCTGGATGAGTCCTACTGGAATTTTATTCAGTGGTTGACATATTCGGACAGGATGTCCCAATGGAGGTGCGTACACCCATTTGGTTGATTTTATTCCCACGTCCCAGTGGAAGTTTTTACCCACTTGGTTGATATTTTGGGAGTCCTAGATGGGGTCGTTGCACAAATTAATGACAACGTAATTAAATTCCTATTGTATAAAACCATCACAAAGTGGCTGGGCCGCTGATGGAATTTTTGGAAAGCACAAGCACCAGTTAATGCAAAAATGAAAAGATGGTTATAAGCAAGAAGGATTATGAATTTTGGGTCTCTATATTGGAGGCATGATATTCAAAGACATGAATTAAAAGAGAAAAAGACAATGAACAATTATGTGACATTGACATGCATGGAGATGCTCCGATTTTGATTGTGGAATCTGGTATAGGTAGAAGTATTCCGCAGCCCTGAGATAGCTGTGATGCCATAGCACGAAGATGCTGTGATGATTTGGATTCCGTAACATGAAAATGTTATGATGGCCAAATTCCCAATCAAATCGTGACGCCTGGGTTGTGAATACGCTCCGGTTTGATGAACCATAGGATTATGAATATCCCGAGCCTGAGATACTCGGATGCCGAACCGCGTAGCATGAATGGAGAGTAGGCATGCATCACGAAACTAAATGAAATATTATAAAAGACAGTTTGAGCATATACATATGCATTTATTATTGCTATCTGGAAACTTGTGCTTGTTATTTCTAGCCTCTGTTATGCTCATTTGTTATTGTGTTTAGCTATGACTCACTCCTAATCCCTTGTTGTAGGTCATGGCCAGGAACATGATTTGCGTGGAGATGAGGCCGCTCCCTAATGGGGAGTGGAACTGCGAGGATCATCGGGCCATCTATGAGGGAGACGTGGAAGTTATTTTCCGTCACCCGAACCCATGGTCCCGAATGCGTCCGCGTAGGACGAGAATCCCAATGATGTACATTATGCACATTCCGCCCAATTTTGTGTTTCGGCATGGAACACCACCACCACCGCCAAGACGTTTTCCGAGACGCACCCTCCCACCAAGTCCATCACCCTCTGAAGAAAGAATTATTTTGGAGGTTCCTGCTCCCTCTCGTCCTTCCACTAGAGCCCGATCTCGGACTCCGGTATATGTGCCATCTGAACCGGCACATGAAGAGGAGGAGGAGGAGGAGGATCCGATAGAGGATGAGGATCCGGTGGAGGATGCTGACCCGGTGGCTGATGATGATTTCATGGACAACTCAACCGGTAGTCAGTGGGGAACTGATGATTGAGTTGAGTTGGGATGTTGGAATGTGGATAGTGCTACTCATCAGGTTTCTCTTATCTATTTGATATTTTGAGTTCCGAACCAGTTGCTCAAGGTTATTATAAATTTTGTTGTAAGATATGTAATATAATGTAATGACCTAGAGTACTTAAGTTAAACCTAGTGTTGATAGTTTTAATGTAATGGAAATGTACTTTCCTTTTTATGAAATATAATATGAATAGTTTCTTTCATGATAATTGATTTTATAATTTCCGCAAAGACTCGATAATGGATGATGACTGACTTTTAGTTTTAGAAAAAAAAAAAATGGTCGAATTTTCTAAGAATGAATATTAAGTTTTGGAATAAAAGTTGGGTCGTCACATCACACATAAACCCTAGACAGAGGCTCCTCGCAAGGCTTTCTTCCCTAACCTTGGAGGACTTCACAGTCTAGGACATCACACGATGAATTTTTGTTTTTAAAGTATATAGTGTAGAGTTTCTCGTGAGAACGTAGTAGCGAACTCTTGGAACGAGTGGAGTACTTTAAAGATTTCAAGTTCAAGTCAAGGCATTACCCTACATAAATTCCAGTTCTTGTGATGACCCAATTACCCTTGCACCTAAATTATTGAGTTTTATTTTCGCATCTTTGCGATAGTTGACCCTCCAAAACTAAAAAGATTTCCTGTTTGTCAGCAAATACTCAGCCTAATACCCACATTTCTGTCAAACTACCCAACCAAGTGCCAAATATCGGCAAATTCAAACGTTCTTTTCTCAGATTCTCATAACTAAAACCTGACCTTACCCCAAGTTATGAAGAAAGTAACACTTGTATGCATAACCCATGAATTTTAGGAGGATGAAAGGATAAGGTGAAGATACCATTGTGTGAAAACATAGGAGTTTTGGGAGTATGAGTTTAGAGCCGGTCCCTAAGTAATGATAAGAAAGGAGTTTAGTGAAAGAAAAGTCAAGAAGTTAGAGAGTGATCATAATTGTAAGGTGTACTTGGATACAAGGATAGATGATATTTTATAAGTTGGGGAGCATAAGGTTAAGCAGAGTCTATGTTAGAAGAGCATAGTGACCAGTAACCATGAAGTAAGGGAGTGAGCAGTAACTCAGCGAATGATTACAATTTAATATACCAAGAAATTAATTATGAATTAGCATCAATAACAAACCGTCCGCACCAATTTCCTTAAGTCCCTTATGACTAATTCCTTACTCTTAAAGCTTATGACCTGACCAAACTACCATCGTGATAGCTATCATCTGTTGCCTACCCTTGAACTTGTCTCAATTCAACTCCCGCACGGCATTACGACAGAGGATGAACAGAAAAAGGAATGTTGATCAACAAGGAAACCAAAAGGGGAGTGTGTTTTTAGAAAGAAGTAAATGACAAGGTAAAAGATCGTGAGAATAACCTGGTGTGTTTTCATGCTAGTTCTGTTTGTATTTCTCGGGGACGAGAAATCTCTAAGTTGGGGAGGATTGTGAGACCCACAATTTTATCCAAATTAATTATAAATTTATATTTGATTTTAAATTATTATATTTGATTTTGGTACCTGGAGTTAATTAAAATCATATGAGAGATATATATATATATATATATGTACATATATAGACACGTAGTATATATATTATATATATGCATATCAATGTTTTCCCTAATGTATTTTAAATAAAATATTTTAAGGTATAGTATTTGATTTAAGTAATCTTAGAAGATGAAATGCCTTTTGAAGGATTTAAGTATCATGTCTTCAGAAATTCATATCTTTTCAACCGTACGTCGAAAAATTACAAATGATATGTCAAAACGATCGTATCGAAACGTAGATTATGAAAATGTAAAGCTTTGGTTTTTATTTTTGAGTTTTCGAAATTTTATCACTGCTACATTACTGAACGAATTTTTGAGTTTTAAGTGTAAAGGTATGGTTTTAATGCATTAAATGACCTTTTGACTCAAGTGTATTTTATTTTGACAACAAAAATAATTTTATGAAGTTTTATATTGGACTACCATCCAAATAAAATATATTTTCGTATTTTTCTTATTTTAAATTATTTGAAAGCTTATGAAGTGCATTTTTGAAGGAAATGATCTTAGGACTTCAAAAATTCATAACTTTCAAACCGTAAGTCAAAAAATTATAAAATTTATACGAAAATGATCGTATTGAAATGTAGTATCTGAATATGTTAAAAGAGAATTTTTATTTTGGCATTTACAAAAAATTACTGTACAGTAGATAAAACGAATTTTTGGCATTTTTAACTTAGAAAAATTATTTTGGAGCATGAAATAAATTATTGGACTTTAAAATAATTTTATTTATATATTGAGAAATTTACTTAAATGCCTACTGATTTCACAGTCCAAATATTAGCCTTTTTCTAATTTTTGTTATGAATTATTAAAATGAAAGCTTTTATGTGATTGGTCAATTTTGTGGTGAATTCAAAATGGACCAATGGAAATTTTTCTCCTTATTTTATATGTGTGCACCTTCCAAATATTAGGAGGGAGAGAAGAGGATAATTTCTGAAAATTTTGAGGAATAAACCTTGAGTTAAGAAGCTATAGTTTTTAGAAAAATCCCATTTAATGCTTGTGAGTTTCCATGTGATGAAGTTAAGTTGATGACTCACCTTAGACTCGGAAGGGGGGATGAATTTTGATCAGAAAAGTGGGGGAAATTTGCCTTCTCTTCACCTATAAATAGACCATTACTCCTCTCACCATTTCACACACTAATAGTTGTTACTTTGAGAAAAAAAAGAAAATTATTCCAAGAGAAAAGGAAGAGGAGGGTGGCGAGTTGAAGGAAGAGGAAGAGGAAAATTTTCTCACCTTGGAGTAGTCTTTTAGCTTTAGGAGGAAAGGTAACTCTAAGTTTCTATTTTAATTCATTTAATCTCTTCCTCTACTGTTATTAGAATCTCTAATTCTTTTTATGATATTAAGAACAAAAAGCTTCTAATTCTTATTTTTATGTTAAAATGAACTATGTTTTTATGTTGGTAACATTTTTGATTTGTAGTCAAATGAATTAAGGTTTGAGGATTAAGGGACAAAATGAATTGTTTAAAGAGAATGATCTCCCCTTATCTTTAACCTTGAGATGACCGAATTTTATAGCATAAAATGGAAAATAGTACTCTGAAATTTTTGTGTTCTTACCATATAGAGATTTATATTTTATAAGCAATTTTGTATCTGTTTAAAGTATTTTATTTCTTTTTGTTTGGATTCAAGAGGAATGTACAAGAAATGAAACTAAACAAGATTCTGGAAATTTTGTGTTAATGAAACTATAAGATATAATGCAATATTGAAAGAAAATAAAAATTTTAGTCTTCTGCCCTATTTTATTTTTGGCCGTGATATATATATTAGGTAGTAGTTGTTGATATTTGTATAAATTGTTATGTGTATTATTTATTAAAAGAGTTTGAATAAATGAATGATTTTTGATCTCTGAGGTTTTATTGCAAATATGAAATGATGTTGGTGTTATAAAAGTAAATGAAAAACTTTCTGAATTTTTTTTGGTGTTAACAGGGAAGTATAATTTAATTTTTGATTAAAAGTTACATGGTTTATAAGATTTGGTTTGATAAATTTAGGAGTAAGTAAGTAATTCTTATCTTATGATTGTGGAAATGTCTGACTATGTGGTTAGTATAATTTGTAAACTAGTTACTGTACAAAAGTAAATTTTCTTAAAAAGTGATTATCTTTGTGTCAAATTGATTATTTTGAGTATATGGAATTATGTGCCTAAAGTATACATGTGTATTTGAAAAATTTAAAAAGTACTCTTTTATGTATATATGAGGTTGGCCGAATTTATGTTTGATTATTTTTAATTGATCTTTCTGATGTGAATAAATGTGTAGTGTCCTGGAACACTATATGTCCTTAACCCTCCAAGTGCTCAAGATTATGGAAACCAGGAGCCCATGAGAGGATCAAGTATTAATATATGACTTTGTGGTGTTTCTGCAGTTCCAGTTGGGAAAAGCAGGATCTCCCTTAGTCAACTTGTGTGTGCAGAGTGTCAACTTAGGGATGAGAGTACGTACCAGAAACCCTAGCTGTAATGAGCTATTTATAGGGTTTGGAGGAGGCAGACATGGGCCGTTTGGGCCCTATATCTGTTGAGATAATAACGGAAGTTTATGCTCTGAGAATCTGGTTAGGATCAGCTGAAGATCTCATGTCTAGTGTAACACCCCGCATTTTTCCCGTACGTGCGTAAACGATTTTTAACGAAAGAAATCTTGAAACGATGATTTTTCAGAAAAAGTATCATCATGAGAAAGAAATAAAGTGCTTATTTCCATGGATTTTTATAAAGCAAGATATTTTATAAAAGAAAAGCAAATGATTGTGTTAAGATGGAAATTGAATTAATAAATTGTGATTTCTATTAGAAATGTGATTTTTGGATTTTCTGGAGTGATTTATAAAATTTTATTTTCTGAACCTAAGAAAAACGAATTTTTAAGAAAATGTGTTTTGGTGGTGATATCTTGGTATGAGATTTGTGTGGTATGTGTTTGAGTTAATATGTGTGTATGTGTTACGGTTTGTGTATATAAACGTATTTTGTAGGTGCATGATATGAGTGTGCATTATGTGATAAATTTTTATATGCTCGAAGTATGTGTGAGGCGTGGGAATGACTATAAAAAGGTGATTTCCTAGAATTAATTGCATTAGTATATGAATTAGTATTTTAAGTAAAAATGATTAGGAATAAATTAATGATTTAGGAAGTAAAAATGTATGTGACATGTGTGAGTGTGTGAGGATGCCACGGTTGTGTGTGTGTGTGTATAGGTTACACGTTTGTGCTTGTGCATGAAGGTGTATGTGTCATTTGCATGTGCATAATATGTGTGTGTGCTATGTGTATGTCGTGTGTGTGGGAACTAAGTAACTAGAACCAAACCAAACCAAATTGGAAAGAAAACCCTAACTAGAACTCAACTAATGGTTAGCCCTAAATGACCCCTAGTAACCTAGACCACATCACCATGTCCCCTTGACTTTGGCAACCTTAGCCATGCAGCTTTTTGCAAGGACCAATTCGCCCTCCTTAGTGTGCATGAACCGAAAAATAACCAAGGGCAAAGGAGGAAGATTCGTGAGTCCATATATGCATGAAGTCTTGATTCATTTCCTTTCACCCATTTTCATTTTTCGCCTTTCCAAACACAAACACTTCTCTAAAGGACTCATCAAACCTTTAGAGAGAATAAGAAAAGAAATAGAGAAAGAAAAAGAAAGTGTTGGCCGTGAGCCTTAGGAGAAGAAGAAGGAGATCCACCTTAGATCAAACCTTTCCCTTTGAAGATCAAGAGTGTTAGAAGCCAAGAGACCACCCTTCTTGCTAGGAAATTCGAAGAACAAGAGGAATAAATGTAATAGTTTAGCTTTCCCTTTTAGTTGTAGATCCCCTTTTTATTTCTTCTTGCATGTTCATTTCTATGCTTTGTAAGGTGAATTTGTGTATTATTCTTTCTTGATCTTGAACTTTTTTGGACTGAAAGTAAGTTGTAATAATTGTAGCTCTATGTGTGATTCGGTTTATATATTTTCTTGCTAGATCTTAATGTTTTCTTAGCTAAAACTTAAAAGATCTAGAGTTTTGTTTAAGTTTTATGAAGCTTGACATAGATCCTTCTTGCATGTATGTTTTTCTTATCCTAAATCATGATCTATGTATGTTTATGTGTTTATTTGACAAATCAATCCATGATCTAAGTTTAATAAAATTATTTGGTCTTGTATGTGAATTTCTTATTAAAGCCCTGAGCCATGTTACTTTTAAGAAATGATTGGCTTTGAGATCTTTTGACTAGCATGATAAAATTTTCTTGCTTAAACGATGATCAAAGGTGTGTTTGTGTGATTCTTCATGAATAAATAAATGATTTAAATTTGTTTGAAAATATAGTTGAGATCTATGGTTTTGTATGATGAGTTAATGGTGACTTTGTTGATCTATGTGCATGTATTCTATGATCCATACCCTTAGAGCATGCATGTTAATTATGAGTAGAAAAATCATGTTTTCATATAATGCATGTCTCGGTTTTTTCAAAGAGAAAATTAAATAACCAAGTTTTACAATGATCTTGGAGTATGAACATGATTTAGTCTAAGTATTTGATGTCATGTGTGCTATGTTTTTATGAGAAGCCATTCGGCCATACTTGACAAAAGTGAATCTCATGTTTTTATTATGAGAAAAGCTAATGCATGTGTAGGATAAGGTTAGATCTAATGATTCTAAGTACATGCATATGATTTTAAAGGTTTAAATGTAATTTTGATTTTTATTTGAAAAAAATAAATAATGAACTTGAGTTTTGTTAAAAATCTTGCTTTGATAAAGTAATTTGGTGAAATGTCTTGAGGAGTTTGTTTTGAATTCCTACATGTCTTGATGATTAATTTTGTGACTTTGTGTAATTGAAAAAGTGAATAAGACCTTGCATTCTTGCATATAGCATTCGGCTATGAGGAGAAAGAATAGGAAACTATATTTAATCCTTGTTTAGGTTGCATTTAGGATGAGATTAGCTTAAATTGAGAACATAGGAATACATGCATTAAGTAATTGAATATGTGAGGTGAATTGTGATTGATTTTCCTTCTTCAAGCTCTCGGTTGTAATCTAAAAAGAAAAATAAAAATGAAACTTTGAAATGATTGTGCTGTAACTTGTGGTTTGATTTAAATTTGTGAATTTTCCTTTTAATACCTTCGGTTTTTAATCTAATAAGAAAAGAAAATAATTTCATTTGCTTTGTGCTTTTATGTGTGCATTAATTCATGTAAAATATCACCTAAATGATTCGGCCACAGTGTGCTAATATAGTTAGGGAAATTTGTTTGCATGAACTGACCTTTGTGAATGATTATGTGTTTATGTGCATGATGTTATGTGTGTGATTGGAATGATATGTTGTGGGTTGCTTGATTTTATCTTCGGTTTTATTAGAAATAAAATAAATAAATTGATTTAGTAAATGATTTTTAGTAACTCAAAGTGTGACTTGCATTGTATGATGTGTGAATGTTTGATAAGTGATGTGTTGTTTTTATTTCCAAAGGATTGAAAAATGTTTTACTGGAAAAGTATAATTTAAGAAACTTAAATTGATTTTACTAAGTTTTGAACTTTGATTTTTATAACATGAACACTTTAAAGAATGAATTCCGTTTAGGTAAATAAATTATTTTCGAAGTTTTCTTGAAAACGTTTTGTTTGATTCGGATTTAAAAACTTTTGAAATGTAAACAACGTGTTTTCAAAGAGAAATGATTTCAAAGTGTTTTCTATAAAAAAACAAATTAAATGAATTCGTTAAAACGTTCCTAACGCACGGGGAAAAATGCTATAGTTCGGACGACCGGCGCAAAGGAAACGAGACGGGATTAGCGATCGGGAAATCTCGGAAGACGCCGTGGTAGTAGGTAACTTATTAAGATGTCCAATCATCTCAAAGGTTGGACTCCAATCTCATTTAGCGTAGTGGTGTATGTGATAGCAATTGTTTGATTGTGTGTTTGGCTATCCACCCGAACGGCTGAGATTGGTTTATTTATGATGTTATGTTTCTGATTGATTATGTTTGAATTATTTCTCATGTTTTGCAAATGATTTATTGGTTATGTTATGATTGAGATACGTTGGTGTGCTGAATAATGGGTTGATAAGCATAAATTGTGAAAGTAAGAATTTCGAATGAAAGAAGAGCAATAAGGAAGGTTGTATAAGTAAGGAAAAATGATGAGAAGTTAAAATTTATTGGCAAAGAGAGAAAGAGGTGAGACTGAGAAAGAGTTGTGAATGTGAGACGAGTTATGGAAGAGAGTTGAGTTATGGAAGTAAGACGTGGTATGGCTCTGGTTGTTTTTGGTTTTAGTGTGGGACTAGTGTTGAGTTGTGCTTGCTCCTCCATTAGCGCCCCGCAAAAATGTGATTTCTTGTTTTCATTTTTGGGAAGAAGCTTAGTGTTGATTTGAGCTTGCTCCTCCATTAACACTCACCCAAAAATGTGATTTTTGAAAACAGTTTTTGAAAAGAGATTTTTGAAAAGAATGGTGAAAAGAAATTTTTGGAAAAAGGTTTACAAAAAAAAAATAAAAAGTTTTGAGAAAAGGTATATTTTGGAAAAAGTTTTTGGAATCAATCTTTTAATAAAGTTTTGAAATGATATTTTGGAAAAGTCTTTTTGAACAACATTTTTGGAAACAGTTTTATGAAATGACATTTTGGAGAAAAGGTTTGTGAAAACCAGATTTGTGAAAGGGGTTTTGTGAAGGCTTTTGGAAATAGTATTTTTATGAAAGTTTTGGAAAGGAAGTGGTGAAATTATATTTTGAAACAGTTTTACGAAAAAGTATTTTTGGAGAAAAATAAAGGAATGAGTTTTGAGAAAGTGATGAGATGAGATGAGCAAGAGTGTGATATGAGATACTGGAATGTGATGTGATGAATTGGGGAAGAGTTTGTACGATTAGTGGTCGGGCTTCGTTGAAGGGATGCACCAAGGACAAGCCGACTGTTAGGATTAAACCGTTATAAAAACTTTAAAATCCTTAAGCCTTAGAAGACTATTAAAAGACATGAATAATGCGGTGAGATATGAGTGTGTTGTCGAAGTAGTGGAGAGGAAGATACCCCGGAGTATCTGCGGATATTCGGGTTGTGATTGCAATAGGGGAGGGTAAGGACGGTGATACATCAAGAAGCCTTGAGTTCTATTCTAGGCGGAACGAATTCCACATGTGGTACGGGCAGATCGGTCCTATGCCGTGGTGAGTTCTGCAGGCCAACTAGAATAGTACTGTCGCCCCCTATGCCAATTCGAGAACAGTGAGAGGGACTGGAACGGGACATTTGTGATTGCCGCTGAGAGCGTGCATTTATGTTATGATTGAAATGATTATGATTTGAGGCTGAGACCTCCTGGCCTGGGGCCATCTGTTGTGTGACAGCTATCGTGTCCGCGTGGTAAAGGTCCTGTACTCCTGTTTGCTTCCGACTAGGTGTGGATGGATGACCGAGGAGATGTAGACGTGAGTGCCGTTTTCCTCAATGATGGTTCCCCAAGTCATTGAGTGAGTTGAAATAATAAGACTTAATAACTTAAAGATTTGAAAAGGAAAGTACAGTAACGATATTGAGTATTGAGTATTGAGTTGAGAAAGGAGAATGAGATAGAGTATATATGATGATGATGATGAGATATGATGATGATGTTGATTGTGTTTGTTTATATGTTTTGTTTGTTATTTATTGCTTTATCTTAATAATTGCCTATCGTAAACCCACATAGTCGACATTACATGTTCTGGGTAGCTCACTCTCTCCCATATGTCTATTGGGTATCAGGAAATTTCTGTATGGTTCTTAGATGGAGAAACTGTTAGCTCGTTATGAAGAGGAGAAGGAAACACGGGAAGCTGCTATGGAATGTATCTCCGAGGAGACTAAAGAGGATGATTCGACTGACGATTCGAGGATTTGACTGACCAATAATCAGAGTAGCGCGGCGGAAGCGTGAGTGGCGATGACTAGAAGTTCGGTAATCCCCTTTCAGAGTTTTGTACTTCCATTGCAAGTTACTTAAAGTCCTGGCTCTATCGTGCTGTAACCCCAACCAAAATTTATTTTAGTATTGATGCCTTGAAAGGAGTAAACGGGCTGTGTTTTGAACAATGTTTTTGAAAACGAGTTTCAAAGTGCGGTGTCATGTGACATCTCGGTTTGGAACTTGGAAGGTGTTGTGCAAAGTGAGAACATAAGTTTTAATGGTAACTATGTTTTGAAAGTCAAAATGTTCTCATCTTGCATAACACTTGTTTTAAAAAAAACAAGAAAAAAAAAATTTGGCCCTAATTTTCACTACAAACAGTTGTGGTTTTCAAGTTGAAAAATCGGGGTGTTACATCTAGGCTGTTAGCGAGAATCTAGGAGAGATTTGTGGAAGGGATAAGAAGCCTTGATAAGACTGAGTCTATCCTCAAGCCGATGGTATGTCTCGGCCCTAGAGTCCCGAGCCTGATGAGTTGAGGACCGATTGTAAGGCTCGGCCCCATCAAGTCCGAGCCTGGTCCTTCGGTGTGCTCGGAGTCCATGGGTCCGAGCGAGGGACGTTCACGCTTAGCCAATCGAGGGAAGTGCCCTTAAAGAATCCCTTGGATAAGGCTTGAGTCCGTGTCTGGTCGGCAGACCCTACAAGCCCCCCAGCTCGTAAGACTTTGGGAAGTCTGTGACGAGGTAGCAAGTGTTTAGGGTTGAACTTTCCGGATGTCTCGTGACAACTGTAATTATGCCGCCTGTTTCGAGATGACGTTTTGGGTTCTCTAGGTCCGGCGCATTCCCTTATAAGTTGTGCCAAATCATTTCAAATTTTGAAATTTGAAAAAGCGCCTCTTTGTAACTGCCACGTCTCATTATGTGAGTGGCTGAGTGGGGTAATGGGCTTTTGATCCACCCAGGCCCATACTTGGGGGAAACCGAAAGGTTTTGGGGGTTTCTTCGAATCCCTTACTCCACACCATTCACTTCAAACTATCAACTTCGCACCAAAATCTCTCCCATTCTCTCAAACTTGCTCCCTCATTTCTTCCCAAGGAACCAGAAACTCACTCCACTCTCAAGCTTATTCCTGCTGCTACTTGTCCATCACATCCAATTTTTCCAGAAACTCACTCAAAAACAGGTAGTCTTTCTTTTTTTCAACTCAAATGCTCTATTTTTGGTTCTGCTTTTTTCTTTTTCTATTCGTTGAAAGGGTTTCGCATTTCTGGGTCTTGCAGGGATTTTGGGGTTTTTGTTCTAGGTAGATAGTGTCAGGCGTTTTTTATTTCTGAATCATGAAAGGCTGGAGGGATTGGAAGAGGATTTATCACGAACTTTGTAGGGAAATAGGAGAGGAACCTTCTAGTGGCAGTGATAACACTTTTTCTGGGAGTTCTGGGGATTCTGTGAAAGAGCCTGTTCCAATAGGAATTAGTTCTGATAGTGACGATATAGTAGATCCTCCTTCCCCCCTTCATGATGATGGATCCAACGAGTCATCCGAGGTAGGACCATTAACCGTAGAATTTCCTTCTGATCCCGCCGAGGACAACGCTAGGTCCGTGCACCATTTCTTGGATCAGTGTTTTGTTGTTCCCAGGGCCTTTGGTTGAGGCAAGTTTGGAAAGAATGTCTGCTCGGCCATTGCTTTCTCTTGGGATGTGGCAAAATTCGACCTTGGCAAACTCTGAAGACAGGAACTTCACCTTCTCAAGATACTTCTGAAGGATGGGTTCCTTAGCTTGATAATCCCCCTTTACTTGCGAAACCACCAACTGAGAATCGTTGAAAATCTTCACCTCTCGGGCCCCTACATCTTTTGCCATTCTCAGACCAGCCATTACAGCTTCATATTCCGCCTGATTATTCGAAGTTGGAAATACGAACTTCAAAGAATATTCAAGGGTTACTCCCTCGGAATTTTCTAAAATTATCCCAGCACCTGCTCCGAGCTTGTTGCTCGATCCGTCTACATAAATACTCCAGTCCAAGTTTGAGCTCGTCAATGGCTCAGTAAACTCGGAAAGAAAATCAGCTAGGACCTGGGACTTCATTGCCTTCCTCGATTCGTAAGTGATGTTGAATTCAGAAAGTTCAATGGCCCAAGTCACCATCCTTCCTGTCAGGTCGGGTTTTTGAAGAATCTGACGGATCGGCTGAGCTGTTCTGACATTGATGCGGTGGCTTTGGAAGTATTGACGCAGTCTTCTGGCCGTGATAACCAAACAAAACGCCAATTTTTCTACCTTCTGATACCTCAGCTCTGGCCCTTGAAGTGCTCGACTAACGAAATAGACTGGAGATTCTTTGCCTGACTCCTCCCGAACCAGAACCGAACTGACCACCGAATCACCCACTGATAAGTAGAGGAACAGAATTTCTCCACTTACAGGACTGGATAAGATTGGAGGGGATGCAAGATATTGCTTAAGGTCAGTGAAGGCCTTTTCGCATACCTCGTTCCACTCAAAAGTCTTTTCCTTCTCCTTCCTTAACAGCTTGTACCATGGTAGAGCCTTCCGAGTTGACTGAGATAAAAATCTAGAAAGAGCCGCAACCCGACCTGCCAGCTGTTGCACACCCTTGATATCAGATGGACTTTTCATCTCGAGAATGGCTCGGCACTTCTCTGGATTTGCCTCGATCCCTCGTTCGGTGAGCATAAACCCTAAGAATGAGCCAGCGGGAACCCCAAACGTGCATTTTTCCGGATTCAACCTCATACCAAACTGTCGAATCCTTCTCATAATGACCTTCAAATCCTTAGCATGGTCTTTTTCCTTCAAGCTCTTTGCAATCATATCATCGATGTATACCTCCATTTTGGGCCCGATCAATGGGCCGAAGACTTTGTTCATCATTCGCTGGTAAGTTGCCCCAGTGTTTTTAAGTCCGAAGGGCATGACATTGTAACAATACGTAGCTTTTTCAGTGACGAACGAAGTCTTTACCTGATCCGGGGGATACATCGGTATCTGATTGTAACCCGAATAAGCGTCCATGAATGATAGCCTCTGATACCCTGCCGAGCTATCAACCAGTTTGTCTATGAAGGGAAGTGGGTATTGATCCTTGGGGCAGACCTTGTTCAGGTCTGTGTAATCCACGCACATTCTCCATTTTCCATTGGACTTCTTGACCAGTACGGGATTAGCCAACCAATCAGTGTATACCACTTCCTTGATAAACCCTGCCTCGAGCAGCTCGGCAACCTTTTCTTCTGTTGCTTGAGCCTTCTCTGTTCCGACCCGCCTTTTCTTCTGACAGACCGGCTTGGCTCCAGGGTACACACTTAACTTGTGGCAGATGAAGTTCGGATCGATTCCTGGCATGTCTGCCGAGGTCCAAGCAAACAAGTCTTTGTTTTCTACCAGTAGTTCAGTTAGCTCTCTTTCGACTTCCTCAGCAAGGCCAACACCAATCTTGACGCAACGGGATGGATCGGAACCCAAAATCACCTTCTTGAAGTCCCCTTGAGGAATTGGTCTCATTTCGTCCTCCTCCCTTACGTCGAGATCTGCTAGATTAACACTCCCTTTGTTGAGAACATCTTGCATAATCTTCTCATCATCATCAAGCTTCAGTTTACCGAGGCTGACATTATAACACTTCCGAGCCAGCTCTTGTTCGGAACGTACCGTTACCACCCTATCGTCTGACCCTGGAAACTTCATTGCTAAGTGGACAGTTGATACAACGGCACCAAAGGATTGGAGTGCAGTACGACCAAGGATGGCGTTGTATGCCGACGGGGCATGGACAGCTAGCCACTTCACTATCTCAGTTCGAGCAGATGGTTGCTCCCCCATAGTTACTGGAAGATGGATGTGACCTAAGGGAACAATCGAATGGCCTGTAAAGCCAATCAAACTCCCCTTGAATGGAGTTAAGTCATATCTTTTCAATTTCAAGGCCTCGAATAGATCCAAAAACATAATGTCTATCGAACTTCCCTGGTCAACGAGTATTCTTTTCACTTCATAGTTGCCGAGCCTGGCCGTAACCACCATTGGGTCGTTGTGGTCTTGAATGATGTCAGCAAAATCCTCGTCGCTGAAGCTGATGACAATGTTCTTCTTTTTGGGCTTCTGGATTGGTCGGCTGGCCACCGAAAGGACCTGCCCGACATACTTCTTTCGATCTCCTCTCCTTTCCCCTCCACCTGCAAATCCTCCAGCAACGGTATTTATCAGGAAAGTTTCTCGACCCTTATCCTGCTCGGATAGTAGGGCGGAAGCTCCCCCTGTAGGTGGTGAAGGGCTTTTGTCTTTTCGTTTCTGTTCAGATCTAGGCGGGGAATGGCTTCTTCTCTTCACACGCTTCCGTAGTGCTTCACCAATTTATTGCTGGAGTTTTCCATCCCTTACCATCTCTTCAATCAAATCCTTTAGTTGGGTACACTGATCGGTGGTATGCCCCCATCCGCCGTGATGATCGCAATACTTCGTCTTATCCTTTTGAGCAGTTTTTCTCAAAGCTGGAGGCCGAGTGATGTTACGCATCTCGGTATTCATAGTCTCACGAAGGATTTGACTCCTCGGGACTGTGAGCAGGGTATATTCATCATGCTTGCCTTTTGGAGGCAGTTTTTCTCCTCTTTCTCTCTTGTCCTTCCTCCCCCTATCTCGAAAACGATCGCTTTGACGAGGGTCGTTTTGACGAGATCGTTGTTCTTGACGCTCCTCCCTACCTCGTGCCGCAGTACTGATCCTGTGGAATTCTTCCAGATTAACGAATTTTCTAGATCTTTCCCTGAACTCGGCCATATCTTTTGGTGGTTCTCTAATCAAACAATCTTTGAAATCCCCATCACGCAATCCCTGGGTGAGCAGAAGGACCGATACTCCAGATTGCAGTACTGATATGCCACTGGCCTCTTGTTGATACCGAGCTAGGTAGTCGCGTAAAGACTCGTCAGGTCTCTGTGCAACTCCAGCTAATGAATGATCTGACCTCGGCTGCGACATACAAGTTGTGTATCTATTCAGGAATGCTTTTCTAAGCTCAGCCCAAGAACGAATCGAATTAGCAGGTAGAGAGTTGAACCACCTCAAAGGTGCCGAGCCCAGAGTCATCGAGAAAGCTCGGCACTTCATGCAATCCCCTCCTCCATAAAACATCATGGAAGACTCATAAGCCGCCATGTGGTCCATCAGATCAGTTGTTCCCGTGTACCGTGAGATATTCTAATGGCCCACGTAAGTCTGCGGGGTTTGGAATGCCATAATTTCAGCAGTGAAAGTGTGCCCAAGATGGGGATCCGTACCAACACGCTCAGGAACCACGTTTGGGTTAAGTGGTGGGGGTTGAGGAAGGTTGTTCGGGTTGCCGAGAGGCACGTGAGGCCCTAGCTCGGCTATTCTTGCCATGCTCTGTTGTTGAAGGGTGGCAATAGCCGGGTTTTGCTTCTCAATCAGGGAAGTCTAGGTTCTTAAGATCTCCATAATTGACTCTTCTCTTCTTCTGGCCGAGGAGGTAGTCACATAAGATCTACCTTCTGTTTCGGAACGTTGTCCCCCTTGAAGTGTTCCAAAACGGCCCCTAGTCAAGTGAGGTATTTCCCTGTCAGATCGCTCGGCTCGGGAATGATCGTGTCGAGCAGAACGCTCAACTCGCCGATCTTCACCAGTTCGTGATCCAGCAGGGGCCCTCCGAGACTGATGTGGTCCAGAATCTGCTGTATCATGCCATTCTGAAACATGGCCCTCCGGAACGGTGCGAGGGTTGGATCGGCCTCCGCCACCTTCCACAAGGGGAGGAACCGTGGCCTGAACAACCAGTGGAACACGAGGAGCATTAGCCTGAACCACCGGAGGAACCGGAGGAGCATTAGCCTGATTGCCCTCAGTAGGCTCTCCTTTGGCGATTTTGTCCCTAATGTTTCCTCTATTCTTAGGTGGCCTCCCCCGTTGGCGAGGGGGTCCTCCACGGGCGATTTTGTCCCTAACGTTGCCACCATTATTAGGTGGTCTCCCACGGAGGTGACGGCAGAGAACTTCTTGCCCTTGATTATCGCTGTCGTTTGCCATGAATACGGTGGATGTGGGAATACTGGTTATTCGTTTCCCACAGACGGCGCCAATGTAGTGTCCTGGAACACTATCTGTCCTTAACCCTCTAAGTGCTCAAGATTATGGAAACCAGGAGCCCAAGAGAGGATCAAGTATTAATATATGACTTTGTGGTGTTTCTGCAGTTCCAGTTGGGAAAAGCAGGATCTCCCTTAGTCAACTTGTGTGTGCAGAGTGTCAACTTAGGGATGAGAGTACGTACCTGAAACCCTAGCTGTAATGAGCTATTTATAGGGTTTGGAGGAGGCTGACATGGGCCATTTGGGCCCTATATCAGAGCTGTGCTGAACCAGGACTCTGTTGAGATAATATTGAAAGTTTATGCTCTGAGAATCTGGTTAGGATCAGCTGAAGATCTCATGTCTAGGCTGTTAGCGAGAATCTAGGAGAGATTTGCGGAAGGGATAAGAAGCCTTGATAAGACTAAGTCTATCCTCAAGCCGACGATATGTCTCGGCCCTAGAGTCCCGAGCTTGATGAGTTGAGGACCGATTGTAAGGCTCGGCCCCATCAAGTCCGAGCCTGGTCCTTCGGTGTGCTCGGAGTCCATGGGTCCGAGCGAGGGACGTTCACGCTTAGTCAATCGAGGGAAGTGCCCTTAAACAATCCCTTGGATAAGGCTTGAGTCCGTGTCTGGTCGACAGACCCTACAAAATGATTATCAGTGTGTACTAGGTATTCTGATAAAAAATATATTTAGATCTAGAAATTTTCTTAATGCTGAAAAGTATTATTTTCATAAGGTATAAGGCTTCAAATAATAATTTTTATAGGTGTGTACTATGCTTAATTGTTTATATATAATTACAGTATGTATAGGAATGTTAGAGTCTGTTAGTTTAAACTTTTGAAGTAATACAACTAGACTTAAGGTATCTGTCCAGCAAACCAATATGCTTTATTTTAATCATGTTTAATCATTTTATCATAGTAGAACTTGTAAGGAATTTTTAGGAAAAAGTGGCATGTGTTTTCAATGAACTGTTTAGGAGAAAATTGATATTTTAGAAATTCTGTATGTGTTGTCCAAGATTGTAAAATAGTTGCATCAAGGATGAAAATCATTTTTGAGATAATTGGTAATGTATGCTTTATGATAAAATTTTTATTATAAGTATTTAAAAATGATTTTGTGAATGTACTGATGCTTGAAAATGAATTTTCTGTAATATGCTTGTAGTTTGTAATTTAATCTAATTAATGATAGAAAAAGTACTTTGTGTAAGACCCGGGCTGATGACGGCGGGGAGTGATCGCCGGTGCAAGAGGCACGGACAAGGAGCAACTCCTGACAGGCTTCTAAGGGAGGGTACATGAATGAACCGGCACATCAGAATGAGAGGGTGATCCTGAGACTGTGTAGGTATGGGACTACATAGTACAAGAAGGCTGAAATGAATTGATTGGTACTACCCACATCAACAAGATGCATCTTCTTTTCGGTATCCCATCACATAAGAACTCCATGCTTAAGCGTGCTTGACTTGGGGTAATTTGACCTCCTGGGAAGTTTCCCGGGAAGCGTGTGAGTGAGGACAAAGCACGCTGAAAAGACCCATGTTCGTATGTGGGGATAGTCGCAATCCATTTGCCTGCCAGGGACGTTACAAATGGTATCAGAGCGGCTCCTCTCCCAGTACGGTGTGGTTCGGGGACGAACCAGGCGGAAGCTGGTGGGCATGTAAGACCCGGGCTGATGAGGGCGGGGAGTGATCGCCGGTGCAAGAGGCACGGACAAGGAGCGACTCCTGACAGGCTTCTAAGGAAGGGGTACATGAATGAACCGGCACATCAGAATGAGAGGGTGATCCTGAGACTGTGTAGGTATGGGACTACATAGTACAGGAAGGCTTAAATGAATTGATTGGTACTACCCATATCAACAAGATGCATCTTCTTTTCGGTTTCCCATCACTTCAGAACTCCATGGTTAAGCGTGCTTGACTTGGGGTAATTCTGGGATGGGTGACCTCCTGGGAAGTTTCCCGGGAAGCGTGCGAATGAGGACAAAGGACGCTGAAAAGACCCGTGTTGGTATGTGGGGATAGTCGCAATCCATTTGCCTGCCAGGGACGTTACACTTTGAACTTTGAATGCTTGAATCTATGTTCTCATTTAGTTATATGTGTTTGTAACATGATTTTGCAAGATTTGTTTACTGCTTGATTTGATTTAAAATTTGCATCAAAAGAAAAATACTTTAAATTCATGCTGTATGTATAATATGGTCATGGTAGTTGTTATAAGGTGCTTAGAAGTGAGATTTATAGTAAAGGAAAAATTGAGATTTATTCTTAAGGATGTTATGATTATATTTTAAAAGTTATATTTCGATTGGAAAAAGTTTTCATGATTTAAAAGCTAAAAAGAAAAAGTGATTTCCTAATACTGTAGTCTGTGTTTAATTTTCAAAAGTTTTGGATTTTTAAAGGAGTAATTTATTTTCTAAGAGTTTACGTATATTTTTAAGATGTCAAAGATTTTTAAGAAAATAGTGTTTGTCCAAAAGCTATAGTAATAATTAATTTTAAGTTGATATAGATATTTATATAGCTATTTTGTAAATGTGGTTTGATTAGAGGTTTGCAATCGGAAAACGATAGCGCTACTGTGAATCAAGCAGATCTTAATCCTTGCACATCATACTAAGGTGAGAGAGCAATTTCCTTTAGACAAAATGGCACTAAGGATTACACTAGGATGATTTCGACCATCTCAAAAGTCGGAATCCGAGTTACGTGTCAAGACACGAGACGACAATTGATTGTGAATGCTTAGTCGTCCTTCGTGCGATAGTAACTCTGTGTATGATGTTATTATGACTATATTTTATTATGCTATTATAAATATGAGATGTTGTTTAATTGAATTTGGAAATGATATGATTATGTTGTAAATATTCCAATGAGATTGTGCAATTGTGATATGTTATATAAGTTATGAAAGATTATTGATTAAGAGTTTTGATCATGGAAATATTGAAAGGAACAAGACGTTATATTTTTATTGTTTAAGAGAATCTATAAATGATTAATGTTGTGTCAATGCGAAAGAAATGATTATGTACAGTGATGGTGCATCGTGGCACATTGACTTGTAATTATTCCCCTTAAGTGGCAAATCACGTGAATAACTGTGTCGTGATTTTGTCTTGTGGATTCCACTGTACAAAAGAGAGTTTTGCTGTGGTCCCTTAGAGGTCGAGGCCCGTTAGAAGCGCGCCTTAGAATGGGTCGACCAACCTAGGATAATAAAAGACTTAAAAGATTTAAAATACCTTTAAGCTTTAATCCTTTCTAACTACGCTGTGAGAGAAGTAGTGGAGACAAAAGATACCGTATGCTTGGAGGTCGTGCA
Source organism: Crotalaria pallida (assembly GCA_037953625.1). NCBI lineage: Eukaryota > Viridiplantae > Streptophyta > Magnoliopsida > Fabales > Fabaceae > Crotalaria > Crotalaria pallida. Next base: position 32,865,133 of record CM075653.1, read on the forward strand.
TCCCTCCAAGTGGTAATTGTTGTAAAATCAAGTCTTTGATTAAGGTGGATTAATTTTGATGATGACAATGTAATTAAATTATGGACCTAAAGTGAAGAATGCAAGCCCAACATTAAAGAAGATCAAGTGCTTAGTTAATTATTCATTCTCATTTAATTTTATTGTATTGTATTTTATTTATGAGAGTGGGTAGTTTAGGTTTTTATTCTCACATAAGGTCAAATGATATTCATGCATGAAAGGTTGAGATTAAAACCAATTAGACTTGAGAAGAGAATTGAAAACAATGTTAGAAAAACTTAATTTTTCCAACATTGAGCAATTCACTCGAGTGATTTATGAATTTTCAGTAATATAGCCGTTGGATAAAGTAAAAAGGCAACACTATCAGAGTTGACTAAAACACTCGAGTGTTTTCAAAAAGACTCGAGTGATTTAGATCTGTCAGCAAATTTTTTAAACGTTAGAAGAGGACAAAAAGGAAGAATAACTTGGTTTTTCCTTCCCTTTTGTCCCCTAACTTATATTCTGAATAGTGGCCATTATCCAAGAACAAGCTTACATTCTTTCATTGATTCTCTCTCTCTCAAGTGTTAAAATCATTTTCTCTCTCTAAACTCAACCAAGCATTCATCTTTATTATTTGTCTTAGTGAGTTAAGAGAGTGTGCTTCATTTGTAAGAGAATTATTTGTTGTAAAATTCTCAAACACTCAAACACTTTAGCTTGTTTAGAAAATCTTGGTGAGGTATCCAAGTACTTGGTGAGGTATCCAAGTTCTCAAGTCTTGGGAGGTTCTCAAGCACAAAGACTAAGAGGATTCTTAGCTTGGTGGGCTATTGGAGGTTCCAAGGAGCTTAAGAAGAAGGGACTCTTCATCACCAAATCAAGTTGGGGTAGAAAGTTCAAGAGTTTGGTACACTCTTTAAAAGGGTTAGGATTGAGTGAGGAATCTCAATTTATCCTTGTAATTTCTAACAATTTGATCACTAGTAGAAACTCCTAAGTTGATTAGGGGGACTAGATTAGCACTCTAGATTGAGTGTGAACCAGGATAAAATTGGTGTTGTCTCTCTCTTTTATAGCTTTCTTAGTTTTCAAGTAAAACCAAACCCTAAGTTCTCTAGAAAGGGGGCTTTTATAATTCTAGTAGCAATTGGTAGCAATTAACTTGTTTTCAACTTGTTTTAACTTAGTTTAATTGCCCTCTACTTTGATTTATATCTGCTCTGGATTAGTCTTTAAGAAATTGAATCATTTTGCTAAATTTCTCTGAAACTGCTCCTTTCTGTTCTGCATAAAACACTCGAGTGTTTTACAATTCACTCGAGTATTTCGAAGCATTTCACTCGAGTGTTCTTCATTTTCACGCGAGTGTTTTTCAGGTTTTGTGAAAAACGCGCGAGTGTTTTTAAATTCACTCGTGTAAATTGCCCAGTTTCAGAAAAACAAGCTTTTGATCAATTATCTTTTAATTGCACCGAAAATTAGTCACTGTTGCTTCCATATTACTATTCACCCCCCCTCTAGTAATTGCTAAGCCCGCTTGTTGGTTTCCAACAAGTGGTATCAGAGCTCGGTCGAAAGATCGAGCATAAAAGCTTTTTCGAAAAAGATCCTTTTGGAAACAAATGGGCTCTAGCAATCAACATGAAGGGTCTATGTCTCTTAACCGACCTTCATTCTTCAATGGTGAAGATTATACTTATTGGAAGGTTAGGATGAGAGTCTTTGTAGAAGCAATAGACACCGGTATTTGGGATGCAATTGAAAAAGGTCCTTATATTCCTAGAAGAGTGGTTAATGGTGAAGCCATTGTTATTCCTAGGACAAGTTGGAATGAAGATGATAAAAATAAAGTTTCATATGATTTAAAAGCTAAAAATATCATCTTCTCCGCTTTGTCCAAAAATGAATTTCATAGGATTTCACAATGTCAATCGGCTAAAGAAATGTGGGATACCTTGCAAATTACTCATGAGGGAACTAGTGAAGTTAGAGACTCAAGATTAAATGCTTTAACTCATGAATATGAGCTCTTTCATATGTTCCCTAATTAGTCTATCAATGATATGCAAACAAGGTTCACACATATCGTTAACCAATTGATTGGCTTAGGAAAGGAATTTAGAGATGGTGAAACTACTAACAAAGTCTTGAGATGTCTTGATAGGAGATGGCAACCTAAGGTGACCGCCATCAAGGAAGCTAAGGATGTAAAATCTATGGACTTGACCACCTTGTTTGGAAAGCTCCGAGAACATGAGAAGGAACTATCAAGACTTCACCTAAATGAAGATTCGGACAAGAAAAAGAAGAGCATATCTTTAAAAGCAGCAACCAAAATGTCAAAAGAGGATGAAGATGAATCTTCAAGTGAAGGCTCCGATCGTGCTCTAAATGAGGAAGACATTAGCATATTTGCCAAGAGGTTCAACAAATTCCTCAAAGGCAAAAAGGGTAGTTCATCATTCTCTAAGGACAAGAGACCTCAAGAAAAAAGATCCAAGGATAACAAGCAACGAAACAAGAGCTCAAGTGAGAGCGTGAAATGTCATGAGTGTGGTGGGGTAGGACACATAAAAATGGAATGTCCCACCTACTTGAGAAAGAATGAGAGGAAGACTCAAGATGGCAAGGGGAAAAGAGCTTACATTGTTTGGGATGAACCGGAAAAGGATTCCAAGTCATCCTCAAGTAGTTCGGATGATGAGGAAGCCAAGCTATGCCTCATGGCCAAGAATGACAATGAAGCCTCCTCAAGTAGTGAAAGAAAAGACAATGAGAGTGAGGATGAGGTATCATCTAATTATTCTGACACCTCCTCTCATACTATTTCTTATGATGATTTGCTAAATGAATATAATGAAATGCTCACTCAATTTGAAACACTTGCTAAAGTTAACAAAGAAAAAGGAAAGAAGCTTTTGGAGTATCAAAAGGAAATCAATGAATTAGAAAAATCTATTAATGATTTGAAACTCCAAAATGCATCCTTAGAACTTGCTAACTCTAGTCATGTTTGTGAGAATGCAAATCATTCATATGCCATCACTCATTGTGAAAAGTGTTGTGAGCTTGAAAAGGAAGTAAATTATTTAAAAATCAAACTCAACACTTTTAACAAAAGTGATGGAAACCTAGATCGGTTAATTGGTTCTCTTAGACACAATTCAAACAAAACCGGTCTAGGATATGTCCACAAGAAAAAGAAAAATAAAGTGGTTGGTTCATTCTCAAAAATTGATTTTACAAAGAAACCAACTTGCTTTTATTGAGGAAAATTTGGACATACAAACAATAAGTGCCATATCAAAAATTTTGGAATTCAAAATGGTTCTTATGTTTGGATTAAGAAGGAAGAATCATCCAAGACTAACAAAAAGGGACCCAACATAATTTGGGTACCCAAAATGAGCAAGTGATTGTGTCTTGTAGGTGTGCCTTAGAACCGGAAAGCAACTTTGGATACTTGATAGTGGTTGTTCTAGGCACATGACGGGAGATAAGCGACACTTCATTGAGCTTACTCCTAAGGAAAAGGGATATGTCACATATGGGGACAACTACAAAGGCAAAATACTTGGTATAGGTAAAATTGGTAATTCTTCCAACTTGGTTATTGATAATGTACTTTATGTTCAAGGATTAGAACATAATATTTTGAGCATTAGTCAATTATGTGATATTGGTAACCATGTATTATTTACCTCTACTCATTGTCTCATAAAAAGTGACAAAGATGAATCTATCAAATTTGTTGGAAAAAGGTCTAATAACACTTACATGGTTGAATTGAATAATATCACTTCTTTAGTTTCAAAATGTTTAATTAGCAAAGAAAGTGATACTTGGTTATGGCATCGTAGGACCGCTCACATTAATGTAAATCAACTTAAGAAACTTCAATCCAAAGACTTAGTAGTTGGTTTACCAAAGCTCAATTTTCAAATTAAAGGTGATTGCACTCCTTGCAAGAAGTGAAAACAAACTAAAAATCATTTTGGTTCCAAAAATGATGTGTCCACAACAAGACCATTGGAAATGCTTCATATGGACTTGTTTGGACCTTCTCAAGTAAAAAGCTTTGGTGGCAACTACTATGCCTTGGTGATTGTTGATGATTTTTCAAGATTTACATGGACATTATTTTTAAGTGCTAAGAGTGAGGCCTACAAGTCTTTTAAACGCCATATTAAGCTTGCACAAAACCAAGTAAACCAAAAAGTGATTATAATTCGAACCGACCATGGAGGTGAATTTGAAAACTATAAATTTGATAGATTTTGTGATAAGCATGGAATTGAGCACCAATATTCGGCACCTAGAACTCCACAACAAAATGGAGTTGTTGAGAGGAAAAATAGGGTGCTAGTGGAACTTGCTAGAACCATGTTAAATGATTCTCAAGTACCTCAATACTTTTGGGCCGATGTCGTTAATACGACTTGTTATGTAATGAATAGAATTTTAATTAGGCCCATGATAAAGAAAACCCCCTATGAGCTTTACGAAGGTAGAAAACCCAATATATCCCATTTCCATGTTTTTGGATGCAAAGTGTACATTTTAAACAATGGAAAAGATCAACTTGGAAATTTGATTCTAAATCGGATGAGGGAATATTTTTGGGTTACTCTTCTCATAGCAAAGCTTTTAGAGTTTATAATAAACGAACTATGACTATTGAAGAATCTATACATGTTGTTTTTAATGAGTCTTCGAAAGAAGATAGTGTTTTATGTGATGGTAGTGATGATGGACTTGAGAGTTCAAATGTTGACAAAGAGTTGGAAAAACCAAAGGATGAAGGAGAAGTCAAAGATGAACCTGATCCGGCTTGGAAAACGGTGAAAGCTCACCCTATTGACAACGTCATAGGAGACCTTTCAAAGGGAGTGTTAACTCATAGGTCAATTCAAAATATTTGTCACTTTGTTTCCTTTGTTTCTCAAATCGAACCAAATTCAATTAAAGAAGCAATTTAGGATGAACATTGGGTTATGGCCATGCAAGAAGAGCTAAATCAATTTGTTAGAAATGATGTTTGGGAATTAGTGCCTATACCCGGTGATCATACCGTAATTGGTTTAAAATGGATTTATAGAAATAAACTTGATGAATCCGGTTTGATTATAAGAAACAAAGCGAGACTTGTTGCCCAAGGGTACAACCAAGAAGAAGGTGTTGATTATGATGAGACCTTTGCTCCGGTTGCACGTCTTGAGGCAATCCGAATCTTGCTTGCCTTTGCATCAATTATGAATTTTACTCTTTATCAAATGGATGTCAAGAGTGCTTTCTTGAATGGTTTCATAAATGAAGAAGTGTATGTTAAGCAACCACCCGGTTTTGAAAGTCATGAGTTTCCAAACCATGTTTACAAGTTGAAAAAGGCACTTTATGGATTAAAGCAAGCTCCTAGAGCTTGGTATGATCGATTAAGTACCTTTTTATTAGAAAATGACTTTCAAAGAGGAAAGGTTGATAATACCCTATTCATTCATAAAACCAAAGAGGACATCTTGTTAGTGCAAATATATGTAGATGATATTATCTTTGGTGCCACTAACGTGTCCTTGTGTAGAAAGTTCTCTGATTTGATGAAAAAGGAATTTGAAATGTCCATGATGGGGGAGCTCAAGTTCTTCCTAGGACTTCAAATCAAGCAAGTCAAGGAGGGGATTTTTGTGCATCAAGGAAAATATTGCAAGGAGCTCCTTGGAAAATTCGGAATGGACAAATGCAAAGAAGCATACACTCCCATGAGCACATCATGCTACCTAGACAAGGATGACAAAGGTAAACCGGTTGATGTAAGTAAATATAGAGGCATGATAGGTAGTCTTCTATATCTTACCGCATCTAGACCGGATATTATGTTTTGTGTATGCATGTGTGCCCGTTTTCAAGCTAATCCTAAAGAATCACACCTATCCGCAGTTAAACATATTTTTAAATATCTTAAAGGAACAATTAACATCGGATTATGGTATCCTAGGGATGCTAGTCTTAGTTTAGTTGGCTATTCGGATTCTGACTTTGCAGGATGCAAGCTTGATCGCAAAAGCACTAGTGGTACTTGCCATTTATTGGGAAGTTCATTAGTGTCATGGTTTTCTAAAAAGCAAGCTTGTGTTGCTCTTTCCACCGCCGAAGCGGAATATATCGCCGCCGGTAGTTGTTGTGCTCAACTATTGTGGATGAAACAACAATTATCGGATTTTGGTTTAAAATTAGAAAGTGTTCCATTAAAATGCGATAACACGAGTGCCATCAATCTAACTAAGAATCCGGTATATCACTCAAGGACTAAACACATTGAAATTAGACATCATTTCCTAAGGGATCATGTTCAAAAGGGTGATTGCACAATTGAATTTGTAAGTACCACAAATCAATTAGCGGACATTTTTACAAAACCCTTACCAAGGGATACCTTCTATCATATAAGAGGTGAACTTGGTATTTAAGATGAGTCAAGTATAAACTAATTGATTTGTGCCATTTAAAAATCACCAAATGTGTCTAAATTTAGTGTGTGGTGATACTTGGTTGAAATTGCCTTAAGAGCTTATAAATTTATGTTTTAACTGCATGTGATTATGTTTCCTATCTTTAGTTTTCATTAAATGTGTTTAATTTTGTGTTTTTGAGTGTTAAAACTGTGTTTTTATGCATAACTGATAAAAACACTCGAGTGTTTCTTAAATCACTCGACTGAATTTAATTCAAAATTAAATCAGTTTTAATTGAAAATTTTTTTGAGCAGGTCTAATGGAAAATACTCGAGTGTTTCTTAAATCACTCGAGTGTTTTGAGTCTAGGGAAAAATCAAGCTTTCGGCCAACACTCGAGTGAATCCCATTTCACTCGAGTGAATCACAGTTTTCTGAAAATCCATCTTTCGACTAACACGCGAGTGAATTCAAATTCACGCGAGTGTTTTTCAGGTTTTCTGAAAAACACGCGAATGTTTTCAAATTCACTCGAGTGAATTCATCAGATTTAGTCTGATACTGCTGCGATTTTCCCAGAACTGCACGAACTCTTCTCTTTTTTAACCTGCGTTTTCTCAGTTCTCTCACCCCTTTCATCACATATTTCACCCAAAATCAATATTTCTTTCATATTTCAACAAGATTTCATCTTCTAAACTCATTCCCATCCTTATTTCACATCAAATTCACATTTTCAACCATCAAATTCATCATTCCCTTTCCAAAACCCTAACTCCCCAAAACCCCAAATTCTCAAAATTTCTTCTAGTTTTCAGTTGTAAGTGCAAATGGCTTCATCTTCGGACAATAGAAGAAAAGGGAAAAAGCCTAGAATGGAGGAGCCTCAACCAATTAAAGAGGAGGAGGATGATTTCTATCAAAGGGCAAATTGCATTGAGAGGGAAAGAAAGTTTGCTTCCAACGATTATGCTACACAAACATGGGTAAGTGAAGCATATCTCCTTAGTAGAGGTTTTCCTTTTGTCAATGCCCTCAAAACTCAAAAGATCATGGGTTTCCTATCCTTTAATGGACCTATCTACATTAGGTTAGTTAGGCAATTTTATGTAAACTTTAGGCAAAATGGAAACTCATATGAGACCTCCGTGTTAGGAAAACGTTTTGAGGTTACCCCTAAGGCTTTATTCCAAGTCTTTGGGATATCACGATCGGGTCAAGGCACATCTAAAGGGGATGTTGACCTTATTTTCCGAAACTTACTTCGCCCCGATCGTGTGTATCTCAAGGGCGAGAAGAAATCAAACCACATGACTGCCGACAATAGAGTCCTCCACTATCTCATTTGCCATATTTTGTTGCCCCAAACTTCTCCAAATTACTCCCGCCCCATTCAAATTGAGCTTAGATCTATGGATGCCATTCTAAATGGAAATGTTTTGAATTGGGCCTCCATTATCCTTGCTAGAATGAAACAAGCCTCCGACTCCAAACCTAAGCAAAACCTCCCTTACCCGATGCATGTGTGCAGACTCCTTCAATATTTTGAGGTCCCTATTCCAGAAATAGAGTCTGTCGTTCGTCTACCTGCAAAAATCCATGCCTTTTCTGACATTTCTTTATGTAAGATGGACATCGAATACTTCGGTAATCGATGTTTATATTTTGATGAGGCAGCTGCTCTGAGGGGTCAGGGCAATGTTCAGCAGGCTGCAGATCAGCTGGGCGTTGACCCTCAGCAGTTGGAGGAGGAGCAGGCCACTTTTGATCAGCAGGCAGGAGGGAGTAGTGGAGTACCCCAGGATGATCCTACTGATGGTATCAACTTTGATATGCCGGGGTCCTGGAACACCACATTCGCAGAGCACAGGGTATATATGGATGAGCGAATGGATGGTTTTGATGGGAGGTTTGCCTTATTGGCTCATGAGGCTCAGGACTTTAGGACCTATATGACTGGGAGAGTTGATCGCATTGATGGGCGCTTGGATGCTATTGACAATCAACTTCAAGAGCAGCGTGCAACTATGTTTGATATGAGGACTCACATGGACATCCAACACTCAGCTCTTCATGGTAGGCTTGATGCCCATTCTGCTAGTGTGGATGCGAACTTTGGACATGTGCGCTCCGATCTTAGTCAGATTCTGTCAGCTCTTGGGAGATTCCAACCCTATCATCGTGATGATGATCAGCAGCCACCACCCTCTTGAGTCCATGATGTTCCTTTGCACTACTTTTTATGTCTATGACTTTATTTTTAGCTATGTTGAAACTTTTGAGTATTTTTGCTGTTTTTGGAGTTGGGTGTACTTTGTTTAAAACTCATGTTTCATGGTCTATGGATGGTGTGTGTGGAATGATGGATTTATGATATTTATGCATTAATCATGTTTTCTTCATGGTTTTCATGTTCTTTAAAGTTTCTTTTATCGCTTCACAGTCATATTTTGATTCTTATTTACTCTTAAGGGAAAGTTTTCTTATTGGTATCCTTCATTCTCCACCTTTGTTTCCAAAATGTTATATTTTTGATCATGACAAAAAGGGGGAGAAAGGAGATTAAAGAGCAAAGAGCATATTTTTTTTTCTTTCCGCTTTCTTACTTTCACTCTGATGATATATGCTCTTGCTCTGATACCAATGAGCACTTGTTTATGAATATTATTGTATTACGTTGTGCTTGGCATTTTCTGGTTTGTACAGGTTAAAAAGGTTCCTAGATTGAGGGGGAGCTCTCAAGTGCTAGAGGTTTAATTATTTTGTCATAATCAAAAAGGGGGAGATTGTAAAATCAAGTCTTTGATTAAGGTGGATTAATTTTGATGATGACAATGTAATTAAATTATGGACCTAAAGTGAAGAATGCAAGCCCAACATTAAAGAAGATCAAGTGCTTAGTTAATTATTCATTCTCATTTAATTTTAATGTACTGTATTTTATTTATGAGAGTGGGTAGTTTAGGTTTTTATTCTCACATAAGTCAAATGATATTCATGCATGAAAGGTTGAGATTAAAACCAATTAGACTTGAGAAGAGAATTGAAAACAATGTTAGAAAAACTTAATTTTTCCAACATTGAGCAATTCACTCGAGTGATTTATGAATTTTCAGTAATATAGCTGTTGGATAAAGTAAAAAGGCAACACTATCAGAGTTGACTAAAACACTCGAGTGTTTTCAAAAAGACTCGAGTGATTTAGATCTGTCAGCAAATTTTTTAAACGTTAGAAGAGGACACAAAGGAAGAATAACTTGGTTTTTCCTTCCCTTTTGTCCCCTAACTTATATTCTGAATAGTGGCCATTATCCAAGAACAAGCTTACATTCTTTCATTGATTCTCTCTCTCTCAAGTGTTAAAATCATTTTCTCTCTCTAAACTCAACCAAGCATTCATCTTTATTATTTGTCTTAGTGAGTTAAGAGAGTGTGCTTCATTTGTAAGAGAATTATTTGTTGTAAAATTCTCAAACACTCAAACACTTTAGCTTGTTTAGAAAATCTTGGTGAGGTATCCAAGTACTTGGTGAGGTATCCAAGTTCTCAAGTCTTGGGAGGTTCTCAAGCACAAAGACTAAGAGGATTCTTAGCTTGGTGGGCTCTTGTAGGTTCCAAGGAGCTTAAGAAGAAGGGACTCTTCATCACCAAATCCAGTTGGGGTAGAAAGTTCAAGAGTTTGGTACACTCTTGAAAAGGGTTAGGATTGAGTGAGGAATCTCAATTTATCCTTGTAATTTCTAACAATTTGATCACTAGTAGAAACTCCTAAGTTGATTAGGGGGACTGGATTAGCACTCTAGATTGAGTGTGAACCAGGATAAAATTGGTGTTGTCTCTCTCTTTTATAGCTTTCTTAGTTTTCAAGTAAAACCAAACCCTAAGTTCTCTAGAAAGGGGCTTTTATAATTCTAGTAGCAATTGGTTGCAATTAACTTGTTTTCAACTTAGTTTAATTGCCCTCTACTTTGATTTATATCTGCCCTGGATTAGTCTTTAAGAAATTGAATCATTTTGCTAAATTTCTCTGAAACTGCTCCTTTCTGTTCTGCATAAAACACTTGAGTGTTTTACAACTCACTCGAGTATTTCGAAGCATTTCACTCGAGTGTTCTTCATTTTCACGCGAGTGTTTTTCAGGTTTTCTGAATAACACGTGAGTGTTTTTAAATTCACTCGAGTAAATTGCCCAGTTTCAGAAAAACAAGCTTTTGATCAATTATCTTTTAATTGGACCGAAAATTAGTCATTGTTGCTTCCACATTACTATTCACCCCCCCTCTAGTAATTGCTAAGCCCGCTTGTTGGTTTCCAACAATTATGATAGGGGAGGGCAATGACGGTGACTCGTCAAGAGGCTTATGAGCGCTTCCCTAGGTGGGACGATACTACAAGGATCAAGGTCACCTGCTGGGCGTTGATCGTAGCGAGGACTACACTCGAGAACTAGGGATAGAGCTGTCGCCCCCTTGAGCAAATCCAAGATGGTGTAGAGGTAATCTGAATGGGACTAGAAGCCACTGTTTTTGTGAAACGATGAATTGTTATTGTATTTTGTTTGCTGGCCAACTTGCGTGGTTTCAGCTGGTACGTACGCTTTGGCTTCGATGTCAACATGGTTAGGACTCCTGTGCATCCCATCTGCTTTCCGAATTAGGACATGGTTGGATATTGAAGGAGGAGATGTAACGTGTGTGCTAATTCTACCTTTAACTCAACAACTCCGCCTTCCTATATTAATTGTATTATTAATCATTGGAAGTTATATCAAAATAATGATGTGTATAATGGCATAGTGGAAGTTAAGGATATGAAACCCTTGAATAATAATGATAATCTTGATAAGGTATGAATTGTTGAAAGTAAGTAGTTATGTCTTGTTATTGTATGTGTATGGTCTTATTGTAATTCCTTAGATTAAGACCATGTCGTCGACATCTATTGTCTGGATCATTGACTCTCTTCCCTTTTCCCTATCTTTCTTTTCCTGTGGTCATTTGGGCAATGATCACAGATGGCAGACCCAATAACCTGTTACATAGAAGTCTCGAACAATGGAGTTGTGGATGCTAATGCTCTCCGTCATTGGGAAATAAATGAGGAAGGCTGGCTTTGGACGGGACCGATCAGAATGGAGATCTTGGACCCAAACCAGATGATCACCGGAAATATGAATGAAGTCTTCATCAGCCCTATGTACATGAAGGATAGCGTGTATGAAGGTCCATCTACGTATCACGACATACACCCAGCCTTGAGGCAGTTTACCTTTGAGGACATCCCCGAACCAGAAGATTTTCTCTTAGACTTTATAGATGAAGAAGAAGAGGTTCTGGAAGTCTTCGAGGTGGATCCAAATGATGACATGGAAGAAGATGGAGAAGAGCCGGAAGCAGAAGACATACTCGAAGAGCCTGTTGAGTGGGTATTTGACCCGGAGGAAGCGCCTCCAGTAGAAGACAATGATGATGAGTAGTTTTAGTAGCTTTTGTATTTCTTTTAGGATGACAACCACTGATGATCTTTATGTAACCCCGATGAGGAAGTATGTGATCACATTTTTGATAATGACCGTAGAGTCGAATCCATTTTTGTAATGATCATTTTAAAGATTATATAACAACGACTTATTTCGGATTTCAATTAGTGAGTTTTATTTTGTGGATGAGAATATGTTGTAGCACTTCTTTTTGGGAAATAGGATTAGATGCAAGTAACAAAACCGTTTTTCAAGAAATTAAGTTGTTTATGTAATACAATCTTTGAAAGGATAAGTTGAGAAAATATTTTTGAAACTAAGTTAATATAAAAACCCTCTTTCAATTAATTATAACTTGTAATGTTCATCTTTATATAAAAAAAAATGGCGCAAATTTTTAGTGAAAATTCTATTTCCAAATTGGGGTGTTACATAACACCCCTAATTTTCGTCTCCCAAATAACCAAGAAATTAATTATAACAATTATTTTATACTTGATTTATATTAGTTTTGAAGGTCATAGTTTTTGTACATTATGTGTTTTTATATATAAAAATATGAGATATATTTTTATATGGTTATTTTGTACAAAAATATGAATATTGTAATTTAGTCCTTGGGTTGGGACCTAATTGCAATATTAGAAAAGTTTTTGAAGAAAGGGTAATTAAATTATTGATTTTTGAAGTTTTATCAGTATGTAACCGGTTAGAATGGCTCTGTAACCGGTTACATGATGAACTCAGAAAACTGGGTTAGTGTAACATCCCGAATTTAAATTCTAATAATAATTAGAATAATAATAAGATTTTGAAATAAGAATTATCCAAAAAGGGATTTAAAATGATGGATTAGGAATTCTTTGAGTGCCATAAAGGAGTCGAGGAGCATTGGCATCGAAAAGCGAATTTAAAGAAGACCAAACGGGGGTTAAAAGCGGTGTTTTCGGTGTTTTAAATTCGCTAACTTGGGAAATTCAAAATAAAATATTTAAGACTCCAAACACAATTTCCACCGTTGGATATGAAGATATGATTTTTAGGAGGTTTCTCGTCAAATTTGAGCAAGATCCAACGGTGAACGAAGAAGTTATGGCTATTTGAAGTTGGGAGAAAATAGGTGAAAAATAGAAAAGTAAACTAGCAGTACCTGATCATTATAATCGAGTATTTTGTGACATACTCGAGTATTTTGGGGCAAAACACTCGAGTGTTTACATAAACACTCGAGTATTTTTCGGTCTGCAACATTAAAAACGCGTTTTGGGGGTCGAAACCCCCATTCCAACCCCTCTTTCTCTCTCCCTCCGATCTTCCTCCTCCTCCTTCCTCCGTCCAGCACCTCCACCGCCACCCCTTGGCTCTTCCTCTTTCAACCCGCCGCCCTCTCTCTCTCTTTCTTCCTCTCTTGTTCTTTTTCTCTCTCTCCTCCCCACTCACAGCCGCCGCCACCTCTGGCCGCCACCGCCACCTCCACACGAACCACCACCACCTTCATAAACCCCATACTCGCCCTCTCCTTCCCCTTTTGCCGAGCTCCCTCTCTCTCACCGTGAGCTCTCTCTCTCTCTCTCTCCACGGATCTCACCGGTGCCGTTACCGGTCCGTGATCGTGCCGGGCTCGTGTCGGGAACCTCGGAGCTCGAAGCTTTGCCTCGGTCTAGTCATGATCGTTCCCCGCTAACGAGGAGCAACACCGACGCCGTCATCGTCGCCGAGCTAAAATCCAGGTTCTATTTAAAAAGCCCGAGGTAAGGGGTTTCATTACCAGTCCTTAAGGGGTGTATTTCTGGGTAGTTATATCTATCGCTAGGACCGGGGGAAATGTTAATTGTTAACGAACCTTAGGATAATCCGCTAATAAGGAAGAAAGATAGATGGAGTGAATAGGGAAATAAATTTAGGAATGAACAAATGAGAGTAAAGAAATACATAAACGGAACTATAAGAACGAGTGAGTAGCGTAACTAAGAAAAGAGAGAAATTAGAGATTAACTATGGAGAGCCGAAATTAAATAAAGAAAGTGTAGGAATGAGTTGAGAACTAAATTAGGATAAAATAAGGTTAATAGAAATAAATGGAGTGAATGAGTAATTAGTCATTAGAGGAAAGGAATAAACGAAAAATAAGAAAGAGAGAGTTAACAAAAAAAAAGAAATAATATAATTGGTTCTAAATGCATGAGCTAGGTATTATTAAATATGAGTGATGTAGGAAAAAGAAACAAAGGAAGAGAAGAAGAAAAAGAAAAGAAAGCGAATGGAATTAATTAAGAGTTAGTAACAAGAGTTAAAATATAAAGCATATGACCAAGCTAGGTAGAGTTAAATAAAAGTAAGAATAAACTAGTAAAGAGAAACATCGGAAATAGTGGAAAATAAGTAATGTGATAATAAGTTCCTAAGTAACGGAACGAGAGAAAAGAGAATGATATAGCAAACCAGAAAAGAGGCTAAGAAAAAGCAAAAGAGAAAGAAAAAGTAAGAGAAAGAAAGGTAAAAGATGAAAGTCCGATGCGGGCCTGAGAAGGCGTATCGGCATCGATGCGAGCCTGTGAGGGCGTGTCGATTAAAAGGGAGAAATGAAAGTCCGAAGCGGGCCTGAGAAGGCGTATCGGCATCGATGCAAGCCTGTGAGGGCGTGTCGATTAGAAAGGAAAGTGGAAGTCCGATGCGGGCCTGAGAAGGCGTATCGGCATCGATGCGAGCCTGTGAGGGCGTGTCGATTAGAAAGGACAGTGGAAGTCCGATGCGGGCCTGAGAAGGCGTATCGGCATCGATGCGAGCCTGTGAGGGCGTGTCGATTAAAAAGAATTTGAATGGAAAATGGATAAAGGGTAATGAGAATGAAATAAAAAGGAAATTTAAAATGGAAATACAAATGGAAAATGAGAATAAAAAGGAAAATAAGAAAGTAATGAGGAACAAAAATAATTAGAGGTTAGGGATTATCTAAAAGAAGACAATTAGAAAGGAAAAGAATTGGGAAACAGTTAGGAGGTAAAAAGGAAGAAGAACATAAATTAAGTAGTTAAGCATAGGCTTGAAAGGTCTTGGTGTGTTGTATATATCTGCTTATAAATCTCTCTTTTAAGTTCTGTGTGATGCTTCCCCTGTGTAGTTAATATTTTTCAGGTACACAAGTGGAGCATACACCAGTGTTGGCCGAGCAGGACTACAAGTTCCACTACGTGGAATGTATTTTACTTATTTCGGAGTGGATAATTACTTTTTGTAAATTATTTATGAATTAGTAGCTTGCCCTGAAATCTGTATCCATCGGGCGTTAGGATCTGTTATGGCAATTAAACTATTGTTGTTTACGTTTTTAAACAATTCTGGACTGACAGGCTTTTAGAAGAAAATTTTTGGGAAGGCTGGAAAACAGAGGAAACTCTGCCGGATTTTCGTCAAAATTTTCAAGTCCATATTTTTATAAAATCATAAATTAACTAAATAATTGTGAGGGTGTTACATTTATGGTATCAGAGCAGTTTCTCCTCGGCCTCGAAGTTATGAGTTACTCCATTGGTACGCTCACCAAGCGAGTGACCAAAGTTGTTGTCGAATCCAGCCATAGTTAGTCAGTATATTTACATACCTATGATATCGGACTTAATTAATTCTAGGAATATCCAACTATTCGTGCCTTAACTTGTTTCTATTACTGAACTCTAGTATTATGGGAGACACATCTATTAATAGAGCTAAGGTTGTGTCAATCCTAAGGGACTTAGTTCAGATGGACTTAAGTCAAATAGAGGCGATTGCCGTTTCATGTGCTACACCACTATGCCCATGATGTGGGAGACCTCATCGGGGTATATGATGGTTCTTGGCTCAACTCAAAGAGGAGGAATGTATCTTATGGTTGAAAAGGACGAAGGGAATCCAGACAAGAAGTGTAGGGGCATATTATGTCCCTAAGATAGGAAATTACATCAGAACCTCAAGTCTACGTCCCGATTCAGTTATATAAGACAAACTCGTCCAACTCAGTTTAGAAGGAAAAGACGAGCGCTAGTATTCTAGTTAGAGACCCACCAATCGCATTGATAATATTGTCACCAATGGAGAGTAAGGTTAGAACTGATCACTCTAACTTTTATATCTGTTAGGGGATAATGTTATCGACAGACCCGACAGTGATATTACTCTTAGTAAAGGTGAGATTGGGATTAGCTACCCCAGTCTTTGCGTTTACTAACAGACGATATCATTGCAATTTCCAATATAATTAGAACAACCAACATAGGAAATTCCAACCCCGTAGGATCAAATCGAACTCCCGCTCCTTAGGAACTTGTTAGAATTCATAAACATCCATTAGTTAGACATATCAATTCCTGACAAAACCTTCAATTGCTTCCATTTAACTCAGCTCGGTAGAAACGCCGACCCACTTTTTCACTTGGTGCAAGAGCTCGGAGAGATGTAAGTATGTGCGATTTCCATACCTAAGAAAATTTACTACATATTTGATAGCACGGACAAGTAGTCAACATGGTCTTAAATCTTGCCGTGCTAACTAATCGAAAAGGTAGACAAACCAACCCTTGCAATGGGAGCGAACCTAACGCCGGAACTTAGGAGATGAAAGCCTTAAGATATTACCCTCGCCTAAGGTAAGCACCATTAGACATAGAACCCCAATAGGACCTCGCGAACTCTATAGTGGTCACCTGAGACCCTTTGAAAACCAAACTAGATATTCAGAAACCCAAAATTCCCTAAGTATCTATTCAGACTCTTAAAAGTTGCCAGAGAAGCCGACAGATATCCATCCACAACCATTCATATTAAGACCAATCAAGTCGATCATTAATTTGTAGAAAATGCGTTTTCGATGATTCTTCATTGAAGATGCAATCTTTAGAATAGTCTCTGTTGTCTTCTTGCTGGACATGTACTCAGCCATGTTATTACCCGGCGATACCTGTGCGTGCATGACACTTTCATGCCGACAATCCACTCGTATTCGTCAATTATAATGTATCCAACAGAAGAACAACGACATGGCCTTATCTCACAATTTCTCGACCTTGTCGCCTAAAACATCCTTGGTCACCTTGTGGAGACCATTAAACCCTCCTTGCATAATCTTCACTCTCTTCAAGCTTCAAATACTTCTGAAAAGATTTGGATACACTCTGGAGCATTCGTCAAGACTATAGGAACTTAACCTAACTCGATATTCACCAACCATTAGTAAAATCCCGTGTCATTTCCAATCTCAAAATAATATATTTGGGAACCGGAACGACCAACTTTTGATAGCGACCGAACCTACTCCCTTGGCATTGATATAACTATGTCGATGCTAAGTGGGGGAGAATTTCAATCCAAGGAATGGAAGATGAAACTTTAACAACAAGAAAATTATGGATCCTATCCGAGTAACAAGGTGGAATGCAGGACGGTAACGAAGCGTAGGGATGATTGTATCGATGTCGGACTCAATATCCGATGATCAAGCCATAACCCGTAGGGCTAATGAATAACTCACCCCAAGCGCTCTGCATTAACCGTCGAAGAGGTTCGCGGAGAATGGAACGAGAAATAAAATAAGAGTCAATCAATACCTTCTCGGACCATTAGACAATTGGGAAATAAATTTAAACCATAACCTTGACCCTTAAGTGAAATCGATCCATAGGAACCCCGTACCCAATTGAAATCGTTAAACAAACAAAAAGGGATGTATCACCGGAGTAAAATACAAATATAGCTAAGGTGGATTCGAAGGGCGACCTCACTGGACTCACATAAAGGAGTAAGAACGAAAACGTAAAGAGTGGAGTCGCGAATTGGAGTCTCACTTAAGAAATTATGTCGGAGCACTGCAAATGATTGTCTCAGTCTCTTAAGATTCTGTGTATTACGCGGATTTCTGAATGACTGAGATAAACTATACCTGAGGCGAATAATTACACCGCAAAACTATTAACTTAGAACTCCCTCAAAGGGAAGATTGGAACCAAAGGAATTGAAATGACATGAGTGGAAACTATGTCAAGGGATACTCCTCCAAGTTAAGGGACAATTGGAATTTCGGGGACGAAATTCTAATAAGTCGGGGAGAAATGTAACATCCCGAATTTTAATTCTAATAATAATTAGAATAATAATAAGATTTTGAAATAAGAATTATCCAAAAAGGGATTTAAAATGATGGATTAGGAATTCTTTGAGTGCCATAAAGGAGTTGAGGAGCATTGGCATCGAAAAGCGAATTTAAAGAAGACCAAACGGGGGTTAAAAGCAGTGTTTTCGGTGTTTTAAATTCGCTAACTTGGGAAATTAAAAATAAAAGATTTAAGACTCGAAACACAATTTCCACCGTTGGATATGAAGATATGATTTTTAGGAGGTTGCTCGTCAAATTTGAGCAAGATCCAACGGTGAACGAAGAAGTTATGGCTATTTGAAGTTGGGAGAAAATAGCTGAAAAATAGAAAAGTAAACTAGCAGTACCTGATCATTATACTCGAGTATTTTGTGACATACTCGAGTATTTTGGGGCAAAACACTCGAGTGTTTACATAAACACTCGAGTATTTTTCGGTCTGCAACATTAAAAACGCGTTTTGGGGGTCGAAACCCCCATTTCAACCCCTCTTTCTCTCTCCCTCCGATCTTCCTCCTCCTCCTTCCTCCGTCCAGCACCTCCACCGCCACCCCTTGGCTCTTCCTCTTTCAACCCGCCGCCCTCTCTCTCTCTTTCTTCCTCTCTTGTTTTTTTTCTCTCTCTCCTCCCCACTCACAGCCGCCGCCACCTCTGGCCGCCACCGCCACCTCCACACGAACCACCACCACCTTCATAAACCCCATACTCGCCCTCTCCTTCCCCTTTGGCCGAGCTCCCTCTCTCTCACCGTGAGCTCTCTCTCTCTCTCTCCACGGATCTCACCGGCGCCGTTACCGGTCCGTGATCGTGCCGGGCTCGTGTCGGGAACCTCGGAGCTCGAAGCTTTGCCTCGGTCTAGTCATGATCGTTCCCCGCTAACGAAGAGCAACACCGACGCCGTCATCGTCGCCGAGCTAAAATCCAGGTTCTATTTAAAAAGCCCGAGGTAAGGGGTTTCATTACCAGTCCTTAAGGGGTGTATTTCTGGGTAGTTATATCTATCGCTAGGACCGGGGGAAATGTTAATTGTTAACGAACCTTAGGATAATCCGCTAATAAGGAAGAAAGATAGATGGAGTGAATAGGGAAATAAATTTAGGAATGAACAAATGAGAGTAAAGAAATACATAAACGGAACTATAAGAACGAGTGAGTAGCGTAAGTAAGAAAAGAGAGAAATTAGAGATTAACTATGGAGAGCCGGAATTAAATAAAGAAAGTGTAGGAATGAGTTGAGAACTAAATTAGGATAAAATAAGGTTAATAGAAATAAATGGAGTGAATGAGTAATTAGTCATTAGAGGAAAGGAATAAACGAAAAATAAGAAAGAGAGAGTTAACAAAAAAAAAGAAATAATATAATTGGTTCTAAATGCATGAGCTAGGTATTATTAAATATGAGTGATGTAGGAAAAAGAAACAAAAGAAGAGAAGAAGAAAAAGAAAATAAAGGGAATGGAATTAATTAAGAGTTAGTAACAAGAGTTAAAATATAAAGCATATGACCAAGCTAGGTAGAGTTAAATAAAAGTAAGAATAAACTAGTAAAGAGAAACATCGGAAATAGTGGAAAATAAGTAATGTGATAATAAGTTCCTAAGTAACGGAACAACAGAAAAGAGAATGATATAGCAAACCAGAAAAGAGGCTAAGAAAAAGCAAAAGAGAAAGAAAAAGTAAGAGAAAGAAAGGTAAAAGATGAAAGTCCGATGCGGGCCTGAGAAGGCGTATCGGCATCGATGCGAGCCTGTGAGGGCGTGTCGATTAAAAGGGAGAAATGAAAGTCCGATGCGGACCTGAGAAGGCGTATCGGCATCGATGCGAGCCTGTGAGGGCGTGTCGATTAAAAGGGAGAAATGAAAGTCCGATGCGGGCTTGAGAAGGCGTATCGGCATCGATGCGAGCCTGTGAGGGCGTGTCAATTATAAAGGAAAGTGGAAGTCCGATGCAGGCCTGAGAAGGCGTATCGACATCGATGCGAGCCTGTGAGGGCGTGTCGATTAAAAAGAATTTGAATGGAAAATGGATAAAGGGTAATGAGAATGAAATAAAAAGGAAATTTAAAATGGAAATACAAATGGAAAATGAGAATAAAAAGGAAAATAACGAAAGTAATGAGGAACAAAAATAATTAGAGGTTAGGGATTATCTAAAAGAAGACAATTCGAAAGGAAAAGAATTGGGAAACAGTTAGGAGGTAAAAAGGAAGAAGAACATAAGTTAAGTAGTTTAGCATAGGCTTGAAAGGTCTTGGTGTGTTGTATATATCTGCTTAGAAATCTCTCTTTTAAGTTCTGTGTGATGCTTCCCCTGTGTGGTTAATATTTTTCAGGTACACAAGTGGAGCATACACCAGTCCTGGCCGAGCAGGACTACAAGTTCCACTACGTGGAATGTATTTTACTTATTTCGGAGTGGATAATTACTTTTTGTAAATTATTTATGAATTAGTAGCTTGCCCTGAAATCTGTATCCGTAGGGCGTTAGGATCTGTTATGGCAATTAAACTATTGTTGTTTACGTTTTTAAACAATTCTGGACTGACAGGCTTTTAGAAGAAATTTTTTGGGAAGTCCGGAAAACAGAGGAAACTCTGCCGGATTTTCGTCAAAATTTTCAAGTCCATATTTTTATAAAATCATAAATTAACTAAATAATTGTGAGGGTGTTACAGTTAGTGCGTTTGATGAGTAATCACGCGTTTTAACCCAGAATTCGCCACGAAATCATCTTAATCTTAGTGGGGAAAGACTTGTCAACATGCATGGAGCTCTGATTTTTCTATATATAGCCTTGTGTTGATGAATTGAAACCCATTTTTGCTCTTGAATTGCTGAAGCTCTGTTTTAGGGTTCCATAGTTGTATTGTTCGATTCTCAGTCTGTGTTGAGAGTTAGAAAACGAGTGATACACTGTTACAAAGCTCACATCAAGGTCTTTGTATTGATATAAAGTTTGTGAGTTAAGAGTGTTGGAGCAAGGAGAAATCAATCTGAGAAGGTTGGAGTTAGAGTATGTCAACACTGGTTTTTCAGTTCTGGGAAGCTAAGTTTGAGTTCGGTTTTGGTAAGAATAGGTAACCTCTTGACCTAAAACTGTGTTGGTTCTTTAGTATAAGTTGTATAGAACCCAAACTAATGGTTTTCCCTAATTTCTTTGGCTTTTTCATGTGTCAACTATTCTGGTTTTTGGACCCTGATTGGAAGTGCCATGACTCAAACAAGAATTTCTGGAAATCATGGTTTTCCTCCAAGATCTGTGAATACTCTCATCAAACACGATCTAGAGGTAAGGGGGAAGCTTACTATTTCCTAGATTGAGGATAAACATGTTTGGTAAATAGGATGAGTCACCAAGAGACTCTAAGGGCATAGCTTGAATTGGTTTAATGGCTTGCAGGCCAACTTTAGCGCATTTCTGATTTTGAGCAATTATAATATGATGCATGCAAGCTATTGTGATGACAATTTCATGACTTAATTGGATATTATGTGAATTGATGCATTAAGTTGTGAAATATGTGATTTTTGCACTTTTGGTGAAGGATGATTTTGCATGCATGAATTTGTGATATGTTTAAGTGTTTAAACATGTGTACTTTAAGGTATTAAACTTTGGGTAATGATGAAACTAGGTTAGATTTGAGTACAATTGAAAATGGTGCTGAAAAATCAGTTTTAGTATGTTGTGCTGCATAATGTAACTGGTTAGAGCCTGTTTGTAACCGGTTAGAACCTGACAAAAACGAAAATATACAATTCTGGTTTTGTTAAGTAATTCTCACCATTTTTTATACCATAAAGTGAATGACAAATTCAATTGAAAATTGGGAAGTTATATGGAATTTGATGCTCATAGTGTTAATGGATGCAAGATTAATGTGTTGCAGTGGGTAAACATATTAATATTAAGGTATTGTAACTCTGTGTATGGTTGAAATTGGTTAGATTTGAGTATTGGAAAGAATGGTATGCAAAACCTCACTTTTCAGTGTATTTTATGCATAGTTAAACATGGAAAAATGGATAAATGATTTTGTGTTTGAATGCATGTCAATGATTTGCTAAGCCTTGCTATTTTCTTAGTATATTTTCGGTTTCCTTGAGAAAATGAATACTTGGATTGATTTTGCCTTGATTTGTTGCTTTAAGGTTTTATACGGTTTTGACTAGGAAGGAAAATGCATGAGTTAAATTGGTTTAAAATTTTGTGCCTTGTTCTTGCATGTGTGTGTGTATTCGACCAAGCAAGGACGAATGATGAAATGACTTTGTTTGATGAAAATAAATTAGTGTTTAAGTGCATGACATGAATCATTATGATTTAAGTGTTTATGTTTGCCACGAGAGTTATGCTCCGTGAGTCCGAGCCCTTAATGAGCAAGTGTTGTTGGAAAAGAATGAACGTTGGAAAAGGTGGTTTAATTAGAGGTCGAGGTTCACCAAAGGATGGATAAGGGTGACTCATCCGCAATTAGGTTAATAAGCCTTAATAAAATATTAAAAAGACATTAATAATAATGCGGAGAGATGAGCATGAAGTAGTGGAGAGGAAGATACCTTGTCTATCTGCGGATATTCAGAAGTGTGATTGAGATAGGGGAGGGTGATGACGGTGACTCGTCAAGAAACCTAGGGTGATTTTCTAGGTAGAACTAGACTATATGTGATCGGGACTTAAGACCCAAGGGATCGTAGCATGTTCTGCACCGCGAACTAGAAAAGTACTGTCGCCCCTTGATCAAATCTGAAGCGGTGAGAGAGAACCTGAACAAGGCAGGAAGATCGATTTGTTGTTGGGCCCTTGCGGTATTGCTTAAAATATTAATTCTCTTAATGACTGACCTGTACGGTTGTGGTCTTGACAAGTATATTATACGCTTTTGGATTTCCTCGACTGTTCGACCGGCGTGGGTTAAGGTTCCTGAACGTCCCGTTTGCTTCCGACTAGGTTTGGGAGGATATGGAGGAGATGTAGACGTGAGTGCCAATTAGATAATTACCCCAGTGATGATTTAAAATACCCTGACATCATTGGTGATGAGAATTCCAATAA
This sequence comes from Crotalaria pallida, assembly GCA_037953625.1. Classification (NCBI taxonomy): domain Eukaryota; kingdom Viridiplantae; phylum Streptophyta; class Magnoliopsida; order Fabales; family Fabaceae; genus Crotalaria; species Crotalaria pallida. The sequence goes on from CM075653.1 coordinate 32,888,252, forward strand.
GACTTAATAAAGTACAGTAACAAAGTTAATTGCTCATAATGATTAATAGTGTGGTGCTGGGATTGATGGAAGTGAACTTGTAATAAGCTTGATGATGTGAGATCAATGAATTATTTATCTGATAATGATGATGATGATCCTGCATTCTAGAGGGGGAAGCGTGGGAAGCTACCCCTGATGGCTGGATCTAAAGAGGCCCGACTCGGTTGGAGATCAGTGACCCGGAGCACAGGTTGAGAGGTGCAAGGATCGACTTGCAAATTGGTCGCGTTACCCTAAGAGACTACATGGATGGTGGCCCTCGGACTTACTACGCACGTGGTTTGCAGCCTGCACCGCCTGCGGAGGTGAAGACCGAGGAGGAGGAGATAGCACCGGAGGATGATGACGATCAGCCGACAGCTTAGGGAGTCTCGTGGGTGCTGTGGCTAGGGTGTTTTTATTTTTGTTTGGGTCTTGTCTCAACTGAGGAGAGTCATGCTTTGGATATCTAATGATGTAATTACCTTTATCTTTTGGTGTATTTTGGGACATGGTATCCACAACTCTTTTATGTTGATTAATTAACTGCCTTTAGAGAATTATGTAATTATGAAGTACGTACGGATTTTATGTGGCAATGTCAAAATGCAAAGTAAATATTTTGGTGTGGTTCGGTGGATGTGTAATGTGTTTCGTAACAACTCGATTTTGTGTATGGTAGTGTTAATTATTCTTTTGACAAGCTGAACAATGCAATCTTTTGCGAATAGTTAAAGTTAATGGATTTTGGAAATAAATAAAATGAACCAAGCAAAGTACTATACGTGTATACAATTGTGTACTAAAAAAAATCGACCCTTATTTTTACTAATATTTTAATGAATAAAATGCAATATTTTTGGGAAACAAAATCGAGGTGTTACATAAAGTTTTTTAAATTTCTTTACAAAAAATTAATTGATAAGATTGAAATAACAAGAGAAAAAGAAATTAAAGACACAACGGTCATAATTATATGAGAGTACAGATGGCTTTGTTTTGTCTTCATTATATTTATTATCAATTTTGCTTTTTATAGCCCTATAATGGCATATCTTTTTATTTTTAGCAAACAAACGAAATCTTATGTTGTGAAGACACATTTAGACATTTCTATTTCTTTTATGTTAAAATTAAGACATTGAACGAGAACCCCAGAACCAAACGTTGACATGATGTGTTAATGAGTCATCAAACAACCAATTATGTATCTTAAATAGAAGTGAGATTGTAATTCAAACATGAGAGAAGGAAGAGAGAAAATAAAAACACCACCAACAAGAAAGGACAAAGGAAATGGCAAATAAATGTGTTGCGTTGTTGGTTGTGTGCTTTGTAGTTGCTATACCTTTCTTCTTACCAATTGTTGTGGCTGCTGTAACACCTAAGTTTATTTACCCTTATATACCCTTAATTAAAAATAGCAACTTGAAAATTCCTTTTTCGACTCATGAATTGATTAGGAAAAACTCTTAATTACTTTTCTTTCATATGAAAATCTCCCGTCAAACGGACGGAGTTTCGTTTGTTTAATGGACTTTTCCAAAAATTCCTGTTTTCCTGCAACCTGATAAACAATAATATTTTCACATAACAAAGCCTGCAGGGCTATTCACATATATATATACCAGCTAGTGCATCTTCGTGCACGCATCAGAAATAGGTTTAAAACATCATAGTATCAGCAACAGAGTTAGCGGAATATAAACAAGTTTTAGGAAATAAGTTTTTCCCCAAAATAGACCCCTTTCCCAAAAGGAGTCGTCCTGGGCCCCCAAAAAACTATTTACATTTATATACAACAAAAATGATTCACATCATCGGGCCCAGGACATTCCCATGTCCTACATCACTAAAGGTAACCTACTCTCCCTGAGAGGGAGAGTACTCCTGCTCGGCCTGCTCAGGTGCAAACTCTTCCTCAGTACCTGTGATGATAGTAAGGAGTGAGTATTACACATAAAATGGGGTGGCAGTTTCCAATTAAGACATAATGCGACACTAAGCCATACACATATAACAATTCAATCACAACATCATAAATAAGAGTCAATTCATCAAAATTCAATTTAGAGTATTCATTAGTTTCTCAAATCGATTTTGATTTAACATTTTCTTAAGTCTTTCGCTCCATGTATTTTAATCATATTTATATTCTTTTTATCTGTCCCTGGTCACGACCTATTGCGTCTGCACTCCTGTGCACTCACGACTTACTGCGCCCGGGTAAATCCCCTGGTCACGACCTACTGCGGTCGCACCACCGTGCAATAGCGACTTACTGCGCCCGTGTATGTTTCTCAATCCCCTGGTCACGACCTACTGCTTTCGCACCACCGAGCGATAACGACTTACTGCGCCCGGGTAAATCCCCTGGTCACGACCTACTGCGTTCGCACCCCCGTGCGAAAACGACTTACTGCGCCCGGGTATAATATAATCTCCCCTGGCTGAGCCTGGGTATAATTTAGTTAGTTCTTTATCATTATCAATTCTTTATCAAATTTCCATTATTCAAAATTAATTACCACATTACACATTTTCATTATCCAATGATCACAAATATATTTTGTAACTTAATTAGCAAAATTTCACTTATTATCACAACTCAAATTATTAAGCAACATAAGCATATAATTCATCAACATCACCAAACCACAAAATGCAATATATCAACATCAAAATAAATTCCCTAAGTCATAGATTCTATTCTAACAATTATTTTATATTATATCAACCTAAACTAACACAAAATCTTAGTACTCATTATATACATAATGTAAACTAAACCCCAGAGTAAGGTAATACTCACTATAACCCACTCCTTACCTTAAATTAGTAAAGAGTAAATAGAACCTTAGTGAGCCCTAGCTCAAAATCTTGGAAACTTGAATTTCCAAAGCATAGTTTGCCACCACAATAAGGAAATGATGAAGTGATGATAGACAACCCTAATTGATAGAGCACAAGAGGAATGATCTTTGTCCTTGCCTTAATTTGAGTTGGAAGGCTTGAAACAGAATCCCTAAATAGCAACAAGTGCAAGAATCCTAGGGTTTTAGAGCTAAATTTCTATGAATCAAGGAAAGTTGAAATGGAAAGGAAATAACTCATGGCATGAAGCTCACTTACCCAAATCAATGGTGGAAAAATTGAAAATCCAAAGAGAATGAAGAAGGGAGTAATTCGTGTGGACCAAAAGAGGAAGAGGATGAAGCTTCAATCAACACCCATTGTGAAAGCTTGGTGGAGCTTGGTGGTTTTGGGTTTGAGGTGCCCAAAACAATGTGTTTATGGTGGGATTAGTGGTTTTGATGATGGAAATGTGTTGAAAATGGAGGGAAAATGGATGAAGAGATGGTGTTGATGATGAAGAGTGGTGTTCTTGTTGTTGGGTGCTTGTTCTTGCCAAAGAAAAGCAAAATCGTGTGGCCAAGAGGCCACAACTTGGCCCCCAAGTTCTAATTGGACGCACCAGATCAAATCTGGTCTGCGCCACTCGCTTGGGCGAGCTTTATACTCGCTTGGGCGAGCTCAAGCACCAGCTGGTGCTGCTGGTGCACCTGGTGCGTGCTGGTGGGGGCTCTGGCGCGCCAACAGAATTCCTTGTGCGGCTGGTGTGCGCGTCAGCTCGCTTGGGCTAGCCATTTCCTTGCCTGGGCGAGAGAACTGCACCAGAACCAAGCTGGTGCGTAGCTGGCTCGGTCAGAAATGGAAATGGTGCCGCTGGGGGATTTTCTGGTGCGCCAACTCACGTTCCCGGTGCGCTGGAGTGGTGTTGCGCCCGCCTGGTCGAATGGTGGGCTGGCCTGGGCGGATTTCCCACTGGATGGTGCGCCAAATGAATAGTGACTCGCCTGGGCGCATGGCTGGTGCGCATGGGCAAGTTTCAGGGTTTCCAACCTTCGATTCGCCGTAACTTTTTCGTCGACCGTCGGATCGAGTCCAAATTTTTAGACATGCTTCTTCACCCCTTAAACTTCACATCCAACGGTGGAATTTATTTTCTTAGCTTCCCATAATAAATTTATAATTTTCTCTTTTCGGTTGATTTCTAACACCTAAAACGCCGATTTTACTCCCGATCTCGCTTATATGACCCTGCCCAAGGCCATATATACCTCCTATACAACTCCTAGGACCTATAATCACCACCCACATATTTGGCAAAATTCATTAAATCACTTTTCCAATTTTTCTAAGGTTTTAAATCAATAATTTCCTTAAAATCAAAGTTTAGGATGTTACAATTCTCCCCCACTTATTGGAATTTCGTCCCCGAAATTCCATTCTGTCCCTCAATTGGAGAACCACCCCACTGATACAACTTTAGCCTACGGTTTGGATTTTCCTCCCATTTTAGTTCGTCTACTTCTCGACTCATTTTTACTTAGACAAACCCCAAGTTGGATTGCTAAGTTGCTCCCCCACTTGGAATTAACATACTATTTTATCTCGATGCCCGAAGGTAAGAGACCGATTGTATCAGCTTTTGATCGTCTCCCGTGGAACTTCCGACGAAGAACGCAAGGATTAAACAATGACAATTACTAAATCCATAGAATTTCATGAAGAATTTATGTTGCTAATTTTAGGGAGACAGAATAAGATCATGTAATCCACAGACTTTTGCAGAATACAACGGATCATGGTTAGAACTCTACTCGTCCATAAGGAACGAGCCGAGTAGATAAAACGGGGACTCCAGGGATAATGATTATTCCAGGATGAGAACTAAGGGTAAGTCGTGAATTCGCTCTTCTTAGTCGGCTGGAAGGAGGAAATCTCTGATTATGACGTAAAAGCCACTACTCCATAATTGCATTGGACCAAATAGAATAAGAAGAAGGAGATCCACTTTTACTAACCGAATCATTAGTCAAAGTTTCACAGAATAGCAATGGAGCATTCAAATGATGATTGGGTAATCATGATCCAAGGTGGGTATATATATATATACTTGAGATTTAGGGGTTTCGTTGTTCACTAAGCTAACTCTATAGAGTTATAAACCAAGTCTTGATGCTTGTTAATGACCAAACTTTCGCCTACTTTAAATCGAACCTTCAAGGATGCTTGAATAAATTCGGTATAGACTAAGAGTGTTTATGGAATCTGACTCTTATGTCACTTTTAGGAGTCACAACACGCTTAAGATTTACACCGCTTCTACGATTGAAGGCCAAGCTGTGTTTTACCCCTTGTAGTTGATCAATCATTAAAATTGTTAAGCCTCGATGTGGAGACTTCACAAGTTTACTAAGATTTCTTCTCATGACAGAGGGTCATCTAGGAATCTTGGTAAGATTCCCAGTAAGTTCTGGATTACCCCTTTTCGGTTCGGTCTCTATGATAGTTAGGGTTAGTTCATGTAAGGTTTTGCTTAACCCGTTCTATGATTCTAATATGTACTAATACTATTCTACAATCGGGAAAAACAACCTAAGGTTCTCCTTCCTTCCGTTTTGTTCTAGGTCAAATTCTAGATCCTACAATAAGTTTTGGGAACGGTATTTTTCGGTCAGTTGACTTTCTTACAAGGGTTTTACTTCTTGGAAGCCACTGCTTCGGCTGTCTCGATTTCACTTAAAAGGTTGTAATGACAGTATCCATTAATAGATGCGAAGATTGAGGTGATCAATCCCAAGCTCACGTCTATTAATAGTACATCACTGTTAAATGGATGTTGACAATGTTATCATTTAACAAATGCAAGGATTAGAGTGATCAGTTCTAACCTCACACTCCATTAGATAATAACATTATCGCAGTTCTTGCTTAAGCGTCTTAACTAATGCTTTACACTTATAAGCTCTTTCTAAGGTCAGATTTATTTTGGTATATCACTAAATTTTCCACAATTTTCTGTTATAAGAACTCAGAAGTTCTAAGTCTTTTCCTGTGACCACTAATTTCCAGAACGAGACTTAAATCAGGAATACAATCCAAGGAATGTAGCTATCAAAACGACATCGAAGAAATTCGATTCCGACAATACCTAAGGGCATGGGTTGATTGATTTTCGTTCGCTTAGGCCTAACATTAACTTATTTTGAACTATTGGCCAGCCATTTAAAATAGATAGAGGGGGTATACTTCATATGGTTTTACTAAAATCTTAACAATGGTAGAAACTTACAGCTCCTAAGATGTTCATAATTTTATAGGGAGAGTAGGGAAATTTGCAAGAATACTCAATTTCCTAATTCCAACAACAACTACAAAAGATCGCAACATACAAGACGTACCCCTCGGAATATGATGACTTCCAGGTGCCAGCTGCTGCTGTAGCATAACTGCTTCCTCCCGTACACCCTTCAGGGGACAATTTGCCATGAAATGCCCCGGTTGTCCACATTGAAAACAAGTGAAATTCTTCCTGGTTTGATTCCGATACCAGCATTCTCCCCCATGCTTCTTCCCACAATGGACACAAGTAGACTTGGGAAACTGAGGGGTTACCATCCGCCTTGCTTTCTTTGAAGTAACCCTCTCGATATCAGGTTTAGAATGAACCTTTGATTTCCCTTTGGAACCTTTCGACCTCGCCATACCTTTATCCTGAACGCTGGCCCAATGTACTAGCCGAGCAAAGTTGTCCTTGGGTACCTCTCCAAGAACTGCTCTAAGATCCTCATGGAGTCCTGCAAGGAACTTGATGCATTTGATTTCTTCATTCACACCCTTATAGCTGGTAGCATAGTGAATCAGATCCTCAAATTTCCCTACATATTCATCAACACTCATGTTCTCTTGTCTCAAGCATAGGAAAGCACGTTCCTTCTCCTTTCGGACATCTTCGAAAAGATACTTTCCCCGGAACCTTTCCTTGAATGCGTCCCATGACACTTTTTGTTCATTGGTCCCCATACACTTTTGAACCTGCTCCCACCACTGCTCTGCTTCTCCAACAAGTGCATATTGAACCAAAAGGACTTTCTGTTCCTCAGGCGGCGATATATCGTGGAGAATTTCTTCTATCTCCCGAAGCCACTTCCGAGTTACATTCGGATTATAGCCACCCTCGGACTTAGGGGGACCACGCCACTTGAATTCAGTCAACCAATGAATTGCAGCTAGGGAGGGATCCTGAATTGACTGAGATGACTGGTTAAGTGAGGCTATGGTTGTCACAACCGTAGCCACCAATTCAGCTTGTCTTTGATTGATTTGGACCAAACTTTCTATGATTGCAGCGATCCTATCATCGTCACTGCGCCTGCTTGCCATAACTCCTAATCCTAGAAAATGACAAGTTAATACATATATTATTTAGCAGTAATAACTACTTTATCTTATTACTCTAATTTAGTCACTTATTTACTCATATCGGTTACTTGCTTGGTGAGTAACCATATGGAGATGTGAGTCCACACTCCAAAGGCCGAGGGAAACTGCTCTGATACCATAATATGTAACACCTAAGTTTATTTACCCTTATATACCCTTAATTAAAAATAGCAACTTGAAAATTCCTTTTTCGACTCATGAATTTATTAGGAAAAACTCTTAATTACTTTTCTTTCATATGAAAATCTCCCGTCAAACGGACGGAGTTTCGTTTGTTTATTGAACTTTTCCAAAAATTCCTGTTTTCCTGCAACCTGATAAACAATAATATTTTCACATAACAAAGCCTGCAGGGCTATTCACACACATATATATATATACCAGCTAGTGCATCTTCGTGCACGCATCAGAAACAGGTTTAAGACATCATAGTATCAGCATCAGAGTTAGCGGAATATAAACAAGTTTTAGGAAATAAGTTTTTCCCCAAAATAGACCCCTTTCCCAAAAGGAGTCGTCCTGGGCCCCCAAAAAACTATTTACATTTATATACAACAAAAATGATTCACATCATCGGGCCAAGGACATTCCCATGTCCTCCATCACTAAAGGTAACCTACTCTCCCTGAGAGGGAGAGTACTCCTGCTCGGCCTGCTCAGGTGCAAACTCTTCCTCAGTACTTGTGATGATAGTAAGGAGTGAGTATTACACATAAAATGGGGAGGCAGTTTCCAATTAAGACATAATGCGACACTAAGCCATTCACATATAACAATTCAATCACAACATCATAAATAAGAGTCAATTCATCACAATTCAATTTCGAGTATTCATTAGTTTCTCAAATCGATTTTGATTTAACATTTTCTTAAGTCTTTCGTTCCATGTATTTTAATCATATTTATATTCTTTTTATCTATCCCTGGTCACGACCTACTGCGTCTGCACTCCTGTGCACTCACGACTTACTGCGCCCGGGTAAATCCCCTGGTCACGACCTACTGCGCTCGCACCACCACGCGATAGCGACTTACTGCGCCCAGGTATGTTTCTCAATCCCCTGGTCACGACCTACTGCGTTCGCACCACCGCGCGATAACGACTTACTGCGCCCGGGTAAATCCCCTGGTCACGACCTACTGCGTTCGCACCCCCGTGCGAAAACGACTTACTGCGCCCGGGTATAATATAATCTCCCCTGGCTGAGCCTGGGTATAATTTAATTAGTTCTTTATCATTATCAATTCTTTAGCAAATTTCCATTATTCAAAATTAATTACCACATTACACATTTTCATTATCCAATGATCACAAATATATTTTGTAACTTAATTAGCACAATTTCACTTATTATCACAACTCAAATTATTAAACAACATAAGCATATAATTCATCAACATCACCAAACCACAAAATGCAATATATCAACATCAAAATAAATTCCCTAAGTCATAGATTCTATTCTAACAATTATTTTATATTATATCAACCTAAACTAACACAAAATCTTAGTACTCATTATATACATAATGTAAACTAAACCCCAGAGTAAGGTAATACTCACTATAACCCACTCCTTACCTTAAATTAGTAAAGAGTAAATAGAACCTTAGTGAGCCCTAGCTCAAAATCTTGGAAACTTGAATTTCCAAAGCTTAGGTTGCCACCACAATAAGGAAATGATGAAGTGATGATAGACAACCCTACTTGATAGAGCACAAGAGGAATGATCTTTGTCCTTGCCTTGATTTGAGTTGGAAGGCTTGAAACACAATCCCTAAATAGCAACAAGTGCAAGAATCCTAGGGTTTTAGAGCTAAATTTCTATGAATCAAGGAAAGTTGAAATGGAAAGGAAATAACTCATGGCATGAAGCTCACTTACCCAAATCAATGGTGGAAAAATTGAAAATCCAAAGAGAATGAAGAAGGGAGTAATTCGTGTGGACCAAAAGAGGAAGAGGATGAAGCTTCAATCAACACCCATGGTGAAAGCTTGGTGGAGCTTGGTGGTTTTGGGTTTGAGGTGCCCAAAACAATGTGTTTATGGTGGGATTGGTGGTTTTGATGATGGAAATGTGTTGAAGATGGAGGGAAAATGGATGAAGAGATGGTGTTGATGATGAAGAGTGGTGTTCTTGTTGTTGGGTGCTTGTTCTTGCCAAAGAAAAGCAAAATCGTGTGGCCAAGAGGCCACAACTTGGCCCCCAAGTTCTAATTGGACGCACCAGATCAAATCTGGTCTGCGCCACTCGCTTGGGCGAGCTTTATACTCGCTTGGGCGAGCTCAAGCACCAGCTGGTGCTGCTGGTGCACCTGGTGCGTGATGGTGGGGGCTCTGGCGCGCCAACAGAATTCCTAGTGCGGCTGGTGTGCGCGTCAGCTCGCTTGGGTGAGCCATTTCCTCGCCTGGGCGAGAGAACTGCACCAGAACCAAGCTGGTGCGTAGGTGGCTCGGTCAGAAATGGAAATGGTGCGGCTGGGGGATTTTCTGGTGCGCCAACTCACGTTCCCGGTGCGCTGGAGTGGTGTTGCGCTCGCCTGGTCGAATGGTGGGCTGGCCTGGGCGAATTTCCCACTGGATGGTGCGCCAAATGAATAGTGACTCGCCTGGGCGCATGGCTGGTGCGCCTGGGCGAGTTTCAGGGTTTCCAACCTTCGATTCGCCGTAACTTTTTCGTCGACCGTCGGATCGAGTCCAAATTTTTAGACATGCTTCTTCACCCCTTAAACTTCTCATCCAACGGTGGAATTTATTTTCTTAGCTTCCCATAATAAATTTCTAATTTTCTCTTTTCGGTTGATTTCTAACACCTAAAACGCCGATTTTACTCCCGATCTCGCTTATATGACCCTGCCCAAGGCCATATATACCTCCTATACAACTCCTAGGACCTATAATCACCACCCACATATTTGGCAAAATTCATTAAATCACTTTTCCAATTTTTCTAAGGTTTTAAATCAATAATTTCCTTAAAATCAAAGTTTAGGATGTTACAGCTGCTTCGTCTCCGAGGGAACAATGTGTTGAAGATTTCAAAAAGACATGCAAATTCTACAATATCTTTTGCAATCCCCAATGTTTACAGCAATGTGGTTATTAAAGTAAGTTAATGACTTATCTTATTCTCACCATCTAATGCACCTTTTAATAAATTTCTTAGCTAGTATTGCATTTTTGAGTGCCTCACTTACAATTGTGATTTATTCTACATAGTCGGTATTAAATTAGAAGAAGAAAAAAATTAGATAAATGAAAATGATTTTATTTTTATGTATCCCACTTGTGAATGAATGAGAAAGTTTGATTTTAACCAAAACAGAAGAATCTGTCTAACATAATTCCATATCTGTCCAAACACTATCTTATTATACCTTTAGTTTTTAAGCAATATATTTTTTACGGTCATCATTATTTGTAAAAAACAATCAATAAATAAAACACTTTTCTTAGCTTCCTCGTGGTCCAAAATCGGTTTTCTCTACAAACTTCACTTTCATGAACACAATTCCAAAACCAGCATTTTCTCTTCAATCTCAACCTTCATTCCATGTAAACAAAATACAAATGCTTTCTCCCTGTTACCATTATCTTAAATCGGTTTGCGTAACTAAATCAAGGGGGAGTTTTTCATTATAATTTATAAACACGTTCATAATTAAAGAAAACTAATAACAACAACAAACATAAGAATTAATCACCTTAAATAAACAAATATACGCTTTCCTGCACCTTTTCTCTATGTAAATTCGATTCTGCCAATAAACATCAAGGAAACATTTTCCTCTTCAAATATCTACTCATTTAAATTCAACAAAATTCTCTTTCTCATAACTACTCATAATGTGTCTCATTATAACAAATCAAGTCAAAAACCTTTCCCATGTGACCCTATAAAATTTAGCCAACAACAACAATAATTAGGAGATTCATAATGTCATAATAAACTTCATATATATGCTATATTCTAAAGTAAATAACCAACTACAAATATTCATCCTTCCATACAATAAGAAAAACAAAAGAAACACATATAACAATGACAATTGTTATAAATAGAATATGTAACACCCTCACATTTATTTAGTTAAATTAGAGTTTTAGGAAAATTGGTACTTGAAAATTTCTTTTTAAATTAAAATACGTAAGAATATTTTTCCGAAAAAACGGACATAGTTTCCTCTGTTTTTCGGACTTTACCAAAATTTCCTGTTTTGTACCTGTTCAGCCAGATTAATTTAAACAAGAAAACTTATAAATTATACAAACATTTTAAAACTAAAGCCCGGTTTTACAAAATAATACAAGTTCCAGGGCTTACTTAGCAAATTGCCATTAATCCAGAATACTAATCAAAATATAGATATCTATGTCCACTCATGTTATTATAAATACACTCCACGTGGTGGAGTGATTCCTGCTCGGCCTGTGACGATGTAAACCTTCTGTACCTGAAAAAAAATAACTGCAAAAGGGGTAGCAATTACGCAAAACTTAAGAGAAATAAACCCTCAATAAAATAGTGATGAACTAAGCCTAACCAACTTATAATAATCATAACATTCACAACAACAATCATTTCATTAAATTCCCAATTATTCAACTTTTATTATTCTTTTCTTCATTTTCATATTCTTCATTCTCTTTTCCTTTTAACACTTTCTTTTCATATACTCACTTTATTTCAGTGCAAGACCTCAAAACAGAGGCCCTCTTAATTTTCCTTATTTGAATTATGTGTCCCTCAGATCAGAGGTCAACACTTAATCATTTTAATTCATTTTGTATCCCTCAAGTCAGAGGTCAACACATTTTAACATTTTATTCTTAAAAAACATTTCGCGCCATTGTACTTCACCTCCACACCGGAAGGTACCTCATACAATGTGGCCTAGGGATACTTCACCTCCACACCGGAAGATACACCGGAAGGTACCTCATACAAGTTGGCCTGCAGGTACTTCACCTCCACACCGGAAGGTACCTCATACCATTGTACTTCACCTCCACACTGGAAGGTACCTCATACAAGTTGGCCTGCAGGTACTTCACCTCCACACCGGAAGGTACCTCATACCATTGTACTTCACCTCCACACCGGAAGGTACCTCACACCACTGTACTTCACCTCCACACCGGAAGGTACCTCATACAGTTTGGCCTATTGGTGCTTCACCTCCACACCGGAAGGTACCTCACACCACTGTACTTCACCTCCACACCGGAAGGTACCTCATACAGTTTGGCCGGTGAGTACTTCACCTCCACACCGGAAGGTACCTCATACCACCACTAAACAATTATATATCTTTAAATCTTTGAATTTCGTTTCCAAATTATCTCATTGGTTTCCAATCTCATGGATTTCATCATTCAATCATACCCTTATATTTTCACTTGCTAAAATTCTCCTTTTTCTCATTCCAAATCATCTCGTTCGTTACCATTCATAACTTCCAGGTTCAATATAATTTATACATGCTCTCCATTTAAATCAATTACCAGCATCACAATTTGCACATAACATCACATACCAATATCAAATCAATTATCAGAGTCATTCATATCTATTCCAACCAACATATTAATGATCATTCATGAGTTTAGGGCTCAACATAATTTAGCACAACATTCACCATATAATCAAATCTCATATTCTCATGTAAGTCCAACATACATATCACTACACTTTTATAAATAATCACAAATTAACATAATTACTAATTTTCAATACATTTTAATAAATCTAACCAACTCACACAACATGCCCAATTATTTTGTTGTCTAAGTTCAATGATATTTTATCAAATCATTCGCTATCTCTTTACACTTACTCAATTCATAATTAATCTGTCATTTCTAAGTTTATATTCACTCTCCTTACACACTAATAACCAACATCTCATACACGTCATCATAAACACATATAATTCACAATTGCCTATTCTCATATAATTCATCAAACATTAACTTTCAATAATCATGGCTTGCCTTTAAAATTTTTAATTAATTAATGAGAGGTTCTATTTCTCCCTAAACTATTATCCTTTGTTATTATTAGTTATCCTAGCTCAATAATCTACATGTTCTTCTAAACTTAATCATCACTACCAACATCCCAGAATTTATCCCCTAAGCCAAGTAAAAGTCCCCTCTTACCTCTGGGTTTCAATAGAATCTGATTTGCGGGCTCAGCGGGGGAGATCCTGCTTCGGCTTACGTCGAATTAGTCCAAACCCACTAACGGCAACTACAGCTTACACGACCGGGGTCGGTTTGACTCCTCGACCACGTTGGTTTTGGCGGTTTGGGTCAAACCCGTAACCGTGGCCGATGACGATGACGGCGTCGATGGAATCCGGGGCTCGCGATTCACGAGCTTCCTTCAACAACCACAACAGTGGCGATGCAACCAAGAACAAGGGAGGGAGAGGCGGTTTTGCAGGCCCCAAGTCATGGCGATGACTGGACCACGAGCGGCGGCAACATCAGCACACGAATCAAGGAGGAGGAACGGCGGCGTTCATGGCTCCAGGGGCTACGGGTCGCGAACCGCGACTGGAAGAGAGGAAGCTGGGTCATGGCAGTGTTGGTGGCTGGTGGCGGCGAGAGAGAACGGGAACAAGAGGGAGATCAGAACGGAGGGGAGAGAGAACGAAGTAAGAGAGAGCTTAGGAGAGAGAACACGCACGGCGTGCGGTGAGGGAGGAGGCGGCGTGGTGACAGGGAAGAGAAGGGAAGCAAAACGAAGGCTATGGCGGCTCAAGGAGGAGAGAGAGGCCAGCGGGGAGAGAGGGAAAACAAGTTGAGAGAGGGATTGGGGATGGGGGGCGGCGGTTCTGGCAAGAAGAAGGAGGGAAATGATTTTAGGGTTTTTCCTACCCTCTACACTGCACACACAACACTATTTTTTTTATTTAAACTTACTTTTATTTATTTATTTATTAAAAAAAATGAATATTATTATTATTTGAAGGGGGGCTAATACTAAGAATTAAATATCATACTATCACATGTAGGGATTATCTTAAAGTTAATAATTGATATTACTTACGAATTAGTTTAATATTGGTATGTCCAAATTAAGGAAAATATTAAAGGTATATCCTTCAATGAATTAGATTATTTTTAAGAGCATCTAAAAATAGAATTTAGTCATCAAATCCAATAAGTAAATATATTTTTACGAATGTTATAAAGTCAAATATTTAAAAACACTAAACATAATTCCTTATTGAATATATAAAAGTTTAGTAAAGTATTCAAAATATTTATCATTATTTTAATATGTTAATTTTCTTTAAAAGAGTTCACTTTAGAATATAATCAAATATTCTTCCGCAATTAACATAATGCATTTTAGGAAAATACTCGACACTTAAAGAGTTGTTTTTCAGATACAATTATTTAATTCGATAAAACTTAAAATTTATAAAGTTAGAGAAATCAGGGTGTTACAATTCTCCCCCACTTGAGAGAATTTCGTCCCCGAAATTCATATGACACGAAGTAAGGGTTATCAACGACTTGAGAAAGATTCCACCAAAGCTTTCTATTCTTTCTTAACTTACTCCCCCACTCAGAACGTGTCTAAGTGAAGGATTCGCCGTGACTTCCACTTACTCCTTAGGATTCTTAACATTGTACACTCGATCGGTCGTGATCCTCTTAATCACAACACCTTTCCGATTTCTAGTACCCTGTTCCATCACTACTAATGCGGGGTATTGATGTTTATAGTTTCCTGGTACTCCCCGGTTAGGATAACGTTACTAGACATCTAACTCATGTCCAACATAACATCCTCAACTTAAACACGTAACATAGGGCAAATTATTCCAAGTTATTATGAGAATTGTTAAGTTTAGGAAGAGGTTTGTGTGGGGTATCAAGCTTGGATTGGGTGTAGAGCCTATGGAAATGAATTAGAGATAGAAAATCATCAAAATATGACTTTTGCACTAAGTAATCGATTACTTGGATGGTCAGTAATCGATTATAGGGCCCCTGATGAAAACAATAAAAAGTTGCAGCAAATATAATCGATTATCTCATATGAAGTAATCGATTATGATGAGCTGTAATCGATTACTTTCAGGGCTTTAATCGATTACAAGGCCTCTGGTGGGAAGTCCTAAAAATGTTGCATTGAAGGAATAATCGATTATCAGGTAAGGTAATCGATTATTTGTTCACTTGAATTTTCGTTCCGGCACGCGAAGATGGCGATTTCACGCATCCTTAGGATGTCTTCTCCGAAGAGTTAGGGAGAATGATAACTAATGATTCGTACGGTATTCCTACCAACAATAAGCCCAGTCTCTTCATGGGTATACGAGGACACTTTACACTTTGTCCTCGCTCGTCTTTCTTTCTCATCAGCATTCTTCACTCGAATGTGACCTAAACTGGTTTACTAAGTTCTCCCCCACTTGGCATCGACACACCCGGGTGTGTCAATGTCAAGGGGTAGGCTTGGTCGATTCTAAGAATCAACTGTCTAAGTTCTCTTATTCGATGGGGAATGCGGTTCGATGATTCAACTCGATTGGTTTTAACAAGCAAATAGGGGCTCTATGTATGCCCACAAATTTACTCTTGATGTTCTTAGAAGTTTAAGTTTGTTTTTAATGTAAGCTTTTAAGATTAGAATAAGGGGCTGCTCAAGAAGACTAGAAACGCGCAGTATTAACAAATCCTTTGAAAACTCCTCAAGGAAGACTAAAGTGAAGATAGAAGAGTTCTATCCTTGACCGCCCAAACCATTATCAATCTCATAAGGTTGCATTCGGCTTCCTCTAAACTCGAACCTTTAACCTTGTTGCTGGATCCTTTTAATCTCTTCATTCCAGCACCAATTCCTAACTCTTCCAACCCCTCAAGTCCCTTCTCAAGTCCTTCTCCTTAACCTCTCTTAGTTTCCCCTAGTCTTCTCGTAATTATAGAATTCTTCCTATACCCTTAACCCAAAAACGTGACCATCATAAGCCCAGAAATCCTTAATTCCTTCCCCAATTCAACAACTACACTCTTCAACATCACAAGCGCTCCTTCAAAGATAGATCCTTACGAGGCTGCCTACAAGGAGAGTGTTATCGTATAAGGAGTAAATCTCCATATTTTCTTAAAGAAGTCTAAGTTTTTATCATTATACTACTATTCTAAATAACCTAAGTTAATAAGGAATAACTATGGAAGTATGAGCACTTATAGGCTATAGCCCTAGTAATGTATGGGGAAAAATTTCTTGTTACCCCAAATAAAAGATCATATACCAACGTTCATTGTTTTAGCAGGCTACTTCTCAGACATTAACTTCCCACATATAATTTCCATCGGATGCTTTCTACCTATATAAAAAAAAAGTCATTTTGTTGTCCATGTACAGCAAGACAACACATTTTGGTGCATAGTCTTTCACTTGGGGCAGAATGGTCAAAGGAGAAAATACAAAACACAACAAATATTAACATTAAAAACTTTGCCCCTATAACAAGTCCCGTACCCATATGACAACACAGCAATGGCATACAATTATTGTCTCATCAAAGAGTGCGTGAAATAGCGAGCAGCCAAAATATGCATTAATAAATTTGAGAAAATGCACAATATTTCCGGAATTACTAAAGTCTATAATCTGTACATCATATATCATATCAACCATCAATATCCAGCCATTAAATATTCTACACAAGCTCACTAAGCGCTATAAGTCATAAATTTTTTTCACAACCATTCCTATTATGATGCTACCAATACTCCCCTAAGTCATAAAGCTAATCTATTTCTAACTACAAGTTACTCGCTTGGTGAGTAAACTACAGGAGTTGTGAGTTCACACTCCAAGGTCGAGGAAAACTGCGCTGATACCATAATGTAACACCCTCACATTTATTTAGTTAAATTAGAGTTTTAGGAAAATTGGTACTTGAAAATTTCTTTTTAAATTAAAATACGTAAGAATATTTTTCCGGAAAAACGGACAGAGTTTCCTCTGTTTTTCGGACTTTACCAAAATTTCCTATTTTGTACGTGTTCAGCCAGATTAATTTAAACAAGAAAACTTATAAATTATACAGACATTTTAAAACTAAAGCCCGGTTTTACAAAATAATACAAGTTCCAGGGCTTACTTAGAAAATTGCCATTAATCCAGAATACTAATCAAAATATAGATATCTATGTCCACTCATGCTATTATAAATACACTCCACGTGGTGGAGTGATTCCTGCTCGGCCTGTGACGATGTAAACCTTGCTTCTGTACCTGAAAAAAAATAACTGCAAAAGGGGTAGCAATTACGCAAAACTTAAGAGAAATAAACCCTCAATAAAATAGTGATGAACTAAGCCTAACCAACTTATAATAATCATAACATTCACAACAACACTCATTTCATTAAATTCCCAATTATTCAACTTTTATTATTCTTTTCTTCATTTTCATATTCTTCATTCTCTTTTCCTTTTAACACTTTCTTTTCATATACTCACTTTATTTCAATGCAACACCTCAAAATAGAGGCCCTCTTAATTTTCCTTATTTGAATTATGTGTCCCTCAGATCAGAGGTCAACACTTAATCATTTTAATTCATTTTGTGTCCCTCAGGTCAGAGGTCAACACATTTTAACATTTTATTCTTAAAAATACATTTCGCGCCATTGTACTTCACCTCCACACCGGAAGGTACCTCATACAATGTGGCCTAGGGATACTTCACCTCCACACCGGAAGATACCTCATATCGTTGTACTTCACCTCCACACCGGAAGGTACCTCATACAAGTTGGCCTTCAGGTACTTCACCTCCACACCGGAAGGTACCTCATACCATTGTACTTCACCTCCACACCGGAAGGTACCTCACACCACTGTACTTCACCTCCACACCGGAAGGTACCTCATACAGTTTGGCCTATGGGTGCTTCACCTCCACACCGGAAGGTACCTCACACCACTGTACTTCACCTCCACACCGGAAGGTACCTCATACCACCACTAAACAATTATATATCTTTAAATCTTTGAATTTCGTTTCCAAATTATCTCATTGGTTTCCAATCTCATGGATTTCATCATTCAATCATACCCTTATATTTTCACTTGCTAAAATTCTCCTTTTTCTCATTCCAAATCATCTCGTTCGTTACCATTCATAACTTCCAGGTTCAATATAATTTATACATGCTCTCCATTTAAATCAATTACCAGCATCACAATTTGCACATAACATCACTACCAATATCAAATCAATTATCAGAGTCATTCATATCTATTCCAACCAACATATTAATGATCATTCATGAGTTTAGGGCTCAACATAATTTAGCACAACATTCACCACATATTCAAATCTCATATTCTCATGTAAGTCCAACATACATATCACTACACTTTTATAAATAATCACAAATTAACATAATTACTAATTTTCAATACATTTTAATAAATCTAACCAACTCACACAACATACCCAATTATTTTGTTGTCTTAGTTCAATGATCTTTTATCAAATCATTCGCTATCTCTTTACACTTACTCAATTCATAATTAATCTGTCATTTCTAAGTTTATATTCACTCTCCTTACACACTAATAACCAACATCACATACACGTCATCATAAACACATATAATTCACAATTGCCTATTCTCATATAATTCATCAAACATTAACTTTCAATAATCATGGCTTGCCTTTAAAATTTTTAATTAATTAATGAGAGGTTCTATTTCTCCCTAAACTATTATCCTTTGTTATTATTAGTTATCCTAGCTCAATAATCTACATGTTCTTCTACACTTAATCATCACTACCAACATCCCAGAATTTATCCCCTAAGCCAGGTAAAAGTCCCCTCTTACCTCTGGATTTCAATAGAATCTGATTTGCGGGCTCAGCGGGGGAGATCCTGCTTCGGCTTACGTCGAATTAGTCCAAACCCACTAACGGCAACTACAGCTTACACGACCGGAGTCGGTTTGACTCCTCGACCACGTTGGTTTTGGCGGTTTGGGTCAAACCCGTAACCGTGGCCGATGACGATGACGGCGTCGATGGAATCCGGGGCTCGCGATTCACGAGCTTCCTTCAACAACCACAACAGTGGCGATGCAACCAAGAACAAGGGAGGGAGAGGCGGTTTTGCAGGCCCCAAGTCATGGCGATGACTGGACCACGAGCGGCGGCAACATCAGCACACGAATCAAGGAGGAGGAACGGCGGCGTTCATGGCTCCAGGGGCTACGGGTCGCGAACCGCGACTGGAAGAGAGAGGAAGCTGGGTCATGGCAGTGTTGGTGGCTGGTGGCGGCAAGAGAGAACGGGAACAAGAGGGAGATCAGAACGGAGGGGAGAGAGAACGAAGTAAGAGAGAGCTTAGGAGAGAGAACACGCACGGCGTGCGGTGAGGGAGGAGGCGGCGTGGTGACAGGGAAGAGAAGGGAAGCAAAACGAAGGCTATGGCGGCTCAAGGAGGAGAGGGAGGCCGGCGGGGAGAGAGGGAAAACAAGTTGAGAGAGGGATTGGGGATGGGGGGCGGCGGTTCTGGCAAGAAGAAGGAGGGAAATGATTTTAGGGTTTTTCCTACCCTCTACACTGCACACACAACACTCTTTATTTTTTTTTATTTAAACTTACTTTTATTTATTTATTTATTAAAAAAAATGAATATTATTATTATTTGAAGGGGGGCTAATACTAAGAATTAAATATCATACTATCACATGTAGGGATTATCTTAAAGTTAATAATTGATATTACTTACGAATTAGTTTAATATTGGTATGTCCAAATTAAGGAAAATATTAAAGGTATATCCTTCAATGAATTAGATTATTTTTAAGAGCATCTAAAAATAGAATTTAGTCATCAAATCCAATAAGTAAATATATTTTTACGAATGTTATAAAGTCAAATATTTAAAAACACTAAACATAATTCCTTATTGAATATATAAAAGTTTAGTAAAGTATTCAAAATATTTATCATTATTTTAATATGTTAATTTTCTTTAAAAGAGTTCACTTTAGAATATAATCAAATATTCTTCCGCAATTAACATAATGCATTTTAGGAAAATACTCGACACTTAAAGAGTTGATTTTCAGATACAATTATTTAATTCGATAAAACTTAAAATTTATAAAGTTAGAGAAATCAGGGTGTTACAGAATATGTTGACGATGGTTGTGTCGTGGTAAAATTTTGTGCTTTAAAAGCAATTGTTTACTGGGTACCATGATACAACTATATCAACCACTCTAGCTCCCACACAATAGTACTCTAACTTATGCACTCAAGGTAAGGAACTTTGAATCTCACAGGGTTAAGTTGCTAATAGAAGGAAGGAAAGGAAGAAGAAAGGCTACCTGTTTTCGTTTTCTGTGTATATATAAGTCTAAAAATGATTGCCTTTTATTGCCACAGCCATAACATCTGCAGCAGCCACAAAAGTTATGGCTCATTAACCCAGGAAATCGTTTCAACCATTAACCCAAAAACAACTAATTCATTAACCTAGAAATGACTAAATTATGGAGCCATTAATCTATAATGGCTATGCGCTAAAAATGTGGAAAGAAAAAAGGATCTGTCCACCCTTTACCCCACACGAAAGAACAAATTAATGGTGGTGGGGCACATGCTAGAACATGTGGCTATTGGGCTCAACATGACCGCAACAAAAACCCCAATTAGATTTTTGCTTGAGTAATACAAATAATAGAATATAAAGGATTATGGTTAACATGGGATGAGCAGTGTGGGAATTGGGATTTTCATGAGAATGAAATTATTCTAACATCAACATCATTTCAAATTTGATGGAAATCGAAATCACTCTTTGGGAGGCAGTTAGTCTTTCAAGATAAAATTAGGATAGAGCGAACTAAGTTACCAAAATATTGTTTCGTGAATCATTCTATTCGAATTAAAAACATAAAAAAATTAGTTAAATTCAAATTCATAGAATTTTTTTATAACTTATGTGCTAGTAAATTTTAATTTTCTACTTAAAATGTCTCAAAACCATATGTTGAATAGTTTTCCTTGATCAAAAGTCCATATTCGAAAAACTAATTTAAAACACCAAAAATATAATGTTAAGTGATGCTAGCTTTAAGTGAATACAAACTATAAGTAAATTAAAAAATTTCTCCAAATATTATGAAAATATTCAAGAATGGTTATAAGACATCTAATATGATACATATGATATCAAAATATTTTTTACGGATCTCTATACCTACATAAAGGCTTTAAAATAAAATTTTGCATCTTTAAAAGGGAACTATAGTTTTTCGTAACAAAGCTACACAAACCAAAACTTATTTTAATTTGACTAAAAATATCAATTTGAAACTCATGATTCGATCATAATTTCAATGATTCACTCCAAGCACATAAACATTGCATGAAGTTTTTTATTTAGCCAAATTAAGTTTGGAGAAAATTGGGGTGTTTTAGAGAAGCCCATTACGGCAAAGAAGAGGAAAATGAATGGGATAGACTTTATAGTACTGTGTGTAGATATTTTTGATTTTTTCTATTTAGTCCTTAATAATTATATTTTAAAGACAAATTAGCACAAAAATTAAACTGCGGTGCATATTTGCAAATGGCATAAAGTTTAAGATGTTTCTATGAACATTTCTTAATTTATATTTATAGTTTTATATTAATATGAGTGCTTTTATTTTAATTTTTTTAGGTAATATATAAAATGATTGTCACCACTTCCATTTTTTAGATTTAAATGGTATTTACCATATTATATTTGTTTATACAATGTAACATTTGAGCTTTATTTACAAATAATACATTGAGTAATTTGTGTTTTATATCATACATGGATTACTTATGATATACGTAACATAGGGGAATAACTTACTATGCAGGTTGGACACTAATGACGCAAGTAAAAAAGATCGGAGGAAGATGTCAATTGAACATGGACGACCCCAAAAATCACCTTCTATCATAAATTAACTTATTGTACAATGTGAAATATGAGCAAATATGGATGCTTTTCTGCATAAATTATTATCCTTAACGCATTTGTCCATTTGTTCATTTGTTCATGACACACTATGTGAAATCTTTGATACACTTATAAGCTATCAGACCTGTATTGTATGTATAGGGTTTGTTAGAAAAATAAGTTGAAGATGGTTGTGTCGTGGTAAAATCCACTACCTTAAAAACAAGATTTCCGGATAGTCGAGGGGCAACTATACCAACCGGTTCTTGCTCCCAAGGTTAGCACAACAGTTCTCTAACTCGTGTACTTGAGGCAGAGAACTTGGAATCTCACAAAGTTGTTGGAAACCAACAATCGGCCTAACAATATACTAGAGGGGGGATGAATAGTAGTTTGAAGCAGTGATAGCAATTTCTCGGATATAATTGAGATAGATTAAAATGATGTTTGTTGTTTTCATAAAATAGTTGGATTTAGTGCCGAGCATAATGAGATAATCGGTTATCTAGGCTGACCACCGATTATCTGACCTGCAACACACAAAAACCAGTTTTGCAGCGGAATCTTAGCAAACACAAATCAACCAATATGATGTTCGGCCAGACCGACTAAAATGCTCGGAAAGTGCAAAATGCACGGACAATGCAGTAAACAGATAAAGTGCATAAAGCAGTAAAGAGAAAGCATAAAAGAAGAGGCACAAGAATTTTTATACTGGTTCACTCTCACCCACTTGAGAGCTACGTCCAGTCCTCCCTAAACCTTAGGGAGCTTTTAATTAAAATCAAATTGATAGAATTACACGGGAACTATTGAATGAACCTCACTCAACCTAACCCTTCCAAGAGAGTACCAAACTCTTGGATTCTACCCAATTTGATACCGGTAGGAAGAACCTCTTCCAAAGCCTCCTTGAAACCTTCAAGTAGCTCCACCGGGCGAAGAACCTCTTCGACTTCTGCTTAGGAACCTCCTAAGACATCTCTGGTGAACAGTAACAGTAATGATGTGTGGCTCTAAAACTGAACTCAGTCACGTATGAATGTGACAATGTGAATAGTAACTAAGTTTCAGACTTTTGAAAGGATTGGCAGAGAGAACGAGTGTTTCAGATTCTGATTTCTTGTTCCAGGTTCTCTGTGATGTTGGAGGAGGCAATCACTTTTTATTCACGAAAATCCCCAAGAATCAGGGAGGAATAAAAATCACCACGTGATTAATTAATGTTGACGAGGTTCCCTCTCCAATAGTCACATTCTGATTTGGTTTAATTTTGAATCAGATCTTTCATTTATTGCCAATTCCTTTATGGACAGATTCAGATGATTAACGAGCTCCGAGCTTCCAGTTGGATTGAGCTTCCACAACGGATAACTTGATGAGAACCGTGCTTGTGCTTTTTAAAGATGCTTGCACAGCCATTGACTAAGTGTGAACCGAGCTTGAGCTTGACCATGATGTCCGAGCTATGGTCGAGCTTTGTATTCGAGATAAAGTTCAATCTTAGTCATCCGAGCTTTGGCCGAGCTTTGCATTCGAGCTTGAGTTCAACTTTGACATCGAGCTCAGGCCGAGCATTATATGCGAGATTGAACTGAAGTTTGAGATCCGAGCTTAGCCGAGCTTGATATGTGATCTCCGACTGATATATGATATCCAAGCTTTTTGTCGAGCGTAATATTCAATCTCGAACTGACCTTAGCCGAGCTAAATATACAATCTCAAACTAAGACTTTAGCACTTTAATCTTCCATAACGAAGGTCGAGCTTGACTTTTGTCGAGCTGATTATATAAGATTTTACTCGACTGCACCAAAGGCCGTGCTGATGGTTCTGCCTTTGTTCATGATTTAACATTTTACTCGTCTGCACAGAAGGCCGAGCTGAACATCTGATGCCCTGATGCTTTACTATTTTACTCGGACGTAACGAAGACCGAGATTATGGTTCGACTGCATTCGCTGAGCATCTTCAATCTTGCTTCTGAGTTTCTGACTGCTTCTGCTTCAACTCTAGTTCTTTCGAGCATCTTCCGAACTGAGCTTCTTACTTTGTTGCTGGAGAGGCCCGACTCGGTTGGAGATTTGTGACCCGGAGCACAGGTTGAGAGGTGCAAGGATCGACTTGCACATTGCTCGCATTACCCTGAGAGACTACATGGATGATGGCCCTCGGACTTACTATGCACGTGGTTTGTAGCCTACAACGCCTGCGGAGGTGAAGACTGAGGAGGAGTAGATAGCACCGGAGGATGATGAGGATCAACCGACAGCTTAGGGAGTCTTGTAACACCCCGATTTGGCAACCTGAAGACCATAATCCTTTTTTGATGAAATTTAGGGCCACTTTTTTTTAAACGAGGAATGCACAAGATGAGAACACTTCTATTAGGGAAACATAGTTGCATAAAACATCCGTGTTCTCATATTGTACCTCTTCTTTTCAAGTTCCAAACCGAGATGTCACAAGACACCACGCTTCGAAACTCACTTTCTAAAAACATTAGAACATCCCATTTGATTTAATGTTAAAACGTAGATACAAAGTTCAACTTGTTTGGGGTTACAGCAGGATCTCACAAAGTTTCTAAGAACTCATAGTAGAAATACATACTCAAAAGGGTAGCTACCTAGACATCTAATTATAAGCCTCCCCTACTCTAGCTTTCCAAGCTTGCGGTACCACTCGTAATCATCCGCTAGTAGATCCTCGGGAGTAATAGTCCAACTTCCATCGCTGTAGTACTCCTCTGGGTCATCTCTGTCGGACCAGAGGTCGGGATCTTCCTCCTCGTCCTCATCAGTAATCTCCTCCTCAGAATCCTCAGGTCTATCCTCCTCTTCTACCTCCTCAGCTACCTTCTCCCCTTCCTCTAGCTTAACTCGTCGACGCGGAATCTACACGAAGGTCATCTGATAGGCTGACGAAATGCTGTTATTACCCCCTCGGAGATTCGCTCCAATCTCCCGCAACTGCTGGTATCGCACTATGTTGGCCATCTAACATCCATACAATTTTATACAAGACATAACAGATAGAGTAGAGAGAGTGAGCAACCCAAAACGGCAATGTCGACTATGTGGGATTACATTAGGTAAATATTAAGACAAAATATGAATAGAAACTGGAAATCAACAGTCAATAAAACATTATCGAGCCACAGTATTTATTAACAGAACCTAAACAAAATCATCCATCCGAGCAGCTAGAATAATGCTTTCAAGATTCTTTAACATTACTCATAATGATACCTACAACCATGCCTTGTCCTCATACTCATCAACAACCTTGGGATACTCACATCCCGATCTATTCTTTATCCATTACTTAAGACTAACGTTGTCATCAATAATATCTTTAGCAATATTAATATACATAGCTTTGGAACATCTGGGTTAATTATGTTTTATCATTTCGATTAGCATCAATGATGAGGGGGAGACATCATTGAGCTCACACTCGTCTACATCTCCTCGGTCCACCTCCCAACCTAATCGGAAGCAAACAGGAGTATATGACCTTTACCACGCGGGCACGATAGCTATCTCACAAATAGCTCCAAGCCAGGAGGTCTCAACCTCAAAACACATCATATCATTAATCAGGCTCACTGTCTCACAGTGGCAAAACACGATGCCCCGTTCCAGTCCCTATCACTGTTCTCGATTTGCAATCTAGGGGGCGACAGTACTTATTCTAGTTTCGAAAGCAGAACGTGCCACGACATTGGACCCAGTCCCCACCACGTTAGTGCGCCACTTGTGGGATTGTTCCGACTAGAAAAGTACTCTAGACTTCTTGACGTATCACCGTCATTGTCCTCCCGTAATGCAATCTCGTCCTAAGTATCCGCAGATACTTATCGTTCCTTCCTCTCCACTACTTCGATATGACGCTCATTTCTCACCGCAATTGTTAATGTCTTTTAAAGTCTTTTAAAGAGTTGAATTACGGCTTAGTCCTAATGATCGGTTCATCCTTGGTACATCCCTTCAATGAAACCCGATCACTAATCGTACGCATCTAATTTCCCCCTAAAGCTCGCGTATTATCACTTGGATCATCACATCATCATTGCATCATCTTTCTTTTTCACATCTCACCGCAACATCATCCTTATCAATCCTTGTTCAACAATACCATCATCACTCCCACGATCAGATGTCGTTCAACGGCGCCAACAGAGTTCTCGTCGCCAATTCTGACTCAGCAGCATCTTTGGTGTCCTCCTCTTGCTAGTTGAGTTCAACAGCATCACAACTCCTCTTATTCTATCAAAATTTCCATTCACCATCTTTTTCCCTCACAATTCATTCTCGTTGTTCGGATATATTATTCTTTTCTTTTCGTTCTTAAATAATTACCTCCCTAACTTCTTCAGTTAGCATACGATCAAATAATTCTCAACAATATCATATCTAAGTAACCCGTAAACAAAGCATAAGATAACAGAATACTCAACATGAACAATCAGAAAATATATCATCATTTCAGACCAATCTCAGTCGTTCGGGTGGATAGCTAAAGCAATCAAACAAGCGCTATCACATACACCACTACGCTAAATGAGATTGGAGTCCAATCTTTGAGATGATTGGACACCTTAATATGTTACCTAATCACCACGGCGTCTGAAGGGAAAGCCCCTATCTCACCTCGATGACGAACGTCTTAATGCACTCCACGATCTCTCGATCATCTCTCCTCGCCTCATATCCTCGCATCCTTCGCTCAAACTAAGACATTTCCCGTGCGTTAGAAACGATTTTGATATAGTCGCTGAATTTGTTTTGAAAACCAATTTCTTTTTCAAAAACGTGTTATCATTATTTAAATTCATGATTAAAATAGTTCTAGAGAAAAACCTTTTGAAAATAATTTAGAAATACTCTTTTGTTCAAATAAACTTTGTAACGATCTAATTTTCATTGCATAATAATTGCAATTATATATGTGTATGTATCAATTTAAATTATGTGGAAGAGTAATGTGAATTAATCTTAAATGAACATTTAGATTGTGCAAGTTGTTAAGCAAGAAAAGCAGGTGAACAAGGACGTAAGGGATACCTCAGGTAACAGGAGATGGATGGAAGTTAGCATAAAAGAGTAAGTAAGAAATAAGAATAAAGAAATTAAACAAGTGTTCGATCCGGAGAAGTTATCAGAAATTATTCAAGGCGGTTAAACTGGCTAAGACTTAAGGGATATAATGACCTAAAACTCTTAATGTGATAATCATAACTATATACGTACGCTTAAGTTAAGTTAAGAGAAATCGAGTAAGGAGAGGTCTGAATAAATAATAATTAGGACAAAGTGTAGTCATTTTCCCGATTAAGATTTATAAGACGAATATAAGAATCGGGTGTGTCCTGTGGATTATGACCCTAATTAGGAACTAGAAAAGAGAATACCAAATATAGGTTAAAAACTGGAGAAAGTAACAAGTATTAGCTAAGGCAGAGTTTATTACGATTAGATATAATAAAGCTTAAGAATCAAACCAGAATGCAAAAGCTTAGGATATAACCCGACTATTTAATCCCTTCTCAAAGATTAATCAATGGAGGAAGGAGTAGGAAGGGTACCCCAAGCCATACAAATTAAGAAGAAGGAATTAACAATGTGGCCGAAAACCCGTTCATTGGAATTTTCGGAGTTTTATAATTGGGTGCTTGATAAAAAAGTGACATGGAAAATATAATTAGAGATGTAAATTAATGTTATACAAGTTTGATTTAGTGTTAAGAAGGGTTAAAATCCATTAAAATAAGCTAAAAATACGAAAATCGGTGTTCCGGGGCGAACCGATGCGCCGGGGCATGAGCCGGTGCGCCCCAGACGCACCGGTGCGGAAATCAGCAACACCAGGCACGCTCAAGCGCAGCCAGTCGCGCTCAGGCGCCATGGATCAGCAGCACCAGAAAACTCGCGCACCAGCCAGAACTTTCCAGAAATTTGCGCCCGCCCAAGCGCCAGATCCGGCGCTCAAGCGCGAGGTGCCTATATAAGGCACCAGCAGCACGAGCTGGGGCGCCATTTTTCTCTTCTTGACCGCACCATTCCGTCTCCCAGCCGCACCAGGCGCATCAGACACGCACCAGGAACCAATTTTCATACACCAAACTCATTTTTCCATGCACCAACCATCTATGATACCTCCAAATATAACCTCTAAACCATATATTAACACCAATAAACACCTTTTCATAATTTCAATCCTTGTTCTCTCATTATTCCATAAAACCCTCTTTCTTTCTCATTCTTATGGCCATGACCCCTTCATGATTCTTGGGGATTTCTAGTATTCCAACCAAAAGAGAAGAATTGTAGGAGTCAACCCATATAGTTCAAGTGCTTGGAGTTGAGTTTCTTCCCTTTGAGGTAAGGGAGGACATCTTTTCTTTTAGAATAGAGATTAGGCTTTGGAATTAGTAAATAACCAATGTTTATATGTATATAAACCCTAGGATAGTAGATTCTGCTCTATCACCTACCTGTGTAGGTGAAATAAATATTTTTATGGCTGCATATCATTAAAAATCCTATGATTTTGATAATTAGAAAGTGTTGTACCCATGGTGTTCGATAAAATGCCTGAGTGAATAATTAAAATTAAAACCTTCTTTTATAACCTATAAAAATAGAATAACTGAATGAAAAGAGTTAGTGTTAAGACTAGTTTAATAATTAATGGATAAAATTTTAATTATATTTATAAATCTACTAAATGAATGCCTTAATATTTTGGTTGATAAAAAAGAATAGGTATAAGAATCAATTTTCACCTGAAAACTAGAATATTTAGTCTAATGCAATATAGCTACAATTACGTATAATTAATATTACAAATATGACTAGTGTGATTACCAAACAGTTTTAACAAAAGGAGTAACTATATTAATTATATATATTGTATTAATGAATATGCCAAGAATGAAAAAGTAAAGGAGCTTCAAGAATTAATTATGGCGTTTATCATTGTGTTCTATTTACTTGATTTCAATTCTTAATTTCTATTCTATTATGAAAAGTTGTTCACTCCCTTGTGGTTTAACATTTTAGGTAATGCCTGGAGGAGCTAAGAACCAGAGTTTCACGTCGCAGACGACGAAGAAAGGCCACTTTCCTCCATTTATCGTTCTAATATCAAGTTGTAAATCCCAAATTTTGTTACGCAACAATTTGTATTTCAATATTTTCAATTATAAGAATTTATATTTCCTTAATTAAATTGGGATGTTACAATTTGGTATCAGAGCAGTTCTTTCCTTTCGGCATGGGGAAAATGGTCCCTAATCCGTTGTGAAACTCCAGTTCTAAGCTCTTCATATGCAAGGGAGTGAAATATATGAGTATGTATAGCAAATTAGAGTAATAGATTATTGAGAATAAGGAAGTCAAAAGGATATAGCACTATAACAAAATGAAAACAATTTTCGGTTAATACTAAGAATTCAAAAAGAAAGTGAAAAGATGTTGTAATTCGGTTAGAATGAAAAGAATTTTAATGCTATATGAAAGGAAAGGAATGAGCTATGAACAAAGAAAAGTGTTATGAATGATGAAGTTGTGGGGCCTGGTTGACCGTGTCGATGTAGTCTGCTGGATGTGTTCCAGTGTCCGTCCATGTAATCGAAGACTGACCAGTGCCAAGACATTGTTGTATGAGACAAATTGGAGTGAAATCTTGAGGGGCAGTTTAATTGTTGAATGGTGCATAATGAATATATTCAAGTTATTGGAAAGGAAAAGAACATTTTGTGATTTAATGTATTTCCAAACTTTTGTCTTATATGAATTTCTGTTCAGAAGAATTAAATTGAAAAGTAGATGAGTTTTTGAACTGATTCCTTTCCAATAGATATGATATTGAAATTGTGTTAGAAATTATGTTGTGTTCTCAATGGGACTTGAATAAAGAAAAGAATGATTTTGAAAATACAAAAGATTCAATTTTTAAGAAAGAAAGAATTATTCAAGTCCTTTTGAGAATTAATTGCATTATGCACCACAACATGAGTGAATACTTTACTAAGGCCAATGAAAAGGAAAACACTTGGGAACAAATGTTTTGAATCGAATTACATGTTTCTTTAAGGAAAATGAATTGTTTTCAAAGTTCAAGGATTTATGTGTAATTTTCCTTTTCAATTGTAACACCCCAAAATTTTAATCCCCGATTAATGAAATGTTAATTATAATTTAATTATAATTAATAGTTTTCAAATTAATCCTTGATTAAAATATGTGTGTATGTAATTAGCTTGCATGTGAGAAATTATTTAATAAATAATTTAAATGCCTAAAATGTATATTTTGCATATTAGTCCCTGGGTTGGGACCTAGAAGCAATTATAGGAAAGGTTTTGGAGGGAAAGTAAATAAAATAATTATTTTTCAAAATCTGGGTAAAACACTCGAGTATTTTCTGGAATACTCGAGTATTCTGGGCCAAACTGCACGAGTTAGTGCGTTTGGTGAGTCACAGCCAACGATTTCGTGATGGTGACACGAAATCACCACCATGCCAACGCCATAGGCGTCGTGTCGCCCCACATGAGCTTTCCATTGGCCTATTTAAACGCGTCATTGTCCCTTGGTCGAGAATTTTGATTAACTTGTTGAAGATTAGAAGAGTTAGGGTTTTCGAATTGTGTTCTTCGATTCTTCCTCTGTGAGCTGAGTTGAGTGATAATCTATACACCAATACAAATCTCACATCACGAGCTTTGTATAGACACCAAAATTGTGAGGTTTGAGTGTGTGGATTGAGAGAATCGAAGTCTTGAAGTGGAGCTGTTCTTGCTTGAGTTGGTGTCTGGAGCTCACTGTGATCATCGATTCTGGTAAGCTCTTGAGTTCTTGAGTCTCAAACTCAATTCCTTTAGTTAGATGATGTTGCATAGAGCTTAGAAATCTAATTTTCCCCAATCTAATTCTCTGTTTCATGTACGAACCAATTCCATTTTGGTATGGTACTAAAAACTGTCATGCATGAGAAGTTCAAGTGGATTTCGGGGTTTGGAGAGCTTTCTTTGGATTTCTTTCTGTTGATTCACATCTGAGAGGTAAGGGGAAGTAATTATATTCACTAGATAGAGTTTGAAATCCATTAAATGTGTTAGAGAGCCACCAAGAGGCTCTAAGGGCTTAGATTCTATAGGAACTTTGGTTTGGAGACCAATCCATGCTCTAAATCCGTATTGAGCAAGTTTGTTATCATGCATGTGAACTTAAATGAGCTTTGTTTCATGAATATTATGCTTATTGTGTGATTTGAGGTATTGAGTTGTTAAAATGCCTTTTTATGCATAATCAATGATTTCTCTGTCAATTCTGTGTTTTGAATTGAAATAAGTGTTGTAACATGTTTGATTAATGAT
This sequence comes from Crotalaria pallida, assembly GCA_037953625.1. Taxonomy (NCBI): domain Eukaryota; kingdom Viridiplantae; phylum Streptophyta; class Magnoliopsida; order Fabales; family Fabaceae; genus Crotalaria; species Crotalaria pallida. Next base: position 32,919,938 of record CM075653.1, read on the forward strand.
ATGTTAACTCTGTGGATCCCTGAAATGGACTTAAATTGAGTAGAAATGAAAATGGCATGTTAAAACCAGTTTTCAATACTGTCAGCTGCGAAACACTCGAGTAAATGGCAAAGTACTCGAGTAAATCGTGTTCAAAATAAAGTAAATGTCATAAGAACACTCGAGTATTTTGTCTGGTACTCGAGTATCGGGCATAAACTGAGAATTGTTATAGGTCAAACACTCGAGTCATTCAAAGTCACTCGAGTATTCTGGAAAAGTCCAAGAACACTCGAGTAACTCATGAACTACTCGAGTAAATTGTTGAAATTCAAACCCAAATCCTCAGAAAGACATGAACACTCGAGTAAGCTTAAGAACACTCGAGTAATATGGAAAATCTCCAGAACACTCGAGTATTCTGAACTTTACTCGAGTAAAATGCCCAGAATCTGAAAACATCATTTTCAATTCTAACTTAATTAATTAAGGAATTATTAAGGATAATTCAAGGGATCAAAGACTTAGAGAAATTGATAAATACAAATAGATCGTTCGGTGACGATCCATTTTGAAAATTAAGCCTAGGTGGCAAGTAAAGTATTAATCAATTTCCCCTAAGTCTAAAATGCATTCATTCAGGAGTTTGGATGGTAGGATGTATTCATGTTTCGACAAACATGTGGAGGGCCTCTGGGAGTGCCAATACGCTTGCTTGATGACACGTCGATGACGTGGTCGGCTTTGTGGGTGCCGATATGGACATATCGTTTGGATGACGATCCGTTTGGATGACGGGATGTGCTCGGGTGGCATGGATACCAAGCTTGACGTGTACATTCTAGGTGAATGTACGAATTGTTGTATACCTAGGAATACAACGCACTGTGGAGTGCTGGGTTGTCAGGGATGGACGTCAGAGAGTGACTTAGAAAATGTGGAGATAAGTTGAGAGTTAAAGTCATGCATCATGTCATTCACTTAATGCAATTGATATACCTGAATTAAGTGTGAGCATCCTATGTGCATCTGATACTTGCTAGATGCTAATTGTGATTGTTATTAATTGATGCATTATTATCTTTCATATGTTGCATGATTTATTCTCTATTGATTATGTGAGTAGAATTGCTTACCCCTATGCCCTTGTAGGTGATGTCTCGTTACATTGCTTGCATCGAGATCCGGCCACTTCCTAGTGGCTTATGGATCTATGAGGACCATCGCGCGGTGTATGAGGGGGAGGTAGAGTTCACATTCTACCACCCTAATCCGCTGATGCGATTCCGTCCTCGTAGGTTTAGGATTCCCATTATATACACTATGCATGTACCCCCGTTTTATACTTATCATGGACCACCTCCCACGCGACCAGCTCGCTCTTACCATAGTTTTCATTTTCGACCTACCCGCTCTCACCCTTTTACTTCGAGAGTTGTCCGCGAGGAGACTCCCCCTTCTTATCCGAGGTGTAAGGTCCTGTATTTTTATAAACAAAATAAATAAATGTGTTGAATAAAATAATGATTTTTCTGAAATTAAGATATTTTACTCGAGTATTGTAGAGGGTACTCGAGTATAATCACTATCTGTTTGAAAATTTGAATTTTGAGTCAAAAGACTCGAGTATGTCAGAAAAGACTCGAGTGTTCTTGAGTTTTTGAAATATACTCGAGTAGAAAGAAAAAGACTCGAGTAAATCGAGCAGTCTGGCTATATGTATAAGTTGGTTTTATAATTAATTTCACACCAAAACGCGGTTTCTTGACGTGACAAGCATAGAGCCGAACCTTACTTCGAGTTGAAGTACTCTTAGACTATAAATTGATGCTTGGGTGAAGCATCAACACCTCTGAAGTTCCAAAACCCGAATTTGACCAGAAATTTCCCTGTTTTACAGAGTTCACTTTGATCCCTTTGTTCTCTCTCAATCCTCACTCATTTTCCTTGAAACCTAAACACAAACTGAAGTTCTGATTCCATTCTTGAATTAGAACTCGAAATCACTTCAAATAGCCTTCTGAAGATCAGGTTCTAGGCCTACAAAGTTGGAGGTTCAAAACTGAGAAAAACAGAGTAACATTCAGTCTCAAGTATTCATCTTCATTGAAATCGTTTGGTAAATTCATGGATTCTTTTCGTGTCAAACTTGTTTCTGATTAAAGTTAGTATATCCTAGTTTTTGAAACTAACTTGTTTCATTCTTTTCATGCCAAATCCGTGGTGAAATCTGTGGCCAAAGTCAGCCTGATCAACTCTTTTTCACCAAGTCCAGAATTTGGATTTTTGATCCAACCGATTTCTCTGTCGTTTTACTTGTTGATTAGCTTCTCTAAGGTAAGGGAGGAGTTATCTAAATACTAGAATGAGTTATTTCAAGCTGGAAATGTAGGAACCTCATATGGTTCATCAAGGGGTGAAGTTTGAATTGGGAATATGACATAGAGGTCATAAACCCAAGTTTTTATAAACCAAACATGTCTAAATGGACCTAATGATGCTCACTGGATCAATTTTCGAAGTTAAAAACAAAAGGAAATGAAAATCATATGTGAAATGGTTATTTGCTAAGTTTATGTTGATTTTGTGATTTATTGCATTTGATGTTGTTTCAATATTGATTACATGTTCTAACATGTTTATTTTATGTATCTAAGTTACTGTTTTGCATAAAAGTGGAAAGGAAAGGCTCTGAACTCGAATTGGCATTATAAAGTGCAGAAACTGGTGCTGCTGCTGCTAAAACACTCGAGTAATTGAAGAAAGACTCGAGTATTCTGGAAAATGGGAAGAACACTCGAGTATGTCTTGAAGGACTCGAGTAATTTTACATGAACACTCGAGTATGTGAAGAACTACTCGAGTAATTTAAAATAATTTTCAGAAAATCTTTACTTCTTTATGAAGTAATTAAAGATTAACTCGTCTAAACTCCTATATGCTTAAATTTTAATTTCTGCTCTTAATATCTATAGATTTAATCCCATTGGTTGATTTTATCCTGGATGAGTCCTACTGGAATTTTATTCAGTGGTTGACATATTCGGACAGGATGTCCCAATGGAGGTGCGTACACCCATTTGGTTGATTTTATTCCCACGTCCCAGTGGAAGTTTTTACCCACTTGGTTGATATTTTGGGAGTCCTAGATGGGGTCGTTGCACAAATTAATGACAACGTAATTAAATTCCTATTGTATAAAACCATCACAAAGTGGCTGGGCCGCTGATGGAATTTTTGGAAAGCACAAGCACCAGTTAATGCAAAAATGAAAAGATGGTTATAAGCAAGAAGGATTATGAATTTTGGGTCTCTATATTGGAGGCATGATATTCAAAGATATGAATTAAAAGAGAAAAAGACAATGAACAATTATGTGACATTGACATGCATGGAGATGCTCCGATTTTGATTGTGGAATCTGGTATAGGTAGAAGTATTCCGCAGCCCTGAGATAGCTGTGATGCCATAGCACGAAGATGCTGTGATGATTTGGATTCCGTAACATGAAAATGTTATGATGGCCAAATTCCCAATCAAATCGTGACGCCTGGGTTGTGAATACGCTCCGGTTTGATGAACCATAGGATTATGAATATCCCGAGCCTGAGATACTCGGATGCCGAACCGCGTAGCATGAATGGAGAGTAGGCATGCATCACGAAACTAAATGAAATATTATAAAAGACAGTTTGAGCATATACATATGCATTTATTATTGCTATCTGGAAACTTGTGCTTGTTATTTCTAGCCTCTGTTATGCTCATTTGTTATTGTGTTTAGCTATGACTCACTCCTAATCCCTTGTTGTAGGTCATGGCCAGGAACATGATTTGCGTGGAGATGAGGCCGCTCCCTAATGGGGAGTGGAACTGCGAGGATCATCGGGCCATCTATGAGGGAGACGTGGAAGTTATTTTCCGTCACCCGAACCCATGGTCCCGAATGCGTCCGCGTAGGACGAGAATCCCAATGATGTACATTATGCACATTCCGCCCAATTTTGTGTTTCGGCATGGAACACCACCACCACCGCCAAGACGTTTTCCGAGACGCACCCTCCCACCAAGTCCATCACCCTCTGAAGAAAGAATTATTTTGGAGGTTCCTGCTCCCTCTCGTCCTTCCACTAGAGCCCGATCTCGGACTCCGGTATATGTGCCATCTGAACCGGCACATGAAGAGGAGGAGGAGGAGGAGGATCCGATAGAGGATGAGGATCCGGTGGAGGATGCTGACCCGGTGGCTGATGATGATTTCATGGACAACTCAACCGGTAGTCAGTGGGGAACTGATGATTGAGTTGAGTTGGGATGTTGGAGTGTGGATAGTGCTACTCATCAGGTTTCTCTTATCTATTTGATATTTTGAGTTCCGAACCAGTTGCTCAAGGTTATTATAAATTTTGTTGTAAGATATGTAATATAATGTAATGACCTAGAGTACTTAAGTTAAACCTAGTGGTGATAGTTTTAATGTAATGGAAATGTACTTTCCTTTTTATGAAATATAATATGAATAGTTTCTTTCATGATAATTATAATTTCCGCAAAGACTCGATAATGGATGATGACTGACTTTTAGTTTTAAAAAAAAATAAAAAAATGGTCGAATTTTCTAAGAATGAATATTAAGTTTTGGAATAAAAGTTGGGTCATCACATTTAGTGGTATCAGAGCAATGGTTCAACTCTCGGCCTTGGAGTGTGGCCTTACACACTAACCATTGCATACTCTAGAATCATGTTTGCATTTTGAGATATAGAATAGCAGAATCTAATTAAGTTCTCCCTTTTGGATTCTGTAAGATAGATGGCTGGACGTAATAACGCTAACATTGCTGAGGCTCTGACCCGTATGGCTGCGGTCCTGGAAAACTTGCAGCAAACCCGTCCTCCCAGCAATGTAACCCCTGTTGAATTTCAAGGACTAGATTCTTTCCGTAGATGTAAACCCTCTGGCTTCTCGGGTGGTCGTTGCCCTGAGCAAGCCCAGTTTTGGTTAGCTGAGATGAATAAGATTTTCCGAACGTTGACTCTCACGGAAGTTCAGAAGGTCACGTTCGCGGCCTACATGCTGAATGGGGAAGCTGCAACTTGGTGGGAGCAGACCCGCCAGTTCTTGGAGTATGATCATCGCGAGCTCTCTTGGGAAGTCTTCACGGAAAAATTCTTGGAGAGGTATTTCCCGGATGATGTTCGGATCCAAAAGGAGATGGAATTCTTAGACTTGAAGCAAGGCAGCATGACTGTCGACCAGTATGCTGAAAAGTTTGAGGAGCTGATGAAGTACTCCCCGTACTTCCAATATCATCCTGACGAATACTCGAAGTGCACCCGGTTTGAAAATGGGCTAAGGTCAGATATCAAACTAGCTGTAAGCGTGCAAAGGATTCGTCACTATCCAATCCTGATTAGTGCATGTCGCATTTTCGAGAAGAACAATTTCAAGAAGGAAGTCAGTCAAGGAAGCCATGGACCCCACCGCAATCAGCATAAGAATAACCGTGGAAATCGTGGAGGCCCATATTGGCACAAAGGAAAGGGAAGAGCACAACCTTCTGGAGCAGTTAGTCTTCCGGCTCCGGCAGAGACTTGTAGCAAGTGTCGACGCTCTCATCCTAGTCAAGAATGCTGGAGGGACAAGCCACCAGTCTGTTTCAATTGTGGAGGGACCGGCCACATCGCCCGTGCGTGCCGCCAACCCCCGCGTCAAAGCAACCAAGGACAAGGAAGCAAACCTTGGGTCAATGGAAAGGTGTTCACGATGTTTGGAGAGGAAGCAAAGCAGGCCGACAACCTTGTGCAAGGTAACCATTTCCTCAATGGCATGCCTTGTCGCTTTTTATTTGATTCCGGAGCAACGCATTCCTTCATCTCGGAGAAATGTGTCAAGCGTTTAAATTTGTCTGTCTCGGAGACCCCGTTTAAACTGAGTGTGTCTACCCCCACGAATGCTCATGTTGTTGCATCAAGAGCATGTGTCGGTTGTGTGGTTAGCATAAGAGATCAGATTTCTGGAATAAATCTGATTTGTTTGCTGTTGTCCAATATCGATGTCATTTTGGGCATGGATTGGATGGCATCCAACCATGTAGTAATCGACTGCAAGGTTCGAACGATCATCTTTCCTGGTGAGAAGTCGTCGGCCAAGCAACCTGGAGGTTATGTGTGCCTATTTTCAACCATCGCTGAAGAAAAGAAAGAGGAAGCAAAGATCGAAGATATTCCGGTTATTCGAGAGTTTCCCGAAGTGTTTCCCGATGAAGTGCCCGGTTTGCCGCCGCATCGAGAGATAGAATTCAGTATTGACCTAGTCCCCGGTACTGGCCCTATCTCTATCGCCCCTTATCGTATGGCTCCAGCAGAATTAGCTGAATTAAAGAAGCAAGTGGAGGACTTGTTAGAAAAGCAGTTCATCAGACCAAGTGTGTCGCCTTGGGGAGCGCCGGTTTTATTCGTGAAGAAGAAGGATGGATCAATGAGGATGTGCATTGATTATAGGCAACTCAACAAGGTTACCATCAAGAACAAGTATCCGTTGCCAAGAATCGACGATTTGATAGATCAAGTGAGTGGAGCATCGGTATTTTCAAAGATTGATCTGAGGTCAGGATATCATCAGATCAGAGTTAAGGAGGAAGATATACCGAAGACTGCTTTTCGGTCACGATATGGACACTACGAGTATGTAGTGATGCCATTTGGGTTGACCAACGCTCCAGCAATATTCATGGATTACATGAATAGAGTGTTCCGACCCTACCTGGATTCCTTCGTCGTGGTGTTTATCGATGATGTTCTCATCTATTCGAAGAATCCGAAAGAGCACGCTAATCATTTGAAGATTATTTTGGAGACCTTGAAGGAAGAGAAATTATATGCTAAGCTGGCCAAGTGTGAATTTTGGCTTGAAAAAGTCAATTTCTTGGGTCATATAATTTCAAAGGATGGTGTGGCTGTGGACCCAGTCAAAGTAGAAGCAGTTTTGCAATGGGAAAGACCAAAGACGGTTACTGAAATAAGAAGTTTTCTGGGGTTAGCTGGATATTATCGGAAGTTTATCGAAGGTTTTTCCAAGTTGGCTCTTCCGTTGACTCGTTTGACCCGGAAAGAGCAACCTTTTGTCTGGGATGAGAAGTGTGAAGTTAGCTTCCAGACGTTGAAGGACAAGTTAACATCATCTCCAGTGTTAACTTTGCCCGATCCTAGGAAAAGCTTCGATGTTTATTGTGATGCATCTCGACAAGGTTTGGGTTGTGTCTTGATGCAAGAAGGGAAAGTTGTTGCTTATGCATCTCGTCAGCTGAAGGTGCATGAAGGGAACTATCCTACTCACGACTTGGAATTGGCTGCCATTGTCTTTGCTTTGAAGATTTGGAGACATTACCTGTATGGTAATACGTTCCAAGTATTCAGCGACCATAAAAGTTTGAAGTATCTCTTCGACCAAAAGGAACTGAATATGAGGCAACGTAGGTGGATGGAATTCCTGAAGGATTATGACTTCGAATTGCATTACCACCCCGGCAAAGCTAATGTTGTAGCCGACGCTCTCAGTAGGAAGATGTTGCACATGAGTACGATGATGATAAAGGAAGCTCAGCTAATTGAAGAATTCCGCAACTTGAATTTGGCAATTCAGTTCAAGCCGAGCTGCGTCAAGTTAGGAATGTTGCAAATCACAAATGAGTTTGAGGGTCAAGTTCGAAACCTTCAACAAGCGGACGAGGAGCTTCTAGAGAAGAAAAGATTAGGAATGGAAGGAGTAGAACCGGAATTCCAATTAGGATCTGATGGTATTTTGAGATTCCGGGATCGGATCTGCATCCCGGCAAATCAAGAATTAAGAAGAGTTGTATTAGAGGAAGCCCACAAGAGCAAGCTGAGTATGCATCCTGGATCAACGAAGATGTATCAAGACCTGAAGAGGATGTTTTGGTGGCCCGGACTAAAGAGGGATGTTGCGTCTTACGTAGCGTCTTGCCTTGTCTGCCAAAAGGCGAAGATCGAGCATAAGAAGCCTGGAGGAGAACTACAACCTTTAAGCATACCAGAATGGAAGTGGGATGGAATAGCTATGGATTTCGTAAGTGGTTTTCCAAGAACAAGAGAAAGCTTTGATGCAATTTGGGTTGTGGTTGATCGCTTAACGAAGTCTGCACATTTCATTCCCATCAACATGCAGTATCCGTTGGAGAAGCTTGCAAGATTGTACATTAAGGAGATTGTTAGATTGCACGGAATTCCCTCGAGTATTGTATCGGATCGTGATCCCCGTTTCGTGTCCCGGTTCTGGCAGAGTTTACATCAGGTATTGGGAACGCAGTTGAGGATGAGTTCCGCCTATCACCCTCAAACCGATGGTCAATCGGAAAGGACGATTCAATCCTTGGAAGACCTGCTTCGAGCGTGTGTTCTGGAATATCAAGAAGGGTGGGATCGGTTATTGCCGCTTGTGGAATTCACCTACAATAATAGTTATCACGCAAGCATCGGTATGGCCCCGTACGAAGCCCTCTATGGAAGGAAGTGTAGAACCCCGCTATGTTGGTTCCAAGTGGGGGAGAAGGCTCTCATCGGACCTGAATTAGTTCAAGAAACGACTGAAAAGGTAAGGACTATCCAAGAGAAGATGAAGATCGCTCAAAGTCGCCAGAAGAGCTATGCCGACCAACGAAGATCCAAGCTCGAATTTCAAGAAGGAGATCATGTATTCCTGCGGGTTGTGCCAACGACTGGAATTGGAAGGGTAATGAAGCCAAGGAAGCTATCTCCTAAGTTCATCGGCCCTTATCAGATTTTGAAACGAGTAGGCCCTGTCGCGTATCAGATCGCCCTACCCCCATTTTTGTCCAACCTGCACAATGTTTTCCATGTCTCTCAGCTTCGCAAATTTATCCAAGATCCATCTTCGATTGTGCAATTGCAACAAGATTTGATACCGCTGAAAGAAAATCTCACGTTTGATCTTGGACCCGTGAGAATAGAGGATAGAAGGATTAAGAAGCTGCGAGGGAAAGAGATTCCGTTAGTACGAGTTCTCTGGGGGCAAGGTGGAGTGTCTGACTCCACATGGGAATTAGAGTCTAAGATGAGGGATGAATATCCACATCTATTTTTGTAAATCGGAATTTCGGGGACGAAATTCTATGTAAGTGGGGGAGGATGTAAGGTCCTGTATTTTTATAAACAAAATAAATAAATGTGTTGAATAAAATAATGATTTTTCTGAAATTAAAATATTTTACTCGAGTATTGTAGAGGGTACTCGAGTATAATCACTATCTGTTTGAAAATTTGAATTTTGAGTCAAAAGACTCGAGTATGTCAGAAAAGACTCGAGTGTTCTTGAGTTTTTGAAATATACTCGAGTAGAAAGAAAAAGACTCGAGTAAATCGAGCAGTCTGGCTAAATGTATAAGTTGGTTTTATAATTAATTTCGCACCAAAACGCGGTTTCTTGACGTGACAAGCATAGAGCTGAACCTTACTTCGAGTTGAAGTACTCTTAGACTATAAATTGATGCTTGGGTGAAGCATCAACACCTCTGAAGTTCCAAAACCCGAATTTGACCAGAAATTTCCCTGTTTTACAGAGTTCACTTTGATCCCTTTGTTCTCTCTCAATCCTCACTCATTTTCCTTGAAACCTAAACACAAACTGAAGTTCTGATTCCATTCTTGAATTAGAACTCGAAATCACTTCAAATAGCCTTCTGAAGATCAGGTTCTAGGCCTACAAAGTTGGAGGTTCAAAACTGAGAAAAACAGAGTAACATTCAGTCTCAAGTATTCATCTTCATTGAAATCGTTTGGTAAATTCATGGATTCTTTTCGTGTCAAACTTGTTTCTGATTAAAGTTAGTATATCCTAGTTTCTGAAACTAACTTGTTTCATTCTTTTCATGCCAAATCCGTGGTGAAATCTGTGGCCAAAGTCAGCCTGATCAACTCTTTTTCACCAAGTCCAGAATTTGGATTTTTGATCCAACCGATTTCTCTGTCGTTTTACTTGTTGATTAGCTTCTCTAAGGTAAGGGAGGAGTTATCTAAATACTAGAATGAGTTATTTCAAGCTGGAAATGTAGGAACCTCATATGGTTCATCAAGGGGTGAAGTTTGAATTGGGAATATGACATAGAGGTCATAAACCCAAGTTTTTATAAACCAAACATGTCTAAATGGACCTAATGATGCTCACTGGATCAATTTTCGAAGTTAAAAACAAAAGGAAATGAAAATCATATGTGAAATGGTTATTTGCTAAGTTTATGTTGATTTTGTGATTTATTGCATTTGATGTTGTTTCAATATTGATTACATGTTCTAACATGTTTATTTTATGTATCTAAGTTACTGTTTTGCATAAAAGTGGAAAGGAAAGGCTCTGAACTCGAATTGGCATTATAAAGTGCAGAAACTGGTGCTGCTGCTGCTAAAACACTCGAGTAATTGAAGAAAGACTCGAGTATTCTGGAAAATGGGAAGAACACTCGAGTATGTCTTGAAGGACTCGAGTAATTTTACATGAACACTCGAGTATGTGAAGAACTACTCGAGTAATTTAAAATAATTTTCAGAAAATCTTTACTTCTTTATGAAGTAATTAAAGATTAACTCGTCTAAACTCCTATATGCTTAAATTTTAATTTCTGCTCTTAATATCTATAGATTTAATCCCATTGGTTGATTTTATCCTGGATGAGTCCTACTGGAATTTTATTCAGTGGTTGACATATTCGGACAGGATGTCCCAATGGAGGTGCGTACACCCATTTGGTTGATTTTATTCCCACGTCCCAGTGGAAGTTTTTACCCACTTGGTTGATATTTTGGGAGTCCTAGATGGGGTCGTTGCACAAATTAATGACAACGTAATTAAATTCCTATTGTATAAAACCATCACAAAGTGGCTGGGCCGCTGATGGAATTTTTGGAAAGCACAAGCACCAGTTAATGCAAAAATGAAAAGATGGTTATAAGCAAGAAGGATTATGAATTTTGGGTCTCTATATTGGAGGCATGATATTCAAAGATATGAATTAAAAGAGAAAAAGACAATGAACAATTATGTGACATTGACATGCATGGAGATGCTCCGATTTTGATTGTGGAATCTGGTATAGGTAGAAGTATTCCGCAGCCCTGAGATAGCTGTGATGCCATAGCACGAAGATGCTGTGATGATTTGGATTCCGTAACATGAAAATGTTATGATGGCCAAATTCCCAATCAAATCGTGACGCCTGGGTTGTGAATACGCTCCGGTTTGATGAACCATAGGATTATGAATATCCCGAGCCTGAGATACTCGGATGCCGAACCGCGTAGCATGAATGGAGAGTAGGCATGCATCACGAAACTAAATGAAATATTATAAAAGACAGTTTGAGCATATACATATGCATTTATTATTGCTATCTGGAAACTTGTGCTTGTTATTTCTAGCCTCTGTTATGCTCATTTGTTATTGTGTTTAGCTATGACTCACTCCTAATCCCTTGTTGTAGGTCATGGCCAGGAACATGATTTGCGTGGAGATGAGGCCGCTCCCTAATGGGGAGTGGAACTGCGAGGATCATCGGGCCATCTATGAGGGAGACGTGGAAGTTATTTTCCGTCACCCGAACCCATGGTCCCGAATGCGTCCGCGTAGGACGAGAATCCCAATGATGTACATTATGCACATTCCGCCCAATTTTGTGTTTCGGCATGGAACACCACCATCACCGCCAAGACGTTTTCCGAGACGCACCCTCCCACCAAGTCCATCACCCTCTGAAGAAAGAATTATTTTGGAGGTTCCTGCTCCCTCTCGTCCTTCCACTAGAGCCCGATCTCGGACTCCGGTATATGTGCCATCTGAACCGGCACATGAAGAGGAGGAGGAGGAGGAGGATCCGATAGAGGATGAGGATCCGGTGGAGGATGCTGACCCGGTGGCTGATGATGATTTCATGGACAACTCAACCGGTAGTCAGTGGGGAACTGATGATTGAGTTGAGTTGGGATGTTGGAGTGTGGATAGTGCTACTCATCAGGTTTCTCTTATCTATTTGATATTTTGAGTTCCGAACCAGTTGCTCAAGGTTATTATAAATTTTGTTGTAAGATATGTAATATAATGTAATGACCTAGAGTACTTAAGTTAAACCTAGTGGTGATAGTTTTAATGTAATGGAAATGTACTTTCCTTTTTATGAAATATAATATGAATAGTTTCTTTCATGATAATTATAATTTCCGCAAAGACTCGATAATGGATGATGACTGACTTTTAGTTTTAAAAAAAAATAAAAAAATGGTCGAATTTTCTAAGAATGAATATTAAGTTTTGGAATAAAAGTTGGGTCGTCACACGAGGAGCCCCGTCAGGGTTTCACCATCACCTGACCCGGTACCCAGTGGTAGGGTACACTCTCCCTCGGATGAGATCGAGGAGGATCCGGTGGAGAACGAGAGTGGGAGCAAGCCTGTCGTGCATTCTACTGGGAGTGACTGGAGGGACGATGATCCCTAGGTACGTGCATATGGTGTATGATGTGGACCCTTGGATCCGTGCTGTGGAGGAGATGTGCTGCTGCTGCTGTGATGATGATGCTACTACCTTATTACCTATGTTTTTGGGAGACTACTACTGCTACTACTATTGCATCTGATGTTGATGGATCTACGTGACTATCCCTGGGGTTGTATTTTGATTATGTATATATTGTACATATGTTTTACTCTAGGGTTATAGTATCATAGTGATGTAGATCTGTTTACATGGACTTGTTATATTTTTGGAACTTGGTGACTTATCTCATGGACTATGTATGTATGACTCTTTCGTATATATGAAAATCTATGTTTATATCATATCAGTTGCATAGTCCAGTAATTTCCGCTTACTCTGATTTAACTTATGAATGAACTCGGCTATAAGTATTAATTGATGGTATCAGTTTTATTGAACAAAGTATGGGTAACTTCAATTGATTGTAAAATGTAAAGAAATTTCTAAAGAACGAATGTTATCCTGTTTGAGAAAAGGTTTTAGAAATCGCCGAACTCGATACAAGTGTTTTAAAGGATTTCAGAATTTATTCTCCAAGAGTTCCATTAGATGAATTGTGCACCCGCTTTAAAGAAAATTTTATTTACCATATTTTCTTAGCTCACAAGTCCATATATTATCCAATATAAAGCATAAATACTAGATTATATTTGGGTAATCCGGAAGGGTGTCACACTTAGTGGTATCAGAGTGATTTGGGCCAGGAAGTGATGATTTTGATATATATTTGGGCCCTTTTCCTTAGTGCTTTGTTTTGTTTCTCAGCAAATAGATTAATTTTTAGGAGTTTTTAGCAAAATATTTGTATAGATAATTTATTTGTATTTTAATTTTAGTTTTTGTTGAATTTCAGATTATTTGGGCCAAATCAGCTAAAGAGGGGCATTGGTGAAGAAAAAGAAGAAAAAGCCCAAGCTGAGAAGAAGATTTTGGGCCAAACAGCCCATTTCAGCGAACCGCGTTTGAGCGTGGAAAAAGCGCGCTCAAGCGCGCTTGGATCAGATGGCCACGTGGCGGCAGCAGAGGGGTCAGTTGACCCAGATTTCAACAGACACGCGCTCAGGCGTGTCTAGTCGCGCTCAAGCGCGTGTGGTTTTTGCAATAAAAATTGGGGTCTGTGACCCAATTCCAGGCGTTCTGATTGGCTGTTGAAACGCGCTCAAGCGCGCTTGAGCGCGCTCAAGCGCGTTTGAGCGCGCTCAAGCGCGTTTTGATCAGCTGCAGTTACTTAATAACTCGATTTTCATTTTGTAAAGGGGGGACTTTGGATGGTGGACGAATTCCTTCTCTTACACAGCATATTTTCTTCATCTTCTTGAGCAAGAACAACAAAAACTCAAGGTTTTCAAGGTGTGGTTTTGTAAAGAGTTTGAAACTTGATATTTGGTATGTGAATTTTTCTAAGTTTGCATCTTAATTTCTTGTTTTTGACTATGAGATCTTAAGACTCATTTGGGAATGAAGAATTGTTATGTGTGTTTGTCATATATTTGATTTTATCTATTGTTAATTGTTATATTTTGTACTTACATCTGGTTTAATTGTCGTGTATATTTAGACGTAAATATACGATAGGATTATTGTCCGATAGGTATATTAGACAATAAACTGCCTGTGGATGTAAGTTATGCAATTGTGTAGGGATAGGTATATTGTCTGCAAATTGTATGATTTAATTTATTTTTGATTGAGCAAATATTTTATGGTTAGAAATTTAAGGCTTTGCTCGAGGTATCGAGGAAGATTTATTTTTAACAAACTAGAATAATTTAAGGTATTAAATTATTCTTGATTTTGCAAAAAATAATCCAAAAGGTGACAATTGATTTAATAGTTTAAATTAATATTTGAGAACCGGTAACGACAATTCATTCCCGACTTTACGAAACTGCACCACCCCTTTATCTTTCCACACTCGCACTTTATTTATTTATTTGTTTAATTTTATTTTAAACGCGATATTTTTCCAAGTTAATATCATTTTTATGCGCGTAGCTTTATTTATTGAATTTTTTAATTGAAATCATTACTCTCGGTGGAACGACTCGGTCTTACCGATTTTATATTACTTGAGCGACCTGGTATACTTGCCAGTGAGTGAACAAGTTTTTGGCGTCGTTGCCGGGGAGTAGTTTGATTTTAATTTTATAAGTTTAATTCATTCTGCTTCGCACGTTGCTTTTGTACATATTTAGATTTTTGTGAATATTCAATATATATTTAGTTAATTTGTTCTTTCTATTATTTGTGCTGGACAGTGCTACTTGACTTTTCCTTGTTTATGCACTTGCGAAGTGTAGGAGATAAGGACTCCCTTTTGTTTGACAGGGAGATCGAGAAAACTGCTAAAGCAAACAGGAAAGAGGCAAGAAAAGCAAGGCAGCAACAAACTCAGACTCAGAATCAGAATTTGGAACTAATTATGGCGGAAGAACCTCCACCAGCTAAAACTTTAGCAGACTATGCCGTGGTCAACCCAGGAAATTGTGCCACGAGCATAACTGCACCTGCAGTGACAGCCCAGAATTTTGAGATTAAGCCGGCTTACATCCACTTGGTGCAACAAAACCAGTTTAGTGGAGCACCAAATGAGGATCCTGGGGACCATGTGGCAAACTTTTTAAGTATCCTGGACTTCTTCAAAATCCAGGGTGCTACTGATGAGGCGATCAGACTCAGGATGTTCCCTTTATCCCTCAGAGATCAGGCAAAGAGCTGGTTGATGTCTTTTTCACAGGGCACTTTCACAGATTGGGACTCTTTGGTGAGGAAGTTCATTGATAAGTACTTTCCTCCAGCTAGGCAGGCCCGACTCAGACAAGAGCTGAATGCCTTCGCTCAGCAAGAAGGCGAGTCTTTGCATGAAGCATGGGAGAGATACAATCAGATGCTGAAGAAGTGTCCCACTCACTCGATGCCAGATTGGATGCAGATTAGATCTTTTTATGATGGACTCCGGCCCTCTATTAAAAATATGATTGATGCTGCAGCAGGAGGTTCATTAGACAATAAGACAGTACCTGAAGCCAAGGAGTTGATAGAAAGAATGGCCCGGAATAGCAGTCGCACTTCTGAACGGGGTGTGTTAAAAAAAATGTGGTTGACATGACTCAGATGCAGACTCTCTTTACTCAGAATAAAGAAATGCAACAACAGATTGCTAGTTTGACCAAGCAACTGGGTCAGGTTCAGCTGGCAGCTGCAGTTTCAGGTTCATCATCATCTTCCTCACCACCAGTGACAAGGCTGATATGTGATTTCTGTGGTGGTGCTCATCAGAATGAGAGCTGTGGTACAGATTCTTCAAATTCTCCAGGGGAACAAGTTAACTTTGTAGGCGGTGGTGCACCTCCTAGAAGCAACTTTCAGAACTATCCTCCAGGTGGCTTTAGGAACCATCCTAATTTCTCCTGGAAGAGCCCAGCTCTTAATCCTCCTCAAGAGAAGCAGGGTCCAGCTTGGGAAATGGCAGTTGAGAAATTGGCTAAGACAACGACTGGTTTTGTGGAAGAAACTAGGCAAAATTTCAAGAATCAAGGAGCAAGCATAAGGAATCTAGAAGTTCAGATGGGGCAGATGGCGAAACAATTATCAGAAAGACCCCAAGGTACTTTGCCTAGTGACACCATTCCGAATCCCAAAGAGCAGTGTAAAGCCGTCACTCTTCGTTCCGGGAAATCCTATGAAGAACCAAAGATGGTGAGTGATGATTCAGTGGAAGAGATTTTGGTGCAGCCTGGTGAGCCGGTAGTGCAGCCACAGGTTGTGCAACCAGATCAGGGATCAGTTAATGTTCAGAAACAAGCTGATGTGCCAAGGAAGGTAGTTGACAAAGTGCCATTTCCCCAAGGGTTCAAGAAGGAGGAAACTCAGAAACATTTCTCAAAGTTTATGGAAGTGTTTAGGAAACTGCACATAAACATTCCCTTTGCTGAGGCGTTAGAGCAGATGCCGGTGTATGCCAAATTCATGAAGGAGCTCCTCTCCAATAAAAGAAAGTTGAGTGACACAGAGACAGTTCTCCTTACTGAAGAGTGCAGTGCGATCATTCAGAAAAAGCTGCCTCAGAAACTCAAGGACCCTGGAAGTTTCACCATACCTTGCAATATTGGAGGACATGAGGTCGGTCGGGCCTTATGCGATCTTGGTGCTAGTATAAATTTGATGCCACTCTCCATTTTCAAAAGGCTTGGTATTGGCGAGGTAAAACCCACCATGATGTGCTTGCAACTAGCTGACCGTACCATCAAAAGGCCATATGGTAAGGTTGAAGATGTGTTGGTGAAAGTGGATAGGTTCATTTTTCCTGCTGACTTTGTAGTCCTAGACATGGAGGAGGACACTGAAATTCCACTTCTTCTGGGTCGGCCCTTCTTAGCCACGGGGCGAGCTTTGATTGATGTGCAGCTAGGAGAACTTAAGCTGAGGGTGCAAGATGAGGAGGTGAGCTTCAATGTTTACAAGTCCATGAAGCTGCCCATGACTGAGGAACATTGTTTCAGAATGGATGCAATTGACTCTATGGTTGCATCAGTTTTTAGTCAAACCAGTCATGATGATGGTCTGTTGGGTGCTGTGATCCATGGAGAGTGCGGTGAAGCAAGTGTTGATGCCGCGGTTGCCCAGTTGGAAATTTCAGATGCATATACAGGGGGCAAGATCAAGGAACTAAGGCCACAGGACAAGGAGGAGCGCTTGGAGCCAGAGCTGAAACCTCTTCCATCATCTTTGAGGTATGAATTTTTGGATAATTCTAAGTTTTTTCCAGTAGTGATTAATAATGACCTGACTGAACTGGAGACTGATAGATTGCTTAGGGTGCTTAGAAATTATAAATCTGTTATAGGGTGGTCTGTCTCTGATCTGAAGGGGATTAATCCCAGTTTCTGTATGCATAAGATTCTCCTTGAGGAGAATTTTAGGCCAGTCAGGCAACCTCAACGGAGACTCAACCCGACTCTCCAAGAGGTGGTTAGGAAAGAAGTAGTAAAGCTGTTGGATGCTGGAATTATTTATCCAATTTCTGATAGTGCCTGGGTTAGTCCAGTGCAAGTGGTGCCTAAAAAAGGGGATTGACTGTGGTCAAATATGAGAATAATGAGTTGATCCCCACTCGAACTGTTTCCGGGTGGCGAGTTTGCATCGATTACAGAAAATTGAATAATGCCACCCGGAAAGATCACTTCCCGTTACCATTTATGGACCAAATGCTTGAAAGGTTAGCTGGGCATGCATATTACTGTTTTCTAGATGGATATAGTGGGTATAATCAAATTTGTGTAGATCCCTTGGACCAGGAAAAAAACTGCTTTTACTTGTCCCTTTGGAGTTTTCGCATACCGGAGAATGCCTTTTGGATTATGTAATGCACCTGCTACTTTTCAGCGGTGCATGTTATCGATTTTCTCCGATATGGTTGAAAACTGCATAGAGGTTTTTATGGATGATTTTTCGGTCCATGGGAAATCTTTTGATGCATGTTTAGCTAACTTGGAAAGAGTTTTAAAAAGATGTGAAGAAACAAATTTGATTCTTAACTGGGAAAAATGTCAATTCATACGGGAAGGGATTGTTCTAGGCCACCGGATCTCTGAAAAAGGCATTGGGGTGGACAAAGCATAAATTGAAGTTATTCAAAAGTTGCCACCCCCAGTGAATGTCAAAGGGATTAGAAGTTTTCTTGGGCATGCCGGTTTTTACCGGAGGTTTATCAAAGATTTTTCAAAAATAGTCAAACCCCTTTGTAATTTACTGGAAAAAGATACCGAATTTAACTTTGATAGTAATTGTGTGAAAGCTTTCGAAATTTTAAAAAAAAACTAGTGACAGCTCCTATTGTGGTCGCTCCTAAATGGGGGGAACCCTTTGAACTTATGTGTGATGCGAGTGATTATGCAGTGGGAGCTGTACTAGGGCAAAGAATTAATAAAGTGTTTCACACAATTTACTATGCTAGTCGAGTATTGAATGATGCCCAAGTCAATTACTCGACTACTGAAAAAGAACTTTTAGCTGTGGTCTTTGCAATAGATAAGTTTAGGGCTTATTTGATAGGTTCTAAAGTAATTATATATACTGACCATGCAGCTCTGAGGCACCTGTTAGCTAAAAAAGATGCTAAACCAAGGCTAATCAGGTGGATCTTGCTTTTGCAAGAGTTCGATGTTGAAATTAAGGACAAAAAGGGGGTAGAGAATGTAATAGCTGATCATCTGTCTAGGCTACCCCTAGAGACCATAGGTGCAGAAAGTGTAGTGCCTATAAGTGAGAACTTCCCTGATGAACAGTTGTTTGCTCTATCCACACTCCCTTGGTATGCCGATTTGGCTAACTTTTTAGCAGCGAACATGATCCCCAGGGATATGATTTGGCAACAAAGAAAAAAACTTGCACATGATGCCAAGTTCTATTTTTGGGAGGATCCATTTTTGTTCAGGAGAAGTGTGGACGGAGTAATCCGTAGATGTGTGGCAGAGGAAGAAGTGAATGACATCCTTTGGCATTGTCACAATTCACCTAGTGCAGGACATCTTGGTAGTGATAAAACTGCTGCCAGGGTACTCCAATGTGGGTTTTATTGGCCCACAATTTTCAAGGATGCACGAAACTTTGTTTTGAGATGTGATAAATGCCAAAGGATGGGAACTATTTCTAGGAGGAATGAGATGCCACTCCAAGGTATACTTGAGGTTGAAGTCTTTGATGTTTGGGGGATAGACTTTGTTGGTCCATTTCCTCCCTCTTACAACCATAAGTATATCTTGGTCGCGGTTGATTATGTGTCCAAGTGGGTGGAAGCAATTTCCACTCCCACCAATGATTCCAATGTTGTGGTAGAATTCCTTAGGAGGAACATTTTTAGTCGATTTGGAGTCCCAAGAGTTCTAATTAGTGATGGTGGGAGCCATTTTTGTAACAAAGTCATGGAGAAGGCTTTAGCCAAGTACGGAGTGCGACACAAAGTAGCTACTCCGTACCACCCACAGACTAGTGGTCAAGTCGAAGATTCTAATAGATCTATAAAGAGGATTCTAGAGAAGACCGTTAGTACTTCTAGGCGAGACTGGGCTAGGAAGTTAGATGATGCATTGTGGGCATATAGGACCGCGTTCAAAACTCCAATTGGCATGTCTCCATTTCAGGTTGTGTATGGTAAGAGTTGCCATTTGCCCGTTGAGTTAGTTCATAAGGCATTTTGGGCAACTCGATTTTTAAACATGGAAGCCAACCTGGCTGGCGAGAAGCGTTTGTTGCAGCTTAATGAACTTGAAGAGTTCAGGGAGCAGGCATACAACACTTCTCGTGATTTTAAAGCTAAAACCAAAAAATGGCATGACAATCGGATTTTGAATCGGAAGTTTGAACCTGGGCAACAAGTATTACTGTTTAATTCTAGGCTTAAGTTTTTTCCAGGTAAGCTTAAGTCTAGGTGGTCCGGTCCTTTTCTGGTAGTGCAGGTTAGTCCATTCGGGGCAATTGAGATCAAGAATGTGCAAACTGGTGCGCTTTTCAAAGTCAATGGACAGCGCCTGAAACACTACCATGGTGGTGAAATTGTGAGGAGTCCAATTCAAGTGGACCTCCGTGATCCTTAGTTTTCTGAGAGGGTCATCCGTCAGGCTCGGGACGTTAAACAAGCGCTGCTGGGAGGCACCCCAGTGGTAACTTTAGTGCTTTTTATTTTCGTTTACGATGAGATATTGTATTTATTGTGTGTGTTGTGTTTTTATTTTTTTTGTAGTGTAGTGCTTTTATATTGGAAAAAAAAAAAAAAGACGCTCAAGCGCGTCCAAGCGCGCTTAAGCGTGGCCTGCCACGTCAGCAAAGAAAAGTTGCATCACTGCAACTTGTAAAAACCAGGGGGGAACGCGCTCAAGCGTGTTTTGTTGCGCTCAAGCGCGTGTTTTTGCGCCCAAGCGTGGTGGGGTGAGTGTTTAATTTTTGGGGTTTCAAATTCTGATGCAACTTATCAAAAACCAGGGGGGAACGCGCTCAAGCGGGTTTTCAAACGCGCTCAAGCGCGGTTCCTGACGCTCAAGCGGGGTGAAGCGTGGGGGTTGTTGACCAAATGAGGGTGCAAAGTGTTTAAAAACTCAAGTGCGCTTGAACGCGCTTGAACGCGCTTGAGCGTGCTCAGGCGCAATTTAACAGCAGCAGCGATTTATCAGTTGGCCAGCCTTCTTCTTCCCATTTCTTCTTCCTCCTCCTTCAAACCCTAATCCCTCTCCACCTAGGTTGTTCCGCCCAGCCACCTCCAGCTCTCCCCTCTTCATTTTTCGTCCTTCTTTCTTCATATTCCCTACCTACAAGTTCTCTTCTCTTTCTCTTTTTGTTTTCTTTAGACCTCTCCAAGTACTATTCGAGTTCTTTATTTTTGGTCCTTTTTGTCCGATTTTGTATCCTCAATCTAGGTAAGTTTTTTCCTTTTCTTTACTTCTTAGTGTGTTTTGTGTGATTTTTAGGTAGTTATCTTTGTTTTAGGGTATTGTTTGTAGTGTTGTTAGTGTTGCACATTAGGTGTTCGATCAATTGTCCAAGTGAGTTCATCATGTCTGGTAGTACCTTTAGGCAGTCAAAAAAGTCTAAAACCGATGCTTCTTCCTCTGGAGGTGGTCGTCGTCGGCAGTTTGAGGACCCCGAGGTCAAGGTCTTCTATGACTCTCAGTGTAAGGAGAACCGAATTGTTCCTGAGACAAGCTTAGATAAGATAGAGGCCCTTCCCATTCGCTATATTGGCGAGAATGTCTTGTTCCAACAGTGGGAGTCTTTCTGTGTTGACCCTGATTATGCGTTCTGTGAGCCGGTTGTTTGGGAATTTTTCGCGCACGCGAGATATCGCGAGGTGCAAAACCCGGGCTGTCGGACATCTTGGGTCCGGGGTCATGAAGTTTCTTATTCTCCTGAGTCGATAGCGACGGTTTTGGGTATTCCTTACTATCCGGAGCCGTCCGACTTCTCTGCCTACTACCACTCCCTCACAATAAACAACAATGACCATGACACCCTCAAAACCTCTCTTTTTAAGGCCGGTGCAGATTGGAATTATGGGCGTGGCGGTGCTATCAAGCACGTCACCGCCAAGAACCTCACCCCTCAGGCACGCTTCTGGGTGCGTTTTATTTCGCACAACATCTATCCCCAGTCGCACCAGACTGAGGTAAAGGTGCCGATCTTGCGCATTGCACATGCTATCCTTGAGCCAGTCCAGGTCGACGCAGCTTTGCTGATGTCTAACTTCATTCTTCATGTGGCCCGGGAGGAAAAACCTGGTTCTTTTGGTCTCCCGATGGTCATCCATCGCTTGTGTAGCTCAGCTGGGGTGTTCTTTAGGGACGAGGCGCGCACTTTGCGACGTTTGCCTCGGATGGACCGGGACACCTTTGATACTTATCATGCCATTTCTCTGGGGATTGTTCCGGGTCGTGGTTCCCCACCTCCAGCTGCTGTTCCTCCGTCGACTGCTGCTCAAGCCGATATGCCCCCTAGGCAGCCTGCACCCCCTTCTGTGGACACTGGATGTCTTGTTGGTATGATGGCGCGGCTGTTGCGTCGTCAAAGCCGACAGACAGCTTATTTGAGGATGGAGCAGCGCCGTAATCAGGAGCGTGATGCTCAACTCCGGGCCATGGGAGAGCAGATGGCCATCCCGTTCCACCTGCCTGCTTATACTGATCAGGAGTTGCACTTGTTGTCTGCCTCTTCTTCTTCGGATGATGTGCAGGAGGCCGGGCAAAGTGGAAGCTAGTTTGGTTTTCGAATGTTTTGTTAGGTTTGGGTGTTATTAGTTTTTCTTTTATTGGGGGTGTGGTTTTTGTGTATTTACTAGACTGCTGTTCTTATTAGCTTCATAATTTCTATTTTATTTGGACATGTATTGGATTCCGTATTATGGTTAATTTATTTATCTTATTAGTATGTGTGGTGTTCTTTATTTTGTTCATATTAATATTGTGTTCTCTTCGTTGTATATATCTGTGTGGTGCTTTGGCATCCTTTATTTTGATTTTGTACAGGTACCTAAGTTTGGGGGAGATGTCCCACTCCCATGTACAGGTTTCCTTTTGTATATCACGTTTGTGCATAATTTTTATTTTGCTTTTAAATTGTATCGATTTTTTCTGTTTGCTTGAGGACAAGCCAACCCCTAAGTTTGGGGGAGGGTAACCAAAATAAAAATGAGGATTTTTGCTCATATTTTTTCCTGATTTGTTATTAGTGTGTCCTTGGCATGAGTCTGTAAAAATTTGATTTAGAATAATGTTTGTGATAGGTATTCATATTTAGTACAGGGTTCTGATTTTATTTGCTTGGTATAGCCTTTGTATCATATTGTGAATAATTTGTACAAATTCTTTAATTTGGTAACTTTTTGAAGAAATTGTTTAGTAATCCTGCCTGGTGAGTTTTGGGCCAAACACTTGCATAAAGGGGAATTTGTGTTGAATATATATGTGTATCCCCTGAATTTTTCTTCTGTGAGTGTATTCTTCATTAGTATTCGATTCTAGAACTTGACTGTGGACCTTTACAAGATTGAGAAATGTTGCATGCATTGAAATGATTTAGGCAATTAGGTGTTTTTGTTGTGGCCTTCAGACTTTGTTAATAATTGGTTTTTGGTATGTCCCTAGTTGTCCATTTTGAGCTTAGAAATGTGAATAAGTGTTTTTGGTACCCTTGTGAATATTGTATATTGTAGTATGGTGAGTACCTCTGGGCTTGGATGGATACTAGTTGGTTTTTAGTAGATTTTTGAAAACAAAGGGGTTTTCTTCTTAAAAAAAAAAAAAAAAAAAAGGGAAGAGAACAACTTGTAAAAAGAAAAAAATGTTGGAAGAAGTGGAATTTTGGATTGTTCTATTATGTGAAAGATTTTGAGTTCATCCAAGTTCCTAAAAAGGGGTATGTTTTAATTTTTAAACCTTAGTTTTTATCCCTTTCTTCTTTTATCCTACCATTGTAGATAAACCTTGGCCCCATTACAACCAGTGAAAGACCTATTGATTTTTGCATGTTTCATTTAGTTCAGTGGAGTTGTAGGTCCGCAGTCAAGCTTATGGTAATTGTTGCTTTTGAATGAATGTGAGTGCTTATTGCTGAACCATACACATGAGGGAATTTGTGAGTGTTGAGTGTGTACTAATTTTTTTTTTCTTCACCTAGTTACCTTATTAGTTGATTTGTGAATTTGTAAATAATTTGTGAAAAGGGTGTCCTGAGTAGGTAGTTAGAATTTTGTAGTAGCTGTCTATATCTTGATTAGGGATTGTTCTTAGTTTTGATTTTTATTTACTTTTGCCTGGGACATGCAAAATGCTAAGTTTGGGGGAGTGATTTGGGCCAGGAAGTGATGATTTTGATATATATTTGGGCCCTTTTCCTTAGTGCTTTGTTTTGTTTCTCAGCAAATAGATTAATTTTTAGGAGTTTTTAGCAAAATATTTGTATAGATAATTTATTTGTATTTTAATTTTAGTTTTTGTTGAATTTCAGATTATTTGGGCCAAATCAGCTGAAGAGGGGCATTGGTGAAGAAAAAGAAGAAAAAGCCCAAGCTGAGAAGAAGATTTTGGGCCAAACAGCCCATTTCAGCGAACCGCGTTTGAGCGTGGAAAAAGCGCGCTCAAGCGCGCTTGGATCAGATGGCCACGTGGCGGCAGCAGAGGGGTCAGTTGACCCAGATTTCAACAGACACGCGCTCAGGCGTGTCTAGTCGCGCTCAAGCGCGTGTGGTTTTTGCAATAAAAATTGGGGTCTGTGACCCAATTCCAGGCGTTCTGATTGGCTGTTGAAACGCGCTTAAGCGCGCTCAAGCGCGTTTTGATCAGCTGCAGTTACTTAATAACTCGATTTTCATTTTGTAAAGGGGGGACTTTGGATGGTGGACGAATTCCTTCTCTTACACAGCATATTTTCTTCATCTTCTTGAGCAAGAACAACAAAAACTCAAGGTTTTCAAGGTGTGGTTTTGTAAAGAGTTTGAAACTTGATATTTGGTATGTGAATTTTTCTAAGTTTGCATCTTAATTTCTTGTTTTTGACTATGAGATCTTAAGACTCATTTGGGAATGAAGAATTGTTATGTGTGTTTGTCATATATTTGATTTTATCTATTGTTAATTGTTATATTTTGTACTTACATCTGGTTTAATTGTCGTGTATATTTAGACGTAAATATACGATAGGATTATTGTCCGATAGGTATATTAGACAATAAACTGCCTGTGGATGTAAGTTATGCAATTGTGTAGGGATAGGTATATTGTCTGCAAATTGTATGATTTAATTTATTTTTGATTGAGCAAATATTTTATGGTTAGAAATTTAAGGCTTTGCTCGAGGTATCGAGGAAGATTTATTTTTAACAAACTAGAATAATTTAAGGTATTAAATTATTCTTGATTTTGCAAAAAATAATCCAAAAGGTGACAATTGATTTAATAGTTTAAATTAATATTTGAGAACCGGTAACGACAATTCATTCCCGACTTTACGAAACTGCACCACCCCTTTATCTTTCCACACTCGCACTTTATTTATTTATTTGTTTAATTTTATTTTAAACGCGATATTTTTCCAAGTTAATATCATTTTTATGCGCGTAGCTTTATTTATTGAATTTTTTAATTGAAATCATTACTCTCGGTGGAACGACTCGGTCTTACCGATTTTATATTACTTGAGCGACCTGGTATACTTGCCAGTGAGTGAACACAGAGCAAAAGTCAGATCCTGTAGTAGTAGAAGTGGTTCCAGAAAGGTAGCCATCAACATCAAGCAGGTATCTCCAACGCATTTACATTATTTGAATGTTATTGTATCGTTTGATTGAGGTTTGAATACCCTGACTTGTTTGTATCTTGTCTCTTTTGAGTACAAGACGCAACTGATTGTAGCATTAATAAGTTTAGGATAGAGCCGTAGTATAGGTGGTGTAATGGAAGTTTCTTTAGTTCAACATATGTGACCATAAGCCCATAGCGCAGGTCTAATATGGCAACTAGAAACCAAAATCACACCAACGCGATTTTGGAGCGAATCACCACGGTATTGGAAGCCATGCAAAGGCAGTCTCAGCAACCATCTCAACCGGCTAACCCGTCTCATCAGTGTAATATGGGAAACACTGAGGCGAAGACTCTGGCTGATTTTAGGAGTTGCAATCCGCCAAAGTTTGAAGGAGGATTTAAACCGGAAAAGGCCAACAAGTGGATTCATACTATGGACAAGATTTTGAGGACTTTGGAGTGTTATGATGTTCAGAAGGTGGCATATGCAACCTATATGCTGGAAGATGAGGCTGAGAATTGGTGGAATCACACCATGCAACTTTTGCAATATGAAGGAAGGGAGATAAGTTGGGGAGTATTTATGGAGAAGTTTCTCCAGAAGTATTTTCCTGAGGATCTGAGAAGGAAGAAGGAGGTGGAGTTTCTGTAGTTGAAGCAAGGGAACATGAGTGTGGGCGAGTACGCGGCAAAGTTTGAAGAGCTGATGAAGTACTCTCCATACTACCAGAACAATCCAGACGAGAGGAGCAAGTGCATCAAGTTTGAAGGTGGACTGAAGCCAAAGTTGAAGTCAATTTTTAGCTATCAGCGGATTCAAAGTTTCCCTGCATTGGTGGATATGTGTAGGATGTATGAAGATGATACCCAGGCTGAGGAGGTGCAAGTTGTGGAAAAGAAGGACAATCAAGGATATGGACCACAGAGACGAAAGGGTTTTAATAATAGAGGCAAAGGTCCTTATGATCGTAGAGGGAAAGGCAAGGGTAAAGCTGGTAGTTCTGAAGGAAGAAACTATCGGAATGAAGCTCCATTCTGCGACAAGTGCAAGCGCAATCACTATGGTAGGGTATGTTGGGGGACAAGTGGTTGCTTCAATTGTGGAAAGCTGGGGCATTTTGCAAGAGATTGCAAGGAGCCAGCCAAGGCCAATTCAAGAGGAGTTGCAGATAGACCGGTGACTCAAGGAAGGGTCTTCACCCTTAGTGGTGTGGAAGCGAATCGATCTTCTGATCTGGTGCAAGGTAAATACTTGCTTAATGGTCAGCCTTGTTATGTTTTGTTTGACTCTGGTGCAACGCATTCATTTGTTTCATATGAATGTGTAAACCGTTTAGGCTTGATTGTGTCTGAAATGCCTTATGTTTTTAAAATAGAAACCCCTACCAATGCTCCAGTAGTTGTTTCTAGAGCATGTCTTAACTGTTGTATAGAAGTGTTGGGACAAACCTCTAAAGTAGACTTGATCTGCTTACCCTTGACACAATTAGATGTGATCTTGGGGATGGACTGGTTAAGTCGGAACCAAGTGATCATTGATTGTGATAGAAAACTAGTAGCCTATAGAGACCCAAAACCATTGGGCTACATGTGTCTATTCAACTCAGAGGTGGAGGAGAGTGGTCCGAAGATGGAAGAGATTCCTGTTGTTCGAGAGTTTCCAGAAGTGTTTGCTGATGAGATTCCTGGTCTGCCACCAAGAAGAGAGATTGAATTTGGTATCGACCTAATTCCCGGAGCTGGTCCCATTTCTATTGCTCCTTATAGAATGGCACCACCGGAAATGGCAGAGATGAAGAAGCAGATTGAGGAGTTGCTACAGAAACAGATGATCCGACCAAGCGTCTCACCTTGGGGTGCTCCTGTCCTATTCGTCAAGAAAAAGGATGGTAGCATGAGGATGTGTATAGACTATCGGCAGCTGAATAAGGTCACCATCAAGAACAAGTATCCGTTGCCACGGATAGATGACCTTATGGATCAAGTACGTGGGGCATCAGTATTTTCCAAGATTGATTTGAGGTCGGGGTACCATCAGATCAGGATTAGAGAGGAGGATATCTCTAAGACTGCATTCCGATCTCGATACGGACATTATGAGTATGTCGTAATGCCATTCGGATTGACTAATGCACCAGCTATCTTCATGGACTACATGAATCGAATCTTTAGACCTTATCTAGATTCATTCGTGGTTGTGTTCATTGACGATATTCTGATCTACTCTAAGAGCCCCGAAGAGCATGCTGAACATTTGAGGGTAGTGTTAAGCATCTTAAAGGAGAAGCAGCTGTATGCCAAACTTACGAAGTGTGAGTTCTGGCTAAAGGAGGTTAAGTTTTTAGGGCATGTGATTTCAGATAAAGGGATTGCGGTTGATCCGACGAAGGTAGATTAGGTTTTGCAATGGGAGCAACCGAAGTCGGTCACGGAGGTTAGAAGTTTTCTCGGATTGGCTGGGTATTATAGAAGGTTTATCGAGGGTTTCTCGAAGGTCGCACTGCCTCTGACGAAGTTGACTCGGAAAGATCAACCATTCCTGTGGGACGAAAAGTGTGAAAAGAGTTTTCGGGAGTTGAAGGAAAGGTTGACATCGTCTCCCGTATTAGTGTTGCCCGATACACAGAAGAGTTTCGATGTGTATTGTGACGCGTCGAAACAAGGTCTTGGGTGTGTCTTGATGCAAGATGGGCAAGTTGTCGCTTATGCCTCGAGACAGTTAAAGGTTCATGAGATGAACTATCCAACCCATGACCTGGAGTTAGCAGCTGTGGTGTTTGCCTTAAAGATTTGGAGGCACTATCTCTATGGCACTACGTTCCGGGTGTTTAGTGACCATAAGAGTTTAAAGTACCTCTTTGATCAAAAGGAGTTGAATATGAGGCAACGCAGATGGATGGAGTTTTTGAAGGATTATGAGTTTGAGCTCCATTACCATCCTGGGAAGGCTAACGTTGTGGCGGACGCATTAAGTAGAAAGGCAATGCATATAAGTGCAATGATGGTTAGAGAAGCTGCACTGATAGAGGAGTTTCGGGATTTAAGTTTGACGATGCAAGTGGAGCCGACGAGTATCAAGTTGGGGATGCTACAGGTTGCTAACGAATTCCTGCAAAGGATTCGAGAATTGCAACACAAGGATGGGAAACTCATGGAAAAGAGGAAGTTGATGCAAGAAGGTAAGGAGTTGGAATTTCAAGAAGGGAAGGATGAAATCCTTCGCTTTAAAACGAGGATTTGTGTGCCTGATGATTTGGAAGTAAGAAGGATGATTTTGGATGAAGCGCATAAGAGTAAGATGAGCATGCATCCGGGAGCTACTAAAATGTACCAGGACTTAAAGAAATTATTTTGGTGGCCGGGGCTGAAGAAGGATGTAGCTGAGTATGTGGCGTGCTGTTTGGTGTGTCAAAAGGCAAAGGTAGAACACCAAAGGCCAGGAGGAGAGTTGCTTTCTTTAGAAGTTCCCGTATGGAAGTGGGATAGCATCTCGATGGATTTCGTGTCGGGACTGCCAAGGACGTCTACTAGTCATGATGCAATCTAGGTGATCGTGGATCGATTGACCAAGTCAGCGCATTTCATTCCCGTGAATATGCGCTACTCATTGGAAAAGCTCACTCAGTTGTACATCAAGGAAGTTGTTCGTCTGCACGGAGTACCATCAAGCATTGTGTCTGATCGCGATCCAAGGTTTACATCAAAGTTTTGGGAAGATCTGCATAGAGCCTTGGGTTCAAGATTGAAGCTAAGTTCTGCATATCACCCTTAGACTGATGGTCAAACGGAGAGGACTATTCAGTCATTGGAAGATATTCTGCGAGCTTGTGCACTGGAAGAACAAGGGAATTGGGAACAAATGTTGCCGCTCGTGGAATTCACTTACAACAATAGTTACCACACGAGCATTGGAATGGCACCATTTGAAGCTCTGTATGGAAGGAAATGTCAGACGCCGTTATGCTGGTCTCAAGTGGGGGAGAATTCTCTGGTTGGGCCAGATTTTGTGCAAGAGACCACGGAGCAGATCAAGATGATTCAAGCAAAGATGAAGACGGCTCAGAGTAGGCAGAAAAGCTATGCTGATAGGAGAAGGAAACCTTTAGAGTTTGTCGAAGGAGACCATGTGTTCATTAGGATTGTACCAACCAAAGGTGTTAGTAGAGCCTTGAAAACCCAGAAATTATCACCTAAGTTCATTGGTCCCTACCAAATTCTCCAAAGAATCGGCCCAGTAGCTTATCAGTTAGCCCTGCCTCCATCATTAGCTAACCTCCACAATGTGTTCCATGTGTCTCAGTTGAAGAAATATGTCCATGACCCCACCATTGTCCTTAGAATCCAACCGGATAACTTAGGAGTTCATAAGAACCTAACCTTCAAAGCTGTGCCAGTTCGCATCGAAGATCGAAGAATCAAGCAGCTGAGAGGGAAGGATATTCATCTGGTCAAAATTGTCTGGGTTTGTGGAGATGTAATAGAAGCATCTTGGGAATTAGAGGATAAGATGCGTCAGGATTATCCTGACTTGTTTGTATGAGTTGAATTTCGGGGACGAAATTCCTTGTAAGTGGGGGAGTAGTGTAACACCCCAAAATTTTAATCCCCGATTAATGAAATGTTAATTATAATTTAATTATAATTAATAGTTTTCAAATTAATCCTTGATTAAAATATGTGTGTATGTAATTAGCTTGCATGTGAGAAATTATTTAATAAATAATTTAAATGCCTAAAATGTATATTTTGCATATTAGTCCCTGGGTTGGGACCTAGAAGCAATTATAGGAAAGGTTTTGGAGGGAAAGTAAATAAAATAATTATTTTTCAAAATCTGGGTAAAACACTCGAGTATTTTCTGGAATACTCGAGTATTCTGGGTCAAACTGCACGAGTTAGTGCGTTTGGTGAGTCACAGCCAACGATTTCGTGATGGTGACACGAAATCACCACCATGCCAACGCCATAGGCGTCGTGTCGCCCCGCATGAGCTTTCCATTGGCGTATTTAAACGCATCATTGTCCCTTGGTCGAGAATTTTGATTAACTTGTTGAAGATTAGAAGAGTTAGGGTTTTCGAATTGTGTTCTTCGATTCTTCCTCTGTGAGCTGAGTTGAGTGATAATCTATACACCAATACAAAGCTCACATCACGAGCTTTGTATAGACACCAAAATTGTGAGGTTTGAGTGTGTGGATTGAGAGAATCGAATTCTTGAAGTGGAGCTGTTCTTGCTTGAGTTGGTGTCTGGAGCTCACTGTGATCATCGATTCTGGTAAGCTCTTGAGTTCTTGAGTCTCAAACTCAATTCCTTTAGTTAGATAATGTTGCATAGAGCTTAGAAATCTAATTTTCCCCAATCTAATTCTCTGTTTCATGTACGAACCAATTCCATTTTGGTATGGTACTCAAAACTGTCATGCATGAGAAGTTCAAGTGGATTTCGGGGTTTGGAGAGCTTCTTTGGATTTCTTTCTGTTGATTCACATCTGAGAGGTAAGGGGAAGTAATTATATTCACTAGATAGAGTTTGAAATCCATTAAATGTGTTAGAGAGCCACCAAGAGGCTCTAAGGGCTTAGATTCTATAGGAACTTTGGTTTGGAGACCAATCCATGCTCTAAATCCGTATTGAGCAAGTTTGTTATCATGCATGTGAACTTAAATGAGCTTTGTTTCATGAATATTATGCTTATTGTGTGATTTGAGGTATTGAGTTGTTAAAATGCCTTTTTATGCATAATCAATGATTTCTCTGTCAATTCTGTGTTTTGAATTGAAATAAGTGTTGTAACATGTTTGATTAATGATATGTTAACTCTGTGGATCCCTGAAATGGACTTAAATTGAGTAGAAATGAAAATGGCATGTTAAAACCAGTTTTCAATACTGTCAGCTGCGAAACACTCGAGTAAATGGCAAAGTACTCGAGTAAATCGTGTTCAAAATAAAGTAAATGTCATAAGAACACTCGAGTATTTTGTCTGGTACTCGAGTATCGGGCATAAACTGAGAATTGTTATAGGTCAAACACTCGAGTCATTCAAAGTCACTCGAGTATTCTGGAAAAGTCCAAGAACACTCGAGTAACTCATGAACTACTCGAGTAAATTGTTGAAATTCAAACCCAAATCCTCAGAAAGACATGAACACTCGAGCAAGCTTAAGAACACTCGAGTAATCTGGAAAATCTCCAGAACACTCGAGTATTCTGAACTTTACTCGAGTAAAATGCCCAGAATCTGAAAACATCATTTTCAATTCTAACTTAATTAATTAAGGAATTATTAAGGATAATTCAAGGGATCAAAGACTTAGAGAAATTGATAAATACAAATAGATCGTTCGGTGACGATCCATTTTGAAAATTAAGCCTAGGTGGCAAGTAAAGTATTAATCAATTTCCCCTAAGTCTAAAATGCATTCATTCTGGAGTTTGGATGGTAGGACGTATTCATGTTTCGACAAACATGTGCAGGGCCTCTGGGAGTGCCAATACGCTTGCTTGATGACACGTCGATGACGTGGTCGGCTTTGTGGGTGCCGATATGGACATATCGTTTGGATGACGATCCGTTTGGATGACGGGATGTGCTCGGGTGGCATGGATACCAAGCATGACGTGTACATTCTAGGTGAATGTACGAATTGTTGTATACCTAGGAATACAACGCACTGTGGAGTGCTGGGTTGTCAGGGATGGACGTCAGAGAGTGACTTAGAAAATGTGGAGATAAGTTGAGAGTTAAAGTCATGCATCATGTCATTCACTTAATGCAATTGATATACCTGAATTAAGTGTGAGCATCCTATGTGCATCTGATACTTGCTAGATGCTAATTGTGATTTTTATTAATTGATGCAATATTATCTTTCATATGTTGCATGATTCATTCTCTATTGATTATGTGAGTAGAATTGCTTACCCCTATGCCCTTGTAGGTGATGTCTCGTTACATTGCTTGCATCGAGATCCGGCCACTTCCTAGTGGCGTATGGATCTATGAGGACCATCGCGCGGTGTATGAGGGGGAGGTAGAGTTCACATTCTACCACCCTAATCCGCTGATGCGATTCCGTCCTCGTAGGTTTAGGATTCCCATTATATACACTATGCATGTACCCCCGTTTTATACTTATCATGGACCACCTCCCACGCGACCAGCTCGCTCTTACCATAGTTTTCATTTTTGACCTACCCGCTCTCACCCTTTTACTTCGAGAGTTGTCCGCGAGGAGACTCCCCCTTCTTATCCGAGGAGCCCCGTCAGGGTTTCACCATCACCTGACCCGGTACCCAGTGGTAGGGTACACTCTCCCTCGGATGAGATCGAGGAGGATCCGGTGGAGGACGAGAGTGGGAGCGAGCCTGTCGTGCATTCTACTGGGAGTGACTGGAGGGACGATGATCGCTAGGTACGTGCATATGGTGTAGATGTGGACCCTTGGATCCGTGCTGTGGAGGAGATGTGCTGCTGCTGCTGTGATGATGATGCTACTACCTTATTACCTATGTTTTTGGGAGACTACTACTGCTACTACTACTGCATCTGATGCTGATGGATCTACGTGACTATCCCTGGGGTTGTATTTTGATTATGTATATATTGTACATATGTTTTACTCTAGGGTTATAGTATCATAGTGATGTAGATCTGGTTACATGGACTTGTTATATTTTTGGAACTTGGTGACTTATCTCATGGACTATGTATGTATGACTCTTTCGTATATATGAAAATCTATGTTTATATCATATAAGTTGCATAGTCCAGTAATTTCCGCTTACTCTGATTTAACTTATGAATGAACTCGGCTATAAGTATTAATTGACGGTATCAGTTTTATTGAACAAAGTATGGGTAGCTTCAATTGATTGTAAAATGTAAAGAAATTTCTAAAGAACGAATGTTATCCTGTTTGAGAAAAGGTTTTAGAAATCGCCGAACTCGATAAAAGTGTTTTAAAGGATTTCAGAATTTATTCTCCAAGAGTTCCATTAGATGAATTGTGCACCCGCTTTAAAGAAAATTTTATTTACCATATTTTCTTAGCTCACAAGTCCATATATTATCCAATATAAAGCATAAATACTAGATTATATTTGGGTAATCCGGAAGGGTGTCACATCAATGACCTTGGTAAATTAATCTATGTAGACAGAGTACATTCTCAATTTAATTTATTATGTGATACAAATGAATTTTTGGAAAATAATATCATTTGGAAATTCCTCAATTGATTTGGAAACCCAATTGACAATATATGATTTATGAAAATGATAAAGGTGGGATTCTAAATCAATTGAGCCATTCACTTTGGAAAAGTTGTAAGTTGAATTACAAATCAATTGAGAATGTAAATTGTCGTTGAGGAAGTTGGGAAAGACATACGCGGAGGCACGTGAATGATATGTGATTAGGAATTATCGTGGGTGGAACTTTGATCTCCTAGGAGGGCATGGATTGGCCACCCATGTCGGGGGATTGGCTTCACGTTAACTACGGTAATTCTATTGATCACAGAGTCATTTCGGAACCGGTTGAGGGTGGTTCCCTGCTATAGCCAACTTGGGCCTTCAACCCAAGTTGTACTGGACTGAAAATGGGTGTCCAGTACCGTGCAAGCCGTGGTAGAGGGACACTTACTCCCTGGTCTTTGATAATTCCACTACAATAACAGAAGATCTGCTATAAGCTATTCACTCTAGGTGATATTCTATCGAGCAGTGTATAAAATTAACCGAATACCTTTCTATTGAAAAAATATCATGAAAGAGGAAAATAAGATGAGTCCAAATGCTTTACAAGATGTGTTAGAGAGAATCAGAGCAAGAAACACCTTCAAATTACTCATACATTGAATATTTGACAAATACACTCCCTGATGCTAGTTAAAATACATTAACCTTTTATCACACCAAATCCAAAAGGTTTTTTTCTATGTGAAGGAAGGTTTTTTCTCTCATAATACAATACATCAACCGGAGATGCCATAGGATATCAAACATTAGTCAACTTCTCCCTTGTACTTCTCTGAGATCATAATCCTTTGTTCTTTTTCCCTTCATTGGGTTAGTGATTGGAAGGCACAATTACATTGGTCTTGAAGTGTTTAAAGGTTGCATTGGGATATATATACTTGCATTGTTTTGAAGAGTTGAAATTTATTAGAAGATGTAAATTTGTTGAATGTGTGTTGGTAATTAGTATATTGAAAATGTTCAAACCAGAGATTAATTTCTGTAGAAATGATTGGAGGGTCCGGAGGTATTTTATTCATTTTAAGGAGTTAAATCCTTTTTTTTTCCATTCTTGGTACTCTGACGAAGTGACTCTTACCAAGTAGCAAGCAAGTAGTCCCCTGAATTTATCCATTGCTCCCACCGGTGAATCTCGCCTTTTGCCTGCTGTTAAACTTTTGTTCTGATTGGAACATCTATAACCATAGCTAACTAGAAGCTTTAAAAAATAATGTTTTAATCTTGTAGTTTTATCTTTAGGCTGACTCTTATTTCCTACAGGATTCGTTAGTTTCAGTGTTAGGAATGGTATTGGAGCCCTCCCCGGTAACACACCCTGAAAATCATGATGGCTCTGTTGTTTTCGTCACCAAATATGGAACTGCAATGGTGGGTGATCCTTTTGCTTACTCTTGTGTGCCAGGCTGACTTAGTGTATTGAAACTCATTTAATTTTCGTTTCTTGCCAGCTTTATCGAATCGGAGCACCAGTTTCTCAGGCAATTGCTCCTGTGACTTATATGTGGCATCCTATTTCCCAACAAAATATGAGTACGGAGCTGGATGGCAGTAATGAGTCAATGAAAGTTGACATTGATTTTTGTGAAAAATCAGATATAATGCAGGATAGTGCTTTATTTAGATAGCTTTGGGTGTGGATACATGCTTATGCCTTTCAAGAAGGATATGATAATCTGAAATTGGCCTGCCAAAAAGAGGTTCATTTTCTTCTTTATCTCTATATATATGGACATCCCAATTTTTTTCTGTTTCTTTTATTTTTTTTCAAAGTTTATGTGTGCTCGATGAAGAGTAAAACAGGGAGGAGTTTAGTGAAATTGGTAGGTTTCTGAAACAACTAATTTCATTTTATTCTGCTATTCTGTTATAATTCCTCAAGTCAAAAGGCTTCCACATCAGTGGCCCTGATATTTCATTTCCCCACTGAGCATGGTTGGGACATATGATCATAGATCCTTGTTTAGCTTGTAATCATGCTTCAAATGCTGTCATTCATTATGAAGATTTATCTGAAATTGTTACAAGCAAGATTGATACTCATGCTTGGATGCGTATATGTAAATGTGAAAGTGTTACTTCTGAAACAAAAATCCTTGTCATATGAATCGTGGTTTATAATTTCCCTGCTGAAGTCAAAGAACTTGGATTTGTAATTTGTACAATTAATGCTTATTTTTTACTCACTTTATATATTTTTATATTTATCATTATTCAGATAGAAAAGAGGGGCATCTCAATTAATTGCGTTTCTTTATTCCTTTTTATGAGTATTTCTCTGTAAATATTTATTTGTAGTTACCACTGGTTGTCACTCCCCATGCTGGCAAAATTTTAATTGGCATATATAAGGAAACCATTTTCTGACCTGTGGCGTGCTGCTTTTCTTTTGATTACATCCATTTTTATTCCTTGCTATTGACATTTACCCTTGCATGATTCTTACATTTTAAGCCATCTCATTTTGGAAGACTTAATATTTGTTTGTTATTCAGGTAAGGGAATCATTTCAAAGCCCACCCTGAATTCTTTACTTTTATATTTAATGTTAGAACTCAGCCTTAAAACCCAGCTTTTACTATAGTTGCTAACTGAAATTCCATTTGTAATCTACTGAAGTTCCTGATTATTGCAGTTGGTATTACCTTTGGTTTTGATAATGTCAGTGAGTGAGTAGTACAGAGCTGTGCATGACTAACAGTCTTGATGAGCGTATAATTTCAATTGCTGTGCAGGAATGCAACATTGAAGAGGTTACAGAGGAGGATCCTCCATCAAAAAGCTCAAAGGACAAGAAGTCCAATGGACCTGATTCTGGCAAAGTTAACCTTGTATGCAAAATTACTAGTAGAGTTCCTTATAAAACTGTTCCGAAAGGTAAAACTTCCTGTTGATGTAGCTGTGGATGGTTCATGCTCACTTTTATTTCCTATAAGCTTTTGAAAACATTATAATTACTATCTGTTTCACTCTTGCAGCTCATAGTGTTGTTGTTTTGAAAGCTGAGAGTGCAGCTGACAAGGCTGAATGGATTAATAAGATAAGTAGTGTTATACAAGCAAAGGGAGGACAAATAAGGCTTTCATCTGACAGTGGTTCTAACATGAGGCAAAGCCTTTCTGATGGTTCCTTGGTGAGTTGCTGGCTTATACCCATTGTTCTTGTGTGCAGCACTTCTTCTGGTTTAGCCTCTTGAAAGGCATTATAAATTATTTACTAGCTGTTACCATGTTTTCTTTTTCTCACCTCAGGATACAATGTCTCGAAGGCCTGCTGATCCCGAGGAAGAACTTCAATGGATGTCTCAAGAAGTTCGTGGATATGTTGAAGCAATTTTGAACAATTTAGCTGCTAATGTACCAAAAGTAAGCTTCTATTTATACCATTTGCTGTGTGTGTGTGTTTATAGTTCTTTCTCTCAGTATGGAAATTTTGATGTTTGCTAAATTTCTGGCTAATTTTTTGGTAGGCAGTTGTCCTTTGTCAAGTTGAAAAAGCGAAGGAAGACATGCTGAATCAATTATATAGCTCCGTCAGGTTCAGAAATTTGTCATTGTTTTTGCATTTTTTTTGTTTTCATATTATAATTTTTCCTTGCTTTTTTGTCAGTCTCATTCCTGAAAATTTATAGACTCATACTTAGTTCTTGCTCCGGTTTAATTTATCATAAACGTTTCATATATTGAGGGTCTGTATCTATGTCTGTATGTGCACAGGTAGATGTTACAAATTTTTGGACGTTTATTTATATTTATTTCTTGCAGCTGTTTAAACTAATTATGAAAATTTTGGTATCTTCTGTAAACAGTGCTCAAAGCAATGCCAAGATTGAGGAGCTGCTTGTAGAAGATCATAATGTCAAGAATAGGAGAGAGTGTTACAAGAAACAGTGGGAGTCATCACTATCAGTGGCAAGCCCTTACCTTTAGTTAGAGAAATAATGAAACATCTCTAGAATTCGTATATCTTCAACATTGGTTACCTTAGCTAAGTTTTGAATTTAGGGCATCATATATATTTTTGAATGTGACTATGTAGTATCTATATATCGAGCCTGTTTAGCCTTTTGTATGTATGGAGTCATTTGTTTTTGGTTTGGGAGTTGTCTATCTTAAATGTGTATTGACATTCACGTTTCTAATGTATATAATTATGGCATTTATTTGTTGCAAAAAAAAATGTTGACAATTTATTTAAATATATGGATATAGCAAGTATTATAAATTAAATATATATATATATATATATACACTAAAGATCCCGGTTCATTTTAAAAAATTCAACAGTGATCATATATACTAAAGATCCCGGTTCATTTTAAAAAACTTAACAGTGATCATATATACTAAAGATCCCAGTTCATTATTAAAAAATCAACAGTGATCATATATGCTATTGATCCCGGTTCCTTATTTTTTATTGATCCCGGTTTCGTCTTTTCTAAAACACCCGGGATCATAAGTATCAGACTTGTTATACCAGGGCATACAATCCCGGTTCGGAACCGGGATCAATATGCATGCGGAACCAGGATCTTTTAGCATTTCTGTTGTAGTGATTTGATTGTGTGAGCGCTGTCGTGCCCGCGTGGTAAAGGTCATGTACTCCTGTTTGCTTTCGACTAGGTTGGGTGGATGACCGAGGAGATGTAGACGTGTGTTTTTCCCAAATGATGAGTTTCCCCCCATCATTTAGTGAACAGGAACGCCAAAACTTAAAAGAGAAATAATCAAAAGAAAAGTACAATAAAAAACATCAAGCATCAAAGAAGATTTATAAAACAAGTATAAGAAAGAATTCTGGGAATAAGAGATACGTGTGGAAATTATGATGAGAGGAAGATTGAGAAAAGTTGTGAAAGCTCATGAGAAATATTCTGAGAAGGTGTTTATAAGAACATGAATGAATTAATTGGTTAAGAATGACGGTATTGATGAGTCTAGAATATTATGATATGTTTTGTTCTATGTGATTCATATCTGCTACGTGCATTACCTGTTATGTATGTTGATGATGTTTTAGTCATGTTGTTGAATTATATTATCTGTCTATTTTGTATTTAACCTACCCGAGATCGCATGGTCAACCCGTTAGTGTTCGGAACACTGACTCTCTCCTACCATGTTGTCGTATCGGCAATTGCTGATAGTGCAACTGGTAGATGGTGTAGCATGTAGCGGTTCACCTGTACTACTGTAAGGAGGAGCGTAGAAGTTGTTGTAACATCCCTAATTGAATTCCAAGCAATAATTAATGAATTAATGGAATTAAAGTGGAAAGAATGGAAAGATTAATTGCTTAACGAATTTTGTGAGCTAGGTGAGCAGCCATTTTAAGTACTAGGGGTGGTGTAGGAGACATTTGAGGCAACGGGCAAAATTATCTAATCGAAATCGGGGGTTAAATCGGCGTTTTAAGTGTTAGAAATCAACCGAAAAGAGAAAATTAGAAATTTATTATAGGATGTTAAGAAATTAAATTCCACCGTTGGATATGAAGTATGAGGGGTTAAGAAGCTTGTCCAAAAATTTGGGCCCGATCCGACGGTTAACGAAAAAGTTATGACGAATCGAAGTCTGGCGCCACTTGTGCACGCCCAGGCGCACCGGTGCACGCCCAGGCGCACCAGTGTGCATCAGGTGCACCAAACCCGTGAGAAACTCGCCCAGGCGCGCGACCAGATCCCCAGCGTGCATCAGATGCGCAGCGCGCATCAAATGCGCAGCGCGCATCAGATGCGCAGCGCGCCCGCGCAGGCGCACGCCTCTCCGCGCCCAGGCGCGCGGGTGCGTGTTTCACGCACCAGCACCATAAAATGGTGCGTCTGCCTCCCTCCTCCCTCATTTTCCAACCCTCTCTTCACACTCCCTCACCCACCTCCGTCCAGCAACCCCCCAAACACCCCAGCAACACCAGCCACCACCACCAGCCGCCACCGCCAAGGCCACCATCACCACCATGAGCGTCTCTCTCTCTCCTCACTCTTGATTCCGTCTCTCTCTCCTTCTCCCTCTCTCTCCTCCTATTCCTCCACCGCCATACCTCACCGTAGCCACCACCACGAACCACCACCCACCACCACCACCATGAGCTCTCCTCCCCTCTTTCCCCATTGATTGAGTTCCCTTTCTCTCTTCCTCCTCCCTATATGTTTCTCTCTCCTCTAGGGCTTTCTCTCTCGTCACCGGATCTCACCGACGCCGATACCGATCGTGATTCGCACCGGGCTTGTGTTGGGTACTCCGAGGCTTGAAGCTTGGGCCTCGATCCGGCCGCGATCGTTTGCAAACAACGAGGAGCAACACCGTCACCGCGATCGAGATCGATTGACTCCGCCGTGCTTGGAATCGAAGATTGTGGAAGCTTAGGATCAAATTGGAGCCGAGCTAGAGCGTAAGCCGGGGAGTAAAGCGTCAGGCTAAGGTTACCTCTCTCACTGTCATCGATTGAGGTAAGGGGTTTCATTACCAGTCCTTAAGGGGTGTATTTCTGGGTAGTTATATCTATCGCTAGGACCGGGGGAAATGATAATTGTTAATGAACCTTAGAGTAGCCCGCTAATAGTGAAGGAAGATAATTAGAAAAGAAAATTTAGTTAAAGAAGAGTTGAAATGATTAGCAGCGAAATAAACGGAATAATAAGAAAGAAATTAATAATCGGAATTATGAGAACGAGTGAGTAGCGTAAGTGAGTAAAGGGAGAAATTAGAGATTAACTAGGGAGAGCCGGTACTAAATAAAGAAAATGTAAGAATGAGTTGAGAACTAAATTAGGATAAACTAAAGTTAAGAGAAATAAATGGAGTGAATGAGTAATTAGCCATTACAGGAAAGAAGTAAACGGAAAATAAGAAAGAGAGAGTTAACAAATAAAAAGAGAAATAAGAAATGATATAAGTGGTTCTAAATGCATGAACTAGGTATTATTAAATATGAGTGATGTAGGAAAAAGAAACAAAGGAAGAGAAGAAGAAAAAGAAAAGTAAGGGAAGTGAATTAATTAAGAGTTAGTAACGAGAGTTAAAATATAAAGCATATGACCAAGCTAGGTAGAGTTAAATAAAAGTAAGAATAAATCATTAAAGAGAAATATTGAAAATAGTGGAAAATAAATAATGTGATAATAAGCCCTTAAGTAACGGAATGAGCGAAAAGAGAATGATTTAGTGAACCAGAAAAAGAGAACTAAGGAACTAAAAGTAAAAGAGAAAAGACTGAGGTAAATTAATAATGAAAAATAACAAGGAAAGATGGAAAATAAAAAGGAAAGAGGCTAAGGATGTATGCAGATCATCTGCTTGTGGTTGCATACATCGTAAATAAGATTATGGATATATGCAGATCATCTGCTTGTGGTTGCATATATCTTAAATAAAAAGCTGGCGTATGCAGATCATCTGCTTGTGGTTGCATACGTCGTAAAAATTGTAGATGTATGCACATCATCTGCTTGTAGTTGCATACATCGTAAATAAGATTATGGATATATGCAGATCATCTGCTTGTGGTTGCATACATCGTAAATAAGATTATGGATATATGCAGATCATCTGCTTGTGGTTGCATATATCTTAAATAAAAGGTAGGCGTATGCAGATCATCAGCTTGTAGTTGCATACGTCGTAAATAATTGTGGGTGCATGCAGATCATCTGCTTGTGGTTGCATGCATCGTAAATAGATAGTGGGTGTATGCAGATCATCTGCTTGTGGTTGCATACATCGTAAATAAGATTGTGGATATATGCAGATCATCTGCTTGTGGTTGCATATATCTCAAATAAAAAGTGGGCGTATGCAGATCATCTGCTTGTGGTTGCATACGTCGTAAATAAATTGTGGGTGCATGCAGATCATCTGCTTGTGGTTGCATGCATCGTAACTAGAT
This sequence comes from Crotalaria pallida, assembly GCA_037953625.1. Classification (NCBI taxonomy): domain Eukaryota; kingdom Viridiplantae; phylum Streptophyta; class Magnoliopsida; order Fabales; family Fabaceae; genus Crotalaria; species Crotalaria pallida. Next base: position 32,961,414 of record CM075653.1, read on the forward strand.
AGTGGGGGTATGCAGATCATCTGCTTGTGGTTGCATACCTCGTAAATAAATAAGGTGTAGATCTCTGATTAAGGTTACACATATTGGAAAAAGTAATAAAGGAAAATGGAAAGAATAAAGGGTAATGAGAATGAAATAAAAAGGAATTTAAAATGGAAATACAAATGGAAAATGAGAATAAAAAGGAAAGTAACGAAAGTAATGAGGAAGAAAAATAAATAGAGATTAGGGATTATCTAAAAGAGAACAATTAGAAAGAAAAAGAATTGGGAATAGTTAGGAGGTAAAAAAAAGAAAGAAGAACATGAATTGAGTAGCATAGCATAGGCTTGAATGGTTTTTGGCGTGTCGTATATATCTGCTTAGAAATCTCCTTTTTAAGTTCTGTGTGATGCTTCCCCTGTGTGGTTAATATTTTTCAGGTACACAAGTGGAGCATACGTCAGTGCTGGCCGAGCAGGATTTTAAGTTCCACTACGTGGAATGTATTTTACCTATTTTGGAGTGGATAATTATTTTTTGTAAATTAATTATGAATCAGTAGTTTGCCCTGAAATTTGTATCCATCGGGCGTTAGGATCTGACAGGTTTTAGAAGAAAATTTTTGGGAAGTCCGGAAAACAGAGGAAACTCTGCCGGATTTTCCTAAAACCTTTTAAAGAAATTTAAGTATTAAAAGAAATTTTCAAACTCCGGTTTTAATAAAACCCAAAATTTACTAATAAAAGTGAGAGTGTTACAGTTGTCCCTGGAGATAGTATCCGGAGGAGACCCCTGCGGCAGCAGACGAGGACGACTCTACTTGCTATTGGAAGGCTTCATCAACCTTGGTCCGGAGTTAGGCGACAAGTCTTAAGGAGTATAACTAGAAGCTAGGAATCCCCCTGTATTCCACTGTAAGTTCTTAGATACCTTCGCTCTACCATAATGTAACCCGGCAACAGTTGTATGCAACACTGATGTTTGAAATAATTAAATGGGTTGTGTTTTAGATGATGTTTTGAAAACGAGTTTCAAAGTGCGGTGTCTTGTGACATCTCGGTTTGGAACTTGAAAGGTTTATGAATATGAGAATATGAGTTCTTAAGTGTAACTATGTTTTGAAAAGTTAGATGTTCTCGTGTTCATGCCTTACATGTTTTTTTTAAAAAAAATGGCCCTAATTTTCACCATATTTGATTTAAGTTTTCAAGTTGCCGAATCGGGGTGTTACACCAAAAATTATAAACTTTATATGAAAATAATCGTATTGAAATGTAGTATCTGAATATGTGAAAAGAGAATTTTTATTTCGGCATTTACAAAAAATTACTGTACAGTAGAGAAAACGAATTTTTGGCATTTTTAACTTAGAAAATTTTTTTTGGAGCATGAAATAAATTATTGGACTTTAAAATAATTTTATTTATATATTGTGATATTTATTTAAATGCCTACTGATTTCACAGTCCAAATATTAGGCTTTTTCTAATTTTTGTTCTGAATTATTAAAATGAAAGCTTTTATGTGATTGGTCAATTTTGTGGTGAATTCAAAATGGACCAATGGAAATTTTTTTCCTTATTTTATATGTGTGCACCGTCCAAATATTAGGAGGGAGAGAAGAGGATACTTTCTGAAAATTGTGAGGAATAAACCTTGAGTTAAGAAGCTATAGTTTTTAGAAAAATCCCATTTAATGCTTGTGAGTTTCCAAGTGATGAAGTTAAGTTGATGACTCACCTTAGACTAGGAAGGGGGGACGAATTTTGATCAGAAAAGTGGGGGAAATTTGCCTTCTCTTCACCTATAAATAGACCATCACTCCTCTCACCATTTCACACACTACTAGTTGTTACTTTGAGAAAAAAAAGAAAATTATTCCAAGAGAAAAGGAAGAGGAGGGTGGCGAGTTGAAGGAAGAGGAAGAGGAAAATTTTCTCACCTTGGAGTAGTCTTTTAGCTTTAGGAGGAAAGGTAACTCTAAGTTTCTATTTTAATTCATTTAATCTCTTCCTCTACTGTTATTAGAATCTCTAATTCTTTTTATGATATTAAGAACAAAAAGCTTCTAATTCTTATTTTTATGTTAAAATGAACTATGTTTTTATGTTGGTAACATTTTTGATTTGTAGTCAAATGAATTAAGGTTTGAGGATTAAGGGACAAAATGAATTGTTTAAAGAGAATGATCTCCCCTTATCTTTAACCTTGAGATGACCGAATTTTATAGCATAAAATGGAAAATAGTACTCTGAAATTTTTGTGTTCTTACCATATAGAGATTTATATTTTATAAGCAATTTTGTATCTGTTTAAAGTATTTTATTTCTTTTTGTTTGGATTCAAGAGGAATGTACAAGAAATGAAACAAAACAAGATTCTCGAAATTTTGTGTTACTGAAACTATAAGATTTAATGCAATATTGAAAGAAAAAAAATTTTAGTCTTCTGCCCTATTTTATTTTTTGCCGTGATATATATATATATATATATATATATATATATTAGGTAGTAGTTGTTGCTATTTGTATAAATTGTTATGTGTATTATTTATTAAAAGAGTTTGAATAAATGAATGATTTTTGATCTCTGATGTTTTAATGCAAATATGAAATGATGTTGGTGTTATAAAAGTAAATGAAAAACTTTCTGAATTTTTTTTGGTGTTAACAGGGAAGTATAATTTGATTTTTGATTAAAAGTTACATGGTTTATATGATTTGGTTTGATAAATTTAGGAGTAAGTAAGTAATTCTTATCTTATGATTGTGGAAATGTCTGACTATGTGGTTAGTATAATTTGTAAACTAGTTACTGTACAAAAGTAAATTTTCTTAAAAAGTGATTATCTTTGTGTCAAATTGATTATTTTGAGTATATGAAATTATGTGCCTAAAGTATACATGTGTATTTGAAAAATTTAAAAAGTACTCTTTTATGTATATATGAGGTTGGCCGAATTTATGTTTGATTATTTTTAATTGATCTTTCTGATGTGAACAAATGATTATCAGTGTGTACTAGGTATTCTGATAAAAAATATATTTAGATCTAGAAATTTTCTTAATGCTGAAAAGTATTATTTTCATAAGGTATAAGGCTTCAAATAATAATTTTTATAGGTGTGTACTATGCTTAATTGTTTATATATAATTACAGTATGTATAGGAATGTTAGAGTCTATTAGTTTAAACTTTTGAAGTAATACAAATGGACTTAAGGTATCTGTCCAGCAAACCAATATGCTTTATTTTAATCATGTTTAATCATTTTATTATAGTAGAACTTGTAAGGAATTTTTAGTGTAACATCTGCTTTTTGACTCACTTCTACACTATATCGTTTGGATGACAATCCGTTTGGATGATGGGATATGCTCGGGTGGCATGGATACCAAGCTTGACGTGTACATTCTAGGTGAATGTACGAATTGTTGTATACCTAGGAATACAACGAACTGTGGAGTGCTGGGTTGTCAGGGATGGACGTCAGAGAGTGACTTAGAAAATGTGGAGATAAGTTGAGAGTTAAAGTCATGCATCATGTCATTCACCTAATGCAATTGATATACCTGAATTAAGTGTGAACATCCTATGTGCATCTGATACTTGCTAAATGCTAATTGTGATTTTTATTAATTGATGCATTATTATCTTTCATATGTTGCATGATTTATTCTCTATTGATTATGTGAGTAGAATTGCTTACCCCTATGCCCTTGTAGGTGATGTCTCGCTACATTGCTTGCATCGAGATCCGGCCACTTCCTAGTGGCGTATGGATCTATGAGGACCATCGCGCGGTGTATGAGGGGGAGGTAGAGTTCACATTCTACCACCCTAATCCGCTGATGCGATTCCGTCCTCGTAGGTTTAGGATTCCCATCATATACGCTATGCATGTACCCCGTTTTATACTTATCATGGACCACCTCCCATGCGACCAGCTCGCTCTTACCATAGTTTTCGTTTTCAACCTACCCGCTCTCACCCTTTTACTTCGAGAGTCGTCCGCGAGGAGACTCCCCTATCTGATCCGAGGAGCCCAGTCAGGGTTTCACCATCACCTGACCCGGTACCCAGTGGTAGGGTACACTCTCCCTCGGATGAGATGGAGGAGGATCCGGTGGAGGACGAGAGTGGGAGCAAGCCTGTCGTGCATTCTACTGGGAGTGACTGTAGGGACGATGATCCCTAGGTACATGTATATGGTGTATGGTGTGGATCTGAGGATCCGGTGTGTGGAGGAGATTTGCTGCTGCTGCTGTGATGATGATGCTACTACCTTACTCACTTTACTTTTGGGAGACTACTGCTACTACTACTCCATCTGATGCTGCCAGATCTATGTGACTATTCCTAGAGTTATACATTTTGTTATGTATATATATTGTAGATATACTTTTGGAGCACTCTAGAGCTTGTAGTTACACTGCTATATAGATCTGATGATGGACTTGTATATTTTGAAACTTGGAGACTTTACTCATGGGCTATGTACTTATGATTCTCTATATCTATGAAAACCTATGTTTATATTCTATCAGTTGCATAGTCCAGTAATTTCCGCTTACTCTGATTTAATCTGTTTAAGAGCTCGGCTGTAAATGGTATCAGTTCTATCGTATAAAGCAAGGGTAGCTTAAACTACTTGATACAAAGATATCTTCTAAAAGATCGAATGTTACTCTATTTGCGAAAAGGTTTTAGAGATCGCCGAACTCGATACAATGATTTTGAGATAATATAGACTTTATTCTCCAAGACTTTCAAGTGACGATTCGTTCACCCGCTTTAAAAGAAAAATTTTATTGACCTATTTTCTTAACACTCACAAGTCCATATATATTATCCAATATAAAAGCATATTTATTAGTTTACATTTGGGTAATAACGAAGGGTGTGACATCTGACACTTTCTCCCATACAAAGCTTCAAATGGTGCCATTCCAATGCTCGTGTGATAGCTGTTGTTGTAAGTGAATTCCACGAGTGGCAACATTTGCTCCCAATTTCTTTGTCCTTCCAATACACAAGCTCTTAAGATGTCTTCCAACGACTGAATAGTCCTTTCTGTTTGACCATCAGTCTGAGGATGGTATGCAGAACTTAGCTTCAATCTCGAACCCAAGGCTCTATGCAGATCTTCCCAAAACTTTGATGTAAACCTCGGATCGCGATCAGACACAATGCTTGATGGTACTCCGTGCAGACGAACAACTTCCTTGATGTACAACTGAGTGAGCTTTTCCAATGAGTAGCGCATATTCACGGGAATGAAATGCGCTGACTTGGTCAAACGGTCCACGATCACCCAAATTGCATCATGACCAGTAGATGTCTTTGGCAATCCTAACACAAAATCCATCGAGATGTTATCCCATTTCCACAACGGGATCTCTAAAGAAAGTAACTCTCCTCCTGGCCTTTGATGTTCCACCTTGGCCTTTTGACATACTAAACAACATGCCACATATTTAGCTACATCTCTCTTCAAACCAGGCCACCAAAATAACTTCTTTAAGTCCTGGTACATTTTAGTAGCTCCCGAATGCATACTCATCTTACTCTTATGCGCTTCATCCAAAATCATCCTTCTTACTTCCAAATCATCAGGCACACAAATCCTCGTTTTAAAGCGAAGGATTCCATCCTTCCCTTCTTGAAATTCCAACTCCTTACCTTCTTGCATCAACTTCCTCTTTTCAATGAGTTTCCCATCCTTGTGTTGCAATTCCCGTATCCTTTGCAGAAAATCGTTAGCAATCTGCAGCATTCCCAACTTGATGCTTGTCGGCTCCACTTGCATCGTCAGACTCAAATCTCGAAATTCCTCTATCAGTGCAGCTTCTCTGACCATCATTGCACTGATATGCATTGCCTTTCTACTCAATGCGTCCGCCACAACGTTAGCCTTCCCAGGATGGTACTGGAGCTCAAACTCATAATCCTTCAAAAACTCCATCCATCTGCGTTGCCTCATATTCAACTCCTTTTGATCAAAGAGGTACTTTAAACTCTTATGGTCACTAAACACCTGGAACGTAGTGCCATAGAGATAGTGTCTCCAGATCTTTAAGGCAAACACCACAGCTGCTAACTCCAGATCATGGGTTGGATAGTTCATCTCATGAACCTTTAACTGTCTCGAAGCGTAAGCGACGACTTGTCCATCTTGCATCAAGACACACCCAAGACCTTGTTTCGACGCGTCACAATACACATCGAAACTCTTCAGCGTATCGGGCAGCACCAACACAGGAGACGATGTCAACCTTTCCTTCAACTCCCGAAAACTTCTCTCACACTTCTCATCCCATAGGAACGGTTGATCTTTCCTTGTCAACTTCGTCAGAGGCAGTGCAATCTTCGAGAAACCTTCGATGAACCTTCTATAATACCCAGCCAAACCAAGAAAACTTCTGACTTCCGTGGCCGACTTTGGTTGCTCCCATTGCAAAACCGAACTTACTTTCGTTGGATCAACTGCTATCCCTTTATCTGAAATCACATGCCCCAAAAATTTAACCTCCTTCAGCCAGAACTCACACTTTGTAAGTTTGGCGTACAGCTGCTTCTCCTTCAAGATGCTTAACACTATCTTCAAGTGCTCAGCATGCTCCTCCGGGCTCTTAGAGTAAATCAGAATATCATCAATGAACACAACCACGAATGAATCTAAATAAGGTCTAAAGATTCGATTCATGTAGTCCATCAAGATAGCTGGTGCATTAGTCAATCCGAACGGCATCACGACATACTCATAATGTCCGTATCGAGATCGAAATGCAGTCTTAGAGATATCCTCTTCTCTAATTCTGATCTGATGGTACCCCGACCTCAAATCAATCTTGGAAAATACTGAAGCCCCACGAACTTGATCCATAAGGTCATCTATCCGTGGCAACGGATACTTGTTCTTGATGGTGACCTTATTAAGTTGTCGGTAGTCGATGCACATCCTCATACTACCATCTTTCTTCCTGACGAACAAGACAAGAGCACCCCAAGGTGACACGCTTGGTCGAATCATCTGTTTCTGCAGCAGCTCCTCAATCTGCTTCTTCATTTCCGCCATTTCCGGTGGTGCCATTCTATAGGGAGCGATAGAAATGGGACCAGCTCCCGGAATTAGGTCGATACCGAATTCAATCTCTCTTCTTGGTGGTAGACCAGGAATCTCATCAACAAACACTTCCGAAAACTCTCGGACAACAGGAATCTCTTCCATCTTCGGACCAACTTCCTCCATCTCAGCATTGAACAGACACACGTAGCCAGATGGTTTTGGGCTTCTATAGGTTACCAGTTTCCTATCACAGTCAATGATCACTTGGTTCTGACTTAACCAGTCCATCCCCAAGATTACATCTACTTGTGCTAAGGGTAAGCAGATCAAATCTACTTTAGAGGTTTGTCCTAACACTTCTATACAACAGTTAAGACATGCTCTAGAAACAATTACAGGAGCATTGGTAGGAGTTTCTACTCTGAGAGTATAAGGCATCTCAAACACATTCAAGCCTAAACGGTCTACACATTCATGTGAAACAAACGAATGTGTTGCACCAGAGTCAAACAAAACATGGCAAAACTGACCATTAAGCAAGTATTTACCTTGCACCAGATCAGAAGATCGATTCGCTTCCACACCGCTAAGGGTGAAGACCCTTCCTTGAACCATTGATCCATCCGCAGTTCCTCTTGAGTTGGCCTTGGCTGGTTCCTTGCAATCTCGTGCAAAATGCCCTGGCTTCCCACAGTTGAAACATCCACTTGTTCCCCAGCAAACACGACCATAATGGTTGTGTTTGCACTTGTCGCAGAATGGAGCTTCGCTCCGATAATTTCTTCCCTCAGAACCACCAACCTTGCCCTTGCCTTTCCCTCTGCGATCATATGGACCTTTGCCTCGATTGTTGAAACCCTTACGCCTTTGAGATCCATAGCCTTGATTGTCCTTCTTTTCTGAGACTTGCACCTCCTCGGCCTTGGTGTCGTCTTCATACATCCTACACATGTCCACGAGTGCAGGAAAACTTTGGATTCGCTGATAGCTAAAAATTGACTTTAGCTTGGGCCTTAAGCCTCCTTCAAACTTTATACACTTGCTCTTTTCATCTGGATTGTTTTGATAGTATGGAGAGTACTTCATCAGCTCCTCAAATTTAGCTGTGTACTCACCCACACTCATGTTCCCTTGCTTCAGCTGCAGGAACTCCACCTCCTTCTTCCTTCTCAAGTCCTCCGGGAAATACTTTTGGAGGAACTTCTCCATGAATACTCCCCAACTCACTTCCCTTCCTTCATACTGCAAAAGCTGCATGGTGTGATTCCACCAATTCTCCGCTTCATCCTCCAACATGTAGGTTGCATACGCCACCTTCTGAATATCAGAACACTCCAAAGTTCTCAAAATCTTGTCCATAGTATGAATCCATTTGTTGGCTTCCTCCGGTTTAAATCCTCCTTCAAACTTTGGCGGATTGCAGCTCCTAAAATCAGCCAGAGTCTTCGCCTCAGTGTTACCCACATTACACTGATGAGGCGGATTTGCCGGTTGAGAGGGTTACTGAGACTGCCTTTGCATGGCTTCCAGTATCGTGGTGATTCGTTCCAACATCGTATTAGTGTGATTTTGGTTTCTAGTTGCCATATTAGACCTGCGCTATGGACTTATGGTCACATATGTTGAACTAAAGAAACTTCCATTACACTACCTATACTAAGGCTCTATCCTAAGCTTATTAGATCTACAATCAATTGTGTCTTGTACTCAAAAGAGACAAGATACAAACAATTCAGGGTATTCAAACCTTTAACAATCAAAATAACAACATTCAAGGTAATAAGTGCTTTGGAGATACCTGCTTGATGTTGATGGCTACCTTTCTGGAACCACTTCTACTACTACAGGATCTGACTTTTGCTCTGATACCACTAAGTGTGACACCCTTCCGGATTACCCAAATTGTAACTAATATTTAAGCTATTATATTGGATAATATATGGACTTGTGAGCTAAGATAATATGGTAAATAAAATTTTCTTTAAAGCGGGTGCACAATTCATCTAATGGAACTCTTGGAGAATAAATTCTAAAATCCTTTAAAACACTTGTATCGGGTTCGGCGATTTCTAAAACCTTTTCTCAAGCAGGATAACATTCGTTCTTTAGAAATTTCTGTGCATTTTACAATCAATTGAAGCTACCCATACTTTGTTCAATAAAACTGATACCGTCAATTAATACTTATAGCCGAGCTCATTTATAAGTTAAATCAGAGTAAGCGGAAATTACTGGACTATGCAACTGATATAATATAAACATAGATTTTCATATATACGAAAGAGTCATACATACATAGTCCATGAGATAAGTCACCAAGTTCCAAAATATAACAAGTCCATATAAACAGATCTACCTCACTATGATACTATAACCCTAGAGTAAAACATATGTACAATATATACATAATCAAAATACAACCCCAGGGATAGTCACGTAGATCCATCAGCATCAGATGCAGTAGTAGTAGCAGCAGTAGTCTCCCAAAATATAGGTAAAAAGGTAGTAGCATCATCATTACAGCAGCAGCAGCACATCTCCTCCACACACCGGATCCTCGGATCCACATCATACACCATATACATGTACCTAGGGATCATCGTCCCTCTAGTCACTCCCAGTAGAATGCACGACAGGCTCGCTCCCACTCTCGTCCTCCACCGGATCCTCCTCAATCTCATCCGAAGGAGAGTGTACCCTACCACTGGGTACCGGGTCAGGTGATGGTGAAACCCTGACGGGGCTCCTTGGATAAGAAGGGGGAGTCTCCTCGCGGACAACTCTCGAAGTAAAAGGGTGAGAGCGGGTAGGTCGAAAATGAAAACTATGGTAAGAGCGAGCTGGTCGCATGGGAGGTGGTCCATGATAAGTATAAAACGGGGGTACATGCATAGTGTATATGATGGGAATCCTAAACCTACAAGGACGGAATCGCATCAGCGGATTAGGGTGGTAGAATGTGAACTCTACCTCCCCCTCATACACCGCGCGATGGTCCTCATAGATCCATACGCCACTATGAAGTGGCCGGATCTCGATGCAAGCAATGTAGCGAGACATCACCTACAAGGGCATAGGGGTAAGCAATTCTACTCACATAATCAATAGAGAATAAATCATGCAACATATGAAAGATAATAATGCATCAATTAATAACAATCACAATTAGCATTTAGCAAGTATCAGATGCACATAGGATGTTCACACTTAATTCAGGTATATCAATTGCATTAGGTGAATGACATGATGCATGACTTTAACTCTCAACTTATCTCCACATTTTCTAAGTCACTTTCTGACGTCCATCCCTGACAACCCAGCACTCCACAGTGCGTTGTATTCCTAGGTATACAACAATTCGTACATTCACCTAGAATGTACACGTCAAGCTTGGTATCCATACCACCCGAGCATATCCCGTCATCCAAACGGATCGTCATCCAAACGATATATCCATATCGGCATCCACAAAGCCGACCACGTCAACGACGTGTCATCAAGCAAGCGTATTGGCACTCCTAGAGGCCCTCCACATGTTTATCGAAACATGAATACGTCCTACCATCCAAACTCCAGAATGAATGCATTTTAGACTTAGGGGAAATTGATTAATACTTTACTTGCCACCTAGGCTTAATTTTCAAAATGGATCGTCACCGAACGATCTATTTGTATTTATCAATTTCTCTAAGTCTTTGATCCCTTGAATTATCCTTAATAATTCCTTAATTAATTAAGTTAGAGTTGAAAATGATGTTTTCAGATTCTGGGCACTTTACTCGAGTAAAGTTCAGAATACTCGAGTGTTCTGGAGATTTTCCAGATTACTCGAGTGTTCTTAAGCTTACTCGAGTGTTCATGTCTTTTTGAGGATTAGGGTTTTAATTTCAACAATTTACTCGAGTAGTTCCTGAGTTACTCGAGTGTTCTTTGGACTTTTCCAGAATACTCGAGTGACTTTGAATGACTCGAGTGTTTGACCTATAACAATTCTCAGTTCATGCCCGATACTCGAGTAACAGACAAAATACCCGAGTGTTCTTATGAAATTTACTTTATTTTGAACACGATTTACTCGAGTACTTTTGCCATTTACTCGAGTGTTTCGCAGCTGACAGTATTGAAAACTGGTTTTAACATGCCATTTTCATTTCTACTCAATTTAAGGGATCAACAGAGTTAACATATCATTAATCAAACATGTTACAACACTTATTTCAATTCAAAACACAGAATTGACAGAGAAATCATTGATTATGCTTAAAAAGGCATTTTAACAACTCCATACCTCAAATCACACAATAAGCATAATATTCATGAAACAAAGCTCATTCAGGTTCACATGCATGATAACAAACTTGCTCAATACGGATTTAGAGCATGGATTGGTCTCCAAACCAAAGTTCCTATAGAATCTAAGCCCTTAGAGCCTCTTGGTGGCTCTCTAACACATTTAATGGATTTCAAACTCTATCTAGTGAATATAATTACTTCCCCTTACCTATCAGATGTGAATCAACAGAAAGAAATCCAAGAAAAGAGCTCCAACACCAGAAATCAATTTGAACTTCACATGCAGAGCAGTTTTGAGTGCATCACCAAAACCGAATTGGTTTACCCACAAAACAGAGATAAGAATTGGGGAAAATTAGATTTCTAGACTCTATACAACATCAACTAACTAAAGGAATTAAGTTTGAGACTTAGGGATTCACGAGCTTACCGAAATCGATGATCAAAGTAAGCTCCAGACACCAACTCAAGCAAGGACAGCTTCACTTCAAGCCTTCGATCTCTCAATCCACACACTCAAACCTCACAACTTTGGTGTCTATACAAAGCTCGTGATGTGAGCTTTGTATTGGTGTATCACTCGAAGCCTAACACTTAGAATCAAAAGAGAATCGAACGAGACGAATTCGAAACCCTAACTATGTCAACACAAGCAAGATTGTGCAAAATTCCCACGAATTCGTGGTTGATAAGCTTATATAGACATGGAGAAGGTTCATGCAGTGCGACACGACATCCTTGAGCTGTTAAAGATGGTGTAATCGTGTCAACAAAGCGAACTCGTTGGCTGTGACTCATCAAACGCACTAACTCGTGCAGTTTGACCCAGAATACTCGAGTATTCCAGAAAATACTCGAGTGTTTTACCCAGATTTTGAAAAATAATTATTTTATTTACTTTCCCTCCAAAACCTTTCCTATAATTGCTTCTAGGTCCCAACCCAGGGACTAATATGCAAAATATGCATTTTAGGCATTTAAATTATTTATTAAATAATTTCTCACATGCAAGCTAATTACATACACACATATTTTAATCAAGGATTAATTTGAAAACTATTAATTATAATTAAATTATAATTAACATTTCATTAATCGGGGATTAAAATTTTTGGGGTGTTACATAGGTGATGTCTCGTTACATTGCTTGCATCGAGATCCGGCCACTTCCTAGTGGCACATGGATCTATGAGGACCATTGCGCGGTGTTCGAGGGTGAGGTAGAGATTACCTTCTACCACCCGAACCTGTTAATCCGATTCCGTCCTCGTAGATTTAGGATTCCCATCATATACACTATGCATGTACCCCCGTTTTACACTTACCATGGACCACCTCCTACACGACCAGCTCGCTCTTACCATAGTTTTCGTTTTCGACCTACCCGCTCTCACCCTTTTACTTCGAGAGTCGTCGGCGAGGAGACTCCCCCTTCTGATCCGAGGAGCCCAGTCAGGGTTTCACCATCCCCTGACCCGGTACCCAGTGGTAGGGTACACTCTCCCTCGGACGAGATCGAGGAGGATCCGGTGGAGGACGAGAGTGGGAGCGAGCCTGTCGTGCATTCTACTGGGAGTGACTGGAGGGACGATGATCCCTAGGTACATGCATATGGTGTATGATGTGGATCTGTGGATCCGATGTGTGGAGGTTGTGGAGGAGATTTGCTGCTGCTGCTGTGTTGTTGATGATGCTACTACCTTACTACTTTTACTTTTTGGAGACTGCTGCTACTACTACTACATCTGATGATGCCAGATCTACCTGACCACCCTTGGAGTTTCTATTTTTATTATGTACACATATTGTAGATATACTTTTGGAATATTCTAGGGTTTTGGTCATATTATTATGTAGATCAGATGATGGACTTGTATTTTGAGATCTTGGAGACATGATGATGAGACTATGTATTTATGACTTTTACTATATATCAAACCTATGTTTATATTACTAGTGACTGCATAGTCTGATGACTTCCGCTTACTCTGATTCGATCTATTTAAGAGCTCGGCTAAAAATATTATTTAATGGTATCAGTTTTATCAAATAATGCATGGGTAACTTTAATTACTTGTATGATAAAACGAGTTTTAAAAAAAAAGCGAATGTTACCCTAATTGAGAAAAGGTTTTAGAGATCGCCGAACTCGATATAAACGTTTTCATAAAGGTTTAGAACTCATTCTCCAAGAATTCCAAAATGACGATTTGTGCACCCGCTTTAAAAAGAAAATTTTATCTTCCCTATTTTCTTAACACTCACAAGTCCATATATTATCCAATATAATAGCTTAAATATTAGTTTACATTTGGATAAACCGGAAGGGTGTGACAATTCCGACCACACTGATTGCAAGGAGGGGCCACACTGCCTTGACTTCCTCCAGGATTATCTCGATTTCCACCACAGCTACTTCCAGGAATACCCACACGGTTATTGTTGCCATCTCCACAATTTCCAGAGCGAGAACTGTCACCTCTTCCACTATTCCGGTTAAAACCACCACTTCCGCTTCCAGATGATCAATTTCCACCGAACCTACGGTCTCTTCCACCTCCAGAACGAGGATACGACACTGGTGTTTTAAACCTTCCACCAGAACTTCCATGATACGGATGATTCCAATTCGGTCCACCACTAGATGACAAACTTGCAACCTTTTCCATTACTGCCTTAGATTTCAGTCCTCCTTCGTACATCTGACACTTGTTAACCAATGTTGCATACTCATGGATCTCCAAATGCGAAAAAGCCAACTTAATTTCAGCCCTCAAACCATCTCGGAACTTATCACACTTAGACCTTTCATTCCCTCCATTAGCATACTGAGGCACATACTGAGCTAACTCTTCAAATCAAGCTGCGTATTCCCCAACCAACATGTTTCCTTGCACCAACTCAAGGAATCCCATTTCCTTTTCAGTCCTTACATCCTCAGGAAAATACTTCTAAAAAAATATCTTCTTAAAGGACTCCCAATTGACCTCTTCTCCAGCATTCTCCATCACTTGTTTAGTGTTCTTCCACCAAGCAGAAGCTTCCTTAGTCAGCATATACCCAACATAAGCCATCTTCTGGGCATCATCACACTGTCCCATTCCATCAAAGATCCTTTCCAAATTCTCAATCCATCCACGAGCCACATCCGAAGCAAAAGCTCCGAAAAACTGTGTCTGATTCCGACGACAGAAGTCATCCAATCCCCGAATTCCTTGCGGTTCCACGTTCTGAGGCTGATTCTTATTGTTGAAATCCTGCTGAGCTTGTTGATGCAGAGCATGCAAGTTGTCATTCACTCTAGTCATCGCAGCAGTCATCTGAGCCTTCAAAGCTGCAGGGTCTGGAACATCAGCTACCCCACCAGCATTCCCTTGACCAGAACCACGAGGTCTACCACGAGCCATCTTCTCCTTCAGATAAACATAAGAACTCAGAACTCACACACACGCACACACAAACACACAATCACACAATTAGAGATCACACAAGGCAAGCATATAAGGCTATGCTTAAGGCCACTAAGGATAAACATAGCTCTGATACCAAGAATTTAGCACCCCTATTTTGTTTCCCAAAAATATTGCATTTTATTCATTAAAATATTAGTAAAAATAAGGGTCGATTTTTTTTAGTACACAATTGTATACAAGTATTTTGCTTGGTTCATTTTATTTATTTCCAAAATCCATTAACTTTAACTATTCGCAAAAGATTGCATTGTTTGGCTTGTCAAAAAAATAATTAACACCGCCATACACAAAATCGAGTTGTTACGAAACACATTACACATCCACCAAACCGCACCAAAATACTTATTTTGCATTTTAACATTGCCACATAAAATCCATACGTACTTCATAATTACATAAGTCTCTAAAGGTAGTTAATTAATCAACATAAAAGAGTTGTGGACACCAAGTCCCAAAATACACCAAAAGATAAAGGTAATTACATCATTAGATATCAAGAGCATGACTCTCCTCAGTTGAGACAAGGCCCAAACAAAAATAAAAACACCCTAGCCACAACACCCACGAGACTCCCTAAGCTGTCGGTTTATCCTCATCATCCTCCGGTGCTATCTACTCCTCCTCAGTCTTCACCTCCGCAGGCGTTGTAGGCTACAAACCACGTGCGTAGTAAGTCCAAGGGCCACCATCCATGTAGTCTCTCAGGGTAATGCGACCAATGTGCAAGTCGATCCTTGCACCTCTCAACCTGTGCTCCGGGTCACAAATCTCCAACCGAGTTGGGCCTCTCCAGCAACAAAGTAAGAAGCTCAGTTCGGAAGATGCTCGGAAGAACTAGAGTTGAACCAGAAGCAGTCAGAAACTCAGAAGCAAGATTGAAGATACTCAGCGAATGCAGTCGAACCATAATCTCGGCCTTCGTTACGTCCGAGTAAAATAGTAAAGCATCAGGGCATCAGATGTTCAGCTCGGCCTTCTGTGTAGACGAGTAAAATGTTAAATCATGAACAAAGGCAGAACCATCAGCTCGGCCTTTGGTGTAGTCGAGTAAAATCTTATATAATCAGCTCGACAAAAGTCAAGCTCGGCCTTCGTTGTGGAAGATTAAAGTGCTAAAGTCTTAGTTTGAGATTGAATATTTAGCTCGGCTAAGGTCAGTTCGAGATTGAATATTACGCTCGACAAAAAGCTCGGATATCATATTTCAGTCGGAGATCACATATCAAGCTTGGCTAAGCTCGGATCTCAAACTTCAGTTCAATCTCGCATATAATGCTCGGCCTGAGCTCGAATGTCAAAGTTGAACTCAAGCTCGAATGCAATGCTCGGCCAAAGCTCGGATGACTAAGATTGAACTTTATCTCGAATACAAAGCTCGACCATAGCTCGGACATCATGGTCAAGCTCAAGCTCGGTTCACACTTGGTCAATGGCTGTGCAAGCATCTTTAAAAAAGCACAAGCACGATTCTCATCAAGTTATCCGTTGTGGAAGCTCAGTCCAACTGGAAGCTCGGAGCTCGCTAATCATCTAAATCTGTCCATAAAGGAATTGGCAATAAATGAAAGATCTGATTCAAAATTAAACCAAATCAGAATATGACTATTGGAGAGGGAACCTCGTCAACATTAATTAATCACGTGGTGATTTTATTCCTCCCTGATTCTTGGGGATTTTCGTGAATAAAAAGTGATTGCCTCCTCCAACATCACAGAGAACCTGGAACAAGAAATCAGAATCTGAAACACTCATTCTCTCTGCCAATCCTTTCAAAAGTCTGAAACTTAGTTACTATTCACACTGTCACATTCATACGTGACTGAGTTTAGTTTTGGAGCCACACATCATTACTGTTACTGTTCACCAGAGATGTCTTACGAGGTTCCTAAGCAGAAGTCGAAGAGGTTCTTCGCCTGGTGGAGCTACTTGAAGGTTTCAAGGAGGCTTTGGAAGAGGTTCTTCCTACCGGTATCAAATTGGGTAGAATCCAAGAGTTTGGTACTCTCTTGGAAGGGTTAGGTTGAGTGAGGTTCATTCAATAGTTCCCGTGTAATTTTATCAATTTGATTTTAATTAAAAGCTCCCTAAGGTTTAGGGAGGACTGGACGTAGCTCTCAAGTGGGTGAGAGTGAACCAGTATAAAAATTCTTGTGCCTCTTCTTTTATCGCTTTCTCTTTACTGCTTTCTGCACTTTATATGTTTACTGCATTGTCCGAGCATTTTGCACTTTCCAAGCATTTTAGTCGGTCTGGCCGAACATCATATTGGTTGATTTGTGTTTGCTAAGATTCCGCTGCAAAACTGGTTTTTGTGTGTTGCAGGTCAGATAATCGGTGGTCAGCCTAGATAACCGATTATCTCATTCTGCTCGGCACTAAATCCAACTATTTTATGAAAACAACAAACATCATTTTAATCTATTTCAATTATATCCGAGAAATTGCTATCACTGCTTCAAACTACTATTCACCCCCCCTCTAGTATATTGTTAGGCCGATTGTTGGTTTCCAACAACTTCGTGAGATTCCAAGTTCTCTGCCTCAAGTACACGAGTTAGATAACTGTTGTGCTAACCTTGGGAGCAAGAACCGGTTGGTATAGTTGCCCCTCGACTATCCGGAAATCTTGTTTTTAAGGTAGTGGATTTTACCACGACACAACCATCTTCAACTTATTTTTCTAACAAACCCTATACATACAATACAGGTCTGATAGCTTATAAGTGTATCAAAGATTTCACATAGTGTGTCATGAACAAATGAACAAATGGACAAATGCGTTAAGGATAATAATTTATGCAGAAAAGCATCCATATTTGCTCATATTTCACATTGTAAAATAAGTTAATTTATGATAGAAGGTGATTTTTGGGGTCGTTCACGTTCAATTGACATCTTCCTCCGATCTTTTTTACTTGCGTCATTAGTGTCCAACCTGCATAGTAAGTTATTCCCCTATGTTACGTATATCATAAGTAATCCATGCGTGATATAAAACACAAATTACTCAATGTATTATTTGTAAATAAAGCTCAAATGTTACATTGTATAAACAACTATAATATGGTATTTAAAAAACTCATTAAGTATATAGTTATAAGATTTTATCACTATTATCACTATTGTATCAAAATTTATATCATGAGTAAATACCATTTAAATCTAAAAAATGGAAGTGATGACAATCATTTTATATAATACCTAAAAAAATTAAAATAAAAGCACTCATATTAATATAAAACTATAAATATAAATTAAGAAATGTTCATACAAACATCTTAAACTTTATGCCGTTTGCAAATATGCACCACAGTTTAATTTTTGTGCTAATTTGTCTTTAAAATATAATTATTAAGGACTAAATAGAAAAAATCAAAAATATCTACACACAGTACTATAAAGTCTATCCCATTCATTTCCCTCTTCTTTGCCGTAATGGGCTTCTTTAAAACACCCCAATTTTCTCCAAACTTAATTTGGTTAAATAAGAAACTTCATGCAATGTTTATGTGCTTGGAGTGAATCATTGAAATTATGATCGAATCATGAGTTTCAAATTGATATTTTTAGTCAAATTAAAATAAGTTTTGGTTTGTGTAGCTTTGTTACGAAAAACTATAGTTCCCTTTTAAAGATGCAAAATTTTATTTTTAAGCCTTTATGTAGGTATAGAGAGCCGTAAAAAATATTTTGATATCATATGTATCATATTAGATGTCTTGTAACCATTCGTGAATATTTTCATAATATTTGTAGAAATTTTTGAATTTACTTATAATTTTTATTCACTTAAAGCTAGCATCACTTAACATTATATTTTTGGTGTTTTAAATTAGTTTTTCGAATATGGACTTTTGATCAAGGAAAACTATTCAACATATGGTTTTGAGACATTTTAAGTAGAAAATTAAAATTTACTAGCACATAAGTTATAAAAAAATTCTATGAATTTGAATTTAACTAATGTTTTTTGTTTTTAATTCGAATAGAATGATTCACGAAACGATATTTTGGTAACTTAGTTCGCTCTATCCTAATTTTATCTTGAAAGACTAACTGCCTCCAAAAGAGTGATTTCGATTTCCATCAAATTTGAAATGATGTTGATGTTAGAATAATTTCATTCTCATGAAAATCCCAATTCCCACATTGCTCATCCCATGTTAACCATAATCCTTTATATTCTATTATTTGTATTACTCAAGCAAAAATCTAATTGGGGTTTTTGTTGCGGTCATGTTGAGCCTAATAGCCACATGTTCTAGAATGTGCCCCACCACTATTAATTTGTTCTTTCGTGTGGGGTAAAGGGTGGACAGATCCTTTTTTCTTATCACATTTTTAGCGCGTAGCCATTATAGATTAATAGCTCCATAATTTAGTCATTTCTAGGTTAATGAATTAGTTGTTTTTGGGTTAATGGTTGAAACGATTTCCTGGGTTAATGAGCCATAACTTTTGTGGCTGCTGCAGATGTTATGGCTGTGGCAATGAAAGGCAATCATTTTTAGACTTATATATACACAGAAAACGAAAACAGGTAGCCTTTCTTCTTCCTTTCCTTCCTTCCATTAGCAACTTAACCCTGTGAGATTCAAAATTCCTTACCATGAGTGCATAAGTTAGAGTACTATTGTGCGGGAGCTAGAGTGGTTGATATAGTTGTATCATGGTACCCAGTAAACAATTGCTTTTAAAGCACAAAATTTTACCACGACACAACCATCGTCAACATATTCTATTTATAAAAATTGTCATTGTTATATGTGTTTCATTTGTTTTTCTTATTGTATGGAAGTATGAATATTTGTAGTTGGTTATTTGCTTTAGAATATAGCATATATATGAAGTTTATTATGACATTATGAATCTCCTAATTATTGTTGTTGTTGGCTAAATTTTATAGGGTCACATGGGAAAGGTTTTTGACTTGATTTGTTATAATGAGACACATTATGAGTAGTTATGAGAAAGAGAATTTTGTTGATTTTAAATGAGTAGATATTTGAAGAGGAAAACGTTTCCTTGATGTTTATTGGCAGAATCGAATTTCCATAGAGAAAAGGTGCAGGAAAGCGTATATTTGTTTATTTAAGGTGATTAATTCTTATGTTTGTTGTTGTTATTAGTTTTCTTTAATTATGAACGTGTTTATAAATTATAATGAAAAACTCCCCCTTGATTTAATTACGCAAACCGATTTAAGATAATGGTAACAGGGAGAAAGCATTTGTATTTTGTTTACTTGGAATGAAGGTTAAGATTGAAGAGAAAATGCTAGTTTTGGAATTGTGTTCATGAAAGTGAAGTTTGTAGAGAAAACCGATTTTGGACCACAAGGAAGCTAAGAAAAGTGTTTTATTTATTGATTGTTTTTTACAAATAATGATGACCGTAAAAAATATATTACATAAAAACTAAAGGTATAATAAGATAGTGTTTGGACAAATATGGAATTATGTTAGACATATTCTTCTGTTTTGGTTAAAATCCAACTTTCTCATTCATTCACAAGTGGGATACATAAAAATAAAATCATTTTCATTTATCTAATTTGTTTCTTCTTCTAATTTAATACCGACTATGTAGAATAAATCACAATTGTAATTGAGGCACTAAAAAATGCAATACTAGCTAAGAAATTTATTAAAAGGTGCATTAGATGGTGAGAATAAGATAAGTCATTAACTTACTTTAATAACCACATTGTTGTAAACATTGGGGATTGCAAAAGATATTGTAGAATTTGCATGTCTTTTTGCAATCTTCAACACATTGTTCCCTCGGAGACAAATCAGCCACAACAATTGGTAAGAAGAAAGGTATAGCAACTACAAAGCACACAACCAACAACGCAACACATTTATTTGCCATTTCCTTTGTCCTTTCTTGTTGGTGGTGTTTTTATTTTCTCTCTTCCTTCTCTCAAGTTTGAATTACAATCTCACATCTATTTAAGATATATAATTGGTTGTTTGATGACTCATTAACACATCATGTCAACGTTTGGTTCTGGGGTTCTCGTTCAATGTCTTAATTTTAACATAAAAGAAATAGAAATGTCTAAATGTGTCTTCACAACATAAGCTTTCCTTTGTTTGCTAAAAATAAAAAGATATGCCATTATAGGGCTATAAAAAGCAAAATTGATAATAAATATAATGAAGACAAAACAAAGTCATCTGTACTCTCATATAATTATGACCGTTGCGTCTTTAATTTCTTTTTCTCTTGTTATTTCAATCTTATCAATTAATTTTTTGTAAAGAAATTTAAAAAACTTTATGTAACACCTTGATTTTGTTTCCCAAAAATATTGCATTTTATTCATTAAAATATTAGTAAAAATAAGGGTCGATTTTTTTTAGTACACAATTGTATACACGTATGGTACTTTGCTTGGTTCATTTTATTTATTTCCAAAATCCATTAACTTTAACTATTCGCAAAAGATTGCATTGTTCGGCTTGTCAAAAGAATAATTAACACTGCCATACACAAAATCGAGTTGTTACGAAACACATTACACATCCACCGAACCACACCAAAATACTTACTTTGCATTTTAACATTGCCACATAAAATTCGTACGTACTTCATAATTACATAAGTCTCTAAAGGTAGTTAATTAATCAACATAAAAGAGTTGTGGACACCATGTCCCAAAATACACCAAAAGATAAAGGTAATTACATCATTAGATATCCAGAGCATGACTCTCCTCAGTTGAGACAAGACCCAAACAAAAATAAAAACACCCTAGCCACAACACCCACGAGACTCCCTAAGCTGTCGGCTGATCGTCATCATCCTCCGGTGCTATCTCCTCTCCTCGGTCTTCACCTCCGCAGGCGGTGCAGGCTGCAAACCACGTGCGTAGTAAGTCCGAGGGCCAACATCCATGTAGTCTCTTAGGTTAACGCGACCAATTTGCAAGTCGATCCTTGCACCTCTCAACCTGTGCTCCGTGTCACTGATCTCCAACCGAGTCGGCCCTCTCTAGATCCAGCCATCAGGGATAGCTTCCCACGCTCCGCCCGCTAGAATGCAGAATCATCATCATCATTATCAGATAAATAATTCATTGATCTCACATCATCAAGCTTATTACAAGTTCACTTCCATCAATCCCAGCACCACACTATTAATCATCATGAGCAATTAACTTTGTTACTGTACTTTATTAAGTCTTATTGGAATTCTCATCACCAATGATGTCAGGGTATTTTAAATCATCACTGGGGTAATTATCTAATCGGCACTCACGTCTACATCTCCTCCATATCCTCCCAAACCTAGTCGAAAGCAAACAGGACGTTCAGGAACCATAACCCACGCCGGTCGAACAGTCGAGGAAATCCAAAAGCGTATAATATACTTGTGAAGACCACAACCGTACAGGTCAGTCATTAAGACAATTAATATTTTAAGCGATACCGCAAGGTCCGAACAACAAATCGATCTGCCTGCCTTGTTCAGGTTCTCTCTCACCGCTTCAGATTTGATCAAGGGGGCGACATTACTTTTCTAGTTCGCGGTGCAGAACATGCTACGATCCCTTAGGTCTTAAGTCCCGATCACATATAGTCTAGTTCTACCTAGAAATGCACCCTAGGTTTCTTGACGAGTCACCGTCATCACCGTCCCCTATCTCAATCACACTTATGAATATCCGCAGATAGACAAGGTATCTTCCTCTCCACTACTTCATGCTCATCTCTCCGCATTATTATTAATGTCTTTTAAATATTTTATTAAGACTTATTAACCTAATTGCGGATGAGTCACCCTTATCCATCCTTTGGTGAACCTCGACCTCTAATTAAACCACCATTTCCAACGTTCATTCTTTTCCAACAACACTTGCTCATTAAGGGCTCGGACTCACGGAGCATCACTCTCGTGGCCAACACGAACTCATCTTAGAGAGCATAAATCCAACTTGGTGCTTATCAGAGGAATTCACTTTCAATCATTAATTCCTCAAACTCATGGCATTCATTCATCACTTTCTAATCTCATCTTTTCAAGGGCATGCATCATGCTAAACATAATAAAACAGAATGAATCATCGTGCATGAGCAGGCATAATATTTGCATATTCTCAGGTTCAAATAAATTAATCAAGTAACAACACATAAATGCAATAGTGATCTTAGTCTTTCGTGCGAGGAACCAAACAATCACACAGACCAATTGCCCTCACACTACTTAACCTTATCCGATCACGGTTCCGATTTAAACAATCGAAACTAAACTCATTTAAGCATGACATACATCCCAGATAAGCTATTATTCTCACCTTGATTACGAACAAAAATTCTCTGAGAATCCACGAAACACCGATTTCCACGATCACTCTCGAGAGCGGTACCTTTATTTCCTCAAATTAAACAATACGTATTAATATAAAATTCCAAATAACTTATTCGTTCTTCATTACTTGCACAAAACTTTAAAACTTAAAATAAATCCTCTTGTTTTTACCCGAAAACGTATTTCTTTTTCTCGAATCGTTCCAAAGTAAAACGACAACTCAAGTACTTTAAAATACATTGAAAATAATCCACAAATAAATTTTAAAAGCGAATACCGGCTGCTGGTCCACCTTGGACAGCACCTTATTCATATCTAAAAACACCGAAAAATTCACCGTTTTCAATCCAGCTTTTTCCTAAATCAAATACCACTTAAAAGCTTTGCTTTACAACTCTTGAACACATTTTAAAAATCAACAACACACTTTAACAATTCTGGACAGCAAAGAACTGTTTCGCAAAATCACTTTAATAAAATCCGAAAACAACGTAAAAGTACTTTTCGCTTCAAATCATTCTTTAGCTCAAGACAAACATTTTAACACTTTAAAATTATTCAAGCTTTATCAATAAAATAAAACTTAGGACAACCACCAAACATAACCAATAAATTCCAAATAAATCAAAGCAAATAAACTTAAAATCAATTAATTTCTTACAAGTTTAGCACATAAGCAAATACCCTTCAAGTATCGTTTAATTTCCTTAACGACACACAAAACCCTAACACATAAATCCATATACTCAAGTAGCTCATGTTACTCTATGCATTTTATAAATTTAAACAAATAAGCACATAGGCATCAAGCATCAAGTAACACTATTTAGTAAGCAAACCTCATTCCAAACCAAACACTTAAAAATAAACACAAACACTTAGCTTTTATCTTTACATAGGTCATATACTTCTCACATATCACTTAGTATTTAGTAAAATAAATTCCTATCCTACTAAACATGCCTTAGCCGAATTACACCTCAAGGCCAAACAACATTCACAAATTTTTCTAATAATCCTTAAAACATCAAAACAACACTTTTGCAATTAAATCCAAGCATATAATCACTTAACCAACACTAAATCACTTATACAACACATAATCACTTTCAAAAAAATTTCATTTTCATATTTACCTACTTAAACTCAAGAAACCGAATTGCACAAACAAAAATAAATTAAAGATTACAAGTTTCCAACACTTTAAATCCACTTAATCAACTTCAAGCATTATCATGCAAGTTTGTTTTAAAAGAATAAAATCACTTAGATATTGACATACACAAAACCGAATATAAACCAAGGAGATAAGACACAAATACAAACTTTACAAGCTTCAAACAACCTAACCATGTTCAAGCATCAACATACAAGTTTATTTTCATAAAACAAAATTCCCTAAGTACATTTACAATGCATGGCCGAATTGAATTAAAGACAAATAGGCGAAAAATTATGAACATAAACACTTAAATCATCATGATTCATGTCATGCACTTAAATTCTTCCTTGCTTGGTCGAATACACACACACATGCAAGAAAAAGGCACAAAATTTTAAACCAATTTAACTCATGCATTTTCCTTCCTAGTCAAAACCGTATAGAACCTTAAAGCAACAAATCAAGGCAAAATCAATCCAAGTATTCATTTTCTCAAGGAAACCGAAAATATACTAAGAAAATAGCAAGGCTTAGTATATCATTAACATGCATTCAAACACAAAATCATTTATCCATTTTTCCATGTTTAACTATGCATAAAATACACTGAAATGTGAAGTTTTGCATACCATTCTTTCCAATACTCAAATCTAACCAATTTCAACCATACACAGAGTTACAATACCTTAATATTAATATGTTTACCCACTGCAACACATTAATCTTGCATCCATTAACACTATGAGCATCAAATTGCATATAACTTCCCAATTTTCAATTGAATTTGTCATTCACTTTATGGTATAAACCAATTATCTAGTTTGGAATTCATATCCAACAATCACAGGGTAATAACAGTGTTAATAGGCCTTAAGTATCAATTAAAAATGATGAGAATTACTTAACAAAACCAGAATTGTATATTTTCATTTTTGTCAGGTTCTAACCGGTTACAAACAGGCTCTAACCGGTTAGATTATGCAGCACAGCATACTAAAACTGATTTTTCAGCACCATTTTCAATTGTACTCAAATCTAACCTAGTTTCATCATTACCCAAAGTTTAATACCTTAAAGTACACATGTTTAAACACTTAAACATATCACAAATTCATGCATGCAAAATCATCCTTCACCAAAAGTGCAAAAATCACATATTTCACAACTTAATGCATCAATTCACATAATATCCAATTAAGTCATGAAACTGTCATCACAATAGCTTGCATGCATCATATTATAATTTCTCAAAATCAGAAATGAGCTAAAGTTGGCCTGCAAGCCATTAAACCAATTCAAGCTATGCCCTTAGAGTCTCTAGGTGACTCATCCTATTTACCAAACATGTTTATCCTCAATCTAGGAAATAGTAAGCTTCCCCCTTACCTCTAGATCGTGTTTGATGAGAGTATTCACAGATCTTGGAGGAAAACCATGATTTCCAAAAATTCTGGTTTGAGTCATGACACTTCCAATCAAGGTCCAAAAACCAGAATAGTTGACACATGAAAAGGCCAAAGAAATTAGGGAAAACCATTAGTTTGGGTTCTATACAACTTATACTAAAGAACCAACACAGTTTTAGGTCAAGAGATTACCTATTCTTACCAAAACCGAACTCAAACTTAGCTTCCCAGAACTGAAAAACCAATGTTGACATACTCTAACTCCAACCTTCTCAGATTGATTTCTCCTTGCTCCAACACTCTTAACTCACCAACTTTATATCAATACAAAGCCCTTGATGTGAGCTTTGTAACAGTGTATCACTCGTTTTCTAACTCTCAACACAGACTGAGAATCGAACAAAACAACTATGGAACCCTAAAACAGAGCTTCAGCAATTCAAGAGCAAAAATGGGTTTCAATTCATCAACACAAGGCTATATATAGCAAAATCAGAGCTCCATGCATGTTGACAAGTCTTTCCCCACTAAGATTAAGATGATTTCGTGGCGAATTCTGGGTTAAAACGTGTGATTACTCATCAAACGCACTAACCCAGTTTTCTGAGTTCATTGTGTAACCGGTTACAGGGCCATTAAAACTTCAAAAATCAATAATTTAATTACCCTTTCTTCAAAAACCTTTCTAATATTGCAATTAGGTCCCAAACCAAGGACTAATTCAAGACCCAAACAAAAATAAAAACACCCTTGTAACACCCCGATTTGGCAACTTGAAACCATAGTCATTTTAAGTGAAAATTAGGGCCAAATATTTTTTTTTTTAAAACATGTAACGTAGTTGAGCAGCATGAGTATGAGGACCATGTTATTTCAAAGCGTTGTCATGAGTACAAAGATTTTCTCACACTTCATGCTGATGTTCAAGTTCCAAACCGAAGTGTTACTAACAATACGCTTTGCAACCTAATCCTTCTCAACTCAATTATCATGGCCCGTTTCTTTTCTAAATTAAAATAGTGGTGGTCACCAAAATAAATTTCGTTCATAGAAGCTTGGGGTTACATCATGGAATTGCAATGCCACTAAGTAAATACAGGGAATGCAACATACCTCCGGGAAACAAAAGGACTACCACTAGGCCAATTAACTGCAGACGGAGTCCACGGGAAATATCATGCTAGAGACGGCCTCGATTCTGTCCGCTTCCCAGCAGCTATGCCCTCATCCAATCCTTGCGTATAGACGAGGCATCGAGGGTCCACCATGACAGTCAGCTGACTCACCGCTCTTGGTTCCTTCGTCTCAAGCGTTGTGCGTACACCCGATAGGGTCCATAGAGTAGGGGATAAACATCGCGACAACAAGCATAC
This sequence comes from Crotalaria pallida, assembly GCA_037953625.1. Lineage (NCBI taxonomy): Eukaryota > Viridiplantae > Streptophyta > Magnoliopsida > Fabales > Fabaceae > Crotalaria > Crotalaria pallida. The sequence continues at coordinate 32,988,487 of CM075653.1, forward strand.
AGAACAAAAGGACTCGAGAGAGTAAGTATTCCCAAGCATGTTATGCCAATGATGTGAACTTTACATATCCACAGAACTTCCGTCAATCGCTTCCGCTGCGAACTCTGATTCCATCTCATCCTCTTTTCCAAGTAGTCTCTTAAGAATTATTTCTTAACAATATCAGTTATCTTTTCTTAATTAAGTTTTATGAATTCGTATCCGTCAATGATGCGGGGAAATTTAATCATCATTGAGGAGGGTCGCTTTCAAAGTTAGCACACACGTCTACATCTCCTCGGTCATCCACCCAACCTAGTCGGAAGCAAACAGGAGTACAGGACCTTTACCACGCGGGCCCGACAGCTGTCAACACAAACGGTCCCAGACCAGGAGGCCTTGCGTCAAATCATAATCATAATAAACATGGCACACTGCCTCGCAGTGGCAAACACAATGCCTCGTTCCAGTCCCTCTCACTGTTCTCGATTTGCAATCTAGGGGGCGACAATATGCTTCTAGTGAGCTCGCAGAACTTGCCACGGCATTGGACCCAGTCCCCACCACATTAGTGCGCCACATGTGGAGTCGTTCTGCCTAGAATCATACTCTAGACTTCTTGACATATCACCGTCATTGTCCTCCCCTAATGCAATCTCGTCCTAAGTATTCGCAGATACCTATCGTTCCTTCCTCTCCACTACTTCGCGCTCTCATACCTCACCGTGTATATTAATGTCTTTTAAGAGTCTTTTAATTAATTATCCTATTGATTGGCTCACCCTTCGTGCATCCCTTCAGTGAGTCCAGATCGCTATCTTTACACAATCTTTCTCTCATCATAGCACAGAGCTGGGGTCACGTCACAAACTCGTGTCTCACTTCTCAATCCTTTTCAACACTCTCCGTTCTTGAAATCACCTCATTTCACAAAGGTTTTCATAAAATTCCTTTTTGAAATTTTTTTTTTCAAAATCTAGCTTCACACTGCTCAAAATCTCCTTTCCAAAACATTCTCAAAAGGATCCCTTTTTAAAACTTCTTTTTCAAAAATCTTGTTTTCATAAACATTTCTCAAAATTATCTTTTCAAAAACCGTTTTCAAAAACCATATTTTTGGGTGAGTGTTAATGTGGGAGCAAGCTCAACTCAACATTAAGCTTCTTCCCAAAAATAAGAACTTGCTGAGCACTAATGGAGGAGCAAGCTCAACTCAACATTAAGCTTCTTCCCAAAAATAAGAACTTGCTGAGCACTAATGGAGGAGCAAGCTCAACTCAACACTAGTCCCAGACTAAAACCAAAAACACAAGGGAGCCCAGCTCCGCTCACATGACATCATCATCACTTTTCCCAGCTCTGGCTCGTCCACATCATAATCGTTAGTTCTCATGCATTATTGATTACAAATTCCACAACATCTCAATTTCTCTCTCAAACTTAATCTTACTTTTCTTGTATTCATTTGATTCATTATTATTCACATTATTTCCAATCTCACCATGCATAATAAATTCATCACATAAACGAATAAACAACACACTAACATTCACAGATTATCATATAAACTCAATTACCTAATATTATGTGGTATTTGTCCATTTCACACGAGTAGCCACACAAACAGACAATTGCCATCGTGCTACTGACTCAGATCCACTAAGTTTCGACTTTTGAGATGGTCGAAACACTTAATATGTTACCTAAATACCACGGTGTTTGGGGGAAACTTCTCCCTCACCTCAACCGATGACGATCTTCGATGCGCTCCTTAGTTTCCATTGCGACGTTCGTAACTGCTTCCCGATCGTTACTGGAACTCAAATATTTCCCTCTTATTAAAATCATTCTTATTTAATTATCTTGAAATTAAAGCAACTTATAAAACTTTTTATTTGAAAACCAGGTATTTGTTTCCTCTTAACACTTTTGAAATCAATTTTAGGTTTCTTATAATTAAAATCAAGTAAAACATTCCTTTAAGGAAGATAAAAACTTTCAGAAAATTCTTTTCAAACACTTGTTAAAAACATAGTGAGTTTATAAAACATCTTTTGAATTAAAACAAGGTTCTTTAGAGATCATATGAAAATCTTTTCAAAACAATGCTTTTCAATTAATCAAATCATTCTTCTTACTTTATTTTCATAAAAACCGAATCAAAAGAAAATAAAACAGAATTAAGTCGAAAACCTTTTCAAAGTCATTAAACACTTAAATCATTCAAACACACACACAAACAAATATAATATCACAACCATACATCATTCATACACATCAAACAAAACCAAACACAACTCCCATTATTTTCCATACATGGCCGAATCCCTTCTAAATAGGATAAGGCTATATTCACACTTTCAAACACACATATTGAACATGTTAAATCATTCATGATTCATGTATGTATACAAAATAAGAATCAAACACAAATTCCTATTTTTCTATACATGGCCGAATCCTATCTATATAAGACAAGGCAAGGTTATATTCACAACTTCAAACATCAATAATTACTAATACATAAACAAAACATACACATAGGGAAAATAATCATTTAGACACAACATCCTACTTCAAACATCATCACCGAGAATAATTATAAACAAAAGAAAGGAATACTTTCATTTAAAATTATGCTACTCATCTTCCTAATCAACTAGCTTTATCTCTAAATTATCAAGCAAAGAAAATCAACTCATGCTCCTCTATTTTTCAACCAAGCCGAATTGGTCATAGAAAATAATCCAAACTCATAACAACACAATCACATGCCAAATCCATCTTATTCACTCCAAACTATTCAAACAATAACACATAAAGGAAAAAAAAAGAAAATAGCTTAAGTAAAATTTGTTCTTAAAACCAAATGGAACACAAAATCACTTTTTGGTTTTTAATCAAAAATTTAGACTTTCTTACACTTGAAATCCATAGGTCTATCCATAGAACACGCATGCAAAACAAAATAAATAACTCTAACATTTATAAGAGCAAAACCGTGAGCTCCAAACAAAATTCATCAAACTTTAATTTTATTCTTTATCATAATAAAATCATGGGTCATATCAAAAATCTTTAGATCACATAGGTTTTAACATGCATGTAACATGATTTCCTATTTTCCTAGGTTTGGCCGAATAACACCATGCACAAAGGATAAGGTTTTGAGTTCTATTTTCATATGCACACATTAAGACAACAATTACCAAACATCAAGGAATCATCATCACACACAAAATTTAGTTGAAAATACCTTTTTGTACCAAAAATCGCTTTTAACACTTATTATCATAATTTTCTTTTTAAAATGGTAGCATGCATCAAAAGAGAATTAAGACTTCATAATTTAAGTGACATGCCAAGTTCAAACTTCATGCTTTTCAAGGATTAATCATAGATCAAAACATGCAAAAGAAATCAAGCAATTACATAAGCTCAAACACAATTTCCAAGTAAAACCGTGAAGAAGAAAACTCATAAGTTGGAAGATCAAAACTTTCAAGCACAAAGATTCAAGATCAACACATAAAAACAACATGCAAGGTGATTAAACATCAAGATCATAGGAACACAAATACATGCATCATAAAAAATTTGAATTGAAGCAAGGTCCATTACAAGATCAAAACTAAAATCATTACATTGAAGCTTCCCTAACAACTACCTTAAATAAAACTCTAATCTTCAAGCTCCAACTCTCTCCTCTCCCTTTAGGGTTGCTTCGGCCTCCTCTCTCTATGTTTAAGGGTTGAGTTTTTCTTCTTGATCTTTAAAGAAGAAAGCGTTTGAATGAAGGAATCAAAGGTAAGTTGGGTTGGGAATTTGAGTTTTCTCTCTTCTTTTCCTATTCTCTCCTCTCGGCCACCCTCTCTTTCTCTAAGGTTCTCAAGAGCTTGAGGTGCTCTTGGAACTCATGTGTTTGTGTTGGAAGAAAGGTGAAGAAAATGAAGGAAGGAAATGAGAAATGAATCACGGCTAACACACCCACTCACCCGGTTCTATGAAGGCAAAACAAGGGGTGGAATTTCCTCTCTTAGCCTTGGTTCAATGGATGGGTGTGGGGCAATTTGGTCTACTCCTAATGTTTGCATGGGAGGGTCTTCTTCGTGGGAGACAAAAGGGAAAGGAAAGTCAACCTTAGGCACCATTAGTCATCCCCCTAGGTTTTATTACTCACCACTCTAAGCTTCCTATTTGATTGCCACCTAATTTTCTACTCTCTTAATGCTTAAGAAATAAACTCTTCTTGGCCCTCTTGAACCACACTCGGCCGAACACATGCACACACATGCACATCATACACATATTTTCATTTCATTATAGCAATACATAGCATTAGATTATGGGATCATGCATACATTTAACACATATTCGGTTATTCATATACATACATGCATACAACACTTTGGCATTTTATGTTTCTCACTCAAAATACACGACACACACACACACACATACATCATACATCACACATATATTCTCACAAAATTCATGCATATCATTCATTTAATTTTACTAATTAAATTTCGTACACCATTTATTCACAAATCACACATTTACAAATCCAAAATTTCCAAAATACAAACTTTAAATAAATCAATAAACCATATCAATTATATTACAAAATTTTAATAAAACCGTATGTTCCCATAAATCAAGGGCTTTCAAAAGAAACATTTAGTAAAACCTCAAATCAAAGAAATTCGTTTCTTTAAGAAACCTCAAATAACAAAACACAGCTTGGTTTTCATAAAATCAAACTCAATGAAAATCATTTGTTAAAACATTTTTCTGAAAATCCTTCTTAAATTCTCAAAAATTCTGTCTAATTAAAACCTCATGGATTTATTTGAGTCCAGAAGATGCGGGATGTTACATTCTCCCCAACTTGAAGATTTCTCGTCCTCGAGAAATGATGCACGGAACCGTCTCGTTTCGAGAGTGCGTAGCTCCTTGTAGCAGTCTTCTTCCTCATTCTCATATGAACTGACTGTTGCGACGTACCATTAATTAGCTGCCCTCATGAAAATAAAATTTTTGAAAGGATTCTTTAACAGAAGCAGTCTCTTGGGTCAATCCATTGTCAAATACAATGGTGTATAACGACAAGGCTTTGCTAAGCGGGTTAAAATTTTAAGGGTTTTCAAGGTTGCTGAAACAAATAGCAACAGAAAAAGGAATGTCATGCTTATGCCATTCTAAACAAAGACACTATTTGTAAAGCTCCTCTTCCGACTTACCCCTTTCTAGTAACTTTCAGCCTAATCAGATCACCATAAAACCTCAAATCTATACCTACTCCCCAACTTTAATAATCCTTATCACTACATATCTCTACCACAAACATGAACTTGGTTCTCACCAACTTCCCCATCCTTAATGCTTCCTAATCACCTTACCCGACTTTTCTTTACCTCATTCAAATTCATCCTATCATTGCCTTAGATTCCATTAAATATGCACTCTTATAACTTAATCTTGTTCATAACTAGTCTTTCCTTGCTTCAAGCAATGGCTAACATATGCCTCACTTCACTCCTTCTATTTCCTATGGATTGCAGCCGCTTGAGCATTCTAACTCCTTTTCCATCCTTCCTGTTTCACCTTAAGGTCTAAATCCATTGAATCTCCTTCAGTCCTAGGATTACCTATCTAATTAAAGGTCTTCATTCCTAACAGGTCTTTTCTAATCCACAATTTACCGTCACACTTTCATCACACATCCTAACATTGACCATTACTTAAGGATTCTAATCATATATGTCTTCACTTCGTCTACCCCATTCCACATCATTAATAACAATTAGCACTAGACCATATCATTTACTCCTTCTAACTCTAATTCTGGGGTCACAACTCTCCTGACTCCCTTGGACTTCTTACTGCCTCAACACTATCCAGACCAAAAACTTAGACTATTTACCCTCATTCACACTTAACTCTAACCGACTCATACGATCCTTCATCTTAACCCAAAGACTCAAAAGGCATCCTTACTCTTCCTTATGACCGACACATCTCCCTTATCTGCTCCTTCTAGTCTATACTTTCCTCAGACATTGCAAATCTAACCAATCAACACCTCACAATCCATTTTTAATTCAGGGACAGCTACATGACTGGCATAAGTCATAACCAAAAATTTGGGAATCAAATAGCTTAACAATAGGGAAGGCTTATAAATTGAGTTCACAAATTCAGGTTCAATCAAATTAGGAAGATTCGGGGTTACTTTAGAGATCAATTTGGGCAACAAGCAACATGAGGTAGGCTCATGGTTCAAATCAAATCAAAGTACAAGGGTTATTCTGAATAAAGGGCTCACAACAAGCAAGGGTTCTATCAAAGATTGAGAAGCTCAAAGGATAAGTTTAGGTCTTGCTATAGGATTCGAATCCTCGAAATCTACGACGAATTTCTGACACAACCCAAACAACGTGTACACCCCCTGGGCATCCCTATTTCTAATCATCCTAGACTAGCACACGAGACTCACAAGGAAGTATGTTTTCCCATGTATTCAATTACTTAGATTAAACATTGCTCTAATACCATTTCTGTAACACCCCGATTTGGCAACTTGAAACCATAGTCATTTTAAGTGAAAATTAGGGCCAATTTTTTTTTTTTTTAAAACATGTAACGTAGTTGAGCAGCATGAGTATGAGGACCATGTTATTTCAAAGCGTTGTCATGAGTACAAAGATTTTCTCACACTTCATGCTGAAGTTCAAGTTCCAAACCGAAGTGTTACTAACACTACGCTTTGCAACCTAATCCTTCTCAACTCAATTATCATGGCCCGTTTCTTTTCTAAATTAAAACAGTGGTGGTCACCAAAATAAATTTCGTTCATAGAAGCTTGGGGTTACATCATGGAATTGCAATGCCACTAAGTAAATACAGGGAATGCAACATACCTCCGGGAAACAAAAGGACTACCACTAGGCCAGTTAACTGAAGACGGAGTCCATGGGAAATATCATGCTAGAGACGGCCTCGATTCCGTCCGCTTCCCAGCAGCTATGCCCTCATCCAATCCTTGCGCATAGACGAGGCATCGAGGGTCCACCACGACAGTCAGCTGACTCACCGCTCTTGGTACCTTCACGCTACATCCATCTTCCTTCGTCTCAAGCGTTGTGCGTACACCTGACAGGGTCCATAGACTAGGGGATAAACATCGCGACAACAAGCATACAGAACAAAAGGACTCGAGAGAGTAAGTATTCCCAAGCATGTTATGCCAACGATGTGGGATTACAATAGGTAAGATATTAAGAAATAACAAAACATATAGGCAAACCACACACACAAGCAATCATATTCAAGTCTCTCTTTTACCTCATTACTTTTCTTTTCTCAAAACTTTACATATCCACAGAACTTCCGTCAATCGCTTCCGCTGCGAACTCTGATTCCATCTCATCCTCTTTTCCAAGCCGTCTCTTAAGAATTATTTCTTAACAATATCAGTTATCTTTTCTTAATTAAGTTTTATGAATTCGTATCCGTCAATGATGCGGGGAAATTTAATCATCATTGAGGAGGGTCGCTTTCAAAGTTAGCACACACGTCTACATCTCCTCGGTCATCCACCCAACCTAGTCGGAAGCAAACAGGAGTACAGGACCTTTACCACGCGGGTCCGACAGCTGTCAACACAAATGGTCCCAGACCAGGAGGCCTTGCCTCAAATCATAATCATAATAAACATGGCACACTGCCTCGCAGTGGCAAACACAATGCCCCGTTCCAGTCCCTCTCACTGTTCTCGATTTGCAATCTAGGGGGCGACAGTATGCTTCTAGTGAGCTCGCAGAACTTGCCACGGCATTGGACCCAGTCCCCACCACGTTAGTGCGCCACATGTGGAGTCGTTCTGCCTAGAATCATACTCTAAACTTCTTGACGTATCACCGTCATTGTCCTCCTCTAATGCAATCTCGTCCTAAGTATCCGCAGATACCTATCGTTCCTTCCTCTCCACTACTTCGCGCTCTCATACCTCACCGCGTATATTAATGTCTTTTAAGAGTCTTTTAATTAATTATCCTATTGATCGGCTCACCCTTCGTGCATCCCATCAGTGAGTCCCGATCGCTATCTTTACACAATCTTTCTCTCATCATAGCACAGAGCTGGGGTCACGTCACAAACTCGTGTCTCACTTCTCAATCCTTTTCAACACTCTCCGTTCTTGAAATCACCTCATTTCACAAAGGTTTTCATAAAATTCCTTTTTGAAATTTTTTTTTTCAAAATCTAGCTTCACACTGCTCAAAATCTCCTTTCCAAAACATTCTCAAAAGGATCCCTTTTTAAAACTTCTTTTTCAAAAATCTTGTTTTCATAAACATTTCTCAAAATTATCTTTTCAACAACCGTTTTCAAAAACCATATTTTTGGGTGAGTGTTAATGGAGGAGAAAGCTCAACTCAACATTAAGCTTCTTCCCAAAAATAAGAACTTGCTGAGCACTAATGGAGGAGCAAGCTCAACTCAACACTAGTCCCAGACTAAAACCAAAAACACAAGGGAGCCCAGCTCCGCTCACATCACATCATCATCACTTTTCCCAGCTCTGGCTCGTCCACATCATAATCGTTAGTTCTCATGCATTATTGATTACAAATTGCACAACATCTCAATTTCTCTCTCAAACTTAATCTTACTTTTCTTGTATTCATTTGATTCATTATTATTCACATTATTTCCAATCTCACCATGCATAATAAATTCATCACATAAACGAATAAACAACACACTAACATTCAGAGATTATCATATAAACTCAATTACCTAATATTATGTGATCTTTGTCCATTTCACACGAGTAGCCACACAAATAGACAATTGCCATCGTGCTACTGAGTCAGATCCACTAAGTTTCGACTTTTGAGATGGTCGAAACACTTAATATGTTACCTAAATACCACGGTGTTTGGGGGAAACTTCTCTCTCACCTCAACAGATGACGATCTTCGATGCGCTCCTTAGTTTCCATTGCGACGTTTGTAACTGCTTCCCGATCGTTACTGGAACTCAAATATTTCCCTCTTATTAAAATCATTCTTATTTAATTATCTTGAAATTAAAGCAACTTATAAAACTTTTTATTTGAAAACCAGGTATTTTTTTCCTCTTAACACTTTTGAAATCAATTTTAGGTTTCTCATAATTAAAAGGCAAAACTATTAGATTGATCCTGTTAGTTATTTTTTGGTTGCAATTTCGTCCCTTAACTTTTTTTCGTTTCAAATAAATCCGTAAGTTTGTAACTTGTTTCAAATAAATCCTTCCATCCAATTTTGAATTAACACCGTTAATGGGAGCCTCCTATGTGGCAACCATTGGTCTTACGTGGCTAAAACTCAATGTTACACCCCCCAAAATGATGTCATATGAGGCCTAAAGAGAAAACCAAAACAGTTAGGGATGGTCCAATAAGCTTCTATTTTGGTCTCATACGACATCGTTTTGGAGTGTAACATTGATTTTTAGCCTTGTAAGACCATTGGTTGTCACGTAGGAGGCTCCCATTAACGGTGTTAATTCAAAATTGGATGGAAGGAATTATTTGAAACAAGTTACAAACTTCCGGATTTATTTGAAACGAAAAAAAGTTAAGGGACGAAATCGCAACCAAAAAATAACTTACAGGACCAATCTAGTAGTTTTGCCTAATTAAAATCAAGTAAAACATTCCTTTAAGGAAGATAAAAACTTTCAGAAAATTCTTTTCAAACACTTGTTAAAAACATAGTGAGTTTATAAAACATCTTTTGAATTAAAACAAGGTTCTTTAGAGATCATATGAAAATCTTTTCAAAACAATGCTTTTCAATTAATCAAATCATTCTTCTTACTTTATTTTCTTAAAAACCGAATCAAAAGAAAATAAAACAGAATTAAGTCGAAAACCTTTTCAAAGTCATTAAACACTTAAATCATTCAAACACACACACAAACAAATATAATATCACAACCATACATCATTCATACACATCAAACAAAACCAAACACAACTCCCATTATTTTCCATACATGGCCGAATCCCTTCTAAATAGGATAAGGCTATATTCACACTTTCAAACACACATATTGAACATGTTAAATCATTCATGATTCATGTATGTATACAAAACAAGAATCAAACACAAATTCCTATTTTTCTATACATGGCCGAATCCTATCTATATAAAACAAGGCAAGGTTATATTCACAACTTCAAACATCAATAATTACTAATACATAAACAAAACATACACATAGGGAAAATAATCATTTAGACACAACATCCTACTTCAAACATCATCACCGAGAATAATTATAAACAAAAGAAAGGAATACTTTCATTTAAAATTATGCTACTCATCTTCCTAATCAACTAGCTTTATCTCTAAATTATCATGCAAAGAAAATCAACTCATGCTCCTCTATTTTTCAACCAAGCCGAATTGGTCATAGAAAATAATCCAAACTCATAACAACACAATCACATGCCAAATCCATCTTATTCACTCCAAACTATTCAAACAATAACACATAAAGAAAAAAAAAGAAAATAGCTTAAGTAAAATTTGTTCTTAAAACCAAATGGAACACAAAATCACTTTTAGGTTTTTAATCAAAAATTTAGAGTTTCTTACACTTGAAATCCATAGGTCTATCCATAGAACACACATGCAAAACAAAATAAATAACTCTAACATTTATAAGAGCAAAACCGTGAGCTCCAAACAAAATTCATCAAACTTTAATTTTATTCTTTATCATAATAAAATCATGGGTCATATCAAAAATCTTTAGATCACATAGGTTTTAACATGCATGTAACATGATTTCCTATTTTCCTAGGTTTGGCCGAATAACACCATGCACAAAGGATAAGGTTTTGAGTTCTATTTTCATATGCACACATTAAGACAACAATTACCAAACATCAAGGAATCATCATCACACACAAAATTTAGTTGAAAATACCTTTTTGTACCAAAAATCGCTTTTAACACTTATTATCATAATTTTCTTTTTAAAATGGTAGCATGCATCAAAAGAGAATTAAGACTTCATAATTTAAGTGACATGCCAAGTTCAAACTTCATGCTTTTCAAGGATTAATCATAGATCAAAACATGCAAAAGAAATCAAGCAATTACATAAGCTCAAACACAATTTCCAAGTAAAACCGTGAAGAAGAAAAATCATAAGTTGGAAGATCAAAACTTTCAAGCACAAAGATTCAAGATCAACACATAAAAACAACATGCAAGGTGATTAAACTTCAAGATCATAGGAACACAAATACATGCATCATAAAAAATTTGAATTGAAGCAAGGTCCATTACAAGATCAAAACTAAAATCATTACATTGAAGCTTCCCTAACAACTACCTTAAATAAAACTCTAATCTTCAAGCTCCAACTCTCTCCTCTCCGTTTAGGGTTGCTTCGGCCTCCTCTCTCTATGTTTAAGGGTTGAGTTTTTCTTCTTGATCTTTAAAGAAGAAAGCGTTTGAATGAAGGAATCAAAGGTATGTTGGGTTGGGAATTTGAGTTTTCTCTCTTCTTTTCCTATTCTCTCCTCTCGGCCACCCTCTCTTTCTCTAAGGTTCTCAAGAGCTTGAGGTGCTCTTGGAACTCATGTGTTTGTGTTGGAAGAAAGGTGAAGAAAATGAAGGAAGGAAATGAGAAATGAATCATGGCTAACACACCCACTCACCCGGTTCTATGAAGGCAAAACAAGGGGTGGAATTTCCTCTCTTAGCCTTGGTTCAATGGATGGGTGTGGGGCAATTTGGTCTACTCCTAATGTTTGCATGGGAGGGTCTTCTTCGTGGGAGACAAAAGGGAAAGGAAAGTCAACCTTAGGCACCATTAGTCATCCCCCTAGGTGTGACGACCCAACTTTTATTCCAAAACTTAATATTCATTCTTAGAAAATTCGACCATTTTTTTTTTTTTCTAAAACTAAAAGTCAGTCATCATCCATTATCGAGTCTTTGCGGAAATTATAAAATCAATTATCATGAAAGAAACTATTCATATTATATTTCATAAAAAGGAAAGTACATTTCCATTACATTAAAACTATCAACACTAGGTTTAACTTAAGTACTCTAGGTCATTACATTATATTACATATCTTACAACAAAATTTATAATAACCTTGAGCAACTGGTTCGGAACTCAAAATATCAAATAGATAAGAGAAACCTGATGAGTAGCACTATCCACATTCCAACATCCCAACTCAACTCAATCATCAGTTCCCCACTGACTACCGGTTGAGTTGTCCATGAAATCATCATCAGCCACCGGGTCAGCATCCTCCACCGGATCCTCATCCTCTATCGGATCCTCCTCCTCCTCCTCCTCTTCATGTGCCGGTTCAGATGGCACATATACCGGAGTCCGAGATCGGGCTCTAGTGGAAGGACGAGAGGGAGCAGGAACCTCCAAAATAATTCTTTCTTCAGAGGGTGATGGACTTGGTGGGAGGGTGCGTCTCGGAAAACGTCTTGGCGGTGGTGGTGGTGTTCCATGCCGAAACACAAAATTGGGCGGAATGTGCATAATGTACATCATTGGGATTCTCGTCCTACGCGGACGCATTCGGGACCATGGGTTCGGGTGACGGAAAATAACTTCCACGTCTCCCTCATAGATGGCCCGATGATCCTCGCAGTTCCACTCCCCATTAGGGAGCGGCCTCATCTCCACGCAAATCATGTTCCTGGCCATGACCTACAACAAGGGATTAGGAGTGAGTCATAGCTAAACACAATAACAAATGAGCATAACAGAGGCTAGAAATAACAAGCACAAGTTTCCAGATAGCAATAATAAATGCATATGTATATGCTCAAACTGTCTTTTATAATATTTCATTTAGTTTCGTGATGCATGCCTACTCTCCATTCATGCTACGCGGTTCGGCATCCGAGTATCTCAGGCTCGGGATATTCATAATCCTATGGTTCATCAAACCGGAGCGTATTCACAACCCAGGCGTCACGATTTGATTGGGAATTTGGCCATCATAACATTTTCATGTTACGGAATCCAAATCATCACAGCATCTTCGTGCTATGGCATCACAGCTATCTCAGGGCTGCGGAATACTTCTACCTATACCAGATTCCACAATCAAAATCGGAGCATCTCCATGCATGTCAATGTCACATAATTGTTCATTGTCTTTTTCTCTTTTAATTCATATCTTTGAATATCATGCCTCCAATATAGAGACCCAAAATTCATAATCCTTCTTGCTTATAACCATCTTTTCATTTTTTTTTTGCATTAACTGGTGCTTGTGCTTTCCAAAAATTCCATCAGCGGCCCAGCCACTTTGTGATGGTTTTATACAATAGGAATTTAATTACGTTGTCATTAATTTGTGCAACGACCCCATCTAGGACTCCCAAAATATCAACCAAGTGGGTAAAAACTTCCACTGGGACGTGGGAATAAAATCAACCAAATGGGTGTACGCACCTCCATTGGGACATCCTGTCCGAATATGTCAACCACTGAATAAAATTCCAGTAGGACTCATCCAGGATAAAATCAACCAATGGGATTAAATCTATAGATATTAAGAGCAGAAATTAAAATTTAAGCATATAGGAGTTTAGACGAGTTAATCTTTAATTACTTCATAAAGAAGTAAAGATTTTCTGAAAATTATTTTAAATTACTCGAGTAGTTCTTCACCTACTCGAGTGTTCATGTAAAATTACTCGAGTCCTTCAAGACATACTCGAGTGTTCTTCCCATTTTCCAGAATACTCGAGTCTTTCTTCAATTACTCGAGTGTTTTAGCAGCAGCAGCACCAGTTTCTGCACTTTATAATGCCAATTCGAGTTCAGAGCCTTTCCTTTCCACTTTTATGCAAAACAGTAACTTAGATACATAAAATAAACATGTTAGAACATGTAATCAATATTGAAACAACATCAAATGCAATAAATCACAAAATCAACATAAACTTAGCAAATAACCATTTCACATATGATTTTCATTTCCTTTTGTTTTTAACTTCGAAAATTGATCCAGTGAGCATCATTAGGTCCATTTAGACATGTTTGGTTTATAAAAACTTGGGTTTATGACCTCTATGTCATATTCCCAATTCAAACTTCACCCCTTGATGAACCATATGAGGTTCCTACATTTCCAGCTTGAAATAACTCATTCTAGTATTTAGATAACTCCTCCCTTACCTTAGAGAAGCTAATCAACAAGTAAAACGACAGAGAAATCGGTTGGATAAAAAATCCAAATTCTGGACTTGGTGAAAAAGAGTTGAACAGGCTGACTTTGGCCACAGATTTCACCACGGATTTGGCATGAAAAGAATGAAACAAGTTAGTTTCAGAAACTAGGATATACTAACTTTAATCAGAAACAAGTTTGACACGAAAAGAATCCATGAATTTACCAAACGATTTCAATGAAGATGAATACTTGAGACTGAATGTTACTCTGTTTTTCTCAGTTTTGAACCTCCAACTTTGTAGGCCTAGAACCTGATCTTCAGAAGGCTATTTGAAGTGATTTCGAGTTCTAATTCAAGAATGGAATCAGAACTTCAGTTTGTGTTTAGGTTTCAAGGAAAATGAGTGAGGATTGAGAGAGAACAAAGGGATCAAAGTGAACTCTGTAAAACAGGGAAATTTCTGGTCAAATTCGGGTTTTGGAACTTCAGAGGTGTTGAGGCTTCACCCAAGCATCAATTTATAGTCTAAGAGTACTTCAACTCGAAGTAAGGTTCAGCTCTATGCTTGTCACGTCAAGAAACCGCGTTTTGGTGCGAAATTAATTATAAAACCAACTTATACATTTAGCCAGACTGCTCGATTTACTCGAGTCTTTTTCTTTCTACTCGAGTATATTTCAAAAACTCAAGAACACTCGAGTCTTTTCTGACATACTCGAGTCTTTTGACTCAAAATTCAAATTTTCAAACAGATAGTGATTATACTCGAGTACCCTCTACAATACTCGAGTAAAATGTCTTAATTTCAGAAAAATCATTATTTTATTCAACACATTTATTTATTTACATAATTTATTTTGTTTATAAAAATACAGGACCTTACATCCTCCCCCACTTACATAGAATTTCGTCCCCGAAATTCCGATTTACAAAAATAGATGTGGATATTCATCCCTCATCTTAGACTCTAATTCCCATGTGGAGTCAGACACTCCACCTTGCCCCCAGAGAACTCGTACTAACGGAATCTCTTTCCCTCGCAGCTTCTTAATCCTTCTATCCTCTATTCTCACGGGTCCACGATCAAACGTGAGATTTTCTTTCAGCGGTATCAAATCTTGTTGCAATTGCACAATCGAAGATGGATCTTGGATAAATTTGCGAAGCTGAGAGACATGGAAAACATTGTGCAGGTTGGACAAAAATGGGGGTAGGGCGATCTGATACGCGACAGGGCCTACTCGTTTCAAAATCTGATAAGGGCCGATGAACTTAGGAGATAGCTTCCTTGGCTTCATTACCCTTCCAATTCCAGTCGTTGGCACAACCCGCAGGAATACATGATCTCCTTCTTGAAATTCGAGCTTGGATCTTCGTTGGTCGGCATAGCTCTTCTGGCGACTTTGAGCGATCTTCATCTTCTCTTGGATAGTCCTTACCTTTTCAGTCGTTTCTTGAACTGATTCAGGTCCAATGAGAGCATTCTCCCCCACTTGGAACCAACATAGCGGGGTTCTACACTTCCTTCCATAGAGGGCTTCGTACGGGGCCATACCGATGCTTGCGTGATAACTATTATTGTAGGTGAATTCCACAAGCGGCAATAACTGATCCCACCCTTCTTGATATTCCAGAACACACGCTCGAAGCAGGTCTTCCAAGGATTGAATCGTCCTTTCCGATTGACCATCGGTTTGAGGGTGATAGGCGGAACTCATCCTCAACTGCGTTCCCAATGCCTGATGTAAACTCTGCCAGAACCGGGACACGAAACGGGGATCACGATCCGATACAATACTCGAGGGAATTCCGTGCAATCTAACAATCTCCTTAATGTACAATCTTGCAAGCTTCTCCAACGGATACTGCATGTTGATGGGAATGAAATGTGCAGACTTCGTTAAGCGATCAACCACAACCCAAATTGCATCAAAGCTTTCTCTTGTTCTTGGAAAACCATTTACGAAATCCATAGCTATTCCATCCCACTTCCATTCTGGTATGCTTAAAGGTTGTAGTTCTCCTCCAGGCTTCTTATGCTCAATCTTCGCCTTTTGGCAGACAAGGCAAGACGCTACGTAAGACGCAACATCCCTCTTTAGTCCGGGCCACCAAAACATCCTCTTCAGGTCTTGATACATCTTCGTTGATCCAGGATGCATACTCAGCTTGCTCTTGTGGGCTTCCTCTAATACAACTCTTCTTAATTCTTGATTTGCCGGGATGCAGATCCGATCCCGGAATCTCAAAATACCATCAGATCCTAATTGGAATTCCGGTTCCACTCCTTCCATTCCTAATCTTTTCTTCTCTAGAAGCTCCTCGTCCGCTTGTTGAAGGTTTCGAACTTGACCCTCAAACTCATTTGTGATTTGCAACATTCCTAACTTGACGCAGCTCGGCTTGAACTGAATTGCCAAATTCAAGTTGCGGAATTCTTCAATTAGCTGAGCTTCCTTTATCATCATCGTACTCATGTGCAACATCTTCCTACTGAGAGCGTCGGCTACAACATTAGCTTTGCCGGGGTGGTAATGCAATTCGAAGTCATAATCCTTCAGGAATTCCATCCACCTACGTTGCCTCATATTCAGTTCCTTTTGGTCGAAGAGATACTTCAAACTTTTATGGTCGCTGAATACTTGGAACGTATTACCATACAGGTAATGTCTCCAAATCTTCAAAGCAAAGACAATGGCAGCCAATTCCAAGTCATGAGTAGGATAGTTCCCTTCATGCACCTTCAGCTGACGAGATGCATAAGCAACAACTTTCCCTTCTTGCATCAAGACACAACCCAAACCTTGTCGAGATGCATCACAATAAACATCGAAGCTTTTCCTAGGATCGGGCAAAGTTAACACTGGAGATGATGTTAACTTGTCCTTCAACGTCTGGAAGCTAACTTCACACTTCTCATCCCAGACAAAAGGTTGCTCTTTCCGGGTCAAACGAGTCAACGGAAGAGCCAACTTGGAAAAACCTTCGATAAACTTCCGATAATATCCAGCTAACCCCAGAAAACTTCTGTCGCTTGGGCGCGTGCAAATTTCTGGAATGTTCTGGCTGGTGTGCGAGTTTTCTGGTGCTGCTGATTCGTGGCGCCTGAGCACGACTGGCTGCGCTTGAGCGTGCCTGGTGTTGCTGATTTCCGCACCGGTGCGTCTGGGGCGCACCGGCTCATGCCCCGACGCATCGGTTCGCCCCGGAACACCGATTTTCGTATTTTTAGCTTATTTTAATGGATTTTAACCCTTCTTAACACTAAATCAAACTTGTATAACATTAATTTACATCTCTAATTATATTTTCCATGTCACTTTTTTATCAAGCACCCAATAATAAAACTCCGAAAATTCCAATGAACGGGTTTTCGGCCACATTGTTAATTCCTTCTTCTTAATTTGTATGGCTTGGGGTACCCTTCCTACTCCTTCCTCCATTGATTAATCTTTGAGAAGGGATTAAATAGTCGGGTTATATCCTAAGCTTTTGGATTCTGGTTTGATTCTTAAGCTTTATTATATCTAATCGTAATAAATTCTGCCTTAGCTAATACTTGTTCCTTTCTCCGGTTTTTAACCTATATTTGGTATTCTCTTTTCTAGTTCCTAATTAGGGTCATAATCCACAGGACACACCCGATTCTTATATTCGTCTTATAAATCTTAATCGGGAAAATGACTACACTTTGTCCTAATTATTATTTATTCAGACCTCTCCTTACTCGATTTCTCTTAACTTAACTTAAGCGTACGTATATAGTTATGATTATCACATTAAGAGTTTTAGGTCATTATATCCCTTAAGTCTTAGCCAGTTTAACCGCCTTGAATAATTTCTGATAACTTCTCTGGATCGAACGCTTG
Source organism: Crotalaria pallida (assembly GCA_037953625.1). NCBI lineage: Eukaryota > Viridiplantae > Streptophyta > Magnoliopsida > Fabales > Fabaceae > Crotalaria > Crotalaria pallida. Next base: position 33,006,566 of record CM075653.1, read on the forward strand.
TTTAATTTCTTAATTCTTATTCCTTACTTACTCTTTTATGCTAACTTCCATCCATCTCCTGTTACCTGAGGTATCCCTTACATCCTTGTTCACCTGCTTTTATTGCTTAACAACTTGCACAATCTAAATGTTCATTTATGATTAATTCACATTACTCTTCCACATAATATAATTTGATACATAGACATATATAATTGCAATTATTATGCAATGAAAATTAGATCGTTACAATACTCCCCCACTTGTAGGAATTTCATCCTCGAAATTCGATTGAAACTTAGTCTTCAGAAGAAGACTGAAGTGGGGTATATTAAGATTCTCCAGGATGTTTTACACATTCTTCTTACTTAGAGAACAATCTTTTGTGATTAATGGGATGTTTTATCTTCTAAACTTTTATTCGCGATTCTAGGGTTGCCTCCCCCACTTATGGTTTTACTACTCTTGAAATTTTGCTTTTGTATAATTTATTATCTGAATTTTACTTATTATAGTCTTATTAAATTTATACTTGTTTTCTGGTTAATTTCTTGTTTTAGTTCAAGACATTCAATCATCTTTTACATACTTTATTTTATTATTCTTTCATTGAGTATTTACGGTGTAACATTTAAATTTATTATTAACCTGTCAAACATCTCATTCATTAATTTATTATGCATTTAATTGAATATAAGATAAGTATCATTTTGTATATTAGAATATGACTGGTATAACGTATTATTTATGTTTCTAAGAGCTTTTCGAACCTTGCTGGTTGCTTCATCCGGTTTGTTTTAACAAAATTTCAGATTCTTATTATTATTCAATTTCATTTGTTGAAAAATTCATACAAAATTTCCATTAAGATACTTCTTATTTCTTTCTTTTTTTTTTCAATATCGTACATATATCATGATTTTCTCTGGCTTAATCGTGTTTATTTCAGATAGGCTTTCACATTATTTAAAATTTGGGAATAGAACTAATATAGGGCTATAAAAAGATATGCCATTATAGGGCTATAAAAAGCAAAATTGATAATAAATATAATGAAGACAAAACAAAGTCATCTGTACTCTCATATAATTATGACCGTTGCGTCTTTAATTTCTTTTTCTCTTGTTATTTCAATCTTATCAATTAATTTTTTGTAAAGAAATTTAAAAAACTTTATGTAACACCTCGATTTTGTTTCCCAAAAATATTGCATTTTATTCATTAAAATATTAGTAAAAATAAGGGTCGATTTTTTTTCGTACACAATTGTATACACGTATAGTACTTTGCTTGGTTCATTTTATTTATTTCCAAAATCCATTAACTTTAACTATTCGCAAAAGATTGCATTGTTCGGCTTGTCAAAAGAATAATTAACACTGCCATACACAAAATCGAGTTGTTACGAAACACATTACACATCCACCGAACCACACCAAAATACTTACTTTTCATTTTGACATTGCCACATAAAATCCGTACGTACTTCATAATTACATAAGTCTCTAAAGGCATTTAATTAATCAACATAAAAGAGTTGTGGATACCATGTCCCAAAATACACCAAAAGATATAGGTAATTACATCATTAGATATCCAGAGCATGACTCTCCTCAGTTGAGACAAGACCCAAACAAAAATAAAAACACCCTAGCCACAACACCCACGAGACTCCCTAAGCTGTCGGCTGATCGTCATCATCCTCCAGTGCTATCTCCTCCTCCTCGGTCTTCACCTCCGCAGGCGGTGCAGGCTGCAAACCACGTGCGTAGTAAGTCCGAGGGCCACCATCCATGTAGTCTCTTATGGTAACGCGGCCAATTTGCAAGTCGATCCTTGCACCTCTCAACCTGTGCTCCGGGTCATTGATCTCCAACCGAGTCGGGCCTCTTTAGATCCAGCCATCAGGGGTAGCTTCCCACGCTCCCCCGGCTAGAATGCAGGATCATCATCATCATTATCAGATAAATAATTCATTGATCTCACATCATCAAGCTTATTACAAGTTCACTTCCGTCAATCCCAGCACCACACTATTAATCATTATGAGCAATTAACTTTGTTACTGTACTTTATTAAGTCTTATTGGAATTCTCATCACCAATGATGTCAGGGTATTTTAAATCATCACTGGGGTAATTATCTAATTGGCACTCACGTCTACATCTCCTCCATATCCTCCCAAACCTAGTCGGAAGCAAACGGGACGTTCAGGAACCTTAACCCACGCCGGTCGAACAGTCGAGGAAATCCAAAAGCGTATAATATACTTGTCAACACCACAACCGTACAGGTCAGTCATTAAGACAATTAATATTTTAAGCAATACCGCAAGGGGCCAACAACAAATCGATCTTCCTGCCTTGTTCAGGTTCTCTCTCACCGCTTCAGATTTGATCAAGGGGGCGACAATACTTTTCTAGTTCGCGGTGCAGAACATGCTACGATCCCTTGGGTCTTAAGTCCCGATCACATAAAGTCTATTTCTACCTAGAAAATCACCCTAGGTTTCTTGAAGAGTCACCATCATCACCCTCCCCTATCTCAATCACACTTCTGAATATCCGCAGATAGACAAGGTATCTTCCTCTCCACTACTTCATGCTCATCTCTCCGCATTATTATTAATGTCTTTTTAATATTTTATTAAGGCTTATTAACCTAATTGCGGATGAGTCACCCTTATCCATACTTTGGTGAACCTCGACCTCTAATTAAACCACCTTTTCCAACGTTCATTCTTTTCCAACAACACTTGCTCATTAAGGGCTCGGACTCACGGAGCATAACTCTCGTGGCAAACACAAACTCATCTTAGAGAGCATAAATCCAACTTGGTTCTCATCAGAGGAATTCACTTTCAATCATTAATTCCTCAAACTCATGGCATTCATTCATCACTTTCTAATCTCATATTTTCAAGGGCATGCATCATGCTAAACATAATAAAACAGAATGAATCATCGTGCATGAGCAGGCATAATATTTGCATATTCTCAGGTTCAAATAAATTAATCAAGTAACAACACATAAATGCAATAGTGATCTTAGTCTTTCAAGTAAAACCAAACAATACGTATTAATATAAAAAATCACACAGACCAATTGCCCTCACACTACTTAACCTTATCAGATCACGGTTCCGATTTAAAAAATCAAAACTAAACTCATTTAAGCATGACATACATCCTAGATAAGCTATTATTCTCACCTTGATTACGAACAAAAATTCTCTGAGAATCCACGAAACACTGATTTCCACGATCACTCTCGAGAGCGGTACCTTTATTTCCTCAAATTAAACAATACGTATTAATATAAAATACCAAATAACTTATTCGTTCTTCATTACTTGCACAAAACTTTAAAACTTAAAATAAATCCTCTTGTTTTTACCGAAAAACGTATTTTTTTTCTCGAATCGTTCCCAAGTAAAATAACAACTCAAGTACTTTAAAATACATTGAAAATAATCCACAAATAAATTTTAAAAGCGAATACCGGCTGCTGGTCCACCTTGGACAGCACCTTATTCATATCTAAAAACACCGAAAAATTCACCGTTTTCAATCCAGCTTTTTCCTAAATCAAATACCACTTAAAAGCTTTGCTTTACATCTCTTGAACACATTTTAAAAATCAAGAACACACTTTAACAATTCTGGATAGCAAAGAACTGTTTCGCAAAATCACTTTAATAAAATCCGAAAACAACGTAAAAGTACTTTTCGCTTCAAATCATTCTTTAGCTCAAGACAAACATTTTAACACTTTAAAATTATTCAAGCTTTATCATTAAAATAAAACTTAGGACAACCACCAAACATAACCAATAAATTCCAAATAAATCAAAGCAAATAAACTTAAAATCAATTAATTTCTTACAAGTTTATCACATAAGCAAATACCCTTCAAGTATCGTTTAATTTCCTTAACGACACACAAAACCCTAACACATAAATCCATATACTCAAGTAGCTCATGTTACTCTATGCATTTTATAAATTTAAAAAAATAAGAACATAGGCATCAAGCATCAAGTAACACTATTTAGTAAGCAAACCTGGTTCCAAACCAAACATTTAAAAATAAACACAAACACTTAGCTTTTATCTTTACATAGGTCATATACTTCTCACATATCACTTAGCATTTAGTAAAATAAATTCCTATCCTACTAAACATGCCTTAGCCGAATTGCACCTCAAGGCCAAACAACATTCACAAATTTTTCTAACAATCCTTAAAACATCAAAACAACACTTTTGCAATTAAATCCAAGCATATAATCACTTAACCAACACTAAATCATTTATACAACACATAATCACTTTCAAAACAATTTCATTTTCATATTTACCTACTTAAACTCAAGAAACCGAATTGCACAAACCAAAATAAATTAAAGATTACAAGTTTCCAACACTTTAAATCCACTTAATCAACTTCAAGTATTATCATGCAAGTTTGTTTTCAAAGAATAAAATCACTTAGACATTGACATACACAAAACCGAATATAAACCAAGGAGATAAGACACAAATACAAACTTTACAAGCTTCAAACAACCTAACCATGTTCAAGCATCAACATACAAGTTTATTTTCATAAAACAAAATTCCCTAAGTACATTTACAATGCATGGCCGAATTGAATTAAAGACAAATAGGCTAAAAATTATAAACATAAACACTTAAATCATCATGATTCATGTCATGCACTTAAACACTAATTTATTTTCATCAAACAAAGTCATTTCATCATTCTTCCTTGCTTGGTCGAATACACACACACATGCAAGAACAAGGCACAAAATTTTAAACCAATTTAACTCATGCATTTTCCTTCCTAGTCAAAACCGTATAGAACCTTAAAGCAACAAATCAAGGCAAAATCAATCCAAGTATTCATTTTCTCAAGGAAACCGAAAATATACTAAGAAAATAGCAAGGCTTAGCAAATCATTGACATGCATTCAAACACAAAATCATTTATCCATTTTTCCATGTTTAACTATGCATAAAATACACTGAAAAGTGAGGTTTTTCATACCATTCTTTCCAATACTCAAATCTAACCAATTTCAACCATACACAGAGTTACAATACCTTAATATTAATATGTTTACCCACTGCAACACATAAATCTTGCATCCATTAACACTATGAGCATCAAATTGCATATAACTTCCCAATTTTCAATTGAATTTGTCATTCACTTTATGGTATAAACCAATTATCTAGTTTGGAATTCATATCCAACAATCACAGGGTAATAACAGTGTTAATAGGCCTTAAGTATCAATTAAAAATGGTGAGAATTACTTAACAAAACCAGAATTGTATATTTTCGTTTTTGTCAGGTTCTAACCGGTTACAAACAGGCTCTAACCGGTTACATTATGCAGCACAACATACTAAAACTGATTTTTCAGCACCATTTTCAATTGTACTCAAATCTAACCTAGTTTCATCATTACCCAAAGTTTAATACCTTAAAGTACACATGTTTAAACACTTAAACATATCACAAATTCATGCATGCAAAATCATCCTTCACCAAAAGTGCAAAAATCACATATTTCACAACTTAATGCATCAATTCACATAATATCGAATTAAGTCATGAAATTGTCATCACAATAGCTTGCATGCATCATATTATAATTGCACAAAATCAGAAATGAGCTAAAGTTGGCCTGCAAGCCATTAAACCAATTCAAGCTATGCCCTTAGAGTCTCTTGGTGACTCATCCTATTTACCAAACATGTTTATCCTCAATCTAGGAAATAGTAAGCTTCCCCCTTACCTCTAGATCGTGATTGATGAGAGTATTCACGGATCTTGGAGGAAAACCATGATTTTCAGAAATTCTGGTTTGAGTCATGGCACTTCCAATCAGGCTCCAAAAACCAGAATAGTTGACACATGAAAATGCCAAAGGAATTAGGGAAAACCATTAGTTTGGGTTCTATACAACTTATGCTTAAGAACCAACACAGTTTTAGGTCAATAGATTACCTATTCTTACCAAAACCGAACTCAAACTTAGCTTCCCAGAACTGAAAAACCAGTGTTGACATACTCTAACTCCAACCTTCTCAGATTGATTTCTCCTTGCTCCAACACTCTTAACTCACAAACTTTATATCAATACAAAGACCTTGATGTGAGCTTTGTAACAGTGTATCACTCGTTTTCTAACTCTCAACACAGACTGAGAATCGAACAAAACAACTATGGAACCCTAAAACAGAGCTGCAGCAATTCAAGAGCAAAAATGGGTTTCAATTCATCAACACAAGGCTATATATAGAAAAATCAGAGCTCCATGCATGTTGACAAGTCTTTCCCCACTAAGATTAAGATGATTTCGTGGCGAATTCTGGGTTAAAACGCGTGATTACTCATCAAACGCACTAACCCAGTTTTCTGAGTTCATCGTGTAACCGGTTACAGAGCCATTCTAACCGGTTACATACTGATAAAACTTCAAAAATCAATAATTTAATTACCCTTTCTTCAAAAACCTTTCTAATATTGCTCTTAGGTCCCAACCCAAGGACTAAATTACAATATTCATATTTTTGTACAAAATAACCATATAAAAATATATCTCATATTTTTATATATAAAAACACATAATGTACAAAAACTAAGACCTTCAAAACTAATATAAATCAAGTATAAAATAATTGTTATAATTAATTTCTTGGTTATTTGGAAATATATCACTAAAAATTTGCGCCATTTTTTTTTATATAAAGATGAACATTACAAGTTATAATTAATTGAAAGAGGGTTTTTATATTAACTTTGTTTCCAAAATATTTTCTCAACTTATCCTTTCAAAGATTGTATTACATAAACAACTTAGTTTCTTGAAAAATGGTTTTGTTACTTGCATCTAATCCTATTTCCCAAAAAGAAGTGCTACAACATATTCTCATCCACAAAATAAAACTCACTAATTGAAATCTGAAATAAGTCGTTGTTATATAGTCTTTAAAATGATCATTACAAAAATGGTTTCGACTCTACGGTCATTATCAAAAATGTGATCACATACTTCCTCATCGGGGTTACATAAATATCATCAGTGGTTGTCATCCTAAAAGAAATACAAAAGCTACTAAAACTACTTATCATCACTGTCTTCTACTGGAGGCGCTTCCTCCGGATCAAATACCCACTCAACAGGCTCTTCGAGTATGTCTTCTGCTTCCGGCTCTTCTCCATCTTCTTCCATGTCATCATTTGGATCCACCTCGAAGACTTCCAGAACCTCTTCTTCTTCATCTATAAAGTCTAAGAGAAAATCTTCTGTTCGGGGATGTCCTCAAAGGTAAACTGCCTCAAGGCTGGGTGTATGTCGTGATACGTAGATGGACCTCCATACACGCTATCCTTCATGTACATAGGGCTGATGAAGACTTCATTCATATTTCCGGTGATCATCTGGTTTGGGTCCAAGATCTCTATTCTGATCGGTCCCGTCCAAAGCCAGCCTTCCTGATTTACTTCCCAATGACCGAGAGCATTAGCATCCACAACTCCGTTGTTCGAGACTTCTATGTAACAGGTTATTGGGTCTGCCATCTGTGATCATTGCCCAAATGACCACAGGAAAAGAAAGATAGGGAAAAGGGAAGAGAGTCAATGATCCAGACAATAGATGTCGACGACATGGTCTTAATCTAAGGAATTACAGTAAGACCATACACATACAATAACAAGACATAACTACTTACTTTCAACAATTCATACCTTATCAAGATTATCATTATTATTCAAGGGTTTCATATCCTTAACTTCCACTATGCCATTATACACATCATTATTTTGATATAACTTCCAATGATTAATAATTCAATTAATATAGGAAGGCGGAGTTGTTGAGTTAAAGGTAGAATTAGCACACACGTTACATCTCCTCCTTCAATATCCAACCATGTCCTAATTCGGAAAGCAAATGGGATGCACAGGAGTCCTAACCATGCTGACATCGAAGCCAAAGGGTACGTACCAGCTGAAACCACGCAAGTTGGCCAGCAAACAAAATACAATAACAATTCATCGTTTCACAAAAACAGTGGCTTCTAGTCCCATTCGGATTACCTCTACACTATCTAGGATTTGCTCAAGGGTGCGACAGCTCTATCCCTAGTTCTCAAGTGTAGTCCTCGCTACGATCAACGCCCAGCAGGTGACCTTGATCCTTGTAGCATCGTCCCACCTAGGGAAGCGCTCATAAGCTTTTTGACGAGTCACCATCATTGCCCTCCCCTATCACAATTGTTGGAAACCAACAAGCGGGCTTAGCAATTACTAAAGGGGGGTGAATAGTAATGTGGAAGCAACAGTGACTAATTTTCGGTGCAATTAAAAGATAATTGATCAAAAGCTTGTTTTTCTGAAACTGGGCAATTTACTCGAGTGAATTTAAAAACACTCGCGTGTTATTCAGAAAACCTGAAAAACACTCGCGTGAAAATGAAGAACACTCGAGTGAAATGCTTCGAAATACTCGAGTGAATTGTAAAACACTCGAGTGTTTTGTGGAGAACAGAAAGGAGTAGTTTCAGAGAAATTTAGCAAAATGATTCAATTTCTTAAAGACTAATCCAGGGCAGATATAAATCAAAGTAGAGGGCAATTAAACTAAGTTAAAACAAGTTGAAAACAAGTTAATTGCAACCAATTGCTACTAGAATTATAAAAGCCCCTTTCTAGAGAACTTAGGGTTTGGTTTTACTTGAAAACTAAGAAAGCTATAAAAGAGAGAGACAACACCAATTTTATCCTGGTTCACACTCAATCTAGAGTGCTAATCCAGTCCCCCTAATCAACTTAGGAGTTTCTACTAGTGATCAAATTGTTAGAAATTATAAGGATAAATTGAGATTCCTCACTCAATCCTAACCCTTTTCAAGAGTGTACCAAACTCTTGAACTTTCTACCCCAACTTGATTTGGTGATGAAGAGTTACTTCTTCTTAAGCTCCTTGGAACCTCCAAGAGCCCACCAAGCTAAGAATCCTCTTAGTCTTTGTGCTTGAGAACCTCCCAAGACTTGAGAACTTGGATACCTCACCAAGTACATGGATACCTCACCAAGATTTTCTAAACAAGCTAAAGTGTTTGAGTGTTTGAGAATTTTACAACAAATAATTCTCTTACAAATGAAGCACACTCTCTTAACTCACTAAGACAAATAATAAAGGTGAATGCTTGGTTGAGTTTAGAGAGAGAAAATGATTTTAACACTTGAGAGAGAGAGAGAATCAATGAAAGAATGTAAGCTTGTTCTTGGATAATGGCCACTATTCAGAATATAAGTTAGGGGACAAAAGGGGAGAAAAAACCAAGTAATTCTTCCTTTTTGTCATCTTCTAACGTTTAAAAAATTTGCTGACAGACCTAAATCACTCGAGTCTTTTTGAAAACACTCGAGTGTTTTAGTCAACTCTGATAGTGTTGCCTTTTTACTTTATCCAACGGCTATATTACTGAAAATTCATAAATCACTCGAGTGAATTGAGAATCACTCGAGTGAATTGCTCAATGTTGGAAAAATTAAGTTTTTCTAACATTGTTTTCAATTCTATTCTCAAGTCTAATTGGTTTTAATCTCAACCTTTCATGCGTGAATATCATTTGACCTTATGTGAGAATAAAAACCTAAACTAACCACTCTCAAAAAATAAAATACAATACATTGAAATTAAATGAGAATGAATAATTAACTAAGCACTTGATCTTCTTTAATGTTTGGCTTGCATTCTTCACTTTAAGTCCATAATTTAATTACATTGTCATCATCAAAATTAATCCACCTTAATCGGAGACTTGATTTTACAACAATTACCACTTGGAGGGATGCACGACCTCCAAGCATACTATATCTTTTCTCTCCACTACTTCTCTCTCAGAGTAGTTAGAAAGGATTAAAGCTTAAAGGTATTTTAAATCTTTTAAGTCTTTTATTTTCCTAGGTTGGTCGACCCATTCTAAGCCACGCTTCTAACGGGCCTCGACCTCTAAGGGACCACAACAAAACTCTCTTTTGTACAGTGGAATCCACAAGACAAAATCACGGCACAGTTATTCACGTGATTTGCCACTTAAGGGGAATAATTACAAGTCAATGTGCCACGATGCACCATCACTGTACATAATCATTTCTTTCGCATTGACACAACATTAATCATTTATAGATTCTCTTAAACAATAAAAATATAACGTCTTGTTCCTTTCAATATTTCCATGATCAAAACTCTTAATCAATAATCTTTCATAACTTATATAACAACATATCACAATTGCACAATCTCATTGGAATATTTACAACATAATCATATCATTTCCAAATTCAATTAAACAACATCTCATATTTATAATAGCATAATAAAATATAGTCATAATAACATCATACACAGAGTTACTATCGCACGAAGGACGACTAAGCATTCACAATCAATTGTCGTCTCGTGTCTTGACACGTAACTCGGATTCCGACTATTGAGATGGTCGAAATCATCCTAGTGTAATCCTTAGTGCCATTTTGTCTAAAGGAAGTTGCTCTCTCACCTTAGTATGATGTGAAAGGATTAAGATCTGCTTGATTCACAGTAGCGCTATCGTTTTCCGATTGCAAACCTCTAATCAAACCACATTTACAAAATAGCTATATAAATATCTATATCAACTTAAAATTAATTATTACTATAGCTTTTGGACAAACACTATTTTCTTAAAAATCTTTGACATCTTAAAAATATACGTAAACTCTTAGAAAATAAATTACTCCTTTAAAAACCCAAAACTTTTGAAAATTAAACACAGACTACAGTATTAGGAAATCACTTTTTCTTTTTAGCTTTTAAATCATGAAAACTTTTTCCAATCGAAATATAACTTTTAAAATATAATCATAACATCCTTAAGAATAAATCTCAATTTTTCCTTTACTATAAATCTCACTTCTAAGCACCTTATAACAACTACCATGACCATATTATACATACAGCATGAATTTAAAGTATTTTTCTTTTGATGCAAATTTTAAATCAGATCAAGCAGTAAACAAATCTTGCAAAATCATGTTACAAACACATATAACTAAATGAGAACATAGATTCAAGCATTCAAAGTTCAAAGTGTAACGTCCCTGGCAGGCAAATGGATTGCGACTATCCCCACATACAAACACGGGTCTTTTCAGCGTGCTTTGTCCTCATTCGAACGCTTCCCGGGAAACTTCCCAGGAGGTCACCCATCCCAGAATTACCCCAAGTCAAGCACGCTTAACCATGGAGTTCTGAAGTGATGGGCAACCGAAAAGAAGATGCATCTTGTTGATATGGGTAGTACCAATCAATTCATTTAAGTCTTCCTGTACTATGTAGTCCCATACCTACACAGTCTCAGGATCACCCTCTCATTCTGATGTGCCGGTTCATTCATGTACCCCTTCCGTAGAAGCCTGTCAGGAGTCGCTCCTTGTCCGTGCCTCTTGCACCGGCGATCACTCCCCGCCCTCATCAGCCCGGGTCTTACATGCCCACCAGCTTCCGCCTGGTTCGTCCCCGAACCACACCGTACTGGGAGAGGAGCCGCTCTGATACCATTTGTAATGTCCCTGGCAGGCAAATGGATTGCGACTATCCCCACATACCAACACAGGTCTTTTCAGCGTGCTTTGTCCTCACTCGCACGCTTCCCGGGAAACTTCCCAGGAGGTCAAATTACCCCAAGTCAAGCACGCTTAAGCATGGAGTTCTTATGTGATGGGCTACCGAAAAGAAGATGCATCTTGTTGATATGGGTAGTACCAATCAATTCATTTAAGCCTTCCTGTACTATGTAGTCCCATACCTACACAGTCTCAGGATCACCCTCTCATTCTGATGTGTCGGTTCATTCATGTACCCTCCCTTAGAAGCCTGTCAGGAGTCGCTCCTTGTCCGTGCCTCTTGCACCGGCGATCACTCCCCGCCCTCATCAGTCCGGGTCTTACACAAAGTACTTTTTCTATCATTAATTAGATTAAATTACAAACTACAAGCATATTACAGAAAATTCATTTTCAAGCATTAGTACATTCACAAAATCATTTTTACACATCCTTAAAATTTTTAAATACTTATAATAAAAATTTTATCATAAAGCATACATTACCAATTATCTCAAAAATGATTTTCATCCTTGATGCAACTATTTTACAATCTTGGACAACACATACAGAATTTCTAAAAAAATCAATTTTCTCCTAAACAGTTCATCGAAAACACATGCCACTTTTTCCTAAAATTTCCTTACAAGTTCTACTATAATAAAATGATTAAACATGATTAAAATAAAGCATATTGGTTTGCTGGACAGATACCTTAAGTCCAGTTGTATTACTTCAAAAGTTTAAACTAACAGACTCTAACATTCCTATACATACTGTAATTAAATATAAACAATTAAGCATAGTACACACCTATAAAAATTATTATTTGAAGCCTTATACCTTATGAAAATAATACTTTTCAGCATTAAGAAAATTTCTAGATCTAAATATAATTTTTATCAGAATACCTAGTACACACTGATAATCATTTTGTAGGGTCTGTCGATCAGACAGGACTCAAGCCTTATCCAAGGGATTCTTTAAGGGCACTTCCCTCGATTGACTAAGCGTGAACGTCCCTAGCTCGGACCGATGGACTCCGAGCACACCGAAGGACCAGGCTCGGACTTGATGGGGCCGAGCCTTACAATCGGTCCTCAACTCATCAGGCTCGGGACTCTAGGACCGAGACATATCGTCGGCTTGAGGATAGACTCAGTCTTATCAAGGCTTCTTATCCCTTCCGCAAATCTCTCCTAGATTCTCGCTAATAGCCTAGACATGAGATCTTCAGCTGATCCTAACCAGATTCTCAGAGCATAAACTTTTGATATTATCTCAACAGAGTCCTGGTTCAGCACAGCTCTGATATAGGGCCCAAATGGCCCATGTCAGCCTCCTCCAAACCCTATAAATAGCTCATTACAGCTAGGGTTTCAGGTACGTACTCTCATCCCTAAGTTGACACTCTGCACACACAAGTTGACTAAGGGAGATCCTGCTTTTCCCAACTGGAACTGCAGAAACACCACAAAGTCATATATTAATACTTCATCCTCTCTTGGGCTCCTGGTTTCCATAATCTTGAGCACTTAGAGGGTTAAGGACAGATAGTGTTCCAGGACACTACATTGGCGCCGTCTGTGGGAAACGAATAACCAGTATTCCCACATCCACCGTATTCATGGCAAACGACAGCGATAATCAAGGGCAAGAAGATCTCCGCCGTCACCTCCGTGGGAGACCACCTAATAATGGTGGCAACGTTAGGGACAGAATCGCCCCTGGAGGACCCCCTCGCCAACGGGGGAGGCCACCTAAGAATAGAGGAAACATTAGGGACAAAATCGCCACAGGAGAGCCTATTGAGGGCAATCAGGCTAATGCTCCTCCGGTTCCTCCGATGGTTCAGGCTAATGCTCCTCCTGTTCCACCGGTTGTTCAGGCCACGGTTCCTCCCCTTGTGGAAGGTGGCGGAGGCCGATCCAACCCTCGCACCGTTCCGGAGGACCATGTTTCAGAATGGCATGATACAGCAGATTCTGGACCACATCAGTCTCGGAGGGCCCCTGCTGGATCACGAACTGGTGAAGATCGGCGAGTTGAGCGTTCTGCTCGACACGATCATTCCCGAGCCGAGCGATCTGACAGGGAAATACCTCACTTGACTAGGGGCCGTTTTGGAACACTTCAAGGGGGACAACGTTCCGAAATGGAAGGTAGATCTTATGTGACTACCTCCTCGGCCAGAAGAAGAGAAGAGTCAACTATGGAGATCTTAAGAACCCAGACTTCCCTGATTGAGAAGCAAAACCAGGCTATTGCCACCCTTCAACAGTAGAGCATGGCAAGAATAGCCGAGCTAGGGCCTCACGTGCCTCTCGGCAACCCGAACAACCTTCCTCAACCCCCACCACTTAACCCAAACGTGGTTCCTGAGCGTGTTGGTACGGATCCCCATCCTGGGCACCCTTTCACTGCTGAAATTATGGCATTCCAAACCCCGCAGACTTACGTGGGCCATTAGAATATCTCACGGAACACGGGAACAACTGATCTGATGGACCACATGGCGGCTTATGAGTCTTCCATGATGTTTTATGGAGAAGGGGATTGGATGAAGTGCCGAGCTTTCTCAATGACTCTGGGCTCGGCACCTTTGAGGTGGTTCAACTCTCTACCTGCTAATTCGATTCGTTCTTGGGCTGAGCTTAGAAGAGCATTCCTGAATAGATACACAGCTAGTATGTCGCAGCCGAGGTCAGATCATTCATTAGCTGGAGTTGCAAAGAGACCTGACGAGTCTTTACGCGACTACCTAGCTCGGTATCAACAAGAGGCCAGTGGCATATCAGGACTGCAATCTGGAGTATCGGTCCTTCTGCTCACCCAGGGATTGCGTGATGGGGATTTCAAAGATTGTTTGATTGGAGAACCACCAAAAGATATGGCCGAGCTCAGGGAAAGATCTAGAAAATTCGTTAATCTGGAAGAATTCCACAGGATCAGTACTGCGGCACGAGGTAGGGAGGAGCGTCAAGAACAACGATCTCGTCAAAACGACCCTCGTCAAAGCGATCGTTTTCGAGATAGGGAGAGGAAGGACAAGAGAGAAAGAGGAGAAAAACTGCCTCCAAAAGGCAAGTATGATGAATATACCCTTCTCACAGTCCTGAGGAGTCAAATCCTTCGTGAGACTATGAATACCGAGATGCGTAACATCACTCGGCCTCCAGCTTTGAGAAAAACTACTCAAAAGGATAAGACGAAGTATTGCGATCATCACGGCGGATGGGGGCATACCACCGATCAGTGTACCCAACTAAAGGATTTGATTGAAGAGATGGTAAGGGATGGAAAACTCCAGCAATATATTGGTGAAGCACTGCGGAAGCGTGCGAAGAGAAGAAGCCATTCCCCGCCTAGATCTGAATAGAAACGAAAAGACAGAAGCCCTTCACCACCTGCAGGGGGAGCTTCCGCCCTACTGTCCGAGTAGGATAAGGGTCGAGAAACTTTCCTGATCAATACCATTGCTTGAGGATTTGCAGGTGGAGGGGAAAGGAGAGGAGATTGAAAGAAGTATGTGGGGCAGGTCCTTTCGGTGGCCAGCCGACCAATCCAGAAGGCCAAAAAGAAGAACATTGTCATCAGCTTCAATGACGAGGATTTTGCTGACATCATTCAAGACCACAACGACCCAATGGTGGTTACGGCCAGACTCGGCAACTACGAAGTGAAAAGAATACTCGTTGACCAGGGAAGTTCGGCAGACATTATGTTTTTGGATCTATTCGAGGCCTTGAAATTGAAAAGATCTGACTTAACTCCGCTCGAGGGGAGTTTGATTGGCTTTACAGGCCTTTCAATTGTTCCCTTAGGTCACATCAATCTTCTAGTAACTATGGGGGAGCAACCATCTGCTCGAACTGAGATAGTGAAGTGGCTAGTTGTCCAGGCCCCGTCGGCATACAACGCCATCCTTGGTCGTACTGCACTCCAATCCTTTGGTGCCGTTGTATCAACTGTCCACTTAGCAATGAAGTTTCCAGGGTCAGACGATAGGGTGGTAACGGTACGTTCCGAACAAGAGCTGGCTCGGAAGTGTTATAATGTCAGCCTCGGTAAACTGAAGATTGATGATGATGAGAAGATTATGCAAGATGTTCTCAGCAAAGGGAGTGTTAATCTAGCAGATCTCAACGTAAGGGAGGAGGACGAAACGAGACCAATTCCTCAAGGGGACTTCAAGAAGGTGATTTTGGGTTTTGATCCATCCCGTTGCATCAAGATTGGTGTTGGCCTTGCTGAGGAAGTCGAAAGAGAGCTAACTGAACTACTGGTAGAAAACAAAGACTTGTTTGCTTGGACCTCGGCAGACATGCCAGGAATCGATCCGAACTTCATCTGCCACAAGTTAAGTGTGTACCCTGGAGCCAAGCCAGTCTGTCAGAAGAAAAGGCGGGTCGGAACAGAGAAGGCTCAAGCAACAGAAGAAAAGGTTGCCGAGCTGCTCGAGGCAGGGTTTATCAGGGAAGTGGTATACACTGATTGGTTGGCTAATCCCGTACTGGTCAAGAAGGCCAATG
Organism: Crotalaria pallida; assembly: GCA_037953625.1. Lineage (NCBI taxonomy): Eukaryota > Viridiplantae > Streptophyta > Magnoliopsida > Fabales > Fabaceae > Crotalaria > Crotalaria pallida. Next base: position 33,022,750 of record CM075653.1, read on the forward strand.
GAAAATGGAGAATGTGCGTGGATTACACAGACCTGAACAAGGTCTGCCCCAAGGATCAATACCCACTTCCCTGCATAGACAAACTGGTTGATAGCTCGGCAGGGTATCAGAGGCTATCATTCATGGACGCTTATTCGGGTTACAATCAGATACCGATGTATCCCCCGGATCAGGTAAAGACTTCGTTCGTCACTGAAAAAGCTACGTATTGTTACAATGTCATGCCCTTCGGACTTAAAAACGCTGGGGCAACTTACCAGCAAATGATGAACAAAGTCTTCGGCCCATTGATCGGGCCCAAAATGGAGGTATACATCGATGATATGATTGCAAAGAGCTTAAAGGAAAAAGACCATGCTAAGGATTTGAAGGTCATCATGAGCAGGATTCGATAGTTTGGTATGAGGTTGAATCCGGAAAAATGCACGTTTGGGGTTCCCGCTGGCTCATTCTTAGGGTTTATGCTCACCGAACGAGGGATCGAGGCAAATCCAGAGAAGTGCCGAGCCATTCTCGAGATGAAAAGTCCATCTGATATCAAGGGTGTGCAACAGCTGGCAGGTCGGGTTGCGGCTCTTTCTAGATTTTTATCTCAGTCAACTCGGAAGGCTCTACCATGGTACAAGCTGTTAAGGAAGGAGAAGGAAAAGACTTTTGAGTGGAACGAGGTATGCGAAAAGGCCTTCACTGACCTTAAGCAATATCTTGCATCCCCTCCAATCTTATCCAGTCCTGTAAGTGGAGAAATTCTGTTCCTCTACTTATCAGTGAGTGATTCGGTGGTCAGTTCGGTTCTGGTTCGGGAGGAGTCAGGCAAAGAATCTCCAGTCTATTTCGTTAGTCGAGCACTTCAAGGGCCAGAGCTGAGGTATCAGAAGGTATAAAAATTGGCGTTTTGTTTGGTTATCACGGCCAGAAGACTGCGTCAATACTTCCAAAGCCACCGCATCAATGTCAGAACAGCTCAACCGATCCGTCAGATTCTTCAAAAACCCGACCTGGCAGGAAGGATGGTGACTTGGGCCATTGAACTTTCTGAATTCGACATCACTTTCGAACTGAGGAAGGCAATGAAGTCCCAGGTCCTAGCTGATTTTATTTCCGAGTTTACTGAGCCATTGACGAGCTCAAACTTGGACTGGAGTATTTATGTAGACGGATCGAGCAACAAGCTCGGAGCAGGTGCTGGGATAATTTTAGAAAATTCCGAGGGAGTAACCCTTGAATATTCTTTGAAGTTCGGATTTCCAACTTCGAATAATCAGGCGGAATATGAAGCTGTAATGGCTGGTCTGAGAATGGCAAAAGATGTAGGGGCCTGAGAGGTGAAGATTTTCAGCGATTCTCAGTTGGTGGTTTCGCAAGTAAAGGGGGATTATCAAGCTAAGGAACCCATTCTTCAGAAGTATCTTGAGAAGGTGAAGTTCCTGTCTTCAGAGTTTGCCAAGGTCGAATTTTGCCACATCCTAAGAGAAAGAAATGGCCTAGCAGACATTCTTTCCAAACTTGCCTCAACCAAAGGCCCTGGGAACAACAAAACACTGATCCAAGAAATGGTGCACGGACCTAGCGTTGTCCTCTCCATTTCGGTGGATCCAAGTTGGACTGCTCCGATCACAAATTACTTGGAACAAGGAACTTTGCCGACTGATCCAGTCGAGGCCAAGAAACTCGTCAGGAAAGCATCGCAGTTTGCTCTGATGGAGGGAATTTTGTTTCGTCGAGGGGTCAGTGGCCCGATGCTCAGGTGTTTAGACCCCGCTGAAGCAAAACAGACATTGGAAGAGGTTCGCAGGGGTATCGGAAGTCATCATGTTGAGGGAAAGTCACTGGCAAGAAAGATTCTAAGGGCAGGATACTACTGGCCGACCCTTCAGCAGGATGCGATTAATCATGTAAAGAGATGTGAAAAATGTCAATTCCACAGTGATGTTTATCAGAAGCCGGCCGAGGACCTCCATTCACTCTCATCTCCCTATCCCTTTTATCAATGGGGAATGGATTTGATTGGCCAGTTCCCCACCGCACCAGGACAGCTAAAATGGGTGATAGTGGCAATTGATTACTTTACCAAATGGGTTGAAGCCGAGCCTCTAGCAACAATCTCATCGGCCAAGGTTCAGAAGTTCTTTGAGAGACAGGTCGTAGCTCGGTTTGGAGTGCCGCAAGTTCTGGTGACTGATAACGGAACTCAATTTGCAGCAAAGGCGTTTCAGGACTTGGTCAATGCTTTAAATATTGAACACTACTTTTCCTCGGTCGAGCATCCCCAGACCAATGGACAGGATGAATCTATGAATCGGTCTATCATCCAGGGAATCAAAAAGAGGCTCATTGGGGCAAAAGGAAATTGGGTGGAAAACTTGCATGAAGTGCTCTGGTCATATCGCACCACCATACAGACTTCGACAGAAGAAACTCCTTATCGGCTTACGTACGGTTGCGATGCAGTAATCCCGATAGAGAGAGTCATCCCTTCCTTCCGAGCCACTCAACAACCAAACCCCCTCAACAACACTTTACTGTGTGATGATCTTGTCATGTCGGAAGAAGTCAGAGATCTAGCGCCCGAGCGGGAAAGGCATGCCAAGCTTATGCAAGCAAAGATGTATAATCGCTCGGTAGTACCCGAGAGAGTTCGAGGTAGGTGACCTCGTTCTAAGAAGAGCTGACATTGGCCTCAAAAATGCTAAAGATGGGAAACTGGCTCAAAATTGGGAAGGGCCCTACAGAATCGCTTCTAAAACGGGAACAGGGGCCTACAAGCTCGAAACTCTCTCGGGTGCCCTCATCAACAACACGTGGGACGTGGCAAAGCTTAAGGCTTATTTCAGTTAGAATTTCTATTCATTTCAATTTCATTTTTAATTATTTTTTGTCCTATTATTACAATTGCTTTGTTAGGATGGTTTATTTAATGATGGTGTACGCTCGGTGGAACTCCGAGCCCATTGTATTCAATGCTTCAAAATGAATAAAAGTTCTGTTGTTGAATTCACTGTATTTACGTACTTTTCCTCATAACCGACTAGCCACCGTTTATGACGCGAACGATTATAAACAGCTCGAACAAGAGCTTATAACTCATCAAGTACTTTCTATAAGATTCCCGATTCAAACATGATTTATCATAAAAATCATTTTATATATCGTGGATAGAGGAACCCACCTCTGCTAAAGTGCTGGAGTTCTGATGTCTTAACACTTGAATTCTTAATTGAAAGAACAAAAAAGAAGCATAAAACGGTTAATGGATATATTAAATATTCATAATCTATTACAGCAAAGTTCACACCCATCTATCCGGGCGAATACAAGTCAAAGTAAAATCTACTCTACGTCAGATAAAACAACGCTTTCAGGATCAAATTTGTCTTCTTCCTCTTCTTCATCTTCGGCACCCTCGGCCTCGTCTTCCTCGGCGTCTTTAGCAAAGTGATCGGGTAGATCATCCCTACCCATATCTATGGCAACCCCATTTTCGCCCACGATCTGGCCATTCTTAACAGCGAAATTGGGATCAGCGCCCTTGGTCACGAGGCTAGGATTTAGGATGCGGAGTTGCTCGCCGGTGTTGAGGAATGAATCTTCGACCGCATGATCCCAGTTGAAGAGGTTTTCCTTAGCTGCTCTTTTATGCTTAAGAGCTTTTGCCTTCATCTTGGCTAAAGAGGCTCGGAGTCCAGCAGCTTCATCTTTGGCATACTCGAGTTGTTCCCGAGCCACAGCAGCGTCCTCCTCAGCCTTCTTCAGAGTTTCCTCGGACCGCCTCAGCTTTTCCTCGGCTTCTTGAAGATTTCTTTCAGTCATCCCCTTATCAGCCTCGGCTTTTGCCTTGGCACCTTCAGCATCTTCAGCATTCTTCTTGAGTTTTTCATTCTCGGCGGCCAGGGCTTGGAGCTTTCTCTAAAATCCTTCCACTTGAAGACCCAAGTAATCTTCCCGAGCTTCAGCTTCTTTCCTTTTTTTCTTCTCCTCCGGAGCTACCCCAGCATATATGTCGTCACCTCGCTGTCCGAGATAACGTAGAATGCTTGCACCCCTCAGGAAACTCCTCGACAAGGCCGAATAATTATTTTCCCAGGTACCTGGGGTCCAAGCATCTATCACTTCCGCATCCTCGATAGGAAAGACAGTAGCAGCAAAGGCATCAGAAATCTTCTTTGCCCACACCGTTTTGGCAATAGTATCGTCCATACCCTCAGCAACTTGAACCCCCTTGTGAGTTTTACTCAGGTTGAACCAATCATCAGCTAATCCCTTTCCTTTTTCCATCCGAGGCCTCTTGGCGGGACGTTCGGGAGTACCTTTAGTACTTGGTTGTGCTTCCAAGTTGATTATTGGCTCCACACCTTGGGTGGCTTTAGGCACCTCAGGGGTAATTGGACGAAGGACCACTTTTGGACTGTTCACCGGTGTTGGTTCGGAGGTTTGACTCTTTCCCGACGAACTTGAGATAGCCTTCACTGCAGCCACTTTAGTCATCCGATCCGAGGCAGCAGCGTTCTTCTTGGCTTTTGACGCCTTCTTCCCCATTTTTTCTGCAAGAAAAAATGTGTTATACCGAGCAAAAAAAAAATTACCCAGCTCGGCCTTCACGTCGGCCCGGGTTCTCTTCAACAGAATTTGCTTTGTATCAATTTGACCCTTCTCTTGGAGATACTCCCAAACTCTGTCACACAATCGTCTTTCGGCCTTCGTCAAATCTGTCTTATAGTCAAATTGATACAAGGAGGCACCTCGGTTATAAATATCCCCTTGATTTCCCCTTCTTCTTCAACTTCAACTTCAACTTAAATATTCCCAATCCAGAGGGAATCGAGGCACGACCTTGATTTCCCCTTCTTCTTCAACTTGTTCCATGAACCAGCACAATCTGGCCCCAGTATGCTCGTATTGAAAGAAGAGAGGTTTGAATGACTTCCACAAATCTGTGACTTTCGCGAATAGTGCATGATCCTTTTGAGCTTTCAACGACACCCAAAGCCCTTTGGAGTTGCCAAACTTGTTCACTTGAGGGGCATATAGCCAAAAGAAAGCTTGTAGCGTTGCAACTAGACCTTCGGCGTCGCAAAACTGTTGGAAAGCACGAACAAAGGCCCATCCGCTCGGGTGTAGCTGGCTTGGGGCTATACCCAAATGGTTGAGTACCTCCATCTCAAAAGTCGAAAAGGGGGTACGTATCCCAACCTTTGTTATGATTTCTTCGTAAAAGTAGAAGCATTGCCGGTTTTGGGGCACTTCGAAGCATATCCGATCATCAATGCTGACGTGCCTCAATTCAAAATCCGAGGCATTTCCATCTGCACTCGGAGGTGTTAGAAGTGGACGAAGATGGTTCAGGCTGTCAGCTGTCAGCAGCGATGGTCTTGTCCCAAGTACCTCCCGATCAAAAACAGCATCATACTGCGTGTGGTTGGGTGGTAGAGGATATTCTTCAGCATGAGAATCACACCTGCGTTCCACCATATCTGAGGAAAAGGTAAAAGGCTCGGCATTAGTATTTTTAATAGCATATGTTTTAACTCTAAACCTAAGGCCGAGCCCTAGACCTTTTCCCCCCTCTTCGATAGGAATTCCTGATGGCTCTTCTTTCCCTGTAAAGCGTTTGGGACTAGTCCTAACTTGAGCTCGACGCTTGGCAAACCTATAGGCCAACAGCCATTTACTTTCCTCGGCGGGATCAGAAGGAAATTCTACGGTTAATGGTCCTACCTCGGATGACTCGTTGGATCCATGATCATGAAGGGGGGAAGGAGGATCTACTATATCGTCACTATCAGAACTAATTCCTATTGGAACAGGCTCTTTCACAGAATCCCCAGAACTCCCGGAAAAAGCGTTATCACTGTCACTAGAAGGTTCCTCTCCTATTTCCCTACAAAGTTCGTGATAAATCCTCTTCCAATCCCTCCAGCCTTTCATGATTCAGAAATAAAAAACGCCTGACACTATCTACCCAGAACAAAAACCCCAAAATCCCTGCAAGACCCAGAAATGCGAAACCCTTTCAACGAATAGAAAAAGAAAAAAGCAGAACCAAAAATAGAGCATTTGAGTTGAAAAAAAGAAAGACTACCTGTTTTTGAGTGAGTTTCTGGAAAAACTGGTAGTGATGGACAAATAGCAGCAGGAATAAGCTTGAGAGTGGAGGGAGTTTCTGGTTCCCTGGGAAGAAATGAGGGAGCAAGTTTGAGAGAATGAGAGAGCTTTTGGTGCGAAGTTGATAGTTTGAAGTGAATGGTGCGGATTAAGGGATTCGAAGAAACCCCCAAAACCTTTCGGTTTCCCCCAAGTATGGGCCTGGGTGGATCAAAAGCCCATTACCCCACTCAACCACTCACATAATGAGATGTGGCAGTTACAAAGAGGCGCTTTTTCAAATTTCAAAATTTGAAATGATTTGGCACAACTTATAAGGGAACGCGCCGGACCTAGAGAACCCAAAACGTCATCTCGAAACAGGCGTCATAATTACAGTTGTCACGAGACATCCGAAAAGTTCAACTCTAAACACTTGCTACCTCGTCACAGACTTCCCAAAGTCTTACGAGCTGGGGGGCTTGTAGGGTCTGCCGACCAAAGACGGACTCAAGCCTTATCCAAGGGATTCTTTAAGGGCACTTCCCTCGATTGGCTAAGCGTGAACGTCCCTCGCTCGGACCCATGGACTCCGAGCACACCGAAGGACCAGGCTCGGACTTGATGGGGCCGAGCCTTACAATCGGTCCTCAACTCATCAGGCTCGGGACTCTAGTGCCGAGACATACCGTCGGCTTGAGGATAGACTCAGTCTTATCAAGGCTTCTTATCCCTTCCGCAAATCTCTCCTAGATTCTCGCTAACAGCCTAGACATGAGATCTTCAGCTGATCCTAACCAGATTCTCAGAGCATAAACTTTCGATATTATCTCAACAGAGTCCTGGTTCAGCACAGCTCTGATATAGGGCCCAAACGGCCCATGTCAGCCTCCTCCAAACCCTATAAATAACTCATTACAGCTAGGGTTTCAGGTACGTACTCTCATCCCTAAGTTGACACTCTGCACACACAAGTTGACTAAGGGAGATCCTGCTTTTCCCAACTGGAACTGCAGAAACACCACAAAGTCATATATTAATACTTGGTCCTCTCTTGGGCTCCTGGTTTCCATAATCTTGAGCACATGGAGGGTTAAGGACATATAGTGTTCCAGGACACTACACATTTATTCACATCAGAAAGATCAATTAAAAATAATCAAACATAAATTCGGCCAACCTCATATATACATAAAAGAGTACTTTTTAAATTTTTCAAATACACATGTATACTTTAGGCACATAATTTCATATACTCAAAATAATCAATTTGACACAAAGATAATCACTTTTTAAGAAAATTTACTTTTGTACAGTAACTAGTTTACAAATTATACTAACCACATAGTTAGACATTTCCACAATCATAAGATAAGAATTACTTATTTACTCCTAAATTTATCAAACCATGTGACTTTTAATCAAAAATCAAATTATACTTCCCTGTTAACACCAAAAAAAATTCAGAAAGTTTTTCATTTACTTTTATAACACCAACATCATTTCATATTTGCATTAAAACATCAGAGATCAAAAATCATTCATTTATTCAAACTCTTTTAATAAATAATACACATAACAATTTATACAAATATCAACAACTACTACCTAATATATATATCACGGCCAAAAATAAAATAGGGCAGAAGACTAAAATTTTTATTTTCTTTCAATATTGCATTATATCTTATAGTTTCAGTAACACAAAATTTCCAGAATCTTGTTTAGTTTCATTTCTTGTACATTCCTCTTGAATCCAAACAAAAAGAAATAAAATACTTTAAACAGATACAAAATTGCTTATAAAATATAAATCTCTATATGGTAAGAACACAAAAATTTTAGAGTACTATTTTCCATTTTATGCTATAAAATTCGGTCATCTCAAGGTTAAAGATAAGGGGAGATCATTCTCTTTAAACAATTCATTTTGTCCCTTAATCCTCAAACCTTAATTCATTTCACTACAAATCAAAAATGTTACCAACATAAAAACATAGTTCATTTTAACATAAAAATAAGAATTAGAAGCTTTTTGTTCTTAATATCATAAAAAGAATTAGAGATTCTAATAATAGTAGAGGAAGATATTAAATGAATTAAAATAGAAACTTAGAGTTACCTTTCCTCCTAAAGCTAAAATACTACTCCAAGGTGAGAAAATTTTCCTCTTCCTCTTCCTTCAACTCGCCACCCTCCTCTTCCTTTTCTCTTGGAATAATTTTCTTTTTTTTCTCAAAGTAACAACTATTAGTGTGTGAAATGGTGAAAGGAGTGATGGTCTATTTATAGGTGAAGAGAAGGCAAATTTCCCCCACTTTTCTGATCAAAATTCATCCCCCCTTCCTAGTCTAAGGTGAGTCATCAACTTAACTTCATCACATGGAAACTCACAAGCATTAAATGGGAATTTTCTAAAAACTATAGCTTCTTAACTCAAGGTTTATTCCTCAAAATTTTCAGAAATTATCCTCTTCTCTCCCTCCTAATATTTGGAAGGTGCACACATATAAAATAAGGAGAAAAATTTCCATTGGTCCATTTTGAATTCACCACAAAATTGACCAATCACATAAAAGCTTTCATTTTAATAATTCATAACAAAAATTAGAAAAAGGCTAATATTTGGACTGTGAAATCAGTAGGCATTTAAGTAAATTTCTCAATATATAAATAAAATTATTTTAAAGTCCAATAATTTATTTCATGCTCCAAAATAATTTTTCTATGTTGAAAGTGCCAAAAATTCGTTTTCTCTACTGTACAGTAAGTTTTTTTAAGTGCCAAAATAAAAATTCTATTTTAACATATTCAGATACTACATTTCAATACGATCATTTTCGTATAAATTTTATAATTTTTGGACTTACGGTTTGAAAGTTATGAATTTTTGAAGTCCTAAGATCATTTCCTTCAAAAATGAACTTCATAAGCTTTCAAATAATTTAAAATAAGAAAAATACGAAAATATATTTTATTTGGATGGTAGTCCAATATAAAACTTCATAAAATTATTTTTGTTGTCAAAATAAAATACACTTGAGTCAAAAGGTCATTTAATGCATTAAAACCATACCTTTACACTTAAAACTCAAAAATTCGTTCAGTAATGTAGCAGTGATAAAATTTCGAAAACTCAAAAATAAAAACCAAAGCTTTACATTTTCATAATCTACGTTTCGATACGATCGTTTTGACATATCATTTGTAATTTTTCGACGTACGGTTGAAAAGATATGAATTTTTGAACACATGATACTTAAATCCTTCAAAAGGCATTTCATCTTCTAAGATTATTTAAATCAAATACTATACCTTAAAATATTTTATTTAAAATACATTAGGGAAAACATTGATATGCATATATATAATATATATACTACATGTATATATATGTACATATATATATATATATCTCATATGATTTTAATTAACTCCAGGTACCAAAATCAAATATAATAATTTAAAATCAAATATAAATTTATAATTAATTTGGATAAAATTGTGGGTCTCACAATCCTCCCCAACTCAGAGATTTCTCGTCCCCGAGAAATACAAACAAAACTAGCATGAAAACACAGCAGGTTATTCTCACGATCTTTTACCTTGTCATTTACTTTTTTCTAAAAACACACTCCCCTTTTGGTTTCCTTGTTGATCAACATTCCTTTTTCTGTTCATCCTCTGTCGTAATGCCGTGCGGGAGTTGAATTGAGACAAGTTCAAGGGTAGGCAACAGATGATAGCTATCACGATGGTAGTTTGGTCAGGTCATAAGCTTGAAGAGTAAGGAATTAGTCATAAGGGACTTAAGGAAATTGGTACGGACAGTTTGTTATTGATGCTAATTCATAAGTAATTTCTTGGTATATTAAATTGTAATCATTCGCTGAGTTACTGCTCAGTCCCTTACTTCATGGTTACTGGTCACTATGCTCTTCTAATATAGACTCTGCTTAACCTTATGCTCCCCAACTTATAAAATATCATCTATCCTTGTATCCATGTACACCTTACAATTACGATCACTCTCTAACTTCTTGACTTTTCTTTCACTAAACTCCTTTCTTATCATTACTTAGGGACCGGCTCTAAACTCATACTCCCAAAACTCCTATGTTTTCACACAATGGTATCTTCACCTTATCCTTTCATCCTCCTAAAATTCATGGGTTATGCATACAAGTGTTACTTTCTTCATAACTTGGGGTAAGGTCGGGTTTTAGTTATGAGAATCTGAGAAAAGAACGTTTGAATTTGCCGAAATTTGGCACTTGGTTGGCTAGTTTGACGGAAATGTGGGTATTAGGCTGAGTATTTGCTGACAAACAGGAAATCTTTTTTGTTTTGGAGGGTCAACTATCGCAAAGATGCGAAAATAAAACTCAATAATTTAGGTGCAAGGGTAATTGGGTCATCACAAGAACTGGAATTTATGTAGGGTAATGCCTTGACTTGAACTCAATTCTTCTCTGAAATCTTTAAAGTACTCCACTCGTTCCAAGAGTTCGCTACTACGTTCTAGACTGTGAAGTCCTAGACTATATACTTTAAAAACAAAAATTCATCGTGTGATGTCCTAGACTGTGAAGTCCTCCAAGGTTAGGGAAGAAAGCCTTGGGAGGAGCCTCTGTCTAGGGTTTATGTGTGATGTTTGGTGGGAGTCCTCAAGTGGCTAAGGAAGAAAGCCAAGAAGCAACCCTAATCACTGGTGTGAGGGTGATAATTAGGGTTGGAGGACGTACCTGAGCCCCATGTAGTACGGAGCTACTTATAGGGGGGAGATGGTTGCCCTAATGGGCTTGCTTGAGGCCCAAGTAGGGCCAGCCTGTACTGAGCTATGAGTGGATGAGCTGTCCTTGTGGATAAGGTGAGACACGTCATCCTGTCCTTGGTATCGGACTCTGGGGAAGGTGTCGGACTTGGGGAGGTGTCGGACTCTGGAAGGTGTCGGACAAGGAGGTGGGACCTTGACAGGAGCGTGAGGTCGGCTCGTGTCTGATGTCTGTTCGGCCGTTGAGCTTTGAGCTCGGCCGAGCATACAGAGGGATTCCTGAAGGGTCCTTAGGTCCTGAGTGAGGGCCACGTGGAGCTCGGCTAGGCCGAGTCCACCACATAAGCCCCCCAACTCGGTCAAGGCTATTTGAGCCTTGCTCCGAGGTCTTGGTTCAGGTCCTTTTCCCGAGTCCACCACATAAGCCCCCCAGCTCGGTCAAGGCCATTTGAGCCTTGTTCCGAGGTTCTAGGGAGTTCGGACGATGGGCTGCCGAGAGCTGAATCCAGCTGTCCTTGACGTCCTTTCATTATGACGGAGCAGGTTTGAAAACTGTCCTTTCATCTGCTCCGACGTGACGTTTGCCTTTTCCAGATCTGACACGTGCCAGGAGTTACGTTGACCGAAGCGTTGCCATAATTGCAACGTTGCTCGAGGTCCATGATTCCAGCTACTCTGCGCCACGTGTCTCAGCGTGCGTGGCTGCATGCTGAGTTGGGCTTGTTTGGGCCAGGCCCAAACTTCAAAAATGAGGGGGAAAACGGTTTCTCTTCCCCCTCTTTTACACAAAACCGCTTCTCTTTCTCTCTCTATCACTCCCTCTTCCTTCGACCTTGTTCCCTTCTCTCACTCAAACAGAAACTCCTTCTCTTCCCCACGAAAACACAGGTTCAGACTCCTTCTCTGCCACTTCCAATATCAAACTTCATTTCCTCTATCAGCACTTCACTGTCTTCTTCTTTCTCAGTGGATTTTTCCTCTACTTCCAAGCTCTGTGTTCCTTCGATTTCAACCTCCTAAGGTACTGGTAGTTTTTCCTACTTCGTCTTCTCTGTTGTTGTTTCTTATTTTCTCTGAGATTTGGTTCTTGTGGGGGTTAATACTTTTCGTTTTCATGTTTTATGCCTTTGCTTTTATGGGGATGGAGTAGTTTTCCTTGGTTATCGGGGTTTTGGGTTTGCGATTTTGGGGAATGAAATTTGGGGCTTCGGGTGTTTCTGGGTTTGGGGGATCTTAGGACTTGTTGGAGGGTTTTTAATTCGTGTCTTTTGTTTTTATTTTTCAGAACACCAAAGGAGTAGACTGGGTTCAGTATGAGTAGGGACTGGTTTAGGAAATGGGCTGGGGTAGTCTCCCTGTCATCAAGCAGTAGTGAGGAGGAGGACGGCTCTTCCTCCTCGTCCTGCTCCTCCACTGAGGTAGACGAGGCACTCCATCGCCATAGCGAGTATAGGCATAGGTATGAGAGATAAACCCTGGATGTCGATCCCCTTGAGGTCGTCTATCCTCGGGACTGGGAACAACTTCGAGGGGGTTTTCTGGGGGGTTATTTTTTGTAACACGTAAGACTAACACCGAGCTCCCCTGTTCTTCCACAGGTATCATGCCGCCCAGAAAGTGTATAAGCCGACCTGAACTTTACCCTGCGCCTACCGATGCTAATCAGTACCAATGGGTCGACGTGGAGCCCAAGGGAGTTCGCTCTAGCTTGGACTCCGAGGACAAACTCGCTAGAGTGAAGAGAGCGGTGCTGCCCTGTTCGGGGGATGTTGCTGGGACCTCATATCAAGTTCTTCCCTGTTCGGCGAACGACAGAATATGCACCCGAACTGACAACGGCTCTTTCTTCTTCTATGCCGACTTGTTCCATAACCTCGGCGTGACCCTGCCGTCTACTGACTTGGAGATGCGGGTTCTGAACGAGCTCGGTCTGGCCCCTTCACAACTTCATCCCAATGCTTGGTCGTTCCTTCGAGCATTTCAAAAGTATTGCGGAGCCAAAAGGTTGGTATGCACAGTTTAGCTCTTCCTATGGATGTACAACCCGTTCATCAGTAATAAAGACGGGGTTATTGGTCGACTTTGGGTATCGGTTAAGGCCCGAGCTCACTGTGGGCTATTCGGCATGTTTACGGACTCTTTGAAGCATTTCAAGCCCAGGTTTTTTAAGTACAAGTATGTTGGAACGGGGCTACCTTGGTTTCGGTCCGAGACGGGTCCGAAGTTCCCTTTGGAGTGGACCCCGGAGTTCTTCACGCTCCACATTGGCACACCACAGAGGTGGTCGGGCGCAACACTTGACGCCGATGAGGCCGTAACGACTCACCATTTCCAGACCGAGTACCGTCCTCGAAAATTCCAGCTCGACATTGGAGTTTACATGAAGTGTCCTGACAACAAAGTCTTGACCAGAATTGGTAGTTAACTTTACTCTTACACTTGTAAATTTTCTTTCAAATTTCTTACTGATTTTTCTTTGTTATTTTGCTTTCAGACGAACATTGGTCCGATATGTCGTCGAAGGCATTGAAACTTGCAATGGCAGCTCGGAAGAGGCAGAGGACCGACAGCCCTTCCAGTGACACAGTTCGTGCCGAGGTCTCGACTGATACAGCTTCAACCGACTCGGCTCCAGTCCATCCTACTCCTCCTGCGGTGATTATCGTCCCACCTCCTCCTTACTCTCCGAGTCCGAGCACTGAGGTGATCATTGCTGCAGATACTCCACGTTCATCGGGCGGTCCGAGGAGAGAAATTGATATTCTCCCGATACCGCCGACCACCATCGCCAAGCCTTCGGTCAAAGATGCTCTCATAAAGATGTCGGGAGCAAAGTGGAAAAAGAAGGCTGAGGAGCTGGCCTGTCAACTGAAGAGGGCGACAACTATGTTCAATGTGTTGTTCGAAGTTGCTGACGATGTGGCGGAAGGCGTGTCGCCTGCCAAGAAGAAGGCCCGATCTGATATGGCGGCCGAGGTGGCTGATCTTAGGAGTAGCAAAAATTCCGATGATCAGAAACTAGCTGAGCTCGAAGAGAAGCATCGCCAGCAGATGGAGGAGCTTCTGAAAAAACATGAAGAGGTCATGGCCAAAATAAGGGAGGAAGCTCGGACATTGGAGGAGGCAGCTAAGGTGGAAGCCAAGGATGATAGTCGGCAAGAGGGCCTGGCCGAAGTTAAAAAGGTACGGACATTATTGAAGAGAAGAGCTGCTCAAGCTCTTAAATATAAGATTTCGGCGGCCGAGGCAAATTTTGATTTTGAGAAAGGAGGAGCCAAGATCTTTGCCAATGCTGTTGAGCAGATCCTGCACCTGAATCAAGGGCTCCGAGTTCGGGTAGTCGGCGCCTGTGCCGGGTTCTGGGTGGAAAATGGGAAGATGGTGGACTATGAGAGAAATATGGCCGAGGTTGACCTTGATTGAGGTATCTTTTCCTTTCTGCTCTCTTCTCACCGCCACCGGCAAAACCTCCCGAGATACTTTCAACTCGGAAATTTTCCGGCGACTTATCCAGATCTTGTACTGCGACCATATTTACACGCTGTGGCTCTTCTTCCTTCTTTTCTGGAGACGGGTCAGCTTTGGCTTTTCGTTTGTCGTTGTCTGGGCTGCGAGACCTTCTTCGGCCTCTTCTCTCTACTGCTTCACGCAAGTATTGTTGCAACTTGCCCTTTCTGACCATGTCTTTGATAACGTCTCGAAGCCAGGTGCACTGATCGGTATGGTGACCATACCCATCGTGGAAGTTGCAGTACTTAGACCTATCTCTGATATTATTCTGGTTTCTGAGGAATGGTGGCCGAGGTACGCTCCTGAGCTTTGTTTGCATGGTTTCCCTCCAGACTTGAGATCTCGGAACCGTCAGGGGGGTGTAAGAGTCATATTTGGTGACGTAGGGACGTCGGCGGTCATCTTGCTGGCCGACGTGAGGGCGACCTCGGTCTCCTTGGTTCGTTCTTCCTCCTCTATCATCCCTGTTTCCGCGAGGACGACCTCGGGGAAGGGCATTTTGCGAAGAAACTTGAACGTTTTCCATCCTATTTGTCAGACCTTTGTTGAATTCTTCGAGGTTGATGTATTTGTTGGACCTCTGTCTAAGCTCGGCCATATCCTTCGGAGGCTTTCCTATCAGAGAATCTTTGAACCCTCCTTCTGCCAGACCTTGGGTCAAAAGGAGGACGACGACCTCGGGAGATAAGTTTGGAACCGAGCTGGACTCATTGTGAAACCTCTGCAAACAAGCGCGCAGTGATTCATCTGGCATTTGTGTCACTGTTGCTAGAGTGTGGTCAGACCTTGGCTGCACACAGCTAGCAGTGTACCTGTTGAGAAATACTCACTTCATTTCTATCCAGTTGTTGACAGAATTCTTGGGTAGTGTTGAATACCAACGGAGGACTGGGGCTTGGAGTGTCATGGAGAAAGCTCGGCACTTGAGCCGGTCTCCACCACCATGGAAGTTTATGGCTCCCTCGTAAGAAAGGACATGTTCTTGAGGGTCTGTCAGGCCATTATATCTTGGTATGTTGCTGGGTCCGAGGTACCCTGGTGGTGGTTCATAGGCCATGACAGCTAGTGTAAAAGGATGCCCAGGGTGGGAATCGTCTAAATCAGGGTGTTGCTGGTCAGGGGGTGGTGTAAGTTGTGTAACGGTTGTATGTGGTGTTGCAAAGGTTTGCGGAGTTAATGGGGGTTGTGTTGGTGGAAGAGGTGGTGGTGGGGGATGTTCGTTTGGGGCTTGAGCTTGAACAACGGCTCGTTCAGCCAAACGCTGCATAGTAACTTGCTGGAGATCTGCGATAGCTTTACCTTGTTGCTCTATGATCCTCATCTATTGTCTCATCAAGGACAATACCTTTTCCTCACGAAAGAGTGAAGAGTGACGTGAGTGAGAACGATGTGTGGTGCTGACAGAGTGGGCACGTTCGCCGCGGTGGCGGTGCTGCTCTATGTTGGTTTCTCCGAGCTCGGAGCGTAGTTGCACGCGCTGACCTCCTCCCAGTTGCTGAGTTGGATTTGTAGTGTCTCCGGTGTGGATGGTTTAAGGTCCACTGTGGGTGTGGGTGAACTCTGGTGGAGGCGGGGGAGGTGGAGGTGGCGGTGGGGGTGGGGGTGGTGGCGGGGGAGGAGGTGGGGGTGAGGACCTTGCTGCCCTATTGGCTTCAAGATGCAAGCGCAGGTCCTCAGTTGATGGCACCCTCCTTGGACGCCCCCTCCTCCTCCTCTGAACTGGTTGTGTCTCTGACATGGTAGAATTTCTGGGAATAAAGTTTTCCTTTCCCACAGACGGTGCCAATGTGATGTCCTAGACTGTGAAGTCCTCCAAGGTTAGGGAAGAAGGCCTTGGGAGGAGCCTCTGTCTAGGGTTTATGTGTGATGTTTGGTGGGAGTCCTCAAGTGGCTAAGGAAGAAAGCCAAGAAGCAACCCTAATCCCTGGTGTGTGAGGGTGATAATTAGGGTTGGAGGACGTACCTGAGCCCCATGTAGTACGGAGTTACTTATAGGGGGGAGCTGGTTGCCCTAATGGGCTTGCTTGAGGCCCAAGTAGGGCTAGCCTGTACTGAGCTATGAGTGGATGAGTTGTCCTTGTGGATAAGGTGAGACACGTCATCCTGTCCTTCGTATCGGACTCTAGGGGGGGAGGTGTTGGACTTGGGGAGGTGTCGGACTCTGGGAGGTGTCGGACAAGGAGGTCGGACCTTGACAGGAGCGTGAGGTCGGCCCGTGTCTGATGTCTGTTTGGCCATTGAGCTTTGAGCTCGGCCGAGCATACAGAGGGCTTCCTGAAGGGTCCTTAGGTCCTGAGTGAGGGCCACGTGGAGCTCGGCTAGGCCGAGTCCACCACACATCGAATTCACAAATCATTGCATTGTAAGAAAGGCATAAGAAGGAATAGACCTCCAAATCAGTCAAGAGACAATAACTAATTCACACAACGAAACAAACATAACTAGGAGATAGATCCATACAGTTCAAACATCACTCAAAACAAAGCAGAAATGAAAACTCTTAAGACATAGACACCAATGTTTCCTACTTCTGACCATAACGGAGATCCTTCCATATCCCAGCCGGGCGGTTGGAACCTAATTCGCGTCTTGACTCTGGGCAATTCTTGGAGATATGTCCTGGTTTGTTGCAGTTGAAGCCGTTGGGATTCTTATAAGGGCACTTCGGTCCATAATGGTTCTTGTTGCAGTGTCTGCACAATGGGATCATTTCCCCTTGACTTTTTCCACTATTCCCATTACTCTGGACACCACTATTGCTGATGTTGTCAATTTTCCACGTTCCTTGCTTTCCAACACTATTGTTGTTGTTTCCACCTTGACATTGATTGCTTCCAAAGTTGCTGGTAATCCACACACCTCTAACTTGATTCCTTCCATTTCTATGCTTTTGCTGATAAGGACCATGATGCTTCTGGTTCCTCCTACTAGCCATCTGGTTGTATCAGAACTTCCTAGCAAAGCCATACATAGCAGAATAATTGACCGGTTTTGTTTTCACATCTCTTGTGAGAAATCCTCCTACCAATAGGTTGCTTGGTTCTCTTGCCAGTCCAAACTTGGGAATTTCCAGCTGTGGAAAAGCTATCTGTAGTCCTAACCTCAGACCTCTTTGGAATTCAGGATTTGTGTCATTGCTACCATTGCCTTGACTTGCAAAATATCCATGCTTCTCCATCTCTGCACCAATTCTAACTCTTAGTTTATCCTAAGACTAAGACCCAAACATAAACAAACACAACCAGAGTCACAAAATGAAAGCATATAAGGCTATGCTTAAGGCCACTAAGGACAACCATCGCTCTGATACCACCAAATGTAACACCCCAATTTGGAAATAGAATTTTCACTAAAAATTTGCGCCATTTTTTTTATATAAAGATGAACATTACAAGTTATAATTAATTGAAAGAGGGTTTTTATATTAACTTAGTTTCCAAAATATTTTCTCAACTTATCCTTTCAAAGATTGTATTACATAAACAATTTAGTTTCTTGAAAAACGGTTTTGTTACTTGCATCTAATCCTATTTCCCAAAAAGAAGTGCTACAACATATTCTCATCCACAAAATAAAACTCACTAATTGAAATCCGAAATAAGTCGCTGTTATATAATCTTTAAAATGGTCATTACAAAAATGGTTTCGACTCTACGGTCATTATCAAAAATGTGATCACATACTTCCTCATCGGGGTTACATAAATATCATCAGTGTTTGTCATCCTAAAAGAAATACAAAAGCTACTAAAACTACTCATCATCACTGCCTTCTACTGGAGGTGCTTCCTCCGGGTCAAATACCCACTCAATAGGCTCTTCGAGTATGTCTTCTGCTTCCGACTCTTCTCCGTCTTCTTCCATGTCATCATTTGGATCCACCTCGAAGACTTCCAGAACCTCTTCTTCTTCATCTATAAAGTCTAAGAGAAAATCTTCTAGTTCGGGTATGTCCTCAAAGGTAAACTGCCTCAAGGCTGGGTGTATGTCGTGATACGTAGATGGACCTCCATACACGCTATCCTTCATGTACATAGGGCTGACGAAGACTTCATTCATATTTCCGGTGATCATCTGGTTTGGGTCCAAGATCTCTATTCTGATCGGTCCCGTCCAAAGCCAGCCTTCCTGATTTACTTCCCAATGACCGAGAGCATTAGCATCCACAACTCCGTTGTTCGAGACTTCTATGTAACAGGTTATCGGGTCTGCCATCTGTGATCATTGCCCAAATGACCACAGAAAAAGAAAGATAGGGTAAAGGGAAGAGAGTCAACGATCCAGACAATAGATGTCGACGGCATGGTCTTAATCTAAGGAATTACAATAAGACCATACACATACAATAACAAGACATAACTACTTACTTTCAACAATGCATACCTTATCAAGATTATCATTATTATTGAAGGGTTTCATATCCTTAACTTCCACTATGCCATTATACACATCATTATTTTGATATAACTTCCAATGATTAATAATTCAATTAATATAGGAAGGCGAAGTTGTTGAGTTAAAGGTAGAATTAGCACACACGTTACATCTCCTCCTTCAATATCCAACCATGTCCTAATTCGGAAAGCAGATGGGATGCACAGGAGTCCTAACCATGTTGACATCGAAGCCAAAGGGTACGTACCAGCTGAAACCACGCAAGTTGGCCAGCAAACAAAATACAATAACAATTCATCGTTTCACAAAAACAGTGGCTTCTAGTCCCATTCGGATTCCCTCTACACCATCTAGGATTTTCTCAAGGGGGCGACAGCTCTATCCCTAGTTCTCGAGTGTAGTCCTCGCTAATCATCAACGCCCAGCAGGTGACCTTGATCCTTGTAGCATCGTCCCACCTAGGTAAGCACTCATAAGCTTCTTGACGAGTCACCGTCATTGCCCTCCCCTAACACAATCACCACTTGGAGGGATGCACGACATCCAAGCATATGGTATATTTCCTATCCACTACTTCTCTCTCAGCGTAGTTAGAAAGGATTAAAGCTTAAAGGTATTTTAAATCTTTTAAGTCTTTTATTATCCTAGGTTGGTCTACCCATTCTAAGCCGCGCTTCTAACGGGCCTCGACCTCTAAGGGACCACAACAAAACTCTCTTTTGTACAGTGGAATCCACAAGACAAAATCACGGCACAGTTATTCACGTGATTTGCCACTTAAGGGGAATAATTACAAGTCAATGTGCCACGATGCACCATCACTGTACATAATCATTTCTTTCGCATTGACACAACATTAATCATTTATAGATTCTCTTAAACAATAAAAAAATAACGTCTTGTTCCTTTCAATATTTCCATGATCATAAACTCTTAATCAATAATCTTTCATAACTTATATAACAACATATCACAATTGCACAATCTCATTGGAATATTTACAACATAATCATATCATTTCCAAATTCAATTAAACAACATCTCATACTTATAATAGCATAATAAAATATAGTCATAATAACATCATACACATAGAGTTACTGTCGCACGAAGGATGACTAAGCATTCACAATCAATTGTCGTCTCGTGTCTTGACGCGTAACTCGGTTTTCGACTTTTGAGATGGTCGAAATCATCCTATTGTAATCCTTAGTGCCATTTTGTCTAAAGGAAGTTGCTCTCTCACCTTAGTATGATGTGCAAGGATTAAGAGCTGCTTGATTCACAGTGGCGCTATCGTTTTCCGATTGCAAACCTCTAATCAAACCACATTTACAAAATAGCTCTATAAATATCTATATCAACTTAAAATTAATTAATTAAGAGAAAAACCCTAGCAAAGAAAAACCCTTTTTTTCTCTTCCCCTTGCGGTGGTCCTCTTTGGCTGCCGCCTGTGCCGTAATGGCAAATAAAAAAGGGAGGCCTCCTGCCTCCCCTTCCTCTGTTGGGAATCGTAAACCTGATGTTGACCCCTTCTTGGATTTTTCGAATGTAGATGAGGAGGATCTTGCAAAGTTGGAAAATTGAGTGCCAAGAAATCGGAAGACCTGTTGAAAAGTCTTGACTTGATTAGATCAAAAATCAAAGGGAAAACTATAATGGAGCAGCATAATATTGATAAAAGCATTGAGCAAAGTGGAGTTGTTGCAACGAAGGTTACTGTCTCTAATCCTAATCCAAATCCTTCTCAACCAAATCCTACTCCTACAATTGAAAGAAAAGCATATGTCTGGGACTCTTTTGATATCTCAAAACTTCGGAATGCAGGTGAAAAATTATCTTTTATTCAACCAGAATTAAAAGAAGGCGTATCCATTGGAAAAATAGAATCAGTTGATGTGGAAAGTGAACTAAAGTACTGGGAATGTGCATTAACATGTTATGTGTTAGGGGCCAGGCCCCCTTATCCTGTAATCAGTGGGTTTATTAAGAAGGCATGGGGCCAGTATGGTATTGACAAAATTCTAATGAATGGTGATGGTACAATTGTTGTTAGATTTAACTCATTAGAGGCAAGGAATACAGTTTTGGAGATAGGGGTTTATCACTTTGATAAAAAACCCATAATTCTTGCCCCTTGGACTGGTAGAACTATGTCTAAGAGTTTTATTGATCGTGTGCCTATTTGGATCCAATTTCCTAATCTTAGCCCTCGGTTCTGGGGTGCTGGTGCGCTTAGCAAGATAGCAAGTTTGGTGGGTAACCCCATTATGGTTGACAAAGTCACTCAGGAGAGGAATAGAATTAACTTTGCTAGAGTACTAGTGGAGGTAGACCCTGCAGTACTGCCTGAAGAAGTTTTCTTTGAGGATGACAGAGGGAATATAATCACCCAAGGTGTAGCATATGAATGGAAACCGGTGCTATGCTCCAAATGCTCAATGTATGGCCATGATGGTAAGATGTGTAGAAAGAATATTAAAAAGCAGTGGGTTGAAAAAAAGAAGCCGACTAGAGAAGAAATTGAGGCTCTGGATGATAAGCTCAAAGCTCAGGTCCAGAATGATGGAATTAACACTGAGGAGGATATGGGACGTTCCATAGCTGGTGGGAAGGGTTCAGAATCAGAAGAGACTCTGGTTGACTTGTCTACTCCTTGCTTACAGGGTAAAAGTAATGCTGGTGATGTAACGGGTCAAGACAAAGGGTCAGATCAAAGGTGGGCTGATGGCAAGAAGGTATCAGGAACTATGGTAGGAGTTGAAGCTGCTGCAGGGAAATCATATAAGAATAGCATGAACAGTGGTGGTATTGATCCAAATGCTATCAATGATAATGAGCAGGGAGGTCCTTGGACCCCAGTAAAAACTAGAAGCAAGACTCAGCTGAGGGGTGGGGGTACTCACCTACAGCATCATGGATAGAATTGCTTTCTGGAATATTAGAGGGCTTAATGGGCCCTCTAAACAAAAGGAAGTGAGAGACTTCCATAAAATGTATAAAGTAGGGTTATTAGGTGTGTTGGAAAATAAATTAAGGAATGATGCTATTGACTCTGTGATGGGAAATATAGCTCCAGGCTGGGTTTTTTTTTGCTGATTCTGATTATTGTCCAATTGGTAGATTTCTGGTGTTATGGAGGAAGGATATGTTTCATGTTATGATAATGGCTAGATCTGGTCAATATACTCACTGCTTGGTTACTGAGAAAGTGTCCAACAGGTCTTTCTATGCAACTTTCATCTATGCTGCAAATGACCACTTGGAAAGGAAGGAGCTTTGGGAGGTTATAAAAGGGATTGAAAGGTTTGTGGATCTTCCCTGGATTTTTCTTGGTGATTTTAATTCTATGATTCAGCCTGATGAGAAACTTGGAGGGATCCCTCTAGATCTGAGTCAGTATGAGGACCTAAGGGATTGCATGCTGGAGTGTAATTTGGTAGATTTAAAGGCTAAAGGTAATTATTTTACCTGGTGTAATAAACAAGATGGGGCTAGTAGGATCTATTGTAAACTTGATAGAATTGTGGTTAATCAGAGATGGATTGAAGCATGGCCAGACTCTGAAGCTAACTTTCTAAATCCTGGGTTATCAGATCATTGTCTAGTAGTTCTTGAGTGGAATCAGAATGTTGAGATCAAAAGGACTAAGTTCAAATTTTTCAATATGTGGGGTGATGATGATAGATTCTTAGCTATTGTCCAAAATGTGTGGAGTAAACAAGTGGCAGGTAGGAAAATGGTACAAATCATGAAGAAGCTCTATTATCTTAGGAAGGATTTTCTTATTCTCAATAAATCAACTTATGCTGATATTGTGAATAAAGAGAAGGAATTCAGAATGAAGTTAGAGGCTGTTCAATCTCTTCGGAGTACAAATCCTACCAATACCAAGCTTCAGCAGGAGGAAAAGGAGACTTTAGCTTTGCACAGGAAAGCTAGTTTAGCTGCTTTTTCCTTTCTCAGGCAGAAAGCTAAGCTAAACTGGATTCAAGAGGGTGATCAGAATACTACTTTTATTCATCAAGCTATTCGGCAGAGGGCAAACAGGAATCGAATCATTTCTGTGTCTGATGGTAATGGGAATTATGTCACTGGCCAAAAGGAAATTTCTGAGCAGTTCTCCAATTACTACATCAGCCTTTTCACTAGGAAGCAATTTTATCATTGGAATGAGGGGATTATTGAGGGTGGCTCTGTGTTAAATCCTGAACATCAGTTATCTCTCTTGCGACCTTTTTCTGATCAGGAAATTAAGGAGGTGGTGTTTTCCATCCATAAGGACAAAGCACCAGGTCCTGACGGATATGGAGCTGGTTTTTTTAAAGCTGCTTGGAGTATAGTAGGGCAGGATTGCATAGAGGCTATAAGGGAGTTCTTTGCTAGCTCTTTTATGCCAAATAATCTCAATGCTACAAATCTAGTGATGGTGCCTAAGGTGGACAGTCCTTCTCAGGTCAAGGACTACAGGCCTATTGCTTGCTGTAACTTCATCTATAAATGTATTTCTAAGCTTCTATGTTCTAGGCTGAGTATGGTTCTGCCTTTTATTGTTCAAGAGAATCAGGCAGCTTTCATCAAAGGGGAGCTTGTATGATTCATTTTTTTGCTTGTGGTCTAATAAATTTTTTTATTTTACCAAAAAAAAAAACTTAAAATTAATTATTACTATAGCTTTTGGACAAACACTATTTTCTTAAAAATCTTTGACATCTTAAAAATATACGTAAACTCTTAGAAAATAAATTACTCCTTTAAAAATCCAAAACTTTTGAAAATCAAACACAGACTACAGTATTAGGAAATCACTTTTTCTTTTTAGCTTTTAAATCATGAAAACTTTTTCCAATCGAAATATAACTTTTAAAATATAATCATAACATCCTTAAGAATAAATCTCAATTTTTCCTTTACTATAAATATCACTTCTAAGCACCTTATAACAACTACCATGACCATATTATACATACAACATGAATTTAAAGTATTTTTCTTTTGATGCAAATTTTAAATCAGATCAAGCAGTAAACAAATCTTGCAAAATCATGTTACAAACACATATAACTAAATGAGAACATAGATTCAAGCATTCAAAGTTCAAAGTAATTTTTCTATCATTAATTAGATTAAATTACAGACTACAAGCAGATTACAGAAAATTCATTTTCAAGCATCAGTACATTCACAAAATCATTTTTACACATCCTTTAAATTTTTAAATACTTATAATAAAGATTTTATTATAAAGCATACATTACCAATTATCTCAAAAATGATTTTAATCCTTGATGCAACTATTTTACAATCTTGGACAGCACATACAGAATTTCTAAAAAATCAATTTTCTCCTAAACAGTTCATCGAAAACACATGCCACTTTTTCCTAAGTGTAACACCCCGATTTGGAAAACTCGAAACAAACACTATAAAATGCCAATTGATTCTTTTTATGAAAAATAGGGTGAATTTTTTTTTTTTGAAAACAATAATAAGTCTCAACGGTCAAACTTTCCAAAACAAGGCATTACTTTCAAAACTTTTTTTTTTCTCAAAAACGTTTGCTGAAGTTTCTGAAAACAAATTGATGTTGGGAACTTACTTTCAAAATATAAGTAAAAACATTCTAGTCTTTTAGAAAACATATTTGATGTGCTTAAAATAGTTTGCTTGTCTGACTATGACAGTCCTTCAGAAGAACAGTTTGAAAACAGATCATAAAGACTCTTTTAAAAGTGGTCACTGTAAATCAGTGGTGCCATTCTTACATAACATTGTTCTTACCAAAACATTTCAAAAGAAAAGGGGTACACTTGATAAGCATATCATACAAGGGTCCATCGGGAACCTAATTATAACTACTAAGCAGCGTCCCCTTCTCGATCCGCAACGTAAGTTCCCAAAAGCAGTCTTCGTCATCCAACAGCAGCCCTCTCGTCAGCGCATCACGATCAGTAGGTCCTTCTTCCAGGAGAAGTCACACCAGCTCCACCATCTTTTAGAACCAGAGTTTCGTCATCACATGTGTACAAGAAGTTGAGAGAGTAAGTTACCCGAATGGAATTACTCCCATCGACTTCTTAGATTTACACTAGCGACGTATACCAGAACATAACAAACAATACAACAAACAATACCACATATAATTATGCAGGATGCATGAGAATGCAATGCAATCGTCGCATTATCTAACACTTTATCTTTCACTTAAGGGAATTTCTTAATTAATTCATCTCGCAAAGTCGAATTTCTTAAACAGCTTGTCTCGCAAAGTCGAAGTATCCTTGTCCTCATATTCTTGAGTCCATAATATCGGGAATTCAGGCTTTATCATTTTGGTTTCAGGTTCAGGTTCGAGTCTACATCTCCTCGGAATCCATCCACCTAGTTGGAAGCAATCAGAAGTACAGGATCTCTAACCACACCGGCTCCGGGAGACGACACCAAAATATAATATAAAATGTCCGGGAAAGAAATGTCATGACAAGGGTGTCCACCTCCACCGTGTTCAAGCATCCCTCTCCTGATCCTTATTTAGTCAAGGGGGTGTCAGTCATCCGTCTAGTGATCATGCAGTACTTCAGCTACGACACCAGACTACCTACCCAACCTCAGATGGTCAACCCAGGTCACTGTAGCTTTTTCCCGCCTAGACAGACTTCTCTCAGGCTTTTTGATGAATCACCATCATTGCCTTCCCCTATCCTAATCATCAAGTGATTACCACGCAGGTAAACACCGTATCTTCCTCTCCACTACTTCGGGTAAGGGTTTTAAGTCGTAAGGTTATATTCGATTGTCCTAACGTCGACCCATCCTAAGTCTTCTCCGCTATACAGCACCAACCATATGCAGAATGCTTCTGTGGGACTCGACTACTAAGTCTGACGGGCTCCGACCATATAGATACACTCTCAACATATGGCTACGACCATATAGATACACTCTCAACATATGGCTACGACCATATAGATACACTCAACATATGGCTACGACCATATGGATACACTCTCAACATATGGCTACGACCATATAGATACACTCTCAACATATGGCTACAACCATATGGATACACTCTTGTAGAGTTCAGCAATCGTTGCGTCTGGCCCAAAGACATCGTCGTCGTCATTATATCATCAGCTCGATCCACGTGCTTGGCGCATCAGCATCATCCGGTTCCGCCGCGTGTTTCATCCCTTAGAGTCTCGCTCTATTCGTTGGGGAATTTCTTATAGTTTTCTATGTCTTATCTATTATCGCGGGATTATGCATTATGCACATGCAATGATAATATAAGAAACAATACATTTCAACATAAACAAATATATCAATCAATCAATACCATGTGATGGTATAGGTCTGAGTCTTCGTATACCACGATACAAACAATCACACAATTTATCGGGTATACTACTAGCTACGATAGACCTTTACTCCGACTTTGAGAGAGTACGGAGTGTCCTAGCATACTCACTAGACACCAAAGTGTCTTAGGATAACTTCTCTCTCACCTGGATTCGCAGTTACCAATTCTATGAGTTCTGAATGATCGGCTTCCTTCTTAGTCTGCCCGACTCCAACTTCTTTCAAGTCCCATAAGATAGACACATGAGTATTAAACTTTATTTAATTATTATTCTTAAAATTATTCTCAAAGCAACTTAAGAAAATCCAAACTTTTATCTTTGTTTTAAAAGAAATCAAAACATCAATTCTTTCGCACAAATTTTTCCAAAATCAAACACTAACTTTCATACTTTAAAATCATGAGAAAACAATCAAATAAATCAATTTAATTAAAGAGTTTCTTTGCTGGTCTCTTTTGGACAGCAATGAATTTAACTTCGAAAACATCGAAAAATTGCATTTTTCAAACCAATTTTGTCTTATATCAAATACCCATAAAAACTTAACTTTAAAACACTTTGAAACACTTTTAGAATAAGAAACACAACTTAGAAAATTCTGGACAGCATCATGTCCTAAGTTTTAAATTCAATTTCCATTGTTTTGAACCAATTTAAACACATAGATAAACCAAGCATCTTGAAAGCATTGAAAGCAATCAAATAAACACCTTGATCAACATTCTATCAAGTTCAAACACTTGGAATCACATGTGGACAGCATGATACTCAAATAGAATAAATCAAACAAACATTCATTTATTTCAAACATTACATAATCACAAGTCATGAAATCAAGTCAAACATAAGCATGCTCACATACTTGTTCATGCATATATCTCAATCAAATAAGGTAATCACACTTGTGAACACATACACAACCGAATCATGCATCACACATAAACACTCAAACATAATTTCATGACATCAACATATACACATTCAAGGAAATTTAACTCAAAGTCTAAGGTCCAATCCGTGACCTTGACTAGGTTTTCTCAAAAACACTTTCAAAGAGTCAAGACTTCTAAAACAATTTTAAATCCCATAACAAGTTCACATAATTCATCAAGTAAGTAAAACATAATCCTAGCATGCATTTCCTACATAAAACCGTGAGCATCAAGGAAATTTCTAAACAATTTTCATTTCACATCAAACACTTAAGATCAACTCAAAGTTCATAGAAATCACATATTCATCAATTAAACATAGGAAAAAAATCTTAATCCTTTTCATTTACTCATACAAACCGTGCCTAACATAGAAAATCACACAACTTCTATTCATTTAAAACATCACTAAACTTCAAGATCACAACATGCAAAAGATCAAGCAAAAGAAAATCAAACTTTCACTTACAACAACATCAAACCGTGACCAACATACGGAAAATCATCAAGAGAAGTTCAATCATTTTCAAGGATCTTAACATCAAAACTCAAGCATCAAACATATCGTGGTTTAGGCATGGATCTAAACATGCATGCAAACAAAAACACTTTTAAGAACTCAAGATCATAAGAAAAACACTTTCTTAACAAAACTTCAAGATCAAGCTCAAAGATCAACATGCATGTAAAGGGAATTACTAGATCTAACATAAAAACAAACATGCATCACACTTTTTCAAAAAAAAATCAAGCTTTTGAAGAAGATCATGGAAAACGAAAATGAGTCAAGTAAAATAGGTTTAAGCTTTTAAGAAATCATGAAATGAAATGCTTACTTAATTAGAATTTCAAAATCAAGTCCAATTCTTAGTGTTGATCTTTGGTTTTCTCTTCCTCTCCTCACGGCTCACTCACTCCTCTCTCTAAGGTCCATGGTTTTTTCCTCCTCTTCTTCACTAGTTTGGCTTGATCTTGCTTAGGATGTGAAGTGTTCAAGGTTGGTTCTTCCCCTCTCTCAATTCGGCCACTCTCTCTCTCTCTTTCACTAAGAGTTTGATTTTCTCTTAGTGTTGTGTGTTGGGTTTTGGAAAAGAAGTGAAAGAAAGTTTGTGTTGATGAAGGAATGAAGAAGAACTCACTCACTCCCTAACGGTTTTGGTGGTGTTTGTTGATGTGTGTTGGTGTGGCTTGTGTTGATTTTCTAGGTCATGCTTTGGTCATCTTGATGATGTCATGTCCTTGACTTTTTGGCATGCAACTTGGAGACCTAGTGGAAAAACTTGGTGGCCAAGTAATGCTCACATGTATTCGGCCATGGGAGGTTTAGGGTAGACTAGGTTAGCTTAATTAGGTTTAAGGCACTAATTAGGATTAGGGTAGGATTAGGAAAATTAATCTAGGTTTAGTCCACTAATCCTTAGTGATTAGGGCTTAATCAAGGATTAAGGTACTAATCAAAAATGTAATCATAGGTTTATGGAAAATTAATTCTAGGTTAGCTCACTAACCTTGAGGGTTTAGGGTTTAAGAGAGTGATTAAGTTCTTAATCAAGGATTAAGAACTCGATTAGGGTTTAATCAAAGATTAGGATACTAATTAGGGTTCCTAGGGATAACTCTAGATCAAGATGATTTGGACTTTGATTTCTTTGAAACTTAGAGAAAATAATTTTTCATCTTAAAATCATATGCATGAATTTATGAAAACAAAATCTTAATTAAAACCTTAAGAAATCAAACACAAAATCAACACACAAGAAAATTAAATTTCAAGGCATAAAACCCATCATGAAATCAAATCTCTTTTGATCAATTCTTAAATCAATTTAGGTTAAAACAATTTTCTTGATTAGGGACTTATCCATATCGTCATCCACAAAGCCGACCACGTCAACGACGTGTCATCAAGCAAGCGTATTGGCACTCCCAGAGGCCCTCCACATGTTTATCGAAACATGAATACGTCCTACCATCCAAACTCCAGAATGAATGCATTTTAGACTTAGGGGAAATTGATTAATACATTACTTGCCACCTAGGCTTAATTTTCAAAATGGATCGTCACCGAACGATCTATTTGTATTTATCAATTTCTCTAAGTCTTTGATCCCTTGAATTATCCTTAATAATTCCTTAATTAATTAAGTTAGAATTGAAAATGATGTTTTCAGATTCTGGGCATTTTACTCGAGTAAAGTTCAGAATACTCGAGAGTTCTGGAGATTTTCCAGATTACTCGAGTGTTCTTAAGCTTACTCGAGTGTTCATGTCTTTCTGAGGATTTGGGTTTTAATTTCAACAATTTACTCGAGTAGTTCATGAGTTACTCGAGTGTTCTTGGACTTTTCCAGAATACTCGAGTGACTTTGAATGACTCGAGTGTTTGACCTATAACAATCCTCAGTTCATGCCCGATACTCGAGTAACAGACAAAATACTCGAGTGTTCTTATTTAATTTACTTTATTTTGAACACGATTTACTCGAGTACTTTGCCATTTACTCGAGTGTTTCGCAGGTGACAGTATTGAAAACTTGTTTTAACATGCCATTTTCATTTCTACTCAATTTAAGTCCATTTCAGGGATCAACAGAGTTAACATATCATTAATCAAACATGTTACGACACTTATTTCAATTCAAAACACAGAATTGACAGAGAAATCATTGATTATGCATAAAAAGGCATTTTAACAACTCCATACCTCAAATCACACAATAAGCATAATATTCATGAAACAAAGCTCATTCAGGTTCACATGCATGATAACAAACTTGCTCAATACGGATTTAGAGCATGGATTGGTCTCCAAACCAAAGTTCCTATAGAATCTAAGCCCTTAGAGCCTCTTGGTGGCTCTCTAACACATTTAATGGATTTCAAACTCTATCTAGTGAATATAATTACTTCCCCTTACCTCTCAGATGTGAATCAACAGAAAGAAATCCAAGAAAAGAGCTCCAACACCAGAAATCAACTTGAACTTCACATGAATGACAGTTTTGAGTGCACCACTAAAACCGAATTGGTTTACCCACAAAATAGAGATAAGAATTGGGGAAAATTAGATTCCTAGACTCTCTACAACATCAACTAACTAAAGGAATTAAGTTTGAGACTCAGGGATTCACGAGCTTACCGAAATCGATGATCAAAGTAAGCTCCAGACACCAACTCAAGCAAGGACAGCTTCACTTCAAGCTTTCGATTCTCTCAATCCACACACTCAAACCTCACAACTTTGGTGTCTATACAAAGCTCGTGATGTGAGCTTTGTATTGGTGTATCACTCGAAGCCTAACACTTAGAATCAAAAGAGAATCGAACGAGACGAATTCGAAACCCTAACTATGTCAACACAAGCAAGATTGAGCAAAATTCCCACGAATTCGTGGTTGATAAGCTTATATAGACATGGAGAAGGCTCATGCAGTGCGACACGACATCCTTGAGCTGTTGAAGATGGTGTAATCGTGTCAACAAAGCGAACTCGTTGGCTGTGACTCATCAAACGCACTAACTCGTGCAGTTTGACCCAGAATACTCGAGTATTCTGAGTAATACTCGAGTATTTCGCCCAGATTTTGAAAAATAATTATTTTATTTACTTTCCCTCCAAAACCTTTCCTATAATTGCTTCTAGGTCCCAACCCAGGGACTAATATGCAAAATATACAGTTTAGGCATTTAAATTATTTATTAAATAATTTCTCACACATAAGCTAGTCATATAAACACATATTTTAATCAAGGATTAATATAGAAACTATTAATTATAATTAAATTATAATTAACATTTCATTAATCGGGGATTAAAATTTTGGGGTGTTACACTACTCCCCCACTTACAAGAAATTTCGTCCCCGAAATTCAACTCATACAAACAAGTCAGGATAATCCTGACGCATCTTATCCTCTAATTCCCAAGATGCTTCTATCACATCTCCATAACTCCAAACGACTTTGACCAAACTAATATCCTTCCCTCTAAGCTGCTTGATTCTTCGATCTTCAATATGAACTGGCACAGCTTTGAAGGTTAGGTTCTTATGAATTTCTAAGTCATCAGGTTGGATGCTAAGAACAATGGTGGGGTCATGGACATATTTCTTCAATTGAGACACATGGAATACATTATGGAGGTTAGCTAATGACGGAGGCAAAGCTAATTGATAAGCTACTGGGCCGATTCTTTTGAGAATTTGATAGGGACCAATAAACTTAGGCGATAGTTTCTGGGTTTTCAAGGCTCTACTAACACCTTTGGTTGGTATTATTCTAATGAACACGTGGTCTCCTTCAGCAAACTCTAAGGTTTTTCTCCTTCTATCAGCATAGCTTTTCTGCCTACTCTGAGCTGCCCTCATCTTCTCTTGTATCATTTTGATCTGCTCCGTGGTCTCTTGCACAATATCTTGTCCAATCAGAGAACTCTCCCCCACTTGAAACCAGCATAACAGCGTCTGACACTTTTGTCCATACAGAGCTTCAAATGGTGCCATTCCAATACTCGCGTGATAGCTGTTGTTGTACGTGAATTCCACAAGTGGCAACATTTGTTCCCAATTCCCTCGTTCTTCCAATGCACAAGCTCGCAGAATGTCTTCTAATGACTGAATAGTCCTCTCCGTCTGACCATCCGTCTGGGGGTGGTATGCAGAACTCAGTTTCAACCTTGAACCCAAGGCTCTATGCAGATCTTGCCAGAACTTCGACGTAAACCTAGGATCACGATCAGACACAATGCTCAATGGTACCCCATGAAGACGAACAACTTCCTTGATGTATAATTGAGTGAGCTTTTCCAATGAGTAGCGCATATTCACGGGAATGAAATGCGCTGATTTGGTCAACCGATCCACGATCACCCAGATTGCATCATGACCAGTAGATGTCTTTGGCAATCCCGACACAAAATCCATCGAGATGCTATCCCATTTCCACAACGGGATCTCTAAAGGAAGTAACTCTCCTCCTGGCCTTTGATGTTCCACCTTGGCCTTTTGACATACCAAACAACATGCCACATATTCAGCTACATCTCTCTTCAAACCAGGCCACCAAAATAGCTTCTTTAAGTCCTGGTACATTTTAGTGGCTCCCGGATGCATACTCATCTTACTCTTATGCGCTTCATCCAAAATCATCCTTCTTACTTCCAAATCATCAAGCACACAAATCCTCGTTTTAAAGCGAAGGATTCCATCCTTTCCTTCTTGAAATTCCAACGCCTTACCTTCTTGCATCAACTTCCTCTTTTCCATGAGTTTCTCATCCTTGTGTTGCAATTCTCGTATCCTTTGCAGAAACTCATTAGCAATCTGCAGCATCCCCAACTTGATACTTGTCGGTTCCACTTGCATCGTCAGACTCAAATCTCGAAATTCCTCTATCAGTGTCGCTTCTCAGACCATCATCGCACTGATGTGCATTGCCTTTCTACTCAATGCATCCGCCACAACGTTTGCCTTCCCAGGATGATAATGGAGCTCAAACTCATAATCCTTCAAAAACTCCATCCATCGGCGTTGCCTCATATTCAACTCCTTTTGATCAAAGAGGTATTTTAAACTCTTATGGTCACTAAACACCCGGAACGTAGTGCCATAGAGATAGTGCCTCCAGATCTTTAATGCAAACACCACAGCTGCCAACTCCAGATCATGAGTTGGATAGTTCATCTCATGAACTTTTAGCTGTCTCGAAGCGTAAGCGACAACTTGCCCATCTTGCATCAAGACACACCCAAGACCTTGTTTCGACGCGTCACAATACACATCGAAACTCTTCTGTGTATCGGGCAACACCAATACAGGAGACGATGTCAACCTTTCCTTCAACTCCCGAAAACTTCTCTCACACTTCTTATCCCATAAGAACGGTTGATCTTTCCTTGTCAACTTCGTCAGAGGCAGTGCAATCTTCGAGAAACCTTCGATGAACCTTCTATAATACCCAGCCAAACCAAGAAAACTTCTGACTTCCGTGGCCGACTTTGGTTGCTCCCATTGCAAAACCGAACATACTTTCGTTGGATCAACTGCTATCCCTTTATCTGAAATCACATGCCCCAAAAATTTAATCTCCTTCAGCCAGAACTCACACTTTGTAAGTTTGGCGTACAGCTGCTTCTCCTTCAAGATGCTTAACACTATCATCAAGTGTTCAGCATGCTCCTTCGGGCTCTTAGAGTAAATCAGAATATCATCAATGAACACAACCACGAATGAATCTAAATAAGGTCTAAAGATTCGATTCATGTAGTCCATGAAGATAGCTGGTGCATTAGTCAATCCGAACGGCATCACAACATACTCATAATGTCCGTATCGAGATCGAAATGCAGTCTTAGAGATATCCTCTTCTCTAATTCTGATCTGATGGTACCCCGACCTCAAATCAATCTTGGAAAATACTGAAGCCCCACGCACTTGATCCATAAGGTCATCTATTCGTGGCAACGGATACTTGTTCTTGATGGTGACCTTATTAAGTTGTCGGTAGTCGATGCACATCCTCATGCTACCATCTTTCTTCTTGACGAATAAGACAGGAGCACCCCAAGGTGACACGCTTGGTCGAATCATCTGTTTCTGCAGCAGCTCCTCAATCTGCTTCTTCATTTCCGCCATTTCCGGTGGTGCCATTCTATAGGGAGCGATAGAAATGGGACCAGCTCCCGGAACTAGATCGATGCCAAATTCTATCTCTCTTCTTGGTGGCAAACCAGGAATCTCGTCAGCAAAAACTTCCGAAAAATCTCTGACAACAGGGATCTCTTCCATCCTCGGACCACTCTCCCCCACCTTAGTGTTGAACAGACATATGTAACCAGAGGGTTTTGGGTTTCTATAGGTCACGAGTCTTCTATCACAATCAATGATCACTTGGTTTTGACTTAACCAGTCCATTCCCAAGATCACATCCAATTGTGCTAAGGGTAAGCAGATCAAATCTACTTTAGAGGTTTGTCCTAACACTTCTATACAACAGTTAAGACATGCTCTAGAAACAATTACAGGAGCATTGGTAGGGGTTTCTACCTTAAGAACATAAGGCATTTCAGACACAATCAAACCTAAGCGGTTTACACATTCATATGAAACAAATGAATGCGTTGCACCGGAATCAAACAAAACATGGCAAAACTGACCATTAAGCAAGTATTTACCTTGCACCAGATCAGAGGATCGATTCACTTCCACACCACTAAGGGTGAAGACCCTTCCTTGACTCACCGGTCTATCTGCAACTCCTCTTGAATTGGCCTTGGCTGGCTCCTTGCAATCTCTCGCAAAATGCCCCGGCTTTCCACAATTGAAACATCCACTTGTTCCCCAGCAAACACGACCATAATGGTTGCGTTTTCACTTGTCGCAGAATGGAGCTTCGCTCCGATAATTTCTTCCCTCAGAACCACCAACCTTGCCCTTGCCTTTCCCTCTGCGATCATATGGACCTTTACCTCTATTATTGAAACCCTTTCGTCTCTGTGGTCCATATCCTTGATTGTCCTTCTTTTCCACAACTTGCACCTCCTCAGCCTTGGTATCATCTTCATACATCCTACACATATCTACCAATGCAGGGAAACTTTGAATCCGCTGATAGCTGAAAATTGACTTCAACTTTGGCCTCAATCCACCTTCAAACTTGATGCACTTGCTCCTCTCGTCTGGATTGTTCTGGTAGTATGGAGAGTACTTCATCAGCTCTTCAAACCTTGCCGCGTACTCGCCCACATTCATGTTCCCTTGCTTCAACTGCAGAAACTCCACCTCCTTCTTCCTTCTCAGATCCTCAGGAAAATACTTCTGGAGAAACTTCTCCATAAATACTCCCAAATTATCTCCCTTCCTTCATATTGTAAAAGCTGCATGGTGTGATTCCACCAGTTCTCAGCCTCATCCTCCAGCATATAGGTTGCATATGCCACCTTCTGAGCATCCGAACACTCCAACGTTCTCAAAATCTTGTCCATAGTGTGAATCCATTTGTTGGCTTCCTCCGGTTTAAATCCTCCTTCAAACTTTGGCGGATTGCAGCTCCTAAAATCAGCCAGAGTCTTCGCCTCAGTGTTTCCCATATTACACTGATGAGGCGGGTTAGCCGGTTGAGATGGTTGCTGAGACTGCCTTTGCATGGCTTCCAATACCGTGGTGATTCGCTCCAACATCGCGTTGGTGTGATTTTGGTTTCTAGTTGCCATATTAGACCTGCGCTATGGGCTTATGGTCACATATGTTGAACTAAAGAAACTTCCATTACACCACCTATACTAAGGCTCTATCCTAAGCTTATTAGATCTACAATCAATTGCGTCTTGTACTCAAAAGAGACAAGATACAAACAATTCAGGGTATTCAAACCTTTAACAATCAAAATAACAGCATTCAAGGTAATAAGCGCTTTGGAGATACCTGCTTGATGTTGATGGCTACCTTTCTGGAACCACTTCTACTACTACAGGATCTGACTTTTGCTCTGATACCACTAAGTGTCACACCCTTCGTTATTACCCAAATGTAAACTAATAAATATGCTTTTATATTGGATAATATATATGGACTTGTGAGTGTTAAGAAAATAGGTCAATAAAATTTTTCTTTTAAAGCGGGTGCACGAATCGTCACTTGAAAGTCTTGGAGAATAAAGTCTATATTATCTCAAAATCATTGTATCGAGTTCGGCGATTTCTAAAACCTTTTCGCAAATAGAGTAACATTCGATCTTTTAGAAGATATCTTTGTATCAAGTAGTTTAAGCTACCCTTGCTTTATACGATAGAACTGATACCATTTACAGCCGAGCTCTTAAACAGATTAAATCAGAGTAAGCGGAAATTACTGGACTATGCAACTGATAGAATATAAACATAGGTTTTCATAGATATAGAGAATCATAAGTACATAGCCCATGAGTAAAGTCTCCAAGTTTCAAAATATACAAGTCCATCATTAGATCTATATAACAGTGTAACTACAAGCTCTAGAGTGCTCCAAAAGTATATCTACAATATATATACATAACAAAATGTATAACTCTAGGAATAGTCACATAGATCTGGCAGCATCAGATGGAGTAGTAGTAGCAGTAGTCTCCCAAAAGTAAAGTGAGTAAGGTAGTAGCATCATCATCACAGCAGCAGCAGCAAATCTCCTCCACACACCGGATCCTCAGATCCACACCATACACCATATACATGTACCTAGGGATCGTCGTCCCTACAGTCACTCCCAGTAGAATGCACGACAGGCTCGCTCCCACTCTCGTCCTCCACCGAATACTCCTCGATCTCATCCGAGGGAGAGTGTACCCTACCACTGGGTACCGGTTCAGGTGATGGTGAAACCCTGACTGGGCTCCTCGGATCAGATAGGGGAGTCTCCTCGCGGACGACTCTCGAAGTAAAAGGGTGAGAGCGGGTAGGTCGAAAATGAAAACTATGGTAAGAGCGAGCTGGTCGCATGGGAGGTGGTCCATGATAAGTATAAAACGGGGGTACATGCATAGTGTATATGATGGGAATCCTAAACCTACGAGGACGGAATCGCATCAGCGGATTAGGGTGGTAGAATGTGAACTCTACCTCCCCCTCATACACCGTGCGATGGTCCTCATAGATCCATACGCCACTAGGAAGTGGCCGGATCTCGATGCAAGCAATGTAGCGAGACATCACCTACAAGGGCATAGTGGTAAGCAATTCTACTCACATAATCAATAGAGAATAAATCATGCAACATATGAAAGATAATAATGCATCAATTAATAACAATCACAATTAGCATTTAGCAAGTATCAGATGCACATAGGATGTTCACACTTAATTCAGGTATATCAATTGCATTAGGTGAATGACATGATGCATGACTTTAACTCTCAACTTATCTCCACATTTTCTAAGTCACTCTCTGACGTCCATCCCTGACAACCCAGCACTCCACAGTGCGTTGTATTCCTAGGTATACAACAATTCGTACATTCACCTAGAATGTACACGTCAAGCTTGGTATCCATGCCACCCGAGCATATCCCGTCATCCAAACGGATCGTCATCCAAAGGATATCCATATCGGCATCCACAAGGCTGACCACGTCAACGACGTGTCATCAAGCAAGCGTATTGGCACTCCCAGAGGCCCTCCACATGTTTATCGAAACATGAATACGTCCTACCATCCAAACTCCAGAATGAATGCATTTTAGACTTAGGGGAAATTGATTAATACTTTACTTGCCACCTAGGCTTAATTTTCAAAATGGATCCTCACCGAACGATCTATTTGTATTTATCAATTTCTCTAAGTCTTTGATCCCTTTAATTATCCTTAATAATTCCTTAATTAATTAAGTTAGAGTTGAAAATGATGTTTTCAGATTCTGGGCATTTTACTCGAGTAAAGTTCAGAATACTCGAGTGTTCTGGAGATTTTCCAGATTACTCGAGTGTTCTTAAGCTTACTCGAGTGTTCATGTCTTTCTGAGGATTTGGGTTTTAATTTCAACAATTTACTCGAGTAGTTCCTGAGTTACTCGAGTGTTCTTTGGACTTTTCCAGAATACTCGAGTGACTTTGAATGACTCGAGTGTTTGACCTATAACAATCCTCAGTTCATGCCCGATACTCGAGTAACAGACAAAATACTCGAGTGTTCTTATGAAATTTACTTTATTTTGAACACGATTTACTCGAGTACTTTGCCATTTACTCGAGTGTTTCGCAGGTGACAGTATTGAAAACTGGTTTTAACATGCCATTTTCATTTCTACTCAATTTAAGTCCATTTTAGGGATCAACAGAGTTAACATATCATTAATCAAACATGTTACAACACTTATTTCAATTCAAAACACAGAATTGACAGAGAAATCATTGATTATGCTTAAAAAGGCATTTTAACAACTCCATACCTCAAATCACACAATAAGCATAATATTCATGAAACAAAGCTCATTCAGGTTCACATGCATGATAACAAACTTGCTCAATACGGATTTAGAGCATGGATTGGTCTCCAAACCAAAGTTCCTATAGAATCTAAGCCCTTAGAGCCTCTTGGTGGCTCTCTAACACATTTAATGGATTTCAAACTCTATCTAGTGAATATAATTACTTCCCCTTACCTCTCAGATGTGAATCAACATAAAGAAATCCAAGAAAAGAGCTCCAACACCAGAAATCAACTTGAACTTCACATGCATGACAGTTTTGAGTGCACCACCAAAACCGAATTGGTTTACCCACAAAATAGAGATAAGAATTGGGGAAAATTAGATTCCTAGACTCTATACAACATCAACTAACTATAATCAACTAACATCAATTAACATTTCATTAATCATAATTATAATTTAATTATAATTAATAGTTTTCAAATTAATCCTTGATTAAAATATGTGTGTATGTAATTAGCTTGCATGTGAGAAATTATTTAATAAATAATTTAAATGCCTAAAATGCATATTTTGCATATTAGTCCCTGGGTTGGGACCTAGAAGCAATTATAGGAAATGTTTTGGAGGGAAAGTAAATAAAATAATTATTTTTCAAAATCTGGGTAAAACACTCGAGTATTTTCTGGAATACTCGAGTATTCTGGGTCAAACTGCACGAGTTAGTGCGTTTGATGAGTCACAGCCAACGAGTTCGCTTTGTTGACACGATTACACCATCTTCAACAGCTCAAGGATGTCGTGTCGCACTGCATGAACCTTCTCCATGTCTATATAAGCTTATCAACCACGAATTCGTGGGAATTTTGCTCAATCTTGCTTGTGTTGACATAGTTAGGGTTTCCAATTCGTCTCGTTCGATTCTCTTTTGATTCTAAGTGTTAGGCTTCGAGTGATACACCAATACAAAGCTCACATCACGAGCTTTGTATAGACACCAAAGTTGTGAGGTTTGAGTGTGTGGATTGAGAGAATCGAAGGCTTGAAGTGAAGCTGTCCTTGCTTGAGTTGGTGTCTGGAGCTTACTTTGATCATCGATTTCGGTAAGCTCGTGAATCCCTGAGTCTCAAACTTAATTCCTTTAGTTAGTTGATGTTGTATAGAGTCTAGAAATCTAATTTTCCCCAATTCTTATCTCTGTTTTGTGGGTAAACCAATTCGGTTTTGGTGATGCACTCAAAACTGCTCTGCATGTGAAGTTCAAATTGATTTCTGGTGTTGGAGCTCTTTTCTTGGATTTCTTTCTGTTGATTCACATCTGAGAGGTATGGGGAAGTAATTATATTCACTAGATAGAGTTTGAAATCCATTAAATGTGTTAGAGAGCCACCAAGAGGCTCTAAGGGCTTAGATTCTATAGGAACTTTGGTTTGGAGACCAATCCATGCTCTAAATCCGTATTGAGCAAGTTTGTTATCATGCATGTGAACCTGAATGAGCTTTGTTTCATGAATATTATGCTTATTGCGTGATTTGAGGTATGAAGTTGTTAAAATGCCTTTTTAAGCATAATCAATGATTTCTCTGTCAATTCTGTGTTTTGAATTGAAATAAGTGTTGTAACATGTTTGATTAATGATATGTTAACTCTGTTGATCCCTAAAATGGACTTAAATTGAGTAGAAATGAAAATGGCATGTTAAAACCAGTTTTCAATACTGTCAGCTGCGAAACACTCGAGTAAATGGCAAAAGTACTCGAGTAAATCGTGTTCAAAATAAAGTAAATTTCATAAGAACACTCGAGTATTTTGTCTGTTACTCGAGTATCGGGCATGAACTGAGAATTGTTATAGGTCAAACATTCGAGTCATTCAAAGTCACTCGAGTATTCTGGAAAAGTCCAAAGAACACTCGAGTAACTCAGGAACTACTCGAGTAAATTGTTGAAATTAAAACCCTAATCCTCAAAAAGACATGAACACTCGAGTAAGCTTAAGAACACTCGAGTAATCTGGAAAATCTCCAGAACACTCGAGTATTCTGAACTTTACTCGAGTAAAGTGCCCAGAATCTGAAAACATCATTTTCAACTCTAACTTAATTAATTAAGGAATTATTAAGGATAATTCAAGGGATCAAAGACTTAGAGAAATTGATAAATACAAATAGATTGTTCGGTGACGATCCATTTTGAAAATTAAGCCTAGGTGGCAAGTAAAGTATTAATCAATTTCCCCTAAGTCTAAAATGCATTCATTCTGGAGTTTGGATGGTAGGACGTATTCATGTTTCGATAAACATGTGGAGGGCCTCTGGGAGTGCCAATACGCTTGCTTGATGACACGTCGTTGACGTGGTCGGCTTTGTGGATGCCGATATGGATATATCGTTTGGATGACGATCCGTTTGGATGACGGGATATGCTCGGGTGGCATGGATACCAAGCTTGACGTGTACATTCTAGGTGAATGTATGAATTGTTGTATACCTAGGAATACAACGCACTGTGGAGTGCTGGGTTGTCAGGGATGGACGTCAGAAAGTGACTTAGAAAATGTGGAGATAAGTTGAGAGTTAAAGTCATGCATCATGTCATTCACCTAATGCAATTGATATACCTGAATTAAGTGTGAACATCCTATGTGCATCTGATACTTGCTAAATGCTAATTGTGATTGTTATTAATTGATACATTATTATCTTTCATATGTTGCATGATTTATTCTCTATTGATTATGTGAGTAGAATTGCTTACCCCTATGCCCTTGTAGGTGATGTCTCGCTACATTGCTTGCATCGAGATCCGGCCACTTCCTAGTGGCGTATGGATCTATGAGGACCATCGCGCGGTGTATGAGGGGGAGGTAGAGTTCACATTCTACCACCCTAATCCGCTGATGCGATTCCGTCCTCGTAGGTTTAGGATTCCCATCATATACACTATGCATGTACCCCCGTTTTATACTTATCATGGACCACCTCCCATGCGACCAGCTCGCTCTTACCATAGTTTTCATTTTCGACCTACCCGCTTTCACCCTTTTACTTCGAGAGTTGTCCGCGAGGAGACTCCCCCTTCTTATCCAAGGAGCCCCGTCAGGGTTTCACCATCACCTGACCCGGTACCTAGTGGTTGGGTACACTCTCCTTCGGATGAGATTGAGGAGGATCCGGTGGAGGACGAGAGTGGGAGCGAGCCTGTCGTGCATTCTACTGGGAGTTACTGGAGGGACGATGATCCCTAGGTACATGTATATGGTGTATGATGTGGATCCGAGGATCCGGTGTGTGGAGGAGATGTGCTGCTGCTGCTGTAATGATGATGCTACTACCTTTTTACCTATATTTTGGGAGACTACTGCTGCTACTACTACTGCATCTGATGCTGATGAATCTACGTGACTATCCCTGGGGTTGTATTTTGATTATGTATATATTGTACATATGTTTTACTCTAGGGTTATAGTATCATAGTGAGGTAGATCTGTTTATATGGACTTGTTATATTTTGGAACTTGGTGACTTATCTCATGGACTATGTATGTATGACTCTTTCGTATATATGAAAATCTATGTTTATATTATATCAGTTGCATAGTCCAGTAATTTCCGCTTACTCTGATTTAACTTATAAATGAGCTCGGTTATAAGTATTAATTGACGGTATCAATTTTATTGAACAAAGTATGGGTAGCTTCAATTGATTGTAAAATGCACAGAAATTTCTAAAGAACGAATGTTATCCTTCTTGAGAAAAGGTTTTAGAAATCGTCGAACCCGATACAAGTGTTTTAAAGGATTTAGAATTTATTCTCCAAGAGTTCCATTAGATGAATTGTGCACCCGCTTTAAAGAAAATTTTATTTACCATATTATCTTAGCTCACAAGTCCATATATTATCCAATATAATAGCTTAAATATTGTTACAATTTGGGTAATCCGGAAGGGTGTCACAACCTACAAGGGCATAGGGGTAAGCAATTCTATACACATGACCAATAGAGAATAAATTGTGCAATGTGAATATGTAAACATGCATCAAATAACAATAATTACATATAACAATTAGCAGTTAGTGAATGCACATAGGATGCTCACACTTGTTTCATTTATCATCATTAATTTAAATGAGTGGCATGATGCATGACTTTAGCTCTCAAGCCTATCTCCATCATACTATGTCACTCTCTGACGTCCATCCCTGACAACCCAGCACTCAACAGTGCGTTGTATTCCTAGGTATACAACAATTCGTACATTCACCTAGAATGTACACGACAAGCATGGTATCCATGCCACCCGAGCATATCCCGTCATCCAAACGGACCGTCATCCAAACGGTATAACCATATCGGCATTCCCTCAGCCGACCACGTCAACGACGTGTCATCAAGCAAGCGTATTGGCACTCCCAGAGGCCCTCCACATGTTTACCAAAAACATGATATACGTCCTACCAACCAAACTCCAGAATGAATGCATTACCTTACTTAAAAGAGATTGATTGATGTTTTATCCTTTTATTAATACATTACGTGCCTCCCGAGCAACGTATCATTATTCAAATGAAAACATCATAACATCAATCAATTTCTTCTAAGTCCAGGATCACTTGGTTTATTGTCCTCTAAGAGTTACAAAATGGCTTAGAATTGAAAATGATATTTTTAAGTATCTGACTAAAAATACTCGAGTTTTTCCCAACATACTCGAGTAGTTTATCATTTTCTAGATTCTACTCGAGTTGTTCATAAATATACTCGAGTAATTCTTGATATACTCGAGTATTCCATTACCCAGAATACTCGAGTAGTTCATACATTACTCGAGTGTTCAATCTGATTCCCAAGTTTGATTCCTTCATTCAAACGCTTTCTTCTTTAAAGATCAAGAAGAAAAACTCAACCCTTAAACATAGAGAGAGGAGGCCGAAGCAACCCTAAAGGGAGAGGAGAGAGTTGGAGCTTGAAGATTAGAGTTTTATTTAAGGTAGTTGTTAGGGAAGCTTCAATGTAATGATTTTAGTTTTGATCTTGTAATGGACCTTGCTTCAATTCAAATTTTTTATGATGCATGTATTTGTGTTCCTATGATCTTGAAGTTTAATCACCTTGCATGTTGTTTTTATGTGTTGATCTTGAATCTTTGTGCTTGAAAGTTTTGATCTTCCAACTTATGAGTTTTCTTCTTCACGGTTTTACTTGGAAATTGTGTTTGAGCTTATGTAATTGCTTGATATCTTTTGCATGTTTTGATCTATGATTAATCCTTGAAAAGCATGAAGTTTGAACTTGGCATGTCACTTAAATTATGAAGTCTTAATTCTCTTTTGATGCATGCTACCATTTTAAAAAGAAAATTATGATAATAAGTGTTAAAAGCGATTTTTGGTACAAAAAGGTATTTTCAACTAAATTTTGTGTGTGATGATGATTCCTTGATGTTTGGTAATTGTTGTCTTAAAGTGTGCATATGAAAATAGAACTCAAAACCTTATCCTTTGTGCATGGTGTTATTCGGCCAAACCTAGGAAAATAGGAAATCATGTTACATGCATGTTAAAACCTATGTGATCTAAAGATTTTTGATATGACCCATGATTTTATTATGATAAAGAATAAAATTAAAGTTTGATGAATTTTGTTTGGAGCTCACGGTTTTGCTCTTATAAATGTTAGAGTTATTTATTTTGTTTTGCATGTGTGTTCTATGGATAGACCTATGGATTTCAAGTGTAAGAAAGTCTAAATTTTTGATTAAAAACCTAAAAGTGATTTTGTGTTCCATTTGGTTTTAAGAACAAATTTTACTTAAGCTATTTTCTTTTTTTTTCTTTATGTGTTATTGTTTGAATAGTTTGGAGTGAATAAGATGGATTTGGCATGTGATTGTGTTGTTATGAGTTTGGATTATTTTCTATGACCAATTCGGCTTGGTTGAAAAATAGAGGAGCATGAGTTGATTTTCTTTGCATGATAATTTAGAGATAAAGCTAGTTGATTAGGAAGATGAGTAGCATAATTTTAAATGAAAGTATTCCTTTCTTTTGTTTATAATTATTCTTGGTGATGATGTTTGAAGTAGGATGTTGTGTCTAAATGATTATTTTCCCTATGTGTATGTTTTGTTTATGTATTAATAATTATTGATGTTTGAAGTTGTGAATATAACCTTGCCTTGTCTTATATAGATAGGATTCGGCCATGTATAGAAAAATAGGAATTTGTGTTTGATTCTTGTTTTGTATACATACATGAATCATGAATGATTTAACATGTTCAATATGTGTGTTTGAAAGTGTGAATATAGCCTTATCCTATTTAGAAGGGATTCGGCCATGTATGGAAAATAATGGGAGTTGTGTTTGGTTTTGTTTGATGTGTATGAATGATGTATGGTTGTGATA
The DNA here is from genome assembly GCA_037953625.1 of Crotalaria pallida. NCBI lineage: Eukaryota > Viridiplantae > Streptophyta > Magnoliopsida > Fabales > Fabaceae > Crotalaria > Crotalaria pallida. The sequence goes on from CM075653.1 coordinate 33,067,111, forward strand.
TTATATTTGTTTGTGTGTGTGTTTGAATGATTTAAGTGTTTAATGACTTTGAAAAGGTTTTCGACTTAATTCTGTTTTATTTTCTTTTGATTCGGTTTTTAAGAAAATAAAGTAAGAAGAATGATTTGATTAATTGAAAAGCATTGTTTTGAAAAGATTTTCATATGATCTCTAAAGAACCTTGTTTTAATTCAAAATATGTTTTATAAACTCACTATGTTTTTAACAAGTGTTTGAAAAGAATTTTCTGAAAGTTTTTATCTTCCTTAAAGGAATGTTTTACTTGATTTTAATTATGAGAAACCTAAAATTGATTTCAAAAGTGTTAAGAGGAAACAAATAACTGGTATTTAGGTAACATATTAAGTGTTTCGACCATCTCAAAAGTCGAAACTTAGTGGATCTGAGTCAGTAGCACGATGGCAATTGTCTGTTTGTGTGGCTACTCGTGTGAAATGGACAAAGACCACATAATATTAGGTAATTGAGTTTATATGATAATCTCTGAATGTAAGTGTGTTGTTTATTCGTTTATGTGATGAATTTATTATGCATGGTGAGATTGGAAATAATGTGAATAATAATGAATCAAATGAATACAAGAAAAGTAAGATTAAGTTTGAGAGAGAAATTGAGATGTTGTGGAATTTGTAATCAATAATGCATGAGAACTAACGATTATGATGTGGACGAGCCAGAGCTGGGAAAAGTGATGATGATGTGATGTGAGCGGAGCTGGGCTCCCTTCTGTTTTTGGTTTTAGTCTGGGACTAGTGTTGAGTTGAGCTTGCTCCTTCATTAGTGCTCAGCAAGTTCTTATTTTTGGGAAGAAGCTTAATGTTGAGTTGAGCTTGCTCCTCCATTAACACTCACCCAAAAATATGGTTTTTGAAAACGGTTTTTGAAAAGATAATTTTGAGAAATGTTTATGAAAACAAGATTTTTGAAAAAGAAGTTTTAAAAAGGGATCCTTTTGAGAATGTTTTGGAAAGGAGATTTTGAGCAGTGTGAAGCTAGATTTTGAAAAAAAAAATTTCAAAAAGGAATTTTATGAAAACCTTTGTGAAATGAGGTGATTTCAAGAACGGAGAGTGTTGAAAAGGATTGAGAAGTGAGACAGGAGTTTGTGACGTGACCCCAGCTCTGTGCTATGATGAGAGAAAGATTGTGTACGCACAACGCTTGAGACGAAGGAAGATGGATGTAGCGTGAAGGTACCAAGAGCGGTGAGTCAGCTGACTGTCATGGTGGACCCTCGATGCCTCGTCTATACGCAAGGATTGGATGAGGGCATAGCTGCTGGGAAGCGGACGGAATCGAGGCCGTCTCTTGCATGATATTTCCCGTGGACTCCGTCTTCAGTTAACTGGCCTAGTGGTAGTCCTTTTGTTTCCCAGAGGTATGTTGCATTCCCTGTATTTACTTAGTGGCATTGCAATTCCATGATGTAACCCCAAGCTTCTATGAACGAAATTTATTTTGGTGACCACCACTGTTTTAATTTAGAAAAGAAACGGGCCATGATAATTGAGTTGAGAAGGATTAGGTTGCAAAGCGTAGTGTTAGTAACACTTCGGTTTGGAACTTGAACTTCAGCATGAACTGTGAGAAAATCTTTGTACTCATGACAACGCTTTGAAATAACATGGTCCTCATACTCATGCTGCTCAACTACGTTACATGTTTTAAAAAAAAAATTAAAATTGGCCCTAATTTTCACTTAAAATGACTATGGTTTCAAGTTGCCAAATCGGGGTGTTACAGAAATGGTATTAGAGCAATGTTTAATCTAAGTAATTGAATACATGGGACAACATACTTCCTTGTGAGTCTCGTGTGCTAGTCTAGGATGATTAGAAATAGGGATGCCCAGGGGGTGTACACGTTGTTTGGGTTGTGTCAGAAATTCGTCGTAGATTTCGAGGATTCGAATCCTATAGCAAGACCTAAACTTATCCTTTGAGCTTCTCAATCTTTGATAGAACCCTTGCTTGTTGTGAGCCCTTTATTCAGAATAACCCTTGTACTCTTGATTTGATTTGAACCATGAGCCTACCTCATGTTGCTTGTTGCCCAAATTGATCTCTCAAGTAACCCCGAATCTTCCTAATTTGATTGAACCTGAATTTGTGAACTCAATTTATAAGCCTTCCCTATTGTTAAGCTATTTGATTCCCAAATTTTTGGTTATGACTTATGCCAGTCATGTAGCTGTCCCTGAATTAAAAATGGATTGTGAGGTGTTGATTGGTTAGATTTGCAATGTTTGAGGAAAGTATAGACTAGAAGGAGCAGATAAGGGAGATGTGTCGGTCATAAGGAAGAGTAAGGATGCCTTTTGAGTCTTTGGGTTAAGATGAAGGATCGTATGAGTCGGTTAGAGTTAAGTGTGAATGAGGGTAAATAGTCTAAGTTTTTGGTCTGGATAGTGTTGAGGCAGTAAGAAGTGCAAGGGAGTCAGGAGAGTTGTGACCCCAGAATTAGAGTTAGAAGGAGTAAATGATATGGTCTAGTGCTAATTGTTATTAATGATGTGGAATGGGGTAGACGAAGTGAAGACATATATGATTAGAATCCATAAGTAATGGTCAATGTTAGGATGGGTGATGAAAGTGTGACGGTAAATTGTGGATTAGAAAAGACCTGTTAGGAATGAAGACCTTTAATTAGATAGGTAATCCTAGGACTGAAGGAGATTCAATGGATTTAGACCTTAAGGTGAAACAGGAAGGATGGAAAAGGAGTTAGAATGCTCAAGCGGCTGCAATCCATAGGAAATAGAAGGAGTGAAGTGAGGCATATGTTAGCCATTGCTTGAAGCAAGGAAAGACTAGTTATGAACAAGATGAAGTTATAAGAGTGCATATTTAATGGAATCTAAGGCAATGATAGGATGAATTTGAATGAGGTAAAGAAAAGTCGGGTAAGGTGATTAGGAAGCATTAAGGATGGGGAAGTTGGTGAGAACCAAGTTCATGTTTGTGGTAGAGATATGTAGTGATAAGGATCATTAAAGTTGGGGAGTAGGTATAGATTTGAGGTTTTAAGGTGATCTGATTAGGCTGAAAGTTACTAGAAAGGGGTAAGTCGGAAGAGGATCTTTACAAATAGTGTCTTTGTTTAGAATGGCATAAGCATGACATTCCTTTTCCTATTGCTATTTGTTTCAGCAACCTTGAAAACCCTTAAAATTTTAACCCGCTTAGCAAAGCCTTGTCGTTATACACCATTGTATTTGACAATGGATTGACCCAAGAGACTGCTTCTGTTAAAGAATCATTTCAAAATTTTTATTTTCATGAGGGCAGCTAATAAATGGTACGTCGCAACAGTCAGTTCATATGAGAATGAGGAAGAAGACTGCTACAAGGAGCTACGCACTCTCGAAACGAGACGGTTCCGTGCATCATTTCTCGAGGACGAGAAATCTTCGAGTTGGGGAGAATGTAACATCCCGCATCTTCTGGACTCAAATAAATCCATGAGGTTTTAATTAGAAAGAATTTTTGAGAATTTAAGAAGGATTTTCAGAAAAATGTTTTAACAAATGATTTTCATTGAGTTTGATTTTATGAAAACCAAACTGTGTTTTGTTATTTGAGGTTTCTTAAAGAAACGAATTTCTTTGATTTGAGGTTTTTCTAAATGTTTCTTTTGAAAGCCCTTGATTTATGGGAACATACGGTTTTATTAAAATTTTGTAATATAATTGATATGGTTTATTGATTTATTTAAAGTTTGTATTTTGGAAATTTTGGATTTGTAAATGTGTGATTTGTGAATAAATGGTGTACGAAATTTAATTAGTAAAATTAAATGAATGATATGCATGAATTTTGTGAGAATATATGTTTGATGTATGATGTATGTGTATGTGTGTCGTGTATTTTGAGTGAGAAACATGAAATGCCAAAGTGTTGTATGCATGTATGTATATGAATAACCGAATATGTGTTAAATGTATGCATGATCCCATAATCTAATGCTATGTGTTGCTATAATGAAATGAAAATATGTGTATGATGTGCATGTGTGTGCATGTGTTCGGCCGAGTGTGGTTCAAGAGGGCCAAGAAGAGTTTATTTCTTAAGCATTAAGAGAGTAGAAAATTAGGTGGCAATCAAATAGAAAGCTTAGAGTGGTGAGTAATAAAACCTAGGGGGATGACTAATGGTGCCTAAGGTTGACTTTCCTTTCCCTTTTGTCTCCCACGAAGAAGACCCTCCCATGCAAACATTAGGAGTAGACCAAATTGCCCCACACCCATCCATTGAACCAAGGCTAAGAGAGGAAATTCCACCCCTTGTTTTGCCTTCATAGAACCGGGTGAGTGGGTGTGTTAGCCGTGATTCATTTCTCATTTCCTTCCTTCATTTTCTTCACCTTTCTTCCAACACAAACACATGAGTTCCAAGAGCACCTCAAGCTCTTGAGAACCTTAGAGAAAGAGAGGGTGGCCGAGAGGAGAGAATAGGAAAAGAAGAGAGAAAACTCAAATTCCCAACCCAACATACCTTTAATTCCTTCATTCAAATGCTTTCTTCTTTAAAGATCAAGAAGAAAAACTCAACCCTTAAACATAGAGAGAGGAGGCCGAAGCAACCCTAAAGGGAGAGGAGAGAGTTGGAGCTTGAAGATTAGAGTTTTATTTAAGGTAGTTGTTAGGGAAGCTTCAATGTAATGATTTTAGTTTAGATCTTGTAATGGACCTTGATTCAATTCAAATTTTTTATGATGCATGTATTTGTGTTCCTATTATCTTGAAGTTTAATCACCTTGCATGTTATTTTTATGTGTTGATCTTGAATATTTGTGATTGAAAGTTTTGCTCTTCCAACTTATGAGTTTTCTTCTTCACGGTTTTACTTGGAAATTGTGTTTGAGCTTATGTAATTGCTTGATTTCTTTTGCATGTTTTGATCTATGATTAATCCTTGAAAATATGAAGTTTGAACTTGGCATGTCACTTAAATTGTGAAGTCTTAATTTTCTTTTGATGCATGCTACCATTTTAAAAAGAAAATTATGATAATAAGTGTTAAAAGCGATTTTTGGTACAAAAAGGGATTTTCAACTAAATTTTGTGTGTGATGATGATTCCTTGATGTTTGGTAATTGTTGTCTTAAAGTGTGCATATGAAAATAGAACTCAAAACCTTATCCTTTGTGCATGGTGTTATTCGGCCAAACCTAGGAAAATAGGAAATCATGTTACATGCATGTTAAAACCTATGTGATCTAAAGATTTTTGATATGACCCATGATTTTATTATGATAAAGAATAAAATTAAAGTTTGATGAATTTTGTTTGGAGCTCACGGTTTTGCTCTTATAAATGTTAGAGTTATTTATTTTGTTTTGCATGTGTGTTCTATGGATAGACCTATGGATTTCAAGTGTAAGAAAGTCTAAATTTTTGATTAAAAGCCTAAAAGTGATTTTGTGTTCCATTTGGTTTTAAGAACAAATTTTACTTAAGCTATTTTCTTTTTTTTCTTTATGTGTTATTGTTTGAATAGTTTGGAGTGAATAAGATGGATTTGGCATGTGATTGTGTTGTTATGAGTTTGGATTATTTTCTATGACCAATTCGGCTTGGTTGAAAAATAGAGGAGCATGAGTTGATTTTCTTTGCATGATAATTTAGAGATAAAGCTAGTTGATTAGGAAGATGAGTAGCATAATTTTAAATGAAAGTATTCCTTTCTTTTGTTTATAATTATTCTCGGTGATGATGTTTGAAGTAGGATGTTGTGTCTAAATGATTATTTTCCCTATGTGTATGTTTTGTTTATGTATTTGTAATTATTGATGTTTGAAGTTGTGAATATAACCTTGCCTTGTCTTATATAGATAGGATTCGGCCATGTATAGAAAAATAGGAATTTGTGTTTGATTCTTGTTTTGTATACATACATGAATCATGAATGATTTAACATGTTCAATATGTGTGTTTGAAAGTGTGAATATAGCCTTATCCTATTTAGAAGGGATTCGGCCATGTATGGAAAATAATGGGAGTTGTGTTTGGTTTTGTTTGATGTGTATGAATGATGTATGGTTGTGATATTATATTTTTTTGTGTGTGTGTTTGAATGATTTAAGTGTTTAATGACTTTGAAAAGGTTTTCGACTTAATTCTGTTTTATTTTCTTTTGATTCGGTTTTTAAGAAACTAAAGTAAGAAGAATGATTTGATTAATTGAAAAGCATTGTTTTGAAAAGATTTTCATATGATCTCTAAAGAACCTTGTTTTAATTCAAAAGATGTTTTATAAACTCACTATGTTTTTAACAAGTGTTTGAAAAGAATTTTCTGAAAGTTTTTATCTTCCTTAATGGAATGTTTTACTTGATTTTAATTATGAGAAACCTAAAATTGATTTCAAGAGTGTTAAGAGGAAACAAATACCTGGTTTTCAAATAAAAAGTTTTATAAGTTGCTTTAATTTCAAGATAATTAAATAAGAATGATTTTAATAAGAGGGAAATATTTGAGTTCCAGTAACGATCGGGAAGCAGTTACGAACGTCGCAATGGAAACTAAGGAGCTCATCGAAGATCGTCATCGGTTGAGGTGAGAGAGAAGTTTCCCCCAAACACCGTGGTATTTAGGTAACATATTAAGTGTTCGACCATCTCAAAAGTCGAAACTTAGTGGATCTGAGTCAGTAGCACGATGGCAATTGTCTGTTTGTGTGGCTACTCGTGTGAAATGGACAAAGACCACATAATATTAGGTAATTGAGTTTATATGATAATCTCTGAATGTTAGTGTGTTGTTTATTCGTTTATGTGATGAATTTATTATGCATGGTGAGATTGGAAATAATGTGAATAATAATGAATCAAATGAATACAAGAAAAGTAAGATTAAGTTTGAGAGAGAAATTGAGATTTTGTGGAATTTGTAATCAATAATGCATGAGAACTAACGATTATGATGTGGACGAGCCAGAGCTGGGAAAAGTGATGATGATGTGATGTGAGCGGAGCTGGGCTCCCTTCTGTTTTTGGTTTTAGTCTGGGACTAGTGTTGAGTTGAGCTTGCTCCTCCATTAGTGCTCAGCAAGTTCTTATTTTTGGGAAGAAGCTTAATGTTGAGTTGAGCTTGCTCCTCCATTAACACTCACCCAAAAATATGGTTTTTGAAAACGGTTTTTGAAAAGATAATTTTGAGAAATGTTTATGAAAACAAGATTTTTGAAAAAGAAGTTTTAAAAAGGGATCCTTTTGAGAATGTTTTGGAAAGGAGATTTTGAGCAGTGTGAAGCTAGATTTTGAAAAAAAAAATTTCAAAAAGGAATTTTATGAAAACCTTTGTGAAATGAGGTGATTTCAAGAACGGAGAGTGTTGAAAAGGATTGAGAAGTGAGACACGAGTTTGTGACGTGACCCCAGCTCTGTGCTATGATGAGAGAAAGATTGTGTAAAGATAGCGATCGGGACTCACTGAAGGGATGCACGAAGGGTGAGCCGATCAATAGGATAATTAATTAAAAGACTCTTAAAAGACATTAATATACGCGGTGAGGTATGAGAGCGCGAAGTAGTGGAGAGGAAGGAACGATAGGTATCTGCGGATACTAAGGACGAGATTGCATTAGGGGAGGACAATGACGGTGATACGTCAAGAAGTCTAGAGTATGATTCTAGGCAGAACGACTCCACATGTGGCGCATTAACGTGGTGGGGACAGGGTCCAATGCCGTGGCAAGTTCTGCGAGCTCACTAGAAGCATATTGTCGCCCCCTAGATTGCAAATCGAGAACAGTGAGAGGGACTGGAACGGGGCATTGTGTTTGCCACTGCGAGGCAGTGTGCCATGTTTATTATGATTATGATTTGAGGCAAGACCTCCTGGTCTGGGAACATTTGTGTTGACAGCTGTTGGGCCCGCGTGGTAAAGGTCCTGTACTCATGTTTGCTTCCGACTAGGTTGGGTGGATGACCGAGGAGATGTAGACGTGTGTGCTAACTTTGAAAGCGACCCTCCTCAATGATGATTAAATTTCCCCGCATCATTGACGGATACGAATTCATAAAACTTAATTAAGAAAAGATAACTGATATTGTTAAGAAATAATTCTTAAGAGATGACTGGGAAAAGAGGATGAGATGGAGTCAGAGTTCGCAGCGGAAGCGATTGACGGAAGTTCTGTGGATATGTAAAGTTTTGAGAAAAGAAAAGTAATGAGGTAAAAGAGAGACTTGAATATGATTGCTTGTGTGTGTGGTTTGCCTATATGTTTTGTTATTTCTTAATATCTTACCTATTGTAATCCCACATCGTTGGCATAACATGCTTGGGAATACTTACTCTCTCGAGTCCTTTTGTTCTGTATGCTTGTTGTCGCGATGTTTATCCCCTACTCTATGGACCCTATCGGGTGTACGCACAACGCTTGAGACGAAGGAAGATGGATGTAGCGTGAAGGTACCAAGAGCGGTGAGTCAGCTGACTGTCATGGTGGACCCTCGATGCCTCGTCTATACGCAAGGATTGGATGAGGGCATAGCTGCTGGGAAGCGGACGGAATCGAGGCCGTCTCTAGCATGATATTTCCCGTGGACTCCGTCTTCAGCTAACTGGCCTAGTGGTAGTCCTTTTGTTTCCCGGAGGTATGTTGCATTCCCTGTATTTACTTAGTGGCATTGCAATTCCATGATGTAACCCCAAGCTTCTATGAACGAAGACCACCACTGTTTTAATTTAGAAAAGAAACGGGCCATGATAATTGAGTTGAGAAGGATTAGGTTGCAAAGCGTAGTGTTAGTAACACTTCGGTTTGGAACTTGAACTTCAGCATGAAGTGTGAGAAAATCTTTGTACTCATGACAACGCTTTGAAATAACATGGTTCTCATACTCATGCTGCTCAACTACGTTACATGTTTTAAAAAAAAATTTAGCCCTAATTTTCACTTAAAATGACTATGGTTTCAAGTTGCCAAATCGGGGTGTTACAAGGGTGCTTTTATTTTTGTTTGGGTCTTGAATTAGTCCTTGGGTTGGGACCTAATTGCAATATTAGAAAGGTTTTTGAAGAAAGGGTAATTAAATTATTGATTTTTGAAGTTTTAATGGCCCTGTAACCGGTTACACAATGAACTCAGAAAACTGGGTTAGTGCGTTTGATGAGTAATCACACGTTTTAACCCAGAATTCGCCACGAAATCATCTTAGTCTTAGTGGGGAAAGACTTGTCAACATGCATGGAGCTCTGATTTTGCTATATATAGCCTTGTGTTGATGAATTGAAACCCATTTTTGCTCTTGAATTGCTGAAGCTCTGTTTTAGGGTTCCATAGTTATTTTGTTCGATTCTCAGTCTGTGTTGAGAGTTAGAAAACGAGTGATACACTGTTACAAAGCTCACATCAAGGGCTTTGTATTGATATAAAGTTTGTGAGTTAAGAGTGTTGGAGCAAGGAGAAATCAATCTGAGAAGGTTGGAGTTAGAGTATGTCAACACTGGTTTTTCAGTTCTTGGAAGCTAAGTTTGAGTTCGGTTTTGGTAAGAATAGGTAATATCTTGACCTAAAACTGTGTTGGTTCTTTAGTATAAGTTGTATAGAACCCAAACTAATGGTTTTCCCTAATTTCTTTGGCTTTTTCATGTGTCAACTATTCTGGTTTTCGGACCCTGATTGGAAGTGTCATGACTCAAACCAGAATTTTTGGAAATCATGGTTTTCCTCCAAGATCTGTGAATACTCTCATCAAACACGATCTAGAGGTAAGGGGGAAGCTTACTATTTCCTAGATTGAGGATAAACATGTTTGATAAATAGGATGAGTCACCTAGAGACTCTAAGGGCATAGCTTGAATTGGTTTAATGGCTTGCAGGCCAACTTTAGATCATTTCTGATTTTGAGCAATTATAATATGATGCATGCAAGCTATTGTGATGACAGTTTCATGACTTAATTGGATATTATGTGAATTGATGCATTAAGTTGTGAAATATGTGATTTTTGCACTTTTGGTGAAGGATGATTTTGCATGCATGAATTTGTGATATGTTTAAGTGTTTAAACATGTGTACTTTAAGGTATTAAACTTTGGGTAATGATGAAACAAGGTTAGATTTGAGTACAATTGAAAATGGTGCTGAAAAATCAGTTTTAGTATGCTGTGCTGCATAATCTAACCGGTTAGAGCCTGTTTGTAACCGGTTAGAACCTGACAAAAATGAAAATATACAATTCTGGTTTTGTTAAGTAATTCTCATCATTTTTAATTGATACTTAAGGCCTATTAACACTGTTATTACCCTGTGATTGTTGGATATGAATTCCAAACTAGATAATTGGTTTATACCATAAAGTGAATGACAAATTCAATTGAAAATTGGGAAGTTATATGCAATTTGATGCTCATATTGTTAATGGATGCAAGATTAATGTGTTGCAGTGGGTAAACATATTAATATTAAGGTATTGTAACTCTGTGTATGGTTGAAATTGGTTAGATTTGAGTATTGGAAAGAATGGTATGCAAAACCTCACTTTTCAGTGTATTTTATGCATAGTTAAACATGGAAAAATGGATAAATGATTTTGTGTTTGAATGCATGTCAATGATTTACTAAGCCTTGCTATTTTCTTAGTATATTTTCGGTTTCCTTGAGAAAATGAATACTTGGATTGATTTTGCCTTGATTTGTTGCTTTAAGGTTCTATACGGTTTTGACTAGGAAGGAAAATGCATGAGTTAAATTGGTTTAAAATTATGTGCCTTTTTCTTGCATGTGTGTGTGTATTCGACCAAGCAAGGAAGAATTTAAGTGCATGACATGAATCATGATGATTTAAGTGTTTATGTATATAATTTTTCACCTATTTGTCTTTAATTCAATTCGGCCATGCATTGTAAATGTACTTAGGGAATTTTGTTTTATGAAAATAAACTTGTATGTTGATGCTTGAACATGGTTAGGTTGTTTGAAGCTTGTAAAGTTTGTATTTGTGTCTTATCTCCTTGGTTTATATTCGGTTTTGTGTATGTCAATATCTAAGTGATTTTATTCTTTGAAAACAAACTTGCATGATAATGCTTGAAGTTGATTAAGTGGATTTAAAGTGTTGGAAACTTGTAATCTTTAATTTATTTTTGTTTGTGCAATTCGGTTTCTTGAGTTTAAGTAGGTAAATATGAAAATGAAATTTTTTTGAAAGTGATTATGTGTTGTATAAGTGATTTAGTGTTGGTTAAGTGATTATATGCTTGGATTTAATTGCAAAATTGTTGTTTTGATGTTTTAAGGATTATTAGAAAAATTTGTGAATGTTGTTTGGCCTTGAGGTGCAATTCGGCTAAGGCATGCTTAGTAGGATAGGAATTTATTTTACTAAATACTAAGTGATATGTGAGAAGTATATGACCTATGTAAAGATAAAAGCTAAGTGTTTGTGTTTATTTTTAAGTGTTTGGTTTGGAACGAGGTTTGCTTACTAAATAGTGTTACTTGATGCTTGATGCCTATGTGCTTATTTGTTTAAATTTATAAAATGCATAGAGTAACATGAGCTACTTGAGTATATGGATTTATGTGTTAGGGTTTTGTGTGTCGTTAAGGAAATTAAACGATACTTGAAGGGTATTTGCTTATGTGCTAAACTTGTAAGAAATTAATTGATTTTAAGTTTATTTGCTTTGATTTATTTGGAATTTATTGGTTATGTTTGGTGGTTGTCCTAAGTTTTATTTTATTGATAAAGCTTGAATAATTTTAAAGTGTTAAAATGTTTGTCTTGAGCTAAAGAATGATTTGAAGCGAAAAGTACTTTTACGTTGTTTTCGGATTTTATTAAAGTGATTTTGCGAAACAGTTCTTTGCTGTCCAGAATTGTTAAAGTGTGTTCTTGATTTTTAAAATGTGTTCAAGATATGTAAAGCAAAGCTTTTAAGTGGTATTGGATTTAGGAAAAAGCTGGATTGAAAACGGTGAATTTTTCGGTGTTTTTAGATATGAATAAGGTGCTGTCCAAGGTGGACCAGCAGCCGGTATTCGCTTTTAAAATTTATTTGTGGATTATTTTCAATGTATTTTAAAGTACTTGGGTTGTCGTTTTACTTGGGAACGATTCGAGAAAAAGAAATATGTTTTCGGGTAAAAACAAGAGGATTTATTTTAAGTTTTAAAGTTTTGTGCAAGTAATGAAGAACGAATAATTTATTTGGAATTTTATATTAATACGTATTGTTTAATTTGAGGAAATAAAGGTACCGCTCTCGAGAGTGATCGTGGAAATCGGTGTTTCGTGGATTCTCAGAGAATTTTTGTTCGTAATCAAGGTGAGAATAATAGCTTATCTGGGATGTATGTCATGCTTAAATGAGTTTAGTTTTGATTGTTTAAATCGGAACCGTGATCGGATAAGGTTAAGTAGTGTGAGGGCAATTGGTCTGTGTGATTGTTTGGTTCCTCGCACGAAAGACTAAGATCACTATTGCATTTATGTGTTGTTACTTGATTAATTTATTTGAACCTGAGAATATGCAAATATTATGCTTGCTCATGCACGATGATTCATTCTGTTTTATTATGTTTAGCATGATGCATGCCCTTGAAAAGATGAGATTAGAAAGTGATGAATGAATGCCATGAGTTTGAGGAATTAATTATTGAAAGTGAATTCCTCTGATGAGCACCAAGTTGGATTTATGCTCTCTAAGATGAGTTTGTGTTGGCCACGAGAGTGATGCTCCGTGAGTCCGAGCCCTTAATGAGCAAGTGTTGTTGGAAAAGAATGAACGTAGGAAATGGTGGTTTAATTAGAGGTCGAGGTTCACCAAAGGATGGATAAGGGTGACTCATTCTCAATTAGGTTAATAAGTCTTATTAAAATATTTAAAAGACATTAATAATAATGCGGAGAGATGAGCATGAAGTAGTGGAGAGGAAGATACCTTGTCTATCTGCGGATATTCAGAAGTGTGATTGAGAAAGGGGACGGTGATGACGGTGACTCATCAAGAAACCTAGGGTGCTTTTCTAGGTAGAACTAGACTATATGTGATCGGGACTTAAGACCTAAGGGATCGTAGCATGTTCTGCACCGCGAACTAGAAAAGTACTGTCGCCCCCTTGATCAAATCTGAAGCGATGAGAGAGAACCTGAACAAGGCAGGCAGATCGATTTGTTGTTGGGACCTTGCGGTATCGCTTAAAATATTAATTGTCATTCGAGTATTCTGGAAAAGTCCAAGAACACTCGAGTAACTCATGAACTACTCGAGTAAATTGTTGAAATTAAAACCCAAATCCTCAGAAAGACATGAACACTCGAGTAATCTGGAAAATCTCCAGAACACTCGAGTATTCTGAACTTTACTCGAGTAAAATGCCCAGAATCTGAAAACATCATTTTCAATTCTAACTTAATTAATTAAGGAATTATTAAGGATAATTCAAGGGATCAAAGACTTAGAGAAATTGATAAATACAAATAGATCGTTCGGTGACGATCCATTTTGAAAATTAAGCCTAGGTGGCAAGTAATGTATTAATCAATTTCTGCTAAGTCTAAAATGCATTCATTCTGGAGTTTGGATGGTAGGACGTATTCATGTTTCGATAAACATGTGGAGGGCCTCTGGGAGTGCCAATACGCTTGCTTGATGACACGTCGTTGACGTGGTCAGCCTTGTGGATGCCGATATGGATATATCCTTTGGATGACGATCCGTTTGGATGACGGGATATGCTCGGGTGGCATGGATACCAAGCTTGACGTGTACATTCTAGGTGAATGTACGAATTGTTGTATACCTAGGAATACAACGCACTGTGGAGTGCTGGGTTGTCAGGGATGGACGTCAGAGAGTGACTTAGAAAATGTGGAGATAAGTTGAGAGTTAAAGTCATGCATCATGTCATTCACCTAATGCAATTGATATACCTGAATTAAGTGTGAACATCCTATGTGCATCTGATACTTGCTAAATGCTAATTGTGATTGTTATTAATTGATGCATTATTATCTTTCATATGTTGCATGATTTATTCTCTATTGATTATGTGAGTAGAATTGCTTACCCCTATGCCCTTGTAGGTGATGTCTCGCTACATTGCTTGCATCGAGATCCGGCCACTTCCTAGTGGCGTATGGATCTATGAGGACCATCGCGCGGTGTATGAGGGGGAGGTAGAGTTCACATTCTACCACCCTAATCCGCTGATGCGATTCTGTCCTCGTAGGTTTAGGATTCCCATCATATACACTATGCATGTACCCCCGTTTTATACTTATCATGGACCACCTCCCATGCGACCAGCTCGCTCTTACCATAGTTTTCGTTTTCAACCTACCCGCTCTCACCCTTTTACTTCGAGAGTCGTCCGCGAGGAGACTCCCCTATCTGATCCGAGGAGCCCAGTCAGGGTTTCACCATCACCTGACCCGGTACCCAGTGGTAGGGTACACTCTCCCTCGGATGAGATCGAGGAGGATCCGGTGGAGGACGAGAGTGGGAGCGAGCCTGTCGTGCATTCTACTGGGAGTGACTGGAGGGATGACGATCCCTAGGTACATGTATATGGTGTATGGTGTGGATCTGAGGATCCGGTGTGTGGAGGAGATTTGCTGCTGCTGCTGTGATGATGATGCTACTACCTTACTCACTTTACTTTTGGGAGACTACTGCTACTACTACTCCATCTGATGCTGCCAGATCTGTGTGACTATTCCTAGAGTTATACATTTTTATATATATATATATATATATATATTGTAGATATACTTTTGGAGCACTCTAGAGCTTGTAGTTACACTGTTATATAGATCTGATGATGGACTTGTATATTTTGAAACTTGGAGACTTTACTCATGGGCTATGTACTTATGATTCTCTATATCTATCAAACCTATGTTTATATGCTATCAGTTGCATAGTCCAGTAATTTCCGCTTACTCTGATTTAATCTGTTTAAGAGCTCGGCTATAAATGGTATCAGTTCTATCGTATAAAGCAAGGGTAGCTTAAACTACTTGATACAAAGATATCTTCTAAAAGAACGAATGTTACTCTATTTGCGAAAAGGTTTTAGAAATCGCCGCACTCGATACAATGATTTTGAGATAATATAGACTTTATTCTCCAAGACTTTCAAGTGACGATTCGTGCACCCGCTTTAAAAGAAAAATTTTATTGACCTATTTTCTTAACACTCACAAGTCCATATATATTATCCAATATAAAAGCATATTTATTAGTTTATATTTGGGTAATAACGAAGGGTGTGACACTTAGTGGTATCAGAGCAAAAGTCAGATCCTGTAGTAGTAGAAGTGGTTCCAGAAAGGTAGCCATCAACATCAAGCAGGTATCTCCAAAGCGCTTATTACCTTGAATGCTGTTATTTTGATTGTTAAAGGTTTGAATACCCTGAATTGTTTGTATCTTGTCTCTTTTGAGTACAAGACGCAATTGATTGTAGATCTAATAAGCTTAGGATAGAGCCTTAGTATAGGTGGTGTAATGGAAGTTTCTTTAGTTCAACATATGTGACCGTAAGCCCATAGCGCAGGTCTAATATGGCAACTAGAAACCAAAATCACACCAACGCGATGTTGGAGCGAATCACCATGGTATTGGAAGCCATGCAAAGGCAGTCTCAGCAACCATCTCAACCGGCTAACCCGCCTCATCAGTGTAATATGGGAAACACTGAGGCGAAGACTCTGGCTAATTTTAGGAGCTGCAATCCGCCAAAGTTTGAAGGAGGATTTAAACCGGAGGAAGCCAACAAATGGATTCACACTATGGACAAGATTTTGAGAACGTTGGAGTGTTCGGATGCTCAAAAGGTGGCATATGCAACCTATATGCTGGAAGATGAGGCTGAGAACTGGTGGAATCACACCATGCAGCTTTTACAATATGAAGGAAGGGAGATAAGTTGGGGAGTATTTATGGAGAAGTTTCTCCAGAAGTATTTTCCTGAGGATCTGAGAAGGAAGAAGGAGGTGGAGTTTCTGCAGTTGAAGCAAGGGAACATGAATGTGGGCGAGTACGCGGCAAGGTTTGAAGAGCTGATGAAGTACTCTCCATACTACCAGAACAATCCAGACGAGAGGAGCAAGTGCATCAAGTTTGAAGGTGGATTGAGGCCAAAGTTGAAGTCAATTTTCAGCTATCAGCGGATTCAAAGTTTCCCTACATTGGTAGATATGTGTAGGATGTATGAAGATGATACCAAGGCTGAGGAGGTGCAAGTTGTGGAAAAGAAGGAAAATCAAGGATATGGACCACAGAGACGAAAGGGTTTCAATAATAGAGGTAAAGGTCCATATGATCGCAGAGGGAAAGGCAAGGGCAAGGTTGGTGTTTGCTGGGGAACATGTGCGACAAGTGCAAACGCAACCATTATGGTCGTGTTTGCTGGGGAACAAGTGGATGTTTCAATTGTGGAAAGCCGGGGCATTTTGCGAGAGATTGCAAGGAGCCAGCCAAGGCCAATTCAAGAGGAGTTGTAGATAGACCGGTGACTCAAGGAAGGGTCTTCACCCTTAGTGGTGTGGAAGCGAATTGATCCTCTGATCTGGTGCAAGGTAAATACTTGCTTAATGGTCAGTTTTGCCATGTTTTGTTTGACTCCGGTGCAACGCATTCATTTGTTTCATATGAATGTGTAAACCGCTTAGGCTTGATTGTGTCTGAAATGCCTTATGTTCTTAAGGTAGAAACCCCTACCAATGCTCCTGTAATTGTTTCTAGAGCATGTCTTAACTGTTGTATAGAAGTGTTAGGACAAACCTCTAAAGTAGATTTGATCTGCTTACCCTTAGCACAATTGGATGTGATCTTGGGAATGGACTGGTTAAGTCAAAACCAAGTGATCATTGATTGTGATAGAAGACTCGTGACCTATAGAAACCCAAAACCCTCTGGTTACATATGTCTGTTCAACACCGAGGTGGGGGAGAGTGGTCCGAGGATGGAAGAGATCCCTGTTGTTAGAGATTTCCCAGAAGTTTTTGCTGACGAGATTCCTGGTTTGCCACCAAGAAGAGAGATAGAATTTGGCATCGATCTAGTTCCGGGAGCTGGTCCCATTTCTATCGCTCCCTATAGAATGGCACCACCGGAAATGGCGGAAATGAAGAAGCAGATTGGTATTATAGAAGGTTCATCGAAGGTTTCTCGAAGATTGCACTGCCTCTGACGAAGTTGACAAGGAAAGATCAACCGTTCCTATGGGATAAGAAGTGTGAGAGAAGTTTTCGGGAGTTGAAGGAAAGGTTGACATCGTCTCCTGTATTGGTGTTGCCCGATACACAGAAGAGTTTCGATGTGTATTCTGACGCGTCGAAACAAGGTCTTGGGTGTGTCTTGATGCAAGATGGGCAAGTTGTCGCTTACGCTTCGAGACAGCTAAAAGTTCATGAGATGAACTATCCAACCCATGATCTGGAGTTAGCAGCTGTGGTGTTTGCCTTAAAGATCTGGAGGCACTATCTCTATGGCACTACGTTCCGGGTGTTTAGTGACCATAAGAGTTTAAAGTACCTCTATGATCAAAAGGAGTTGAATATGAGGCAACGTCGATGGATGGAGTTTTTGAAGGATTATGAGTTTGAACTTCATTACCATCCTGGGAAGGCTAACGTTGTGGCGGACGCATTGAGTAGAAAGGCGATGCATATCAGTGCGATGATGGTCAGAGAAGCTGCACTGATAGAGGAGTTTCGGGATTTGAGTCTGACAATGCAAGTGGAGCCGACAAGTATCAAGTTGGGGATGCTGCAGATTGCTAACGAGTTTCTGCAAAGGATACGGGAATTGCAACACAAGGATGAGAAACTCATGGAAAAGAGGAAGTTGATGCAAGAAGGTAAGGCGTTGGAATTTCAAGAAGGAAAGGATGGAATCCTTCGCTTTAAAACAAGGATTTGTGTGCCTGATGATTTGGAAGTAAGAAAGATGATTTTGGATGAAGCGCATAAGAGTAAGATGAGTATGCATCCGGGAGCCACTAAAATGTACCAGGACTTAAAGAAGCTATTTTGGTGGCCTGGTTTGAAGAGAGATGTAGCTGAATATGTGGCATGTTGTTTGGTATGTCAAAAGGCCAAGGTGGAACATCAAAGGCCAGGAGGAGAGTTACTTCCTTTAGAGATCCCGTTGTGGAAATGGGATAGCATCTCGATGGATTTTGTGTCGGGATTGCCAAAGACATCTACTGGTCATGATGCAATTTGGGTGATCGTGGATCGGTTGACCAAATCAGCGCATTTCATTCCCGTGAATATGCGCTACTCATTGGAAAAGCTCACTCAATTGTACATCAAGGAAGTTGTTCGTCTTCATGGGGTACCATCGAGCATTGTGTCTGATCGTGATCCGAGGTTTACGTCGAAGTTCTGGCAAGATCTGCATAGAGCCTTGGGTTCAAGGTTGAAACTGAGTTCTGCATACCACCCCCAGACGGATGGTCAGACGGAGAGGACTATTCAGTCATTAGAAGACATTCTGCGAGCTTGTGCATTGGAAGAACGAGGGAATTGGGAACAAATGTTGCCACTTGTGGAATTCACGTACAACAACAGCTATCACGCGAGTATTGGAATGGCACCATTTGAAGCTCTGTATGGACGAAAGTGTCAGACGCCGTTATGCTGGTTTCAAGTGGGGGAGAGTTCTCTGATTGGACCAGATATTGTGCAAGAGACCACAGAGCAGATCAAAATGATACAAGAGAAGATGAGGGCAGCTCAGAGTAGGCAGAAAAGCTATGCTGATAGAAGGAGAAAAACCTTAGAGTTTGCTGAAGGAGACCACGTGTTCATTAGAATAATACCAACCAAAGGTGTTAGTAGAGCCTTGAAAACCCAGAAACTATCGCCTAAGTTTATTGGTCCCTATCAAATTCTCAAAAGAATCGGCCCAGTAGCTTATCAATTAGCTTTGCCTCCGTCATTAGCTAACCTCCATAATGTATTCCATGTGTCTCAATTGAAGAAATATGTCCATGACCCCACCATTGTTCTTAGCATCCAACCTGATGACTTAGAAATTCATAAGAACCTAACCTTCAAAGCTGTGCCAGTTCATATTGAAGATCGAAGAATCAAGCAGCTTAGAGGGAAGGATATTAGTTTGGTCAAAGTCGTTTGGAGTTATGGAGATGTGATAGAAGCATCTTGGGAATTAGAGGATAAGATGCGTCAGGATTATCCTGACTTGTTTGTATGAGTTGAATTTCGGGGACGAAATTCCTTGTAAGTGGGGGAGTAGTGTAACACCCCAAAATTTTAATCCCCGATTAATGAAATGTTAATTATAATTTAATTATAATTAATAGTTTCTATATTAATCCTTGATTAAAATATGTGTTTAAATGACTAGCTTATGTGTGAGAAATTATTTAATAAATAATTTAAATGCCTAAAATGTATATTTTGCATATTAGTCCCTGGGTTGGGACCTAGAAGCAATTATAGGAAAGGTTTTGGAGGGAAAGTAAATAAAATAATTATTTTTCAAAATCTGGGCGAAATACTCGAGTATTACTCAGAATACTCGAGTATTCTGGGTCAAACTGCACGAGTTAGTGCGTTTGATGAGTCACCATGAACGATTCTCGTGTGTTGACACGAAATCGTCTCCCTCAACAGCTCAAAGCACTCGTGTCGACTCGCATGATGTCTCCCTGTGTCTATAAAAGCCCATCAACCACGAATTCGTGGGAATTTTGGCTAAGGTTTGCATTGTTGAAGAAGCTAGGGTTTCGATTTCGTCTCGTTCAATTCTCTTTCAATTCTAAGTGTTAGTCTTCGAGTGATACACCAATACAAAGCTCACATCACGAGCTTTGTATAAACACCAAAATCGTGAGGATTGAGTGGGTGAGCTGAGAGAATCAAAGTCTTGAAGTGAAGTTGTTCTTGCTGGAGTTGGTGTTTGGAGCCTACTTCTATCATCGATTCTGGTAAGCTCCTGAGTTCTTGAGTCTCAAACTCAATTCGTTTAGTTAGATGATGTTGCATAGAGCTTAGAAATCTAGTTTTCCCTAATTTTTATCTCTGTTTCATGTCCAAACCAATTCAATTTTGGTATGGTGCTCAAACTGTCATGCATGTGAAGCTCAAGTGGATTTCTGGGTTTGGAGAGCTTTTCTTGGATTTCTTTCTGTTGATTCATGTCTGAGAGGTAAGGGGAAGTAATTATATTCACTAGATAGAGTTTGAAATCCATTAAATGTGTTAGAGAGCCACAAAGAGGCTCTAAGGGCTTAGATTCTATAGGAACTTTGGTTTGGAGACCAATCCAGGCTCTAAATCCGTATTGAGCAAGTTTGTTATCATGCATGTGAACCTGAATGAGCTTTGTTTCATGAATATTATGCTTATTGTGTGATTTGAGGTATGGAGTTGTTCAAATGCCTTTTTATGCATAATCAATGATTTCTCTGTCAATTCTGTGTTTTGAATTGAAATAAGTGTTGTAACATGTTTGATTAATGATATGTTAACTCTGTTGATCCCTGAAATGGACTTAAATTGAGTAGAAATGAAAATGGCATGTTAAAACCAGTTTTCAATACTGTCAGCTGCGAAACACTCGAGTAAATGGCAAAGTACTCGAGTAAATCGTGTTCAAAATAAAGTAAATTTCATAAGAACACTCGAGTATTTTGTCTGTTAGTCGAGTATCGGGCATGAACTGAGAATTTTTATAGGTCAAACACTCGAGTCATTCAAAGTCACTCGAGTATTCTGGAAAAGTCCAAGAACACTCGAGTAACTCATGAACTACTCGAGTAAATTGTTGAAATTAAAACCCAAATCCTCAGAAAGACATGAACACTCGAGTAAGCTTAAGAACACTCGAGTAATCTGGAAAATCTCTAGAACACTCGAGTATTCTGAACTTTACTCGAGTAAAATGCCCAGAATCTGAAAACATCATTTTCAATTCTAACTTAATTAATTAAAGAATTATTAAGGATAATTCAAGGGATCAAAGACTTAGAGAAATTGATAAATACAAATAGATTGTTCGGTGACGATCCATTTTGAAAATTAAGCCTAGGTGGCAAGTAATGTATTAATCAATTTCCCCTAAGTCTAAAATGCATTCATTCTGGAGTTTGGATGGTAGGACGTATTCATGTTTCGATAAACATGTGGAGGGCCTCTGGGAGTGCCAATACGCTTGCTTGATGACACGTCGTTGACGTGGTCGGCCTTGTGGATGCCGATATGGATATATCGTTTGGATGACGATCCGTTTGGATGACGGGATATGCTCGGGTGGCATGGATACCAAGCTTGACGTGTACATTCTAGGTGAATGTACGAATTGTTGTATACCTAGGAATACAACGCACTGTGGAGTGCTGGGTTGTCAGGGATGGACGTCAGAGAGTGACTTAGAAAATGTGGAGATAAGTTGAGAGTTAAAGTCATGCATCATGTCATTCACCTAATGCAATTGATATACCTGAATTAAGTGTGAACATCCTATGTGCATCTGATACTTGCTAAATGCTAATTGTGATTGTTATTAATTGATGAATTATTATCTTTCATATGTTGCATGATTTATTCTCTATTGATTATGTGAGTAGAATTGCTTACCCCTATGCCCTTGTAGGTGATGTCTCGCTACATTGCTTGCATCGAGATCCGGCCACTTCTTAGTGGCGTATGGATCTATGAGGACCATCGCACGGTGTATGAGGGGGAGGTAGAGTTCACATTCTACCACCCTAATCCGCTGATGCGATTCCGTCCTCGTAGGTTTAGGATTCCCATCATATACACTATGCATGTACCCCCGTTTTATACTTATCATGGACCACCTCCCATGCGACCAGCTCGCTCTTACCATAGTTTTCGTTTTCAACCTACCCGCTCTCACCCTTTTACTTCGAGAGTCGTCCGCAAGGAGACTCCCCTATCTGATCCGAGGAGCCCAGTCAGGGTTTCACCATCACCTGACCCGGTACCCAGTGGTAGGGTACACTCTCCCTCGGATGAGATCGAGGAGGATCCGGTGGAGGACGAGAGTGGGAGCGAGCCTGTCGTGCATTCTACTGGGAGTGACTGGAGGGATGACGATCCCTAGGTACATGTATATGGTGTATGGTGTGGATCTGAGGATCCGGTGTGTGGAGGAGATTTGCTGCTGCTGTTGTGATGATGATGCTACTACCTTACTCACTTTACTTTTGGGAGACTACTGCTACTACTACTCCATCTGATGCTGCCAGATCTGTGTGACTATTCCTAGAGTTATACATTTTGTTATATATATATATATTGTAGATATACTTTTGGAGCACTCTAGAGCTTGTAGTTACACTGTTATATAGATCTGATGATGGACTTGTATATTTTGAAACTTGGAGACTTTACTCATGGGCTATGTACTTATGATTCTCTATATCTATGAAAACCTATGTTTATATGCTATCAGTTGCATAGTCCAGTAATTTCCGCTTACTTAGATTTAATCTGTTTAAGAGCTCGTCTATAAATGGTATCAGTTCTACCGTATAAAGCAAGGGTAGCTTAAACTACTTGATACAAAGATATCTTCTAAAAGAACGAATGTTACTCTATTTGCGAAAAGGTTTTAGAAATCGCCGAACTCGATACAATGATTTTGAGATAATATAGACTTTATTCTCCAAGACTTTCAAGTGACGATTCGTGCACCCGCTTTAAAAGAAAAATTTTATTGACCTATTTTCTTAACACTCACAAGTCCATATATATTATCCAATATAAAAGCATATTTATTAGTTTATATTTGGGTAATAACGAAGGGTGTGACATATGTAATTATGAAGTACGTACGGATTTTATGTGGCAATGTTAAAATGCAAAGTAAGTATTTTGGTGTGGTTCGGTGGATGTGTAATGTGTTTCGTAACAACTCGATTTTGTGTATGGCACTGTTAATTATTCTTTTGACAAGCCGAACAATGCAATCTTTTGCGAATAGTTAAAGTTAATGGATTTTGGAAATAAATAAAATGAACCAAGCAAAGTACTATACGTGTATACAATTGTGTACTAAAAAAAATAGACCCTTATTTTTACTAATATTTTATTGAATAAAATGCAATATTTTTGGGAAACAAAATCGAGGTGTTACATAAAGATTTTTAAATTTCTTTACAAAAAATTAATTGATAAGATTGAAATAACAAGAGAAAAAGAAATTAAAGACGCAACGGTCATAATTATATGAGAGTACAGATGACTTTGTTTTATCTTCATTATATTTATTATCAATTTTGCTTTTTATAGCCCTATAATGGCATATCTTTTTATTTTTAGCAAACAAAGGAAAGCTTATGTTGTGAAGACACATTTAGACATTTCTATTTCTTTTATGTTAAAATTAAGACATTGAACGAGAACCCCAGAACCAAACGTTGACATGATGAGTTAATGAGTCATCAAACAACCAATTATATATCTTAAATAGAAGTGAGATTGTAATTCAAACTTGAGAGAAGGAAGAGAGAAAATAAAAATACCACCAACAAGAAAGGACAAAGGAAATGGCAAATAAATGTCTTGCGTTGTTGGTTGTGTGCTTTATAGTTGCTATACCTTTCTTCTTACCAATTGTTGTGGCTGATTTGTCTCCGAGGGAACAATGTGTTGAAGATTGCAAAAAGACATGCAAATTCTACAATATCTTTTGCAATCCCCAATGTTTACAGCAATGTGGTTATTAAAGTAAGTTAATGACTTATCTTATTCTTACCATCTAATGCACCTTTTAATAAATTTCTTAGCTAGTATTGCATTTTTTAGTGCCTCAATTACAATTGTGATTTATTCTACATAGTCGGTATTAAATTAGAAGAAGAAAAAAATTAGATAAATGAAAATGATTTTATTTTTATGTATCCCACTTGTGAATGAATGAGAAAGTTGGATTTTAACCAAAACAGAAGAATATGTCTAACATAATTCCATATCTGTCCAAACACAATCTTATTATACCTTTAGTTTTTACGCAATATATTTTTTATGGTCATCATTATTTGTAAAAAACAATCAATAAATAAAACACTTTTCTTAGCTTCCTTGTGGTCCAAAATCGGTTTTCTCTACAAACTTCACTATCATGAACACAATTCCAAAACCAGCATTTTCTCTTCAATCTTAACCTTCATTCCAAGTAAACAAAATACAAATGCTTTCTCCCTGTTACCATTATCTTAAATCGGTTTGCGTAATTAAATCAAGGGGGAGTTTTTCATTATAATTTATAAACACGTTCAGAATTAAAGAAAACTAATAACAACAACAAACATAAGAATTAATCACCTTAAATAAAGAAATATACGCTTTCCTGCACCTTTTCTCTATGGAAATTCGATTCTGCCAATAAACATCAAGGAAACGTTTTCCTCTTCAAATATCTACTCATTTAAAATCAACAAAATTCTCTTTCTCATAACTACTCATAATGTGTCTCATTATAACAAATCAAGTCAAAAACCTTTCCCATGTGACCCTATAAAATTTAGCCAACAACAACAATAATTAGGAGATTCATAATGTCATAATAAACTTCATATATATGCTATATTCTAAAGTAAATAACCAACTACAAATATTCATGCTTCCATACAATAAGAAAAACAAAAGAAACACATATAACAATGACAATTGTTATAAATAGAATATGTTGACGTTGGTTGTGTCGTGGTAAAATTTTGTGCTTTAAAAGCAATTGTTTACTGGGTACCATGATACAACTATATCAACCACTCTAGCTCCCGCACAATAGTACTCTAACTTATGCACTCAAGGTAAGGAACTTTGAATCTCACAGGGTTAAGTTGCTAATGGAAGGAAGGAAAGGAAGAAGAAAGGCTACCTGTTTTCGTTTTCTGTGTATATATAAGTCTAAAAATGATTGCCTTTCATTGCCACAGCCATAACATCTGAAGCAGCCACAAAAGTTATGGCTCATTAACCCAGGAAATCGTTTCAACCATTAACCCAAAAACAACTAATTCATTAACCTGGAAATGACTAAATTATGGAGCCATTAATCTATAATGGCTATGCGCTAAAAATGTGGTAAGAAAAAAGGATCTGTCCACCCTTTACCCCACACGAAAGAACAAATTAATAGTGGTGGGGCACATTCTAGAACATGTGGCTATTGGGCTCAACATGACCGCAACAAAAACCCCAATTAGATTTTTGCTTGAGTAATACAAATAATAGAATATAAAGGATTATGGTTAACATGGGATGAGCAATGTGGGAATTGGGATTTTCATGAGAATGAAATTATTCTAACATCAACATCATTTCAAATTTGATGGAAATCGAAATCACTCTTTTGGAGGCAGTTAGTCTTTCAAGATAAAATTAGGATAGAGCGAACTAAGTTACCAAAATATCGTTTCGTGAATCATTCTATTCGAATTAAAAACAAAAAACATTAGTTAAATTCAAATTCATAGAATTTTTTTATAACTTATGTGCTAGTAAATTTTAATTTTCTACTTAAAATGTCTCAAAACCATATGTTGAATAGTTTTCCTTGATCAAAAGTCCATATTCGAAAAACTAATTTAAAACACCAAAAATATAATGTTATGTGATGCTAGCTTTAAGTGAATACAAACTATAAGTAAATTCAAAAATTTCTACAAATATTATGAAAATATTCACGAATGGTTATAAGACATCTAATATGATACATATGATATCAAAATATTTTTTACGGCTCTCTATACCTACATAAAGGCTTAAAAATAAAATTTTGCATCTTTAAAAGGGAACTATAGTTTTTCGTAACAAAGCTACACAAACCAAAACTTATTTTAATTTGACTAAAAATATCAATTTGAAACTCATGATTCGATCATAATTTCAATGATTCACTCCAAGCACATAAACATTGCATGAAGTTTCTTATTTAACCAAATTAAGTTTGGAGAAAATTGGGGTGTTTTAAAGAAGCCCATTACGGCAAAGAAGAGGGAAATGAATGGGATAGACTTTATAGTACTGTGTGTAGATATTTTTGATTTTTTCTATTTAGTCCTTAATAATTATATTTTAAAGACAAATTAGCACAAAAATTAAACTGTGGTGCATATTTGCAAACGGCATAAAGTTTAAGATGTTTGTATGAACATTTCTTAATTTATATTTATAGTTTTATATTAATATGAGTGCTTTTATTTTAATTTTTTTAGGTATTATATAAAATGATTGTCATCACTTCCATTTTTTAGATTTAAATGGTATTTACTCATGATATAAATTTTGATACAATAGTGATAATAGTGATAAAATCTTATAACTATATACTTAATGAGTTTTTTAAATACCATATTATAGTTGTTTATACAATGTAACATTTGAGCTTTATTTACAAATAATACATTGAGTAATTTGTGTTTTATATCACGCATGGATTACTTATGATATACGTAACATAGGGGAATAACTTACTATGCAGGTTGGACACTAATGACGCAAGTAAAAAAGATCGGAGGAAGATGTCAATTGAACGTGAACGACCCCAAAAATCACCTTCTATCATAAATTAACTTATTGCACAATGTGAAATATGAGCTAATATGGATGCTTTTCTGCATAAATTATTATCCTTAACGCATTTGTCCATTTGTTCATTTGTTCATGACACACAATGTGAAATCTTTGATACACTTATAAGCTATCAGACCTGTATTGTATGTATAGGGTTTGTTAGAAAAATAAGTTGAAGATGGTTGTGTCGTGGTAAAATCCACTACCTTAAAAACAAGATTTACGGATAGTCGAGGGGCAACTATACCAACCGGTTCTTGCTCCCAAGGTTAGCACAACAGTTCTCTAACTCGTGTACTTGAGGCAGAGAACTTGGAATCTCACGAAGTTGTTGGAAACCAACAATCGGCCTAACAATATACTAGAGGGGGGTGAATAGTAGTTTGAAGCAGTGATAGCAATTTCTCGGATATAATTGAAATAGATTAAAATGATGTTTGTTGTTTTCATAAAATAGTTGGATTTAGTGCCGAGCAGAATGAGATAATCGGTTATCTAGGCTGACCACCGATTATCTGACCTGCAACACACAAAAACCAGTTTTGCAGCGGAATCTTAGCAAACACAAATCAACCAATATGATGTTCGGCCAGACCGACTAAAATGCTTGGAAAGTGCAAAATGCTCGGACAATGCAGTAAACATATAAAGTGCAGAAAGCAGTATAGAGAAAGCGATAAAAGATGAGGCACAAGAATTTTTATACTGGTTCACTCTCACCCACTTGAGAGCTACGTCCAGTCCTCCCTAAACCTTAGGGTGCTTTTAATTAAAATCAAATTGATAAAATTAAAGGGGAACTATTGAATGAACCTCACTCAACCTAACCCTTCCAAGAGAGTACCAAACTCTTGGATTCTACCCAATTTGATATCGGTAGGAAGAACCTCTTCCAAAGCCTCCTTGAAACCTTCAAGTAGCTCCACCAGGTGAAGAACCTCTTCGACTTCTGCTTAGGAACCTCCTAAGACATCTCTGGTGAATAGTAACAGTAATGATGTGTGGCTCCAAAACTGAACTCAGTCACGTATGAATGTGACAGTGTGAATAGTAACTAAGTTTCAGACTTTTGAAAGGATTGGCAGAGAGAATGAGTGTTTCAGATTCTGATTTCTTGTTCCAGGTTCTCTGTGATGTTGGAGGAGGCAATCACTTTTTACTCACGAAAATCCCCAAGAATCAGGGAGGAATAAAAATCACCACGTGATTAATTAATGTTGACGAGGTTCCCTCTCCAATAGTCATATTCTGATTTGGTTTAATTTTGAATCAGATCTTTCATTTATTGCCAATTCCTTTATGGACAGATTCAGATGATTAGCGAGCTCCGAGCTTCCAGTTGGACTGAGCTTCCACAACGGATAACTTGATGAGAATCGTGCTTGTGCTTTTTAAAGATGCTTGCACAGCCATTGACCAAGTGTGAACCGAGCTTGAGCTTGACCATGATGTCCGAGCTATGTTCGAGCTTTATATTCGAGATAAAGTTCAATCTTAGTCATCCGAGCTTTGGCCGAGCTTTGCATTCGAGCTTGAGTTCAACTTTGACATTCGAGCTCAGGCCGAGCATTATATCCGAGATTGAACTGAAGTTTGAGATCCGAGCTTAGCCGAGCTTGATATGTGATCTCCGACTGAAATATGATATCCGAGCTTTTTGTCGAGCGTAATATTCAATCTCGAACTGACCTTAGCCGAGCTAAATATTCAATCTCAAACTAAGACTTTAGCACTTTAATCTTCCACAACGAAGGCCGAGCTTGACTTTTGTCGATCTGATTACATAAGATTTTACTCGACTACACCAATGGCCGAGCTGATGGTTCTGCCTTTGTTCATGATTTAACATTTTACTCGTCTGCACAGAAGGCCGAGCTGAACATCTGATGCCCTGATGCTTTACTATTTTACTCGGACGTAACGAAGGTCGAGATTATGGTTCGACTGCATTCGCTGAGCATCTTCAATTATGCTTGTGAGTTTCTGACTGCTTCTGGTTCAACTCTTGTTCTTCCGAGCATCTTCCGAACTGAGCGTCTTACTTTGTTGCTGGAGAGGCCCAACTCGGTTGGAGATTTGTGACCCGGAGCACAGGTTGAGAGGTGCAAGGATCGACTTGCACATTGGTCGCATTACCCTGAGAGACAACATGGATGGTGGCCCTCGGACTTACTACGCACGTGGTTTGTAGCCTACAATGCCTGTGGAGGTGAAGACTGAGGAGGAGTAGATAGCACCGGAGGATGATGAGGATCAACCGACAGCTTAGGGAGTCTCGTGGGTGTTGTGGCTAGGGTGTTTTTTTTTCGTTTGGGTCTTGTCTCAACTGAGGAGAGTCATGCTCTTGATATCTAATGATGTAATTACCTTTATCTTTTGGTGTATTTTGGGACTTGGTGTCCACAACTCTTTTATGTTGATTAATTAACTGCCTTTAGAGACTTATGTAATTATGAAGTACGTATGGATTTTATGTGGCAATGTTAAAATGCAAAATAAGTATTTTGGTGTGGTTTGGTGGATGTGTAATGTGTTTCGTAACAACTCGATTTTGTGTATGGCGGTGTTAATTATTTTTTTGACAAGCCAAACAATGCAATCTTTTGCGAATAGTTAAAGTTAATGGATTTTGGAAATAAATAAAATGAACCAAGCAAAATACTTGTATACAATTGTGTACTAAAAAAATTCGACCCTTATTTTTACTAATATTTTAATGAATAAAATGCAATATTTTTGGGAAACAAAATAGGGGTGCTAAGTTCTTGGTATCAGAGCTATGTTTATCCTTAGTGGCTTTAAGCATAGCCTTATATGCTTGCCTTGTGTGATCTCTAATTGTGTGATTGTGTGTTTGTGTGTGCGTGTGTGTGAGTTCTGAGTTCTTATGTTTATTTGAAGGAGAAGATGGCTCGTGGTAGACCTCGTGGTTCTTGTCAAGGGAATGCCGGTGGGGTAGCTGATGTTCCAGACCCTGCAGCTTTGAAGGCTCAGATGACTGCTGCAATGACTAGAGTGAATGACAACTTGCATGCTCTGCATCAACAAGCTTAGCAGGATTTCAACAATAAGAATCAGCCTCAGAACGTGGAACCGCAAGGAATTCGGGGATTGGATGACTTCTGTCGTCGGAATCAGTTTTTCAGAGCTTTTTCATCGGATGTGGCTCATGGATGGATTGAGAATTTGGAAAGGATCTTTGATGGAATGGGACAGTGTGATGATGCCCAGAAGGTGGCTTATGTTGGGTATATGCTGACTAAGGAAGCTTCTGCTTGGTGGAAGAACACTAAGCAAGTGATGGCGAATGCTGGAGAAGAGGTCAATTGGGAGTCCTTTAAGAAGATATTTTTTGAGAAGTATTTTCCTGAGGATGTAAGGACTGAAAAGGAAATGGGATTCCTTAAGTTGGTGCAAGGAAACATGTTGGTTGGGGAATACGCAACTTGATTTGAAGAGTTAGCTCAGTATGTGCCTCAGTATGCTAATGGAGGGAATGAAAGGTCTAAGTGTGATAAGTTCCGAGATGGTTTGAGGGCTGAAATTAAGTTGGCTTTTTCGCATTTGGAGATCCATGAGTATGCAACATTGGTTAACAAGTGTCAGATGTACGAAGGAGGACTGAAATCTAAGGCAGTAATGGAAAAGGTTGCAAGTTTGTCATCTAGTGGTGGACCGAATCGGAATCATCCGTATCATGGAAGTTCTGGTGGAAGGTTTAAAACACCAGTGTCGTATCCTCGTTCTGGAGGTGGAAGAGACCGTAGGTTCGGTGGAAATTGATCATCTGGAAGCGGAAGTGGTGGTTTTAACCGGAATAGTGGAAGAGGTGACAGTTCTCGCTCTGGAAATCGTGGAGATGGCAACAACAACCGTGTGGGTATTCCTGGAAGTAGCTGTGGTGGAAATCGAGCTAATCCTGGAGGAAGTCAAGGCAGTGTGGCCCCTCCTTGCAATCAGTGTGGTCGGAATTGTCACACCCTTCCGGTTTATCCAAATGTAAACTAATATTTAAGCTATTATATTGGATAATATATGGACTTGTGAGTGTTAAGAAAATAGGGAAGATAAAATTTTCTTTTTAAAGCGGGTGCACAAATCGTCATTTTGGAATTCTTGGAGAATGAGTTCTAAACCTTTATGAAAACGTTTATATCGAGTTCGGCGATCTCTAAAACCTTTTCTCAATTAGGGTAACATTCGCCTTTTTTTTGAAACCTCGTTTTAGCATACAAGTAATTAAAGTTACCCATGCATTATTTGATAAAACTGATACCATTAAATAATATTTTTAGCCGAGCTCTTAAATAGATCGAATCAGAGTAAGCGGAAGTCATCAGACTATGCAGTCACTAGTAATATAAACATAGGTTTGATATATAGTAAAAGTCATAAATACATAGTCTCATCATCATGTCTCCAAGATCTCAAAATACAAGTCCATCATCTGATCTACATAATAATATGACCAAAACCCTAGAATATTCCAAAAGTATATCTACAATATGTGTACATAATCAAAATAGAAACTCCAAGGGTGGTCAGGTAGATCTGGCATCATCAGATGTAGTAGTAGTAGCAGCAGTCTCCCAAAAGTAAAAGTAGTAAGGTAGTAGTATCATCAACAACACAGCAGCAACAGCAAATCTTCTCCACAGCCTCCACACATCGGATCCACAGATCCACATCATACACCATATGCATGTACCTAGGGATCATCGTCCCTCCAGTCACTCCCAGTAGAATGCACGACAGGCTCGCTCCCACTCTCGTCCTCCACCGGATCCTCCTCGATCTCGTCCGAGGGAGAGTGTACCCTACCACCGGGTACCGGGTCAGGGGATGGTGAAACCCTGACTGGGCTCCTCGGATCAGAAGGGGGAGTCTCCTCGCGGACGACTCTCGAAGTAAAAGGGTGAGAGCGGGTAGGTCGAAAACGAAAACTTTGGTAAGAGCGAGCTGGTCGTGTGGGAGGTGGTCCATGGTAAGTGTAAAACGGGGGTACATGCATAGTGTATATGATGGGAATCCTAAATCTACGAGGACGAAATCGGATCAACGGGTTCGGGTGGTAGAAGGTAATCTCTACCTCACCCTCGAACACCGCGCAATGGTCCTCATAGATCCATGTGCCACTAGGAAGTGGCCGGATCTCGATGCAAGCAATGTAATGAGACATCACCTACAAGGGCAGAGGGGTAAGCAATTCTATACACATAACCAATAGAGAATAAATTGTGCAATGTGAATATGTAAACATGCATCAAATAACAACAATTACATATAACAATTAGCAGTTAGTGAATGCACATAGGATGCTCACACTTGTTTCATTTATCATCATTAATTTAAATGAGTGGCATGATGCATGACTTTAGCTCTCAAGCCTATCTCCATCATACTATGTCACTCTCTGACGTCCATCCCTGACAACCCAGCACTCAACAGTGCGTTGTATTCCTAGGTATACAACAATTCGTACATTCACCTAGAATGTACACGACAAGCTTGGTATCCATGCCACCCGAGCATATCCCGTCATCCAAACGGACCGTCATCCAAACGGTATAACCATATCGGCATTCCCTCAGCCGACCACGTCAACGACGTGTCATCAAGCAAGCGTATTGGCACTCCCAGAGGCCCTCCACATGTTTACCAAAAACATGATATATGTCCTACCAACCAAACTCCAGAATGAATGCATTACCTTACTTAAAAGAGATTGATTGATGTTTTATCCTTTTATTAATACATTACGTGCCTCCCGAGCAACGTATCATTATTCAAATGAAAACATCATAACGTCAATCAATTTCCTCTAAGTCCAGGATCACTTGGTTTATTGTCCTCTAAGAGTTACAAAATGGCTTAGAATTGAAAATGATATTTTTAAGTATCTGACTAAAAATACTCGAGTTTTTCCCAACATACTCGAGTAGTTTATCATTTTCCAGATTCTACTCGAGTTGTTCATAATTATACTCGAGTCGTTCATGTCTTTTCAGAGATTTAGGGTTTCAGGTCTTCATAAATATACTCGAGTAGTTCATGAGATACTCGAGTATTCCATTACCCAGAATACTCGAGTAGTTCATACATTACTCGAGTGTTCAATCTGATTCCCAAGTTTGATTCCTTCATTCAAACGCTTTCTTCTTTAAAGATCAAGAAGAAAAACTCAACCCTTAAACATAGAGAGAGGAGGCCGAAGCAACCCTAAAGGGAGAGGAGAGAGTTGGAGCTTGAAGATTAGAGTTTTATTTAAGGTAGTTGTTAGGGAAGCTTCAATGTAATGATTTTAGTTTTGATCTTGTAATGGACCTTGCTTCAATTCAAATTTTTTATGATGCATGTATTTGTGTTCCTATTATCTTGAAGTTTAATCACCTTGCATGTTGTTTTTATGTGTTGATTTTGAATCTTTGTGCTTGAAAGTTTTGATCTTCCAACTTATGAGTTTTCTTCTTCACAGTTTTACTTGGAAATTGTGTTTGAGCTTATGTAATTGCTTGATTTCTTTTGCATGTTTTGATCTATGATTAATCCTTGAAAAGCATGAAGTTTGAACTTGGCATGTCACTTAAATTATGAAGTCTTAATTCTCTTTTGATGCATGCTACCATTTTAAAAAGAAAATTATGATAATAAGTGTTAAAAGCGATTTTTGGTACAAAAAGGTATTTTCAACTAAATTTTGTGTGTGATGATGATTCCTTGATGTTTGGTAATTGTTGTCTTAAAGTGTGCATATGAAAATAGAACTCAAAACCTTATCCTTTGTGCATGGTGTTATTCGGCCAAACCTAGGAAAATAGGAAATCATGTTACATGCATGTTAAAACCTAGGTGATCTAAAGATTTTTGATATGACCCATGATTTTATTATGATAAAGAATAAAATTAAAGTTTGATGAATTTTGTTTGGAGCTCACGGTTTTGCTCTTATAAATGTTAGAGTTATTTATTTTTTTTTGCATGTGTGTTCTATGGATAGACCTATGGATTTCAAGTGTAAGAAAGTCTAAATTTTTGATTAAAAACCTAAAAGTGATTTTGTGTTCCATTTGGTTTTAAGAACAAATTTTACTTAAGCTATTTTCTTTTTTTTTCTTTATGTGTTATTGTTTAAATAGTTTGGAGTGAATAAGATGGATTTGGCATGTGATTGTGTTGTTATGAGTTTGGATTATTTTCTATGATCAATTCGGCTTGGTTGAAAAATAGAGGAGCATGAGTTGATTTTCTTTGCATGATAATTTAGAGATAAAGCTAGTTGGTTAGGAAGATGAGTAGCATAATTTTAAATGAAAGTATTCCTTTCTTTTGTTTATAATTATTCTCGGTGATGATGTTTGAAGTAGGATGTTGTGTCTAAATGATTATTTTCCCTATGTGTATGTTTTGTTTATGTATTAGTAATTATTGATGTTTGAAGTTGTGAATATAACCTTGCCTTGTCTTATATAGATAGGATTCGACCATGTATAGAAAAATAGGAATTTGTGTTTGATTCTTGTTTTGTATACATACATGAATCATGAATGATTTAACATGTTCAATATGTGTGTTTGAAAGTGTGAATATAGCCTTATCCTATTTAGAAGGGATTCGGCCATGTATGGAAAATAATGGGAGTTGTGTTTGGTTTTGTTTGATGTGTATGAATGATGTATGGTTGTGATATTATATTTGTTTGTGTGCGTGTTTGAATGATTTAAGTGTTTAATGACTTTGAAAAGGTTTTCGACTTAATTCTGTTTTATTTTCTTTTGATTCGGTTTTTAAGAAAATAAAGTAAGAAGAATGATTTGATTAATTGAAAAGCATTGTTTTGAAAAGATTTTCATATGATCTCTAAAGAACCTTGCTTTAATTCAAAAGATGTTTTATAAACTCACTATGTTTTTAACAAGTTTTTGAAAAGAATTTTCTGAAAGTTTTTATCTTCCTTAAAGGAATGTTTTACTTGATTTTAATTATGAGAAACCTAAAATTGATTTCAAAAGTGTTAAGAGGAAACAAATACCTGGTTTTCAAATAAAAAGTTTTATAAGTTGCTTTAATTTCAAGATAATTAAATAAGAATGATTTTAATGAGAGGGAAATATTTGAGTTCCAGTAACGATCGGGAAGCAGTTACGAACGTCGCAATGGAAACTAAGGAGCGCATCGAAGATCGTCATCGGTTGAGGTGAGAGAGAAGTTTCCCCCAAACACCGTGGTATTTAGGTAACATATTAAGTGTTTCGACCATCTCAAAAGTCGAAACTTAATGGATCTGAGTCAGTAGCACGATGGCAATTGTCTGTTTGTGTGGCTACTCGTGTGAAATGGACAAAGACCACATAATATTAGGTAATTGAGTTTATATGATAATCTCTGAATGTTAGTGTGTTGTTTATTCGTTTATGTGATGAATTTATTATGCATGGTGAGATTGGAAATAATGTGAATAATAATGAATCAAATGAATACAAGAAAAGTAAGATTAAGTTTGAGAGAGAAATTGAGATGTTGTGGAATTTGTAATCAATAATGCATGAGAACTAACGATTATGATGTGGACGAGCCAGAGCTGGGAAAAGTGATGATGATGTGATGTGAGCGGAGCTGGGCTCCCTTCTGTTTTTGGTTTTAGTCTGGGACTAGTGTTGAGTTGAGCTTGCTCCTTCATTAACACTCACCCAAAAATATGGTTTTTGAAAACGGTTTTTGAAAAGATAATTTTGAGAAATGTTTATGAAAACAAGATTTTTGAAAAAGAAGTTTTAAAAAGGGATCCTTTTGAGAATGTTTTGGAATCGAGATTTTGAGCAGTGTGAAGCTAGATTTTGAGAAAAAAAATTTCAAAAAGGAATTTTATGAAAACCTTTGTGAAATG
Source organism: Crotalaria pallida (assembly GCA_037953625.1). Lineage (NCBI taxonomy): Eukaryota > Viridiplantae > Streptophyta > Magnoliopsida > Fabales > Fabaceae > Crotalaria > Crotalaria pallida. The sequence goes on from CM075653.1 coordinate 33,102,554, forward strand.
AGGTGATTTCAAGAACGGAGAGTGTTGAAAAGGATTGAGAAGTGAGACATGAGTTTGTGACGTGACCCTAGCTTTGTGCTATGATGAGAGAAAGATTGTGTAAAGATAGCGATCGGGACTCACTGAAGGGATGCACGAAGGGTGAGCCGATCAATAGGATAATTAATTAAAAGACTCTTAAAAGACATTAATATACGCGGTGAGGTGTGAGAGCGCGAAGTAGTGGAGAGGAAGGAACGATAGGTATCTGCGGATACTTAGGACGAGATTGCATTAGAGGAGGACAATGACGGTGATACGTCAAGAAGTCTAGAGTATGATTCTAGGCAGAACGACTCCACATGTGGCGCACTAACGTGGTGGGGACTGGGTCCAATGCCGTGGCAAGTTCTGCGAGCTCACTAGAAGCATACTGTCGCCCCCTAGATTGCAAATCGAGAACAGTGAGAGGGACTGGAACGGGGCATTGTGTTTGCCACTGCGAGGCAGTGTGCCATGTTTATTATGATTATGATTTGAGGCAAGGCCTCCTGGTCTGGGACCATTTGTGTTGACAGTTGTCGGGCCCGCGTGGTAAAGGTCTTGTACTCCTGTTTGCTTCCGACTAGGTTGGGTGGATGACCGAGGAGATGTAGACGTGTGTGCTAACTTTGAAAGCGACCCTCCTCAATGATGATTAAATTTCCCCACATCATTGACGGATACGAATTCATAAAACTTAATTAAGAAAAGATAACTGATATTGTTAAGAAATAATTCTTAAGAGACGGCTTGGAAAAGAGGATGAGATGGAATCAGAGTTCGCAGCGGAAGCGATTGACGGAAGTTCTGTGGATATGTAAAGTTTTGAGAAAAGAAAAGTAATGAGGTAAAAGAGAGACTTGAATATGATTGCTTGTGTGTGTGGTTTGTCTATATGTTTTGTTATTTCTTAATATCTTACCTATTGTAATCCCACATCGTTGGCATAACAAGCTTGGGAATACTTACTCTCTCGAGTCCTTTTGTTCTGTATGCTTGTTGTCGCGATGTTTATCCCCTAGTCTATGGACCCTGTCGGGTGTACGCACAACGCTTGAGACGAAGGAAGATGGATGTAGCGTGAAGGTACCAAGAGCGGTGAGTCAGCTGATTGTCATGGTGGACCCTCGATGCCTCGTCTATACGCAAGGATTGGATGAGGGCATAGCTGCTGGGAAGCGGACGGAATCGAGGCCGTCTCTAATATGATATTTCCCGTGGACTCCGTCTTCAGTTAACTGGCCTAGTGGTAGTCCTTTTGTTTCCCGGAGGTATGTTGCATTCCCTGTATTTACTTAGTGGCATTGCAATTCCATGATGTAACCCCAAGCTTCTATGAACGAAATTTATTTTGGTGACCACCACTATTTTAATTTAGAAAAGAAACGGGCCATGATAATTGAGTTGAGAAGGATTAGGTTGCAAAGCGTAGTGTTAGTAACACTTCGGTTTGGAACTTGAACTTCAGCATGAAGTGTGAGAAAATATTTGTACTCATGACAACCCTTTGAAATAACATGGTCCTCATACTCATGCTGCTCAACTACGTTACATGTTTTAAAAAAAAAATAAAATTGGCCCTAATTTTCACTTAAAATGACTATGGTTTCAAGTTGCCAAATCGGGGTGTTACAAAAATGGTATTAGAGCAATGTTTAATTTAAGTAATTGACTACATGGGAAAACATACTTCCTTGTGAGTCTCGTGTGCTAGTCTAGGATGATTAGAAATAGGGATGCCCAGGGGGTGTACACGTTGTTTGGGTTGTGTCAGAAATTCGTCGTAGATTTCGAGGATTCGAATCCTATAGGAAGACCTAAACTTATCCTTTGAGCTTCTCAATCTTTGATAGAACCCTTGCTTGTTGTGAGCCCTTTATTCAGAATAACCCTTGTACTCTTGATTTGATTTGAACCATGAGCCTACCTCATGTTGCTTGTTGCCCAAATTGATCTCTAAAGTAACCCCGAATCTTCCTAATTTGATTGAACCTGAATTTGTGAACTCAATTTATAAGCCTTCCCTATTGTTAAGCTATTTGATTCCCAAATTTTTGGTTATGACTTATGCCAGTCATGTAGCTGTCCCTGAATTAAAAATGGATTGTGAGGTGTTGATTGGTTAGATTTGCAATGTCTGAGGAAAGTATAGACTAGAAGGAGCAGATAAGGGAGATGTGTCGGTCATAAGGAAGAGTAAGGATGCCTTTTGAGTCTTTGGGTTAAGATGAAGGATCGTATGAGTCGGTTAGAGTTAAGTGTGAATGAGGGTAAATAGTCTAAGTTTTTGGTCTGGATAGTGTTGAGGAAGTAAGAAGTCCAAGGGAGTCAGGAGAGTTGTGACCCCAGAATTAGAGTTAGAAGGAGTAAATGATATGGTCTAGTGCTAATTGTTATTAATGATGTGGAATGGGGTAGACGAAGTGAACACATATATGATTAGAATCCTTAAGTAATGGTCAATGTTAGGATGGGTGATGAAAGTGTGACGGTAAATTGTGGATTAGAAAAGACCTGTTAGGAATGAAGACCTTTAATTAGATAGGTAATCCTAGGACTGAAGGAGATTCAATGGATTTAGACCTTAAGGTGAAACAGGAAGGATGGAAAAGGAGTTAGAATGCTCAAGCGGCTGAAATCCATAGGAAATAGAAGGAGTGAAGTGAGGCATATGATAGCCATTGCTTGAAGCAAGGAAAGACTAGTTAAGAATAAGATGAAGTTATAAGGGTGCATATTTAATGGAATCTAAGGCAATGATAGGATGAATTTGAATGAGGTAAAGAGAAGTCGGGTAAGGTGATTATGAAGCATTAAGGATGGGGAAGTTGGTGAGAACCAAGTTCATGTTTGTGGTAGAGATATGTAGTAATAAGGATCATTAAAGTTGGGGAGTAGGTATAGATTTGAGGTTTTAAGGTGATCTGATTAGGCTGAAAGTTACTAGAAAGGGGTAAGTCGGAAGAGGAGCTTTACAAATAGTGTCTTTGTTTAGAATGGCATAAGCATGACATTCCTTTTTCTGTTGCTATTTGTTTCAGCAACCTTGAAAACCCTTAAAATTTTAACCCGCTTAGCAAAGCCTTGTCGTTATACACCATTGTATTTGACAATGGATTGACCCAAGAGACTACTTCTGTTAAAGAATCGTTTCGAAATTTTTATTTTCATGAGGGCAGCTAATAAATGGTACGTCGCAACAGTCAGTTCATATGAGAATGAGGAAGAAGACTGCTACAAGGAGCTACGCACTCTCGAAACGAGACGGTTCCGTGCATCATTTCTCGAGGACGATAAATCTTCAAGTTGGGGAGAATGTAACATCCCGCATCTTCTGGACTCAAATAAATCCATGAGGTTTTAATTAGAAAGAATTTTTGAGAATTTAAGAAGGATTTTCAGAAAAATGTTTTAACAAATGATTTTCATTGAGTTTGATTTTATGAAAACCAAGCTGTGTTTTGTTATTTGAGGTTTCTTAAAGAAACGAATTTCTTTGATTTGAGGTTTTACTAAATGTTTCTTTTGAAAGCCCTTGATTTATGGGAACATACGGTTTTATTAAAATTTTGTAATATAATTGATATGGTTTACTGGTTTATTTAAAGTTCGTATTTTGGAAATTTTGGATTTGTAAATGTGTGATTTGTGAATAAATGGTGTACGAAATTTAATTAGTAAAATTAAATGAATGATATGCATGAATTTTGTGAGAATATATGTGTGATGTATGATGTATGTGTGTGTGTGTCGTGTATTTTGAGTGAGAAACATGAAATGTCAAAGTGTTGTATGCATGTATGTATATGAATAACCGAATATGTGTTAAATGTATGCATGATCCCATAATCTAATGCTATGTGTTGCTATAATGAAATGAAAATATGTGTATGATGTGCATGTGTGTGCATGTGTTCGGCCGAGTGTGGTTCAAGAGGGCCAAGAAGAGTTTATTTCTTAAGCATTAAGAGAGTAGAAAATTAGGTGGCAATCAAATAGGAAGCTTAGAGTGGTGAGTAATAAAACCTAGGGGGATGACTAATGGTGCCTAAGGTTGACTTTCCTTTCCCTTTTGTCTCCCACGAAGAAGACCCTCCCATGCAAACATTAGGAGTAGACCAAATTGCCCCACACCCATCCATTGAACCAAGGCTAAGAGAGGAAATTCCACCCCTTGTTTTGCCTTCATAGATCCGGGTGAGTGGGTGTGTTAGCCGTGATTCATTTCTCATTTCCTTCCTTCATTTTCTTCACCTTTCTTCCAACACAAACACATGAGTTCCAAGAGCACCTCAAGCTCTTGAGAACCTTAGAGAAAGAGAGGGTGGCCGAGAGGAGAGAATAGGAAAAGAAGAGAGAAAACTCAAATTCCCAACCCAACTTACCTTTGATTCCTTCATTCAAACGCTTTCTTCTTTAAAGATCAAGAAGAAAAACTCAACCCTTAAACATAGAGAGAGGAGGCCGAAGCAACCCTAAAGGGAGAGGAGAGAGTTGGAGCTTGAAGATTAGAGTTTTATTTAAGGTAGTTGTTAGGGAAGCTTCAAAGTAATGATTTTAGTTTTGATCTTGTAATGGACCTTGTTTCAATTCAAATTTTTTATGATGCATGTATTTGTGTTCCTATGATCTTGAAGTTTAATCACCTTGCATGTTATTTTTATGTGTTGATCTTGAATATTTGTGATTGAAAGTTTTGCTCTTCCAACTTATGAGTTTTCTTCTTCACGGTTTTACTTGGAAATTGTGTTTGAGCTTATGTAATTGCTTGATTTCTTTTGCATGTTTTGATCTATGATTAATCCTTGAAAAGCATGAAGTTTGAACTTGGCATGTCACTTAAATTGTGAAGTCTTAATTCTCTTTTGATGCATGCTACAATTTTAAAAAGAAAATTATGATAATAAGTGTTAAAAGCGATTTTTGGTACAAAAAGGGATTTTCAACTAAATTTTGTGTGTGATGATGATTCCTTGATGTTTGGTAATTGTTGTCTTAAAGTGTGCATATGAAAATAGAACTCAAAACCTTATCCTTTGTGCAGGGTGTTATTCGGCCAAACCTAGGAAAATAGGAAATCATGTTACATGCATGTTAAAATCTATGTGATCTAAAGATTTTTGATATGACCCATGATTTTATTATGATAAAGAATAAAATAAAAGTTTGATGAATTTTGTTTGGAGCTCACGGTTTTGCTCTTATAAATGTTAGAGTTATTTATTTTGTTTTGCATGTGTGTTCTATGGATAGACCTATGGATTTTGTAACACCCCAAAATTTTAATCCCCGATTAATGAAATGTTAATTATAATTTAATTATAATTAATAGTTTTCAAATTAATCATTGATTAAAATATGTGTGTATATAATTAGCTTGCATGTGAGAAATTATTTAATAAATAATTTAAATGCCTAAAATGTATATTTTGCATATTAGTCCCTGGGTTGGGACCTAGAAGCAATTATAGGAAAGGTTTTGGAGAGAAAGTAAATAAAATAACTATTTTTCAAAATCTGGGCGAAATACTCGAGTATTACTCAGAATACTCGAGTAATCTGGGTCAAACTGCACGAGTTAGTGCGTTTGATGAGTCACCATGAACGATTCTCGTGTGTTGACACGAAATCGTCTCCCTCAACAGCTCAAAGCACTCGTGTCGACTCGCATGGTGTCTCCCTGTGTCTATAAAAGCCCATCAACCACGAATTCGTGGGAATTTTGGCTAAGGTTTGCATTGTTGAAGAAGCTAGGGTTTCGATTTCGTCTCGTTCAATTCTCTTTCAATTCTAAGTGTTAGTCTTCGAGTGATACACCAATACAAAGCTCACATCACGAGCTTTGTATAAACACTAAAATCGTGAGGATTGAGTGGGTGAGCTGAGAGAATCAAAGTCTTGAAGTGAAGCTGTTCTTGCTCGAGTTGGTGTCTGGAGCTTACTTTGATCATTGATTTCGGTAAGCTCGTGAATCCTTGAGTCTCAAACTTAATTCCTTTAGTTAGTTCATGTTGCATAGAGTTAATAAATCTAATTTTCCCCAATTTAAATCTCTGTTCCATGTACAAACCAATTCCATTTTGGTATGGTACTCAAAATGCTCTGCTCATGGTTCTTGAAGTTGGTCTGAGGAGTTTGGAGTCTCTTTCTTGCCAAGTTTCGTTTAGAAAACATTTGAGAGGTAAGGGGAAGTAATTATATTCACTAGATAGAGTTTGAAATCCATTAAATGTGTTAGAGAGCCACCAAGAGGCTCTAAGGGCTTAGATTCTATAGGAACTTTGGTTTGGAGACCAATCCATGCTCTAAATCTGTAATGAGCAAGTTTGTTATCATGTATGTGAACCTGAAAGAGCTTTGTTTCATGAAGATTATGCTTATTGTGTGATTTGAGGTATTGAGTTGTTAAAATGCCTTTTTGTGCATAATCAATGATTTCTCTGTCAATTTTGTGTTTTGAATTGAAATAAGTGTTGTAACATGTTTGATTAATGATATGTTAACACTGTTGATCCCTGAAATGGACTTAAATTGAGTAGAAATGAAAATGGCATGTTAAAACCAGTTTTCAATACTGTCAGTTGCGGAACACTCGAGTAAATGGCAAAGTACTCGAGTGAATCGTGTTCAAAATAAAGTAAATTTCATAAGAACACTCGAGTATTTTGTTTTTCCTACTCGAGTATCGGGCATGAACTGGGAATTGTTATAGGTCAAACACTCGAGTCATTCAAAGTCACTCGAGTATTCTGGAAAAGTCCAAGAACACTCGAGTAACTCATGAACTACTCGAGTAAATTGTTGAAATTAAAACCCAAATCCTCAGAAAGACATGAACACTCGAGTAAGCTTAAGAACACTCGAGTAATCTGGAAAATCTCCAGAACACTCGAGTATTCTGAACTTTACTCGAGTAAAATGCCCAGAGTCTGAAAACATCATTTTCAATTCTAACTTAATTAATTAAGGAATTATTAAAGGTAATACAAGGGATCAAGACTTAGAGAAATTGATCAATACAATTCGATCGTTTGGTGACGATCCTTTTTGATAAAAATTAAGCCTAGGTGGCTAGTAAAGTATTAATCAATTTCCCCTAAGTCTAAAATGCATTCATTCTGGAGTTTGGATGGTAGGACGTATTCATGTTCGATAAACATGAGGAGGGCCTTTGGGAGTGCCAATATGCTTGCTTGATGACACGTCGTTGACGTGGTCGGCTTTGTGGATGCCGATATGGATATATCGTTTGGATGACGATCCGTTTGGATGACGGGATATGCTCGGGTGGCATGGATACCAAGCTTGTCGTGTACATTCTAGGTGAATGTACGAATTGTTGTATACCTAGGAATACAACGCACTGTGGAGTGCTGGGTTGTCAGGGATGGACGTCAGAGAGTGACTTAGAAAATGTGGAGATAAGTTGAGAGTTAAAGTCATGCATCATGTCATTCACCTAATGCAATTGATATACCTGAACTAAGTGTGAACATCCTATGTGCATCTGATACTTGCTAAATGCTAATTGTGATTGTTATTAATTGATGCATTATTATCTTTCATATGTTGCATGATTTATTCTCTATTGATTATGTGAGTAGAATTGCTTACCCCTATGCCCTTGTAGGTGATGTCTCGCTACATTGCTTGCATCGAGATCCGGCCACTTCCTAGTGGCGTATGGATCTATGAGGACCATCGCGCGGTGTATGAGGGGGAGGTAGAGTTCACATTCTACCACCCTAATCCGCTGATGCGATTCCGTCCTCGTAGGTTTAGGATTCCCATCATATACACTATGCATGTACCCCCGTTTTATACTTATCATGGACCACCTCCCATGCGACCAGCTCGCTCTTACCATAGCTTTCGTTTTTAACCTACCCGCTCTCACCCTTTTTCTTCGAGAGTCGTCCGCGAGGAGACTCCCCTATCTGATCCGAGGAGCCCAGTCAGGGTTCACCTGACCCGGTACCCAGTTGTAGAGTACACTCTCCTTCGGATGAGATCGAGGAGGATCCGGTGGAGGACGAGAGTGGGAGCGAGCCTGTCGTGCATTCTACTGGGAGTGACTGGAGGGACGACGATCCCTAGGTACATGTATATGGTGTATGGTGTGGATCTGAGGATCCGGTGTGTGGAGGAGATGTGCTGCTCCTGCTGTGATGATGATGCTACTACCTTATTACCTATGTTATTGGGAGACTACTGCTGCTACTACTACTGCATCTGATGCTGATGGATCTACATGACTATCCCTGGGGTTGTATTTTTTTTATATATATAGTGTACATATGTTTTACTCTAGGGTTATAGTATCATGGTAATGTAGATCTGTTTATATGGACTTGTTATATTTTGGAACTTGGTGACTTATCTCATGGACTATGTATATATGACTCTTTCATATATATGAAAATCTATGTTTATATTATATCGGTTGCATAGTCCAGTAATTTCCGCTTACTCTGATTTAACTTATAAAAGAGCTCGGCTATAAGTATTAATTGACGGTATCAGTTTTATTGAACAAAGTATGGGTACCTTCAATTGATTGTAAAATGTAAAGAAATTTCTAAAGAACGAATGTTATCCTGTTTGAGAAAAGGTTTTAGAAATCGCCGAACTCGATACAAGTGTTTTAAAGGATTTTAGAAATTATTCTCCAAGAGTTCCATTTGATGAATTGTGCACCCACAATAAAGAAAATTTTATTTACCATATTTTCTTAGCGCACAAGTCCATATATTATCCAATAGAAAGTATAATTACTATATTATATTTGGGTAATCCGGAAGGGTGTCACACTTAGTGGTATCAGAGCAAAAGTCAGATCCTGTAGTAGTAGAAGTGGTTCCAGAAAGGTAGCCATCAACATCAAGCAGGTATCTCCAAAGCGCTTATTACCTTGAATGTTGTTATTTTGATTGTTAAAGGTTTGAATACCCTGAATTGTTGTATCTTGTCTCTTTTGAGTACATGACGCAATTGATTGTAGATCTAATAAGCTTAGGATAGAGCCTTAGGATAGGTGGTGTAATGGAAGTTTCTCTAGTTCAACATATGTGACCGTAAGCCCATAGCGCAGGTTTAATATGGCAACTAGAAACCAAAATCACACCAACGCGATGTTGGAGCGAATCACCACGGTATTGGAAGCTATGCAAAGGCAGTCTCAGCAACCATCTCAACCGGCTAATCCGCCTCATCAGTGTAATATGGGAAACACTGAGGCGAAGACTCTGGCTGATTTTAGAAGTTGTAACCCGCCAAAGTTTGAAGGAGGATTTAAACCGGAAGAGGCCAACAAATGGATTCACACTATGGACAAGATTTTGAGAACGTTGGAATGTTCAGATGCTCAGAAGGTGGCATATGCAACCTATATGCTGGAGGATGAGGCTGAGAACTGGTGGAATCACACCATGCAACTTTTACAATATGAAGGAAGAGAGATAAGTTGGGGAGTATTTATGGAGAAGTTTCTCCAGAAATATTTTCCTGAAGATCTGAGAAGGAAAAAGGAGGTGGAGTTCCTGCAGTTGAAGCAAGGGAACATGAGTGTGGGCGAGTACGCGACAAAGTTTGAAGAGCTGATGAAGTACTCTCCATATTACCAGAACAACCCAGACGAGAGGAGCAAGTGCATCAAGTTTGAAGGTGGATTGAGGCCAAAGTTGAAGTCAATTTTCAGCTATCAGCGGATTCAAAGTTTCCCTGCATTGGTAGATATGTGTAGGATGTATGAGGATGATACCAAGGCTGAGGAGATGCAAGTGCCAGAGAAGAAGGACAATCAAGGATATGGATCACAGAGACGAAAGGGTTTTAACAATAGAGGCAAAGGTCCATATGATCGCAGAGGGAAAGGCAAGGGTAAAGTTGGTGGTTCTGAGGGAAGAAATTATCGGAGCGAAGCTCCATTCTGCGACAAGTGCAAACGCAACCATTATGGTCGTGTTTGCTGGGGAACAAGTGGATGTTTCAATTGTGGAAAGCCGGGGCATTTTCCGAGAGATTGCAAGGAGCCAGCCAAGGCCAATTCAAGAGGAGTTGCAGATAGACCGGTGACTCAAGGAAGGGTCTTCACCCTTAGTGGTGTGGAAGCGAATCGATCCTCTGATCTGGTGCAAGGTAAATACTTGCTTAATGGTCAGTTTTGCCATGTTTTGTTTGACTCCGGTGCAACGCATTCATTTGTTTCATATGAATGTGTAAACCGCTTAGGCTTGATTGTGTCTGAAATGCCTTATGTTCTTAAGGTAGAAACCCCTACCAATGCTCCTGTAATTGTTTCTAGAGCATGTCTTAACTGTTGTATAGAAGTGTTAGGACAAACCTCTAAAGTAGATTTGATCTGCTTACCCTTAGTACAATTGGATGTGATCTTGGGAATGGACTGGTTAAGTCAAAACCAAGTGATCATTGATTGTGATAGAAGACTCGTGACCTATAGAAACCCAAAACCCTTTGGTTACATATGTCTGTTCAACACCGAGGTGGGAGAAAGTGGTCCGAGGATGGAAGAGATCCCTGTTGTCAGAGATTTCCCGGAAGTTTTTGCTGACGAGATTCCTGGTTTGCCACCAAGAAGAGAGATAGAATTTGGCATCGATCTCGTTCCGGGAGCTGGTCCCATTTCTATCGCTCCCTATAGAATGGCACCACCGGAAATGGCGGAAATGAAGAAGCAAATTGAGGAGTTGCTGCAGAAACAGATGATTCGACCAAGCGTGTCACCTTGGGGTGCTCCTGTCTTATTCGTCAAGAAGAAAGACGGTAGCATGAGGATGTGCATCGACTACCGACAACTTAATAAGGTCACCATCAAGAACAAGTATCCGTTGCCACGAATAGATGACCTTATGCATCAAGTGCGTGGGGCTTCAGTATTTTCCAAGATTGATTTGAGGTCGGGGTACCATCAGATCAGAATTAGAGAAGAGGATATTTCTAAGACTGCATTTCGATCTCGATACGGACATTATGAGTATGTTGTGATGCCGTTCGGATTGACTAATGCACCAGCTATCTTCATGGACTACATGAATCGAATCTTTAGACCTTATTTAGATTCATTCGTGGTTGTGTTCATTGATGATATTCTGATCTACTCTAAGAGCCCGGAGGAGCATGCTGAACACTTGAAGATAGTGTTAAGCATCTTGAAGGAGAAGCAGTTGTACGCCAAACTTACAAAGTGTGAGTTCTGGCTGAAGGAGATTAAATTTTTGGGGCATGTGATTTCAGATAAAGGGATAGCAGTTGATCCAACGAAAGTAAGTTCGGTTTTACAATGGGAGCAACCAAAGTCGGCCACGGAAGTCAGAAGTTTTCTTGGTTTGGCTGGGTATTATAGAAGGTTCATCGAAGGTTTCTCGAAGATTGCACTACCTCTGACGAAGTTGACAAGGAAAGATCAACCGTTCCTATGGGATAAGAAGTGTGAGAGAAGTTTTCGGGAGTTGAAGGAAAGGTTGACATCGTCTCCTGTATTGGTGTTGCCCGATACACAGAAGAGTTTCGATGTGTATTGTGACGCGTCGAAACAAGGTCTTGGGTGTGTCTTGATGCAAGATGGGCAAGTTGTCGCTTACGCTTCGAGACAGCTAAAAGTTCATGAGATGAACTATTCAACTCATGATCTGGAGTTGGCAGCTGTGGTGTTTGCCTTAAAGATTTGGAGGCACTATCTCTATGGCACTACGTTCCGGGTGTTTAGTGACCATAAGAGTTTAAAGTACCTCTTTGATCAAAAGGAGTTGAATATGAGGCAACGCCGATGGATGGAGTTTTTGAAGGATTATGAGTTTGAGCTCCATTACCATCCTGGGAAGGCTAACGTTGTGGCGGACGCATTGAGTAGAAAGGCAATGAATATCAGTGCAATGATGGTTAGAGAAGCTGCACTGATAGAGGAGTTTCGGGATTTAAATTTGACGATGCAAGTGGAGCCGACGAGTATCAAGTTGGGGATGTTGCAAATTGCTAATGAATTCCTGCAGAGGATTCGAGAATTGCAACACGAGGATGAGAAACTTATGGAGAAGAAGAGGTTAATGCAAGAAGGTAAGGAGTTAGAATTCCAAGAAAGGAAAGGATGGAATCCTGCGTTTTAGAATGAGGATTTGTATTCCGGATAATTTGGAAGTAAGGAGAATGATTCGGGATGAAGCGCATAAGAGCAAGATGAGTATGCATCCGGGAGCCACCAAGATGTATCAGGATTTGAAGAAATTATTTTGGTGGCCGGGACTGAAGAAGGACGTAGCTGAGTATGTGGCGTGCTGTTTGGTGTGTCAAAAGGCGAAGGTAGAACACCAAAGGCCAGGAGGAGAGTTGCTTTCTTTAGAAGTTCTTGTATGGAAGTGGGATAGCATCTCGATGGATTTTGTGTCGGGATTGCCAAGGACGTCTACTGGTCATGATGCAATCTGGGTGATCGTGGATCGGTTGACCAAGTCAGCGCATTTCATTCCAGTGAATATGCGCTACTCATTGGAAAAGCTCACTCAGTTGTATATCAAGGAAGTTGTTCGTCTTCATGGGATACCATCAAGTATTGTGTCTGATCGCGATCCAAGGTTCACGTCGAAGTTCTGGAAAGATCTACACAGAGCCTTGGGTTCAAGATTGAAGTTAAGCTCTGCATACCACCCTCAGACTGATGGTCAAACGGAAAGAACTATTCAGTCATTGGAAGACATTCTGCGAGCTTGTGCACTGGAAGAACAAGGGAATTGGGAGAAAATGTTGCCACTCGTGGAATTCACTTACAACAATAGTTATCACACGAGTATTGGAATGGCACCATTTGAAGCTCTGTATGGAAAAAAGTGTCAGACGCCGTTATGCTGGTTTCAAGTGGGGGAGAATTCTCTGATTGGACCAGATATTGTGCAAGAGACCACGGAACAGATCAAAATGATACAAGAGAAGATGAGGGCAGCTCAGAGTAGGCAGAAAAACTATGCTGATAGAAGGAGAAAAACCTTAGAGTTTGCTGAAGGAGACCACGTGTTCATTAGGATTGTACCAACCAAAGGTGTTAGTAGAGCCTTGAAAACCCAGAAACTATCACCTAAGTTTATTGGTCCCTATCAAATTCTAAAAAGAATCGGCCCAGTAGCCTATCAATTAGCTTTGCCTCCATCATTAGCCAACCTCCATAATGTATTCCATGTGTCTCAATTGAAGAAATATGTCCATGATCCCACCATTGTCCTTAGAATCCAACCGGATGACTTAGAAATTCATGAGAACCTAACCTTCAAAGCTGTGCCAGTTCGCATCGAAGATCGGAGAATCAAGCAGCTGAGAGGGAAGGATATTCATCTGGTCAAAGTTGTCTGGCTTTGTGGAGATGTAATAAAATCCTCTTGGGAGTTAGAGAATAAGATGCGTCAGGATTATCCTGACTTGTTTGTATGAGTTGAATTTCGGGGACGAAATTCCTTGTAAGTGGGGGAGTAGTGTAACACCCCAAAATTTTAATCCCCGATTAATGAAATGTTAATTATAATTTAATTATAATTAATAGTTTTCAAATTAATCCTTGATTAAAATATGTGTGTATATAATTAGCTTGCATGTGAGAAATTATTTAATAAATAATTTAAATGCCTAAAATGTATATTTTGCATATTAGTCCCTGGGTTGGGACCTAGAAGCAATTATAGGAAAGGTTTTGGAGAGAAAGTAAATAAAATAACTATTTTTCAAAATCTGGGCAAAATACTCGAGTATTACTCAGAATACTCGAGTAATCTGGGTCAAACTGCACGAGTTAGTGCGTTTGATGAGTCACCATGAACGATTCTCGTGTGTTGACACGAAATCGTCTCCCTCAACAGCTCAAAGCACTCGTGTCGACTCGCATGGTGTCTCCCTGTGTCTATAAAAGCCCATCAACCACGAATTCGTGGGAATTTTGGCTAAGGTTTGCATTGTTGATGAAGCTAGGGTTTCGATTTCGTCTCGTTCAATTCTCTTTCAATTCTAAGTGTTAGTCTTCGAGTGATACACCAATACAAAGCTCACATCACGAGCTTTGTATAAACACTAAAATCGTGAGGATTGAGTGGGTGAGCTGAGAGAATCAAAGTCTTGAAGTGAAGCTGTTCTTGCTTGAGTTGGTGTCTGGAGCTTACTTTGATCATCGATTTCGGTAAGCTCGTGAATCCCTGAGTCTCAAACTTAATTCCTTTAGTTAGTTCATGTTGCATAGAGTTAATAAATCTAATTTTCCCCAATTTAAATCTCTGTTCCATGTACAAACCAATTCCATTTTGGTATGGTACTCAAAATGCTCTGCTCATGGTTCTTGAAGTTGGTCTGAGGAGTTTGGAGTCTCTTTCTTGCCAAGTTTCGTTTGGAAAACATTCGAGAGGTAAGGGGAAGTAATTATATTCACTAGATAGAGTTTGAAATCCATTAAATGTGTTAGAGAGCCACCAAGAGGCTCTAAGAGCTTAGATTCTATAGGAACTTTGGTTTGGAGACCAATCCATGCTCTAAATCTGTAATGAGCAAGTTTGTTATCATGTATGTGAACCTGAAAGAGCTTTGTTTCATGAAGATTATGCTTATTGTGTGATTTGAGGTATTGAGTTGTTAAAATGCCTTTTTGTGCATAATCAATGATTTCTCTGTCAATTCTGTGTTTTGAATTGAAATAAGTGTTGTAACATGTTTGATTAATGATATGTTAACTCTGTTGATCCCTGAAATGGACTTAAATTGAGTAGAAATGAAAATGGCATGTTAAAACCAGTTTTCAATACTGTCAGTTGCGGAACACTCGAGTAAATGGCAAAGTACTCGAGTGAATCGTGTTCAAAATAAAGTAAATTTCATAAGAACACTCGAGTATTTTGTTTTTCCTACTCGAGTATCGGGCATGAACTGGGAATTGTTATAGGTCAAACACTCGAGTCATTCAAAGTCACTCGAGTATTCTGGAAAACTCCAAGAACACTCGAGTAACTCATGAACTACTCGAGTAAATTGTTGAAATTAAAACCCAAATCCTCAGAAAGACATGAACACTCGAGTAAGCTTAAGAACACTCGAGTAATCTGGAAAATCTCCAGAACACTCGAGTATTCTGAACTTTACTCGAGTAAAATGCCCAGAGTCTGAAAACATCATTTTCAATTCTAACTTAATTAATTAAGGAATTATTAAAGGTAATTCAAGGGATCAAGACTTAGAGAAATTGATCAATACAATTCGATCGTTTGGTGACGATCCTTTTTGATAAAAATTAAGCCTAGGTGGCTAGTAAAGTATTAATCAATTTCCCCTAAGTCTAAAATGCATTCATTCTGGAGTTTGGATGGTAGGACGTATTCATGTTCGATAAACATTAGGAGGGCCTCTCGGAGTGCCAATACGCTTGCTTGATGACACGTCGTTGACGTGGTCGGCTTTGTGGATGCCGATATGGATATATCGTTTGGATGACGATCCGTTTGGATGACGGGATATGCTCGGGTGGCATGGATACCAAGCTTGTCGTGTACATTCTAGGTGAATGTACGAATTGTTGTATACCTAGGAATACAACGCATTGTGGAGTGCTGGGTTGTCTGGGATGGACGTCAGAGAGTGACTTAGAAAATGTGGAGATAAGTTGAGAGTTAAAGTCATGCATCATGTCATTCACCTAATGCAATTGATATACCTGAACTAAGTGTGAACATCCTATGTGCATCTGATACTTGCTAAATGCTAATTGTGATTGTTATTAATTGATGCATTATTATCTTTCATATGTTGCATGATTTATTCTCTATTGATTATGTGAGTAGAATTGCTTACCCCTATGCCCTTGTAGGTGATGTCTCGCTACATTGCTTGCATCGAGATCCGGCCACTTCCTAGTGGCGTATGGATCTATGAGGACCATCGCGCGGTGTATGAGGGGGAGGTAGAGTTCACATTCTACCACCCTAATCCGCTGATGCGATTCCGTCCTCGTAGGTTTAGGATTCCCATCATATACACTATGCATGTACCCCCGTTTTATACTTATCATGGACCACCTCCCATGCGACCAGCTCGCTCTTACCATAGCTTTTGTTTTCAACCTACCCGCTCTCACCCTTTTTCTTCGAGAGTCGTCCGCGAGGAGACTCCCCTATCTGATCCGAGGAGCCCAGTCAGGGTTTCACCATCACCTGACCCGGTACCCAGTGGTAGGGTACACTCTCCTTCGGATGATATCGAGGAGGATCCGGTGGAGGACGAGAGTGGGAGCGAGCCTGTCGTGCATTCTACTGGGAGTGACTGGAGGGACGACGATCCCTAGGTACATGTATATGGTGTATGGTGTGGATCTGAGGATCCGGTGTGTGGAGGAGATGTGCTGCTGCTGCTGTGATGATGATGCTACTACCTTATTACCTATGTTTTTGGGAGACTACTGCTGCTACTACTACTGCATCTGATGCTGATGGATCTACATGACTATCCCTGGGGTTGTATTTTGTTTATATATATAGTGTACATATGTTTTACTCTAGGGTTATAGTATCATGGTAATGTAGATCTGTTTATATGGACTTGTTATATTTTGGAACTTGGTGACTTATCTCATGGACTATGTATCTATGACTCTTTCATATATATGAAAATCTATGTTTATATTATATCGGTTGCATAGTCCAGTAATTTCCGCTTACTCTGATTTAACTTATAAAAGAGCTCGGCTATAAGTATTAATTGACGGTATCAGTTTTATTGAACAAAGTATGGGTAGCTTCAATTGATTGTAAAATGTAAAGAAATTTCTAAAGAACGAATGTTATCCTGTTTGAGAAAAGGTTTTAGAAATCGCCGAACTCGATACAAGTGTTTTAAAGGATTTTAGAAATTATTCTCCAAGAGTTCCATTTGATGAATTGTGCACCCACAATAAAGAAAATTTTATTTACCATATTTTCTTAGCGCACAAGTCCATATATTATCCAATAGAAAGTATAATTACTATATTATATTTGGGTAATCCGGAAGGGTGTCACAGATTTCAAGTGTAAGAAAGTCTAAATTTTTGATTAAAAACCTAAAAGTGATTTTGTGTTCCATTTGGTTTTAAGAACAAATTTTACTTAAGCTATTTTCCTTTTTTTTTCTTTATGTGTTATTGTTTGAATAGTTTGGAGTGAATAAGATGGATTTGGCATGTGATTGTGTTGTTATGAGTTTGGATTATTTTCTATGACCAATTCGGCATGGTTGAAAAATAGAGGAGCATGAGTTGATTTTCTTTGCATGATAATTTAGAGATAAAGCTAGTTGATTAGGAAGATGAGTAGCATAATTTTAAATGAAAGTATTCCTTTCTTTTGTTTATAATTATTCTCGGTGATGATGTTTGAAGTAGGATGTTGTGTCTAAATGATTATTTTCCCTATGTGTATGTTTTGTTTATGTATTAGTAATTATTGATGTTTAAAGTTGTGAATATAACCTTGCCTTGTCTTATATAGATAGGATTCGACCATGTATAGAAAAATAGGAATTTGTGTTTGATTCTTGTTTTGTATACATACATGAATCATGAATGATTTAACATGTTCAATATGTGTGTTTGAAAGTGTGAATATAGCCTTATCCTATTTAGAAGGGATTCGGCCATGTATGGAAAATAATGGGAGTTGTGTTTGGTTTTGTTTGATATGTATGAATGATGTATGGTTGTGATATTATATTTGTTTGTGTGTGTGTTTGAATGATTTAAGTGTTTAATGACTTTGAAAAGGTTTTCGACTTAATTCTGTTTTATTTTCTTTTGATTCGGTTTTTAAGAAAATAAAGTAAGAAGAATGATTTGATTAATTGAAAAGCATTGTTTTGAAAAGATTTTCATATGATCTCTAAAGAACCTTCTTTTAATTCAAAAGATGTTTTATAAACTCACTATGTTTTTAACAAGTGTTTGAAAAGAATTTTCTGAAAGTTTTAATCTTCCTTAAAGGAATGTTTTACATGATTTTAATTATGAGAAACCTAAAATTGATTTCAAAAGTGTTATGAGGAAACAAATACCTGGTTTTCAAATAAAAAGTTTTATAAGTTGCTTTAATTTCAAGATAATTAAATAAGAATGA
Source organism: Crotalaria pallida (assembly GCA_037953625.1). Taxonomy (NCBI): domain Eukaryota; kingdom Viridiplantae; phylum Streptophyta; class Magnoliopsida; order Fabales; family Fabaceae; genus Crotalaria; species Crotalaria pallida. The sequence goes on from CM075653.1 coordinate 33,120,691, forward strand.
TTTTAATAAGAGGGAAATATTTGAGTTCCAGTAACGATCGGGAAGCAGTTACGAACGTCGCAATGGAAACTAAGGAGCGCATCGAAGATCGTCATCGGTTGAGGTGAGAGAGAAGTTTCCCCCAAACACCGTGGTATTTAGGTAACATATTAAGTGTTTCGACCATCTCAAAAGTCGAAACTTAGTGGATCTGAGTCAGTAGCACGATGGCAATTGTCTGTTTGTGTGGCTACTCATGTGAAATGGACAAAGACCACATAATATTAGGTAATTGAGTTTATATGATAATCTCTGAATGTTAGTGTGTTGTTTATTCGTTTATGTGATGAATTTATTATGCATGGTGAGATTGGAAATAATGTGAATAATAATGAATCAAATGAATACAAGAAAAGTAAGATTAAGTTTGAGAGAGAAATTGAGATGTTGTGGAATTTGTAATCAATAATGCATGAGAACTAACGATTATGATGTGGACGAGCCAGAGCTGGGAAAAGTGATGATGATGTGATGTGAGCGGAGCTGGGCTCCCTTCTGTTTTTGGTTTTAGTCTGGGACTAGTGTTGAGTTGAGCTTGCTCCTCCATTAGTGCTCAGCAAGTTCTTATTTTTGGGAAGAAGCTTAATGTTGAGTTGAGCTTGCTCCTCCATTAACACTCACCCAAAAATATGGTTTTTGAAAACGGTTTTTGAAAAGATAATTTTGAGAAATGTTTATGAAAACAAGATTTTTGAAAAAGAAGTTTTAAAAAGGGATCCTTTTAAGAATGTTTTGGAAAGGAGATTTTGAGCAGTGTGAAGCTAGATTTTGAAAAAAAAAATTTCAAAAAGGAATTTTATGAAAACCTTTGTGAAATGAGGTGATTTCAAGAACGGAGAGTGTTGAAAAGGATTGAGAAGTGAGACACGAGTTTGTGACGTGACCCCAGCTCTGTGCTATGATGAGAGAAAGATTGTGTAAAGATAGCAATCGGGACTCACTGAAGGGATGCACGAAGGGTGAGCCGATCAATAGGATAATTAATTAAAAGACTCTTAAAAGACATTAATATACGCGGTGAGGTATGAGAGCGCGAAGTAGTGGAGAGGAAGGAACGATAGGTATCTACGGATACTTAGGACGAGATTGCATTAGGGGAGGACATTGACGGTGATACGTCAAGAAGTCTAGAGTATGATTCTAGGCAGAACGACTCCACATGTGGCGCACTAACGTGGTGGGGACTGGGTCCAATGCCGTGGCAAGTTCTGCGAGCTCACTAGAAGCATACTGTCGCCCCCTAGAATTCAAATCGAGAACAGTGAGAGGGACTGGAATGGGGCATTGTGTTTGCCACTGCGAGGCAGTGTGCCATGTTTATTATGATTATGATTTGAGGCAAGGCCTCCTGGTCTGGGACCATTTGTGTTGACAGCTGTCGGGCCCGCGTGGTAAAGGTCCTGTACTCCTGTTTGCTTCCGACTAGGTTGGGTGGATGACCGAGGAGATGTAGACGTGTGTGCTAACTTTGAAAGCGACCCTCCTCAATGATGATTAAATTTCCCCGCATCATTGGCGAATACGAATTCATAAAACTTAATTAAGAAAAGATAACTGATATTGTTAAGAAATAATTCTTAAGAGACGGCTTGGAAAAGAGGATGAGATGGAATCAGAGTTCGCAGTGGAAGCGATTGACGGAAGTTCTGTGGATATGTAAAGTTTTGAGAAAAGAAAAGTAATGAGGTAAAAGAGAGACTTGAATATGATTGCTTGTGTGTGTGGTTTGCCTATATGTTTTGTTATTTCTTAATATCTTACCTATTGTAATCCCACATCGTTGGCATAACATGCTTGGGAATACTTACTCTCTCGAGTCCTTTTGTTCTGTATGCTTGTTGTCGCGATGTTTATCCCCTACTCTATGGACCCTATCGGGTGTACGCACAACGCTTGAGACGAAGGAAGATGGATGTAGCGTGAAGGTACCAAGAGCGGTGAGTCAGCTGACTGTCATGGTGGACCCTCGATGCCTCGTCTATACGCAAGGATTGGATGAGGGCATAGCTGCTGGGAAGCGGACGGAATCGAGTCCGTCTCTAGCATGATATTTCCCGTGGACTCCATCTTCAGTTAACTGGCCTAGTGGTAGTCCTTTTGTTTCCCGGAGGTATGTTGCATTCCCTGTATTTACTTAGTGGCATTGCAATTCCATGATGTAACCCCATACTTCTATGAACGAAATTTATTTTGGTGACCACCACTGTTTTAATTTAGAAAAGAAACGGGCCATGATAATTGAGTTGAGAAGGATTAGGTTGCAAAGCGTAGTGTTAGTAACACTTCGGTTTGGAACTTGAACTTCAGCATGAAGTGTGAGAAAATCTTTGTACTCATGACAACGCTTTGAAATAACATGGTCCTCATACTACGTTACATGTTTTTAAAAAAAAAATTAGCCCTAATTTTCACTTAAAATGACTATGGTTTCAAGTTGCCAAATCGGGGTGTTACAAGGGTGTTTTTATTTTTGTTTGGGTCTTGAATTAGTCCTTGGGTTGGGACCTAATTGCAATATTAGAAAGGTTTTTGAAGAAAGGGTAATTAAATTATTGATTTTTGAAGTTTTAATGGCCCTGTAACCGGTTACACAATGAACTCAGAAAACTGGGTTAGTGCGTTTAATTAAATTATTGCATTTATGTGTTGTTACTTGATTAATTTATTTGAACCTGAGAATATGCAAATATTATGCTTGCTCATGCACGATGATTCATTCTGTTTTATTATGTTTAGCATGATGCATGCCCTTGAAAAGATGAGATTAGAAAGTGATGAATGAATGCCATGAGTTTGAGGAATTAATGATTGAAAGTGAATTCCTCTGATGAGCACCATGTTGGATTTATGCTCTCTAAGATGAGTTTGTGTTGGCCACGAGAGTGATGCTCCGTGAGTCCGAGCCCTTAATGAGCAAGTGTTGTTGGAAAAGAATGAACGTTGGAAATGGTGGTTTAATTAGAGGTCGAGGTTCACCAAAGGATGGATAAGGGTGACTCATTCGCAATTAGGTTAATAAGTCTTAATAAAATATTTAAAAGACATTAATAATAATGCGGAGAGATGAGCATGAAGTAGTGGAGACGAAGATACCTTGTCTATCTGCGGATATTCAGAAGTGTGATTGAGAAAGGGGACGGTGATGACGGTGACTCGTCAAGAAACCTAGGGTGCTTTTCTAGGTAGAACTAGACTATATGTGATCGGGACTTAAGACCTAAGGGATCGTAGCATGTTCTGCACCGCGAACTAGAAAAGTACTGTCGCCCCCTTGATCAAATCTGAAGCGGTGAGAGAGAACCTGAACAAGGCAGGCAGATCGATTTGTTGTTGGGACCTTGCGGTATCTCTTAAAATATTAATTGTCTTAATGACTGACCTGTACGGTTGTGGTCTTGACAAGTATATTATACGCTTTTGGATTTCCTCGACTGTTCGACCGGCGTGGGTTATGGTTCCTGAACGTCCTGTTTGCTTCCTACTAGGTTTGGGAGGATATGGAGGAGATGTAGACGTGAGTGCCGATTAGATAATTACCCCAGTGATGATTTAAAATACCCTGACATCATTGCTGATGAGAATTCCAATAAGACTTAATAAAGTACAGTAACAAAGTTAATTGCTCATGATGATTAATAGTGTGGTGCTGGGATTGATGGAAGGGAACTTGTAATAAGCTTGATGATGTGAGATCAATGAATTATTTATCTGATAATGATGATGATGATTCTGCATTCTAGCGGGGGGAGCGTGGGAAGCTACCCCTGATGGCTGGATCTAGAGAGGCCCGACTCGGTTGGAGATCAGTGACACGGAGCACAGGTTGAGAGGTGCAAGGATCGACTTGCAAATTGGTCGCGTTACCCTAAGAGACTACATGGATGGTGGCCCTCGGACTTACTACGCACGTGGTTTGCAGCCTGCACCGCCTGCGGAGGTGAAGACCGAGGAGGAGGAGATAGCACCGGAGGATGATGACGATCAGCCGACAGCTTAGGGAGTCTCGTGGGTGTTGTGGCTAGGGTGTTTTTATTTTTGTTTGGGTCTTGTCTCAACTGAGGAGAGTCATGCTCTGGATATCTAATGATGTAATTACCTTTATATTTTGGTGTATTTTGGGACATGGTGTCCACAACTCTTTTATGTTGATTAATTAACTGCCTTTAGAGACTTATGTAATTATGAAGTACGTACGGATTTTATGTGGCAATGTTAAAATGCAAAGTAAGTATTTTGGTGTGGTTCGGTGGATGTGTAATATGTTTCGTAACAACTCGATTTTGTGTATGGCAGTGTTAATTATTCTTTTGACAAGCCGAACAATGCAATCTTTTGCGAATAGTTAAAGTTAATGGATTTTGGAAATAAATAAAATGAACCAAGCAAAGTACTATACGTGTATACAATTGTGTACTAAAAAAAATAGACCCTTATTTTTACTAATATTTTATTGAATAAAATGCAATATTTTTGGGAAACAAAATCGAGGTGTTACATAAAGTTTTTTAAATTTCTTTACAAAAAATTAATTGATAAGATTGAAATAACAAGAGAAAAAGAAATTAAAGACGCAACGGTCATAATTATATGAGAGTACAGATGACTTTGTTTTGTCTTCATTATATTTATTATCAATTTTGCTTTTTATAGCCCAATAATGGCATATCTTTTTATTTTTAGCAAACAAAGGAAAGCTTATGTTGTGAAGACACATTTAGACATTTCTATTTCTTTTATGTTAAAATTAAGACATTGAACGAGAACCCCAGAACCAAACGTTGACATGATGAGTTAATGAGTCATCAAACAACCAATTATATATCTTAAATAGAAGTGAGATTGTAATTCAAACTTGAGAGAAGGAAGACAGAAAATAAAAATACCACCAACAAGAAAGGACAAAGGAAATGGCAAATAAATGTCTTGCGTTGTTGGTTGTGTGCTTTGTAGTTGCTATACCTTTCTTCTTACCAATTGTTGTGGCTGATTTGTCTCCGAGGGAACAATGTGTTGAAGATTGCAAAAAGACATGCAAATTCTACAATATTTTTTGCAATCCCCAATGTTTACAGCAATGTGGTTATTAAAGTAAGTTAATGACTTATCTTATTCTCACCATCTAATGCACTTTTTAATAAATTTCTTAGCTAGTATTGCATTTTTTAGTGCCTCAATTACAATTGTGATTTATTCTACATAGTCGCTATTAAATTAGAAGAATAAAAAAATTAGATAAATGAAAATGATTTTATTTTTATGTATCCCACTTGTGAATGAATGAGAAAGTTGGATTTTAACCAAAACAGAAGAATATGTCTAACATAATTCCATATCTGTCCAAACACTATCTTATTATACCTTTAGTTTTTACGCAATATATTTTTTACGGTCATCATTATTTGTAAAAAACAATCAATAAATAAAACACTTTTCTTAGCTTCCTTGTGGTCCAAAATCGGTTTTCTCTACAAACTTCACTATCATGAACACAATTCCAAAACCAGCATTTTCTCTTTAATCTTAACCTTCATTCCAAGTAAACAAAATACAAATGCTTTCTTCCTGTTACCATTATCTTAAATCGGTTTGCGTAATTAAATCAAGGGGGAGTTTTTCATTATAATTTATAAACACGTTCAGAATTAAAGAAAACTAATAACAACAACAAACATAAGAATTAATCACCTTAAATAAACAAATATACGCTTTCCTGCACCTTTTCTCTATGGAAATTCGATTCTGCCAATAAACATCAAGGAAACGTTTTCCTCTTCAAATATCTACTCATTTAAAATCAACAAAATTCTCTTTCTCATAACTACTCATAATGTGTCTCATTATAACAAATCAAGTCAAAAACCTTTCCCATGTGACCCTATAAAATTTAGCCAACAACAACAATAATTAGGAGATTCATAATGTCATAATAAACTTCATATATATGCTATATTCTAAAGTAAATAACCAACTACAAATATTCATGCTTCCATACAATAAGAAAAACAAAAGAAACACATATAACAATGACAATTGTTATAAATAGAATATGTTGACGATGGTTGTGTCGTGGTAAAATTTTGTGCTTTAAAAGCAATTGTTTACTGGGTACCATGATACAACTATATCAACCACTCTAGCTCCCACACAATAGTACTCTAACTTATGCACTCAAGGTAAGGAACTTTGAATCTCACAGGGTTAAGTTGCTAATGGAAGGAAGGAAAGGAAGAAGAAAGGCTACCTGTTTTCGTTTTCTGTGTATATATAAGTCTAAAAATGATTGCCTTTCATTGCCACAGCCATAACATCTAAAGCACCCACAAAAGTTATGGCTCATTAACCCAGGAAATCGTTTCAACCATTAACCCAAAAACAACTAATTCATTAACCTAGAAATGACTAAATTATGGAGCCATTAATCTATAATGGCTATGCGCTAAAAATGTGTTAAGAAAAAAGGATCTGTCCACCCTTTACCCCACACGAAAGAACAAATTAATAGTGGTGGGGCACATTCTAGAACATGTGGCTATTGGGCTCAACATGACCGCAACAAAAACCCCAATTAGATTTTTGCTTGAGTGATACAAATAATAGAATATAAAGGATTATGGTTAACATGGGATGAGCAATGTGGGAATTGGGATTTTCATGAGAATGAAATTATTCTAACATCAACATCATTTCAAATTTGATGGACATCGAAATCACTCTTTTGGAGGCAGTTAGTCTTTCAAGATAAAATTAGGATAGAGCGAACTAAGTTACCAAAATATCGTTTCGTGAATCATTCTATTCGAATTAAAAACAAAAAACATTAGTTAAATTCAAATTCATAGAATTTTTTTATAACTTATGTGCTAGTAAATTTTAATTTTCTACTTAAAATGTCTCAAAACCATATGTTGAATAGTTTTCCTTGATCAAAAGTCCATATTCGAAAAACTAATTTAAACACCAAAAATATAATGTTAAGTGATGCTAGCTTTAAGTGAATACAAATTATAAGTAAATTCAAAAATTTCTACAAATATTATGAAAATATTCAAGAATGGTTATAAGACATCTAATATGATACATATGATATCAAAATATTTTTTACGACTCTCTATACCTACATAAAGGCTTAAAAATAAAATTTTGCATCTTTAAAAGGGAACTATAGTTTTTCGTAACAAAGCTACACAAACCAAAACTTATTTTAATTTGACTAAAAATATCAATTTGAAACTCATGATTCGATCATAAATTCAATGATTCACTCCAAGCACATAAACATTGCATGAAGTTTCTTATTTAACCAAATTAAGTTTGGAGAAAATTGGGGTGTTTTAAAGAAGCCCATTACGGCAAAGAAGAGGAAAATGAATGGGATAGACTTTATAGTACTGTGTGTAGATATTTTTGATTTTTTCTATTTAGTCCTTAATAATTATATTTTAAAGACAAATTAGCACAAAAATTAAACTGTGGTGCATATTTGCAAAGGCATAAAGTTTAAGATGTTTGTATGAACATTTCTTAATTTATATTTATAGTTTTATATTAATATGAGTGCTTTTATTTTAATTTTTTTAGGTATTATATAAAATGATTGTCATCACTTCCATTTTTTAGATTTAAATGGTATTTACTCATGATATAAATTTTGATACAATAGTGATAATAGTGATAAAATCTTATAACTATATACTTAATGAGTTTTTTAAATACCATATTATAGTTGTTTATACAATGTAACATTTGAGCTTTATTTACAAATAATACATTGAGTAATTTGTGTTTATATCACGCATGGATTACTTATGATATACGTAACATAGGGGAATAACTTACTATGCAGGTTGGACACTAATGACGCAAGTAAAAAAGATCGGAGAAAGATGTCAATTGAACGTGAACGACCCCAAAAATCACCTTCTATCATAAATTAACTTATTGTACAATGTGAAATATGAGCAAATATGGATGCTTTTCTGCATAAATTATTATCCTTAACGCATTTGTCCATTTGTTCATTTGTTCATGACACACTATGTGAAATCTTTGATACACTTATAAGCTATCATACCTGTATTGTATGTATAGGGTTTGTTAGAAAAATAAATTGAAGATGGTTGTGTCGTGGTAAAATCCACTACCTTAAAAACAAGATTTCCGGATAGTCGAGGGGCAACTATACCAACCGGTTCTTGCTCCCAAGGTTAGCACAACAGTTCTCTAACTCGTGTACTTGAGGCAGAGAACTTGGAATCTCACGAAGTTGTTGGAAACCAACAATCGGCCTAACAATATACTAGAGGGGGGGTGAATAGTAGTTTGAAGCAGTGATAGCAATTTCTCGGATATAATTGACATAGATTAAAATGATGTTTGTTGTTTTCATAAAATAGTTGGATTTAGTGCCGAGCAAAATGAGATAATCGGTTATCTAGGCTGACCACCGATTATCTGACCTGCAACACACAAAAACCAGTTTTGCAGCGGAATCATAGCAAACACAAATCAACCAATATGATGTTCGGCCAGACCGACTAAAATGCTTGGAAAGTGCAAAATGCTCGGACAATGCAGTAAACATATAAAGTCCATAAAGCAGTAAAGAGAAAGCGATAAAAGAAGAGGCACAAGAATTTTTATACTGGTTCACTCTCACCCACTTGAGAGCTACATCCAGTCCTCCCTAAACCTTAGGGAGCTTTTAATTAAAATCAAATTGATAAAATTACACGGGAACTATTGAATGAACCTCACTCAACCTAACCCTTCCAAGAGAGTACCAAACTCTTGGATTCTACCCAATTTGATACCGGTAGGAAGAACCTCTTCCAAAGCCTCCTTGAAACCTTCAAGTAGCTCCACCAGGCGAAGAACCTCTTCGACTTCTGCTTAGGAACTTCCTAAGACATCTCTGGTGAACAGTAACAGTAATGATGTGTGGCTCCAAAACTGAACTCAGTCACGTATGAATGTGACAGTGTGAATAGTAACTAAGTTTCAGACTTTTGAAAGGATTGGCAGAGAGAATGAGTGTTTCAGATTCTGATTTCTTGTTCCAGGTTCTCTGTGATGTTGGAGGAGGCAATCACTTTTTATTCACGAAAATCCCCAAGAATCAGGGAGGAATAAAATCACCACGCAATTAATTAATGTTGACGAGGTTCCCTCTCCAATAGTCATATTCTGATTTGGTTTAATTTTGAATCAGATCTTTCATTTATTGCCAATTCCTTTATGGACAGATTCAGATGATTAGCGAGCTTCGAGCTTCCAGTTGGACTGAGCTTCCACAACGGATAACTTGATGAGAACCGTGCTTGTGCTTTTTAAAGATGCTTGCACAGCCATTGACCAAGTGTGAACCGAGCTTGAGCTTGACCATGATGTCCGAGCTATGGTCGAGCTTTGTATTCGAGATAAAGTTCAATCTTAGTCATCCGAGCTTTGGCCGAGCTTTGCATTCGAGCTTGACTTCAACTTTGACATTCGAGCTCAGGCCGAGCATTATATGCGAGATTGAACTGAAGTTTGAGATCCGAGCTTAGCCGAGCTTGATATGTGATCTCCGACTGAAATATGATATCCGAGCTTTTTGTCGAGCGTAATATTCAATCTCGAACTGACCTTAGCCGAGCTAAATATTCAATCTCAAACTAAAACTTTAGCACTTTAATCTTCCACAACGAAGGCCGAGCTTGACTTTTGTCGAGCTGATTATATAAGATTTTACTCGACTACACCAAAGGCCGAGCTGATGGTTCTGCCTTTGTTCATGATTTAACATTTTACTCGTCTGCACAAAAGGCCGAGCTGAACATCTGATGCCCTGATGCTTTACTATTTTACTCGGACGTAACGAAGGTCGAGATTATGGTTCGACTGCATTCGCTGAGCATCTTCAATCTTGCTTGTGAGTTTCTGACTGCTTCTGGTTCAACTCTTGTTCTTCCGAGCATCTTCCGAACTGAGCTTCTTACTTTGTTGCTGGAGAGGCCCCACTCGGTTGGAGATTTGTGACCCGGAGCACAGGTTGAGAGGTGCAAGGATCGACTTGCACATTGGTCGCATTACCTTGAGAGACTACATGGATGGTGGCCCTCGGACTTACTACGCACGTGGTTTGTAGCCTACAATGCCTGCGGAGGTGAAGACTGAGGAGGAGTAGATAGCACCGGAGGATGATGAGGATCAACCGACAGCTTAGGGAGTCTCGTGGGTGTTGTGGCTAGGGTGTTTTTATTTTTGTTTTGGTCTTGTCTCAACTGAGGAGAGTCATGCTCTTGATATCTAATGATGTAATTACCTTTATCTTTTGGTGTATTTTGGGACTTGGTGTCCACAACTCTTTTATGTTGATTAATTAACTGCCTTTAGAGACTTATGTAATTATGAAGTACGTATGGATTTTATGTGGCAATGTTAAAATGCAAAATAAGTATTTTGGTGTGGTTTGGTGGATGTGTAATGTGTTTCGTAACAACTCGATTTTGTGTATGGCGGTGTTAATTATTTTTTTGACAAGCCAAACAATGCAATCTTTTGCGAATAGTTAAAGTTAATGGATTTTGGAAATAAATAAAATGAACCAAGCAAAATACTTGTATACAATTGTGTACTAAAAAAAATCGACCCTTATTTTTACTAATATTTTAATGAATAAAATGCAATATTTTTGGGAAACAAAATAGGGGTGCTAAATTCTTGGTATCAGAGCTATGTTTATCCTTAGTGGCTTTAAGCATAGCCCTATATGCCTGCCTTGTGTGATCTCTAATTGTGTGATTGTGTGTTTGTGTGTGCGTGTGTGTGAGTTCTGAGTTCTTATGTTTATCTGAAGGAGAAGATGGCTCATGGTAGACCTCGTGGTTCTTGTCAAGGGAATGCTGGTGAGGTAGCTGATGTTCCAGACCCTGCAGCTTTGAAGGCTCAGATGACTGCTGCGATGACTAGAGTGAATGACAACTTGCATGCTCTGCATCAACAAGCTTAGCAGGATTTCAACAATAAGAATCAGCCTCAGAACGTGGAACCGCAAGGAATTCGGGGATTGGATGACTTCTGTCGTCGGAATCAGACACAGTTTTTCGGAGCTTTTGCATCGGATGTGGCTCGTGGATGGATTGAGAATTTGGAAAGGATCTTTGATGGAATGGGACAGTGTGATGATGCCCAGAAGGTGGCTTATGTTGGGTATATGCTGACTAAGGAAGCTTCTGCTTGGTGGAAGAACACTAAGCAAGTGATGGCGAATGCTGGAGAAGAGGTCAATTGGGAGTCCTTTAAGAAGATATTTTTTGAGAAGTATTTTCCTGAGGATGTAAGGACTGAAAAGGAAATGGGATTCCTTAAGTTGGTGCAAGGAAACATGTTGGTTGGGGAATACGCAACTTGATTTGAAGAGTTAGCTCAGTATGTGCCTCAGTATGCTAATGGAGGGAATGAAAGGTCTAAGTGTGAAAAGTTCCGAGATGGTTTGAGGGCTGAAACTAAGTTGGCTTTTTCGCATTTGGAGATCCATGAGTATGCAACATTTGTTAACAAGTGTCAGATGTACGAAGGAAGACTGAAATCTAAGGCAGTAATGGAAAAGGTTGCAAGTTTGTCATCTAGTGGTGGACCGAATCGGAATCATCTGTATCATGGAAGTTCTGGTGGAAGGTTTAAAACACCAGTGTCGTATCCTCGTTCTGGAGGTGGAAGAGACCGTAGGTTCGGTGGAAATTGATCATCTGGAAGCGGAAGTGGTGGTTTTAACCGGAATAGTGGAAGAGGTGACAGTTCTCGCTCTGGAAATCGTGGAGATGGCAACAATAACCGTGTGGGTATTCCTGGAAGTAGCAATGGTGGAAATCGAGCTAATCCTGGAGGAAGTCAAGGCAGTGTGGCCCCTCCTTGCAATCAGTGTGGTTGGAATTGTCACACCCTTCCGGTTTATCCAAATGTAAACTAATATTTAAGCTATTATATTGGATAATATATGGACTTGTGAGTGTTAAGAAAATAGGGAAGATAAAATTTTCTTTTTAAAGCGGGTGCACAAATCGTCATTTTGGAATTCTTGGAGAATGAGTTCTAAACCTTTATGAAAACGTTTATATCGAGTTCGGCGATCTCTAAAACCTTTTCTCAATTAGGGTAACATTCGCCTTTTTTTTGAAACCTCGTTTTAGCATACAAGTAATTAAAGTTACCCATGCATTATTTGATAAAACTGATACCATTAAATAATATTTTTAGCCGAGCTCTTAAATAGATCGAATCAGAGTAAGCGGAAGTCATCAGACTATGCAGTCACTAGTAATATAAACATAGGTTTGATATATAGTAAAAGTCATAAATACATAGTCTCATCATCATGTCTCCAAGATCTCAAAATACAAGTCCATCATCTGATCTACATAATAATATGACCAAAACCCTAGAATATTCCAAAAGTATATCTACAATATGTGTACATAATCAAAATAGAAACTCCAAGGGTGGTCAGGTAGATCTGGCATCATCAGATGTAGTAGTAGTAGTAGCAGCAGTCTCCCAAAAGTAAAAGTAGTAAGGTAGTAGCATCATCAACAACACAGTAGCAACAGCAAATCTCCTACAAAGTCTCCACACAACGGATCCACAGATCCACATCATACACCATATGCATGTACCTAGGGATCATCGTCCCTCCAGTCACTCCCAGTAGAATGCACGACAGGCTCGCTCCCACTCTCGTCCTCCACCGGATCCTCGTCGATCTCGTCCGAGGGAGAGTGTACCCTACCACTGGGTACCGGGTCAGGGGATGGTGAAACCCTGACTGGGCTCCTCGGATCAGAAGGGGGAGTCTCCTCGCGGACGACTCTCGAAGTAAAAGGGTGAGAGCGGGTAGGTCGAAAACGAAAACTATGGTAAGAGCGAGCTGGTCGTGTGGGAGGTGGTCCATGGTAAGTGTAAAACGGGGGTACATGCATAGTGTATATGATGGGAATCCTTAATCTACGAGGACGGAATCGGATCAACGGGTTCGGGTGGTAGAAGGTAATCTCTACCTCACCCTCGAACACCGTGCAATGGTCCTCATAGATCCATGTTCCACTAGGAAGTGGCCGGATCTCGATGCAAGCAATGTAACGAGACATCACCTACAAGGGCAGAGGGGTAAGCAATTCTATACACATAACCAATAGAGAATAAATTGTGCAATGTGAATATGTAAACATGCATCAAATAACAACAATTACATATAACAATTAGCAGTTAGTGAATGCACATAGGATGCTCACACTTGTTTCATTTATCATCATTAATTTAAATGAGTGGCATGATGCATGACTTTAGCTCTCAAGCCTATCTCCATCATACTATGTCACTCTCTGACGTCCATCCCTGACAACCCAGCACTCAACAGTGCGTTGTATTCCTAGGTATACAACAATTCGTACATTCACCTAGAATGTACACGACAAGCTTGGTATCCATGCCACCCGAGCATATCCCGTCATCCAAACGGACCGTCATCCAAACGGTATAACCATATCGGCATTCCCTCAGCCGACCACGTCAACGACGTGTCATCAAGCAAGCGTATTGGCACTCCCAGAGGCCCTCCACATGTTTACCAAAAACATGATATACGTCCTACCAACCAAACTCCAGAATGAATGCATTACCTTACTTAAAAGAGATTGATTGATGTTTTATCCTTTTATTAATACATTACGTGCCTCCCGAGCAACGTATCATTATTCAAATGAAAACATCATAACGTCAATCAATTTCCTCTAAGTCCAGGATCACTTGGTTTATTGTCCTCTAAGAGTTACAAAATGGCTTAGAATTGAAAATGATATTTTTAAGTATCTGACTTAAAATACTCGAGTTTTTCCCAACATACTCGAGTAGTTTATCATTTTCCAGATTCTACTCGAGTTGTTCATAATTATACTCGAGTCGTTCATGTCTTTTCAGAGATTTAGGGTTTCAGGTCTTCATAAATATACTCGAGTAATTCATGAGATACCCGAGTATTCCATTACCCAGAATACTCGAGTAGTTCATACATTACTCGAGTGTTCAATCTGATTCCCAAGTTTGATTCCTTCATTCAAACGCTTTCTTCTTTAAAGATCAAGAAGAAAAACTCAACCCTTAAACATAGAGAGAGGAGGCCGAAGCAACCCTAAAGGGAGAGGAGAGAGTTGGAGCTTGAAGATTAGAGTTTTATTTAAGGTAGTTGTTAGGGAAGCTTCAATGTAATGATTTTAGTTTTGATCTTGTAATGGACCTTGCTTCAATTCAAATTTTTTATGATGCATGTATTTGTGTTCCTATTATCTTGAAGTTTAATCACCTTGCATGTTGTTTTTATGTGTTGATTTTGAATCTTTGTGCTTGAAAGTTTTGATCTTCCAACTTATGAGTTTTCTTCTTCACAGTTTTACTTGGAAATTGTGTTTGAGCTTATGTAATTGCTTGATTTCTTTTGCATGTTTTGATCTATGATTAATCCTTGAAAAGCATGAAGTTTGAACTTGGCATGTCACTTAAATTATGAAGTCTTAATTCTCTTTTGATGCATGCTGTAACATCCCAAAATTCATGTATTATAATTTTATTTTTGTAGTTATTTTTTTTTGTAATATTAAATTATTAAAGAACTTAGACCTTTATATATTATCATAATAATAAAATAGGCATGTAGATTTTATATTATAATAAGGGTACTTGATAGAATCATTATCATCATCATTATTATCATTATTACTATTATTATTATTAATATAAGATAATAGTATTAGATATTATTTTATTTAAATTATTCTATTTATCTTTCTCAATATTAGTTTTTGATAATAGTTGTGACTAAAAGGATAAGTTAGAATAATTGATTTAAAATAAATAAAAAGTTAAGATCGGATATGTTAGTTTCATTCTCCTAAAAACAAAACCTAGCCTCCGTTAAGAGAACCAGAGGGAGAAAACGTAAAAGAGAAAGAAGAAGAAAAAGAAGAAGAGAGAATCCTCATTAAGGTAACATTATAACCCAATTCAACCTCCATCAATAATAATAGGGAATATGATGAATTTTCTTTTGATTTATTTATACATGTTTATTATATGCGTATGTGATATCATTGCTTATGTTGATATTGGATTCGAAATTCGGTGAACAGTACACGTTGATCATAAATAATTATGAATTGCGTGAATAGTAATATCAATTCTTGAATAGTAGTATTTGTTTTGTGCAACAATCTTATCAATTCAATATATGTTTCCGATACATGAACAGGAGTACCAATTTTGTGAGATGAATTTGAAAATCAATGTTGTGCTTGCTATTATATATATTTATGATATTGTCGGTGAATGTTTTTGTTCTTGATCTTTCTCAATGAAATCTTAGTGCCGCAAGTACTATTACGTACCAGCATACAAAATCAATTTCAATTAAATTCTCAAAATATTATATATATATATATATATTTATTATATGCTATAATTTTTAAATTATTATATTTTGAGTACCGAATTCCAATTTATTAGATGTGTCGTAGTGCTCAATAATTATACTTTTTATTGCATGGTTATAATTATATATTAAGGTTGAAGAAGGGTATTTATTGCCGAGAGGTCTATGGATCTATTGTTTGATCACGCACATCAACCATATGATATGTTAGGACTGACTCGGACGCGAGTGTAAGTCATCCGAATCCGGGGCGCCGGACAAGGGGTAGGCACCTCCAGCAGGCGTGCTGTGTGCAAGAGAGAAGTCATTGGTTGGAAATTTTCTGTGCACCAAATATGAATAGTTATAATGTTATTTTAGAGGAGTCGTTTGACTCATTGTTTGGTCTGGGCATAGGCAAACGAACTCCAACAAATAATTCAGAGGACTGACCCGGACGCGGGTGTAAGTCATCCAAACACGGGGCGCCGGGCGAGGGGTAGGCACCTCCAGCAGGCGTGCTGTGTGCAAGATAATAAGTTAAAGTTAATGGTTGGAGTTCGAGGCCAAAAGGTCATAGATGCAACTAATGATTGTTCTGCATTGATTGTATTAGATAGTCATATTTTTGTTCATGTGATTGATAATAGTACGATACTAGACATGAGTTATATTATTAAATGTTATTTCCCTCATTATTATTTTATGGAGATTTTTCCGTACATGTGACGGCTGACAATATCATAGTTCAAAAATACTTTCAAGCTAAATAGTGTTACTGAGATTTTTATCTCACTATTCGGGTTTGATGTTGTCAGATTGAGATTTTGGGAAGCAAGATGCCAGGAAGAAGACAAGTTTATAATACTAGTTTTCTTGTGTAAATTATTTTTAAGGAGTCTACAATAAGTTCAAAGAGGATTGTTGGCATTGTAATGCCCTTCTAGTTTTAGTGCCCAGTGTCATTGTAGAACAAGTAAAATTTTCAATGTAATTTTATTTAACAATTATTTTGGTTCAAGGAGATGTATATTTTTCTTAATGAGACTTTTTTTTTTATTTATGGAATATTGTACTTGGTAAACTTTCGTGGATTGTGTATTTTTTTTATTAGAATTAAGGTGTTACACATGCTACCATTTTAAAAAGAAAATTATGATAATAAGTGTTAAAAGCGATTTTTGGTACAAAAAGGTATTTTCAACTAAATTTTGTGTGTGATGATGATTCCTTGATGTTTGGTAATTGTTGTCTTAAAGTGTGCATATGAAAATAGAACTCAAAACCTTATCCTTTGTGCATGGTGTTATTCGGCCAAACCTAGGAAAATAGGAAATCATGTTACATGCATGTTAAAACCTATGTGATCTAAAGATTTTTGATATGACCCATGATTTTATTATGATAAAGAATAAAATTAAAGTTTGATGAATTTTGTTTGGAGCTCACGGTTTTGCTCTTATAAATGTTAGAGTTATTTTTTTTTTTTGCATGTGTGTTCTATGGATAGACCTTTGGATTTCAAGTGTAAGAAAGTCTAAATTTTTGATTAAAAACCTAAAAGTGATTTTGTGTTCCATTTGGTTTTAAGAACAAATTTTACTTAAGCTATTTTCTTTTTTTTTCTTTATGTGTTATTGTTTGAATAGTTTGGAGTGAATAAGATGGATTTGGCATGTGATTGTGTTGTTATGAGTTTGGATTATTTTCTATGATCAATTCGGCTTGGTTGAAAAATAGAGGAGCATGAGTTGATTTTCTTTGCTTGATAATTTAGAGATAAAGCTAGTTGATTAGGAAGATGAGTAGCATAATTTTAAATGAAAGTATTCCTTTCTTTTGTTTATAATTATTCTCGGTGATGATGTTTGAAGTAGGATGTTGTGTCTAAATGATTATTTTCCCTATGTGTATGTTTTGTTTATGTATTAGTAATTATTGATGTTTGAAGTTGTGAATATAACCTTGCCTTGTCTTATATAGATAGGATTCGGCCATGTACAGAAAAATAGGAATTTGTGTTTGATTCTTGTTTTGTATACATACATGAATCATGAATGATTTAACATGTTCAATATGTGTGTTTGAAAGTGTGAATATAGCCTTATCCTATTTAGAAGGGATTCGGCCATGTATGGAAAATAATGGGAGTTGTGTTTGGTTTTGTTTGATGTGTATGAATGATGTATGGTTGTGATATTATATTTGTTTGTGTGTGTGTTTGAATGATTTAAGTGTTTAATGACTTTGAAAAGGTTTTCGACTTAATTATGTTTTATTTTCTTTTGATTCGGTTTTTAAGAAAATAAAGTAAGAAGAATGATTTGATTAATTGAAAAGCATTGTTTTGAAAAGATTTTCATATGATCTCTAAAGAACCTTGTTTTAATTCAAAAGATGTTTTATAAACTCACTATGTTTTTAACAAGTTTTTGAAAAGAATTTTCTGAAAGTTTTTATCTTCCTTAAAGGAATGTTTTACTTGATTTTAATTATGAGAAACCTAAAATTGATTTCAAAAGTGTTATGAGGAAACAAATACCTGGTTTTCAAATAAAAAGTTTTATAAGTTGCTTTAATTTCAAGATAATTAAATAAGAATGATTTTAATGAGAGGGAAATATTTGAGTTCCAGTAACGATCGGGAAGCAGTTACGAACGTCGCAATGGAAACTAAGGAGCGCATCGAAGATCGTCATCGGTTGAGGTGAGAGAGAAGTTTCCCCCAAACACCGTGGTATTTAGGTAACATATTAAGTGTTTCGACCATCTCAAAAGTCGAAACTTAAGGGATCTGAGTCAGTAGCACGATGGCAATTGTCTGTTTGTGTGGCTACTCGTGTGAAATGGACAAAGACCACATAATATTAGGTAATTGAGTTTATATGATAATCTCTGAATGTTAGTGTGTTGTTTATTCGTTTATGTGATGAATTTATTATGCATGGTGAGATTGGAAATAATGTGAATAATAATGAATCAAATGAATACAATAAAAGTAAGATTAAGTTTGAGAGAGAAATTGAGATGTTGTGGAATTTGTAATCAATAATGCATGAGAACTAACGATTATGATGTGGACGAGCCAGAGCTGGGAAAAGTGATGATGATGTGATGTGAGCGGAGCTGGGCTCCCTTCTGTTTTTGGTTTTAGTCTGGGACTAGTGTTGAGTTGAGCTTGCTCCTCCATTAGTGCTCAGCAAGTTCTTATTTTTGGGAAGAAGCTTAATGTTGAGTTGAGCTTGCTCCTCCATTAACCCTCACCCAAAAATATGGTTTTTGAAAACGGTTTTTGAAAAGATAATTTTGAGAAATGTTTATGAAAACAAGATTTTTGAAAAAGAAGTTTTAAAAAGGGATCCTTTTGAGAATGTTTTGGAAAGGAGATTTTGAGCAGTGTGAAGCTAGATTTTGAAAAAAAAAATTTCAAAAAGGAATTTTATGAAAACCTTTGTGAAATGAGGTGATTTCAAGAACGGAGAGTGTTGAAAAGGATTGAGAAGTGAGACACGAGTTTGTGACGTGACCCCAGCTCTGTGCTATGATGAGAGAAAGATTGTGTAAAGATAGCGATCGGGACTCACTGAAGGGATGCACGAAGGGTGAGCCGATCAATAGGATAATTAATTAAAAGACTCTTAAAAGACATTAATATACGCGGTGAGGTGTGAGAGCGCGAAGTAGTGGAGAGGAAGGAACGATAGGTATCTGCGGATACTTAGGACGAGATTGCATTAGAGGAGGACAATGACGGTGATACGTCAAGAAGTCTAGAGTATGATTCTAGGCAGAACGACTCCACATGTGGCGCACCAACGTGGTGGGGACTGGGTCCAATGCCGTGGCAAGTTCTGCGAGCTCACTAGAAGCATACTGTCGCCCCCTAGATTGCAAATCGAGAACAGTGAGAGGGACTGGAATGGGGCATTGTGTTTGCCACTGCGAGGCAGTGTGCCATGTTTATTATGATTATGATTTGAGGCAAGGCCTCCTGGTCTGGGACCATTTGTGTTGACAACTGTCGGGCCCGCGTGGTAAAGGTCCTGTACTCCTGTTTGCTTCCGACTAGGTTGGGTGGATGACCGAGGAGATGTATACGTGTGTGCTAACTTTGAAAGCGACCCTCCTCAATGATGATTAAATTTCCCCGCATCATTGACGGATACGAATTCATAAAACTTAATTAAGAAAAGATAACTGATATTGTTAAGAAATAATTCTTAAGAGACGGCTTGGAAAAGAGGATGAGATGGAATCAGAGTTTGCAGCGGAAGCGATTGACGGAAGTTCTGTGGATATGTAAAGTTTTGAGAAAGAAAAGTAATGAGGTAAAAGAGAGACTTGAATATGATTGCTTGTGTGTGTGGTTTGTCTATATGTTTTGTTATTTCTTAATATCTTACCTATTGTAATCCCACATCGTTGGCATAACATGCTTGGGAATACTTACTCTCTCGAGTCCTTTTGTTCTGTAATGTTTATCCCCTAGTCTATGGACCCTGTCGGGTGTACGCACAACGCTTGAGACGAAGGAAGATGGATGTAGCGTGAAGGTACCAAGAGCGGTGAGTCAGCTGACTGTCATGGTGGACCCTCGATGCCTCGTCTATACGCAAGGATTGGATGAGGGCATAGCTGCTGGGAAGCGGACGGAATCGAGGCCGTCTCTAGCATGATGGACTCCGTCTTCAGTTAACTGGCCTAGTGGTAGTCCTTTTGTTTCCCAGAGGTATGTTGCATTCCCTGTATTTACTTAGTGACATTGCAATTCCATGATGTAACCCCAAGCTTCTATGAACGAAATTTATTTTGGTGACCACCACTATTTTAATTTAGAAAAGAAACGGGCCATGATAATTGATTTGAGAAGGATTAGGTTGCAAAGCGTAGTGTTAGTAACACTTCGGTTTGGAACTTGAACTTCAGCATGAAGTGTGAGAAAATCTTTGTACTCATGACAACGCTTTGAAATAACATGGTCCTCATACTCATGCTGCTCAACTACGTTACATGTTTTAAAAAAAATTAAAATTGGCCCTAATTTTCACTTAAAATGACTATGGTTTCAAGTTGCCAAATCGGGGTGTTACAGAAATGGTATTAGAGCAATGTTTAATCTAAGTAATTGAATACATGGGAAAACATACTTCCTTGTGAGTCTCGTGTGCTAGTCTAGGATGATTAGAAATAGGGATGCCCAGGGGGTGTACTTGTTGTTTGGGTTGTGTCAGAAATTTGTCGTAGATTTCGAGGATTCGAATCCTATAGCAAGACCTAAACTTATCCTTTGAGCTTCTCAATCTTTGATAGAACCCTTGCTTGTTGTGAGCCCTTTATTCAGAATAACCCTTGTACTCTTGATTTGATTTGAACCATGAGCCTACCTCATGTTGCTTGTTGCCCAAATTGATCTCTAAAGTAACCCCGAATCTTCCTAATTTGATTGAACCTGAATTTGTGAACTCAATTTATAAGCCTTCCCTATTGTTAAGCTATTTGATTCCCAAATTTTTGGTTATGACTTATGCCAGTCATGTAGCTGTCCCTGAATTAAAAATGGATTGTGAGGTGTTGATTGGTTAGATTTGCAATGTCTGAGGAAAGTATAGACTAGAAGGAGCAGATAAGGGAGATGTGTCGGTCATAAGGAAGAGTAAGGATGCCTTTTGAGTCTTTGGGTTAAGATGAAGGATCGTATGAGTCGGTTAGAGTTAAGTGTGAATGAGGGTAAATAGTCTAAGTTTTTGGTCTGGATAGTGTTGAGGAAGTAAGAAGTCCAAGGGAGTCAGGAGAGTTGTGACCCCAGAATTAGAGTTAGAAGGAGTAAATGATATGGTCTAGTGCTAATTGTTATTAATGATGTGGAATGGTGTAGACGAAGTGAAGACATATATGATTAGAATCCTTAAGTAATGGTCAATGTTAGGATGGGTGATGAAAGTGTGACGGTAAATTGTGGATTAGAAAAGACCTGTTAGGAATGAAGACCTTTAATTAGATAGGTAATCCTAGGACTGAAGGAGATTCAATGGATTTAGACCTTAAGGTGAAACAGGAAGGATGGAAAAGGAGTTAGAATGCTCAAGCGGCTGCAATCCATAGGAAATAGAAGGAGTGAAGTGAGGCATATGATAGCCATTTCTTGAAGCAAGGAAAGACTAGTTATGAACAAGATGAAGTTATAAGGGTGCATATTTAATGGAATCTAAGGCAATGATAGGATGAATTTGAATGAGGTAAAGAGAAGTCGGGTAAGGTGATTAGGAAGCATTAAGGATGGGGAAGTTGGTGAGAACCAAGTTCATGTTTGTGGTAGAGATATGTAGTGATAAGGATCATTAAAGTTGGGGAGTAGGTATAGATTTGAGGTTTTAAGGTGATCTGATTAGGCTGAAAGTTACTAGAAAGGGGTAAGTCGGAAAAGGAGCTTTACAAATAGTGTCTTTGTTTAGAATGGCATAAGCATGACATTCCTTTTTCTGTTGCTATTTGTTTCAGCAACCTTGAAAACCCTTAAAATTTTAACCCGCTTAGCAAAGCTTTGTCGTTATACACCATTGTATTTGACAATGGATTGACCCAAGAGACTGCTTCTGTTAAAGAATCGTTTAGAAATTTTTATTTTCATGAGGGCAGCTAATAAATGGTACGTCGCAACAGTCAGTTCATATGAGAATGAGGAAGAAGACTGCTACAAGGAGCTACGCACTCTCGAAACGAGACGGTTCCGTGCATCATTTCTCGAGGACGATAAATCTTCAAGTTGGGGAGAATGTAACATCCCGCATCTTCTGGACTCAAATAAATCCATGAGGTTTTAATTAGAAAGAATTTTTGAGAATTTAAGAAGGATTTTCAGAAAAATGTTTTAACAAATGATTTTCATTGAGTTTGATTTTATGAAAACCAAGCTGTGTTTTGTTATTTGAGGTTTCTTAAAGAAACGAATTTCTTTGATTTGAGGTTTTACTAAATGTTTCTTTTGAAAGCCCTTGATTTATGGGAACATACGGTTTTATTAAAATTTTGAAATATAATTGATATGGTTTACTGATTTATTTAAAGTTCGTATTTTGGAAATTTTGGATTTGTAAATGTGTGATTTGTGAATAAATGGTGTACGAAATTTAATTAGTAAAATTAAATGAATGATATGCATGAATTTTGTGAGAATATATGTGTGATGTATGATGTATGTGTGTGTGTGTCGTGTATTTTGAGTGAGAAACATGAAATGTCAAAGTGTTGTATGCATGTATGTATATGAATAACCGAATATGTGTTAAATGTATGCATGATCCCATAATCTAATGCTATGTGTTGCTATAATGAAATGAAAATATGTGTATGATGTGCATGTGTGTGCATGTGTTCGGCCGAGTGTGGTTCAAGAGGGCCAAGAAGAGTTTATTTCTTAAGCATTAAGAGAGTAGAAAATTAGGTGGCAATCAAATAGGAAGCTTAGAGTGGTGAGTAATAAAACCTAGGGGGATGACTAATGGTGCCTAAGGTTGACTTTCCTTTCCCTTTTGTCTCCCACGAAGAAGACCCTCCCATGCAAACATTAGGAGTAGACCAAATTGCCCCACACCCATCCATTGAACCAAGGCTAAGAGAGGAAATTCCACCCCTTGTTTTGCCTTCATAGAACCGGGTGAGTAGGTGTGTTAGCCGTGATTCATTTCTCATTTCCTTCCTTCATTTTCTTCACCTTTCTTCCAACACAAACACATGAGTTCCAAGAGCACCTCAAGCTCTTGAGAACCTTAGAGAAAGAGAGGGTGGCCGAGAGGAGAGAATAGGAAAAGAAGAGAGAAAACTCAAATTCCCAACCCAACTTACCTTTGATTCCTTCATTCAAACGCTTTCTTCTTTAAAGATCAAGAAGAAAAACTCAACCCTTAAACATAGAGAGAGGAGGCCGAAGCAACCCTAAAGGGAGAGGAGAGAGTTGGAGCTTGAAGATTAGAGTTTTATTTAAGGTAGTTGTTAGGCAATCTTCAAAGTAATGATTTTAGTTTTGATCTTGTAATGGACCTTGTTTCAATTCAAATTTTTTATGATGCATGTATTTGTGTTCCTATGATCTTGAAGTTTAATCACCTTGCATGTTATTTTTATGTGTTGATCTTGAATATTTGTGATTGAAAGTTTTGCTCTTCCAACTTATGAGTTTTCTTCTTCACGGTTTTACTTGGAAATTGTGTTTGAGCTTATGTAATTGCTTGATTTCTTTTGCATGTTTTGATCTATGATTAATCCTTGAAAAGCATGAAGTTTGAACTTGGCATGTCACTTAAATTGTGAAGTCTTAATTCTCTTTTGATGCATGCTACCATTTTAAAAAGAAAATTATGATAATAAGTGTTAAAAGCGATTTTTGGTACAAAAAGGGATTTTCAACTAAATTTTGTGTGTGATGATGATTCCTTGATGTTTTGTAATTGTTGTCTTAAAGTGTGCATATGAAAATAGAACTCAAAACCTTATCCTTTGTGCATGGTGTTATTCGGCCAAACCTAGGAAAATAGGAAATCATGTTACATGCATGTTAAAACCTATGTGATCTAAAGATTTTTGATATGACCCATGATTTTATTATGATAAAGAATAAAATTAAAGTTTGATGAATTTTGTTTGGAGCTCACGGTTTTGCTCTTATAAATGTTAGAGTTATTTATTTTGTTTTGCATGTGTGTTCTATGGATAGACCTATGGATTTCAAGTGTAAGAAAGTCTAAATTTTTGATTAAAAACCTAAAAGTGATTTTGTGTTCCATTTGGTTTTAAGAACAAATTTTACTTAAGCTATTTTCTTTTTTTTTTCTTTATGTGTTATTGTTTGAATAGTTTGGAGTTAATAAGATGGATTTGGCATGTGATTGTGTTGTTATGAGTTTGGATTATTTTCTATGACCAATTCGGCTTGGTTGAAAAATAGAGGAGCATGAGTTGATTTTCTTTGCATGATAATTTAGAGATAAAGCTAGTTGATTAGGAAGATGAGTAGCATAATTTTAAATGAAAGTATTCCTTTCTTTTGTTTATAATTATTCTCGGTGATGATGTTTGAAGTAGGATGTTGTGTCTAAATGATTATTTCCCTATGTGTATGTTTTGTTTATGTATTAGTAATTATTGATGTTTGAAGTTGTGAATATAACCTTGCCTTGTCTTATATAGATAGGATTCGACCATGTATAGAAAAATAGGACTTTGTGTTTGATTCTTGTTTTGTATACATACATGAATCATGAATGATTTAACATGTTCAATATGTGTGTTTGAAAGTGTGAATATAGCCTTATCCTATTTAGAAGGGATTCGGCCATGTATGGAAAATAATGGGAGTTGTGTTTGGTTTTGTTTGATATGTATGAATGATGTATGGTTGTGATATTATATTTGTTTGTGTGTGTGTTTGAATGATTTAAGTGTTTAATGACTTTGAAAAGGTTTTCGACTTAATTCTGTTTTATTTTCTTTTGATTCGGTTTTTAAGAAAATAAAGTAAGAAGAATGATTTGATTAATTGAAAAGCATTGTTTTGAAAAGATTTTCATATGATCTCTAAAGAACCTTGTTTTAATTCAAAAGATGTTTTATAAACTCACTATGTTTTTAACAAGTGTTTGAAAAGAATTTTCTGAAAGTTTTAATCTTCCTTAAAGGAATGGTTTACATGATTTTAATTATGAGAAACCTAAAATTGATTTCAAAAGTGTTAAGAGGAAACAAATACCTGGTTTTCAAATAAAAAGTTTTATAAGTTGCTTTAATTTCAAGATAATTAAATAAGAATGATTTTAATAAGAGGGAAATATTTGAGTTCCAGTAACGATCGGGAAGCAGTTACGAACGTCGCAATGGAAACTAAGGAGCGCATCGAAGATCGTCATCGGTTGAGGTGAGAGAGAAGTTTCCCCCAAACACCGTGGTATTTAGGTAACATATTAAGTGTTTCGACCATCTCAAAAGTCGAAACTTAGTGGATCTGAGTCAGTAGCACGATGGCAATTGTCTGTTTGTGTGGCTACTCGTGTGAAATGGACAAAGACCACATAATATTAGGTAATTGAGTTTATATGATAATCTCTGAATGTTAGTGTGTTGTTTATTCGTTTATGTGATGAATTTATTATGCATGGTGAGATTGGAAATAATGTGAATAATAATGAATCAAATGAATACAAGAAAAGTAAGATTAAGTTTGAGAGAGAAATTGAGATGTTGTGGAATTTGTAATCAATAATGCATGAGAACTAACGATTATGATGTGGACGAGCCAGAGCTGGGAAAAGTGATGATGATGTGATGTGAGCGGAGCTGGGCTCCCTTCTGTTTTTGGTTTTAGTCTGGGACTAGTGTTGAGTTGAGCTTGCTCCTCCATTAGTGCTCAGCAAGTTCTTATTTTTGGGAAGAAGCTTAATGTTGAGTTGAGCTTGCTCCTCCATTAACACTCACCCAAAAATATGGTTTTTGAAAACGGTTTTTGAAAAGATAATTTTGAGAAATGTTTATGAAAACAAGATTTTTGAAAAAGAAGGTTTAAAAAGGGATCCTTTTGAGAATGTTTTGGAAAGGAGATTTTGAGCAGTGTGAAGCTAGATTTTGAAAAAAAAAATTTCAAAAAGGAATTTTATGAAAACCTTTGTGAAATGAGGTGATTTCAAGAACGGAGAGTGTTGAAAAGGATTGAGAAGTGAGACACGAGTTTGTGACGTGACCCCAGCTCTGTGCTATGATGAGAGAAAGATTGTGTAAAGATAGCAATCGGGACTCACTGAAGGGATGCACGAAGGGTGAGCCGATCAATAGGATAATTAATTAAAAGACTCTTAAAAGACATTAATATACCCGGTGAGGTATGAGAGCGCGAAGTAGTGGAGAGGAAGGAACGATAGGTATCTGCGGATACTTAGGACGAGATTTGGACGAGATTGCATTAGGGGAGGACAATGACGGTGATACATCAAGAAGTCTAGAGTATGATTCTAGGCAGAACGACTCCACATGTGGCGCACTAACGTGGTGGGGACTGGGTCCAATGCCGTGGCAAGTTCTGCGAGCTCACTAGAAGCATACTGTCGCCCCCTAGATTGCAAATCGAGAACAATGAGAGTGACTGGAACGGGGCATTGTGTTTGCCACTGCGAGGCAGTGTGCCATGTTTATTATGATTATGATTTGAGGCAAAGCCTCCTGGTCTGGGACCATTTGTGTTGACAGCTGTCGTGCCCGCGTGGTAAAGGTCCTGTACTCCTGTTTGCTTCCGACTAGGTTGTGTGGATGACCGAGGAGATGTAGACGTGTGTGCTAACTTTTAAAGCGACCCTCCTCAATGATGATTAAATTTCCCCGCATCATTGACGAATACGAATTCATAAAACTTAATTAAGAAAAGATAACTGATATTGTTAAGTAATAATTCTTAAGAGACGGCTTGGAAAAGAGGATGAGATGGAATCAGAGTTCGCAGTGGAAGCGATTGACGGAAGTTCTGTGGATATGTAAAGTTTTGAGAAAAGAAAAGTAATGAGGTAAAAGAGAGACTTGAATATGATTGCTTGTGTGTGTGGTTTGCCTATATGTTTTGTTATTTCTTAATATCTTACCTATTGTAATCCCACATCGTTGGCATAACATGCTTGGGAATACTTACTCTCTCGAGTCCTTTTGTTCTGTATGCTTGTTGTCGCGATGTTTATCCCCTACTCTATGGACCCTATCGGGTGTACGCACAACGCTTGAGACGAAGGAAGATGGATGTAGCGTGAAGGTACCAAGAGCGGTGAGTCAGCTGACTGTCATGGTGGACCCTCGATGCCTCGTCTATACGCAAGGATTGGATGAGGGCATAGCTGCTGGGAAGCGGACGGAATCGAGTCCGTCTCTAGCATGATATTTCCCGTGGACTCCGTCTTCAGTTAACTGGCCTAGTGGTAGTCCTTTTGTTTCCCGGAGGTATGTTGCATTCCCTGTATTTACTTAGTGGCATTGCAATTCCATGATGTAACCCCATACTTCTATGAACGAAATTTATTTTGGTGACCACCACTGTTTTAATTTAGAAAAGAAACGGGCCATGATATTTGAGTTGAGAAGGATTAGGTTGCAAAGCGTAGTGTTAGTAACACTTCGGTTTGGAACTTGAACTTCAGCATGAAGTGTGAGAAAATCTTTGTAATCATGACAACGCTTTGAAATAACATGGTCCTCATACTCATGCTGCTCAACTACGTTACATGTTTTAAAAAAAAAAAATTTGGCCCTAATTTTCACTTAAAATGACTATGGTTTCAAGTTGCCAAATCGGGGTGTTACAAGGGTGTTTTTATTTTTGTTTGGGTCTTGAATTAGTCCTTGGGTTGGGACCTAATTGCAATATTAGAAAGGTTTTTGAAGAAAGGGTAATTAAATTATTGATTTTTGAAGTTTTAATGGCCCTGTAACCGGTTACACAATGAACTCAGAAAACTGGGTTAGTGCGTTTGATGAGTAATCACGCGTTTTAACCCAGAATTTGCCACGAAATCATCTTAATCTTAGTGGGGAAAGACTTGTCAACATGCATGGAGCTCTGATTTTGCTATATATAGCCTTGTGTTGATGAATTGAAACCCATTTTTGCTCTTGAATTGCTGAAGCTCTGTTTTAGGGTTCCTTAGTTGTTTTGTTCGATTCTCAGTCTGTGTTGAGAGTTAGAAAACGAGTGATACACTGTTACAAAGCTCACATCAAGGGCTTTGTATTGATATAAAGTTTGTGAGTTAAGAGTGTTGGAGCAAGGAGAAATCAATCTGAGAAGGTTGGAGTTAGAGTATGTCAACACTGGTTTTTCAGTTCTTGGAAGCTAAGTTTGAGTTCGGTTTTGGTATGAATAGGTAATCTCTTGACCTAAAACTGTGTTGGTTCTTTAGTATAAGTTGTATAGAACCCAAACTAATGGTTTTCCCTAATTTCTTTGGCTTTTTCATGTGTCAACTATTCTGGTTTTTGGACCCTGATTGGAAGTGTCATGACTCAAACCAGAATTTTTGGAAATCATGGTTTTCTTCCAAGATCTGTGAATACTCTCATCAAACACGATCTAGAGGTAAAGGGGAAGCTTACTATTTCCTAGATTGAGGATAAACATGTTTGGTAAATAGGATGAGTCACCTAGAGACTCTAAGGGCATAACTTGAATTGGTTTAATGGCTTGCAGGCCAACTTTAGCTCATTTCTGATTTTGAGCAATTATAATATGATGCATGCAAGCTATTGTGATGACAGTTTCATGACTTAATTGGATATTATGTGAATTGATGCATTATGTTGTGAAATATGTGATTTTTGCACTTTTGGTGAAGAATGATTTTGCATGCATGAATTTGTGATATGTTTAAGTGTTTAAACATGTGTACTTTAAGGTATTAAACTTTGGGTAATGATGAAACTAGGTTAGATTTGAGTACAATTGAAAATGGTGCTGAAAAATCAGTTTTAGTATGCTGTGCTGCATAATCTAACCGGTTAGAGCCTGTTTGTAACCGGTTAGAACCTGACAAAAATGAAAATATACAATTCTGGTTTTGTTAAGTAATTCTCATCATTTTTAATTGATACTTAAGGCCTATTAACACTGTTATTACCCTGTGATTGTTGGATATGAATTCCAAACTAGATAATTGGTTTATACCATAAAGTGAATGACAAATTCAATTGAAAATTGGGAAGTTATATGCAATTTGATGCTCATAGTGTTAATGGATGCAAGATTAATGTGTTGCAGTGGGTAAACATATTAATATTAAGGTATTGTAACTCTGTGTATGGTTGAAATTGGTTAGATTTGAGTATTGGAAAGAATGGTATGCAAAACCTCATATTTCAGTGTATTTTATGCATAGTTAAACATGGAAAAATGGATAAATGATTTTGTGTTTGAATGCATGTCAATGATTTACTAAGCCTTGCTATTTTCTTAGTATATTTTCGGTTTCCTTGAGAAGATGAATACTTGGATTGATTTTGCCTTGATTTGTTGCTTTAAGGTTCTATACGGTTTTGACTAGGAAGGAAAATGCATGAGTTAAATTGGTTTAAAATTTTGTGCCTTTTTCTTGCATGTGTGTGTGTATTCGACCAAGCAAGGAAGAATTTAAGTGCATGACATGAATCATGATGATTTAAGTGTTTATGTTTATAATTTTTCGCCTATTTGTCTTTAATTGAATTCGGCCATGCATTGTAAATGTACATAGGGAATTTTGTTTTATGAAAATAAACTTGTATGTTGATGCTTGAACATGGTTAGGTTGTTTGAAGCTTGTAAAGTTTGTATTTGTGTCTTATCTCCTTGGTTTATATTCGAATTTGTGTATGTCAATATCTAAGTGATTTTATTCTTTGAAAAAAAACTTGCATGATAATGCTTGAAGTTGATTAAGTGGATTTAAAGTGTTGGAAACTTGTAATCTTTAATTTATTTTTGTTTGTGCAATTCGGTTTCTTGAGTTTAAGTAGGTAAATATGAAAATGAAATTTTTTTGAAAGTGATTATGTGTTGTATAAGTGATTTAGAGTTGGTTAAGTGATTATATGCTTGGATTTAATTGCAAAAGTGTTGTTTTGATGTTTTAAGGATTATTAGAAAAATTTGTGAATGTTGTTTGGCCTTGAGGTGCAATTCGGCTAAGGCATGTTTAGTAGGATAGGAATTTATTTTACTAAATACTAAGTGATATGTGAGAAGTATATGACCTATGTAAAGATAAAGGCTAAGTGTTTGTGTTTATTTTTAAGTGTTTGGTTTGGAACCAGGTTTGCTTACTAAATAGTGTTACTTGATGCTTGATGCCTATGTGCTTATTTGTTTAAATTTATAAAATGCATAGAGTAACATGAGCTACTTGAGTATATGGATTTATGTGTTAGGGTTTTGTGTGTCGTTAAGGAAATTAAACGATACTTAAAGGGTATTTGCTTATGTGCTAAACTTGTAAGAAATTAATTGATTTTAAGTTTATTTGCTTTGATTTATTTGGAATTTATTGGTTATGTTTGGTGGTTGTCCTAAGTTTTATTTTATTGATAAAGCTTGAATAATTTTAAAGTGTTAAAATGTTTGTCTTGAGCTAAAGAATGATTTGAAGCGAAAAGTACTTTTACGTTGTTTTCGGATTTTATTAAAGTGATTTTGCGAAACAGTTCTTTGCTGTCCAGAATTGTTAAAGTGTGTTCTTGATTTTTAAAATGTGTTCAAGAGTTGTAAAGCAAAGCTTTTAAGTGGTATTTGATTTAGGAAAAAGCTGGATTGAAAACGGTGAATTTTTCGGTGTTTTTAGATATGAATAAGGTGCTGTCCAAGGTGGACCAGCAGCCGGTATTCGCTTTTAAAATTTATTTGTGGATTATTTTCAATGTATTTTAAAGTACTTGAGTTGTCGTTTTACTTGGGAACGATTCGAGAAAAGAAATACGTTTTCGGGTAAAAACAAGAGGATTTATTTTATGTTTTAAAGTTTTGTGCAAGTAATGAAGAACGAATAAGTTATTTGGAATTTTATATTAATACGTATTGTTTAATTTGAGGAAATAAAGGTAACGCTCTCGAGAGTGATCGTGGAAATCGGTGTTTCGTGGATTCTCAGAGAATTTTTGTTCGTAATCAAGGTGAGAATAGTAGCTTATCTGGGATGTATGTCATGCTTAAATGAGTTTAGTTTTGATTGTTTAAATCGGAACCGTGATCGGATAAGGTTAAGTAGTGTGAGGGCAATTGGTCTGTGTGATTGTTTGGTTCCTCGCACGAAAGACTAAGATCACTATTGCATTTATGTGTTGTTACTTGATTAATTTATTTGAACCTGAGAATATGCAAATATTATGCCTGCTCATGCACGATGATTCATTATGTTTTATTATGTTTAGCATGATGCATGCCCTTGAAAAGATGAGATTAGAAAGTGATGAATGAATGCCATGAGTTTGAGGAATTAATGATTGAAAGTGAATTCTTCTGATGAGCACCAAGTTGGATTTATGCTCTCTAAGATGAGTTCGTGTTGGCCACGAGAGTGATGCTCCGTGAGTCCGAGCCCTTAATGAGCAAGTGTTGTTGGAAAAGAATGAACGTTGGAAATGGTGGTTTAATTAGAGGTTGAGGTTCACCAAAGGATGGATAAGGGTGACTCATCCGCAATTAGGTTAATAAGTCTTAATAAAATATTTAAAAGACATTAATAATAATGCGGAGAGATGAGCATGAAGTAGTGGAGAGGAAGATACCTTGTCTATCTGCGGATATTCAGAAGTGTGATTGAGATAGGGGACGGTGATGACGGTGACTCGTCAAGAATCCTAGGGTGCTTTTCTAGGTAGAACTAGACTATATGTGATCGGGACTTAAGACCTAAGGGATCGTAGCATGTTCTGCACCGCGAACTAGAAAAGTACTGTCGCCCCCTTGATCAAATCTGAAGCGGTGAGAGAGAACCTGAACAAGGCAGGCAGATCGATTTGTTGTTGGGACCTTGCGGTATCGCTTAAAATATTAATTGTCTTAATGACTGACCTGTACGGTTGTGGTCTTGACAAGTATATTATACGCTTTTGGATTTCCTCGACTGTTCGACCGGCGTGGGTTATGGTTCCTGAACGTCCTGTTTGCTTCCGACTAGGTTTGGGAGGATATGGAGGAGATGTAGACGTGAGTGCCGATTAGATAATTACCCCAGTGATGATTTAAAATACCCTGACATCATTGGTGATGAGAATTCCAATAAGACTTAATAAAGTACAGTAACAAAGTTAATTGCTCATGATGATTAATAGTGTGGTGCTGGGATTGATGGAAGTGAACTTGTAATAAGCTTGATGATGTGAGATCAATGAATTATTTATCTGATAATGATGATGATGATTCTGCATTCTAGCGGGGGGAGCGTGGGAAGCTACCCTTGATGGCTGGATCTAGAGAGGCCCGACTCGGTTGGAGATCAGTGACACGGAGCACAGGTTGAGAGGTGCAAGGATCGACTTGCAAATTGGTCGCGTTACCCTAAGAGACTACATGGATGGTGGCCCTCGGACTTACTACGCACGTGGTTTTCAGCCTGCACCGCCTGCGGAGGTGATGACCGAGGAGGAGGAGATAGCACTGGAGGATGATGACGATCAGCCGACACCTTAGGGAGTCTCGTGGGTGTTGTGGCTAGGGTGTTTTTATTTTTGTTTGGGTCTTGTCTCAACTGAGGAGAGTCATGCTCTGGATATCTAATGATGTAATTACCTTTATCTTTTGGTGTATTTTGGGACATGGTGTCCACAACTCTTTTATGTTGATTAATTAACTGCCTTTAGAGACTTACGTAATTATGAAGTACGTACGGATTTTATGTGGCAATGTTAAAATGCAAAGTAAGTATTTTGGTGTGGTTCGGTGGATGTGTAATGTGTTTCGTAACAACTCGATTTTGTGTATGGCAGTGTTAATTATTCTTTTGACAAGCCGAACAATGCAATCTTTTGCGAATAGTTAAAGTTAATGGATTTTGGAAATAAATAAAATGAACCAAGCAAAGTACTATACGTGTATACAATTGTGTACTAAAAAAAATCGACCCTTATTTTTACTAATATTTTAATGAATAAAATGCAATATTTTTGGGAAACAAAATCGAGGTGTTACATAAAGTTTTTTAAATTTCTTTACAAAAAATTAATTGATAAGATTGAAAAAACAAGAGAAAAAGAAATTAAAGACGCAACGGTCATAATTATATGAGAGTACAGATGACTTTGTTTTGTCTTCATTATATTTATTATCAATTTTGCTTTTTATAGCCCTATAATGGCATATCTTTTTATTTTTAGCAAACAAAGGAAAGCTTATGTTGTGAAGACACATTTAGACATTTCTATTTCTTTTATGTTAAAATTAAGACATTGAACGAGAACCCCAGAACCAAACGTTGACATGATGTGTTAATGAGTCATCAAACAACCAATTATATATCTTAAATAGAAGTGAGATTGTAATTCAAACTTGAGAGAAGGAAGAGAGAAAATAAAAACACCACCAACAAGAAAGGACAAAGGAAATGGCAAATAAATGTGTTGCGTTGTTGGTTGTGTGCTTTGTAGTTGCTATACCTTTCTTCTTACCAATTGTTGTGGCTGATTTGTCTCTGAGAGAACAATGTGTTGAAGATTGCAAAAAGACATGCAAATTCTACAATATCTTTTGCAATCCCCAATGTTTACAGCAATGTGGTTATTAAAGTAAGTTAATGACTTATCTTATTCTCACCATCTAATGCACCTTTTAATAAATTTCTTAGCTAGTATTGCATTTTTTAGTGCCTCAATTACAATTGTGATTTATTCTACATAGTCGGTATTAAATTAGAAGAAGAAAAAAATTAGATAAATGAAAATGATTTTATTTTTATGTATCCCACTTGTGAATGAATGAGAAAGTTGGATTTTAACCAAAACAGAAGAATATGTCTAACATAATTCCATATCTATCCAAACACTATCTTATTATACCTTTAGTTTTTACGCAATATATTTTTTACGGTCATCATTATTTGTAAAAAACAATCAATAAATAAAACACTTTTCTTAGCTTCCTTGTGGTCCAAAATCGGTTTTCTCTACAAACTTCACTTTCATGAACACAATTCCAAAACCAGCATTTTCTCTTCAATCTTAACCTTCATTCCAAGTAAACAAAATACAAATGCTTTCTCCCTGTTACCATTATCTTAAATCGGTTTGCGTAATTAAATCAAGGGGGAGTTTTTCATTATAATTTATAAACGGGTTCATAATTAAAGAAAACTAATAACAACAACAAACATAAGAATTAATCACCTTAAATAAACAAATATACGCTTTCCTGCACCTTTTCTCTATGGAAATTCGATTCTGCCAATAAACATCAAGGAAACGTTTTCCTCTTCAAATATCTACTCATTTAAAATCAACAAAATTCTCTTTCTCATAACTACTCATAATGTGTCTCATTATAACAAATCAAGTCAAAAACCTTTCCCATGTGACCCTATAAAATTTAGCCAACAACAACAATAATTAGGAGATTCATAATGTCATAATAAACTTCATATATATGCTATATTCTAAAGTAAATAACCAACTACAAATATTCATACTTCCATACAATAAGAAAAACAAAAGAAACACATATAACAATGACAATTGTTATAAATAGAATATGTTGACGATGGTTGTGTCGTGGTAAAATTTTGTGCTTTAAAAGCAATTGTTTACTGGGTACCATGATACAACTATATCAACCACTCTAGCTCCCGCACAATAGTACTCTAACTTATGCACTCAAGGTAAGGAACTTTGAATCTCACAGGGTTAAGTTGCTAATGGAAGGAAGGAAAGGAAGAAGAAAGGCTACCTGTTTTCTTTTTCTGTGTATATATAAGTCTAAAAATGATTGCCTTTCATTGCCACAGCCATAACATCTGCAGAAGCCACAAAAGTTATGGCTCATTAACCCAGGAAATCGTTTCAACCATTAACCCAAAAACAACTAATTCATTAACCTAGAAATGACTAAATTATGGAGCCATTAATCTATAATGGCTATGCGCTAAAAATGTGGTAAGAAAAAAGGATCTGTCCACCCTTTACCCCACACGAAAGAACAAATTAATAGTGGTGGGGCACATTCTAGAACATGTGGCTATTGGGCTCAACATGACCGCAACAAAAACCCCAATTAGATTTTTGCTTGAGTAATACAAATAATAGAATATAAAGGATTATGGTTAACATGGGATGAGCAATGTGGGAATTGGGATTTTCATGAGAATGAAATTATTCTAACATCAACATCATTTCAAATTTGATGGAAATCGAAATCACTCTTTTGGAGGCAGTTAGTCTTTCAAGATAAAATTAGGATAGAGCGAACTATGTTACCAAAATATCGTTTCGTGAATCATTCTATTCGAATTAAAAACAAAAAAAAATTAGTTAAATTCAAATTCATAGAATTTTTTTATAATTTATCTGCTAGTAAATTTTAATTTTCTACTTAAAATGTCTCAAAACCATATGTTGAATAGTTTTCCTTGATCAAAAGTCCATATTCGAAAAACTAATTTAAAACACCAAAAATATAATGTTAAGTGATGCTAGCTTTAAGTGAATACAAACTATAAGTAAATTCAAAAATTTCTACAAATATTATGAAAATATTCAAGAATGGTTATAAGACATCTAATATGATACATATGATATCAAAATATTTTTTACGGCTCTCTATACCTACATAAAGGCTTAAAAATAAAATTTTGCATCTTTAAAAGGGAACTATAGTTTTTCGTAACAAAGATACACAAACCAAAACTTATTTTAATTTGACTAAAAATATCAATTTGAAACTCATGATTCGATCATAATTTCAATGATTCACTCCAAGCACATAAACATTGCATGAAGTTTCTTATTTAACCAAATTAAGTTTGGAGAAAATTGGGGTGTTTTAAAGAAGCCCATTACGGCAAAGAAGAGGAAAATGAATGGGATAGACTTTATAGTACTGTGTGTAGATATTTTTGATTTTTTCTATTTAGTCCTTAATAATTATATTTTAAAGACAAATTAGCACAAAAATTAAACTGTGGTGCATATTTGCAAACGGCATAAAGTTTAAGATGTTTGTATGAACATTTCTTAATTTATATTTATAGTTTTATATTAATATGAGTGCTTTTATTTTAATTTTTTTAGGTATTATATAAAATGATTGTCATCACTTCCATTTTTTAGATTTAAATGGTATTTACTCATGATATAAATTTTGATACAATAGTGATAATAGTGATAAAATCTTATAACTATATACTTAATGAGTTTTTTAAATACCATATTATAGTTGTTTATACAATGTAACATTTGAGCTTTATTTACAAATAATACATTGAGTAATTTGTGTTTATATCACGCATGGATTACTTATGATATACGTAACATAGGGGAATAACTTACTATGCAGGTTGGACACTAATGACGCAAGTAAAAAAGATCGGAGAAAGATGTCAATTGAACGTGAACGACCCCAAAAATCACCTTCTATCATAAATTAACTTATTGTACAATGTGAAATATGAGCAAATATGGATGCTTTTCTGCATAAATTATTATCCTTAACGCATTTGTCCATTTGTTCATTTGTTCATGACACACTATGTGAAATCTTTGATACACTTATAAGCTATCATACCTGTATTGTATGTATAGGGTTTGTTAGAAAAATAAATTGAAGATGGTTGTGTCGTGGTAAAATCCACTACCTTAAAAACAAGATTTCCGGATAGTCGAGGGGCAACTATACCAACCGGTTCTTGCTCCCAAGGTTAGCACAACAGTTCTCTAACTCGTGTACTTGAGGCAGAGAACTTGGAATCTCACGAAGTTGTTGGAAACCAACAATCGGCCTAACAATATACTAGAGGGGGGGTGAATAGTAGTTTGAAGCAGTGATAGCAATTTCTCGGATATAATTGACATAGATTAAAATGATGTTTGTTGTTTTCATAAAATAGTTGGATTTAGTGCCGAGCAAAATGAGATAATCGGTTATCTAGGCTGACCACCGATTATCTGACCTGCAACACACAAAAACCAGTTTTGCAGCGGAATCATAGCAAACACAAATCAACCAATATGATGTTCGGCCAGACCGACTAAAATGCTTGGAAAGTGCAAAATGCTCGGACAATGCAGTAAACATATAAAGTCCAGAAAGCAGTAAAGAGAAAGCGATAAAAGAAGAGGCACAAGAATTTTTATACTGGTTCACTCTCACCCACTTGAGAGCTACATCCAGTCCTCCCTAAACCTTAGGGAGCTTTTAATTAAAATCAAATTGATAAAATTACACGGGAACTATTGAATGAACCTCACTCAACCTAACCCTTCCAAGAGAGTACCAAACTCTTGGATTCTACCCAATTTGATACCGGTAGGAAGAACCTCTTCCAAAGCCTCCTTGAAACCTTCAAGTAGCTCCACCAGGCGAAGAACCTCTTCGACTTCTGCTTAGGAACTTCCTAAGACATCTCTGGTGAACAGTAACAGTAATGATGTGTGGCTCCAAAACTGAACTCAGTCACGTATGAATGTGACAGTGTGAATAGTAACTAAGTTTCAGACTTTTGAAAGGATTGGCAGAGAGAATGAGTGTTTCAGATTCTGATTTCTTGTTCCAGGTTCTCTGTGATGTTGGAGGAGGCAATCACTTTTTATTCACGAAAATCCCCAAGAATCAGGGAGGAATAAAATCACCACGCAATTAATTAATGTTGACGAGGTTCCCTCTCCAATAGTCATATTCTGATTTGGTTTAATTTTGAATCAGATCTTTCATTTATTGCCAATTCCTTTATGGACAGATTCAGATGATTAGCGAGCTCCGAGCTTCCAGTTGGACTGAGCTTCCACAATGGATAACTTGATGAGAACCGTGCTTGTGCTTTTTAAAGATGCTTGCACAGCCATTGACCAAGTGTGAACCGAGCTTGAGCTTGACCATGATGTCCAAGCTATGGTCGAGCTTTGTATTCGAGATAAAGTTCAATCTTACTCATCCGAGATTTGGCCGAGCTTTGCATTCGAGCTTGAGTTCAACTTTGACATTCGAGCTCAGGCCGAGCATTATATGCGAGATTGAACTGAAGTTTGAGATCCGAGCTTAGCCGAGCTTGATATGTGATCTCCGACTGAAATATGATATCCGAGCTTTTTTTCGAGCGTAATATTCAATCTCGAACTGACCTTAGCCGAGCTAAATATTCAATCTCAAACTAAGACTTTAGCACTTTAATCTTCCACAACGAAGGCCGAGCTTGACTTTTGTCGAGCTGATTATATAAGATTTTACTCGACTACACCAAAGGCCGAGCTGATGGTTCTGCCTTTGTTCATGATTTAACATTTTACTCGTCTGCATAGAAGGCCGAGCTGAACATCTGATGCCCTGATGCTTTACTATTTTACTCGGACGTAACGAAGGCCGAGATTATGGTTCAACTGCATTCGCTGAGTATCTTCAATCTTGCTTCTGAGTTTCTGACTGCTTCTGGTTCAACTCTAGTTCTTCCGAGCATCTTCCGAACTGAGCTTCTTACTTTGTTGCTGGAGAGGCCCAACTCGGTTGGAGATTTGTGACCCGGAGCACAGGTTGAGAGGTGCAAGGATCGACTTGCACATTGGTCGCATTACCCTGAGAGACTACATGGATGGTGGCCCTTGGACTTACTACGCACGTGGTTTGTAGCCTACAACGCCTGCGGAGGTGAAGACTGAGGAGGAGTAGATAGCACCGGAGGATGATGAGGATAAACCGACAGCTTAGGGAGTCTCGTGGGTGTTGTGGCTAGGGTGTTTTTATTTTTGTTTGGGTCTTGTCTCAACTGAGGAGAGTCATGCTCTTGATATCTAATGATGTAATTACCTTTATCTTTTGGTGTATTTTGGGACTTGGTGTCCACAACTCTTTTATGTTGATTAATTAACTGCCTTTAGAGACTTATGTAATTATGAAGTACGTATGGATTTTATGTGGCAATGTTAAAATGCAAAATAAGTATTTTGGTGTGGTTTGGTGGATGTGTAATGTGTTTCGTAACAACTCGATTTTGTGTATAGCGGTGTTAATTATTTTTTGGCAAAACTGTTCGTATGGTCCCCTAAGTTATTTATTTTTCCAATCTGGTCCCCTAAGTCTTTTTCGTTTGAAAATGGTCCCTTAACTCATGTAACATTAGCATCATTAATCCTTTCCATCCATTACCTCCTAACATCGTCTATTTAAGTTGACGTGATAGCCAGAGTGCCCAATATAGGCGATCCACGTGTACCCTCCACATACCACATTAAAAGTTTAAAATAATGGAATCAAACGACTTCGTTTTGATACTTAAAGCCACTCACTTCATCTTCTTCTTTCTTCCATGAGAAGTCGTTGTGAGTTAAGAGAGAAAAATACTAAACTTTAGAGGGAAAACAGAGGATTGCTAAGGCATGTGCCAAGAGAGAACAAACTGCAACATTATCGTCGTTGATTATGAGCGTGATAGGGAGTTCTGTAGGATTCTCATGTTTTGATGCTAACAATCTCTCTCCAAGCAACAACATTGGCAACAAGCAAGCTACACCACATGAAGATTAGAATTAGGATTTTTATTAATTCTATTTCAATGTAATCTTTATTTTATGCAATGCATCTCATTGGTGTGGGTAGCTTAGGTGTTTTTTAAGAATATTTAAATAATGTTTGATTAAGAGTGAAGATACTTTAAATCTTGATTAAATAACTCTATTAAAAGTTTTGTGAAAATTTCTTTTAGAAAAACCTTGTTTTTATTCAGATTCTGATCAGTTCACTCGAGTAATGAGTATTGGATCACTCGAGTAATTTATGTCATGACAGGTTAATCGAGTAATGGTTTACACATCACTCGAGTAACTTAATTTGACATGTTTTAATCGAGTGATGTTATATGGTTTACTCGAGTAATTCAATCAGTGTTTGAAAATTTTAAAAGGACTTAATTTTCTCTTTCACAGGATATACACATTCATTCTTACAATTTTCTATACACTTTTAAAAAGCAATTCAAGAGCTATTTTACATCTTTCAAGAGCTATCAAGATTCAACAAAGAACTTTTCATTCTTCACTCTATTTCTCTCATTATTCAAATATTCTTGAGATCATAATTTTTGTTCTTAGTGGTTGTTGAAGATTTGCAATTTGTGATTGCATCATTGAAGTTTCAACACAAGTGAAGAATCTCACAAGGAAGACTTTGAGGATCAAATCAAAGCAAGAAAAGAGGATTGGTTGGAAGCATCTTCAATCAATTAGCAAGGAAATCTAGAATTCTCAAAAGGGGTAGATTAGATCAAAGTGTTTGGTACACACTTTGAGTTGGGTTTTAAGATAGGAGAACTAAGAATCTAGTTACATCTTAAAACATTGTAAAATCTACATTTGAAGATTTCTAGTGAAGAATCTCTCTTGATTTAAGAGGGGGCTGGAGTAGCTTTCAAGTGGGTGAAAGTGAACCGGGATAAATCCTTGTGTCTCTTTTATTTTCATTCCTAGTATTGCATTAATTCATTAACAATTGCATTTTTTGGTTAGAATTGGGGTTTTCTTAATTCTACTCAATTGATCTAAAATTGCATGTTAATATTACTTGAAATTGTTCATGTTAATCATTTATAATTTGTTGAATCATCATAGCATTGTAATTCTTGAAGAACTCCTTTGAAAACTGAGTTTTAATTGAATTTTACCCAGTTTACTCGAGTAAAGTTCTTGTCACTCGAGTAATCTGCTTTCAGTTTATGAACAATACTCGAGTAGGTTTTCTGTTACTCGAGTGATTTAAAAATAGCTTTCGTAATACTCGAGTGATTTGCTGAATACTCGAGTGAAATTATTTTTGCTTGCGTATTACTCGAGTGAAGAATTGAGTTACTCGAGTAATCTGACTTGAATTTTTTAAGAAAATTTATTTTCATAAAACCATTCTCTTAGGTGGACGAAAAATCTGTAATAAGGCTTCAATATTCTATTCACCCCCCCTCTAGACTATATTGAGCCGCTTGTTGGTTTCCAACAAGTGGTATCAGAGCTCGGACGAAAAATCCGAGCCTTAAAAAGCTTTTTCGAAAAGATCCTTTTTACTTGGAAACGATGGGCTCAATTTCAAATCCTTTTGGTGGTGAAGGAGCTTCCATTAATCGTCCTCCACTATTCAATGGTGAGGGTTACACTTATTGGAAGGTCCGCATGAAAATTTTTATTCAAGCCATAGATATGGAAATTTGGAACGCCATAGAGAATGGACCTTTTGTTCCTCAAACGAAAGTAAATGATGTTGTTTCGGTCAAACCACAATCGAGTTGGGACAATGATGATAAGAAGAAAGTTGCATTTGATTTAAAAGCTAAAAATATCATCACGTCCGCTCTTTCTTATGATGAGTTCTTTCGAGTATCTCAATGTGTTGATGCTAAACAAATGTGGGACACATTACAAGTCACACATGAGGGCACTTCGGAGGTTAGAAGGGCTAGGCTAAATACACTCATGCATGAATATGAACTCTTTCGTATGTTACCTAATGAAAATATAGGTGACATGCAAAAGCGGTTCACTCATATCATAAATCATCTTTCTGCACTTGGAAAAGTTATAACTAATGGTGAAGTTGTTAATAAGATTTTGAGATGTCTTAGCAGGGAATGGCAACCTAAGGTGACGGCCATTATGGAAGCTAGAGACGTGGATCAAATTGACTTAGCAACTCTATTCGGAAAGCTTCAAGAGCATGAAATGGAGCTTGGGCGGTTATCCATGAATGAAGATGCCGATAGAAAGAAAAAGGGGATAGCTCTTAAATCAACTTCAAAATCCCTTAAGGCACAAGAGGAAAACTCGCAAGTGGATGACTCGGACTCCGATATAGATGATGAGACCCTTGGCTTGCTAGTTAAAAAGCTTGGTAGGTTCCTTAAGAGAAAGGGGAACTTTAATAGAAATAGACAAAGAGATTCTAAGGACTCACAACCAAGAAATAAGACTAACAAGGATCACATCAAGTGTCATGGGTGTGGAAAGCTTGGTCACTATCGATCGAATTTCCCAACTCATTCTAAGAAGTCGGAAGGTGACAACTCTAAGTTCAACTCATCTAAAGGAAAAAGGGCTTACATAGTATGGGATGAAGAGGAGAGTCAATCAACATCTAGCTCATCGGATGATGAAGAACTTGCAAATCTATGTTTGATGACGAAGCATGATGAAGAGGAATCTTCGAGCATTAAATCAAGTGAGAACGTCAATGAGGTAGATTATCTTTCTGATGCTAGCTCTAGTTCTAATTCTCCTTCATTCAATGAATTGTACAATGTGTATGTAGAGATGCATAAAGAGTTGAAGAAACTTGCTAAAATAAATGTTGAAAGAAAGAATTTCATAATGAAGCAACATGAAAAGATAATTGAACTTCAAAAATATTTAGAAGAACTTAAGCTTCAAAATGAAACTCTTGAACTCATTTATGCAAACTCTACATGCAATTGTGAATTGAAATCAAATGAGACTCCATCTTGTGAAAATTGAAAGTCTTTGGAAAAAGAAGTTTTTAATTTGAATGATCGACTTGCAAGGCTCATGAAAGGAGATACTTCATTAGATCATTTGCTTTCAACTCAAAGGAACAATAGCAATAGATCCGGTCTTGGCTATACCAAACCTAAAAAACGCAATTATCGCAAAGTTGGTGGATTTTCAAAGAATAAGATTTCTAAAAACCCAACTTGCCATTATTGTGGGATCTTTGGGCATACCACGAATAAATGTAATATAAAGAAATTTGGTATACCAAGCGGAGAATATATTTGGATTGTTAAGGGGACTTCTCTCCATGCTAACAACAAAGGACCCAAGACCACTTGGGTACCTAAGTCAACCAAATGATA
The DNA here is from genome assembly GCA_037953625.1 of Crotalaria pallida. Classification (NCBI taxonomy): domain Eukaryota; kingdom Viridiplantae; phylum Streptophyta; class Magnoliopsida; order Fabales; family Fabaceae; genus Crotalaria; species Crotalaria pallida. Next base: position 33,163,693 of record CM075653.1, read on the forward strand.
TCTTTCTTGTATGTGTGTCTTCGAACCAAAGAGCGCAAATGGTACTTGGACAGTGGTTGTTCGAGACATATGACGGGAGACAAAACGCACTTCATGGTACTTACTCCGAAAAGTGGTGGATTTGTGACATACGACGACAACAACAAAGGCAAAATTCTAGGAGTCGGGAAGATCGGTAACGTATCTAACCTTGTCATAGAAAATGTCCTATACGTAGAAGGCTTAGAACACAACTTGCTTAGTATAAGCCAACTATGCGATATGGGCAATTATGTGACTTTTACTCCGGAATTATGCTTCATTAAGTCTTCTATAGATCATAGTGTTAAGTTTGTTGGTCGTCGCTCTAATAACACGTACTTAATTGATTTGGATGAGATAACTTCACTATTTTCAAAATGTTTCAAATCTTTTGATGATGAAATTCGTCTTTGGCATAGACGAATTGCTCATGTGAATGTGAATCAATTAAACAAACTTTTGCGAAAAGATTTAGTGATTGGTTTGCCTAAACTAAACTTTAAGCTTGATGGCATTTGTGACTCTTGTCAAAAGTGCAAGCAAGTTAAAAGTTCTTTCAAACCTAAAAATGTGATAAGCACAACAAAGCCTTTGGAGCTAATCCATATGGATTTGTTTGGCCCTTCACAAATTAAAAGTTTAGGTGGCAATTACTATGGATTTGTTTTAGTAGACGATTTTACTAGATTCACATGGACTTTATTTTTATCCGCAAAAAGTGAAGTTTATAAATGTTTTAAAAAGTTTGCCAAACTCATCCAAAATCAACTAAGTTTGAAAATTGTGTCTATTAGAAGTGATCACGGAGGTGAGTTTGAAAACACTAGGATTGATGCGTTTTGTGATAAGTTTGGTATTGATCATCAATTTTCGGCCCCTAGGACTCCGGAGCAAAACGGAGTTGTAGAAAGGAAAAATAGAATATTAGTGGAACTTGCTCGTACTATGTTGAAAGAATCAAATGTTCCTAAATATTTTTGGGCCGATGCGGTAAACACCGCTTGTTATGTTCTTAATAGGGTTCTTATTCGTCCGCATTTAAATAAAACACCTTATGAACTTTTAAAAGGGCGAAAGCCAAACATTTCACATTTTCATGTTTTTGGGTGTAAGGTGTTTGTTTTAAATAACGGAAAGGAACCGGTCGGCAAGTTTGACTCCAAAGCCGACGAAGGCATATTCATAGGTTATTCAACCCATAGCAAAGCATATAGAGTCTACAATAAAAGAACATTAACCGTTGAGGAATCCGTGCATGTTGTATTTGATGAATCTTCGAAAGGAGATTGTGTTGTTTCTTGTGATGATGATAATATAGGTACATATTTGGATCATGAGAAGTCAACACCACAACAAATGGAAGAGAATCAAATTGAAGATGGAGAGGTGCAAGCACAAGATAAAGACTTAGCACAAGAGATTCAACCTCAATTACCAATAGCTTGGAAATCAAACAAAAATCATCCGATTTCTAACATCTTAGGTGACATTGCGAAGGGAGTGGTAACCCGACGCACTTTAAATAATTTTTGTTATTATGTTGCCTTTGTATCTCAAATAGAACCTAAGAATATCAAAGAGGCTCTTCAAGATGATCATTGGATTATGGCCATGCAAGAAGAATTAAATCAATTTGAAAGAAACCAAGTTTGGGAGCTTGTGCCAAAACCTGATGATCGTCCTGTAATTGGTACTCGGTGGATCTATAGGAATAAGTTAGATGAATCGGGTATTATTGTTAGGAATAAAGCTAGGTTGGTAGCACAAGGTTATAGTCAAGAAGAAGGAATCGATTACGATGAGACATATGCTCCTGTTGCTAGACTAGAAGCTATTCGTATTCTTCTCGCTTTTGCTTCAATAATGAATTTTAAATTGTTTCAAATGGATGTTAAGAGCGCCTTTCTTAACGGATACATTCAAGAGGAAGTTTACGTGTCACAACCTCCCGGATTCGAGAGTTTTGAGCATCCGGACTACGTTTTCAAACTGAAAAAGGCTTTGTACGGTTTGAAACAAGCTCCTAGAGCTTGGTACGACCGACTAAGAAATTTTTTATTACAAAAAGGTTTTAAACGAGGCACTGTTGACACTACTCTTTTTATTGAACGTTCCGATAAGGATATTTTATTGGTTCAAATATATGTTGACGATATTATATTTGGTGCTACTAACGATAACTTGTGTAAGAAGTTTTCAGACTTGATGCAAAGCGAATTCGAGATGTCGATGATGGGAGAGCTTACATTCTTTCTTGGCCTTCAAATAAAGCAGCTTAATGATGACATTTATATTCATCAAAGTAAATATTGTAGAGAGCTTCTCAAACGTTTTGGGATGGATTCGTGCAAATCCGCTTCTACACCAATGAGCGTTGCATGCTACCTAGATCAAGATGAGGCTGGAAAAGCGGTAGAGGTAACGAAGTATCGTGGTATTATTGGTAGTTTGTTATACTTAACTGCATCTAGGCCTGACATCATGGTTAGTGTATGTATGTGTGCACGTTTTCAAGCAAAACCGAAAGAGTCGCATCTAACTGCTGTCAAAAGAATAATGAAATACTTAAAGGGTACAACGAATACTGGACTTTATTATCCTAGGGATGCTTTTCTAAAACTTATAGGTTATTCGGACTCTGATTTTGCCGGTTGTAAAGTTGAGAGAAAAAGTACAAGCGGAACTTGCCACTTGATTGGTAGTTCACTTGTATCGTGGTTTTCTAAAAAGCAAAATTGTGTAGCTTTATCAACCGCGGAGGCCGAATACATAGCAGCCGGTAGTTGTTGTGCTCAAATTTTATGGATGAAACAACAATTATCTGATTTTGGATTAAATTTGACAAAAATCCCTATAAAGTGTGATAACACTTCAACAATTAATTTGACTAAAAATCCAGTATTACACTCAAGGACAAAGCATATTGAAATTAGGCATCACTTTTTGAGAGATCATGTTCAAAAAGGTGATTGTGTTATTGAGTTTGTACAAACTTCGGATCAATTAGCTGATATCTTTACAAAACCATTACCAAGGGACACATTTTATAAGATTCGAAGAGAACTTGGTATTTTTGATGAATCAACTATTAGCTAATTGTATTTGATGCTTTTCGAAATCACCTTCAAGCCTATTTCAATGTGATTTGTATTTTGAGTTGTTGTATCTTATTAAAGTGTTTCTTATTTTTTGTGATATGTAGTTATGTGTGTATGTTTTCTATAATATGTTAATTTCTTTATTTGTATGTGTGTTACTTGCTAAATGCTAAGTGTTTCTATGTGTTTGTGCATGAAAAATGTTTTTGCATGAAAAATTGAAATTTTTTTTAAATTCTGGACAGTTCACTCGAGTAACAAATATTTCACTCGAGTAATTTTAAAATCTCTTTCGTATTACTCGAGTAATTCTGTCTGTCACTCGATTAATTTTAAAATGACTTTCGTATCACTCGATTAGTTCATCCATCACTCGAGTGAAAATTTTTTAACTTTCGGCATACTCGAGTAACATTTTCTTTTCACTCGATTACTGCTCGAATCACTCGAGTGACGCATGAACATTACTCGAGTAACTTACGTGATTTTAAAAACTGAACTGTTGCAAACTGCATCATTTTCTCGTCACTTTCTCTCTCTTGTTCGTATTTCTCTCTTCTCTCTCATATGGTTCTTCATCAAATCATCATTTTCAGGCACAAAACTTCACAAATCATACAAATTTCTTCCATATTTCATCATTATATCATCATTTCTACTCATTTCACTCATCATTTTCCTCAATTATACCCAAAATCCGAAAATTCCCAAACCAAAACCCTAACCCCCAACATCGAATCTGCACTTTCTGAATCAATGACTTCTTCCTCACAAACTCAACCTCCTCGAAAGAGAGCAAAGCAAGGAGCAGGCCGTAATGACCCCTGGTTTTCTGGAATCAACCGAGACTTGCGGGAACCGACATTTATCAATCGCTCTTTTGGTCTTACACGGTATGTTAAGTTTGCTTGGTTGCATAAGGAGCAATTTCCATTTGTAGAGGATTTAGAATTTCAGAGTTTGAAGAGGTTTTTAGAATTTGAGACTCATTATTACCCTAGGCTTGTCAGACAATTTTATCAGAATTTTACTAAGCTAGATGGTGAGTATCAAACAATGGTTAGAGGACATCATTTTGTTATAAAGCCTGAAGATTTGACAATGATGTTTGGTTTAGAAAACAAGGGAACTTTTATTGGTGATGCTGAATGTCTGGATTTGAATGTGGATACTAATAAGATTTATACTGATTTGATGCGTACTGGTGAATCTTGGAGTGATAGGACTACTAGAACTGTATCACCTTTGCATGTTGTGGATAGAGTGCTCATGTACATTGTCTCTTATTGTTTGATTCCGAAATGTAATCAAAATCATGCACAATTGGGAGATGATGATCTTATTTTGTTTCATGGGATCAAAAAGAGATATGAGATGAATTGGAATAAAATGTTTTTAGCTCGTAAGGAAGCTGCTGCTCAATCTCCTCCTACCCAATTCTTGCCATATCCTATGCATGTCACCAAAATCATGAGGTATTACCGTGTTCCAATCCCTGATGATGAGCCAGCTGTGACGGAAAAGAAAAATAACTGGTGTCTTAATGATTCACACATTAGTTATATGAAAATTGCTTGGCATAGGGAAAGTCGCACTTGGTTATGGAAATCACAGATTAAGGAAATGGCTGAAGCTGCAAAGACTGCAAGAGCTTCGGGTTCTAGGAAAAGGACTTTACTTGGTGATAGGGCTGGTGCATCTTCTTCTGCTCCTCCTTCTTCTACTGATCCGATGGATACCGATCGTGTTGAGGACTATATCAATTTGGGCAATCTTGGTACTCCATTTGATGCACAGGCTTCTCATGAGTCATTGGTTGAGCACAATAATGCTCAATTCACTCAGTTGGAGATGAGACAGGATGTGAAGAATATTGCCATGGAGCATCGTTTAATGGATTATATGTCTGGCCTCTTTTCTCACCATTTCCCTCCTCCTTCACCTGATTCCTAGACCTGTGGATGCTGATGATGTTTGATGTTGATTTCTGTTTCATGTTTCATATGCATATTTCTCACTCTGTTATGTTTATGTTTCTGTTTCATGTTTATGACTCTGTTGCTACTATGTTGCTACTTTGGTTAGTTTTGTTTGTTATCTGCTATGTGTTACTCTGATATAATGGTGCTATATTCGTTGTGCGTTTATATTTGTTTATATTCGTTGTGGCACTATTGTGGTTTATTTTGGTATTGTCTTTATTGTTATATTTTTTTTATATACCATTGTGAACTACTTACCTTCCACTTTTGGCAAAGGACTTTTCTCACAATTCTTCTCTTTTTAATGATGCCAAAAGGGGGAGAATATTTTGTTGATGTTGTTCTTGTAGGTTAAGTTTTATTATATTTTTCCTAGGTGTTTTACATTTAGGGGGAGTATGTTAAAACTTAGTGCTTAATTGAAAAGGAGGTTTGTCATCATCAAAAAGGGGGAGTTTGTAGGATTCTCATGTTTTGATGCTAACAATCTCTCTTCAAGCAACAACATTGGCAACAAGCAAGCTACACCACATGAAGATTAGAATTAGGATTTTTATTAATTCTATTTCAATGTAATCTTTATTTTATGCAATGCATCTCATTGGTGTGGGTAGCTTAGGTGTTTTTTAAGAATATTTAAATAATGTTTGATTAAGAGTGAAGATACTTTAAATCTTGATTAAATAACTCTATTAAAAGTTTTGTGAAAATTTCTTTTAGAAAAACCTTGTTTTTATTCAGATTCTGATCAGTTCACTCGAGTAATGAGTATTGGATCACTCGAGTAATTTATGTCATGACAGGTTAATCGAGTAATGGTTTACACATCACTCGAGTAACTTAATCTGACATGTTTTAATCGAGTGATGTTATATGGTTTACTCGAGTAATTCAATCAGTGTTTGAAAATTTTAAAAGGACTTAATTTTCTCTTTCACAGGATATACACATTCATTCTTACAATTTTCTATAAACTTTTAAAAAGCAATTTAAGAGCTATTTTACATCTTTCAAGAGCTATCAAGATTCAACAAAGAACTTTTCATTCTTCACTCTATTTCTCTCATTATTCAAATATTCTTGAGATCATAATTTTTGTTCTTAGTGGTTGTTGAAGATTTGCAATTTGTGATTGCATCATTGAAGTTTCAACACAAGTGAAGAATCTCACAAGGAAGACTTTGAGGATCAAATCAAAGCAAGAAAAGAGGATTGGTTGGAAGCATCTTCAATCAATTAGCAAGGAAATCTAGAATTCTCAAAAGGGGTAGATTAGATCAAAGTGTTTGGTACACACTTTGAGTTGGGTTTTAAGATAGGAGAACTAAGAATCTAGTTGCATCTTAAAACATTGTAAAATCTACATTTGAAGATTTCTAGTGAAGAATCTCTCTTGATTTAAGAGGGGACTGGAGTAGCTTTCAAGTGGGTGAAAGTGAACCAGGATAAATCCTTGTGTCTCTTTTATTTTCATTCCTAGTATTGCATTAATTCATTAACAATTGCATTTTTAGGTTAGAATTGGGGTTTTCTTAATTCTACTCAATTGATCTAAAATTGCATGTTAATATTACTTGAAATTGTTCATGTTAATCATTTATAATTTGTTGAATCATCATAGCATTGTAATTCTTGAAGAACTCCTTTGAAAACTGAGTTTTAATTGAATTTTACCCAGTTTACTCGAGTAAAGTTCTTGTCACTCGAGTAATCTGCTTTCAGTTTATGAACAATACTCGAGTAGGTTTTCTGTTACTCGAGTGATTTAAAAATAGCTTTCGTAATACTCGAGTGATTTGCTGAATACTCGAGTGAAATTATTTTTGCTTGCGTATTACTCGAGTGAAGAATTGAGTTACTCGAGTAATCTGACTTGAATTTTTTAAGAAAATTTATTTTCATAAAACCATTCTCTTAGGTGGACGAAAAATCTGTAATAAGGCTTCAATATTCTATTCACCCCCCTCTAGACTATATTGAGCCGCTTGTTGGTTTCCAACAAGTTCGTTCATGGACGGAAAGGACTAACGGTGATAACGTTACATGAGTTAGGGGACCACTTTCAAACGGAAAAGACTTAGGGGACCAGATTGGAACAAAAAAATAACTTAGGGGACCAAACGAGTAGTTTTGCCTTATTTTTTTGACAAGCCAAACAATGCAATCTTTTGCGAATAGTTAAAGTTAATGGATTTTGGAAATAAATAAAATGAACCAAGAGGGTGAAGGATGCCCAAGTTTTGGTGACCACCACTGTTTTAATTTAGAAAAGAAACGGGCCATGATAATTGAGTTGAGAAGGATTAGGTTGCAAAGAGTAGTGTTAGTAACACTTCGGTTTGGAACTTGAACTTTAGCATGAAGTGTGAGAAAATCTTTGTACTCATGACAACGCTTTGAAATAACATGGTTCTCATACTCATGCTGCTCAACTACGTTACATGTTTAAAAAAAAAAATTTGGCCCTAATTTTCACTTAAAATGACTATGGTTTCAAGTTGCCAAATCGGGGTGTTACAAGGGTGTTTTTATTTTTGTTTGGGTCTTGAATTAGTCCTTGGGTTGGGACCTAATTGCAATATTAGAAAGGTTTTTGAAGAAAGGGTAATTAAATTATTGATTTTTGAAGTTTTAATGGCCCTGTAACCGGTTACACAATGAACTCAGAAAACTGGGTTAGTGCGTTTGATGAGTAATCACACGTTTTAACCTAGAATTCGCCACGAAATCATCTTAATCTTAGTGGGGAAAGACTTGTCAACATGCATGGAGCTCTGATTTTGCTATATATAGCCTTGTGTTGATGAATTGAAACCCATTTTTGCTCTTGAATTGCTGAAGCTCTGTTTTAGGGTTCCATAGTTGTTTTGTTCGATTCTCAGTCTGTGTTGAGAGTTAGAAAACGAGTGATACACTGTTACAAAGCTCACATCAAGGGCTTTGTATTGATATAAAGTTTGTGAGTTAAGAGTGTTGGAGCAAGGAGAAATCAATCTGAGAAGGTTGGAGTTAGAGTATGTCAACACTGGTTTTTCAGTTCTGGGAAGCTAAGTTTGAGTTCGGTTTTGGTAAGAATAGGTAATCCCTTGACCTAAAACTGTGTTGGTTCTTTAGTATAAGTTGTATAGAACCCAAACTAATGGTTTTCCCTTATTTCTTTGGCTTTTTCATGTGTCAACTATTCTGGTTTTCGGACCCTGATTGGAAGTGTCATGACTCAAACCAGAATTTTTGGAAATCATGGTTTTCCTCCAAGATCTGTGAATACTCTCATCAAAAACGATCTAGAGGTAAGGGGGAAGCTTACTATTTCCTAGATTGAGGATAAACATGTTTGGTAAATAGGATGAGTCACCTAGAGACTCTAAGGGCATAGCTTGAATTGGTTTTATGGCTTGCAGGCCAACTTTAGCTCATTTCTGATTTTGAGCAATTATAATATGATGCATGCAAGCTATTGTGATGACAGTTTCATGACTTAATTGGATATTATGTGAATTGATGCATTAAGTTGTGAAATATGTGATTTTTGCACTTTTGGTGAAGGATGATTTTGCATGCATGAATTTGTGATATGTTTAAGTGTTTAAACATGTGTACTTTAAGGTAATAAACTTTGGGTAATGATGAAACAAGGTTAGATTTGAGTACAATTGAAAATGGTGCTGGATCTAGAGAGGCCCGACTCGGTTGGAGATCAGTGACACGGAGCACAGGTTGAGAGGTGCAAGGATCGACTTGCAAATTGGTCGCGTTACCCTAAGAGACTACATGGATGGTGGCCCTCAGACTTACTACGCACGTGGTTTGCAGCCTGCACCGCCTGCGGAGGTGAAGACCGAGGAGGAGGAGATAGCACCGGAGGATGATGACGATCAGCCGACAGCATAGGGAGTCTCGTGGGTGTTGTGGCTAGGGTGTTTTTATTTTTGTTTGGGTCTTGTCTCAACTGAGGAGAGTCATGCTCTGGATATCTAATGATGTAATTACCTTTATCTTTTGGTGTATTTTGGGACATGGTGTCCAAACTCTTTTATGTTGATTAATTAACTGCCTTTAGAGACTTATGTAATTATGAAGTTCGTACGGATTTTATGTGGCAATGTTAAAATGCAAAGTAAGTATTTTGGTGTGGTTCAGTGGATGTGTAATGTGTTTCGTAACAACTCGATTTTGTGTATGGCAGTGTTAATTATTCTTTTGACAAGCCGAACAATGCAATCTTTTGCGAATAGTTAAAGTTAATGGATTTTGGAAATAAATAAAATGAACCAAGCAAAGTATTATACGTGTATACAATTGTGTACTAAAAAAAATCGACCCTTATTTTTACTAATATTTTAATGAATAAAATGCAATATTTTTGGGAAACAAAATCGAGGTGTAACATAAAGTTTTTTAAATTTCTTTACAAAAAATTAATTGATAAGATTGAAATAACAAGAGAAAAAGAAATTAAAGACGCAACGGTCATAATTATATGAGAGTACAGTTGACTTTGTTTTGTCTTCATTATATTTATTATCAATTTTGCTTTTTATAGCCCTATAATGGCATATCTTTTTATTTTTAGCAAACAAAGGAAAGCTTATGTTGTGAAGACACATTTAGACATTTCTATTTCTTTTATGTTAAAATTAAGACATTGAACGAGAACCCCAGAACCAAACGTTGACATGATGTGTTAATGAGTCATCAAACAACCAATTATATATCTTAAATAGAAATGATATTGTAATTCAAACTTGAGAGAAGGAAGAGAGAAAATAAAAACACCACCAACAAGAAAGGACAAAGGAAATGACAAATAAATGTGTTGCGTTGTTGGTTGTGTGCTTTGTAGTTGCTATACCTTTCTTCTTACCAATTGTTGTGGCTGATTTGTCTCCGAGGGAACAATGTGTTGAAGATTGCAAAAAGACATGCAAATTCTACAATATCTTTTGCAATCCCCAATGTTTACAGCAATGTGGTTATTAAAGTAAGTTAATGACTTATCTTATTCTCACCATCTAATGCACCTTTTAATAAATTTCTTAGCTAGTATTGCATTTTTTAGTGCCTCAATTACAATTGTGATTTATTCTACATAGTCGGTATTAAATTAGAAGAAGAAAAAAATTAGATAAATGAAAATGATTTTATTTTTATGTATCCCACTTGTGAATGAATGAGAAAGTTGGATTTTAACCAAAACAGAAGAATATGTCTAACATAATTCCATATCTGTCCAAACACTATCTTATTATACCTTTAGTTTTTACGCAATATATTTTTTACGGTCATCATTATTTGTAAAAAACAATCAATAAATAAAACACTTTTCTTAGCTTCCTTGTGGTCCAAAATCGGTTTTCTCTACAAACTTCACTTTCATGAACACAATTCCAAAACCAGCATTTTCTCTTCAATCTTAACCTTCATTCCAAGTAAACAAAATACAAATGCTTTCTCCCTGTTACCATTATCTTAAATCAGTTTGCGTAATTAAATCAAGGGGGAGTTTTTCATTATAATTTATAAATGCGTTCATAATTAAAGAAAACTAATAACAACAACAAACATAAGAATTAATCACCTTAAATAAACAAATATACGCTTTCCTGCTCCTTTTCTCTATGGAAATTCGATTCTGCCAATAAACATCAAGGAAACGTTTTCCTCTTCAAATATCTACTCATTTAAAATAAACAAAATTCTCTTTCTCATAACTACTCATAATGTGTCTCATTATAACAAATAAAGTCAAAAACCTTTCCCATGTGACCCTATAAAATTTAGCCAACAACAACAATAATTAGGAGATTCATAATGTCATAATAAACTTCATATATATGCTATATTCTAAAGTAAATAACCAACTACAAATATTCATACTTCCATACAATAAGAAAAACAAAAGAAACACATATAACAATGACAATTGTTATAAATAGAATATGTTGACGATGGTTGTGTCGTGGTAAAATTTTGTGCTTTAAAAGCAATTGTTTACTGGGTACCATGATACAACTATATCAACCACTCTAGCTCCCGCACAATAGTACTCTAACTTATGCACTCAAGATAAGGAACTTTGAATCTCACAGGGTTAAGTTGCTAATGGAAGGAAGGAAAGGAAGAAGAAAGGCTACCTGTTTTCGTTTTCTATGTATATATAAGTCTAAAAATGATTGCCTTTCATTGCCACAGCCATAACATCTGCAGCAGCCACAAAAGTTATGGCTCATTAACCCAGGAAATCGTTTCAACCATTAACCCAAAAACAACTAATTCATTAACCTAGAAATGACTAAATTATGGAGCCATTAATCTATAATGTCTATGCGCTAAAAATGTGGTAAGAAAAAAGGATCTGTCCACCCTTTACCCCACACGAAAGAACAAATTAATAGTGGTGGGGCACATTCTAGAACATGTGGCTATTGGGCTCAACATGACCGCAACAAAAACCCCAATTAGATTTTTGCTTGAGTAATACAAATAATAGAATATAAAGGATTATGGTTAACATGGGATGAGCAATGTGGGAATTGGGATTTTCATGAGAATGAAATTATTCTAACATCAACATCATTTCAAATTTGATGGAAATCGAAATCACTCTTTTGGAGGCAGTTAGTCTTTCAAGATAAAATTAGGATAGAGCGAACTATGTTACCAAAATATCGTTTCATGAATCATTCTATTCGAATTAAAAACAAAAAAAAATTAGTTAAATTCAAATTCATAGAATTTTTTTATAATTTATCTGCTAGTAAATTTTAATTTTCTACTTAAAATGTCTCAAAACCATATGTTGAATAGTTTTCCTTGATCAAAAGTCCATATTCGAAAAACTAATTTAAAACACCAAAAATATAATGTTAAGTGATGCTAGCTTTAAGTGAATACAAACTATAAGTAAATTCAAAAATTTCTACAAATATTATGAAAATATTCAAGAATGGTTATAAGACATCTAATATGATACATATGATATCAAAATATTTTTTACGGCTCTCTATACCTACATAAAGGCTTAAAAATAAAATTTTGCATCTTTAAAAGGGAACTATAGTTTTTCGTAACAAAGATACACAAACCAAAACTTATTTTAATTTGACTAAAAATATCAATTTGAAACTCATGATTCGATCATAATTTCAATGATTCACTCCAAGCACATAAACATTGCATGAAGTTTCTTATTTAACCAAATTAAGTTTGGAGAAAATTGGGGTGTTTTAAAGAAGCCCATTACGGCAAAGAAGAGGAAAATGAATGGGATAGACTTTATAGTACTGTGTGTAGATATTTTTGATTTTTTCTATTTAGTCCTTAATAATTATATTTTAAAGACAAATTAGCACAAAAATTAAACTGTGGTGCATATTTGCAAACGGCATAAAGTTTAAGATGTTTGTATGAACATTTCTTAATTTATATTTATAGTTTTATATTAATATTAGTGCTTTTATTTTAATTTTTTTAGGTATTATATAAAATGAGTGTCATCACTTCCATTTTTTAGATTTAAATGGTATTTACTCATGATATAAATTTTGATACAATAGTGATAATAGTGATAAAATCTTATAACTATATACTTAATGAGTTTTTTAAATACCATATTATAGTTGTTTATACAATGTAACATTTGAGCTTTATTTACAAATAATACATTGAGTAATTTGTGTTTTATATCACGCATGGATTACTTATGATATACGTAACATAGGGGAATAACTTACTATGCAGGTTGGACACTAATGACGCAAGTAAAAAAGATCGGAGGAAGATGTCAATTGAACGTGAACGACCCCAAAAATCACCTTCTATCATAAATTAACTTATTGTACAATGTGAAATATGAGCAAATATGGATGCTTTTCTGCATAAATTATTATCCTTAACGCATTTGTCCATTTGTTCATTTGTTCATGACACACTATGTGAAATCTTTGATACACTTATAAGCTATCAGACCTGTATTGTATGTATAGGGTTTGTTAGAAAAATAAGTTGAAGATGGTTGTGTCGTGGTAAAATCCACTACCTTAAAAACAAGATTTTCGGATAGTCGAGGGGCAACTATACCAACCGGTTCTTGCTCCCAAGGTTAGCACAACAGTTCTCTAACTCGTGTACTTGAGGCAGAGAACTTGGAATCTCACGAAGTTTTTGGAAACCAACAATCGCCCTAACAATATACTAGAGGGGGGGTGAATAGTAGTTTGAAGCAGTGATAGCAATTTCTCGGATATAATTGAAATAGATTAAAATGATGTTTGTTGTTTTCATAAAATAGTTGGATTTAGTGCCGAGCAGAATGAAATAATCGTTTATCTAGGCTGACCACCGATTATCTGACCTGCAACACACAAAAACCAGTTTTGCAGCGGAATCTTAGCAAACACAAATCAACCAATATGATGTTCGGCCAGACCGACTAAAATGCTTGGAAAGTGCAAAATGCTCGGACAATGCAGTAAACAGATAAAGTGCAGAAAGCAGTAAAGAGAAAGCGATAAAAGAAGAGGCACAAGAATTTTTATACTGGTTCACTCTCACCCACTTGAGAGCTATGTCCAGTCCTCCCTAAACCTTAGGGAGATTTTAATTAAAATCAAATTGATAAAATTACACGGGAACTATTGAATGAACCTCACTCAACCTAACCCTTCCAAGAGAGTACCAAACTCTTGGATTCTACCCAATTTGATACCAGTAGGAAGAACCTCTTCCAAAGCCTCCTTGAAACCTTCAAGTAGCTCCACCAGGCGAAGAACCTCTTCGACTTCTGCTTAGGAACCTCCTAAGACATCTCTGGTGAACAGTAACAGTAATGATGTGTGGCTCCAAAACTGAACTCAGTCACGTATGAATGTGACAGTGTGAATAGTAACTAAGTTTCAGACTTTTGAAAGGATTGGCAGAGAGAATGAGTGTTTCAGATTCTGATTTCTTGTTCCAGGTTCTCTGTGATGTTGGAGGAGGCAATCACTTTTTATTCACGAAAATCCCCAAGAATCAGGGAGGAATAAAAATCACCACGTGATTAATTAATGTTGAGGAGGTTCCCTCTCCAATAGTCATATTCTGATTTGGTTTAATTTTGAATCAGATCTTTCATTTATTGCCAATTCCTTTATGGACAGATTCAGATGATTAGCGAGCTCCGAGCTTCCAGTTGGACTGAACTTCCACAACGGATAACTTGATGAGAACCGTGCTTGTGCTTTTTAAAGATGCTTGCATAGCCATTGACCAAGTGTGAACCGAGCTTGAGCTTGACCATGATGTCCGAGCTATGGTCGAGCTTTGTATTCGAGATAAAGTTCAATCTTAGTCATCCGAGCTTTGGCCGAGCTTTGCATTCGAGCTTGAGTTCAACATTGACATTCGAGATCAGGCCGAGCATTATATGCGAGATTGAACTGAAGTTTGAGATCCGAGCTTAGCCGAGCTTGATATGTGATCTCCGACTGAAATACGATATCCGAGCTTTTTGTCGAGCGTAATATTCAATCTCGAACTGACCTTAGCCGAGCTAAATATTCAATCTCAAACTAAGACTTTATCACTTTAATCTTCCACAACGAAGGCCGAGCTTGACTTTTGTCGAGCTGATTATATAAGATTTTACTCGACTACACGAAAGGCCGAGCTGATGGTTCTGCCTTTGTTCATGATTTAACATTTTACTCGTCTGCACAGAAGGCCGAGCTGAACATCTGATGCCCTGATGCTTTACTATTTTACTCGGACGTAACGAAGTCGAGATTATGGTTCGACTGCATTCGCTGAGCATCTTCAATCTTGCTTGTGAGTTTCTGACTGCTTCTGGTTCAACTCTTGTTCTTCCGAGCATCTTCCGAACTGAGCTTCTTACTTTGTTGCTGGAGAGGCCCAACTCGGTTGGAGATTTGTGACCCGGAGCACAGGTTGAGAGGTGCAAGGATCGACTTGCACATTGGTCGCATTACCCTGAGATACTACATGGATGGTGGCCCTCGGACTTACTACGCACGTGGTTTGTAGCCTACAACGCCTGCGGAGGTGAAGACTGAGGAGGAGTAGATAGCACCGGAGGATGATGAGGATCAACCGACAGCTTAGGGAGTCTCGTGGGTGTTGTGGCTAGCGTGTTTTTATTTTTGTTTGGGTCTTGTCTCAACTGAGGAGAGTCATGATCTTGATATCTAATGATGTAATTACCTTTATCTTTTGGTGTATTTTGGGACTTGGTGTCCACAACTCTTTTATGTTGATTAATTAACTGCCTTTAGAGACTTATGTAATTATGAAGTACGTATGTATTTTATGTGGCAATGTTAAAATGCAAAATAAGTATTTTGGTGTGGTTTGGTGGATGTGTAATGTGTTTCGTAACAACTCGATTTTGTGTATGGCGGTGTTAATCATTTTTTTGACAAGCCAAACAATGCAATCTTTTGCGAATAGTTAAAGTTAATGGATTTTGGAAATAAATAAAATGAACCAAGCAAAATACTTGTATACAATTGTGTACTAAAAAAAATCGACCCTTATTTTTACTAATATTTTAATGAATAAAATGCAATATTTTTGGGAAACAAAATAGGGGTGCTAAATTCTTGGTATCAGAGCTATGTTTATCCTTAGTGGCTTTAAGCATAGCCTTATATGCTTGCCTTGTGTGATCTCTAATTGTGTGATTGTGTGTTTGTGTGTGCGTGTGTGTGAGTTCTAAGTTCTTATGTTTATCTGAAGGAGAAGATGGCTCGTGGTAGACCTCGTGGTTCTTGTCAAGGGAATGCTGGTGGGGTAGCTGATGTTCCAGACCCTGTAGCTTTGAAGGCTCAGATGACTGCTGCGATGACTAGAGTGAATGACAACTTGCATGCTCTGCATCAACAAGCTTAGCAGGATTTCAACAATAAGAATCAGCCTCAGATCGTGGAACCGCAAGGAATTCGGGGATTGGATGACTTCTGTCGTCGAAATCAGACACAGTTTTTCGGAGCTTTTGCATCGGATGTGGCTCGTGGATGGATTGAGAATTTGGAAAGGATCTTTGATGGAATGGGACAGTGTGATGATGCCCAGAAGGTGGCTTATGTTGGGTATATGCTGACTAAGGAATCTTCTGCTTGGTGGAAGAACACTAAGCAAGTGATGGCGAATGCTGGAGAAGAGGTCAATTGGGAGTCCTTTAAGAAGATATCTTTTGAGAAGTATTTTCCTGAGGATGTAAGGACTGAAAAGGAAATGGGATTCCTTAAGTTGGTGCAAGGAAACATGTTGGTTGGGGAATACGCAGCTTGATTTGAAGAGTTAGCTCAGTATGTGCCTCAGTATGCTAATGGAGGGAATGAAAGGTGTAAGTGTGATAAGTTCCGAGATGGTTTGAGGGCTGAAATTAAGTTGGCTTTTTCGCATTTGGAGATCCATGAGTATGCAACATTGGTTAACAAGTGTCAGATGTACGAAGGAGGACTGAAATCTAAGGCAGTAATGGAAAAGGTTGCAAGTTTGTCATCTAGTGGTGGACCGAATCGGAATCATCCGTATCATGGAAGTTCTGGTGGAAGGTTTAAAACACCAGTGTCGTATCCTCGTTCTAGAGGTGGAAGAGACCGTAGGTTCGGTGGAAATTGATCATCTGGAAGCGGAAGTGGTGGTTTTAACCGGAATAGTGGAAGAGGTGACAGTTTTCGCTCTGGAAATCGTGGAGATGGCAACAATAACCGTGTGGGTATTCCTGGAAGTAGCTGTGGTGGAAATCAAGCTAATCCTGGAGGAAGTCAAGGCAGTGTGGCCCCTCCTTGCAATCAGTGTGGTCGGAATTGTCACACCCTTCCGGTTTATCCAAATGTAAACTAATATTTAAGCTATTATATTGGATAATATATGGACTTGTGAGTGTTAAGAAAATAGGGAAGATAAAATTTTCTTTTTAAAGCGGGTGCACAAATCGTCATTTTGGAATTCTTGGAGAATGAGTTCTAAACCTTTATGAAAACGTTTATATCGAGTTCGGCGATCTCTAAAACCTTTTCTCAATTAGGGTAACATTCGCCTTTTTTTTGAAACCTCGTTTTATCATACAAGTAATTAAAGTTACCCATGCATTATTTGATAAAACTGATACCATTAAATAATATTTTTAGCCGAGCTCTTAAATAGATCGAATCAGAGTAAGCGGAAGTCATCAGACTATGCAGTCACTAGTAATATAAACATAGGTTTGATATATAGTAAAAGTCATAAATACATAGTCTCATCATCATGTCTCCAAGATCTCAAAATACAAGTCCATCATCTGATCTACATAATAATATGACCAAAACCCTAGAATATTCCAAAAGTATATCTACAATATGTGTACATAATCAAAATAGAAACTCCAAGGGTGGTCAGGTAGATCTGGCATCATCAGATGTAGTAGTAGTAGTAGCAGCAGTCTCCCAAAAGTAAAAGTAGTAAGGTAGTAGCATCATCAACAACACAGCAGCAACAGCAAATCTCCTCCACAGCCTCCACACATCGGATCCACAGATCCACATCATACACCATATGCATGTACCTAGGGATCATCATCCCTCCAGTCACTCCCAGTAGAATGCACGACAGGCTCGCTCCCACTCTCGTCCTCCACCGGATCCTCCTCAATCTCGTCCGAGGGAGAGTGTACCCTACCACTGGGTACTGGGTCAGGGGATGGTGAAACCCTGACTGGGCTCCTCGGATCAGAAGGGGGAGTCTCCTCACGGACGACTCTCGAAGTAAAAGGGTGAGAGCGGGTAGGTCGAAAACGAAAACTATGGTAAGAGCGAGCTGGTCGTGTGGGAGGTGGTCCATGGTAAGTGTAAAATGGGGGTACATGCATAGTGCATATGATGGGAATCCTAAATCTACGAGGACGGAATCGGATCAACGGGTTCGGGTGGTAGAAGGTAATCTCTACCTCACCCTCGAACACCGCGCAATGGTCTTCATAGATCCATGTGCCACTAGGAAGTGGCCGGATCTCGATGCAAGCAATGTAACGAGACATCACCTACAAGGGCATAGGGGTAAGCAATTCTATACACATAACCAATAGAGAATAAATTGTGCAATGTGAATATGTAAACATGCATCACATAACAACAATTACATATAACAATTAGCAGTTAGTGAATGCACATAGGATGCTCACACTTGTTTCATTTATCATCATTAATTTAAATGAGTGGCATGATGCATGACTTTAGCTCTCAAGCCTATCTCCATCATACTATGTCACTCTCTGACGTCCATCCCTGACAACCCAGCACTCAACAGTGCGTTGTATTCCTAGGTATACAACAATTCGTACATTCACCTAGAATGTACACGACAAGCTTGGTATCCATGCCACCCGAGCATATCCCGTCATCCAAACGGACCGTCATCCAAACGGTATAACCATATCGGCATTCCCTCAGCCGACCACGTCAACGACGTGTCATCAAGCAAGCGTATTGGCACTCCCAGAGGCCCTCCACATGTTTACAAAAAACATGATATACATCCTACCAACCAAACTCCAGAATGAATGCATTACCTTACTTAAAAGAGATTGATTGATGTTTTATCCTTTTATTAATACATTACGTGCCTCCCGAGCAACGTATCATTATTCAAATGAAAACATCATAACGTCAATCAATTTCCTCTAAATCCATGATCACTTGGTTTATTGTCCTCTAAGAGTTACAAAATGGCTTAGAATTGAAAATGATATTTTTAAGTATCTGACTAAAAATACTCGAGTTTTTCCCAACATAATCAGGTAGTTTATCATTTTCCAGATTCTACTCGAGTTGTTCATAATTATACTCGAGTCGTTCATGTCTTTTCAGAGATTTAGGGTTTAAGGTCTTCATAAATATACTCGAGTAATTCATGAGATACTCGAGTATTCCATTACCCAGAATACTCGAGTAGTTCATACATTACTTGAGTGTTCAATCTGATTCCCAAGTTTGATTCCTTCATTCAAACGCTTTCTTCTTTAAAGATCAAGAAGAAAAACTCAACCCTTAAACATAGAGAGAGGAGGCCGAAGCAACCCTAAAGGGAGAGGAGAGAGTTGGAGCTTGAAGATTAGAGTTTTATTTAAGGTAGTTGTTAGGGAAGCTTCAATGTAATGATTTTAGTTTTGATCTTGTAATGGACCTTGCTTCAATTCAAATTTTTTATGATGCATGTATTTGTATTCCTATGATCTTGAAGTTTAATCACCTTGCATGTTGTTTTTATGTGTTGATCTTGAATCTTTGTGCTTGAAAGTTTTGATCTTCCAACTTATGAGTTTTCTTCTTCACAGTTTTACTTGGAAATTGTGTTTGAGCTTATGTAATTGCTTGATTTCTTTTGCATGTTTTGATCTATGATTAATCCTTGAAAAGCATGAAGTTTGAACTTGGCATGTCACTTAAATTATGAAGTCTTAAAAAGAAAATTATGATAATAAGTGTTAAAAGCGATTTTTGGTACAAAAAGGTATTTTCAACTAAATTTTGTGTGTGATGATGATTCCTTGATGTTTGGTAATTGTTGTCTTAAAGTGTGCATATGAAAATAGAACTCAAAACCTTATCCTTTGTTCATGGTGTTATTCGGCCAAACCTAGGAAAATAGGAAATCATGTTACATGCATGTTAAAACCTATGTGATCTAAAGATTTTTGATATGACCCATGATTTTATTATGATAAAGAATAAAATTAAAGTTTGATGAATTTTGTTTGGAGCTCACGGTTTTGCTCTTATAAATGTTAGAGTTATTTTTTTTTTTTTTGCATGTGTGTTCTATGGATAGACCTATGGATTTCAAGTGTAAGAAAGTCTAAATTTTTGATTAAAAACCTAAAAGTGATTTTGTGTTCCATTTGGTTTTAAGAACAAATTTTACTTAAGCTATTTTCTTTTTTTTTTTATGTGTTATTGTTTGAATAGTTTGGAGTGAATAAGATGGATTTGGCATGTGCTTGTGTTGTTATGAGTTTGGATTATTTTCTATGACCAATTCGGCTTGGTTGAAAAATAGAGGAGCATGAGTTGATTTTCTTTGCATGATAATTTAGAGATAAAGCTAGTTGATTAGGAAGATGAGTAGCATAATTTTAAATGAAAGTACTCCTTTCTTTTGTTTATAATTATTCTCGGTGATGATGTTTGAAGTAGGATGTTGTGTCTAAATGATTATTTTCCCTATGTGTATGTTTTGTTTATGTATTAGTAATTATTGATGTTTGAAGTTGTGAATATAACCTTGCCTTGTCCTATATAGATAGGATTCGACCATGTATAGAAAAATAGGAATTTGTGTTTGATTCTTGTTTTGTATACATACATGAATCATGAATGATTTAACATGTTCAATATGTGTGTTTGAAAGTGTTAATATAGCCTTATCCTATTTAGAAGGGATTCGGCCATGTATGGAAAATAATGGGAGTTGTGTTTGGTTTTGTTTGATGTGTATGAAAGATGTATGGTTGTGATATTATATTTGTTTGTGTGTGTGTTTGAATGATTTAAGTGTTTAATGACTTTGAAAAGGTTTTCGACTTAATTCTGTTTTATTTTCTTTTGATTCGGTTTTTAAGAAAATAAAGTAAGAAGAATGATTTGATTAATTGAAAAGCATTGTTTTGAAAAGATTTTCATATGATCTCTAAAGAACCTTGTTTTAATTCAAAAGATGTTTTATAAACTCACTATGTTTTTAACAAGTTTTTGAAAAGAATTTTCTGAAAGTTTTTATCTTCCTTAAAGGAATATTTTACTTGATTTTAATTATGAGAAACCTAAAATTGATTTCAAAAGTGTTAAGAGGAAACAAATACCTGGTTTTCAAATAAAAAGTTTTATAAGTTGCTTTAATTTCAAGATAATTAAATAAGAATGATTTTACTAAGAGGGAAATATTTGAGTTCCAGTAACGATCGGGAAGCAGTTACGAACGTCGCAATGGAAACTAAGGAGCGCATCGAAGATCGTCATCGGTTGAGGTGAGAGAGAAGTTTCCCCCAAACACCGTGGTATTTAGGTAACATATTAAGTGTTTCGACCATCTCAAAAGTCGAAACTTAGTGGATCTGAGTCAGTGGCACGATGGCAATTGTCTGTTTGTGTGGCTACTCGTGTGAAATGGACAAAGACCACATAATATTAGGTAATTGAGTTTATATGATAATCTCTGAATGTTAGTGTGTTGTTTATTCGTTTATGTGATGAATTTATTATGCATGGTGAGATTGGAAATAATGTGAATAATAATGAATCAAATGAATACAAGAAAAGTAAGATTAAGTTTGAGAGAGAAATTGAGATGTTGTGGAATTTGTAATCAATAATGCATGAGAACTAACGATTATGATGTGGACGAGCCAGAGCTGGGAAAAGTGATGATGATGTGATGTGAGCGGAGCTGGGCTCCCTTCTGTTTTTGGTTTTTGTCTGGGACTAGTGTTGAGTTGAGCTTGCTCCTCCATTAGTGCTCAGCAAGTTGTTATTTTTGGGAAGAAGCTTAATGTTGAGTTGAGCTTGCTCCTCCATTAACACTCACCCAAAAATATGGTTTTTGAAAACGGTTTTTGAAAAGATAATTTTGAGAAATGTTTATGAAAACAAGATTTTTGAAAAAGAAGTTTTAAAAAGGGATCCTTTTGAGAATGTTTTGGAAAGGAGATTTTGAGCAATGTGAAGCTAGATTTTGAAAAAAAAACATTTCAAAAAGGAATTTTATGAAAACCTTTGTGAAATGAGGTGATTTCAAGAACGGAGAGTGTTGAAAAGGATTGAGAAGTGAGACACGAGTTTGTGACGTGACCCCAGCTCTGTGCTATGATGAGAGAAAGATTGTGTAAAGATAGCGATCGGGACTCACTCAAGGGATGCACGAAGGGTGAGCCGATCAATAGGATAATTAATTAAAAGACTCTTAAAAGACATTAATATACGCGGTGAGGTGTGAGAGCGCGAAGTAGTGGAGAGGAAGGAACGATAGGTATCTGCGGATACTTAGGACGAGATTGCATTAGAGGAGGACAATGATGGTGATACGTCAAGAAGTCTAGAGTATGATTCTAGGCAGAACGACTCCACATGTGGCGCACTAACGTGGTGGGGACTGGGTCCAATGCCGTGGCAAGTTCTGCGAGCTCACTAGAAGCATACTGTCGCCCCCTAGATTGCAAATCGAGAACAGTGATAGGGACTGGAGCGGGGCATTGTGTTTGCCACTGCGAGTCAGTGTGCCATGTTTATTATGATTATGATTTCAGGCAAGGCCTCCTGGTCTGGGACCATTTGTGTTGACAGCTGTCGGGCCCGCGTGGTAAAGGTCCTGTACTCCTGTTTGCTTCCGACTAGGTTGGGTGGATGACCGAGGAGATGTAGACGTGTGTGCTAACTTTGAAAGCGACCCTCCTCAATGATGATTAAATTTCCCCACATCATTGACGGATACGAATTCATAAAACTTAATTAAGAAAAGATAACTGATATTGTTAAGAAATAATTCTTAAGAGACGGCTTGGAAAAGAGGATGAGATGGAATCAGATTTCGCAGCGGAAGCGATTGACGGAAGTTCTGTGGATATGTAAAGTTTTGAGAAAAGAAAAGTAATGAGGCAAAAGAGAGACTTGAATATGATTGCTTGTGTGTGTGGTTTGCCTATATGTTTTGTTATTTCTTAATATCTTACCTATTGTAATCCCACATCGTTGGCATAACATGCTTGGGAATACTTACTCTCTCGAGTCCTTTTGTTCTGTATGCTTGTTGTCGCGATGTTTATCCCCTAGTCTATGGACCCTGTCGGATGTACGCACAACGCTTGAGACGAAGGAAGATGGATGTAGCGTGAAGGTACCAAGAGCGGTGAGTTAGCTGACTGTCATGGTGGACCCTCGATGCCTCGTCTATACGCAAGGATTGGATGAGGGCATAGCTGCTGGGAAGCGGACGGAATCGAGGCCGTCTCTAGCATGATATTTCCCATGGACTCCGTCTTCAGTTAACTGGCCTAGTGGTAGTCCTTTTGTTTCCCGGAGGTATGTTGCATTCCCTGTATTTACTTAGTGGAATTGCAATTCCATGATGTAACCCCAAGCTTCTATGAACGAAATTTATTTTGGTGACCACCACTGTTTTAATTTAGAAAAGAAACGGGCCATGATAATTGAGTTGAGAAGGATTAGGTTGCAAAGCGTAGTGTTAGTAACACTTCGGTTTGGAACTTGAACTTCAGCATGAAGTGTGAGAAAATCTTTGTACTCATGACAACGCTTTGAAATAACATGGTCCTCATACTCATGCTGCTCAACTACGTTACATGTTTTAAAAAAAAAACTTTATTGGCCCTAATTTTCACTTAAAATGACTATGGTTTCAAGTTGCCAAATCGGGGTGTTACAGAAATGGTATTAGAGCAATGTTTAATCTAAGTAATTGAATACATGGGAAAACATACTTCCTTGTGAGTCTCGTGTGCTAGTCTAGGATGATTAGAAATAGGGATGCCCAGGGGGTGTACACGTTGTTTGGGTTGTGTCAGAAATTCGTCGTAGATTTCGAGGATTCGAATCCTATAGAAAGACCTAAACTTATCCTTTGAGCTTCTCAATCTTTGATAGAACCCTTGCTTGTTGTGAGCCCTTTATTCAGAATAACCCTTGTACTCTTGATTTGATTTGAACCATGAGCCTACCTCATGTTGCTTGTTGCCCAAATTGATCTCTAAAGTAACCCCGAATCTTCCTAATTTGATTGAACCTGAATTTGTGAACTCAATTTATAAGCCTTCCCTATTGTTAAGCTATTTGATTTCCAAATTTTTGGTTATGACTTATGCCAGTCATGTAGGTGTCCCTGAATTAAAAATGGATTGTGAGGTGTTGATTGGTTAGATTTGCAATGTCTGAGGAAAGTATAGACTAGAAGGAGCAGATAAGGGAGATGTGTCGGTCATAAGGAAGAGTAAGGATGCCTTTTGAGTCTTTGGGTTAAGATGAAGGATCGTATGAGTCGGTTAGAGTTAAGTGTGAATGAGGGTAAATAGTCTAATTTTTTGGTCTGGATAGTGTTGAGGCAGTAAGAAGTCCAAGGGAGTCAGGAGAGTTGTGACCCCAGAATTAGAGTTAGAAGGAGTAAATGATATGGTCTAGTGCTAATTGTTATTAATGATGTGGAATGGGGTAGACGAAGTGAAGACATATATGATTAGAATCCTTAAGTAATGGTTAATGTTAGGATGGGTGATGAAAGTGTGACGGTAAATTGTGGATTAGAAAAGACCTGTTAGGAATGAAGACCTTTAATTAGATAGGTATCCTATGACTGAAGGAGATTCAATGGATTTAGACCTTCAGGTGAAACAGGAAGGATGGAAAAGGAGTTAGAATGCTCAAGCGGCTGCAATCCATAGGAAATAGAAGGAGTGAAGTGAGGCATATGATAGCCATTGCTTGAAGCAAGGAAAGACTAGTTATGAACAAGATGAAGTTATAAGGGTGCATATTTAATGGAATCTAAGGCAATGATAGGATGAATTTGAATGAGGTAAAGAAAAGTCGGGTAAGGTGATTAGGAAGCATTAA
Source organism: Crotalaria pallida (assembly GCA_037953625.1). Lineage (NCBI taxonomy): Eukaryota > Viridiplantae > Streptophyta > Magnoliopsida > Fabales > Fabaceae > Crotalaria > Crotalaria pallida. The sequence continues at coordinate 33,188,392 of CM075653.1, forward strand.
GGATGGGGAAGTTGGTGAGAACCAAGTTCATGTTTGTGGTAGATATATGTAGTGATAAGGATCATTAAAGTTGGGGAGTAGGTATAGATTTGAGGTTTTAAGGTGATCTGATTAGGCTGAAAGTTACTAGAAAGGGGTAAGTCGGAAGAGGAGCTTTACAAATAGTGTCTTTGTTTAGAATGGCATAAGCATGACATTCCTTTTCTGTTGCTATTTGTTTCAGCAACCTTGAAAACCCTTAAAATTTTAACCCGCTTAGCAAAGCCTTGTCGTTATACACCATTGTATTTGACAATGGATTGACCCAAGAGACTGCTTCTGTTAAAGAATCGTTTCGAAATTTTTATTTTCATGAGGGCAGCTAATAAATGGTACGTCGCAACAGTCAGTTCATATGAGAATGAGGAAGAAGACTGCTACAAGGAGCTACGCACTCTCGAAACGAGATGGTTCCGTGCATCATTTCTCGAGGACGAGAAATCTTCAAGTTGGGGAGAATGTAACATCCCGCATCTTCTGGACTCAAATAAATCCATGAGGTTTTAATTAGAAAGAATTTTTGAGAATTTAAGAAGGATTTTCAGAAAAATGTTTTAACAAATGATTTTCATTGAGTTTGATTTTATGAAAACCAAGCTGTGTTTTATTATTTGAGGTTTCTTAAAGAAACGAATTTCTTTGATTTGAGGTTTTACTAAATGTTTCTTTTGAAAGCCCTTGATTTATGGGAACATACGGTTTTATTAAAATTTTGTAATATAATTGATATGGTTTATTGATTTATTTAAAGTTTGTATTTTGGAAATTTTGGATTTGTAAATGTGTGATTTGTGAATAAATGGTGTACGAAATTTAATTAGTAAAATTAAATGAATGATATGCATGAATTTTGTGAGAATATATGTGTGATGTATGATTTATGTGTGTGTGTGTCGTGTATTTTGAGTGAGAAACATGAAATGCCAAAGTGTTGTATGCATGTATGTATATGAATAACCGAATATGTGTTAAATGTATGCATGATCCCATAATCTAATGCTATGTGTTGCTATAATGAAATGAAAATATGTGTATGATGTGCATGTGTGTGCATGTGTTCGGCCGAGTGTGGTTCAAGAGGGCCAAGAAGAGTTTATTTCTTAAGCATTAAGAGAGTAGAAAATTAGGTGGCAATCAAATAGGAAGCTTAGAGTGGTGAGTAATAAAACCTACGGGGATGACTAATGGTGCCTAAGGTTGACTTTCCTTTCCCTTTTGTCTCCCACGAAGAAGACCCTCCCATGCAAACATTAGGAGTAGACCAAATTGCCCCACACCCATCCATTGAACCAAGGCTAAGAGAGGAAATTCCACCCCTTGTTTTGCCTTCATAGAACCGGGTGAGTGGGTGTGTTAGCCGTGATTCATTTCTCATTTCCTTCCTTCATTTTCTTCACCTTTCTTCCAACACAAACACATGAGTTCCAAGAGCACCTCAAGATCTTGAGAACCTTAGAGAAAGAGAGGGTGGCCGAGAGGAGAGAATAGGAAAAGAAGAGAGAAAACTCAAATTCCGAACCCAACTTACCTTTGATTCCTTCATTCAAACGCTTTCTTCTTTAAAGATCATGAAGAAAAACTCAACCCTTAAACATAGAGAGAGGAGGCCGAAGCAACCCTAAAGGGAGAGGAGAGAGTTGGAGCTTGAAGATTAGAGTTTTATTTAAGGTAGTTGTTAGGGAAGCTTCAATGTAATGATTTTAGTTTTGATCTTGTAATGGACCTTGTTTCAATTCAAATTGTTTATGATGCATGTATTTGTGTTCCTATGATTTTGAAGTTTAATCACCTTGCATGTTATTTTTATGTGTTGAACTTGAATATTTGTGATTGAAAGATTCGCTCTTCCAACTTATGAGTTTTCTTCTTCACGGTTTTACTTGGAAATTGTGTTTGAGCATATGTAATTGCTTGATTTCTTTTGCATGTTTTGATCTATGATTAATCCTTGAAAAGCATGAAGTTTGAACTTGGCATGTCACTTAAATTGTGAAGTCTTAATTCTCTTTTGATGCATGCTACCATTTTAAAAAGAAAATTATGATAATAAGTGTTAAAAGCGATTTTTGGTACAAAAAGGGATTTTCAACTAAATTTTGTGTGTGATGATGATTCCTTGATGTTTGGTAATTGTTGTCTTAAAGAGTGCATATGAAAATAGAACTCAAAACCTTATCCTTTGTGCATGGTGTTATTCGGCCAAACCTAGGAAAATAGGAAATCATGTTACATGCATGTTAAAACCTATGTGATCTAAAGATTTTTGATAAGACCCATGATTTTATTATGATAAAGAATAAAATTAAAGTTTGATGAATTTTGTTTGGAGCTCACGGTTTTGCTCTTATAAATGTTAGAGTTATTTATTTTGTTTTGCATGTGTGTTCTATGGATAGACCTATGGATTTCAAGTGTAAGAAAGTCTAAATTTTAGATTAAAAACCTAAAAGTGATTTTGTGTTCCATTTGGTTTTAAGAACAAATTTTACTTAAGCTATTTTCTTTTTTTTTCTTTATGTGTTATTTTTTGAATAGTTTGGAGTGAATAAGATGGATTGGGCATGTGATTGTGTTGTTATGAGTTTGGATTATTTTCTATGACCAATTCGGCTTGGTTGAAAAATAGAGGAGCATGAGTTGATTTTCTTTGCATGATAATTTAGAGATAAAGCTAGTTGATTAGGAAGATGAGTAGCATAATTTTAAATGAAAGTATTCCTTTCTTTTGTTTATAATTATTCTCGGTGATGATGTTTGAAGTAGGATGTTGTGTCTAAATGATTATTTTCCCTATGTGTATGTTTTGTTTATGTATTAGTAATTATTGATGTTTGAAGTTGTGAATATAACCTTGCCTTGTCTTATATAGATAGGATTCGACCATGTATAGAAAAATAGGAATTTGTGTTTGATTCTTGTTTTGTATACATACATGAATCATGAATGATTTAACATGTTCAATATGTGTGTTTGAAAGTGTGAATATAGCCTTATCCTATTTAGAAGGGATTCGGCCATGTATGGAAAATAATGGGAGTTGTGTTTGGTTTTGTTTGATGTGTATGAAAGATGTATGGTTGTGATATTATATTTGTTTGTGTGTGTGTTTGAATGATTTAAGTGTTTAATGACTTTGAAAAGGTTTTCGACTTAATTCTGTTTTATTTTCTTTTGATTCGGTTTTTAAGAAAATAAAGTAAGAAGAATGATTTGATTAATTGAAAAGCATTGTTTTGAAAAGATTTTCATATGATCTCTAAAGAACCTTGTTTTAATTCAAAAGATGTTTTATAAACTCACTATGTTTTTAACAAGTGTTTGAAAAGAATTTTCTGAAAGTTTTTATCTTCCTTAAAGGAATGTTTTACATGATTTTAATTATGAGAAACCTAAAATTGATTTCAAAAGTGTTAAGAGGAAACAAATACCTGGTTTTCAAATAAAAAGTTTTATAAGTTGCTTTAATTTCAAGATAATTAAATAAGAATGATTTTACTAAGAGGGAAATATTTGAGTTCCAGTAACGATCGGGAAGCAGTTACGAACGTCGCAATGGAAACTAAGGAGCGCATCGAAGATCGTCATCGGTTGAGGTGAGAGAGAAGTTTCCCCCAAACACCGTGGTATTTAGGTAACATATTAAGTGTTTCGACCATCTCAAAAGTCGAAACTTAGTGGATCTGAGTCAGTGGCACGATGGCAATTGTCTGTTTGTGTGGCTACTCGTGTGAAATGGAGAAAGACCACGTAATATTAGGTAATTGAGTTTATATGATAATCTCTTAATGTAAGTTTGTTGTTTATTCGTTTATGTGATGAATTTATTATGCATGGTGAGATTGGAAATAATGTGAATAATAATGAATCAAATGAATACAAGAAAAGTAAGATTAAGTTTGAGAGAGAAATTGAGATGTTGTGGAATTTGTAATCAATAATGCATGAGAACTAACGATTATGATGTGGACGAGCCAGAGCTGGGAAAAGTGATGATGATGTGATGTGAGCGGAGCTGGGCTCCCTTCTGTTTTTGGTTTTAGTCTGGGACTAGTGTTGAGTTGAGCTTGCTCCTCCATTAGTGCTCAGCAAGTTCTTATTTTTGGGAAGAAGCTTAATGTTGAGTTGAGCTTGCTCCTCCATTAACACTCACCCAAAAATATGGTTTTTGAAAACGGTTTTTGAAAAGATAATTTTGAGAAATGTTTATGAAAACAAGATTTTTGAAAAAGAAGTTTTAAAAAGGGATCCTTTTGAGAATGTTTTGGAAAGGAGATTTTGAGCAGTGTGAAGCTAGATTTTGAAAAAAAAAATTTCAAAAAGGAATTTTATGAAAACCTTTGTGAAATGAGGTGATTTCAAGAACGAAGAGTGTTGAAAAGGATTGAGAAGTGAGACACGAGTTTGTGACGTGACCCCAGCTCTGTGCTATGATGAGAGAAAGATTGTGTAAAGATAGCGATCGGGACTCACTGAAGGGATGCACGAAGGGTGAGCCGATCAATAGGATAATTAATTAAAAGACTCTTAAAAGACATTAATATACGCGGTGAGGTATGAGAGCGCGAAGTAGTGGAGAGGAAGGAACGATAGGTATCTGCGGATACTTAGGACGAGATTGCATTAGGGGAGGACAATGACGGTGATACGTCAAGAAGTCTAGAGTATGATTCTAGGCAGAACGACTCCACATGTGGCGCACTAACGTGGTGGGGACTGGGTCCAATGCCGTGGCAAGTTCTGCGAGCTCACTAGAAGCATACTGTCGCCCCCTAGATTGCAAATCGAGAACAGTGAGAGGGACTGGAACGGGGCATTGTGTTTGCCACTGCGAGGCAGTGTGCCATGTTTATTATGATTATGATTTGAGGCAAGGCCTCCTTGTCTGGGACCATTTGTGTTGACAGCTGTCGGGCCCGCGTGGTAAAGGTCCTGTACTCCTGTTTGCTTCCGACTAGGTTGGGTGGATAACCGAAGAGATGTAGACGTGTGTGCTAACTTTGAAAGCGACCCTCCTCAATGATGATTAAATTTCCTCGCATCATTGACGGATACGAATTCATAAAACTTAATTAAGAAAAGATAACTGATATTGTTAAGAAATAATTCTTAAGAGACGGCTTGGAAAAGAGGATGAGATGGAATCAGATTTCGCAGCGGAAGCGATTGACGGAAGTTCTGTGGATATGTAAAGTTTTGAGAAAAGAAAAGTAATGAGGCAAAAGAGAGACTTGAATATGATTGCTTGTGTGTGTGGTTTGCCTATATGTTTTGTTATTTCTTAATATCTTACCTATTGTAATCCCACATCGTTGGCATACCATGCTTGGGAATACTTACTCTCTCGAGTCCTTTTGTTCTGTATGCTTGTTGTCGCGATGTTTATCCCCTAGTCTATGGACCCTATCGGGTGTATGCACAACTCTTGAGACGAAGGAAGATGGATGTAGCGTGAAGGTACCAAGAGCGGTGAGTCAGCTGACTGTCATGGTGGACCCTCGATGCCTCGTCTATACGCAAGGATTGGATGAGGGCATAGCTGCTGGGAAGCGGACGGAATCGAGGCCGTCTCTAGCATGATATTTCCCGTGGACTCCGTCTTCAGTTAACTGGCCTAGTGGTAGTCCTTTTGTTTCCCGGAGGTATGTTGCATTCCCTGTATTTACTTAGTGGCATTGCAATTCCATGATGTAACCCCAAGCTTCTATGAACGAAATTTATTTTGGTGACCACCACTGTTTTAATTTAGAAAAGAAACGGGCCATGATAATTGAGTTGAGAAGGATTAGGTTGCAAAGCGTAGTGTTAGTAACACTTCGGTTTGGAACTTGAACTTTAGCATGAAGTGTGAGAAAATATTTGTACTCATGACAACGCTTTGAAATAACATGGTTCTCATACTCATGCTGCTCAACTACGTTACATGTTTAAAAAAAAAAATTTGGCCCTAATTTTCACTTAAAATGACTATGGTTTCAAGTTGCCAAATCGGGGTGTTACAAGGGTGTTTTTATTTTTGTTTGGGTCTTGAATTAGTCCTTGGGTTGGGACCTAATTGCAATATTAGAAAGGTTTTTGAAGAAAGGGTAATTAAATTATTGATTTTTGAAGTTTTAATGGCCCTGTAACCGGTTACACAATGAACTCAGAAAACTGGGTTAGTGCGTTTGATGAGTAATCACGCGTTTTAACCCAGAATTCGCCACGAAATCATCTTAATCTTAGTGGGGAAAGACTTGTCAACATGCATGGAGCTCTGATTTTGCTATATATAGCCTTGTGTTGATGAATTGAAACCCATTTTTGCTCTTGAATTGCTGAAGCTCTGTTTTAGGGTTCCTTAGTTGTTTTGTTCGATTCTCAGTCTGTGTTGAGAGTTAGAAAACGAGTGATACACTGTTACAAAGCTCACATCAAGGGCTTTGTATTGATATAAAGTTTGTGAGTTAAGAGTGTTGGAGCAAGGAGAAATCAATCTGAGAAGGTTGGAGTTAGAGTATGTCAACACTGGTTTTTCAGTTCTTGGAAGCTAAGTTTGAGTTCCGTTTTGGTATGAATAGGTAATCTCTTGACCTAAAACTGTGTTGGTTCTTTAGTATAAGTTGTATAGAACCCTAACTAATGGTTTTCCCTAATTTCTTTGGCTTTTTCATGTGTCAACTATTCTGGTTTTTGGACCCTGATTGGAAGTGTCATGACTCAAACCAGAATTTTTGGAAATCATGGTTTTCCTCCAAGATCTGTGAATACTCTCATCAAACACGATCTAGAGGTAAAGGGGAAGCTTACTATTTCCTAGATTGAGGATAAACATGTTTGGTAAATAGGATGAGTCACCTAGAGACTCTAAGGGCATAACTTGAATTGGTTTAATGGCTTGCAGGCCAACTTTAGCTCATTTCTGATTTTGAGCAATTATAATATGATGCATGCAAGCTATTGTGATGACAGTTTCATGACTTAATTGGATATTATGTGAATTGATGCATTATGTTGTGAAATATGTGATTTTTGCACTTTTGGTGAAGAATGATTTTGCATGCATGAATTTGTGATATGTTTAAGTGTTTAAACATGTGTACTTTAAGGTATTAAACTTTGGGTAATGATGAAACTAGGTTAGATTTGAGTACAATTGAAAATGGTGCTGAAAAATCAGTTTTAGTATGCTGTGCTGCATAATCTAACCGGTTAGAGCCTGTTTGTAACCGGTTAGAACCTGACAAAAATGAAAATATACAATTCTGGTTTTGTTAAGTAATTCTCATCATTTTTAATTGATACTTAAGGCCTATTAACACTGTTATTACCCTGTGATTGTTGGATATGAATTCCAAAATAGATAATTGGTTTATACCATAAAGTGAATGACAAATTCAATTGAAAATTGGGAAGTTATATGCAATTTGATGCTCATAGTGTTAATGGATGCAAGATTAATGTGTTGCAGTGGGTAAACATATTAATATTAAGGTATTGTAACTCTGTGTATGGTTGAAATTGGTTAGATTTGAGTATTGGAAAGAATGGTATGCAAAACCTCATATTTCAGTGTATTTTATGCATAGTTAAACATGGAAAAATGGATAAATGATTTTGTGTTTGAATGCATGTCAATGATTTACTAAGCCTTGCTATTTTCTTAGTATATTTTCGGTTTCCTTGAGAAGATGAATACTTGGATTGATTTTGCCTTGATTTGTTGCTTTAAGGTTCTATACGGTTTTGACTAGGAAGGAAAATGCATGAGTTAAATTGGTTTAAAATTTTGTGCCTTTTTCTTGCATGTGTGTGTGTATTCGACCAAGCAAGGAAGAATTTAAGTGCATGACATGAATCATGATGATTTAAGTGTTTATGTTTATAATTTTTCGCCTATTTGTCTTTAATTGAATTCGGCCATGCATTGTAAATGTACATAGGGAATTTTGTTTTATGAAAATAAACTTGTATGTTGATGCTTGAACATGGTTAGGTTGTTTGAAGCTTGTAAAGTTTGTATTTGTGTCTTATCTCCTTGGTTTATATTCGAATTTGTGTATGTCAATATCTAAGTGATTTTATTCTTTGAAAAAAAACTTGCATGATAATGCTTGAAGTTGATTAAGTGGATTTAAAGTGTTGGAAACTTGTAATCTTTAATTTATTTTTGTTTGTGCAATTCGGTTTCTTGAGTTTAAGTAGGTAAATATGAAAATGAAATTTTTTTGAAAGTGATTATGTGTTGTATAAGTGATTTAGAGTTGGTTAAGTGATTATATGCTTGGATTTAATTGCAAAAGTGTTGTTTTGATGTTTTAAGGATTATTAGAAAAATTTGTGAATGTTGTTTGGCCTTGAGGTGCAATTCGGCTAAGGCATGTTTAGTAGGATAGGAATTTATTTTACTAAATACTAAGTGATATGTGAGAAGTATATGACCTATGTAAAGATAAAGGCTAAGTGTTTGTGTTTATTTTTAAGTGTTTGGTTTGGAACCAGGTTTGCTTACTAAATAGTGTTACTTGATGCTTGATGCCTATGTGCTTATTTGTTTAAATTTATAAAATGCATAGAGTAACATGAGCTACTTGAGTATATGGATTTATGTGTTAGGGTTTTGTGTGTCGTTAAGGAAATTAAACGATACTTAAAGGGTATTTGCTTATGTGCTAAACTTGTAAGAAATTAATTGATTTTAAGTTTATTTGCTTTGATTTATTTGGAATTTATTGGTTATGTTTGGTGGTTGTCCTAAGTTTTATTTTATTGATAAAGCTTGAATAATTTTAAAGTGTTAAAATGTTTGTCTTGAGCTAAAGAATGATTTGAAGCGAAAAGTACTTTTACGTTGTTTTCGGATTTTATTAAAGTGATTTTGCGAAACAGTTCTTTGCTGTCCAGAATTGTTAAAGTGTGTTCTTGATTTTTAAAATGTGTTCAAGAGTTGTAAAGCAAAGCTTTTAAGTGGTATTTGATTTAGGAAAAAGCTGGATTGAAAACGGTGAATTTTTCGGTGTTTTTAGATATGAATAAGGTGCTGTCCAAGGTGGACCAGCAGCCGGTATTCGCTTTTAAAATTTATTTGTGGATTATTTTCAATGTATTTTAAAGTACTTGAGTTGTCGTTTTACTTGGGAACGATTCGAGAAAAGAAATACGTTTTCGGGTAAAAACAAGAGGATTTATTTTATGTTTTAAAGTTTTGTGCAAGTAATGAAGAACGAATAAGTTATTTGGAATTTTATATTAATACGTATTGTTTAATTTGAGGAAATAAAGGTAACGCTCTCGAGAGTGATCGTGGAAATCGGTGTTTCGTGGATTCTCAGAGAATTTTTGTTCGTAATCAAGGTGAGAATAGTAGCTTATCTGGGATGTATGTCATGCTTAAATGAGTTTAGTTTTGATTGTTTAAATCGGAACCGTGATCGGATAAGGTTAAGTAGTGTGAGGGCAATTGGTCTGTGTGATTGTTTGGTTCCTCGCACGAAAGACTAAGATCACTATTGCATTTATGTGTTGTTACTTGATTAATTTATTTGAACCTGAGAATATGCAAATATTATGCCTGCTCATGCACGATGATTCATTATGTTTTATTATGTTTAGCATGATGCATGCCCTTGAAAAGATGAGATTAGAAAGTGATGAATGAATGCCATGAGTTTGAGGAATTAATGATTGAAAGTGAATTCCTCTGATGAGCACCAAGTTGGATTTATGCTCTCTAAGATGAGTTCGTGTTGGCCACGAGAGTGATGCTCCGTGAGTCCGAGCCCTTAATGAGCAAGTGTTGTTGGAAAAGAATGAACGTTGGAAATGGTGGTTTAATTAGAGGTTGAGGTTCACCAAAGGATGGATAAGGGTGACTCATCCGCAATTAGGTTAATAAGTCTTAATAAAATATTTAAAAGACATTAATAATAATGCGGAGAGATGAGCATGAAGTAGTGGAGAGGAAGATACCTTGTCTATCTGCGGATATTCAGAAGTGTGATTGAGATAGGGGACGGTGATGACGGTGACTCGTCAAGAATCCTAGGGTGCTTTTCTAGGTAGAACTAGACTATATGTGATCGGGACTTAAGACCTAAGGGATCGTAGCATGTTCTGCACCGCGAACTAGAAAAGTACTGTCGCCCCCTTGATCAAATCTGAAGCGGTGAGAGAGAACCTGAACAAGGCAGGCAGATCGATTTGTTGTTGGGACCTTGCGGTATCGCTTAAAATATTAATTGTCTTAATGACTGACCTGTACGGTTGTGGTCTTGACAAGTATATTATACGCTTTTGGATTTCCTCGACTGTTCGACCGGCGTGGGTTATGGTTCCTGAACGTCCTGTTTGCTTCCGACTAGGTTTGGGAGGATATGGAGGAGATGTAGACGTGAGTGCCGATTAGATAATTACCCCAGTGATGATTTAAAATACCCTGACATCATTGGTGATGAGAATTCCAATAAGACTTAATAAAGTACAGTAACAAAGTTAATTGCTCATGATGATTAATAGTGTGGTGCTGGGATTGATGGAAGTGAACTTGTAATAAGCTTGATGATGTGAGATCAATGAATTATTTATCTGATAATGATGATGATGATTCTGCATTCTAGCGGGGGGAGCGTGGGAAGCTACCCTTGATGGCTGGATCTAGAGAGGCCCGACTCGGTTGGAGATCAGTGACACGGAGCACAGGTTGAGAGGTGCAAGGATCGACTTGCAAATTGGTCGCGTTACCCTAAGAGACTACATGGATGGTGGCCCTCGGACTTACTACGCACGTGGTTTTCAGCCTGCACCGCCTGCGGAGGTGAAGACCGAGGAGGAGGAGATAGCACCGGAGGATGATGACGATCAGCCGACACCTTAGGGAGTCTCGTGGGTGTTGTGGCTAGGGTGTTTTTATTTTTGTTTGGGTCTTGTCTCAACTGAGGAGAGTCATGCTCTGGATATCTAATGATGTAATTACCTTTATCTTTTGGTGTATTTTGGGACATGGTGTCCACAACTCTTTTATGTTGATTAATTAACTGCCTTTAGAGACTTACGTAATTATGAAGTACGTACGGATTTTATGTGGCAATGTTAAAATGCAAAGTAAGTATTTTGGTGTGGTTCGGTGGATGTGTAATGTGTTTCGTAACAACTCGATTTTGTGTATGGCAGTGTTAATTATTCTTTTGACAAGCCGAACAATGCAATCTTTTGCGAATAGTTAAAGTTAATGGATTTTGGAAATAAATAAAATGAACCAAGCAAAGTACTATACGTGTATACAATTGTGTACTAAAAAAAATCGACCCTTATTTTTACTAATATTTTAATGAATAAAATGCAATATTTTTGGGAAACAAAATCGAGGTGTTACATAAAGTTTTTTAAATTTCTTTACAAAAAATTAATTGATAAGATTGAAAAAACAAGAGAAAAAGAAATTAAAGACGCAACGGTCATAATTATATGAGAGTACAGATGACTTTGTTTTGTCTTCATTATATTTATTATCAATTTTGCTTTTTATAGCCCTATAATGGCATATCTTTTTATTTTTAGCAAACAAAGGAAAGCTTATGTTGTGAAGACACATTTAGACATTTCTATTTCTTTTATGTTAAAATTAAGACATTGAACGAGAACCCCAGAACCAAACGTTGACATGATGTGTTAATGAGTCATCAAACAACCAATTATATATCTTAAATAGAAGTGAGATTGTAATTCAAACTTGAGAGAAGGAAGAGAGAAAATAAAAACACCACCAACAAGAAAGGACAAAGGAAATGGCAAATAAATGTGTTGCGTTGTTGGTTGTGTGCTTTGTAGTTGCTATACCTTTCTTCTTACCAATTGTTGTGGCTGATTTGTCTCCGAGGGAACAATGTGTTGAAGATTGCAAAAAGACATGCAAATTCTACAATATCTTTTGCAATCCCCAATGTTTACAGCAATGTGGTTATTAAAGTAAGTTAATGACTTATCTTATTCTCACCATCTAATGCACCTTTTAATAAATTTCTTAGCTAGTATTGCATTTTTTAGTGCCTCAATTACAATTGTGATTTATTCTACATAGTCGGTATTAAATTAGAAGAAGAAAAAAATTAGATAAATGAAAATGATTTTATTTTTATGTATCCCACTTGTGAATGAATGAGAAAGTTGGATTTTAACCAAAACAGAAGAATATGTCTAACATAATTCCATATCTGTCCAAACACTATCTTATTATACCTTTAGTTTTTACGCAATATATTTTTTACGGTCATCATTATTTGTAAAAAACAATCAATAAATAAAACACTTTTCTTAGCTTCCTTGTGGTCCAAAATCGGTTTTCTCTACAAACTTCACTTTCATGAACACAATTCCAAAACCAGCATTTTCTCTTCAATCTTAACCTTCATTCCAAGTAAACAAAATACAAATGCTTTCTCCCTGTTACCATTATCTTAAATCGGTTTGCGTAATTAAATCAAGGGGGAGTTTTTCATTATAATTTATAAACGGGTTCATAATTAAAGAAAACTAATAACAACAACAAACATAAGAATTAATCACCTTAAATAAACAAATATACGCTTTCCTGCACCTTTTCTCTATGGAAATTCGATTCTGCCAATAAACATCAAGGAAACGTTTTCCTCTTCAAATATCTACTCATTTAAAATCAACAAAATTCTCTTTCTCATAACTACTCATAATGTGTCTCATTATAACAAATCAAGTCAAAAACCTTTCCCATGTGACCCTATAAAATTTAGCCAACAACAACAATAATTAGGAGATTCATAATGTCATAATAAACTTCATATATATGCTATATTCTAAAGTAAATAACCAACTACAAATATTCATACTTCCATACAATAAGAAAAACAAAAGAAACACATATAACAATGACAATTGTTATAAATAGAATATGTTGACGATGGTTGTGTCGTGGTAAAATTTTGTGCTTTAAAAGCAATTGTTTACTGGGTACCATGATACAACTATATCAACCACTCTAGCTCCCGCACAATAGTACTCTAACTTATGCACTCAAGGTAAGGAACTTTGAATCTCACAGGGTTAAGTTGCTAATGGAAGGAAGGAAAGGAAGAAGAAAGGCTACCTGTTTTCGTTTTCTGTGTATATATAAGTCTAAAAATGATTGCCTTTCATTGCCACAGCCATAACATCTGCAGAAGCCACAAAAGTTATGGCTCATTAACCCAGGAAATCGTTTCAACCATTAACCCAAAAACAACTAATTCATTAACCTAGAAATGACTAAATTATGGAGCCATTAATCTATAATGGCTATGCGCTAAAAATGTGGTAAGAAAAAAGGATCTGTCCACCCTTTACCCCACACGAAAGAACAAATTAATAGTGGTGGGGCACATTCTAGAACATGTGGCTATTGGGCTCAACATGACCGCAACAAAAACCCCAATTAGATTTTTGCTTGAGTAATACAAATAATAGAATATAAAGGATTATGGTTAACATGGGATGAGCAATGTGGGAATTGGGATTTTCATGAGAATGAAATTATTCTAACATCAACATCATTTCAAATTTGATGGAAATCGAAATCACTCTTTTGGAGGCAGTTAGTCTTTCAAGATAAAATTAGGATAGAGCGAACTAAGTTACCAAAATATCGTTTCGTGAATCATTCTATTCGAATTAAAAACAAAAAAAATTAGTTAAATTCAAATTCATAGAATTTTTTTATAACTTATGTTCTAGTAAATTTTAATTTTCTACTTAAAATGTCTCAAAACCATATATTGAATAGTTTTCCTTGATCAAAAGTCCATATTCGAAAAACTAATTTAAAACACCAAAAATATAATGTTAAGTGATGCTAGCTTTAAGTGAATACAAACTATAACTAAATTCAAAAATTTCTACAAATATTATGAAAATATTCAAGAATGGTTATAAGACATCTAATATGATACATATGATATCAAAATATTTTTTACGGCTCTCTATACCTACATAAAGGCTTAAAAATAAAATTTTGCATCTTTAAAAGGGAACTATAGTTTTTCGTAACAAAGCTACACAAACCAAAACTTATTTTAATTTGACTAAAAATATCAATTTGAAACTCATGATTCGATCATAATTTCAATGATTCACTCCAAGCACATAAACATTGCATGAAGTTTCTTATTTAACCAAATTAAGTTTGGAGAAAATTGGGGTGTTTTAAAGAAGCCCATTACGGCAAAGAAGAGGAAAATGAATGGGATAGACTTTATAGTACTGTGTGTAGATATTTTTGATTTTTTCTATTTAGTCCTTAATAATTATATTTTAAAGACAAATTAGCACAAAAATTAAACTGTGGTGCATATTTGCAAACGGCATAAAGTTTAAGATGTTTGTATGAACATTTCTTAATTTATATTTATAGTTTTATATTAATATGAGTGCTTTTATTTTAATTTTTTTAGGTATTATATAAAATGATTGTCATCACTTCCATTTTTTAGATTTAAATGGTATTTACTCATGATATAAATTTTGATACAATAGTGATAATAGTGATAAAATCTTATAACTATATACTTAATGAGTTTTTTAAATACCATATTATAGTTGTTTATACAATGTAACATTTGAGCTTTATTTACAAATAATACATTGAGTAATTTGTGTTTATATCACGCATGGATTACTTATGATATACGTAACATAGGGGAATAACTTACTATGCAGGTTGGACACTAATGACGCAAGTAAAAAAGATCGGAGAAAGATGTCAATTGAACGTGAACGACCCCAAAAATCACCTTCTATCATAAATTAACTTATTGTACAATGTGAAATATGAGCAAATATGGATGCTTTTCTGCATAAATTATTATCCTTAACGCATTTGTCCATTTGTTCATTTGTTCATGACACACTATGTGAAATCTTTGATACACTTATAAGCTATCATACCTGTATTGTATGTATAGGGTTTGTTAGAAAAATAAATTGAAGATGGTTGTGTCGTGGTAAAATCCACTACCTTAAAAACAAGATTTCCGGATAGTCGAGGGGCAACTATACCAACCGGTTCTTGCTCCCAAGGTTAGCACAACAGTTCTCTAACTCGTGTACTTGAGGCAGAGAACTTGGAATCTCACGAAGTTGTTGGAAACCAACAATCGGCCTAACAATATACTAGAGGGGGGGTGAATAGTAGTTTGAAGCAGTGATAGCAATTTCTCGGATATAATTGACATAGATTAAAATGATGTTTGTTGTTTTCATAAAATAGTTGGATTTAGTGCCGAGCAGAATGAGATAATCGGTTATCTAGGCTGACCACCGATTATCTGACCTGCAACACACAAAAACCAGTTTTGCAGCGGAATCATAGCAAACACAAATCAACCAATATGATGTTCGGCCAGACCGACTAAAATGCTTGGAAAGTGCAAAATGCTCGGACAATGCAGTAAACATATAAAGTGCAGAAAGCAGTAAAGAGAAAGCGATAAAAGAAGAGGCACAAGAATTTTTATACTGGTTCACTCTCACCCACTTGAGAGCTACGTCCAGTCCTCCCTAAACCTTAGGGAGCTTTTAATTAAAATCAAATTGATAAAATTACACGGGAACTATTGAATGAACCTCACTCAACCTAACCCTTCCAAGAGAGTACCAAACTCTTGGATTCTACCCAATTTGATACCGGTAGGAAGAACCTCTTCCAAAGCCTCCTTGAAACCTTCAAGTAGCTCCACCAGGCGAAGAACCTCTTCGACTTCTGCTTAGGAACTTCCTAAGACATCTCTGGTGAACAGTAACAGTAATGATGTGTGGCTCCAAAACTGAACTCAGTCACGTATGAATGTGACAGTGTGAATAGTAACTAAGTTTCAGACTTTTGAAAGGATTGGCAGAGAGAATGAGTGTTTCAGATTCTGATTTCTTGTTCCAGGTTCTCTGTGATGTTGGAGGAGGCAATCACTTTTTATTCACGAAAATCCCCAAGAATCAGGGAGGAATAAAATCACCACGCAATTAATTAATGTTGACGAGGTTCCCTCTCCAATAGTCATATTCTGATTTGGTTTAATTTTGAATCAGATCTTTCATTTATTGCCAATTCCTTTATGGACAGATTCAGATGATTAGCGAGCTCCGAGCTTCCAGTTGGACTGAGCTTCCACAACGGATAACTTGATGAGAACCGTGCTTGTGCTTTTTAAAGATGCTTGCACAGCCATTGACCAAGTGTGAACCGAGCTTGAGCTTGACCATGATGTCCAAGCTATGGTGGAGCTTTGTATTCGAGATAAAGTTCAATCTTACTCATCCGAGATTTGGCCGAGCTTTGCATTCGAGCTTGAGTTCAACTTTGACATTCGAGCTCAGGCCGAGCATTATATGCGAGATTGAACTGAAGTTTGAGATCCGAGCTTAGCCGAGCTTGATATGTGATCTCTGACTGAAATATGATATCCGAGCTTTTTGTCGAGCGTAATATTCAATCTCGAACTGACCTTAGCCGAGCTAAATATTCAATCTCAAACTAAGACTTTAGCACTTTAATCTTCCACAACGAAGGCCGAGCTTGACTTTTGTCGAGCTGATTATATAAGATTTTACTCGACTACACCAAAGGCCGAGCTGATGGTTCTGCCTTTGTTCATGATTTAACATTTTACTCGTCTGCACAGAAGGCCGAGCTGAACATCTGATGCCCTGATGCTTTACTATTTTACTCGGACGTAACGAAGGCCGAGATTATGGTTCGACTGCATTCGCTGAGTATCTTCAATCTTGCTTCTGAGTTTCTGACTGCTTCTGGTTCAACTCTAGTTCTTCCGAGCATCTTCCGAACTGAGCTTCTTACTTTGTTGCTGGAGAGGCCCAACTCGGTTGGAGATTTGTGACCCGGAGCACAGGTTGAGAGGTGCAAGGATCGACTTGCACATTGGTCGCATTACCCTGAGAGACTACATGGATGGTGGCCCTTGGACTTACTACGCACGTGGTTTGTAGCCTACAACGCCTGCGGAGGTGAAGACTGAGGAGGAGTAGATAGCACCGGAGGATGATGAGGATAAACCGACAGCTTAGGGAGTCTCGTGGGTGTTGTGGCTAGGGTGTTTTTATTTTTGTTTGGGTCTTGTCTCAACTGAGGAGAGTCATGCTCTTGATATCTAATGATGTAATTACCTTTATCTTTTGGTGTATTTTGGGACTTGGTGTCCACAACTCTTTTATGTTGATTAATTAACTGCCTTTAGAGACTTATGTAATTATGAAGTACGTATGGATTTTATGTGGCAATGTTAAAATGCAAAATAAGTATTTTGGTGTGGTTTGGTGGATGTGTAATGTGTTTCGTAACAACTCGATTTTGTGTATAGCGGTGTTAATTATTTTTTGGCAAAACTGTTCGTATGGTCCCCTAAGTTATTTATTTTTCCAATCAGGTCCCCTAAGTCTTTTTCGTTTGAAAATGGTCCCTTAACTCATGTAACATTAGCATCGTTAATCCTTTCCATCCATTACCTCCTAACATCGTCTATTTAAGTTGACGTGATAGCCAGAGTGCCCAATATAGGCGATCCACGTGTACCCTCCACATACCACATTAAAAGTTTAAAATAATGGAATCAAACGACTTCGTTTTGATACTTAAAGCCACTCACTTCATCTTCTTCTTTCTTCCATGAGAAGTCGTTGTGAGTTAAGAGAGAAAAATACTAAACTTTAGAGGGAAAACAGAGGATTGCTAAGGCATGTGCCAAGAGAGAACAAACTGCAACATTATCGTCGTTGATTATGAGCGTGATAGGGAGTTCTGTAGGATTCTCATGTTTTGATGCTAACGATCTCTCTCCAAGCAACAACATTGGCAACAAGCAAGCTACACCACATGAAGATTAGAATTAGGATTTTTATTAATTCTATTTCAATGTAATCTTTATTTTATGCAATCCATCTCATTGGTGTGGGTAGCTTAGGTGTTTTTTAAGAATATTTAAATAATGTTTGATTAAGAGTGAAGATACTTTAAATCTTGATTAAATAACTCTATTAAAAGTTTTGTGAAAATTTCTTTTAGAAAAACCTTGTTTTTATTCAGATTCTGATCAGTTCACTCGAGTAATGAGTATTGGATCACTCGAGTAATTTATGTCATGACAGGTTAATCGAGTAATGGTTTACACATCACTCGAGTAACTTAATTTGACATGTTTTAATCGAGTGATGTTATATGGTTTACTCGAGTAATTCAATCAGTGTTTGAAAATTTTAAAAGGACTTAATTTTCTCTTTCACAGGATATACACATTCATTCTTACAATTTTCTATACACTTTTAAAAAGCAATTCAAGAGCTATTTTACATCTTTCAAGAGCTATCAAGATTCAACAAAGAACTTTTCATTCTTCACTCTATTTCTCTCATTATTCAAATATTCTTGAGATCATAATTTTTGTTCTTAGTGGTTGTTGAAGATTTGCAATTTGTGATTGCATCATTGAAGTTTCAACACAAGTGAAGAATCTCACAAGGAAGACTTTGAGGATCAAATCAAAGCAAGAAAAGAGGATTGGTTGGAAGCATCTTCAATCAATTAGCAAGGAAATCTAGAATTCTCAAAAGGGGTAGATTAGATCAAAGTGTTTGGTACACACTTTGAGTTGGGTTTTAAGATAGGAGAACTAAGAATCTAGTTACATCTTAAAACATTGTAAAATCTACATTTGAAGATTTCTAGTGAAGAATCTCTCTTGATTTAAGAGGGGACTGGAGTAGCTTTCAAGTGGGTGAAAGTGAACCGGGATAAATCCTTGTGTCTCTTTTATTTTCATTCCTAGTATTGCATTAATTCATTAACAATTGCATTTTTTGGTTAGAATTGGGGTTTTCTTAATTCTACTCAATTGATCTAAAATTGCATGTTAATATTACTTGAAATTGTTCATGTTAATCATTTATAATTTGTTGAATCATCATAGCATTGTAATTCTTGAAGAACTCCTTTGAAAACTGAGTTTTAATTGAATTTTACCCAGTTTACTCGAGTAAAGTTCTTGTCACTCGAGTAATCTGCTTTCAGTTTATGAACAATACTCGAGTAGGTTTTCTGTTACTCGAGTGATTTAAAAATAGCTTTCGTAATACTCGAGTGATTTGCTGAATACTCGAGTGAAATTATTTTTGCTTGCGTATTACTCGAGTGAAGAATTGAGTTACTCGAGTAATCTGACTTGAATTTTTTAAGAAAATTTATTTTCATAAAACCATTCTCTTAGGTGGACGAAAAATCTGTAATAAGGCTTCAATATTCTATTCACCCCCCCTCTAGACTATATTGAGCCGCTTGTTGGTTTCCAACAAGTGGTATCAGTGCTCGGACGAAAAATCCGAGCCTTAAAAAGCTTTTTCGAAAAGATCCTTTTTACTTGGAAACGATGGGCTCAATTTCAAATCCTTTTGGTGGTGAAGGAGCTTCCATTAATCGTCCTCCACTATTCAATGGTGAGGGTTACACTTATTGGAAGGTCCGCATGAAAATTTTTATTCAAGCCATAGATATGGAAATTTGGAACGCCATAGAGAATGGACCTTTTGTTCCTCAAACGAAAGTAAATGATGTTGTTTCGGTCAAACCACAATCGAGTTGGGACAATGATGATAAGAAGAAAGTTGCATTTGATTTAAAAGCTAAAAATATCATCACGTCCGCTCTTTCTTATGATGAGTTCTTTCGAGTATCTCAATGTGTTGATGCTAAACAAATGTGGGACACATTACAAGTCACACATGAGGGCACTTCGGAGGTTAGAAGGGCTAGGCTAAATACACTCATGCATGAATATGAACTCTTTCGTATGTTACCTAATGAAAATATAGGTGACATGCAAAAGCGGTTCACTCATATCATAAATCATCTTTCTGCACTTGGAAAAGTTATAACTAATGGTGAAGTTGTTAATAAGATTTTGAGATGTCTTAGCAGGGAATGGCAACCTAAGGTGACGGCCATTATGGAAGCTAGAGACGTGGATCAAATTGACTTAGCAACTCTATTCGGAAAGCTTCAAGAGCATGAAATGGAGCTTGGGCGGTTATCCATGAATGAAGATGCCGATAGAAAGAAAAAGGGGATAGCTCTTAAATCAACTTCAAAATCCCTTAAGGCACAAGAGGAAAACTCGCAAGTGGATGACTCGGACTCCGATATAGATGATGAGACCCTTGGCTTGCTAGTTAAAAAGCTTGGTAGGTTCCTTAAGAGAAAGGGGAACTTTAATAGAAATAGACAAAGAGATTCTAAGGACTCACAACCAAGAAATAAGACTAACAAGGATCACATCAAGTGTCATGGGTGTGGAAAGCTTGGTCACTATCGATCGAATTGCCCAACTCATTCTAAGAAGTCGGAAGGTGACAACTCTAAGTTCAACTCATCTAAAGGAAAAAGGGCTTACATAGTATGGGATGAAGAGGAGAGTCAATCAACATCTAGCTCATCGGATGATGAAGAACTTGCAAATCTATGTTTGATGACGAAGCATGATGAAGAGGAATCTTCGAGCATTAAATCAAGTGAGAACGTCAATGAGGTAGATTATCTTTCTGATGCTAGCTCTAGTTCTAATTCTCCTTCATTCAATGAATTGTACAATGTGTATGTAGAGATGCATAAAGAGTTGAAGAAACTTGCTAAAATAAATGTTGAAAGAAAGAATTTCATAATGAAGCAACATGAAAAGATAATTGAACTTCAAAAATATTTAGAAGAACTTAAGCTTCAAAATGAAACTCTTGAACTCATTTATGCAAACTCTACATGCAATTGTGAATTGAAATCAAATGAGACTCCATCTTGTGAAAATTGCAAGTCTTTGGAAAAAGAAGTTTTTAATTTGAATGATCGACTTGCAAGGCTCATGAAAGGAGATACTTCATTAGATCATTTGCTTTCAACTCAAAGGAACAATAGCAATAGATCCGGTCTTGGCTATACCAAACCTAAAAAACGCAATTATCGCAAAGTTGGTGGATTTTCAAAGAATAAGATTTCTAAAAACCCAACTTGCCATTATTGTGGGATCTTTGGGCATACCACGAATAAATGTAATATAAAGAAATTTGGTATACCAAGCGGAGAATATATTTGGATTGTTAAGGGGACTTCTCTCCATGCTAACAACAAAGGACCCAAGACCACTTGGGTACCTAAGTCAACCAAATGATATCTTTCTTGTATGTGTGTCTTCGAACCAAAGAGCACAAATGGTACTTGGATAGTGGTTGTTCGAGACATATGACGGGAGACAAAACGCACTTCATGGAACTTACTCCGAAAAGTGGTGGATTTGTGACATACGGCGACAACAACAAAGGCAAAATTCTAGGAGTCGGGAAGATCGGTAACGTATCTAACCTTGTCATAGAAAATGTCCTATACGTAGAAGGCTTAGAACACAACTTGCTTAGTATAAGCCAACTATGCGATATGGGCAATTATGTGACTTTTACTCCGGAATTATGCTTCATTAAGTCTTCTATAGATCATAGTGTTAAGTTTGTTGGTCGTCGCTCTAATAACACGTACTTAATTGATTTGGATGAGATAACTTCACTATTTTCAAAATGTTTCAAATCTTTTGATGATGAAATTCGTCTTTGGCATAGACGAATTGCTCATGTGAATGTGAATCAATTAAACAAACTTTTGCGAAAAGATTTAGTGATTGGTTTGCCTAAACTAAACTTTAAGCTTGATGGCATTTGTGACTCTTGTCAAAAGTGCAAGCAAGTTAAAAGTTCTTTCAAACCTAAAAATGTGATAAGCACAACAAAGCCTTTGGAGCTAATCCATATGGATTTGTTTGGCCCTTCACAAATTAAAAGTTTAGGTGGCAATTACTATGGATTTGTTTTAGTAGACGATTTTACTAGATTCACATGGACTTTATTTTTATCCGCAAAAAGTGAAGTTTATAAATGTTTTAAAAAGTTTGCCAAACTCATCCAAAATCAACTAAGTTTGAAAATTGTGTCTATTAGAAGTGATCACGGAGGTGAGTTTGAAAACACTAGGATTGATGCGTTTTGTGATAAGTTTGGTATTGATCATCAATTTTCGGCCCCTAGGACTCCGGAGCAAAACGGAGTTGTAGAAAGGAAAAATAGAATATTAGTGGAACTTGCTCGTACTATGTTGAAAGAATCAAATGTTCCTAAATATTTTTGGGCCGATGCGGTAAACACTGCTTGTTATGTTCTTAATAGGGTTCTTATTCGTCCGCATTTAAATAAAACACCTTATGAACTTTTAAAAGGGCGAAAGCCAAACATTTCACATTTTCATGTTTTTGGGTGTAAGGTGTTTGTTTTAAATAACGGAAAGGAACCGGTCGGCAAGTTTGACTCCAAAGCCGACGAAGGCATATTCATAGGTTATTCAACCCATAGCAAAGCATATAGAGTCTACAATAAAAGAACATTAACCGTTGAGGAATCCGTGCATGTTGTATTTGATGAATCTTCGAAAGGAGATTGTGTTGTTTCTTGTGATGATGATAATATAGGTACATATTTGGATCATGAGAAGTCAACACCACAACAAATGGAAGAGAATCAAATTGAAGATGGAGAGGTGCAAGCACAAGATAAAGACTTAGCACAAGAGATTCAACCTCAATTACCAATAGCTTGGAAATCAAACAAAAATCATCCGATTTCTAACATCTTAGGTGACATTGCGAAGGGAGTGGTAACCCGACGCACTTTAAATAATTTTTGTTATTATGTTGCCTTTGTATCTCAAATAGAACCTAAGAATATCAAAGAGGCTCTTCAAGATGATCATTGGATTATGGCCATGCAAGAAGAATTAAATCAATTTGAAAGAAACCAAGTTTGGGAGCTTGTGCCAAAACCTGATGATCGTCCTGTAATTGGTACTCGGTGGATCTATAGGAATAAGTTAGATGAATCGGGTATTATTGTTAGGAATAAAGCTAGGTTGGTAGCACAAGGTTATAGTCAAGAAGAAGGAATCGATTACGATGAGACATATGCTCCTGTTGCTAGACTAGAAGCTATTCGTATTCTTCTCGCTTTTGCTTCAATAATGAATTTTAAATTGTTTCAAATGGATGTTAAGAGCGCCTTTCTTAACGGATACATTCAAGAGGAAGTTTACGTGTCACAACCTCCCGGATTCGAGAGTTTTGAGCATCCGGACTACGTTTTCAAACTGAAAAAGGCTTTGTACGGTTTGAAACAAGCTCCTAGAGCTTGGTACGACCGACTAAGAAATTTTTTATTACAAAAAGGTTTTAAACGAGGCACTGTTGACACTACTCTTTTTATTGAACGTTCCGATAAGGATATTTTATTGGTTCAAATATATGTTGACGATATTATATTTGGTGCTACTAACGATAACTTGTGTAAGAAGTTTTCAGACTTGATGCAAAGCGAATTCGAGATGTCGATGATGGGAGAGCTTACATTCTTTCTTGGCCTTCAAATAAAGCAGCTTAATGATGACATTTATATTCATCAAAGTAAATATTGTAGAGAGCTTCTCAAACGTTTTGGGATGGATTCGTGCAAATCCGCTTCTACACCAATGAGCGTTGCATGCTACCTAGATCAAGATGAGGCTGGAAAAGCGGTAGAGGTAACGAAGTATCGTGGTATTATTGGTAGTTTGTTATACTTAACTGCATCTAGGCCTGACATCATGGTTAGTGTATGTATGTGTGCACGTTTTCAAGCAAAACCGAAAGAGTCGCATCTAACTGCTGTCAAAAGAATAATGAAATACTTAAAGGGTACAACGAATACTGGACTTTATTATCCTAGGGATGCTTTTCTAAAACTTATAGGTTATTCGGACTCTGATTTTGCCGGTTGTAAAGTTGAGAGAAAAAGTACAAGCGGAACTTGCCACTTGATTGGTAGTTCACTTGTATCGTGGTTTTCTAAAAAGCAAAATTGTGTAGCTTTATCAACCGCGGAGGCCGAATACATAGCAGCCGGTAGTTGTTGTGCTCAAATTTTATGGATGAAACAACAATTATCTGATTTTGGATTAAATTTGACAAAAATCCCTATAAAGTGTGATAACACTTCAACAATTAATTTGACTAAAAATCCAGTATTACACTCAAGGACAAAGCATATTGAAATTAGGCATCACTTTTTGAGAGATCATGTTCAAAAAGGTGATTGTGTTATTGAGTTTGTACAAACTTCGGATCAATTAGCTGATATCTTTACAAAACCATTACCAAGGGACACATTTTATAAGATTCGAAGAGAACTTGGTATTTTTGATGAATCAACTATTAGCTAATTGTATTTGATGCTTTTCGAAATCACCTTCAAGCCTATTTCAATGTGATTTGTATTTTGAGTTGTTGTATCTTATTAAAGTGTTTCTTATTTTTTGTGATATGTAGTTATGTGTGTATGTTTTCTATAATATGTTAATTGCTTTATTTGTATGTGTGTTACTTGCTAAATGCTAAGTGTTTCTATGCGTTTGTGCATGAAAAATGTTTTTGCATGAAAAATTGAAATTTTTTTTAAATTCTGGACAGTTCACTCGAGTAACAAATATTTCACTCGAGTAATTTTAAAATCTCTTTCGTATTACTCGAGTAATTCTGTCTGTCACTCGATTAATTTTAAAATGACTTTCGTATCACTCGATTAGTTCATCCATCACTCGAGTGAAAATTTTTTAACTTTCGGCATACTCGAGTAACATTTTCTTTTCACTCGATTACTGCTCGAATCACTCGAGTGACGCATGAACATTACTCGAGTAACTTACGTGATTTTAAAAACTGAACTGTTGCAAACTGCATCATTTTCTCGTCACTTTCTCTCTCTTGTTCGTATTTCTCTCTTCTCTCTCATATGGTTCTTCATCAAATCATCATTTCACAAAACTTCACAAATCATACAAATTTCTTCCATATTTCATCATTATATCATCATTTCTACTCATTTCACTCATCATTTTCCTCAATTATACCCAAAATCCGAAAATTCCCAAACCAAAACCCTAACCCCCAACATCGAATCTGCACTTTCTGAATCAATGACTTCTTCCTCACAAACTCAACCTCCTCGAAAGAGAGCAAAGCAAGGAGCAGGCCGTAATGACCCCTGGTTTTCTGGAATCAACCGAGACTTGCGGGAACCGACATTTATCAATCGCTCTTTTGGTCTTACACGGTATGTTAAGTTTGCTTGGTTGCATAAGGAGCAATTTCCATTTGTAGAGGATTTAGAATTTCAGAATTTGAAGAGGTTTTTAGAATTTGAGACTCATTATTACCCTAGGCTTGTCAGACAATTTTATCAGAATTTTACTAAGCTAGATGGTGAGTATCAAACAATGGTTAGAGGACATCATTTTGTTATAAAGCCTGAAGATTTGACAATGATGTTTGGTTTAGAAAACAAGGGAACTTTTATTGGTGATGCTGAATGTCTGGATTTGAATGTGGATACTAATAAGATTTATACTGATTTGATGCGTACTGGTGAATCATGGAGTGATAGGACTACTAGAACTGTATCACCTTTGCATGCTGTGGATAGAGTGCTCATGTACATTGTCTCTTATTGTTTGATTCCGAAATGTAATCAAAATCATGCACAATTGGGAGATGATGATCTTATTTTGTTTCATGGGATCAAAAAGAGATATGAGATGAATTGGAATAAAATGTTTTTAGCTCGTATGGAAGCTGCTGCTCAATCTCCTCCTACCCAATTCTTGCCATATCCTATGCATGTCACCAAAATCATGAGGTATTACCGTGTTCCAATCCCTGATGATGAGCCAGCTGTGACGGAAAAGAAAAATAACTGGTGTCTTAATGATTCACACATTAGTTATATGAAAATTGCTTGGCATAGGGAAAGTCGCACTTGGTTATGGAAATCACAGATTAAGGAAATGGCTGAAGCTGCAAAGACTGCAAGAGCTTCGGGTTCTAGGAAAAGGACTTTACTTGGTGATAGGGCTGGTGCATCTTCTTCTGCTCCTCCTTCTTCTACTGATCCGATGGATACCGATCGAGTTGAGGACTATATCAATTTGGGCAATCTTGGTACTCCATTTGATGCACAGGCTTCTCATGAGTCATTGGTTGAGCACATTAATGCTCAATTCACTCAGTTGGAGATGAGACAGGATGTGAAGAATATTGCCATGGAGCATCGTTTAATGGATTATATGTCTGGCCTCTTTTCTCACCATTTCCCTCCTCCTTCACCTGATTCCTAGACCTGTGGATGCTGATGATGTTTGATGTTGATTTCTGTTTCATGTTTCATATGCATATTTCTCACTCTGTTATGTTTATGTTTCTGTTTCATGTTTATGACTCTGTTGCTACTATGTTGCTACTTTGGTTAGTTTTGTTTGTTATCTGCTATGTGTTACTCTGATATAATGGTGCTATATTCGTTGTGCGTTTATATTTGTTTATATTCGTTGTGGCACTATTGTGGTTTATTTTGGTATTGTCTTTATTGTTATATTTTTTTTTATATACCATTGTGAACTACTTACCTTCCACTTTTGGCAAAGGACTTTTCTCACAATTCTTCTCTTTTTAATGATGCCAAAAGGGGGAGAATATTTTGTTGATGTTGTTCTTGTAGGTTAAGTTTTATTATATTTTTCCTAGGTGTTTTACATTTAGGGGGAGTATGTTAAAACTTAGTGCTTAATTGAAAAGGAGGTTTGTCATCATCAAAAAGGGGGAGTTTGTAGGATTCTCATGTTTTGATGCTAACAATCTCTCTTTAAGCAACAACATTGGCAACAAGCAAGCTACACCACATGAAGATTAGAATTAGGATTTTTATTAATTCTATTTCAATGTAATCTTTATTTTATGCAATGCATCTCATTGGTGTGGGTAGCTTAGGTGTTTTTTAAGAATATTTAAATAATGTTTGATTAAGAGTGAAGATACTTTAAATCTTGATTAAATAACTCTATTAAAAGTTTTGTGAAAATTTCTTTTAGAAAAACCTTGTTTTTATTCAGATTCTGATCAGTTCACTCGAGTAATGAGTATTGGATCACTCGAGTAATTTATGTCATGACAGGTTAATCGAGTAATGGTTTACACATCACTCGAGTAACTTAATCTGACATGTTTTAATCGAGTGATGTTATATGGTTTACTCGAGTAATTCAATCAGTGTTTGAAAATTTTAAAAGGACTTAATTTTCTCTTTCACAGGATATACACATTCATTCTTACAATTTTCTATAAACTTTTAAAAAGCAATTTAAGAGCTATTTTACATCTTTCAAGAGCTATCAAGATTCAACAAAGAACTTTTCATTCTTCACTCTATTTCTCTCATTATTCAAATATTCTTGAGATCATAATTTTTGTTCTTAGTGGTTGTTGAAGATTTGCAATTTGTGATTGCATCATTGAAGTTTCAACACAAGTGAAGAATCTCACAAGGAAGACTTTGAGGATCAAATCAAAGCAAGAAAAGAGGATTGGTTGGAAGCATCTTCAATCAATTAGCAAGGAAATCTAGAATTCTCAAAAGGGGTAGATTAGATCAAAGTGTTTGGTACACACTTTGAGTTGGGTTTTAAGATAGGAGAACTAAGAATCTAGTTGCATCTTAAAACATTGTAAAATCTACATTTGAAGATTTCTAGTGAAGAATCTCTCTTGATTTAAGAGGGGACTGGAGTAGCTTTCAAGTGGGTGAAAGTGAACCAGGATAAATCCTTGTGTCTCTTTTATTTTCATTCCTAGTATTGCATTAATTCATTAACAATTGCATTTTTAGGTTAGAATTGGGGTTTTCTTAATTCTACTCAATTGATCTAAAATTGCATGTTAATATTACTTGAAATTGTTCATGTTAATCATTTATAATTTGTTGAATCATCATAGCATTGTAATTCTTGAAGAACTCCTTTGAAAACTGAGTTTTAATTGAATTTTACCCAGTTTACTCGAGTAAAGTTCTTGTCACTCGAGTAATCTGCTTTCAGTTTATGAACAATACTCGAGTAGGTTTTCTGTTACTCGAGTGATTTAAAAATAGCTTTCGTAATACTCGAGTGATTTGCTGAATACTCGAGTGAAATTATTTTTGCTTGCGTATTACTCGAGTGAAGAATTGAGTTACTCGAGTAATCTGACTTGAATTTTTTAAGAAAATTTATTTTCATAAAACCATTCTCTTAGGTGGACGAAAAATCTGTAATAAGGCTTCAATATTCTATTCACCCCCCCTCTAGACTATATTGAGCCGCTTGTTGGTTTCCAACAAGTTCGTTCATGGATGGAAAGGACTAACGGTGATAACGTTACATGAGTTAGGGGACCACTTTCAAACGGAAAAGACTTAGGGGACCAGATTGGAACAAAAAAATAACTTAGGGGACCAAACGAGTAGTTTTGCCTTATTTTTTTGACAAGCCAAACAATGCAATCTTTTGCGAATAGTTAAAGTTAATGTATTTTGGAAATAAATAAAATGAACCAAGAAAAATACTTGTATACAATTGTGTACTAAAAAAAATTGACCTTTATTTTTACTAATATTTTAATGAATAAAATGCAATATTTTTGGGAAACAAAATAGGGGTGCTAAATTCTTGGTATCAGAGCTATGTTTATCCTTAGTGGCCTTAAGAATAGCCTTATATGCTTGCCTTGTGTGATCTTTAATTGTGTGATTGTGTGTTTGTGTGTGCGTGTGTGTGAGTTCTGAGTTCTTATGTTTATCTGAAGGAGAAGATGGCTCGTGGTAGACCTCGTGGTTCTGGTCAAGGGAATGCTGGTGGGGTAGCTGATGTTCCAGACCCTGCAGCTTTGAATGCTCAGATGACTGCTGCGATGACTAGAGTGAATGACAACTTGCATGCTCTGCATCAACAAGCTCAGCAGGATTTCAACAATAAGAATCAGCCTCAGAACGTGGAACCGCAAGGAATTCGGGGATTGGATGACTTCTGTCGTCGGAATCAGACACAGTTTTTCGGAGCTTTTGCATCGGATGTGGCTTATGCATGGATTGAGAATTTGGAAAGGATCCTTGATGGAATGGGACAGTGTGATGATGCCCAGAAGGTGGCTTATGTTCGGTATATGCTGACTAAGGAAGCTTCTGCTTGGTGGAAGAACACTAAACAAGTGATGGCAAATGCTGGAGAAGAGGTCAATTGGGAGTCCTTTAAGAAGATATTTTTTGAGAAGTATTTTCCTGAGGATGTAATGTAACAGCCCAGCCCCAGCCAGCCGTACGGTACTGGGCACTGGGGCCCAGCGCACCGCCACGTGGATATTGTCCGCTTTGGGCATCCTTCACCCTCACGGTTTTGCTCTTGGTCTCACACTAACAGTGAGCCCCAAAACGCGTCCACGTGAGGTAAGGTATCCACACCCTATATAAGGCATGTTTCGTTCTCCTTACCAGCCGATGTGGGACTAAGGCTTCACCTTACATCCACCCGCCTTGGAGGCCCAACGTCCCCGTTGCCACACCGACCCGGCCCTGGCTCTGATACCAAATGTAACAGCCCAGCCCCAGCCAGCCGTACGGTACTGGGCACTGGGGCCCAGCGCACCGCCACGTGGATATTGTCCGCTTTGGGCATCCTTCACCCTCACGGTTTTGCTCTTGGTCCCACACTAACAGTAAGCCCCAAAACGCGTCCACGTGAGGTAAGGTATCCACACCCTATATAAGGCATGCTTCGTTCTCCTTACCAGCCGATGTGGGACTAAGGCATGCTTCGTTCTCCTTCACATCGGCTGGTAAGGAGAACGAAACATGCCTTATATAGGGTGTGGATACCTTACCTCACGTGGACGCGTTTTGGGGCTCACTGTTAGTGTGAGACCAAGAGCAAAACCGTGAGGGTGAAGGATGCCCAAAGCGGACAATATCCACGTGGCGGTGCGCTGGGCCCCAGTGCCCAGTACCGTACGGCTGGCTGGGGCTGGGCTGTTACATTTGGTATCAGAGCCAGGGCCGGGTCGGTGTGGCAACGGGGAAGTTGGGCCTCCAAGGCGGGTGGATGTAAGGTGAAGCCTTAGTCCCACATCGGCTGGTAAGGAGAACGAAACATGCCTTATATAGGGTGTGGATACCTTACCTCACGTGGACGCGTTTTGGGGCTCACTGTTAGTGTGAGACCAAGAGCAAAACCGTGAGGGTGAAGGATGCCCAAAGCGGACAATATCCACGTGGCGGTGCGCTGGGCCCCAGTGCCCAGTACCGTACGGCTGGCTGGGGCTGGGCTGTTACATTTGGTATCAGAGCCAGGGCCGGGTCGGTGTGGCAACGGGGACGTTGGGCCTCCAAGGCGGGTGGATGTAAGGTGAAGCCTTAGTCCCACATCGGCTGGTAAGGAGAACGAAACATGCCTTATATAGGGTGTGGATACCTTACCTCACGTGGACGCGTTTTGGGGCTCACTGTTAGTGTGAGACCAAGAGCAAAACCGTGAGGGTGAAGGATGCCCAAAGCGGACAATATCCACGTGGCGGTGCGCTGGGCCCCAGTGCCCAGTACCGTACGTCTGGCTGGGGCTGGGCTGTTACATTTGGTATCAGAGCCAGGGACGGGTCGGTGTGCCAACAGGACGTTGGGCCTCCAAGGGGGGTGGATGTAAGGGCAAGCCTTAGTCCCACATCGGTTGGTAAGGTGAACGAAGCATGCTTTATATAGGGTGTGGATACCTTACCTCACGTGGACGCGTTTTGGGGCTCACTGTTAGTGTGGGACCAAGAGCAAAACCGTGAGGGTGAAGGATGCCCAAAGCGGACAATATCCACGTGGCGGTGCGCTGGGCCCCAGTGCCCAGTACCGTACGTCTGGCTGGGGCTGGGCTGTTACATGTAAGGACTGAAAAGGAAATGGGATTCCTTAAGTTGGTGCAAGGAAACATGTTGGTTGGGGAATACGCAGCTTGATTTGAAGAGTTAGCTCAGTATGTGCCTCAGTATGCTAATGGAGGGAATGAAAGGTCTAAGTGTGATAAGTTCCCAGATGGTTTGAGGGCTGAAATTAAGTTGGCTTTTTCGCATTTGGAGATCCATGAGTATGCAACATTGGTTAACAAGTGTCAGATGTACGAAGGAGGACTGAAATCTAAGGCAGTAATGGAAAAGGTTGCAAGTTTGTCATCTAGTGGTGGACCGAATCGGAATCATCCGTATCATGGAAGTTCTGGTGGAAGGTTTAAAACACCAGTGTCGTATCCTCAATCTAGAGGTGGAAGAGACCGTAGGTTCGGTGGAAATTGATCATCTGGAAGCGGAAGTGGTGGTTTTAACCGGAATAGTGGAAGAGGTGACAGTTCTCGCTCTGGAAATCGTGGAGATGGCAACAATAACCGTGTGGGTATTCCTGGAAGTAGCTGTGGTGGAAATCGAGCTAATCCTGGAGGAAGTCAAGGCAGTGTGGCCCCTCCTTGCAATCAGTGTGGTCGGAATTGTCACACCCTTCTGGGTTATCCAAACGCAAACTAATATTTAAGCTATTATATTGGATAATACATGGACTTGTGAGTGTTAAGAAAATAGGGAAGATAAAATTTTCTTTTTAAAGCGGGTGCACAAATCGTCATTTTGGAATTCTTGGAGAATGAGTTCTAAACCTTTATGAAAACGTTTATATCGAGTTCGGCGATCTCTAAAACCTTTTCTCAATTAGGGTAACATTCGCTTTTTTTTTAAACCTCGTTTTATCATACAAGTAATTAAAGTTACCCATGCATTATTTGATAAAACTGATACCATTAAATAATATTTTTAGCCGAGCTCTTAAATAGATCGAATCAGAGTAAGCGGAAGTCATCAGACTATGCAGTCATTAGTAATATAAACATAGGTTTGATATATAGTAAAAGTCATAAATACATAGTCTCATCATCATGTCTCCAAGATCTCAAAATACAAGTCCATCATCTGATCTACATAATAATATGACCAAAACCCTAGAATATTCCAAAAGTATATCTACAATATGTGTACATAATCAAAATAGAAACTCCAAGGGTGGTCAGGTAGATCTGGCATCATCAGATGTAGTAGTAGTAGTAGCAGCAGTCTCCCAAAAGTAAAAGTAGTAAGGTAGTAGCATCATCAACAACACAGCAGCAGCAGCAAATCTCCTCCACAGCCTCCACACATCGGATCCACAGATCCACATCATACACCATATGCATGTACCTAGGGATCATCGTCCCTCCAGTGACTCCCAGTAGAATGCATGACAGGCTCGCTCCCACTCTCGTCCTCCACCGGATCCTCCTCGATCTCGTCCGAGGTAGAGTGTACCCTACCACTGGGTACCGGGTCAGGGGATGGTGAAACCCTGACTGGGCTCCTCGGATCAGAAGGGGGAGTCTCCTCGCGGACGACTCTCGAAGTAAAAGGGTGAGAGCGGGTAGGTCGAAAACGAAAACTATGGTAAGAGCGAGCTGGTCGTGTGGGAGGTGGTCCATGGTAAGTGTAAAACGGGGGTACATGCATAGTGTATATGATGGGAATCCTAAATCTACGAGGACGGAATCGGATCAACGGGTTCGGGTGATAGAAGGTAATCTCTACCTCACCCTCGAACACCGCGCAATGGTCCTCATAGATCCATGTGCCACTAGGAAGTGGCCGGATCTCGATGCAAGCAATGTAACGAGACATCACCTACAAGGGCATAGGGGTAAGCAATTCTATACACATAACCAATAGAGAATAAATTGTGCAATGTGAATATGTAAACATGCATCAAATAACAACAATTACATATAACAATTAGCAGTTAGTGAATGCACATAGGATGCTCACACTTGTTTCATTTATCATCATTAATTTAAATGAGTGGCATGATGCATGACTTTAGCTCTCAAGCCTATCTCCATCATACTATGTCACTCTCTGACGTCCATCCCTGACAACCCAGCACTCGATAGTGCGTTGTATTCCTAGGTATACAACAATTCGTACATTCACCTAGAATGTACACGACAAGCTTGGTATCCATGCCACCCGAGCATATCCCGTCATCCAAACGGACCGTCATCCAAACGGTATAACCATATCGGCATTCCCTCAGCCGACCACGTCAACGACGTGTCATCAAGCAAGCGTATTGGCACTCCCAGAGGCCCTCCACATGTTTACCAAAAACATGATATACGTCCTACCAACCAAACTCCAGAATGAATGCATTACCTTACTTAAAAGAGATTGATTGATGTTTTATCCTTTTATTAATACATTACGTGCCTCCCGAGCAACGTATCATTATTCAAATGAAAACATCATAACGTCAATCAATTTCCTCTAAGTCCAGGATCACTTGGTTTATTGTCCTCTAAGAGTTACAAAATGGCTTAGAATTGACAATGATATTTTTAAGTATCTGACTTAAAATACTCGAGTTTTTCCCAACATACTCGAGTAGTTTATCATTTTCCAGATTCTACTCGAGTTGTTCATAATTATACTCGAGTCGTTCATGTCTTTTCAGAGATTTAGGGTTTCAGGTCTTCATAAATATACTCGAGTAATTCATGAGATACTCGAGTATTCCATTACCCAGAATACTCGAGTAGTTCATACATTACTCGAGTGTTCAATCTGATTCCCAAGTTTGATTCCTTCATTCAAACGCTTTCTTCTTTAAAGATCAAGAAGAAAAACTCAACCCTTAAACATAGAGAGAGGAGGCCGAAGCAACCCTAAAGGGAGAGGAGAGAGTTGGAGCTTGAAGATTAGAGTTTTATTTAAGGTAGTTGTTAGGGAAGCTTCAATGTAATGATTTTAGTTTTGATCTTGTAATGGACCTTGCTTCAATTCAAATTTTTTATGATGCATGTATTTGTGTTCCTATGATCTTGAAGTTTAATCACCTTGCATGTTGTTTTTATGTGTTGATCTTGAATCTTTGTGCTTGAAAGTTTTGATCTTCCAACTTATGAGTTTTCTTCTTCACGGTTTTACTTGGAAATTGTGTTTGAGCTTATGTAATTGCTTGATATCTTTTGCATGTTTTGATCTATGATTAATCCTTGAAAAGCATGAAGTTTGAACTTGGCATGTCACTTAAATTATGAAGTCTTAATTCTCTTTTGATGCATGCTACCATTTTAAAAATAAAATTATGATAATAAGTGTTAAAAGCGATTTTTGGTACAAAAAGGAATTTTCAACTAAATTTTGTGTGTGATGATGATTCCTTGATGTTTGGTAATTGTTGTCTTAAAGTGTGCATATGAAAATAGAACTCAAAACCTTATCCTTTGTGCATGGTGTTATTCGGCCAAACCTAGGAAAATAGGAAATCATGTTACATGCATGTTAAAACCTATGTGATCTAAAGATTTTTGATATGACCCATGATTTTATTATGATAAAGAATAAAATTAAAGTTTGATGAATTTTGTTTGGAGCTCACGGTTTTGCTCTTATAAATGTTAGAGTTATTTATTTTGTTTTGCATGTGTGTTCTATGGATAGACCTATGGATTTCAAGTGTAAGAAAGTCTAAATTTTTGATTAAAAACCTAAAAGTGATTTTGTGTTCCATTTGGTTTTAAGAACAAATTTTACTTAAGCTATTTTCTTTTTTTTTCTTTATGTGTTATTGTTTGAATAGTTTGGAGTGAATAAGATGGATTTGGCATGTGATTGTTGATCGAGGCCGTACCCGATCAAAATAAAAGGTGTTTATTCTGTCGTACTAGGAAGGTGATCCTAGGTCGTTTCCCAGCGAATATCGGTCTAGGCAAAGTATCAAACACGTAGTGTGCAGTAAAATGGGGGGGTTTTTGTGTGTGACAAATGTGAAGAACAAAACATAAACAGAATATAAAAACTAAGAAAATCAGAAACAAAAGCGGGCAAACCCCTTTGGCTACGTACACTACTCAATCCTAGCTCACTAAAGATCGATTCCTCTCCTCTCCTCTGTCCAACTCGTGATAACCAAATACTAAGCGAAAATTCAGTTATCACTCCAAACCCTAACTTCTAATTAAGCATCAGAAACCAGAATTGGAGTTTTTACGAGTTAATACAAATTAAGCATTTATATTCATGTATTATCTCTACGAAATGGAATTAAGCAAACCACTACACATCGATAAACATGAAAACAGAGAAGAGAAAACGAAATTGCATTAATAACAAGAGCTCAAGAGTAGATAATACAATACCAAAGGGATTAACCCTTGAAGTCTAGCCTTCCATGGCCATAAATGAAGAAAAACGAGTAGAAATGGGGAAGAACAAAACCCTAGCAACCACCACCACTTGGGAGAGCCAAGAGAGAAGTTCTAACCTAGAGAGAGAGTGAGAAATCTGAAAATGAGTGTGTGTCCTTGGGGGTTACACGAATTTCCCCTCTTTAGACATGAAAATGGGCCTAAAACATGGGCCCAAGTCCTAAGAAACACTATTCTGAAAATTACAATTAAAAAGGGACCTAAATGCAAATTACAATCTTCACTTCAATACTTCAATCTTCATTTCCAAACTTCCCAAAGTGTCCTTGTGCCACATATGACCTGAAAATAGAAATAGAATTAATTAGGCCAAATAATCCCAAATTAAACAATATTCGGAATATTAGTCCAATAAACTCTAAATCACTAAATCAAGCTAATCAATGTCAAATGGGCAACAAGTATCAATAATAAGAGTAAAATAATGCAAGGAATAATGGGAAATAAAATGCTCATCAAATACCCCCACACTTATCCTTTTGCACTCCTGGGCAAAACCAAAAGATAGGACTATGAAGATCAATATGCACCAAAGTGAATCATGCAACAAGATGACTACAACTAAGAAATGCAAACCTAAGAGATTACATACTTCACAATGAATTCTAGGAAATGCAAAGAAATGGGCAAACTCAAGCACACAAAATGGTTAAGGATCAAAGAGTCAAAGCATCCGCGAACATCATCCAATTACTTCAAGTATGCAAAGAAACCAATGACATCAAGAGGATAGTCACAAAGATGATAGAAACTCACAAGGATCACTCAAAAGTGTTTACACTCAAGGCACATCATGAAAAACAAACACAACCATAAGCTTGACAAGCCTCTAACATCAACCATCAAGGTAGGCTCATATGGCTAGTAGTTTATTCAAGAAAGAAAGTGCCTAAATCATTTCAAAATGTGCATGAGCAATCAAGTATCAACAAGAGTCAAGTCAAGTTCTAGAGTGCAAGTAATCCAGAGTGCAATCACACATGAAAGAAAATTAGGTGGCATATATAGCCATCCACCCACAATTAAGGCTCAAATCCTCACAAAAGGGACAATTCTATCACAGTGTTACCACCTCTTAATTATCAAAAGCAACTTTACACACAGAAATGCATGAATTCAGACACAAGATACCAAAACTCTACTAAAATGAAGCAAAAACATGCAAGAAAAAGCCCAAAACTAAGCAAAACCTAAAAAAAAATCAAAGCAAAATATGCAACCTAAACTACTCTCCCCCCACACTTAAATCACACATTGTCCTCAATGTAACACAATCGGCAGAATCAGATAGATATAGACAAGTGCAATGAAAGTAGTGAAGAAGGAGAAAAGAAAACTCCCGAAGTCATGGTGGGAAGAAGGTGAGTGCTCTCTTCAGCGGATCGAATGCCATCTTGCATTGGTCTCCTAATCGAAGAACTATGTTTCTGAAGTTCACAAGTGGCACCCCAGGTAGATATGCTAAAGTCCATCCGACTGCCCTCTTGTTCTGTCTAATCATATCTAGCAGTTTCTCCTCTTGATCAACAGAAAGTGAGGTAGAGATGATCACTGGGAGTTTCTGCTCATCCTCAAAGTAAGCATATTTGAGATGAGGAGGGAGGGGCTCCAGGTCCAATGAGGGTGCCTGCATAATGGATGGAACTAAAGGGACAGTAGAAATGGATTCTGCTGCCTGCACCTGAACAAAAGAATCAGACTCTTGCATAACAGAGAGGGGGTTAGCAAAATCTATAATATGAGAGTCATCAACAGATGCAGTGTCAGAAGCTAGAAATTGATCAATGCATGACATGCACATTTCGGAATCAGTACATGCAGGACAAGAAAATGAGTCTGTAAATGATGGCAAATCAGGATCATGCAAAACATCAAGCACATGTTCATCAATCTCATCAAGAAAGTCTATATGAAAGACAGAGTGATCCTCAGGAAAATGTTTCATAGCATGGAAAATGTCAAATCGGATCACACTGCCATCAAACTCCATGGAAAGTGAACCTGAATGCACATCTATCTTGGTTCGGGCTGTTTTCAAAAATGGCCTCCCCAAAATAATAGGAACAGCATTACGGGGGGAGTCATCTTCCATATCAAGTATGTAAAAATCAGCAGGGAAGATCAGCTCTTCAACCCGAACCAAGACATCCTCTATCAAACCTGCAGGGTGGGCAGTACTTCTATTTGCTAATTGAATCACCACACCCGTAGGTTGAAGAGGTCCAAGAGAAAGAGACTTAAAAACAGACATAGGCATGACATTTATGGATGCTCCTAAATCTAGCATAGCATTTTCAAACTTCACATTGCCTATGATGCAAGGTATAGAGAAAGTTCCAGGATCCTTACATTTTTCAGGAATGTGAGGGATAGGTTTACCTATGAGAGCGGAGACATTCCT
The DNA here is from genome assembly GCA_037953625.1 of Crotalaria pallida. Lineage (NCBI taxonomy): Eukaryota > Viridiplantae > Streptophyta > Magnoliopsida > Fabales > Fabaceae > Crotalaria > Crotalaria pallida. Next base: position 33,226,098 of record CM075653.1, read on the forward strand.
TCCCATGCTTATCCTCTCATTGCCCTTGAGTCTTCTCTTATTAGTGCACAACTCCTTAAGGAACTTCGCGTACCTTGGAATTTGTTTTATTACATCAAGAAGGGGTATGTTGACTTCCACCTTCCTGAATGTGTCAAGAATATCCTTGTCCACCTCTTCCACCCTTTTGTTTTGAGGCACTCTTGGTGGGAATGGAAGAGGAATGGGAGGAGGTTGCAGGACAACAGCAGGTTTTGTGGTTGAGCTTGAGGAAGGTTGAGTTGGATGACTCTCCTTGGTGCTAGGGTGTTCACCTTCCTCTATCACTTGGCTCTTCCCTTTAGAGGAAGCTAGAGCATCATTGTTGAGGTGAGGTTGTGGTGTGGGTCTGACAATCTGCTTTCCTGACCTCAGGTTGATGGCACTCACATTCTGATTCTGAGGGTTGATCACTGTTTGGGAAGGTAACTTGTCAGAATTTTGAGATTGCAAGTTGTTGAGAGAAGTTGCCATTTGACCCATCTGATTTGTCAAAGTCTGAATGGATACCTCTTGTCTCTGAATGGCTGCTCTAGTTTCTTGTTGAAATTGGAGGTTTTGCATGGTCATTTGCCTCACCAACTCCTCCAAGGTAGGTTGGTTGGATGGAGGGGCTGATGGTGCAGGATGAACCACTTGTTGCTGTTGTTGTTGCCTTTGCTGCTGGATTGGAGGAGGTACATATGGTGGTCTGCTCGGTCCAGCGGTGTTCTGAAATGGAACATTAGGAGGAGGTTGTTGTTGTTGATCAGACCACTTCAGATTGGGATGGTTCCTCCATCCAGGGTTGTATCTATTGGAAGAGAGGTCATGATTGTGTTGTTGTGGGCCTCTATTGTTGTATATGTTTGCTGCATAGGCCTCGGGTTGGTCACCACTTGTCATTGGCTGTTGCTGCTGAAGGGAAGGGCATGCATCTGTGGGGTGCTCAATGGATGTGCATATGCCACACACTCTAGAAGGAAGTATCATCTTTTTCTGATTGACAGCCAATTGTGTGACCAATGTTGTGAGAGAATCAATTTTCTGCTCAAGCTTCTCAACCTTGCCCGAGTCTGCACCAACATCATTTACATCCCTCACAACTATTGCATCACTGTTGCTTCTTGCATGGAATTGTTGACAGTTTGAAGCCATCTTCTCAATTTTGCTCCTGGCTTGTAAGGGTGTCATATCTCCCAATGTACCACCACTTGCAGCATCTACCATGTTTCTTTCCATGAAGTTGAGACCTTCATAAAAGTACTGGATGAGAAGCTGCTCTGAGATCTGATGGTGAGGGCAGGAAGCACACAACCTCTTGAATCTCTCCCAATAATCATAGAGACTCTCTCCATGTTGTTGCCTGATACCAGAAATTTCCTTTCTGATTGCAGTGGTCCTATTTGCAGGGAAGAATTTTTCCAGAAATGCCCTCTTCAAGTCATCCCAGCTTGTGATGGAACCAGGGGCCAAGTCAGATAACCAATCTTGTGCTAGACCCTCTAAGGAATGTGGAAATGCTCTGAGACAGACATGATCCTCTTGCACATCATGTGGTTTCATTGTGGTGCACACTATATGGAATTTCTTGAGATGCTTATGAGGATCCTCACCTGCAAGACCATGAAACTTGGGCAACAAATGGATTAGTCCTGTTCTAAGCTCAAAAGGAACATCCTCATCAGGATACCGGATACACGAGTCTTCAATAGTGAAGTCAGGTGCAGCCAGCTCCCTAAGTGTCCTTTCCCTTGGTGGGGGTTGAGCCATGTTATCACAATGTATAGAATCAGATTGAATAAAAGTAGAAGGAATAGAAGAAATAGAAACAGAATCAGAATTAGATGGACTATAAGATGACTCTGACTCACTACCTAATGACTGATTCCTATTTTGTCTAACTAATCTGTGATAAGTTCTATCAATTTCAGGGTTATAAGGATGCAAATAACTTGGGTTGCCCCTAGTCATGTACTGAACAGAACAGCATCAACCATAGCATACTGTAACAGATATGCATGACCAAAATTGGCAACAAAATTTATTATTTTTTTAAAATTTTTTTCTTTATTTTTTTCAGCACCCTAAAATCATGAAAACATATCACAGAAAGTTTGAGGACAAAATTCAAAAGGGAACCAAGTCAAAGAATTAAAACAGTGACCAAAAACTAAGAAAATAGAACTTGTAAAATAAAAAAGAAATAGTAAACAGGCTTTTTCAGGATCCAAACGAAGGGGTTTTCTGACGAAGTGAGAAAAATCAGATTATTCAGAAAATTCCCTTCGATTTGATATAAAATTCGTCAAATTCCGAGTTACTGATCAAAAGTTATGCCTATTTATAGTAAGTGCTGCTGAAACTTGGAAAATTTTTCTGGAACTCACAACCAGTGCATATCTGAGTGTCTGTGATGCATCAAAACACTAATATATGATGAAACAAGTGTGGATACCAATTTTCGTGCAAAAATTCCACCCGCAGCTATGTTGAATGGCACTCACAGAATCACTAGAATAGCATCAGTTGTGCAGAACAGCAAATCAGCAAACATGGCAACTTTCAATCAGTTATCAGAATGCTTATTCACACACTAACTACACTAACTAATCTAATTAACTACTGTATGATCTTTGGCAAGAACCGATAGTCCCCGGCAACGGCGCCAAATTTTGATCGAGGCCGTACCCGATCAAAATAAAAGGTGTTTATTCTGTAGTACTAGGAAGGTGATCCTAGGTCGTTTCCCAGCGAATATCGGTCTAGGCAAAGTATCAAACACGTAGTGTGCAGTAAAATGGGGGGGTTTTTGTGTGTGACAAATGTGAAGAACAAAACATAAACAGAATATAAAAACTAAGAAAATCAGAAACAAAAGCGGGCAAACCCCTTTGGCTACGTACACTACTCAATCCTAGCTCACTAAAGATCGATTCCTCTCCTCTCCTCTGTCCAACTCGTGATAACCAAATACTAAGCGAAAATTCAGTTATCACTCCAAACCCTAACTTCTAATTAAGCATCAGAAACCAGAATTGGAGTTTTTACGAGTTAATACAAATTAAGCATTTATATTCATGTATTATCTCTACGAAATAGAATTAAGCAAACCACTACACATCGATAAACATGAAAACAGAGAAGAGAAAACGAAATTGCATTAATAACAAGAGCTCAAGAGTAGATAATACAATACCAAAGGGATTAACCCTTGAAGTCTAGCCTTCCATGGCCATAAATGAAGAAAAACGAGTAGAAATGGGGAAGAACAAAACCCTAGCAGCCACCACCACTTGGGAGAGCCAAGAGAGAAGTTCTAACCTAGAGAGAGAGTGAGAAATCTGAAAATGAGTGTGTGTCCTTGGGGGTTACACGAATTTCCCCTCTTTAGACATGAAAATGGGCCTAAAACATGGGCCCAAGTCCTAAGAAACACTATTCTGAAAATTACAATTAAAAAGGGACCTAAATGCAAATTACAATCTTCACTTCAATACTTCAATCTTCATTTCCAAACTTCCCAAAGTGTCCTTGTGCCACATATGACCTGAAAATAGAAATAGAATTAATTAGGCCAAATAATCCCAAATTAAACAATATTCGGAATATTAGTCCAATAAACTCTAAATCACTAAATCAAGCTAATCAATGTCAAATGGGCAACAAGTATCAATAATAAGAGTAAAATAATGCAAGGAATAATGGGAAATAAAATGCTCATCAATTGTGTTGTTATGAGTTTGGATTATTTTCTATGACCAATTCGGCTTGGTTGAAAAATAGAGGAGCATGAGTTGATTTTCTTTGCATGATAATTTAGAGATAAAGCTAGTTGATTAGGAAGATGAGTAGCATAATTTTAAATGAAAGTATTCCTTTCTTTTGTTTATAATTATTCTCGGTGATGATGTTTGAAGTAGGATATTGTGTCTAAATGATTATTTTCCCTATGTGTATGTTTTGTTTATGTATTAGTAATTATTGATGTTTGAAGTTGTGAATATAACCTTGCCTTGTCTTATATAGATAGGATTCGGCCATGTATAGAAAAATAGGAATTTGTGTTTTATTCTTGTTTTGTATACATACATGAATCATGAATGATTTAACATGTTCAATATGTGTGTTTGAAAGTGTGAATATAGCCTTATCCTATTTGGAAGGGATTCGGCCATGTATGGAAAATAATGGGAGTTGTGTTTGGTTTTGTTTGATGTGTATGAATGATGTATGGTTGTGATATTATATTTGTTTGTGTGTGTGTTTGAATGATTTAAGTGTTTAATGACTTTGAAAAGGTTTTCCACTTAATTCTGTTTTATTTTCTTTTGATTCGGTTTTTAAGAAAATAAAGTAAGAAGAATGATTTGATTAATTGAAAAGCATTATTTTGAAAAGATTTTCATATGATCTCTAAAGAACCTTGTTTTAATTCAAAATATGTTTTATAAACTCACTATGTTTTTAACAAGTGTTTGAAAAGAATTTTCTGAAAGTTTTTATCTTCCTTAAAGGAATGTTTTACTTGATTTTAATTATGAGAAACCTAAAATTGATTTCAAAAGTGTTAAGAGGAAACAAATAACTGGTTTTCAAATAAAAAGTTTTATAAGTTGCTTTAATTTCAAGATAATTAAATAAGAATGATTTTAATAAGAGGGAAATATTTGAGTTCCAGTAACGATCGGGAAGCAGTTACGAACGTCGCAATGGAAACTAAGGAGCGCATCCAAGATCGTCATCGGTTGAGGTGAGAGAGAAGTTTCCCCCAAACACCGTGGTATTTAGGTAACATATTAAGTGTTTCGACCATCTCAAAAGTCGAAACTTAGTGGATCTGAGTCAGTAGCACGATGGCAATTGTCTGTTTGTGTGGCTACTCGTGTGAAATGGAGAAAGACCACATAATATTAGGTAATTGAGTTTATATGATAATCTCTGAATGTAAGTGTGTTGTTTATTCGTTTATGTGATGAATTTATTATACATGGTGAGATTGGAAATAATGTGAATAATAATGAATCAAATGAATACAAGAAAAGTAAGATTAAGTTTGAGAGAGAAATTGAGATGTTGTGGAATTTGTAATCAATAATGCATGAGAACTAACGATTATGATGTGGACGAGCCAGAGCTGGGAAAAGTGATGATGATGTGATGTGAGCGGAGCTGGGCTCCCTTCTGTTTTTGGTTTTAGTCTGGGACTAGTGTTGAGTTGAGCTTGCTCCTCCATTAGTGCTCAGCAAGTTCTTATTTTTGGGAAGAAGCTTAATGTTGAGTTGAGCTTGCTCCTCCATTAACACTCACCCAAAAATATGGTTTTTGAAAACGGTTTTTGAATAACATGCTTGGGAATACTTACTCTCTCGAGTCCTTTTGTTCTGTATGCTTGTTGTCGCGATGTTTATCCCCTACTCTATGGACCCTATCGGGTGTACGCACAACGCTTCAGACGAAGGAAGATGGATGTAGCGTGAAGGTACCAAGAGCGGTGAGTCAGCTGACTGTCATGGTGGACCCTCGATGCCTCGTCTATACGCAAGGATTGGATGAGGGCATAGCTGCTGGGAAGCGGACGGAATCGAGGCCGTCTCTAGCATGATATTTCCCGTGGACTCCGTCTTCAGTTAACTGGCCTAGTGGTAGTCCTTTTGTTTCCCGGAGGTATGTTGCATTCCCTGTATTTACTTAGTGGCATTGCAATTCCATGATGTAACCCCAAGCTTCTATGAACGAAATTTATTTTGGTGACCACCACTGTTTTAATTTAGAAAAGAAACGGGCCATGATAATTGAGTTGAGAAGGATTAGGTTGCAAAGCGTAGTGTTAGTAACACTTCGGTTTGGAACTTGAACTTTAGCATGAAGTGTGAGAAAATCTTTGTACTCATGACAACGCTTTGAAATAACATGGTTCTCATACTCATGCTGCTCAACTACGTTACATGTTTAAAAAAAAAAAATTGGCCCTAATTTTCACTTAAAATGACTATGGTTTCAAGTTGCCAAATCGGGGTGTTACAAGGGTGTTTTTATTTTTGTTTGGGTCTTGAATTAGTCCTTGGGTTGGGACCTAATTGCAATATTAGAAAGGTTTTTGAAGAAAGGGTAATTAAATTATTGATTTTTGAAGTTTTAATGGCCCTGTAACCGGTTACACAATGAACTCAGAAAACTGGGTTAGTGCGTTTGATGAGTAATCACACGTTTTAACCTAGAATTCGCCACGAAATCATCTTAATCTTAGTGGGGAAAGACTTGTCAACATGCATGGAGCTCTGATTTTGCTATATATAGCCTTGTGTTGATGAATTGAAACCCATTTTTGCTCTTGAATTGCTGAAGCTCTGTTTTAGGGTTCCATAGTTGTTTTGTTCGATTCTCAGTCTGTGTTGAGAGTTAGAAAACGAGTGATACACTGTTACAAAGCTCACATCAAGGGCTTTGTATTGATATAAAGTTTGTGAGTTAAGAGTGTTGGAGCAAGGAGAAATCAATCTGAGAAGGTTGGAGTTAGAGTATGTCAACACTGGTTTTTCAGTTCTGGGAAGCTAAGTTTGAGTTCGGTTTTGGTAAGAATAGGTAATCCCTTGACCTAAAACTGTGTTGGTTCTTTAGTATAAGTTGTATAGAACCCAAACTAATGGTTTTCTCTAATTTCTTTGGCTTTTTCATGTGTCAACTATTCTGGTTTTCGGACCCTGATTGGAAGTGTCATGACTCAAACCAGAATTTTTGGAAATCATGGTTTTCCTCCAAGATCTGTGAATACTCTCATCAAACACGATCTAGACGTAAGGGGGAAGCTTACTATTTCCTAGATTGAGGATAAACATGTTTGGTAAATAGGATGAGTCACCTAGAGACTCTAAGGGCATAGCTTGAATTGGTTTTATGGCTTGCAGGCCAACTTTAGCTCATTTCTGATTTTGAGCAATTATAATATGATGCATGCAAGCTATTGTGATGACAGTTTCATGACTTAATTGGATATTATGTGAATTGATGCATTAAGTTGTGAAATATGTGATTTTTGCACTTTTGGTGAAGGATGATTTTGCATGCATGAATTTGTGATATGTTTAAGTGTTTAAACATGTGTACTTTAAGGTAATAAACTTTGGGTAATGATGAAACAAGGTTAGATTTGAGTACAATTGAAAATGGTGCTGAAAAATCAGTTTTAGTATGCTGTGCTGCATAATCTAACCGGTTAGAGCCTGTTTGTAACCGGTTAGAACCTGACAAAAATGAAAATATACAATTCTGGTTTTGTTAAGTAATTCTCATCATTTTTAATTGATACTTAAGGCCTATTAACACTGTTATTACCCTGTGATTGTTGGATATGAATTCCAAACTAGATAATTGGTTTATACCATAAAGTGAATGACAAATTCAATTGAAAATTGGGAAGTTATATGCAATTTGATGCTCATATTGTTAATGGATGCAAGATTAATGTGTTGCAGTGGGTAAACATATTAATATTAAGGTATTGTAACTCTGTGTATGGTTGAAATTGGTTAGATTTGAGTATTGGAAAGAATGGTATGCAAAACCTCACTTTTCAGTGTATTTTATGCATAGTTAAACATGGAAAAATGGATAAATGATTTTGTGTTTGAATGCATGACAATGACTTACTAAGCCTTGCTATTTTCTTAGTATATTTTCGGTTTCCTTGAGAAAATGAATACTTGGATTGATTTTGCCTTGATTTGTTGCTTTAAGGTTCTATACGGTTTTGACTAGGAAGGAAAATGCATGAGTTAAATTGGTTTAAAATTTTGTGCCTTTTTCTTTCATGTGTGTGTGTATTCGACCAAGCAAGGAAGAATTTAAGTGCATGACATGAATCATGATGATTTAAGTGTTTATGTTTATAATTTTTCACCTATTTGTCTTTAATTCAATTCGGCCATGCATTGTAAATGTACTTAGGGAATTTTGTTTTATGAAAATAAACTTGTATGTTGATGCTTGAACATGGTTAGGTTGTTTGAAGCTTGTAAAGTTTGTATTTGTATCTTATCTCCTTGGTTTATATTCGGTTTTGTGTATGTCAATATCTAAGTGATTTTATTCTTTGAAAACAAACTTGCATGATAATGCTTGAAGTTGATTAAGTGGATTTAAAGTGTTGGAAACTTGTAATCTTTAATTTATTTTTGTTTGTGCAATTCGGTTTCTTGAGTTTAAGTAGGTAAATATGAAAATGAAATATTTTTGAAAGTGATTATGTGTTGTATAAGTGATTTAGTGTTGGTTAAGTGATTATATGCTTGGATTTAATTGCAAAAGTGTTGTTTTGATGTTTTAAGGATTATTAGAAAAATTTGTGAATGTTGTTTGGCCTTGAGGTGCAATTCGGCTAAGGCATGTTTAGTAGGATAGGAATTTATTTTACAAAATACTAAGTGATATGTGAGAAGTATATGACCTATGTAAAGATAAAAGCTAAGTGTTTGTGTTTATTTTTAAGTGTTTGGTTTGGAACCAGGTTTGCTTACTAAATAGTGTTACTTGATGCTTGATGCCTATGTGCTTATTTGTTTAAATTTATAAAATGCATAGAGTAACATGAGCTACTTGAGTATATGGATTTATGTGTTAGGGTTTTGTGTGTCGTTAAGGAAATTAAACGATACTTGAAGGGTATTTGCTTATGTGCTAAACTTGTAAGAAATTAATTGATTTTAAGTTTATTTGCTTTGATTTATTTGGAATTTATTGGTTATGTTTGGTGGTTGTCCTAAGTTTTATTTTATTGATAAAGCTTGAATTATTTTAAAGTGTTAAAATGTTTGTCTTGAGCTAAAGAATGATTTGAAGCGAAAAGTACTTTTATGTTGTTTTCGGATTTTATTAAAGTGATTTTGCGAAACAGTTCTTTGCTGTCCAGAATTGTTAAAGTGTGTTCTTGATTTTTAAAATGTGTTCAAGAGATGTAAAGCAAAGGTTTTAAGTGGTATTTGATTTAGGAAAAAGCTGGATTGAAAACGGTGAATTTTTCGGTGTTTTTAGATATGAATAAGGTGCTGTCCAAGGTGGACCAGCAGCCGGTATTCGCTTTTAAAATTTATTTGTGGATTATTTTCAATGTATTTTAAAGTACTTGAGTTGTCGTTTTACTTGGGAACGATTCGAGAAAAAGAAATACGTTTTCGGGTAAAAACAAGAGGATTTATTTTAAGTTTTAAAGTTTTGTGCAAGTAATGAAGAACGAATAAGTTATTTGGAAGTTTATATTAATACGTATTGTTTAATTTGAGGAAATAAAGGTACCGCTCTCGAGAGTGATCGTGGAAATCGGTGTTTCGTGGATTCTCAGAGAATTTTTGTTCGTAATCAAGGTGAGAATAATAGCTTATCTGGGATGTATGTCATTCTTAAATGAGTTTAGTTTTGATTGTTTAAATCGGAACCGTGATCGGATAAGGTTAAGTAGTGTGAGGGCAATTGGTCTGTGTGATTTTTTGGTTCCTCGCATGAAAGACTAAGATCACTATTGCATTTATGTGTTGTTACTTGATTAATTTATTTGAACCTGAGAATATGCAAATATTATGCTTTCTCATGCACGATGATTCATTCTGTTTTATTATGTTTAGCATGATTCATGCCCTTGAAAAGATGAGATTAGAAAGTGATGAATGAATGCCATGAGTTTGAGGAATTAATGATTGAAAGTGAATTCCTCTGATGAGCACCAAGTTGGATTTATGCTCTCTAAGATGAGTTTGTGTTGGCCACGAGAGTGATGCTCCGTGAGTCCGAGCCCTTAATGAGCAAGTGTTGTTGGAAAAGAATGAACGTTGGAAATGGTGGTTTAATTAGAGGTCGAGGTTCACCAAAGGATGGATAAGGGTGACTCATTCGCAATTAGGTTAATAAGTCTTAATAAAATATTTAAAAGACATTAATAATAATGCGGAGAGATGAGCATGAAGTAGTGGAGAGGAAGATAACTTGTCTATCTGCAGATATTCAGAAGTGTGATTGAGATAGGGGACGGTGATGACGGTGACTCGTCAAGAAACCTAGGGTGCTTTTCTAGGTAGAACTAGACTATATGTGATCGGGACTTAAGACCTAAGGGATCGTAGCATGTTCTGCACCGCGAACTAGAAAAGTACCGTCGCCCCCTTGATCAAATCTGAAGCGGTGAGAGAGAACCTGAACAAGGCAGGCAGATCGATTTGTTGTTGGGACCTTGCGGTATCGCTTAAAATATTAATTGTCTTAATGGCTGACCTGTACGATTGTGGTCTTGACAAGTATATTATACGCTTTTGGATTTCCTCGACTGTTCGACCGGCGTGGGTTATGGTTCCTGAATGTCCTGTTTGCTTCCGACTAGGTTTGGGAGGATATGGAGGAGATGTAGACGTGAGTGCTGATTAGATAATTACCCCAGTGATGATTTAAAATACCCTGACATCATTGGTGATGAGAATTCCAATAAGACTTAATAAAGTACAGTAACAAAGTTAATTGCTCATGATGATTAATAGTGTGGTGCTGGGATTGATGGAAGTGAACTTGTAAGAAGCTTGATGATGTGAGATCAATGAATTATTTATCTGATAATGATGATGATGATTCTGCATTCTAGTGCTGGATCTAGAGAGGCCCGACTCGGTTGGAGATCAGTGACACGGAGCACAGGTTGAGAGGTGCAAGGATCGACTTGCAAATTGGTCGCGTTACCCTAAGAGACTACATGGATGGTGGCCCTCAGACTTACTACGCACGTGGTTTGCAGCCTGCACCGCCTGCGGAGGTGAAGACCGAGGAGGAGGAGATAGCACCGGAGGATGATGACGATCAGCCGACAGCTTAGGGAGTCTCGTGGGTGTTGTGGCTAGGGTGTTTTTATTTTTGTTTGGGTCTTGTCTCAACTGAGGAGAGTCATGCTCTGGATATCTAATGATGTAATTACCTTTATCTTTTGGTGTATTTTGGGACATGGTGTCCACAACTCTTTTATGTTGATTAATTAACTGCCTTTAGAGACTTATGTAATTATGAAGTTCGTACGGATTTTATGTGGCAATGTTAAAATGCAAAGTAAGTATTTTGGTGTGGTTCAGTGGATGTGTAATGTGTTTCGTAACAACTCGATTTTGTGTATGGCAGTGTTAATTATTCTTTTGACAAGCCGAACAATGCAATCTTTTGCGAATAGTTAAAGTTAATGGATTTTGGAAATAAATAAAATGAACCAAGCAAAGTATTATACGTGTATACAATTGTGTACTAAAAAAAATCGACCCTTATTTTTACTAATATTTTAATGAATAAAATGCAATATTTTTGGGAAACAAAATCGAGGTGTAACATAAAGTTTTTTAAATTTCTTTACAAAAAATTAATTGATAAGATTGAAATAACAAGAGAAAAAGAAATTAAAGACGCAACGGTCATAATTATATGAGAGTACAGTTGACTTTGTTTTGTCTTCATTATATTTATTATCAATTTTGCTTTTTGTAGCCCTATAATGGCATATCTTTTTATTTTTAGCAAACAAAGGAAAGCTTATGTTGTGAAGACACATTTAGACATTTCTATTTCTTTTATGTTAAAATTAAGACATTGAACGAGAACCCCAGAACCAAACGTTGACATGATGTGTTAATGAGTCATCAAACAACCAATTATATATCTTAAATAGAAATGATATTGTAATTCAAACTTGAGAGAAGGAAGAGAGAAAATAAAAACACCACCAACAAGAAAGGACAAAGGAAATGGCAAATAAATGTGTTGCGTTGTTGGTTGTGTGCTTTGTAGTTGCTATACCTTTCTTCTTACCAATTGTTGTGGCTGATTTGTCTCCGAGGGAACAATGTGTTGAAGATTGCAAAAAGACATGCAAATTCTACAATATCTTTTGCAATCCCCAATGTTTACAGCAATGTGGTTATTAAAGTAAGTTAATGACTTATCTTATTCTCACCATCTAATGCACCTTTTAATAAATTTCTTAGCTAGTATTGCATTTTTTAGTGCCTCAATTACAATTGTGATTTATTCTACATAGTCGGTATTAAATTAGAAGAAGAAAAAAATTAGATAAATGAAAATGATTTTATTTTTATGTATCCCACTTGTGAATGAATGAGAAAGTTGGATTTTAACCAAAACAGAAGAATATGTCTAACATAATTCCATATCTGTCCAAACACTATCTTATTATACCTTTAGTTTTTACGCAATATATTTTTTACGGTCATCATTATTTGTAAAAAACAATCAATAAATAAAACACTTTTCTTAGCTTCCTTGTGGTCCAAAATCGGTTTTCTCTACAAACTTCACTTTCATGAACACAATTCCAAAACCAGCATTTTCTCTTCAATCTTAACCTTCATTCCAAGTAAACAAAATACAAATGCTTTCTCCCTGTTACCATTATCTTAAATCATTTTGCGTAATTAAATCAAGGGGGAGTTTTTCATTATAATTTATAAACGCGTTCATAATTAAAGAAAACTAATAACAACAACAAACATAAGAATTAATCACCTTAAATAAACAAATATACGCTTTCCTGCACCTTTTCTCTATGGAAATTCGATTCTGCCAATAAACATCAAGGAAACGTTTTCCTCTTCAAATATCTACTCATTTAAAATAAACAAAATTCTCTTTCTCATAACTACTCATAATGTGTCTCATTATAACAAATAAAGTCAAAAACCTTTCCCATGTGACCCTATAAAATTTAGCCAACAACAACAATAATTAGGAGATTCATAATGTCATAATAAACTTCATATATATGCTATATTCTAAAGTAAATAACCAACTACAAATATTCATACTTCCATACAATAAGAAAAACAAAAGAAACACATATAACAATGACAATTGTTATAAATAGAATATGTTGACGATGGTTGTGTCGTGGTAAAATTTTGTGCTTTAAAAGCAATTGTTTACTTGGTACCATGATACAACTATATCAACCACTCTAGCTCCCGCACAATAGTACTCTAACTTATGCACTCAAGATAAGGAACTTTGAATCTCACAGGGTTAAGTTGCTAATGGAAGGAAGGAAAGGAAGAAGAAAGGCTACCTGTTTTCGTTTTCTATGTATATATAAGTCTAAAAATGATTGCCTTTCATTGCCACAGCCATAACATCTGCAGCAGCCACAAAAGTTATGGCTCATTAACCCAGGAAATCGTTTCAACCATTAACCCAAAAACAACTAATTCATTAACCTAGAAATGACTAAATTATGGAGCCATTAATCTATAATGTCTATGCGCTAAAAATGTGGTAAGAAAAAAGGATCTGTCCACCCTTTACCCCACACGAAAGAACAAATTAATAGTGGTGGGGCACATTCTAGAACATGTGGCTATTGGGCTCAACATGACCGCAACCAAAACCCCAATTAGATTTTTGCTTGAGTAATACAAATAATAGAATATAAAGGATTATGGTTAACATGGGATGAGCAATGTGGGAATTGGGATTTTCATGAGAATGAAATTATTCTAACATCAACATCATTTCAAATTTGATGGAAATCGAAATCACTCTTTTGGAGGCAGTTAGTCTTTCAAGATAAAATTAGGATAGAGCGAACTATGTTACCAAAATATCGTTTCATGAATCATTCTATTCGAATTAAAAACAAAAAAAAATTAGTTAAATTCAAATTCATAGAATTTTTTTATAACTTATCTGCTAGTAAATTTTAATTTTCTACTTAAAATGTCTCAAAACCATATGTTGAATAGTTTTCCTTGATCAAAAGTCCATATTCGAAAAACTAATTTAAAACACCAAAAATATAATGTTAAGTGATGCTAGCTTTAAGTGAATACAAACTATAAGTAAATTCAAAAATTTCTACAAATATTATGAAAATATTCAAGAATGGTTATAAGACATCTAATATGATACATATGATATCAAAATATTTTTTACGGCTCTCTATACCTACATAAAGGCTTAAAAATAAAATTTTGCATCTTTAAAAGGGAACTATAGTTTTTCGTAACAAAGATACACAAACCAAAACTTATTTTAATTTGACTAAAAATATCAATTTGAAACTCATGATTCGATCATAATTTCAATGATTCACTCCAAGCACATAAACATTGCATGAAGTTTCTTATTTAACCAAATTAAGTTTGGAGAAAATTGGGGTGTTTTAAAGAAGCCCATTACGGCAAAGAAGAGGAAAATGAATGGGATAGACTTTATAGTACTGTGTGTAGATATTTTTGATTTTTTCTATTTAGTCCTTAATAATTATATTTTAAAGACAAATTAGCACAAAAATTAAACTGTGGTGCATATTTGCAAACGACATAAAGTTTAAGATGTTTGTATGAACATTTCTTAATTTATATTTATAGTTTTATATTAATATTAGTGCTTTTATTTTAATTTTTTTAGGTATTATATAAAATGAGTGTCATCACTTCCATTTTTTAGATTTAAATGGTATTTACTCATGATATAAATTTTGATACAATAGTGATAATAGTGATAAAATCTTATAACTATATACTTAATGAGTTTTTTAAATACCATATTATAGTTGTTTATACAATGTAACATTTGAGCTTTATTTACAAATAATACATTGAGTAATTTGTGTTTTATATCACGCATGGATTACTTATGATATACGTAACATAGGGGAATAACTTACTATGCAGGTTGGACACTAATGACGCAAGTAAAAAAGATCGGAGGAAGATGTCAATTGAACGTGAACGACCCCAAAAATCACCTTCTATCATAAATTAACTTATTGTACAATGTGAAATATGAGCAAATATGGATGCTTTTCTGCATAAATTATTATCCTTAACGCATTTGTCCATTTGTTCATTTGTTCATGACACACTATGTGAAATCTTTGATACACTTATAAGCTATCAGACCTGTATTGTATGTATAGGGTTTGTTAGAAAAATAAGTTGAAGATGGTTGTGTCGTGGTAAAATCCACTACCTTAAAAACAAGATTTTCGGATAGTCGAGGGGCAACTATACCAACCGGTTCTTGCTCCCAAGGTTAGCACAACAGTTCTCTAACTCGTGTACTTGAGGCAGAGAACTTGGAATCTCACGAAGTTTTTGGAAACCAACAATCGGCCTAACAATATACTAGAGGGGGGGTGAATAGTAGTTTGAAGCAGTGATAGCAATTTCTCGGATATAATTGAAATAGATTAAAATGATGTTTGTTGTTTTCATAAAATAGTTGGATTTAGTGCCGAGCAGAATGAAATAATCGTTTATCTAGGCTGACCACCGATTATCTGACCTGCAACACACAAAAACCAGTTTTGCAGCGGAATCTTAGCAAACACAAATCAACCAATATGATGTTCGGCCAGACCGACTAAAATGCTTGGAAAGTGCAAAATGCTCGAACAATGCAGTAAACAGATAAAGTGCAGAAAGCAGTAAAGAGAAAGCGATAAAAGAAGAGGCACAAGAATTTTTATACTGGTTCACTCTCACCCACTTGAGAGCTATGTCCAGTCCTCCCTAAACCTTAGGGAGATTTTAATTAAAATCAAATTGATAAAATTACACGGGAACTATTGAATGAACCTCACTCAACCTAACCCTTCCAAGAGAGTACCAAACTCTTGGATTCTACCCAATTTGATACCAGTAGGAAGAACCTCTTCCAAAGCCTCCTTGAAACCTTCAAGTAGCTCCACCAGGCGAAGAACCTCTTCGACTTCTGCTTAGGAACCTCCTAAGACATCTCTGGTGAACAGTAACAGTAATGATGTGTGGCTCCAAAACTGAACTCAGTCACGTATGAATGTGACAGTGTGAATAGTAACTAAGTTTCAGACTTTTGAAAGGATTGGCAGAGAGAATGAGTGTTTCAGATTCTGATTTCTTGTTCCAGGTTCTCTGTGATGTTGGAGGAGGCAATCACTTTTTATTCACGAAAATCCCCAAGAATTAGGGAGGAATAAAAATCACCACGTGATTAATTAATGTTGAGGAGGTTCCCTCTCCAATAGTCATATTCTGATTTGGTTTAATTTTGAATCAGATCTTTCATTTATTGCCAATTCCTTTATGGACAGATTCAGATGATTAGCGAGCTCCGAGCTTCCAGTTGGACTGAGCTTCCACAACGGATAACTTGATGAGAACCGTGCTTGTGCTTTTTAAAGATGCTTGCATAGCCATTGACCAAGTGTGAACCGAGCTTGAGCTTGACCATGATGTCCGAGCTATGGTCGAGCTTTGTATTCGAGATAAAGTTCAATCTTAGTCATCCGAGCTTTGGCCGAGCTTTGCATTCGAGCTTGAGTTCAACATTGACATTCGAGATCAGGCCGAGCATTATATGCGAGATTGAACTGAAGTTTGAGATCCGAGCTTAGCCGAGCTTGATATGTGATCTCCGACTGAAATATGATATCCGAGCTTTTTGTCGAGCGTAATATTCAATCCCGAACTGACCTTAGCCGAGCTAAATATTCAATCTCAAACTAAGACTTTATCACTTTAATCTTCCACAACGAAGGCCGTGCTTGACTTTTGTCGAGCTGATTATATAAGATTTTACTCGACTACACGAAAGGCCGAGCTGATGGTTCTGCCTTTGTTCATGATTTAACATTTTACTCGTCTGCACAGAAGGCCGAGCTGAACATTTGATGCCCTGATGCTTTACTATTTTACTCGGACGTAACGAAGGTCGAGATTATGGTTCGACTGCATTCGCTGAGCATCTTCAATCTTGCTTGTGAGTTTCTGACTGCTTCTGGTTCAACTCTTGTTCTTCCGAGCATCTTCCGAACTGAGCTTCTTACTTTGTTGCTGGAGAGGCCCAACTCGGTTGGAGATTTGTGACCCGGAGCACAGGTTGAGAGGTGCAAGGATCGACTTGCACATTGGTCGCATTACCCTGAGATACTACATGGATGGTGGCCCTCGGACTTACTACGCACGTGGTTTGTAGCCTACAACGCCTGCGGAGGTGAAGACTGAGGAGGAGTAGATAGCACCGGAGGATGATGAGGATCAACCGACAGCTTAGGGAGTCTCGTGGGTGTTGTGGCTAGCGTGTTTTTATTTTTGTTTGGGTCTTGTCTCAACTGAGGAGAGTCATGCTCTTGATATCTAATGATGTAATTACCTTTATCTTTTGGTGTATTTTGGGACTTGGTGTCCACAACTCTTTTATGTTGATTAATTAACTGCCTTTAGAGACTTATGTAATTATGAAGTACGTATGTATTTTATGTGGCAATGTTAAAATGCAAAATAAGTATTTTGGTGTGGTTTGGTGGATGTGTAATGTGTTTCGTAACAACTCGATTTTGTGTATGGCGGTGTTAATCATTTTTTTGACAAGCCAAACAATGCAATCTTTTGCGAATAGTTAAAGTTAATGGATTTTGGAAATAAATAAAATGAACCAAGCAAAATACTTGTATACAATTGTGTACTAAAAAAAATCGACCCTTATTTTTACTAATATTTTAATGAATAAAATGCAATATTTTTGGGAAACAAAATAGGGGTGCTAAATTCTTGGTATCAGAGCTATGTTTATCCTTAGTGGCTTTAAGCATAGCCTTATATGCTTGCCTTGTGTGATCTCTAATTGTGTGATTGTGTGTGCGTGTGTGTGAGTTCTAAGTTCTTATGTTTATCTGAAGGAGAAGATGGCTCGTGGTAGACCTCGTGGTTCTTGTCAAGGGAATGCTGGTGGGGTAGCTGATGTTCCAGACCCTGTAGCTTTGAAGGCTCAGATGACTGCTGCGATGACTAGAGTGAATGACAACTTGCATGCTCTGCATCAACAAGCTTAGCAGGATTTCAACAATAAGAATCAGCCTCAGATCGTGGAACCGCAAGGAATTCGGGGATTGGATGACTTCTGTCGTCGAAATCAGACACAGTTTTTCGGAGCTTTTGCATCGGATGTGGCTCGTGGATGGATTGAGAATTTGGAAAGGATCTTTGATGGAATGGGACAGTGTGATGATGCCCAGAAGGTGGCTTATGTTGGGTATATGCTGACTAAGGAAGCTTCTGCTTGGTGGAAGAACACTAAGCAAGTGATGGCGAATGCTGGAGAAGAGGTCAATTGGGAGTCCTTTAAGAAGATATCTTTTGAGAAGTATTTTCCTGAGGATGTAAGGACTGAAAAGGAAATGGGATTCCTTAAGTTGGTGCAAGGAAACATGTTGGTTGGGGAATACGCAGCTTGATTTGAAGAGTTAGCTCAGTATGTGCCTCAGTATGCTAATGGAGGGAATGAAAGGTCTAAGTGTGATAAGTTCCGAGAGGGTTTGAGGGCTGAAATTAAGTTGGCTTTTTCGCATTTGGAGATCCATGAGTATGCAACATTGGTTAACAAGTGTCAGATGTACGAAGGAGGACTGAAATCTAAGGCAGTAATGGAAAAGGTTGCAAGTTTGTCATCTAGTGGTGGACCGAATCGGAATCATCCGTATCATGGAAGTTCTGGTGGAAGGTTTAAAACACCAGTGTCGTATCCTCGTTCTGGAGGTGGAAGAGACCGTAGGTTCGGAGGAAATTGATCATCTGGAAGCGGAAGTGGTGGTTTTAACCGGAATAGTGGAAGAGGTGACAGTTTTCGCTCTGGAAATCGTGGAGATGGCAACAATAACCGTGTGGGTATTCCTGGAAGTAGCTGTGGTGGAAATCAAGCTAATCCTGGAGGAAGTCAAGGCAGTGTGGCCCCTCCTTGCAATCAGTGTGGTCGGAATTGTCACACCCTTCCGGTTTATCCAAATGTAAACTAATATTTAAGCTATTATATTGGATAATATATGGACTTGTGAGTGTTAAGAAAATAGGGAAGATAAAATTTTCTTTTTAAAGCGGGTGCACAAATCGTCATTTTGGAATTCTTGGAGAATGAGTTCTAAACCTTTATGAAAACGTTTATATCGAGTTCGGCGATCTCTAAAACCTTTTCTCAATTAGGGTAACATTCGCCTTTTTTTTGAAACCTCGTTTTATCATACAAGTAATTAAAGTTACCCATGCATTATTTGATAAAACTGATACCATTAAATAATATTTTTAGCCGAGCTCTTAAATAGATCGAATCAGAGTAAGCGGAAGTCATCAGACTATGCAGTCACTAGTAATATAAACATAGGTTTGATATATAGTAAAAGTCATAAATACATAGTCTCATCATCATGTCTCCAAGATCTCAAAATACAAGTCCATCATCTGATCTACATAATAATATGACCAAAACCCTAGAATATTCCAAAAGTATATCTACAATATGTGTACATAATCAAAATAGAAACTCCAAGGGTGGTCAGGTAGATCTGGCATCATCAGATGTAGTAGTAGTAGTAGCAGCAGTCTCCCAAAAGTAAAAGTAGTAAGGTAGTAGCATCATCAACAACACAGCAGCAACAGCAAATCTCCTCCACAGCCTCCACACATCGGATCCACAGATCCACATCATACACCATATGCATGTACCTAGGGATCATCATCCCTCCAGTGACTCCCAGTAGAATGCACGACAGGCTCGCTCCCACTCTCGTCCTCCACCGGATCCTCCTCAATCTCGTCCGAGGGAGAGTGTACCCTACCACTGGGTACTGGGTCAGGGGATGGTGAAACCCTGACTGGGCTCCTCGGATCAGAAGGGGGAGTCTCCTCACGGACGACTCTCGAAGTAAAAGGGTGAGAGCGGGTAGGTCGAAAACGAAAACTATGGTAAGAGCGAGCTGGTCGTGTGGGAGGTGGTCCATGGTAAGTGTAAAATGGGGGTACATGCATAGTGTATATGATGGGAATCCTAAATCTACGAGGACGGAATCGGATCAACGGGTTCGGGTGGTAGAAGGTAATCTCTACCTCACCCTCAAACACCGCGCAATGGTCCTCATAGATCCATGTGCCACTAGGAAGTGGCCGGATCTCGATGCAAGCAATGAAACGAGACATGACCTACAAGGGCATAGGGGTAAGCAATTCTATACACATAACCAATAGAGAATAAATTGTGCAATGTGAATATGTAAACATGCATCACATAACAACAATTACATATAACAATTAGCAGTTAGTGAATGCACATAGGATGCTCACACTTGTTTCATTTATCATCATTAATTTAAATGAGTGGCATGATGCATGACTTTAGCTCTCAAGCCTATCTCCATCATACTATGTCACTCTCTGACGTCCATCCCTGACAACCCAGCACTCAACAGTGCGTTGTATTCCTAGGTATACAACAATTCGTACATTCACCTAGAATGTACACGACAAGCTTGGTATCCATGCCACCCGAGCATATCCCGTCATCCAAACGGACCGTCATCCAAACGGTATAACCATATCGGCATTCCCTCAGCCGACCACGTCAACGACGTGTCATCAAGCAAGCGTATTGGCACTCCCAGAGGCCCTCCACATGTTTACAAAAAACATGATATACATCCTACCAACCAAACTCCAGAATGAATGCATTACCTTACTTAAAAGAGATTGATTGATGTTTTATCCTTTTATTAATACATTACGTGCCTCCCGAGCAACGTATCATTATTCAAATGAAAACATCATAACGTCAATCAATTTCCTCTAAATCCATGATCACTTGGTTTATTGTCCTCTAAGAGTTACAAAATGGCTTAGAATTGAAAATGATATTTTTAAGTATCTGACTAAAAATACTCGAGTTTTTCCCAACATAATCGGGTAGTTTATCATTTTCCAGATTCTACTCGAGTTGTTCATAATTATACTCGAGTCGTTCATGTCTTTTCAGAGATTTAGGGTTTAAGGTCTTCATAAATATACTCGAGTAATTCATGAGATACTCGAGTATTCCATTACCCAGAATACTCGAGTAGTTCATACATTACTTGAGTGTTCAATCTGATTCCCAAGTTTGATTCCTTCATTCAAACGCTTTCTTCTTTAAAGATCAAGAAGAAAAACTCAACCCTTAAACATAGAGAGAGGAGGCCGAAGCAACCCTAAAGGGAGAGGAGAGAGTTGGAGCTTGAAGATTAGAGTTTTATTTAAGGTAGTTGTTAGGGAAGCTTCAATGTAATGATTTTAGTTTTGATCTTGTAATGGACCTTGCTTCAATTCAAATTTTTTATGATGCATGTATTTGTATTCCTATGATCTTGAAGTTTAATCACCTTGCATGTTGTTTTTATGTGTTGATCTTGAATCTTTGTGCTTGAAAGTTTTGATCTTCCAACTTATGAGTTTTCTTCTTCACAGTTTTACTTGGAAATTGTGTTTGAGCTTATGTAATTGCTTGATTTCTTTTGCATGTTTTGATCTATGATTAATCCTTGAAAAGCATGAAGTTTGAACTTGGCATGTCACTTAAATTATGAAGTCTTAATTCTCTTTTGATGCATGCTACCATTTTAAAAAGAAAATTATGATAATAAGTGTTAAAAGCGATTTTTGGTACAAAAAGGTATTTTCAACTAAATTTTGTGTGTGATGATGATTCCTTGATGTTTGGTAATTGTTGTCTTAAAGTGTGCATATGAAAATAGAACTCAAAACCTTATCCTTTGTTCATGGTGTTATTCGGCCAAACCTAGGAAAATAGGAAATCATGTTACATGCATGTTAAAACCTATGTGATCTAAAGATTTTTGATATGACCCATGATTTTATTATGATAAAGAATAAAATTAAAGTTTGATGAATTTTGTTTGGAGCTCACGGTTTTGCTCTTATAAATGTTAGAGTTATTTATTTTTTTTTGCATGTGTGTTCTATGGATAGACCTATGGATTTCAAGTGTAAGAAAGTCTAAATTTTTGATTAAAAACCTAAAAGTGATTTTGTGTTCCATTTGGTTTTAAGAACAAATTTTACTTAAGCTATTTTCTTTTTTTTTTCTTTATGTGTTATTGTTTGAATAGTTTGGAGTGAATAAGATGGATTTGGCATGTGCTTGTGTTGTTATGAGTTTGGATTATTTTCTATGACCAATTCGGCTTGGTTGAAAAATAGAGGAGCATGAGTTGATTTTCTTTGCATGATAATTTAGAGATAAAGCTAGTTGATTAGGAAGATGAGTAGCATAATTTTAAATGAAAGTACTCCTTTCTTTTGTTTATGATTATTCTCGGTGATGATGTTTGAAGTAGGATGTTGTGTCTAAATGATTATTTTCCTTATGTGTATGTTTTGTTTATGTATTAGTAATTATTGATGTTTGAAGTTGTGAATATAACCTTGCCTTGTCCTATATAGATAGGATTCGACCATGTATAGAAAAATAGGAATTTGTGTGTGATTCTTGTTTTGTATACATACATGAATCATGAATGATTTAACATGTTCAATATGTGTGTTTGAAAGTGTGAATATAGCCTTATCCTATTTAGAAGGGATTCGGCCATGTATGGAAAATAATGGGAGTTGTGTTTGGTTTTGTTTGATGTGTATGAAAGATGTATGGTTGTGATATTATATTTGTTTGTGTGTGTGTTTGAATGATTTAAGTGTTTAATGACTTTGAAAAGGTTTTCGACTTAATTCTGTTTTATTTTCTTTTGATTCGGTTTTTAAGAAAATAAAGTAAAAAGAATGATTTGATTAATTGAAAAGCATTGTTTTGAAAAGATTTTCATATGATCTCTAAAGAACCTTGTTTTAATTCAAAAGATGTTTTATAAACTCACTATGTTTTTAACAAGTTTTTGAAAAGAATTTTCTGAAAGTTTTTATCTTCCTTAAAGGAATATTTTACTTGATTTTAATTATGAGAAACCTAAAATTGATTTCAAAAGTGTTAAGAGGAAACAAATACCTGGTTTTCAAATAAAAAGTTTTATAAGTTGCTTTAATTTCAAGATAATTAAATAAGAATGATTTTACTAAGAGGGAAATATTTGAGTTCCAGTAACGATCGGGAAGCAGTTACGAACGTCGCAATGGAAACTAAGGAGCGCATCGAAGATCGTCATCGGTTGAGGTGAGAGAAGTTTCCCCCAAACACCGTGGTATTTAGGTAACATATTAAGTGTTTCGACCATCTCAAAAGTCGAAACTTAGTGGATCTGAGTCAGTGGCACGATGGCAATTGTCTGTTTGTGTGGCTACTCGTGTGAAATGGACAAAGACCACATAATATTAGGTAATTGAGTTTATATGATAATCTCTGAATGTTAGTGTGTTGTTTATTCGTTTATGTGATGAATTTATTATGCATGGTGAGATTGGAAATAATGTGAATAATAATGAATCAAATGAATACAAGAAAAGTAAGATTAAGTTTGAGAGAGAAATTGAGATGTTGTGGAATTTGTAATCAATAATGCATGAGAACTAACGATTATGATGTGGACGAGCCAGAGCTGGGAAAAGTGATGATGATGTGATGTGAGCGGAGCTGGGCTCCCTTCTGTTTTTGGTTTTAGTCTGGGACTAGTGTTGAGTTGAGCTTGCTCCTCCATTAGTGCTCAGCAAGTTCTTATTTTTGGGAAGAAGCTTAATGTTGAGTTGAGCTTGCTCCTCCATTAACACTCACCCAAAAATATGGTTTTTGAAAACGGTTTTTGAAAAGATAATTTTGAGAAATGTTTATGAAAACAAGATTTTTGAAAAAGAAGTTTTAAAAAGGGATCCTTTTGAGAATGTTTTGGAAAGGAGATTTTGAGCAATGTGAAGCTAGATTTTGAAAAAAAAACATTTCAAAAAGGAATTTTATGAAAACCTTTGTGAAATGAGGTGTTTCAAGAACGGAGAGTGTTGAAAAGGATTGAGAAGTGAGACACGAGTTTGTGACGTGACCCCAGCTCTGTGCTATGATGAGAGAAAGATTGTGTAAAGATAGCGATCGGGACTCACTGAAGGGATGCACGAAGGGTGAGCCGATCAATAGGATAATTAATTAAAAGACTCTTAAAAGGCATTAATATACGCGGTGAGGTGTGAGAGCGCGAAGTAGTGGAGAGGAAGGAACGATAGGTATCTGCGGATACTTAGGACGAGATTGCATTAGAGGAGGACAATGATGGTGATACGTCAAGAAGTCTAGAGTATGATTCTAGGCAGAACGACTCCACATGTGGCGCACTAACGTGGTGGGGACTGGGTCCAATGCCGTGGCAAGTTCTGCGAGCTCACTAGAAGCATACTGTCGCCCCCTAGATTGCAAATCGAGAACAGTGATAGGGACTGGAGCGGGGCATTGTGTTTGCCACTGCGAGTCAGTGTGCCATGTTTATTATGATTATGATTTGAGGCAAGGCCTCCTGGTCTGGGACCATTTGTGTTGACAGCTGTCGGGCCCGCATGGTAAAGGTCCTGTACTCCTGTTTGCTTCCGACTAGGTTGGGTGGATGACCGAGGAGATGTAGACGTGTGTGCTAACTTTGAAAGCGACCCTCCTCAATGATGATTAAATTTCCCCGCATCATTGACGGATACGAATTCATAAAACTTAATTAAGAAAAGATAACTGATATTGTTAAGAAATAATTCTTAAGAGACGGCTTGGAAAAGAGGATGAGATGGAATCAGATTTCGCAGCGGAAGCGATTGACGGAAGTTCTGTGGATATGTAAAGTTTTGAGAAAAGAAAAGTAATGAGGCAAAAGAGAGACTTGAATATGATTGCTTGTGTGTGTGGTTTGCCTATATGTTTTGTTATTTCTTAATATCTTACCTATTGTAATCCCACATCGTTGGCATAACATGCTTGGGAATACTTACTCTCTCGAGTCCTTTTGTTCTGTATGCTTGTTGTCGCGATGTTTATCCCCTAGTCTATGGACCCTGTCGGATGTACGCACAACGCTTGAGACGAAGGAAGATGGATGTAGCGTGAAGGTACCAAGAGCGGTGAGTTAGCTGACTGTCATGGTGGACCCTCGATGCCTCGTCTATACGCAAGGATTGGATGAGGGCATAGCTGCTGGGAAGCGGACGGAATCGAGGCCGTCTCTAGCATGATATTTCCCATGGACTCCGTCTTCAGTTAACTGGCCTAGTGGTAGTCCTTTTGTTTCCCGGAGGTATGTTGCATTCCCTGTATTTACTTAGTGGAATTGCAATTCCATGATGTAACCCCAAGATTCTATGAACGAAATTTATTTTGGTGACCACCACTGTTTTAATTTAGAAAAGAAACGGGCCATGATAATTGAGTTGAGAAGGATTAGGTTGCAAAGCGTAGTGTTAGTAACACTTCGGTTTGGAACTTGAACTTCAGCATGAAGTGTGAGAAAATCTTTGTACTCATGACAACGCTTTGAAATAACATGGTCCTCATACTCATGCTGCTCAACTACGTTACATGTTTTAAAAAAAAAACTTTATTGGCCCTAATTTTCACTTAAAATGACTATGGTTTCAAGTTGCCAAATCGAGGTGTTACAGAAATGGTATTAGAGCAATGTTTAATCTAAGTAATTGAATACATGGGAAAACATACTTCCTTGTGAGTCTCGTGTGCTAGTCTAGGATGATTAGAAATAGGGATGCCCAGGGGGTGTACACGTTGTTTGGGTTGTGTCAGAAATTCGTCGTAGATTTCGAGGATTCGAATCCTATAGAAAGACCTAAACTTATCCTTTGAGCTTCTCAATCTTTGATAGAACCCTTGCTTGTTGTGAGCCCTTTATTCAGAATAACCCTTGTACTCTTGATTTGATTTGAACCATGAGCCTACCTCATGTTGCTTGTTGCCCAAATTGATCTCTAAAGTAACCCCGAATCTTCCTAATTTGATTGAACCTGAATTTGTGAACTCAATTTATAAGCCTTCCCTATTGTTAAGCTATTTGATTTCCAAATTTTTGGTTATGACTTATGCCAGTCATGTAGCTGTCCCTGAATTAAAAATGGATTGTGAGGTGTTGATTGGTTAGATTTGCAATGTCTGAAGAAAGTATAGACTAGAAGGAGCAGATAAGGGAGATGTGTCAGTCATAAGGAAGAGTAAGGATGCCTTTTGAGTCTTTGGGTTAAGATGAAGGATCGTATGAGTCGGTTAGAGTTAAGTGTGAATGAGGGTAAATAGTCTAAGTTTTTGGTCTGGATAGTGTTGAGGCAGTAAGAAGTCCAAGGGAGTCAGGAGAGTTGTGACCCCAGAATTAGAGTTAGAAGGAGTAAATGATATGGTCTAGTGCTAATTGTTATTAATGATGTGGAATGGGGTAGACGAAGTGAAGACATATATGATTAGAATCCTTAAGTAATGGTTAATGTTAGGATGG
This sequence comes from Crotalaria pallida, assembly GCA_037953625.1. Classification (NCBI taxonomy): domain Eukaryota; kingdom Viridiplantae; phylum Streptophyta; class Magnoliopsida; order Fabales; family Fabaceae; genus Crotalaria; species Crotalaria pallida. The sequence goes on from CM075653.1 coordinate 33,252,331, forward strand.
GTGATGAAAGTGTGACGGTAAATTGTGGATTAGAAAAGACCTGTTAGGAATGAAGACCTTTAATTAGATAGGTAATCCTATGACTGAAGGAGATTCAATGGATTTAGACCTTCAGGTGAAACAGGAAGGATGGAAAAGGAGTTAGAATGCTCAAGCGGCTGCAATCCATAGGAAATAGAAGGAGTGAAGTGAGGCATATGATAGCCATTGCTTGAAGCAAGGAAAGACTAGTTATGAACAAGATGAAGTTATAAGGGTGCATATTTAATGGAATCTAAGGCAATGATAGGATGAATTTGAATGAGGTAAAGAAAAGTCGGGTAAGGTGATTAGGAAGCATTAAGGATGGGGAAGTTGGTGAGAACCAAGTTCATGTTTGTGGTAGATATATGTAGTGATAAGGATCATTAAAGTTGGGGAGTAGGTATAGATTTGAGGTTTTAAGGTGATCTGATTAGGCTGAAAGTTACTAGAAAGGGGTAAGTCGGAAGAGGAGCTTTACAAATAGTGTCTTTGTTTAGAATGGCATAAGCATGACATTCCTTTTCTGTTGCTATTTGTTTCAGCAACCTTGAAAACCCTTAAAATTTTAACCCGCTTAGCAAAGCCTTGTCGTTATACACCATTGTATTTGACAATGGATTGACCCAAGAGACTGCTTCTGTTAAAGAATCGTTTCGAAATTTTTATTTTCATGAGGGCAGCTAATAAATGGTACGTCGCAACAGTCAGTTCATATGAGAATGAGGAAGAAGACTGCTACAAGGAGCTACGTACTCTCGAAACGAGATGGTTCCGTGCATCATTTCTCGAGGACGAGAAATCTTCAAGTTGGGGAGAATGTAACATCCCGCATCTTCTGGACTCAAATAAATCCATGAGGTTTTAATTAGAAAGAATTTTTGAGAATTTAAGAAGGATTTTCAGAAAAATGTTTTAACAAATGATTTTCATTGAGTTTGATTTTATGAAAACCAAGCTGTGTTTTATTATTTGAGGTTTCTTAAAGAAACGAATTTCTTTGATTTGAGGTTTTACTAAATGTTTCTTTTGAAAGCCCTTGATTTATGGGAACATACGGTTTTATTAAAATTTTGTAATATAATTGATATGGTTTATTGATTTATTTAAAGTTTGTATTTTGGAAATTTTGGATTTGTAAATGTGTGATTTGTGAATAAATGGTGTACGAAATTTAATTAGTAAAATTAAATGAATGATATGCATGAATTTTGTGAGAATATATGTGTGATGTATGATTTATGTGTGTGTGTGTCGTGTATTTTGAGTGAGAAACATGAAATGCCAAAGTGTTGTATGCATGTATGTATATGAATAACCGAATATGTGTTAAATGTATGCATGATCCCATAATCTAATGCTATGTGTTGCTATAATGAAATGAAAATATGTGTATGATGTGCATGTGTGTGCATGTGTTCGGCCGAGTGTGGTTCAAGAGGGCCAAGAAGAGTTTATTTCTTAAGCATTAAGAGAGTAGAAAATTAGGTGGCAATCAAATAGGAAGCTTAGAGTGGTGAGTAATAAAACCTACGGGGATGACTAATGGTGCCTAAGGTTGACTTTCCTTTCCCTTTTGTCTCCCACGAAGAAGACCCTCCCATGCAAACATTAGGAGTAGACCAAATTGCCCCACACCCATCCATTGAACCAAGGCTAAGAGAGGAAATTCCACCCCTTGTTTTGCCTTCATAGAACCGGGTGAGTGGGTGTGTTAGCCGTGATTCATTTCTCATTTCCTTCCTTCATTTTCTTCACCTTTCTTCCAACACAAACACATGAGTTCCAAGAGCACCTCAAGATCTTGTGAACCTTAGAGAAAGAGAGGGTGGCCGAGAGGAGAGAATAGGAAAAGAAGAGAGAAAACTCAAATTCCGAACCCAACTTACCTTTGATTCCTTCATTCAAACGCTTTCTTCTTTAAAGATCAAGAATAAAAACTCAACCCTTAAACATAGAGAGAGGAGGCCGAAGCAACCCTAAAGGGAGAGGAGAGAGTTGGAGCTTGAAGATTAGAGTTTTATTTAAGGTAGTTGTTAGGGAAGCTTCAATGTAATGATTTTAGTTTTGATCTTGTAATGGACCTTGTTTCAATTCAAATTGTTTATGATGCATGTATTTGTGTTCCTATGATTTTGAAGTTTAATCACCTTGCATGTTATTTTTATGTGTTGAACTTGAATATTTGTGATTGAAAGTTTCGCTCTTCCAACTTATGAGTTTTCTTCTTCACGGTTTTACTTGGAAATTGTGTTTGAGCATATGTAATTGCTTGATTTCTTTTGCATGTTTTGATCTATGATTAATCCTTGAAAAGCATGAAGTTTGAACTTGGCATGTCACTTAAATTGTGAAGTCTTAATTCTCTTTTGATGCATGCTACCATTTTAAAAAGAAAATTATGATAATAAGTGTTAAAAGCGATTTTTGGTACAAAAAGGGATTTTCAACTAAATTTTGTGTGTGATGATGATTCCTTGATGTTTGGTAATTGTTGTCTTAAAGAGTGCATATGAAAATAGAACTCAAAACCTTATCCTTTGTGCATGGTGTTATTCGGCCAAACCTAGGAAAATAGGAAATCATGTTACATGCATGTTAAAACCTATGTGATCTAAAGATTTTTGATAAGACCCATGATTTTATTATGATAAAGAATAAAATTAAAGTTTGATGAATTTTGTTTGGAGCTCACGGTTTTGCTCTTATAAATGTTAGAGTTATTTATTTTCTTTTGCATGTGTGTTCTATGGATAGACCTATGGATTTCAAGTGTAAGAAAGTCTAAATTTTAGATTAAAAACCTAAAAGTGATTTTGTGTTCCATTTGGTTTTAAGAACAAATTTTACTTAAGCTATTTTCTTTTTTTTTCTTTATGTGTTATTTTTTGAATAGTTTGGAGTGAATAAGATGGATTGGGCATGTGATTGTGTTGTTATGAGTTTGGATTATTTTCTATGACCAATTCGGCTTGGTTGAAAAATAGAGGAGCATGAGTTGATTTTCTTTGCATGATAATTTAGAGATAAAGCTAGTTGATTAGGAAGATGAGTAGCATAATTTTAAATGAAAGTATTCCTTTCTTTTGTTTATAATTATTCTCGGTGATGATGTTTGAAGTAGGATGTTGTGTCTAAATGATTATTTTCCCTATGTGTATGTTTTGTTTATGTATTAGTAATTATTGATGTTTGAAGTTGTGAATATAACCTTGCCTTGTCTTATATAGATAGGATTCGACCATGTATAGAAAAATAGGAATTTGTGTTTGATTCTTGTTTTGTATACATACATGAATCATGAATGATTTAACATGTTCAATATGTGTGTTTGAAAGTGTGAATATAGCCTTATCCTATTTAGAAGGGATTCGGCCATGTATGGAAAATAATGGGAGTTGTGTTTGGTTTTGTTTGATGTGTATGAAAGATGTATGGTTGTGATATTATATTTGTTTGTGTGTGTGTTTGAATGATTTAAGTGTTTAATGACTTTGAAAAGGTTTTCGACTTAATTCTGTTTTATTTTCTTTTGATTCGGTTTTTAAGAAAATAAAGTAAGAAGAATGATTTGATTAATTGAAAAGCATTGTTTTGAAAAGATTTTCATATGATCTCTAAAGAACCTTGTTTTAATTCAAAAGATGTTTTATAAACTCTATGTTTTTAACAAGTGTTTGAAAAGAATTTTCTGAAAGTTTTTAGCTTCCTTAAAGGAATGTTTTACATGATTTTAATTATGAGAAACCTAAAATTGATTTCAAAAGTGTTAAGAGGAAACAAATACCTGGTTTTCAAATAAAAAGTTTTATAAGTTGCTTTAATTTCAAGATAATTAAATAAGAATGATTTTACTAAGAGGGAAATATTTGAGTTCCAGTAACGATCGGGAAGCAGTTACGAACGTCGCAATGGAAACTAAGGAGCGCATCGAAGATCGTCATCGGTTGAGGTGAGAGAGAAGTTTTCCCCAAACACCGTGGTATTTAGGTAACATATTAAGTGTTTCGACCATCTCAAAAGTCGAAACTTAGTGGATCTGAGTCAGTGGCACGATGGCAATTGTCTGTTTGTGTGGCTACTCGTGTGAAATGGAGAAAGACCACGTAATATTAGGTAATTGAGTTTATATGATAATCTCTGAATGTAAGTTTGTTGTTTATTCGTTTATGTGATGAATTTATTATGCATGGTGAGATTGGAAATAATATGAATAATAATGAATCAAATGAATACAAGAAAAGTAAGATTAAGTTTGAGAGACAAATTGAGATGTTGTGGAATTTGTAATCAATAATGCATGAGAACTAACGATTTTTATGTGGACGAGCCAGAGCTGGGAAAAGTGATGATGATGTGATGTGAGCGGAGCTGGGCTCCCTTCTGTTTTTGGTTTTAGTCTGGGACTAGTGTTGAGTTGAGCTTGCTCCTCCATTAGTGCTCAGCAAGTTCTTATTTTTGGGAAGAAGCTTAATGTTGAGTTGAGCTTGCTCCTCCATTAACACTGACCCAAAAATATGGTTTTTGAAAACGGTTTTTGAAAAGATAATTTTGAGAAATGTTTATGAAAACAAGATTTTTGAAAAAGAAGTTTTAAAAAGGGATCCTTTTGAGAATGTTTTGGAAAGGAGATTTTGAGCAGTGTGAAGCTAGATTTTGAAAAAAAAAATTTCAAAAAGGAATTTTATTAAAACCTTTGTGAAATGAGGTGATTTCAAGAACGAAGAGTGTTGAAAAGGATTGAGAAGTGAGACACGAGTTTGGGACGTGACCCCAGCTCTGTGCTATGATGAGAGAAAGATTGTGTAAAGATAGCGATCGGGACTCACTGAAGGGATGCACGAAGGGTGAGCCGATCAATAGGATAATTAATTAAAAGACTCTTAAAAGACATTAATATACGCGGTGAGGTATGAGAGCGCGAAGTAGTGGAGAGGAAGGAACGATAGGTATCTGCGGATACTTAGGATGAGATTGCATTAGGGGAGGACAATGACGGTGATACGTCAAGAAGTCTAGAGTATGATTCTAGGCAGAACGACTCCACATGTGGCGCACTAACGTGGTGGGGACTGGGTCCAATGCCGTGGCAAGTTCTGCGAGCTCACTAGAAGCATACTGTCGCCCCCTAGATTGCAAATCGAGAACAGTGAGAGGGACTGGAACGGGGCATTGTGTTTGCCACTGCGAGGCAGTGTGCCATGTTTATTATGATTATGATTTGAGGCAAGGCCTCCTGGTCTGGGACCATTTGTGTTGACAGCTGTCGGGCCCGCGTGGTAAAGGTCCTGTACTCCTGTTTGCTTCCGACTAGGTTGGGTGGATAACCGAAGAGATGTAGACGTGTGTGCTAACTTTGAAAGCGACCCTCCTCAATGATGATTAAATTTCCTCGCATCATTGACGGATACGAATTCATAAAACTTAATTAAGAAAAGATAACTGATATTGTTAAGAAATAATTCTTAAGAGACGGCTTGGAAAAGAGGATGAGATGGAATCAGAGTTCGCAGTGGAAGCGATTGACGGAAGTTCTGTGGATATGTAAAGTTTTGAGAAAAGAAAAGTAATGAGGTAAAAGAGAGACTTGAATATGATTGCTTGTGTGTGTGGTTTGCCTATATGTTTTCTTATTTCTTAATATCTTACCTATTGTAATCCCACATCGTTGGCATAACATGCTTGGGAATACTTACTCTCTCGAGTCCTTTTGTTCTGTATGCTTGTTGTCGCGATGTTTATCCCCTACTCTATGGACCCTATCGGGTGTATGCACAACTCTTGAGACGAAGGAAGATGGATGTAGCGTGAAGGTACCAAGAGCGGTGAGTCAGCTGACTGTCATGGTGGACCCTCGATGCCTCGTCTATACGCAAGGATTGGATGAGGGCATAGCTGCTGGGAAGCGGACGGAATCGAGGCCGTCTCTAGCATGATATTTCCCGTGGACTCCGTCTTCAGTTAACTGGCCTAGTGGTAGTCCTTTTGTTTCCCGGAGGTATGTTGCATTCCCTGTATTTACTTAGTGGCATTGCAATTCCATGATGTAACCCCAAGCTTCTATGAACGAAATTTATTTTGGTGACCACCACTGTTTTAATTTAGAAAAGAAACGGGCCATGATAATTGAGTTGAGAAGGATTAGGTTGCAAAGCGTAGTGTTAGTAACACTTCGGTTTGGAACTTGAACTTTAGCATGAAGTGTGAGAAAATCTTTGTACTCATGACAACGCTTTGAAATAACATGGTTCTCATACTCATGCTGCTCAACTACGTTACATGTTTAAAAAAAAAAATTTGGCCCTAATTTTCACTTAAAATGACTATGGTTTCAAGTTGCCAAATCGGGGTGTTACAAGGGTGTTTTTATTTTTCTTTGGGTCTTGAATTAGTCCTTGGGTTGGGACCTAATTGCAATATTAGAAAGGTTTTTGAAGAAAGGGTAATTAAATTATTGATTTTTGAAGTTTTAATGGCCCTGTAACCGGTTACACAATGAACTCAGAAAACTGGGTTAGTGCGTTTGATGAGTAATCACGCGTTTTAACCCAGAATTCGCCACGAAATCATCTTAATCTTAGTGGGGAAAGACTTGTCAACATGCATGGAGCTCTGATTTTGCTATATATAGCCTTGTGTTGATGAATTGAAACCCATTTTTGCTCTTGAATTGCTGAAGCTCTGTTTTAGGGTTCCATAGTTGTTTTGTTCGATTCTCAGTCTGTGTTGAGAGTTAGAAAACGAGTGATACACTGTTACAAAGCTCACATCAAGGGCTTTGTATTGATATAAAGTTTGTGAGTTAAGAGTGTTGGAGCAATGAGAAATCAATCTGAGAAGGTTGGAGTTAGAGTATGTCAACACTGGTTTTTCAGTTCTTGGAAGCTAAGTTTGAGTTCGGTTTTGGTAAGAATAGGTAATCTCTTGACCTAAAACTATGTTGGTTCTTTAGTATAAGTTGTATAGAACCCAAACTAATGGTTTTCCCTAATTTCTTTGGGTTTTTAATGTGTCAACTATTCTGGTTTTTGGACCCTGATTGGAAGTGTCATGACTCAAACCAGAATTTTTGGAAATCATGGTTTTCCTCCAAGATCTGTGAATACTCTCATCAAACACGATCTAGAGGTAAGGGGGAAGCTTACTATTTCCTAGATTGAGGATAAACATGTTTGGTAAATAGGATGAGTCACCTAGAGACTCTAAGGGCATAGCTTGAATTGGTTTAATGGCTTGCAGGCCAACTTTAGCTCATTTCTGATTTTGAGCAATTATAATATGATGCATGCAAGCTATTGTGATGACAGTTTCATGACTTAATTGGATATTATGTGAATTGATGCATTAAGTTGTGAAATATGTGATTTTTGCACTTTTGGTGAAGGATGATTTTGCATGCATGAATTTGTGATATGTTTAAGTGTTTAAACATGTGTACTTTAAGGTATTAAACTTTGCGTAATGATGAAACAAGGTTAGATTTGAGTACAATTGAAAATGGTGCTGAGAAGTCAGTTTTAGTATGTTGTGCTGCATAATCTAACCGGTTAGAGCCTGTTTGTAACCGGTTAGAACCTAACAAAAATGAAAATATACAATTCTGGTTTTGTTAAGTAATTCTCATCATTTTTAATTGATACTTAAGGCCTATTAACACTGTTATTACCCTGTGATTGTTGGATATGAAATCCAAACTAGATAATTGGTTTATGCCATAAAGTTAATGACAAATTCAATTGAAAATTGGGAAGTTATATGCAATTTGATGCTCATAGTGTTAATGGATGCAAGATTAATGTGTTGCAGTGGGTAAACATATTAATATTAAGGTATTGTAACTCTGTGTATGGTTGAAATTGGTTAGATTTGAGTATTGGAAAGAATGGTATGCAAAACCTCACTTTTCAGTGTATTTTATGCATAGTTAAACATGGAAAAATGGATAAATGATTTTGTGTTTGAATGCATGTCAATGATTTACTAAGCCTTGCTATTTTCTTAGTATATTTTCGGTTTCCTTGAGAAGATGAATACTTGGATTGATTTTGCCTTGATTTGTTGCTTTAAGGTTCTATACGGTTTTGACTAGGAAGGAAAATGCATGAGTTAAATTGGTTTAAAATTTTGTGCCTTTTTCTTGCATGTGTGTGTGTATTCGACCAAGCAAGGAAGAATTTAAGTGCATGACATGAATCATGATGATTTAAGTGTTTATGTTTATAATTTTTTGCCTATTTGTCTTTAATTCAATTCGGGCATGCATTGTAAATGTACTTAGGGAATTTTGTTTTATGAAAATAAACTTGTATGTTGATGCTTGAACATGGTTAGGTTGTTTGAAGCTTGTAAAGTTTGTATTTGTGTATGTCAATATCCTAAGTGATTTTATTCTTTGAAAACAAACTTGCATGATAATGCTTGAAGTTGATTAAGTGGATTTAAAGTGTTGGAAACTTGTAATCTTTAATTTATTTTTGTTTGTGCAATTCGGTTTCTTGAGTTTAAGTAGGTAAATATGAAAATGAAATTTTTTTGAAAGTGATTATGTGTTGTATAAGTGATTTAGTGTTGGTTAAGTAAAAATTTGTGAATGTTGTTTGGCCTTGAGGTGCAATTCGGCTAAGGCATGTTTAGTAGGATAGGAATTTATTTTACTAAATACTAAGTGATATGTGAGAAGTATATGACCTATGTAAAGATAAAAGCTAAGTGTTTGTGTTTATTTTTAAGTGTTTGGTTTGGAACCAGGTTTGCTTACTAAATAGTGTTACTTGATGCTTGATGCCTATGTGCTTATTTGTTTAAATTTATAAAATACATAGAGTAACATGAGCTACTTGAGTATATGGATTTATGTGTTAGGGTTTTGTGTGTCGTTAAGGAAATTAAACGATACTTGAAGGGTATTATTGCTTATCTGCTAAACTTGTAAGAAATTAATTGATTTTAAGTTTATTTGCTTTGATTTATTTGGAATTTATTGGTTATGTTTGGTGGTTGTCCTAAGTTTTATTTTATTGATAAAGCTTGAATAATTTTAAAGTGTTAAAATGTTTGTCTTGAGCTAAAGAATGATTTGAAGCGAAAAGTACTTTTACGTTGTTTTCGGATTTTATTAAAGTGATTTTGCGAAACAGTTATTTGCTGTCCAGAACTGTTAAAGTGTGTTCTTGATTTTTAAAATGTGTTCAAGAGATGTAAACCAAAGCTTTTAAGTGGTATTTGATTTAGGAAAAAGCTGGATTGAAAACGGTGAATTTTTCGGTGTTTTTAGATATGAATAAGGTGCTGTCCAAGGTGGACCAGCAGCCGGTATTCGCTTTTAAAATTTATTTGTGGATTATTTTCAATGTATTTTAAAGTACTTGAGTTGTCGTTTTACTTGGGAACGATTCGAGAAAAAGAAATACGTTTTCGGGTAAAAACAAGAGGATTTATTTTAAGTTTTAAAGTTTTGTGCAAGTAATGAAGAACGAATAAGTTATTTGGAATTTTATATTAATACGTATTGTTTAATTTGAGGAAATAAAGGTACCGCTCTCGAGAGTGATCGTGGAAATCGGAGTTTCGTGGATTCTCAGAGAATTTTTGTTTGTAATCAAGGTGAGAATAATAGCTTATCTGGGATGTATGTCATGCTTAAATGAGTTTAGTTTTGATTGTTTAAATCGGAACCGTGATCGGATAAGGTTAAGTAGTGTGAGGGCAATTGGTATGTGTGATTGTTTGGTTCCTCGCACGAAAGACTAAGATCACTATTGCATTTATGTGTTGTTACTTGATTAATTTATTTGAACCTGAGAATATGCAAATATTATGCCTGCTCATGCACGATTATTCATTCTGTTTTATTATGTTTAGCATGATGCATGCCCTTGAAAAGATGAGATTAGAAAGTGATGAATGAATGCCATGAGTTTGAGGAATTAATGATTGAAAGTGAATTCCTCTGATGAGCACCAAGTTGGATTTATGCTCTCTAAGATGAGTTTGTGTTGGCCACGAGAGTGATGCTCCGTGAGTCCGAGCCCTTAATGAGCAAGTGTTGTTGGAAAAGAATGAATGTTGGAAATGGTGGTTTAATTAGAGGTCGAGGTTCACCAAAGGATGGATAAGGGTGACTCATCCGCAATTAGGTTAATAAGTCTTAATAAAATATTTAAAAGACATTAATAATAATGCGGAGAGATGAGCATGAAGTAGTGGAGAGGAAGATACCTTGTCTATCTGCGGATATTCAGAAGTGTGATTGAGATAGGGGACGATGATGACGGTGACTCATCAAGAAACCTAGGGTGCTTTTCTAGGTAGAACTAGACTATATGTGATCGGGACTTAAGACCTAAGGGATCGTAGCATGTTCTGCACCGCGAACTAGAAAAGTACTGTCGCCCCCTTGATCAAATCTGAAGCGGTGAGAGAGAACCTAAACAAGGCAGGCAGATCGATTTGTTGTTGGGACCTTGCGGTATCGCTTAAAATATTAATTGTCTTAATGACTGACCTGTACGGTTGTGGTCTTGACAAGTATATTATACGCTTTTGGATTTCCTCGACTGTTCGACCGGCGTGGGTTATGGTTCCTGAACGTCCTGTTTGCTTCCGACTAGGTGTTGGAGGATATGGAGGAGATGTAGACGTGAGTGCCGATTAGATAATTACCCCAGTGAAGATTTAAAATACCCTGACATCATTGGTGATAAGAATTCCAATAAGACTTAATAAAGTACAGTAACAAAGTTAATTGCTCATGATGATTAATAGTGTGGTGCTGGGATTGATGGAAGTGAACTTGTAATAGGCTTGATGATGTGAGATCAATGAATTATTTATCTGATAATGATGATGATGATTCTGCATTCTAGCGGGGGGAGCGTGGGAAGCTACCCCTGATGGCTGGATCTAGAGAGGCCCGACTCGGTTGGAGATCAGTGACACGGAGCACAGGTTGAGAGGTGCAAGGATCGACTTGCAAATTGGTCGCGTTACCCTAAGAGACTACATGGATGGTGGCCCTCGAACTTACTACGCACGTGGTTTGCAGCCTGAACCGCCTGCGGAGGTGAAGACCGAGGAGGAGGAGATAGCACCGCAGGATGATGACGATCAGCCGACAGCTTAGGGAGTCTCGTGGGTGTTGTGGCTAGGGTGTTTTTATTTTTGTTTGGGTCTTGTCTCAACTGAGGAGAGTCATGCTCTGGATATCTAATGATGTAATTAACTTTATCTTTTGGTGTATTTTGGGACATGGTGTCCACAACTCTTTTATGTTGATTAATTAACTGCCTTTAGAGACTTATGTAATTATGAAGTACGTACGGATTTTATGTGGCAATGTTAAAATGCAAAGTAAGTATTTTGGTGTGGTTCGGTGGATGTGTAATGTGTTTCGTAACAACTCGATTTTGTGTATGGCAGTGTTAATTATTCTTTTGACAAGCCGAACAATGCAATCTTTTTGCGAATAGTTAAAGTTAATGGATTTTGGAAATAAGTAAAATGAACCAAGCAAAGTACTATACGTGTATACAATTGTGTACTAAAAAAAATCGACCCTTATTTTTACTAATATTTTAATGAATAAAATGCAATATTTTTGGGAAACAAAATCGAGGTGTTACATAAAGTTTTTTAAATTTCTTTACAAAAAATTAATTGATAAGATAGAAATAACAAGAGAAAAAGAAATTAAAGACGCAACGGTCATAATTATATGAGAGTACAGATGACTTTGTTTTGTCTTCATTATATTTATTATCAATTTTGCTTTTTATAGCCCTATAATGGCATATCTTTTTATTTTTAGCAAACAAAGGAAAGCTTATGTTGTGAAGACACATTTAGACATTTCTATTTCTTTTATGTTATAATTAAGACATTGAACGAGAACCCCAGAACCAAACGTTGACATGATGTGTTAATGAGTCATCAAACAACCAATTATATATCTTAAATAGAAGTGAGATTGTAATTGAAACTTGAGACAAGGAAGAGAGAAAATAAAAACACCACCAACAAGAAAGGACAAAGGAAATGGCAAATAAATGTGTTGCGTTGTTGGTTGTGTGCTTTGTAGTTGCTATACCTTTCTTCTTACCAATTGTTGTGGCTGATTTGTCTCCGAGGGAACAATGTGTTGAAGATTGCAAAAAGACATGCAAATTCTACAATATCTTTTGCAATCCCCAATGTTTACAGCAATGTGGTTATTAAAGTAAGTTAATGACTTATCTTATTCTCACCATCTAATGCACCTTTTAATAAATTTCTTAGCTAGTGTTGCATTTTTTAGTGCCTCAATTACAATTGTGATTTATTCTACATAGTCGGTATTAAATTAGAAGAAGAAAAAAATTAGATAAATGAAAATGATTTTATTTTTATGTATCCCACTTGTGAATGAATGAGAAAGTTGGATTTTAACCAAAACAGAAGAATATGTCTTACATAATTCCATATCTGTCCAAACACTATCTTATTATACCTTTAGTTTTTACGCAATATATTTTTTACGGTCATCATTATTTGTAAAAAACAATCAATAAATAAAACACTTTTCTTAGCTTCCTTGTGGTCCAAAATCGGTTTTCTCTACAAACTTCACTTTCATGAACACAATTCCAAAACCAGCATTTTCTCTTCAATCTTAACCTTCATTCCAAGTAAACAAAATACAAATGCTTTCTCCCTGTTACCATTATCTTAAATCGGTTTGCGTAATTAAATCAAGGGGGAGTTTTTCATTATAATTTATAAACACGTTCATAATTAAAAAAAACTAATAACAACAACAAACATAAGAATTAATCACCTTAAATAAACAAATATACGCTTTCCTGCACCTTTTCTATATGGAAATTCGATTCTGCCAATAAACATCAAGGAAACGTTTTCCTCTTCAAATATCTACTCATTTAAAATCAACAAAATTCTCTTTCTCATAACTACTCATAATGTGTCTCATTATAACAAATCAAGTCAAAAACCTTTCCCATGTGACCCTATAAAATTTAGCCAACAACAACAATAATTAGGAGATTCATAATGTCATAATAAACTTCATATATATGCTATATTCTAAAGTAAATAACCAACTACAAATATCCATACTTCCATACAATAAGAAAAACAAAAGAAACACATATAACAATGACAATTGTTATAAATAGAATATGTTGACGATGGTTGTGTCGTGGTAAAATTTTGTGCTTTAAAAGCAATTGTTTACTGGGTACCATGATACAACTATATCAACCACTCTAGCTCCCGCACAATAGTACTCTAACTTATGCACTCAAGGTAAGGAACTTTGAATCTCACAGGGTTAAGTTGCTAATGGAAGGAAGGAAAGGAAGAAGAAAGGCTACCTGTTTTCGTTTTCTATGTATATATAAGTCTAAAAATGATTGCCTTTCATTGCCACAGCCATAACATCTGCATCAGCCACAAAAGTTATGGCTCATTAGCCCAGGAAATCGTTTCAACCATTAACCCAAAAACAACTAATTCATTAACCAAGAAATGACTAAATTATGGAGCCATTAATCTATAATGGCTAAGCGCTAAAAATGTGATAAGAAAAAAGGATCTGTCCACCCTTTACCCCACACGAAAGAACAAATTAATAGTGGTGGGGCACATTCTAGAACATGTGGCTATTGGGCTCAACATGACCGCAACAAAAACCCCAATTAGATTTTTGCTTGAGTAATACAAATAATAGAATATAAAGGATTATGGTTAACATGGGATGAGCAATGTGGGAATTGGGATTTTCATGAGAATGAAATTATTCTAACTTCAACATCATTTCAAATTTGATGGAAATCAAAATCACTCTTTTGGAGGCAGTTAGTCTTTCAAGATAAAATTAGGATAGAGCGAACTAAGTTACCAAAATATCGTTTCGTGAATCACTCTATTCGAATTAAAAACAAAAAAAATTAGTTAAATTCAAATTCATAGAATTTTTTTATAACTTATGTGCTAGTAAATTTTAATTTTCTACTTAAAATGTCTCAAAACCATATGTTGAATAGTTTTCCTTGATCAAAAGTCCATATTCGAAAAACTAATTTAAAACACCAAAAATATAATGTTAAGTGAATACAAACTCTAAGTAAATTCAAAAATTTCTACAAATATTATGAAAATATTCAAGAATGGTTATAAGACATCTAATATGATACATATGATATAAAAAAAAATTTTACGGCTCTCTATACCTACGTAAAGGCTTAAAAATAAAATTTTGCATCTTTAAAAGGGAACTATAGTTTTTCGTAACAAAGATACACAAACCAAAACTTATTTTAATTTCACTAAAAATATCAATTTGAAACTCATGATTCGATCATAATTTCAATGATTCACTCCAAGCACATAAACATTGCATGAAGTTTCTTATTTAACCAAATTAAGTTTGGAGAAAATTGGGGTGTTTTAAAGAAGCCCATTACGGCAAAGAAGAGGAAAATGAATGGGATAGACTTTATAGTACTGTGTGTAGATATTTTTGATTTTTTCTATTTAGTCCTTAATAATTATATTTTAAAGACAAATTAGCACAAAAATTAAACTGTGGTGCATATTTGCAAACGGCATAAAGTTTAAGATGTTTGTATGAACATTTCTTAATTTATATTTATAGTTTTATATTAATATTAGTGCTTTTATTTTAATTTTTTTAGGTATTATATAAAATGATTGTCATCACTTCCATTTTTTAGATTTAAATGGTATTTACTCATGATATAAATTTTGATACAATAGTGATAATAGTGATAAAATCTTATAACTATATACTTAATGAGTTTTTTAAATACCATATTATAGTTGTTTATACAATGTAACATTTGAGCTTTATTTACAAATAATACATTGAGTAATTTGTGTTTTATATCACGCATGGATTACTTATGATATACGTAACATAGGGGAATAACATACTATGCAGGTTGGACACTAATGACGCAAGTAAAAAAGATCGGAGGAAGATGTCAATTGAACGTGAACGACCCCAAAAATCACCTTCTATCATAAATTAACTTATTGTACAATGTGAAATATGAGCAAATATGGATGCTTTTCTGCATAAATTATTATCCTTAACGCATTTGTCCATTTGTTCATTTGTTCATGACACACTGTGAAATCTTTGATACACTTATAAGCTATCAGACCTGTATTGTATGTATAGGGTTTGTTAGAAAAATAAGTTGAAGATGGTTGTGTCGTGGTAAAATCCACTACCTTAAAAACAAGATTTCCGGATAGTCGAGGGGCAACTATACCAACCGGTTCTTGCTCCCAAGGTTAGCACAACAGTTCTCTAACTCGTGTACTTGAGGCAGAGAACTTGGAATCTCACGAAGTTGTTGGAAACCAACAATCGGCCTAACATTATACTAGAGGAGGGGTGAATAGTAGTTTGAAGCAGTGATAGCAATTTCTCGGATATAATTGAAATAGATTAAAATGATGTTTGTTGTTTTCATAAAATAGTTGGATTTAGTGCCGAGCAGAATGAGATAATCGGTTATCTAGGCTGACCACCGATTATCTAACCTGCAACACACAAAAACCAGTTTTGCAGCGAAATCTTAGCAAACACAAATCAACCAATATGATGTTCGGCCAGACCGACTAAAATGCTTGGAAAGTGCAAAATACTCGGACAATGCAGTAAACAGATAAAGTGCAGAAAGCAGTAAAGAGAAAGCGATAAAAGAAGAGGCACAAGAATATTTATACTGGTTCACTCTCACCCACTTGAGAGCTACGTCCAGTCCTCCCTAAACCTTAGGGAGCTTTTAATTAAAATCAAATTGATAAAATTACACGGGAACTATTGAATGAACCTCACTCAACCTAACCCTTCCAAGAGAGTACCAAACTCTTGGATTCTACCCAATTTGATACCGGTAGGAAGAACCTCTGCCAAAGCCTCCTTGAAACCTTCAAGTAGCTCCACCAGGCGAAGAACCTCTTCGACTTCTGCTTAGGAACCTCCTAAGACATCTCTGGTGAACAGTAACAGTAATGATGTGTGGCTCCAAAATTGAACTCAGTCACGTATGAATGTGACAGTGTGAATAGTAACTAAGTTTCAGACTTTTGAAAGGATTGGCAGAGAGAGTGAGTGTTTCAGATTCTGATTTCTTGTTCCAGGTTCTCTGTGATGTTGGAGGAGGCAATCACTTTTTATTCACGAAAATCCCCAAGAATCAGGGAGGAATAAAAATCACCACGTGATTAATTAATGTTGAGGAGGTTCCCTCTCCAATAGTCATATTCTGATTTGGTTTAATTTTGAATCAGATCTTTCATTTATTGCCAATTCCTTTATGGACAGATTCAGATGATTAGCGAGCTCCGAGCTTCCAGTTGGACTGAGCTTCCACAACGGATAACTTGATGAGAACCGTGCTTGTGCTTTTTAAAGATGCTTGCACAGCCATTGACCAAGTGTGAACCGAGCTTGAGCTTGACCATGATGTCCGAGCTATGGTCGAGCTTTGTATTCGAGATAAAGTTCAATCTTAGTCATCCGAGCTTTGGCCGAGCTTTGCATTCGAGCTTGAGTTCAACTTTGACATTCGAGCTCAGGCCGAGCATTATATGCGAGATTGAACTGAAGTTTGAGATCCGAGCTTAGCCGAGCTTGATATGTGATCTCCGACTGAAATATGATATCCGAGCTTTTTGTCTAGCGTAATATTCAATCTCGAACTGACCTTAGCCGAGCTAAATATTCAATCTCAAACTAAGACTTTATCACTTTAATCTTCCACAATGAAGGCCGAGCTTGACTTTTGTCGAGCTGATTATATAAGATTTTATCGACTACACCAAAGGCTGAGCTGATGGTTCTGCCTTTGTTCATGATTTAACATTTTACTCGTCTGCACAGAAGGCCGAGCTGAACATCTGATGCCCTGATGCTTTACTATTTTACTCGGACATAACGAAGGCCGAGATTATGGTTCGACTGCATTCACTGAGCATCTTCAATCTTGCTTCTGAGTTTATGACTGCTTCTGGTTCAACTCTAGTTCTTCCGAGCATCTTCCGAACTGAGCTTCTTACTTTGTTGCTAGAGAGGCCCAACTCGGTTGGAGATTTGTGACCCGGAGCACAGGTTGAGAGGTGCAAGGATCGACTTGCACATTGGTCGCATTACCCTGAGAGACTACATGGATGGTGGCCCTCGGACTTACTACGCACGTGGTTTGTAGCCTACAACGCCTGCGGAGGTGAAGACTGAGGAGGAGTAGATAGCACCGGAGGATGATGAGGATCAACCGACAGCTTAGGGAGTCTCGTGGGTGTTGTGGCTAGGGTGTTTTTATTTTTGTTTGGGTCTTGTCTCAACTGAGGAGAGTCATGCTCTTGATATCTAATGATGTAATTACCTTTATCTTTTGGTGTATTTTGGGACTTGGTGTCCACAACTCTTTTATGTTGATTAATTAACTGCCTTTAGAGACTTATGTAATTATGAAGTACGTATGGATTTTATGTGGCAATGTTAAAATGCAAAATAAGTATTTTGGTGTGGTTTGGTGGATGTGTAATGTGTTTCGTAACAACTCGATTTTGTGTATGGCGGTGTTAATTATTTTTTTGACAAGCCAAACAATGCAATCTTTTGCGAATAGTTAAAGTTAATGGATTTTGGAAATAAATAAAATGAACCAAGCAAAATACTTGTATACAATTGTGTACTAAAAAAAATCGACCCTTATTTTTACTAATATTTTAATGAATAAAATGCAATATTTTTGGGAAACAAAATAGGGGTGCTAAATTCTTGGTATCAGAGCTATGTTTATCCTTAGTGGCTTTAAGCATAGCCTTATATGCTTGCCTTGTGTGATCTCTAATTGTGTGATTGTGTGTGCGTGTGTGTGAGTTCTGAGTTCTTATGTTTATCTGAAGGAGAAGATGGCTCGTGGTAGACCTCGTGGTTCTTGTCAAGGGAATGCTGGTGGGGTAGCTGATGTTCCAGACCCTGCAGCTTTGAAGGCTCAGATGACTGCTGCGATGACTAGAGTGAATGACAACTTGCATGCTCTGCATCAACAAGCTCAGCAGGATTTCAACAATAAGAATCAGCCTCAGAACGTGGAACCGCAAGGAGTTCGGGGATTGGATGACTTCTGTCGTCGGAATCAGACACAGTTTTTTGGAGCTTTTGCATCGGATGTGGCTCGTGGATGGATTGAGAATTTGGAAAGGATCTTTGATGGAATGGGACAGTGTGATTGTGACACCCTTCCAGATTACCCAAATATAATATAGTATTTATGCTTTATATTGGATAATATATGGACTTGTGCGCTAAGAAAATATGGTAAATAAAATTTTCTTTAAAGTGGGTGCACAATTCATCAAATGGAACTCTTGGAGAATAAATTCTAAAATCCTTTAAAACACTTGTATCGAGTTCGGCGATTTCTAAAACCTTTTCTCAAACAGGATAACATTCGTTCTTTAGAAATTTCTTTACATTTTACAATCAATTGAAGCTACCCATACTTTGTTCAATAAAACTGATACCGTCAATTAATACTTATAGCCGAGCTCTTTTATAAGTTAAATCAGAGTAAGCGGAAATTACTGGACTATGCAACTGATATAATATAAACATAGATTTCCATATATATGAAAGAGTCATAGATACATAGTCCATGAGATAAGTCACCAAGTTCCAAAATATAACAAGTCCATATAAACAGATCTACATTACCATGATACTATAACCGTAGAGTAAAACATATGTACAATATATACATAACCAAAATACAACCCCAGGGATAGTCATGTAGATCCATCAGCATCAGATGCAGTAGTAGTAGCAGCAATAGTCTCCCAAAAACATAGGTAATAAGGTAGTGGCATCATCATCACAGCAGCAGCAGCACATCTCCTCCACACATCGGATCCTCGGATCCACATCATACACCATATACATGTACCTAGGGATCGTCGTCCCTCCAGTCACTCCCAGTAGAATGCACGACAGGCTCGCTCCCACTCTCGTCCTCCACCGGATCCTCCTCGATCTCATCCGAGGGAGAGTGTACCCTACCACTGGGTACCGGGTCAGGTGATGGTGAAACCCTGACTGGGCTCCTCGGATCAGATAGGGGAGTCTCCTCGCGGATGACTCTTGGAGTAAAAGGGTGAGAGCGGGTAGGTTGAAAACGAAAACTATGGTAAGAGCGAGCTGGTCGCATGGGAGGTGGTCCATGATAAGTATAAAACGGGGGTACATGCATAGTGTATATGATGGGAATCCTAAACCTACGAGGACGGAATCGCATTAGCGGGTTAGGGTGATAGAATGCGAACTCTACCTCCCCCTCATACACCGCGCGATGGTCCTCATAGATCCATACGCCACTAGGAAGTGGCCGGATCTCGATGCAAGCAATGTAGCGAGACATCACCTACAAGGGCATAGGGGTAAGCAATTCTACTCACATAATCAATAGAGAATAAATCATGCAACATATGAAAGATAATAATGCATCAATTAATAACAATCACAATTAGCATTTAGCAAGTATCAGATGCACATAGGATGTTCACACTTAATTCAGGTATATCAATTGCATTAGGTGAATGACATGATGCATGACTTTAACTCTCAACTTATCTCCACATTTTCTAAGTCACTCTCTGACGTCCATCCCTGATAACCCAGCACTCCACAGTGCGTTGTATTCCTAGGTATACAACAATTCGTACATTCACCTAGAATGTACACGACAAGCTTGGTATCCATGCCACCCGAGCATATCCCGTCATCCAAACGGATCGTCATCCAAACGATATATCCATATCGGCATCCACAAAGCCGACCACGTCAACGACGTGTCATCAAGCAAGCGTATTGGCACTCCCAGAGGCCCTCCACATGTTTATCGAATCATGAATACGTCCTACCATCCAAACTCCAGAATGAATGCATTTTAGACTTAGGGGAAATTGATTAATACATTACTTGCCACCTAGGCTTAATTTTCAAAATGGATCGTCACCGAACGATCTATTTGTATTTATCAATTTCTCTAAGTCTTTGATCCCTTGAATTATCCTTAATAATTCCTTAATTAATTAAGTTAGAATTGAAAATGATGTTTTCAGATTCTGGGCATTTTACTCGAGTAAAGTTCAGAATACTCGAGTGTTCTGGAGATTTTCCAGATTACTCGAGTGTTCTTAAGCTTACTCGAGTGTTCATGTCTTTCTGAGGATTTGGGTTTTAATTTCAACAATTTACTCGAGTAGTTCATGAGTTACTCGAGTGTTCTTGGACTTTTCCAGAATACTCGAGTGACTTTGAATGACTCGAGTGTTTGACCTATAACAATTCTCAGTTCATGCCCGATACTCGAGTAACAGACAAAATACTCGAGTGTTCTTATGAAATTTACTTTATTTTGAACACGATTTACTCGAGTACTTTGCCATTTACTCGAGTGTTTCGCAGCTGACAGTATTGAAAACTGGTTTTAACATGCCATTTTCATTTCTACTCAATTTAAGTCCATTTTAGGGATCAACAGAGTTAACATATCATTAATCAAACATGTTACAACACTTATTTCAATTCAAAACACAGAAATGACAGAGAAATCATTGATTATGCATAAAAAGGCATTTTAACAAATCAATACCTCAAATCACACAATAAGCATAATATTCATGAAACAAAGCTCATTTAAGTTCACATGCATGATAACAAACTTGCTCAATACGAATTTAGAGCATGGATTGGTCTCCAAACCAAAGTTCCTATAGAATCTAAGCCCTTAGAGCCTCTTGGTGGCTCTCTAACACATTTAATGGATTTCAAACTCTATCTAGTGAATATAATTACTTCCCCTTACCTCTCAGATGTTTTCCAAACGAAACTTGGCAAGAAAGAGAATCCAAACTCCTCAGACCAACTTCAAGAACCATGAGCAGAGCATTTTGAGTACCATACCAAAATGGAATTGGTTTGTACATGGAACAGAGATTTAAATTGGGGAAAATTCGATTTATTAACTCTATGCAACATGAACTCACTAAAGGAATTAAGTTTGAGACTCAGGGATTCACGAGCTTACTGAAATCGATGATCAAAGTAAGCTCCAGACACCAACTCGAGCAAGAACAGCTTCACTTCAATTCTTCAATTCTCTTAGCTTACTCACTCAAATCTCACGATTTCACTCTCTATACAAAGCTCAAGATGTAAGCTTTGTATTTGTGTTTGGTTTGTGTTTCAAATCAATGTAGAGAAGGAGAATCGAAGCTCACAACTCAGAAACCCTAACTTCTTCAATTTCAACAAAGTTAAGCAAAATTCTTGGCTAAGGGTTGAAGATGAGCTTTTATAGGCATAGAGAGGCATCATGCGTCGCGACACGACTGCCATGGAGGTGGCTTGAAGACGATTTCGTGTCAACGAAAGGAATCGTTGGCTGTGACTCATCAAACGCACTAACTCGTGCAGTTTGACCCAGAATACTCGAGTGTTTCTGATAATACTCGAGTATTTTACCCAGATTTTGAAAAATAATTATTTTATTTACTTTCCCTCCAAAACCTTTCCTATAATTGCTTCTAGGTCCCAACCCAGGGACTAATATGCAAAATATACATTTTAGGCATTTAAATTATTTATTAAATAAT
This sequence comes from Crotalaria pallida, assembly GCA_037953625.1. Lineage (NCBI taxonomy): Eukaryota > Viridiplantae > Streptophyta > Magnoliopsida > Fabales > Fabaceae > Crotalaria > Crotalaria pallida. The sequence continues at coordinate 33,274,042 of CM075653.1, forward strand.
TTCTCACATGCAAGCTAATTATATACACACATATTTTAATCAAGGATTAATTTGAAAACTATTAATTATAATTAAATTATAATTAACATTTCATTAATCGGGGATTAAAATTTTGGGGTGTTACACTACTCCCCCACTTACAAGGAATTTCGTCCCCGAAATTCAACTCATACAAACAAGTCAGGATAATCCTGACGCATCTTATTCTCTAACTTCCAAGAGGATTCTATTACATCTCCACAAACCCAGACAACTTTGACCAGATGAATATCCTTCCCTCTCAGCTGCTTGATTCTCCGATCTTCGATGCGAACTGGCACAGCTTTGAAGGTTAGGTTCTCATGAACTTCTAAGTCATCCGGTTGGATTCTAAGGACAATGGTGGGATCATGGACATATTTCTTCAATTGAGACACATGGAATACATTATGGAGATTGGCTAATGATGGAGGCAAAGCTAATTGATAGGCTACTGGGCCGATTCTTTTTAGAATTTGATAGGGACCAATAAACTTAGGTGATAGTTTCTGGGTTTTTAAGGCTCTACTAACACCTTTGGTTGGTACAATCCTAATCAACACGGGTCTCCTTTGGTAAACTCTAAAGGTTTCCTTCTCCTATCAGCATAGCTTTTCTGCCTACTCTGAGCCGTCTTCATCTTCGCTTGAATCATCTTGATCTGCTCCGTGGTCTCTTGCACAAAATCTGGCCCAATCAGAGAACTCTCCCCCACTTGAAACCAGCATAACGGCGTCTGACACTTTCGTCCATACAGAGCTTCAAATGGTGCCATTCCAATACTCGCGTGATAGTTGTTGTTGTACGTGAATTCCACAAGTGGCAACATTTGTTCCCAATTCTCTCGTTCTTCCAATGCACAAGCCCGCAGAATGTCTTCTAATGACTGAATAGTCCTCTCCGTCTGACCATCCGTCTGGGGGTGGATGCAGAACTCAGTTTCAACCTTGAACCCAAGGCTCTATGCAGATCTTGCCAGAACTTCGACGTAAACCTCGGATCACGATCAGACACAATGCTCGATGGTACCCCATGAAGACGAACAACTTCCTTGATGTACAATTGAGTGAGCTTTTCCAATGAGTAGCGCATATTCACGGGAATGAAATGCGCTGATTTGGTCAACCGATCCACGATCACCCAGATTGCATCATGACCAGTAGATGTCTTTGGCAATCCCGACACAAAATCCATCGAGATGCTATCCCATTTCCACAACGGGATCTCTAACGGAAGTAACTCTCCTCCTGGCCTTTGATGTTCCACCTTGGCCTTTTGACATACCAAACAACATGCCACATATTCAGCTACATCTCTCTTCAAACCAGGCCACCAAAATAGCTTCTTTATGTCCTGGTACATTTTAGTGGCTCCCGGATGCATACTCATCTTACTCTTATGCGCTTCATCCAAAATCATCTTTCTTACTTCCAAATCATCAGGCACACAAATCCTCGTTTTAAAGCGAAGGATTCCATCCTTTCCTTCTTGAAATTCCAACGCCTTACCTTCTTGCATCAACTTCCTATTTTCCATGAGTTTCTCATCCTTGTGTTGCAATTCCCGTATCCTTTGCAGAAACTCGTTAGCAATCTGCAGCATCCCCAACATGATACTTGTCGGCTCCACTTGCATCGTCAGACTCAAATCCCGAAACTCCTCTATCAGTGCAGCTTCTCTGACCATCATCGCACTGATATGCATCGCCTTTCTACTCAATTGCTCAGCCATAACATTAGCCTTCCCAGGATGGTAATGAAGTTCAAACTCATAATCCTTCAAAAACTCCATCCATCGACGTTGCCTCATATTCAACTCCTTTTGATCAAAGAGGTACTTTAAACTCTTATGGTCACTAAACACCCGGAACGTAGTGCCATAGAGATAGTGCCTCCAGATCTTTAAGGCAAACACCACAGCTGCCAACTCCAGATCGTGAGTTGGGTAGTTCATCTCATGAACCTTTAGCTGTCTCGAGGCGTAGGCGACAGCTTGCCCATCCTGCATCAAAACACAACCAAGTCCCTGTTTCGACGCATCACAATACACATCGAAACTCTTTTGTGTATCGGGTAGAACTAATACAGGAGACGATGTCAACCTTTCCTTCAACTCCCTAAAACTCCTTTCACACTTCTCGTCCCACAGGAATGGTTGATCTTTCCGAGTCAACTTTGTCAGAGGTAGTGCGATCTTCGAGAAACCTTCGATAAACCTTCTATAATACCCAGCCAATCCGAGAAAACTTCTAACCTCCGTGACCGACTTCGGTTGCTCCCATTGCAAAACCGAGCTTACCTTCATCGGATCAACTGCAATTCCTTTATCTGAAATCACATGCCCCAAAAACTTAACCTCCTTCGGCCAGAACTCACACTTTGTAAGTTTGGCGTACAGCTGCTTCTCCTTCAAGATGCTCAACACTACCCTCAAATGCTCAGCATGCTCTTCGGGGCTCTTGGAGTAGATCAGAATATCGTCAATGAACACAACCACGAATGAATCTAGATAAGGTCTAAAGATTCGATTCATGTAGTCCATGAAGATAGCTGGTGCATTAGTCAATCCGAATGGCATTACGACATACTCATAATGTCCGTATCGAGATCGAAATGCAGTCTTAGAGATATCCTCCTCTCTAATTCTGATCTGATGGTACCCCGACCTCAAATCAATCTTGGAAAATACTGAAGCCCCAAGCACTTGATCCATAAGGTCATCTATCCGTGGCAACGGATACTTGTTCTTGATGGTGACCTTATTAAGTTGTTGGTAGTCGATGCACATCCTCATGCTACCATCTTTCTTCTTGACGAATAAGACAGGAGCACCCCAAGGTGACACGCTTGCTCGAATCATCTGTTTCTGCAGCAGCTCCTCAATCTGCTTCTTCATTTCCGCCATTTCCGGTGGTGCCATTCTATAGGGAGCGATAGAAATGGGACCAGCTCCCGGAATTAGGTCGATACCAAATTCAATCTCCCTTCTTGGTGGCAAACCAGGAATCTCATCAGCAAATACTTCCGGAAACTCTCGGACAACAGGAATTTCTTCCATCCTTGGACCATCTCCTACCACCTCAGCATTGAACAGACACACATAGCCCGATGGTTTTGGGTTTCTATAGGAAACCAGTTTTCTATCACAATCAATGATCACTTGGTTCCGACTTAGCCAGTCCATCCCCAAGATCACATCTAATTGTGCCAAGGGTAAGCAGATCAAATCTACTGTAGAGGTTTGTCCTAACACTTCTATACAACAGTTAAAACATGCTCTAGAAACAACTACAGGAGCATTAGTAGGGGTTTCTACTCTGAGAGTATAAGACATCTCAGACACAATCAAGCCTAAATGGTCTACACATTCATATGAAACAAATGAATGTGTTGCACCAGAGTCAAACAAAACATGGCAAAACTGACCATTAAGCAAGTATTTACCTTGCACCAGATCAGAGGATCGATTCGCTTCCACACCACTAAGGGTGAAGACCCTTCCTTGAGTCACCGGTCTATCAGCAGTTCCTCCTGAGTTGACTTTTGCTGACTCCTTGCAATCTCTTGCGAAATGCCCCGACTTTCCACAATTGAAGCAACCACTTGTTCCCCAACATACCCTACCATAGTGATTGTGCTTGCACTTGTCGCAGAATGGAGCCTCGCTCCGATAATTCCTTCCCTCAGAACCACCAACTTTACCCTTGCCTTTCCCTCTACGATCATATGGAGCTTTGCCTCTATTGTTAAAACCCTTTCGTCTCTGTGATCCATATCCTTGATTGTCCTTCTTCTCTGGCACTTGCATCTCCTCAGCCTTGGTGTCATCCTCATACATCCTACACATATCCACCAGTGCAGGAAAACTTTGAATCCGCTGGTAACTGAAAATTGACTTCAACTTTGGCCTCAATCCACCTTCAAACTTGATGCACTTGCTCCTCTCGTCTGGATTGTTCTGGTAGTATGGAGAGTACTTCATCAGCTCTTCAAACTTTGTCGCGTACTCGCCCACACTCATGTTCCCTTGCTTCAACTGCAGGAACTCCACCTCCTTTTTCCTTCTCAGATCTTCAGGAAAATATTTCTGGAGAAACTTCTCCATAAATACTCCCCAACTTATCTCCCTTCCTTCATATTGCAGAAGTTGCATGGTGTGATTCCACCAATTCTCGGCCTCATCCTCCAGCATGTAAGTTGCATACGCCACCTTCTGAGCATCCGAACACTCCAACGTTCTCAAAATCTTGTCCATAGTGTGAATCCACTTATTGGCCTCTTCCGGTTTAAATCCTCCTTCAAACTTTGGTGGATTACAACTTCTAAAATCAGCCAGAGTCTTCGCCTCAGTGTTTCCCATATTACACTGGTGAGGCGGATTAGCCGGTTGAGATGGTTGCTGAGACTGCCTTTGCATAGCTTCCAATACCGTGGTGATTCGCTCCAACATCGCGTTGGTGTGATTTTGGTTTCTAGTTGCCATATTAGACCTGCGCTATGGGCTTACGGTCACATATGTTGAACTAAAGAAACTTCCATTACACCACCTATACTAAGGCTCTATCCTAAGCTTATTAAATCTACAAGCAATTGCGTCTTGTACTCAAAAGAGACAAGATACAAACAATTCAGGGTATTCAAACCTTTAACAATCAAAATAACAGCATTCAAGGTAATAAGTGCTTTGGAGATACCTGCTTGACGTTGATGACTACCTTTCTGGAACCACTTCTACTACTACAGGATCTGACTTTTGCTCTGATACCACTCAGTGTGACACCCTTCCAGATTACCCAAATATAATATAGTATTTATGCTTTATATTGGATAATATATGGACTTGTGCGCTAAGAAAATATGGTAAATAAAATTTTCTTTAAAGTGGGTGCACAATTCATCAAATGGAACTCTTGGAGAATAAATTCTAAAATCCTTTAAAACACTTGTATCGAGTTCGGCGATTTCTAAAACCTTTTCTCAAACAGGATAACATTCGTTCTTTAGAAATTTCTTTACATTTTACAATCAATTGAAGCTACCCATACTTTGTTCAATAAAACTGATACCGTCAATTAATACTTATAGCCGAGCTCTTTTATAAGTTAAATCAGAGTAAGCGGAAATTACTGGACTATGCAACTGATATAATATAAACATAGATTTTCATAAATATGAAAGAGTCATAGATACATAGTCCATGAGATAAGTCACCAAGTTCCAAAATATAACAAGTCCATATAAACAGATCTACATTACCATGATACTATAACCCTAGAGTAAAACATATGTAAAATATATACATAACCAAAATACAACCCCAGGGATAGTCATGTAGATCCATCAGCATCAGATGCAGTAGTAGTAGCAGCAGTAGTCACCCAAAAACATAGGTAATAAGGTAGTAGCATCATCATCACAGCAGCAGCAGCACATCTCCTCCACACACCGGATCCTCGGATCCACATCATACACCATATACATGTACCTAGGGATCGTCGTCCCTCCAGTCACTCCCAGTAGAATGCACGACAGGCTCGCTCCCACTCTCGTCCTCCACCGGATCCTCCTTGATCTCATCCGAGGGAGAGTGTACCCTACCACTGGCTACCGGGTCAGGTGATGGTGAAACCCTGACTGGGCTCCTCGAATCAGATAGGGGAGTCTCCTCGCGGACGACTCTTGGAGTAAAAGGGTGAGAGCGGGTAGGTTGAAAACGAAAACTATGGTAAGAGCGAGCTGGTCGCATGGGAGGTGGTCCATGATAAGTATAAAACGGGGGTACATGCATAGTGTATATGATGGGAATCCTAAACCTACGAGGACGGAATCGCATTAGCTGGTTAGGGTGATAGAATGCGAACTCTACCTCCCCCTCATACACCGCGCGATGGTCCTCATAGATCCATACGCCACTAGGAAGTGGCCGGATCTCGATGCAAGCAATGTAGCGAGACATCACCTACAAGGGCATAGGGGTAAGCAATTCTACTCACATAATCAATAGAGAATAAATCATGCAACATATGAAAGATAATAATGCATCAATTAATAACAATCACAATTAGCATTTAGCAAGTATCAGATGCACATAGGATGTTCACACTTAATTCAGGTATATCAATTGCATTAGGTGAATGACATGATGCATGACTTTAACTCTCAACTTATCTCCACATTTTCTAAGTCACTCTCTGACGTCCATCCCTGACAACCCAGCACTCCACAGTGCGTTTTATTCCTAGGTATACAACAATTCGTACATTCACCTAGAATGTACACGACAAGCTTGGTATCCATGCCACCCGAGCATATCCCGTCATCCAAATGGATCGTCACCGAACGATCTATTTGTATTTATCAATTTCTCTAAGTCTTTGATCCCTTGAATTATCCTTAATAATTCCTTAATTAATTAAGTTAGAATTGAAAATGATGTTTTCAGATTCTGGGCATTTTACTCGAGTAAAGTTCAGAATACTCGAGTGTTCTGGAGATTTTCCAGATTACTCGAGTGTTCTTAAGCTTACTCGAGTGTTCATGTCTTTCTGAGGATTTGGGTTTTAATTTCAACAATTTACTCGAGTAGTTCATGAGTTACTCGAGTGTTCTTGGACATTTCCAGAATACTCGAGTGACTTTGAATGACTCGAGTGTTTGACCTATAACAATTCTCAGTTCATGCCCGATACTCGAGTAACAGACAAAATACTCGAGTGTTCTTATGAAATTTACTTTATTTAGAACACGATTTACTCGAGTACTTTGCCATTTACTCGAGTTTTTCGCAGCTGATGTAACACCCCAAAATTTTAATCCCCGATTAATGAAATGTTAATTATAATTTAATTATAATTAATAGTTTTCAAATTAATCCTTGATTAAAATATGTGTGTATATAATTAGCTTGCATGTGAGAAATTATTTAATAAATAATTTAAATGCCTAAAATGTATATTTTGCATATTAGTCCCTGGGTTGGGACCTAGGAGCAATTATAGGAAAGGTTTTGGAGAAAAAGTAAATAAAATAATTATTTTTCAAAATCTGGGCGAATTACTCGAGTATTACTCAGAATACTCGAGTAATCTGGGTCAAACTGCACGAGTTAGTGCGTTTGATGAGTCACAGCCAACGATTCCTTTCGTTGACACGAAAACGTCTTCAAGCCACCTCCATGGCAGTCGTGTCGCGACGCATGATGCCTCTCTATGCCTATAAAAGCTCATCTTCAACCCTTAGCCAAGAATTTTGCTTAACTTGTTTGAAATTGAAGAAGTTAGGGTTTCTGAGTTGTGAGCTTCGATTCTCTTTCTCTACATTGATTTGAAACACAAACCAAACACGAATACAAAGCTTACATCTTGAGCTTTGTATAGAGAGTGAAATCGTGAGATTTGAGTGAGTAAGCTAAGAGAATTGAAGAATTGAAGTGAAGCTGTTCTTGCTCGAGTTGGTGTCTGGAGCTTACTTTGATCATTGATTTCGGTAAGCTCGTGAATCCCTGAGTCTCAAACTTAATTCCTTTAGTTAGTTCATGTTGCATAGAGTTAATAAATCTAATTTTCCCCAATTTAAATCTCTGTTCCATGTACAAACCAATTCCATTTTGGTATGGTACTCAAAATGCTCTGCTCATGGTTCTTGAAGTTGGTCTGAGGAGTTTGGAGTCTCTTTCTTGCCAAGTTTCGTTTGGAAAACATCTGAGAGGTAAGGGGAAGTAATTATACTCACTAGATAGAGTTTGAAATCCATTAAATGTGTTAGAGAGCCACCAAGAGGCTCTAAGGGCTTAGATTCTATAGGAACTTTGGTTTGGAGACCAATCCATGCTCTAAATCTGTAATGAGCAAGTTTGTTATCATGTATGTGAACCTGAATGAGCTTTGTTTCATGAAGATTATGCTTATTGTGTGATTTGAGGTATTGAGTTGTTAAAATGCCTTTTTGTGCATAATCAATGATTTCTCTGTCAATTCTGTGTTTTGAATTGAAATAAGTGTTGTAACATGTATGATTAATGATATGTTAACTCTGTTGATCCCTGAAATGGACTTAAATTGAGTAGAAATGAAAATGGCATGTTAAAACCAGTTTTCAATACTGTCAGTTGCGGAACACTCGAGTAAATGGCAAAGAACTCGAGCGAATCGTGTTCAAAATAAAGTAAATTTCATAAGAACACTTGAGTATTTTGTTTTTCCTACTCGAGTAACGGGCATGAACTGAGAATTGTAATAGGTCAAACACTCGAGTCATTCAAAGTCACTCGAGTATTCTGGAAAAGTCCAAGAACACTCGAGTAACTCATGAACTACTCGAGTAAATTATTGAAAGTAAAACCCAAATCCTCAGAAAGACATGAACACTCGAGTAAGCTTAAGAACACTCGAGTAATCTGGAAAATCTCCAGAACACTCGAGTATTCTGAACTTTACTCGAGTAAAATGCCCAGAGTCTGAAAACATCATTTTCAATTCTAACTTAATTAATTAAGGAATTATTAAAGGTAATTCAAGGGATCAAGACTTAGAGAAATTGATCAATACAATTCGATCGTTTGGTGACGATCCTTTTTGATAAAAATTAAGCCTAGGTGGCTAGTAAAGTATTAATCAATTTCCCCTAAGTCTAAAATGCATTCATTCTGGAGTTTGGATGGTAGGACGTATTCATGTTCGATAAACATGAGGAGGGCCTCTGGGAGTGCCAATACGCTTGCTTGATGACACGTCGTTGACGTGGTCGGCTTTGTGGATGCCGATATGGATATATCGTTTGGATGACGATCCGTTTGGATAACGGTATATGCTCGGGTGGCATGGATACCAAGCTTGTCGTGTACATTCTAGGTGAATGTACGAATTGTTGTATACCTAGGAATACAACGCACTGTGGAGTGCAGGGTTGTCAGGGATGGACGTTAGAGAGTGACTTAGAAAATGTGGAGATAAGTTGAGAGTTAAAGTCATGCATCATGTCATTCACCTAATGCAATTGATATACATGAACTAAGTGTGAACATCCTATGTGCATCTGATACTTGCTAAATGCTAATTGTGATTGTTATTAATTGATGCATTATTATCTTTCATATGTTGCATGATTTATTCTCTATTGATTATGTGAGTAGAATTGCTTACCCCTATGCCCTTGTAGGTGATGTCTCGCTACATTGCTTGCATCGAGATCCGGCCACTTCCTAGTGGCGTATGGATCTATGAGGACCATCGCGCGGTGTATGAGGGGGAGGTAGAGTTCACATTCTACCACCCTAATCCGCTGATGCTATTCCGTCCTCGTAGGTTTAGGATTCCCATCATATACACTATGCATGTACCCCCGTTTTATACTTATCATGGACCACCTCCCATGCGACCAACTCGCTCTTACCATAGCTTTCGTTTTCAACCTACCCGCTCTCACCCTTTTTCTTCGAGAGTCGTCCGCGAGGAGACTCCCTATCTGATCCGAGGAGCCCAGTCAGGGTTTCACCATCACCTGACCCGGTACCCAATGGTAGGGTACACTCTCCTTCGGATGAGATCGAGGAGGATCCGGTGGAGGACGAGAGTGGGAGCGAGCCTGTCGTGCATTCTACTGGGAGTGACTGGAGGGACGACGATCCCTAGGTACATGTATATGGTGTATGGTGTGGATCTGAGGATCCGGTGTGTGGAGGAGATGTGCTGCTGCTGCTGTGATGATGATGCTACTACCTTATTACCTATGTTTTTGGGAGACTACTGCTGCTACTACTACTGCATCTGATGCTGATGGATCTACATGACTATCCCTAGGGTTGTATTTTGTTTATATATATAGTGTACATATGTTTTACTCTAGGGTTATAGTATTATGGTAATGTAGATCTGTTTATATGGACTTGATATATTTTGGAACTTGGTGACTTATCTCATGGACTAGGTATCTATGACTCTTTCATATATATGAAAATCTATGTTTATATTATATCAGCTGCATAGTCCAGTAATTTCCGCTTACTCTGATTTAACTTATAAAAGAGCTCGGCTATAAGTATTAATTGACGGTATTAGTTTTATTGAACAAAGTATGGGTAGCTTCAATTGATTGTAAAATGTAAAGAAATTTCTAAAGAACGAATGTTTTCCTGTTTGAGAAAAGGTTTTAGAAATCGCCGAACTCGATACAAGTGTTTTAAAGGATTTTAGAAATTATTCTCCAAGAGTTCCATTTGATGAATTGTGCACCCACAATAAAGAAAATTATATTTACCATATTTTCTTAGCGCACAAGTCCATATATTATCCAATAGAAAGTATAATTACTATATTATATTTGGGTAATCCGGAAGGGTGTCACACTTAGTGGTATCAGAGCAAAAGTCAGATCCTGTAGTAGTAGAAGTGGTTCCAGAAAGGTAGCCATCAACATCAAGCAGGTATCTCCAAAGCGCTTATTACCTTGAATGTTGTTATTTTGATTGTTAAAGGTTTGAATACCCTGAATTGTTGTATCTTGTCTCTTTTGAGTACAAGACGCAATTGATTGTATATCTAATAAGCTTAGGATAGAGCCTTAGGATAGGTGGTGTAATGGAAGTTTCTCTAGTTCAACATATGTGACCGTAAGCCCATAGCGCAGGTCTAATATGGCAACTAGAAACCAAAATCACACCAACGCGATGTTGGAGCGAATCACCACGGTATTGGAAGCTATGCAAAGGCAGTCTCAGCAACCATCTCAACCGGCTAATCCGCCTCATCAGTGTAATATGGGAAACACTGAGGCGAAGACTCTGGCTGATTTTAGAAGTTGTAACCCGCCAAAGTTTGAAGGAGGATTTAAACCGGAAGAGGCCAACAAATGGATTCACACTATGGACAAGATTTTGAGAACGTTGGAATGTTCGGATGCTCAGAAGGTGGCATATGCAACCTATATGCTGGAGGATGAGGCTGAGAACTGGTGGAATCACACCATGCAGCTTTTACAATATGAAGGAAGGAAGATAAGTTGGGGAGTATTTATGGAGAAGTTTCTCCAGAAATACTTTCCTGAAGATCTGAGAAGGAAAAAGGAGGTGGAGTTCCTGCAGTTGAAGCAAGGGAACATGAGTGTGGGCGAGTACGCGGCAAAGTTTGAAGAGCTGATGAAGTACTCTCCATATTACCAGAACAACCCAGACGAGAGGAGCAAGTGCATCAAGTTTGAAGGTGGATTGAGGCCAAAGTTGAAGTCAATTTTCAGCTATCAGCGGATTCAAAGTTTCCCTGCATTGGTAGATATGTGTAGGATGTATGAAGATGATACCAAGGCTGAGGAGGTGCAAGTTGTGGAAAAGAAGGACAATCAAGGATATGGACCACAGAGACGAAAGGGTTTCAATAATAGAGGTAAAGGTCCATATGATCGCAGAGGGAAAGGCAAGGGTAAAGTTGGTGGTTCTGAGGGAAGAAATTATCGGAGCGAAGCTCCATTCTGCGACAAGTGCAAACGCAACCATTATGGTCGTGTTTGCTGGGGAACAAGTGGATGTTTCAATTGTGGAAAGCCGGGGCATTTTTCAAGAGATTGCAAGGAGCCAGCCAAGGCCAATTCAAGAGGAGTTGCAGATAGACCGATGACTCAAGGAAGGGTCTTCACCCTTAGTGGTGTGGAAGCGAATCGATCCTCTGATCTGGTGCAAGGTAAATACTTGCTTAATGGTCAGTTTTGCCATGTTTTGTTTGACTCCGGTGCAACGCATTCATTTTTTTAATATGAATGTGTAAACCGCTTAGGCTTGATTGTGTCTGAAATGCGTTATGTTCGTAAGGTAGAAACTCCTACCAATGCTCCTGTAATTGTTTCTAGAGCATGTCTTAACTGTTGTATAGAAGTGTTAGGACAAACCTCTAAAGTAGATTTGATCTGCTTACCCTTAGTACAATTGGATGTGATCTTGGGAATGGACTGGTTGAGTCAAAACCAAGTGATCATTGATTGTGATAGAAGACTCGTGACCTATAGAAACCCAAAACCCTCTGGTTACATATGTCTGTTCAACACCGAGGTGGGAGAAAGTGGTCCGAGGATGGAAGAGATCCCTGTTGTCAGAGATTTCCCGGAAGTTTTTGTTAACGAGATTCCTGGTTTGCCACCAAGAAGAGAGATAGAATTTGGCATCGATCTCGTTCCGGGAGCTGGTCCCATTTCTATCGCTCCCTATAGAATGGCACCACCGGAAATGGCGAAAATGAAGAAGCAGATTGAGGAGTTGCTGCAGAAACAGATGATTCGACCAAGCGTGTCACCTTGGGGTGCTCCTGTCTTATTCGTAAAGAAGAAAGATGGTAGCATGAGGATGTGCATCGACTACCGACAACTTAATAAGGTCACCATCAAGAACAAGTATCCGTTGCCACGAATAGATGACCTTATGGATCAAGTGCGTGGGGCTTCAGTATTTTCCAAGATCGATTTGAGGTCGGGGTACCATCAGATCAGAATTAGAGAAGAGGATATTTCTAAGACTGCATTTCGATCTCGATACGGACATTATGAGTATGTTGTGATGCCGTTCGGATTGACTAATGCACCAGCTATCTTCATGGACTACATGAATCGAATCTTTAGACCTTATTTATATTCATTCGTGGTTGTGTTCATTGATGATATTCTGATTTACTCTAAGAGCCCGGAAGAGCATGCTGAACATTTGAAGATAGTGTTAAGCATCTTGAAGGAGAAGCAGCTGTACGCCAAACTTACAAAGTGTGAGTTCTGGCTGAAGGAGATTAAATTTTTGGGGCATGTGATTTCAGATAAAGGGATAGTAGATGATCCAACGAAAGTAAGTTCGGTTTTGCAATGGGAGCAACCAAAGTCGGCCATGGAAGTCAGAAGTTTTCTTGGTTTGGCTGGGTATTATAGAAGGTTCATCGAAGGTTTCTCGAAGAATGCACTGCCTCTGACGAAGTTGACAAGGAAAGATCAACCGTTCCTATGGGATAAGAAGTGTGAGAGAAGTTTTCGGGAGTTGAAGGAAAGGTTGACATCGTCTCCTGTATTGGTGTTGCCCGATACACAGAAGAGTTTCGATGTGTATTGTGACGCGTCGAAACAAGGTCTTGGGTGTGTCTTGATGCAAGATGGGAAAGTTGTCGCTTACGCTTCGAGACAGCTAAAAGTTCATGAGATGAACTATCCAACTCATGATCTGGAGTTGGCAGCTGTGGTGTTTGCCTTAAAGATTTGGAGGCACTATCTCTATGGCACTACGTTCCGGGTGTTTAGTGACCATAAGAGTTTAAAGTACCTCTTTGATCAAAAGGAGTTGAATATGAGGCAACGCCGATGGATGGAGTTTTTGAAGGATTATGAGTTTGAGATCCATTACCATCCTGGGAAGGCTAACGTTGTGGCGGACGCATTGAGTAGAAAGGCAATGAATATCAGTGCAATGATGGTTAGAGAAGCTGCACTGATAGAGGAGTTTCGGGATTTAAATTTGACGATGCAAGTGGAGCCGACGAGTATCAAGTTGGGGATGTTACAAATTGCTAATGAATTCCTGCAAAGGATTCGAGAATTGCAACACAAGGATGAGAAACTTATGGAGAAGAAGAGGTTAATGCAAGAAGGTAAGGAGTTAGAATTCCAAGAAGGGAAGGATGGAATCCTGCGTTTTAGAATGAGGATTTGTATTCCGGATAATTTGGAAGTAAGGAGAATGATTCTGGATGAAGCGCATAAGAGCAAGATGAGTATGCATCCAGGAGCCACCAAGATGTATCAGGATTTGAAGAAATTATTTTGGTGGCCGGGACTGAAGAAGGACGTAGCTGAGTATGTGGCGTGCTGTTTGGTGTGTCAAAAGGCGAAGGTAGAACACCAAAGGCCAGGAGGAGAGTTGCTTTCTTTAGAAGTTCCTGTATGGAAGTGGGATAGCATCTCGATGGATTTTGTGTCGGGATTGCCAAGGACGTCTACTGGTCATGATGCAATCTGGGTGATCGTGGATCGGTTGACCAAGTCAGCGCATTTCATTCCAGTGAATATGCGCTACTCATTGGAAAAGCTCACTCAGTTGTATATCAAGGAAGTTGTTCGTCTTCATGGGATACCATCAAGTATTGTGTCTGATCGCGATCCAAGGTTCACGTCGAAGTTCTGGCAAGATCTACACAGAGCATTGGGTTCAAGATTGAAGTTAAGCTCTGCATACCACCCTCAGACTGATGCTCAGACGGAAAGAACTATTCAGTCATTGGAAGACATTCTGCGAGCTTGTGCACTGGAAGAACAAGGGAATTGGGAGAAAATGTTGCCACTCGTGGAATTCACTTACAACAATAGTTATCACACGAGTATTGGAATGGCACCATTTGAAGCTCTGTATGGAAAAAAGTGTCAGACGCTGTTATGCTGGTTTCAAGTGGGGGAGAATTCTCTGATTGGACCAGATATTGTGCAAGAGACCACGGAACAGATCAAAATGATACAAGAGAAGATGAGGGCAGCTCAGAGTAGGCAGAAAAACTATGCTGATAGAAGGAGAAAAACCTTAGAGTTTGCTGAAGGAGACCACGTGTTCATTAGGATTGTACCAACCAAAGGTTTTAGTAGAGCCTTGAAAACCCAGAAACTATCACCTAAGTTTATTGGTCCCTATCAAATTCTAAAAAGAATCGGCCCAGTAGCCTATCAATTAGCTTTGCCTCCATCATTAGCCAACCTCCATAATGTATTCCATGTGTCTCAATTGAAGAAATATGTCCATGATCCCACCATTGTCCTTAGAATCCAACCGGATGACTTAGAAATTCATGAGAACCTAACCTTCAAAGCTGTGCCAGTTCGCATCGAAGATCGGAGAATCAAGCAGCTGAGAGGGAAGGATATTCATCTGGTCAAAGTTGTCTGGCTTTGTGGAGATGTAATAGAATCCTCTTGGGAGTTAGAGAATAAGATGCGTCAGGATTATCCTGACTTGTTTGTATGAGTTAAATTTCGGGGACGAAATTCCTTGTAAGTGGGGGAGTAGTGTAACACCCCAAAATTTTAATCCCCGATTAATGGAATGTTAATTATAATTTAATTATAATTAATAGTTTTCAAATTATTCCTTGATTAAAATATGTGTGTATATAATTAGCTTGCATGTGAGAAATTATTTAATAAATAATTTAAATGCCTAAAATGTATATTTTGCATATTAGTCCCTGGGTTGGGACCTAGAAGCAATTATAGGAAAGGTTTTGGAGAGAAAGTAAATAAAATAACTATTTTTCAAAATCTGGGCGAAATACTCGAGTATTACTCAGAATACTCGAGTAATCTGGGTCAAACTGCACGAGTTAGTGCGTTTGATGAGTCACCATGAACGATTCTCGTGTGTTGACACGAAATCGTCTCCCTCAACAGCTCAAAGCACTCGTGTCGACTCGCATGGTGTCTCCCTGTGTCTATAAAAGCCCATCAACCACGAATTCGTGGGAATTTTGGCTAAGGTTTGCATTGTTGAAGAAGCTAGGGTTTCGATTTCGTCTCATTCAATTCTCTTTCAATTCTAAGTGTTAGTCTTCGAGTGATACACCAATACAAAGCTCACATCACGAGCTTTGTATAAACACTAAAACCATGAGGATTGAGTGGGTGAGCTGAGAGAATCAAAGTCTTGAAGTGAAGCTGTTCTTGCTTGAGTTGGTGTCTGGAGCTTACTTTGATCATCGATTTCGGTAAGCTCGTGAATCCCTGAGTCTCAAACTTAATTCCTTTAGTTAGTTCATGTTGCATAGAGTTAATAAATCTAATTTTCCCCAATTTAAATCTCTGTTCCATGTACAAACCAATTCCATTTTGGTATGGTACTCAAAATGCTCTGCTCATGGTTCTTGAAGTTGGTCTGAGGAGTTTGGAGTCTCTTTCTTGCCAAGTTTCGTTTCGAAAACATTCGAGAGGTAAGGGGAAGTAATTATATTCACTAGATAGAGTTTGAAATCCATTAAATGTGTTAGAGAGCCACCAAGAGGCTCTAAGGGCTTAGATTCTATAGGAACTTTGGTTTGGAGACCAATCCATGCTCTAAATCTGTAATGAGCAAGTTTGTTATCATGTATGTGAACCTGAAAGAGCTTTGTTTCATGAAGATTATGCTTATTGTGTGATTTGAGGCATTGAGTTGTTAAAATGCCTTTTTGTGCATAATCAATGATTTCTCTGTCAATTCTGTGTTTTGAATTGAAATAAGTGTTGTAACATGTTTGATTAATGATATGTTAACTCTGTTGATACCTGAAATGGACTTAAATTGAGTAGAAATGAAAATGGCATGTTAAAACCAGTTTTCAATACTGTCAGTTGCGGAACACTCGAGTAAATGGCAAAGTACTCGAGTCAATCGTGTTCAAAATAAAGTAAATTTCATAAGAACACTCGATTATTTTGTTTTTCCTACTCCAGTATCGGGCATGAACTGGGAATTGTTATAGGTCAAACACTCGAGTCATTCAAAGTCACTCGAGTATTCTGGAAAAGTCCAAGAACACTCGAGTAACTCATGAACTACTCGAGTAAATTGTTGAAATTAAAACCCAAATCCTCAGAAAGACATGAACACTCGAGTAAGCTTAAGAACACTCGAGTAATCTGGAAAATCTCCAGAATACTCGAGTATTCTGAACTTTACTCGAGTAAAATGCCCAGAGTCTGAAAACATCATTTTCAATTCTAACTTAATTAATTAAGGAATTATTAAAGGTAATTCAAGGGATCAAGACTTAGAGAAATTGATCAATACAATTCGATCGTTTGGTGACGATCCTTTTTGATAAAAATTAAGCCTAGGTGGCTAGTAAAGTATTAATCAGTTTCCCCTAAGTCTAAAATGCATTCATTCTGGAGTTTGGATGGTAGGACGTATTCATGTTCGATAAACATGAGGAGGGCCTCTGGGAGTGCCAACACGCTTGCTTGATGACACGTCATTGACGTGGTCGGCTTTGTGGATGCCGATATGGATATATCGTTTGGATGACGATCCGTTTGGATGACGGGATATGCTCGGGTGGCATGGATACCAAGCTTGTCGTGTACATTCTAGGTGAATGTACGAATTGTTGTATACCTAGGAATACAACGCATTGTGGAGTGCTGGGTTGTCAGGGATGGACGTCAGAGAGTGACTTAGAAAATGTGGAGATAAGTTGAGAGTTAAAGTCATGCATCATGTCATTCACCTAATTCAATTGATATACCTGAACTAAGTGTGAACATCCTATGTGCATCTGATACTTGCTAAATGCTAATTGTGATTGTTATTAATTGATGCATTATTATCTTTCATATGTTGCATGATTTATTCTCTATTGATTATGTGAGTAGAATTGCTTACCCCTATGCCCTTGTAGGTGATGTCTCGCTACATTGCTTGCATCGAGATCCGGCCACTTCCTAGTGGCGTATGGATCTATGAGGACCATCGCGCGGTGTATGAGGGGGAGGTAGAGTTCACATTCTACCACTCTAATCCGCTGATGCGATTCCGTCCTCGTAGGTTTAGGATTCCCATCATATACACTATGCATGTACCCCCGTTTTATACTTATCATGGACCACCTCCCATGCGACCAGCTCGCTCTTACCATAGCTTTCGTTTTCAACCTACCCGCTCTCACCCTTTTTCTTCGAGAGTCGTCCGCGAGGAGACTCCCCTATCTGATCCGAGGAGCCCAGTCAGGGTTTCACCATCACCTGACCCGGTACCCAGTGGTAGGGTACACTCTCCTTCGGATGAGATCGAGGAGGATCCGGTGGAGGACGAGAGTGGGAGCGAGCCTGTCGTGCATTCTACTGGGAGTGACTGGAGGGACGACGATCCCTAGGTACATGTATATGGTGTATGGTGTGGATCTGAGGATCCGGTGTGTGGAGGAGATGTGCTGCTGCTGCTGTGATGATGATGCTACTACCTTATTACCTATGTTTTTGGGAGACTACTGCTGCTACTACTACTGCATCTGATGCTGATGGATCTACATGACTATCCCTGGGGTTGTATTTTGTTTATATATATAGTGTACATATGTTTTACTCTAGGGTTATAGTATCATGGTAATGTAGATCTGTTTATATGGACTTGTTATATTTTGGAACTTGGTGACTTATCTCATGGACTATGTATCTATGACTCTTTCATATATATGAAAATCTATGTTTATATTATATCGGTTGCATAGTCCAGTAATTTCCGCTTACTCTGATTTAACTTATAAAAGAGCTCGGCTATAAGTATTAATTGACGGTATCAGTTTTATTGAACAAAGTATGGGTAGCTTCAATTGATTGTAAAATGTAAAGAAATTTCTAAAGAACGAATGTTATCCTGTTTGAGAAAAGGTTTTAGAAATCGCCGAACTCGATACAAGTGTTTTAAAGGATTTTAGAAATTATTCTCCAAGAGTTCCATTTGATGAATTGTGCACCCACAATAAAGAAAATTTTATTTACCATATTTTCTTAGCGCACAAGTCCATATATTATCCAATAGAAAGTATAATTACTATATTATATTTGGGTAATCCGGAAGGGTGTCACAGATTTCAAGTGTAAGAAAGTCTAAATTTTTGATTAAAAACCTAAAAGTGATTTTGTGTTCCATTTGGTTTTAAGAACAAATTTTACTTAAGCTATTTTTTTTTTCTTTATGTGTTATTGTTCGAATAGTTTGGAGTGAATAAGATGGATGTGGCATGTGATTGTGTTGTTATGAGTTTGGATTATTTTCTATGACCAATTCGGCTTGGTTGAAAAATAGAGGAGCATGAGTTGATTTTCTTTGCATGATAATTTAGAGATAAAGCTAGTTGATTAGGAAGATGAGTAGCATAATTTTAAATGAAAGTATTCCTTTCTTTTGTTTATAATTATTCTCGGTGATGATGTTTGAAGTAGGATGTTGTGTCTAAATGATTATTTTCCCTATGTGTATGTTTTGTTTATGTATTAGTAATTATTGATGTTTGAAGTTGTGAATATAACCTTGCCTTGTCTTATATAGATAGGATTCGACCATGTATAGAAAAATAGGAATTTGTGTTTGATTCTTGTTTTGTACACATACATGAATCATGAATGATTTAACATGTTCAATATGTGTGTTTGAAAGTGTGAATATAGCCTTATCCTATTTAGAAGGGATTCGGCCATGTATGGAAAATAATGGGAGTTGTGTTTGGTTTTGTTTGATATGTATGAATGATGTATGGTTGTGATATTATATTTGTTTGTGTGTGTGTTTGAATGATTTAAGTGTTTAATGACTTTGAAAAGGTTTTCGACTTAATTCTGTTTTATTTTCTTTTGATTCGGTTTTTAAGAAAATAAAGTAAGAAGAATGATTTGATTAATTGAAAAGCATTGTTTTGAAAAGATTTTCATATGATCTCTAAAGAACCTTGTTTTAATTCAAAAGATGTTTTATAAACTCACTATGTTTTTAACAAGTGTTTGAAAAGAATTTTCTGAAAGTTTTAATCTTCCTTAAAGGAATGTTTTACATGATTTTAATTATGAGAAACCTAAAATTGATTTCAAAAGTGTTAAGAGGAAACAAATACCTAGTTTTCAAATAAAAAGTTTTATAAGTTGCTTTAATTTCAAGATAATTAAATAAGAAAGATTTTAATAAGAGGGAAATATTTGAGTTCCAGTAACGATCGGGAAGCAGTTACGAACGTCGCAATGGAAACTAAGGAGCGCATCGAAGATCGTCATCGGTTGAGGTGAGAGAGAAGTTTCCCCCAAACACCGTGGTATTTAGGTAACATATTAAGTGTTTCGACCATCTCAAAAGTCGAAACTTAGTGGATCTGAGTCAGTAGCACGATGGCAATTGTCTGTTTGTGTGGCTACTCGTGTGAAATGGACAAAGACCACATAATATTAGGTAATTGAGTTTATATGATAATATCTGAATGTTAGTGTGTTGTTTATTCGTTTATGTGATGAATTTATTATGCATGGTGAGATTGGAAATAATGTGAATAATAATGAATCAAATGAATACAAGAAAAGTAAGATTAAGTTTGAGAGAGAAATTGAGATGTTGTGGAATTTGTAATCAATAATGCATGAGAACTAACGATTATGATGTGGACGAGCCAGAGCTGGGAAAAGTGATGATGATGTGATGTGAGCGGAGCTGGGCTCCCTTCTGTTTTTGGTTTTAGTCTGGGACTAGTGTTGAGTTGAGCTTGCTCCTCCATTAGTGCTCAGCAAGTTCTTATTTTTGGGAAGAAGCTTAATGTTGAGTTGAGCTTGCTCCTCCATTAACACTCACCCAAAAATATGGTTTTTGAAAACGGTTTTCGAAAACATAATTTTGAGAAATGTTTATGAAAACAAGATTTTTGAAAAAGAAGTTTTAAAAAGGGATCCTTTTGAGAATGTTTTGGAAAGGAGATTTTGAGCAGTGTGAAGCTAGATTTTGAAAAAAAAAAATTCAAAAAGGAATTTTATGAAAACCTTTGTGAAATGAGGTGATTTCAAGAACGGAGAGTGTTGAAAAGGATTGAGAAGTGAGACACGAGTTTGTGACGTGACCCCAGCTCTGTGCTATGATGAGAGAAAGATTGTGTAAAGATAGCAATCGGGACTCACTGAAGGGATGCACGAAGGGTGAGCCGATCAATAGGATAATTAATTAAAAGACTCTTAAAAGACATTAATATACGCGGTGAGGTATGAGAGCGCGAAGTAGTGGAGAGGAAGGAACGATAGGTATCTACGGATACTTAGGACGAGATTGCATTAGGGGAGGACATTGACGGTGATACGTTAAGAAGTCTAGAGTATGATTCTAGGCAGAACGACTCCACATGTGGCGCACTAACGTGGTGGGGACTGGGTCCAATGCCGTGGCAAGTTCTGCGAGCTCACTAGAAGCATACTGTCGCCCCCTAGAATTCAAATCGAGAACAGTGAGAGGGACTGGAACGGGGCATTGTGTTTGCCACTGCGAGGCAGTGTGCCATGTTTATTATGATTATGATTTGAGGCAAGGCCTCATGGTCTGGGACCATTTGTGTTGACAGCTGTCGGGCCCGCGTGGTAAAGGTCCTGTACTCCTGTTTGCTTCCGACTAGGTTGGGTGGATGACCGAGGAGATGTAGACGTGTGTGCTAACTTTGAAAGCGACCCTCCTCAATGATGATTAAATTTCCCCGCATCATTGACGAATACGAATTCATAAAACTTAATTAAGAAAAGATAACTGATATTGTTAAGAAATAATTCTTAAGAGACGGCTTGGAAAAGAGGATGAGATGGAATCAGAGTTCGCAGTGGAAGCGATTGACGGAAGTTCTGTGGATATGTAAAGTTTTGAGAAAAGAAAAGTAATGAGGTAAAAGAGAGACTTGAATATGATTGCTTGTGTGTGTGGTTTGCCTATATGTTTTGTTATTTCTTAATATCTTACCTATTGTAATCCCACATCGTTGGCATAACATGCTTGGGAATACTTACTCTCTCGAGTCCTTTTGTTCTGTATGCTTGTTGTCGCAATGTTTATCCCCTACTCTATGGACCCTATCGGGTGTACGCACAACGCTTGAGACGAAGGAAGATGAATGTAGCGTGAAGGTACCAAGAGCGGTGAGTCAGCTGACTGTCATGGTGGACCCTCGATGCCTCGTCTATACGCAAGGATTGGATGAGGGCATAGCTGCTGGGAAGCGGACGGAATCGAGTCCGTCTCTAGCATGATATTTCCCGTGGACTCCGTCTTCAGTTAACTGGCCTAGTGGTAGTCCTTTTGTTTCCCGGAGGTATGTTGCATTCCCTGTATTTACTTAGTGGCATTGCAATTCCATGATGTAACCCCATACTTCTATGAACGAAATTTATTTTGGTGACCACCACTGTTTTAATTTAGAAAAGAAACGGGCCATGATAATTGAGTTGAGAAGGATTAGGTTGCAAAGCGTAGTGTTAGTAACACTTCGGTTTGGAACTTGAACTTCAGCATGAAGTGTGAGAAAATCTTTGTACTCATGACAACGCTTTGAAATAACATGGTCCTCATACTCATGCTGCTCAACTACGTTACATGTTTTAAAAAAAAAGAAAATTTGGCCCTAATTTTCACTTAAAATGACTATGGTTTCAAGTTGCCAAATCGGGGTGTTACAAGGGTGTTTTTATTTTTGTTTGGGTCTTGAATTAGTCCTTGGGTTGGGACCTAATTGCAATATTAGAAAGGTTTTTGAAGAAAGGGTAATTAAATTATTGATTTTTGAAGTTTTAATGGCCCTGTAACCGGTTACACAATGAACTCAGAAAACTGGGTTAGTGCGTTTGATGAGTAATCACGCGTTTTAACCCAGAATTCGCCACGAAATCATCTTAATCTTAGTGGGGAAAGACTTGTCAACATGCATGGAGCTCTGATTTTACTATATATAGCCTTGTGTTGATGAATTGAAACCCATTTTTGCTCTTGAATTGCTGAAGCTCTGTTTTAGGGTTCCATAGTTGTTTTGTTCGATTCTCAGTCTGTGTTGAGAGTTAGAAAACGAGTGATACACTGTTACAAAGCTCACATCAAGGGCTTTGTATTGATATAAAGTTTGTGAGTTAAGAGTGTTGGAGCAAGGAGAAATCAATCTGAGAAGGTTGGAGTTAGAGTATGTCAACACTGGTTTTTCAGTTCTTGGAAGCTAAGTTTGAGTTCGGTTTTGGTAAGAATAGGTAATCTCTTGACCTAAAACTGTGTTGGTTCTTTAGTATAAGTTGTATAGAACCCAAACTAATGGTTTTCCCTAATTTCTTTGGCTTTTTCATGTGTCAACTATTCTGGTTTTTGGACCCTGATTGGAAGTGTCATGACTCAAACCAGAATTTTTGGAAATCATGGTTTTCCTCCAAGATCTGTGAATACTCTCATCAAACACGATCTAGAGGTAAGGGGGAAGCTTACTATTTCCTAGATTGAGGATAAACATGTTTGGTAAATAGGATGAGTCACCTAGAGACTCTAAGGGCATAACTTGAATTGGTTTAATGGCTTGCAGGCCAACTTTAGCTCATTTCTGATTTTGAGCAATTATAATATGATGCATGCAAGCTATTGTGATGACAGTTTCATGACTTAATTGGATATTATGTGAATTGATGCATTAAGTTGTGAAATATGTGATTTTTGCACTTTTGGTGAAGAATGATTTTGCATGCATGAATTTGTGATATGTTTAAGTGTTTAAACATGTGTACTTTAAGGTATTAAACTTTGGGTAATGATGAAACTAGGTTAGATTTGAGTACAATTGAAAATGGTGCTGAAAAATCAGTTTTAGTATGCTGTGCTGCATAATCTAACCGGTTAGAGCCTGTTTGTAACTTGTTAGAACCTGACAAAAATGAAAATATACAATTCTGGTTTTGTTAAGTAATTCTCATCATTTTTAATTGATACTTAAGGCCTATTAACACTGTTATTACCCTGTGATTGTTGGATATGAATTCCAAACTAGATAATTGGTTTATACCATAAAGTGAATGACAAATTCAATTGAAAATTGGGAAGTTATATGCAATTTGATGCTCATAGTGTTAATGGATGCAAGATTAATATGCAATTCGGCCATGCATTGTAAATGTACATAGGGAATTTTGTTTTATGAAAATAAACTTGTATGTTGATGCTTGAACATGGTTAGGTTGTTTGAAGCTTGTAAAGTTTGTATTTGTGTCTTATCTCCTTGGTTTATATTCGGTTTTGTGTATGTCAATATCTAAGTGATTTTATTCTTTGAAAACAAACTTGCATGATAGTGCTTGAAGTTGATTAAGTGGATTTAAAGTGTTGGAAACTTGTAATCTTTAATTTATTTTTGTTTGTGCAATTCGGTTTCTTGAGTTTAAGTAGGTAAATATGAAAATGAAATTTTTTTGAAAGTGATTATGTGTTGTATAAGTGATTTAGAGTTGGTTAAGTGATTATATGCTTGGATTTAATTGCAAAAGTGTTGTTTTGATGTTTTAAGGATTATTAGAAAAATTTGTGAATGTTGTTTGGCCTTGAGGTGCAATTCGGCTAAGGCATGCTTAGTAGGATAGGAATTTATTTTACTAAATACTAAGTGATATTAATTGTCTTAATGACTGACCTGTACGGTTGTGGTCTTGACAAGTATATTATACGCTTTTGGATTTCCTCGACTGTTCGACCGGCGTGGGTTATGGTTCCTGAACGTCCTGTTTGCTTCCGACTAGGTTTGGGAGGATATGGAGGAGATGTAGACGTGAGTGCCGATTAGATAATTACCCCAGTGATGATTTAAAATACCCTGACATCATTGGTGATGAGAATTCCAATAAGACTTAATAAAGTACAGTAACAAAGTTAATTGCTCATGATGATTAATAGTGTGGTGCTGGGATTGATGGAAGTGAACTTGTAATAAGCTTGATGATGTGAGATCAATGAATTATTTATCTGATAATGATGATGATGATTCTGCATTCTAGCGGGGGGAGCGTGGGAAGCTACCCCTGATGGCTGGATCTAGAGAGGCCCGACTCGGTTGGAGATCAGTGACACGGAGCACAGGTTGAGAGGTGCAAGGATCGACTTGCAAATTGGTCGCGTTACCCTAAGAGACTACATGGATGGTGGCCCTCGGACTTACTACGCACGTGGTTTGCAGCCTGCACCGCCTGCGGAGGTGAAGACCGAGGAGGAGGAGATAGCACCGGAGGATGATGACGATCAGCCGACAGCTTAGGGAGTCTCGTGGGTGTTGTGGCTAGGGTGTTTTTATTTTTGTTTGGGTCTTGTCTCAACTGAGGAGAGTCATGCTCTGGATATCTAATGATGTAATTACCTTTATCTTTTGGTGTATTTTGGACATGGTGTCCACAACTCTTTTATGTTGATTAATTAACTGCCTTTAGAGACTTATGTAATTATGAAGTACGTACGGATTTTATGTGGCAATGTTAAAATGCAAAGTAAGTATTTTGGTGTGGTTCGGTGGATGTGTAATGTGTTTCGTAACAACTCGATTTTGTGTATGGCAGTGTTAATTATTCTTTTGACAAGCCGAACAATGCAATCTTTTGCGAATAGTTAAAGTTAATGGATTTTGGAAATAAATAAAATGAACCAAGCAAAGTACTATACGTGTATACAATTGTGTACTAAAAAAAATCGACCCTTATTTTTACTAATATTTTAATGAATAAAATGCAATATTTTTGGGAAACAAAATCGAGGTGTTACATAAAGTTTTTTAAATTTCTTTACAAAAAATTAATTGATAAGATTGAAAAAACAAGAGAAAAAGAAATTAAAGACGCAACGGTCATAATTATATGAGAGTACAGATGACTTTGTTTTGTCTTCATTATATTTATTATCAATTTTGCTTTTTATAGCCATATAATGGCATATCTTTTTATTTTTAGCAAACAAAGGAAAGCTTATGTTGTGAAGACACATTTAGACATTTCTATTTATTTTATGTTAAAATTAAGACATTGAACGAGAACCCCAGAACCAAACGTTGACATGATGTGTTAATGAGTCATGAAACAACCAATTATATATCTTAAATAGAAGTGAGATTGTAATTCAAACTTGAGAGAAGGAAGAGAGAAAATAAAAACACCACCAACAAGAAAGGACAAAGGAAATGGAAAATAAATGTGTTGCGTTGTTGGTTGTGTGCTTTGTAGTTGCTATACCTTTCTTCTTACCAATTGTTGTGGCTGATTTGTCTCCGAGGGAACAATGTGTTGAAGATTGCAAAAAGACATGCAAATTCTACAATATC
Organism: Crotalaria pallida; assembly: GCA_037953625.1. Taxonomy (NCBI): domain Eukaryota; kingdom Viridiplantae; phylum Streptophyta; class Magnoliopsida; order Fabales; family Fabaceae; genus Crotalaria; species Crotalaria pallida. The sequence continues at coordinate 33,299,858 of CM075653.1, forward strand.
TTTTGCAATCCCCAATGTTTACAGCAATGTGGTTATTAAAGTAAGTTAATGACTTATCTTATTCTCACCATCTAATGCAGCTTTTAATAAATTTCTTAGCTAGTATTGCATTTTTTAGTGCCTCAATTACAATTGTGATTTATTCTACATAGTCGGTATTAAATTAGAAGAAGAAAAAAATTAGATAAATGAAAATGATTTTATTTTTATGTATCCCACTTGTGAATGAATGAGAAAGTTGGATTTTAACCAAAACAGAAGAATATGTCTAACATAATTCCATATCTGTCCAAACACTATCTTATTATACCTTTAGTTTTTACGCAATATATTTTTTACGGACATCATTATTTGTAAAAAACAATCAATAAATAAAACACTTTTCTTAGCTTCCTTGTGGTCCAAAATCGGTTTTCTCTACAAACTTCACTTTCATGAACACAATTCCAAAACCAGCATTTTCTCTTCAATCTTAACCTTCATTCCAAGTAAACAAAATACAAATGCTTTCTCCCTGTTACCATTATCTTAAATCGGTTTGCGTAATTAAATCAAGGGGGAGTTTTTCATTATAATTTATAAACGCGTTCATAATTAAAGAAAACTAATAACAACAACAAACATAAGAATTAATCACCTTAAATAAACAAATATATGCTTTCCTGCACCTTTTCTCTATGGAAATTCGATTCTGCCAATAAACATCAAGGAAACGTTTTCCTCTTCAAATATCTACTCATTTAAAATCAACAAAATTCTCTTTCTCATAACTACTCATAATGTGTCTCATTATAACAAATCAAGTCAAAAACCTTTCCCATGTGACCCTATAAAATTTAGCCAACAACAACAATAATTAGGAGATTCATAATGTCATAATAAACTTCATATATATGCTATATTCTAAAGTAAATAACCAACTACAAATATTCATACTTCCATACAATAAGAAAAACAAAAGAAACACATATAACAATGACAATTGTTATAAATAGAATATGTTGACGATGGTTGTGTCGTGGTAAAATTTTGTGCTTTAAAAGCAATTGTTTACTGGGTACCATGATACAACTATATCAACCACTCTAGCTCCCGCACAATAGTACTCTAACTTATGCACTCAAGGTAAGGAACTTTGAATCTCACAGGGTTAAGTTGCTAATGGAAGGAAGGAAAGGAAGAAGAAAGGCTACCTGTTTTCGTTTTCTGTGTATATATAAGTCTAAAAATGATTGCCTTTCATTGCCACAGCCATAACATCTGCAGCAGCCACAAAAGTTATGGCTCATTAACCCAGGAAATCATTTCAACCATTAACCCAAAAACAACTAATTCATTAACCTAGAAATGACTAAATTATGGAGCCATTAATCTATAATGGCTATGCGCGAAAAATGTGGTAAGAAAAAAGGATCTGTCCACCCTTTACCCCACACGAAAGAACAAATTAATAGTGGTGGGGCACATTCTAGAACATGTGGCTATTGGCCTCAACATGACCGCAACAAAAACCCCAATTAGATTTTTGCTTGAGTAATACAAATAATAGAATATAAAGGATTATGGTTAACATGGGATGAGCAATGTGGGAATTGGGATTTTCATGAGAATGAAATTATTCTAACATCAACATCATTTCAAATTTGATGGACATCGAAATCACTCTTTTGGAGGCAGTTAGTCTTTCAAGATAAAATTAGGATAGAGCGAACTATGTTACCAAAATATCGTTTCGTGAATCATTCTATTCGAATTAAAAACAAAAAAAAATTAGTTAAATTCAAATTCATAGAATTTTTTTATAACTTATGTTCTAGTAAATTTTAATTTTCTACTTAAAATGTCTCAAAACCATATGTTGAATAGTTTTCCTTGATCAAAAGTCCATATTCGAAAAACTAATTTAAAACACCAAAAATATAATGTTAAGTGATGCTAGCTTTAAGTGAATACAAACTATAACTAAATTCAAAAATTTCTACAAATATTATGAAAATATTCAAGAATGGTTATAAGACATCTAATATGATACATATGATATCAAAATATTTTTTACGGCTCTCTATACCTACATAAAGGCTTAAAAATAAAGTTTTGCATCTTTACAAGGGAACTATAGTTTTTCGTAACAAAGCTACACAAACCAAAACTTATTTTAATTTGACTAAAAATATCAATTTGAAACTCATGATTCGATCATAATTTCAATGATTCACTCCAAGCACATAAACATTGCATGAAGTTTCTTATTTAACCAAATTAAGTTTGGAGAAAATTGGGGTGTTTTAAAGAAGCCCATTACGGCAAAGAAGAGGAAAATGAATGGGATAGACTTTATAGTACTGTGTGTAGATATTTTTGATTTTTTCTATTTAGTCCTTAATAATTATATTTTAAAGACAAATTAGCACAAAAATTAAACTGTGGTGCATATTTGCAAACGGCATAAAGTTTAAGATGTTTGTATGAACATTTCTTAATTTATATTTATAGTTTTATATTAATATGAGTGCTTTTATTTTAATTTTTTTAGGTATTATATAAAATGATTGTCATCACTTCCATTTTTTAGATTTAAATGGTATTTACTCATGATATAAATTTTGATACAATAGTGATAATAGTGATAAAATCTTATAACTATATACTTAATGAGTTTTTTAAATACCATATTATAGTTGTTTATACAATGTAACATTTGAGCTTTATTTACAAATAATACATTGAGTAATTTGTGTTTTATATCACGCATGGATTACTTATGATATACGTAACATAGGGGAATAACTTACTATGCAGGTTGGACACTAATGACGCAAGTAAAAAAGATCAGAGAAAGATGTCAATTGAACGTGAACGACCCCAAAAATCACCTTCTATCATAAATTAACTTATTGTACAATGTGAAATATGAGCAAATATGGATGCTTTTCTGCATAAATTATTATCCTTAACGCATTTGTCCATTTGTTCATTTGTTCATGACACACTATGTGAAATCTTTGATACACTTATAAGCTATCATACCTGTATTGTATGTATAGGGTTTGTTAGAAAAATAAGTTGAAGATGGTTGTGTCGTGGTAAAATCAACTACCTTAAAAACAAGATTTCCGGATAGTCGAGGGGCAACTATACCAACCGGTTCTTGCTCCCAAGGTTAGCACAACAATTCTCTAACTCGTGTACTTGAGGCAGAGAACTTGGAATCTCACGAAGTTGTTGGAAACCAACAATCGGCCTAACAATATACTAGAGGGGGGGTGAATAGTAGTTTGAAGCAGTGATAGCAATTTCTCGGATATAAATGACATAGATTAAAATGATGTTTGTTGTTTTCATAAAATAGTTGGATTTAGTGCCGAGCAGAATGAGATAATCGGTTATCTAGGCGGACCACCGATTATCTGACCTGCAACACACAAAAACCAGTTTTGCAGCGGAATCTTAGCAAACACAAATCAACCAATATGATGTTCGGCCAGACCGACTAAAATGCTTGGAAATTGCAAAATGCTCGGACAATGCAGTAAACATATAAAGTGCAGAAAGTAGTAAAGAGAAAGCGATAAAAGAAGAGGCACAAGAATTTTTATACTGGTTCACTCTCACCCACTTGAGAGCTACGTCTAGTCCTCCCTAAACCTTAGGGAGCTTTTAATTAAAATCAAATTGATAAAATTACACGGGAACTATTGAATGAACCTCACTCAACCTAACCCTTCCAAGAGAGTACCAAACTCTTGGATTCTACCCAATTTGATACCGGTAGGAAGAACCTCTTCCGAAGCCTCCTTGAAACCTTCAAGTAGCTCCACCAGGCGAAGAACCTCTTCGACTTCTGCTTAGGAACTTCCTAAGACATCTCTGGTGAACAGTAACAGTAATGATGTGTGGCTCCAAAACTGAACTCAGTCACGTATGAATGTGACAGTGTGAATAGTAACTAAGTTTCAGACTTTTGAAAGGATTGGCAGAGAGAATGAGTGTTTCAGATTCTGATTTCTTGTTCCAGGTTCTCTGTGATGTTGGAGGAGGCAATCACTTTTTATTCACGAAAATCCCCAAGAATCAGGGAGGAATAAAATCACCACGCGATTAATTAATGTTGACGAGGTTCCCTCTCCAATAGTCATATTCTGATTTGGTTTAATTTTGAATCAGATCTTTCATTTATTGCCAATTCCTTTATGGACAGATTCAGATGATTAGCGAGCTCCGAGCTTCCAGTTGGACTGAGCTTCCACAACAGATAACTTGATGAGAACCGTGCTTGTGCTTTTTAAAGATGCTTGCACAGCCATTGACCAAGTGTGAACCGAGCTTGAGCTTGACCATGATGTCCGAGCTATGGTCGAGCTTTGTATTCGAGATAAAGTTCAATCTTAGTCATCCGAGCTTTGGTCGAGCTTTGCATTCGAGCTTGAGTTCAACTTTGACATTCGAGCTCAGGCCGAGCATTATATGCGAGATTGAACTGAACTTTGAGATCCGAGCTTAGCCGAGCTTGATATGTGATCTCCGACTGAAATATGATATCCGAGCTTTTTGTCGAGTGTAATATTCAATCTCGAACTGACCTTAGCCGAGCTAAATATTCAATCTCAAACTAAGACTTTAGCACTTTAATCTTCCACAACGAAGGCCGAGCTTGACTTTTGTCGAGCTGATTATATAAGATTTTACTCGACTACACCAATGGCCGAGCTGATGGTTCTGCCTTTGTTCATGATTTAACATTTTACTCGTCTGCACAGAAGGCCGAGCTGAACATCTGATGCCCTGATGCTTTACTATTTTACTCGGACGTAACGCAGGCCGAGATTATGGTTCGACTGCATTCGCTGAGTATCTTCAATCTTGCTTCTGAGTTTCTGACTGCTTCTGGTTCAACTCTAGTTCTTCCGAGCATCTTCCGAACTGAGCTTCTTACTTTGTTGCTGGAGAGGCCCAACTCGGTTGGAGATTTGTGACCCGGAGCACAGGTTGAGAGGTGCAAGGATCGACTTGCACATTGGTCGCATTACCCTGAGAGACTACATGGATGGTGGCCCTTGGACTTACTACGCACGTGGTTTGTAGCCTACAACGCCTGCGGAGGTGAAGACTGAGGAGGAGTAGATAGCACCGGAGGATGATGAGGATAAACCGACAGCTTAGGGAGTCTCGTGGGTGTTGTGGCTAGGGTGTTTTTATTTTTGTTTGGGTCTTGTCTCAACTGAGGAGAGTCATGCTCTTGATATCTAATGATGTAATTACCTTTATCTTTTGGTGTATTTTGGGACTTGGTGTCCACAACTCTTTTATGTTGATTAATTAACTACCTTTAGAGACTTATGTAATTATGAAGTACGTATGGATTTTATGTGGCAATGTTAAAATGCAAAATAAGTATTTTGGTGTGGTTTGGTGGATGTGTAATGTGTTTCGTAACAACTCGATTTTGTGTATGGCGGTGTCAATTATTTTTTTGACAAGCCAAACAATGCAATCTTTTGCGAATAGTTAAAGTTAATGGATTTTGGAAATAAATAAAATGAACCAAGCAAAATACTTGTATACAATTGTGTACTAAAAAAAATTGACCATTATTTTTACTAATATTTTAATGAATAAAATGCAATATTTTTGGGAAACAAAATAGGGGTGCTAAATTCTTGGTATCAGAGCTATGTTTATCCTTAGTGGCCTTAAGCATAGCCTTATATGCTTGCCTTGTGTGATCTTTAATTGTGTGATTGTGTGTTTGTGTGTGCGTGTGTGTGAGTTCTGAGTTCTTATGTTTATCTGAAGGAGAAGATGGCTCGTGGTAGACCTCGTGGTTCTGGTCAAGGGAATGCTGGTGGGGTAGCTGATGTTCCAGACCCTGCAGCTTTGAAGGCTCAGATGACTGCTGCGATGACTAGAGTGAATGACAACTTGCATGCTCTGCATCAACAAGCTCAGCAGGATTTCAACAATAAGAATCAGCCTCAGAACGTGGAACCGCAAGGAATTCGGGGATTGGATGACTTCTGTCGTCGGAATCAGACACAGTTTTTTGGAGCTTTTGCATCGGATGTGGCTTGTGGATGGATTGAGAATTTGGAAAGGATCTTTGATGGAATGGGACAGTGTGATGATGCCCAGAAGGTGGCTTATGTTGGGTATATGCTGACTAAGGAAGCTTCTGCTTGGTGGAAGAACACTAAACAAGTGATGGAGAATGCTGGAGAAGAGGTCAATTGGGAGTCCTTTAAGAAGATATTTTTTGAGAAGTATTTTCCTGAGGATGTAAGGACTGAAAAGGAAATGGGATTCCTTAAGTTGGTGCAAGGAAACATGTTGGTTGGGGAATACGCAGCTTGATTTGAAGAGTTAGCTCAGTATGTGCCTCAGTATGCTAATGGAGGGAATGAAAGGTCTAAGTGTGATAAGTTCCCAGATTGTTTGAGGGCTGAAATTAAGTTGGCTTTTTCGCATTTGGAGATCCATGAGTATGCAACATTGGTTAACAAGTGTCAGATGTACGAAGGAGGACTGAAATCTATGGCAGTAATGGAAAAGGTTGCAAGTTTGTCATCTAGTGGTGGACCGAATCGGAATCATCCGTATCATGGAAGTTCTGGTGGAAGGTTTAAAACACCAGTGTCGTATCCTCGTTCTAGAGGTGGAAGAGACCGTAGGGGGTGCACAAATCGTCATTTTGGAATTCTTGGAGAATGAGTTCTAAACCTTTATGAAAACGTTTATATCGAGTTCGGCGATCTCTAAAACCTTTTCTCAATTAGGGTAACATTCGCTTTTTTTTTTAAACCTCGTTTTATCATACAAGTAATTAAAGTTACCCATGCATTATTTGATAAAACTGATACCATTAAATAATAGTTTTAGCCGAGCTCTTAAATAGATCAGAGTAAGCGGAAGTCATCAGACTATGCAGTCATTAGTAATATAAACATAGGTTTGATATATAGTAAAAGTCATAAATACATAGTCTCATCATCATGTCTCCAAGATCTCAAAATACAAGTCCATCATCCGATCTACATAATAATATGACCAAAACCCTAGAATATTCCAAAAGTATATCTACAATATGTGTACATAATCAAAATAGAAACTCCAAGGGTGGTCAGGTAGATCTGGCATCATCAGATGTAGTAGTAGTAGTAGCAGCAGTCTCCCAAAAGTAAAAGTAGTAAGGTAGTAGCATCATCAACAACACAGCAGCAGCAGCAAATCTCCTCCACAGCCTCCACACATCGGATCCACAGATCCACATCATACACCATATGCATGTACCTAGGGATCATCGTCCCTCCAGTCACTCCCAGTAGAATGCACGACAGGCTCGCTCCCACTCTCGTCCTCCACCGGATCCTCCTCGATCTCGTCCGAGGGAGAGTGTACCCTACCACTGGGTACCGGGTCAGGGGATGGTGAAACCCTGACTGGGCTCCTCGGATCAGCAGGGGGAGTCTCCTCGCGGACGACTCTCGAAGTAAAAGGGTGAGAGCGGGTAGGTCGAAAACAAAAACTATGGTAAGAGCGAGCTGTCGTGTGGGAGGTGGTCCATGGTAAGTGTAAAACGGGGGTACATGCATAGTGTATATGATGGGAATCCTAAATCTACGAGGACGGAATCAGATCAACGGGTTCGGGTGGTAAAAGGTAATCTCTACCTCACCCTCGAACACCGCGCAATGGTCCTCATAGATCCATGTGCCACTAGGAAGTGGCCGGATCTCGATGCAAGCAATGTAACGAGACATCACCTACAAGGGCATAGGGGTAAGCAGTTCTATACACATAACCAATAGAGAATATGTAAACATGCATCAAATAACAACAATTACATATAACAATTAGCAGTTGGTGAATGCACATAGGATGCTCACACTTGTTTCATTTATCATCATTAATTTAAATGAGTGGCATGATGCATGACTTTAGCTCTCAAGCCTATCTCCATCATACTATGTCACTCTCTGACGTCCATCCCTGACAACCCAGCACTCGACAGTGCGTTGTATTCCTAGGTATACAACAATTCGTACATTCACCTAGAATGTACACGACAAGCTTGGTATCCATGCCACCCTAGCATATCCCGTCATCCAAACGGACCATCATCCAAACGGTATAACCATATCGGCATTCCCTCAGCCGACCACGTCAACGACGTGTCATCAAGCAAGCGTATTGGCACTCCCAGAGGCCTTCCACATGTTTACCAAAAACATGAAATACGTCCTACCAACCAAACTCCAGAATGAATGCATTACCTTACTTAAAAGAGATTGATTGATGTTTTATCCTTTTATTAATACATTACGTGCCTCCCGGGCAACGTATCATTATTCAAATGAAAACATCATAACGTCAATCAATTTCCTCTAAGTCCAGGATCACTTGGTTTATTGTCCTCTAAGAGTTACAAAATGGCTTAGAATTGACAATGATATTTTTAAGTATCTGACTAAAAATACTCGAGTTTTTCCCAACATACTCGAGTAGTTTATCATTTTCCAGATTCTACTCGAGTTGTTCATAATTATACTCGAGTCGTTCATGTCTTTTCAGAGATTTAGGGTTTCAGGTCTTCATAAATATACTCGAGTAATTCATGAGATACTCGAGTATTCCATTACCCAGAATACTCGAGTAGTTCATACATTACTCGAGTGTTCAATCTGATACCCAAGTTTGATTCCATCATTCAAACGCTCTCTTCTTTAAAGATCAAGAAGAAAAACTCAACCCTTAAACATAGAGAGAGGAGGCCGAAGCAACCCTAAAGGGAGAGGAGAGAGTTGGAGCTTGAAGATTAGAGTTTTATTTAAGGTAGTTGTTAGGGAAGCTTCAATGTAATGATTTTAGTTTTGATCTTGTAATGGACCTTGCTTCAATTCAAATTTTTTATGATGCATGTATTTTTGTTCCTATGATCTTGAAGTTTAATCACCTTGCATGTTGTTTTTATGTGTTGATCTTGAATCTTTGTGCTTGAAAGTTTTGCTCTTCCAAATTATGAGTTTTCTTCTTCACGGTGTTACTTGGAAATTGTGTTTGAGCTTATGTAATTGCTTGATTTCTTTTGCATGTTTTGATCTATGATTAATCCTTGAAAAGCATGAAGTTTGAACTTGGCATGTCACTTAAATTATGAAGTCTTAATTCTCTTTTGATGCATGCTACCATTTTAAAAAGAAAATTATGATAATAAGTGTTAAAAGCGATTTTTGGTACAAAAAGGTATTTTCAACTAAATTTTGTGTGTGATGATGATTCCTTGATGTTTGGTAATTGTTGTCTTAAAGTGTGCATATGAAAATAGAACTCAAACCTTATCCTTTGTGCATGGTGTTATTCGGCCAAACCTAGGAAAATAGGAAATCATGTTACATGCATGTTAAAACCTATGTGATCTAAAGATTTTTGATATGACCCATGATTTTATTATGATAAAGAATAAAATTAAAGTTTGATGAATTTTGTTTGGAGCTCACGGTGTTGCTCTTATAAATGTTAGAGTTATTTATTTTGTTTTGCATGTGTGTTCTATGGATAGACCTATGGATTTCAAGTGTAAGAAAGTCTAAATTTTTGATTAAAAACCTAAAAGTGATTTTGTGTTCCATTTGGTTTGAAGAACAAATTTTACTTAAGCTATTTTCTTTTTTTTTCTTTATGTGTTATTGTTTGAATAGTTTGGAGTGAATAAGATGGATTTGGCATGTGATTGTGTTGTTATGAGTTTGGATTATTTTCTATGACCAATTCGGCTTGGTTGAAAAATAGAGGAGCATGAGTTGATTTTCTTTGCATGATAATTTAGAGATAAAGCTAGTTGATTAGGAAGATGAGTAGCATAATTTTAAATGAAAGTATTCCTTTCTTTTGTTTATAATTATTCTCGGTGATGATGTTTGAAGTAGGATGTTGTGTCTAAATGATTATTTTCCCTATGTGTATGTTTTGTTTATGTATTAGTAATTATTGATGTTTGAAGTTGTGAATATAACCTTGCCTTGTCTTATATAGATAGGATTCGGCCATGTATAGAAAAATAGGAATTTGTGTTTTATTCTTGTTTTGTATACATACATGAATCATGAATGATTTAACATGTTCAATATGTGTGTTTGAAAGTGTGAATATAGCCTTATCCAATTTAGAAGGGATTCGGCCATGTATGGAAAATAATGGGAGTTGTGTTTGGTTTTGTTTGATGTGTATGAATGATGTATGGTTGTGATATTATATTTGTTTGTGTGTGTGTTTGAATGATTTAAGTGTTTAATGACTTTGAAAAGGTTTTCGACTTAATTCTGTTTTATTTTCTTTTGATTCGGTTTTTAAGAAAATAAAGTAAGAAGAATGATTTGATTAATTGAAAAGCATTGTTTTGAAAAGATTTTCATATGATCTCTAAAGAACCTTGTTTTAATTCAAAATATGTTTTATAAACTCACTATGTTTTTAACAAGTGTTTGAAAAGAATTTTCTGAAAGTTTTTATCTTCCTTAAAGGAATGTTTTACTTGATTTTAATTATGAGAAACCTAAAATTGATTTCAAAAGTGTTAAGAGGAAACAAATAACTGGTTTTCAAATAAAAAGTTTTTTAAGTTGCTTTAATTTCAAGATAATTAAATAAGAATGATTTTATTAAGAGGGAAATATTTGAGTTCCAGTAACGATCGGGAAGCAGTTACGAACGTCGCAATGGAAACTAAGGAGCGCATCGAAGATCGTCATCGGTTGAGGTGAGAGAGAAGTTTCCCCCAAACACCGTGGTATTTGGGTAACATATTAAGTGTTTCGACCATCTCAAAAGTCGAAACTTAGTGGATCTGAGTCAGTAGCACGATGGCAATTGTCTGTTTGTGTGGCTACTCGTGTGAAATGGACAAAGACCACATAATATTAGGTAATTGAGTTTATATGATAATCTCTGAATGTAAGTGTGTTGTTTATTCGTTTATGTGATGAATTTATTATGCATGGTGAGATTGGAAATAATGTGAATAATAATGAATCAAATGAATACAAGAAAAGTAAGATTAAGTTTGAGAGAGAAATTGAGATGTTGTGGAATTTGTAATCAATAATGCATGAGAACTAACGATTATGATGTGGACGAGCCAGAGCTGGGAAAAGTGATGATGATGTGATGTGAGCGGAGCTGGGCTCCCTTCTGTTTTTGGTTTTAGTCTGGGACTAGTGTTGAGTTGAGCTTGCTCCTCCATTAGTGCTCAGCAAGTTTTTATTTTTGGGAAGAAGCTTAATGTTGAGTTGAGCTTGCTCCTCCATTAACACTCACCCAAAAATATGGTTTTTGAAAACGGTTTTTGAAAAGATAATTTTGAGAAATGTTTATGAAAACAAGATTTTTGAAAAAGAAGTTTTAAAAAGGGATCCTTTTGAGAATGTTTTGGAAAGGAGATTTTGAGCAGTGTGAAGCTAGATTTTGAAAAAAAAAAATTTCAAAAAGGAATTTTATGAAAACCTTTGTGAAATGAGGTGATCTCAAGAACGGAGAGTGTTGAAAAGGATTGAGAAGTGAGACACGAGTTTGTGACGTGACCCCAGCTTTGTGCTATGATGAGAGAAAGATTGTGTACGCACAACGCTTGAGACGAAGGAAGATGGATGTAGCGTGAAGGTACCAAGAGCGGTGAGTCAGCTGACTGTCATGGTGGACCCTCGATGCCTCGTCTATATGCAAGGATTGGATGAGGGCATAGCTGCTGGGAAGCGGACGGAATCGAGGCCGTCTCTAGCATGATATTTCCCATGGACTCCGTCTTCAGTTAACTGGCCTAGTGGTAGTCCTTTTGTTTCCCGGAGGTATGTTGCATTCCCTGTATTTACTTAGTGGCATTGCAATTCCATGATGTAACCCCAAGCTTCTATGAAAGAAATTTATTTTGGTGACCACCACTGTTTTAATTTAGAAAAGAAACGGGCCATGATAATTGAGTTGAGAAGGATTAGGTTGCAAAGCGTAGTGTTAGTAACACTTCGGTTTGGAACTTGAACTTCAGCATGAAGTGTGAGAAAATCTTTGTACTCATGACAACGCTTTGAAATAACATGGTCCTCATACTCATGTTGCTCAACTACGTTACATGTTTTAAAAAAAAAATAAAATTGGCCCTTATTTTCACTTAAAATGACTATGGTTTCAAGTTGCCAAATCGGGGTGTTACAGAAATGGTATTAGAGCAATGTTTTATCTATGTAATTGAATACATGGGAAAACATACTTCCTTGTGAGTCTCGTGCGCTAGTCTAGGATGATTAGAAATAGGGATGCCCAGGGGGTGTACACGTTGTTTGGGTTGTGTCAGAAATTCGTCGTAGATTTCGAGGATTCGAATCCTATAGCAAGACCTAAACTTATCCTTTGAGCTTCTCAATATTTGATAGAACCCTTGCTTGTTGTGAGCCCTTTATTCAGAATAACCCTTGTACTCTTGATTTGATTTGAACCATGAGCCTACCTCATGTTGCTTGTTGCCAAAATTGATCTCTAAAGTAACCCCGATTCTTCCTAATTTGATTGAACCTGAATTTGTGAACTCAATTTATAAGCCTTCCCTATTGTTAAGCTATTTGATTCCCAAATTTTTGGTTATGACTTATGCCAGTCATGTAGCTGTCCCTGAATTAAAAATGGATTGTGAGGTGTTGATTGGTTAGATTTGCAATGTCTGAGGAAAGTATAGACTAGAAGGAGCAGATAAGGGAGATGTGTCGGTCATAAGGAAGAGTAAGGATGCCTTTTGAGTCTTTGGGTTAAGATGAAGGATCTTATGAGTCGGTTAGAGTTAAGTGTGAATGAGGGTAAATAGTCTAAGTTTTTGGTCTGCATAGTGTTGAGGCAGTAAGAAGTCCAAGGGAGTCAGGAGAGTTGTGACCCCAGAATTAGAGTTAGAAGGAGTAAATGATATGGTCTAGTGCTAATTGTTATTAACGATGTGGAATGGGGTAGACGAAGTGAAGACATATATGATTAGAATCCTTAAGTAATGGTCAATGTTAGGATGGGTGATGAAAGTGTGACGGTAAATTGTGGATTAGAAAAGACCTGTTAGGAATGGAGACCTTTAATTAGATAGGTAATCCTAGGACTGAAGGAGATTCAATGGATTTAGACCTTAAGGTGAAACAGGAAGGATGGAAAAGGAGTTAGAATGCTCAAGCGGCTGCAATCCATAGGAAATAGAAGGAGTGAAGTGAGGCATATGTTAGCCATTGCTTGAAGCAAGGAAAGACTAGTTATGAACAAGATGAAGTTATAAGAGTGCATATTTAATGGAATCTAAGGCAATGATAGGATGAATTTGAATGAGGTAAAGAAAAGTCGGGTAAGGTGATTAGGAAGCATTAAGGATGGGGAAGTTGGTGAGAACCAAGTTCATGTTTGTGGTAGAGATATGTAGTGATAAGGATCATTAAAGTTGGGGAGTAGGTATAGATTTGAGGTTTTAAGGTGATCTGATTAGGCTGAAAGTTACTAGAAAGGGGTAAGTCGGAAGAGGAGCTTTACAAATAGTGTCTTTGTTTAGAATGGCATAAGCATGACATTCCTTTTTCTGTTGCTATTTGTTTCAGCAACCTTGAAAACCCTTAAAATTTTAACCCGCTTAGCAAAGCCTTGTCGTTATACACCATTGTATTTGACAATGGATTGACCCAAGAGACTGCTTCTGTTAAAGAATCGTTTCAAAATTTTTATTTTAATGAGGGCAGCTAATAAATGGTACGTCGCAACAGTCAGTTCATATGAGAATGAGGAAGAAGACTGCTACAAGGAGCTACGCACTCTCGAAACGAGACGGTTCCGTGCATCATTTCTCGAGGACGAGAAATCTTCAAGTTGGGGAGAATGTAACATCCCGCATCTTCTGGACTCAAATAAATCCATGAGGTTTTAATTAGAAAGAATTTTTGAGAATTTAAGAAGGATTTTCAGAAAAATGTTTTAACAAATGATTTTCATTGAGTTTGATTTTATGAAAACCAAGCTGTGTTTTGTTATTTGAGGTTTCTTAAAGAAACGAATTTCTTTGATTTGAGGTTTTACTAAATGTTTCTTTTGAAAGCCCTTGATTTATGGGAACATACGGTTTTATTAAAATTTTGTAATATAATTGATATGGTTTATTGATTTATTTAAAGTTTGTATTTTGGAAATTTTGGATTTGTAAATGTGTGATTTGTGAATAAATGGTGTATGAAATTTAATTAGTAAAATTAAATGAATGATATGCATGAATTTTGTGAGAATATATGTGTGATGTATGATGTATGTGTGTGTGTGTCGTGTATTTTGAGTGAGAAACATGAAATGCCAAAGTGTTGTATGCATGTATGTATATGAATAACCGAATATGTGTTAAATGTATGCATGATCCCATAATCTAATGCTATGTGTTGCTATAATGAAATGAAAATATGTGTATGATGTGCATGTGTGTGCATGTGTTCGGCCGAGTGTGGTTCAAGAGGGCCAAGAAGAGTTTATTTCTTAAGCATTAAGAGAGTAGAAAATTAGGTGGCAATCAAATAGAAAGCTTAGAGTGGTGAGTAATAGAACCTAGGGGGATGACTAATGGTGCCTAAGGTTGACTTTCCTTTCCCTTTTGTCTCCCACGAAGAAGACCCTCCCATGCAAACATTAGGAGTAGACCAAATTGCCCCACACCCATCCATTGAACCAAGGCTAAGAGAGGAAATTCCACCCCTTGTTTTGCCTTCATAGAACCGGGTGAGTGGGTGTGTTAGCCGTGATTCATTTCTCATTTCCTTCCTTCATTTTCTTCACCTTTCTTCCAACACAAACACATGAGTTCCAAGAGCACCTCAAGCTCTTGAGAACCTTAGAGAAAGAGAGGGTGGCTGAGAGGAGAGAATAGGAAAAGAAGAGAGAAAACTCAAATTCCCAACCCAACTTACCTTTGATTCCTTCATTCAAACGCTTTCTTCTTTAAAGATCAAGAAGAAAAACTCAACCCTTAAACATAGAGAGAGGAGGCCGAAGCAACCCTAAAGGGAGAGGAGAGAGTTGGAGCTTGAAGATTAGAGTTTTATTTAAGGTAGTTGTTAGGGAAGCTTCAATGTAATGATTTTAGTTTTGATCTTGTAATGGACCTTGTTTCAATTCAAATTTTTTATGATGCATGTATTTGTGTTCCTATGATCTTGAAGTTTAATCACCTTGCATGTTATTTTTATCTGTTGATCTTGATTATTTGTGATTGAAAGTTTTGCTCTTCCAACTTATGAGTTTTCTTCTTCACGGTTTTACTTGGAAATTGTGTTTGAGCATATGTAATTGCTTGATTTCTTTTGCATGTTTTTTATCTATGATTAATCCTTGAAAAGCATGAAGTTTGAACTTGGCATGTCACTTAAATTGTGAAGTCTTAATTATCTTTTGATGCATGCTACCATTTTAAAAATAAAATTATGATAATAAGTGTTAAAAGCGATTTTTGGTACAAAAAGGGATTTTCAACTAAATTTTGTGTGTGATGATGATTCCTTGATGTTTGGTAATTGTTGTCTTAAAGTGTGCATATGAAAATAGAACTCAAAACCTTATCCTTTGTGCATGGTGTTATTCGGCCAAACCTAGGAAAATAGGAAATCATGTTACATGCATGTTAAAACCTATGTGATCTAAAGATTTTTGATAAGACCCATGATTTTATTATGATAAAGAATAAAATTAAAGTTTGATGAATTTTGTTTGGAGCTCACGGTTTTGCTCTTATAAATGTTAGAGTTATTTATTTTGTTTTGCATGTGTGTTCTATGGATAGACCTATGGATTTCAAGTGTAAGAAAGTATAAATTTTTGATTAAAAACCTAAAAGTGATTTTGTGTTCCATTTGGTTTTAAGAACAAATTTTACTTAAGCTATTTTCTTTTTTTTTCTTTATGTGTTATTGTTTGAATTGTTTGGAGTGAATAAGATGGATTTGGCATGTGATTGTGTTGTTATGAGTTTGGATTATTTTCTATGACCAATTCGGCTTGGCTGAAAAATAGAGGAGCATGAGTTGATTTTCTTTGCATGATAATTTAGAGATAAAGCTAGTTGATTAGGAAGATGAGTAGCATAATTTTAAATGAAAGTATTCCTTTCTTTTGTTTATAATTATTCTCGGTGATGATGTTTGAAGTAGGATGTTGTGTCTAAATGATTATTTTCCCTATGTGTATGTTTTGTTTATGTATTAGTAATTATTGATGTTTGAAGTTGTGAATATAACCTTGCCTTGTCTTATATAGATAGGATTCGGCCATGTATAGAAAAATAGGAATTTGTGTTTGATTCTTGTTTTGTATACATACATGAATCATGAATGATTTAACATGTTCAATATATGTGTTTGAAAGTGTGAATATAGCCTTATCCTATTTAGAAGGGATTCGGCCATGTATGGAAAATAATGGGAGTTGTGTTTGGTTTTGTTTGATGTGTATGAATGATGTATGGTTGTGATATTATATTTGTTTGTGTGTGTGTTTGAATGATTTAAGTGTTTAATGACTTTGAAAAGGTTTTCGACTTAATTCTGTTTTATTTTCTTTTGATTCGGTTTTTAAGAAAATAAAGTAAGAAGAATGATTTGATTAATTGAAAAGCATTGTTTTGAAAAGATTTTCATATGATCTCTAAAGAACCTTGTTTGAATTCAAAAGATGTTTTATAAACTCACTATGTTTTTAACAAGTGTTTGAAAAGAATTTTCTGAAAGTTTTAATCTTCCTTAAAGGAATGTTTTACATGATTTTAATTATGAGAAACCTAAAATTGATTTCAAAAGTATTAAGAGGAAACAAATACCTGGTTTTCAAATAAAAAGTTTTATAAGTTGCTTTAATTTCAAGATAATTAAATAAGAATGATTTTAATAAGAGGGAAATATTTGAGATCCAGTAACGATCGGGAAGCAGTTACGAACGTCGCAATGGAAACTAAGGAGCGCATCGAAGATCGTCATCGGTTGAGGTGAGAGAGAAGTTTCCCCCAAACACCGTGGCATTTAGGTAACATATTAAGTGTTTCGACCATCTCAAAAGTCGAAACTTAGTGGATCTGAGTCAGTAGCACGATGGCAATTGTCTGTTTGTGTGGCTACTCGTGTGAAATGGACAAAGACCACATAATATTAGGTAATTGAGTTTATATGATAATCTCTGAATGTTAGTGTGTTGTTTATTCGTTTATGTGATGAATTTATTATGCATGGTGAGATTGGAAATAATGTGAATAATAATGAATCAAATGAATACAAGAAAAGTAAGATTAAGTTTGAGAGAGAAATTGAGATGTTGTGGAATTTGTAATCAATAATGCATGAGAACTAACGATTATGATGTGGACGAGCCAGAGCTGGGAAAAGTGATGATGATGTGATGTGAGCGGAGCTGGGCTCCCTTCTGTTTTTGGTTTTAGTCTGGGACTAGTGTTGAGTTGAGCTTGCTCCTCCATTAGTGCTCAACAAGTTCTTATTTTTGGGAAGAAGCTTAATGTTGAGTTGAGCTTGCTCCTCCATTAACACTCACCCAAAAATATGGTTTTTGAAAACGGTTTTTGAAAAGATAATTTTGAGAAATGTTTATGAAAACAAGATTTTTGAAAAAGAAGTTTTAAAAAGGGATCCTTTTGAGAATGTTTTCGAAAGGAGATTTTGAGCAGTGTGAAGCTAGATTTTGAAAAAAAAAATTTCAAAAAGGAATTTTATGAAAACCTTTGTGAAATGAGGTGATTTCAAGAACGGAGAGTGTTGAAAAGGATTGAGAAGTGAGACACGAGTTTGTGACGTGACCCCAGCTCTGTGCTATGATGAGAGAAAGATTGTGTAAAGATAGCGATCGGGACTCACTGAAGGGATGCACAAAGGGTGAGCCGATCAATAGGATAATTAATTAAAAGACTCTTAAAAGACATTAATATACGCGGTGAGGTATGAGAGCGCGAAGTAGTGGAGAGGAAGGAACGATAGGTATCTGCGGATACTTAGGACGAGATTGCATTAGGGGAGGACAATGATGGTGATACGTCAAGAAGTCTAGAGTATGATTCTAGGCAGAACGACTCCACATGTGGCGCACTAACGTGGTGGGGACAGCGTCCAATGCCGTGGCAAGTTCTGCGAGCTCACTAGAAGCATACTGTCGCCCCCTAGATTGCAAATCGAGAACAGTGAGAGGGAATGGAACGGGGCATTGTGTTAGCCACTGCGAGGCAGTGTGCCATGTTTATTATGATTATGATTTGAGGCAAGGCCTCCTGGTCTGGGAACATTTGTGTTGACAGCTGTCGGGCCCGCGTGGTAAAGGTCCTGTACTCCTGTTTGCTTCCGACTAGGTTGGGTGGATGACCGAGGAGATGTAGACGTGTGTGCTAACTTTGAAAGCGACCCTCCTCAATGATGATTAAATTTCCCCGCATCATTGACGGATACGAATTCATAAAACTTAATTAAGAAAAGATAACTGATATTGTTAAGAAATAATTCTTAAGAGACGACTTGGAAAAGAGGATGAGATGGAGTCAGAGTTCGCAGCGGAAGCGATTGACGGAAGTTCTGTGGATATGTAAAGTTTTGAGAAAAGAAAAGTAATGAGGTAAAAGAGAGACTTGAATATGATTGCTTGTGTGTGTGGTTTGCCTATATGTTTTGTTATTTCTTAATATCTTACCTATTGTAATCCCACATCGTTGGCATAACATGCTTGGGAATACTTACTCTCTCGAGTCCTTTTGTTCTGTATGCTTGTTGTCGCAATGTTTATCCCCTACTCTATGGACCCTATCGGGTGTACGCACAACGCTTGAGACGAAGGAAGATGGATGTAGCGTGAAGGTACCAAGAGCAGTGAGTCAGCTGACTGTCATGGTGGACCCTCGATGCCTCGTCTATACGCAAGGATTGGATGAGGGCATAGCTGCTGGGAAGCGGACGGAATCGAGGCCGTCTCTAGCATGATATTTCCCGTGGACTCCGTCTTCAGTTAACTGGCCTAGTGGTAGTCCTTTTGTTTCCCGGAGGTATGTTGCATTCCCTGTATTTACTTAGTGGCATTGCAATTCCATGATGTAACCCCAAGCTTCTATGAACGAAATTTATTTTGGTGACCACCACTGTTTTAATTTAGAAAAGAAACGGGCCATGATAATTGAGTTGAGAAGGATTAGGTTGCAAAGCGTAGTGTTACTAACACTTCGGTTTGGAACTTGAACTTCAGCATGAAGTGTGAGAAAATCTTTGTACTCATGACAACGCTTTGAAATAACATGGTTCTCATACTCATGCTGCTCAACTACGTTACATGTTTTAAAAAAAAAATTTAGCCCTAATTTTCACTTAAAATGACTATGGTTTCAAGTTGCCAAATCGGGGTGTTACAAGGGTGTTCTTATTTTTGTTTGGGTCTTGAATTAGTCCTTGGGTTGGGACCTAATTGCAATATTAGAAAGGTTTTTGAAGAAAGGGTAATTAAATTATTAATTTTTGAAGTTTTAATGGCCCTGTAACCGGTTACACAATGAACTCAGAAAACTGGGTTAGTGCGTTTGATGAGTAATCACACGTTTTAACCCAGAATTCGCCACGAAATCATCTTAGTCTTAGTGGGGAAAGACTTGTCAACATGCATGGAGCTCTGTTTTGCTATATATAGCCTTGTGTTGATGAATTGAAACCCATTTTTGCTCTTGAATTGCTGAAGCTCTGTTTTAGGGTTCCATAGTTGTTTTGTTCGATTCTCAGTCTGTGTTGAGAGTTAGAAAACGAGTGATACACTGTTACAAAGCTCACATCAAGGGCTTTGTATTGATATAAAGTTTGTGAGTTAAGAGTGTTGGAGCAAGGAGAAATCAATCTGAGAAGGTTGGAGTTAGAGTATGTCAACACTGGTTTTTCAGTTCTTGGAAGCTAAGTTTGAGTTCGGTTTTGGTAAGAATAGGTAATCTCTTGACCTAAAACTGTGTTGGTTCTTTAGTATAAGTTGTATAGAACCCAAACTAATGGTTTTCCCTAAATTCTTTGGCTTTTTCATGTGTCAACTATTCTGGTTTTCGGACCCTGATTGGAAGTGTCATGACTCAAACCAGAATTTTTGGAAATCATGGTTTTCCTCCAAGATCTGTGAATACTCTCATCAAACACGATCTAGAGGTAAGGGGGAAGCTTACTATTTCCTAGATTGAGGATAAACATGTTTGGTAAATAGGATGAGTCACCTAGAGACTCTAAGGGCATAGCTTGAATTGGTTTAATGGCTTGCAGGCCAACTTTAGCTCATTTCTGATTTTGAGCAATTATAATATGATGCATGCAAGCTATTGTGATGACAGTTTCATGACTTAATTGGATATTATGTGAATTGATGCATTAAGTTGTGAAATATGTGATTTTTGCACTTTTGGTGAAGGATGATTTTGCATGCATGAATTTGTGATATGTTTAAGTGTTTAAACATGTGTACTTTAAGGTATTAAACTTTGGGTAATGATGAAACAAGGTTAGATTTGAGTACAATTGAAAATGTTCCTGAAAAATCAGTTTTAGTATGCTGTGCTGCATAATCTAACCGGTTAGAGCCTGTTTGTAACCGGTTAGAACCTGACAAAAATGAAAATATACAATTCTGGTTTTGTTAAGTAATTCTCATCATTTTTAATTGATACTTAAGGCCTATTAACACTGTTATTACCCTGTGATTGTTGGATATGAATTCCAAACTAGATAATTGGTTTATACCATAAAGTGAATGACAAATTCAATTGAAAATTGGAAAGTTATATGCAATTTGATGCTCATATTGTTAATGGATGCAAGATTAATGTGTTGCAATGGGTAAACATATTAATATTAAGGTATTGTAACTCTGTGTATGGTTGAAATTGGTTAGATTTGAGTATTGGAAAGAATGGTATGCAAAACCTCACTTTTCAGTGTATTTTATGCATAGTTAAACATGGAAAAATGGATAAATGATTTTGTGTTTGAATGCATGTCAATGATTTACTAAGCCTTGCTATTTTCTTAGTATATTTTCGGTTTACTTGAGAAAATGAATACTTTTTTGCCTTGATTTGTTGCTTTAAGGTTCTATACGGTTTTGACTAGGAAGGAAAATGCATGAGTTAAATTGGTTTAAAATTATGTGCCTTTTTCTTGCATGTGTGTGTGTATTCGACCAAGCAAGGAAGAATTTAAGTGCATGACATGAATCATGATGATTTAAGTGTTTATGTTTATAATTTTTCACCTATTTGTCTTTAATTCAATTCGGCCATGCATTGTAAATGTACTTAGGGAATTTTGTTTTATGAAAATAAACTTGTATGTTGATGCTTGAACATGGTTAGGTTGTTTGAAGCTTGTAAAGTTTGTATTTGTGTCTTATCTCCTTGGTTTATATTCGGTTTTGTGTATGTCAATATCTAAGTGATTTTATTCTTTGAAAACAAACTTGCATGATAATGCTTGAAGTTGATTAAGTGGATTTAAAGTGTTGGAAACTTGTAATCTTTAATTTATTTTTGTTTGTGCAATTCGGTTTCTTGAGTTTAAGTAGGTAAATGTGAAAATGAAATTTTTTTTAAAGTGATTATGTGTTGTATAAGTGATTTAGTGTTGGTTAAGTGATTATATGCTCGGATTTAATTGCAAAAGTGTTGTTTTGATGTTTTAAGGATTATTAGAAAAATTTGTGAATGTTGTTTGGCCTTGAGGTGCAATTCGGCTAAGGCATGCTTAGTAGGATAGGAATTTATTTTACTAAATACTAAGTGATATGTGAGAAGTATATGACCTATGTAAAGATAAAAGCTAAGTGTTTGTGTTTATTTTTAAGTGTTTGGTTTGGAACGAGGTTTGCTTAGTAAATAGTGTTACTTGATGCTTGATGCCTATGTGCTTATTTGTTTAAATTTATAAAATGCATAGAGTAACATGAGCTACTTGAGTATATGGATTTATGTGTTAGGGTTTTGTGTGTCGTTAAGGAAATTAAACGATACTTGAAGGGTATTTGCTTATGTGCTAAACTTGTAAGAAATTAATTGATTTTAAGTTTATTTGCTTTGATTTATTTGGAATTTATTGGTTATGTTTGGTCGTTGTCCTAAGTTTTATTTTATTGATAAAGCTTGAATAATTTTAAAGTGTTAAAATGTTTGTCTTGAGCTAAAGAATGATTTGAAGCGAAAAGTACTTTTACGTTGTTTTCGGATTTTATTAAAGTGATTTTGCGAAACAGTTCTTTGCTGTCCAGAATTGTTAAAGTGTGTTCTTGATTTTTAAAATGTGTTCAAGGTGAGAATAATAGCTTATCTGGGATGTATGTCATGCTTAAATGAGTTTAGTTTTGATTGTTTAAATCGGAACCGCGATCGGATAAGGTTAAGTAGTGTGAGGGCAATTGGTCTGTGTGATTCTTTGGTTCCTCGCACGAAAGACTAAGATCACTATTGCATTTATGTGTTGTTACTTGATTAATTTATTTGAACCTGAGAATATGCAAATATTATGCTTGCTCATGCACGATGATTCATTCTGTTTTATTATGTTTAGCATGATGCATGCCCTTGAAAAGATGAGATTAGAAAGTGATGAATGAATGCCATGAGTTTGAGGAATTAATGATTGAAAGTGAATTCCTCTGATGAGCACCAAGTTGGATTTATGCTCTCTAAGATGAGTTCGTGTTGGCCACGAGAGTGATGCTCCGTGAGTCCGAGCCCTTAATGAGCAAGTGTTGTTGGAAAAGAATGAACGTTGGAAATGGTGGTTTAATTAGAGGTTGAGGTTCACCAAAGGATGGATAAGGGTGACTCATCCGCAATTAGGTTAATAAGTCTTAATAAAATATTTAAAAGACATTAATAATAATGCGGAGAGATGAGCATGAAGTAGTGGAGAGGAAGATACCTTGTCTATCTGCGGATATTCAGAAGTGTGATTGAGATAGGGGACGGTGATGACGGTGACTCGTCAAGAATCCTAGGGTGCTTTTCTAGGTAGAACTAGACTATATGTGATCGGGACTTAAGACCTAAGGGATCGTAGCATGTTCTGCACCGCGAACTAGAAAAGTACTGTCGCCCCCTTGATCAAATCTGAAGCGGTGAGAGAGAACCTGAACAAGGCAGGCAGATCGATTTGTTGTTGGGACCTTGCGGTATCGCTTAAAATATTAATTGTCTTAATGACTGACCTGTACGGTTGTGGTCTTGACAAGTATATTATACGCTTTTGGATTTCCTCGACTGTTCGACCGGCGTGGGTTATGGTTCCTGAACGTCCTGTTTGCTTCCGACTAGGTTTGGGAGGATATGGAGGAGATGTAGACGTGAGTGCCGATTAGATAATTACCCCAGTGATGATTTAAAATACCCTGACATCATTGGTGATGAGAATTCCAATAAGACTTAATAAAGTACAGTAACAAAGTTAATTTCTCATGATGATTAATAGTGTGGTGCTGGGATTGATGGAAGGGAACTTGTAATAAGCTTGATGATGTGAGATCAATGAATTATTTATCTGATAATGATGATGATGATTCTGCATTCTAGCGGGGGGAGCGTGGGAAGCTACCCCTGATGGCTGGATCTAGAGAGGCCCGACTCGGTTGGAGATCAGTGACACGGAGCACAGGTTGAGAGGTGCAAGGATCGACTTGCAAATTGGTCGCGTTACCCTAAGAGACTACATGGATGGTGGCCCTCGGACTTACTACGCACGTGGTTTGCAGCCTGCACCGCCTGCGGAGGTGAAGACCGAGGAGGAGGAGATAGCACCGGAGGATGATGACGATCAGCCGACAGCTTAGGGAGTCTCGTGGGTGTTGTGGCTAGGGTGTTTTTATTTTTGTTTGGGTCTTGTCTCAACTGAGGAGAGTCATGCTCTGGATATCTAATGATGTAATTACCTTTATCTTTTGGTGTATTTTGGGACATGGTGTCCACAACTCTTTTATGTTGATTAATTAACTGCCTTTAGAGACTTACGTAATTATGAAGTACGTACGGATTTTATGTGGCAATGTTAAAATGCAAAGTAAGTATTTTGGTGTGGTTCGGTGGATGTGTAATGTGTTTCGTAACAACTCGATTTTGTGTATGGCAGTGTTAATTATTCTTTTGACAAGCCGAACAATGCAATCTTTTGCGAATAGTTAAAGTTAATGGATTTTGGAAATAAATAAAATGAACCAAGCAAAGTACTATACGTGTATACAATTGTGTACTAAAAAAAATCGACCCTTATTTTTACTAATATTTTAATGAATAAAATGCAATATTTTTGAGAAACAAAATCGAGGTGTTACATAAAGTTTTTTAAATTTCTTTACAAAAAATTAATTGATAAGATTGAAAAAACACGAGAAAAAGAAATTAAAGACGCAACGGTCATAATTATATGAGAGTAAAGATGACTTTGTTTTGTCTTCATTATATTTATTATCAATTTTGCTTTTTATAGCCCTATAATGGCATATCTTTTTATTTTTAGCAAACAAAGGAAAGCTTATGTTGTGAAGACACATTTAGACATTTCTATTTCTTTTATGTTAAAATTAAGACATTGAACGAGAACCCCAGAACCAAACGTTGACATGATGTGTTAATGAGTCATCAAACAACCAATTATATATCTTAAATAGAAGTGAGATTGTAATTCAAACTTGAGAGAAGGAAGAGAGAAAATAAAAACACCACCAACAAGAAAGGACAAAGGAAATGGCAAATAAATGTGTTGCCTTGTTGGTTGTGTGCTTTGTAGTTGCTATACCTTTCTTCTTACCAATTGTTGTGGCTGATTTGTCTCCGAGGGAACAATGTGTTGAAGATTGCAAAAAGACATGCAAATTCTACAATATCTTTTGCAATCCCCAATGTTTACAGCAATGTGGTTATTAAAGTAAGTTAATGACTTATCTTATTCTCACCATCTAATGCACCTTTTAATAAATTTCTTAGCTAGTATTGCATTTTTTAGTGCCTCAATTACAATTGTGATTTATTCTACATAGTCGGTATTAAATTAGAAGAAGAAAAAAATTAGATAAATGAAAATGATTTTATTTTTATGTATCCCACTTGTGAATGAATGAGAAAGTTGGATTTTAACCAAAACAGAAGAATATGTCTAACATAATTCCATATCTGTCCAAACACTATCTTATTATACCTTTAGTTTTTACGCAATATATTTTTTACGGTCATCATTATTTGTAAAAAACAATCAATAAATAAAACACTTTTCTTAGGTTCCTTGTGGTCCAAAATCGGTTTTCTCTACAAACTTCACTATCATGAACACAATTCCAAAACCAGCATTTTCTCTTCAATCTTAACCTTCATTCCAAGTAAACAAAATACAAATGCTTTCTCCCTGTTACCATTATCTTAAATCGGTTTGCGTAATTAAATCAAGGGGGAGTTTTTCATTATAATTTATAAACGCGTTCATAATTAAAGAAAACTAATAACAACAACAAACATAAGAATTAATCACCTTAAATAAACAAATATACGCTTTCGTGCACCTTTTCTCTATGGAAATTCGATTCTGCCAATAAACATCAAGGAAACGTTTTCCTCTTCAAATATCTACTCATTTAAAATCAACAAAATTCTATTTCTCATAACTACTCATAATGTGTCTCATTATAACAAATCAAGTCAAAAACCTTTCCCATGTGACCCTATAAAATTTAGCCAACAACAACAATAATTAGGAGATTCATAATGTCATAATAAACTTCATATATATGCTATATTCTAAAGTAAATAACCAACTACAAATATTCATACTTCCATACAATAAGAAAAACAAAAGAAACACATATAACAATGACAATTGTTATAAATAGAATATGTTGACGATGGTTGTGTCGTGGTAAAATTTTGTGCTTTAAAAGCAATTGTTTACTGGGTACCATGATACAACTATATCAACCACTCTAGCTCCCGCACAATAGTACTCTAACTTATGCACTCAAGGTAAGGAACTTTGAATCTCATAGGGTTAAGTTGCTAATGGAAGGAAGGAAAGGAAGAAGAAAGGCTACCTGTTTTCGTTTTCTGTGTATATATAAGTCTAAAAATGATTGCCTTTCATTGCCACAGCCATAACATCTGCAGCAGCCACAAAAGTTATGGCTCATTAACCCAGGAAATCGTTTAAACCATTAACCCAAAAACAACTAATTTATTAACCTAGAAATGACTAAATTATGGAGCCATTAATCTATAATGGCTATGCGCTAAAAATGTGGTAAGAAAAAAGGATCTGTCCACCCTTTACCCCACACGAAAGAACAAATTAATAGTGGTGGGGCACATTCTAGAACATGTGGCTATTGGGCTCAACATGACCGCAACAAAAACCCCAATTAGATTTTTGCTTGAGTAATACAAATAATAGAATATAAAGGATTATGGTTAACATGGGATGAGCAATGTGGGAATTGGGATTTTCATGAGAATGAAATTATTCTAACATCAACATCATTTCAAATTTGATGGAAATCGAAATCACTCTTTTGGAGGCAGTTAGTCTTTCAAGATAAAATTAGGATAGAGCGAACTAAGTTACCAAAATATCGTTTCGTGAATCATTCTATTCGAATTAAAAACAAAAAAAATTAGTTAAATTCAAATTCATAGAATTTTTTTATAACTTATGTTCTAGTAAATTGTAATTTTCTACTTAAAATGTCTCAAAACCATATGTTGAATAGTTTTCCTTGATCAAAAGTCCATATTCGAAAAACTAATTTAAAACACCAAAAATATAATGTTAAGTGATGCTAGCTTTAAGTGAATACAAACTATAACTAAATTCAAAAATTTCTACAAATATTATGAAAATATTCAAGAATGGTTATAAGACATCTAATATGATACATATGATATCAAAATATTTTTTACGGCTCTCTATACCTACATAAAGGCTTAAAAATAAAATTTTTCATCTTTAAAAGGGAACTATAGTTTTTCGTATCAAAGCTACACAAACGAAAACTTATTGTAGTTTGACTAAAAATATCAATTTGAAACTCATGATTCGATCATAATTTCAATGATTCACTCCAAGCACATAAACATTGCATGAAGTTTCTTATTTAACCAAATTAAGTTTGGAGAAAATTGGGGTGTTTTAAAGAAGCCCATTACGGCAAAGAAGAGGAAAATGAATGGGATAGACTTTATAGTACTGTGTGTAGATATTTTTGATTTTTTCTATTTAGTCCTTAATAATTATATTTTAAAGACAAATTAGCACAAAAATTAAACTGTGGTGCATATTTGCAAACGGCATAAAGTTTAAGATGTTTGTATGAACATTTCTTAATTTATATTTATAGTTTTATATTAATATGAGTGCTTTTATTTTAATTTTTTTAGGTATTATATAAAATGATTGTCATCACTTCCATTTTTTAGATTTAAATGGTATTTACTCATGATATAAATTTTGATACAATAGTGATAATAGTGATAAAATCTTATAACTATATACTTAATGAGTTTTTTAAATACCATATTATAGTTGTTTATACAATGTAACATTTGAGCTTTATTTACAAATAATACATTGAGTAATTTGTGTTTTATATCACGCATGGATTACTTATGATATACGTAACATAGGGGAATAACTTACTATGCAGGTTGGACACTAATGACGCAAGTAAAAAAGATCGGAGAAAGATGTCAATTGAACGTGAACGACCCCAAAAATCACCTTCTATCATAAATTAACTTATTGTACAATGTGAAATATGAGCAAATATGGATGCTTTTCTGCATAAATTATTATCCTTAACGCATTTGTCCATTTGTTCATGACACACTATGTGAAATCTTTGATACACTTATAAGCTATCATACCTGTATTGTATGTATAGTGTTTGTTAGAAAAATAAGTTGAAGATGGTTGTGTCGTGGTAAAATACACTACCTTAAAAACAAGATTTCCGGATAGTCGAGGGGCAACTATACCAACCGGTTCTTGCTCCCAAGGTTAGCACAACAGTTCTCTAACTCGTGTACTTGAGGCAGAGAACTTGGAATCTCACGAAGTTTTTGGAAACCAACAATCGGCCAAACAATATACTAGAGGGGGGGTGAATAGTAGTTTGAAGCAGTGATAGCAATTTCTCGGATATAATTGACATAGATTAAAATGATGTTTGTTGTTTTCATAAAATAGTTGGATTTAGTGCCGAGCAGAATGAGATAATCGGTTATCTAGGCTGACCACCGATTATCTGACCTGCAACACACAAAAACCAGTTTTGCAGCGGAATCATAGCAAACACAAATCAACCAATATGATGTTCGGCCAGACCGACTAAAATGCTTGGAAAGTGCAAAATGCTCTGACAATGCAGTAAACATATAAAGTGCAGAAAGCAGTAAAGAGAAAGCGATAAAAGAAGAGGCACAAGAATTTTTATACTGGTTCACTCTCACCCACTTGAGAGCTACGTCCAGTCCTCCCTAAACCTTAGGGAGCTTTTAATTAAAATCAAATTGATAAAATTACACGGGAACTATTGAATGAACCTCACTCAACCTAACCCTTCCAAGAGAGTACCAAACTCTTGGATTCTACCCAATTTGATACCGGTAGGAAGAACCTCTTCCAAAGCCTCCTTGAAACCTTCAAGTAGCTCCACCAGGCGAAGAACCTCTTCGACTTCTTCTTAGGAACTTCCTAAGACATCTCTGGTGAACAGTAACAGTAATGATGTGTGGCTCCAAAACTGAACTCAGTCACGTATGAATGTGACAGTGTGAATAGTAACTAAGTTTCAGACTTTTGAAAGGATTGGCAGAGAGAATGAGTGTTTCAGATTCTGATTTCTTGTTCCAGGTTCTCTGTGATGTTGGAGGAGGCAATCACTTTTTATTCACGAAAATCCCCAAGAATCAGGGAGGAATAAAATCACCACGCGATTAATTAATGTTGACGAGGTTCCCTCTCCAATAGTCATATTCTGATTTGGTTTAATTTTGAATCAGATCTTTCATTTATTGCCAATTCCTTTATGGACAGATTCAGATGATTAGCGAGCTCCGAGCTTCCAGTTGGACTGATCTTCCACAACGGATAACTTGATGAGAACCGTGCTTGTGCTTTTTAAAGATGCTTGCACAGCCATTGACCAAGTGTGAACCGAGCTTGAGCTTGACCATGATGTCCGAGCTATGGTCGAGCTTTGTATTCGAGATAAAGTTCAATCTTAGTCATCCGAGCTTTGGCCGAGCTTTGCATTCGAGCTTGAGTTCAACTTTGACATTCGAGCTCAAGCCGAGCATTATATGCGAGATTGAACTGAAGTTTGAGATCCGAGCTTAGCCGAGCTTGATATGTGATCTCCGACTGAAATATGATATCCGAGCTTTTTGTCGAGCGTAATATTCAATCTCGAACTGACCTTAGCCGAGCTAAATATTCAATCTCAAACTAAGACTTTAGCACTTTAATCTTCCACAACGAAGGCCGAGCTTGACTTTTGTCGAGCTGATTATATAAGATTTTACTCGACTACACCAAAGGCCGAGCTGATGGTTCTGCCTTTGTTCATGATTTAACATTTTACTCGTTTGCACAGAAGGCCGAGCTGAACATCTGATGCCCTGATGCTTTACTATTTTACTCGGACGTAACGAAGGCCGAGATTATGGTTCGACTGCATTCGCTGAGTATCTTCAATCTTGCTTCTGAGTTTCTGACTGCTTCTGGTTCAACTCTAGTTCTTCCGAGCATCTTCCGAACTGAGCTTCTTACTTTGTTGCTGGAGAGGCCCAACTCGGTTGGAGATTTGTGACCCGGAGCACAGGTTGAGAGGTGCAAGGATCGACTTGCACATTGGTCGCATTACCCTGAGAGACTACATGGATGGTGGCCCTTGGACTTACTACGCACGTGGTTTGTAGCCTACAACGCCTGCGGAGGTGAAGACTGAGGAGGAGTAGATAGCACCGGAGGATGATGAGGATAAACCGACAGCTTAGGGAGTCTCGTGGGTGTTGTGGCTAGGGTGTTTTTATTTTTGTTTGGGTCTTGTCTCAACTGAGGAGAGTCATGCTCTTGATATCTAATGATGTAATTACCTTTATCTTTTGGTGTATTTTGGGACTTGGTGTCCACAACTCTTTTATGTTGATTAATTAACTGCCTTTAGAGACTTATGTAATTATGAAGTACGTATGGATTTTATGTGGCAATGTTAAAATGCAAAATAAGTATTTTGGTGTGGTTTGGTGGATGTGTAATGTGTTTCGTAACAACTCGATTTTGTGTGTGGCGGTGTTAATTATTTTTTGGCAAAACTGTTCGTATGGTCCCCTAAGTTATTTATTTTTCCAATCCGGTCCCCTATGTCTTTTTCGTTTGAAAATGGTCCCTTAACTCATGTAACATTAGCATCGTTAATCCTTTCCATCCATTACCTCCTAACATCGTCTATTTAAGTTGACGTGACAGCCAGAGTGCCCAATATAGGCGATCCACGTGTACCCTCCACATACCACATTAAAAGTTTAAAATAATGGAATCAAACGACTTCGTTTTGATACTTAAAGCCACTCACTTCATCTTCTTCTTTCTTCCATGAGAAGTCGTTGTGAGTTAAGAGAGAAAAATACTAAACTTTAGAGGGAAAACAGAGGATTGCTAAGGCATGTGCCAAGAGAGAACAAACTGCAACATTATCGTCGTTGATTATGAGCGTGATAGGGAGTTCTGTAAGATTCTCATGTTTTGATGCTAACAATCTCTCTCCAAGCAACAACATTGGCAACAAGCAAGCTACACCACATGAAGATTAGAATTAGGATTTATATTAATTCTATTTCAATGTAATCTTTATTTTATGCAATGCATCTCATTGGTGTGGGTAGCTTAGGTGTTTTTTAAGAATATTTAAATAATGTTTGATTAAGAGTGAAGATACTTTAAATCTTGATTAAATAACTCTATTAAAAGTTTTGTGAAAATTTCTTTTAGAAAAACCTTGTTTTTATTCAGATTCTGATCAGTTCACTCGAGTAATGAGTATTGGATCACTCGAGTAATTTATGTCATGACAGGTTAATCGAGTAATGGTTTACACATCACTCGAGTAACTTAATCTGACATGTTTTAATCGAGTGATGTTATATGGTTTACTCGAGTAATTCAATCAATTTGAAAGAAACCAAGTTTGGGAGCTTGTGCCAAAACCTGATGATCGTCCTCTAATTGGTACTCGGTGGATCTATAGGAATAAGTTAGATGAATCGGGTATTATTGTTAGGAATAAAGCTAGGTTGGTAGCACAAGGTTATAGTCAAGAAGAAGGAATCGATTACGATGAGACATATGCTCCTGTTGCTAGACTAGAAGCTATTCGTATTCTTCTCGCTTTTGCTTCAATAATGAATTTTAAATTGTTTCAAATGGATGTTAAAAGCGCCTTTCTTAACGGATACATTCAAGAGGAAGTTTACGTGTCACAACCTCCCGGATTCGAGAGTTTTGAGCATCCGAACTACGTTTTCAAACTGAAAAAGGCTTTGTACGGTTTGATACAAGCTCCTAGAGCTTGGTACAACCGACTAAGCAATTTTTTATTACAAAAAGGTTTTAAACGAGGCACTGTTGACACTACTCTTTTTATTGAACGTTCCGATAAGGATATTTTATTGGTTCAAATATATGTTGACGATATTATATTTGGTGCTACTAACGATAACTTGTGTAAGAAGTTTTCAGACTTGATGCAAAGCGAATTCGAGATGTCGATGATGGGAGAGCTTACATTCTTTCTTGGCCTTCAAATAAAGCAGCTTAATGATGACATTTATATTCATCAAAGTAAATATTGTAGAGAGCTTCTCAAACGTTTTGGGATGGATTCGTGCAAATCCGCTTCTACACCAATGAGCGTTGCATGCTACCTAGATCAAGATGAGGCTGGAAAAGCGGTAGAGGTAACGAAGTATCGTGGTATTATTGGTAGTTTGTTATACATAACTGCATCTAGGCCTGACATCATGGTTAGTGTATGTATGTGTGCACGTTTTCAAGCAAAACCGAAAGAGTCGCATCTAACTGCTGTCAAAAGAATAATGAAATACTTAAAGGGTACAACGAATACTGGACTTTATTATCCTAGGGATGCTTTTCTAAAACTTATAGGTTATTTGGACTCTGATTTTGCCGGTTGTAAAGTTGAGAGAAAAAGTACAAGCGGAACTTGCCACTTGATTGGTAGTTCACTTGTATCGTGGTTTTCTAAAAAGAAAAATTGTGTAGCTTTATCAACCGCGGAGGCCGAATACATAGCAGCCGGTAGTCGTTGTGCTCAAATTTTATGGATGAAACAACAATTATCTGATTTTGGATTAAATTTGACAAAAATCCCTATAAAGTGTGATAACACTTCAGCAATTAATTTGACTAAAAATCCAGTATTACACTCGAGGACAAAGCATATTGAAATTAGGGATCACTTTTTGAGAGATCATGTTCAAAAAGGTGATTGTGTTATTGAGTTTGTACAAACTTCGGATCAATTAGCTGATATCTTTACAAAACCATTACCAAGGGACACATTTTATAAGATTCGAAGAGAACTTGGTATTTTTGATGAATCAACTATTAGCTAATTGTATTTGATGCTTTTCGAAATCACCTTCAAGCCTATTTCAATGTGATTTGTATTTTGAGTTGTTGTATCTTATTAAAGTGTTTCTTATTTTTTGTGATATGTAGTTATGTGTGTATGTTTTCTATAATATGTTAATTGCTTTATTTGTATGTGTGTTACTTGCTAAATGCTAAGTGTTTCTATGTGTTTGTGCATGAAAAATGTTTTTGCATGAAAAATTGAAATTTTTTTAAATTCTGGACAGTTCACTCGAGTAACAAATATTTCACTCGAGTAATTTTAAAATCTCTTTCGTATTACTCGAGTAATTCTGTCTGTCACTCGATTAATTTTAAAATGACTTTCGTATCACTCGATTAGTTCATCCATCACTCGAGTGAAAATTTTTTAACTTTCGGCATACTCGAGTAACATTTTCTTTTCACTCGATTACTGCTCGAATCACTCGAGTGACGCATGAACATTACTCGAGTAACTTACGTGATTTTAAAAACTGAACTGTTGCAAACTGCATCATTTTCTCGTCACTTTCTCTCTCTTGTTCGTATTTCTCTCTTCTCTCTCATATGGTTCTTCATCAAATCATCATTTTCAGCCACAAAACTTCACAAATCATACAAATTTCTTCCATATTTCATCATTATATCATCATTTCTACTCATTTCACTCATCATTTTCCTCAATTATACCCAAAATCCGAAAATTCCCAAACCAAAACCCTAACCCCCAACATCGAATCTGCACTTTCTGAATCAATGACTTCTTCCTCACAAACTCAACCTCCTCGAAAGAGAGCAAAGCAAGGAGCAGGCCGTAATGACCCCTGGTTTTCTGGAATCAACCGAGACTTGCGGGAACCGACATTTATCAATCGCTCTTTTGGTCTTACACGGTATGTTAAGTTTGCTTGGTTGCATAAGGAGCAATTTCCATTTGTAGAGGATTTAGAATTTCAGAATTTGAAGAGGTTTTTAGAATTTGAGACTCATTATTACCCTAGGCTTGTCAGACAATTTTATCAGAATTTTACTAAGCTAGATGGTGAGTATCAAACAATGGTTAGAGGACATCATTTTGTTATAAAGCCTGAAGATTTGACAATGATGTTTGGTTTAGAAAACAAGGGAACTTTTATTGGTGATGCTGAATGTCTGGATTTGAATGTGGATACTAATAAGATTTATACTGATTTGATGCGTACTGGTGAATCTTGGAGTGATAGGACTACTAGAACTGTATCACCTTTGCATGCTGTGGATAGAGTGCTCATGTACATTGTCTCTTATTGTTTGATTCCGAAATGTAATCAAAATTATGCACAATTGGGAGATGATGATCTTATTTTGTTTCATGGGATCAAAAAGAGATATGAGATGAATTGGAATAAAATGTTTTTAGCTCGTATGGAAGCTACTGCTCAATCTCCTCCTACCCAATTCTTGCCATATCCTATGCATGTCACCAAAATCATGAGGTATTACCGTGTTCCAATCCCTGATGATGAGCCAGCTGTGACGGAAAAGAAAAATAACTGGTGTCTTAATGATTCACACATTAGTTATATGAAAATTGCTTGGCATAGGGAAAGTCGCACTTGGTTATGAAAATCACAGATTAAGGAAATGGCTGAAGCTGCAAAGACTGCAAGAGCTTCGGGTTCTAGGAAAAGGACTTTACTTGGTGATAGGGCTGGTGCATCTTCTTCTGCTCCTCCTTCTTCTACTGATCCGATGGATACCGATCGTGTTGAGGACTATATCAATTTGGACAATCTTGGTACTCCATTTGATGCACAGGCTGCTCATGAGTCATTGGTTGAGCACATTAATGCTCAATTCACTCAGTTGGAGATGAGACAGGATGTGAAGAATATTGCCATGGAGCATCGTTTAATGGATTATATGTCTGGCCTCTTTTCTCACCATTTCCCTCCTCCTTCACCTGATTCCTAGACCTGTGGATGCTGATGATGTTTGATGTTGATTTCTGTTTCATGTTTCATATGCATATTTCTCACTCTGTTATGTTTATGTTTCTGTTTCATGTTTATGACTCTGTTTCTACTATGTTGCTACTTTGGTTAGTTTTGTTTGTTATCTGCTATGTGTTACTCTGATATAATGGTGCTATATTCGTTGTGCGTTTATATTTGTTTATATTCGTTGTGGCACTATTGTGGTTTATTTTGGTATTGTCTTTATTGTTATATTTTTTTTTATATACCAATGTGAACTACTTACCTTCCACTTTTGGCAAAGGACTTTTCTCACAATTCTTCTCTTTTTAATGATGCCAAAAGGGGGAGAATATTTTGTTGATGTTGTTCTTGTAGGTTAAGTTTTATTATATTTTTCCTAGGTGTTTTACATTTAGGGGGAGTATGTTAAAACTTAGTGCTTAATTGAAAAGGAGGTTTGTCATCATCAAAAAGGGGGAGTTTGTAGGATTCTCATGTTTTGATGCTAACAATCTCTCTCCAAGCAACAACATTGGCAACAAGCAAGCTACACCACATGAAGATTAGAATTAGGATTTTTATTAATTCTATTTCAATGTAATCTTTATTTTATGCAATGCATCTCATTGGTGTGGGTAGCTTAGGTGTTTTTTAAGAATATTTAAATAATGTTTGATTAAGAGTGAAGATACTTTAAATCTTGATTAAATAACTCTATTAAAAGTTTTGTGAAAATTTCTTTTAGAAAAACCTTGTTTTTATTCAGATTCTGATCAGTTCACTCGAGTAAGGAGTATTGGATCACTCGAGTAATTTATGTCATGACAGGTTAATCGAGTAATGGTTTACACATCACTCGAGTAACTTAATCTGACATGTTTTAATCGAGTGATGTTATATGGTTTACTCGAGTAATTCAATCAGTGTTTGAAAATTTTAAAAGGACTTAATTTTCTCTTTCACAAGATATACACATTCATTCTTACAATTTTCTATACACTTTTAAAAAGCAATTCAAGAGCTATTTTACATCTTTCAAGAGCTATCAAGATTCAACAAAGAACTTTTCATTCTTCACTCTATTTCTCTCATTATTCAAATATTCTTGAGATCATAATTTTTGTTCTTAGTGGTTGTTGAAGATTTGCAATTTGTGATTGCATCATTGAAGTTTCAACACAAGTGAAGAATCTCACAAGGAAGACTTTGAGGATCAAATCAAAGCAAGAAAAGAGGATTGGTTGGAAGCATCTGCAATCAATTAGCAAGGAAATCTAGAATTCTCAAAAGGGGTAGAATAGATCAAAGTGTTTGGTACACACTTTGAGTTGGGTTTTAAGATAGGAGAACTAAGAATCTAGTTGCATCTTAAAACATTGTAAAATCTACATTTGAAGATTTCTAGTGAAGAATCTCTCTTGATTTAAGAGGGGACTGGAGTAGCTTTCAAGTGGGTGAAAGTGAACCAGGATAAATCCTTGTGTCTCTTTTATTTTCATTCCTAGTATTGCATTAATTCATTAACAATTGCATTTTTAGGTTAGAATTGGGGTTTTCTTAATTCTACTCAATTGATCTAAAATTGCATGTTAATATTACTTGAAATTGTTCATGTTAATCATTTATAATTTGTTGAATCATCATAGCATTGTAATTCTTGAAGAACTCCTTTGAAAACTGAGTTTTAATTGAATTTTACCCAGTTTACTCGAGTAAAGTTCTTGTCACTCGAGTAATCTGCTTTCAGTTTATGAACAATACTCGAGTAGGTTTTCTGTTACTCGAGTGATTTAAAAATAGCTTTCGTAATACTCGAGTGATTTGCTGAATACTCGAGTGAAATTATTTTTGCTTGCGTATTACTCGAGTGAAGAATTGAGTTACTCGAGTAATCTGACTTGAATTTTTTAAGAAAATTTATTTTCATAAAACCATTCTCTTAGGTGGACGAAAAATCTGTAATAAGGCTTCAATATTCTATTCACCCCCCCTCTAGACTATATTGAGCCGCTTGTTGCTTTCCAACAAGTTCGTTCATGGACGGAAAGGACTAACGGTGATAACGTTACATGAGTTAGGGGACCACTTTCAAACGGAAAAGACTTAGGGGACCAGATTGGAACAAAAAAATAACTTAGGGGACCAAACGAGTAGTTTTGCCTTATTTTTTTGACAAGCCAAACAATGCAATCTTTTGCGAATAGTTAAAGTTAATGGATTTTGGAAATAAATAAAATGAACCAAGAAAAATACTTGTATACAATTGTGTACTAAAAAAAATTGACCCTTATTTTTACTAATATTTTAATGAATAAAATGCAATATTTTTGGGAAACAAAATAGGGGGTGCTAAATTCATGGTATCAGAGCTATGTTTATCCTTAGTGGCCTTAAGCATAGCCTTATATGCTTGTCTTGTGTGATCTTTAATTGTGTGATTGTGTGTTTGTGTGTGCGTGTGTGTGAGTTCTGAGTTCTTATGTTTATCTGAAGGAGAAGATGGCTCGTGGTAGACCTCGTGGTTCTGGTCAAGGGAATGCTGGTGGGGTAGCTGATGTTCCAGATCCTGCAGCTTTGAATGCTCAGATGACTGCTGCGATGACTAGAGTGAATGACAACTTGCATGCTCTGCATCAACAAGCTCAGCAGGATTTCAACAATAAGAATCAGCCTCAGAACGTGGAACCGCAAGGAATTTGCGGATTGGATGACTTCTGTCGTCGGAATCAGACACAGTTTTTCGGAGCTTTTGCATCGGATGTGGCTTATGGATGGATTGAGAATTTGGAAAGGATCCTTGATGGAATGGGACAGTGTGATGATGCCCAGAAGGTGGCTTATGTTCGGTATATGCTGAGTAAGGAAGCTTCTGCTTGGTGGAAGAACACTAAACAAGTGATGGAGAATGCTGGAGAAGAGGTCAATTGGGAGTCCTTTAAGAAGATATTTTTTGAGAAGTATTTTCCTGAGGATGTAAGGACTGAAAAGGAAATGGGATTCCTTAAGTTGGTGCAAGGAAACATGTTGGTTGGGGAATACGCAGCTTGATTTGAAGAGTTAGCTCAGTATGTGCCTCAGTATGCTAATGGAGGGAATGAAAGGTCTAAGTGTGATAAGTTCCCAGATGGTTTGAGGGCTGAAATTAAGTTGGCTTTTTCGCATTTGGAGATCCATGAGTATGCAACATTGGTTAACAAGTGTCAGATGTACGAAGGAGGACTGAAATCTAAGGCAGTAATGGAAAAGGTTGCAAGTTTGTCATCTAGTGGTGGACCGAATCGGAATCATCCGTATCATGGAAGTTCTGGTGGAAGGTTTAAAACACCAGTGTCGTATCCTCAATCTAGAGGTGGAAGAGACCGTAGGTTCGGTGGAAATTGATCATCTGGAAGCGGAAGTGGTGGTTTTAACCGGAATAGTGGAAGAGGTGACAGTTCTCGCTCTGGAAATCGTGGAGATGGCAACAATAACCGTGTGGGTATTCCTGGAAGTAGCTGTGGTGGAAATCGAGCTAATCCTGGAGGAAGTCAAGGCAGTGTGGCCCCTCCTTGCAATCAGTGTGGTCGGAATTGTCACACCCTTCCGGGTTATCCAAATGTAAACTAATATTTAAGCTATTATATTGGATAATATATGGACTTGTGAGTGTTAAGAAAATAGGGAAGATAAAATTTTCTTTTTAAAGCGGGTGCACAAATCGTCATTTTGGAATTCTTGGAGAATGAGTTCTAAACCTTTATGAAAACGTTTATATCGAGTTCGGCGATCTCTAAAACCTTTTCTCAATTAGGGTAACATTCGCTTTTTTTTTAAACCTCGTTTTATCATACAAGTAATTAAAGTTACCCATGCATTATTTGATAAAACTGATACCATTAAATAATATTTTTAGCTGAGCTCTTAAATAGATCGAATCAGAGTAAGCGGAAGTCATCAGACTATGCAGTCATTAGTAATATAAACATAGGTTTGATATATAGTAAAAGTCATAAATACATAGTCTCATCATCATGTCTCCGTGATCTCAAAATACAAGTCCATCATCTGATCTACATAATAATATGACCAAAACCCTAGAATATTCCAAAAGTATATCTACAATATGTGTACATAATCAAAATAGAAACTCCAAGGGTGGTCAAGTAGATCTGGCATCATCAGATGTAGTAGTAGTAGCAGCAGTCTCCCAAAAGTAAAAGTAGTAAGGTAGTAGCATCATCAACAACACAGCAGCAGCAGCAAATCTCCTCCACAGCCTCCACACATCGGATCCACAGATCCACATCATACACCATATGCATATACCTAGGGATCATCGTCCCTCCAGTGACTCCCAGTAGAATGCACGACAGGCTCACTCCCACTCTCGTCCTCCACCGGATCCTCCTCGATCTCGTTCGAGGGAGAGTGTACCCTACCACTGGGTACCGGGTCAGGGGATGGTGAAACCCTGACTGGGCTCCTCGGATCAGAAGGGGGAGTCTCCTCGCGGACGACTCTCGAAGTAAAAGGGTGAGAGAGGGTAGGTCGAAAACGAAAACTATGGTAAGAGCGAGCTGGTCGTGTTGGAGGTGGTCCATGGTAAGTGTAAAACGGGGGTACATGCATAGTGTATATGATGGGAATCCTAAATCTACGAGGACGGAATCGGATCAACGGGTTCGGGTGGTAGAAGGTAATCTCTACCTCACCCTCGAACACCGCGCAATGGTCCTCATAGATCCATGTGCCACTAGGAAGTGGCCGGATCTCGATGCAAGCAATGTAACGAGACATCACCTACAAGGGCATAGGGGTAAGCAATTCTATACACATAACCTATAGAGAATAAATTGTGCAATGTGAATATGTAAACATGCATCAAATAACAACAATTACATATAACAATTAGTAGTTAGTGAATGCACATAGGATGCTCACACTTGTTTCATTTATCATCATTAATTTAAATGAGTGGAATGATGCATGACTTTAGCTCTCAAGCCTATCTCCATCATACTATGTCACTCTCTGACGTCCATCCCTGACAACCCAGCACTCGATAGTGCGTTGTATTCCTAGGTATACAACAATTCGTACATTCACCTAGAATGTACACGACAAGCTTGGTATCCATGCCACCCGAGCATATCCCGTCATCCAAACGGACCGTCATCCAAACGGTATAACCATATCGGCATTCCCTCAGCCGACCACGTCAACGACGTGTCATCAAGCAAGCGTATTGGCACTCCCAGAGGCCCTCCACATGTTTACCAAAAACATGATATACGTCCTACCAACCAAACTCCAGAATGAATGCATTACCTTACTTAAAAGAGATTGATTGATGTTTTATCCTTTTATTAATACATTACGTGCCTCCCGAGCAACGTATCATTATTCAAATGAAAACATCATAACGTCAATCAATTTCCTCTAAGTCCAGGATCACTTGGTTTATTGTCCTCTAAGAGTTACAAAATGGCTTAGAATTGACAATGATATTTTTAAGTATCTGACTAAAAATACTCGAGTTTTTCCCAACATACTCGAGTAGTTTATCATTTTCCAGATTCTACTCGAGTTGTTCATAATTATACTCGAGTCGTTCATGTCTTTTCAGAGATTTAGGGTTTCAGGTCTTCATAAATATACTCGAGTAATTCATGAGATACTCGAGTATTCCATTACCCAGAAAACTCGAGTAGTTCATACATTACTCGAGTGTTCAATCTGATTCCCAAGTTTGATTCCTTCATTCAAATGCTTTCTTCTTTAAAGATCAAGAAGAAAAACTCAACCCTTAAACATAGAGATAGGAGGCCGAAGCAACCCTAAAGGGAGAGGAGAGAGTTGGAGCTTGAAGATTAGAGTTTTATTTAAGGTAGTTGTTAGGGAAGCTTCAATGTAATGATTTTAGTTTTGATCTTGTAATGGACCTTGCTTCAATTCAAATTTTTTATGATGCATGTATTTGTGTTCCTATGATCTTGAAGTTTAATCACCTTGCATGTTGTTTTTATGTGTTGATCTTGAATCTTTGTGCTTGAAAGTTTTGATCTTCCAACTTATGAGTTTTCTTCTTCACGGTTTTACTTGGAAATTGTGTTTGAGCTTATGTAATTGCTTGATATCTTTTGCATGTTTTGATCTATGATTAATCCTTGAAAAGCATGAAGTTTGAACTTGGCATGTCACTTAAATTATGAAGTCTTAATTCTCTTTTGATGCATGCTACCATTTTAAAAAGAAAATTATGATAATAAGTGTTAAAAGCGATTTTTGGTACAAAAAGGTATTTTCAACTAAATTTTGTGTGTGATGATGATTCCTTGATGTTTGGTAATTGTTGTCTTAAAGTGTGCATATGAAAATAGAACTCAAAACCTTATCCTTTGTGCATGGTGTTATTCGGCCAAACCTAGGAAAATAGGAAATCATGTTACATGCATGTTAAAACCTATGTGATCTAAAGATTTTTGATATGACCCATGATTTTATTATGATAAAGAATAAAATTAAAGTTTGATGAATTTTGTTTGGAGCTCACGGTTTTGCTCTTATAAATGTTAGAGTTATTTATTTTGTTTTGCATGTGTGTTCTATGGATAGACCTATGGATTTCAAGTGTAAGAAAGTCTAAATTTTTGATTAAAAACCTAAAAGTGATTTTGTGTTCCATTTGGTTCTAAGAACAAATTTTACTTAAGCTATTTTCTTTTTTTTTCTTTATGTGTTATTGTTTGAATAGTTTGGAGTGAATAAGATGGATTTGGCATGTGATTGTGTTGTTATGAGTTTGGATTATTTTCTATGACCAATTCGGCTTGGTTGAAAAATAGAGGAGCATGAGTTGATTTTCTTTGCATGATAATTTAGAGATAAAGCTAGTTGATTAGGAAGATGAGTAGCATAATTTTAAATGAAAGTATTCCTTTCTTTTGTTTATAATTATTCTCGGTGATGATGTTTGAAGTAGGATGTTGTGTCTAAATGATTATTTTCCCTATGTGTATGTTTTGTTTATGTATTAGTAATTATTGATGTTTGAAGTTGTGAATATAACCTTGCCTTGTCTTATATAGATAGGATTCGGCCATATATAGAAAAATAGGAATTTGTGTTTTATTCTTGTTTTGTATACATACATGAATCATGAATGATTTAACATGTTCAATATGTGTGTTTGAAAGTGTGAATATAGCCTTATCCTATTTGGAAGGGATTCGGCCATGTATGGAAAATAATGGGAGTTGTGTTTGGTTTTGCTTGATGTGTATGAATGATGTATGGTTGTGATATTATATTTGTTTGTGTGTGTGTTTGAATGATTTAAGTGTTTAATGACTTTGAAAAGGTTTTCGACTTAATTCTGTTTTATTTTCTTTTGATTCGGTTTTTAAGAAAATAAAGTAAGAAGAATGATTTGATTAATTGAAAAGCATTGTTTTGAAAAGATTTTCATATGATCTCTAAAGAACCTTGTTTTAATTCAAAAGATGTTTTATAAACTCACTATGTTTTTAACAAGTTTTTGAAAAGAATTTTCTGAAAGTTTTTATCTTCCTTAAAGGAATGTTTTACTTGATTTTAATTATGAGAAACCTAAAATTGATTTCAAAAGTGTTATGAGGAAACAAATACCTGGTTTTCAAATAAAAAGTTTTATAAGTTGCTTTAGTTTCAAGATAATTAAATAAGAATGATTTTGCTATATATAGCCTTGTGTTGATGAATTGAAACCCATTTTTGCTCTTGAATTGCTGAAGCTCTGTTTTAGGGTTCCATAGTTGTTTTGTTCGATTCTCAGTCTGTGTTGAGAGTTAGAAAACGAGTGATACACTGTTACAAAGCTCACATCAAGGGCTTTGTATTGATATAAAGTTTGTGAGTTAAGAGTGTTGGAGCAATGAGAAATCAATCTGAGAAGGTTGGAGTTAGAGTATGTCAACACTGGTTTTTCAGTTCTTGGAAGCTAAGTTTGAGTTCAGTTTTGGTAAGAATAGGTAATCTCTTGACCTAAAACTATGTTGGTTCTTTAGTATAAGTTGTATAGAACCCAAACTAATGGTTTTCCCTAATTTCTTTGGCTTTTTCATGTGTCAACTTTTCTGGTTTTTGGACCCTGATTGGAAGTGTCATGACTCAAACCAGAATTTTTGGAAATCATGGTTTTCCTCCAAGATCTGTGAATACTCTCATCAAACACGATCTAGAGGTAAGGGGGAAGCTTACTATTTCCTAGATTGAGGATAAACATGTTTGGTAAATAGGATGAGTCACCTAGAGACTCTAAGGGCATAGCTTGAATTGGTTTAATGGCTTGCAGGCCAACTTTAGCTCATTTCTGATTTTGAGCAATTATAATATGATGCATGCAAGCTATTGTGATGACAGTTTCATGACTTAATTGGATATTATGTAAATTGATGCATTAAGTTGTGAAATATGTGATTTTTGCACTTTTGGTGAAGGATGATTTTGCATGCATGAATTTGTGATATGTTTAAGTGTTTAAACATGTGTACTTTAAGGTATTAAACTTTGGGTAATGATGAAACAAGGTTAGATTTGAGTACAATTGAAAATGGTGCTGAAAAATCAGTTTTAGTATGTTGTGCTGCATAATCTAACCGGTTAGAGCCTGTTTGTAACCGGTTAGAACCTGACAAAAATGAAAATATACAATTCTGGTTTTGTTAAGTAATTCTCATCATTTTTAATTGATACTTAAGGCCTATTAACACTGTTATTACCCTGTGATTGTTGGATATGAATTCCAAACTAGATAATTGGTTTATGCCATAAAGTTAATGACAAATTCAATTGAAAATTGGGAAGTTATATGCAATTTGATGCTCATAGTGTTAATGGATGCAAGATTAATGTGTTGCAGTGGGTAAACATATTAATATTAAGGTATTGTAACTCTGTGTATGGTTGAAATTGGTTAGATTTGAGTATTGGAAAGAATGGTATGCAAAACCTCACTTTTCAGTGTATTTTATGCATAGTTAAACATGGAAAAATGGATAAATGATTTTGTGTTTGAATGCATGTCAATGATTTACTAAGCCTTGCTATTTTCTTAGTATATTTTCGGTTTCCTTGAGAAGATGAATACTTGGATTGATTTTGCCTTGATTTGTTGCTTTAAGGTTCTATACGGTTTTGACTAGGAAGGAAAATGCATGAGTTAAATTGGTTTAAAATTTTGTGCCTTTTTCTTGCATGTGTGTGTGTATTCGAACAAGCAAGGAAGAATTTAAGTGCATGACATGAATCATGATGATTTAAGTGTTTATGTTTATAATTTTTCGCCTATTTGTCATTAATTCAATTCGGCCATGCATTTTAAATGTACTTAGGGAATTTTGTTTTATGAAAATAAACTTGTATGTTGATGCTTGAACATGGTTAGGTTGTTTGAAGCTTGTAAAGTTTGTATTTGTGTATGTCAATATCCTAAGTGATTTTATTCTTTGAAAACAAACTTGCATGATAATGCTTGAAGTTGATTAAGTGGATTTAAAGTGTTGGAAACTTGTAATCTTTAATTTATTTTTGTTTGTGCAATTCGGTTTCTTGAGTTTAAGTAGGTAAATATGAAATTGAAATTTTTTTGAAAGTGATTATGTGTTGTATAAGTGATTTAGTGTTGGTTAAGTGATTATATGCT
Organism: Crotalaria pallida; assembly: GCA_037953625.1. Taxonomy (NCBI): domain Eukaryota; kingdom Viridiplantae; phylum Streptophyta; class Magnoliopsida; order Fabales; family Fabaceae; genus Crotalaria; species Crotalaria pallida. The sequence goes on from CM075653.1 coordinate 33,344,170, forward strand.
TGGATTTAATTGCAAAAGTGTTGTTTTGATGTTTTAAGGATTATTAGAAAAATTTGTGAATGTTGTTTGGCCTTGAGGTGCAATTCGGCTAAGGCATGTTTAGTAGGATAGGAATTTATTTTACTAAATACTAAGTGATATGTGAGAAGTATATGACCTATGTAAAGATAAAAGCTAAGTGTTTGTGTTTATTTTTAAGTGTTTGGTTTGGAACCAGGTTTGCTTACTAAATAGTGTTACTTGATGCTTGATGCCTATGTGCTTATTTGTTTAAATTTATAAAATACATAGAGTAACATGAGCTACTTGAGTATATGGATTTATGTGTTAGGGTTTTGTGTGTCGTTAAGGAAATTAAACGATACTTAAAGGGTATTTGCTTATGTGCTAAACTTGTAAGAAATTAATTGATTTTAAGTTTATTTGCTTTGATTTATTGGTTATGTTTGGTGGTTGTCCTAAGTTTTATTTTATTGATAAAGCTTGAATAATTTTAAAGTGTTAAAATGTTTGTCTTGAGCTAAAGAATGATTTGAAGCGAAAAGTACTTTTACGTTGTTTTCGGATTTTATTAAAGTGATTTTGCGAAACAGTTCTTTGCTGTCCAGAATTGTTAAAGTGTGTTCTTGATTTTTAAAATGTGTTCAAGAGTTGTAAAGCAAAGCTTTTAAGTGGTATTTGATTTAGGAAAAAGCTGGATTGAAAACGGTGAATTTTTCGGTGTTTTTAGATATGAATAAGGTGCTGTCCATGGTGGACCAGCAGCCGGTATTCGCTTTTAAAATTTATTTGTGGATTATTTTCAATGTATTTTAAAGTACTTGAGTTGTCGTTTTACTTGGGAACGATTCGAGAAAAAGAAATACGTTTTCGGGTAAAAACAAGAGGATTTATTTTAAGTTTTAAAGTTTTGTGCAAGTAATGAAGAACGAATAAGTTATTTGGAATTTTATATTAATACGTATTGTTTAATTTGAGGAAATAAAGGTAACGCTCTCGAGAGTGATCGTGGAAATCGGTGTTTCGTGGATTCTCAGAGAATTTTTGTTTGTAATCAAGGTGAGAATAATAGCTTATCTGGGATGTATGTCATGCTTAAATGAGTTTAGTTTTGATTGTTTAAATCGGAACCGTGATCGGATAAGGTTAAGTAGTGTGAGGGCAATTGGTCTGTGTGATTGTTTGGTTCCTCGCACGAAAGACTAAGATCACTATTGCATTTATGTGTTGTTACTTGATTAATTTATTTGAACCTGAGAATATGCAAATATTATGCCTGCTCATGCACGATGATTCATTCTGTTTTATTATGTTTAGCATGATGCATGCCCTTGAAAAGATGAGATTAGAAAGTGATGAATGAATGCCATGAGTTTGAGGAATTAATGATTGAAAGTGAATTCCTCTGATGAGCACCAAGTTGGATTTATGCTCTCTAAGATGAGTTTGTGTTGGCCACGAGAGTGATGCTCCGTGAGTCCGAGCCCTTAATGAGCAAGTGTTGTTGGAAAAGAATGAACGTTGGAAATGGTGGTTTAATTAGAGGTCGAGGTTCACCAAAGGATGGATAAGGGTGACTCATCCGCAATTAGGTTAATAAGTCTTAATAAAATATTTAAAAGACATTAATAATAATGCGGAGAGATGAGCATGAAGTAGTGGAGAGGAAGATACCTTGTCTATCTGCGGATATTCAGAAGTGTGATTGAGATAGGGGACGATGATGACGGTGACTCATCAAGAAACCTAGGGTGCTTTTCTAGGTAGAACTAGACTATATGTGATCGGGACTTAAGACCTAAGGGATCGTAGCATGTTCTGCACCGCGAACTAGAAAAGTACTGTCGCCCCCTTGATCAAATCTGAAGCGGTGAGAGAGAACCTGAACAAGGCAGGCAGATCGATTTGTTGTTGGGACCTTGCGGTATCGCTTAAAATATTAATTGTCTTAATGACTGACCTGTACGGTTGTGGTCTTGACAAGTATATTATACGCTTTTGGATTTCCTCGACTGTTCGACCGGCGTGGGTTATGGTTCCTGAACGTCCTGTTTGCTTCCGACTAGGTGTTGGAGGATATGGAGGAGATGTAGACGTGAGTGCCGATTAGATAATTACCCCAGTGAAGATTTAAAATACCCTGACATCATTGGTGATAAGAATTCCAATAAGACTTAATAAAGTACAGTAACAAAGTTAATTGCTCATGATGATTAATAGTGTGGTGCTGGGATTGATGGAAGTGAACTTGTAATAGGCTTGATGATGTGAGATCAATGAATTATTTATCTGATAATGATGATGATGATTCTGCATTCTAGCGGGGGGAGCGTGGGAAGCTACCCCTGATGGCTGGATCTAGAGAGGCCCGACTCGGTTGGAGATCAGTGACACGGAGCACAGGTTGAGAGGTGCAAGGATCGACTTGCAAATTGGTCGCGTTACCCTAAGAGACTACATGGATGGTGGCCCTCGGACTTACTACGCACGTGGTTTGCAGCCTGCACCGCCTGCGGAGGTGAAGACCGAGGAGGAGGAGATAGCACCGGAGGATGATGACGATCAGCCGACAGCTTAGGGAGTCTCGTGGGTGTTGTGGCTAGGGTGTTTTTATTTTTGTTTGGGTCTTGTCTCAACTGAGGAGAGTCATGCTCTGGATATCTAATGATGTAATTACCTTTATCTTTTGGTGTATTTTGGGACATGGTGTCCACAACTCTTTTATGTTGATTAATTAACTGCCTTTAGAGACTTATGTAATTATGAAGTACGTACGGATTTTATGTGGCAATGTTAAAATGCAAAGTAAGTATTTTGGTGTGGTTCGGTGGATGTGTAATGTGTGTCGTAACAACTCGATTTTGTGTATGGCAGTGTTAATTATTCTTTTGACAAGCCGAACAATGCAATCTTTTTGCGAATAGTTAAAGTTAATGGATTTTGGAAATAAGTAAAATGAACCAAGCAAAGTACTATACGTGTATACAATTGTGTACTAAAAAAAATCGACCCTTATTTTTACTAATATTTTAATGAATAAAATGCAATATTTTTGGGAAACAAAATCGAGGTGTTACATAAAGTTTTTTAAATTTCTTTACAAAAAATTAATTGATAAGATTGAAATAACAAGAGAAAAAGAAATTAAAGACGCAACGGTCATAATTATATGAGAGTACAGATGACTTTGTTTTGTCTTCATTATATTTATTATCAATTTTGCTTTTTATAGCCCTATAATGGCATATCTTTTTATTTTTAGCAAACAAAGGAAAGCTTATGTTGTGAAGACACATTTAGACATTTCTATTTCTTTTATGTTATAATTAAGACATTGAACGAGAACCCCAGAACCAAACGTTGACATGATGTGTTAATGAGTCATCAAACAACCAATTATATATCTTAAATAGAAGTGAGATTGTAATTGAAACTTGAGAGAAGGAAGAGAGAAAATAAAAACACCACCAACAAGAAAGGACAAAGGAAATGGCAAATAAATGTGTTGCGTTGTTGGTTGTGTGCTTTGTAGTTGCTATACCTTTCTTCTTACCAATTGTTGTGGCTGATTTGTCTCCGAGGGAACAATGTGTTGAAGATTGCAAAAAGACATGCAAATTCTACAATATCTTTTGCAATCCCCAATGTTTACAGCAATGTGGTTATTAAAGTAAGTTAATGACTTATCTTATTCTCACCATCTAATGCACCTTTTAATAAATTTCTTAGCTAGTATTGCATTTTTTAGTGCCTCAATTACAATTGTGATTTATTCTACATAGTCGGTATTAAATTAGAAGAAGAAAAAAATTAGATAAATGAAAATGATTTTATTTTTATGTATCCCACTTGTGAATGAATGAGAAAGTTGGATTTTAACCAAAACAGAAGAATATGTCTAACATAATTCCATATCTGTCCAAAAACTATCTTATTATACCTTTAGTTTTTACGCAATATATTTTTTACGGTCATCATTATTTGTAAAAAACAATCAATAAATAAAACACTTTTCTTAGCTTCCTTGTGGTCCAAAATCGGTTTTCTCTACAAACTTCACTTTCATGAACACAATTCCAAAACCAGCATTTTCTCTTCAATCTTAACCTTCATTCCAAGTAAACAAAATACAAATTCTTTCTCCCTGTTACCATTATCTTAAATCGGTTTGCGTAATTAAATCAAGGGGGAGTTTTTCATTATAATTTATAAACACGTTCATAATTAAAAAAAACTAATAACAACAACAAACATAAGAATTAATCACCTTAAATAAACAAATATACGCTTTCCTGCACCTTTTCTATATGGAAATTCGATTCTGCCAATAAACATCAAGGAAACGTTTTCCTCTTCAAATATCTACTCATTTAAAATCAACAAAATTCTCTTTCTCATAACTACTCATAATGTGTCTCATTATAACAAATCAAGTCAAAAACCTTTCCCATGTGACCCTATAAAATTTAGCCAACAACAACAATAATTAGGAGATTCATAATGTCATAATAAACTTCATATATATGCTATATTCTAAAGTAAATAACCAACTACAAATATCCATACTTCCATACAATAAGAAAAACAAAAGAAACACATATAACAATGACAATTGTTATAAATAGAATATGTTGGCGATGGTTGTGTCGTGGTAAAATTTTGTGCTTTAAAAGCAATTGTTTACTGGGTACCATGATACAACTATATCAACCACTCTAGCTCCCGCACAATAGTACTCTAACTTATGCACTCAAGGTAAGGAACTTTGAATCTCACAGGGTTAAGTTGCTAATGGAAGGAAGGAAAGGAAGAAGAAAGGCTACCTGTTTTCGTTTTCTGTGTATATATAAGTCTAAAAATGATTGCCTTTCATTGCCACAGCCATAACATCTGCATCAGCCACAAAAGTTATGGCTCATTAACCCAGGAAATCGTTTCAACCATTAACCCAAAAACAACAAATTCATTAACCATGAAATGACTAAATTATGGAGCCATTAATCTATAATGGCTAAGCGCTAAAAATGTGATAAGAAAAAAGGATCTGTCCACCCTTTACCCCACACGAAAGAACAAATTAATAATGGTGGGGCACATTCTAGAACATGTGGCTATTGGGCTCAACATGACCGCAACAAAAACCCCAATTAGATTTTTGCTTGAGTAATACAAATAATAGAATATAAAGGATTATGGTTAACATGGGATGAGCAATGTGGGAATTGGGATTTTCATGAGAATGAAATTATTCTAACTTCAACATCATTTCAAATTTGATGGAAATCAAAATCACTCTTTTGGAGGCAGTTAGTCTTTCAAGATAAAATTAGGATAGAGAGAACTAAGTTACCAAAATATCGTTTCGTGAATCATTCTATTCGAATTAAAAACAAAAAAAATTAGTTAAATTCAAATTCATAGAATTTTTTTATAACTTATGTGCTAGTAAATTTTAATTTTCTACTTAAAATGTCTCAAAACCATATGTTGAATAGTTTTCCTTGATCAAAAGTCCATATTCGAAAAACTAATTTAAAACACCAAAAATATAATGTTAAGTGATGCTAGCTTTAAGTGAATACAAACTATAAGTAAATTCAAAAATTTCTACAAATATTATGAAAATATTCAAGAATGGTTATAAGACATCTAATATGATACATATGATATCAAAAAAATTTTTACGGCTCTCTATACCTACGTAAAGGCTTAAAAATAAAATTTTGCATCTTTAAAAGGGAACTATAGTTTTTCGTAACAAAGCTACACAAACCAAAACTTATTTTAATTTGACTAAAAATATCAATTTGAAACTCATGATTCGATCATAATTTCAATGATTCACTCCAACCACATAAACATTGCATGAAGTTTCTTATTTAACCAAATTAAGTTTGGAGAAAATTGGGGTGTTTTAAAGAAGCCCATTACGGCAAAGAAGAGGAAAATGAATGGGATAGACTTTATAGTACTGTGTGTAGATATTTTTGATTTTTTCTATTTAGTCCTTAATAATTATATTTTAAAGACAAATTAGCACAAAAATTAAACTGTGGTGCATATTTGCAAACGGCATAAAGTTTAAGATGTTTGTATGAACATTTCTTAATTTATATTTATAGTTTTATATTAATATGAGTACTTTTATTTTAATTTTTTTAGGTATTATATAAAATGATTGTCATCACTTCCATTTTTTAGATTTAAATGGTATTTACTCATGATATAAATTTTGATACAATAGTGATAATTGTGATAAAATCTTATAACTATATACTTAATGAGTTTTTAAATACCATATTATAGTTGTTTATACAATGTAACATTTGAGCTTTATTTACAAATAATACATTGAGTAATTTGTGTTTTATATCACGCATGGATTACTTATGATATACGTAACATAGGGGAATAACTTACTATGCAGGTTGGACACTAATGACGCAAGTAAAAAAGATCGGAGGAAGATGTCAATTGAACGTGAACGACCCCAAAAATCACCTTCTATCAGAAATTAACTTATTGTACAATGTGAAATATGAGCAAATATGGATGCTTTTCTGCATAAATTGTTATCCTTAACGTATTTGTCCATTTGTTCATTTGTTCATGACACACTATGTGAAATCTTTGATACACTTATAAGCTATCAGACCTGTATTGTATGTATAGGGTTTGTTAGAAAAATAAGTTGAAGATGGTTGTGTCGTGGTAAAATTCACTACCTTAAAAACAAGATTTCCGGATAGTCGAGGGGCAACTATACCAACCGGTTCTTGCTCCCAAGGTTAGCACAACAGTTCTCTAACTCGTGTACTTGAGGCAGAGAACTTGGAATCTCACGAAGTTGTTGGAAACCAACAATCGGCCTAACAATATACTAGAGGGGGGGTGATTAGTAGTTTGAAGCAGTGATAGCAATTTCTCGGATATAATTGAAATAGATTAAAATGATGTTTGTTGTTTTCATAAAATAGTTGGATTTAGTGCCGAGCAGAATGAGATAATCGGTTATCTAGGCTGACCACCGATTATCTGACCTGCAACACACAAAAACCAGTTTTGCAGCGAAATCTTAGCAAACACAAATCAACCAATATGATGTTCGGCCAGACCGACTAAAATGCTTGGAAAGTGCAAAATACTCGGACAATGCAGTAAACAGATAAAGTGCAGAAAGCAGTAAAGAGAAAGCGATAAAAGAAGAGGCACAAGAATATTTATACTGGTTCACTCTCACCCACTTGAGAGCTACGTCCAGTCCTCCCTAAACCTTAGGGAGCTTTTAATTAAAATCAAATTGATAAAATTACACGGGAACTATTGAATGAACCTCACTCAACCTAACCCTTCCAAGAGAGTACCAAACTCTTGGATTCTACCCAATTTGATACCGGTAGGAAGAACCTCTTCCAAAGCCTCCTTGAAACCTCTTCGACTTCTGCTTAGGAACCTCCTAAGACATCTCTGGTGAACAGTAACAGTAATGATGTGTGGCTCCAAAACTGAACTCAGTCACGTATGAATGTGACAGTGTGAATAGTAACTAAGTTTCAGACTTTTGAAAGGATTGGCAGAGAGAATGAGTGTTTCAGATTCTGATTTCTTGTTCCAGGTTCTCTGTGATGTTGGAGGAGGCAATCACTTTTTATTCACGAAAATCCCCAAGAATCAGGGAGGAATAAAAATCACCACGTGATTAATTAATGTTGAGGAGGTTCCCTCTCCAATAGTCATATTCTGATTTGGTTTAATTTTGAATCAGATCTTTCATTTATTGCCAATTCCTTTATGGACAGATTCAGATGATTAGCGAGCTCCGAGCTTCCAGTTGGACTGAGCTTCCACAACGGATAACTTGATGAGAACCGTGCTTGTGCTTTTTAAAGATGCTTGCACAGCCATTGACCAAGTGTGAACCGAGCTTGAGCTTGACCATGATGTCCGAGCTATGGTCGAGCTTTGTATTCGAGATAAAGTTCAATCTTAGTCATCCAAGCTTTGGCCGAGCTTTGCATTCGAGCTTGAGTTCAACTTTGACATTCGAGCTCAGGCCGAGCATTATATGCGAGATTGAACTGAAGTTTGAGATCCGAGCTTAGCCGAGCTTGATATGTGATCTCCGACTGAAATATGATATCCGAGCTTTTTGTCGAGCGTAATATTCAATCTCGAACTGACCTTAGCCGAGCTAAATATTCAATCTCAAACTAAGACTTTATCACTTTAATCTTCCACAACGAAGGCCGAGCTTGACTTTTGTCGAGCTGATTATATAAGATTTTACTCGACTACACCAAAGGCTGAGCTGATGGTTCTGCCTTTGTTCATGATTTAACATTTTACTCGTCTGCACAGAAGGCCGAGCTGAACATCTGATGCCCTGATGCTTTACTATTTTACTCGGACATAACGAAGGCCGAGATTATGGTTCGACTGCATTCGCTGAGCATCTTCAATCTTGCTTCTAAGTTTATGACTGCTTCTGGTTCAACTCTAGTTCTTCCGAGCATCTTCCGAACTGAGCTTCTTACTTTGTTGCTAGAGAGGCCCAACTCGGTTGGAGATTTGTGACCCGGAGCACAGGTTGAGAGGTGCAAGGATCGACTTGCACATTGGTCGCATTACCCTGAGAGACTACATGGATGGTGGCCCTCAGACTTACTACGCACGTGGTTTGTAGCCTACAACGCCTACGGAGGTGAAGACTGAGGAGGAGTAGATAGCACCGGAGGATGATGAGGATCAACCAACAGCTTAGGGAGTCTCGTGGGTGTTGTGGCTAGGGTGTTTTTATTTTTGTTTGGGTCTTGTCTCAACTGAGGAGAGTCATGCTCTTGATATCTAATGATGTAATTACCTTTATCTTTTGGTGTATTTTGGGACTTGGTGTCCACAACTCTTTTATGTTGATTAATTAACTGCCTTTAGAGACTTATGTAATTATGAAGTACGTAGGATTTTATGTGGCAATGTTAAAATGCAAAATAAGTATTTTGGTGTGGTTTGGTGGATGTGTAATGTGTTTCGTAACAACTCGATTTTGTGTATGGCGGTGTTAATTATTTTTTTGACAAGCCAAACAATGCAATCTTTTGCGAATAGTTAAAGTTAATGGATTTTGGAAATAAATAAAATGAACCAAGCAAAATACTTGTATACAATTGTGTACTAAAAAAAATCGACCCTTATTTTTACTAATATTTTAATGAATAAAATGCAATATTTTTGGGAAACAAAATAGGGGTGCTAAATTCTTGGTATCAGAGCTATGTTTATCCTTAGTGGCTTTAAGCATAGCCTTATATGCTTGCCTTGTGTGATCTCTAATTGTGTGATTGTGTGTTTGTGTGTGCGTGTGTGTGAGTTCTGAGTTCTTATGTTTATCTGAAGGAGAAGATGGCTCGTGGTAGACCTCGTGGTTCTTGTCAAGGGAATGCTGGTGGGGTAGCTGATGTTCCAGACCCTGCAGCTTTGAAGGCTCAGATGACTGCTGCGATGACTAGAGTGAATGACAACTTGCATGCTCTGCATCAACAAGCTCAGCAGGATTTCAACAATAAGAATCAGCCTCAGAACGTGGAACCGCAAGGAATTCGGGGATTGGATGACTTCTGTCGTCGGAATCAGACACAGTTTTTTGGAGCTTTTGCATCGGATGTGGCTCGTGGATGGATTGAGAATTTGGAAAGGATCTTTGATGGAATGGGACAGTGTGATTGTGACACCCTTCCAGATTACCCAAATATAATATAGTATTTATGCTTTATATTGGATAATATATGGACTTGTGCGCTAAGAAAATATGGTAAATAAAATTTTCTTTAAAGTGGGTGCACAATTCATCAAATGGAACTCTTGGAGAATAAATTCTAAAATCCTTTAAAACACTTGTATCGAGTTCGGCGATTTCTAAAACCTTTTCTCAAACAGGATAACATTCGTTCTTTAGAAATTTCTTTACATTTTACAATCAATTGAAGCTACCCATACTTTGTTCAATAAAACTGATACCGTCAATTAATACTTATAGCCGAGCTCTTTTATAAGTTAAATCAGAGTAAGCGGAAATTACTGGACTATGCAACTGATATAATATAAACATAGATTTTCATATATATGAAAGAGTCATAGATACATAGTCCATGAGATAAGTCACCAAGTTCCAAAATATAACAAGTCCATATAAACAGATCTACATTACCATGATACTATAACCCTAGAGTAAAACATATGTACAATATATACATAACCAAAATACAACCCCAGGGATAGTCATGTAGATCCATCAGCATCAGATGCAGTAGTAGTAGCAGCAATAGTCTCCCAAAAACATAGGTAATAAGGTAGTAGCATCATCATCACAGCAGCAGCAGCACATCTCCTCCACACACCGGATCCTCGGATCCACATCATACACCATATACATGTACCTAGGGATCGTCGTCCCTCCAGTCACTCCTAGTAGAATGCACGACAGGCTCGCTCCCACTCTCGTCCTCCACCAGATCCTCCTCGATCTCATCCGAGGGAGAGTGTACCCTACCACTGGGTACCGGGTCAGGTGATGGTGAAACCCTAACTGGGCTCCTCGGATCAGATAGGGGAGTCTCCTCGCGAACGACTCTTGGAGTAAAAGGGTGAGAGCGGGTAGGTTGAAAACGAAAACTATGGTAAGAGCGAGCTGGTCGCATGGGAGGTGGTCCATGATAAGTATAAAACGGGGGTACATGCATAGTGTATATGATGGGAATCCTAAACCTACGAGGACGGAATCGCATTAGCGGGTTAGGGTGATAGAATGCGAACTCTACCTCCCCCTCATACACCGCGCGATGGTCCTCATAGATCCATACGCCACTAGGAAGTGGCCGGATCTCGATGCAAGCAATGTAGCGAGACATCACCTACAAGGGCATAGGGGTAAGCAATTCTACTCACATAATCAATAGAGAATAAATCATGCAACATATGAAAGGTAATAATGCATCAATTAATAACAATCACAATTAGCATTTAGCAAGTATCAGATGCACATAGGATGTTCACACTTAATTCAGGTATATCAATTGCATTAGGTGAATGACATGATGCATGACTTTAACTCTCAACTTATCTCCACATTTTCTAAGTCACTCTCTGACGTCCATCCCTGACAACCCAGCACTCCACAGTGCGTTGTATTCCTAGGTATACAACAATTCGTACATTCACCTAGAATGTACACGACAAGCTTGGTATCCATGCCACCCGAGCATATCCCGTCATCCAAACGGATCGTCATCCAAACGATATATCCATATCGGCATCCACAAAGCCGACCACGTCAACGACGTGTCATCAAGCAAGCGTATTGGCACTCCCAGAGGCCCTCCACATGTTTATCGAAACATGAATACGTCCTACCATCCAAACTCCAGAATGAATGCATTTTAGACTTAGGGGAAATTGATTAATACATTACTTGCCACCTAGGCTTAATTTTCAAAATGGATCGTCACCGAACGATCTATTTGTATTTATCAATTTCTCTAAGTCTTTGATCCCTTGAATTATCCTTAATAATTCCTTAATTAATTAAGTTAGAATTGAAAATGATGTTTTCAGATTCTGGGCATTTTACTCGAGTAAAGTTCAGAATACTCGAGTGTTCTGGAGATTTTCCAGATTACTCGAGTGTTCTTAAGCTTACTCGAGTGTTCATGTCTTTATGAGGATTTGGGTTTTAATTTCAACAATTTACTCGAGTAGTTCATGAGTTACTCGAGTGTTCTTGGACTTTTCCAGAATACTCGAGTGACTTTGAATGACTCGAGTGTTTGACCTATAACAATTCTCAGTTCATGCCCGATACTCGAGTAACAGACAAAATACTCGAGTGTTCTTATGAAATTTACTTTATTTTGAACACGATTTACTCGAGTACTTTGCCATTTACTCGAGTGTTTCGCAGCTGACAGTATTGAAAACTGGTTTTAACATGCCATTTTCATTTCTACTCAATTTAAGTCCATTTCAGGGATCAACAGAGTTAACATATCATTAATCAAACATGTTACAACACTTATTTCAATTCAAAACACAGAATTGACAGAGAAATCATTGATTATGCATAAAAAGGCATTTTAACAAATCAATACCTCAAATCACACAATAAGCATAATATTCATGAAACAAAGCTCATTTAAGTTCACATGCATGATAACAAACTTGCTCAATACGAATTTAGAGCATGGATTGGTCTCCAAACCAAAGTTCCTATAGAATCTAAGCCCTTAGAGCCTCTTGGTGGCTCTCTAACACATTTAATGGATTTCAAACTCTATCTAGTGAATATAATTACTTCCCCTTACCTCTCAGATGTTTTCCAAACGAAACTTGGCAAGAAAGAGACTCCAAACTCCTCAGACCAACTTCAAGAACCATGAGCAGAGCATTTTGAGTACCATACCAAAATGTAATTGGTTTGTACATGGAACAGAGATTTAAATTGGGGAAAATTAGATTTATTAACTCTATGCAACATGAACTAACTAAAGGAATTAAGTTTGAGACTCAGGGATTCACGAGCTTACCGAAATCGATGATCAAAGTAAGCTCCAGAGACCAACTCGAGCAAGAACAGCTTCACTTCAATTCTTCAATTCTCTTAGCTTACTCACTCAAATCTCACGATTTCACTCTCTATACAAAGCTCAAGATGTAAGCTTTGTATTTGTGTTTGGTTTGTATTTCAAATCAATGTAGAGAAGGAGAATCGAAGCTCACAACTCAGAAACCCTAACTTCTTCAATTTCAACAAAGTTAAGCAAAATTCTTGGCTAAGGGTTGAAGATGAGCTTTTATAGGCATAGAGAGGCATCATGCGTCGCGACACGACTTCCATGGAGGTGGCTTGAAGACGATTTCGTGTCAACGAAAGGAATCGTTGGCTGTGACTCATCAAACGCACTAACTCGTGTAGTTTGACCCAGAATACTGGAGTGTTTCTGATAATACTCGAGTATTTTACCCAGATTTTGAAAAATAATTATTTTATTTACTTTCCCTCCAAAACCTTTCCTATAATTGCTTCTAGGTCCCAACCCAGGGACTAATATGCAAAATATACATTTTAGGCATTTAAATTATTTATTAAATAATTTCTCACATGCAAGCTAATTATATACACATATATTTTAATCAAGGATTAATTTGAAAACTATTAATTATAATTAAATTATAATTAACATTTCATTAATCGGGGATTAAAATTTTGGGGTGTTACACTACTCCCCCACTTACAAGGAATTTCGTCCCCAAAATTCAACTCATACAAACAAGTCAGGATAATTCCGACGCATCTTATTCTCTAACTCCCAAGAGGATTCTATTACATCTCCACAAACCCAGACAACTTTGACCAGATGAATATCCTTCCCTCTCAGCTGCTTGATTCTTCGATCTTCGATGCGAACTGGCACAGCTTTGAAGGTTAGGTTCTCATGAACTTCTAAGTCATCCGGTTGGATTCTAAGGACAATGGTGGGATCATGGACATATTTCTTCAATTGAGACACATGGAATACATTATGGAGATTGGCTAATGATGGAGGCAAAGCTAATTGATAGGCTACTGGGCCGATTCTTTTTAGAATTTGATAGGGACCAATAAACTTAGGTGATAGTTTCTGGGTTTTTAAGGCTCTACTAACACCTTTGGTTGGTACAATCCTAATGAACACATGGTCTCCTTTGGCAAACTCTAAAGGTTTCCTTCTCCTATCAGCATAGCTTTTCTGCCTACTCTGAGCCGTCTTCATCTTCGCTTGAATCATCTTGATCTGCTCCGTGGTCTCTTGCACAAAATCTGGCCCAATCAGAGAACTCTCCCCCACTTGAAACTAGCATAACGGCGTCTGACACTTTCGTCCATACAGAGCTTCAAATGGTGCCATTCCAATACTCGCGTGATAGCTGTTGTTGTACGTGAATTCCACAAGTGGCAACATTTGTTCCCAATTCTCTCGTTCTTCCAATGCACAAGCCCGCAGAATGTCTTCTAATGACTGAATAGTCCTCTCCGTCTGACCATCCGTCTGGGGGTGGTATGCAGAACTCAGTTTCAACCTTGAACCCAAGGCTCTATGCAGATCTTGCCAGAACTTCGACGTAAACCTCGGATCACGATCAGACACAATGCTCGATGGTACCCCATGAAGACGAACAACTTCCTTGATGTACAATTGAGTGAGCTTTTCCAATGAGTAGCGCATATTCACGGGAATGAAATGCGCTGATTTGGTCAACCGATCCACGATCACCCAGATTGCATCATGACCAGTAGATGTCTTTGGCAATCCCGACACAAAATCCATCGAGATGCTATCCCATTTCCACAACGGGATCTCTAACGGAAGTAACTCTCCTCCTGGCCTTTGATGTTCCACCTTGGCCTTTTGACATACCAAACAACATGCCACATATTCAGCTACATCTCTCTTCAAACCAGGCCACCAAAATAGCTTCTTTAAGTCCTGATACATTTTAGTGGCTCCCGGATGCATACTCATCTTACTCTTATGCGCTTCATCCAAAATCATCCTTCTTACTTCCAAATCATCAGGCACACAAATCCTCGTTTTAAAGCGAAGGATTCCATCCTTTCCTTCTTGAAATTCCAACGCCTTACCTTCTTGCATCAACTTCCTCTTTTCAATGAGTTTCTCATCCTTGTGTTGCAATTCCCGTATCCTTTGCAGAAACTTGTTAGCAATCTGCAGCATCCCCAACTTGATACTTGTCGGCTCCACTTGCATCGTCAGACTCAAATCCCGAAACTCCTCTATCAGTGCAGCTTCTCTGACCATCATCGCACTGATATGCATCGCCTTTCTACTCAATGCGTCAGCCACAACGTTAGCCTTCCCAGGATGGTAATGAAGTTCAAACTCATAATCCTTCAAAAACTCCATCCATCGACGTTGCCTCATATTCAACTCCTTTTGATCAAAGAGGTACTTTAAACTCTTATGGTCACTAAACACCCGGAACGTAGTGCCATAGAGATAGTGCCTCCAGATCTTTAAGGCAAACACCACAGCTGCCAACTCCAGATCGTGAGTTGGGTAGTTCATCTCATGAACCTTTAGCTGTCTCGAGGCGTAGGCGACAGCTTGCCCATCCTGCATCAAAACACAACCAAGTCCCTGTTTCGACGCATCACAATACACATCGAAACTCTTTTGTGTATCGGGTAGAACTAATAAAGGAGACGATGTCAACCTTTCCTTCAACACCCTAAAACTCCTTTCACACTTCTCGTCCCACAGGAATGGTTGATCTTTCCGAGTCAACTTTGTCAGAGGCAGTGCGATCTTCGAGAAACCTTCGATAAACCTTCTATAATACCCAGCCAATCCGAGAAAACTTCTAACCTCCGTGACCGACTTCGGTTGCTCCCATTGCAAAACCGAGCTTACCTTCATCGGATCAACTGCAATTCCTTTATCTGAAATCACATGCCCCAAAAACTTAACCTCCTTCAGCCAGAACTCACACTTTGTAAGTTTGGCGTACAGCTGCTTCTCCTTCAAGATGCTCAACACTACCCTCAAATGCTCAGCATGCTCTTCGGGGCTCTTGGAGTAGATCAGAATATCGTCAATGAACACAACCACGAATGAATCTAGATAAGGTCTAAAGATTCGATTCATGTAGTCCATGAAGATAGCTGGTGCATTAGTCAATCCGAACGGCATTACGACATACTCATAATGTCCGTATCGAGATCGAAATGCAGTCTTAGAGATATCCTCCTCTCTAATTCTGATCTGATGGTACCCCGACCTCAAATCAATCTTGGAAAATACTGAAGCCCCACGCACTTGATCCATAAGGTCATCTATCCGTGGCAACGGATACTTGTTCTTGATGGTGACCTTATTAAGTTGTCGGTAGTCGATGCACATCCTCATGCTACCATCTTTCTTCTTGACGAATAAGACATGAGCACCCCAAGGTGACACGCTTGGTCGAATCATCTGTTTCTGCAGTAGCTCCTTAATCTGCTTCTTCATTTCCGCCATTTCCGGTGGTGCCATTCTATAGGGAGCGATAGAAATGGGACCAGCTCCCGGAACTAGATCGATGCCAAATTCTATCTCTCTTCTTGGTGGCAAACCAGGAATCTCGTCAGCAAAAAGTTCTGGAACGGGGCATTGTGTTTGCCACTGCGAGGCAGTGTGCCATGTTTATTATGATTATGATTTGAGGCAAGGCCTCCTGGTCTGGGACCATTTGTGTTGACAGTTGTCGGGCCCGCGTGGTAAATGTCCTGTACTCCTGTTTTCTTCCGACTAGGTTGGGTGGATGACTTAGGAGATGTAGACGTGTGTGCTAACTTTTAAAGCGACCCTCCTCAATGATGATTAAATTTCCCCGCATCATTGACGGATACGAATTCATAAAACTTAATTAAGAAAAGATAACTGATATTGTTAAGAAATAATTCTTAAGAGACGGCTTGGAAAAGAGGATGAGATGGAATCAGAGTTCGCAGCGGAAGCGATTGACGGAAGTTCTATGGATATGTAAAGTTTTGAGAAAAGAAAAGTAATGAGGTAAAAGAGAGACTTGAATATGATTGCTTGTGTGTGTGGTTTGCCTATATGTTTTGTTATTTCTTAATATCTTACCTATTGTAATCCCACATCGTTGGCATAACATGCTTGGGAATACTTACTCTCTCGAGTCCTTTTGTTCTTTATGCTTGTTGTCGCGATGTTTATCCCCTAGTCTATGGACCCTGTCGGGTGTACGCACAACGCTTGAGACGAAGGAAGATAGATGTAGCGTGAAGGTACCAAGAGCGGTGAGTCAGCTGACTGTCATGGTGGACCCTCGATGCCTCGTCTATACGCAAGGATTGGATGAGGGCATAGCTGCTGGGAAGCGGACGGAATCGAGGCCGTCTCTAGCATGATATTTCCCATGGACTCCGTCTTCAGTTAACTGGCCTAGTGGTAGTCCTTTTGTTTCCCGGAGGTATGTTGCATTCCCTATATTTACTTAGTGGAATTGCAATTCCATGATGTAACCCCAAGCTTCTATGAACGAAATTTATTTTGGTGACCACCACTGTTTTAATTTAGAAAAGAAACGGGCCATGATAATTGAGTTGAGAAGGATTAGGTTGCAAAGCGTAGTGTTAGTAACACTTCGGTTTGGAACTTGAACTTCAGCATGAAGTGTGAGAAAATCTTTGTACTCATGACAACGCTTTGAAATAACATGGTCCTCATACTCATGCTGCTCAACTACGTTACATGTTTTAAAAAAAAAAAAATTGGCCCTAATTTTCACTTAAAATGACTATGGTTTCAAGTTGCCAAATCGGGGTGTTACAGAAATGGTATTAGAGCAATGTTTAATCTAAGTAATTGAATACATGGGAAAACATACTTCCTTGTGAGTCTCGTGTGCTAGTCTAGGATGATTAGAAATAGGGATGCCCAGGGGGTGTACACGTTGTTTGGGTTGTGTCAGAAATTCGTCGTAGATTTCGAGGATTCGAATCCTATAGCAAGACCTAAACTTATCCTTTGAGCTTCTCAATCTTTGATAGAACCCTTGCTTGTTGTGAGCCCTTTATTCAGAATAACCCTTGTACTCTTGATTTGATTTGAACCATGAGCCTACCTCATGTTGCTAGTTGCCCAAATTGATCTCTAAAGTAACCCCAAATCTTCCTAATTTGGTTGAACCTGAATTTGTGAACTCAATTTATAAGCCTTCCCTATTTTTAAGCTATTTGATTCCCAAATTTTTGGTTATGACTTATGCCAGTCATGTAGCTGTCCCTGAATTAAAAATGGATTGTGAGGTGTTGATTGGTTAGATTTGCAATGTCTGAGGAAAGTATAGACTAGAAGGAGCAGATAAGGGAGATGTGTCGGTCATAAGGAAGAGTAAGGATGCCTTTTGAGTGTTTGGGTTAAGATGAAGGATCGTATGAGTCGGTTAGAGTTAAGTGTGAATGAGGGTAAATAGTCTAAGTTTTTGGTCTGGATAGTGTTGAGGCAGTAAGAAGTCCAAGGGAGTCAGGAGAGTTGCGACCCCAGAATTAGAGTTAGAAGGAGTAAATGATATGGTCTAGTGCTAATTGTTATTAATGATGTGGAATGGGGTAGGCGAAGTGAAGACATATATGATTAGAATCCTTAAGTAATGGTCAATGTTAGGATGGGTGATGAAAGTGTGACGGTAAATTGTGGATTAGAAAAGACCTGTTAGGAATGAAGACCTTTAATTAGATAGGTAATCCTAGGACTGAAGGAGATTCAATGGATTTAGACCTTAAGGTGAAACAGGAAGGATGGAAAAGGAGTTAGAATGCTCAAGCGGCTGCAATCCATAGGAAATAGAAGGAGTGAAGTGAGGCATATGTTAGCCATTGCTTGAAGCAAGGAAAGACTATTTATGAACAAGATGAAGTTATAAGGGTGCATATTTAATGGAATCTAAGGCAATGATAGGATGAATTTGAATGAGGTAAAGAAAAGTCGGGTAAGGTGATTAGGAAGCATTAAGGATGGGGAAGTTGGTGAGAACCAAGTTCATGTTTGTGGTAGAGATATGTAGTGATAAGGATCATTAAAGTTGGGGAGTAGGTATAGATTTGAGGTTTTAAGGTGATCTGATTAGGCTGAAAGTTACTAGAAAGGGGTAAGTCGGAAGAGGAGCTTTACAAATAGTGTCTTTGTTTAGAATGGCATAAGCATGACATTCCTTTTTCTGTTGCTATTTGTTTCAACAACCTTGAAAACCCTTAAAATTTTAACCCGCTTAGCAAAGCCTTGTCGTTATACACCATTGTATTTGACAATGGATTGACCCAAGAGACTGCTTCTGTTAAAGAATCGTTTCGAAATTTTCATTTTCATGAGGGCAGCTAATATGAGAATGAGGAAGAAGATTGCTACAAGGAGCTACGCACTCTCGAAACGAGACGGTTTCGTGCATCATTTCTCGAGGACGAGAAATCTTCAAGTTGGGGAGAATGTAACATCCCGCATCTTCTGGACTCAAATAAATCCATGAGGTTTTAATTAGAAAGAATTTTTGAGAATTTAAGAAGGATTTTCAGAAAAATGTTTTAACAAATGATTTTCATTGAGTTTGATTTTATGAAAACCAAGCTGTGTTTTGTTATTTGAGGTTTCTTAAAGAAACGAATTTCTTTGATTTGAGGTTTTACTAAATGTTTCTTTTGAAAGCCCTTGATTTATGGGAACATACGGTTTTATTAAAATTTTGTAATATAATTGATATGGTTTATTGATTTATTTAAAGTTTGTATTTTCGAAATTTTGGATTTGTAAATGTGTGATTTGTGAATAAATGGTGTACGAAATTTAATTAGTAAAATTAAATGAATGATATGCATGAATTTTGTGAGAATATATGTGTGATGTATGATGTATGTGTGTGTGTGTCGTGTATTTTGAGTGAGAAACATGAAATGCCAAAGTGTTGTATGCATGTATGTATATGAATAACCGAATATGTGTTAAATGTATGGATGATCCCATAATCTAATGCTATGTGTTGCTATAATGAAATGAAAATACGTGTATGATGTGCATGTGTGTGCATGTGTTCGGCCGAGTGTGGTTCAAGAGGGCCAAGAAGAGTTTATTTCTTAAGCATTAAGAGAGTAGAAAATTAGGTGGCAATCAAATAGGAAGCTTAGAGTGGTGAGTAATAAAACCTAGGGGGATGACTAATGGTGCCTAAGGTTGACTTTCCTTTCCCTTTTGTCACCCACGAAGAAGACCCTCCCATTCAAACATTAGGAGTAGACCAAATTGCCCCACACCCATCCATTTAACTAAGGCTAAGAGAGGAAATTCCACCCCTTGTTTTGCCTTCATAGAACCGGGTGAGTGGGTGTGTTAGCCGTGATTCATTTCTCATTTCCTTCCTTCATTTTCTTCACCTTTCTTCCAACACAAACACATGAGTTCCAAGAGAACCTCAAGCTCTTGAGTGTAAGACCCTACATTTTAAACAAATTAATTAATTAATAATGTGTTGCATAGAATAGTGAATTTTCTGAAATTAGGTCATTTTACTCGAGTATGTTAGGGGAAACTCGAGTAAAATCATCAGCTGTTTGAAAATTTGAATTTTTAATCAAAAGACTCGAGTAAGGCATGAAGGACTCGAGTGTTCTTGAAATTCTGAGAAAACACTCGAGTATTAAGAAATAGACTCGAGTAAATCGAGCGGACTGGTTAAGTGTATAAGTCGGTTTTTTAATTAATTTCGCACCAAAACGCGGTTTCTCAAAGTGACAAGCATAGAGCTGCACCTTACTTTGATTTGAAGTATTCTTGGGCTATAAATTAGTGCTGGTTGAAGCATTCAACACCTCTAATGCTCCAAAACCCGAATTTGACAAGAAAATCCTCTGTTTTACAGAGCTCACTTTGATTCCTTCGTTCTCTCTCAATCCTCACCCAATCCCCTTGAAACCTAAACACAAACAGAAGTTCTGATTCCATTCTTGAATTAGAACTCGAAATCACTTCAAATAGCCTTCTGAAGATCACGTTCTAGACCTTCAAAGTTTGAGGTTCAAAACTGAGAAAATAGAGTAACATTCAGCCTCAAGTATTCATCTTCATTGAAATCGTTTGGTAAATTCATGGATTCTTTTCGTGTCAAACTTGTTTCTGATTGAAGTTGGTATATCCTAGTTTGTTAAACTAACTTGTTTCGTTCTTTTTCATGCCAAATCCGTGGTGAAAATTGTTGCCAAAGTCAGCCTGTGCAACCTTTTTCACAAAGCCCAGAATTTGGATTTTTGATCCAACCGATTTCTTTGTCGTTTAATCTGTTGTTTAGCTTCTTTGAGGTAAGGGAGGAGTTACCTAAATACTAGAATGAGTAATTTCAAGCTAGAAATGTAGGAACCATACATGGTTCATCAAGGGATGAAGTTGGAATTGGAAATATGACATGGAGGTCATAAACCCAAGATTTTATAAACCAAACAAGTCTAAATGGACCTAGTAAAGCCTACAGGATCAATTTTCGAAGTTAAAAACAAAGGGAAATGAAATTCACATGTTGAAATGGTTATGTGCTAAGTTTATGTTGATTCTGTGATTTACTGTTTTTGGTGTTGTTTCAGTATTGATTACATGTTCTAACATGTTTATTTGATGAGTTAGAGTTACTGTTTTGCATAGGAATGGAAAGATGAGGCTCAAAACTCGAATTGGAATTGTAAAGTGCAGAAACTGGTACTGTTGCAGCAAAAACACTCGAGTAATTGAAGAAAGACTCGAGTATTCTGGAAAAGTGGAAGAGCACTCGAGTATTTCTTAAGGACTCGAGTAATTTTACATGACCACTCGAGTATACGAAGAACTACTCGAGTAATTCAATGAAATTTTCAGAAAAACCTTTATAAGTTATAAAAGATCAACTCGTCTAATCTCCTATATTATTAAATCTTAATTATTTCTCTTAATGTCTAAAAAGCCTAATCCCATTGGTTGATTTTTATCCTGGATGAGTCCTACTGGAATTTTATTCAGTGGTTGACATATTCGAACAGGATGTCCCAATGGAGGTGCGTACACCCATTTGGTTGATTTTATTCCCACGTCCCAGTGGAAGTTTTTACCCACTTGGTTGATATTTTGGGAGTCCTAGATGGGGTCGTTGCACAAATTAATGACAACGTAATTAAATTCCTATTGTATAAAACCATCACAAAGTGGTTGGGCCGCTGATAGAATTTTTGGAAAGCACAAGCACCAGCTAATGCAAAAATGAAAAGATGGTTTATAAGCAAGAAGGATTATGAATTTTGGGTCTCTATATTGGAGGCATGATATTCAAAGATATGAATTAAAAGAGAAAAAGACAATGAACAATTATGTGACATTGACATGCATGGAGATGCTCCGATTTTGACTGTGGAATCTGGTATAGGTAGAAGTATTCCGCAGCCCTGAGATAGCTGTGATGCCATAGCACGAAGATGCTGTGATGATTTGAATTCCGTAACATGAAAATGTTATGATGGCCAAATTCCCAATTAAATCGTGACGCCTGGGTTGTGAATACGCTCCGGTTTGATGAAATATAGGATTGAGAATATCCCGAGCCTGAGATACTCGGATGCCAAACCGCGTAGCATGAGTGAGGAGTAGGCATGCATCACGATGCTAATTGAAATATTATAAAAGACAGCTTGAGCATATACATATGCATTTATTATTGCTATTTGAGAACTTGTGCTTGTTATTTCTAGCCACTGTTATGCTCATTTGTTATTGTATTTAGCTCTGACACACTCCTAATCCCTTGTTGTAGGTCATGGCCAGGAACATGATTTGCGTGGAGATGAGGCCGCTCCCTAATGGGGAGTGGAACTTTGAGGATCATCGGGCTATCTATGAAGGGGACGTGGAAGTCACTTTCCGTCACCCAAACCCATGGTCCCGAATGCGTCCGCGTAGGACGAGAATCCCAATGATGTACATTATGCACATTCCGCCAAATTTTGTGTTTCGACATGGAACACCACCACCACCGCCAAGACGTTTTCCGAGACGCACCCTCCCACCAAGTCCATCACCCTCTGAGGAAAGAATTATTTTGGAGGTTCCTGCTCCCTCTCGTCCTTCCACTAGAGCCCGATCTCGGACTCCGGTGTATGTGCCATCTGATCCGGCACATGAAGAGGAGGATCCGATAGAGGATGAGGATCCGGTGGAGGATGCCGATCCGGTGGCTGATGATAATTTCATGGACAACTCAACCGGTAGTCAGTGGGGATCTGACGATTGAGTTGAGTTGGGATGATGGAATGTGGATAACGCGACTCATCAGGTTTCTCTTATCTATATTATGATTTGAGTTTCGAACCAGTTGCTCTAGGTTATTATAAATTTTGTTGTAAGATATGTAATATAATGTAATGACCTAGAGTACTTAAGTTAAGTTTAATGTTGATAGTTTTAATGTAATGGAAATGCACTTTTCTTTAGTGATGAAATATAACATGACTATTTTCTTTCATGATGTTTGACTACAATTCCGCAAGATTTGATAATGGATGATGACTGACTTTTAGTTTAAAAAAAAAATGGTCGTATTTTCTAAATACGAATATTAAATTATGGAATAAAAGTTGGGTCGTCACATTTAGTGGTATCAGAGCAATGGTTCAACTCTCGGCCTTGGAGTGTGGCCTTACACACTAACCATTGCATACTCTAGAATCATGTTTGCATTTGTGAGAAATAGAATAACAGAATCTAATTAAGTTTTCCCCTTTGGATTCTGTAGGATAGATGGCTGGACGTAATAACACTAACATTGCTGAGGCTTTGACACGTATGGCTGCGGTTCTAGAAAACTTGCAACAAACCCGTTCTCCCAGCAATGGAACCCCGGCTGAATTTCAAGGACTAGATTCGTTCCGTAGGTGTAAACCCCCTGGCTTCTCGGGAGGTCACTGCCCTGAGCAAGCTCAATTCTGGTTAGCCGAGATGAATAAGATTTTCCGGATGCTGACTCTCACGGAAGCTCAGAAGGTCACGTTCGCGGCCTACATGCTAAATGGGGAAGCTGCAACTTGGTGGGAGCAGACCCGCCAGTTTTTGGAGTATGATCATCGCGAACTTTCTTGGGAAATCTTCACGGAGAAATTCTTGGAGAGGTACTTTCCGGATGACGTCCGAATTCAAAAGGAGATGGAATTCTTGGACTTGAAGCAAGGTAGCATGACTGTCGACCAGTATGCTGAAAAGTTTGAAGAGCTGATGAAGTATTCCCCGTACTTCCAATACCATCCTGACGAATACTCGAAGTGCACCCGGTTTGAGAATGGGCTGAGGTCAGACATCAAGCTAGCTGTAAGCGTGCAAAGGATTCGTCACTATCCAACCTTGATCAGTGCCTGTCGCATTTTTGAGAAGAACAATTTCAAGAAGGAAGTCAGTCAAGGAGGCCCTGGACCCCACCGACATCAGCACAAGAACAATCGCGGAAATCGTGGAGGCCCTTATTGGCACAAAGGAAAGGGAAAATCGCAACCCTCTGGAGTAGCAAGTCTTCCAGCTCCGGCAGAGATTTGTAGCAAGTGTCAACGCTCTCATCCTGGCCTTGAATGCTGGAGGGACAAGCAACCAGTCTGTTTCAATTGTGGAGGGACCGGACACATCGCCCGTGCGTGTCGCCAACCCCCGCGCCAAAGCAATCAAGGACAAGGAAGCAAACCTTGGGTCAATGGAAAGGTGTTCACAATGTCTGGAGAAGAAGCAAAGCAGGCCGACAGCCTTGTGCAAGGTAACCATTTCCTCAATGGCATGCCTTATCGCTTTTTATTTGATTTTGGAGCAACGCATTCCTTCATTTCGGAGGCATGTGTCAAGCGTTTAAGTTTGTCTGTCTCGGAGATCCCGTTCAATCTAAGTGTGTCTACCCCCACGAATGCTCCTGTTGTTGCATCAAGAGCATGTGTCGGTTGTGTTGTTAGCATAGGAGATCAGATTTCTCGGGTAAATCTGATTTGTTTGCCGTTGTCCAATCTCGATGTTATTTTGGGCATGGATTGGATGGCATCCAACCATGTAGTAATCGACTACAAGGCTCGAACGATCATCTTTCCTGGTGAGAAGTCGCCGGCCAAGCAACCTGGAGGTTATGTGTGCCTATTTTCGGCCATCGCTGAAGAAAAGAAGGAGGAAGCAAAGATCGAAGACATTCCGGTCATTCGAGATTTTCCCGAGGTATTTCCCGATGAAGTACCCGGTTTGCCGCCGCATCGAGAGATAGAATTCAGTATTGACCTAGTCCCCGGTACTGGTCCTATTTCTATCGCCCCTTATCGTATGGCTCCGGCAGAATTAGCTGAATTAAAGAAGCAAGTGGAGGATATGTTGGAGAAGCAGTTCATCAGACCGAGTGTGTCACCTTGGGGAGCGCCAGTTTTGTTCGTGAAGAAGAAGGATGGGTCAATGAGGATGTGCATTGATTATAGGCAACTAAACAAGGTCACCATCAAGAACAAGTACCCGTTGCCAAGAATTGATGATTTAATAGATCAAGTGAGAGGAGCATCGGTGTTTTCAAAGATTGATCTGAGGTCAGGTTATCATCAGATCAGAGTCAGGGAGGAAGATATAACAAAGACTGCTTTTCGGTCACGTTATGGACACTACGAATATGTAGTGATGCCATTTGGGTTGACCAACGCTCCAGCAATATTCATGGATTACATGAATAGAGTGTTTCAACCCTACCTGGGTTCCTTCGTTGTGGTGTTTATCGATGATATTCTCATCTATTCGAAGAATCTGGAGGAACACGCTAGTCATTTGAAGATTATTTTGGAGACATTGAGGGAGAAGAAACTATATGCCAAGTTGACCAAGTGCGAATTTTGGCTTGAAAAAGTCAATTTCTTGGGTCATATAATTTCAAAAGATGGTGTAACTGTGGACCCGGCCAAAGTGGAATCAGTTTTGCAATGGGAAAGACCAAAGACGGTGACTGAGATAAGAAGTTTTCTTGGGTTAGCTGGATATTATCGAAAGTTCATTGAAGGTTTTTCCAAGTTGGCTCTTCCGTTAACCCGTTTGACCCGAAAGGAGCAACCTTTTGTCTGGGGCGAGAAGTGTGAAGTCAGCTTCCAGACGTTAAAGGACAAGTTAACATCGTCTCCAGTGTTAACTTTGCCCGATCCTAGTAAAAGCTTCGATGTGTATTGTGATGCATCTCGACAAGGTTTGGGTTGCGTCCTGATGCAAGAAGGGAAAGTTGTCGCCTATGCATCTCGTCAGTTGAAGGTGCATGAAGGGAACTATCCTACTCATGATTTGGAATTAGCTGCCATTGTCTTCGCCTTGAAGATATGGAGACATTACCTGTATGGTAATACGTTCCAAGTATTCAGCGACCATAAAAGTTTGAAGTATCTCTTCGACCAAAAGGAACTGAATATGAGGCAACGAAGGTGGATGGAATTCCTGAAGGATTATGACTTCGAATTGCATTACCACCCCGGCAAAGCTAATGTTGTAGCCGACGCTCTCAGTAGGAAGATGCTGCACGTGAGTACGATGATGGTAAAAGAAGCTCAGCTGATTGAAGAATTCCGAAACTTGAATTTGGCAATTCAGTTCAAGCCGAATTGCGTCAAGTTAGGAATGTTACAAATCACAAATGAGTTTGAGGGTCAAGTCCGAACCCTACAACAAGCGGACGAGGAGCTTCTAGAGAAGAAAAGATTAGGGATGGAAGGAGTAGAACCGGATTTCCAATTGGGATCCGATGGTATTTTGAGATTCAGGAATCGAATCTGCATTCCGGCGAATCAAGAATTAAGGAGAGCTGTATTAGAGGAAGCCCACAAGAGCAAGCTAAGTATATATCCTGGATCAACGAAAATGTATCAAGACCTGAAGAGGATGTTTTGGTGGCCCGGACTAAAGAAAGATGTCGCGTTTTATGTAGCGTCTTGCCTTGTCTGCCAAAAGGCGAAGATCGAACATAAGAAGCCTGGAGGAGAACTGCAACCATTAAGCATACCGGAATGGAAGTGGGAAGGAATAGCTATGGATTTTGTAAGTGGATTTCCAAGAACAAGAGAAGGATTTGATGCAATTTGGGTTGTGGTTGATCGCTGAACAAAATCTGCACATTTCATTCCCATCAACATGCAATATCCATTGGAGAAGCTTGCAAGATTGTACATTAAGGAGATCGTAAGATTGCACGGAATTCCCTCGAGTATCGTATCGGATCGTGATCCCCGTTTCGTATCTCGGTTCTGGCAGAGTTTACATCAGGCATTGGGAACGTAGTTGAGGATGAGTTCCGCTTATCACCCTCAAACCGATGGTCAATCGGAAAGAACGATTCAGTCTTTGGAAGACCTGCTGCGAGCATGTGTCTTGGAATATCAAGAAGGTTGGGACCGATTATTGCCACTTGTGGAGTTTGTCACACCCTTCGTTATTACCCAAATGTAAACTAATAAATATGCTTTTATATTGGATAATATATATGGACTTGTGAGTGTTAAGAAAATAGGTCAATAAAATTTTTCTTTTAAAGCGGGTGCACGAATCGTCACTTGAAAGTCTTGGAGAATAAAGTCTATATTATCTCAAAATCATTGTATCGAGTTCGGCGATTTCTAAAACCTTTTCGCAAATAGAGTAACATTCGATCTTTTAGAAGATATCTTTGTATCATGTAGTTTAAGCTACCCTTGCTTTATACGATAGAACTGATACCATTTATAGCCGAGCTCTTAAACAGATTAAATCAGAGTAAGCGGAAATTACTGGACTATGCAACTGATAGAATATAAACATAGGTTTTCATAGATATAGAGAATCATAAGTACATAGCCCATGAGTAAAGTCTCCAAGTTTCAAAATATACAAGTCCATCATCAGATCTATATAACAGTGTAACTACAAGCTCTAGAGTGCTCCAAAAGTATATCTACAATATATATACATAACAAAATGTATAACTCTAGGAATAGTCACATAGATCTGGCAGCATCAGATGGAGTAGTAGTAGCAGTAGTCTCCCAAAAGTAAAGTGAGTAAGGTAGTAGCATCATCATCACAGCAGCAGCAGCAAATCTCCTCCACACACCGGATCCTCAGATCCACACCATACACCATATACATGTACCTAGGGATCGTCGTCCCTCCAGTCACTCCCAGTAGAATGCACGACAGGCTCGCTCCCACTCTCGTCCTCCACCGGATCCTCCTCGATCTCATCCGAGGGAGAGTGTACCCTACCACTGGGTACCGGGTCAGGTGATGGTGAAACCCTGACTGGGCTCCTCGGATCAGATAGGGGAGTCTCCTCGCGGACGACTCTCGAAGTAAAAGGGTGAGAGCGGGTAGGTTGAAAACGAAAACTATGGTAAGAGCGAGCTGGTCGCATGGGAGGTGGTCCATGATAAGTATAAAACGGGGGTACATGCATAGTGTATATGATGGGAATCCTAAACCTACGAGGACGGAATCACATCAGCGGATTAGGGTGGTAGAATGTGAACTCTACCTCCCCCTCATACACCGCGCAATGGTCCTCATAGATCCATACGCCACTAGGAAGTGGCCAGATCTCGATGCAAGCAATGTAGCGAGACATCACCTACAAGGGCATAGGGGTAAGCAATTCTACTCACATAATCAATAGAGAATAAATCATGCAACATATGAAAGATAATAATGCATCAATTAATAACAATCACAATTAGCATTTAGCAAGTATCAGATGCACATAGGATGTTCACACTTAATTCAGGTATATCAATTGCATTAGGTGAATGACATGATGCATGACTTTAACTCTCAACTTATCTCCACATTTTCTAAGTCACTCTCTGACGTCCATCCCTGACAACCCAGCACTCCACAGTGCGTTGTATTCCTAGGTATACAACAATTCGTACATTCACCTAGAATGTACACGTCAAGCTTGGTATCCATGCCACCCGAGCATATCCCGTCATCCAAACAGATCGTCATCCAAACGATATATCCATATCGGCATCCACAAAGCCGACCACGTCAACGACGTGTCATCAAGCAAGCGTATTGGCACTCCTAGAGGCCCTCCACATGTTTATCGAAACATGAATACGTCCTACCATCCAAACTCCAGAATGAATGCATTTTAGACTTAGGGGAAATTGATTAATACATTACTTGACACCTAGGCTTAATTTTCAAAATGGATCGTCACCGAACGATCTATTTGTATTTATCAATTTCTCTAAGTCTTTGATCCCTTGAATTATCCTTAATAATTCCTTAATTAATTAAGTTAGAATTGAAAATGATGTTTTCAGATTCTGGGCATTTTACTCGAGTAAAGTTCAGAATACTCGAGTGTTCTGGAGATTTTCCAGATTACTCGAGTGTTCTTAAGCTTACTCGAGTGTTCATGTCTTTCTGAGGATTTGGGTTTTAATTTCAACAATTTACTCGAGTAGTTCATGAGTTACTCGAGTGTTCTTGGACTTTTCCAGAATACTCGAGTGACTTTGAATGACTCGAGTGTTTGACCTATAACAATTCTCAGTTCATGCCCGATACTCGAGTAACAGACAAAATACTCGAGTGTTCTTATGAAATTTACTTTATTTTGAACACGATTTACTTGAGTACTTTGCCATTTACTCGAGTGTTTCGTAGCTGACAGTATTGAAAACTGGTTTTAACATGCCATTTTCATTTGTACTCAATTTAAGTCCATTTTAGGGATCAACAGAGTTAACATATCATTAATCAAACATGTTACAACACTTATTTCAATTCAAAACACAGAATTGACAGAGAAATCATTGATTATGCATAAAATGGCATTTTAACAACTCCATACCTCAAATCACACAATAAGCATAATATTCATGAAACAAAGCTCATTCAGGTTCACATGCATGATAAAAAACATGCTCAATACGGATTTAGAGCATGGATTGGTCTCCAAACCAAAGTTCCTATAGAATCTAAGCCCTTAGAGCCTCTTGGTGGCTCTCTAACACATTTAATGGATTTCAAACTCTATCTAGTGAATATAATTACTTCCCCTTACCTCTCAGATGTGAATCAACAGAAAGAAATCCAAGAAAAGAGCTCCAACACCAGAAATCAACTTGAACTTCACATGCATGACAGTTTTGAGTGCACCACCAAAACCGAATTGGTTTACCCACAAAACAGAGATAAGAATTGGGGAAAATTAGATTCCTAGACTCTATACAACATCAACTAACTAAAGGAATTAAGTTTGAGACTCGGGGATTCACGAGCTTACCGAAATCGATGATCAAAGTAATCTCCACACACCAACTCAAGCAAGGACAGCTTCACTTCAAGCTTTCGATTCTCTCAATCCACACACTCAAACCTCACAACTTTGGTGTCTATACAAAGCTCGTGATGTGAGCTTTGTATTGGTGTATCACTCGAAGCCTAACACTTAGAATCAAAAAAGAATCGAACGAGACGAATTCGAAACCCTAACTATGTCAACACAAGCAAGATTGAGCAAAATTCCCACGAATTCGTGGTTGATAAGCTTATATAGACATGGAGAAGGCTCATGCAGTGCGACACGACATCCTTGAGCTGTTGAAGATGGTGTAATCGTGTCAACAAAGCGAACTCGTTGGCTGTGGCTCATCAAACGCACTAACTTGTGCAGTTTGACCCAGAATACTCGAGTATTCTGAGTAATACTCGAGTATTTCCCCCAGATTTTGAAAAATAATTATTTTATTTACTTTCCCTCCAAAACCTTTCCTATAATTGCTTCTAGGTCCCAACCCAGGGACTAATATGCAAAATATACATTTTAGGCATTTAAATTATTTATTAAATAATTTCTCACACATAAGCTAGTCATATAAACACATATTTTAATCAAGGATTAATATAGAAACTATTAACTATAATTAAATTATAATTAACATTTCATTAATCGGGGATTAAAATTTTGGGGTGTTACACTACTCCTCCACTTACAAGGAATTTTGTCCCCGAAATTCAACTCATACAAACAAGTCAGGATAATCCTGACGCATCTTATCCTCTAATTCCCAAGATGCTTCTATCACATCTCCATAACTCCAAACGACTTTGACCAAACTAATATCCTTCCCTCTAAGCTGCTTGATTCTTCGATCTTCAATATGAACTGGCACAGCTTTGAAGGTTAGGTTCTTATGAATTTCTAAGTCATCAGGTTGGATGCTAAGAACAATGGTGGGGTCATGGACATATTTCTTCAATTGAGACACATGGAATACATTATGGAGGTTAGCTAATGACGGAGGCAAAGCTAATTGATAAGCTACTGGGCCGATTCTTTTGAGAATTTGATAGGGACCAATAAACTTAGGCGATAGTTTCTGGGTTTTCAAGGCTCTACTAACACCTTTGGTTGGTATTATTCTAATGAACACGTGGTCTCCATCAGCAAACTCTAAGGTTTTTCTCCTTCCATCAGCATAGCTTTTCTGCCTACTCTGAGCTGCCATCATCTTCTCTTGTATCATTTTGATCTGCTCCGTGGTCTCTTGCACAATCACAATATCTGGTCCAATCAGAGAACTCTCCCCCACTTGAAACCAGCATAACGGCATCTGACACTTTCGTCCATACAGAGCTTCAAATGGTGCCATTCCAATACTCGCATGATAGCTGTTGTTGTACGTGAATTCCACAAGTGGCAACATTTGTTCCCAATTCCCTCGTTCTTCCAATGCACAAGCTCGCAGAATGTCTTCTAATGACTGAATAGTCCTCTCCGTCTGACCATCCGTCTGGGGGTGGTATGCAGAAGTCATTTTCAACCTTGAACCCAGGGCTCTATGCAGATCTTGCCAGAACTTCGACGTAAACCTCGGATCACGATCAGACACAATGCTCGATGGTACCCCATGAAGACGAACAACTTCCTTGATGTACAATTGAGTGAGCTTTTCCAATGAGTAGCGCATATTCACGGGAATGAAATGCGCTGATTTGGTCAACCGATCCACGATCACCCAGATTGCATCATGACCAGTAGATGTCTTTGGCAATCCCGACACAAAATCCATCGAGATGCTATCCCATTTCCACAACGGGATCTCTAAAGGAAGTAACTCTCCTCCTAGCCTTTGATGTTCCACCTTGGCCTTTTGACATACCAAACAACATGCCACATATTCAGCTACATCTCTCTTCAAACCAGGCCACCAAAATAGCTTCTTTAAGTCCTGGTACATTTTAGTGGCTCCCGGATGCATACTCATCTTACTCTTATGCGCTTCATCCAAAATCATCCTTCTTACTTCCAAATCATCAGGCACACAAATCCTCGTTTTAAAGCGAAGGATTCCATCCTTTCCTTCTTGAAATTCCAACGCCTTACCTTCTTGCATCAACTTCCTCTTTTCCATGAGTTTCCCATCCTTGTGTTGCAATTCTCGTATCCTTTGCAGAAACTCATTAGCAATCTGCAGCATCCCCAACTTGATACTTATCGGTTCCACTTGCATCGTCAGACTCAAATCTCGAAATTCCTCTATCAGTGCCGCTTCTCTGACCATCATCGCACTGATGTGCATTGCCTTTCTACTCAATGCATCCGCCACAACGTTTGCCTTCCCAGGATGATAATGGAGCTCAAACTCATAATCCTTCAAAAACTCCATCCATCGGCGTTGCCTCATATTCAACTTCTTTTGATCAAAGAGGTATTTTAAACTCTTATGGTCACTAAACACCCGGAACGTAGTGCCATAGAGATAGTGCCTCCAGATCTTTAATGCAAACACCACAGCTGCCAACTCCAGATCATGAGTTGGATAGTTCATCTCATGAACTTTTAGCTGTCTCGAAGCGTAAGCGACAACTTGCCCATCTTGCATCAAGACACACCCAAGACCTTGTTTCGACGCGTCACAATACACATCGAAACTCTTCTGTGTATCGGGCAACACCAATACAGGAGACGATGTCAACCTTTCCTTCAACTCCCGAAAACTTCTCTCACACTTCTTATCCCATAGGAACGGTTGATCTTTCCTTGTCAACTTCGTCAGAGGCAGTGCAATCTTCGAGAAACCTTCGATGAACCTTCTATAATACCCAGCCAAACCAAGAAAACTTCTGACTTCCGTGGCCGACTTTGGTTGCTCCCATTGCAAAACCGAACTTACTTTCGTTGGATCAACTGCTATCCCTTTATCTGAAATCACATGCCCCAAAAATATAATCTCCTTCAGCCAGAACTCACACTTTGTAAGTTTGGCGTACAGTTGCTTCTCCTTCAAGATGCTTAACACTATCTTCAAGTGTTCAGCATGCTCCTCCGGGCTCTTAGAGTAAATCAGAATATCATCAATGAACACAACCACGAATGAATCTAAATAAGGTCTAAAGATTCGATTCATGTAGTCCATGAAGATAGCTGGTGCATTAGTCAATCCGAACGGCATCACAACATACTCATAATGTCCGTATCGAGATCGAAATGCAGTCTTAGAGATATCCTCTTCTCTAATTCTGATCTGATGGTACCCCGACCTCAAATCAATCTTGGAAAATACTGAAGCCCCACGCACTTGATCCATAAGGTCATCTATCCGTGGCAATGGATACTTGTTCTTGATGGTGACCTTATTAAGTTGTCGGTAGTCGATGCACATCCTCATGCTACCATCTTTCTTCTTGACGAATAAGACAGGAGCACCCCAAGGTGACACGCTTGGTCGAATCATCTATTTCTGCAGTAGCTCCTTAATCTGCTTCTTCATTTCCGCCATTTCCGGTGGTGCCATTCTATAGGGAGCGATAGAAATGGGACCAGCTCCCGGAACTAGATCGATGCCAAATTCTATCTCTCTTCTTGGTGGCAAACCAGGAATCTCGTCAGCAAAAACTTCCGGGAAATCTCTGACAACAGGGATCTCTTCCATCCTCGGACCACTCTCCCCCACCTCGGTGTTGAACAGACATATGTAACCAGAGGGTTTTGGGTTTCTATAGGTCACGAGTCTTCTATCACAATCAATGATCACTTGGTTTTGACGTAACCAGTCCATTCCCAAGATCACATCCAATTGTGCTAAGGGTAAGCAGATCAAATCTACTTTAGAGGTTTGTCCTAACACTTCTATACAACAGTTAAGACATGCTCTAGAAACAATTACAGGAGCATTGGTAGGGGTTTCTACCTTAAGAACATAAGGCATTTCAGACACAATCAAACCTAAGCGGTTTACACATTCATATGAAACAAATGAATGCGTTGCACCGGAGTCAAACAAAACATGGCAAAACTGACCATTAAGCAAGTATTTACCTTGCACCAGATCAGAGGATCGATTCGCTTCCACACCACTAAGGGTGAAGACCCTTCCTTGAGTCACCGGTCTATCTGCAACTCCTCTTGAATTGGCCTTGGCTGGCTCCTTGCAATCTCTCGCAAAATGCCCCGCCTTTCCACAATTGAAACATCCACTTGTTCCCCAGCAAACACGACCATAATGGTTGCGTTTGCACTTGTCGCAGAATGGAGCTTCGCTCCGATAATTTCTTCCCTCAGAACCACCAACCTTGCCCTTGCCTTTCCCACTGCGATCATATGGACCTTTACCTCTATTATTGAAACCCTTTCGTCTCTGTGGTCCATATCCTTGATTGTCCTTCTTTTCCACAACTTGCACCTCCTCAGCCTTGGTATCATCTTCATACATCCTACACATATCTACCAATGCAGGGAAACTTTGAATCCGCTGATAGCTGAAAATTGACTTCAACTTTGGCCTCAATCCACCTTCAAACTTGATGCACTTGCTCCTCTCGTCTGGATTGTTCTGGTAGTATGGAGAGTACTTCATCAGCTCTTCAAACCTTGCCGCGTACTCGCCCACATTCATGTTCCCTTGCTTCAACTGCAGAAACTCCACCTCCTTCTTCCTTCTCAGATCCTCAGGAAAATACTTCTGGAGAAACTTCTCCATAAATACTCCCCAACTTATCTCCCTTCCTTCATATTGTAAAAGCTGTATGGTGTGATTCCACCAGTTCTCAGCCTCATCCTCCAGCATATAGGTTGCATATGCCACCTTCTGAGCATCCGAACACTCCAACGTTCTCAAAATCTTGTCCATAGTGTGAATCCATTTGTTGGCTTCCTCCGGTTTAAATCCTCCTTCAAACTTTGGCGGATTGCAGCTCCTAAAATCAGCCAGAGTCTTCGCCTCACTGTTTCCCATATTACACTGATGAGGCGGGTTAGCCGGTTGAGATGGTTGCTGAGACTGCCTTTGCATGGCTTCCAATACCGTGGTGATTCGCTCCAACATCGCGTTGGTGTGATTTTGGTTTCTAGTTGCCATATTAGACCTGCGCTATGGGCTTACGGTCACATATGTTGAACTAAAGAAACTTCCATTACACCACCTATACTAAGGCTCTATCCTAAGCTTATTAGATCTAAAATCAATTGCGTCTTGTACTCAAAAGAGACAAGATACAAACAATTCAAGGTATTCAAACCTTTAACAATCAAAATAACAGCATTCAAGGTAATAAGCGCTTTGGAGATACCTGCTTGATGTTGATGGCTACCTTTCTGGAACCACTTCTACTACTACAGGATCTGACTTTTGCTCTGATACCACTAAGTGTCACACCCTTCGTTATTACCCAAATGTAAACTAATAAATATGCTTTTATATTGGATAATATATATGGACTTGTGAGTGTTAAGAAAATAGGTCAATAAAATTTTTCTTTTAAAGCGGGTGCACGAATCGTCACTTGAAAGTCTTGGAGAATAAAGTCTATATTATCTCAAAATCATTGTATCGAGTTCGGCGATTTCTAAAACCTTTTCGCAAATAGAGTAACATTCGATCTTTTAGAAGATATCTTTGTATCAAGTAGTTTAAGCTACCCTTGCTTTATACGATAGAACTGATACCATTTATAGCCGAGCTCTTAAACAGATTAAATCAGAGTAAGCGGAAATTACTGGACTATGCAACTGATAGAATATAAATATAGGTTTTCATAGATATAGAGAATCATAAGTACATAGCCCATGAGTAATGTCTCCAAGTTTCAAAATATACAAGTCCATCATCAGATCTATATAACAGTGTAACTACAAGCTCTAGAGTGCTCCAAAAGTATATCTACAATATATATACATAACAAAATGTATAACTCTAGGAATAGTCACATAGATCTGGCAGCATCAGATGAAGTAGTAGTAGCAGTAGTCTCCCAAAAGTAAAGTGAGTAAGGTAGTAGCATCATCATCACAGCAGCAGCAGCAAATCTCCTCCACACACCGGATCCTCAGATCCACACCATACACCATATACATGTACCTAGGGATCGTCGTCCCTCCAGTCACTCCCAGTAGAATGCACGACAGGTTCGCTCCCACTCTCGTCCTCTACCGGATCCTCCTCGATCTCATCCGAGGGAGAGTGTACCCTACCACTGGGTACCGGGTCAGGTGATGGTGAAACCCTGACTGGGCTCCTCGGATCAGATAGGGGAGTCTCCTCGCGGACGACTCTCGAAGTAAAAGGGTGAGAGCGGGTAGGTTGAAAACGAAAACTATGGTAAGAGCGAGCTGGTCGCATGGGAGGTGGTCCATGATAAGTATAAAACGGGGGTACATGCATAGTGTATATGATGGGAATCCTAAACCTACGAGGACGGAATCGCATCAGCGGATTAGGGTGGTAGAATGTGAACTCTACCTCCCCCTCATACACCGCGCGATGGTCCTCATAGATCCATACGCCACTAGGAAGTGGCCGGATCTCGATGCAAGCAATGTAGCGAGACATCACCTACAAGGGCATAGGGATAAGCAATTTTACTCACATAATCAATAGAGAATAAATCATGCAACATATGAAAGATAATAATGCATCAATTAATAACAATCACAATTAGCATTTAGCAAGTATTAGATGCACATAGGATGTTCACACTTAATTCAGGTATATCAATTGCATTAGGTGAATGACATGATGCATGACTTTAACTCTAAACTTATCTCCACATTTTCTAAGTCACTCTCTGACGTCCATCCCTGACAACCCAGCACTCCACAGTGCGTTGTATTCCTAGGTATACAACAATTCGTACATTCACCTAGAATGTACACGTCAAGCTTGGTATCCATGCCACCCGAGCATATCCCGTCATCCAAACGGATCGTCATCCAAACGATATATCCATATCGGCATCCACAAAGCCGACCACGTCAACGACGTGTCATCAAGCAAGCGTATTGGCACTCCCAGAGGCCCTCCACATGTTTATCGAAACATGAATACGTCCTACCATCCAAACTCCAGAATGAATGCATTTTAGACTTAGGGGAAATTGATTAATACATTACATGCCACCTAGGCTTAAATTTCAAAATGGATCGTCACCGAACGATCTATTTGTATTTATCAATTTCTCTAAGTCTTTGATCCCTTGAATTATCCTTAATAATTCCTTAATTAATTAAGTTAGAATTGAAAATGATGTTTTCAGATTCTGGGCATTTTACTCGAGTAAAGTTCAGAATACTCGAGTGTTCTGGAGATTTTCCAGATTACTCGAGTGTTCTTAAGTTTACTCGAGTGTTCATGTCTTTCTGAGGATTTGGGTTTTAATTTCAACAATTTACTCGAGTAGTTCATGAGTTACTCGAGTGTTCTTGGACTTTTCCAGAATACTCGAGTGACTTTGAATGACTCGAGTGTTTGACCTATAACAATTC
This sequence comes from Crotalaria pallida, assembly GCA_037953625.1. Classification (NCBI taxonomy): domain Eukaryota; kingdom Viridiplantae; phylum Streptophyta; class Magnoliopsida; order Fabales; family Fabaceae; genus Crotalaria; species Crotalaria pallida. The sequence continues at coordinate 33,381,508 of CM075653.1, forward strand.
TCAGTTCATGCCCGATACTCGAGTAACAGACAAAATACTCGAGTGTTCTTATGAAATTTACTTTATTTTGAACACGATTTACTCGAGTACTTTGCCATTTACTCGAGTGTTTCGCAGCTGACAGTATTGAAAACTTGTTTTAACATGCCATTTTCATTTCTACTCAATTTAAGTCCATTTCAGGGATCAACAGAGTTAACATATCATTAATCAAACATGTTACAACACTTATTTCAATTCAAAACATAGAATTGACAGAGAAATCATTGATTATGCATAAAAAGGCATTTTAACAACTCCATACCTCAAATCACACAATAAGCATAATATTCATGAAACAAAGCTCATTCAGGTTCACATGCATGATAACAAACTTGCTCAATACGGATTTAGAGCATGGATTGGTCTCCAAACCAAAGTTCCTATAGAATCTAAGCCCTTAGAGCCTCTTGGTGGCTCTCTAACACATTTAATGGATTTCAAACTCTATCTAGTGAATATAATTACTTCCCCTTACCTCTCAGATGTGAATCAACAGAAAGTAATCCAAGAAAAGAGCTCCAACACCAGAAATCAACTTGAACTTCACATGCATGACAGTTTTGAGTGCACCACCAAAACCGAATTGGTTTACCCACAAAACAGAGATAAGAATTGGGGAAAATTAGATTCCTAGACTCTATACAACATCAACAAACTAAAGGAATTAAGTTTGAGACTCAGGGATTCACGAGCTTACCGAAATCGATGATCAAAGTAAGCTCCACACACCAACTCAAGCAAGGACAGCTTCACTTCAAGCTTTCGATTCTCTCAATCCACACACTCAAACCTCACAACTTTGGTGTCTATACAAAGCTCGTGATGTGAGCTTTGTATTGGTGTATCACTCGAAGCCTAACACTTAGAACCAAAAGAGAATCGAACGAGACGAATTCGAAACCCTAACTATGTCAACACAAGCAAGATTGAGCAAAATTCCCACGAATTCGTGGTTGATAAGCTTATATAGACATGGAGAAGGCTCATGCAGTGCGACACGACATCCTTGAGCTGTTGAAGATGGTGTAATCGTGTCAACAAAGCGAACTCGTTGGCTGTGACTCATCAAACGCACTAACTCGTGCAGTTTGACCCAGAATACTCCAGTATTCTGAGTAATACTCGAGTATTTCCCCCAGATTTTGAAAAATAATTATTTTATTTACTTTCCCTCCAAAACCTTTCCTATAATTGCTTCTAGGTCCCAACCTAGGGACTAATATGCAAAATATACATTTTAGGCATTTAAATTATTTATTAAATAATTTCTCACACATAAGCTAGTCATATAAACACATATTTTCATCAAGGATTAATATAGAAACTATTAATTAAATTAATTATAATTAACATTTCATTAATCGGGGATTAAAATTTTGGGGTGTTACAGAGTTCACCTATAACAATAGTTACCATGCGAGCATTGATATGGCTCCATACGAAGCTCTCTATGGAAGAAGATGTAGAACCCCGCTATGTTGGTTCCAAGTGGGGGAGAATGCTCTCATCGGACCTGATCTAGTTCAAGACACGACTGAGAAGATAAAGATTATCCAAGAAAAGATGAAAACTGCACAAAGTCGTCAGAAAAGTTACGCCGACCAGCGAAGAAGGAGATCATGTATTCCTGCGAGTCGTGCCAACGACTGGAATTGGAAGAGTAATGAAGCCAAAGAAGCTGTCTCCTAAGTTCATCGGCCCTTATCAGATTTTGAAGCGAATAGGTCCTGTCGCGTATCAGATCGCCCTACCCCCATTCTTATCCAACCTACATAATGTTTTTCATGTCTCTCAGCTTCGCAAGTTTATCCAAGACCCATCTTTGATCGTGCAATTGCAACAAGACGTGATATCGCTGAAAGAAAACCTCACATTCGATGTTGGACCCGTAAGGATAGAGGATAGAAGAATCAAGAAGCTACGAGGAAAAGAGATTCCGCTAGTACGAGTTCTTTGGGGGCAAGGTGGAGCGTCTGACTCCATATGGGAATTAGAGTCTAAGATGAGGGCTGAATACCCGCATCTGTTTATGTAAATCGGAATTTCGAGGACGAAATTCTATTTAAGTGGGGGAGGATGTAAGACCCTACATTTTAAACAAATTAATTAATTAATAATGTGTTGCATAGAATAGTGAATTTTCTGAAATTAGGTCATTTTACTCGAGTATGTTAGGGGAAACTCGAGTAAAATCATCAGCTGTTTGAAAATTTGAATTTTTAATCAAAAGACTCGAGTAAGGCATGAAGGACTCGAGTGTTCTTGAAATTCTGAGAAAACACTCGAGTATTAAGAAAAAGACTCGAGTAAATCGAGCAGACTGGTTAAGTGTATAAGTCGGTTTTTTAATTAATTTCGCACCAAAACGCGGTTTCTCGATGTGACAAGCATAGAGCTGCACCTTACTTTGATTTGAAGTATTCTTGGGCTATAAATTAGTGCTGGTTGAAGCATTCAACACCTCTAATGTTCCAAAACCCGAATTTGACAAGAAAATCCTCTGTTTTACAGAGCTCACTTTGATTCCTTCGTTCTCTCTCAATCCTCACCCAATCCCCTTGAAACCTAAACACAAACAGAAGTTCTGATTCCATTCTTGAATTAGAACTCGAAATCACTTCAAATAGCCTTCTTAAGATCACGTTCTAGACCTTCAAAGTTTGAGGTTCAAAACTGAGAAAACAGAGTAACATTCAGCCTCAAGTATTCATCTTCATTGAAATCGTTTGGTAAATTCATGGATTCTTTTCGTGTCAAACTTGTTTCTGATTGAAGTTGGTATATCCTAGTTTGTTAAACTAACTTGTTTCGTTCTTTTTCATGCCAAATCCATGGTGAAAATTGTGGCCAAAGTCAGCCTGTGCAACCTTTTTCACAAAGCCCAGAATTTGGATTTTTGATCCAACCGATTTCTTTGTCGTTTAATCTGTTGTTTAGCTTCTTTGAGGTAAGGGAGGAGTTACCTAAATACTAGAATGAGTAATTTCAAGCTAGAAATGTAGGAACCATACATGGTTCATCAAGGGATGAAGTTGGAATTGGAAATATGACATGGAGGTCATAAACCCAAGATTTTATAAACCAAACAAGTCTAAATGGACCTATTAAAGCCTACAGGATCAATTTTCGAAGTTAAAAACAAAGGGAAATGAAATTCACATGTTGAAATGGTTATGTGCTAAGTTTATGTTGATGCTGTGATTTACTATTTTTGGTGTTGTTTCAGTAATGATTACATGTTCTAACATGTTTATTTGATGAGTTAGAGTTACTGTTTTGCATAGGAATGGAAAGATGAGGCTCAAAACTCGAATTGGAATTGTAAAGTGCAGAAACTAGTGCTGTTGCAGCAAAAACACTCGAGTAATTGAAGAAAGACTCGAGTATTCTGGAAAAGTGGAAGAGCACTCGAGTATTTCTTAAGGACTCGAGTAATTTTACATGAACACTCGAGTATACGAAGAACTACTCGAGTAATTCAATGAAATTTTCAGAAAAACCTTTATAATTTATAAAAGATCAACTCGTCTAATCTCCTATATTATTAAATCTTAATTATTTCTCTTAATGTCTAAAAAGCCTAATCCCATTGGTTGATTTTTATCCTGGATGAGTCCTACTAGAATTTTATTCAGTGGTTGACATATTCGGACAGGATGTCCCAATGGAGGTGCGTACACCCATTTGGTTGATTTTATTCCCACATCCCAGTGGAAGTTTTTACCCACTTGGTTGATATTTTGGGAGTCCTAGATGGGGTCGTTGCACAAATTAATGACAACGTAATTAAATTCCTATTGTATAAAACCATCACAAAGTGGCTTGGCCGCTGATGGAATTTTTGGAAAGCACAAGCACTAGTTAATGCAAAAATGAAAAGATGATTTATAAGCAAGAAGGATTATGAATTTTGGGTCTCTATATTGGAGGCATGATATTCAAAGATATGAATTAAAAGAGAAAAAGACAATGAACAATTATGTGACATTGACATGCATGGAGATGCTCCGATTTTGATTGTGGAATCTGGTATAGGTAGAAGTATTCCGCAGCCCTGAGATAGTTGTGATGCCATAGCACGAAGATGCTGTGATGATTTGAATTCCGTAACATGAAAATGTTATGATGGCCAAATTCCCAATTAAATTGTGACGCCTGGGTTGTGAATACGCTCCGGTTTGATGAAATATAGGATTGAGAATATCCCGAGCCTGAGATACTCGGATGCCAAACCGCGTAGCATGAGTGAGGAGTAGGCATGCATCACGACGCTAATTGAAATATTATAAAAGACAGCTTGAGCATATACATATGCATTTATTATTGCTATTTGAGAACTTGTGCTTGTTATTTCTAGCCACTGTTATGCTCATTTGTTATTGTATTTAGCTATGACTCACTCCTAATCCCTTGTTGTAGGTCATGGCCAGGAACATGATTTGCGTGGAGATGAGGCCGCTCCCTAATGGGGAGTGGAACTTTGAGGATTATCGGGCTATCTATGAAGGGGACGTGGAAGTCACTTTCCGTCACCCAAACCCATGGTCCCGAATGCGTCCGCGTAGGACGAGAATCCCAATGATGTACATTATGCACATTCCGCCAAATTTTGTGTTTCGACATGGAACACCACCACCACCGCCAAGACGTTTTCCGAGACGCACCCTCCCACCAAGTCCATCACTCTCTGAGGAAAGAATTATTTTGGAGGTTCCTGCTCCCTCTCGTCCTTCCACTAGAGCCCGATCTCGGACTCCGGTGTATGTGCCATCTGATCCGGCACATGAAGAGGAGGAGGAGGAGGAGGATCCGATAGAGGATGAGGATCCGGTGGAGGATCCCGATCCGGTGGCTGATGATGATTTCATGGACAACTCAACCGGTAGTGAGTGGGGATCTGACGATTGAGTTGAGTTGGGATGATGGAATGTGGATAACGCGACTCATCAGGTTTCTCTTATCTATATTATGATTTGAGTTTCGAACCAGTTGCTCTAGGTTATTATAAATTTTGTTGTAAGATATGTAATATAATGTAATGACCTAGAGTACTTAAGTTAAGTTTAATGTTGATAGTTTTAATGTAATGGAAATGCACTTTTCTTTAGTGATGAAATATAACATGAGTATTTTCTTTCATGATGTTTGACTATAATTCCGCAAGATTTGATAATGGATGATGACTGACTTTTAGTTTAAAAAAAAAAATGGTCGTATTTTCTAAATACGAATATTAAATTATGGATTAAAAGTTGGGTCGTCACGTTGAGAACCTTAGAGAAAGAGAGGGTGGCCGAGAGGAGAGAATAGGAAAAGAAGAGAGAAAACTCAAATTCCCAACCCAACTTACCTTTGATTCCTTCATTCAAACGCTTTCTTCTTTAAAGATCAAGAAGAAAAACTCAACTCTTAAACATAGAGAGAGGAGACCGAAGCAACCCTAAAGGGAGAGGAGAGAGTTGGAGCTTGAAGATTAGAGTTTTATTTAAGGTGGTTGTTAGGGAAGCTTCAATGTAATGATTTTAGTTTTGATCTTGTAATGGACCTTGTTTCAATTCAAATTTTTTATGATGCATGTATTTGTGTTCCTATGATCTTGAAGTTTAATCACCTTGCATGTTATTTTTATGTGTTGATCTTGAATATTTGTGATTGAAAGTTTTGCTCTTCCAACTTATGAGTTTTCTTCTTCACGGTTTTACTTGGAAATTGTGTTTGAGCTTATGTAATTGCTTGATTTCTTTTGCATGTTTTGATCTATGATTAATCCTTGAAAAGCATGAAGTTTGAACTTGGCATGTCACTTAAATTGTGAAGTCTTAATTCTCTTTTGATGCATGCTACCATTTTAAAAAGAAAATTATGATAATAAGTGTTAAAAGCGATTTTTGGTACAAAAAGGGATTTTCAACTAAATTTTGTGTGTGATGATGATTCCTTGATGTTTGGTAATTGTTGTCTTAAAGTGTGCATATGAAAATAGAACTCAAAACCTTATCCTTTGTGCATGGTGTTATTCGGCCAAACCTAGGAAAATAGGAAATCATGTTACATGCATGTTAAAACCTATGTGATCTAAAGATTTTTGATATGACCCATGATTTTATTATGATAAAGAATAAAATTAAAGTTTGAGGAATTTTGTTTGGAGCTCACGGTTTTGCTCTTATAAATGTTAGAGTTATTTATTTTGTTTTGCATGTGTGTTCTATGGATAGACCTATGGATTTCAAGTGTAAGAAAGTCTAAATTTTTTATTAAAAACCTAAAAGTGATTTTGTGTTCCATTTGGTTTTAAGACCAAATTTTACTTAAGCTATTTTCTTTTTTTTTCTTTATGTGTTATTGTTTGAATAGTTTGGAGTGAATAAGATGGATTTGGCATGTGATTGTGTTGTTATGAGTTTGGATTATTTTCTATGACCAATTCGGCTTGGTTGAAAAATAGAGGAGCATGAGTTGATTTTCTTTGCATGATAATTTAGAGATAAAGCTAGTTGATTAGGAAGATGAGTAGCATAATTTTTGTAGTGTCCTAGACACAATGTTCAGAGTATAACCCTAGCTCAAGGGTATGGAAGACCTAAGAGCTAGAATACGGTCTGATGTTACTGTGTGATTTTGTTGGTATGCTAGCTATCCAGTTGGGATCACTAGGGTTTCCCTAATCACGAGTGTGTGCTAGTGTATGATTAGGGAGAAAGAACGTACCTGAGCCCCTAGCTGGAGACAGCTATTTATAGGGGGAGCGGTGTTGTACCCTATGGGCCTGTACGGAGGTCCAGTAAGGCTGACGTGTCCCTTTATAGGATAAGTGATGAGTCATTCATCCTTATCCTGTTAGCGATTAGTCTTATCTGGTTGGCGAGCTAGGCTCACGCGCCCTTAGCTTGGACTCTTTAAGGGAAGAGGTCCCTGTGCTCGGTCCAGAGTCGTTAGGGTGGGTCCTATGGCATGCGCTCGGCCCAAAGATGCGTGACCCGACAGAATGGGAATTCTGGTCGGCCAGTGAGTATTCTGGTCGGCCGAGGGCGTTTTAGGGTAGACCGAGGGTCGGCCTACCACATAAGCCCCCTAGCTCGGTAAGACATTTCGAGTCTTGAGCTGAGCTGAGAGTTCTTCGTATGTGACCTTCAAGGTGTCGAGGGTTAAGCTCGGTAGGGGATAATGAGTTCAGGACAGCTCACCCTGCCTCGCTGTACCATTGACTGACTGAAAGGACGTTTGGATGTCCTTCTATGACACGTGCTGCCTTGTGTCAGAGGGGTCATGATGGTGCATGCTGCCTTTTGGGTTTTCGAGATGCTTCTTTCCATTAGTTGTGCGCCACGTGTCCTTTTAGTGGCGCGATGTAGGCTTTTGGGCTTTTGTGATTAGGCCCAAATTTTCAAACGTGGGGGGAAACAACCCCTTCAACTACTCTTTTCCTCCTTTTTTCATACTTTCCTTCAAACTCAGACTTCTGACACTCCTCTTCTCTCTGAAATTCATCTCATTGGCTTTTGGATTATAATTTCCCTACGCCATTATTCTTCTGCTCTTGACTCCCCAGTTCGTTCGTGCCAGTTCTCATCTCCAATTCTCAGGTATTTTGATTTTCTTCTTCTGTTCCTGTTTTTCGCTTTTCTTTCCTTCTCTGCCGAATCATATTCTCCATAGGTTCTGGGTTTTTGGTTGCAGATTTTGTTCCTGTGTTTTAGTTTTCTGGGCTTTTTTCTGGGTAAGTTTAGATTTCATTATGAGTATTAATTGGCTTCAGTACGAGGAGTGGTCTAGGATTCTGGGTTTGAGTGATCTTGAGGATTCTTCCTCTTCTTCTTCTTCTTCTTCGTCTTCCGATCTGGAGGTGCTGGACTTTCTGCCCTCACCCTTCCGCCATCGCATGGTAGATCCGATGGCAGAAGTACCACTATCAGTAGATTACCCTCGGAACTCCGAGGAGGAGGAAGGTAGGAAACTGTTGTATCAAGCGGCGGAAGAGCGGGCCCAACTATCCCGCCGCCCTTCGAACCGTTCCTGGGAGAAACCCTTCTGGGGAAAAGCTGTTAGGGTTAGGGGAAGGTGTAGCAGGCTCGGCTATAGGACTAATAAACCTAGGGCTAGGTTGTTTAAAAATATTGATTTTATAGATTCTGACGCCGAGTATTCCCTTTCCCCAGGTATGGTTCGAAGGTGCATCACACATCCTCAGGAGTTCCTTGTGCCTCCGAACTCTGTAGATTATGACTGGGTTGACTTGGAGGTGCTTGGAACCCCGTCGGCTTTGGTCAACAGTAATCTAAGTCATATCCGAGCCCACATACTCCCCTGCCCCACGGATAAAACTGGGACTTCTTATGCAATAAGCTCACCGGCAGCCAACGACCGAGTGTGTACAGCGATCGCCGCGGATCGAAAAGAGTTTTTCATGTATGAAGAAGTTGTCATTCGGCTGGGGGTGAAGTTGCCCTTTACTGAAATAGAAATAGAGCTGTTGCGTCGGTTACGCTTGGCTCCTACTCAACTACATCCTAGCGGTTGGGCCTTCATCCGATCCTTTCAAAAGTTTTGCGAAGCTCAAAAGTTGACTTGCTCGCTCCGAGCGTTTCTATGGTTGTATATACCGCAAGTGAACATCTTCGAGAAGGGGTCGCGCCAAAGATTGTGGGTGTCGTTGAAAGCACGCAACGGACATGCCCTCTTCGATAAATTCACAGATTCATGGAAGACTTTTAAGCCTTTATAATTTAAGTATCAATTCGTCGGAAATGGGGACTGTTGGTTTATGGAGGGTGATCAGCCTCGGTTTCCGTTGTCTTGGTCACCCGATTTTTTTAACCGCAACCCCAAACTTTATCAGTATCAATATGAGTCCGAGCTATCTGTACCCGAGAGGATCACTTGTGATACCTTCTTTTCCTATCTTAGACGGAATGGTCCAGTAGATATCAAGAAGATCATTCTTTTTCCCCAGGAGCTTATAAAAGCCGAGCTTGGTACATATATATATTTATTTACTTATTTATTTATTTTTATTTTTTTTTAACATTTGGATTCTTGGTTTTGCAGAAAAAATGGCTAAGGAAAACAAGGCTGTTGCTCGGATAAAGGAACTTGCTAAAGCAAAGGCGGCTGCTGGGTCAAGTGGTTCTCGGAGTGGAGACATGTCCTCGGAAGCCACTCGCTCGGTGACTGTCGCCGAAACTTGTCCCTCCGAGGTCGAGGTGGTGCAGGTTGTTCGTCCTTCACCGACAAAGGGGGGGGAAATAGCTACTGGAATCCCGCTGGTGCAAATGGATGGAAAGGAGGATGAAGAGGATCGGGTGCCTCTTGCCAAAAGGGCTAAGTTGGATAAAGGCAAAGGCAAGGCAGTGGAGGTGGTGAAGGCGAAGGTTGCCGACCTTCAAAGGACCAATCTGTGGTTCGATATGTCTGACCCGGATGAGGAGAGTGTTTGGGCTAGGAAGCTAAATGAGAAATTCATCGGCTCGGTTTATACGCCGAACGATGAAAAAAGGTTGTCGGATCAGACGGCAAGTACCTTAAGGTGCCATTGTGACCTTTTGGGCCAAAACATGCTGAGGGCCGCCAGCTATATGTTTCATTTAAGCAAAAATGCTGAAGACATCAGCGCCACCCTCTCGTCGGCTGAGAAAGAGAAGAGGAAAGCTGCTGCTGCTGAAACTAAAAATCTGCTAAGCCAAGTGAGGGAAAGTGAGGCAAATCTCCGAGCTCTAACGGAGGCAAACGCCGAGCTTCAAAGAAGATTTGACGCTTCGGAGAGAGCTCGGGAGACTGCTCTAAAGGCTCTGGAGGATACGGTTGGAAAGGATGCTGAGAAAGGAAGGTTGCTGCAGGCGGCCCAGGCGAAGCTGACTGAAGCTTGTCAAAGGGTTAATGAGCTGGAAGGTGTTGCTGGTCGTTTGACGAGTTCGGAGGCGGAAGTGACTAGGTTACAAGGGGAACTGGGCGAAGTGCAGAGGGAGCTGATCAAAACTCGTCGGAAGGCTTTGAAGCATAAGGTACTGGCTTGCAAGAACCACTTCAACTGGGATCATGGTGCTGTCGACTCTTTTGTGAATGCTGTCAAACAGTTAATGCTCTTGAACCCTGGAATCCGAGTGGTTGGGACTAGCCCATATTATGGGGTTGATGGTGATCGGATGATCGATTATCGTGATGATGCTGAAGTGGATTTATCAGCACCTAACCTGCCGAACCCCCTGGAGTTGGAGCAAAGTGAAGAAGACTTTGATGGTTCATCCATTGCCTTGTCCGAAGACGAGGATTAACTCCCTGGAGATGTATTTTGCTGTATAATTTTGTAATTTGAACTTTTTTATATTTTGCAACATTGTTCTTGTAAGAAGCGAATCTTATTCTGTTCTTTATGATCTAGTATTGTGTTTTATCTCGTTATAAACTGTTGATTTAGATTTCGAATCTCCGACCTATGGCCTAGGTGGGATCCTCGGTCCTCAGCACTACGAAACTGTTTTTAGTTTTTGGCCGGGCATCTCATTAAAGTACTTGCAATTGTTAGTTTATATGTCCTTGTTAAAAGGTCATGCATAAACATCCATGTTCGCCTCGGTGGCGAGCCGAGGGGAAATGGATAGTACGTTAACAGTAAGAGAATATGAGAATTTAAAAGCTTCATCGAATTTCCTTGATCCGTTTGTAAACAGGAGTCAAATACAAAAAAGGATAATTAAGATCATGCTAAAGATAAATGACAGGAATTTAAAATGATAAAATTTCATCTTTGCAGACAGTGTTGTGGCTCCCATTTAGCTATAGTATGGTTTGAGCTTGGTGGCGTTCCAGGAGTTGTTCAACTGTTGGTTGGTTAGTGTTTCAAGTCTGTAGGCCCCCGAGCCTGTCTTCGAGATCACTCGGTAGGGACCTTCCCAGTTCTTAGCCAACTTCCCTTCTCTTGAATTTTTCAGTCCAATGTCAGCTCGTCTAAGGACCAGGTCTCCCACCGCAAAACTCCTCGGAACCACCCATTTGTTGTACTCTCGGGATTGTCTTTCCTTAGCTTTTTTCTCTCGGTCCGAGGCTAGGGATCGGATTTCCTCGCTGAGGGTTAACTCTTCCTTTAACAAATCTTCGTTTACTTCTATTGGTCGCTCGGATATACGGAAGGTAGGGATCCGAGTTTCAATAGGTAACAAAGCGTCACAACCGTAGGTTAGTCGGAACGGGGTTTCTCCTGTTGAGGTGTGTATGGTCGTTCTGATTGACCATAATACCTCGGGAAGGAGGTCAGCCCATGAACCCTCGGCATCCAACAATCTTTTCTTCAAACCGTCCATGATGGTTTTATTCGCAGCTTCAGCCTGTCCATTGGTTTGCGGATGCTCGACGGATGAGAAGTGATGGGTAATATGGAAGTGGTTGACAAGTTCTTGGAAAACCTTAGCAGTGAATTGGGTACCGTTGTCGGTGACCAGGGTGTGTGGGACACCGAAACGGGTGATGATTTGTCTGAGAAAGAACTTTTGAATTTTGGCGGAGGAGATTGTAGCCAACGCCTCGGCCTCAATCCACTTTGTGAAATAGTCAACTGCGACCACCACAAATTTTAGCTGCCCCGGGACTGTTTTGAATTTTCCTATGATGTCCATGCCCCACTGATAGAAGGGCCATGGTGCAATCATGGAATGTAGCTCCGTTGGGGGGCGTTGAAAAATATTTCCATGGAGCTGACAGGAATCGCACTTTTTAACATGTTCCGAGGCGTCGCTGAGGAGTGTAGGCCAGTAGTAGCCCGCTCGGAGCACTTTGCGAGCCAATGCCTTCGCACCCACATGGTGGCTCGAGATTCCTTCATGAACCTCGGCCAGTACCAGATCAGCTTCCGCTCGGTCCAGACACCTTAGCATTGGGGAGTCTATTCCCCGTTTGTACAAAATGTTGCCGACCATGGTGTATTGAGCCGCTTGTCTGACTATCTTCTTTCTTTGGGAGGAGTCGGTAGGTAGGATTTGGAACTGGAGATACTGCTTAATGGGGTCCATCCAGCTGGAGGTTATAGACACAGCTAAGATAACACTCGGCTGGTGAACAGTTTCTTGGATTAGGGTTTTGTTGTTCTCTGGTCCTTTAGTACTGGCGAGCTTTGACAGGATATTTGCACGGCTGTTAGAAGACCTAGGGATGTGGGTGATGGAGAATTGGGGAAAAAGATCTGTGAGAGCTTTGACTTGTTCTAGATATCTCTGAAAGATCTGGCAGTGTGGCCCCTCCTTGCAATCAGTGTGGTCGGAATTGTCACACCCTTCCGGTTTATCCAAATGTAAACTAATATTTAAGCTATTATATTGGATAATATATGGACTTGTGAGTGTTAAGAAAATAGGGAAGATAAAATTTTCTTTTTAAAGTGGGTGCACAAATCGTCATTTTGGAATTCTTGGAGAATGAGTTCTAAACCTTTATGAAAACGTTTATATCGAGTTCGGCGATCTTTAAAACCTTTTCTCAATTAGGGTAACATTCTCCTTTTTTTTTAAACCTCGTTTTATCATACAAGTAATTAAAGTTACCCATGCATTATTTGATAAAACTGATACCATTAAATAATATTTTTAGCCGAGCTCTTAAATAGATCGAATCAGAGTAAGCGGAAGTCATCAGACTATGCAGTCACTAGTAATATAAACATAGGTTTGATATATAGTAAATGTCATAAATACATAGTCTCATCATCATGTCTCCAAGATCTCAAAATACAAGTCCATCATCTGATCTACATAATAATTTGACCAAAACCCTAGAATATTCCAAAAGTATATCTACAATATGTGTACATAATCAAAATAGAAACTCCAAGGGTGGTCAGGTAGATCTGGCATCATCAGATGTAGTAGTAGTAGTAGCAGCAGTCTCCCAAAAGTAAAAGTAGTAAGGTAGTAGCATCATCAACAACACAGCAGCAGCAAATCTCCTCCACAGCCTCCACACATCGGATCCACAGATCCACATCATACACCATATGCATGTACCTAGGGATCATCGTCCCTCCAGTCACTCCCAGTAGAATGCACGACAGGCTCGCTCCCACTCTCGTCCTCCACCGGATCCTCCTCGATCTTGTCCGAGGGAGAGTGTACCCTACCACTGGGTACCGGGTCAGGGGATGGTGAAACCCTGACTGGGCTCCTCGGATCAGAAGGGGGAGTCTCCTCGCGGACGACTCTCGAAGTAAAAGGGTGAGAGCGGGTAGGTCGAAAACGAAAACTATGGTAACAGCGAGCTGGTCGTGTGGGAGGTGGTCCATGGTAAGTGTAAAACGGGGGTACATGCATAGTGTATATGATGGGAATCCTAAATCTACGAGGACGGAATCGGATCAACGGGTTCGGGTGGTAGAAGGTAATCTCTACCTCACCCTCGAACACCGCGCAATGGTCCTCATAGATCCATGTGCCACTAGGAAGTGGCCGGATCTCGATGCAAGCAATGTAACGAGACATCACCTACAAGGGCATAGGGGTAAGCAATTCTATACACATAACCAATAGAGAATAAATTGTGCAATGTGAATATGTAAACATGCATCAAATAACAACAATTACATATAACAATTAGCAGTTAGTGAATGCACATAGGATGCTCACACTTGTTTCATTTATCATCATTAATTTAAATGAGTGGCATGATGCATGACTTTAGCTCTCAAGCCTATCTCCATCATACTATGTCACTCTCTGACGTCCATCCCTGACAACCCAGCAAGCACTCAACAGTGCGTTGTATTCCTAGGTATTCAACAATTCGTACATTCACCTAGAATGTACACGACAAGCTTGGTATCCATGCCACCCGAGCATATCCCGTCATCCAAACGGACCGTCATCCAAACGGTATAACCATATCGGCATTCCCTCAGCCGACCACGTCAACGACGTGTCATCAAGCAAGCGTATTGGCACTCCCAGAGACCCTCCACATGTTTACCAAAAACATGATATACGTCCTACCAACCAAACTCCAGAATGAATGCATTACCTTACTTAAAAGAGATTGATTGATGTTTTATCCTTTTATTAATACATTACGTGCCTCCCGAGCAACGTATCATTATTCAAATTAAAACGTCATAACGTCAATCAATTTCCTCTAAGTCCAGGATCACTTGGTTTATTGTCCTCTAAGAGTTACAAAATGGCTTAGAATTGAAAATGATTTTTTTAAGTATCTGACTAAAAATACTCGAGTTTTTCCCAACATACTCGACTAGTTTATCATTTTCCAGATTCTACTCGAGTTGTTCATAATTATACTCGAGTCGTTCATGTCTTTTCAGAGATTTAGGGTTTCAGGTCTTCATAAATATACTCGAGTAATTCATGAGATACTCGAGTATTCCATTACCCAGAATACTCGAGTAGTTCATACATTACTCGAGTGTTCAATCTGATTCCCAAGTTTGATTCCTTCATTCAAACTCTTTCTTCTTTAAAGATCAAGAAGAAAAACTCAACCCTTAAACATAGAGAGAGGAGGCCGAAGCAACCCTAAAGGGAGAGGAGAGAGTTGGAGCTTGAAGATTAGAGTTTTATTTAAGGTAGTTGTTAGGGAAGCTTCAATGTAATGATTTTAGTTTTGATCTTGTAATGGACCTTGCTTCAATTCAAATTTTTTATGATGCATGTATTTGTGTTCCTATGATCTTGAAGTTTAATCACCTTGCATGTTGTTTTTATGTGTTGATGTTGAATCTTTGTGCTTGAAAGTTTTGATCTTCCAACTTATGAGTTTTCTTCTTCACGGTTTTACTTGGAAATTGTGTTTGAGCTTATGTAATTGCTTGATTTCTTTTGCATGTTTTTATCTATGATTAATCCTTGAAAAGCATGAAGTTTGAACTTGGCATGTCACTTAAATTATGAAGTCTTAATTCTCTTTTGATGCATGCTACCATTTTAAAAATAAAATTATGATAATAAGTGTTAAAAGCGATTTTTGGTACAAAAAGGTATTTTCAACTAAATTTTGTGTGTGATGATGATTCCTTGATGTTTGGTAATTGTTGTCTTAAAGTGTGCATATGAAAATAGAACTCAAAACCTTATCCTTTGTGCATGGTGTTATTCGGCCAAACCTAGGAAAATAGGAAATCATGTTACATGCATGTTAAAACCTATGTGATCTAAAGATTTTTGATATGACCCATGATTTTATTATGATAAAGAATAAAATTAAAGTTTGATGAATTTTGTTTGGAGCTCACGGTTTTGCTCGTATAAATGTTAGAGTTATTTATTTTGTTTTGCATGTGTTTTCTATGGATAGACCTATGGATTTCAAGTGTAAGAAAGTCTAAATTTTTGATTAAAAACCAAAAAGTGATTTTGTGTTCCATTTGGTTTTAAGAACAAATTTTACTTAAGCTATTTTCTTTTTTTTTTCTTTATGTGTTATTGTTTGAATAGTTTGGAGTGAATAAGATGGATTTGGCATGTGATTGTGTTGTTATGAGTTTGGATTATTTTCTATGACCAATTCGGCATGGTTGAAAAATAGAGGAGCATGAGTTGATTTTCTTTGCATGATAATTTAGAGATAAAGCTAGTTGATTAGGAAGATGAGTAGCATAATTTTAAATGAAAGTATTCCTTTCTTTTGTTTATAATTATTCTCGGTGATGATGTTTGAAGTAGGATGTTGTGTCTAAATGATTATTTTCCCTATGTGTATGTTTTGTTTATGTATTAGTAATTATTGATGTTTGAAGTTGTGAATATAACCTTGCCTTGTCTTATATAGATAGGATTCGGCCATGTATAGAAAAATAGGAATTTGGTTTTGATTCTTGTTTTGTATACATACATGAATCATGAATGATTTAACATGTTCAATATGTGTGTTTGAAAGTGTGAATATAGCCTTATCCTATTTAGAAGGGATTCGACCATGTATGGAAAATA
Source organism: Crotalaria pallida (assembly GCA_037953625.1). NCBI lineage: Eukaryota > Viridiplantae > Streptophyta > Magnoliopsida > Fabales > Fabaceae > Crotalaria > Crotalaria pallida. Next base: position 33,397,467 of record CM075653.1, read on the forward strand.
ATGGGAGTTGTGTTTGGTTTTGTTTGATGTGTATGAATGATGTATGGTTGTGATATTATATTTGTTTGTGTGTGTGTTTGAATGATTTAAGTGTTTAATGACTTTGAAAAGGTTTTCGACTTAATTCTGTTTTATTTTCTTTTGATTCGGTTTTTAAGAAAATAAAGTAAGAAGAATGATTTGATTAATTGAAAAGCATTGTTTTGAAAAGATTTTCATATGATCTCTAAAGAACCTTGTTTTAATTCAAAAGATGTTTTATAAACTCACTATGTTTTTAACAAGTGTTTGAAAAGAATTTTCTGAAAGTTTTTATCTTCCTTAAAGGAATGTTTTACTTGATTTTAATTATGAGAAACCTAAAATTGATTTCAAAAGTGTTAAGAGGAAACAAATACCTGGTTTTCAAATAAAAAGTTTTATAAGTTGCTTTAATTTCAAGATAATTAAATAAGAATGATTTTAATAAGAGGGAAATATTTGAGTTCCAGTAACGATCGGGAAGCAGTTACGAACATCGCAATGGAAACTAAGGAGCGCATCGAAGATCGTCATCGTTGAGGTGAGAGAGAAGTTTCCTCCAAACACCGTGGTATTTAGGTAACATATTAAGTGTTTCGACCATCTCAAATGTCGAAACTTAGTGGATCTGAGTCAGTAGCACGATGGCAATTGTCTGTTTGTGTGGCTACTCGTGTGAAATGGACAAAGACCACATAATATTAGTGTATGATTCTAGGCAGAACGACTCCACATGTGGCACACTAACGTGGTGGGGACTGGGTCCAATGCCGTGGCAAGTTCTGCGAGCTCACTAGAAGCATACTGTCGCCCCCTAGATTGCAAATCGAGAACAGTGAGAGGGACTGGAACGGGGCATTGTGTTTGCCACTGCGAGGCAGTGTGCCATGTTTATTATGATTATGATTTGAGGCAAGGCCTCCTGGTCTGGGACCATTTGTGTTGACAGCTGTCGGGCCCGCGTGGTAAAGGTCCTGTACTCCTGTTTGCTTCCGACTAGGTTGGGTGGATGACCGAGGAGATGTAGACGTGTGTGCTAACTTTGAAAGCGACCCTCCTCAATGATGATTAAATTTCCCCGCATCATTGATGGATACGAATTCATAAAACTTAATTAAGAAAAGATAACTGATATTGTTAAGAAATAATTCTTAAGAGACGGCATGGAAAAGAGGATGAGATGGAATCAGAGTTCGCAGCGGAAGCGATTGACGGAAGTTCTGTGGATATGTAAAGTTTTGAGAAAATAAAAGTAATGAGGTAAAAGAGAGACTTGAATATGATTGCTTGTGTGTGTGGTTTGCCTATATGTTTTGTTATTTCTTAATATCTTACCTATTGTAATCCCACATCGTTGGCATAACATGCTTGGGAATACTTACTCTCTCGAGTCCTTTTGTTCTGTATTCTTGTTGTCGCGATGTTTATCCCCTACTCTATGGAACCTATCGGGTGTACGCACAACGCTTGAGACGAAGGAAGATGGATGTAGCGTGAAGGTACCAAGAGCGGTGAGTCAGCTGACTGTCATGGTGGACCCTCGATGCCTCGTCTATACGCAAGGATTGGATGAGGGCATAGCTGTTGGGAAGCGGACGGAATTGAGGCCGTCTCTAGCATGATATTTCTCGTGGACTCCGTCTTCAGTTAACTGGCCTAGTGGTAGTCCTTTTGTTTCCCGGAGGTATGTTGCATTCCCTGTATTTACTTAGTGGCATTGCAATTCCAAGATGTAACCCCAAGCTTCTATGAACGAAATTTATTTTGGTGACCACCACTGTTTTAATTTAGAAAAGAAACGGGCCATGATAATTGAGTTGAGAAGGATTAGGTTGCAAAGCGTAGTGTTAGTGACACTTTGGTTTGGAACTTGAACTTCAGCATGAAGTGTGAGAAAATCTTTGTACTCATGACAACGCTTTGAAATAACATGGTCCTCATACTCATGCTTCTCAACTACGTTACATGTTTTAAAAAAAAAAAAATTGGCCCTAATTTTCACTTAAAATGACTATGGTTTCAAGTTGCCAAATTAGGGTGTTACAAGGGTGTTTTTATTTTTGTTTGGGTCTTGAATTAGTCCTTGGGTTGGGACCTAATTGCAATATTAGAAAGGTTTTTGAAGAAAGGGTAATTAAATTATTGATTTTTGAAGTTTTAATGGCCCTGTAACCGGTTACACAATGAACTCAGAAAACTGGGTTAGTGCGTTTGATGAGTAATCACGCGTTTTAACCCAGAATTCGCCACGAAATCATCTTAATCTTAGTGGGGAAAGACTTGTCAACATGCATGGAGCTCTAATTTTGCTATATATAGCCTTGTGTTGATGAATTGAAACCAATTTTTGCTCTTGAATTGCTGAAGCTCTGTTTTAGGGTTCCATACTTGTTTTTTTCGATTCTCAGTCTGTGTTGAGAGTTAGAAAACAAGTGATACACTGTTACAAAGCTCACATCAAGGGCTTTGTATTGATATAAAGTTTGTGAGTTAAGAGTGTTGGAGCAAGGAGAAATCAATCTGAGAAGGTTGGAGTTAGAGTATGTCAACACTGGTTTTTCAGTTCTGGGAAGCTAAGTTTGAGTTCGGTTTTGGTAATAATAGGTAATCTCTTGACCTAAAACTGTGTTGGTTCTTTAGTATAAGTTGTATAGAACCCAAACTAATGGTTTATCCTAATTTCTTTGGCTTTTTCATGTGTCAACTATTCTGGTTTGGACCCTGATTGGAAGTGTCATGACTCAAACCAGAATTTTTGGAAATCATGGTTTTCCTCCAAGATCTGTGAATACTCTCATCAAACATTATCTAGAGGTAAGGGGGAAGCTTACTATTTCCTAGATTGACGATAAACATGTTTGGTAAATAGGATGAGTCACCTAGAGACTCTAAGGGCATAGCTTGAATTGGTTTAATGGCTTGCAGGCCAACTTTAGCTCATTTCTGATTTTGAGCAATTATAATATGATGCATGCAAGCTATTGTGATGACAGTTTCATGACTTAATTGGATATTATGTGAATTGATGCATTAAGTTGTGAAATATGTGATTTTTGCACTTTTGATGAAGAATGATTTTGCATGCATGAATTTGTGATATGTTTAAGTGTTTAAACATGTGTACTTTAAGGTATTAAACTTTGGGTAATGATGAAACTAGGTTAGATTTGAGTACAATTGAAAATGGTGCTGAAAAATCAGTTTTAGTATGCTGTGCTGCATAATCTAACCGGTTAGAGCCTGTTTGTAACCGGTTAGAACCCGACAAAAATGAAAATATACAATTCTGGTTTTGTTAAGTAATTCTCATCATTTTTAATTGATACTTAAGGCCTATTAACACTGTTATTACCCTGTGATTGTTGGATATGAATTCCAAACTAGATAATTGGTTTATACCATAAAGTGAATGACAAATTCAATTGAAAATTGGGAAGTTATATGCAATTTGATGCTCATAGTGTTAATGGATGCAAGATTAATGTGTTGCAGTGGGTAAACATATTAATATTAAGGTATTGTAACTCTGTGTATGGTTGAAATTGGTTAGATTTGAGTATTGGAAAGAATGGTATGCAAAACCTCACATTTCAGTGTATTTTATGCATAGTTAAACATGGAAAAATGGATAAATGATTTTGTGTTTGAATGCATGTCAATGATTTACTAAGCCTTGCTATTTTCTTAGTATATTTTCGGTTTCCTTGAGAAAATGAATACTTGGATTGATTTTGCCTTGATTTGTTGCTTTAAGGTTCTATACGGTTTTGACTAGGAAGGAAAATGCATGAGTTAAATTGGTTTAAAATTTTGTGCCTTTTTCTTGCATGTGTGTGTGTATTCGACCAAGCAAGGAAGAATTTAAGTGCATGTCATGAATCATGATGATTTAAGTGTTTATGTTTATAATTTTTCGCCTATTTGTCTTTAATTCAATTCGGCCATGCATTGTAAATGTACTTAGGGAATTTTGTTTTATGAAAATAAACTTGTATGTTGATGCTTGAACATGGTTAGGTTGTTTGAAGCTTGTAAAGTTTGTATTTGTGTCTTATCTCCTTGGTTTATATTCGGTTTTGTGTATGTCAATATCTAAGTGATTTTATTCTTTGAAAACAAACTTGCATGATAATGCTTGAAGTTGATTAAGTGGATTTAAAGTGTTGGAAACATGATTAATTGTCTTAATGACTGACCTGTACGGTTGTGGTCTTGACAAGTATATTATACGCTTTTGGATTTCCTCGACTATTCGACCGGCGTGGGTTATGGTTCCTGAACGTCCTGTTTGCTTCCGACTAGGTTTGGGAGGATATGGAGGAGATGTAAACGTGAGTGCCGATTAGATAATTACCCCAGTGATGATTTAAAATACCCTGACATCATTGGTGATGAGAATTCCAATAAGACTTAATAAAGTACAGTAACAAAGTTAATTGCTCATGATGATTAATAGTGTGGTGCTGGGATTGATGGAAGTGAACTTGTAATAAGCTTGATGATGTGAGATCAATGAATTATTTATCTGATAATGATGATGATGATTCTGCATTCTAGCGGGGGGAGCGTGGGAAGCTACCCCTGATGGCTGGATCTAGAGAGGCCCGACTTGGTTGGAGATCAGTGACACGGAGCACAGGTGAGAGGTGCAAGGATCGACTTGCAAATTGGTCGCGTTACCCTAAAAGACTACATGGATGGTGGCCCTCGGACTTACTCTATCTAGTGAATATAATTACTTCCCCTTACCTCTCAGATGTTTTCCAAACAAGGATTGACAAGAAAATAGCTCCACAACTTCCAGACCAACTTCAATTGCCACATGCAGAGCATTTTGAGTACCACACCAAAATGGAATTGGTTTGTACATGAAACAGAAGATTAAATTGGGGAAATTAGATTTTCTGGACTCTATGCAACATAATCTAACTAAAGGAATCGAATTTGAGACTCAAGAATTCATGAGCTTACCAGAAATCAAGATCAAAGTAAGCTCCAGACACAAGCTTGGCCAAGAACAGCTTCACTTCCAATCTCCAATTCTCCCAACACACTCCCTCAATTCTCACGATTTTGGTGTTTATACAAAGCTCGAGATGTGAGCTTTGTATTCGTGTATAGATTATCACTCAATTCAACTCACAGAAGAAGAATCGAAGAGCACAAACTCAGAACCCTAACTTCTTCAACCAAGCAATTTTGATCCAAAATCTTCAACTAAGGGTTGTTGATGAGTTTAAATAGAAGCAGAGATAGCTCATGAACGTCGACACGCCACCCATGGCGTTGGCAAGAAGGTGTTTTCGTGGCGAGAGAAGAGAATCGTTCGTGGTGACTCACCAAACGCACTCACTCGTGCAGTTTGACCCAGAATACTCGAGTTTTTCAGAAAATACTCGAGTATTTTTCCCAATTTTTGAAAAATAATTATTTTATTTACTTTCCCTCCAAAATCTTTCCTATAATTACCTCTAGGTCCCAACCCAGGGACTAATATGCAAAATACTCATCTTAGGCATTTATTATATTTATTAAATCAATTCACACACATATACCAACTATATAAACACATATTTTAATCAAGGATTAATATGGAAATAATTAATTATAATTAATTTATAATTAACATTTCATTAATCGGGGATTAAAATTTTGGGGTGTTACACTACTCCCCCACTTACAAGGAATTTCGTCCCCGAAATTCAACTCATACAAACAAGTCAGGATAATCCTGACGCACCTTATCTTCTAATTCCCACGATGCTTCCATTACATCACCACACACCCAGACGACTTTGACTAGACGAATGTCTTTTCCTCTAAGCTGCTTGATTCTTCGATCTTCAATACGAACTGGCACAGCTTTGAAGGTTAGGTTCTCATGAATTTCTAAGTCATCAGGTTGGATTCTAAGGACAATGGTGGGGTCATGGACATATCTTTTAAGTTGAGACACATGGAATACATTATGAAGGTTAGCTAATGACGGAGGCAGAGCCAATTGATAAGCTATTGGGCCGACTCTTTTGAGGATTTGGTAGGGACCAATAAACTTAGGTGATAGTTTCTGAGTTTTCAAGGCTCTACTAACACCTTTGGTTGGTACTATCCTAATAAACACATGGTCTCCTTCGGCGAACTCTATTGGTTTTCTCCTCTTATCAGCATAGCTTTTCTGCCTACTTTGAGCTGCCCTCATCTTTTCTTGTATCACCCTGATCTGTTCCGTGGTCTCTTTCACAAAATCTGGTCCAACCAGAGAATTCTCCCCCACTTGGAACCAACATAACGGCGTCTGGCACTTTCTCCCATACAAAGCTTCAAATGGTGCCATTCCAATGCTCGTGTGGTAAATGTTGTTGTAAGTGAATTCCACGAGTGGCAACATCTGTTCCCAATTCCCTTGTCCTTCCAAAGCACAGGCTCGTAGAATGTCCTCCAATGACTGAATAGTCCTCTCCGTTTGGCCATCAGTCTGAGGATGGTATGCAGAACTCAGTTTCAATCTTGAACCCAAGGCTTTATGCAGATCCTCCCAGAACTTCGATGTAAACCTCGGATCGCGATCAGATACAATGCTTGATGGTACACCGTGCAGACGAACAACTTCTTTGATGTACAACTGGGTGAGTTTTTCCAACGAATAGCGCATATTCACGAGAATGAAATGCGCCGACTTGGTCAAACGATCCACTATCACCCAGATTGCATCACGACCAGTAGATGACCTTCGCAATCCCGACACGAAATCCATCGAGATGCTATCCCATTTCCACAACGGAATCTCCAAAGGAAGTAACTCTCCTCCTGGCCTTTGATGTTCCACCTTGGCCTTTTGACACACCAAACAACAGGCCACATACTCAGCTACGTCTTTCTTTAAACCAGGCCACCAAAATAGCTTCTTTATGTCCTGATACATTTTGGTAGCTCCCGGATGCATACTCATCTTACTCTTATTTGCTTCGTCCAGAATCATCCTTCTTACTTCTAAATCATCAGGCACACAAATCCTTGTTTTAAAGCGAAGGATTCCATCCTTCCCTTCTTGAAACTCCAATTCCTTGCCTTCTTCCCTCCACTTCCTCTTTTCTATGAGCTTCTCATCCTTGCCTTGCAATTCCCGAATCCTTTGTAGAAACTCATTAGCAATCTGCAGCATCCCCATTTTGATACTTGTCGGCTCCACTTGCATCGTCAGACTCAAATCCCGGAATTCCTCTATCAGAGCAGCTTCTCTGACCATCATTGCACTGATGTGCATTGCCTTCCTACTCAATGCATCTGCCACAACATTCGCCTTTCCAGGATGGTAACGGAGTTCAAACTCATAATCCTTCAAAAACTCCATCCATCGGCGTTTCCTCATATTCAACTCCTTTTGATCGAAGAGGTACTTTAAACTCTTATGGTCACTGAACACCCGGAACGTAGTGCCATAGAGATAGTGCCTCCAAATCTTTAAGGCAAACACCACAGCTGCCAACTCCAGATCGTGGGTTGGATTGTTCATTTCATGAACTTTTAGCTGTCTCGAGGCATAAGCGACGACTTGCCCTTCTTGCATCAAAACACACCCAAGACCTTGTTTCGACGCGTCACAATACACATCAAAACTCTTCTGTGTATCGGGCAGAACCAATACAGGAGACGATGTCAACCTTTCCTTCAACTCTTGAAAACTCCTTTCACATTTCTCATCCCATAGGAATGGTTGATCTTTCCGAGTCAACTTCGTCAGAGGCAGTGCGATCTTCGAGAAACCTTCGATAAACTTTCTATAATAACCAGCCAAACCAAGAAAGCTTCTCACCTCCGTGATCGACTTTGGTTGCTCCCATTGCAAAACCGAACTCACTTTCGTCGGATCAACGGCTATTCCCTTGTCCGAAATCACATGCCCCAAGAACTTAACCTCCTTCAGCCAGAACTCACATTTTGTATGTTTGGCATACAATTGTTTCTCCTTCAGGATGCTCAACACTATTCTCAAGTGTTCAGCATGCTCCTCCGAGCTCTTAGAGTAAATGAGAATATCATCAATGAACACAACCACGAATGAATCTAAATAAGGTCTAAAGATTTGATTCATGTAGTCCATGAAGATGGCTGGTGCATTAGTCAATCCGAACGGCATCACGACGTACTCATAATGTCCGTATCGAGATCGAAATGCAGTCTTAGAGATATCCTCTTCTCTTATTCTGATCTGATGGTATCCTGACCTCAAATCGATCTTGGAAAATACTGAAGCTTCACGAACTTGATCCATAAGGTCATCTATCCTTGGCAACGGATACTTGTTCTTGATGGTGACCTTATTCAGCTGCCGGTAGTCGATGCACATCCTCATACTACCATCTTTCTTCTTGACAAACAAAACCGGAGCACCCCAAGGTGACACACTTGGTCGAATCATCCGTTTCTGTAATAGCTCCTCAATCTGCTTCTTCATTTCTGCCATTTCTGGTGCTGCCATTCTATAGGGAGCGATAGAAATGGGACCAGTTCCCGGAACTAAATCGATACCGAATTCAATTTCTCTCCTTGGTGGCAGACCAGGGATTTCATCAGCAAAAACTTCCGGAAAGTCTCTGACAATGAGGATCTCTTCCATCCTTGGACCATTCTCCTCCACCTCAGAGTTGAACAGGCACACGTAGCCGGAGGGTTTTGGGCTTCTATAGGTCACTACTTTTCTATCACAATCAATGATTACTTGGTTTTGACTTAACCAGTCCATTCCCAAGATCACATCTAATTGTACTAAGGGTAAGCAGATCAAATCTACTTTAGAGGTTTGTCCTAACACTTCTATACAACAGTTAAGACATGCTCTAGAAACTACAACAGGAGCGTTGGTAGGGGTTTCTACTTTGAGAGCATAAGGCATTTCAGACATGATTAAGCCTAAACGGTTTACACATTCATATGAAACAAATGAATGCGTTGCACCAGAATCAAACAAAACATGACAAAACTGACCATTAAGCAAGTATTTACCTTGCACCAGATCAGAAGACCGACTTGCTTCCACACCACTAAGGGTGAAAACTCTTCCTTGAGCCATAGGTCTCTCAACAGCTCCTCTTGAATTGGCTTTGGCCGGTTCCTTGCAATCCCTTGCAAAATGTCCCGGCTTTCCACAGTTAAAGCAACCACTTGTTCCCCAACACACACGGCCATAGTGATTGCGCTAGCACTTGTCACAGAATGGAGCCTCGCTCCGATAATCCCTTCTATCAGAACCACCAGCTTTTCCTTTGCCTTTCCCTCGGCGATCATACGGTCCTTTGCCTCGGTTGTTGAAACCTTTACGCCTCTGCGGTCCATAGCCTTGATTGTCCTTCTTCTCTGAGACTTGCATCTCCTCAGCCTTGGTATCATCTTCATACATCCTACACATGTCTACCAGTGCAGGAAAGCTTTGAATCCGCTGATAACTGAAGATCGACTTCAACTTTGGCCTCAAGCCTCCTTCAAACTTAATGCATTTACTCCTCTCAAGCCTCCTTCAAACTTAATCCATTACACTACCTATTCTAAGGCTCTATCTTAAACTTATTAAATCTACAATCAATTGTGTCTTGTACTCAAAGAGACAAGATACAAACAAATCAAGTGTATTTAAACCTCAACAAACAAAATAAAAAAAAAACATTCAAAGTAATGTAATTGCCTTGGAGTTACCTGCTTGATGTTGATGGCTACCTTTCTGAACTACTTCCACTACTACAGGATCTGACTTTTGCTCTGATACCACTCAGTGTCACACCCTTCCGGTTTATCCAAATGTAAACTAATATTTAAGCTATTATATTGGATAATATATGGACTTGTGAACGTTAAGAAAATAGGGAAGATAAAATTTTCTTTTTAAAGCGGGTGCACAAATCGTCATTTTGGAATTCTTGGAGAATGAGTTCTAAACCTTTATGAAAACGTTTATATCGAGTTCGGCGATCTCTAAAACCTTTTCTCAATTAGGGTAACATTGGCTTTTTTTTTAAACCTCGTTTTATCATACAAGTAATTAAAGTTACCCATGCATTATTTGATAAAACTGATACCATTAAATAATATTTTTAGCCGAGCTCTTAAATAGATCGAATCAGAGTAAGCGGAAGTCATCAGACTATGCAGTCACTAGTAATATAAACATAGGTTTGATATATAGTAAAAGTCATAAATACATAGTCTCATCATCATGTCTCCAAGATCTCAAAATACAAGTCCATCATCTAATCTACATAATAATATGACCAAAACCCTAGAATATTCCAAAAGTATATCTACAATATGTGTACATAATCAAAATAGAAACTCCAAGGGTGGTCAGGTAGATCTGGCATCATCAGATGTAGTAGTAGTAGTAGCAGCAGTCTCCCAAAAGTAAAAGTAGTAAGGTAGTAGCATCATCAACAACACAGCAGCAGGAGCAAATCTCCTCCAAAGCCTCCACACATCGGATCCACAGATCCACATCATACACCATATGCATGTACCTAGGGATCATCATCCCTCCAGTCACTCCCAGTAGAATGCACGACAGGCTCGCTCCCACTCTCGTCCTCCACCGGATCCTCCTCGATCTCGTCCGAGGGAGAGTGTACCCTACCACTAGGTACCGGGTCAGGGGATGGTGAAACCCTGACTGGGCTCCTCGGATCAGAAGGGGGAGTCTCCTCGCGGACGACTCTCGAAGTAAAAGGGTGAGAGCGGGTAGGTCGAAAATGAAAACTATGGTAAGAGCGAGCTGGTCGTGTGGGAGGTGGTCCATGGTAAGTGTAAAACGGGGGTACATGCATAGTGTATATGATGGGAATCCTAAATCTACGAGGACGGAATCGGATCAACGGGTTCGGGTGGTAGAAGGTAATCTCTACCTCACCCTCGAACACCGCGTGATGGTCCTCATAGATCCATGTGCCACTAGGAAGTGGTCGGATCTCGATGCAAGCAATGTAACGAGACATCACCTACAAGGGCATAGGGGTAAGCAATTCTATACACATAACCAATAGAGAATAAATTGTGCAATGTGAATATGTAAACATGCATCAAATAACAACAATTACATATAACAATTAGCAGTTAGTGAATGCACATAGGATGCTCACACTTGTTTCATTTATCATCATTAATTTAAATGTGGCATGATGCATGACTTTAGCTCTCAAGCCTATCTCCATCATACTATGTCACTCTCTGACGTCCATCCCTGACAACCCAGCACTCAACAGTGCGTTGTATTCCTAGGTATACAACAATTCGTACATTCACTTAGAATGTACACGACAAGCTTGGTATCCATGCCACCCGAGCATATCCCGTCATCCAAATGGACCGTCATCCAAACGGTATAACCATATCGGCATTCCCTCAGCCGACCACGTCAACGACGTGTCATCAAGCAAGCGTATTGGCACTCCCAGAGGCCCTCCACATGTTTACCAAAAACATGATATACGTCCTACCAACCAAACTCCAGAATGAATGCATTACGTTACTTAAAAGAGATTGATTGATGTTTTATCCTTTTATTAATACATTACGTGCCTCCCGAGCAACGTATCATTATTCAAATGAAAACATCATAACGTCAATCAATTTCCTCTAAGTCCAGGATCACTTGGTTTATTGTCCTCTAAGAGTTACAAAATGGCTTAGAATTGAAAATGATATTTTTAAGTATCTAACTAAAAATACTCGAGTTTTTCCCAACATACTCGAGTAGTTTATCATTTTCCAGATTCTACTCGAGTTGTTCATAATTATACTTGAGTCGTTCATGTCTTTTCAGAGATTTAGGGTTTCAGGTCTTCATAAATATACTCGAGTAATTCATGAGATACTCGAGTATTCCATTACCCAGAATACTCGAGTAGTTCATACATTACTCGAGTGTTCAATCTGATTCCCAAGTTGGTGCGCCAATTTTCACTCTGGTGCACCACGAAATACTCGAGTTTTAAGACAAATACTCGAGTATCTGCATGTTAACATACTCATGCACGTCGACACGCCACCCATGGCGTTGGCAAGAAGGTGTTTTCGTGGCGAGAGAAGAGAATCGTTCGTGGTGACTCACCAAACACACTCACTCGTGCAGTTTGACCTAAAATACTTGAGTTTTTCAGAAAATACTCGAGTATTTTTCCCAATTTTTGAAAAATAATTATTTTATTTACTTTCCCTTCAAAATCTTTCCTATAATTACCTCTAGGTCCCAACCCAGGGACTAATATGCAAAATACTCATCTTAGGCATTTATTATATTTATTAAATCAATTCACACACATATACCAACTATATAAACACATATTTTAATCAAGGATTAATATGGAAATAATTAATTATAATTAATTTATAATTAACATTTCATTAATCGGGGATTAAAATTTTGGGGTGTTACAGGAATCATTTTGGACCGTTGTGCCCTGCAACTACCGAATCGTTTCAATTGCAACAAGCCTGGTCATATTGCTCGTTTCTATCAAGAACCAAAGAAGGCACCTAGTTTTGGGAATGGTGCAAGGCCAAGTAATCAAGGAAGAGTCTTCACGATGAGTGGAGTGGAAGCTGTTAAGGCTACCAATCTTATTCAAGGTTACTATTTCATTTATAAGAATCATTTGCTTATGTTGTATTATTCGGGTGCTACGCACTCGTTTATAGCTAGTGATGTGGTGAAAAAGTTGAATTTGCAATTAGAATTGTTGCCCTTTGATTTGCTTGTATCTACCCCGACCAGTGATCCAATTGCAGTGTCAACCTATTGTCCTATGTGTTCTGTAGAAATTGAAGGAAGAACCTATCTTGTCGATTTGATTCAGTTACCCCTTTCCCAAATAGATGTCATATTAGGGATGGATTGGCTTACTCGGAATCGTGTTCTGTTGAACTGTTCCGACAAGTCAATCTTGATTAGTGAACCCAGAATAGATGAGTCTGACCCTGAAAGCCTTGAGCACATATCTGCCGAACAAATCATTGCTTCACTAGAAGATGGAGCCATAACATACATGTTCTTAGCTTCTTTGGATTGCAAGGAAGACAGTGAACTGGATAAGTTACCGGTGGTAAGGGATTTTCCTGAAGTTTTTCCTGAGGAAATACCTTGTTTACCGCCAAGACGAGAGGTGGAGTTTAATATTGACGTGATTTCGGGAACTGGACCAATTTCAAAAGCTCCGTAAAGGATGGCGCCAATGGAATTGGTGGAGTTAAAGAAGCAAATTGAAGAGTTGTTGGAGAAGCGTTTAATTCGTCCGAGTGTATCACCGTGGGGAGTGTAACACCACGATTCGGCAACTTGAAAACTTCAGTTACTTAAGTTAAATATAGTGAAAATTTGGGCCATTTTTTTTTAAACAAGTGTTACACAAGATGAGAACATTTGGTTTTTCAAAAACTTGATCGTCATTAAAATGTGTTCTCATATTGTATAAAACTCTTTTCAAGTTCCAAACTGAGATGTCACAAGACACCGCACCTTGAAACTCGTTTTCAAAACATCATTTAAAACATAGCTCGTTTACTTATTTCAAAACATTAGTGCTGAATAAAACTTTAGCCGGGGTACAGTATGATAGAGCTAAGGTAACTAAGAACTTACAATGGAATACAATGCTCGAGGAGATTTACCTAGCTTCTAGTCATACACACTAAGACTTGCAGCCTAACTCTGAGTCTTGACAGCTCGAATTCCCCGTCATCATCGTCTGTCGAAAGATCCTCGGCTTCATGTGTCCGACTTCTTCGCTAAGACTCTCCTCCATGTCTACCTCCGACCGCCAAGCAGAATCGTTGTCCTTTGCCACCTCAGGAGGCTCCTTCACTGAGTGGTCTCCTTTCAATGGAGATGTTACTATCTCCCGAACAAGCCGAAGTCTCGCTATATTCTCCATCTAATGATCGTACCAAAATTTTCCCAATGCCAAGCAGAAATATAGGAGAGAGTGAGCTACCCAAAACAGCTATGTCGACTATGTGGAATTACAATAGGCAAGTATTAAGGCAAAACAATAAACATCAAACAAACAACAACAACAACAAGATCATCATATAAACATATAATTAAACACAATCTTATACTTAGATCTTGCATTCTCAATCTCAGAATCTTTCTCATAAGTTTTCACAATTCTTATCAACTCTGTCATCATTCCTTACTCAAGCTTATCAATTATTCCAAGAATCATTTCTTCCACTTGTCCTTTGAATCTCTCTCAACACTTAATATCTTTAGTGTACATTTCTTTTGATTATCTCAGTCTTTTAAGTTTTTGCGTTCCGGTTCGCTCAATGATGTGGGGAAATCATCATTGAGGAAGTCACACACGTCTACATCTCCTCGATCATCCACCCAACCTAATCGGAAGCAAACAGGAGTACAGGACCTTTACCACACGAGCACGACAGCTGTCTCAACAATCAATTGGCTCCAAGCCAGAAGGACTACAGCCTCAAATCAATTCAATTCATTCATATCATATCATATCATTTAATATCAAGGCACACTGTAGAAACATCGGGTATAGTGGCAATCACAAATGCCCCGTTCCAGTCCCTCTCACTGTTCAAGATTTGCAATCTAGGGGGTGACAGTATAATTCTAGTTCCGGGTGCAGAACTTACCATGGCATTGGACCCAGTCCCTACCACGTTCGTATACCACATGTGGAGTTTGTTCTGCCTAAAAATATACTCTAGACTTCTTGAAGTTTCACCGTCATTGTCCTCCCCTAATGCAATCTCCTCCTGAGTATCCGTAGATACCCATGGTTCCTTCCTCTCCACTACTTCGATACGACACTCGGGCCTCACCGCGTTTGTTAATGTCTTTTAGAGTCTTTTAAAGTTTTAGAATTTTAAATAGCGGCTTAATCTTAATAGTCGGTTCATCCTTGATGCATCCCTTCAATGAAACCCGAACACTAATCGCAATCCGTTCCCCAAAGAATCTTAACGGCATCTCGCCTCGCATTTCTTTCTCATGCGTCTTATCAATATTATTCTCATCATCATTGCTCATCAGCATCATCAATATCTTTCTCAGCATCATGGTTCAGCAGCAGCATCATCATCAGCATCTTGCTCCTCGTTATTGTTGCTCGGCAGCACCATCAGCGTCTTTCTCCTTAGTTGCTCCTCAACATCGCTCTCCTCCGTTGTTGCTCATCCTCCTCATCAACACCACGCTTCCGCTCGCCTTGTCGAATATTCCTTATCGTCATCTTAAAAATCTTCTTCTCATCTCAATTCTTTCTCAACTCAACCCTTATTTCTCTTTCTCAATCATTCTTATAACTCTTATCCGTGCTTCTTTTCTCTTTTCAGTCTTAATTCATTATCTCCACAATTCCATTTTTATCAATTCATTATTACCATACCACATACTAAGGAAATCAGATATCTCATGCATAATATTAAAAACAAGCATCATACCATTTCAGCAAAGCATATCAACTATAAACAGCAATTCAATCTCAGCGATTAGTATGGATAGCCCCACAAACAGCAAACAAACAAACAATGGCCATCCTACTACATCGCCTAATGAGACAGGGGTCCAATCTTTGAGATGATTGGACGCCTTAATATGTTACCTAAATACGACGGCGTCTTAAGGGGAGCCCCTTTCTCACCTCGATGACGAAACATCCGAAAGCTTCCATGATTTCCTGTCGCTATCCTTGCCACGCTTTCTTCGCTTCCTTCACCCGAACTAGAACATTTTTCCCGTGCGTCAGAAACGATTTCGATAAATTCTTCATTTTCGTTTAAAAACATTTGAAATAATTCCCTTTTTTGAAGACACATTACCAATATCCAAAATTTTCAAATCCGATTCAAATCTCTAATAAAAAAGTTTTTAAGAAAACTTTGAAACAATTCTGAAATAATCTTTTCATCAAAACAAAAATCCATTCTTCCTGGTTTAAAACGTTCCGGTTAAAGAAAATCAGTATTCTTAAGCTTTAAAACATAATACGGAAATTCAAGAAAGTAAAATTTCAAAACCACATAAAATTGATTCATCAAATTTCCAACTTCACAACATCATCAGATATTGATCAAAGAATGCCATTTAAAAATTTCAAATTAACTTAAGTTGTTTAAATCACACTTTTCAAATAAAACATTTTCAATTTCTTTGAAATCCAAACATAAATTTTTTTCACCAATAAAGCTCACAAACGGAATTCAAAGCAATTTCAGTTTAACACATTCAAATAGCACAAAGGACAATCACATAAAAGTTTCAAAGCATTCACAAACATACACACAGAAAGTCATAATTTCAATCATTCAAAATCATCAATTAAATTATAACCTTAATAAATTAATTCAGTATCTCTTAAGAAAATAATTTAGCATGGTTAACAATTCTAGTCACCAATAATTATAAAAACTTAAGATCATTAAATCATCATCATAAAAATTTCTTTTTACGTAGTTAAATCAACTCATTCATTTTCTTCTCTAAAACCGAAAAGAATTAAAGAACACACACACACATCACTTTCACCAAACACATAGCATCATGCACCTAGGAATATAGCCATTATCAAGAGTCATTTAATAAAGAAAATGTTCTAACTACATGTGTAACATCCCGCTATTTCTAATACCTTTAGCAAAATAATTAAATGATTTAATATGATATTTTCAAGATTTGAGTGTTGTAATAAAATTTTGATTTCATCATTTTAATTGAAATATGTTTTCTAGTCAAAATAAGTATAAATTTATTATAATACGTTTTTTTAAAAATAAAATAGTACTTTTATTTAGTTTAATTAACATTTTGACAGGGAGCTCAAGTGGCAAACCTTAGAGGCATTTTTATAAATAGTTTCTTTAGAAAAAAAATGTTTAACTTAATATTTTGAGCGTCCCTATAAATTTTCATAGCGTTCTGAGACTGTTTTATTTTTAGCTCCCGGACTGGTTTAATATATTACCAGTATAAGTTATATATATAATAATTTTCTATTTCAAAATTATAAATATTACATTTTATCAAGTTTTATATTAGGATTGAGAAATATATATATTTTTGAATTGCGATACTCTTTCTTATCCAATAGCTATTTGTAAAGTCCGGTAACTTTATTATTTTTCAATCAGTTTTGAGTAATTAAAAATACAATATTATTGTAATGAAATGTATTTTATTTTTTAGTATCATCCAAATTTTGGTTATAATTCAAAATATTTACACACGTTGACTCACAGATAAGAACAAAACATAAAAATATAGTAATATTTCCTATTTCTACCCCTGAGCCCAGCCCAACCCGTGGAAGGAAAAAAAAAAGAAATTAAGTGGGTTAAAGAAGAAGAAAAAGGGAAGACAAAAAAAACAAAAGGGAATAGAGAGAAAGAGGTCTGGGCGTGAGAACTGGAATGGAGGGACGGAAACGCTCATAGGAAAAAAAAAAGTGTGGAATCTCAATCTTCTCGGTCCGATTACTCAAGATTCGACCGTTCAATCTCAAATCCTTCTTAGGTAAATAACCTTCTTAATTCCCTTTACTCATCTATGTAATTTATTCGATAATCCGTCAATATTTTTATTATCCCTATATTCTCAAATAAAGAAATGTTTTGGGGAAAATGATATATTTTTATTGTATAATGATATATATTTATTATTTTGACAAAAATGAATTTAGTTTATTATATTTATTTATATATTTATATATATATATATATATATACTTTTAATGTTATAACTAGTTTTAACGTGTGTCCATGTTTAGATTCAACACATTATTGTCCCTGACCCTTGAGTAAGGCGCGACACGAACGTTATTTGTTTCTATTGCTAGGACACGAACGTTATTTAACGAATAGACTCGAATTCCCAATAGGTGAAGTCCTAATTCAGGTAAGTAAATCCCATAGATCCAAAGTCTCGTTAGGTGTTTGGGACCCGCTCGAGATCAATAGCTGCCTGGTAAATCAATAAAATAAATAATGAAACATGTAAGGAAGCACGAAAGAAAAGAACAAAGAAAAGGCCCTAACGAGCTAATGGTCTATGCGGTAAGAAAATCCTGGGTGAAGGTAAGAAATCCTATTGGGTGAAGACCTCATCCTAATAGGTGCATACAAAAATACCTAATGGTACTTTATAAGAAAAGATAAGAAAGAAAAGAAAAGAAGAAAGGAAAGAGGAAAGATGAAAAAAACTAAGAAAGCTGAAAAAGAAAGTTAAGAAAATAATTTTGAAGGAAATGCCACATTTTGTGATTGTGAATGATGCATGTTTGTGTTGTGAAATACTTGAAAATGATTATGATTATTACGATGTAAATATAAATGTTAGGCTTAGTTTATTATTATGACTTCTTAGAAATTATTTCCTAAGTTTTGTGTAATGATACCCTTCTTGCTATATTTTTACAGGTACAGAAGTGAAGCTTACACAAGTCATGGCCGAACAGGGGTACACTCCACACCGTGGAGTGTAATTTAGTCACAAGAGAACCTAAATTAATTTGGTGTAATTATTATGGTTTATTTTTTTTTAGAATCCTAGAAACTTATATTATTTTTGAAAAGGACATTAGTGCGAGGTAGCCGAAATTAGATATAATTTTAGGTTTTCTAATATTCTGGATTGGCAGGTTTAAAAGATGCAAATTTTTGTAAGGTCCGATAAGCAGAGGAAATTCTGTCGAATTCTCGTCGAAATTTTCAAGTACGAATTTTAATAAAACCTAATTTTAACTAATTAAAAGTGAGGGTGTTACATTTTGGTATCAGAGCAGTTTTTCCTCGGCCTTGGAGTAACTCATTACTCCTGTTGTTTACTCACCAAGCGAGTAACTTGTAGTTCGGAATAGACATGTTTTATGACATAGATTAGTGTCGTTGCTAGCATAATGATAGTGTCGGTTCCTAAGTATAGCATAGCGTGTACTTAAG
Organism: Crotalaria pallida; assembly: GCA_037953625.1. NCBI lineage: Eukaryota > Viridiplantae > Streptophyta > Magnoliopsida > Fabales > Fabaceae > Crotalaria > Crotalaria pallida. The sequence continues at coordinate 33,416,430 of CM075653.1, forward strand.
ATTTTTTTTTTAAGTTGCTTAAGCTATTTGAGAAGCATAGTGAGTTTTTGAGCTTTCTTTTAAGTTTTGTTTAAGTTATTAAATAATTATCTTCAAAACCCGAAATCTTGTGAAGAAAAAGTGGGTCATATATAGAAGTGGATAAATGGCGGGACTAAGGAACTGAAATACCCCAACGGGCTAGAGCACTAAGTTGCTACCCCACCGGGAGAAAGTGATCTTTAGTCTCGGGCCAAGCAAGCCAATTCTAAATGTGACAACACAACACAAGACTTCGATATTTTTGAAATGGAAGAATCACCTAACCCAAACTTAAGCGAAATGAGAATGGTCATATCACTGATATGGTGTATGGTTGAGCCTGATCACCTCAAGTGTACATCTATTGGGAGATATAATCATCCCGTCGTTAAGTTTCGGTGAGTATTTTGGGAATTTAGGGGATGTAAGGGTCATTAGTATAGGTGCCACATTGTATGTTCTGGATATTTTTGAACCAAAGTGGCACAGCGGAAGCATAGTAGGTGTTACTTAGTCCTAGAAAAGCAGTCCTAGATAGTTGTAGTGATTTGCTAGGTCTATGGTATTAGTGTAGTGGTTGTGAAACATTAGGATAGATAGAAATGAAAAATGTGCATAATTGTGTATGTTTGATATTAAATGTACTTAATGCTAACTGATTTTATAGAAATGCCTAAATGATAACTGTGAAATTTGATGATACTTGCAATTATTTGGGATGTGAAATGAATTTTGTTTTGGCACAATAATTTCTGAAAACTCTGTTATTGCATAGTGTTAATATCATAAGTCAATTGATTTTTAAGCATAATAGTATTTTAAAATGAATTTCAATGTTGTGAACCGAACCAGAATCATTCCAAATTGATTGTTAAGTCGCACTACAACATTTTTAGAAGGTAACAAGGAAAACAAGGACTCCTAAGTAATCGAGCAGTGAATTAACTCATTTCTTAAATCAAGTCACTCGCCGATTAAATGGGAACCCCTTATATGTGACTTAACTCAAATCGGAATGAAACTCAGTTTTCAAACTCGGAGTCAAAGGGGATGTACCCGTTCCAACTTTTGAAGATTTACGAAGATGAATTTTCTAGCCATAAACATGTTCCCTTTTATCTCCTGAGTTTGACAATTTTGAGTAATTTTACACCCCTTCATCTAAGTTCTCACGAAGATAGATGGAGGTATCTTCTTTTGAAAAGATAAGATTTGAGTTGCAAGGCCTGTTCCAGGATTTTATACAATTTATTTAGCACGAATATATGAACGTTTTAAAAGTATAAAGTAATTTGCATGTTGTATTTATATCATGTGGTGGTTCTCTGTAAATTTTTATGGTTTTCATGGTTTGTTTCATATTTTGTTTTATGGAAATTACCTACTAAGGAAATGATTTCGAAAAAAATTGGGGTTTTTAAGATAATGAAAAACTGAGTGTCAAGCTGGGAGGCTCAAATTGTTTTGGAATTATTTTATGTAAAACTTCCTAAGGTTGGGTCAATGTTTTAGGTTCAATTTCAAGCTGCTGGGAGCAAGTTAGTATTTTAAATAAATACGATTTCCTTTACAATCAGTCCTGACAGTTCCAATGTCTCTGATACTGCGAACGCAGGATAAAACTCAAGCCTAACTTGCTCCGATTAGTTTGACAATTCTACCCAACATTTGGTTAAGTTTACTTGATGTCCCTTTAAATTTTGAGATCATTTGGAGTATGTTTATTACTTTTAAATAAAACTGACTTAGATTCAGCCCTCGATAGTTTTGAGGTTTGAAAATATGATCGTAGGGTTAAAACTGAACCTAACAAACTCTAATTGACCTGAAAATTTACCATAATGCTTTTCCATGAATAGCGACACTATTTGGAGAATTTCATGATAATTGGAATGAAATTGAGATGTTTGTCAAAAGTGCATTCCTGTTTCAGTTATTTAGTTTCTCTAACTTTGGATTTTCAAACAAATTATGAAAACTCTATTCTTCCAAATCCCTTTTGAACCAATTCTCGAATGTGTGTGTAGATGTATGATTTAACCCTAAGTTAGGCAAGGTAGACAAGGACTAGATTAGGAGGAAGTAGGGATTAAGCCAAGTTGATGTTTCTAAGTATATGCTGATGTGAAATGCTATGTGTATATTTGAATCTTGAATGATTGATGTAATATATGAATATTTGATTGATGTATGCGCTTGATTAGGGCCTTGGAGTAGTGAATAAGTTGTATGTTGTGGGTTAGACTATAATCAAACCCTTGAGGGCATTGTCGTTTAGAGTGTAGTAGTACCCTCCTCAAACCTTTGATGTAAAATTCCTAAGGGAACCCAGTTGATCATAGAAACCATTCCCAACTTCCTTGGGGAGTTAAACGTGATTTTTGGATAATCCAAGACCCATTAGGATTCTTATTAGTGAGACTCTTGAAATGTTTAGCCGTGAGAAGAGTAAACCTTAGAAAAACCTCATAGAGTCTCCACGTCGAGACTAACCAAGTTGAATCCGTACTCTTCATAGAGTGCAAGAACTTAGTGGCGTACTAATGCAAAGTAATATGTCAATTCCAAGTGGGGGAGTGGAATCAAAAAGATGTGAGTGTCGTAGCCGAAAGACCTTACGTTTGGGATGGTTCTCCATTGAAGGAATTGAACGGAATTTCGGGGACGAAATTCCAATAAGTGGGGGAGAATTGTAACATCCCGCTATTTCTAATACCTTTAGCAAAATAATTAATTGATTTAATATGATATTTTCAAGATTTGAGTGTTGTAATAAAATTTTGATTTCATCATTTTAATTGAAATATGTTTTCTAGTCAAAATAAGTATAAATTTATTATAATACGTTTTTTTAAAAATAAAATAGTACTTTTATTTAGTTTAATTAACATTTTGACAGGGAGCTCAAGTGGCAAGCCTTAGAGGCATTTTTATAAATAGTTTCTTTAGAAAAAAATGTTTAACTTAATATTTTGAGCGTCCCTATAAATTTTCATAGCGTTCTGAGACTGTTTTATTTTTAGCTCCCGGACTGGTTTAATATATTACAAGTATAAGTTATATATATAATAATTTTCTATTTCAAAATTATAAATATTACATTTTATCAAGTTTTATATTAGGATTGAGAAATATATATATTTTTGAATTGCGATACTTTTTCTTATCCAATAGCTATTTGTAAAGTCCGGTAACTTCATTATTTTTCAATCAGTTTTGAGTAATTAAAAATACAATATTATTGTAATGAAATGTATTTTATTTTTTAGTATCATCCAAATTTTGGTTATAATTCAAAATATTTACACACATTGACTCACAGATAAGAACAAAACATAAAAATATAGTAATATTTCCTATTTCTACCCCTGAGCCCAGCCCAACCCGTGGAAGGAAAAAAAAAGAAATTAAGTGGGTTAAAGAAGAAGAAAAAGGGAAGACAAAAAAAACAAAAGGGAATAGAGAGAAAGAGGTCTGGGTGTGAGAACTGGAATGGAGGGACGGAAACGCTCATAGGAAAAAAAAAAGTGTGGAATCTCAATCTTCTGGTCCGATTACTCAAGATCCGACCGTTCAATCTCAAATCCTTTTTAGATAAATAACCTTCTTAACTTTCTTTACTCATCTATGTAATTTATTCGATAATCCGTCAATATTTTTATTATCCCTATATTCTCAAATAAAGAAATGTTTTGGGGAAAATGATATATTTTTATTGTATAATGATATATATTTATTATTTTGACAAAAATGAATTTAGTTTATTATATTTATTTATATATTTATATATATATATATACTTTTAATGTTATAACTAGTTTTAACGTGTGTCCATGTTTAGATTCAACACATTATTGTCCCTGACCCTTGAGTAAGGCGCGGACACGAACGTTATTTGTTTCTATTGCTAGGATACCAGCTAAGAGGGTTGTATTGCCTTAATTTAGGGCATGATTTCTTGGTTGTTTATGGTGATGGCTAGGATCGGAATAGAAAAGATTAATTAAAAAATTGAACAATAGGGAAGTTAATGTTGATAATAAGTCTGTTATTAAATTAAAGAAATGAACACGCTTATGTTTGATGAATTGATTATTTTTATTTATTATTGATTAATTGATTATTTGGTTAATTTTTGGTGAACTTAAAATTGATTATGAATCGATTAATTGTATTGATTATTTTTATTGATTGTAGGATGATATACGGTTGGTATTTAATTATGGAGTAAAAATTTGACTGCTGCATGTTATTGTGAATCAAATATGTTTGAATTAAACTTGACTGAATTGTCATTGGAATAAACGAATTAAATAAAAGGCAGTAGCTATTGATCGCGTGACGGGTATCCGTACCCATTAGGTGCCCTGTTAGGACAGAGTCTATTTTAAGGAATAGACTCGAATTCCAAATAGGTGAAGTCCTCACTCATGTAAGTAAATCCCATAGATCCATAGTCTCGTTAGGTGTTTGGGACCCGCGCGAGATCAATAGATGTCTGGTAAATCAATAAAATAAATAATGAAACATGTAACGAAGCACGAAAGAAAAGAACAAAGAAAAGGCCCTAACGAGCTAATGGTCTATGCGGTAAGAAAATCCTGGGTGAAGGTAAGAAATCCTATTGGGTGAAGACCCCATCCTAACAGGTGCATACAAAAATACCTAATGATACTTTATAAGAAAAGACAAGAAAGAAAAGAAAAGAAGAAAGGAAAGAGGAAAGATGAGAAAAACTAAGAAAGCTGAAAAAGAAAGTTAAGAAAATAATTTTGAAGGAAATGCCACATTTTGTGATTGTGAATGATGCATGTTTGTGTTGTGAAATACTTGAAAATGATTATGATTATTACGATGTAAATATAAATGTTAGGCTTAGTTTATTATTATGACTTCTTAGAAATTATTTCCTAAGTTTTGTGTAATGGTACCCTTCTTGCTATATTTTTACTGGTACAGAAGTGAAGCTTACACAAGTCATGGCCGAACAGGGGTACACTCCACACCGTGGAGTGTAATTTAGTCACGAGAGAACCTAAATTAATTTGGTGTAATTATTATGGTTTATTTTTCTTAGAATCCTAGAAACTTATATTATTTTTGAAAAGGGCATTAGTGCGAGGTAGCCGAAGTTAGATATAATTTTAGGTTTTCTAATATTCTGGATTGACAGGTTTAAAAGATGCAAATTTTTGTGAGGTCCGATAAGCAGAGGAAATTCTGCCGGATTCTCGTCGAAATTTTCAAGTACGAATTTTAATAAAACCTAATTTTAACTAATTAAAAGTGAGGGTGTTACAACATGAACATGCATTGACCGAATCCTATATGTATAATTTTGGAAAGATTTTAATGCATAATTAGAGACATAAAATCTTGACATCATTTTCTCTCTTTTGGGATTAAAACCGTGAGCACTCTTAGAAGAAAAATTAACAATTTTAACTCATTTGCAAAACAAAATCAAAACAACAATTCAAATCATAAACTACTTCAAAGATTCACATAAATTTCCTTTTTAAATTCAATTATTTTATGCATGTACTTTTTAAGCCTTAAATTCAATTAGTCTTGTCATGCATGCACCCTAAAGGAGAAACAAGCCTTGCCTTCTATCTCTTCCTACAATGGTCGAATATCATTATGCACAAAAGCAAGGTTTTTGTTCACTTTTTCAACATGCACAAAATCACATGACCACAACCAAGGCATGTAAATCTTCAAGGCAACTTTCAAAGCAACATACTACATCAAGTCATGTAAAACAACACCTTACATCATTTATTCACATCACATACACAAATAAACTCAAGTTCATCACTTTTTCTCAAACCAAAAATCAAGATCTTATTTTAACTTCATGAAAATAACATGCATGTTCTATAAATCATTAGATCTAATCTTAAAACAAACATGCATCAACTTTTTACAAAATAAAAAGCATAGATCCTCATCCTATCACACATGGCCGAATGGCCTTAAAAAAAATAAAACATGCACATAATCAAACACTTAATCAAATCATGCATGCTTGCACTCAAAAATCATTTTTAAAACTTGGTTTCTTTACCTTTTCTTTAAAACCGAATCATATATAAAAAGAAAACACAATCTTTTCTCTTGGAAATAACATGCAAGACTAGAAACTTGAACTTTTTCACAAATCAAATAAGGATCATGACATGCACACACTTAAATCACAAGGATCATCACCAAAATAACATGCAAAACCAAGGAATTTCACAACATCATTTATTAAACTTAGATCATAGGTTTACTTGTCAAATAATCACAAACACACACATAGATCACGGTTCTAAGCAAGAAAACTCAACATGCAAAGAGATTTAATATGCAAAGACAAAGAATTTCACTTTATCCTTAGTCAAGTTTAGATCATGGATTTATTCATCAAATCTTCACATAAACATAGATAGATCATGGTTTAGAGCAAGAAAATTAAACATGCAAAGGAAGTTTATTTTAGGTTTTACAAAAATCTTAGTTTTTCTTTAGATCTTCAAGATTTAGTTAGAAAAACATTAGATCTAACAAGAAAATCTCAACCGAAACATCAAACATAAGATTACATATTACAAATTATTTTTAGAGCTTTAAAGTCCATGATCAAAAGAGAACAACACATAAGTTCATCTCTCAAATCATAAAAATGAACATGCAAAGAAGAAAAGAACATAGACCTACAAACTAAAAGAGAAAAAAAACTAAACTATTACAATTCTTCCTCTTGATCTTCAAATCCTACCATGAAAAGGGTTGGTTCTCTAACTCTTAGCACTCTTGGTCTTCAAGGGAGACTCTTTGATCTAGCTTGGATCTCCTTCTTCTTCCTCCCTCAACCTCACGGCCACACACTCTCTCTCTCTCTCTCTATTTCTTTTCTTTTTCTCTCTAAGGGTTTGATGAGCCCTTAGAGTTGTGTTTGGAGTGGAATGAAGAAATGAAAATGGGTGGAGTGAAAATGAACTAAGGCCTCTTGTATTTATAAGCAAATTCACGAATCCCTCTTTTGCCCTTAGGTTTAGGTTTGGTCATACACAATGGGAGGGACGGTTTTGGGCTTACAAAAATTTGCATGGGTGGAGATTATCAAATTTAAGGGGACAAGGTAGAGTAGATTAGGTACTAGGGGTCACTTTAGGCTTAAGGACTAGTTAGCTTTTAGTTAGGGTTTGGTTACTTAGTTTGGTTCTAGTTTAGTTCCCTCATGGTTCTAATTTCTTATCCTACAAGCTTCTAGAAAATTATAGTCCTAGCTTGTACATACATACACATACACGTACAACACATACACATATATACACACACATACATACCGTAGCACACACATATACACATACATGCTTCACATTTTTATTTCTTAATCATATTCAATTATAATTATCTATTCACATAACAAAGAAATTAACTCAATCACATTCACACAATCATTTTCACACATCATACATCAAACACACACATTAAATCAAGCACATATCACATAAAAATTCAAGCCAAATCAATAAATTTATTTTCTTCAAAATACAAATTCCAAAATTCGTATTTCATAAACTCTGAAAAATAAATTTTTATAAATCAACCCAGAAAATTCCAAAACTTACATTTTCAAAATTTACGTTTCAAGACGATCGTTTTCATAAAAAAGATCATGAAAATCCGAGTTACGGTTAAAAAGATACGAATTTTCAAAGATAACAAATCCAAAAATTTCATTTCTAATAAAAATCACCTTTTAATAAAATCACAACTCATTTCTTATAAATCAACTCAACAAAATCATTCACTTCTCTTCTATAAAAACATTTTGCTTATAAAAATCCTTGAAAATCAACATTTTATTTTTTTCTCACATAAAACACTTTTCTGAAAACAGAATCTCAGGGTTTATTCTTACGAAAATCGTTTACGCACGTATGGGAAAAATGCGGGGTGTTACATTCTCCCCAACTTGAAGATTTCTCGTCCTCGAGAAATGCTGCATAGAATCTGTCTGATCGACGGACGCGTAGCTCCGTGAAGAAATTCTTTCCCTTTTTAACTGCAGCTATCGTCGCATCTCCGAAATTGACACCGTCTATTCCTCGTTCTCAAGAACAAATCAAACGGATCACTTGCAAAAGTAATCCCTCGAAGGACTTTCAATAACAAACAGGGTGGGTAGAAACAACATGGTTTCATCGACAACAAAGGACTAATGGGTTCAAAGGCATCAAAACAGGATTCAGAAACATCATGGTTAGGTTTCTTTGGGGTCAAGACACTACCATACTTACCTAAACGAGCTATTCCTCAAAAATATCACATTTCCAACTACTCCCCAACTTAAATGACCCATACCTCTATACACCACATTCACGATTACAAGCTTAACCTCTAAGTACTCCTATCCTTCACAACTTTTGGTCAATCTTACAAAATTTCCCATCACTTAGCTCCAATCTATCCTCTTATTGTCTTACATCTCACCAAATAATGGTCCTAATCAGACTCTTATGGTCACTATTATATCCACCTTTTACTCGAACAACCACTAATTCTCAAGAAGCACATACTATCTCACTTCCTATCTCAAACACGTAATCATATAACTTAGACACTCTAAACCTTTTTCCACTTTCCACGATTTTCCTCATATTCTAAACCATTAAAATTCCTCAACTCCAAGACCCATTATCCATTATTGTAACACCTAGGATTAATTACCCTTTTATACCCTTAAATAAAATGATGAATTTAAAATTTTCTTTTTAACTTATAAAAATCTTCCGTCAAACGGACAGAGTTTCGTTTGTTTTTAGGACTTTCCCAAAATTCTGGTTTTCCTGCAACCTGATAAACATGAACATTTTCAAATTCCAGAAGCCAGTAGGGCTATATACATATATCACAGCTTGTGCAACTTCGTGCACACATCAAAATAGCAAAGTATAAAACATCAGAGTTTAGCGGAAATATAAACAACTTGTGGAAAATAGTACTTTTCCCAAAATAAGACTCCTACCCAAAAGGAGTCGTCCTGGGCCCCCAAAAAGCTACATACAATATATACAACAAAAATGAATCAAATCACATCATCGGGCCCAGGACATTCCCATGTCCTACATATATAAGTAACCTACTCTCCCTGTGAGGGAGAGTACTCCTGCTCGGCCTGATCAAGTGCAAACTCTTCCTCCGTACCTGTGGAAATAGTAAGGAATGAGTATTACACATAAAATGGGGAAGCAGTTTCCAATTACGACATAATGCTATACTAAGCCAAACACATTTAGCATTCAAATCACAAGGTTACAAGTTCTGTACATCACAATTCATTCACAAAATATTCATTAGTTTACACAAATCAAGTGTTCCCGCTTTGCTCTAAATCTTTACTTTTATCAAGTCTTTTATTCTATACACTTCCATTATATTCACATTTCTCTTTATATTGTCTCTGGTCACGACCTACTGCATCCGCACTAACGTGCTGGTCACAACTTACTACGTCCGGGTATATTACTTTTCATCCTTTTCCTTGGTCACGACCTATTGCGTCCGCACTAATGTGCTGGTCACGACTTACTGCGTTCGGGTATATTTCATTTTCATCATTTCCCCTGGTCACGACCTACTGCGTCCGCACTAATGTGCTGGTCACAACTTATTGCGTCCGGGTATATTTCATTTCACTCTGTCCCTGGTCACGACCTACTGCGTCTGCACTAACATGAAGTCACGACTTACTGCGTCCGGGTATATTATTATTCACCCCTGGTCACGACCTACTGCGTTCGCACCCATGCGCGATCACGTCTTACTGCGTCCGGGTATATTATCATTCACCCCTGGTCACGACCTACTGCGTTCGCACCCATGTGCGATCACGTCTTACTGCGTCCGGGTATATTATCATTTTCATGATTTATAATAACATTCCCTCTTAATCATATTCATCAATACGCTTTCTAGAAAACCACTTAACTTTTAACAAGTACACTACTCAAAATTAATCTCAATGTTACACGTTTACGTTATCACCTCTTCACAATTATATCTTATAATTTAATTAGCACAAATAAACATTTTATCAATATCATCGTCCTATATCTCATAATTTATTTAGCACAATTCAACATTTTATTAATATCATCACCATTATCCTTAATTCATAAGTTCTATTTATTAACTACCCTATGGTGCAATATACTTACTAACAAATAATACTTAGTACCCATTATATGCATATCATAAACTAAACCCCAGAGTATGGTAATACTCACTATAACCCACTCCTTACCTCAAAATAGCAAGAAGTAAGTAAAACCTTTGTGTGCCCTAGCTCAAAACCTTGGGACTTTGAATTTCCTAAGCCTTGCTTGCCACCTCAACAAGGATATAATCAAGTGATGATAAACAACTCTATTAGGGAGATTACAAGATGGTTGATCTTTGCCCTTCTCTTGGTCTTGATTGGAAGGCATGAAATAGAGACTCTACATAATCAAGGATTCATGAAAACCCTTAGTGAATGCAACTTTTCATGAGCTAAAGAGAAAGGAATGGAAAGGAATTAATAACATGTCATGGGGTTCTACTTACCCCAAGTGATGAAGAGCTTGAAATCCAAGAGGAAGAAGGGAGGGTGAACTCGTGTGGTGGAAGGAGGAGAGGGAATGAACTTTCAACCAACTTCCATGATGCGCATCTGGTGCAACATGCGCGCGCCTGGGCGCACGGAATAGCGCGCCTGTGCGAAAAACCTACTGGTTCAGCCACCATGAATAGTGGTGCGTGCCTGGGCGTGCACCGTTGCGCCTGGGCGTGCACCAGAATTTCCCAACTTCGATTCGTCGTAACTTTTTCGTTAACCGTCGGATCGGGTCCAAATTTTTAGACAAACTTCTTAACCCCTTAAACTTCATATCCAACGGTGGAATTTAATTTCTTAGCATCCTATAATAAATTCCTAATTTTCTCTTTTCGATCGATTTCTAACATTTAAAATGCCGATTTAACTCCCGATTTCGCTTAGTTAACTTTGCCCGCTGCTACAAATGCCTTCTGTACAACCCATAGTACTGATAATTACTACCCACCTATCTCCCAAAATTCATTAAGCCATTAATCCAATTATTTTTGGGTTTTAGCATTAATTTCTTTTAAAATAAAGCTTAGGATGTTACAATTCTCTCCCACTTACCAGAATTTCGTCCTCGAAATTCAGTTGGCATCGAACAATTGTGGATGAGACTGCCTGATCTTGTCCTCCAATTCCCATGTAGCCACTTCCACATTGTTCCTGATCCAAATAACCTTCACCAAAGAGATTTCCTTGCCTCTGAGCTGCTTCACTTGCCTGTCTTCAATTCTAACTGGCAGAACTTCAAAAGTCAAATTCTCCTTTAAAGGCAAATCATCCAAGGTGACCACATGTGAAGGATCATGGACGTATTTCCTTAGCTGTGAGACATGGAATACGTCATGAAGCCTTGCTAAGTGAGGGGGTAAGGCAATCCTGTAAGCCACCGGGCCAACTTTCTCCAGAATCTCATAAGGCCCAACAAACCGAGGAGTTAGTTTCCTGGACTTAATTGCCCTACCAATCCCCGTAACCGGAGACACTCTTAGGAATACATGATCCCTAACATCAAACTCCAAAGGTCTCCTTCGCCTATCAGCATAACTCTTCTGGCGATCCTGTGAAGTTTTCATTTTGTTCTTGATCATTGTGATCTTCTCAGTTGTTTCTTTCACAAGATCAGGACCTGTCAACAGATTCTCACCTATCTGGAACCAACACAGAGGCGTCCTACATTTCCTTCCGTAGAGAGCCTCAAATGGTGCCATGCCGATACTGGAGTGAAAGCTGTTATTGTAAGTAAACTCCATCAACGGCAGTAACTACTCCCAACTACCAGCTTGCTCCAGAACACATGCTCTCAACAAATCCTCAAGTGTCTGGATAGTACGCTCAGATTGTCTGTCTGTCTGCGGATGATAAGCCGTACTGAATTTCAGCTTGGTACCCAATGCCTGCTGAAGACTCTGCCAAAATCTGGACAGAAACCTCGGATCGCGATCGGATACTATACTGGTAGGAACACCATGCAACTTCACTATGTCCCTGATGTACAACTGAGTCAACTTCTCCAGAGTATACTTCTTGTGAATAGGGATGAAATGTGCACACTTTGTAAGACGGTCCACAACCACCCAAACTGCATCACAACCTCCCGTAGTTCTAGGTAGACCCGTCACAAAGTCCATAGCTATACTATCCCACTTCCACTCCGGGATATCAAGTGATCGCAAAGGACCACCAGGCTTTTGATGCTCAATTTTAACTTTTTGACAAGTTAGGCAATGAGATACATGATCGGCCACATCGGTTTTCAACTTCGGCCACCAATAAATCTTTTTCAAATCTTGGTACATCTTTGTTGCACCGGGATGGAAATTCATCTTGGTTCGATGTGCTTCCCATAGAATGTCTCTTCTAACTTCAAAGTCCATAGGAACACATATTTGACCCCTAAATCGGATAATGCCATCAGAATCCTTCACAAAGTCGGGCTCTTCATTGCCCGATGCCCCTTCCAACAACTTTTGCAGTTCCGCATCATCAGCTTGTCTTTCTTTAATAAGACCAATCAAGTCATTGGTAACCTGCAACATTTCTAGAACAATGCTCTTCTCTTTCACTTGCATGTTCAAGTTGAGGTCACTGAACTCTTGGATCATTTGCATCTCCTTCACCATTAGATTGCTGACATGCAAAGTCTTACGACTTAGTGCATCAGCCATAACGTTGGCTTTGCCTGGATGATATTGAAGATCAAAATCGCAGTCCTTTAGAAACTCCATCCACCTCCTCTGTCTCATGTTCAACTCTTTTTGATCGAAGAGATAGCGAAGGCTTTTATGATCACTGAAGACTTCGAACTTTGAACCGTATAGATAATGCCTCCATATTTTCAAAGCAAAAACCACTGCCGCCAACTCAAGATCATGAGTGGGATAGTTCTGTTCATGCTGCCTTAATTGTCTGGACGCATAAGCTATGACTTGTCCTTGCTGCATCAACACACAACCCAACCCTTGTTTTGAAGCATCACAATATACTACGAAGGATTGAGTCGGGTCCGGCACAATCAACACCGAGAACTAGTCAACCGCCTCTTCAATTCCTGGAAACTATCTTCACATTTCGGGGACCACTCAAACGGAACACCTTTCCGTGTAAGAGTAGTTAAAGGAAGGGCTAATTTAGAGAACCCCTCAATAAACCTCCGATAATACCCAGCCATACCAAGAAAGCTTCTGATCTCAGTAATGGACTTGGGTCTCTCCCACTTAAGCACCGCTTCCACCTTAGAAGGGTCAACAGCAACACCCTTCTCAGAAATGACATGCCCCAGAAATTGCACCTCATTCAACCAGAAAGTACACTTAGAAAGCTTTGCATAAAGCTGCTTGGCTTTGAGAATTTGCAACACTATTCTCAGATGCTCGGCATGCTCACTTGGACTCTTAGAATAGATGAGAATGTCGTCGATAAAGACTATGACAAAAGAATCCAAGTACGGCCGGAAGATCCTGTTCATATAGTCCATGAAGATGGGCGGAGCATTCGTGAGACCAAAGGACATCACCACATATTCAAAATGTCCATATCTCGACCTGAACGCCGTTTTAGGGATGTCCTCCTCTCGGATACGGATTTGATGGTATCCCGATCGGAGGTCAATTTTAGAAAATACAACTGCTCCTCTCAATTGGTCCAGCAAATCATCGATGCGAGGGAGAGGATATTTGTTTTTCACGGTCACAGCATTCAATTGCCTGTAGTCGATGCACATTCGGAGACTCCCAGCCTTCTTTTAAACAAAAAGAATCGAGCTCCCCAAGGTGACACGGTCGGTCTAATCAAGCCCTTGGCCAAAAGCTCCTCTATCTGCTTTTTCAACTCTGCTAACTCCAGAGGTGCCATCTTGTACGGGGCTATTGAAATTGGACCCGCACCAGGCATCAGATCAATACTAAACTCCACTTCTCTGTTCGGCGGCAATCCAGGAATCTCTGCAGGAAAGACTTCCGGAAATTCACAGATTATCGGAATCTGACTGATCTCTGCTTCCTCATTCATTTCCAGGGCAGATAAAGAAAGATCACTGATAGTAACTGATTTATGATGACAATCAAAGAGAACATGGTGCCGAGACATCCATTCCATGCCCAGAATGACATCCAGTTTAGTCAAAGGCAAACAGATTAGATTTACTTGAATTCCCGCTCCAATACTCGAAGTGGGAAATCCAAACACATCGTTGATGTGACTACAGAAGAATTTGTGGGGGTAGAAACAGATAATTTGTAAGGCATTTCTATTGCAGATAATCCTAACTTCTTCATGCAGTCGACAGAAATAAATGAATGAGTAGCTCCACAATCAAAGAGAATACCACAAGGAATATCATTAACATAACCGGTACCTCTAATCAGCTCATCGGCATCAGTAACCTCCTCGCCATCCAGAGTATACACCTTGCCCTTCTGAGTCACCCGATTGTCACCAGCTTTCTGTACGTTGGCTACATTCACCTCCTTCTTGACTGCATTCCTAGGACAATTCAACATAATGTGACCTGGCTGACCGCACCTGTAGCAGGTTGGTCCCCTCTTACTCGGATCCAATCTCCAACATGTTCCCTTATGCTGCCTACCACAATGTGGACAAGTCGGAATAGGACCAAAGGTACTCACTGGTTGGCCTGTTCTAGGCTGGGAGTAAGGACCTGGTCGTTGCACCGAACTCTTGCCCCTGATAGGACCTCCAGCCTTCTGAACATTCTTGTTGCGTTTTTCAACTGCACGTTGTTTCCGACTCTTCTCATAGGTGCTAGTCATATTGATCAATTGAGACAGGTTGACGATGTTCTGATACTCAAAAGCCATTTTGATTTCAGAACGTAGTCCGGTCTCGAACTTGATGCACTTGGTCCTTTCATCAGCATCTCTATAACTCCCTGCATACCAGATCAAGTCCTCAAACCTAGCGGCATATTCCCCAACGCTCATATTTCCTTGCACTAGCTGTAGAAAAGCTATCTCCTTCTCTCTTCGAACATCCTCAGGAAAGTATTTGCCGAGAAAACGGTCCTTGAACAAATCCCAAGTGATCGCCTGGTTGTTCGCCTCCAAACCCCTCCGCATCTGTTGCCACCAGTGTTCTGCTTCACTAGTCAACACACCAATTTAATTCACGGTGTGTTTCTCATGTCAGAGGTCAACACACCAATACTCTATTTCATCCGGTGTCCCTCGGGTCAGAGGTCAACACTCAAATCACATTATTTCATTCTGTGTCCCTCATGTCAGAGGTCAACACCCATTCATTATAATTCATTTCGTGTCCCTCAGGTCAGAGGTCAACACTTAAACATTTTATTCATTTTGTGTCCCTCAGGTCAGAGGTCAACACACTATTGTACTTCACCTCCACGCAGGAAGGTACCTCATACACTTGGCCTATGGGTACTTCACCTCCACACAGGAAGGTACCTCATACCATTGTACTTCACCTCCACGCAGGAAGGTACCTCATACAATTTGGCCTGATGGTACTTCACCTCCACACTGGAAGGTACCTCATACCACCACATATGTTATACTTAAACATCATTCTCATTATAAACAATTCATCACAATTTAAGAATCGTCACCTCAAAACAGAGGCCAACATATATACCACATTCTTGTTCAATCAATCATAACACATAATCATTCATGTAATTCCTTTATTCATTTCCTTTCTCAACTATGACAATCATACCAAGTAGTATTCTCTTTTATAGCCCAACATTTAGACTGCCCTTCAATTTAATTTACATATATCACCTTTTTCCTTTTGTTTACACATAACCATTTTACTTCCATTTCCTATATTCACAAATTTAATTCATAAACCATGACCTTTGTTCACAATTGTTAATACTTAACATTTATTCTCATTTCCCATATTAATTACCGAATCCTCTTAAATAGCATTCATGTTCTCAGTTAAACATATACCATACATTTAAGCACAATTGAATGAATTTAACATAAGGGGGCAAATATACACAACCAACTCATACTTGTCACATAATTAATATCATCGTTTCACTTTTAATTTACATGTAATTATTTCATTCCCTTTTCCACCTTTATTTTTATTTTCACATTTAGTGTACAAACATATTCAACCAAACATACATGATATCACCTTCTCATATTTTTGAATTAACAACACATATATTCGTTTCCATTCCATTTTCTTCCTATATCAATTTATTCCACAACACATACATATATTTGCAACAGTAATTAATTATCATTTAATTCACAACTTTACAAATAAAGTCAATAATCATAGAAATCATTTATGTCAACTTTACTATCACATTACCCAATTCCTCATGTACTTCAATTAAATCCTTATCCAAGTTTCATTTATCAAATAATTCATTGTCTTATTATTGGGTTTCCTTTTTCCTAATCTTTACATCCAACATCATACACATTTATTTAGTTAGACTTTCATTTTCAATTACCTAGGGTTTTATAGTCTAAATTTTTCCCCTAACACATAACCCTAACAAATCATTATATACTAATTAGAACCAACTCCCTAGAACAAGGCAACGCTCACAATATCCACCCCCTTACCTCAAATACTTGGAGATAAGGTGATTTTGTTTGCTCTTAGCTTGAAAGCCTTGCCACCGAACGAGCTATGATCCAAGGAAGAGGGAGGAACCTAATACAATGGGTATAACAAAACAAATTGTTAAGCTTTAACCATAAGCTTGGAAAAATTCATGAACCAAACTAGAGTTCCCTAGGTGCAAGATTGAAAACTCCAAGGGAATAAGAGAGAGAGAAAGAGAGAATCCATAACTCACCCACTTATTTGGAGTTAAGGAGGAAGAGAGTTGATGATAATAGTGCTCAAATCCCCTTGTGCTTGCACCAAAAATTGATGGAGATATGGAACCTTGGAAGAGAGAGAATGAGCTATGGGACCCCGGAGACACAAATAGTTAGAATTGAGAGTGGGAAATTCGTGTATCATGAATGAAATAAGGAGAAAAGCATGAATCTAACTTACTTGGAGCTTGACAATGAAAGGATAGGAAAATGGGTCTCAAAACCCTAGAACCCCAATTCATGGATTCATGACTTTTAAGAGGGAAAGGGTGAAATTGATGATAATCAAAGTGTTTATGTGTGATGGGGATCAATTATTTAAGGATGATTCAGTAGGTTTTGTGGTGGATTTTTAGTGTTGAAGAATCTAGGGCATGGGAGAAGAATATCGCCCAAGAGAAGAAAAGGAAGAGAGTGGTGCGATGATGATCAGTTGCTGGCTGCACCAGTTTTAAAACTGGTGCGCGCCTGGGCGCGGTCATGGCGCGCCTGGGCACACGGTGCTACCTGATGCTGCTGGTGCGCGCGACTGGTGCGGGAGTGGAGGCCTGGTGCAGTTAGCTGGTGCGCCAAAACGGGTCTGATGCATCTGGCGCGCGCCTGGGCGCATCATTGGCGCGCCTGAGCGCGGCTACGCACCAAACTGGTGCTGCTGGGGTGAGCTCGTGCGCACGCTGGTGCTGCTGATGCGGTCTGACGCACCATTTCTCATGGCTGGTGCGCACAGGGCGCCCCTGGGCGCATGGAGGGCACGCCTGGGCGGGAATCTTACTGAGTTGGTGCATGAATTGCACCCTGGTGCGCCTGGGCGTGCACAAGAAATTTCAAACTTCGATTCGCCGTAACTTTTTCGTTAACCGTCGGATCGGGCCCAAATTTTTAGACAAGTTTCTTAATCCCTTAAACTTCATATCCAACGGTGGAATTTAATTTCTTAGCATCCTATAATAAATTCTTAATTTTCTCGTTTCAGCTGATTTCTAACATTTAAAACGCCGATTTAACCTCCGATTCCGCTTAGATAATTTCACCTCTTCATACCTATGCACCCTACACAACTCCTAGTACTTAAAATTACTACTCACCTTGCTCCCAAAATTCTTTAAGCAATTAATCTACTCATTCTCTATACTCTAAACCCATTAACTCACTAATTATGTTTGGAATTAATTAGGGATGTTACATCCCCCTTACCTCTAGGTTGTGCTTGATGAATTTACTCACTGAAATTGCAAGATCTCCCCAGAATCCACAATCTCCCTTTTCAGCTAACAACAGGTTCGACCGGGTCCAAAATCTACAAGATTTGATACATGAAATGGACAAACAAATTGGGGAAAACCATCAATACTCACTCTATGCAACATGCACTAGAGATTTGAACAGATTTGAGACTCCAAAAGTGTGTATACTTACTCAAATCGAAGCTTGAAGTAAGCTCCAGAAATCCAGAATTAGTGTTGATAGCTTCAACACCCTTACTTTGCAAGCTTCGTTCTTTCGATTCAGGGACTCTCAGCTCACAAACTTTATATCAATACAAAGCCCTTGATGTCAGCTTTGTAATAGTGTATCACTCGTTTTCTAACCCTTAACATAGACTGGGAATCAAACGGAAGAACTATGGAACCCTAAACAGAGCTTCAGCACCAACATTCCATCCAAGAACCCTAAATTTGACTCCCAGATCGAGTATTTATAGAGAAATTGATGAACATGCAGCACGACACGTATTCCCCACTGGAAATCGAATGGTGTTCGTGGCAATTCGTGGTGAAATCGGTTTGATTATTCATCAAAATCCACTATCCAGGTTTCGTGAATTCATCATGTAACCGGTTACAGAGCCCTTCTAACCGGTTACATACTGATAAAATTCAAAAATTAATAATTTAATTACTCTTTCTTCAAAAACCTTTTTAATATTGCAATTAGGTCCCAATCCAAGGACTCAACTACAATATTCATATTTTTGTACAAAATAACCATATAAAAATAAATTTCATATTTTTATATATAAAAACATATAATGTACAAAAACTAAAACCTTAAAAATTAATATAAATTAATTATAAAATAATTGTTATAATTAATTTCTTGGTTATTTGGAAGACGAAAATTAGGGGTGTTACACTACTCCCCCACTTAAAAGGAATTTCGTCCCCGAAATTCATCTTCTGAATTTTTCCACCTTCCCAAAGTGTTTTTATACTAGAAAACTTCATTCAGCCCCCAAAAATTTATTCTTTAGGGTCCTCCCCCCACTTAAAAGAGTTTCGATATGGTTCTTTTATTTCAAAACATTTCTAATAAGACCTTTCATTTTAAACAAAAATCCTTTGCATAAAACTCTTATGTGAAAGAATTTCTTTTAAAAGAAATACTCTTTTGAATAATACACTTCACATAAATATTTTTCAAACAAAACACTTTCTAATAAACTTTTTGGAAAAACTTTTCGGGCTGCGCACTCTGATCTCTCGAGCAAGATCAAAGAAACATTTGTACGACTTTATTCCTTAATAGTTTGAGACATTAGGGTGATCAGTCCCAATATTCAAACCATTAATAACAAAGTCATCCCTTTCAGATATAATCTTTCGCAAGAAAGACCCTACGACTGGTCTTTAAGTTAGATGAACTTAAAGATAGGGTAATTATCACTATCAGACTTTGTTAGATAGTCAAGTTCTAGAGACATTTCCGTTGGGGAGACAAAAATTTGTCCTATCCCGGTGGTTGTTAATCTCTCTAGCCATAACTGATCTTTCTATTTCTGTAGTGTCCACAGATATTATCACATCCAACTGTGATAAGGGTTTTGATCACAGAAAGATTGGAGTTGAACTTCCAACAGGATATGGATATTCTTAAATGATTAGATTATCGTAATCGAAAACATTTAACTACGTTAACTCAGATCAAATGAAGAGATAGGGTTGGGTTGTCTACGTCAGGATCACACTCAACTCTCATCTCAGCCGGTGAATTCTTCTCGTGCTGGATTCATCCATTCCTTTCTCACCTTTTCCTTCAAGACAATTCGGTGAATAATACTCCAGCTTCCTACAATCGGAATTGACTATTCCCTTAGATACATCACAACTAAACTCAAAGTGATGTGCCTCACAGTTTTCACCTTGAGATGGACGATTGTTCCCTTACCCATTTCCTCCTTAGTCACTTTTCTTTAGTCGAGGATTCCTTAACCTTGATATTTCCGTAGTTGATATTCTCCTATTTACTTTTCCCCTTTTTCCTGTTGGGCCTTTATTTCATCAATCTTTCTCTTATTCCAAACTCAGACACTTCTCGCACGAAATTCATGTGCTTTCCCATAGTCCTCATACATGCTTACCAACATGAGAAATTCCTTATTCCTTGATAGTTGATAGCTGACTTGGGTTCGAACATAATCTATTCTTGAAGTTCATGCCTTTGGATTTCTCATCTAGGTTGTTCTAAACAATATGTCATGAATCTCTTGCCTTCATAATATATTTTCTAATATCCACAATCCTGACTTTAATATCCACAGGAATTAAAGTCAGGATTGTGGATATTAGAAAATATATTATGAAGGCAAGAGATTTATGAAATATTGTTTAGAACAACCTAGATGAGAAATCCAAAGGCATGAACTTCAAGAATAGATTATGTTCGAACCCAAGTCAGCTATCAACTATTAAGGAATAAGGAATTTCTCATGTTGGTAAGCATGTATGAGGACTATGGGAAAGCACATGAATTTCATGCGAGAAGTGTCTGAGTTCAGAATAAGAGAAGGATTGATGAGATAAAGTCCCAACAGGAAAAAGGGGAAAAATAAATAGGAGAATATCAACCACGGAAATATCAAGGTTAAGGAATCCTCGACTAAAGAAAAGTGACTAAGGAGGAAATAGGTAAGGGAACGTTTGTTCATCTCCAAGTGAAAATGTGATGCACATCACATTGAGTTTAGTTGTGATGTACCTAAGGGGAAAGTCAATTCTGACTGCAGGAAGCTGGAGTATCATTCACCGAATTGACTTGAAAGAAAATGTGAGAAAGGAATGGACGAATCCAGCATGAGAAGAATTCACCGGCTGAGATGTGAGTTGAGTCTACTCCTAACGTAGACAACCCAAGTCTATCTCTTCCTTTGATGTGAGTTAACGTAGTTAAATGTTTTCGATTACGTTAATCTAATCGTTTGAGAATATCAATATCCTGTTGGAAGTTCAACTCCAATCTTTCTGTGATCAAAACCCTTATCACAGTTGGATGTGATAATATCGGTGGACACTACAAAAATAGAAAGATCAGTTATGGCTAGAGAGATTAACAACCACCGGGATAGGACAAATCTTTGTCTCCCCAACGGAAATGTCTCTAGAACTTGACTATCTAACTAAGTCTGATAGTGATAATTACCCTATCTTTAAGTTCATCTAACTTAAAGACCTGTCATATGGTCTTTCTTGCGAAAGATTATATCTGAAAGGGATGATTTTGTTATTAATGGTTTGAATATTAGGACTGATCACCCTAATGTCTCTAACTATTAAGGAATAAAGTAATACAAATGTTTCTTTGATCGTGCTCGAGAGATCAGAGTGCGAAGCCCAAAAAGTTTTTCCAAAAAGTTTATTAGAAAGTGTTTTGTTTGAAGAATATTTATGTGAAGTGTATTATTCAAAAGAGTATTTCTTTTAAAAGAAATTCTTTCACATAAGAGTTTTTATGCAAAGAATTTTTGTTTAAAGTGAAAGGTTTTATTAGAAATGTTTCGAAATAAAAGAACTATATCGAAACTCTTTTAAGTGGGGGACGACCCTAAAGAACAAATTTTTTTGGGACAAGATGAAATTTTCTAGTATAAAAACAGTTTGGAAAAGTGGAAAATTTCAGAAGATGAATTTCGGGGACGAAATTCCTTTTAAGTGGGGGAGTAGTGTAACACCCCTAATTTTCGTCTCCCAAACAACCAAGAAATTAATTATAACAATTATTTTATAATTGATTTACATTGGTTTGGAAAGTTTTAGTTTTTGTACATTATGTGTTTTTATATATAAAAATATGAGAAATATTTTTATATGGTTATTTTGTACAAAAATATGAATATTGTAATGTAGTCCTTGGGTTGGGACCTAATTGCAATATTAAAAAGGTTTTTGAAGAAAGAGTAATTAAATTATTAATTTTTGAATTTTATCAGTATGTAACCGGTTAGAAGGGCTCTGTAACCGGTTACACGATGAACTCAGAAAACTCGGTTAGTGCGTTTGATGAGTAATCACGCGTTTTAACCCAGAATTTGCCACGAATCCCACTCAAATCATGCTAGGGAACGCGTGTCGCCTTGCATGCTGCTTGAATTCGTCTATATAAGCTTGATTGTTGTCCAATTTGCCTCATTTTGCTAAGTTTGGTCTAAAAGCGAAGTTAGGGTTCTTGATTTCGTTGCCTCTGTTCTCTTTCGATTCTGAGCATTGATCTGAGAGCTATACACCGTTGTAAAGCTCACATCTCGAGCTTTGCAAAGATCCAAAAATTGTGAGGAGAGGTTGAGTATAGTCGGAGTTATGAGCCTTGCAAGTTTGGTCCAGAAGCTGCAGCCTCATGAAACCAGAGTCGTGAACCTCTCTTAGGAGCTCAATTTTGGTAAGCTTCTACTATCCCTTGGTCCCAAATCTTTCTTAATCTCTTTAGCATGTTGCAGAGATTAAGTCCTAACTATTTTCCCCAATTTTCATGTGTGACACCCTTCTTGAAATACCAAGTTTAATATAGTAATTAAACTATTATATCGGAAAATATATGGACTTGTAAGTATTTAGAAAATGAAAAAAAATAAAATAAAATTTTCTTTCATTGCGGGTGCACAATCAAAATATGGAGCTCTTGGAGAGAAGAATTCGCATTATTTGAAACATTGTATTGAATTCGGTGTTTGCTAAAATAAGAAAATCTTTTCATATTCCAGATAGCACCAGTGCTTTCGAAAACGTATTGACATAGTAAAATTAGACTATGCATATCCATTCTTTCTTTTTCGGAACTGATACCATTTAAATAATACAACCGAATTCGCTAATTGATCTTTATCAGAGTGAGCGGAAAGAGTAGGACTATGCACAGTTAAAATATAAACATAAGCTATATATAGTTATATATAGATATAAGTCAAGTAATACATAGTCCCAGTAATCAAGTCTCCAAGATCCAACAAGTCCACAACAGATCTACATCATAATATAACCATAGCCCTAGAACTCTCATGAGCATATCTATATCATATATACATATCAAAATATGAACTCTAGAGGTGGTCACGTAGATCTGGCAGCATCAGTAGTAGTAGTGATAGCGATAGCAGTCTCCAAACAGCAAAAGGTGACATCATCATCATCATCATCAACAGCAGCAGCAACAACTCCTCCACAGCATCCCTACACCGGATCCCCTGATCCTCATCATATACCATATGCACATACCTAGGGATCATCATCCCTCCAATCACTCCCAGTGGAATGTACGACAGGCTCGCCTCCGCTCTCGTCCTCCACTGGATCCTCCTCGATCTCATCCGATGGAGAGTTCACCCTACCACTGGGTATGGGGTCGGGAGATGGTGTGACCCTAACTGGGCTCCTCGGATCAGAAGGGGGAGTCTCCTCGCGGATGACTCTCGAAGAAAAAGGGTGAGAGCGGGTAGGTCGAAAACGGAAACTGTGATAAGAGCGAGCTGGTCACGTGGAAGGTGGTCCATGGTATGTGTAAAACGGGGGTACGTGCATAGTGTATATGATGGGAATCCTAAATATACGAGGACGAAATCGAATCAACGGGTTCGGGTGGTAGAAGGTGATCTCCACCTCTCCCTCGAACACCGCGCGATGGTCCTCATAGATCCATGTGCCACTAGGAAGTGGCCGGATCTCGATGCAAGCGATGTAGCGAGACATCACCTACAAGGGCATAGGGGTAAGCAATTCTATACACATAATCAACAGAGTATAAATATATGTACAATATGAATATGTAAATATGAAACAATAAAGAACAATCACATTTAGCACTTAGCAGTTATTGAATGCAAGTAGGATGCTCATACTTATTTCATTTATCAACATTATTATTAAGTTAAATGAATGGCATGATGTATGAATTTAGCTCTCAAGCCTACCTCCATCGATCTATGTGACTCTCTGACGTCCATCCCTGACAACCCAGCACTCACCAGTGCGTTGTATTCCTAGGTATTCAACATTTCGTACATTCACCAAGAATGTACACGACAAGCTTGGAATCCGTGCCACCCGAGCACATCCCGTCATCCAAACGGACCGTCCTCCAAACGGTATAACCATATCGGCATCCACTAAGCCAACCACGACATCGACGTGTCATCAAGAAAGCGTAATTGGCACTCCCAGAGGCCCTCCACATGTTACCAAAACATGATAAACGACCTACCATCCAAACTCCAGAATTAATGCATCGCTTTTCGCTTAAAGGGATTGATTGATGTTTTCTTTCTTGTTAATAACATCCGACGTGCCACCCGAGCAGCGTCTCCTCATTCAAATGAAAAGTTAACATTTCGTCAATCAAGTTCCTTTTAAGTCTTAGATCACTTGGATTATTTTTACTTAAGTATTGATCAATGATTCAGAATTAAAAATGATATTTTAATTATTCTGGGTGAACTATTCGAGTATTTTTCAGATTACTCGAGTGTCCTTCACTCATTTCCAGACTACTCGAGTGTCCTTCAGGATACTCGAGTGTTCATGACTTTCTGGGAATTTGGGTTTCAAATTCATCAAAATACTCGAGTGATTCATGAGTTACTCGAGTGTTCTTCATAATTTCCAGATCACTCGAGTGACCCTTGCATTAATCGAGTTGTTTACCTTAAGAGATCCCCGTGAATCAGTTATTACTCGAGTCCTAGGCCGATACTCGAGTGTTTCAACACCAAATACACTATTTTGCCAAAATTTTACTCGAGTATCAAGCCAAGTACTCGAGTCTTTCATCACAGAACAGACTGGAAACTTGGTTTTAACACACCATTTTCAATTCTAATCATTTTTAGTTCAATCCAATGATCAACAGAGTTCGTATATCATATATTAAACATGTTACAACTCCCAGTTCATATCAAATTCCATATTTGACAGAGAATCAATCATTAATGCATAATACATACAATTTCACAACTTAGCACCTCAAATTGCAAAATAATCAATAAACTCATGAAATAGTGTTCATTGCAGTTTGCATGCATTATAAGAAACTTGCTCACAACAACCATAGAGCATGAATTGGTCTCCAAACCAAAGTTCCTATTCAATCTAAGCCCTTAGAGCCTCTTGATGGCTCTCTAATGAAAATAATGAAATTCAAACTCTATCTAGTGCATAAAACAACTTCCCCTTACCTCTCAGACGTGAATCAATAGAGAATTCCAAAGAGAAAGCTCTCCAACACCATAAATGCCTTTGAGCACCACATGCAAGACAGTTTTGAGTGAATCACCAAGATTGAATTGGTTTACATGGAAGACAGAGATAACAATTGGGGAAATTAGATTTTCTAGACTCTATGCAACACATACTAACTAAAGAAACTGAGTTGAGACTCAGAAGACTCGTGAGCTTTCCTAAAATTGGAATCAAAGTGAGCTCCCAGAACCACTTTGACAGAAAACAGCCCCAACTTCCAAGCTCCAAATCTTCCACTACACTTACTCAATCCTCACGATTTTAGTGTCTATACAAAGCTCGTGATGTGAGCTTTGTATTAGTGTATGATTTGTTAATCGGGGATTAAAATTTTGGGGTGTTACATGATGCATGTTTTCTATGTGGAATTCTCTGATTTTGGGAACCCACCGAAGCTGTGTCGCATGTCCAGCAGAGAAGGGGAATTAGTGGATTTTGGTGTTCAAACTCATTTCTCTGTGAAGTCCTTGTTCTCAATCAATTTAGAGGTAAGGGGGAAGCTTACTATTTGCTAGAATGAGAATAAATTTTGGTAGAACATAGGATGAGTCATCAAGAGACTCAAGGGGCATAAGTTAAAATGGTTAAGTGGCTTGGAGGCCAAACTGAGCTCAATTGTTGTTATGAATAATGTTATCTAGATGCATGCAAGCTATATTGATGTTGGATTCATGACTTACTTGGATATTATGTGAATTGATGTATTAAGTTGTGAAATATGTGCAATTATGGGCAATTTGAATATCTAAATTGAATGCATGCAAGATAGATATGTTTATGTTGTTGAACACACTAGTATTAAGGTATGTGAACTCTATTTATGAATGAAATTGGTTAGATTTGAGTATGGTAGAAAATGGTATGCAAAACCTCACTTTTCAGTGTATTTTCTGTCTAATCTAACCGGTTAGTCGAAATTTGTAACAGGTTAGATACTGTCAATTTTCAAAGAAAATGAATTTCTGAAATTGGCTAAGTGTCCATACCATTTGTACTCAAGTTTAAGCTAGAATTTCATACAAAGACCAATCTAAAACTATGTGATTGAGCACTGTTTGGTTTAGATTGGAGGTGATGAGTTAATACCTTAATATCAAATGATAATATCAAGAGGAAATTATGCATAAATAAAATTGGATTATGACTTAGATCTTTTGAATGATGTTATATGTTGAACTTGAGGTATTCTATTGTGCTAAGACCTTGTTAATGGATTGAGTAGAGAATTCAAGAAAAGATTTTTTGAAAATCAATGGTTTTGTATTCAGGTATGTAATTCTAACCGGTTAGGCGATGATGTAACCGGTTAGTACCTGAAACTTAAAAAAAATAAAAGTTAAGTTTTTGAGTAAGGATTGTTAATACCAATGATTACATTCTCTCAATCCAGGTTTATGAGCATATGCTAAATTTAAATTCAAAGGTGAATTTTATGAGTAAAGCCATACCTCAAGATATCATTCAGAAGTTGTGTTTTCTAAGTCATAATAATGGAATTAATGGGAACATGACCCTGTACTCTAGGAGTACCAAATTTGCAACCTACTTGATGACACATTCTGGGAATGTGGCCATTGTCTGGGACATGGTTTCTCGGACACGTTCTGGGAACGTGATGCACACTCTGGGAGTGGTGCTTAATTATATTCCAAGTATTGTTTGCGATACGTTCTGGGAACGTATGTTAGTGTTATGGGAACACATTGGTATAATAATAGAATTAAAGATAAAAACCAACCTTAATGATTGTGCATTCATGCATATAGAATGGAAGATGGGTTGGTAGGAACGTTTATCATATTCTGGGAATATGAGGAGGGTACTCCGGGAGTACCAAATTTGTAACCTACATGATGACACATTCTGGGAATGTGGCCAGTGTCTGGGACCTGGTTATATACGTTCTGGGAACGTATGTTAGTGTTCTGGGAACACATTGATATGCAACCTACTTGATGACACATTCTGGGAATGTGGCCAGTGTCCGGGACCTGGTTTTTATGCGTTTTGGGAACGTATGCGTTCTGGGAACGTGATGCACACTCTGGGAGTGATGCTTATTATTCCAAGTATGGTTTGCTATACGTTCTGGGAACGTGATGCACACTCTGGGAGTGATGCTATTTATCCAAGTATGGTTTGGCATTACGTTCTGGGAACAAATGTCAGTGTTCCGGGAACACAACGGTGTATTGGATGGACGTCCAAGATGGACTTTGTTAGAGGCCTTAGTTATGGAAGGAAATCATGCATCATGCCACCTGCATTGAAAGAATTATTATGATTAACCGGGTGTGCTCATATGATTATGCATCATGAATTGCTACATGTTAACTTGTGGATGTTAGTTTTATTCTCATTTGATTATGCGAATATGTATAGCTAACCCCCATGCCCTTATTAGGTGTTGATCGTGCATCTAGCTTTCACAAGAATCAGTAAAGGGAGATGTCCCTTAGGTGCATGCAGAGTGTAGAAAGTGTGGGTTGGGAACCCGTTGTGCAGATATCGAGGATTCAGTCAGATAAATGTTTGGACAGAGGACCAGTGACCAGCTCTAAAACATCTATGTTTTTAATAGTATTTATATGATACACATTTTGAAAGAGGTATCATAAGATGAATTTGTTTTCATAATAATATTTATTTGGTATCCATGGACTTGTTACACTTTGTAACATCCTCATTTTTAATTCCAAACATAATAAGAGTAATAAAAAGAAAAATAGCACTAACTAATTGATTATTTATATGGCTAAGTAATTAGTTTAATTAAAATGTTAAAAATAATTATACTATTTGAAAAGCATACTTTCTATACTTTAATATATTTTGACATTTTAAATGTTGAACTTGTTTTAAGGATTTTAAGATTTTTAACTTTATAATTTCATATAAGTACTTACTAAATGCTTACATTTTATTATTAGTATTTTTTGAGATTTACGATAATAAATAAAAAGAAAAAGAATAATAATAATAAAAATAATAATAATAATAAATAAAAAGAAAAAGAATAATGATAATAATAATAATAATGATGTAATAATAAAAAAAAATAAAAAGAAAAAGAAAAAAAAATAAAAGAAGGAAGGGGGGTTCGAACAACCACCCCCCCAACTCCTTCTTCTTCCTTGTTGAGGCGCCGACCCTAGCGCCCTCCCTCTCTCTCCACTGAACTCGCCGCCAGCCCTCCTCTCTCCCTCTCCTTCGCCGGTGCTCCGCCGCCCATAAGCGTGAGGCTCTCTCTCTTCTTCTCCTTCGTATCGTGCACCACCGTCAAGCTCGACCTCCCTCCTTCGACCTCCTTCTTTCCCCCGTCCTCCACCCAGCCACCAAGCCCCAATCGCCGCCGCGTCTCCCTGCCTCCCTTGGCGCCGCACCACCGCTGCGGTTGGAGGAGGCTCACAGATCGTGAGCCAGCCTCGTCTTCGTCTCCGTCTCTCCTCCGTTTTGTCTCGTCGGTGCCACGCGAACCGCCACCAGTGAGGCCATCAGCGCCGGCCACCGTGAGTCCAGCAACCCAGGACTACATCTCCACCACCACTCACTGTCACAGACCGACATCAACCGCCATTCGTCGATATCGACCGCCGACACACCGCCACGAACCCGTTCATCACCCCGGGTCACCGTTCCTTCTCGTCGGTAAGCCACGGATTGAGGTTAACCCTTTATTTTCGTCAATCGAGGTAAGGGGTTCTTTACCTTGCTTTAGGGAGTATTTTCTGATTAGTATATAATACTTGCAAAGAATATGTGGGTATGCTTGCAACTGATTATTCGAGTAATTAATTTAAATTAAATATAAAGTAAGAAAATAAATTAAATGAGTCATAAATTGGTACTTGTGAATGAATATGCATGCTAAATGCTATATGTTATCATGTATGTTTATTGAAGGACATAAACTCTGGTTGTTAATTGTGAATGATTACAAGTGATTATTGTTTTGTATGTCTGATTGACTCAAAGAGATATATGTGAATTATATAAGTGGTTGAATTGTGATGTTTGTGTGCTAAATGTGTATCGCCTAATGAATTGAATAATAAATAAAAGAAAGAATGTATGTATGAGATGTATAACTAGAATGAGAGATAAATGAAATAAAGAAATAACTAAGAATTAGAAACGAGAGCAAGAATATATTATACTTGACCAAGTTAAACAGAGTTGGGTAAAAGCGAGGATAATTAGTATCAAGGAAGAGAATAAATTAGAAAACGAAGGAAAATGTGCTAAGTCATAAACGAAAATAAAGATTAAAAGATTTTGATGAGCATAAAAGAATTACTTAAATTATAAGAAAAAAGGAAAGGAAGAGAAGAAGAAAAAAGGAAAAGAAAGAAGGATATTGAAAATAGTGGAAAGTATATAATGTGATGATAAGTCCCTAAGTAACGAAATGAGAGAAAAGAGAATAATACAGTAAACCAGAAAAAGAGGCTAAGAAAAAGAAAAACAGAAAGAAAAAGAAAGAGAAAGAAAGGTAAAAGATAAGAATCCGATGCGGGCCTGAGAAGGCGTATCGGCATCGATGCGAGCCTGTGAGGGCGTGTCGATCAGAAAGGAAAAATAGAAGTCCGATGCGGGCTTGAGAAGGTGTATCAGCATCGATGCGAGCCCGTGAAGGCGTGTCGATTAGAAAGGAAAAATGGAAGTCCGATGCGAGCCTGCGAAGGCGTATCGGCATCGATGCGAGCCCGTGAAGGCGTGTCGAGATTGGAGCCTTACAACCATTTTTCAGGTTTTGAGTTTGGAGCTTACACAATTTCTGGCCGAGCAGGTTGAACCTCCACTACGTGGAGTATCTGTTTATTATTTACGAGTGGACTGCAGTTTTAGATATGTTAAAAACTACTATTTTGTAATTTAAAAATATGTATTAGTTGTACGCCCCTATTTGAGATATTCGGGGCATTAGGATATGTTTCTGGATAATATTTACATCGTTTTATGTTTTATAAGTTTGCTGGACTGAACAGGTTAAGCAGGTACAAAATTGGAAAATTTGGGAAAGTCCGTAAAACAGAGGAAACTTTGTCCGTTTTTCTGGAAAAATATTCTTAAGTATTTTAATTTAAAAAGAAATTTTCAAGTACTATTTTTATAAAATCCTAATTTAACTAAATAATTGTGAGGGTGTTACATTATGGTATCAGAGCAGTTTTTCCTCGGCCTTGGAGTGTGGACTCACAACTCCTTTGGGTTACTCACCAAGCGAGTAACCGATAGATAGTTAAGTAAGATGAATAGGATACATATATATATATTTATATATTTATAGGGAAACACATATAATTATAGGAACTAAGTGATAAGATTTGGAAGCGTAGTGATAGCGTTAAGCCATGGAACACAGGTTAAACTTTAATTGAATTCGGCGATGGTGTTGTCGCTTGATGGAATGTGAGGTCAGAACCGATCACTCTGATCCTTGCATCTGTTAAGTGATAATA
Organism: Crotalaria pallida; assembly: GCA_037953625.1. Classification (NCBI taxonomy): domain Eukaryota; kingdom Viridiplantae; phylum Streptophyta; class Magnoliopsida; order Fabales; family Fabaceae; genus Crotalaria; species Crotalaria pallida. The sequence continues at coordinate 33,447,382 of CM075653.1, forward strand.
TCATCAATAACCGCTCCAATGATGTTGCTTTTTATAGATGGGAGATTGGGACTCATCACCTCCATCTTCGCACCTATTCATGGTCGATGCCATTGGAAGCTCCTAACTATAACAAAAACCGATCCGAAATAGAATTTCCCAAGAAGTACCACCTTTAGGAGGAAGGAAGCCAACCAGACAGCGCCTTTCGAACTATTCATGCAGCATCCTGGAGAAAACCAAGCTGGCCTTAGGAATCCCTTCTAAATTCCATGAAGAACCAAATCAGATGTTGCTAGCCATAAAAAAAAGGGGGAAAGTTTTGACAATTCCATAAAGTCTCCACACTGAGACTAGATGATCTTAGCAATTGAGCACCAACAGGTAGTAAGATTAACCTGACCCTTAGTCTTGGAAATGATGTAAACCCCTAAGAGTGTTGGCCTACCTCGATCCATGGGCACTAAGTGTCATTCAAGCTTTATTCGTGTTTCGTTGAACCGTAAGTAATGATTCCATTCGTGCGAGTAAACCTCCATCTTCTTATTTTGATCTTCGTGGTTCTGAACAAAATTTGATGCAACGATTTCAATCCTAACCAAGTGCATTCATGTTTCAACCAACTAAGGTTGGTGAACTCTTGATTTTCCCTATGTTTGTCTTTGGTGAATATCAGACGTTCATGGAGTTCTAGTTTTGTCTACTCGATTCGGTTACCTTGTATGAATAAAGCTGGACCACTGCACGAGGTACCCTCACCGAGATCGATCAAGTCAATCATTGCTCTGTAGAAAGTACATCTATTAATGATTCCTTAATGAAAGTGCATTCTCTGGGATAATCTCCATTATCTTCTTGCTTGGCATGTACCCAGTCATGCTTCTAACCTCGACGTCTGTACGGGCATGAACCTTTCTCGACCTTGTCACCCAGCACATCCTTGATCACCTTGCAAAGATCATTAAGCTTCTCCTTGAGTGCTTTGTGTTTCTTCTTCACATCTTCACTCTTTTCGAGCCTCAAGTATCAAGTGGAAGAACTTAGAAGTAGACACGAAAATTCGCCAAATCGTAGAAATTCAATATGACCCAATGCTCCTCAACAGGTGCCATCTTCAATCTCGAAGAACCGTCAAAAAGTTAGATAGACGATCCTTAGGACTGACCAAGCCTATTATTTGACATTGACACAGCCAGGCATGTCAATGCCAAGTGGGGGAGTAAGGAACCATAGTCGGAATCCGTTACTCCTAGCTGATTAAATCTGGACGCTTAGCCGAAAGAACCTTTCCCTAATAATTGAAGTTGGTACTCACAAGTGCCGGAGTATGGACGAAGTCAACCATTAGTCCGGAGGAAATGCCTTTTTCTATGAATATCTAGTAGGAATACATTCTTTAGGATGATTTTCTTCATCTTCTTGCTTGACATGTATCTAATCACGTTATCGTCTCCAATGCCTGTATCTACCCAATTCTTGTCATGTTGGCGACCCTCTTGAACCCGCCAATCACCATAAAGTATGGAGAAAACCATATGCGGTCAGACACCACAACCTTCTCAAACTCGTCAACCCATCACGACTCTCGATTTTAAAAGAAGTGCAAGTCTTAAGGTGATAGAAATGTCAAATTCCATTAGCTTTCTTGTTCTGTATCAAGTTCATTCAAGCTTTCCTTAAGGTTTAACTCGAAGAAGGTTGTAAGGGATTGCTGACATACACCCAAGGTATGTCCTTAGTGTCGTTGGTCTAAAATAGTGTTTAATAGAACGTTCAAACGTCAAGAGTGCTTGCCAACCTCCAACCTTTGACCATCAAAAATCGTTTAAGAACTTAATAGTAAATCTGAAAGCCTTAATTAGTACCCCAATTCGTGCAAGTAGATCCCTTCTTCTTCATTCTTCTTGGTTTGACATGACCTCGAAGTAGCGATTTTTGATCACGGATCAAAGATTTCGCGCTCCAATCTACTAAACATTGAGAATTTACGATCTTCTCCTTGCTTCTTATCTTAGAATATCCATCGTTCCTGGAGTTCCAGTCTTATTTATTCGATCAAATTCCGGGAAATTTCTAGCCATAAGTTGCTACATTCTGCGAGGAGTCTTTGGATCGCATAATCTTATACTATTTTCTTAAAGCGAAGTCGCAAATTCCTCGTGAATTCCAAGGATTTTATTTCCTGTTGTTGTTAGATTCTTGCACTCTTTGTTAAGAGTCATATGAAAGGCAATCAGGAGCCGACACGTTCGATTTCCTGCTTCCTGGCATCAGAGTAAGCAGGTAAGTTGATGCTAAGTGGGGGAGGATTTCAACCCAAGAAATGGAAGATGAAACTTTAATAATAAGGAAATGGTGAATCCTATCGCGATAGAGGAGATACGTAGTGTCCGAGGACAGACATGACAATACTAAGAAGAATAGACCTAAACACATCGGAAGCGGGGAAATAGAACTGACAGGAATCCCATTAGCTGGATGGTTCTCCGCGTTACGAAGTAATCCGAATTTCGGGGACGAAATTCTTATAAGTGGGGGAGAATTGTAACATCCCCATTTTTAATTCCAAACATAATAAGAGTAATAAAAAGAAAAATAGCACTAACTAATTGATTATTGATATGGCTAAGTAATCAGTTCAATTAAAATGTTAAAAATAATTATACTATTTGAAAAGCATACTTTCTATACTTTAATATATTTTGACATTTTAAATGTTGAACTTGTTTTAAGGATTTTAAGATTTTTAACTTTATAATTTCATATAAGTACTTACTAAATGCTTACATTTTATTATTAGTATTTTTTGAGATTTACAATAATAAATAAAAAGAAAAAGAAAAAGAATAATAATAATAATAATAATAATAAATAAAAAGAAAAAGAATAATGATAATAATAATAATAATAATGTAATAAGAAAAAAAATTAAAAGAAAAAAAAATAAAAGAAGGAAGGGGGGTTCGAACAACCACCCCCCCAACTCCTTCTTCTTCCTTGTTGAGGCGCCGGCCCTAGCGCCCTCCCTCTCTCTCCACTGAACTCGCCGCCAGCCCTCCTCTCTCCCTCTCCTTCGCCGGTGCTCCGCCGCCCACAAGCGTGAGGCTCTCTCTCTTCTTCTCCTTCGTATCGTGCACCACCATCAAACTCGACCTCCCTCCTTCGACCTCCTTCTTTCCCCCGTCCTCCACCCAGCCACCAAGCCCCAATCGCCGCCGCGTCTCCCTGCCTCCCTTGGCGCCGCACCACCGCTGCGGTTGGAGGAGGCTCACAGTTCGTGAGCCAGCCTCGTCTTCTTCTCTGTCTCTCCTCCGTTTTGTCTCGTCGGTGCCACGCGAACCGCCACCAGTGAGGCCATCAGTGCCGGCCACCGTGAGTCCAGCAACCCAGGACGACATCTCCACCACCACTCACTATCACAGACCGACATCAACCGCCATTCGTCGATATCGACCGCCGACACACCGCCACGAACCCGTTCATCACCCCGGGTCACCGTTCCTTCTCGTCGGCAAGCCACGGATTGAGGTTAACCCTTTATTTTCGTCAATCGAGGTAAGGGGTTCCTTACCTTGCTTTAGGGAGTATTTTCTGATTAGTATATAATACTTGCTAAGAATATGTGGGTATGCTTGCGACTAATTATTCGGGTAATTAATTTAAATTAAATATAAAGTAAGAAAATAAATGAAATGAGTCATAAATTGATACTTGTGAATGAATATGCATGCTAAATGCTATATGTTATCATGTATGTTTATTGAAGGACATAAACTCTGGTTGTTAATTGTGAATGATTACAAGTGATTATTGTTTTGTATGTCTAATTGACTCAAAGAGATATATGTGAATTATATAAGTGGTTGAATTGTGATGTTTGTGTGCTAAATGTGTATTGCCTAATGAATTGAATAATAAATAAAAGAAAGAATGTATGTATGAGATGTATAACTAGAATGAGAGATAAATGAAATAAAGAAATAACTAAGAATTAGAAACGAGAGCAAGAATATATTATACTTGACCAAGTTAAACAGAGTTGGGTAAAAGCGAGGATAATTAGTATCAAGGAAGAGAATAAATTAGAAAACGTAGGAAAATGTGCTATGTCATAAACGAAAATAAAGATTAAAAGATTTTGATGAGCATAAAAGAATTACTTTAATTATAAGAAAAAGGAAAGGAAGAGAAGAAGAAAACAGGAAAAGAAAGAAGGATATTGAAAATAGTGGAAAGTATATAATGTGATGATAAGTCCCTAAGTAAAGAAATGAGAGAAAAGAGAATAATACAGTAAACCAGAAAAAGAGGCTAAGAAAAAAAAAAGAGAAAGAAAAAGAAAGAGAAAGAAAGGTAAAAGATAAGAATCTGATGCGGGCCTGAGAAGGCCTATCGGCATCGATGCGTGCCTGTGAGGGCGTGTCGATCAGAAAGGAAAAATAGAAGTCCAATGCGGGCCTGAGAAGGCGTATCGACATCGATGCGAGCCCGTGAAGGCGTGTCGATTAGAAAGGAAAAATGGAAGTCCGATGCGAGCCTGCGAAGGCGTATCAGCATCGATGCGAGCCCGTGAAGGCGTGTCGATTAGAGGGAAATGAAAGTCCAATGCGGGCCTGAGAAGGCATATCGGCATCGATGCGAGCCCGTGAAGGCGTGTCGATTAGAGGGAAATGAAAGTCCGATGCGGGCCTGAGAAGGCGTATCGGCATCGATGCGAGCCTGTCAAGGCGTGTCGATTAAAAGAGAATAAGAATGGAAAATGGATAAAGGATATGGAGTGTATGCAGATCACTGATTTGTGGTTGCATACACTGTGCGTAGATCTCTGATTTGGGTTTACGCATAAGAGAAAAAGGAATAAATGAATATGGAAAAGAAAAAGGGATAATGGAAATGGAAATGGATAGGGACATGTTATATATATATATATATATTAATAGAAAAGGGTAATGAGAATGGTAATGGAAAGGAAAAATGAATAATAGGATGTGAGTGAGAGAAAAGAGAATCAACAGTACATGAATAAGATAAAAGAGCAAAGGATATGGGTTTAAGAGTGGTTAAAGGAACTCTTGTTTGTGTGTGATGCATGATTGGCTTGATGATTGAAAATATGAGTTACGTGCTAAGTGTGTTTGACTTAGTAGGTCATTATGTCTAGTTAGGAACTACTTTCTACTTCATGTGTAAAGATCACCCTTACAACAATTTTTCAGGTTTTGAGATTGGAGCTTACACAGTCTGGCCGAGCAGGTTGAACCTCCACTAGGTGGAGTATCTGTTTATTATATACGAGTGGACTGCAGTTTTAGATATGTTAAAAACTACTATTTTGTAATTTAAAAATATGTATTAGTTGTACGCCCCTATTTGAGATATTCGGGGCATTAGGATCTGTTTCTGGATAATATTTACATCGTTTTATGTTTTATAAGTTTGCTGGACTGAACAGGTTAAGCAAGTACAAAATTGGAAAATTTGGGAAAGTCCGTAAAACAGAGGAAACTGTGTCCGTTTTTCTGGAAAAATATTCTTAAGTATTTTAATTTAAAAAGAAATTTTCAAGTACTATTTTTATAAAATTCTAATTTAACTAAATAATTGTGAGGGTGTTACACACTTGATATATTTTGAGAATATAATATGATCATTTTACTATGTTTCCGCAAACTCTGATTTTGTTAGTCAACCTCATTATTAATCAAGTGTTTGTGAAAAGGAATTTAGCAGAAAAGGGAAAATTCTTATTTTCAGATCTTTTTCCAACGATAACAAGTCCAAGTATTCATAAACTGATTACTTTTCCTATAAAGTAAGATGATATACAAGGAGTGTTACATCTAATACTTAGGAAAATTCTAGGCTTCCCTCTACTCACACAAATACACGGCACACACACATGTATATACACATACATACATTTTCACATACACATATCATAGCAACACATACATTCTCATACACGTTATACATACAAGAGCGTACATACATATACATGCACACACATAGAAAATAAATTTTCTTCCTTATAAAACCATTCATGTATAAAATCATGATTCCTTTTAAAATACCAAAAATATCAAACACATATTTGTAGAGAACAAATCACCTTCTCATAAAATAAATCTTGCTTAAAATTCACAATTTCTTTAGAGCATAAAAATATTAGGCACACAATTATTTTCCCAAAACTCAACTTTTGAAACTCATGACTTTATTTCATGAAAATCATTTCTTAAAAATCATTTTCCACTTTGAAAACGTGAATTAAGAAAATTATTTAAGAAAATATTCTTTCAAAAACATTTTTCTCAAAATAAATCTCTTTAGTATTTTAATTCAATACGAGGAATTTGCGGGGTGTTACAATTATTACTTGAAAACTTTATTTTAAATCACTTGAAGACATTTTTAAAGTTAAGAAACAAGTTCAAGCAACTCTGGACAACGAGGAATCATTTTACAAAAATCATTTTGATAAAACCCCGAAAACAGCGTAAAAACACTCTTTGTTTTAAATAACTCTTTTATTCAAAATTAACACTTTAAAACTCAAGTCTTTATCATAAAGCAAACTTTGGACAGCATAAACACCATTTAAAAATCTCAAATAAATCAAATCAAAATATTTTAAAATCAACAAATTTCAAAGTCAATTACGCACTCAATTATTTTCAAACATCATCTTAACACACAACAACAAGTCACACTTCATTAGTTAATTATAGGCATATAATCAACTTAGTCAATATCAAAGTAATCATACAACTCACAAATAATTCATTGTCACAACACCAAAAACACTGATGCATGCATGCATTCATACACTGAATTGAGCCAAGATTTAGACCAAACATATTTATATTCATTTTTCTTACATTAACCACTTAAATCCTTTTCAAAAATCATTATATAAATTTACTTTCATGCAACTTAATTTATTAGACTCATCTACCCTACATGGCCGATTCAATTTCAAGAAAACAAGTTAAGAATTCACACATTTCAAACACATAAATTTACTTAATTTATTTCAAATACTTAAACTCCATTTTCTTTTTCATGAAACAAATTTATTTACTCTTTCTTTTTACCCTCAACCGAATGCACATATACACACATATATTCATTTAAACACAACACTTTTCCAAAATCCTTTAGTTCATTTATTTTATCTTTGATCAAAAACCGAATAGAAATTAGATTTCCACAACATAATTTCAAACAATTTAATCTAACAATATTTCACAAAACATACTCATGATTTTTATGTCATTTTTTTGAAAAGGAATCCTAGTCTATTCTATATGCATAGGCCGAATCTTATTATGGCAAAAACAAGGTTTTAAGTTTACCTTTTCAACATGCAAAACACAAAATTCTTAAATCAAAAGAAGTTAGCATGCATGTGTCCTTTCCTTTTTCATGGAGACAAGACATGATTTCCTAACTCTAGGCTTAGACTGAATGCACATTACTTAAAAATCAAAGGTTGACTTCAAACCTTTTAACATGCAAGATCACAAAACATGAATCAATGTCAAAAATCATTTTCCAAAAACTTATTTCTTTAGTTTCTTTGTAAAACCGTGAGGTCCATTAGGAAAATAAAATCTTTTCATTCAAAAACCACATGCATGCACCTAGATCTTGTAGATCAAGTCATGAAATCAAATATAATAGCACAAATCAAAGATAAAAATTATTTGATAACTGGATTGGTGTAGATGTTTGGCGCACCAGCTTTCCGCACTGGCTGCGCTGGCTGGCCTATGCCTTCCGCAACAAGAGGCGTGCGCATCTGGTGTATGCAACGATGGCTGCGTGCGTATACAATGTTTGGTTGGAGCGCAACAGGAGATTGTTCAATGGCACAAACAGGACACCTGCTCAAGTTTTTGTTCTCATGAAAAACGACCTTGCAACCAGATTTTTTGTTCATTTTGATTCAATTAATAAGTATTGTAATCATGTCATAGCATCTAGAATCCAGGCAGAATTATAATGCTAGACTAGATTTTCTTAGCATACTTGGTTGATTTGCTTTTGTTTAGGGCAATGTCCAACCCTACATAGTAGGTGGGGATGTTACCTAAACATTGTTGGATATTGAGTTGTAATTTTGTGCGGTTTTTGGTTAATGAATTTTTATTTACCAAAAAAAAAAGATAAAAATTATTTTGAGTAAGAAGAAGTCAAAACTGTGATGATCATTGAAGAAAATCAAGTCCTTGGTTTAAAAGCAACATGCATGGTTTCAAAAGCATAATTTTTTTTCATAAATCAAAACAAGATTAAAGCTTTTAAAGGTCCAAACCCAAAAATCAAAGTTTTATCAAAACCAAATCAAAATCAAACATTTCAACAACTCAAATTAATTTTTCTAAACATGAGACTAACATGCAATTACTTAGATCAAATTAAAAAGCATCAAGACTTAATCTTTAGGTCATGGCCGAATTACTTAGCTTAGGTTCTATTTATTTATTCTAAAAAAAATTCAAGATCAAAGTGCAATCAACACATGCATGTACTCAAGACAACCAAAATCATCATCAACTAACATGCAACACCAAAGATCCAACTTTATTGTCAAGTAAGCTAAGATCATTCATTCATTTATCAAATAAACTCATAAATACTTCACAAATCACGGTTTTAAGCAAGAAATTTAAACATGCAAAGAGACTTTATTTTAGATCCACAAAAATCTCAACAAATCTTTAGATCTAGAGGATTTAGCTTGAAAAACTTTAAGATCTTTCATGAAAGCCTTAAACGAGTTATAGAGTCCGTTGATTAGAAGTTTACAAGTTATTTTTAGCTTTAAAAATCTATGATCAAGCACAAACACACTTGTACTCATCATGTAAACTTAGAAAATTAACATGCAAGAAAAGATAAGAAGAAAATTCACAAAACTAAAAAAAGAAACCTAACTATTACAATTTCTTCATGATCCTTCGAAATACCCACCAAGATTAAGGTCTTCTAGCTTCTAATGTCTTGGATCTTCAAGGAAAATTCTAGGTTTTGGTGTTGATTTCCTCTTCTTCTTCTCTACTCTAACTCACAGCCTCCCTCTTCCTTTCTTACTCTCTCTCTCTTTCTTTTCTAAGAGCTAAAAGGAAACTCTTAGAAGTTGTGTTTAGGAAATGTGGGAAGAAATGAAAAGGAAATGAGGTGAAAATGAAGAAATGGGGTAGCCAACACTTCTCACCACTCGGCTATATATAGGCAAAGGTAAGGTCATGAGATTTTTCCTCTTTTGTCCTTGATTTGGTTTTGGGTTAATGTGTGTCAAGGAGGGGCGATTTTGGCAACCCAATAAGTTGCATGGGTAGAGATTATCAATTCTAAGGAGACAATAAGAAGTGAATCAAGGAACTAGGTTCCTTTAGGCTTAATCACTCTTTAGCTTCTAGTTAGGGTTTTTCTACACATCTAGTTTCTTTATGGTTCTAATCCTTAGCCTACAAGCTTCTTATCCTTAAATTAAAATGAAAATCATGGCATGCATACACATACACACACGTATCACACACATAAACACACATACATGCATTATCATATTTTTATTTCTTAATCATTTATACTCTAAAACATATAATCACCAAGTTTACATAATAATTCAAACACTTTCAAGAAATCACATTAACACCATCATATATCAAACATATATAAATCAACACACAAATACAGAAAATAAATCACTCTCTCATAAAATGACTCTTGTTTAAAATTCACCATTTCTTTAAAGCATGAAAATATTGAACACATAATTATTTCTCAAGACTCAACTTTAAAACTCATAACTTCTGAAAACCATTTCTTTAAAATCACTCAACACTTTGAAAACGTGAATTAGGAAAATCATTTAAGTAAACACCCTTTCAAACACTTTTCTCAAAATAAATTTCTTTAGTATTTTAAATTAATACGAGGAATTTGCGGGGTGTTACATTCTCCCCAACTTAAAGATTTCTCGTCCCCGAGAAATACGTTGTGGATTGGGCAGCAGGGCACAAAATTCTAACGTCACCTTGATTTCCATAAGAACATTCTCATTTCGTTGTGTGGCCGTGTTCCCTTTTGCTGGTCTAATTCACCTTGTCGTTCTCCTCATTTGCTGCTTTCAGACGGAGAAATTGCACTTTCACAATCGCTTGCGTGTCGAATCGGGTCAAGTCCATCGGACTAACCGGAGAAGACGTCGCTCCCTTAGCTGCTCGTTGTCACAGAAAGTCCAACCATAGGTATGGACTTAGGGAAAATCAAGCAAACAAAATTTCATACATCTCCAAAAGTATGGGGTTTCACCTAAAAATCCTCAGATATTCACTATTTTCTACAACTTAGGTTCTTACTATCTCACAACAATCACTCCTTCCATCCGTTCTCCTTCTAACTCTAAGGTTTGCGTCTACCATTTCTCTATCTTAAGGGGATTCTATCATAACTTGGGTTTACTTACTCCTTCAAATACCTCACTTTTCTCCTTAAATTCATTCTACACATTAATCCAGCCTATCAATTTCACCATCTAGTCCTCGGATTATGGAGTATGGAATTTCTAATCCTCAAACTTCCCTCAGAATTTCCTCTAATGACCGGTAATATACACCTCTTTTCTTCCTTGTGACTCCCCAACTTTGATCTAACTTATAACTAAATCCACTGTGATCCTATATCCTCACTTAACTTAAACCATTTATCCTTCCTTAATCGTTCAAGCCTAAACTATCTGGGTAACTATGGCACTTCTAATTCCACAAGTTGGACTAATGAGTCTTAAATAGGATTGATAAGGCTACAGGTGGATAATAAGGCTCATGAAGAAAAGGGTCGAATCTTAACAATACTAACTGTTTTGTTGAAGCAATTCAACAAACACGGAGGTCTAGGGATAATATTCTATATCCTTAAAGGTAATAGCTTTCCTGGTACCAAAGGTGCGCTAATATCAACAACTTAGGCCTATCAATCAAGGATATAACATCACTAGGGTTTTAATCCTGGGATCTATTCACTTCCTACTTGGCCTACTTCCTTTCACATTATCGGACCAACAGGTTCCTAACACAGTCGGCACTAGACCACAAACAAAGCCTCATATCCTATAAAGGAGAGAACTTACTCCTATGTTCTTATCCTCACACTAGCAAACACACAAAGTCACACAAACAAAGCATGTAAGCCCATGCTTAAGGCCACTAAGGATTACCATAAGCTCTTATACCATTCTGTAATAGCGCGATTTTCGTAAATCAAAATAATTAACTTTTATTCATTAAGGTTGCAAAAAAGAGGCCAATTTTTTTTTTTTTTGTAAAACGTTTTTAAAGTATTTGAAAACGTTATTGAAAAGTTCTTGGTGTTCTTCAACACTCTCTTTTGAAAACCGAGTTGTTACTAAAACCAAAACTTATCCACTTGGGTTTACAGAAACATTTTTCCGGAAAATGGTTTAGTTCCAATTCAAAGTAATTCTTTAAATCTCATTAAAAAAGCCATCGAACATTTCTCACAAAGTTGTATAAAAAGTAGGCATACTTCAGAATAAGTTACATCAAGAGTTCAACACTTAGGTAATCCTTGACTCAAAACATTCACCACAAACTTAAACTATAGTCCTACTCATAAGCGTTCTTATTGAAGACAATTGGGTGAAGTCCCTCTTTCTTCTTGCGTCCTCTTCTTGTTCTCGATGATGATGCCGCCCGTGTTGCTAGTTCCTCTTTGCTATTGGACTCCAATTCCACTCCCTCCAGAGGAGTCGACTTTCGCCGAGTCTCGTACTGAATCTTCTCTTTATAGTTCTTATATCCTTGTACCGTGACTTGTCCCAAGTGCGGCTCCAGATTAGCTCCACTCAGTTGATGCTCCGGATCGGGGATCGCAATCTGGGTGTAACCGGTCCATATCTAACCGCAGGGAGTGCACTTCCATCCTCTTCCATACTTACTCCATGTGGTGATGTCCATTCGATACTTCATCTGCTCGTTGAGATATCAGCAGCACCGATATGCCAACGAACAAGAGAGAGTAAGCGATCCGAACGACGCATCGTCGACGGTGTGGAATTACAATAGGCAATATAGTAGGACCATACAAACATACAATGCAACATAAAGACACACAACAATCAAGCATATCATTATCATTATTATCTTTCATCATTACCCTCCTTATTATCATTCTTCATTATCTTTCCAAACTTAATTTCACTTCTCATAATCATAATTTCTTTCTCTTTCAGTCTTATCAATTCACATCCTTCCTGGATTCGGGAAATTACGAGATATCATCAGGGTATTCACTTCGTCCTCGGCTACCACTCACGTCTACATTTCCTCGGTCATCCACCCAACCTAGTTAGAAGCAAACAGGAGTACAGGACCTTTACCGTGCGGGCACGACAGCTATCTCACAATCAGTTGGCCCTAGGCCAGGAGGACTACAGCCTCAAATCATATCATATCAATTCATATATATAATCAATGCACACTGTCTCATCTCACAGTGGAAAACAAGATGCCCCACTCCAGTCCCTCTCACTATTCATGATTTGCAATCTAGGGGGCGACAGTATATTTCTAGTGGGCCCGCAGAACATACCACGGCATTGGACCCAGTCCCTACCACGTTCGTATGCCACATGTGGAGTTCATTCTGCCTAGAGACATACTCTAGACTTCTTGACGTTTGATGAGCATTTTATTTCCCATTTTTCCTTGCATTATTTTACTCCTATTATTGATACTTGTTGCCTATTTGACATTGTTTAGCTTGATTTAGTGATTTAGAGTTTATTGGACTAATATTCTGAATATTGTTTAATTTGGGATTATTTAGCCTAATTAATTCTATTTCTATTTTCAGGTCATATTTGGCACAAGGGCTTTTTGGACATTTTGGGAATGAAGATTTAATTTTGGAAGAGAAGATATATGATGAAGTGAAGATTGTAATCTATCTTTAGGATTAGTTGAGATTTAGTTATATCTTTTAAGATTTAGATTTTATCTATAAGATATTTTTTAGATTTAATTTAGAGATAAGCTTTCCTTAGGATTTGGGCCCATGATTTAGGCCCGTTTTGTGATTTAAAAAGCCAAATTCGTGTAAACCCTTGGGAGAGAGCTTCCATTCACGTTTTTTACATTCTCTCTCATAGAGAAGGCTTAGTTTTGCTCTCCAAGCTTGTGGAGGCTGCTAGGGTTTCTCTCTCTTCTCTTTTCTACACGTTTTTGGTATTTTTCTTCATGGGAGGCTAAACTCTTAGGTTAAATCCCTTTGGTAATGTATCACATACTCTTGAGGTTTTGTTCTTAATGCTATTTCGTTTTTATTCACTGTTTTCATGCTTATTGATATGTTATGGTTCGCTTAGTTCCATTATATAGAGATAATCCATGTGTATGAATGCTTAATTTATGCAAACTCGTAAAAACTCCATGCTTTGGCTTTTAATGCTTAATTAGAGGTTTGGGTTTTGGGGTGAGAATTGAATTTTCGCTTAGTATTTAATTCTCACGAGTTGGACAGTGAAGAGGAAAGAAATTGATCTTTTGTGACGGATGATAGAGTTGTGAACGCGAGCCAAAGGGGTTTATCCGCTTTTCCTTATCTGTTTCTTCGTTTTGATTTAATTCTGTTTTGATTTCAATTATTCAATATTCAATAAAAAAAAAAACCCCCTGTTTTCTATGCATACTATGTGTTCGACCTTTTGCTTGATAAGATATTCCTTGGGAGACGACCTAGGAGTCACTTCCTAGTACTATACTTAAACTGTTTTTATTTGTATCGGGTACGGCCTCGATCAAATTTGGCGCCGTTGCCGGGGAATATCGGCTCTTGCCAAAGGTCATTAGTAGTTAGTTAGTGTCGTAGTTAGTATAGTTATTATAGTTATTATAGTGTGTCGTGTCTGTTTTAGGGTCTAGTAGTCAATTCTGATAACCGGTTGAAGTTGCACTGTTTGCTGTTTTGCTATTTTGTTGCAATTAGTGTATTTGATTGATTCTGTGGTTGCTAGTTCACATAGTTGTGGGTGGAATTTTTGCACGACAATTTATATCCACACTACTTTTATCATATAAAAAGGTTTCGAGGCACCACGATCACTCAGATCATCACTGGTTGTGAGTTCCAGAAAAATTTTCCAAGTTTTAGCAGCACTTTCTTCAAATCGTCGCAACTTTTGACCCGTAACTCAGAATTTGACGAATTTTATATCAAATCGAAGGGAATTTTCTGAATAATTTGATTTTTCTCACTTTGTTAGAAAACTCCTTCGTCTGGATCCTGAAAAAGCCGTTTTACTATTTCTTTTTTATTTTACAAGTTTTATTTTCTTAGTTTTTGGTCTCTGATTTAATTTTTTGACTTGGTTCCCTTTTGAATTTTGTCCTCAAACTTTTTGTGGTATGTTTTCATGATTTTAGGGTGCTGAAAAAAATAAAGAAAAAAATTTTAAAAAATAAAAAAATTTTGTTCCCTATTTTGGTCATGTATATTAGTGACAGTTTGCTATGCTTAATGGTGTTCTGTTCAGTGCATGACTAGGGGCAACCCAAACTACTTTCATCCATATAACCCTGAAATTGATAGAACTTATCACAGACTAGTTAGACAAAATAGGAACCAGTCCATAGGTAGTGAGTCTATTGAGTCTTTACATAGTGAGTCTGCTTCTTTTTCTTCTATTCCTATAAATTCTGATTCTTATTCTGATTATTTTGAAAATATGGCTCAACCTCCACCACGTGAGAGGACATTGAGGGAGCTGGCTGCACCTGTTTTCACTATTGAAGATTTGTGCATCCAGTATCCCGATGACCCGTATGAGCTAAGGTCTGGACTAATTCATTTGTTGCCCAAGTTTAATGGTCTTGCAGGTGAGGATCCTCATAAACATCTCATGCAGTTCCATATTGTCTGTGCTACTATGAAACCACATGATGTGCAAGAGGATCATGTTTGTCTTAAGGCATTCCCACACTCCCTAGAAGGGCTAGCCAAGGATTGGTTGTACGATCTGGCCCCTGGTTCTATCACAGTCTGGGATGACCTGAAGAGGGTATTTTTGGAGAAATTCTTCCCTGCATGCAGAACAACAGCAATCCGAAAGGATATATCAGGCATCAAGCAACAAAGTAGAGAAAGTCTCTATGAGTATTGGGAGAGATTCAAGAGACTGTGTGCGAGCTGCCCCCACCATCAGATCTCAGAGCAGCTGCTTATTCAATATTTCTATGAAGGTCTCAACCTCATGGAGAGAAACATGCTTGATGCTGCAAGTGGTGGTGCCCTAGGAGACATGACACCTTTAGAAGCCAGAGTCAAGATTGAGAAGATGGCTTCCAATTGTCAACAATTCCATGCAAGGGGCAACAGCGATGCAATCATAGTGAGAGGAGTGAATGATGTTGGCACAAGTTCTGGTAAGGTTGAGAAGCTTGAACAGAAGATAGATTCACTTACAACTTTGGTCACTCAATTGGCCATCAACCAGAAGAAGTTGTCCCTGCCTGCTAGATTATGTGGCATATGCACATCCGCTGAGCACCCCACAGATGCATGTCCTTCTGAGCAGCAGCCCACGACTGGTGCTGACCAACCTCCGCCATATGCCGCCAACATCTTCAACAGTAGAAACCAGCAGCCACAGAACTTTGATCTCTCTACCAATAGATACAACCCTGGTTGGAGGAACCATCCCAACCTGAGATGGTCTGATCAGCAGCAACCTTCACAGGTTCAATTTCAGAACAATTCTAGACCACCATATGTACCTCCTCCAGTCCAGCAACAGAGACAACAACAGGCTAATTCTGCACCACCAGCTCCTAGTACTGAGCAGCAGCCTTCATTGGAAGAGCTGATGAAACAGATGACCATGCAAAATCTCCAATTCCAACAGGAAACTAGAGCATCCATTCAAAGACAAGAGGCCTCCATTCAATCTTTGACCAATCAGATGGGACAGATGGCAACAGCAATCAACACTATGCAATCTCAGAATTCTAACAAGTTGCGAGAGGTGCGTTCTTTTCTTGGCCATGCAGGTTTCTATCGCAGGTTTATTCAGAACTTTAGCAAGATAGCCCTTCCACTATCCAACTTGCTTCAAAAGGATACCGCATTTGAGTTTGGAGACCAATGCAAGAAGGCATTTGATGAGCTAAAGAGAGCACTCACCACCACTCCCATCATCCAACCACCTGACTGGACTCTCCCATTTGAGCTCATGACCGATGCCTCGAATTATGCTTTGGGAGCAGTTCTCTCCCAAAGGGTTGGTAAGATGTCTCATGTGATTTATTATGCATCTAGGACTTTAGATTCAGCACAAGTTAATTACACCACAACTGAAAAAGAGTTGTTAGCCATTGTCTTTGCACTTGATAAGTTTAGATCATATCTATTAGGTTCTAAGGTTGTGGTGTATACTGATCATGCTGCTCTGAAGTATCTTTTGAAAAAGACAGATTCCAAACCTAGGTTGATTAGATGGATGTTGCTCCTCTAGGAGTTTGATCTTGAGATTCAGGATCGGAGTGGTGCACATAACCTTGTCGCAGACCACTTGAGTAGAATAGAGAGAGAGGAGGATGCATTTCCTATCCGGGATGACTTCCCGGATGAGCAGCTTTTAGTTTTGCATGTTTCACATCCCCCTCCCCTTATTCCTTGGTTTGCTGATATTGTAAATTATATAGTTGCATCTGTTTTTCCACCCTTGGCATCCAAAGCTCAAAGAGACAAATTGAAGAGCGATGCCAAGTATTATGTATGGGATGACCCCTATTTGTGGCGTTTTTGCAGTGATCAGGTCATTCGTAGGTGCATTCCAGACCAGGAGATCCAATCGGTTCTCCAATTTTGCCATGCTTCACCAGTGGGAGGCCACCTTGGCACTCAAAGGACAGCACGAAAGGTGCTGGATTCTGGATTTTATTGGCCTACCATCTTCAAGGATGCAAGCAAAATCTGCAGCTCATGTGAGCAATGTCAAAGGGCAGGAGGCGCCCTATCTTGGAGGCAACAGATGCCGCAACAACCTATGTTGTTCTGTGAGGTGTTTGATGTCTGGGGTATAGATTTCATGGGTCCCTTTCCTGTTTCTTTTGGTTTTTATTATATCTTACTTGCTGTGGATTATGTATCCAAATGGGTGGAAGCTAAGGCCACCAGGACTAATGATGCTCAGGTTGTTGTAGATTTTGTCAGGACTAATATCCTTTGCAGGTTTGGCATACCTAGAGCCATAGTCAGTGATCAAGGCACACACTTCTGCAATAGATCCATGCAAGCTTTGCTCAAGAAGTATGGGGTTGTGCACAAAGTTTCTACACCATATCACCCCCAAACCAATGGGCAAGCTGAGATTTCAAACAGAGAGATCAAGCGGATTTTGGAGAAGATGGTGAAGCCTAATAGAAAGGATTGGAGCACACGATTGGAGGATGCTCTATGGGCCCATCGGACTGCTTACAAGGCACCCATAGGGATGTCACCTTATCGGGTTGTTTTTGGTAAGGCATGCCACCTGCCTGTGGAGATAGAGCACCGTGCATATTGGGCTGTGAAGCAATGTAACTTAGCTCTTGATCAAGCGGGTGAGGAGAGGAAGCTGCAGTTGAGTGAGCTAGATGAGATCCGTTTGGAGGCCTATGAGAACTCCAAGTTCTACAAAGAGAAGACCAAGAAGCTCCATGATAGCTCAATTTCCAGAAAGGAGTTCTTGGTTGGTCAAAAAGTGTTGCTCTACAACTCTAGGCTTGGACTCATGAGTGGAAAGCTTCGCTCTAAATGGATTGGACCGTTTGTAGTCACCCAGGTGTTTCCTTATGGCACTGTGGAGATCAAGAGTGAGTCCACAAACAAGAGCTTCAAAGTCAATGGTCACCGACTCAAGCCTTTCCTCACTACCCCTTCTTTGGATGATGCACCTGTGGAGGAGGCCTCATTGGTCGACCCCATTTTTGACCCACCATGATTTCGGGAGTCTTCTTTTCTCCTTCCTTACTCTTTTTATTGCACTTGTCTATATCTGTCTGATTCTGCTATTTGTGTTCCATTGAGGACAATGTGTGATTTAAGTGTGGGGGGAGAGTAGTTTAGGTTGCATATTTTTGCTTTGATTTTTTAGGTTTTGCTAAGTTTTGGGCATTTTCTTGCATGTTTTTGCTTCATTTTAGTAGAGTCTTGGTATCTTGTGTCTAAATTCATGCATTTCTGTGTGTAAAGTTGCTTTTGATAATTAAGAGGTGGTAACACTGTGATAGAATTGTCCCTTTTGTGAGGATTTGAGCCTTAATTGTGGGTGGATTGCTATATATGCCACCTAATTTTTCTTTCATGTGTGATTGCACTCTGGATTACTTGCACTCTAGAACTTGACTTGACTCTTGTTGATACTTGATATTCCCATGCACATTTTGAAATGATTTAGGCATTGTTTTTTTTCTTGAATAAGCCACTAGCCATATGAGCCTACCTTGAATGAATTTATCCTTTGATAGCCCCTTTGAGCCTTTATATCCCTTTTCTTTGTTCTTTAGCTCATTACAAGCCTATGACTGAAAAACCATGATTGTCCTAACCTTAGGGAATGTTGGAGCTTTGGAATTGTTTTGGGAATGGGTATTAAGTAAGCGAGGGTGCTTTGTTCTTCAACTCTTGTGAGTTCTGGGTTTTGCCTGTATGGTCGGTGATGTAATTATGGCTTTATCTCATTATGCCATTTTTGTTGTTTCTTCTTTCCTTTCGTTCATGAAGTTCTGCAATGAAAAAAAAATTGAAAAAATGAATGATGAAAAAAAAAAAGAAAGAAAGAAGAAGAAGAAAAAAAAAAGAAAAAAAAATGGAATAAAAGGTTGATTGAGGCATGGAGGATTGGAATTAGAGGTTGTTGTTATGTTTACCATTTCATTCTAGGGTGGATTGTGCTTATTTTTTTTACTTGTTCCCCATTGCTCCTCTATTCCCTGGGTTTTAGCTACATTTCCCATATTTTTATCCTACCTTGTCCTTGGCCCCATTACAACCCTGAAAAGACCTTTTGATCTTAATGTGCATGTGTATTGATTGTTGATGTTAGAGGCTTGTCAAGCTTATGGTTGTGTTTGTTTTTCATGATGTGCCTTGAGTGTAAAAACTGATTAACCTTAAACACTTGAGTGTAAACACTATTGAGTGATCCTTGTGAGTTTCTATCATCTTTGTGACTACCCTCTTGATGTCATTGGTTTTCTTTGCATATTTGAAATAATTGGATGATGTTCATGAATGCCTTGATTCTTTGGTCCTTATTTTCTTCGTGTGCTCGATTTTGCCCATTTCTTTGCATTTCCTAGAATTCATTGTGAAGTATGTAATCTCTTAGGTTTGCATTCATTAGTTTTAGTAATCTTGTTACATGATTCACTTTGGTGCATATTGATTTTCTCAGTCCTAATTCTTAGTTTTGCCCAGGAGTGCAAAAGGATAAGTGTGGGGGTATTTGATGAGCATTTTATTTCCCATTTTTCCTTGCATTATTTTACTCCTATTATTGATACTTGTTGCCTATTTGACATTGTTTAGCTTGATTTAGTGATTTAGAGTTTATTGGACTAATATTCTGAATATTGTTTAATTTGGGATTATTTAGCCTAATTAATTCTATTTCTATTTTCAGGTCATATTTGGCACAAGGGCTTTTTGGACATTTTGGGAATGAAGATTTAATTTTGGAAGAGAAGATATATGATGAAGTGAAGATTGTAATCTATCTTTAGGATTAGTTGAGATTTAGTTATATCTTTTAAGATTTAGATTTTATCTATAAGATATTTTTTAGATTTAATTTAGAGATAAGCTTTCCTTAGGATTTGGGCCATTATTTAGGCCCGTTTTGTGATTTAAAAAGCCAAATTCGTGTAAACCCTTGGGAGAGAGCTTCCATTCACGTTTTTTACATTCTTTCTCATAGAGAAGGCTTAGTTTTGCTCTCCAAGCTTGTGGAGGCTGCTAGGGTTTCTCTCTCTTCTCTTTTCTACACGTTTTTGGTATTTTTCTTCATGGAAGGCTAAACTCTTAGGTTAAATCCCTTTGGTAATGTATCACATACTCTTGAGGTTTTGTTCTTAATGCTATTTCGTTTTTATTCACTGTTTTCATGCTTATTGATATGTTATGGTTCGCTTAGTTCCATTATATAGAGATAATCCATGTGTATGAATGCTTAATTTATGCAAACTCGTAAAAACTCCATGCTTTGGCTTTTAATGCTTAATTAGAGGTTTGGGTTTTGGGGTGAGAATTGAATTTTCGCTTAGTATTTAATTCTCACGAGTTGGACAGTGAAGAGGAAAGAAATTGATCTTTTGTGACCGATGATAGAGTTGTGAACGCGAGCCAAAGGGGTTTATCCGCTTTTCCTTATCTGTTTCTTCGTTTTGATTTAATTCTGTTTTGATTTCAATTATTCAATATTCAATAAAAAAAAAAACCCCCCTGTTTTCTATGCATACTATGTGTTCGACCTTTTGCTTGATAAGATATTCCTTGGGAGACGACCTAGGAGTCACTTCCTAGTACTATACTTAAACTGTTTTTATTTGTATCGGGTACGGCCTCGATCAACGTTTCACCGTCATCGTCCACCCCTAATGCAATCTCCTCCTAAGTATCCGCAAATACTTATGGTTCCTTCATCTCCACTACTTCGCACTATCATAAAAGTCTTTAAAAGTCTTTTATCTTTTTAATTAACCTAAGGTCGGCTCATTCTTCGTGCATCCCTTCAATGAGTCCCGACCACTAACTTGGCACAATCTTTCTCTCATCATTTCTCACATAGCACAGAGCTGGGATCACATCAACAACTCACATCTCATTTCTCAATCTTTCTCTCAAACTCTTATTTCATAATCTTTTCTCAAAACAATCTTTTCGAAAATATCATTTCACAAAATCTTCTTTCACAGACTTTCACAAAATTTTGTTTTCACAACTTTTCTCCAAAAATGTTATTTCAAGAAGATTTTCAAAAATATCATTACGAAAAGAAGACCTTCTCAAAATATTATTTCGAAAACTTCCTCAAAACCCCATTTCAAAACTTTCGTAAAAGTATCTTTTCTCAAAGTTTCTAAAAATCTCCTTTTGAAAACCTTTCGCAAATTTAATTTCAAAACTCTTCTGAAAACATTTCGTTTACAATTCTCCTCAAAAACTTCTTTTCAAAAACCTTTTCAAAAGTTTCTTTTCACAAACCCTTTTTAAAAGTTCCCTTTCACAAATCTTTTCAAAACATTACTTTTCACAAACCTTTTCAAAAACCTTTTTCAAAAATAATGTTTTTGCTGAGCGCTAATGGAGGAGCAAGCTCAACTCAACACTAGTCTCAGTCAAAAACAAAAACAAAGGAGCCAAGCTCCACTCAAATCACAACTCGCTTCCATGACAGCATTACTCTTCCCAGCTCTGGCTCATTCTCATCATTATCATCATTTCTTTCCCCAATCTCAACTCTTTCTCTTTTCTAATCCATCTTATCTCTTTACTTCTTATTCAATTTCCTTCCTTTTCATTTTCTTATTCAGGACGTATCAGACGTCCATCAGTATGTTACTCATTTAAATCAACAGTAATAAATGTCATCAGGTATAATTAAATAAAGACATAAAAGCATACTATCAATCACACAACAACAATGTGGCCTTTGTCACCTTCGTATAAGTGGCCACTCAACACAAACAATTGCCACTTATACTACTGACTCCGAACCACTTAGTTCCGATCTTTGAGATGATACGAAACGTCCTAATATATCACCTAACTACCATGGTGTCTTAGGAAAGCTTCTCTCTCACCCGAGGTCCAGCTATTTAATGGGTACCGTCTCCTCGAATCCTTCTTGCTGCCAGCTGCCCCTGTAACATCCCAAATTTTAAACCCAAAGACGAATAAATAAATAATAGTTAGAATAAATGAAATAATGATAATAAACTACAAATAGGTTTTAAAAGAAGTGTTTTAACATTAGGAAAGGATAACAATAATAATAATAATGTTAGAAAAGAAAGGAGCATTAAATTGAAGTTAGGAACAAGCCGGAAAATAGATAATTCGGTACTAAAACATAACATAGGGTAGAAAATCCAAATAAAATATTTAAGACTCAAAACACAATTCCCACCGTTGGATATGAAGGTATGATTTTTAGGAAGTTGCTCGTCAAATTTGAGCAAGATCCGACGGTTAACGAAGAAGTTATAGCACGGTCAACCCCGAGTCAACATACTCTCGCCCAGGCGCGAGTAGCCGCGCCCCAGGCGCGCTTGGCGCATCAGACATGAACCAACTGGGCCCTCGCGCTCAAGCGCGGAGGGTGGCGCTTAAGCGCCGGTTCATTTAAATGTCGTGTTGCAGGAGGGTCGAGACCCCATTTCTTTTCCCCTCCTCCATCAGCTCCGGTCACCTGCTCCACGACCCCCCACCGTCGATCTCCTCCGGTGCCACCCTGAGCAGCCGCCGCCGTGACTCTCCCTCTCCTTCAAACCGTCACTCTTTCTCTCTCTTCTTGGATCCCTCATCTCTTCCTCCTCCCTCCTCCGGCCACCAAGCCGCCACCACCACCACTACAACCGCCACCGCCCTTTGAACAACCACCCACCACCATCAAGACCTCTCTCTTTCCCTCACCACCGATTCCCAATCTCTCTCTCTCACCCACGAGCCTTCTCTGTCTCCACGGACCACACTGGCGTCGTTACCGACTCGTGACCGTGCCGGGCTTTTGTCGAGTACACCGAAGCTTGAAGCTCTTGCCTAGGAACAGCCATGATCGTGTTAGCACCGGCGTCGACCGTCATCGACCCCTTCATCACCTCAGGTCGCTAAAGCTTCACGGATCGCTGCTCCCTCTCCGAAGTTGAGGTTATCCCTTTACTTTTGTCAACCGAGGTAAGAGGGTTCGCGTTACCTTTACTTGAGAAGTAAATTCTAGGATGCTATAGTGGTAGTTAAGAATAGGGTAATTAAAAATTATGTTAATGAACCTTAGGGTACTCCCCGTTGATATAGATAAAATAAATAAAATTGTGACGAGAAACCATACCTTAGGGAATAAAATGTATATACCTAGAATAAGGTCCGGAGTGAATGAGAGTGTTAGGACATCAAAAGAGTTAATGTAGAATGAAAATGTAGAAAAGCACAAAATAAAACCAAGGGGAACTGTTAGGGAGAACCAACGAAACGTGAGAGTAAAAGAATAAAGAATAATTGTGTTAGGCAAGGAGAGCTATTAAACTAAAAGTAAGGAAAAGGAGGAATTTAAAATGCGAATACGATAAGTATGGGCGGAGTGGACATAATTAGGAGTTGTTGGAAAATTAGAAAAATAGGAACGAAGCAATAAACTAAATTCAATTATAAAAAGGAAACAGGTAAAAGAAACTAGGGAAAAGATAATAAATCGAAATGAGAGGATGTCATGATGAAAGTTAGAATAGAACGGTGTAATAAAATAGGGAAACCAAGTGGAGTTAATAGGGTAGTTAAATAAAATGAAATTAATGAAATAGGGATAATAAGTTAAGTAATAATGTGAGTTGATAGAGTAGTTAAATAAACTGGAGTCAATGAAATAGAAATAACAAGTTAAGTAAGAGTGAGAGATAAATGAAATAAAGAAATAACTAAGAATTAGAAACGAGAGAGGATAATTAGTATCAAGGAAGAGAATAAATTAGAATAATTAGTATCAATGTTATGCCTATGTCTGTTTTCAAGTCTCTTTCACTTGGATCCCTTCAACCTACGGGTGTGGTTATTCACATGGCAAATAGATCTACTGCCTACCCCGCAGGTTTGATAGAGGATGTCCTGGTTCGGGTTGAACAGCTTATCTTTCCTGCTGATTTTTATATTCTTGATATGGAAGAGGACACCTCTCGTAGTGCTGTCCCTATCATATTAGGGAGACCATTTTTGAAAACAGCCCGAACTAAGATAGATGTGCATGCAGGTACACTTTCCATGGAATTTGATGACACTGTGGTTCGATTCAATATTTTTGATGCTATGAAACATTTTTCTGATGACCACTCTGTTTTTCATGTTGACTTGATTGATGATCTGATTGATGAGCATGTTCTAGACTTTTTGCATGATTATGATTTGCCATCTTTCACTAGCTCATTTACTTGTTCTGCATGTTCTGATTCCGAAATGTGCACTGCATGCATTGAAATTGAACAGTTTTTAAATTCTGCTACTGCATCTGTTGATTCATATGATATAGATTCAGATCATGCTAACCCCATTTCTCTTTTGCATGAGTCTAATTCACTTGTTCAGGTGCAGGCGGCAGAATCCAATTCTGCTGCTCCTTTAGTTCCATCTGTGATGCAGGCACCTTTATTGGACCTGAAGCCCCTTCCTCCTCATCTCAAATATGCTTACTTGGAGGCTGAGCAGAAACTTCCAGTGATCATCTCTACCTCCCTTTCTGTTGATCAAGAGAAGCAGCTGCTGGATGTGATTAGAGCAAACAAAAGGGCAATAGGATGGACTTTGGCAGACATACCTGGTATTAGCCCCTCCATGTGCATGCATCGGATTTTATTGCAGGATGGGGCTAAACCAGTGAGACAACCCCAGAGACGGTTGAACCCCCAGATTCTTGATGTGGTGAAGAAAGAGGTCACCAAGCTGCTGCAAGCTGGCATTATCTACCCTATTTCAGACAGCACTTGGGTAAGCCCGGTTCAAGTAGTTCCCAAGAAGTCTGGGGTGACAGTTGTCAAAAATGAGAAGGATGAGCTGATTCCCACTAGAGTGCAGAACAGTTGGAGAGTCTGCATTGATTATAGGAAGCTCAACCAGGCGACCCGCAAGGATCACTTTCCTCTTCCCTTCATTGATCAGATGTTGGAGCGCCTGGCAGGTAAATCTCACTATTGCTTCTTAGATGGTTTCTCTGGTTATTTCCAAATCTGTATTGCACCAGAGGACCAACATAAGACTACATTTACCTATCCTTTTGGTACATTTGCTTATAGGAAGATGCCTTTTGGCCTATGCAATGCTCCTGGCACTTTTCAAAGATGTATGATGAGTATTTTTAATGACTTACTTGAGCATTGCATAGAGGTCTTCATGGATGATTTTAGTGTATATGGTTCCTCTTTTGATGCATGTCTTGATAGTTTGTCTAAGGTGCTTAATAGGTGCATTGAGACTAACCTTGTCTTGAATTTTGAAAAATGTCATTTTATGGTAGAACAAGGCATAGTCTTAGGGCACATTATTTCGCATAAGGGCATAGAGGTTGACCCTGCTAAGCTGCATGTAATATCACATTTGCCTTACCCCTCTTTCGTGCGAGAGGTGCGTTCTTTTCTTGGCCATGCAGGTTTCTATCGCAGGTTTATTCAGAACTTTAGCAAGATAGCCCTTCCACTATCCAACTTGCTTCAAAAGGATACCGCATTTGAGTTTGGAGACCAATGCAAGAAAGCATTTGATGAGCTAAAGAGAGCACTCACCACCACTCCCATCATCCAACCACCTGACTGGACTCTCCCATTTGAGCTCATGACCGATGCCTCGAATTATGCTTTGGGAGCAGTTCTCTCCCAAAGGGTTGGTAAGATGTCTCATGTGATTTATTATGCATCTAGGACTTTAGATTCAGCACAAGTTAATTACACCACAACTGAAAAAGTGTTGTTAGCCATTGTCTTTGCACTTGATAAGTTTAGATCATATCTATTAGGTTCTAAGGTTGTGGTGTATACTGATCATGCTGCTCTGAAGTATCTTTTGAAAAAGACAGATTCCAAACCTAGGTTGATTAGATGGATGTTGCTCCTCCAGGAGTTTGATCTTGAGATTCAGGATCGAAGTGGTGCACATAACCTTGTCGCAGACCACTTGAGTAGAATAGAGAGAGAGGAGGATGCATTTCCTATCCGGGATGACTTCCCGGATGAGCAGCTTTTAGTTTTGCATGTTTCACATCCCCCTCCCCTTACTCCTTGGTTTGCTGATATTGTAAATTATATAGTTGCATCTGTTTTTCCACCCTTGGCATCCAAAGCTCAAAGAGACAAATTGAAGAGCGATGCCAAGTATTATGTATGGGATGACCCCTATTTGTGGCGTTTTTGCAGTGATCAGGTCATTCGCAAGTGCATTCCAGACCAGGAGATCCAATCGGTTCTCCAATTTTGCCATGCTTCACCAGTTGGAGGCCACCTTGGCACTCAAAGGACAGCACGAAAGGTGCTGGATTCTGGATTTTATTGGACTACCATCTTCAAGGATGCAAGCAAAATCTGCAGCTCATGTGAGCAATGTCAAAGGGCAGGAGGCGCCCTATCTTGGAGGCAACAGATGCCGCAACAACCTATGTTGTTCTGTGAGGTGTTTGATGTCTGGGGTATAGATTTCATGGGCCCCTTTCCTGTTTCTTTTGGTTTTTATTATATCTTACCTGCTGTGGATTATGTATCCAAATGGGTGGAAGCTAAGGCCACCAGGACTAATGATGCTCAGGTTGTTGTAGATTTTGTCAGGACTAATATCCTTTGCAGGTTTGGCATACCTAGAGCCATAGTCAGTGATCAAGGCACACACTTTTGCAATAGATCCATGCAAGCTTTGCTCAAGAAGTATGGGGTTGTGCACAAAGTTTCTACACCATATCACCCCCAAACCAATGGGCAAGCTGAGATTTCAAACAGAGAGATCAAGCGGATTTTGGAGAAGATGGTGAAGCCTAATAGAAAGGATTGGAGCACACGATTGGAGGATGCTCTATGGGCCCATCGGACTGCTTACAAGGCACCCATAGGGATGTCACCCTATCGGGTTGTTTTTGGTAAGGCATGCCACCTGCCTGTGGAGATAGAGCACCGTGCATATTGGGCTGTGAAGCAATGTAACTTAGCTCTTGATCAAGCGGGTGAGGAGAGGAAGCTGCAGTTGAGTGAGCTAGATGAGATCCGTTTGGAGGCCTATGAGAATTCCAAGTTCTACAAAGAGAAGACCAAGAAGCTCCATGATAGCTCAATTTGCAGAAAGGAGTTCTTGGTTGGTCAAAAAGTGTTGCTCTACAACTCTAGGCTTGGAATCATGAGTGGAAAGCTCCGCTCTAAATGGATTGGACCGTTTGTAGTCACCCAGGTGTTTCCTTATGGCACTGTGGAGATCAAAAGTGAGTCCACAGACAAGAGCTTCAAAGTCAATGGCCACCGACTCAAGCCTTTCCTAACCTCTCCTACTTTGGATGATGCACCTGTGGAGGAAGCCTCATTGGTCGACCCCATTTTTGACCCACCATGATTTAGGGAGTCTTCTTTTCTCCTTCTTTACTACTTTTATTCCACTTGTCTATATCTGTCTGATTCTGCTATTTGTTTTACATTGAGGACAATGTGTGATTTAAGTGTGGGGGGGAGAGTAGTTTAGGTTGCATATTTTTGCTTTGATTTTTTAGGTTTTGCTAAGTTTTGGGCATTTTCTTGCATGTGTTTGCTTCATTTTAGTAGAGTCTTGGTATCTTGTGTCTGAATTCATGCATTTCTGTGTGTAAAGTTGCTTTTGATAATTAAGAGGTGGTAACACTGTGATAGAATTGTCCCTTTTGTGAGGATTTGAGCCTTAATTGTGGGTGGATTGCTATATATGCCACCTAATTTTTCTTTCATGTGTGATTGCACTCTGGATTACTTGCACTCTAGAACTTGACTTGACTCTTGTTGATACTTGATATTCCCATGCACATTTTGAAATGATTTAGGCATTGTTTTTTTTCTTGAATAAGCCACTAGCCATATGAGCCTACCTTGAATGAATTTAGCCTTTGATAGCCCCTTTGAGCCTTTATATCCCTTTTCTTTGTTCTTTAGCTCATTACAAGCCTATGACTGAAAAACCATGATTCTCCTAACCTTAGGGAATGTTGGAGCTTTGGAATTGTTTTGGGAATGGGTATTAAGTAAGCGAGGGTGCTTTTTTCTTCATCTCTTGTGAGTTCTGGGTTTTGCCTCTATGGTCGGTGATGTAATTATGGCTTTATCTCATTATGCCATTTCTATTGTTTCTTCTTTTCTTTCGTTCATGAAGTTCTGCAATGTAATGCAATTCAAAAAAAAAAAGAGAAAAAAAAAGAAAAAAAAAGAAGAAGAAGAAGAAGAAAAAGAAAAAAAAATGGAATAAAAGGTTGATTGAGGCATGGAGGTTTGGAATTAGAGGTTGTTGTTATGTTTACCATTTCATTCTGGGGTGGATTGTGCTTATTTTTTTTACTTGTTCCCCATTGCTCCTCTATTCCCTGGGTTTTAGCTACATTTCCCATATTTTTATCCTACCTTGTCCTTGGCCCCATTACAACCCTGAAAAGACCTTTTGATCTTAATGTGCATGTGTGTTGATTGTTGATGTTAGAGGCTTGTCAAGCCTATGGTTGTGTTTGTTTTTCATGATGTGCCTTGAGTGTAAACACTGATTAACCTTAAACACTTGAGTGTAAACACTATTGAGTGATCCTTGTGAGTTTCTACCATCTTTGTGACTACCCTCTTGATGTCATTGGTTTTCTTTGCATATTTGAAATAATTGGATGATGTTCATGAATGCCTTGATTCTTTGGTCCTTATTTTCTTCGTGTGCTCGATTTTGCCCATTTCTTTGCATTTCCTAGAATTCATTGTGAAGTATGTAATCTCTTAGGTTTGCATTCATTAGTTGTAGTAATCTTGTTGCATGATTCACTTTGGTGCATATTGATCTTCTCAGTCCTAATTCTTAGTTTTGCCCAGGAGTGCAAAAGGATAAGTGTGGGGGTATTTGATGAGCATTTTATTTCCCATTATTCCTTGCATTATTTTACTCCTATTATTGATACTTGTTGCCTATTTGACATTGTTTAGCTTGATTTAGTGATTTAGAGGTTATTGGACTATTATTCTGAATATTGTTTAATTTGGGATTATTTAGCCTAATTAATTCTATTTCTATTTTCAGGTCATATTTGGCACAAGGGCTTTTTGGACATTTTGGGAATGAAGATTTAATTTTGGAAGAGAAGATATATGATGAAGTGAAGATTGTAATCTATCTTTAGGATTAGTTGAGATTTAGTTATATCTTTTAAGATTTAGATTTTATCAATAAGATATTTTTTAGATTTAATTTAGAGATAAGCTTTCCTTAGGATTTGGGCCCATGATTTAGGCCCGTTTTGTGATTTAAAAAAGCCAAATTCGTGTAAACCGTGGGAGAGACCTTCCATTCACGTTTTTTACATTCTCTCTCATAGAGAAGGCTTAGTTTTGCTCTCCAAGCTTGTGGAGGCTGCTAGGGTTTCTCTCTCTTCCCTTTTCTACACGTTTTTGGTATTTTTCTTCATGGAAGGCTAAACTCTTAGGTTAAATCCCTTTGGTAATGTATCACATACTCTTGAGGTTTTGTTCTTAATGCTATTTCGTTTTTATTCACTGTTTTCATGCTTATTGATATGTTATGGTTCGCTTAGTTCCATTCTATAGAGATAATCCATGTGTATGAATGCTTAATTTATGCAAACTCGTAAAAACTCCATGCTTTGGCTTTTAATGCTTAATTAGAGGTTTGGGTTTTGGGGTGAGAACTGAATTTTCTCTTAGTATTTAATTCTCACGAGTTGGACAGTGAAGAGGAAAGAAATTGATCTTTTGTGACCGATGATAGAGTTGTGAACGCGAGCCAAAGGGGTTTATCCGCTTTTCCTTATCTGTTTCTTCGTTTTAATTTAATTCTGTTTTGATTTCAATTATTCAATATTCAATATAAAAAAAAACCCCCCTGTTTTCTATGCATACTATGTGTTCGACCTTTTGCTTGATAAGATATTCCTTGGGAGACGACCTAGGAGTCACTTCCTAGTACTATACTTAAACTGTTTTTATTTGTATCGGGTACGGCCTCGATCAGTTATTAAGTCTTATCATCTCAATTCACTCAATGACTTGGGGAACCATCATTGAGGAAAAACGACTCTCACGTCTACATCTCCTCGGTCATCCATCCACACCTAGTCGGAAGCAAACAGGAGTACAGGACCTTTACCGAGCGGGCACGACAGCTATCTCAAAACAAATGGTCCCAGACCAGGAGGACTCAGCCTCAAATAATTCAATTCAATTCATATAATCAAGGCACACTGTCTCACTACAGTGGCAAACAAGATGCCCCACTCCAGTCCCTATCACTGTTCAAGATTTGCATCGAGGGGGTGACAGTATAATTCTAGTCTCGAGTGCAGAACTTACCACGGCATTGGACCCAGTCCCCACCACGTTAGTACGCCACATGTGGGATTCGTTCCGCCTAGAAATATACTTCAGGCTTCTTGACGTTTCACCGTCCTTGCCCTCCCCTCCTGCAATCTCCACCTGAGTATCCGCATATACCCATAGTATCTTCCTCTCCACTACTTCGACACACACTCATATCTCACCGCGTTATTCATGTCTTTTAATAGTCTTTTTAAAGCTTTAAATTTTTATTTACGGCTTAATCCTAACAGTCGGCTCGTCCTTAGTGCAACCCTTCAACGAGTCCCGACCACTAATCGTTCAAACTGTTCCCCAATTCATCACGTAACGTTTCAACATCTCATATCACACTCTTTCTCATCTCATCTCATCAGCTTTCTCAGAACTCATTTCCTCGTCTTTCTCCAAAAATATCTTTTCGCAAAACTTTTCGAAAGCATACTTTCACAAAACTTTCTTTCACGAAACTTTTTCAAAGATAACCTTTCGCAAACTTTCTCAAAAATATCCCTTCACAAAATTTTCTCAAAAGTACTATTTCCAAAAACTTTCACAAACTTTTTCTCAAAAGGGTCATTTTACAAAACTTCCTGAAAAATAGTATTTCAAAAAGACTTTCTCAAAAATGTCATTTCAAAAAGAGTTTCTCAAAATATCCTTTCAAAAACTTTATCAAAAGATTGGTTCCAAAAACCTTTTTCAAAAATATATCTTTTCACAACAGCTTTTCAAAAATCTCTTTTCAAAACATTTTTTAAAAATCACATTTTTGGATGAGTGCTAATGGAGGAGCAAGCTCAACTTAACACTAGGCTCTTTCCAAAAACAAAACAAAAGATCACATCTCGCACTCTGCTTCAGAATCTCCTTTCAACCTCTTTCTCTTTGTACTCCATTATTTATACAACCTTTATTATCACTCCTTATTCTTTTAATCATATCTTCTTACTTTTATGATTTAATTCTCATCGACACATTATTCAGCACACCAATGTTTCTCAAACAACAACATAATTACTTAACCAACAAATAGATCATAAGATAATTAAATAACTCAAACATAATCTGTGACGCTCTCGAAAATATAGCCTTATTTATATTAAAATAAAGTACATAAATAAGTTATGAGAAACTATTGGAAAATTTCATGAAAACTTTAACCTTTTCATATCTCAAAATAGTTTAAGGTAAAATGAGTATGTACTTGTTTTGCGTTCAGCGGAAACGATTTGAAAGTGTTCATAGGGTTGTTGTAAGTATCAAAGTTAATATGCAACCATAGCCCATATATATAAACAAAATAAAAACCAAGTACATCAGATAGTCAGATCGTAAAAGTCGAGGTAGCAAAGTTTTAGGGATACAGACCAGTATATAAAATATTAGCTCTCAAAATGCTCTCATCAGAATATATACAATATACTACAAATCAAAATAAGAGAGTCATCGAAAGCTGTGTCATGACCACCCACACTGATGCTTGATCCCTGGATCCTCCAAAAGCAGAAGCACTACACCCTACTATGGTCCCCATACTGCACCTAACAAAATAAAGTCACCACATCACTGGCTGTCAGCAGCTGTCCCATCCCCGTCCTCTACGGGGTCCTGCTCCTCCTCCTCATCCGACACTGGGGGAGTCACAGTGCGACGCACTGGCTCAGGTGAGGGTGCGAAGCGTACCCTGGTGGTCGGACCAGGACGAGGAGTGGTCGTAGCAGTAGCCTCAGAAGAAGTAGAAGGACGAGTACGGGTAGCCGGACGTCTGACATGTAAATTATAAAAAACGACGGCCAGGACGTGGCGGAGTAGTACCAAAACGATAAGTATAAGTTGGTGGAATGTGCAGTATGTAGATCATAGGGATGCGAAGCCTACGAGGTCGCACACGAGCCAGTGGGTTAGGGTGACGAAAGATCACGTCAACCTCACCCTCAAAAACAACTCTGTGCTCCTCGTAATCCCACACTCCCCTACGGAGTGGGCGTAACTCCACGAATGTCATGTAACGAGCCATCACCTACAAGGGCATAGGGAGTCAGCAAATACTAAAGCATAATCGAATAGATCGGATACAAATGATAAAGTAATCAGATCTTTATTGCTCAATATCCACTATATGTCTTTCTAATCAATTATCAAGTGTTATTAATCAATTGTAATCCTTTGATAATCCATTAGAATTCCTTAATAGTCACTTACATAAATCAATCCTCATTCCAGCATGAACATCCACACATATAATACTAGAAATCAATAATCTATGTACTGACAATGTAACTCATCTATCAATGCATGATCGTTGGCCAACACAACAAATAGGTTTCCGTGGCACCTTTAAAACATGCCCGGTACTCCTGAATGAGTAACTCTCGGACTCGGCCAACATTAAACGACACCCCTAAAGCTCATAGAAGTGACGCCGACATATCCCGCAAGACTACGTCTCTCGAGTCCGGCGTTTGAAGACATGCCCACACCTACGTGTGTATTTCCGGAACAAAAGGTGCAACCCCGGTCACCGACATTCCCTTACGTCCCGCATAACGACCCTTTGGAGCAGACACCTTCACGAGTGTCCCTCGAGTCCAAATGACCCTTTGGAGCAGACACTTTCACTAGTGTCCCTCAAGTCTAAAAGAAATGACCATAAGGGATATGCCCACGCCTCACGGACGTGTCTCCACCAATGTGGGAATCCAGAATGCAAATGCCATGCATGACTTCGCAAGCATAAGTGTATCTTAAGTTTACTTGAGATCATTTAACATAAACATTTGGTATCCCCAATTACTATTTCCATAAACCTTTGTCAATAGGTTCCAACTTCAGCCTTTAATCGATTAAATATCTGGTTAATCGATTAATAATCGATTATTTCTCATATTAATCGATTAATCAATTATAACTTTTCAAACTGATCAGAATTTACACGTGTTAATCGATTAACAGTCGGGTTAATCGATTAACATATCAGTAAAACAGTGCTGAAACTAGTTTTTTGAATACCAAATTCGTACAAACTCAATTTTGATCAAAACCAACCTCAAGTACAACCTAAATACAACATATGAAGCTTGTTCATAACCTCAATTGCACCAATTCTCATCAATTTCACAGAATTATGTGGTTTTCCCCCAAATTTAACCTAAAACTCAAATCACATATCAAATTTTGATTCACACTATTTCAGATCAAATTGAGGATTCATTTAGCTTCTAATACTATAATCTAACATGTTCCAATACAAGTTTCACTTCAAATTGGCCTCCAAGCCACAGTCCACTAACCTAGTGCCCTTTGAACCACATAGAGGTTCAACCAATATTCAATTCAATCCCATAATCTATTCTAGCATTAGTAAAGCTTCTCCCTTACCTCAATGAAGCTTTTTGGATGCAAAGACAGCAAGAAAAACCCCAGACTCTACAATCACCACTTGCTCTGTTTTCGGTTCCCACCCAGGTTCAGGAGAGCAAGTTTGGCAGAGGATTTGACATAGCAATCGTGCACGAAAACGAATAATCTTGGTCAATATGGAAACTAGACATTGCAAACTTTAATTAGAAACTGAAATGACACAATTTGAGGACCTCTACCTACCAAAATCGAAGGCTTGAATTTGGCTCCTCAAAACTGAAACTGCAGAATTCAGTTTCTTGGTCCCAACTTAAGCTAATTCGTTCTCCTTGTACGAACCACCAAAATGCACGATTCTTGTACGATTCTTGCACGAACCACCAAAATGGTGTAAAGCTTACAATCAGTGTGTGGGTAAGGATTGAGAACGAAAATCAAGAACAGAGGGTGTTTGAGATGGAAATTGGATAGAGTTTCCCTTCTTTTCTCAATTACTTCTCCATTTTCATCATCCAAGCTACTAATTTATAGCCAAATTCGACCTCCATGCATCACAACATGTGTTATCCACTAATCCCAGTCGGTGCTATGTGTTAAATTTTAAATTAATCAGCTTGTTGAGTCATTAAACACACTATCTTCAACCTCTGCAATAACGTTAATCGATTAACGATCGGGTTAATCGATTAACGCGACCAAATTTTCAAAAATTACTATTTTATTCACTTTTCCCTCCAAATTTCTTTTCAATATTGACTTCTAGGTTCTTTCCAAGGACCAAACTGCAAAACACCTTATTTCTTTAACCAAATATTTTTCTTATATTTTTTTCCTTGAATATCCTTTTAATATAACCATAATTTAATAAACAAAACTAATTAATTCCATACAATTAGTTTTATTTAAATGTTTCCTTTTTATTTATTTGGGAAACAAAAATTCGGGGTATTACACTTCTCCCCCACTTACAAAAACAACTCAAGATAATCCCTTTTCATTTTATCCTCTAATTCCCAAGTTGCTTCCGATACATCAACATTTTCCCAAATAACTTTAACTAATGAAATCTCCTTCCCCCGCAACTGCTTCATTCTTCGATCTTCTATTCGGACGGGAATTGTCTCAAAAGTGAGATTCTCTCGGAGAGTCACATCATCCGGTTGAACCTCAATTACGGAATCGGGATCCGGCACGAATTTCCGTAATTGCAAGACATGAAACACATTATGTAGATTAGACAAAGACGGAGGCAAAGCAAGCTGATAAGCGACGGGACCGATACGCTTGAGTATCTGATAAGGACAAATAAACCTTGGCGACAACTTCTTTGTCTTCAACGCCCTTCCAACACCCGTTGTTGGTCTGACACGAATAAAAACATGCTCATCTTCTTTAAATTCTAAAGGTCTCCTTCTTTTATCCGCATAACTTTTCTGCCGACTCTGCGCCATTTTCATCTTTTCTCTGATCATCTGAATCTTTTCAGAGGTTTCTTGAACAATCTCAGGTCCAATGATTGACTGCTCCCCCACTTGAAACCAACATAGGGGAGTTTGAAACTTCCTCCCATACAATGCCTCGAACGGTGCCATCCCAATACTAGAATGATGACTGTTGTTGTAGGTAAACTCTATAAGCGGTAGAAGTTTATCCCAACTTTCTTGACTCTCCAAGACACAGTCTCTAAGTAAATCTTCAAGTGATTGAATAGTCCTTCCGGACTGACCATCCGTCTGAGGGTGATAAGCAGAACTCATTCTCAACTTTGACCCCAGAGAGTGCTGCAGACCCTTCCAAAACTTTGAAGTAAACCTCGGATCTCTATCCGAGACAATACTTGAGGGTATACCATGAAGACGAACGACCTCCTTGATATACAACTGAGCAAACTTATCCATATGATAGCGCATATTAACTGGAATGAAATGCGCTGATTTGGTCAATCTATCAACAATTACCCAGATTGCATCACAACCTCCAACAGTCTTTGGTAATCCAGACACAAAGTCCATTGAAATGCTATTCCATTTCCATTATGGAACATCCAAAGGTTGTAATTCTCCACCTGGCTTCTTATGTTCAGCTTTTGCCTTTTGACAGATTAAACAGGAAGCGACATACGAAGCAACGTCTTTCTCCAACCCGGACCACCAAAACAGTTTCTTCAGGTCTTGATACATCTTAGTTGATCCAGGATGAATACTCATCCTACTTTTGTGTGCTTCGTCCAAGATCAGTCTTCTTATCTCCTGATCTTTAGGAATACAAATCCGATCTTTGAATCGAAGAATTCCATCATTTCCAATTCGGAAATATAACTCATTTCCTTCCATCATCAGCGTTCTTTTCTCTTGAAACTCTTCATCTGATTGTTGTGAGTCCCGAACTTGAATTAGGAACTCATTGGTAATCTGTAGCTTACCGAGCCTTATACATCCAGGTTCTACTTGCATCATCAAGCTTAGATCTCGAAACTCCTCTATTAAGGAAAACTCCTTCACCATCAAAGCACTCATATGAAGAGTCTTCCGGCTTAAAGCATCCGCTACTACAATTGCTTTACCGGGATGATATTGAAGTTCGAAATCATAATCTTTGATGAACTCCATCCAACGCCTTTGTCTCATGTTCAACTCTTTCTGATCGAACAGATACTTCAAACTCTTATGGTCACTAAACACCTTGAACGTAATGCCATAGAAATAGTGTCTCCAAATCTTCAAAGCGAAGAAAATAGCAGCCAACTCCAAGTCATGTGTTGGATAATTGACCTCATGCACCTTCAGCTGTTTAGATGCGTAAGCTACCACCTTTCTATCTTGCATCAAGATACACCCAAGGCCCTGTCTCGAGGCATCACAATAAACATCAAAGCTTCTATGTGGATCAGGTAACACTAACACCGGTAAGGATGTCAACCTCTCCTTCAACAATTGAAAGCTTTCCTCACACTTATGATCCGACAAGAAAAGTTGATCCTTGCGAGTTAACTTGGTCAACGGCAAGGCAATCTTCGAAAATCCTTCAATAAATCTCTGGTAGTATCCAGCTAAACCCAAGAAACTACGAACTTCTGTCACAGTTTTGGGTTTCTCCCAATTCAACACAGCCCCAACCTTAGCTGGATCAACCGCAATACCTTCTTTGGAAATCACATGGCCCAAAAAGTTCACCTTGTCCAACGAAAACTCGCACTTAGCCAGTTTAGCATAGAGTTGCTTCTCCTTCAAGATTCCTAACACAATCTTGAGGTGTTCGGCATGTTCCTCTGGACTCTTTGAGTAGATGAGAATATCATCAATGAACACGACCACAAACAAATCCAGGTAGGGTCTAAAAATTTTGTTCATATAGTCCATGAAAATAGCAGGAGCATTCATTAGCCCAAATGACATCACCACATACTTATAATGCCATACCTCGACCGAAAAGTTGTCTTCAGAATATCTTCATCTCGAGTTCTGATCTGATGATATCCCGACCTTAAATCGATCTTGGAGAACACCAAAGCTCCTCGAACTTGATCCATAAGGTCATCAATTCTTGGTAACGGATACTTATTCTTAACTGTGACCTTATTCAGCTGCCGATAGTCAACGCACATCCTCATACTACCATCTTTCTTCTTAACAAACAATAACGGAGCTCCCCATGGCGAAACACTGGGCCTTATCATTTGCTTCTGCAGCAACCCCTCAATCTGCTTCTTCATTTCGGCCATTTCCGATGGTGCCTTCCTATATGGAGCAATAGAAATGGGTCCGGTTCCTGGTATGAGATCAATCCCAAACTCAATTTCACGCTTAGGCGGCAATCCTGGAATCTCTTCAGGGAAAACTTCAGGAAAGTCCCGTATAACAGGAATATCCTCAATCTCCACTTCCTTCTTCTCTTCTACAATTGAGGAAAATAAGCAAACATATGCTCTCAGCTTAAGACTTAAAGTTTCCTGGTTTCGAAACTGAATTGTCTTAGCCTCACAATTAATGAGGACTTGGTTTCGGGTTAACCAATCCATTCCTAATATCACATCTATTTTGAGCATTGGTAAGCAGATTAAATCTACTAGGGATATGTGGTTTAAGACCATTATTTTACAGTCCTTGCAGACCTTAGACACCACTATCGAGTTATTGGTGGGGGTTTCAAGTCGTAGCTGATAGGGTGAATCAGACACTACTAACTTCAAACGATTTACACACTCAAGGGACACAAAAGAGTGCGTGGCTCCGAAATCAAACATAACAACACAGGGTTGGTCATTAAGGAGATAAATACCTTGAATTAAATCAGAGGATTGAGTTGATTCAGTTCCCCTCAAAGCAAACACCTTTCAAGATACCATCGGTTTGCTTGCTCCTTCTTTCTTGACAAGCTCCGTACATTCGCGGGAGTAATGTCCCTTCTTTCCGCAGTTAAAACAGAGACCATTTTGTGCCGCATAGCAGTTGGCACCAAAATGAAAACGATTGCACTTATCACACTTGCAAGAACTCTCCTGAGAAGTACCTTTCCCACCATTAGCTTCCTTGCCTTTCCCTTTTTGAAAATAGGGACCCTTGTTATGATTGTTAAACTTCTTCTTCCGAATAGGTCCGAATCCAGACTGACTTCTCCTTTGTGCCTCTTCCTCTTTCTTATCATCCTCATAAACCCGGCACATCTCAACTAGGGCATGAAAGCTTCGGATCTTTTGATAACCAAAGGCAGACTTTATCTCCGGCTTAAGTCCATTCTCAAACTTAATACATTTAGACCTCTCATCAGGGTTAAGCTGATAGTACGGGGAGTACTTGATGAGTTCTTCAAATTTTGCTGCGTACTCTCCTACGCTCATGTCTCCTTGTTTCGGTTGCATGAATTCCATTTCTTTCTTTCTCCTTTGATCCTCCAGAAAGTATTTATTGAGAAATCTCTCAACAAACACATCCCAGGTGATCATCCTTCCTTCATAGTTTAACAACTGCATGGTATGATGCCACCAATTTTCAGCCTCACCGGAAAGCATGAAAACTGCAAACTTCACCTTTTGAGCATCCGCACACTCCATAACGCGGAAAATCTTATTCAATTCCTGAATCCAACGATTCGCTTCCTCAGGCTTATGACCTCCTTCAAACTTTGAGGGTTTAAAGTTTCGAAATTCTGAAAAAGTCTTTGACTCAGGATTTTCCATCTGACAAGGCTGAGGTGGTGTTGAATTAGCTTGTTGCCTCTGCTGTTGCTGTTGCATACCCACCAACACATCCGTCAACCTTGTTATGACATCAGCCATATGATTGTTATTGTTCCTAGCAGACATCTTAAACCTGCACTAAGGACTTTATATCAGACCAAAATCTTAACAAGACGTATGTGTAACACACCTCTTTCTATGCACTAATTAACCAAAACAGATACTATGACAAGTATCTAGAACAAGTATTACCTTTTGGAGATCACAGATCAGGATCAGTTCGCGGGATCACAGCTCTGATACCAACAAGTGTGACGCTCTCGAAAATATAACCTTATTTATATTAAAATAAAGTACATAAATAAGTTATGAGAAACTATTGGAAAATTTCATGAAAACTTTAACCTTTTCATATCTCAAAATAGTTTAAGGTAAAATGAGTATGTACTTGTTTTGTGTTCAGCGGAAACGATTTGAAAGTGTTCATAGGGTTGCAGTAAGTATCAAAGTTAATATGCAACCATAGCCCATATATATAAACAAAATAAAAACCAAGTACATCAGATAGTCAGATCGTAAAAGTCGAGGTAGCAAAGTTTTAGGGATACAGACCAGTATATAAAATATTAGCTCTCAAAATGCTCTCATCAGAATATATACAATATACTACAAATCAAAATAATAGAGTCATCGAAAGCTGTGTCATGACCACCCACACTGATGCCTGATCCCTGGATCCTCCAAAAGCTGAAGCACTACACCCTACTATGGTCCCCATACTGCACCTATCAAAATAAAATCACCACAGCACCGTCCCATCCTCGTCCTCTACGGGGTCCTCCTCCTCCTCCTCCTCATCCGACACCGGGGGAGTCGCAGTGCGACGCACTGGCTCAGGTGAGGGTGCGAAGCGTACCCTGGTGGTTGAACCAGGACGAGGAGTGGCCGTAGCAGTAGCCTCAGAAGAAGTAGAAGGACGAGTATGGGTAGCTGGACGTCTGACATGTAAATTATAAAAAACGACGGCCAGGACGTGGCGGAGGAGTACCAAAACGATAAGTATAAGCTGGTCGAATGTGCAGTATGTAGATCATAGGGATGTGAAGCCTACGAGGTCGCACACGAGCCAGTGGGTTAGGGTGACGAAAGATCACGTCAACCTCACCCTCAAAAACAGCTTTGTGCTCCGCGTAATCCCACACTCCCCTACGGAGTGGGCGTAACTCCACGAATGTCATGTAACGAGCCATCACCTACAAGGGCATAGGGAGTCAGCAAATACTAAAGCATAATCAAATAGATCGGATACAAATGATAAAGTAATCAGATCTTTATTGCTCAATATCCACTATATGTCTTTCTAATCAATAATCAAGTGTTATTAATCAATTGTAATCCTTTGATAATCCATTAGAATTCCTTAATAGTCACTTACATAAATCAATCCTCATTCCAGCATGAACATCCACACATATAATAACAGAAATCAATAATCTATGTACTGACAATGTAACTCATCTATCAATGCCTGATCGTTGGCCAACACAA
The DNA here is from genome assembly GCA_037953625.1 of Crotalaria pallida. NCBI lineage: Eukaryota > Viridiplantae > Streptophyta > Magnoliopsida > Fabales > Fabaceae > Crotalaria > Crotalaria pallida. The sequence goes on from CM075653.1 coordinate 33,487,771, forward strand.
CAAATAGGTTTCCGTGGCACCTTTAAAACATGCCCGGTACTCCTCAATGAGTACCTCTCGGACTCGGCCAACATTAAACGACACCCCTAGAGCTCATAGAAGTGACGCCGACGTATCCCGCAAGACTACGTCTCTCGAGTCCGGCGTTTGAAGACATGCCCACACCCACGTGTGTATTTCCGGAACAAAAGGTGCAACCCCGGTCACCGACATTCCCTTACGTCCCGCATAACGACCCTTTGGAGCAGACACCTTCACGAGTGTCCCTCGAGTCCAAACGACCCTTTGAAGCAGACACTTTCACTAGTGTCCCTCGAGTCTAAAAGAAATGACCATAAGGGATATGCCCACGCCTCACGGACGTGTCTCCACCAATGTGGGAATCCAGAATGCAAATGCCATGCATGACTTCGCAAGCATAAGTGTATCTTAAATTTACTTGAGATCATTTAACATAAACATCTGGTATCCCCAATTACTATTTCCATAAACCTTTGTCAATAGGTTCCAACTTCAGCCTTTAATCGATTAAATATCTGGTTAATCGATTAATAATCGATTATTTCTCATATTAATCGATTAATCAATTATAACTTTTCAAATTGATCAGAATTTACACGTGTTAATCGATTAACAGTCGGGTTAATCGATTAACATATCAGTAAAACAGTGCTGAAACTGGTTTATGAATACCAAATTTGTACAAACTCAATTTTGATCAAAACCAACCTCAAGTACAACCTAAATACAACATATGAAGCTTGTTCATAACCTCAATTGCACCAATTCTCATCAATTTCACAGAATTATGTGGTTTTCCCCCAAATTTAACCTAAAACTCAAATCACATATCAAATTTTGATTCACACTATTTCTGATCAAATTGAGGATTCATTTAGCTTCTAATACTATAATCTAACATGTTCCAATACAAGTTTCACTTCAAATTGGCCTCCAAGCCACAGTCCACTAACCTAGTGCCCTTTGAACCACATAGAGGTTCAACCAATATTCAATTCAATCCCATAATCTATTCTAGCATTAGTAAAGCTTCTCCCTTACCTCAATGAAGCTTTTTGGATGCAAAGACAGAAAGAAAAACCCCAGACTCTACAATCACCACTTGCTCTGTTTTCGGTTCCCACACAGGTTCAGGAGAGCAAGTTTGGCAGAGGATTTGACATAGCAATCGTGCATGAAAACGAATAATCTTGGTCAATATGGAAAGTAGACATTGAAAACTTTAATTAGAAACTGAAATGACACAATTTGAGGACCTCTACCTACCAAAATCGAAGGCTTGAATTTGGCTCCTCAAAACTGAAACTGTAGAATTCAGTTTCTTGGTCCCAACTTAAGCTAATTCGTTCTCCTTGTACGAACCACCAAAATGCACGATTCTTGTCTTGAATTGAAGGTCTCTTTGCAAGATTTAAAATGGTGTAAAGCTTGCAATCAGTGTGTGGGTAAGGATTGAGAACGAAGATCAAGAACAGAGGGTGTTTGAGATGGAAATTGGACAGAGTTTCCCTTCTTTTCTCAATTACTTCTCCATTTTCATCATCCAAGCTACTAATTTATAGCCAAATTCGACCTCCATGCATCACAACACGTGTTATCCACTAATCCCAGTCGGTGCTATGTGTTAAATTTTAAATTAATCAGCTTGTTGAGTCATTAAACGCACTATCTTCAACCTCTGCACTAACGTTAATCGATTAACGATCGGGTTAATCGATTAACGCGGCCAAATTTTCAAAAATTACTATTTTATTCACTTTTCCCTCCAAATTTCTTTTCAATATTGACTTCTAGGTTCTTTCCAAGGACCAAACTGCAAAACACCTTATTTCTTCAACCAAATATTTTTCTTATATTTTTTCCTTGAATATCCTTTTAATATAACCATAATTTAATAAACAAAACTAATTAATTCCATACAATTAGTTTTATTTAAATGTTTCCTTTTTATTTATTTGGGAAACAAAATTTTGGGGTATTACATAATCAACCAGAAAGCATAACATCATACTTAATAAACCAATCTCAGCCATTCGGGTGGATAGCCAAACAAACAATCAAACAATTGCTATCACATACACCACTACGCTAAATGAGATTGGAGTCCAACCTTTGAGGTGATTGGACCTCTTAATAAGTTGCCTAAATAGCACGGCGTCTTAAGGGAAACCCCTCTCTCACCTTGTAACATCCCAGATTTTTAAATCCTGATTAATAAAAGGATAATTATAAAGCTTAAGTATAATTAATTATTTTTATTCTTGATTTCAAAGTGATTTATTAAGAATGATAATATTAGATAGTTTTAATATGAGAAAATAAATATTTTCACATTAATCCCTGTTTGGGGACCTTGAAGTAATTTTAGAAAGATTTTGGAGCGAAAGAGAATAAAAATTATATTTTTCAAAAACTTGTCAAAATACTCGAGTAGTTTTGGGAATACTCGAGTATTCTGGTCAGTGAGGAACGAGTTAGTGCGTTTTGATGAGTCACCACCGAGTCTTCGTCGTGTTGACACGAATTCAGTCCTTCAACATGTCTGGGGCCTTCGTGTCGAGCTGCATGAGCTTGGTGGAAGACTATATAAGCTATGTTTGATGAATCAACCAACCCATTTGCCAATTTCGTGAAGGACTTCTCATGTTAGGGTTCCTGAGTGCAATCGCTAAATTCTCCTTCCTTGAGTAGAATTGAGTTGCGAATCATACACCATTGTGAAGCTCACATTCAGGGCTTCACAAATATACCAAGATTGTGAGATGAGAGTTCGTAGATTGGAAGAATCGAAGCTTGGAAGTTAGAGTCCGTTTGCTGTGTAAGGTTTCCTGGAGCTTACTTTGGAGCTCGATTTTGGAAAGCTCAGGCAACCTTTCCATGTAAATCTTGTTTCTTTAGCTAGTACATATTGTAGAGAGTTTATAGAGACTAATTTCCCCAATTTTTATGGTTGTTTCATGCATCAACCAATTCGATCTTGGTGCTCTGCTAAAACTACTCTGTTTCAGTGTGGATTTTGGGGAATTCAGCTTGGAAGCTAAGTTCTGAGTAAAGTCTCTGTTGATTCACGTCTAAGAGGTAAGGGGAAGCTCTCTATTCACTAGATAGAGTTTAATTTGCCTGCATTTGATTAGAGAGCCACCAAGAGGCTCTAAGGGCTTAGTTTGAATAGGGAAATTGGTTTGGAGACCAACCTGTGTTCTATTAATGTTCTGAGCAAGTTCTGTATGTTGCATGTGAGCTATATGCAAGTTGTTTTCATGCCAAAAGTGTTTGGAACTGAATTTGGTATGTTAAGTTGTTGAAAATGTGTTTTTATGCAAAATTGTTGCTCAGATTTGATTCAGTGTAATAACTTGTTGTTTTTGTGTTGGAACATGTTTAATATGTATAATGTAAGCTCTATTGATCATTGGATTGGATTAGAATTGGCTAGAATTGGAAATGGTATGTTAAAATGCAAATTACAGTGTTATCTGTCTGAAAATACTAGAGTATTGGGGATTGATACTCGAGTATTCGACCAAAACTGAAACATGAATTTCTAGAAAATAAAGAATACTCGAGTATCCTGAAGAACACTCGAGTAATTTGGTAACAAATGAAGAACACTCGAGTAACCATAAGAACACTCGAGTAATTTGGTAAAATCTGAGAAACACTCGAGTGACTATGTAGAACACTCGAGTATTTTGGTGAAAACTGAAACATGAATTTCTGGAAAATGAAGAACACTCGAGTAGTTTTACCTAGAATATTAGAAATATCATTTTCAATCCTAGACCATTTTGTTAATACTTAAATGACAATAATCCAATCGATCTAAGACATAAAAGAAATTGATTTATGAGATGATTATTCTGTTTGGATGACGGGACGTTGCTCAGGTGGCACGTCATAACGCTGCTCGGGTGGCACGTTATGTAAGAGCTTGAGTGCTGGAGTGTTTACTCATGTTCGGATGACATGAGTAGGACCTCTGGAATTGCTAAAAGTTGCTACTAGCTCGATGACACATTAAGGTGGATAATGTGGGCAGTATGTGGTATACTGTTGATTGGATGTTTCAACGGTGTGTTGCACACAAGTGGTAAGGTTTACGTCCGTAGGCGACGTGACGTTCATCAGACATGGTGACGTTGTTTATCACCTCTGTTGTGTATCACAAGTGATAAGGTTTACGTCCGTAGGCGACGTGACATTCATCAGAGGTGGTGACGTTTTTTATCACACCCGTTGTATGTTGAAAAGTGATAGGTTTACGTCCTTGGGAGACGTGACGTTCACCAGGTAGTGTGACCTTTTTATCACTTCCGAGCTAGTACGCCGTACGTTTTGGTAACGTATTCGTGATTTGGGAATGCACTGTTGTTCTGGATTGACGTCTGTGAGGACATTAGAGAGGGAAATCTCAGGAAAAGAAGAATATCAGGCATCATGCCACTTACCCTTAATAAGGTTAAGGTTTGATATTAAGAATGAGTATGAACACCTTATTTGCATTAAGTGTTTCTAAGTGTTAACTATGGCTGTTAACTGTTTTTGGGTTATCTGTGCATAATCATGTTACTTCAACATTTATGCTCTATTGATTATTTGTATATATTTGCTTACCTCTATGCCCTTGTAGGTGATGTCACGTTACATCGCTTGCACCGAGATCCGTCCACTTCTTAGTGGCATATGGATCTGCGAGGATTACGGAGAGGTGTATGAGGGTGAGGTAGGGTTTACCTTCTTCATCCTAACCCACTGGTTCGGTTACATCCTCGTAGGTTTAGTATTCCCATCATATACATTATGCATGTACCAACTTTTTATACTTACTATGGATCAACTCCCATTCGACCAGCTCGCTTGTATCACAGTTTTCAATTCGGACTTACCCGCTCATACCCTTTTTCGTTTAGAGTCATTCGAGAGGAGACTTCCCCATCTATTTCAAGGAGTTCTATTAAGGTCACGTCTTCATCAGACCTTGTACGCAGTGGTAGGGTACCTAGTCCTTCAAATAAGATCAAGGAGGATCCTGTCGAAGACGAGAGCGGAGGCGAGCCTGTCGTTCATTCTATCGGGAGTCAATAGAAAGGAACGATAATTCCTAAGTACATGCATAAGGTAAATGATAGGAATCAGGGATCCGGTGTGATGGATGCTGTGGAGGAGATTTGCTGCTGATAATGATGTTGGATGATGATTGCTGCTACTTCTTGGAGACTTCTACTACTACTGCTGCTACCAGTGCTATGAGACCAGCTTTGGAGTTTTGATACTTTGGTTATGGGGATATTTCTTTTGAAAACTCTGAAGATATGGTCTATTTCGATGTTCATATATATATATATATACATAGCCTTATGGATTTGTGCTGGGATTTTGGAGTTCTTTACCGTTGGACTATGTATTACGTATCTTTTGATATATATATATATATATATATATATATATATATAAGATCCATGTTTATATTATAGTTTATTACATAGTCCTGTTATTTCCGCTTACTCTGATTTTGATTGGAAAAGGAATTCGGCTATGACATTTTGAGATGGTATCAGTTATTTAGATGAAAAACTGGATGGCATTACTTAAGTTCTGTTATATGAAATTCTATCTTCTAAAATGATGCTATTTAAGATTCGCAAAACTATTTTCTAAGCGAAGCAAATGTCGATTTCGTTTCAAAATGTAATATGTAAATTATTCTCCAAATATTCTAGTATTTTGGTTTGTGCACCCAACTCTTTAGAAAATACAGATTATATTTTGAATCTAGTATTTCCTAATAATCAACAAGTCCATATATTTTACAAGTAATAGCCTTTATTTTGAATTAATTACTTGGGTTATTTTGAGGGTGTCACACTTAGTGGTATCTGTGACACCCTCAAAATATCCCAAGTAATTAATACAAAATGAATACTATTACTTGAGAATATATGGACTTGTAAAATGTTAGAAAATACTGGATTCAAAATTTTCTTTTATATTCTCCAAATAGTCGGGTGCACAAACCAAAACGTAGGATGTTTGGAGAATAGTTTACGTATTACTTTTAAAATCGAATTCGGCATTTACTTTGCTCAAAAGATAATTTCGCAAATCTCGGATAGCATTCTCTTTGAGGATAAATTTACTCTATTTCATATAAAGGAACTCAAGTATTGCCATCCAGTTTTCGTCTAGCCAAGTGATACCATTTCCAAAATGTCATAGCCGAATTCTTTCAAATCAATATCAGAGTAAGCGGAAATATCAGGACTATGTAATAGACTTTAGTATAAGCATGGATTTTATTTATATCAAAAGGTACGTAATAGATAGTCCGTCGGTAAGGATCTCCAAAATCCCAGAACAAGTCCATAAGGCTATGTATTTATATGTACATCAAAATAGACCATGGCTCCAGAGTTTTCCAAAGAGATTCCCACAATATATAAAACTCCCCAAAGCTGGTCTCATAGCACTGGTCGCGGCAGTAGCAGTAGAAGTCTCCAAGAAGTAGCAGCAGCCATCATCCAACATCAGTATCAGCAGCTAATCTTCTCCACAGCATCCATCACACCGGATCCTTGATCCTCATCATTTACCTAATGCACATACCTAGGGATCATCGCCTCTCCATTGACTCCCGATTGATTAAAAGAGAAGCTCGTTTCCGCTGTCGTATTCGACAGGATCCTCCTTGATCTTATTTGAAGGAGTAATTACCCTACCACTGGGTACAAGGTCTGATGAAAACGTGACCTTAATAGGACTCCTTGAAATAGACGGGGAAAGTCTCCTCTCGAATGACTCTTAAGAGAAAAAGGGTATGAGCGGGTAGGTTCGAATTGAAAACTGTTAGACAGGCGAGCTGGTCGAGTGGGAGATGATCCATGGTAAGTATAAAAAGTAGATACATGCATAGCGTATATGGTGGGAATCCTAAACCTACGAGGATGTGACCAAATCAGTGGATTAGGGTGATCGAAGGTAACCACTATCTCACCCTCATACACTACTCGGCAGTCCTCGCAGATCCATATGCCACTAAGAAGTGGGCGGACCTCGATGCAAGCGATGTAACGCGACATCACCTACAAGGGCATAGGGGTAAGTAAATCTATACACATAATCAATAGAGCTTAAATGTAGAAATGATCATGATTATGCACATATAACCCCAAATCAGTTAACAGCCATGGTGAACACTTAGCAGCACTTAATGCAGATAAATTATTAATTCTCATTCTTAATATCAAACCTTAGCTCAAATAAGGTTAAGTGGCATGATTGCCTGACATTCTTCTCTTTCTGAGATTCTCCATCAAATGTCCTCACGGACGCCAATCCAATACCACAATGCATTTCCCAATCACGAATACGTTACCAAAACGTATGGCGTACTAGCTCAGAAGTGATAAAAACGTCACACTACCTGGTGAACGTCACGTCGCCCAAGGACGTAAACCTATCACTTCTCAACATGCAATGGGTGTGATAAAAAACGTCACCACATCTGATGAACGTCACGTCGCCTAAGGACGTAAACCTTATCACTTGTGAAACACGACAGAGGTGATAAACAACGTCACCATGTCTGATGAACGTCACGTCGCCTAAGGACGTAAACCTTATCACTGGTGTGCACCACACCCTTCTAAACAAACAACGGGTGTGATAAAAAACGTCACCACATCTGATGAACGTCACGTCGCCTACGGACGTAAACCTTATAACTTGTGATACACAACAGAGGTGATAAACAACGTCATCATGTCTGATGAACGTCACGTCGCCCACGGACGTACACCTTACCACTTGTGTGCAACACACCGTTGAAACATCCAATCAAGAGTATACCACATACTGCCCACATTATACACCTTAATGTGTCATCGAGCTAGTAGCAATTTTAGCAATTTCAGAGGTCCTACTGATGTCATCCGAACATGAGTAAACAATCCAGCACTCAAGCTCTTAAGGAATTTGATTGGTCTTCCTCCATTGATAATACGTAACGTGCCACCCGAGCAACGTTATGACGTGCCACTCGAGCCACGTCCCATCATCCAAACTCCAGTATGAATGCATTAACTTTACTTAAAAGAAATTGATTGATGTTATATACTTTTATTAATACATTACGTGCCTCCCGAGTAACGTATCATTATTCCAATGAAAACATCATAACGTCAATCAATTTCCTTTAAGTCCAGGATCACTTGGTTGATTATCCTTTAAGAGTTACAAAATGTTTTAGAATTAAAAATGGTATTTTTAAGTTTCTGAATAAAAATACTCGAGTGTTTTCCAAAATACTCGAGTAGTTTATCATTTTCCAGATTCTAATCGAGTGGTTCATAATTATACTCGAGTCGTTCATGTCTTTTCAGAGATTTAGGTTTTCAGATCTTCATAAATATACTCGAGTAATTCCTGAGATACTCGAGTTTTCCATTACCCAGAATACTCGAGTAGTTTATATATTACTCGAGTGTCCAATCTGATTCTCAAGTTGGTGCGCCAATTTTCACTCTGGTGCACCACGAAATACTCGAGTGTTAAGCCAAATACTCGAGTATTTGCAGACAGAACTGAGTGAAACTTGGTTTTTTACATACCATTTCAATTTCTAAACACTTTTAACCCAAACCAGTGATCACAATAGTTCATATACCATATATGGAACATGTTACCATACTCATTTCATATCAAATAACCAATTTGACAGAGAATCAATCCATTATGCATGAAATATACAATTTAGCAATTCAACACTTCAAATAGCAAAATAAACACAATATTCATGAAATGATGTTCATTTAAGCTTGCATGCATGATTTAAAACTTGCTCATCACAGTCATAGAGCATGGATTGGTCTCCAAACCAAAGATCCTATTCAATCTAAGCCCTTAAAGCCTCTTGGTGGCTTTCTAACACAATTAATGAAATTTAAACTCTATCTAGTGTAAGAATTACTTCCCCTTACCTCTTAGATGTGAATCAACAGAGATTTTACCCCAAACTTAACTTCCAAGCTGAATTTCCAAAAATCCACACTGAAACAGAGCAGTTTCAGCAGAGCACCAAGATTGAATTGGTTGATGCATGAAACAGCCATAAAAATTGGGGAAATCAGTCTCTATATAATCTCTACAATTCGCACTAGCTAAAGAAACAAGATTCACATGAGGAGGTTACCTGAGCTTACCAAAATCAAGCTCCAAAGTAAGCTCCAGGAACCTGATACAGCAAACAGACCCCAACTTCTAAGCCTCGATTCTTCCAATCTACTCACTCTCAGCTCACAATCTTGGTGTCTATACAAAGCTCGAGATGTGAGCTTTGTATTGGTGTATGATTTGTGGTTCGAATCAACCCAGAGAGAGGGAATCGATTGAATCAATTCGGAAACCCTAACACACACAATACTTCACGAATTTGAGCAAAAGGGTTGGTTGATTCATCAACCATGGCTTAAATAGCCATCCATGAAGCTCATGCACAACGACACGAGTCCAAGGGCGTGTTGCTGAGTTGTAATCGTGTCAACTCGTGAGGTATTCCGAGTGGTGACTCAGCAAACGCACTAACTCGTGCAACACCGACCAGAATACTCGAGTATTTTCAAAAATACTCGAGTATTTTGACCATTTTTCACTAAAAACTTTGTTTAATTAATTTTAACCCCAAAATACCTTCCATTATTGTTTTTAGGTCCTTCCCAAGGACTTAATTGCAAAATTTAAATATTTTATGGAAAAACCTCATCATAAAATATTTTCACATAATACTTATAATGAATATATATCCAAATCAAACATGAAACTATTATTTATTTATAAAATCATTTTACTAACATATTTATTCGGAAGACGAAATTTGGGGTGTTACACTACTCCCCCACTTAAAAGGAATTTCGTCCCCGAAATTCATTCTTTTAAAATTCCACATTTTCATAACAAATTGTTTTGATGTTATTATTTTTCAAAACAAAATTAGGGAGAATTTTCTTATACTTTTTCAAATTCTCAGACTCAAAATGTTCCACAAAATATTTCAATTGAACTTTTCTCAATTAAAACTTTTGCATTCCAAAACATATACAGATCCTTGTTTCTCATAAAAGGGTTTTTCTTAAACTTCCTCAAAATTATCTTGTAATTCCTTCAAATGAAATCTTTTGACTAAACCCTTTTTCGAATAATATCCTTAAAATATATATATATATATATATGTATATATATACTTCTTAATTAAAACATTTCCAAAAATCTTTTTGAGGAGAAACCCCGTCCCGTTGCGCACTCTGATCACTCGGGCACGAGTAGGGAAATATTCGTATGACTTCATTTCTTAATAGTTGTAAACATTAGGGTGATCAGTCGTAATATTTAAACTATAAGTAATGGAATCATCCCTCTCAGATATAATCTTTCTCAACAAAGACTATACGATTTACCTTTGAGTTAGATGAACTTAAAGATAAAGAGCATTATTGTCACTATCAGACTCAGTCAGATAGCCAAGTCCTAGAGAAACTTCCGTTGGGGAGACAAATACTTGTCCTATCCCGATGGTTCTTAATCTCTCTAGTCTTAACTGATCTTCCTCTTTCTGTAATGCCCAAAGACATTTATCACATCCAACTGTGATAAGGGTTTTGATCACAGAAATTCAAGTTAAAGACTTGTTCAGATATACCAATTACAAAACGATTTAATTAACGCAGTCGAAAGCATTTGACCACGTTAATTCGAATCGACAAAGGGATATCTCAGACTACCTAACTCCGAATCTAATCACGCATCCTAACAAGATGAAGAACTCTCCCATTCTTGATTCGCTTGTTGACCACTCCCTTCTCGTATTCCCCTCCAAGCAATCCGATGAATAAAACTTCATTTTCTTGTGACCGAAATCAAATATTCCTTCCCGTTCATCACTATTCAATCCATGGTGATGCACCTTACCTTCTCAAATAATTTCTTTCCATCGGCTTTTCAGTTACTTTCATGCGATGAAAGTTTCCTTAACTCCTTATGAAATTACGATCCCCACAATTGATTCACTCATAAGCTTCCCGTGCTTAAAAGCTACTTGTGCTTTCCTCACTATCCATACCAATTCTATACATGCTTATTAATGTCAGAAATCCCCTATTCCTCAATGATTGACAACTGGTTTGAAGTTGAACCATAATTCTTTACGGACTCCGCATGTCTGAATCTCTTATCAAAATTGCAACGAAACATACTTCTCCAATCCTTTGAACTTGGCAACATTTTCCCCGAGATTCAAGTTATACCAATTACAAAACGATTTAATTACAAAACTGGTTTTGATCACAGAAATTCAAGTTAAAGACTTGTTCAGATATACCAATTACAAAACGATTTAATTAACGCAGTCGAAAGCATTTGACCACGTTAATTCGAATCGACAAAGGGATAACTCAGACTACCTAACTCCGAATCTAATCACGCATCCTAACAAGATGAAGAACTCTCCCATTCTTGATTCGCTGGTTGACCATTCCCTTCTCGTATTCCCATCCAAGCAATCCGATGAATAAGACTTCATTTTCTTGTGACCGAAATCAAATATTCCTTCTCGTTCATCACTATTCAATCCATGGTGATGCACCTTACCTTCTCAAATAATTTCTTTCCATCGGCTTTTCAGTTACTTTCATGCGATGAAAGTTTCCTTAACTCCTTATGAAATTCCGATCCCCACAATTGATTCACTCATAAGCTTCCCGTGCTTAAAAGCTACTTGTGCTTTCCTCACTATCCATACCAATTCTATACATGCTTACTAATGTCAGAAATCCCCTATTCCTCAATGATTGACAACTGGTTTGAAGTTGAACCATAATTCTTTACGGACTCCGCATGTCTGAATCTCTTATCAAAATTGCAACGAAACATACTTCTCCAATCCTTTGAACTTGGCAACATTTTCCCCGAGATTCAAGTTATACCAATTACAAAACGATTTAATTACAAAACTGGTTTTGATCACAGAAATTCAAGTTAAAGACTTGTTCAGATATACCAATTACAAAACGATTTAATTAACGCAGTCGAAAGCATTTGACCACGTTAATTCGAATCGACAAAGGGATAACTCAGACTACCTAACTCCGAATCTAATCACGCATCCTAACAAGATGAAGAACTCTCCCATTCTTGATTTGCTGGTTGACCATTCCCTTCTCGTATTCCCATCCAAGCAATCCGATGAATAAGACTTCATTTTCTTGTGACCGAAATCAAATATTCCTTCCCGTTCATCACTATTCAATCCATGGTGATGCACCTTACCTTCTCAAATAATTTCTTTCCATCGGCTTTTCAGTTACTTTCATGCGATGAAAGTTTCCTTAACTCCTTATGAAATTCCGATCCCCACAATTGATTCACTCATAAGCTTCCCGTGCTTAAAAGCTACTTGTGCTTTCCTCACTATCCATACCAATTCTATACATGCTTACTAATGTCAGAAATCCCCTATTCCTCAATGATTGACAACTGGTTTGAAGTTGAACCATAATTCTTTACGGACTCCGCATGTCTGAATCTCTTATCAAAATTGCAACGAAACATACTTCTCCAATCCTTTGAACTTGGCAACATTTTCCCCGAGATTCAAGTTATACCAATTACAAAACGATTTAATTACAAAACTGGTTTTGATCACAGAAATTCAAGTTAAAGACTTGTTCAGATATACCAATTACAAAACGATTTAATTAACGCAGTCGAAAGCATTTGACCACGTTAATTCGAATCGACAAAGGGATAACTCAGACTACCTAACTCCGAATCTAATCACGCATCCTAACAAGATGAAGAACTCTCCCATTCTTGATTCGCTGGTTGACCATTCCCTTCTCGTATTCCCATCCAAGCAATCCGATGAATAAGACTTCATTTTCTTGTGACCGAAATCAAATATTCCTTCCCGTTCATCACTATTCAATCCATGGTGATGCACCTTACCTTCTCAAATAATTTCTTTCCATCGGCTTTTCAGTTACTTTCATGCGATGAAAGTTTCCTTAACTCCTTATGAAATTCCGATCCCCACAATTGATTCACTCATAAGCTTCCCGTGCTTAAAAGCTTCTTGTGCTTTCCTCACTATCCATACCAATTCTATACATGCTTACTAATGTCAGAAATCCCCTATTCCTCAATGATTGACAACTGGTTTGAAGTTTAACCATAATTCTTTCCGGACTCCGCATGTCTGAATCTCTTATCAAAATTGCAACGAAACATACTTCTCCAATCCTTTGAACTTGGCAACATTTTCCCCGAGATTCAAGTTATACCAATTACAAAACGATTTAATTACAAAACTGGTTTTGATCACAGAAATTCAAGTTAAAGACTTGTTCAGATATACCAATTACAAAACGATTTAATTAACGCAGTCGAAAGCATTTGACCACGTTAATTCGAATCGACAAAGGGATAACTCAGACTACCTAACTCCGAATCTAATCACGCATCCTAACAAGATGAAGAACTCTCCCATTCTTGTTTCGCTGGTTGACCATTCCCTTCTCGTATTCCCATCCAAGCAATCCGATGAATAAGACTTCATTTTCTTGTGACCGAAATCAAATATTCCTTCCCGTTCATCACTATTCAATCCATGGTGATGCACCTTACCTTCTCAAATAATTTCTTTCCATCGGCTTTTCAGTTACTTTCATGCGATGAAAGTTTCCTTAACTCCTTATGAAATTCCGATCCCCACAATTGATTCACTCATAAGCTTCCCGTGCTTAAAAGCTACTTGTGCTTTCCTCACTATCCATACCAATTCTATACATGCTTACTAATGTCAGAAATCCCCTATTCCTCAATGATTGACAACTGGTTTGAAGTTGAACCATAATTCTTTACGGACTCCGCATGTCTGAATCTCTTATCAAAATTGCAACGAAACATACTTCTCCAATCCTTTGAACTTGGCAACATTTTCCCCGAGATTCAAGTTATACCAATTACAAAACGATTTAATTACAAAACTGGTTTTGATCACAGAAATTCAAGTTAAAGACTTGTTCAGATATACCAATTACAAAACGATTTAATTAACGCAGTCGAAAGCATTTGACCACGTTAATTCGAATCGACAAAGGGATAACTCAGACTACCTAACTCCGAATCTAATCACGCATCCTAACAAGATGAAGAACTCTCCCATTCTTGATTCGCTGGTTGACCATTCCCTTCTCGTATTCCCATCCAAGCAATCCGATGAATAAGACTTCATTTTCTTGTGACCGAAATCAAATATTCCTTCCCGTTCATCACTATTCAATCCATGGTGATGCACCTTACCTTCTCAAATAATTTCTTTCCATCGGCTTTTCAGTTACTTTCATGCGATGAAAGTTTCCTTAACTCCTTATGAAATTCCGATCCCCACAATTGATTCACTCATAAGCTTCCCGTGCTTAAAAGCTTCTTGTGCTTTCCTCACTATCCATACCAATTCTATACATGCTTACTAATGTCAGAAATCCCCTATTCCTCAATGATTGACAACTGGTTTGAAGTTTAACCATAATTCTTTCCGGACTCCGCATGTCTGAATCTCTTATCAAAATTGCAACGAAACATACTTCTCCAATCCTTTGAACTTGGCAACATTTTCCCCGAGATTCAAGTTATACCAATTACAAAACGATTTAATTACAAAACTGGTTTTGATCACAGAAATTCAAGTTAAAGACTTGTTCAGATATACCAATTACAAAACGATTTAATTAACGCAGTCGAAAGCATTTGACCACGTTAATTCGAATCGACAAAGGGATAACTCAGACTACCTAACTCCGAATCTAATCACGCATCCTAACAAGATGAAGAACTCTCCCATTCTTGTTTCGCTGGTTGACCATTCCCTTCTCGTATTCCCATCCAAGCAATCCGATGAATAAGACTTCATTTTCTTGTGACCGAAATCAAATATTCCTTCCCGTTCATCACTATTCAATCCATGGTGATGCACCTTACCTTCTCAAATAATTTCTTTCCATCGGCTTTTCAGTTACTTTCATGCGATGAAAGTTTCCTTAACTCCTTATGAAATTCCGATCCCCACAATTGATTCACTCATAAGCTTCCCGTGCTTAAAAGCTACTTGTGCTTTCCTCACTATCCATACCAATTCTATACATGCTTACTAATGTCAGAAATCCCCTATTCCTCAATGATTGACAACTGGTTTGAAGTTGAACCATAATTCTTTACGGACTCCGCATGTCTGAATCTCTTATCAAAATTGCAACGAAACATACTTCTCCAATCCTTTGAACTTGGCAACATTTTCCCCGAGATTCAAGTTATACCAATTACAAAACGATTTAATTACAAAACTGGTTTTGATCACAGAAATTCAAGTTAAAGACTTGTTCAGATATACCAATTACAAAACGATTTAATTAACGCAGTCGAAAGCATTTGACCACGTTAATTCGAATCGACAAAGGGATAACTCAGACTACCTAACTCCGAATCTAATCACGCATCCTAACAAGATGAAGAACTCTCCCATTCTTGATTCGCTGGTTGACCATTCCCTTCTCGTATTCCCATCCAAGCAATCCGATGAATAAGACTTCATTTTCTTGTGACCGAAATCAAATATTCCTTCCCGTTCATCACTATTCAATCCATGGTGATGCACCTTACCGTCTCAAATAATTTCTTTCCATCGGCTTTTCAGTTACTTTCATGCGATGAAAGTTTCCTTAACTCCTTATGAAATTCCGATCCCCACAATTGATTCACTCATAAGCTTCCCGTGCTTAAAAGCTTCTTGTGCTTTCCTCACTATCCATACCAATTCTATACATGCTTACTAATGTCAGAAATCCCCTATTCCTCAATGATTGACAACTGGTTTGAAGTTGAACCATAATTCTTTCCGGACTCCGCATGTCTGAATCTCTTATCAAAATTGCAACGAAACATACTTCTCCAATCCTTTGAACTTGGCAACATTTTCCCCGAGATTCATATTGCCCTACCTTATTTTCAACCATTTAATCCCCTTTCTCTAATCTTTCAAAAACTTCATCCTTGAGTACTTCCCAAGTGTCATGCCAATCCTTTGCTTCCAATATCAAATTTGCATAGTTCCACTATGTCTTAGTTTCACCATTTATCATATAAGTGGTATAACCTTTACTCATCCATTCTGCCTTATCCCATAACTAATCTTCATCTTCCAAATCGTCTGGAATCCAAATTCTTACCCTTAAAATATCCCCTATGGAACTTAGGTTTCTTCCCTTTCGAAATCAATTTCTTATTGGTCCTTACTTCTTCGGTTCTTTGTTGCTATTCATGAATTCGAGTTAGGAATTCTATTGTGATTTGCAACCTCCCCTCCTTACTTCTCGTCGGTCTACTCGTATCATCAAGCTCGAATTTCTCAGATCCACTTTTCTTAAACCCCGTAGGGCTCACATGAATTGTCTTTCAGCCCCTTGTGGTCGCTTCCTCATTTGCATTGTTGTAATGACGACAGATTCTCCGGTCACGAGCTTTTAAAACACTGTCCGTTGACGTTGTCCCTTGTTCAACTCCTCCTCTCGGCTGAACAATTACTTCGATTCTCCCGGGTCGTTAACACTTAAAGCGTAATGACGCGAGGAGAGGCCTCACGCCCTCACAATAATCATGATCATTGCAAAGCTCAAATCATGCGCCAAATGTATCACCTTGTGTGTATTCAATCACCTTGATGCACGCACATCTACCTTTCTTTCATAAAACTACCTCCTTCCAAGTCCCGTTCTCGACACATGAAAGTATGCTCTAATACTTTGGCATGAATCAAGTAGGAATAACACAGGAGGAAATGCTATTCTTCCCTTCAATGACTGAAAGTTCTTGTTGTTCTTCTTATTTCCTGTAGAAGACTACTTCTCCCGGGTTATCTTGGTTGAATATTTTTGACTTTATAAAGTCCACTTAACAATAAGATTCGATCAATCTTTTCCCAAAATCACATTCAAATGGGAGAAAGGATAATAGACCGAATTTAACTTAGTGCCTTGATCAAATATCTCGACACTATAATCTAAACAAACTTTTAGAAATAAATTTGGGTAGTTTCATGGGGTCTCAAATTTTAAAACAGTCAGGGAGATTCGACTTCAACCTACTTACACATATATATATTGAACAAAAGAATGGGTAACTCCCGAGTCGAACACAATCATGCAAAGTTGGTTTAGAAATAAATGGTTACCTTGCACGAGATCAGGAGATTGGCTAGCTTCCACTTTATTCAGGGTAAACACTTTGCCTTGAGTCTTTGGTTTTCTAGCAGGTCGGGTGCGGTTACTTTTCACAAGTTCTCTGCAATAACGTGCAACATGACCCTGCTTTCCACAGTTGAAGCAATTACTCATTGCCCAGCAAATCCTTCCATAATGATGATGCTTACACTTCTCATAGTAAGGAGCATTACTGCGAGGCTTAACTCCATCCTTAACTTCAGCTCTTCCTTTGCCTCGGTTCTGATCACAATATGGACCCTTATTCCGAGGATCAAATCTTTTCTTTCTCTGTGGTCCATAATCTTGCTGGCTACTCTTTGCCTGATCAGCTAATACTTCAGCCTTCTTATCATCCTCATACATTCGACACTTATCTACTAACGTAGAAAAACTTTGAATCTTCTGATAACTGAAAATGGATTTCAGTTCGGGTCTCAAACCACCTTCAAACTTGATGCATTTGCTCCTCTCATCAGGATTGTTTTGATAGTATGGAGAGTACTTCATCAGTTCTTCGAAATTATCCGCGTACTCACCCACACTCATGTCTCCTTGCTTTAATTGTAGAAACTCAATTTCCTTCTTCCTTCTTATGTCTTCCGAGAAGTATTTATTGAGAAACCTCTCTGTAAACACATCCCAATTAATATCCCTTCCTTCATAGTGCAGAAGCTGAACTGTGTGATTCCACCAGTTCTCAGCCTCGTCCTCTAACATATAAACTGCATACGCCACCTTCTGAGCCTCAGTGCAGTCTAATGTTCTAAAGATCTTATCCATAGTACGAATCCACTTATTAGCCTCCTCAGGCTTAAAACCTCCTTCGAATTTAGGTGGGTTACAATTTCTAAAATCCGCCAAACTCTTGGCTTCAGAATTACCAACACTATGTTGGTAAGGTGGTTGTTGAGATTGTTGTTGTTGCCATTGATGCATAGATTCCAACACCACGGTGATTCTTTCTATTATCGCGTCGGTGCAATTTTGATTTCTAGTCATCATAATAGACCTGCGCTATTGCTCATGGTCACATACGATGGACTAAGAAACATTCTCCACACAACCTATCCTAAGGTCATAACAATAGTTTTCAACAATGCATACAATTTCCACAATGTATCAATTGCTCCATTTGAGCAAGATAATAGTATTCAAAACAATAAATATGCCCTGTGGATACCTGCTTGATGTTGATGACTACCTTTCTGGAGCTACTTCCACTACTACAGGATCTGACTTTTGCTCTGATACCACAAAGTGTGACACCCTCAAAATATCCCAAGTAATTAATACAAAATGAATACTATTACTTGAGAATATATGGACTTGTAAAATGTTAGAAAATACTGGATTCAAAATTTTCTTTAATATTTTCCAAATAGTCGGGTGCACAAACCAAAACTTAGGATGTTTGGAGAATAGTTTACGTATTACTTTTAAAATCGAATTCGGCATTTACTTTTCTCAAAAGATAATTTCGCAAATCTTGGATAGCATTCTCTTTGAGGATAAATGTACTCTATTTCATATAAAGGAACTCAAGTAATGCCATCCAGTTTTTGTCTAGCCAAGTGATACCATTTCCAAAATGTCATAGCCGAATTCTTTCAAATCAATATCAGAGTAAGCGGAAATATCAGGACTATGTAATAGACTTTAGTATAAGCATGGATTTTATTTATATCAAAAGGTACGTAATACATAGTCTGGCGGTAAGGATCTCCAAAATCCCAGAACAAGTCCATAAGGCTATGTATTTATATGTACATCAAAATAGACCATGGCTCCAGAGTTTTCCAAAGAGATTCCCACAATATATAAAACTCCCCAAAGCTGGTCTCATAGCACTGGTCGCGGCAGTAGTAGTAGAAGTCTCCAAGAAGTAGCAGCAGCCATCATCCAACATCAGCATCAGCAGCTAATCTTCTCCACAGCATCCATCACACCGGATCCTTGATCCTCATCATTTACCTTATGCACATACCTAGGGATCATCGCATCTCCATTGACTCCCGATTGATTAAACGACAAGCTCGTTTCCGCTCTCGTATTCGACAGGATCCTCCTTGATCTTATTTGAAGGAGTAATTACCCTACCACTGGGTACAAGGTCTGATGAAAACGTGACCTTAATAGGACTCCTTGAAATAGACGGGGAAAGTCTCCTCTCGAATGACTCTTAAGAGAAAAAGGGTATGAGCGGGTAGGTTCGAATTGAAAACTGTTAGACAGGCGAGCTGGTCGAGTGGGAGATGATCCATGGTAAGTATAAAAAGTAGATACATGCATAGCGTATATGGTGGGAATCCTAAACCTACGAGGATGTGACCGAATCAGTGGATTAGGGTGATCGAAGGTAACCACTATCTCACCCCCATACACTACTCGGCAGTCCTCGCAGATCCATATGCCACTAAGAAGTGGGCGGACCTCGATGCAAGCGATGTAACGCGACATCACCTACAAGGGCATAGGGGTAAGTAAATCTATACACATAATCAATATAGCTTAAATGTAGAAATGATCATGACTATGCACATATAACCCCAAATCAGTTAACAGCCATGGTTAACACTTAGCAGCACTTAATGCAGATACGATATTAATTCTCATTCTTAATATCAAACCTTAGCTCAAATAAGGTTAAGTGGCATGATTGCCTGACATTCTTCTCTTTCTGAGATTCTCCATCAAATGTCCTCACGGACGCCAATCCAATACCACAATGCATTTCCCAATCACGAATACGTTACCAAAACGTATGGCGTACTAGCTCGGAAGTGATAAAAATGTCACACTACCTGGTGAACGTCACGTCGCCCAAGGACGTAAACCTATCACTTCTCAACATGCAATGGGTGTGATAAAAAACGTCACCACATCTGATGAACGTCACGTCGCCTAAGGACGTAAACCTTATCACTTGTGATACATGACAGAGGTGATAAACAACGTCACCATGTCTGATGAACGTCACGTCGCCTAAGGACGTAAACCTTATCACTTGTGTGCACCACACCCTTCTCAACAAACAACGGGTGTGATAAAAAACGTCACCACATCTGATGAACGTCACGTCGCCTACGGACGTAAAACTTATCACTTGTGATACACAACAGAGGTGATAAACAACGTCATCATGTCTTATGAACGTCACGTCGCCCACGGACGTACACCTTACCACTTGTGTGACACCCTTCGTAGTTACCCAAATATAATAATAAAAGTATATCATATTGGATATTATATGGACTTGTGAGTGTTAAGAAAATATGGTAAATAAAATTTCCTTTAAATCGGGTGCACAAATCAACATATGAAGTTCTTGGAGAATAAACTATAATTCATTTCAAAACGTTTGTATCGAGTTCGGCGTTTTTCTAAAACCTTTTCACAAACAGGGTAACCTTTGTCTTTTGCAATCGTACATATATTGTTGAAAGTAATTATAGTTACTCTTGCTTTTCTTAATAAAGCTGATACCATTGAGTTAATGGGTGTATCCGAACCCTTAAGTAATCTAAATCAGAGTAAGCGGAAAGTGTTGGACTATGCAATAGTTTGAACATAAGATTTATATATATATATATATATATATATATAGATAATAAAAGTGGTAAGTACATAGTCCATCATCATGTCTCCAAGTTTCAGAATATACAAGTCCATAATAGATCTACTTAGTCATGTAACCCCAACCCTAGAGTACTACAAAAGTATATCTACAATATATACATAACCAAAATACAACTCCAGGGATAGTCACGTAGATCCATCAGCATCAGATGCAGTAGTAGTAGCAGTAGTAGCCTGCCAAAAGTAAAGTGAGTAAGGTAGTAGCATCATCATCATAGCAGCAGCAGCAAATCTCCTCCACACACCGGATCCTCAGATCCACACCATACACCATATACATGTACCTAGGGATCGTCGTCCCTCCAGTCACTCCCAGTAGAATGCACGACAGGCTCGCTCCCACTCTCGTCCTCCACCGGATCCTCCTCGATCTCATCCGAGGGAGAGTGTACCCTACCACTGGGTACCGGGTCAGGTGATGGTGAAACCCTGACTGGGCTCCTCGGATCAGATAGGGGAGTCTCCTTGTGGACGACTCTCGAAGTAAAAGGGTGAGAGCGGGTAGGTCGAAAACGAAAACTATGGTAAGAGCGAGCTGGTCGCGTGGGAGGTGGTCCATGGTAAGTGTAAAACGGGGGTACATGAATAGTGTATATGATGGGAACCCTAAACCTACGAGGACGAAATCGAACCAGCGGGTTCGGGTGGTAGAAGGTAATCTCTACCTCCCCCTCAAACACCGCGCGATGGTCCTCATAGATCCATATGCCACTAGGAAGTGGCCGGATCTCGATGCAAGCAATGTAGCGAGACATCACCTACAAGGGCATAGGGGTAAGCAATTCTATACACATAATCAATAGAGAATAAATTATGCAACATAAATATGTAACATGCATCAATTAATATCAATCACACTTAACACTTACCAAGTAGGATATGCACATAGGATGTTCATACTTAATTCAGTCATAACAGTTTATTTGAATGAATGGCATGATGCATGACTTTAGCTCTCAAGCCTATCTCCATCATAATACTATGTCACTCTCTGACGTCCATCCCTGACAACCCAGCACTCAACAGTGCGTTGTATTCCTAGGTATACAACCATTCGTACATTCACCTAGAATGTACATGACAAGCTTGGTATCCATGCCACCCGAGCATATCCCGTCATCCAAACGGATCGTCATCCAAACGATATATCCATATCGGCATCCACTAAGCCGACCACGTCAACAACGTGTCATCAAGCAAGCGTATTGGCACTCCCAGAGGCCCTCCACATGTTTAACAAACATGAAATACGTCCTACCATCCAAACTCCAGAATGAATGCATTTTATCCTTTAGACTTAAGGGAAGTTGATTAATACTTTGCAGGCCACCTAGGCTTATTTCTTTATCAAAAGGACCGTCATCAAACGATCTATTTGTGTTAATCAATTTCTTTAAGTCTTAATCCCTTGGACTATTCTCAATAATTCATTAATTATTTGACTTAGAATTGGAAATGATGTTTTCAGGTTCTGGGCAATTTACTCGAGTAAAATTCAGTCCACTCGAGTGTTCTTCAGATTTTCCAGATTACTCGAGTGTTCCTGAAGTTACTCGAGTGTTCATAATTTTCTGAGGATTTGGGTTTTCAATTCAACAATTTACTCGAGTGGTTCATGGGTTACTCGAGTGTTCTTGAACTTTTCCAGAATACTCGAGTGACCTTTACTGACTCGAGTGTTTGGCCTATAATGGTCCTCAGATCCTGCTCGATACTCGAGTACCAGACAGACTACTCGAGTGTTCTTCCTTAATTTACATGGTTTTGAATACGATTTACTCGAGTACTCTGCCTTTTATTCGAGTGTTTCGCAGCAGACAGCACTGAAAACTGGTTTTAACATGACATTTTCATTTCTATTGAAATTTAATCCATTCCAGGGATCCACAGAGTTCACATAACATTATTTAGACATGTTACAACACTTATTACAAGTCAAAACACAGATTTGACAGAGAAATCAATAATCATGCATTAAAACACATTTTCACAACTTAACATGTCAATTCTCATAAAAAGCACAATACACATAAAACCATGTGCATTTTAGTTCACATACATGATATCAAACTTGCTCATCACAGATTTAGAGCATGGATTGGTCTCCAAACCAAAGTTCCTATTCAATCTAAGCCCTTAGAGCCTCTTGGTGGCTCTCTAACACAATTAATGGAATTTAAACTCTATCTAGTGAATATAATTACTTCCCCTTACCTCTCAGACGTGAATCAACAGAAAGAAATCCAAGAAAAGTGCTCCAACCCCAGAAATCACTTTGAGCTTCACATGCATGACAGGTTTAAGTGCACCACCAAAACCGAATTGGTTCACCCATGAAACAGAGATAATAATTGGGGAAAATTAGATTTCTAGACTCTATACAACATATTCTAACTAAAGGAACCAAGTTTGAGACTCAAGAATTCGTGAGCTTACCAGAATCAGTGATCAAAGTAAGCTCGAGACCAAGGTTCAACAAAAACAGTTTCTACTTCAAATCTTCAATTCTCCCAGCACGCACACTCAATCCTCACAATATTACCCTCTATACAAAGCTCAAGATGTGAGCTTTGTATTCGTGTTTGGTTTGTGTTTCAAATCGACACAGAGAGAGAGAATCGTTCACTTGAACCCAGGAACCCTAACTTCTTCAACTTCAACAAGAATGAGCCAAATCTTCACGAATTCGGTGATGATTGACTTTTATAGGCTTGGAGGAGGCTCATGCATCACGCCACGACATCCATGGCGTTGGCATGGTGGTGATTTCGTGTCAACGACACGAAATCGTTGGCTGTGACTCACCAAACGCACTAACTCGTGCTGGTTGACCCAGAATACTCGAGTATTCCAGAAAATACTCGAGTGTTTTACCCAGTTTTTGAAAAATAATTATTTTATTTACTTTCCCTCCAAAATCTTTCCTATAATTGCTTCTAGGTCCCAACCCAGGGACTAATATGCAAAACTCTTATTTTATGCATTTAAATTATTTGTTAAATAATTTCCACACATCAACTAGTTATATGAACACAAATTTTAATCAAGGATTAATTTAGAAACTATTAATTATAATTAAATTATAATTAACATTTCATTAATCGGGGATTAAAATTTTGGGGTGTTACACTACTCCCCCACTTACAAGGAATTTCGTCCCCGAAATTCAACTCATACAAACAAGTCAGGATAATCCCGACGCATCTTATCCTCTAGTTCCCAAGATGCTTCTACCACATCTCCATAAATCCAGACGACTTTGACGAAACTAATGTCCTTCCCTCTAAGCTGTTTGATTCTTCGATCTTCAATACGAACTGGCACAGCTTTGAAGGTTAGGTTCTTATGATTTTCTAAGTCATCAGGTTGGATGCTAAGAACAATGGTGGGGTCATGGACATATCTTTTAAGTTGAGACACATGGAATACATTATGAAGGTTAGCTAATGACGGAGGCAAAGCTAATTGATAAGCTACTGGGCCGATCCTTTTGAGAATTTGATAGGGACCAATAAACTTAGGTGATAGTTTCTGGGTTTTCAAGGCTCTACTAACACCTTTGGTTGGTACTATTCTAATGAACACGTGGTCTCCTTTAGCAAACTCTAAGGGTTTTCTCCTTCTATCAGCATAGCTTTTCTGCCTACTCTGAGCTGCCCTCATCTTCTCTTGTATCATCTTGATCTGCTCCGTGGTCTCTTGCACAATATCTGGTCCAATCAGAGAACTCTCCCCCACTTGAAACCAACATAACGGCGCCTGACATTTCCTTCCATACAGACCTTCAAATGGTGCCATCCCAATACTCGTGTGGTAACTATTGTTGTAAGTGAATTCCACGAGTGGCAACATTTGCTCCCAATTTCTTTGTCCTTCCAATGCACAAGCACTTAAGATGTCTTCCAACGACTGAATAGTCCTTTCTGTTTGACCATCAGTCTGAGGATGGTATGCAGAACTTAACTTCAATCTTGAACCCAACGCTCTATGCAGATCTTGCCAGAATTTCGACGTAAACCTCGGATCGCGATCAGACACAATGCTTGATGGTACCCCATGAAGACGAACAACTTCCTTGATGTACAACTGAGTGAGCTTTTCC
Organism: Crotalaria pallida; assembly: GCA_037953625.1. Classification (NCBI taxonomy): domain Eukaryota; kingdom Viridiplantae; phylum Streptophyta; class Magnoliopsida; order Fabales; family Fabaceae; genus Crotalaria; species Crotalaria pallida. The sequence continues at coordinate 33,512,833 of CM075653.1, forward strand.
AATGAATAGCGCATATTCACGGGAATGAAATGTGCTGACTTGGTCAACCGATCCACGATCACCCAAATTGCATCATGACCAGTAGATGTCCTTGGCAATCCCGACACGAAATCCATCGAGATGCTATCCCATTTCCAAACGGGAATTTCCAAAGAAAGTAACTCTCCTCCTGGCCTTTGGTGTTCCACTTTCGCCTTTTGACACACCAAACAGCATGCCACATACTCCGCTACGTCCTTCTTCAGCCCAGGCCACCAAAATAGTTTCTTCAAATCATGATACATTTTGGTAGCTCCTGGATGCATACTCATCCTACTCTTATGTGCTTCATCCAGAACCATTTTTCTTACCTCCAGATCATCAGGGACACAAATCCTTGTTCTAAAACGCAGGATTCCATCCTTTCCTTCTTGGAATTCCAATTCCTTACCTTCTTGCATCAATTTCTTCTTCTCCATGAGTTTCTCATCCTTGTGTTGCAATTCCCGTATCCTTTGCAGAAACTCGTTAGCAATCTGCAGCATCCCCAACTTGATACTCGTTGGTTCCACTTGCATTGTCAGACTCAAATCCCGAAACTCCTCTATCAGTGCAGCTTCTCTGACCATCATCGCACTGATATGCATCGCCTTTCTACTCAATGCGTCCGCCACAACGTTAGCCTTCCCAGGATGGTAATGAAGTTCAAACTCATAATCCTTCAAAAACTCCATCCATCGACGTTGCCTCATATTCAACTCCTTTTGATCAAAGAGGTACTTTAAACTCTTATGGTCACTAAACACCCGGAACGTAGTGCCATAGAGATAGTGTCTCCAGATCTTTAAGGCAAACACCACAGCTGCTAACTCCAGATCATGGGTTGGATAGTTCATCTCATGAACCTTTAACTGTCTCGAAGCGTAAGCGACGACTTGTCCATCTTGCATCAAGACACACCCAAGACCTTGTTTCGGCGCGTCACAATACACATCAAAACTCTTCTGCGTATCGGGCAACACCAACACAGGAGACGATGTCAACCTTTCCTTCAACTCCCGAAAACTTCTCTCACACTTCTCATCCCATAGGAACGGTTGATCTTTCTGAGTCAACTTCGTCAGAGGAAGTGCGATCTTCGAAAATCCTTCTATAAATCTTCGGTAGTACCCAGCCAAACCGAGAAAGCTTCTAACCTCCGTAACCGACTTCGGTTGCTCCCATTGCAAAATCGAACTTACTTTCGTTGGATCAACTGCTATCCCTTTATCTGAAATCACATGCCCCAAAAATTTAACCTCCAGCCAGAACTCACACTTTGTAAGTTTGGCGTACAGCTGCTTCTCCTTCAAGATGCTTAACACTATCTTCAAGTGTTCAGCATGCTCCTCCGGGCTCTTAGAGTAAATCAGAATATCATCAATGAACACAACCACGAATGAATCTAAATAAGGTCTAAAGATTCGATTCATGTAGTCCATGAAGATAGCTGGTGCATTAGTCAATCCGAACGGCATCACGACATACTCATATCGTCCGTATCGAGATCGAAATGCAATCTTAGAGATATCCTGTTCTCTAATTCTGATCTGATGGTACCCCGACCTCAAGTCAATCTTAGAAAATATTGAAGCCCCACGAATTTGATCCATAAGGTCATCTATCCGTGGCAACGGATACTTGTTCTTGATGGTGACCTTATTAAGCTACTGGTAGTCGATGCACATCCTCATACTACCATCTTTCTTCTTGACAAACAAAACCGGAGCACCCCAAGGTGAGACGCTTGGTCGGATCATCTGTTTCTGTAGCAACTCCTCAATCTGCTTCTTCATTTCTGCCATTTCTGGTGGTGCCATTCTATAGGGAGCGATAGAAATGGGACCAGCTCCTGGAATTAGGTCGATACCGAATTCAATCTCTCTTCTTGGTGGCAGACCAGGAATCTCGTCAGCAAACACTTCCGGGAACTCTCGGACAACAGGAATATCTTCCATCTTCGGACCAACTTCCTCCATGTCAGCATTGAACAGACACACGTAACCAGATGGTTTTGGGTTTCTATAGGTTACCAGTTTTCTATCACAGTCAATGATCACTTGGTTCCGACTTAACCAGTCCATCCCCAAGATCACATCTAATTGTGCTAAGGGTAAGCAGATCAAATCTACTTCAGAGGTCTGTCCTAACACTTCTATACAACAGTTAAGACATGCTCTAGAAACAATTACAGGAGCATTGGTAGGAGTTTCTACTCTGAGAGTATAAGGCATCTCAGACACAATCAAGCCTAAACGGTCTACACATTCATGTGAAACAAATGAATGCGTTGCACCAGAGTCAAACAAAACATGGCAAAACTGACCATTAAGCAAGTATTTACCTTGCACCAGATCAGAAGATCGATTAGCTTCCACACCACTAAGGGTGAAGACCCTTCCTTGAGCCATTGGTCTATCCGCAGTTCCTCTTGAGTTGGCCTTGGCTGGTTCCTTGTAATCTCTTGCAAAATGCCCTGGCTTCCCACAGTTGAAACATCCACTTGTTCCCCAGCAAACACGACCATAATGGTTGCGCTTGCACTTGTCGCAGAATGGAGCTTCGTTCCTATAGTTCCTTCCCTCAGAACTACCAACTTTGCCCTTGCCTTTCCCTCTGCGATCACATGGACCCTTGCTTCTATGGTTGAAACCCTTACGTCTTTGTGGTCCATAGCTGTGATTGTCCTTCTTTTCTGAAACTTGCACCTCCTCAGCCTTTGTATCATCTTCATACATCCTACACATATCCACCAGTGCAGGAAAACTTTGGATTCGCTGATAGCTGAAAATTGACTTCAACTTTGGCCTCAAACCTCCTTCAAACTTAATGCACTTGCTCCTCTCATTAGGATTGTTCTGGTAGTATGGGGAGTACTTCATCAATTCCTCGAACTTTGCCGCGTACTCACCCACACTCATGCTTCCTTGCTTCAGCTGTAGAAACTCCACCTCCTTTTTCCTTCTCAAATCCTCAGGAAAATATTTCTGGAGAAACTTCTCCATAAATACTCCCCAGCTTATCTCCCTTCCTTCATATTGCAAAAGCTGCATGGTGTGATTCCACCAATTCTCTGCTTCATCCTCCAACATGTAGGTTTCATACGCCACCTTCTGAACATCAGAACACTCCAAAGTCCTCAAAATCTTGTCCATAGTATGAATCCATTTGTTGGCTTCCTCCGGTTTAAATCCTCCTTCAAACTTTGGCGGATTACAACTCCTAAAATCAGCCAGAGTCTTCGCCTCAGTGTTACCCACATTACACTGATGAGGCGGATTTGCCGGTTGAGAGGGTTGCTGAGACTGCCTTTGCATCGCTTCCAATACCGTGGTGATTCGCTCCAACATCGCATTGGTGTTATTTTGGTTTCTAGTTGCCATATTAGACCTGCGCTATGGGCTTATGGTCACATATGTTGAACTAAAGAAACTTTCATAACACCACCTATACTAGAGCTTATATTTTAAGCGCTTAAATCTACAATCAATTGTGTCTTGTACTCAAATGAGACAAGATACAAACCAAATCAAGGGTATCTAAAGTCCAACAAGCAAAATACTACATTCAAAATAATGTGCATGCCCCGGGAGATACCTGCTTGATGTTGATGGCTACCTTTCTGAACTACTTCCACTACTACAGGATCTGACTTTTGCTCTGATACCACTAAGTGTGACACCCTTCGTAGTTATCCAAATATAATAATAAAAGTATATCATATTGGATATTATATGGACTTGAGAGTGTTAAGAAAATATGGTAAATAAAATTTCCTTTAAATCGGGTGCACAAATCAACATATGAAGTTCTTGGAGAATAAACTATAATTCATTTCAAAACGTTTGTATCGAGTTCGGCGTTTTTCTAAAACCTTTTCACAAACAGGGTAACCTTTGTCTTTTGCAATCATACATATATTGTTGAAAGTAATTATAGTTACCCTTGCTTTTCTTAATAAAGCTGATACCATTGAGTTAATGGGTGTATCCGAACCCTTAAGTAATCTAAATCAGAGTAAGCGGAAAGTGTTGGACTATGCAATAGTTTGAACATAAGATTTATATATATATATATATATATATATATATATATATATATATATATAGATAATAAAAGTGGTAAGTACATAGTCCATCATCATGTCTCCAAGTTTCAGAATATACAAGTCCATAATAGATCTACTTAGTCATGTAACCCCAACCCTAGAGTACTACAAAAGTATATCTACAATATATACATAACCAAAATACAACTCCAGGGATAGTCACGTAGATCCATCAGCATCAGATGCAGTAGTAGTAGCAGTAGTAGCCTGCCAAAAGTAAAGTGAGTAAGGTAGTAGCATCATCATCATAGCAGCAGCAGCAAATCTCCTCCACACACCGGATCCTCAGATCCACACCATACACCATATACATGTACCTAGGGATCGTCGTCCCTCCAGTCACTCCCAGTAGAATGCACGACAGGCTCGCTCCCACTCTCGTCCTCCACCGGATCCTCCTCGATCTCATCCGAGGGAAAGTGTACCCTACCACTGGGTACCGGGTCAGGTGATGGTGAAACCCTGACTGGGCTCCTCGGATCAGATAGGGGAGTCTCCTCGCGGACGACTCTCGAAGTAAAAGGGTGAGAGCGGGTAGGTCGAAAACAAAAACTATGGTAAGAGCGAGCTGGTCGCGTGGGAGGTGGTCCATGGTAAGTGTAAAACGGGGGTACATGCATAGTGTATATGATGGGAACCCTAAACCTACGAGGACGAAATCGCACCAGCGGGTTCGGGTGGTAGAAGGTAATCTCTACCTCCCCCTCAAACACTACACGATGGTCCTCATAGATCCATATGCCACTAGGAAGTGGCCGGATCTCGATGCAAGCAATGTAGCAAGACATCACCTACAAGGGCATAGGGGTAAGCAATTCTATACACATAATCAATAGAGAATAAATTATGCAACATAAATATGTAACATGCATCAATTAATATCAATCACACTTAACACTTAGCAAGTAGGATATGCACATAGGATGTTCATACTTAATTCAGTTATAACAATTTATTTGAATGAATGGCATGATGAATGACTTTAGCTCTCAAGCCTATCTCCATCATAATACTATGTCACTCTCTGACGTCCAACCCTGACAACCCAGTACTCAACAGTGCGTTGTATTCCTAGGTATACAACCATTCGTACATTCACCTAGAATGTACACGACAAGCTTGGTATCCATGCCACCCGAGCATATCCCGTCATCCAAACGATATATCCATATCGGCATCCACTAAGCCGACCACGTCAACAACGTGTCATCAAGGAAGCGTATTGGCACTCCCAGAGGCCATCCACATGTTTAACAAACATGAAATACGTCCTACCATCCAAACTCCAGAATGAATGCATTTTATCGTTTAGACTTAAGGGAAGTTGATTAACACTTTGCAGGCCACCTAGGCTTATTTCTTTATCAAAAGGACCGTCATCAAACGATCTATTTGTATTAATCAATTTCTTTAAGTCTTAATCCCTTGGACTATTCTCAATAATTCATTAATTATTTGACTTCGAATTGAAAATGATGTTTTCGGGTTCTGGGCAATTTACTCGAGTAAAATTCAGTCCACTCGAGTGTTCTTCAGATTTTCCAGATTACTCGAGTGTTCATAATTTTCTGAGGATTTGGGTTTTCAATTCAACAATTTACTCGAGTGGTTCATGGGTTACTCGAGTGTTCTTGAACTTTTCCAGAATACTCGAGTGACCTTGACTGACTCGAGTGTTTGGCCTATAATGGTCCTCAGGTCCTGCTCGATACTCGAGTACCAGACAGACTACTCGAGTGTTCTTCCTTAATTTACATGGTTTTGAATACGATTTACTCGAGTAGTCTGCCTTTTACTCGAGTGTTTCGCAGCAGACAGCACTGAAATGAGCTCTTAGAGTTTCTTTCTCTCCTTCTCTATTTCTTTTCTATTTTTCTCTAAGAGTTTGGATGAGCTCTTAGAGTGTGTTGATGTTGGAAGTGTGGAAATGAAAATGAGTGAAGGAAATGAACCAAGGCTTCATGCATATATAAGCCAGAGTTGTCCCCCTTTTGCCCTTGGTTTATTTTCGGTTCATGTACAACTAAGGAGGGCAGTTTGGTCCTTACAAAATTTTCATGGCTAAGGTCACCAAAGTCAAGGGGACAAGGTGGAGTGGGCTAGACTTTAGGGGTCACTTAGGTTCAATGGATAGTTGGTTCCTTAGTTAGGGTTTTTACCACTTAGTTTGGTTTTGGTTCTAATTTGGTTTCTTGGTTTCTTACTCCTTAAGTCTCTAAAATCTTAAGCTTAGGCATACATATACACACACACACACACACACACGTACAGCACATGCACACACATACACACATACTATCGTACATACACATACATACATACTTAGCTCACATTTTTATTTCTAATCATATTTGCTTAAATTTACTAATTCATATAATAATGAAATTAATTCTAAGAAATCCTATTCACACAACCATTTTCATGCAGCACATATTACATACACATTCAATCAAACACTCATCATATAAAAGTCATGCCAAAATACATCACAAAAACACATTTTGCTCAAAATTCGTATTTCTTATATTCTGTAAATAAATTTTTATAAATCACTCCATAAAATTCTAAAAATCACATTTTCAAATTCTAGATTTCAAAACGATCGTTTTCATATAAAGATCATAAAATTCCGAGTTACGGTTTAAAAGATACAAATTTTTAAAGATAACAGATCCAAAAATTTCATTTCTAACAAAATCATCTTTTTTAATAAAAATCAACATTTTAGCAAATCATTTTCCACTTATTTAGGTTAATGCACAGAGTGTTGGCTCTTATTTAGGTTGTATTTTTTTGCTTTTTAGGGTCTGAATTGTTTTGGTTTTTTCCCAATGAACCCTTCCTAGAAGGTGGCTTTGGGTTTTTTTGTAAGTGCTGAATTTTGTGAGTTGGTATTAATAAAAATTTTTTATTTACCAAAAAAAAAACATTTTAGCAAATCATTTTCCACTTCAACAAAATCATTTACTTTTCACTCATGAATATATTTTGTTTAGAAAAATCCATGGAATTCAGTACTTTATTTCTTTCTTCTGCAAAATACTTTTTCTAAAAACATAATTTCAAGGTCTCTTTTGTTAAAAATGGTTTACGCACGTACGGGAAAAATGCGGGGTGTTACATAATTCACTCTGTGATTTCATAATAGAATATTGAATGGCAAAACATACTAGTTTATATGATAGCCAAGTAGTTTGTGTCAAATTCCAAATACTGCTCTTTTACTAAGCATCGTTTTATAATGGTTACAGATGAAGGTATGTTGTTGGTTTAAGTTCCATTGGAACACTAAGGTGCTAATCATGTTTTCAGTATTTTGTTGGCATCTTTCTTTCCCTGCTGTACCGCGCGCGAATATACCAACGGTCTAATGTGTGTTGCATATGTTATGCAGGAAGTTTTAGATGAAGAAGATGAGAAGCTGACGAGTATGAAGGAAGAGTTGGGTGATGAGGTATATGAAGCGGTTGTGATTTGGTGATGTAAACATTGATACTCATTCTAATGCTTATTATGTCTGTTTTCACAAGATTTTTTTTTTTGCTGGAGTTGTGATCCTTTGATTTTGTAATGTAAACACTTATTATACTCATCATAGGATGTTATTACTATGTAGCTCTTTTAACAAAATTATTTTGTAAGATTAGATTATGTTTGATGCATAATTTTTTATTTTTTTTTGTGAATCTTGCATAATTTTTTAAATAACATAGAAATTAAAAAAAAAATTACATGTTCTGTAATAAATATTTCCAAAAAATATTCAGGGATGAAAAAAAAACTTAAAACAAGAGAGGTTCAAAAAATAGGAAACAGGCAACAAAAAAATATAAAAACATAAAAGAGGGCGGTTCAAAAAAATTTAACAGAGGGCGGTTCAAAAAATCATAAGAGGGCGGTTCAGATGAAAGGAACAAAGGAAGTTATTTAAATAAAAAAGGGCGGTTCGGAACTGCCCTTAAAAAAATTAAAGAGGGCGGTTTCGAACCACACTAAAAAAAAGAGTACTTACAAAGGCGGTACATTTAAGAAGGGTTCGGAACCGCCCTCTTTTATGCAAAATAATCTCCCTCAAAACGTTTTTCTGTAGTAGTGGTGGCTTAGGCACTTAGGGGTCATTTAAGGTGCAAGGACTAGTTAGCCCATCTTTAGGGTTTCCACGTATTTAGTTAGGGCTTGGTTAGGAGTTGGTTCACTTGGTTACTTGTTCATCACTTAGGAAAATTCTAGACTTGCATACATGTACACATACATACGGCACACACACACACACATACACACACATACACACATATATACACAAACATGCATACACATACGCCTACACGTCTCACACACATATACTAACATACATGCATTATCATATGCTTTTATTAATTCAATTCCTATGACCTCAAACATATATACACATAGCACACCGCACATACATCCTTATACATTCATGAAAATAAATTTTTCTCTTATAAACCATTCATATATAAAAATTCTTAATTCTTTTAAAGCATAAAAATTTTGAACACCTAACCATTCCAAAACTCAATTTTTCAACATTATTTTATGAAAATTATTCCTTTAAAATCACTCACCATTTTAAAAAAAAACGTGAATTAAGAAATTAGTTTAAGAAAATACTCTTTTCAAAACATTTTTTTCAAAAATAAATCTCTTTAGTATTTTAAATTAATACGAGGAATTTGCGGGGTGTTGTAACAGCTCGATTTTCGTAAACTGAAATAATTGACTTTTATTTATTAATGTTGCAAAAATGAGGCCAATTTTTTTTTTTTATAAAACATTATTAAAGTGTTGAAAACATTATTGAAAAGCTCCTGATGTTCATCAACATTCCTTTTCGAAAACCGAGTGTTACTAAAACCATTCTTTTCATAAAACATTCGTTTTCATAAAAGAGCTTGGTCCAAAATCATCTTGATCGTTCTCAAAAACTTGCATGAATTAACTTTGCATACAGATCGGTTCCACAAGTCAAAATAAAACCTAGCTTGTTTACATAAATGGCTCATGGCTTCGGTAATCCTTAAATCAAAACAATCACCACAATCGAAACTAACCATACTAATCTTGAGGTCCCCCATCTTCTTGCGTCCTCTCCTTGCTTTCAAAGATGTTGCCCTCCTTGCTGTTGTCTCCTCGTTACTAGTGGGTTCCGACTCCGCTCCATTTAAAAGGGAAGAATTCCTCCGGGTCTCGTACCGAAACTTCTCTGCGTAGTTCTTATATTCCCGTATGATGACTTGCCCCAAGTGCGGCTCCAAATTAGCTCCACTAAGTAGATGTCCCGAATCAGGAATCACGATCTGTGTGTAGCCGGTCCATACCCATCCACCGTGGGTGCGCTCCCCTCCTTTCCCATACTTACTCGACGTGGTGACGTCCATCCGGTACTCCATCTGCTCGTTGAGATACCAGCGACACCGATATGCCAACGAACAGGAGAGAGTAAGCGATCCGAACGACGCATCATCGACGGTGTGGAATTACGATAGGCGGGATAATAGGACCACACAAACATACAATGCAACACACATACACACAACACAGCAAGCATACTATTATCAACAGTGTTATCTTATTCGCATTATTGTTCCCTTCTTTCATTTCTTTCTTACATACATTTCTCATGAACATTCTTTCTTTCTTTCGTTCATTTACATTCCATAACTATCCTTCTCTTTTCACCCAGTCTTATCTACTTATAACCTTTAATAATTTGGGGAATTGTACACATCATCTAGTTATTCATTCCGATCTCGGCTATCACTCACGTCTACATCTCCTCGGTCATCCACCCAACCTAGTCGGAAGCAAACAGGAGTACAGGACCTTTACCGTGCGAGCACGACAGTTGTCTCAACAAATAATTGGTCCCAGACCAGGAGGACTCAGCCTCAATCAATAATATCAATTCACATATATTCAAGGCACACTGTCTCACAGTGGCAATCAAGATGCCCCACTCCAGTCCCTCTCACTGTTCTAGATTTGCAATCTAGGGGGCGACAGTATATTTCTAGTGGGCCCACAGAACTCACCACGGCATTGGACACAGTCCCCACCATGTTAGTGCACCACATGTGGAGTTCGTTTTGCCTAGAAACATACTCTAGACTTCTTGACGTTTCACCGTCATCGTCCTCCCCTAATGCAATCTCCTCCTAAGTATCCGCAGATACTTATGGTTTCTTCCTCTCCACTACTTCGCACTTTCATACCTCACCGCGTATGTCTTTTAAGTCTTTTATCTTTTTAATTATCCTAAGGTCGGCCCATCCTTCGTGCAACCCTTCAATGAGTCCCGACCACTAACTTGGCACAATCTTTCTCTCATCAAATCTCACATAGCACAGAGCTGGGATCACCTCAATGAACTCTCGACTGATGTCTCACTTCACAATTACACCTCATCATCTCTCTCAACAATCTCATTCCGAATCTTTCCTCAAGAGTCTTTTCACAAAACTTTATCAAAATACCATTTCATAAGCTTTCACAAAACCTCATTTCACAAACATTTTCATAAAATTCCCTTTCGTATATTTTCCCAGATATCTAGTTTTACAACTACTCAAAACCTCTTTTTCAAAAACATTTTCGAAGGAATTTCCTTTTTTTTTCAACTCGATACAAAAATCACTTTCACAAATCCTTTCAAAGATCACCTTTTTCAACTCCTTTCAAAAATCTTCTTTCACAATCTTTTCTAAAAATCTTTTCAAAAACCTTTTTCAAAAATACAACTTTGCTGAGCGCTAATGGAGGAGCAAGCTCAACTCAACACTAGTCCCAGACTAAAACCAAAAACAAAGGAGCCCAGCTCCACTCAATTCACATCATGTTCCAACAATCACTCTCACTATCCCCAGCTCTGGGTCGTTCTCAACATTATCATTCATTTATTTCCCAATCTCAACTCTTTCTTTCTTTTCCATCACATATCTTATCCTTTACCATTATTCTTTTCTCATTGTGTCTTCATTCGTTACTTTAAAAACTCATTCGCTTTATTTTCATTTCCTTGTTCAGTACGTAACAGACTTCCATCCGTATATCACTTGTATCAATCAACAATAGTAAATATCATTAAGCATAATTAAATTAATAAATATAAACATGATATCAACCACACATACATCACACAACAACAGTGTGGTCATAGTCACCTTCGTATAAGTGGCCACACAATCAAACAATTGCCACTTATACTACTGACTCCGAACCACTAAGTTCTGATCTTTGAGATGATACGGAACGTCCTAATAAATCACGTAACTACCACGGTGTCTTAGGAGAGCTTCTTTCTCACCTGGGGTCCAGCTATTTAATGTGTATCGTCTCCTCGGATCCTTTTGCTGCCGGCTGTCCCAATCCCTCGTCTTTCAAATTCCTCGTACAAGAAAAGTTGATCTCCTAGCTTTTTGGGTCTTGGATCTTCAAGAAAAAACTTGAGTTTTGGACTTGGCTTCTTCTTCTTCCTCTCCCTAGATCACGGCCTCTTTCTTTTCTTTGTGTGTGTGTTGAGAGCTTGATTTTAGCTCTCAACAAGTGTGTTTGGAGGGTGAAAAGGAATGAAAGAAATGAGGTGTGGAAATGAAGAAATGAAGTGATCAACACTTCACCCCTTCTGTAACACCCCGATTCGGCAACTTGAAAACTTAAAATAAAACCGTGAAAATTAGGGGCATTTTTTTTTACAAACAAGTGTTATGTGAATGTAAGAACACTTGGTCTTCCAAAACATGGTTACATTTAAAACCCGTGTTCTCACATTACATAAACTCTTCAAGTTCCAAACCGAGATGTCACAGGACACCGCGTCTTGAAACCCGTTTTCAAATCATCATTTAAAAGGAGGCCCGTTTACTTGTTCAAACATCAGTACCAAATAAAACAATTGCCGGGGTACAGTATGGTAGAGATAGGTAACTAAGAACTTACAATGGATTACCTTCCGCCAGGGGAGTTCCTAGCTTCTAGTCATGCACACTGAAACTATCGTTCTATGTTCGTGTCATGGCAGCCCAAGCTCTCGGTCCACAAGTATGGTTGTCGCCCTCGGCCATCTCCGGAATCTCACGCAGAGAGTCGTCTGGTACTCGCCCCCTTCTTGCGGGGATGCAGATGCATCGCTACACGCCATACTACCTACCGGTTGCAATATCAACAATTGTCGATACGACAACATGGTAGGAGAGAGTCACTGTTCCGAACACTAACGGGTTGACCATACGGTCTCGGGTATATTGTCAAAATAAAAATTTACAGATAAAGCAACATAACATGCAATGCACTTAGCACATATGATTCACATAGAACAGCACATAACATCATACTCTAAACACATCATTCATAACCGATTAATCCATTCACACTCTTATAACACCACATCAAAATCTTTCTCTTTAGCTTCCACAACTCTATTCCACTTCCTTTCATTACAGTACCACACTTGTTTCTCATTCCAAGGATTCTTTCTTATCATTCTTATTCCATGCTTAATAATTCGATATACTCTTTATTAGAGACATCTTTGTGCTTTTATGTTTTATTATACCGAATAGCATCAATGATGAGGGGGACACATCATTAAGCTCACACACGTCTACATCTCCTCGGCCAACCACCCAACCTAGTCGGAAGCAAACAGGAGTACAGGACCTTTACCACGTGTGCACGACAGCTGTCACACAAACAAGTGGTCCCTGACCAGGAGGCCCAGCCTCAATAATATCATAAACATGGCACGCTCTCAGCAGCAATCACAAATGCCCCGTTCCAGTCCCTCTCACTATTCCTGAACTGCCATAGGGGTGACAGCACTATTCCGGTCCCGGGTGCGGAACTTACCACGGCATTAGACCCAGTCCCTACCACGTTAGTACGCCACATGTGGGATTCATTCCGCCCAGAATAGTACTCAAGGCAACGTGACGTTTTACCGCCCGAGCCTACCCTAATGCATTCATCAACCCGGATATCCCTGATATCCGGGGTACCTTCCTCTCCACTACTTCGCACTCTCATGCCTCACCGTATTAATGTCTTTTAAAGTTTTTAGCGTTTTAATTAGCGGCTTGTTCCTAACAGTCGGCTCGTCCTTGGTACATCCCTTCAACGAAGCCCGACCACTAATCGCAACTATTCCCCCTAAATCTCATTGGCCCCAGGCCACAAATCACTTTCTCATCTCATCATCAATATTCTCAAAACTCATTGGCCCCAGGCCACAAATCACTTTCTCATCTCATCATCAGCTCATACTCATTCTCAACATAATTCTCATTCACGTCATCCACCGTTTTTCCTCGTCTTTTCCAAAACAACTTTCGCAAAAAAATTTCTTTTTCAAAATCTCTTTTCAAATATCACAATTTTTGGGTGAGTGTTAATGGAGGAGCAAGCTCAACTCAACACTAAGCTTCTTCCCAAAAACGTGCACGAGGAATCACGTCTCTCCTCAAACACTTTCTCACTTTCGAAATCACATTTTCTTTCCAATCTCACTCTTATCTCTTTCCTTCACTCATATCACCTTTATCCCTTTCTCAATTCTTCTCATACTTTCTCTTTAGTCTTAACTCATTACTCATGTCTTTCTCAATTGTTTCTCGGGTTTCTTACTCACATCTCTTTTCTCTTTTCCCAATTTTATCTTCTCACTCTTATGGTTCCATCACCACCATTCACTATCCAGACAAGGTTACACAATATCTAACAGAATAAATTATGCACAACAAGTAAACATTTAGGGATGCATAGCAAATAAATATTTAGAATGCAACCAAACGTATAACACACACAGATTTGGATCTCCTAATTCGCAGTGCCCTCGCAATTCGTCTATTTGAATTGCGAGCAACCACGTTACGGGATCACCGCACTCTCACTCACCTGGATGACGACACACCCAAAGATTCTCTAAGATTTCCAGTCGTTATCCTTGCCACGCTTCCTCCGCGTCCGACACCCGAACTAGAACATTTAATTTCCCCGTGCGTTAGAAACGATTTACGTAAACTCTTAATTTCGTTTTAAAAATACTTTATAAATAATTTCCTTTTAAAAGCACATTGCCAATATCCAAAAGACTTTAAATTCAAATCATTTCTTTCATAAAATGTGTAACATCCCGTATTTTCTGGAACTCAAACAAATTAATAAGATTTTATTTAAAATGATTTAAGAAATGTTCTCAGTAAATATTTTAGAAATGATTTTATTATCTGGGTTTATTTTCAAGAAAATTTAATTGTGATTTTGGAAAATGAATTATCTTTTCTTGTGTTAAACCGATTTGAGATTTAATTAAAATTCCTCCTTTCTTTTGAAAATCTTTGATTTACACGGAAGTGTGGGTTATTTCAAATTTGAGTAAAGTTTATTTTGAGATTAGATTAGTAGGATAAATTGATTACCTTAGGATTTGCATTTTTTGAAATTTTTGGAAGAATGTTTGTGTGTGTACATATTTGATTTAAGTAACTAAATGTAGGATTTGTGAAAAATATGCATGATGTATATAGGAGAGTGTACCGAAGTATGATGCCCAAAATATTGTGTACATGCTCAAATATGTGTTGAAAATGTGTTCTATGTGTAGAAACATGCATGAAATTTAAGTAGTTAAATTAAATGAATAAATGCATGAATGGTGTGAAAATAGAAGCATGTATGTGATATGTGTGCCGCATGCCTTAAGTAGAAAATATAATGAGTAAGTGTTATATGCATTCATGCTATGTGATGATGATTTGAAATTTGTATGTACATGTGTGTGCATGTGTTCGGCCGTGAGAGATGAGAGAAATCAACTAGGAGGTGTCTCTTAAACCTCATGCAAGTGGAAACTAAGTGGCAATCAACTAGGAGGCTTAGAGTGGTGAGTAAGGAAGCCTAGGGTGTGTGACTCATAAGGTCTAGGAAAGACTTTCCTTCCCTTCTTGCCTTCCCCGTAGAAGACCCATGCAACATTAGGAGTGGACTAGATTGCCCTTGAACCCATAGCCTAAACCGAGGGTAGAAGAGAAAATTTCCACACCCTTGTGTTGCTCTTAAACCGTATGAAGGGATGAGTGTTGGCAATTTCATTTCTATCTCCTTCATCAATCTAAACACTTAGCCCTCAAGAGTATCATCAACTCTTGAGATTTTAGAGAGGAAAGAAAGAGAAACCGTAAGGGAAAAGAGGAAGCAAGGGGTGAAAACCTAAGGACTCTTAACCCAAACATCCCCAAATTCCTTCTCAACCTTATTTCCTTGAAGGATCAACCAAGAAAATCCACCTTCAACCTTAGAGAAAAGGAGACCGAGGCACAACCTAGGAGGAAAGGAGAGAAGAGGACTTGAAGTTGAAGATTTAGTTAGAGCCTTGATCTAAGGTAGTCATTTAAGAAAGTTTAGAGTAGAAATTTCAGTTTGTAAAAGGACTTTAATGTAGACATTATTTAATTGTGATATTTGTGATACATGTCTTTACTTCCTTGTGATCCTAAAGCTTTGATGCCTTGCATGTCATTTGTTGGATTTCATCTTGAATAAGTGTGTTTAAATGTTTCTATTTTCAATGTGTTCTCCACGGTTTTGAGTGGACTTTGTATCAAGTTAAGTTTTGTGTTGATTTTTGTGATGCATGTGTTTAATTTCTCATAATCTTGAAGCCTTGAGTGCCTTGCACAATGTTTTGTGATTTGATCTTAAATACTTGAACTTGGATGTTTTAAATTCTTACATGTCCTTCACGGTTTTGCCTAGGTTTTGTGTTTAAGCTTGTGCTTTTGCCTTGATTTTACTTTGCATGTTTCAATATATGCTTGACCCTTGATAAAATGCGAACCTTAAAATTGTGTGTTGTCTTGGTGTAAAGTCTTGATTCTTCCTTTTGGTGCATGTCACGGTTTTAAGAGGAAAATCAATATAGCATGCTTTGAAAACAATTTTTTTTTTTTAAAAAAAAAAGAGAATTGGAATCAAGAGTTTTGTACATGATGGTGATGATTCGGTGATGGCTTGAAAAACAAAATGATGCTTTAGAAATCTTATATGATTTGACCTTGAATTTTCTCCTTGAATGTGAAAATGATTTGTGAGATTTCACTTATACATGTTACTTATTCGGTCAAGATTAAGGAATCATGTTAGATCATTGTTTTATTTACATGCATGATGAAATTATTTCATTTAGAGACCATAGGCACATGCATAGATGCTCTTAGATATTTTGATATGATTTTGATTTTATTGTGTTATGAAATTAAAATTTCATCTATTAAATTTCCATGTAGAGCTCACGGCATTGTGGGCATAAGTGTATAGGAGAATTCATTTTACCTTGCATGTGTGTTTTATGATTAGGATTAAGTATTTCTAAACCTATGGGACTAGAATCTTTGATTGAAAACTTAAAAGTAATTTTCATGATCCCATTCGGTTTAGGGACAACCGTAAGCCTTTTACTTCATTTTCCTATGTGACATCATTTAACTTAGCCTTAAAGGAATTGATTGGATGAATGGTTGTGTTTTTCCTTGAAATTCATTCGGTTTTGGTACAAAATTCTTTTAAGCTATTTCATTTTTATTGTTTGAATCAATTTTTGAATGAATGAGGTTGATTTGATAAAGGTTTTTGTTGAGTATTTTCCTTCATGTGACCCATTCGGTTTTGGCATAAATCTCTTTTTAAGCTATTTCAATTTCTTATGTTAGGAGAGTTGAGTTGATCCTGAATAAATTGAATTGATTGGTGTGCGTTGGATGATTTTCTTTGTGTTCTATTCGGTTGGAGCAAAAAGTAAAGAAAATAAATTAATTTCTCCTTGTGTGTTGATTTATATGATGAATAACATTATTCTAAGTAAATGTATCCTTTTCTTTTATTACTATGTGATACATTAAGTTAGGAGTGATGTGTTTTCATAAATACATGTGTTAGTAATCATTAGTAATTGAAATATCCGCCGTGTCTCATATAGGGTAGAATTCGGCCATGTATAGGGATTTAGTGCCTGTGTTTTATTTTGTCCTATGTGCATGAGTTTGGAATAGTACCCTGATTGTGTATGTGCTTGAATGCTTGGGGTGTTTAATATTTGTTTATATGTGTGTTTGAAAATAAACTTGAGTGCTTAATATTTTTAAGAAAAGCTTTTACTTTTATGTTGTTTTCTTTTAATTCGGTTTTAAGGAAAATAAGTTGAACCAAATGATTTAAAAGTATTTCAAATAATCCTTGAAGTTCATGGTTTTCAACTTAAATGATTTTACAAGAAAATCTTTAGACAAATGTGACATTTTAAAGAAGCCAAGAGATTAAAGGCGTTTTCGAATAAATGTTTTTCAATAAGGAAATTTGGAAGTAATACTTTATTTGAAATGATTTTGTGAGAACGATTTTTAATAAGAAGAAAACTATTTGAGTTCCAGTAACAATCAGGAGCGGTTACGAGCGTCATCGTGGAAAAGCGAGAAGCGTATCAAGGATATAATCGTCAATCGAGGTGAGAGAGAAGTTTCCCCTAAACAACCGTGGTCTTTAGGTAAATATTAAGAAGTCCAACCATCTCAAAGGTTGGACTCCAATCTCATTTAGCGTAGTGGTGTATGTGATAGCGCTTGTTTGATTGGTTTAGCTATCCACCCGAACGGCTGGGATTGGTTTTTGAATTGTGTTGTTGTGTTTACTGTTGATTTTACCTGAACTATTTTAATTTCCCTATTAGATAATGATTTATCCGTTGATTAAGTAATCCCGATGTTGATACGCTGTGGTGATGAATTGAGAATGACCTTATGAAAAGTAACGAATAAGAATAAGAATTAAAAGGTGAGAACTAAGCAGAGAAAAGGCGTAAGCCGTTGCCGAGAAAAAGACTAAGTGATGAGAGCTGAATGTTGAGCCAGAGCTGGGGAGTGCGATGCTGATTAATGATGCGGAATGTGAACTGAGTTGAGCCGAGCTCCTCTGTTCTTGGTTTTAGTCTGGGACTAGTGTTGAGTTGAGCCTGCTCCTCCATTAGTACCCAGCAAAGTTGTAATTTTGGAAAGGTTTTGAAGAACAGTTTTAACAAGGTTTTGCAAGGAGATTTTGTGGAGGGTGGTGAAAGGAAAATTTTAGAAAAAGATTTGTGAAAATAAATTCTTTAGAAAATGTTTTTGGGAAATAAAGTTTTTATTTAAAAAGGTTTTTGAAAAGGAGAATTTTTTAAAAGAGTTTTTGAAATAAGACTTTTGATAAATTGTGTGAAAAGATATTTTTGAAAGATTTATGAAAAGAGGTTTTGTGAGAATTTAAGAAGTAAGTTTTTAAGGAAGGTTTGTGAACGGATATTTTATTATGAAAAGAAATTTTTCAAAGTGAGATTTTTAGAAGGTGGGACAAAAAGATTTTGAGCCATTTGTAAAAGTTTGTGATTTTGAGATTTTAAAGAAAAGTTTTGTGAGTTGGAATTTTGAGAAAGAGGATAGTGTGAGATTGCTGAACCGAGTTATGAAGTGAGATATAAGTGTGATGATGCGAACCCAGCTCTGTGCTTTGATATGTGCAAAGATAGTGATCCGGACTCACTAAAGGGATGCACGAAGGGTGAGCCGATTATTAGGATAATTAAAAGATTTAAAAGACTTTTAAAAGACATAAACATATGCGGTGAGATATGAGAGTGCGAAGTAGTGAAAAGGAAGGAACGATAGGTATTTGCGGATACTTAGGACAAGATTGCATTAGGGGAGGACAATGACGGTGATACGTCAAGAAGTCTAGAGTATGTTTCTAGGCAGAACAACTCCACATGTGGCGCACTAACGTGGTGGGGACTGGGTCCAATGCCGTGGCACGTTCTGCGAGCTCACTAGAAACATACTGTCGCCCCCTAGTTTGCAAATCGAGAACAGTGAGAGGGACTGGAGTGGGGCATCTTGTTTGCCACTGCGAGGCAGTGAGCCATGATTGTGAATTGATATTACTAAGGCTGAGCCTCCTGGTCTGGGACCATTCTGTGTTGACAGCTGTCATGCCCGCACGGTAAAGGTCCTGTACTCCTGTTTGCTTCCGACTAGGTTGGGTGGTGACCGAGGAGATGTAGACGAGTGTGCTAACTTGAGAACGTCTTCCTTAATGATGCTTTTAAATCCCTTGCATCATTAATGGTTCCGAATTCATAAAATTCAAGTAAGAAAAGGAATGAACTATAAGCGTAAATACATTAATAATCCTTGAGTAAAAGCATGGATAACATGGATGGGCTTATCTGGATATGGAACCAGAGTGCGCAGCGAAAGCCGCTTATGAGATGTGATCGGAATGCGCATAAGGTAAAGATAATGAAGTGAGGTAAGTATTTGCCTATGTGTATATGCTTTTTTACATGTTACTTTCTTGTATGTGTTCGTTTATTCTTAATATTCTACCTACTGTAATTCCACAACTGTTGGCATCACATGTCTGGGAATGCTCTCTCTCAATTCTTCTGTCTATGGCTACGTGTCTATCCCTATGTTGTCCAACCATAGCACATGGACCCTGTTAAGTTACCTTTGAGGTACACAACGAAGGATGGTAGGAAGTGAATCGCCATGGTTGGGAATGGCATGGAGTGGCTAAGATTCGCATCCAGGACCCTGATCATGCCCTTAGAGAAACCGAACCTGCTTCTCGTAGGTTCCATTTCGTGTTGTCCGACTTACAGATGGGGGACCGGCGGACTACCATGGCGGTTATCCAATGCCGGTACCTGCACGTATCGACCCCGAGGCGGAAGAGTTAGAGGAATATCCGGACGCGGAGGAAATTGGGGCCGACCCGAGTGAGGTACCTCCAGCTGTTTCTTCACCATTGGTCTAGAAGACACATTGGGAGTTTCTTTTCTTTTCCTTTCGTATTATATCTCCTTGTATTTGCTACCGCTAAACCAGAACGATGTCCTGCTGTAATCCCCAAACTGAACTTAATGAATGATATTTTGGGCACCACCGACTCTAATTTCAAAAGTGAATAATTAAGAAACGAATTGAGAAGATTCAAGTTGCAAACTGTGGTGTCACGTGACGCTTCGGGTTGGAACTTGAAGCTTAGTATGATGTGTGTGAACGTCATTGTTAATTTGAAAATAGTTTTGGGAAAACACAGTACCGTTCACACACTCATGCTGTTCAATCATATCATTATATATAAAAAAAAAAGGGCCCGTATTTTACCTCATTTTGTGAAAAGAGGCAGAGTGGTTTCAAGTTGCCAAATCGGGGTGTTACAAAATGTTTCCAAGAAAATTTCTTAAAACAATTGCTAAAACAATTTCTTTTTCAAAACAGAATCCATTACTCTTAGTTTAAAACACTTTGGTTTGAAAAATCATTTTCTTTAAACACTGAATAAATCCTTTAGAAAACAACTCTTTGAAAACCGTATACCCAGAAATTCAAGAAAGTAAAACTTCAAAACCAATTAATTGATTTATTTAGTCCCTAAACTTCACAACAATCAGATTAATTTACTTTATTTCTACATTTCTCAACCTTATAGGGTACTGATCAGAGAATATAAATTAAGAATTTTAAATTAATTTAAGCTATTTAAATCATTCTTTTTAACACATTTTTCAATTACTTTAGCATCCATCCATAAACTCTTCACAATCAGAACACACCAACCACATTCCAAACAATTTCAATTCCATACATTTAACCAGTACACCAACAGTACATACAGATTTCAAAGCATACATAGCATTTACAAACTCACATAGCACAAACCACATTTTCAATCAATTAAAAATTATTAACTAAATTATAATTTTAATAAACTAACTTAATTACACTTAAGAGAATAACTTAAACTTAATCTTCTGATTAACTTAGCAAAAACCGAATAACACACACATACAACAGTTATTCAATATAATTCCAAGCATTCACCATATTCATACAGTAAATCACATTCTCACTTATTTAAATTAATTAAATTATAACTTTAATATATTAATCCAATTTATTCTTAAGAAAATAATTTGACTTAATCCTTTTAATTAATCCAGCAAAACCGAATCACATGTGTTTATAAATTTTCTACTCAGACATAAACGTTAAAACTAAAATTGTTGAATCAGCTTCACAGAATTAAATCAAACCAAAAAGATAAAGAATTCACACATCACTGTTATGGATACAATTTTCCAATCACATGAACATACTTTGACCGAATTACATACATATAATTTTGCAAAGTTTTAATGCACAAATAAAGAAATGAAATCATGAAATCTTTTTATTTATTTTAGGACCAAAACCGTGAACGTCCAGAGAAGAAAACCAACAATTTTCGGTTTCATAAAACCAACTCAACACAACAATTTAAAGCACAAACATCACCCATAATCCCTATTTAAATTTATTTACTTCATGCATGCACCTTTTTAAATTTAATTTACTTAATCATGCATGCAACCTAGACAAGGGACAACATAGCTTTCTATCTAGCACCTAGTATGGCTTAAAGTCAGCATGCACAAAACAAGCTCTTTCATTCACACACAAAAGTCACAAAATCATATAACTACAACCAAGATATTTAAGTAACACTTTATTTCATTTATTCATACAAGCATGCATCAACATTATTACAACAAATTCTTTTTTTTTTAGCATACATAAAATAAATTCAAGTTCATAATTATCTCTCAAACCAAAAAGATTTAATTTCCTTTTCATGAGAATAGCATGCATGAACTTTTACAAATAAAAAAAGCTAAGGTCCTATTATTTTTCAAGTTTGGCCGAATGGCCTTTTTACAAAATAAGACATGCACAAGATCAAACATTAGATAAAATCATACTTTCACTTGAAAATCATTCTAAAACTTGGTTTTAAATTTCCCTTAAAACCGAATCATACAGAGAAGGAAACATATTCTTTGCATCTTGAAAAATAACATGAAATTAAAGATCTAAGCATGTTCATGCTTGAAAATCATTTTAAAACTTAGTTCTTCAATTCTTTTCTTTAAAACCGAGACATGCACATAAAAGAAAACACAATTTTAATTTTGAAAAATAACATGCAAATCAAGGACCTAAACACTTTCATTTATCAAGCAAAATAACTACATGCATCACTTAAGACTTAAACCTTTTTACAATTCAAGTTTAAATCATGAAATTAGTCATCAAATAGCATAGAATCACACATACAGTGTCACGGTTTCACAAAGATTCAACATGCAAAACTTAAATAATTAAACCTTTTGACAAATTAAATGTAGATCATGAAATCCTCCGTGGAAATGCACATAGATCATAGTTTTAGCACAAAGATTTAACATGTAAAAACTAAAAATTTCACTTTATAAACAAACAAGTCTAGATCATGGATTCATTTACCAAATTATCAAATAAACACAAATGATTCACGGTTTACAGCAAGAAACATAGACATGCAAAGAGGTTTAGTTTAGGTTTCATAAAAATCTTTAGCCCGTTTTTTTTTATCTTTAAGATTTTAGTTTGAAAACATTAGATCATTAAGAGTTTAATTGAAAAAGTGCTAGATCCATCAAGAACAATATGAACCGAACACAAGCAAGCAAAAGTTTAGCATGTTACAAATTATTTAGAGTCCCAAAAGTCCAAGATCAAAATATTAGCAATACATAAACTCCAAAATTAAACATGCATGAAGAAGGACATAAAGATCTATGTAAAAAAAAAAGAAGAACTAAACTATTACAAAATCTCTTCTTGGTCTTCAAGTCCTACCATAATATGAGTTGGTTCTTCTAGTTCTACACCCTTGATCTACAAGAAAAGGCTTGGTTCAAGCTTGGATTCCCTTCTTCTTCCTCTCCTATGTTCCACGGTTCCTCCTCTCTCTCCCTCACTTTCTATTTCTTTTTTTTTTTAAGAGCAAAATGGACTCTTAGAGATGTGTTTCTAGTGTGGCTACGGTGGAAGTGGGAAATGGAATGGTGAAGAGAAGTGAAATGGGACATGAGTAAAGGCTCCACTAAATTATAAGTCATTCACAAATTCCTACTATGCCCTTAAGTTTAGGTTTAGTCACACACTATAGGAGGGGCGGTTTTGGGTTTACAATTAATTGCATGGGTGGTGTTTATCACACCCAAGGGAGACAAGGTAGCATAGGCCAAGACTTTAGGGGTCATTCTAGGTTTTAAACAAGTTAGGGTTTGGTTACATCCTAACTTAGTTTGGTCCATCGTTTGGTTTGGTTATGGCTTAGTTATGGCTTTCTTACTTACTAAGACTTCTAGAAAATCATAGTCCTACCTTGTATATACACACCTACATACGTATGACACACACATACATGCATATATATATATATACACAACCGTATCACATACACACACGTACACACATATTTTGCATTTTTATTTTCTTAATCACATTCATTTATAATTATCTTATCAAAACAATTAATTCAAAAATCACACTCATACAATAATTCCATGCATCACACAGTACACACAGCACACACATCACATAAAGTTTTCAAACCAAATCAATACATTTATTTTCTTTAGAACACAAGTTACAAAATTCATATTTTATAATCCTGAAAATATATTTTTGTAAATCCACACAGAAAAATCTGAAAATTACATTTTTAAAATCTACGTTTCGTTACGATCGTTTTGATATAAAGTTTGTAAAAATCCGAGTTACGGTTAAAAAGTTACAAATTTTTCAAGTTAACAGACCCAAAAACTTAATTTCAAACAAAATCACTTTTTAGAAAAAAAATCACAATTCATTTCTTAAAAATCAAATTAACAAATCATGCACTCTTCTTTCATAAAACATTTTACTTATAAAAATCCATGAAATTTATACTTTATTTCTTATTCACGTAAAATACTTTTAAAAAAAAATCTCTTATAAATCAAAACTTCAAGGTTTATTTTCACAAAACTCGTTCTCGCACGTACGGGAAAAATGCGGGGTGTTACACCTTCGGCCAAATATAGACAAGGACAAGGGCATGGGATTTTTACTCTTTTGTCCTTGATTGAGTTTTTTTTAATGTGTGTCAAGGAGGGGCGATTTTGGCAACCCAATAAGTTGCATGGGTGGTGTTTATCAATTCTAAGGGGACAATAAGGAGTGATTTAAGGAACTATGTTTCTTAGGTTTTCTTACTTTTTATCTAATAGTTAGGATTTGGTGACTAACTTGGCTTGGTTATAGTTTTAGTCTAGTTCATGGCTTTTTTGGTCCAAGAAAATAAAAATCCTAAACCTATTCATACATACATACACATACGAAATACACATATATATATATGCACATACTCATATCATACCAACACACACATTCATGCACATACCATCATATTCTTTCACTAATTAAGTTTTCATTTAATTCTAAGCATGCACGCACATAGTTATGCCACACATAATAATTCTTTTTCATCATGAATTGACTCATACAAAATCACAAATATTTTTATAAAAATATCAAACGCATAGACCTTTTTCCAAAAACTCAATTTCTAAACTTTTCAATATTATTTTATGAAAATCACCTCTTGAAAATCACTCATCATTTTAAAATCGGGAATTAAGAAATTCATTTAAGAAAATTACTCTTTTCGAAACACTTTTATCAAAATAAATCTCTTTATTATTTTAAATTAAAACGAGGAATTTGCGGGGTGTTACATTCTCCCCAACTTAAAGATTTCTCGTCCCCGAGAAATACGTCGTGGATTGGGCAGCAGGACACAAAATTCTGGCATTACGGTTATTCACATAAGAACACTCTCATTCTTGCTTCTTGGTCGTACTTCCTTGTGCCGGTCTAATTCACTTCACCGTGCTCCTCGTTTGTTGCTTTTAGACAAAGAAGTCGCATTCGCATAACCGCTTGAATCGGGTTAAGTCCAATGGACTAACCGAAGAAGACGTCGCTCCCTTAGCTGATCGTCGTCACATAAAGTCCCAAGTGCGTAGTTCTTATATTCCCGTATGATGACTTGCCCCAAGTGCGGCTCCAGATTAGCTCCATTAAGTAGATGTCCCGGATCAGGAATCACGATCTGTGTGTAGCCAGTCCATACCCATCCACCGTGGGTGCACTCCCCTCCTTTCCCATACTTACTCCACGTGGTGACGTCCATCCGGTACTCCATCTGCCCGTTGAGATACCAGCGGCACCGATATGCCAACGAACAGGAGAGAGTAAGCGATCCGAACGGTGCATCGTCGACGGTGTGGAATTACGATAGGTGGGATAATTGGACCACACAAACATACAATGCAACACACATACACACAACACAGTAAACATACTATTATCAACAGTGTTATCTTATTCGCATTATTGTTCCCTTCTTTCATTTCTTTCTTACATACATTTCTCATGAACATTCTTTCTTTCTTTCGTTCATTTACATTCCATAACTATTGTAACACCCCGATTTGGCAACTTGAAAATTTAAATCAAATATAGTGGAAATTAGGGCCAAATTTTTTTTTTAAAACAAATGTTATATACACGTGAGAACACTTAGACTCTTAAAACATAGTTACAATTAAAACTCGTGTTCTCATATCACATAACCTCTCAAGTTCCAAACCGAGATGTCACAAGACACCGCACTTTGAAACCCGTTTTCAAATATCACTTAAAATCATAGCCCATCTGCTTTTTACAAAACATCAGTGTTACATAAAACTTTGCCGGGGTACTGTATGGTAGAGCTAGGTAACTAAGAACTTACAATGGAGTACATTCCGCCAGGGGAATCACCTAGCTTCTAGTCATGCACACCAAAACTATCCTTCTACCTTTGCGTCTTGGCAGCCCAAGTTCTCGGTCCACAAGAAAAGTTGTCGCCCTCAACCATCTCAGGAGTTTCATTCCGAGAGTCATCTGGTACGTGCTTCTCCACGCTTCTCCGTGCAGGGGCACGGGTGGGTCGCTACACGCTAAACCATCTAACCGTTGTAATATCAGCAGTTGCCGATACGACAACAAGGTAGGAGAGAGTCAGTGTTCCAAACACTAACGGGTTGACCATATGGTCTCAGGGTAGGTTGGATACGAATATGGGCAGATGATATAATAAAACAACATAACTAAAACATTACCAACATACATGACATGTAATACACATAGCATATATGAAACACATAGAACAAAACCTATCATAATATTCAAAACACATCAATACCGTCGTTCATTCACACTCTTATAATCGCATTCTCAGAATCCTTCTCACGAGCTTTCACAGGTTATCTCCATTCACCTTTCATCATAACTTTTACAATTATCTCAAGAATTCTTTCTTATCTTTATTGCACATCTCTTTGAAACATCTTAGTGCTTTTAAGTTTTATTGTTCCGAATAGCATCAATGATGAGGGGGACACATCATTGAGCTCACACATGTCTACATCTCCTCGGTCAACCACCCAACCTAGTCGGAAGCAAACAGGAGTACAGGACCTTTACCACGCGGGCACGACAGCTGTCACACAATCAAATGGTCCCAGACCAGGAGGACTCAGCCTCAAATCAATTCAATTCATTCATATCATATAATCAAGGCACGCTCTCAGCGGCAATCACAAATGCCCCGTTCCAGTCCCTCTCCACTATTCTCGAAATGCCATAGGCGTGACAACACTATTCCGGTCCCGGGAGCAGAACATACCACGGCATTAGACCCAGTCCCTACCACGTTAGTACGCCACATGTGGAATTCATTCCTTCCAGAATAGTACTCAAGGCAACATGACGTTTTACCGCCCGAGCCTACCCTATTGCATTCATCACTCGAATATCCCTGATATCCGGGGTACCTTCCTGTCCACTACTTCGATACGTCACTCATACCTCACCGCGTTTGTAAATGTCTCTTAAAGTCTTTTAAAGGGTTCACGTTTTAATTAGCGGCTTATTCCTAACAGTCGGCCCGTCCTTGGTGCATCCCTTCAACGAAGCCCGACCACTAAACGCGATCTGTTCCCCCTAAATCTCATTGGCAATCCTACCTCAAATCACTTTCATCTCATTTCACACTCTTACTCATCTCATCAACTTGCTCAAAACTCATTTCCTCTTCTTTCTCAAAACTCTTTTCGCAAAACTTTTCGAAAACATACTTTCATAAAACTCTTCCAAAAATAACCTTTTAGCAAACTCTCTTAAAAGTACTTTTCCAAAAACTTTCACAAAATCTATTTTCGCAAATGTTCACAAAAGTATTGTTTCCAAAACTTTTCTCAAAAACAGATCTTTTCGAAAATATTTTTCCAAAATTTCCTTTCACAAATCCTTTCAAAAATCGTTTTCAAAAATCACATTTTTGGATAAGTGCTAATGGAGGAGCAAGCTCAACTCAACACTAGGTTTCTTTCCAAAAACATGAATGAGGAATTACATCTCCACTCAAACCACAATTTCTTTCCAATCTCAACTCTTTTCAACTCAAATATTGATTTTCTTTCTTTCATTCTTTATCTCTTTTGCATTCCATTTGCAACACGCTTTATCTCTTTCTCAATTGTTCTCATAACTCTTTTCTCTTCATTTCTGTTCGCTTTAGAATTTTCTCTTACTCAATAATTTCTCATGTCACTTATTCGCATTTCTTTTCTCTTCCCAGTCTTATCTCATCACTTTCACGGTTTCATTATCATCGGTTCACCATTCAAACATAAACAAACATTTCCAAAACAGAATAAAGTACGCGCAACAAATAAACATTTAGCATGTAAATAAAACAGATAAACATTTAGCACACATATCCATATTGTCTAAGTCGCAGTACATTCACAATCCATCTATTCGGATTGCGAGCAACCACGTTACGGGATCACAACACTCTCACTCACCTGGATGACGACACATCCGAAAATTTTCCAAGATCTCCCAGTCGCTAACCTCGTCACGTTTCCTTCGCGTCCGACACCCGAACTAGAATATTTTTCCCCGTGCGTTAGAACGTTTTCGATAAATTCTTAATTCCGTTTTAAAAATTCTTTGAAATAATTCCTTTCTTAAGAACTCATTATTACTATCCAAAGACTCCAAAACCAAATCAGATTTCAAATAAAAGATTTTCAAGAAAACATTGAAATAAATTTTTTTTTATCAAAACAAATCCATTTCTTCTTAATTCAAAAACACTCTGATAAAAAAAATCATTTTCCTGGGCAAGATTCAAAACTCTAAAAAATAAAGTTTTAAACCATATTAAATTGATTTATTAAATTTCCAAAATTTACAACATCACCAAACACTAATCAAAGAATATTAAAGTTCCAAATCAACTTAAGTTAGTTAAATCATACTTTTTAAATAAACACTTTTCAATTTCTTTAAAATGCACATATATATTTCTCACAAATAAATTTCACAAGCTAAGAACACAATCCGTACATACAAGCTTTAAAGCATACTGTAACACCCAGCTTTTATTTAAAAATATTATTCAAAAGGTTTAAAGATTAAAATGGGGAACTTAAAATTTCCTTTTCATAAATCAACTTTACATATAAAATTTGGGTATTTCCAATTACAATATGAGTAGTGCAACTTATAATTTTCCTTCTTTCCGTAACTTCTGCTGTGACACTCTCTGATCCTCAAGCTCCTCTTCAATCACCTAAAATGTTAACCACATAAGGGTGAGACCTTTTCACAACACAGTGCATTAGAAGATAGTAAAAAGCACATAATAGAAACTTAAGCATCATAATCAAATCAAGCCATGAATACCAAAATGCTTCACTTTCTTCACATTTTCCAAAAATCATTTTCATTTCCTTTACTTTATCTTGGTCTCACATTGTCGTAGCTTAAGTGAGCACCAAGCCACAACCTTATACTTTGCCTGTGACCTCACATTGTCGTAGCTTAAGTGAGCACCGGGACGCTTACTTATACTTAGTCCTTAACTTTACCATTTACTTAAATCATCTTTGATCTTTATTCTTTTAGTTTGTACCACTAGGTAATTTGGTTGCTCCGGCTAGGGCGTTTGTACACCCATTAGGGACTTTATTCACCCATCAGGACTTTCACCCACTAGGCCTCACCCGTTAGGACTGATACATATAATCTTTGCTCATACTCATTAAATTCCTTAGCATATTCAATTTTCATACTTTAGTCCTTTTCACATTTTCCAGTCTTTTAGTTTTCGTTGAATTGATCATTTTGGGACATTGACTCCTAACGGGGCATTTATACCTAGTGGGGCGTTTTAGCCTGATGAGTACCTAGGCCCTAATGGGGCGTTTGTACACCTAGCAGGAACACCTAGTGTCCCAATGTCCCAATGATCAATTCAACTGTCCATATCAATCCAAACACATTCACCACAAATCACACAATTCAATTAGCCATTTATAACAAGTAGCAATCATCCACATTCATGCATTCACATCATTCTCAATTTCAACATCACATAACAACGCATAATTAACATCGTTTATATTCCAGTAATATTCGTCAATGTAATTCACCCACGCCTACACTCCAAACTAAGTCTAAAACCCAATTTTCAAGCATCCTAAATAAACATGCTCATCATTACCTAAACAATTATCATTAGCCATGAAATATCCTTATGCCTACTAATCCTCTTACCACTGACTAGCTTGCATGATCGACTGACTCATAATTAATTACTTATTCTTAATTATACCCTTATATTCATTAGTCATTTCACCATCTCATAGCTAACATTATTAATTTACCTCATTAGTTAACACTTAGCCATTTATATACTCATTTTACACACATTGCAAACATAACACCGATCAACAAACAACATATATTCACAGAATCAGTCGACATACTCAGGTATGTCTCTTAAGTAGATTAAATCAGAGTAAAGCGGAATTTATCGGACTATGCGATTTAATGGTAAGATAAACAAAAGTTTTCAATATATATATATATGAAGAGTAGTGAGTACATAGTCCCATAATCAAAGTCTCCAAGATCCAACATATACAAGCCCATAAACAGATCTACATAATAGTGTATCTAAACCCCTAGAGTACTCCAAAAGTATATCTACAATATATGTACATAACCAAAACATAAACTCCAAGGGTGGTCACGTAGATCTGGCATCATTAGATGTAGTAGTAGTGATAGCAGCAGTCTCAAAGAAACATAAGTAGTAAGGTAGTAGCATCATCATCAACACAGCAGCAGCAGCAAGTCTCCTCCACAGCATCCACACATCGGACCCACTGATCCTCATCACATACCATATGCATATACCTAGGGATCATCGTCCCTCCAATCACTCCCAGTAGAATGCACGACAGGCTCGCTCCCACTCTCGTCCTCCACCGGATCCTCCTCGATCTCATCCGAGGGAGAGTGTACCCTACCATTGGGTACCGGGTCAGGTGATGGTGAAACCCTGACTGGGCTCCTCGGATCAGAAGGGGGAGTCTCCTCGCGGATGACTATCAAAGTAAAAGGGTGAGAGCGGGTAGGTCGAAAACGAAAACTATGGTAAGAGCGAGCTGGTCGCGGGGGAGGTGGTCCATGGTAAGTGTAAAACGGGGGTACATGCATAGTGTATATGATTGGAATCCTAAATCTACGAGGATGGAATCGGATCAACGGGTTCGGGTGGTAGAAGGTAATCTCTACCTCACCCTCGAACACCGCGCGATGGTCCTCATAGATCCATGTGCCACTAGGAAGTGGCCGGATCTCGACGCAAGCAATGTAACGAGACATCACCTACAAGGGCATAGGGGTAAGCAATTCTATACACATAACCAATAGAGAATAAATTGTGCAATATGAATATGTAAATATGCATCAATTAACAACAATCACATATAACACTTAGCAGTTAATGAATGCACATAGGATGCTCACACTTATTTCATTTATCACAATTAATTTAAATGAGTGGCATGATGCATGACTTTAGCTCTCAAGCCTATCTTCATCATACTATGTCACTCTTTGACGTCCATCCCTGACAACCCAGCACTCAACAGTGCGTTGTATTCCTAGGTATACAACAATTCGTACATTCACCTAGAATGTACACGACAAGCTTGGTATCCATGCCACCCGAGCATATCCCGTCATCCAAACGGACCATCATCCAAACGGTATAACCATATCGACATTCACTCAGCCGACCACGTCAACGACGTGTCATCAAGCAAGCGTATTGGCACTCCCAGAGGCCCTCCACATGTTTACCAAAAAACATGATATACGTCCTACCATCCAAACTCCAGTATGAATGCATTAACTTTACTTAAAAGGAATTGATTGATGTTTCGTCCTTTTATTAATATACTACGTGCCTCCCAAGCAACGTATCATCATTATTCAAATGAAAATATCATAACGTCAATTAGTTTCTTTTAAGTCCAGGATCATTTGGTTTATTGTCCTTTAAGAGTTACAAAATGACTAAGAATTGAAAATGGTATTTTAAGTGTCTGACTAAAAATACTCGAGTGTTTTATAAAATACTCGAGTAGTTTATCATTTTCCAGATTCTACTCGAGTGGTTCATAATTATACTCGAGTCGTTCATGTCTTTTCAGAGATTTAGGTTTTCAGGTCTTCATAAATATACTCGAGTACTTCATGAGATACTCGAGTATTCCATTACCCAGAATACTCTTGTAGTTCATATATTACTCGAGTGTCCAATCTGATTCCCAAGTTGGTGCGCCAATTTTCACTCTGGTGCACCACGAAATACTCAAGTGTTAAGCCAAATACTCGAGTATTTGCAGACAGAACAGAGTGAAACTTGGTTTTTACATACCATATCAATTTCTAAACATTTTTAACCCAAACCAATGATCAAAACAGTTCACATACCATATATTGAACATGTTGCAATACTCATTTCATATCAAATAACCAATTTGACAGAGATTCAACCATTTATGCATAATTTACACAATTTAGCAACTCAACACCTCAAATTGCAAAATAAGCATAACACTCATAAAACAATGGTCATTTAAGCTTGCATGCATGATATAAAACTTGCTCAACACAGTTTTAGAGCAAAGCTTGGTCTCCAAACCAAAGTTCCTATTCAATCTAAGCCCTTAGAGCCTCTTGGTGGCTCTCTAACACAAATAATGGAATTTAATCTCTATCTAGTGAATATAATTACTTCCCCTTACCTCTTAGACGTGAACCAAACAAGAAATTGCAAGAAAAAGCCCCACAGCACCAAGAACCACTTCAAGCACCAACATGCAGAGCAGTTTTGAATACATCACCAAGATTGAATTGGTTTACATGGAAGACAGAGATAACAATTGGGGAAATTAGTATTTCTAGACTCTATGCAACATCATCTAACTAAAGGAACTGAATTTGAGACTCAGAGACTCGTGAGCTTACCACAATCAATGATCAAAGTGAGCTCCCAGAACTGATGACAGCACCCAAACCTCAACTTCTCAGCTTTGATTCTAACAACACACTCACTCTCAACTCACAAACTTTATGTCTATACAAAGCTCGTGATGTGAGCTTTGTATTGGTGTATGATTTGTTACTTGAATCTAAGCACACAAGGAGAATCGAAGGAAACGATTGCAGAACCCTAACATACAAACTCATCAACAAATTGGCAAAATGGTTGCTCCTCACTCGGTCTTGAGCTTAAATACTAGGTTTGAAGGATCATGCACAGCGACACGAAGCTCTTGATGTGTTCATGGAGGAGTATTCGTGTCAACGAAGGGGAATCGGTGGTGGTGACTCACCAAACGCACTAACTCGTGCAACTCTGTCCAGAATACTCGAGTTTTTCAAAAAATACTCGAGTATTTTTCCCAATTTTTGAAAAATAATTATTTTATTTAGTTTCCCTCCAAAATCTTTCCTATAATTACCTCTAGGTCCCAACCCAGGGACTAATATGCAAAATACTTAAATCATGCATAATTTTATTTATTAAATAACTTCACACACATATACCAACTATATGAACACATATTTTAATCAAGGATTAATATGGAAATAATTAATTATAATTAACATTTCATTAATCGGGGATTAAAATTTTGGGGTGTGACACTACTCCCCCACTTGCAAGGAATTTCGTCCCCGAAATTCAACTCATACAAACAAATCAGGATAATCCTGACGCATCTTATCCTCTAGTTCCCACGATGCTTCCATTACATCGCCACACACCCAGACGACTTTGACCAGGCGAATGTCTTTCCCTCTAAGCTGCTTAATTCTTCGATCTTCAATACGAACTGGCACAGCTTTGAAGGTTAGGTTCTCATGAATTTCTAAGTCATCAGGTTGGATTCTAAGGACAATGGTGGGGTCATGGACATATCTTTTTAGTTGAGACACCTGGAATACATTATGAAGGTTAGCTAATGACGGGGGCAGAGCTAACTGATAAGCTACTGGGCCGACTCTTTTGAGGATTTGATAGGGACCAATGAATTTAGGTGATAGTTTCTGAGTTTTCAAGGCCCTACTAACACCTTTGGTTGGTACTATTCTAATGAATACATGGTCTCCTTCGGCGAATTCTAAAGGTTTTCTTCTCCTATCAGCATAGCTTTTCTGCCTACTTTGAGCTGCCCTCATCTTCTTTTGTATCATCTTGATCTGTTCCGTGGTCTCTTGCACAAAATCTGGTCCAACCAGAGAAGTCTCCCCCACTTGAAACCAACATAACGGCGTCTGGCACTTTCTCCCATACAAAGCTTCAAATGGTGCCATTCCAATACTCGTGTGGTAACTGTTGTTGTAAGTGAACTCCATGAGTGGCAACATCTGCTCGCAATTCCCTTGTCCTTCCAAAGCACAGGCTCGTAGAATGTCCTCCAATGACTGAATAGTCCTCTCCGTTTGGCCATTAGTCTGAGGATGGTATGCAGAACTCAGTTTCAATCTTGAACCCAAGGCTCTATGCAGATCTTCCCAAAACTTCGATGTAAATCTCGGGTCGCGATCTGACACAATGCTTGATGGTACATTGTGCAGACGAACAACTTCTTTGATGTACAACTGAGTGAGCTTTTCCAACGAATAGCGCATATTCACGGGAATGAAATGCGCCGACTTGGTCAAACGATCCACGATCAACCAGATTGCATCATGACCAGTAGATGTCCTTGGCAATCCCGACACGAAATCCATCGAGATGCTATCCCATTTCCACAACGGAATCTCCAAAGGAAGTAACTCCCCTCCTGGTCTTTGATGTTCCACCTTGGCCTTCTGACATACCAGACAAAATGCCACATACTCGGCTACGTCTCTCTTCAAACCAGGCCACCAAAATAGCTTCTTTAAGTCCTGGTACATTTTGGTAGCTCCCAGATGCATACTCATCTTACTCTTATGCGCTTCATCCAGAATCATCCTTCTTACTTCTAAATCATCAGGCACACAAATCCTTGTTTTAAAGCGAAGGATTCCATCTTTCCCTTCTTGAAATTCCAATTCCTTGCCTTCTTCCATTAATTTCCTCTTTTCTATGAGCTTCTCATCCTTGCGTTGCAATTCCCAAATCCTTTGTAGAAACTCATTAGCAATCTGCAGCATCCCCATCTTGATACTTGTCGGCTCCACTTGCATCGTCAGACTCAAATCCCGGAATTCCTCCATCAGTGTAGCTTCTCTGACCATCATTGCACTGATGTGCATTGCCTTTCTACTCAATTCATCTACCACAACATTGGCCTTCCCAGGATGATAATGGAGTTCAAACTCATAATCCTTCAAAAACTCCATCCATCGGCGCTGCCTCATATTCAACTCTTTCTGATCGAAGAGGTACTTCAAACTCTTATGGTCACTGAACACCCGGAACGTAGTGCCATAGAGATAGTGCCTCCAGATCTTTAATGCAAACACCACAGCTGCCAGCTCCAGATCATGGGTTGGATAGTTCATTTCATGAACTTTTAGTTGTCTCGAGGCATAGGCGACGACTTGCCTTTCTTGCATCAAAACACACCCAAGACCTTGTTTCGACGCGTCACAGTACACATCAAAATTCTTCTGTGTATCGGGCAAAACCAATACAGGAGATGATGTCAACCTTTCCTTCAACTCTCGAAAACTCCTTTCACACTTCTCATCCCATAGGAATTGTTGATCTTTCTGAGTCAACTTTGTCAGAGGCAGTGCAATCTTCGTGAAACCTTCAATGAATCTTCTGTAGTAACCAGCCAAACCAAGAAAGCTTCTCACCTCCGTGACCGACTTTGGTTGCTCCCATTGCAAAACCGAACTCACTTTCGTCGGATCAACGACTATTCCTTTGTCTGAAATCACATGCCCCAAGAACTTAACCTCCTTCAGCCAGAACTCACATTTTGTAAGTTTGGCATACAATTGCTTCTCCTTTAGGATGCTCAACACTATCCTCAAGTGTTCAGCATGCTCCTCCGGGCTCTTAGAGTAAATGAGAATATCATCAATGAACACAACCACGAACGAATCTAAATAAGGTCTAAAGATTCGATTCATGTAGTCCATGAAAATGGCTGGTGCATTAGTCAATCCGAACGGCATCACGACATACTCATAATGTCCGTATCGAGATCGAAATGCAGTCTTAGAGATATCCTCTTCTCTTATCCTGATCTGATGGTATCCTGACCTCAAATCGATCTTAGAAAATACTGAAGCTCCACGAACTTGATCCATAAGGTCATCTATCCTCGGCAATGGATACTTGTTCTTGACCGTGACCTTATTCAGCTGCCGGTAGTCGATGCACATCCTCATACTACCATCTTTCTTCTTGACAAACAAAACCGGAGCACCCCAAGGTGACACACTTGGTCGAATCATCTGCTTCTGTAACAGTTCCTCAATCTGCTTCTTCATTTCCGCCATTTCCGGTGGTGCCATTCTATAGGGAGCGATAGAAATGGGACCAGCTCCCGGAACTAAGTCGATACCGAATTCAATTTCTCTTTTTGGTGGCAGACCAGGGATCTCATCAGCAAAAACTTTCGGAAAGTCTCTGACAATGGGGATCTCTTCCATCCTTGGACCATTCTCCTCCACCTCAGAGTTGAAAAGGCACACGTAGCCGGAGGGTTTTGGGCTTCCATAGGTCACTACTTTTCTATCACAATCAATGGTTACTTGGTTTTGACTTAACCAGTCCATTCCCAAGATCACATCTAATTGTACTAAGGGTAAGCAGATCAAGTCTACTTTAGAGGTTCGTCCTAACACTTCTATACAACAGTTAAGACATGCTCTAGAAACAACTACAGGAGCATTGGTAGGGGTTTCTACTTTGAGAGCATAAGGCATTTCAGACATAATTAAGCCTATACGGTCTACACATTCATATGAAACAAATGAATGCGTTGCACCAGAGTCAAACAAAACATAACAAGACTGACCATTAAGCAAGTATTTACCTTGCACCAGATCAGAAGACCGACTTGCTTCCACACCACTAAGGGTGAAAACTCTTCCTTGAGCCATATTCCTATCAGCTGCCCCTCTTGAATTGGCTTTGGCCGGTTCCTTGCAGTCTCTTGCAAAATGTCCCGGCTTTCCACAGTTAAAACAACCACTTGTTCCCCAACACACATGGCCATAGTGATTGCGCTTGCACTTGTCGCAAAATGGAGCCTCGCTCCGATAATTCCTTCCATCAGACCCACCAGCTTTTCCTTTACCTTTCCCTCGGTGATCATACGGACCTTTGCCTTGGTTGTTGAAACCTTTCCGTCTTTGAGGTCCATAGTTCTGATTGTCCTTCTTCTCCGAGGCTTGCACCTCCTCAGCCTTCGTGTCATCTTCATACATCCTACACATGTCCACAAGTGCAGGAAAGCTTTGAATCCGCTGGTAACCGAAGATCGACTTCAACTTTGGTCTCAAGCCTCCTTCAAACTTAATGCATTTACTCCTCTCATCTGAATTGTTCTGATAGTATGGAGAGTACTTCATCAGCTCCTCAAACTTAGCTGCGTACTCACCCACACTCATGTTTCCTTGCTTCAGCTGCAAGAACTCCACCTCCTTCTTCCTTCTCAAGTCCTCAGGGAAATACTTTTGGAGAAACTTCTCCATGAATACTCCCCAACTTACCTCTCTTCCTTCATATTGCAGAAGCTGCATCGTGTGATTCCACCAATTCTCAGCTTCCTCCTCTAACATCTAGGTTGCATACGCCACCTTTTGAGCATCAGAACACTCCAACGTCCTCAAAATCTTGTCCATGGTGTGAATCCACTTGTTGGCCTCTTCCGGTTTAAATCCTCCTTCAAACTTTGGCGGGTTACAGCTTCTAAAATCAGCCAAAGTCTTCGCCTCGGCGTTACCCACATTACACTGATGAGACGAGTTGACCGGTTGAGATGGTTGTTGAGATTGTCGCTGCATGGCTTCCAGCACTGTGGTGATCCTTTCTAACATCGCGTTGGTGTGATTTTGGTTTCTAGTTGCCATATTAGACCTGCGCTATGGGCTTATGGTCACATATGTTGAACTAAAGAAACTTTCATAACACCACCTATACTAGAGCTATGTTTTTAACGCTTAAATCTACAATCAATTGTGTCTTGTACTCAAATGAGACAAGATACAAACCAAATCAAGGGTATCTATAGCTCAACAAGTAAAATAATAACATTCAAAATAATGTGCATGCCCTAGAGATAACTGCTTGATGTTGATGGCTACCTTTCTGAACTACTTCCACTACCACAGGATCTGACTTTTGCTCTGATACCACTCAGTGTGACACCCTTCCGAATTACCCATATATAATATAGTAATTAAGCTTTCATATTGGATAATGTATGGACTTGTGAGTGTTAAGAAAATAACCGAAATAAAATTTACCCATGCTTTGTTCGATACAAGTAATCAAAGTTACCCATGCTTTGTTCGATAAAACTAATACCATCAAATAATATTTATAGCCGAGCTCTTAAGTAGATTAAATCATAGTAAAGCGGAATTTATCGGACTATGCGATTTAATGGTAAGATAAACATAAGTTTTCAATATATATATTATAAGAGTAGTGAGTACATAGTCCCATAATCAAAGTCTCCAAGATCCAACATATACAAGCCCATAAACAGATCTACATAATAGTGTATCTAAACCCCTAGAGTACTCGAAAAGTATATCTACAATATATGTACATAACCAAAACATAAACTCCAAGGGTGGTCACGTAGATCTGGCATCATCAGATGTAGTAGTAGTGATAGCAGCAGTCTCAAAGAAACATAAGTAGTAAGGTAGTAGCATCATCATCAACACAGCAGCAGCAGCAAGTCTCCTCCACAGCATCCACACATCGGACGCACTGATCCTCATCACATACCATATGCATATACCTAGGGATCATCGTCCCTCCAATCACTCCTAGTAGAATGCACGACAGGCTCGCTCCCACTCTCGTCCTCCACCGGATCCTCCTCGATCTCATCCGAGGGAGAGTGTACCCTACCACTGGGTACCGGGTCAGGTGATGGTGAAACCCTGACTGGGCTCCTCGGATCAGAAGGGGGAGTCTCCTCGCGGACGACTCTCGAAGTAAAAGGGTGAGAACGGGTAGGTCGAAAACGAAAACTATGCTAAGAGTGAGCTGGTCGCGTGGGAGGTGGTCCATGGTAAATGTAAAACGGGGGTACATGCATAGTGTATATGATGGGAATCCTAAATCTACGAGGACGGAATCGGATCAACGGGTTCGGGTGGTAGAAGGTAATCTCTACCTCATCCTCGAACACCGCGCCATGGTCCTCATAGATCCATGTGCCACTAGGAAGTGGCCGGATCTCGATGCAAGCAATGTAACGAGACATCACCTACAAGGGCATAGGGGTAAGCAATTCTATACACATAACCAATAGAGAATAAATTGTGCAATATGAATATGTAAATATGCATCAATTAACAACAATCACATATAACACTTAGCAATTAATGAATGCACATAGGATGCTCACACTTATTTCATTTATCACAATTAATTTAAATGAGTGGCATGATGCATGACTTTAGCTCTCAAGCCTATCTTCATCATACTATGTCACTCTTTGACGTCCATCCCTGACAACCCAGCACTCAACAGTGCGTTGTATTCCTAGGTATACAACAATTCGTACATTCACCTAGAATGTACACGACAAGCTTGGTATCCATGCCACCCGAGCATATCCCGTCATCCAAACGGACCGTCATCCAAACGGTATAACCATATCGGCATTCACTCAGCCGACCACGTCAACGACGTGTCATCAAGCAAGCGTATTGGCACTCCCAGAGGCCCTCCACATGTTTACCAAAAAACATGATATACGTCCTACCATCCAAACTCCAGTATGAATGCATTAACTTTACTTAAAAGGAATTGATTGATGTTTCGTCCTTTTATTAATATACTACGTGCCTCCCGAGCAACGTTTCATCATTATTCAAATGAAAATATCATAACGTCAATTAGTTTCTTTTAAGTCCAGGATCACTTGGTTTATTGTCCTTTAAGAGTTACAAAATGACTTAGAATTGAAAATGGTATTTTAAGTGCCTGACTAAAAATACTCGAGTGTTTTCCAAAATACTCGAGTAGTTTATCATTTTCCAGATTCTACTCGAGTGGTTCATAATTATACTCGAGTCGTTCATGTCTTTTCAGAGATTTAGGTTTTCAGGTCTTCATAAATATACTCGAGTACTTCATGAGATACTCGAGTATTCCATTACCCAGAATACTCTTGTAGTTCATATATTACTCGAGTGTCCAATCTGATTCCCAAGTTGGTGCGCCAATTTTCACTCTGGTGCACCACGAAATACTCAAGTGTTAAGCCAAATACTCGAGTATTTGCAGACAGAACAGAGTGAAACTTGGTTTTTACATACCATATCAATTTCTAAACATTTTTAACCCAAACCAATGATCAAAACAGTTCACATACCATATATTGAACATGTTGCAATACTCATTTCATATCAAATAACCAATTTAACAGAGATTCAACCATTTATGCATAATTTACACAATTTAGCAACTCAACACCTCAAATTGCAAAATAAGCATAACACTCATAAAACAATGGTCATTTAAGCTTGCATGCATGATATAAAACTTGCTCAACACAGTTTTAGAGCAAAGCTTGGTCTCCAAACCAAAGTTCCTATTCAATCTAAGCCCTTAGAGCCTCTTGGTGGCTCTCTAACACAAATAATGGAATTTAATCTCTATCTAGTGAATATAATTACTTCCCCTTACCTCTCAGACGTGAACCAAACAAGAAATTGCAAGAAAAAGCCCCACAGCACCAAGAACCACTTCAAGCACCAACATGCAGAGCAGTTTTGAATACATCACCAAGATTGAATTGGTTTACATGGAAGACAGAGATAACAATTGGGGAAATTAGTATTTCTAGACTCTATGCAACATCATCTAACTAAAGGAACTGAATTTGAGACTTAGAGACTCGTGAGCTTACCACAATCAATGATCAAAGTGAGCTCCCAGAACTGATGACAGCACCCAAACCTCAACTTCTCAGCTTTAATTTTAACAGCACACTCACTCTCAGCTCACAAACTTTATGTCTATACAAAGCTCGTGATGTGAGCTTTGTATTGGTGTATGATTTGTTACTTGAATCTAAGCCCACAAGGAGAATCGAAGGAAACGATTGCAGAACCCTAACATACAAACTCATCAACAAATTGGCAAAATGGTTGCTCCTCACTCGGTTTTGAGCTTAAATACTAGGTTTGAAGGATCATGCATAGCGACACGAAGCTCTTGATGTGTTCATGGAGGAGTATTCGTGTCAACGAAGGGGAATCGGTGGTGGTGACTCACCAAACGCACTAACTCGTGCAACTCTGTCCAGAATACTCGAGTTTTTCAGAAAATACTCGAGTATTTTTCCCAATTTTTGAAAAATAATTATTTTATTTACTTTCCCTCCAAAATCTTTCCTATAATTACCTCTAGGTCCCAACCCAGGGACTAATATGCAAAATACTTAAATCATGCATAATTTTATTTATTAAATAACTTCACACACATATACCAACTATATGAACACATATTTTAATCAAGGATTAATATGGAAATAATTAATTATAATTAATTTATAATTAACATTTCATTAATCGGGGATTAAAATTTTGGGGTGTTACAAGTAAGTGAAAAGGGCAGTTTTGGGCTTCCAATAGTTTGCATGGGTGCATTTTATCAAATGCAAGGGGACAAGGTATAGGAGGCTAGGGCTTTAGGAGTCATTCTAGGCTTAACTATTAGTTAGTATTTAGTTAGGGTTTTCTAACTTAGTTTGGTTTGGTTAAGGCTTAGCTTACTCATTAAGTTTCTAGAAAATTATACTATTAGCCTATACATACACACTTATACACGTACATACATGCACACACACAAATACACATACACACTCACATACATCGAAGCACACACTTATACATTCATACGTACAGTACACACATAAATACACCTACATATACATTTTGTAACACCCCGATTTTGGCAACTTGAAAACATTTATCTCTTTAACAAAATATAGTAAAAATTTGGGAAATTTTTTTTTTCTACATGGTGACATGGGCATGAGAACCTTTATGTTCAAAAACATTTCATTATCTTAATTGAAATAAATAACGTTCTCATGTCGCACATCACAAGTCAAGTCCCAAACCGAGATGTTACTTAACATCACACTTTGTAACTTGGCTTCATAAATCTGTTTTGAAAAAAACATTTTCATTACTTGTTTCATAAAAGCCTTATTATTTCAAAAGCCATACTCAATAAAATTCCAAGCGGGGTACAGAATAATATAGCAATGTTAACCAAGTAGTTGCAAGAGATACAGTGCTCAGGGATTACCTACTACTATTCTTGACCTCTAATCTTCTTCGCTGAAATCCTCCGCCGAAGCCTACAGGGTCGGCCATCTATCCGTTGCGACACCGGAATAACCCGATATGACAACATGATAGGAGAAATGGTCAGTATACCAAAAGTACAACATGACCAGACAGTTGAACAGTAACTAGAGGCATACTAATTCTCATGCAGTAACGACTATTCATGCTATGCATATGTCAAGTATATTCATATAAACACATAGGAAACACTTATAAATAAAACATATCATAACAAACCAAACGTATTAGAGTCTTAACTCATCACACTACACCTTACTGTACTTGGCATCACAAGCCTTCGAACATTCAAATCTCATCGTCATCTTTCTCATTCTTTCCAATGCTCAATTATACTTTTCTTTCTTGAATCTTTTCCAATAAAATCTTCATACTTTCATTTTTGTAATCTTTCATCATTCTTAAGTCTTATCAAACGATTAGCATCAATGGTGAGGGGGGACACATCATTGAGCTCACACACATCTACATCTCCTCGGTCATCCACTCAACCTAGTCGAAAGCAAACAGGAGTACAGGACCTTTACCACGCGGGCACGACAGCTGTCATACACACAAATGGTCCCAGACCAGGAGGACTCAGCCTCAATTCAATTCAGTTCACATAATCAAAGGCACGCTCTCAGCGGCAATCATAAATGCCCCGTTCCAGTCCCTCTCACTGTTCTCGAATTGCCATAGGGGGCGACAGTACTATTCTAGTCTCGAGTGCAGAACTCACCACAGCATAGGACTGATCTGCCCGTACCACATGTGGAATTCGTTCCGCCTAGAATAGCACTCAAGGCTTCTTGACGTATCATCGTCCTTACCCTCCCCTATTGCAATCACAACCCGAATATCCACAGATACTCCGGGGTATCTTCCTCTCCACTACTTCGATACGACACTCATACCTCACCGCGTTTGTATATGTCTTTTTAGAGCCTTTTAAATTTTTAACGTTTTAATTAGCGGCTTAGTCCTAACAGTCGGCTCGTCCTTGGTGCATCCCTTCAACGAAGCCCTACCACTAATCGCAATCTGTTCCCCCTAAATCTCAATGGCCTCATGCCTCATATCACTTTCATCTCGCTATCACAATTCACATAGACTCATCTCATCTCATCACAACATCAGCATCATTTCCTCGTTTTTCTCAAAACA
Source organism: Crotalaria pallida (assembly GCA_037953625.1). Taxonomy (NCBI): domain Eukaryota; kingdom Viridiplantae; phylum Streptophyta; class Magnoliopsida; order Fabales; family Fabaceae; genus Crotalaria; species Crotalaria pallida. The sequence goes on from CM075653.1 coordinate 33,556,051, forward strand.
TCCTTTCGCAACACTTTTTCGGCAACATGATTTCACAAACTTTCACTTCACAAAACATTTTTAGAAACCTCATTTCATAAATCCTTTCACGAAACTTTTTCAAAATACTGTTTCCAAAAACTTTCACAAGATATTATTTCCCAAAAGCTCTTTCAAAAATCTCTTTTCAAAAAATCACATTTTTGGGTGAGTGTTAATGGAGGAGCAAGCTCAACTCAACACTAAGCTTCTTCCCAAAAACATGAACGAGGAATCACATCTCCACTCAAACCACATCTCACTCTCAAATCTCAACTCCAATCACAATCACATTTCTTTTCAATTTACTCATCTTATTTCTCTCTCATACTTCTCAAGACTTATCCTTTCTCATTACCACATATACTCACATTCAACTTTTTCATTTAACTTCGAGTCTTACTCTTTTTCAGGATTCTTACTATCATTCAACACACTTCTAGATTTTCCAGACAGAATATAACAATCACAAGATATGCAATCCATAATAAATTCAATCATGCAACACATTCAACAAAACAGGAAAGCATCTAACACATATATGCATCACGTATGATAATGCAGCATGTAACATATTAGACTCGATGTACTCAGTTTAGAACTGAGTCTACGCGTCACGATGACCTAGGCCTACTGCATCAGTCACCTCATTCTCCAGCTTCTGAAATCGCTGCGGGTCCTTCCCAACAAGTCGGTCGTTCCGCTTTTCGACTTATACGCACCTTGTACTAAGGGAGATAATACTAACGTTATAAGTCTATTCTAAATAATCGTCATACTTATTATCGAAACGCATTTCGAAAACTCTTTTTATTTCTTGTCGGAAAATTGTAAATTGTTAAAGCTTTTTCAAATCAGATTCGGCTTTTGAAAATACTTTAAACATCTCAAAATATTTTTAAAATAATTGACAAACAATTTTAAAACATTAGTTTTGGTTGTTGGTCCGTTCCGGACAGCCACCAACCAAAACTCAAAACACCGAAAAACTTAACTTTCGTTCATATAGGACTTTGTTGTAAAATAAACACTTAAATAATTTATTTTTCAAACTTAACATTGTGAAATGAATTAAGGGCAGCAACCACTAAGTCCAAGGTTATTCAATTAAATCAAGATTAAAATATTTCAAAACCAATTAATTTCAAACCAATTACAAAATCAAACACTTAACCTACACATTCATTCATGCATAACCTAATCACACCATCAAACAATCACTCATTCAATTATTTCAAAGCATCATGATTATCAAACAAGGCAGCCAAGTCATAACATAAAGCATAAAAATTTATTTTCATCAAAAACATTTAAATAGAATCCTAGTGTGACTATAAGTAAAACACAAAAGATAAAATCCAAAACATTATCAATTTAATTTGTTTAATTCTAAAAATTTCCATAACATACATATATATGTCAAAGTTCATCATATAAAAATTTTAAGCCATTTAAACAATCCTAAGCTAGGTTTCAAATTAAATTTCACATGAAAACAACATGGTACTGTTGCTTGTCAGAGGCAAAAACGTTATTATTAAAAATAGTTTCTCAACTCAGAATTGCATAAAAATTGGTGTAACTCTTCCTTATACAGTCAAGACTATGTCATAAAATTTTCAGATTATTTGGAGTTGTGGAAGTCATAATTTTCTAATTAAAATTGTTACTAAGCCCAGAAAATCTGAACCAAGTGGTTCACTGTTTTGTATTTTGAAAAATTATCAAATCAACTCCAAATCTCTTCAAATTTTACAGCGAACATCTAGAAATGTCCAGGAAGCTACCATAAAAATTTCAAATACTTTAGAGCAGTACAAGTTCGAAAATTATTTTCATCTTTGAACTGAAAAACTTGTTTTCTTAAAATGGTTTTCATAAAGTGTACTCTTATAAAAATAGGAAATAAATTCCAAAAATCATTTAAAAATTCAGAGAGGTTAATTTTAATATACTTAGGTCAGTGACAAAATTCCAGAATCATTGAGCATGCACAAATATCATTTATCAAAGTTAAATTCACACACATTTACAATTTCAGCATAGCATTTTGTTCAACCAATTCATTCAACCATTTCTTTTCATGAAAAATAAAAAATACACACATACATACATTCAACACCAAAAATCAATCCATTAATTATTATTTTCTTCAAGACCGAATAAATCACATTTTATGAAAACAATTTTCAAACACAACATGCATCACATTTACAAATAAAAATTTAAGCCTTTTAACTAAAAATCAAGAATTACATTAAATTAACCTAGGTCTTGACATGCACATACTCAAAATTAATAGATCTTAAGAAAAATTATACATGCATTTAACATTCAAGAATCAAAATCAAAGATTTAAGATAAAATCAAAACAAGCATTAAAACAAACTCCTTTTCACTAGATCATCACATGCATGCATCAAGACTTCAAGTAAAAATTCATCTCTAAAGATCTAAGCCTACACCGAAACATGCATCAAGAAAGCAAGTTCATTTCATAAAAAATTTCATGTTTTGAGTTAAACCTTCATACCCAAAAATAATTTTCTTTTCATGCACAAAACCAAAGTACATCAAAGAAACAATAATTATTTGCACAAAAATTTTACAAAAACCGAATCACCTTTTAATCATCTTTGCATGTTCATTTTTCATTTTAAAACTTTAATCTTTGGTTTTTAGTCTTTGAAAAACATAGATCAACAATAAAAATTAACATGCAAGATCAAATCAACACATAGAACCGAAAATAAAATGAAGAAGGACATCAAACATAAAGCTTTAACATATTACAAATTTAGTGAGTCCTTATAGTCCAAGATTAAAGAATAACATCACATAAAATCATCCTTAAACTTATAAAAATCAACATGCAAGGAAGAACAAGAAATGGATCTACAACTAAAAAGGAAAGTCTATACTATTACAAAAGCTTCATCTTGATCTCCAAATCCTACCATGAAAAGGTTGGTCCTCAAGCTTTCCTAGTGTTTAGATCTTCAAGAACAAGGCTTGATCAATCATGGGTTTTCTTCTTCCTCCTTTTCTACCCTCACAGTTTTCTCTCTTTTCCTTTCCATGGTTCTTTCTTTCTTTCTTTTTTTTTTTTTTGCATGTCTCAAGAGCTAATGTTGCTCTTGGGACTAAGTGTTTGGGTTGGTGGAAGTGTGAAAAGGAAGAAGTGGAAGAATGAAATGGAGAGTGAAGGCCACGGAGGAAGTGAAGGGAATGGATGAAAGAATGAATTGAAGGAAATAGTCTAAGGCTTCTAGCTACTTGGTCCCCAAGTTCCTAGTTTCTTTTCTTTTTATTTTTATTTCCTTTCTTTAGCTTAGTGAACATGCAAGGCTTTAGAAGCTTACACATACACCATACACACACTTGTCACTCACATACACACACATATGTTTTCTACATGCACACACACATATGTCTTATTTATTTATTTTTTTTATTTCTTAATTAAATTCATTAATTCATAAAATCAAGTCATTAACTCTAAGATCACAATTATACATACACACACATACGTAGCACATACACACATAAATACACATATCTACTCATACACATACATACACACATTTATCAATCAATCACACACTTAGTCACAAAATAATAATCAAGCACACACATTAACAATTAAACACAATTTCTTTTAAATAATAAACTGTACTTATTGGTTGCACTTATAGCCCTTATTTCATTTTCTAAAATCATAATTTAATATATTAAAGATAATCCCAAAAGGAAAAATTCATTAAAAGTCAAAAACTATTTTTCATGATTTATTCCCTTAAAATTCGTCCTTTACAGCTCTGAAAAATAATTTTCGAAAACCAACCCAGAAAATTATGAAAGATACATTTTTGAAAACTACATTTCGATACGATCGTTTTGATATAAAGATCATAAAAATCGGAGTTACGGTTAAAAAGTTATGGATTTTTGAAGTTAATACATTCAAGAAAATCCATAAAAATTCATTTTCAAAACAAATCACCAACAATAAAAATCATTCTTACTTACTCCATAAAAATATTTATTTATCCAAACTTTGTAAAATCAACACCTTAATTCGAAATCGAATAAAATTTTCATCGAAAACCTTTTGTAAAACAATTTTTTCAAAACTCTTCTTTAATAAAATTTTATTCGTCCTAGTCGAAAAAATGCGGGATGTTACACATTTTATTTTCTTATTCTTATTTATTCAATGTTATCAATTCACATAACAAGACAATTAATTCAAAAATCACACTCATACAATCATTTCATGCATCACACAGTATACACACTTTAAATCAAACACATATCACATAAAATTTCAAGCCAATCTTCACTTTTTTTTTCTTAAAAATTCAAATCCTCAAAATTCGTATTTTATAATTTTGAAATATCAATTCACATATATTCAAGGCACACTGTCTCACAATGGCAATCAAGATGCCCCACTCCAGTCCCTCTCACTGTTCTAGATTTGCAATCTAGGGGGCGACAGTATATTTCTAGTGGGCCAGCAGAACTCACCACGGCATTGGATCCAGTCCCCACCACGTTAGTGCGCCACATGTGGAGTTCGTTCTGCCTAGAAATATACTCTAGACTTCTTGACGTTTCACTGTCATCGTCCTCCCCTAATGCAATCTCCTCCTAAGTATCCGCAGATACTTATGGTTTCTTCCTCTCCACTACTTCGCACTCTCATACCTCACCGCGTATGTCTTTTAAGTCTTTTATCTTTTTAATTATCCTAAGGTCGGCCCATCCTTCGTGCAACCCTTCAATGAGTCCCGACCACTAACTTGGCACAATCTTTCTCTCATCAAATCTCACATAGCACAAAGCTGGGATCACCTCAATGAACTCTCAACTGATGTCTCACTTCACAATTACACTTCATCATCTCTCTCAACCATCTCATTCTGAATCTTTCCTCAAGACAGTCTTTTCACAAAACTTTATCAAAATACCATTTCATAAGCTTTCACAAAACCTCATTTCACAAACATTTTCATAAAATTCCCTTTCGTAGATTTTCCCAGAAATCTAGTTTTACAACTACTCAAAACCTCTTTTTCAAAAACATTTTAGAAGGAATTTCTTTTTTTTTTCAACTCGATACAAAAATCACTTTCACAAATCCTTTCAAAGATCACCTTTTTCAACTCCTTTCAAAAATCTTTTTTCTCAATCTTTTCGAAAATCGATTTTCAAAAATCTTTTTCTAAAAATCTTTTCAAAAACCTTTTTCAAAAATACAACTTTGCTGAGCGCTAATGGAGGAGCAAGCTCAACTCAACACTAGTCCCAGACTAAAACCAAAAACAAAGGAGCCCAGCTCCACTCAATTCACATCATGTTCCAACAATCACTCTCACTATCCCCAGCTCTGGCTCGTTCTCAACATTATCATTCATTCATTTCCCAATCTCAACTCTTTCTTTCTTTTCCATCACATATCTTATCCTTTACCATTATTCTTTTCTCATTGTGTCTTCATTCGTTACTTTCAAAACTCATTCGCTTTATTTTCATTTCCTTGTTCAGTACGTAACAGACTTCCATCCGTATATCACTTTTATCAATCAACAGTAGTAAATATCATTAAGCATAATTAAATTAATACACATAAACGTGCTATCAATCACACAAACATCACACAACAACAGTGTGGTCATAGTCACCTTCGTATAAGTGGCCACACAATCAAACAATTGCCACTTATACTACTGACTCCGAACCACTAAGTTCCGATCTTTGAGATGATACGGAACGTCCTAATAAATCACCTAACTACCACGGTGTCTTAGGAAAGCTTCTCTCACACCTGGGGTCCAGCTATTTAATGTGTACCGTCTCCTCGGATCCTTTTGCTGCCGGTTGTCCCAATCCCTCGTCTTTCAAATTCCTCGTACAAGAAAAGTTGATCTCCTAGCTTTTTGGGTCTTGGATCTTCAAGAAAAAACTTGAGTTTTGGACTTGGCTTCTTCTTCTTCTTCCTCTCCCTAGCTCACGGCCTCTTTCTTTTCTTTGTGTGTGTGTTGAGAGCTTGATTTTTGCTCTCAACAAGTGTGTTTGGAGGGTGAAAAGGAATGAAAGAAATGAGGTGTGGAAATGAAGAAATGAAGTGATCAACACTTCACCCCTTCGGCCAAATATAGACAAGGACAAGGGCATGGGATTTTTACTCTTTTGTCCTTGATTGAGTTTTGGTTAATGTGTGTCAAGGAGGGGCGATTTTGGCAACCCAATAAGTTGCATGGGTGGTGTTTATCAATTCTAAGGGGACAATAAGGAGTGATTTAAGGAACTATGTTTCTTAGGTTTTGTTACTTTTTAACTAGTAGTTAGGATTTGGTGAATAACTTGGCTTGGTTATAGTTTTAGTCTAGCTCATGGCTTTTTTGGTCCAAGAAAATAAAAATCCTAAACCTATTCATACATACATACACATACGAAATACACATATATATATATATGCACATACTCATATCATACCAACACACACATTCATGCACATACCATCATATTCTTTCACTAATTAAGTTTTCATTTAATTCTAAGCATGCACACACATAGTTATGCCACACATAATAATTCTTTTTCATCATGAATTGACTCATACAAAATCACAAATATTTTTATAAAAATATCAAACGCATAGACCTTTTTTCCAAAAACTCAATTTCTAAACTTTTCAATATTATTTTACGAAAATTGTAACACCCCGATTTGGAAAACTCGAAACAAATACCAATTAATTCTCTTATGAAAAATAGGGTGAATTTTTTTTTTTTTAATTGTTAAGGCTCATCGGTCAAGCTTTCCAAAACAAGGTATTACTTTTAACATCCTTTCTCTTAAAAACGTTTGCTGAAGTTTCTAAAAACAGTTGATCATTGGAAACTTACTTTCAATTTATAAGTAAAACATTTTAGTCGTTAGAAAACATATTTGATCTACTCAAAAGGGTTGTCTGTCAGATCACGACAGTGCTGTAGAAAATAGTTTGAAAACAGGTCATAAAGGTTCTTTCAAAAGTAAACACCATAGACCATCAGTGCCATTCTTACATAAACATATGTCTTATCAAAACATTTCAAAAGTAAAGGGGACACTTGATACATATCAGCAAGGGTCCATTAGAACCTAACTATAAACTACTAAGCAGCGTCCCCTTCTCGATCCGAAACGTGAGTCCAAAAGCTATCTTCGTCGTCCAGCAGTAGCCCTCGCGTCAGCGTGTCACGATCAGTAGGTCCTTCTTCCAGGAGAAGCATCACCAGCTCCGCTATCTTTTAGAACTAGAGGTTCATCGTCACATATGCACAAGAAGTTGAGAGAGTAAGTTACCCGAATGGAATTACTCCCATCGACTTCTTGGATTTACACTAGCGACGTATACCAGAACGTAACAAACAATACAAACAAACAATACAGCAGATGACCATGCAAGATGCATGAGGATGCAATGCAATCGTCGCGTTATCTAACATTTTATCTTTCTTTTAGGGGAATCTTCAACTTAGTCATCTTACAAAGTCGAAGTCTCTTTGTCCGTATATCTCGAGTCCACAATATCTGGAATTCAGACTTTTATGGTTTTGGGTTCAGGTCTACATCTCCTCGGAATCCAACCACCTAGTTCGGAAGCAATCAGGAGTACATGATCTCTAACCACACTGGCTTTTACTGGATGGCAAAAGAAATGAATACATAAAATTCCCGGGAAATAATCACATCCGGCCGTGTTCGAGCATCCCTCTCACTGAACAAGATTTGGTCAAGGGGGTGTCAGTCCTCTGTCTAGTGATCATGTGGTACTTCGTCCACACCACTGAGTGACCAGCTCCGACCGGTTCAGCCAGGGCCCCTATGGTTTTTCCCACCTAGACAGACTTCTCAAGGCTTCTTGACGAATCACCGTCATTGCCGTCCCCTATCTCAATCATCCAGCTGAACACCACAAGGGTAATTCAGGTGTATCTTCCTCTCCACTACTTCGGGTTAGGGTTTTATGTTGTGAGATTATACTTGTTCGTTCTAACGTCGACCCATCCTAAGTCATCTCCGTCATACAGCTCCGACCATATGCGGAATGCTTCTGTGGGACTCGACCACTATATCTGATGGGCTCCGACCCATCCTGAATCATTTTCAGCATACGGCTCTAACCAGTATGCAAGATATCCACAATCTTTCTGACGGGCTACGACCCATTCAGAATCAACCTCGACATATAGCTACGACTATATGCGGAATATCAATCATCGTTCTGACGGGCTACGACCCACTCAGAATCACCATCGGCATATGGCTCCGACCATATACGGGATATCCATCAATCTTTGATAGATAGGCTCCGACCTATCTTAAACTGCTCTCAACATATGGCTACAACCATATGGAGACTATCTCATCATATGGCTACGACCACATGGAAACTATCTTCGTAGAGATCAGTAGTCATTGCATCCACGTCCAAAACGTCGTCGTCATCGTCATGTCATCAGTTCGATCCACGTACTCGGTGCATCAGCATCATCCGGTTCCACCGCGCATCTACTCCCTTGGAGTTTCGCTCTACTCTTTGGGGAATTTCTTATAGTCTTCTATGTCTTTTCTATTCTTATCTTATATCGCGGGATGATGCATTATGCTCATGCAATGACAATATAAGCAACAATATATCTCAGCATAATAAATCAATCAATCAATCAATGCCATATAATGGCATAGGTCTGAGTCTTCGTATACCGCGATACAAACAAGCACACAATTTATCGGGTATACTACTAGCTACAATAGACCTTTACTCCGACTTTGAGAGAGTACGGAGTGTCCTAGCATACTCACTAGACACCAAAGTGTCTTAGGATAACTTCTCTCTCACCTGGGTTTGCAGTTACCGAATCTACAAGTTCCGAACGATCTGCTTCCTTCCTAGTCTGCCCGACTCCAACTTCTTTCAAGTCCCATAACATAGACATATGAGTGTTAAACTTTATTTAAATATTACTCTTGGAATTATTCTCAAAGCAACTTAAGAAAATCCAAACTTTCGTCTTTATTTAAAATCAAAACATCAATTCTTTCACTCAAACTTGTCCAAAATCAAATACTAACTTTTATACTTTAAAATCATGAGAAAATAATCAAATAAATCAATTTAATAAAAAGGTTTCTTTGCTGGTCCCTCTTGGACAGCAACGAGTTCAATTCCAAAAACACCGAAAAATCACACTTTTAAAACCAACTTTATTTTATATCGAATACTCATAAAAACTCAACTTCAAAACACTTTGGAAACACTTTTAAATAGGAAATATAACTTAGAAAATTCTGGACAGCATCATGTCCTAAGTTTTAAATTCATTTTCCATTGTTTAAAATCAATTTAAACACATAGATAAACCAAGCATCTTGAAATCAATCAAATAAACACCTTGGTCAACAATCCATCAAGTTCAAACACTTAGAATCACACGTGGACAGCATGGTATTCAAATAGAACAAATCAAACAAACATTCATTCATATAATCACAAGTCATCAAGTTGGTCATAAACATACTCACACATTCAATCACACATATGACTCAATCAAATAAGGAAATCAAACTTCTTAAGCACTTACAAACCGAATCATGCATCACATAAATACTTAAACACATTTCCTTTTTAACTTCCACCTAATCAATTTCCATCTTAGCAAAACTTCATCTTATTATACTTGAACATGTTGAAACCGAATAACTTCACAAATAACATATAGTTTCATGACATCAACATATACATATTCAAGGAAGTTTAACTCCAAAGTTAAGGTCCAAACCGTGACCTTAACTAAGTTTTCCCAAAAACACTTTCAAAGATTCAAGACTTCTAAAACAATTTTAAATCCCATAACAAGTTCACATAATTCATCAAGTAAGTAAAAACATAATCCTAGCATGTCTTCCTACACAAAACCGTGAGCTTCATTACTTTTCTAAACAAATTTTCATCTCACACTTGACACATAAAATCAACTCAATAGTTCATGGAAATCATATATTCATCAATTAGACCTAAGAAAATTCTAATCTTTTCTATTAAGCATGCAAAACCGTGGCTAACCACAAAAGGATCACAACACCACATAAATCTTATTCATCTAAAGCATCATCAAATTCAAAATCATAGTATTTGATTTACAAAAATAGAGTTCAACACATAATATCATTCAAAAGATCTAAGTCATAATCCAATTTCATTTATGCATAATTTCCTCTTGAAATTATCATTTGATATTAAGGTATTAACTCATCACCTCCAATCTAAACCAAACAGTGCTCAAACACATAGTTTTAGATTGGTCTTTGTATGAAATTCTAGCTTAAACTTGAGTACAAATAGTATGGATACTTAGCCAATTTCAGAAATTCATTTTCTTTGAAAATTGACAGTATCTAAAAATGAGGATTTGCATACCATTTTCTACCATACTCAAATCTAACCAATTTCATTCATAAATAGAGTTCACATATCTTAATACTAGTGTGTTCAGCCACAGAAACATATCTATCTTGCATGCATTCAATTTAGATACTCAAATTGCACATAATTGCACATATTTCACAACTTAATGCATCAATTCACATAATATCCAAATAAGTCATGAATCCAACATCAATATAGCTTGCATGCATCTAGATAACATTGCTCATAACAACCATTGAGCTCAGATTGGCCTCCAAGCCACTTAACCAATTTAACTTATGCCCTTTGAGTCTCTTGGTGACTCATCCTATGTTCTACCACAATTTATTCTCATTCTAGAAAATAGTAAGCTTCCCCCTTACCTTAGGTTCGTGCTTGAACAAGATTTGAGCAGAGATTTGAGGTAGAACACCAACCACCCAAAGCTCCTCCTCAAACCAGAACCGTTTTGACAGGGTAGATTGATCAAGGAATTTGGAACATGAAATGGACATGGAAATTAGGGAAACTGGTCATTATCAAAACCATGCAACATGAACTTTGAAAGGAAGTCAAGTCTAGAACAAGAGAAAGCTTGAGCTTACCACAATCGAAGCTCAAAGTCAGTTCCAGAAACCCAGTACAGAACTGTGACAGTTTTGAACCTCCAACGTGATGAATCGATTTCTCCTAGCTCAGGGACTCTCAACTCACAAAACTTATATCAATACAAAGCCCTTGATGTGAGCTTTGTAACAGTGTATCACTCACTCTCCAACACTCAGAGACAAGGAAGAATTTCTTCACACGAACTTGGAACCTTGACAGTACCTCCCCAACACCAAATCTCAGAAATTGTAACACTCTCACTTTTATTAGTTTTATTATGTTTTATTGAAAAGTGGACTTGAAAATTTCGACGAAAATCCGGCAGAGTTTCCTCTGTTTTTCTGACTTTCCCAAAATTCCTTCTTAAAACCTGTCAGTCCAGAATTGTTTAAAAACATAAACCAACAGTTTAATAATTATAACAGATCCTAATGCCCAAATAATACAAGATGCGGGGCAAGCTACTAATTCATATTATAAATTACATTAAATAGTTATCCACTCATAATATCTAATAAACATTCCACGTAATGGAATGAAAATCCTGCTCGGCCGGCACTGGTGTATGCTCCACTTGAGTACCTGAAAAATATTAACCACACAGGGGAAGCATCACACAGAACTTAAAAAGAGACTTCTAAGAAGATATATACGACACACCTAGACCATTCAAGCCTATACCATACTACTTAATTCATACTTTTCTTTTCCTTTTTACTTCCTAACCGTTTCCCAATTCTTTTTCTTTTTAATTGTTTTCTTTTAAATAATCTCTAGCCCATAATTATTCTTGTTGATCATTACTTTCGCTCTATCCTTTTTACTCCTTTTCCTAATCACCCTAATTTCTCTATTCACTCTCTTTCCAAATAACCTATTTCTTTCTCTTCATTTCCCGTCCTCTTATTTTCATCCTTTATCCGTTTTCCATTAATCGTTTATGTTTAGCATTTCCATAATTATTCTCCTTATTTATTTCCTTTAATTCCTATATCAATTTCATTGTTCACCTTCTTATTTCATTTCTCAATGTCCACTCTATTATCCATTTTTCCTTTTCATTACCATTTTCCATTTCCTTTTCCATTTTTCCTTTTTAATTATTTTCCCCGTTTCCAAATAAATCCCTTTATATCCCCTTACATTTTTCCTAATTCTTTTCCCTTTTATTTACGGTGTATGTATGTCTCCACCAAATCGAAGGCTTACATACATACACCAATCACGATGTATGTCTCCACCAAATCGAAGTCCTACATACATCGCTTTTCCTTTACCATTTACCTTTATTTTTTTCCATTATCCTTTCCCTTTTTCCTTTTTATTTAGGGTGTATGTATGTCTCCACCAAATCGAAGGCCTACATACATACACCAATCACGATGTATGTCTCCACCAAATCGAAGGCCTACATACATCGCTTTTCCATTACCGTTTTACCTCTTTATTATTTGGCCACAGGGTCAATACAACCACCTGCGCCGTGCCACAAGGTCAATACAACCACCTGTGACATGTACCATTTTATTTAGGCCACAGGGTCAATACAACCACCTGCTCCGCGCCACAGGGTCAATACAACCACCTGTGACATTTACCATTTATCAGGCCACAGGGTCAATACAACCACCTGCACCGTGCCACAGGGTCAATACAACCACCTGTGACATTTACCATTTTAATTCCTTTTCCTTTTTTTTATTTACGGTGTATGTATGTCTCCACCAAATCGAAGGCCTACATACATACACCATCGACGATGTATGTCTCCACCAAATCGAAGGCCTACATACATCGCCCCAATTTTACGATGTATCGTCTCCCCCAAATCGAAGGCCTACGATACATCACCATATTTATCCAATATTAATTGTCCATATTAGTTGTCATTATTTTGTCTACCAATTCCGTTTAACTTTTACCTGATTTTACCACATACAATTATACTTTAATTCTCTTTACTCTCATTTGTTCATTTCTAATTTATTTCCCTATTCACCATTTCTATTCTTTTGCCACACCCTACCGATCTAATTGATTAGTTATTCTGCTACCTACCTTTTTACTCATCACTATTTGTTTCCCCTATTTACTCCATTTATCTTTCTTCATTATTAGCGGGTTACCCTAAGGTTCATTAGCAATCAACATTTTCCCCGGTCCTAGCGATAGATATAACTACCCAGAAATACACCCCTTAAGGACTGGTAATGAAACCCCTTACCTCAATCGATGACAGTGAGAGGGGTAACCTTAATCTGACGCTTTACTCCCTGACTCACGCTTTAGCTCGACTCCAACTGGATCCCAAGCTTCCCCAATCTTCGATTCCAAGCACGGTGGGGATAATCGACCTCGATCACGATGACGGTGTTGCTCTTTGACACCGGGAAGAGAGAGAGAGGCGGTGGTGGTGCGGCTCGTGGTGGCGGTTCGTGGGTGGTGGCAGCTGAAGGTGGCGCCGGAGGAGGAAGGGATGAGGCAAAGAGAGAGAGAGCAAGGCCAAAGGGGGAAAGAGAGAAAAGGACCTATGAGGGTGGTGGGGGTCGTGGTGGCTCGTGGTGGGGTGGCGGTGGTGGCCAGAGATGGCGGCGGCCGGTTGGTGGAGGGTGGGAGGGGAGGAGAGAGAGAGAGTCAAGTGAGAGAAAGAGAGAGAGATCTATGGAGTGGAGGAGAGGGAAAGAGAGAGGAAGAGAAGGCTATGGTGGTGGTGGTGGCTCTGGGCGGCGGTGATGGTGGCCGTCGGAGTCGGAGGAGGGAGGGAGGTCGAGTGGAGAGAGAAAGTGGGGTTGGAATGGGGGTTTTAGCCCCCAAAACACGATTTTAAAGCTGCAGGTAGCAGAATACTCGAGTATTTCTGTCAATACTCGAGTGTTTTGACAAAATACTCGAGTATTTCACAAAATACTCGAGTAAAATGACCAGATACTGTTAGTTTGCTTTTCTATTTTTCAACTATTTTCTCCCAACTTCAAATAGCCATAACTTCTTCGTTCACCGTCGGATCTTGCTCAAATTTGACGAGTAACTTCCTAAAAATCATACCTTCATATCCAACGGTGGGAATTGTGTTTTGAGTCTTAAATATTTTATTTTGAATTTCCTAACGTCGGGTGTTTATAACACCAAAAAATCGATTTTTAACACTCGTTTGGTCTTCTTTAAATTTGCTTTTCGATGCCAATGCTCCTTGACTCCTCTATGGCACTCAAAGAACTCCTAATCCATAATTTTAAATCCCTTCTAGGATAATCCTTACTTCCAAATCTTACTATTATTCTAATTATTATTAGAATTAAATTCATTGAGCATATGCACATCCATTGATCCTGCTAGAGTGTGTGGCATATGCACATCCATTGAGCACCCCACAGATGCATGCCCTTCCCTTCAGCAGCAACAGCCGATGACAAGTGGTGACCAACCTGAGGCCTATGCAGCAAACATATACAACAATAGAGGCCCACAACAACACAATCATGACCTCTCTTCCAATAGATACAACCCTGGATGGAGGAACCATCCCAATCTGAAGTGGTCTGATCAACAACAACAACCTCCTCCTAATGTTCCATTTCAGAACACCGCTGGACCGAGTAGACCACCATATGTACCTCTCCCCATCCAGCAGCAAAGGCAACAACAACAGCAGCAAGTGGTTCATCCTGCACCATCAGCCCCTCCATCCAACCAACCTACCTTGGAGGAGTTGGTGAGGCAAATGACCATGCAAAATCTCCAATTTCAACAAGAGACTAGAGCATCCATTCAGAGACAAGAGGCATCCATTCAGACTTTGACAAATCAGATGGGTCAAATGGCAACTTCTCTCAACAACTTGCAATCTCAAAATTCTGACAAGTTGCCATCCCAAACAGTGATCAACCATCAGAATCAGAATGTGAGTGCCATCAACCTAAGGTCGGGAAAGCAGATTGTCACACCCACACCACAACCTCACCTCAACAATGATGCTCTAGCTTCCTCTAAAGGGAAAAGCCAAGTGGTAGATGAAGGTGAGCATGCTAGCACCAAAGAGAATCATCCAACTCAACCCTCCTCAACTTCAACCACAAGCCCTGCTGTTGTCCTACAACCTCCTCCTATTCCTCTTCCATTCCCACCAAGAGTGCCTCAAAACAAAAGGGTGGAAGAGGTGGACAAGGACATTCTTGACACATTCAGGAAGGTGGAAGTCAACATACCCCTTCTTGATGCAATAAAACAGATTCCAAGGTATGCGAAGTTCCTTAAGGAGTTGTGCACTCATAAGAGAAGACTCAAGGGCAATGAGAGGATAAGCATGGGAAGGAATGTCTCCGCTCTCATAGGTAAACCTATCCCTCACATTCCTGAAAAATGTAAGGATCCTGGAACTTTCTCTATACCTTGCATCATAGGCAATGTTAAGTTTGAAAATGCTATGCTAGATTTAGGAGCATCCATAAATGTCATGCCTATGTCTGTTTTTAAGTCTCTTTCTCTTGGACCTCTTCAACCTACGGGTGTGGTGATTCAATTGGCAAATAGAAGTACTGCCCACCCCGCAGGTTTGATAGAGGATGTCTTGGTTCGGGTTGAAGAGTTGATCTTCCCTGCTGATTTTTACATACTTGATATGGAAGATGACTCTCCCCGTAATGCTGTTCCTATTATTTTGGGGATGCCATTTTTGAAAACAGCCCGAACCAAGATAGATGTGCATTCAGGTTCACTTTCCATGGAGTTTGATGGCAGTGTGATCCGATTTGACATTTTCCATGCTATGAAACATTTTCCTGAGGATCACTCTGTTTTCCATGTGGACTTGCTTGATGATTTGATAGATGAGCATATGCTTGACTTTTTGCATCATGATTTTGAATTGCCATCTTTCACTGATTCATTTACTTGTCCATCATGCACTAACTCTGGATGGTGCACCGCATGCACTGAAATAGCTCAGTTTCTAGACTCTGCCACTGCATCTGATGATTCATATGTTATAGATTCAGATTATCCCAACCCTAACCCCATATCTGTTATGCATGAGTCTGATTCACTTGTTCAGGTGCAGGCAGCAGAATCCATTTCTGTTGTCCCGTTAGTTCCATCTATTATGCAGGCACCCTCATTGGACCTGAAGCCCCTCCCTCCTCATCTCAAATATGCTTACTTGGAGGATGAGCAGAAACTCCCAGTGATCATCTCTACCTCACTTTCTGTTGATCAAGAGGAGAAACTGCTGGATGTAATAAGAAAGAACAAGAGGGCAATTGGATGGACTTTAGCGGATATTCCTGGAATTAGCCCCTCCATGTGCATGCACCGCATTTTGTTGGAGGATGGGGCTAAACCAGTGAGACAACCCCAAAGACGATTGAACCCCCAGATTCTTGATGTGGTTAAGAAAGAGGTCACCAAGCTGCTCCAAGCGGGTATCATCTACCCAATTTCAGATAGCACTTGGGTGAGCCCGGTGCAAGTTGTCCCCAAGAAGTCTGGTGTCACAGTTGTCAAAAATGAGAAGGATGAGCTGATTCCCACTAGAGTGCAGAACAGTTGGAGAGTCTGCATTGATTACAGAAAGCTCAACTAGGCGACTCGCAAGGATCATTTCCCTCTCCCCTTCATTGATCAGATGTTGGAGCGTCTGGCAGGTAAATCTCATTATTGCTTCTTAGATGGATTCTCTGGTTATTTTCAAATTTGTATTGCACCAGAGGACCAACATAAGACCACATTTACCTGTCCTTTTGGCACATTTGCATATAGAAAGATGCCTTTTGGCCTATGCAATGCTCCTGCCACATTTCAAAGATGTATGATGAGTATTTTTGCTGACTTGCTCGAGCATTGCATAGAGGTCTTCATGGATGATTTTAGTGTTTATGGCTCCTCATTTGATGCATGTCTTGATAATTTGACTAAGGTGCTTAACAGGTGCATTGAGACTAACCTTGTCTTGAATTTTGAAAAATGCCACTTCATGGTAGAACAAGGCATAGTCTTAGGGCACATTGTTTCGAACAAGGGCATAGAAGTTGACCCTGCTAAGCTGCATGTAATATCACATTTGCCTTACCCCTCTTGCGTGCGAGAGGTGCGTTCTTTTCTTGGTCATGCAGGTTTCTATCGCAGGTTTATTCAGAACTTTAGCAACATTGCCCTTCCTCTTTCCAAGTTGCTTCAAAAGGATGCCCCATGGGAATTTGGAGACCAATGCAAGAGGGCATTTGATGAATTGAAGAAAGCACTGACCACCACTCCCATCATCCAACCACCTGATTGGACCCTCCCATTTGAGCTCATGACTGATGCTTCAAATTATGCTTTGGGAGCAGTTCTCTCCCAAAGGGTTGGTAAGCTGTCGCATGTGATTTATTATGCTTCTAGGACTTTAGATGCAGCACAGGTTAATTACACAACAACTGAAAAAGAACTTTTGGCTATAGTTTTTGCACTTGACAAATTTAGATCATATTTGCTTGGTTCTAAGGTTGTAGTGTACATTGATCATGCTGCTCTGAAGTATCTTTTGAAAAAGATAGATTCCAAACCTAGGTTGATTAGGTGGATGTTGCTCCTCCAGGAGTTTGATCTTGAGATTCAGGATCAGAGTGGTGCGCATAACCTTGTCGCAGACCACTTGAGCAGGATAGAGAGAGAGAGGAGGATGCATTTCCTATCCGGGATGACTTCCCGGATGAGCAGCTTTTATCTTTACATGTTTCCCATCCCCTTCCCCAAACTCCTTGGTTTGCAGACATTGTTAATTATCTGGTTGCTTCTGTTTTTCCTGCCTTGGCATCCAAAGCTCAAAGAGACAAATTAAAGAGCGATGCCAAGCATTATGTATGAGATGACCCCTATTTATGGCGTTTTTGCAGTGATCAGGTCATTCGCAGGTGCATTCCAGACCAGGAGATCCAATCGGTTCTCCAATTTTGCCATGCTTCACCAGTGGGAGGCCACCTTGGTACTCAAAGGACAGCACGAAAGGTGCTGGATTCTGGATTTTATTGGCCTACCATTTTCAAGGATGCGAGCAACATCTGCAGCTCGTGTGAGCAGTGTCAAAGAGCAGGAGGCGCCCTATCTTGGAGGCAACAGATGCCGCAACAACCTATGTTGTTTTGTGAGGTGTTTGACGTCTGGGGTATAGATTTCATGGGCCCCTTTCCTGTTTCTTTTGGTTTTTATTATATCTTACTTGCTGTGGATTACGTATCCAAATGGGTGGAAGCTAAGGCCACCAGGACTAATGATGCTCAGGTTGTTGTAGATTTTGTCAGGTCTAATATCCTTTGCAGGTTTGGCATACCTAGAGCCATAGTCAGTGACCAAGGCACACACTTCTGCAATAGATCCATGCAAGCTTTGCTCAAGAAGTATGGGGTTGTGCACAAAGTTTCTACACCCTATCACCCCCAAACTAACGGGCAAGCTGAGATTTCAAATAGAGAGATCAAGCGGATTTTGGAGAAGATGGTGAAGCCTAATAGAAAGGATTGGAGCACACGATTGGAGGATGCTCTGTGGGCCCATCGGACCGCTTACAAGGCATCCATAGGGATGTCACCCTATCGGGTTGTCTTTGGTAAGGCGTGCCACCTGCCTGTGGAGATAGAGCACCGTGCATATTGGGCTGTGAAGCAATGTAACTTAGCTCTTGATCAAGCGGGTGAGGAGAGGAAGCTGCAGTTGAGTGAGCTAGATGAGATGCGCTTGGAGGCCTATGAGAACTCCAAATTCTACAAAGAGAAGACCAAGAAGCTTCATGATAACTCCATTTCCAGAAAGGAGTTCTTGGTTGGTCAAAAAGTTTTGCTCTACAACTCTAGGCTTGGACTCATGAGTGGAAAGCTCCGCTCTAAATGGATTGGACCGTTTGTAGTCACCCAAGTGTTTCCTTATGGCACTGTGGAGATCAAGAGTGAGTCCACGAACAAGAGCTTCAAAGTCAATGGCCACCGACTCAAGCCTTTCCTAACCACCCCTTCTTTGGATGATGCACCTGTGGAGGAGGCCTCATTGGTCGACCCCACTTTTGAACAACCATGACTTAGGGAGTCTCCTTTTCTCCTTCCTTACTCTTTTTATTACACTTGTCTATATCTGTCTGATTCTGCTATTTGTGTTCCATTGAGGACAATGTGTGATTTAAGTGTGGGGGGAGAGTAGTTTAGGTTGCATATTTTGCTTTGATTTTTTTAGGTTTTGCTTAGTTTTGGGCATTTTCTTGCATGTTTTTGCTTCATTTTAGTAGAGTTTTGGTATCTTGTGTTTGAATTCATGCATTTCTGTGTGTAAAGTTGCTTTTGATAATTAAGAGGTGGTAACACTGTGATAGAATTGTCCCTTTTGTGAGGATTTGAGCCTTAATTGTGGGTGGATTGCTATATATGCCACCTAATTTTCTTTCATGTGTGATTGCACTCTGGATTACTTGCACTCTAGAACTTGACTTGACTCTTGTTGATACTTGATTGCTCATGCACATTTTGAAATGATTTAGGCACTTTCTTTCTTGAATAAGCTACTAGCCATATGAGCCTACCTTGAATGAATGTATCCTTTGCTAGCCCCTTTGAGCCTTTTTATCCCTTTCTTTGTTCTTTAGCTCATTACAAGCCTATGACTGAAAAACCATGATTGTCCTAACCTTAGGGAATTTTGGAGCTTTGGAATTGTTTTGGGAATGGGTATTAGGTAAGAAGTGTGCTTTATGCTTTAATTGGTTGAGTTCTTGGTTTTGCCTCATTGGTTGTTATAGTTATGGCTTCATCTTCATGCCATTTGTGTTGTTTCTTCTTTTCTTTTTGTATATCTTTCAAAAACAAAAAAAAAATAGAAGACAAAAATAAAAAAAAATGCAAAAATAAAAAGAAAAAAAAAGAAGAGAAAAAAAAAGAAAAAAAAGTGAATAAAAGGTTGTTGAGGCAAAGAGGATTGGAATTAGTGGTTGTTGATTTTGGGGTGGATTTTGCTTACTTTTTACTTATTCCCCATTGCTCCTCTATTCCCTTGGTTTTAGCTACATTCCCATATTTTTATCCTACCTTGTCCTTGGCCCCATTACAACCCTTAAAAGACCTTTTGATCATTTTGTGCATGTGTGTTGATGGTTGATGTTAGAGGCTTGTCAAGCTTATGGTTGTGTTTGTTTTTCATGATGTGCCTTGAGTGTAAATAATGATTAACCCCAAACACTTGAGTGTAAACACTTTTGAGTGATCCTTGTGAGTTTCTATCATCTTTGTGACTATCCTCTTGATGTCATTGGTTTCTTTGCATACTTGAAGTAATTGGATGATGTTCGCGGATGCTTTGACTCTTTGATCCTTAACCATTTTGTGTGCTTGAGTTTGCCCATTTCTTTGCATTTCCTAGAATTCATTGTGAAGTATGTAATCTCTTAGGTTTGCATTTCTTAGTTGTAGTCATCTTGTTGCATGATTCACTTTGGTGCATATTGATCTTCATAGTCCTATCTTTTGGTTTTTCCCAGGAGTGCAAAAGGATAAGTGTGGGGGTATTTGATGAGCATTTTATTTCCCATTATTCCTTGCATTATTTTACTCCTATTATTGATACTTTTTGCCCATTTGACATTGATTAGCTTGATTTATTGATTTAGAGTTTATTGGACTAATATTCCGAATATTGTTTAATTTGGAATTATTTAGCCTAATTAATTCTATTTCTATTTTCAGGTAATATTTGGCAAGGACACTTTGGGAAGTTTGGAAATGAAGATTGAAGCATTGAAGTGAAGATTGTAATTTGCATTTAGGTCCCTTTTTAATTGTAATTTTCAGAATAGTGTTTCTTAGGACTTGGGCCCATGTTTAAGGCCCATTTTCATAACTAAAAAGGGGAAATTCGTGTAACCCCCAAGAACATACTCCCATTTCAGATTTCTCACTCTCTCTCTAGGTTAGAACTTTTCTCTTGGCTCTCCCAAGTGGTGGTGGCTGCTAGGGTTTTGTTCTTCCCCATTTCTACTCGTTTTTCTCCATTTATGGCCATGGAAGGCTAGACTTCAAGGGTTAATCCCTTTGGTATTGTATTATCTACTCTTGAGCTCTTGTTATTAATGCAATTTCGTTTTCTCTTCTCTGTTTTCATGTTTATCGATGTGTAGTGGTTTGCTTAATTCCATTTTGTAGAGATAATACATGAATATAAATGCTTAATTTGTATTAACTCGTAAAAACTCCAATTCTGGTTTCTGATGCTTAATTAGAAGTTAGGGTTTGGAGTGATAACTGAATTTTCGCTTAGTATTTGGTTATCACGAGTTGGACAGAGGAGAGGAGAGGAATCGATCTTTAGTGAGCTAGGATTGAGTAGTGTACGTAGCCAAAGGGGTTTCCCGCTCTTGTTTCTGATTTTCTTAGTTTTTATATTCTGTTTATGTTTTGTTCTTCACATTTGTCACACACAAAAACCCCCCCATTTTACTGCACACTACGTGTTTGATACTTTGCCTAGACCGATATTCGCTGGGAAACGACCTAGGATCACCTTCCTAGTACTACAGAATAAACACCTTTTATTTTGATCGGGTACGGCCTCGATCAATGTCTCCACCAAATCGAAGGCCTACATACATCGCTTTTCCATTACCGTTTTACCTCTTTATTATTTGGCCACAGGGTCAATACAACCACTTGCGCCGTGCCACAGGGTCAATACAACCACCTGTGACATGTACCATTTTATTTAGGCCACAGGGTCAATACAACCACCTGCGCCGCGCCACAAGGTCAATACAACCACCTGTGACATTTACCATTTTTATTTCCTTTTCCTTTTTTTTATTTACGGTGTATGTATGTCTCCACCAAATCGAAGGCCTACATACATACACCATCGACGATGTATGTCTCCACCAAATCGAAGGCCTACATACATCGCAACAGTTTTACGATGTATCGTCTCCCCCAAATCGAAGGCCTACGATACATCACCATATTTATCCAATATTAATTGTCCATATTAGTTGTCATTATTTTGTCTACCAATTCCGTTTAACTTTTACCTGATTTTACCACATACAATTATACTTTAATTCTCTTTACTCTCATTTGTTCATTTCTAATTTATTTCCCTATTCACCATTTCTATTCTTTTGCCACACCCTACCAATCTAATTGATTAGTTATCTGCTACCTACCTTTTTACTCATCACTATTTTTTTCCCCTATTTACTCCATTTATCTTTCTTCATTATTAGCGGGTTACCCTAAGGTTCATTAGCAATCAACATTTCCCCCGGTCCTAGCGATAGATATAACTACCCAGAAATACACCCCTTAAGGACTGGTAATGAAACCCCTTACCTCAATCGATGACAGTGAGAGGGGTAACCTTAATCTGATGCTTTACTCCCCGACTCACGCTTTAGCTCGGCTCCAACTGGATCCCAAGCTTCCCCAATCTTCTATTCCAAGCACGGTGGGGATAATCGACCTCGATCACGGTGACGGTATTGCTCTTCGACACCGGGAAGAGAGAGAGAGGCGGTGGTGGTGCGGCTCGTGGTGGCGGTTCGTGGGTGGTGGCGGTTCGTGGGTGGTGGCAGCTGAAGTTGGCGCCGGAGGAGGAAGGGATGAGGCAAAGAGAGAGAGAGCAAGGCCAAAGGGGGAAAGAGAGAAAAGGACCTATGAGGGTGGTGGGGGTCGTGGTGGCTCGTGGTGGGGTGGCGGTGGTGGCCAGAGATGGCGGCGGCCGGTTGGTGGAGGGTGAGAGGGGAGGAGAGAGAGAGAGTCAAGTGAGAGAAAGAGAGAGAGATCTATGGAGTGGAGGAGAGGGAAAGAGAGAGGAAGAGAAGGCTATGGTGGTGGTGGTGGCTCTGGGCGGCGGTGATGGTGGCCGTCGGAGTCGGAGGAGGGAGGGAGGTCGAGTGGAGAGAGAAAGTGGGGTTGGAATGGGGGTTTCAGCCCCCAAAACACGATTTTAAAGCTGCAGGTAGCAGAATACTTGAGTATTTCTGTCAATACTCGAGTGTGTTGGCAAAATACCCAAGTATTTCACAAAATACTCGAGTAAAATGACCAGATACTGCTAGTTTGCTTTTCTATTTTTTAACTATTTTCTCCCAACTTCAAATAGCCATAACTTCTTCGTTCACCGTCGGATCTTGCTCAAATTTGACGAGTAACTTCCTAAAAATCATACCTTCATATCCAACGGTGGGAATTGTGTTTTGAGTCTTAAATATTTTATTTTGAATTTCCTAACGTCGGGTGTTTATAACACCGAAAAATCGATTTTTAACACTCGTTTGGTCTTCTTTAAATTTGCTTTTCGATGCCAATGCTCCTTGACTCCTCTATGGCACTCAAAGAACTCCTAATCCATAATTTTAAATCCCTTCTAGGATAATCCTTACTTCCAAATCTTACTATTATTCTAATTATTATTAGAATTAAAATTCGGGATGTTACAGAAATCAACCCCAATTCATCAGCAATCCAGCCTTTTATAGAGGGATTAGAGTAACATGCACGCCGACGCGTGTTATCCACCAATTTAGAACTGATTTCGTGGCGAATTCTGGGTTAAAACGCGTGATTACTCATTAAACGCACTAACCCAGTTTTCTGAATTCATCGTGTAACCGGTTACAGAGCCCTTCTAACCGGTTACATACTGATAAAATTCAAAAATTAATAATTTAATTACTCTTTCTTCAAAAACCTTTTTATTATTGCAATTAGGTCCCCACCCAAGGACGAAATTTTAATATTCATATTTTTTACAAAATAACCATATAAAAATATATCCTATATTTTTATACATAAAAACACCTTATGTACAAAAACTAAAACCTTTAAAACTAATATAAATCAATTATAAATTAATCGTTATAATTAATTTCTTGATTATTTGGGAGACGAAAATTAGCGGTGTTACACTACTCCCCCACTTAAAAGGAATTTCGTCCCCGAAATTCATCTTCTGAAATTTTCCACTTTTCCAAAGTGTTTTTATACTAGAAAACTTCATCTTGCTCCCAAAACTTTTTGTTCTTTTAGGGTCCTCCCCCACTTAAAAGAGTTTCGATATAGTTCTTTTATTTCGAAACATTTCTAATAAAACCTTTCACTTTAAACAAAAATTCTTTGCATAAAAACTCTTATGTGAAGGAATTCTTTTAAAAGGAATACTCTTTTCAATAATACACTTCACATAAACATTCTTCAAATAAAATACTTTTCAATCAACTTTTTGGAAAAACTTTTTGGGCTGCGCACTCTGATCTCTCGAGCACGGTCAAAGAAACATTTGTATGACTTTATTCCTTAATAATTTGAGACATTAGGGTGATCAGTCCTAATATTCAAACCATTAGTAACAAAATCATTCCTTTCAGATATAATCTTTCGCAAAAAAGACCATACGACAGGTCTTTAAGTTAGATGAACTTAAAAATAGGGTAATTATCACTATCAGACTTAGTTAGATAGTCAAGTTCTAGAGACATTTCCGTTGGGGAGACAAAGATTTGTCCTATCCCGGTGGTTGTTAATCACTCTAGCCATAACTGATCTTTCTATTTCTGTAGTGTCCACAGCGATTTATCACATCCAACTGTGATAAAGGTTTTGATCACAGAAAGATTGAAGTTGAACTTCCAACAGGATATTGATATTCTCAAACGATTAGATTAACGTAATCGAAAACATTTAACTACGTTAACTTAGATCAAAGGAAGAGATAGGCTTGGGTTGTCTACGTCAGGATTACACTCAACTCTCATCTCAGCCGGTGAATTCTTCTCGTGCTGGATTCGCTTGTTGTCCAATCCTTTCTCACCTTTTCTTTCAAGACAATTCAGTGAATAATACTCCAGTTTCCTACAATCGGAATTTACTATTCCCTTAGGTACATCACAACTAAACTCAAAGTGATGTGCCTCACATTATTACCTTGAGATGGACAAATGTTCCCTTCCCTATTTCCTCCTTAGTCACTTTTCTTCAATCAAGGATTCCTTAACCTTGATATTTCCGTGGTTGATATTTCCCCATTTACTCTTTCCTCTTTCTCCAGTTGGGCCTGTATTTCATCATTCTTCCAGATTACCCAAATATAATATAGTATTTATGCTTTATATTGGATAATATATGGACTTGTGCGCTAAGAAAATATGGTAAATAAAATTTTCTTTAAAGTGGGTGCACAATTCATCAAATGGAACTCTTGGAGAATAAATTCTAAAATCCTTTAAAACACTTGTATCGAGTTCGGCGATTTCTAAAACCTTTTCTCAAACAGGATAACATTCGTTCTTTAGAAATTTCTTTACATTTTACAATCAATTGAAGCTACCCATACTTTGTTCAATAAAACTGATACCGTCAATTAATACTTATAGCCGAGCTTTTTTATAAGTTAAATCAGAGTAAGCGGAAATTACTGGACTATGCAACTGATATAATATAAACATAGATTTTCATATATATGAAAGAGTCATAGATACATAGTCCATGAGATAAGTCACCAAGTTCCAAAATATAACAAGTCCATATAAACAGATCTACATTACCATGATACTATAACCCTAGAGTAAAACATATGTACAATATATACATAACCAAAATACAACCCCAGGGATAGTCATGTAGATCCATCAGCATCAGATGCAGTAGTAGTAGCAGCAGTAGTCTCCAAAAACATAGGTAATAAGGTAGTAGCATCATCATCACAGCAGCAGCAGCACATCTCCTCCACACACCGGATCCTCGGATCCACATCATACACCATATACATGTACCTAGGGATCGTCGTCCCTCCAGTCACTCCCAGTAGAATGCACGACAGGCTCGCTCCCACTCTCGTCCTCCACCGGATCCTCCTCGATCTCATCCGAGGGAGAGTGTACCCTACCACTGGGTACCGGGTCAGGTGATGGTGAAACCCTGAATGGGCTCCTCGGATCAGATAGGGGAGTCTCCTCGCGGACGACTCTTGGAGTAAAAGGGTGAGAGCGGGTAGGTTGAAAATGAAAACTATGGTAAGAGCGAGCTGGTCGCATGGGAGGTGGTCCATGATAAGTATAAAACGGGGGTACATGCATAGTGTATAAGATGGGAATCCTAAACCTACGAGGACGGAATCGCATTAGCGGGTTAGGGTGATAGAATGCGAACTCTACCTCCCCCTCATACACCGCGCGATGGTCCTCATAGATCCATACGCCACTAGGAAGTGGCCGGATCTCGATGCAAGCAATGTAGCGAGACATCACCTACAAGGGCATAGGGGTAAGCAATTCTACTCACATAATCAATAGAGAATAAATCATGCAACATATGAAAGATAATAATGCATCAATTAATAACAATCACAATTAGCATTTAGCAAGTATCAGATGCACATAGGATGTTCACACTTAATTCAGGTATATCAATTGCATTAGGTGAATGACATGATGCATGACTTTAACTCTCAACTTATCTCCACATTTTCTAAGTCACTCTCTGACGTCCATCCCTGACAACCCAGCACTCCACAGTGCGTTGTATTCCTAGGTATACAACAATTCGTACATTCACCTAGAATGTACACGACAAGCTTGGTATCCATGCCACCCGAGCATATCCCGTCATCCAAACGGATCGTCATCCAAACGATATATCCATATCGGCATCCACAAAGCCGACCACGTCAACGACGTGTCATCAAGCAAGCGTATTGGCACTCCCAGAGGCCCTCCACATGTTTATCGAAACATGAATACGTCCTACCATCCAAACTCCAGAATGAATGCATTTTAGACTTAGGGGAAATTGATTAATACATTACTTGCCACCTAGGCTTAATTTTCAAAATGGATCATCACCGAACGATCTATTTGTATTTATCAATTTCTCTAAGTCTTTGATCCCTTGAATTATCCTTAATAATTCCTTAATTAATTAAGTTAGAATTGAAAATGATGTTTTCAGATTCTGGGCATTTTACTCGAGTAAAGTTCAGAATACTCGAGTGTTCTGGAGATTTTCCAGATTACTCGAGTATTCTTAAGCTTACTCGAGTGTTCATGTCTTTCTGAGGATTTGGGTTTTAATTTCAACAATTTACTCGAGTAGTTCATGAGTTACTCGAGTGTTCTTGGACTTCTCCAGAATACTCGAGTGACTTTGAATGACTCGAGTGTTTGACCTATAACAATTCTCAGTTCATGCCCGATACTCGAGTAACAGACAAAATACTCGAGTGTTCTTATGAAATTTACTTTATTTTGAACACGATTTACTCGAGTACTTTGCCATTTACTCGAGTGTTTCGCAGCTGACAGTATTGAAAACTGGTTTTAACATGCCATTTTCATTTCTACTCAATTTAAGTCCATTTCAGGGATCAACAGAGTTAACATATCATTAATCAAACATGTTACAACACTTATTTCAATTCAAAACACAGAATTGACAGAGAAATCATTGATTATGCATAAAAAGGCATTTTAACAAATCAATACCTCAAATCACACAATAAGCATAATATTCATGAAACAAAGCTCATTTAAGTTCACATGCATGATAACAAACTTGCTCAATACGAATTTAGAGCATGGATTGGTCTCCAAAGCAATGTTCCTATAGAATCTAAGCCCTTAGAGCCTCTTGGTGGCTCTCTAACACATTTAATGGATTTCAAACTCTATCTAGTGAATATAATTACTTCCCCTTACCTCTCAGATGTTTTCCAAACGAAACATGGCAAGAAAGAGACTCCAAACTCTTCAGACCAACTTCAAGAACCATGAGTAGAGCATTTTGAGTACCATACCAAAATGGAATTGGTTTGTACATGGAACAGAGATTTAAATTGGGGAAAATTAGATTTATTAAATCTATGCAACATGAACTAACTAAAGGAATTAAGTTTAAGACTCAGGGATTCACGAGCTTACCGAAATCGATGATCAAAGTAAGCTCCAGACACCAACTCGAGCAAGAACAGCTTCACTTCAATTCTTCAATTCTCTTAGCTTACTCACTCAAATCTCACGATTTCACTCTCTATACAAAGCTCAAGATGTAAGCTTTGTATTCATGTTTGGTTTGTGTTTCAAATCAATGTAGAGAAGGAGAATCGAAGCTCACAACTCAGAAACCCTAACTTCTTCAATTTCAACAAAGTTAAGCAAAATTCTTGGCTAAGGGTTGAAGATGAGCTTTTATAGGCATAGAGAGGCATTATGCGTCGCGACACGACTACCATGGAGGTGGCTTGAAGACGATTTCGTGTCAACGAAAGGAATCGTTGGCTGTGACTCATCAAACGCACTAACTCGTGCAGTTTGACCCAGAATACTCGAGTGTTTCTGATAATACTCGAGTATTTTACCCAGATTTTGAAAAATAATTATTTTATTTACTTTCCCTCCAAAACCTTTCCTATAATTGCTTCTAGGTCCCAACCCAGGGACTAATATGCAAAATATACATTTTAGGCATTTAAATTATTTATTAAATAATTTCTCACATGCAAGCTAATTATATACACACATATTTTAATCAAGGATTAATTTGAAAACTATTAATTATAATTAAATTATAATTAACATTTCATTAATCGGGGATTAAAATTTTGGGGTGTTACAGATTTATTTGATTGTTTTCTTATGATTTTAAAGTATAAAAGTTAGTGTTTGATTTTGGACAAGTTTGAGTGAAAGAATTGATGTTTTGATTTCTTTTAAAACAAAGATAAAAGTTTGGATTTTCTTAAGTTGCTTTGAGAATAATTTTAAGAATAATAATTAAATAAAGTTTAATACTCATGTGTCTATCTTATGGGACTTGAAAGAAGTTGGAGTCGGGCAGACTAGGAAGGGAGCAGATCGTTCGGAACTCATAGAATTGGTAACTGCGAACCCAGGTGAGAGAGAAGTAATCCTAAGACACTTTGGTGTCTAGTGAGTATGCTAGGACACTCCGTACTCTCTCAAAGTCGGTGTAAAGGTCTATCGTAGCTAGTAGTATACCCGATAAATTGTGTGATTGTTTGTATCGTGGTATACGAAGACTCAGACCTATACCATCACATGGTATTGATTGATTGATACATTTGTTTATGTTGAAATGTATTGTTGCTTATATTATCATTGCATGTGCATAATGCATCATCCCGCGATAATAGATAAGACATAGAAAAGGCATAGAAAACTATAAGAAATTCCCCAACGAATAGAGCGAGACTCTAAGGGATGAAACACGCGGCGGAACCGGATGATGCTGATGCGCCAAGCACGTGGATCGAGCTGATGATATAATGACGATGACGATGTCTTTGGGCCAGACGCGACGATTCCTGAATTCTACAAAAGTGTATCCATATGGTTGTAGCCATATGTTGAGAGTGTATCTATATGGTGAGAGTGTATCCATATGGTTGTATTGTAGCCATATGTTGAGAGTGTATCCATATGGTTGTAGCCATATGTTGAGAGTGTATCTGTATGGTCGTAGCCATATGTTGAGAGTGTATCTATATGGTCGTAGCCATATGTTGAGAGTGTATCTGTATGGTCGTAGCCATATGTTGAGAGTGTATCTATATGGTCGTAGCCATATGTTGAGAGTGTATCTATATGGTCGGAGCCCGTCAGACTTAGTAGTCAAGTCCCACAGAAGCATTCCGCATATGGTTGGTGTTGTATGGCGGAGAAGACTTAGGATGGGTCGACGTTAGGACAATCGAATATAACCTTACGACTTAAAACCCTTACCCAAAGTAGTGGAGAGGAAGATACGGTGTTTACCTGCGTGGTAATCACTTGTTGATTAGGATAGGGGAAGGCAATGATGGTGACTCGTCAAGAAGCCTAAGAGAAGTCTGTCTAGGCGGGAAAAAGCTACAGTGACCTGGGTTGACCATCCGAGGTTGGGTAGGTAGTCTGGTGTCGTAGCTGAAGTACTGCATGATCACTAGATGGATGACTGACACCCCCTTGACTAAATCAGGATCAGAAGAGGGATGCTTGAACACGGTGGAGGTGGACACCCTTGTCATGACATTTATTTCCCGGGCATTTTATATTATATTTTGGTGTCGTCTCCAGGAGCCGGTGTGGTTAGAGATCCTGTACTTCTGATTGCTTCCGACTAGGTGGATGGATTCCGAGGAGATGTAGACTCGAGCCTGAACCTGAAACCAAAACGATAAAGCCTGAATTCCCGATATTATGGACTCGAGATATGTGGACAAGGATACTTCGACTTTGCGAGACAAGCTGTTTAAGAAATCCGACTTTGCGAGATGAACTGATTAAGAGATTCCCTTAAGTGAAAGATAAAGTGTTAGATAATGCGCCGATTGCATTGCATTCTCATGCATCCTGCATAATTATATGTGGTATTGTTTTGTTGTATTGTTTGTTATGTTCTGGTGTACGTCGCTAGTGTAAATCCAAGAAGTCGATGGGAGAAATTCCATTCGGATAACTTACTCTCTCAACTTCTTGTACACATGTGATGATGATCCTCTGGTTCTAAAAGATGGTGGAGCTGGTGTGACCTCCTGGAAGAAGGACTTATTGATCGTGATGCGCTGACGAGAGAGCTACTCCTGGACGACGGAGATTGCTTTTAGGAACTTACGTTGCTGATCGAGAAGGGGACGCTGCTCAATAGTTTACAGTTAGGTTCTAATGGACCCTTGCTGATATGTATCAAGTGTACCCCTTTGTTTTTGAAATGTTTTGACAAGACATATGTTTATGTAAGAATGGCATCGATGAACTATGGTGATCACTTTTGAAAGAATCTTTATGATCTGTTTTCAAACTGTTCTTCTGAAGGACTGTCAAAGTCAGACAGGCAAACTATTTTAACTAAATCAAATATGTTTTCTATTTTCAAACTATTTTTAGAAAATTCAAGGAACGTTTTTGAGAGAAAGGATTTAAAAGTAATACCTTGTTTTGGAAAGCTTGACAGTTGAGCTTTATTCTTGTTTTCAAAAAAAAAAAAATATTCACCCTATTTTTCATAAAAGAATTAATGGGTATTTTATAGTGTTTGTTTCGAGTTTTCCAAATCGGGCTGTTACATTGGTTCTTCTTCTCTCTCTCTCTATTCGGCCACTCTCTTTCTCTCACTTTCTCACTAAGAGCTTTGTGTTGTGTTTTGATTTTGGAAAAGAAATGAAGGAAATGAAGGAATGAAAGTTACATGAAGTGTGTGTGTGTTTCGATCACTCTCTCTTGGTTCCAATCTCACGGTTTTGAGGGTGTATGTTGAGGTGTGTTGGTGTTGCTTGAGAGAAAGAAGAAATGATGAAGATGGAAGAATGAAGAATGAAGGAATGAAAAAGAACTCACTCCTCCACACACGGTTTTGGTCCCTTCTTTTATCTATCCTCACTTTCACTTATTTGCCATCAAGGGCTTGCATGGGTGGCTTGATTGCAATTACTTGGGGATTAAGTTACAAAACTTGGAGGCCAAGTCTTGCTCCTAATCCCCTCCACGGCCCACTCTTCCTTTCTTTCCCATTTCTTTTCTTTTTCCTTCCCTTAGGTCATGCTTAGGTCATGAGGATGATGTAATTAGTTTGACTTTTAGGCATGCCACTTGGTAACTAAGTAAATGAGCTTGGTGGCCAAGCTATGGACATGGACATTCGGCCATAGGGTATTAGGGTAGGTTAGGTTAGCTTAATTAGGTTTAAGGCACTAATTAGGTTCTAATCGTGATTAGGGTAGGATTAGGAAAATTAATTTAGGTTTAGTCAACTAATCCTTAGAGATTAGGGCTTAATCAAAGATTAAGGTGTTAATCAAAAACTTAATCATAGGTTTAAGGAAAATTACTCTTTTCGAAACACTTTTATCAAAATAAATCTCTTTAGTATTTTAAATTAATACGAGGAATTTGCGGGGTGTTACAGGTGTTACATTCTCCCCAACTTAAAGATTTCTCGTCCCCAAGAAATACGTTGTGGATTTGGCAGCAGGGCACAAAATTCTTACGTCATTTGACTCTCATAAGAACACCTGCCTCTCACTCCATGATCGTATTCCCTTTTGTAGGTCTAATTCACCTTGCCGTGCTCCTTGTTGGTTGCTTTCAGACGAAGAAGTCGCACTCACATATCTGCTTGCGTGTGGAATTGGGTCAAGTCCCTCAGACTAACCGAAGAAGGCGTCGCTCCCTTAGCTGATCGTCGTCACATAGAGTCCGACCATAGGTAAGGACTTAGGGAGAATCAAGCAAACAAAATTCACACATCTCGAAAAATATGGGATTTCACCCAAAAACCCTTAGATATTCACTATTCTCTACACCTTAGGTTCTTACTAATTTATAATAATCACTCCTTCCTTCCGTCCTCCTTCTAACCCTAAGGTTTTTGTTTATCATTTCTCTGGCTTAAGGGAATTCTACTACGACTTGGGTTTACTTAGTCCTCGAACATCCTTACTTTCCTCCTTAGGTCCATCCTAGTCATTAATCAAACCTATCGTTTTCACCGCCTAAACCTCTAATTTATGGTGTAAGGCAATTCTAATCCTCAAACTTTCCTCCGAATTTCCTCTAATAACTGGTAACATACATCCCCTTTCTTCCTTGTGACTCCCCAACTTTGATCAAACTCAGTACTAGGTTTACCCTTTGTCCTATCTTTTATTCCACTAACACCATTGGTTCATCCCTATTTATCTAAACCTAGGCTATCTGGGTAGCTATAACACTTTTACCTCCACAGACCAAGCTAACACATCTAGGAAAGGATCGGTAAGACTATGATTTAATAGGGGCTTATGAAGAAAAGGTTCAAATTTTAATAACAAGGACTGTCTTTGTTGAAACAATTCAACAAACAGGGAGTTCAGGAATAACTTCCTATTTCCCCAAGGGCACCGACTACTCTTGGAACAAGGGTACGTCTAGATCAACAAGCTGAGGTTTACTAAACACTAAGGAAACATCAAAGGTTAAGGGGTCTCACTCTATTCACTTCTCTACTTAATCTACCTTCCTCAAACTAAAAGATGAACAAATTCCTTAGACCATCACGATAGGTACTAAACCATAAATAGGGTCTCATATCCTACAAGGGCAAGAACCTAACAAACATACAACACATACAGTCACACAAACAAATCATGTAAGCCCATGCTTAAGGCCACTAAGGATTACCATAAGCTCTGATACCATTCTGTAACAGCCCGATTTTCGTAAGCCAAAATAATTCACTTTTACTTACTAAAGTTACAAAAATGAGGCAAAATTTTTTATTTTTTTTGTAAGAACATTGTTAAAGTATTTGAAAACATTATTGAAACGTTCTGGATGCTCTTCAGCCCTCTTCTTCGAAAATCGAGTTGTTACTAAAACCAAAAACTTAATCACTTGTGTTTTCAAAAACATTTATCAGGAAAACGGTTTGGTTCCAATTCAAACTAGGTCTTTGCATTACGTCAAAAGGTCAATAAGCATTTCTCTCAAGTGGTATGAAAAGTAGGGCATGTTCCAGAATAAGTTAAGTTACAACAATAGTTCATCACTTAGGTAATCCTTGATTCCAAACACACACAACAACCTAAACTAATAATCCTGCTCTTAAACCTTTCTATTGAAAATAAGTGGGTGACGTCCCTCTTTCTTCCTGCGCCTTCTTATCGCTCTCGAAGATGATGCCGCCCGCGTGGTTGTTCCCTCATTGTCATTGGACTCCAGCGCCACCCCATCGGATGTAGTGAAATTCTTCTGCTCCTCATAATGTGCCTTCTCCGCGTAGCTACTGAATCCTCGCACTGTAACTTGTCCTAAGTGCGGCTCCAAATTTGCTCCACTAAGTTGATGCTCCGTATCTGGGATCATGATCTCCGTGTAGCCGGTCCATGCCCAGCCGCGTGGGGTGTGCTTCCAACCCCTTCCATACTTGTTCCACATAGTGACTTCCATACAATACTCCATCTACCGGTTGAGATACCAGCAGCACCGATATGCCAACAAACAGGAGAGAGTAAGCGATCCGGACGACGTATCGTCGACGGTGTGGGATTACGATAGGCAAGATAGTAGGACCATAAAAACATACAATATAGCATACAAGCACACAACAAGCAAGTGTTGTAACATCCCAAGTTTAATTCCAAGTATAATCTATGTTGGAATGGTCTTAGAGTAGAAGAAATGGAGATATAAGTTAGAATTTAGCCAAAAATACATGTAGAACTAGGTTTAAAACATAGAACTTTAGGAAATTCAAAATAAAAGATTGGCAACTTTAAACACAAATTCCACCGTTGGATGTGAAGATTGGTATGTGGGGAAGCTTGCTTTAAAATTTGAGGAAAATCCAACGGGTAACGAAGAAGTTATGGCCATTCAAAGTCGGGGTGCTGCAAACTCTGCAACTTAATCGATTAAGCTGCAGCTTAATCGATTAAGTCCAGAAAGTTGGAAAATGCCTAATCGATTAATAATCGATTAAAGGCTGCTGATGGAGAAAAAAATAAAGGCAATCACGTGTTCTTTGTAAGATCCATGAAGAATGTTTTGATAAATGCCAAAAGGTTTTGAACAAGCTTCAAGTGTGTTGATCAAGTTCAAGCTCAACAAGCAACAACAAACATCAAGTTAAGAAGAAAGAACCAACTTATGAAGACTTAGTTTGGTAGTTTATGTTTTATTGTTTTATCTTTTGCCTCACAAGTCTTTTAGTTTATGAGTTTGGGTAGAATTTATTAGAGGGTAGTGAATCTCTTTTGATTGCATGATTATATCATATTTTGAGTATTCACTTTGTCTAAAATCAATAGGTGGCTTAAAGGTTTGAAAGAAAAGGTTTAGTTTTTGAGAAAACAAGTTTTAAGTGATTTTTAATGTTAATAATCGATTAACAGATTTTGATAATTGATTAACAGTGTATTTTGAACTGATAATCGATTAACAAACTTTTGATAATCGATTTTCTGCACCTTTACTCGAGTATTTTTGGTCTCACTCGAGTGAAAATTATCTTGCTTTCGGTTTACTCGAGTAACACTCATTTCACTCGAGTAACTTGATCAGATATGGTTTTTTAAATACGTTTTTCACTTCTCAAAAGCTATTCTTAGTGCTCTAACTTTTGGGTATTCTATATAAACCTTTTCCTAATCATTTCTATCAATGAGAATCAACTAGAATCATTTTGATACACAATTTTTACAAGAATCAAAGCCACACTATTCTCTCTCACTCTCTCATGATCAAAGCTTTAATTTTCATATTCTTTGATCAAGAACCTTGAATCTCTCATGTTGATATTTCATAGCTTTTGAAAGAGATTCATAGGATTGTTATTGTTTCTCATTTGAGTTGTAATCTTTGCAAAAGGCAAGCTATCTACAACAAAGGAAGACTTGATTTTGTGAATCAAGCAAGTTTCATTGGAAGCCTTGGTGAGGCATTTCATCAAGCACTTGGAAGCCTTGTTGAAGAACAAGCATTTGGAAGTCTTGTGAGTGAAGCAAGCAATTGGAAGTCTTGTTGTGAGGTATCGGCAAGCAAAAGAGAAGAGGTTAGATTAGATATCAACAGGGTTACAAGGCAAGGGTGTGGTATCTCTTGTAGGCTAGCAAGAAGGAAGTCTTGTGAGGCATTTACTTGTAATTTGAGAATCTCTAATTCCTCATAGTGAAGAATCTCTCTTGGTTGAAGAGGGGACTGGAGTAGCTTTCAAGTGGATGAAAGTGAACCAGGATAAATCACTATGTCGTATCTCTAAACTCTCTACTCTTTACAATTCAAGTCTTTAATTGTGTTCTTGATTGAAAACCTAGAAAAAGTGATTTTTCTATATTTGATTGAATTGAATCTTTATTGTTCAAATTAATTTTGGGAAAATCATTTTCATAACCTAGGTGAATCAATAAGAATATTGGTGTTGATTGTTTCCGCTTAATCTCTGATATAATATTTGTTAATTGATTGATTTTCATTGGTTTTAATCGTTTAGATTTGTTTCTTGCGAAAATCTTTCAAAGTTTCTATAACACCTATTCAACCCCCCTTCTAGGTGTTCTCCTAGTGTTCCTAGTTATTTCAACCACCGAGTGTAGTTTCCAACAATTGGTATCAGAGCTCGGTCGAAAGACACGAGCATAGAGCTTTTTCGTTAAGATCCTTGAGAAACTACAATGGGTTCTACGAATCCTTTTGGTGGTGAAGGTGCTTCAATTAATCGCCCTCCTATGTTTGGTGGAGAGGGTTATGCTTATTGGAAAATTAGGATGAGAATCTTTATAGAAGCCATAGATATGAACATTTGGGAAGCCATAGAAAATGGTCCTTATATTCCCTCAAAAGATGTAGAAGGTGTGCTTACACTTACTCCCAAAGATAAGTGGACCGATGATGATAAAAGGAAAATTCAATATGATTTAAAAGCAAAAAATATCATCACCTCCGCTCTATCTTATGATGAGTTCTTTAGAGTCTCCCAATGTAAAGATGCCAAAGAAATGTGGGACACCTTGCAAGTCACACATGAAGGCACTAGTGAAGTTAGGCGTGCTAGATTAAATTCTTTGATGCATGAATATGAATTGTTTCGTATGTTGCCTAATGAATCTATATGTTTTATGCAAAAACGTTTTACTCATATTGTTAATCATCTCATTGCTCTTGGTAAAACTTTAGTGAATTGTGAACTTGTTAACAAAGTTTTAAGATGACTAAGTAGGGAATGGCAACCCAAGGTTACCGCAATCGTTGAATCAAAGGACTTGGACACCATGGACTTAGCAACACTTTTCGGAAAGCTACAAGAACATGAAATGGAGCTTGGACGTTTGCATATACATGAAGAATCGGACAAGAACAAAGAGAGAAAAGGAATTGCTCTTAAAGCTCAAAGGTCATATAAAAAGGAAGAGAGTTCTGATGATGATGATGATAATGAAGATTCCGATTCGGATATTGATGAAGAGGAGATGAAGCTTCTACTAAGAAAGTTCAATAAGATTCTAAGGAGAAAAGGAAGGTTGAACAAGGACAAAAGTAAAGATAAGAATTCCCCACACTACAAGACAAAGACTTCAAAAGAAGGAATAGTTTGCCATGAATGTGGAAAGCCCGGTCATCTCAAGCACTAATGCTCTATGTATCTCAAGAAGAAGGAGAAAGAGAAGAAAAATGCAAAATACAAAAGGGCATACATAGTTTGGAATAGTGATGATGAACAAGACAAGAAAAACATATCAAATAGTTCTTCGGATGATGAAGATGCCGCTTGTCTCAACTTGATAGCTCAAGTACATGAAGAGGAAAGCTCAAATGATGAATCAAGTGAGCAAAGTGACGAAAGCGATGTAAGTCTTACTAAATCCGAAATTTCTTCAAATTATGAAATGTTATATAATGCTTATGAAGAAATGCATGAACAATTTAAGAAACTAGCTTTGAAAAACATTGAAAGGAAGAAGCTCATTTTGAAACATCAACAAGAGATTTTAGAACTTCAAAAACAAGTTGATGAGCTTAATCTTCAAAATGAAACTCTTGATCTTATATATGCTAGTTCTTCTTTTGATTGTGCTAGTAGATTGAATATTGTGGTTGATTGTGAGAATTGCAAGTTGCTTAAGGATGAAAATGCTATTTTGAAAAATAAGCTTGCAAGTTTCTCAAATGGTGATATTAGATTGCGCACATTGTTAAATTTTCAAAGAGAAAATTCAAACAAGTTTGGTTTGGGTTATACTAATGCTAAGAGTAAATCTCATAGAAATGTTGTTGATTTTTCAAAGGTTGATTTTTCAAATGCACCAACATGTTTCTATTGTGGTACTCATGGACATACTTCAAATGTGTGTTATATTAAAGTGCATGGTATACCTAAAGGAGATTTTGTTTGGATGAAAAAGGGTGAGAGTCCCTACACTAACAAAAATGGACCCAAAACCATTTGGATACCAAAAAGCAAAGCATGATTGTTTTGTAGGTATGATTGAAGAAGCAAATGAAGGTCTATACACATTTGATACAATTGACATTATTGATCTTCTTCAATTGGTATCAAGAATAAAATCCTACAAATTGGTAACATTTGATATTATACAATTGGTATTTCAATTTGATATTGTTGGATATTGCTCATAGTTCTCTCAATTGGTATTATTTCTTATAATGTGATATTGTTTATACTATTGAGAAAATACTATTGGTATCAAATTCTTACAATTGTTTTACAATTGGTATCATGTTATTGGTATACAATTTGTTATAATTGATATCATTGAGTGATTATTAGATGATTATCATGCTTTGGTTGTTTTATCTCATTAATCTCTCTATGTTGGCTTAGATCTTTTATTTCAATTGGTATATATTTCTTTTTGATAATGCCAAAGGGGGAGAAATATGATGTTTTGAAACAAAGGGGAGAAATATTTTTTTTAAATGGTATGTTTGGAGAAAGGTTTGTTTTGTTGTTTTTATATAGGTTGAGCAAAGTTGTTGGAGATAGGGGGAGAATCAAGCTTATCTCAATTGGATTTCAAATTTCAAAAGCATTAATTGAGGGGGAGCAAGAGTCTCACCAAGTGATCAAATGGTTCAAGCATCAACAACTTCAATGAACTTCATAATTTCAAAACATGTTTGTCATTTTCAAAAAGGGGGAGATTGTAAGATCCATGAAGAATGTTTTGATAAATGCCAAAAGGTTTTGAACAAGCTTCAAGTGTGTTGATCAAGTTCAAGCTCAACAAGCAACAACAAACATCAAGTTAAGAAGAAAGAACCAACTTATGAAGACTTAGTTTGGTAGTTTATGTTTTATTGTTTTATCTTTTGCCTCACAAGTCTTTTAGTTTATGAGTTTGGGTAGAATTTATTAGAGGGTAGTGAATCTCTTTTGATTGCATGATTATATCATATTTTGAGTATTCACTTTGTCTAAAATCAAAAGGTGGCTTAAAGGTTTGAAAGAAAAGGTTTAGTTTTTGAGAAAACAAGTTTTAAGTGATTTTTAATGTTAATAATCGATTAACAGATCTGGATAATTGATTAACAGTGTATTTTGAACTGATAATCGATTATCTGCACCTTTACTCGAGTATTTTTGGTCTCACTCGAGTGAAAATTATCTTGCTTTCGGTTTACTCGAGTAACACTCATTTCACTCGAGTAACTTGATCAGATATGGTTTTTTAAATACGTTTTTCACTTCTCAAAAGCTATTCTTAGTGCTCTAACTTTTGGGTATTCTATATAAACCTTTTCCTAATCATTTCTATCAATGAGAATCAACTAGAATCATTTTGATACACAATTTTTACAAGAATCAAAGCCACACTATTCTCTCTCACTCTCTCAAGATCAAAGCTTTAATTTTCATATTCTTTGATCAAGAACCTTGAATCTCTCATGTTGATATTTCATAACTTTTGAAAGAGATTCATAGGATTGTTATTGTTTTTCATTTGAGTTGTAATCTTTGCAAAAGGCAAGCTATCTACAACAAAGGAAGACTTGATTTTGTGAATCAAGCAAGTTTCATTGGAAGCCTTGGTGAGGCATTTCATCAAGCACTTGGAAGCCTTGTTGAAGAACAAGCATTTGGAAGTCTTGTGAGTGAAGCAAGCAATTAGAAGTCTTGTTGTGAGGTATCGGCAAGCAAAAGAGAAGAGGTTAGATTAGATATCAATAGGGTTACAAGGCAAGGGTGTGGTATCTCTTGTAGGCTAGCAAGAAGGAAGTCTTGTGAGGCATTTACTTGTAATTTGAGAAACTCTAATTCCTCATAGTGAAGAATCTCTCTTGGTTGAAGAGGGGACTGGAGTAGCTTTCAAGTGGATGAAAGTGAACCAGGATAAATCACTATGTCGTATCTCTAAACTCTCTACTCTTTACAATTCAAGTCTTTAATTGTGTTCTTGATTGAAAACCTAGAAAAAGTGATTTTTCTATATTTGATTGAATTGAATCTTTATTGTTCAAATTAATTTGGGGAAAATCATTTTCATAACCTAGGTGAATCAATAAGAATATTGGTGTTGATTGTTTCCGCTTAATCTCTGATATAATATTTGTTAATTGATTGATTTTCATTGGTTTTAATCGTTTAGATTTGTTTCTTGCGAAAATCTTTCAAAGTTTCTATAACACCTATTCAACCCCCCTTCTAGGTGTTCTCCTAGTGTTCCTAGTTATTTCAACCACCGAGTGTAGTTTCCAACAATTGGTATCAGAGCTCGGTCGAAAGACACGAGCATAGAGCTTTTTCGTTAAGATCCTTGAGAAACTACAATGGGTTCTACGAATCCTTTTGGTGGTGAAGGTGCTTCAATTAATCGCCCTCCTATGTTTGGTGGAGAGGGTTATGCTTATTGGAAAATTAGGATGAGAATCTTTATAGAAGCCATAGATATGAACATTTGGGAAGCCATAGAAAATGGTCCTTATATTCCCTCAAAAGATGTAGAAGGTGTGCTTACACTTACTCCCAAAGATAAGTGGACCGATGATGATAAAAGGAAAATTCAATATGATTTAAAAGCAAAAAATATCATCACCTCCGCTCTATCTTATGATGAGTTCTTTAGAGTCTCCCAATGTAAAGATGCCAAAGAAATGTGGGACACCTTGCAAGTCACACATGAAGGCACTAGTGAAGTTAGGCGTGCTAGATTAAATTCTTTGATGCATGAATATGAATTGTTTCGTATGTTGCCTAATGAATCTATATGTTTTATGCAAAAACGTTTTACTCATATTGTTAATCATCTCATTGCTCTTGGTAAAACTTTAGTGAATTGTGAACTTGTTAACAAAGTTTTAAGATGTCTAAGTAGGGAATGGCAACCCAAGGTTACCGCAATCGTTGAATCAAAGGACTTGGACACCATGGACTTAGCAACACTTTTCGGAAAGCTACAAGAACATGAAATGGAGCTTGGACGTTTGCATATACATGAAGAATCGGACAAGAACAAAGAGAGAAAAGGAATTGCTCTTAAAGCTCAAAGGTCATATAAAAAGGAAGAGAGTTCTGATGATGATGATGATAATGAAGATTCCGATTCGGATATTGATGAAGAGGAGATGAAGCTTCTACTAAGAAAGTTCAATAAGATTCTAAGGAGAAAAGGAAGGTTGAACAAGGACAAAAGTAAAGATAAGAATTCCCCACACTACAAGACAAAGACTTCAAAAGAAGGAATAGTTTGCCATGAAAGTGGAAAGCCCGGTCATCTCAAGTACTCATGCTCTATGTATCTCAAGAAGAAGGAGAAAGAGAAGAAAAATGCAAAATACAAAAGGGCATACATAGTTTGGAATAGTGATGATGAACAAGACAAGAAAAACATATCAAATAGTTCTTCGGATGATGAAGATGCCGCTTGTCTCAACTTGATAGCTCAAGTACATGAAGAGGAAAGCTCAAATGATGAATCAAGTGAGCAAAGTGACGAAAGCGATGTAAGTCTTACTAAATCCGAAATTTCTTCAAATTATGAAATGTTATATAATGCTTATGAAGAAATGCATGAACAATTTAAGAAACTAACTTTGAAAAACATTGAAAGGAAGAAGCTCATTTTGAAACATCAACAAGAGATTTTAGAACTTAAAAAACAAGTTGATGAGCTTAATCTTCAAAATGAAACTCTTGATCTTATATATGCTAGTTCTTCTTGTGATTGTGCTAGTAGATTGAATATTGTGGTTGATTGTGAGAATTGCAAGTTGCTTAAGGATGAAAATGCTATTTTGAAAAATAAGCTTGCAAGTTTCTCAAATGGTGATATTAGATTGCGCACATTGCTAAATTTTCAAAGAGAAAATTCAAACAAGTTTGGTTTGGGTTATACTAATGCTAAGAGTAAATCTCATAGAAATGTTGTTGATTTTTCAAAGGTTGATTTTTCAAATGCACCAACATGTTTCTATTGTGGTACTCATGGACATACTTCAAATGTGTGTTATATTAAAGTGCATGGTATACCTAAAGGAGATTTTGTTTGGATGAAAAAGGGTGAGAGTCCCTACACTAACAAAAATGGACCCAAAACCATTTGGATACCAAAAAGCAAAGCATGATTGTTTTGTAGGTATGATTGAAGAAGCAAATGAAGGTCTATACACATTTGATACAATTGACATTATTGATCTTCTTCAATTGGTATCAAGAATAAAATCCTACAAATTGGTAACATTTGATATTATACAATTGGTATTTCAATTTGATATTGTTGGATATTGCTCATAGTTCTCTCAATTGGTATTATTTCTTATAATGTGATATTGTTTATACTATTGAGAAAATACTATTGGTATCAAATTCTTACAATTGTTTTACAATTGGTATCATGTTATTGGTATACAATTTGTTATAATTGATATCATTGAGTGATTATTAGATGATTATCATGCTTTGGTTGTTTTATCTCATTAATCTCTCTATGTTGGCTTAGATCTTTTATTTCAATTGGTATATATTTCTTTTTGATAATGCCAAAGGGGGAGAAATATGATGTTTTGAAACAAAGGGGAGAAATATTTTTTTTAAATGGTATGTTTGGAGAAAGGTTTGTTTTGTTGTTTTTATATAGGTTGAGCAAAGTTGTTGGAGATAGGGGGAGAATCAAGCTTATCTCAATTGGATTTCAAATTTCAAAAGCATTAATTGAGGGGGAGCAAGAGTCTCACCAAGTGATCAAATGGTTCAAGCATCAACAACTTCAATGAACTTCATAATTTCAAAACATGTTTGTCATTTTCAAAAAGGGGGAGATTGTAAGATCCATGAAGAATGTTTTGATAAATGCCAAAAGGTTTTGAACAAGCTTCAAGTGTGTTGATCAAGTTCAAGCTCAACAAGCAACAACAAACATCAAGTTAAGAAGAAAGAACCAACTTATGAAGACTTAGTTTGGTAGTTTATGTTTTATTGTTTTATCTTTTGCCTCACAAGTCTTTTAGTTTATGAGTTTGGGTAGAATTTATTAGAGGGTAGTGAATCTCTTTTGATTGCATGATTATATCATATTTTGAGTATTCACTTTGTCTAAAATCAATAGGTGGCTTAAAGGTTTGAAAGAAAAGGTTTAGTTTTTGAGAAAACAAGTTTTAAGTGATTTTTAATGTTAATAATCGATTAACAGATTTTGATAATTGATTAACAGTGTATTTTGAACTGATAATCGATTAACAAACTTTTGATAATCGATTTTCTGCACCTTTACTCGAGTATTTTTGGTCTCACTCGAGTGAAAATTATCTTGCTTTCGGTTTACTCGAGTAACACTCATTTCACTCGAGTAACTTGATCAGATATGGTTTTTTAAATACGTTTTTCACTTCTCAAAAGCTATTCTTAGTGCTCTAACTTTTGGGTATTCTATATAAACCTTTTCCTAATCATTTCTATCAATGAGAATCAACTAGAATCATTTTGATACACAATTTTTACAAGAATTAAAGCCACACTATTCTCTCTCACTCTCTCAAGATCAAAGCTTTAATTTTCATATTCTTTGATCAAGAACCTTGAATCTCTCATGTTGATATTTCATAGCTTTTGAAAGAGATTCATAGGATTGTTATTGTTTTTCATTTGAGTTGTAATCTTTGCAAAAGGCAAGCTATCTACAACAAAGGAAGACTTGATTTTGTGAATCAAGCAAGTTTCATTGGAAGCCTTGGTGAGGCATTTCATCAAGCACTTGGAAGCCTTGTTGAAGAACAAGCATTTGGAAGTCTTGTGAGTGAAGCAAGCAATTGGAAGTCTTGTTGTGAGGTATCGGCAAGCAAAAGAGAAGAGGTTAGATTAGATATCAATAGGGTTACAAGGCAAGGGTGTGGTATCTCTTGTAGGCTAGCAAGAAGGAAGTCTTGTGAGGCATTTACTTGTAATTTGAGAAACTCTAATTCCTCAGAGTGAAGAATCTCTCTTGGTTGAAGAGGGGACTGGAGTAGCTTTCAAGTGGATGAAAGTGAACCAGGATAAATCACTGTGTCGTATCTCTAAACTCTCTACTCTTTACAATTCAAGTCTTTAATTGTGTTCTTGATTGAAAACCTAGAAAAAGTGATTTTTCTATATTTGATTGAATTGAATCTTTATTGTTCAAATTAATT
Source organism: Crotalaria pallida (assembly GCA_037953625.1). Lineage (NCBI taxonomy): Eukaryota > Viridiplantae > Streptophyta > Magnoliopsida > Fabales > Fabaceae > Crotalaria > Crotalaria pallida. The sequence continues at coordinate 33,600,222 of CM075653.1, forward strand.
TGGGGAAAATCATTTTCATAACCTAGGTGAATCAATAAGAATATTGGTGTTGATTGTTTTCGCTTAATCTCTGATATAATATTTGTTAATTGATTGATTTTCATTGGTTTTAATCGTTTAGATTTGTTTCTTGGAAAATCTTTCAAAGTTTCTATAACACCTATTCAACCCCCCTTCTAGGTGTTCTCCTAGTGTTCCTAGTTATTTCAACCACCGAGTGTAGTTTCCAACATTCTTCCCTTGCCAAAATTCGACCCACTCTTTCATTCTCCCTTAGGGTTCCATTTCTCTTCTTCAATCAACCAAAATCAAGAGGCTCTCAACATTTCCATCATCAAATCTCTTTCCTCCTTCTCCAAGTAAGTATTCAAGCCTTTGATTTCTTCCCTCTCTCTCTAATTCGAGTTCTCTCTCTCCTCCCTCTCATGGAGGTTTTCATTTCTAAGCATAGAACCTTCAAGTTTTCCATGGGGTTTAGTTTGAGAATCATGGAGTGAGCAATAATCCTCCTTTTTGTGGCTTTATAATAGGTTCTATCACTCTCTTGTGGATTTTGAGCTCTTGGTGGGCAAAATCAAGCATAGGACACTTGGAATCTCCTTATCCTTAAGTGTTTGAGGTAAGGGGGTGGATATTGTGAGCATTGCCTTGTTCTAGGGAGTAGGTTCTAGTTAGTATATAATGCTTGTTAGGGTTATGTGTTAGGGGAGAAAATTAGACTATAAAACCCTAGGTAATTGAATATGAAATTCTAACTAAACAAATATGTATGACGTTGGATGTAAAGATTAGGAAAAAGGAAACCCAAATAATATGATAATGAATTATTTGATAAATGAAATTTGGATAATGATTAAATTGAAGTACATGAGGAATTGGGTAATGTGATAATGAAGTTGACATAAATGATTTCTATGATTATTGACCTTATTTGTAAAGTTGTGAATTAAATGATAATTGATTATTGTTGCAAATATATGTATGTGTTGTGGAATGAATTGATATAGGGAGAAAATGGAATGAAAACGAATATATGTGATGTTAAAGCAAAAATATGAGAGGGTGATAATATGTATGTCTTGATTGAATATAATTTTACACTAATTGTTAAATGTGCATAAAGGTGAAAAGGAGAAACAAATAATTAAATGCAAATTAAAGGAGAAACGATGATGTTATTTATGGGACTAAATGTTTATAATGAGTATGTGATGTATGGATAAGGTTGACCACCAAGCGATAGAATGACTAATAAGTAGAAGTATAATGCATGACCATTGAGTATGAGAAAATGTGATTAATGGTATTGTGATTGCTTAGTTAATAACATGATGGCTATTTGGAAAGATTTGATGATGGATATGGGAATTGAATGTGGGTATTGTATGGATGAGCATATGTATGTGGTATAATTGTTTGTGTAAGAAGATGAAAGTATGATTTGGCCTGTGATGTGAGGTAGTGTGAAATGAAAATGTAATAAGTGCGTTGGCCTCTGATTTGAGGTGACGATTAAAGGAAAGTGATGAATATGCTGACCTCTGATATGAGGGGCACAAAATGAATTAAAGTAATAATGTGTTGACCTCTGACCTGAGGGACACAAGATGAAATGAATGTGAATGAGTGTTGGCCTCTGACCTGAGGGACACCGGATAAATTACAATGAAAGTGTGTGTTGACCTCTGACCTGAGGGACACGATATGAATTAGAATGAATCGGTGTTGACCTCTGATCCGAGGGACACCGGATTAAATAAAGAATTGAGTGTTGACCTTTGACCTGAGGGACACCGGATGGAATGTGTATTGGTGTGTTGACCTCTGACCTGAGAGACACACCGTGAATTAAGAAATTGAAGTGTTGACCTCTAACCTGAGGGACACATAACTTAAATAAGGAAAAGTATGAGAGCCTCTGATTTGAGGTGATGTACCTAAATAAAGTAAGTGTGTGATAAGAAATAAAAGTAAAGGAAAGGGATGTTGAGATGAATAATGGAAATGGATATTGAAATGAATAATGAATATGGAAATGATGAAATTAGTATGTTTTGCAATATGTGAATATATGCTTATTTTCTAAATGTGTTTGACCTAGTGGGTTGTTATGTCTAGTTAGAATCTGCTTTCTATTTCATGTGCAAAGCTCACTCCCTTACATTTTTCAGGTACGGAGATTGAGTTGGCACAACCCCTGGCCGAGCAGGAGTACTTTCCCTTACAGGGAGAGTAGGGTGTTATGGGTTTAGAGTATAATATGGACCTAAGCCTCTTATATTATTTTGATGTAAATTTAATATGCACATTTTGAATGAGGCTTAGGATGTTTTGTTTTGACAAAGTTATATATTTTGGTTATGACTCTCAAACTTAGTATTTTCCGCTATTACTCTGATTAATTAATGTACTCTGATATATTTGGAGCCCTTGGGGCCTTGATATGACTTATTTATGTAATCTGAAGCCCTGCTAGCTATTGAATGTTTAATTGAAATTGTTTATCACAGGTTATACTTTGGATTAGTCCGAAAAACAAACAAAACTCCGTCAGTTTGACGGTTGATTTTAATGTAATAAAAATGAATTTTTAAGTCCGTACTTTAGTATAAGGGGAATCAAGGGTAATTAATTATAGGGTGTTACATTTATGGTATCGGAGCAGTTTCTCCTCGGTCTTGGAGTTATACAAACTCCAAATGATTACTCACCTAGAGAGTAATTGATGCTCATAGTAATAGTTTAGGATTATAATAGGATAATTATAGTACTATGTATCTACTTAGTAATTGAGTCTTACTGGTCTGTTCTCTCTGGCTAACCAGTATGGCTGGAAGAAGGGCTGGTAACGACGGTCTTGCTGCTATTCTGGAGCATCTATCTCAGATGCAGCAGCAGCAGGGGGAACAGATGGCAGCTGCTCTACAACCAGCTCCAGTTGAGATTGACTGGATGTCTCATTTTCGAAAGAATGATCCGCCTCGCTTTGAAGGTGGAAATGACCCTGATGGAGCACAGAGGTGGATACAGGAGATAGAGAAGATTCTCCGTTCTCTTCAACCACCAATGGAGCAGTATGTTCGATTAGCCGAATTCATGCTAACCAATGAGGCAGAACATTGGTGGGATCAGCAGAGGAGAGGATTGGCGGCAGCTAATCCTGTGATTCCTTGGGAGATGTTAAAAGATCTATTCCTGGGAAAGTATTTCCCTGAAGATGTTAGGAGGGAGAAGGAGATTGCCTTTCTCCAATTGACTCAAGGTTCTATGTCAGTTGGGGACTATGCAGCTCGGTTTGAAGATCTCATCCGTTTTTCTGATTATCGGTATGCAAGTGACCGTGGCAAGTGTGTTAAGTTTGAAGCTGGGCTTAGGAGTGATCTCCACCTCTCGTGTGAGTATCACAACATTGATAACTTTGCTCGCTTGGTCAACATGGCAAGCACCTATGAGAAGGGTCTCCAACGAAAGCTAGCTGATGAGAGATCTCGGGCAAACCAGAGAATTGGAGGTCAAAGTAAGGACAAGGGACCGATTCAGAAGTCAGGTCCATACTCTCATTCTGGGGTCACGTTCCCTAGGGAATCCGAACCAACAGTGAATGCTTATGGTCCAATACCAACTTGTCAGCACTGTGGCAGGATGCATAGGGGAGTGTGCTGGACATTGGGTCGAAAGGAGGGGTTATGCTTTCACTGTGGACAACCCGGACATTTTGCTTCAAATTGTCCTAAGAACACAATGAAGAAGGAGATTAATGCTGCTAAGGCACAGAAGGCCCGTGGTGGTCCATCATTGCAGAAGGGGAAGTTATTCACCGTCGAGGGTGACGAGGTGGACCCAGCTGATATGGTCGTAGGTAACTAACGTTTGACAAGTCCATGCGTAATACTTTTAAGTTCGATTGTTGTGAAGTTAGTTACTCTTCGGTTAGCTAAATAGTGAGTTAGTAATGTCTTAGGATATAATTGTTTAAAAACATGTTGGATATCTGCCTTTCCAAATACAATCCTGTTCTTATAGAGAACGTAAGAAAGACCATATAAGGAATTCTTAAGTTTGAGAATTCTATTACCAAGTGACCAATACTATGTTGTGATGTTGTTATTTGACGTAATGTAAGGTTAGAACTGATCACTCTAATCCTTGCATTTGTTAAATGATGACATTACTGACAGAACCCGGCAGTGATGTGTTGTTGGTAGACGTGAGGATGGGATTGATCACCTCAATTCTTGCATCTATCAATAAATGCTATCATTGTAACCTTTAAAGTGAAAGTAGACAACCAAAGTAGTGACTTCCAAGGAAAGAATTCTTGTAAGAGAAGCCAACCTAACCCAGAAACATTCGTTCAAAAGCTTCTTATAGAGTTAGGGAGTAGATAGAAAATAGTTCCAAAGAAAGGAAGTCTTGGTGTATGCTACTTGTTCCAAAGTAGTATAGCTAAGTGCTAAACCCTTGGATGAGTTAAGAAAACTCTCCAGAAATTATTCTTAACCATCCTATCAACTAAACCAATCATTGAGCAATTTGACAATTGCTTCGAATCTTCTCCCGTTTCTTAGACAACCATTCATAAGAATAGTTGGTTTTGCCAAATTCGTAAAATCCCTGCGTTAAGAACAAACCATCTTGATAATTGACACAGCCAACGACAAGTTGTCGTACCTTTCACCTTTGGTAGTTGGGTAAATCTTGGAACTAATGTGGACTCCTTCCTTCCTATTCTTTTTAATCGATTCATGAAAGAAGTTGATTGTTGAGCATTTAGTAGGAATTGTGTCTGCTCTAATCAAATAAGCAATTGGGGGAGCTCTTAGCCTTTGGTGTGCTTCTTGTTCAGGAATGCCTGTGTTTTTGAAAAGTTTTAAATCCTATCGGTGCTAGTCAATCATTATGAGAGACAAACTTTAAGGCGTTATACTTTATACGAATCTTCGTATGCCATGATTTTAGGACACCTCTTAAGGAAAAGATTCAAAAACTATTCCGGAAATGCTAAATATTTTGAGTTTTCCCGTGTCTAGCTAATGCAACTCCTGTCTTACATCTATCCGAAGGACGATCGGAAGCGGATTCACCCGATCCCACATCCTTTAGCATAGCGGTAATTGGGTAAGTCGATGCCAAGTGGGGGAGCACTTCCTACCCTAATTTAAATTCTGTCTAGGTAAGGGCAAATCGAAAGATTGACGGAAGAAACCAAAGGGAATTAAAGATAGGAATCACAAGTCCTACCACCGGGGTGATTCTCCATTTACTGAACCTAACGAAATTTTGGGGACGAAATTCCAATAAGTGGGGGAGGATTGTAACATCCCAATTTTAATTCCAAGTATAATCTATGTTGGAATGGTCTTAGGGTAGAAGAAATGGAGATATAAGTTAGAATTTAGCCAAAAATGCATGTAGAACTAGGTTTAAAACATAGAACTTTAGGAAATTAAAAATAAAAGATTGGCATCTTTAAACACAAATTCCATCGTTGGATGTGAATATTGGTATGTGGGGAAGCTTGCTTTAAAATTTGAGGAAGATCCAACGGGTAACGAAGAAGTTATGGCCATTCAAAGTCGGGGTGCTGCAAACTCTGCAACTTAATCGATTAAGCTGCAGCTTAATCGATTAAGTCCAGAAAGTTGGAAAATGCCTAATCGATTAAAGGCTGCTGATGGAGAAAAAAAATAAAGACAATCACGTGTTCTTCCCTTGCCAAAATTCGACCCACTCTTTCATTCTCCCTCAGGGTTCCATTTCTCTTCTTCAATCAACCAAAATCAAGAGGCTCTCAACATTTCCATCATCAAATCTCTTTCCTCCTTGCTCCAAGTAAGTATTCAAGCCTTTGATTTCTTCCCTCCCTCTCTCTCTAATTCGAGTTCTCTCTCTCCTCCCTCACATGGAGGTTTTCATTTCTAAGCATAGAACCTTCATGTTTTCCATGGGGTTTAGTTTGAGAATCATGGAGTGAGCAATAATCCTCCTTTTTGTGGCTTCATAATAGGTTCTATCACTCTCTTGTGGATTTTGAGCTCTTGGTGGGCAAAATCAAGCATAGGACACTTGGAATCTCCTTATCCTTAAGTGTTTGTGGTAAGGGGGTGGATATTGTGAGCATTGCCTTGTTCTAGGGAGTAGGTTCTAGTTAATATATAATGCTTGTTAGGGTTATGTGTTAGGGGAGAAAATTAGACTATAAAACCCTAGGTAATTGAATATGAAATTCTAACTAAACAAATATGTATGACGTTGGATGTAAAGATTAGGAAAAAGGAAACCCAAATAATATGATAATGAATTATTTGATAAATGAAATTTGGATAATGATTAAATTAAAGTACATGAGGAATTGGGTAATGTGATAATGAAGTTGACATAAATGATTTCTATGATTATTGACCTTATTTGTAAAGTTGTGAATTAAATGATAATTGATTATTGTTGCAAATATATGTATGTGTTGTGGAATGAATTGATATAGGGAGAAAATGGAATGAAAACGAATATATGTGATGTTAAAGCAAAAATATGAGAGGGTGATAATATGTATGTCTTGATTGAATATAATTTTACACTAATTGTTAAATGTGCATAAAGGTGAAAAGGAGAAACAAATAATTAAATGCAAATTAAAGGAGAAACGATGATGTTATTTATGGGACTAAATGTTTATAATGAGTATGTGATGTATGGATAAGGTTGACCACCAAGCAATAGAATGACTAATAAGTAGAAGTATAATGCATGACCATTGAGTATGAGAGAATGTGATTAATGGTATTATGAATGCTTAGTTAATAACATGATGGCTATTTGGAAAGATTTGATGATGGATATGGGAATTGAATGTGGGTATTGTATGGATGAGCATATGTATGTGGTATAATTGTTCGTGTAAGAAGATGAAAGTATGATTTGGCCTGTGATGTGAGGTAGTGTGAAATGAAAATGTAATAAGTGCGTTGGCCTCTGATTTGAGGTGACGATTAAAGGAAAGTGATGAATATGCTGACCTCTGATATGAGGGGCACAAAATGAATTAAAGTAATAATGTGTTGACCTCTGACCTGAGGGACACAAGATGAAATGAATGTGAATGAGTGTTGACCTCTGACCTGAGGGACACCGGATAAATTACAATGAAAGTGTGTGTTGACCTCTGACCTGAGGGACACGATATGAATTAGAATGAATGGGTGTTGACCTCTGATCCGAGGGACACCGGATTAAATAAAGAATTGAGTGTTGACCTCTGACCTGAGGGACACCGGATGGAATGTGTATTGGTGTGTTGACCTCTGACCTGAGAGACACACCGTGAATTAAGAAATTGACCTAAGCCTCTTATATTATTTTGATGTAAATTTAATATGCACATTTTGAATGAGGCTTAGGATGTTTTGTTTTGACAAAGTTATATATTTTGGTTATGACTCTCAAACTTAGTATTTTCCGCTATTACTCTGATTAATTAATGTACTCTGATATATTTGGAGCCCTTGGGGCCTTGATATGACTTATTTATGTAATCTAAAGCCCTGCTGGCTATTGAATGTTTAATTGAAATTGTTTATCACAGGTTAAACTTTGGATTAGTCCGAAAAACAAACAAAACTCCGTCCGTTTGACGGTTGATTTTAATGTAATAAAAATGAATTTTTAAGTCCGTATTTTAGTATAAGGGGAATCAAGGGTAATTAATTATAGGGTGTTACAAGTGTAACCTTATTATTGGCTTGTGTTGTTGTTATTATCATCATCCCTATTATCATCTTTCATTCTCTTATCAACTTACTTTTAATTTCTCTTCATTTAGTCTCATCAATTCACACCCTTCTCTTGATTTGGGAATTTATAAAATATCATCGGAACTTTCATTCCGTTCTCGGCTATCACTCACGTCTACATCTCCTTGGTCATCCACCCAACCTAGTCGGAAGCAAACAGGAGTACAAGACCTTTACCGTGCGGGCATGACAGCTATCTCAACAAATAATTGGTCCCAGACCAGGAGGGCTCAACCTCAAATCAAATCATTTCATATATATCAAGGCACACTGTCTCACAGTGGCAAATAAGATGCCCCACTCCAGTCCCTCTCACTGTTCTAGATTTGCAATCTAGGGGGCGACAGTATGTTTCTAGTGGGCCCGCAGAACTCACCACGGCATTGGACCCAGTCCCTACCACGTTCGTATGCCACATGTGGAATCCGTTCTGCCTAGAAACATACTCTAGACTTCTTGACGTTTCACCGTCATCGTCCTCCCCTAATGCAATCTCCACCTAAGTATCCGCAGATACTTATTGTTTCTTCCTCTCCACTACTTCGCACTCTAATACCTCAACGCGTATGTCTTTCAAGTCTTTTATCTTTCTAATTATCCTAAGGTCGGCCCGTCCTTCGTGCAACCCTTCAACGAGTCCCGACCACTAACTAGGCACAATCTTTCTCTCATCATTCCTCACATAGCACAGAGCTGGGATCACATCAACCACTTACATCTCCTTCCACAATCTCTTTTCAAATTCTTCTCTCAAAATCTCATATCATAAACTTTTCTAAAAATCACATTTCATAAATCAGTTTCAAAATCTCATTTTATAAACTTTCACAAAATAACATTTCATAAACTTTTTCATAAAATCTCTCCTCGTAAATTTTCTCAAAGTCCCTTTTTACAAACTCCCTCAACATCTTATTTTCAAAACTTTCTTTAAAAAAAAATCTGGATTCCATAAAGTTTCTAAAAATCTGCTTTCACGACGTTTCACAAAATTCCTTTTTTAAAAACTGTTCTGAAAATACTTTTTATAATCTTTCTCGAAAACCTCTTTTCAAAAACCTTTTCAAAAATCTTTTCAAAAATATTTATCTTCGCAAACCTTTTCAAAGATCTCCTTTCAAAAATTCAAAAGGGGAAATTTTATGCCAAAGGGTATGCCTCAAATCAATCATTCAAAAAGGGAAATTGGAATATTTCCAAATCACATAAATTAATGTAAAGATAAAACCAACCCTGATATTTGTGCATCCATATAGACTGGAAGTCTGGTTGGTAGGAACGTTATCATATTCTGGGAATATGAGGAGGGTACTCCGGGAGTACCAATTTATAACCTACTTGATGACACATTATAGATATGTGGCCAGTGTCCGAGACCTGGTTTTTATGCGTTCTGGGAACGTATGCGTTCTGGGAACGTGGTGCACACTCCGGGAGTGATGCTTATTATCCAAGTATGGTTCGGCATTACGTTCTGGGAACGAATGTCGGTGTTCCGGGAACACAAGGGTGTATTGGATGGACGTCCAAGATGGACTTTAGAGGCCTCAGTTGTGGATAGAAAATCATACATCATGCCACTTGCATTATAAGAGTTATAATGTTGAAAACTGGTGTGCTCATATGTATTTGCATTATGATCAGTCCATGATATATTTGTGATTGTAAATTTTAGTCTTTATCAATTATGTATTTGTGTATACTTACTCCCTGTGCCCTGTTTTGGTAATGGCCAGATACCTAGCCTGCATCGAGATACGCCCTATCCCTAGCGGTATATGGACGTATGAGGAGCACCATGCCACTTTTGAGGGGGAGGTTGAGATCACTCTCTACCACCCTAACCCTCTGGTGCGTGTGCGACCTCGTCGATTTAGGATCCCATTAGTCTATACTATGCATGTTCCACCATTTTATACATATAGAGGACCACCCCCGGCTCGACCTATGCGTCGTTTTCATAGTTTTCGTTTTAGAGCTGCCACTCATTCCCATCCTTCTTCCCATAGAGTTGTCACTGAGGAGACTCCTTCTCCTGGTCCGACTGATTATGATAGGACTGTTTCTGCAGATCCTAGACCCAGTGGTGGGGTCTCTACACAGTCGGGCGAGGTCGAGGAGGACCCTGTAGAGGATGAGAGCGAGGAGGAGGTGCATTTTGAGCCGACTGTTTCTGCTAGAGGTGGACCTGCTGGTTCATAGGAGCCTCCATAACATAGGTGTTTTGGATCCTAGATCCTAGGGATAGAGCTGTGGAGGATCTGAGGAGCTGCTGAGGACACTGAAGACCTGCTCTGAGACTTCTATTCTGAGACTATGTAATATATTGTATATATTTTGAGAGGTCTTAGAGTGAGGTTTTATTTCATACAGGTGGGTTGTATATGTTTTATAAACTCTTGCTATCTCGACAAATGTTACTTGCTACTTACTGTACTCATGGGGTTTCATATTATGCTATGACATATATATATGATGTTTTATTTTCCTCAGCAGAGCCCCATAAGTATTATTTTTACTTCCGCGAAGTCTGGTTTATATTTAAAAAGGGATTCGGTGATAAACTTATGTTTTTACTTATTCAAAACCACTCGAGAGACAAATGATATGTTTTAATAATAACTACAAATAATGTTTTTGAAAAATAAGGAATTGTTATCTCGAGAGTCCTTTCGAAACTAAATTATTACTAAGCCGAATTCAGGAAATAGTTTATATCCAAAAGGGTTTTTGTTTGAGCAATTACTAATATTAAAAAGGAAAAATTTTCTAGCCCTAATTTTGATAGCAAGTATTCAACTATTTGGAAATATTAATTATTTTCAAGTTAAAAAGAGAGCGTCACACCTTTGGTGGTATCAGAGCATTGGTCCTGTTCCTCATGGCCCCGAAGATGCAGCTAAGTATGATATTCAATGTTGATTGAATATGATTTGAGTAAGTTAGTGGTAGTATATATGTTTTTAAAAGACCTTTTTAGTAACCCAAAGCCCATAGTGCAGGTCTTTCTATGGCAACCCGGAATAGAAATGTTACTAATGAAATGTTAGAACGAATCACGACCGTGCTGGAAGGCATGCAGCAGCAGCAGAGACAACAATCATCTCAAGGGAGAGTTGGTAACCCATCTGCTGGCAACATGGCGAATCCTGATGCTAAGACTCTGTCGGAGTTCAGGAAGTGCAATCCGCCAAGGTTTGAGGGAGGATATAAACCTGATGAGGCGAACAAGTGGTTGTATGATATTAATAAGATTTTCGAACTCTGGAGTGTTCTGATGAACAGAAAGTGACCTATGCAGTCTACATGCTTCATGGGAAAGCTGAAAACTGGTGGGATCACACGGTTCCATTGCTGGATTTTGAAGGGAGGGCAATCAACTGGGGAGTATTTATGGAGAAGTTTCTCAATAAATATTTTCTAGAAGATTTGCGAAGAAAGAAGGAAGTGGAATTCATGCAATTGAAGCAGGGGGATATGAGTGTAGGAGAGTACGCTGCCAGATTTGAGGAGCTGATGAAGTACTCTCCCTATTACTTGAATAACCCTGATGAAAGGAGCAAGTGTGTGAAGTTTGAAGGTGGGCTAAGACCAGAGCTGAAGTCTATCTTCAGTTATCAAAGGATTCAGAGTTTCCCTGCACTTGTGGACATGTGCAGAATGTATGAAGATGATAAGAAGGCTGAGTTGATTGGAGGCCAAGTGAAGGGGGTTGGACAGAACTATGGACCACAAAGGAAGAAGAAGTTTGATCATCGGAATAATGGTCCATATTCAAAGAACAAGGGTAAGGGCAAGGCAGTGATGGATAACAGGAACAAGTCTCGCGATAATGCTCCTTATTGCGAGAAATGCAAACGTTATCATCATGGTCAGTTTTGCTGGTCCACAGGGGGATGTTTCAAGTGTGGAAAGCAAGGTCACTTTGCTCGGGAATGCAAGGAATCTGCAAAGGGAGATGCAAAGGGATCTGCTGGAAAGCCTGTGGTAAAAGGACGAGTGTTTACCCTGAGTGGGAGTGAAGCAACCCAAACCCCGAATCTCGTGCAAGGTAATTTTTTGCTTAATAATCAACCTTGCAAAATCATGTTTTGTAGGATTCTCATGTTTTGATGCTAACAATCTCTCTCCAAGCAACAACATTGGCAACAAGCAAGCTACACCACATGAAGATTAGAATTAGGATTTTTATTAATTCTATTTCAATGTAATCTTTATTTTATGCAATGCATCTCATTGGTGTGGGTAGCTTAGGTGATTTTCAAGAGTATTTAAATAATGTTTGATTAAGAGTGAAGATACTTTAAATCTTGATTAAATAGCTCTATTAAAAGTTTTGTGAAAATCCTTTTAGAAAAACTTTGTTTTTATTCAGATTCTGATCAGTTTACTCGAGTAATGAGTATTGGATCACTCGAGTAATTTATGTCATGACAGGTTAATCGAGTAATGATTTACACATCACTCGAGTAACTTAATCTGACATGTTTTAACCGAGTGAAGTTATTTGGTTTACTCGAGTAATTCAATCAGTTTTTGGAAAATTTTAAAAGGACTTAATTTTCTTTTTCACAACAAGATACACATTCATTCTTACAATTTTCTACACACTTTTAAAAGCAATTCAAGAGCTATTTTACATCTTTCAAGAGCTATCAAGATTCAACAAAGAACTTTTCATTCTTCACTCTATTTCTCTCATTGTTCAAATATTCTTGAGATCATATTTTTGTTCTTAGTGGTTGTTGAAGATTTGCAATTTATGATTGCATCATTGAAGTTTCAACACAAGTGAAGAATCTCACAAGGAAGACTTTGAGGATCAAATCAAAGCAAGAAAAGAGGATTGGTTGGAAGCATCTTCAATCAATTAGCAAGGAAATCTAGAATTCTCAAAAGGGGTAGATTAGATCAAAGTGTTTGGTACACACTTTGAGTTGGGTTTTAAGATAGGAGAACTAAGAATCTAGTTGCATCTTAAAACATTGTAAAATCTACATTTGAAGATTTCTAGTGAAGAATCTCTCTTGATTTAAGAGGGGACTGGAGTAGCTTTCAAGTGGGTGAAAGTGAACCAGGATAAATCCTTGTGTCTCTTTTATTTTCATTCCTTGTATTGCATTAATTCATTAACAATTGCATTTTTAGGTTAGAATTGGGGTTTTCATAATTCTACTCAATTGATCTAAAATTGCATGTTAATATTACTTGAAATTGTTCATATTAATCATTCATAATTTGTTGAATCATCATAGCATTGTTATTCTTGAAGAACTCCATTGAAAACTGAGTTTTAATTGAATTTTACCCAGTTTACTCGAGTAAAGTTCTTGTCACTCGAGTAATCTGCTTTCAGTTTATGAACAATACTCGAGTAGGTTTTCTGTTACTCGAGTGATTTAAAAATAGCTTTCGTATTACTCGAGTGATTTGCTGAATACTCGAGTGAAATTATTTTTGCTTGCGTATTACTCGAGTGAAGACTTGAGTTACTCGAGTAATCTGACTTGAATTTTTAAGAAAATTTATTTTCATAAAACCATTCTCTTAGGTGGACGAAAAATCTGTAATAAGGCTTCAATATTCTATTCACCCCCCCTCTAGACTATATTGAGCCGCTTGTTGGTTTCCAACAAGTGGTATCAGAGCTCGGATGAAAAATCCGAGCCTTAAAAAGCTTTTTCGAAAAGATCTTTTTTTTACTTGGAAACAATGGGCTCAATTTCAAATCCTTTTGGTGGTGAAGGAACTTCCATTAATCGTCCTCCACTATTTAATGGTGAGGGTTACGCTTATTGGAAGGTCCGTATGAAAATTTTTATTCAAGCCATAGATATGGAAATTTGGAACGCCATAGAGAATGGACCTTTTGTTCCTCAAACGAAAGTAAATGATGTTGTTTCGGTCAAACCACAATCGAGTTGGGACAATGATGATAAGAAGAAAGTTGCATTTGATTTAAAAGCTAAAAATATCATCACGTCCGCTCTTTCTTATGATGAGTTCTTTCGAGTATCTCAATGTGTTGATGCTAAACAAATGTGGGACACATTACAAGTCACACATGAGGGCACTTCGGAGGTTAGAAGGGCTAGGCTAAATACACTCATGCATGAATATGAACTCTTTCGTATGTTACCTAATGAAAACATAGGTGACATGCAAAAGCGGTTCACTTATATCATAAATCATCTTTCTGCACTTGGAAAAGTTATAACTAATGGTGAAGTTGTTAATAAGATTTTGAGATGTCTTAGCAGGGAATGGCAACCTAAGGTGACGGCCATTATGGAAGCTAGAGACGTGGATCAAATTGACTTAGCAACTCTATTCGGAAAACTTCAAGAGCATGAAATGGAGCTTGGGCGATTATCCATGAATGAAGATGCCGATAGAAAGAAAAAGGGGATAGCTCTTAAATCAACTTCAAAATCCCTTAAGGCACAAGAGGAAAACTCTCAAGTGGATGACTCGGACTCCGATATAGATGATGAGACCCTTGGCTTGGTAGTTAAAAAGCTTGGTAGGTTCTTTAAGAGAAAGGGAAACTTTAATAAGAATAGACAAAGAGATTCTAAGGACTCACAACCAAGAAATAAGACTAACAAGGATCACATCAAGTGTCATGGGTGTGGAAAGCTTGGTCACTATCGATCGAATTGCCCAACTCATTCTAAGAAGTCGGAAGGTGACAACTCTAAGTTCAACTCATCTAAAGGAAAAAGGGCTTACATAGTATGGGATGAAGAGGAGAGTCAATCAACATCTAACTCATCTGATGATGAAGAACTTGCAAATCTATGTTTGATGACAAAGCTTGATGAAGAGGAATCTTCGAGCATTAAATCAAGTGATAACGTCAATGAGGTAGATTATCTTTCCGATGCTAGCTCTAGTTCTAATTCTCCTTCATTCAATGAGTTGTACAATGTGTATGTAGAGATGCATAAAGAGTTGAAGAAACTTGCTAAAATAAATGTTGAAAGAAAGAATTTCATAATGAAGCAACATGAAAAGATAATTGAACTTCAAAAAGATTTAGAAGAACTTAAGCTTCAAAATGAAACTCTTGAACTCATTTATGCAAACTCTACATGCAATTGTGAATTGAAATCAAATGAGACTCCATCTTGTGAAAATTGCAAGTCTTTGGAAAAAGAAGTTTTTAATTTGAATGATCGACTTGCAAGGCTCATGAAAGGAGATACTTCATTAGATCATTTGCTTTCAACTCAAAGGAACAATAGCAATAGATCCGGTCTTGGCTATACTAAACCTAAGAAACGCAATTATCGCAAAGTTGGTGGATTTTCAAAGAATAAGATTTCTAAAAACCCAACGTGCCATTATTGTGGGATCTTTGGGCATACCACGAATAAATGTAATATAAAGAAATTTGGTATACCAAGCGGAGAATATATTTGGATTGTTAAGGGGACTTCTCCCCATACTAACAACAAAGGACCCAAGACCACTTGGGTACCTAAGTCAACCAAATGATATCTTTCTTGTAGGTGTGTCTTCGAACCAAAGAGCGCAAATGGTACTTGGATAGTGGTTGTTCGAGACACATGACGGGAGACAAAACGCACTTCATGGAACTTACTCCGAAAAGTGGTGGATTTGTGACATACGGCGACAACAACAAGGGCAAAATTCTAGGAGTCGGGAAGATCGGTAACGTATCTAACCTTGTCATAGAAAATGTCCTATACGTAGAAGGCTTAGAACACAACTTGCTTAGTATAAGCCAACTATGCGACATGGGCAATTATGTGACTTTTACTCCGGAATTATGCTTCATTAAGTCTTCCATAGATGATAGTGTTAAGTTTGTTGGTCGTCGCTCTAATAACACTTACTTAATTGATTTGGATGAGATAACTTCACTATTTTCAAAATGTTTCAAATCTTTTGATGATGAAATTCGTCTTTGGCATAGACGAATTGCTCATGTGAATGTGAATCAATTAAACAAACTTTTGCAAAAAGATTTAGTGATTGGTTTGCCTAAACTAAACTTTAAGCTTGATGGCATTTGTGACTCTTGTCAAAAGTGCAAGCAAGTTAAAAGTTCTTTTAAACCTAAAAATGTGATAAGCACAACAAAGCCTTTGGAGCTAATCCATATGGATTTGTTTGGCCCTTCACAAATTAAAAGTTTAGGTGGAAATTACTATGGATTTGTTTTAGTAGACGATTTTACTAGATTCACATGGACTTTATTTTTATCCGCAAAAAGTGAAGTTTATAAATGTTTTAAAAAAATTTGCCAAACTCATCCAAAATCAACTAAGTTTGAAAATTGTGTCTATTAGAAGTGATCACGGAGGTGAGTTTGAAAACACTAGGATTGATGCGTTTTGTGATAAGTTTGGTATTGATCATCAATTTTCGGCCCCTAGGACTCCGGAGCAAAACGGAGTTGTAGAAAGGAAAAATAGAATTTTAGTGGAACTTGCTCGTTCTATGTTGAAAGAATCAAATGTTCCTAAATATTTTTGGGCCGATACGGTAAACACCGCTTGTTATGTTCTTAATAGGGTTCTTATTCGTCCGCATTTAAATAAAACACCTTATGAACTTTTAAAAGGGCGAAAGCCAAATATTTCACATTTTCATGTTTTTGGGTGTAAGGTGTTTGTTTTAAATAACGGAAAGGAACCGGTCGGCAAGTTTGACTCCAAAGCCGACGAAGGCATATTCATAGGTTATTCAACCCATAGCAAAGCATATAGAGTCTACAATAAAAGAACATTAACCATTGAGGAATCCGTGCATGTTGTATTTGATGAATCTTCGAAAGGATATTGTGTTGTTTCTTGTGATGATGATAATATAGGTACATTTTTGGATCATGAGAAGTCAACACCACAACAAATGGAAGAGAATCAAATTGAAGATGGAGAGGTGCAAGCACAAGATAAAGACTTAGCACAAGAGATTCAATCTCAATTACCAATAGCTTGGAAATCAAACAAAAATCATCCGATTTCTAACATCTTAGGTGACATTGCGAAGGGAGTGGTAACCCGACGCACTTTAAATAATTTTTGTTATTATGTTGCCTTTGTATCTCAAATAGAACCTAAGAATATCAAAGAGGCTCTTCAATATGATCATTGGATTATGGCCATGCAAGAAGAATTAAATCAATTTGAAAGAAATCAAGTTTGAGAGCTTGTGCCAAAACCCTATGATCGTCCTGAAATCGGTACTCGATGGGTCTATAGGAATAAGTTATATGAATCGGGTATTATTGTTAGGAATAAAGCTAGGTTGGTAGCACAAGGTTATAGTCAAGAAGAAGGAATCGATTACGATGAGACATATGCTCCTGTTGCTAGACTAGAAGCTATTCGTATTCTTCTCGCTTTTGCTTCAATAATGAATTTTAAATTGTTTCAAATGGATGTTAAGAGCGCCTTTATTAACGGATACATTCAAGAGGAAGTTTACGTGTCACAACCTCCCGGATTCGAGAGTTTTGAGCATCCGGACTACGTTTTCAAACTGAAAAAGGCTTTGTACGGTTTGAAACAAGCTCCTAGAGCTTGGTACGATCGACTAAGCAATTTTTTATTACAAAAAGGTTTTAAACGAGGCACTGTTGACACTACTCTTTTTATTGAACGTTCCGGTAAGGATATTTTATTGGTTCAAATATATGTTGACGATATTATATTTGGTGCTACTAACGATAACTTGTGTAAGAAGTTTTCAGACTTGATGCAAAGCGAATTCGAGATGTCGATGATGGGAGAGCTTACATTCTTTCTTGGCCTTCAAATAAAGCAGCTTAATGATGGCATTTATATTCATCAAAGTAAATATTGTAGAGAGCTTCTAAAACGTTTTGGGATGGATTCGTGCAAATCCGCTTCTACACCAATGAGCGTTGCATGCTACCTAGATCAAGATGAGGCTGGAAAAGCGGTAGAGGTAACGAAGTATCGTGGTATTATTGGTAGTTTGTTATACTTAACTGCATCTAGGCCTGACATCATGTTTAGTGTATGTATGTGTGCACGTTTTCAAGCAAAACCGAAAGAGTCACATCTAACTTCTGTCAAAAGAATAATGAAATACTTAAAGGGTACAACGAATACTGGACTTTATTATCCTAGGGATTCTTTTCTAAAACTTGTAGGTTATTCGGACTCTGATTTTGCCGGTTGTAAAGTTGAGAGAAAAAAGTACAAGCGGAACTTGTCACTTGATTGGTAGTTCACTTGTATCGTGGTTTTCTAAAAAGCAAAATTGTGTAGCTTTATCAACCGCGGAGGCCGAATACATAGCAGCCGGTAGTTGTTGTGCTCAAATTCTTTGGATGAAGCAACAATTATCTGACTTTGGTTTAAATTTGACAAAAATCCCTATAAAGTGTGATAACACTTCGGCAATTAATTTGACTAAAAATCCAGTATTACACTCAAGGACAAAGCATATTGAAATTAGGCATCACTTTTTGAGAGATCATGTTCAAAAAGGTGATTGTGTTATTGAGTTTGTACAAACTTCAGATCAATTAGCTGATATCTTTACAAAACCATTACCAAGGGACACATTTTATATGATTCGAAGAGAACTTGGTATTTTTGATGAATCAACTATTAGCTAATTGTATTTGATGCTTTTCGAAATCACCTTCAAGCCTATTTCAATGTGAGTTGTATTTTGAGTTGTTGTATCTTATTAAAGTGTTTCTTATTTTTTTTTGTGATATGTAGTTATGTGTGTATGTTTTCTATAATATGTTAATTGCTTTATTTGTATGTGTGTTACTTGCTAACTGCTAAGTGTTTCTATGTGTTTGTGCATGAAAAATGTTTTTGCATGAAAAATTGAAATTTTTAAAATTATGGACAGTTCACTCGAGTAACAGATATTTCACTCGAGTAATTTTAAAATCTCTTTCGTATTACTCGAGTAATTCTGTCTGTCACTCGATTAATTTTAAAATGACTTTCGTATCACTCGATTAGTTCATCCATCACTCGAGTAAAAATTTTTTAATCTTCGGCATACTCGAGTAACATTTCTTTTCACTCGATTACTGCTCGAATCACTCGAGTAACGCATGAACATCACTCGAGTAACTTACGTGATTTTAAAAACTAAACTGTTGAAATCTGCATCATTTTCACGTTTCTTTCTCTCTCTTGTTCGTATTTCTCTCTTTTCTCTCATACGGTTCTTCATCAAATCATCATTTTCAGCCACAAAACTTCTCAAATCATACAAATTTCTTCCATATTTCATCATTATATCCTCATTTCTACTCATTTCATTCATCATTTTCACCAATTATACCCAAAATCCGAAAAATTCCCAAACCAAAACCCTAACCCCCAACATCAAATCTGCATTTTCTGAATCAATGTCTTCTTCCTCACAATCTCAACCTCCTCAAAAGAAAGCAAAGAAAGGAGCAGGCCGTAATGACCCCTGGTTTTCTGGAATCAACCGAGACTTGCGGGAACCGACTTTTATCAATCGCTCTTTTGGTCTTACACAGTATGTTAAGTTTGCTTGGTTGCATAAGGAGCAATTTCCATTTGTAGAGGATTTATAATTTCAGAATTTGAAGAGGTTTTTAGAATTTGAGACTCATTATTACCCTAGGCTTGTCAGACAATTTTATCAGAATTTTACTAAGCTAGATGGTGAGTATCAAACAATGGTTAGAGGACATCATTTTGTTATAAAGCCTGAAGATTTGACAATGTTGTTTGGTTTAGAAAACAAGGGAACTTTTATTTGTGATGATGACTGTCTGGATTTGAATGTGGATACTAATAAGATTTATACTGATTTGCTGCGTACTGGTGAATCTTGGAGTGATAGGACTACTAGAACTGTATCACCTTTGCATGCTGTGGATAGAGTGCTCATGTACATTGTTTCTTATTGTTTGATTCCAAAATGCAATCAAAATTATGCGCAATTGGGAGATGATGATCTTATTTTGTTTCATGGGATCAAAAAGAGATATGAGATGAATTGGAATAAAATGTTTTTAGCTCGTATGGAAGCTGCTGCTCAATCTCCTCCTACCCAATTCTTGCCATATCCTATGCATGTTACCAAGATCATGAGGTATTATCGTGTTCCAATCCCTGATGATGAGCCAGCTGTGACGGAAAAGAAAAATAACTGGTGTGTCTTAATGATTCACACATTAGTTATATGAAAATTGCTTGGCATAGGGAAAGTCGCACTTGGTTATGGAAATCACAGATTAAGGAAATGGTTGAAGCTGCAAAGGCTGCAAGCGCTTCAGGTTCTAGGAAAAGGACTTTACTTGGTGATAGGGCTGGTGCATCTTCTTCTGTTCCTCTTTCTTCTACCTATCCGATGGATACTGATCGTGTTGAGGACTATATCAATTTGGACAATCTTGGTACTCCATTTGATGCACAAGCTGCTCATGAGTCATTGGTTGAGCACATCAATGCTCAATTCACTCAGTTGGAGATGAGACAGGATGTGAAGAATATTGCCATGGAGCATCGTTTAATGGATTATATCTCTGGCCTATTTTCTCACCATTTCCCTCCTCCTCCACCTGATTCCTAGACCTGTGGATGCTGATGATGTTTTGTTGTTGATTTTAGTTTCATGTTTCATATGCATATTTCTAACTCTGTTATGTTTATGTTTCTGTTTCATGTTTCTGAATCTGTTGCTGCTATGTTGCTACTTTGGTTAGTTATTTTTGTTATCTGCTATGTGTTACTCTGATATAATGGTGCTATATTCGTTGTGCGTTTATATTTGTTTATATTCGTTGTGGCACTATTGTGGTTTATTTTGGTATTGTATTTATTTTTTTTATATACCATTGTGAACTACTTACCTTCAACTTTTGGCAAAGGACTTTTCTCAACTTTCTTATTTTTTTTAATGATGCCAAAAGGGGGAGAATATTTTGTTGATGTTGTTCTTGTAGGTCAAGTTTTATTATATTTTTCCTAGGTGTTTTACATTTAGGGGGAGTATGTTATAACTTAGTGCTTAATTGTAAAGGAGGTTTGTCATCATCAAAAAGGGGGAGTTTGTAGGATTCTCATGTTTTGATGCTAACAATCTCTCTCCAAGCAACAACATTGGCAACAAGCAAGCTACACCACATGAAGATTAGAATTAGGATTTTTATTAATTCTATTTCAATGTAATCTTTATTTTATGCAATGCATCTCATTGGTGTGGGTAGCTTAGGTGATTTTCAAGAGTATTTAAATAATGTTTGATTAAGAGTGAAGATACTTTAAATCTTGATTAAATAGCTCTATTAAAAGTTTTGTGAAAATCCTTTTAGAAAAACTTTGTTTTTATTCAGATTCTGATCAGTTTACTCGAGTAATGAGTATTGGATCACTCGAGTAATTTATGTCATGACAGGTTAATCGAGTAATGATTTACACATCACTCGAGTAACTTAATCTGACATGTTTTAATCGAGTGAAGTTATTTCGTTTACTCGAGTAATTCAATCAGTTTTTGGAAAATTTTAAAAGGACTTAATTTTCTTTTTCACAACAAGATACACATTCATTCTTACAATTTTCTACACACTTTCAAAAGCAATTCAAGAGCTATTTTACATCTTTCAAGAGCTATCAAGATTCAACAAAGAACTTTTCATTCTTCACTCTATTTCTCTCATTGTTCAAATATTCTTGAGATCATATTTTTGTTCTTAGTGGTTGTTGAAGATTTGCAATTTATGATTGCATCATTGAAGTTTCAACACAAGTGAAGAATCTCACAAGGAAGACTTTGAGGATCAAATCAAAGCAAGAAAAGAGGATTGGTTGGAAGCATCTTCAATCAATTAGCAAGGAAATCTAGAATTCTCAAAAGGGGTAGATTAGATCAAAGTGTTTGGTACACACTTTGAGTTGGGTTTTAAGATAGGAGAACTAAGAATCTAGTTGCATCTTAAAACATTGTAAAATCTACATTTGAAGATTTCTAGTGAAGAATCTCTCTTGATTTAAGAGGGGACTGGAGTAGCTTTCAAGTGGGTGAAAGTGAACCAGGATAAATCCTTGTGTCTCTTTTATTTTCATTCCTTGTATTGCATTAATTCATTAACAATTGCATTTTTAGGTTAGAATTGGGGTTTTCTTAATTCTACTCAATTGATCTAAAATTGCATGTTAATATTACTTGAAATTGTTCATATTAATCATTCATAATTTGTTGAATCATCATAACATTGTTATTCTTGAAGAACTCCATTGAAAACTGAGTTTTAATTGAATTTTACCCAGTTTACTCGAGTAAAGTTCTTGTCACTCGAGTAATCTGCTTTCAGTTTATGAACAATACTCGAGTAGGTTTTCTGTTACTCGAGTGATTTAAAAATAGCTTTCGTATTACTCGAGTGATTTGCTGAATACTCGAGTGAAATTATTTTTGCTTGCGTATTACTCGAGTGAAGACTTGAGTTACTCGAGTAATCTGACTTGAATTTTTAAGAAAATTTATTTTCATAAAACCATTCTCTTAGGTGGACGAAAAATCTGTAATAAGGCTTCAATATTCTATTCACCCCCCTCTAGACTATATTGAGCCGCTTGTTGGTTTCCAACATGTTTGATTCTGGAGCTACACATTCTTTTGTTTCCCCTGAATGTGTGAGTAGGCTGAATCTTATTGTTTCTGATTTTGGTAAGTATAGTCAATCCTTCAGTCTCAAATCACTTCCATTCCTTAGTACATGTTACCTATATTGAGTTCTAATCGTTTTCCCCAATTTCTTTGGTCAATTTCTGTGTCAAATCCTCTGATCTTTGGACCCTGTTGGTGAAATTCGTGGCTGAGAACAGAGCTGTGGTTTGTGAGAAGTCTGGGTAATATCTTCATGTTCTGTGTCAAATCTTCATCAAATTCAGTCTTAAGGTATGGGAGAAGTCTACACTATACTAGATTTAGACTAAAAATCAAAAGAATTAGGATTTGAGTTCACAAAACTCAAAAAGGGCATTATGTGTTTTAAGCACAAAGGCTTGGAGGCCAAAGTTTTGGCTCAATTCTGTTTGAGCAACATTAATTTGATGCATGCAAATGAATTAAGACTGAAAATCAGAAACTAATTGTTGTTTATGAGTTTTGTTGTGTTAAATTGTGTTTATGTGACTTTTGTGCAATTTGATGCAAAGGAACTTGATGCATGCACTTTGAAATTGGTTTCTGTGGTGAAACAGGTTTGTTTATGGTATATGAACCCTGTTAAGTGCTGGAATTGGGTTAGATTTGAGAAACAAAGAAAATGGTGTGTCAAAACCATTAATTTAAGGGACTGACTACCGGTTACTCGATATTTGTAACCGGTTAGACACTGCAAAATTTCAAAAGAAAATCAATTTATAAAACAGTCCTGAAATTGCACTAACTTTACTCAAATCTATACTCTAAATTCATTGCAAACAATCTGAAAAATGAGTTGACAACATTGTCTTGGTTCAGATTAAATGATGAGGGTTAATACCTTGATTTAAAAGAATAATTTTCAAGAGAAAATTATGTCTTATAGAAACAAATGTGATTTTAATTTTGAATGATGGAAACTGTGATTTTGAGGCATAAAAAAGGGTTAAATGGTGTATAGATTGGGTAGAGAATTCAAGAAAAAAGGGTTTTTCTGAATTGCAATGGTAAACAGTTCAGGTCTGTAATTCTAACCGGTTAGCCTGAGACTGTAACCGGTTAGTACCTGAATCTGAAAAATAAAAAGTTAAGTTTTTGAATACCATTGAAGTTGTCTTACTCAATCTAAGGTTAAAAAGGCATGTTTTGAGAAAAAATTCAAAAGGGGAAATTTTATGCCAAAGGGTATGCCTCAAATCAATCATTCAAAAAGGGAAATTGGAATATTTCCAAATCACATAAATTAATGTAAAGATAAAACCAACCCTGATATTTGTGCATCCATATAGACTGGAAGTCTGGTTGGTAGGAACGTTATCATATTCTGGGAATATGAGGAGGGTACTCCGGGAGTACCAATTTATAACCTACTTGATGACACATTATAGATATGTGGCCAGTGTCCGGGACCTGGTTTTTATGCGTTCTGGGAACGTATGCGTTCTGGGAACGTGGTGCACACTCCGGGAGTGATGCTTATTATCCAAGTATGGTTCGGCATTACATTCTGGGAACGAATGTCGGTGTTCCGGGAACACAAGGGTGTATTGGATGGACGTCCAAGATGGACTTTAGAGGCCTCAGTTGTGGATAGAAAATCATACATCATGCCACTTGCATTATAAGAGTTATAATGTTGAAAACTGGTGTGCTCATATGTATTTGCATTATGATCTGTCCATGATATATTTGTGATTGTAAATTTTAGTCTTTATCAATTATGTATTTGTGTATACTTTCTCCCTGTGCCCTGTTTAGGTAATGGCCAGATACCTAGCCTGCATCGAGATACGCCCTATCCCTAGCGGTATATGGACGTATGAGGAGCACCGTGCCACTTTTGAGGGGGAGGTTGAGATCACTCTCTACCACCCTAACCCTCTGGTGCGTGTGCGACCTCGTCGATTTAGGATCCCATTAGTCTATACTATGCATGTTCCACCATTTTATACATATAGAGGACCACCCCCGGCTCGACCTATGCGTCGTTTTCATAGTTTTCGTTTTAGAGCTGCCACTCATTCCCATCCTTCTTCCCATAGAGTTGTCACTGAGGAGACTCCTTCTCCTGGTCCGACTGATTATGATAGGACTGCTTCTGCAGATCCTAGACCCAGTGGTGGGGTCTCTACACAGCCGGGCGAGGTCGAGGAGGACCCTGTGGAGGATGAGAGCGAGGAGGAGGTGCATGTTGAGCCGACTATTTCTGCTAGAGGTGGACTTGCTGGTTCATAGGAGCCTGCATAACATAGGTGTTTTGGATCCTAGATCCTAGGGATAGAGCTGTGGAGGATCTGAGGAGCTGCTGAGGACACTGAAGACCTGCTCTGAGACTTCTATTTTGAAACTATGTGATATATTGTATATATTTTGAGAGGTCTTAGAGTGAGGTTTTATTTCATACAGCTGGGTTGTATATGTTTTATAAACTCTTGCTATCTCGACTGATGTTACTTGCTACTTACTGTACTCATGGGGTTTCATATTATGCTATGACATATATATATGATGTTTTATTTTCCTCAGCAGAGCCCCATAAGTATTATTTTTACTTCCGCGAAGTCTGATTTATATTTAAAAAGGGATTCGGTGATAAATTTATGTTTTTACTTATTCAAAACCACTCGAGAGACAAATGATATGTTTTAATAATAACTACAAATAATGTTTTTGAAAAATAAGGAATTGTTATCTCGAGAGTCCTTTCGAAACTAAATTATTACTAAGCCGAATTCAGGAAATAGTTTATATCCAAAAGGGTTTTTGATTGAGCAATTACTAATATTAAAAAGGAAAAATTTTCTAGCCCTAATTTTGATAGCAAGTATTCAACTATTTGGAAATATTAATTATTTTCAAGTTAAAAAGAGAGCGTCACACCTTTGGTGGTATCAGAGCATTGGTCCTGTTCCTCATGGCCCCGAAGATGCAGCTAAGTATGATATTCAATGTTGATTGAATATGATTTGAGTAAGTTAGTGGTAGTATATATGTTTTTAAAAGACCTTTTTAGTAACCCAAAGCCCATAGTGCAGGTCTTTCTATGGCAACCCGGAATAGAAATGTTACTAATGAAATGTTAGAACGAATCACGACCGTGCTGGAAGGCATGCAGCAGCAGCAGAGACAACAATCATCTCAAGGGAGAGTTGGTAACCCATCTGCTGGCAACATGGCGAATCCTGATGCTAAGACTCTGTCGGAGTTCAGGAAGTGCAATCCGCCAAGGTTTGAGGGAGGATATAAACCTGATGAGGCGAACAAGTGGTTGTATGAGATTAATAAGATTTTCGAACTCTGGAGTGTTCTGATGAACAGAAAGTGACCTATGCAGTCTACATGCTTCATGGGGAAGCTGAAAACTGGTGGGATCACACGGTTCCATTGCTGAATTTTGAAGGGAGGGCAATCAACTGGGGAGTATTTATGGAGAAGTTTCTCAATAAATATTTTCCAGAAGATTTGCGAAGAAAGAAGGAAGTGGAATTCATGCAATTGAAGCAGGGGGATATGAGTGTAGGAGAGTACGCTGCCAGATTTGAGGAGCTGATGAAGTACTCTCCCTATTACTTGAATAACCCTGATGAAAGGAGCAAGTGTGTGAAGTTTGAAGGTGGGCTAAGACCAGAGCTGAAGTCTATCTTCAGTTATCAAAGGATTCAGAGTTTCCCTGCACTTGTGGACATGTGCAGAATGTATGAAGATGATAAGAAGGCTGAGTTGATTGGAGGCCAAGTGAAGGGGGTTGGACAGAACTATGGACCACAAAGGAAGAAGAAGTTTGATCATCGGAATAATGGTCCATATTCAAAGAACAAGGGTAAGGGCAAGGTAGTGATGGATAACAGGAACAAGTCTCGCGATAATGCTCCTTATTGCGAGAAATGCAAACGTTATCATCATGGTCAGTTTTGCTGGTCCATAGGGGAATGTTTCAAGTGTGGAAAGCAAGGTCACTTTGCTCGGGAATGCAAGGAATCTGCAAAGGGAGATGCAAAGGGATCTGCTGGAAAGCCTGTGGTAAAAGGACAAGTGTTTACCCTGAGTGGGAGTGAAGCAACCCAAACCCCGAATCTCGTGCAAGGTAATTTTTTGCTTAATAATCAACCTTGCAAAATCATGTTTGATTCTGGAACTACACATTCTTTTGTTTCCCCTGAATGTGTGAGTAGGCTGAATCTTATTGTTTCTGATTCACCCTGCTATCTTAGTATAGATACCCCTACGGGAATACCGATCTTCATCGCTAAAGTCTGTTTAGGGTGTGATGTAGAAATTTTGGGTCGTCTTTCTAAGGTAGATTTGGTTTGTCTTCCTAATTTACAATTGGATGTAATCTTGGGTATTGATTGGTTGATGAAGAACCAAGTGATCATCAATTGAAAGGAACAGACAATTCAATATAGGATCCTTGAACCGAAGGGTTATATGTGTTTATTCTCGGCTTCTGGAGAAGAAGAGTCGATGCCGATCGAAGAGATTCCGGTGGTGAGGGAATTTCCGGAAGTATTTCCTGAAGAGATACCAGGATTACCTCCGAAGCGAGAGATAGAGATTGGGATTGACTTAGTCCCTAGAGCTGGTCCCATCTTTATTGCTCCTTATAGAATGGCACCACCAGAAATGGCAGAGATGAAGAAGCAAATCGAGGAACTGTTGCAGAAACAGATGATCAGGCCAAGCGTTTCGCCTTGGGGAGCCCCATTACTGTTTGTAAAGAAGAAAGATGGGAGTATGAGGATGTGTGTGGACTACAGGCAGTTGAACAAGGTCACTATTAAGAATAAGTATCCTTTGCCAAGGATTGATGACCTTATGGACCAAGTGAGGGGAGCTGCAGTATTCTCCAAGATTGATCTGAGATCGGGTTATCATCAGATCAGGACAAAGGAGGAGGATATACCCAAGACTGCATTTCGATCTCGATACGGTCATTATGAGTATGTTGTGATGCCGTTCGGATTGACTAATGCACCTGCTATTTTCATGGACTATATGAACCGGATCTTTAGACCATATTTGGATTTGTTTGTGGTGGTATTTATTGACGATATTTTGGTCTATTCTAAAAATCCGGAAGAGCATGAAGAGCATCTCAGGATTGTGTTAAAGGTCCTGAAGGAGAAGCAACTATATGCCAAGCTTACGAAGTGTGAGTTTTGGTTGAATGAAGTGAAGTTTCTGGGGCATGTGATCTCTAAAGAAGGAATTGCGGTGGATCCAGCGAAAGTAAGTTCAGTGCTAAGTTGGGAACAGCCTATGACGGTGACGGAGGTGAGAAGTTTCTTAGGGCTGGCTGGATACTATCGTCGGTTCGTAGAAGGATTTTCTAAGATTGCATTGCCTTTGACTAAGTTGACTCGAAAAGATCAACCGTTCGTGTGGGACGATCGGTGCGAAGTTAGTTTCCGTGAGTTGAAGGGAAGGTTAACATCGTCTCCTGTGTTAATTCTACCTGATCCTCACAAGAGCTTTGAAGTGTACTGTGATGCATCTAAGCAAGGACTGGGTTGCGTATTGATGCAAGAAGGAAGAATAGTGGCGTATGCATCGAGACAATTGAAGAATCATGAAGTGAATTACCCGACACACGATTTAGAATTGGCTGCGATCGTGTTTGCCTTAAAGATATGGAGACATCATCTCTATGGCACTACATTCCAAGTATTTACTGACCATAAGAGTTTGAAATATCTGTTCGTCCAGAAAGAGTTGAACATGAGGCAAAGGAGATGGATGGAGTTTTTGAAAGATTACGACTTTAAACTCCATTATCATCCGGGTAAAGCGAATGTGGTTGCAGATGCGTTGAGTCGGAAAACAATCCACATAAGCGCGATGATGGTTAAAGAGGCAGCCCTGATTGAAGAATTCAGAGACTTGAGCTTGTTGACACAAGTGGAGCCATCAAGTATCAAGTTGGGAATGTTGCGGATCACAAACGAGTTCTTGGAAAGAATTCGGGAGTTGCAACGAACAGACGAAGAATTGATGGAAAAGATGAAACTAGGTTCAGAAGGAAGGGAACCTGATTTCAAGATTGGGCAGGATGGAATCCTTCGTTTCAGGACAAGGATTTGTATACCAAGAGATCAGGAAATTAGAAGACTGATTCTTGACGAAGCCCATAAGAGTCGGATGAGTATGCATCTTGGATCAACCAAAATGTATCAAGACTTGAAAAAGATGTTTTGGTGGTCGGGATTGAAAAAGGACATGGCAGAATATGTGGCGGCGTGCTTGATTTGCCAGAAAGCTAAGATAGAACATCAGAAACCGGGAGGACAGTTGCAACCTCTGAGGATTCCCCAGTGGAAGTGGGATAGCATCTCAATGGACTTTGTGCCTGGTTTACCGAGGACAGCAGCTAATCATGATGCAATCTGGGTGATTGTGGACAGGTTAACCAAGTCGGCGCATTTTATTCCGATAAATATGTGTTATCCTTTGAACAAGCTTACCCAGGTTTATATCAAGGAGGTAGTTCGTCTTCACGGAGTGCCTTCGAGCATTGTGTCAGACCGAGACCCGAAATTTTCGTCGCAATTCTGGAAAAGTTTGCATGATGCTATGGGAACAAGGTTGAAATTGAGTTCTGCGTATCATCCACAGACGGATGGCCAGACAGAGAGAACAATTCAATCTTTGGAGGATGTGTTGCGAGCGTGTGCACTTGAAGAACAAGGAAGTTGGGATCAAGTGTTACCTCTTGCAGAATTCACATACAACAACAGCTACCATGCGAGCATTGGAATGGCACCGTTCGAAGCGTTGTATGGAAGGAAGTGTCAGACCCCGCTATGTTGGTTCCAAGTGGGGGAGAACTTGATGGTTGGACCGGAAATGATACAGCAGACATCTGAGAAGATTAAGATGGTTCAGGAAAAGATGAAGGCGGCTCAGAGTCGGCAGAAGAGTTATGCGGATAAGAGGAGAAAACCATTAGAGTTTTCTGAGGGCGATCATGTGTTCCTTCGGGTAGTCCCGATGAAAGGAATTAGTAGAGCTTTGAGAACCCGAAAGCTTTCGCCTAAGTGTATAGGTCCATACCAAATCCTTAAGAGAGTTGGTCCTGTTGCTTATCAATTGGTTCTACCACCCTCTTTATCTAATTTGCACAACGTCTTTCACGTTTCGCAATTAAAGAAGTATGTGCATGACCCATCCGTTATTCTGAAACTCCAACCTGACGACTTAACTCTGAAGGAAAACCTGACCTTTGAGACCAGACCGGTTCAGATCGAAGATCGTGAAGTCAAGCAGCTCAGAGGAAAGGAAATACCTTTGGTCAAGGTGATTTGGGAAAATGCTGACGTATCTGAAGCTACATGGGAATTAGAAGAGAAGATGCGTCAAGAGTATCCGGAGTTGTTTTTGTAATCTAGAATTTCGGGGACGAAATTCCTTTTAAGTGGGGGAGTAGTGTAACACCCCTAATTTTCGTCTCCCGAATAATAGGAAATTAATAATAAAAAGTTTTATTATTAATTTATAGAAATTTTCCAAGTTTATATTTTGTATTTAATTAGCCTAAAATATAAAAATGGGTTGAAATATTTTTATATGGCAAATAAATGCAAAATATGAGGATATTGCATTTTGGTCCCTGAATGAGGACTTAAAAGTAATATTAAAAAGGTTCTTGGAGGGAAAGATTTAAAAATAATAATTTTTACTAATCTAACCGGTTAGTAATGCCCTGTAACCGGTTAGACGATGAACCCAGAAACTGGGTTAATGGATTTTGATGAGTAATCACTTGATTAACTCCGTAATCGCCACGATTACTGCCTGAGATTAGTGGCAATACACGCGTTGCCCTGCATGCAAGTTCAATTTGCTTATAAATAGAGGAATTTCTGAGGATTTGAGGGTTGATGCAGCTGAATTCTTGTTGAGGGAGGGAATTAGGGTTCCATTTTCGTGTGGAGAAATTCGTCTTGGTTCCTGAGAGTGAGATCGAGAACCATACACCATTGCGAAGCTTAGATCTTGAGCTTTGTAAAAACACCAAATTTGTGAGTTGAGAGTCTGTGTGGAAGGAGAAATCGACTTGGGAAGTTGGGAGTTGAATTCTGAATTCTCTATTGTGCATGTTCTGGAAGCTGAGTTCTAGATCTGATTTTGGTAAGTATAGTCAATCCTTCAGTCTCAAATCACTTCCATTCCTTAGTACATGTTACCTATATTGAGTTCTAATCGTTTTCCCCAATTTCTTTGGTCAATTTCTGTGTCAAATCCTCTGATCTTTGGACCCTGTTGGTGAAATTCGTGGTTGAGAACAGAGCTGTGGTTTGTGAGAAGTCTGGGTAATTTCTTCAAGTTCTGTGTCAAATCTTCATCAAATTCAGTCTTAAGGTATGGGAGAAGTCTACACTATACTAGATTTAGACTAAAAATCAAATGAATTAGGATTTGAGTTCACAAAACTCAAAAAGGGCATTATGTGTTTTAAGCACAAAGGCTTGGAGGCCAAAGTTTTGGCTCAATTCTGTTTGAGCAACATTAATTTGATGCATGCAAATGAATTAAGACTGGAAATCAGAAACTAATTCTTGTTTATGAGTTTTGTTGTGTTAAATTGTGTTTATGTGACTTTTGTGCAATTTGATGCAAAGGAACTTGATGCATGCACTTTGAAATTGGTTTCTGTGGTGAAACATGTTTGTTTATGGTATATGAACCCTGTTATGTGCTGGAATTGTGTTAGATTTGAGAAACAAAGAAAATGGTGTGTCAAAACCATTAATTTAAGGGACTGACTGCATAATCTAACCGGTTACTCGATATTTGTAACCGGTTAGACACTGCAAAATTTCAAAAGAAAATCAATTTATAAAACAGTCCTGAAATTGCACTAACTTTACTCAAATCTATACTCTAAATTCATTGCAAACAATCTGAAAAATGAGTTGACAACATTGTCTTGGTTCAGATTAAATGATGAGGGTTAATACCTTGATTTAAAAGAATAATTTTCAAGAGAAAATTATGTCTTATAGAAACAAATGTGATTTTAATTTTGAATGATGGA
Source organism: Crotalaria pallida (assembly GCA_037953625.1). NCBI lineage: Eukaryota > Viridiplantae > Streptophyta > Magnoliopsida > Fabales > Fabaceae > Crotalaria > Crotalaria pallida. Next base: position 33,631,704 of record CM075653.1, read on the forward strand.
AACTGTGATTTTGAGGCATAAAACAAGGTTAAATGGTGTATAGATTGGGTAGAGAATTCAAGAAAAAAGGGTTTTTCTGAATTGCAATGGTAAACAGTTCAGGTCTATAATTCTAACCGGTTAGCCTGAGACTGTAACCGGTTAGTACCTGAATCTGAAAAATAAAAAGTTAAGTTTTTGAATACCATTGAAGTTGTCTTACTCAATCTAGGGTTAAAAAGGCATGTTTTGAGAAAAAATTCAAAAGGGGAAATTTTATGCCAAAGGGTATGCCTCAAATCAATCATTCAAAAAGGGAAATTGGAATATTTCCAAATCACATAAATTAATGTAAAGATAAAACCAACCCTGATATTTGTGCATCCATATAGACTGGAAGTCTGGTTCGTAGGAACGTTATCATATTCTGGGAATATGAGGAGGGTACTTCGGGAGTACCAATTTATAACCTACTTGATGACACATTATAGATATGTGGCCAGTGTCCGGGACCTGGTTTTTATGCGTTCTGGGAACGTATGCGTTCTGGGAACGTGGTGCACACTCCGGGAGTGATGCTTATTATCCAAGAATGGTTCGGCATTACTTTCTGGGAACGAATGTCGGTGTTCCGGGAACACAAGGGTGTATTGGATGGACGTCCAAGATGGACTTTAGAGGCCTCCGTTGTGGATAGAAAATCATACATCATGCCACTTGCATTATAAGAGTTATAATGTTGAAAACTGGTGTGCTCATATGTATTTGCATTATGATCTGTCCATGATATATTTGTGATTGTAAATTTTAGTCTTTATCAATTATGTATTTGTGTATACTTACTCCCTGTGCCCTGTTTAGGTAATGGCCAGATACCTAGCCTGCATCGAGATACGCCCTATCCCTAGCGATATATGGACGTATGAGGAGCACCGTGCCACTTTTGAGGGGGAGGTTGAGATCACTCTATACCACCCTAACCCTCTGGTGCGTGTGCGACCTCGTCGATTTAGGATCCCATTAGTCTATACTATGCATGTTCCACCATTTTATACATATAGAGGACCACCCCCGGCTCGACCTATGCGTCGTTTTCATAGTTTTCGTTTTAGAGCTGCCACTCATTCCCATCCTTCTTCCCATAGAGTTGTCACTGAGGAGACTCCTTCTCCTGGTCCGACTGATTATGATAGGACTGCTTCTGCAGATCCTAGACCCAGTGGTGGGGTCTCTACATAGTCGGGCGAGGTCGAGGAGGACCCTGTGGAGGATGAGAGCGAGGAGGAGGTGCATGTTGAGCCGACTGTTTCTGCTAGGGGTGGACCTGCTGGTTCATAGGAGCCTGCATAACATAGGTGTTTTGGATCCTAGATCCTAGGGAAAGAGCTGTGGAGGATCTGAGGAGCTGCTGAGGACACTGAAGACCTGCTCTGAGACTTCTATTTTGAGACTATGTGATATATTGTATATATTTTGAGAGGTCTTAGAGTGAGGTTTTATTTCATACAGCTGGGTTGTATATGTTTTATAAACTCTTGCTATCTCGACTGATGTTACTTGCTACTTACTGTACTCATGGGGTTTCATATTATGCTATGACATATATATATATATATGATGTTTTATTTTCCTCAGCAGAGCCCCATAAGTATTATTTTTACTTCCGCGAACTCTGATTTATATTTAAAAAGGGATTCGGTGATAAATTTATGTTTTTACTTATTCAAAACCACTCGAGAGACAAATGATATGTTTTAATAATAACTACAAATAATGTTTTCGAAAACTAAGGAATTGTTATCTCGAGAGTCCTTTCGAAACTAAATTATTACTAAGCCGAATTCAGGAAATAGTTTATATCCAAAAGGGTTTTTGATTGAGCAAGTACTAATATTTAGAAGGACAAATTTTCTAGCCCTAATTTTGATAGCAAGTATTCAACTATTTGGAAATATTAATTATTTTCAAGTTAAAAAGAGAGCGTCACAGAGACAAAACATGATTCCCTAACACTAGGCTTAGACCGAATGCACATCCACATGGACCAAGGTTTAATCTTCAAATCTTTCACATGCAAGAGCTTTAAACTTTGGTCAAGTTAGAAATCAATTTTCAAAAGCTTATTTCCTTTTGTTCCTTATAAAACCGTGAGGTTTATTAAGAAAATAAAATCGTTTTACTTCAAAAGCCACATGCATGCACCTAGATCTTATGAATCAATTCATGAAATTAAATATAGTAGTACAAGTCAAGGATTAAAAATCATTTTGAGTTGGAAAAGACCAAAACCGTGATGAACCTTAAAGAAAATCATGTCTTTTTGTTTCAACAACATGCATGTGTCAAAGATCAAACTTTTTCAAGGATTAAGACAAAGATCTAAAGCTTTTAAAGGTTAAAAACCAAAAATCAAAGTTTTATCAAAACCAAATCACAATTAAACATTTCAACACCTCAAATCAATTTTTCTAAACATGGAATTAACATGCAACCACTTGGATCAAATCAAAAGCATCAAGACCTAATTTCTTTAGTCATGGCAGAATTATATAGTCTAGGATCTAGTGTTTATTAGTTCATTCACTCTTAAAATTTCGAGATCAAGGTTCTTTTTACACATGCATGAACTCAAATCATCAAAATCATCATTAAATCAACATGTACATCAAGGATTTCAACATTATCACCCACCAAGTTTAGATCACAAATTTATTCACCAACAAACTCTTAAACACATCATAGTTCACGGTTTTCAAGCAAGAAATTAAATATGCAAGGAGATTTACTTTAATACTTCACAAAAATTTCATCATCCTTTAGATCTTTAGGATTTAGTTTGGAAAACTTTAGGATTTTTCATGAAAACCTTAATAGAGTTATGAAGTCCGTTGATTAGAACTTTACAAATTATTTTTAGTCTTAAAAGTCCAAGACCAAGCATAAATGAGACATAGAAAATTAACATACAAAGAATGAAAAAGAGGAGAATCACAAAAATCAAAAGCAAAACCCTAAACTATTACAATCTCTTCATGATCTTCGAAATACCCACCAAAGGAAGGTTGGTCTTCTAGCTTCTATGTGCTTGGATTTTTAAGGAGGAACTTAGGTTTTTGGCTTGATCTCCTACTTGTTTCTCCTTCCTTGTTTACGGCTTCTCTTCTTTTTCTTTCACTCTCTATCTTTCTCTTCTAAGAGCTAAAAGGGAACCCTTAGAAGTAGTGTTTGATTTTGGAAGTGGAAAGTGTAGAATGGGAGTGAAATGAAGGAAATAGACTAAGGCTTCACCTATTTATAAGCAAACTTATGATTCCCTCTTTTGGCCCTCATAAAATTCGGTTCATGTACAAGTAGGAAGGGTAGTTTTGGTTCTTCATAATTTTGCATGGGTGGAGGTTAGCAAATCTAAGGAGACAATGTAGGGTGGCTTAGGTACTTAGGGGTCATCTTAGGTGCAAGGACTAGTTAGCCCATCTTTAGGGTTTCCACGGATTTAGTTAGGGCTTGGTTAGGAGTTGGTTCACTTGGTTACATGTTCATCACTTAGGAAAATTCTAGACTTGCATACATCTACACATACATACGGCACACACACACACATACTCACATATATACACATACATGCATACACATACGCCTACACGTCTCACACACATATACTAACATACATGCATTATCATATGCTTTTATTAATTCAATTCCTATGACCTCAAACATATATACACATAGCACACCGCACATACATCCACATACATTCATGAAAATAAATTTTTCTCTTATAAACCATTCATATATAAAAATTCTTAATTCTTTTAAAGCATAAAAATCTTATTTTTAGGGACGGTTGATTAACAGAACTGCCTTCTTTTGTTTAAATTGATTTAAGAGAAAGGTTTTTTCTTTAACCAGCCTTCAAAATCTTATTTTTATGGGCGGTTGTTTACCGGAACCACCTTCATTTAGTCTATTTAAAAAATATTAAAATCAAATTAAAAAAAAGGACATTAGGTATCTGATGACTGATAGACTCATAGATCGATACTTGCCACAAACACTGAGCTGGGAAGTTCTTGGTTGAATTCGAAGTGGTTGATGAAACTAGGGTTCCAAACTTCTCTGAATCAATTCTCATTCTCTGAGTCGAATTGAGCTACAAACCATACACTAATACAAATCTCACATCACGAGCTTTGTATAAACACTAAAATTGTGAGATTTGAGTAAGTGTGGTGGAAGAATCAAGACTTGGAAGTGGAGCTGCTCTTTGTCCTATCTTTGTCTGGGGCTTACTTCAATTCTGATTTCTGGTAAGCTCACGAGTCTCTGAGTCTCAAATTCGATTTCTCTAGTTAGTTTATGTTGCATAGAGTCTAGGAAAACTAAAATCCCCAATTTGTATCTCTGTTTCATGTGTGAACCAATTCAATCTTTGTGGTGCACTCAAACTGTCCTGCATGTGATGCTCCAAAGCGATTTCTGGTGTTGGAGAGCTTTTCTTGGGGAATTCTCTGTTGGTACACGTCTGAGAGGTAAGGGGAAGTTGTTTTATGCACTAGATATGTAACAGCCCGATTTTCATAACAGAAAATAATCATTTATTACGTAATAAGTTGCAAAAATTAGGCCATTTTTTTTAAAAGACAATGTTCATTGTTCATCGAATCACTTAATCGAAAATCGAGTTGTTACCAAATCATTTCGCCAATACCAAGTTATCATAAAAAGGAGTTCATCATGAAAGTAGTTAGGATCCATCATAATTCCTTCCTACAAAACATTGGTATTTCAAAGTATTACAGCCCACATCCTCTCAAAATGAGGTATGAAGTATAAAAATGGCTAATTACAATAATGGTCCATGGCTATGGCAATCCTCAATTTGAAACACAGAACCTAGACACTAAGATGGTTCCACCACTAAACAGCCCCGACATATCATCCTTCGCAACTAATCAATCATTACGCTACTTCCGCGGTCCTTCATGCTGATAGTCTCGTGGATTGACATTCCCTAGATGTGCATCTCTTGTTGTCCCCGTCACCACGTCCTAGGCCTCATATTTCTAGAAGAGAGTTGCCTCGTCAAGTCCATACGCTAGAAGCGACCTCCCAGGCTCCCTCCCGAAGGGGCCATATAGAAATTACTAAATGCTGGACCATCTACCCGTTGCAATACCGGAGTGACCCGATACGACAACATGGTAGGAAAGAGGTCAGCGTTCCAGAAGTACAACAGTAACAGGACAGACTATTGATGACTCAAAGAAAAAGAAAATGGACAGAATAATCTATGAAGACTGATTCCTAATATTAACAGATAGTAAACATGTATCGGACATATATTACTGAAAACATATAGCAGCAGGTAAACATGATGTGCATGTAACAGTTATTCACAGATCATAAGACATCATTTCTTATACTATCAAAAGATTCACATAGCAGATATCATTAACAAGGGAAAATATTTCATCAACCTATAACACCGATCATTTCATATCTCAATAAACTTTGATATCACATCGTGCTCACTCTTTGATTACTCATCTCATAAACTTCTCGATTATTATTTATTACAACAAATTCCAATGTTAGATCTCCTTAAGCGTATTCCTTTATTATCATTAAGTTTTATTATTCCGGATCCTTCAATGATGTGGGAAAGCATCATTGAAGATAGCACACACGTCTACATCTCCTCGGTAATCCACCCAAACCTAGTCGGAAGCTAACAGGAGTACAGGACCTTTACCACGCAGGCATTGACAGCTGTCTGCTACCTCGTAGCACAATAAAAACATCATACTGGCTCATTACACAGAATATCACATTGCTTCGTTCCAGTCCCTCTCATTGTTCTCGAATTGCCATAGGGGGCGACAGTACTATTTTAGTCTCGAGTGCAGAACTCACCACGGCATAGGACCGATCTGCTCGTACCACATGTGGAATTCGTCTGCCTAGAATAGCACTCAAGGCTTATTGACGTATCACCGTCCTTGCCCTCCCCTATTGCAATCACAACCCGAATATCCGCAGATATTCTGGGGTATCTTCCTCTCCACTACTTCGCACTCATACTCACCGCGTTAATTAATGTCTTTTAAAAGTTTTCTTATATCTTTAGGCTTTTAATGTCCTAAGGTCGACTAATCCTCGTAACATCCCTTCGATGAGTCCTAACCGCTAACAAGGTTATTATTTTTCCCAAAGGAGCACAAGTTCCACATTCCTCAAGATATCATTGCGAGCCAGCTTGAATCGTTGAGCCTCGAGTCACGAACATTGCACCATCATATTTCTTTGCCATTGGCACTTCATCGTTTGATTTCACACCTCTACACATAATTTGAGCTTTCACAAACAGAGCCACAAATCATCTTATATTTCTTTATACAATATTCTCATCAGCATTACTTTTATCAGCATTACTCTCACCTCAACTCATGATCTCTTTCTCATGAATTCCATACTATCGCTATTCTCATCTTGAATTTCATAATTCCCATTGCCTCACTTTAATCATCACCATAACTCCAGAATGACACATACATCTTTCACACATGTTTATAAATTCAAGTAAATCATATATATATATATATAAATAAATTTATATGCATGGTAATCAGAATCATAACATATAATCATGTAAATGCATAGTATATAGCAATTATTAGAATTTCGAACTTGATATACTCAGTTAGGAACTGAGTCTAAGTGTCACGTTGACTTAGGTCTACTGCGTCTCTCACCTCTCGTTCCAACAGACACTTGCACTAGATTTCCGGGGCACTTGCTACAGACTGATGCTCAATCCACCGTCTTTAAAATACCTCGCTTTAAAACAAAATACGTTTTCATTATTAATTGATTCAGATGGGATTATTCTTTTCAAACTAAATAAAATCTCTATTTTCTTTTGAAAGTTCTTCTTTTTGATTTTGTAAGACGGTATAATACGTAATCGTTTTCTCAAAATCATTCCAACTTTTGAACATACTTTAAATACTTCAAAATTAATTAAAACAATCCACAAAACACTTTAAAACGATTTCTTTAGCTGCTGGATAGTAAAGAAACCATTTAAAATCACATTCTCAACAATTCTGAAAATACCGTAATTAATAGATTAGCTCATTTTCCTTTATTTTATTTCACACACAATATTCTGAGGTAAGGAAATACATAATCATATAATTCATTAGACATCTCACAAACAATTTAATCAGCATATAACACACAAAGCAGAATATCCTAACTCTTAGAAATAAATGCCTAAACCGGAACATGTTAACTCATATTCACATGCAAGATCACTTTCATATGTCTTAAACACAACTTCAAACATTATTCGACTATCTCAAGGAATCCCAACATATTCAGCCAAGTCACCAAAGAAAACTCACAAGATCATATTTATCAAAAGCGCTTCAAAAGAGAGTTTAATCCATCATGGAAAGACACAAGAGATAAAATTCAAAACTTCATCAAATCAATTCATTTCATTTCCTAAATTTCCATAATACTAAAACACATATTAAAGTTCGTTATATAAAATTTTCAAGTAAATTGAACAGCCAGAACTTAAGTTTCAGTTCAAATTACGCACAAAACCCGAAACAGAACCGCACTGACTTGAGGCACAATTTCGTTGGTTAAAAATAGCAAATCAATTCCGAATGGCATAAAATTTGGTACAAACGTCTCTCACATAGTCAAGGTCATCTAGTAAAAATCTCAGAGTATTTGGAGTTGTTTAAGTAATACTTTTTCAATTAATTCCGCCACTAAGTCCGAAAATCCTGAACCTCTGTACTTACTGTTTTTCAAATAAAAGAAATACCAAACCAACTCCAAATCACTCCAAATTTTACAGAGACTTACTGGACACATTGATAAGGCTAGTATAAAAATTTTAAGTGGTTTAGAGAAACATAAGTTCGAAAACTCTGTCCTTCTTTAAGCTGAAAAACTTGTTTTCTTAAAATAGTTTTCACAAAGTTATTTCTTGTAAAAATAGTAAACTAGTTCCAAAGATCATACCAAAATTCAGAGGCACTTTAATTAACATTATTAAAACAGTGTCTAAGTCACGAAATCATTAAACATATGAAAGGGCTATTTATCAAGATCACATCATACCAAATTTCAGCACTTAGTCAACTTAATCAAACTAAATCATTTTTATGCAAGAACAAAACAAACCAAGCCAAAACCGATTTAACCAAGTAACATAAAATTATGTGAGTAAAATAAATACAAAACCAAATTGAACCCAAAACATCATGCATGTTCATTTTTCATTTCTAGACTTTTAGTTCATGCATAATGGTAATTAAAATTAAAACTATCATGTTAGAGACAAATTACCTTCAAACATAATCCTATTCTTACCTATTTACACAAACAGTAGCATATATACAAGGAGATATTGTTCAAAAAAACAACCTTTTTATTCATGTACATCATATATTTTTGTGATCTAAGCTTTGATTCCTATTTGCATGCTACTACAAACCATAGTTCTACCAAATAAATTAACATGCAATCATATTCCAACACAAAGATCAAAGCCTCTCTCTTTCTTTTTTTTTTTCTAAAGATTAAGTCTCAAAAACAATAGATCACAACAAAATACAACATGCATCAAAGTTTCAAAACAAAATCAAAGCTTTAAGTCCAAAAGCTAGAAATCGAAACATAAGGGAGCACACATAAGTCTTACTTCTTCAAATCAAACATAGATCATGACATGCATAGACTTTAGAACCATAGATCTTCATAAAAACATTACATGCATCAAGATCTAAGAACAAAAGTTCAAGCCTTCAAAATTCCAAAAATAAAATGAAAATAAACATTCAAAGAAAAGATCAAAAGCTTATGTTTATACCTACTCCAAGCCAAGAATCAAGTTTAGGAGTTCCAAGAGTTGAAAATCCTCTTTCCCTTCCATCATCATCACCTCGGCTCCCTCTCACTCTAACTCTCGTATTCTATTTCTTTCCTAAGATCTTGATGTCTTTCTTAGGAAATGTGTTTAGCTTTGGAAGTGAAATGAGAAGCAAAATGAATGGTTGGGCTACGGTTTTGGGGTTATAAGGAGCAACCAACAATTTCTTTCCTACCCTTAAGTTAATTTGGTCAAGAGTGCAACTAGGAAGGGTAAAATTGGCATCATCAAGGCTTGCATGGCTCAAGCCAAGCCATTGGACAAATAGAGAAGAATTAGGGCTAAGCTTGCTTCCTATTGGTTGGTCAAACTATTAACCATGCTTAACACTAATTAAACCTAGGTGCTAATGGGTTACTAGCTTAGGGTGCAAGATGTCAACAAAATTGCATGGTGCATGCCACTCACACACACCACACGGCGACACCTACCCACACACATGCACCACATTTCATTTTTTTTCCAATATATTTACCATGTAAGCACTTTAATTATTAAAACAATGCAATTAATTTCATGCATCATGCTTCACACAACATTCACATATATTATGCAAGCATCAAAATACACTCATCAAATCAAACACACATTTCATTTTAAATTGACTTTATAAAATCACATAAAATAGTTTTTCCTTTTTATAAGAGTACAGACATCAAGACTAGTAAATAAAATTCCAAAATACACTTTTAAATAAAACAATTAACTGCACTAATTGGCTATAGATACAGCCCCCATTTCATTTTATAAAATCATATTTTCATACATTAAAGAGATTCTCAAAAGGAATAGTTCATTAGAGGTCTTTAACTATTTTTAGTAATTGATATCTCCAAAATTCGTGCTTCTCAAGCCTGGAAAATAAATTTTCATAAATCAACCCATAAAATTATAAACTTTGCATTTTTAAATTCTACGTTTCAATACGATCGTTTGCATATAAAGATCGTAATTTTCCGAGTTATGGTTGAAAAGATATGAATTTTCAAATTTAAGAACTCTTGAAAACCAATAAAAAAATTCTTTATTCCAAAAGATAGCTATTCAAAATAGCTAAAACTATCTTTCATGAATACACCTTAAAAATATCAATATATAAGACTTCACTTGAAAATACATATTATTATTTTAACAAAACCTTAAAGTATCAAAATCATACTTTAGACAAAAATACATTTGAAATACCACTTTATCAATCAAACACTTATTTATTTTATTTCTAAAACACTCTTATTTGCAAAATATACTGTAAAATAATATTTTATTATTTAATATATACGAGGATTTTGACGAGTGTTACAAGATAGAGTATGAATTTCATTATTTTCATTAGAGAGCCACCAAGAGGCTCTAAGGGCTTAGATTGAATAGGAACTTTGGTTTGGAGACCAACTCATGCTCTATGACTGTGTTGAGCAAGTTCTATATCATGCATGCAAGCTGTAATGAACATTCTTTCACAAATTTGTTAATTATTTTACAAATTGAAGTGTTAAGTTGTGAAATTGTGTATATTATGCATTAATGATTGATTCTCTGTCAAATCTGTAATTTGATATGAAATGAGTGTTGTAACATGTTCATTATATGGTATATGAACACTGTTGATCCTTGGATTGGACTAGAAATGAGTAGAACTGAAAATGGTGTGTTAAAATTAAGATTTCAGTCTGTTCTGCTGAGAAACACTCGAGTATTGGACAGGGTACTCGAGTAATATGTTTGTAAAACAATGTAATTTGAGCAAGAACACTCGACTATTGTGTCTAGTACTCGAGTATTGAGTAATACCTGGGGATATGTTAAGGCAAACCACTCGAGTAATGCAGGGGTGACTCGAGTATTCTGGAAATCATGAAGAACACTCGAGTATCCTGAAGAACACTCGAGTAATATGGAAAAAGTTGAAGAACACTCGAGTATGCTGAATTATACTCGAGTAATTTACCCAAAACCCGAGAAACACTATTTTCAATTCTGACTCAATTGGTAAAAGATTTCATAACCATAATCCAAGGGATCTGAACTTAAAAGAAATTGACTAATATAAATATACCATTTGGATGATGGAATATGCCTAGGTGGCGCGTAATATATTAATCAATTTCCTTTAAGCTTAAAAATGATGCATTCATTCTGGAGTTCGGATTGTAGGTCGTATGTCATCTTTTTGGTAAACATGAGGAGGGCCTCTGGGAGTGCCAATACGCTTGCTTGATGACACGTTGATGACGTGGTCGGCTTAGTGGATGCCGATATCGTTATACCGTTTGGATGACGGGATGTGCTCGGGTGGCACGGATTCCAAGCTTGTCATGTACATTCTAGGTGAATGTACGAATTGTTGTATACCTAGGAATACAACGCACTGGTGAGTGCTGGGTTGTCAGGGATGGACGTCAAAGAGTGACATAGAATGATGGAGATAGGCTTGAGAGATAGACTCATGCATCATGCCACTCATTTAAATTAAGTGTGATAAATGAAACAAGTATGAGCATCCTAATTGCATTCAATAACTGCGAAGTGCTAAATGTGATTGTTGTTCACTGTTGCATATTTACATATTCATATTGTACAAATTTATACTCTGTTGATTATGTGTATAGAATTGCTTACCCCTATGCCCTTGTAGGTGATGTCTCGCTACATCGCTTGCATCGAGATCCGGCCACTTCCTAGTGGCACATGGATCTATGAGGACCATCGCGCGGTGTTCGAGGGGGAGGTAGAGATTACCTTCTACCATCCGAACCCGCTGATTCGATTTCGTCCTCGTAGATTTAGGATTCCCATCATATACACTATGCACGTACCCCCGTTTTACACATACCATGGACCACCTCCCACACGACCAGCTCGCTCTTATCACAGTTTTCGTTCCAGACCTACCCGCTCACACCCTTTTTCTTCTAGAGTCGTCCGCGAGGAGACTCCCCCTTCTGATCCGAGGAGCCCAGTTAGGGTCACACCATCTCCCGACCCAGTACCCAGTGGTAGGGTACTCTCTCCATCGGATGAGATCGAGGAGGATCCAGTGGAGGACGAGAGCGGAGGCGAGCCTGTCTTGCATTCTACTGGGAGTGATTGGAGGGATGATGATCCCTAGGTTTGTGCATATGGTATATGATGAGGATCAGAGGATCCGGTGTGGGGATGCTGTGGAGGAGATACTGCTGCTGCTGCTGTTGATGATGATGATGCTGTTACCTTTTGCTGTTTGGAGATTGCTACTACTCTCACTACTACTACTGATGCTGCCAGATCTATGTGACCACCATTATAGTCTATATTTTGAGATGTATATATATTGTAGATATACTTTGAGTACTCTAGGGTTATGGTCTTATTTTGGACATAGATCTTATGGACTTGTATATGGACCTTGGAGGCTTATGATGGGACTATGTATATCTTGACTCTTTTCAGTTATATATATATATAAGACCTATGTTTATATTTCTATTAGCTACATAGTCTCATAATTTCCGTTACTCTGATAAAGGTTATATGAAAGAACTCGTTTATGTTATTTGAAAATAGTATTAATTTCGTGAAAGAAATGAATGGATAAGCATCATCTACTTATACTAACTCAACACGTTTTGAAGGCACCGATGCTATCTGTATTTAAGAAAATTATACCTGATATATTCTCCAAGAGTTCAATGTTTTGGTTTGTGCACCCGCTTTAAAAGAGAAATTTTTATTCACATAATTTCTATTCAATAATGTAACATCCCGTTATTTATAATACCTCTAGTAAAATAATTAAGTGATTTAATATGATGTTTTCAAGATTTGCGTGTTTTAATAAAATTTTGATTTCATCATTATAATTGAAATATGTTTTCTAGTCCAAATAAATATAAATTTGTTATAATATTTTTTTCAAAAAAATAAAAGAGTACTTTTATTTTGTTTAAATTAACATTTTGACAGGGAGCTCAAGTGGCAAGACTTAGAGGCATTTTTATAAATAGTTTCTTTAGAAAAATATGTTTAACTTAATATGTTGAGCGTCCCTGTAAATTTTCATAGTGTTCGGAGGCTGTTTTACTTTTAGCTTCTGGACTGGTTTAATAAATTATTTGTATAAGTTATATATAATAATTTGCTATTTCAAAACTATAAATATTATATTTTATCAAGTTTAATATCAGGATTGAGAAAATATATATTTACTTTTGAATTTCAATAATTTCTCTTACGCAATAGCTATCCGGAGGGACCGGTAACTTTATTATTTTCTAATTAGTTTTGAGTAATTAAAAGTGCAAGATTATTTTACTTAAATGTATTTTATTGTTTCGATCGTCAAACTTTTAGTTATAATCCAAAATACCTACACTCATTAACCCATAAATGAGAAAATATTATTAATATATAAAATTTCCTATAATCTACCCATCAGACCCGTCCCCAAACCAACCCACCTAGTCTCTACCCTTCCCAGCCCACGGCCCACCTAATTCTAACTATGTATTACATTTAAGCCACCCACCCCATTATGATAGAAAGAACGGGGCAAAGAAAGAAAGAAAACGATACAGACCAGTGAGCGACGGAGAAGGAAACACTTATGGGTTTCCAATCTTTTCGGTCCAATAACTCCAGATCCAACCGTCCAATCTCAAATCCTTTTTAGGTATATAATCTCCTCAACTCCCTCCACCTATCTATATAACTTATTTTACGATCCGTCAATATTTTATTATCCCTATATTTTCAAATAAAGAGATATTTATGACAAAAGTGATATATTTTTAGTGTATAATGATATATATTTATTATTTTGACAAAAATGAGTTTATTTGATATATATTTTTTTAATGTCATAATTAGTTTTAGATATGTCCCTAATTAGATCCAACACGTGGTTATTGATCTTGACCTTGGAGCAAGTCACGGATGAAAACGTGGCTCTGTTGTTATTGCTAGGATTTTCAGGTAAGGGGAGTCTCTTTTCCACACTTTGGGTTAGGGATAGTTAGGGTTTATAATAGTATTTGGGTATAATAATTAGACCGGGTTGCGGGTAGCAAAATGGTTCTTGATTTAGTGTTGGTTTAGGAGAGATTAGTATATTTATGGTTGATTTGTATTTATTTAATTGTTTATGAATAAATTCTCTTTTATTAAATATTAAAGTAGGAAGTGAAGAACCCTAGGGAGTTGACTTTTATTTGAGTGCTCTGAGACATACCTGAGTATGTCGACTGATTTGTGATATTGGTTGATGGTTGATAAATTGATGCATTCACTAGGGATTTTATATGTGATTAATTGAAATGTGACTCTATATGTGAGTAATTGATGGTGCATGTTTATAAAATTAAAACTGGAAATTTGATGTAAAAAGAAATAATAAATTGGAATTTGAAATGAATTTATATTTAGATATAACTTGAAAATGGTTGTGTGTGAATAATGTTTGGAAATATATGTTATTTGTGTACTTGACTATTGAGAATGAGTTTTTGATATGGAATAAAAAGGGAATGCAGTGTGATCTGATCCTTGGGCAAGCCGGCACACTAGGTGTCTTGCTAGGTGGTGAATTGGCAGCTAGGGCCAAATTCCTGTCAGGCCAATTGCCCATTAGGTCCTAAATTCCCGTTAGGCGTCCGTGCGCCAAAGGATCAATCCCACTGCATAACCACCTAAATAATAATAATAATAATAATATGTGAATTGGAAATTTATGGGAATTGAATTAATCAAATTAACCAGCATTGTCCTAACGGGTGATGCCTAATGGGTGTCTCAGTCCTGACAGGTTTAAAGTCCCTAGTAGATGCCGAATTGCCTAGCAGGTGCGTCAATTCCTGGTGGTGCAAAGGTAAATGGAAATTAAGGAAAGGGAGATGGTATATCTAATGGATAACGGAAATGAACAATGGAATTATGGAATTTGGAATTTTATGTGTGTTGAATTATGAATTGAATGTGCTGATTGTGACCATATGATTGTATTGTGTGTGACTGTATGATTGATGGAAGTAACCGGCGCAGGATGGTTGTGAGACCCTGTGGCCAATTAATAATAGGTAACCGGCACAGGATGGTTGTGAGACCCTGTGGCCAAATGATAATAAGGAATATGGAAATGTGTTTGAAATTGTTAATATGTAACTGTGATGCATTTTGTTAACCCATGACTTGATTTAGTTATTATTCTCGAATTTCTATTATGACTATTTACTATCTTAGAATCCACTGTGTTGTGAAAAGGTCTCACCCTTAGTGGTTTACATTTTAGGTGCTTAATCAAGGAGCTTGAAGATCAGAGTGCGCAACGAGCAATTCGAAAGAAGGGAATTTGAGTTGAAGCTATGTATATTGTGAATGAATTCCCCAATGTATATTGAAAACTTGTTTTGTAAAAAGGAAATTTTTAATTCACCATTTTATTTTCTTTAAAGTTTGTTAAACTTTTTATTATAAATCGGGGTGTTACATTTATGGTATCAGAGCAGTTTTTTCCTTTCGGCCTGAGGGAAAGTTGTCCCAATGTCGCTGCGAACACTCTCATCTCAAGCTTCTTCTCTAAATGTGAGACTTATACAAGTGGAAATTTTGACGTTAAAGTGATATTCGAGTAAGTTTATGTTTGCAATGGGAAATAACAACAATTGTTAAACTAAGAAATTTTTATGAAAGCGAAAAGAGAATCGAATTCTTTGGAAACTAAGCAGGATCCCTTAGTGATTCAAAGAATTGGATATTCTGAGTATTCACCCAATTGCAAACAGGAAACCTAAGTGGTATGAACATGATTAGTCGAGAGTGTAAATGTTGAGTTTTTGAACTAATCGAAAGTTAAAGTTTCATACAAAGGAAATCTAATTAATGTCAATGCATTAGAGCATGTAGTACAGGAATTCAACTGAATTGCGAGGACTACTACCAGCGATTAAATGTAGTGTTGGAAATGGCCAATACGACATTATATCTATTGGGAGGTGAAGTCATCGAAATTCAAGAGTTTGTGCACTATCGTGAATTAGTAAACGATTTCCTATGTATGAAACCTTAGTGCTAATTCCTTTGTTTTGTTGCTCTTTTATGTTTGTTTGTGTATAATTGAATGTGTGCTCGATGAGTGGTTTGGTGTCAAAGTAATTGGACGGTGATTAGAAATGGAACCGCCTGGATTAAATGAGTTATGACTTCAATACTAATCCAACCAAGTGATTAAATTCACGTCGATTAGATTAGTATCTAAGAGAACGAAAAATTATGTTTAAATTAAATTAACGGTCGGTTCCGTAGATAATCTTAATTCAAGTGACTATGACATCAAATGGAAAATAGGAATCGAGAACTAATCGATCAGATTCAAACCGCTGAACTATCCCAATTTGAATTGCAAGTATAAAAGAAACTTTTTACCAAATTTGGGAAGCGATTTGAATTCAATCAAAAGGTCCTCGAAATGTGTTTAGTTGTGGAACAGTTTAGTGTAAAGTAAGAGAAGAAAGGTTAGAGGTGGAACTATGAAAATCAAAATTGTTGATTGACTAGATACTAATCTAACCGAGTGATTTAGTTCACATCGACTGGATTAGGATCCACGAGAAACAAAAACGTTTATGTTGAACTGGTAGTGATTCCACCCCTAATTTGATTTCGATAACTTTAATACTAAATGAAAGATATGTATGGAGCTCCTATCGATTGGACTTGAACCCCAAGTGTAACAATAAAATTTTTATAAATGAAAAGAGGTGTATTTAATCGAAAAAGGGGTTTTAAATTCAATCGAGAGGTTCTCGACCCGAATTTCGCCTAGGTTGTTATTAGTATATGTGTATATATGTATACATGTTGATTGTTGATCGTTGTTGTTGCATATGTGTGTTTGATATTTGTTCATAGTGGTGTATGTTTGATTGATGTAGGGGCTTGATGCTATATGTGAACCTGAATCCTATTTGATGATTGTGAGTGAATATTCTTATGACTGGTTGTTTGGTAATATAAGTGTTCAAAATGAATTTCAAAGTGCTGCACCGAATCACAATCATTCCAAACGAATCGTGGAGTTGCACGACAAATTTTTAAGAAAGTAATAAAGAGAGCAAGGAATTCCTAAGTGATCGAACAGGAAATTAACTCATTTGTTTTTAAACAAGTCACCTGTCGATTAAATAGGAACTCTCTATAAGCGACATCTCGTGATTCGGAATGATATCCAATTTTCAAACTTGGAGTAAAAGGAAATGTAATTGTTCCAATTTTTGAAGATGAACTAAACTGAATTTTCTAAGTTAAAACCATATTCCTTTTTCTCTAAGTCTGATAAATTTTGTACAAGTTTGCACTCCTTCATCTAGGTTCTTACGAAATTAGATGAAGGTAGTCCTTTATGGTGAAGTACACAAATGCGTTTCTAAATGCTTTTATTGTATGGGATCTTATTTATTAAATTTTAATCCTCATACGTAGAGATTGTTAAACCAAAGATTTTGTCGTGTGTATGTGATTATGATTAGGTGTTTGTTGGGAAATCGGAGTTTTTATTACATAAAGTGGAAAACTGAGTTTTGGGCTGGGGATACTTGATTGACTTAAACATTTTTATATACAAGCCCCTAAGGTTGAATGATTGTTCCATATAAAATCTCAAGCCAATTGGAGAAAGTTAGTGTTTTTGAACAAATTTAATCTAACGTGCTCCGATCGATTCGATATTTTTACTCAACCTTTGGCTAAGTACAAGTGATGTCCCTTAAAGTTTTGAGGTCATCCAGAGTTTAATTACTAATTTTCAAAAAAATCTGATTTAGGTTTAGCCCCGACAACTACAATTCTTTGGCAAAATGGTCGTAGGGTTAAAACTGTACCTAATGAACTCTGAGTGACCTGAAAATTTATCATGATACTCTTGTATGTGTAGGGACACTACTTGGAAAATTTCAAAACATCAGGAAAATGAAGTGATGAAAATGTATTTTTATTACCCTCAGTAATCCTATTCCCCGAACCCTTTTCTTAAACCGATTTTTCATATATGTGATGATTGTTAAGATTGTGTGGATAGATGAAGATTTACCCTAAGTTAGGCTAGAAAGATAAGGACTAAGTTAGGAAGAGGTAGGGATTGAGTAATGCTTGTGTTTGAAGTATGTGATGTTGTGAATTATTGTTGCATATGTTTGAATTGTGTATGATGCGTATGTGATTTATAACTGCTTAATTGATGAATGTGCTTGATTAGGATTTAGGAGTAGGGGATAGGTTGTATGTTTTGGGGTTAGGCTATAATCAAACCCTTGAGGGTATTAGTGTTTAGGGCCTAATAATACCCTTTCCAAACCTCTGATATAAAATTCTGGAGGAAACCCAGTTGATCTTAGAAACCATTTCCGACTTCCTTGGGAAGCAAAACCCGAATTTTGGGAGTCCTATTAGTGGGACTCTTGAAATGTTAGTCTTAAGGAGAGTAAACCTTAGAGAACCTGTTAGAATCTTCGGGTCGAGACTAACCAAATCAAACCATAAATTCGTACTCTTCACTGAGTGAAAGAGCTTAGTGACGTACTAACGCAGAATGGTATGCCGTTTTCCAAGTGGGGGAATAAAACCAAAGGAAGTGAGTATTGTAGTAGAAAACCCTTGTCCGGGATGGTTCTCCATTTAAGGATTTTGAACGGAATTTCGGGGACGAAATTCCAATAAGTGGGGGAGAATTGTAACATCCCGTTATTTATAATACCTCTAGTAAAATAATTAAGTGATTTAATATGATGTTATCAAGATTTGCGTGTTTTAATAAAATTTTGATTTCGTCATTATAATTGAAATATGTTTTCTAGTCAAAATAAATATAAATTTGTTATAATATGTTTTTCAAAAAAATAAAAGAGTACTTTTATTTAGTTTAAATTAACATTTTGACAGGGAGCTCAAGTGGCAAGCCTTAGAGGCATTTTTATAAATAGTTTCTTTAGAAAAATATGTTTAACTTAATATGTTGAGCGTCCCTGTAAATTTTCATAGTGTTCGGAGGCTGTTTTACTTTTAGCATCTGGACTGGTTTAATAAATTATTGGTATAAGTTATATATATTAATTTGCTATTTCAAAATTATAAATATTATATTTTATCAAGTTTAATATCAGGATTGAGAAAATATATATTTACTTTTGAATTTCAATAATTTCTCTTACGCAATAGCTATCCGGAGGGACCGGTAACTTTATTATTTTCTAATTAGTTTTGAGTAATTAAAAGTGCAAGATTATTTTACTTAAATGTATTTTATTGTTTGGATCGTCAAACTTTTAGTTATAATCCAAAATACCTACACTCATTAACCCACAAATGAGAACATATTATTAATATATAAAATTTCCTATAATCTACCCATCAGACCCGTCCTCAAACCAACCCACCTAGTCTCTACCCATCCCAGCCCACGGCCCACCTAATTCTAACTATGTATTACATTTAAGCCACCCACCCCATTATGATAGAAAGAACGGGGCAAAGAAAGAAAGAAAACGATACAGATCAGTGAGCGACGGAGAAGGAAACACTTAGGGAATTAGTCCCCAAACACCAAAATTATCCCCCAAACCCCATTTTAACTGTGAAATATCCATTATACCCTTCTTCATTAAAAAAAAAAACAAACCCCAAACCCCAAACCCCAGCCACCTCTTCACAAACCCCATAACCTTCCATATCCCATAATTTTACAAACCCCTTTCTCTCTTCTTCTAACTTTTCTCTTACCTTTTCAAAACCCTACCATATTCCACCTACAAACCACTTCATTTGATTATCTATTCGCAAAGGAAGCTCCAGTGGGTTCTCTAATGGTGTTGTTGAGGGTAAAATCATCTCTTCTACGGTTTTTCTAATGGTGTTCCACTATGTCTTAGTTTCACCATTTATTATATAAGTGGTATAACCTTTACTCATCCATTTTGCTTGATCCCATGACTAACGTTTAACTTCCAAATCGTCTGGAATCCAAATTCTTACCCATGAAATATCCCCTATGGAACCTAGGTTTCCTCCCTTTCGAAATCAATCTCTTATTGGTCCTTAATTCTTCGGTTCTTTGTTGCAATTCACGAATTCGAGTTAGGAATTCTATTGTGATTTGCAACCTCCCCTCCTTACTTCTCGTCGGTCTACTCGTATAATCAAGCCCGAATCTATTAGACTCCTTAAATCCACTTTCTTAAACTCCGTAGAGCTCACATGAATTGCCTTTCGGTCCAATTGTAATTGCTACCTCCTTTGCTTTGTCATGACGACGACAGAGTCTCCGATCATGAGCCTTTAAAATTTTGTCTGTCGACGTTGTCCCTTCTTCAACTCCTCCTCTCGGTTAAACAATTATTTCGACTCTCCAGGGTCATTAACGCTTAAAGCATAGTGACACGAGGAAAGGCCTCAAGCCCTCACAACAATCATGATCGTTGCAAAGCTCAAGTCATGCGCCAAATGTATCACCTTGTGTGTATTCAATCACCATGATGCACACACATCTACCTTTCTTTCATAAAACTACCTCCTTCCAAGTCCCGTTCTCGACACATGAAAGTATGCTCTAATACTTTGGCATGAATCAACTAGGAGTAACACAGGAGGAAATGTTATCCTTCCCCAAAATCACATCCAAATGTGATAAAGGATGATAGATTGAATTTAACTTAGTGCCGCGATCAAATATCTCGACACTATAATCTAACAACTTTAGAAACACGTTTGGGTAGTTTCATAGGGTCTCTAATTTTAAAACAATTAGGGAAATCCGACTTCAATCTACTCACACATATATGTTGAACAAAAGGATAAGTAACTCCCAAATCGAACACAATCATGCAAAGTTGGTTTTGAAATAAATGGTTACCTTGCACGAGATCGGGAAATTGGTTCTTTTCTACTATATTCAGGGTAAACACTTTGCCTTGAGTCTTTGGTTTTCTAGCAAATCTGGTGAGGTTACTTTTCACAGACTCTCTGCAGTAACGTGCAATATGACCCTGCTTTCCACAATTGAAGCAATTACTTGTTGCCCAGCAGATCCTTCCATAGTGATGATGCTTACACTTCTCACAGTAAGGAGCATTACTGCGAGACTTAACCCCATCCTTAACTTCAACTCTTCCTTTCCTCGATTCTGATCCAAATATGGACCCTTATTCCGAAGATCAAATCTTTTCTTTCTTTGTGGTCCATAACTCGGCTGGTTACTCTTTGCTTGATCAGCTAATACTTCCGGCTTCTTATCATCCTCATACATTCGACACATATCTACCAACGTAGGAAAACTTTGAATCTTCTGATAACTGAAAACAGATTTTAATTCAGGTTTCAAACCACTTTCAAACTTGATGCATTTGCTCCTCTCATCGGGATTGTTTTGATAATATGGAGAGTACTTCATCAGTTCCTCGAACTTAGCTGCGTACTCACCTACACTCATGTCTCCTTGCTTTAATTGCAGAAACTCAATTTCCTTTTTCCTTCTTAAGTCTTCCGGGAAATATTTATTGAGAAACTTTTCCGTAAACACACCCCAATTAATATCCCTTCCTTCATAGTGCAGGAGCTGAACTGTGTGATTCCACCAATTCTCCGCCTCGTCTTCTAACATATAAACTGCATATGCCATCTTCTGAGCCTCAGTGCAGTCTAATGTTCTAAAGATCTTATCCATAGTATGAATCCACTTATTAGCCTCCTCAGGCCTAAATCCTCCTTCGAACTTAGGTGGATTACAACTTCTAAAATCCGCCAAACTCTTAGTTTCCGAATTACCAACGTTATATTGATGAGGCGGTTGTTGAGATTGCTGTTGCTACCATTGATGCATAGATTACATCACAGCGATGATTCTTTCTAATATCGCATCGGTGCGATTTTGATTTCTAGTCGTCATAATAGACCTGCGCTATTGCTCATGGTCACATACGATGGACTAAGAAACATTCTCCACACAACCTATCCTAAGGTTATAACAATAGCTTTCATCAATGCATACAATTTCTACAATGTATCAATTGCTCCATTTGAGCAAGATACTAATATTTAAAACCATAAATATGCCCCGTGGATACCTGCTTGATGTTGATGTCTACCTTTCTGGAGCTACTTCCACTACTACAGGATCTGACTTTTGCTCTGATACCACTAAGTGTAACACCCTCAAAATAACCCAAGTAATTAATACAAAATGAATGCTATTACTTGAGAATATATGGACTTGTAGAATATTAGAAAATACTGGATTCAAAATTTTCTTTTATATTTTCCAAAGAGTCGGGTGCACAAACCAAAATACTAGGATGTTTGGAAAATAGTTTACGTATTACTTTTAAAATTGAATTCGGCATTTACTTTGCTCAAAAGATAATTTCGCAAATCTTGGATAGCATTCTCTTTGAAGATAAATGTACTCTATTTCATATAAAGGAACTCAAGTATTGCCATCCAGTTTTCGCCTAGCCAAGTGATACCCTTTTCAAAATGTCATAGCCGAATTCTTTTAAATCAATATCAGAGTAAGCGGAAATAACATGACTATGTAATAAACTTTAGTATAAACATGGATTTTATATATATTAAAAGGTACGTAATACATAGTCCAGCGGTAAGGATCTCCAAAATCCTAGAACAAGTCCATAAGGCTATGTATTTATATGTACATCAAAATAGACCATGACTCAAGAGTTTTCAAAAGAAATTCCCACAATATATAAAACTCCCAAAGTTGGTCTCATAGCACCGGTAGCGGCGGTAGTAGTAGAAGTCTCCAGGAAGTAGCAGCAATCATCATCCAACATCATCATCAGCAACTAATCTCCTCCATAGCATCCATCACACCGGATCCCTGATCCTCATCATTTACCTTATGCACATACCTAGGGATCATCGCCTCTCCATTGCCTCTCGATAGATTGAACGACAAGCTCGCTTCCGCTCTCATATTCGACAGGATCCTCCTTGATCTTATTTGAAGGAGTAATTACCCTACCACTGGGTATAAGGTCTGATGAAAACGTGACCTTAATAGGACTCCTTGAAATAGACGGGGAAGTCTCCTCTCGAATGACTCTAAGAGAAAAAGGGTATGAGCGGGTAGGTTCGAATTGAAAACTGTATTACAAGCGAGCTGGTCGAGTGGGAGATGATCCATGGTAAGTATAAAAAGTAGATACATGCATAGCGTATATGATGGGAATCCTAAACCTACGAGGATGTGACCGAACCAGTGGATTAGGGTGATCGAAGGTAACCACTATCTCACCCTCATACACTACTCGGCAATCCTCGCAGATCCATATGCCACTAAGAAGTGGGAGGACCTCGATGCAAGCGTTGTAACGTGACATCACCTACAAGGGCATAGGGGTAAGCAAATCTATACACATAATCAATAGAGCTTAAATATTGAAGTAACATGATAATGCACAGATAACCCCAAATCAGTTAATAGCCACAATTGACACTTAGCTCACGCTTAATGCAACTATGATGTTCACACACTCATTCAGATATCCAGCCTTAACTAAATTAAGGGTAAGTGGCATCATGCCTGTCATTCTTCTTTTTCTGAGATTCTCCATCTAAGGTCCTCACGGACACCAATCCAATTCAACAATACATTTCCAAATCACGAATACGTTACCAAAACGTATGGCGTACTAGCTCGGAAGTGATAAAAACGTCACACTACCTGGTGAATGTCACGTCGCCCAAGGACGTAAACCTATCACTTCTTAACATACAAAGGGTGTGATAAAAAACGTCACCACATCTGATGATCGTCACGTCGCCTAAGGACGTAAACCTTATCACTTATGATACACAACAGAGGTGATAAACAACGTCACCATGTCTGATGAACGTCACGTCGCCTAAGGACGTAAACCTTATCACTTGTGTGCACCACACCCTTCTCAACAAACAACGGGTGTGATAAAAAACGTCACCACATCTGATGAACGTCACGTCACGTCGCCTAAGGACGTAAACCTTATCACTTGTGAAATATAACAGAGGTGATAAACAACGTCACCATGTCTGATGAACGTCACGTCGCCAAAACGTAAACCTTACCACTTGTGTGCAACACACCGTTGAACCATCAAATCAATAGTATACCACATACTGTCCACATTGTCCACCTTAATGTGTCATCGAGCTAGCAGCAACTTTTTGTAATTCCAGAGGTCCTCCTCATGTCACCCGAACATGAGTAAACGATCTACTATCCAAAATCAAAAATGGATGTAATATCTTCGCTTAAAGAAATTGATTGGTATATTTCAATATGTAACGTGCCACCCGAGCAACGTTATGACGTGCCACCCGAGCAACGTCCCATCATCCAAACTGAATAACCATATAATCAATCAATTTCTTTTAAGTCCTAGATCACTTGGATTACTGTCATTTAAATATTAACCAAATGGTCCAGGATTGGAAATGGTTTTTCTAGAATTCTAGGTAAAACTACTCGAGTGTTCTTCATTTTCCAGAAATTCATGTTTCAGTTTACACATAAATACTCGAGTGTTCTACATAGTTACTCGAGTGTTCTTCAGATTTTACCAAATTACTCGAGTGTTCTTCATGATACTCGAGTGTTCTTCATTTTTTTTCAAATTACTCGAGTGTTTGTCAAGATACTCGAGTGTTCTTCATTTTCCAGAAATTCATGTTTCAGTTTTGGTCGAATACTCGAGAATAAATCCCCCAATACTCGAGTGTTTTCAGACAGATAACACTGTAATTTGCATTTTAACATACCATTTCCAATTCTAGCCAATTCTAATCCAATCCAATGATCAACAAAACTTACTTTATACATATGAAGCATGTTCCAACACAGAAACCACCACTTATTACATTGAATCAAATCTGAGCAACAATTATGCACAAAACACATTTTTAACAACTCAACATACCAAATTCAGTTCCAAACACTTTTGGCATGAAAACAACTTGCATATAGCTCACATGCAACATATAGAACTTGCTCAGAACATCATTAGAACACAGGTTGGTATCCAAACCAATTTCCCTATTCAAACTAAGCCCTTAGAGCCTCTTGGTGGCTCTCTAATCAAATGCATGCAATTTAAACTCTATCTAGTGAATAGAGAGCTTCCCCTTACCTCTTAGACGTGAATCAACAGAGACTTTACCCCAAACTTAGCTTCCAAGCTGAATTCCCCAAAATCCACACTGAAACAGAGCAGTTTCAGCAGAGCACCAAGATTGAATTGGTTGATGCATGAAACATCCATAAAAATTGGGGAAATTAGTCTCTATATACTCTCTACAATTCATACTAGCTAAAGAAACAAGATTCACGTCAGGAGGTTATCTGAGCTTACCAGAATCAAGCTCCAAAGTAAGCTCCAGGAACCTGAGACAGCAAACAAACTCCAACTTCTAAGCTTCGATTCTTCCAATCTACGAATTCTCAGCTCACAATTTTGGTATCTTTGTGAAGCCCTGAATGTGAGCTTCACAATGGTGTATGATTTGCGGTTCGAATCAACCCAGAGAGGGAGAATCGCTTGAATCAATCCAGAAATCCTAACACCTACAACACTTCACGAAATTGGCAAATGGGTTGGTTGATTCATCAACCATAGCTTATATAGTCCTCCACCAAGCTCATGCAGCTCGACACGAAGGCCTCAGACGTGTTGAAGGACTGAATTCGTGTCAATCGGCGGTGACTCGTTGGTGGTGACTCACCGAACGCACTAACTCGTCAACTCTGACCAAAATACTCAAGTACTCCCAAAAACACTCGAGTATTTTGCCCAGTTTTTGAAAAATATAAATTTTATTTTCTTTCCCTCCAAAATCTTTCTAAAATTACTTCAAGGTCCCCAAACAGGGATTAATGTGAAATATTTATTTTCTCATATTAAAACTATCTAATATTATCATTCATAATAAATCACTTTGAAATCAAGAATAAAAATAATCAATTATAAATAAGCTTTATAATTAACATTTTATTAATCAAGGGTTAAAAATCTAGGATGTTACACTCCATGCCCGAACATTTATCTCTGTACTGATTCATGTGTTACGGTGGAAAGGCTGAAGCTAATTTAGGTTTAGCTTTTGAAACTCTGAAATCATTGTTTGAGTATGTAACACCCCTAATTTTTGTCTCCCAAATGACCAAGAAATTAATTATATCAATTATTTTATAATTGATTTATATTAGTTTTGAAGGTTTTAGTTTTTGTACATTATGTGTTTTTATATATAAAAATATGAGATATATTTTTATATGGTTATTTTGTAGAAAAATGTGAATATTGTAATTTAGTCCTTGGGTTGGGACCTAATTGCAATATTAAAAAGGTTTTTGAAGAAAGAGTAATTAAATTATTAATTTTTGAATTTTATCAGTATGTAACCGGTTAGAAGGGCTGTGTAACCGGTTACACGATGAACTCAGAAACTGGGTTAGTGAATTTTGATGAGTAATCACCCAATTAATCCAGAAATTGCCACGAATCCGACTCAAATCACGCTAAGGAACGCGTGTCGCCTTGCATGCAAGCCTGATCTCTCTATAAAAACTCGAATTGTTGATGAATTTGGGTTGATTTTCTGATTGAAGTGCTGAAACTCTGTTTTTAGGGTTCTGAGATTCGTCTCTGAAATTCTCCTTCGTTTCTGAGAGTTAGTACATGAGTGATACACGGTTACAAAGCTCACATCAAGGGCTTTGTATTGATATAAAGTTTGTGAGTTGAGAGTTCTTGGAGTTTGGGAACGAAGCTTGCCAAGTTGAGGTGTTGATGCTGTCAAACCTCAGCTTCTGGTTTCTGGAGCTGACTTTGAAGCTCGATTTTGGTAAGCACACAAACCCTTTTGGTTTCAAATTTGTTCCTACCTCTAGTGCATGTTGTAGAGAATTCAATTTGACCATTTTCCCCAATTCTTAATTTGGTTTTGCATGTCAATTTCCCTCGTTTTGGTACCCTGTCCAACTCTATCTGCATGTAGTGGATTTGGTGGAAGTCTGTGTTGGAGCCTTTCTCCCTGCAATGTTTTGGATCAAGCACAATTTAGAGGTAAGGGGGAAGCTTACTATTTTCTAGAATGAGAATAAATTGTGGTAGAACATAGGATGAGTCACCAAGAGACTCAAAGGGCAAAAGTTAAAATGGTTAAGTGGCTTGGAGGCCAATCTGAGCTCAAATGTTGTTTTGAGCAGCTTTGTGTTGATCCATGCAATGGATATTGATACTGGAATCTGTATTGAAATACTTATTCTATGTTTTGTTGTGTTAAGTTGTGGTTATATTGATTTTTATGCAATTTGATACAAGAAGCTTAATGCGTGCACATTGAATCTGTTTCTGTGATGAAATATATTTGTTTAAGGTATATAAACCCTGATAAATGATGAAATTTGGTTAGATTTGAGAAATGAAAAGAATGATGTGTCAAAACTCTTGTTTTAGTGGACTGACTGCATAATCTAACCGGTTACTCGATATTTGTAATCGGTTAGACACTGCAAAATTTCAAAAGAAAATCAGTTTATAAAACAGTCCTGAAGTTTCACTAATTTTGCTTAAATCTATACTTTAATTTCACTGGAAACAATCTGAAAATGAGTTGATAATACTGTCTTGGTTCAGATTTAAGGGTAAGGGTTATTACCTTAATTTAATGAGATAATTTCAAGAGGAAATTATGCTCTTTTGGAAACAGAATGTGATTTAGACTTTTGAATGATAAAAACAGTGATTTTTGAGGTGTAAAACAATGTTAAGCTTGTTTATGGATTGGGTAGAGAATTCAAGAAAAAGGGTTTTTCTGAATTACAATGGTAAACAGTTCAGGTCTGTAATTTTAACCGGTTAGCCTGGAACTGTAACCGGTTAGTACCTAAATCTAAAAAATAGAAAGTTAAGTTTTTGAATACCAATGGTTATGTTCTCCCAATCTAAGCTTAAGGGCATGTTTTTGAGATAATTCAAAGGAGAATTTTGTGACAAAGATTATGCCTCAAATAAGTCATTCAAAGAGAAATTGGAATATTTCTAAATCACAGTAATTAATGCAAAGATTAAACCAACCTTGATGATTGTGCATTCATATAGAATGGAAGCTGCTTGGTTGGTAGGACGTGTATCATATTCTGGGAATATGAGGAGGGTACTCCGAGAGTACCAAATTTGTAACCTACTTGATGACACATTCTGGGAATGTGGCCAGTGTCTCGGACCTGGTTATATACGTTCTGGGAACGTATGTTAGTATTCTGGGAACACATTGATATGCAACCTACTTGATGACACATTCTGGGAATGTGGCCAGTGTTCGGGACCTGGTTTTTTATGCGTTCTGGGAACGTATGCGTTCTGGGAACGTGATGCACACTCTGGGAGTGATGCTTATTTATCCAAGTATGGTTTGCTACACATTCTGGGAACGTGGTGCACACTCTGGGAGTGATGCGTATTTATCCGAGTATGGTTTGGCATTACGTTCTGGGAACGAATGTCAGTGTTCCGGGAACACAACGGTGTATCAGATGGACTTTGTTAGAGGCCTCAATTGTGGAAGGAAATCATGCATCATGCCACCTGCATTGAAAGAATTATTATGATTAACCGGGTGTGCTCATATGGTTATGCATCATGATTTGCTACATGTTGACTTGTGGATGTTAGTTTTATTCTCATTTGATTATGCGAATATGTATAGCTAACCCCCATGCCCTTATTAGGTGTTGAACGTGCATCTAGCTTGCACAAGAATCAGTAAAGGGAGATGTCTCTTAGGTGCATGCAGAGTGTAGAAAGTGTGGGTTGGGAACCCGTTGTGCAGATATCGAGGATCCGACCAGAAGGATGTTTGGATAAAGGACCAGTGACCAGCTCTATAACATTTCTATTTTTTAATAGAATTTATATGATACATATTTTGGAAAAAGGTATCATAAGAGGAATTCAGTTTCACAATCATACTTATTTGCTATTAATGGACTTGTTACACCTGATATATTTTGGGGGCATAATATGATGATTTTACTATGTTTCCGCAAACTCTGATTTTGTTAGTCAACCTCATTATTAATCAAGTGTTTGTGAAAAGGAATTTTCAAGGGAAGGGAAAATTCTTATTTTCAGATCTTTTTCCAACGATAACAAGTCCAAGTATTCATAAACTTATTACTTTTCTTATAAATTAAGATGATATACAAGGAGTGTCACATTTTATGGTATCAGAGCAATGGTCCTGATTCTTGGTCCTTGGGTGTGTGGTCCAATACGCTGGTCATCGATATCTGCAATGATTCCTGGGAATTATGTTTTCATATACTTCCAAACTAGAGCTAAGGTTATGGGTAATGGCTCTAGATAAGTGGCTTATTCTGTTATTAGAAATGTTCTATGTAGTCTATGTAGAAGTATGATAGTTGTATGCTTCTCTTTAGACATGTGGTAAACCTAAAACTATAGTGTTGGTTTATTCCGTTCTCATAGAACCAGTGATAAGGAAATCTTAAGGAGTGGTAGATAAGTCCTTGACTCTGGGGAAGAGTGTTTACCCTCGCTCGTGTTGAAGTTAATCAACTTCTCAGACCGAGAGTAGGGCAATTATCTTCTTAAAGATCAACCTTGTGTTAGAATTATTGATAGGATTGGCAGCTGACACCCAAGAGGGGGGTGAATTGGGTGTTTACGAAAACATTGGTTTCAAATCGTTTTCAATAAAATTAAAGAGATTTTGCAGCGGAAAACAATATAATGTTGAAAATCGATTGCGCATAAGCGAATAATATTAATAATAATAGAAAAACTAATATGCGCGGATACGAATTAAATAAGAACAACGAAAACCGTTACCGCGCTTATTATTTTAAATTCGCTTAAAATAGATTATTACAAAATAGATGTTATGATGCGCAACAAATAAATATAATAGCGGAAAATAAAGAGATGAGGGATAAAAGAGATTGTGTGACACCCTCAAAATATCCCAAGTAATTAATACAAAATGAATACTATTACTTGAGAATATATGGACTTGTAAAATGTTAGAAAATACTGGATTCAAAATTTTCTTTTATATTTTCCAAATAGTCGGGTGCAAAACCAAAACTTAGGATGTTTGGAGAATAGTTTACGTATTACTTTTAAAATCGAATTCGACATTTACTTTGCTCAAAAGATAATTTCGCAAATCTTGGATAGCATTCTCTTTGAGGATAAATGTACTCTATTTCATATAAAGGAACTCAAGTATTGCCATCCAGTTTTCGTCTAGCCAAGTGATACCATTTCCAAAATGTCATAGCCGAATTCTTTCAAATCAATATCAGAGTAAGCGGAAATATCAAGACTATGTAATAGACTTTAGTATAAGCATGGATTTTATTTATATCAAAAGGTACGTAATACATAGTCCGACGGTAAGGTTCTCCAAAATCCCAGAACAAGTCCATAAGGCTATGTATTTATATGTACATTAAAATGGACCATGGCTCCAGAGTTTTCCAAAGAAATTCCCACAATATATATAAAACTCCCCAAAGCTGGTCTCATAGCACTGGTCGCGGCAGTAGTAGTAGAAGTCTCCAAGAAGTAGCAGCAGCCATCATCCAACATCAGCATCAGCAGCTAATCTTCTCCACAGCATCCATCACACCGGATCCTTGATCCTCATCATTTACCTTATGCACATACCTAGGGATCATCGCCTCTCCATTGACTCCCGATAGATTAAACGACAAGCTCGTTTCCGCTCTCGTATTCGACAGGATCCTCCTTGATCTTATTTGAAGGAGTAATTACCCTACCACTGGGTACAAGGTCTGATGAGAACGTGACCTTCATAGGACTCCTTTAAATAGACGGGGAAAGTATCCTCTCGAATGACTCTAAAAGAAAAAGGGTATGAGCGGGTAGGTTCGAATTGAAAACTGTTAGACAGGCGAGCTGGTCGAGTGGGAGATGATCCATGGTAAGTATAAAAAGTAGATACATGCATAGCGTATATGATGGGAATCCTAAACCTACGAGGATGTGACCGAATCAGTGGATTAGGGTGATCGAAGGTAACCACTATCTCACCTTCATACACTACTCGGCAATCCTCGCAGATCCATATGCCACTAAGAAGTGGGCGGACCTCGATGCAAGCGATGTAACGCGACATCACCTACAAGGGCATAGGGGTAAGTAAATCTATACACATAATCAATAGAGCTTAAATGTAGAAATGATCATGATTATGCACATATAACCCCAAATCAGTTAACAGCCATGGTTAACACTTAGCAGCACTTAATGCAGATACGATATTCATACTCATTCTTAATATCAAACCTTAGCTCAAATAAGGTTAAGTGGCATGATTGCCTAACATTCTTCTCTTTCTGAGATTCTCCATCAAATGTCCTCACGGACGCCAATCCAATACCACAATGCATTTCCAAATCACGAATACGTTACCAAAACGTATGGCGTACTAGCTCGGAAGTGATAAAAACGTCACACTACCTGGTGAACGTCACGTCGCCCAAGGATGTAAACCTATCACTTCTCAACATGCAATGGGTGTGATAAAAAACGTCACCACATCTGATGAACGTCACGTCGCCTAAGGACGTAAACCTTATCACTTGTGACACACGACAGAGGTGATAAACAACGTCACCATGTCTGATGAACGTCACGTCGCCTAAGGACGTAAACCTTATCACTTGTGTGCACCACACCCTTCTCAACAAACAACGGGTGTGATAAAAAACGTCACCACATCTGATGAACGTCACGTCGCCTACGGACGTAAACCTTATCACTTGTGATACACAACAGAGGTGATAAACAACGTCACCATGTCTGATGAACGTCACGTCGCCTACGGACGTAAACCTTACCACTTGTGTGCAACACACCGTTGAAACATCCAATCAACAGTATACCACATACTGCCCACATTATACACCTTAATGTGTCATCGAGCTAGTAGCAATTTTAGCAATTTCAGAGGTCCTACTCATGTCATCCGAACATGAGTAAACAATCCAGCACTCAAGCTATGAAAGAATTTGATTGGTCTTCCTCCATTGATAATACGTAACGTGCCACCCGAGCATTGTTATGACGTGCCACTCGAGCCACGTCCCATCATCCAAACTCCAGTATGAATGCATTAACTTAAAAGAAATTGATTGATGTTTTATACTTTTATTAATACATTACGTGCCTCCCGAGCAACGTATCATTATTCAAATGAAAACATCATAACGTCAATCAATTTCCTTTAAGTCCAGGATCACTTGGTTGATTATCCTTTAAGAGTTACAAAATGTTTTAGAATTAAAAATGGTATTTTTAAGTTTCTGACTAAAAATACTCGAGTGTTTTCCAAAATACTCGAGTAGTTTATCATTTTCCAGATTCTACTCGAGTGGTTCATAATTATACTCGAGTCGTTCATGTCTTTTCAGAGATTTAGGTTTTCAGATCTTCATAAATATACTCGAGTAGTTTATATATTACTCGAGTGTCCAATCTGATTCTCAAGTTGGTGCGCCAATTTTCACTCTGGTGCACCACGAAATACTCGAGTGTTAAGCCAAATACTCGAGTATTTGCAGACAGAACAGAGTGAAACTTGGTTTTTACATGCCATTTCAATTTCTAAACACTTTTAACCCAAACCAGTGATCACAATAGTTCATATACCATATATTGAACATGTTACCATACTCATTTCATATCAAATAACCAATTTGACAGAGAATCAATCCATTATGCATGAAATATACAATTTAGCAATTCAACACTTCAAATTGCAAAATAAACACAATATTCATGAAATGATGTTCATTTAAGCTTGCATGCATGATTTAAAACTTGCTCATCACAGTCATAGAGCATGGATTGGTCTCCAAACCAAAGATCCTATTCAATCTAAGCCCTTAAAGCCTCTTGGTGGCTTTCTAACACAATTAATGAAATTTAAACTCTATCTAGTGTAAGAATTACTTCCCCTTACCTCTTAGATGTGAATCAACAGAGATTTTACCCCAAACTTAGCTTCCAAGCTGAATTTCCAAAAATCCACACTGAAACAGAGCAGTTTCAGCAGAGCACCAAGATTGAATTGGTTGATGCATGAAACAGCCATAAAATTGGGGAAATCAGTCCCTATATAATCTCTGCAATTCGCACTAGCTAAAGAAACAAGATTCACATGAGGAGGTTACCTGAGCTTACCAAAATCAAGCTCCAAAGTAAGCTCTAGGAACCTGATACAGCAAACAGACCCCAACTTCTAGGCCTCGATTCTTCCAATCTACTCACTCTCAGCTCACAATCTTGGTATCTATACAAAGCTCGAGATGTGAGCTTTGTATTGGTGTATGATTTGTGGTTCGAATCAACCCAGAGAGAGGGAATCGATTGAATCAATTCGGAAACCCTAACACACACAATACTTCACGAATTTGAGCAAAAAGGGTTGGTTGATTCATCAACCATGGCTTAAATAGCCATCCATGAAGCTCATGCACAACGACACGAGTCCAAGGGCGTGTTGCTGAGTTTCAATCGTGTCAACTCGTGAGGTATTCCGAGTGGTGACTCAGCAAACGCACTCACGAGTGCAACTCTGATCAAAATACTCGAGTATTCCCAGAAAGACTCGAGTGTTTTGACCAGTTTTTCAAAAATAATGATTTTATTTTCTTTCCCACCAAAACCTTTCTAAAATTACTTCAAGGTCCCAAACAGGGATTAATGTGAAAATATTTATTTTCTCATATTAAAATTCTCTAATATCATCTTTCATAATAATTACATGAAATCAAGGCTAAAATAATTAATTATAAATAAACTTTATAGTTAACATTTTATTAATCAGGGATTAAAAATCAGGGATGTTACACTCTTCCCCACTTAAAAGGAATTTCGCCCCCGAAATTCTTCTTTAAAAGTTCTATAATTTCCAAAGTTACACAAAAGTTGTTCTAAGGTTATATATTCAAAATATAGTTAGGAAGAACCCTTCCCCACTTAAAAAGAATTTTCATATATATATATATATATATATATATATATATATATACTCTTCCATTAAAACATTTTTCAAAGATCCTTTTTGAGGAAAACCCCGTCCCGGTGCGCACTCTGATCACTCGGCACGAGTAGGGAAATATTCGTATGACTTCATTTCTTAATAGTTGTAAACATCAGGGTGATCAGTCCTAATATTTAAACTATCAGTAATGAAATCATCCCTTTCAGATATAATCTTACTCAAGAAAGACTATACGATTTACCTTTAAGTTAGATGAACTTAAAGATTAAGAGTATTATTGTCACTATCAGACTTATTCAGATAGCCAAGTTCTAGAGAAACTTCCGTTGGCGAGACAAATACTTGTCCTATCCCGGTGGTTCTTAATCTCTCTAGTCTTAACTGATCTTCCTCTTTCTGTAGTGCCCAAAGACATTTATCACATCCAACTGTGATAAGGGTTTTGATCACAGAAATTCAAGTTAAAGACTTGTTCAGATATACCAATTACAAAACGATTTAATTAACGCAGTCGAAAGCATTTGACCACGTTAATTCGAATCGACAAAGGGATAACTCAGACTACCTAACTCTGAATCTAATCACGCATCCTAACAGAATGAAGAACTCTCCCATTCTTGATTCGCTGGTTGACCATTCCCTTCTCGTATTCCCCTCCAAGCAATCCGATGAATAAGACTTCATTTTCTTGTGACCGAAATCAAATATTCCTTCCCGTTCATCACTATTCAATCCATGGTGATGCACCTTACCTTCTCAAATAATTTCTTTCCATCGGCTTTTCAGTTACTTTCATGCGATGAAAGTTTCCTTAACTCCTTATGAAATTCCGATCCCCACAATTGATTCACTCATAATCTTCCCGTGCTTAAAAGCTTCTTGTGCTTTCCTCACTATACATACCAATTCTATACATGCTTACTAATGTCAGAAATCCCCTATTCCTCAATGATTGACAACTGGTTTGAAGTTGAACCATAATTCTTTCCGGACTCCGCATGTTTGAATCTCTTATCAAAATTGCAACGAAACATACTTCTCCAATCCTTTGAGTTTAGCAACATTTTCCCCGAGATTCATATTGCCCTACCTTATTTTCAACCATTTAATCCCCTTTCTCTAATCTTTCAAAAACTTCATCCTTGAGTAATTCCCAAGTGTCATGCCAATCCTTTGCTTCCAATATCAAATTTGCATTGTTCCACTATGTCTTAGTTTCACCATTTATCATATAAGTGGTATAACCTTTACTCATCCATTCTGCTTGATCCCATAACTAATCTTCATCTTCCAAATCGTCTGGAATCCAAATTCTTATCCTTAAAATATCCCCTATGGAACTTAGGTTTCTTCCCTTTCGAAATCAATTTCTTATTGGTCCTTACTTCTTCGGTTCTTTGTTTCTATTCACGAATTCAAGTTAGGAATTCTATTGTGATTTGCAACCTCCCCTCCTTACTTCTCGTCGGTCTACTCGTATCATCAAGCTCGAATTTCTCAGATCCACTTTTCTTAAACCCCGTAGGGCTCACATGAATTATCTTTCAGCCCCTTGTGGTCGCTTCCTCATTTGCATTGTTGTAATGAAGACAGAGTCTCCGGTCACGAGCTTTTAAAACACTGTCCGTTGACGTTGTCCCTTGTTCAACTCCTCCTCTCGGCTGAACAATTACATCGATTCTCCAGGGTCGTTAACACTTAAAGCGTAATGACGCGAGGAGAGGCCTCACGCCCTCAGAATAATCATGATCGTTGCAAAGATCAATCATGCGCGAAATGTATCACCTTGCGTGTATTCAATCATCTTGATGCACGCACATCTATCTTTCTTTCATAAAACTACCTCCTTCCAAGTCCCGTTCTTGACACATGAAAGTATGCTCTAATACTTTGGCATGAACCAAGTAGGAATAACACAGGAGGAAATGCTATTCTTCCCTTCAATGACTGAAAATTCTTGTTGTTCTTCTTATTTCATGTAGAAGACTACTTCTCCCGGGTTATCTTGGTTGAATGTTTTTGACTTTATAAAGTCCACTTAAAAATAAGATTCGATCAATCTTTTCCCAAAATCACATTCAAATGGGAGAAAGGATAATAGACCGAATTTAACTTAGTGCCTTGATCAAATATCTCGACACTATAATCTAAACAAACTTTTAGAAATAAATTTGGGTAGTTTCATGGGGTCTCAAATTTTAAAACAGTCAGGGAGATTCGACTTCAACCTACTTACACATATATATATTGAACAAAAGAATGGGTAACTCCCGAGTCGAACACAATCATGCAAAGTTGGTTTAGAAATAAATGGTTACCTTGCACGAGATCAGGAGATTGGCTAGCTTCCACTTTATTCAGGGTAAACACTTTGCCTTGAGTCTTTGGTTTTCTAGCAGGTCGGGTGCGGTTACTTTTCACAAGTTCTCTGCAATAACGTGCAACATGGCCCTGCTTTCCACAGTTGAAGCAATTACTCATTGCCCAGCAGATCCTTCCATAATGATGATGCTTACACATCTCACAGTAAGGAGCATTACTGCGAGGCTTAACTCCATCCTTAACTTCAGCTCTTCCTTTGCCTCGGTTCTGATCACAATATGGACCTTATTCCGAGGATCAAATCTTTTCTTTCTCTGTGGTCCATAATCTTGCTGGCTACTCTTTGCCTGATCAGCTAATACTTCAGCCTTCTTATCATCCTCATACATTCGACACTTCTCTACTAACGTAGAAAAACTTTGAATCTTCTGATAACTGAAAACGGATTTCAGTTCGGGTCTCAAACCACCTTCAAACTTGATGCATTTGCTCCTCTCATCAGGATTGTTTTGATAGTATGGAGAGTACTTCATCAGTTCTTCGAACTTAGCCGCGTACTCACCCACACTCATGTCTCCTTGCTTTAATTGCAGAAACTGAATTTCCTTCTTCCTTCTTAAGTCTTCCGGGAAGTATTTATTGAGAAATCTCTCTGTAAACACATCCCAATTAACATCCCTTCCTTCATAGTGCAGAAGCTCAACTGTGTGATTCCACTAGTTCTCAGCCTCGTCCTCTAACATATAAACTGCATACGCCACCTTCTGAGCCTCAGTGCAGTCTAATGTTCTAAAGATCTTATCCATAGTACGAATCCACTTATTAGCCTCCTCAGGCTTAAATCCTCCTTCGAATTTAGGTGGGTTACAACTTCTAAAATCCGCCAAACTCTTGGCTTCAGAATTACCAACACTATGTTGGTAAGGTGGTTGTTGAGATTGTTGTTGTTGCCATTGATGCATAGATTCCAACACCACGGTGATTCTTTCTATTATCGCGTCGGTGCGATTTTGATTTCTAGTCGTCATAATAGACCTGCGCTATTGCTCATGGTCACATACGATGGACTAAGAAACATTCTCCACACAACCTATCCTAAGGTCATAACAATAGTTTTCAACAATGCATACAATTTCCACAATGTATCAATTGCTCCATTTGAGCAAGATAATAGTATTCAAAACAATAAATATGCCCTGTGGATACCTGCTTGATGTTGATGACTACCTTTCTGGAGCAACTTCCACTACTACAGGATCTGACTTTTGCTCTGATACCACTTAATGTGACACCCTCAAAATATCCCAAGTAATTAATACAAAATGAATACTATTACTTGAGAATATATGGACTTGTAAAATGTTAGAAAATACTGGATTCAAAATTTTCTTTTATATTTTCCAAATAGTCGGGTGCACAAACCAAAACTTAGGATGTTTGGAGAATAGTTTACGTATTACTTTTAAAATCGAATTCCGCATTTACTTTGCTCAAAAGATAATTTCGCAAATCTTGGATAGCATTCTCTTTGAGGATAAATGTACTCTATTTCATATAAAGGAACTCACGTATTGCCATCCAGTTTTCGTCTAGCCAAGTGATACCATTTCCAAAATGTCATAGCCGAATTCTTTCAAATCAATATCAGAGTAAGCGGAAATATCAGGACTATGTAATAGACTTTAGTATAAGCATGGATTTTATTTATATCAAAAGGTACGTAATACATAGTCCGGCGGTAAGGATCTCCAAAATCCCAGAACAAGTCCATAAGGCTATGTATTTATATGTACATTAAAATGGACCATGGCTCCAGAGTTTTCCAAAGAAATTCCCACAATATATATAAAACTCCCCAAAGCTGGTCTCATAGCACTGGTCGCGGCAGTAGTAGTAGAAGTCTCCAAGAAGTAGCAGCAGCCATCATCCAACATCAGCATCAGCAGCTAATCTTCTCCACAGCATCCATCACACCG
Organism: Crotalaria pallida; assembly: GCA_037953625.1. Classification (NCBI taxonomy): domain Eukaryota; kingdom Viridiplantae; phylum Streptophyta; class Magnoliopsida; order Fabales; family Fabaceae; genus Crotalaria; species Crotalaria pallida. Next base: position 33,670,008 of record CM075653.1, read on the forward strand.
GATCCTTGATCCTCATCATTTACCTTATGCACATACCTAGGGATCATCGCCTCTCCATTGACTCCCGATAGATTAAACGACAAGCTCGTTTCCGCTCTCGTATTCGACAGGATCCTCCTTGATCTTATTTGAAGGAGTAATTACCCTACCACTGGGTACAAGGTCTGATGAGAATGTGACCTTAATAGGACTCCTTTAAATAGACGGGGAAAGTCTCCTCTCAAATGACTCTAAAAGAAAAAGGGTATGAGCGGGTAGGTTCGAATTGAAAACTGTTAGACAGGCGAGCTGGTCGAGTGGGAGATGATCCATGGTAAGTATAAAAAGTAGATACATGCATAGCGTATATGATGGGAATCCTAAACCTACGAGGATGTGACCGAATCAGTGGATTAGGGTGATCGAAGGTAACCACTATCTCACCTTCATACACTACTCGGCAATCCTCGCAGATCCATATGCCACTAAGAAGTGGGCGGACCTCGATGCAAGCGATGTAACGCGACATCACCTACAAGGGCATAGGGGTAAGTAAATCTATACACATAATCAATAGAGCTTAAATGTAGAAATGATCATGATTATGCACATATAACCCTAAATCAGTTAACAGCCATGGTTAACACTTAGCAGCACTTAATGCAGATACGATATTCATACTCATTCTTAATATCAAACCTTAGCTTAAATAAGGTTAAGTGGCATGATTGCCTGACATTCTTCTCTTTCTGAGATTCTCCATCAAATGTCCTCACGGACGCCAATCCAATACCACAATGCATTTCCAAATCACGAATACGTTACCAAAACGTATGGAGTACTAGCTCGGAAGTGATAAAAACGTCACACTACCTGGTGAACGTCACGTCGCCCAAGGATGTAAACCTATCACTTCTCAACATGCAATGGGTGTGATAAAAAACGTCACCACATCTGATGAACGTCACGTTGCCTAAGGACGTAAACCTTATCACTTGTGACACATTACAGAGGTGATAAACAACGTCACCATGTCTGATGAACGTCACGTCGCCTAAGGATGTAAACCTTATCACTTGTGTGCACCACACCCTTCTCAACAAACAACGGGTGTGATAAAAAACGTCACCACATCTGATGAACGTCACGTCGCCTACGGACGTAAACCTTATCACTTGTGATACACAACAGAGGTGATAAACAACGTCACCATGTCTGATGAACGTCACGTCGCCTACGGACGTAAACCTTACCACTTGTGTGCAACACACCGTTGAAACATCCAATCAACAGTATACCACATACTGCCCACATTATACACCTTAATGTGTCATCGAGCTAGTAGCAATTTTAGCAATTTCAGAGGTCCTACTCATGTCATCCGAACATGAGTAAACAATCCAGCACTCAAGCTATGAAAGAATTTGATTGGTCTTCCTCCATTGATAATACGTAACGTGCCACCCGAGCAACGTTATGACGTGCCACTCGAGCCACGTCCCATCATCCAAACTCCAGTACGAATGCATTAACTTTACTTAAAAGAAATTGATTGATGTTTTATACTTTTATTAATACATTACGTGCCTCCCGAGCAACGTATCATTATTCAAATGAAAACATTATAACGTCAATCAAATTCCTTTAAGTCCAGGATCACTTGGTTGATTATCCTTTAAGAGTTACAAAATGTTTTAGAATTAAAAATGGTATTTTTAAGTTTCTGACTAAAAATACTCGAGTGTTTTCCAAAATACTCGAGTAGTTTATCATTTTCCAGATTCTACTCGAGTGGTTCATAATTATACTCGAGTCGTTCATGTCTTTTCAGAGATTTAGGTTTTCAGATCTTCATAAATATACTCGAGTAATTCCTGAGATACTCGAGTTTTCCATTACCCAGAATACTCGAGTAGTTTATATATTACTCGAGTGTCCAATCTGATTCTCAAGTTGGTGCGCCAATTTTCACTCTGGTGCACCACGAAATACTCAATTGCAAAATAAACACAATATTCATGAAATGATGTTCATTTAAGCTTGCATGCATGATTTAAAACTTGCTCATCACAGTCATAGAGCATGGATTGGTCTCCAAACCAAAGATCCTATTCAATCTAAGCCCTTAAAGCCTCTTGGTGGCTTTCTAACACAATTATTGAAATTTAAACTCTATCTAGTGTAAGAATTACTTCCCCTTACCTCTTAGATGTGAATCAACAGAGATTTTACCCCAAACTTAGCTTCCAAGCTGAATTTCCAAAAATCCACACTGAAACAGAGCAGTTTCAGCAGAGCACCAAGATTGAATTGGTTGATGCATGAAACAGCCATAAAATTGGGGAAATCAGTCTCTATATAATCTCTGCAATTTGCACTAGCTAAAGAAACAAGATTCACATGAGGAGGTTACTTGAGCTTACCAAAATCAAGCACCAAAGTAAGCTCCAGGAACCTGATACAGCAAACAGACCCCAACTTCTTGGCCTCGATTCTTCCAATCTACTCACTCTCAGCTCACAATCTTGGTATCTATACAAAGCTCGAGATGTGAGCTTTGTATTGGTGTATGATTTGTGGTTCGAATCAACCCAGAGAGAGGGAATCGATTAAATCAATTCGGAAACCCTAACACACACAATACCTCACGAATTTGAGCAAAAAGGGTTGGTTGATTCATCAACCATGGCTTAAATAGCCATCCATGAAGCTCATGCACAACGACACGAGTCCAAGGGCGTGTTGCTGAGTTGCAATCGTGTCAACTCGTGAGGTATTCCAAGTGGTGACTCAGCAAACGCACTCACGAGTGCAACTCTGATCAAAATACTCGAGTATTCCCAGAAACACTCGAGTGTTTTGACCAGTTTTTCAAAAATAATGATTTTATTTTCTTTCCCACCAAAACCTTTCTAAAATTACTTCAAGGTCCCAAACAGGGATTAATGTGAAAATATTTATTTTCTCATATTAAAATTCTCTAATATCATCTTTCATAATAATTACATGAAATCAAGGCTAAAATAATTAATTATAAATAAACTTTATAATTAACATTTTATTAATCAGGGGTTAAAAATCAGGGATGTTACAGATTGCACCGGAGATTTTATCCTGGTTCGGCAAACCCGGCCTACACCAGTCCCCAAGCGACCCGCTTGAGCTTTTCACTAATATCCCAAAGATGCCTCGCGTCCCCAAGTACAACCAGAGCGCCCCGCAAGCTACTAGGAACCTCCTTTCGCCAGGGACCTCAAAACACAACTAGGAAAACCTTTCCTAGATTTTCTAGATAGCCTAACTACTAGGTGACCCACCGTTCGTCTAGCACTACCCAATACAGAAGGGTTCCTCACCCTACAACCACGAACGCAGCACGTCCGCACTAGGAGATTCACTCCCTAGTCTCTAAGGGTTACACACCCCTTACAACACTGGTTATGGTATGAGTGATCGGGTACAAGACCTATAGTGCACTCTCAATAGTGCAGATACAACAATATGAGGCCACTCTAACAAATATGTGTTCTAGAAAACACAGATACAACAATATAGCACTAGGATAATGAAGTCAAATGAAAAACGTTACAAGGCCAACACAAGGTTTTGTTTTCTTAAAAAAATATCTTAACGTGAAGAACAGAGAATAGGAGAAGAAGAAAAAAAGCGTGAATGATCAGAGTTGTTCAAATGTAGAAGTGTTGAAATGATTTTGAAAAACAAATAAATAGAGTTAGTTTTGAAATCAAAATCAAATCAAAAAATAAAATAAAAGATTTAAGAATTAAAACCAAAGATTTGAAATTTGAATTTTGAATTTGAAAATAGAATCAGAATCAAATCAAAAACGATTTTTGAAATAAAATAATTTAAGTTTTAAAATCAAAACCAAATAAAATAGATTTAGAAAATAAAACAAAGATTTGATTCTTAAAAAAAATAAGGAATATTTTCAAAAATAAAATCAAATTCGAATTTTGAAAATAAATCAGAATCAATTAAGTAAAAACAAATCAGGAAATAAATCAAAATGATTCTGACACGTTTTTCAATAAAACTTGAGGTAATCGATTACTTCAGGGAGGTAATCGATTATCCCTTTAAAAATAGAAACTTGGAAATTCATTTTAAAAACCAGTAATCGATTATCACATGCATGTAATCGATTACTTCACTTCTGTTTAATGTATGATGCAACACATATAATCGATTACCACTATTCTAATAATCGATTACAGAGCCTCTGATTTTTATATGATGCAATATCATGTAATCGATTATCTCAAAGCAATAATCGATTACTTTGTCTCAGGAAAATATATGATGCAACAATTATAATCGAATACTTGAGCCAGGTAATCAATTACTCTCAAAAGAAAGTAATGGATTAGCAAAGTTCACTTAATCGATTACAAGCTCTCTGATTTTTCTATGATGCAACAAAGTTAATCGATTAACTTAGGCAAATAATCGATTACTCTCTCTTGCATACATAAAAATATTCAGAGTTTTGTAACATCAGGTATTTTCACCAAAACTAAGATAGAAAAACTGATTTTCACAAAACATCTTTTTCTTCTCCTTAATTATGAAAAATATATTTAGAAAAACTTATATTGGCCTTTTAACATAATATAAACCTTGACTTCATTACCTTACATGATGTCCTAAGGGAAAGGCTAAAATCTTCATTTGCTTGAATCTTCAACTTCATTTGCTTGAGTCTTCAACTTGAAGCTTAGACTTGAATGATGAAGATCTTGTGATTGCACTTGATATGAACTTGAGAATCTTGAGTTTGTTATCATCAAAACCATATAAAATATTTGCACTTGAAGTCCTTGGGAAAGCTTGACTTCCAACACTCCCCCTTTTTGATGATGACAAACCTGTATTCTGAATGATCTGCATCACAAGTGTTATACAAGCAAATGTATATATTATAAACACATCCTTATCCCTAGAACACAAAGAATAAAAAGGATACTCTCCCCCTGCATAAATGCATTAGATATAACAGTTAAACGCTTTGCATCCTTGCATCATTCAGCATCATTCAGGAATTCTTCTCCCCCTTTTGTCAACAGCAAAAAGTGGGTTCAGAATTCTTCACTTGTTGTTATGCTTGAATTTTTCTTCCCCCCCTTTTGTTATCCATTAGATATGTTACGCAGCTCAGGATTCTTCTCCCCGTGAGTAAGCTTGACTTCTCACTTTTCTTTCCATGGGAGTTATAACATGATCCCTTTTGATTTGTCGACGACATTTGGTTCTCTTCCCCTTTTGTCTTCATTAAGCCCATGTCTTTTGTAAAATATCTCTCCCCTTTTGATCAAATAAACCAAATGCTAAACTCCCCCTGAAACACTGGGTAGAAACATTAATAATAACAAGGAGATTTGTTTCATACTTTTACTCCCCCTATTTGACATCAGCATAAGGAGTTATGGGAAACAAAAAAAAATTTGTCCCAAAACTTAGTTTAAAAAGCGCATGATGTCAAGATAAGGTGAAGTGGCGAAACATGTTTTTATGCAAATTTGAAAAAGTTTATCTCCCCCTTTCTAAAAGAATGGTTCAACCAAGCATGTTATAAAGGGAGATCAAATGCATCAATAAAACATGTGTATGCTTACTATCATCACAAAAATTTGAGAGTCCTATAAGCCATGACAATAAATATTCAATGCACTTAAGCACAAAATGTCATGTAGCACATATCATAAGTAGAAGCATCACAAAATGATTAAAATAAATAAAGGATTAGTGATACTTATAGTGATGATTGAAAGCGAGAGCTTTGGAGTTCCTTCTATTGATAAATTCATCATGTAGCATTTTGAAGGATGGTCTCCTCTTGTTCAATGTGTTACACTTCTTCCATTCCAAGAGATCATTGACAAATTGCAAGATCACTTTCAAGTTCTTGAATATTGCTAAGTCCTCTCTTCATTTGAATCCATTAACCAAGTTTGTAAAGGACGTTGCATATTGATACTTGTAGGAATACCTGCAAAACTAATTAGCACATGTATCTCTTGGTATCCAAGTTAATTGGGTCCTAAGTGATTAATAGCATCTCCTTACACGTATCAAAGGTACCGTGAAGGTAAAAATATGAATAAACAAATTTAAGCAAATGCACTAATCATAAAGAAATAACATCATTCTTATGTTATAAGTCCATGTCGTACCAAACATGTCCTTACAAATACAAGCATGTCCTCATATATCAATGCAATATCATTACATATAAAGTGTAATCATGTGATAGAAGATAACAACAAAATTTTAGTTACACATGATATAACACACTTTATGTAACAGGTATCTAGGACTATACCAAAAAAAATAATCATGTGCTAAAAAGAATTTTCAAAAAGGTGTAAAACACACACGATTTAATTCAACCAAGGAGTGATCATGATAATTAAAAATATTTTTTTTAAAAAAATTTATCACCCGTGATCCACCTTAGTATGAATAAAAATTAGAATAGTCCAAGTATACCTTTGTATAGTCATTGACATAAAAGGAATAATAGATTGAAACCTTAGGTTTGTTGACCAATGAAGTTCTTGCCTTTACCCATTGCTTCACCTTTTGATTTTTTAGCATATCGGATCTTCCATTTTTCTCATGTGAAGCTTTGGTGTTGGTAGGCATCTTTCTCCTTTGATCGACCCATTTAGTTCTTGTCCTCTTAGGTACTATCTTTGTTATTTTCCCTTTTTCTCCTCCACTTGGTTTATGCCATTGCTTTTTGTTTAAAGTCCTCAATCTTATGATTTCACCTTTTTGCACGTGAGAGGATTTGGTTGTGAACATCTTCTTCTTTCAACCACATTGCTTATTTTTGGACCATTGACCCTTTGACTTCATTGACTTCCCCTTACGTTGTCCAATTTGTTCACCCTTTGATTTCATTTCCTGCACATTTATAACACAAGGAGAACCATTTGGTACCCATCTCATCTTGGGTCCTTGGGGGTTAGTCATAGATTGCTTAGAGGCCTTTGGAACCCATTGCATATTATTTCTCATATTTAAATTTTTACGATAAAAGCATAAATGAGAAATATGTCCTAAATTACCACAATAATTACATGTAATGGATTTGGATGATGATATGATTTTTTCAAAATTATTTTCATGAAACTTGGAATTTTTAACTTCACATTGAAAAATTTCATTGTCAAACACTTTGCTTGATTTTTGAATATCAACATCCTTTTCAATTTCACATTCAAGCAAGGAATTTGAACAAATGGATTTTTCAATGTTACTATATTCAAAGAGTGCATCCTCAACTTGATTTTCAATATCAAAACAATTTTCAAAAATAGTTGAGGAGCTATTTTCTAAAAACATCTCTTTATCAAAAATATCTCCATTTTTCAAAATATCAATTTCATTTTCAATTAGAGATAATTTTTGTAGAGAGTCCAAGTTTTTATTTTCCAAAGATGTCAAATCATCATGCAAATCATTATATGCAAATTGTAGAGATTTAGAACAAGGACAGTTTGAAGTTACCTCATGGTCCTCATGATCCAAGTAGTCGGATGTTTTAATTTCATCTGCCATTGATTCCACATCCGAGTCACTTGATTCCTTCAGTGAGTCCATAAAGATTTCAAATATCCTCTCTAAGTCATCACAATCGCTTGTTGAGTTACTCCCCACGCTTTCACTTTCATTATTAGAATCTTCGTCTAGGGAGTTGGTCCTTTCACGTTCTATAACAACTTCTTGTTGTTCCTTCTCCTCTTTCCTGTGGACACTTACACTTTCAACAAGATCATTAGTAGCATAGTGTAGATGTAAAGTGTCCCAAATATCCTTAGAATTTTCACAATTTTCAATAATAGCAAATGCATCATGGTTCAAAGCATTTTTCAAAATATGCATAGCTTGAAAATTGAATGAAAAAGATTTTTCATCAAAATCATTTAAAACATGTTTTTGTTCAAAACCATTAAAAACAACATGCCATAAACGAAAACTAATTGATTGTAAAAATATTTTCATTCTAGCACTCAAATAATGAAAATTATTTCCATCAAAAAATGGTGCTTCATCGAATGAAAATCCGTCCATATTAAAATAAATTAAATATCCCAACGCTGCCAATCTACAAGGATCTTTAACTCAGGCTGTTAGGCCTTTACCAGAGCACGAAGCTCTGATACCAATTGTTAGAATTATTGATAGGATTGGCAGCTGACACCCAAGAGGGGGGGGGGGGGTGAATTGGGTGTTTACGAAAACATTGGTTTCAAATCGTTTTCAATAAAATTAAAGAGATTTTGCAGCGGAAAACAATATAATGTTGAAAATCGATTGCGCATAAGCGAATAATATTAATAATAATAGAAAAACTAATATGCGCGGATACGAATTAAATAAGAACAACGAAAACCGTTACCGCGCTTATTATTTTAAATTCGCTTAAAATAGATTATTACAAAATAGATGTTATGATGCGCAACAAATAAATATAATAGCGGAAAATAAAGAGATGAGGGATAGAAGAGATTGCACCGGAGATTTTATCCTGGTTCGGCAAACTCGGCCTACTCCAGTCCCCAAGCGACCCGCTTGAGCTTTTCACTAATATCCCAAAGACGCCTCGCGTCCCCAAGTACAACCAGAGCGCCCCGCAAGCTACTAGGAACCTCCTTTCGCCAGGGACCTCAAAACACAACTAGGAAAACCTTTCCTAGATTTTCTAGATAGCCTAACTACTAGGTGACCCACCGTTCGTCTAGCACTACCCAATACAGAAGGGTTCCTCACCCTACAACCACGAACGCAGCACGTCCGCACTAGGAGATTCACTCCCTAGTCTCTAAGGGTTACACACCCCTTACAACACTGGTTATGGTATGAGTGATCGGGTACAAGACCTATAGTGCACTCTCAATAGTGCAGATACAACAATATGAGGCCACTCTAACAAATATGTGTTCTAGAAAACACAGATACAACAATATAGCACTAGGATAATGAAGTCAAATGAAAAACGTTACAAGGCCAACACAAGGTTTTGTTTTCTTAAAAAAAATATCTTAACGTGAAGAACAGAGAATAGGAGAAGAAGAAAAAAAGCGTGAATGATCAGAGTTGTTCAAATGTAGAAGTGTTGAAATGATTTTGAAAAACAAATAAATAGAGTTAGTTTTGAAATCAAAATCAAATCAAAAAATAAAATAAAAGATTTAAGAATTAAAACCAAAGATTTGAAATTTGAATTTTGAATTTGAAAATAGAATCAGAATCAAATCAAAAACGATTTTGGAAATAAAATAATTTAAGTTTTAAAATCAAAACCAAATAAAAAAGATTTAGAAAATAAAACAAAGATTTGATTCTTAAAACAAATAAGGAATATTTTCAAAAATAAAATCAAATTCGAATTTTGAAAGTAAATCAGAATCAATTAAGTAAAAACAAATCAGGAAATAAATCAAAATGATTCTGACACGTTTTTCAATAAAACTTGAGGTAATCGATTACTTCAGGGAGGTAATCGATTATCCCTTTAAAAATAGAAACTTTGAAATTCATTTTAAAAACCAGTAATCGATTATCACATGCATGTAATCGATTACTTCACTTCTGCTTAATGTATGATGCAACACATATAATCGATTACCACTATTCTAATAATAGATTACAGAGCCTCTGATTTTTATATGATGCAACATCATGTAATCGATTATCTCACAGCAATAATCGATTACTTTGTCTCAGGAAAATATATGATGCAACAATTATAATCGATTACTTGAGCCAGGTAATCGATTACTCTCATAAGAAAGTAATGGATTAGCAAAGTTCACTTAATCGATTACAAGCTCTCTGATTTTTCTATGATGCAACAAAGTTAATCGATTAACTTAGGCAAATAATCGATTACTCTCTCTTGCATACATAAAAATATTCAGCGTTTTGTAACATCAGGTATTTTCACCAAAACTAAGATAGAAAAACTGATTTTCACAAAACTTCTTTTTCTTCTCCTTAATTATGAAAAATATATTTAGAAAAACTTATATTGGCCTTTTAACATAATATAAACCTTGACTTCATTACCTTACATGATGTCCTAAGGGAAAGGCTAAAATCTTCATTTGCTTGAATCTTCAACTTCATTTGCTTGAGTCTTCAACTTGAAGCTTAGACTTGAATGATGAAGATCTTGTGATTGCACTTGATATGAACTTGAGAATCTTGAGTTTGTTATCATCAAAACCATATAAAATATTTGCACTTGAAGTCCTTGGGAAAGCTTGACTTCCAACACCTTGTTGAGTTTGTTAAACTCTAAAGCTATTCTTTCTTTTGTTCCTTTTGGATGAGGGTATTGATCAAAGTTGCTCAATGCCTTACCCAATCTGCTATCTCAAGTGGAGACTCCTACAAATCTTCTTGTAGTTGTTTCCAAGGTATGTCTGAGTCGTTCTAATAAGGTATTAGACTTTGTTTATCTACCTATGTCATGATTACATTTGATCGTAAGCGCGGTTTGGGGAGCCAAAGGATCAAGTGATAATGATTAATGACGATAGAACAACCCTGTATTGGGATTCCCAAGTTTCGAATCAGGAATCCAATGGACCCATATGGATGCTTCTGGGCAGCAGTGAAGGAATAAGGGGGTCAAAGAAATCTTGGTTACAAGAAATGATGTCAGGTTCACCTTTGAGTAAAGCGATAGAGTTTGGAATCAAGTTAATTAATGAAACTGATTCTATCTCTACTACCCTTATGATATGATACCATCAGGAATGGTTAAATGGGAGAAACACGTAGAGAAGTTGCTAAAAGGATTGGTGGGACCAGGTTAAAGGAGTCTAAGCGTTTTCTAAGATTGATTGGCGATTGGATTAACCCCAATTCAGGATTCGAGGCAGGGATACACTTAAGGCTGCATTTTTGATCTCGATACGGACATTATGAGTAGGAAATAATGTCATTCGGATTGACTAATGCACCTGTTCTTTTATGGATTATAAGAACTGGACCTTTAGATTATATTTGGATTCGTTTGTGGTTTATCCTAAGAATCCGGAGGAGCATGAGGAACATCTCAGGATTGTGTTGAGAATCCTGCAAGAGGAGTAGTTGTGTGCTAAGCTCACCAAAGATGATTTTTGGTTGAGCGAAGTTAAGTTCTCAGGGCATGTGATCTTTAAAGTAAGAAGTTCTTAGGGCTGGTTGGGTACTATCGCCGGAGTATTTAAGGATTTTCTGAGATCGCATGGCCTCTGACCAAGTTGACTTGGAAAGATCAATTGATTGTATGAAATGATTGGATGTTGTTTAATTATGGTGGGGTAGTGTTGGATTATACCCCAATATAATATGATTAGTCCAAGAGGAATTATGGAAATTGTGAGTAGACTATGATTCAAATCATTTCAGTGATGAATTCAGTTGGAATCAAGGTATTAGATTATGATTAAATCCTATTTTGAGTTGGATTGGACGATGTAAAGAAAATGGTTTTTGAAAGTTCTTTGGTTTAATTTCTAAAACTATACTTCATAATCGGTTAGAGTTTCTTGTAACCGGTTAAAAACTGAAAGTTTAAAATAAAAATTTAAGTCAATTATGAATTAACTTTTGGCATCAATAAACATCTTCCTCCAATCCAAACTCAATGTGAATTACCTAAGTAAAATTTAAGGAAGGATTTAATGTGATTAAATAACTTAATGCCTTGATTCATCATTGAAATTGATTTAAGAGGATTGAATTATAATACTTACGGATTAATCGAGAGTTGAAATTAAGGAGCTACTCCAATTGGAGAAGTTAGAGGATTTAGCTGGACGATGCAAGAGAGACGATAAGCATTAAGATGAGAAGGTTGTGATTCATGAACAAGTTTGGAGTTCGAAAATGTGAATGACAATAAGAAGAGGAAGAGTCGAATGTAAAATAAAAGCGATGGATGGAGTTTCTTAAAGATTATGGCTTTGAGCTCCATTATCATCCTGGCAAAATAAACGCAGTTGCAGACGATTTGAGCTGAAAGGCTATTCGTGTGAGCTCAATGATGGTCAAGGAGGCTAATCAGATCGAGAAGTTCAGAGACCTAAGTCTGGCAATGCAAGCGGAACTATCTAGCCTTAGATGGGGAATGTTACAAATCACCAATGAATTCTGGATCAGATTCGTGAATTTCAACCAGGAAATGAGAAGTTAGATTTCTATGAAGAAACGAATGAGATTTAATCTTTGAAATTAAAGTCAGGGATTATGGATATTATAAAATATATTATGGAAGTGTTTTCTGGTACAACCTAGATGAGAAATCCAAAGGCATGAACTTCAAGAATAGATTACGTTCGAACTCAAGTTAGCTATCAACTATCAAGGAATAAGGAATTTATCGATGTTGGTAAGCATGTAAGAGGACTATGGGAAAGTACATGAATTTCATGCGAGAAATGTCTGATTTCAGAATAAGAAAAAGAATGATGAAATACAGGCTCTGTAACATCCCAAATTTTAAACCCAGATACAAATGAATTAATAATAATTTGGGATAATAGGGATAATATAAATAAAGCCATAAATAGGTATTAAAATAAGTGCACAAGCATTAGAAAAGATTAACAATAATAATAATAATGATTTAGAAAAGAAAGGAGCATTAAATTGGAATTAGGAACAGGCCAGAAAAATAGATAATTCGGTGTTAAAACATAACGTAGGTTAGAAAATCAAAATAAAATATTTAGGACTCAAAACAAAATTTCCACCGTTGGATATGAATATATGATTTTTAGGAAGTTTCTCCTCAAATTTGAGCAAGATCCGACGGTGAACGAAGAAGTTATGGCTATTTGAAGTTGGGGAGAAAATAGCTGAAAAATAGAAAAAATAAATAAATCAGGCATCTGGTAAAAGTATCCGGATACCAGCCAAAGTATCCGGATACTTCATGCAGAAACAACATAAAACGCGTTGAGTCTTCTTCTCCATTCATTCCCCTTTTGCTTTCTCTCTCTAGGGCTCAAAACCCCCCCATTTCCGCCCCTCCTCTTTCAACTCCGGCCTCCTCCTTCCTTCACCACCCAAAACCGCCGCCACCTCCTTGGATCTTCCTCCTTCCCCATAGGTCCGCCCTCTTTTTCTCTCTCCTCCTCTCACTTGATTCTCCATCTCCTCCTTGTCTCTCCACCGGAAACCGCAGCCACCACGGCCAGCCACCACGCCGGCCACCCACTACCCTCACAAACTCCTTTCTCTCTTTTTCTCTCTCCCTTTGGCCCTTTCTCTCTCTTCCCTCTTGGTTCCCTCTCTCCTTCCCCTTTTAGCCGAGCTTTCTCTCTCTCCTCCCGGTGTCGAAGAGCAACACCGTCACCGTGATCGAGATCGATTGTCCCCACCGTGCTTGGAATCGAAGATTGGGGAAACTTAGGATCAAGTTGGAGCCGAGCTAAAGCGTGGGTCGGGGAGTAAAGCGTCAGATTAAGGTTACCCCTCTCACTGTCATCGATTGAGGTAAGGGGTTTCATTACCAGTCCTTAAGGGGTGTATTTCTGGGTAGTTATATCTATCGCTAGGACCGGGGGAAATGTTAATTGTTAACGAACCTTAGAGTAACCCGCTAATAATGAAGAAAGATAGATGGAGTAAATAAGGGAATCAAATAGTGATGAATAAAAAAGATAGGTAACAGAATAACTAATCAATTAGATAGGTAGGGTGTGGCAAAGGAATAGAAATGGTGAATAGGGAAATAAATTTAGAAATGAACAAATGAGAGTAAAGAGATAAATAAACGGAATTAAATAAAGAAAGTGTAAGAATGAGTTGAGAACTAAATTAGGACAAAATAAGGTTAATAGAAATAAATGGAGAGAATGAGTAATTAGCCATGAGAGGAAAGAAATAAACGGAAAATAAGAAAGAGAGAGTTAACGAAAAAAAGAAATAATATAATTGGTTCTAAATGCATGAGCTAGGTATTATTAAATATGAGTGATGTAGGAAAAAGAAACAAAGGAAGAGAAGAAGAAAAAGAAAAGAAAGGGAATGGAATTAATTAAGAGTTAGTAACAAGAGTTAAAATATAAAGCATATGACCAAGTTAGGTAGAGTTAATTAAAAGTAAGAATAAATTAGTAAAGAGAAATATTGAAAATAGTGGAAAATAAATAATGTGATAATAAGTCCTCAAGTAACGGAATGAGTGAAAAGAGAATGATACAGTGAACCAGAAAAAGAGACTAAGAAAAAGAAAAAAAAAGAGAAAGAAAAGGTAAGAGAAAGAAGGGTGTAAACATCCGATGCGGGCCTGAGAAGGCGTATCGGCATCGATGCGAGCCTGTGAGGGCGTGTCGATCGAAAAGGAAAGATGAAAGTCCGATGCGGGCCTGACAAGGCGTATCGGCACCGATGCGAGCCTGTGAGGGCGTGTCGATTAAAAAGGAAAAGTGGAAGTCCGATGCGGGCCTGAGAAGGCGTATCGGCATCGATGCGAGCTTGTGAGGGCGTGTCGATTAGAAAGGAAAGATGGAAGTCCGATGCGGGCCTGAGAAGGCGTATCGGCATCGATGCGAGCCTGTGAGGGCGTGTCGATTAAAAAGAATATCAATGGAAAATGGATAAAGGATATGGAGTGTATGCAGATCACTGATTTGTGGTTGCATACACTGTGCGTAGATCTCTGATTTGAGGTTACGTATAAGGGAAAAAGGAATAAAGGAAAATGGAAAGGATAAAGGGTAATGAGAATGAAAATAAAAAGGAAGTTAAAATGGAAATACAAATGGAAAATGAGAATAAAAAGGAAAATAACGAAAGTAATGAGGAACAAGAATAATTAGAGGTTAGGGATTATCTAAAAGAAAACAATTAGAGAGAAAATGAATTGGAAACAGTTAGGAGGTAAAAAGGAAAGAAGAACATGAATTGAGTAGCATAGCATAGGCTTGAATGGTCTTGGTGTGTCATATATATCTGCTTAGAAATCTCTCTTTTAAGTTCTGTGTGATGCTTCCCCTGTGTGGTTAATATTTTTCAGGTACACAAGTGGAGCATACACCAGTGCTGGCCGAGCAGGATTTTAAGTTCCACTACGTGGAATGTATTTTACATATTTTGAGTGGATAATTATTTAATGTAATTTATAATATGAATTAGTAACCTGCCCTGAAACTTGTACCAATTGGGCATTAGGATTTGTTATGACTTTTAATCTGTTGTTTATGTTTTTAAACAATTCTCGACTGACAGGTTTTTAGAAGAAAAATTTTGGGAAGTCCGGAAAACAGAGGAAACTCTGCCGGATTTTCGTAAAACCTTTTATAAGAAATTAAAATCAAAAATGAATTTTCAAACTCCGATTTTAATAAAACCTAAAAATTTCTAATAAAAGTGAGAGTGTTACATTTTGGTATCAAAGCAGTTTTTCCTCGGCCTTTGGAGTGTGGACTCACATCTCCGATGGTTACTCACCAAGCGAGTAACTGATTCGTCTAGTAAGAGTCTAAGTCTAGGAATAGGATATTTAGGTTAGTGATTAAGTATTCAGTCTTTAACTGACTGTTCCCTTCATGACCTAACAGTATGGTAGGGCGACGTGCCAAAAATGAGCGGATGACTGATATATTGGAGAACCTGATTCAAATGAATCAGAATCAGGCCCGAATGCAACAAAACCAAGCTGAAAACATCGCAGCAGCCGCCGCCGCAGCAGCAGCAGCATTGAATCCACCACCCACTCCTGTCGAAATTGACTGGATGGCTCGATTTAGGAAATGCGAACCGCCTAGGTTCGAAGGAGGTTATAATCCGGATGGAGCTCAGCGATGGCTCAAGGAAATTGAGAAGATCCTTCGCACCATGGCGCCACCTGCTGAACAAACTGTGTTGCTAGCGCAGTATATGTTGACTGATGAAGCAGAGTATTGGTGGGAACGAGTGCGAAGAGAATTGGAGGCAGCTAAACAGGATATCACTTTTGATCTGTTTAAGGCTCACTTCCTGGGAAGGTATTTTCCTGAAGATGTTCGTAGGGAAAAGGAGATCGCTTTTCTGCATCTGGAGCAAGGAAGTATGAATGTCGGTGAATATGCGGCACAATTTGAAGATCTGATTTGCTATTCTGGCAGTTATCGGGATGCAGACGAACGCACCAAGTGTATTAAATTTGAAGTAGGTCTCAATGCCAAGATTCAGACTATCTTTGTGCACCAGGGTATAGCTAACCTCTCTCAGTTGGTGAATATGACTAGCGCTTATGAGAAGAGTTTGAATCAGCGTGAAGCAGAGAAAAGGAGCAAGATTATACCGAATGAAGTAGGTCTTAACAGGGGTAAGGAATTGGCTCATGAATCAAACCCACGCTTTGACATCAACACTATGGAAGTAGTACCGAGGGACGTGGCCTTTAATGTGAATGCCCTGAGAACCAGGCCACCATGCCCACTATGTGGGGGAGTCCATCGGAAACTGTGCCTGATGTTGAAACAACACAGAAAACAGGGTCTCTGCTATATGTGCGGACAACCGGGACACATTGGGGCGAACTGTCCGAGACGTATCGGAGAAGGGAGCGAATAAACTAATCCAAGGTACTTTTCATATTAATGCTGCATCAACTAGTTACTTTAGCGTCCTTGCCTAGAGTAAGTGTGAGTAGTGTGATCTAGAAGGAGTCGATAAGTGTTAAAACCTTAGCTAGAAATTTCACCAAGCTCAATTGTGATAGTGTCGTCCTCTAATAGAGTGTAAGGTCAGGATTGGTCATCCTTTCTCTTGCACCTGTTAAAAGATAGTGCTATCATTCAATAACGCAGTGATGTACAGTTGATAAATGTGAGATTGGGACTGACCACCTCGGTCTTCGCATTTATTGACATGTTATATTATTGCAATCATCTAGTTGAGATCCGAACAAACCATTTAGGAATTCTATCCCTGTCGAAAGCCCGATTGAACTCTAATCCTATAGGATCTTTACCAAGACTCGTGAACAGTGATTCACAAACCAACCTCCTTCAAGACACTCTTATTTTATATCTCTACCGAGAACATCCAACTAAATGATCGAACCACCCTTCTAACTCGTATGAGAACTTAGCCGTATGCGTAAGTATGAAGAGCCTAGCTAGTCAATTCTTGGAATCAACCCAGTTTCCTCCCTGCTTTCGACTTACTCAGGTATGTTGATACGAAGTGGGGGAGACTTGATGACTCAATTTCGGATCCTACACGAGCGGCAATAACTCGTAATCATACCGTAAGCCATAGGACTACTAAACAGATAATTCCAAACATGTCGCGGAGAATCGAATGAGGGTTAAACTAGAGATAAAACAAGACCCCCCCCAAAATAACACCGAAATGAGAAGCAACAACTAGACCTTGACCTTGACCCTCAAGTGGAATCGATCTCTAGGAATTCTTTTACCGAATTGGAATTATTAAACGAATGAGAAGGAAGTAGCATCGAAGTAGAATGCAAACGCGGTGAAGATTGAAGTTAAGAGTGACTTTGCTAGACTCACTTGAAGGAGTAAAAGGTGAACGGGATAAAAGTGAAGTCACAAAGTGGGAATCAAGACGTTACGTTGGAACACCGCAAGTGATATTATAAGTCTTTTGGGACTCGGTGCGTTTGATAGGACCCCGAGTAACCGAGACCAATCAATTAACCGTAAATCCATAGAAAACGCATCCTTCGACGGCTCTCTGCTGAAAAGGCACACTTTGGGGATAATCTCCATTGTCTTTTTGCTTGACATGTATCCAGTCCATCCTGGGTCATCTTGCAAAGACCATGAGACTCATTCTTGAGTGCTTCATGTTTCTTCTTTTCATCTTCACTCTCTTCAAGCTTCAAGCATCTCAGATGCAAAGGTGAGAAATTGCCAAGTCGTAGAAACCCGGCGTAGTTCTATGCTTACCGGTAGATAGTCACCCACGTGTCCTCTTCTCAGCCTTGGATACCGGTAAGGAACTTGCGTACTCTATTATGAGAAACGAACGAGCATACCCCCCTAGCATAGATATAATCAAGTGTGTCGATGATAAGTGGGGGAGGATTTCAATCCAAGGAATGGGAGATGGAACTTTAATAATAAGAAAACTGACGATGCTACACCGATAGAGTTAGTACGTGGTGCTAGAAGGCAGACGTTGGAATAGGCATGCCCTAACCGCATACGGAGCGGAAAGTAAAAACCGAAGGGAAGTGAAAACCGTGGTCCGAAGCTTACCAATGGGATGGTTCTCCATTTGAAGGAATTGAACATAATTTCGGGGACGAAATTCTAATAAGTTGCGGAGAAATGTAACATCCCAAATTTTAAACCCATATACAAATGAATTAATAATAATCTGGGATAATAGGGATAATATAAATAAAGCCATAAATAGGTATTAAAATAAGTGCACAAGCATTAGAAAAGATTAATAATAATAATAATGATTTAGAAAAGAAAGGAGCATTAAATTGGAATTAGGAACAGGCCAGAAAAATAGATAATTCGGTGTTAAAACATAACGTAGGTTAGAAAATCAAAATAAAAGATTTAGGACTCAAAACAAAATTTCCACCGTTGGATATGAAGATATGATTTTTAGGAAGTTGCTCCTCAAATTTGAGCAAGATCCGACGGTGAACGAAGAAGTTATGGCTATTTGAAGTTGGGGAGAAAATAGCTGAAAAATAGAAAAAATAAATAAATCAGGCATCTGGTAAAAGTATCCGGATACTTCGTGCAGAAACAACATAAAACGCGTTGAGTCTTCTTCTCCATTCATTCCCCTTTTGCTTTCTCTCTCTAGGGCTCAAACCCCCCCCCATTTCCGCCCCTCCTCTTTCAACTCCGGCCTCCTCCTTCCTTCACCACCCAAAACCGCCGCCACCTCCTTGGCTCTTCCTCCTTCCCCATAGATCCGCCCTCTTTCTCTCTCTCCTCCTCTCACTTGATTCTCCCTCTCCTCCTTGTCTCTCCACCGGAAACCGCAGCCACCACGGCCAGCCACCACGCCGGCCACCCACTACCCACACAAACTCCTTTCTCTCTTTTTCTCTCTCCCTTTGGACCTTTCTCTCTCTTCCCTCTTGGTTCCCTCTCTCCTTCCCCTTTTAGCCGAGCTTTCTCTCTCTCCTCCCGGTGTCGAAGAGAAACACTGTCACCGTGATCGAGATCGATTGTCCCCACCGTGCTTGGAATCGAAGATTGGGGAAACTTAGGATCAAGTTGGAGCCGAGCTAAAGCGTGGGTCGGGGAGTAAAGCGTCAGATTAAGGTTACCCCTCTCACTGTCATCGATTGAGGTAAGGGGTTTCATTACCAGTCCTTAAGGGGTGTATTTCTGGGTAGTTATATCTATCGCTAGGACCGGGGGAAATGTTAATTGTTAACGAACCTTAGAGTAACCCGCTAATAATGAAGAAAGATAGATGGAGTAAATAAGGGAATCAAATAGTGATGAATAAAAAAGATAGGTAACAGAATAACTAATCAATTAGATTGGTAGGGTGTGGCAAAGGAATAGAAATGGTGAATAGGGAAATAAATTTAGAAATGAACAAATGAGAGTAAAGAGATAAATAAACGGAATTAAATAAAGAAAGTGTAAGAATGAGTTGAGAACTAAATTAGGACAAAATAAGGTTAATAGAAATAAATGGAGAGAATGAGTAATTAGCCATGAGAGGAAAGAAATAAACGGAAAATAAGAAAGAGAGAGTTAACGAAAAAAAGAAATAATATAATTGGTTCTAAATGCATGAGCTAGGTATTATTAAATATGAGTGATGTAGGAAAAAGAAACAAAGGAAGAGAAGAAGAAAAAGAAAAGAAAGGGAATGGAATTAATTAAGAGTTAGTAACAAGAGTTAAAATATAAAGCATATGACCAAGTTAGGTAGAGTTAATTAAAAGTAAGAATAAATTAGTAAAGAGAAATATTGAAAATAGTGGAAAATAAATAATGTGATAATAAGTCCTCAAGTAACGGAATGAGAGAAAAGAGAATGATACAGTGAACCAGAAAAAGAGACTAAGAAAAAGAAAAAAAAAAGAGAAAGAAAAGGTAAGAGAAATAAAGGTAAAAGATAAACATCCGATGCGGGCCTGAGAAGGCGTATCGGCATCGAGCCTGTGAGGGCGTGTCGATCGAAAAGGAAAGATGAAAGTCCGATGCAGGCCTGAGAAGGCGTATCGGCACCGATGCGAGCTTGTGAGGGTGTGTCGATTAAAAAGGAAAAGTGGAAGTCCGATGCGGGCCTGAAAAGGCGTATCGGCAGCGATGCGAGATTGTGAGGGCGTGTCGATTAGAAAGGAAAGATGGAAGTCCGATGCGGGCCTGAGAAGGCGTATCGGCATCGATGCGAGCCTGTGAGGGCGTGTCGATTAAAAAGAATATGAATGGAAAATGGATAAAGGATATGGAGTGTATGCAGATTGTAACACTCTCACTTTTATTAGTAAATTTTGGGTTTTATTAAAACCGGAGTTTGAAAATTTATTTTAATACTTAAATTTCTTTAAAAGGTTTTACGAAAATCCGGCAGAGTTTCCTCTGTTTTCCGGACTTCCTAAAAATTTTCTTCTAAAACCTGTCAGTCCAGAATTGTTTGAAAACGTAAACAACAACAGTTTAATAGTTATAATAGATCCTAACGCCCGATGGATACAAATTTCAGGGCAAGCTACTAGTTCATAATTAATTTACAAAAAATAATTATCCACTCCAAAATATGTCAAATACATTCCACGTAGTGGAACTTAAAATCCTGCTCGGCCAGCACTGGTGTATGCTCCACTTGTGTACCTGAAAAATATTAACCACACAGGGGAAGCATCACACAGAACTTAAAAAGGAGATTTCTAAGCAGATATATACGACACGCCAAAAACCATTCAAGCCTATGATATCCTACTCAATTCATGTTCTTCTTTCTTTTTTTACCTCCTAACTATTCCCAATTCTTTTTCTTTCTAATTGTTCTCTTTTAGATAATCCCTAATCTCTATTTATTTCTGTTCCTCATTGCTTTCGGTACTTTCCATTTTATTCTCATTTTCCATTTGTATTTCCATTTTAAATTCCTTTTTATTTCATTCTCATTACCCTTTATTCTTTCCATTTTCCTTTATTACTTTTTCCAATATGTGTAACCTCAATCAGAGATCTACACCTTATTTATTTACGAGGTATGCAACCACAAGCAGATGATCTGTATACCCCCACAATCTTATTTACGATGCATGCAACCACAAGCAGATGATCTGCATGCACCCACAATTTATTTACGACGTATGCAACCACAAGCAGATGATCTGTATACGCCCACTTTTTATTTGAGATATATGCAACCACAAGCAGATGATCTGCATATATCCACAATCTTATTTACGATGTATGCAACCACAAGCAGATGATCTGCATACACCCACTATCTATTTACTATGCATGCAACCACAAGCAGATGATCTGCATGCACCCACAATTATTTACGACGTATGCAACCACAAGCAGATGATCTGCATACGCCCACTTTTTATTTAAGATATATGCAACCACAAGCAGATGATCTGCATATATCCATAATCTTATTTACGATGCATGCAACCACAAGCAGATGATCTGCATGCACCCACAATTTTTACGACGTATGCAACCACAAGCAGATGATCTGCATACGCCCGCCTTTTATTTAAGATATATGCAACCACAAGCAGATGATCTGCATATATCCATAATCTAATTTACGATGTATGCAACCACAAGCAGATGATCTGCATACATCCTTAGCCTCTTTCCTTTTTGTTTTCCATCTTTCCTTGTTATTTTTCATTATTAATTTACCTCAGTCTTTTCTCTTTTACTTTGAGTTCCTTAGTTCTCTTTTTCTGGTTCACTAAATCATTCTCTTTTCGCTCATTCCGTTACTTAAGGGCTTATTATCATATTATTTATTTTCCACTATTTTCAATATTTCTCTTTAATGATTTATTCTTACTTTTATTTAACTCTTAATTAATTCCATTCCCTTTCTTTTCTTTTTCTTCTTCTCTTCCTTTGTTTCTTTTTCCTACATCACTCATATTTAATAATACCTAGTTCATGCATTTAGAACCACTTATATCATTTCTTATTTCTCTTTTTATTTGTTAACTCTCTCGTTCTTATTTTCCGTTTACTTCTTTCCTCTAATGGCTAATTACTCATTCACTCCATTTATTTCTCTTAACTTTAGTTTATCCTAATTTAGTTCTCAACTCATTCTTACATTTTCTTTATTTAGTACCGGCTCTCCCTAGTTAATTTCTAATTTCTCCCTTTACTCACTTACGCTACTCACTCGTTCTCATCATTCTGATTATTTATTTCTTTCTTATTATTCCATTTATTTCGTTGCTAATCATTTCAACTCTTCTTTAACTAAATTTTCTTTTCTAATTATCTTCCTTCACTATTAGCGGGCTACTCTAAGGTTCATTAACAAATAACATTTCCCCCGGTCCTAGCGATAGATATAACTACCCAGAAATACACCACTTAAGGACTGGTAATGAAACCCCTTACCTCAATCGATGACAGTGAGAGGGGTAACCTTAGCCTGACGCTTTACTCCCCGTCTTACGCTCTAGCTCGGCTCCAATTTGATCCTAAGCTTCCACAATCTTCGATTCCAAGCACGGTGGGGACAATCGATCTCGATCACAGTGACGGTGTTGCTCCTCGTTGTTTGCGAACGATCGCGGCCGGATCGAGGCCCAAGCTTCAAGCCTCGGAGTACCAAACACAAGCCCGGTGCGAATCACGATCGGTATCAGCGTCGGTGAGATCCGGCGAGGAGAGAGAAACCTAAAGGGAGGAGGAAGAAAGAAAGGGAACTCAATCAATAGGGAAAGGGAGAGGAAGAAGAGCTCATGGTGGTGGTGGTGGGTGGTGGTTCGTGGTGGTGGCCACGGTGGGGTATGGTGGTTTGTGGTGGTGGCTATGGTGTGGTGCGGTGGTGGAGGAAAAGGAGGAGAGAGAGAAGGAGAGAGAGACGGAATCAAGAGTGAGGAGAGAGGGAGACACTCATGGTGATGATGGTGGGCTTGGCGGTGGCGGCTGGTGGTGGTGGCTGGTGTTGCTGGGGTGCTTGGGGGGCTGCTGGACGGAGGTGGGTGAGGGAGTGTGAAGAGAGGGTTGGAAAATGAGGGAGGAGGGAGGCAGACGCACCATTTTATGGTGCTGGTGCGTGAAACACGCACCCGCGCGCCTGGCCGCGGAGAGGCGTGCGCCTGCGCGCGCTGGGGATCTGGTCGCGCGCCTCGGCGAGTCGTGCATGCGCCTGGGCGAATTTCTCACGAGTTTGGTGCACCTGATGCACACCGGTGCGCCTGGGCATGCACCAGTGGCGCCAGACTTCGATTCGTCATAACTTTTTCGTTAACCGTCGGATCGGGCCCAAATTTTTGGACAAGCTTCTTAACCCCTCATACATCATATCCAACGGTGGAATTTAATTTCTTAACATCCTATAATAAATTCCTAATTTCTCTTTTCGGTTGATTTCTAACACTTAAAACGCCGATTTAACCCGCGATTTCGATGAGATAATTTTGCCCGTTGCCTCAAATGTCTCCTACACCACCCCTAGTACTTAAAATGGCTGCTCACCTAGATCACAAAATTCGTTAAGAAATTAATCTACCCATTCTTTCCACTTTAATTCCATTAATTCATTAATTATTGCTTGGAATTAAATTAGGGATGTTACACAGATCACTGATTTGTGGTTGCATACACTGTGCGTAGATCTCTGATTTGAGGTTACGTATAAGGGAAAAAGGAATAAAGGAAAATGGAAAGGATAAAGGGTAATGAGAATGAAAATAAAAAGGAAGTTGAAATGGAAATACAAATGGAAAATGAGAATAAAAAGGAAAATAACGAAAGTAATGAGGAACAAGAATAATTAGAGGTTAGGGATTATCTAAAAGAAAACAATTAGAAAGAAAATAAATTGGAAACAGTTAGGAGGTAATAAGGAAAGAAGAACATGAATTGAGTAGCATAGCATAGGCTTGAATGGTCTTGGTGTGTCGTATATATCTGCTTAGAAATCTCTCTTTTAAGTTCTGTGTGATGCTTCCCCTGTGTGGTTAATATTTTTCAGGTACACAAGTGGAGCATACACCAGTGCTGGCCGAGCAGGATTTTAAGTTCCACTACGTGGAATGTATTTTACATATTTTGAGTGGATAATTATTTAATGTAATTTATAATATGAATTAGTAACCTGCCCTGAAACTTGCACCAATTGGGCATTAGGATTTGTTATGACTTTTAATCTGTTGTTGTTTATGTTTTTAAACAATTCTGGACTGACAGGTTTTTAGAAGAAAATTTTTGGGAAGTCCAGAAAACAGAGGAAACTCTGCCGGATTTTCGTAAAACCTTTTATAAGAAATTAAAATCAAAAATGAATTTTCAAACTCCGATTTTAATAAAACCTAAAAATTTCTAATAAAAGTGAGAGTGTTACATTTTGGTATCAAAGCAGTTTTTCCTCGGCCTTTGGAGTGTGGACTCACATCTCCGATGGTTACTCACCAAGCGAGTAACTGATTCGTCTAGTAAGAGTCTAAGTCTAGGAATAAGATATTTAGGTTAGTGATTAAGTATTCAGTCTTTAACTGACTGTTCCCTTCATGACCTAACAGTATGGTTGGGCGACGTGCCAAAAATGAGCGGATGACTGCTACATTGGAGAACCTGATTCAAATGAATCAGAATCAGGCCCGAATGCAACAAAACCAAGCTGAAAACATCGCAGCAGCCGCCGCCACAGCAGCAACAACATTGAATCCACCACCCACTCCTGTCGAAATTGACTGGATGGCTCGATTTAGGAAATGCGAACCGCCTAGGTTCGAAGGAGGTTATAATCCGGATGGAGCTCAGCGATGGCTCAAGGAAATTGAGAAGATCCTTCGCACCATGGCACCACCTGCTGAACAAACTGTGTTGCTAGCGCAGTATATGTTGACTGATGAAGCAGAGTATTGGTGGGAACGAGTGCGAAGAGAATTGGAGGCAGCTAAACAGGATATCACTTTTGATCTGTTTAAGGCTCACTTCCTGGGAATGTATTTTCCTGAAGATGTTCGTAGGGAAAAGGAGATCGCTTTTCTGCATCTGGAGCAAGGAAGTATGAATGTCGGTGAATATGCGGCACAATTTGAAGATCTGATTCGCTATTCTGGCAGTTATCGGGATGTAGACGAACGCACCAAGTGTATTAAATTTGATGTAGGTCTCAATGCCAAGATTCGGACTATCTTTGTGCACCAGGGTATAGCTAACGTCTCTCAGCTGGTGAATATGACTAGCGCTTATGAGAAGAGTTTGAATCAGCGTGAAGCAGAGAAAAGGAGCAAGATTATACCGAATGAAGTAGGTCTTAACAGGGGTAAGGAATTGGCTCATGAATCAGACCCACGCTTTGACATCAACACTATGGAAGTAGTACCGAGGGACGTGGCCTTTAATGTGAATGCCCCGAGAACCAGGCCACCATGCCCACTATGTAGGGGAGTCCATCGGAAACTGTGCCTGATGTTGAAACAACACAGAAAACAGGGTCTCTGCTATATGTGCGGACAACCGGGACACATTGGGGCGAACTGTCCGAGACGTATCGAAGAAGGGAGCGAATAAACTAATCCAAGGTACTTTTCATTTTAATGCTGCATCAACTAGTTACTTTAGCGTCCTTGCCTAGAGTAAGTGTGAGTAATGTGATCTAGAAGGAGTCGATAAGTGTTAAAACCTTAGCTAGAAATTTCACCAAGCTCAATTGTGATAGTGTCGTCCTCTAATAGAGTGTAAGGTCAGGATTGGTCATCCTTTCTCTTGCACCTGTTAAAAGATAATGCTATCATTCAATAACGCAGTGATGTACAGTTGATAAATGTGAGATTGGGACTGACCACCTCGGTCTTCGCATTTATTGACATGTTATATTATTGCAATCATCTAGTTGAGATCCGAACAAACCATTTAGGAATTCTATCTCTGTCGAAAGCCCGATTGAACTCTAATCCTATAGGATCTTTACCAAGACTCGTGAACAGTGATTCACAAACCAACCTCCTTCAAGACACTCTTATTTTATATCTCTACCGAGAACATCCAACTAAATGATCGAACCACCCTTCTAACTCGTATGGGAACTTAGCCGTATGCGTAAGTATGAAGAGCCTAGCTAGTCAATTCTTGGAATCAACCCAGTTTCCTCCCTGCTTTGGACTTACTCAGGTATGTTGATACTAAGTGGGGGAGACTTGATGACTCAATTTCGGATCCTACACGAGCGGCAATAACTCGTAATCATACCGTAAGCCATAGGACTACTAAACAGATAATTCCAAACATGTCGCGGAGAATCGAATGAGGGTTAAACTGGAGATAAAACAAGACCCCCCCCAAAATAACACCGAAATGAGAAGTGTAAATTCAATGCTCCTAATTATGGTGATTATATTTTGATGATGACAAAATAATTAACAAATCATTCCTTGAAGATATTGCAACATCAACATCAACAAGAAGTCAAGAAAAGAAGACAAGTGCCCAATCATTCTCAATCAAATATTAATTGTAAATTTCTAATTTATGTTGAGAGTGGTTGAGAGTGGGTAGAAATAGTTAGTCTCTTATAGAAATAAATTTTTATATGATTATTAAGTTGAGATTGACCAAAATTAATACTTGAGAAGAAAAATAAAATTGAAAAATATTTTTTCCATATCTGATCAAAATACTCGAGTATTTTGATAAAGACTCGAGTATATACTCGAGTATTTATAGAAAAACTCGAGTATTTGTGCCAGGTCAGCAAATATGACCGTTAGTCTTGTTCGTGCACCAATTCACTCGTGACCGACCAAAAAGACTCGAGTATTTACCAAAAGACTCGAGTATTTTTGTCCAGTCAGCAAAAATGAACGTTGGAGAGACTCAAAAACCCATTGAGGGCATTTGAGTCTCATCCAACCCAAGAGAGAATTCTGAACCTTATTGTAAAATTTCTCTTTGAATTTGTGCAAGAACAAAAGACAACAAGATCATATTGATTCAAGCTTTCATAATTTCCTCTTCTCAAGTGTTAATTCCCAAAAAGCTCAACTTCTCACTCATATTGTCATTTTATTCCAAGTTGAGTTTTAGGCCTCAATTCTTACATTGAGCTGTGCTTATTTGTGCTAATCCATTGTGAGATTAGTAATACACATACAAAAAGCTTGATTATTCAAAGTCTTGGATTGTTCCCAAGCAAACCCTAAGTGGCTTAGGGTGTTGGAAGTCTTGAGAGGTTCTCAAGCACAAGACTAGGAGGTTCCTAGCCCGGTGGAGTTTCTTGAAGGGAGTTCAAGGAAGCTTTGTGAAGAGTTCTTCAATCACCGGAATCAAATTGGGGTAGAAATCAAGAGTTTGGTACACTCTTGAAAGGGTTAGGTTGAGTGAGGCCATTCTCAAGCAATCCTTTGTAATTTCTAACAATTTGATTATTAGTAGAAACTCCTAAGTGATTAGGAGGACTGGATGTAGCTCATTGTTGGAGTGAACCAGGATAAAATTGCTTGAATGTTGGTTTATTGTTTTTAATCTACTTTCTAGCTCAATAGACTTAAGTCATTTCAATCAATTAGGATTTATACAATTAGGTAGCAAGTTCAAGGAATCTTTGTGTTTAAAAGTTATTTAGATTGCTTGCTATTCTGTTGGATAAGTTCCTGTTTAATATTGAATTGATTTGAGTTAAAATTGCTGAATTTTCGTTTCTGGTTTTTCTGCTATCTGATAGGAAAAACTCGAGTATTTCAGAAAAGACTCGAGTTGTTCATCACTGAAAAACTCGAGTATTTCACAAAAGACTCGAGTCTTTTGTGTCTGATTCCAGAAAATTCAGTCTTAGCTCCATTCTTCAATTACCAATCCAAGCTTGTCGTGCACATTCTAGGTGAATGTACGAATTGTTGTATACCTAGGAATACAACGCACTGTTGAGTGCTGGGTTGTCAGGGATGGACATCAAAGAGTGACATAGTATGATGAAGATAGGCTTGAGAGCTAAAGTCATGCATCATGCCACTCATTTAAATTAATTGTGATAAATGAAATAAGTGTGAGCATCCTATGTGCATTCATTAACTGCTAAGTGTTATATGTGATTGTTGTTAATTGATGCATATTACATATTCATATTGCACAATTTATTCTCTATTGGTTATGTGTATAGAATTGCTTACCCCTATGCCCTTGTAGGTGATGTCTCGTTACATTGCTTGCATCGAGATCCGGCCACTTCCTAGTGGCACATGGATCTATGAGGACCATCGCGCGGCGTTCGAGGGTGAGGTAGAGATTACCTTCTACCACCCGAACCCGTTGATCCGATTCCGTCCTCGTAGATTTAGGATTCCCATCATATACACTATGCATGTACCCCCGTTTTACACTTACCATGGACCACCTCCCACGCGACCAGCTCACTCTTACCATAGTTTTCGTTTTCGACCTACCCGCTCTCACCCTTTTACTTCGAGAGTCGTCCGCGAGGAGACTCCCCCTTCTGATCCGAGGAGCCCAGTCAGGGTTTCACCATCACCTGACCCGGTACCCAGTGGTAGGGTACACTCTCCCTCGGATGAGATCGAGGAGGATCCGGTGGAGGACGAGAGTGGGAGCGAGCCTGTCGTGCATTCTACTGGGAGTTATTGGAGGGACGATGATCCCTAGGTATATGCATATGGTATGTGATGAGGATCAGTGGGTCCGATGTGTGGATGCTGCGGAGGAGACTTGCTGCTGCTGCTGTGTTGATGATGATGCTACTAACTTACTACTTATGTTTCTTTGAGACTGCTGCTATCACTACTACTACATCTGGTGATGCCAGATCTACGTGACCACCCTTGGAGTTTATGTTTTGGTTATGGACATATATTGTAGATATACTTTTGGAGTACTCTAGGGGTTTAGATACACTATTATGTAGATCTGTTTATGGGCTTGTATATGTTGGATCTTGGAGACTTTGATTATGGGACTATGTACTCACTACTCTTCATATATATATATATATATATATATATATTGAAAACTTATGTTTATCTTACCATTAAATCGCATAGTCCGATAAATTCCGCTTTACTCTGATTTAATCTACTTAAGAGCTCGGCTATAAATATTATTTGATGGTATTAGTTTTATCGAACAAAGCATGGGTAACTTTGATTACTTGTATGATACAAAGATGTTTCCAAAGAGCGAATGTTACCCTATTTGTGAAAAGGTTTTAGAGATCGCCGAACTCGATACAAATGTTTTGAAATGGTTTAAAGTTTATTCTCCAAGAATTCCAAATGACGATTTGTGCACCCGCTTTGAAATAAAATTTTATTTCGGTTATTTTCTTAACACTCACAAGTCCATACATTATCCAATATGAAAGCTTAATTACTATATTATATTTGGGTAATTCGGAAGGGTGTCACAATAGCATTATCTTTTAACAGATGCAAGAGAAAGGATGACCAATCCTGACCTTACACTCTATTAGAGAACGACACTATCACAAGGTTTTTGGTTAGGTCTCTCATTACGGTCTTATAACTAAGTAAGGGTTTTCCTACGTGTTCCATTAGATGGTACTGAAGATTGAATTAAAGATGAATCTTTCCTAGGTTTCACAACGTCTAGAAATACAGGATTAGGAACTTAAAATTCCAAGAGAATTGATTTAGGAGGTTCTACTCTGAAACTTAATAGAGATGCAGATTGATAGTTTCTAAAATGCTTATCTAAATTTTTGAATTGTCTCGTACCTTTGGTTAGCTTGGCCCTGATCTCCTTATGTAGCTGGACCGTAGACCTCGAGGGTGTGGACCAGGAAACTGATATTGTCGGAATGTGAGGTTGAGACGTCCAGGACGAAGTCCTGTGTCATTGAGTAATCCCTCTGGGGCTGTGTCTGGTATGATTGCTGTAACACCCCGATTTGGCAACTTGAAAACCACAACTGGAATAGTGAAAATCTGGGCCCATTTTTTTTTTAAACATGTGTCATACAAGATGAGAACAATTAGACTTTCCAAAACATAGTTGAATTTAAAACTCATGTTCTCACTTCGCATGCACCTTTCAAGTTCCAAACCGAGATGTCACAAGACACCGCACTTTGAAACTTGTTTTCAAAACCTTGTTTAAAACACGGCCTGTTTACTCCTTTCGAAACCTTAGTACTAAAATAAACTTTAATTTGGGTTACAGCACTATAGAGCCAGGACTTTAAGTAACTTGCAATGGAAATACAAAACTCTGAGAGGGGATTACCTAACTTCTAGTCATCGCCACTAATGCTTCCGCCGCGCTACTCTGATTCTTGGGTCGTCACACCCTCGGGTCGCATGCAGCGTCATCCTCAGTAGTATTACTTCAATGGAGAAGCTCCTATCTCCCGAATAAGCTGGAACTTCTCTATGTTTTCCATCTAAGGCCATACAGAAATTTCCCGATTCCAAACAGACATATAGGAGAGAGTGAGCTACCCAAAACATGTAATGTCGACTATGTGGATTTACAATAGGCAATTATTAAGATAAGACAGTAAATAACAAACAAAACATCTAAACAAACACAATCATCATCATCACATAAACACCATCTCATCATTACTTCTCAAGACTCATTCCATACTCAACACTTCATACCATTTTCATTCTTTTCCTTTTCAATCTTTATGTGTATTAAGTCTTATCATCACAGTTCACTCAATGACTTGGGGAACCATCATTGAGGAAAAACGTCTCTCACGTCTACATCTCCTCGGTCATCCATCCACACCTAGTTGGAAGCAAACAGGAGTACAGGACCTTTACCGTGCGGGCACGACAGCTGTCACAACACAAATGGCCCCTGGCCAGGAGGACTCTACCTCAATCAACTCACAATAAACATGGCACACTGCCTCGCAGTGGCAAACAAGATGCCCCACTCCAGTCCCTCTCACTGTTCTCGAATTGCCATAGGGGGCGATAGTACTAGTCTAGTCTCGAGTGCAGAATTCACCACGGCATAGGACCGGCCTGCCCGTACCACATGTGGAATTCGTTCCACCTAGAATAGCACTCAAGGCTTCTTGACGTATCACCGTCCTTACCCTCCCCTATTGCAATCACAACCCGAATATCCGCAGATACTCCGGGGTATCTTCCTCTCCACTACTTCGATACGACACTCATACCTCACCGCGTTTGTATATGTCTTTTAGAGCCTTTTAAATCTTAAGATTTTAATCGGCTTAATCCTACTAGTCGGCTCGTCCTTGGTGCATCCCTTCAACGAAGCCCGACCACTAATCGTTTGATCTCTTCCCCAATTAATCACATAACACTTCACATCTTATATCGCACCCGTTCTCATCTCATCGCATCACATTCTTTCTCATCACAACTCATCAACTTTCTCAAGGCTCATTTCCACATCTTTTTCAAAAACATTCTTTCACAAAACTTTTCAAAAGTATAATTTCAGAAAAACTTTCACTTCACCAAAACGTTCCCAAGAATATCATTTCAGAAATATTCTTTCACAAGACCTTCTCAAAATACGATTTTTCCCAAAAACTTTCACCAAAATCTATTTTCAAAAGAATTTCTCAAAAGTTCGTTCCAAAAAGCTTTTCTCAAAATATCATTTCGAAGACTTTATCAAAAGATTGGGTTCAAAAACTTTTATCCAAAATTATTCAAAAAGAAATTGTTTCATAAAACTCCTTTGAAAATATTGTTTCACACTTCTTCAAATACCTTTTCGAAAACCCTTTTCCAAAAATTTTCTTTCACAATTCTTTTTAAAAACCTCTTCTCAAAAACCATTTTCAAAAATCGTATTTTTGGGTGAGTGTTAATGGAGGAGCAAGCTCAACTCAACACTAAGCTTCTTCCCAAAAATAAAGCTTGCTGGGCGCTAATGGAGGAGCAAGCTCAACTCAACACTAGTCCCAGACTAAAACCAGAAACAACCAGAGCCACATCACATCTCTCATCCACCATTCTTTATCACTTCCATAATTCATACCCAGTCTCATCTCTCTATCTCTTTGCTATTCCAACTGCTCGTCATTACTTCTCAATTATGCAACCTTCTTATCACTCTTTCTTTCAATTATCCTTTCTTACTTTCACAATTTATTTCTTATCCGTACATTATTCAACACACAATATTTCTCAAACGACAACATAATTACTTGATCAGTAAACGGATCACTTGTAAAGCAGGGTAAATAAGTAATTCAAACATAAACAATCAGGAAACATAACATCATGCTTAATAACCCAATCTCATTCGTTCGGGTGGATAGCCAAACACACAAACAAACAATTGCTATCACATACACCACTACGCTAAATGAGATTGGAGTCCAACCTTTGAGATGATTGGACCTCTTAATAATTTACCTAAATACCACGGCGTCTTAAGGGAAGCCCCTCTCTCACCTCAAAACCGAAGGTCTCCGAAAGCTCTCCGAAATTTCCCGATCGTTAATTCCGTCTCGTTCCCTTTGCGTCTTTCGTCCGAATTATAGCATTTTTCCCCGTGCGTTAGAAACGTTTTAACGAATTCATTACTTTATTTTAGAAAACACTTTGGAATCATTCTTATTTGAAATCACGTTGTTCATATTCAAAAAGCTTTCCAAATCCAAATTAAATAAAATGTTTTCAAGAAACTTTGAAAATAATTTTCTTATCAAAACAGAATTCATTCTTCTTGATATAAATCCATGTTATAAAAATTATTATTCTTAGTCATTAGACCAAATTCAAGACTTAGGATCATAAGGTAACATCAAATCAATTTAAATTCCCTTAAACCATACTTTTCAGTAAAACATTTTTCAATCTTTTGGAAATTCAAATAGAGAAACACATTCAGATAACATATTCACAACTTCACAGACACTAGTCACATTAAAATCATTAAATCATCAACATAAAATTTCTTTTTAATTATTAACTCAATTTATTTCTTTTTATCTTTAGAAACCGAAAGGGATTAAAGAAACCACACATCAATCCAATCACACATAGCATCAACACATAATCATTTACAAAGATCATTTCATATGAACAGATTTTCTAATTGCATAGACATGCTTAGGCCGAATCATATAGATGGAATTTTTTTACAAAGATTTATGCCCACATACAAACACAAAGCAATTGAAATTATTTTTCTTTCATTTTTTTTTGATTGATTGAGAACCGAGAACATAAGAAGGAAACTTAATTTATTTTCTTAACCTAAATCAATTAACAAGTTAAAATCATAATTCACCTCAAGATTTATACACATATTCAATTATTTCATGCATGCATTCCTAAGTTCCCAAATTAAGTTAATTCTCATCCTAAATGCAACTTAAACAAGGGTTAAATATGATTTCCTATTCTTCTCTCACATGGCCGAATGCTAGATGCAAGCAGACAAGATTTTTAGTTCAATGTTTTTTTCAACATACAAAATCACATAATTAAATCAATCAACAAGTTAAAACACCAATCATTCTAAAGTCACACATATGCAACTAATTCATGTATGCACACATAAAGGCACAAAATAATTGGAATCATTTTCTTACTTTTTAGGACTAAACCGAGAGCATACAAAGGAAAATCAAACAACAATTTAAAATCACAAAGCACTTCAAGTTTCATTCTTTATTTCCCTTTTTAAGCTTAATGATTCCATGCATTCACATTTTAAACCTTTAGATTAGTTTAATCTCGTCTTATATGCAACCTAAACAATAATCAAATGTGATGACCGAATACTATTATGCAAGAGGGCAAGGTCATGTTCACTCTTTCAACATACCAAACATCACAAAATCAACTATCAAGACATGTAAGAATTCAAAGCAACTTTTTAAGGCATCAAACACATCATTTAATTTCAAATAAAAGTCAAGACTACACTTTAGACTCAAAATAATATGCATGCACCTAGAATTATTAGATCTAGCCCTATAACATACATGCATTCACTTTTCATACAATAAAAACATGAGTTTCATTTCTATCAAGTATGGCCGAATGGCCTCTCACAAAATAAGGCATACATAAAAAAAATCAAATACTTAAACTAAATCATGTTCACACCTTAAAAATCATTTTAAGACTTGGTTATTAAATTTTCTCTTTGAAAAACCGTGACATGTACTTAAACAAAAACATGATTTCTCTACTTAAAATTAACATACATGCTTTAAGGACATGGATCATGAAATGTTTGCACATAAATCCACAAAGTCACCGTGAAATCAACATGTAAAGTGAAAGATCTCAACTTCATTTCAAGCAACTTTAAGTCATATATTTGTTCATAAAGAAATCTCACAACACAACATAGACTTCATTTAGACAAGAAAATTTACATGCAAGGTAAATGTCCTCAAATCAAGTTCAAAACACAAATTAATTTATCAAATCTTTTCTTGAAAAACATCATAGCTCACGGTTTTGACAAAAATTTAACATGCAAGGCCAATTAATTTATTTTACCATTCATTAAACTTAGATCATAAATTAGTTTATCAAATAAACACATAAAAAAACATAGATCATAGTTTAGAACAAGAAGAACATACATACAAGAAGGATTTGTGTTGAGTTTCACAAAAATTAAACAAAACTTTGGATCTTTAAGTTTGAGTTAGAAAAATATTAAGATCTAGCAAGAGCATGCAAACCGAATCATACACATGGAGTCACAAATATTACAAATAAATTTTAGTCCATGAAAGTCTAAGAACAAGAAAGAGTAACATGTAAATTCACCTTACAAGGCATAAAAATAGACATGCAAGAAGAAAAGGAAGAGATCTATAACTAAAATCAAATGAAACTCTAGACTATTACATTTCTTCTCTTGATCTTCAAATCTCCTAGTAAGAAGGATGGTTCTCTAAGCTCCTAATACTTAGATCTTCAAAAGAAAAGGTTTGGTCAAGTTTGGATTTTCTTCTTCTTCCTTCTCTACACCATACGGCTACCTCTCTTTCTCTCTTTCTCTATTTCTCTTCCATCTCTCTCTAAGGAATGAATGAGTCCTTAGAGAAGTGTATGTGTTTAGAAGGTGGAAATGAAGTGGATGGGAGGAAGTGAATCAAGGCTTACTCCTATATGTAAACAAGTGCACAATTTCCCAATTTGGCCTTGTAAATTTCGGCCTAGACACAACTAAGAAGGGCGAAGTGGTCTTCTCAAAAATTTGCATGGCTAATGGTTTCCAAAGTCAAGGATACAAAATGAAGTGGCTAGATGGCTAGGGGTCATTTTAGGTCTAATGGAGAGTTGGTTCTAGTTAGGGTTTTTGCTAGTTTAGTTTGGCTTTTGGCTCTAGTTTGGTTCCATTTGCTTTCTTACTCACTAAGCTTATCACACACCCACACACACACACACGGCATACACGTAGCACACACACACATCATGCACATGCAATGACACATACACACACATGCCACACACACATTTTTATTTTTCCTAAATCATTAATTCATTCCTATTCATATCCAATTAAAATTATTAATCCATACTACAACTCAATTAATTTTAGGAAATCCTAGTTTCACAACCAATTATATGCATCACGTATTACACACATCAAATACACACATTCAATTAGGCACTCATCACACAAAATTCATACCAAGACACATCACAATGCACATTTCTCTTAAAAATTCGTTTTCTTAGATTCTGATAATAAATTTTTATAAACCACTCCAGAAAATTCTAAAAATTATATTTTCAAATTCTAGGTTTCAAAACGATCGTTTTCATATATAGATCATCAAATTCCGAGTTACGGTTTAAAAGTTATGATTTTTCAAAGATAATAGACTCAAAAATTTCATTTTTCACAAAATCAACTTTTAATAAAAACCACAATTTTGGCAAATCATCTTTCACCTCAACAAAATCATTCACTTTTCTTCCATAAAATATTTTGCTTCGAAAAATCCATAGAAATTAGCACTTCGTTTCTCTCTTATGAAAAATACTTTTTTTCTGAAAAATCATGATTTCAAGGTTTCTCTCGTCAAAATACTTTACGCACGTGCGGGAAAAATGCGGGGTGTTACATTCTCCCCAACTTAAAGATTTCTCGTCCTCAAGAAATGCTGCGTAGAGTCTGACTAATCCGTGAACTTGCGACTCCTTGAATAAATTCCTTCCCTCTTCACCCGTAGCAATCGTTGCATTCTCAAATACGCACCGTTCGTTCATCGCTCTTAGGAGTAAATCAAACAGATTACTTTCAAAAGTAATCTCTTAGGGTACTTTTAATAACAAACAAGTGGGATAGAAACAACATGGTTTCATGGAAAGCAAGGAACTGAGGGTTTAAAGGCATCAATACAGTATCAAAATAACAGGGTTATATGGGTTTAGGGTCAAGACACCACCACGCCTAGGGTTAAATACTTACTATCGATTCAAGCCTAGACAAGCTACTCCTTAAAACCTCACATTTCCAGCTACTCCCCAACTTAGATGGCTCATATCTCTCGGCAAAAGCTGTAAGGAAGAACAATGTTGGGTCAAGGATCAAGGAAAATCTTTGGGTTCATCATTGATCAAGGCTTTTCAAACATCATGCCAAAGCAATTTGACATGCATAGGGTTCATACAAGGAAAGTTCCAACACGAAAGATGGGTTCTAGTTGCGAGACAAATTTTATGGTTTTAGGGTCATTGCAAACAAAAGGGGTTCACATCAAAGGGAAGCTCAACGGAGAAAACTCGAACCACGAATCAACGTTCCATGACGACACTGAGCACTGCTTCGCGGTTCCATTGCAGACGAAGACTGGCACTCCTTTGGAAAACGTCAGCATACTCCTTGCGTTCCTATTCTCGTCTATCGCTATCCTAACACTAACGCGCACACAGAGTATGTAAATCCATGCATAAAGTTACTTAAGTCCAACCACAGCTCTGATACCATTCTGTAACACCCCGATTTGGCAACTTGAAAACCACAACTGGAATAGTGAAAATCTGGGCCCAATTATTTTTTTTTTTAAACAAGTGTCATACAAGATGAGAACAATTAGACTTTCCAAAACATAGTTGAATTTAAAACTCATGTTCTCACTTCGCATGCACCTTTCAAGTTCCAAACCGAGATGTCACAAGACACCGCACTTTGAAACTTGTTTTCAAAACCTTGTTTAAAACACGGCCTGTTTACTCCTTTCGAAACCTTAGTACTAAAATAAACTTTAATTGGGGTTACAGCACTATAGAGCCAGGACTTTAAGCAACTTGCAATGGAAATACAAAACTTTGAGAGGGGATTACCTAACTTCTAGCCATCGCCACTAATGCTTCCGCCGCGCTACTCTGATTCTTGGGTCGTCACACCCTCAGGTTGCATGCAGCGTCATCCTCAGTAGTATTACTTCAATGGAGATGCTTCTATCTCCCGAATAAGCTGGAACTTCTCTATGTTTTCCATCTAAGGCCATACAGAAATTTCCCGATTCCAAACAGACATATAAGAGAGAGTGAGCTACCCAAAACATGTAATGTCGACTATGTGGATTTACAATAGGCAATTATTAAGATAAGACAGTAAATAACAAACAAAACATCTAAACAAACACAATCATCATCATCACATAAACACCATCTCATCATTACTTCTCAAGACTCATTCCATACTCCACACTTCATACCATTTTCATTCTTTTCCTTTTCAATCTTTATGTGTATTAAGTCTTATCATCACAGTTCACTCAATGACTTGGGGAACCATCATTGAGGAAAAACGTCTCTCACGTCTAAATCTCCTCGGTCATCCATCCACACCTAGTCGGAAGCAAACAGGAGTACAGGACCTTTACAGTGCGGGCACGACAGTTGTCACAACACAAATGGCCCCAGGCCAGGAGGACTCTGTCTCAATCAACTCACAATAAACATGGCACACTGCCTCGCAGTGGCAAACAAGATGCCCCACTCCAGTCCCTCTCACTGTTCTCGAATTGCCATAGGGGGCGACAGTACTAGTCTAGTCTCGAGTGTAGAACTCACCACGGCATAGGACCGGCCTGCCCGTACCACATGTGGAATTCGTTCCACCTAGAATAGCACTCAAGGTTTCTTGACGTATCACCGTCCTTACCCTCCCCTATTGCAATCACAACCCGAATATCCGCAGATACTCCGGGGTATCTTCCTCTCCACTACTTCGATACGACATTCATACCTCACCGCGTTTGTATATGTCTTTTAGAGCCTTTTAAAGCTTAAGATTTTTAATCGGCTTAATCCTACTAGTCGGCTCGTCCTTGGTGCATCCCTTCAACGAAGCCCGACCACTAATCGTTTGATCTCTTCCCCAATTAATCACATAACACTTCACATCTCATATCGCACCCGTTCTCATCTCATCGCATCACATTCTTTCTCATCACAACTCATCAACTTTCTCAAGGCTCATTTCCTCATCTTTTTCAAAAACATTCTTTCACAAAACTTTTCAAAAGTATAATTTCAGAAAAACTTTCACTTCACCAAAACGTTCCCAAGAATATCATTTCAGAAATATTCTTTCACAAGACCTTCTCAAAATACGATTTTTCCCAAAAACTTTCACCAAAATCTATTTTCAAAAGACTTTCTCAAAAGGTCGTTCCAAAAAGCTTTTCTCAAAATATCATTTCGAAGACTTTATCAAAAGATTGGGTTCAAAAACTTTTATCCAAAATTATTCAAAAAGAAATTGTTTCATAAAACTCCTTTCAAAATATTGTTTCACACTTCTTCAAATACCTTTTCGAAAACCCTTTTCCAAAAATTTTCTTTCACGATTCTTTTTAAAAACCTCTTCTCAAAAACCATTTTCAAAAATCGTATTTTTGGGTGAGTGTTAATGGAGGAGCAAGCTCAACTCAACACTAAGCTTCTTCCCAAAAATAAAGCTTGCTGGGCGCTAATGGAGGAGCAAGCTCAACTCAACACTAGTCCCAGACTAAAACCAGAAACAACCAGAGCCACATCACATCTCTCATCCACCATTCTTTATCACTTCCATAATTCATACCCAGTCTCATCTCTCTATCTCTTTGCTATTCCAACTGCTCGTCATTACTTCTCAATTATGCAACCTTCTTATCACTCTTTCTTTCAATTATCCTTTCTTACTTTCACAATTTATTTCTTATCCGTACATTATTCAACACACAATATTTCTCAAACGACAACATAATTACTTGATCAGTAAACGGATCACTTGTAAAGAAGGGTAAATAAGTAATTCAAACATAAACAATCAGGAAACATAACATCATGCTTAATAACCCAATCTCATTCGTTCGGGTGGATAGCCAAACACACAAACAAACAATTGCTATCACATACACCACTACGCTAAATGAGATTGGAGTCCAACCATTGAGATGATTGGACCTCTTAATAAGTTACCTAAATACCACGGCGTCTTAAGGGAAGCCCCTCTCTCACCTCAAAACCGAAGGTCTCCGAAAGCTCTCCGAAATTTCCCGATCGTTAATTCCGTCTCGTTCCCTTTGCGTCGTTCGTCCGAACTATAGCATTTTTCCCCGTGCGTTAGAAACGTTTTAACGAATTCATTACTTTATTTTAGAAAACACTTTGGAATCATTCTTATTTGAAATCACGTTGTTCATATTCAAAAAGCTTTCCAAATCCAAATTAAATAAAATGTTTTCAAGAAACTTTGAAAATAATTTTCTTATCAAAACAAAATTCATTCTTCTTGATATAAATCCATGTTATAAAAATTATTATTCTTAGTCATTAGACCAAATTCAAGACTTAGGATCATAAGGTAACATCAAATCAATTTAAATTCCCTTAAACCATACTTTTCAGTAAAACATTTTTCAATCTTTTGGAAATTCAAATAGAGAAACACATTCAGATAACATATTCACAACTTCACAGACACTAGTCACATTAAAATCATTAAATCATCAACATAAAATTTCTTTTTAATTATTAACTCAAATTATTTCTTTTTATCTTTAGAATCCGAAAGGGATTAAAGAAACCACACATCAATCCAATCACACACATAGCATCAACACATAATCATTTACAAAGATCATTTCATATGAACAGATTTTCCAATTACATAGACATTCTTAGGCCGAATCATATAGATGGAATTTTTTTACAAAGATTTATGCCCACATACAAACACAAAGCAATTGAAATTATTTTTCTTTCATTTTTTTTGATTGATTGAGAACCGAGAACATAAGAAGGAAACTTAATTTATTTTCTTAACCTAAATCAATTAACAAGTTAAAATCATAATTCAACTCAAGATTTATACACATATTCAATTATTTCATGCATGCATTCCTAAGTTCCCAAATTAAGTTAATTCTCATCCTAAATGCAACTTAAACAATGGTTAAATATGATTTCCTATTCTTCTCTCACATGGCCGAATGCTAGATGCAAGCAGACAAGATTTTTAGTTCAATTTTTTTTTTCAACATACAAAATCACATAATTTAATCAATCAACAAGTTAAAACACCAATCATTCTAAAGTCACACATATGCAACTAATTCATGTATGCACACATAAAGGCACAAAATAATTGGAATCATTTTCTTACCTTTTAGGACTAAACCGAGAGCATACAAAGGAAAATCAAACAACAATTTAAAATCACAAAGCACTTCAAGTTTCATTCTTTTTTTCCCTTTTTAAGCTTAATGATTCCATGCATTCACATTTTAAACCTTTAGATTAGTTTAATCTCGTCTTATATGCAACCTAAACAATAATCAAATGTGATGACCGAATACTATTATGCAAGAGGGCAAGGTCATGTTCACTCTTTCAACATACCAAACATCACAAAATCAACTATCAAGACATGTAAGAATTCAAAGCAACTTTTTAAGGCATCAAACACATCACTTAATTTCAAATAAAAGTCAAGACTACACTTTAGACTCAAAATAATATGCATGCACCTAGAATTATTAGATCTAGCCCTATAACATACATGCATTCACTTTTCACACAATAAAAACATGAGTTTCATTTTTATCAAGTATGGCCGAATGGCCTCTCACAAAATAAGGCATACATAAAAAAAAATCAAATACTTAAACTAAATCATGTTCACACCTTAAAAATCATTTTAAGACTTGGTTATTAAATTTTCTCTTTGAAAAACCGTGACATGTACTTAAACAAAAACATGATTTCTCTACTTAAAATTAACATACATGCTTTAAGGACATGGATCATGAAATGTTTGCACATAAATCCACAAAGTCACCGTGAAATCAACATGTAAAGTGAAAGATCTCAACTTCATTTTCAAGCAACTTTAAGTCATATATTTGTTCATAAAGAAATCTCACAACACAACATAGACTTCATTTAGACAAGAAAATTTACATGCAAGGTAAAAGTCCTCAAATCAAGTTCAAAACACAAATTAATTTATCAAATCTTTTCTTGAAAAACATCATAGCTCACGGTTTTGACAAAAATTCAACATGCAAGGGCAATTAATTTATTTTACCATTCATTAAACTGAGATCATAAATTGGTTTATCAAATAAACACATAAACAAACATAGATCATAGTTTAGAACAAGAAGAACATACATACAAGAAGGATTTGTGTTGAGTTTCACAA
This sequence comes from Crotalaria pallida, assembly GCA_037953625.1. Taxonomy (NCBI): domain Eukaryota; kingdom Viridiplantae; phylum Streptophyta; class Magnoliopsida; order Fabales; family Fabaceae; genus Crotalaria; species Crotalaria pallida. The sequence continues at coordinate 33,711,758 of CM075653.1, forward strand.
AAATTAAAAAAAACTTTGGATCTTTAAGTTTGAGTTAGAAAAATATTAAGATCTAGCAAGAGCATGCAAACCGAATCATACACATGGAGTCACAAATATTACAAATAAATTTTAGTCCATGAAAGTCTAAGAACAAGAAAGAGTAACATATAAATTCACCTTACAAGGCATAAAAATAGACATGCAAGAAGAAAAGGAAGAGATCTATAACTAAAATCAAATGAAACTCTAGACTATTACATTTCTTCTCTTGATCTTCGAATCTCCTAGTAAGAAGGATGGTTCTCTAAGCTCCTAATACTTAGATCTTCAAAATAAAAGGTTTTGTCAAGTTTGGATTTTCTTCTTCTTCCTTCTCTACACCATACGGCTACCTCTCTTTCTCTCTTTCTCTATTTCTCTTCCATCTCTCTCTAAGGAATGAATGAGTCCTTAGAGAAGTGTATGTGTTTAGAAGGTGGAAATGAAGTGGATGGGAGGAAGTGAATCAAGGCTTACTCCTATATGTAAACAAGTACACAATTTCCCAATTTGGCCTTGTAAATTTCGGCCTAGACACAACTAAGAAGGGCGAAGTGGTCTTCTCAAAAATTTGCATGGCAAATGGTTTCCAAAGTCAAGGATACAAAATGAAGTGGCTAGATGGCTAGGGGTCATTTTAGGTCTAATGGAGAGTTGGTTCTAGTTAGGGTTTTTGCTAGTTTAGTTTGGCTTTTGGCTCTAGTTTGGTTCCATTTGCTTTCTTACTCACTAAGCTTATCACACACCCACACACACACACAGAGTATACACATAGCACACACACATCTCATGCACATGAAATGACACATACACACACATGCCACACACACATTTTTATTTTTCCTCAATCATTAATTCATTCCTAATCATATCCAATTAAAATTATTAATCCATACTACAACTCAATTAATTTTAGGAAATCCTAGTTTCACAACCAATTATATGCATCACGTATTACACACATCAAATACACACATTCAATTAGGCACTCATCACACAAAATTCATACCAAGACACATCACAATGCACATTTCTCTTAAAAATTCGTTTTCATAGATTTTGATAATAAATTTTTATAACCCACTCCATAAAATTCTAAAAATTACACTTTAAAATTCTAGGTTTCAAAACGATCGTTTTCATATAAAGATCATCAAATTCCGAGTTACGGTTTAAAAGTTATGATTTTTCAAAGATAATAGACTCAAAAATTTCATTTTTCACAAAATCAACTTTTAATAAAAACCACAATTTTGGAAAATCATCTTTCACCTCAACAAAATCATTCACTTTTCTTCCATAAAATATTTTTCTACGAAAAATCCATAGAAATTAGCACTTCGTTTCTCTCTTATGAAAAATACTTTTTTTTCTGAAAAATCATGATTTCACGGTTTCTCTCGTCAAAATCCTTTACGCACGTGCGGGAAAAATGCGGGGTGTTACAATTGCAGACACACCATGAAAGATGTGACGAGACTCGCCACCGAATATTAATACATCACCCGATCGCAAGATAATTCTTTCTGCTCTCCTTGGATCTCTCTGATCTCCATAGAGAAACTCAGCCGAGTCGCCAATGCAAAATGATACTACCGGTATCCCTCTTTGCAGGCTTCCAACACTTTCGTCACGGTCCTGATGAAGACCAAGCTTTCCGTTTTCTTCATAGAAATTGACAATGCAGACATCAGGGGACATGGAAGGGAGTATGTCCTCCACTTCACTTACACCGCATTCCTTCTCAATCAAAGATTGTGCTTCTTGCATCGCTCCCATAACCAGCTGAATAAAATGATCAGGAATATTGGGTGGTTCGCTTCCATCAGTTACCCTTTTGTGTCCATATACTCAGGTTTGAGGATTCCAGTCTAAGCCGAGGCATATCATTTTCAGTCGGAGTCTGGCTCCACTTGTAAAGCCTGGTTGATAAATACCTCCAGGGCCTAAGCCCATCTCACGACAGTTCTTTCCTACGCCCACCTGTTCTTCATGAGTCAAGTGTTGCTTCAGGAGAACCATTCCCGGTCTCAAAATTATACTCTTCTTCTCACCAACTTGTATCCCCACATGTTGCTCTTGGTTTCCCATAGTCGATCTAAGCTTACCCATTGCAGAAGTTTGTCCTTTTTGAAAAAAGATGTCATACGGCTTGGAATTCAAAGATTCAGCAGGGGAATTGATCTTATGATCAGTAGCCGAACTGCTAGCAGAAGAATGGAAGAGCTGATTCTCAATGTTGCTACAATGTGGCAACAAAGGATTCTGCTGATGCAGACATGTACATAATTTAGTACATAACTACATAGGGTTTTATAACTAAAAACCTAAGTAACTAATATAGAACTTGACACTATCTATTGGTTATTCGTGTAACATTCTCACTTTTATTAGTTAATTTTGGGTTTTATTAAAACCGGAGTTTGAAAATTTCTTTTAATACTTAAATTTCTTTAAAAGGGTTTTACGAAAATCCGGCAGAGTTTCCTCTGTTTTCCGGACTTCCCAAAAATTTTCTTCTAAAACCTGTCAATCCAGAATTGTTTGAAAACGTAAACAACAACAGTTTAATAGTTATAACAGATCCTAACGCCCGATGGATACAAATTTCAGGGCAAGCTACTAATTCATAATTAATTTACAAAAAGTAATTATCCACTCCAAAATATGTAAAATACATTCCACGTAGTGGAACTTAAAATCCTGCTCGGCCAGCACTGGTGTATGCTCCACTTGTGTACCTAAAAAATATTAACCACACAGGGGAAGCATCACACAGAACTTAAAAAGGAGATTTCTAAGCAGATATATACGACACGCCAAAAACCATTCAAGCCTATGCTATACTACTCAATTCATGTTCTTCCTTCCTTTTTACCTCCTAACTGCTTCTCAATTCTTTTCCTTACTAATTGTCTTCTTTTAGATAATCCCAAATTTCTATTTATTCTGGTTCCTCATTGCGTTCGTTATTTTCCCTTTTTGTTCTCATTTTCCATTTGTATTTCCATTTTAATTTCCTTTTTATTTCATTCTCATTACCCTTTATCCTTTCCATTTTCCTTTATTACTTTTTCCAATATGTGTAACCTCAATCAGAGATCTACACCTTATTTATTTACGAGGTATGCAACCACAAGCAGATGATCTGCATACCCCTACAATATTATTTACGATGTATGCAACCACAAGCAGATGATCTGCATACACCCACTGTCTATTTACAATGCATACAACCACAAGCAGATGATCTGCATGCACCCACAATTTTTACGACGTATGCAACCACAAGCAGATGATCTGCATACGCCCACCCTTTATTTAAGATATAGGCAACCACAAGCAGATGATCTGCATATATCCATAATCTTATTTACGATGCATGCAACCACAAGCAGATGATCTGCATGCACCCACAATTTTTACGACGTATGCAACCACAAGCAGATGATCTGCATACGCCCACCTTTTATTTAAGATATATGCAACCACAAGCAGATGATCTGCATATATCCATAATCTTATTTACGATGTATGCAACCACAAGCAGATGATCTGCATACATCCTTAGCCTCTTTCCTTTTTATTTTCCATCTTTCCTTGTTATTTTTCATTATTAATTTACTTCAGTCTTTTCTCTTTTACTTTTAGTTCCTTAGTTCTCTTTTTCTGGTTCACTAAATCATTCTCTTTTCGCTCATTCCGTTACTTAAGGGCTTATTATCACATTATTTATTTTCCAATATTTTCAATATTTCTCTTTAATGATTTATTCTTACTTTTATTTAACTCTACCTAGCTTGGTCATATGCTTTATATTTTAACTCTCGTTACTAACTCTTAATTAATTCCATTCCCTTTCTTTTCTTTTTCTTCTTCTCTTCCTTTGTTTCTTTTTCCTACATCACTCATATTTAATAATACCTAGTTCATGCATTTAGAACCACTTATATCATTTCTTATTTCTCTTTTTATTTGTTAACTCTCTCTTTCTTATTTTCCGTTTACTTCTTTCCTCTAATGGCTAATTACTCATTCACTCCATTTATTTCTCTTAACTTTAATTTATCCTAATTTAGTTCTCAACTCATTCTTACATTTTCTTTATTTAGTACCGGCTCTCCCTAGTTAATCTCTAATTTTTCCCTTTACTCACTTACGTTACTCACTCGTTCTCATAATTCCGATTATTTATTTCTTTCTTATTATTCCGTTTATTTCGTTGCTAATCATTTCAACTCTTCTTTATCTATATTTTCTTTTCTAATTATCTTCCTTCACTATTAGCGGGCTACTCTAAGGTTCATTAACAATTAACATTTCCCCCGGTCCTAGCAATAGATATAACTACCCAAAAATACACCCCTTAAGGACTGGTAATGAAACCCCTTACCTCAATCGATGACAGTGAGAGAGGTAACCTTAGCCTGACGCTTTACTCCCCGGCTTACGCTCTAGCTCGGCTCCAATTTGATCCTAAACTTCCACAATCTTCGATTCCAAGCACGGCGGGGACAATCGATCTCGATCACGGTGACGGTGTTGCTCCTCGTTGTTTGCGAACGATCGCGGCCGGATCGAGGCCCAAGCTTCAAGCCTCGGAGTACCCAACACAAGCCCGGTGCGAATCACGATCGGTATCGGCGTCGGTGAGATCCGGCGAGGAGAGAGAAAGCCCTAGAGGAGAGAGAAACATAAAGGGAGAAGGAAGAGAGAAAGAGAACTCAATCAATAGGGAAAAGGAGAGGAAGAAGAGCTCATGGTGGTGGTGGTGGGTGGTGGTTCGTGGTGGTGGCCACGGTGGGGTATGGTGGTTTGTGGTGGTGGGAGGAAAGAGGGAAAGTGATGAGGGAAATAGAGAGAAAGAGACTAAGAGGGAGGAGAGGGAAAGAGAGAATCCATGAGGAGGAGGAAGAACAAGGAGGTGGGGCGGCCCTTGGTGGTCCTTGTGGTGGCTGGAGGTGGTTTTGGGTGAAGGGGAGAGAGTATGGGGCGGATGGAGGTGAGGAAGGAGGGCCTGGCGCGTCATTTTATGGACCTGGTGCGGTCCTGGTCGCACCCGCGCGCCTGGGCGCAGGACTTGGTGCGCCTGCACGCGCCACACGCGCATCTGATGCGCCATTGTTCTCTCGCACGCGCCTAGGCGGATTTCCCACGGGTTTGGTGCACCTGATGCACACTGGTGCGCCTGGGCGTGCACCGGTGCGCTGGGGATGCACCAGTGGTTCCTGACTTCGATTCGTTATAACTTTTTCGTTAACCGTCGGATCGGGCTTAAATTTTTAGACAAGCTTCTCAATCCTTTAAAATTCATATCCAACGGTGAAATTTAATTTCTTAGAATCCTATAATAAATTCTTAATTTTCTCTTTTCGGTAGATTTCTAACATTTAAAACGCCGATTTAACCCCCGATTTCGCTTATATAATTTTGCTCGAAGCCATAATTGCTTTCTATACAACCCCTAGTACTCAAAATGACTGCTCACCTTGCTCACAAAATTCGTTAAGAAATTAATCTACGCATTCTTTCCACTTTAATTCCATTAATTCATTAATTATTGCTTTGAATTAAATTAGGGATGTTACAATTCTCCCCCACTTATTAGAATTTCGTCCCAAAAATTCCGTTCAATTCCTTCAAATGGAGAACCATCCCGTTAGTAAACTTCTGACCTCAGTTTTCACTTCCCTTCGGTTTTTACTTCCGCATTACGTACCATTTCAACGTCTGTCTTCTGGGTTTTATTAAAACCGGAGTTTGAAAATTTCTTTTAATACTTAAATTTCTTTAAAAGGGTTTTACGAAAATCCGGCAGAGTTTCCTCTGTTTTCCGGACTTCCCAAAAATTTTCTTCTAAAACCTGTCAATCCAGAATTGTTTGAAAACGTAAACAACAACAGTTTAATAGTTATAACAGATCCTAACGCCCGATGGATACAAATTTCAGGGCAAGCTACTAATTCATAATTAATTTACAAAAAGTAATTATCCACTCCAAAATATGTAAAATACATTCCACGTAGTGGAACTTAAAATACTGCTCGGCCAGCACTGGTGTATGCTCCACTTGTGTACCTGAAAAATATTAACCACACAGGGGAAGCATCACACAGAACATAAAAAGTAGATTTCTAAGCAGATATATACGACAAGCCAAAAACCATTCAAGCCTATGCTATACTACTCAATTCATGTTCTTCCTTCCTTTTTACCTCCTAACTGCTTCTCAATTCTTTTCCTTTCTAATTGTCTTCTTTTAGATTATCCCAAATTTCTATTTATTCTTGTTCCTCATTGCGTTCGTTATTTTCCCTTTTTGTTCTCATTTTCCATTTGTATTTCCATTTTAATTTCCTTTTTATTTCATTCTCATTACCCTTTATCCTTTCCATTTTCCTTTATTACTTTTTCCAATATGTGTAACCTCAATCAGATATCTACACCTTATTTATTTACGAGGTATGCAACCACAAGCAGATGATCTGCATACCCCCACAATCTTATTTACGATGTATGCAACTACAAGCAGATGATCTGCATACACCCACTGTCTATTTACAATGCATGAAACCACAAGCAGATGATCTGCATGCACCCACAATTTTTACGACGTATGCAACCACAAGCAGATGATCTGCATATGCCCACCCTTTATTTAAGATATATGCAACCACAAGCAGATGATCTGCATATATCCATAATCTTATTTACGATGCATGCAACCACAAGCAGATGATCTGCATTCACCCACCTTTTATTTAAGATATATGCAACCACAAGCAGATGATCTGCATACATCCTTAGCCTCTTTCCTTTTTATTTTCCATATTTCCTTGTTATTTTTCATTATTAATTTACCTCAGTCTTTTCTCTTTTACTTTTAGTTCCTTAGTTCTCTTTTTCTAGTTCACTAAATCACTCTCTTTAATGATTTATTCTTACTTTTATTTAACTCTACCTAGCTTGGTCATATGCTTTATATTTTAACTCTCGTTACTAACTCTTAATTAATTCCATTCCCTTTCTTTTCTTTTTCTTCTTCTCTTCCTTTATTTCTTTTTCCTACATCACTCATATTTAATAATACCTAGTTCATGCATTTAGAACCACTTATATCATTTCTTATTTCTCTTTTTATTTGTTAACTCTCTCTTTCTTATTTTCCGTTAACTCTCTCTTCCTGGGCGTGCACCGGTGCGCCTAGGCGTGCACCAGTGGTTCCTGACTTCGATTCGTCATAACTTTTTCGTTAACCGTCGGATAGGGCTTAAATTTTTAGACAAGCTTCTCAATCCTTTAAACTTCATATCCAACGGTGGAATTAAATTTCGTAGAATCCTATAATAAATTCCTAATTTTCTCTTTTCGGTAGATTTCTAACATTTAAAACGCCAATTTAACCCCCGATTTCGCTTATATAATTTTGCTCGAAGCCATAATTGCTTTCTATACAACCCCTAGTACTCAAAATGACTGCTCACCTTGCTCACAAAATTCGTTAAGCAATTAATCTACCCATTCTTTCCACTTTAATTCCGTTAATTCATTAATTATTGTTGGAATTAAATTAGGGATGTTACAACTCGCTTGTTGAGTAAACCACAGGAGTTATGAGTTTAAACTCCAAAGGCCGAGGAAAAATTGCTCTGATACCATAAATGTAACACCCTTATAATTTCTACCCTTAATTCTCAAGTATTAAAAATGTGTACTTAAAATTTCTTTTTAATATAATAAAATCACCCGTCAAACGGACGGAGTTTTGCCTGTTTTTCGGACTTTTCCAAATTTTAACCTGTGAATAACATTATCGAATAAAAACAACCAACAGCCAGCAGGGCTGCACCTCATGCACATATCATACAAAAGCCCCATGGGCGCAAAATATAACATCCAGTATCAGATATCAGAGTTTAAGCGGAAATTAAATACTAGGTGCAATTAGCATGGTGCTCAACACATTGCTATGCCAAAAATAATATCCTAATTCCAATAATAACCCTACTCTCCCTGTGGGGGAGAGTACTCCTGCTCGGTCGGGGGCTGTGCTAACTCAATCTCTGTACCTGAAATATGGTAAGGGAGTGAGCATTGCACATGAAATAGAAAAGCAGTTTCTAGATAAACATAACAACTAACCAGGCCAAACACACTTAGCAATTTTATTCACATAATCACATTGTCATCGCAAGCATACCACATTTTCCAATTCCATCATTTTATAAGTGTCGGTTCCCTTTTAGTTAGCTCATTTTCACCACTTGGTTCCCTTTTCTCTATTTTCCCCGTTTCCAAATAAATCCCTTTATAACCCCTTACCGTATTTCCTTATTCTATTCCTTTTATTTACCGTGTATGTATGTCTCCACCAAATCGAAGGCCTACATACATACACCAATTACGATGTATGTCTCCACCAAATCGAAGGCCTACATACATCGCTTTTCCATTACCATTACCTTGTCCAATTTTATTCCCTTTTTCCTTTATTCATTTCCTTTTACTTTCGGTGTATGTATGTCTCCACCAAATCGAAGGCCTACATACATACACCAATTACGATGTATGTCTCCACCAAATCGAAGGCCTACATACATTGCGTTTCCATTACCATTATCTTATTTTATCCATTGCCATTTCCTTTTTAATTTCGGTGTATGTACGTCTCCACCAAATCGAAGGCCTACATATATACACCAATCACGATGTATGTCTCCACCAAATCGAAGTCCTACATACATCGCGTTTCCATTACCATTATTTTATTTTATCCACTGCCATTTCCTTTTTAATTTCAGTGTATGTATGTCTCCACCAAATCGATGGCCTACATACATACACCAATCACGATGTATGTCTCCACCAAATCGAAGACCTACATACATCGCGTTTCCGTTACCATTTACCTTATTTTATCCATTGTCATTTCCTTTTTCCTTTTACTTAGGGTGTATGTATGTCTCCACCAAATCGAAGGCCTACATACATACACCACCGACGATGTATGTCTCCACCAAATCGAAGGCCTACATACATCGCCCCAGTTACGTTGTATTGTCTCTCCCAAATCGAAGGCCTACAATACAACCCCCATTTACAATGTATTGTCTCCCCCAAATCGAAGGCCTACAATACATCACCATATTTATTCAATTTTAGTTATCCATATTATATGTCATTAATTAATCGACCAAATCCATTTCTTTCCACTTAGTCCTTTCACACACAAACATCATCACATATATAACCAAATAGCCACAATTCACTTTCATAATTATCACCATTCCAATATTAAAGTAATGCCAAATATAACACATAAATACAACCACCACTATTCATGCATAACCACATTTTCCACATAAACAATTAGTGCAAGTAACCACAAAATTCACCTTTTCATATAATCATGCATGACCACATTTTTCACTTGTCCGAATTATTGATTTAAAATCCTAGCTCAGGGGTTCATGCCATTTATTCTCCTCAAGTAAAACCTAACCTCATTCTCTACTTCTCAAAGTTCCGTAGTTAATAAATTAAGCCTATTTTTACCATTTTTCTTAGTTCTAAATTGGGGTTTCTAATTTCCTACCCTAACACATAACTCCTAGCCAATCATTATATCTAAATACAAACCCTTTCCTAGAACAAGCCAATGCTCACAATATCCACCCCCTTACCTTAACCCAAGAGAGGGAAAGTGGAAAAACCCAAGCTTTAGCTCCGAACGCTCCCAAAACAAAGAGCTCCCAAGCCAAGAAGATGGAGAGAGTGATGATACTCTTCCCTAAGCCATAGAAATGAGAACGATGAAAAGATTGTGACACAAAACAAGGGAAATTCGTGCTTCACCAAGAGGTGGGAAGAGAGAGAGAAAATCCAAATTAAAGAGAGAGAAATGAAATCAAGAACATGCATACTTACTTGGAGTGACAAAGAGGGACTTGATGGGGGGTTTTGGAGTGGTTCCCTTGAGGCTTGATGGATTTGGGATGAGAGGTTTTGTGCCCTAGAGAGAGAAAATTCGAGTTTTTGGCAAGAATTCACGTGTGGATCGCCTTTATTTTTTTCCACTGCAACAGCTCTTAATCGATTAATAATCGATTAAGAGGCGATTAAGCTGCACAATTTTGCAGCATCCAGACTTTGGAAGGCCATAACTTCTTCGTTACCCGTTGGATCTTCCTCAAATTTTAAAGCAAGCTTCCTCGCCTATCCTACTTCACATCCAACGGTGGAATTTGTGTTTAGAGTTGTAAATCTTTTATTTTTAATTTCCTAATATAGGGTGTTTATAACACCAAAAACATCGCTTCTAACGCTCTTTTGTTCATCTTTCAACCTCCCTTTTGATGCCAATGCTTCTTGATTCCTTTATGGAATTCAAAAAACTCCTAATCCATCATTTTACATCCTTTTTAGAATAGTCCTTAATTCCAAATCTTATCGTTATTCTAAATATTTTTTGAATTAAAATTCAGGATGTTACATCCTCCGCTAATGCAATCTCCTCCTAAGTATCCGCTGTAACATCCCAAATTTAATCCCAAGCATAATTAGTGAGTTAATAGGTTTGGAGTGTAGAAAATGGGTAGATTAATTGCTTAAAGAATTTTGTGAGCAAGGTGAGCAGCCATTTTAAGTACTAGGGGTTGTGTAGGAGACATTTGAAGCAACGGGCAAAATTATGTAATCGAAATCGAGGGTTAAATCGGTGTTTTAGATGTTAGAAATCAAACGAAAAGAGAAAATTAGGAATTTGTTATAGGATGCTAAGAAATTTAATTCCACCCTTGGATATGAAGTTCAAGGGGTTAAGAAGCTTGTCTAAAAATTTGGACCCGATCCGACGGTTAACGGAAAAGTTACGGCTAATCGAAGTTTCGAGTTTCTAGTGCACGCCCAGGCGCACCGGGGTGCAAATCATGAACCAACTCAGTGGAAAAACCGCCCAGGCGCGCTTCCCTCTCGCCCAGGCGCGTCCAAGGCGCACCAAATGCGCACCAGTTCCTTGTTGGCGCGCCATTTCCCTCCCAACCAGGCGTCTGGTGCGGCGCCATGCACCAGCTCGTGTGCTGGTGCTGATTTCTCGCCCAGGCGCGCCTCTTCGTCTGCCCAGGCGCGCGCGCAGTAACACACCAGATCTGGTGCGTTGATTTCCAGCTTGGGGCCAAAGTCTTGGTTTCTGGCCACACGATTCTGGTGGCTGATCCAAGGCAAAAATAACAAAGAAAAATATCACTCTCCCTCACACTCCATCATCAACATCACCCCATCATCCTCACCATTTCTCTCAAGCTCAAGTGCAAGAATCCATCATCCACATCACATACACTTGATTTTTGGGCAATCAAACTCAAAAAATCATCAAGCCCCACCAAGCTAGCATCATGGAAGTGGGTTGAAGTTCATTCCCTTTTCCTCCCTTTACCTCACGAATTGCCTCCCTCATCTCCTTCATTTTTCTTTCTTCATGGCTCCAAGAGAAAAACCTATGATTATCATCATAATCACCATCAACAATCATCATCTCCAAGAAACAAAAGCAAGAGCTCATCATCTCCTACATCAAACCCTCAACAATAAAATAGTCATGGACCACCCCTTATTTCCCCATAAATTCGTGGCCCTCCTCCTCCTCATCTCCATAGACCTTTCAAGCTTTGCACCTAAGAAGGACCAAGGCATCATCATCACCCATAGCCATCAACAAATCCTAAGCTAGAAGATCAAGCTAAAAGTCATTCTCCCCTCCTCATCCCCAAATTCGTGATCCCCTCCCTCTTTACCTCCATGAGTTTGAAAACTTAGCAACTAGGGAGGGTTATGTACATAAACCCCACCATCAAAAGCAAGGATTAGGAGTTTAATTCTAGGGATTCAAGGGGCTAAAGTGGGTTCAAGTCAAGGACTGGAGAAGCTAAGGATGAGGAGCTCAAACACCAAGGATCCATGAGCTAGGGCTTGAGATTCATCACCACCTCTTAAGAAGGTAAGAAAGGAAGTGTTACCTTTACTTGGAGGGTATTTTCTAGCTTGTATATAGGGGGAATTAAGGGTAGGTAATAAAATAGAAAGATGAACCTTAGGGAAATTGACTAGAATAGGATTTATGAAGGGTTAATGGATATGACTATAATTGTGTATGTTTGTAATTGTCTAGATTTAAGTATTTGTGGGTTTAATAATGAGAGTGAGCTATAGATTTAGAGATGAGATAGACAATTGGATTTAATGATGATGGTCGTAGAATATAGCATGGCTTGAAGGTTAATAATGGATATAGTGATTAGAAAGTTGATTATGTTATTAATTTTAGTAGTTAGAATGGAATTGTAATGAACATGAATGATGATGAAGAGTAAAATGCAGTTAACGGAAATAAGAAGGAAATTAGGTGAATGGTAAAGAAATCAAGGAAAGGATCAATGGTTAGAGAAGAAGGTGAGCAAATGGTATGAATAATTGATTATGATAATGAGTGTTGTCTATGGACCCTCCAAAATGGATAGGATACATTCATGACCCTCCCTATGCGGAGCGGGAAATTATATTATCATGACCCTCCCTATGCGGAGCGGGAAATTATATTATCATGACCCTCCTTATGCGGAGCGGGAAATTATATAATCATGATCCTCCATAAAGGAGCGGAATTTATATATCTTCATGACCCTCCATAAGAGAGTGGATATTATCAGGACCCTCCGTAAGGAAACTCCTAATCAGAAATAAAAGTAACAAAGGAAACTCCGTCCGATTTTACGGAGATTTTCATAAGAAATAAAAGTAACTATGTGTTTTTCCTAATCAGCTAGTAGTACTAAAGGAAAATTTTATATTCATAATAAATTAAGGGTAAAAGTAACTAGGGTGTTACATCCGCAGATACTTATGGTTCCTTCCTCTCCACTACTTCGCACTCTCATACCTCACCGCGTATGTCTTTTAAGTCTTTTATCTTTTTAATTATCCTAAGGTCGGCCCATCCTTCGTGCACCCCTTCAATGAGTCCCGACCACTAACTTGGCACAACCTCCTCTCATCATTTCTCACATAGCACAGAGCTGGGATCACATCAATGAACTCACACCTTATTTCCAAGTCCTCTTCAACATCCTCAATCTCTCTTAATCATCTCATTTCACAACCTTTTCTCAAAACAATCTTTTCACAAGCTTTCTCAAAACACCATTTCATAAACTTCCACAAAACCTCATGTCATAAAACTCCCTTTTGTAAATTTTCTCAAAAAATCTAGTTTCGCAACTGCTCAAAACTTCTTTTCAAAGACTTTCATAAAATCTCTTTTCAAAACTTCCTTCAAAATCTCCTTTCACAAAGATTCACAAAATTTTCTTTCAAAAACTTTCCAATAAAGTATTTCTCGAAAACCTCTTTTCAAAAACTTTGCAAAAGAGTTTCTTTTCACAATCTCTTTTCTAAAAATTACTTTTCACCATTCTCCACAAAATCTCTTTTTCACAAATCTTTTTCAAAACTCCCCTTTCACAATTCTTTTTAGAAATCTCTCTTCAAAAATCTTTTCGAAAATCTCTTTTCAAAAACCTTTTCAAAACTGCTTTATAAAAATCTTTTCAAAAACCCTTTTCAAAAAAATTTCGCTTAACAAATCTTTTTCAAAAAGAATACAACTTTGCTGAATGCTAATGGAGGAGCAAGCTCAACACAACACTAGTTCCCAGGCTAAAACCAAAAACAAAGGAGCCCAGCTCCACTCAAATCACATCTCACATCAACAACAACATTACTCTTCCCCAACTCTGGCTCGTTCTCAACATTATCATTATTTCTCAATTTCTTTCCCCAATCTCAACTCTTCCCTCTTTTCCAATCAATCTCTTTTCTTTTATCAGTATTCTTTTCTCATTATATCCTTCCTTTATTATTTTCGATCACAATTTATTCATTTCCTTTTCAATTCCTTATTCAGGACGTAACAGACATCCATCAACATAATGCTCATTTAAATTAATAACAATAAATATATCAGGCATTATGAGATAAAGACATAAAAGCATACTATCAATCACACACTCATCACACAACAATAATGTGGCCATTGTCAACTTCGTATAAGTGGCCACACAACACAAACAATTGCCACTTATACTACTGACTCCGAACCACTTAGTTCCGATCTTTGAGATGATACGGAATGTCCTACTAAATCACCTAATTACCACGATGTCTTAGGAAATCTTCTCTCTCACCTGAGGTCCAGCTACTAAATGCGTACCGTCTCCTTGGATCCTTCTTGCTGCCGGCTGCCCCAATCTCGTGACTTTAAGATTTCCTCGTACTAAATAAAATGCACTTACGTTATTAACTTGTGTTACGAAAATCTTTCCTTAGTTCATGACACTTTCTGTTCTTAATTGGAAGACTTAAAACACTATTGTTTTGTCAAAACACTTCCCTTATTTTCTAGCACTTTAAATACTTTAAAACCATTTGAAAACATTTAATAAAACGATTTAAATCAATTTATTTGGTTGCAGGTCCATCTTGATTAGCACTTTGAACCTTGTTTGAAAACACCGAAAAATTCACCGTTTCCAATCCGGCTTTTCTTAAATTAATTATTACTTGAAAACTTGGCTTTAAATCGCCTGAAAGCATTTTTAAAGTTAAAAACCATTTTAAATAATTCTAGACAGCAGGGAATTATATTACAAAATAATTTTTATTAAAATCCCAAAATTATCTTAAAAATGCTTTTATCCCAAACAATTCTTTATCTTAAACAAACTTTGGACAGCCATAAGCATATTTTAAAAATCTCAATTAAATCAAATGGATTTATTTCACAATCACTTAATTTCAACATTTATTACACACTCAATCACTTTCCAACATCAACTCAACACACAATAACAAGCAACATAAAATGAATCATTTTACTTAATTATAAATCAAACACTTATCCCCAAAACATTTAGACATTCACATACTTTCAAAGATACAAACCAAACATGTACATTTTACTTCATGCTACTAGACTTCCTAAATTTATTTTCTCTATGTGGCCGAATGACATCAATGAAAAAAATTCAAAGATCACAAACTTAGAACTCATAAATCAACTTGGTTTATTTTAGGCACTTAAATTCTATTTTCTTTTTCACGTAACAAAACTATTTATTCTTCCCTTTTCTTTAATTAAAACCGGATAGGATTTAGATATTCACCACACAATTTCAAACAATTTAATTTAACCATAGTTCACAAAACATAATCATTATTTTCATGTCACTTCATTGAGAAGAATCCTAGGCTATTCTTTGTGCATAGGCCGAACCCTATTTGACAAAACATGGTCCTTGATTTACATTTTCAACATACAAAAACACAAGATTCTTAAGTCAAAGGAAATTAATATGCATGTGCCCTTTTTCATGAAGACAAAACATGATTTCCTAACCCTATACCTAGACCGAATGCTCCATCATCATAAATCAAGGTTTTATTTTCAAATCTTTCACATGTAAGACCACAAGGCATGAATCAAATTAAAAATTATTTTTCACAAACTTGCTTCCTTGGTTTACTTGTAAGACCGTGAGGTTTAATAAGAAAATGATATCTTTTTACTCAAACCCACATGCATGCACCTAATTCTTGTAAATTAGGTCATGGAACCGGTCATAAAAACATAAATCAAAGACAAAATTATTTTGAGTGGAAAAGATCAAAACCGTGACATGCAAGTCAAGAAACAAGACTTTTTGAGTTAAAGAAGATCACATGCAAGACTTAAAAATCAAAGCTTAGAAAATCAATGCAAAAATCAAATCTTTTTCAAGACCAAAACAAAGATTAAAGCTTAGAAAATCAAAGTAAAAAAAATCAAAGCATTAAAACCACTTAAATCAACTTTAACAATCATCACACCAACATGCATGAACTCCAAACAAAATAAAGATCATCACAACCTAATTTTCTAGATATGGCCGAATTATCTAAACTAAGATCTAGTGTTTATTAGTTCATTCATCTTTAAAAATTCAAGATCAAATCTCAATCAACACGTATATGAACTCAAATCATCACAATCAACATGCAACACCCAAGGTTTTTAACTCTATCACCAACCAAGTTTAAATCACTTATTTATTTATCAAGTAACTTCTTAAACACTTCTTTAAGTCATGGTTTAAGAAAGAAAAAGTGACATGCAAAGAGATTTACCCAAAGCTTCACATGGATCTCAACCAAACTTTAGATCTTTAGGATTTAATTTGAAAAACTTTAAGATCTTTCATGAAGACCTTAAACCAATTATGAAGTCCGGTAGTTAGACGTTTACAAGTTTCTTTAAGCTTTGAAAATTCACGATCCAACATAAAATAAGACATGCAAGGAAAGGAAGAAAAGAAAATTGCAAAATAAAAAAAAATCTACATTATTACAACTTCTTCATGTTTATTCGAAATACTCACCAAAGGCATGGTTGATCTCCTAGCTTCTAAGATCTTGGTTCCTCAAGGAGAGTAGGGTTTTTTTGGCTTGGTTTCTCCTCTTCTTCTTTCTTCTCACTCACAGCCCTCTCTCTTCTTTTTGTGTATGTGCTGAGAGCTTAATGTTTGCTCTCAACAAGGTGTGTTTGGAAAGATGAAGGAAAGGAAAGAAAATGAATGAGGATAACTATGGGTGGAGAATTATGTAGACAAAAGCAAGGACATGAGATTTTCCTCTTTTGTCCTCAAAAGAATTCGGCTAAAGGGGTTGATGGAAGGGGTAGTTTTGGCAACCTAAAGGTTTGCATGGGTGGAGGTTAGCATTGCTAAGGGAACAATGTGGAGTAAATTAAGGAACCATGTCACACTAGGTTTAGTTACTCCTTGGGCTTCTACTTAGGGTTTTCTTCCTACTTGGTTTGATCATAGTTAGCACTTGATTCATATAGTTACTTGTCCAATCACTTAGAGAAATTAATCTTAGGCTTTCCCTCACATACATGCGCACGTCCCATACACACACATATGCACACACATATCAAATTAATACACATAATCATGTATTCATGCATCATCACCTTCTTTACTAATTTAATCCTATATAATCCTAAGCATACACATGCATATAATTTTCATACATCACACACGAATTACACATACAGAGGAGAATAAAAATTATATATATATATATTTTATTTATTTTTTTTATAGCATGACTCATACCCAAAAATCACAATTTCTTCAAAGCATAAAAATATCAAATATATAAACTTTTTCTTTTTAAGATTCAACTTCCCAATTCTTAACATGGTTTTATGAAACCATCCCTTTAAAATCACTTATCACTTTAAAAACGTGAATTAAGAAAATCATTTAAGAAAATACCCTTTTAAAACACTTTTCTCAAAAATAATTGTCTTTAGTACTTTAAATTAATACGAGGAATTTGCGGAGTGTTACATTTTCCCCAACTTAAATATTTCTCGTCCCCGAGAAATGCGTTGTGGATTGGGCAGCCGGGCACAAAATCCTCACGTCGCTTCGATTCACATAAAAGTACTCTCCTTTTCGCTTTGTAGTCGTATCCCCTTTTGCTGGCATAATTTACTTTGCCGTGCTCCTTGTTTGTCGCTTTCAGACGAAGAAGTCTCGTTCGCACAACCGCTTGCGTGTTGAATCGGGTCAAGTCCATCGGACTAACCGAAGAAGATGCCGCTCCCTTAGCTAATCGTCGTCACAAAAAGTCCACCCATAGGTATGGACTTAGGGAAAATCAAACAAGGAAAAATTCACACATCTCCAAAAGTATAGGGTTTCACCCTAAACCCTTAAATAATCGCTATTCTCTACAACTCGGGTTCTTACCGACTCACAATAATCACTTCTTCCTTCAGTTCTCCTTTTAACTCTTATGTGTCCGTCTATCATTTTCTAACTTAAGGGAATTCTACTACAACTTGGGTTTACTTACTCCTCAAACATCCTCACTCTTCTCCTTAGATCCATCCTAAACATCAATCAAACCTATCACTTTTACCGTCTAAATCCCTAATTATGGTGTATGGCAATCCTAATCCTCAGATTATGCCAAGGTTTTTCCTCTCATAACCGGCAACATATACTTCTCTCCTTCCTTGTGGCTCCCCAACTTTGATCCAACTTATAACTAAATCCTCTGAAATCTTATATCCTCGTTTAATTTAAACTATTCATCCTCCCTCAATCGTTCAAGCGTAAACTATCTGGGTAACTATAGCGCTTTTAATTTCAGTATTTGGACTAATGAGTCTTAAGTAGGATTGGTAAGACCACGGGTTGCTAAAAAGGCTCATGAAGAAAAGGTTCGACTTTTAGCAATACTAACTGTTTTGTTGAAACAATTCAACAAACAGGGAATTCAAGAATAACATCCTACAACCTCAAGTACCGATTACTCTTTGAACAAGGGTACGTCTAGGTCGACAAACTGGGATTTGTCAAATACTGGTGAGTCATCGGAAGTTAAGGGGTCTCAGTCTATTCACCTTCTACTGGTTCTACTTCTTTCCACATGATTGAACCACTATATCCTTAACATGGCCGACACTAGACCACAAACATGTCTCATATCCTATGAGAACTTAATCCTATGTTTCTATCCTTACACTAGTAAACACACAGAGTTACACAAGCAAAGCATGTAAGCCCATGCTTAAGGCCACTAAGGATTACCATAAGCTCTGATACCATTCTATAAAAGCCCGATTTTCGTAACTTGAAAATAGCCAACTTTATTTCGTTTAGATTGTGTAACATCCCTGATTTTTAACCCCTGGTTAATAAAATGTTAATTATAAAGTTTATTTATAATTAATTATTTTTAGTCTTGATTTCATGTAATTTATTATGAAAGATGATATTAGAGAGTTTTAATATGAGAAAATAAGTATTTTGCACATTAATCCCTGTTTGGGACCTTGAAGTGATTTTAGAAAGATTTTGGAGGGAAGGAAAATAAAAATTATATTTTTCAAAAACTGGTCAAAATACTCGAGTAGTTTTGGATCAGTTAAGACTAGAGAGATTAGTTAAGATCAGTTAAGACTAGAGAGATTAACAACCACCGGGACAGGACAAGTATTTGTCTCCCCAACGGAAGTTTCTCTAGGACTTGGCTATCGGACTAAGTCTGATAGTGACAATGATGTTCTTTATCTTTAAATTTATCTAATTTAAAGGTAAATCGTATAGTCTTTCTTGAGAAAGATTATATCTGAAAGGGATGATTTCATTACTGATAGTTTAAATATTAGGACTGATCACCCTAATGTTTACAACTATTAAGAAATGAAGTCATACAAATATTTTCCTACTCGTGCCGAGTGATCAGAGTGCGCAACGGGACGGGGTTTTCCTCAAAAAGGATCTTTGGAAAATGTTTTTAATTGAGGAGTATATATATATATTTTAAAGGTGTTATTCGAAAAAGTTTTTAGTCAGAAGATTTCATTTGAAGGAATTACGAGGTAATTTTTGAGGAAATTCAAGCAAACCCTTTTATGAGAAACAGGGATTTGTATATGTTTTGGAATGCAAAAGCTTCTTTTGAGAAAAGGCTCAATTGAAATATTTTATTTGTGAAACGTTTTGGGTCAGAAAGTTTGAAAAAGTATAAGAAAATTCTTTTTAAGTGGGGAAGGGTTCTTCCTAACTATATTTTGAATATATAACCTTAGAACAACTTTTGTGTAACATTGGAAATTATAGAACTTTTAAAGAAGAATTTCGGGGACGAAATTCCTTTTAAGTGGGGAAGAGTGTAACATCCCTGATTTTTAACCCCTGGTTAATAAAATGTTAATTATAAAGTTTATTTATAATTAATTATTTTTAGTCTTGATTTCATGTAATTTATTATGAAAGATGATATTAGAGAGTTTTAATATGAGAAAATAAGTATTTTGCACATTAATCCCTGTTTGGGACCTTGAAGTGATTTTAGAAAGATTTTGGAGGGAAGGAAAATAAAAATTATATTTTTCAAAAATTGGTCAAAATACTCGAGTAGTTTTGGAAACACTCGAGTATTCTGGTCAGAGTTGACGAGTTAGTACGTTTGGTGAGTCACCACCAACGAGTTCGTCTCGTTTACACGAAATCAGTACTCTTCCACGTCCATGGAGGTCGTGTCGTCGTGCATGTATTCCATTGAAGTCTATAAAAACCAATCAACACCGAATTCGTGAAGGATTTGGCAAAGTTTGGGTGTGTTGATTGAGTTAGGGTTTCTGAATTGATTCGATCGATTCTCCCTCTCTGGGTTGATTCGAACCACAAACTATACACCATTGTGAAGCTCACATTCAGGGCTTCACAAATATACCAAGATTTTGAGCTGAGAGTTCGTAGATTGGAAGAATCGAAGCTTAGAAGTTGGAGTTGGTTGGCTGTTTCAGGTTCCTAGAGCTTACTTTGGAGCTTGATTTTGGTAAGCTCAGGTAACCTCCTCATATGAATCTTGTTCCTTTAGCTAGTATGAATTGTAGAGAGTATATAGAGACTAATTTCCCCAAATTTATTGGCTGTTTCATGCATCAACCAATTCAATCTTGGTGCTCTGCTGAAACTGCTCTGTTTCAGTGTGGATTTTGGGGAATTCAGCTTGGAAGCAAAATTTGGGGTAAAGTCTCTGTTTATTCACATCTAATAGGTAAGGGGGAAGCTCTCTATTCACTAGATAGAGTTTAAATTGCATGCATTTGATTAGAGAGCCACCAAGAGGCTCTAAGGGCTTAGTTGGAATAGGGAAATTGGTTTGGAGACCAACCTGCACTCTAAAATGGTTCTGAGCAAGTTCTATATGTTGCATGTAAGCTATATGCAAGTTGTTTTCATGCCAAAAGTGGTTGGAACTGAATTTGATATGTTGAGTAGTTAAAAATGTGTTTTATGCATAATTGTTGCTCAGATTTGATTCAATGTAATAATTGGTGGTTTCTGTGTTGGAACATGTTTAACATGTATAATGTAAGCTCTGTTGATCATTGGATTGGATTAGAATTGGCTAGAATTGAAAATGGTATGTTAAAATGCAAATTACAGTGTTCTCTGTTATTGGGGTTGATACTCGAGTATTCGACCTAAAATTGAAACATGAATTTCTGGAAAATGAAGAACACTCGAGTATCATTAAGAATACTCGAGTAATGTGGAAAAAAATGAAGAACACTCGAGTATCATGAAGAATACTCGATTAATTTGGTAAAATCTGAAGAACACTCGAGTACTATGCAGAACACTCGAGTATTTTGGTGAAAACTGAAACATGAATTTCTGGAAAATGAAGAACACTCGAGTATCATTAAGAATACTCGAGTAATTTGGAAAAAAATGAAGAACACTCGAGTATCATGAAGAATAATCGAGTAATTTGGTAAAATCTGAAGAACACTCAAGTACTATGCAGAACACTCGAGTATTTTGGTGAAAACTGAAACATGAATTTTTGGAAATTGAAGAACACTCGAGTAGTTTTACTCAAACTATTAGAAATACCATTTTCAATTCTGAACCATTGATCAATACTTAAATGACAATAATCCAAGCGATCTAAAACTTGAAAGAAATTGATTGATGATGTGACTATTCCGTTTGGATGACGGGACGTTGCTCGGGTGGCACGTCATAACGTTGCTCGCGTGGCACGTTATACAATTGAGATATCCCAATCAATTCTTTAAGTGAAGAGTTTGAATGCTAGATCGTTTACCATGTTATGATAACATGTGAAGGACCTTTAGGAATACCAATCTGGTTATGACTTGCCTGTAGTCACATTTTGGTAATGTGACCAGCATTGGTTGCTGCGAACGTTGGATGTTCGTCTTGGTGACGAAATGTGCACATCGATATTGGTATTATGGACCACGTTCCAGGAAGAGTCTTGTGGCTAGCTCGATGACACATTTTGGTAATGTGGACAGTATGTGGTATACTGTTGATTTGATGGTTCAACGGTGTGTTGCACACAAGTGGTAAGGTTTACGTTTTGGCGACGTGACGTTCATCAGACATGGTGACGTTGTTTACCACCTCTGTTGTGTTTCACAAGTGATAAGGTTTACGTCCTTGGGCAACGTGACGTTCATCAGATGTGGTGACGTTTTTTATCACACCCGTTGTTTGTTGAGAAGGGTGTGGTGCACACAAGTGATAAGGTTTACGTCCTTAGGCGACGTGATGTTCATCAGACATGGTGACGTTTTTTATCACCTCTGTCGTGTATCACAAGTGATAAGGTTTACGTCCTTAGGCGACGTGAAGTTCATCAGATGTGGTGACGTTTTTTATCACACCCATTGTATGTTGAGAAGTGATAGGTTTACGTCCTTGGGCGACGTGACGTTCACCAGGTAGTGTGACGTTTTTATCACTTCCGAGCTAGTACGCCATACGTTTTGGTAACGTATTCGTAATTTGGAAATGTATTGTTGAATTGGATTGGCGTCCGTGAGGACCTTAGATGGAGAATCTTAGAAAAGGAAGAATGACAGGCATGATGTCACTTACCCTTAATTTAGTTAATGCTGGATATCTGAATGAGTGAATGAACATCATATTTGCATTAAGCGTGAGCTAAGGGTTAATTGTGGCTATTAACTGATTTGGGGTTATCTGTGCATAATCATGTTACTTCAACATTTAAGCTCTATTGATTATGTGTATAGATTTGCTTACCCCTATGCCCTTGTAGGTGATGTCGCGTTACATCGCTTGCATCGAGGTCCGCCCACTTCTTAGTGGCATATGGATCTGCGAGGATTGCCGAGTGGTGTATGAGGGTGAGATAGTGGTTACCTTCGATCACCCTAATCCACTGGTTCGGTCACATCCTCGTAGGTTTAGGATTCCCATCATATACGCTATGCATGTATCTACTTTTTTAATACTTACCATGGATCATCTCCCACTCGACCAGCTCGCTTGTATAATAGTTTCAATTCGAACCTATCCGCTCATACCCTTTTTCTCTTAGAGTCATTCGAGAGGAGACTTCCCCGTCTATTTCAAGGAGTCCTATTAAGGTCACGTTTTCATCAGACCTTGTACCCAGTGGTAGGGTAATTACTCCTTCAAATAAGATCAAGGAGGATCCTGTCGAATACGAGAGCGGAAGCGAGCTTGTCGTTTAATCTATCGGGAGTCAATGGAGAGGCGATGATCCCTAGGTATGTGCATAAGGTAAATGATGAGGATCAAGGATCCGGTGTGATGGATGCTGTGGAGAAGATTAGCTGCTGATGCTGATGTTGGATGATGGTTGCTGCTACTTCTTGGAGACTTCTACTACTACTATCGCGACCAGTGCTATGAGACCAGCTTTGGGAGTTTTATATATTGTGGGAATCTCTTTTGAAAACTCTGGAGCCGTGGTCTATTTTGATGTACATATAAATACATAGCTTTATGGACTTGTTCTGGGATTTTGGAGATCCTTACCGCCGGACTATGTATTACGTACCTTTTGATATAAATAAAATCCATGCTTTCTAAAGTCTATTACATAGTCCTGATATTTCCGCTTACTCTGATACTGATTTAAAAGAATTCGGCTATGACATGTTGGAAATGGTATCACTTGGCTAGACGAAAACTGGATGGAAATACTTGAGTTTCTTTATATGAAATAGAGTACATTTATCTTCAAAGAGAATGCTATCCAAGATTTGCGAAATTATCTTTTAAGCAAAGTAAACGCCGAATTCGATTTTAAAAGTAATACGTAAACTATTCTCCAAATATCCTATGCTTTGGTTTGTGCACCCGACTTTTTAGAAATAAAAAGAAAAATTTTGAATCCAATATTTTCTAACAATTAAACAAGTCCATATATTCTCAAGTAATATCATTTTATTTTATTAATTACTTGGAATATTTTGAGGGTGTTACACTTAGTGGTATCAGAGCAAAAGTCAGATCCTGTAGTAGTGGAAGTAGCTCCAGAAAGGTAGTTATCAACATCAAGCAGGTATCCACAGGACATATTTATTGTTTAGAATACTATTATCTTGCTCAAATGGAGCAATTGATACATTGTGGAAACTGTATGCATTGTTGAAAACTATTGTTATGACCTTAGGATAGGTTGTGTGGAGAATGTTTCTTAGTCCATCATATGTGACCATGAGCAATAGCGCAGGTCTATTATGACGACTAGAAATCAAAATCGCACCGATGCGATATTAGAAAGAATCACCGCTGTGATGGAATCTATGCATCAATGGCAGCAAATGCAATCCCAACAACCGCCTCATCAATATAACGTTGGTAATTCGGAAACTAAGAGTTTGGCGGATTTTAGAAGTTGTAATCCACCTAAGTTAGAAGGAGGATTTAGGCCTGAGGAGGCTAATAAGTGGATTCATACTATGGATAAGATCTTTAGAACATTAGACTGCACTGAGGCTCAGAACATGACATATGCAGTTTATATGTTAGAGGACGAGGCTGAGAACTGGTGGAATCACACAGTTCAGCTCCTGCACTATGAAGGAAGGGATATTAATTGGGGTGTGTTTACAGAAAATTTTCTCAATAAATATTTCCCGGAAGACTTAAGGAGGAAAAAGGAAATTGAGTTTCTGCAATTAAAGCGAGACATGAGTGTGGGTGAGTATGCAGCTAAGTTCGAGGAACTAATGAAGTACTCTCCATATTATCAGAACAACCCCGATGAAAGGAGCAAATGCATCAAGTTTGAAAGTGGTTTGAAACCTGAACTGAAATCTGTTTTCAGTTATCAGAAGATTCAAAGTTTTCCTACGTTGGTAGATATGTGTCGAATGTATGAGGATGATAAGAAGGCGGAAGTATTAGCTGATCAAGCAAAGGGTAACCAGCCGAGTTATGGACCACAAAGAAAGAAAAGACTTGATCTTCGAAATAAGGGTCCATATTTGGATCCGAATCGAGGCAAAGGAAGAGTTGAAGTTAAGGATGGGGTTAAGTCTCGCAGTAATGCTCCTTACTGTGAGAAGTGTAAGCATCATCATTCTGGAAGGATCTGCTGGGCAACAAGTTATTGCTTCGATTGTGGAAAGCAGGGTCATATTACACGTTACTGCAGAGAGTCTGTGAAAAGTAGCCACACCAGATTTGCTAGCAAACCAAAGACTCAAGGCAAAGCGTTTACCCTGAATAGAGTAGAAAAGAACCAATCTCCCGATCTCGTGCAAGGTAACCATTTATTTCAAACCAACTTTGCATGATTGTGTTCGATTTGGGAGTTACTTATTCTTTTGTTCAACATATATGTGTGAGTAGATTGAAGTCGGATTTCCCTAATTGTTTTAAAATTTGAGACCCTATGAAACTACCCAAACATGTTTCTAAAGTTGTTAGATTATAGTGTCGAGATATTTGATCGCGACACTAAGTTAAATTCTATCTATCATCCTTTATCACATTTGGACGTGATTCTGGGGAAGGATAACATTTCCTCCTATGTTACTCCTACTTGATTCATGTCAAAGTATTGGAGCATATTTTCATGTGTTGAGAACGGGACTTGGAAGGAAGTAACTTTAAGAAAGGAAGGTAGATGAGTATGAATCAAAGGGATTGAATACACAAGGTGATACACTGGGCACATGACGTGAGCTTTGCAACGATCAAGGTTGCTTTGAGGGCTCGAGGCCTTTTTCCTGTGTCACTATGCTTTAAAGTGTTAATGACCCTGGAGAATTGAAGTAATTGTTCAGCCGAGAGGAGGAGTTGAACAAGGGACAATGTCGACAGACAGAATCTTAAAGGTTCATGATCGGAGACTCTGTCGTCGTTATGACAAATCAAATGAGGAAGCAATCACAATGGACAGAAAGGCAATTCATGTGAGCTCTACGGAGTTTAAGGAAGTGTTTTAAGGAGTCTAATTGGTTTGAGCTTGATGATACAAATAGACCGACGATAAGTAAGAAGGGAAGGTTGCAAATCACAATGGAATTCTTAACTCAAATTCGCGAATTGCAACAAAAAGGAGGAAGTTTTTGAAAATTAGAGAAAGGAGATTAAATTGTTGTAAATGAGGTACGGTAATATGAATCTCGGGGAAAATATTGTCAAGTTCGAAAGATCGGAGAAGCATAATTCATTGCAATGTTAATAGAAGGTTCAAACATGCGGAGTTTGAAAAGAATGATGTTTGAACTTCAAACCAGTTGTCAATCATTGAGGAACAAGGGATTCCTGACATTAGCAAGCATGTGTAGAATTGGTATGGATAATGAGGAAAGCACAAGAAGCTTTTAAGCACGGGAAGCTTATGAGTGAACCAATTATGGGGAACGAAATTTCATAAGGAGTTAAGGAAACCTCCATCGCATGAAAGTAACTGAAAAGCCGATGGAAAGAAATTATTTGAGAAGGTAAGGTGCATCATCATGGATTGAATAGTGATGAACGGAAAGGGATATTTGATTTCGGTCACAAGAAAATGAAGTCTTATTCGCCGGATTGCTTGAAGGAGAAATACGAAAAGGGTATGGTCAGCCAGCAAATCAAGATTGGGAGAGTTTTCCATCCTAATAGGATGCGTGATTAGATTCGGATATAGGTAGTTTGAGTTATCCCTTGGTCGATTTGAATTAACGTAGTCAAATGTTTTCGATTGCGTTAATTAAATCGTTTTGTAATTCGATTATCTGAACAAATCTTCAACTTGAATTTCTGTGATCAAAACCCTTATCACAGTTGGATGTGATAAATAGCTCTGGAGCACTACAGAAAGAGAAAGATCAGTTAAGACTAGAGAGATTAACAACCACCGGGACAGGACAAGTATTTGTCTCCCCAACGGAAGTTTCTCTAGGACTTGGCTATCGGACTAAGTCTGATAGTGACAATGATGTTCTTTATCTTTAAATTCATCTAATTTAAAGGTAAATCGTATAGTCTTTCTTGAGAAAGATTATATCTGAAAGGGATGATTTCATTACTGATAGTTAAATATTAGGACTGATCACCCTAATGTTTACAACTATTAAGAAATGAAGTCATACGAATATTTTCCAACTCGTGCTGAGTGATCAGAGTGCGCAACGGGACGGGGTTTTCCTCAAAAAGGATCTTTGGAAAATGTTTTTAATTGAGGAGTATATATATATATATATATATATATATATTTTAAAGGTGTTATTCGAAAAAGTTTTTAGTCAGAAGATTTCATTTGAAGGAATTACGAGGTAATTTTTGAGGAAATTCAAGCAAACCCTTTTATGAGAAACAGGGATTTGTATATGTTTTGGAATGCAAAAGCTTTATTTGAGAAAAGGCTCAATTGAAATATTTTATTTGTGAAACGTTTTGGGTCAGAAAGTTTGAAAAAGTATAAGAAAATTCATTTTAAGTGGGGAAGGGTTCTTCCTAACTATATTTTGAATATATAACCTTAGAACAACTTTTGTGTAACTTTGGAAATTATAGAACATTTAAAGAAGAATTTCGGGGACGAAATTCCTTTTAAGTGGGGAAGAGTGTAACATCCCTGATTTTTAACCCCTGGTTAATAAAATGTTAATTATAAAGTTTATTTATAATTAATTATTTTTAGTCTTGATTTCATGTAATTTATTATGAAAGATGATATTAGAGAGTTTTAATATGAGAAAATAAGTATTTTGCACATTAATCCCTGTTTGGGACCTTGAAGTGATTTTAGAAAGATTTTGGAGGGAAGGAAAATAAAAATTATATTTTTCAAAAACTGGTCAAAATACTCGAGTAGTTTTGGAAACACTCGAGTATTCTGGTCAGAGTTGATGAGTTAGTGAGTTTGGTGAGTCACCACCAACGAGTTCGTCTCGTTGACACGAAATCAGTACTCTTCCACGTCCATGGAGGTCGTGTCGTCGTGCATGTATTCCATTGAAGTCTATAAAAACCAATCAACACCGAATTCGTGAAGGATTTGGCAAAGTTTGGGTGTGTTGATTGAGTTAGGGTTTCTAAATTGATTCAATCGATTCTCCCTCTCTGGGTTGATTCGAACCACAAACTATACACCATTGTGAAGCTCACATTCAGGGCTTCACAAATATACCAAGATTGTGAGCTGAGAGTTCGTAGATTGGAAGAATCGAAGCTTAGAAGTTGGAGTTGGTTGGCTGTTTCAGGTTCCTAGAGCTTACTTTGGAGCTTGATTTTGGTAAGCTCAGGTAACCTCCTCATGTGAATCTTGTTTCTTTAGCTAGTGTGAATTGTAGAGAGTATATAGAGACTAATTTCCCCAAATTTATTGGCTGTTTCATGCCTCAACCAATTCAATCTTGGTGCTCTGCTGAAACTGCTCTGTTTCAGTGTGGATTTTGGGGAATTCAGCTTGGAAGCTAAATTTGGGGTAAAGTCTCTGTTGATTCATATCTAAGAGGTAAGGGGGAAGCTCTCTATTCACTAGATAGAGTTTAAATTGCATGCATTTGATTAGAGAGCCACCAAGAGGCTCTAAGGGCTTAGTTGGAATAGGGAAATTGGTTTGGAGACCAACCTGCACTCTAAAATGGTTCTGAGCAAGTTCTATATGTTGCATGTAAGCTATATGCAAGTTGTTTTCATGTAAAAGTGGTTGGAACTGAATTTGATATGTTGAGTTGTTAAAAATGTGTTTTATGCATAATTGTTGCTCAGATTTGATTCAATGTAATAATTGGTGGTTTCTGTGTTGGAACATGTTTAACATGTATAATGTAAGCTCTGTTGATCATTGGATTGGATTAGAATTGGCTAGAATTGGAAATGGTATGTTAAAATGCAAATTATAGTGTTCTCTGTCTGAAAACACTCGAGTATTGGGGTTGATACTCGAGTATTCGACCTAAAATTGAAACATGAATTTCTGGAAAATGAAGAACACTCGAGTATCATTAAGAATACTCGAGTAATGTGGAAAAAAATGAAGAACACTCGAGTATCATGAAGAATACTCGATTAATTTGGTAAAATCTGAAGATCACTCGAGTACTATGCAGAACACTCGAGTATTTTGGTGAAAATTGAAACATGAATTTCTGGAAATTGAAGAACACTCGAGTAGTTTTACTCAAACTATTAGAAATACCATTTTCAATTCTGAACCATTGATCAATACTTAAATGACAATAATCCAAGCGATCTAAAACTTGAAAGAAATTGATTGATGATGTGACTATTCCGTTTGGATGATGGGACGTTGCTCGGGTGGCACGTCATAACGTTGCTCGGGTGGCACGTTATACAATTGAGATATCCCAATCAATTCTTTAAGTAAAGAGTTTGAATGCTAGATCGTTTACCATGTTATGATAACATGTGAAGGACCTTTGGGAATACCAATTTGGTTATGACTTGCCTGTAGTCACATTTTGGTAATGTGACCAACATTGGTTGCTGCGAACGTTGGATGTTCGTCTTGGTGACGAAATGTGCACATCGATATTGGTATTATGGACCACGTTCCAGGCAGAGTCGTGTGGCTAGCTCAATGACACATTTTGGTAATGTGGACAGTATGTGGTATACTGTCTATTTTGATGTACATATAAATACATAGCTTTATGGACTTGTTCTGGGATTTTGGAGATCCTTACCGCCGGACTATGTATTACATACCTTTGATATAAATAAAATCCATGCTTTCTAAAGTCTATTACATAGTCCTGATATTTCCTCTTACTCTGATACTGATTTAAAAGAATTCGGCTATGACATGTTGGAATCACTTGGCAAGACGAAAACTGGATGGCAATACTTGAGTTTCTTTATATGAAATAGAGTACATTTATCTTCAAAGAGAATGCTATCCAAGATTTGCGAAATTATCTTTTGAGCAAAGTAAACGCCGAATTCGATTTTAAAAGTAATACGTAAACTATTCTCCAAATATCCTATGCTTTGGTTTGTGCACCCGACTTTTTAGAAATAAAAAGAAAAATTTTGAATCCAATATTTTCTAACAATTAAACAAGTCCATATATTCTCAAGTAATATCATTTTATTTTATTAATTACTTGGAATATTTTGAGGGTGTTACAGATTGCAAAAATGAGGCCAAATTTATTTTTTTTTATATAAAACATTTGGAAGTATCAATGTTAGGCATACCCCTCTTTCTGAATATCGAGTTGTTACTAAAAACGTTCATCACATCAAACTTTCATCTTCATAAAGTGGCTTGTTTCAAAAGTATCATAACACTTTCCCAAAAGATTACATTGTTTGTTCTTCCAAAATAGAGTATTCCACAATACAGAATTAAAACTTGGCTTAGTTACATAATTGGCACATTGCTTGGTAATCCTTGACTCAAAACACAAATTGCAAACTTAAACTAAAACATACTACTCTCGCTTCCTTCTGATGAAGACCACCGGATGAAGGTTCCCTTTCTTCGCTCCCGAAGATAAAGTCATCTCTGTCTTTGCTTTTCTATGGTCGTTAGGCTCCAGCTCCAATTCATCTAGAGTGATTACCTCCATGCGATACTCCGTCTGCCCGTTGAAATATCAGCAGCACCGATATGCCATCGAACAGGAGAGAGTAAGCGATCCGAACGACAAGTCGTCGACGGTGTGGAATTACGATAGGCAAGATAATAGGACCACACAAACATACAGTGCAACACACATACACACAACACATCAAGCATATTGTTATCATTATCATCCATTATTATTATCGTCATTCTTGGTATCACTTTTCGTCCTCTTGCCAACTTACTTTTTATTTCTTATAAAACACTTTTCCTTTCTCTTTCACTCATACTCTTAATTTCTTCTCATTCAGTCTTATCAGTTCACATCTTTCTCTTAATTTGGGGAATTACAAAATATCATCAAATAATCATTTCGTTCTCGGCTATCACTCACGTCTACATCTCCTCGGTCATCCACCCAATGTAGTCGGAAGCAAACAGGAGTACAGGACCTTTACCGTCCGGGCACGACAGCTGTCAAACAAATGGTCCCAGACCAGGAGGCCCAGCCTCAAATCATATCAATTAATAATAATCATGGCACACTGCCTTGCAGTGGCAAACAAAATGCCCCACTCCAGTCCCTCTCACTGTTCTCAGTTTGCAATCTAGGGGGCGACAGTATATTTCTAGTGGGCCCGCAGAACTTACCATGGCATTAGACCCAGTCCCCACCACCTTAGTGCGCCACATGTGGAGTTCGTTCTGCCTAGAAACATACTCTAGACTTTTTGACGTTTCACCGTCATCGTCCTCCCCTAATGCAATCTCCTCCTAAGTATCCGCAGATACTTATTGTTCCTTCCTCTCCACTACTTCGCACTCTCATACCTCACCGCGTATATCTTTTAAGTCTTTTATCTTTTTAATTATCCTAAGGTCGGCCCATCCTTCGTGCACCCCTTCAATGAGTCCCGACCACTAACTTGGCACAACCTCCTCTCATCATTTCTCACATAGCACAGAGCTGGGATCACATCAATGAACTCACACCTTATTTCCAAGTCCTCTTCAACATCCTCAATCTCTCTTAATCATCTCATTTCACAAACTTTTCTCAAAACAATCTTTTCACAAGCTTTCTCAAAACACCATTTCATAAACTTCCACAAAACCTCATGTCATAAAACTCCCTTTTGTAAATTTTCTAAAAAAATCATTATTTAGCCCTTGGATCCTTCTTGCTGCCGGCTGCCCCAATCCTGTGACTTTAAGATTTCCTCTTACTAAATAAAATGCACTTACGTTATTAACTTGTGTTACGAAAATCTTTCCTTAGTTCATGACACTTTCTGTTCTTAATTGGAAGACTTAAAACACTATTGTTTTGTCAAAACACTTCCCTTATTTTCTAGCACTTTAAATACTTTAAAAACATTTGAATACATTTAATAAAACGATTTAAATCAATTTATTTGGTTGCTGGTCCATCTTGATTAGCACTTTGAACCTTGTTTGAAAACACCGAAAAATTCACCGTTTCCAATCCGGCTTTTTCTTAAATTAATTATTACTTGAAAACTTGGCTTTAAATCGCCTGAAAGCATTTTTAAAGTTAAGAAACCATTTTAAATAATTCTGGACAGCAAGGAATTATATTACAAAATAATTTTTAATAAAATCCCAAAATTATCTTAAAATTGCTTTTATCCCAAACAATTCTTTATCTTAAACAAACTTTGGACAACCATAAGCATATTTTGAAAATCTCAATTAAATCAAATGGAATTATTTCACAATCACTTAATTTCAACATTTATTACACACTCAATCACTTTCCAACATCAACTCAACACACAATAACAAGCAACATAAAATTAATCATTTTACTTAATTATAAATCAAACACTTATCCCCAAAACATTTAGACATTCACATACTTTCAAAGATACAAACCAAACATGTACATTTTACTTCATGCAACTAGACTTCCTAAATTTATTTTCTCTGTGGCCGAATGACATCAATGAAAACAATTCAAAGATCACAAACTTAGAACTCATAAATCAACTTGGTTTATTTTAGGCACTTAAATTCTATTTTCTTTTTCACGTAACAAAACTATTTATTCTTCCCTTTTCTTTAATTAAAACCGGATAGGATTTAGATATTCACCACACAATTTCAAACAATTTAATTTAACCATAGTTCACAAAACAATCATTATTTTCATGTCACTTCATTGAGAAGAATCCTAGGCTATTCTATGTGCATAGGCCGAACCCTATTTGACAAAACATGGTCCTTGATTTACATTTTCAACATGAAAAAACACAAGATTCTTAAATCAAACGAAATTAATATGCATGCGCCCTTTTTCATGAAGACAAAACATGATTTCCTAACTCTATACCTAGACCGAATGCTCCATCATCATAAATCAAGGTTTTATTTTCAAATCTTTCACATGTAAGACCACAAGGCATGAATCAAGTTAAAAATTATTTTTCACAAACTTGCTTCCTTGGTTTACTTGTAAGACCGTGAGGTTTATTAAGAAAATGAAATCTTTTTACTCAAAATCACATGCATGCACCTAATTCTTGTAAATTAGGTCATGGAACCGGTCATAATAACATAAATCAAAGACAAAATTATTTTGAGTGGAAAAGATCAAAACCGTGACATGCAAGTCAAGAAACAAGACTTTTTGAGTTAAAGAAGATCACATGCAAGACTTAAAAATCAAAGCTTAGAAAATCAAGGCAAAAATCAAATCTTTTGCAAGACAAAAACAAAGATTAAAGCTTAGAAAATCAAAGTAAAAAAAAAATCAAAGCATTAAAACCACTTAAATCAACTTTAACAATCATCACACCAACATGCATGAACTCCAAACAAAATAAAGATCATCACAACCTAATTTTCTAGATATGGCCGAATTATCTAGTCTAAGATCTAGTGTTTATTAGTTCATTCATCTTTAAAAATTCAAGATCAAAGCTCAATTAACACGTATATGAACTCAAATCATCACAATCAACATGCAACACCCAAGGTTTTTAACTCTATCACCAACCAAGTTTAAATCACTTATTTATTTATCAAGTAACTTCTTAAACACTTCTTTAAGTCATGGTTTAAGAAAGAAAAAGTGACATGCAAAGAGATTTACCCAAAGCTTCACATGGATCTCAACCAAACTTTAGATCTTTAGGATTTAATTTGAAAAACTTTAAGATCTTTCATGAAGACCATAAACCAATTATGAAGTCCGGTAGTTAGACGTCTACAAGTTTCTTTAAGCTTTGAAAATTCATGATCCAACATAAAATAAGACATGCAAGGAAAGGAAGAAAAGAAAATTGCAAAATAAAAAAAAAATCTACATTATTACAACTTCTTCATGTTTATTCGAAATACCCACCAAAGGCAAGGTTGATCTCCTAGCTTCTAATATCTTGGATCCTCAAGGAGAGTAGGGTTTTTTTGGCTTGGTTTCTCCTCTTCTTCTTTCTTCTCACCCACGGCCCTCTCTCATCTTTTTGTGTATGTGCTGAGAGCTTAATGTTTGCTCTCAACAAGGTGTGTTTGGAAAGATGAAGGAAAGGAAAGAAAATAAATGAGGATAACTATGGGTGGCGAATTATGTAGACAAAAGCAAGGACATGAGATTTTCCTCTTTTGTCCTCAAAAGAATTCGGCTAAAGGGGTAGATGGAAGGGGTAGTTTTGGCAACCTAAATGTTTGCATGGTGGAGGTTAGCATTGCTAAGGGAACAATGAGGAGTAAATTAAGGAACCATGTCACTCTAGGTTTAGTTACTCCTTGGGCTTCTAGTTAGGGTTTTCTTCCTACTTGGTTTGATCATAGTTAGCACTTGATTCATATAGTTACTAGTCCAATCACTTAGAGAAATTAATCTTAGGCTTTCCCTCACATACATGCGCACGTCCCATACACACACATATGCACACACATATCAAATTAATACACATACTCATGTATTCATGCATCATCACCTTCTTTACTAATTTAATCCTATATAATCCTAAGCATACACATGCATATAATTTTCATACATCACACACGAATTACACATACAGAGGAGAATAAAAATTATATATATATATATTTTTATTTTTTTTTATAGCATGACTCATACCCAAAAATCACAATTTCTTCTAAGCATAAAAATATCAAATATATAAACTTTTTCTTTTTAAGATTCAACTTCCCAATTCTAAACATGATTTTATGAAACCATCCCTTTAAAATCACTTATCACTTTAAAAACATGAATTAAGAAAATAATTTAAGAAAATACCCTTTTAAAACACTTTTCTCAAAAATAATTGTCTTTAGTACTTTAAATTAATACGAGGAATTTGCGGGGTGTTACACCGTTGCCGGGGACTAGAATTTATTTAATTTATTTTTGGTACTTTGTAGTAATTTTAAGTAGAATTTATTTTTTTTTCTGTTTTTGTTTTTTTTCCTTTTCTTATTTTTTCTTTTCTTGACGGGTGCTGCTTAACCTTTTTTATGCTTCTACGTTCTTCAGGAAACCGTAAGGAGTTGCATTTTGACCCTGACATTGAGTTGAGTGCAAAGAGGAGGAAAAAGCAAGCAAAGAAAGAAAGGAAAGAACAAGAAAGGGAGATGGCTGAACGAGCTTCACAAGGCACCACACCCCCTCCTAGGAAGACACTAGCTGACTATGCCGTTGTGGACCCGGATGTGTGCATGTCGAGCATTGTCCGGCCAGAGATCATTGCAGGATCATTCGAGATTGATCCCCAGTACATTCATCTCATCAAGCAGGATCAATTCTCGGGTGCACCAAATCAAGACCCAACGGAGCATGTAGCAAACTTCCTGAACATGCTCGATTTCTTAAAGATCGAGGGTGCGTCAGAGGAGGCAATAAGGATGAGAATGTTTCCTCTCTCTTTGACGGAACATGCTTATCAGTGGATGGAGAATCAGTCGCCCGGAAGCCTTTCCAGTTGGGATGTGCTTGTCAAAAAATTCATAGACAAGTTCTTTCCAGCGGGGAAGCAAGCCAAGCTGCGCCAAGACGTCAATTCCTTCATGCAAGAGGAAGGTGAACACTTGCATGAGCCCTAGGATCGGTACAATCAGTTGCTAAAGAGGTTCCCCACACATGCAATTCCAGACTGGATGCAAATCCAGTTATTCTACTTTGGGCTGAGAATGTCTCACAAGATCATGATAGATGCAGCGGCTGGTGGTTCCCTTCTCAAGAAGACTGCTGAAGAGGCAAAGGAAATAATTGAAACAATGGCCTACAACAGCAGTCAAGCCGTTTCTGACAAGGTGATTCTGAAGAACAATGATCTGGGCTCAAGTCAAGTCCAGACAATCATTCAGCAAAACAAAGAGCTTCAGCAACAAATTTCTGAGTTGGTGAAGAAGATGGCACAGACACACGTGGCTGCAGTCAACACTCTGGTGTGTGATTTCTGTGGAGGAAATCACCAAAATGGAGATTGCTCACCAGATGTGGGGAAGGCACCGGCTACCATTGAGGAGCAAGCAAAGTTTGTGGGCGGTGGAGGCCAAAGAAACAACATGTATTCCAACACCTACACCCCAGCCTATAGAAATCATCTGAACTTCTCATGGAACAGCCCAGCTCTCAACCCACCAATGAAGACTCAGCAGCCTCGAAAACCAAATTGGGAAGCAGCAATGGAGAAGTTAGCAACTAACACGACCACATTCATGGAGGAGACAAGAGCTAACTTTGCCAATCAAGCGGCGAGTATTCGGAACTTGGAGGTGCAAGTGGGCCAACTTGCAAAGCAGCTATCAGAGAGGTCACTAGGGACATTTCCTAGTGACACTGTTACCAATCCAAAGGAGAGTCTAATGGTAGTGACTCTTAGGAATGGAAAGTCGTATGAGGAGCCATTTCTTAAGAGTAATGCAACTGCATCGGAAAAGAAGAAGGAAGAGGAACACAAGAAACAAGAAGTGGAGAAAGAGCAAGGCAAGAGAGGAGCATCGAAAACGCAGGGTCCACCTGTGGATCACAACCGGGAATCAGCCAAGCTTGCTCCACTACCTTTGAGGGTGCCTTATCCTCAAAGGTTGAAGAAAGAAGAGGACCAGAGGCAATTCTCCAAGTTTCTGGATATGATCAAAAAGATTAACATAAACATCCCATTCGCAAAGGCACTTGCACAAATGCCTTTGTATGCGAAGTTTATGAAAGACCTGCTGACAAGAAAGAAGGGAATGCTCTCGGAAGAGACGTTTCCAATTGCGGAGAAATGCAGCAACATTATCAAGTGCAACCTGCCACCGAAAATGAAGGACCCTGGAAGCTTCAACCTTCCAGTCAGCATTGGCAAGGAGTACTCTGGTAAGGCCCTCTGTGACTTAGGTGCTAGTGTGAATATAATGCCTTTATCTGTTTGTAATGCACTAGACTTAGGTGAAATCAAACCTACCCCTGCAATTTTACAATTAGCTGATAAGTCCATCCTCCATCCTTATGGAGTGGTGGAAGACATTTTGGTAAAGGTTAATGATTTCATACTGCCGATGGACTTCATTGTCCTTAATATTGATGAGGATGAAAATATTCCTTTGATTTTTGGAAGACCATTCTTGGCCACAGCTGGGGCAATAATAGATGTTCCTAGGGGAGAGGTTATTCTCTGTGTCAATGGTGAGCAAAGTGTCATAAATATTTTTGAAAAACCACCATGTACGGCGAGGTGCTTCACCACACTAAATCTGGTTCAGCACTCAAGTGCTGAAAATTCCTTCAATGCTCACATGCATCTCCCTTAGTCTCCGAAAGGAGGTGACCCGTCAGGCTCGTGACGTTAAACAAGCACTAGTTGGGAGGTAACCCAATGTTTAGGTAGTAATTGCTTAGTTTAGTAGTTTTTAGGACATTAGTGTAGGTTATTTTTTTTATTCATTCAAAAAAAAAAGCAACAGGTACAGACCTGGCGC
This sequence comes from Crotalaria pallida, assembly GCA_037953625.1. Taxonomy (NCBI): domain Eukaryota; kingdom Viridiplantae; phylum Streptophyta; class Magnoliopsida; order Fabales; family Fabaceae; genus Crotalaria; species Crotalaria pallida. The sequence continues at coordinate 33,749,177 of CM075653.1, forward strand.
GCCTGGGCGCGCTGCTCTACACGCCTGGGCGCGCACTGGGCGATTTTGGCCAGAAAATGGGGATTGTTAATTTCTGCTATATTTTCTTTCTTTTTCCCCTTAGCCGGTCCCTGTACCTGTGAGAAAAAAAATATGTAATTGTTTTCTAGGATTTTTTTTTTAGTTTTCTTGTTTGGTTATTTATTTGGTTTATTTGTTATTTGCATGAGCCATATATTTTGTAACAAATATAAGTTAATATTTTCCCCACTAGAGGTGCTATTTTTGGGCATTTGTATCCCATGACACATATTAAGTTTGGGGGAATGTTTTCTTATGTTTGTTAATGTTGATTTTTCCGATGCAAGTAACAAGTGTTCCAAATTTATTCCATGCAATTTTTTATTTTGTAGTTAGGTAATTTTAGTTTAGTTTGCTTGAGGACAAGCCAACCTCTAAGTTTGGGGAGTGGATACAAAATAAATTTTTTTTCAGATCTGAATTTTCCTCCCATTTTTGGTATTGGTTTGTGTCTTAGGTAGAGGTTTTGAAATTATTCTAGACTTAGGATTATTTTTCTGATGATAGGTGTATATACTTAGTTTAGGATTAGACTCATTGATTCATGTTATTTATTTGTTGAGCTGTAAATATTTTTGAAATTTGGTTATTTTGACAAAGTTTTTCAAAACTTGAGATTAGTGAACTAACATTAGCCTGTGAGATTTTAAGCCTAATTGATGGGGTATGATTTATTGAGATATTTTGATTTGAGACCCCTATTCTTTCATCAGTGTGTTCACTTTAGTTTTGTGTTCTAGAACTTGACCGGTGACCATTTTGAGATTGATAATTGATTGCATGCATGAAAATGATTAAGGCACTTAGGATGTGTTTTTGTGGCCTTCAACTGTTTTGTATTGATAATGTTACCTTAGTTGCCCATTTTGAGCCTAATGATATTACGATTTTTCTTTGGTACCCTGCATTTATTGAAATATTTTTTGTGAGTACCTTGGGAATTTTGAATAAGCAATTGAGAGGAATGAATAAGAAAAAGTGAAAGTAATTGCTGAAAAGTGTTATGAGTTCTATTTATATTCCAAAAAAAAAAATTTTAAAAAGAAATAAATGTGAAAGGAAGAGAATAGAAGAAAAAAATGAAAAGAAAAGAAGGATGATAATGATTTTGGAGTTGAGTGTGACTTTTAATTGTATTCATTGCTCATTCATAATTTTTAAGGGATGTTGTTTGATTTCATATATTTAGCCCTTTGTTTTATCCCTTCTTTCTTTTATCCCACCTTAACACTTTTAGCCATGGCCAAGTTACGACCAAATTAAAGACCTTTTGATTTGTGCATGTTTTTAATAATTTTAGTGGAGATTTTGGTCTATGGTCAAGCATTTGGTAACACTTTACTATTGAATGAACTTGAGTGAATTGATTTATACCCTTGATACACATGAGAGATATACATTGAGAGGTTGAGAGTGTTCACTAGTTCTGAGTTTTGATTGATTTTGTTTCTTTAACCAGGTTTTGATATGTGAATAGCTTGTGTAAAAATGTGGATGTGTTGATGAGTCGAAGTCTTAGATTAAGTATTGTACATTTTGATTTAGAAGGTAGTCTCGAGTTTATGAATTTTTTATTTTACTTTTGCCTGGGACATGCAAAATGTTAAGTTTGGGGGTGTGATGAAGGTCTAATATATGATGTTTTAAGGCTTAATTTCACTTCCTTTTGCTTGGGTTTTAGCTTGTTTCTCTTGTAAATATAGGTATTTTATATTAGTTTTAGGAATTTTTAGTTTATTAGAATCCTTTGAACGTTTTGAGCCGTTTTGGGTATGTTTCAGGTACTTTCGGAGGTTAAATGAAGAAAATATATATGGAGCATGAAAGGAAATGAAAAGACCTTGAAAAAGGCGCAAGAACAAAGCAAAAAGTAGCCAGAATGAGTCTAGCATGCCCAGGCATGGAACCCCCCACGCCCAGGCGCGCAGAGAGCGAAAAAATGCACGCAATACAGACCTGCCACGCCTGGGCGCGTAGCACAGGGCGCCCAGGCGCGCAAACCGCGTGAAAGTGATGCAGTTCAGTATTTTTGCCATAACTTGAGCTACGCTTATCCAAATAAGGCGATCTTGGTATCATTTTAAAGCTAAGAAAAAGATATACAACTTTGCCGGAAATAGCCTTGCTCAAATTTGTCCATATTTGGGGTCAAAATATGGGCCGAAGTTGCGTGTCAGGCATGAGAAAGCCCAATTTGGGCCACTTCCGGATCAGGTTTGCTCCAATTCAAATAAGATTAGTTTTAGACTTTAAATATAGGTTTTTCCTTTAGGTTAGGTAGACTTTTTAGAGACAAATAAGATTAGAATAAAATTAGGATTAGAGAAGAGAGGCTGTTATGCAATTGAGAGCAAGGAGGCAAGGCACAAGGATTGAAGATCAACATTGATGGAGGGATCCACTTGAAGATTGAAGATCTCTTAGGGGTAAATTAATTATTGTTTATGATGATTAGTTTAATCCATTCCTTCTTCTTCTTCTCTAAATATGTATAATTGAACCTCTTGTTAGGAATAAGGTTGATTTGTATGGATCTTAATATAATTTGGCTATTTATTCATGAATTAATGTTTTTCCTTTCAAATCAATTACTTGGTTGTGTTTTAATTACAATTCATAGAATTCGCGACTTTATGTTTTTCTTTGGTAATCTGAACCTTAATTCGAAAATTAGGATTAAGATTAGGCCTTTCAACCAAACAATATAATTATTCAGCTCGTAGGAATACTTTTGGGTAATTGTATATCTCTTATAAATTAGAACTCACTTAAGGGATTAAGGGGTAAAGTCTAGTAAGAAACATAATCGTTGGAGGGATCTAGCTTTTATTGTTTATGGAGTTTTTGATTTATGGGAAAACATATTTTCATAATTAATAACCTGATCCTACAATGAAACCAAATTCCTAACCTTTTCCATATTTGCTTCTAACTCCTTTTTAGTTTCTGAATTGTTTCATAATTTTAATTCTACACTCCTATCTCTTAAACTCTAAACTAATACAATTTATACATAGTAATTGCAATTAGGTGAAAGAAATTAGAAACAATTTGCGATCCCCGAGTGGAACGATAATTTACTTACTCTTTATTACTTGTACGAACGGTACACTTGCCGAATTGCCAACACATATCTCTTGTTATTATCATTATGGAATATTAGAATTATGTGAGGATCCTCATAATCTTAGGATGTGTGTTTTTAAATTCAATAAAATGTGTGTAACATCAAGAGTTTCCTCTCGGCCAAGACATAAAAAGGCAGACCACGAAGACCTTTAAGAAGGTGCCTAGGATGATCGAAAAGAATAACACCTTAGAGATTATTTGGAATCATTGGTTCCATTTCATAGGTGTATCAAAGTTGTACCAGAGCTCAGCCCTAGGGTGAAGCTCTTTCTTGAATGTCAGCTTGGATTCGAGGACGAATCCTTTTGAAGAGGGAGGGAATGATGGAATCTGGATTGTGGACAATCAATCCAAATTCTATCATTGAGCAAACAATTGAACAGTCCTCAAATAATCTAAAGGAAGGCCATTAACCCTTCATTCACATGCCCATAATGAAGAAGATGTAACCATTTGCATTAATTAGGAATTATGAATTAATGATGAAACGGGAAAAGACAAGTGATCATCTTTCTTCTTTGAAGAGCAATTCGTCTAAGTCATTGCTAGCATGGATGCCACGACTGTAACATCCCGCATTTTCTGGACTCAAATAGATCAATGAGGTTTTGTTTAAAAATGATTTTCAGAATTTAAGAAAGATTTTCAGCTGAATGTTTTAGCAAATGATTTTTATTTGAGCTTGATTTCATGAAAACCAAGTTATGATTTTGTCATTTGAGATTTCTTAAAGAGATGAATTTTCTTTTTGATCAAAATGAATTTGGTAACTTTGAAAATGCATATCTTTTCAACCATTTTTCAGAAAATTATGATCTTTATATGAAAACGATCGCGTTGAAAAGTAGAATTTGAATATGTGATTTTTTATAATTTTCTGGGTTGATTTGAAAAAATTTATTCTGAAGGACGAATTTTGAAAGTATTGAGTGATGAAAATGATTTGAGACTTTAAATAAATTATTCTTTTTGAAGATCTTTGATGTATGTGAAAATATGGTTTTTTTAAAAATAAAGTAAAGCTTATGTTTGTAGTTAAATTGGTATGGTTTATTGATTTCCTTAAGGATTGTATCTTTGAAATTTTTGAGTTTGTGAATATGTGTTTTCTTATCTTAAGAGTGAAATAAATTGCATGCATAATCAAATGATAAAATTTAGATGAATGGATGCATGATTTTTGTGAATGTGAATGTGTGTATGATGTATGTGTGTCGTGTGTTTTGAGTTGTGTTATTTAGAAATATAATGTCCTAAAGTATTGTATGTATGTTTGAATATGTGTTAAGTATATGCATTATTCCATGATTTAATGCTATGTGTTTGTTATGATAAAATGAAAAAAAAAATTGTATGTGTATGTATGTGTGTGGTTCGGCCATATAGAACCAAGAGGACAAAGTAGGGATTTATTTTCTTATGCATTAAGAAAGTAGAATTTAAATTGGAAATAGGAGGAAAATAGGTGGTGTGAGTGTGATGATGCCTAGTGAGACTTTTCTTCACCATGTCTCCCCCTTGATAAGACCCTTCCCATGCAACATTATGGTTGGACCAAATTGCCCATGAACAAACATCTTGAACCAAGGTCAAAAGAGGAAAATCCCATGTCCTTGTCTTGCCCATAAAACCGTGTGAGTGTGTGTGTTGGCTAGGGATTCATTCTTCATTTCCTTCACAATTCTAAACGCTTAGTCCCAAGAGCATCATGAAGCTCTTGAGACGAGAAAAGAGAGCTAGGCCGTGAGAGAGGAGAGGAGAGAAAGAGTGAAAAAAATCAAAGTCCCTTAACCCAATACCTCTTGATTTCTTCCTCAATCACTTCCTTCTTCAATGATTAAGAAGAAAACCACCCATCAACCCTAAGGAGAGGAGGCTGGAGCAAACCCTAGGAGGAGGAGAGAAGGATTTGAAGATTTGAGTTAAAGTTTTTGTTTAAGGTAGTTGTTTAAGGAAGCTTTAATGTAATAATTTTAGTTTTGTAAAGGACTCTAAGATGGACTTTCTTTAAGTTTAATTTTTGTGATGCATGTGTATATTTTCTCATGATCTTGAATTTTAAATGCTTTGCATGTTATTTTTATGACTTGATCTTGAATGTTTGTGCATGAAAGCTTTGATCTTAACTTGTAAAAATTTCTTCTTCACGGTTTTGTCTAGGATTTGAGTTTAAGTTTACATCTTTGCCTTGATTTTCTTTTGCATGTCTTGATCTATGGTTGATCTTTGAGAAAACATGAAGCTTGAGTTTTGTATGTTTGTTTTGAGTGCAAAGCCTTGGTTTTTCTTTGATGCATGTCACGATTTTCAAAATAAAATAAGCCTAACAAACTTTAAAAATTATTTTTAATGTAAAATGATGCTTTAAAAGTTTTGCATGATGTGATCTATGAGTTTTGACCTTTGCATGTGAAAATAAAATCTAAAGATCTTACCTTTTTGCATGAGGTCATTCGGCCAAGCCTAGGGAGAATAGAAAATCATGTTTGATCATCATTTCAAGTTTCACGCATGATGAGATTTATATGATTTAAAGATTTTAAGTACATGCTTGAAATCATTAAAGGTTTGAAAGATGAAGATCTTGATATGTCTCTTGATTTTATTGTGATGAATTAGTTAAAGAAATAAAATTAAAGTTTGATAGATTTTTATGTGAAGCTCACGGTTTTGTATTTATAAATGTCCAAGATAGCTCATTTTGTTTTACATGTGTGTTTATTTGATGGATTTGTGAACTTTAAACCCATGAGAGCTTGAATCTTTGATTAAAAACTTAAAAGTGATTTTTCATGTTCCATTCGGTTTTGGAACAAATCCTATTCAAACCATTCTCATTTTCTTGTGTGTTATTGTTTGAATTACTTTCTTTATGTTCTATTCGGTTTGGGTATAAAAATAAAAGAAATAAATTGATTTCTCTTTTGTATGTTGATTTAAATCATGCTAGCATTATTTTAAGTAAGTGTGTTCTTTTTCTTTAATCATTATCTAGATTGTGATGTTTAAAAAGTAGGATGATGTATTTCATTTTTCATATGTTCATGTGTTGTTCAAGTGTTAGTAATCATTAGTGTTTGAAGTTGTGAATATAAACCTTGTCTTATGTGTGATAAGATTCGGCCATGCATAGAAAATAGGAGCATGTGTTTGATTCTTGTCTTATGAGCATGAATGATGAGTGTAAAATGATACATGGATGGTGAATGGCTTGTAATATTATATGTATGTGTTTGAATGATTTGAATGTTCAATATTTTTTTAAAAAAGGTTTTTGATTTAGCCTTGTGTTATTTCCTTTGGTTTAATTCGGTTTTGAAAAGAATAAAACAAGTAAAAGATTTGATATATTTAAAAAAAAAAACATTGCTTTGAAAAGATTTTCATATGATTTATAAAGTTCATGGTTTTTAATTAAACAAATGGTTTTTATATAAAAACCTTAAGATAAATGTGGCCTTTATAAGAGCCAAGGAATTATTCATGTTTTGTTTTATTAAACAAGTATTTGAAATGAATATTATAAGTTTTAAATTCTTAAGTATGTGGCTAAAGAAATGTTTTTACTTGAACCTGATTATGAATTAAAACCAAAGTGATTTTCAAATAAGAAGTTTTGGTAATGATGTCTTGTTTTCGAAATTATTTTGTAAGAGTGATTTTAACAAGAGAGAACTATTTGAGTTTCCAGTAACAATCGAGAAGCCGTTACGAGCGTCGCAGTGGAAATCAAGGAGCGTAGTGAGAATTATCGTCAGTCGAGGTGAGAGAGAAGTTTCCCCTAAACACCGTGGTATTTAGGTAACATATTAAGTGTTTCGACCATCTCAAAAGTCGAAACTTAGCGGTCCTGAGTCAGTAAGATTAGGTAATGAGTTTATATGATGATGTCTGAATGCTCGTATGTTATTTATTTGCTTATTGGTAAATTTATTTTGCATGATAAGATCTGAACTGTTGTGGGTTACAATAATCCTGTGAATAATAATGAAGAAGAAGAATAAAAGGAATGTGAGATAAAGTAAGAGAAAGATATATGACGTTGTCGGGGAAAAGACTAAGTGATGAAAGTGATGAGATGAGCCAGAGCTGGGGAAAGAATGACGCTGTGGTTGCTTTCTGAGGTCGAGCCATGAGGAGATAGAATGTTGAGGTTGTCAACGAAACACAATGTCATTTTGAGGAAACCATGAAACGATATTTTTGAAAAAGTTTTACGAAAGGGTATTTTTGAAAAAAGTTTGTGAAACATTACTTTTGAAAATGGTTTGTGAAACATTATTTTGAAAAGAGTTTGTGAAACCTTATTTTGAAAAAGAATTTGTGAAACTTTATTTTTGGAAAGAATTTGAGAAACCTTATTTTGAAAAGAGTTTGTGAAACACTATTTTTGAAGAAAGATTGTGAAACATCATTTTTGGGAACATTTGTGAACCCCTATTTTTGGAAGGAGTTTATGAAACATGATTTTTGAAGGAGTTTATGAAACATCATTTTTGAGAAAGGTTTATGAAAGGATATTCTTAAGAAAATGAGGAAGCAAGAATTTTTGGGTCAGATTTTGGAATGAAATTTTGAGAGAGTTATGGAATGAGAGATTTGGAAAGAAAGAGAAATGAGATGCAATTTGTCAAGGCGATCCCATTTCTGTGCTATATTGAGAAATGAAGTGTATTGTGATTAGTGGTCGGGACTCGTTGAAGGGATGCACTAAGGATGAGCCGACCAATAGGATTAAGACTTTAATTAAATCATTAAAAGACTTTTAAAAGACATGAACTAACGCGGTGAGTTATGAGTGTAACCGAAGTAGTGGAAAGGAAGGAACCATGAGTATCTGCGGATGCTCAGGAGGAGATTGCATTAGGGGAGGACGATGACGGCGAAACGTCAAGAAGTCTAGAGTACTTTCTAGGCGGAACAAATTCCACATGTGAACGTGGTAGGGACTGGGTCCAATGCCGTGGTGAGTTCTGCATTGCAAACTAGAATCAGTATTGTCGCCCCCTAGATTGAAAATCTTGAACAATGAGAGGGACTGGAACGGGGCATCTAGATTGCCACTGTACCCGAGTTTTCTATAGTGGGCCTTAATTATACATGATATGATATTTAATCGAATTGAATTGAGACTGTACCCGAGATTTCTACTGTTCTCCTGGCATGGAGCCAATTGTTGAGACAGCTGTCGTGCCCGCGTGGTAAAGGTCCTGTACTCCTGTTTGCTTCCGATTAGGTTGGGTGGATGACCGAGGAGATGTAGACGTGTGTGCTAACTTCGAGAGCGATTTTTCCTCAATGATGATAAATTTCCCCCGCATCATTGATGGATACGAATTCATAAAACTTAATTAAAGAAAGAAGAATCATATCTATTTGAGAGTAATTCCAAAGTGAAAGCATGGAAAAGAGGATGAGATTGTATGGTGGTGGAATCAGAGTTGCGCAGCAGAAGCGATTTATGGAATGTGATGTGGATATGCTTAAGGTATTGAGAAAATAAGATAATGGAATAGAGTAAGTGTTGGTATGTTAAAGGTATGAATAAATATGATTGCTTTTATATGTTGATTGCTTGCATGTTTTGTTCATTCTTAATATCTTACCTATTGTAATTCCACACTGTTGGCATAACATGCTTAGGAATACTTACTCTCTCGAATTCTTCTGTTTGTGTATCTGTTCATATGTTGTCAACCCCTTTTAGTCTATGGATCCGGTTAAGTTTACCTTCGACATTCAGGATGAAGGAAGATGGGAAGTGAACTATAGAGGTTAGGAGTGGCATGGAGTCACTGAGGTTCGCATCTTCGACCCCAATCATACCCTTCAAGGAATATCATCCGATACTCGTAATTGTCGCTTCGTGCTCGCGGATTTGCAGACAGATGGACCAGCTGACTATCATGGTGGCCATCCGATGCCTTTGCCTGCACAGATTGATCCCAAGGCCGAGGAGTTGGATGCAGATTTGAATTATTTGTCGGACGAGGCATTCGAGGCTATGCAAGAGGACGAACCAGAGGAAGACCTAGAGGAGGACTCTGATGAAGATTTCCCGGCGGCGGATGTGATTGAGATCGACCCGAGCGAGGCGCCTCCTGTGGATCCGTCGACTTCAGCTTAATGGGCCTGGTGGTAGTTTCCTTTATTTTAGTTGAAGTATTACATTCCCTGTATTTACTTAAGCTAGCATTGCAGTATCCACATGTAACCCCAGACTTATGATTATGAACCATGTTTTATTTCAAACTTCACAAATCAAGTTTTGAAAAATATAAGGGCCTTTGAAAATGATACGAGAAGGAGTAAGTTTCAAAGTGCCGTGTCTTGTGACACTTCGGTTTGGAACTTGAAGTTTAGCATGATGTGTGAGAACACCTTTTAATTGTGAAAGAGTTTCGAAAACTTAATGGTTCTCATACTCATGTTATTCATTCATGTTACAAAAAAAAAACTTTGGCCCATCTTTTAGTACACTTTGTACAAAAAGGAAATGTGTTTTCAGTTGCCAAATCGGGGTGTTACAACGACTAAATGAAGATAAGGAGTGACAAGAGGAATGCCTTCATGAAGAATAAAAGCATCACTCATAATTAGAATCATTAGTTTGTAATTAGTGTATTAATGGGGGGGTTACAATTGTATTGAATGGGGGGTTACATTATGATTAATATCTTGTCACCACCATCATTAGTATAGGATTAAGTGTAATAACTATGTAATAATGGTGGGGGTGACACTTTTATTGATGGGGAATAAATGGCTATTAATTAGAATTGAATAAGAGAAAGTGGGTGGGCTTGTGCTTTCTTGAATGTCACACCTCAATCTCCAATAAATAGGCTAGCCATTTCATTTGTAAACACACTTGGAAGAAATAAGAAAAAGCTTTGTTTTGAAAGTCTCTTGTGATTGGAGTTCTTGGGGCTCTGTCCTTATGGTCCAGTGATTGGACCATGGCCTAAGCAGAGGTGCAATGCCTTTGTGGTGGCCTTGAGGATTATCAATCTCATCTTGAGATTGTGGCTCCTCCTCACTTCTTTAGACCATTTCTGTCTCTTCCACCTTTTCCTTTATTTTCTAGGTTTATGTTTTTATGTTGTGTGTGACTTAGGAATGGTTGTGAGAATGGTCTCAGTATCTTAATATCCATTTGGTCCTATGATTGGTCCAATGCCTAAAGCAAGGCCTTGTGGTGGTAAATGGTATTAGCATGAGTGTGTCATAGCTCTTCTTATTATCATTATGGAATATTAAAATTATGAGAGGATCCTCATAATCTTAGGATGTGTGTTTTTAAATTCAGTAAAATGTGTGTAACATCAAGAGTTTCCTCACGGCCAAGACTTAAAAAGACAGACCATGAAGACCTTTAAGAAGATGCCTAGGACAATCGAAAAGAAAAACACCTTAGAGATTATTTGGAATCATTGGTTGCATTTCTTGGGTGTATCACCTGGGCGCGCACCTCTGATCAACCAGCAGTTAACGCCACACGTACACCTGGGCGTGGGCTCCTTGCACCTGGGCGTGAGACTTTTTCCGACTCCGTTTCTCTCCGTTCTTGTGTCAATTTCAAGGTCTTCTCATGCTCCTCTCAGCTCCAATAATATTTTCTCCAAATTAAGATTCAAAAACACCTAAAACATACCCAAAACGAATCAAAACGTTCAAATGACTCTATAATACTAAAAATTCCTAAAACTAATACAAATTACCTATATTTACAAGAGAAACAAACCAAAACCATAGTAAAAGGAAGTGAAATTAAGCCCAAAAACATCATATATTAGACACAAATCACCAGCAACTGATAATCGATTACAAGTGTTAAAAATTCCTTAAATTACTATTTTTAATTTTATTTATTTTAATTTAAATTTATCCTCTCTGTGACCAATTGATATGACGAATTGCTATATGTGATGGTAATTTATTTTCATTAAGTTGAGAATTTGTGCATTGTTATGTTATAATAATGATGGAAATTATGGAAATTAACTAAAGGCCAATCAAATGAGATAATCAATGTTTGCATCCATACATGGTGATTGGTTGATAGTATCGTTTTCATGTCCATAAAACATGAGGAGGGCCTCTGGCAGTGCCAATGGTTAACTACTCTCTCAATGACACATGTTTGATAAATGTGGCCAGTAATTGAAGATTACTGATAATGTGATTATTAAGTTTTGGAAACGTGACATATACTTTGGAAGTATCCTTGTGTATCACTACCGAGCTTGTTTGTCATACATTTTGGGAATGTATTATTGTATTGCGAAAAGTAAGTACACTGTACTGTAAATGTACACTGGAGTTTTTGGATGAACGTTCGAGAGATTGATTAGTATTTGTGTAATACCTGCAATTTTTCATATTTGAATGAATTATATTTCGATGATTTAAAATGTTATTATACTCCCTCTGGTCCTTATTATAAGCCCCCTTTTTGTGATAGAGAAATGGAGCTTATAATAAGGACCGAAGGGAGTATTTCTTTTCAATGGGGGATAAATTAATTTATTTAAGTTTTGTAGTTAGAAGAAACTTTGATTTTGACATCATTGATTTATCTTATTATAAGGAGTTTATAAGGACGTTAATTTGTCAGCGATGAATTTCAATTTATTTATTTAATTTTTGATTTATTAGATTTCGTTATTATGATTTTCAAAGGCATTACGTTTTCATATGAGGATCAAATGAAATAATGTTACAGTCAAAGTGAATATATAAAAATATAGAGTTTGTTTTTATAACAAGTGAATGTTTAATTTTTATGGTTTGTGAAAGACTATTATTTTTGGGGATTTAATATATATATAGCATTGTTATAGTGTTTAGTAATTTATTAGGGCATGATTTTAATGCACCCATAAGAGTTTAAAGAAAATTTTCATTTCACTCCATGCATAGTAATTGTTATCGTTTGAAAATGAGTCAGGAAGAGGAAAAGTCTTTTGAAAAATAAACCCCAAAGTAGTTACAATGCTTTTTTATTACCACCCTAATTACCCTATTGGTATTTTAATTAAAAATAAATGAAATCCCTATTTCTCCCTTGTAAAAACCGTAGCCCCTTTCTCTCTTTTTCTCTCATTTTAATTTTGACTCTTGGTACTCCCTCCGGTCCTATTTATAAGACCCTTTTGGTGTTTTTCACTCCCATCAAGGAAAAGTGGATAAATTTGTTAGTGACATTGGAAATGTGAAAATTTGATATACTTTTTCAAAACGACCCCTATTATTATCATTGGAACTCTAAAAAGTGTTACTTTATAGGAGTGTTAGTGGAAAGAAGTAATTAAATGCTATTGAAAATTGAAAAAGGGTCTTATGAATAGGACCAAAATAAAAACTCCAAAAGGGTCTTATAAATAGTGGAGTATTTTTTTAACCAAAAAAAATGAAATAATAACCTCCTCCTTCTCTTATACATTTCACACCCACCTTCTTTATTAAGATTAGTTTTCATTTTCTCCTTCCAAGAGAAGACAAGCAGTAACATAAGACACTCCCTCCTCCAAACTCACATTCCATTCTTCTCTCCCTATACCAATGACTTCCACTTCCTCTCCATGAAACAGTGAAGCAAACAAAAAAAGTAGGGAAGATATACTCCCTCCCACATGTTCCCTTCATCCCATTCTCATATTTGTCACTTTCATTTTCTCCTTCCCCAAGAGCAGAGAAACAAAGCAGTAACAACATTCCCTCCTTTCTCCATCTTTAATCTTATAAACAAATACTCACTCCCTTCTCCTTGTCCATTCAACCAAGAAAAAAATAAAAATCAAAACCCATCCTTGGAAAGAAGAGGAACCCACGACATTGAGAGAAAAGAAGGAACTCATTTTACCAATTTTTGCTTTGTGGGCAATGATTTCTGACCCATTTTAATTTACTCCTTTTGTATTTTATTGATTTCAAAATAGATAATGATGGAAGTTTGGAATTTTGATTTTTGCATGTGTTATATATATATATATATATAATGGATTATTGTTCAAAGATGGTTTTTAGTTGCTGCATGTTGTTATTTCCAATGGTTATGAGGAGATCTTGGTTTGCATGCATGGTTTCCTGTAACACCCGAAAATTTTAACCCTGGACTAATGAAATATTAATTATAAAGTTTATTATAATTAATTATTTCTATTTTTAATCTTTAATTAAGATCTTTGTTGATATTGCTAGAAATTATTTTGGTGAGTAAATTTGTGCATAAATAAATATTTTTGCATATTAGTCCCTGGGTTAGGACCTAGAAGCAATTATAGAAAAGGTTTTGGAGGGAAAGTAAATAAAATATTTATTTTTCAAAATCTGGGCAAAACACTCGAGTATTATTCTGAATACTCGAGTATTCTGGGTCAAACTGCACGAGTTAGTGCGTTTGATGAGTCACCATGAACGATTCCCTCCTCTTGCCACGAAATCGTCTTCTTGCCAACGCCATGGGTGGCGTGTCGACGTGCATGAGAGCTTCCTTGCCCTATTTAAGCTCATCAACACCATTAAGTTGAGGATTTTGATCAAACTTGCATTTGTTGATGAAGTTAGGGTTTCAGATTTGTTGCTTTCGATTCTTCTTCAATTCTGAGTGTTAAGACTTGAGTGAAACACGAATATAAAGCTCACATCTCGAGCTTTGTATAAACACCAAAATCGTGAGGATTGAGTGAGTATATTGGGAGAATTGGAGCTTGGAAGTGAAGCTGTTTCTGTCAAGTTCTGGTCTGGGAGCTTACTTTGATCATTGATTCTGGTAAGCTCACGAATCCTTGAGTCTCAAATTCGATTTTCTTAGTTAGATTATGTTGCATAGAGTCTAGAAAATCTAATTTCCCCAATTTTATTCTCTGTTTCATGTGTAAACCAATTCCACTTTGGTGTTGCACTCAAAATGCTCTGCATATGATGCTTGAAGCCATTCTAAAAGTTGTGGAGCCTTTTCTTGTCAATTCTTGGTTGAAAAACGTCTGAGAGGTAAGGGGAAGTAATTTCGTACACTAGATACAGTTTAAATTCCATTAAATGCATTAGAGAGCCACCAAGAGGCTCTAAGGGCTTAGATTGAATAGGAACTTTGGTTTGGAAACCAATCCATGCTCTAAAACTGTGTTGAGCAAGTCCTAAATCATGCATGCAAGCTTAAATGAACTTTACTTCATGAGTATTGTGCTTATTATGCAATTTGAGGTGTTGAGTTGTTAAAATGTGTATTTGATGCATAATTGTGGAATCCTCTGTCAAATCTGTGTTTTGATATGAAATAAGTGTTGTAGCATGTTCTATTTATAATATATGAACGTTGTGGATCCCTGGATTGGACTAGAATTGAGTAGAACTGAAAATGGTGGGTTAAAACTAATATTTCAGCCTGTTCTGCTGGGAAACACTCGAGTATTTGACAGGGTACTCGAGTAAAATGTTTGTAAAACAATGTAATTTGAGCAAGAACACTCGAGTATTGTGTCTAATACTCGAGTATCAAGTAAGACCTGGGAACATGTTAAGGCAAACCACTCGAGTAATGCAGGGGTGACTCGAGTATTCTGGAAATCATGATGAATACTCGAGTAACCCATGAACTACTCGAGTAATTTAATAAATTTGAAACCCAAATCCCCAGAAAGTCATGAACATTCGAGTAACCCTAAGAACACTCGAGTAATCAGGAAAAGTTGAAGAACACTCGAGTATGCTGAATTATAATCGAGTAATTTACTCAAACCCTGAGAAACACCATGTTCAATTCTGACTCAATTGGTTAAAGATTTCATAACCATAATCCAAGGGATCTGAATTTAAAAGAAATTGGATGACGGTCCGTTTGGATGACGGAATGTGCCTAGGTGGCATGTTATATATTATTCAATTTCTTTTAGGGTTAAAAGTAATGCACTCATTTTGGAGTTTGGATGGTAGGTCGTATATCATGTTTTTGGTAAACATGTGGAGGGCCTCTGGGAGTGCCAATACGCTTGCTTGATGACACGTTGAAGACGTGGTCGGCTTGGTGAATGCCGATATGGTTATACCGTTTGGATGACGGACCGTTTGGATGACGGGACGATGCTCGGGTGGCACGTTATAACTGTGCTCGGGTGGCACAGATTCCAAGCTTGTCGTGTACATTCTAGGTGAATGTACGAATTGTTGTATACCTAGGAATACAACGCACTGGTGAGTGTTGGGTTGTCAGGGATGGATGTCAGAGAGTGACATAGAATGATGGAGATAGGCTTGAGAGTTAGATTCATGCATCATGCCATTCATTTAAATTAAGTGTGATGAATGAAACAAGTATGAGCATCCTATTTGCATTCCATAACTACTAAGTGCTAAATGTGATTGTTGTTCATTGCTGCATATTTACATATTCATATTGTACAAATTTACACTCTGTTGATTATGTGTATAGAAATGCTTACCCCCATGCCCTTGTAGGTGATGTCACGTTACATCGCTTACATCGAGATCCGGCCACTTTTTAGTGGCGTATGGATCTACGAGGATCACCGAGTGGTATTCGAGGGAGAGGTAGAGGTTATCTTCTACCATCCCAACCTGATGGTCCGGTTTCATCCTCGTAGATTTAGGATTCCCATCATGTACACTATGCACGTACCCCTCTTTTATACTTACCATGGACCACCTCCCACATGACCAGCTCGCTCATATCATAGTTTTTATTTTCAACCTACCCGCTCACATCCTTTTACCTCGAGGGTTGTCCGCGAGGAGACTCCCCTTTCTGATCCGAGGAGCCCAGTCAGGATTTCACCATCACCTGACCCGGTACCCAGTGGTAGGGTACACTCTCCCTCGGATGAGATCGAGGAGGATCCGGTGGAGGGCTAGAGTGGGAGCGATCCTGTCGTGCATTCTACTGGGAGTGATTGGAGGGACGATGATCCCTAGGTATGTGCGTATGATGTATGATGAGGATCAGAGGATCCGATGTGTGGAGACTGTGGAGGAGATCTTGCTGCTGCTGTGATGATGATGATGATGCTACTACTTTATGACTTTTTGGAGGCTGCTACTACTACCACTACTACATCTGATGATGCCAGATCTATGTGACCACCCTTTGAGTTGTATTTTGGCTATGAATATATGTTGTAGATATACTTTTGGAATACTTTAGGGTTTGGTTACACTGCTATGTAGATCTGTTATGGGCTTGTATATTTTGGATCTTGGAGACTTGGATCATGGGACTATGTACTCACTACTCTTTATATATATATTAAAAAAAACTTATGTTTATCTTACTATTAAATTGCATAGTCCGATAAATTCCGCTTTACTCTGATTTAATCCATGTAAAATAAAATTTTCATTTCAACTCTTTATCATGCAAGAACATAACCAAATTAGAAATTAAGTTCCAAAAACTTGTTTCCTTGGTTTCTTTGTAAAACCGTGAGGTTCCATAGAAAAATAAAATCTCTTTAGTCAAAAACCACATGCATGCATCTAGATATTGTAGACCAACTCATGAAATCAAATATGATAGCACAAATTAAAGACAAAAATCATTTTGAGTAGAAAAAGATTAAAACCGTGACATACAAACATAAGGATCAAGACTTTTTGAAGATAAAAACCAAAGATCAAAGCTTTATAAAATCAAAACATTTAAACTACTCAAATCAACTTTTATAAACATTAAACAAACATGCAAGAACCTAAATCAAAAATAAAAAGCAGCATGACCTAGTTCTCTAGTCATGACCGAATCACAAGGTTTAAGATTTAGTGTTTTATAAATTTATTTAACACATGCATGAACTCCAATCATCAAGATCATTATCAAATCAATCATGCAACACCAAGGATCTCAATATCATTATTAAGCAAGTTTGGATCATTCATTTTATTCACCAAATAAACTCAAAAACACATTATTGTTCACGGTTTCAGGAAAGAAAGTTTAACACATAAAGAGATACACTTTAAGCTTTACAAAAATTTCATCAAACCTTTAGATCTAGAAGATTTTGCTTGAAAAGTTTTAAGATCTTTCATGAAAAACTTAATTGATTTATGAAGTCCGTTGATTAGAGATTTACAATTTTCTTTGAGTCTTAGAAGTTCATGATCAAACATAAATAGAACATGCAAAGAAATAAAAGAAAGGAAAATTACAAAATCAAAAGAAAATCTATAATATTACAACTTCTTCACGCTTATTCGGTCCACCCACCTAAACAGAAGATTGATCTCCTAGCTTCTAAGGTCTTGGAACTTCAAAGAAACTCTAGGTTTTTGGCTTGACTCCCTCCTTCTTCTTCCTTCTTTACTCACGGTTTCTCTTCTTTTTCTTTAGGTGTTGAGAGCTTGATTTTTGTTCTCAACAATTGTGTTTGGTAAGGTGAAGGAAAAGAAAGAAATGAAGGGTAGAAATGAATAAGTGAAGTGACCAACATTTCACCCATTCGGTCATATATAGGCAAAGGCAAAGGCATGGGGCTTTTCCCTTTTTGCCCTTGATCAATTGGGCCCTAGGTTTAAATGGGAGGGGCAATTTTGGTTCTTCAGGATTTTGCATGGGTGGAGATTAGCATTTCTAAGGGGACAATGAGGAGTAGATTAAGGGACTAGGTTTCCTTGGGCTTAAGTACTCTTTAGCTTCTAGTTAGTGTTTTTTTCCATGTATCTAGTTTGGTCATGGTTAGGACTCATTCTATTTGGTTCCTTGCCCAACACTTAGAAAGTTCTAGGCTTACACACACCCATCCGTACGCCACATATACACACTCACACACGTTACATACATATACACATATACATTCATACATGCATTATACTTTTTTATTTTTCTACTAATTAAATTTCTATTTAATCCTAAGCATATTCATATGCGTCCATGCACACATAACATACACATAGAAAATAGACCCTTTTCTCACAAAATAACTCATACATAAAAGTCTCAATTTCCTTTAAAACATAAAAATGTCAAGTACATAAATCTCTTCTAAAAACTCAATTTCTCATCTCTTAACATTTTGTTGATGAAAAATCTTTTCTTTAAAATCACTCATCACTTTAAAACATGAATTAGGGAATTCATTTAAGAAAATATTCTTTCAAAAACTTTTTTCTCAAAATAAATCTCTTTAGTATTTTAAATTAATACGAGGAATTTGCGGGGTGTTACAATTTTCCTAAGTGTTGGACAAGGAACCAAATAGGCTAAGTCCTAACCATGATCAAACTAAATGAGTAGAAAACCCTAACTAAAAGCTAAGGAGTAATTAAGCCTAAAGAAACCTAGTCCCTTAATTTCCTCCACCATGTCCCCTTAAGTTTGATAACCTCCACCCATGCAACAAATTGAATTGCCAAAATTGCCCTCCCAATTGCACCTTGGCCGAATTCTTAAAAGAACAAGATGGGAAGTCCATGAATGGCTTATATAAACCGTTGGCCTTAGTTCATTTCACCCACTTCCCATTCGTTTCTGTCATTTCCATTCACTTTCTCAACACATTTATTGAAGAGCAAAGATCAAAGCTCTCAACACATAGAAAATAGAGAGGGAGGTCGTGAGTAAAGAAGGAGGAAGAAGGAGGAAGTCAAGCCAAAAACCTAGAGTTTCCTTGAAGTTCCAAGACCTTATAAGCTAGGAGATCAACCCTTTCTTTGGTGGGTAGCTCGAAGCTATAAAGAGAATTGTAATAGCTTAGTTTTTCTTTGATCTTGTAATTTTCTTTCTTTTCTTCTTTGCATGTTAATTTTCTAAGTTCTATTTATGTTGATCTTGGACTTTTAAGACTAAAAATAATTTGTAAAGTTCTAATCAACGGACTTCATAACTCAATTAAATTTTTCATGAAAGCTCTTAAAGTTTCTCAATCTAAACCTTCTAGATCTAAAGATTTGTTGAGATTTTGTGGATCTAAAGTAAAGTCTCTTTGCATGTTTAAATTTCTTGCTTGGAACCGTGAGTTGTGAAGTGTTTATGACTTTATTTGGTAAATAAATGAATGATCTAAACCTTCTTAACAATAATGTTGAGATCTTGGTGTTGCATGTTGATTTGATGGTGGTTTTGATAATTTGAGTCCATGCATGTGTTAAATAAGCTTTGGTCTTGAATTTTTTGAACTTATGGAACCCTAAACCAAGAGCTCTTTAATTCGGCCATAACCAAAAATATAGGCTTAGATGCTTTTTGATTTGATTTAAGTGGTTGCATGTTAATTTCATGTATAGGAAAATTGATTTGAGTGATTAAAATGCTTTGATTTCTACTTGATCTTAGTAAAGACTTGATTTTTGGTTTTGATCCTTAATTTGTTCATGAAAAGTTGGTTCTTTAATTTTGCATGTGAATCCTAAATGAAAAGCTTTGATTTTGTGTTGGTATGCATATTGTTTTGAATAAAAGACTTGATTTTCTTTAAATGTTCATCACGGTTTTGGTCTTTTATTACTCAAAGTGATTTTTACCTTTCATTTGTGCTACAACATTTGATGTCATGACTTGATCTACAAGATCTAGATATATGCATGTGGTTGTTGAGTTAAAAGATTTTATTTTCTTAATGAACCTCACGGTTTTACAAAGAAACCAAGGGAAACAAGCTTTTGAAAATTAATTTCCAACTTGATTTTTTTAGTAATGTGCATTCGATTTTATGTTTGAAAGAGAAATAATATTTTTAAAAATTGTTATGTAAGAAAGTGCATGATAAAACCATGAACCTAAATTTGTGCATGTTGAAAAATTAACCAAGAACCTTGTTTTGGTCATAGTAAGATTCGGCCTATATTGATGAGTAGATTAGGATTCTTTTTCCCATAAATTGACCTAGAGTAATGAGTATGTCTTGAAGAATATTGTTAAGTTAAATTGTTGGAATCATGTTGTGAATCTCTAACTCTTATTCGGTTTTCATTAAAGATAAGGGAAGTAAATGAATTTTGCTTTATGAAAAAGAAAATGGAGTTTAAGTATTTGAAATAAATCAAGTTAGTTTATGTATTTTACATTTGTAATTTTTGACTTGTTTTCTTGGATTTCATTCGGTCATGTAGCGTAAATAGTCTAGGGAAATTAGTTGCATTAAAATAGATTCATGTAGCGATTTTTGAAAAGAATTGAGTTGTTGTGTTTGATTCATGCCTTTGTGAGTATGTGAATGTTTAAGTGTTTGTTTGAATTATAAATAAATTAAATGATTAATCAATTAGTTGTATGACTTCATTTATTTAAGTGTTGTTGTGGTTGTGTGCTAGTTATGTTTGAAAAATATTTGAGTGTGTAAATGACTTTAAAATAAATTGGTTTTAAGAAAATTCCATTTGATGTAATTGGGATCCTTAAATTGTGTTTATGGCTGCCCAAAGTTTGTTTTGTGATAAAGATTTGAGTTTTAAAGTGTTGATTTTGAATTAAAGAGTTGTCTAAGGTGAAAAGTGTTTTTAAAATGTTTTCGGGGTTTTATCAAAATGATTTTTGTAAAATAATTTTTTGCTGTGCAGGATCATTTATAAGTGTTTCTTGAACATTAAAATATGTTCAAATGATTTAAAGTAAAGTTTTCAAATGATATTTGATTTAAGAAAAACCCGGAATGAAAACGGGGTATTTTTCGGTGTTTTCAAACGTGTTTTAGGTGCTATCCAAATCGGACCAGCAACCAAGTAAATTGGTTGGAATTACCTTACATGATGTTTTCAAATTATTTTAAAATACTTAAAGCATTAGAAAAATGTTAAAATGGTTTAAGGGAAACCGGTTATGTTTTAAAATTTTCCAACGGGGAATGAGAGGTGTCGTGTCCTTAATCAAGATCAACCTCAAAGCTATGGAAGAGCCTCAAAGAGTGATCCCAATCAAGAGATTAATGTACGACTTTTAGGATTTTTGTGTATCCAGTTGGGATAAACAGGTTCTCCCTAGTCAACAACGTGTGTGCAAGTGTCAACTTAGGGATGAGAAGACGTACCTTAGCCCCTATAGCATGGTGGTTCTTATAGGGGATTACCTGCGTAGGTTGGGCCGTTCTGATGAGCCTTCTGGAGAGGAAGAGTTCAAGTAGAATTCGTGGAGGATATGATAAGATCATATCCATAAATCCCGTAAATGATAGACTTAATCCAATACTGTTTTTAAGTAACCAAGAGTCGTGGGAATCTAGGAGAGGTAGTTAGGCTTTGATGAGACTGTGAGTGATAAAGATAAGGATGAGAATCCTGTGCTCGGGGTTAATCTCATTAGCGTACGACCTCTCTGTAGAAATCTAGTTTGCTCGGTGTAGCTTTCCGACCGTATGCCTTGTTCAAGTGTCTAACTGGTCGGACCAAGGTAGCTTTGGTCGGGAAATGCTCGGTCTATTAAAGGTCCACTACATAAGCCCCCCAAGCTCGGTTGGGTGATTTGAGCCCTGCCGAGTTAATGAGACGAGCGAACTGTTTTCCGACCGAACCTCATTGACGGAAAGAGATACCCGAGCATCTTAGTATTTTATCAGAGTTGTCGTTTGATTGACCCAGAAGTGACTCTTCAATTCTACTTGAGCTTCCACGTGTCCTTCTTTTTATCGGGAAATGGAACGTTATGATTTCAAACTTGTTGGAAACGCCACGTGTTTAATTTTCATCATAAATGAGCTTTTTCTGAATTCGGCCCAAGTCTTTTGAGATAGTGGAGGGAAGAAATGAATTTCAAAGAGCAGTTTACTCACAATTTGTAACACCCCGATTCGGCAACTTGAAAACTTAAATTAAATATAGTGAAAATTAGGGCCATTTTTTTTTTAAAACACAAGTGTTAAACAAGATGAGAACATTTGGATTTTCAAAACACAGTTACGACTAAAACTCATATCCTCATTTTGCATACACCTTTCAAGTTCCAAACCGAGATGTCAAAAGACACCGCACTTTGAAACCCGTTTTCAAAACATCATTTAAAACGCAGTCCATTTGCTTGTTCCAAAACATCAGCGTTAAATAAAACTTTTGCCGGGGTACAGTATGGTAGAGCTAGGTAACTAAGAACTTACACTGGGATACATTTCCGCCAGGGGAATACCTAACTTCTAGTTATACTTCGTAAGACTCGTCGTCTAGTTCCGGATCCTGGCAGACCAAAGTCTCCAATTGCAAGTAGAGTCGTCCTCGTC
Organism: Crotalaria pallida; assembly: GCA_037953625.1. Lineage (NCBI taxonomy): Eukaryota > Viridiplantae > Streptophyta > Magnoliopsida > Fabales > Fabaceae > Crotalaria > Crotalaria pallida. The sequence continues at coordinate 33,771,523 of CM075653.1, forward strand.
CGCTACCTCGGGAGTCTTCTCCAGATACCATCTCCAGGGGTAAACTTCTATGCTCCTCTTTACAGGGGTACAGGTGGTCTGCTACATGCTGAGCCATCTACCCGTTGCAATATCAGCGATTTCCGATACGACAACAAGGTAGGAGAGAGTCAGTGTTCCGAACACTAACTGGTTGGCCATGCGGTCTCAGGGTAGATAAAATATAAAGGTAGACAAGTAACAGAACAATATAACTAACATAGAAAAACATAGACATTTATCATAACACAACATATCATCATCAACAGATAGACATGTTATACACACAGCATATAAGGATCACCTATAACAAAGCATTTCATAATCATTCAAACATATAACTATCACCACTCATGGCCAAATAACTCCTTCACATTCTTATAAACACATTCTCAGAATCTTTCTCATGAACTCTCACAATTTTTCTCAAAGCTTCTTTCTTATATGCGTCTTATAAATCTTATTCGATACTCTATATCTTCATTGTACCTTTCTTTTGTTTATTGTGTCTTTTAAGCTTTAGCGTTCCGGTTCACTCAATGATGGGGGGAAACTCATCATTGAGGAAATCACACACGTCTACATCTCCTCGGTCATCCACCCAACCTAGTCGGAAGCAAACTTGAGTACAGGACCTTTATCACGCGGGCACGACAGCTGTCTCAACACATAAATGGTCCCAGACCAGGAGGATCTCATCCTCAAATCATTTCATATCATATCATTCAATCATATAATGAATGCACGCCCTCGGCGGCAAACACAAATGCCCCGTTCCAGTCCCTCTCACTGTTCTAGATTTGCATCGAGGGGGCGACAGTATAATTCTAGTTGGCCTGCAGAACTTTACCACGGCATTAGACCCAGTCCCCACCACGTTAGTGCGCCACATGTGGGGTTCGTTCTGCCTAGAAATATACTCCAGGCTTCTTGACGTTTCACCGTCCTTGCCCTCCCCTCCTGCAATCTCCACCTAAGTATCCGCAGATACCCATAGTATCTCCCTCTCCACTACTTCGATACGACACTCATACCTCACCGCGTTTGTAAATGTCTTTTAAGTCTTTTAAAGTTTTACGCTTTCTTTAGCGGCTTATTCCTAACGATCGGCCCGTCCTTGGTACATCCCTTCAATGAAGCCCGATCACTAATCGCAATCTGTTCCCCCTAAAAATCTCAATGGCCTCATGCCTCAAATCACTTTCATCTCTCTATCATGATTCTCATAACTCATTCTCAACACATTTCTCATCAACATCTCCAGCATCTTTTCCTCGTCTTTTTCAAAGTCTCTTTTCGCAAAACTTTTCAAAAACATGATGTCGCAAAACTTTTACTTCACGAAATATTTTCAGAAATCTCATTTCAAAAATCCTTTCACAAAACTTTTCAAAAATAATGTTTCCAAAAACTTTCATAAATTATCATTTTCACAAAAACTTTTTCAAAAATCTCTTTTCAAAACCTTTTTCAAAAACAATCACATTTTTGGATGAGTGTTAATGGAGGAGCAAGCTCAACTTAACACTAAGCTTCTTTCCAAAAACATGAACGAGGAATCACATCTCTACTCAACCCTATCTCACTTTCATACTCACATTCTCTTTCAAGGCTCAGCTCTGTATAACTTTTACAATTTCATTCACCTCGCACTTCATCTCTTTCTCAATCCTTCTCATACTTTCTCTTCACACTTATTTATTTCTCAATTATCTCTCATGTCTCTAATTCGCATCTCTTTTATCGTTTCAGTCTTATCTCATTACTTTCACGCTTTCGTTATTATTGTTTCACTATTCAGACATAATCAGATAATTTCTAAACAGGATAAGGTACGTACACTAAATAATCCTTTAGTAATGCACAATAGATAAACATTTAATATGCAAGAAAAACAGGCAAACATTTAGCACGAATGCCTAATTCGTAGTACTTTCACAATCCGTCCACTCGGATTGCGAGCAACCGCGTTATGGGATCACAGCACTCTCACTCACCTGGATGCCGAAACATCCGAAAGCTTTACGAGATCTCCCATTCGCTAGCCTTGCCACGTTTCTTTCGCGTCCGACACTCGAACTAGAACATTTTTCCCCGTGCTTTAGACGTTTTCAATAAATTCTTAATTCCGTTTTAAAATACGTTGGAATAGTTCATTTCTTAAAAACACATTGCTAATGTCCAAAGATTTCAAATTCAAATCAAATAAAAAGGTTTTTAAGAAAACTTTGAAACATCTTTAAAAATGATTTTCTTATCAAAACAGAATTCATTCTTCTGGAGGTAAACTTACTTTAAAATATTTATGTTATAAAAGTCATTATTCTTAGTTATTAAACAAGATTCAGAACTTAAGAAAATAAAATTCCAAAACTAAATCGAATCAATTTAAATTTCTTAAACCATACTTTTCAGTAAAACATTTGTCAATCCTTTGGAAATTCAAATATAGAAGATCACATTCAAACAACACATCATTAAAACATTCACAACTTCACATAACACAAGCCACCTTAAACATAAAAATTCCTTTTTAATTATTAAATCAACTTATTTATTTTTATCTTTATAAACCGAAAGGGGTTAGAACAAACAACACATCACACATAGCATCATACACATAAACATATAGTCATTCATAAAGGTCATTTCATGAGAATAATTTTCCTAACTACACTGGCACACTTAGGCCGAATCATATAAGTGAAATTTTTACAAATGCATTCATAGAAGCACATAGCAATGAAATTATTTTCTTTCTTTTTAGGACTAAAAACCGAGAGCATAGAAAGAAAATTCAACAAACTTAAGTCAAACAACAAGTTAAATTACAAATTATTTCAAAGCTTCATTTATATTTTTCATAAGGATTCATGCATGAACTCTCTAAGCCATTAGATTAAATTAATCTCATTATATATGCAACCTAAACAATGATCAAATACAATTTCCTATTCCTAGCTCTCTTGGCCGAATACCCACATGCAAGAAGACAAGGTTTTATTCACTTTTCAACATATACAAATCACAAAATCCAATCAAGACATCAAACACATCACTGATTCACATCACATACACCAATAACTCAAGTTCATCACTTAGTCTTAAATAAAAATCAAGATTAAATGTTAAACTCCTAAACATAACATGCATGCCTTTAAAATCACTAGATCTAACACTATAACATACATGCATCAACTTTTCCACACAATAAAAACATGAGGTTCATTTTTAGCACACATGGCCGAATGGCCTTTTTCAAAACATATCATACATAAAATCAATTACTTAAGTTAAATCATGTTTAATCTTCAAAAACCATTTTAAAACTTGTCTCTTAAATTTTCTTTTACAAAACCGTGACATGCACTTAAAGAAAATATAATCTTTTCACTTAAAATCAACATGCATGCTTCACTTTTGTTTATTAAGCATAGATCAATAAATATATGCATACAATTCAACAAAATAATCAAATCATCATGAAAAGTAAAAGATTTCAACTTTATCTTCAAGCAAACTTAGGTCATGCATTCGTTCATGAAGAAATCACATAAACACAACATAGATCATCGTTTAAACAAGAAAATTTTACATGCAAGACTAAAGATGTCAAATCAAGCTCAAGTCACAAATTTATCTATCAAATTATTTCTTAAAAGTAACATAGCTCACGGTTCAATCAAAAAATTCAACATGCAAGGCCAAATAATTTATTTTACTGTTCATTAAACTTAGATCATTATTTGATTTATCAAATAAGCACATAAATGCACATAGATCATGATTTAGAACAAGAAAAACAGACATGCAAGAAAGATTCATGTTATGCTTCACAAAACTTTTGATCTTTAAGCTTTAGTTAGGAAAACATTTAGATCTAACAAAGGAAATCACAACCGAATCACACACACATAGAGCTACACTTATTACGAATTATGTTGAGTCCTTAAAAGTCCAAGATCAAGAAAGAATAACACATAGATCCATCTTACAATTCATGAAAACAAACATGCAAGAAGAAAATAAGAAAAGATCTACAACTAAAAAGGGAAAAAGCTAAACTATTACATTTCTTCCTCTTGTTCTTCGAATCACTCATCAAGAAGGTTGGTTCTTCAAGGGGAATGGCTTGATCTAAGGTGGATCTCCTTCTTCATCTCCCTAAGTCTCTCGGCCACTCTCTCTATCTCTTTCTCTCTTTCTTTTCTTTTTCTCTCTAAGAAGTGAATGAGTTCTTAGAGTGTTTGTGTGGTAAGTGTGGAAATGAAATGGGTGAAGGTGAGATGAACTAAGGCTTCTTACATATATAAGCCACGAGTCTCCCTCTTTTGCCCTTGGTTTATTTTCTGTTCATGCACAACTAAGGAGGGCAAATTGGTCTCTACAAAAATTTGCATGGCTAAGGGTCACCAAAGTCAAGGGAACAAGGAGGAGTGGTCTAGGTCTTAGGGGTCATATAGGTCTAATGGATTGTTAGCTAATTAGTTAGGGTTTTACTAACTTAGTTTGTTCATGGTTCTCATCTAGTTCCATTTGGTTTCTTACTCCCTAAGCTTATCACACACACACACACACGTACAATCACACACACACACGTGCACACAACCGTAGCACACATACACACCTTCATGCAATTACACAAATCGTGGCACTCTCACATACACACACATGTCTTATATTTTTATTTTCTACTTGCATTTTCTTAAGATTATTAGTTTATTCAACCATGCAATTTTAATTCTAAGAAATCCTAATTTCACAACCATTTTCATGCATTACACATTATACACACATGAAATCAAACACACACATCACACAAAAACTCATGCCAAGACACATCACAAAACACAATTTCTTTAAAATTCGTATTTTATAACTCTGAAAATAAATTTTTATAAAACAACCCAGAAAATTCTAAGAATTACATTTTCAAATTCTAGGTTTCAAAATGATCGTTTTCATATAGAGATCATGAAAATCCAAGTTACGGTTAAAAAGTTACGAATTTTCAAAGATAACACTTCAAAAACTTCATTTCTAATGGAAATCATCTTTTAATAAAATCACAACTTTGCAAATCATTTTCATTTCAACAAAATCATTCTCTCTTCTTCTATAAAACATTTGATTTATAAAAATCCTTGAAAATAAATACTTTATTTCTTTTTCACGTAAAACACTTTTCCAAAAATCTTTTATAAAACTGAACATCAGGGTTTATTTTAACAAATTTCGTTCTCGCACGGATGGGAAAAATGCGGGGTGTGTAACATCCTAAATCTTGACTTTAAGTGAATTAAATACTAAAAACCTTAGAAAAATTGGAAAAGTGATTTAATGAATTTTGCCAGATATGTGGGTGGTGATTATAGGTCCTAGGAGTTGTATAGGAGGTATATATGGCCTTGAGCAGGGTCAAATAAGCGAGATCGGGAGTAAAATCGGCGTTTTAGGTGTTAGAAATCAACCGAAAGGAAAAAATTAGAAATTCATTATAGGAAACTAAGAAAATAAATTCCACCGTTGGATGTGAAGTTTATGGGGTAAAGAAGCATGTCTAAAAATTTGGACTCGATCCGACGGTCGACGAAAAAGTTATGGCGAATCGAAGGTTGGAAACCCTGAAACTCGCCCAGGCGCATGAGTCAGTCGCCCAGGCGAGTCACTATTCATTTGGCGCACCATTCAGTGAGATTCCCGCCCAGGCCAGCCCACCATTCGCCCAGGCGAGCTGATGCGCACGCCAGCCGCACCAGAAATTCTGTGACGCGCCAAATCCGTCCCTGACCACACCAGCACGACGCACCATGCACCAGGTCAGAAAACTGGTGCAGATCTCCCGCCCAGGCGCGCCAGGCGTGCGCGCACAGTAGGCACTAGATCTGGTGCGTTGATCTGAAAACTTGGGGCCAAAGTTTGGCTCCCAGCCACACGATCTTTCTGGCCTGTTGGAGTGAGAATAAGGCACCAAAAACATGATCACTCCACCACCTTTCATCTCCAACACAACTCCATCATCATCAAGGCTCTTTCCATCTCCAACACACTTCCATCATCCAAACCACCAAAAACACTTGATTTTTGGGCACCTCAACCCAAAATCAACCAAGACCAACCAACCTTGCACCATGGATGTTGATTGAAACTTCACCCTCTCCTCTCCATTGGTCCACACGAGTTGCACCCACCTTCTCACTCTTTGGTTTTTCATTTTCATCATTGACTTGAGGTAAGTTAGCTCTATTTAATGATGCTATTCCCTTTCCATTTCAAATCTCCTTAGTTCATGGATTTTATTCTAAAACCCTAGGATTCTTGCACTCTTTATGATATAGGGATTGTGTTTCATGCCTTCCAACTCAAATCAAGGCAAGGACAAAGACCATTCCTCTTGTGCTCTATCAAAAAGGGTTGTCTATCATCATTTCATCATTTCCTTGTTGAGGTGGCAAGCTAGACTTAGAAAGTTCAAGTTCCCAAGATTTTGAGCTAGGGCTCACTAAGGTTCTATTTTCTCTTTACAAATTTAAGGTAAGGAGTGGGTATAGTGAGTATTACCTTACTCTGGGGTTGAGTTTACATTATGTATATAATGGGTGCTAAGATTTTTGTGTTAGTTTAGGTTGATATAATATAGAATAATTGTTAGAATATAATTTATGACTTAGGGAATTTATATTGATGTTGATGTGTTTAATTTTGATATTTGATAATTGATGATGATTTGAATGCTATGTTTCGGAAATGATGTGGTTTAGAATTCAAGGCAAAGAATGTCACTAATGAATAAAGTAAATAATAATGGAAAGTGTAGTTGAATTGAGGATCGGTGCATTGATAGACTAGGTGCCCCTGCCGGGTGTACCAAAGTCCTAAGGGCCAAGTGCTCATCCAGGCTAAAATCCCATTAGGTACAAATTTCCTGTTAGGCATCAATGCACCAAGACTCAATTCACTGCCGGACTAAAAGATTTAAAATGTGTTGAGAATGTGAAAGGTGAATGAATTCAAATCACTAAATGTAATTGAATTGTGGAATTTTTATAATAGCATAGCCTAACAGGTGAAGCCTTTTGGGTATAAAAGTCCTGGTTGAGCGAGAGACCCTTGGGTGTGCCAAAGTCCTGGCAGGAGCGTTAAATTCCTAGTGATGCAAACCGGTTGTAACCGGGAGTGTTGTCCAGACGTGGTAAGACGTTATCGCGCTGTGGGTGCGAACGCAATAAAGTCGTGACTGGAATACACTGAATGAGAAATGTGATTTATGAATGATGAAATAAGAATAATGGACATTATGAGATTAATGCATATAGATGATGAGATGAAATTGACTTGAGAAAACTAATGAATATTTGAGAATGAATTGTGATACATTGCTTATTATGATGTTGTGGATGAATTGTTATATGTGTATGGCTTAGTGTTGCATTATGCCTTATTTGGAAACTGCCTCCCCATTTTATGTGTAATACTCACTCCTTACTATCACCTCAGGTACCGAGGAAGAGTTTGCACAAGATCAGGCCGAGCAGGAGTACTCTCCCTCACAGGGAGAGTAGGTCATCTATTACTATGTAGGATATGGAAATGTCCTGGGCCTAGTGAATCGATGTGAATCATTTTTGTTGTATATAGAATGTAAATAGCTTTTTGGGGGCCCAGGACGACTCCTTTTGGGAAAGGGGTCTATTTTGGGGAAAAACTGTTTTCCTAACTTGTTTATATCTCTGCTAACTCTGATGCTGATACTATGATGTCTTAAACTTGATTCTGATGCGTGCACGAAGATGCACTTGCTGGTATATATATGTGAATAGCCCTGCAGGCTTTGCTATTTGAAAATGTGTTGTTTACCAGGTTGCAGGTAACAGAAATTTTGGAAAAGTCCAATAAACAAACGAAACTCCGCCCGTTTGACGGAAGGTTTTCATATGAACTAAAAGTAACTAAGTGTTTTTTCTAATGAATTTATAAGTCTTAAAATGAAATTTTCAAGTTGCTATTTTTAATTAAGGGTATAAAAAGGTAAATAAGCTTAGGTGTTACATTTTATGGTATCAGAGCAGTTTCCCTCGGCCTTTGGAGTTATGAGCTACTCCAGTGATTACTCACCAAGCGAGTGATCGATAATTATAAGTTTAGAGTCTAGTGCCTAATGATAGGATGTTTATATTATTAACTATGCTGTTAAGTATTAACTGTCGGCCTTGTGCATGACTAAACAGAATGGCTGGTAGACGGATCGATAATGATGGGATCTGAGCTATTTTGGAGCAGATGGCTAAGATGCAACAGGATCAGGGGAATAACATCGCAGCAGCAGCAACAGCAACAGCAGCTGCAATGATTCCTCAGCCCCAGCTCCTGTGGCTATTGATTGTTTGGCGCGGTTCAGGAAGAATGATCCGCAAAAGTTCAAAGGTGGCTTTAATCCCGATGGTGCACAACTATGGTTGCAAGAGATCGAGAAGATTCTCAACACTATGGCACCACCGGAGGATCAGAAGGTTCTGCTAGCACAGTATATGCTGACTAGTGAAGCGGAACATTGGTGGCAGCAAATGCGAAGAGGTTTAGAGGCGGATAATCTGGTGATTACATGGGACTTGTTCAAGAGTCGTTTTCTGGGCAAGTACTTTCCGGAAGATGTTCGGAGAGAGAAGGAGATCACTTTTCTGTAGCTTGTTCAAGGAAACATGAGCGTCGGGGAATATGCTGCTAAGTTCGAGGACTTGATCCGGTATGCTGGAAGTTACAGGGATGCAGATGAAAGGACCAAATGCATCAAGTTTGAGACCGGACTACGTTCTGAGATCCAAATGGCTTTTGAATATCAGAACATCAGCAACTTGTCTCAACTGATCAACATGACCAGCACTTATGAAAAGAGCAGGAAGCGGCGTGCAGCTGAGAAACGCAGCAAGAATGTTCAAAAGACTGGAGGTCCGATCAGGGGCAAGAGTTCGGTACAGGGACCAGGTCCTTACTCCCAGCCTAGATCAGGCCCGGTAGTGAGCACTTATGGTTCTAATCCGACTTGTCCCCACTGTGGCAAGCAGCACAGAGGAGATTGCTGGAGACTGGATCCGAGCAAGAGGATAATGACCTGTTACAAATGTGGTCAGCAGGGTCACATGATGTCAACTTGTCCTAAAAATGCAGTTAAAAAGGAGGTGAATGTGGCTAAGGTTCAGAGAGCTGGTGACAACAGGGTAACTCGAAAGGGCAAGGTTTATACTCTGGACGGCGAGGACGTTACTGATGCTGATGAACTGATTAGAGGTACCGGTTATGTAAATAGTATTCCTTGTGGTATTCTCTTTGATTGCGGAGCTACTCATTCATTTATTTCTTCCGATTGCATGAAGAAGTTAGGGTTGTCTGCTATAGAAATTCCGTATAAATTATCTGTTTCTACCCCTACAAATTCTTCTGTAGTCACATCAACCATGTGTTTGGATTGCCCACTTCGAGTATTGGAGCGGGAATTCAAAGTCAATTTAATCTGTTTGCCTCTAACTAAGCTTGACATCATTCTGGGCATGGACTGGATGTCTCGGCACCATGTTCTGATTGATTGTCATCAGAAATCAATCACTATCAGTGATCTTTCTATATCTGCCTTGGAGATGAATGAGGAGGCAGAAATCGGTCAGATTCCGGTAGTCTGTGAGTTTCCAGAAGTCTTTCCTTCAGAGATTCCTGGATTACCTCCAAACAGAGAAGTGGAGTTTAGCATTGATCTGATGCCCGGTGTAGGCCCTATTTCTATAGCCCCGTACCGGATGGCACCTCCGGAGTTAGAAGAGTTGAAAAAGCAGATAGAGGAGCTATTGGCTAAGGGTTTGATCAGGCCAAGCGTGTCACCTTGGGGAGCTCCGATTCTTTTTGTTAAAAAGAAGGACGGAAGTCTCCGAATGTGCATCGATTATAGACAATTGAATGCGGTGACGGTGAAAAACAAGTATCCTCTCCCTCGCATTGATGATTTGTTGGACCAATTGCGAGGAGCAGCTATATTTTCTAAGATTGACCTTCGATCGGGATACCATCAAATCCGTATCCGAGAGGAGGACATTCCAAAAATGGCGTTCAGGTCGAGATATGGACATTTTAAATATGTTGTTATGTCCTTTGGTCTCACTAATGCTCCGACCATCATTATGGATTATATGAACAGGATATTCAGGCCGTACTTGGATTCTTTCGTCATAGTCTTCATTGACGACATTCTCATCTATTCTAAGAGTCCATGTGAGCATGCTGAGCATCTGAGAATAGTGCTGTAGATTCTCAAATCCAAACAGCTTTATGCAAAGCTTTCTAAGTGTAGTTTTTGGCTGAATGAAGTGCAGTTTCTGGGGCATGTCATTTCTGAGAAGGGTGTTGCTGTTGATCCTTCTAAGGTGGAAGCGGTACTTAAGTGGGAGAGACCTAAGTCCATCACTGTGATCAGAAGCTTTCTTGGTATGGCTGGGTATTATCGAAGGTTCATTGAAGGGTTCTCTAAGTTGGCTCTTCCTTTGACGACTCTTACACGAAAAGGTGTTCCGTTTGAGTGGTCCCCAGAATGTGAAGGTAGTTTTCAAGAGTTGAAGAGGCGGTTGACTAGTTCTCCGGTGTTAATTTTGCCGGACCCAACTCAATCCTTCGTGGTGTATTGTGATGCTTCTAAGCAAGGGTTGGGTTGTGTGTTGATGCAGCAAGGGCAAGTCATAGCTTATGCATCCAGACAATTGAGGCAGCATGAACAGAACTATCCCACTCATGATCTTGAGTTGGCGGCAGTGGTTTTTGCTTTGAAAATCTGGAGGCATTATCTATATGGTTCAAAGTTCGAAGTCTTTAGTGATCATAAAATCCTTCGCTATCTCTTCGATCAAAAAGAGTTGAATATGAGACAGAGGAGGTGGATGGAATTTCTTAAGGTCTATGACTTCGATCTTCAGTATCATCGGAGCAAGGCCAATGTAGTGGCTGATGCACTAAGTCGTAAGACTTTGCATGTTAGTAATCTAATGGTGAAAGAGATGGAATTGATTCAAGAGTTTAGTGACCTCAACTTGAACATGCAAGTGAAAGAGAAGAGCATCGTTCTTGAAATGTTGCGAGTTACTAATGACTTGATGGGTCTTATTAAAGAAAGGCAAGCCGATGATGTAGAGCTGCAAAAGTTGTTAGAAGGGGCATCGAGCAATGAAGAACCCGACTTTGTGAAAGGTTCTGATGGCATCATCCGATTTAGGGGTCGGATATGTGTTCCTATGGATTTCGAAGTTAGAAGAGATATCCTATGGGAAGCACATCGAACCAAGATGAATTTTCATCCTGGTGCAACAAAGATGTACCAAGATCTAAAAAGGATTTATTGGTGGCCGAAGTTAAAAACTGATGTGGCCGATCACGTGTCTCATTGCTTAACTTGTCAGAAGGTTAAGATTGAGCATCAAAAGCCTGGTGGTCCTTTGCTATCACTTGAGATTCCGGAATGGAAATGGGACAGTATAGCTATGGACTTTGTGACGGGTTTACCGAGGACTATTGGAGGATGTGATTCAGTTTGGGTGGTTGTGGACCGTCTTACCAAGTGTGCTCATTTCATTCCTACCCATAAGAAGTATACTCTTGAGAAGTTGACTCAGTTGTACATCAGGGACATAGTGAAGTTTCATGTGAGGAAACCGCAATTGGTGGTTGGAGAGACAAAGGAACCCTAGGAATACACCTAGAAGGGGGGGTTGAATAGGTGTACAAGATACCTTGAAAGATTTTCGAACGAAACAAATCTAAACAATCAAAACAAATGATTTTTGCAAATTCTACAGCACTTAATCGATTAACCTGCAATTTACTCGAGTAGTACTCGATTAAACTTGAACTTAATCGATTAAATATGACAGAAAACAGAAAAATCAATTTTTCATTCGAATACGAAAATCAATCAATTCACATGCAAGATCAGAGATTCAGCAGAAATGATTAACACCTATATTCTTATTGATTAACCTAGTTATGAAAATGATTTTCCCTTTATCAATTTGAACAATTAAAGATTCAATTCAATCAATTATGAAAATCAATCTTTCTAGGTTTTCAACCAAGAACGCAATCAAATGACTTGAATATAAAGAGTAAGGGTTTAGAGATACGACACAGTGATTTATCCTGGTTCACTTTCATCCACTTGAAAGCTACATCCAGTCCCCTCTTCAACCAAGAGAGATTCTTCACTATGAGGAATTAGAGTTCTCAAATTACAAGTGATTGCCTCACAAGACTCCCTTCTTGCTAGCTTACAAGAGATAACCGACACCCTTGCCTTGTAATCCTATTGATCTTCTCTCTAATCTAACCTCTACCCCTTGTTGATAATCGACACAACAAGTCTTCAATTGCTTGATGATAAACCACACATCAAGGCTTCACTTGCTTGATTCACAACCAAGACTTCTTCTTTTTCTTCAATAAGAATGCACTTGCTTGATGATAAAATCGACACACCAAGACTTCTTGTTTGTTGTAGTGGCTTGCCTTCTTGCAAAGATTACAACACAATAGAAAACACAAAACAATCCTATGAATCTCAATCAAGAGTTATGACAATTCACCATAAGAGATTCAAAGGTTCTTGATCAAAGAATATGAAAATATGAGAACTTTGATCTTTAGAAAATGAGAGAGAATAGAGTGGCTTGATTCTTTGTAAAACTTGTATGAAATGATTCTAATTTTATCACAAATAATAGGAAAAGGTTTATATAGAATACCCAAAAGTTGTAGCACTTGAAAACTGATTTTGAGAAGTGAAAATCGTATTTTAAAAAACAGTTCAGCAGTACTTAATCGATTAAGCAAGTCGTGTACTCGAGTAGTACTCGATTAAGTTAATCACTTAATCGATTAAGTTGGTACTACACATGTTCAAAACTTGTTTTCTTAAAATCCAACCTTTCCTTTAAAACCTTTAAGCCACCTATTGATTCTAGGTTAAGTGAAAACTCAAATTATGATTTAATCATGACTTATGAATGAGATTCACTACCCTCTATAATAATCTACCCAAATAAAAAACCTATGAAGCTTGAGAGGCAAAAGATAAAAGAAATACAAATACACTCAAACTTAGGTCTTCATGAGCTTGCTTTCTCTCTTCTTCATTTGATGTTTGTTGTTGCTTGTTGAGCTTGAAACTTGATCAACACATGTAGCTTGTTCAAAAACACTTTGTCATTATCAAAACATTCATCATGTTCATCATGGAACTAACAATCTCCCCCTTTTTGAAAATGACAACCCATGTTTTGAAATCGCTTGAAGTTGTTGATGCTTGAAACATTTGATCACTTGAGAAGACTCTTTCTCCCCCTCAATCAATGCTTTAACACTTGAATCCAATTGAGATAGAAGCTTGATTCTCCCCCTATCTTAAACAACTTAGCTCAACCTACATAAAAACAACAAAAACAACCTTTCTCCAAACAAACATCTAAAAATCATATTATATTTCTCCCATGTTTCAAAACATACCATTTCTCCCTCTTTGAGAAACATTTCATTCAATTCAAAACATCATATTTCTCCCCCTTTAGCATTATCAAAAAATAATATATACCAATTGAAATATAAGATCTAAGCCAAGGTAAGAAATCAATGATCATTTCTTCACAACATTGATACCAATTGAACAAATACAATAGAGCTTTACTTTGAAATGTGATATCAATTGGTAAGAGAATATAACAATGAAATATAATACCAATTGAGAACTAAAAAGATCATAATATCATTTAACAAAGAAGATATCAATTGTAAAGAAGAATCAATAATCACAAAAGCATGATAATCAACTAATAATCTCTCAATGATACAAATTGAATTAACTAAACATTTAGAAAAGTAATATCAATTGAGAAGATACCAATTAAGATAATATATCAATATCAAATATTACCACTTTGTAGGACATTCACTTGAGATGCAAGTGTGATACCAATTGAAGATGTGAATATAGACATTCATAGTTGAGACCAATTGAGAACATGTGTCATTCATTTGCATCTTCAATCAAACCTACAAAACAATCATGCTTTGCTTTTTGGTATCCAAATGGTTTTGGATCCATTTTTGTTAGTGTAGGGACTTTCACCCTTTTTCATCCAAACAAAATTTCCTTTAGATATACCATGCACTTTAACATAACACACATTTGAAGTATGTCCATGAGTACCAAATAGAAACATGTTGGAGGATTTGAAAAATCAACTTTAGAAAAATCAACAACATTTCTATGAGATTTACTCTTAGCATTAGTATAACCCAAACCAAACTTGTTTGAATTTTCTCTTTGAAAATTTAACAATGTGCGCAATCTAATATCACAAATGGTGAAACTTGCAAGCTTATTTTTCAAAATAGCATTTTCATCCTTGAGCAACTTGCAACTCTCACAATCAACCACAACATTCAATCTACTAGCACAATCACAAGAAGAACTAGCATAGATTAGATCAAGAGTTTCATTTTCAAGATTAAGCTCATCAACTTGTTTTTGAAGATCTAAAATCTCTTTTTGATGTTTCAAAATGAGCTTCTTTCTTTCAATGTTTTTCAAAGCTAGTTTTTCAAGTTGTTCATACATTTCTTCATAAGCATTATGTAACAATTCATATTTAGAAGAAATTTCGGATTTAGATTCACTTACATTGCTATCCTCGCTTTGATAACTTGATTCATCATTTGAACTTTGTTCTTCATCATCTACTAGAGTTATCAAGTTGAGACAAGCGGCTTCTTCATCATCCGAAGAACTACTCGATGTGCTTTTCTTGTTATCTTCATCACTATCCCAAACTATGTATGCTCTTTTAGATTTAAAATTTTTCTTGTCTTTCTCCTTCTTCTTGAGATACTTAGAGCATGAGTACTTGAGATGTCCGGGCTTTCCACATTCATGGCAAACTACACCTTCTTTTGAAGTTTTGGTCTTGTAGTGTGGGGAATCCTTCTCTTTACTTTTGTCCTTGTTCAACCTTCCTTTTCTCCTTAGAAACTTGTCAAACTCTTTTAACAAAAGTTTCATGTCTTTTTCATCAACATCGGAATCGGAATCTTCACTATCATCATCATCGGAACTATCTTTCTTTTTATATGCACTTTTGACTCTAAGAGCAAGTCCTTTCCTTGATTTGTTCTTATCCGACTCTTCATTGATACTTAATCGTCCAAGCTCCATTTCATGTTCTTGAAGCTTTCCGAAAAGTGTTGCTAGATCCATAGCATCCAAATTTTTAGATTCAACAATAGCCGTTACTTTTGGTTGCCAATTCCTGTCTAAACATCTCAACACTTTGTTAGAAAGTTCACCTTGAAGAAAAGTTTTACCAAGAGCAAGTAAATGATTTATAATGTGAGTAAAACGCTTTTGCATATCATTTATAGATTCATTTGGAAGCATATGAAACAATTCATAATCACGCATTAAAGCATTCAATCTAGCTCTCCTAACCTCACTAGTTCCTTCATGAGTCACTTGTAAAGTGTCCCACATTTCTTTGGCACTAGAACATTGGGAAACTCTAAAGAACTCGTCATAGGACAAGGCGGAGGTGATGATATTCTTAGCCTTATAGTCATATTGTACTTTCTTTCTATCATCATCCTTCCACTTATCCTCGGGGATCAATTGTTCTACACCTTCAACTAAACTAGAGGGGATATGAGGACCTTTTTCAACTACTTTCCAAATTTCACTATCTATGGCTTGGATAAAGATTTTCATTCTAACTTTCCAATATGCATAGCCTTCTCCGGCAAACAATGGAGGACGACTTATTGAAGCACCTTCACCACCAAAGGGATTCATGGAACCCATTGCGATTTTCTTAAAGGATCTTTACGAAAAAGCTCTTATGCTCGGGTCTTTCGACCGAGCTCTGATACCAATTGAGGAAACCGCAATTGGTGGTTGGAGAGACAAAGGAACCCTAGGAATACACCTAGAAGGGGGGGTTGAATAGGTGTACAAGATACCTTGAAAGATTTTCGAACGAAACAAATCTAAACAATCAAAACAAATGATTTTTGCAAATTCTACAGCACTTAATCGATTAACCTGCAATTTACTCGAGTAGTACTCGATTAAACTTGAACTTAATCGATTAAATATGACAGAAAACAGAAAAATCAATTTTTCATTCGAATACGAAAATCAATCAATTCACATGCAAGATCAGAGATTCAGCAGAAATGATTAACACCTATATTCTTATTGATTAACCTAGTTATGAAAATGATTTTCCCTTTATCAATTTGAACAATTAAAGATTCAATTCAATCAATTATGAAAATCAATCTTTCTAGGTTTTCAACTAAGAACGCAATCAAATGACTTGAATATAAAGAGTAAGGGTTTAGAGATACGACACAGTGATTTATCCTGGTTCACTTTCATCCACTTGAAAGCTACATCCAGTCCCCTCTTCAACCAAGAGAGATTCTTCACTATGAGGAATTAGAGTTCTCAAATTACAAGTGATTGCCTCACAAGACTCCCTTCTTGCTAGCTTACAAGAGATAACCGACACCCTTGCCTTGTAATCCTATTGATCTTCTCTCTAATCTAACCTCTACCCCTTGTTGATAATCGACACAACAAGTCTTCAATTGCTTGATGATAAACCACACATCAAGGCTTCAATTACTTGATTCACAACCAAGACTTCTTCTTTTTCTTCAATAAGAATGCACTTGCTTGATGATAAAATCGACACACCAAGACTTCTTGTTTGTTGTAGTGGCTTGCCTTCTTGCAAAGATTACAACACAATAGAAAACACAAAAAAATCCTATGAATCTCAATCAAGAGTTATGACAATTCACCATAAGAGATTCAAAGGTTCTTGATCAAAGAATATGAAAATATGAGAACTTTGATCTTTAGAAAATGAGAGAGAATAGAGTGGCTTGATTCTTTGTAAAACTTGTATGAAATGATTCTAATTTTATCACAAATAATAGGAAAAGGTTTATATAGAATACCCAAAAGTTGTAGCACTTGAAAACTGATTTTGAGAAGTGAAAATCGTATTTTAAAAAACAGTTCAGCAGTACTTAATCGATTAAGCAAGTCGTGTACTCGAGTAGTACTCGATTAAGTTAATCACTTAATCGATTAAGTTGGTACTGCACATGTTCAAAACTTGTTTTCTTAAAATCCAACCTTTCCTTTAAAACCTTTAAGCCACCTATTGATTCTAGGTTAAGTGAAAACTCAAATTATGATTTAATCATGACTTATGAATGAGATTCACTACCCTCTATAATAATCTACCCAAATAAAAAACCTATGAAGCTTGAGAGGCAAAAGATAAAAGAAATACAAATACACTCAAACTTAGGTCTTCATGAGCTTGCTTTCTCTCTTCTTCATTTGATGTTTGTTGTTGCTTGTTGAGCTTGAAACTTGATCAACACATGTAGCTTGTTCAAAAACACTTTGTCATTATCAAAACATTCATCATGTTCATCATGGAACTAACAGCATGGTGTTCCTACTAGTATTGTATCCGATCGCGATCCGAGATTTCTGTCTAGATTTTGGCAGAGTCTTCAGGAGGCATTGGGTACTAAGCTGAAATTTAGTACGGCTCACCATCCGCAGACAGACGGACAATCGGAGCGTACTATCCAGACACTTGAGGATTTGTTGAGAGCATGTGTACTGGAACAAGCTGGTAGTTGGGAGCAGTTACTACCTTTGATGGAGTTTACTTACAACAACAGTTTTCACTCCAGTATCGGTATGGCACTATTCGAGGCTCTCTACGGGAGAAAATGTAGAACGCCTTTGTGTTGGTTCCAAATAGGTGAAAATCTGTTGACAGGCCCTGACATTGTGAAGGAAACAACAGAGAAGGTCACAATGATCAAGAACAAAATAAAAACTTCACAAGATCGCCAAAAGAGTTATGCAGATAGGCGAAGGAGACCTTTGGAGTTCGATGTTGGGAATCATGTGTTCCTAAGAGTGTCTCCAATCACAGGAATTGGTAGGGCAATCAGATCCAGGAAGTTAACTCCTCGGTTTGTTGGGCCTTATGAGATTCTGGAGAAGGTTGGCCCAGTGGCGTACAGGATTGCATTACCCCCTCACTTGTCAAGGCTTCATGACGTGTTTCATGTTTCACAATTAAGGAAGTACGTCCATGATCCTTCGCATGTGGTTACCTTAGATGATTTGCCTTTGAAAGAGAATTTGACTTTCGAAGTTCTGCCAGTTAGAATTGAAGACAGGCAGGTGAAGCAGCTCAGAGGCAAGGAAATCTCTTTGGTAAAGGTTATATGGATCAGGAACGATGTGGAAGAGGCTACATGGGAACTGGAGGACAAGATTAGGCAGTCTCATCCACAATTGTTCGACGAATTTCGAGGACGAAATTCAGGTAAGTGGGAGAGAATTGTAACATCCTAAATCTTGACTTTAAGTGAATTAAATACTAAAAACCTTAGAAAAATTGGAAAAGTGATTTAATGAATTTTTCCAGATATGTGGGTGGTGATTATAGGTCCTAGGAGTTGTATAGGAGGTATATATGGCCTTGAGCAGGGTCAAATAAGCGAGATCGGGAGTAAAATCAGCGTTTTAGGTGTTAGAAATCAACCGAAAGGAGAAAATTAGAAATTCATTATAGGAAACTAAGAAAATAAATTCCACCGTTGGATGTGAAGTTTATGGGGTAAAGAAGCATGTCTAAAAATTTGGACTCGATCCGACGGTCGACGAAAAAGTTATGGCGAATCGAAGGTTGGAAACCCTGAAACTCGCCCAGGCGCATGAGTCACTCGCCCAGGCGAGTCACTATTCATTTGGCGCACCATTCAGTGAGATTCCCGCCCAGGCCAGCCCACCATTCGCCCAGGCGAGCTGGTGCGCACGCCAGCCGCACCAGAAATTCTGTGACGCGCCAAATCCGTCCCTGACCGCACCAGCACGACGCACCATGCACCAGGTCAGAAAACTGGTGCAGATCTACCGCCCAGGCGCGCCAGGCGTGCGCCCAGGCGTGCGCGAACAGTAGGCACCAGATCTGGTGCGTTGATCTGAAAACTTGGGCCAAAGTTTGGCTCCCAGCCACACGATCTTTCTGGCCTGTTGGAGTGAGAATAAGGCACCAAAAACATGATCACTCCACCACCTTTCATCTCCAACACAACTCCATCATCATCAAGGCTCTTTCCATCTCCAACACACTTCCATCACCCAAACCACCAAAAACACTTGATTTTTGGGCACCTCAACCCAAAATCAACCAAGACCAACCAACCTTGCACCATGGATGTTGATTGAAACTTCACCCTCTCCTCTCCATTGGTCCACACGATTTGCACCCACCTTCTCACTCTTTGGTTTTTCATTTTCATCATTGACTTGAGGTAAGTTAGCTCTATTTAATGATGCTATTCCCTTTCCATTTCAAATCTCCTTAGTTCATGGATTTTATTCTAAAACCCTAGGATTCTTGCACTCTTTATGATATAGGGATTGTGTTTCATGCCTTCCAACTCAAATCAAGGCAAGGACAAAGACCATTCCTCTTGTGCTCTATCAAAAAGGGTTGTCTATCATCATTTCATCATTTCCTTGTTGAGGTGGCAAGCTAGACTTAGAAAGTTCAAGTTCCCATGATTTTGAGCTAGGGCTCACTAAGGTTCTATTTTCTCTTTACAAATTTAAGGTAAGGAGTGGGTATAGTGAGTATTACCTTACTCTGGGGTTGAGTTTACATTATGTATATAATGGGTGCTAAGATTTTTGTGTTAGTTTAGGTTGATATAATATAGAATAATTGTTAGAATATAATTTATGACTTAGGGAATTTATATTGATGTTGATGTGTTTAATTTTGATATTTGATAATTGATGATGATTTGAATGCTATGTTATTAGATGACTTGGGAAATGATGTGGTTTAGAATTCAAGGCAAAGAATGTCACTAATGAATAAAGTAAATAATAATGGAAAGTGTAGTTGAATTGAGGATCGGTGCATTGATAGACTAGGTGCCCCTACCGGGTGTACCAAAGTCCTAAGGGCCAAGTGCTCATCCAGGCTAAAATCCCATTAGGTACAAATTTCCTGTTAGGCATCAATGCACCAAGACTCAATTCACTGCCGGACTAAAAGATTTAAAATGTGTTGAGAATGTGAAAGGTGAATGAATTCAAATCACTAAATGTAATTGAATTGTGGAAATTTTATAATAGCATAGCCGAACAGGTGAAGCCTTTTGGGTATAAAAGTCCTGGTTGAGCGAGAGACCCTTGGGTGTGCCAAAGTCCTGGCAGGAGCGTTAAATTCCTAGTGATGCAAACCGGTTGTAACCGGGAGTGTTGTCCAAACGTGGTAAGACGTTATCGCGCTGTGGGTGCGAACGCAATAAAGTCGTGACTGGAATACACTGAATGAGAAATGTGATTTATGAATGATGAAATAAGAATAATGGACATTATGAGATTAATGCATATAGATGATGAGATGAAATTGACTTGAGAAAACTAATGAATATTTGAGAATGAATTGTGATACATTGCTTATTATGATGTTGTGGATGAATTGTTATATGTGTATGGCTTAGTGTTGCATTATATCTTATTTGGAAACTGTCTCCCCATTTTATGTGTAATACTCACTCCTTACTATCACCTCAGGTACCGAGGAAGAGTTTGCACAAGATCAGGCCGAGCAGGAGTATTCTCCCTCACAGGGAGAGTAGGTCATCTATTACTATGTAGGATATGGAAATGTCCTGGGCCTAGTGAATCGATGTGAATCATTTTTGTTGTATATAGAATGTAAATAGCTTTTTGGGGGCCCAGGACGACTCCTTTTGGGAAAGGGGTCTATTTTGGGGAAAAACTGTTTTCCTAACTTGTTTATATCTCTACTAACTCTGATGCTGATACTATGATGTCTTAAACTTGATTCTGATGCGTGCACGAAAATGCACTTGCTGGTATATATATGTGAATAGCCCTGCAGGCTTTGCTATTTGAAAATGTGTTGTTTACCAGGTTGTAGGTAACAGAAATTTTGGAAAAGTCCAATAAACAAACGAAACTCCGCCCGTTTGACGAAAGGTTTTCATATGAACTAAAAGTAACTAAGTGTTTTTCCTAATGAATTTATAAGTCTTAAAATGAAATTTTCAAGTTGCTATTTTTAATTAAGGGTATAAAAGGGTAAAGAAGCTTAGGTGTTACAGGGTGTTACATTCTCCCCAACTTGAAGATTTCTCGTCCTCGAGAAATGCCGCATAGAGTCTGTCGAATCCGTGGACGCGTAACTCCTTGAAATAATTCTTTGCCCTTTTTAACGGCAGCAACCGTCGCATCTTCGAATACGTACCGCTTATTCTTCGATTTCGAGAGCGATTCAAACGGGTCACTTGCAAAAGTAATCCCTCGACGGGCTTCCAACAACGAACAGGGTAGAGTATAAACAACATGGTTTCATTGTCAACAGAAGACGGAAGGTTCAAAGGAATCAGAACACTGTTCAAAGATAACAAGGTTATGGACGTTTGGGGTCAAGACACTACCACACTCAGGGTTACATTCCTCTCATTGGTTCAAGCCTAAACAAACTATTCCTCAGAACTTCACATTTCCCACTACTCCCCAACTTAGATGACTCATATCTCTATACACCACACTCATCCTTACTGTAACACCCTAAATAATTACCCTTAAATACCCCTAATAAAATAGTGAATTTAAATTTTTCTGACTAATACCATTTTAACTTATGAAAATCTTTGTCAAAACGGACAGAGTTTGCTTTGTAATATGGGCATTTCAAAAATGAGTTCTTTTCCTGTAAACCTGTTAATTTAATAATTCAAGTGAAATCAGAAAGCCATCAGGGCCAAACCATATATTAAAGCATTTATATCAGAGTTTCAGTGCGGCGGAAAATTATAAACTAATACAAGTTTTAGCAGTTATTTAAATTCCATAAAATTCTCCAAAATTACTCCCTTCCCATAGGGAGTGGTCCTGACTATACCCCAAAATGATGTTTTTCAGTACATACACCTAATCATCATCATATACAAAAATCCCAAAAGTAGTCAGGACGAGACACACGACTCAACTAATATGACTTACTCTCCCTGTGAGGGAGAGCGAACCTGCTCGGCCGGGGGCTGTGCTAACTCAATCGCAGTACCTGTGAAAATAGTAAGGAGTGAGCATTACACATAAAATGGGAAAAGCAGTTTCCAATATGACATAATAACCGACTAAGTCACACACAATTACCACATAGTTCAATCAATTTCACAACAGCCACATTATACCAACATGCATCATTATTCTGATTCCATTATTTTTCCTAAGTTATAGTTCATTTTACCTATCCGATTAATCCACCTATGCTCCTATTTCCTTTTCCTTTTACCCATTAATTACCTAACCCTTTAATTCGTTTTACATACCCTATTGTCCTATTATTACTAGAACATTTCTAATACAATCCCAAATTATCTTGTTATATCCTTCTACCAACCTTCCTATGTTATGTTTCTTATATTTTTTCCATTTTCATTCCTCATTCCTTTCTTCCTATCCTTTTCATTTCATTTATTTTCCAATTCCCATTTACGATGTATGTCACCTCAGGTCAAAGGCCCACATACATCCCCAATTTACAAAGTATGTCACCTCAGGTCAAAGGCCAACATACTCACCCTATACACACATGATAAATATGTCACCTCAGGTCAAAGGCCCACATACTTACCATATTCACAAAGTATGTCACCTCAGGTCAATGGCCAACATACTCACTCTATACACACATGATAAGTATGTCACCTCAGGTCAAAGGCCCACATACTTACCATATTTACAAAGTATGTCACCTCAGGTCAAAGGCCAACATACTCACCACTTCCAAACAATCATAATAAGCAACAAATATCAATATACAATATTAAGTACACCATTCCTAATAATCTCATATAAACCATCTAGTAAATAAACACCATTACAATTCACAACACTTAAACACTTAGAGCAGCAAATGAACAGTTCACAATAATTATCAAGAATACACCAAATATATATAACAATTAGCAACAACTCAGATAAGCACCTAAAATATCCTACACATTAGCACTTAACAATTATTCTCAAGTAACACCTATAATAACATATAGTAGCAAGATCATGCATTTAGCTAGTTCAATTTATTGGTTTGCCTAATCAAATTATATTTCCTATTCCCCATCATAGCAGCCATTATATACATACTATAAACTATTCCCCAGAGTATGGTAATACTCACTAATACCCACTCCTTACCTCAACACATAGAGATAAGGCGGTTACACTTGCTTTAAGCTTGAGAGTCTTGCCACCAATTGAGTTATGACCCGAGAGAAAAGTGAGGAACCTAATATAATAGCCATAACAAGAAGAGTTAGCATTTATGCCATAGCCTCTTTCCAAAACTCAAGAAAATGAGAAGCTTCCATGGCTTAGAGTTGAAAACCACCATGGAAGACAAGAGAGAGAAAGGGAAAACGAGTTTGGAGAGAGAAAAGAGGAAATCCATGGCATTAAACACTTACTTGGAGTGAAGAAGGAAGGGATTTGTTGATGGAATGAAGAAATCTCACTTGCTCTTGGTGGATTTGATGATTGAGAATGGAACCCTAGGGGAGAGAAAGAGAGAGGTTCGAATTTTGGAAGAGAAAGAACGTGTGTTGCACTTTTATTTTTTTCATCAGCTACAGCCTTTAATCGATTAGTAATCGATTAAGGCTTTTCACCTCAGCGGACCTTAATCGATTAAGCTGCAGGGTTTTGCAGTACCCAGACTTTGACATGCCATAACTTCTTCGTTACCCGTTGGATCTTCCTCGAATTTTAAAGCAAGCTTCCCCACATACTAATCTTCACATCCAACGGTGGAATTTGTGTTTAGAGTTGTAAATCTTTTATTTTGAATTTCCTAAGGTTCTATGTTTTTAACCCTAGTTCTACATGTATTTTTGGCTAGATTCTAACTTATATCTCCATTTCTTCTACCCTAAGACCATCCCAACATAGATTATACTTGGAATTAAATTTGGGATGTTACACTTACAAATTCATCCTCTAAATATTCTTATCCTTCACCACTTTTTAATCAACCTTGCAAAAATTCCCACCTCTTATCTTTGATCTATCCTCTTTTTGCCTCACATCTCACCAACTAATGGGTGTAGTCATATTTCTATGGTCACTACCATATTCACCTTTTGCTCTAACAACCACTAATCCTCAAGAAATATATACTATCTCACTCCCTATTTCATACACTTGATCATATAACTTAGACAATTCTAAACCTTTTTCCATTTTCCACAATCTTCACCCTACTCTAAACCATCAAAATTCTTCAACTCAAGGACCTTATTATCCATTACCACATCAAAACCTAGCTTCTTTACCCAACCTTGAGTCAACACTTAAGGATTCTAAACCACAAATTCCACCATCTGATCATTCCGACTTTACCATATCATCACTTATTCACTGCTATCTAACCATTTTCCAACTCAACTTCAGACACTTATGACTCCAAATTCTAATTATCACTTTAATTTTCTTCCTCATCTTATCATGCTCTAAGTCTCTAACCAATCCGGCATAAAAATTCTTGATCCTAATCACTTTACATAACTCACCACTCTTCTAGGACTCAAAAGGATACTCCTATTTTTTCCAAGACTCATACTCCCTTCATCCATACTAACTCATCCTAATTCTCCTTAACCTTCTAACTCTCGCTTAACATCACTTACAACTAACTCTCTATTCTAGAACCATCTACTTAACTGGGGTAGGGTATCAGGGTTCAAGATTCTCAATCAAAAGTTAGGAGAAGAACAAATGTCTGATCAAAATCAAAAGAGAAAGTTTTGGGTTCAACAATCAAGGTTTCACCAAAAATCATGGGTTAATATTTTCAGAAAAGGTTTCTCAAACGTCATGCCAAAACAATTTGGCACACATAGGGTTCACACAAGAAAAGTTTCAACAAGAAAAGAATGGTTCTAGTCAAAGACATGGTCTTGAATAACTTGGAGGTTATCACAAGTAAAGGAGTTCATATCAAATAGAATTTTATAAAGAAGATTCGAATAGCATGTCGACCTCCATGGCTACACTGATCTCTGCTCCTCGTCTCCGCGGTAGACGAAAACTGACACGCTCCATGAAAACATTCGCGTACTCTTAGCGTTCCTATTCTTATCTATCGCGATCCTAATACTAACTCACACACAGAGACACACAGCAGAGTATGTATGTCCATGTATAAGGTTACTTAGATTAACCACTGCCCTGATACCACAACTATAACACCCCGATTCGGCAACTTGAAAACTTAAATTAAATATAGTGAAAATTAGGGCCATTTTTTTTTTAAACACAAGTGTTACACAAGATGAGAACATTCGAATTTTCAAAACACAGTTACGACTAAAACTCATATCCTCATTTTGCATACACCTTTCATTTTCCAAACCGAGATGTCACAAGACACCGCACTTTGAAACCCGTTTTAAAAAAAAAACATCATTTAAAACGCAGCCCATTTGCTTGTTCCAAAACATCAACGTTAAATAAAACTTTTGCCGGGGTACAGTATGGTAGAGCTAGGTAACTAAGAACTTACACTAGGATACATTTCTGCCAGGGGAATACCTAGCTTCTAGTTACACTACAAGAAATATAGCTGTTTTCTGACGGATTTTTTCCGACGGATATTAATCCGTCAGTGTTTTTTGTGTTTATTGACGGAAATTGCTGTCGGAAAACAGGTTTCCGACGGATTTGTGATTTTTCGCGTTTTCCGACGGATTTTCCGACGGAGTTTCCGACGGAAATTATTTTTGATTCTTTTCCGACGGATTTTCCAACTGATTTTCCGACGGAAAGTATTCTCACTCATTTCTGATGGATTTTCCGACGGATTTTCCGACAGATATTATTTGCCCCTTTTCCGACGGATCTAATCTGTCGGGAAAATCAGGTTTCCAACGGACTTTCCGACGGAAAATATTTTATTATTTTCTGACGAATTTTCCGACGGAAAATTCCGTCGGAAACTCTCTTTTGCAATAAAAAATAATTATAATTAATATTATTTAAAAAAAACAAAAAATAATTAATATTATTTTTCAAAATATTTTATATATGCCTTCTGAATATGTCCATCAGAAATCGTTATTATTGTTTATTTTAGTTTAATTTTGGGTCTTGCTAATGAGTGTTATATAAGGGCATTTTTAAGCAATTAATAAAAAACAATATGCAATTGGAAAAGTAACATACACATAAAACCTATCAATTTATTTAATACAACATTTTTCAATTAAATTTTAGGGTTTAGGGTTTAATTAGAGTATATTTATTGAATTGGTATATTAAAGAGTAGTGTGTTCAATGGATACTTATTATTGGTATTTTTCTTTATTTTTTAATTCTCCCTCCGGTTTTTATTATAAGTCACTTTTATTAATTTCCACATCCTTTAAAAAGTTAGTTAATGGTTTGTGGTATACTGGTATTGAATTGGTAATGTAAATATTTGATACACCATCCAAAAAAAAGGTACTATCTCTAACCATTGATCACTTCTTTTCATTCCACATACACCCCTATTTATTTAACACTTCTTTTTCCAAGTAATATTAATAGTGATAATTTTAATTTGAAAATACACATCAAATGTTAATATTTCATACATAAATAATTAAATTAACCAACTTTCTTAATGGACGTGAAATATCCCAAAAGGTCTTATATAGAGACAAGGAATTTTTTTTTTGTTGTTTATTATATTTCAAACCATAGGGAGTACTCATTAGGTTTTTTTTATTACATGGTCTCTTCGATCTTATTTATAAAACACTTTTGATATTTTTCTCTTCTATCAAGGAAGATTGTTAAATTTTTTAGTGACATTGGAAATGTGAAAATTTAATATACTTTTTCAAATCTAACCCTTAATTAAAAATGTATACTCAAAAGGATCGGAGAGTATACATTTACAAAATTATCCCTATATAATTATTATTGGGAATTTAAAAGTGTTGAATAAATAGATGACACATTTATGAAAAAGAAATAATTAATGACATTATTGGAAATTGAAAATAAAAGGGTCTTGCTAACAAGTGTCTTTAAAGCACTTATTAAGGTTATTACATATAGAAAAAAATTTAAGTCCACATTTATTACTCTTTCGGAAACATAAAAAATCACATTTTCCGACAATAACTTTTATTTACAATAGGTTTCTTAACAAGTTCACTTAGGACACTAACCCAATACAAAATAATAAAAGTAGTCTTTAATATAATGGCTTTAGGGGTTGACCCAATACAAAATAATAAAAGTAGTCTTCAATATAATGACTTTAGGGGCTGACGCAATACAAAAAGATAAAAAATAAAAAATATTGAACTAAAGAAATAAGATATTTAAAAAAAAAACTAAAGAGATCAGATTAAAAAAAAAAAAAAAAACTAAAATTCTTTCAGTCTAAGTCACGATGAGCTAATAAGGGTTTCATCTAGTAGACGGTTCCCTCATACTTGTTGGTTGCAGCAGATAAGCAGCAAATACTTGTTGGATCCCCTCATACCCTCGTTCCAATCCCAACAACGGTCATCACCTCCTCCTTGTAAACCGTATCGATCACCGCATTCGCTTCATTCACCTCACTCTCCCCACCATCATCAGCATTGCCACCAACACCACCACCACCATCCTCATCGACTCTTGCGGCACCTTTTTCTTGTGCCGACCTTTGACATTGTTCATCACGTTCTTCTTCTTCTTCTTCGCGTGTTCTTCGTTCTCCAGGTAACCTTCTTCTTCCTTCGTTCTCTATTTCCTTCTTTCTTTTTTTTCCCTTCGTTCCCTTCTTCCTTCTTCCTTCGATAGGCGATTTAATTTAGGGGTAAACTATTATGACATAAGGGAAGGGAATTAAAATATAAAGAAATAGGGAAATTGAGGGAATTGGGTTCGATTTCTTCTTCTTCGGATTGGGATTGGTTTCAATTCTGTCTTGCCCAGATGTGTCTAAGCTGAAACTCACTACTCACTACTCACACTCACTCTTCATTTAATTTCTTTAACACTTTTTATTTTTTTAATTAGTATTCCAATTCGGTCAAAACCCCTCTTTTTTTAAAAACAGGAAAATTAGATTAAGCCACAAATTAAACTTGTAGTAATTAAGTTAGTAAATACTAGACTAGGACGCTATTTTGCTCACTTACTATATATGCACGAAATTAAACTGTGAAAGTGACCTTATATGCTCTTAGTATGTTAGAACCTCTAGTAGTAATTTTATTTCGAAATTGAATTCCTGCTGCACCAGATGCATAGTTCACACCTTTAAGTATGTTAGAACCTCTAGTATTCGCAAAGGGTGGAATGAAATCCTTGAATCTGATGCTCTTGATTTAAACGAAAGATGTCTGGTGGAAGAAAAAAAAAAGTGACGAGGCGGCCTCTATGTATTCAATTCAATGATACTTTAATTCAGTAAAGTCAATTCTAGCTCTAGTTATTGTGTTGAAGTTAGTTTTATAGTCAAATGATACTTCAAAGTCAAATGTTTGATGACCTTTTTCAAAGTAATTAATGAATTTAATTTCTATCCTCGTAAGTTAGAAATCTTACATATTATGTCAATTATAGTTCGGCCATTGGTAAACCTTCCAGTTGGACCAGCAGGGAAGTGGATGCCATATGGTTTGAAATTAGATTTTGCATTGGTTGCAAGGTTGTTGTTGTTTCCAGTATCAGACAAAGAGTCCCCAAAGATAAAAAGGCCAGGTAGTTGGGGACTCATTGTCTGATAATATATATGCATTTTAGTAGGCGGTGGTGGTGATTATATATATGCTCTTAGCCATCAGCTTGTTTGGAAATAAAATGATGTTAAGATTTTTACTTAGTGATTCAATTTCAATCTAAAGTATAGGTTTGTGATTTGTGATACAGACAAGCATAATTGTGAGATTTATTATTTGTTTTTCTTATTGATTTTGGTTTGAGCTTTGCTGACTTGAAGTGATCTTTGTCATTTTAGTTCAACAACTTTTTTTCAGAACCTGAATGCCCTTCTTATGTCTCAAGTACTGATAATTGAAGAAACAATTGGCACGTATTACATTGCGGCAAGACAGGTTGATTGATGCTCTTATGCGAGTCGTTCCACCTGATGTGTTACCCGAAGAAGAGATGCAGGAAGATCTCCCCCAGAATGACCCAGTTGATCAACAGGATGATGATGGCGATGAAGATGACAACTCTTATCTCAATTATTAATAATTAGGACTTATATTTTAATGCATTTTGGATGGGTTGTGATGAGATGGTTTTATTTTTAATTTACTTGGATGCATGAATTGTGAATTATATATGGATTTATTAGTTTTTTAAATTATGAAACTTTAGTTGATATTATTAATATATGTAATTATTGCATTTCTATTTTTCAGTTTGATATTAAAATTCTGGCATTTGAAAATAAATAATATAGAATGATTTGTAATTATTTAAAAATATAGAATGCTCTATTTTTAAAAAAAATTAATAAAAAAACCTTTCTGACGGATTTTCTTTGTTGGAAGATTCCCACCGTTGACATTTCCGACGGATTTTTCCGTCGGTAATAAAAAATAAATATATTATTTTGGTTTCTCCATAAAAATATTATCGACGGATGATTCCGTCGGAAAATTTAATATAATTTTTGTTATGTTTTCCGACGGATTTTGCCGTCAGAAAATATTTTTTGTGACGGATTTTCCGACGGAATTTTCCGTCAGTATTTGCGACGGATGTATTTTTCCGTCGGAAAGTTTTCCAACGCCCTTTTTTATGACTGATTGGTGGCCGTCGGAAAATCCGTCGGAAAGTAATAATTTCCGACAGATTTGGGTTATTTCCGACAGATTTTTCCGTTGGTAATAGGCTTATTTCTTGTAGTGTTATACTTCGTAAGACTCGTCGTCTAGTTCCGGATCCTGGCAGACCAAAGTCTCCAATTGCAAGTAGAGTCGTCCTCGTCCGCTACCTCGGGAGTCTTCTCCAGATACCATCTCCAGGGGTAAACTTCTATGCTCCTCTTTACAGGGGTACAGGTGGTCTCCTACATGCTGAGCAATCTACCCGTTGCAATATCAGCGATTTCTGATACGACAACAAGGTAGGAGAGAGTCAGTGTTCCGAACACTAACTGGTTGGCCATGCGGTCTCAGGGTAGATAAAATATAAAGGTAGACAAGTAATAGAACAATATAACTAACGCAGAATAACATAGACATTTATCATAACACAACATATCATCATCAACAGATAGACATGTTATACAAACAGCATATAAGGATCACCTATAACAAAGCATTTCATAATCTTTCAAACATATAAATATCACCACTCATGGCCAAATAACTCCTTCACATTCTTATAAACACATTCTCAGAATCTTTCTCATGAGCTCTCACAATTTTTCTCAAAGCTTCTTTCTTATATGCGTCTTATAAATCTTATTCGATACTCGATATCTTCATTGTACCTTTCTTTTGTTTATTGTGTCTTTTAAGCTTTAGCGTTCCGGTTCACTCAATGATGGGGGGAAACTCATCATTGAGGAAATCACACACGTCTACATCTCCTCGGTCATCCACCCAACCTAGTCGGAAGCAAACAGGAGTACAAGACCTTTACCACGCGGGCACGACAGCTGTCTCAACACATAAATGGTCCCAGACCAGGAGGATCTCATCCTCAAATCATTTCATATCATATCATTCAATCATATAATCAATGCATGTAACACCCCGATTTGGCAACTTGAAAGCCATAATCATTTTAAGTGGAAATTAGGGCCAATTTTTTTTTTTAAAACATGTAACGTAGTTGAGCAGCATGAGTATGAGGACCATGTTATTTCAAAGCGTTGTCATGAGTACAAAGATTTTCTCACACTTCATGCTGAAGTTCAAGTTCCAAACCGAAGTGTTACTAACACTACGCTTTGCAACCTAATCCTTCTCAACTCAATTATCATGGCCCGTTTCTTTTCTAAATTAAAACAGTGGTGGTCACCAAAATAAATTTCGTTCATAGAAGCTTGGGGTTACATCATGGAATTGCAATGCCACTAAGTAAATACAGGGAATGCAACATACCTCCGGGAAACAAAAGGACTACCACTAGGCCAGTTAACTGAAGATGAAGTCCACGGGAAATATCATGCTAGAGACGGCCTCGATTCCGTCCGCTTTCCAGCAGCTATGCCCTCATCCAATCCTTGCGTATAGACGAGGCATCGAGGGTCCACCATGACAGTCAGCTGACTCTCCGCTCTTGGTACCTTCACGCTACATCCATCTTCCTTT
Source organism: Crotalaria pallida (assembly GCA_037953625.1). Lineage (NCBI taxonomy): Eukaryota > Viridiplantae > Streptophyta > Magnoliopsida > Fabales > Fabaceae > Crotalaria > Crotalaria pallida. The sequence continues at coordinate 33,803,023 of CM075653.1, forward strand.
GTCTCAAGCGTTGTGCGTACACCTGACAGGGTCCATAAACTAGGGGATAAACATCGCGACAACAAGCATACAGAACAAAAGGACTCGAGAGAGTAAGTATTCCCAAGCATGTTATGCCAACGATGTGGAATTACAATAGGTAAGATATTAAGATAGACAAACCATACAAACAAGCAACACAAAGAGTACTCTCACGTACTCTCATGAAAACTAGCCTTATTCCACTAATCTTTCATTACTTAACACATTATGAAAATTCACCTCGCATTTCACAAATTGCTTCCGCTGCGCACTCTGATTTCATCACCACAGCATCTCATCCTCTTTTTCGTACAGCCGCTTAAGAATTATTTACCTTACAATGCAAGTTATCTATTCTTATTTTTTATGAATTCGTGTTCATCAATGATGCAGGGAATTTAATCATCATTGAGGAGGGTGGCTTTAAAAGTTAGCACACACGTCTACATCTCCTCGGTCATCCACCCAACCTAGTCGGAAGCAAACAGGAGTACAGGACCTTTACCATGCGGGCACGACAGCTGTCTCAAACACAAATGGTCCCAGACCAGGAGGCTCAGCCTCAATAATATCAATAACAATCATGGCACACTGCCTCGCAGTGGCAAACAAAATGCCCCACTCCAGTCCCTCTCACTGTTCTCGATTTGCAATCTAGGGGGCGACAGTATGTTTCTAGTGAGCTCGTAGAACTTGTCACGACATTGGACCTAGTCCCCACCACGTTAGTGCGCCACATGTGGAGTTGTTCTGCCTAGAAACATACTCTAGACTTCTTGACGTATCACCGTCATTGTCCTCCCCTAATGCAATCTCGTCCTAAGTATCCGCAGATACCTATCGTTCCTTCCTCTCCACTACTTCGCACTCTCATATCTTACCGCATACGTTAATGTCTTTTATCTTTTTAACTCAACCTAATGGTCGGCCCATCCTTCGTGCATCCCTTCAATGAGTCCCGACCGCTATCTTTGCACAATCTTTTCTATCATCATAGCACAGAGTTGGGGTCACGTCACAAACTCGTGTCTCATTTCTCAATCCTTTTCAACACTCTCCGTTCTTGAAATCACCTCATTTCACAAAGGTTTTCATAAAATTCCTTTTTGTAATTTTTCTCAAAATCTAGCTTCACACTGCTCAGAATCTCCTTTCCAAAACATTCTCAAAAGGATCCCTTTTAAAACTTCCTTTTCAAAAATCTTGTTTTCATAAACATTTCTCAAAATTATCTTTTTACAAAAATCTTTTCAAAAGATTGTTTCCTAAACCTTTTTCAAAATTGCTTTCACGATCTTTTCAAAAATCTCTTTTCAAAAACCGTTTTCAAAAGCCATATTTTTGGGTGAGTGTTAATGGAGGAGCAAGCTCAACTAAACATTAAGCTTCTTCCCAAAAATAAAAACTTGCTGAGCACTAATGGAGGAGCAAGCTCAACTCACACTAGTCCCAGACTAAAACCAAAAACAGAAGGGAGCCCAGCTCCGCTCACATCACATCATCATCCCTTTTCCCAGCTCTGGCTCGTCCACATCATAATCATTAGTTCTCATGCATCACTGATTATAAATTCCACAACATCTCAATTTCTCTCTCAACTTAATCTTACTTTTCTTGTATTCATTTGATTCGTTATTATTCACCTTATTTCCAATCTCACCATGCATAATAAATTCATCACATAAACGAATAAACAACACACTAACATTCAGAGATTATCATATAAACTCAATTACCTAATATTATGTGGTCTTTGTCCATTTCACACGAGTAGCCACACAAACAGACAATTGCCATCGTGCTACTGACTCAGATCCACTAAGTTTCGACTTTTGAGATGGTCGAAACACTTAATATGTTACCTAAATACCACGGTGTTTGTAACACCCTAATAAATTCTACCCTTAAAACCCAAGTATTAAAAATGAGTACTTAAAAATTCATTTTTATTATATTAAAATCAACCGTCAAACGGACGGAGTTTTGTCTGTTTTTCGGACTTCCCAAAATCTTCAACCTGATAAACACATTTATATGAAATTAACAGGAGCTAGCAGGGCTCAAATAAAAATATATAAGCATCGCATAGTTGCCCCTTGGGCTCAAGTGTAAAACATAGTGTGTCAGAGTGCCAGCAAAGTAGTAAGTGTGAATCAAGAGACCATAACAACAACTATGCATCAAAAGAATCATAAACCCTGCACAAAAGAAACTATCCTAGCCTCACCCAAAAGAAAACATATATAGCTCATATACATCCAAATATACGGAGGCTGAAATCAAAATAAAAGTATCAAATCCCCATAACCCTACTCTCCCTGTGAGGGAGAGCACTCCTGCTCGGCCGGGGGCTGTGCTAGCTCAATCTCTGTACCTGTAATGATAGTAAGGGAGTGAGCATTGCACATGAAATAAAATTGCAGTTTCCATATAATCATAATAAATCCACTAGGCCAAACACAAATAGTAAAGTAATGACATATAGCATTTACAAGTCTATTCACAATCAACCTCTTTCTACCCATTTTATTCTTTATCATGATTCCATCATTACCTTTTCCTTAACATGCCCTTAACTAACATTAATGTTTATTACCATCTCTTTTATCCCCTTGCCATATTCATTTCCATTGACTTTATCCATTTTCATATTTATTTCCATTGCCTTTATCCATTTTTCCTTTATTCCTTTTTCCATTAGGCGCAACCCCAAAACAGAGATCTACGCTTTCCCTTGGGTGTAACCTCAAATCAGAGATCTACACATTACCATCGTGTGTAATCCCAAACAGAGATCTACACACGGTGTATGCAACCACAAATAGTGATCTGCATACACTTCCCCTTTTTCATTTTTAATTGTACACCACTAGGAATTTGGTTACCCGCTAGGTAATTGGCACACCTGTCTAGGGACTTGAAACACCTGCCCAGGACTTTACACCCATCCAGACCATAACCTGTAGGACTATGTACATTTTTACCATTTCATTATTTAATCAAATTATTGGTGTGGAAAATTGATCCTGTGGGTCACCCGGCGCCTACAGGGCGGTTTGGCCTGATGGGTAATTGGCCTGGCAGGTAATTGGCCCTAACAGGTAATTGGAACACCTAGCCGGGTACCTAGTGTTCCGGGCCCCACTGATCAATTTCCACTTTAATTACTTTTACCATTATTAATCAAGCAACAGGCCAGTCCATTAATTATAACCATCAACACAATTCCAATAATATTCACAATATGCATAAATATAAACCATTCCAAATCATCACACATATACTCATAAATAAACATTTATCATCCATCATCATATACATTTCCAACTTCTCACATTTAGGGTCACATTCCACAAATAACATTTATGATCATTTTCCCTTATTATCACAATCCGATTTATCCATTTACAATTCATATAGTCATTTCACAATTAATTAATACCTTTTTAGTACTCAAACTTAGTTCCACATAACACACATAATACACCATATTCATATCGCACTTTATCATTTCATTCAATAATCATAATTGGACCATGACCAAGTAAATCATAAATGTATTGTGAAACACTTATTGTATCAATTATCCCACATCAATTCACATTCAAAGCTCACATTACTTTCCCCTTTCTAGTTATGATTTCTAAGTTCATTTCTATTATATTCACCATTCCCTAATTTACTATTCAAGATTCTACCATTAAATACCCTAAACACATAACTCCTAGAAAATCACTATAACCATAGGGATACCCAATCTTAGATCACCCAATGCTCACTATAATCCACCCCCTTACCTTAAATCAAGAGAGATGGGGGAAACCTTCCAAGCCCTAGCTCCTAAGCTCCTTAATCAAGAGCTCCAAGGATTGAGTGAAAGAGAGAGACTCTTGACCTCCATGACACAATAGAGCACAAATGAGTCATAATTTATGCTAAATCATAACATGAAATTCGTATGCCATGTGAGGGAAGAGGGAGAAATTCGTATGGCCCTAGAGAGAGAGAGAGAGAGTATTGAAACTTACCAATGGAAGGGAGGATGATGATAGATGAGTGTTGAGCTTGAGGAAGATGAAAACAAAGCCCTATCTTGGTGAGAAAGAAGGGGAATTCGAATGGGAGGGAGGAGAGGAGGAACTTGAGGGATTGAAGGGAGATTAAGTGTTTAAATGTGTTGGGGATTGATTCTCAATGCTTATTTATGGATTGAGATGGTGATTTGGGGTGAAATCTAGAGAGAGAATGAGGAGATGTTCGTGACCTAGGAGAGAGAGTGGAGTTGGGTTATGAAGAAGAGGGTTGGCTGAAACACGTTTTTGAGGCTGTCTGCACAAAACACTCGAGTGTTTTCAAAAACACTCGAGTGTTTTCTTTAAAAACACTCCAGTCTTTTCCAAAAGACTCCAGTCTTTTAAAAAACACTCGAGTCTTTTCCAAAAGACTCGAGTAGCGCCTGAGTGCCCCATTTTCCAACTGACCAGAACACTCGAGTCTTTTCCAAAAGACTCGAGTGTTTTGCCCAGTACCCCATTTATTCATTTTCCTATTTTCCTTCTATTTTCTTCCTGCTTCAATTCGAGATAACTTCTTCGTTCGCCGTCGGATCTTGCTCAAATTTGACGAGTAACTTCCTAAAAATCATACCTTCATATCCAACGGTGGGAATTGTGTTCTAAGCTACCAATTTTGTTATTCTATTTCTCCAAAATCCTATGTTTTAAACTTGGGTTTGCATGTCAAATTAGCTAATTTCTAACTTATATCATAATTACTTCCATCCTAGGACTATCAAAACGTAATTTACACTAAGAACTAAATTTGGGATGTTACAATCCTCTCCCACTTACAAGAATTTCGTCCTCGAAATTCAGCTGTCCTGGAACAGCTGAGGATAAGACTCCTTCATCTTGCTCTCCAGCTCCCAAGTAGCCTCTTCTACGTTGTTTCTGTTCCAAATCACCTTCACCAATGGAATCTCCTTGCCCCGGAGTTGCTTAATCTGCCTGTCTTCAATTCTGATCGGGAGGATTTCAAAAGTAAGATTCTCCTTCAAGGGCAAATCGTCCGCTGCTACCACATGGGAGGGATCATGAATGTATTTCCTTAACTGGGAAACATGAAATACACCATGAAGCCTAGACAAATGTGGAGGCAAAGCAATCCTGTACGCCAAAGGTCCAACTCTCTCTAGAATCTCATAAGGCCCAACAAACCTCGGAGTCAGCTTCTTTGACTTAATTGCCCGACCAATGCCAGTGGTAGGGGACACCCTAAGAAACACATGATCACCCACATCAAACTCTAGGGGTCTCCTACGCTTATCTGCATAGCTCTTCTGCCTGTCTTGAGAAGTCTTCATCTTATCCTTAATCATCGCGATTTTCTCTGTTGTTTCTTGCACCAACTCTGGCCCAGTCAACAAGTTCTCCCCGATCTGGAACCAACAAAGAGGCGTTCTGCACTTTCTACCATATAGTGCCTCAAAAGGTGCCATGCCGATACTAGAGTGAAAGCTGTTGTTGTAAGTAAATTCCATCAATGGTAACAACTGCTCCCAACTACCAGCCTGCTCTAGAACACAAGCCCTCAACAGATCCTCCAAAGTCTGAATAGTACGCTCAGACTGCCCATCAGTTTGAGGATGATAGGCGGTACTAAACTTCAACTTAGTACCCAAGGCCTCCTGAAGACTCTGCCAAAATCTGGATAGAAACCGGGGATCCCGATCGGACACAATACTAGAAGGCACACCATGAAGCTTCACTATGTCCCGAATATACAACTGTGTCAGTTTCTCTAATGTATACTTCTTATTGATCGGAATAAAGTGAGCACATTTTGTCAAACGGTCTACCACAACCCATACACCATCACAACCTACTGCAGTCCTAGGTAGACCTGTCACAAAATCCATGGCTATGCTATCCCATTTCCATTCAGGGACATCCAGTGATCGCAACGGACCACCTGGCTTTTGATGCTCAATCTTCACCTTCTGACAAGTCAAACAGTGAGACACATGGTCGGCCACATCAGTCTTCAACCCTGGCCACCAATAGATCCTCTTCAAATCCTGATACATTTTTGTTGTACCGGGATGGAAACTCATTTTTTTTTGGTAAGCTTCCCACAATATGTCTCTTCGAATCTGGAAGTCCATTGGAACACATATTCTACCTCTGAACCGGATGATTCCATCTGGACCCTTGATGAAATCAGGTTCCTCTTTACTTGCTGCTCCTTCGAACAACTTTTGGAGCTCTTCATCATCTGTTTGCCTTTCCTTTATCAAATCCATGAGCTCGCTTGTGGCCTGCAACATTTCCAGAACAATACTCTTCTCTTTCACCAGCATGTTCAAGTTAAGATCACTAAACTCCTGGATTAGTTGCATCTCCTTCACCATCAAGTTGCTAATATGAAGAGTTTTGCGACTCAATGCATCGGCTACCACATTAGCTTTACCCGGATGGTATTGAAGATGAAAGTCATAGTCTTTCAGGAACTCCATCCATCTCCTCTGTCTCATATTCAACTCTTTTTGATCGAAGAGATAACGGAGACTCTTGTGGTCACTGAACACTTCGAACTTTGTGCCATACAAGTAATGTCTCCAGATTTTCAGGGCAAACACCACAGCGGCTAACTCCAAGTCATGAGTCGGATAATTCTGCTCATGCTGCCGCAACTGTCTAGATGCATAGGCCACAACTTTACCTTGCTGCATAAGTACACAACCCAAACCTTGCTTTGAAGCATCACAATACACATCAAAGGGTTGGGTTGATTCCGGCAATGTCAGAACCGGTGAGCTCGTCAATCTCTTCTTCAGCTCCAAGAAACTATTCTCACACTGCTGTGACCATTGATAAGGGACATCCTTCCTGGTTAACTTTGTCAATGGGAGAGCCAGTTTGGAGAAACTTTCGATGAATCTTCGATAGTAACCTGCCAATCCCAAAAAGCTTCTGATTTCTGTAACTGTTGTGGGCCTCTCCCACTTTAACACCGCTTCCACCTTGGAGGGATCCACAGCAACTCCCTGTGCAGAAATCACATGTCCCAGAAAGTGGACCTCATCCAACCAAAAGCTACATTTAGACAGCTTGGCATACAACTGCTTCTCTTTGAGAACCTGCAGAACAATTCTCAAATGCTGCTCATGTTCACCCGGACTCTTAGAATAAATCAGGATGTCATCAATAAACACAATGACAAAAGAATCCATGTATGGCATGAAGATCCTATTCATGTAATCCATGAATATAGCAGGAGCGTTGGTCAATCCGAAAGGCATCACCACATACTCAAAGTGCCCATAACGCGTCCTGAAAGCAGTTTTTGGAATGTCCTCTTCACGGATACGGATTTGATGGTATCCCGATCGGAGGTCAATCTTAGAGAACACTGATGCACCCCTCAACTGATCCAACAAATCGTCAATGCGAGGGAGCGGATACTTGTTCTTTACTGTCACGGCATTCAACTGTCTATAATCTGTGCACATCCGAAGGCTACCATCCTTCTTCTTGACAAAGAGGATAGGAGCACCCTAGGGTGACACACTTGGCCTGATAAGTCCCTTTGCTAGTAGCTCCTCCAACTGCTTCTTCAATTCCTCCAATTCCGGAGGCGCCATTCTGTAGGGTGCAATAGAAATTGGACCTGTACCAGGCTTCAGATCAATACTAAACTCCACTTCTCTTATTGGAGGCAATCCGGGAATCTCCATAGAAAAGACTTCCGGAAACTCACGAACCACAGGAATTTGACTCACATCAGAAACTTCATCAACTTCCATGGTAGATAGAGCGGCATCACTAAAGATAACTACTTTCTTACAACAATCAATTAAGACATTATGCTAAGTCATCCAATCCATACCCAGAATAATGTCTAACTTGGTTAGAGGCAAACAAATGAGATTAATTCTGAATTCCCGCTCCAAAACTCGGAGTGGGCAATCCAAACACATTTGAGAAGTGACTACTGAAGAATTTGTGGGGGTAGAAACTCATAACTTATACGACATGTCTACTGTGGACAACCCTAGTCTCTTCATGCAATCAATAGAAATGAAGGAATGAGATGCACCACAATCAAACAAAACACCACAGGACAAGTTGTTCACAAAACAAGTACCTCGGATCAGCTCATCCTCCTCAGTCACCTCTTCTCCATCCAGTGTATACACTTTGCCCTTCTGCAACGGCTGACTGCCACCTACTTTCTGCACCCGGATATCATTAACTTCCTTCTTCATTGTGCTTTTAGGACAGTTGTTTGCAAAGTGTCCAGGCTGACCACATAAAAAGCAAAGCCCCTCATTCCTAGTATGAGCCCAGCATACACCCCTGTGCGGCTTCCCACAATGTGTACAAGTAGGAACAGGACCAAGTGTCGCTGCAGATTGCCCTGCTCCTCTAGGGGCTGAAGGTCTAGAATTAGAATAAGGACCAGATCTCTGTATCGGACCCCTGCCCCTAATAGGACCAGACAATTTCTGTGATGCCCTGCTTCGCTCCTCTGCCTGTTCCTGCTTGAGAGAATCTTCATAAGCACTGGTCATATTCACTAGTTGAGAGAGATTAGAGATTCCTTGATAGACAAACACAGTCTTGATCTTGGGATGGAGACCAGCTTCAAACTTGATGCATTTAGTGCGTTCATCCGCATCTCGGTAGCTGCCCGAATAGCGAATGAGGTCCTCGAATTGAGCTGCATACTCTCCAACACTGAGGTTCCCTTGTTTCAGCTCAAGGAAAGCCACTTCCTTCTCCCTCCTTACATTTTCCGGGAAGTACTTTCCCAGAAAACGGACCTTAAAAAGATCCCATGAAATGAGCTCATGAGCTGCTTCCAAACCTCTCCTCTGTTGGTCCCACCAATGTTCCGCCTCACCCATCAGCACATACTCCACCAGTCGCATATACTGATCACCCGGTGGCTGCAGTGAGCGAAACACCTTCTCCATCTCCTGGAGCCATCTTTGAGCTCCATCGGGATTATAACCCCCCTCAAACTTCGGTGGATCGCTTTTTCTAAAGCGGCCCATCCAATCAATCTCCACTGGTGGTGGTGGAGGAGGCTGAAGTGCGGCTGCAGCAGCAGCTGCAGCTGCAGCAATGTTCTGAGCTTGATTCTGCTGCAGATTTGCAAGATTATCAGCCTGTTGTTGTTGAACTTGGGCTTGGTTCTGCTGCAATTGGACCAGAGTTTCAAGTATTGCAGCAATTCTGTCATTGTCCGCCCGTCTCCCTGCCATACTGTTGAGTCATGGAAGGAAAATCGGTTAATTATGAAACAACTAAATACAACTATTAATATCCTACAACTTTACTTAGACACTAAACTATGTACTTGGGTTACTCGCTCGGTGAGTAACCATAGGAGTAATGAGTTTATACTCCAAAGGCCGAGGGAAACTGCTTTGATACCATAAATGTAACACCCTAATAAATTCTACCCTTAACACCCAAGTATTAAAAATGAGTACTTAAAAATTCATTTTTATTATATTAAAATCAACCGTCAAACGGACGGAGTTTTGTCTGTTTTTCGGACTTCCCAAAATCTTCAACCTGATAAACACATTTATATGAAATTAACAGGAGCCAGCAGGGCTCAAATAAAAATATATAAGCATCGCATAGTTGCCCCTTGGGCTCAAGTGTAAAACATAGTGTGTCAGAGTGCCAGCAAAGTAGTAAGTGTGAATCAAGAGACCATAACAACAACTATGCATCAAAAGAATCATAAACCCTGCACAAAAGAAACTATCCTAGCCTCACCCAAAAGAAAACATATATAGCTCATATACATCCAAATATACGAAGGCTGAAATCAAAATAAAAGTATCAAATCCCCATAACCCTACTCTCCCTGTGAGGGAGAGCACTCCTGCTCGGCCGGGGGCTGTGCTAGCTCAATCTCTGTACCTGTAATGATAGTAAGGGAGTGAGCATTGCACATGAAATAAAATTGCAGTTTCCATATAATCATAATAAATCCACTAGGCCAAACACAAATAGTAAAGTAATGACATATAGCATTTACAAGTCTATTCACAATCAACCTCTTTCTAGGGACTTGAAACACCTGTCTAGGGACTTGAAACACCTGCCCAGGACTTTACACCCATCCAGACCATAACCTGTAGGACTATGTACATTTTTACCATTTCATTATTTAATCAAATTATTGGTGTGGAAAATTGATCCTGTGGGTCACCCGGCGCCTACAGGGCGGTTTGGCCTGATGGGTAATTGGCCTGGTAGGTAATTGGCCCTAACAGGTAATTGGAACACCTAGCCGGGTACCTAGTGTTCCGGGCCCCACTGATCAATTTCCACTTTAATTACTTTTACCATTATTAATCAAGCAACAGGCCAGTCCATTAATTATAACCATCAACACAATTCCAATAATATTCACAATATGCATAAATATAAACCATTCCAAATCATCACACATATACTCATAAATAAACATTTATCATCCATCATCATATACATTTCCAACTTCTCACATTTAGGGTCACATTCCACAAATAACATTTATGATCATTTTCCCTTATTATCACAATCCAATTTATCCATTTATAATTCATATAGTCATTTCACAATTAATTAATACCTTTTTAGTACTCAAACTTAGTTCCACATAACACACATAATACACCATATTCATATCGCACTTTATCATTTCATTCAATAATCATAATTGGACCATGACCAAGTAAATCATAAATGTATTGTGAAACACTTATTGTATCAATTATCCCACATCAATTCACATTCAAAGCTCACATTACTTTCCCCTTTCTAGTTATGATTTCTAAGTTCATTTCTATTATATTCACCATTCCCTAATTTACTATTCAAGATTCTACCATTAAATACCCTAAACACATAACTCCTAGAAAATCACTATAACCATAGGGATACCCAATCTTAGATCACCCAATGCTCACTATAATCCACCCCCTTACCTTAAATCAAGAGAGATGGGGGAAACCTTCCAAGCCCTAGCTCCTAAGCTCCTTAATCAAGAGCTCCAAGGATTGAGTGAAAGAGAGAGACTCTTGACCTCCATGACACAATAGAGCACAAATGAGTCATAATTTATGCTAAATCATAACATGAAATTCGTATGCCATGTGAGGGAAGAGGGAGAAATTCGTATGGCCCTAGAGAGAGAGAGAGTATTGAAACTTACCAATGGAAGGGAGGATGATGATAGATGAGTGTTGAGCTTGAGGAAGATGAAAACAAAGCCCTATCTTGGTGAGAAAGAAGGGGAATTCGAATGGGAGGGAGGAGAGGAGGAACTTGAGGGATTGAAGGGAGATTATGTGTTTAAATGTGTTGGGGATTGATTCTCAATGCTTATTTATGGATTGAGATGGTGATTTGGGGTGAAATCTAGAGAGAGAATGAGGAGATGTTCGTGACCTAGGAGAGAGAGTGGAGTTGGGTTATGAAGAAGAGGGTTGGCTGAAACACGTTTTTGAAGCTGTCTGCACAAAACACTCGAGTGTTTTCAAAAACACTCGAGTGTTTTCTTTAAAAACACTCCAGTCTTTTCCAAAAGACTCCAGTCTTTTAAAAAACACTCGAGTCTTTTCCAAAAGACTCGAGTAGTGCCTGAGTGCCCCATTTTCCAACTGACCAGAACACTCGAGTCTTTTCCAAAAGACTCGAGTGTTTTGCCCAGTACCCCATTTATTCATTTTCCTATTTTCCTTCTATTTTCTTCCTGCTTCAATTCGAGATAACTTCTTCGTTCGCCGTCGGATCTTGCTCAAATTTGACGAGTAACTTCCTAAAAATCATACCTTCATATCCAACGGTGGGAATTGTGTTCTAAGCTACCAATTTTGTTATTCTATTTCTCCAAAATCCTATGTTTTAAACTTGGGTTTGCATGTCAAATTAGCTAATTTCTAACTTATATCATAATTACTTCCATCCTAGGACTATCAAAACGTAATTTACACTAAGAACTAAATTTGGGATGTTACAGTGTTTGGGGGAAACTTCTCTCTCACCTCAATCAACGACGATCTTCGAAGCGCTCCTTAGTCTCCATTGCGACGTTCGTAACCGCTTCCCGATCGTTACTGGAACTCAAATATTTCCCTCTTATTAAAATCATGCTTATTCAATTATCTTGAAACAAGCAACTTATAAAACTTTTTATTCGAAAACAAAGTGTTCGTTTTCTTTTAATACTTTTGAAATCAATTTTTAGGTTTCTCATAATTAAAATCAAGTAAAACATTCCTTTAAGGAAGATAAAAACTTTCTGAAAATTCTTTTCAAACACTTGTTAAAAACATAGTGAGTTTATAAAACATCTTTTGAATTAAAACAAGGTCCTTTAGAGATCATATGAAAATCTTTTCAAAACAATGCTTTTTAATTAATCAAGTCATTCTTCTTACTTTATTTTCTTAAAAACCGAATCAAAAGAAAATAAAACAGAATTAAGTCGAAAACCTTTTCAAAGTCATTAAACACTTAAATCATTCAAACACACACACAAACATATATAATATCACAACCATACATCATTCATACACATCAAACAAAACCATACACAACTCCCATTATTTTCCATACATGGCCGAATACTTTCTAAATAGGATAGGGTTATATTCACACTTTCAAACACACACATTGAATATATTAAATCATTCATAATTCATGTATGTATACAAAACAAGAATCAAACACAAATTCCTATTTTTCTATACATGGCCGAATCCTATCTATATAAGACAAGGCAAGGTTATATTCACAACTTCAAACATCAATAATTACTAATACATAAACAAAACATACACATAGGGAAAATAATCATTTAGACACAACATCCTACTTCAAACATCATCACCGAGAATAATTATAAACAAAAGAAAGGAATACTTTCATTTAAAATTATGCTACTCATCTTCCTAATCAACTAGCTTTATCTCTAAATTATCATGCAAAGAAAATCAACTCATGCTCCTTTATTTTTCAACCAAACCGAATTGGTCATAGAAAATAATCCAAACTCATAACAACACAATCACATGTCAAATCCATATTATTCACTCCAAACTATTCAAACAATAACACATAAGGAAAAAAAAAGAAAATAGCTTAAGTAAAATTTGTTCTTAAAACCGAATGGAACACAAAATCACTTTTTGGTTTTTAATCAAAATTTAGACTTTCTTACACTTGAAATCCATAGGTCTATCCATAAAACACACATGCAAAACAAAATAAATAACTCTAACATTTATAAGAGCAAAACCGTGAGCTCCAAACAAAATTCATCAAACTTTAATTTTATTCTTTATCATAATAATCATGGGTCATATCAAAAATCTTTAGATCACATAGGTTTTAACATGCATGTAACTAATAATCAAGATCAAACATGATTTCCTATTTTCCTAGGTTTGGCCGAATAACACCATGCACAAAGGATAAGGTTTTGAGTTCTATTTTCATATGCACACTTTAAGACAACAATTACCAAATATCAAGGAATCATCATGACACACAAAATTTGGTTGAAAATCCCTTTTTGTACCAAAAATCACTTTTAACACTTATTATCATAATTTTATTTTTAAAATGGTAGCATGCATCAAAAGAGATTTAAGACTTCACAATTTAAGTGACATGCCAAGTTCAAACTTCATGCTTTTCAAGGATTAATCATAGATCAAAACATGCAAAAGAAACCAAGCAATTACATAAGCTCGAACACAATTTCCAAGCAAAACCGTGAAGAAGAAAACTCATAAGTTTGAAGATCAAAACTTTCAAGCACAAAGATTCAAGATCAACACATAAAAATAACATGCAAGGTGATTAAACTTCAAGATCATAGGAACGCAAATACATGCATCATAAAAATTTGAATTGAAATAAGGTTCATTACAAGATCAAAACTAAAATCATTACATTGAAGCTTCCCTAACAACTACCTCAAATAAAACTCTAATCTTCAAGCTCCAACTCTCTCCTCTCCCTTTAGGGTTGCTTCGGCCTCCTCTCTCTATGTTTAAGGGTTGAGTTTTTCTTCTTAATCTTTGAAGAAGAAGGTGTTTGAATAAAGGAATTAAAGGTGTTTGGGTTGGGAGTTTTGGGTTTTACTCTTGTTCTTCTCTTCTTCTTCTCTCGGCCACTCTCGATTTTCATAGGGGTCTCAAGAGCTTGATGTTCTCTTGGACCAAAGTGTTTGTGTTTGGGTGTGAAAGGAAATGAATGAAGGGAATGAGGAATGAATCAAGGCCAACACTCATTCACTCACACAGTTTATGAAGCAAAACAAGGGGTGGAATTTGTCAAAGGGGACAAAGGAAAAGAAAGTCATCCTTTAGGTCCCATGAGTCATCACTCTAGGCTCCATTACTCACCCTTCTAAACTTCTCATTTGCTTTCCACCTAAACCCTCTATTTTCTTTCCATCTAAATTCTATTTTCTTAATGGCTAAGGGAAGGCAACTTAGTTTGGTTCCTCTCCTCACTCACATGGCCGAACACATGCACACACATGCACATATAGTTTCTTTTTATTTTATCATATCATTTTGGAACCATGCATACATGTAGCTCATACACATACCATACTTTTAGGCATTAGATTTCATACGGCATACCTACACATTATGCACATATAATTTCATTTATTTTCACATAGCTTGAAATCATGGAATGATGCACATATTTGATCCTGCACACAATCATGTTCCACTCAAAACACACGGCACACACATCATACATACACCATTCACATTTACACACTTATGCATTCATTCATTTAGTTTCACTAATTAAATTTCATACACACACATTCTCAACTCAAAATTTTTAAAGATACAACTCATAAGAAACCAAATAACCGAACCAATTAAAATCACAACATAAACTTTGCTTTATTTTATAAAAATCACATTTTCTCACACACCAAAAATCTTTGGAAAAAAAATAATTGGTTTAAAACTTCGAAAGGAAAGTTCGTCTCTTTAAGAAATCTCAAATAACAAAACACAGCTTGGTATTCATAAAATCAAACTTAATGAAAATCATTTGCTAAAACATTTTTTCTGAAAATCCTTCTTATTATTCTCAAAAATTCTTTTTTTAAATAAAACCTCATGGATTTATTTGAGTCCAGAAGATGCGGGATGTTACAATGCACGGCCTCGGCGGCAAACACAAATGCCCCGTTCCAGTCCCTCTCACTGTTCTAGATTTGCATCGAGGGGGCGACAGTATAATTCTAGTTGGCCTGCAGAACTTTACAACGGCATTAGACCCAGTCCCCACCACGTTAGTGCACAACATGTGGGGTTCGTTCCGCCTAGAAATATACTCCAGGCTTCTTGACGTTTCACCGTCTGATGAGCATTTTATTTCCCATTATTCCTTGCATTATTTTACTCTTATTATTGATACTTGTTGCCCATTTGACATTGATTAGCTTGATTTAGTGATTTAGAGTTTATTGGACTAATATTCCGAATATTGTTTAATTTGGGATTATTTGGCCTAATTAATTCTATTTCTATTTTCAGGTCATATGTGGCACAAGGACACTTTGGGAAGTTTGGAAATGAAGATTGAAGTATTGAAGTGAAGATTGTAATTTGCATTTAGGTCCCTTTTTAATTGTAATTTTCAGAATAGTGTTTCTTAGGACTTGGGCCCATGTTTTAGGCCCATTTTCATGTCTAAAGAGGGGAAATTCGTGTAACCCCCAAGACACACTCCCATTTCAGATTTCTCACTCTCTCTCTAGGTTAGAACTTCTCTCTTGGCTCTCCCAAGTGGTGGTGGCTGCTAGGGTTTTGTTCTTCCCCATTTCTACTCGTTTTTCTTCATTTATGGCCATGGAAGGCTAGACTTCAAGGGTTAATCCCTTTGGTATTGTATTATCTACTCTTGAGCTCTTGTTATTAATGCAATTTCATTTTCTCTTCTCTGTTTTCATGTTTATCGATGTGTAGTGGTTTGCTTAATTCCATTTCGTAGAGATAATACATGAATATAAATGCTTAATTTGTATTAACTCGTAAAAACTCCGATTCTGGTTTCTGATGCTTAATTAGAAGTTAGGGTTTGGAGTGATAACTGAATTTTCGCTTAGTATTTGGTTATCACGAGTTGGACAGAGGAGAGGAGAGGAATCGATCTTTAGTGAGCTAGGATTGAGTAGTGTACGTAGCCAAAGGGGTTTGCCCGCTTTTGTTTCTGATTTTCTTAGTTTTTATATTCTGTTTATGTTTTGTTCTTCACATTTGTCACACACAAAAACCCCCCCATTTTACTGCACACTACGTGTTTGATACTTTGCCTAGACCGATATTCGCTGGGAAACGACCTAGGATCACCTTCCTAGTACTACAGAATAAACACCTTTTATTTTGATCGGGTACGGCCTCGATCAAAATTTGGCGCCGTTGCCGGGGACTATCGGTTCTTGCCAAAGATCATACAGTAGTTAATTAGATTAGTTAGTGTAGTTAGTGTGTGAATAAGCATTCTGATAACTGATTGAAAGTTGCCATGTTTGCTGATTTGCTGTTCTGCACAACTGATGCTATTCTAGTGATTCTGTGAGTGCCATTCAACATAGCTGCGGGTGGAATTTTTGCACGAAAATTGGTATCCACACTTGTTTCATCATATATTAGTGTTTTGATGCATCACAGACACTCAGATAAGCACTGGTTGTGAGTTCCAGAAAAATTTTCCAAGTTTCAGCAGCACTTACTATAAATAGGCATAACTTTTGATCAGTAACTCGGAATTTGACGAATTTTATATCAAATCGAAGGGAATTTTCTGAATAATCTGATTTTTCTCACTTCGTCAGAAAACCCCTTCGTTTGGATCCTGAAAAAGCCTGTTTACTATTTCTTTTTTATTTTACAAGTTTATTTTTTCTTCTTTTTTGTTTGTAATTTATTTGTTTGACTTGGTTCCCTTTTGAATTTTGTCCTCAAACTTTCTGTGATATGTTTTCATGATTTTAGGGTGCTGAAAAAAATAAAGAAAAAAATTTTAAAAAATAATAAATTTTGTTGCCGATTTTGGTCATGCATATCTGTTACAGTATGCTATGGTTGATGCTGTTCTGTTCAGTACATGACTAGGGGCAACCCAAGTTATTTGCATCCTTATAACCCTGAAATTGATAGAACTTATCACAGATTAGTTAGACAAAATAGGAATCAGTCATTAGATAGTGAGTCAGAGTCATCTTATAGTCCATCTAATTCTGATTCTGTTTCTATTTCTTCTATTCCTTCTACTTTTATTCAATCTGATTCTATATATTGTGATAACATGGCTCAACCCCCACCAAGGGAAAGGACACTTAGGGAGCTGGCTGCACCTGACTTCACTATTGAAGACTCGTGTATCCGGTATCCTGATGAGGATGTTCCTTTTGAGCTTAGAACAGGACTAATCCATTTGTTGCCCAAGTTTCATGGTCTTGCAGGTGAGGATCCTCATAAGCATCTCAAGAAATTCCATATAGTGTGCACCACAATGAAACCACATGATGTGCAAGAGGATCATGTCTGTCTCAGAGCATTTCCACATTCCTTAGAGGGTCTGGCACAAGATTGGTTATCTGACTTGGCCCCTGGTTCCATCACAAGCTGGGATGACTTGAAGAGGGCATTTCTAGAAAAATTCTTCCCTGCAAATAGGACCACTGCAATCAGAAAGGAAATTTCTGGTATCAGGCAACAACATGGAGAGAGTCTCTATGATTATTGGGAGAGATTCAAGAGGTTGTGTGCTTCCTGCCCTCACCATCAGATCTCAGAGCAGCTTCTCATCCAGTACTTTTATGAAGGTCTCAACTTCATGGAAAGAAACATGGTAGATGCTGCAAGTGGTGGTACATTGGGAGATATGACACCCTTACAAGCCAGGAGCAAAATTGAGAAGATGGCTTCCAACTGTCAACAATTCCATGCAAGAAGCAACAGTGATGCAATAGTTGTGAGGGATGTAAATGATGTTGGTGCAGACTCGGGCAAGGTTGAGAAGCTTGAGCAGAAAATTGATTCTCTCACAACATTGGTCACACAATTGGCTGTCAATCAGAAAAAGATGATACTTCCTGCTAGAGTGTGTGGCATATGCACATCCATTGAGCACCCCACAGATGCATGCCCTTCCCTTCAGCAGCAACAGCCGATGACCAGTGGTGACCAACCCGAGGCCTATGCAGCAAACATATACAACAATAGAGGTCCACAACAACACAATCATGACCTCTCTTCCAATAGATACAACCCTGGATGGAGGAACCATCCCAATCTGAAGTGGTCTGATCAACAACAACCTCCTCCTAATGTTCCATTTCAGAACACCGCTGGACCGAGCAGACCACCATATGTACCTCCTCCAATCCAACAGCAAAGGCAACAACAACAGCAAGTGGTTCATCCTGCACCATCAGCCCCTCCATCCAACCAACCTACCTTGGAGGAGTTGGTGAGGCAAATGACCATGCAAAACCTCCAATTTCAACAAGAAACTAGAGCAGCCATTCAGAGACAAGAGGTATCCATTCAGACTTTGACAAATCAGATGGGTCAAATGACAACTTCTCTCTACAACTTGCAATCTCAAAATTCTGACAAGTTACCTTCCCAAACAGTGATCAACCCTCAGAATCAGAATGTGAGTGCCATCAACCTGAGGTCAGGAAAGCAGATTGTCAGACCCACACCACAACCTCACCTCAACAATGATGCTCTAGCTTCCTCTAAAGGGAAGAGCCAAGTGATAGAGGAAGGTGAACACCCTAGCACCAAGGAGAGTCATCCAACTCAACCTTCCTCAAGCTCAACCACAAAACCTGCTGTTGTCCTGCAACCTCCTCCCATTCCTCTTCCATTCCCACCAAGAGTGCCTCAAAACAAAAGGGTGGAAGAGGTGGACAAGGATATTCTTGACACATTCAGGAAGGTGGAAGTCAACATACCCCTTCTTGATGTAATAAAACAAATTCCAAGGTACGCGAAGTTCCTTAAGGAGTTGTGCACTAATAAGAGAAGACTCAAGGGCAATGAGAGGATAAGCATGGGAAGGAATGTCTCCGCTCTCATAGGTAAACCTATCCCTCACATTCCTGAAAAATGTAAGGATCCTGGAACTTTCTCTATACCTTGCATCATAGGCAATGTGAAGTTTGAAAATGCTATGCTAGATTTAGGAGCATCCATAAATGTCATGCCTATGTCTGTTTTTAAGTCTCTTTCTCTTGGACCTCTTCAACCTACGGGTGTGGTGATTCAATTGGCAAATAGAAGTACTGCCCACCCCGCAGGTTTGATAGAGGATGTCTTGGTTCGGGTTGAAGAGTTGATCTTCCCTGCTGATTTTTACATACTTGATATGGAAGATGACTCTCCCCGTAATGTTGTTCCTATTATTTTGGGGAGGCCATTTTTGAAAACAGCCCGAACCAAGATCGATGTGCATTCAGGTTCACTTTCCATGGAGTTTGATGGCAGTGTGATCCGATTTGACATTTTCCATGCTATGAAACATTTTCCTGAGGATCACTCTGTTTTCCATATGGACTTGCTCGATGATTTGATAGATGAGCATATGCTTGACTTTTTGCATCATGATTTTGAATTGCCATCTTTCACTGATTCATTTACTTGTCCATCATGCACTAACTCTGGATGGTGCACCGCATGCACTGAAATAGCCCAGTTTTTAGACTCTGCTACTGCATCTGATGATTCATATGTTATAGATTCAGATTATGCTAACCCTAACCCCATATCTGTTATGCATGAGTCTGATTTACTTGTTCAGGTGCAGGCAGCAGAATCCATTTCTGCTGTCCCTTTAGTTCCATCTATTATGCAGGCACCCTCATTGGACCTGAAGCCCCTCCCTCCTCATCTCAAATATGCTTACTTAGAGGATGAGCAGAAACTCCCAGTGATCATCTCTACCTCACTTTCTGTTGATCAAGAGGAGAAACTGCTGGATGTGATAAGAAAGCACAAGAGGGCAATTGGATGGACTTTAGCGGATATTCCTGGAATTAGCCCCTCCATGTGCATGCACCGCATTTTGTTGGAGGATGGGGCTAAACCAGTGAGACAACCCCAAAGACGATTGAACCCCCAGATTCTTGATGTGGTAAAGAAAGAGGTCACCAAGCTGCTCCAAGCGGGTATCATCTACCCAATTTCAGATAGCACTTGGGTGAGCCCGGTGCAAGTTGTCCCCAAGAAGTCTGGTGTCACAGTTGTAAAAAATGAGAAGGATGAGCTGATTCCCACTAGAGTGCAGAACAGTTGGAGAGTCTGCATTGATTACAGAAAGCTCAACCAGGCGACTCGCAAGGATCATTTCCCTCTCCCCTTCATTGATCAGATGTTGGAGCGCCTGGCAGGTAAATCTCATTATTGCTTCTTAGATGGATTCTCTGGTTATTTTCAAATTTGCATTGCACCAGAGGACCAACATAAGACCACATTTACCTGTCCTTTTGGCACATTTGCATATAGAAAGATGCCTTTTGGCCTATGCAATGCTCCTGCCACATTTCAAAGATGTATGATGAGTATTTTCGCTGACTTGCTCGAGCATTGCATAGAGGTCTTCATGGATGATTTTAGTGTTTATGGCTCCTCATTTGATGCATGTCTTGATAATTTGACTAAGGTGCTTAACAGGTGCATTGAGACTAACCTTGTCTTGAATTTTGAAAAATGCCACTTCATGGTAGAACAAGGCATAGTCTTAGGGCACATTGTTTCGCACAAGGGCATAGAAGTTGACCCTGCTAAGCTGCATGTAATATCACATTTGCCTTACCCCTCTTGCGTGCGAGAGGTGCGTTCTTTTCTTGGTCATGCAGGTTTCTATCGCAGGTTTATTCAGAACTTTAGCAACATTGCCCTTCCTCTTTCCAAGTTGCTTCAAAAGGATGCCCCATGGGAATTTGGAGACCAATGCAAGAGGGCATTTGATGAATTGAAGAAAGCACTGACCACCACTCCCATCATCCAACCACCTGATTGGACCCTCCCATTTGAGCTCATGACTGATGCTTCAAATTATGCTTTGGGAGCAGTTCTCTCCCAAAGGGTTGGTAAGCTGTCGCATGTGATTTATTATGCTTCTAGGACTTTAGATGCAGCACAGGTTAATTACACAACAACTGAAAAAGAACTTTTGGCTATTGTTTTTGCACTTGACAAGTTTAGATCATATTTGCTTGGTTCTAAGGTTGTAGTGTACACTGATCATGCTGCTCTGAAGTATCTTTTGAAAAAGACAGATTCCAAACCTAGGTTGATTAGGTGGATGTTGCTCCTCCAGGAGTTTGATCTTGAGATTCAGGATCGGAGTGGTGCGCATAACCTTGTCGCAGACCACTTGAGCAGGATAGAGAGAGAGGAGGATGCATTTCCTATCCGGGATAACTTCCCGGATGAGCAGCTTTTATCTTTACATGTTTCCCATCCCCTTCCCCAAACTCCTTGGTTTGCAGACATTGTTAATTATCTCGTTGCTTCTGTTTTTCCTGCCTTGGCATCCAAAGCTCAAAGAGACAAATTAAAGAGCGATGCCAAGCATTATGTATGGGATGACCCCTATTTATGGCGTTTTTGCAGTGATCAGGTCATTCGCAGGTGCATTCCAGACCAGGAGATCCAATCGGTTCTCCAATTTTGCCATGCTTCACCAGTGGGAGGCCACCTTGGTACTCAAAGGACAGCACGAAAGGTGCTGGATTCTGGATTTTATTGGCCTACCATTTTCAAGGATGCGAGCAACATCTGCAGCTCGTGTGAGCAGTGTCAAAGAGCAGGAGGCGCCCTATCTTGGAGGCAACAGATGCCGCAACAACCTATGTTGTTTTGTGAGGTGTTTGACGTCTGGGGTATAGATTTCATGGGCCCCTTTCCTGTTTCTTTTGGTTTTTATTATATCTTACTTGCTGTGGATTACGTATCCAAATGGGTGGAAGCTAAGGCCACCAGGACTAATGATGCTCAGGTTGTTGTAGATTTTGTCAGGTCTAATATCCTTTGCAGGTTTGGCATACCTAGAGCCATAGTCAGTGACCAAGGCACACACTTCTGCAATAGATCCATGCAAGCTTTGCTCAAGAAGTATGGGGTTGTGCACAAAGTCTCTACACCCTATCACCCCCAAACCAATGGGCAAGCGGAGATTTCAAATAGAGAGATCAAGCGGATTTTGGAGAAGATGGTGAAGCCTAATAGAAAGGATTGGAGCACACGATTGGAGGATGCTCTGTGGGCCCATCGGACCGCTTACAAGGCACCCATAGGGATGTCACCCTATCGGGTTGTCTTTGGTAAGGCGTGCCACCTGCCTGTGGAGATAGAGCACCGTGCATATTGGGCTGTGAAGCAATGTAACTTAGCTCTTGATCAAGCGGGTGAGGAGAGGAAGCTGCAGTTGAGTGAGCTAGATGAGATCCGCTTGGAGGCCTATGAGAACTCCAAATTCTACAAAGAGAAGACCAAGAAGCTTCATGATAACTCCATTTCCAGAAAGGAGTTCTTGGTTGGTCAAAAATTTTTGCTCTACAACTCTAGGCTTGGACTCATGAGTGGAAAGCTCCGCTCTAAATGGATTGGACCGTTTGTAGTCACCCAAGTGTTTCCTTATGGCACTGTGGAGATCAAGAGTGAGTCCACGAACAAGAGCTTCAAAGTCAATGGCCACCGACTCAAGCCTTTCCTAACCACCCCTTCTTTGGATGATGCACCTGTGGAGGAGGCCTCATTGGTCGACCCCACTTTTGAACAACCATGACTTAGGGAGTCTCCTTTTCTCCTTCCTTACTCTTTTTATTACACTTGTCTATATCTGTCTGATTCTGCTATTTGTGTTCCATTGAGGACAATGTGTGATTTAAGTGTGGGGGGGAGAGTAGTTTAGGTTGCATATTTTGCTTTGATTTTTTTTAGGTTTTGCTTAGTTTTGGGCATTTTCTTGCATGTTTTTTGCTTCATTTTAGTAGAGTTTTGGTATCTCGTGTCTGAATTCATGCATTTCTGTGTGTAAAGTTGCTTTTGATAATTAAGAGGTGGTAACACTGTGATAGAATTATCCCTTTTGTGAGGATTTGAGCCTTAATTGTGGGTCGATTGCTATATATGCCACCTAATTTTCTGTCATGTGTGATTGCACTCTGGATTACTTGCACTCTAGAACTTGACTTGACTCTTGTTGATACTTGATTGCTCATGCACATTTTGAAATGATTTAGGCACTTTCTTTCTTGAATAAGCTACTAGCCATATGAGCCTACCTTGAATGAATGTATCCTTTGCTAGCCCCTTTGAGCCTTTTTATCCCTTTCCTTGTTCTTTAGCTCATTACAAGCCTATGACTGAAAAACCATGATTGTCCTAACCTTAGGGAATTTTGGAGCTTTGGAATTGTTTTGGGAATGGGTATTAGGTAAGAAGTGTGCTCTATGCTTCAATTGGTTGAGTTCTTGGTTATGCCTCTTTGGTTGTTGTAGCTATGGCTTCATCTTCATGCCATTTGTGTTGTTTCTTCTTTTCTTTTTGTATATCTCTCAAAAACAAAAAAAAATAAAAAAAAAATGCAAAAATAAAAAGAAAAAAAAAAGAAGAAAAAAAAAAAAGAAAAAAAAAGTGAATAAAAGGTTGTTGAGGCAAAGAGGATTGGAATTAGTGGTTGTTGATTTTGGGGTGGATTTTGCTTACTTTTTACTTATTCCCCATTGCTCCTCTATTCCCTTGGTTTTAGCTACATTCCCATATTTTTATCCTACCTTGTCCTTGGCCCCATTACAACCCTTAAAAGACCTTTTGATCATTTTGTGCATGTGTGTTGATGGTTGATGTTAGAGGCTTGTCAAGCTTATGGTTGTGTTTGTTTTTCATGATGTGCCTTGAGTGTAAATAATGATTAACCCCAAACACTTGAGTGTAAACACTTTTGAGTGATCCTTGTGAGTTTCTATCATCTTTGTGACTATCCTCTTGATGTCATTGGTTTCTTTGCATACTTGAAGTAATTGGATGATGTTCGCGGATGCTTTGACTCTTTGATCCTTAACCATTTTGTGTGCTTGAGTTTGCCCATTTCTTTGCATTTCCTAGAATTCATTGTGAAGTATGTAATCTCTTAGGTTTGCATTTCTTAGTTGTAGTCATCTTGTTGCATGATTCACTTTGGTGCATATTGATCTTCATAGTCCTATCTTTTGGTTTTGCCCAGGAGTGCAAAAGGATAAGTGTGGGGGTATTTGATGAGCATTTTATTTCCCATTATTCCTTGCATTATTTTACTCTTATTATTGATACTTGTTGCCCATTTGACATTGATTAGCTTGATTTAGTGATTTAGAGTTTATTGGACTAATATTCCGAATATTGTTTAATTTGGGATTATTTGGCCTAATTAATTCTATTTCTATTTTCAGGTCATATGTGGCACAAGGACACTTTGGGAAGTTTGGAAATGAAGATTGAAGTATTGAAGTGAAGATTGTAATTTGCATTTAGGTCCCTTTTTAATTGTAATTTTCAGAATAGTGTTTCTTAGGACTTGGGCCCATGTTTTAGGCCCATTTTCATGTCTAAAGAGGGGAAATTCGTGTAACCCCCAAGACACACTCCCATTTCAGATTTCTCACTCTCTCTCTAGGTTAGAACTTCTCTCTTGGCTCTCCCAAGTGGTGGTGGCTGCTAGGGTTTTGTTCTTCCCCATTTCTACTCGTTTTTCTTCATTTATGGCCATGGAAGGCTAGACTTCAAGGGTTAATCCCTTTGGTATTGTATTATCTACTCTTGAGCTCTTGTTATTAATGCAATTTCATTTTCTCTTCTCTGTTTTCATGTTTATCGATGTGTAGTGGTTTGCTTAATTCCATTTCGTAGAGATAATACATGAATATAAATGCTTAATTTGTATTAACTCGTAAAAACTCCGATTCTGGTTTCTGATGCTTAATTAGAAGTTAGGGTTTGGAGTGATAACTGAATTTTCGCTTAGTATTTGGTTATCACGAGTTGGACAGAGGAGAGGAGAGGAATCGATCTTTAGTGAGCTAGGATTGAGTAGTGTACGTAGCCAAAGGGGTTTGCCCGCTTTTGTTTCTGATTTTCTTAGTTTTTATATTCTGTTTATGTTTTGTTCTTCACATTTGTCACACACAAAAACCCCCCCATTTTACTGCACACTACGTGTTTGATACTTTGCCTAGACCGATATTCGCTGGGAAACGACCTAGGATCACCTTCCTAGTACTACAGAATAAACACCTTTTATTTTGATCGGGTACGGCCTCGATCACCGTCCTTGCCCTCCCATCCTGCAATCTCCACATGAGTATCCGCAGATACCCATAGTATCTCCCTCTCCACTACTTCGATACGACACTCATACCTCACCGCGTTTGTAAATGTCTTTTAAGTCTTTTAAAGTTTTACGCTTTCTTTAGCGGCTTATTCCTAACGATCGGCCCGTCCTTGGTACATCCCTTCAACGAAGCCCGATCACTAATCACAATCTGTTCCCCCTAAAAATCTCAATGGCCTCATGCCTCAAATCACTTTCATCTCTCTATCATGATTCTCATATCTCATTCTCAACACATTTCTCATCAACATCTCCAGCATCTTTTCCTCGTCTTTTTCAAAGTCTCTTTTCGCAAAACTTTACAAAAACATGATGTCGCAAAACTTTTACTTCACGAAATATTTTCAGAAATCTCATTTCATAAATCCTTTCACAAAACTTTTCAAAAATAATGTTTCCAAAAACTTTCATAAATTATCATTTTCACAAAAACTTTTTCAAAAATCTCTTTTCAAAACCTTTTTCAAAAACAATCACATTTTTGGATGAGTGTTAATGGTGGAGCAAGCTCAACTCAACACTAAGCTTCTTTCCAAAAACATGAATGAGGAATCACATCTCTACTCAACCATATCTCACTTTCATACTCACATTCTCTTTCAAGGCTCAGCTTTGTATAACTTTTACAATTTCATTCACCTCGCACTTCATCTCTTTCTCAATCCTTCTCATACTTTCTCTTCATACTTATTTATTTATCAATTATCTCTCATGTCTCTAATTCGCATCTCTTTTATCGTTTCAGTCTTATCTCATTACTTTCACGCTTTCGTTATTGTTGTTTCACTATTCAGACATAATCAGATAATTTCTAAACAGGATAAGGTACGTACAATAAATAAACATTTAGTAATGCACAACAGATAAACATTTAATATGCAAGAAAAACAGGCAAACATTTAGCCCGAATGCCTAATTCGCAGTACTTTCACAATCCGTCCACTCGGATTGCGAGCAACCGCGTTACGGGATCACAACACTCTCACTCACCTGGATGCCGAAACATCCGAAAGCTTTACGAGATCTCCCATTCGCTAGCCTTGCCACGTTTCTTTCGCGTCTGACACCCAAACTAGAACATTTTCCCCGTGCGTTAGAACGTTTTCGATAAATTCTTAATTTCGTTTTAAAATACGTTGGAATAGTTCCTTTCTTAAAAACACATTGCTAATGTCCAAATATTTCAAATTCAAATCAAATAAAAAGGTTTTTAAGAAAACTTTGAAACATATTTAAAAATGATTTTTTTATCAAAACAGAATTCATTCTTCTAGAGGTAAACTTACTTTAAAATATTTATGTTATAAAAGTCATTATTCTTAGTTATTAAACAAGATTCAGAACTTAAGAAAATAAAATTCCAAAACTAAATCGAATCAATTTAAATTTCTTAAACCATACTTTTCAGTAAAACATTTGTCAATCCTTTGGAAATTCAAATATAGAAGATCACATTCAAACAACACATCAAACATTCACAACTTTACATAACACAAGCCACCTTAAACATAAAAATTCCATTTTAATTATTAAATCAACTTATTTATTTTTATCTTTTTTTTGGTAGAAAGAAAAATCTTATTACCACAATCACAAAGAAAACACAAGCCTACACTAACTTCTTGCCACCTTCTAGGAAGGGTTCAAGAAGCAATTACAATTCAATTCTTAATCTATCAACTAGAGTTTTATTCTTCCAAGACAAAAAATCTTTAAAACAGAATTGAATCCTATAAGCTAATTCTTTCCTAATGATGTTAAAGACCACTTGCACATCACGAGAAGAGTTCTGGAAAATTCTCCGATTTCTTTTGATCCAGGTGTGATAAATGGCAGCCATGTATAAAGCATATACACATTTCCGTCTGATTTTATCTCTGAAACTATGGCGAATCCATCTTTTCCAAGAATTAAATGAAGAAGGCCAAGAATCCAGGCAGAACCAATGGCAAAGAAGGGAGAGCAGCTCCTTACTCCATGGACAGATAAAGAAAAGATGATTACGGTCCTCAACCCCATGCATACATAAAGGACAATGAATATCAACCAAGATGTATCTTCCAATTCTAACACGAGTTTTCAGTTTGTTCAAAGTTGCGAGCCAGCCAATAAAACAGTGTTTAGTCACTGAAACCGCATTCTAAACAAAGCTGTGAAGAGGAAAAGTTACTTGAGGGCCAAGCAAATATAAATATCCTCTTTTAATAGCGTATTGACCATCTGAGTGCATGATCCAAGTATCATTGCTGAAAGCTGAGTATAAACGATCTCGCACCTTAATCAATTGCCTCCAGTGCCAGCTTGTGTTACCCTCAATCTGATAGTCCCAAATACTATGAGATTTCAGATAGACAGCATTTAGCCATTTAATCCAAAGAAAGTCCTTCTTAAGAGCAATTTGCCATAATTTCTTACCAATAGCTGCACAATTCCACAAATAACAATTTTTAAAACCAAGCCCACCTGATTTCCTTGGTTTGCACACAGCTTCCCAAGCAACCGAAGGGATTTTCTCATGGCTGCCCCACAAGAAAGCTCTACAATGCGCCTCAATCTGTTTGATAATTCCTTTAGGAATCATGAAAATAGCAGCCCAGTAACTGTGAAGATTGAGCAAAACAGAGTTGATTAGCTGACATTTGCCTTGATAGGAAAGATTACGAGTCCTCCAAGTTTGTAATATGCTAGTGATTTTATTGACCAGAACCATACAAGAAGCAGCAGACCACTTCTTAGCATTCAGAGGGAGGCCTAAGTATTTCAAAGGAAACTTGCCTTCTTGATAACCAGTAATTGAAAGAAGAATTTCTTTCTGATCCTGTCTGACACCTGCCATGAATAGTTGGGACTTTGAAGGATTAGCTTTAAGACCAGAGGAGGCAGAAAATTCATTAAAAGCTTGTTGAATCAAGGTTACACTTGCAGGATGACCTTTAGAAAAAATCATAAGATCATCAGCAAATGCAATGCTAATCAACTTGACCTCTTTACAAAGTGGATGATATCTGAAATTTTCATGTCTTGCTGCAGCCTTAAGCTTCCTTGAGAGGAGATCCATGGCCATTACAAATATCAAGGGAGAAATTGGATCTCCTTGCCTTAGGCCTCTATAGCCTTTAAAATTCCCTGAATTGCAGCCATTGATAATGATATTGAAAGAGGATGTGGAAATGCAAGTCATGATTCTGTCTATAAATTGAATAGGGAATTTTAGAGCCAGAAGCATTCTCTCAATGAAGGACCAATCAATGGAATCATAAGCTTTCATTATGTCCACTTTCATGCAACACCTTGGGGAAATGTGTTTCCTGCCATATAATCTCAACAATTCATTAGTGATAAGCACATTATGAATAATACACCTTCCCTGCACAAAGGCAGTCTGATTCTCATCAATATGATAAGGCAAGACAACTGAGATTCTAGAACAAAGCAATTTAGAAATGCATTTGTAAAATGTGTTGCAGCAAGAAATAGGTCTATAGTCCGTTAGCACATTTGCACAATCTGTCTTTGGAATCATTACCAGATTGGTGGAATTCATGCTAGCAGGTAAGATACCATGCCTCATAAAATCATGAACAGCTTCAACACAGTCTTGTTTAACTAAGCTCCAAGCATCCTGGAAGAACCCAGAACCAAACCCATCAGGGCCAGGTGCACTGTCCCTATGAATGCTAAAAATTGCTTGCTTGATCTCCTTAGATGAAAAGGGTTTAAGAAGCTGCAATTGTTGATCAACTGATAACAAAGCACCCTCATTAATTTCAGCATCTGAAAACTGCCAAACATGGTTCCTAGCTTTGAAAAAGGTCTCATAATGATCTTTGAACATGAAGCTAATACCTTCAGGGTCTGATGCAGATAAACCATTCCCATCAGAAATACTTAGGATTCTATTTCTGTTCTGTCTTTGCTTAATTATAGCATGATAATAAGAAGTGTTTTGATCTCCATCCTCAAGCCATTTTTCCTTAGCCTTTTGCTTCAAAAAAATGAGTGCATTCCTCTTGATCTGAATGTATTCCAAATACGTGCTCCTCTCTTTATTCTGTAAAGATAAATCATGAGGATTCTGATCAAGACTCTGCTGAATTGAATCCACTTCCTTCCTTAGCTCTATTTCTCTCTGGTCAATGTTGGCAAACTTGGCTTTATTAAGAGCACGAAAAGGTTGCCTCAGCATATCAAGCTTCTTCATAACTTTCTGAGCTGCAGTACCCTGCATATGCCTCTACCAAACTGAACCTACAATCCCTTCAAACTCCTGAGATGTGGACCACATATTGAAGTATTTGAATCCTTCAAATCTCCTCCTCACCTCCTGGTTCCAATTAAGAATTACTGGAGCATGATCTGAAATCCCTGGAGCCAAAAAGCTAGCATCTGATTCAGGCCAGACATGAACCCAATAATCATTCACCAACAGCCTATCTAGTTTAGAATAGATTCTATCAGAGCCCATTTGCTTGTTACACCATCTAAAATAACAGCCATTGAACTTCAAGTCCTCCAAGCCACTTTGCCAAAGACACAACTTAAAATCTTGCACCTGATTCTGAGACACTGGCCCCCCACCAACCTTTTCATTTGGTCCTAGGCAAATATTGAAATCACCTAAAACCATCCAAGGAATGGAAACCACAGAAGCAATACCAGTCAGGACCAACCACAAATCTTTCCTAGCATCAGCCTCATTAGCAGCATACACCCAAGTTAAGAAAAATTCTGCTTGGTTATGCCTACACACCACATGACAGTGAACAAATTGGAAGGAGCTAGCAATGATAGTAACCTTGAATGCATCAGGTCGCCAAAGAACCCAAATTCTCCCAATTTCACTGTCCTCAAAATTCATATAAGAACCCCATCCTGGTGCAATACGGTCATACACATCTTGAAAAGCATTAGACCTTAATTTATTCTCTAAAACTCCTAACAAACCAATATTATTTCTTTTTACAAAATCAACAATTTCTTGTTGTTTATGGGGAGCATTAAGTCCCCTAGTGTTCCATGAGGCAATCCTATCCATTAGGGACAGGTTTAGAAGGACCACCCTTTGATTGATCAATTCTCAATTGGGCCTTGCTCCTTGTCCTTACCTGGGTCCAAGTTCCTTCCGTTCCTTCATTCTCAACCATCACAGAAGTAGCCTGCTGACTCTCTCTCCCTTCTGCTTGAATCTGATTGTTAATAACAGGGGCCTGCTTTCCACACTTTTCAACATCCACAATATCTTGGATCAGAGCCTGAGCATGTTCAACATTTTCATCAGGAACTGTCCCATCCTCCAGATCTTTTTGAAGTTTAAGTTTAGAGTCCAAGGTCTCCACCTCCTCTCTGCTAGGCCTTCATTTTTCAACCCATATTTGTTTGATAGCCTTCCTACACATCTTGCTATCATGGCCATAATTGGAGCGTTGGCTACACAAAACTGGCTTCCATTCGTAATTGACTTTTTGCGTAACCACATTGCCATCATTATCCTCAAAAAACACCTCTTCTGGCAGGATCGCTGGGTTGAATTCCACAAGCACACGGGCATAATTAATTTGGTTCCGTTCTTGTGTGACTTTATCCACCATGATTGGTAACCCAATTAGGCTAGCAATCTTGCTAAGGGCCCCCGCACCCCAGAATCTCAAGCTCAAATCCGGGAGTTGAATCCAAATTGGAACACTATAAATGAATGTCTTTTTTAAAGCTCTCCCAGACCAAGGTGCTAGAATGATTGGTTTTTTTTATCAAAGTGATAAATACCAATCTCTAGAACCTCATTCCTTGCTTCCAAGGTGTTAAACCTCACTAAGACTGTGCCATCTCCTTTCATCAATATTTTATCCACTCCAAGGTGACCCCAAGCTTTCTTCAGGAAACCACTAATGGCTGCATAGGGAGGGCGTGCACCCAACACGTAGCAAACAATCGCATTCTCGCAGTATTTCATCTCTTGTTCCACATCTTGCTTTTCAATTTTCCCAATCGCTTCACCATCTATGATTTCTGGTTTCACAAATGTCAGTTTGTCCCCAGAGTTCCTTAACATAGAAATATCAAATGTGTCCCAAACAGAAACTCTTTTGGGTGGAGAACAAACACGATCACCATCAGTCTCATCAATCTGTGTTTCAGGGATTTGCGAAGTCTCAGGTTCAATAGGGTTCTTACCTTTGAGTCTTGTTTTAATCAATTCCAAGTTGCGAAGGAGATCTGCTGCTTGCTTGTTAGTCAAGTTATCTAACTTATCAAAGTCTTCTTGGTCTAACGAGGAGAAGTCATCAGAAGCCTTCGAAGAAAAAGTAGGAGAACGGGGAGGCCTCCCCTTTTTCTTTCCCATGGCGGAAGACGGCGGCCACCCAAGGGCTGCCACGAGAGAAAGGGGAATCCTAGTTTCGCACCTCTGCTAGGGTTTTTTCCTTTGAGGAATTTACTTTACATTTGGAGTTATTTATCTTTATCTTTATAAACCGAAAGGGGTTAAAACAAACAACACATCACACATAGCATCATACACATAAACATATAGTCATTCATAAAGGTCATTTCATGAGAATAATTTTCCTAACTACACTGGCACACTTAGGCCGAATCATATAAGTGAAATTTTTACAAATGCATTCATAGAAGCACATAGCAATGAAATTATTTTCTTTCTTTTTAGGACTAAAAACCGAGAGCATAGAAAGAAAATTCAACAAACTTAAGTCAAACAACAAGTTAAATTACAAATTATTTCAAAGCTTCATTTATATTTTTCATAAGGACTCATGCATGAACTCTCTAAGCCATTAGATTAAATTAATCTCATTATATATGCAACCTAAACAATGATCAAATACAATTTCCTATTCCTAGCTCTCTTGGCCGAATACCCACATGCAAGAAGACAAGGTTTTATTCACTTTTCAACATATACAAATCACAAAATCCAATCAAGACATCAAACACATCACTGATTCACATCACATACACCAATAACTCAATTTCAACACTTAGTCTTAAATAAAAATCAAGATTACATGTTAAACTCCTAAACATAACATGCATGCCTTTAAAATCACTAGATCTAACACTATAACATACATGCATCAACTTTTCCACACAATAAAAACAAGAGGTTCATTTTTAGCACACATGGCCGAATGGCCTTTTTCAAAACATATCATACATAAAATCAATTACTTAAGTTAAATCATGTTTAATCTTTAAAAACCATTTTAAAACTTGTCTCTTAAATTTTCTTTTACAAAACCGTGACATGCACTTAAAGAAAATATCATCTTTTCACTTAAAATCGACATGCATGTTTCACTTTTGTTTATTAAGCATAGATCAATAAATATATGCATACAGTTCAACAAAATCATCAAATCATCATGAAAAGTAAAAGATTTCAACTTTATCTTCAAGCAAACTTAGGTCATGCATTCGTTCATGAAGAAATCACATAAACACAACATAGATCATCGTTTAAACAAGAAAATTTTACATGCAAGACTAAAGATCTCAAATCAAGCTCAAGTCACAAATTTATCTATCAAATTATTTCTTAAAAGTAACATAGCTCACGGTTCAATCAAGAAATTCAACATGCAAGGCCAAATAATTTATTTTATTGTTCATTAAACTTAGATCATAATTTGATTTATCAAATAAGCACATAAATGCACATAGATCATGATTTAGAACAAGAAAAATAGACATGCAAGAAAGATTCGTGTTATGCTTCACAAAACTTTAGATCTTTCAGCTTTAGTTAGGAAAACATTTAGATCTAACAAAGGAAATCACAACCGAATCACACACATAGAGCTACACTTATTACAAATTATGTTGAGTCCTTAAAAGTCCAAGATGAAGAAAGAATAACACATAGATCCATCTTACAATTCATGAAAACAAACATGCAAGAAGAAAATAAGAAGAGATCTACAACTAAAAAGGGAAAAAGCTAAACTATTACATTTCTTCCTCTTGTTCTTCGAATCACTCATCAAGAAGGAGGTTGGTTCTTCAAAGGGAATGGCTTGATGTAAGGTGGATCTCCTTCTTCATCTCCCTAAGTCTCTCGGCCACTCTCTCTTTCTCTTTCTCTCTTTCTTTTCTTTTTCTCTCTAAGAAGTGAATGGGTTCTTAGAGTGTTTGTGTGGTAAGTGTGGAAATGAAATGGGTGAAGGTGAGATGAAATAAGGCTTCTTACATATATAAGCCACGAGTCTCCCTCTTTTGCCCTTGGTTTATTTTCGGTTCATGCACAACTAAGGAGGGCAAATTGGTCTCTACAAAAATTTGCATGGCTAAGGGTCACCAAAGTCAATGGAACAAGGAGGAGTGGTTTAGGTCTTAGGGGTCATCTAGGTCTAATGGGTTGTTAGCTAATTAGTTAGGGTTTTACTAACTTAGTTTGTTCATGGTTCTCATCTAGTTCCATTTGGTTTCTTACTCCCTAAGCTTATCACACACACACACACACGTACAATCACACACACACACATGCACACAACCGTAGAACACATACACACCTTCATGCAATTACACAAATCGTGGCACTCTCACATACACACACATGTCTTATATTTTTATTTTCTACTTGCATTTTCTTAAGATTATTAGTTTATTCAACCATGAAATTTTAATTCTAAGAAATCCTAATTTCACAACCATTTTCATGCATTACACATTATACCCACATGAAATCAAACACACACATCACACAAAAACTCATGCCAAGACACATCACAAAACACCATTTCTTTAAAATTCGTATTTTATAACTCTGAAAATAAATTTTTATAAAACAACCCAGAAAATTCTAAGAATTACATTTTCAAATTCTAGGTTTCAAAACGATCGTTTTCATATAGAGATCATGAAAATCCGAGTTACGGTTAAAAAGTTATGAATTTTCAAAGATAACACTTCAAAAACTTCATTTCTGATGGAAATCATCTTTTAATAAAATCACAACTTTGAAAATCATTTTCATTTCAACAAAATCATTCTCTCTTATTCTATAAAACATTTGATTTATAAAAATCCTTGAAAATAAATACTTTATTTCTTTTTCACGTAAAACACTTTTCCAAAAATCTTTTATAAAACCGAAATTCAGGGTTTATTTTAACAAATTTTGTTCTCGCACGGACGGGAAAAATGCTGGGTGTTACACAATTCGTTTTAATCAGAACTCTAGAAACCTCTCAAGTTCTTCTCTCTCTCTTCCCCCATTGTTTTTCTGAGATTTTGATCACCGAAGCCAGGTTCTTCAAAGGAGTTCTTGCCATCACTTCGTTTTTCTTCTCTACATCAAGTGCATTTCTATCTCCGTGGTCTTCGTTTCTCTTCGGTTTCTTGGTTATTCGTCACTAACAGGTAACGAACCTTTCTTCTCTTCTCTGGCGATTTTCTCTTTCTTCTTTGCTGTTTAAGATTCTTTGCATGTGACTGTTTTTGCCCTTTGCCATAGGTGTCGCGTTTAGAACTTTCTTTTTTATGCACTAACTCTCGTCCTACTCCCCTGATTTTGAAAAAATTTTCTAGGGTTCGATAAAACCCCCATTTAGTGTTTATGAGTATACCCCCTTGTCTATCGAAGTTCTTTGCCCCTCTTTGTCGTTTGTTGAGCGATCACCATAGTGTTTCTTAGGTTTGTTTTACGTTTTGCTGCACTTAACTTCTTAGGGTTGGTATCGAAGCTGCGTTAATCATGAGTGAGGAATCTGTAAACTCTGATGTAACAAGAACACACAAAGGAGGAAAGCCAGATATTTGTGTTAAACCGATAGCTATGCGTTTTCCTCGGACTTTGAAAGAGTTCAGATAGGGTGTGATTCACTATAGGATTGCTGAGAGGGTAGAACAGGAGAGGTTAAGGAAGCAACAAAGAGGTATTAGACATTTCAGTTGGTTTGGGGAAATTCTACCCAGAAAGGGAGGTGTTCCCCAGCCGACCGTAATCATAAGTGTTTAATCCGAAATAATCAAGTTTTTCTGCTTCTGACTCCAAGTGTGCCCCCTTTTCCTCAGGTATGAAGAGAAAGTGTATCACTAATCCTGAACTCTACCCACTTCCACCAGATGCAACTCAATACGATTGGGTGGACCAAGAGGTTCTTGGTACTCAATCTGAGCTTTCAACAGAAGACTCCCTAGAGCAAACCCGGTCTATAATTCTACCTTGTCCTGGTGATAACGCTGGGAACTTATACTGCATTAGTCCGGTGGGTTTAAACGAAAGGGTCTGCACTCAAATTCCATAGGGTAGTCCTGGTTTCTATTTTTATGAGGAAGTGGTTACTCGATTAGGGATTAGAATGCCCTTTACTGACTTTGAGATAGGCGTTTTGAGTACCTTGAGAGTGGCTCCTTCCCAACTGCATCCGAACGCTTGGGCTTTTGTAAGAGGCTTTCAACAAGTTTGTTCGGCAATGGAGTGGTCTTGCACTCTTCCAATTTTTTTCTATCTGTTCGCCCCCCAATGCAATACCTTTGAGAGAGGTTCTGTAAGACGTCCTTGGGTTTCTTTAAAGTCCCGCCATGGATACGCTCTTTTCACTAAATACTCCGAGTCTTGGAAAGGGTTTAAGCCTTTTTCAAATATAATTTTGTTGGCAATGGTGTCTGCTGGTTCACTCGTCCTGGTGAAAGGCGACAAATCCCTCGGTTTCCTCTTCAGTAGAGTGCAAGCTTTTTCAACCGGTCGATCGCATCATATGCGTCGGATTGGAAAGAGCTCGCTGAATACGAGAAAGAGGTGTGCCGAGCTGTTGAGAGTTATTTGGTCAAGAATGGAATGATAGAAACGAGGGATATCGTGAATATCCCTTAATCGGATGTCAAAGCTGAACTTGGTAAACTGTTCTCTTTCTGCTATTATATTTATGATTTATTTGGATCTAACCATGTTTCTTTTGCACAAAAAATGGAATACCGAATGGCTGCTCTACTCCAGGGGGGCAAGAAGAGGAAAACCACTGCAACGAGCGTAGCCTCCGGGTCTTCGAGCTTAAGTACCCCAAGCTTAAGTACTTCTGCTCCTACTGTTTCTCCTGCCGAGGCATCTCCTCGGTCAACTTCTAATGTGGTTGCCGTTGCTGCTATAGTTTCATTGGCCCCGAGCGGTCAAGTCCGAGTCACTTCTCCTCCTCAACAACAGTCTCGTCGTCGACGGATAGACAAAGGCAAAGAGAAAGTGTCTGAGGAGGCGAATCCGAGGGCTGAGGGGACAAGTACTAGAGCTGCTACTGCTCCTTCTTCTGCTGCGACTCCACCGGAAACTTCAATTTGGGAGGTTTCCCAAGTATGTCTGCCTTGAATCTGACCATTCTCGGTTCGGTGTTCTCACTGCCGACGAGTGGTCACGCTGTAATATGACTTTGACCAAGTATCTACTTCGAAGTGACAACCTTACTTACTTTTTGGCCAAGCAATCGGGAGATCTTTTTTTTGGTTTCAATGTTGAGCAAAAAGAGGCTCGAAAGATGTCTGCTGCTCAAGAGGCTAGTCTTTTGAACGAACTGGTCCGAGTGAAAACTGAATTAGAGAATTTGAAAGCTGACAAAACTGAGCTGATCAAGGAGAGATATTCTTTGAAAGTTTCTCAAAGAGCTGCGGAGGACAAGAAGAAGGAGGTGGAGGAGGTGTTGAAGAAGAAAATGCAGGTAAATCAACAGAGGGTACACGAGCTAAAGTCTGAAGTAGAGAGGTCAGCTGCTGTTGCTCGGAAATTGAAGGAGAAAGCTCTTCTTCACAAGAAAGTGGCGACGACTAACTTCTACAACTGGAGCAAGGGCGTTGATGATTATTTTGTTTCAGCAATTAAGCAAGTTCAAATTCTGAACCCTGAAACCGAGTTCAGGGTGGTCGGAGCTCATCCTTTTCATAGTGTGGAAAATGGAAAACTGATTGATATTGAGACCAAGGCCGAGGTTGACTTGCAAGTAGAGGATCTGTCTAACCCTCTTGTTGATCTGACCGAAGCCCCTGAATTTGATGATTCTAATATTGTCTTGTCTGATATTGAGGAATGAACTTGGGACCTGGTGATTGATATTCTTCTGCTTTTCTATCATAAGTTAGATTCTTTCTTTTTTGTTGCTCGCTGTATTCGAACATTGTCTTATGGCTGTTTCGAACAATTTTTTGTTGCTCGTTGAACTGAACTTAAGTCATCTTGCTAAGTATGAGAATGATATGTTTGATCTCATTATTTTTGGTTTCGTTCGTCACGTGTTTCATCATACTTGCCGAGTGATAACTCACTAAAACTTTACCGTGATCCTTGTAAAAGGAACCACTATTTTGTATGTTTATTTAATTGTGAGTAGAACTCGGATCGCCGACTTTAGCCGAAGCGGGACCCTCGGACCGCGAAACAAGGAAAGTATTTTCTTGAATTCGGGCGTTTTGTGAATACATCGTTAAACTCTCGTTAAGAGTTGTATCTCGATTTCGCTCGGTGGCTAGCCGAACCAAATGAGTCGTACGTTATTTTCACAATGTTAAAAAGAGAATCTCAATGAAGAAATGGATTTATTTTATTGCTAAGGAATCATAAGAAAATACAATGTTGAAACTGCTCATTTGCTAATTTCCTAACAAATTTTCTAAGAAAATACAAAAATGAAACTAAGAAGGATGTTATCCTTCTTTTATTCAACCTAAACCAATTCGAGCAATAAACTAAACAAAAGTAAAAACAGCATAAGAGCTTAACTGTAATAAGCTCTGAGCTTGTCAACGTTTCATTTGTTATTGATCTCCGAGCCCGAGATAGTTTCCAACTTATAAGCGCCAGTTCCAGATTTAGCCTTCACTCGGTAAGGACCTTCCCATTTTGGCTTCAACTTTCTAACTCCAGCATTTCCTTTGCCGATATCAGCTCGGCGAAGGACCAAGTCTCCAACTTCAAAGCTTCGTGGTCGGACTTTTTGTTATACTCTCGTGCTTGTTGTTCTTTTATTTTTCTTTCATGAGCTGCAACATTCTTTCTTATTTCTTCAAGTAAAATGAGTTCTTCGCTGTGCATATGGTCGTTGGTTGTTGAAGGACGTTCAAGCATCCTAAAGGTGGGGATTCGCTTTTCGATCGGAATGACTGCGTCACAGCCGTATGTCAAACGAAAAGGAGTTTCACCTATTGAGGAATGTATAGTCGTCCTGTGTGACCATAGAACACTCGGAAGTTTATCTGCCCATGTGCCAGCTGCGTTACCAAGTTTCTTTTTAATTCCATCCAAAATGGTTTTGTTGGCGGCCTCGGCTAACCCATTTGTTTGCGGGTGTTCAACAGAACTGAAATAGTGGGTGACATCCAGGTCGGCTGCTAATTGTTGAAAATGGGAAGCTGCAAATTGGGATCCATTGTCGGTTACTATGGCATGGGGCACTCCAAACCGAGAGATTATTTCTTTTACAAAGAAAGTTTGAACACGGGCCGTAGAGATTGTTGCTAACGGTGCCGCTTCAATGCACTTAGTAAAGTAATCAATAGCTACTACTGCAAATTTCAATTGTCCAGGTGCAGTGGGAAATTTTCCGATGTATCCATTCCCCACTGATAAAAAGGCCACGGGGCTCCGAGGGAATGTAACTCTTCTGCAGGTTTTTGGTAGATATCGCTGTGAAACTGACATTGGACGCACTTCTTAACATGCTCCATGGCGTCCTTTTGCAATGTAGGCCAGAAGTAACCTGCTCGGATTACTTTCCGAGCCAGGGATTTTCCGCCCATATGATGGCTAGAGATACCACCATGGATTTCTTCTAAAATTTCTTCAGCTTGAGACGGGTTAACACATCTAAGCATGGGTGAGCCGAACCCTCTCTTATAAAGAACTCCATTAAGGACTGTGTATTGAGCTGCCCTTTTAACCAATTTCCGAGCCTCTGTCTGATCTTGAGGAACAAAACCGTGCTGCAAATAAGTAAGAACCGGATCCATCGATGATTGAGATATTGAAACAGCTAGAGTAACACTTGGTTGGGGAATGGTTTCCTGAATCAACGTCTTATTGTTTTCCGATCCCTTTGTACTCGCTAATTTAGACAAAATATCGGCTCGGGAATTTGAATTTCTCGATACAGGGGAAATGTCAAATTCTGAAAAATTTGAGATGATACGCTTTACCTCTTCAAGATATCTCTGTAGAATGGGCTCTTTTGCCGAGTACTGTCCCTTGATCTGAGAAACCACTAACTGCGACTCACTGAAAACTGACACCCGTTCCGCTCCAAACTCATGAATCATCTTGAGGCCTGCAAGAACTGCCTCGTATTCCTCTTGATTGTTTAAGGTTTGGAACTCAAACTTCAATGAATATTCCATACAAAGTCCTTCGGGGTTTTCTATGATGACCCCAGCTCCGGCTCCTTTTCTGTTGCTTGATCCATCACATTAACTGACCACAAATTCTGAGGAGTATCCGAGGGAATATCGGTGAACTTAGTGACGAAATCAACAAGAACTTGGGATTTCATCGCCTTCCTCGGTTCATAGGTAATGTCAAATTCGGACAATTCGACCGACCACGAAACCATTCTGCCTGCTAGATCAGGTTTGTGAAGGACCTGTCTAAGAGGTTGAGCTGTTCTCACCACAATTCTATGTGCTTGGAAGTACTGTCTCAGTCTCTGAGCAGAAATGACCAAACAATATGCGAGTTTTTCAAGCTTTTGATATCTTAACTCAGATCCCTGGAGAGCTTGGCTAACAAAATAAATTGGAGCCTCTAATCCCGAATCCTCTCGCACCAAAACTGAACTGACCGTTGCTTCCGCAACCGACATGTATAGAATGAGATTTTCACCAGAAAGAGGGCTATGGAGGACTGGCGGACTGGAAAGATACTCCTTCAATTGAACAAAAGCTTGCTCACAATGCTCGTCCCAATGGAAATCTTTGTTTTTTTTCTAAGGAGCTGGTACCAAGGCAAAGCTTTCCGAGTGGCCTGAGATAGGAATCTGGAGAGGGCCGCCACTCAGCCCGTGAGTTGCTGAACTTCTTTGAGACTAGATGGACTTCTCATTTCAAGGATTGCTTTACATTTATCTTGATTAGCTTCAATTCCTCTCTCGGTTAGCATGAAACCGAGAAAAGATTCGGCAGGAACTCCGAACACGCATTTTTCAGGATTTAACCTCATAGAGTACTTTCTTACTCAGTCTAGTATGGTCTTGAGGTCCTGGACATGGTTTTATTGCTGTCTGCTCTTTGCAATAATGTCATCAATATACACTTCCATGTTTGAGCCGATCATGCCTTGAAAAACCTTGTTCATCATCCTTTGATAAGTAGCTCCCGCATTCTTCAACCCAAAAGGCATGACATTGTAGCAATAAGTCGCCTTGTCGGTGATGAATGCGGTTTTATCTTGGTTAGCAGGAAACATTGGTATCTGGTTGTAACCAGAGTAAGCATCCATGAACTGAAAGAAGTTTGTAACCAGCCGAACTGTCGACGAGCTTGTCAATGACGGGGAGTGGGTATTGGTCTTTTGGACAGACTTTGCTCAAGTCTGTGTAATCGACACACATCCTCCATTTCCCATTGGGCTTCTTGACCAAGACGGTGTTAGCTAACCAGTCTGTATAGTCGATTTCCTGAATGAAACCAGCTCGGAGTAATTCGGCAACTTTTTCCTCAATGGTTGCAGCCTTTTCAGCACTAACCTTCCTTTTGCGTTATGCCACCGGTTTTGCCCCCGGGAGAATACTCAACTTATGGCAGATAAAATTGGGATCGATTTCGGGCATATCGGCCGAGGTCCATGCGAACAGATCCTTGTTTGAGGTCAACAGAGCGGTCAATTCTTCTTTAACACTTATGGGCAGGTCAGAACCGATTTTTACTTGTCTAACGGGATCGTCAGTTAATGTCAGGAATTCCCAATGTCCCTTTGGAGTTGGTCTATTTCTGTCAGATTGATCCCGCATATCAAGATCCGCCAAGTTAATATTGCCTTTACCAAGGGAGATCCTTTCCAAACTGCTCTGATCCTTATTTTTAACTTTTCCCAAACTAGCGTTGTAACATTTCCTTGCTGCTTCTTGCTCGGCATTGACTGTTACCACATTGTCATCCATTTCAATGGTGTCTCCGGTAAAACCGATCAATTCTCCTTCGAAAGGAGTGAGATTGCACTCCGTGAGTTTTAAAGCTTTGAACAGAGGGAAAAACATAATGTCCGCCGAGCTCCCTTGGTCGATAAAAACGCGTTTTACCTCGTAATTACCGATAAGGGCAGTGATTACCATGGGATCATTATGACCTGGGAGGATTCCATCCAAATCGTCGTCATTGAAAATGATGGGAACATTTTTTGTTGACCTTTTGCAAATGTGTTTCTGACTGACGGCTAAAATTTGGTTAATGTATTTCTTCCTGTCGGCCTTCTTCTCTCCTCCTCCAGCAAAACCTCCGGCAATAGTGTTAACAAGAAACTCATTATTAGCTGGGGGGTTTGAATCAGTGGCCGGAGCGGGGTCGGTTCTTTGTCTCCCCGCAGTTCTATCATCTGGTGATCTACTTCTTTGACGTTTGGATTTTAATGGCGAATGGGATCTGTTGTTACCTCTCCACCCACCTGCATCTCTGATATAT
Organism: Crotalaria pallida; assembly: GCA_037953625.1. Taxonomy (NCBI): domain Eukaryota; kingdom Viridiplantae; phylum Streptophyta; class Magnoliopsida; order Fabales; family Fabaceae; genus Crotalaria; species Crotalaria pallida. The sequence goes on from CM075653.1 coordinate 33,845,082, forward strand.
TGTTGTAGTTTACCATCTCTGATCATTTCTTCGATTAAATCTCTCAACCAAATTCACTCGTCGGTCGTATGCCCATATCCTTTATGAAAATCGCAGTATTTCGACCTATCACGCTATGCGCCCTTTCTTAAAGACGGAGGTCTTTGGGCCGAGCGTTAGTCAGTCTGCATTGTTTCCCGAAGGATTTGACTCCTTGGAACAGTTAGAGGAGTGTATTCCTGAAATTTATTCCTCGGAGGTATCCTTTGGTCCCGATCATGCCTGTCCTGCTTCCTCTAAAACGTTTGTCACATTTTTGTTTGCTCTAACCATGAGGGTCAGCACGTTGTCTATCGTCTCTGATCTTTTGCCTTTGTAGAATTCCTCCAAGTTGATGAATTTATTTGACCTTTGTCTCAGCTCGGCCATATCCTTTGGAGGTTTTCCAATTAAAGATTTTCTAAAATCCCCCGGCTGTAAACCTTGTGTAAATAGCAATACTGCCACACCAGGTTCCAATCGGGGAACAGAACTAGCTTCCGTATGAAAGCATGATAAGTAGTCCTTCAAGGGTTCGTCCTGCTTTTGCGTGACTGCAGCCAGCGTATGATCGGATTTGGGCTGGATGCAACTAGCCGTGTATCTGTTCAGAAATACACGTTTCATCTCCTCCCAAGAATTAATGTAATGTCGAGGGAGAGATGAATACCATCGTATTACCGAGGGCTCTAGAGTCATGGAAAAAGCTCGGCACTTCATCTGATCGCCGCCTCCATAATAATTCATAGCCCCCTCGTAAGATACTATATGGTCTTCTGGGTCGGTCAGGCCATTATAGTGTGGGACGTTGGATGGACCTAAGTATCCTTGTGGGGTTTCAAATTCCATGATGTATGGGGTGAAAGGATGGCCTGGGTGAAAATCATCTTGGGTTTGGCTAGTTGATGGATTTGAATGGAAATTTTGTGGTGGGGGAAGTTGCATTACTGGAATTGGCTGAGGATCCATGGTTTGGGTTTGAAATTTTGTGGCTGAGAATTTCCGTAGGTAGTTCTTCCTGGAGTCAGTCTGGTTCTAGGTGTTGTGCTTATATGATCGGGGTTAGGTAGGATAGGTGGTGTTGCGGTTCGTTGGGTATTTCTCCCATGGTGTGCTCGGTTTCCAATGGTTCTAGCTGTATTACGGGTAGTCGAGGCTATACTGCTCGAATCTCCATGGGTGGAGGGTGGTTGTGTAGGGGGAGGCGGTAGCGGTGGTGGGGGTAATATTGTTCGCAAAGCTTGTGTGCGTTGGGGATTGCTCCGGGCTCTTAGGTGAGGGGATTGTGGTGTTTGGGAATGGGTAGCGTGATTTCCACTGTGATTTTGGCTACGATTTGGGGGTGGCTGGCTTTATGTATTGTTTTGTGGCTAGAGGTTATTTCCTGCCCCGAAAAGAGATGTGCGTGGCGGTTGCATGTTATTTCCACGATTCTGATTGAGAATATCACGCAAATCTCCTGTAAATTGCGGTTGTGGATCGTTATTGTTTGCGTTTCTGGGTCTGCCACGAGTGCGGGCCATACGATCTCGAAGATCACCAACTTGACTTCTAGTGGTGACCATGGTGGTGGTGGGAATGATATGTTATTCAGTTCCCACAGACGTCGCCAATGTCGTGTCCTTAATCAAGATCAACCTCAAAGCTATGGAAGAGCCTCAAAGAGTGATCCCAATCAAGAGATTAATGTAGGACTTTTAGGATTTCTGTGTATCCAGTTGGGATAAACAGGTTCTCCCTAGTCAACAACGTGTGTGCAAGTGTCAACTTAGGGATGAGAAGACGTACCTTAGCCCCTATAGCATGGTGGTTCTTATAGGGGATTATCTGCGTAGGTTGGGCCGTTCTGATGAGCCTTCTGGAGAGGAAGAGTTCAAGTAGGATTCGTGGAGGATATGATAAGATCATATCGATAAATCCCGTAAATGATAGACTTAATCCAATACAGTTTTTATCTAACCAAGAGTCGTGGGAATCTAGGAGAGGTAGTTAGGCTTTGATGAGACAGTGAGTGATAAAGATAAGGATGAGAATCCTGTGCTCGGGGTTAATCTCATTAGCGTACGACCTCTCTGTAGAAATCCAGTTTGCTCGGTGTAGCTTTCCGACCGTATGCCTTGTTCCAGTGTCTAACTGGTCGGACCAAGGTAGCTTTGGTTGGGAAATGCTCGGTCTATTAAAGGTCCACAACAAGAGGTGTCTAAGTTACCAAAAGATTTTCTTAATACAAGTTGATAACATAAGCGTATTTTATTTAGTACGAGGAATTTGAAAGACGAGGGATTGGTGGGCAGCTGGCGGCAATAAGGATAAGAGGAGACGGTACGCATTTAATTGCTGGACCTCAAGTGAGAGAGAAGCTTTCTTAAGACACCGTGGTAGTTAGGTTATTTATTAGGACGTTCCGTATCATCTCAATGATCGGAACTAAGTAGTTCGGAGTCAGTAGTATAGTGGCAATTGTTTGTGATTGTGTGGCCACTTATACGAAGGTGACAAAGACCACATTGTTATTGTATGATGATTGTGTGTGTGGATAGCATGTTTATATTCATTTATTAATTATGCATGTTGAAATTGAATGCTGTTGATTAATATGAGTAACGTGCGGATGGACGTCTGTTACGCCCTGAGAATAAAAATGAGATAAGTAAGTTGATGGAAATTAATGATGATAAAAGGTATAAGATGAAACAGAAGAGGTAAAGAGTTATGGTTGAGGAACGAAATAATGTTGAGGACGAGCCAGAGCTGGGGAGAGCGATGTGAATGTGGATATGAGATGTGATTTGAACGGAGCTGGGCTACTTTGTTTTTGGTATTAGACTGGGACTAGTGTTGAGTTGAGCTTGCTCCTCCATTAGCGTTCAGCAAAGTTGGAATTTTTGAAAAGAGATTTTTGGAGAATGGTGAAAGGAAATTTTTAGAAAAGAGATTGTGAAAATAATTTTTTTTTAAAATGTTGTTAAAAAGGAGGTTTTTGAGAAATATTACAAAAAGTATTTTCAGGAAAGTTTTTGAAAGGAAATTATGTGGAAGATTTCGAAAGGATATTTTGTGAAAGCTTATGATAGAAGATTTTTCCAAAAAGGTTTATGAAAAGGTGTTATGAGGAAAGTAAAATTGTTTTGAAAAAGATTGAGAATGTTGAGAAGGATTGGGAAATGAGATGAGTGTTCAGTAATGAGATCCCAGCTCTGTGCTATGTAAGAAATGATCAGAGAAATATTGTGCAAAGTTAGTGGTCGGGACTCATTGAAGGGTTGCACGAAGGATGGGCCGACCTTAGGTTAAATAAAAAAGATTAAAAGACTTTAAAAAGACATACGCGGTGAGGTATGAGAGTGCGAAGTAATGGAGAGAAAGATACTATGGGTATCTGCGGATACTCAGGTGGAGATTGCAATAGGGGAGGACAATGACGGTGAAACGTCAAGAAGTCTAGAGTATGTTTCTAGGCGGAACGAACTCCATATGTGGCATATAAACGTGTTAGGGACTGGGTCCAATGCCGTGGTAAGTTCTGCGGGCCCACTAGAAATATACTGTCGCCCCCTAGATTGCAAATCTAGAACAGTGAGAGGGACTGGAGTGGGGCATCTTCATTGCCACTGTGAAACAGTGTGCCTTGATATATATATGAATTGAATTGATTTGAGGCTGAGTCCTCGTGGTCTGGGACCAATTATTTGTTGAGACAACTGTCGTGCCCGCACGGTAAAGGTCCTGTACTCCTGTTTGCTTCCGACTAGGTTGGGTGGATGACCGAGGAGATGTAGACGTGAGTGATAATCGAGAACGAAATGAATATCCCGATGGTATCTAGTAATTTCCCGAATCCAAGAAGGATGCGAATTGATGAGACTGAATGACAAGAAATTATGATTATGAGAAGTGGAATTAAGTTCGGAAAAATAATGAAGGATAATAATAATGATGATAAGGCTGAGAATAATAATACAAGACAATAATGAGAATGATATAGTTGATCGTTGTGTGTTTGGGTGTTGTGTTGTATGTTTGTATGGTCCTATTATTTTGCCTAGCGTAATCCACACCGTCGGCGATGCGTCGTTCGGATCGCTTACTCTCTCCTGTTCGTTGGCATATCGGTGCTGCTGATCTCTGAACGGGCAGATGGAATATCGGATGGATGCCTCTACGTGGAGTAAATATGGAAGAGGCTGGAAGCGCACCCCCTGCGGTTGGGTATGGATTGGCTACACCCAGATCATAATCCCCGACCCGGAGCATCAACTGAGTGGAGCGAATCTGGAGCCGCACTTGGGGCATGTTACCATACGAGGATACAGGAACTACGCAGAGAAGTTTCGATACGAGACCCGGAAGAACTCTACCACCCTCAACGGAGCGGAGCCGGAATCCACTGGTAATGAGGATACAGCAACGAGGCGGGCATTATCCTCGAGAGTGAGGAGAGGACGCAAGAAAAAGGGGGAACTTCACCCGATTGTCTTCAATAGGGTAGTTTAAGGGTAGTGTGAATAGTTTAAATTGTAGTGAGTATTTTGTGTTAAGGATTACCCATGTGCTGAACTAATGATGTAACTGAGCTTCTTATGAAGCAGGCCCTACTTTTATGTAATTTTGTGAAGAATGCCTGATGGCCTTTTGATGAAACACAAAGAACTATTTTAAATTGGTATTAAACTATTTTCCTGAAAAATGTTTTCGTAAAACCCAAGTGGATAAGTTTTGGTTTTGGTAACAACTCGGTTTTCGAAAGAGAGTGTTGGAGAACATCAATAGCTTTCCCATAAGGTTATCAGACACTACAACAAAGTTTTATAAAAAAAAAAATTGGCCTCATTTCTGTAACCAAATTGGATAAAAGATGGTTATTTTCGAGTTACGAAAATCAGGCTGTTACAGATTTTTCCTGAGTCTCATTCCACACCTTTTGTTCATAGCTTCTGTATCCTCGTACGGTGACCTGTCCCAGATGCGGTTCCAAATTAACTCCACTCAAGCTGTGCTCCGCGTCCGGAATCACTATCTGAGTGTAGCCAGTCCATACCCAGCCATAGGGAGTAGGCTTCCAACCATTTTCGTGCCTTTTCCAGGTGGTGATCTCCATACGATGCTCCATCTGCCTGTTGCGATACCAGCAGCACCGATATGCCAACGAGACAGGAGAGAGTAAGCAATCCGAACGACGCATCGTCGACGGTGTGGATTTATAATAGGCAAGATATTAAGACAATACAAACATAACAATGCAACACAAATACAACACAGCATTCAAGTTTATCATTATCATCATCATCATCATCATCTTCATCATCATCATTATCATTATCTTGCCAAACTTATTTTCACTTCTCAACATGAACATTCTTTCTTTCTCAATTCCTTTCTCGATCTCAACTTGTAAATCTTTGAGTTGCGTTCATTTCCATTCTCATATGGTTTCATTCACTTTTCCACACTTTCATTCTCGATTCGTTTCTCATTATCAATACTCCATAAGATTTTGCTCTTATAATTATAAGTCTTTTCATGACTCTTAAATTTTTCTTATCAAGTCTTATTAGATCACGTTCATCGATGATTGGGGAATTAAAATATCATCGAGGTACTTGTTTTGTTCGCAGTTAGCACACACGTCTACATCTCCTTGGCCATCCACCCAACCTAGTCGGAAGTAAACATGAATACAGGACCTTGACCACGCGGGCTTGACAGCTGTCTTAACAAAATACTCAATGCCAGGATAACTGTAGAAAATCTGGTACAGTCTCAAATCAAATCGTATAAACAAGGCACACTGTAGAAAATACGGTACAGTGGCAAAATCACAGAGCCCCGTTCCAGTCCCTCTCACTGTTTAAGATTTGCAATCTAGGGGGTGACAGTACTATTCTAGTCAGCCTGCAGAACTTACCACGGCATCGGACCGGCCTGCCCTAACCCCTTATGGAATTCGTTCCACCTAGAAAGTACTCAAGGCTTCTTGACGTTTCATCGTCATTGCCTTCCCCTAATGCAATCTCCTCCTGAGTATCCCTGATACCCATGGTATCTTCCTCTCCACTACTTCGCACTCATTGCTCACCACATTCGTCAATGTCTTTTAATAGTTTTAGAGTTTAGTTATTACCCTAAGGTCGGCTCACCCTCGGTGCATCCCTTCAACGAGTCCCGACCACTAATTTAAAACATTACTTTTCTTTTCTCAAATTTGCACAAAGCTGGGATTGCATCAACAATCTTACATCTCATCTCGTAAACTTTCTCAGAATAACAACATAACTCTTTCTGTAACATCAGCCCTCTGGCTTCACATTCTCAACGGAGGAGCATAGCTAACCTCACATCATGTCTCATTCCAAGTAATCATCAGCGGAGGAGCAAAGCTCAACTCATATCACATCTCATTCTAGTGAACATCAGCAGAGGAGCAAAGCTCAACTCATATCAGCAACATTACTTTCACCAGCTCTGGCTCATCAGCATCATTATTATCAGCTCTTGCTCAACATCATTACGATACTTTCATTCACATCATATCTTATCTCTTACCACATTCTTAGGACTTTCATGATATCTTAAATCTTTTCACAATCTTAACTCATATCGCTTCTCAATGTCTTATCAAAGTTGCCTTATCCAATAAGGACTTAAACCCCAACCGGGTGTTACATCTTTCTCTTTGTGTCTTTTACTATCAAGACTTCTTGTGTCATTATTAATACCTCATTCCTCTTTCTTTTCAATCATACTTCATCACTTTCACAAACTTATTCATATCATTTCATGGTCAAGACGTAGCAGACGTCCATCAGCATACTATTCATACTCAACAACAATACTTATTATCATCACGCATAATCCAAAACTCTTAAACAAATATACAGAAGCATGCCATTTCAAATCATCATTATATAAATTCATCACATGTGGTCTTTGTCTCCTTCGTATGAGTGGCCACACAAACACGAACAATTGCCACTATACTACTGACTCCGAACCACCAAGTTCTGATCTTTGAGATGATTCGGAACGTCCTAATGAATCACCTAAATACCACGGTGTCTTAGGAAAGCTTCTCTCTCACCTCAAGTTCCAGCAAATAAAGCACACGATCTCCGAAGATCCTTGTCGCTTTCAACTGCTCCAATTCCCCGTCTTTAAAATTCCTCGTATTAACATAACACGTTTATGTTATTAATTTATATCAAGAAAATCTTCCCTTAATATTAAACACATTTTTTTTTCTCGTCGAATAGCTTAAAACATAATTGTTTTCTCAAAACAACTCTAACTTTTTCCCAAATCAAATACCATTTGAAAACCATACTTTAAATCACATGAATACATTTTTAAAGCTAAGAAACAAATCCAAACAATTCTAGACAGCAAAGAATTGCTTTGCAAATTCTCTTTAATAAAATCTGAAAACACCATAGAAGGACTTTTTACTTTATGTAATTCTTTAGCTCAAAACAATCTCTTTTACACTTTAAAATTCAAGCATTTCGTCATGAAACAAATCTTGGACAGCCACCAAGCACAATCCAACAATCCCAAATAAATCAAATCGAACTATCTTAAAATCAATTAATTTCAAAACTAATTACGTACTCAAATATTTTCCAAACATCAACTAACACGCAAACAACAAACAACACTTTGATAAATCCATTCACATAGTCAAATAGCATATATTCTTTCATGACTTTAATAGTTCCAAGCGTATATACATATACTCAATCAAGCCACATACTCACTAACTTAACTTGATTAAAATTTAAACATTCATTTTCAAATAAACACTTTCACAATCAAACACTTAGCTCTTACTTTCCACATAGGTCATACACTTTTCAATTATCAATTATTATTTAACAAAATAATTTCCTATCCTACTAAACCCTTCAAGACCGAATCATGCATCAAGGCCACACAACAATTATAAATTTTTCTAACATTCCATCAAAACAATACTTTTTCATTTTTATATTTACCTACATTGTTAAAAAGGGACCGAATTGAATAAGCCAAAATAAACCAAAATTACAAGTTCATATACTTTAAATCAACTCAAACAATTTCTAGTATTCAAGCACAACTTTCATCTTCAATTGATTAAACCAACTTAAATACTCTATTATCCTAAACCGAAGGGGATTTAAGAAAACAATTCAACATTTCAAATCAAACACAACATCATTCACATAAAACATGTTCATCAAAGGTCATTTCATAGGAAAATTTTCTAACTTTCTTGAACATGCATTGGCCGAAAATATTGACAAGTCAAAGCAAGGATTTGTTCAAACTTTAAGGCATAAAATGATGAAATTATTTCTACCTTTTTAATTAAAAACCGTGGGCTTCTCTTGGAAGATTAACAAACTTTAATTTAATTTTATTAACTTAAATCAACATATTAATTTAAATATCACAGCAAAGTCTTATTTTTCAAGCCTTAGCAACTTCATGCATGCGTTCAAAGTCCTTAGATTAAGAAAATATTAACATGCATGTAATTTAAACTCCAAGATCACATCAAAACAAACACATGCAACCATAGATCTTTAAGTTCAAGCGTAGACTTCACTAGATCTTTAACTTGCAAAGAGTAAAATATATAGATCAAGCCCTTTTTAAGTCAAAAATCATTTTTAAAACTTGCTTCCTTAAAAACCGTGGAGATCATCAAGAAAAATCCAATCTTTTCACTCCAATAGAACATGCAAGACTAAGTCTTAAGCTTTATCATAATTCAAGTGTAGAAAAGCATAAGAAGTAAGGAAAATACACATGAAAGAGCTATTAACCATTGAACAACAAAAATTCTTCTTGAAGCTCAAGGAAACCAAAAATAAAAATTAAAAGAAGAAAGAACAAGAAGCATCAAGGTAAAAGACAATCTTTTTGCTAAAATTCCACATGCAAAGCTCAAGATCTCAACTTTATCATTAACCAAGTTTAGATCATACACTTATCAACCAAATAATCACATGCATGCATCATAAATCACGATTTAAGCTATGAAAATTGACATGCAAAGAAATTAATTACATGCTTACAAAAATTTTACACAATTCTTAGATCCTTAAGATCGTTGAATCAAAATCTAAGAAAAGAGAATGGTTTCCACCTAAGCTTGATCTTCTAAACTCCAAACACTTGATCATGAAGAAAATCTTGGAAAGCTTTGAAATTTCCTTCTCTTTCTCTCTTTCTCTCTTCCTCGGCCCTCTCTCTCTATGTATGTGTTGAGCTTGATGATGCTCTAAAACTATGTGTGTTTGAGAATGAAAAATGAATGAAGGAAAACAAGGGGCCAAGAGGCTTGTCATGTATTTATAGGCAAGCTTGCATTGTCTTCTTTGCCCTAAGAAAATTCGGTGGTCATGAGTTAAGGCTAGGGGCAATTTTGGCTCTTTGAAAAGTTGCATGGATGGAATCTTATCAAGGAGACACCAAGGAGTAATTTAAGGCATTAGGTCTTATCACACATCGTTCTTATTTTTCTACATCACATCTCCTAATTTACTTTCCATGGATAAAATTTTACTTTTAATTTTCTTAACCTAGAAAAAATAAACTTTCCTAATCTCCCTTCATGCATTTTTGCCACCTATACACACTTATACACAATTTTAAATTTTCATTTTTCTAATCACACACATCATACAAATATTAAAATGCTATGCCACCTTAGTGGAAAATAATAGGATGCAAAGAATTCATACATCACACAAATATTTACATACACACTACATCACATCAATTACTTATTTTATTTTAAATTTAGTTTATAAGACTACATAAAATAGTTTTCCTTTTCTAACATAACAATCATCAATAATAGCAAATAAAACTCCAAAATACAAACTTTAAATAAAACAATTAACTGCACTATTTGGCTATTTTTACAGACCCCATTTCATTTTCTAAAATCATCTTTTCATATATAAAAGAGGTTCTCAAAAGGAAAATTTCATTTGAGGTCTTTAACTATTTTTTCTGATTTATATACTCAAAATTCGTTTAAAATGCACCCAGAAATAAATTTTCGTAAATCAATCCAGAAAATTATAAAAGTCACATTTTTGAATTCTCCTTTTCAAGACGATCGTTTTCATATAAAGATCATAATTTTCGGAGTTACGGTTAAAAAGATATGAATTTTTATAGTTATCAAATCTATAAGAGTTCACAAAGGATTTCACTTCTTAAAGAAAGCTCAAGTAATGAAATCTTCGGCTTTAAGTCCATGAAAACACTCATCTTCACATCAATACATCTATTATTGATAAAACATATTTCAAAAATTCATTTAAAATAGACGAGGAATTTGCAGGTCGTCACAGCTTCTCTCTCACCTTGATGTGAAGCTAGGAAATTAGTGTCCTCTTGAGTCGAATTTGCGTTACTTGATTCCAAATGAGAACCTTTAACAATTTGGTACACGTAATCCAAATAACAAATCAATTTAAACAATTTATTAAAAGGACATTTTACAAATCAAAAACTCTTAGTATCCTTTAAAAAAACACAAAAGAGTGTTAGTAGCTTAAAACCTCTTTTGAAACTAAAAACAGATTACTGTACTAGAAACATCACTTTTTCTTTTAGCTTTTTAAATCATGAAAATATTTTCCAAAAATAATGTAACTTTTAAAACTTCATTATCACCTTTGAAAAATATATTCTAAAACATTACTTACTCAAAAACTCATTTCCAAATACCTTATAACAACTACCATTTACAGATAAATCATACAGCATGATTTTAAAATTATTTGCTTTGATGCAACCTTAAAGCTAAATTAAACAGTAAATAAAATCACATAACCACACTACAAGCATACTTAATTCATATAGAACATATTTCATATATTAAAGTTAAGAATATATTTTTCAAAAGTTGATGCAAAAATTACAAGTTCTAAACAGAACAGAAAAATCAATACATTTAGGCATCTAAATTCCTAGCACATAAAATCACATTTTTCATCAATTCAAACAATTTACTAAACCATTAGAACATTTAAGCATACATTCACTGTGATGTCCTCGACTGTGAGGTCCCCCAAGGCTAGGGAAGAAGACCTTTGGGAAGCCTCTGTCTAGGGTTCATCTGTGATTTTTGTGGGACTCCTCAGGTGGCTAGGGAGAAATCCAAGAAGTAACCCTAATCACTGGAGTATGAGGGTGATAATTAGGGTTAGAGGACATACCTGAGCCCCATGTAGTACGGAGCTACATATAGGGGGGAGCTGGTTGCCCTAATGGGCTTGCTTGAGGCCCAAGTAGGGCCAGCCTGTACTGAGCTATGAGTGGATGAACTGTCCTTGTTGATAAGGTAGACACGTCATCCTGTCCTTGGTGTCGGACTCTGGGAGGTGTCGGACAAGGAAGTCGAACCTAGGTAGGAGCATGAGGTCGGCCCGTGTCTGGTGCTTGTTCGGCCGTTGAGCTTTGAGCTCGGCCAAGCATACAGAGGGCTTCCTGAAGGGTCCTTAGGTCCTGAGTGAGGACTACGTGGACCTCGGCTAGGCCGAGTCCACCACATAAGCCCCCCAGCTCGGTCAAGGCTATTTGAGCCTTGTTCCGAGGTCTTGGTTCAGGTCCTTTTCCCAAGTCCACCACATACGCCCCCCAGCTCGGTCAAGGCCATTTGGGCCTTGTGTCGAGGTTCTAGGGAGTTCGAAAGATGAGCTGCCGAGAGTTGGATCCAGCTGTTTCTGGCGTCCTTTCATTTTGACGGAGCAGGTTTGAAAACTGTCCTTTCACCTGCTCCGACGTGACGTTTGGCTCTTCCGCATCTGACACATCTGACACGTGTCAGAAATCACATCCCACGAAGCGTCGCCATCATTGCGACGTTGCTCGAGCTCCATCATTCCCCTCACCCAGAGCCATGTGTCCCAGCATGTGTGGCTGCATGTTGGGTTGGGTCTTTTGGGCCAGCACCATACTTCAAAAATGAGGGGGAAAACGGTTTCTCTTCTCCCTCTTTGACAAAACTGCTCCTCTTTCTCTCTCCAATCAGTTACCCTTTCTCTCATTCATACTCCCTCTGCAAATTCCTCTGCCTTCCATATCGAATTCCCTTTTCCTTTTTTGCACTTCCTTCTTTCCCAACATCGAATCCGTACCCCTGTTCCTGCAACTCCCTTCTTCCTCTTCTCTATAGGAGTCGTCTGATCTTACAAGCTTTGTTCCTCTTCACATTACCCTCTCAAGGTACAGTTCCTTCGTCTTCTTCTTTTCATTTTTTTGTTTTACTTGCTGCGTTTTGCTTTGCTTGGGAGGGGTAGACGTGAGGTTTACATTGCTTTGCTTTTATTCTTCTTTTCTGCGTTTTACTTCGTGTTTTGTGGTTAAGATTTTGGGTTTGAGGTTTTGACTTTGAGAAATAATATTGGGGGTTTTGGCGCTCCTGGGTTTGGGGTGTGTTTAGGCCTTTGGAAAGCTTTTGATTCTTGTTTTTGTTTTTATTTTTCAGAAACCCAAAGGAGTGGATTGGGGAAGTATGAGTAGGGAATGGTTTAGGAAATGGGTAGGGGTACTCTCCCTGTCATCCAGCAGCAGTGAGGAGGAGGACGGCTCCTCCTCCTCGTCCTGCTCCTCCACGGAGGTAGACGAGGCGCTCCGTCGCCAGAGGGAGTATAGGTAGAGATATGAGAGACAAGTTCTGGAGGTCGATCCCGTCGAGGTCGTCTATCCTCGGGATTGGGAAGAGAAGAGGGAGTGGATAAGACAGTATGTGTAACATCCCTGAATTTTAGCTCCCAAATAATTCGTGCTTAATGCTTTGACTTAGCTTGATGTGTTAGGGTTTAATCTTGTTAAGATAGCAAGTCGTGATTAGGGTTAGATCAAACCTAATTTATTAGGGTTAGACTTGTGTGATTTTAAGTTGATTTGGTTTAGTTAGCTAATAGTTAGTCTTGAGTTAGATTAGCTTGGTTAATGTGGAGCTTAAGGGTTAAGTGGGCTAGATTAAGTCTAAGTGAACCTAATGGGCCTTGTGAGTGATATTGGGCCATGTGTGATGGCCCATGTGTGTGAGTGTGTAGGCCGTGTGGAATGTGTGTGTATTAGTGAATGTGTGTGTAGGCCGTGGTGAATGTGTGTGAGTGTGTAGGCCGTGTGGAATGTGTATGAATGTGAAGCCATGAAGTGCATTTGATAAATGCATGGAGGAAAGTGAGTTGTCAACACCACATTTCATGCATGTAGTCAAAGTGCTAGGTGTCCACACCAAATTTCCTCCTTTTGCATGAAGTAGTGAGGTGTCCTCACCAAGACACACCATTATGCCACCTTACTTCCTAAACTTTGACCATGAGTTTTATAAAAGTAACCTTGTGTTGGTGAGCATCATTTTTGCTCCCTCTTCCTCACGCCACCTTCACACCATTTCTTCAACATCTTCTTCTTCTTCTTGGGCAAGAGGCTCACGGCCACCTCCTAAACACCACCATCCAACCAATTTCTTCCATGAAAAACCAAGAAATCTTCACATGATCAAAGCCTAAATCATGAATATCTATCATGCACAAGTGATTATAACCTAGAAGCTCAAAATCCTACCCTTCCTTTCTTAGAGAGCTCACGGCCAAACCTCACCACCACCCTTAATCAAGCCAAACTTTTACCAAACACAAAGAACCATTGGCATATTCATATCCAAGCTCATGAATATGCCACTTGCTTGAAGTTGTGTTGAATAAATTTCAATCACAACCCAAACCAAGCTCACGGCCACACCATCATCAAGGCACTAGGATCATTAGCTTGGTAGATCAAGTGGAGTCTTATAAGTTTAGAAGCTTGGGAGCAAACTTCAAGTGTCCAAGGAGGGAGTTTGCTCACGGTTTTGAGAGAAGAAGGACGCAAAGGTTCTAGTTTTTGTTTTGTGTCTTCAAGAGGTATGGAGAGAAGTTTACACTTTTGCTAGAATAGGTCTTGAAGCTTAGAACTAGGTTGAGTCACCATGAGACTCAAGGGCACTAGTTAGGCTTTGATTTTAGGCTTGGAAGCCGAATTGTGATGAATGTTGGTATGTTGTTTTTGAATATGAAATGCTGAATTTTATGCTTATGTTTGTTTTGATGATTATGCTACTTGTATGATGTTGTTATTGATATGTTGATGCTGAAATTTTTATGTACATGCGTGTGTTGATTAGAAACCGAATAGGTCATGGCATTAATTAAATGCTTAACTCCTTGAATGTATTAGGTTAAGTGTTGACCCCAAGGATTTGAACTAATTAGGCCTTAAGTGATAATTAGATAAGAGGATTAGGTGTGATCCTCACGGTTTTAGGTTCTAAACCATGATTAGGAAGTTAACCCAATAACTAAGAATGGTTTAACTAATTAAGTGATGATTAAACTCAATCTTATACAATTAAGTAATACATAGACCTAATTAAGTTCCCTCAACCTTGATTAGTCAACTAATCCATGATTAGTTAGACTTAATCCTTGATTAGACCCTGATTAGTCAACTAATCCATGATTAGTTAGACCTAATCCATGATTAGACCTTGATTAGTCAACTAATCCAAGATTAGTTAGACTTAATCCTTGATTAGACCTTGATTAGTCAACTAATCCAAGATTAGGTAGACTTAATCCTTGATTAGACCTGGATTAGTCAACTAATCCATGATTAGCTAGACTTAATCCTTGATTAGACCTCGATTAGTCAACTAATTCAAGATTAGTTGGACTTAATCCTCGATTAGTAACCCTAATCTCCTGATTAGTCAACTAATCCCCGATTAGTTGGACCTAATCCATGATTAGTCGGATTTAATCCGAGATTAGTCGATTAAGCTAGGCTTAATCCATGGTTAGTGAGACCTCATTCACGATTAGTGAGGTCTAATTCATGATTATTGAGACCAAACTCCTGATTTGTGAGATTTAGTCCAAGATTAGTGGACTTAGTCCAAGATTAATCAAACTTAAGTCAGTTAAACCTAGTCTTAAGTGATTCGGACTCACTTAACCGAAGTCTTAAGTAGTTAAGACTTGTTTATCAAGCTTTAGTCACTGAAGGTGACTTAGGTCAAGGAGATGATGGGACTTTGACCGAACAATCAGACGTAGACGTGACCTAGGACTAGTACGACTTTGCTATGTCATCTGTATACTTAGATACTTATGGATACCTGTTGGATGCCTATGGCTGTGTATGTATCCATGCTGGACTGATGTCAGTTAGTTATGACATAGTTGGATTAATAACGAACCTAGAACTTGAACATGTGCATGATAACCTAGGATTGCAAGAGTTGCATCGACAACATACATGACATGAACTAGGTTATCAGACCAGTCCCAATCTGAGGAACACCTGCGCCGGTGGAAACACCGTAAGTCGTGACATTTACTACCCCGGATGAACCTGTGAACTGTTTTGTAACTAAACTTGACACTTTCCGATAGCCTGCACAGGGTTCACCATAAGTCGTGCCATTTGTGCTGGTGGAAACACCATAAGTCACGCCGTATGCGCTGGTGGACGCACCGTAAGTCGTGACATTTGCGCTGGTAGAAATACCGTAAGTCGTGACATTTGTGCTGGTGGAAACACCGTAAGTCATGCCATTTGTGCTGGTGGAAACACCGTAAGTCATGCCATTTGTGCTGGTGGAAACACCGTAAGTCATGCCATTTGTGCTGGTGAAAACACCGTAAGCTGGTGGAAACACCGTAAGTCATGCCATTTGTGCTGGTGGAAACACCGTAAGTCATGCCATTTGTGCTGGTGAAAACACCGTAAGTCATGTCATTTGTGCTGGTGGAAACACCGTAAGTCATGTCATTTGCGCTGGTGGAAACACTGTAAGTCGTGCCTTTGCGCTGGCAGACGTGCCGTAAGCCGTGACGTGTTCTTGGACACAGCGTTCCTCAGATCTGGACCCGGTGGACAGAGGCCTCAGAGTTGGAGAACATGTACATGCATCATGCCACTTAACTTGAAGATAATAACTAAACTGGTGTTTGCTCATATGTATATGAATTATCTACACTGGTGACTGCTGTTGTGTATCTGGTTGTGAATGTTAGGGCTTAGGCTTATTCGATAATGTGAATGTGTTAGGCTTACTCTCCTGCCCTTGTAGGTGATGACCGAATGCCTGCCTTGCATTGAGATTCGTCCGCTCCCTGATGGTGCTTGGGGGTGGACGAAGCCGGTGACCTCGGACTATGGAATAGCTGCAGTGGACCAACGACCAGCTCTGATGATACCCTTTCTTTTGAGTCTTACTTTTTGTAAAAGTTGTTTTTGGTATTGTCATAGTGTTTTTCTAATGGACTTGTAACTATTTTGTATCAGACCTTTTATAACCTAATATCTACAACTAAGGTTCACTTCACGCATCTAATTATTCCGCTTGCTTTTAATAAGTTTTGAAATCCGGTATCAATCAGTTTTATTTTAAAAGCACTCGCAATCGAGGGACTAAAGGTTTCATTTACGAAAATATTATTTATTGCGAAAACCCCTCGACTGCTTTTCAACTTCTTTTAACTTTCCGAATTGCGAAAATGAGAGCGTCACAGTATGCTTGGGCCGAATTCGTCGATGGTAGGGAGCGTTCCGACTTCGAAAGGATGGAGAGAGAGAGGATGTACGAACGGTGGGTTCCTGTGGTAGAGGGGAGATGCTCGCCTCTCGGAACAACTTCGAGGGGGTTTTCTTGGGGGTTATTTTTCGTAACCCGTAGGACTAACGCCGAGCTCCCCTGTTCTTCCACAGGTAACATGCCGCCCCGAAAGTGCATCAGCCGACCTGAGCTTTGCCCTGCGCCTTCTGACGCCGATCAGTACCAGTGGGTCGACGTGGAGCCTAAAGGAGTGCGGTCCAGTTTAGACTCCGAGGAAAAACTTGCCAGAGTGAAGAGAGTCGTGCTGCCCTACTCGGGGGATGCTACTGGGACCTCTTATGAGGTTCTCCCCTGCTCGGCAAACGACAGAATATGCTCTCGGACTGATAATAATTCTTTCTTCTTCTACGCCGAGTTGATCTATAACCTTGGCGTGAGCCTGCCGTTTACCGATTTGGAGATGAGGGTTCTGAACGAGCTCGGACTGACCCCTTCACAACTTCATCCCAACAATTGGTCATTCCTTCGAGCGTTCCAAAAGTATTGTGGGGCCAAAAGGTTGGTTTGTACAGTACTGGCGGTGCTATTCTGTGTTGGTTTCCCCAAGTTGGGAGCGTAACTGCACGCGCCGACCTCCTTCCTGGTGGTGAGTTGGATTTGAGGTTTCTCCAGTGTGGACGGTGTAAGGTCCACTGTGGGTGTGTGTGAACTCTGGGGGTGGAGGTGGCGGTGGAGGCGGGGGTGGTGGCGGAGGAGGAGGTGGAGGTGGTGGAGGGGGTGGTTGTGGGGACCTTGCTGCCCTGTTGGCTTCCAGGTGCAAGCGCAGGTCCTCAGTTGATGGCACCCTCCTTGGACGCCCTATCCTCCTCCTCTAAACTGGTTGTATCTCAGACATGGTAGAATCTTTGGGTGGGAATGAATTTTTTCTCTCCCCACAGATGGCGCCAATGTGATGTCCTAGACTGTGAGGTCCCCCAAGGCTAGGGAAGAAGACCTTTGGGAAGCCTCTGTCTAGGGTTTATCTGTGATGTTTGTGGGAGTCCTCAAGTGGTTAGGGAGAAAGCCAAGAAGTAACCCTAATCACTGGTGTGTGAGGGTGATAATTAGGGTTAGAGGACATACCTGAGCCCCATGTAGTACGGAGCTACTTATAGGGGGAGCTGGTTGCCCTAATGGGCTTGCTTGAGGCCCAAGTAGGGCCAGCCTGTACTGAGCTATGAGTGGATGAGCTATCCTTGTGGATAAGGTACACACGTCATCCTGTCCTTGGTGTCGGACTCTGGGAGATGTCGGACTCTGGGAGGTGTCGGACAAGGAAGTCGGACCAAGGTAGGAGCATGAGGTCGGCCCGTGTCTGGTGTTTGTTCGGCCGGTTGAGCTTTGAGCTCGGCCAAGCATACAGAGGGCTTCCTGAAGGGTCCTTAGGTCCTGAGTGAGGGCTACGTGGACCTCGGCTAGGCCGAGTCCACCACATTGACAAAATCACTTCCATAATTCCTTTTGAACTCTATATACATATACTAAAGATCTAAACATAAAATTCACATACTAATTCATTCCAGATCAATTTCTATTGTTGATGCAACAAATTTATACTTTTGGATCGCATATACTACAAGCCTTAAAAATCACTTTTCTCACAATTGGTTTATCAAAAAGACATGCCACTTTTACCTAAAATTTCCTTACCTTTTCCATTATAAACATATGATTAAATATGAGTTTAATAAAATAGTTTTGCTTGCTGGACAACCACCAAAATTTAGTTGCATCACTTCTAGAAATTGACACAAACATGTTCTAAAATCCAGATACAATTATAAATAAGTTAAGCATTGCAAAACACAAACAAAAATTGTCATTTGGAAACTCATAGTCCAATAAAAATTGTTTTTCAGATGTAAATTATTTTTATAGCAAATACATAGTTTATTTCATGTATACACATCAGTAAACATACAGAGGCATCATATAACCATTTAAGTACTTAGGAATTTAGCAAAAATTACTCTTTCCTACCAAATAAATTTTGGCCATCAATAGTAAAATAGAAAATAAGCACTTTTGAGTAAGATCACTTTTTGTACAGTACTTAACAGTATAACTTATCAATTTATATAGTCACATAATCACAAATTCAATTAATCATTTTGAACCACATCAGATATCATCAGATACACATCATTACTAAAACAAAATAACATACCAAAATCATTTAAAAACATCATAGGCCTCACGGCCTACACACAAACATCACAAATTTATATATATATATATATATATATATATTGTTCATTATCATTTGCTTATTAATCATGTTTTCTGTAACACCCCTAATTTTTGTTTCCCAAATAACCAAGAAATTAATTATAACAATTATTTTATTATTGATTTATATTAGTTTTGAAGGTTTTAGTTTTTGTACATTATCTGTTTTATATATAAAAATATGAGATATATATTATATGGTTATTTTGTACAAAAATGTGAATATTGTAATTTAGTCCTTGGGTTGGGACCTAATTGCAATATTAAAAAGGTTTTTGAAGAAAGAGTAATTAAATTATTAATTTTTGAATTTTATCAGTATGTAACCGGTTAGAAGGGCTGTGTAACCGGTTACACGATGAACTCAGAAAACTGGGTTAGTGCGTTTGATGAGTAATCACGCGTTTTAACCCAGAATTCGCCACGAATCCCACTCGATTCATGGTGGGAGACGCGTGTCGCTATGCATGAGAGGCCAATTTCCCTATAAATAGTGGAATTGCTGAAGATCAAGGGTTGATTGCTGCAATTCTTGTTGAAGAAGGCTAATTAGGGTTCCAAATTCGTTCTGAGCAATTCGTCTTCTTCTTTGAGAGTTAGAGAGTGAAACACACCTTTCTGGAAAGCTTAAATCAAGAGCTTTCCAGTGATATACACCTTGTAAGTTTAGTGTTCGTGTGGGTGGAGGAATCAAGCTTGGAAGCTAAGAGTTTGAGTCTGAGTCCTGTATTCTTCCTGTTCTGGAAGCTGAATTTCAGCTTTGATTCTGGTAAGTACAGTCCACCATTGAACCTCAAATATCTTTGATTCTCTAGTGCATGTTACCTATATTGAGTCCTGATTGCTTTCCCCAATTTCTTTGGCCAATTGCTATGTCAAATCTTTTGGTCTTTGGACCCTGTTGATAAAAATCGTGGATGAGAGCAGAACTGTGGATTTAATGGAAATCTGTGTTGGAACCTTTCTCTCTGCAATGTTTTGGATCATGCACGAACCTAAGGTATGGGGGAAGCTTACTATTTGCTAGAATGAGGAAAAACATGTTGGTAAATAGGATGAGTCACCAAGAGACTCTAAGGGCATAGTTGGAATTAGTTTTATGGCTAGGAGGCCAATTTAAGCTCATTTCTGTTTTTGAGCAATCATAATATGATGCATGCAAGCTGTTGTGATGACAATTTCATGACTTAATTGGATATTATGTGAATTGATGCATTAAGTTGTGAAATATGTGCAATTATGTGCAATTTGAGTATCCATATTGAATGCATGCAATATAGATATGTTTATGTGGTTGAACACACTAGTATTAAGGTATGTGAACTCTATTTATGAATGAAATTGGTTAAATTTGAGTATGGTAGAAAATGGTATGAAAAACCTCATTTTTCAGTGTATTTCTGCCTAATCTAACCGGTTAATCGAAATCTGTAACCGGTTAGAGACTGTCAATTTTCAAAGAAAATGAATTTCTGAAATTGGCTAAATGTCCATACCATTTGTACTCAAGTTTAAGCTAAAATTTCATACAAAGACCAATCTAAAACTATGTGTTGAGCATTGATTGGTTTAGATTGGAGGACATGAGTTAATACCTTAATACCAAATGATAATTTCAAGAGGAAATTATGCATAAATGAAATTGGATTATGAATTAGATCTTATGAATGATATTATGTGTTGAACTTGAGGTATTCTGATATGCTAAGGCCTTGTGATTGGATTGAGTAGAGTATTCAAGAAAAGATTCTTTGAAAATCAGTGGTTTTATAATCAGGTCTGTAATTCTAACCGGTTAGGTGATGATGTAACCGGTTAGTACCTGAAACTTAAAAATAAAAGTTAAGTTTTTGAGTAAGGATTTGTTAATACCAATAAGTAATTCTCTCAATCCAGGTCTATGAGCATATGCTAAATTTAAATTCAAAGGTGAATTTTATTGGTAAAGCCATACCTCAAGATATCATTCAGAAGTCGTGGTTTCTAAGTCATAATAATGGAATTAAAGGGAACACGACCCTGTACTCTAGGAGTACTAAACTGATGCAACCTACTTGATGACACATTCCGGGAATGTGGCCATTGTCTGGGACATGGTTTCTTGGACACGTTCTGGGAACGTGATGCACACTCTGGGAGTGGTGCTTGATTTTATTCCAAGTATGGTTTGCGATACGTTCTGGGAACGTATGTTAGTGTTCTGGGAACACATTGGTATAATAATGGAATTAAAGATAAAATCAACCTTGATGATTGTGCATTCATATAGAATGGAAGTTTGGTTGGTAGGAACGTTTATCATATTCTGGGAATATGAGGAGGGTACTCCGAGAGTACCAAATTGTAACCTACTTGATGACACATTATAGATATGTGGCCAGTGTCTGGGACCTGGTTATATACGTTCTGGGAACGTATGATAGTGTTCTGGGAACACATTGATAAGCAACCTACTGGATGACACATTATAGATATGTGGCCAGTGTCCGGGACCTGGTTTTTATACGTTCTGGGAACGTATGCGTTCTGGGAACGTGAAGCACACTCTGGGAGTGATTCTTATTTATCCAAGTATGGTTTCCTACACGTTCTGGGAACGTGATGCACACTCTGGGAGTGAATGCTTATCATCAAAGTATGGTTTGACATTACGTTCTGGGAACGAATGTCAGTGTTCCGGGAACACAACGATGTATTGGATGGACGTCCAAAATGGACTTTTAGAGGCCTCAGTTGTGGAAGGAAATCATGCATCATGCCACCTGCATTAAAATAATTATTATGATTAACCGGGTGTGCTCATATGATTATGCATCATGATTTGCTACATGTTGACTTGTGGATGTTAGTTTTATTCTCATTTAATTATGAGAATATGTATAGCTAACCCCCATGCCCTTATTAGGTGTTGATCGTGCATCTAGCTTGCACAAGAATCAGTAAGGGGAGATGTCCCTTAGGTGCTTGCAGAGTGTAGAAAATGTGGGTTGGGAACCCGTTGTGCAGATATCGAGGATCCGACCAGAAGGATGTTTGGACAAGGGACCAGTGACCAGCTCTATGACATTTCTTTTTTTAATAGAATTTGTATGATACATATTTTGGAAAAAGGTATCATAAAAGGAATTCAGTTTCATCATAATACTTATTTGATAATAGTGGACTTGTTACACTTGATATATTTTGGGAGGGTAATATGGTGATTTTACTATGTTTCCGCAAACTCTGATTTTACTAGTCACCTTCATTATTAATCAAGTGTTTGTGAAAATAAATTTTCCAGGGAAGGGATAATTTCTTATTTTCAGATCTTTCTCCAACGATAACAAGTCCAAGTATTCTTAAACTTATTACTTTTCTTATAAAGTAAGATGATATACAAGGAGTGTTACATTTTTATGGTATCAGAGCAATGGTCCTGACTCTTGGTCCTTGGGTGTGTGGTCCAATACGCTGGTCATCGATATCTGCAATGTTTCCTGGGGAGTATGCTTTCATATACTTCCAAACTAGAGCTAAGGTTATGGGTAATGGCTCTAGATAAGTAGCTTATTTTGTTATTAAGAAGTGTTCTATGTAGTCTAAGTAGAAGTATGATAGTCGTATGCGTCTCTTTAGACATGTTGTAAACTCAAAACCATAGTGTTGGTTTATCAGTTCTCATAGAACCAGTGATAAGAAAATCTTAAGGAGTTGTAGTTAATCCTTGAGTCTGGAGAAGAGTATTTACCCTCACCAGTGTTAAAGTTAATCAACTTCTCAAATCGAGTGCAGAGCAGTCATCTTCTTAAGGATTAACCTTGTTGAGTTTGTTAAACTCAAAAGCTATCCTTTCTTTTGTTCCTTGTGGATAAGGGTATTGATCAACGTTGCTCTATGCCTTATCCAATCTGCTATCTCAAAGCAGAGGATTCTACAAATCTTCTTGTCGTTGTTTCCAAGGTATGTCTGAATCATTCTATTAAGGTATTAGACTTTGTCTATCTACCTGTGTCATGATTACATTTGATCTTAAGCACGGTTTGGAAGCCAAGAGATCAAGTGATCATGATTAATGACGATAGAACAACCCTGTACCGGGATTCCCAAGTTTCGAATCTGGAATCCAATGAACCCATGTGTTTGTTTTTGGGCAGCAGTGAAGGAATAGGGGGTCAAAGAAATCTTGGTTGTATGAAATGATATCAGGTTAACCCTTGAGTAAAGCGATAGAGTTTGGAATCAAGTTAATTCTTGACGTTGATTCTATCTCTACTACCCTTATGATATGATACCATCGGGAATGGTCAAATGGGAGAAACATATAGAGAAGTTGCTAAAAGGACTGGTTGGACCAGGTTAAAGAAGTCTAAGTGTTTTCTAAAATTGATTGGCGATTGGATTAACCCGAAATCAGGATTCGGGGCAGGGATACACTTAAGATTGCATTTTGATCTCGATACGGACATTATGAGTAGAAAATAATGCTGTTCGAATTGACTAATGCACCTGTTCTTTTATGAATTATAAGAACGGGACCTTTAGATTATATTTGGATTCGTTTGTGGTTTCTTCTAAGAATCCGGAGGGACATGAGGAACATCTCAGGATTCTGTTGAGAATCCTGCAAGAGGAGTAGTGGTGTGTTAAGCTCGCCAAAGATGAGTTTTGGTTGAGCGAAGTTACGTTCGCAGAGCATGTGATCTTTAAAGAAGAAATTGCGATGGATCCAGCAAAGGTAAGTTTAGTGTTGAAATGGGAACAACCTAAGACTGTGACTGAGGAGAGAAGTTTCTTAGGGCTGGCTGGATATTATCGCTGGATTATTGAGGGATTTTCTACGATCGCATGGCCTTTGGCCAAGTTGACTTGGAAAGATCAACTGATGGTATAGAATGATAGGATGTTGTTTAATTATGGTGGGGTAGTGATGGATTATACCGCAACATAATATGATTAGTCCAAGAGGAATTATGGAAAAAGGTGAATATATTATGATTTAAAACGTTTCAGTGATGAATTCATTGGAATCAAGGTATTAGATTATGATTAAATCCTATTTTGAGTTGGATTGGACGATGTAAAGAAAATGGCTTTTGAAAGTTCTTTGATTTTATTTCTAAAACTATACTTCATAACCGGTTGGAGTTTCTTATAACCGGTTAGAAGCTGAAAGTTTAAAATAAAAATTTATGTCCTTTGTAAAGGAACTTTTGGTATTAGTAGACATCTTCCTCCAATCCAAACTCAATGTCAATCACCTAAGTAAAATTTCAGGAAGGATTTAATGTGATAAAATAACTTAATGCCTTGATTCATCATTGAAATTGATTTAAGGGGATCGAATCATAATACTTATTGACTAATCAAGAGTTAAATTTAAGGAGCTACTTCAATTGGAAAAGATAGAGGATTGAACTGGATGATACAAAAGAGACGATAAGTACTAAGATAAGGAGGTTGTGATTCATGAACAAGTTCGGAGTTCAAAAGCATGAATGACAATAAGAAGAGGAAGAGTTGAATGTAAGATAAAGGCGATAGATGAAGTTTCTTAAAAATTATGGCTTTGAGCACCATTATCATCCTAGCATAGAAAACGTAGTTGTAGACGATTTGAGCTGAAAGGCTATTCATGTAAGTTCAATGATGGTTAAGGAGGTTATTCTGATTGAGGAATTCAGAGACCTAAATCTGGTAACCCAAGAGGAACCCTCTAGTATTAGATTGGGAATGTTGCCAATCACCAACGAATTCCTGAATCGGATTCGTGAATTACAACCAGGAAATGAGGAGTTAGATTTCTATGAAGAGATGAAGGAGATTTAATCTTTAGAATTAAAATCTGAGCTTATGGATACTAGAAAATATATTATGGAAGTAAGGGATTTAGGAGGTGTTTACTGGTACAACTTAGATGAGAAATCCAAAGGCATGAACTTCAAGAATAGATTATGTTCGAACCCAAGTTAGCTATCAACTATCAAGGAATAAGGAATTTCTCGATGTTGGTAAGCATGTATGAGGACTATGGGAAAGTACATGAATTTCATGCGAGAAATATCTAAGTTCAGAATAAAAGAAGGAATGATGAAATACAGGCCCAACTAGAGAAAGAGGAAAAGTAAATGAGAGAATATCAACCACGGGAATATCGAGATTAAGGAATCCTCGATTGAAGAAAAGTGACTAAGGAGGAAATAGGGAAGGGAACACTTGTCCATCTCAAGGTGAAAACTGTGAGGCACATCACTTTGAGTTTAGTTGTGATGTACCTAAGGGAATAGTCAATTTCGATTGCAGGAAGCTGAAGTATTATTCACTGAATCGTCCTCAAGGAAAAGGTGAGAAAGGAATGGACGAATCAAGCACGAGAAGAGTTCACCGGCTGAGATGAGAGTTGAGTGTAATCCTGACGTAGACAACCCAAGCCTGTCTCTTCCTTTGATCTGAGTTAACGTAGTAGAATGTTTTCCATTACGTTAATCTAATCGTTTGAGAATATCAATATCCTGTTGGAAGTTCAACAACAATCATTCTGTGATCAAAACCTTTATCACAGTTGGATGTGATAATATCTGTGGACAGTACAGAAAATAGAGAGATTAGTTATGGCTAGAGAGATTAACAACCACCGGGATAGGACAAATCTTTGTGTCCCCAACGGAAATGTCTCTAGAACTTGACTATCTAACTAAGTCTGATAGTGATAATTACCCTATCTTTAAGTTCATCTAACTTAAAGACCCGTCGTATGATCTTTCTTGTGAAAGATTATATCTAAAAGCGATGATTTTGTTATTAATGGTTTGAATATTAGGACTGATCACCCTAATTTCACAAACTATTAAGGAATAAAGTCATACAAATGTTTCGTTGATCGTGCTCGAGAGATCAGAGTGTACAGCCCAAAAAGATTTTCCAAAAAGTTTATTGGAAAATGCTTTAATTGAAAAATATTTATGTGAAGTGTAAAGAGTATTTCTTTTAAAAGAAATTCTTTCACATAAGAGTTTTTATGCAAAGAATTTTTGTTTAAAGTGAAGGATTTTATTATAAATGTTTCGAAATAAAAGAACTATATCGAAACTCTTTTAAGTGGGGGAGGACCCTAAAGGACAAATTTTTGGGAGCTAGATGAAGTTTTTCAGTATAAAAACACTTTGGGAAAGTGGAAAATTTCAAAAGATGAATTTCGGGAACGAAATTCCTTTTAAGTGGGGGAATAGTGTAACACCCCTAACACCCCTAATTTTATAATTGATTTATATTAGTTTTGAAGGTTTTAATTTTTGTACATTATGTGTTTTATATATAAAAATATGAGATATATTTTTATATGGTTATTTTGTACAAAAATGTGAATATTGTAATTTAGTCCTTGGGTTGGGACCTAATTGCAATATTAAAAAGGTTTTTGAAGAAAGAGTAATTAAATTATTAATTTTTGAATTTTATCAGTATGTAACCGGTTAGAAGGGCTGTGTGACCGGTTACACGATGAACTCAGAAAACTGGGTTAGTGCGTTTGATGAGTAATCACGCGTTTTAACCCAGAATTCGCCACGAATCCCACTCGATTCATGGTGGGAGACGCGTGTCGCTATGCATGAGAGGCCAATTTCTCTATAAATAGTGGAATTGCTGAAGATCAAGGGTTGATTGCTGCAATTCTTGTTGAAGAAGGGTAATTAGGGTTCCAAATTCGTTCTGAGCAATTCGTCTTCTTCTTTGAGAGTTAGAGAGTGAAACACACCTTTCTGGAAAGCTTAAATCAAGAGCTTTCCAGTGATATACACCTTGTAAGTTGAGTGTTCGTGTGGGTGGAGGAATCAAGCTTGGAAGCTAAGAGTTTGAGTCTGAGTCCTGTCTTCTTCCTGTTCTGGAAGCTGAATTTCAGCTTTGATTCTGGTAAGTACAGTCCACCATTAAACCTCAAATCTCTTTGATTCTCTAGTGCATGTTACCTATATTGAGTCCTGATTGCTTTCCCCAATTTATTTGGCCAATTGCTATGTCAAATCATCTGGTCTTTGGACCCTGTTGATAAAAATCGTGGCTGAGAGCAAAACTGTGGATTTAATGGAAATATGTGTTGGAGCCTTTCTCTCTGCAATGTTTTGGATCAAACATGAACCTATGGTAAGGGGGAAGCTTACTATTTGCTAGAATGAGGAAAAACATGTTGGTAAATAGGATGAGTCACCAAGAGACTCTAAGGGCATAGTTGGAATTAGTTTTATGGCTTGGAGGCCAATTTAAGCTCATTTCTGTTTTTGAGCAATCATAATATGATGCATGCAAGCTGTTGTGATGACAATTTCATGACTTAATTGGATATTATGTGAATTGATGCATTAAGTTGTGAAATATGTGCAATTATGTGCAATTTGAGTATCCATATTGAATGCATGCAATATAGATATGTTTATGTGGTTGAACACACTAGTATTAAGGTATGTGAACTCTATTTATGAATGAAATTGGTTAAATTTGAGTATGGTAGAAAATGGTATGAAAAACCTCATTTTTCAGTGTATTTCTGCCTAATCTAACCGGTTAGTCGAAATCTGTAACCGGTTAGAGACTGTCAATTTTCAAAGAAAATGAATTTCTGAAATTGGCTAAATGTCCATACCATTTGTACTCAAGTTTAAGCTAAAATTTCATACAAAGACCAATCTAAAACTATGTGTTGAGCATTGATTGGTTTAGATTGGAGGAGATGAGTTAATACCTTAATACCAAATGATAATTTCAAGAGGAAATTATGCATAAATGAAATTGGATTATGACTTAGATCTTCTGAATGATATTATGTGTTGAACTTGAGGTATTCTGATATGCTAAGGCCTTGTGATTGGATTGAGTAGAGTATTCAAGAAAATATTCTTTGAATATCAGTGGTTTTATAATCAGGTCTGTAATTCTAACCGGTTAGGTGTTGATGTAACTGGTTAGTACCTGAAACATAAAAATAAAAGTTAAGTTATTGAGTAAGGATTTGTTAATACCAATAAGTAATTCTCTCAATCCAGGTCTATGAGCATATGCTAAATTTAAATTCAAAGGTGAATTTTATTGGTAAAGCCATACCTCAAGATATCATTCAGAAGTCGTGGTTTCTAAGTCATAATAATGGAATTAAAGGGAACACGACCCTGTACTCTAGGAGTACTAAACTGATGCAACCTACTTGATGACACATTCCGGGAATGTGGCCATTGTCTGGGACATGGTTTCTTGGACACGTTCTGGGAACGTGATGCACACTCTGGGAGTGGTGCTTGATTTTATTCCAAGTATGGTTTGCGATACGTTCTGGGAACGTATGTTAGTGTTCTGGGAACACATTGGTATAATAATGGAATTAAAGATAAAACCAACCTTGATGATTGTGCATTCATATAGAATGGAAGTTTGGTTGGTAGGAACGTTTATCATGTTCTGGGAATATGAGGAGGGTACTCCAGGAGTACCAAATTGTAACCTACTTGATGACACATTATAGATATGTGGCCAGTGTCTGGGACCTGGTTATATACGTTCTGGGAACGTATGATAGTGTTCTGGGAACACATTGATAAGCAACCTACTGGATGACACATTATAGATATGTGGCCAGTGTCCGGGACTTGGTTTTTATACGTTATGGGAACGTATGCGTTCTGGGAACGTGAAGCACCTCTAGGAGTGATTGTTATTTATCCAAGTATGGTTTGCTACACGTTCTGGGAACGTGATGCACACTCTGGGAGTGAATGCTTATCATCAAAGTATGGTTTGACATTACGTTCTGGGAACGAATGTCAGTGTTCCGGGAACACAACGGTGTATTGCATGGACGTCCAAAATGGACTTTTAGAGGCCTCAGTTGTGGAAGGAAATCATGCATCATGCCACCTGCATTAAAATAATTATTATGATTAACCGGGTGTGCTCATATGATTATGCATCATGATTTGCTACATGTTGACTTGTGGATGTTAGTTTTATTCTCATTTAATTATGAGAATATGTATAGCTAACCCCCATGCCCTTATTAGGTGTTGATCGTGCATCTAGCTTGCACAAGAATCAGTAAGGGGAGATGTCCCTTAGGTGCTTGCAGAGTGTAGAAAATGTGGGTTGGGAACCCGTTGTGCAGATATCGAGGATCCGACCAGAAGGATGTTTGGACAAGGGACCAGTGACCAGCTCTATGACATTTCTATTTTTAATAGAATTTATATGATACATATTTTATGAAAAAGGTATCATAAAAGGAATTCAGTTTCATCATAATACTTATTTGATAATAGTGGACTTGTTACACTTGATATATTTTGGGAGGGTAATATGGTGATTTTACTATGTTTCCGCAAACTCTGATTTTACTAGTCACCTTCATTATTAATCAAGTGTTTATGAAAATAAATTTTCCAGGGAAGGGATAATTTCTTATTTTCAGATCTTTCTCCAACGATAACAAGTCCAAGAATTCTTAAACTTATTACTTTTCTTATAAAGTAAGATGATATACAAGGAGTGTTACATTTTTATGGTATCAGAGCAATGGTCCTGACTCTTGGTCCTTGGGTGTGTGGTCCAATACGCTGGTCATCGATATCTGCAATGTTTCTTGGGGAGTATGCTTTCATATACTTCCAAACTAGAGCTAAGGTTATGAGTAATGGCTCTAGATAAGTAGCTTATTTTGTTATTAAGAAGTGTTCTATGTAGTCTAAGTAGAAGTATGATAGTGTGTAATATATGATTAATTGTTTTTGGCTTGGTAGTTCATTATATCGTTGTAGAAACTGCTTCCCTATTTTATTGTGTAATACTCACCTCCTTACCATTTTTCAGGTACTGAGCTGGAGTATGCACCAGGACCGGCCGAGCAGAATTACTCTCCCTCACAGGGAGAGTAGGGTTGTTAGGGGAGGATAGCATATTATGGACCTAAGCCTCAAATATTATTTTGATGTGAATTTATTGTATATATTTTTGGTTGAGGCTTAGGATGTTTTGTTTTTGGTATAGTTACATGTTTTGATTATGGATTTTCAAACTTTGTCTTTCCGCTGATACTCTGACATACTTGATGCAAACTACTATTCTTTTGGAGCCCATTGGGCCTTGATGTGGTTTATATATTTGATACGAATTCCTGCAGGCTACTGGATATATATTTTTGATAATGTTTTTCACAGGTTAAATTTTGGTATTGTCCGAAAAACAAACAAAACTCCATCTGTTTGACGGTTGATTTTTAATAAAATAAAAGTAATTTTTAAGTCCTCATTTTTACTTATGGGGAATTAAGGGTAGTAAATATAGGGTGTTACATTTATGGTATAAGAGCAGTTTCTCCTCGGCCTTGGAGTTATGCATACTCCAATGATTACTCACCTAGCGAGAAATCGATGCTCATAGCAATAGTTTTGTAGGGTCTGCCGACCATATACGGAACCATGTCTTATTAAAGGGATTCTCTAAGGGCACTGCCCTCGGTTTATTTAGCATAAAAGTCCTTCGCACGGACTCATGTACTCCGAGCATGCCAAAGGGCCAGGCTCAGACTTGATGGAACCGAGCCTTGCAATCGGCCCCCCTTCCATCAGGCTTGGGACTCTAGGACCGAGACATACCATCGGCTCGTGGATAAGATCAAGCTCACCGAGGCTTCTTATCCCTTCCGCAAATCTCTCCTAGATTCTCGCAACAGCCTAGACATGAGATCTTCAGCAGATCCTAACCAGATTCTAAAAGCATAATCCTCCGATATTATCTCCCAGAATCCTGGTTCAGCACAGCTCTGATACAGGGCCTAAACGGCCCATATCAGCCTTCTACAAACCCTATAAATAGCTTATCACAGCTAGGGTTTCGGGTACGTACTCTCATCCCTAAGTTGACACTCTGCACACACACGCTGACTAGGGAGACCCTGCTTTTCCCAACTGGAACTGCAGAAATACCACAAGTCATACATTAATACTTGATCTTCTCATGGGCTCCTGGTTTCCATAATCTTGAGCACTTAGAGGGTTAAGGACATCTAGTGTTCAAGGACACTACATTGGCGCCGTCTGTGGGAAACGAATAACTAGTATTCCCACGTCCACTGTTCTCATGGCAAACGATAAAGGTAATCAAGGAGATCTCCGCCGTCGCCTCCGGGGGAGGCCACCTAAGAACAGGGGAAACGTTAGGGACAGAATCGCCCCAGGAGGGCCAACTGAAGGCAATCAGGCTGATGTTCCTCCAGTTCCGCCGGTTCAAACAGTTCAGGCACAAGCCACTGTCCCTCCCCTCATTGAGGGCGGCGGAGGGCGATCTAACCCCCGCACTGTTCCTGATGGCCATGTTTCAGAATGGCATGATACTGCAGATTCTGGACCACATCAATCTCGGAGGCCCCCTGCTGGATTACGAACGAATGAGGATCGGCGAGTTGAGCGTTCCGCTCGTCGTGATCATTCCCGAGCCGAGCGATCCGACAAGGAAATACCTCACTTGACTAGGGGTCACTTCGGAATGCTCCAAGGTGGCCAACGTTCTGAAATAGAGGGTAGATCTTACATGACTACCTCTTCGCTCGAAGGAGAGAAGAGTCAATCATGGAAATTTTGAGAACTCAGACTTCCCTGATTGAGAAACAGAACCAGGCTATTGCTGCTCTTCAGCAGCCGAGCATGGCAAGAACAACCGAGCATGGCCCTCACGTGGCTCTCGGTAACCCGAGCAATCTTCCTCCACCCTTACCCCTCAACCCGAACATGGTTCCTGAGCGTGTTACTGGGGAACCTCATCCTGAACATCCTTTCACAGTTGAGATTATGGCATTCCAAACCCCGCAGACTTATGTGGGCCATCAAAATATCCCTCGGTACACTAAGACAACTGATCCGATGGACCACATTGCGGCATACGAGTCTTCCATGATGTTTTATGAAGGAGGGTATTTCATGAAGTGTCGCGCTTTCTAAATGACTCTGGGATCGGCACCTTTGAGATGGTTCAATTCCCTACCTGCTTATTCAATTCACTCTTCGGCCGAGCTTAGAAGAGCATTCCTGAATAGATACACAGCCAGTATGTCACAGCCAAAATCAAATCATTCATTAGCTGGAGTCGCACAGAGACCTGACGAGTCTCTACGCGACTACCTAGCTCGGTACCAACAAGAGGCCAGTGGCATATCAGGTCTGCAATCTGGAGTATTTGTTCTTTTGCTCACTCAAGGGTTGCGAGATGGAGATTTCAAGGATTGTTTGATTGGAGAACCACCAAAGGATATGGCCGAGCTCAGGGAAAGTGTAACACCCTATTTATTCTACCCTTAGCTACCCTTATTTTGAAATTAGCAATTTGAAATTTTCTTTTAAACTTAATTCACTTATAAAAATCTCCCGTCAACCGGACGGAGTTTCCTTTGTTTTCATAGCTTTCCCCAAAATAAATTTAACCTGTCACCTGTTAAAGTCAAAATATTCATTTCATACAATAAGCCAGCAGGGCCAAAACATAACATAAACAGTGTGCAGGGGCGACATTACATCAGTTCTAGAAAATATATACAAGTTGTGGAACATTTAAGTTTTCACAAAAATACCAAACTAGCATTTGTTACATCAACCACATATTTCATTTTCCCCAAAAATAAAAACCCTTGACCGACATTCAGTCCCCTACTAAACTTCACATTCCACGAGGTGGAATGTTGTCCTGCTCGGCCATGTCCTGTGCCTGCTCTTCCCCGGCATCTGCAAAATATAACAAGAAGGGTAGCATTACACAGAACTTAGGAAAGTACACTCTAAGTAGACATAGAAAGTAACCAAGCACACTATTATACCTTGCTACCTTACCAATCATTTCCTATTAAGTTACTAACTGATTTTCTACCTATTAGAATTATTCACACCCTAAAGACAAGTCATAATCTATTTCATTGATCTCCCTATTGTTTTCATTCACCACTTATTCATATTCTATTTCATTGATCTCCCTATTGTTTTCATTCATCATTTATTACTCACTTCATATTAGAGGGTCTTATTAATTTATTATTTTCCACTTCGCATAGGAAGGGTCATAATTCTAAAAATGTAATTCTCACTCCTGCCTAAAGAGTAAGCGGAGGGTCTTGTTCTCGCTTCACTTACGTAGCAAACGAAGGGTCATGATACTGTATACATTCCACTCTTTTATGGAGGGTCCTGATAATATCCACTCCCTTATGGAGGGTCATGATAAGATATACTCCACTCCTCTATGGAGGGTCATGATGATTATCCACTCCCTTATGGAGGGTCCGGATAATATCCACTCCCTTATGGAGGGTCATGAAGATATCCACTCCTTTACAGAGGGTCATGGTAATATCCACTCCCTTATGGAGGGTCATGATGATGTATAAATTCCGCTCCTTTATAGAGGGTCATGATTATATAATTTCCCGCTCCGCATAGGGAGGGTCATGAATGTATCCTCTCCATTTTGGAGGGCCCATAGATAATACTCAATATCATGCTCATTTATTCATACTGTTTAATGACCTTCTTCTCTAACCATTGATCTTTTTCTGGATTTCTTTACCATTCACCTAATTTCCTTCTTACTTCCGTTAACTGCATTTTACTCTTCATCATCATTCATGTTTGATGAGCATTTTATTTCCCATTTTTACTTGCATTATTTTACTCCTATTATTGATACTTGTTGCCTATTTGACATTGTTTAGCTTGATTTAGTGATTTAGAGTTTATTGTTCTCATCAAGTATCAATTGTTTAATTTGGGATTATTTAGCCTAATTAATTCTATTTCTATTTTCAGGTCATATTTGGCACAAGGGATTTTTGGACATTTTGGGAATGAAGATTTAATTTTGGAAGAGAAGATATATGATGAAGTGAAGATTGTAATCTATCTTTAGGATTAGTTGAGATTTAGTTATATCTTTTAAGATTTAGATTTTATCTATAGGATATTTTTAGATTTAATTTAGAGATAAGCTTTCCTTAGGATTTGGGCCCATGATTTAGGCCCGTTTTGTGATTTAAAAAGCCAAATTCGTGTAAACCCTGGAGAGACCTTCCATTCACGTTTTTTTTTACATTCTCTCTCATAGAGAAGGCTTAGTTTTGCTCTCCAAGCTTGTGGTGGCTGCTAGGGTTTCTCTCTCTTCCCTTTCTACACGTTTTTTGGTATTTTTCTTCATGGAAGGCTAAACTCTTAGGTTAAATCCCTTTGGTAATGTATCACATACTCTTGAGGTTTTGTTCTTAATGCTATTTCGTTTTTATTCACTGTTTTCATGCTTATTGATATGTTATGGTTCGCTTAGTTCCATTGTATAGAGATAATCCATGTGTATGAATGCTTAATTTATGCAAACTCGTAAAAACTCCATGCTATGGCTTTTAATGCTTAATTAGAGGTTTGGGTTTTGGGGTGAGAATTGAATTTTTGCTTAGTATTTAATTCTCACGAGTTGGACAGTGAAGAGGAAAGAAATTGATCTTTTGTGACCGATGATAGAGTTGTGAACGCGAGCCAAAGGGGTATATCCGCTTTTCCTTATCTGTTTCTTCGTTTTGATTTAATTCTGTTTTGATTTCAATTATTCAATATTCAATACAAAAAAAAAACCCCCCTGTTTTCTATGCATACTATGTGTTCGACCTTTTGCTTGTTAAGATATTCCTTGGGAGACGACCTAGGAGTCACTTCCTAGTACTATACTTAAACTGTTTTTATTTGTATCGGGTACGGCCTCGATCAAATTTGGCGCCGTTGCCGGGGAATATCGGTTCTTGCCAAAGGTCATTAGTAGTTAGTTAGTGTCGTAGTTAGTATAGTTATTATAGTGTGTCGTGTCTGATTTAGGGTCTAGTAGTCAATTCTGATAACCGGTTGAAGTTGCACTGTTTGCTGTTTTGCTATTTTGTTGCAATTAGTGTATTTGATTGATTCTGTGGTTGCTAGTTCACATAGTTGTGGGTGGAATTTTTCCACGAAAATTTATATCCACACTACTTTTATCATATAAAAAGGTGTCGAGGCACCACGATCACTCAGATCATCACTGGTTGTGAGTTCCAGAAAAATTTTCCAAGTTTTAGCAGCACTTTCTTCAAATCGTCGCAACTTTTGACCCGTAACTCGGAATTTGACGAATTTTATATCAAATCGAAGGGAATTTTCTGAATATTCTGATTTTTCTCCCTTTGTTAGAAAACTCCTTTGTCTGGATCCTGAAAAAGCCGTTTTACTATTTCTTTTTTATTTTACAAGTTTTATTTTCTTAGTTTTTGGTCTCTGATTTAATTGTTTGACTTGGTTCCCTTTTGAATTTTGTCCTCAAACTTTTTGTGGTATGTTTTCATGATTTTAGGGTGCTGAAAAAAATAAAGAAAAAATTTTAAAAAAATAAAAAATTTTGTTGCCTATTTTGGTCATGTATATTAGTGACAGTTTGCTATGCTTAATGGTGTTCTGTTCAGTACATGACTAGGGGCAACCCAAGCTACTTTCATCCATATAACCCTGAAATTGATAGAACTTATCACAGACTAGTTAGACAAAATAGGAACCAGTCCATAGGTAGTGAGTCTATTGAGTCTTTACATAGTGAGTCTGCTTCTTTTTCTTCTATTCCTATAAATTCTGATTCTTATTCTGATTATTCTGAAAATATGGCTCAACCTCCACCACGTGAGAGGACATTGAGGGAGCTGGCTGCACCTGATTTCACTATTGAAGATTTGTGCATCCAGTATCCCGATGACCCGTATGAGCTAAGGTCTGGACTAATTCATTTGTTGCCCAAGTTTAATGGTCTTGCAGGTGAGGATCCTCATAAACATCTCAAGCAGTTCCATATTGTCTGTGCTACTATGAAACCACATGATGTGCAAGAGGATCATGTTTGTCTTAAGGCATTCCCACACTCCCTAGAGGGGCTAGCCAAGGATTGGTTGTACGATCTGGCCCCTGGTTCTATCACAGTCTGGGATGACCTGAAGAGGGCATTTTTGGAGAAATTCTTCCCTGCATGCAGAACAACAGCAATCCGAAAGGATATATCAGGCATCAGGCAACAAAGTGGAGAAAGTCTCTATGAGTATTGGGAGAGATTCAAGAGATTGTGTGCGAGCTGCCCCCACCATCAGATCTCAGAGCAGTTGCTTATTCAATATTTCTATGAAGGTCTCAACCTCATGGAGAGAAACATG
Organism: Crotalaria pallida; assembly: GCA_037953625.1. Classification (NCBI taxonomy): domain Eukaryota; kingdom Viridiplantae; phylum Streptophyta; class Magnoliopsida; order Fabales; family Fabaceae; genus Crotalaria; species Crotalaria pallida. The sequence continues at coordinate 33,881,186 of CM075653.1, forward strand.
CTTGATGCTGCAAGTGGTGGTGCCCTAGGAGACATGACACCTTTAGAAGCCAGAGTCAAGATTGAGAAGATGGCTTCCAATTGTCAACAATTCCATGCAAGGGGCAACAGCGATGCAATCATAGTGAGAGGAGTGAATGATGTTGGCACAAGTTCTGGTAAGGTTGAGAAGCTTGAACAGAAGATAGATTCACTTACAACTTTGGTCACTCAATTAGCCATCAACCAGAAGAAGTTGTCCCTGCCTGCTAGATTATGTGGCATATGCACATCCGCTGAGCACCCCACAGATGCATGCCCTTCTGTGCAGCAGCAACCAACGACTGGTGCTGACCAACCTGAGGCATATGCCGCCAACATCTTCAACAGTAGAAACCAGCAGCCACAGAACTTTGATCTCTCTACCAATAGATACAACCCTGGTTGGAGGAACCATCCCAACCTGAGATGGTCTGATCAGCAGCAGCCTTCATTGGAAGAGCTGATGAAACAGATGACCATGCAAAATCTCCAATTCCAACAGGAAACTAGAGCATCCATTCAAAGACAAGAGGCCTCCATTCAATCTTTGACCAATCAGATGGGACAGATGGCAACAGCAATCAACACTATGCAATCTCAGAATTCTAACAAGTTGCCATCCCAAACAGTGATCAATCCAAACCAGAATGTGAATGCCATTAGTCTAAGGTCAGGGAAGCAGATTGTCACACCCACACCAGAATCTGACCTCAACAAAGATGATCTAGTTTCAACCAACAAGAAGAGCCAAATGGTCGAGGAGAGTGAGCACACAAGTACCAGAAAATCCCATCCAGCTCAGCCTTCCACAAGCACAACACCTGCTGCTGCCCAACAACCACCCCCCATTCCTCTTCCTTTCCCACCAAGGGGGGTGACTCAAAGCAAGAAAATGGAAGAGATTGACAAAGAGATACTTGACACATTCAGGAAGGTGGAAGTCAACATACCCCTTCTTGATGCAATCAAGCAGATTCCAAGGTATGCAAAGTTCTTGAAGGATCTATGCACACACAAACGGAAGCTCAAGGGCAATGAGAGGATCAGCATGGGAAGAAATGTCTCTGCTCTTATAGGTAAACCCGTCCCTCATATTCCTGAAAAGTGTAAGGATCCTGGAACTTTCTCTGTGCCTTGTATCATAGGTAATACTAAATTTGAGAATGCTTTGCTAGATTTAGGAGCATCTATTAATGTTATGCCTATGTCTGTTTTCAAGTCTCTTTCACTTGGACCCCTTCAACCTACGGGTGTGGTTATTCACTTGGGAAATAGATCTACTGCCTACCCCGCAGGTTTGATAGAGGATGTCCTGGTTCGGGTTGAAGAGTTTATCTTTCCTGCTGATTTTTATATTCTTGATATGGAAGAGGACACCTCTCGTAGTGCTGTCCCTATCATATTAGGGAGACCATTTTTGAAAACAGCACGAACCAAGATAGATGTGCATGCAGGTACACTTTCCATGGAATTTGATGACAGTGTGGTTCGATTCAATATTTTTGATGCTAGGAAACATTTTTCTGATGACCACTCTGTTTTTCATGTTGACTTGATTGATGATCTGATTGATGAGCATGTTCTAGACTTTTTGCATGATTATGATTTGCCATCTTTCACTAGCTCATTTACTTGTTCTGCATGTTCTGATTCCGAAATGTGCACTGCATGCATTGAAATTGACCAGTTTTTAAATTCTGCTACTGCATCTGTTGATTCATATGATATAGATTCAGATCATGCTAACCCCATTTCTGTTTTGCATGAGTCTAATTCACTTGTTCAGGTGCAGGCGGCAGAATCCAATTCTGCTGCTCCTTTAGTTCCATCTGTGATGCAGGCACCTTTATTGGACCTGAAGCCCCTTCCTCCTCATCTCAAATATGCTTACTTGGAGGCTGAGCAGAAACTTCCAGTGATCATCTCTACCTCCCTTTTTGTTGATCAAGAGAAGAAGCTGCTGGATGTGATTAGAGCAAACAACAGGGCAATAGGATGGACTTTGGCAGACATACCTGGTTTTAGCCCCTCCATGTGCATGCATCGGATTTTATTGGAGGATGGGGCTAAACCAGTGAGACAACCCCAGAGACGGTTGAACCCCCAGATTCTTGATGTGGTGAAGAAAGAGGTCACCAAGCTGCTGCAAGCTGGCATTATCTACCCCATTTCAGACAGCACTTGGGTAAGCCCGGTTCAAGTAGTTCCCAAGAAGTCTGGGGTGACAGTTGTCAAAAATGAGAAGGATGAGCTGATTCCCACTAGAGTGCAGAACAGTTGGAGAGTCTGCATTGATTATAGGAAGCTCAACCAGGTGACCCGCAAGGATCACTTTCCTCTTCCCTTCATTGATCAGATGTTGGAGCGCCTGGCAGGTAAATCTCACTATTGCTTCTTAGATGGTTTCTCTGGTTATTTCCAAATCTGTATTGCACTAGAGGACCAACATAAGACTACATTTACCTATCCTTTTGGTACATTTTCTTATAGGAAGATGCCTTTTGGCCTATGTGATCGAGGCCGTACCCGATCAAAATAAAAGGTGTTTATTCTGTAGTACTAGGAAGGTGATCCTAGGTCGTTTCCCAGCGAATATCGGTCTAGGCAAAGTATCAAACACGTAGTGTGCAGTAAAATGGGGGGGTTTTTGTGTGTGACAAATGTGAAGAACAAAACATAAACAGAATATAAAAACTAAGAAAATCAGAAACAAAAGCGGGCAAACCCCTTTGGCTACGTACACTACTCAATCCTAGCTCACTAAAGATCGATTCCTCTCCTCTCCTCTGTCCAACTCGTGATAACCAAATACTAAGCGAAAATTCAGTTATCACTCCAAACCCTAACTTCTAATTAAGCATCAGAAACCAGAATTGGAGTTTTTACGAGTTAATACAAATTAAGCATTTATATTCATGTATTATCTCTACGAAATGGAATTAAGCAAACCACTACACATCGATAAACATGAAAACAGAGAAGAGAAAATGAAATTGCATTAATAACAAGAGCTCAAGAGTAGATAATACAATACCAAAGGGATTAACCCTTGAAGTCTAGCCTTCCATGGCCATAAATGAAGAAAAACGAGTAGAAATGGGGAATAACAAAACCCTAGCAGCCACCACCACTTGGGAGAGCCAAGAGAGAAGTTCTAACCTAGAGAGAGAGTGAGAAATCTGAAAATGGGAGTGTGTCCTGGGGGTTACACGAATTTCCCCTCTTTAGTCATGAAAATGGGCCTAAAACATGGGCCCAAGTCCTAAGAAACACTATTCTAAAAATTACAATTAAAAAGGGACCTAAATGCAAATTACAATCTTCACTTCAATGCTTCAATCTTCATTTCCAAACATCCCAAAGTGTCCTTGTGCCAAATATTACCTGAAAATAGAAATAGAATTAATTAGGCTAAATAATCCCAAATTAAACAATATTCGGAATATTAGTCCAATAAACTCAAAATCACTAAATCAAGCTAATCAATGTCAAATGGGCAACAAGTATCAATAATAGGAGTAAAATAATGCAAGGAATAATGGGAAATAAAATGCTCATCAAATACCCCCACACTTATCCTTTTGCACTCCTGGGCAAAACCAAAAGATAGGACTATGAAGATCAATATGCACCAAAGTGAATCATGCAACAAGATGACTACAACTAAGAAATGCTAACCTAAGAGATTACATACTTCACAATGAATTCTAGGAAATGCAAAGAAATGGGCAAACTCAAGCACACAAAATGGTTAAGGATCAAAGAGTCAAAGCATCCGCGAACATCATCCAATTACTTCAAGTATGCAAAGAAACCAATGACATCAAGAGGATAGTCACAAAGATGATAGAAACTCACAAGGATCACTCAAAAGTGTTTACACTCAAGTGTTTGGGGTTAATCATTATTTACACTCAAGGCACATCATGAAAAACAAACACAACCATAAGCTTGACAAGCCTCTAACATCAACCATCAACACACATGCACAAAATGATCAAAAGGTCTTTTAAGGGTTGTAATGGGGCCAAGGACAAGGTAGGATAAAAATATGGGAATGTAGCTAAAACCAAGGGAATAGAGGAGCAATGGGGAATAAGTAAAAAGTAAGCAAAATCCACCCCAAAATCAACAACCACTAATTCCAATCCTCTTTGCCTCAACAACCTTTTATTCACTTTTTTTTCTTTTTTTTTTCTTTTTATTTTTGCATTTTTTTTTGTATTTTTGTCTTCTATTTTTTTTTTGTTTTTGAGAGATATACAAAAAGAAAAGAAGAAACAACACAAATGGCATAAAGATGAAGCCATAACTATAACAACCAATGAGGCAAAACCAAGAACTCAACCAATTAAAGCATAAAGCACACTTCTTACCTAATACCCATTCCCAAAACAATTCCAAAGCTCCAAAATTCCCTAAGGTTAGGACAATCATGGTTTTTCAGTCATAGGCTTGTAATGAGCTAAAGAACAAGGAAAGGGATAAAAAGGCTCAAAGGGGCTAGCAAAGGATACATTCATTCAAGGTAGGCTCATATGGCTAGTAGCTTATTCAAGAAAGAAAGTGCCTAAATCATTTCAAAATGTGCATGAGCAATCAAGTATCAACAAGAGTCAAGTCAAGTTCTAGAGTGCAAGTAATCCAGAGTGCAATCACACATGACAGAAAATTAGGTGGCATATATAGCAATCCACCCACAATTAAGGCTCAAATCCTCACAAAAGGGACAATTCTATCACAGTGTTACCACCTCTTAATTATCAAAAGCAACTTTACACACAGAAATGCATGAATTCAAACACGAGATACCAAAACTCTACTAAAATGAAGCAAAAAACATGCAAGAAAATGCCCAAAACTAAGCAAAACCTAAAAAAAATCAAATCAAAATATGCAACCTAAACTACTCTCCCCCCACACTTAAATCACACATTGTCCTCAATGGAACACAAATAGCAGAATCAGACAGATATAGACAAGTGTAATAAAAAGAGTAAGGAAGGAGAAAAGGAGACTCCCTAAGTCATGGTTGTTCAAAAGTGGGGTCGACCAATGAGGCCTCCTCCACAGGTGCATCATCCAAAGAAGGGGTGGTTAGGAAAGGCTTGAGTCGGTGGCCATTGACTTTGAAGCTCTTGTTTGTGGACTCACTCTTGATCTCCACAGTGCCATAAGGAAACACTTGGGTGACTACAAACGGTCCAATCCATTTAGAGCGGAGCTTTCCACTCATGAGTCCAAGCCTAGAGTTGTAGAGCAAAACTTTTTGACCAACCAAGAACTCCTTTCTGGAAATGGAGTTATCATGAAGCTTCTTGGTCTTCTCTTTGTAGAATTTGGAGTTCTCATAGGCCTCCAAGCGGATCTCATCTAGCTCACTCAACTGCAGCTTCCTCTCCTCACCCGCTTGATCAAGAGCTAAGTTACATTGCTTCACAGCCCAATATGCACGGTGCTCTATCTCCACAGGCAGGTGGCACGCCTTACCAAAGACAACCCGATAGGGTGACATCCCTATGGGTGCCTTGTAAGCGGTCCGATGGGCCCACAGAGCATCCTCCAATCGTGTGCTCCAATCCTTTCTATTAGGCTTCACCATCTTCTCCAAAATCCGCTTGATCTCTCTATTTGAAATCTCAGCTTGCCCGTTGGTTTGGGGGTGATAGGGTGTAGAGACTTTGTGCACAACCCCATACTTCTTGAGCAAAGCTTGTATGGATCTATTGCAGAAGTGTGTGCCTTGGTCACTGACTATGGCTCTAGGTATGCCAAACCTGCAAAGGATATTAGACCTGACAAAATCTACAACAACCTGAGCATCATTAGTCCTGGTGGCCTTAGCTTCCACCCATTTGGATACGTAATCCACAGCAAGTAAGATATAATAAAAACCAAAAGAAACAGGAAAGGGGCCCATGAAATCTATACCCCAGACGTCAAACACCTCACAAAACAACATAGGTTGTTGCGGCATCTGTTGCCTCCAAGATAGGGCGCCTCCTGCTCTTTGACACTGCTCACACGAGCTGCAGATGTTGCTCGCATCCTTGAAAATGGTAGGCCAATAAAATCCAGAATCCAGCACCTTTCGTGCTGTCCTTTGAGTACCAAGGTGGCCTCCCACTGGTGAAGCATGGCAAAATTGGAGAACCGATTGGATCTCCTGGTCTGGAATGCACTTGCGAATGACCTGATCACTGCAAAAACGCCATAAATAGGGGTCATCCTATACATAATGCTTGGCATCGCTCTTTAATTTGTCTCTTTGAGCTTTGGATGCCAAGGCAGGAAAAACAGAAGCAACCAGATAATTAACAATGTCTGCAAACCAAGGAGTTTGGGGAAGGGGATGGGAAACATGTAAAGATAAAAGCTGCTCATCCGGGAAGTCATCCCGGATAGGAAATGCATCCTCCTCTCTCTCTATCCTGCTCAAGTGGTCTGCGACAAGGTTATGCGCACCACTCCGATCCTGAATCTCAAGATCAAACTCCTGGAGGAGCAACATCCACCTAATCAACCTAGGTTTGGAATCTGTCTTTTTCAAAAGATACTTCAGAGCAGCATGATCAGTGTACACTACAACCTTAGAACCAAGCAAATATGATCTAAACTTGTCAAGTGCAAAAACAATAGCCAAAAGTTCTTTTTCAGTTGTTGTGTAATTAACCTGTGCTGCATCTAAAGTCCTAGAAGCATAATAAATCACATGCGACAGCTTACCAACCCTTTGGGAGAGAACTGCTCCCAAAGCATAATTTGAAGCATCAGTCATGAGCTCAAATGGGAGGGTCCAATCAGGTGGTTGGATGATGGGAGTGGTGGTCAGTGCTTTCTTCAATTCATCAAATGCCCTCTTGCATTGGTCTCCAAATTCCCATGGGGCATCCTTTTGAAGCAACTTGGAAAGAGGAAGGGCAATGTTGCTAAAGTTCTGAATAAACCTGCGATAGAAACCTGCATGACCAAGAAAAGAACGCACCTCTCGCACGCAAGAAGGGTAAGGCAAATGTGATATTACATGCAGCTTAGCAGGGTCAACTTCTATGCCCTTGTGCGAAACAATGTGCCCTAAGACTATGCCTTGTTCTACCATGAAGTGGCATTTTTCAAAATTCAAGACAAGGTTAGTCTCAATGCACCTGTTAAGCACCTTAGTCAAATTATCAAGACATGCATCAAATGAGGAGCCATAAACACTAAAATCATCCATGAAGACCTCTATGCAATGCTCGAGCAAGTCAGCGAAAATACTCATCATACATCTTTGAAATGTGGCAGGAGCATTGCATAGGCCAAAAGGCATCTTTCTATATGCAAATGTGCCAAAAGGACAGGTAAATGTGGTCTTATGTTGGTCCTCTGGTGCAATGCAAATTTGAAAATAACCAGAGAATCCATCTAAGAAGCAATAATGAGATTTACCTGCCAGGCGCTCCAACATCTGATCAATGAAGGGGAGAGGGAAATGATCCTTGCGAGTCGCCTGGTTGAGCTTTCTGTAATCAATGCAGACTCTCCAACTGTTCTGCACTCTAGTGGGAATCAGCTCATCCTTCTCATTTTTTACAACTGTGACACCAGACTTCTTGGGGACAACTTGCACCGGGCTCACCCAAGTGCTATCTGAAATTGGGTAGATGATACCCGCTTGGAGCAGCTTGGTGACCTCTTTCTTAACCACATCAAGAATCTGGGGGTTCAATCGTCTTTGGGGTTGTCTCACTGGTTTAGCCCCATCCTCCAACAAAATGCGGTGCATGCACATGGAGGGGCTAATTCCAGGAATATCCGCTAAAGTCCATCCAATTGCCCTCTTGTTCTTTCTTATCACATCCAGCAGTTTCTCCTCTTGATCAACAGAAAGTGAGGTAGAGATGATCACTGGGAGTTTCTGCTCATCCTCCAAGTAAGCATATTTGAGATGAGGAGGGAGGGGCTTCAGGTCCAATGAGGGTGCCTGCATAATAGATGGAACTAAAGGGACAGCAGAAATGGATTCTGCTACCTGCACCTGAACAAGTAAATCAGACTCATGCATAACAGATATGGGGTTAGGGTTAGCATAATCTGAATCTATAACATATGAATCATCAGATGCAGTAGCAAAGTCTAAAAACTGGGCTATTTCAGTGCATGCGGTGCACCATCCAGAGTTAGTGCATGATGGACAAGTAAATGAATCAGTGAAAGATGGCAATTCAAAATCATGATGCAAAAAGTCAAGCATATGCTCATCTATCAAATCATCAAGCAAGTCCACATGGAAAACAGAGTGATCCTCAGGAAAATGTTTCATAGCATGGAAAATGTCAAATCGGATCACACTGCCATCAAACTCCATGGAAAGTGAACCTGAATGCACATCTATCTTGGTTCGGGCTGTTTTCAAAAATGGCCTCCCCAAAATAATAGGAACAGCATTACGGGGAGAGTCATCTTCCATATCAAGTATGTAAAAATCAGCAGGGAAGATCAACTCTTCAACCCGAACCAAGACATCCTCTATCAAACCTGCGGGGTGGGCAGTACTTCTATTTGCCAATTGAATCACTACACCCGTAGGTTGAAGAGGTCCAAGAGAAAGAGACTTAAAAACAGACATAGGCATGACATTTATGGATGCTCCTAAATCTAGCATAGCATTTTCAAACTTAACATTGCCTATGATGCAAGGTATAGAGAAAGTTCCAGGATCCTTACATTTTTCAGGAATGTGAGGGACAGGTTTACCTATGAGAGCGGAGACATTCCTTCCCATGCTTATCCTCTCATTGCCCTTGAGTCTTCTCTTATGAGTGCACAACTCCTTAAGGAACTTCGCATACCTTGGAATCTGTTTTATTGCATCAAGAAGGGGTATGTTGACTTCCACCTTCCTGAATGTGTCAAGAATGTCCTTGTCCACCTCTTCCACCCTTTTGTTTTGAGGCACTCTTGGTGGGAATGGAAGAGGAACAGGAGGAGGTTGTAGGACAACAGCAGGGCTTGTGGTTGAAGTCGAGGAGGGTTGAGTTGGATGATTCTCTTTGGTGCTAGCATGCTCACCTTCATCTACCACTTGGCTCTTCCCTTTAGAGGAAGCTAGAGCATCATTGTTGAGGTTAAGTTGTGGTGTGGGTGTGACAATCTGCTTTCCCGACCTCAGGTTGATGGCACTCACATTCTGATTCTGAGGGTTGATCACAGTTTGGGATGGCAACTTGTCAGAATTTTGAGATTGCAAGTTGTTGAGAGAAGTTGCCATTTGACCCATCTGATTTGTCAAAGTCTGAATGGATGCCTCTTGTCTCTGAATGGATGCTCTAGTCTCTTGTTGAAATTGGAGGTTTTGCATGGTCATTTGCTTCACCAACTCCTCCAAGGTAGGTTGGTTGGATGGAGGGGCTGATGGTGCAGGATGAACCACTTGCTGCTGTTGGTGCCTTTGCTGCTGGATTGGAGGAGGTACATATGGTGGTCTACTCGGTCCAGCGGTGTTCTGAAATGGAACATTAGGAGGAGGTTGTTGTTGTTGATCAGACCACTTCAGATTGGGATGGTTCCTCCATCCAGGGTTGTATCTATTGGAAGAGAGGTCATGATTATGTTGTTGTGGGCCTCTATTGTTGTATATGTTTGCTGCATAGGCCTCGGGTTGGTCACCACTTGTCATCGGCTGTTGCTGCTGAAGGGAAGGGCATGCATCTGTGGGGTGCTCAATGGATGTGCATATGCCACACACTCTAGCAGGAAGTATCATCTTTTTCTGATTGACAGCCAATTGTGTGACCAATGTTGTGAGAGAATCAATTTTCTGCTCAAGCTTCTCAACCTTGCCCGAGTCTGCACCAACATCATTTACATCCCTCACAACTATTGCATCACTGTTGCTTCTTGCATGGAATTGTTGACAATTGGAAGCCATCTTCTCAATTTTTCTCCTGGCTTGTAAGGGTGTCATATCTCCCAATGTACCACCACTTGCAGCATCTACCATGTTTCTTTCCATGAAGTTGAGACCTTCATAAAAGTACTGGATGAGAAGCTGCTCTGAGATCTGATGGTGAGGGCAGGAAGCACACAACCTCTTGATTCTCTCCCAATAATCATAGAGGCTCTCTCCATGTTGTTGCCTGATACCAGAAATTTCCTTTCTGATTGCAGTGGTCCTATTTGCAGGGAAGAATTTTTCCAGAAATGCCCTCTTCAAGTCATCCCATCTTGTGATGGAACCAGGGGCCAAGTCAGATAACCAATCTTGTGCTAGACCCTCTAAGGAATGTGGAAATGCTCTGAGACAGACATGATCCTCTTGCACATCATGTGGTTTCATTGTGGTGCACACTATATGGAATTTCTTGAGATGCTTATGAGGATCCTCACCTGCAAGACCATGAAACTTGGGCAACAAATGGATTAGTCCTGTTCTAAGCTCAAAAGGAACATCCTCATCAGGATACCGGATACACGAGTCTTCAATAGTGAAGTCAGGTGCAGCCAGCTCCCTAAGTGTCCTTTCCCTTGGTGGGGGTTGAGCCATGTTATCACAATGTATAGAATCAGATTGAATAAAAGTAGAAGGAATAGAAGAAATAGAAACAGAATCAGAATTAGATGGACTATAAGATGACTCTGACTCACTACCTAATGACTGATTCCTATTTTGTCTAACTAATCTGTGATAAGTTCTATCAATTTCAGGGTTATAAGGATGCAAATAACTTGGGTTGCCCCTAGTCATGTACTGAACAGAACAGCATCAACCATAGCATACTGTAACAGATATGCATGACCAAAATCGGCAACAAAATTTATTATTTTTTAAAATTTTTTTCTTTATTTTTTTCAGCACCCTAAAATCATGAAAACATATCACAGAAAGTTTGAGGACAAAATTCAAAAGGGAACCAAGTCAAAGAATTAAAACAGTGACCAAAAACTAAGAAAATAGAACTTGTAAAATAAAAAAGAAATAGTAAACAGGCTTTTTCAGGATCCAAACGAAGGGGTTTTCTGACGAAGTCAGAAAAATCAGATTATTCAGAAAATTCCCTTCGATTTGATATAAAATTCGTCAAATTCCGAGTTACTGATCAAAAGTTATGCCTATTTATAGTAAGTGCTGCTGAAACTTGGAAAATTTTTCTGGAACTCACAACCAGTGCATATCTGAGTGTCTGTGATGCATCAAAACACTAATATATGATGAAACAAGTGTGGATACCAATTTTCGTGCAAAAATTCCACCCGCAGCTATGTTGAATGGCACTCACAGAATCACTAGAATAGCATCAGTTGTGCAGAACAGCAAATCAGCAAACATGGCAACTTTCAATCAGTTATCAGAATGCTTATTCACACACTAACTACACTAACTAATCTAATTAACTACTGTATGATCTTTGGCAAGAACCGATAGTCCCCGGCAACGGCGCCAAATTTTGATCGAGGCCGTACCCGATCAAAATAAAAGGTGTTTATTCTGTAGTACTAGGAAGGTGATCCTAGGTCGTTTCCCAGCGAATATCGGTCTAGGCAAAGTATCAAACACGTAGTGTGCAGTAAAATGGGGGGGTTTTTGTGTGTGACAAATGTGAAGAACAAAACATAAACAGAATATAAAAACTAAGAAAATCAGAAACAAAAGCGGGCAAACCCCTTTGGCTACGTACACTACTCAATCCTAGCTCACTAAAGATCGATTCCTCTCCTCTCCTCTGTCCAACTCGTGATAACCAAATACTAAGCGAAAATTCAGTTATCACTCCAAAGCCTAACTTCTAATTAAGCATCAGAAACCAGAATTGGAGTTTTTACGAGTTAATACAAATTAAGCATTTATATTCATGTATTATCTCTACGAAATGGAATTAAGAAAACCACTACACATCGATAAACATGAAAACAGAGAAGAGAAAATGAAATTGCATTAATAACAAGAGCTCAAGAGTAGATAATACAATACCAAAGGGATTAACCCTTGAAGTCTAGCCTTCCATGGCCATAAATGAAGAAAAACGAGTAGAAATGGGGAATAACAAAACCCTAGCAGCCACCACCACTTGGGAGAGCCAAGAGAAAAGTTCTAACCTAGAGAGAGAGTGAGAAATCTGAAAATGGGAGTGTGTCCTGGGGGTTACACGAATTTCCCCTCTTTAGTCATGAAAATGGGCCTAAAACATGGGCCCAAGTCCTAAGAAACACTATTCTAAAAATTACAATTAAAAAGGGACCTAAATGCAAATTACAATCTTCACTTCAATGCTTCAATCTTCATTTCCAAACATCCCAAAGTGTCCTTGTGCCAAATATTACCTGAAAATAGAAATAGAATTAATTAGGCTAAATAATCCCAAATTAAACAATATTCGGAATATTAGTCCAATAAACTCAAAATCACTAAATCAAGCTAATCAATGTCAAATGGGCAACAAGTATCAATAATAGGAGTAAAATAATGCAAGGAATAATGGGAAATAAAATGCTCATCACTATGCAATGCTCCTGGCACTTTTCAAAGATGTATGATGAGTATTTTTAATGACTTACTTGAGCATTGCATAGAGGTCTTCATGGATGATTTTAGTGTATATGGTTCCTCTTTTGATGCATGTCTTGATAGTTTGTCTAAGGTGCTTAATAGGTGCATTGAGACTAACCTTGTCTTGAATTTTGAAAAATGTCATTTTATGGTAGAACAAGGCATAGTCTTAGGGCACATTATTTCGCATAAGGGCATAGAGGTTGACCCTGCTAAGCTGCATGCAATATCACATTTGCCTTACCCCTCTTGCGTGCGAGAGGTGCGTTCTTTTCTTGGCCATGCAGGTTTCTATCGCAGGTTTATTCAGAACTTTAGCAAGATAGCCCTTCCACTATCCAACTTGCTTCAAAAGGATACCGCATTTGAGTTTGGAGACCAATGCAAGAAAGCATTTGATGAGCTAAAGAGAGCACTCACCACCACTCCCATCATCCAACCACCTGACTGGACTCTCCCATTTGAGCTCATGACCGATGCCTCGAATTATGCTTTGGGAGCAGTTCTCTCCCAAAGGGTTGGTAAGATGTCTCATGTGATTTATTATGCATCTAGGACTTTAGATTCAGCACAAGTTAATTACACCACAACTGAAAAAGTGTTGTTAGCCATTGTCTTTGCACTTGATAAGTTTAGATCATATCTATTAGGTTCTAAGGTTGTGGTGTATACTGATCATGCTGCTCTGAAGTATCTTTTGAAAAAGACAGATTCCAAACCTAGGTTGATTAGATGGATGTTGCTCCTCCAGGAGTTTGATCTTGAGATTCAGGATCGGAGTGGTGCACATAACCTTGTCGCAGACCACTTGAGTAGAATAGAGAGAGAGGAGGATGCATTTCCTATCCGGGATGACTTCCCGGATGAGCAGCTTTTAGTTTTGCATGTTTCACATCCCTCTCCCCTTATTCCTTGGTTTGCTGATATTGTAAATTATATAGTTGCATCTGTTTTTCCACCCTTGGCATCCAAAGCTCAAAGAGACAAATTGAAGAGCAATGCCAAGTATTATGTATGGGATGACCCCTATTTGTGGCGTTTTTGCAGTGATCAGGTCATTCGCAGGTGCATTCCAGACCAGGAGATCCAATCGGTTCTCCAATTTTGCCATGCTTCACCAGTTGGAGGCCACCTTGGCACTCAAAGGACAGCACGAAAGGTGCTGGATTCTGGATTTTATTGGCCTACCATCTTCAAGGATGCAAGCAAAATCTGCAGCTCATGTGAGCAATGTCAAAGAGCAGGAGGCGCCCTATCTTGGAGGCAACAGATGCCGCAACAACCTATGTTGTTCTGTGAGGTGTTTGATGTCTGGGGTATAGATTTCATGGGTCCCTTTCCTGTTTCTTTTGGTTTTTATTATATCTTACTTGCTGTGGATTATGTATCCAAATGGGTGGAAGCTAAGGCCACCAGGACTAATGATGCTCAGGTTGTTGTAGATTTTGTCAGGACTAATATCCTTTGCAGGTTTGGCATACCTAGAGCCATAGTCAGTGATCAAGGCACACACTTCTGCAATAGATCCATGCATGCTTTGCTCAAGAAGTATGGGGTTGTGCACAAAGTTTCTACACCATATCACCCCCAAATCAATGGGCAAGCTGAGATTTCAAACAGAGAGATTAAGCTGATTTTGGAGAAGATGGTGAAGCCTAATAGAAAGGATTGGAGCACATGATTGGAGGATGCTTTATGGGCCCATCGGACTGCTTACAAGGCACCCATAGGGATGTCACCCTATTGGGTTGTCTTTGCTAAGGCGTGCCACCTGCCTGTGGAGATAGAGCACCGTGCATATTGGGCTGTGAAGCAATGTAACTTAGCTCTTGATCAAGCGGGTGAGGAGAGGAAGCTGCAGTTGAGTGAGCTAGATGAGATCCGTTTGGAGGCCTATGAGAATTCCAAGTTCTACAAAGAGAAGACCAAGAAGCTCCATGATAGCTCAATTTGCAGAAAGGAGTTCTTGGTTGGTCAAAAAGTGATGCTCTACAACTCTAGGCTTGGACTCATGAGTGGAAAGCTCCGCTCTAAATGGATTGGACCATTTGTAGTCACCCAGGTGTTTCCTTATGGCACTGTGGAGATCAAGAGTGAGTCCACAGACAAGAGCTTCAAAGTCAATGGCCGCCGACTCAAGCCTTTCCTCACTACCCCTTCTTTGGATGATGCACCTGTGGAGGAAGCCTCATTGGTCGACCCCATTTTTGACCCACCATGATTTAGGGAGTCTTCTTTTCTCCTTCTTTACTACTTTTATTCCACTTGTCTATATCTGTCTGATTCTGCTATTTCTTTTACATTGAGGACAATGTGTGATTTAAGTGTGGGGGGGAGAGTAGTTTAGGTTGCATATTTTTGCTTTGATTTTTTTTAGGTTTTGCTAAGTTTTGGGCATTTTCTTGCATGTTTTTGCTTTATTTTAGTAGAGTCTTGGTATCTTGTGTCTGAATTCATGCATTTTTGTGTGTAAAGTTGCTTTTGATAATTAAGAGGTGGTAACACTGTGATAGAATTGTCCCTTTTGTGAGGATTTGAGCCTTAATTGTGGGTGGATTGCTATATATGCCACCTAATTTTTCTTTCATGTGTGATTGCACTCTGGATTACTTGCACTCTAGAACTTGACTTGACTCTTGTTGATACTTGATATTCCCATGCACATTTTGAAATGATTTAGGCATTGTTTTTTTTTTTCTTGAATAAGCCACTAGCCATATGAGCCTACCTTGAATGAATTTATCCTTTGATAGCCCCTTTGAGCCTTTATATCCCTTTTCTTTGTTCTTTAGCTCATTACAAGCCTATGACTGAAAAACCATGATTATCCTAACCTTAGGGAATGTTGGAGCTTTGGAATTGTTTTGGGAATGGGTATTAAGTAAGCGAGGGTGCTTTGTTCTTCATCTCTTGTGAGTTATGGGTTTTGCCTCTATGGTCGGTGATGTAATTATGGCTTTATCTCATTATGCCATTTTTGTTGTTTCTTCTTCCCTTTCGTTCATGAAGTTCTGCAATGAAAAAAAAAATTGAAAAAATGAATGATGAAAAAAAAAGAGGAAGAAAAAAAAAAGAAAAAAAAATGGAATAAAAGGTTGATTGAGGCATAGAGGATTGGAATTAGAGGTTGTTGTTATGTTTATCATTTCATTTTGGGGTGGATTGTGCTTATTTTTTTTACTTATTCCCCATTGCTCCTTTATTTCCTTGGGTTTTAGCTACATTTCCCATATTTTTATCCTACCTTGTCCTTGGCCCCATTACAACCCTGAAAAGACATTTTGATCTTAATGTGCATGTGTATTGATTGTTGATGTTAGAGGCTTGTCAAGCTTATGGTTGTGTTTGTTTTTCATGATGTGCCTTGAGTGTAAACACTGATTAACCTTAAACACTTGAGTGTAAACACTATTGAGTGATCCTTGTGAGTTTCTATCATCTTTGTGACTACCGTCTTGATGTCATTGGTTTTCTTTGCATATTTGAAATAATTGGATGATGTTCATGAATGCCTTGATTCTTTGGTCCTTATTTTCTTCGTGTGCTCGATTTTGCCCATTTCTTTGCATTTCCTAGAATTCATTGTGAAGTATGTAATCTCTTAGGTTTGCATTCATTAGTTTTAGTAATCTTGTTACATGATTCACTTTGGTGCATATTGATTTTCTCAGTCCTAATTCTTAGTTTTGCCCAGGAGTGCAAAAGGATAAGTGTGGGGGTATTTGATGAGCATTTTATTTCCCATTTTTCCTTGCATTATTTTACTCCTATTATTGATACTTGTTGCCTATTTGACATTGTTTAGCTTGATTTAGTGATTTAGAGTTTATTGTTCTCATCAAGTATCAATTGTTTAATTTGGGATTATTTAGCCTAATTAATTCTATTTCTATTTTCAGGTCATATTTGGCACAAGGGCTTTTTGGACATTTTGGGAATGAAGATTTAATTTTGGAAGAGAAGATATATGATGAAGTGAAGATTGTAATCTATCTTTAGGATTAGTTGAGATTTAGTTATATCTTTTAAGATTTAGATTTTATCTATAGGATATTTTTAGATTTAATTTAGAGATAAGCTTTCCTTAGGATTTGGGCCCATGATTTAGGCCCGTTTTGTGATTTAAAAAGCCAAATTCGTGTAAACCCTGGAGGGACCTTCCATTCACGTTTTTTTTTACATTCTCTCTCATAGAGAAGGCTTAGTTTTGCTCTCCAAGCTTGTGGTGGCTGCTAGGGTTTCTCTCTCTTCCCTTTCTACACGTTTTTTGGTATTTTTCTTCATGGAAGGCTAAACTCTTAGGTTAAATCCCTTTGGTAATGTATCACATACTCTTGAGGTTTTGTTCTTAATGCTATTTCGTTTTTATTCACTGTTTTCATGCTTATTGATATGTTATGGTTCGCTTAGTTCCATTGTATAGAGATAATCCATGTGTATGAATGCTTAATTTATGCAAACTCGTAAAAACTCCATGCTATGGCTTTTAATGCTTAATTAGAGGTTTGGGTTTTGGGGTGAGAATTGAATTTTCGCTTAGTATTTAATTCTCACGAGTTGGACAGTGAAGAGGAAAGAAATTGATCTTTTGTGACCGATGATAGAGTTGTGAACGCGAGCCAAAGGGGTTTATCCGCTTTTCCTTATCTGTTTCTTCGTTTTGATTTAATTCTGTTTTGATTTCAATTATTCAATATTCAATACAAAAAAAAAACCCCCCTGTTTTCTATGCATACTATGTGTTCGACCTTTTGCTTGATAAGATATTCCTTGGGAGACGACCTAGGAGTCACTTCCTAGTACTATACTTAAACTGTTTTTATTTGTATCGGGTACAGCCTCGATCAATGTTCATTACAATTCAATTCTAAACACTAAAATTAATAACATAATCAACTTCCTGATCACAATATTCATTATTTATTTTCAAGCCAGACCATAATCTACATACATCATCATTATTCCCAATTTTCACATAGTCCAACCATTTCCTTCATTTTCCCCCTATTTATTACACATTCACAACCTAAAATTGTTTCATGTTACCCTTAAGTTCTCTATTTCCAAATGTCATTAACCATTTCATATGATAAAATATGCTAATCAATTATCCATTCTTCTAACCTAGGTTTTGCCTAGGGTTTTATTCTAATCCAATCCCTAAACCTAGTTCTCACTATATACTAGCTAGACTATACCTTCTAAATAGAGGTAATACTTCCCTTCTTACCTCAAAACCAAATAAATGTAAGAGTTACTTGAGGAGAGAGAGAGGTCTTATATGATGATTCCTTAACTTGGAACTTGAGAAAAGCTTGAGCCCTAAAGGAGATTAAATACAACTTTCATGAGCCAAAAAGAATTGGAAAGGATTCATAACATGATATAGGATTTCACTTACCTAATTTATGTTGAGTTTGAAAATCCAAGAGGGAGAAGAGAGAGGCAATTCGTGAGGTAGAAGGAGGAGAGGGAGGAAGTTTTCAACCCATTTCCATGAAGCTTGCTTGGTGGGTTTGATGATTTTGGGTTTGATTTGCCCAAGAATCAAGTGTATGTGAGAAGAGGTTGATGGAATGGCTCTTGAGGTTGAGAGAAATGGTGGAGATGGTGGGGTAATGTTGGTGTTGGAGTGTGAGGGAGTGTGGTGCCTTTGATGCCATATTTTTGCCTTGAAAGCTGCCACAAAATTGTGTGGCCAAGAAACAAACTTTGGCCCCAAGTTTGGCAACGGACGCACCAGATCTGATCTGGTCTGCGCCGCGCGCCTGGGCGCATGATTGGCGCGCCTGAGCGCGGCCACGCACCAACTGGTGCTGCTGATGCTGACTGGTGCGCGTGCTGGTGCTTCTGGTGCAGTCTGGTGCGCGTGCTGGTGCTTCTAGTGCGGTCTGGTGCGTCATTCCTCCTATCTGGTGCGCACGGGGCGCGCCTGGGCGCATGGAGGGCGCGCCTGAGCGTCTAACTCCCTGGGTTGGTGCACCAATTGCACCCTGGTGCGCCTGGGCGTGCACCGGTGCGCCTGGGCGTGCACCAGAAACTAGAAACTTCGATTCGCCATAACTTTTTCGCTAACCGTCGGATCGGGTCCAAATTTTTAGAAAAGCTTCTTAACCCCTTAAACTTCATATCCAACGGTGGAATTTAATTTCTTAGCATCCCATGATAAATTTCTAATTTTCTCTTTTCGGTTGATTTCTAACATCTAAAACGCTGATTTAACCCCCGATTTCGATTAGATAATTTTGCCCATTGCTTCAAATGTCTCCTACACAACCCCTAGAACTTAAAATGGTTGCTCACCTTGCTCACAAATTTCCTTAAGTGATTAATCTACCCATTTTCTACGCTCTAGACCTCTATAACCTTGGCGTGAGCCTGCCGTTTACCGATTTGGAGATGAGGGTTCTGAACGAGCTCGGACTGACCCCTTCACAACTTCATCCCAACAATTGGTCATTCCTTCGAGCGTTCCAAAAGTATTGTGGGGCCAAAAGGTTGGTTTGTACAGTACTGGCGGTGCTGTTCTGTGTTGGTTTCCCCAAGTTGGGAGCGTAACTGCACGCGCCGACCTCCTTCCTGGTGGTGAGTTGGATTTGAGGTTTCTCCAGTGTGGACGGTGTAAGGTCCACTGTGGGTGTGTGTGAACTCTGGGGGTGAAGGTGGCGGTGGAGGCGGGGGTGGTGGCGGAGGAGGAGGTGGAGGTGGTGGAGGGGGTGGTTGTGGGGACCTTGCTGCCCTGTTGGCTTCCAGGTGCAAGCGCAGGTCCTCAGTTGATGGCACCCTCCTTGGACGCCCTATCCTCCTCCTCTAAACTGGTTGTATCTCAGACATGGTAGAATCTTTGGGTGGGAATGAATTTTTTCTCTCCCCACAGATGGCGCCAATGTGATGTCCTAGACTGTGAGGTCCCCCAAGGCTAGGGAAGAAGACCTTTGGGAAGCCTCTGTCTAGGGTTTATCTGTGATGTTTGTGGGAGTCCTCAAGTGGTTAGGGAGAAAGCCAAGAAGTAACCCTAATCACTGGTGTGTGAGGGTGATAATTAGGGTTAGAGGACATACCTGAGCCCCATGTAGTACGGAGCTACTTATAGGGGGAGCTGGTTGCCCTAATGGGCTTGCTTGAGGCCCAAGTAGGGCCAGCCTGTACTGAGCTATGAGTGGATGAGCTATCCTTGTGGATAAGGTACACACGTCATCCTGTCCTTGGTGTCGGACTCTGGGAGATGTCGGACTCTGGGAGGTGTCGGACAAGGAAGTCGGACCAAGGTAGGAGCATGAGGTCGGCCCGTGTCTGGTGTTTGTTCGGCCGGTTGAGCTTTGAGCTCGGCCAAGCATACAGAGGGCTTCCTGAAGGGTCCTTAGGTCCTGAGTGAGGGCTACGTGGACCTCGGCTAGGCCGAGTCCACCACATTGACAAAATCACTTCCATAATTCCTTTTGAACTCTATATACATATACTAAAGATCTAAACATAAAATTCACATACTAATTCATTCCAGATCAATTTCTATTGTTGATGCAACAAATTTATACTTTTGGATCGCATATACTACAAGCCTTAAAAATCACTTTTCTCACAATTGGTTTATCAAAAAGACATGCCACTTTTACCTAAAATTTCCTTACCTTTTCCATTATAAACATATGATTAAATATGAGTTTAATAAAATAGTTTTGCTTGCTGGACAACCACCAAAATTTAGTTGCATCACTTCTAGAAATTGACACAAACATGTTCTAAAATCCAGATACAATTATAAATAAGTTAAGCATTGCAAAACACAAACAAAAATTGTCATTTGGAAACTCATAGTCCAATAAAAATTGTTTTTCAGATGTAAATTATTTTTATAGCAAATACATAGTTTATTTCATGTATACACATCAGTAAACATACAGAGGCATCATATAACCATTTAAGTACTTAGGAATTTAGCAAAAATTACTCTTTCCTACCAAATAAATTTTGGCCATCAATAGTAAAATAGAAAATAAGCACTTTTGAGTAAGATCACTTTTTGTACAGTACTTAACAGTATAACTTATCAATTTATATAGTCACATAATCACAAATTCAATTAATCATTTTGAACCACATCAGATATCATCAGATACACATCATTACTAAAACAAAATAACATACCAAAATCATTTAAAAACATCATAGGCCTCACGGCCTACACACAAACATCACAAATTTATATATATATATATATATATATATATTGTTCATTATCATTTGCTTATTAATCATGTTTTCTGTAACACCCCTAATTTTTGTTTCCCAAATAACCAAGAAATTAATTATAACAATTATTTTATTATTGATTTATATTAGTTTTGAAGGTTTTAGTTTTTGTACATTATCTGTTTTATATATAAAAATATGAGATATATATTATATGGTTATTTTGTACAAAAATGTGAATATTGTAATTTAGTCCTTGGGTTGGGACCTAATTGCAATATTAAAAAGGTTTTTGAAGAAAGAGTAATTAAATTATTAATTTTTGAATTTTATCAGTATGTAACCGGTTAGAAGGGCTGTGTAACCGGTTACACGATGAACTCAGAAAACTGGGTTAGTGCGTTTGATGAGTAATCACGCGTTTTAACCCAGAATTCGCCACGAATCCCACTCGAATCATGGTGGGAGACGCGTGTCGCTATGCATGAGAGGCCAATTTCCCTATAAATAGTGGAATTGCTGAAGATCAAGGGTTGATTGCTGCAATTCTTGTTGAAGAAGGCTAATTAGGGTTCCAAATTCGTTCTGAGCAATTCGTCTTCTTCTTTGAGAGTTAGAGAGTGAAACACACCTTTCTGGAAAGCTTAAATCAAGAGCTTTCCAGTGATATACACCTTGTAAGTTTAGTGTTCGTGTGGGTGGAGGAATCAAGCTTGGAAGCTAAGAGTTTGAGTCTGAGTCCTGTATTCTTCCTGTTCTGGAAGCTGAATTTCAGCTTTGATTCTGGTAAGTACAGTCCACCATTGAACCTCAAATATCTTTGATTCTCTAGTGCATGTTACCTATATTGAGTCCTGATTGCTTTCCCCAATTTCTTTGGCCAATTGCTATGTCAAATCTTTTGGTCTTTGGACCCTGTTGATAAAAATCGTGGATGAGAGCAGAACTGTGGATTTAATGGAAATCTGTGTTGGAACCTTTCTCTCTGCAATGTTTTGGATCATGCACGAACCTAAGGTATGGGGGAAGCTTACTATTTGCTAGAATGAGGAAAAACATGTTGGTAAATAGGATGAGTCACCAAGAGACTCTAAGGGCATAGTTGGAATTAGTTTTATGGCTAGGAGGCCAATTTAAGCTCATTTCTATTTTTGAGCAATCATAATATGATGCATGCAAGCTGTTGTGATGACAATTTCATGACTTAATTGGATATTATGTGAATTGATGCATTAAGTTGTGAAATATGTGCAATTATGTGCAATTTGAGTATCCATATTGAATGCATGCAATATAGATATGTTTATGTGGTTGAACACACTAGTATTAAGGTATGTGAACTCTATTTATGAATGAAATTGGTTAAATTTGAGTATGGTAGAAAATGGTATGAAAAACCTCATTTTTCAGTGTATTTCTGCCTAATCTAACCGGTTAATCGAAATCTGTAACCGGTTAGAGACTGTCAATTTTCAAAGAAAATGAATTTCTGAAATTGGCTAAATGTCCATACCATTTGTACTCAAGTTTAAGCTAAAATTTCATACAAAGACCAATCTAAAACTATGTGTTGAGCATTGATTGGTTTAGATTGGAGGACATGAGTTAATACCTTAATACCAAATGATAATTTCAAGAGGAAATTATGCATAAATGAAATTGGATTATGACTTAGATCTTATGAATGATATTATGTGTTGAACTTGAGGTATTCTGATATGCTAAGGCCTTGTGATTGGATTGAGTAGAGTATTCAAGAAAAGATTCTTTGAAAATCAGTGGTTTTATAATCAGGTCTGTAATTCTAACCGGTTAGGTGATGATGTAACCGGTTAGTACCTGAAACTTAAAAATAAAAGTTAAGTTTTTGAGTAAGGATTTGTTAATACCAATAAGTAATTCTCTCAATCCAGGTCTATGAGCATATGCTAAATTTAAATTCAAAGGTGAATTTTATTGGTAAAGCCATACCTCAAGATATCATTCAGAAGTCGTGGTTTCTAAGTCATAATAATGGAATTAAAGGGAACACGACCCTGTACTCTAGGAGTACTAAACTGATGCAACCTACTTGATGACACATTCCGGGAATGTGGCCATTGTCTGGGACATGGTTTCTTGGACACGTTCTGGGAACGTGATGCACACTCTGGGAGTGGTGCTTGATTTTATTCCAAGTATGGTTTGCGATACGTTCTGGGAACGTATGTTAGTGTTCTGGGAACACATTGGTATGATAATGGAATTAAAGATAAAATCAACCTTGATGATTGTGCATTCATATAGAATGGAAGTTTGGTTGGTAGGAACGTTTATCATATTCTGGGAATATGAGGAGGGTACTCCGAGAGTACCAAATTGTAACCTACTTGATGACACATTATAGATATGTGGCCAGTGTCTGGGACCTGGTTATATACGTTCTGGGAACGTATGATAGTGTTCTGGGAACACATTGATAAGCAACCTACTGGATGACACATTATAGATATGTGGCCAGTGTCCGGGACCTGGTTTTTATACGTTCTGGGAACGTATGCGTTCTGGGAACGTGAAGCACACTCTGGGAGTGATTCTTACTTATCCAAGTATGGTTTCCTACACGTTCTGGGAACGTGATGCACACTCTGGGAGTGAATGCTTATCATCAAAGTATGGTTTGACATTACGTTCTGGGAACGAATGTCAGTGTTCCGGGAACACAACGATGTATTGGATGGACGTCCAAAATGGACTTTTAGAGGCCTCAGTTGTGGAAGGAAATCATGCATCATGCCACCTGCATTAAAATAATTATTATGATTAACCGGGTGTGCTCATATGATTATGCATCATGATTTGCTACATGTTGACTTGTGGATGTTAGTTTTATTCTCATTTAATTATGAGAATATGTATAGCTAACCCCCATGCCCTTATTAGGTGTTGATCGTGCATCTAGCTTGCACAAGAATCAGTAAGGGGAGATGTCCCTTAGGTGCTTGCAGAGTGTAGAAAATGTGGGTTGGGAACCCGTTGTGCAGATATCGAGGATCCGACCAGAAGGATGTTTGGACAAGGGACCAGTGACCAGCTCTATGACATTTCTTTTTTTAATAGAATTTGTATGATACATATTTTGGAAAAAGGTATCATAAAAGGAATTCAGTTTCATCATAATACTTATTTGATAATAGTGGACTTGTTACACTTGATATATTTTGGGAGGGTAATATGGTGATTTTACTATGTTTCCGCAAACTCTGATTTTACTAGTCACCTTCATTATTAATCAAGTGTTTGTGAAAATAAATTTTCCAGGGAAGGGATAATTTCTTATTTTCAGATCTTTCTCCAACGATAACAAGTCCAAGTATTCTTAAACTTATTACTTTTCTTATAAAGTAAGATGATATACAAGGAGTGTTACATTTTTATGGTATCAGAGCAATGGTCCTGACTCTTGGTCCTTGGGTGTGTGGTCCAATACGCTGGTCATCTATATCTGCAATGTTTCCTGGGGAGTATGCTTTCATATACTTCCAAACTAGAGCTAAGGTTATGGGTAATGGCTCTAGATAAGTAGCTTATTTTGTTATTAAGAAGTGTTCTATGTAGTCTAAGTAGAAGTATGATAGTCGTATGCGTCTCTTTAGACATGTTGTAAACTCAAAACCATAGTGTTGGTTTATCAGTTCTCATAGAACCAGTGATAAGAAAATCTTAAGGAGTTGTAGTTAATCCTTGACTCTGGAGAAGAGTATTTACCCTCACCAGTGTTAAAGTTAATCAACTTCTCAGATTGAGTGCAGAGCAGTCATCTTCTTAAGGATTAACCTTGTTTAGTTTGTTAAACTCAAAAGCTATCCTTTCTTTTGTTCCTTGTGGATAAGGGTATTGATCAACGTTGCTCTATGCCTTATCCAATCTGCTATCTCAAAGCAGAGGATTCTACAAATCTTCTTGTCGTTGTTTCCAAGGTATGTCTGAATCATTCTATTAAGGTATTAGACTTTGTCTATCTACCTGTGTCATGATTACATTTGATCTTAAGCACGGTTTGGAAGCCAAGAGATCAAGTGATCATGATTAATGACGATAGAACAACCTGTATCGGGATTCCCAAGTTTCGAATCTGGAATCCAATGAACCCATGTGTTTGTTTTTGGGCAGCAGTGAAGGAATAGGGGGTCAAAGAAATCTTGGTTGTATGAAATGATATCAGGTTAACCCTTGAGTAAAGCGATAGAGTTTGGAATCAAGTTAATTCTTGACGTTGATTCTATCTCTACTACCCTTATGATATGATACCATCGGGAATGGTCAAATGGGAGAAACATATAGAGAAGTTGCTAAAAGGACTGGTTGGACCAGGTTAAAGAAGTCTAAGTGTTTTCTAAAATTGATTGGCGATTGGATTAACCCGAAATCAGGATTCGGGGCAGGGATACACTTAAGATTGCATTTTGATCTCGATACGGACATTATGAGTAGAAAATAATGCTGTTCGAATTGACTAATGCACCTATTCTTTTATGAATTATAAGAACGGGACCTTTAGATTATATTTGGATTCGTTTGTGGTTTCTTCTAAGAATCCGGAGGGACATGAGGAACATCTCAGGATTCTGTTGAGAATCCTGCAAGAGGAGTAGTGGTGTGTTAAGCTCGCCAAAGATGAGTTTTGGTTGAGCGAAGTTACGTTCGCAGAGCATGTGATCTTTAAAGAAGAAATTGCGATGGATCCAGCAAAGGTAAGTTTAGTGTTGAAATGGGAACAACCTAAGACTGTGACTGAGGAGAGAAGTTTCTTAGGGCTGGCTGGATATTATCGCTGGATTATTGAGGGATTTTCTACGATCGCATGGCCTTTGGCCAAGTTGACTTGGAAAGATCAACTGATGGTATAGAATGATAGGATGTTGTTTAATTATGGTGGGGTAGTGATGGATTATACCGCAACATAATATGATTAGTCCAAGAGGAATTATGGAAAAAGGTGAATATATTATGATTTAAAACGTTTCAGTGATGAATTCATTGGAATCAAGGTATTAGATTATGATTAAATCCTATTTTGAGTTGGATTGGACGATGTAAAGAAAATGGCTTTTGAAAGTTCTTTGATTTTATTTCTAAAACTATACTTCATAACCGGTTGGAGTTTCTTATAACCGGTTAGAAGCTGAAAGTTTAAAATAAAAATTTATGTCCTTTGTAAAGGAACTTTTGGTATTAGTAGACATCTTCCTCCAATCCAAACTCAATGTCAATCACCTAAGTAAAATTTCAGGAAGGATTTAATGTGATAAAATAACTTAATGCCTTGATTCATCATTGAAATTGATTTAAGGGGATCGAATCATAATACTTATTGACTAATCAAGAGTTAAATTTAAGGAGCTACTTCAATTGGAAAAGATAGAGGATTGAACTGGATGATACAAAAGAGACGATAAGTACTAAGATAAGGAGGTTGTGATTCATGAACAAGTTCGGAGTTCAAAAGCATGAATGACAATAAGAAGAGGAAGAGTTGAATGTAAGATAAAGGCGATAGATGAAGTTTCTTAAAAATTATGGCTTTGAGCACCATTATCATCCTAGCATAGAAAACGTAGTTGTAGACGATTTGAGCTGAAAGGCTATTCATGTAAGTTCAATGATGGTTAAGGAGGTTATTCTGATTGAGGAATTCAGAGACCTAAATCTGGTAACCCAAGAGGAACCCTCTAGTATTAGATTGGGAATGTTGCCATTCACCAACGAATTCCTGAATCGGATTCGTGAATTACAACCAGGAAATGAGGAGTTAGATTTCTATGAAGAGATGAAGGAGATTTAATCTTTAGAATTAAAATCTGAGCTTATGGATACTAGAAAATATATTATGGAAGTAAGGGATTTAGGAGGTGTTTACTGGTACAACTTAGATGAGAAATCCAAAGGCATGAACTTCAAGAATAGATTATGTTCGAACCCAAGTTAGCTATCAACTATCAAGGAATAAGGAATTTCTCGATGTTGGTAAGCATGTATGAGGACTATGGGAAAGTACATGAATTTCATGCGAGAAATATCTAAGTTCAGAATAAAAGAAGGAATGATGAAATACAGGCCCAACTGGAGAAAGAGGAAAAGTAAATGAGAGAATATCAACCACGGGAATATCGAGATTAAGGAATCCTCGATTGAAGAAAAGTGACTAAGGAGGAAATAGGGAAGGGAACACTTGTCCATCTCAAGGTGAAAACTGTGAGGCACATCACTTTGAGTTTAGTTGTGATGTACCTAAGGGAATAGTCAATTTCGATTGCAGGAAGCTGAAGTATTATTCACTGAATCGTCCTCAAGGAAAAGGTGAGAAAGGAATGGACGAATCAAGCACGAGAAGAGTTCACCGGCTGAGATGAGAGTTGAGTGTAATCCTGACGTAGACAACCCAAGCCTGTCTCTTCCTTTGATCTGAGTTAACGTAGTAGAATGTTTTCCATTACGTTAATCTAATCGTTTGAGAATATCAATATCCTGTTGGAAGTTCAACAACAATCATTCTGTGATCAAAACCTTTATCACAGTTGGATGTGATAATATCTGTGGACACTACAGAAAATAGAGAGATTAGTTATGGCTAGAGAGATTAACAACCACCGGGATAGGACAAATCTTTGTGTCCCCAACGGAAATGTCTCTAGAACTTGACTATCTAACTAAGTCTGAGAGTGATAATTACCCTATCTTTAAGTTCATCTAACTTAAAGACCCGTCGTATGATCTTTCTTGTGAAAGATTATATCTAAAAGCGATGATTTTGTTATTAATGGTTTGAATATTAGGACTGATCACCCTAATTTCACAAACTATTAAGGAATAAAGTCATACAAATGTTTCGTTGATCGTGCTCGAGAGATCAGAGTGTACAGCCCAAAAAGATTTTCCAAAAAGTTTATTGGAAAATGCTTTAATTGAAAAATATTTATGTGAAGTGTAAAGAGTATTTCTTTTAAAAGAAATTCTTTCACATAAGAGTCTTTATGCAAAGAATTTTTGTTTAAAGTGAAGGATTTTATTATAAATGTTTCGAAATAAAAGAACTATATCGAAACTCTTTTAAGTGGGGGAGGACCCTAAAGGACAAATTTTTGGGAGCTAGATGAAGTTTTTCAGTATAAAAACACTTTGGGAAAGTGGAAAATTTCAAAAGATGAATTTCGGGAACGAAATTCCTTTTAAGTGGGGGAATAGTGTAACACCCCTAACACCCCTAATTTTATAATTGATTTATATTAGTTTTGAAGGTTTTAATTTTTGTACATTATGTGTTTTATATATAAAAATATGAGATATATTTTTATATGGTTATTTTGTACAAAAATGTGAATATTGTAATTTAGTCCTTGGGTTGGGACCTAATTGCAATATTAAAAAGGTTTTTGAAGAAAGAGTAATTAAATTATTAATTTTTGAATTTTATCAGTATGTAACCGGTTAGAAGGGCTGTGTGACCGGTTACACGATGAACTCAGAAAACTGGGTTAGTGCGTTTGATGAGTAATCACGCGTTTTAACCCAGAATTCGCCACGAATCCCACTCGATTCATGGTGGGAGACGCGTGTCGCTATGCATGAGAGGCCAATTTCTCTATAAATAGTGGAATTGCTGAAGATCAAGGGTTGATTGCTGCAATTCTTGTTGAAGAAGGGTAATTAGGGTTCCAAATTCGTTCTGAGCAATTCGTCTTCTTCTTTGAGAGTTAGAGAGTGAAACACACCTTTCTGGAAAGCTTAAATCAAGAGCTTTCCAGTGATATACACCTTGTAAGTTGAGTGTTCGTGTGGGTGGAGGAATCAAGCTTGGAAGCTAAGAGTTTGAGTCTGAGTCCTGTCTTCTTCCTGTTCTGGAAGCTGAATTTCAGCTTTGATTCTGGTAAGTACAGTCCACCATTAAACCTCAAATCTCTTTGATTCTCTAGTGCATGTTACCTATATTGAGTCCTGATTGCTTTCCCCAATTTATTTGGCCAATTGCTATGTCAAATCATCTGGTCTTTGGACCCTGTTGATAAAAATCGTGGCTGAGAGCAAAACTGTGGATTTAATGGAAATATGTGTTGGAGCCTTTCTCTCTGCAATGTTTTGGATCAAACATGAACCTATGGTAAGGGGGAAGCTTACTATTTGCTAGAATGAGGAAAAACATGTTGGTAAATAGGATGAGTCACCAAGAGACTCTAAGGGCATAGTTGGAATTAGTTTTATGGCTTGGAGGCCAATTTAAGCTCATTTCTGTTTTTGAGCAATCATAATATTATGCATGCAAGCTGTTGTGATGACAATTTCATGACTTAATTGGATATTATGTGAATTGATGCATTAAGTTGTGAAATATGTGCAATTATGTGCAATTTGAGTATCCATATTGAATGCATGCAATATAGATATGTTTATGTGGTTGAACACACTAGTATTAAGGTATGTGAACTCTATTTATGAATGAAATTGGTTAAATTTGAGTATGGTAGAAAATGGTATGAAAAACCTCATTTTTCAGTGTATTTCTGCCTAATCTAACCGGTTAGTCGAAATCTGTAACCGGTTAGAGACTGTCAATTTTCAAAGAAAATGAATTTCTGAAATTGGCTAAATGTCCATACCATTTGTACTCAAGTTTAAGCTAAAATTTCATACAAAGACCAATCTAAAACTATGTGTTGAGCATTGATTGGTTTAGATTGGAGGAGATGAGTTAATACCTTAATACCAAATGATAATTTCAAGAGGAAATTATGCATAAATGAAATTGGATTATGACTTAGATCTTCTGAATGATATTATGTGTTGAACTTGAGGTATTCTGATATGCTAAGGCCTTGTGATTGGATTGAGTAGAGTATTCAAGAAAATATTCTTTGAATATCACTGGTTTTATAATCAGGTCTGTAATTCTAACCGGTTAGGTGATGATGTAACTGGTTAGTACCTGAAACTTAAAAATAAAAGTTAAGTTATTGAGTAAGGATTTGTTAATACCAATAAGTAATTCTCTCAATCCAGGTCTATGAGCATATGCTAAATTTAAATTCAAAGGTGAATTTTATTGGTAAAGCCATACCTCAAGATATCATTCAGAAGTCGTGGTTTCTAAGTCATAATAATGGAATTAAAGGGAAAACGACCCTGTACTCTAGGAGTACTAAACTGATGCAACCTACTTGATGACACATTCCGGGAATGTGGCCATTTTCTGGGACATGGTTTCTTGGACACGTTCTGGGAACGTGATGCACACTCTGGGAGTGGTGCTTGATTTTATTCCAAGTATGGTTTGCGATACGTTCTGGGAACGTATGTTAGTGTTCTGGGAACACATTGGTATAATAATGGAATTAAAGATAAAACCAACCTTGATGATTGTGCATTCATATAGAATGGAAGTTTGGTTGGTAGGAACGTTTATCATGTTCTGGGAATATGAGGAGGGTACTCCAGGAGTACCAAATTGTAACCTACTTGATGACACATTATAGATATGTGGCCAATGTCTGGGACCTGGTTATATACGTTCTGGGAACGTATGATAGTGTTCTGGGAACACATTGATAAGCAACCTACTGGATGACACATTATAGATATGTGGCCAGTGTCCGGGACTTGGTTTTTATACGTTATGGGAACGTATGCGTTCTGGGAACGTGAAGCACCTCTAGGAGTGATTGTTATTTATCCAAGTATGGTTTGCTACATGTTCTGGGAACGTGATGCACACTCTGGGAGTGAATGCTTATCATCAAAGTATGGTTTGACATTACGTTCTAGGAACGAATGTCAGTGTTCCGGGAACACAACGGTGTATTGCATGGACGTCCAAAATGGACTTTTAGAGGCCTCAGTTGTGGAAGGAAATCATGCATCATGCCACCTGCATTAAAATAATTATTATGATTAACCGGGTGTGCTCATATGATTATGCATCATGATTTGCTACATGTTGACTTGTGGATGTTAGTTTTATTCTCATTTAATTATGAGAATATGTATAGCTAACCCCCATGCCCTTATTAGGTGTTGATCGTGCATCTAGCTTGCACAAGAATCAGTAAGGGGAGATGTCCCTTAGGTGCTTGCAGAGTGTAGAAAATGTGGGTTGGGAACCCGTTGTGCAGATATCGAGGATCCGACCAGAAGGATGTTTGGACAAGGGACCAGTGACCAGCTCTATGACATTTCTATTTTTAATAGAATTTATATGATACATATTTTATGAAAAAGGTATCATAAAAGGAATTCAGTTTCATCATAATACTTATTTGATAATAGTGGACTTGTTACACTTGATATATTTTGGGAGGGTAATATGGTGATTTTACTATGTTTCCGCAAACTCTGATTTTACTAGTCACCTTCATTATTAATCAAGTGTTTATGAAAATAAATTTTCCAGGGAAGGGATAATTTCTTATTTTCAGATCTTTCTCCAACGATAACAAGTCCAAGAATTCTTAAACTTATTACTTTTCTTATAAAGTAAGATGATATACAAGGAGTGTTACATTTTTATGGTATCAGAGCAATGGTCCTGACTCTTGGTCCTTGGGTGTGTGGTCCAATACGCTGGTCATCGATATCTGCAATGTTTCTTGGGGAGTATGCTTTCATATACTTCCAAACTAGAGCTAAGGTTATGAGTAATGGCTCTAGATAAGTAGCTTATTTTGTTATTAAGAAGTGTTCTATGTAGTCTAAGTAGAAGTATGATAGTGTGTAATATATGATTAATTGTTTTTGGCTTGGTAGTTCATTATATCGTTGTAGAAACTGCTTCCCTATTTTATTGTGTAATACTCACCTCCTTACCATTTTTCAGGTACTGAGCTGGAGTATGCACCAGGACCGGCCGAGCAGAATTACTCTCCCTCACAGGGAGAGTAGGGTTGTTAGGGGAGGATAGCATATTATGGACCTAAGCCTCAAATATTATTTTGATGTGAATTTATTGTATATATTTTTGGTTGAGGCTTAGGATGTTTTGTTTTTGGTATAGTTACATGTTTTGATTATGGATTTTCAAACTTTGTCTTTCCGCTGATACTCTGACATACTTGATGCAAACTACTATTCTTTTGGAGCCCATTGGGCCTTGATGTGGTTTATATATTTGATACGAATTCCTGCAGGCTACTGGATATATATTTTTGATAATGTTTTTCACAGGTTAAATTTTGGTATTGTCCGAAAAACAAACAAAACTCCATCTGTTTGACGGTTGATTTTTAATAAAATAAAAGTAATTTTTAAGTCCTCATTTTTACTTATGGGGAATTAAGGGTAGTAAATATAGGGTGTTACATTTATGGTATAAGAGCAGTTTCTCCTCGGCCTTGGAGTTATGCATACTCCAATGATTACTCACCTAGCGAGAAATCGATGCTCATAGCAATAGTTTTGTAGGGTCTGCCGACCATATACGGAACCATGTCTTATTAAAGGGATTCTCTAAGGGCACTGCCCTCGGTTTATTTAGCATAAAAGTCCTTCGCACGGACTCATGTACTCCGAGCATGCCAAAGGGCCAGGCTCAGACTTGATGGAACCGAGCCTTGCAATCGGCCCCCCTTCCATCAGGCTTGGGACTCTAGGACCGAGACATACCATCGGCTCGTGGATAAGATCAAGCTCACCGAGGCTTCTTATCCCTTCCGCAAATCTCTCCTAGATTCTCGCAACAGCCTAGACATGAGATCTTCAGCAGATCCTAACCAGATTCTAAAAGCATAATCCTCCGATATTATCTCCCAGAATCCTGGTTCAGCACAGCTCTGATACAGGGCCTAAACGACCCATATCAGCCTTCTACAAACCCTATAAATAGCTTATCACAGCTAGGGTTTCGGGTACGTACTCTCATCCCTAAGTTGACACTCTGCACACACACGCTGACTAGGGAGACCCTGCTTTTCCCAACTGGAACTGCAGAAATACCACAAGTCATACATTAATACTTGATCTTCTCATGGGCTCCTGGTTTCCATAATCTTGAGCACTTAGAGGGTTAAGGACATCTAGTGTTCAAGGACACTACATTGGCGCCGTCTGTGGGAAACGAATAACTAGTATTCCCACGTCCACTGTTCTCATGGCAAACGATAAAGGTAATCAAGGAGATCTCCGCCGTCGCCTCCGGGGGAGGCCACCTAAGAACAGGGGAAACGTTAGGGACAGAATCGCCCCAGGAGGGCCAACTGAAGGCAATCAGGCTGATGTTCCTCCAGTTCCGCCGGTTCAAACAGTTCAGGCACAAGCCACTGTCCCTCCCCTCATTGAGGGCGGCGGAGGGCGATCTAACCCCCGCACTGTTCCTGATGGCCATGTTTCAGAATGGCATGATACTGCAGATTCTGGACCACATCAATCTCGGAGGCCCCCTGCTGGATTACGAACGAATGAGGATCGGCGAGTTGAGCGTTCCGCTCGTCGTGATCATTCCCGAGCCGAGCGATCCGACAAGGAAATACCTCACTTGACTAGGGGTCACTTCGGAATGCTCCAAGGTGGCCAACGTTCTGAAATAGAGGGTAGATCTTACATGACTACCTCTTCGCTCGAAGGAGAGAAGAGTCAATCATGGAAATTTTGAGAACTCAGACTTCCCTGATTGAGAAACAGAACCAGGCTATTGCTGCTCTTCAGCAGCCGAGCATGGCAAGAACAACCGAGCACGGCCCTCACGTGGCTCTCGGTAACCCGAGCAATCTTCCTCCACCCTTACCCCTCAACCCGAACATGGTTCCTGAGCGTGTTACTGGGGAACCTCATCCTGAACATCCTTTCACAGTTGAGATTATGGCATTCCAAACCCCGCAGACTTATGTGGGCCATCAAAATATCCCTCGGTACACTAAGACAACTGATCCGATGGACCACATTGCGGCATACGAGTCTTCCATGATGTTTTTTGAAGGAGGGGATTTCATGAAGTGTCGCGCTTTCTAAATGACTCTGGGATCGGCACCTTTGAGATGGTTCAATTCCCTACCTGCTTATTCAATTCACTCTTCGGCCGAGCTTAGAAGAGCATTCCTGAATAGATACACAGCCAGTATGTCACAGCCAAAATCAAATCATTCATTAGCTGGAGTCGCACAGAGACCTGACGAGTCTCTACGCGACTACCTAGCTCGGTACCAACAAGAGGCCAGTGGCATATCAGGTCTGCAATCTGGAGTATTTGTTCTTTTGCTCACTCAAGGGTTGCGAGATGGAGATTTCAAGGATTGTTTGATTGGAGAACCACCAAAGGATATGGCCGAGCTCAGGGAAAGTGTAACACCCTATTTATTCTACCCTTAGCTACCCTTATTTTGAAATTAGCAATTTGAAATTTTCTTTTAAACTTAATTCACTTATAAAAATCTCCCGTCAACCGGACGGAGTTTCCTTTGTTTTCATAGCTTTCCCCAAAATAAATTTAACCTGTCACCTGTTAAAGTCAAAATATTCATTTCATACAATAAGCCAGCAGGGCCAAAACATAACATAAACAGTGTGCAGGGGCGACATTACATCAGTTCTAGAAAATATATACAAGTTGTGGAACATTTAAGTTTTCACAAAAATACCAAACTAGCATTTGTTACATCAACCACATATTTCATTTTTCCCAAAAATAAAAACCCTTGACCGACATTCAGTCCCCTACTAAACTTCACATTCCACGAGGTGGAATGTTGTCCTGCTCGGCCATGTCCTGTGCCTGCTCTTCCCCGGCATCTGCAAAATATAACAAGAAGGGTAGCATTACACAGAACTTAGGAAAGTACACTCTAAGTAGACATAGAAAGTAACCAAGCACACTATTATACCTTGCTACCTTACCAATCATTTCCTATTAAGTTACTAACTGATTTTCTACCTATTAGAATTATTCACACCCTAAAGACAAGTCATAATCTATTTCATTGATCTCCCTATTGTTTTCATTCACCACTTATTCATATTCTATTTCATTGATCTCCCTATTGTTTTCATTCATCATTTATTACTCACTTCATATTAGAGGGTCTTATTAATTTATTATTTTCCACTTCGCATAGGAAGGGTCATAATTCTAAAAATGTAATTCTCACTCCTGCCTAAAGAGTAAGCGGAGGGTCTTGTTCTCGCTTCACTTACGTAGCAAACGAAGGGTCATGATACTGTATACATTCCACTCTTTTATGGAGGGTCCTGATAATATCCACTCCCTTATGGAGGGTCATGATAAGATATACTCCACTCCTCTATGGAGGGTCATGATGATTATCCACTCCCTTATGGAGGGTCCGGATAATATCCACTCCCTTATGGAGGGTCATGAAGATATCCACTCCTTTACAGAGGGTCATGGTAATATCCACTCCCTTATGGAGGGTCATGATGATGTATAAATTCCGCTCCTTTATAGAGGGTCATGATTATATAATTTCCCGCTCCGCATAGGGAGGGTCATGAATGTATCCTCTCCATTTTGGAGGGCCCATAGATAATACTCCATATCATGCTCATTTATTCATACTATTTAATGACCTTCTTCTCTAACCATTGATCTTTTTCTGGATTTCTTTACCATTCACCTAATTTCCTTCTTACTTCCGTTAACTGCATTTTACTCTTCATCATCATTCATGTTTGATGAGCATTTTATTTCCCATTTTTACTTGCATTATTTTACTCCTATTATTGATACTTGTTGCCTATTTGACATTGTTTAGCTTGATTTAGTGATTTAGAGTTTATTGTTCTCATCAAGTATCAATTGTTTAATTTGGGATTATTTAGCCTAATTAATTCTATTTCTATTTTCAGGTCATATTTGGCACAAGGGCTTTTTGGACATTTTGGGAATGAAGATTTAATTTTGGAAGAGAAGATATATGATGAAGTGAAGATTGTAATCTATCTTTAGGATTAGTTGAGATTTAGTTATATCTTTTAAGATTTAGATTTTATCTATAGGATATTTTTAGATTTAATTTAGAGATAAGCTTTCCTTAGGATTTGGGCCCATGATTTAGGCCCGTTTTGTGATTTAAAAAGCCAAATTCGTGTAAACCCTGGAGAGACCTTCCATTCACGTTTTTTTTTACATTCTCTCTCATAGAGAAGGCTTAGTTTTGCTCTCCAAGCTTGTGGTGGCTGCTAGGGTTTCTCTCTCTTCCCTTTCTACACGTTTTTTGGTATTTTTCTTCATGGAAGGCTAAACTCTTAGGTTAAATCCCTTTGGTAATGTATCACATACTGTTGAGGTTTTGTTCTTAATGCTATTTCGTTTTTATTCACTGTTTTCATGCTTATTGATATGTTATGGTTCGCTTAGTTCCATTGTATAGAGATAATCCATGTGTATGAATGCTTAATTTATGCAAACTCGTAAAAACTCCATGCTATGGCTTTTAATGCTTAATTAGAGGTTTGGGTTTTGGGGTGAGAATTGAATTTTTGCTTAGTATTTAATTCTCACGAGTTGGACAGTGAAGAGGAAAGAAATTGATCTTTTGTGACCGATGATAGAGTTGTGAACGCGAGCCAAAGGGGTATATCCGCTTTTCCTTATCTGTTTCTTCGTTTTGATTTAATTCTGTTTTGATTTCAATTATTCAATATTCAATACAAAAAAAAAACCCCCCTGTTTTCTATGCATACTATGTGTTCGACCTTTTGCTTGTTAAGATATTCCTTGGGAGACGACCTAGGAGTCACTTCCTAGTACTATACTTAAACTGTTTTTATTTGTATCGGGTACGGCCTCGATCAAATTTGGCGCCGTTGCCGGGGAATATCGGTTCTTGCCAAAGGTCATTAGTAGTTAGTTAGTGTCGTAGTTAGTATAGTTATTATAGTGTGTCGTGTCTGATTTAGGGTCTAGTAGTCAATTCTGATAACCGGTTGAAGTTGCACTGTTTGCTGTTTTGCTATTTTGTTGCAATTAGTGTATTTGATTGATTCTGTGGTTGCTAGTTCACATAGTTGTGGGTGGAATTTTTCCACGAAAATTTATATCCACACTACTTTTATCATATAAAAAGGTGTCGAGGCACCACGATCACTCAGATCATCACTGGTTGTGAGTTCCAGAAAAATTTTCCAAGTTTTAGCAGCACTTTCTTCAAATCGTCGCAACTTTTGACCCGTAACTCGGAATTTGACGAATTTTATATCAAATCGAAGGGAATTTTCTGAATATTCTGATTTTTCTCCCTTTGTTAGAAAACTCCTTTGTCTGGATCCTGAAAAGGCCGTTTTACTATTTCTTTTTTATTTTACAAGTTTTATTTTCTTAGTTTTTGGTCTCTGATTTAATTGTTTGACTTGGTTCCCTTTTGAATTTTGTCCTCAAACTTTTTGTGGTATGTTTTCATGATTTTAGGGTGCTGAAAAAAATAAAGAAAAAATTTTAAAAAAATAAAAAATTTTGTTGCCTATTTTGGTCATGTATATTAGTGACAGTTTGCTATGCTTAATGGTGTTCTGTTCAGTACATGACTAGGGGCAACCCAAGCTACTTTCATCCATATAACCCTGAAATTGATAGAACTTATCACAGACTAGTTAGACAAAATAGGAACCAGTCCATAGGTAGTGAGTCTATTGAGTCTTTACATAGTGAGTCTGCTTCTTTTTCTTCTATTCCTATAAATTCTGATTCTTATTCTGATTATTCTGAAAATATGGCTCAACCTCCACCACGTGAGAGGACATTGAGGGAGCTGGCTGCACCTGATTTCACTATTGAAGATTTGTGCATCCAGTATCCCGATGACCCGTATGAGGTAAGGTCTGGACTAATTCATTTGTTGCCCAAGTTTAATGGTCTTGCAGGTGAGGATCCTCATAAACATCTCAAGCAGTTCCATATTGTCTGTGCTACTATGAAACCACATGATGTGCAAGAGGATCATGTTTGTCTTAAGGCATTCCCACACTCCCTAGAGGGGCTAGCCAAGGATTGGTTGTACGATCTGGCCCCTGGTTCTATCACAGTCTGGGATGACCTGAAGAGGGCATTTTTGGAGAAATTCTTCCCTGCATGCAGAACAACAGCAATCCGAAAGGATATATCAGGCATCAGGCAACAAAGTGGAGAAAGTCTCTATGAGTATTGGGAGAGATTCAAGAGATTGTGTGCGAGCTGCCCCCACCATCAGATCTCAGAGCAGTTGCTTATTCAATATTTCTATGAAGGTCTCAACCTCATGGAGAGAAACATGCTTGATGCTGCAAGTGGTGGTGCCCTAGGAGACATGACACCTTTAGAAGCCAGAGTCAAGATTGAGAAGATGGCTTCCAATTGTCAACAATTCCATGCAAGGGGCAACAGCGATGCAATCATAGTGAGAGGAGTGAATGATGTTGGCACAAGTTCTGGTAAGGTTGAGAAGCTTGAACAGAAGATAGATTCACTTACAACTTTGGTCACTCAATTAGCCATCAACCAGAAGAAGTTGTCCCTGCCTGCTAGATTATGTGGCATATGCACATCCGCTGAGCACCCCACAGATGCATGCCCTTCTGTGCAGCAGCAACCAACGACTGGTGCTGACCAACCTGAGGCATATGCCGCCAACATCTTCAACAGTAGAAACCAGCAGCCACAGAACTTTGATCTCTCTACCAATAGATACAACCCTGGTTGGAGGAACCATCCCAACCTGAGATGGTCTGATCAGCAGCAGCCTTCATTGGAAGAGCTGATGAAACAGATGACCATGCAAAATCTCCAATTCCAACAGGAAACTAGAGCATCCATTCAAAGACAAGAGGCCTCCATTCAATCTTTGACCAATCAGATGGGACAGATGGCAACAGCAATCAACACTATGCAATCTCAGAATTCTAACAAGTTGCCATCCCAAACAGTGATCAATCCAAACCAGAATGTGAATGCCATTAGTCTAAGGTCAGGGAAGCAGATTGTCACACCCACACCAGAATCTGACCTCAACAAAGATGATCTAGTTTCAACCAACAAGAAGAGCCAAATGGTCGAGGAGAGTGAGCACACAAGTACCAGAAAATCCCATCCAGCTCAGCCTTCCACAAGCACAACACCTGCTGCTGCCCAACAACCACCCCCCATTCCTCTTCCTTTCCCACCAAGGGGGGTGACTCAAAGCAAGAAAATGGAAGAGATTGACAAAGAGATACTTGACACATTCAGGAAGGTGGAAGTCAACATACCCCTTCTTGATGCAATCAAGCAGATTCCAAGGTATGCAAAGTTCTTGAAGGATCTATGCACACACAAACGGAAGCTCAAGGGCAATGAGAGGATCAGCATGGGAAGAAATGTCTCTGCTCTTATAGGTAAACCCGTCCCTCATATTCCTGAAAAGTGTAAGGATCCTGGAACTTTCTCTGTGCCTTGTATCATAGGTAATACTAAATTTGAGAATGCTTTGCTAGATTTAGGAGCATCTATTAATGTTATGCCTATGTCTGTTTTCAAGTCTCTTTCACTTGGACCCCTTCAACCTACGGGTGTGGTTATTCACTTGGGAAATAGATCTACTGCCTACCCCGCAGGTTTGATAGAGGATGTCCTGGTTCGGGTTGAAGAGCTTATCTTTCCTGCTGATTTTTATATTCTTGATATGGAAGAGGACACCTCTCGTAGTGCTGTCCCTATCATATTAGGGAGACCATTTTTGAAAACAGCCCGAACCAAGATAGATGTGCATGCAGGTACACTTTCCATGGAATTTGATGACAGTGTGGTTCGATTCAATATTTTTGATGCTAGGAAACATTTTTCTGATGACCACTCTGTTTTTCATGTTGACTTGATTGATGATCTGATTGATGAGCATGTTCTAGACTTTTTGCATGATTATGATTTGCCATCTTTCACTAGCTCATTTACTTGTTCTGCATGTTCTGATTCCGAAATGTGCACTGCATGCATTGAAATTGACCAGTTTTTAAATTCTGCTACTGCATCTGTTGATTCATATGATATAGATTCAGATCATGCTAACCCCATTTCTGTTTTGCATGAGTCTAATTCACTTGTTCAGGTGCAGGCGGCAGAATCCAATTCTGCTGCTCCTTTAGTTCCATCTGTGATGCAGGCACCTTTATTGGACCTGAAGCCCCTTCCTCCTCATCTCAAATATGCTTACTTGGAGGCTGAGCAGAAACTTCCAGTGATCATCTCTACCTCCCTTTCTGTTGATCAAGAGAAGAAGCTGCTGGATGTGATTAGAGCAAACAACAGGGCAATAGGATGGACTTTGGCAGACATACTTGGTTTTAGCCCCTCCATGTGCATGCATCGGATTTTATTGGAGGATGGGGCTAAACCAGTGAGACAACCCCAGAGACGGTTGAACCCCCAGATTCTTGATGTGGTGAAGAAAGAGGTCACCAAGCTGCTGCAAGCTGGCATTATCTACCCCATTTCAGACAGCACTTGGGTAAGCCCGGTTCAAGTAGTTCCCAAGAAGTCTGGGGTGACAGTTGTCAAAAATGAGAAGGATGAGCTGATTCCCACTAGAGTGCAGAACAGTTGGAGAGTCTGCATTGATTATAGGAAGCTCAACCAGGCGACCCGCAAGGATCACTTTCCTCTTCCCTTCATTGATCAGATGTTGGAGCGCCTGGCAGGTAAATCTCACTATTGCTTCTTAGATGGTTTCTCTGGTTATTTCCAAATCTGTATTGCACTAGAGGACCAACATAAGACTACATTTACCTATCCTTTTGGTACATTTTCTTATAGGAAGATGCCTTTTGGCCTATGCAATGCTCCTGGCACTTTTCAAAGATGTATGATGAGTATTTTTAATGACTTACTTGAGCATTGCATAGAGGTCTTCATGGATGATTTTAGTGTATATGGTTCCTCTTTTGATGCATGTCTTGATAGTTTGTCTAAGGTGCTTAATAGGTGCATTGAGACTAACCTTGTCTTGAATTTTGAAAAATGTCATTTTATGGTAGAACAAGGCATAGTCTTAGGGCACATTATTTCGCATAAGGGCATAGAGGTTGACCCTGCTAAGCTGCATGCAATATCACATTTGCCTTACCCCTCTTGCGTGCGAGAGGTGCGTTCTTTTCTTGGCCATGCAGGTTTCTATCGCAGGTTTATTCAGAACTTTAGCAAGAGAGCCCTTCCACTATCCAACTTGCTTCAAAAGGATACCGCATTTGAGTTTGGAGACCAATGCAAGAAAGCATTTGATGAGCTAAAGAGAGCACTCACCACCACTCCCATCATCCAACCACCTGACTGGACTCTCCCATTTGAGCTCATGACCGATGCCTCGAATTATGCTTTGGGAGCAGTTCTCTCCCAAAGGGTTGGTAAGATGTCTCATGTGATTTATTATGCATCTAGGACTTTAGATTCAGCACAAGTTAATTACACCACAACTGAAAAAGTGTTGTTAGCCATTGTCTTTGCACTTGATAAGTTTAGATCATATCTATTAGGTTCTAAGGTTGTGGTGTATACTGATCATGCTGCTCTGAAGTATCTTTTGAAAAAGACAGATTCCAAACCTAGGTTGATTAGATGGATGTTGCTCCTCCAGGAGTTTGATCTTGAGATTCAGGATCGGAGTGGTTCACATAACCTTGTCGCAGACCACTTGAGTAGAATAGAGAGAGAGAAGGATGCATTTCCTATCCGGGATGGCTTCCCGGATGAGCAGCTTTTAGTTTTGCATGTTTCACATCCCTCTCCCCTTATTCCTTGGTTTGCTGATATTGTAAATTATATAGTTGCATCTGTTTTTCCACCCTTGGCATCCAAAGCTCAAAGAGACAAATTGAAGAGCAATGCCAAGTATTATGTATGGGATGACCCCTATTTGTGGCGTTTTTGCAGTGATCAGGTCATTCGCAGGTGCATTCCAGACCAGGAGATCCAATCGGTTCTCCAATTTTGCCATGCTTCACCAGTTGGAGGCCACCTTGGCACTCAAAGGACAGCACGAAAGGTGCTGGATTCTGGATTTTATTGGCCTACCATCTTCAAGGATGCAAGCAAA
The DNA here is from genome assembly GCA_037953625.1 of Crotalaria pallida. NCBI lineage: Eukaryota > Viridiplantae > Streptophyta > Magnoliopsida > Fabales > Fabaceae > Crotalaria > Crotalaria pallida. Next base: position 33,922,930 of record CM075653.1, read on the forward strand.
ATCTGCAGCTCATGTGAGCAATGTCAAAGAGCAGGAGGCGCCCTATCTTGGAGGCAACAGATGCCGCAACAACCTATGTTGTTCTGTGAGGTGTTTGATGTCTGGGGTATAGATTTCATGGGTCCCTTTCCTGTTTCTTTTGGTTTTTATTATATCTTACTTGCTGTGGATTATGTATCCAAATGGGTGGAAGCTAAGGCCACCAGGACTAATGATGCTCAGGTTGTTGTAGATTTTGTCAGGACTAATATCCTTTGCAGGTTTGGCATACCTAGAGCCATAGTCAGTGATCAAGGCACACACTTCTGCAATAGATCCATGCATGCTTTGCTCAAGAAGTATGGGGTTGTGCACAAAGTTTCTACACCATATCACCCCCAAATCAATGGGCAAGCTGAGATTTCAAACAGAGAGATTAAGCTGATTTTGGAGAAGATGGTGAAGCCTAATAGAAAGGATTGGAGCACATGATTGGAGGATGCTTTATGGGCCCATCGGACTGCTTACAAGGCACCCATAGGGATGTCACCCTATTGGGTTGTCTTTGCTAAGGCGTGCCACCTGCCTGTGGAGATAGAGCACCGTGCATATTGGGCTGTGAAGCAATGTAACTTAGCTCTTGATCAAGCGGGTGAGGAGAGGAAGCTGCAGTTGAGTGAGCTAGATGAGATCCGTTTGGAGGCCTATGAGAATTCCAAGTTCTACAAAGAGAAGACCAAGAAGCTCCATGATAGCTCAATTTGCAGAAAGGAGTTCTTGGTTGGTCAAAAAGTGATGCTCTACAACTCTAGGCTTGGACTCATGAGTGGAAAGCTCCGCTCTAAATGGATTGGACCATTTGTAGTCACCCAGGTGTTTCCTTATGGCACTGTGGAGATCAAGAGTGAGTCCACAGACAAGAGCTTCAAAGTCAATGGCCGCCGACTCAAGCCTTTCCTCACTACCCCTTCTTTGGATGATGCACCTGTGGAGGAAGCCTCATTGGTCGACCCCATTTTTGACCCACCATGATTTAGGGAGTCTTCTTTTCTCCTTCTTTACTACTTTTATTCCACTTGTCTATATCTGTCTGATTCTGCTATTTCTTTTACGTTGAGGACAATGTGTGATTTAAGTGTGGGGGGGAGAGTAGTATAGGTTGCATATTTTTGCTTTGATTTTTTTTAGGTTTTGCTAAGTTTTGGGCATTTTCTTGCATGTTTTTGCTTCATTTTAGTAGAGTCTTGGTATCTTGTGTCTGAATTCATGCATTTTTGTGTGTAAAGTTGCTTTTGATAATTAAGAGGTGGTAACACTGTGATAGAATTGTCCCTTTTGTGAGGATTTGAGCCTTAATTGTGGGTGGATTGCTATATATGCCACCTAATTTTTCTTTCATGTGTGATTGCACTCTGGATTACTTGCACTCTAGAACTTGACTTGACTCTTGTTGATACTTGATATTCCCATGCACATTTTGAAATGATTTAGGCATTGTTTTTTTTTTCTTGAATAAGCCACTAGCCATATGAGCCTACCTTGAATGAATTTATCCTTTGATAGCCCCTTTGAGCCTTTATATCCCTTTTCTTTGTTCTTTAGCTCATTACAAGCCTATGACTGAAAAACCATGATTATCCTAACCTTAGGGAATGTTGGAGCTTTGGAATTGTTTTGGGAATGGGTATTAAGTAAGCGAGGGTGCTTTGTTCTTCATCTCTTGTGAGTTATGGGTTTTGCCTCTATGGTCGGTGATGTAATTATGGCTTTATCTCATTATGCCATTTTTGTTGTTTCTTCTTCCCTTTCCTTCATGAAGTTCTGCAATGAAAAAAAAAATTGAAAAAATGAATGATGAAAAAAAAAGAGGAAGAAAAAAAAAAGAAAAAAAATGGAATAAAAGGTTGATTGAGGCATAGAGGATTGGAATTAGAGGTTGTTGTTATGTTTATCATTTCATTTTGGGGTGGATTGTGCTTATTTTTTTTACTTATTCCCCATTGCTCCTTTATTTCCTTGGGTTTTAGCTACATTTCCCATATTTTTATCCTACCTTGTCCTTGGCCCCATTACAACCCTGAAAAGACCTTTTGATCTTAATGTGCATGTGTATTGATTGTTGATGTTAGAGGCTTGTCAAGCTTATGGTTGTGTTTGTTTTTCATGATGTGCCTTGAGTGTAAACACTGATTAACCTTAAACACTTGAGTGTAAACACTATTGAGTGATCCCTGTGAGTTTCTATCATCTTTGTGACTACCGTCTTGATGTCATTGGTTTTCTTTGCATATTTGAAATAATTGGATGATGTTCATGAATGCCTTGATTCTTTGGTCCTTATTTTCTTCGTGTGCTCGATTTTGCCCATTTCTTTGCATTTCCTAGAATTCATTGTGAAGTATGTAATCTCTTAGGTTTGCATTCATTAGTTTTAGTAATCTTGTTACATGATTCACTTTGGTGCATATTGATTTTCTCAGTCCTAATTCTTAGTTTTGCCCAGGAGTGCAAAAGGATAAGTGTGGGGGTATTTGATGAGCATTTTATTTCCCATTTTTCCTTGCATTATTTTACTCCTATTATTGATACTTGTTGCCTATTTGACATTGTTTAGCTTGATTTAGTGATTTAGAGTTTATTGTTCTCATCAAGTATCAATTGTTTAATTTGGGATTATTTAGCCTAATTAATTCTATTTCTATTTTCAGGTCATATTTGGCACAAGGGCTTTTTGGACATTTTGGGAATGAAGATTTAATTTTGGAAGAGAAGATATATGATGAAGTGAAGATTGTAATCTATCTTTAGGATTAGTTGAGATTTAGTTATATCTTTTAAGATTTAGATTTTATCTATAGGATATTTTTAGATTTAATTTAGAGATAAGCTTTCCTTAGGATTTGGGCCCATGATTTAGGCCCGTTTTGTGATTTAAAAAGCCAAATTCGTGTAAACCCTGGAGGGACCTTCCATTCACGTTTTTTTTTTACATTCTCTCTCATAGAGAAGGCTTAGTTTTGCTCTCCAAGCTTGTGGTGGCTGCTAGGGTTTCTCTCTCTTCCCTTTCTACACGTTTTTTGGTATTTTTCTTCATGGAAGGCTAAACTCTTAGGTTAAATCCCTTTGGTAATGTATCACATACTCTTGAGGTTTTGTTCTTAATGCTATTTCGTTTTTATTCACTGTTTTCATGCTTATTGATATGTTATGGCTCGCTTAGTTCCATTGTATAGAGATAATCCATGTGTATGAATGCTTAATTTATGCAAACTCGTAAAAACTCCATGCTATGGCTTTTAATGCTTAATTAGAGGTTTGGGTTTTGGGGTGAGAAATGAATTTTCGCTTAGTATTTAATTCTCACGAGTTGGACAGTGAAGAGGAAAGAAATTGATCTTTTGTGACCGATGATAGAGTTGTGAACGCGAGCCAAAGGGGTTTATCCGCTTTTCCTTATCTGTTTCTTCGTTTTGATTTAATTCTGTTTTGATTTCAATTATTCAATATTCAATACAAAAAAAAAACCCCCCTGTTTTCTATGCATACTATGTGTTCGACCTTTTGCTTGATAAGATATTCCTTGGGAGACGACCTAGGAGTCACTTCCTAGTACTATACTTAAACTGTTTTTATTTGTATCGGGTACAGCCTCGATCAATGTTCATTACAATTCAATTCTAAACACTAAAATTAATAACATAATCAACTTCCTGATCACAATATTCATTATTTATTTTCAAGCCAGACCATAATCTACATACATCATCATTATTCCCAATTTTCACATAGTCCAACCATTTCCTTCATTTTCCCCCTATTTATTACACATTCACAACCTAAAATTGTTTCATGTTACCCTTAAGTTCTCTATTTCCAAATGTCATTAACCATTTCATATGATAAAATATGCTAATCAATTATCCATTCTTCTAACCTAGGTTTTGCCTAGGGTTTTATTCTAATCCAATCCGTAAACCTAGTTCTCACTATATACTAGCTAGACTATACCTTCTAAATAGAGGTAATACTTCCCTTCTTACCTCAAAACCAAATAAATGTAAGAGTTACTTGAGGAGAGAGAGAGGTCTTATATGATGATTCCTTAACTTGGAACTTGAGAAAAGCTTGAGCCCTAAAGGAGATTAAATACAACTTTCATGAGCCAAAAAGAATTGGAAAGGATTCATAACATGATATAGGATTTCACTTACCTAATTTATGTTGAGTTTGAAAATCCAAGAGGGAGAAGAGAGAGGCAATTCGTGAGGTAGAAGGAGGAGAGGGAGGAAGTTTTCAACCCATTTCCATGAAGCTTGCTTGGTGGGTTTGATGATTTTGGGTTTGATTTTCCCAAGAATCAAGTGTATGTGAGAAGAGGTTGATGGAATGGCTCTTGAGGTTGAGAGAAATGGTGGAGATGGTGGGGTAATGTTGGTGTTGGAGTGTGAGGGAGTGTGGTGCCTTTGATGCCATATTTTTGCCTTGAAAGCTGCCACAAAATTGTGTGGCCAAGAAACAAACTTTGGCCCCAAGTTTGGCAACGGACGCACCAGATCTGATCTGGTCTGCGCCGCGCGCCTGGGCGCATGATTGGCGCGCCTGAGCGCGGCCACGCACCAACTGGTGCTGCTGATGCTGACTGGTGCGCGTGCTGGTGCTTCTGGTGCGGTCTGGTGCGCGTGCTGGTGCTTCTAGTGCGGTCTGGTGCGTCATTCCTCCTATCTGGTGCGCACGGGGCGCGCCTGGGCGCATGGAGGGCGCGCCTGAGCGTCTAACTCCCTGGGTTGGTGCACCAATTGCACCCTGGTGCGCTTGGGCGTGCACCGGTGCGCCTGGGCGTGCACCAGAAACTAGAAACTTCGATTCGCCATAACTTTTTCGCTAACCGTCGGATCGGGTCCAAATTTTTAGAAAAGCTTCTTAACCCCTTAAACTTCATATCCAACGGTGGAATTTAATTTCTTAGCATCCCATGATAAATTTCTAATTTTCTCTTTTCGGTTGATTTCTAACATCTAAAACGCTGATTTAACCCCCGATTTCGATTAGATAATTTTGCCCATTGCTTCAAATGTCTCCTACACAACCCCTAGAACTTAAAATGGTTGCTCACCTTGCTCACAAATTTCCTTAAGTGATTAATCTACCCATTTTCTACGCTCTAGACCTATTAACTCAATATTTATACTTGGAATTAAATTTGGGATGTTACAATTCTCCCCTACTTATTGGAATTTCGTCCCCGAAATTCCGTTTCAATTCCTTCAAAAGGAGAATCGTCCCAATTGCAAGGTCCTTTGGCTGTGCTGCTATTTCCTCTTGGTTTCACTCCCCCACTTAGATTCTGCGTACTACTAGGGCTTCGCATTAAACCAAAAGTAAAACATCCGATGCTAAGCTCGTTTGGTACAATCTTGGATATGAGATTCAGCAATGACATCAACTACTGGTAGGCGGATAAATCAAAATGATCAGTTTCAATCTTCCATCTACTAATAGTGATCCCATCGTTGGGCTTACTGATAATATCATTACTTAACATATGCAAGAATTAGAGTGATCAATTCTAATCTTATTTAGTATTAAATAACAATATTATCACTGGGCTTGATTAGTTTGGACTAGGATTCTACAACTTGACATTCTCTTCTAATTGTTTCCACCATGCTATCAAGAAGTCTAGATTGGGTGAATGTTTCAAAGATTCCTAGGATGGTTCTATTTTAAAGAAATTGGTATTTCCAAATAACTTATAAGGAAGAAGAATTAGTTATGCGACATCGAAACTAATTAAGATACTGCATGGACATTACTAAATAATCTATACCTGCCACTATATCAGCTAGGTGAATTTCCTCCCTGTCTAGGGTGTACAATATTCCCCTCAAAGCAGGTTGGCTCTTTCCTGCTTGCTGCACCCTTGTAGCATTGACTTCTTTCTTCGGAACCTTCATGGGACAAGTTGAAGCAAAATGTCCTGGTTGCCCGCACAGAAAACAAGTGAAATTCCCCCTGGTTTGATTCCGATACCAGCATTCTCCCTCGTGCTTCCTTCCACAATGTGAACAAAGGGGATAAGTTCCCATAACATTCCCATTCTTACTCTTAACCCCCGGAGCTACTGGAGCTACATCGTGCTGGGCATAAGGTTTTGATTCTAGAATTGGTCCTTTTCCCCGAATCGGACCCCCAACCTTCTGTACCTTCTTGTTTCTTTTCTCCTCCACCCTGTGCTCCCTACTCTTTTCATAAGTAGTGGTCATATTGATCAATTGAGACAGGTTGGCGATGTTCTGATACTCGAAAGCCATCTTGATTTTGGAACGAAGTCTGGTCTCGAACTTGATGCACTTGGTCCTTTCATCAGCATCTCTATAACTCCCTGCATACCGGATCAAGTCTTCAAATCTAGCAGCGTACTCCCCAACGCTCATATTTCCTTGCACTAGCTGCAGAAAGGCTATCTCCTTCTCTCTACGAACATCCTCCGGGAAGTATTTGCCGAGAAAACGGTCCTTGAACAAATCCCAAGTGATCGCCTGATTGTTCGCCTCCAAACCCCTCCGCATCTATTGCCACCAATGTTCTGCTTTACTAGTCAACATGTATTGTGCCAGCAGAACCTTCTGTTCCTCCGGTGGTGCCATGGTATTCAAGATCTTTTCAATCTCCTGCAACCAAAGTTGCGCCCCATCAGGATTGAACCCGCCTTCGAACTTCAACGGATCATTCTTTCTGAATCGCGTCAACCAATCAATTGCAACTGGAGCTGGTGGCTGAGGATTCATTGCTGCAACTGTGGCTGTTGCTGCTGCTGCAGATGCTGCTGCTATGTTATTCCCCTGATTCTGTTGCATCTGTACCATTTGCTCCAGAATAGCTCGAATCCCGTCATTATCAATTCGTCTACCAGCCATACTGTTTAGTCATGCATAAGGCCGACAGTTAATGCTTAGTAGAACATTTAATAGTACAAACATCCTATTAATAAATTCTAGACTCTATACTACAATCATCGATTACTCGCTCGGTGAGTAATCACTTGAGTAGCTCATAACTCCAAAGGCCGAGGGAAACTGCTCTGATACCAAAATGTAACACCCTATTTATTCTACCCTTAGCTACCCTTATTTTGAAATTAGCAATTTGAAATTTTCTTTTAAACTTAATTCACTTATAAAAATCTCCCGTCAACCGGATGGAGTTTCCTTTGTTTTCATAGCTTTCCCCAAAATAAATTTAACCTGTTACCTGTTAAAGTCAAAATATTCATTTCATACAATAAGCCAGCAGGGCCAAAACATAACATAAACAGTGTGCAGGGACGACATTACATCAGTTCTAGAAAATATATACAAGTTGTGGAACATTTAAGTTTTCACAAAAATACCAAACTAGCATTTGTTACATCAACCACATATTTCATTTTTCCCTAAAATAAAAACCCTTGACCGACATTCGGTCCCCTACAAAACTTCACATTCCACGAGGTGGAATGTTGTCCTGCTCGGCCATGTCTTGTGCCTGCTCTTCCCCGGCATCTGCAAAATATAGCAAGAAGGGTAGCATTACACAGAACATAGGAAAGTACACTCTAAGTAGACATAGAAAGTAACCAAGCACACTATTATACCTTGCTACCTTACCAATCATTTCCTATTAAGTTACTAACTGATTTTCTACCTATTAGAATTATTCACACCCTAAAGACAAGTCATAATCTATTTCATTGATCTCTCTATTGTTTTCATTCACCACTTATTCATTCTCTATTTCATTGATCTCCCTATTGTTTTCATTCATCATTTATTACTCACTTCATATTAGAGGGTCTTCTTAATTTATTATTTTCCACTTCGCATAGGAAGGGTCATAATTCTAAAAATGTAATTCTCACTCCTGCCTAAAGAGTAAGCGGAGGGTCTTGTTATCGCTTCACTTACGGAGCAAGCGAAGGGTCATGATACTGTATACATTCCACTCCTTTATGGAGGGTCCTGATAATATCCACTCCCTTATGGAGGGTCATGATAAGATATACTCCACTCCTCTATGGAGGGTCATGATGATTATCCACTCCCTTATGGAGGGTCCTGATAATATCCACTCCCTTATGGAGGGTCATGAAGATATCCACTCCTTTACGCAGGGTCATGGTAATATCCACTCCCTTATGGAGGGTCATGATGATGTATAAATTCCGCTCCTTTATAGAGGGTCATGATTATATAATTTCCTGCTCCGCATAAGGAGGGTCATGAATGTATCCTCTATATTTTGGAGGGCCCATAGATAATACTCAATATCATGCTCATTTATTCTTAATATTTAATGACCTTCTTCTCTAACCATTGATCTTTTTCTGGATTTCTTTACCATTCACCTAATTTCCTTCTTACTTCCGTTAACTGCATTTTACTCTTCATCATCATTCATGTTCATTACAATTCAATTCTAAACACTAAAATTAATAACATAATCAACTTCCTGATCACAATATTCATTATTGATTTTCAAGCCAGACCATAATCTACATCCATCATCATTATTCCCAATTTTAACATAGTCCAACCATTTCCTTCATTTTTCCCCTATTTATTACACATTCACAACCTATAATTGTTTCAAGTTACCCTTAAGTTCTCTATTTCCAAATGTCATTAACCATTTCATATGATAAAATATGCTAATCAATTATCCATTCTTCTAACCTAGGTTTTGCCTAGGGTTTTATTCTAATCCAATCCCTAAACCTAGTTCTCACTATATACTAGCTAGACTATACCTCCTAAATAGAGGTAATACTTCCCTTCTTACCTCAAAACCAAATAAATGTAAGAGTTCCTTGAGGAGAGAGAGAGGTCTTATATGATGATTCCTTAGCTTGAAACTTGAGAAAAGCTTGAGCCCTAAAGGAGATTAAATACAACTTTCATGAGCCAAAAAGAATTGGAAAGGATTCATAACTTCATATAGGATTTCATTTACCCAATTTATGTTGAGTTTGAAAATCCAAGAGGGAGAAGAGAGAGGCAATTTGTGAGGTAGAAGGAGGAGAGGGAGGAAGTTTTCAAACCATTTCCATGAAGCTTGCTTGGTGGGTTTGATGATTTTGGGTTTGATTTTCCCAAGAATCTAGTGTATGTGAGAAGAGGTTGATGGAATGGCTCTTGAGGTTGAGAGAAATGGTGGAGATGGTGGGGTAATGTTGGTGTTGGAGTGTGAGGGAGTGTGGTGCCTTTGATGCCATATTTTTGCCTTGAAAGCTGCCACAAAATCGTGTGGCCAAGAAACAAACTTTGGCCCCATGTTTGGCAACGGACGCACCAGATCTGATCTGGTCTGCGCCGCGCGCTTGGGCGCATGATTGGCGCGCCTGAGCGTGGCCATGCACCAACTGGTGCTGCTGATGCTGACTGGTGCGCGTGCTGGTGCTTCTGGTGCGGTCTGGTGTGCGTGCTGGTGCTTCTGGTGCGGTCTGGTGCGTCATTTCTCCTATCTGGTGCGCACGGGGCGCGCCTGGGTGCATGGAGGGCGCGCCTGAGCGTCTAACTCCCTGGGTTGGTGCACCAATTGCACCCTGGTGCGCCTAGGCGTGCATCGGTGCGCCTAGGCTTGCACCAGAAACTAGAAACTTCGATTTGCCATAACTTTTTCGCTAACCGTCGGATCGGGTCCAAATTTTTAGACAAGCTTCTTAACCCCTTAAACATCATATCCAACGGTGGAATTTATTTTCTTAGCATCCCATGATAAATTTCTAATTTTCTCTTTTCGGTTGATTTCTAACATCTAAAACGCCGATTTAACCCCCGATTTCGATTAGATAATTTTGCCCGTTGCTTCAAATGTCTCCTACACAACCCCTAGAACTTAAAATGGCTACTCACCTTGCTCACCCATTTTCTACGCTCTAGACCTATTAACTCAATATTTATACTTGGAATTAAATTTGGGATGTTATAGAAAGGTCCAGGAAGTTTGTTAATCTGGAAGAATTCCACAGAATCAGTACTACGACACGGGGCAAGGAAGAACGTCAAGAACAACGCCCTCGTCAAAACGATCCTCGTCAAAGCGATCATTTTCGGGATAGTAGGGGGATGAAGGACAAAGGAGAAAGAGAAAGAAGAGAAAAACTGCCTCCAAAAGGCAAGTATGATGAGTATAACCAGCTTACAGTCCCGAGGAGTCAAATCCTTCGTGAGACTATGCACACCGAGATGCGCAATATCACTCGGCCTCCAGCTTTGAGAAGAGCTGCTCAAAAGGATAAGACGAAGTATTGTGACCATCATGGCGGATAGGGGTATACCACTGACCAGTGTACTATGCTAAAGGACTTGATTGAAGAAATGGTGAGGGATGGAAAGCTTCAACAATACATTGGTGAAGCAATGCGGAAGCGTGCTAAGAGAAGAAGTCATTCCCCACCTAGATCCGAGCAGAAACAAAGGAACAGAAGCCCTTCACCACCTGCAGGGGGAGCCTCTATCCTACTGTCCGAGCAGGAAAAGGGTCGAGAGACTTTTCTGATCAACACCATTGCTGGAGGATTTGCAGGTGGAGGGGAAAAAAGAGGTGATCGAAATAAGTATGTGGGGCAAGTACTTCCGGTGGCCAGCCGACCAATCCAAAAGCCCAAAAAGAAGAACATCGTCATCAGCTTCAATGACGAGGATTTTGTTGACATTTTCCAAGACCACAATGATCCAATGGTAGTTACAGCCAGGCTCGACAATTACGAAGTAAAGAGGATTCTCGTTGATCAGGGGAGTTCAACAGACATTATCTTCTTGGATCTGTTTGAAGCTTTGAAGTTGAAAAGATCTGACCTAAATCCGTTCGAGGGAAGTTTGATTGGCTTTACGGGCCATTCGATTGTCCCCCTAGGCCACATCCATCTCCCAGTTACCATGGGGGAACAACCATCTGCTCGAACTGAGATAGTGAAGTTTCTAGTCGTCCAGGCCCCGTCGGCGTACAACGACATCCTCGGTCGTACTGCACTCCAATCTTTTGGTGCCGTTGTATCTGCCATCCACCTGGCTATGAAGTTTCCAGGGTCTGACGACAAGGTGGTAACGGTACGTTCTGAACAAGAGCTGGCTCGGAAGTGCTATAATATCAGCCTGGGTAAACTGAAGCTTGATGATGAGGAGATTATGCAAGAACCACTCAACAAGGGAAGTGTTAACCTGGCAGATCTTGATGTAAGAGAGGAGGATGAAACTAGGCCAACCCCTCAGGGGGACTTCAAGAAGGTAATTTTGGGCCCGATCCATCCCGTTGTGTCAAGATTGGTGTTGGCCTTGCTGAGGAAGTTGAGAGAGAACTGACAGAACTGCTCGTAGAAAACAAAGATTTATTTGCCTGGACCTCGACAGACATGCCAGGAATAGATCCGAATTTCATCTACCACAAATTAAGTGTGTATCCTGGAACCAAGCCAGTTTGTCAGAAGAAAAGACGGGTCGGAACCGAGAAGGTGTAACACCCCGATTCGGCAACTTGAAAGCTTCCATTAAATATAGTGAAAATTAGGGCAATTTTTTTTAACATGTGTTACACAAGATGAGAACATTTTACTTTTCAAAACATAATTACCTTTAAAACATCATGTTCTCATATTGTGCAAACCCCTTTCAAGTTCCAAACCGAGGTGTCACGAGACACCGCACTTTGAAACCCGTTTTCACAACATCATTTAAAACCTAGCCCGTTTACTTATTTCAAAACCTCATTGTTAAAGAAAACTTTAGCCGAGGTACAATATGGTAAAGAGAAGGTAACTAAGGACTTACACCGGAATACATTCCGTCAGGGAATTCCTAGCTTCTAGTAAGACATTCTAACACTCGGCGTCTAACTCCAGATCCGTTAGATCAGGTCCCCGATCCGCCAGTAGAGTTGTCTGCCTTACTGCCCAGGAATTCCTCCATCGAGTCATCTCCCTTCGACGAAGATGTTCTTATCTCCCGTACCAGCTGGATCTGGAACCTCAATTTCCTTCGCATCTAATAGCCGTGCAAATTTTCCAGAGAAAGGGCAGAAGTACAGAAGAAGAGGAGAACAGGAGAAGAAGAGAGAGTAAGCTACCCAAACAGTTATGTCGACTGTGTGGAATTACAATAGGCAAATACTAAGGAAACACAATATACAACACACAAACAATAACAACATCATAACGTTAAGCACAAACGTATACTTAGCTTTCATAATCACTTTCACCACTCATATCCCTTCTTTCTTTCATCATACTTTTCCATACTCATCAGCATTCCGAGAATCCTTTCTTATACATGTCTTACAAATCATTTCCAATACTTGATATTTTATTATACATTTCTTTGAAACGTCTTTATTCTTTAAGTTTTAGCGTATCGGTTCGCTTCAATGATGGGGGAAACATCATCATTGAAGGAGTCACACACGTCTACATCTCCTCGGTCATCCACCCAACCTAGTCGGAAGCAAACAGGAGTACAGGACCTTTACCACGCGGGCACGACAGCTGTCACACACAAATGGTCCCAGACCAGGAGGCTCTGCCTCAAATCATATCATTTAATCACATAATCAATGCACGCCCTCGGCGGCAAACACAAATGCCCCGTTCCAGTCCCTCTAACTGTTCTAGACTTGCATCGAGGGGGCGACAGTATAATTTCTAGTTCGCGATGCTGAACTTACCACGGTATTAGACCCAGTCCCCACCACGTTAGTGCACCAAATGTGGGATTCGTTCCGCCTAGAAATATACTCTAGGCTTCTTGACGTTTCACCGTCCTTGCCCTCCCCTCCTGCAATCTCCACCTGAGTATCCGCAGATACCCATAGTATCTTCCTCTCCACTACTTCGATACGACACTCATACCTCACCGCGTTTGTAAATGTCTTTTAGAGTCTTTTAAAGTTTTAACGAGTTTTAATTATCGGCTGAATCCTAACAGTCGGCTTGTCCTTAGTGCATCCCTTCAACGAAGCCCGACCACTAAACGTAAACTGTTTCCCCCTAAAACTCAATGGCCTCAAGCCTCATAATCTCATCTCAATATCAACATTCTCATCAGCTCATGCACAGCATAATTCCCGTCAACTTCCTCAAAACTCATTTTCTCTTCTTTCTCAAAAACTCTTTTCGCAAAGCTTTTTCAAAAAGATGACTTTACAAAACTCTTTTAAAAATATTGTTTCACACTTCCTCCAAAATATATTTTCACAAATTCTTTTCAAATGTTTCTTTTCAAAAACTGTTTTCAAAAATCGCATTTTTGGGTGAGTGTTAGTGGAGGAGCAAGCTCAACTCAACACTAAGCTTCTTCCCAAAAACATGGAAGAGGAATCACATCTTTACTCCACCACATCTCACTGCCATAATCACATTCTCTTTTTAGTCTTACTGCACCATTTATTTCTTTCTCAATGTTTCTCATATTTCTTATTCGCATCTCTTTTCTCTTTCAATCTCATTATTATTTCAGGTCTCAGGGTAAAATCAAACATCTTTTAACAACTTATGTAATTTACTTCACATACTAAACTAACCATCAGTTCATGCATAGTAAACATCATATCATTTCAACAAACATATTAATTATAGACAACACTTCGGTCTCAGCGACTTGTAGGGATAGCCCACGACACACAAACAAACAAACAAACACTCACTATCCCTCTTCCTCGCCTTAACGAGACCGGGTCCAACCTTTGAGATGATTGGATGCCTTAATATGTTGCCTAATACCACGTCGTCTTAAGGGGAGCTTCTCTCTCACCTGGATGACGACACGTCCGATAGCTTTTCAAGACTTCCCGTTGCGAGCTTTGCATCGTTCCGTTCGCGTCCGACATCCGAACTAGACATTTTTCCCGTGCGTTAAAACGTTTTCGATAGATTCTTAATTTTGTTTTAAAAGTACGTTGCTAATATCCGAAGGTTCCCAAATCCAAATTAATTAAAAAGGTTTTCAAGAACACTTTGAAATAATGAAAATAGTCTTTTATTAAAACAAATCCCTCCTCTTAATTTGAAAACACTCTGGTTATAAAATCAGTGTTTTCGTACTTTAAAACAAAATACCAAAAATCCAAGAAAATAAGATTTCAAAACCATACTTTGAAAACCTTTTAAGACACAAGATCAAAGGAGATAAAACTTCCAAATTAATTTGAATTATTTTAAATCACATTTTTAAATAAAACAATTTCAGTTTCTTTTAAAATGCAAGCATAGATTTTTCACAAATACAGTTCACAAACAGTAAAACAAATTTAGTTCAGCACAACAGCAGCACACACATACAAACTCACATAAGGCAAACCACACGAAAATCATTCAAAACCAATCAATTAGATTTTAATCTTCATAAATTAACTAGGTTATATTTAAGAAAATGATTTAAAATTAGTTTCTTAATTATCCTAATAAAACCGAATCATGCATACATGTTTTTGCAAAGGTTTAATGCACAACTAAAAACATGAAATCATTTTCTCTCTTTTGACCTAGAAACCGTGAGCATCAAAAGACAATTCAACAATTTTAATTCATTTGAAGACTTTAAATTAAAGCAATAATTTAAATCATAAATCATTCTTTTTAAAAACTTAGTCATAGCATGCAACCACTTTTAAACTCTTATTTTCAATTAGTCTCATTATGCATGTACCCTATATGAGAAACAAACCTAGTTGCCTACTCCTCCTAGAATGGCCGAATATCATCTTGTGAAAAGAACATAGTTTTCATTCATTTTTCAACATTCATGAATCACAAAGGTCAAAGCAGTCATGTGAGAGTTCAAGACTATTTTTCAAAGCAACACACCACCTCACATACACAAACAAATTCAAGTTCATAATTTTCTCAAAACAAAACAAAGGCTAAATGAAAATATCATGCGTGAACTTTTTATAAAATAAAAGTATGGATTCCATTGTTTATGGACATGGCCGAAGGGTCCTTAAAGAAATAAAATATGCACACAATCAAACACTTACTTAAATCATGTTTGTTCTTGAAAAATCATTTCAAAACTTCTTACTTTAATTATTCTCTCAAAAACCAAAACACATACAAAAAGGAAAGCATGATTTTTCATTAAAAATTAACATGCATGTATTTAAATTTACTAGATCCAACATGCATCAACTTTTACAAAAAAAGAAGGCATGGATCTTAAATGATCAAACATGGCCTTTCACAAAATGAGACATGCAACGCATCACTCAAACAATATCACACAAAGGAAATGAAAATTATTTAAGAAAAGTTTGTTCCCAAAACCGAATGGGACATGAAAATTGTTTTCAAGCTTTTCATCAAAAATTTAGACTTTTATATACTTCAAATCTATGGATCCATCAATAAATCATGTATGCAAGACAAAAATGAAATCAACTTGATCCTCATAAAGGCAAAACCGTGAAGAAGAAAATGTGCAAATTAAAGATCAAAGCTTTTCAAGCACAAATACTCAAGATCAACACATACACATAACATGCAAGTCATTTAATTTCACTTTATTATTAATTAAACTTAGATCATGGATTTTCTTATCCAATAATCACATACACACATACAAAGTCACGGTTTACAGAAAGAAAGGTAAACATGCAAGGAGATCTATTTTGGTTTTCATGAGAATCTTAGTTTTTCTTTAGATCTTTAAGATTTAATTAGGAAAACATTTGGATCTTATCAAAGCAAAACCTCAACCGAAACATCAAGCATAATTTAACATATTACAAACTAATTTTAAGTCTATAGAGTCCAAAATCTAAGAGATCAACATACAAGTTCACATAAAATGAACACGCAAGAAAGAAATTAAAGTGGATCTACAAACTAAAAAGGGAAAACACTAAACTATTACAATTTTTCTTCTTGATCTCCAAGTCCTACCCCGAAAAGGTTGGTCTTCTAGTCTCCTAGCACTTAGATCTTCAAAGATGAGAGGTTGATCAAGCTCCTAATTCTCTCCTTCTTCTTCCCTATGTTCACGGTTTCTTCTCTCTTTTAGGGTTAAGGGTTGGTTTTCTTCTTCTTGATATTTGAAGAAGAATGTGTTTTGAAGAAGGAAATCAAAAGTGTTTGGGTTGGGAAGTGTGGGTTTTCACCCTTGTTTTCTCTTTTCTCTTCTCGGCCATTCTATCTTTGTTAAGGGTCTCAAGAGCTTTGTGTTGCTCTTGGACCAAAAGTGTTTATGTTTGGGTGGAAAGAAATGAATGAAGGAAATGAAATGTGAACCAGGGCCAACACATACACACATGGTTTATGTAAGCAAAGTCAAGAGCTTGAAATTTTCCTTTTCTAACCTTAAAAGTAATTCGGCCATGAGTAAGAGGAAAGGGTAGTTTTGGGCTCCCAATTGTTTGCATGGATAAGGTTTACTAAAGTCAAGGGGACAAGGTAGGCTAGGTTAAGACTTTAGGGTTACTTTAGGCTTAAGTGATAGTTAGCGACTAGGTAGGGTTTGTCACTTGGTTTGGTTCTAGTTTAGTTGGATGGCTAACTTAATTTCCTATTTGGTTTCCACTTCCTTAACCTCTAAGCTTCTAGAAAATCAACCCTAGCTTATTTCTACACACACATACACGTGTAACACTTATAGCACATCCACACACTCACTTACATGCATACACTAGTTGTGGCACTTTCATACACACACACATATAACACTCACATGCACACCTACACCGTATCACACACACATATACACCAAATTCACATTTTATTTTCTACTATAATTTCTAATTCATACAACACTTAAATTAATTCTAAGAAACCACATTTTATAGCCACCTTCATGCATCACACATTAAACACACACATACACACACACATATATATATATACACGTACAGCACACATGCATACATACATACTCATACATGAAATCCGTACCTTATACACATATATATTCCTTTTGCATTTTTATTTTCTTTATTACACCATGATGCAATTAATTCACAAGTCATTTTCACACAATTAATTTTACACACCAAACAGTACACATATTGAATCATGCACTCATAAAATTCCAAGCCAAATTATTAAATTCCTTTTCTTCAAATACAATTTCACAAAATTCATATCCAAAATCATTTTCAAAAACCATTCTTAATAAAATCACCATTCAGCAAAGTATTTTTATTTCAACAAAATCATTGGCTTTTCTTTCATAAAACACTTTGTTTATAAAGTTCTCGAAAAATCACACTTTGATTCTTTCTTAGGAAAAACATTTTTCTGAAAATTCCTTATAGAATAGAGTCTCAGGTTTTTATTCGTTCACGCACGTACGGGAAAAATGCGGGGTGTTACATTCTCCCCAACTTAAAGATTTCTCGTCCTCGAGAAATACCGTGTAGAGTCTGTCAAATCCGTGGACGCGTATCTTCTTGAAGAAATTCGTTCCTTCTTTAGTCGTAACAATCGTCGCATCCTCGAACACGTACCATCTTTTGTCGTTCTTAGAAGTAAATCAGATGGATTACTTGCAAAAGTAATCTCTCGGGGTATTTTCAACAACAAACTTGATGGGTTCCAAACAATAGGGTTCCACTGGTAACAAGGGAATGGAGGGTTCAAAGGTTCCCAACATTGTCCAAAGATAACAAGGTTACGAGCATTTGTGGTCAAGGCACCATCACACTCACGGTTAAATTCTTATCATCGATTCAGGCCTAAACAAACTATTCCTCCAAAAACTTCACATCTCCGACTACTCCCCAACTTAGATGACACGTATCTCTAAAGACCACTTTCAGAATTACAAACTTAGCCCCTAAATACTCCTATCCTTCACCACTCTTTGATTAATTCCTACAAAATTTCCCAGCACCTAACTTCGTTCTATCCTCTAATTGTCGTACTTCTCACCACATACTTTTCTTAATCAAACTCCTAGAGTTACCATTAAATCTTCCCTTCACTCTAATCCACCACTAAACCTCAAGAAACATGTATTATCTCACTCCTTATCTATAACGCAAGATCATATAACTTAAACACTCTAAACCTCTTTCTATTTTCTACAGTTCCCCTCCTATTCTAAACTATCAAAATTTCCTCAACTCCAAGACCTATTATCCATTATCACATTCAATCCCAACTTGTTACTTAATCTTGAGTCAATCTCTTAAAGATTCTAACCACCATTTTCATCACCTTATCACTTCGACTCTACCATGTCATCACTATCCACCTATATCTATCCATTTTACGACCCAAATCCAGACACTTACGACTCTAAATCTTGAACATCACCTTAATTTCCTCCTCATCATATCACCATCTAAACAATCATGTTGATTAATTCGTCATCAAAATTCTTAGTCTTAACCACTTTTCATGACTCACCACTCATCTAAGACTCATACTTCCTTCATCCCTACTAACTCATCTTCATTCTCCTTAATCCTTACATCCTCTACCCAATCTACACTCCATCACTTACTCCCCGGTTTAGGAATGTCTACTCGACTGGATACAAGGTCAGGGTTCAAAACTCTTTTATCAAGACTTCAGGAAGGAACAAATGTCTGGTCAAAAGGAATTTCAGGTTCGTCAAAAATAAAGGTTTCATCAAAAATCATGGTCAGGAGTTTCAGAAAAAGGTTCTTTCAAATGCCATGCCAAAGCGATTTGGCAATGCATAGGGTTTTCACAAGAAAGACTTCAACAATAGAAGTTAGGTTCTAGTCACAAGACAAGATCTCATAGTTTAGGGTCATCACACACAAAAGGGGTTTACATCAAAGAAGGGTCCACAAAAGAAGATTCGGATCACGCATCAACAGCTCATAGCGTCACTAATCTCTGCTTCAAGTCTTGCTGTAGATGAATCTAACATGATCCATGAGAACATTCACGCAATCTTAACGTTCCTACTCTCGTCTATAACAATCCTAATACTAGCTCACACACAAAGACAGACAGCAGAGTATGCAAGTCCATGTGTAAGGTTACTTAGTTCAACCTTTCCTCTGATACCAT
Source organism: Crotalaria pallida (assembly GCA_037953625.1). Classification (NCBI taxonomy): domain Eukaryota; kingdom Viridiplantae; phylum Streptophyta; class Magnoliopsida; order Fabales; family Fabaceae; genus Crotalaria; species Crotalaria pallida. The sequence goes on from CM075653.1 coordinate 33,941,912, forward strand.
TCTGTAACACCCCGATTCGGCAACTTGAAAGCTTCCATTAAATATAGTGAAAATTGGGGCCATTTATTTTTTTTTACATATGTTACACAAGATGAGAACATTTTACTTTTCAAAACATAATTACCTTTAAAACATCATGTTCTCATATTGTGCAAACCCCTTTCAAGTTCCAAACCGAGGTGTCACGAGACACCGCACTTTGAAACCCGTTTTCACAACATCATTTAAAACCTAGCCCGTTTACTTATTTCAAAACCTCATTGTTAGAGAAAACTTTAGCCGGGGTACAGTATGGTAAAGAGAAGGTAACTAAGGACTTACACCGGAATACATTCTGCCAGGGAATTCCTAGCTTCTAGTTAGACATTCTAACACTCGGCGTCTAACTCCGGATCCGTTAGATCAGGTCCCCGATCCGCCAGTAGAGTTGTCTGCCTTACTGCCCAGGAATTCCTCCATCGAGTCATCTCCCTTCGACGAAGATGTTCTTATCTTCCGTACCAGCTGGATCTGGAACCTCAATTTCCTTCGCATCTAATAGCCGTGCAAATTTTCCAGAGAAAGGGCAGAAGTACAGAAGAAGAGAGAGTAAGCTACCCAAACAGTTATGTCGACTGTGTGGAATTACAATAGGCAAATACTAAGGAAACACAATATACAACACACAAACAATAACAACATCATAACGTTAAGCACAAACGTATACTTAGCTTTCATAATCACTTTCACCACTCATATCCCTTCTTTCTTTCATCATACTTTTCCATACTCATCAGCATTCTGAGAATCCTTTCTTATACATGTCTTACAAATCATTTCCAATACTTGATATTTTATTATACATTTCTTTGAAACATCTTTATTCTTTAAGTTTTAGCGTATCGGTTCGCTTCAATGATGGGGGAAACATCATCATTGAAGGAGTCACACACGTCTACATCTCCTCGGTCATCCACCCAACCTAGTCGGAAGCAAACAAGAGTACAGGACCTTTACCACGCGGGCACGACAGCTGTCACACACAAATGGTCCCAGACCAGGAGGCTCTGCCTCAAATCATTTCATTTAATAACATAATCAATGCATGCCCTCGGCGGCAAATACAAAAGCCCCGTTCCAGTCCCTTTCACTGTTCTAGACATGCATTGAGGGGGCGACAATATAATTTCTAGTTCGCGATGCGGAACTTACCACCGTATTAGACCCAGTCCCCATCACGTTAGTGCACCACATGTGGGATTCGTTTCGCCTAGAAATATACTCTAGGCTTCTTGACGTTTCACCGTCCTTGCCCTCCCCTCCTGCAATCTCCACCTGAGTATCTGCAGATACCCATAGTATCTTCCTCTCCAATACTTCGATACGACACTCATACCTCACCGCGTTTGTAAATGTCTTTTAGAGTCTTTTAATGTTTTAACGAGTTTTAATTATCGGCTGAATCCTAACAGTCGGCTCGTCCTTGGTGCATCCCTTCAACGAAGCCCGACCACTAAACGTAAACTGTTTCCCCCTAAAACTCAATGGCCTCAAGCCTCATAATCTCATCTCAATATCAACATTCTCATCAGCTCATGCACAGCATAATTCCCGTCAACTTCCTCAAAACTCATTTCCTCTTCTTTCTCAAAAACTCTTTTCGCAAAGCTTTTTCAAAAAGATGACTTTACAAAACTCTTTTAAAAATATTGTCTCACACTTCCTCCAAAATATCTTTTCACAAATTCTTTTCAAAAACAGTTTTCAAAAATCACATTTTTGGGTGAGTGTTAGTGGAGGAGCAAGCTCAACTCAACACTAAGCTTCTTCCCAAAAACATGGAAGAGGAATCACATCTTTACTCCATCACATCTCACTGCCATAATCACATTCTCTTTTTAGTCTTACTGCACCATTTATTTCTTTCTCAATCTTTCTCATATTTCTTATTCGCATCTCTTTTCTCTTTCAATCTCATTATTATTTCAGGTCTCAGGGTAAAATCAAACATCTTTTAACAACTTATGTAATTTACTTCACATACTAAACTAACCATCAGTTCATGCATAGTAAACATCATATCATTTCAACAAACATATTAATTATAGACAACACTTCGGTCTCAGCGACTTGTAGGGATAGCCCATGACACACAAACAAACAAACAAACACTCACTATCCCTCTTCCTCGCCTTAACGAGACCGGGTCCAACCTTTGAGATGATTGGACGCCTTAATATGTTGCCAAATACCACGGCATCTTAAGGGGAGCTTCTCTCTCACCTGGATGACGACATGTCCGACAGCTTTTCAAGACTTCCCGTTGCGAGCTTTGCATCGTTCCCTTCGCGTCCGACATCCGAACTAGACATTTTTCCCTTGCGTTAGAACGTTTTCGATAGATTCTTAATTTTGTTTTAAAAGTACGTTGCTAATATCCGAAGGTTCCCAAATCCAAATTAATTAAAAAGGTTTTCAAGAACACTTTGAAATAATGAAAATAGTCTTTTATTAAAACAAATCCCTCCTCTTAATTTGAAAACACTCTGGTTATAAAATCAGTGGTTTCGTACTTTAAAACAAAATACCAAAAATCCAAGAAAATAAGATTTCAAAACCATACTTTGAAAACCTTTTAAGACACAAGATCAAAGGAGATAAAACATCCAAATTAATTTGAATTATTTTAAATCACATTTTTAAATAAAACAAATTCAGTTTCTTTTAAAATGCAAGCATAGATTTTTCACAAATACAGTTCACAAACAGTAAAACAAATTTAGTTTAGCACAACAGCAGCACACACATACAAACTCACATAAGGCAAACCACACGGCAATCATTCAAAACCAATCAATTAGATTTTTATTCTTAATAAATTAACTAGGTTATATTTAAGAAAATGATTTAAAATTAGTTTCTTAATTATCCTAACAAAACCGAATCATGCATAGATGTTTTTGCAAAGGTTTAATGCACAACTAAAAACATGAAATCATTTTCTCTCTTTTGACCTAGAAACCATGAGCATCAAAAGACAATTCAACAATTTTAATTCATTTCAAGACTTTAAATTAAAGCAATAATTTAAATCATAAATCATTCTAAAGATTCTCACGCATTTTATTTTTAAAAACTTAGTCATAGCATGCAAACACTTTTAAACTCTTATTTTCAATTAGTCTCATTATGCATGTACCCTATATGAGAAACAAACCTAGTTGCCTGCTCCTCCTAGAATGGCCGAATATCATCTTGTGAAAAGAACATAGTTTTCATTCATTTTTCAACATTCATGAATCACAAAGGTCAAAGCAGTCATGTGAGAGTTCAAGACTATTTTTCAAAGCAACACACCACCTCACAGACACAAACAAATTCAAGTTCATAATTTTCTCAAAACAAAACAAAGGCTAAATGAAAATATCATGCGTGAACTTTTTATAAAATAAAAGTATGGATTCCATTGTTTATGGACATGGCCGAAGGGTCCTTAAAGAAATAAAATATGCACACAATCAAACACTTACTTAAATCATGTTTGTTCTTGAAAAATCATTTCAAAACTTGTTACTTTAATTATTCTCTCAAAAACCAAAACACATACAAAAAGGAAAGCATGATTTTTCATTAAAAATTAACATGCATGTATTTAAATTTACTAGATCCAACATGCATCAACTTTTACAAAAAAAGAAGGCATGGATCTTAAATGATCAAACATGGCCTTTCACAAAATGAGACATGCAACGCATCACTTAAACAATATCACACAAAGGAAATGAAAATTATTTAAGAAAAGTTTGTTCCCAAAACCGAATGGGACATGAAAATTGTTTTCAAGCTTTTCATCAAAAATTTAGACTTTTATATACTTCAAATCTATGGATCCATCAATAAATCATGTATGCAAGACAAAAATGAAATCAACTTGATCCTCATAAAGGCAAAACCGTGAAGAAGAAAATGTGCAAATTAAAGATCAAAGCTTTTCAAGCACAAATACTCAAGATCAACACATACACATAACATGCAAGTCATTTAATTTCACTTTATTATTAATTAAACTTAGATCATGGATTTTCTTATCCAATAATCACATACACACATACAAAGTCACGGTTTAGAGAAAGAAAGGTAAACATGCAAGAAGATCTATTTTGGTTTTCATGAGAATCTTCGTTTTTCTTTAGATCTTTAAGATTTAATTAGGAAAACATTTGGATCTTATCAAAGCAAAACCTCAACCGAAACATCAAGCATAATTTAACATATTACAAACTAATTTTAAGTCTATAGAGTCCAAAATCAAAGAGATCAACATACAAGTTCACATAAAATGAACACGCAAGAAAGAATTTAAAGTGGATCTACAAACTAAAAAGGGAAAACACTAAACTATTACAATTTTTCTTCTTGATCTCCAAGTCCTACCCCGAAAAGGTTGGTCTTCTAGTCTCCTAGCACTTAGATCTTCAAAGATGAGAGGTTGATCAAGCTCCTAATTCTCTCCTTCTTCTTCCCTATGTTCACGGTTTCTTCTCTCTTTTAGGGTTAAGGGTTGGTTTTCTTCTTCTTGATATTTGAAGAAGAATGTGTTTTGAAGAAGGAAATCAAAAGTGTTTGGGTTGGGAAGTGTGGGTTTTCACCCTTGTTTTCTCTTTTCTCTTCTCGGCCATTCTATCTTTGCTAAGGGTCTCAAGAGCTTTGTGTTGCTCTTGGACCAAAAGTGTTTATGTTTGGGTGGAAAGAAATGAATGAAGGAAATGAAATGTGAACCAAGGCCAACACATACACACACGGTTTATGTAAGCAATGTCAAGAGCTTGAAATTTTCCTTTTCTAACCTTAAGTGTAATTCGGCCATGAGTAAGAGGAAAGGGTAGTTTTGGGCTCCCAATTGTTTGCATGGATAAGGTTTACTAAAGTCAAGGGGACAAGGTAGGCTAGGTTAAGATTTTAGGGTTACTTTAGGCTTAAGTGATAGTTAGCAACTAGTTAGGGTTTGTCACTTGGTTTGGTTCTAGTTTAGTTGGATGGCTAACTTAATTTCCTATTTGGTTTCCACTTCCTTAACCTCTAAGCTTCTAGAAAATCAACCCTAGCTTATTTCTACACACACATACACGTGTAACACTTATAGCACATCCACACACTCACTTACATGCATACACTAGTTGTGGCACTTTCATACACACACACATATAACACTCACATGCACACCTACACCGTATCACACACACATATGCACCAAAATCACATTTTATTTTCTACTATAATTTCTAATTCATACAACACTTAAATTAATTCTAAGAAACCACATTTTATAGCCACCTTCATGCATCACACGTTAAACACACACATACACACATATATATATATATATATACACGTACAACACACATGCATACATACATACTCATACATGAAATCCGTACCTTATACACATATATATTCCTTTTTCATTTTTATTTTCTTTATTACACCATGATGCAATTAATTCACAAATCATTTTCACACAATTAATTTTACACACCAAACAGTACACATATTGAATCATGCACTCATAAAATTCCAAGCCAAATTATTAAATTCCTTTTCTTCAAATACAATTTCACAAAATTCATATCCAAAATCATTTTCAAAAACCATTCTTAATAAAATCACCATTCAGCAAAGTATTTTTATTTCAACAAAATCGTCGGCGTTTCTTTCATAAAACACTTTGTTTATAAAGTTCTCGAAAAATCACACTTTGATTCTTTCTTAGGAAAAACATTTTTCTGAAAATTCCTTATAGAATAGAGTCTCAGGTTTTTATTCGTTCACGCACGTACGGGAAAAATGCGGGGTGTTATAGAAGGCCTAAGCAACAAAAGAAAAGGTTGTCGAGCTGCTTGAAGTAGGGTTCATCAGGGAAGTGGTATACACTGATTGGTTGGCTAATCCGGTACTGGTCAAGAAATCCAATGGAAAATGGAGAATGTGCCTGGATTATACAGACTTGAACAAGGTCTGCCCCAAGGACCAATACCCACTTCCCTGCATAGACAAATTAGTAGACAACTCGATAGGATATCAGAGACTATCCTTCATGGACGCTTATTCGGGCTACAATCAGATCCCGATGTATCCCCCGGATCAGGTGAAGACTTCATTCGTCACTGAAAATGCTACATATTGTTACAATGTCATGCCCTTCGGACTTAAGAACGCTGGGGCAACTTACCAGCGAATGATGAAGAATGTGTTCGGCTCACTTATTGGGCCCAGAATGGAGGTGTACATCGACGATATGATTGCTAAGAGTTTGAAGGAAGAAGACCATGCTAAGGATTTGAAGGTCATCCTCAGAAGAATTCGGCAGTTCGATATGAGATTGAATCCGGAAAAATGCACCTTTGGTGTTCCTGCTGGTTCATTCCTCGGATTCATGCTCACTGAACGAGGAATCGAGGCAAATCCAGAGAAGTGTCGAGCCATCCTCGAGATGAAGAGTCCATCAGACATTAAGGGTGTACAGCAGCTGGCAGGTCGGGTAGCGGCTCTTTCCAGATTTTTATCTCAATCAGCTCGAAAGGCCTTACCATGGTATCAACTGCTGAGGAAGGAAAAGGAAAAGGCCTTCACTGACCTTAAGCAATACTTGTCATCCCCCCAATCTTATCTAGTCCTGTAAATGGAGAAATTCTATTCCTTTACTTATCAGTGGGCGATTCAGTGGTCAGTTCGGTTTTAGTTCGAGAAGAATCAGGCAAAGAGTCCCCTATTTATTTTGTCAGCCGAGCACTGCAGGGACCAGAGCTAAGGTATCAGAAGGTGGAAAAATTGGCATTTTGTTTGGTTATCACGGCCAGGAGACTGCGCCAATACTTCCAGAGCCACCACATCAAGGTCAGAACGGCTTAGCTGATCCGTCAGATTCTTCAAAAACCCGATTTGGCAGGAAGAATGGTGACTTGGGCCATTGAACTTTCCGAGTTCAACATCACTTTCGAACGAAGGAAGGCAATGAAGTCTCAGGTCCTAGCTGATTTCCTCACCGAGTTTACTGAGCCACTGACGAGCTCAAACTTGGACTGGAGCATCTATGTCGATGGGTCGAGCAACAAGCTCGGAGCAGGTGCTAGAATAATCCTGGAGAACTCTGAGGGAGTTACCCTTGAATATTCTTTGAAGTCCGGATTTCATACTTCGAATAATCAGGCGGAATATGAAGCTGTAATGGCTGGTCTAAGGATGGAAAAAGAGGTTGGGGGCCGAGAAGTGAAGATTTTCAGCGACTCTCAATTGGTGGTTTCGCAAGTTAAAGGTGATTATTGTAACACCCCGATTTGGAACTTAGAATTTTCACCAAAAATTTGCGCCATTTTTTTTATAAACATTTCCAAAGTCAGTTCATTTTAATTCTTTTACCAAAAAGGTTTTTATAAAACAATTTGATTCACTTGGTTTCAAATTATTTGATTCATAAACTTGCAACATAAAATTTCTTTCCAAAAGGAGATGTTACTACATATTTCCAAAAAGCTCCTTTTTGTGATCCCAAATTTATTCGATGGTTAACTTGCGGGAAAACATTTAATTATTTAAATGAACTTCATACATAATCAAAAAGAACTTCTTTTATTCCATTTAAAATAATCCATATTACAACTGGGGTTACATTCGGGACAGATTAATCATGTCCTAATCACCTTAAGATATGATACAAAGCAAAGACTATCCTATCTTATACTACAAGTCTTCGTTGCTATCTCCCATCACAAGTGTTTAGAAGATTCCTCGATTGCCGCTTCTGCTTCCTCCTTGTATGTATGTCATCTCATGATCCTCTTCCTATCTTAAGCTACCACTCCTTGATCTGCCATCTGTGGACATTGTTCGCCAATGTCCACAGGAAAGGGAAATAGAGAGACTAAGCACTTCTGTAACATCCCTCAAAATTCTCGAATTGGTTTGATTTCAAAAAGGGATCATTTTTAAGAAAAGTATATTTAAAAGAGTGTTTTCTTAAACAAATTTCTTAATTCATGTTTTCAAATTGGTAAAGGATTTTAATGAATGATTTTCATAAAGCAAAGTTATGAGTTTTGAAATTTATTTTGAAATGATGATTGATTTTCCATGAGTATGTGCTTGATGCTTCCATATTATTATGCATGAATGGATTATTTTCTATGTGTGTATGAATAGACATATAAGGTTATACATGTATGAAGACTTAGAATCCTAAGGAAATTTCATTAGTAATGAATGTGATTATATATGTGCGTGTATGTGTGTGAAACAACCTAGAAATTTCCTAACTAAGTAACCAAAACCAAACCAATTCCAAACTAAACCCTAACTACATGGTTGAAACCCTAAGGAGAAACTCACAAGTCAAAAGCCTAGAGTGGCCCCTAAGCACCTAATGTCCCCTACATTGTCCCCTTGGCAATGTTAACCTCCACCCATGCAACAAATTAAGTTGCCAAAGTCGCCCCTCCCATTTGATCACCTAAGGCCGAAACTACAAGGGCAAAAGAGGGGAAGCCTCATGTCTTTGCCTTTGCTTATATAAATCCAAGTAGGTGAAGTGTTGGCCATTTCATTTACTCACTTTCACCCTTCGTTTCCTTCATTTTCCATTCACCTCCCAAACACTTTGTTGAGAGCAAATGTTAAAGCTCTCAACACATAGAAATAGAAGAAGCCGTGAGCTAGAAGGGAAGAAGAAGAAGGAAGGAGAGCAAGCCATAAACCTAGGAATCCTTGAAGATCAAGTGCTTTAGAAGACCTTTTTCCTTGGTATAACTAAAGATCTAGAAGGATTAGAATTTGTTTGATTTGTAATCTTGTAATTTTATTTTCTTTCCTTGCATAATTATGTCTCGGATTGATCTAAGCTTGCATGTAATGCTTTTGCTTTGATCTTGATTTTCTTAGACCTAAATGCATTTGTGATGAACTAAATGATGGACTTTATGATTCGGTTGGTGTTGTTTATGTTAGACCTTGATGTTTTCATGGTAGATCTATATATTTTCAATTTAAATTTCCTTGATCTAAAGTTTTGCTCATGATCTACATGAACTTGAAATAGATCCTCTTGCATGTTTAATTTTTATGTTTAAAATCGTAACCTATGAGATGTTTATGTGTTTATTTGTTAAATTTGTGTTTGATCTAAATTTATTTTTAATTTTGGTCTCACATGTTTGTTTATGAAGATGATCTTGAATCTTGTATGTAAAATTTTTAGTTAACCTTAAGAAAAGCTTTCATTTGTGTCTTGATTTTTAATTTTGTTTTGACCTTGATTTTTGTTGTGAGCTTTATAAATGATTTTTGAACCAAAGCTTTGATATTTTCTTTGAAGGTGTCTCGGTTTTTGGTTCCCTTTCCCCACATAAAATGGTTTTTTTGTCATAATTTGTGTTACTATGTTTAATTTTAAGACTCGATCTACTTGATCTAAGTGCATGCATGTTGATATCAAGCCTTGAAAAGTTATTTTTATGATTTCCTTTGAAATAAAATTGAAAGGTTTAAATTGATTGCATGATTTGCTAGAAAAGCTTAAGATCCATCCTTGCATGTTAATTTTGAATGAAATGACCATATTTTCTTTTATGCATGTCGCGGATTTTTGAAGAAAATTAGGGAAAATAAACTTTAAAATCATTTTTCCTACATGGACATGATTTAATCTAAGTGCTTAATTGTGCATGATGCATTCGGCCATGTTTAGATTGGAATCTATGCTTTTTAATTTGTGAAGGATTTGATATATGTTCATGTGAGATTTTGATTTGACTTAAGTAAAGAAAATAAATTAAAGTTTCATTATTTTCCAAATTGAAGCTTACGGTTTTGCTAAGAAAAGAAGAAAAGAATTGCATAATCTTGTGTGTTTGGTAATACATGAGTCTTATTTTGATGTGCATGGATAGTTTCGGTTTATGCATGTTAATTAAGTTAGAATTCCTTTTCATGTGGTAACCTAGGAATAATGCATGTTGTAACAGCCCGATTTTCGAAAACCAAAAGATTCGACTCTTATTTATTAACGTTGCAAAAATGAGGCCATTTTTTTTAAATAAAACATTGTTGAAGGGTTTGAAAACGTTCCTTGAAAATTTTCAATATCCTTCCACATTATATTTCGAAAACCGAGTTGTTACTTGGAACCAAACTCGACTACTTCAATTTCTGAAAACATTTTATTTAGAAAACCGTTCAGTTCCACTTAAGCAACTCCATTCATTTTCTCAAAGAAAATTAAACACATTTCATAAAAAGGATTCCTCCCTTTCTTTAAGGCCGGGCGTGCTTCAGAATAGTTACAGTGCAGTAATAGCTTACGACTTAGGTAATCCTGAATATGAAAGACAAATAACAACCTATTCTAAGTCTCCTACTGCTTCTCTCTTTTATCAAAGTAAATTGGTCCTATCTTCCTTCCTTTCATCAACTCCTTTAGGCCGGATGACATAACAACTGCCTTCCTTGACTCTTCTTCCGGTTTGGGCTTAAGCTCCACTCCGAATAATCGCACCGGATTCTCTGTTCTCTGCCTCGGTGACGATGAACATGAACTATACTCCACATAGAGATTACCTTCTACCACCCGAATCCGCTGATACGATTCCGTCCTTGTAGGTTTAGGATTCCCATCATATACACTATGCATGTACCCCCGTTTTACACTTACCATGGACCACCTCCCACGCGACCAGCTCGCTCTTACCATAGTTTTCGTTTTCGACCTACCCGCTCTCACCCTTTTACTTCGAGAGTCGTCCGCGAGGGGACTCCCCTATCTGATCCGAGGAGCCCAGTCAGGGTTTCACCATCACCTGACCCGGTACCCAGTGGTAGGGTACACTCTCCCTCGGATGAGATCGAGGAGGATCTGGTGGAGGACGAGAGTGGGGGCGAGCCTGTCGTGCATTCTACTGGGAGTGACTGGAGGGACGATGATCCCTAGGTACATGCATATGGTGTATGATGTGGGTCTGAGGATCCGATGTGTGGAGGTTGTGGAGGAGATTTGCTGCTGCTGCTGTGATGATGATAATGCTACTACCTTACTACTTATGTTTCTTTGAGACTGCTGCTATCACTACTACTGCATCTGATGAGGCCAGATCTACGTGACCACCCTTGGAGTTTATGTTTTGGTTATGTACATATATTGTAGATATACTTTTGGGGTACTCTAGGGCTTTGGTCATATCACTACGTAGATCAGAGTATGGACTTGTATTTTGAGATCTTGGAGACATGATGATGAGACTATGTATCTATGACTTTAACTATATATAAAACCTATGTTTATATTACTAGTGACTGCATAGTCTGATAATTTCCGCTTACTCTGATTTAATCCCTTTAAGAGCTCGGCTATAAACATTATTTGATGGTATCGGATTTATCGAACAAAGCGAGGGTAACATTAATTACTTGTATGATACAAATACATTTCAAAAGAGCGAATGTTACCCTATTTGTGAAAAGGTTTTAGAGATCGCCGAACTCGATACAAATGTTTTGAAATGGTTTAAAGTTTATTCTCCAAGAATTCCAAATGACAATTTGTGCACCCGCTTAAAAAGAAAATTTTATTTTCCATATTTTCTTAACACTCACAAGTCCATATATTATCCAATATGTAAGTTTAATTTTTAGTTTATATTTGGGTAATTCGGAAGGGTGTCACAGACTCCCCCTTCTGATCCGAGGAGCCCAGTCAGGGTTTCACCATCACCTGACCCGGTACCCAGTGGTAGGGTACACTCTCCCTCGGATGAGATCGAGGAGGATCCGGTGGAGGACGAGAGTGGGAGCGAGCCTGTCGTGCATTCTACTGGGAGTGATTGGAGGGACGATGATCCCTAGGTATGTGTATAGGGTATATGATGAGGATCAGAGGATCCGATGTGTGGAGGCTGTGGAGGAGATTTGCTGCTGTTGTGATGATGATGATGTTACTACCCTTTTTACTACTTGGAGACTGCTACTATCACTACTACTACATCTGATGCTACCGGATCTACGTGACCACCCCTGGAGTTCATATTTTGGTTATGTATATACGTTGTAGATATACTTTTTGAGTACTCTAGGGCTTTGGTCATATTACTATGTAGATCGGATTATGGACTTGTATTTTGGAACTTGGAGACTTGATATGGGGACTATGTACTTATCACTCTTTTCATACTTATGTATATACATCTATGTTTATATTATTATCAGTTGCATAGTCCTATAACTTCCGCTTACTCTGATTTAATCCATTTAAAGAGTTCGGCTGTGAAAACTATTCAATGGTATTAGTTTTATCAAACAAAGTAAGGGTAGCTTCTGTTATTTTCTATAATATATGAACGATTCTAAGAGACGAATTCTACCCAATTTTCGAAAAGGTTTTAGAAATCGCCGAATTCAATGTAACTGTTTTATAATGCCTTAGGGTTTATTCTCCAAGAATTCCATGTGTTGGTTTATGCACCCGTTTAAAAAGGAAAATTTTATTTCGGTTATTTTCTTAATACTCGCAAGTCCATATATTACCTATATGTTAGAGCTTAAGTACTATATTATATTTGGGTAATTCGGAAGGGTGTCACACTGAGTGGTATTAGAGCAAAAGTCAGATCCTGTAGTAGTGGAAGTAGTTCAGAAAGGTAGCCATCAACATCAAGCAGGTATCTCCAGGGTATTTACACTATTTGAATGCTATTATTTTGGCTCGTTGAGATTTAGATACCCTCGATTTGTTTGTATCTTGTCTCTTTTGAGTACAAGACACAATTGATTGTAGACTTAAAAATTTAAGATAGAGCCTTAGTATAGGTGGTGTGATGAAAGCTTCTTTAGTGTAACATATGTGACCATAAGCCCATAGCGCAGGTCTAATACGGCAACTAGAAACCAGAATCACACCAACACGATGTTAGAAAGAATTGCCGAAGTGCTGGAAGTTATGCAACAACGGCAATCTCAGCAACCACCGCAATCGTTTAATCCGCCTCATCAGTGTAATATGGGTAGTACCGAGGCGAGGAGTTTGATGGATTTTAGGAGTTGTAATCCACCTAAATTTGAAGGAGGATTTAAACCTGAGGAGGCTAATAAGTGGGTTCATACCATGGATAAAATCTTCAGAACGTTGGATTGCACGGAAGCTCAGAAAGTGGCGTATGCAGTCTATATGTTGGAAGATGAGGCTGAGAACTGGTGGAATCATACAGTTCAGCTTTTGTGTTACGAAGGAAGGGAAGTGAGTTGGGATGTATTTATGGAGAAGTTTCTCAATAAATATTTCCCTGAGGATTTGAGGAGAAAGAAGGAAGTGGAGTTCTTGCAGCTGAAGCAAGGAGACATGAGTGTGGGTGAGTACGCAGCCAAGTTCGAGGAATTGATGAAATACTCTCCATATTATCAGAACAATCCAGATGAAAGGAGCAAGTGTATCAAGTTTGAAGGAGGCTTAAGACCCAAATTGAAGTCTATTTTCAGTTATCAAAGGATCCAAAGTTTTTCTACACTGGTGGACATGTGTAGGATGTATGAGGATGACAAGAAGGCAGAAAAATTGCAAGCATCAGAGAGGAAAGATAGTCAGGGTTACGGACCTCAAAGGCACAAAGGTTTCAATAATCGAGGAAAAGGTCTGTATGATCATCGGGAAAAAGGTAAAGGCTTCAATTGTGGGAAACCGGGACACTTTGCGAAAGATTGCAAGGAACCGGCCAAGACTAATTCAAGAGGGGCAGCTGACAAGCCCGTGGTTCAAGGCAGGGTTTTCACCATTAGAGGTGTGGAAGCACGCCAATCCTCCGATCTTGTGCAAGGCAATCACTTGCTATACGGTCAGCTCTGTAATGTGTTGTCTGATTTTAGTGCTACGCATTCACTTGTTTATTATGAATATGTGAATCGTATGACCTTGCCTATATCTGAAGTATTCTATGCTTTTATGATAGAAACCCCTACGAGCATTCCTGTAAGTTGTTTCTAAGACAAGTCTTAACGATTGTATGGAAGTGTTAGGATGAGCCTTTAGAAACGATTTGATCTGTCTACCTTTATCGTATTAGGACGCGATTTTGAGAGTGGGCTGAATTAGTGCTAGTATAGGACCATTAGTATACTCCCTTAAGCCAAGTACTTGCAATCAAGGTAATCTGGAAGGATTAGCATTTCATATGAAACAAGAATGCAACGAGGATTTTCAGTGATTGAAGGGGAAGACTAACAATCTCTCCTGCGTTGCTCTTACTCGATTCATGCGAAGATATGAAAGAATAGTTTCATGTATCGAGGCAAGGACCTGGAAAGGAATAGTCTGAAGGAAGGAAAGTAGGTGTGTATGCATCAAAGTGATCGAATACACACAGAGTAAGCTCTTATTACATGACTTGGAGTTTGCAAAGAGTATGTTCACTCTAAGAGATTTGAAGGCTTAGTCTCTATGGCCCTGTGTCTTGAGAGCTTAGAAACCAAAGGAGTAGGAAGGAATTGAATTAGAGTTATCAGCAGTGGAGGGAGTTTGGGAGCTTTGAATTTAAGCTCCATTACCTACCTAGTAAAGTGAAAGGTGGTGACAACTTTGGGTCAAAGAGTAGACTTTAAGGTAACTAAAGAGGTTGTTCGAAGTAAGGAAGACGAAAAGAAATAAGAGATTGATTTATGGAAGAGAAGGAATCCAATTTCCATAGATGGATGGGAGAAATCCTTCGCTTCATACCATAAAATTTACATTCCAAGTGATACGGGGATTAGGAGTGAAATTTTTGGTATTGTGCATACAAGAGATGGATGAATAGAAAGTTAGGTCACTTTTATGTTAAGTGGTGTAGCGAAGAACTTGCAAAAATCATATAGGACAAATGTTGAAACTAAGGATTGATACATCATTTGAGCAACAGTTGAAAAGCAGTCTTTGGGAACTGAAGAGAGTTTTCAAGAGGCAGGAGAAGGATTCAAGGAACTGAATGCTAAACATTGAACGGGAAAGTAATAGTCTCAGAGAAGGCGTCGTCAAGTTCAAACGACCGAGGAAGTATGTTTCATAACGACCTGAACGAAAGGTTCAAATATGTGAAGTTAGAATGGATTGTGCCCGAACCTTAAGCAATCTATCAACTATCAGCGAATAAGGAGTTTCCCGATACTGGAAGAATGTGTGGAATTTATAGGTACGATGGAGAGGCGTAAGAAGTGGATAGAATGAATGTCCAAACCAGGTATGAAGGGGACCTGGGCAAAGGAAGTATTCAATTAGAAAAGTGGAAATGTAGTTAAGTGAATTAATCATGGGAGAATGACAATTTAACCAAACTTCGACCGTGGGGATTATCGAGTATGCTAATAAGAAGTAAAGGACTTGCCCGTTTCTATGTGTAAAGTAAGAGATGCATCACTTTGGACTAAGTACTGGTATACCTATGAGGACATTCGGTTGGAGCTGTAAGAGACTAAGGTTTTAATGCGCCAGAGTCATCAAAGGTTAAGAGTTGGAGGGGAATGGTTATAAAGCGAGTTAAGTTCGGAAAGGTGATCAACCTGCTAGGATGCGAGTTAGATTTGAGTATAGATAGTTTGAGTTTACCCTTTCTCTGATCGGGATTAACGTAATCAATGTTTTCGATTGCGTTGGTTAAATCGTTATGTAATTTGAAAACCTGAGCAGGTCTGTGATTTGAATTTCTGTGATCAAAACCCTTATCACAGTTGGATGTGATAAATATCTTTGGGCACCACAGAAAGAGAAAGATCAGTTAAGACTAGAGAGATTAATAACCACCGGGATAGGACAAGTATTTGTCTCCCCAACGGAAACAACTCTAGCACTTGGCTATCTAGCTATATCTGATGGTGACAAGTATTCCATCTTTAAGTTCATCTAACTTAAAGATGTGTCATATGACTTTTCCTGCGAAAAGTTATATCTGAAAAGAATGATTTTATTATTAATGGTTTGAATATTAGGACTGATCACCCTAATGTTTGCAACTACTAAGGAATAAAGTCATATAAATGATTCGTTAATCGTGCTTGAGTGATCAGAGTGCGCAACGGGTCAAGTTTTTCCTCGAAAAGATCTTTGGAGAATGTTTTAATTGAAGAATATATATATATATATATTAAAAAGGTATTATTTGAAAAAGTTTTAGCCAAAATATTTCATTTGAAGTAATCGTAAAATGTTATGAAATTGAAACGTGTTCTTCTCGAAAAAGTTTATGAGGGAAAGTTTTAATTTAAGTTAGGTATTTGAAACATCTTGTCCGGGAAAAGGGCGATCAAAAGATTTTTACTTGAATTTAATTATGAAATAATTTTCGAGAAAGTTTAAGAAAACTCTTTTATGAGAAAAAGGATTGGTATATGCTTTTGAACACAAGGGTGTTATTCGAAAAAAGTTTTATTTTAAATGTTTAGTGGAACATTTTGAGACGGAAAAATTAAAGGGAATATGAGAAATTCTTTTAAGTGGGGAAGGACTTTCCCTAAAGATGTTTTGAGAAACGATAAGATAATCTTTTATTTAAATTTGAGAACGTGAAATTTTGAAGAATGAATTTCGGGGACGAAATTCCTTTTAAGTGGGGAAGTAGTGTAACACCCCAAAAATTTTAATCCTGGATGAATGAAATATTAATTATAAAGTTTATTATAATTAATTATTTCTATTCTTGATCTTTAATTAAGATCTTTGTTTATATTGCTAGAATTTATTTTGGTGAGTAAATTTGTGCATAAAATAAATATTTTGCAAATTAGTCCCTGGATTGGGACCTAGAGGTAATTATAGGAAAGGATTTGGAGGGAAAGTAAATAAAATAATTATTTTTCAAAAATTGGGCAAAATACTCGAGTGTTTTCTGAAAAACTCGAGTATTCTGGGTCAAATTGCACGAGTTAGTGCGTTTGGTGAGTCAGCACCAACGATTCCGTGTTGGTGACACGAAATCATCTTCATTCCACGTCCAGGGAGGTCGTGTCGGCCTGCATGAGTCTCCTCAATTCCTATTTAAGCTCATCAACGATCCTTGGCTGAGAATTTTTGATCAAACTTGCTTTGTTGATGAAGTTAGGGTTCTGAGTTTGTTCTCTTCGATTCTCTTTCAATTCCGAGTGTTAAGGCTTGAGTGATACACGAATACAAAGCTCACATCACGAGCTTTGTATAGACATAAAAATCGTGAGGATTGGGTGAGTGTGTTGGGAGAATTGGAGCTGAGAAGTTGGAGTCTGTTCTGTCAAAGTGTTGCTTGGAGCTTACTTTGATCTTGCTTTCTGGTAAGCTCATGAATCTCTGAGTCTCAAATTAAATTTCCTTAGTTAGATTATGTTGCATAGAGTCTAGAAAACCTAATTTCCCCAATTTTATTCTCTGTTTCATGTGTGAACCAATTCCACTTTGGTGTTGCACTCAAAACTGCTCTGCATGTTGGGTTAAAGTGCTTTTGGTGCTGTGGAGCTTTTCTTTGGGGGAATTCTTGTTTGATTCACGTCTGAGAGGTAAGGGGAAGTAATTATATTCACTAGATAGAGATTAAATTCCATTATTTGTGTTAGAGAGCCACCAAGAGGCTCTAAGGGCTTAGATTGAATAGGATCTTTGGTTTGGAGACCAAGCTTTGCTCTAAAACTGTGTTGAGCAAGTTTTATATCATGCATGCAAGCTTAAATGACCATTGTTTTATGAGTATTATGCTTATTTTGCAATTTGAGGTGTTGAGTTGCTAAATTGTGTAAATTATGCATAAATGGTTGATTCTCTGTCAAATTGGTTATTTGATATGAAATGAGTATTGCAACATGTTCAATATATGGTATGTGAACTGTTTTGATCATTGGTTTGGGTTAAAAATGTTTAGAAATTGAAATGGTATGTAAAAACCAAGTTTCACTCTGTTCTGTCTGCAAACACTCGAGTATTTGGCTTAACACTCGAGTATTTCGTGGTGCACCAGAGTGAAAATTGGCGCACCAACTTGGGAATCAGATTGGACACTCGAGTAATATATGAACTACTCGAGTATTCTGGGTAATGGAATACTCCAGTATCTCATGAATTACTCGAGTATATTTATGAAAACCTGAAAACCTAAATCTCTGAAAAGACATGAACGACTCGAGTATAATTATGAACCACTCGAGTAGAATCTGGAAAATGATGAACTACTCGAGTATTTTGGAAAACACTCGAGTATTTTTAGTCAAACACTTAAAATACCATTTTCAATTCTAAGTCATTTTGTAACTCTTAAAGGACAATAAACTAAGTGATCCTGGACTTAAAAGAAATTGATTGACGTTATGATGTTTCATTTGAATAATGATGATACGTTGCTCGGGAGGCACGTAGTGTATTAATAAAAGGACGAAACATCAATCAATCCCTTTTAAGTAAAGTTAATGCATTCATACTGGAGTTTGGATGGTAGGACGTATATCATGTTTTTGGTAAACATGTGGAGGGCCTCTGGGAGTGCCAATACGCTTGCTTGATGACACGTTGTTGACGTGGTCGGCTTAGTGGATGCCGATATGGTTATACCGTTTGGATGACGGGACGATGCTCGGGTGGCACGTTATAACTATGCTCGGGTGGCATGGATTCCAAGCTTGTCGTGTACATTCTAGGTGAATGTACGAATTGGTTTATACCTAGGAATACAACGCACTGTTGAGTGCTGGGTTGTCAGGGATGGACGTCAGAGAGTGACATAGTATGATGGAGATAGGCTTGAGAGCTAAAGTCATGCATCATGCCACTCAATTAAATTAATTGTGATAAATGAAATAAGTGTGAGCATCCTATGTGCATTCATTAACTACTAAGTGTTATATGTGATTGTTGTTAATTGATGCATATTTACATATTCATATTGCACAATTTATTCTCTATTGGTTATGTGTATAGAATTGCTTACCCCTATGCCCTTGTAGGTGATGTCTCGTTACATTGCTTGCATCGAGATCCGGCCACTTCCTAGTGGCACATGGATCTATGGGGACCATCGCGCGGTGTTCGAGGGAGAGGTAGAGGTTACCTTCTACCACCCGAACCCGTTGATCCGATTCCGTCCTCGTAGATTTAGGATTCCCATCATATACGCTAAGCATGTACCCCCGTTTTACACTTACCATGGACCACCTCCCACGCGACCAGCTCGCTCTTACCATAGTTTTCGTTTTCGACCTACCCGCTCTCACCCTTTTACTTCGAGAGTCGTCCGCGAGGAGACTCCCCCTTCTGATCCGAGGAGCCCAGTCAGGGTTTCACCATCACCTGACCCGGTACCCAGTGGTAGGGTACACTCTCCCTCGGATGAGATCGAGGAGGATCCGGTGGAGGACGAGAGTGGGAGCGAGCCTGTCGTGCATTCTACTGGGAGTGATTGGAGGGACGATGATCCCTATGTATGTGTATAGGGTATATGATGAGGATCAGAGGATCCGATGTGTGGAGGCTGTGGAGGAGATTTGCTGCTGTTGTGATGATGATGATGTTACTACCCTTTTTACTACTTGGAGACTGCTGCTATCACTACTACTACATCTGATGCTACCGGATCTACGTGACCACCCCTGGAGTTCATATTTTGGTTATGTATATACGTTGTAGATATACTTTTTGAGTACTCTAGGGCTTTGGTCATATTACTATATAGATCGGATTATGGACTTGTATTTTGGAACTTGGAGACTTGATATGGGGACTATGTACTTATCATTCTTTTCATACTTATGTATATACATCTATGTTTATATTATTATCAGTTGCATAGTCCTATAACTTCCGCTTACTCTGATTTAATCCATTTAAAGAGTTCGGCTGTGAAAACTATTCAATGGTATTAGTTTTATCAAACAAAGTAAGGGTAGCTTCTATTATTTTCTATAATATATGAATGATTCTAAGAGACGAATGCTACCCAATTTTCGAAAAGGTTTTAGAAATCGCCGAATTCAATGTAACTGTTTTATAATGCCTTAGGGTTTATTCTCCAAGAATTCCAAGTGTTGCTTTTTGCACCCGTTTAAAAAGGAAAATTTTATTTCGGTTATTTTCTTAATACTCGCAAGTCCATATATTACATATATGTTAGAGCTTAAGTACTATATTATATTCGGGTAATTCGGAAGGGTGTCAGACGGCGCTCATTTAATCGCCGGACCTCAGGTGAGAGAGAAGCTATCCTAAGACACTGTGGCGTTTATGTGATTTATTAGGACGTTCCGTATCATCTCAAAGATCGGAACTTAGTGGTCGGAGTCAGTAGTATAAGTGGCAATTTTTTGTGTTGTGTGGCCACTTATTCGAAGGTGACAATGACCACACCGCTGTTGTATGATAATTGTATGATTGGTAATATGTTATGCTTACTGCTTTAATTGTGTTTAATGATGTTAGTTGCTGTTGATTTAAAACAAGTAATACCCTGATGGACGTTTGTTATGTCGGGAGAATAAAAACGAAATAAATAAGACTGGGAAGTAAAGATAGAATGAGAAAGAAATAATGAAGTGGAAATAACGCACCTGTTGGAAAAAGGAAAGAAAAAGTTGAGATTGGGGAAAGAATGAAATGATAATGTTGAGAACGAGCCAGAGCTGGGGAAAGTAATATGTTGTGGATACGAGATGTGATTTGAATGGAGCTGGGCTCCTTGGCTTTCGGTTTTGGTCTGGGACTAGTGTTGAGTTGAGCTTGCTCCTCCATTAGCGCCCAGCAAAGTTGTAATTTGAAAAGGTTTTTGAAAAGCAGTTTTTTGAAAAGGTTTTTGAAGAGAGATTTTCGGAAAGACTTTTGAAAAGAGATTTTGTGGAGAATGGCGAAAGGAGATTTTTAGAAAAGAGATTGTGAAAAGAAATTCTTTTGAAAATGTTTAAAGGAGGTTTTTAATAAATATGACAAAGAGTATTTTAAGAAAAGTTTTTGAAAGGATGTTTCTATAAGCTTTGAGAAAGTCTTTTGAAACAATAATTTTGAGAAATGACACTTTTGAGAAGAGTTCTGGAACCATTATTGTTGTGAATGATTGTGAAACGATTTTTATTTCTCGACAGGATATTTGCAAAAGCTTATGATGCGATATTTTCCAAAGAGTTATGAAATTGTGTTTTGGGAAGGGTGAGATATTTTTTGAAAAGATTGAGAATGTTGAGAAGGATTGGTAATGAGATGAGAGTTTAATGTTGTTATCCCAGCTCTGTGCTATGAGAGATTTGATGAGAGAAAGATTGTGTAAAGTTAGTGGTCGGGACTCATTGAAGGGATGCACGAAGGATGGGCCGACCTTAGGATAATTAAAAGATAAAAGACTTAAAAGACATGCACGGTGAGGTATGAGAGGGCGAAGTAGTGGAGAGGAAGAAACGATAAGTATCTGCGGATACATAGGACGAGATTGCATTAGGGGAGGACGATGACGGTGAAACGTCAAGAAGTCTAGAGTATGTTTCTGGGCAGAACGAACTCCACAAGTGGCGCACTAACGTGGTGGGGACTGGGTCTAATGCCGTGGTAAGTTCTGCGGGCCCACTAGAAACATACTGTTACCCCCTAGATTGCAAATCGAGAACAGTGAGAGGGACTGGAGTGGGGCATCTTGTTTGCCAATGCGAGGCAATGTGCCATGTTATTGTGAATATTGATTGAGGCAGAGTCCTCCTGGTCTGGGACCATTATTATGTGTGACAGCTGTCGTGCCCGCACGGTAAAGGTCCTGTACTCCTGTTTGCTTCCGACTAGGTTGGGTGGATGACCGAGGAGATGTAGACGTGAGTGAGAGCCGAGTACGAAATGATTATTCTGATAATATTTTATAAGTCCCTAGATCAAAGAAAGATGTGCATTGATAAGATTGGACCAGAAGAGATTTTGAGTATAAGAAGGAAAGAGATTAAGAAAGAAAGAATGTGAAATGAAATTAAGTTTGGAAAAATGATGGTAACGATAATATGCTTGATTGTTATGTTGTATGTGTGCTGTGTGTATTGTTTGTATAGTCTTGACATCTCGCCTATTGTAATTCCACACCGTCGACGATTCGTCATTCGGATCGCTTACTCTCTCCTGTTCGTTGGCATATCGGTGCTGCTGATATCTCAACGGGCAGACGGAGTATCCCGTGGAGATCATCGCCCTAGACAAATTGGAGCTGGAGCTTATCAACAACAGGAAAATAATGATAGAGGTGACTGATGAGCATTTTATTTCCCATTTTTCCTTGCATTATTTTACTCCTATTATTGATACTTGTTGCCTATTTGACATTGTTTAGCTTGATTTAGTGATTTAGAGTTTATTGGACTAATATTCTGAATATTGTTTAATTTGGGATTATTTAGCCTGATTAATTCTATTTTTATTTTCAGGTCATATTTGGCACAAGGGCTTTTTGGACATTTTGGGAATGAAGATTTAATGTTGGAAGAGAAGATATATGATGAAGTGAAGATTGTAATCTATCTTTAGGATTAGTTGAGATTTAGCTATATCTTTTAAGATTTAGATTTTATCTATAGGATATTTTTAGATTTAATTTAGAGATAAGCTTTCCTTAGGATTTGGGCCCATGATTTAGGCCCGTTTTGTGATTTAAAAAGCCAAATTCGTGTAAACCCTAGGAGCCACTAATCATTCCACGTTTTTTACATTCTCTCTCATAGAGAAGGCTTAGTTTTGCTCTCCAAGCTTGTGGTGGCTGTTAGGGTTTCTCTCTCTTCCCTTTTCTACACGTTTTTTTTGGTATTTTTCTTCATGGAAGGCTAAACTCTTAGGTTAAATCCCTTTGGTAATGTATCACATACTCTTGAGGTTTTGTTCTTAATGCTATTTCGTTTTTATTCACTGCTTTCATGCTTATTGATATGTTATGGTTCGCTTAGTTCCATTATATAGAGATAATCCATGTGTATGAATGCTTAATTTATGCAAACTCGTAAAAACTCCATGCTTTGGCTTTTAATGCTTAATTAGAGGTTTGGGTTTTGGGGTGAGAATTGAATTTTCGCTTAGTATTTAGTTCTCACGAGTTGGACAGTGAAGAGGAAAGAAATTGATCTTTTGTGACCGATGATAGAGTTGTGAACGCGAGCCAAAGGGGTTTATCCGCTTTTCCTTATCTGTTTCTTCGTTTTAATTTAATTCTGTTTTGATTTCAATTATTCAATATTCAATACAAAAACCCCCCCTGTTTTCTATGCATACTATGTGTTCGACCTTTTGCTTGATAACATATTCCTTGGGAGACGACCTATGAGTCACTTCCTAGTACTATACTTAAACTGTTTTTATTTGTATCGGGTACGACCTCGATCAAATTTGGCGCCGTTGCCGGGGAATATTGGTTCTTGCAAAAGGTCATTAGTTGTTAGTTAGTGTCGTAGTTAGTATAGTTATTATAGTGTGTCGTGTCTGATTTAGGGTCTAGTAGTCAATTCTGATAACCGGTTGAAGTTGCATTGTTTGCTGTTTTGCTATTTTGTTGCAATTAGTGTATTTGATTGATTCTGTGGTTGCTAGTTCACATAGTTGTGGGTGGAATTTTTGCACGAAAATTTATATCCACACTACTTTTATCATATAAAAAGGTTTTGAGGCACCACGATCACTCAGATCATCACTGGTTGTGAGTTCGAGAAAAATTTTCCAAGTTTTAGCAGCACTTTCTTCAAATCGTCGCAACTTTTGACCCGTAACTCGGAATTTGACGAATTTTATATCAAATCGAAGGGAATTTTCTGAATAATCTGATTTTTCTCACTTTGTTAGAAAACTCCTTCGTCTGGATCCTGAAAAAGCCGTTTTACTATTTCTTTTTTATTTTACAAGTTTTATTTTCTTAGTTTTTGGTCTCTGATTTAATTGTTTGACTTGGTTCCCTTTTGAATTTTGTCCTCAAACTTTTTGTGGTATGTTTTCATGATTTTAGGGTGCTGAAAAAAATAAAGAAAAAAATTTTAAAAAATAAAAAATTTTATTGCCTATTTTGGTCATGTATATTAGTGACAGTTTGTTATGCTACATGGTGTTCTGTTCAGTACATGACTAGGGGCAACCCAAGCTACTTGCATCCATATAACCCTGAAATTGATAGAACTTATCACAGACTAGTTAGACAAAATAGGAACCAGTCCATAGGTAGTGAGTCTATTGAGTCTTTACATAGTGAGTCTGCTTCTTTTTCTTCTATTCCTATAAATTCTGATTCTTATTCTGATTATTCTGAAAATATGGCTCAACCTCCACCACGTGAGAGGACATTGAGGGAGTTGGCTGCACCTGATTTCACTATTGAAGATTTGTGCATCCAGTATCCCGATGACCCGTATGAGCTAAGGTCTGGACTAATTCATTTGTTGCCCAAGTTTAATGGTCTTGCAGGTGAGGATCCTCATAAACATCTCAAGCAGTTCCATATTGTCTGTGCTACTATGAAACCACATGATGTGCAAAAGGATCATGTTTGTCTTAAGGCATTCCCACACTCCCTAGAGGGGCTAACCAAGGATTGGTTGTACGATCTGGCCCCTGGTTCTATCACAGTCTGGGATGACCTGAAGAGGGCATTTTTGGAGAAATTCTTCCCTGCATGCAGAACAACAGCAATCCGAAAGGATATATCAGGCATCAGGCAACAAAGTGGAGAAAGTCTCTATGAGTATTGGGAGAGATTCAAGAGACTGTGTGCGAGCTGCCCCCACCATCAGATCTCAGAGCAGTTGCTTATTCAATATTTCTATGAAGGTCTCAACCTCATGGAGAGAAACATGCTTGATGCTGCAAGTGGTGGTGCCCTAGGAGACATGACACCTTTAGAAGCCAGAGTCAAGATTGAGAAGATGGCTTCCAATTGTCAACAATTCCATGCAAGGGGCAACAGCGATGCAATCATAGTGAGAGGAGTGAATGATGTTGGCACAAGTTCTGGTAAGGTTGAGAAGCTTGAACAGAAGATAGATTCACTTACAACTTTGGTCACTCAATTGGCCATCAACCAAAAGAAGTTGTCCCTGCCTGCTAGATTATGTGGCATATGCACATCCGCTGAGCACCCTACAGATGCATGCCCTTCTGTACAGCAGCAACCAACGATTGGTGCTGACCAACCTGAGGCATATGCCGCCAACATCTTCAACAGTAGAAACCAGCAGCCACAAAACTTTGATCTCTCTACCAATAGATACAACCCTGGTTGGAGGAACCATCCCAACCTGAGATGGTCTGATCAGCAGCAACCTTCACAGGTTCAATTTCAGAATAATTCTAGACCACCATATGTACCTCCTCCAGTCCAGCAACAGAGACAACAACAGGCTAATTCTGCACCACCAGCTCCTACTACTGAGCAGCAGCCTTCATAGGAAGAGCTGATGAAACAGATGACCATGCAAAATCTCCAATTCCAACAGGAAACTAGAGCATCCATTCAAAGACAAGAGGCCTCCATTCAATCTTTGACCAATCAGATGGGACAGATGGCAACAACAATCAACACTATGCAATCTCAGAATTCTAACAAGTTGCCATCCCAAACAGTGATCGATCCAAACCAGAATGTGAATGCCATTAGTCTAAGGTCAGGGAAGCAGATTGTCACACCCACACCAGAATCTGACCTCAAAAAAGATGATCTAGTTTCAACCAACAAGAAGAGCCAAATGGTCGAGGAGAGTGAGCACACAAGTACCAGAAAATCCCATCCAGCTCAGCCTTCCACAAGCACAACACCTGCTGCTGCCCAACAACCACCCCCCATTCATCTTCCTTTCCCACCTAGGGGGGTGACTCAAAGCAAGAAAATGGAAGAGATTGACATAGAGATACTTGACACATTCAGGAAGGTGGAAGTCAACATACCCCTTCTTGATGCAATCAAGCAGATTCCAAGGTATGCAAAGTTCTTGAAGGATCTATGCACACACAAACGGAAGCTCAAGGGCAATGAGAGGATCAACATGGGAAGAAATGTCTCTGCTCTTATAGGTAAACCCGTCCCTCATATTCCTGAAAAGTGTAAGGATCCTGGAACTTTCTCTGTGCCTTGTATCATAGGTAATACTAAATTTGAGAATGCTTTGCTAGATTTAGGAGCATCTATTAATGTTATGCCTATGTCTGTTTTTAAGTCTCTTTCACTTGGACCCCTTCAACCTACGGGTGTGGTTATTCACTTGGCAAATAGATCTACTGCCTACCCCGCAGGTTTGATAGAGGATGTCCTGGTTCGGGTTGAAGAGCTTATCTTTCCTGCTGATTTTTGTATTCTTGATATGGAAGAGGACACCTCTCGTAGTGCTGTCCCTATCATATTAGGGAGACCATTTTTGAAAACAGCCCGAACCAAGATAGATGTGCATGCAGGTACACTTTCCATGGAATTTGATGACAGTGTGGTTCGATTTAATATTTTTTCTGCTATGAAACATTTTTCTGATGACCACTATGTTTTTCATGTTGACTTGATTGATGATCTGATTGATGAGCATGTTCTAGACTTTTTGCATGATTATGATTTGCCATCTTTCACTAGCTCATTTACTTGTTCTGCATGTTCTGATTCCGAAATGTGCACTGCATGCATTGAAATTGACCAGTTTTTAAATTCTGCTACTGCATCTGTTGATTCATATGATATAGATTCAGATCATGCTAACCCCATTTCTGTTTTGCATGAGTGTAATCCATTTGTTCAGGTGCAGGCGGCAGAATCCAATTCTGCTGCTCCTTTAGTTCCATCTGTGATGCAGGCACCTTTATTGGACCTGAAGCCCCTTCCTCCTCATCTCAAATATGCTTACTTGGAGGCTGAGTAGAAACTTCCAGTGATCATCTCTACCTCCCTTTCTGTTGATCAAGAGAAGAAGCTGCTGGATGTGATTAGAGCAAACAAAAGGGCAATAGGATGGACTTTGGCAGACATACCTGGTATTAGCCCCTCCATGTGCATGCATCGGATTTTATTGGAGGATGGGGCTAAACCAGTGAGACAACCCCAGAGACGGTTGAACCCCCAGATTCGTGATGTGGTGAAGAAAGAGGTCACCAAGCTGCTGCAAGCTGGCATTATCTACCCCATTTCAGACAGCACTTGGGTAAGCCCGGTTCAAGTAGTTCCCAAGAAGTCTGGGGTGACAGTTGTCAAAAATGAGAAGGATGAGCTGATTCCCACTAGAGTGCAGAATAGTTGGAGAGTCTGCATTGATTATAGGAAGCTCAACCAGGCGACCCGCAAGGATCACTTTCCTCTTCCCTTCATTGATCAGATGTTGGAGCGCCTGGCAGGTAAATCTCACTATTGCTTCTTAGATGGTTTCTCTGGTTATTTCCAAATCTGTATTGCACCAGAGGACCAACATAAGACTACATTTACCTGTCCTTTTGGTACATTTGCTTATAGGAAGATGCCTTTTGGCCTATGCAATGCTCCTGGCACTTTTCAAAGATGTATGATGAGTATTTTTAATGACTTACTTGAGCATTGCATAGAGGTCTTCATGGATGATTTTAGTGTATATGGTTCCTCTTTTGATGCATGTCTTGATAGTTTGTCTAAGGTGCTTAATAGGTGCATTGAGACTAACCTTGTCTTGAATTTTGAAAAATGTCATTTTATGGTAGAACAAGGCATAGTCTTAGGGCACATTATTTCGCATAAGGGCATAGAGGTTGACCCTGCTAAGCTGCATGTAATATCACATTTGCCTTACCCCTCTTGCGTGCGAGAGGTGCATTCTTTTCTTGGCCATGCAGGTTTCTATCGCAGGTTTATTCAGAATTTTAGCAAGATAGCCCTTCCACTCTCCAACTTGCTTCAAAAGGATACCGCATTTGAGTTTGGAGACCAATGCAAGAAAGCATTTGATGAGCTAAAGAGAGAACTCACCACCACTCCCATCATCCAACCACCTGACTGGACTCTCCCATTTGAGCTCATGACCGATGCCTCGAATTATGCTTTGGGAGCAGTTCTCTCCCAAAGGGTTGGTAAGATGTCTCATGTGATTTATTATGCATCTAGGACTTTAGATTCAGCACAAGTTAATTACACCACAACTGAAAAAGAGCTGTTAGCCATTGTCTTTGCACTTGATAAGTTTAGATCATATCTGTTAGGTTCTAAGGTTGTGGTATATACTGATCATGCTGCCCTGAAGTATCTTTTGAAAAAGACAGATTCCAAACCTAGGTTGATTAGGTGGATGTTGCTCCTCCAAGAGTTTGATCTTGAGATTCAAGATCGGAGTGGTGCACATAACCTTGTCGCAGACCACTTGAGTAGAATAGAGAGAGAGGAGGATGCATTTCCTATCCGGGATGACTTCCCGGATGAGCAGCTTTTAGTTTTGCATGTTTCACATCCCCCTCCCCTTATTCCTTGGTTTGCTGATATTGTAAATTATATAGTTGTATCTGTTTTTCCACCCTTGGCATCCAAAGCTCAAAGAGACAAATTGAAGAGCGGTGCCAAGTATTATGTATGGGATGACCCCTATTTGTGGCGTTTTTGCAATGATCAGGTCATTCGCAGGTGCATTCCAGACCAGGAGATCCAATCGGTTCTCCAATTTTGCCATGCTTCACCAGTTGGAGGCCACCTTGGCACTCAAAGGACAGCACGAAAGGTGCTGGATTCTGGATTTTATTGGCCTACCATCTTCAAGGATGCAAGCAAAATCTGCAGCTCATGTGAGCAATGTCAAAGAGCAGGAGGCACCCTATCTTGGAGGCAACAGATGCCGCAACAACCTATGTTGTTTTGTGAGGTGTTTGATGTCTGGGGTATAGATTTCATGGGTCCCTTTCCTGTTTCTTTTGGTTTTTATTATATCTTACTTGCTGTGGATTATGTATCCAAATGGGTGGAAGCTAAGGCCACCAGGACTAATGATGCTCAGGTTGTTGTAGATTTTGTCAGGACTAATATCCTTTGCAGGTTTGGCATACCTAGAGCCATAGTCAGTGATCAAGGCACACACTTATGCAATAGATCCATGCAAGCTTTTCTCAAGAAGTATGGGGTTGTGCACAAAGTTTCTACACCATATCACCCCCAAACCAATGGGCAAGCTGAGATTTCAAACAGAGAGATCAAGCGGATTTTGGAGAAGATGGTGAAGCCTAATAGAAAGGATTGGATCACACGATTGGAGGATGCTTTATGGGCCCATCGGACTGCTTACAAGGCACCCATAGGGATGTCACCCTATCGGGTTGTCTTTGGTAAGGCGTGCCACCTGCCTGTGGAGATAGAGCATCGTGCATATTGGGCTGCGAAGCAATGCAACTTAGCTCTTGATCAAGCGGGTGAGGAGAGGAAGCTGCAGTTGAGTGAGCTAGGTGAGATCCGTTTGGAGGCCTATGAGAATTCCAGGTTCTACAAAGAGAAGACCAAGAAGCTCCATGATAGCTCAATTTGCAGAAAGGAGTTCTTGGTTGGTCAAAAAGTGTTGCTCTACAACTCTAGGCTTGGACTCATGAGTGGAAAGCTCCGCTCTAAATGGATTGGACCGTTTGTAGTCACCCAGGTGTTTCCTTATGGCACTGTGGAGATCAAGAGTGAGTCCACAGACAAGAGCTTCAAAGTCAATGGCCACCGACTCAAGCCTTTCCTCACTACCCCTTCTTTGGATGATGCACCTGTGGAGGAAGCTGTAGGATTCTCATGTTTTGATGCTAACAATCTCTCTCCAAGCAACAACATTGGCAACAAGCAAGCTACACCACATGAAGATTAGAATTAGGATTTTTATTAATTCTATTTCAATGTAATCTTTATTTTATGCAATGCATCTCATTGGTGTGGGTAGCTTAGGTGATTTTAAGAATATTTAAATAATGTCTGATTAAGAGTGAAGATACTTTAAATCTTGATTAAATAGCTTGTGAAAATCATTTTAGAAAAACTTTGTTTTTATTCAGATTCTGATCAGTTTACTCGAGTAATGAGTATTGGTTCACTCGAGTAATTTATGTTCTGACAGGTTAATCGAGTAATGGTTTACACATCACTCGAGTAACTTAATCTGACATGTTTCACTCGAGTGACGTTGTTTGGTTTACTCGAGTAATTCAATCAGTGTTGGGAAAATTTTAAAAGGACTTAATTTTCTCTTTCAAAAATATAGACTTTCATTCTTACAATTTTCTAATATACTTTGAAAAGTAATTCAAGAGCTATTTTACATCTTTCAAGAGCTATCAAGATTCAACAAAGAACTTTTCATTCTTCACTCTATTTTCTATCATTGTTCAAATATTCTTGAGATCATATTTTTGTTCTTAGTGGTTGTTGAAGATTTGCAATTTGTGATTGCATCATTGAAGTTTCAACACAAGTGAAGAATCTCACAAGGAAGACTTTGAGGATCAAATCAAAGCAAGAAAAGAGGATTGGTTGGAAGCATCTTCAATCAATTATCAAGGAAATCTAGAATACTCAAAAGGGGTAGATTAGATCAAAGTGTTTGGTACACACTTTGAGTTGGGTTTTAAGATAGGAGAACTAAGAATCTAGTTGCATCTTAAAACATTGTAAAATCTACATTTGAAGATTTCTAGTGAAGAATCTCTCTTGATTTAAGAGGGGACTGGAGTAGCTTTCAAGTGGGTGAAAGTGAACCAGGATAAATCCTTGTGTCTCTTTTATTTTCATTCCTTGTATTTCATTAATTCATTAACATTTGCATTTTTAGGTTAGAATTGGGGTTTTCTTAATTCTACTAAATTGATCTAAAATTGCATGTTAATATTACTTGAAATTGTTCATATTAATCATTCATAATTTGTTGAATCATCATAGCATTGTTATTCTTGAAGAACTCCATTGAAAACAAAGTTTAAATTGAATTTTACCCAGTTTACTCGAGTAAAGTTCTTGTCACTCGAGTAATCTGCTTTCAGTTTATAAACATTACTCGAGTAGGTTTTCTGTTACTCGAGTGATTTAAAATTTGCTTTCGTAATACTCGAGTGATTTGCTGAATACTCGAGTGAAATTATTTTTGGTTGCGTATTACTCGAGTGAAGGCTTGAGTTACTCGAGTAATCTGAACTGAATTCTTAAGAAAATTTATTTTCATAAAACCATTCTCTTAGGTGGACGAAAAATCTGTAATAAGGCTTCAATATTCTATTCACCCCCCTCTAGACTATATTGAGCCGCTTGTTGGTTTCCAACAAGTGGTATCAGAGCTCGGACGAAAAATCCGAGCCTTAAAAAGCTTTTTCGAAAAGATCCTTTTTACTTGGAAACAATGGGCTCAATTTCAAATCCTTTTGGTGGTGAAGGAACTTCCATTAATCGTCCTCCACTATTTAGTGGTGAGGGTTACGCTTATTGGAAGGTCCGCATGAAAATTTTTATTCAAGCCATAGATATGGAAATTTGGAACGCCATAGAGAATGGACCTTTTGTTCCTCAAACGAAAGTAAATGATGTTGTTTCAATTAAACCTCAATCGAGTTGGGACAATGATGATAAGAAGAAAGTTGCATTTGATTTAAAAGCTAAAAATATCATCACGTCCGCTCTTTCTTATGATGAGTTCTTTCGAGTATCTCAATGTGTTGATGCTAAACAAATGTGGGACACATTACAAGTCACACATGAGGGCACTTCGGAGGTTAGAAGGGCTAGGCTAAATACACTCATGCATGAATATGAACTCTTTCGTATGTTACCTAATGAAAACATAGGTGACATGCAAAAGCGGTTCACTCATATCATTAATCATCTTTCTGCACTTGGAAAAGTTATATCTAATGGTGAAGTTGTTAATAAGATTTTGAGATGTCTTAGCAGGGAATGGCAACCTAAGGTGACGGCCATTATGGAAGCTAGAGACGTGGATCAAATTGATTTAGCAACTCTATTCGGAAAGCTTCAAGAGCATGAAATGGAGCTTGGACGGTTATCCATGAATGAAGATGCCGATAGGAAGAAAAAGGGGATAGCTCTTAAATCAACTTCAAAATCCCTTAAGGCACAAGAGGAAAACTTTCAAGTGGATGACTCGGACTCCGATATAGATGATGAGACCCTTGGCTTGCTAGTTAAAAAGCTTGGTAGGTTCCTTAAGAAAAAGGGGAACTTTAATAGAAATAGACAAAGAGATTCTAAGGATTCACAACCAAGAAATAAGACTATCAAGGATCACATCAAGTGTCATGGATGTGGAAAGCTTGGTCACTATCGATCGAATTGTCCAACTCATTCTAAGAAGTCGGAAGGTGACAACTCAAAATTCAATTCTTCTAAAGGAAAAAGGGCTTACATAGTATGGGATGAAGTGGAGAGTCAATCAACATCTAGCTCATCGGATGATGAAGAACTTGCAAATCTATGTTTAATGACAAAGCTTGATGAAGAGGAATCTTCAAGCATTAAATCAAGTGAGAACGTCAATGAGGTAGATTATCTTTCCGATGCTAGCTCAAGTTCTAATTCTCCTTCATTCAATGAATTGTACAATGTGTATGTAGAGATGCATAAAGAGTTGAAGAAACTTGCTAAAATAAATGTTGAAAGAAAGAATTTCATAATGAAGCAACATGAAAAGATAATTAAACTTCAAAAAGATTTAGAAGAACTTAAGCTTCAAAATGAAACTCTTGAACTCATTTATGCAAACTCTACATGCAATTGTGAATTGAAATCAAATGAGACTCCATCTTGTGAAAATTGCAAGTCTTTGGAAAAAGAAGTTTTTAATTTGAATGATCGACTTGCAAGGCTCATGAAAGGAGATAGTTCTTTAGATCATTTGCTTTCAACTCAAAGGAACAATAGCAATAGATCCGGTCTTGGCTATACCAAACCTAAGAAACGCAATTATCGCAAAGTTGGTGGATTTTCAAAGAATAAGATTTCTAAAAACCCAACTTGTCATTATTGTGGAATCTTTGGGCATACCACGAATAAATGTAATATAAAGAAATTTGGTATACCAAGCGGTGAATATATTTGGATTGTTAAGGGGACTTCTCCTCATGCTAACAACAAAGGACCCAAGACCACTTGGGTACCTAAGTCAACCAAATGATATCTTTCTTGTAGGTGTGTCTTCGAACCAAAGAGCGAAAATGGTACTTGGATAGTGGTTGTTCGAGACACATGACGGGAGACAAAACGCACTTCATGGAACTTACTCCAAAAAGTGATGGATTTGTGACATACGGCGACAACAACAAGGGCAAAATTCTAGGAGTCGGGAAAATCGGTAACGTATCTAACCTTGTCATATAAAATGTCCTATACGTAGAAGGCTTAGAACACAACTTGCTTAGTATAAGCCAACTATGTGTTATGGGCAATTATGTGACATTTACTCCGGAATTATGCTTCATTAAGTCTTCTATAGATGATAGTGTTAAGTTTGTTGGTCGTCGCTCTAATAACACTTACTTAATTGATTTGGATGAGATAACTTCACTGTTTTCAAAATGTTTCAAATCTTTTGATGATGAAATTCGTCTTTGGCATAGACGAATCGCTCATGTGAATGTGAATCAATTGAACAAACTTTTGCGAAAAGATTTAGTGATTGGTTTGCCTAAACTAATCTTTAAGCTTGATGGCATTTGTGACTCTTGTCAAAAGTGCAAGCAAGTTAAAAGTTCATTTAAACCTAAAAATGTGATAAGCACAACAAAGCCTTTGGAGCTAATCCATATGGATTTGTTTGGCCCTTCACAAATTAAAAGTTTAGGTGGCAATTACTATGGATTTGTTTTAGTAGACGATTTTACTAGATTCACATGGACTTTATTTTTATCCGCAAAAAGTGAAGTTTATAAATGTTTTAAAAAATTTGCCAAACTCATCCAAAATCAACTAAGTTTGAAAATTGTGTCTATTAGAAGTGATCACGGAGGTGAGTTTGAAAACACTAGGATTGATGCGTTTTGTGATAAGTTTGGTATTGATCATCAATTTTCGGCCCCTAGGACTCCGGAGCAAAACGGAGTTGTAGAAAGGAAAAATAGAATATTAGTGGAACTTGCTCGTACTATGTTGATAGAATCAAATGTTCCTAAATATTTTTGGGCTGATGCGGTAAACACCGCTTGCTATGTGCTTAATAGGGTTCTTATTCATCCGCATTTAAATAAAACACCTTATGAACTTTTAAAAGGGCGAAAGCCAAATATCTCACATTTTCATGTTTTTGGGTGTAAGGTGTTTGTTTTAAATAACGGAAAGGAATCGGTCGGCAAGTTTGACTCTAAAGCCGACGATGGCATATTCATAGGTTATTCAACTCATAGCAAAGCATATAGAGTCTACAATAAAAGAACATTAACCGTTGAGGAATCCGTGCATGTTGTATTTGATGAATCTTCGAAAGGAGATTGTGTTGTTTCTTGTGATGATTATATAGGTACATTTTTGGATCATGAGAATTCAACACCACAACAAATGGAAGAGAATCAAAATGAAGATCGAGAGGTGCAAGCACAAGATAAAGACTTAGCACAAGAGATACAACCTCAATTACCAATAGCTTGGAAGTCCAACAAAAATCATCCGATTTCTAATATCTTAGGTGACATTGCGAAGGGAGTGGTAACCCGACGCACTTTAAATAATTTTTGTTATTATGTTGCCTTTGTATCTCAAATAGAACCTAAGAATATCAAAGAGGCTCTTCAAGATGATCATTGGATTATGGCCATGCAAGAAGAATTAAATCAATTTGAAAGAAACCAAGTTTGGGAGCTTGTGCCAAAACCCGATGATCGTCCTGAAATTGGTACTCGGTGGGTCTATAGGAATAAGTTAGATGAATCGGGTATTATTGTTAGGAATAAAGCTAGGTTGGTAGCACAAGGTTATAGTCAAGAAGAAGGAATCGATTACGATGAGACATATGCTCCCGTTGCTAGATTAGAAGCTATTCGTATTCTTCTCGCTTTTGCTTCAATTATGAATTTTAAATTGTTTCAAATGGATGTTAAGAGCGCCTTTCTTAACGGATACATTCAAGAGGAAGTTTATGTGTCACAACCTCCCGGATTCGAGAGTTTTGAGCATCCGGACTACGTTTTCAAACTGAAAAAGGCTTTGTACGGTTTGAAACAAGCTCCTAGAGCTTGGTACGACCGACTAAGCAATTTTTTATTACAAAAAGGTTTTAAACGAGGTACTGTTGACACTACACTTTTTATTGAACGTTCCGGTAAGGATATTTTATTGGTTCAAATATATGTTGACGATATTATATTTGGTGCTACTAACGATAACTTGTGTAAGAAGTTTTCAGAATTGATGCAAAGTGAATTCGAGATGTCGATGATGGGAGAGCTTACATTCTTTCTTGGCCTTCAAATAAAGCAGCTTAATGATGGCATTTATATTCATCAGAGTAAATATTGTAGAGAGCTTCTCAAACGTTTTGGAATGGATTCGTGCAAATCCGCTTCTACACCAATGAGCGTTGCATGCTACCTAGATCAAGATGAGGCTGGAAAAGCGGTAGAGGTAACGAAGTATCGTGGTATTATTGGTAGTTTGTTATACTTAACTGCATCTAGGCCTGATATCATGTTTAGTGTATGTATGTGTGCACGTTTTCAAGCAAAACCGAAAGAGTCGCATCTAACTGCTGTCAAAAGAATAATGAAATACTTAAAGGGTACAACGAATACTGGACTTTATTATCCTAGGGATGCTTTTCTAAAACTTATAGGATATTCGGACTCTGACTTTGCCGGTTGTAAAGTTGAGCGAAAAAGTACAAGCGGAACATGCCATTTAATTGGTAATTCACTTGTATCGTGGTTTTCTAAAAAGCAAAATTGTGTAGCTTTATCAACCGCGGAGGCCGAATACATAGCTGCAGGTAGTTGTTGTGCTCAAATTTTATGGATGAAGCAACAATTATCTGACTTTGGTTTAAATTTAACAAATATCCCTATAAAGTGTGATAACACTTCGGCAATTAATTTGACTAAAAATCCAGTATTACACTCAAGGACAAAGCATATTGAAATTAGGCATCACTTTTTGAGAGATCATGTTCAAAAAGGTGATTGTGTTATTGAGTTTGTTCAAACTTCGGATCAATTAGCTGATATCTTTACAAAACCATTACCAAGGGACACATTTTATACGATTCGAAGAGAACTTGGTATTTTTGATGAATTAACTATTAGCTAATTGTATTTGATGCTTTTTATACTCACCTTCAAGCCTATTTCAATGTGACTTGTATTTTGAGTTGTTGTATCTTATTAAAGTGTTTATTTTTTTTTATGCAGTTATGTGTGTATGTTTTCTATAATATGCTAATTGCTTTATTTGTATGTGTGTTACTTGCTACATGCTAAGTGTTTCTCTGTGTTTGTGCATGAAAAATGATTTTGCATGAAAAATTGAAATTTTTGAAATTCTGGACAGTTCACTCGAGTAACAGAAATTTCACTCGAGTAATTTTAAAAACTCTTTCGTATTACTCGAGTAATTCTGTCTGTCACTCGATTAATTTTAAAATGACTTGCGTATCACTCGATTAAGTTCATCCATCACTCGAGTAAAATCTTTTTATTTTTCGGCATACTCGAGT
This sequence comes from Crotalaria pallida, assembly GCA_037953625.1. Lineage (NCBI taxonomy): Eukaryota > Viridiplantae > Streptophyta > Magnoliopsida > Fabales > Fabaceae > Crotalaria > Crotalaria pallida. The sequence continues at coordinate 33,978,476 of CM075653.1, forward strand.
AACATACTCTTTCACTCGAGTACTGCTCGAATCACTCGAGTAACGTATGAACATTACTCGAGTAACTTACGTGATTTTAAAAGCTGAACTGTTGAAATCTGCATCATTTTCACGATTTTTTCTTTCTCTTGTTCGTCTTTCTCTCTTCTCTCTCATACGTATCTTCATCAAATCATCATCTTTCAGCCACAAAACTCACAAATCATACAAATTTCTTCCATATTTCATCATTATATCATCATTTCTACTCCTTTCATTCATCAATTTCACCAATTTTATCCAAAAATCCGAAAACCCCAAATCAAAACCCTAACCTCTCAAAACCGAATTTGCTTTTTCTGAATCAATGGCTTCTTCCTCTCACTATCAACCTCCTCAAAAGAAAGCAAAGCAAGGAGCAGGTCGTAATGATACTTGGTTTTCTGGAATCAACCGAGATTTGCGGGAACCGGCATTTATCAATCGCTCTTTTGGTCTTACAAGGTATGTTAAATTTGCTTGGTTGCATAAGGAGCAATTTCCGTTTGTAGAGGATTTAGAATTTCAGAATTTGCAGAGGTTTTTGGAATTTGAGACTCATTATTACCCTAGGCTTGTCAGACAATTTTATCAAAATTTTACTAAGCTAGATGGTGAGTATCAAACAATGGTTAGAGGACATCATTTTGTTATAAAGCCTGCGGATTTGACTATGATGTTTGGTTTAGAAAACAAGGGAACTTTTATTGGTGATACTGAATGTCTGGATTTGGATGTGGATACTAATAAGATTTATACTGATTTGTTGCGTACTGGTGAATCTTGGGGTGATAGAACTACTAGAACTGTATCACCTTTGCATGCTGTGGATAGGGTGCTCATGTATATTATCTCTTATTGTTTGATTCCAAAATGCAATCAAAATTATGCTCAATTGGGAGATGATGATCTTACTTTGTTTCATGGGATTAAAAAGAGGTATGAGATGAATTGGAATAAAATGTTTTTAGCTCGTATGGAAGCTGCTGCTCAATCTCCTCCTACCCAATTCTTGCCATATCCTATGCATGTCACCAAGATCATGAGGTATTATCGTGTTCCAATCCCTGATGATGAGCCAGCTGAAAAGGAAAAGAAAAATAACTGGTGTCTTAATGATTCGCACATTAGTTATATGAAAATTGCTTGGCATAGGGACAGTCGCACTTGGTTATGGAAATCACAGATTAAGGAAATGGCTGAAGCTGCAAAGGCTGCAAGAGTTTCAGGTACTAGGAAAAGGAATTTACTTGGTGATAGGGCTGGTGCATCCTCTTCTGTTCCTCCTACTTCTACTGATCCGATGGATACCGATCGTATTGAGGACTATATCGATTTGGATAATCTTGGTACTCCATTTGATGCACAAGCTGCTCATGAGTCATTAGTTGAGCACATCAATGCTCAATTCACTCAGTTGGAGATGAGACAGGATGTGAAGAATATTGCCATGGAGCATCGTTTGATGGATTACATGTCTGGATTATTTTCTCATCATTTTCCTCCTCCTCCACCTGATTCCTAGACCTGTGGATGCTGATGATGTTTGCTGTTGATTTCTGTTGCATGTTTCATTTGCATATTCTCTGTTTATGTTTCTGTTTCAAGTTTCTGACTCTGTTGCTACTATGACTTTAGGACCTTGTGTATGGTCTGGTTTGTTTAGTTTTCGTTTTGATTATCTGCTATGATTTGCTGCATAGTGTGATGCTCTGATACTCTGATTTCTGGTGCTATATTCGTTGTTCGTTTATATTCGTTGTTTATATACGTTGAGGCACTATTGTGGTTTATTTTGGTATTGTCTTTATTGTTATATATTTTCTATACCATTGTGAACTACTTACCTTCAACTTTTGGCAAAGGACTTTTCTCAAAAATATTATCTTTTTAATGATGCCAAAAGGGGGAGAATATTTTGTTGATGTTGTTCTTGTAGGTTAAGTTTTATTATATTTTTTTCCTAGATGTTTTACATTTAGGGGGAGTATGTTAAAACTTAGTGCTTAATTTGAAAGGAGGTTTGTCATCATCAAAAAGGGGGAGTTTGTAGGATTCTCATGTTTTGATGCTAACAATCTCTCTCCAAGCAACAACATTGGCAACAAGCAAGCTACACCACATGAAGATTAGAATTAGGATTTTTATTAATTCTATTTCAATGTAATCTTTATTTTATGCAATGCATCTCATTGGTGTGGGTAGCTTAGGTGATTTTAAGAATATTTAAATAATGTCTGATTAAGAGTGAAGATACTTTAAATCTTGATTAAATAGCTTGTGAAAATCATTTTAGAAAAACTTTGTTTTTATTCAGATTCTGATCAGTTTACTCGAGTAATGAGTATTGGTTCACTCGAGTAATTTATGTTCTGACAGGTTAATCGAGTAATGGTTTACACATCACTCGAGTAACTTAATCTGACATGTTTCACTCGAGTGACGTTGTTTGGTTTACTCGAGTAATTCAATCAGTGTTGGGAAAATTTTAAAAGGACTTAATTTTCTCTTTCAAAAATATAGACTTTCATTCTTACAATTTTCTAATATACTTTGAAAAGTAATTCAAGAGCTATTTTACATCTTTCAAGAGCTATCAAGATTCAACAAAGAACTTTTCATTCTTCACTCTATTTTCTATCATTGTTCAAATATTCTTGAGATCATATTTTTGTTCTTAGTGGTTGTTGAAGATTTGCAATTTGTGATTGCATCATTGAAGTTTCAACACAAGTGAAGAATCTCACAAGGAAGACTTTGAGGATCAAATCAAAGCAAGAAAAGAGGATTGGTTGGAAGCATCTTCAATCAATTATCAAGGAAATCTAGAATACTCAAAAGGGGTAGATTAGATCAAAGTGTTTGGTACACACTTTGAGTTGGGTTTTAAGATAGGAGAACTAAGAATCTAGTTGCATCTTAAAACATTGTAAAATCTACATTTGAAGATTTCTAGTGAAGAATCTCTCTTGATTTAAGAGGGGACTGGAGTAGCTTTCAAGTGGGTGAAAGTGAACCAGGATAAATCCTTGTGTCTCTTTTATTTTCATTCCTTGTATTTCATTAATTCATTAACATTTGCATTTTTAGGTTAGAATTGGGGTTTTCTTAATTCTACTAAATTGATCTAAAATTGCATGTTAATATTACTTGAAATTGTTCATATTAATCATTCATAATTTGTTGAATCATCATAGCATTGTTATTCTTGAAGAACTCCATTGAAAACAAAGTTTAAATTGAATTTTACCCAGTTTACTCGAGTAAAGTTCTTGTCACTCGAGTAATCTGCTTTCAGTTTATAAACATTACTCGAGTAGGTTTTCTGTTACTCGAGTGATTTAAAATTTGCTTTCGTAATACTCGAGTGATTTGCTGAATACTCGAGTGAAATTATTTTTGGTTGCGTATTACTCGAGTGAAGGCTTGAGTTACTCGAGTAATCTGAACTGAATTCTTAAGAAAATTTATTTTCATAAAACCATTCTCTTAGGTGGACGAAAAATCTGTAATAAGGCTTCAATATTCTATTCACCCCCCTCTAGACTATATTGAGCCGCTTGTTGGTTTCCAACAGAAGCCTCATTGGTCGACCCCATTTTTGACCCACCATGATTTAGGGAGTCTTCTTTTCTCCTTCTTTACTACTTTTATTCCACTTGTCTATATCTGTCTGATTCTGCTATTTGTTTTACATTGAGGACAATGTGTGATTTAAGTGTGGGGGGAGAGTAGTTTAGGTTGCATATTTTTGCTTTGATTTTTTAGGTTTTGCTAAGTTTTGGGCATTTTCTTGCATGTTTTTGCTTCATTTTAGTAGAGTCTTGGTATCTTGTGTCTGAATTCATGCATTTCTGTGTGTAAAGTTGCTTTTGATAATTAAGAGGTGGTAACATTGTGATAGAATTGTCCCTTTTGTGAGGATTGGAGCCTTAATTGTGGGTGGATTGCTATATATGCCACCTAATTTTTCTTTCATGTGTGATTGCACTCTGGATTACTTGCACTCTAGAACTTGACTTGACTTTTGTTGATACTTGATATTCCCATGCACATTTTGAAATGATTTAGGCATTGTTTTTTCTTGAATAAGCCACTAGCCATATGAGCCTACCTTGAATGAATTTATCCTTTGATAGCCCCTTTGAGCCTTTATATCCCTTTTCTTTGTTCTTTAGCTCATTACAAGCCTATGACTGAAAAACCATGATTGTCCTAACCTTAGGGAATGTTGGAGCTTTGGAATTGTTTTGGGAATGGGTATTAAGTAAGCGAGGGTGCTTTGTTCTTCATCTCTTGTGAGTTCTGGGTTTTGCCTCTATGGTCGGTGATGTAATTATGGCTTTATCTCATTATGCCATTTTTATTGTTTCTTCTTTTCTTTCGTTCATGAAGTTCTGCAATGTAATGCAATTCAAAAAAAAAGAAGAAGAAGAAGAAGAAAAAGAAAAAAAAATGGAATAAAAGGTTGATTGAGGCATGGAGGTTTGGAATTAGAGGTTGTTGTTATGTTTATCATTTCATTTTGGGGTGGATTGTGCTTATTTTTTTTACTTATTCCCCATTGCTCCTTTATTTCCTTGGGTTTCACCAAACTTATTTACTTGGGGAGCATATAACCAAAAGAAGGATCGTACTGTTGCGACCATGTTTTTAACGTCGCAGAATAGTTGGAAGGCTCGGACAAAAGGCCACCCACTTGGATGCAATTGGCTAGGAGCTATTCCTAGATGAGTTAGGACTTCAACCTCGAAGGTGGAAAAGGGCAAGCGGATACCGACTTTAGTTGCTATTTCTTCGTAGAAATAAAAATATTGACGATTTTCCGGTACTTGGAAGCATATCCGATCGTCGATTCCCAAAGGTCTCAATACGAATTCTGAGGTATTTCCATCGGCGCTCGGAGGTGTTAACATTGGCCGAAGATGATTAAGACTATTTGTTGTCAATAATGAAGGTCTCGTCCCCAGTACCTCCCAATCAAAAACAGCATCGTACTGTGCATGATTAGGCGGCAGAGGATATTCTTCAGGGTTGGTAACACACCTGCGTTCCACCATATCTGGGGAAAAAGCAAAAGGCTCGGCGTTAGGATTTTTTATAGCACGAGTTTTTATTTTTAACTTGAGGCCGAGCCCTGGACTTTTTCCCCCCTTCCCCGGTGGACTCTGTAACACCCTCACATTAATTTAGTTAAATTAGAGTTTTAGTAAATTGGTACTTGAAAATTTCTTTTTAAATTAAAATACTTATGAATATTTTTCCGGAAAAACGGACAGAGTTTCCTCTGTTTTTCGGACTTTACCAAAATTTCCTGTTTTGTACCTGTTTAGCCAGATTAATTTAAACAAGAAAACTTATAAATTATACAGACATTTTAAAACTAAAGCCCGGTTTTACAAAAATAATACAAGTTCCAGGGCTTACTTAGCAAATTATAATTAATCCAAAATACTAATCAATATGTAGATATCTATGTCCACTCATGCTATTATAAAAACACTCCACGTGGTAGAGTGAATCCTGCTCGGCCTGTGACGATGTAAACCTTGCTTCTGTACCTGAAAAATAATAACTGCAAAAGGGGTAGCAATTACGCAGAACTTAAGAGAAGTAAACCCTCAATAAAATAGTGATGAACTAAGCCTAACCAACTCGTAATAATCATAACATTCACAACAACACTCATTTCATTAAATTCCCAATTATTCAACTTTTATTATTCTTTTCTTCATTTTCGTATTCTTCTTTCTCTTTTCCTTTTAACACTTTCTTTTCATATACTCACTTTATTTCAGTGCAACACCTCAAAACAGAGGCCCTCTTAATTTTCCTTATTTGAATTATGTGTCCCTCAGGTCAGAGGTCAACACTTAATCATTTTAATTCATTTTGTGTCCCACAGGTCAGAGGTTAACACATTTTAACACTTTATTCTTAAAAATACATTTCGCGCCATTGTACTTCACCTCCATACCGGAAGGTACCTCATACAATGTGGCCTAGGGATACTTCACCTCCACACCGGAAGGTACCTCATACAAGTTGGCCTGCAGGTACTTCACCTCCACACCGGAAGGTACCTCATACCATTGTACTTCACCTCCACACCGGAAGGTACCTCATACAATTTGGCCTATGGGTGCTTCACCTCCACATCGGAAGGTACCTCACACCACTGTACTTCACCTCCACACCGGAAGGTACCTCATACAGTTTGGCCTATGGGTGCTTCACCTCCACATCAGAAGGTATCTCACACCACTGTACTTCACCTCCACACCGAGAGGTACCTCATACAGTTTGGTCTATGGGTGCTTCACCTCCACACCGGAAGATACCTCACACCACTGTACTTCACCTCCACACCGGAAGGTACCTCATACAGTTTGGTCGGTGAGTACTTCACCTCCACACCGGAAGGTACCTCATACCACCACTAAACAATTATAAATCTTTAAATCTTTGAATTTCGTTTCCAAATTATCTCATTGGTTTCCAATCTCATGGATTTCATCATTCAATCATACCCTTATATTTTCACTTGCTAAAATTCTCCTTTTTTCTCATTCCAAATCATCTCGTTCGTTACCATTCATAACTTCCACGTTCAATATAATTTATACATGCTCTCCATTTAAATCAATTACCAACATCACAATTTGCACATAACATCACATACCAATATCAAATCAATTATCAGAGTCATTCATATCTATTCCAACCAACATAATTTAGCACAACATTCACCACATAATCAAATCTCATATTCTCATGTAAGTCCAACATACATATCACTACACTTTTATAAATAATCACAAATTAACATAATTACTAATTTTCAATACATTTTAATAAATCTAACCAACTCACACAACATACCCTATTATTTTGTTGTCTTAGTTCAATGGTCTTTTATCAAATCATTCGCTATCTTTTTACACTTACTCAATTCATAATTAATCTGTCATTTTTAAGTTTATATTCACTCTCCTTACACACTAATAACCAACATCTCATACACGTCATCATAAACATATATAATTCACAATTGCCTATTCTCATATAATTCATCAAACATTAACTTTCAATAATCATGGATTGCCTTTAAAATTTTTAATTAATTAATGAGAGGTTCTATTTCTCCCTAAACTATTATCCTTTGTTATTATTAGTTATCCTAAGGCTCAATAATCTACATGTTTTTCTACACTTAATCATCACTACCAACATCCCAGAATTTATCCCCTAAGCCAGGTAAAAGTCCCCTCTTACCTATGGGTTTCAATAGAATCTGATTTGCGGCTCAGCGGGGGAGATCCTGCTTCGGCTTATCCCGATTCCAAGCAAATTCGCCAATCTGACCCGGCTCACGTCGAATAGGTCCAAACCCAACAGTGACAACTACGACTTACCCAACCGGCGTCGGTGACGAGAACGCAACGAATCTGAATCAAGACAAGAGCTTCATGTTTCAGGGCACCCAACACAAGCACGGTTCGGCCATGGGTGGCGGTGGCACCACCGTAGCAGCGCTGGTGGCGGCGGATCGTTACCTCGGGGCTACAAGTCGCGACTCGCGACTGGAGAAGGAGGAAGCTGGTTCGCTTGCTCGTGCGTGTTGTCTCCTCCAGCAGCGATGGCGACAGCGGCGACGCAGAAGCTCCCGGTTCGTGATTCGAGGGCTGGTGGCGGCGATGGGGACAGAGAGAGCGCGCGACGCGCCGTGATGGAGGAGGAGGGAGACGGCGCCGGCGAAGAGAGAGACGGTTAAGGGGCGGAAGAAGCAAAGAGAGAGGGAGAACATGAAGGCGATGGTGGTTGCGGTTCGGCGGAGCTTGGCGGCGGCTCATAGGGAGGTGAGAGAGAGAGAGATTCTGACGGATGGAGGAGGACCAACGAAGAAGAAGGGTATTGGGGGTGGGTACTGGCGGCTGGGTATTAGGCTAGGGTTTTATTTTTTTTTCTTAACACACACACCTATTTAATTATTATTATTATTATTATTATTATTAATGTTAGTATTATTTTAAAATACTAATAAACATTTTTGTTCTTTATTTATTTATTTTAAATGCCAAGATGTACTAATTATAAAAATGTAAACATCCAAATAAGTACATGTATAAAATTATAAAGTTAAGGATCTTGAAGTTCTTAAGACAAGTCTAATGTTAAATATAACAAAAGCACATTAAAATATAGAAAGTATATTTTTCAATTAGGGTAACTATTTTAATAATTCTACTTTAATATATTTAAATAAGATATAGTTTCGTAATTAACATAATGTATTTTTATGAAACTACCCAACACCTAAGTACTAAATTCTAGGAAACAATTATTTAATTCAATAAAACTTATAATTTATAACGTTAAAGAAATCAGGATGTTACAATTCTCCCCCTACTTAGAACGCGTCTAAGTGAAGGATTCGCCGTGACTTCCACTTACTCCTTAGGATTCTTAACATTGTACACTCGATCGGTTGTGATCCTCTTAATCTCAACACCTTTCCGATTTCTAGTACCCGGTTCAATAGCTTGGGGTCATTCTATTGGGGAATTTGCTGGCAAGATTGGCCAACTGGTAGCTCCTTCTATACCCCGACTTATACCTACAATTCTTGGTTCTTAGAGAAGGTTCTCTGAGTCGAGTATCGAACTGAGGATAACGACGCTTAACCATGCTTTTTACTCCCTTGATGCCGGTCCGACAGGGTTCACCTCAAAGATTAACCTTAGCGACATTTGCATCCTACTCCATTGATGCTTCAACTCCGCTTGTTCGACAGTTTCAAATCGTCACGGGAATACCTAGAAATTGGTCCTACTCTAAGTTTAAGGTCAAAGTTTAGCTTTACCTCTTAAGTTACCAAAGGTTGGTTCCCAACCGTCTCTTCAAGAACTTCCATCGCTACTAATGCGGGGTATTGAAGTTTATAGTTTCCTGGTACTCCCAGGTTAGGATAGCGTTACTAGACATCTAACTCGTGTCCAGCATAACACCCTCAACTTAAATATGTAACATAGGACAAATTATTCCAAGTTATTATGAGAATTGTTATGTTTAGGAAGAGGTTTGTGTGGGGTATCAAGTTTGGATTGGGTGTAGAGCCTATGGAAATGAATTAGAGGTAGTAAATCGTCAAAATATGACTTTTTCCCCTAAGTAATCGATTACTTGGATGGTCATTAATCGATTACAGGGCCCCTGATGAAAAAAATAAAAAGTTGCAGCAAATATAATCGATTATCTCATATGAAGTAATCGATTATTATGAGCTGTAATCGATTACTTTCAGGGCTTTAATCGATTACAAGGCCTCTGGTGGGAAGTCCTAAAATTGTTTCATTGAAGGAATAATCGATTATCAGGTTAAGGTAATCGATTATTTGTTCACTTGAATTTTTCGTTCCGGCACGCGAAGATGGCGATTTCACGCATACTCAAGATGTCTTCTCCGAAGAGCTAGGGAGAATGATAACTAATGGTTCGTACGATATTCCTACCAACAATAAGCCTAGTCTCTTCATGGGTATACGGGGACACTTTACACTTTGTCCTCGCTCGTCTTTCTTTCTCATCCGCATTCTTCACTCGAATGTGACCTAAACTGGTTTACTACGTTCTCCCCCACTTGGCATCGACATACCCGGGGGTGTCAATGTCAAGGGGTAGGCTTGGTCGATTCTAAGAATCAATTGTCTATGTTCTTTTATTCGATGGGGAATGCGGTTCGATGATTCAATTCGATTGGTTTTAACAAGCAAATAGGGGCTCTATGTATGCCCACGAATTTACTCTTGATGTTCTTAGAAGTTTAAGTTTGTTTTTAATGTAAGCTTTTAAGATTAGGATAAGGGGTTGCTCAAGAAGACTAGAAACGCGCAGTATTAACAATCCCTTTGAAAACTCCTCAAGGAAGACTAAAGTGAAGATAGAAGTGTTTTATCCTTGACAACCCAAACCATTATCAATCTCATAAGGTTGCATTCGGCTTCCTCTAAACTCGAACCTTTAAACTTGTTGCTGAATCCTTCTAATCTTTTCATTCCAGCACCAATTCCTAACTCTTCCAACATCACAAGCGCTCCTTCAGAGATAGATCCTTACGAGGCTGCCTACAAGGAGAGTGCTATCGTATAAGGAGTAAATCTCCATATTTTCTTAAAGAAGTCTAAGTTTCTATCATCATACTACTATACTAAATAACCTAAGTTAATAAGGAATAACTATGGAAGTATGAGCACTTATAGGCTACAGCCCTAGTAATGTATGGGGAAAAATTTCTTGTTACTGATCGAGGCCGTACCCGATACAAATAAAAACAGTTTAAGTATAGTACTAGGAAGTGACTCCTAGGTCGTCTCCCAAGGAATATCTTATCAAGCAAAAGGTCGAACACATAGTATGCATAGAAAACAGGGGGGTTTTTTTTTTGTATTGAATATTGAATAATTTAAATCAAAACAGAATTAAGTCAAAACGAAGAAACAGATAAGGAAAAGCGGATAAACCCCTTTGGCTCGCGTTCGAAACTCTATCATCGGTCACAAAAGATCAATTTCTTTCCTCTTCACTGTCCAACTCGTGAGAATTAAATACTAAGCGAAAATTCAATTCTCACCCCAAAACCCAAACCTCTAATTAAGCATTAAAAGCCAAAGCATGGAGTTTTTACGAGTTTGCATAAATTAAGCATTCATACACATGGATTATCTCTATAGAATGGAACTAAGCGAACCATAACATATCAATAAGCATGAAAACAGTGAATAAAAACGAAATAGCATTAAGAACAAAACCTCAAGAGTATGTGATACATTACCAAAGGGATTTAACCTAAGAGTTTAGCCTTCCATGATGAAATAAGTCAAAAACGTGTAGAAAAAAAAAGAAGAGAGAGAAACCCTAGCAGCCACCACAAGCTTGGAGAGCAAAACTAAGCCTTCTCTATGAGAGAGAATGTAAAAAAACGTGAATGGAAGGTCTCCTCAGGGTTTACACGAATTTGGCTTTTTAAATCACAAAACGGGCCTAAATCATGGGCCCAAATCCTAAGGAAAGGTTATCTCTAAATTAAATCTAAAAATATCTTATAGATAAAATCTAAATCTTAAAAGATATAACTAAATCTCAACTAATCCTAAAGATAGATTACAATCTTCACTTCATCATATATCTTCTCTTCCAACATTAAATCTTCATTCCCAAAATGTCCAAAAAGCCCTTGTGCCAAATATGACCTGAAAATAGAAATAGAATTAATTAGGCTAAATAATCCCAAATTAAACAATATTCAGAATATTAGTCCAATAAACTCTAAATCACTAAATCAAGCTAAACAATGTCAAATAGGCAACAAGTATCAATAATAGGAGTAAAATAATGCAAGGAATAATGGGAAATAAAATGCTCATCAAACACCCCCACACTTATCCTTTTGCACTCCTGGGCAAAACTAAGAATTAGGACTGAGAAGATCAATATGCACCAAAGTGAATCATGTAACAAGATTACTAAAACTAATGAATGCAAACCTAAGAGATTACATACTTCACAATGAATTCTAGGAAATGCAAAGAAATGGGCAAAATCGAGCACACGAAGAAAATAAGGACCAAAGAATCAAGGCATTCAAGAGGGTAGTCACAAAGATGGTAGAAACTCACAAGGATCACTCAATAGTGTTTACACTCAAGTGTTTAAGGTTAATCAGTGTTTACACTCAAGGCACATCATGAAAAACAAACACAACCATAGGCTTGACAAGCCTCTAACATCAACAATCAACACACATGCACATTAAGATCAAAAGGTCTTTTCAGGGTTGTAATGGGGCCAAGGACAGGGTAGGATAAAAATATGGGAAATGTAGCTAAAATCCAGGGAATAGAGGAGCAATGGGGAACAAGTAAAAAAAATAAGCACAATCCACCCCAGAATGAAATGGTAAACATAACAACAACCTCTAATTCCAATCCTCCATGCCTCAATCAACCTTTTATTCCATTTTTTTTTTCTTTTTTTTTGAATTGCATTACATTGCAGAACTTCATGAACGAAAGAAAAGAAGAAACAATAAAAATGGCATAATGAGATAAAGCCATAATTACATCACCGACCATAGAGGCAAAACCCAGAACTCACAAGAGATGAAGAACAAAGCACCCTCGCTTACTTAATACCCATTCCCAAAACAATTCCAAAGCTCCAACATTCCCTAAGGTTAGGACAATCATGGTTTTTCAGTCATAGGCTTGTAATGAGCTAAAGAACAAAGAAAAGGGATATAAAGGCTCAAAGGGGCTATCAAAGGATAAATTCATTCAAGGTAGGCTCATATGGCTAGTGGCTTATTCAAGAAAAACAATGCCTAAATCATTTCAAAATGTGCATGGGAATATCAAGTATCAACAAGAGTCAAGTCAAGTTCTAGAGTGCAAGTAATCCAGAGTGCAATCACACATGAAAGAAAAATTAGGTGGCATATATAGCAATCCACCCACAATTAAGGCTCAAATCCTCACAAAAGGGACAATTCTATCACAGTGTTACCACCTCTTAATTATCAAAAGCAACTTTACACACAGAAATGCATGAATTCAGACACAAGATACCAAGACTCTACTAAAATGAAGCAAAAACATGCAAGAAAATGCCCAAAACTTAGCAAAACCTAAAAAATCAAAGCAAAAATATGCAACCTAAACTACTCTCCCCCCCACACTTAAATCACACATTGTCCTCAATGTAAAACAAATAGTAGAATCAGACAGATATAGACAAGTGGAATAAAAGTAGTAAAGAAGGAGAAAAGAAGACTCCCTAAATCATGGTGGGTCAAAAATGGGATCGACCAATTAGGCTTCCTCCACAGGTGCATCATCCAAAGAAGGGGTAGTGAGGAAAGGCTTGAGTCGGTGGCCATTGACTTTGAAGCTCTTGTCTGTGGACTCACTCTTGATCTCCACAGTGCCATAAGGAAACACCTGGGTGACTACAAACGGTCCAATCCATTTAGAGCGGAGCTTTCTACTCATGAGTCCAAGCCTAGAGTTGTAGAGCAACACTTTTTGACCAACTAAGAACTCCTTTCTGCAAATTGAGTGATGAGCATTTTATTTCCCATTTTTCCTTGCATTATTTTACTCCTATTATTGATACTTGTTGCCTATTTGACATTGTTTAGCTTGATTTAGTGATTTAGAGTTTATTGGACTATTATTCTGATTATTGTTTAATTTGGGATTATTTAGCCTAATTAATTCTATTTCTATTTTCAGGTCATATTTGGCACAAGGGCTTTTTGGACATTTTGGGAATGAAGATTTAATTTTGGAAGAGAAGATATATGATGAAGTGAAGATTGTAATCTATCTTTAGGATTAGTTGAGATTTAGTTATATCTTTTAAGATTTAGATTTTATCTATAAGATATTTTTAGATTTAATTTAGAGATAAGCTTTCCTTAGGATTTGGGCCCATGATTTAGGCCCGTTTTGTGATTTAAAAAGCCAAATTCGTGTAAACCCTAGGAGAGACCTTCCATTCACGTTTTTTACATTCTCTCTCATAGAGAAGGCTTAGTTTTGCTCTCCAAGCTTGTGGAAGCTTCTAGGGTTTCTCTCTCTTCCCTTTTCTACACGTTTTTGGTATTTTTCTTCATGGAAGGCTAAACTCTTAGGTTAAATCCCTTTGGTAATGTATCACATACTCTTGAGGTTTTGTTCTTAATGCTATTTCGTTTTTATTCACTGTTTTCATGCTTATTGATATGTTATGGTTCACTTAGTTCCATTGTATAGAGATAAACCATGTGTATGAATGCTTAATTTATGCAAACTCGTAAAAACTCCATGCTTTGGCTTTTAATGCTTAATTAGAGGTTTGGGTTTTCGGGTGAGAATTGAATTTTCGCTTAGTATTTAATTATCACGAGTTGGACAGTGAAGAGGAAAGAAATTGATCTTTTGTGACCGATGATAGAGTTGTGAACGCGAGCCAAAGGGGTTTATCCGCTGTTCCTTATCTGTTTCTTCGTTTTAATTTAATTCTGTTTTGATTTCAATTATTCAATATTCAATATAAAAAAAAACCCCCCTGTTTTCTATGCATACTATGTGTTCGACCTTTTGCTTGATAAGATATTCCTTGGGAGACGACCTAGGAGTCACTTCCTAGTACTATACTTAAACTGTTTTTATTTGTATCGGGTACGGCCTCGATCAAATTTGGCGCCGTTGCCGGGGAATATCGGTTCTTGCCAAAGGTCATTAGTAGTTAGTTAGTGTCGTAGTTAGTATAGTTATTATAGTGTGTCGTGTCTGATTTAGGGTCTAGTAGTCAATTCTGATAACCGGTTGAAGTTGCACTGTTTGCTGTTTTGCTATTTTGTTGCAATTAGTGTATTTGATTGATTATGTGGTTGCTAGTTCACATAGTTGTGGGTGGAATTTTTGCACGAAAATTTATATCCACACTACTTTTATCATATAAAAAGGTTTTGAGGCACCACGATCGCTCAGATCATCACTGGTTGTGAGTTCCAGAAAAATTTTCCAAGTTTTAGCAGCACTTTCTTCAAATCGTCGCAACTTTTGACCCGTAACTCGGAATTTGTCGAATTTTATATCAAATCGAAGGGAATTTTCTGAATAATCTGATTTTTCTCACTTTGTTAGAAAACTCCTTCGTCTGGATCCTGAAAAAGCCGTTTTACTATTTCTTTTTTATTTTACAAGTTTTATTTTCTTAGTTTTTGGTCTCTGATTTAATTGTTTGACTTGGTTCCCTTTTGAATTTTGTCCTCAAACTTTTTGTGGTATGTTTTCATGATTTTAGGGTGCTGAAAAAAATAAAGAAAAAAATTTTAAAAAAATAAAAAATTTTGTTGCCTATTTTGGTCATGTATATTAGTGACAGTTTGCTATGCTTCATGGTGTTCTGTTCAGTACATGACTAGGGGCAACCCAAGCTACTTGCATCCATATAACCCTGAAATTGATAGAACTTATCACAGACTAGTTAGACAAAATAGGAACCAGTCCATAGGTAGTGAGTCTATTGAGTCTTTACATAGTGAGTCTGCTTCTTTTTCTTCTATTCCTATAAATTCTGATTCTTATTCTGATTATTCTGAAAATATGGCTCAACCTCCACCACGTGAGAGGACATTGAGGGAGCTGGCTGCACCTGATTTCACTATTGAAGATTTGTGCATCCAGTATCCCGATGACCCGTATGAGCTAAGGTCTGGACTAATTCATTTGTTGCCCAAGTTTAATGGTCTTGCAGGTGAGGATCCCCATAAACATCTCAAGCAGTTCCATATTGTCTGTGCTACTATGAAACCACATGATGTGCAAGAGGATCATGTTTGTCTTAAGGCATTCCCACACTCCCTAGAAGGGCTAGCCAAGGATTGGTTGTACGATCTGGCCCCTGGTTCTATCACAGTCTGGGATGACCTGAAGAGGGCATTTTTGGAGAAATTCTTCCCTGCATGCAGAACAACAGCAATCCGAAAGGATATATCAGGCATCAGGCAACAAAGTGGAGAAAGTCTCTATGAGTATTGGGAGAGATTCAAGAGATTGTGTGCGAGCTGCCCCCACCATCAGATCTCAGAGCAGCTGCTTATTCAATATTTCTATGAAGGTCTCAACCTCATGGAAAGAAACATGCTTGATGCTGCAAGTGGTGGTGCCCTAGGAGACATGACACCTTTAGAAGCCAGAGTCAAGATTGAGAAGATGGCTTGCAATTGTCAACAATTCCATGCAAGGGGCAACAGCGATGCAATCATAGTGAGAGGAGTGAATGATGTTGGCACAAGTTCTGGTAAGGTTGAGAAGCTTGAACAGAAGATAGATTCACTTACAACTTTGGTCACTCAATTGGCCATCAAACAGAAGAAGTTGTCTCTACCTGCTAGATTATGTGGCATATGCACATCCGCTGAGCACCCCACAGATGCATGTCCTTCTGTGCAGCAGCAGCAGCCCACGACTGGTGCTGACCAACCTGAGGCATATGCCGCCAACATCTTCAACAGTAGAAATCAGCAGCCACAAAACTTTGATCTCTCTACCAACAGATACAACCCTGGTTGGAGGAACCATCCCAACCTGAGATGGTCTGATCAGCAGCAACCTTCACAGGTTCAATTTCATAACAATTCTAGACCACCATATGTACCTCCTCCAGTCCAGCAACAGAGACAACAACAGGCTAATTCTGCACCACCAGCTCCTACTACTGAGCAGCAGCCTTCATTGGAAGAGCTGATGAAACAGATGACCATGCAAAATCTCCAATTCCAACAGGAAACTAGAGCATCCATTCAAAGACAAGAGGCCTCCATTCAATCTTTGACCAATCAGATGGGACAGATGGCAACAACAATCAACACTATACAATCTCAGAATTCTAACAAGTTGCCATCCCAAACAGTGATCAATCCAAACCAGAATGTGAATGCCATTAGTCTAAGGTCAGGGAAGCAGATTGTCACACCCACACCAGAATCTGACCTCAAAAAAGATGATCTAGTTTCAACCAACAAGAAGAGCCAAATGGTCGAGGAGAGTGAGAACACAAGTACCAGAAAATCCCATCCAGCTCAGCCTTCCACAAGCACAACACCTGCTGCTGCCCAACAACCACCCCCCATTCCTCTTCCTTTCCCACCAAGGGGGGTGACTCAAAGCATGAAAATGGAAGAGATTGACAAAGAGATACTTGACACATTCAGGAAGGTGGAAGTCAACATACCCCTTCTTGATGCAATCAAGCAGATTCCAAGGTATGTAAAGTTCTTGAAGGATCCATGCACACACAAACGGAAGCTCAAGGGCAATGAGAGGATCAACATGGGAAGAAATGTCTCTGCTCTTATAGGTAAACCCGTCCCTCATATTCCTGAAAAGTGTATGGATCCTGGAACTTTCTCTGTGCCTTGTATCATAGGTAATACTAAATTTGAGAATGCTTTGCTAGATTTAGGAGCATCTATTAATGTTATGCCTATGTCTGTTTTCAAATCTCTTTCACTTGGACCTCTTCAACCTACGGGTGTGGTTATTCACTTGGCAAATAGATCTACTGCCTACCCCGCAGGTTTGATAGAGGATGTCCTGGTTCGGGTTGAAGAGCTTATCTTTCCTGCTGATTTTTATATTCTTGATATGGAAGAGGACACCTCTCGTAGTGCTGTCCCTATCATATTAGGGAGACCATTTTTGAAAACAGCCCGAACCAAGATAGATGTGCATGCAGGTACACTTTGAATGGAATTTGATGACAGTGTGGTTCGATTCAATATTTTTGATGCTATGAAACATTTTTATGATGACCACTCTGTCTTTCATGTTGACTTGATTGATGATCTGATTGATGAGCATGTTCTAGACTTTTTGCATGATTATGATTTGCCAACTTTCACTAGCTCATTTACTTGTTCTGCATGTTCTGATTCCGAAATGTGCACTGCATGCATTGAAATTGACCAGTTTTTAAATTCTGCTACTGCATCTGTTGATTCATATGATATAGATTCAGATCATGCTAACCCCATTTCTGTTTTGCATGAGTCTAATTCACTTGTTCAGGTGCAGGCGGCAGAATCCAATTCTGCTGCTCCTTTAGTTCCATCTGTGATGCAGGCACCTTTATTGGACCTGAAGCCCCTTCCTCCTCATCTCAAATATGCTTACTTGGAGGCTGAGCAGAAACTTCCAGTGATCATCTCTACCTCCCTTTCTGTTGCTCAAGAGAAGCAGCTGCTGGATGTGATTAGAGCAAACAAAAGGGCAATAGGATGGACTTTGGCAGACATACCTGGTATTAGCCCCTCCATGTGCATGCATCGGATTTTATTGGAGGATGGGGCTAAACCAGTGAGACAACCCCAGAGACGGTTGAACCCCCAGATTCTTGATGTGGTGAAGAAAGAGGTCACCAAGCTGCTGCAAGCTGGCATTATCTACCCCATTTCAGACAGCACTTGGGTAAGCCCGGTTCAAGTAGTTCCCAAGAAGTCTGGGGTGATAGTTGTCAAAAATGAGAAGGATGAGCTGATTCCCACTAGAGTGCAGAACAGTTGGAGAGTCTGCATTGATTATAGGAAGCTCAACCAGGCGACCCGCAAGGATCACTTTCCTCTTCCCTTCATTGATCAGATGTTGGAGCGCCTGGCAGGTAAATCTCACTATTGCTTCTTAGATGGTTTCTCTGGTTATTTCCAAATCTATATTGCACCAGAGGACCAACATAAGACTACATTTACCTGTCCTTTTGGTACATTTGCTTATAGGAAGATGCCTTTTGGCCTATGCAATGCTCCTGGCACTTTTCAAAGATGTATGATGAGTATTTTTAATGACTTACTTGAGCATTGCATAGAGGTCTTCATGGATGATTTTAGTGTATATGGTTCCTCTTTTGATGCATGTCTTGATAGTTTGTCTAAGGTGCTTAATAGGTGCATTGAGACTAACCTTGTCTTGAATTTTGAAAAATGTCATTTTATGGTCGAACAAGGCATAGTCTTAGGGCACATTATTTCGCATAAGGGCACAGAGGTTGACCCTGCTAAGCTGCATGTAATATCACATTTGCCTTACCCCTCTTGCGTGCGAGAGGTGCGTTCTTTTCTTGGCCATGCAGGTTTCTATCGCAGGTTTATTCAGAACTTTAGCAAGATAGCCCTTCCACTATCCAACTTGCTTCAAAAGGATACCACATTTGAGTTTGGAGACCAATGCAAGAAGGCATTTGATGAGCTAAAGAGAGCACTCACCACCACTCCCATCATCCAACCACCTGACTGGACCCTCCCATTTGAGCTCATGACCGATGCCTCGAATTATGCTTTGGGAGCAGTTCTCTCCCAAAGGGTTTGTAAGATGTCTCATGCGATTTATTATGCATCTAGGACTTTAGATTCAACACAAGTTAATTACACCACAACTGAAAACGAGCTGTTAGCCATTGTCTTTGCACTTGATAAGTTTAGATCATATCTGTTAGGTTCTAAGGTTGTGGTGTATACTGATCATGCTGCTCTGAAGTATCTTTTGAAAAAGACAGATTCCAAACCTAGGTTGATTAGGTGGATGTTGCTCCTCCAGGAGTTTGATCTTGAGATTCAGGATCGGAGTGGTGCACATAACCTTGTCGCAGACCACTTGAGCAGAATAGAGAGAGAGGAGGATGCATTTCCTATCCGGGATGACTTCCCGGATGAGCAGCTTTTAGTTTTGCATGTTTCACATCCCCCTCCCCTTATTCCTTGGTTTGCTGATATTGTAAATTATAAAGTTGCATCTGTTTTTCCACCCTTGGCATCCAAAGCTCAAAGAGACAAATTGAAGAGCGATGCCAAGTATTATGTATGGGATGACCCCTATTTGTGGCGTTTTTGCAGCGATCAGGTCATTCGCAGGTGCATTCCAGACCAGGAGATCCAATCGGTTCTCCAATTTTGCCATGCTTCACCAGTTGGAGGCCACCTTGGCACTCAAATGACAGCACGAAAGGTGCTGGATTCTGGATTTTATTAGCCTACCATCTTCAAGGATGCAAGCAAAATCTGCAGCTCATGTGAGCAATGTCAAAGGGCAGGAGGCACCCTATCTTGGAGGCAACAGATGCCGCAACAACCTATGTGTTAGTTCCATGATGAACATGATGAATGTTTTGATAATGACAAAGTGTTTTTGAACAAGCTACATGTGTTGATCAAGTTTCAAGCTCAACAAGCAACAACAAACATCAAATGAAGAAGAGAGAAAGCAAGCTCATGAAGACCTAAGTTTGAGTGTATTTGTATTTCTTTTATCTTTTGCCTCTCAAGCTTCATAGGTTTTTTATTTGGGTAGATTATTATAGAGGGTAGTGAATCTCATTCATAAGTCATGATTAAATCATAATTTGAGTTTTCACTTAACCTAGAATCAATAGGTGGCTTAAAGGTTTTAAAGGAAAGGTTGGATTTTGAGAAAACAAGTTTTGAACATGTGCAGTACCAACTTAATCGATTAAGTGATTAACTTAATCGAGTACTACTCGAGTACACGACTTGCTTAATCGATTAAGTACTGCTGAACTGATTTTTAAAATACGATTTTCACTTCTCAAAATCAGTTTTCAAGTGCTACAACTTTTGGGTATTCTTTATAAACCTTTTCCTATTATTTGTGATCAATTAGAATCATTTCATACAAGTTTTACAAAGAATCAAGCCACTCTATTCTCTCTCATTTTCTAAAGATCAAAGTTCTCATATTTTCATATTCTTTGATCAAGAACCTTTGAATCTCTTATGGTGAATTGTCATAACTGTTGATTGAGATTCATAGGATTGTTTTGTGTTTTCTATTGTGTTGTAATCTTTGCAAGAAGGCAAGCCACTACAACAAACAAGAAGTCTTGGTGTGTCGATTTTATCATCAAGCAAGTGCATTCTTATTGAAGAAAAAGAAGAAGTCTTGGTTGTGAATCAAGCAAGGAGAAGCCTTGGTGTGTGGATTATCATCAAGCAATTGAAGACTTGTTGTGTCGATTATCAACAAGGGGTAGAGGTTAGATTAGAGAGAAGATCAATAGGATTACAAGGCAAGGGTGTCGGTTATCTCTTGTAAGCTAGCAAGAAGGAAGTCTTGTGAGGCAATCACTTGTAATTTGAGAACTCTAATTCCTCATAGTGAAGAATCTCTCTTGGTTGAAGAGGGGACTGGATGTAGCTTTCAAGCGGGTGAAAGTGAACCAGGATAAATCACTGTGTCGTATCTCTAAACCCTTACTCTTTATATTCAAGTCATTTGATTGCGTTCTTGGTTGAAAACCTAGAAAGATTGATTTTCATAATTGATTGAATTGAATCTTTAATTGTTCAAATTGATAAAGGGAAAATCATTTTCATAACTAGGTTAATCAATAAGAATATAGGTGTTAATCATTTCTGCTGAATCTCTGATCTTGCATGTGAATTGATTGATTTTCGTATTCGAATGAAAAATTGATTTTTCTGTTTTCTGTCATATTTAATCGATTAAGTTCAAGTTTAATCGAGTACTACTCGAGTAAATTGCAGGTTAATCGATTAAGTACTGTAGAATTTGCAAAAATCATTTGTTTTGATTGTTTCGATTTGTTTCGTTCGAAAATCTTTCAAGGTAGCTTCAACACCTATTCAACCCCCCCTTCTAGGTGTTTTCCTAGGGTTCCTAAGTCTCTCCAACCACCAATTGCGGTTTCCTCACTATGTTGTTCTGTGAGGTGTTTGATGTCTGGGGTATAGATTTCATGGGCCCCTTTCCTGTTTCTTTTGGTTTTTATTATATCTTGCTTGCTGTGGATTATGTATCCAAATGGGTGGAAGCTAAGGCCACCAGGACTAATGATGCTCAGGTTGTTGTAGATTTTGTCAGGACTAATATCCTTTGCAGGTTTGGCATACCTAGAGCCATAGTCAGTGATCAAGGCAAACACTTCTGCAATAGAGATACTTCACCTCCACACCGGAAGGTACCTCATACAAGTTGGCCTGCAGGTACTTCACCTCCACACCGGAAGGTACCTCATACCATTGTACTTCACCTCCACACCGGAAGGTACCTCATACAATTTGGCCTATGGGTGCTTCACCTCCACACCGAAAGGTACCTCATACAGTTTGGCCTATGGGTGCTGCATCACCTCCACACCGGAAGGTACCTCACACCACTGTACTTCACCTCCACACCGGAAGGTACCTCATACAGTTTGGCCTATGGGTGCTTCACCTCCACACCGGAAGGTACCTCACACCACTGTACTTCACCTCCACACCGGAAGGTACCTCATACAGTTTGGCTGGTGAGTACTTCACCTCCACACCGGAAGGTACCTCATACCACCACTAAACAATTATAAATCTTTGAATCATTGAATTTCGTTTCCAAATTATCTCATTGGTTTCCAATCTCATGGATTTCATCATTCAATCATACCCTTATATTTTCACTTGCTAAAATTCTCCTTTTTTCTCATTCCAAATCATCTCGTTCGTTACCATTCATAACTTCCACGTTCAATATAATTTATACATGCTCTCCATTTAAATCAATTACCAACATCACAATTTGCACATAACATCACATACCAATATCAAATCAATTATCAGAGTCATTCATATCTCTTCCAACCAACATAATTTAGCACAACATTCACCACATAATCAAATCTCATATTCTCATGTAAGTCCAACATACATATCACTACACTTTTATAAATAATCACAAATTAACATAATTACTAATTTTCAATACATTTTAATAAATCTAACCAACTCACACAACATACCCAATTATTTTGTTGTCTTAGTTCAATGGTCTTTTATCAAATCATTCGCTATCTTTTTACACTTACTCAATTCATAATTAATCTGTCATTTTTAAGTTTATATTCACTCTCCTTACACACTAATAACCAACATCTCATACACGTCATCATAAACACATATAATTCACAATTGCCTATTCTCATATAATTCATCAAACATTAACTTTCAATAATCATGGCTTGCCTTTAAAAATTTTAATTAATTAATGAGAGGTTCTATTTCTCCCTAAACTATTATCCTTTGTTATTATTAGTTATCTTAAGGCTCAATAATCTACATGTTTTTCTACACTTAATCATCACTACCAACATCCCAGAATTTATCCCCTAAGCCAGGTAAAAGTCCCCTCTTACCTCTGGGTTTCAATAGAATCTGATTTGCGGCTCAGCGGGGGAGATCCTGCTTCGGCTTATCCCGATTCCAAGCAAATTCGCCAATCTGACCCGGCTCACGTCGAATAGGTCCAAACCCAACAGTGACAACTACGACTTACCCAACCGGCGTCGGTGACGAGAACGATAACGAATCTGAATCAAGACAAGAGCTTCATGTTTCAGGGCACCCAACACAAGCACGGTTCGGCCATGGGTGGCGGTGGCTCCACCGTAGAAGCGCTGGTGGCGGCGGATCGCGACCTCGGGGCTACAAGTCGCGGCTCGCGACTGGAGAAGGAGGAAGCTGGTTCGCTTGCTCGTGCGTGTTGTCTCCTCCAGCAGCGATGGCGACAGTGGCGACGCAGAAGCTCCCGGTTCGTGATTCGAGGGCTGGTGGCGGCGATGGGGACAGAGAGAGCGCGCGACGCGCCGTGATGGAGGAGGAGGGAGACGGCGCCGGCGAAGAGAGAGACGGTTAAGGGGCGGAAGAAGCAAAGAGAGAGGGAGAACACGAAGACGATGGTGGTTGCGGTTCGGCGGAGCTTGGCGGCGGCTCATAGGGAGGTGAGAGAGAGAGATTCTGACGGATGGAGGAGGACCAACGAAGAAGAAGGGTACTGGGGGTGGGTACTAGCGGCTGGGTATTAGGCTAGGGTTTTATTTTTTTTTTCTTAACACACACACCTATTTAATTATTATTATTATTATTATTATTATTATTATTAATGTTACTATTATTTTAAAATACTAATAAACATTTTTGTTCTTTATTTATTTATTTTAAATGCCAAGATGTACTAATTATAAAAATTTAAACATCCAAATAAGTACATGTATAAAATTATAAAGTTAAGGATCTTGAAGTTCTTAAAACAAGTCTAATGTTAAATATAACAAAAGCACATTAAAATATAGAAAGTATATTTTTCAATTAGGGTAACTATTTTAATAATTCTACTTTAATATATTTAAATAAGATATAGTTTCGTAATTAACATAATGTATTTTTATGAAACTACCCAACACCTAAGTACTAAATTCCAGGAAACAATTATTTAATTCAATAAAACTTATAATTTATAACGTTAAAGAAATCAGGATGTTACAGACTCTCCAAAGGTTCTTTCCCCCTGGTGTCAGGGTCGGGGCTAAGCCTAACTTGGGCTCGACGCTCGGCAAATCTGTAAGCTAACAACCACTTATTCTCATCTGCGGGATTCGATGGATATTCTACAGCTAACGGTTTTACCTCGGTGGATCCCTGATTAGTTGGGGGAGTAGCAGAAGGGTGTATAGAATCATCGATATCAAAATTTCCCTCATTCCCAGAATTCCCAGAAAAACTTGAAGAACTCGAATCACTATCACTAGAAGGTTCCTCTCCTAATCTCCTGCAGAGTTCACGATAAACTCTTCTCAAACCTCTCCATCCTCTCATGGTCTAAAGGCAACGAATCCTAAACACAGCTTACTCAGGACAAAAACCCAAAACCCAGAAATCCCTTAAAATTCACAATCCCTGCAAAACCCAGAACCAAAACCCCCTTTTACAAAAAAGCAGAAATAGCACAAAATGAAGAAATCGCAGAAGAAGAAATAAGAAGAATAGAGGAGGTTACCTGATTTCAGTTGCTGGAAAGGATGATAGAATGTTGTGGATTTGAAGGCGGAGACAGTGGGAAGGAGATTGGGAAGAGAGAATAAAGGGATTCTGACTTGAGAAGACTCTGGAGTAAAGAAAGGAAAAATGAATAAGGGTAGTAAGAGGCTGAGAGGATTCGAACTAATGAAGGAAACTTTTCAGTTTCCCTCCATGATACGCATTTGGGCCGAAAGCCCGTTAACCCATGCAACCACTCGTTGGATGAGACGTGGCGGTTTCAAAAGGCACTTTTTCAAATTTCAAAAATTGCAATGATTTGGCACAACTTACAAGAGAACGCGCCGTACCTAGAGAAACTGAAACGTCACCTCGAACAGTTGTCGCACGTTCAAACTAAGACATCCAGAAGGTCCGACCCTAAACACATGTTACCTCGTCACAGACTTTATAAAGTCTTACGAGCTGGGGGGCTTGTAGGGTCTGCCGACCATATAAGGACTATGTCTTACTTAAGGGATTCTTCAAGGACCCTTCCCACGGTTTACTCAGCACAAACGCCCCTCGCTCGGACTTGTTGGCTCCGAGCGCGCTAAAGGACCAGGCTCGGACTTGATGGGGCCGAGCCTCACAAACGGTCTTCAATCCATCGGCTCAGGACTCTAGGGCCGAGACATAACGTCGGCTGGTAGATGGACTCAGTCTTTACCAAGGCTTCCTATCCCTTCCGCAAATCTCTCCTAGATTCTCGCTAACAGCCTAGACATGAGATCTTGAGCTGATCCTATCCAGATTCTAAGAGCATAAACTTCCGATATTATCTCACAGAATCCTAGCTCAGCTCAACCCTGATACAAGGCCCATACGGCCCATATCAGCCTCCTCCAAACCCTATAAATAGCTCATAACAGCTAGGGTTTCAGGTACGTACTCTCATCCCTAAGTTGACACTCTGCACACACCTGTTGACTGGGGAGACCCTGCTTTTCCCAACTGGAACTGCAGAAACACCATAAAGTCACATATTAACACTTGATCCTCTCTTGGGCTTTTGGTTCCATAACCTTGAGCACTTAGAGGGTTAAGGACATAGTGTTCAAGGACACTACAACCGTGATGAAGAAAATTACAAGTAAGAGATCAAAACTTTTTCAACATCAACATTCAAGATCAAAGTATAAAAATAACATGCAAAACATTTAATCCTCAAGGACATTCAAAAATAAGTACATGCATCACAAAATTAAATAGAGTCCATAATAAAGTCCTTTACAACACAAAATGGTTAAATCAAAACTCTCTCTACCTTAATTCCTAACTTAAATCTTCAAATCTCCTCTTCTCCTCCTTTTGGGTTTGCCTCGGCCTCTCTTCTTCTAGGGTTGATGGGTAGTTTCTCCTTGATCTTTGAATAAGAATGTGTGGAAGAAAGAAATCAATGGTATTTGGGGCTAAGGAATTGGGTTCTCACTCTTTCTCTCCTCTCCTCTCTTCACGGTCTCACTCTCCTTCCCTCTATGTCTCAAGAGCTTGAGAGTGCTCTTGAGAGTAAGTGTATTTGTGTTGGTGATGAAGTGAAGAAATGAGTCTTAGCCAACACTTACTCCTACGGTTTTAAGGGCAAAGGCAAGGGTGATAAATTTCCTCTTTTGTCCTCGGTTCAAGGTGTGGAGTTAAGGACAATTCGGTCTAGCCATATTGTTGCATGGGAGGGGTCTTTTCGTGGGGGAGACAAAAGTGGAAGGAAGTCTTCCTAGGCATCATGAGTCACACCTCCTAATCTCCTCCTATTTTCTATTTAAAATTTCATTTTCTTAATCCTTAAGAAAATCACTCCTACTTGGTCCTTCTACTCCTCACATGGCCGAACCACACAAACACATGCACATATAATTTTATTTTCATCAACACATAGCATAGACTCATGGAATAATGCATACACTTAACACACACATAAGCATGCACACAATTAACATTTTGATGGCATCATGTTCACATGGCATACACTCACATATACATTATACACACATTCATTTTCCTTTATTTATCCAACCCTCATATCATCCTAAGCATACTTATACATACCAAAACCGTGAGTACACACACATATGTTTAGAAAACAATTCTTTTTCATCATATGGTGATGCATGCAAAAATTACAAATATTTTATAAAAACATCAAGCATATAGATTTCAGAAATTCAATTTCTTAAATTTAGGACATTATTTCAGAAAATCACTTCTTTAAAAATCATTCATTACCTTAAAAACGTGAATTTAAGAAAATCATTTAAGCAAATACTCTTTCAAAATACTTTTCTCAAAAATAAGTTTCTTTAGGGTTTTAATTTAATACGAGGAATTTGCGGGGTGTTACAATGTTGGGGATAAAACATTGGCCAAAATGATTCTAAGGGCAGGATATTACTGGCCGACCCTTCAGCAAGATGCAATTAATCATGTGAAAAAAAGATGCGGAAAGTGTCAATTCCATAGTGATTTGTACCAGAAGCCGGCCGAGGAACTCTACTCACTTTCATCTCCCCATCCTTTCTATCAATGAGGAATCGATATGATTGGCCGGTTCCCCACCGCACCAAGACAGCTGAAATGGGTGGTAGTTGCCATAGATTACTTTACCAAATGGGTAGAAGCCGAGCCTCTAGCAACTACCTCGTCTGCCAAAGTTCAGAATTTTTTTGAAAGGTAGGTCATAGCTCGGTTTGGAGTTCCACAAGTTCTGGTGACTGATAACGGAACTCAGTTCGCAGCAAAGGCGTTCCAAGACTTGGTCAATGCTTTAAACATCGAGCATTATTTTTCCTCGATTGAGCATCCTCAGACCAATGGACAAGGTTAATCAGTGAATCGAACCATCATCCAGGGAATTAAGAAAAGGCTTATTGGTGCAAAGGGAAATTGGTTGGATAATCTACATGAAGTACTTTGGTCGTACCGCACCACAATACAAACCTCGACGGGAGAGACTCTTTATCGGCTTACTTACGGCTGCGACGCGGTCATCCCAATGGAAAGGATCATCCCCTCATTTCGAACCATACAACAACCAAACCCCCTCAACAACACTTTACTGTGTGAAGATCTCATTCTATCTGATGAAGTCAGAGATTTAGCCGCCGAGCGGGAACGACATGCCAAGCTAATGCAAGCGAAAGAGTATAATCGCTCGGTAGTACCCAGAGAATTCGAAGTAGGTGACCTCGTCCTAAGAAGAGCTGACATTGGCCTGAAAAACGCTAAAGACGGGAAACTGGCTCAAAACTGGGAAGGACCCTACCGAATAGCTTCCAAGACGGGAACAGGGGCCTACAAACTCGAAACTCTCTCTGGTGCTCTCATCAATAACACTTGGAATGTGGCAAAGCTTAAAGCGTATTTCAGCTAAAGTTTTTTAAATGAAAGTTCTGTTTCTGAATTCATTGTATTTACGTACTTTTCCTCATAACCGATTAGCCACCGTTTATGACGTGAACGATTATAAATAGCTCGAACAAGAGCTTATAACTCGTCAAGCACTTTAAAAGATTCCCGATTCAAACACGATTGTCATAAAATCATCTTATACATCGCGGATAGAGGAACCCACCTTGGCTAGAGTGTCGGAGTTCCGAGGTCTAAACACTTGAATTCATAACTAAAAGAATTATATGAGAAGCAAAAAGTCATAACGGATATTATATATATTCATAGTGGTTACAGCATAAGGTCCAAAGCCCGTCTAATGGGGCAAATACATAAGTTGAAAAGAAAAAGGGTAAATCTACTCTATATCGGACAACACTATACTTTTAGGATTAAATTTATCATCCTCTTCTTCTTCTTGACCCTGGGCCCCGTCTTCTTCGGACTCTTCAGCAAAGTGGTCAGGCAGATCGTTTCCACCCATGTCTATTTCAGCTCCGTTCTCACCCACGATCCGACCATCTTTGACACTGAAGTTGGGGTCAACACCTTTTGTTATGAGACCAGGATTCAGGATACGAAGCTGCTCGATGGTATTTAGGAAAGAGTCTTCAAATGCATTATCCCAGTTATAAAGATTCTCTCGGGCTGCCCTTTTGTTCTTAAGAGCTTTCGCTCTCATTTTGTCTAGAGATGCTCGGAGTCCGGCGACCTCATCCTTGGCATACTCGAGTTGCTCTCGAGCCACTATAGTATGCTCCTTAGCTTTCCGAGCTTTCTCTGTGGCCTCTCGCAGAGCTGTGGCATCCTCTTCGGCCTTCTTCAGGATCTCCTCGGCCCTCCTCATCCTCTCATTGGCCTCTTGAAGAGTTTTCTTAGCCCTCTCTTTGTCAGCCTCGGCTTTAGCCTTGGCATCTTCAGCCTCTTGCTTATCCTTTTGCAGCCCTTCCTTCTCTGCAGCCAATGTTTGAAATCTTCTTTCAAAGGCTTCT
Source organism: Crotalaria pallida (assembly GCA_037953625.1). Classification (NCBI taxonomy): domain Eukaryota; kingdom Viridiplantae; phylum Streptophyta; class Magnoliopsida; order Fabales; family Fabaceae; genus Crotalaria; species Crotalaria pallida. The sequence continues at coordinate 34,007,273 of CM075653.1, forward strand.
ACCTGGAGGTTTAAATAATCTTCCCGAGCGTCAGCTTCTTGTCGTTTTTTCTTCCCTTCGGGGGCCACGCCAGCATAAACATCCTCACCACGTTGACCGAGGTAGCGAAGAATGCTCGAACCCCTTAGAAGACTCTTCACCAAGGCAGAGCAGTTGTTTTCCCAAACCGATGCAGGCCAGGCATCCATCACTTGTGCATCCTCAGGTAGGAAGACTGTTGCATTGAAGCCATCAGGAGTCTTATTCGCCCACACTATTTTGGCAACAATGTTCTCCATGCCTTCAGAGCCTTGGATCCCTTTGTGGGATTTACTCAAGTTAAGCCACACCCCAGCTACCCCTTTTCCCGTGTCCATCCGAGGTCTCTTGGGGGGACGCTAGGGAGTACCTTCGACACTCGGCTGAGCCTCCAAGTTAACTATTTGCTCAATGCCCTCGGCTGCCAAGACCACCTCGACAGGAGCAGCACTGGGAGTAACAGTTGGACTGTCAGTTGGTGTTGGCTCGGAGGACTGGCTCCTACCCGATGAACCAGAACCTGCCTTCATCGTAGCTAATTGAGCCATCCTATATGAGGCAGCAACACTCTTCTTGGCCTTGGATACTTTTTTCCCCATTTTCTCTGCAACAGAAAGAATGTGTTAGTGTTATACCGAGCAAGAAAAAATATGGATACCTAACTCGGTCTTGAATTCAGCCTTTGTTCTCTTCAAAAGTATTTGTTTCGTATCAATCTGGCCTTTTTCTTGGAGATATTCCCAAACCCGATCACATAAACATCTCTCGGCCCTACTCAAATCTACTTTGTAGTCGAATTGGTACAAGGAGGCTCCTCTATTATAAATATCGCCCGACCAGCTCAGCGGGAACTGAGGCACGACCTTAACTTCTTCTCCATCTTCAACTCGCTTCATGAACCAGCATACCTCGGCCCCCGTATATTCATACTTGAAGAAGAGAGGTTTGAAGGATTTCCAAGAGTCAGCAACCTTAGCAAAAAGGGCATGGTCTTTCCGAGCCTTCAGCGACACCCAGAGCCCTTTGGAGTTACCAAATATGTTTACTTGAGGGGCATATATCCAAAAAAAAGCTCGTAACGCCGCAACCAGACCCTCTGCATCACAAAATTGCTGGAATGCTTTGGCAAAAGCCCACCCGCTCGGATGCAGCTGACTCAGGGCTATGCCTAGATGGTTGAGGACCTCTATCTCGAAGCTGGAAAATGGCACACGAATTCCGACCTTCGTGACTATCTGTAACAGCCCGATTTTCGTGACTCAAAAATAACCAACTTTTATTCATTTAAATTACCAAAACTGAGGCCAATTTTTTTTTTGTAAAACATTATTCAAGTGTTTGAAAACGTTATTGAAAAGTTCTTGGTGTCTTTAACACCCTTTGTCGAAAACCGAGTTGTTACTAAAACATTGGTTCACATAAAACTTTCATGTTCGTAAGAGGACTTCATTCTAAAAAGCATGGTGATTCATTGCATTAGATTAGAAGTATTCACAACAGTTTCCAAAAGATTACATTGCTTAATCTTTCCAAAACAAAGGTATTTCCATAATATAGAATTAAAATTAGCTTGGTTACATGAATGGTCCTTTGCTTGGTAATCCTTCACTCACAACACAAACAATCAACTTAAACTAAATACACTACTTTCGCTTCCCTTCTGATGAAGACATTCGGATGAAGCTCTCCTTTCTTCTTGCGCCATTTCTTCACTCCCGAAAATGAAGTCACCTCTATCGCTGCTTTTCTGTTGTCGTTCAGCTCCAACTTCAACTCATCTAAAGTGATGATCTCCATGCGATACTCCGTCTGCCCGTTGAGATATCAGCAGTCCCGATATGCCAACGAACAGGAGAAAGTAAGCGATCCGAACGACGAATCGTCGACGGTGTGGGATTACAGTAGGCGAGATATCAAGACAATACAAACAAGACAAACAATATACACACAACATAACATTCAAACATATTGTCATTATAATTCTCAGTATTATCATTATTATTATTCTACCCAGACTTGTTATCATCATAATCATTTCTTATTTGTCAATTCCATTTTCCACTTTATTCATCCATAAAATTTTACTTCTCATCATCATAAATCTTTCATCACTCTTAAACCTTTCTTATCGTATCTTATCGGATCATAACCATCAATGATTGGGGAAAATTTAAAATATCATCGGGGTACTCATTCGTTACCATCATCACACACGTCTACATCTCCTCGGTAATCCACCCAGCCTAGTCGGAAGCAAACAGGAGTACAGGACCTTTACCACGCGGGCACGACAGCTGTCTCAACATCAATTGGCTCCAAGCCAGGAGAACTGTAGAAAACTCAGGTACAGGCTCAAATCAATTCATATCATATCAATTCAATTCATATAATCAAGGCTCATTGTAGAAAACTCAGGTACAGTGGCAATCAAGATGCCCCGTTCCAGTCCCTCTCACTGTTCTCGAAATGCCATAGGGGTGACAACACTATTCCGGTTCCGAGTGCAGAACTTACCACGGCATTAGGACCTAGTCCCCACCACGTCTGGTTACCACATATGGAATTCGTTCCGCCCAGAATAGTACTCAAGGCAATGTGACATTTTACCGCCGGAGCCTACCCTATTGCATTCACAACCCGAATATCCTTGATATCCGGGGTACCTTCCTCTCCACTACTTCGCACTCTCATACCTCACCGCGTTAATGTCTTTTAAAGTCTTTTATATTTTCAATTTAACCTAAGGTCGGCCCATCCTTCGTGCATCCCTTCAATGAGTCCCGACCACTAACTTTGCACAACCTTTTCTCATTCGAGCACAGAGATGGGTTCGCATCATCACACTTGCATCTCATTTCTCAATCTCTTTCTCAACATTCTCATTTCACGATCCTTCTCATCATAACATTTCATCATCTTTCTCAAAACCTCATTTCATCAGTTTTCAAATTCCCAAATCATATATTTTCACCAAATCTTCTTTCATAATCTTTCACGAAATCTCATTTCATAATCGTTCTCAAAAGTCTCAGTTTACAAAATTTCATTAAATTCTCATTTCACAAACTTTCGAAAATCTCATTTCACAAACCTTCTAAAAATTTTCCTTTCTTCACATTCCAAAAATCTTATTTTACCAAATTTCTAAAAATCTCAGTTCAGAAACCTTTCTTAAAAACTCACTTCATAGACTTTTACAAAATCTCTTTTCACCATTTACTAAAAAAAATCTCATTTCAAAAACTTTTTCATATACTCCCATTATCAAAAACCTCTTCAAAAACCTTAGTTCAAAAGCTTTTCCTAAAACAACATTTCACAAATTTCTCAAAGACTTCGTTTCAAAAAAATTTCGTAAAAACCTCATTTTGCAAACTTTTCACAAAATCTCCTTTAACAATCTTTTTCAAAATACCATTTCACAAACTTTTTTCAAAAACCTCAGTTCCTAAACTTTTTCAGAAATCTCATTTCAAAAACTTTTTTGAAAAATATTGTTTCCGTGAGTACTAGTGGAGGAGCAAACTCAACTCAACACAAGTCTCATTTCAACAACATCCACAAAGGAGCCCAGCTCCACTCAAATCACATCTCATGTCAGTAATCACAGCACATCACCTTCCCAGCTCTGGCCTAACCACATCATTTTCACTAAATCCTTCCCCAATCTCAACTCTTTATCTCTTTTCAACACCTGTCTCATTTCCAGTCATTATTCCATTCTCTTGGTATCCTTTCCTTTCACAACTTAATCCTTTCATTTTCATTTTCAGGACGTAACAGACGTCCATCAGCAAGTTATTCATATTAATCAACAATATAATTATCATCGTGCATAATTAAATAAATAATCATACAAACATGCTATTTCACAACATCATCACACAATCATCACACAACAATAATGTGGTCTTTGTCACCTTCGTATAAGTGGCCACACAACACAAACAATTGCCACTTATGCTACTGACTCAGGATCACTAAGTTCCGATCTTTGAGATGATACGGAACGTCCTAATATATCACCTAAATACCACGGTGTCTTAGGAAAGCTTCTCTCTCACCTGAGGTCCAGCAACTAAATGTACTCGATCTCCGCGGATCCTTGTCGCTGTCAGCTGCCCCAGTCCCTCGTCTATACTATTCCTCGTATTAAACAGAACACATTTACGTTATTAACTTATATAAGAAAATCTTTCCTTAACTCAAACACGTTTTGTTCCTCGTCGAAAAACTTAAAACATAATGGTTTTCTCAAAACAACTCCCATATTTTCTAACACTTTAAATTCTTCAAAACTATTTGAAAACATCTTATAGAATAATTTAAATCATTTGATTCGATTGCTAGTCCATCTTGGACAGCACCTTAATCGCTTTTGAAAACACCAAAAAATTCACCGTTTTCACTCCGGCTTTTTCTTAAATCAATTACCACTTGAAAATCATACTTTAAATTGCACGAACACATTTTTATAGTTAAGAAACAACTTTAAACAGATCTGGACAGCAAGGAAATATTTTTGCAAACCTGTTTTAGAAAAACCCGAAAACATCATAAAACCGCTTTTGTCTCAAATAATTCTTTAGTTTAAAATTAACACTTTAAAAGTCAAACTCTTTGTCATAAAACAAACTTTGGACAGCCATAAACACAATCCAATAATCCCAAACAAATCTAATCCAATTATCTTAAAATTGATTACTTTTGAAAACCAATTACGTATTTGAACATTTTCCAAAACACAATCAATTAACTTAACACACAATAACAAACAACACTTTCGAAATCAAACACTTAATCACTTATGCACACATGATTGCTTTCAAAACCATTTCATTTTCATAAATCAAAACACTTAGTCGTATATAGACTCACAAACCGAATTGGACCAAAGATGTAAATCAAGCACATTTGTTCTCCTTACTTTAAACAACTTAATTCCTTTCAAAAATCACTATGTAAATTTATTTTTCATGCAACTGAATTTCCTAGGTTTAATTATACTACATGGCCGAATGGAATTCAAGTAAAAAATCCAAATTCGTAAATCCAAAACACATAAACCAATTTTAATTTATTTCAATTACTTAAATTCCACTTTCTTTTTCATGAAACAAAATTATTTACCCTTTTCTTTCTCTTAAAACCGAATACACACACATGCATACATTTAAGCACAAAAACTTTTTCCCAAACTATTTAATTCATTTGTTTCCTTTATCTTTTAATTAGAACCGAATAAAATAAATAATCATAACATTATCTCAAATGATTTAGCTTAACATAATCCCACAAAACATACTCATTTCCTTTGTGTCATTTCATGAAAAAGAAGCCTTGTCTAATTCCTATGTATAGGCCGAATTTCAACATAACAAAAACAAGATTCTTGGGTTCATTTTTCAACATATAAAGTTTAAGATTCATGGGTTTTAAATCATGCACTTCTCACACAAAATTCTAAAAAAAATATCATTTCCTCTTTGAAGCACAAAACCGAATCATGATCACCACAAAACCAAGTTTTTATTTTAATTTTCTTACATGTACTTTAGAAATCTTTGAATCAAATGGAAGTTAACATGCATGTTCTTAAGTCTTGTAGATCTAGTCATAAAATCAATCACCATAGTACAAATCAAAGATAAAAATCACTTTAGGTAAAAAGAACCAAAACCGTTACATGAAATTGAAGAAAGGTTAAATCTTTTGGTTCAAAAATCACATGCAAAGTTCAAGATCAAAGCTTTTGTTTGAAAACCACATATATGACTCAATATCAAAACTTTTTCAAAGATTGTAACAACCCGATTTTCATAAACCAAAAATAATTAACTTTTACTTATTATAGTTGCAAAAATGAGGAAAATTTTTTTTTGTGACACATTGTTGAAAAGTCATTGATGCATTTAAAAGTCCTTCTTTTGAAAATCGAGTTGTTACTAAAGCAGTTCCTTTCATAAAACTTTTCTCTTCAAAAAAAGAATTTAGTTTCAAGAACATTAACACTCATAACCGATTTCAAAAGTTTACATTGACCTCCCTTCCACAGTAAAGCCCTTTACAAAATAGGATTTAAATTTGGCTGTGTTACATAAGTGGTACATTGCTTGGTAATCCTTGACTCAAAACACAAATCATAACTTAGACTAAATTCGCTACTTTCGCTCCCGCTGCGCTACTTTGATGAAGACAACCGGAGGAAGCTCTCCTTTCTTCTTGCGCCCAAAAATGAAATCATCTCTATTGCTGCTTTGCGGTTGTCACTCTGTTCCGTCTTCAACTCATCTTTAGTGATGATCTCCATGCAATACTTCGTCTTCCCGTTGAGATATCAGCAGCCCCGATATGCCAACGAACAGGAGAGAGTAAGCGATCTGAACGACGAATCGTCGACTGTGTGGGATTACAGTAGGCGAGATATCAAGACCATACAAGCATACAACACACAACATACATACAACACAACAATCAAGTATATTATTATTATCATCATTGTTCTTATCATTATATTCCTTCTTTCTCAATTACTTTCTCACTTTCATTTACAAGTCTTTCACTTTCATATCCCAATTCCGTTCCTGTCATCAACATTTCAGGGGACTTCAATCATACTATTATCAATCTCTTTATTACTTTTCAATTTTCATTATTAAGTCTTATCAAATCATAACCTTCGATGATTTGGGGGTCATAACATCATCGAGGTACTCCCTTTGTTACCATCGTCTCACACGTCTACATCTCCTCGATCATCCACCCAGCCTAGTCGGAAGCGAACAGGAGTACAGGACCTTTACCGTGCGGGCATGACAGCTGTCTCACAACAATTGGTCCCAGACCAGGAGGACTCAGCCTCAAATCATATCATATCATTCAATTCATATATATATATATATCAAGGCACACTGTCTCACAGTGGCAATCAAGATGCCCCACTCCAGTCCCTCTCCACTGTTCTCGAAATGCCATACGGGTGACAACACTATTCCGGTCCCGGGTGCAGAACATACCACGGCATTAGACCCAGTCCCTACCACGTTAGTACGCCACATGTGGAATTCATTCCGCCCAGAATAGTACTCAAGGAAACATGACGTTTTACCGCCCGAGCCTACCCTATTGCATTCATCACCCGAATATCCCTGATATCCGGGGTACCTTCCTCTCCACTACTTCGCACTCTCATAACTCGCCGCGTTAATGTCTTTTAATGTCTTTTATCTTTTTAATTAACCTAAGGTTGGCCCATCCTTCGTGCATCCCTTCAATGAGTCCCGACCACTAACTCTGCACAATCTTTCTCTCTCATCAAATCTCACACAGCTCAGAGCTGGGACTACCTCCATTGATTCACTCCCCATTCCTCAATCTTCCTTTTTACCATCCTTCTCAAAACTTTAATTTCACAACTTTCTAAAATACCATTTTACAAGCTTTAACAAAACCTCATTTCATAAACATTTTCATAAAATTCCCTTTTGTAAATTTTCTCAAAAATCTAGTTTCACAACTGTTCAAAATCTCTTTTCAAAGGCTTTCTTAAAAATCTCTTTTCACAAAGTTTCTAAAATCTCTTTTCGCAACCTTTCACAAAATTTCCTTTCAAAAACTTCCCTGAAAATACTCTTTATAATATTTCTCAAAACCTCTTTTCAAAAACATTTTCAAAAGAGTTTCTTTTCACAAACCCTTTTCTAAAAATTTCTTTTCACCATTCTCCAAAAATATCTCTTTTCAAAATTCTTTTCGAAAATCTCTTTTCAAAAATCTTTTCGAAAATCTCTTTTCAAAAATCTTTTCGAAAATCTCTTTTTCAGAAACCTTTTCAAAACTGCTTTTTCAAAAACCCTTTTTAAAATTCCAACTTTGCTGAGCGCTAATGGAGGAGCAAGCTCAACTCAACATTAGTCCCAGTCTAAAACCAAAAACAAAGGAGCCCAGCTCCACTCAATTCACATCTCGTCTCCCCAACAACATTACTCTTCCCAGCTCTGGCTCGTTCTTATTCTTATCATCAATTCTTTCCCCAATCAACTCTTTATCTCTTTCTTTTTCCAATCCATTTCGTATCTTCTAACATTCTTACTTTCTCTTCTTTTCTTTATTTCCCTCAAATTTCTTATTTCTTTTCCAATTTCAGGACGTAACAGACGTCCATCAGTATATTATTAATATTAATCAACAGTACTCAATTTCATCTTGCATAACTAAATAAATAAATAAATAAAAGCATGCTTTCAATCACACAAACGTCACACAACAACATTGTGGTCATTGTCACCTTCGTATAAATGGCCACACAACACACACAATTGCCACTTATACTACTGACTCCGAACCACTTAGTTCTGATCTTTGAGATGATACGGAACGTCCTAATATATCACCTAAACACCACAGTGTCTTAGGATAGCTTCTCTCTCACCTGGGGTCCAGCGGTTACATGCGTACGTTCTCCTCGGATCCTCGTCTCTGCCAGCTGCCCCAATCCCTCATCTTTACGATTCCTCGTACTAAGTAAAATACCTTTACGTCATTAACTTGTATTAAGAAAATATTTTCTTAACTCAAACACGTTTCGTTCCTTGTTTGAAAACTTAAAACATGATTGTTTTCTCAAAACAACTCCCATATTTTCTAACACTTTAAATTCTTTAAAACCATTTGAAAGCATCTTATAAAACAATTTAAACCATTTGATTTGGTTGCTGGTCCATCTTGGACAGCAACTGAATCACTTTCAAAAACACTGAAAAATTCATCGTTTTCACTCTAGCTTTTTCTTAAATCGATTAATACTTGAAACCATACTTTAAATTATATGAACGCATCTTTATATTTAAGAAACAGCTTTAAATAATTCTGGACAACAAAGGTTTATTTCACAAAATCATTTTAATAATAATCCGAGAACATCTTAAAACACTTTTTACTCTAGACGATTCTTTAGTTCAAGCTAATACTTTAAAACTCAAGTTTTTATCATAAAGTAAATCTTGGACAACCACTTAAACAAAATCCTTCAACCAAATAAATCATATCATATAATTACTTAATCAAACAATCGATTATTTTCTAAACGTCTTCATTTTCATAAAACACAAACACTTAGACACACTCAAATACTCACAAACCGAATGGAACTAAAAATATAAACCAAGCACATTTATTTTCCTTACTTTAAACAACTTAATTCCTTTCAAAAATCGTTACGTGAAATTATTTTCATGCAAACAAATTTCCTAGACTTACTCACACTATACGGCCGAAGAAAATCAAAGGAAACAAGTCAAGAATTACAAATAAAACACACAAATCAATTTGGTTTATTTCAAGCATTTAAACCATATTTTCTTCTCTTTCATGGAATAAAATCATTTACCCTTTCTTTTTGTGCTTAACCGAATACACACTCATATATAGACATTCAAACACAAACTTTTCCAAATTATTTAGTTCATTTATTTCTTTTATCTTTAATTAAAATCGAATAGAAATTAATTAATCACAATACAAATTTAAATAATTTAGCTTGCCATTGAATTAAAAAACACACTTATGAATGCAAGTCATTTCATAAGAAAAAGATTCTAGCCTACTAAACCTACCTAGGCCGAACACCATTATGACAAGAACATGGTTTTGGTCCACTTTTTCAACATGCAAACCTTAAGATTCTCAAACCAAATCATGCACCCTAAAAACTCCTAAAGGGTGAAGAAATTAACATGCATGTATTTTTTTCATGAAAAGCAAAACATGGTCTCTTGGTTTTTACACTTAGACCGAATCCTTTATCATTAAAAATCAAGGTTTAATTTCAAATCTTCAGCGTGTAAGAACATAAAACATGAATCAAGTCAAAAATCATTTTCCAAAAACATGTTTTCCTTGGTTTCTTTGTAAAACCGTAATAGTTTTTTTCGGTAGAAGAAAAAAGTTCTATTACCACATGCAAAGAGAAACCATCAAACAAAGCATAATTTAACAAAACTGCCACCTTCTAGGAAGGGTTCAGCTTGCTAAATTATGAAAGAAACTTAAGGGCCACCTTCTAGGAAGGGATCCCTTAATCATAAAGATCTATGAGTCTCATTACATATTTTATGAACTAAATCCCTATTGGCCCACCTCCTAAAATGCCTACACTTAAATAAAATCCTATACGAAATTTCTTTCTTAATTAAACTAAAACTATACTCTGGTGTTCTAGAACAATTTGCAAAGGTCCTTTGGTTTCTCTCATTCCAAATGTAATACTGAACAGCCACTACCAAGGCTCTTAGTAATTGCCACATTTCATTTCTTCTTCCTCCGTGTAGCATCCATCGACGCCCCCGCTCCAAACGCAGAGGGAAGCGTCTCAGGCCCAACCAATCAACACATCTGGTCATCAGATCGCCACTCCAAGGACATTCGAAGAAGAGATGACGAATCGATTCAACTAAAGCAAGACACAAGCTACAAAAATTCGGTGGAAAGCTCCAGCACATCTTGTCCCTTGTAAGTAATTTCTCATGACTAGCTAACCATGCAATAAAACTGTGCTTAGGAATGTTTAATCTGTTCCAAATCATCTTGTACATAGGAAACAAGGGTAAGGTTCCTTTGAGGTACCTATACCCAGATTGAATGGTGTAGACACCATCCACACATACAATCCATTGATTAGCAGCAAATACATCACGAATCTTATCCCTAATCTTCAAGATTCTTTTCCAATGCCAGCTTTGGCCTTGGCACCATACACAATCCCAAAAGTCCAAATGTTTAAGATAGATTCTATGAATCCATCGTACCCACAAGCAATCCTTTTTTGATGCTATATTCCACACCTGTTTTCCAATAGCAGCTTCATTCCAAAGCACACAATCTTGAATCCCCAACCCACCAAAACGTTTCTCAGTGCAGACCTTGGACCAAGCCACTTTAGCCTGATACGAACCACTCTCATTTGCATTCCATAGAAACTTTCTACATTATTTCTGAATTTCCTTCAAAACTGCAGCAGGAATAATAAAAATTGATGCCTAATAGATATGAAATGTTATCAGCACAAAATTAATCAAGCATACCTTAGCCTGATAGGATAGATTTCTAGTTCGCCAATAATTGATACTTTTCAGCACTTTTTCAACCAACACATTACAAGTAGAAGCATTCCACTTTCTAGATGATAAGGGAACCCCTAGGTATCTGCAAGGAAAAACTCCTTCCTGAAATCTAGTTATCACCATAAGCAATCTTTTGGTTTCCTGATGTACCCCAGCCCTGAAAATCTGAGATTTCTCGATGCTAAAATTTAGTCCAGACCATTCTGAGAACTTGCTAAGAGCTTTAGTCACAATTCTTAGACTAGCTGGGTGAGCCTTACAAAAAATCATAAGGTAATCAGCAAACGCTAGACTAAGCAATCTGGTATCTTTACAATGAGGACGGAATCTGAAATTCCTCTCTTTGGAAGCAAGCATTAGATTCCTAGTAAGCATCTCCAGAGACAACACAAATAGTAGAGGAGACATTGGGTCTCCCTGCCTTATTCCCCTAGAAGCCCTGAATAAACTTCCTTTCTAACCATTAACAACAATGGAATAAGAGACTGTACTGATACAAGCCATAACCCACCTGACAAACTTTGTAGGAAATCTCAGACAGAGTAACACATTCTCAACAAAATTCCACTCAAGAGTGTCATAAGCTTTCTTGATATCCAGCTTTAACATACATCTAGGAGAAACTCTTCTTCTGCCATACATTCTTACAAGCTCTTGAGAAATTAGGACATTATGTAAGATACTCCTGTCTCTAATGAAAGCAGCTTGATTATCCTGCACCACACACTGAATCACTTCTGCCATTCTGCTGCTAATGATCTTAGAAATGCATTTATATATAGATGAGCAGCATGCAATAGGTATGAATTGCTGCACCTGTGAGGGAGAGTCAATTTTAGGAATCATCACCAAGTTGGTATGATTAATCTCTCTAAGCATAAACCCTGTTTGAAAAAAATCTTTCACAGCATTACAAATGTCCATCCCAATAATGTCCCAAGCTGCTTGAAAAAACCCTGCCCCAAACCCATCTGGTCCAGGGGCCTTGTTTTTGTCAATAGAGAACATAGCTCTCTTGATCTCCTCATTTGAAACTGGCTGAATTAAGGATAGTTGTTGAGAAACTGACAGACAGCTGCCTTGGTCCACCACCTCCTGGGAAAACACTTCATTCATGCTCCTAGCCATAAAAAGGTCCTTGTAGAAATTCTCAAACAACTTCTGGATGTCCTCTTGCTCTGTTATAGGATCACCATTCTCATTAAGCAACCTATGCACTCTGTTTTTATAATTCCTTTTCCTTATAGACTCATGGAACAGCCTTGAATTGCAATCACCATCTTTCAACCAATCCAATTTGGCCTTCTGCCTCAAGAAAGAAAGAGCATCATTCTGAACCTCCCTGTATTGCTCTGAGATAATCCTCTCAGCCTCATGTAGATTAGGATCTAAAGGATTTAGAATTAAATCTGTTTGGATAGCCTCTAGTTTCAATCTAAGTTCATTTTCTCTGCCTGTGACATTTGCAAAGTGTTTTTTATTGAACAAAGAGAAAAACCTCTTCAATAACTGAAGCTTCCTGCATATGATGAACATTCCACTACCATCAAAGCTAGTTTGCCAGACAGTATTAATCATGATAGGAAAATTAGGATGATTAGCCCACATGTTGAAGTATTTGAAAGAGTGCTTAAACTTACTGATCTGCAAACCCCAATCAATAATGACAACTGAGTGATCTGATAATCCCGGTAGAGTGAATTCAGCTGAAGCCATAGGCCAATCCCTACACCAACTTCCATTTACCAAAGCCCTATCAAGCTTGGATATGATTCTATCTGAGCCAACCTGTCTGTTGCACCAAGTGAAAAAGCATCCAGTTTGTCTCATATCCATAAGCCCACATTCATCCACACACTCCTGAAAATCTCTTGCACTAGTTATATCTATAGGGCTACCTCCAATCTTCTCCTGCTGATTTAGACAAATATTAAAATCCCCTAAGATCAGCCAAGGAATAGTAATATGTCTATGCATACCTGCTAAAACTCTCCATAACTCCTTCCTTGTATTCTGGTCATTTGCTGCATACACATAAGTTACAAACATCTGTCTCTGAGTTTGCTTGAAAACAACATGACACTGGACATACTGCTCTGATCTAGCAATCACAGTGACCTCAAAAACCTCCATTCTCCATATCACCCATATTCTACCAATAGGGCTGACATCTAAATTAATAAAGGAACCCCAACCTCCTGCAATATTGTTCTAACCTGCTGAAAGGAATTCACCCTCAACTTATTTTCTAGAATAGCAAAAAGCCCAATACAATATTTATTTATCATCTCCCGAACCTTTTTTTGTTTTCGAGGGTGGTTCAACCCTCGAATATTCCACACACCAATCTTATCCATGTGGTGGAAGAGTAGAAGACTCCCCTCTATGCATTTCCAAATTCCTCTGATTAGTCTTGCTCCTTGTAGTCACTGTTATCCAACCTTCAGTATCCCCTTCTTTCTGTTTCCCTTTATCTCCTTTATCCTCAGTGGGTTTGGTAAAAGTAAGATCATCTATAACTGCTGAAGCAGCAGCTAAAGCTGTCTCCACATTCTCCTGAGGCACTGTTCCACTTAAGATGTTATCCTTCAGTTTGAGGGCCTGATCAAGCTTCTCTATATCTTGCTGAGAAGGTTTATTTTATACCACCCATTCCTGTGTAACCCCTTTCTTACACATGTTAGCATCATGTCCATATAATGAGCATTTTGAGCACAAAGTAGGCTTCCATTCATACGTAACCTTTTGAGAGATAATACTACCTTTATCATCCTCAAAATGCACCTCGTCAGGCAGGATTGCAGGGTTCACCTCAATCAGCACACTTGCATAGCTGATCCTGTTTCTCTCTTTTGTGATTTTATCAGCCATGATAGGTGTGCCCACCAGACTAGCAATCTTCCCAAGTGCCACAGGCCCCCAAAATTTTAAATTCAAATTTGGAAGCTGAATCCAAATAGGAATCTTATCAAGGAAATTTTTTGTGACAAGCCTTCCTGTCCAGGGGGCAATAATTAGGGGTTTTTTATCAAAGTGATAAACTCCCACCTCCAACACACTGTTCCTACCCTCAATAGAATTGAATCTTACAATCAAAGTACCATCAGAGTTCATCAATAACTTATCAATCCCATACTGGCCCCATAATTTTTTAATAAATCCACTAAGTACAGGATATGGGGGGTTTGCTCCCAACACATAACAAACTAGGGAGTTTTGCCAGTACTTTACCTCGGCTTCCATATCTGAGGGTTCAATCTTTCCCAAAGCAACTCCATCTTTCATCACAGGCTGATGGAAGTTTAATTTTCCTCCAGCATTACGAAGCTTTAATATGTCAAAATTATCCCATACATTTTGTTTAGGCATTTCCTCCTTTGATAATTCTGTTGTGTTTAACGGCTGTTCATTCATCTTCTGTTGCTGTTCTTCACTATTTTCTGTTTGATTCACAGATCCTCCTTGATTTGTGACCCTGGCACGGATCCTCTCAATCCCCTGGACCAGGGCATCAAGTTGCTTTGGGGACAAGGCATCAATGATTTCAAGGTCCTCCTCATCAAGTTGAGTTAGATCAAAGAGCTGTTGTGGTTTTTCATGCTGTGTAGAAGAAGAAGGAGATTGGGGTGAAGGTGACTTAGGTGGCCGTCCCCTCTTCTTGGCCATGGAGGCCACGCCGATATTAGGAAGCCCTAATCACCGTGAAAGAGAAGAGAGAAAAGTTAACGCAGTCAAACCCTGTTTTGTCTTGTTTTCGTTGTTTTAAAAAAAATGTCATGCATGTACTTAGATCTTATTGATGAAACCATAAAATTAATTAAAATAGCACAAATCAAAGATCACAATCGCTTTAGATAAGAAAAGGTCAAAACCATGACATGCATAGAAGAAAGATTAAATCTTTTTATTCAAAAATCACATGCAAGGTTCAAGAACAAAACTTTTTAAAGATCAAAGCACTTTAACAACTCAAATCAATTTTTCTATTCATAAAGTTAACATGCAATGATTTAAAATAAATTAAAAAGCATTAAGGCCTCAACTTTAAGTCATAGCCGAATTATAAACTCATGATCTAGTGTTTACAAGTTAATCTAATCTCAAAAGTTCAAGATCAAGGCATAAGGAACACATGCATGTACATAAAGTACCAAGATTATTATCAAATCAACATGCAAAGTCAAAGATCTCAATTTTTATCATCAAACAAATTTAGATCATGGATTTATTTATCAAGTCCTTAGATCTTTAAAGTTTTGTTTGAAGAAAAACATCAAGATCCATCATTTTAGTTTTAACCGAATCATAAAGTCCATGGTTTAAGTTATTACAAATTTCTTTGAGTCTCAAAAGTTCAAGACCAAAAAATAACAAAACATGCAAGGAAAGAAAAGAAAGAAGATTACAGGATCAAAAGAAATCTAAACTATTACAACTTCTTATGCATTTTCGAACCACCCACCTAAGGAAAGGTTGGTCTTCTAGCTTCTAATGTCTTGGATCTTCAAGGAGAGACTTAGGTTTTAGGCTTGAACTTCCCTTTCTTCCTTCTTCTTCCTCACGGTTTTTCTTTCTCTCTATGTGTGTTGAGAACTTAATTTTTCTCTCAACGAAATGTGTTTGTTTGGAGTGAATTGGGAAATGAAGGAAAAGAGTGGAAATAAACTATGGCTCAAGGCTTATATAGACAACTCGTATAATTCCCTTCTTGCCCTTAGATTTAGGTTTAGTCATACACAAGAGGGAGGGACAGTTTTGGGCTTACACAAATTTGCATGGGTGGTGTTTATCAAAGTTAAGGGGACAAGATGATGTAGGCTAGGCTTTTAGGGGTCACTTAGGCTAAATGACTAGTTAGTTTCTAGTTAGGGTTTGGTCATTAGTTTAGTTTGGTTCATAGTTCTAGTTTTGTTTGGTTATATCCTAACTTATTCACTAAGCTTCTAGGAAATTAGTCCTAACTTATACATGCATACCCATACACTTACAACATACACACATGTATAACATATATATTCATATGTATAGCACACACACAAACACACATACATACATACAACCGTAGAATACACACATACATATTTCAATCCTACTCAATCACACATTTAATCATAAAATAGTTTCTCCTCCTTATTAAAGAAATCAATTGTAGATATTAACATTTAAACACATTTTCTCTTTGACTAATAAACTGTACCATTTGGCCATAATTATGAACCTCATTTCATTTTCTAAAATCATATTTTAATATATTAAAGATATTCCCAAAAGGAAAAATGTATTTGAAGTCCTTAACTATTTTTACTAATTTATTCTCTCAAAATTCGTCCTTTAAATACCAAAAAAATAATTTTTTTGCAAATCAACCCAGAAAATTATAAAAGTTATATTTTTGAAATCTACACTTCAATACGATCGTTTTCATATAAACATCATAAAATTCAGAGTTACGGTTGAAAAAATATGGATTTTCAAAGTTAACAAACCCAAAATTTCATTTCAAATAAAAATCTTTCATTGATAAAATCACAATTTCCTTAAAACACAAAAATGTCCAACACATAATCATTTCTTCAAAATTATTCACCGTTTAAAATAAGAAACTCACTTCCATAAAACACTCTTTCAAATCATTTTCTCAAATAGATCGTTTAATTATTTAAAACAGTACGAGGAATTTGCGGGGTGTTACAAAGATCAAGGCAAAGATTAAAGCTTTTGATTTGGGTCTAATATATATATCTTTTGGACTTCATTTTACCCTCTTTTAATTTGATTTGGCTTGTTTTCATAGCAAACTTAGGATCTTTTTATTAGTTTTTAGGAATTTTAGTAGTTGTAGTTTCCCATGAACTTTTTGATCGTTTGTTCATTGTTTCAGGTGATTTTGGAGCTCAAATGCAAAAATTAATTATGGAATTGGAAAGAGCACGTAAAGACCTTGAAGTAGGAAAAAGAACGGAGCCGAAACAGGTTCCACGTGCCTGGGGCGCGTGGACGGGTGCGCCTGGGGCACGCCATCTGATGAAAAAGCCCAGCAGCAGACTCGCGCGCCTGAGGTGCGAGACCGCGTGCGCCTGGGCACGCGTGCATCAGAACAGGCCCAATTGGGCCAAAACTTCATAAATTGATTGAGGTTCTACTTAGTGTTATTTTGTAAATATAAATTAGTGATTTAGAATTAGGTTAGGCAGCCAACTAGAGGAGAAAACAAAAATTAGAATTGAAGAGGGTGATTACCAATACTTTGGAGCAATTGGAGATTGATGAATTTGGGGTAATTTGTCTATGAATTTCCCTATTATGTCTTTTGTTCTTCTTATTTCTATGTGTAACTAAAACCCTCATGTTAGGAACACGGTGAATTTGTATGGCGTAGCTTATTTCAATTTATGATTTAGAGTTTTCCTGTTTTTAATTCATGCGTTAATTGTGTTTTTATTGCATACGTAAAACTGATCACTTTATTTTATGGATTTCTTAATTCTTAATGAAAGTTAGGATTTTGAATAGGCCTTGCAATTAACGGTATAATCAGTTTAGTTATAGAGATATGATTGAATGATTATATGATTTGGTAATTCCCTTGTGCTTAATATATTATTTTCAATGCTGTAATTTGTTGAGAGATCAAGGATTAAGCATTTAGAGAGTAAGGGGTAATGTTAGAGAGATCTAATTATTGCAATTTGAGAGGATTAGTCCATGAATTAAAGGAAAATCTAAATTATAATTGAATAAGTGAAACCTACAATGCAACCAACATTCCTAACCATTTTCTCCCATAGTTTCTCAAGTTTTATTTAATTTCAGCAACTTTTTAGTGTAGTTAATTATTGATTTCAAATCTGAATTTTAAATTAAACCAACTTTTTAGTTATAGGATTTATTTCTAATTACATTAAGGTGAAAATATACTAAAAACACAACTCCTTGTGGGACGATATTCGGTCTTCCATAGACTATATTACTCGTTCACCCAGTCCACTTGCTGGCAAATCAACAAGTTTTTGGCGCCGTTGCTGGGGAGTAGTTTTCTTTAGTTTATCTTTGGTACTTAGTGTAGTTATTAGTAAATTCTATTTTTCTTTTTATTTTTATGTTTTTAATTAATTTAATTTAACAGGTGCTGCTTAACCGTTTTTATGCGTTTACGCTCTGTAGGTGATCAAGGCCTTGTGCAACTTGATCCCGAATTGGAGCTTAGTGTGAAACGGTTGAAAAGCAAGCAAAGCAAGCAAGACAAATGGCTGAATCACATGGTTCTAGTGGTTTCGGTGCAACAACCCAACCCACAAGGAAGACTTTGGCTGATTACACCATAGTGGATCCAGATGTCTGCACATCCAGTGTAGTCCGGCCAGCAATTTCAGTAGCTGCATTTGAGATTGATCCTCAATATATTCATCTCATCAAACATGATCAATTCTCAGGTGCACCTAATCAGGATCCTACTGAGCACATAGCCAATTTCCTTCAGATGTTAGACTTTTTCAAGATAGAAGGTGCATCAGATGAGGCGATTCGTATGCGTATGTTTCCTCTATCTCTGAGGGACAAGGCCTTTACTTGGATGAGGAATCAACCTCCTGGTAGCCTTTCTAGTTGGGATATTCTAGTCAAAAAATTCATGGCTCAGTTTCTCCCAGCTGGAAAGCAAGCCAAACTCCGCCAAGATGTCAACTCTTTTGTTCAAGCAGAGGGGGAGTTACTGCATGATGCATGGGAGAGATATAACCAGCTGTTGAAGAAGTTCCCGACACATGCTATACCAGATTGGATGCAGATCCGATTATTCTATGATGGGTTGAGGAGCACAAACAAATTCATGATCGATGCAGCAGCTGGAGGGTCCTTGATTAAGAAGACTGTGGAAGAGGCAAAAGAAATCATTGAGACTATGGCCTACAACAGTAGTCAAGCCCTTGCTGACAAGACTATCTTGAAGAATCCAGAACTGAGCACTACCCAGATGCAGACTCTCATTCAGCAGAATAAGGAGATGCATGATCAGATCACAGCATTAATGAAGCGGATGGGGCAGAATCAGTTGGGAGCAGTGGGTAACACACTGGTTTGTGACTTTTGCAATGGGAACCATTAGAATGGAGACTGTGCCAATGAATGGGGAAAGCAGCGACTATTGAGGAACAAGCAAAATATGTGGGTGGTGGAGGAAATAGAAACAACATGTACTCCAACACCTACATTCCAGCATATCGCAATCACCCAAATTTCTCGTGGCACAACCCAGCATTGAATCAGCCACAACAGCAGTAGAAGCCTTCCTGGGAGATAGCACTTGACAAGTTGACCAACTCCACCCAATCTTTCATTGAGGAGACTAGAGCCCAATTTGCCAATCAGGGTGCTAGCATTCGTAATTTGGAGGAGCAAGTGGGTCAGATTGCAAAACAAATATCTGAGAGGTCAGTGGGAACTTTTCCTAGTGACACTATAGCTAAACCCAAGGAGAGGTGCATGAAGGTGACACTCCGAAGTGGCACAACATATGATGAACCAATTGCCAAGGGGAGTGCCACTTCAAGCAAAGAGAAGGAGCCTAAGGGTGATGCAACATCAAAGAAGAAGGAAGGAGAGTTAGGAGCATCGAGTACGCAGGGTCCACCTGCGGATCACATACCGGTTCAGCCCAAACCAACTCCTTTGCCTTTGAGGGTGCCTTTTCCTCAAAGGTTGAAGAAAGATGAAGATAAGAGGCACTTTCAAAAATTTCTGGACATGATCAGAAAGATCCAGATTAATATCACGTTTGCGGAGGCTCTTGAACAAATGCCTCTATATACGAGGTTTATGAAGGATCTTCTGACCAAGAAGAAGGGGATTCTCACTGGAGAGACATTTCCAATTGCTGAGAAGTGTAGCAGAATCATAAAGTCCAATCTGCCACCGAAGTTGAATGATCCAGGAAGCTTCAATCTACCTATAAGCATCGGCAAGGATTATACAGGTAAGGCCCTCTGTGACCTTGGTGTCAGTGTTAACATCATATCTTTGTCACTTTTTAATAAGTTAGGGATAAGAGAGATTAAGCCGACCCCGATTCTATTACAACTAGCTGATAACACCGACCTCCGCCCTTATGGAGTGGTGGAAGATATCTTGGTGAAAGTGAAGGATTTTATATTACCCCTTGATTTCATGGTGCTTGACATAGAAGAGGGTGATAACATTCCTCTAATTTTTGGAAGGCCTTTCTTGGCCACAGCAGGGGTAATCATAGATGTTCTTAGAGGAGAAGTTATTCTCCGTGTTAATGGTGAGCAAGCAGTGATAAACATTTTTGAAAAACCACCATGCACGGCGGATTACTTCCCCCAAATCAATTGTGTTTCAAGCTCTGATGAAAAAATTAATGATTTAGAGCTTGTGCACCCTTCTGAAAGAAATTGCCCTTAAGCCCCTTCTAGGGGCGATGAGTCAGGCTCGTGACATTAAACAAGCGCTTGTTGGGAGGCAACCCAATTTTAAGTAATTCTCCCTTAGGATAGGCACTTTAGGATAGATGATTTTTTTTAGGATAGTTTAGGTAGTATTTATTTATTTTTTTATGTGTTCATTTTTTTATTTTATTTGAAAAAAAAAGTGCCTGTACAGACCAGGCGCGCCTGGGGCGCATGGCCTAGCGCGCATGGGGCGCGCGTGTGCTGATGCATTTCAGCCAGCACGCCTGGGGGGAGTTAAACCATTCTCCCACTTCCCTTCATCCCCAAATCAAAACAACTAAGAACCCTAACCCCAATTTCACTCCCAATTCAAAAATTCCATCAAATCCACCCAAATTTCATCAAATTAATCACTCATTCTTCCAATAATCATCATTCTCATCATCAATCTCTCCCCCTTTTCATCAAAATTTTTCAAAAACCCCATTCTCCTCCATTCTCTTCTCAATTCGGATTTTCACAAAAAGGGCTAAGGAACACGAATTTTTCATTGTTTTAAGGTGTTCGATATATTGCCAATTGCATTTATTGCACTAACACATGTTGAGAAGAGGAAAGAGGCCTATGGTGGACAGTAGTGGAGAGACTGGGACAACTTTTGAGCATCCGAAAGTCTCCGAGTTTCATGATGGGAAGATGGTTAAGCGGAGGGTGCAGCCGGAATTGGGTATGGTCCTTGATGTGGCAGTTTCCGGTCAGCAAGTGGTAGGTCTTAGAGGTGCGGCGGAGGTGATGGAGGTTATTAATGTGAACAAATGGGAACCGTGGGTTAGGGGTCCACCTGAGTATTTGAGTCAGAAGATAGTGTGGGAGTTTTATTCGCTTGCTTGGTGGCGTGCTCAATTGGAGAAGAAGGAGGAGTTGTTGCATGGTACAGTTGAGCATGGAGGGTTGCTTATGTGAGGGGCAAGGAAGTGCCTTATGATGCTGCTACTATAGCACGTGTCCTACGCCTTCCTAGCTACTCACCTGATATGGCACCCGCTTTGTTCAACATTGATAGCTATGAGGATGTGGGTATGTATCCTCTGGATATGCTTCAGAAATACTTGTTTTTGGCTGGAAAAATGTGGAATTTTAATGTTAATTAAAGTCCAAAACATGTGTCTCAGAGGAATATGCAGGGAGCTGCCCGGTTTTGGGTCCGGTTTATCATGCTCAACTTGTACCCCCATTCCCATGACACTGAGATTTCCCCAGCCATTTGCCGATTAGCGTATGCCCTTAAGTCCTGTGTTGTTTTTGATGCGGCGTCGCTGATATCTGATCAGTTGCACCGTTTTTCTTTGAGTGATAAGGGATATGTGGGATTCCCTTGGGTGATACACCAGTTGTGTGCTGCTGTGGGGGTGGTGCCTGGGAATGATGAGATGACTGAGATTAACAGGGCCACCATGTTGACTAAAGCTGTCTGGGATAATTATGTTTTACTTTCTATTAGGACAGCTAGAGAGAATAGACACCCACCGATTATTCTTGACCCCCATCCACCAGTCCAGGATAGAGCAGGATCTTCTCGCCGACCGGCACAGTCGTCGGATGGTGTGGAGGACCTGAGGGTTATGATGCAGTCTATGATGAGGGAGCAGACACTTCAGGGGCGGTATTTACGGCAGCAGGCTGAGTTCCAACGTGTCCAGTTACACACGAACGAGGTCCGGGATGATATTCCGAGGGCCTGGAGTGCTGATCACGGTTACTCTGTGGAGTTGGATTATTCTGACTATGAGAGGAGTTTATTGGATTATCCGGTGGATGTGCCTGAGCCTGATGCTAGAAGGATGGATGAGGATTAGTTTGGGGTTGTTCTTATTTTCCTTTATCTGATGTATTTTCCCTGCCCCCGCTCTGTACTTGTGATACTAA
This sequence comes from Crotalaria pallida, assembly GCA_037953625.1. Taxonomy (NCBI): domain Eukaryota; kingdom Viridiplantae; phylum Streptophyta; class Magnoliopsida; order Fabales; family Fabaceae; genus Crotalaria; species Crotalaria pallida. The sequence goes on from CM075653.1 coordinate 34,029,744, forward strand.
CATGTTTTGCATTTTCTAGGACTTAATTTATTTTTAATGCATGGATATTTATTTCGATTATTATCTTGTTGCATCTGTATTACTGAGTTTTGTGCAGGTGTGAATGTTGTCTCCTACCATTAGTGGTGCTTTGTTGCACTAGTGCTAACCATTGCAGGTATTAAGTTTGGGGGAGCAACATCTCACTTGTGTTTAGTGCTGTTTTTGTGGACGTGATAGGCAGTATTCTTAATCTTTATCCTTGTCATTTTTAGTTAGTTTTTTTAGTATAGGTTTTTAATTTTTATTTTGTAGTTTTTAGGTAGAGTAGTTTGCTTGAGGACAAGCCAACCTCTAAGTTTGGGGGAGGATACAAAATAAAAATTGATTTTTGAGACTTGAATTGTTTCCCCATATTTGGTGTTGGTTTGTGTCTCTAGTGAAAGTAAGTGATTATTCTAGATTTAGGGCTTTTTCTCTTTTGATGCATGTACATACTTAGTTTAGAACTTAGACTCATTGATTTTCAACTCTATTTGATTGAGCTGTAAATTCTATTGTGAACTCGTTATTTTGACAAATGCTTTCATAACTTGTGATTAGTGAACTGACTTTAGCCAGTGAGGTTTTGAGCCTCATATTGAGGGGTATAAATTATATTGAAATATTCTTATTGTGAGACCCCTATTCGTTCATGAGTGTGTTCTCTTTGATAATTATGCTCTAGAACTTGACCGGTGACCATTTCAAAATTGATGATTGATTGCATGCATGAAAATGATTAAGGCACTTAGGTGTGTTTTTGAGGCCTTCAGATTATTGAAAATTGTGCCCTTAGTTTCCCATTTTGAGCCTTATAATGTTATATGATTTTTCTTTGGTACCCTGCATTAGTTGCATTGATTTTATTGTGAGTACCTTGGGAATTTTGGATGAGCAATTAAGTGGAATGCGATGCAATAGAAGAAAAGAAAGTGAAAAGTGTTTTGTGCCTACTTCTCTTCCTTTGAAAAAAAAAGTGAATTAACAAAATCAAATAAAAGTGAAAAGGAAGAGAGTAGAGGAATTGAATTGAAAAAGTGAAGAAGAATAAAGTTGTGATTGAGTTGTGCTTATTGAAATATACTTAGTGCTCATTCATGATTTCTAGGGGAATTTGTTTTTACATTTAGCCCTTAGTTCATTATTCCCTCTTTCTTATATCCCACCTAACACTTTAGCCAGGCCCCATTACAACCAATATGAAGACCTTTTGATTTTTGTGTGCAATTGATAATTTCAATAGAGATGTTGGTCTATGGTCAAGCATATGGCAGCACTTTGTCATTGATGAACTTGTGTGCTTAAATGAAATTTTACCCTTATACACTTTTGAGAGGAATATGTGAGAGGTTGAGAGTGTTCACTAGTCCTGAGTTCTGATTGGATTTGTTACTCTAACTAGTTTGTAATTGTGTAAATAGTTTGTGATAGTATGTTTTGGAGTCATGAGTCGTAGTCTTAGATGAGGTGATTATATGTTGATTTAGGGAGTCTGTCTTTTGTTTAGAATTTTTATTTTACTTTTGCCTGGGACATGCAAAATGCTATGTTTGGGGGAGTGATTTGGGTTTGATATATATATCTTTTCGACTTCATTTTACCCTCTTTTACTTTGATTTGGCTTGTTTTCATAGCAAACTTACGATCTTTTTATTAGTTTTTAGGAATTTTAGTAGTTGTAGTTTCCCATGAACTTTTTGATCGTTTGTTCATTGTTTCAGGTGATTTTGGAGCTCAAATGCAAAAATTAATTATGGAATTGGAAAGAGCACGTAAATACCTTGAAGTAGGAAAAAGAACAGAGAAAAACGAAGCCGAAACAGGTCCCACGCGCCCCAGGCACGTGGAAAGGTGCGCCTGGGGCGCGCCATCTGATGAAAAATCCCAGCAGCAGACTCGCGCGCCGGAGGCGCGAGACCGCGTGCGCCTGGGCGCGCGTGCATCTGACCAGGCCCAATTGGGCCAAAACTTCATAAATTGATTGGGATTCTACTTAGTGTTATTTTGTAAATATAAATTAGTGATTTAGAATTAGGTTAGGCAACCAACTAGAGGAGAAAACAGAAATTAGAATTGAAGAGGGAGATTACCAATACTTTGGAGCAATTGGAGAATGAAGAATTTGGGGTAATTTGTCTATGAATTTCCCTATTATGTCTTTTATTCTTCCTATTTCTATGTGTAACTAAAACCCTCGTGTTAGGAACACGGTGAATTTGTATGGCGTAGCTTATTTCAATTTATGATTTAGAGTTTTCCTGTTTTTAATTCATGCATTAATTGTGTTTTTATTGCATACGTAAAACTGATCACTTTATGTTATGAATTTCTTAATTCTTAATGAAAGTTAGGATTTTGAATAGGCCTTGCAATTAACGGTATAATCAGTTTAGTTATAGAGATATGATTGAATGATTATATGATTTGGTAATTCCCTTGTGCTTAATATATTATTTTCAATGCTGTAATTTGTTGAGAGATCAAGGATTAAGCATTTAGAGAGTAAAGGGTAATGTTAGAGAGATCTAATTATTGCTATTTGAGAGGAATAGTCCATGAATTAAAGGAAAATCTAAATTATAATTGAATAAATGAAACCTACAATGCAACCAACGTTCCTAACCATTTTCTCCCATAGTTTCTCAAGTTTTATTTAATTTCAGCAACTTTTTAGTGTAGTGAATTATTGATTTCAAATCTGAATTTTAAATTAAACCAACTTTTTAGTTATAGGATTTATTTCTAATTACATTAAGGTGAAAATATACTAAAAACACAACTCCCTGTGGGACGATATTCGGTCTTCCATAGACTATATTACTCGTTGACCCAATCCACTTGCTGGCAAATCAACAGCTTTTTAAAGATCAAAACCAAAAATCAAAGCTTCATCAATATCAAATCAAAATCAAACATTTCAACACTCAAATCAATGTTTCTAAACATAAGGTTAACATGCAATTACTTGGATTAAATTAAAAAGCATCAAGACCTAAACTTTAAGTCATGGCCGAATTATAAAACTCATAGTTTAGTGTTTTATAAGTTCATTTACTTTTAAAGTTCAAGATCAAGGTATAAATAACACATGCATGAACTCAAATCATCAAAATCATCATCAAATCAACATGAAACACCAAAGATCTTAACTTTATTTTCAACCAAGTTTAAATCGCATTTTTATTTATCAAACAAACTCTTAAACACATCATGGTTCACGGTTTTAAGAAATAAAATTTAACATGCAAATAGATTTACTTCAAACTTCACAAAAATCTCAACAACTTTTAGATCTAGAAGATTTAGTTTGAAAAACTTTAAGATCTCTTATGAAAAACTTTAGCCGAAACATAAAGTCCATAGTTTAGAAATTTACCAGTTCATTTGACTCTTGAAAATTCAAGATCAAAGCTTAAGCATTACATACAATCACAGATCCATGATAAAACTAGACATGCAAGAAGAAATGAAGATAAAAGGCTTAGAAAAATAAAAGCTAACTTTAAACTTCTAGGGTTCTTCGAATCACCCACCCAAATCAAGGTCTTCTAACTCTAAGTTCTTGGATCTTTAAGGAAGGCTTAGGTTTTTGGACTTAGTTTCTTCTTCTTCCTCTCCCTAGCTCATGGCCCTCACTCTCTTTTCTCTCTAATGTTGAGAGCTTGATGTTGCTCTCAACAAAATGTGTTTAGAAATGAAATGAAAAATGAAGGAAAAGAGTGGAAAGTGGACTAAGGCCTAAGGCTTATATAAGCAACTAATGTAATTCCCTTCTTGCCCTTGAATTCGGTCATGAGGTGTGTGTGTGGGAGGGGCAATTTCGGTAATCCTAAAAGACCTACTTGGGGGCCAAGTTTCTATTTTCATTTTCTTTTTATTATATTTCCCTCTTTACTTGGTCATTAAGCAAAGGCTCCATGTAATTTCATCCTATGTCGATACATACACTCACATACCATTCATATATATACAAGTAACACACATACATACACACACACACATACACATACACGTATTACACATATATATGCACACACACACATTATCTTTTTATTTCTTACTCATATTTACTTTAAAACAATATAATCACCAATTCTCGTAATAACACAATTTTATACATCATACATGTATTTTCCTATTCTTTCACTAATTTAATTTTCCATATAGTCCTAAGCATACACACACATAGAAAAATAATTTTCCTTCTTATAAAACCACTCATGCACAAATTCACAATTTCCTTGAAACACAGAAATATCAAATACATAATCCTTTTGTTGAGATACCAGCAAGTGTACTGGGTCAACGTGTAATATAGTCTAGGAAGACCAGATATCGTCCCACAAGGAGTTTGTGAGAATGTTCAATCTACTTTTACCATAATGCAACTAAAAGTAAATCCTATAATTAAAATTCAGATTTGATTAAAATAGATTTGAGATTAAAAACTAAAACTAATTAAATGCTGAAAATTAAAAGAAGTTGTGAGCAGGTAGAGAAGGATTGTTAGGAACGTGGTTTCAATGTATGTTTCGTTTATCTAATTATGAATTATTGTTTTCCCCTAAATCATGAACAAATCCTTAAATTAGTAACTATCAGATCTCTCATGTTTAGTTATCGTTTCTTATTCAATTCATAACCCCCAGTCTCTCAAGTGATTAATTCATTGAATAATAGTTAAGAACAATGGATTTCATAAAAGTTATATAACTACCCAATTGCATCTCTACCCCTGGATCAATTATATTGTTTGATTGGAAAGGCCTATCTAACCCCTAAATCTCTCAATTTGGGGATTAGAAATCCAAAACATAAATTGGCCAGATTCATGCATAACAATTAAATCACAATCAAACACATGATTTAGAAAGGAAACACATTAATTCAATAACTACGTAAACTAATCCATACAAATTCACCAATTCCTAACAAAGGGTTTTAGTTACATGATGAACATTGAAGAACAAGAGAAGAAATAGAAGGATAATACATGATTACCATGGAGAAGCCTTGATCTCTCAACCTTGGATCTTCCCCTCTTCTAAACCTCTCTCTAAACTATTTAATCTCCCTCTCTAAAAGCTTACAAAAAATGCTGAAAAACCTAGTATTTAATGCCTAAAACAATCCCTAATTGAGTCCCAATTAAATCCCCATCAAACTGCATCAAAACGGGCCTGTTTTGGGCCTGTGCAGCGTTCGCGCGCCCCAGGCGCATGGGTTCGGGCGCCCCAGGCGCGCAGGTCTATACAGCAAAATTTCAGCACGCGCGTCCCAGACCGTTTTGGCCGCCCCGGACTCATCCGGACTCCGTTTTACTCCGTTCTTGGACCGTTTCGAAGCTCTTTTCATCCTCTATCCATGTCCATCAATATATTTTGCATTTAAGCTCCATAAGTACCTGAAACATACCAAAAAAGGATCAAAACGTTCAAAGGGTTCAAAACTAAGAACTATTTCTAAGAATTAACAAAAAGTCCTACAAAATACTTGAGAAACAAGCTAAACACATAGTAAAAGGGAGTCTAAATCATATTCAAATCACTATATATTGGACCCAAATAACTCCCCTAAACATAGCAGTTTGCATGTCCCAGGCAAAAGTAAAATAAAATTCTAAACAAAAAACAAACTCCCTAAATCAACATATATACACCTCATCTAAGACTTCGACTCATGACTCCAACACATTATCACAAACTATTTACACAATCACAAACTAGTTAGAGTAACAAACCCAATCAGAACTCAGGACTAGTGAACACTCTCAACCTCTCAAATGTTTCTCTCAAAAGTGTATAAGGGTAATATTTCATTTAAGCACACAAGTTCATCAATGATAAAGTGCTACCATATGCTTGACCATACACCAACATCTCCACTGAAATTATCGATTGCACACAAAAAATCAAAAGGTTTTAATATTGGTTGTAATGGGGCCTGGCTAAAGTGTTAGGTGAGATAAAAAAAAAGGAATAATGAACTAAGGGCTAAATGCAAAAACAAATTCCCCTAGAAATCATGAATAAGCACTAAGTATATTTCAATAAGCACAACTCAATCACAACTTTATTCTTCTTCTCACTTTTCAATTTTAATTCCTCTACTCTCTTCCTTTTCACTTTTATTTAATTTATTTTTTTCTTTTTTTTTAGGAAGAGAAATAGGCACAACACCTTTCACTTTTTCACTTTTGCATTACTTTCCACTTAATTGCTCATTCACTAATTCCTAAGGTACTTTCAAAGAATAATGCAATCAATGCAGGGTACCAAAGAAAAATCATATATCATTATAAGGTTCAAAGTGGGCAACTAAGGGAAAAGGTATCAATGCAAAACATCTGAAGGCCTCAAAAACACATCCTAAGTGCCTTAATCATTTTCATGCATGCAATCAATCATCAATTTTGAAATAGTCACAGGTCAAGTTCTAGAGCACAATCATCAAAGAGAACACACTCATGAAAGAATAGGGGTCTCAATATCAGAATATTTCAATAAAATCCATACCCCTCAATACAAGGCTCAAAACCTCACAGGGCTAAAGTCAGTTCACTAATCACAAGTTCTGAAAGCATTTGTCAAAATAACCAGTTCACAACAGTATTTACAGTTCAATCAAATAGAGTCAAAAGTCAATGAGTCTAAGTCCTAAACTAAGTACGTACATGCATCATCAGAGAAAAAGTCCTAAGGTTAGAAAAATTAATTTCTCTTGCTAAGGAAACAAACCAATACCAATATGGGAGAAAAAATTTAGATCTGAAAAATTTTTATTTTGTATGTCGTCCCCCAAACTTAGATGTTGGCTTGTCCTCAAGCAAACTACTCTAGCCTACACTACAAAATAAAAATAAAAAAAAAAAACTACATCTACGAAAGCGGGACATATTTTTGGTGAGGTACAAGGACTAGAATGGGAAGCTAGAAAAATTCCCCCAAACTGGGTCTGTGGCAGCCCCGCACGCCTGAGGCGCGCGACAGCATGGGCCTGGGGCGCGTGAGGTCTGTACCTCTACTTTTTTCACCGTTGGATATGAAGGTATGATTTTTAGGAAGTTGCTCGTCAAATTTGAGCAAGATCCGACGGTGAACGAAGAAGTTATGGCTGTTTGAAGTTGGGAGAAAATAGCTGAAAAATAGAAAAATGAAGTAGCAGTACCTGTGCATTTCGCTTAAGCGAAAATGTCACAGTTTCAACACCTCAAGGGCTCGCTTAAGCGAGTAGATTTCGCTTGAGCGAAATAGATTACATGGCATCACTGTAAGGACTTCGCTTAAGCGAAAATGCTTCGCTTAAGCGAAAATTCTGCGATCTGCAACACTGAGAACGCATTTTTAAGGGCATTTTCGACATTTCCCCACCCCAAAACCCATTATACACCCCCCAAGCACTCCCTCCCTCACTCATTCGAACCTCCACCCTTCTCCCTCATCTCCTTCCTCTTCCATGGAGCTAGGGCTCTCTCCCTTTCCCTCTCTTCCTCCATTAATGGCCTAACTTAAGCTTTCAAGCTTCAAGGCACCCATGAAGCTCTCTTTTCCCTCTTTCAATTGATAGTTTCATCACCATCCATCATCACTCACTTTCTCCCTCTTCCATGAGTTAGAGTCTCACACCCACCCATCTCTTTCTCTCATCACCTCCATTGAAGGCCATGAGTGAAGCTTGAAGCTCCAAGACCGGCAAGCTCTCCCTCTCTTCTTCCAATCAACATCATCCCTCACTCTCCATCTCTCTCCTTCAAGCATTTGGGGTAAGTTGATTAAGCCTCCCTCTTTCCTTTCAATCCTTCCATTTCCTCCTATGACTTGGGTATTTGTGTTATCATTACTCATTATTATTATTACTATTGTTTCTTGCCTCAATGTTTCAAGAACAACTTGGGGCCTCATACTCTTGGAAGCTCCGAACCATATAGGATAGGAGGGGAGCTCATAAAGCTACTCAATTTAGCGTATTGTTGGGCTCTGACATTTCTCCAACCAACCATTGCGAACATTGGACTCGATCGACAACCCTCCTGCATTAGGACTCCTAACCCGGTTAAGGTTCACTCTATCCATTTATTTTAAGGTAAGGGGTTTATTGCCGCACGGTGGTTGTGTAACTAGTATGTGTGTGCGTGTTGAGACTAATTGGTTTGTGTAGTTGATATTAGGAATTGATATTTATGAATTATAATATGAATTGATGATTTATTGTGCTAAGTGATTAATTGATATGTATGTCCTGATAATTATGTGGTGACTTTCTAAATGCTAATTGAAGCCATGAATTAGGTGTAATTGTTAAAAGTATAAGAATGATATGTATGTACTAAATTATGTGAATTAATTGGATAATGACATGTATTATAATATAATTATTAAATAGATTGAATGGTGTATGTATGTTGTATTTAGAGATTTATTGAAACCGGAAAGGAGTGAACGGAGGAGTGAGCCTTGGATTTAGTAGTAGCACATAGATAAAGACTTAAGGGAAATAAATTGGGAAAAATAGGAAGTGTATTGAGAAATGATAGTGAGTTAATTATATGGAAATAGATTAGTTGGTGTAGAAGAGGAAAATAGGAAAATGAGAGTAGAAGAAAAAGGTGTTAGGCGAGGGCGGATTAAAATTGATAAAAAGGAAAAGAATAAAAAGGAAAAGAATAAAAAGAAAAGAAAAAGAGAATATTGGTATGCGGTTTGGACCCTAGAAGGCATACGGTGGGGTGCAGTAAGCTGGTGCGCAACACCTGCAATAAGTCGCGAGCTGCTTCGTGTGCAGGGGTTGAGTTAGACGTGCGGCCTTTGGGGATCTGTACGCATCGGTAAGTCAACACCGGGATGGGTCACAGTGGCAAACTCGCATAGCCGAGGATTTTGTGGTATTCAGGCCATGTTAGACACACTCTCGGGCGCAGGAAACGTAAGCCGCTTTGGAAGAGTGTGGAGTGGTTGAGAAAGACGTGCGGCCTTTGGGGATCCGTACGCATCCGTAAGTCGTACCCGGGATGGGACGCAATAGTGAAACCACAAAGATCCCGAAAAAGTAAAAAGAAATGAAACGAATGAAAGGAAAAGAATGAAATGAAAAGAATGAAATAAAAAGAAACAAAAAGAAGGAAGTTGAGAATGTGATGAAAGAGATGGAGAAGTGAGAGATAGGGATTAGAATTAGTCAGCGTAGTCAAATAGAAAGAATGTGAGTAGAAGTAGGAGTGGGAAAAGAATTGAGGGTCTAAGAAGAGGTGAGAGTAGAAAGCTAAGTGAACGGAAATAGAATAGGAGTTGACATGAATTAGGAAATGTGAATAATTTGGAGATGTTTGTGTTTGCAGTGGATAGGTGATTGGGCGTGACATATTTGTATTGTTTGGTTAATTGCTAATTGTGTATGACTTGGCATGTATTATGCATTACTAGTTCGTGCAATTCTCACCCTTACAACCACTACAGGTACAGGTTGAGTTTGCAGACATTGAGGCTGAGCAGGAGTACACTTCCCACAGGAAGTGTGAAATCGAGTCATTTTATTAATTTGAGTCAACCGGGCCATATTCGCGTATTTGATGTATTTGGATAATTATGAATTATGTATGTATTTCCAATGTATATTTTGGGAAAATGATGGCCCGGGGTATTTAGTTTTATTTGCAAAAGTTTAAAAGTTTCTACTTTAATATTTGATGTTAAAAGAGTCTAAGTCTTATATATATTATATCTGGCTGTCTGGTTGTTATTGAAAACTGTTTAAAACAGGTTACAGGTCAAAACTAAATTTTGGGAAAGTCATAAAAACAGAGGAGACTGAAAGTGCAACAAGGAAAGCTTTATTTTGATGAAGACAAAGTGCCAAGGAAATCAACAACAACAACCATTTTAGGAGTCTTACCTTTTCCCGCTCCCTTGTAATATTTTATATTTATGATTGAGTGTGGGTGGTAGACTTAGGATTCTTTACTCAAGCAATTATGAGTTAGTTAGCATGAATACTAGTTAAGCTAAAGCTTAGAAAGGGACTAGGTGAATTGGAAAATCATATTTGACATTATTCTTTAAGAAAGTAGCAGTGACTACTCGAGTAGTTTGTGCACTACTCGAGTATCCTGCAAAAGGGAAAATTGGCTTGCTCACTGTTTCTCCTCACTACTCGAGTAGTCACTGATTATGAATCTGAGTCTCATGATTATGAAGAATTATATAATGCTTATGTTGAAATGCATAAAGAATTCAAGAAACTTGCTAAATTAAATGACAAAGGAAAAAGAGCTATTTTGAAATATAAAGAGCAAGTCTTGAATTTAGAAAAATGCATTGATGAGCTAAATAGTAAAAATGAAGCACTACAACAAAGTATTGATTATTTGAAAATTCAAGAAATCCCTCCTTGTGAAAGTTGCAAAAGTCATGAACATGATGTTACAATTTTGAAAAACACTATTGCAACTTTATCAAGAAGTGATCAAAGAGTAAATCAACTTCTCGAAAATCAAAGGAACAATACAAATAAAACCGGCTTAGGATACATGAATGCCAATAAAAAGAATTTTAGAAAAGTTGGTTCTTTCTCAAATGTCAATTATTCTAAAAAGCCAACTTGCTTTTATTGTGGCATTCATGGACACACCTCAAATATTTGTAGAATTAAATCTCATGGTGTGCCTAACGGTTATTATGTTTGGATTGTGAAAGATGAAAATCCCGATAAGCCCTAAACAATTTGGGTACCCTCAAGCAAAACTTAACTTTATCAAGTACTTTTGAAGGGCTATGTGCTAAAATGTTTCTTTTTAATTGCCTCTTCATAAGTATATTTGTTTTAGGGGGAGAAAAGTTTTTTTTTATCGGGCTATAAATAAGTGCTATCATTGCTCATAATCCAACAAGTGTTATTATGTTCTTCCTATTGCATATTGCTCTTAATTTAGGCTCCTTTTTTATCATGCCAAAAGGGGGAGAAATGGTGTTGTTGTTTATGTTGTGCAGGTTTCTGATGGTGCATACATTCAGGGGGAGTATGTAAAATCAACAAGCATTTGTCATCATCAAAAAGGGGGAGACTGAAAGTGCAACAAGGAAAGCTTTATTTAGATGAAGACAAAGTGCCAAGGAAATCAACAACAACAACCATTTTAGGAGTCTTACCTTTTCCCGCTCCCTTGTAATATTATATATTTATGATTGAGTGTGGGTGGTAGACTTAGGATTCTTTACTCAAGCGATTATGAGTTAGTTAGCATGAATACTAGTTAAGCTAAAGCTTAGAAAGGGACTAGGTGCCTTGGAAAATCATATTTGACATTATTCTTTAAGAAAGTAGCAGTGACTACTCGAGTAGTTTGTGCACTACTCGAGTAGCCGGGAAAAGGGAAAATTAGCTTGCTCACTGTTTCTCCTCACTACTCGAGTAGTCAGTTGACTAATCGATTAATTCTCAATTATTCGATTAGTTGATGGACTAATCGAGTAGTCTGAGAAACAGTAAGTCCACCAATTGTCTCACTACTCGAGTAGTGGATCGACTACTCGAGTAGTACGTATCAGATCTGTCAGTATTTTAATTCTAATATGGCTGTTGAAGAGGCAATCAAGGGAGAATCTTTCCTAATCAGTTTTCTCAAGCTCCTCCCTGATTCTGGCGATTTGAAAACACATTATAAGGATTACCTCTTCAACAAGAGCAACACACTGATCTTGAGCAAAAATGTTTTTAAAACCTTGCACACAAAAGAACAATTGATCCAATCCCTTTCTAAGAAGCAATCTCATTCTAGTATTCTAAATTTCTTACTCATTGTAAATTGAGATTGTTTGGGGCCGCTTCGCTGTGATCTGATTTCTCCATTGAAGAAAGGAAGGATCTCTTGAAGGTTTCAAGAGGATATTTTCTGAAAGGGAGAAGGTGTTCTTGAAGGTTTCAAGAAGCTCTCTTTGTGGAAGGTTGAAGAGGTTCTTCAACAGAGAATCAATTCAAATTGGGGTAGACTTCAAGAGTTTGGTACACTCTTGAAAGGGATAGGTGTGATAGAGTGAGGTTCACTTGTATCTCCTATTGTAACCATTTTGAAATGATTTTAGTAGACACTCCCTAAGGTTTAGGGGGGACTGGACGTAGCTCTCAAGTGGGTAGAGAGTGAACCAGTATAATAATTCCATGTGTCTATCTTTTATTGCTTTCGTTAATTTTAGTTATTTAATCTTTCTTCAGAACCTTAAGTTAGCAAATCATTCGCTTCTGTTCTTGGTTTCGTGTTAGCGAAATCCCTATTTTGAAAACTCAGTTCACTGTCTGAATTTACACGTACTACTCGAGTAGTCTCTGAACTAATCGAGTAGTTCATTCATTTTTGGACAGAAAATTAATTTTATTTTAAAACAGTAAGCGTATTATTTGTGAATATCAATTTCATTCGAAAAGTTAGTATCGTTACTTCAATTTACTTTTCACCCCCCCTCTACTAAATTGTTAGGCCGCTTGTTGGTTTCCAACAAGTGGTATCAAAGCTCGGTCGAAAGATCGAGTGTAAAAACTTTTTCGAAATGATCCTTAAGGAAACCATGGGCTCTAACAATCCTTTTGGAGTGGAAGGCTCTTCAATAAACCGTCCTCCACTATTTAATGGTGAAGGATACGCTTATTGGAAAGCGAGGATGAAAATATTTATTGAAGCAATTGATATTGATGTTTGGGATGCAATTGAAAATGGTCCCTATATACCTAGAAGAAAAATAAATGATGAAGTTGTAGAAATTCCTAAGGCAAGTTGGAATGATGATGACAAAAAGAAAGTTTCCTATGATTTGAAAGCTAAAAACATCATCACGTCCGCCTTGTCTTATGATGAGTTCTTCAGAGTTTCACATTGTAAAAATGTGAAACAAATGTGGGACGTTCTACAACTTACTCATGAAGGGACAAGCGAGGTTAGAAGGGCTAGATTAAATACATTAATGCATGAATATGAGTTATTTCGCATGCTCCCAAATGAGTCAGTTAATGACATGCAAAAGCGATTTACTCATATCATAAATCATCTCATTGCACTTGGAAAAACATTTTTAACTATGAAGTTATTAACAAAGTATTGAGATGTTTAAGCAGGGAATGGCAACCCAAGGTCACAGCTATCATGGAGTCAAAAGTTTAGACACCTTGGACCTTGCAACCCTCTTTGGAAAAATAAGGGAATCGGATAACTAGGAGATGGAGCTAGGACGTCTAACTTTACCTGAGGAGTCGGATAAGAAAAATAAGGGAATCGCACTAAAGACCACCACAAAATCAACTAAGGTATGTGATGATTCCTCTAGCTCTAGTAATGACTCTGAATCAAGTTTAGATGATGAAAGTTTTCAAAAACTTGCAAAGAGGTTCTGTAAATGTTTTAAAAATAAAAATGAATTAAAAAGAATAAAGGAACCTAAGGACTCCTACCATAGAAATTGTTCTTCAAAAGATAAAATTAAATGTCATGAATGTGGTAAGAGAGGACACATAAGACTTCATTGTCCTGAGTATCTTAAGAGACATAAATATGAAAAGAAAAAGGGCAAAAGAGCCTACATAGTGTGGGATGCACCGGATGAAAACAAAGAGACAAGCTCAAGCACATCAAGTGATGAGGAAGAAGCCAATCTTTGCTTGGTGAGTAGATTTGATGAAGGCGCATCATCAAGTTTCATTTCAAGTAAGCAAGGAACCGAGGTAAATTCCGATTCCGAATCTGAGTCGCATGATTATGAAGAATTATATAATGCTTATGTTGAAATGCATAAAGAATTCAAGAAACTTGCTAAATTAAATGACAAAGGAAAAAGAGCTATTTTGAAATATAAAGAGCAAGTCTTGAATTTAGAAAAATGCATTGATGAGTTAAATAGTAAAAATGAAGCACTTCAACAAAGTATTGATTATTTGAAAATTCAAGAAATCCCTCCTTGTGAAAGTTGCAAAAGTCATGAACATGAAGTTACAATTTTGAAAAACACTATTGCAACTTTATCAAGAAGTGATCAAAGAGTAAATCAACATCTCGAAAATCAAAGGAACAATACAAATAAAACCGGCTTAGGATACATGAATGCCAATAAAAAGAATTTTAGAAAAGTTGGTTCTTTCTCAAATGTCAATTATTCTAAAAAGCCAACTTTCTTTTATTGTGGCATTCATGGACACACCTCAAATATTTGTAGAATTAAATCTCATGGTGTGCCTAACGGTTATTATTTTTTTTAGGTAAATAAAAAATTTTATTAACCCACACACACATATACAACCAAGCAACCCCCTAAAACTTATGCCACCTTCTAGGAAGGGTTCATAAGCTTAAGGGATAGTCCAAAACAAAAAACAAAAAGCCTAATCAATTTCTCTAATAATTCTATCAACTAAAGTCCTATTTGACCATGAACTAAAGTCAACAAAATACAAAGAAAATCTAAGAGCAATCTCCCTTCTTAAAATGATAAAAACTTGATCTGGACGCTGACTTTGATTCTTGAACAGGTGCCTATTACGCTCCAGCCAAATGTGATACACAACAGCCACCATAGCCCCGTACACCACCCGTCTCCTGGTGCGGTCTTTAAACGAATGGCGTAGCCATCTGCACCAGGAATCAAACCTCATGTGCGCACAAAAAAGGCAACACCAATGACAGACCAATTCCAAAAGCTGGCTGCTCCAAGGACACTCAAAATACAAGTGATCTCTAGACTCCATTGCAGATTGACAAAGCTCACAAATGGGGTTCAATGACATGAAAGAAGCCATGATATCCTTGGTTCGAAGCCTGTCTTTCACCACCAACCACATTATAAAACAATGTTTCTGCACTGATGTTGGATTCCAAACCAAGCGGTACAGGGGAAAACTTTCTTGATCACCAAGCAAAATCTTATAACCCTGTCGAATTGTATATGAGACACCTTGAACTCCCATCCAAAGGTCATTAATATAACCAGCTCTCAGCTTATCACGAGCCTTCAATATCTGAGTCCAATGCCAACTTGAGTTTGAAGAATTACAAGTCCACAAATCACAGTGCCTTAAATACACAGAACTGATCCACCTCACCCAAAGGACATATTTTTTGCTAGCTAAGTCCCAAACTTGTTTCCCAATGGCTGCTAGATTCCATATCTGAATATTTTGGAATCCAAGACCTCCAAAACGCTTCTGCTTGCATACCTGATTCCAAGCAACAGCAGCCCGAGGACAACCTGCTTGATTCAGGCCCCATAAGAAGTCCCTACACTTCTTATCAATCTCTTTCACAATTTTCTTAGGAATGATGAACACTGTGGCCCAATACACATGAAGAGATAGCAAAACAGAATTCACAAGCTGCATCCTTCCTTGATAAGATTGATTTCTTGTATGCCAAGAAATCAATCTCTTAGTGATTCTATCCACCAGAAATTGGCAAGAATGACAAGACCATTTTCGAGCAGTGAGAGGCATGCCCAAGTACTTAAAAGGAAAAGCACCCATGGAAAAACCTGAAACATCAACCAAAGCCTGCTTCACCTGATTATCAACTCCATCCATAAAGATTTGAGAGTTCTGAGGATTAGCAAACAGACCTGAGCTCATAGAAAACTGATGAAAAGCCTCAGTTAAAGTCTTAACACTATCAACATCCCCTCTACAAAATAACAAGAGGTTATCTTCAAAAGCCAAATTGATCAAACCAGTCTCTCTGCATAAGGGGTGGAAGCGAAACCTGGACTGAGAAATAGCAGCCTTCAATTTCCTGGTCAACATATCCATGGCAATTACAAAAATTAAAGGGGACATTGGGTCCCCTTGCCTGATGCCCCTTGAACTTCTAAACAACTCACTTTTATGACCATTAACCAAGATTCTAAAAGAAGCAGAAGTGATGCATTCCATAACCCACCCTATAAATTTCACAGGAAACTTGAGAGCAGCGAGCATATTCTGGATAAAATCCCAACTAATAACATCATATGCTTTTTTAATGTCAACCTTCATAAAACATCTAGGAGATACATTTTTCCTTCCATAGAGTCTCATTAATTCCTGACTAATTAATACATTATGGACAATACTTCTCCCATTGACAAAAGCAGCTTGATTGTCAGAGATCAGGTCAGGCAATACTCTCTGCAGTCTAGCACACATTACCTTAGTAATACATTTATAAATTGTATTACATAAAGCAATAGGTCTATAATCAGCTACAGAATTAGCACAATCATGCTTTGGAATTAAAACAAGCTCAGTAGCATTAACTTCTCTCAACAGCTTACCAGTTTTGAAAAATTCTTGCACTGCATCAATACAAGCTCTACTGATCACTGGCCAAGAACTTTTGAAAAAACCTGCACCAAAACCATCAGGTCCTGGAGATTTATCTCTGTGCATTGCCATGAAGCTCTGTGTGATCTCCTCTTCAGTAACTGCCCTGATCAAACAAAGCTGCTGGGAAACAGATAAGGTCATGCCCTGATTCACCTCATAGTCTGAAAAATTCCATTCAGTGACATTGCCCCTCAATAGATTTTTATAAAACAGAAGAAAAGCTCTTTCAATATCAGCCTGCTCATTCCATAAGTTGCCAGCCTCATCAGTAACTGAAAGAATTCTGTTCCTATACCTCTTAGCTTTGATTACAGCATGAAAATAACTGGAATTCTGATCCCCATCCTTAAGCCAATGCTCCTTAGCCTTCTATTTCAGAAACAAAATAGCTGCATCTGACACCTTACTAAACTCCTGCCGTGCTTCCTTTTCAGTCTTCTGCTAACTCAAATTCTGAGGGTCCTGGGCAAGATCACTTTGAGCCCTAAGTAAGCACTCTCTACAAGCTATCTCTCTCTTATCAATGTCATGGAATTTAGTGGAATTGAGAATCCTCAAAGGCTCATGCAACCCCTGAAGCATACGCATCAACTTGAACATATTAGTCCCTTGCACTTTACAAATCCAGTGTTGTCTAATGATGCTCAGATAGTCAGGATCAATGGTTAACATATTAAAGAATTTGAAACTCCCCTTCCTTCTGCTAACATTATGATTCCAAGTCACCACAGCAGGAGAATGATCAGAAATGCTCTCATTATGAAAGGTGGTTTCTGTCTCAGGCCAACAATTCATCCATGCAGAATTAATCAAAGCTCTGTCAAGTTTTCTCAAGATACGATCAGCTCCCTCTTGCTTATTATTCCAAGTATACACACACCCCTTATATTTCATATCCAAGAGGTTACATGAATTAACACAATCCCTAAAAGGACTGATATGTTGCATCTCCACTGCCTGCCCCCCAACCTTTTCTTCTGGCTCTAAAATAGAATTAAAATCCCCTATAACCAGCCAAGGGATAACAATACTACTACTTAACTGACAGATTAAGTTCCAAAGATGTTGCCTCTCCTCTAGATCATTGGATCCATAAACAAAAGAGACCTGAAACTCCAAATTTCTATGCTTATGCTTAACCAAGCAATGCACCAGTTGACTGCTACTATTCACAATAGTAACATCAAACATGTCAAGCTTCCAGGCTACCCATGTCCTGCCAAGATAATGATGCTCCAGATTTATGTAAGAGCCCCAACCAGGCACTACACAGTTCCTCACATAATCATAAGAAGATGCTCTTAATTTATTCTCTAAAATAGCAATAATTCCTACACTATACTCATTAATCAACCATTTAACTTCCCTTTGTTTACGAGGGTGGTTGATCCCCCGAATGTTCCAACATGCCAAACTATCCATGATTAGGTTGCAGGCTAGAGCCAACACTGTTATGCTTTCCATGTCTAGTCTGAGCCTTACTCCTTGTTTTAATAGGAGTCCAAGCATCATGATCATCCTCTTGTCGTTCAGTCCCAGCAGATTCCACCAAGTCTACACCAGGCACATTAGAATCAGCAGCACCAGATTGAACAATAGCACCAGCCTTACAACCTGCAACCTTTTCACCAGCAGAATTGGCCATAGCATTAGTGTCATGAATCACCACCACCTCCTCCTCTATCAAGTCTTTCACCAACTCAGAAGCAGTATCCTGATTTTCCTCTGGAATAATTACATTTTCCAGATCCCTTTTAAGTCTCAATCTGCTATCCAAGTCTTCAACCTCCTCTCTTGTTGGCCTCTTTTTTTTCCATCCAAACCTGCTTAGACTTCTTCCTGTAATTTTTACTATCGTGACCATACATACTACATGTCGCATAGAGCACAGGCTTCCACTCATAAACAACTTTCTGAGTCACCACATTCTCTTTCTCATCCTCAAAGAAGACCTCTTCAGGAAGAATAGAAGGATTAACTTCCACAAGAACTCATGCGAAATTTATCCTATTTCTTTCTTTAGTAACTTGATCAACCATAATAGGTGTGCCTATCAAGCTAGCAATCTTACTCAAGGCCTTATCCCCCCAGAATTTTACTTTCAATCCTGGCAACTGAATCCAAACAGGAACACAGTCTAAAAAACTCCTTGTAATCGGCCGTCCAGTCCAAGGTGCTATGATTAATGGTTTTTTTTCAAAATGGAACACTCCAATGTCCAACACCTTGTCTCTGCCATCCATAGAATTAAATCTAACAATCACTGTGCCATCCTCGTTCATAAGGACCTTATCAATCCCAAATTGTCCCCAAGCCTTCTTAAGAAATCCTTGTAAAACAGCATACGGAGGTCTAGCACCTAATACATAGCACACAACTGACTGCTGCCAATACTTCACTTCATCTGCTACATCATCACTGTCAATCTTTCCAATAGGTATTCCTTCTTTGAGATTTGGTTTGACAAATCTCAATTTATCACCTGCATTACGAAGCTTCGATATGTCAAAAGAATCCTACACCGAAACCCTTTTAGGCGCACCATCATCATATGTGATCTGCACTGGCTGTGAATTATTTGTATCAACTGGTGTTGACTGGGAAGCCACAACATTCTCCTTTTCCATTGCCTGAGAAGACATCATACCACCATCATTCTCCTTAATTGCTTTTCCTTTGACTCTATCACGTATTAATTCCAGGCCATGCATCAACGAGTCGAGTTGCTTGGGAGTCAAGGCATCAATCGTTTCTAAATCTTCCTCATCAAGCTGAGTTAAATCAAAAGCATGCGTATGTTTCTCCAAGGTAGACGAACAAGAAGGCTTAGATGGAAGAGACGAGGGAGACATGGGACGCCTCCCCCTCTTTTTGGCCATTACGGCAGCGCCGGCAAGAACAGCCGCGAGAAAGAGGGGAAAACCCTAAGAGAGAAACCCTAGCCACTATAAAATTTGGTTTTCCCTAACGGTTATTATGTTTGGATTGTGAAAGATGAAAATCCCGATAAGCCCAAAACAATTTGGGTACCCTCAAGCAAAACTTAACTTTATCAAGTACTTTTGAAGGGCTATGTGCTAAAATGTTTCTTTTTAATTGCCTCTTCATAAGTATATTTGTTTTAGGGGGAGAAAAGTTTTTTTTTATCGGGCTATAAATAATCAAGTGCTATCATTGCTCATAATCCAACAACAGTTATTATGTTCTTCCTATGGCATATTGCTCTTAATTTAGGCTCCTTTTTGATCATGCCAAAAGGGGGAGAAATGGTGTTGTGGTATATGTTGTGCAGGTTTCTGATGGTGCATACATTCAGGGGGAGTATGTAAAATCAACAAGCATTTGTCATCATCAAAAAGGGGGAGACTGAAAGTGCAACAAGGAAAGCTTTATTTTGATGAAGACAAAGTGCCAAGGAAATCAACAACAACAACCATTCTAGGAGTCTTACCTTTTCCCGCAACCTTGTAATATTTTATATTTATGATTGAGTGTGGATGGTAGACTTAGGATTCTTTACTCAAGCGATTATGAGTTAGTTAGCACGAATACTAGTTAAGCTAAAGCTTAGAAAGGGACTAGGTGCCTTGGAAAATCATATTTGACATTATTCTTTAAGAAAGTAGCAGTGACTACTCGAGTAGTTTGTGCACTACTCGAGTAGCCTACAAAAGGGAAAATTGGCTTGCTCACTGTTTCTCCTCACTACTCGAGTAGTCAGTTGACTAATCGATTAATTCTCAATTAATCGATTAGTTGATGGACTAATCGAGTAGTCTGAGAAACAGTAAGTCCACCAATTGTCTCACTACTCGAGTAGTGCATCAACTACTCGAGTAGTACGTATCAGATCTGTCAGTATTTTAATTCTAATACGGTTGTTGAAGAGGCAATCAAGGGAGAATCTTTCCTAATCAGTTTTCTCAAGCTCCTCCCTGATTCTGGCGATTTGAAAACACATTATAAGGATTACCTCTTCAACAAGAGCAACACACTGATCTTGAGCAAAAATGTTTTGAAAACCTTGCACACAAAAGAACAATTGATCCAATCCCTTTCTAAGAAGCAATCTCATTCTAGTATTCTAAATTTCTTACTCATTGTAAATTGAGATTGTTTGGGGCCGCTTCGCTGTGATCTGATTTCTCCATTGAAGAAAGGAAGGATCTCTTGAAGGTTTCAAGAGGATCTATTGTGAAAGGGAGAAGGTGTTCTTGAAGGTTTCAAGAAGCTCTCTTTGTGGAAGGTTGAAGAGGTTGTTGAACAGAGAATCAATTCAAATTGGGGTAGACTTCAAGAGTTTGGTACACTCTTGAAAGGGATAGGTGTTATAGAGTGAGGTTCACTTGTATCTCCTATTGTAACCATTTTGAACTGATTTTAGTAGACACTCCCTAAGGTTTAGGGGGGACTGGACGTAGCTCTCAAGTGGGTAGAGAGTGAACCAGTATAATAATTCCCTGTGTCTATCTTTTATTGCTTTCGTTAATTTTAGTTATTTAATCTTTCTTCAGAACCTTAAGTTAGCAAATCATCCGCTTCTGTTCTTGGTTTCGTGTTAGCGAAATCCCTATTTTGAAAACTCAGTTCACTGTCTGAATTTACACGTACTACTCGAGTAGTCTCCGAACTAATCGAGTAGTTCATTCATTTTTGGACAGAAAATTAATTTTATTTTAAAACAGTAAGCGTATTATTTGTGAATATCAATTTCATTCGAAAAGTTAGTATCGTTACTTCAATTTACTATTCACCCCCCCTCTACTAAATTGTTAGGCCGCTTGTTGGTTTCCAACAGAGACTCTGTCCGATTTTCCGGAAAAAATTATAATAAGTATTTTCATTAAAAAGAAATTTTTAAATCCATATTTTCAAAATAGGTAGAATAAAATAGGTTGTTACATTTATGGTAGCAGAGCGTTTTGTCCTCGGCCTCAGAGTGAGAATTACTCTATTGGTTCACTCACCAAGAGAGTGACCAATGTCTTGTGTCAAGTATAGGTACATATATAAGTACATACACTACAATAATTATACTTTCTAGAATAACATTTAATGGTGTATGCATATCTGTGCATTTATTTTTGATTCCTCCAGGTACTAAGCATTATGGCGGGTAGTGGCAGTGACAATGTTAGGATCACTGCCAACATAGGAGGATCGGTTCATACAAACCAGGGGCAAGCTAAGTTAGTACCCACAAATACTCCCATGGTGGCAGGAAGTGACAAGGCACCACAGGCACTACAGGACATAGCCTTGTCAGATACTCAGTGGCTAGCAGAGTTCCGGTGGAATAATCCTCCGAAGTTCAAGGGTAGCGATGACATGGCGAAAGCACTAGGATGGCTACAGGAAATCGAGAGGATTATCCGTGCTATGACACCCCCAATGGAGCAAATGGTCATTATGGTAGGGCATGCACTTATCGGAGAAGCCGCATACTGGTGGAGTCAAGAAAGAAGGATGTTGGAGGCATATAAGCAAGAGGTGTCCTGGAGAGTGTTCAGAACTAAATTCCTGGCGAGGTACTCTCCAGAGGTGATTTGCAGGGAAAAGGAAGACGCCTTCCTAAATTTGACTCAAGGGGACATGAGCGTAACAGAGTACACCAACCTATTTGAGGATCTTATCCAGTATGCCTCAAGCTACACTGGGGCTGATGAGAAGACGAAGTGCATCAAATTTGAAGCGGGACTTCGTGGAGATATAAGGACCCTCTTGGAGAATCGTAAAGTCAGGAAACTTGCTCAACTGCTGGACTTGGCCCGAACATGGGAGAAAAACTTAGAAATGTCTGCTGGTGGAAGACACAAGGTTCGGAAAGTAACGGACCGCAGCAAAGGAAAAGGACTAGCTCAGACATCAGGTCCACAAGCCAACACTCGCACTAGAGAAGCAGCTCCCAGAGTTAAGAACCAGAGTGCGACAGTTCCCACTGACCAACCATCATGTCAGATTTGTGGAAAATCTCATCGAGGTGTGTGCCGATACAAGAATCGTATAGTGAAAGATAGCTTATGCTTTCATTGCGAACAACCGGGACACTTTGTTGCAAATTGTCCCCACATCACTCCATGGAAAGTAGTGAGTGTACTGCAGAGGCAACAGGCGAAGGGAAATCCATCCGGACAAATAGGAGAAGCGTACATCATGGACAAAGCAGCAGGACTGGACATGGATGATCCAAGCGAAGGTGCGTGTTATTTTGAAGTAACACTTTGCTAAAGAATCAACTCATGGAGAGCCTAGAATTACTTTCAATTAGGACTATTTCCTAAATTCTAAACTTCTCTTTTCTTTCAGTAGTAAGATCTCCTAGAGTATTTCCTTAGTAATTATATTCCGACTATTTCACAACGAGATACTAAGAGACATACCCGGAACATCCTTCCCATTCTTTCACCTAAGTAACCGTGAAAGACTATAGAAAAATTACCCATGAAGTTACAGCTTTAATAAACACCCAATCCAGTGTTGGTGTTGTCATTTGATAAAGTGTAAGGTCGAGATTAGCTATCCTTCTCTTACATCCGTTGAAAGACAATACTATCATACAAGGGAACGCGATGATGTGCTGTTGATAGAGGTGAGATTGGGATTAGCTACCCCAGTTTCGCATTTATTGACAGATGACAACATTGCAAATCTAGAAGAACGTGATGATGTGCTGTTACTAGATGAAGGATTGGGACTAGCTACCCCGGTCCTTGAATTTATTGGCGGATATATCATTGCAAATCTCTCAAATCTGATTAGAACCATTGACATAGGAATTCCGACCTGAAGAAGGTCAAATCGAGTTCAAGCTCACTAGAAATCTTGTGGAAATTCGTTACAAGCGATCGTGCGACAAATCTACCCATGACAATCCTCTCTAGTATAGGAGCATAGAGAGATGTAAGTACGTGAAGCCGCCATATCTTAGAAAACCCAACAAGTAGTTCATCCAATCTTGTTGTCCGAACCCGTCACCTAATCGAAAAGTAGAACCACTAATTCTTAACATCTGTTCAGCTACCCCTTGGTATCGATCTACGTAGGTATGTTGATACTAAGTAGGGGAGAACCTTATAGTCCTACCCGAAACCCATCCGAGTGATGATAAAAAATGAGAACGACAGCCGAGCAGAACTGGAACGTAAACTACCTTAGTGGACCCATAGAAATATCAAAACCGAAAACGGGTGAGATGTCGAACACCCGCTGTTATCTCTTCCCACACTCTGGAAAGGTATAGCAGACTTGCACAGGCCACCAATATCTCTCAATCTTGATGATGACATTGTGTCGGACATCAACCCAACTCTTAACAATGTTATTTTCATCAATGGTTGTCCAAGACCATTGTTCTTAAAAACCTTACGTAAATCGCTAAGAGGATCACTGGGAACTGGTAGAGAACCAACCTCGAACAAGTTAGGATAAATCCGAACAAACACGGAACTGAGAAGTAGAATTAGACCTTGGCCCCTATTCCCAAGTAGAAACCAATCTTAGCTTTTTCGAGACGAAGCGGAGCTAAGAAGCGAGTAAGCTGGAATGACAATGAAATAGGATTTGGATGAAGTCAAGTTGAATGTCGGAGTGACTTTTGCTAAATTCGAGCAAGGAAATGAAGTGCTAGGAATTCTTCAAGTGTTGTGATTAGGAGAACTGCAACCTGACAACAATGCCATTCTTAGAGTCTCAGGACTTTATATTGTGGCCCGAATGACTAAAAAGCTTGGGTTGCACACTTAGAAGAATAAACAGGAGTTTGATTAAAAGGGAGTGAACATTTTAGGGAACGAGCGAGAGTTGTGGCAATTAAGTCTCTTGGACGAAGACCGAGTAGGGGAGTAAATGACGAAGAGATGCAAGGTTGTTATACATTAATTCCCAAGGGTTTGTTATCTCCCTAGATTACTCAATGAAATTTCGGGGACGAAATTCAAATAAGTAGGGGAGAAATGTAACATCCCAAATTTTAAATCTAAGTGCAAATGAATTAATAACAGTTTGAGATAATTGAGATAATAATAATAATACCATAAATAGGTATTAAAATAAGTGTCCAAGCATTAGAGAAGATAAATAATAATAATATTGGTTTAGGAAAAGAAAGGAGCATTAAATTGGAATTAGGAACAGGCCAGAAAAATAGATAATTCGGTACTAAAACATAACATAGGGTAGAAAATCAAAATAAAAGATTTAGGACTCAAAACGAAATTTCCACCGTTGGATTTGAAGGTATGATTTTTAGGAAGTTGCTCGTCAAATTTGAGCAAGATCCGACGGTGAACGAAGAAGTTATGGCTGTTTGAAGTTGGGAGAAAATAGCTGAAAAATAGAAAAATGAAGTAGCAGTACCTGTGCATTTCGCTTAAGCGAAAATGTCACAGTTTCAACACCTCAAGGGCTCGCTTAAGCGAGTAGATTTTGCTTGAGCGAAATAGGTTACATGGCATCACTGTAAGGACTTCGCTTAAGCGAAAATTCTGCGATCTGCAACACTGAGAACACGTTTTTAAGGGCATTTCCGACATTTCCCCACCCCAAAACCCATTATACACCCCCCAAGCACTCCCTCCCTCACTCATTCGAACCTCCACCCTTCTCCCTCATCTCCTTCCTCTTCCATGGAGCTAGGGCTCTCTCCCTTTCCCTCTCTTCCTCCATTAATGGCCTAACTTAAGCTTTCAAGCTTCAAGGCACCCATCAAGCTCTCTTTTCCCTCTTTCAATTGATAGTTTCATCACCATCCATCATCATTCACTTTCTCCCTCTTCCATGAGTTAGAGTCTCACACCCACCCATCTCTTTCTCTCATCACTTCCATTGAAGGCCATGAGTGAAGCTTGAAGCTCCAAGACCGGCAAGCTCTCCCTCTCTTCTTCCAATCAACATCATCCCTCACTCTCCATCTCTCTCTTTCAAGCATTTGGGGTAAGTTGATCAAGCCTCCCTCTTTCCTTTCAATCCTTCCATTTCCTCCTATGACTTGGGTATTAGTGTTATCATTACTCATTATTATCATTACTATTGTTTCTTGCCTCAATGTTTCAAGAACAACTTGGGGCCTCATACTCTTGGAAGCTCCGAACCATATAGGATAGGAGGGGAGCTCATAAAGCTACTCAATTTAGCGTATTGTTGGGCTCTGACATTTCTCCAACCAACCATTGCGAACATTGGACTCGATCGACAACCCTCCTGCATTAGGACTCCTAACCCAGTTAAGGTTCACTCTATCTCATTTATTTTAAGGTAAGGGGTTTATTGCCGCACGGTGGTTGTGTAACTAGTATGTGTGTGCGTGTTGAGACTAATTGGTTTGTGTAGTTGATATTAGGAATTGATATTTATGAATTATAATATGAATTGATGATTTATTGTGCTAAGTGATTAATTGATATGTATGTCCTAATAATTATGTGGTGACTTGCTAAATGCTAATTGAGACCATGAATTAGGTGTAATTGTTAAAAGTATAAGAATGATATGTATGTACTAAATTATGTGAATTAATTGGATAATGACATGTATTATAATATAATTATTAAATAGATTGAATGGTGTATGTATGTTGTATTTAGAGATTGATTGAAAACGGAAAGGATTGAATGGAGGAGTGAGCCTTGGATTTAGTAGTAGCACATAGATAAAGACTTAAGGGAAACAAATTGGGAAAAATAGGAAGTGTATTGAGAAATGATAGTGAGTTAATTATATGGAAATATATTTGTTGGTGTAGAAGAGGAAAAGAGGGAAATGAGAGTAGAAGAAAAAGGTGTTAGGCGAGGGCGGATTAAAATTGATAAAAAGGAAAAGAATAAAAAGAAAAGAAAAAGAGAATATTGGTATGCGGTTTGAACCCTAGAAGGCATACGGTGGGGTGCAGTAAGGCGGGTGCGCAACACCTGCAATAAGTCGCGAGCTGCTCCGTGTGCAGGGGTTGAGTTAGACGTGTGGCCTTTGGGGATCCGTACGCATCGGTAAGTCGACACCGGGATGGGTCGCAGTGGCAAACTCGCATAGCCAAGGATTTTGTGGTATTCAGGCCATGTTAGACACACTCTCGGGCGCAGGAAACGTATGCCGCTTTGGAAGAGTGTGCAGTGGTTGAGAAAGACATGCGGCCTTTGGGGATCCGTACGCATCCGTAAGTCGTACCCGGGATGGGACGCAATAGTGAAACCAGAAAGATCCCGAAAAAGTAAAAAGAAATGAAATGAATGAAATGAAAAGAATGAAATAAAAAGAAACAAAAAGAAGGAAGTTGAGAATGTGATGAAAGAGATGGAGAAGTGAGAGTAGGGATTAGAATTAGTCAGCGTAGTAAAATAGAAAGAATGTGAGTAGAAGTAGGAGTGGGAAAAGAATTGAGGGACTAAGAAGAGGTGAGAGTAGAAAGCTAAGTGAACGGAAATAGAATAGGAGTTGACATGAATTAGGAAATGTGAATAATTTGGAGATGTTTGTGTTTGCAGTGGATAGGTGATTGGGCGTGACATATTTGTATTGTTTGGTTAATTGCTAACTGTGTATGACTTGGCCTGTATTATGCATTACTAGTTCGTGCAATTCTCAGCCTTACAACCACTACAGGTACAGGTTGAGTTTGCAGACATTGAGGCTGAGCAGGAGCACACTTCCCACAGGAAGTGTGAAATCGAGTCATTTTATTAATTTGAGTCAACCGGGCCATATTCGCGTATTTGATGTATTTGGATAATTATGAATTATATATGTTTTTCCAATATATATTTTGGGAAAATGGTGGCCCGGGGTATTTAGTTTTATTTGCAAAAGATTAAAAGTTTCTACTTTAATATTTGATGTTAAAAGAGTCTAAGTCTTATATATATTAGATTTGGTTGTCTGGTTGTTATTGAAAACTGTTTAAAACAGGTTACAGGTTAAAACTAAATTTTGGGAAAGTCGGGAAAATAGAGGAGACTCTGTCCGATTTTCCGGAAAAAATTATAATAAGTATTTTAATTAAAAAGAATTTTTAAATCCATATTTTCAAAATCGGTAGAATAAAATAGGTTGTTACAGTTGCCATGACCCTTTTAATGGGAACACTTTTGCGTGGTCACTTCACCTTTTTCCAACACTCCCTCCATTAGAGTGCTGATTAAATTTAAGAAGAGCAAAGGTTTCTGTTGTGATTGGTGGTTTTGGAAAAATTTTAATTGTGGATTGCTCACCATTCAATCGGAGAATCACTTCTCCCCTAGGCACATCAATCACTGCCCCTGCTGTGGCTAAGAATGGCCTTCCAAAAATTAGAGGAATATTTTTATCCTCTTCTATATCAAGTACCATAAAATCAAGGGGCAGGATAAAGTCATTCACCTTTATCAGAAGGTCCTCCACCACTCCATAAGGGCGGATGGAGGTTTTACCAGCTAATTGAAGTAATGCCGGGGTAGGCTCAATCTTTTCTATTTTCAGTTTGTCAAACACAGACAGAGGCATAATATTAACACTAGCTCCTAAGTCACAGAGGGCCTTACCTGAGAACTCCTTGCCTATGCTAACTGAAATGTTAAAGCTCCCTGGGTCCTTCAATTTGGGTGGAAGGTTGCGCTTAATGATGTTGCTGCACTTTTCTGCAATTGGGAATGTCTCCTCAGTCAAGAGCATCCACTTCTTCTTTTTAGCAACTCCTTCATGAATCTCGCGTACTGAGGCATTTGTGCAAGTACCTCAGCAAACGGGATGTTGATGTGCAGCTTCCGTAGCATCTCCAGGAACTTGGAAAACTGCTTCTGGTCTTCATCCTTCTTCAACCTCTGAGGAAAAGGTACCCTCAAAGGTAGTGGTGCTGGTTTGGGTGTGCCTTGATTGAGATCCGCAGGTGGACCCTGCGCTTTCAGTGCTTCAAGCTCCTCTTGCTCAGCTGATGGCTTGAACTCTTCCCTCTTTTCATACTCCCTCTCAGTTGCATCACCCTTTTTCAGTGGCTCCTCACATGACTTGCCACTTCGAAGGGTGACTGCCATGCGTCTTTCCTTGGTGTGGGTTACTATCTTTGATATTTGATTTGCTATTTGATCTACCCGCATCTCCAAGTTCTTGATGCTAGCTTGCTGATTAATTAAATTTGCCCGAGACTCAGCTATGAAGGAATGGGTATTGAGAGATAATGCTTCAATTGCCTTCTCCCAATCCTTCTTTTGTGGTTGAGGTGGGTTGGGTGCCGGCTGATACCATGTAGCATTAAGTTGATTTACATGCTCCTCAGTGGTGGTTGGTCCCTTTCTGACTTGATAAGCACAATCACTATTCTGATGACTTCCTCCACAAAAATCACATTTCAGAGCCTGGGATGCAACTTGCTTCACCAATGCTTTTAGCTGTTGTTGCATCTCCTTGTTTTGTTGGATGAGGGCCTGGATTAAAGAAGAGTCTGAACCTTTATTATTCTGAATACTTTTCCCTTTGACAACCTGACTACTGCTGAATACCAAATTGGTGATGATTTCTCTGGCCTCTTCAACAGTTTTCTTCCTCAATGCTCCACTTGTTGCTGCATCAATCATAGTCTGATCATGCCCATTGAGCCCATTATAAAATAGAGTAATCTCCTGGTATTCTGGCATACGGTATGGGTTCTTCCTCAACAGCTGGTTGTAGCGTTCCCAGGCCTCATGCAACGACTCTTCTTCTTCTTGCATGAAAGAGTATACATCCTACCTCAGCTTTGCTTGCTCTCCAGCTGGAAGGAACTTGTCCATGAATTTGGAGACAAGCACTTTCCAACTGGAAAGACTCTCAGGTTCCTGATTGTGCAACCATGTCCTTGCCTCGCCCCTTAGTGAGAAGGGAAACAGTCTCATCCGAATGGCCTCATCCGAAGCACCCTCGATTTTGAATAAGTCGAGGAGGCTCAAGAGGTTGGCGATATGCTCCCGTGGGTATTGATGTGCCGCACCCTCAAATTGATCCTGTTTGATGAGTTGAATATAATTGGGATCAATTTTGAAGGCGGGTGCTGAGATTGGTGGTTGGACCATGATTGAGCCAAACATGTCCATGCTCACGGTTGCATAGTCGCTCAGAGTCATACGGGAAGGAGGAGGCGGAATGGATCCGTCGGATCCTCCCCCTTCAGTCATCTTCTAAGTGTCCTCTCCCTCGTGCTACTTATCTTTTGTTGCACTCAAATAGATAAAATTACCTGCGAGCACAAAAACAACAAAAAGATTACGCAACACCTGTTGAAACAAGAAACTACTAAAATAAAAAGAAAAATAAAAGAAAAAAACTAACTAAAAAAATAGAAAATAAAAACTAAGTCTGGGGCGCAATATTGAAAAAAATTGGGCTAATGGGGTCCAAATCCCAAAAATACAAATCTAATCCTAAAAAAAAATCTATCTCTAAAAAAAATAGAAAATAATAAAAAAAATGAAAATAAAGAATAAAAATAAAAAAAAATCTATTCTAAAAATAATCCTAAGAAGATAAATCTAATCCTAAAATGATAAAAACAAAATCCTAAAAAGATATAAAACTAATCTAATCCTAAAAGATAAGAATAAAAAAAATATCTATTGCTAAAAAAAAAAATAAGATAAACAAAAAAAACTTCCTGAAGATAAAGATAAATCTAATCCTAAGAGATAAGATGGTAGAATCAGAATTTGACCCCAAAACTAAATTTTTGCACCCCTTAGAAAGAAAAATATAGAACTCACTAAAAATTACACTAAGTACCAAAAATAAATTGAACAATTCTAAACTCCCCGGCAACGGCGCCAAAAACTTGTTGAAATACCAGCAAGTGTACTGGGTCAACGTGTAATATAGTCTAGGAAGACCAGATATCGTCCCACAGGGAGTTTGTGAGAATGTTCAATCTACTTTTACCTTAATGCAACTAAAAGTAAATCCTATAATTAAAATTCAGATTTGATTAAAATAGATTTGAGATTAAAAACTAAAACTAATTAAATGCTGAAAATTAAAAGAAGTTGTGAGCAGGTAGAGAAGGATTGTTAGGAACGTGGTTTCAATGTATGTTTCGTTTATCTAATTATGAATTATTGTTTTCCCCTAAATCATGAACAAATCGCTAAATTAGTAACTATCAGATCTCTCATGTTTAGTTACCGTTTCTTATTCAATTCATAACCCTCAATCTCTCAAGTGATTAATTCATCGAATAATAGTTAAGAACAATGGATTTCATAAAAGTTATATAACTACCTAATTGCATCTCTACCCCTGGATCAATTATATTGTTTGATTGGAAAGACCTATCTAACCCCTAAATCTCTCAATTTGGGGATTAGAAATCCAAAACATAAATTGGTCAGATTCATGCATAACAATTAAATCACAATCAAACACATGATTTAGAAACGGAAAAACATTAATTCAATAACTACATAAACTAATCCATACAAATTCACCAATTTCTAACAAAGGGTTTTAGTTACATGATAAACATTGAAGAACAAGAGAAGAAATAGAAGAATAATACATGATTACCATGGAGAATCCTTGATCTCTCAACCTTGGATCTTCCCCTCTTCTAAACCTCTCTCTAAACTATGTAATCTCCCTCTCTAAAAGCTTACAGAAATTTCTGAAAAACCTAGTATTTAATGCCTAAAACAATCCCTAATTGAGTCCCAATTGAATCCCCATCAAACTGCATCAAAACGGGCCTGTGCAGCGTTCGCGCGCCCCAGGCGCATGGGTTCGGGCGCCCCAGGCGCGCAGGTCCGTACAGCAAAATTTCAGCACGCGCGTCCCAGACAGTTTTTGCCGCCCCGGACTCATCCGGACTCCGTTTTACTCCGTTCTTGGACCGTTTCGAAGCTCTTTTCATCCTCTATCCAAGTCCATCCATATATTTTGCATTTAACCTCCATAAGTACCTGAAACATACCCAAAAAGGATCAAAACGTTCAAAGGGTTCAAAACTAAGAACTATTTCTAAGAATTAACAAAAAGTCCTACAAAATACTTGAGAAACAAGCTAAACACATAGTAAAAGGGAGTCTAAATCATATTCAAATCACTATATATTGGACCCAAATCACCTTTCTTAAAAAAAAATCAACATAAAAACTCATAATATTTTCTTATGAAAATCATTTCTTTAAAATCATTCACCGCTTGAAATCATGAAATAAGAAATTCACTCAAGAAAATACTCTTTCAAAAACACTTTCTCAGAAATAAATCTTTTTAGTACTTAAAACAATACGAGGAATTTGCGGGGTGTTACACTATCTCCTCGTAAAAATAGAAAAACTATTGGTTTACTGGCACTTTGAAGCATATGCGGTCGTCTATGCTCACATGCGTCAAAGAAAATTCTGAGACATTCCCGTTTGCATTCGGAGGGGTCAGAACAGGTCGAAAATGGTTCAAACTATCCGTCGTAAGCAAAGAAGGCCTCGCCCCGAGTACTTCTCGATCGAAAGTTTCGTCATACTCCGCATGGTTGGGTGGCAAAGGGAGTTCTTCGGGATGGGTCACACACCTGCGCTCCACCATATCTGGGGAAAAAGTAAAAGGCTAGGCGTTAGCATTTTTCATAACATATGTTTTAATTCTAAACCTAAGGCCGAGCCTTGGACCTTTTCCCCTCACCCTCATAGGTTCTCCCCAAAACTCTTTCCCTCTTGTAAAGCACTCTGGGCTAGTCCTAACCTGAGCCCGATGCTCGGTAAACCTATAAGCCAATAGCCACCTACTTTCCTCTGCGGGGTCGGAAGGATATTCCGTGGTCAAAGGTTCTGCCTCGGATTACTCGTTTACCCTTTCACCACAAGGGGGGTAGGAGGTTTTACGTTTTTATTACCAGTATCAGCAGTGTTAGAATCAATTTCTAAAGGAACGGATTCAGCCTCATAATCCCCAGAACCCCCAGAGGAACTAGAATCACTGGAAGGCTCTTCTCCTAATCTCTCACAGAGTTCATAGTAAAACTTCCTCCAGTATCTCCAACCTCTCATAATTGAGAAATCCTAGAATACCAAACCCTTTAACTACCAACCTAGAACTAAAACCCCAAATCCCTGCAAAACCCAGAAAAAGCAAAACCCTCTCAAAAAACCAGAAATGACAGAACCAGAAGTAGTTGTTTGAGTCAGAAGGGAAGAAAAGATTACCTGCTTTTGGTTGTTGCTTGATCTTTGTGGAAGAGTTTGATTGCGGTGATTGATCGTGAATGCGTTAAGGGGATGCATAGAAATGTGTTTGGAATTAGAGAATGAAGAAGGTTTCTGGTTTATGAAATTGCAAATGAGTGTAAAGTAGTGGAAGGATATGAATATAGGGTTTAAACACCCCTCAAAACCACTCAACTTCCCTCCTTCCACGATGCACCCATTGGGCCAAAGGCCTATTAACCCGCTCAGCCACTCACAGGGAAAGACGTGGCAGTTATTGGAGTTACTTTTTCAAAATTCAAAATTTAAAATGATTTGGCACAACTTCCCAGGGCACGCGTTGTACCTAAAGAACCTAAAACGTCACCTCGAACAAGCTACATGGTTAAGGCTGGAAACAGTTGTCACACACTTCCGAACCAAGACATGCTAAAGGTCAACCCTAGCCACATGTTACCTCGCCACAGACTTTCCAAGTCTTACGAGCTGGGGGGCTTGTAGGGTCTACCGACCATATACGGACCCGAGTCTCACCAAAGGGTTCCTCTAAGGGCATTTTACTCAGTTTATCTGTCATAAAAGTCCTTCGCATTTGTATCTTCCAATAATTCCAAGGTTCAAGCGATTGTTTGCTAATGAAATTGATGCGAAGAACCTTATATGGCATGCAGAAGAGAGGAAATGTGATGGAAAGATTCGTCATCCTGCCGATTCTTTGCAAAGGAAAAAAATTGATTCTTTGTTTCCCGACTTTAGCAATGATCCATGAAACCTTAGGCTTGCACTTGCTACAGACGGAATGAATCCTTTTGGTGGCTTGAGTAGTCAGCATAGCACATGGCCTGTTCTTCTGATGATTTACAACCTCTCTCCTTTTTTGTGCATGAAGCGGAAATATATGATGCTGTCCATGTTGATTTCCGGACCAAAACAACCGGGAAATGACATAGATATTTATCTTGCTCCCTTGGTTGAAGATTTGTTAATTTTGTGGGAAGAAGGTGTGGATGCATTTGATGGCTATCGTCGTGAAAATTTCAAGATGCATGCCTTGTTATTCTGTATCATAAATGACTTCCCAGCATATGGGAACTTAAGCGGATATAGCGTGAAGGGGCATCATGCATGCCCTATATGCGGAGAAGACACATGTTATCATCAACTTACCCATGGAAAGAAGACAGTTTACCTTGGGCATCGAAGATTTCTTAGGCGTGATCACCCTTATCGCAGACTCAAAAAGCGTTTTAATGGAAAGGCGGAGCACGAAATTGCTCCCGAGCCTTTAAGTGGAGAGCAAGTTTATCAACAGGTTAAAGATATCCATGTTGTCTTTGGGAAGGGTAAACAGAAGACGAATGAAAAAACCATATGGAAGAAGAACTCGATTCTCAACATGCTCCCCTATTGGCATCTTCTTGATGTGAGACATTGCATTGATTTCATGCATGTTGAAAAGAATGTGGGTGAAAGTCTTACCGGCACGTTCCTCGACATCAAGGGCAAGACAAAGGATAACTTGAACTCTCGGCTAGATTTGCTTGCCATGGGTATAAGAGAAGAGTTAGCTCCACAGGAAAGAGGTAAACGGACGTATTTGACTCTGGCATGCTACACAATGTCAAAGTTAGAGAAAATGAGTTTCTGTGGTTGTTTAGCTGGCACCAAAGTTCCGTAGGGATATTCTTCAAAAGTCTCAAGCCTTGTCTGTAACAGCCCGATTTTCGTAAACCAAAAATGTTTACTTTTACTTATTAAAGTTGCAAAGATTGAGACCAGATTTTTTTTTTTTTGTAAAACAATATGAATGTATGTGAAAACGTTATTGAAAAGTCCTTGGTGCTCTCAACACCATTGAAAATCGAGTTGTTACTAAAACCATTCTTTTCATAAGACATTGGTTCCACAAAAGAACTTGGTTCCAAATCACCTTGACGATTTTCAAAAACTTTACATGAGTCCACTTTGCGTAAAAAAAAATGTGTTTCACAAGTCAAATTAAACTTAGCTCAATTAAAAAATGGCCCACGGCATCGGTAATCCTTAACTTCAAACACTCACAACGACCTAAGCTACTACACTATCTTTAATCTTTCCTACTAAAAGCAAGTGGGTGGAGCTCCTTTTCCTTCCTACGTCCTCTCCTCGTCCTCGAAGATGATGCCGCCTGTGTAGTTGTTTCATCCTTGCTCTTGGACTCCGGTATCACTCCACCGAATGCAGTAGAGTTCCTCTGCCTCTCATACCGGACCTTCTCCTCATAGCTCTAAAATCCTCGAACGGTGACTTGTCCCAAGTGCGGCTCCAGATTGGCCCCACTCAGCTGATGCTCCGGATCTGGGATCACGATCTTCGTATAACCGGTCCATGCCCAGCCATTCGGGGTATGCTTCCAACCTCTTCCATACTTATTCCACATGGTGACGTCCATGCAATACTCCATCTGCCCGTTGAAATACCAGCAGCACCGATATGCCGACGAACAGGAGAGAGTAAGCGATCCGAACGACGAATCGTCGACGGTGTGAGATTACGATAGGCAAAATAATAGGACCACACAAACATACAATACAACATGCAAGCACACAACAACCAAGTGCAGTATTATGTTTATCTTATATTATTATTATCATCATCCTTATTATCATCTTTCCTTCTCTTATCAACTTACTTTATCAATCTCTTCTCTTCTCATATTATTACTTTCTTTTATTTAGTCTTATCAGTTCACACCTTTCTCTTTGTTTGGGAAACCATAAACTATTATCGAAATATTCATTCCAATCTCGGCTATCACTCACGTCTACATCTCCTCGGTCATCCACCCAACCTATTCGAAAGCAAACAGGAGTATAGGACCTTTACCGTGCGGGCACGACAACTGTCTCAAACTCAAATGGCCCCAGGCTAGGAGGTCTCAGCCTCAAATCATAATCATATCAATTCATATACATGGCACACTGTCTCATAGTGGCAAACAAGATGCCCCACTCCAGTCCCTCTCACTGTTCTAGATTTGCAATCTAGAGGGCGACAGTATGTTTCTAGTGGGCCCGCAGAACTTACCACGACATTAGACCCAGTCCCCACCACGTTAGTGCGCCACATGTGGAGTTCATTCTGCCTAGAAACATACTCGAGACTTCTTGACGTTTCACCGTCATCGTCCTCCCCTAATGCAATCTCCTCCTAAGTATCTGCAGATACTTATGGTTTCTTCCTCTCCACTACTTCGCACTCTCATATCTCACCGCGTATATCTTTTAAAGTCTTTTATCTTATTTTAATTAACCTAAGGTCGGCCCGTCCTTCATGCAACCCTTCAACGAGTCCCGACCACTAAATGGGCACAATCTTTCTCTCATCATTTCTCACATAGCACAGAGCTGGGGTCACATCACTGAACTCTCATCTCATTTTTCCAATCCTTCTCAACATTCTCAATCTTTTCCAAAACAATCTCACTTATCTCAAAACACATTTTCATCAACTCTTTGGAAAATCTCATATCATAAGCTTTCACAAAATATCCTTTCGAAAACTTTCATATAAGATCTCTTCACAATCATTCACAAAATATTGGTTTCAAAAACTTTTCTCAAAAATATAAATATATATTTCCACAAAACTTTTCCAAAAGATTGTTTCACAAAACTTTTTCAAAATATTCTTTCGTAAAACTCCTTGGAAAATATTGTTACATAACCTTTTCAAAACGTCATTTCGAAAAGCTTTTTAGATATTTCTTTTCAAAATTTCTTTTCAAAAACCTTTTGCAAAAATCACATTTTTGTTGAGCGCATATGGAGGAGCAAGCTCAACTCAACACTAGTCCCAGACTAAAACCAAAAACAAAAGGAGCCAAGCTCCATTCAAACCTCATCTTGCCTCAACAACAACATTACTCTCCCCAGCTCTGGCTCGTTCTCAACATCATCATTCGGTCTTTCCCCAATCTCAACTCTTTATCACTTTTCTATTTCCTCTCATATCATTATTCTTTTCTCATACTCATAACTTTACTTTCAGTTTAATTAATTCCACAATTTATTTATTTCATTTTCCTTTTCTTATTCAGGACGTAACAGGCGTCCATCAAGAAGCTACTTGCATAAATCAACAGCAATAAATATCATTGGGCAGAATTAAATTAATAAGCATAAACATACTATCAATCACACAAACATCACACAACAACAATGTGGTCATTGTCACATTCGTATAAGTGGCCACACAACACAAACAATTGCCACTATACTACTGACTCCGAACCACTAAGTTCCGATCTTTGAGATGATACGGAACGTCCTAATAAATCACCTAACTAATACGGTGTCTTACGAAAGCTTCTCTCTCACTTGAGGTCCAGCAATGTAATGCGTACCGTCTCCTCGGGTCCTTTTTTGTTGCCGGCTGCCCCAATCCCTTGTCTTTAAGATTTCCTCGTACTAAATAAAATACACTTACGTTATCATCTTGTATCAAGAAAATCTTTTCTTAGTTCGTGATACTTTCCATTCTTAATCGAAAGACTTAAAACACTATCGTTTTATCAAAACAATTATCATATTTCTAATACTTTAAATATCTTAAAACCATTTGAAAACTTTTAATAAAAATGATTTAAATTCTTCAGTTTGGTTGTTGGTCCGTTCTGGACAGCACCTTAAACATGTTTGAAAACACCGAAAAATTCATCGTTTTTAATCCGGCTTTTCTTAAATCAAATATCACTTGAAAACTTTGCTTTAAATTACTTGAACACATTTTTAAAGTTTAAGAAACAATTATACTAATTATGAACATAATTTAAAAATCTCAATTGAATCATATGGAATTATTTTACAATTAATTAATTTCAAAACCGATTTCACTTTCACATATTTTTCAAACATCAACTAACACGTGATCAACAAGCAACATTTCACCAAGCATATTATCAATTAAATCAACATCACAAGGAAATTTTATAACTCACAATTAGTTCATTACACAAACACTTAGGCATTCATGTAATAGGCCAAGATACAAACCATTTACTTTAAACAGCTGGATTCTTTTCAAAAATCATTGTGTAAAATTATTTTCATGCAACTAAATTCCCTAGACTCATTTCCACTACATGGCCGAACCAAATTCAAGAAAACAAGTTAAGAATTCACATATTTCAAACACATAAATTAACTTAATTTATTTCAATTACTTAAGTTCCATTTTCTTTTCCATACAACAAAATTATTTACTCTTCCTTTTACTCTCAACCGAATGCACATATATACACATATATACACAAAACTTTTCCAAAATCATTTAATTCATTTATTTCCTTTATTTTTAAATTACAAAACCGATTAGAAAATAAATATTCTCAACATAATTTCAAACAATTTATTTTTCATACTTTCACAAAATATACTTATTGCTTTTATGTCTCTTCATTGAAAGAGAACCCTAGTCTATTTATCTAACCTAGGCCGAATCCTACTTTGACAAAACAAAGTTCTTAAATCGAAGAAAGTAACATGCATGTGTCCTTTTTCATGGAGATGAGACATGATTTCCTAACCCTAGACTTAGACCGAATGCACATCATCATAGATCAAAGTTTTATTTTCAAATCTTTCACATGCATGCATATAGAACATGAATCAAGACAAAAATCACTTTTCAAAACTCATTTCTTTTGGTTCTTTTACAAAACCGTGATGATCCTTAATAAAATAAAAAATCTTTTTATTCAAAAACCACATGCATGGACCTAAATCTTATGGATCAAGTCCTGGAATCAATCATAATGGCACAAATCAAAGATAAAAATCATTTTTAGTAGGAAGTAGTCAAACTGTGATGAATGTTGAAGAAAATTAAGTCTTTTTGGTTCAAGACAACATGCATGGCTTTATAACAAAACTCTTTAAAGATTAAAGCAAGGATCAAGACGTTTTTCAAGGATTAAAGTGAAAATCAAAGCTTCATCAACATCAAGTCAAATCAAAACACTCCAACAACTCAAATCAACTTGTAAAGGGATGAAGCTAACATGCAAAGACTTGGATCAAATTAAAAAGCACCAAGACATATTTCCCTACTCATGGCCGAATTACCTAGTTAGGATCTAGTGTTTCATAAGTTCATTCATTCTTAAAAATTTAAGATCAAGGCATAAACAAGACATGCATGTACTTAAACCATCAAGATCATCATCAAATTAACATGTAACACCAAAGATTCCAATTTTATTATTAAGTAAGTTTAGATCTTTCATTGATTCCTTAAATTAACTCATAAACGTTCCATGGTCCACGGTTTTAAGCGCCAAAACTTAACATGCAAGAGGATCC
Source organism: Crotalaria pallida (assembly GCA_037953625.1). NCBI lineage: Eukaryota > Viridiplantae > Streptophyta > Magnoliopsida > Fabales > Fabaceae > Crotalaria > Crotalaria pallida. The sequence goes on from CM075653.1 coordinate 34,068,553, forward strand.
ACTACAAACTCATGAAGAACATAAACAAAGTTTTAGATCAAAGAAATTTAACATAAAAGCATTAAGATCTATCATGAAAAATGCCAACCGAATTATAAAGTCCATCATTTAGTTTATCACAAATTCATTCAGTTCTAAAAAAAATCAAGATCAAGGTAAAGCAACACATGCACCTTAGATCAAATCATAAAATAAACATGCAAGAGAAGAAAAGAGGAATTACAAGGTTACAAAATAAAACTAGTTCTACTCTTCTAGGATCTTCGGTTATACCAAAAGAAATAGGTCTTCTAGTCTTCTTGAACACTTGATCTTCAAGGATTTTCCTAAGCTATGGCTTGATCTCCTCTTCTTCTTCCTTCTCCTACCTCACGGCTCCTCTTCTTCTTTCTCTCTATTTTCTACTTCTTAGTTTAAGAGTTTGAGGAGCTCTTAGACTTGTGTTTGGTGTGTGTGTTTAGGCGAAAGAGTGAAATGAAAATGGAGTGAAGGAAATGAACTATGGCTTCTCACCTATATAGGCCAACTCGTGATCGCTATATTGCCCTTGGATTGAATTAGGTTTATGTCCAAATGGGAGGGGTAAATTCGGTCCTTCAATTTTTTGCATGGGTGGAGTTTAGCATTTTCTAAAGGGACAAAGTAGGGAACGCTAGGTACTTAGGGGTCACTTAGGTTTAAGACTTTTTGGCTCTCCATTAGGGTTTTCACTATTTGGTTAGGGTTTGGTTAGGATTTGGTTCCTTTGGTTGCAACTTAGGAAAATTCTAGGCTTTCTTCTATACATACATACACGGCACACACACACATATTCACATGCATACACATATACATATCACGTTACACACATATACAACACATACATTCATGCATCATCATGTATTTTTCACTAGTTAAAAGTTATTATCCTAAGTACACATACGTACAAGACCGAACATACATATTCATGCACATGTATAGAAAATAAATCTTTTTCTTATAAAATCACTCTTGCATACAAATCATGATTCCCTTGAAATACCAAAAATATAAATCACATAATTATTTTTCAAACTCAACTTTAAAACTCATCACATTATTTTATGGAAATCATTTCTTTAAATTCATTTCCCACTTTGAAAATGTGAATTAAGAAATTTAAGAAAATATTCTTTCAAGGGGTGTTACATTCTCCCCAACTTAAAGATTTCTCGTCCCCGAGAAATTCGTTACGGATTGGCAGCAGGGCACAAAATCCTCACATCACCTTGAATTTCATAAGAATACTTTCCTCTGGCTTCGTGGTCGTATTCCCTTTTCACTGGTCTAATTCGCCTTGCCGTGTTCCTCTTTTGTTGCTTTCAGACGAAGAAATCGCACTCGCACAATCGCTCGCGTGTCGTTTTGGGGTTGAGTCCAACGGACTAACCGAAGGAGGTGTTGCTCCCTTAGCCGATTGTTGCCACAGAAAGTCCAACCATAGGTACGGACTTAGGGAAAATCAAACAATAAAAAATTCACACATCTCCAAAGCATAAGGTTTCACCTAAAATCCTTAAATATTCGCTATTCTCTACAACTCAGGTTCTTACTAACTCACAATAATCACTCCGTCCTTCAGTTCTTCTTCTAACTCTAACGTTTTCGTCTATCATTTCTTATAACTTAAGGGGGTTCCACTACAACTTGGGTTTACTTATCTCCTCAAACATTCTTACTTTTCTCCGTAGATGCTTCCTAAACATTGATCGACCTATTACCTTTATCGCCTGAACCTCTGATTATAGGGCATGATAATTCTAATCCTCAAACTTTTCTCAGATTTTCTTCTAAAAACTGGTGATATACGCCTCCTTTCTCCCTTGTAACTCCCCAACTTTGATCAGACTTAGAACCGAATCCGCTGTGATTTTATACCCTCACATAATTTTAAACCCTTTATCCTTCCTTAATTGTTCAAGCCTAAACTACCTGGGTAACTATGGCACTTCTAACTCCACAATTTGGACCAATGAGTCTTAAATAAGGTTAATAAGGCTACGGTTTGATAGGGGTTCATGAAGGAAAGGTTCGAATCTTAACAACAGAGACTATTTTGTTGAAGCAATCCAACAAACACGGGGATTCAGAGATAACATTCTATGTCTTTTTAAAGGTGTTAACTATCCTCGTACAAAAGGCACACTAAGATTAACAAACTTAAGTCTTACAGGCACTAATGGAATATCATAGGGTATGGGTTATAAATCTTAGAATCTATTCATCATCTACTTCCTTCCAACTATTGAACCAACAGATTCCTTAAACTAGTGCAGTAGGCACTAAGCCACAAACAGAAGCTCCTAGCTTAGAAAGACGAGAACTAAATCTTATACTCCTACCCTTATACTAGCAAACACACAACACACAGAGTCACACAAATAAAGCATGTAAGCCCATGCTTAAGGCCACTAAGGATTACCATTTCACTGATACCATTCTGTAACAGCCCGATTTTCGTAAACCAAAAATGTTTACTTTTACTTATTAAAGTTGCAAAGATTGAGACCAGATTTTTTTTTTGTAAAACAATATGAATGTATGTGAAAACGTTATTGAAAAGTCCTTGGTGCTCTCAACACCATTGAAAATCGAGTTGTTACTAAAACCATTCTTTTCATAAGACATTGGTTCCACAAAAGAACTTGGTTCCAAATCACCTTGACGATTTTCAAAAACTTTACACGAGTCCACTTTGCGTAAAAAAATGTGTTTCACAAGTCAAATTAAACTTAGCTCAATTACAAATGGCCCACGGCATCGGTAATCCTTAACTTCAAACACTCACAACCACCTAAGCTACTACACTATCTTTAATCTTTCCTACTAAAAGCGAGTGGGTGGAGCTCCTTTTCCTTCCTACGTCCTCCCCTCGTCCTCGAAGATGATGCCGCCTGTGTAGTTATTTCATCCTTGCTCTTGGAATCCGGTATCACTCCACCGAATGCAGTAGAGTTCCTCTGCCTCTCATACCGGACCTTCTCCTCATAGCTCTGAAATCCTCGAACGGTGACTTGTCCCAAGTGCGGCTCCAAATTGGCTCCACTCAGCTGATGCTCCGGATCTGGGATCACGATCTCCGTATAACCTGTAACACCCTAATAAATACTACCCTTAATTCCCAAGTATTAAAAATGTGTACTTAAAAATTCCTTTTTAGTTTAGTAAAATCACGGGTCGATAATGATGGAATCCGAGCTATTCTGGAACAAATGGTGCAAATGCAGCAGAATATTGGGAATAACCTAGCAGCAGCAGCTGCAGCAGCAGCGACAGCAGCAGTGGCAACAATGAATCCTCAACCACCAGCTCCGGTTGCGATCGATTGGTTGGCGCGATTCAGAAAGAATGGACCGTTGAAGTTCGAAGGCGGATTCAATCCCGATGGGGCACAACTTTGGTTGCAGGAGATCGAAAAGATCCTGAATACCATGGCACCACCAGAGGAACAAAAGATCCTACTGGCGCAATACAAGTTGACTAGTGAAGCAGAACACTGGTGGCAAAAGATGCGAAGGGGTTTGGAGGCGAACAATCAGGCAATCACTTGGGATTTATTTAAGAATAGTTTTCTAGGTAAGTATTTTCCTGAGGATGTTCGTAGAGAGAAGGAGATAACCTTTCTGCAGCTCGTGCAAGGGGACATGAGTGTTGGTGAGTACGCTGCTAGATTTGAGGACTTGATCCGATATGCAGGGAGTTATAGAGATGATGATGAAAGGACCAAGTGCATCAAGTTCGAAACCGGACTTCGTTCGGAGATTAGGATGGCCTTTGAGTATCAGAACATTGCAAATCTGTCCCAACTGGTTAATATGACCAGTACTTATGAAAAGAGTAGGGAGCGTAGGGCGGAGGAGAAAAGAAACAAGAAGGTACAGAAAGTTGGGGGTCCGATTCGGGGAAAAGAACCAGTTCTGGAATCAAAACCTTACGTCCCGCACGATGTAGCTCTAGTAGCCCCCGGGGTTAAGAGTAAGAATGGGAATACTATGGGAACCTATCCACTTTGCTCACATTGTGGAAAGAAGCATGAGGGAGAATGCTGGTATCGGAATCAAACCAGGGGAAATTTCACTTGTTTTCTGTGCGGACAACCAGGACATTTTGCTTTAACTTGTCCCACAAAGGTTCCGAAGAAAGAAGTCAATGCTACAAAAGTACAGCAAGTGGGAAAGAGTCAACCTGCTTCTAAGGGGAAAACTATACACCATGAACAGGGAGGAGATCGATCTAGTTGACGTAGTCGCAGGTATAGATTGTTTAGTAATACCCGTGCTGTATCCTATTAGTTTTAATATTACATAATTGATTTTTCCTCCTTAGAAGTTATTTGGAAATATCATGTCCTTTAAAATAGAACCATCCTATGAATCTTTAAGACATTCGTCCAATCTATGTTTCTTAGTAGCAGGGTAGAAACAAATAGAAGAAATGTCTAGTTGTAGAATTCAATTCCAAACTAATCAAGCCCAGTGATGATATTGTTATTTAACACAATATAAGATTAGAATTGATCACTCTAATTCTTGTATATGTTGAGTAATGATATTATCAATAAGCCCAACAATGGGATCACTATTAGTAGATGGAAGATTGAAACTGATCATTTTGATTTATCCACCTACCAGTAGCTGAAGTCATTGCTGAATCTCATATCCAAAATTTGTACCAAACGAGCTTAGCATCAGGAATTTTACTCTTTGTTTAGTGCGAAGCCCTAGTAGTAAGCAGAATCTAAATGGGGGAGTAAAACCAAGAGGAAATAGTAGCACAACCAAAGAACCTTGCGATTGGGATGATTCTCCAATTGAAGGAATTGAACGGAATTTCGGGGACGAAATTCTATAAGTGGGGGAGAATTGTAACATCCCAAACTTTGTATTAAATTAGATTATTAATTAAAAACCTTAGAAAAAATGGAAAAGTGATTGAATGAATTTTGGTAGATAGGTGAGTGGTGATTATAGGACCTAGGAGTTGTATAGAAGGCATTTATGGCTTTGGGCTGAGTCAAATAAGCGAGATCGGGAGTTAAATCGGCGTTTTCGATGTTAGAAATCGACCGAAAATAGAAAATTAGAAATTTATTATAGGAAGCTAAGAAAATAAATTCCACCGTTGGATGTGAAGTTTATGGGGTGAAGAAGCTTGCCTAAAAATTTGGACCCGATCCGACGGTTGACGAAAAAGTTACGGCGAATCGAAGATTTGAAAAGTGAAACTCGCCCAGGCGCATGAGCCACTCGCCCAGGCGAGTTCACTATTCATTTTAGCTCAAATCCAGTGAAAAACTCGCCCAGGCGAGTCCCTGATTTTCAGCAGAACGTGTTCAGATGCCAAAACGCGCCCAGGCGAGAAATAGGCTCGCCCAGGCGAGCGACGCACCCCAGATCAGATCTGGTGCGTTGAATCTGAACTTGGGGGCCAAGTTGCTCAATCCTAGCCGTCCGATTCTCTTTCTCTTGGCATAAAGCAAATTACAACAACAACAACACCACATTTCCTCCATCATCAACATCATCTCTTCCTCCCCTTTTCTCTCAACTTCAAGAACACCTCCACCACCCATCCACCATACACACTTGATTTTTGGGCACCTCAACCCAAAATCAAACAAAACCCATCAAGCTTGCTCCATGAATGTTGGTTGAAGCTCATCTCTTCTCCTCCCTTGGTTCACACGATTTACCTCCCTCCTTCCATTCTTCTTGGTTTTCAATTTCCACCATTGTTGGGGTAAGTCAAACTTCATGCCATATATTAATTTCCTTTCCATTTCAACTTTCCTTAGTTCCTTGAAATTGAGTTTAAATCCTTAGGGTTCTTGCACTCATGAATTTATAGGACTTTGTTTCATGCCTCCAATCAAAACCAAGTCAAGGGCAAGGAACTCACATACCAAGGATCAAGAAGCTAGAGCTTGAATTCATCATCACCTCTTAAGAAGGTAAGAGGGTTTGTATTACCTTAGCTTAGGAAGTAGATTCTCTTTAGTTATAGTGATGGCTAGGGGTAGAGAGGGAGTTTAGCATGAAAACCTTAGGGTATTTGACAATAAAAATCAAGGAAATAATTGATGGAGAATAGAAAGAGTAATTAGTGTAATTTGTGAGAACAAAAGTATAAATGAAAATGGATAGGAAGTGAATAATGGATTAAGTATATATATATATGATTTGAGAGTAATGAGGATAACTAGTTGATGAATCATAAGAAAGTTATAAAGGAAATTAAGAGTGAATGATAGAGTGAAAATAATTAGAGACTCGGGATAAGCTTGAAAAGATTTGGAGATTGTGAAAGGAGTGAAACATTATGTTGATGGGATAACCATGAGATAGGTAAATAAAAGGGAAAGTAATGATGGATTGGTTTTAATTCGGAAAGATGACAGATAAAATGTATGGAGAGTATAGAACAATGTATGTTAAGAGGAATCGATAAATGAATACTAGAGTAAAATGTTGATTTAATGCTAAGTAAATAATGTGAGTGATAAATGTGTATAAAAAGGGAATTAATAACACAAAAGGGCATTTATGGCTAAAACGGACTACGAGTGCTAAGATGTGCAAATGAAATTGAATGGAATGATATAGGAATGTGAAAAGATGAGTTTACGATGTGAATAATGATTTATATACGCATGACCCTCCGAAAGGAGTGGATATTTTCAGGACCCTCCGTGAAGGAGTGGATGTTTTCATGACCCTCCGAAAGGAGTGGATATTTTCAGGACCCTCCGTGAAGGAGTGGATGTTTTCATGACCCTCCGAAAGGAGTGGATATTTTCAGGACCCTCCGTGAAGGAGTGGATGTTTTCATGACCCTCCGAAAGGAGTGGATATTTTCAGGACCCTCCGTGAAGGAGTGGATGTTTTCATGACCCTCCAAAAGGAGTGGATATTTTCAGGACCCTCCGTGAAGGAGTGGATGTTTTTATGACCCTCCGAAAGGAGTGGATATTTTATAGAAGTGTACGAGCAATAACATGACCCTTCTCAGGGAGTGAATAATATCAAGACCCCTCCATAGAGGAGTGGAGTATTATATGGACAAAACCCTCGATGTAGGAGTGGATAGATGCATGATATGGACCCTCCCTTCGGGAGCGTGATAAGGTATATGATGGACCCGCCTATATGGCGTGAGTGGATGTTATTAGAACCCGCCCTTGTGGTGTGCGAATAAATGGAAAGAATAACCCGCCGAAAGGTGTGCGAATGAATGGAAAGTATTAGAGAGACTTGAGAAGCATAGGGAAAGTATGTAACTGAAAACTTAGGGAAATGTAGAGTCGTACAAGAGGAAAGTGAAGTAGTGTGTGATTGATTAGTATGGTGTGGGGTAGGTCCTTGGTTTATTACTATGCTTTTGTAGAAGCTATATTTCTAAGTTCTGTGTAATGCTACCCTTCTTGATATATTTTTACAGGTGAAGAAGGAGCTTACACGTGCATGGCCGAGCAGGATCACATTCCACAACGTGGAATGTGAAGATAGTTGGGAAACTAATGATAGACCAAAGTCTTATTTTTGGAAACATTAAATATTTTGTTGATGTAACTAAACCTAGTAGCGGTTTTTGTGGAAAAACTAAAGTGTTTTAAGACTTGTGTATATGTTTATAAACCTGATGTAATGGTGCTATGGCACACTGTTTATATTTTGCCCTGCTGGCAACTGAAATGATATGAATGAATATTTTGAACAGGTTAAAGGTGAAACAAATTTTCGGAAAGCTAAGAAAACAAAGGAAACTCCGTCCGTTTGACGGGAGAATTTTTATAAGTTAAAAAGAAAATTTCAAATTCACTATTTTTAATAAGGGTACTTAGGATTAAATAAATTGGGTGTTACAAAAATCTTGCTCACTGTGGTTTTGAGCAACTTTGTTTTGATGCATGCAAAGTATATGGAAGCTGAATTTTGAATTTGAATGCTTATTCTAAATTTTGTTGCATTAAATTGTGTTTATGTGATTTTTATGCAATTTGATGCTATGAATTTGATGCATGCAAATTAAATGTGTTTCTGAGTATGAACATGTTTATTTTAAGGTATGTGACCTCTATGAATAAAGAGAATTGGTTAGATTTGAGAAAGAAAGAAAATGAATTGTCAAACTCTTGTTTTAAGTGGACTGACTGCATAATCTAACCGGTTACTCTATATTCGTAACCGGTTAGACACTGCAAAATTTCAAAAGAAAATCAGTTTATAAAACAGTCCTGGAATTTGCACTAACTTTACTCAAATCTATACTCTAAATTCATTGCAAACAATCTGAAAAATGAGTTGACAACATTGTCTTGGTTCAGATTGATGGTAAAAGGTTATACCTTAATTCAATGAAATAATTTTCAAGAGAAAATTATGTATTGTTGGAAACAAATGTGATTTTAATTTTGAATGATGGAAACTGTGATTTTTGGAGGCATAAAACAAGGTTTAAATGGTGTATAGATTGGGTGGAGAATTCAAGAAAAAGGGTTTTTCTGAATTGCAATGGTAAACAGTTCAGGTCTGTAATTCTAACCGGTTAGCCTGAGACTGTAACCGGTTAGTACCTGAATCTGAAAAATAAAAAGTTAAGTTTTTTTAAATACCATTGATTATATTTTTCCCAATCTAAGATTTAAAGACATGTTTTGAGAAAATTCAAAGGAGAATTTTTATGTCAAAGATTATGCCTCAAATCAATCATTCAAAAAGGGAAATTGGAATATTTCCAAATCACATTAATTAATGTAAAGATAAAACCAACCCTGATATTTGTGCATCCATATAGACTGGAAGTCTGGTTGGTAGGAACGTTATCATATTCTGGGAATATGAGGAGGGTACTCCGGGAGTACCAATTTATAACCTACTTGATGACACATTATAGATCTGTGGCCAGTGTCCGGGACCTGGTTTTTATGCGTTCTGGGAACGTATGCGTTCTGGGAACGTGGTGCACACTCCGGGAGTGATGCTTATTATCCAAGTATGGTTTGGCATTACGTTCTGGGAACGAATGTCGGTGTTCCGGGAACACAAGGGTGTATTGGATGGACGTCCAAGATGGACTTTAGAGGCCTCAGTTGTGGATAGAAAATCATACATCATGCCACTTGCATTATAAGAGTTATAATGTTGAAAACTGGTGTGCTCATATGTATTTGCATTATGATCTGTCCATGATATATTTGTGATTGTAAATTTTAGTCTTTATCAATTATGTATTTGTGTATACTTACTCCCTGTGCCCTATTTAGGTGATGGCCAGATACCTAGCTTGCATCGAGATACGCCCTATCCCTAGCGGTATATGGACGTATGAGGAGCACCGTGCCACTTTTGAGGGGGAGGTTCAGATCACTCTCTACCACCCTAACCCTCTGGTGCATGTGCGACCTCGTCGATTTAGGATCCCATTAGTCTATACTATGCATGTTCCACCTTTTTATACATATAGAGGACCACCCCCGCCTCGACCTATGCGTCGTTATCATAGTTTTCGTTTTAGAGCTGCCACTCGTTCCCATCCTTCTTCCCATAGAGTTGTCACTGAGGAGACTCCTTCTCCTGGTCCGACTGATTATGATAGGACTGCTTCTGCAGATCCTAGACCCAGTGGTGGGGTCTCTACACAGTCGGGCGAGGTCGAGGAGGACCCTGTGGAGGATGAGAGCGAGGAGGAGGTGCATGTTGAGCCGACTGTTTCTGCTAGAGGTGGACCTGCTGGTTCATAGGAGCCTGCATAGCATAGGTGTTTTGGATCCTAGATCCTAGGGATAGAGCTGGGGAGGATCTGAGGAGCTGCTGAGGACACCGAAGACCTGCTCTGAGACTTCTATTTTGAGACTATGTGATATATTGTATATATTCTGAGAGGTCTTAGAGTGAGGTTGTATTTCATACAGCTGGGTTGTATACATTTTTATAAACTCTTGCTATCTCGATTGATGTTACTTGCTACTTACTGTACTCATGGGGTTTCATATTATGCTATGACATATATATATATATATATATATATATGATGTTTTATTTTCCTCAGCAGAGCCCCGTAAGTATTATTTTTACTTCCGCGAACTCTGATTTATATTTAAAAAGGGATTCGGTGATAAATTTATGTTTTACTTATTCAAAACCACTCGAGAGACAAATGATATGTTTTAATAATAACCACAAATAATGTTTTCGAAAATTAAGGAATTGTTATCTCGAGAGTCCTTTCGAAACTAAATTATTACTAAGCCGAATTCCGTAAATAGTTTATATCCAAAAGGGTTTTTGATTGAGCAAGTACTAATATTAAAAAGGAAAAATTTTCTAGCCCTAATTTTGATAGCAAGTATTCAACTATTTGGAAATATTAATTATTTTCAAGTTAAAAAGAGAGCGTCACACATGCATGCGTATCTAGTAAAAGTTAGCATAGTTTAGTAGTGTTAAGGGGATAATGCTAGTGCTAGTTTAGTAATCTTCAATTCAAAGTGGGCTGAGTAAAATTTTCAATTGTAACTTTATCGTACTTTGAAGCAGACCGAAAGTAGAGACAAAGGGAAGTGAAAACCCCAATGGGTCAGAGCGAGAAATTGCTACCGCAACGGGATGGACTAAACCTTAGTTTTGAATTAAGTAAGTCATCTTCGGATATGACGAAGAATTGAAACTTTTACGTGAAATGAAATTTCAAAGTCTTCTTTTGAATGGAAGATGAGTCATTTCTTTTATTATTATTTGATTGGAATTCAGGTTGTACGAAAATGGTTTTATCTCTAATGCAATGTAGAATCGAGATGGGCCTCTCGAGGTTTACATTTTATTGGAAGATGATGTCATTGAGTCCTGGAATCCAATCAAATAATGTCAAATTTCTTTTCTATACATAGGAATAGGAGAAGCATTAGGAATCATTGCATCATAGACACTCCGAGCATTCTTTATCAGAGTGCGCAGCGGAAGTGAACAGGTGTCAACCCGATGTACTTGCCTTTAACTTTGATGACTGAGTGTCGTCTCTAATAAGACCTAAGTACTTTCTATAAATTCCACATCATTTATGGTGATAAATACATTACTATATTGATAAAGTGTAAATGTGTTTTTGCATCAAACTATTTTAAGACTTTGTTTTGAAAAGTATTAATAGTATGAATTCTAATGAACGTCAAGCATAACAGTATTCTAATATTTTCTAGGGTACACAATTGATTCTAACTTTGATAATTGGTCGAATGTTACAGCATCAATTTTTTTTTAAACATGTGTTGTTAAACATAGTGAATTCCTATGTAATGGAATGATGGTGTAGTTTATTCTTGGATTACACCAATTGCCGATTAAATAGGAATTCGCCGAATGTGACATACGTCAATTTGAAACAAGATTTGAACTTCAAATTTTAAATAAAGGGAAAAGCATTTATTAAGACTTGAAAATGCGGATGAAATCAAATTTCAATCGATACGTGCAATTCCTTTTATTTGAGTTTGATGATCATAGAGGATCCTTGTTTTCTTTGACAAAGGAGTCCTCAAACTTTTGAATTAGTTCCAAAACCAATGTGAAACGATTTTGGAAATCGTTATGAATACTTTAAACTTTTTGGATGCTTGATGTGTTTCTTATCATCAACTAATTTTGCTAAAGTTTAAAACAAAGCTGATTCATAAATTACAAAGAGTTTTCCTTTATTTTCGGAAGAGATAATTTTTGGAAGTTCTTTATCACCAAAGACTAAATCTTTTTCTTATAATTTAGAACTTCTTTGATTTCTAATATGATGTGGAATTGCAAAATGCAAATGACGATAACAAGGTGGGTTAAAGGCAATGTATTTAGCATAGAGTGAGATTCTAGTTTAGAACCTCAACTAAGGCAAGGGATGTTATGTCTCTTCCGTTGAGTTCATATAGAACTCAAGAGAAGTGTGGGATAATTATTGAACAAACTATAATCCGGAATCATAAATAATTTTCAAACCAACATTAAATAGTTCATGGAATGTAGTTTGTTGGATATTAAAGTCCCAATTTTAGCATCCATTATAAGAGTCTTAGCACCAAAGATTAGACAGCAAAAGAGAGTTTCACCTAGGATCTAGAAAGAAGTTATGCTAAGTCCTAACCTAAGAAACCAAATAGGAAACCTTGAACCCTACGTGAAGGATAGTCAAGCGTAGATCTAGTGGGAGTCTTAAGCTTGTAGAGCTTCGTTTAGATTGAGTGGTGGAACTTCAATAGGACGAGAATTAGATTAAGTAGTAAGAGTTAAGCTCATCTTGTTTGAGTGTTCGAGTTTAAGCTTAGGTTTAGATAGATATATATAGATTTATGTAGGAAGTAGGTTTTGTTTATTCTAGAGTTGTTGATTTGTGTGTGTTTGAATTGTATATTAGTATATTTGTAATTTCAAATTTTCTAAGAGTATATACTAAATCAAACTATTGCTGGAACCATTTGTTTTGTATTTTCATACTAGTTCCAACTCTAATCATTTTTGTATACCTTGTGTGCTATTTAGTGATGATTTTAAATAAAGAAGTTTTCCACCCACCAGCGAAGGTGATTTTTGTAAAAGTACTAAATCATTCTTCATCTACTAAGTATCAAATTAAAATTCTCAAAGTTAATTGCCTTGTATTTGGCTTGGCCATTCTTAATTTCAATCTTTTCTTATGATATCTATATTCCTAAATGTAATCTTTGCTTTAGAGAAAAATTTTGCAAATGACTAAACTTATAATTTAATGAACTGAGTCCTTGTATAAAGGACAACTCATTTTCATATATGTATAAAGAATTGAAACATATCTTTTCATATAACATTTTCAGTCTAGATTATAAACTTATATCAAAATGGATTTTCAAAAGACCATCATTGTATTTACCCTTCGTTGCTAACCCTTATTTTCAACTTCATTCATGCATAATGTATTCTTTGGCCTTGATCCTTTTACAAAGGAAATTTTAGAAAAGTATGAACTGGTAAATTTCGAAAATGCTTTCAAGCAACCTATCGCTTTTACCGGCATAGGCATATCTAAAAATCGTATTTCTTTTATATTGAATAACTTTGGATTGGAATTTATACTCATTCTCTTCATGAGTAACCAACTCTATTTTGGGTGACCTTCCATATGTACAAATGTTGTTTATCCTTTAAATTGCAAGATGCATAATTTTTTATCAAATAAATATCAAAATCTTTTCTCAGATTTTTACACAACTCAATTCAATGCAAGGCTATTTTAGTACGTAGTAATTATTTTCACTTACTTTTGTGGAGTTGATGTCTTACTTTTCTTTCAAAAGTATACTCTTTTATAAAATTCCAAAATATGATGCTCTTTGTATTTGATTTTAATTAAACAAATAATATTTGAAAACTATTGATGTGTGTTGTTATCTCTTTTGATTGTGTTTGAATTAGGTTTTGTTATGTTAATTCCTTTTATTGATAAATGTTTTATATTTTGTTCCTTTTTGATTGTGTTATTTGTGATTATCTGTTTAAAATGTTTTTCTGATGTTGCAGCCTATATTTTATTGAATGATTATTTGTTATAAGGGAGTTTAGGACTTGTTGCTTCTCTAATTAGCTTGAATAGATTAGTTCTCCTAAGAATGAAACCTCAACCGTAGTTGTGTCCTAAGTGGGGGAGTGAATCCCCAAAGGTCATAACCATCTTATTGTCCAAGATAAGATCCATCATGTTACTAGAGCATGTAGCCCTATATCTCTTTTAGTTCTTTGAACTCAGTCGAATTTCGGGGACGAAATTCCTTTAAGTGGGGGAGAATTGTAACATCCCCGATTTTCCCCAAATCATTAGGTGCCTTAGTCAATAGAATTTTGATAAGGGTAGTGTTGTTTCCATGTCTTCGATTCTGTTTAGAATGTGTTTAGAATGTAGAATTTAGCAAGGGTAGGTTTTTATGAGGTAGGATTAGTTTAGAAATGAGTTTTTTGAAGAGTTAATTATGACGTAAAGATCATAGGGTCTTAGGAAATTAGGAATAAATTATCCATAGATCTAAACCCAAATTCCACCGTTGGATGTGAAGATGAGTGTCTTATGTAACACCCCGATTTCGGCAACTTGAAAACACTTATCTCTTTAACAAAATATAGTAAAAATTTGGGAAATTTTTTTTTTTAAAGGTGACAGGGGCATGAGAACCTTTATGTTCAAAAACAACTCAGAAACTTAGTTGAAATAAAATAACATTCTCATGTCACACATCACAAGTCAAGTTCCAAACCGGGATGTTACTTAACATCGCGCTTTGTAACTTCACTTCGTAAATCTAATTTGAGAAAACATTTGCAATCTTAAATCTTTATTCTTTCAAAAGCCAGATTCAATAAAATATCCAGTGGGGTTCAGAATGATATGACAATGTAACCAAGTAGTTGCAAGGGATACAGTGATCAAGGGAATTACCTATTACTATTCTTGAACTCTAATATTCTTCGCTGAAGCCCACAGCCGAAACCACATCGAGACGAGGGCACGAACTATACTACAGAGTCGACCATCTACCCGTTGCAATATCGGAGTAACCCGACACGACAACATGGTAGGAGAGATGGTCAGTAATCCAGAAGTACATCCATGACCAGACAGAATACTAACGACTTCTTATAAAAGAATACTCAGAATAAAATAGAGGAACCATGCATTATCAACTACTCATGCTATGCATATGACAAATATATTCACATAAGCATATAGGGAACACTTATAAACAAAACACATCATAACTAATCCAATATCTCAAAATCATAACTCATTCTCAACGTACATCACCACACTTGGCATCACAAGCCTTTCAACCATTCCAGTCTTATTATCATCATTCTTAATCTTTCAATAATCATATATGCTTTCTTTCTTTCTTTGAATCTTCCTCAATAAATTCTTTATAATTTCTTTCTTGTATTCTTTCATTATTCTTAAGTCTTATCAAACGATTAGCATCAATGATGAGGGGGACACATCATTGAGCTCACACACGTCTACATCTCCTCGGTCATCCACCCAACCTAGTCGGAAGCAAACAGGAGTACATGACCTTTACCATGCGGGCACGACAGCTGTCACACTAACAAATGGTCCCAGACCAGGAGGACTTAGCCTCAAATCATATCATATCAATTCACATAATCAAAGGCACGCTCTCAGCGGATATCATAAATGCCCCATTCCAGTCCCTCTCACCGTTCTAGACTTGCATCGAGGGGGCGACAGTATAATTTCTAGTTCGCGATGCGGAACTTACCACGGTATTAGACCCAGTCCCCACCACGTTAGTGCACCACATGTGGGATTCGTTCCGCCTAGAAATATACTCTAGGCTTCTTGACGTTTCACCGTCCTTGCCCTCCCCTCTTGCAATCTCCACCTGAGTATCCGCAGATACCCATAGTATCTTCCTCTCCACTACTTCGATACGACACTCATACATCACCGCGTATATAAATGTCTTTTAGAGTCTTTTAAGGTTTTAACGTTTTAATTAGCGGCTTAATCCTAACAGTCAGCTCGTCCTTGGTGCATCCCTTCAACGAAGCCCGACCACTAATCGCAATCTTTTCCCCCTAATTCTCAATGGCCTCATGCCTCATATCACTTTCATCTCATCATCACAATTCTCATAAACTCATCTCATCTCATCAACATCATCAACATCTTTTCCTCGTCTTTCTCAAAACATCTTTTCGCAACACTTTTTCGAAAACATGATTTCACAAAAACTTTTACTTCACAAAACATTTTCAGAAACCTCATTTCATAAATCCTTTCACAAAACTATTCCAAAAATAAGGTTTCCAAAAACTTTCACAAAATATTATTTTCACAAAAGCTTTTAAAAAAAAATCTCTTTTCAAAACCTTTTTCAAAAATCACATTTTTGGGTAAGTGTTAATGGAGGAGAAAGCTCAACTCAACACTAAGCTTCTTCCCAAAAACATGTACGAGGAATCACATCTCACTTTCACAACCACTTTCTCTTTCAAATCTCAACTCTTCACATCTTTTGCAATTCATACATCTCATGACTTATTTCTTTCACAATTTATTCGCGTTACGTTTTATCTCTTTCTCAATCCTTTCTTTTGTTTCATACTTATTTCTTTTTCATGTATTTACATTCAACTTTTCCCAACAGACCAGATATGTTCCACAGGATAATTCACAAAAGAATCTGGTACATAATAAAATCAATCATGCAGCATATGTGACGCTCTCATTTTCGAAATCATTTGGACTTGTAAGGTTTTCCAAGAATTAGGGTGGAAAATTTTTTTCTTTTTAAAACACTTGATTTGAAAGTAAAATCAGAGAGTCGAAATCCGGAAAGTCAAAAGAAGTTGAAAAGCAGTCGAGGGGTTTTCGCAATAAATAATATTTTCATAAATGAAACCTTTAGTCCCTCGATTGCGAGTGCTTTTAAAATAAAACTGATTGATACCGGATTTCAAAACTTATTAAAAGCAAGCGGAATATTTAGATGCGTGAAGTGAACATTAGTTGTAGATATTAGGTTATAAAAGGTCTGATACAAAATAGTTACAAGTCCATTAGAAAAACACTCTGACAATACCAAAAACAACTTTTACAAAAAGTAAGACTCAAAAGAAAGGGTATCATCAGAGCTGGTCGTCGGTCCACTGCAGCTATTCCATAGTCCGAGGTCACCGGCTTCGTCCAACCCCAAGCACCATCAGGGAGCGGACGAATCTCGATGCAAGGCAGGCATTCGGTCATCACCTACAAGGGCAGGAGAGTAAGCCTAACACATTCGCATTATCGAATAAGCCTAAGCCCTAACATTCACAACCAGATACACAGCAGCAGTCACCAGTGCAGATAATGCATATACATATGAGCAAACACCAGTTTAGTTATTATCTTCAAGTTAAGTGGCATGATGCATGTACATGTTCTCCAACTCTGAGGCCTCTGTCCACCGGGTCCAGATCTGAGGAACGGTGTGTCCAAGAACACGTCACGGCTTACGGCACGTCTGCCAGCGCAAAGGCACGACTTACAGTGTTTCCACCAGCGCAAATGACATGACTTACGGTGTTTCCACCAGCACAAATGACATGACTTACGGTGTTTCCACCATCACAAATGGCAAGACTTACGGTGTTTCCACCAGCACAAATGGCAGGACTTACGGTGTTTCCACCAGCACAAATGGCATGACTTACGGTGTTTCCACCAGCACAAATGTCACGACTTACGGTATTTCTACCAGCGCAAATGTCACGACTTACGGTGCGTCCACCAGCGCATACGGCATGACTTACGGTGTTTCCACCAGAACAAACGACACGACTTACGGTGAACCTTGTGCAGGCTATCGGAAAGTGTCAAGTTTAGTTACAAAACAGTTCACAGGTTCATCCGGCGCAGTAAATGTCACGACTTACGGCGCAGTAAACACCGGCGCAGGTGTTCCTCAGATTGGGACTGGTTTGATAACCTAGTTCATGTCATGTATGTTGTCGATGCAACTCTTGCAATCCTAGGTTATCATGCACATGTTCAAGTTCTAGGTTCATTATTAATCCAACTATGTCATAACTAACTGACATCAGTCCAGCATGGATACATACACAGCCATAGGCATCCAACAGGTATCCATAAGTATCTAAGTATACAGATGACATAGCAAAGTCGTACTAGTCCTAGGTCACGTCTACGTCTGATTGTTCGGTCAAAGTCCCATCATCTCCTTGACCTAAGTCACCTTAAGTGACTAAAGCTTGATAAACAAGTCTTAACTACTTATGACTTCGGTTAAGTGAGTCCGAATCACTTAAGACTAGGTTTAACTGACTTAAGTTTGATTAATCTTGGACTAAGTCCACTAATCTTGGACTAAATCTCACAAATCAGGAGTTTGGTCTCAATAATCATGAATTAGACCTCACTAATCGTGAATGAGGTCTCACTAACCATGGATTAAGCCTAGCTTAATCGACTAATCTCGGATTAAATCCGACTAATCATGGATTAGGTCCAACTAATCGGGGATTAGTTGACTAATCAGGAGATTAGGGTTACTAATCGAGGATTAAGTCCAACTAATCTTGAATTAGTAGACTAATCGAGGTCTGTAGTGTCCTAGACACAATGTTCAGAGTATAACCCTAGCTCAAGAGTATGGAAGACCTAAGAGCTAGAATACGGTCTGATGTTACTGTGTGATTTTGTTTGTATGCTAGCTATCCAATTGGGATAACTAGGGTTTCCCTAATCACGAGTGTGTGCTAGTGTATGATTAGGGAGAAAGAACGTACCTGAGCCCCTAGCTGGAGACAGCTATTTATAGGGGGAGCGGTGTTGTACCCTATGGGCCTGTACGGAGGTCCAGTAAGGCTGACGTGTCCCTTTATAGGATAAGGGATGAGTCATTCATCCTTATCCTATTAGCGGTTAGTTTTATCTGGTTGGCGAGCTAGGCTCACGCGCCCTTAGCTTGGACTCTTTAAGGGAAGAGGTCCCTGTGCTCGGTCCAGAGTCGTTAGGGTGGGTCCTATGGCATGCGCTCGGCCCAAAGATGCGTGACCCGGCAGAATGAGAATTCTGGTCGGCCAGTGAGTATTCTGGTCGGCCGAGGGCGTTTTAGGGTAGACCGAGGGTCGGTCTACCACATAAGCCCCCTAGCTCGGTAAGACTTTTCGAGTCTTGAGCCGAGCTGAGAGTTCTTCGTATGTGACCTTCAAGGTGTCGAGGGTTAAGCTCGGTAGGGGATAATGAGTTCAGGACAGCTCACCCTGCCTCGCTGTCCCATTGACTGACTGAAAGGACGTTTGGATGTCCTTCTATGACACGTGCTGCCTTGTGTCAGAGGGGTCATGATGGTGCATGCTGCCTTTTGGGTTTTCGAGATGCTTCTTTCCATTAGTTGTGCGCCACGTGTCCTTTTAGTGGCGCGATGTAGGCTTTTGGGCTTTTGTGATTAGGCCCAAATTTTCAAACGTGGGGGGAAACAACCCCTTCAACTACTCTTTTCCTCCTTTTTTCATACTTTCCTTCAAACTCAGACTTCTGACACTCCTCTTCTCTCTGAAATTCGTCTCATTGGCTTTTGGATTACAATTTCCCTACGCCATTATTCTTCTGTTCTTGACTCCCCAGTTCGTTCGTGCCAGTTCTCATCTCCAATTCTCAGGTATTTTGATTTTCTTCTTCTGTTCCTGTTTTTCGCTTTTCTTTCCTTCTCTGCTGAACCATATTCTCCATAGGTTCTGGGTTTTTTGTTGCAGATTTTGTTCCTGTGTTTTAGTTTTCTGGGCTTATTTCTGGGTAAGTTTAGATTTCATTATGAGTATTAATTGGCTTCAATACGAGGAGTGGTCTAGGATTCTGGGTTTGAGTGATCTTGAGGATTCTTCCTCTTCTTCTTCTTCTTCTTCATCTTCCGATCTGGAGGTGCTGGACTTTCTGCCCTCACCCTTCCGCCATCGCATGGTAGATCCGATGGCAGAAGTACCACTATCAGTAGATTACCCTCGGAACTCCGAGGAGGAGGAAAGTAGGAAACTGTTGTATCAAGCGGCGGAAGAGCGGGCCCAACTATCCCGCCGCCCTTCGAACCGTTCCTGGGAGAAACCCTTCTGGGGAAAAGCTGTTAGGGTTAGGGGAAGGTGTAGCAGGCTCGGCTATAGGACTAATAAACCTAGGGCTAGGTTGTTTAAAAATCTTGATTTTATAGATTCTGACGCCGAGTATTCCCTTTCCCCAGGTATGGTTCGAAGGTGCATCACACATCCTCAGGAGTTCCTTGTGCCTCCGAACTCTGTAGATTATGACTGGGTTGACTTGGATGTGCTTGGAACCCCGTCGGCTTTGGTCAACAGTAATCTAAGTCATATCCGAGCCCACATACTCCCCTGCCCCACGGATAAAACTGGGACTTCTTATGCAATAAGCTCACCGGCAGCCGACGACCGAGTGTGTACAGCGATCGCCGCGGATCGCAAAGAGTTTTTCAGGTATGAAGAAGTTGTCATTCGGCTGGGGGTGAAGTTGCCCTTTACTGAAATAGAAATAGAGCTGTTGCGTCGGTTACGCTTGGCTCCTACTCAACTACATCCTAGCGGTTGGGCCTTCATCCAAGCCTTTCAAAAGTTTTGCGAAGCTCAAAAGTTGACTTGCTTGCTCCGAGTGTTTCTATGGTTGTATATACCGCAAGTGAACATCTTCGAGAAGGGGTCGCGCCAAAGATTGTGGGTGTCGTTGAAAGCACGCAACGGACATGCCCTCTTCGATAAATTCACAGATTCATGGAAGACTTTTAAGCCTTTATACTTTAAGTATCAATTCGTCGGAAATGGGGACTGTTGGTTTATGGAGGGTGATCAGCCTCGGTTTCCGTTGTCTTGGTCACCCGATTTTTTTAACCGCAACCCCAAACTTTATCAGTATCAATATGAGTCCGAGCTATCTGTAGCCGAGAGGATCACTTGTGATACCTTCTTTTCCTATCTTAGACGGAATGGTCCAGTAGATATCAATAAGATCATTCTTTTTCCCCAAGAGCTTATAAAAGCTGAGCTTGGTTCATATATATATTTATTTACTTAAATTATTATTTTTTTTTTTTTAACATTTGGATTCTTGGTTTTGCAGAAAAAATGGCTAAGGAAAACAAGGCTGTTGCTCGTATAAAGGAACTTGCTAAAGCAAAGGCGGCTGCTGGGTCAAGTGGTTCTCGGAGTGGAGACATGTCCTCGGAAGCCACTCGCTCGGTAACTGTCGCCGAAACTTGTCCCTCCGAGGTCGAGGTGGTGCAGGTTGTTCGTCCTTCACCGACAAAGGGGGGGGGAATAGCTACTGGAATCCCGCTGGTGCAAGTGGAAGGAAAGGAGGATGAAGAGGATCGGGTGCCTCTTCCCAAAAGGGCTAAGTTGGATAAAGGCAAAGGCAAGGCTGTGGAGGTGGTGAAGGCGAAGGTTGCCGACCTTCAAAGGACCAATCTGTGGTTCGATATGTCTGACCCGGACGAGGAGAGTGTTTGGGCTAGGAAGCTAAATGAGAAATTCATCGGCTTGGTTTATACGCCGAACGATGAAAAAAGGTTGTCGGATCAGACGGCAAGCACCTTAAGGTGCCATTGTGACCTTTTGGGCCGAAACATGCTGAGGGCCGCCAGCTATATGTTTCATTTAAGCAAAAATGCTGAAGACATCAGTGCCACCCTCTCGTCGGCTGAGAAAGAGAAGAGGAAAGCTGCTGCTGCTGAAACTAAAAATCTGCTAAGCCAAGTGAGTGAAAGTGAGGCAAATCTCCGAGCTCTAACGGAGGCAAACGCCGAGCTTCAAAGAAGATTTGACGCTTCGGAGAGAGCTTGGGAGACTGCTCTAAAGGCTCTGGAGGATACGGTTGGAAAGGATGCTGAGAAAGGAAGGTTGCTGCAGGCGGCCCAGGCGAAGCTGATTGAAGCTTGTCAAAGGGTTAACGAGCTGGAAGGTGTTGCTGGTCGTTTGACGAGTTCGGAGGCAGAAGTGACTAGGTTACAAGGGGAACTGGGCGAAGTGCAGAGGGAGCTGATCAAAACTCGTCGGAAGGCTTTGAAGCATAAGGTACTGGCTTGCAAGAACCACTTCAACTGGGATCATGGTGCTGTCGACTCTTTTGTGAATGCTGTCAAACAGTTAATGCTCTTGAACCCTGGAATCCGAGTGGTTGGGACTAGCGCATATTATGGGGTTGATGGTGATCGGATGATCGATTATCGTGATGATGCTGAAGTGGATTTATCAGCACCTAACCTGCCGAACCCCCTGGAGTTGGAGCAAAGTGAAGAAGACTTTGATGGGTCATCCATTGCCTTGTCCGAAGACGAGGATTAACTCCCTGGAGATGTATTTTGCTGTATTTTGCTGTGTAATTTTGTAATTTGAACTTTTTTATATTTTACAACATTGTTCTTGTAAGAAGCGAATCTTATTCTGTTCTTTATGATTTAGTATTGTGTTTTATCTCGTTATAAACTGTTGTTTTAGATTTCGAATCTCCGACCTATGGCCTAGGTGGGATCCTCGGTCCTCGGCACTACGAAACTGTTTTTAGTTTTTGGCCGGGCATCTCATTAAAGTACTTGCAATTGTTAGTTTATATGTCCTTGTTAGAAGGTCATGCATAAACATCCAAGTTCGCCTCGGTGGCGAGCCGAGGGGAAATGGATAGTACGTTAACAGTAAGAGAATATGAGAATTTAAAAGCTTCATCGAATTTCCTTGATCCGTTTGTAAACAGGAGTCAAATACAAAAAAGGATAATTAAGATCATGCTAAAGATAAATGACAGGAATTTAAAATGATAAAATTTCATCTTTGCAGACAGTGTTGTGGCTCCCATTTAGCTATAGTATGGGTTGAGCTTGGTGGCGTTCCAGGAGTTGTTCAACTGTTGGTTGGTTAGTGTTTCAAGTCAGTAGGCCCCCGAGCCTGTCTTCGAGATCACTCGGTAGGGACCTTCCCAGTTCTTAGCCAACTTCCCTTCTCTTGAATTTTTCAGTCCAATGTCAGCTCGTCTAAGGACCAGGTCTCCCACAGCAAAACTCCTCGGAACCACCCATTTGTTGTACTCTCGGGATTGTCTTTTCTTAGCTTTTTTCTCTCGGTCCGAGGCTAGGGATCGGATTTCCTCGCTGAGGGTTAACTCTTCCTTTAACAAATCTTCGTTTACTTCTATTGGTCGCTCGGATATACGGAAGGTAGGGATCCGAGTTTCAATAGGTAACAAAGCGTCACAACCGTAGGTTAGTCGGAACGGGGTTTCTCCTGTTGAGGTGTGTATGGTCGTTCTGATTGACCATAATACCTCGGGAAGGAGGTCAGCCCATGAACCCTCGGCATCGAACAATCTTTTCTTCAAACCGTCAATGATGGTTTTATTCGCAGCTTCAGCCTGTCCATTGGTTTGCGGATGCTCGACGGATGAGAAGTGATGGGTAATATGGAAGTGGTTGACAAGTTCTTGGAAAACCTTAGCAGTGAATTGGGTACTGTTGTCGGTGACCAGGGTGTGTGGGACACCGAAACGGGTGATGATTTGTCTGAGAAAGAACTTTTGAATTTTGGCGGAGGAGATTGTAGCCAACGCCTCGGCCTCAATCCACTTTGTGAAATAGTCAACTGCGACCACCACAAATTTTAGCTGCCCCGGGGCTGTTTTGAATTTTCCTATGATGTCCATGCCCCACTGATAGAAGGGCCATGGTGCAATCATGGAATGTAGCTCCGTTGGGGGGCGTTGAAAAATATTTCCATGGAGCTGACAGGAATCGCACTTTTTAACATGTTCCGAGGCGTCGCTGAGGAGTGTAGGCCAGTAGTAGCCCGCTCGGAGCACTTTGCGAGCCAATGCCTTCGCACCCACATGGTGGCTCGAGATTCCTTCATGAACCTCGGCCAGTACCATATCAGCTTCCGCTCGGTCCAGACACCTTAGCATTGGGGAGTCTATTCCCCGTTTGTACAAAATGTTGCCGACCATGGTGTATTGAGCCGCTTGTCTGACTATCTTCTTTCCTTGGGAGGAGTTGATGAGCATTTTATTTCCCATTTTTCCTTGCATTATTTTACTCCTATTATTGATACTTGTTGCCTATTTGACATTGTTTAGCTTGATTTAGTGATTTAGAGTTTATTGGACTGTTATTCTGAATATTGTTTAATTTGGGATTATTTAGCCTAATTAATTCTATTTCTATTTTCAGGTCATATTTGGCACAAGGGCTTTTTGGACATTTTGGGAATGAAGATTTAATTTTGGAAGAGAAGATATATGATGAAGTGAAGATTGTAATCTATCTTTAGGATTAGTTGAGATTTAGTTATATCTTTTAAGATTTAGATTTTATCTATAAGATATTTTTTAGATTTAATTTAGAGATAAGCTTTCCTTAGGATTTGGGCCCATGATTTAGGCCCGTTTTGTGATTTAAAAAGCCAAATTCGTGTAAACCCTTGGAGAGACCTTCCATTCACGTTTTTTACATTCTCTCTCATAGAGAAGGCTTAGTTTTGCTCTCCAAACTTGTGGTGGCTGCTAGGGTTTCTCTCTCTTCCCTTTTTTTTCTACACGTTTTTGACTTATTTCATCATGGAAGGCTAAACTCTTAGGTTAAATCCCTTTGGTAATGTATCACATACTCTTGAGGTTCTGTTCTTAATGCTATTTCGTTTTTATTCACTGTTTTCATGCTTATTGATATGTTATGGTTCGCTTAGTTCCATTCTATAGAGATAATCCATGTGTATGAATGCTTAATTTATGCAAACTCGTAAAAACTCCATGCTTTGGCTTTTAATGCTTAATTAGAGGTTTGGGTTTTGGGGTGAGAATTGAATTTTCGCTTAGTATTTAATTCTCACGAGTTGGACAGTGAAGAGGAAAGAAATTGATCTTTTGTGACCGATGATAGAGTTGTGAACGCGAGCCAAAGGGGTTTATCCGCTTTTCCTTATCTGTTTCTTCGTTTTAATTTAATTCTGTTTTGATTTCAATTATTCAATATTCAATATAAAAAAAAACCCCCCTGTTTTCTATGCATACTATGTGTTCGACCTTTTGCTTGATAAGATATTCCTTGGGAGACGACCTAGGAGTCACTTCCTAG
The DNA here is from genome assembly GCA_037953625.1 of Crotalaria pallida. Taxonomy (NCBI): domain Eukaryota; kingdom Viridiplantae; phylum Streptophyta; class Magnoliopsida; order Fabales; family Fabaceae; genus Crotalaria; species Crotalaria pallida. Next base: position 34,093,217 of record CM075653.1, read on the forward strand.
TACTATACTTAAACTGTTTTTATTTGTATCGGGTACGGCCTCGATCAGGAGTCGGTAGGTAGGATTTGGAACTGGAGATACTGCTTAATGGGGTCCATCCAGCTGGTGGTTAGAGACACAGCTAAGATAACACTCGGCTGGTGAACAGTTTCTTGGACTAGGGTTTTGTTGTTCTCTGGTCCTTTAGTACTGGCGAGCTTTAACAGGATATCTGCACGGCTGTTAGAAGACCTAGGGATGTGGGTGATGGAGAATTGGGGAAAAAGATCTGTGAGAGCTTTGACTTGTTCTAGATATCTCTGAAGGATTGGTTCTTTGGCTTGGAATTCACCTTTGATTTGAGATACAACTAGCTAGGAATCACTGAAAACTTCAATTTCTGACGCCCCCATTTGATGGGCCATGCGCAAGCCGGCTATCACCGCTTCGTACTCTGCTTGGTTGTTCGAGGTGGGGAAGTCGAACTTGAGGGAGTACTCCACACAAATGCCTGCTGCGTTTTCAAGGATTATCCCTGCTCCTGCCCCCTTATTGTGGCTGGAGCCATCAACATAAATTTTCCATGGCTGGGAGGGGTTGGAATAAGTAGAATCTGATAGCTCTGCAACAAAATCTGCTAAAATCTGGGACTTGAGAGTTTTTCTTGGCTCGTAGGTGATGTCGAACTCAGATAGTTCAACAGACCACGACACCATCCTTCCAGCCAAGTCTGGTCGATTGAGGACCTGCCTGATTGGCTGAGTTGTTCTGAGTACTACGAGGTGGTTCTGAAAGTACTGCCGGAGTCTCCTAGCAGCAATCACCAAAGCAAAGGCGAGTTTTTCAATTCTGGAATATCTTATCTCAGGCCCCTGGAGGGCCTTGCTGACAAAGTAGATGGGACGCTCGGTTCCCGAGTCGTCTCTGACCAAGACCGAGCTAACAGATGTTTCACTTACGGACAAATACAAAAACAAAGTTTCCCCTTCCCGAGGACTGGTGAGGACGGGAGGGGCTGAGAGGTATTGCTTGAGCTCTGTAAACGCTTGTTCGCAAGAGTCGTTCCAATGGAAGTTCTTGTTTTTTCTGAGTAACTGGTACCATGGTAAAGCTTTCTTGGCTACTTGAGGGAGAAATCTGGAGAGGGCTGCCATCCGACCAGTTAGCCTTTGAACTTCTTTGACATTAGATGGGCTGTGCATGTTCAGAATAGCTTGACATTCCTCCGGGTTGGCCTCGATCCCCCTCTCCGAGAGCATGAAACCTAAAAAGGTCCCGGCTGGGACCCCAAAGGTACACTTATCAGGGTTCAGGCGCATGTTAACTTTTCTGATTCTATCAAAAATAGCCACGAGGTCCCGAGGATGGTCCTCCTTCTTCTTACTCTTAGATATCATATCATCAATGTACACCTCAAGAGTAGGTCCGATCATTCCCGAGAAGACCTTGTTCATCATACGCTGGTAGGTTGCGCCAGCGTTTTTCAACCCGAAAGGCATTACCGTGTAGCAGTAAGTTGCCCTTTCAGTGATGAAGGCCGTTTTCTCCTGATCAGGAGGGTACATTAGGATTTGATTATATCCTGAGTATGCATCCATGAAAGATAAGAGTTGGTAGCCAGATGAGTTGTCCACTAATTTGTCGATGATGGGGAGGGGGTACTGGTCCTTTGGGCATGCTTTGTTCAAATCGGTATAGTCGACGCACATGCGCCACTTCCCATTCGATTTCTTGACCAGAACGGTGTTGGAGAGCCATTCCGAGTAGCTAACCTCCCTTATGAACCCGGCGGAAAGGAGCTCGGATACCTTTTGCTCTATCACTATCGCCTTTTCGGTGCCAACCCTTCTCTTCTTTTGGGCGACCGGTTTGGCGGTCGGATGAACACTGAGCCGATGACAGATCAAGTTCGGATCAATCCCCGGCATGTCTGCCGAGGTCCAAGCGAAAAGATCTTTATTCTTCTTTAAAAGCTCGAGCATTTCTGCTCGTATTTCTTCTGGAAGGTTGGTTCCTAGTTTCACTCTTCTGTCTGGCAGTTTTTCATCCAAAATAATGAACTCCCACTCTCCTTCAGGGGTAGGTCTTGAATCATCCAAATCGGACCTAACATCTAGATCCGTCAAGAGTACACTTCCCTTGTTCAAACTTAACTTTGGCTGGATTTGTTCTGGAATCTTGATCTTTGCCAAACTGGCATTGTAACACAATCGAGCCTTCTCCTGCTCGGCTCGGATGGTAACTACAGTCCTGTCAGTACCTTCAAACTTCATAGCCAGATGGACCGTTGACACGACCGCACCGAAGGCCTGCAAGCATGTCCTGCCAAGGATGGCATTGTATGCTGAAGGGCAATCGACGACAAGGAACTTGATAATCTCGGTTCTCGTCGAAGGGTGGTTCCCAAGGGTCACTGGCAGCTGGATGTGTCCCTTGGGAACCACTGCATCCCCAGTAAAGCTGATCAGCTTTCCCTCGAAGGGGGTCAGGTCTGAGTTTTTTAATTTTAGTGCTTCGAAAAGGTTTAGGAACATGATATCTCCCGAGCTACCCTGATCGACGAATACCCTGGCAACGTCGTAATTACCGATCAAAGCAGTGATGACCATAGGGTCGTTATGACCCGGGATCACCCCTTCAAGATCATCATCAGAAAAGCTAATGGGAATACTTTTTGTGGTTCTCTTTCGGATTGGATGGTTGTGAACTGCAAGGACTTGATTGATATATTTCTTTCTATCGGACCGTTTCTCTCCTCCTCCCGCAAAACCTCCAGCAATGGTGTTGACTCGTAGGTTTTGCGGGGCTTGATCCGTCGTGGAAACCTCTACCATGGCCACTCGCTGCTGATTGGTTGGTTGTTGTTGGTTGGTGTTTTGATCGGCTTGCCTGGTTGACGACCGACCATTCCTGTCAGGGGATGGAGTTCTTCTTCGAGTATGTCGGTCAAGTGCTTCCCGGACATACTGCTGTAACTTGCCGTCCCTAATTAACTGCTCGATCTCATCCCTGAGCCAAGTGCATTCATTTGTCGTGTGCCCATACCCACCATGATACGAGCAAAATTTGGAGCGATCTTGCCGCTGGCTTCTCTTCAAGGGGGGTGGTCTTTCTATTGCTCGGAGGTCAGTCTGCATTGTTTCCTGCAGAATTTGGCTTCTTGGGACTGTGAGAGGGGTGTATTGCTCGAATTTCCCTCGGGGAGGTCCAAATCTCCTTTCCCCTTGGGGTCCCCTCCTTTGATCTTCCCTTCGGTCATCCCTTCTCTCGTCTCTTCTTGATCTCCCCTGGGAGGATGGCTCTCCCCGCTCGCCTCTGTCTCTGTTTCTTTGCCATTTGCTGAATTCTTCTAAGTTTATGAACTTAGTAGAACGATGTCTTAGCTCCGCCATATCCCTCGGCGGTTTGCCCACAAGTGAATTTTTGAAATCTTCGTTTCGGAGACCCTGAGTGAAGAGAAAGACTGCAAAGCTTGGTTCTAAGTTAGGCACGGTCCCTGCCTCCGAATGGAAACGTGAGAGATATTCCCGTAAAGGCTCTTCGGTCTGCTGCATAACGCTTGCTAGCGCGTGGTCGGACTTCGGCTGGACGCAACTAGCGGTGTACCTGTTCAGAAAAACTCTCTTCATCTCTGCCCAGGAGTTAATAGAGTTCCTGGGCAAGACTGAGTACCACCTTAAGACGGGTGGTTGGAGAGTCATGGAAAAAGCTCTGCATTTCATCATGTCTCCACCGTCGTAAAAGTTCATAGCTCCTTCAAAAGACAAGATATGCTCCAAAGGGTCGGTTAACCCGTTATATTTGGAAACACTCGTTGGGCCGAGAAAGGCTGAGGGTGTCTCGTATGCCATGATTCTCGGAGTGAAGGGATGGCCAGGATGAGCAGTGTTGTCGGTTTCATATGTGTCCTCTAGGATTGGGTTTATGGGGGGTGGTGGAGGTAGAGTGGTGGTTGGGTGGGGGATCAGCTGAGTTGCTAACACCCCTCCGGCCACCGCCTGCATATGGAGCTGTTGGAGATCGGCGATGGCCTTTCCCTGTTGTTCTAGGATCTTTGCTTGTTGCTTAATGATTTCTTCCAACTGGCTCTCCCTTTGACCACGGGAGTGATCCCTATCATCTCCAGAAACACGGGCGTCGATGGATCGGCCTGATCCATGGTTTTGTGCATGATTGGGGTTAAGAGAATTTTGGTTTTGGGGGTTTGTTTGCCTGGAATGGACGGTGTAAGGACCACTGTGCGTGCGAGCTGGAACGGAGTGGTGGCTCCAGGCTGGAATTTGTCTTACTGATGGCATGCTGGGATGTGGAGGGTTTCTCCCATCGAGATCTCCGCCGTTGTCGCCACTGCCTTCTTGCAAACTCTGATGGTTTCGCCCTGCTTGGCGGTTTGCGCCACGCGATGCTGCGTTTCCTCGCGTCTCTACCATTTTGGGGTGGGAATAGCAGTTTACAGTTCCCCACAGACGGCGCCAATGTAGTGTCCTAGACACAATGTTCAGAGTATAACCCTAGCTCAAGGGTATGGAAGACCTAAGAGCTAGAATACGATCTGATGTTACTGTGTGATTTTGTTGGTATGCTAGCTATCCAGTTGGGATAACTAGGGTTTCCCTAATCACGAGTGTGTGCTAGTGTATGATTAGGGAGAAAGAACGTACCTGAGCCCCTAGCTGGAGACAGCTATTTATTGGGGGAGCTGTGTTGTACCCTATGGGCCTGTACGGAGGTCCAGTAAGGCTGACGTGTCCCTTTATAGGATAAGGGATGAGTCATTCATCCTTATCCTGTTAGCGGTTAGTTTTATCTGGTTGGCGAGCTAGGCTCACGCGCCCTTAGCTTGGACTCTTTAAGGGAAGAGGTCCCTGTGCTCGGTCCAGAGTCGTTAGGGTGGGTCCTATGGCATGCGCTCGGCCCAAAGATGCGTGACCCGGCAGAATGAGAATTCTGGTCGGCCAGTGAGTATTCTGGTCGGCCGAGGGCGTTTTAGGGTAGACCGAGGGTCGGTCTACCACAAGGTCTAATCAAGGATTAAGTCTAGCTAATCATGGATTAGTTGACTAATCAAGGTCTAATCAAGGATTAAGTCTTACTAATCTTTGATTAGTTGACTAATCAAGGTCTAATCATGGATTAGGTCTAACTAATCATGGATTAGTTGACTAATCAGGGTCTAATCAAGGATTAAGTCTAACTAATCATGGATTAGTTGACTAATCAAGGTTGAGGGAACTTAATTAGGTCTAAGTGTTACTTAATTGTCTAAGATTGGGTTTAATCATCACTTAATTAGCTAAACCATTCTTAGTTATTGGGTTAACTTCCTAATCAAGGTTTAGAACCTAAAACTGTGAGGATCACACCTAATCCTCTTATCTAATTCTCACTTAAGGCCTAATTAGTTCAAATCCTTGGGGTCAACACTTAACCTAATACATTCAAGGAGTTAAGCATTCAATTAATGCCATGACCTATTCGGTTTCCAATCAACACACGCATGTACATAAAAATTTCAGCATCAACATATCAATAACAACATCATACAAGTAGCATAATCATCAACACAAACATAAGCATAAAATTCAGCATTTCATATTCAAAAACAACATACCAACATTCATCACAATTCGGCCTCCAAGCCTAAAATCAAAGCCTAACTAGTGCCCTTGAGTCTCATGGTGACTCAACCTAGTTCTAAGCTTCAAGACCTATTCTAGCAAAAGTGTAAACTTCTCTCCATACCTCTTGAAGACGCAAAACAAAAACTAGAACCTTTGGGTCCTTCTTCTCTCAAAACCGTGAGCAAACTCCCTCCTTGGACACTTGAAGTTTGCTCCCAAGCTTCTAAACTTCTAAGACTCCACTTGATCTACCAAGCTAATGATCCTAGTGCCTTGATGATGGTGTGGCCGTGAGCTTGGTTTGGGTTGTGATTGAAATTTATTCAACACAACTTCAAGCAAGTGGCATATTCATGAGCTTGGATATGAATATGCCAATGGTTCTTTGTGTTTGGTAAAAGTTTGGCTTGATTAAGGGTGGTGGTGAGGTTTGGCCGTGAGCTCTCTAAGAAAGGAAGGGTTGGATTTTGAGCTTCTAGGTCTTAATCACTTGTGCATGATAGATATTCATGATTTAGGCTTTGATCATGTGAAGATTTCTTGGTTTTTCATGGAAGAAATTGGTTGGATGGTGGTGTTTAGGAGGTGGCCGTGAGCCTCTTGGCCAAGAAGAAGAAGAAGAAGATGTTGAAGAAATGGTGTGAAGGTGGCGTGAGGAAGAGGGAGCAAAATGATGCTCACCAACACAAGGTTACTTTTATAAAACTCATGGTCAAAGTTTAGGAAGTAAGGTGGCATAATGGTGTGTCTTGGTGAGGACACCTCACTACTTCATGCAAAGGGAGGGAATTTGGTGTGGACACCTAGCACTTTGACTACATGCATGAAATGTGGTGTTGACAACTCACTTTCCTCCATGCATTTTTCAAATGCACTTCATGGCTTCACATTCACACACATCACACGGCCTTCATATGCACACACACACCATTCACCATACACACACATTCCACATGGCCTACACACTCACACACATGGGCCATCACACTTTCTTGGCCCAATATCACTCACAAGGCCCATTAGGTTCACTTAGACTTAATCTAGCCCACTTAACCCTTAAGCTCCACATTAACCAAGCTAATCTAACTCAAGACTAACTATTAGCTAACTAAACAAAATCAACTTAAAATCACACAAGTCTAACCCTAATAAATTAGGTTTGATCTAACCCTAATCACGACTTGCTATCTTAACAAGATTAAACCCTAACACATCAAGCTAAGTCAAAGCATTAAGCACGAATTATTTGGGAGCTAAAATTCAGGGATGTTACAGCATATGTATATAAACAAATAAACATCTAGCACATATACGTCACATGTAATCATGCAGCACATAACCTATGACAAACACTCAAATCAGACTCGGTGTACTCGGTTTAGAACCGAGTCTACACGTCACGATGACCTAGGCCTACTGCATCTCTCACCTCACGCTCCAGCTTCTGAAATCATTGGGGTCCTTTCCAACAAGTCAGTTGTTCCGCTTCTTGACTTATACGCACCTCGTGCTAAACAAACGATAATTTCAGCATGACATTTACTCAATAAATTTGTTTTATCCATTAATTTTCATGAAAATTAAAAACACACACATACATACAAATCAACAAAAAAAAATCAATCCATCACTTATTTTTCCTTCAAAAACCGAATTAACATATCATGAAAATAATTTACTTTAATTCAACACAACATGCATCAACATCTAAAAATAAAAATCAAGCCTTTTAAGCTAAAAAAATCAAGAATCAAAATAAACTAACCTAGATCTTGACATGCACATATTTAAAATTAATAGATCTTAAGAAAAATCATACATGCATCAACATTTAACAACAAAAATCAAGAATTTAAGAGAAAAAATCAAACTAATCTTAAAACATACTCTTTATCACTAGATCATCACATGCATGTACTAAATATTTCAAAAATTCATTCTTAAAGATTCAAGCTATCACCGAACACACACTCAACATGCAAGCCACGTAATTTCACTTTATTGATTAAATTTAAATCATAGGTTTAAAACACATACACATTACGGTTTTTTTTTAAAGAAATAGACATGCAAGAGGATCCATGTTAGTTTTCACAATAACCTTAGTTTTTCTTTAGATCTTTAAGATTTAATTAGAAAATTTTAGATCTTAGCAAAGAAGGCCTTAACCGAACATCAAGCACAAGTTTAACATATTACAACTTATTCTTAGTCCATAAAAGTCCTTGATCAAGCAAGATCAACACATAAAATAACATGCAATAAGAGAAGAAAGATCTACAACTAGAAAGAAAATTCTAAACTATTACAATTCTTCTTCTTGAGCTTCAAATCCTACCACGATAAAGGTTGGTTTTCTAGTCACTTAGCACTCTTGATCTACAAAGGATGGGATTTGGTTGGGCTTGAAACCTCCTTCTTTCTTCTTCCTACCCTCACGGTTCCTCTCTCTTTCTCTCCATGGTTTCTCTTTTTTTTTTCTATGTCTCTCAAGAGCTAATGTTGCTCTTGGAGACTTTGTGTTTGGTGTTGGTGGAAGTGTGAAAGGAAAGAAATGAAAGAATGGAATGGAACGAAGGAAATGAAGGGAATGAATGAAAGAATGAAGGAAATAGTCTTAAGGGTGAAGTACAATCCCCTTCTTGGCCCTTAAGAACTCAGCCACACATGCATCTTAGAGGGGTATTCTAGGCATCCTAAGATTACTACTTGGTCTCCAAGTCTTTTATTTTCTTTTCTTTTTATTTTATTTTCCTTTTTCAACTTGGTCAACATGCAAGCTCACAAGCTTACACCTACACACTCTCATACACCTGGCACCCTCACACACAACACACATATATTCCCTCATGCACTCACACACCAAAAACCGTGGCACACCCTCATGCACCCACATGTCTTTTAATTTTTCATTTCTTCTTTACTTGGTCACCAAGTCATGGCTTCATGAACACACACATGCACATACCATACACACATAGCATACATACACTTATCATACCCACACATATTCATCAATTAATCACACATACACATATTGGCACCCATTCATAAATCAAGCACACACTTAATCATAAAAGAATTACTTAATCAAACATACATATTAACATAATAAACTGTACTTATTGGTTGCACTTATAGCCCTTATTTCATTTTCTAAAATCATATTTTAATATATTAAAGATAATCCCAAAAGGAAAAATTTATTAAAAATCAAAAACCATTTTTCATGATTTATTTCTTCAAAATTCGTCCTTTACAGGTCTGAGAAAAATATTTCGCAAACCAATCCAGAAAATTATGAAAGATACATTTTTGAAAACTACATTTCGATACGATCGTTTTGATATAAAGATCGTAAAAATCGGAGTTACGGTTAAAAAGTTATGGATTTCTGAAGTTGATAAACTTAAGAAAGTCCATAAAGAAATTCACTTTTACAATAAATCACCAAAATAAAATCATTTCTCATTAAAAATCATTTTTACTAACTTCATAAAAAGTATTTGTTCATCAAAACTCCGTAAAATCAATTCTTTACTTCGAAATCGAATAAAATACTCATTGAAAACTCTTCGTAAAATAATTTCTTAAAACTTTCTTTAATAAATTTTTATTCGTCCTAGTCGGAAAAACGCGGGATGTTACATTCTCCCCAACTTGCAGATTTCTCGTCCTCGAGAAATGGTACGCGAAATTCCACGATCAACGAATACCGGATTCCTTGGAGTGATTCTCTCGATCTATAACAGCAATCGTCGTCTTAGAGTCGTCGCATATACGTTATTCTTTCAAGGGTGATCTTCTTGGGTCATTCCATCATCAGTCACAATGGAATACTAACAGTATAGTTTTGTCAACGAGGGTTCAAAGGTTTCGAAACAAAATTCAAAAAGAATAGCACGCTTATGCCAATCCGGGCAAGGATACTACTTCCTAAGGGTCTTTCTTCCTTAATTTTGACTCCTTTCATTCTTTTAAGCCTAGGTGGGTTATCACAAACCTAAAAATTTATGTTTACTCCCCAACTTTGACAGATCATATTCCTATACATCACATCTATCCAATAACATTTGACAGAGACTAAGATCACAAAATTTCTCAACATCCACTAATTCTAGCTTATCTTACAAAACTTCCCATCACTTTGTTCAAGCCTATCTTAAATTCTGCTAACTAAACCAAATTCTCGTTCTCTAAACCATTAAAAACTTTCCAACTCAGGGATTTATCCTCCAGATTAATGGTCTTAACACCTAATGACACTCTTAACTCCGCAGTTTATAGTCGTCTATGTCCATTAAAACGTCAAATCTTGGTCATTTAACCTAATTTTGGTCGCCACTTAAAGATTCTATCCGTTAATTTCACCACTCCATCTAGTTGATCTCATGGTCCTATTATAAGTTCACACTTACCCCAATCATTCACCTACTCCAACTAGAGCTTTCTAACTTCAACTCTCTCAGACTCATCCCAGATATCCACCATCTTAACACCATCTACACCATTACTTGGGTTAGACTACTATCAAACTTTTCGGTTTTAATCCTTTTGTACACTCCACTATCTTACTTATGGTTCTAGGGGTACTCTTATTCTAACTATCACATCCGTTCATGCTTATTCTTTCTTCAACCATTATAACTCTTTACTTAACAACATCTCACCGTCCACCTTATAACTTAGGCATATCTAGTTGATTGGCATAAGGTGTCAGGGTCTAAGGTTTTCATGAAAGGCTTTTAGGGAAAACAAACGTATTGTCAAAGCAACTCAACAACACATAAGGTTTTCATAGAAAGAAATTTCAACAAGGAAAAGAGGGTTCTAGTCGCAAAACAAAATCGCATGTCAATAACTCAGAGGTCGTCGCAAACAAAAAGGGATTCTCAGCAAAAGGGGTTTCAACAGTCAAGAGAGGTTCGGGTCACAAAGAATAAGATCTCCTCATGATTCTGATCACTGTTCCTCGTACCATCGTAGACAAATCCATGACACGTTCCGAAAATAGAGAGATAGAACGATAGAGATGGAACGAACGTTAGAGGTGGTATAATAGAGATGCTTACGTGACTTTGTACTTCTATTCTCACTCGTCGTAATCCTAACACTAACACACAAACGGACACACACATGTAAGCATGTAAGCCCATGCATCAGGCTACTTTGGTCAACCATTGTTCTGATACCACTCTGTAACACCCCGATTTCGGCAACTTGAAAACACTTATCTCTTTAACAAAATATAATAAAAATTTGGGAAATTTTTTTTTTAAAGGTGACAGGGGCATGAGAACCTTTATGTTCAAAAACATCTCAGAAACTTAGTTGAAATAAAATAACGTTCTCATGTCACACATCACAAGTCAAGTTCCAAACCGGGATGTTACTTAACATCGCGCTTTGTAACTTCACTTCGTAAATCTAATTTGAGAAAACATTTGCAATCTTAAATCTTTATTCTTTCAAAAGCCAGATTCAATAAAATATCCAGTGGGGTTCAGAATGATACGACAATGTAACCAAGTAGTTGCAAGGGATACAGTGCTCAAGGGAATTACCTATTACTATTCTTGACCTCTAATCTTCTTCGCTGAAGCTCACAGCCAAAACCGCATCGAGACGAGGGCACGAACTATACTACAGAGTTGACCATCTACCCGTTGCAATATCGGAGTAACCCGACACGACAACATGGTAGGAGAGATGGTCAGTAATCTAGAAGTACATCCATGACCAGACAGAATACTAACGACTTCTTATAAAAGAATACTCAGAATAAAATAGAGGAACCATGCATTATCAACTACTCATGCTATGCATATGACAAATATAATCACATAAGCATATAGGGAACACTTATAAACAAAACACATCATAACTAATCCAATATCTCAAAATCATAACTCATTCTCAACGTACATCACCACACTTGGCATCACAAGCCTTTCAACCATTCCAGTCTTATTATCATCATTCTCAATCTTTCACTAATCATATATGCTTTCTTTCTTTCTTTGAATCTTCCTCAATAAATTCTTTATAATTTCTTTCTTGTATTCTTTCATTATTCTTAAGTCTTATCAAACGATTAGCATCAATGATGAGGGGGACACATCATTGAGCTCACACACGTCTACATCTCCTCGGTCATCCACCCAACCTAGTCGGAAGCAAACAGGAGTACAGGACCTTTACCATGCGGGCACGACAGCTGTCACACAAACAAATGGTCCCATACCAGGAGGACTCAGCCTCAAATCATATCATATCAATTCACATAATCAAAGGCACGCTCTCAGCGGCAATCACAAATGCGCCATTCCAGTCCCTCTCACTGTTCTAGGCTTGCATCGAGGGGGCGACAGTATAATTTCTAGTTCGCGATGCGGAACTTACCACAGTATTAGACCCAGTCCCCACCACGTTAGTGCACCACATGTGTGATTCGTTCCGCCTAGAAATATACTCTAGGCTTCTTGACGTTTCACCGTCCTTGCCCTCCCCTCCTGCAATCTCCACCTGAGTATCCGCAGATACCCATAGTATCTTCCTCTCCACTACTTCGATACGACACTCATACCTCACCGCGTATATAAATGTCTTTTAGAGTCTTTTAAGGTTTTAACGTTTTAATTAGCGGCTTAATCCTAACAGTCGGCTCGTCCTTGGTGCATCCCTTCAACGAAGCCCGACCACTAATCGCAATCTTTTCCCCCTAATTCTCAATGGCCTCATGCCTCATATCACTTTCATCTCATCATCACAATTCTCATAAACTCATCTCATCTCATCAACATCATCAACATCTTTTCCTCGTCTTTCTCAAAACATCTTTTCGCAACACTTTTTCGAAAACATGATTTCACAAAAACTTTTACTTCACAAAACATTTTCAGAAACCTCATTTCATAAATCCTTTCACAAAACTTTTCCAAAAATAATGTTTCCAAAAACTTTCACAAAATATTATTTTCACAAAAGCTTTTAAAAAAAAAAATCTCTTTTCAAAACCTTTTTCAAAAATCACATTTTTGGGTGAGTGTTAATGGAGGAGCAAGCTCAACTCAACCCTAAGCTTCTTCCCAAAAACATGTACGAGGAATCACATCTCACTTTCATAACCACTTTCTCTTTCAAATCTCAACTCTTCACATCTTTTGCAATTCATACATCTCACGACTTATTTCTTTCACAATTTATTCGCGTTACGTTTTATCTCTTTCTCAATCCTTTCTTTTTTTTCATATCTTATTTCTTTTTCATGAATTCACATTCAACTTTTCCCAACAGACCAGATATGTTCCACAGGATAATTCACAAAAGAATCCGGTATATAATAAAATCAATCATGCAGCATATGTATATAAACAAATAAACATCTAGCACATATACGTCACATGTAATCATGCAGCACATAACCTATGACAAACACTCAAATCAGACTCGGTGTACTCGGTTTAGAACCGAGTCTACACGTCACGATGACCTAGGCCTACTGCATCTCTCACCTCACGCTCCAGCTTCTGAAATCATTGCGGGTCCTTTCCAACAAGTCAGTCGTTCCGCTTCTTGACTTATACGCACCTTGTTCTAAACAAACGATACTAACGTTACTAGCTTATTTAAATAATCGTCCCACTTGATATCGATACGCGGTTTCGAAAACTCTTTTTATTTATTGTCGGAAAATCGCAAAACGTTAAAACTTTTTCAAATCAAATCTTTCTTAAGTTAAATAGCACTTAAAACTTAAACTTTAAACCAACCAAATAAATTTTTAGGATTGGAAAACAATTCAAATAAAATCTGGACAGCAAGTATGCAAGTCCATAAATCACTTTTCAGGAAACCCGAAAACACCGAAAAATCATACTTTTGTTCATGTAAAACTTTATTATAAAATAAACAATTAAATGATTTATTTTTAAAACTTAACATTGTGAAATGAATTAAGGGCAGCAACCACTAAGTCCAAGGTTATTCAATTAAATCAAGATTAAAATATTTCAAACCAATTATCTTCAAACCAATTACCAAAATCAAACACTTAATCTACACATCCATTCATGCATAACCTAAAGACACCATCAAACAATCACTCATTCAGTTATTTAAAAGCATCATGATTATCAAACAAGGCAGCCAAGGTCATATTATAAAACATAGAATTTATATTCATCAAAACATTCAAATAAAGTCTTCGTGTGATTACAAATAAAACACAAAAGGTAAAATCCAAAATTAAATCAAACAAATTTATTTAATCTTCAAAATTTCCAGAACATACACATACATGCCAAAGTTCATCATATAAAAATTTCAAGTCATTTAAATAATCCTAAGCTACGTTTCAAATTAGATTTCACATGAAAAACAAAATGGAACTGTTGCTGGACTGAGACAAAAACGTTATTATTAAAAATAGTTCCTCAACTCATAATTGCCTAAAAATTGGTATAAACCTTCCATATACAGTCAAGACTATATCATAAAATTTTCAGATTATTTGGAGTTGTGAAAGTCACGTTTTTCTAATTAAATTTGTCACTAAGTCCAGAAAATCTGAACCAAACGGTTCACTGTTTTGCTTTTATTAAAAATATCAAATCAACTCCAAATCTCTTCAAATTTTACAGAGAACATCTAGAGAGGTTCAGGAAGCTACCATAAAAATTCCAAACAATTTCAAGCAGTACAAGTTCGAAAAGTCTGTTTATCTTTAAACTGAAAAACTTCTTTTCTGAAAATCGTTTTCACAAAGTTTGCACTTAAAAAAATTGAAAACCAATTCCAAAAATTATTCAAAAATTCAGAGAGGTTTCTTTTAACATACTTGAGACAGGGACGAATGTAACACCCCGATTTGGTCACTTGAAACCATAATCTCATTTACTAAAATTTGGGGCCATTTTTTTTTTAAAACATAGTGGTGTTGCATGAATATGAGAACCGGTGTAGTTCAAAACTCTTTCATTAAAAGTGAAGTTCTCATACACCATACCAAGCTTCAAGTTCCAAACCTAAGTGTCACGTGACACCACACTTTGCAACTTGAGTCTTCACAACTCAGTTGTCAATATCTTGTTTTGTAAAATCAGAGTCAGTGATGCCCAAAATATCATTCCTTGAAAATTAGTTCGGGGCTTACATCAGGATACGCAATGGTTTAGTGGTAGCGAATACAAGAAACATATACTTATAGATAAAGAAAAGAAACTACCAACGCGTCTCTTATGATGATGGAGAATTAGTTGGAGGTGCCTCACTCGGGTCGACCTCAATCTCCTCAGCATCCAGGTACTCCTCTTCCATGAACTCCTCGGGGTCTTCCTCTGGCTCACTTTCCTCCATTGCCTCAAATGCATCGTCAGACAGTTCGTTCACGACTGCGTCCAGTTCTTCTAACTCTTCTGCTTCGGGGTCAATACGTGCAGGTAACGGCATTGGATAGCCACCATGGTAGTCTGCTGGACCACCCATCTGCAGGTCCGACAACACAAAGCGGCATCTACGAGAATCGGGTTCGGTTCCCCTAAGGGTATGGTCAGGGTCAAAGATACGAACCTCAGCTGCTCCACGCCATTCCCATCCACGACGGTTCACTTCCCATCGCCCATCGTTGTGTACCTCAAAGGTGAACTTAACTGGGTCCATGGGCTATGGGTTGACAACGTAGGGATAGATACATAGACAGAAGAACTTGAGAGAGTAAGCATTCCCAGACATGTTATGCCAACAGTTGTGGAATTACAGCAGGTAGAATATTAAGCATAAACGAAAAACATACAAGAAAGCAACATGTGAACAAACATATACACTTAGATAAGTACTTATCTCACTCCATTATCTTTTTCTAATTAATACCTTATGCGCATTTCCGATCACATCTCACAAATTACTTCCGCTGCGCACTCTGATTTCACCTCCATATAAGTTCATTCTCTGATCCGGACTTTCACTCAAGATTTATCAATGTATTACGATTGTCACTCATTCTTTTCTTGCTTAAGTTTTATGAATTCAAAACCATTAATGATGCAAGGGACTTAAAAGCATCATCAAGGAAAACGTTCTCAAGTTAGCACACTCGTCTACATCTCCTCGGTACACCAGCCAACCTAGTCAGAAGCAAACAGGAGTACAGGACCTTTACCACGCGGGCATGACAGCTGTCCAAACAAATGGCTCCAAGCCAGGAGGTCTTAGCCTCAAATACATGTGATATCACAATCAAACACACATTGCCCCGTTCCAGTCCCTCTCACTGTTCTCGATTTGCAATCTAGGGGGCGACAGTACTAGTTCTAGCTTGCAAAGTAGGACGTGCCACGACATTGGACCCAGTCCCCACCACGTTAGTGCTCCACTTGTGGAGTTGTCCCGCCTAGAACAGCACTCTAGACTTCTTGACGTTTCACCGTCATCGTCCTCCCCTAATGCAATCTCGTCCTAAGTATCCGCAGATACCTATCGTTCCTTCCTCTCCACTACATCGAAACGACACTCATACCTCACCGCTTTAATAAATGTCTTTTAGTTAAAGGTTTAACCTATTGGTCGGCTCATCCTTAGTACAACCCTTCAACGAGTCCCGACCTCTAATATTCTCAAAACAATTCTCATCTCAACACAGCACAGAGCGGGCCTTTCCATAATACATCAGTTTCCTCATCTCATCATTCCATTCCCCAAACATCTTTTCAAAACTACTCATTTTCAAAAGCACTTTACAAAATCCCTTCTCACGAATATTATCTCAAAATCTTTTCCAAAATAGTGTTTCACAAAAATCCTTTCCTCACAATAACATTTTCAAAAATAAAAATACTTTGAAGACAAAGTCTTTTCAAGAATAAGATCTCACAACCTTGTTTCAAAATTTGTTTCCATAAATCTTTTCGAAAACTCCTTTTCCAAAAATTTCTTTTCACAATCTTTTCACAAATCATTTTCAAAAATCATATTTTTGGGTGAGTGTTAATGGAGGAGCAAGCTGAACTCAACACTAAGCTTCTTCCCAAAAATAAAAACTTGCTGGGTGCTAATGGAGGAGCAAGCCCAG
Source organism: Crotalaria pallida (assembly GCA_037953625.1). NCBI lineage: Eukaryota > Viridiplantae > Streptophyta > Magnoliopsida > Fabales > Fabaceae > Crotalaria > Crotalaria pallida. The sequence continues at coordinate 34,109,885 of CM075653.1, forward strand.
CTCAACACTAGCTCCCAGACTAAAACCAAGCAAGGGAATTCAATTCCACAACTCCGCCCTTATGTCCCCTCGTAGCTAGACCTCAGAAAGCAATCATTCCACATTGACACCCAAACTCTGGCTCAACATTAGCTCTCATCACTTAGTCTCATTCTCATACACGGTTTACACTTTTCTTTGTTTAATTCTCATCTCTTACTTTTCTTTTCCATTTGTTACCTTTCACCACAGTGTATTAATATCAGGTTTACTTAACCAATGAATAAATCATAATTGAATAGACAAATATAACAATTCAAGTAAATCAACCAATAAACATAACAACGCAATCAATAAACCAATCTCAGCCATTTGGGTGGATAGCTAAATCAATCAAGCAAACGCTATCACATACACCACTACGCTAAATGAGATTGGAGTCCAACCTTTGAGATGATTGGACCTCTTAATATTTACCTACATACCACGGTTGTTTAGGGGAAACTTCTCTCTCACCTCGGTTGACGATTACGCTCTTGATGCGCTCCTTGCTTTTCCCACGGCGATGTTTGTAACGGCTTCCCGATTGTGACTGGAACTCAAATAGTTTACTCTAATTAAAATCGTTCTTATATAATTATTTCGAAAACAAAACATCATTTGTAAAACTCTTTTCTTGAAAATCAATTCGGTTTTTGCTCAAGTAAAAGCGTTTGTTAAGTTGAAATCATGAAAACAATTTAGACATCATTTCAGTCCCTTTGTTTTTCTTAAACCGAATCGAGAAAATAGGTCAATTCAAAATTCTTTTGAATTTACAAAATCATTTGGCTTACTTTGTTTTTCTTAAAAGCCGAATTAAAACAAATAACACATGTTTAAATCAAAACCTTTCTTAAAATATTAATCACTCAAATTTATTTTCAAACACCCATAAACAAATATTAAACATCTAAATCATTCAAGCACATTCATAATATCATAAACCATTCAAAATTCATGCACTTAAGACAAAACAAAGCACATGCATCTAATTTCCTACACATGGCCGAATTCTATCTTACATGAGACAAGGCTTATACTTCAATTACTAATGATTACTAACACATACACTCATGATCATGCATTAGTCCTTTTTTAATCATCACATAATAACAAAAGAAAGGAACACATTTTCTTACAATGAGGCTAGCATCATGTAAATAAACACACAATTGGGAAAGCAATTCATTTCCTTAACTTTCATACCTAAACCGAATAGAACATAAGGAAAATCATGCAAACACACACTAATCCACTTAATTTATTCAAAGATCAACTCAAATCATGCATCATAAAAATACTTTGAGAGAAATTAGTGCAAGGATCGAATAGATCATATGAAAGAAAACTCAACACAACAACATTTATCAACTCAACTTCATTCATACAAGATTAATTCAAACAGTCAACACATAAGAAAAGGAAGTGGTTTAATTAGGATTTTATTCCTAAACCGAATGGGTCACAAAATTACTTTTAGGTTTTTATCCAAAATTTCAAGTCCCATAGGTTTAGAAATCCTTAATCCTAATCATAGAACACACATGCAAAATTAAAATGGACTAACTTAGGCTTTCCTACATGCAAAACCGTGAGCTTTTCACAAAATTTTATTTACAAATTTAATTCCTTAACACACTAAAATCAAAGATCATGTCAAACATCTAAGGAAATTCATGCATGTACTCAAAACTTCTAGATGAGACAAATTTCATCATGCATGTAAGAGAAATAAAGATTTAGCATGATGTCTTAGACTAGACCGAATGACCACACACACACACACAAGGCAAGACCTTCACAAATTTGATTTCACATGCAAGGATCAAACTCAATATCAAATCATATGAGATTTCAAAAGAATCATTTCATTTTGCAAGCTATCACCGAATTATCATCATATACAAGAATTGGGTTTTAAATTCCTTTTATACAAAATTACTTCTTGAGCTTGTTATATTTATTTTTCCTTGAAAACCGTGACATGCACCAAAAGGAAAAATCAAGACTTTGCATCAAACAACATACAAATTTAAGGTTCACATTTTTATCAAGGATCAAGCATTGATTAAAACATGCAAGCAAGATCAAGGCAAAAACACAAGCTCAAATACAAGACCTAGGCAAAACCGTGAACATCAAGATGGAAATTAAAACATCCAAGTACTAATATTTAAGATCAAATCAAAAAGATCACATGCAAGGCACTCAAGCTTCAAGATCATGGAGGATTAAACACATGCATCACAAAATCAACACAAAACCTAACTTAAACACAAAATCTACTTAAAACCGTGAAGAACTCAATTGAAAATTAAAACATCTAAACATGCTTATTCATGATGAAATCAAACAAATAACATGCAAATTATCAAAACTTTAAGATCAAAAGAAAATAAAGGCATGCATCACAAATATTACACTTGAAGAATGTGCATATTAGAGTCCTTTTACAAACCAAAATCACTAAACTAAACTCTCTTAGAGGACTACCTTTGATCAAGGTTCTAACTAAACTTCAAGCTTCAAATCTTCTTCTCCTCCTAGGGTTGTGCTTCGGCCTCCTTTCTTCTAAGGGTGAGGGTTGATTTTCTTGGTTGATCTTTGAAAGAAATAGGGTTGAGAAAGAATTTGGGAATGATTTGGGTGAAGGATTTTAGGCTTGCACTTCTTGCTTCTCCTCTTTCTCCCTTACGGTTTCTTTTTCTTTTCTCTCTAAGGTCACAAGAGTTTGAGGTACTCTTGGACTAAGTGTTTAGGTTGATGAAGGATTTGGAATGGAATGACCAACACTCACTCTTCCTACGGCTTAAAGGACAAAGGAATGGGCTTGGAATTTTCCTATTAAGTCCTTGGTTCAAAGGCTTGGTGGAGGGGCAATTTGGACCACCCCAAAGTTTGCATGGGAGAGGTCTTGTCATGGAGGCAAGGAAGTCTTTCATAGCCATCATGAGTCACCACTCTACTCCCTCTTACTTCCTCATTCTCTCGCCACACTCCCCCCCCTAATTCCTTATTTTTTTTGCCACTTAAGGGTTGCACTCTCTCTTCCTAGTTTTATCTCGATTTCTAGTTTCTTACTAACTAAAGGAATTGCATCCCATTTGGTTCCTCTTTTCCTACACTCGGCCGAACCTACACCTCACACACATGCACATAGATTTTCATTTTTAATTATCATCACATAGCATGAAAATTATGAGACTATGCATATTAGACATACACATACACTTCAACACACCATAATTCATGCATTCATTCATTCTAATCTCCTAGTAACATTCGTCATGCACATACACATATTCACATCATACATTTGCAAATCATTAATTAGACACACAAGCATACACTCATCATGCATATAACACTTAACTCATTATATTTGCTACTTAAGACATACGGTACACATACCACATACATGTATTCATTCCTTTAAATCAATTAATTAAATTTCACATACACACACCTATATGCATTTTTTTTACTTAAACAATTCGTTTATTTTAATTTCCTAGTAGAATCCGTCACATACCATCACACACAAACACACCCAATTAAAATATAGTTCATAAGAAAATCGTTAATCCGAATCAATTAGTAGAATCATAGGTTCTTATAATTCAAAGACTTCAAGAAGGAAAATTCATTTAAAATCACAAATTATTTTGATAAAAAGGAAGATTTGTTTTCAACTAACAAAATTATCGCTTAATCTTTCATAAAAATCGAATTTTCAAGTAAAAGATATTAATTACAAATAGTTTGACCGGAAATCTTTGAAAAATCATTTGAGAAAATTCATTTGTTAATCAACAAAATCATAGTTTTTCACGAGTCAAATTCAAATAAAACCGTTTTCCAAAACACTCAACTAAAAACTTTTCTTAATTCGAACTTTATTAAATTATTTGAGTCCAGAAAATACGGGATGTTACAACGAAATTTCAGAATTTTTGAACAAACACAAACATCATTTATCAAGGTCAAATGCACACATAATCATAATTTCAGCATAACATTTACTCAATAAATTTGTTTTATCCATTAATTTTCATGAAAATTAAAACACACACATACATACAAATCAACACAAAAAAAATCAATCCATCACTTATTTTTCCTTCAAAAACCGAATTAACATATCATGAAAATAATTTACTTTAATTCAACACAACATGCATCAACATCTAAAAATAAAAATCAAGCCTTTTAAGCTAAAAAAATCAAGAATCAAAATAAACTAACCTAGATCTTGACATGCACATATTTAAAATTAATAGATCTTAAGAAAAATCATACATGCATCAACATTTAACAACAAAAATCAAGAATTTAAGAGAAAAAATCAAACTAATCTTAAAACATACTCTTTATCACTAGATCATCACATGCATTTACTAAATATTTCAAAAATTCATTCTTAAAGATTCAAGCTATCACCGAACACACACACAACATGCAAGCCACTTAATTTCACTTTATTGAATAAATTTAAATCATAGGTTTAAAACACATACACATTACGGTTTTTTTTTAAAAGAAATAGACATGCAAGAGGATCCATGTTAGTTTTCACAAAAACCTTAGTTTTTCATTAGATCTTTAAGATTTAATTAGAAAATTTTTAGATCTTAGCAAAGAAGGCCTTAACCGAACATCAAGCACAAGTTTAACTTATTACAACTTATTCTTAGTCCATAAAAGTCCTTGATCAAGCAAGATCAACACATAAAATAACATGCAAGAAGAGAAGAAAGATCTACAACTAGAAAGAAAATTCTAAACTATTACAATTCTTCTTCTTGAGCTTCAAATCCTACCATGATAAAGGTTGGACTTCTAGTCACTTAGCACTCTTGATCTACAAAGGATGGGATTTGGTTGGGCTTGAAACCTCCTTCTTTCTTCTTCCTACCCTCACGGTTCCTCTCTCTTTCTCTCCATGGTTTCTCTTTTTTTTTCTATGTCTCTCAAGAGCTAATGTTGCTCTTGGAGACTTTGTGTTTAGTGTTGGTGGAAGTGTGAAAGGAAAGAAATGAAAGAATGGAATGGAACGAAGGAAATGAAGGGAATGAATGAAAGAATGAAGGAAATAGTCTTAAGGGTGAAGTACAATCCCCTTCTTGGCCCTTAAGAATTCAGCCACACATGCATCTAAGAGGGGTATTCTAGGCATCCTAAGATTACTACTTGGTCTCCAAGTCTTTTATTTTTTTTTCTTTTTATTTTATTTTCCTTTTTCAACTTGGTCAACATGCAAGCTCACAAGCTTACACCTACACACTCTCATACACCTGGCACCCTCACACACAACACACATATATTCCCTCATGCACTCACACACCAAAAACCGTGGCACACCCTCATGCACCCACATGTCTTTTAATTTTTCATTTCTTCTTTACTTGGTCACCAAGTCATGGCTTCATGAACACACACATGCACATACCATACACACATAGCATACATACACTTATCATACCCACACATATTCATCAATTAATCACACATACACACTTGGCACCCATTCATAAATCAAGCACACACTTAATCATAAAAGAATTACTTAATCAAACATACATATTAACATAATAAACTGTACTTATTGGTTGCACTTATAGCCCTTATTTCATTTTCTAAAATCATATTTTAATATATTAAAGATAATCCCAAAAGGAAAAATTTATTAAAAATCAAAAACCATTTTTCATGATTTATTTCTTCAAAATTCGTCCTTTACAGGTCTGAGAAAAATATTTCGCAAACCAACCCAGAAAATTATGAAAGATACATTTCTAAAAACTACATTTCGATACGATCGTTTTGATATAAAGATCGTAAAAATCGGAGTTACGGTTAAAAAGTTATGGATTTCTGAAGTTGATAAACTTAAGAAAGTCCATAAAGAAATTCACTTTTACAATAAATCACCAAAATAAAATCATTTTTCATTAAAAATCATTTTTACTAACTTCATAAAAAATATTTGTTCATCAAAACTCCGTAAAATCAATTCTTTACTTCGAAATCGAATAAAATACTCATTGAAAACTCTTCGTAAAATAATTTCATAAAACTTTCTTTCATAAATTTTTATTCGTCCTAGTCGGAAAAACGCGGGATGTTACATCTTAGGATGCTTGTCTCAAAATTTGAGCAAGATCCGACGGTTAACGAAGAAGTTATGACAATTTGAAGTACAGGGGATTAGGTGGGCTGAACAAGTTAATCGATTAACCCTTGAGTTAATCGATTAAGTTTTTGGTAATGTTCAGCCACTAATCGAGTAGGGTGTGGATTAATCAATTAAATTTTTAGCCACCTTCAGCCACTAATCGATCAAGGTAAGAATTAATCGATTAATCATGTGCAAACAACAAGTGTTAATCGATTAACCAAAGTGGTTAATCGATTAACCCCTGTTATATCAATCAAATAACACGAGTTTTCAGTGTTGATTTCATTTGCTTCTCTTCCTCTTCTTCGAGCTTCTTGCTCTCTCTGTCCTAGGGTTTTGCAAATCAACACATCAACACAAAATGACAACAAATCATCACCACCAATCATCTCCCTATTGATTCCCTACCAATTTCCCTCTCTCAAATCTTCATTTCATCTCTTTTTCTTAAAATCCCAAATCAAACCCTAAACCCCAACTTGAGCAATCCATGGAATAGAGGCTTATAATCATCAAGGAAGCTTGGGGATCACTAGGAATCATAGATTGGAGTGCTAAGGAGCTAGGATTTGGAGTTGGTAAGTGGGTTCCATGAGAACCCCATTGTCTCCTCTTCTCTTCAAGAGGTAAGGGGGAGTACTTTGGTTTTAATTAGGGAAATGATTTAATGATAGTAATAGGGTTATAATTAGATGTATTTCTATAAGTGTATGTTCGCTTTGTATGTTGATATTGTTATGATTAAGAATATAAGCATATGTAAGGAACTTAGGGTTTATGTTAGAAATGAATTAATATGATTGTTAGGGAATTTAACGATTGAATGTATGATGATGATGCTTGTTAGCTTGTGTATTATTATGTGATAAATAGATTAAACAAATGTTATTGTTAGTAGGATTGATATTGTCATACTTAAACGTTAACTAAGTAAATGAGTGTTAAATTGTTAAAATGATAATAGTTTTGTTAAATAAGAATTAAGTGTTAAAAAGTAATCAATGTGATTGATTGAGTGTTATTGGTTATTAAAGGATAGCATATATAAATAGTTGTTGTTATAGTGTTATGGCCGAATACTCTAAGTTAGAGAACCCAACCAATTAAGTATGAATGATTAAAGGTTTGATTAACAAAAGCAATATAAAATAAACTAGAAACACGTGCATTAAGGAGTAAGGTGGACCTTAGGTGTTCGGGGAAAAACATACGTCGTTTACGATTGATGAGGGCAAAAGTAAATCATTGGGATTACTATGGAGAACTTTGATCCTGCAAAGGACACGGGCTTTCTCCCGTGTTGGGGATTGGTTCAATGCAAACCATAGTAGTTCTATTACTTTAGCTCGTTTTGGCCAGTCGAGGGTGATTTCTGCTAAAGCCCGATTTGGAAAAATCAACCCAAATCGCATGAGGGCCCTTCCTAAGTGGAGGTGAAGTGTTGTGCAAGCGGGTGAGAGAGGGACCTTCCTAAGTGGAGGTGAAGCACCAAACTATAGGTTGAGAAATACTTACTCCTGGTCGGTTTTTCCCCAGAGTGGAGGGTGTAGTGTCGTGTGGAAAACTGTTATTGTTATTGGAAATTTGAGAAGTGCGTTCATTGATATATGACGGGTTAAATTCACTGAATCCGATGATAGTGTTAAAGTTTTAAAGTTGATAAAGTTAAATGGTACAGTGTTACATCGGATTTAGGAATTAAATCATAATGGTATAAAGTGCATTTCATACTCATATGTGTGAGCATAAAAGCATTGTTATGTATTGGTATAGTGTTATAAAATAGTTAAATGTTAAGGTATAGGAATGGCATAGTGAATTGGAATAATGTGAATATGAATATATGTGTGTGGGTATGTCTAGTTATGCTTTATTACTGTTATTTTAAGTGTTTTCCTTGATTATTATTCAAATTACTCACCCCTTAAGTTGACCATTTTAGGTGCCTTCGGAGAAAAATGTTCATTGCTTCCGAGCCGTGAAGATATACTCTCAATTATAGAGAGTATACTATTATTGTGACCCTTTTGGTCTCATTATTATTGTTGCAACCATTCTTGGATAATGTAATGTAAAATGTTTTATTAATTAAAGTTGCTTCAAGTCTTAACTTTTATTTATAGGTTAAGTATACTTTTATCTTTTTGTATAAAGGACTTTATAAGAACATTTGTAACATCCTCAATTAAAATTCTAAGTTTAGCTATTATGATAATAGACTTAAGATGTGAGGATGAAGGAAAGATTGAGTTGAGAGTTAATAAAACATTAAATAGTTGTTAAATGATAAAAGTTATCAAATTTAAGGAAAAATTACGAATAAAAGATTTACAACTCCAGACGAGAATTCCACCTTTGGATATGAAGTTTGGATTTTTATAAACCTCGCCTTAAAATTTGAGCAAGATCCAACGGGTAACGAAGGAGTTATGGGAGTTTAAAGAGTGGAAAATCAATGGCCAAACAGTAGACCGGGCATGCCCAGGTGCGCTAGGCGCGCGCCCAGGCGCGGTTAAATGAACAGTGATGCAATCTCACAGGTAGATTCGTGCTCAGGCGCGTCTTCCAAGCGCCCAGGCGCGTCCCGTGCGCACCAGAACGCGGAGTGGTGCGCCAGCTCCCACCACGCCATGCACCAGGTGCGTGCAACGCGCACCAGGCCTCCTCCTGATGCAGAATTCGCGCTCAGGCGCGCGATCAGGGCTGATGCATTTTCAGCCCTTGGATCTGATCTTGGTGGCCAAGTTTTAATCTGGGCCACACGATTTCCCTTGAGACCATGAGTCAAAAATAAAAAGAAAAACACTCCCTCTCACCACACAATCATCCATCATCAACATCACTCATCTTCTCCTCCTTCTCTCTCTAAACCCTAAGCTTCAATCTCATCACCCACTCCATAAACACTTGATTTTAAGTTAAATCAAGTCATAATTATCATTCTCCATCAAAACCCCATCAAGAAAATATGTTGAGAATCATTTTTCTCCACTCTCCTTCTCTCACACGAATTTCCCCTTTCTCTCTCCTCTTGATCTTCAAGCTCCTCAACCATGGAGGAACCACCATGACCACACCATCCACCCATCATCAAAGAATCAACCAGCTACACTCAATTATACTCTCTTGGCGTGGCAAGCTCACTAAGGAAACTTAGAATCTTCAAGCTCTAAGGCTAAGTCACAAGCTCAACTTCCTTATCTTTTGGTTTGTGAGGTAAGGGGGTGGGTATTGGCTTGCTCTAGAAAAGGGTTTGTATTTAGATATAATGATTGGCTAGGAGTTATGTGTTAGGATAGGAAATTAGAAACCCCAAGTTAGAACTAAGGAAAATGACAATAATAGGCTTGATTTATTAATTATGGAACTCTAAGAAATAGAGAAATGAGGTTAGGTTTTAACTAAGGAAAATAAATGGCATAAACCCTTAAGCTAGGATTTTGAATCAATAATTCGGACAAATGGAAAATGTGGTGATTCATGATTATATGAAAATTTGAATATTGGTGTTACTTACACTAATTGTTTAGGTGAAAAGTGATATGTATGAATAGTGGTAGTTGTAATTATTTTTTATACTTGGCATTACTTGAACATTGGAATGGTGATAATTATGAAAGTGAAATTGTGGTTACTTGGTTATATATGTGGTGATGTTTGTGATTGAAATGGGTAGGTGAAAATAAACGGAATTGGTCGGCAAATTAATAACATATAATATGGATAACTAGTACTGGATCCATGGGCGATGTATGTAGGCCTTCGATTTGGTGGAGACATACATCATAGTGGGCGGTGTATTGTAGCCCTTCAATTTGGTGGTGACAATACATCTTAAATAGGGGTTGTATTGTAGGCCTTCGATTTAGGGGAGACAATACAACTAAATAAATGGGCATGTATGTAGGCCTTCGATTTGGTGGAGACATACATGTTAAATGGGGGATGATGTATTGTAGGCCTTCGATTTGGTGGAGACAATACATCGTCCTTAAGGGTTGGAAAATAAATGGGCGATGTATGTAGGCCTTCGATTTGGTGGAGACATACATACACCGTAAATATAAGGAAATGAATAAGGAAAAAGGTAAGGGATTAAGAAAGGATTTCTTCGAAAACTGGGAAAATGATTAAAAGGGAATCATAAGGTGAAAAATTAATTAAATAAAGGGGACTAACACTTGGAAAATGATGGAATCGGAAAATGTGGTATGCTTGTAATGAAATTTGTAATTATGTGAACAAGTTGCTAATTGTGTTTGGCCTAGTGAGTTGTTAGGTGTGACATCCTAAGCTTTATTTTAAAAGAAATTAATGCTAAAACCCAAAAATAATTGGTTTAATGGCTTAATGAATTTTGGGAGATAGGTGGGTAGTAATTATAAGTACTATGGGTTGTACAGAAGACATTTGTAGCAGCGGGCAAAGTTAACTAAGCGAAATCGGGAGTTAAATCGGCATTTTAAATGTTAGAAATCGACCGAAAAGAGAAAATTAGGAATTTATTATAGAATGCTAAGAAATTAAATTCCACCGTTGGATATGAAGTTTAAGGGGTTAAGAAGCTTGTCTAAAAATTTGGAACCGATCCGATGGTTAAAGAAAAGGTTACGGCGAATCGAAGTTGGGAAATTCTGGTGCACGCCCAGGCGCACCGGTGCACGTCCAGGTGCGCACCACTATTCATGGTGGCTGAACCAGTAGTTTTTCGCACAGGCGCGCTATTCCGTGCGCCCAAGCGCGTGCATGTTGCACCAGATGCGCATCAGTTCCGCGTTGGCGCGCCAATTCTCCTCCCAACCAGCATCTGGCGCATCAGCCATGCACCAGCCATGCACCAGCTCACATTGTGGTGCTGTTCTAGCGCTCAGGCACGCGGTCACTGCGCCCAGGCGCGCGACGCAGACCAGATCAGATTTGGTGCGTCCAATTTCAACTTGGTGGCTAAGTTTTGAATTATAGCCACACGATGGTGCTGGCTTTATGGCAAACAAATAAGGCATCAAGGACATATCATTCCCTCATACTCCAACACCAATTCACTTCCATCATCTTCATCAATCATCCCAAGTTCAAGAGTCATCTCATCACCCTCTCATCTCACACACTTGATTTTTGAGCAAATCAACTCAAAATCATCAACCCCATCAAGCTTGCATCATGGAAGTTGGTTGAACGTTCATTCCCTCTCCTCCTTCCACCACACGAGTTCTCCCTCCCTTCTTCCTCTTGGATTTCAAGCTCTTCATCACTTGGGGTAAGTAGAACCCCATGACATGTTATTAATTCCTTTCCATTCCTTTCTCTTTAGCTCATGAAAAGTTGCATTCACTAAGGGTTTTCATGAATCCTTGATTATGTAGAGTCTCTATTTCATGCCTTCCAATCAAGACCAAGAGAAGGGCAAAGATCAACCATCTTGTAATCTCCCTAATAGAGTTGTTTATCATCACTTGATTATATCCTTGTTGAGGTGGCAAGCAAGGCTTAGGAAATTCAAAGTCCCAAGGTTTTGAGCTAGGGCACACAAAGGTTTTACTTACTTCTTGCTATTTTGAGGTAAGGAGTGGGTTATAGTGAGCATTACCATACTCTGGGGTTTAGTTTACGATATGCATATAATGGGTACTAAGTATTATTTGTTAGTAAGTATATTGCACCATAGGGTAGTTAATAAATAGAACTTATGAATTAAGGATAATGGTGATGATATTAATAAAATGTTGAATTGTGCTAAATAAATTATGAGATATAGGATGATGATATAGATAAAATGTTTATTTGTGCTAATTAAATTATAAGATATAATTGTGAAGAGGTGATAACGTAAACGTGTAACATTGAGATTAATTTTGAGTAGTGTACTTGTTAAAATTTAAGTGGTTTTCTAGAAAGCGTATTGATGAATATGATTAAGAGGGAATGTTATTATAAATCATGAAAATGATAATATACCCGGACGCACTAAGACGTGATCGCACATGGGTGCGAACGCAGTAGGTCGTGACCAGGGGTGAATGATAATATACCTGGACGCAGTAAGACGTGATCGAACATGGGTGCGAACGCAGTAGGTCGTGACCAGGGGTAAATGATAATATACCCGGACGCAGTAAGACTTGATCGCGCATGGGTGCGAACGCAGTATGTCGTGACCAGGGGTGAATAATAATATACCCGGACGCAGTAAGTCGTGACTGCATGTTAGTGCAGACGCAGTAGGTCGTGACCAGGGACATAGTGAAATGAAATATACCCGGACGCAGTAAGTCGTGACCAGCACATTAGTGCGGACGCAGTAGGTCGTGACCAGGGGAAATGATGAAAATGAAATATACCCGAACGCAGTAAGTCGTGACCAGCACATTAGTGCGGGCGCAGTAGGTCGTGACCAGGGAAAAGGATGAAAAGTAATATACCCGGACGCAGTAAGTCGTGACCAGCACGTTAGTGCGGACGCAGTAGGTCGTGACCAGGGACAATATAAAGAGAAATGTGAATATAATGGAAGAGTATAGAATAAAAGACTTGATAAAAGTAAAGATTGAGAGCAAAGCGGGAACACTTGATTTGTGTAAACAAATGAATATTTTGTGAATGAATTGTGATGTACAGAACTTGTAACCTTGTGATTTGAATGCTAAATGTGTTTGGCTTAGTATAGCATTATGTCGTAATTGGAAACTGCTTCCCCATTTTATGTGTAATACTCACTCCTTACTATTTCCACAGGTACGGAGGAAGAGTTTACACTTGATCAGGCCGAGCAGGAGTACTCTCCCTCACAGGGAGAGTAGGTTACTTATATATGTAGGACATGGGAATGTCCTGGGCCTGATGATGTGATTTGATTCATTTTTGTTGTATATATTGTATGTAGCTTTTTGGGGGCCCAGGACGACTCCTTTTGGGTAGGAGTCTTATTTTGGGAAAAGTACTATTTTCCACAACTTGTTTATATTTCCGCTAAACTCTGATGTTTTATACTTTGCTATTCTGATGTGTGCACGAAGTTGCACAAGCTGTGATATATGTATATAGCCCTGCTGGCTTCTGGAATTTGAAAATGTTCATGTTTATCAGGTTGCAGGAAAACCAGAATTTTGGGAAAGTCCTAAAAACAAACGAAACTCCGTCCGTTTGACGGAAGATTTTTATAAGTTAAAGAGAAAATTTTAAATTCATCATTTTATTTTAGGGTATAAAAGGGTAATTAATCATAGGTGTTACATTAGGTATATCTAGAAACTGCTTTTCTATTTCATGTGCAATGCTCACTCCCTTCCCATTTTTCAGGTACAGAGATCGAGATAGCACAGCCCACGGCCGAGCAGGTTCACTCTCCCTCACAGGGAGAGTAGGGTTATTATTTGGATTAGGAGTTTATTGGACCTAAGCCTCCTTATTCTTTTGATGTATATATATGATGTATATATATTTTGGGAGAGGCTTAGGATATTAATTGGGGCATAGTTATGTGTTTAGTTTCATGATAGCTGTTTTTGGTACAAATACTCCGCTAAAACTCTGATGTGATAAACTGATGTGGGTGCTTATGATGCACATTATATATTTGTGGCCCTTCTGGCTTCTGTTCATTTTAATTATTTGGTTGAAGCTTAATGCAGGTCAAACTAAATATTGGGAAAGACCGAAATACAAAGGAAACTCCGTCCGTTTGACGGTGGATTTTAATTAACTAAGAATAAATTTTTAAGTGCTCTAATTTATTATGTGAATATTTATGGGTAAATAAACTAAGATGTTACATTTATGGTATCAGAGCAGTTTCCCTCGGCCTTTGGAGTATGAACTCACTACTCCTATGGTTACTCACCGAGCGAGTAACCAATGTACTTAGTTCAGTGTCTAAGTTGAAGTTGTCGGATATTTATAGTTTTGTTAAGTGTTCTGTCATTGACTGGTTGTCCCTACATGACTCAACAGTATGGCAGGGAGACGGGCTGACAATGATAGAATTGCTGCAATCCTCGAAACTCTGGTTCAGTTGCAGTAGAACCAAGCCCAAGCTCAGCAGAACCAAGCTGAGAATCTTGCAAATCTGCAGCAGAATCAAGCCCAAAATATGGCAGTAGCAGTAGCAGCACTACAACCTCCTCCACCACCTCCATTCGAGATTGACTGGATGGCCCGCTTTAGAAAAAGCGATCCACCGAAGTTCGAGGGGGGTTACAACCCTGATGGAGCTCAAAGATGGCTCCAGGAGATGGAAAAGGTTCTTCGCTCACTGCAGCCACCGGGTGATCAATATATGCGACTAGTGGAGTATGTTCTAACAGGTGAGGCGGAACATTGGTGGGACCAACAGAGGAGAGGTTTGGAAGCAGCTAATGAGCTTATTTCATGGGATCTTTTCAAGGTCCGTTTTCTAGGAAAGTACTTTCCGGAAAATGTAAGAAGGGACAAGGAAGTAGCTTTTCTTGAACTGAAACAATGGAGCCTCAGTGTTAGAGAATATGCAGCTCAATTCGAGGACCTCATTCGCTTTTCTGGCAGCTATCGATATGCAGACGAACGTACTAAGTGTATCAAGTTTGAGTCTGGTCTCAATTCCAAGATCAAAACTCTTTTTGTCTATCAAGGGATCTCTAGTCTCTCTCAACTAGTGAACATGACCAGTGCTTATGATGATTCTCTCAAACAGGAACAGGAAGAGGAGCGGAGCAAGGCACCTCAGAAATTGTCTGGTCCTATTATGGGCAAGGGTCCTATGCAAAAATCTGGCCCTTATTCTAATCCCAGGCCTTCAGTTCCTAGAGGAGCAGGGCAATCTACAATAACTCTTGGTCCCGTCTCTACTTGTCCACATTGTGGGAGGCAGCATAAGGGAGTGTGTTGGAATTTGGGTCGAAGGGATGGACTCTGTTACTTATGTGGACAGTCCGGTCACTTTGTTGCCAATTGCCCTAAAAATACTGTAAAGAGAGAGATCAATGTGGCTAGAGCACAGAAATCTTGTGGGAGTCAGCCAATGCAAAAGGGCAAGGTGTACACTCTAAATGGCGAAGAGGTGACAGATGATGATGAACTGATCAGAGGTATTTTGTAACAGCCCGATTTTCGCTTCCGCAAACTTAACTGAATTATTATTATTTTGTTGCAAAAATGAGGCCATTTTTTTTAAAAAAAAATATAAGTTCGTTAACAACCATCACCACCCTTTCGAAAATCGAGCTGTCACTTTCGAAACTCCCCACTCAAAACATCATCATTGAAATATAAAACTATTTTTCATTTAAAATAAAACAAGTGCCATCAGTACTGGAGTCATGCTCCCCAAAAAAGGTTTTCCAAAATAGGCCATCATTACAAAAGAGATTACAAACCAAGGTAAAAGTAGCTGGTTACATCATTAGTTCATTACAAGATAATCCTCGACTGAAAGACTCAGGTCCTAGACACCAGACATTTACTAGACACAGATTACAAGACATCACTCATCAGCAGAACTAGCATCCGTCTCCATGTCCTCGCTTGAACTGGTCTCGGCTACATGATCGGATTCACTAGCACTCTCCTCTTCCATAGGTTCAGGAACCACTGCTACCAAAGGTGCAGGATCACCATTTAGCTCATGGTGTTCCCGGGGTCCACCATCTTGATAATCTCGCAGAGTGACTTGTCCGACATGCACGTCCATGCCTGCTCCCCGTAGAATGTGTCTCGGATCGTCGATCTCCAGACGAGTATCTCCTCTCCAGATCCATCCGTCAGGTACCACTTCCCATGCACCTCCCTGAGAGGCCACATGTGGATCGCTACATGATACGCCATCTACCCGTTGCAATATCGGCGGATGCCAATACGACAACCAGGTAGGAGAGAGTCAGCGCGCCATACGTAATAGGTTGACCGAAAGGTCGCAGAATAGACACGATAGAAAGACGCACAACACCAAGGATACTCAAAGAATATATATACTCAAAACAAGACACAAGAACCAAGATACATCGTGCACTTGAAGGATAACACGCTTCTCCCAAATTAAATTCAACGTAATAAATAAATAAAGGCACTCACAGTATAAAAAGAACCACACATAAGAGCATTACTCTCAAACCATTGCCACACATAACACCACTGAATATTATCATACTTGCCTATCTTTTAAATATTCAACATTTCTTTATTCTTTTGTTATTAAGTCTTATCATATTTAACTCACTCAATGAGGTAGGGGAAATCACCATCACTGAGGAACGCACACTCTACATCTCCTCGGTCTCCATCCACCTAGTCGGAAGCCAACAGGAGTACAGGACCTTTACCACGCGGGCTTGACAGCTGTCTCAAAACATATGGTCCCAGACCAGGAGGATCTCGTCCTCAAAACATATAATAATGGCTCACTGCCTCGTGTAAGGTCCTGTATTTTTATAAACAAAATAAATTATGTAAATAAATAAATGTGTTGAATAAAATAATGATTTTTCTGAAATTAAGACATTTTACTCGAGTATTGTAGAGGGTACTCGAGTATAATCACTATCTGTTTGAAAATTTGAATTTTGAGTCAAAAGACTCGAGTATGTCAGAAAAGACTCGAGTGTTCTTGAGTTTTTGAAATATACTCGAGTAGAAATAAAAAGACTCGAGTAAATCGAGCAGTCTGGCTAAATGTATAAGTTGGTTTTATAATTAATTTCGCACCAAAACGCGGTTTCTTGACGTGACAAGCATAGAGCTGAACCTTACTTCGAGTTGAAGTACTCTTAGACTATAAATTGATGCTTGGGTGAAGCCTCAACACCTCTGAAGTTCCAAAACCCGAATTTGACCAGAAATTTCCCTGTTTTACAGAGTTCACTTTGATCCCTTTGTTCTCTCTCAATCCTCACTCATTTTCCTTGAAACCTAAACACAAACTGAAGTTCTGATTCCATTCTTGAATTAGAACTCGAAATCACTTCAAATAGCCTTCTGAAGATCAGGTTCTAGGCCTACAAAGTTGGAGGTTCAAAACTGAGAAAAACAGAGTAACATTCAGTCTCAAGTATTCATCTTCATTGAAATCGTTTGGTAAATTCATGGATTCTTTTCGTGTCAAACTTGTTTCTGATTAAAGTTAGTATATCCTAGTTTCTGAAACTAACTTGTTTCATTCTTTTCATGCCAAATCCGTGGTGAAATCTGTGGCCAAAGTCAGTCTGTTCAACTCTTTTTCACCAAGTCCAGAATTTGGATTTTTGATCCAACCGATTTCTCTGTCGTTTTACTTGTTGATTAGCTTCTCTAAGGTAAGGGAGGAGTTATCTAAATACTAGAATGAGTTATTTCAAGCTGGAAATGTAGGAACCTCATATGGTTCATCAAGGGGTGAAGTTTGAATTGGGAATATGACATAGAGGTCATAAACCCAAGTTTTTATAAACCAAACATGTCTAAATGGACCTAATGATGCTCACTGGATCAATTTTCGAAGTTAAAAACAAAAGGAAATGAAAATCATATGTGAAATGGTTATTTGCTAAGTTTATGTTGATTTTGTGATTTATTGCATTTGATGTTGTTTCAATATTGATTACATGTTCTAACATGTTTATTTTATGTATCTAAGTTACTGTTTTGCATAAAAGTGGAAAGGAAAGGCTCTGAACTCGAATTGGCATTATAAAGTGCAGAAACTGGTGCTGCTGCTGCTAAAACACTCGAGTAATTGAAGAAAGACTCGAGTATTCTGGAAAATGGGAAGAACACTCGAGTATGTCTTGAAGGACTCGAGTAATTTTACATGAACACTCGAGTATGTGAAGAACTACTCGAGTAATTTAAAATAATTTTCAGAAAATCTTTACTTCTTTATGAAGTAATTAAAGAATAACTCGTCTAAACTCCTATATGCTTAAATTTTAATTTCTGCTCTTAATATCTATAGATTTAATCCCATTGGTTGATTTTATCCTGGATGAGTCCTACTGGAATTTTATTCAGTGGTTGACATATTCGGACAGGATGTCCCAATGGAGGTGCGTACACCCATTTGGTTGATTTTATTCCCACGTCCCAGTGGAAGTTTTTACCCACTTGGTTGATATTTTGGGAGTCCTAGATGGGGTCGTTGCACAAATTAATGACAACGTAATTAAATTCCTATTGTATAAAACCATCACAAAGTGGCTGGGCCGCTGATGGAATTTTTGGAAAGCACAAGCACCAGTTAATGCAAAAATGAAAAGATGGTTATAAGCAAGAAGGATTATGATTTTTGGGTCTCTATATTGGAGGCATGATATTCAAAGATATGAATTAAAAGAGAAAAAGACAATGAACAATTATGTGACATTGACATGCATGGAGATGCTCCGATTTTGATTGTGGAATCTGGTATAGGTAGAAGTATTCCGCAGCCCTGAGATAGCTGTGATGCCATAGCACGAAGATGCTGTGATGATTTGGATTCCGTAACATGAAAATGTTATGATGGCCAAATTCCCAATCAAATCGTGACGCCTGGGTTGTGAATACGCTCCGGTTTGATGAACCATAGGATTATGAATATCCCGAGCCTGAGATACTCGGATGCCGAACCGCGTAGCATGAATGGAGAGTAGGCATGCATCACGAAACTAAATGAAATATTATAAAAGACAGTTTGAGCATATACATATGCATTTATTATTGCTATCTGGAAACTTGTGCTTGTTATTTCTAGCCTCTGTTATGCTCATTTGTTATTGTGTTTAGCTATGACTCACTCCTAATCCCTTGTTGTAGGTCATGGCCAGGAACATGATTTGCGTGGAGATGAGGCCGCTCCCTAATGGGGAGTGGAACTGCGAGGATCATCGGGCTATCTATGAAGGGGACGTGGAAGTCATTTTCCGTCACCCGAACCCATGGTCCCGAATGCGTCCGCGTAGGACGAGAATCCCAATGATGTACATTATGCACATTCCGCCCAATTTTGTGTTTCGGCATGGAACACCACCACCACCGCCAAGACGTTTTCCGAGACGCAACCTCCCATCAAGTCCATCACCCTCTGAAGAAAGAATTATTTTGGAGGTTCCTGCTCCCTCTCGTCCTTCCACTAGAGCCCGATCTCGGACTCCGGTATATGTGCCATCTGAACCGGCACATGAAGAGGAGGAGGAGGAGGAGGATCCGATAGAGGATGAGGATCCGGTGGAGGATGCTGACCCGGTGACTGATGATGATTTCATGGACAACTCAACCGGTAGTCAGTGGGGAACTGATGATTGAGTTGAGTTGGGATGTTGGAATGTGGATAGTGCTACTCATCAGGTTTCTCTTATCTATTTGATATTTTGAGTTCCGAACCAGTTGCTCAAGGTTATTATAAATTTTGTTGTAAGATATGTAATATAATGTAATGACCTAGAGTACTTAAGTTAAACCTAGTGTTGATAGTTTTAATGTAATGGAAATGTACTTTCCTTTTTATGAAATATAATATGAATAGTTTCTTTCATGATAATTGATTTTATAATTTCCGCAAAGACTCGATAATGGATGATGACTGACTTTTAGTTTCAAAAAAAAAAATGGTCGAATTTTCTAAAAATGAATATTAAGTTTTGGAATAAAAGTTGGGTCGTCACATTTAGTGGTATCAGAGCAATGGTTCAACTCTCGGCCTTGGAGTGTGGCCTTACACACTAACCATTGCATACTCTAGAATCATGTTTGCATTTTGAGATATAGAATAGCAGAATCTAATTAAGTTCTCCCTTTTGGATTCTGTAAGATAGATGGCTGGACGTAATAACGCTAACATTGCTGAGGCTCTGACCCGTATGGCTGCGGTCCTGGAAAACTTGCAGCAAACCCGTCCTCCCAGCAATGTAACCCCTGTTGAATTTCAAGGACTAGATTCTTTCCGTAGATGTAAACCCCCTGGCTTCTCGGGTGGTCGTTGCCCTGAGCAAGCCCAGTTTTGGTTAGCTGAGATGAATAAGATTTTCCGAACGTTGACTCTCACGGAAGTTCAGAAGGTCACGTTCGCGGCCTACATGCTGAATGAGGAAGCTGCAACTTGGTGGGAGCAGACCCGCCAGTTCTTGGAGTATGATCATCGCGAGCTCTCTTGGGAAGTCTTCACGGAAAAATTTTTGGAGAGGTATTTCCCGGATGATGTTCGGATCCAAAAGGAGATGGAATTCTTAGACTTGAAGCAAGGCAGCATGACTGTCGACCAGTATGCTGAAAAGTTTGAGGAGTTGATGAAGTACTCTCCGTACTTCCAATATCATCCTGACGAATACTCGAAGTGCACCCGGTTTGAAAATGGGCTAAGGTCAGATATCAAACTAGCTGTAAGCGTGCAAAGGATTCGTCACTATCCAATCCTGATTAGTGCATGTCGCATTTTCGAGAAGAACAATTTCAAGAAGGAAGTCAGTCAAGGAAGCCATGGACCCCACCGCAATCAGCATAAGAATAACCGTGGAAATCGTGGAGGCCCATATTGGCACAAAGGAAAGGGAAGAGCACAACCTTCTGGAGCAGTTAGTCTTCCGGCTCCGGCAGAGATTTGTAGCAAGTGTCGACGCTCTCATCCTAGTCAAGAATGCTGGAGGGACAAGCCACCAGTCTGTTTCAATTGTGGAGGGACCGGACACATCGCCCGTGCGTGCCGCCAACCCCCGCGTCAAAGCAACCAAGGACAAGGAAGCAAACCTTGGGTCAACGGAAAGGTGTTCACGATGTTTGGAGAGGAAGCAAAGCAGGCCGACAACCTTGTGCAAGGTAACCATTTCCTCAATGGCATGCCTTGTCGCTTTTTATTTGATTCCGGAGCAACGCATTCCTTCATCTCGGAGGAATGTGTCAAGCGTTTAAATTTGTCTGTCTCGGAGACCCCGTTTAAACTGAGTGTGTCTACCCCCACGAATGCTCATGTTGTTGCATCAAGAGCATGTGTCGGTTGTGTAGTTAGCATAAGAGATCAGATTTCTCGAATAAATCTGATTTGTTTGCCGTTGTCCAATATCGATGTCATTTTGGGCATGGATTGGATGGCATCCAACCATGTAGTAATCGACTGCAAGGTTCGAACGATCATCTTTCCTGGTGAGAAGTCGCCAGCCAAGCAACCTGGAGGTTATGTGTGCCTATTTTCAACCATCACTGAAGAAAAGAAAGAGGAAGCAAAGATCGAAGATATTCCGGTTATTCGAGAGTTTCCCGAAGTGTTTCCCGATGAAGAGCCCGGTTTGCCGCCGCATCGAGAGATAGAATTCAGTATTGACCTAGTCCCCGGTACTGGCCCTATCTCTATCGCCCCTTATCGTATGGCTCCAGCAGAATTAGCTGAATTAAAGAAGCAAGTGGAGGACTTGTTAGAAAAGCAGTTCATCAGACCAAGTGTGTCGCCTTGGGGAGCGCCGGTTTTATTCGTGAAGAAGAAGGATGGATCAATGAGGATGTGCATTGATTATAGACAACTCAACAAGGTTACCATCAAGAACAAGTATCCGTTGCCAAGAATCGACGATTTGATGGATCAAGTGATTGGAGCATCGGTATTTTCAAAGATTGATCTGAGGTCAGGATATCATCAGATCAGAGTTAAGGAGGAAGATATACCGAAGACTGCCTTTCGGTCACGATATGGACACTACGAGTATGTAGTGATGCCATTTGGGTTGACCAACGCTCCAGCAATATTCATGGATTACATGAATAGAGTGTTCCGACCCTACCTGGATTCCTTCGTCGTGGTGTTTATCGATGATATTCTCATCTATTCGAAGAATCCGAAAGAGCACGCTAATCATTTGAAGATTATTTTGGAGACCTTGAAGGAGAAGAAATTATATGCTAAGCTGGCCAAGTGTGAATTTTGGCTTGAAAAAGTCAATTTCTTGGGTCATATAATTTCAAAGGATGGTGTGGCTGTGGACCCAGTCAAAGTAGAAGCAGTTTTGCAATGGGAAAGACCAAAGACGGTTACTGAAATAAGAAGTTTTCTGGGGTTAGCTGGATATTATCGGAAGTTTATCGAAGGTTTTTCCAAGTTGGCTCTTCCGTTGACTCGTTTGACCCGGAAAGAGCAACCTTTTGTCTGGGATGAGAAGTGTGAAGTTAGCTTCCAGACGTTGAAGGACAAGTTAACATCATCTCCAGTGTTAACTTTGCCCGATCCTAGGAAAAGCTTCGATGTTTATTGTGATGCATCTCGACAAGGTTTGGGTTGTGTCTTGATGCAAGAAGGGAAAGTTGTTGCTTATGCATCTCGTCAGCTGAAGGTGCATGAAGGGAACTATCCTACTCATGACTTGGAATTGGCTGCCATTGTCTTTGCTTTGAAGATTTGGAGACATTACCTGTATGGTAATACGTTCCAAGTATTCAGCGACCATAAAAGTTTGAAGTATCTCTTCGACCAAAAGGAACTGAATATGAGGCAACGTAGGTGGATGGAATTCCTGAAGGATTATGATTTCGAATTGCATTACCACCCCAGCAAAGCTAATGTTGTAGCCGACGCTCTCAGTAGGAAGATGTTGCACATGAGTACGATGATGATAAAGGAAGCTCAGCTAATTGAAGAATTCCGCAACTTGAATTTGGCAATTCAGTTCAAGCCGAGCTGCGTCAAGTTAGGAATGTTGCAAATCACAAATGAGTTTGAGGGTCAAGTTCGAAACCTTCAACAAGCGGACGAGGAGCTTCTAGAGAAGAAAAGATTAGGAATGGAAGGAGTGGAACCGGAATTCCAATTAGGATCTGATGGTATTTTGAGATTCCGGGATCGGATCTGCATCCCGGCAAATCAAGAATTAAGAAGAGTTGTATTAGAGGAAGCCCACAAGAGCAAGCTGAGTATGCATCCTGGATCAACGAAGATGTATCAAGACCTGAAGAGGATGTTTTGGTGGCCCGGACTAAAGAGGGATGTTGCGTCTTACGTAGCGTCTTGCCTTGTCTGCCAAAAGGCGAAGATTGAGCATAAGAAGCCTGGAGGAGAACTACAACCTTTAAGCATACCAGAATGGAAGTGGGATGGAATAGCTATGGATTTCGTAAGTGGTTTTCCAAGAACAAGAGAAAGCTTTGATGCAATTTGGGTTGTGGTTGATCGCTTAACGAAGTCTGCACATTTCATTCCCATCAACATGCAGTATCCGTTGGAGAAGCTTGCAAGATTGTACATTAAGGAGATTGTTAGATTGCACGGAATTCCCTCGAGTATTGTATCGGATCGTGATCCCCGTTTCGTGTCCCGGTTCTGGCAGAGTTTACATCAGGCATTGGGAACGCAGTTGAGGATGAGTTCCGCCTATCACCCTCAAACCGATGGTCAATCGGAAAGGACGATTCAATCCTTGGAAGACCTGCTTCGAGCGTGTGTTCTGGAATATCAAGAAGGGTGGGATCGGTTATTGCCGCTTGTGGAATTCACCTACAATAATAGTTATCACGCAAGCATCGGTATGGCCCCGTACGAAGCCCTCTATGGAAGGAAGTGTAGAACCCCGCTATGTTGGTTCCAAGTGGGGGAGAATGCTCTCATCGGACCTGAATTAGTTCAAGAAACGACTGAAAAGGTAAGGACTATCCAAGAGAAGATGAAGATCGCTCAAAGTCGCCAGAAGAGCTATGCCGACCAACGAAGATCCAAGCTCGAATTTCAAGAAGGAGATCATGTATTCCTGCGGGTTGTGCCAACGACTGGAATTGGAAGGGTAATGAAGCCAAGGAAGCTATCTCCTAAGTTCATCGGCCCTTATCAGATTTTGAAACGAGTAGGCCCTGTCGCGTATCAGATCGCCCTACCCCCATTTTTGTCCAACCTGCACAATGTTTTCCATGTCTCTCAGCTTCGCAAATTTATCCAAGATCCATCTTCGATTGTGCAATTGCAACAAGATTTGATACCGCTGAAAGAAATCTCACGTTTGATCTTGGACCCGTGAGAATAGAGGATAGAAGGATTAAGAAGCTGCGAGGGAAAGAGATTCCGTTAGTACGAGTTCTCTGGGGGCAAGGTGGAGTGTCTGACTCCACATGGGAATTAGAGTCTAAGATGAGGGATGAATATCCACATCTATTGTTGTAAATCGGAATTTCGGGGACGAAATTCTATGTAAGTGGGGGAGGATGTAAGGTCCTGTATTTTTATAAACAAAATAAATTATGTAAATAAATAAATGTGTTGAATAAAATAATGATTTTTCTGAAATTAAGACATTTTACTCGAGTATTGTAGAGGGTACTCGAGTATAATCACTATCTGTTTGAAAATTTGAATTTTGAGTCAAAAGACTCGAGTATGTCAGAAAAGACTCGAGTGTTCTTGAGTTTTTGAAATATACTCGAGTAGAAATAAAAAGACTCGAGTAAATCGAGCAGTCTGGCTAAATGTATAAGTTGGTTTTATAATTAATTTCGCACCAAAACGCGGTTTCTTGACGTGACAAGCATAGAGCTGAACCTTACTTCGAGTTGAAGTACTCTTAGACTATAAATTGATGCTTGGGTGAAGCCTCAACACCTCTGAAGTTCCAAAACCCGAATTTGACCAGAAATTTCCCTGTTTTACAGAGTTCACTTTGATCCCTTTGTTCTCTCTCAATCCTCACTCATTTTCCTTGAAACCTAAACACAAACTGAAGTTCTGATTCCATTCTTGAATTAGAACTCGAAATCACTTCAAATAGCCTTCTGAAGATCAGGTTCTAGGCCTACAAAGTTGGAGGTTCAAAACTGAGAAAAACAGAGTAACATTCAGTCTCAAGTATTCATCTTCATTGAAATCGTTTGGTAAATTCATGGATTCTTTTCGTGTCAAACTTGTTTCTGATTAAAGTTAGTATATCCTAGTTTCTGAAACTAACTTGTTTCATTCTTTTCATGCCAAATCCGTGGTGAAATCTGTGGCCAAAGTCAGTCTGTTCAACTCTTTTTCACCAAGTCCAGAATTTGGATTTTTGATCCAACCGATTTCTCTGTCGTTTTACTTGTTGATTAGCTTCTCTAAGGTAAGGGAGGAGTTATCTAAATACTAGAATGAGTTATTTCAAGCTGGAAATGTAGGAACCTCATATGGTTCATCAAGGGGTGAAGTTTGAATTGGGAATATGACATAGAGGTCATAAACCCAATTTTTATAAACCAAACATGTCTAAATGGACCTAATGATGCTCACTGGATCAATTTTCGAAGTTAAAAACAAAAGGAAATGAAAATCATATGTGAAATGGTTATTTGCTAAGTTTATGTTGATTTTGTGATTTATTGCATTTGATGTTGTTTCAATATTGATTACATGTTCTAACATGTTTATTTTATGTATCTAAGTTACTGTTTTGCATAAAAGTGGAAAGGAAAGGCTCTGATCTCGAATTGGCATTATAAAGTGCAGAAACTGGTGCTGCTGCTGCTAAAACACTCGAGTAATTTAAGAAAGACTCGAGTATTCTGGAAAATGGGAAGAACACTCGAGTATGTCTTGAAGGACTCGAGTAATTTTACATGAACACTCGAGTATGTGAAGAACTACTCGAGTAATTTAAAATAATTTTCAGAAAATCTTTACTTCTTTATGAAGTAATTAAAGATTAACTCGTCTAAACTCCTATATGCTTAAATTTTAATTTCTGCTCTTAATATCTATAGATTTAATCCCATTGGTTGATTTTATCCTGGATGAGTCCTACTGGAATTTTATTCAGTGGTTGACATATTCGGACAGGATGTCCCAATGGAGGTGCGTACACCCATTTGGTTGATTTTATTCCCACGTCCCAGTGGAAGTTTTTACCCACTTGGTTGATATTTTGGGAGTCCTAGATGGGGTCGTTGCACAAATTAATGACAACGTAATTAAATTCCTATTGTATAAAACCATCACAAAGTGGCTGGGCCGCTGATGGAATTTTTGGAAAGCACAAGCACCAGTTAATGCAAAAATGAAAAGATGGTTATAAGCAAGAAGGATTATGAATTTTGGGTCTCTATATTGGAGGCATGATATTCAAAGATATGAATTAAAAGAGAAAAAGACAATGAACAATTATGTGACATTGACATGCATGGAGATGCTCCGATTTTGATTGTGGAATCTGGTATAGGTAGAAGTATTCCGCAGCCCTGAGATAGCTGTGATGCCATAGCACGAAGATGCTGTGATGATTTGGATTCCGTAACATGAAAATGTTATGATGGCCAAATTCCCAATCAAATCGTGACGCCTGGGTTGTGAATACGCTCCGGTTTGATGAACCATAGGATTATGAATATCCCGAGCCTGAGATACTCGGATACCGAACCGCGTAGCATGAATGGAGAGTAGGCATGCATCACGAAACTAAATGAAATATTATAAAAGACAGTTTGAGCATATACATATGCATTTATTATTGCTATCTGGAAACTTGTGCTTGTTATTTCTAGCCTCTGTTATGCTCATTTGTTATTGTGTTTAGCTATGACTCACTCCTAATCCCTTGTTGTAGGTCATGGCCAGGAACATGATTTGCGTGGAGATGAGGCCGCTCCCTAATGGGGATTGGAACTGCGAGGATCATCGGGCTATCTATGAAGGGGACGTGGAAGTCATTTTCCGTCACCCGAACCCATGGTCCCGAATGCGTCCGCGTAGGACGAGAATCCCAATGATGTACATTATGCACATTCCGCCCAATTTTGTGTTTCGGCATGGAACACCACCACCACCGCCAAGACGTTTTCCGAGACGCACCCTCCCACCAAGTCCATCACCCTCTGAAGAAAGAATTATTTTGGAGGTTCCTGCTCCCTCTCGTCCTTCCACTAGAGCCCGATCTCGGACTCCGGTATATGTGCCATCTGAACCGGCACATGAAGAGGAGGAGGAGGAGGAGGATCTGATAGAGGATGAGGATCCGGTGGAGGATGCTGACCCGGTGACTGATGATGATTTCATGGACAACTCAACCGGTAGTCAGTGGGGAACTGATGATTGAGTTGAGTTGGGATGTTGGAATGTGGATAGTGCTACTCATCAGGTTTCTCTTATCTATTTGATATTTTGAGTTCCGAACCAGTTGCTCAAGGTTATTATAAATTTTGTTGTAAGATATGTAATATAATGTAATGACCTAGAGTACTTAAGTTAAACCTAGTGTTGATAGTTTTAATGTAATGGAAATGTACTTTCCTTTTTATGAAATATAATATGAATAGTTTCTTTCATGATAATTGATTTTATAATTTCCGCAAAGACTCGATAATGGATGATGACTGACTTTTAGTTTCAAAAAAAAAATGGTCGAATTTTCTAAAAATGAATATTAAGTTTTGGAATAAAAGTTGGGTCGTCACACCTCGCAGTGGCAAAACACATTGCCCCGTTCCAGTCCCTCTCAACTGTTGTAGACTTGCATTCAAGTAGGTGACAGTATCATTTCTAGTTAGCTATGCGGTCCTTACCACGGCATTAGACCCAGTCCCCACCACGTTAGTGTGCCACTTATGGGATTCGTCCCGCCTAGAAATGTACTCGAGGCTTCTTGACGAGTCACCGTCATTGCCCTCTCCTCTTGCAATCTCCACCTGAGTATCCGAAGATACCCATAGTATCTTCCTCTCCACTACTTCATACTCTCATAACTCATCGTGAAATATTAATGTCTTTTAGTGTCTTTTAATATTCTTAAAGTCTTTTAGAATTAACCTATAGTCGGCTTGACCTTAGTCCATCCCTTCGACAAGTCCCGACCACTAACATCTTTTCCCCACTTTTACAACACAATCATATTCACATTCTCAAGCCCCTCGGGCCACATCTCTCATCATCACTTTCTCAGGAATCCACATTGCTCATTCACTATCACTTTCAGCACAACAATCTCAAGTTCACAAGCATCATTCTATTTCTCAATACATCAACATCTCATCACATCTCACAAACCGTATCACATCACGTACCAATCCTTCACTCAATCTCATATGTAAATCACTTAAACTCTCAACACACCATGATAAGGAAATAACTTAAGATAATAGAGAACGAATATAAGAGCGTAACACAATAACCATAACATAAACACATTGTACCACCATCCGGTAACAATGTTACGGGCTCACTGCTATCTCATACTCACTCACCTCTTACTCCAGCAAGAAAAGCACTTTGTCCTTGAAGGTCTCTAACTTCCCTTTGAGAATTGTCACCACCGTCCACTGAATAACCTCAAATAAATAAATAAAATTTTATTAAAATCATTTCAATTAGAAATCACTACTTGATTCTCAAATCAAAACCCTTTACTTTCTTTATCCTTTATCAAAATAACTCTCAGTCTTTTCTCATATACAAAATCTTTTGAAAATCCTTTGAGAATTCACATTAGAACAAATGAAATGAATAATGTATGTGGCTGTATGGGAAAGTCCAGCCACTTAAATCAAGTTAGAAATCATTGAAAATCCACAATTTTTCACTCTAAATCTTCATAAATCAATAACACTTGAAATCCTTGTCTTTTCACAACTCAAAAGCATTTTTAAAACTTAAAACACTTGAAAACAATTCTTGGACAGCAAGAAATAAAAGAAATTAAATCATGAAAACACTTTTAAAATCATCAAACACATTTGGTTCATTTTCTTCCATGAAGGCCGAATTGAATCCAAAACAAAACAACATCATTCACTTCAATTTTTCTTAAAACAAACCATGAAATATAATTATTTCAAAGGAACAAATATATGCAAAAGAATTTAGCCTCTTCAATCTAGAGTAGGCCGAATCATGATCATGGAAAAACAAAACTTTTAATGCATCTTTTCTTCTCAAAACATTAAATCAAAACATGCATTTGTAAAGAACATGGTTTTAGAAAAATCCTCAACTCTTTTCTTCTTCAAAACCGTGACTTTATTCAAACGCAAATCTCATTTCCCTTTACTTTTAAAATCATGGGGAATCAAACGAAATTACATGCAAGGAACTCTTTCATGAAAAATCATTATGTTTCTTTGTTTTCAAAGCTTGGCCGAATGATACTTTAACAAAATCAAAAGAAAAAATCAAATCCTTGACTTTGAAATACTCATGGATTAGGTCAAAACATAAATCATTTAGAAAAGAATTGTTTCTCTTGGTTTCTCATCAAAACCGAAACATGCAAGTAAAGGATCAAAACTTTTTGAGCAAGAAAACCACATGCAAAGCTTTTTAAGATCAAAACCATGAGAATCAAGGTAAGAATGAAATCCTTTCAAAGCCAAAACAAAGATCAAAGCTCTTTTAAGAATAAAACCAAGATCAAAACTTTAGAAATTTCAAAGTGAAAGCCAAAACATGAAAATCATTTAGATCAACTTCATCAAGCATCAAACTAACATGCATGGACTCCAAATGAAATGAAGAGCAACATGACCTAATTTTCTAAGCAAGGCCGAATAGAAATGTCCATGGTTTTAGGTTCTACAAGCTTGAAGAGTTCTTGAAATTCAAGATCAAGGCTTGACAAACATAGATCTACAAAGGAATTGGACATGAAACAACAACAAAGAACTTTTACAAGGCTTAGAAATCAAAATCACTTAGAACAACCTAGGATTTTTGAATAAGCTAAAGAAGTAAGAAAAGATCTTCAACCTATTCACTTAATCTTCAAGGATCTAAGGCTTAGGACTTGATCTTCTTCTTCCTCTTCTCCTTGGGTGCTCACGGGTTCTCTCTCTCTCTCTATGTGTTTCTAGTTTCTTTCTAAGAGTTTGAATGCTCTCTTAGAAGAAGTGTTTGGTTGTGGAAGTGAAATGAGAAGCAAATGAGGTTGGGTGCTACGGTTTAGGCTATAAGAAAACAACCAAGAAATTCCTTTCTTGCCCTTAAGATAATTCGGTCAAAGGATGTTGGGTGAAGGGTAGAATTGGCCAAACTAAGGCTTGCATGGCTCAAGCCAAGTTTTTAGACAACTAGAGAAAAATTAGGGCTAATCTCACTTCCTATTGGTTGGTCAAACCTCTAATCATGCTTAACACTTAAACTAAACCTAAATGCTAATGGGTTCTAGCCTAGGGTTCATGAGTCAACAAAATGGATGATGCATGCCACTACTCACACACCCACGGCGACACATAGGCACACACATGCACAATTTCATTTTCATTTTCTTTTTTATCATAAAATCACATTCTTAAAAATACAAGGTATAAGGTGCTTAGGAAATTAAATCCAAAAATGCCATAAATCCGAAATTCATAAGGTTTCGCTCAACATAAAATCATTTGCTTAAAAATCCAAAATCATTTGAAAACACAAAACAAATTTAATCCAAGAAATACTTTTTTTGAAATCACACCTTTTAAAATACTTTATCCAAATAATCTTTTTAGGGTTTTCAAATAAATTTGAGGTATTCAGACGGGGTGTTACATATTTGTCATGTTAATGGCATTTCTTGTGGTGTTTTGTTTGATTGTGGTGCATCCCATTCATTCATTTCTATTGAATGCATGAAGAGACTAGGGTTGTTTACTATAGAAATGCCTTATAAATTGTCGGTCTCTACTCCTATAAATTCTTCAGTAGTTACTTCTCAAATGTGTCTGGATTGCCCACTCCGAGTTTTGGAGCGGGAATTCAAAGTCAATCTCATTTGTTTGCCTATGACTAGATTAGATGTTATTCTCGGTATGGACTGGATGGCTCAGCACCATGTTATAATTGACTGTTGTGAGAAAGCAGTCATCTTTAGTGATTCTTCTCTGTCCACCATAGAAGTTGATGAAGTATCTGATGTAAGTCAAATCCCTGTAGTCCGTGAGTTTCCGGAAGTCTTTTCTACGGAGATTCCCGGATTACCTCCAAAAAGAGAAGTTGAGTTTGGTATTGCCCACTCCGATTCGGCAACTTGAAAACTTAACTTACTTGAATTCAATTATAGTAAAAATTAGGGCCATTTTTTTTATAAACAAATGTTACACAAGATGAGAACGTTTAGATTTTCAGAACATAGTTACAATTAAAACTTGTGTTCTCACATTGTATAACACCTTTCAAGTTCCAAACCGAGATGTCATAAGACATCGCACCTTGAAACTCATTTTCAAAACATCATTTAAAAGTCTAGCCCATTTACTTGTTTTCCAAAACGTCCATGTTTCATAAAACTTTAGCCGAGGTACAGTATGATAGAGCTAAGGTAACTAAGAACTTACAATGGTGTACCTTACTCTGGGGAGAAACCTAGCTTCTAGTTAGACACGCCACAACTATCTCTCTATCTTTGGGTCTCGGCAGCCCAAGTTCTCGGTCCACATGTAAAGTTGTCGTCATCGCCCATCTCCGAAGTCTCTTCCAGAGAGTCGCCTTGTACTTACTTCCCCTCACAGGGGTACAGGTGGATCGCTACACGCTATGCCATCTACCAGTTGCAATATCAGCCATTGCCGATACGACAACATGGTAGGAGAGAGTCAGTGTTTCGAACACTAACGGGTTGACCTTGCGGTCTCAGGGTAGATTCAATATAAAAATATACAAATAATGCCACAGAACTAAATTAACCTAACATAAACATTTATAATGCAATCACATAATCATATATGTAACATGTTATGCACCTAGCAGATATGAATCACATATAACAACGTATATCACAACATTCCAAACACATCAATATCATCACTCATAGCCAAATCATTCATACTTTTCTTCTTGATCCTTTCATTACATAACGCTGATTTGGGTCCAATATATATAGATTTGAGCATTGATTTGACTACCTTTTACTATGTATTTGGCTTGTTTCTCTAGCAAATTTAGGACTTTTTAGTAGATTTTAATTATTTTTAGTAGTTTAGGGTCCTTTGAACGTTTTGATCCGTTTGTTAGTGTTTCAGGTACTTTTTGGATCTCAAATGGATAAAATATTTATGGACCTGAAAAGAGGACGAAAAGATCTTGCAAATAGAAAAAGAACGGAGCAAAACGGAGTCGAAGTAGGTCCCACGCGCCTGGGCGCGGGGACGGGTGCGCCTGAGGCGCGCCTGTGTGCAAAGGAAAAATTTATCAGACCTACGCGCCTGGGGCGCGAGGTCGCGTGCGCCTGGGGCGCGCGTGCATGTTGGAGGCCCAATTTGACCAGATTCTGAACAAAATAGAAGAAGAGAAGTCTAATTTGGCTTCATATCTTAGATTTGGTCAGAAATTAGAAGATAAACATGGACCTTATCTATTAGATTTAATTAAGATTTATTTTAGGATTTGTTTTACTCTTTAAATAGAGGATTTGTAAATAGTTTTCAGTAGGTTTTAAGATCATAGAATTCAATTAGGATTAGAGAGAGAGGTTAGTAACATCTATTGAGAGCAAGGAGGCAAGGCACAAGGATTGAAGATCTCTTGGAGAGTTAACCAGTATTGTCTATGATATGAGGTTTTCTCTTTGCTTCTGTTTTCTTTATTTCTATATGTGTAACTAAAACCTCTTGTTAGGAACATGGTGTAAATTGTATGATGTAACTTATTTTAATTTATGATTTAGTATTTTGATTTTTTTAATTCATGCATTAATTGAGTTTTTAATACATAAACCTGATCAATTTATGTTTGGATTTCTTAATTCACAACGAAGGTTGGGATTTTGAATAGGCCATGCAATTAATGGTATAATCAGTCCAAGTTATAGAGATATGGTTGGATGATTATATGGCTTTATAGTTCCCTTGTGCCGAATAGATATTTTCTTATATTGTAATTTGTTGAGAGATCAAGGATTAAATATATAGAAAATAAGGGTAATGTTAAGAGACGTCTAACTATTACTATTTGAGAGGAATGGTCCATGAATTGAAGGATAATTAAAGGAAAATATAAATCATAGTTAAAATAAGTGAATCATACAATGAAACCAAGTTCCTAACCTTTTTCTATTGCTTTCTATACATCTTATCTCCTCAATCTTCTTTTCCTACTTTATTATTCAATTTCTTCTTCTCCTTCTAAAACTCAATAACAAGTTGCACTAATAATTACGAATTGGTGAAAAGTTATTAGAAACAACTTCGATCCCTGTTGGACGATATTTGTGACGACCCAACTTTTATTCCATAATTTAATATTCGTATTTAGAAAATACGACCATTTTTTTTTTGAAACTAAAAGTCAGTCATCATCCATTATCAAATCTTGCGGAATTATAGTCAAACATCATGAAAGAAAATACTCATGTTATATTTCATCACTAAAGAAAAGTGCATTTCCATTACATTAAAACTATCAACATTAAACTTAACTTAAGTACTCTAGGTCATTACATTATATTACATATCTTACAACAAAATTTATAATAACCTAGAGCAACTGGTTCGAAACTCAAAACATAATATAGATAAGAGAAACCTGATGAGTCGCATTATCCACATTCCATCATCCCAACTCAACTCAATCGTCAGATCCCCACTGACTACCGGTTGAGTTGTCCATGAAATCATCATCAGCCACCGGATCGGCATCCTCCACCGGATCCTCATCCTCTATCGGATCCTCCTCCTCCTCCTCTTCATGTGCCAGATCAGATGGCACATACACCGGAGTCCGAGATCGGGCTCTAGTGGAAGGACGAGAGGGAGCAGGAACCTCCAAAATAATTCTTTCCTCAGAGGGTGATGGACTTGGTGGGAGGGTGCGTCTCGGAAAACGTCTTGGCAGGTGGTGGTGGTGTTCCATGTCGAAACACAAAATTTGGCGGAATGTGCATAATGTACATCATTGGGATTCTCGTCCTACGCGGACGCATTCGGGACCATGGGTTTGGGTGACGGAAAGTGACTTCCACGTCCCCTTCATAGATAGCCCGATGATCCTCAAAGTTCCACTCCCCATTAGGGAGCGGCCTCATCTCCACGCAAATCATGTTCCTGGACATGACCTACAACAAGGGATTAGGAGTGAGTCATAGCCAAATACAATAACAAATGAGCATAACAGTGGCTAGAAATAACAAGCACAAGTTCTCAAATAGCAATAATAAATGCACATGTATATGCTCAAGTTGTCTTTTATAATATTTCAATTAGCGTCGTGATGCATGCCTACTCCTCACTCATGCTACGCGGTTTGGCATCCGAGTATCTCAGGCTCGGGATATTCTCAATCCTATATTTCATCAAACCGGAGCGTATTCACAACCCAGGCGTCACGATTTAATTGGGAATTTGGCCATCATAACATTTTCATGTTACGGAATTCAAATCATCACAGCATCTTCGTGCTATGGCATCACAGCTATCTCAGGGCTGCGGAATACTTCTACCTATACCAGATTCCACAATCAAAATCGGAGCATCTCCATGCATGTCAATGTCACATAATTGTTCATTGTCTTTTTCTCTTTTAATTCATATCTTTGAACATCATGCCTCCAATATAGAGACCCAAAATTCATAATCCTTCTTGCTAATAAACCATCTTTTCATTTTTGCATTAACTGGTGCTTGTGCTTTCCAAAAATTCCATCAGCGGCCCAGCCACTTTGTGATGGTTTTAATATACAATAGGAATTTAATTACGTTGTCATTAATTTGTGCAACGACCCCATCTAGGACTCCCAAAATATCAACCAAGTGGGTAAAAACTTCCACTGGGACGTGGGAATAAAATCAACCAAATGGGTGTACGCACCTCCATTGGGACATCCTGTCCGAATATGTCAACCACTGAATAAAATTCCAGTAGGACTCATCCAGGATAAAAATCAACCAATGGGATTAGGCTTTTTAGACATTAAGAGAAATAATTAAGATTTAATAATATAGGAGATTAGACGAGTTGATCTTTTATAAATTATAAAGGTTTTTCTGAAAATTTCATTGAATTACTCGAGTAGTTCTTCGTATACTCGAGTGTTCATGTAAAATTACTCGAGTCCTTAAGAAATACTCGAGTGCTCTTCCACTTTTCCAGAATACTCGAGTCTTTCTTCAATTACTCGAGTGTTTTTGCTGCAACAGCACCAGTTTCTGCACTTTACAATTCCAATTCGAGTTTTGAGCCTCATCTTTCCATTCCTATGCAAAACAGTAACTCTAACTCATCAAATAAACATGTTAGAACATGTAATCAATACTGAAACAACACCAAAAACAGTAAATCACAGAATCAACATAAACTTAGCACATAACCATTTCAACATGTGAATTTCATTTCCCTTTGTTTTTAACTTCGAAAATTGATCCTGTAGGCTTTACTAGGTCCATTTAGACTTGTTTGGTTTATAAAATCTTGGGTTTATGACCTCCATGTCATATTTCCAATTCCAACTTCATCCCTTGATGAACCATGTATGGTTCCTACATTTCTAGCTTGAAATTACTCATTCTAGTATTTAGGTAACTCCTCCCTTACCTCAAAGAAGCTAAACAACAGATTAAACGACAAAGAAATCGGTTGGATCAAAAATCCAAATTCTGGGCTTTGTGAAAAAGGTTGCACAGGCTGACTTTGGCCACAATTTTCACCACGGATTTGGCATGAAAAAGAACGAAACAAGTTAGTTTAACAAAGTAGGATATACCAACTTCAATCAGAAACAAGTTTGACACGAAAAGAATCCATGAATTTACCAAACGATTTCAATGAAGATGAATACTTGAGGCTGAATGTTACTCTGTTTTCTCAGTTTTGAACCTCAAACTTTGAAGGTCTAGAACGTGATCTTCAGAAGGCTATTTGAAGTGATTTCGAGTTCTAATTCAAGAATGGAAACAGAACTTCTGTTTGTGTTTAGGTTTCAAGGGGATTGGGTGAGGATTGAGAGAGAACGAAGGAATCAAAGTGAGCTCTGTAAAACAGAGGATTTTCTTGTCAAATTCGGGTTTTGGAGCATTAGAGGTGTTGAATGCTTCAACCAGCACTAATTTATAGCCCAAGAATACTTCAAATCAAAGTAAGGTGCAGCTCTATGCTTGTCACTTCGAGAAACCGCGTTTTGGTGAGAAATTAATTGAAAAACCGACTTATACACTTAACCAGTCTGCTCGATTTACTCGAGTCTTTTTCTTAATACTCGAGTGTTTTCTCAGAATTTCAAGAACACTCGATTCCTTCATGCCTTACTCGAGTCTTTTG
This sequence comes from Crotalaria pallida, assembly GCA_037953625.1. NCBI lineage: Eukaryota > Viridiplantae > Streptophyta > Magnoliopsida > Fabales > Fabaceae > Crotalaria > Crotalaria pallida. The sequence continues at coordinate 34,146,136 of CM075653.1, forward strand.
ATTAAAAATTCAAATTTTCAAACAGCTGATGATTTTACTCGAGTTTCCCCTAACATACTCGAGTAAAATGACCTAATTTCAGAAAATTCACTATTCTATGCAACACATTATTAATTAATTAATTTGTTTAAAATGTAGGGTCTTACAATATTCGGTCTTCCAGACTATATTACTTGCTGACCTAGTCCTTTTGCTAGTATATCAACAAGTTTTTGGCGCCGTTGCCGGGGATTGAAATTCGATTCTAATTTCTTTTCGGTACTTTTTGTAATTATTTGTGTAATTTGTACTTTCTCATGTATAACTATAGTTGTAATAGTGATTCAGATTGTGATAGATTTATTCCATATTATCCTTATCCTCCATACTATGTTGCACAAAATATAACTCCTAGTAAAACCCCAATGGAAATAGCTCTAGAGAGATTCGCTCAAAAAGCGGAGGATTTTGCTAAAGATCGCAAAAATAATTTTAGATTCCCTTGTGTTGAACCAATTCCTCCCCCTCTGGAGAAAGAGTCATGGGAAATTAACCAAGAGAAATTAGCTCAAAAAGTTAGTAGTAGTGTTCAAGAAATTAATTTTATAAATGAAGAAAACAGAAAAAGTTTTGAGAACATAGAAATAGCACTTGAGCAAATTTCAAAATATTTATCTGAGGAGTCAAAAGCATTATCAACAATTTTTGACTCTCCTAAAAAAGAGGAAGAAGTTGTGGTGATGGATGTGACCAATGATCAAATCCCTTTGGAGGAGCAAAAATCTGAAAAAGAAATTGTGCATGTTAGGTTTGAGGAAGAGGATCGAAATATAACAATAGAAGGTTTGAAAATTGTAGAAAAAATTGAACCACCCTTGCATGAGGAATTTGTTGTTATAAAGAATTTTATTAAATCTAGTTCATGCTTGGGTGATTCAAATTTTTTCTATTATATTCAACCTAAGTACTTTTATGAAAAATATCTAGAACAATCTGAATCATTATTAGGCAATGGGAAGCATGAGAAAGTAATCTTCCTGACTAATGGAGTTAACAAATTCATGATGGATGATGGAAGAAAAGAAAACCCAAGGTCTTTCCCATGGGATGTGGGCATAACTCATTATTGTTGCATCACATGGGATTTGACCCATAGAATTTGGGATCATGGTGGATTTGTTTTGTGCATAAGCAGTAGTGTAGGTTTCAATTCTTAGGTAGTTTTGTAAAAAAAAAAAATTATGGTACAGACCTCGTGCGCCCCAGGCGCACGCTGTCGCGCGCCTCGGGCGCGCGGGCTGCTACAAAGTTGGGGGGGTATTTTTCTAGTTTCCCCAAAGGGGTGCAAAAGTTCAGTTTTGGGGTCAAATTCTGATTCTACAATCTTATCTCTTAGGATTAGATTTATTTTTATATTTTTATTTTTTTATTTTTAGTAATAGATATTTTTTTTATTTTATCTCTTAGGATTAGTTTTATTTTATCTCTTAGGATTAGATTTATTTTTATCTCTAGGAAGTTTTTTTTTTCTTTTCTATGTTTATCTTATTTTTTTTAGGAACAGATTAGTTTTTTTATCTTTTTAGGAATTTGTTTTATCTTTTAGGATTAGATTAGTTTTATATCTTTTAGGAATTTATCTTATCTTTTAGGATTAGATTAGTTTTATATCTTTTAGGAATTTGTTTTATCTTTTTAGGATTAGATTTATCTTAGGATTATTTTTAGAATAGATTTTTTTTATTTATTTTCGTTTTTTTTTATTTTCTATTTTTTAGGGATAAATTTTTTTTAGGATTAGATTTGTATTTTTAGGATTTGGACCCCATTAGCCCCAATTTTTTTCAATATTGCACCCCAGGCCCCTGTACCTCACCAAAAATATTGTCCAGCTTTCTTAGGTAGTTTTAATTTTTATTTTGTAGTTTTAGGATAGATTAGTTTGCTTGAGGACAAGCCAACATCTAAGTTTGGGGGAGTATATACAAAATAAAAATTGATTTTTCCAGACTTGAATTGTTTCCCCATATTTGGTATTGGTTTGTGTCCTTAGCAAGAGTAATTAATTTTTCTAACCTTAGGACTTTTTCTCTTTTGATTCATGTATATATTTAGTTTAGGACTTAGACTCATTGGTATTCGACTCTATTTGATTGAACTGTATATATGATTATGGTGACTGGGTTATTGCGACAAATGCTTTCAGAACTTGTGATTAGTGAACTGACTTTAGCCAAGTGTGAGATTTTGAGCCTATTAAGGGGTATGACATTTTAATGAATTATTCTGATATTAAGACCCCTATTCTTTCATGAGTGCGTTCACTTTGATATTGTCTTCTAGAACTTGACCTGTGACCATTTCAAAATTGATAATTGATTGCATGCATTAAGATGATTAAGGCACTTAGGATGTGTTTTTGTGGCCTTCAGATGTTTTGCATTGATAATTTTCCATTAGTTGCCCACTTTGAGCCTACTAATGATATATATTTTTTCTTTGGTACCCTGCATTAATTGATTGATTTTATTGTGAGTACCTTGGGAATTGTGAATGAGCAATTAAGTGGAATGTGATGCAAAAGAAAAGAAAAAAAATTTGAAAAGTGTTTTGTGCCTACTTCTCTTCCAATAAAATAAAAAAATAAATCAAATAAAAGTGAAAAGGAAGAGAGTAGAGGAATTCAAAAGTGAAAAGTAAAGAAGAATAAAAGTTGTGATTGAGTTGAGTTTCATTGTAATATACTTAGTACTCATTCATAATTCTAGGGGAATTTTCCTTTGCATTTAGCCCTTTGTTTTATCCCTTCTTTCTTTTATCCCACCTGACACTTTTAACCATGGCCCCTTTACAACCAAAAATAAGACCTTTTGATTTTTGCATACTTTCAATAATTTCAGTGGAGATATTGGTCTATGGTCAAGCCTATGGTAACACATTATCATTGATTGAACTTGAGTGAATTGAAAATATAACCCTTATACACTTTTGAGAGAAACAATTGAGAGGTTGAGAGTGATCGCTAATTCTGAGTTCTGGATGGGATTGTTATGTTAACCAGTATGTAATTGTAAATAGGTCATGATAATAAGTGTCGAAGTAGATGAGTCGTAGTCTTAGATTAGGTGTATTCATGTTGATTTAGAGAGATTGTCTTTTGTTTAGAATTTTTATTTTACTTTTGCTTGGGACATGCAAAATGCTAAGTTTGGGGTAGTGATTTGGGTCCAATATATATAGATTTGAGCATTGATTTGACTCCCTTTTACTATGTATTTGGCTTGTTTCTCTAGCAAATTTAGGACTTTTTAGTAGATTTTAATTATTTTTAGTAGTTTAGTGTCCTTTGAACGTTTTGATCCGTTTGTTAGTGTTTCAGGTACTTTTTGGATCTCAAATGGATAAAATATTTATGGACCTGAAAAGAGGATGAAAAGATCTTGCAAATAGAAAAAGAACGGAGCAAAACGGTGTCGAAGTAGGTCCCACGCGCCAGGGGCGCGGGGACGGGTGCGCCTGAGGCGCGCCTATGTGCAAAGGAACAATTTATCAGACCTGCGCGCCTGGGGCGCGAGGTCGCGTGCGCCTGGGGCGCGCGTGCATGTTGGAGGCCCAATTTGACCAGATTCTGAACAAAATAGAAGAAGAGAAGTCTAATTTGGCTTCATATCTTAGATTTGGTCAGAAATTAGAAGATAAACATGGACCTTATCTATTAGATTTAATTAAGATTTATTTTAGGATTTGTTTTACTCTTTAAATAGAGGATTTGTAAATAGTTTTCAGTAGGTTTTAAGATCATAGAATTCAATTAGGATTAGAGAGAGAGGTTAGTAACATCTATTGAGAGCAAGGAGGCAAGGCACAAGGATTGAAGATCTCTTGGAGAGTTAACCAGTATTGTCTATGATATGAAGTTTTCTCTTTGCTTCTGTTTTCTTTATTTCTATATGTGTAACTAAAACCTCTTGTTAGGAACATGGTGTAAATTGTATGATGTAACTTATTTTAATTTATGATTTAGTATTTTGCTGTTTTTAATTCATGCATTAATTGAGTTTTTAATACATAAACCTGATCAATTTATGTTTGGATTTCTTAATTCACAACGAAGGTTGGGATTTTGAATAGGCCATGCAATTAATGGTATAATCAGTCCAAGTTATAGAGATATGGTTGGATGATTATATGGCTTTATAGTTCCCTTGTGCTGAATAGATATATTCTTATATTGTAATTTGTTGAGAGATCAAGGATTACATATATAGAAAATAAGGGTAATGTTAAGAGACGTCTAACTATTACTATTTGAGAGGAATGGTCCGTGAATTGAAGGATAATTAAAGGAAAATATAAATCATAGTTAAAATAAGTGAATCATACAATGAAACCAAGTTCCTAACCTTTTTCTATTGCTTTCTATACATCTTATCTCCTCAATCTTCTTTTCTTACTTTATTATTCAATTTCTTCTTCTCCTTCTAAAACTCAATAACAAGTTGCACTAATAATTACGAATTGGTGAAATGTTATTAGAAACAACTTCGATCCCTGTGGGACGATATTCGGTCTTCCAGACTATATTACTTGCTGACCTAGTCCTCTTGCTAGTATATCAACAAACGCTCACAAATCTTTTCCATTCTTTCTTCCATCGCTGCTTCAAGATTTATTAATTATACCACAAATCATTTCTCGTGCTCGTCTTATAATTCTTACTCAACACTTGATATCTTTTTGTACTTTTCTTTGATATATCTTAGTCTTTTAAGTTTTATTGTTCCGGTTCGCTCAATGATGGGGGGAAACATCATCATTGAGGAAGTCACACACGTCTACATCTCCTCGGTCATCCACCCAACCTAGTTAGAAGCAAACAGGAGTACAGGACCTTTACCACGCGGGCACGACAGCTGTCACACAATCAAATGGTCCCAGACCAGGAGGACTACAGCCTCAATCAATTCATCAATTCATTCATATCATTCATATAATATCAATGCACGCTCTCAGCGGCAATCTCAAATGCCCCGTTCCAGTCCCTCTCACTGTTCTAGACTTGCATTCAAGGGGGCGACAGTACAATTCTAGTTCCGGTGCAGAACTTACCACGACATTGGACCCAGTCCCTACCACGTTAGTACGCCACATGTGGAGTTTGTCTGCCTAGAAAGGTACTCTAGACTTCTTGACGTTTCACCGTCATCGTCCTCCCCTCATGCAATCGCCAGCTGAGTATCCGCAGATACCCATAGTATCTTCCTCTCCACTACATCGGTACGACACTCATGCCTCACCGCATTTGTAAATGTATTTTAAGGTCTTTTAAAGTTTTAGCATTTTAATTAGCAGCTTAATCCTAATAGTCGGCCCGTCCTTGGTGCAACCCTTCAACGAAGCCCAACCACTAAACGCAATCCGTTCCCCCAAATTCTCAACGGCATCATGCCTCAAATCACTTTCTCATCTCATTATTGTTAATCTCATAAGCTCATGCTCAGCATCTTTCTCATGTTTTAGGGAAGGCTTCTCTCTCACCTGAGGTCCAGCTGTTGAAGATGTGCTCTTCTTTGAATCCATGTGCTGCCGACTGCCCCAATCTCTTGTCTTTATCATTCCTCATATTAAATAAAACATTTTAATATTTTTCTTAATCTAAGTACTATTCGAAAACCCTACTTTAAATCTTATGAAAACATTCTTTTCTTTGAATAACTTCTTAGCTTAAAATTGATACTTTGAAAATCCATGTTCTCACCATAAAACAATTTTGGGCAGCCATGAACTCAATTTAAAAATCTCAAACAATTCAATCCAAATTTCTTAGAAACAGCTTAGTTTAAACCGTTCACACATTACGGTATAACTAATGCACAACCACAATATAATTCCAAACAAGCCATACCTTATACAAAAGACAACACTTAGGCATGCAACTACTCAAATTGAGTCAAGTTTCAACCAACATTTTATGCCCTTATCTAAAATCATCATGCATATTTTATTCGTGCGATTAAACTTTATAGATCTATTTAAGCTACACACCCGAATGAAAGCAAGGAAACAAATCAAAAACCATAAATCAAACCACATAACCGAATAAGGCTGATGAGCATTTTATTTCCCATTATTCCTTGCATTATTTTACTCCTATTATTGATACTTGTTGCCCATTTGACATTGATTAGCTTGATTTATTGATTTAGAGTTTATTGGACTAATATTCCGAATATTGTTTAATTTGGAATTATTTAGCCTAATTAATTCTATTTCTATTTTCAGGTAATATTTGGCACAAGGACACTTTGGGAAGTTTGGAAATGAAGATTGAAGTATTGAAGTGAAGATTGTAATTTGCATTTAGGTCCCTTTTTAATTGTAATGTTCAGAATAGTGTTTCTTAGGATTTGGGCCCATGTTTTAGGCCCATTTTGTGTCTTAAGAGGGGAAATTCGTGTAACCCCCCAAGACACACTCCCATTTCAGATTTCTCACTCTCTCTCTAGGTTAGAACTTCTCTCTTGGCTCTCCCAAGTGGTGGTGGCTGCTAGGGTTTTGTTCTTCCCCATTTCTACTCGTTTTTCTTCATTTATGGTCATGGAAGGCTAGACTTCAAGGGTTAATCCCTTTGGTATTGTATTATCTACTCTTGAGCTCTTGTTATTAATGCAATTTCATTTTCTCTTCTCTGTTTTCATGTTTATCGATGTGTAGTGGTTTGCTTAATTCCATTTCGTAGAGATAATACATGAATATAAATGCTTAATTTGTATTAACTCGTAAAAACTCCAATTCTGGTTTCTGATGCTTAATTAGAAGTTAGGGTTTGGAGTGATAACTGAATTTTCGCTTAGTATTTGGTTATCACGAGTTGGATAGAGGAGAGGAGAGGAATCGATCTTTAGTGAGCTAGGATTGAGTAGTGTACGTAGCCAAAGGGGTTTGCCCGCTTTTGTTTCTGATTTTCTTAGTTTTTATATTCTGTTTATGTTTTGTTCTTCACATTTGTCACACACAAAAACCCCCCCCATTTTACTGCACACTACGTGTTTGATACTTTGCCTAGACCGATATTCGCTGGGAAACGACCTAGGATCACCTTCCTAGTACTACAGAATAAACACCTTTTATTTTGATCGGGTACGGCCTCGATCAAAAATTTGGCGCCGTTGCCGGGGATTATCGGTTCTTGCCAAAAGATCATACAGTAGTTAGTTAGATTAGTTAGTGTAGTTAGTGTGTGAATAAGCATTCTGATAACTGATTGAAAGTTGCCCTGTTTGCTGATTTGCTGTTCTGCACAACTGATGCTATTCTAGTGATTCTGTGAGTGCCATTCAACATAGCTGTGGGTGGAATTGTTGCACGAAAATTGGTATCCACACTTGTTTCATCATATATTAGTGTGTTGATGCATCACAGACACTCAGATAGGCACTGGTTGTGAGTTCCAGAAAAATTTTCCAAGTTTCAGCAGTACTTACTATAAATAGGCATAACTTTTGATCAGTAACTCAGAATTTGACGAATTTTATATCAAATCGAAGGGAATTTTCTGAATAATCTGATTTTTCTGACTTCGTCAGAAAACCCCTTCGTTTGGATCCTGAAAAAGCCTGTTTACTATTTTTTTTTTATTTTACAAGTTCTATTTTCTTAGTTTTTGGTCACTGTTTTAATTCTTTGACTTGGTTCCCTTTTGAATTTTGTCCTCAAACTTTCTGTGATATGTTTTCATGATTTTAGGGTGCTGAAAAAATTAAAGAAAAAAATTTTAAAAAATAATAAATTTTGTTGCCGATTTTGGTCATGCATATCTGTTACAGTATGCTATGGTTGATGCTGTTCTGTTCAGTACATGACTAGGGGCAACCCAAGTTATTTGCATCCTTATAACCCTGAAATTGATAGAACTTATCACAGATTAGTTAGACAAAATAGGAATCAGTCATTAGGTAGTGAGTCAGAGTCATCTTATAGTCCATCTAATTCTGATTCTGTTTCTATTTCTTCTATTCCTTCTACTTTTATTCAATCTGATTCTATACATTGTGATAACATGGCTCAACCCCCACCAAGGGAAAGGACACTTAGGGAGCTGGCTGCACCTGACTTCACTATTGAAGACTCGTGTATCCGGTATCCTGATGAGGATGTTCCTTTTGAGCTTAGAACAGGACTAATCCATTTGTTGCCCAAGTTTCATGGTCTTGCAGGTGAGGATCCTCATAAGCATCTCAAGAAATTCCATATAGTGTGCACCACAATGAAACCACATGATGTGCAAGAGGATCATGTCTGTCTCAGAGCATTTCCACATTCCTTAGAGGGTCTAGCACAAGATTGGTTATCTGACTTGGCCCCTGGTTCCATCACAAGCTGGGATGACTTGAAGAGGGCATTTCTGGAAAAATTCTTCCCTGCAAATAGGACCACTGCAATCAGAAAGGAAATTTCTGGTATCAGGCAACAACATGGAGAGAGTCTGTATGATTATTGGGAGAGATTCAAGAGGTTGTGTGCTTCCTGCCCTCACCATCAGATCTCAGAGCAGCTTCTCATCCAGTACTTTTATGAAGGTCTCAACTTCATGGAAAGAAACATGGTAGATGCTGCAAGTGGTGGTACATTGGGAGATATGACACCCTTACAAGCCAGGAGCAAAATTGAGAAGATGGCTTCCAATTGTCAACAATTCCATGCAAGAAGCAACAGTGATGCAATAGTTGTGAGGGATGTAAATGATGTTGGTGCAGACTCGGGCAAGGTTGAGAAGCTTGAGCAGAAAATTGATTCTCTCACAACATTGGTCACACAATTGGCTGTCAATCAGAAAAAGATGATACTTCCTGCTAGAGTGTGTGGCATATGCACATCCATTGAGCACCCCACAGATGCATGCCCTTCCCTTCAGCAGCAACAGCCGATGACAAGTGGTGACCAACCCGAGGCCTATGCAGCAAACATATACAACAATAGAGGCCCACAACAACATAATCATGACCTCTCTTCCAATAGATACAACCCTGGATGGAGGAACCATCCCAATCTGAAGTGGTCTGATCAACAACAACAACAACCTCCTCCTAATGTTCCATTTCAGAACACCGCTGGACCGAGTAGACCACCATATGTACCTCCTCCAATCCAGCAGCAAAGGCACCAACAACAGCAGCAAGTGGTTCATCCTGCACCATCAGCCCCTCCATCCAACCAACCTACCTTGGAGGAGTTGGTGAGGCAAATGACCATGCAAAACCTCCAATTTCAACAAGAGACTAGAGCATCCATTCAGAGACAAGAGGCATCCATTCAGACTTTGACAAATCAGATGGGTCAAATGGCAACTTCTCTCAACAACTTGCAATCTCAAAATTCTGACAAGTTGCCATCCCAAACTGTGATCAACCCTCAGAATCAGAATGTGAGTGCCATCAACCTGAGGTCGGGAAAGCAGATTCTCACACCCACACCACAACCTCACCTCAACAATGATGCTCTAGCTTCCTCTAAAGGGAAGAGCCAAGTGGTAGATGAAGGTGAGCATGCTAGCACCAAAGAGAATCATCCAACTCAACCCTCCTCGACTTCAACCACAAGCCCTGCTGTTGTCCTACAACCTCCTCCTGTTCCTCTTCCATTCCCACCAAGAGTGCCTCAAAACAAAAGGGTGGAAGAGGTGGACAAGGACATTCTTGACACATTCAGGAAGGTGGAAGTCAACATACCCCTTCTTGATGCAATAAAACAGATTCCAAGGTATGCGAAGTTCCTTAAGGAGTTGTGCACTCATAAGAGAAGACTCAAGGGCAATGAGAGGATAAGCATGGGAAGGAATGTCTCCGCTCTCATAGGTAAACCTATCCCTCACATTCCTGAAAAATGTAAGGATCCTGGAACTTTCTCTATACCTTGCATCATAGGCAATGTTAAGTTTGAAAATGCTATGCTAGATTTAGGAGCATCAATAAATGTCATGCCTATGTCTGTTTTTAAGTCTCTTTCTCTTGGACCTCTTCAACCTACGGGTGTGGTGATTCAATTGGCAAATAGAAGTACTGCCCACCCCGCAGGTTTGATAGAGGATGTCTTGGTTCGGGTTGAAGAGTTGATCTTCCCTGCTGATTTTTACATACTTGATATGGAAGATGACTCTCCCCGTAATGTTGTTCCTATTATTTTGGGGAGGCCATTTTTGAAAACAGCCCGAACCAAGATCGATGTGCATTCAGGTTCACTTTCCATGGAGTTTGATGGCAGTGTGATCCGATTTGACATTTTCCATGCTATGAAACATTTTCCTGAGGATCACTCTGTTTTCCATATGGACTTGCTCGATGATTTGATAGATGAGCATATGCTTGACTTTTTGCATCATGATTTTGAATTGCCATCTTTCACTGATTCATTTACTTGTCCATCATGCACTAACTCTGGATGGTGCACCGCATGCACTGAAATAGCCCAGTTTTTAGACTCTGCTACTGCATCTGATGATTCATATGTTATAGATTCAGATTATGCTAACCCTAACCCCATATCTGTTATGCATGAGTCTGATTTACTTGTTCAGGTGCAGGCAGCAGAATCCATTTCTGCTGTCCCTTTAGTTCCATCTATTATGCAGGCACCCTCATTGGACCTGAAGCCCCTCCCTCCTCATCTCAAATATGCTTACTTGGAGGATGAGCAGAAACTCCCAGTGATCATCTCTACCTCACTTTCTGTTGATCAAGAGGAGAAACTGCTGGATGTGATAAGAAAGAACAAGAGGGCAATTGGATGGACTTTAGCGGATATTCCTGGAATTAGCCCCTCCATGTGCATGCACCGCATTTTGTTGGAGGATGGGGCTAAACCAGTGAGACAACCCCAAAGACGATTAAACCCCCAGATTCTTGATGTGGTTAAGAAAGAGGTCACCAAGCTGCTCCAAGCGGGTATCATCTACCCAATTTCAGATAGCACTTGGGTGAGCCCGGTGCAAGTTGTCCCCAAGAAGTCTGGTGTCACAGTTGTAAAAAATGAGAAGGATGAGCTGATTCCCACTAGAGTGCAGAACAGTTGGAGAGTCTGCATTGATTACAGAAAGCTCAACCAGGCGACTCGCAAGGATCATTTCCCTCTCCCCTTCATTGATCAGATGTTGGAGCGCCTGGCAGGTAAATCTCATTATTGCTTCTTAGATGGATTCTCTGGTTATTTTCAAATTTGCATTGCACCAGAGGACCAACATAAGACCACATTTACCTGTCCTTTTGGCACATTTGCATATAGAAAGATGCCTTTTGGCCTATGCAATGCTCCTGCCACATTTCAAAGATGTATGATGAGTATTTTCGCTGACTTGCTCGAGCATTGCATAGAGGTCTTCATGGATGATTTTAGTGTTTATGGCTCCTCATTTGATGCATGTCTTGATAATTTGACTAAGGTGCTTAACAGGTGCATTGAGACTAACCTTGTCTTGAATTTTGAAAAATGCCACTTCATGGTAGAACAAGGCATAGTCTTAGGGCACATTGTTTCGCACAAGGGCATAGAAGTTGACCCTGCTAAGCTGCATGTAATATCACATTTGCCTTACCCCTCTTGCGTGCGAGAGGTGCGTTCTTTTCTTGGTCATGCAGGTTTCTATCGCAGGTTTATTCAGAACTTTAGCAACATTGCCCTTCCTCTTTCCAAGTTGCTTCAAAAGGATGCCCCATGGGAATTTGGAGACCAATGCAAGAGGGCATTTGATGAATTGAAGAAAGCACTGACCACCACTCCCATCATCCAACCACCTGATTGGACCCTCCCATTTGAGCTCATGACTGATGCTTCAAATTATGCTTTGGGAGCAGTTCTCTCCCAAAGGGTTGGTAAGCTGTCGCATGTGATTTATTATGCTTCTAGGACTTTAGATGCAGCACAGGTTAATTATACAACAACTGAAAAAGAACTTTTGGCTATTGTTTTTGCACTTGACAAGTTTAGATCATATTTGCTTGGTTCTAAGGTTGTAGTGTACACTGATCATGCTGCTCTGAAGTATCTTTTGAAAAAGACAGATTCCAAACCTAGGTTGATTAGGTGGATGTTGCTCCTCCAGGAGTTTGATCTTGAGATTCAGGATCGGAGTGGTGCGCATAACCTTGTCGCAGACCACTTGAGCAGGATAGAGAGAGAGGAGGATGCATTTCCTATCCGGGATGACTTCCCGGATGAGCAGCTTTTATCTTTACATGTTTCCCATCCCCTTCCCCAAACTCCTTGGTTTGCAGACATTGTTAATTATCTAGTTGCTTCTGTTTTTCCTGCCTTGGCATCCAAAGCTCAAAGAGACAAATTAAAGAGCGATGCCAAGCATTATGTATGGGATGACCCCTATTTATGGCGTTTTTGCAGTGATCAGGTCATTCGCAGGTGCATTCCAGACCAGGAGATCCAATCGGTTCTCCAATTTTGCCATGCTTCACCAGTGGGAGGCCACCTTGGTACTCAAAGGACAGCACGAAAGGTGCTGGATTCTGGATTTTATTGGCCTACCATTTTCAAGGATGCGAGCAACATCTGCAGCTCGTGTGAGCAGTGTCAAAGAGCAGGAGGCGCCCTATCTTGGAGGCAACAGATGCCGCAACAACCTATGTTGTTTTGTGAGGTGTTTGACGTCTGGGGTATAGATTTCATGGGCCCCTTTCCTGTTTCTTTTGGTTTTTATTATATCTTACTTGCTGTGGATTACGTATCCAAATGGGTGGAAGCTAAGGCCACCAGGACTAATGATGCTCAGGTTGTTGTAGATTTTGTCAGGTCTAATATCCTTTGCAGGTTTGGCATACCTAGAGCCATAGTCAGTGACCAAGGCACACACTTCTGCAATAGATCCATGCAAGCTTTGCTCAAGAAGTATGGGGTTGTGCACAAAGTTTCTACACCCTATCACCCCCAAACCAACGGGCAAGCTGAGATTTCAAATAGAGAGATCAAGCGGATTTTGGAGAAGATGGTGAAGCCTAATAGAAAGGATTGGAGCACACGATTAGAGGATGCTCTGTGGGCCCATCGGACCGCTTACAAGGCACCCATAGGGATGTCACCCTATCGGGTTGTCTTTGGTAAGGCGTGCCACCTGCCTGTGGAGATAGAGCACCGTGCATATTGGGCTGTGAAGCAATGTAACTTAGCTCTTGATCAAGCGGGTGAGGAGAGGAAGCTGCAGTTGAGTGAGCTAGATGAGATCCGCTTGGAGGCCTATGAGAACTCCAAATTCTACAAAGAGAAGACCAAGAAGCTTCATGATAACTCCATTTCCAGAAAGGAGTTCTTGGTTGGTCAAAAAGTTTTGCTCTACAACTCTAGGCTTGGACTCATGAGTGGAAAGCTCCGCTCTAAATGGATTGGACCGTTTGTAGTCACCCAAGTGTTTCCTTATGGCACTGTGGAGATCAAGAGTGAGTCCACGAACAAGAGCTTCAAAGTCAATGGCCACCGACTCAAGCCTTTCCTAACCACCCCTTCTTTGGATGATGCACCTGTGGAGGAGGCCTCATTGGTCGACCCCACTTTTGAACAACCATGACTTAGGGAGTCTCCTTTTCTCCTTCCTTACTCTTTTTATTACACTTGTCTATATCTGTCTGATTCTGCTATTTGTGTTCCATTGAGGACAATGTGTGATTTAAGTGGGGGGGGGAGAGTAGTTTAGGTTGCATATTTTGCTTTGATTTTTTTTTAGGTTTTGCTTAGTTTTGGGCATTTTCTTGCATGTTTTTGCTTCATTTTAGTAGAGTTTTGGTATCTCGTGTCTGAATTCATGCATTTTTGTGTGTAAAGTTGCTTTTGATAATTAAGAGGTGGTAACACTGTGATAGAATTGTCCCTTTTGTGAGGATTTGAGCCTTAATTGTGGGTGGATTGCTATATATGCCACCTAATTTTCTGTCATGTGTGATTGCACTCTGGATTACTTGCACTCTAGAACTTGACTTGACTCTTGTTGATACTTGATTGCTCATGCACATTTTGAAATGATTTAGGCACTTTCTTTCTTGAATAAGCTATTAGCCATATGAGCCTACCTTGAATGAATGTATCCTTTGCTAGCCCCTTTGAGCCTTTTTATCCCTTTCCTTGTTCTTTAGCTCATTACAAGCCTATGACTGAAAAACCATGATTGTCCTAACCTTAGGGAATTTTGGAGCTTTGGAATTGTTTTGGGAATGGGTATTAGGTAAGAAGTATGCTTTATGCTTTAATTGGTTGAGTTCTTGGTTTTGCCTCATTGGTTGTTATAGTTATGGCTTCATCTTCATGCCATTTGTGTTGTTTCTTCTTTTCTTTTTGTATATCTCTCAAAAACAAAAAAAAAATAGAAGACAAAAATACAAAAAAATAAAAAAAAATGCAAAAATAAAAAGAAAAAAAAAAGAAGAAAAAAAAAAGAAAAAAAAGTGAATAAAAGGTTGTTGAGGCAAAGAGGATTGGAATTAGTGGTTGTTGATTTTGGGGTGGATTTTGCTTACTTTTTACTTATTCCCCATTGCTCCTCTATTCCCTTGGTTTTAGCTACATTCCCATATTTTTATCCTACCTTGTCCTTGGCCCCATTACAACCCTTAAAAGACCTTTTGATCATTTTGTGCATGTGTGTTGATGGTTGATGTTAGAGGCTTGTCAAGCTTATGGTTGTGTTTGTTTTTCATGATGTGCCTTGAGTGTAAATAATGATTAACCCCAAACACTTGAGTGCAAACACTTTTGAGTGATCCTTGTGAGTTTCTATCATCTTTGTGACTATCCTCTTGATGTCATTGGTTTCTTTGCATACTTGAAGTAATTGGATGATGTTCGCGGATGCTTTGACTCTTTGATCCTTAACCATTTTGTGTGCTTGAGTTTGCCCATTTCTTTGCATTTCCTAGAATTCATTGTGAAGTATGTAATCTCTTAGGTTAGCATTTCTTAGTTGTAGTCATCTTGTTGCATGATTCACTTTGGTGCATATTGATCTTCATAGTCCTATCTTTTGGTTTTGCCCAGGAGTGCAAAAGGATAAGTGTGGGGGTATTTGATGAGCATTTTATTTCCCATTATTCCTTGCATTATTTTACTCCTATTATTGATACTTGTTGCCCATTTGACATTGATTAGCTTGATTTATTGATTTAGAGTTTATTGGACTAATATTCCGAATATTGTTTAATTTGGAATTATTTAGCCTAATTAATTCTATTTCTATTTTCAGGTAATATTTGGCACAAGGACACTTTGGGAAGTTTGGAAATGAAGATTGAAGTATTGAAGTGAAGATTGTAATTTGCATTTAGGTCCCTTTTTAATTGTAATGTTCAGAATAGTGTTTCTTAGGATTTGGGCCCATGTTTTAGGCCCATTTTGTGTCTTAAGAGGGGAAATTCGTGTAACCCCCCAAGACACACTCCCATTTCAGATTTCTCACTCTCTCTCTAGGTTAGAACTTCTCTCTTGGCTCTCCCAAGTGGTGGTGGCTGCTAGGGTTTTGTTCTTCCCCATTTCTACTCGTTTTTCTTCATTTATGGTCATGGAAGGCTAGACTTCAAGGGTTAATCCCTTTGGTATTGTATTATCTACTCTTGAGCTCTTGTTATTAATGCAATTTCATTTTCTCTTCTCTGTTTTCATGTTTATCGATGTGTAGTGGTTTGCTTAATTCCATTTCGTAGAGATAATACATGAATATAAATGCTTAATTTGTATTAACTCGTAAAAACTCCAATTCTGGTTTCTGATGCTTAATTAGAAGTTAGGGTTTGGAGTGATAACTGAATTTTCGCTTAGTATTTGGTTATCACGAGTTGGACAGAGGAGAGGAGAGGAATCGATCTTTAGTGAGCTAGGATTGAGTAGTGTACGTAGCCAAAGGGGTTTGCCCGCTTTTGTTTCTGATTTTCTTAGTTTTTATATTCTGTTTATGTTTTGTTCTTCACATTTGTCACACACAAAAACCCCCCCCATTTTACTGCACACTACGTGTTTGATACTTTGCCTAGACCGATATTCGCTGGGAAACGACCTAGGATCACCTTCCTAGTACTACAGAATAAACACCTTTTATTTTGATCGGGTACGGCCTCGATCAAAGGCAAATCAAACATCACAATTCACCGAAATCATCCTGATTTGTTTTAGACATTTAAATCCCATTTTTTTCCTAACCGAAACACATAAGCACACATACTCACACATATCTTATTCAAGCACAACATTCAATCAATTCAAATACACAACTAAGCATACATACGGTCACCACATATTTTGATCACACAAACAATTACTCAATTTTATTTCAACTAGCATTCATTCTCAAGCAAGCATTAGATCATATAACAAATTCAAAACCATTTCAATAAAACAAATTATTTAAGTATACTTTAACACACAAACCGAATACATACACACACATAATCATTCAAGCACCCAATTAACTTTTAGAAACACTTCATTTTATAAAATGAAAGCATATATATATGTAGACCCATAATCCGAATGCATGCACATAAATAATTTCACTTAAACACATATCATTTCACAAATTCATGCATTATCCCTAGGTTACTTCATGGAAAAGAATTCTAACCTAATTATCATGCACAAACCGAGACCATACACACATCAAACAAGATTCATGTAAGATCACCAGACACATATCAAGTTTCACAAAACAAAAAGGCATGGACCTTAAATCTAAACATGGCCGAATGTATCATGTTCAACACATGATCATGTAAAGAAAATTATTTTAAACTCATTCCCCTAATTCTCTTCCAAGAACGAAACATGCACAAAGAACACATTTAGTCTTTTCATTTTAAAATTTAACATGCTTGCACTTAATTCATGTAGATCAAGTCTTGAAATAAAACATAGAAGCATAAATCAAAGACAAAACCTATTTTAAAATGAAAAGAGGCCCAAAACCGAGACCTTCATCAAAACAAAATAAGAAAGCCTTGTCCCAAGAATTACTTACATAACTCAAACAAAATTAAAGGTCAAAACACAAATTAGAGACAAAATTCATTTTAGATGAAAAAGAGACCAAAACCGTGACATATAATGGGAAAATAAGGTAGCTTTGGTTAAAAATTCATTTATAAAATTCAAGATCAAAACAAAAATCAAGAATCAAAGCTTTTATTAAGATCAAATCAAAATCACACATACATGGTTCAAGATTGACATCATCAATTAACATGCAAGACTAAAAAGATTAAAACAAATTTAGATCGAACACAAATTTAACAAATAAGCACACATACACCTTTTAAATTCTCGGTTTTAAGCATCAATCGATCATGCAAAGAGATCTATACTAAGTTCACAAAGATCATGAACAAAACTTTGGATCTAAAGAGTTTTAACTTGAAACATCAAGATCTAGCATGAAAAATACAAACTGAATCATAGAGTCCATCATTTAGTTCATTACAATATATTTAGGTCTAAGAAAATCAAGATCAAAGCAAAAGCATTACATGCAAGCTTAGATCAAACCGTGAGATAAACATGCAAAGGAAGAAAGGAAAATTACAAGATTACAAATCAAACAAACTCTAATTCTTCTAGTTCTTCGGTTATACCAAGGAAAAGATAATCTTCTAGTCTCTAAAACACTTGATCTTCAAGAATTTCCTAAGTTTATGGCTTGCTTTCCTCTCCTTCTTCTTCTCCTAGCTCACGGCCTCTCCCTCTTCTACCCACGGTTCCTTCTTCTTCCTCCTTTCTATGTTCTATTCCTTGATCTAAGAGTTTGATGGGCTCTTAGATCTTGTGTATTTTGGTTGTGCTTAGGCGGAGGAGTGGAATAAGAGTGAAAATGAAGAGAGCAACTAAGGCTTTATCTATTTATGGGCAAATCATAATTTCCTATTTTGGCCTTGGGTTGATTCGGCCAAGGGCTTCCAAGGAAAGGGTAAATTCGGTTCCTCATAGAATTGCATGGGTGAAGTTTATCAACACTCAAGGGGACAACATATGGGACAAAAGGGCTTAGGGTTTCATTCTAGGCTTTTGACTTGAGGTTCTCTTTAGGGTTTCAAGTATTTAGTTAGTATTTAGTTGGGAATTGGTTTGGTTTTGGGTTTACTTAGTTAGGCACTTGGTTACCACCTAGGAAGTCTCCTAGGTTACATGCACACATCCTCACGGCACACGCTCACACCTGTACTGCATGCATTCTCACACACTTACACGTCTGTACTGCATGCATTCTCACACACTTACACGTCTAGCACACACATACATACATATTCACATACATCTTCATTTTTATCCATATAACATGCATACACTTAACATATACCTAGGCATACACGATACACACATATACATACATCATAAACCTATTCCTTTCCTTCATTTAGTTAATTCTCATGTAATTCTAAGCTCATGCATATCAAGACCGTATAGGCATATGTCTGGCAACCAAAGTAAATCACAATCATTTTTAGAAAATCATTAAGCACATATATTTTCTCAAAACCAAATTTCTAAACCTCACATGTTACATTAGGAAATCATCTCTCTAAAAATTATGCATTATGTCAAAACATGGATTTTAGGAATTCATTTAAGAAAATACTCCTTTCAAACGACTTTCTCAAAAATAAGTCTCTTTAGTGTTTTAATTTAATATGAGGGATTCACGAGGTGTTACAAAAGCTTCCCACTGCTCTCAGTCATTCGCCTTGCCACGTTCCCTTCGTGTCCGACACCCGAACTAGAACATTTTTCCCCGTGCGTTAGAAACGATTCCCATAAATTCTTAATTTCGTTTTGAAAACACTTTGAAATAATTCCCTTTTTGAAAACACTTTACCATTATCCAAAAAGGTTTCAATTCCAAATCAATTCTTTAATAAAAAGGTTTTCAAGAAAACTTTGAAAATAATCTATTTATTAAAACAAAATTCGTTCCTCTTAATTTAAAACATTCTGGTTAAAGAAAATCAGGGTTCTTAAGCTTTTAAAACAGAATCAAAATTTTCAAAAATGACAAAGTTCCAAAATCACATACAATTGATTCATTAAATTTCACAACATCATCAAACACTGATCAAAGAATGTTCTTTAAAATTTTCAATTCAATTCAAGTTATTCAAATCATACTTTTTAAATAAAACATTTTTCACAAATAAATTTCACAAACAGAATTCAAAACAATTTCAGTACATTCAAGCAACACAAGGAACAATCACATACACATTTCAAAGCATTCAAATCATTCACAAACATATACACAGGAAGTCACATTTTTAATCATTTAAAATCATTAATTAAATTATAATCTTAACAAATTAACTTAATTACACTTAAGAAAATAATTTAACTTAATCCTTCTAATTAATCTAACAAAACCGAATCACACATGTTTAATAATTTCCTAATCACAATTAAATTTTAAAGTTAAAAATCATTGAATCAACATTAATCAAGTTAATAAGATAAAAAGGAACATACATCACTTCATCAAACACATAACACTAGGCATTTAGGAATATAGTCATAATCACACATCATTTCATGAAAACAATTGTCCAACCATTTTAAACATGTATTGACCGAATTATACACATAAAATTTGCAAGGATTTAGTGCATAATTTAAAGACATAATTCATGAAATTATTTTCTTCAATTTAATGTTAAAACCATGAGCATCAAAAGGAAAATTAACAATTTTAATTTCATTTTCAAAACAAAATCAACACAACAATTTAAATCACAAGCTACTTCAAAGATTCACATAAATTTCCTTTTCAATTATTTTATGCATGTACTTTTTAAAACTCTTTAGATTCAATTCACCCCATTATGCATGCACCCTAAAAGTGGAACAAACATAGCTACCTACTTAATCCTAGGATGGCTCAAAGTCAACATACCACATCAACATGCATCAACATAATTCAATTTCACAATCCTTTTTTCAAACAAAAATAAAGATTCAATTTTATCTTCATGGAATTAACTTGCATGTTCTTAAAATTACTAGATCTAGTCTTAATATACACATGCATTAACTTTTTACAAAATAGAAAGCAAGGATCCTTTTATTTTTAAGCTTGGCCGAATGACCTTCTTAAAAATAAAACATGCACATAATCAAACACTAGACTAAAACACTTAATTAAAACATGCTTGAACTCAGAATTTATTTTAAAACTTATTTCTTTAATTTTTTCTTAAAGACCGAATTATGCATAAAAGAAAAACACAATCCTTCTCTTAAAAATTAACATGCAAACTAAAGATCTAAATTTTTCACACATCAAACAAGGATAATTACATGCGTACATTTAGATCAACTAAGAAAAATCAAAAAGTTAACATGCAAGACTAGAAGCTTGAGCTTTCTCATAAATCACATCTAGATCATAAATTTATTCAACAAATAATTATGGAAACACATCATAGGTCACGGTTTAGTAAAAAGATTTAACAAGCAAACCAAAAATTTCACTTAATAAATAAACAAACTTAGATCATGGATTTATTTATCAAATCATCACATAAACACATATAAGTCATGGTTTAGAGAAAGAAAATCAAACATGCAAGAAGGATTTATTTTAATTTTCACAAAAATCTTAGTTTCCTTTAGATCTTTAAGATTTTAGTTAGAAAAATATTAGATCCATCAAAGAAATCCTCAACCGAAACATCAAACACAAACTAACATATTACAAATTAGTTTAAGTCCTTAAAGTCCATGATCAAAAGAGAACAACACATAAGTTCATCTCTCAAATCATAAAAATGAACATGCAAAGAAGAAAATGAAATAGATCTACAAACAAAAGAGAAAACTAAACTATTACAATTCTTCCTCTTGATCTTCAAATCTTACCACGGAAAGGGTTGGTTTCTAGCTCTTCACATTCTTGATCTACATAGGATGGGACTTGGTTAGGCTTGAAACCTCCTTCTTCCTCCTTCCTAAGGCTCACGGCCAACTCTCTCTCTCTTTCTCTCTATTTCTTTTCTCTTTTTCTCTCTAAGAGTTTAATGGGCTCTTAGGAGTTGTGTTTGTGTTGGTGGAAGAAGAAATGAAATGAAATGGGTGAAGTGAAATTCACTAAGGCCACACACATATATAGACTAATTCATCATTTCCCTCCTTGCCCTTATTATTTAGTTCGGCCATACGTAATGAAAAGGGTAATTTTGGCCTTAAAAAAACTTGCATGGGTGAATTTTATCAAATGGAAGGGGACAAGGTTGAATAGGCTAGTCTTTTTAGGAGTCACTCAGGCTTAAAAATAGTTAGGGTTTGGTTACTTGGTTGGGTTCTAGTTTAGTTTGGTTACTAACTTAGTTTCCTATTTGGTTCCTCATTTCTTAACCTACAAGCTTCTAGAATTTTATATTCCTAGCTCATACACACATACACACACGTACATACATACACACATATATACACATATATACCGTATCACACGCATACACACATATATGCTCCACATTTTTATTTTCTATTTACATTTACTTAGAATATTATAATCACTAATTCATGCAATCATTCCTTTAATTAATCACATTCACACAATTAGTTTCATGCATCATACATCAAACACACATTAAATCAAGCACTCACCTCATAGAAATTTCAAGCCAAATCAACAAATTCATTTTCTTCAAAACACAATTTTCCAAAAATTCGTATTTTATAACTCTGAAAATAAATTTTTATAAATCAACCCAAAAAAATCTGAAAATTACATTTTCAAAATCTATGTTTCATGACCATCATTTTGATATAAAGATCATAAAAATCCGAGTTACGGTTAAAAAGTTACGAATTTCAAAGATAACAAATCCACAAATTTCATTTCTAACAAAACCACTTTTTTAATAAAATCACAATTCATCAAGTTATTTCAAAACTCAACAAAATTCTTCACTCCTCTTTTATAAAAATATTTTGTTTATAAAAATACACGAAAATCATCATCTTATTTCTTTGTCACATAAAATATTTTCTGAAAATTTCTTATAAAACAAAATCTCACGGTTTGTTTTGTCGAAAATCGTTCACGCACGTATGGGAAAAATGCGGGTGTTACATTCTCCCCAACTTGAAGATTTATCGTCCTCGAGAAATACCGCGTAGAGTCTGTCTGATCGCCGGATGCGTAGCTACTTGAAGAATTTCTTTTCCTTATAATTGCAGCAATCGTCGCATCTTTGAACACGTACCATCTATTCGTCGTTCTTAAGAGTATATCAAACGGATTACTTGCAAAAGTAATCTCTCAAAGACTTTCAATAACAATTATGGTGGGGTAGAATCAATACGGTTTCACTGACAACAAAGGACTGAGGGGTTCAAAGGCATCAAAACAAGGTCCAAAGATAACAAGGTTACATCCATTTGGGGTCCAAACACTACCACACCTAGGGTTAGATCCTCTTTATTAGTTCAAGCCTAGACGATCTACTCCTCAAAGACTTGACATTTCTAACTACTCCCCAACTTAGATGACTCATATCTCTTTACTTTTCACAGACTTAACCTCTAAACACTCTTATCCTTCACCACTTTTGATCAATTCTTACAAAATTTCCCTTTACTTAACTTCGATCTATCCTCTCATTACCTTACTTCTCACTAAATAATGATCCTTATCGGACTCCTATAGCCACGATTTTATCCACCTTTTGCCCTAACAATCATTAATCCTTAAGAAACACGCACTATCACACTTCTTATCTCCAACACTTAATCACGTAACTTAAACAATTCTACACCTTTTTCCATCTTCCACAGTGTTCCTCATACTCTAAACCACCAAAATTCCTCAACTCAAAGACCTATTACCCATTACCACATCAAATCCTAGCTTTTTACCTAACCTTGGGTCATTCACTTAAAGATTCTAACCTCAAATTCCACCATCTTATCACTTCGACTTTACCATATCATTACTTATTCACCTTTATCCATCCATTTTCCAACTCACATCAAGACACTTTAGGACCCTACACTCTAATTATCACCTTAGTTTCATCCTCATCTTATTACCACCTAAGCCATCAATTTGACCAATCTGACATCAAAACTCTTATTCCTAATCACCTTAGATAACTCATCACTCATCTAAGACTCCTATTTTCTCCAAAATTCATACATCCTTACTTCTCACTAACTACTCCTCATTCTCCTTGATCCTTACAACTCATACCTAACAACACTTCACGACTCACTTCATATCTTAGGGATATCTATTGGATTGGTACAGGATGTCGGGGTTTATCATTTCAAACAAGAGTTTAGGAAAGAATGAATGTTTGGTCAAAGATCAAACGAGAAAGCTTCGGGTTCATCAACATTCAAGGCTTCGTCAAAAACAGGATCTAAGATTTTCGGAAAAGGCTTTTTCAAACATCATGCCAAGGCAATTTGGCACGCATAGGGTTCTCACAAGAAAAATTTCAATGAAGAAAAGAAAGTTCTAGTCACAAGACAAGATCTCACAGCTTAAGGGTCATCACAAACAAAAGGGTTCACATCAAATATGAGTTCAACGAAAGAAGGCTCGTATCACGTATCGTCACTGATCTCTATTCTTCTTCTCTGCTGTAGACGAAAACCGGTTCACTCTAGAAAAACATCTGCGTACTCTTAGCGTTCCTATTCTCATCGATCGCGATCTTAATACTAACGTACACAGAGAGACATACAGCAGAGTATGTAAGTCCATGCATAAGGTTACTTAGATTAACCATTGCTCTCATACCATAACTGTAACACCCCGATTCGGCAACTTGAAAACATAACTTACTTGAATTCAATTATAGTAAAAATTAGGGCCATTTTTTTATAAACAAATGTTACACAAGATGAGAACGTTTAGATTTTCAGAACATAGTTACAATTAAAACTCGTGTTCTCACATTGTATAATGTAACACCTAAGTTTATTTACCCTTTTATACCCTTAATTAAAAATAGCAACTTGAAAATTCCTTTTTCGACTCATGAATTGATTAGGAAAACTCTTAATTACTTTTAATCCGAATGAAAATCTTCCGTCAAACGGACGGAGTTTCGTTTGTTTATTGGACTTTTCCAAAAATTCCTGTTTTCCTGCAACCTGATGAACAATAATATTTTCACATAACAAAGCCTGCAGGGCTATTCACATATATATATATACCAGCTAGTGCATCTACGTGCACGCATCAAAAACAAGTTTAAAACATCATAGCATGAACATCAGAGTTAGCGGAAACATAAACAAGTTTTAGGAAGACAGTTTTTTCCCCAAAATAGACCCCTTTCCCAAAAGGAGTCGTCCTGGGCCCCCAAAAGCTATTTACATTTATCTAGAACAAAAAGGATTCACATCATCGGGCCCAAAACATTTCCATGTCCTACATAATAATAAGTGACCTACTCTCCCTGTGAGGGAGAGTACTCCTGCTCGGCCTGATCTTGTGCAAACTCTTCCTCAGTACCTGTGGGGATAGTAAGGAGTGAGTATTACACATAAAATGGGGAGGCAGTTTCCAATTAAGACATAATGCGACACTAAGCCATACACATATAACAATTCAATCACAACATCATAAATAAGAGTCAATTCATCACAATTCAATTTCGAGTATTCATTAGTTTCTCAAATCGATTTTGATTTAACATTTTCTTAAGTCTTTCGTTCCATGTATTTTAATCATATTTATATTCTCTTTATTTGTCCCTGGTCACGACCTACTGCGTCTGCACTCCTGTGCACTCACGACTTACTGCGCCCGGGTAAATCCCCTGGTCACGACCTACTGCGCTCGCACCACCGCGCGATAGCGACTTACTGCGCCCGGGTATGTTTCTCAATCCCCTGGTCACGACCTACTGCGTTCGCACCACCGCGCGATAACGACTTACTGCGCCCGGGTAAATCCCCTGGTCACGACCTACTGCGTTCGCACCCCCGTGCGAAAACGACTTACTGCGCCCGGGTATAATATAATCTCCCCTGGCTGAGCCTGGGTATAATTTAATTAGTTCTTTATCATTATCAATTGTTTAGCAAATTTCCATTATTCAAAATTAATTACCACATTACACATTTTCATTATCCAATGATCACAAATATATTTTGTAACTTAATTAGCACAATTTCACTTATTATCACAACTCAAATTATTAAACAACATAAGCATATAATTCATCAACATCACCAAACCACAAAATGCAATATATCAACATCAAAATAAATTCCCTAAGTCATAGATTCTATTCTAACAATTATTTTATATTATATCAACCTAAACTAACACAAAATCTTAGTACTCATTATATGCATAATGTAAACTAAACCCCAGAGTAAGGTAATACTCACTATAACCCACTCCTTACCTTAAATTAGCAAAGAGTAAATAGAACCTTAGTGAGCCCTAGCTCAAAATCTTGGAAACTTGAATTTCCAAAGCTTAGCTTGCCACCACGATAAGGAAATGATGAAGTGATGATAGACAACCCTACTTGATAGAGCACAAGAGGAATGATCTTTGTCCTTGCCTTGATTTGAGTTGGAAGGCTTGAAACACAATCCCTAGATAGCAACAAGTGCAAGAATCCTAGGGTTTTAGAGCTAAATTTCTATGAATCAAGGAAAGTTGAAATGGAAAGGAAATAACTCATGGCATGAAGCTCACTTACCCAAATCAATGGTGGAAAAATTGAAAATCCAAAGAGAATGAAGAAGGGAGTAATTCGTGTGGACCAAAAGAGGAAGAGGATGAAGCTTCAATCAACACCCATGGTGAAAGCTTGGTGGAGCTTGGTGGTTTTGGGTTTGAGGTGCCCAAAAAAATGTGTTTATGGTGGGATTGGTGGTTTTGATGATGGAAATGTGTTGAAGATGGAGGGAAAATGGATGAAGAGATGGTGTTGATGATGAAGAGTGGTGTTCTTGTTGTTGGGTGCTTGTTCTTGCCAAAGAAAAGCAAAATCGTGTGGCCAAGAGGCCACAACTTGGTCCCCAAGTTCTAATTGGACGCACCAGATCAAATCTGGTCTGTGCCACTCGCTTGGGCGAGCTTTATACTCGCTTGGGCGAGCTCAAGCACCAGCTGGTGGTGCTGGTGCACCTGGTGCGTGCTGGTGGGGGCTCTGGCGCGCCAATAGAATTTCTGGTGCGGCTGGTGTGCGCGTCAGCTCGCTTGGGCGAGCCATTTCCTCGCCTGGGCGAGAGAACTGCACCAGAACCAAGCTGGTGCGTAGCTGGCTCGGTCAGAAATGGAAATGGTGCGGCTGGGGGATTTTCTGGTGCGCCAACTCACGTTCCTGGTGCGTTGGAGTGGTGTTGCGCCCGCCTGGGCGAATGGTGGGCTGGCCTGGGCGGATTTCCCACTGGATGGTGCGCCAAATGAATAGTGACTCGCCTGGGCGCATGGCTGGTGCGCCTGGGCGAGTTTCAGGGTTTCCAACCTTCGATTCGCCGTAACTTTTTCGTCGACCGTCGGATCGAGTCCAAATTTTTAGACATGCTTCTTCACCCCTTAAACTTCACATCCAACGGTGGAATTTATTTTCTTATCTTCCCATAATAAATTTCTAATTTTCTCTTTTCGGTTGATTTCTAACACCTAAAACGCCGATTTTACTCCCTATCTCGCTTATATGACCCTGCCCAAGGCCATATATACCTCCTATACAACTCCTAGGACCTATAATCACCACCCACATATTTGGCAAAATTCATTAAATCACTTTTCCAATTTTTCTAAGGTTTTAAATCAATAATTTCCTTAAAATCAAAGTTTAGGATGTTACATATAACACCTTTCAAGTTCCAAACCGAGATGTCACAAGACATCGCACCTTAAAACTCATTTTCAAAACATCATTTAAAAGTCTAGCCCATTTACTTGTTTTCCAAAACGTCCATGTTTAATAAAACTTTAGCCGGGGTACAGTATGATAGAGCTAAGGAAACTAAGAACTTACAATGGTGTACCTTACTCTGGGGAGAAACCTAGCTTCTAGTCAGACACGCCACAACTATCTCTCTATCTTTGAGTCTCGGCATCCCAAGTTCTCGGTCCACATGTAAAGTTGTCGTCATCGCCCATCTCCGAAGTCTCTTCCAAAGAGTCACCTTGTACTTACTTCCCCTCACAGGGGTACAGGTGGATCGCTACACGCTATGCCATCTACCAGTTGCAATATCAGCCATTGCCGATACGACAACATGGTAGGAAAGAGTCAGTGTTCCGAACACTAACGGGTTGACCTTGCGGTCTCAGGGTAGATTCAATATAAAAATATACAAATAATGCCACAGAACGAAATTAACCTAACATAAACATTTATAATGCAATCACATAATCATATATGTAACATGTTATGCACCTAGCAGATATGAATCACATATAACAACGTATATCACAACATTCCAAACACATCAATATCATCACTCATAGCCAAATCATTCATACTTTTCTTCTTGAACCTTTCATTACATAACGCTCACAAATCTTTTCCATTCTTTCTTCCATCGCTGCCTCAAGATTTATTAATTATACCACGAATCATTTCTCGTGCTCGTCTTATAATTCTTACTCAAAACTTGATATCTTTTTGTACTTTTCTTTGATATATCTTAGTCTTTTAAGTTTTATTGTTCCTGTTCGCTCAATGATGGGGGGAAACATCATCATTGAGGAAGTCACACACGTCTACATCTCCTCGGTCATCCACCCAACCTAGTCGGAAGCAAACAGGAGTACAGGACCTTTACCACGCGGGCACGACAGCTGTCACACAATCAAATGGTCCCAGACCAGGAGGACTACAGCCTCAATCAATTCAATTCATTCATATCATTCATATAATATCAATGCACGCTCTCAGCGGCAATCTCAAATGCCCCATTCTAGTCCCTCTCACTGTTCTAGACTTGCATTCAAGGGGGCGACAGTACAATTCTAGTTCCGGTGCAGAACTTACCACGACATTGGACCCAGTCCCTACCACGTTAGTACGCCACATGTGGAGTTTGTCTGCCTAGAAAGGTACTCTAGACTTCTTGACGTTTCACCGTCATCGTCCTCCCCTCATGCAATCCCCACCTGAGTATCCGCAGATACCCATAGTATCTTCCTCTCCACTACTTCGATACGACACTCCTGCCTCACCGCATTTGTAAATGTCTTTTAAGGTCTTTTAAAGTTTTAGCATTTTAATTAGCGGTTTAATCCTAATAGTCGGCCCGTCCTTGGTGCATCCCTTTAACGAAGCCCGACCACTAAACGCAATCCGTTCCCCCAAATTCTCAACGGCATCATGCCTCAAATCACTTTCTCATCTCATTATTGTTAATCTCATAAGCTAATGCTCAGCATCTTTCTCATCATCATTGATCAGCATCATCATCACCAGCATCTTGCTCCTCGGTTGTTATTCCGCAGCATCATCAGCATCACTCTCCTTAATTGTTCCTCAACAGCACCATCAGTAGCATCGTCAGCACCACGCTTCCGCTCGCCTTATCGGGTATCTCTTGTTGCAATCTCAAACATCATCTTTTATTCTCTTTTATTCATTACTTATCTTTTTCACAATTTCTTACTCGCATCGTGCTTTATCTTTTTCTCAATCATTTCTCATGTCTCTTATTCGCATCTCTTTTCTCTTTTCAGACTTATCTTATTACTTTCACA
The DNA here is from genome assembly GCA_037953625.1 of Crotalaria pallida. Classification (NCBI taxonomy): domain Eukaryota; kingdom Viridiplantae; phylum Streptophyta; class Magnoliopsida; order Fabales; family Fabaceae; genus Crotalaria; species Crotalaria pallida. The sequence continues at coordinate 34,174,805 of CM075653.1, forward strand.
GTTTCATAATCATCATTTCACTTATTCGGACATAATCAAACAATCTCTAAACAAAATAAAGTATGCACAACAAATAAACATTTAGCATGTAAACAAAACAAGTAAACATTTAGCATCTATATCGCCTAATTCGCAGTACTTTCACAATCCTTCTATTCGGATTGCAAGCAACCACGTTGCGGGATCACAGCACTCTCACTCTCTTGGATGATAAAACATCCGAAAGCTTCCCACTGCTCTCAGTCGTTCGCCTTGCCACGTTCCCTTCGCGTCCGACACCCGAACTACAACATTTTTCCCCGTGCGTTAGAAACGATTCCCATAAATTCTTAATTTCGTTTTGAAAACACTTTGAAATAATTCTCTTTTTGAAAACACTTTACCATTATCCAAAAAGGTTTCAATTCCAAATCAATTCTTTAATAAAAAGGTTTTCAAGAAAACTTTGAAAATAATCTCTTTATTAAAACAAAATTCATTCCTCTTAATTTAAAATATTCCGGTTAAAGAAAATCAGGGTTCTTAAGCTTTTAAAACGAAATCAAAATTTTCAAAAAAGACAAAGTTCCAAAATCACATACAATTGATTCATTAAATTTCACAACATCATCAAACACTGATCAAAAAATGTTCTTTAAAATTTTCAATTCAATTTAAGTTATTTAAATCATACTTTTTAAATAAAACATTTTTCACAAATAAATTTCACAAACAGAATTCAAAACAATTTCAGTACATTCAAGCAACACAAGGAACAATCTGGTACACATTTCAAAGCATTCAAATCATTCACAAACATATACACAGGAAGTCACATTTTTAATCATTTAAAATCATTAATTAAATTATAATCTTAATAAATTAACTTAATTACACTTAAGAAAATAATTTAACTTAATCCTTCTAATTAATCTAACAAAACCGGATCACACATGTTTAATAATTTCCTAATCACAATTAAATTTTAAAGTTAAAAATCATTGAATCAACATTAATCAAGTTAATAAGATAAAAAGGAACATACACCACTTCATCAAACACATAACACTAGGCATTTAGGAATATAGTCATAATCACACATCATTTCATGAAAACAATTGTCCAACCATTTTAAACATGTATTGACCGAATTATACACATAAAATTTGCAAGGATTTAGTGCATAATTTAAAGACATAATTCATGAAATTATTTTCTTCAATTTAATGTTAAAACCGTGAGCATCAAAAGGAAAATTAACAATTTTAATTTCATTTTCAAAACAAAATCAACACAACAATTTAAATCACAAGCTACTTCAAAGATTCACAAAAATTTCCTTTTCAATTATTTTATGCATGTACTTTTTAAAACTCTTTAGATTCAATTCATCTCATCATGCATGCACCCTAAAAGAGGAACAAACATAGCTACCTACTTAATCCTAGGATGGCTCAAAGTCAACATACCACATCAACATGCATCAACATAATTCAAGTTCACAATCCTTTTTCAAACAAAAATAAAGATTCAATTTTATCTTCATGGAATTAACTTGCATGTTCTTAAAATTACTAGATCTAGTCTTAACATACACATGCATTAACTTTTTACAAAATAAAAAGCAAGGATCCTTTTATTTTTAAGCTTGGCTGAATGACCTTCTTAAAAATAAAACATGCACATAATCAAACACTAGACTAAAACACTTAATTAAAACATGCTTGAACTCAGAATTTATTTTAAAACTTATTTCTTTAATTTTTCCTTAAAGACCGAATTATGCATAAAAGAAAAACACAATCTTTCTCTTAAAAATTAACATGCAAACTAAAGATCTAAATTTTTCACACATCAAACAAGGATAATTATATGCGTACATTTAGATCAACTAAGAAAAATCACAAAGTTAACATGCAAGACTAGAAGCTTGAGCTTTCTCACAAATCACATCTAGATCATAAATTTATTCAACAAATAATTATGGAAACACATCATAGGTCACGGTTTAGTAAAAAGATTTAACATGCAAACCAAAAATTTCACTTAATAAATAAACAAACTTAGATCATGGATTTATTTATCAAATCATCACATAAACACATATAAGTCATGGTTTATTGAAAGAAAATCAAACATGCAAGAAGGATTTATTTTAGTTTTCACAAAAATCTTAGTTTCCTTTAGATCTTTAAGATTTTAGTTAGAAAAATATTAGATCCATCAAAGAAATCCTCAACCGAAACATCAAACACAAACTAACATATTACAAATTAGTTTAAGTCCTTAAAGTCCATGATCATAAGAGAACAACACATAAGTTCATCTCTCAAATCATAAAAATGAACATGCAAAGAAGAAAATGAAATAGATCTACAAACAAAAGAGAAAACTAAACTATTACAATTCTTCCTCTTGATCTTCATGTCCTACCATGGAAAGGGTTGGTCTCTAGCTCTTCACATTCTTGATCTACATAGGATGGGACTTGGTTAGGCTTGAAACCTCCTTCTTCCTCCTTCCTAAGGCTCACGACCAACTCCCTCTCTCTTTAATTTCTCTCTATTTCTTTTCTCTTTTTCTCTCTAAGAGTTTAACGGGCTCTTAGGAGTTGTGTTTGTGTTGGTGGAAGAAGAAATGAAATGAAATGGGTGAAGTGAAATGCACTAAGGCCACACACATATATAGACTAATTAACCATTTCCCTCCTTGCCCTTATTATTTGGTTCGGCCATACATAATGAAAAGGGTAATTTTGGCCTTACAAAAACTTGCATGGGTGAATTTTATCAAATGGAAGGGGACAAGGTTGAATAGGCTAGGCTTTTTAGGAGTCACTTAGGCTTAAAACTAGTTAGGGTTTGGTTACTTGGTTGGGTTCTAGTTTAGTTTGGTTACTAACTTAGTTTCCTATTTGGTTCCTCATTTCTTAACCTACAAGCTTCTAGAATTTTATATTCCTAGCTCATACACACATACACACACATACATACATACACACATATATCGTATCACACGCATACACACATACATACATACACACATATACCGTATCACACGCATACACACATACATGCTCCACATTTTTATTTTGTATTTACATTTACTTAGAATATTATAATCACTAATTCATGCAATCATTCCTTTAATTAATCACATTCACACAATTAGTTTCATGCATCATACATCAAACACACACATTAAATCAAGCACTCACCTCATAGAAATTTCAAGCCAAATCAACAAATTCATTTTCTTCAAAACATAATTTTCCAAAAATTCGTATTTTATAACTCTGAAAATAAATTTTTATAAATCAACCCAGAAAAATCTGAAAATTACATTTTCAAAATCTATGTTTCAAGACAATCGTTTCGATATAAAGATCATAAAAATCCGAGTTACGGTTAAAAAGTTACGAATTTTCAAAGATAACAAATCCACAAATTTCATTTCTAACAAAACCACTTTTTTAATAAAATCACAATTCATCAAGTTATTTCAAAACTCACAAAAATTCTTCACTCCTCTTTTTAAAAATATTTTATTTATAAAAATCCACGAAAATCATCATCTTATTTCTTTGTCACATAAAATATTTTCTCTGAAAATTTCATATAAAACAAAATCTCAGGGTTTGTTTTGTCGAAAATCGTTCACGCACGTATGGGAAAAATGCTGGGTGTTACATTCTCCCCAACTTGAAGATTTCTCTTCCTCGAGAAATACCGCGTAGAGTCTGTCTGATCGCCGAACGAGTAGCTACTTGAAGAATTTCTTTTCCTTATAATCGCAGCAATCGTCGCATCTTCGAACACGTACCATCTATTCGTCGTTCTTAAGAGTATATCAAACGGATTATTTGCAAAAGTAATCTCTCAAAGACTTTCAATAACAATACGGTTTCACTGACAACAAAGGACCGAGGGGTTCAAAGGCATAAAAACAAGGTCCAAAGATAACAAGGTTACATCCATTTGGGGTCCAAACACTACCACACCTAGGGTTAGATCCTCTTTATCAGTTCAAGCCTAGACGATCTACTCCTTAAAGACTTCACATTTCTAACTACTCCCCAACTTAGATGACTCGTATCTCTTTACTTTTCACAGACTTAACCTCTAAACAATCCTATCCTTCACCACTTTTGATCAATTCTTACAAAATTTCCCTTTACTTAACTTCGATCTATCCTCTCATTACCTTACTTCTCACTAAATAATGATCCTTATCGGACTCCTATAGCCACGATTTTATCCACCTTTTGCCCTAACAACCATTAATCCTTAAGAAACACGCACTATCACACTTCTTATCTCCAACACTTAATCACGTAACTTAAACAATTCTACACCTTTTCCCATCTTCCACAGTTTTCCTCATACTCTAAACCACCAAAATTCCTCAACTCAAAGACCTATTACCCATTACCACATCAAATCCTAGCTTTTTACCTAACCTTGGGTCATTCACTTAAAGATTCTAACCGCAAATTCCACCATCTTATCACTTCGACTTTACCATATCATTACTTATTCACCTTTATCCATCCATTTTCCAACTCACATCAAGACACTTTAGGACCCTACACTCTTATTATCACCTTAGTTTCTTCCTCATCTTATCACCACCTAAGCCATCAATTTGACCAATCTGACATCAAAACTCTTATTCCTAATCACCTTACATAACTCATCACTCATCTAAGACTCCTATTTTCTCCAAAATTCATACATCCTTACTTCTCACTAACTACTCCTCATTCTCCTTGATCCTTACAACTCATACCTAACAACACTTCACGACTCACTTCATATCTTAGGGATATCTATTGGATTGGTACAGGATGTCGGGGTTTATCATTTCAAACAAGAGTTTAGGAAAGAATGAATGTTTGGTCAAAGATCAAACGAGAAAGCTTCGGGTTCATCAACATTCAAGGCTTCGTCAAAAACAGGATCTGTAACATCTCGCATTTTCTGGACTCAAATAAAACAATGAGATTTTATTTAAGAAGAATTTTTTCGGATTTAAAGAAAGATTTTCAGTCAAAATGTTCTAACCAATGATTTCTTTTATTTGAAGTCTTGATTTTTCATGAAAACCAAGTGGTAATTTTGTTAATTGAGAACGAATTTCCTTCTTTAATGATTTGTGGTTTTAAACTAATTATTCTTTTTGAAAGTCTTTGATTTATGAGAAAATATGGTTTTACTAAATTTTGTAATTTAATTGGTTCGGTTTCTTATGGACTATATTTTTGGAATTTCGAATTTGTGAAGGTGTATGTTGGTGTGATGAATTATGTATGAAATCTAATTAGTAAATTTAAATGAAATGTATGTATGTCTGTGCTTGTGTGACGAATTTTAATTAGGAGATTGAAATGAAGGGATGCATGAATTATGTGAATGTGGATGCATATGAGTGAGGTATGTGTGTGCCGTGTGTGTTGAATGTGAAACATGATTAAATATGTGCTAAGTGTATGCATTGTTTCATGGTCTCCATGCTATGTAAAGTGAAATTGTATGTGTAAAAGTGAAATTATATGTGTGTATGTGTGCATGTATGTTCGGCCAAGAGAGGATGAGAGGATGAGAGGATGGACTTTCTTATTCATTAGGAAATTAGAATTTCAAATAGAAAATTGGGAGGAAGCTAGGGTGGTGACTCATGATACCTAAGGGAGACTTTCTTCCACCATTGTCTCCTTCTTGACAAGACCCTTCCCATGCAAACTTTGGAGTTGCCCAAATCACCCTTGCATCACCCCTTGAACCGAGGACAAAATAGGAATCTCCAAACCATTGCTCTTGCTCTTAAAACCGTGTATGAGTGTGTTGGTTAGCCATTCTTCATCTTCAAACACTCCATTTCCAAACACTTAGTCCAAGAGTGCATCAAGCTCTTGAGACTTTAGAGAGAAAAGAGAGAGAGGTCGTAAGAGAGGAGGAAGAAAACAAGAGTGTAACAACTAAGGTCCTTAACCCAAACATCCTCAATTTCTTTCTCAACCACCTTCTTCTTTAAGTAACAAGGAGAAAAACCACCCATCAACCTTAGAGAAGTGGAGACCGAAGCAAACTCTAGGAGGAGAGGAGAGGAGACTTGAAGTTTGAAGTTTTAGTTAGAGGTCTTGATTTAAGGTAGTCATTTAAGAGAGTTTAGTGTAGTGATTATGTTTGTAAGGACTTTATTATGGACATTATTTAAGTTTAATGTTTGTGACCTTGAATGTTTGTGCTTGGATGTTTTGATTTCTATCTTGATCTTCACGGTTTTGTTGAGGTTTTGTAGTTAAGCTTATGTTCTTGTCTTGATCTTGCTTTGCATGCTTTGATCTAGGGTTGAACTTTGAGAAAATGTGAAGCTTGAGTTTTGAATGTTTGTGTTGAGTGCAAGTCTTGATTTTCATTGATGCATGTTACGGTTTTCAAGGGAAAATAAACCTAATAAGCTTTAAAAATGACTTTTGTGTAAAAAGAACTTAAACCAAGGTTTTGCGTATGATGATAATGATTCGGTTGATGCTTTGATAAAGGAAAATGTTGTTTCGAAAGTTTCGCATGAGTTTATCTTGATTTTGATCATTGCATGTGAAAATAAATTTGTAAGATTTTGCCTTTATGAATATAGTCATTCGGCCAAGACTAGAAAATCATGCTAAATCATCATTTTCTTTACATGCATGCTGAAATTTGCCTCATTTAGAGATTTTCAGTGCATGCATGATGAGATTTATATGATCAAAGAATTTTGAATACATGCATGAAATTTTTAGAGGTCAAGAATTGTGATATGCCTCTTGGTTTTTATTGTGTTAAGAAATTAAAACTTGTTTGTTAAAATTCTTGTGGAAAGCTCATGATTTTGTGCTTGTAAAGGTCCAAGTCAATTTATTTTATTTTGCATGTGTGTTTTATTGTTAGACTTAGGGATTTTAAACCTATGGGACTTAAATCTTTAATTTGGAATTTAAAAGTAAAATTTTTCATGATCTCATTCGGTTTAGGAGCAAACCTTAAGCTATTTTATTTTCCTATGTGACATTATTAGTTTTGAATAAAATGAAATTGATTTGATAAATGATTGTATTGAGTGATTTTCCTTATGATCTATTCGGCCTTAGCATGAAAATAAAAGAAATAAATTGATTTCTCTTTTGTATGTTGATTTAAATAATGTTAGTATTATTCTAAGTTAGCATGTTCATTTCATTAATCAAATAGGATGATGTAATTCTTTTGTGTGCATGTGTTATTTTAGTGCATGTAATCATTAGTGTTTGAATTGTAAATATAAACCTTGTCTTATATAGGATAGGATTCGGCCATGTATAGGAAATTAGGTGCATGTGTGTTATTTTGTCTTATGTGCATGAATTTTAAATGGTTGGTAATGCTTTGGATGTTTAATATTTGTTTATGTGTGTTTGAAAATAGTTTGAGTGCTCAATGTTTTTTTTTTTTAAAAAAAAGGGTTTTGATTTAGTCTTTGTGATGTTTCCTTTTATTTGATTCGGTTTAAGAAAAATAAGGTGAACAAAATGATTTGGTTAATTGAAATTTTTTTTTGTTTTCATGGTTCTTATTTAACAAATAATTTTTATCTGAAAACCTAAAAATAAATGTGGCCTTTTGAATAACCAAAGTGATTTTCAAATAAGAGATTTGGTAATAATATTTTGTTTCTAAAATGATTTTATAAGAACGATTTTTAATAAGAGAGAATTATTTGAGTTCCAGTAACGATCGGGAAGCAGTTACGAGCGTCGCATCGGGAACCAAGGAGCATCGTGGGAACTATCGTCAGTCGAGGTGAGAGAGAAGTTTCCCCCAAACACCGTGGTCTTTAGGTAACATATTAAGCGTTTCGACCATCTCAAAAGTCGAAACTTAGTGGTCCGGAGTCGGTAAGAGTAAGTAGTTAATTCATATGTTGTGTCTGATTGTTAGTCTATTATTTATGTGCGTGTTTATATATTGTTATGCATGATAAGAGTTAAACCGTTGGGAGTTGTAATAATGCTGTGGACGAGAATAAGTAATAAGAATTTAAAAGATATATGAGATAAGCAAGAGAATGAGAGGTATTGTTGTTGGATAAAAGACTAAGTGATGAAAGCGAATAAGTTGAGCCAGAGCGTGGGGTAACAATGATGAGATGAATGCTTTCTGAGGTCTAGCTATGAGGGGAAATGAAGTTGATGATAATGATAAAAACTAGCCAGAGCTGGGGAGAGTGATATAGATTGTTGGAACAAGAGGTGAACGAAGTGGAGCTAGGCTCCTTTGTTTTGGTTTTAGACTGAGAACTAGTGTTGAGTTGAGCTTGCTCCTCCACTAGCGCTCAGCAAAATGTGTTTTGAAAAAAAAAAAAGGTTTTTGTAAATGGAATTTTCGAAAAGATTTATGAAAGAAAATTTTTGAAAAGAGGTGGTCAGACCTTATTTTTGAAAAGAGTTTATCTAACATCATTTTGGAAAATATTTTGTGAAACTCTATTTCTTTTGGAAAAAGATTTGTGAAACGTATTTTCAAAAAGGGTTTAGGAAAACATTATTTTCAAAAGGATTTTTGGTGAAACATTATTTCTAAGAAAGGGATTTGTGAAACTCTATTTTTGGAAAACCATTTGAAAAGTCCTATTTTGAAAAGAGTTATGAAATCTCATTTTTGAAAAGAAGAATTTCGAAAGAGCTGTGAAATACTATTTTGTAGGAAGATGGTGAAACATTGTTTTGAGAACATTTGCGAAATCTTATTTTGAAAGGAGTTTTTGAAACCTGTTTTGGAAAGAATGGTGAAGAAGGAGATACGAGATGTGGAGCTGTTAAGGAAAATCCCGCTCTGTGCGATGTTGAGAAAGAGTTGTTTTGAGAAAGGATTAGTGGTCGGGACTCGTTGAAGGGATGCACGAAGGATGAGCCGACCAATAGGACTAAGCTTTTAATTAACTTATTAAAAGTCTTTTAAAAGATATGTATTAACGCGGTGAGTTATGAGAGTTAACCCGAAGTAGTGGAGAGGAAGGAACCATAAGTATCTGCGGGTACTTAGGAGGAGATTGCATTAGGGGAGGACAATGACGGTGATACGTCAAGAAGTCTAGAGTACTATTCTAGGCGGAACAATTCCACATGTGGCGCACTAACGTGGTGGGGACTGGGTCCAATGTCGTGGCACGTTCTGCTTTGCAAGCTAGAATTAGTACTGTCGCCCCCAAGATTGCAAATCAAGAACAATGAGAGGGACTGGAGTGGGGCATCTTGTTTGCCACTGCGAGGCAGTGTGCCATGATTATTATGCATTGATATTATTGAGGCTGAGTCCTCCTGGTCTGGGACCATTTGTTGTTTGACACCTGTCGTGCCTGCACGGTAAAGGTCCTGTACTCCCGTTTGCTTTCGACTAGGTTGGGTGGACGACCGAGGAGATGTAGACGTGTGTGCTAACTTTGAGAGCGATTTACCTCAATGATGATTTAATTCCCTGCATCATTGATGGGTACGATTTCATAAAATTTAAATAAGAAAAGAAAGAGTTATATATCTAATAATGAATTTGAAAGTAATTTTTGAGTGAAAGTATGGAGGTGGATGAGCTTATATGGTGGTGATGGAAATCAGAGTGCGCAGCATAAGCGAATTATGGAATGAGAGGTGAATATGTTTAATGTTTTGAAAAAGAAGGCAAATAAGTTAAGTAGGTGTTTATATGATGAAGTAAGTGTTATTGCTCTAAATGTTGATTGTTTGTTTGTTTTATGTGTCCTTAATATCTTGCCTAATATAATTCCACACTGTTGGCATCACATGTCTGGGAATACTTACTCTGTCAAATTCTTCTATTCTGTATATATATCTGTCCCTATGTTGTCAACCGATAGCCCATGGATCCAGTTAAGTTCACGTTTGAGATTCGTGACGAAGGAAGATGGGAAGTAAATCGTCGAGGTTGGCAATGGCGCGGTGTATCTGAGGTTCGCATCTTCGACCCTGACCATATCCTTAGAGGAACTGAACCCGATTCTCGCACATGTCGCTTTGTGCTTTCGGATCTACAGGTTGGTGGACCGGCAGATTACCATGGTGGGTATCCAATGCCTTTACCAGCACGTATTGACCCCGAAGCAGAGGAGTTAGAAGAATTGGACAAAGTCATGAACGAATTACCTAACGACGCATTCGAGGCTATGGAGGAGAGTGAACCTGAGGAAGATCCCGAGGAGGACATGGATGAAGAATTTCCAGATGCGGATGTGATTGACATTGATCCGAGTGAAGCACCTCCCGCCGATTCATCGTCCTCAGTCTAGAATATTCGTAGGTAGTTTCTTTTCTTGAAGTAGCATGTTTCTTGTATTTACTCGAAAGCTAGATCCGGAATACCTGATGTAATTCCCCGAAACATGTTGGTTAATGTCATTTTCTTTTGGGCATCACTGACTCTGATTATGAAAAAGAAATAGGCTATGCAAATCGAATGGTAAGGTTCAAGTTGCAAAGTTTGGTGTCATGTGACACTTTGGTTTGGAACTGGAAGCTTAGCATGATGTGTGAGAACATTGTTAACTGTGAAAGTGTTTTGAAAATTTCGTGATTCTCATACTCCTGTTGTTTTTAAAAAAATGGCCCTAATTTTTACCTAAAATGATCATGGTTTCAAGTTGCCAAATCGGGGTGTTACAGTTGTGGTATCAGAGCAGTGGTTTAGCTTTGAGTAGTGAATACCTGGAACATATACTTCATAGTGTGTCTCGTGCGATTAGCGATGGGAGCGTTAAGAGTGTGCGAAGGATCATTTGGATGCGCCGCGATTTGCTGCAGAACCTGCGACTCAGACTCGTAGTGAAACCTATTCTTCTTGTTTGAGCTTACCATTCTTTGTTGAGGCCCTTGTTTGATTGTAAACCCTTTTGTTCAAGACAACCCTTAAATCCTTTACTTGATCTGGAATTTGAACCTACTTCATTATTTGTTACCCAGACTCATTTCTACAGTAGCCTTGTACCTTTTTTGTGAAATTTGATTTGTAAGCCTTCCCTGTTATTAAGCCGTTTAACTCCCAAAATTTTAGTAATGACTTATGCCAGTCAAGTAGTTATCCCTGAACTAAGGCGTAGATTGTGAGGTGTTGTTGAGAGAGGTTAGCAGTATTTGAGGAAAGTATGGGCTAGAATGTATGGGAAAGGAGATATCTTGGTCATGGTGTAGAGGGAGGCTATCTCTGAGCCTTAGGTGAAGTGAAGGATTGTAGGAGTCAATTGGAATTTCGGTTTAGGCAGCATTGAGGTAGTAGGAAGATCGAGGGAGTAAGAAGAATTAATAGTCGTAGAGCTAGAATTGGGGAAAGGATGAATGATATGAAAGAGTGCGAATTACTAATAATGGTGGGAGTTGGGTAAATGAAGAACAGGAATCTACCATTAGAACCCCTAAGTATTGATTGAGCTAGGAGGAACGGTGAGAGTATATTGTTTTGGTCAATAACGGTGACATTGAATTGAGGATTAGAATAGTCTTAATAGGAGTAAAGATCTGTTGCTGGCTGGACACTCTTAAAGTTGGAGGAATTTTAATGGAATTAGAACTTAGGATGAAACATGAAGGATGGAAAAAGGAATTGGAATGCTTAAGTTAGGATGATCAGTAGGTGATAGGAGGAGTGAAGTGAAGCATATGCCTCTTGAGGATCAGTGATAGATTGAAGAAAGGAAGGATTAGCTAGGAATAAGATGAAGTTATAAGGGGGAATGACTAGTGAAATCTAAGAAAAGGATAAGGATTAAGAATTATTGGATTTGGATCTATGCCTATAGTTGAAATGTGCAGTAGCAAGAATCGTTAAAGTTGGGGAGTAGCTAGAGATTTGAGGTTTTAAGGTGACCCGGTTAGGCTGGAGAATTTCTACGAAGGAGTAATCGTAGTGGTAGTGTCTTGTCCGGATTGGCATGAGCATTACATTCTTTCTTTTCGAGTTGCTATTTGTTTCAGCAACGTTGAACAACCTTGAGAATTTAATTCTCTTAGTAAAAACCTTGTTGTTGTGCACCATTGTATTTGACAATGGAGTAGCCTCAGACATTGTTTTGATAAACCCGATTCAGAATTCTTCTTGAGAATAGCGGATAAGCGTGTCGTCTCGACAGTTAGTCCATCTGAGAATGAGGAAGCGGATTACTACAAGGAGCTACGCACTCATGAATGAGACGGTTTTGCGCATCATTTCTCGAGGACGAGAAATGATGTCATGTGACACTTCGGTTTGGAACTGGAAGCTTAGCATGATGTGTGAGAACATTGTTAACTGTGAAAGTGTTTTGAAAATTTCGTGATTCTCATACTCCTGTTGTTTTAAAAAAAAATGGCCCTAACTTTTACCTAAAATGATCATTGTTTCAAGTTGCCAAATCGGGGTGTTACAGGATCTAAGATTTTCGGAAAAGGCTTTTTCAAACATCATGCCAAGGAAATTTGGCACGCATAGGGTTCTCACAAGAAAAATTTCAATCAAGAAAAGAAAGTTCTAGTCACAGGACAAGATCTCATAGCTTAAGGGTCACCACAAACAAAAGGGTTCACATCAAAGATGAGTTCAACGAAAGAAGGCTCGTATCACGTATCGTCACTGATCTCTATTCTTCTTCTCTGCTGTAGACGAAAACCGGTTCCCTCCTTGCCCTTATTATTTCGTTCGGCCATACATAATGAAAAGGGTAATTTTGGCCTTACAAAAATTTGCATGGGTGAATTTTATCAAATGGAAGGGGACAAGGTTGAATAGGCTAGGATTTTTAGGAGTCACTTAGGCTTCAAACTAGTTAGGGTTTGGTTACTTGGTTGGGTTCTAGTTTAGTTTGGTTACTAACTTAGTTTCCTATTTGGTTCCTCATTTCTTAACCTACAAGCTTCTAGAATTTTATATTCCTAGCTCATACACACATACACACACGTACATACATACACACATATATACACACATATACCGTATCACACGCATACACACATACATGCTCCACATTTTTATTTTCTATTTACATTTACTTAGAATATTATAATCACTAATTCATGCAATCATTCCTTTAATTAATCACATTCACACAATTAGTTTCATGCATCATACATCAAACAAACACATTAAATCAAGCACTCACCTCATAGAAATTTCAAGCCAAATCAACAAATTCATTTTCTTCAAAACACAATTTTCCAAAAAATTCGTATTTTATAACTCTTAAAATAAATGTTTATAAATAAACCCAGAAAAATCTGAAAATTACATTTTCAAAATCTATGTTTCAAGACTATCGTTTTGATATAAAGATTATAAAAATCCGAGTTACGGTTAAAAAGTTATGAATTATCAAAGATAACAAATCCACAAATTTCATTTCTAACAAAACCACTTTTTTAATAAAATCACAATTCATCAAGTTATTTCAAAACTCAACAAAATTTTCACTCCTCTTTTATAAAAATATTTTGTTTATAAAAATCCACGAAAATCATCATCTTATTTCTTTGTCACAAAATATTTTCTGAAAATTTCTTATAAAACAAAATCTCAGGGTTTGTTTTGTCGAAAATCGTTCACGCACATATGGGAAAAATGCGGGGTGTTACAAGTTGAATATGAGACAAAGGAGATGGATGGAATTCTTGAAAGACTATGATTTCCATCTTCAGTATCGCTCTGGTAAAGCTAATGTGGTAGCTGATGCATTGAGTCGCAAAACCCTCCATATTAGCAACTTAATGGTGAAAGAGATGCAGCTGATCCAGGAGTTTAGTGATCTCAACTTGAACATGTTGGTGAAAGAGAAAAGTATTGTTCTGGAAATGTTTCAAGTCACTAGTGAGTTGATGGATTTGATGGCAAGCAGATGATGAAGAGCTCCAGAAATTGTTGGAAGGAGCAGCAAGTAAAGGGGAACCTGATTTCATCAAGGGTGCAGATGGAATCATCAAATTTAGAGGTAGAATATGTGTGCCAATGGACTTTAAGATTCGAAGAGACATATTGTGGGAAGCTCACCAATCAAAAATGAGTTTCCATCCCGGTACAACAAAGATGTATCAGGATTTAAAGAAGATCTATTGGTGGCCAGGGTTGAAGACTGATGTGGCCGAACATGTGTCTCATTGCTTGACTTGTCAGAAGGTGAAGATTGAACATCAAAAGCCAAGTGGTCCATTGCGATCTCTTGACATCCCTGAATGGAAGTGGGATAGCATAGCCATGGACTTTGTGACAGGTCTACCTAGAACTGCTGCAGGTTGTGATGCTGTGTGGGTTGTTGTAGACCGCTTAACATAGTGTGCTCACTTTATCTCGATCCATAAGAAGTACACACTGGAGAAGTTATGTAACATCCTAATTTTCTTTTGTATTATAAATTCTGAGTTTTATCAAATTAAATGATTAACTCTTGAAATTTATCATTAGAGCGTTAAGCATTTTAAAAAATAAATAAAAAAATAAAAAATAATAATAATAATATTCTATGGTATTTATGAAAACATATTTTATTTATATATTTTCAAGTAAATTTGTTTAAAGCAATTACCCCATTTAATAATTTCATTTCTATACTTTACTTTGATTTTGTTATAGTCTTTATTGAAATATGTTAATAATTTTAAGCTTCAAACCTTAAGGTTTCCTATACTTATCTATTTAATATTTAATTTGTATTAGTATTTAGTTTAAATAAATAAAAGAAAAAAAAAGAAAGAGAGAAGAAGTGCATCGTGTGTGTAGTGTAAGTGGGTGGAAACCCTATTTTGTTTCCCTCTTTTCCCAATGAGCCGCCACCCTCCCCCTCTCATGCTCTCTCTTGTGTTCTTTCTCCTCTACCGGTGCCGGCGTGCGTGTGACCCGCCTCAGGCCAACCACCCATACCCTCTTCTTCATTCGTCTACTTCGTCTGCCCTTCCGGTTCACGCTGCCTTTGATCGCGAGCCGCTTCTCCCTCCCCGGTGTGGACCGCCGCTGCTCCTCGCGAACCAGGACCACTCACCGTCATCAAGCGTTGCCGCCGTCGCACACATCCTCTCTCTCAGCCTCCCCAAGTCGCGAATCACGTCTCCCTCGCACCATCTCTTTTCCTCTCCGGTTCGCATCTATTGAAGAGGTCCCTGTTGCTGCCGCTGGTCTTGGAGGCCGCACCGCCACCGCCGTGGAGCAATGGACGCAGCTGTTGCTGCTGTGTGGGTGCTGTTAGTGCTGTTTGGATTGAACCGGGGCTGAACCGAACCGAACCGGCCTTCAAAGTCAGATTTGGGTGGTACCGTGCTTCACCGTGCCGCCTCGGTTGGGAGAACCAGTGATTTCATGAACCGGACAGGGGTGGAGCCTTCGAACCGGACCAATTTGCTCTTTGTTGCGTCGAAAACCATATTTGGGGGTAAATCTCTAACGCTCTTTAACTGCTCGGTGTGGTGCTTTAATAATAACATTAATTTTAATATTAATTAGTGATAATTATAATAATAATTTGTTTGTAAATGTTAATGTTGTTTTAGTAAAATGAATGATATTATGGTTTACTAGTATTGATTTCAATAATATCGTCATTGTTAATGATTTTAATTTAATTACTCTGGTTTGTATAAAGCTGAATTGACCATTATGTCGAATGAGGAGTTTTAAAGAATGTTTTGTTAAATGGGTTGGGTTCCTAAGTAAGTGAGCTGTCCTTTAGTTTGGTTAGATTGTCCCTGAACTAAATGATACATCACTTAATTAGGAACATGGGATCTTCGGCATAATGTTAATCGAGTTAAAACGTTGAACATTAATTTCAAATTAAAGGGAAGTGTGAATATTTGAATGTTATAATTGTGATTTGGATTTGTTTTTAACCGAGAACGCTTCTTTTTAATTTGGAACTAATAGTGTCAACTAACGGCATTTGATTTTGTGGCTTGAAGTTAAAACTAATTAATTTTAACGAATTTTTGACGAATATGTTACTTTAAAAGTTCACGTGTTTCCTACAAAAAGCATGTACTGTTTTATTTGGGAGCAATGGTTCTAAGTTTGATTTCCATTTGACTTGCGTTTATGAATTTCGTTCAAACCCCCTTGATTTGATAATCTATTAAAATATGATATATTAATACTTATTAGTTTTGAGGATTTTCAAGTGATGAGTTTTGATTTCCTTTTCCTTTTCTAAAGTACTAAAGTGTTTGTTTTAACACAATTTTGAAGTTGGTTCTTTACATTAAGATTAATGAAGTATTTAAAGTTTAAATCCGTGTTTGTTAGAAATCATTGAATGATTAGTTATCGGTATTAGTTAAAGTGGAAATAAAGGTTTAAGTAAACAATAAGTGATTGGTTGATCATAATGTTCAAATAGAATTTTGTGAATAGAGTCGTTCGTTGGTTGACTTTGTGTGCTGTGATTAGGAAAATTAAATGACTTTGGGTTTGATCGAGACGCGAAGGCAATGGTCCCTATACGCCTGGGCATCGTCAAATGAAAAGAAGCAGGTTTATGGGAACGCAAGGTAAGGAGTGGCTTATAGTGAGTATTACCTTACTCTGGGGTTTAGTTTACAATATGCATATAATGGGTACTAAGAAATTTGTGTTAGTTTAGGTTGATATGATATAGAATAATTGTTAGAATAGAATTTATGACTTAGGGAATTTATTTTGATGTTGATATATTGCATTTTGTGATTTGGTGATGTTGATGAATTAAATGCTTATGTTGTTTAATATTTTGAGTTGTGATATTAAGATGAATTGTGCTAATTAAGTTATAAAATATATTTGTGATCATTGGATAGTGGAAATGGGTAATGTGGTGGTTAATTTTGAGTAATGGAAATTTGCTAAAGAATTGATAATGATAAAGGAACTAAATGAATTATACCCAGGCTCAGCCAGGGGAGATTGTATTATACCCGGGCGTTGTAAGTCGTTATCGCACGGTGGTGCGAACGCAGTAGGTCGTGACAGGGGATTACCCGGGCGCAGTAAGTCGTTATCGCACGGTGGTGCGAACGCAGTAGGTCGTGACCAGGGGATTTAGAAACATACCCGGGCGCAGTAAGTCGCTATCGCGCGGTGGTGCGAGCGCAGTAGGTCGTGACCAGGGGATTGAGAAACATATCCGGGCGCAGTAAGTCGCTATCGCGCGGTGGTGCGAGCGCAGTAGGTCGTGACCAGGGGATTGAGAAACATACCCGGGCGCAGTAAGTCGTGAGTGCACAGGAGTGCAGACGCAGTAGGTCGTGACCAGGGGATTACCCGGGAGCAGTAAGTCGTGAGTGCACAGGAGTGCAGACGCAGTAGGTCGTGACCAGGGACAGATAAAAAGGAATATAAATATGATTAAAATACATGGAACGAAAGACTTAAGAAAATGTTAAATAAAAATCTATTTGAGAAAGTAATGAATACTTGAAAATGATTTGTGACACATTGACTCTTAATTTGTGTGATTGAACTGTTATATGTGTATGGCTTAGTGTTGCATTATGTCTTATCTGGAAACTGCCTCCCCATTTTATGTGTAATACTCACTCCTTACTATCTCCACAGGTACTGAGGTTTGAGCTTGCAATACCACTGGCCGAGCAGGAGAGCACTCCACACCGTGGAGTGTAATTTAGTTAAGGGTGTACTCTAGTTATTGTATTATAATTAATCTATTTTGGGGTGTTTGAAATAATTTAATCGCTGCAAGCCCGAATTTATTATATGTACGTTATTAGGGCTTGTAAAGTTAATTAATATATTTAGAAATGTTGAAATGTTTTCTAGATTGTTCTGGTTGACAGGTAGAAACTCTAAATTTTTGGGAAGTCCGATAAATAGAGGAGACTCTGTCGGATTTTCTTTAAGATTTAAAACGAAATTTTTCAAGTCCTATTTTAAAACCAACATAATTATTAGTAAATAAGTTATATAAACGTTAGGGTGTTACAAGTTAACTCAATTATATATTCGGGACATAGTGAAGCTTCATGGTGTGCCTTCTAGTATACTGTCTGATCGTGATCCACAATTTCTATTCAGATTTTGGCAGAGTCTTCAGCAGGCCTTGGGGACTAAGTTGAGATTTAGTACAGCCTATCATCCTCAAACTGATGGGCAGTCTGAGCGTACTATCCAGACTTTGGAGGAGCTGTTGAGGGCTTGTGTTCTAGAACAGGCTGGTAGTTGGGAGCAGTTGTTACCATTGATGGAGTTTACTTACAACAACAACTTTCACTCTAGCATTGGTATGGCACCGTTTGAGGCACTCTATGGCAGAAAGTGTAGGACACCTCTATGCTGGTTCCAGATCGGTGAGAATTAATTGTCTGGGCCAGACTTGGTGCAAGAAACTAGTGAGAAGATCACTATGATAAAGAATAAGATGAAGGCTTCTCAAGATAGACAGAAGAGTTATGCTGATAAGCGTAGGAGACCCCTAGAGTTTGATGTGGGTCTTAGGGTGTCCCCTACCACTGGCATTGGTCGGACAATCAAATCAAAGAAGCTGACTCCGAGGTTTGTTGTACCTTATGAGATCCTGGAAAGAGTTGGACCTTTGGCGTACAGGATTGCTTTGCCTCCACATTTATCTAGGCTTCATAGTGTATTTCACGTCTCTCAGCTCCGGAAATACATTCATGATCCCTCTCATGTGGTAGCAGCTAATGATTTGCCCTTGAAGGAGAATCTTACTTTTCAGGTTCTTCCAATCAGAATCGAGGATAGACAGATAAAGCGACTCAGAGGCAAGGGAATCTCATTGGTAAAGGTGATCTGGAATAGGAATGATGTGGAAGAAGCGACATGGGAGTTAGAAAGCAAGATGAAGAAGTCGCATCCGCAATTGTTCAGTGCCAGCTGAATTTCGGGGACGAAATTCTGGTAAGTGGGAGAGAATTGTAACATCCTCAATTAAAATTCTAAGTTTAGCTATTATGATAATAGACTTAAGATGTGAGGATGAAGGAAAGATTAAGTTGAGAGTTAATAAAACACTAAATAGTTGTTAAATGATAAAAGTTATCAAATATAAGGAAAAATTACGAATAAATGATTTACAACCCCAAACGAGAATTCCACCGTTGGATATGAAGTTTGGAATTTTATAAACCTCGCCTTAAAATTTGAGCAAGATCCAACGGGTAACGAAGGATTTATGGGAGTTTAAAGTGTGGAAAATCAATGGCCAAACAGCAGACCGGGCACGCCCAGGCGTGCCAAGCCCGCGCCCAGGTGCGGTTAAATGAACAGTGATGCAATCTCACAGGTAGATTTGCGCTCAGGCACGTCTTCCATGCGCCTAGGCGCGTCCCGTGGGCACCAGAACGCGGAGTGGCGCGCCAGCTCCCCCCACGCCATGCACCAGGTGCGTGCAACGCGCACCAGGCTTCCTCCTGATGCAGAATTCGCGCTCAGGTGCGCGCAACTCGCGCTCAGGCGTGCGATCAGGGCTGATGCGTTTTCAGCCCTTGTATCTGATCTTGGTGGCCAAGTTTTAATCTGGGCCACACGATTTCCCTTGAGACCATGAGTCAAAAATAAAAAGAAAAACACTCCCTCTCACCACACAATCATCCATCATCAACATCACTAATCTTCTACTCCTTCTCTCTCTAAACCCTAAGCTTCAATCTCATCACCCACTCCATAAACACTTGATTTTAAGTTAAATCGAGTCATAATTATCATTCTCCATCAAAACCCCATCAAGAAAATGTGTTGAGAATCATTTTTCTCCACTCTCCCTCTCTCACACGAATTTCCCCTTTCTCTCTCCTCTTGATCTTCAAGCTCCTCAACCATGGAGGAACCACCATGACCACACCATCCACCCATCATCAAAGAATCAACCAACTACACTCAATTATACTCTCTTGGGGTGGCAAGCTCACTAAGGAAACTTAGAATCTTCAAGCTCTAAGGCTAAGTCACAAGCTCAACTTCCTTATCTTTTGGTTTGTGAGGTAAGGGGGTGGGTATTGGCTTGCTCTAGAAAAGGGTTTGTATTTAGATATAATGATTGGCTAGGATTTATGTGTTAGGATAGGAAATTAGAAACCCCAAGTTAGAACTAAGGAAAATGGCAATAATAGGCTTGATTTATTAATTATGGAACTCTAAGAAATAGAGAAATGAGGTTAGGTTTTAACTAAGGAAAATAAATGGCATGAACCCTTAAGCTAGGATTTTGAATCAATAATTCGGACAAATGGAAAATGTGGTGATTCATGATTATATGAAAATGTGAATATTGGTGTTACTTGCACTAATTGTTTAGGTGAAAAGTGATATGTATGAATAGTGGTAGTTGTAATTATTTGTTATACTTGGCATTACTTGAACATAGGAATGGTGATAATTATGAAAGTTAAATTGTGGTTACTTGGTTATATATGTGGTGATGTTTGTGATTGAAATGGTTAGGTGAAAATAAACGGAATTGGTCGGCAAATTAATAACATATAATATGGATAACTAGTACTGGATCCATGGGAGATGTATGTAGGCCTTCGATTTGGTGGAGACATACATCGTAGTGGGCGGTGTATTGTAGGCCTTCGATTTGGTGGAGACAATACATCGTAAATAGGGGTTGTATTGTAGGCCATCGATTTGGGGGAGACAATACAACTAAATAAATGGGCATGTATGTAGGCCTTCGATTTGGTGGAGACATACATGTTAAATGGGGGATGATGTATTGTAGGCCTTCGATTTGGTGGAGACAATACATCGTCCTTAAGGGTTGGAAAATAAATGGGCGATGTATGTAGGCCTTCGATTTGGTGGAGACATACATCGTGATTGGAGTATGTATGTAGGCCTTTGATTTGGTGGAGACATACATACACCGTAAATATAAGGAAATGATTTGGGTCCAATATATAGTGTTTTGAGAATTGATTTGACTCCATTTTACTATGTGTTTAGCATGTTTCTCAAGTATTTTGTAGGACTTTTTGTTAATTCTTAGAAATAGTTCTTAGTTTTGAACCCTTTGAACGTTTTGATCCTTTTTGGGTATGATTTAGGTACTTATGGAGCTTAAATGCAAAATATATTGATGGACTTGGATAGAGGATGAAAAGAGCTTCGAAACGGTCCAAGAACGGAGTAAAATGGAGTCCGGAGCAGTCCGTAGCGCCCAAAACAGTCCGGGGCGCGCGTGCTGAAATTGTGCGGTACCCGTGCGCACCCCGGGCGTGAGGACGGATGCGCCCCAGGCGCGCAAACCGCGTGAAAGTGACGCTGCTCGGTATTTTGGCCATAACTTGAGCTACGATTATCCTAATAAGGCGATCTTGGTATCATTTTAAAGTTAAGGAAAAGATCTACAACTTTGCAAGAAATAGCCTTGCTCAAATTCGTCCATCTTCAGGGTCAAAATCAGGGCCGAAGTTGAGTGTTAGACATGAGAAAGCCCAATTGCTCCAATTCAATTAGGATTAGTTTTATCTTTTAAATATGCATATTTTGAATTAGGTTAGGCAGCCAATTAGACGAGAAAACAGAAATTAGAATTGAAGAGGGAGATTGCATTACTTTGGATAAATTGGAGATTGAAGAATTTGGGGTAATTTGTCTATGAATTTCCCTATCATGTCTTATATTCTTCTTATTTATATGTTTAACTAAAACCCTCGTGTTAGGAACACGGTGAATTTGTATGGCGTAGCTTATTTCAATTTATAATTTAGAGTTTTCCTGTTTTTAATTCATGCGTTAATTGTGTTTTGATTGCATACGTAAAACTGATCAATTTATGTTTTGGATTTCTTAATTCTTAACGAAAGTTAGGATTTTGAATAGGCCTTGCAATTAATGGTATAATCAGTTTAGTTATAGAGATATGATTGAATGATTATTGACTTGGTAATTCCCTTGTGCTGAATTTGTTATTTTCTAATATTGTAATTTGTTGAGAGATCAAGGATTAAGTATTTAGAGAATAAGGGTAATGTTAGAGAGATCTAATTATTGCTATTAGAGAGGAATTGTCCATGAATTAAAGGAAAATCTAAATTATAATTGAATATGTCTAACCTACAATGCAACCAACGTTCCTAACCACTTTCTCCCATAGTTTCTCAAGTTTTATTTAATTTCAGCAACTTTTTAGTGTAGTTAATTATTAATTCCAAATCTGAATTTTAATTTAAACAAACTTTTTAGTTATAGGATTTATTAATTAATTACATTAATGTGAAAATATACTAAAAACACAACTCCCTGTGGGACGATATTCGGTCTTCCATAGACTATATTACTCGTTGATGTTGGAAACCAACAAAAGGCTCAATATAGTCTAGAGGGGGGTGAATAGAATATTGAAGCCTTATTACAGATTTTTCGTCCACCTAAGAGAATGGTTTTATGAAAATAAATTTTCTTAAAAATTCAAGTCAGATTACTCGAGTAACTCAAGACTTCACTCGAGTAATACGCAAGCAAAAATAATTTCACTCGAGTATTCAGCAAATCACTCGAGTATTACGAAAGCTATTTTTAAATCACTCGAGTAACAGAAAACCTACTCGAGTAATGTTCATAAACTGAAAGCAGATTACTCGAGTGACAAGAACTTTACTCGAGTAAACTGGGTAAAATTCAATTAAAACTCAGTTTTCAATGGAGTTCTTCAAGAATAACAATGCTATGATGATTCAACAAATTATGAATGATTAAAATGAACAATTTCAAGTAATATTAACATGCAATTTTAGATCAATTGAGTTGAATTAAGAAAACCCCAATTCTAACCTAAAAATGCAATTGTTAATGAATTAATGCAATACAAGGAATGAAAAATAAAAGAGACACAAGGATTTATCCTGGTTCACTTTCACCCACTTGAAAGCTACTCCAGTCCCCTCTTGAATCAAGAGAAATTCTTCACTAGAAATCTTCAAATGTAGATTTTACAATGTTTTAAGATGCAACTAGATTCTTAGTTCTCCTATCTTAAAACCCAACACAAAGTGTGTACCAAACACTTTGATCTAATCTACCCCTTTTGAGTATTCTAGATTTCCTTGCTCATTGATTGAAGATGCTTCCAACCAATCCTCTTTTCTTGCTTTGATTTGATCCTCAAAGTCTTCCTTGTGAGATTCTTCACTTGTGTTGAAACTTCAATGATGCAATCACAAATTGCAAATCTTCAACAACCACTAAGAACAAAAATTATGATCTCAAGAATATTTGAACATTGAAAGAAATAGAGTGAAGAATGAAAAGTTCTTTGTTGAATCTTGATAGCTCTTGAAAGATGTAAAATAGCTCTTGAATTGCTTTTCAAAGTGTATAGAAAATTGTAAGAATGAATGTATATCTGGTGTGAAAGAGAAAATTAAGTCCTTTTATAATTTTCCAAAAACTGATTGAATTACTCGAGTAAACCATATAACATTACTCGATTAAAACATGTCAGATTAAGTTACTCGAGTGATGTGTAAACCATTACTCGATTAACCTGTCATGACATAAATTACTCGAGTGAACCAATATTCATTACTCGAGTGAACTGATCAGAATCTGAATAAAAACAAGGTTTTTCTAAAAGGATTTTCACAAAACTTTTAATAGAGCTATTTAATCAAGATTTAAAGTATCTTCACTCTTAATCAAACATTATTTAAATATTCTTAAAATCACCTAAGCTACCCACACCAATGAGATGCATTGCATAAAAATAAAGATTACATTGAAATAGAATTAATAAAAATCCTAATTCTAATCTTCATGTGGTGTAGCTTGCTTGTTGCAAATGTTGTTGCTTGGAGAGAGATTGTTAGCATCAAAACATGAGAATCCTACAAACTCCCCCTTTTTGATGATGACAAACCTCCTTTTCAATTAAGCACTAAGTTTTAACATACTCCCCCTAAATGTAAAACACCTAGGAAAAATATAATAAAACTTAACCTACAAGAACAACAACAACAAAATATTCTGCCCCTTTTGGCATCATTAAAAAGTTATGAAAGTTGAGAAAAGTCCTTTGCCAAAAGTTGAAGGTAAGTAGTTCACAATGGTAAAAAAAATATAACAATAAAGACAATACCAAAATAAACCACAATAGTGCCACAACGAATATAAATGCACAACGAATATAGTACCATAATCCATAATAGCAGAGTATCACACTAAGCAGCAAATCATAGTGTAAAGCAAAAAGACATCAACCATAGCAAATAAGCAAACGAAACTATCCAAACTAGACCATACACAAGGTCCTAAAACATAGTAGCAACAGAGTCAGAAACATGAAACAGAAACATAAACATAACATAGTCAGAAATATGCATATGAAACATGAAACAGAAATCAATCAGCAAAACATCATCAGCATCCACAGGTCTAGGAATCAGGTGGAGGAGGAGGGAAATGGTGAGAAAATAGGCCAGACATATAATCCATTAAACGATGCTCCATGGCAATATTCTTCACATCCTGTCTCATCTCCAACTGAGCAAATTGAGCATTGATGTGCTCATCCAATGACTCATGAGCAGCCTGTGCATCAAATGGAGTACCAAGATTGTCCAAATTGATATAGTCCTCAATGCGATCGGTATCCATCGGATCAGTAGAAGAAGGAGGAACAGAAGAAGATGCACCAGCCCTATCACCAAGTAAAGTCCTTTTCCTAGAACCTGAAGCTCTTGCAGCCTTTGCAGCTTCAACCATTTCCTTAATCTGTGATTTCCATAACCAAGTGCGACTTTCCCTATGCCAAGCAATTTTCATATAACTAATGT
Organism: Crotalaria pallida; assembly: GCA_037953625.1. NCBI lineage: Eukaryota > Viridiplantae > Streptophyta > Magnoliopsida > Fabales > Fabaceae > Crotalaria > Crotalaria pallida. The sequence continues at coordinate 34,199,547 of CM075653.1, forward strand.
GTGAATCATTAAGACACCAGTTATTTTTCTTTTCCGTCACAGCTGGCTCATCATCAGGGATTGGAACACGGTAATACCTCATTATTTTGGTAACATGCATAGGATATGGCAAGAATTGGGTAGGAGGAGATTGAGCAGCAGCTTCCATATGAGCTAAAAACATTTTATTCCAATTCATCTCACATCTCTTTTTGATCCCATGAAACAAAATAAGATCATCATCTCCCAATTGTGCATAATTTTGATTGCATTTTGGAATCAAACAATAAGAAACAATGTACATGAGCACTCTATCCACAGCATGCAAAGGTGATACAGTTCTAGTAGTCCTATCACTCCAAGATTCACCAGTACGCAACAAATCAGTATAAATCTTATTAGTATCCACATCCAAATCCAGACAGTCATCATCACCAATAAAAGTTCCCTTGTTTTCTAAACCAAACAACATTGTCAAATCTTCAGGCTTTATAACAAAATGATGTCCTCTAACCATTGTTTGATACTCACCATCTAGCTTAGTAAAATTCTGATAAAATTGTCTGACAAGCCTAGGGTAATAATGAGTCTCAAATTCTAAAAACCTCTTTAAATTCTGAAATTCCAAATCCTCTACAAATGAAAATTGCTCCTTATGCAACCAAGCAAACTTAACATACTGTGTAAGACCAAAAGAGCGATTGATAAAATTCGGTTCTCGCAAGTCTCGGTTGATTCCAGAAAACCAGGGGTCATTACGGCCTGCTCCTTGCTTTGCTTTCTTTCGAGGAGGTTGAGATTGTGAGGAAGAAGACATTGATTCAGAAAGTGCAGATTCGGTTTTGGGGTTAGGGTTTTGATTTGGGAATTTTCGGATTTTGGGTAAAATTGGTGAAAATGATGAATGAAATGAGTAGAAATGATGATATAATGATGAAATATGGAAGAAATTTGTATGATTTGAGAAGTTTTGTGGCTGAAAATGATGATTTGATGAAGAACCGTATGAGAGAGAAGAGAGAAATACGAACAAGAGAGAGAAAGAAACGTGAAAAATGATGCAGTTTCAACAGTTCAGTTTTTAAAATCACGTAAGTTACTCGAGTGATGTTCATGCATTACTCGAGTGATTCGAGCAGTAATCGAGTGAAAAGAAATGTTACTCGAGTGTGCCGAAGATTAAAAAATATTTACTCGAGTGATGGATGAACTAATCGAGTGATACGAAAGTCGTTTTAAAATTAATCGAGTGACAAACAGAATTACTCGAGTAATACGAAAGAGATTTTAAAATTACTCGAGTGAAATATCTGTTACTCGAGTGAACTGTCCAGAATTTTAAAAATTTCAATTTTTCATGCAAAAACATTTTTCATACACAAACACATAGAAACACTTAGCATTTAGCAAGTAACACACATACAAATAAAGCAATTAACATATTATAGAAAACATACACACATAACTACATATCAAAAAAAATAAGAAACACTTTAATAAGATACAACAACTCAAAATACAAATCACATTGAAATAGACTTGAAGGTGATTTCGAAAAGCATCAAATACAATTAGCTAATAGTTGATTCATCAAAAATACCAAGTTCTCTTCGAATTTTATAAAATGTGTCCCTTGGTAATGGTTTTGTAAAGATATCAGCTAATTGATCCGAAGTTTGAACAAACTCAATAACACAATCACCTTTTTGAACATGATCTCTCAAAAAGTGATGCCTAATTTCAATATGCTTTGTCCTTGAGTGTAATACTGGATTTTTAGTCAAATTAATTGCCGAAGTGTTATCACACTTTATAGGGATTTTTGTCAAATTTAAACCAAAATCAGATAATTGTTGTTTCATCCAAAGGATTTGAGCACAACAACTACCGGCTGCTATGTATTCGGCCTCCGCGGTTGATAAAGCTACACAATTTTGCTTTTTAGAAAACCACGATACAAGTGAATTACCAATTAAATGGCATGTTCCGCTTGTACTTTTTCGCTCAACTTTACAACCGGCAAAGTCAGAGTCCGAATAACCTATAAGTTTTAGAAAAGCATCCCTAGGATAATAAAGTCCAGTATTCGTTGTACCCTTTAAGTATTTCATAATTCTTTTGACAGCAGTTAGATGCGACTCTTTCGGTTTTGCTTGAAAACGTGCACACATACATACACTAAACATGATGTCAGGCCTAGATGCAGTTAAGTATAACAAACTACCAATTATACCACGATACTTCGTTACCTCTACCGCTTTTCCAGCCTCATCTTGATCTAGGTAGCATGCAACGCTCATTGGTGTAGAAGCGGATTTGCACGAATCCATCCCAAAACGTTTGAGAAGCTCTCTACAATATTTACTCTGATGAATATAAATGCCATCATTAAGCTGCTTTATTTGAAGGCCAAGAAAGAATGTAAGCTCTCCCATCATCGACATCTCGAATTCGCTTTGCATCAAGTCTGAAAACTTCTTACACAAGTTCTCGTTAGTAGCACCAAATATAATATCGTCCACATATATTTGAACCAATAAAATATCCTTACCGGAACGTTCAATAAAAAGAGTAGTGTCAACAGTGCCTCGTTTAAAACCTTTTTGTAATAAAAAATTCTTAGTCGGTCGTACCAAGCTCTAGGAGCTTGGTTCAAACCGTACAAAGCCTTTTTCAGTTTGAAAACGTAGTCCGGATGCTCAAAACTCTCGAATCCAGGAGGTTGTGACACGTAAACTTCCTCTTGAATGTATCCGTTAAGAAAGGCGCTCTTAACATCCATTTGATACAATTTAAAATTCATTATCGAAGCAAAAGCGAGAAGAATACGAATAGCTTCTAGTCTAGCAACAGGAGCATATGTCTCATCGTAATCGATTCCTTCTTCTTGACTATAACCTTGTGCTACCAACCTAGCTTTATTCCTAACAATAATACCCGATTCATCTAACTTATTCCTATAGATCCACCGAGTACCAATTACAAGACGATCATCGGGTTTTGGCACAAGCTCCCAAACTTGGTTTCTTTCAAATTGATTTAATTCTTCTTGCATGGCCATAATCCAATGATCATCTTGAAGAGCCTCTTTGATACTCTTAGGTTCTATTTGAGATACAAAGGCAACATAATAACAAAAATTATTTAAAGTGCGTCGGGTTACCACTCCCTTCGCAATGTCACCTAAGATGTTAGAAATCGGATGATTTTTGTTTGATTTCCAAGCTATTGGTAATTGAGATTGAATCTCTTGTGCTAAGTCTTTATCTTGTGCTTGCACCTCTCCATCTTCAATTTGATTCTCTTCCATTTGTTGTGGTGTTGACTTCTCATGATCAAAAAATGTACCTATATTATCATCATCACAAGAAACAACACAATCTTCTTTCGAAGATTCATCAAATACAACATGCACGGATTCCTCAACGGTTAATGTTCTTTTATTGTAGACTCTATATGCTTTGCTATGGGTTGAATAACCTATGAATATGCCTTTGTCGGCTTTGGAGTCAAACTTGCCGACCGGTTCCTTTCCATTATTTAAAACAAACACCTTACACCCAAAAACATGAAAATGTGAAATATTTGGCTTTCGCCCTTTTAAAAGTTCATAAGGTGTTTTATTTAAATGCGGATGAATAAGAACCCTATTAAGCACATAACAAGCAGTGTTTACTGCATCAGCCCAAAAATATTTAGGAACATTTGATTCTATTAACATAGTACGAGCAAGTTCCACTAATATTCTATTTTTCCTTTCTACAACTCCGTTTTGCTCCGGAGTCCTAGGGGCCGAAAATTGATGATCAATACCAAACTTATCACAAAACGCATCAATCCTAGTGTTTTCAAACTCACCTCCGTGATCACTTCTAATAGACACAATTTTCAAACTTAGTTGATTTTGGATGAGTTTGGCAAACTTTTTAAAACATTTATAAACTTCACTTTTTGCGGATAAAAATAAAGTCCATGTGAATCTAGTAAAATCGTCTACTAAAACAAATCCATAGTAATTGCCACCTAAACTTTTAATTTGTGAAGGGCCAAACAGATCCATATGGATTAGCTCCAAAGGCTTTGTTGTGCTTATCACATTTTTAGGTTTAAAAGAACTTTTAACTTTCTTGCACTTTTGACAAGAGTCACAAATGCCATCAAGCTTAAAATTTAGTTTAGGCAAACCAATCACTAAATCTTTTCGCAAAAGTTTGTTTAATTGATTCACATTCACATGAGCAATTCGTCTATGCCAAAGACGAATTTCATCATCAAAAGATTTGAAACATTTTGAAAATAGTGAAGTTATCTCATCCAAATCAATTAAGTAAGTGTTATTAGAGCGACGACCAACAAACTTAACACTATCATCTATAGAAGACTTAATGAAACATAATTCTGGGGTAAAAGTCACATAATTGCCCATATCGCATAGTTGGCTTATACTAAGCAAGTTGTGTTCTAAGCCTTCTACGTATAGGACATTTTCTATGACAAGGTTAGATACGTTACCGATCTTCCCGACTCCTAGAATTTTTCCCTTGTTGTTGTCGCCGTATGTCACAAATCCATCACTTTTCGGAGTAAGTTCCATGAAGTGCGTTTTGTCTCCCGTCATGTGTCTCGAACAACCACTATCCAAGTACCATTTGCGCTCTTTGGTTCGAAGACACACCTACAAGAAAGGTATCATTTGGTTGACTTAGGTACCCAAGTGGTCTTGGGTCCTTTGTTGTTAGCATGGGGAGAAGTCCCCTTAACAATCCAAATATATTCACCGCTTGGTATACCAAATTTCTTTATATTACATTTATTCGTGGTATGCCCAAAGATCCCACAATAATGGCAAGTTGGGTTTTTAGAAATCTTATTCTTTGAAAATCCACCAACTTTGCGATAATTGCGTTTCTTAGGTTTGGTATAGCCAAGACCGGATCTATTGCTATTGTTCCTTTGAGTTGAAAGCAAATGATCTAATGAAGTATCTCCTTTCATGAGCCTTGCAAGTCGATCATTCAAATTAAAAACTTCTTTTTCCAAAGACTTGCAATTTTCACAAGATGGATTCTCATTTGATTTCAATTCACAATTGCATGTAGAGTTTGCATAAATGAGTTCAAGAGTTTCATTTTGAAGCTTAAGTTCTTCTAAATCTTTTTGAAGTTCAATTATCTTTTCATGTTGCTTCATTATGAAATTCTTTCTTTCAACATTTATTTTAGCAAGTTTCTTCAACTCTTTATGCATCTCTACATACACATTGTACAACTCATTGAATGAAGGAGAATTAGAACTAGAGCTAGCATCGGAAAGATAATCTACCTCATTGACGTTGTCACTTGATTTAATGCTCGAAGATTCCTCTTCATCAAGCTTCGTCATCAAACATAGATTTGCATGTTCTTCATCATCCGATGAGCTAGATGTTGATTGACTCTCCTCTTCATCCCATACTATGTAAGCCCTTTTTCCTTTAGATGAGTTGAACTTAGAGTTGTCACCTTCCGACTTCTTAGAATGAGTTGGGCATTTTGATCGATAGTGACCAAGCTTTCCACACCCATGACACTTGATGTGATCCTTGTTAGTCTTATTTCTTGGTTGTGAGTCCTTAGAATCTCTTTGTCTATTCTTATTAAAGTTTCCCTTACTCTTAAAGAACCTACCAAGCTTTTTAACTAGCAAGCCAAGGGTCTCATCATCTATATCGGAGTCCGAGTCATCCACTTGAGAGTTTTCCTCTTGTGCCTTAAGAGATTTTGAAGTTGATTTAAGAGCAATCCCCTTTTTCTTTCTATCGGCATCTTCATTCATGGATAACCGTCCAAGCTCCATTTCATGCTCTTGAAGTTTTCCGAATAGAGTTGCTAAATCAATTTGATCCACGTATCTAGCTTCCATAATGGCCGTCACCTTAGGTTGCCATTCCCTGCTAAGACATCTCAAAATCTTATTAACAACTTCACCATTAGTAATAACTTTTCCAAGTGCAGAAAGATGATTTATGATATGAGTGAACCGCTTTTGCATGTCACCTATATTTTCATTAGGTAACATACGAAAGAGTTCATATTCATGCATGAGTGTATTTAGCCTAGCCCTTCTAACCTCCGAAGTGCCCTCATGTGTGACTTGTAATGTGTCCCACATTTGTTTAGCATCAACACATTGAGATACTCGAAAGAACTCATCATAAGAAAGAGCGGACGTGATGATATTTTTAGCTTTTAAATCAAATGCAACTTTCTTCTTATCAACATTGTCCCAACTCGATTGAGGTTTGACCGAAACAACATCATTTACCTTCGTTTGAGGAACAAAAGGTCCATTCTCTATGGCGTTCCAAATTTCCATATCTATGGCTTGAATAAAAATTTTCATGCGGACCTTCCAATAAGCATAACCCTCACCATTGAATAGTGGAGGACGATTAATGGAAGTTCCTTCACCACCAAAAGGATTTGAAATTGAGCCCATTGTTTCCAAGTAAAAGGATCTTTTCGAAAAAGCTTTTTAAGGCTCGGATTTTTCGTCCGAGCTCTGATACCACTTGTTGGAAACCAACAAGAGGCTCAATATAGTCTAGAGGGGGGGTGAATAGAATTTTGAAGCCTTATTACAGATTTTTTGTCCACCTAAGAGAATGGTTTTATGAAAATACATTTTCTTAAAAATTCAAGTCAGATTACTCGAGTAACTCAAGACTTCACTCGAGTAATACGCAAGCAAAAATAATTTCACTCGAGTATTCAGCAAATCACTCGAGTATTACGAAAGCTATTTTTAAATCACTCGAGTAACAGAAAACCTACTCGAGTAATGTTCATAAACTGAAAGCAGATTACTCGAGTGACAAGAACTTTACTCGAGTAAACTGGGTAAAATTCAATTAAAACTCAGTTTTCAATGGAGTTCTTCAAGAATAACAATTCTATGATGATTCAACAAATTATGAATGATTAAAATGAACAATTTCAAGTAATATTAACATGCAATTTTAGATCAATTGAGTTGAATTAAGAAAACCCCAATTCTAACCTAAAAATGCAATTGTTAATGAATTAATGCAATACAAGGAATGAAAAATAAAAGAGACACAAGGATTTATCCTGGTTCACTTTCACCCACTTGAAAGCTACTCCAGTCCCCTCTTGAATCAAGAGAGATTCTTCACTAGAAATCTTCAAATGTAGATTTTACAATGTTTTAAGATGCAACTAGATTCTTAGTTCTCCTATCTTAAAACCCAACACAAAGTGTGTACCAAACACTTTGATCTAATCTACCCCTTTTGAGTATTCTAGATTTCCTTGCTAATTGATTGAAGATGCTTCCAACCAATCCTCTTTTCTTGCTTTGATTTGATCCTCAAAGTCTTCCTTGTGAGATTCTTCACTTGTGTTGAAACTTCAATGATGCAATCACAAATTGCAAATCTTCAACAACCACTAAGAACAAAAATTATGATCTCAAGAATATTTGAACATTGAAAGAAATAGAGTGAAGAATGAAAAGTTCTTTGTTGAATCTTGATAGCTCTTGAAAGATGTAAAATAGCTCTTGAATTGCTTTTCAAAGTGTATAGAAAATTGTAAGAATGAATGTATATCTGGTGTGAAAGAGAAAATTAAGTCCTTTTATAATTTTCCAAAAACTGATTGAATTACTCGAGTAAACCATATAACATTACTCGATTAAAACATGTCAGATTAAGTTACTCGAGTGATGTGTAAACCATTACTCGATTAACCTGTCATGACATAAATTACTCGAGTGAACCAATATTCATTACTCGAGTGAACTGATCAGAATCTGAATAAAAACAAGGTTTTTCTAAAAGGATTTTCACAAAACTTTTAATAGAGCTATTTAATCAAGATTTAAAGTATCTTCACTCTTAATCAAACATTATTTAAATATTCTTAAAATCACCTAAGCTACCCACACCAATGAGATGCATTGCATAAAAATAAAGATTACATTGAAATAGAATTAATAAAAATCCTAATTCTAATCTTCATGTGGTGTAGCTTGCTTGTTGCCAATATTGTTGCTTGGAGAGAGATTGTTAGCATCAAAACATGAGAATCCTACAGTTGACCCAGTCCACTTGCTGGCAAATCAACAAGTTTTTGGCGCCGTTGCCGGGGAGTAGTTTTCTTTAGTTTATTTTTGGTACTTAGTGTAGTTATTAGTAAATTCTATTTTTCTTTTTATTTTTCTGTTTTTCATTGAAATGTACAATAATGCCTTGTGTAGAGTTAAATTTTTTTAATTTTGTTTTGAATTCATCTCCTCTTACTTATGATGCAAACACCTCGATTTACGAAATTGAGGAATTGTATTTCAATGCGTATAAGAAATCTGTCATATGGGAGGTACAAAAGTATGAGATTGAAAAATTATATATGAAATCTTCCATAGAAAAGTTGGTACAAGAGTTCTCCATTAAGGAAGACTTAAGTACTAACTTCTCTGAAAATTTTGAAGAAAAAGAAATTGAGGTGCATCATGAGAAAGAAGAGGTGAAACAAAACAAAACAGATGGGGATAGAATAATAGTAAAAAAATTTGACTCATCCCTGCGTGCTGAATTTTCTGAACTTAAAAATTGTGTTAAATCCTTAGCATGTATGGATGATTCAAAATTTTTCAATTATGTTCGACCCTTGATTTTGTATGATGTTTTGGAAAAACATCAACATGAGTCATTGTTGTACACATGGATGAATAAAGATCCTAAAAATTTTGTTTCCCTTGTTCATGAAATTTACACCTTCATGAATGGGGAAAAAGGCAAATTTTCTAAGATGATGCATGATGTAAGGAATATACCTTTTGACCCTGGTGGATTTAAATTTATTGTTAAAATTTCCTTATTTCATCATCATCCCTGCTCATTCCCATGGGACATGGGGGTATCTTGTTATTCCTATATCACATGGGAATTGATCCATAGAATTTGGGATCCTGGTGGATTCTTTGTAAATATGTAGCAGTGTAGGTTTTGTTCAATTTTAGTTTGTGAATAAGGAGTTGGAATTTTCTATAAGTAACTCCTAATGAGGTGCTTTCTAGCACTACTCTTAGTTGTTCATGTGATACAGGTAAATAAGTTAGGGGGAATTCCTCCATGTGCATCAATAGAAAAAGCTGTTTAACAAAGGTAAGTTCCTAACTCCATTTATTAGTTGATTTTAGTTTAGGAGAATAGTTTTTAGTTTTCGTTTCTAAAAAAAAAAAAAAAAAAAAACTGTAGTCAAGGACTGTGGGGTGCAGAAAATAAGTTTTGGGGTCGAATTCTGATTTTACCATCTCATCTCTTAGGATTAGATTTCTCTTTATCTCTAGGAAGTTTTTTTTTTTGTTTATCTTTTTTTTTTTTAGCAATAGATATTTTTTTATTCTTATCTTTTAGGATTAGATTAGTTTTATATCTTTTTAGAATTTTGTTTTTATCTTTTTAGGATTAGATTTATCTTCTTAGGATTATTTTTAGAATAGATTTTTTTTTATTTTATTATTTATTTTCGTTTTTTTTATTTTCTAGTTTTTAGGGATAGATTTTTTTAGGATTAGGTTTGTATTTTTAGGATTTGGACCCATTAGCCCCAATTTTTTTCAATATTGCACCCCAGGCCCTTGTACCTCACCAAAAATATTGTCCAGCTTTCTTAGGTGGTTTTAATTTTTATTTTGTAGTTTTAAGATAGATTAGTTTCCTTGAGGACAAGCCAACATCTATGTTTGGGGGAAGACATACAAAATAAAAATTTTTCAGATCTGAATTTTTCTTTCATATATTGGTATTGTTTGTGTCCTTAGCAAGAGTAATTAATTTTTCTAACCTTAGGACTTTTTCTCTGATGATGCATGTACATACTTAGTTTAGGATTTAGACTCATTGACTTTCAACTCTATTTGATTGGGCTGTAAATATAATTGTGAACTGGTTATTTTGACAAATGCTTTCAGAACTTGTGATTATTGAACTGACTTTAGCCAAGTGAGTTTTTGAGCCTATTGAGGGGAATGAAATTTTATTGAGATATTATGATTGTGACCCCTATTCGTTCATGAGTGTGTTCTCTTTGATAATTATGCTCTAGAACTTGACCGGTGAACATTTCTAAATTGATGATTGATTGCATGCATGAAAATGATTAAGACACCCTAGGTTGTATTTTTGAAGCCTTCAGATTATTGCATTGAAAATTGTTCCCTTAGTTTCCCACTTTGAGCCTCATAATGATATATGATTTTTCTTTGGTACCCTGTAATTATTGCATTGATTTTATTGTGAGTACCTTAGGAATTTTGGATGAGCAATTAAGTGGAATGTAATTCAAAAGAAAAAAAAAAGTGAAAAGTGTTATGTGCCTACTCCTCTTCCAATGAAAAAAAATGATGTAAAAAATAAATTGTATGAAAGTGAAAAGGAAGAGAGTAGAGAAATTAAAATTGAAAAGTGAGAAGAATAATAAAGTTGTGAATTGAGTTGTGATTCATTGTAATACTACTAGTTGCTCATTCATAATTTTTGAGGGAAATTTGCTTTGCATTTTAGCCCTTAGTTTTATCCCTTCTTTCTTATATCCCACCTAACACTTTAGCCTGGCCCCATTACAACCAAAAATAAGACCTTTTGATTTGTGCATGAATTCAATAATTTTAGTGGCGATTTTGGTCTATGGTCAAGCCTATGGTAACACATTATCATTGTTGAACTTGAGTGAATTGAAAATATGACCCTTATACACTTTTGAGAGAAACATTTGAGAGGTTGAGAGTGTTCACTAGTCCTGAGTTCTGATTGGGTTTGTTACTCTAACTAGTTTGTGATTATGTAAATAGTTTGTGATAATATGTGTTTGAGTCATGAGTCGAAGTCTTTGATGAGGTATATATATGTTGATTTAGGGAGTTTGTCTTTTGTTTAGAATTTTATTTTACTTTTGCCTGGGACATGCAAAATGCTAAGTTTAGGGGAGTGATTTGGGTCCAATATATAGTGCTTTGAGCATTGATTTGTGTAACATCCCTAATTTCAATCCTTAATATATTTATAAGTTTTATTGAATTAAATATTTGTTTCGTAAAAATGAATTATTTAGTTGTGTATTTTCATAAAAATACATTATGTTAATTGTGAAAGCATATTTAATCATATTTTAAAGTAAATTTATTTGAAAACAATTACCCTAATTGAAAAATATATTTCTCATATATATACTTTAAATTGCTTTTGATATCTTTAATATTAAAATTGTTTTAAGGACTTCAAGATCTTTAATTTTATGATCTTATACATGCAATTATTAGATATTCACATTTTTCTTATTATTAATACTTATTTTAGGTGTCCTTGTATTAAAAAAAAAAATAAATAAAAATATATAGAATAAGAAAAGAAAAGAAGAGGAAAACGTGTGTGTTGGGTGTAGAGGGATGAAACCCTCATCTCCTTCCTTCTCTAAGTGTTGGTCGCCGCCCCTTTCTTCTCTCAATCCCTCTTCTTCGTTTTTGACCCATAGTCCCTTCAAACCACAGATTCCATGCTCTCTCTCTGGCGCTAGAATCTCTCTTTCTCCTACGTCGGTCTCTCTCTCCTCAGTCCCGATCTCTCTCTTCCTCCCCAACCACGACCGCCGCCTCTAGTCTTGGACCCGCCGCTGCCATCCTCCCTCCCGACCGTCTCCTCCCTCAAAGCCACCACCTTCGTTGCTTGAAGCTTGCGATCGAAGGCCGAACCAGCTACGACGTTCGCCTCCTCGCTCCGCCACCTCTTCCAACCGCGAACCGGACGTAACCACCGCCGGCAAAGCTATCGCTTCAGACCTTGTTGTGCTGCGTTGATGTTTGAACCATTTGGGACCATTGGTTGTGAACCGGATCTGAACCGAATCGACGCCGGTATCGCCGTTATCGTGACCGTGCTTCAAACCGGATTAGAGTGGAGCAAGGAAACCCAGTAAATCCCCTCGGTGGCTTCAAAAACCATATTTGAGGGTTTATCTCTAATACCTTTTTAATTGCTTTATGTTGTGTTTTAATCTTAATACTAATAATGATTTTTTTTGTTATTGATAATAATTATTTAGTATGAAATTGTTTTGGAAATTTAATTGTATAATGATTTTGTATTAAGTTTAAACCTTGAGCTTTAGTTCCAAATTGAAGGGGAGTGTGCCTATTTGGACTTTGGAAATTAATTTAGTTATATTTTCTATCAAAGGACACTCTCTTTCAATTCGGAATTCATACCGTCAAGTATCATATGCATTTGACTTTGTGAATCGTGATTAAAGCTATTTGATTTTAAATTATTTTGATAAGCATGTAGTTTCGAAAGTTAAAGTGTTTTCAATATGGAATTGTTAGTTTTTAAGCGATTTTGGGAATTGGAGTTAAAACTAATTATCTTTAATGAATTTTCGGTGAGTATGTAAGTTTCGGAAGTTAGCGTATATTTTTTTTAAGAGAAGTTATACTAGTTTAATAAAAAGGGCATGATCTTGCTTTTATGAGCTTGAGTCCAATAATTTTATGGTTTGGAAACATGTTTAAGATGCAATACTTTAAAACCAAAAATGCAATAAGTTAACTTATTTTGTTTTATGATTTTGAATCAAACCCAATACTTGTCAATTTTCGAAATGTCGAAGTTAATTTTTTTGATTTCCACTCCTAAATTCCTCGAAAGTAAATTTCTAAAGTGTTTGTTCTAAGGAATCTTGGATGGTTTAATTGATGAGTTGGGTCGGTTTGGCGTATTAAATTTGATTGTTTGATTTATATAATATGGCTAGACGACGAAGAAGCTCTAGAACCTGTCACTGCGCGTAGGCAATGGACCCTGGTATGATCGGACGTTATCGTGCAAAATGGAGGTGTCTAAGGAAAAGCAAGGTAAAGAGTGGGTATTAGTGGGTATTACCATACTTTGGGGTTTAGTTTACAATATGTATATAATGGGTACTAAGAATTGATTGTTAGTTAGAATATTGCACCATAGGGTAGTTAATAAATAGAACTTGTGAATTAAGGGTAATGGTGATGATATTAATAAATTGTTGATATGTGCTAATTAAATTATAAGATGTAGTGTCCCGGTATTGAAGGAACACCACGATGTGTGTTTGGGGTTGTTGCAGCTGGCGAGGGTGACCCCGGTCCTACGTATCCCCAGTGAAAAGGGAATCAAGCCACACGTAGTTCTTGAGAGTAGGGATGAGAGAACATACCTTAGCCCCTATAGCATGGTGGTTCTTATAGGGGAAGTTGTGTTGTGGTGCCTTACGGGCCTGTTCGGCCCAGTAGGGCTGACGTGGCTCTTAGAGGATAAGAAGGATGAGTTATTCACCCTTATCCTGTACTAGAGAGCTCATGCTTATCCTGTAGCGGTAGGATTTATTATTGGTTAACCCTACAAGCCCCCCAAGCTTGTATAGGCTCGAAGAGCCTGTGCTGAGCTTCTGAGAGTTGGTGGTGACATAAAACATTGTTTGCGGCTGAGAACTTTTTATTCGGAGTAGTGTCGTGGATGGTTGATTAGGACGTATAAGACTGTTCGCAGTCAAAGCCCTTAGTCGTGTATCGTCATGTACTGAGTTCAAAGTCGAATTTGGACTATTGTTTTTAAAGTCACGATGCTTTTAAGGAGACATCCTTTTATGCGCTTGCCATGGTGAAAGCCGAAAGGCTTGTGCCAAGGTATGCTGGCACGACTCAAACTGTTATTTGAGTTCGAGGTGTGCCAAGATTATCACCAATTGGATCGTAACGTTTACGAGGGATTGCTGTCGGAATGACAACCTTAGCCGAGGTGTATTCCTCGATCCGCAATGTATTTGGCCAGATATGAGCCGAGAGGCTAAGCCAAGTTATCGGGTCGCAATCCTCATTTTCACTTGTAGCCTCGCCGATCTGGCCGGCTAACCGAGATCGTGGGAAAGTGCGTAAGAACATGATCCGAAGTGAGTGAGTTTAACATATGTCCTTAATAAGGAAGGTAAATTATCAATTTGTTGCCTCATGGGATGTGGTGGTCCTCTTTGGCATGACATTTGATCTCGAGTAACTTATGCATCATATAATACCAGTATCAAGGTCGGCCAATGTCAGCTATGTATATGCCTCATCACATACTAGTCCCCTACTCGGTAAAGCCTGAAAAGGCTTGTGTCGAGTTCATAAGGTCTGTGAAACGCTCGGGACCAAAGTGGGCGAAGAAAGGTTAGAGTATCAAGATCAACTCTGTACACCCTCCTCTACCTGAAAAAGGAGATCGAGAAAGCTCGCAGAAGATTGTGCCGGGTATATAAGAATTGTGAGACATTTATTGTTGTTGTTCGAGGCACCCTCGGACTCGGTATAGGTCCGAAAGCTCGGTGAGAGGTTCTGAAGATGTGGTGCGAAGGCACCCAAATATTGCCGGAGCATCTGCTCAGGGCTTTACAGTTCTTCTCGGATTATTTTGTAGAGTCGGAGTCCGAAACTTCCCCGAAGCAGCGAACATCGTGTTCGAGAATAGCCACTCGACCCGAAGAGTTGGAAGCTCAAATTACTTTCAAGACTCAGAGTCCATTCTATCCACCGAGCAGTAAGCTTCATGGCCGAATAAGGTCACTCGAGTGGAAGTCATCAAAAGTTTATCGAGCTGATGAAGCGGCCGAGGATGCCGAGAAGGGAAAGAATGAAGCCGAGGAGGCAAGAACAGGTAGAGAAGCCAAGGACGACCATTTCCCTTGTCGGAACTGTTTTGTCAACTTCAATTGTTGAACCCCTCTTGAATCCGAGTAATTAGGGAGAAGGCAAGCTGATAGATCATCATAATAACAAAGCTGAAGCAAACTTTTACTCCATTTCATAACCAACCCCCTTACTCGATAAAGCCTGAAGAGGCTTGTGCCGAGTTAAGAAGTCCTTTAAGGTGTGATAGTTGTTTTCCGCCAATTAGATCGTGTTCACCCAAGCCTCTTTGAGAGACTATAGGATTCAGGTCTGTGTAGGCGAACGCTGAGCGAAGGTTGAATATTATCGAGTTGTGGGTGTGGAATCAGCATTGTGTGGTTCCTCGGAGATGCTGGGATCCGAATTAGATCACTGGGTGTTGGCACTGCGGACCGTTCTACCATATAGGTAAGGTCACGATGGTGCGCAGACCAAGGAAAAAATGATCGGCAACCGGTGTGAAGGACTTGAATTAAGTTGGGTCGTCATACTCGGACTCGAATTAACAAAGGTCATCATGCTCGGCAGATCCGATCGTTATGTTTGTACCTTTTTATGATGTACAAAAACAACGATTAGAATATCAAGTAATAGATGATATGTAATGACATTAATTAGCGAAGTATGAATTAATTCACTGTTAATTACGATTATTATCTAAGATAACACATGTCATGTGGCAAGTGATTCAATAGTAACACATGTCATGTGGCAAGTGATTCAATAGTAACACATGTCATGTGGCAAGTGATTCAATAGTAATGAATATGACAGTTAAACCATGAAATTGAAATAATATTAATGGGGTAAGGAGAAAGATCTTTCCCTGTCAGTCTTCGTGTTTAGACTATATCTGAATGTTGATATGCCCGGCACACTCTTGGCAGTGAGGCATTTCCTCTTTTATTGTTGGAATGGGCAGTTGCCTAGTATTCTTCATCCTCTTCCTACCAAAAACCCTGTATGCCGTTATGGACAAGTCATTGTGTAGCACTTGTGTGAGCAAGGTCGGGATCCCGAGGAGGGATCTTGACAACGATCGTCTGTTGGCTCTAAGTGACCGTGAGAGGCAAGGGTGTCGTGGAAGAGGGTACGAGGATGTTGTAGGCTTTGGTTGTGTTATTTGAAGCGGGAATCCGAGTAGTGATGTTGAGGTCATAATCAATGATAAATTGAAATGGTGACAGTAAGCATGTGTAATAGAGGAGACAGCCATGTCATCGTGAGATTTTGCCAAACCCTGTTGAAGGCGCTGTAATATCAGATCTATTTGAAGCGGGAATCCGAGTAGTGACGTTGAGGTCATAATCAATGATAAATTGAAATGGTCACAGTAAGCATGTGTAATAGAGGAGACAGCCATGTCATCGTGAGATTTTGCCGAACCCTATTGAAGGCGCTGTAATATCAGATGCCAATCATGACTGAGTAGTCTAGCACCGATTAATTTGAGGATATCTTTGGCGGTCGGAAGCTCGAAATGGGCCTTTTAGAGAAATGGGCCATCATAATCGTACCTCGCATGTGTAAACAAAATTAATAATTGGTAATCGTCGTTATTTAACAATTTATAACAATCAAATAACGATAATAACAATTATTGGCAAAGATACGACGTATAATATCGGTATAGAGGTAGTATGATTTAATAATATCACACGTAATAAACATAATAATGACAATTATTGAGGTTAATACCCTCGTAAATCATAGAAGATTGTCTACGAAAAGAAGCATGATTATAAATATATCACGCGTTATAAAAATAATAATAATGATGTTAGTAATCGTAAATAATAGATAATGACATTTATTGTGAAGAATATTTTGCATCATGTCATGTATCTTAAAAGAAAGAAAGATAAAATGATCATATACTATCAAATAATAAGAAGCATATTATGAAAATAATTAGCAAAAATATTTAATTTTAATTCTTCAGATAATTACAAAGAGCATATCAAGATACTCATTTAAATTAATCGTAATTACGTTGAACAATAGCAGGTAGTCAAATAGTAGCATCATGATATGAATGATGATATGGCAATATACATGATAAAAATAAAAAGACTACTTCCCTGGATTTGAGGCGTGAGTCAGTCTTGTCTTTGTTGATGAGGCGGCTCCTTATTTGAAGGTTGAATTTTATTTGGGCCTGTATCAATTAAGCCCATATAGTTTTTTTTGTTTGGGCCTGTATCTCTTAAGCCCGTATAATTTTTTTTGTTTGGGCCTGTTTGGCACGTTTAGATTGGGTCATCTAGACCATTTACTGAATAGCACGGATCATCATACATGTACCTCGCATATGTATACGAAATGAATAATTAGTGATCGTCGTCCAAGCTTGACAATTTATAAAAACAATAATAATAATTATTGTTAATTAAATAATATGTAATACTAGAATAGAAATAATGATGACAATGTTAATTATCATGATGGCACAAATAATATTTTGACTAATTAATATATGTCATGAGCAGTAACCATTTCGGATGATTAAAATGCAGAGCACCAAGTTCAATATGAATTTATCAAGAAAGAGCAAGGGAAAGCATTACTTCCCTGACTTGGTGGAAAAATGTATCCAATTTTTTCCCTTTTTTTTTGTTTTAGGCCTGCGGAGGCCCTTATACACCACCATATATTTTTTAATTTTGGCCTGTGTTAGGCCCATATTACTTTCAAATAATTTGGGCCTAGGCCCATTAGGTCTTCTTCTGCATCCACGGAAGCTGTTGTGTGAAGGTAACCCCTCAACAGCGGCGCAGTTCCTTGCCACGAAGACGACGGCGGTTGGCCAAGGGGCCGAAGACCACTACAGATGGTGCGGTTTGCACCGGTGGCAGTGGCGGTGGTCACGATTGATTGCGGGTGCGGAGGGGCGCACAAGCCTCATGGTGGTGGCGGCGCGAGCACAGCTCGTTGGGAGGGGCTCCACCGTGAAGATGCGGTGACGGTGGCGGGGTTGATCCTCTGGTTCTGGTTTTCTTCGTTTCTACTTCTCAATCCCAACACCTTGACGGCGATGGTCTTCAGTTTATCATGAGACCGGTGGCAGCCTTGAGAGGTCGTGATTGAGAGACCACGAAGACCGAATAGAGGTGGTTCGTTGAGGCCTTATTTGTGCGACGTTGACGGCAAGGGAATTGAGAACAACCAGAATTGTGAGTCTCTGTCCTCGGCCTCAACGTCCAGATTCACGGCGGTGGCGGCAATGCAGACTCGGGTCAAAGTTAAAGAGGACCCCGATCGAACTCGTCCACCTTGAAGGAGTTAAGAGCCACCATAGGACAGCAGCGATGGCCGTGAGCCGCACCGGCAGCACCTCCATGGGTAGCTCCTTCGTGAATAGCAGCAGCCACCATCGTTATGGTCCAACACCAGCGGCAAAGAACAGCACCAGCGACCATGGGTGAGATGGGAAGGCACCGACAGCAACGGCGATGGGTGTTGTGGTCGATCCGTGTTTTCGAGGACCGTGAACCGCACTCGCAGCACCGGCACCGTGATGCACCGTGAATAGCCACCAGCAGCAACACCCATGCTTTTTTTTTGTTTGTTGGAATGTGGATGGGAATCGGAATTTAACGGTTCCCACAGACGGCGCCAATGTAGTGTCCCGGTATTGAAGGAACACCACGATGTGTGTTTGGGGTTGTTGCAGCTGGCGAGGGTGACCCCGGTCCTACGTATCCTCAGTGAAAAGGGATGAGAGAACATACCTTAGCCCCTATAGCATGGTGGTTCTTATAGGGGAAGTTGTGTTGTGGTGCCTTATGGGCCTGTTCGGCCCAATAGGGCTGACGTGGCTCTTAGAGGATAAGAAGGATGAGTTATTCACCCTTATCCTGTACTAGAGAGCTCATGCTTATCCTGTAGCGGTAGGATTTATTATTGTTTAACCCTACATAAGATATAATTGTGATGATTTGATAATGTAAATGTGTAATGTTGTGATTAATTTTGAGTAATGGACTTGTTGAAAAGTTAAGTGGTTTTCTGGAAAATGTATTGGTTAATATGATTAAGAGGGAATGTTATTATAAACCATGAAAACGAAATGTACCCGGACGCAGTAAGACGTGACCGCGCATGGGTGCGGATGCAGTAGGTCGTGACCAGGGGAGTATGAAAATATACCCAGACGCAGTAAGACGTGACCGCGCATGGGTGCGGACGCAGTAGGTCGTGACCAGGGGAGAATGAAAAGTAATATACCCGGACACAGTAAGACATGACCGCGCATGGGTGCGGACGCAGTAGGTCGTGACCAGGGAAAAGAATGAAAAGTAATATACCCGGACGCAGTAAGTCGTGACCAGCACGTTAGTGCGGACGCAGTAGGTCGTGACCAGGGACAAAATGAAAGAGTAATGTGAATTTAATGGAAGAGGATAGAATAAAAGACTTGATAGAAATATTGATTAAGAACAAAGCGGAAATAATTGGATGATGAAACCATTGAATATTTTGTGAATGATTAGTGATGTGTAGGACATTGTTATATTGTGATTGAATGCTAGTTATGTTTGGCTTAGTATAGCATTATGTCATAATTGGAAACTGCTTCCCCATTTTATGTGTAATGCTCACTCCTTATTGTTTCCACAGGTACTGAGGGTTGAGCTTGCAATACTATTGGCCGAGCAGGACTACACTCCACCCCGTGGAGTGTTGTAAAATTAAGTAGAAGAGAGAGTTGTTTATTATGTAAAAATTTAGTCTTCTTTTAGTTTGTTATATTTCATTCGTGCAAGCCCTGAATATGTTTTATTTGATTAGCAGGGCATGGAAATTAAACTAGTATGTGTATAAATATTTTCTAAACTGTACTGGTTTGACTGGTGAAAAATCTAAATTTTTGGAAATTCGAAAAAAACAGAGGAAACTCTGCCGGATTTTTATCGAAATTTTCAAGTCCATATTTTTGTAAAACTCAATTTAATTAAATATTTGTGAGAGTGTTACATTTTGGTATCAGAGCAGTTTCTCCTCGGCCTTGGAGTGTGGACTCACAACTCCTGTTGCGTTACTCACCAAGCAAGTAACATGTTATTAGAAATAGATTTGGTTCATGATTTAGTTAAGTATTATTGCTAACATAATGATAGGGGTTGTCGCGAATTATAGCATAGTGAGTATCATTGCTAGTATGATAATAGGAAAAGCTGCGGAGTTTAGTGCGGTGAGTATTCGAGACTCTTTTAAGTTTTGTTGGAGCTATTTAAGAAGCGTAGCGAATAGTGGAGATTTCTTTATTGTTTATTTATATGATCTGAAACTTATTTTACAAACCTGAAATCTTGTGGAAAACAATGAGTCATATTTAGAAGTGGATGAATTACGAGACTAAGGATAACAATACCCCAACGGGCTAGAGCACTAATTTGCTACCCCATCGAGAGGAAGTGATCTTTAGTTTCGCGCCAAGTAAACCAATTCTAAATGCGACACGCAAAACAAGGTTTCAACGTTTTAAAACTAATAGGTTGAGTGATTAGAACTTAAGTAAGACGAGAATGGTCTTATCACTAATGTGGTGTATGTTTGAGCTTGATCACCTCAAGTATACATATATTGGGAGATATCACCATCCTGTCCTTAAGTTTCCGCGAGTATTTTGGGAAATTAGGAAGATCCCAAATTTAGGAGGATTAAAATTCATTGTTACAGGTCTCCGTATGCGTGGACATTTTTGGATCAAAATTACGCAATGGAAGTGTAGTAAGAATTGTCTAGCATTAAGACAATAGTTTTAGCTAGTTCACGAATTCTAGTTAGTTATTACAGTTTGTTCGAGTTCGTTTTGCCTAGAATAGTAAGTAAGGAACCTTGAGATAGTACATAGTGATAGTCTTTGGTCTACGCAAATAGGTGCTTAACACCCTAGTTGATAAATGCTATGTGTTGATATGTGTTTACCTAGACGGATAATTTTAAACTTTAATGATACCTGCTATTGTTTTACAGGTGAATGTTGAAACTATTTGGAGCATAAAACTATTTTTTTAAACTTTTTTATAAAATAGTGTTGCTATCAAAAGATTGAGCGGTTCCAAAGTATAATAATTTTAAAGTCAGGAACCATTTGATATTTAAGTGTGATAGTAACCAAAGTGAATTTCAATGTTTTGAAAACTGAACTTAAAACGAATTTCCCTGTTTTAAAATAGAATCAGAAATCCTTCCAAATTGAATTCCAAGTCACAGGGTAAATTTTAAGAAGTTAGTAAGGAAACCAAAGATTCTTAATTAATCAGGTGGTGAAGTAGTTCATTGTTTTAATCAAACCACACGCCGATTAAATAGGAACCTTTATGTGCGACAGAAATCGATTTGGAACGAAATTTAATTCTCAAACTCAAAGTTAAAGGGAATGTAACTATTTCAATTTGTGAAGAAGTATCAAAATAAATTTCCTAGTCAATAGCATATTCCCTTTCTCATTGAGCTTGCCAACTTGGAGAAGTATTACACTTCTTCATCGAAGTTTCCACGAAGTTGGATGGAAGTAATCCTTTTTGAAAAGACATGATTCGTTTGCAAAGCTTGTTTTCAGAATTTCATACAAGTTATTTATCAAGAAAGTGTAAATGTTTAAAGACATGATTCTTTAATGTCTGTACTCAGGATCAAGATTTTTTGTCTATGGTAAAGGAGGATTGGGGGACTGATATTGAAGGGTATGCTCAATATAGAGTTATGAAGAAGCTAAAACTCCTGAAGCAACCTCTAAAGGAGCTTTACACAAGAGAGTATGTCAACTCAGTTTTGCAAGAGCAGGTGCTAAGGCAGGAATTGGATTCAGTTCAATCTGAACTAAGTGTGAAGCCCCAGGATCCAGAACTTCATCAGAAGGAGAAAATCCTATACGGCAGATACATGAAGGCTTTGAATGATTCTATTTCTATTTTACAACAAAAGGCTAAAGAAAGGTGGGTTAAGGAGGGGGATCAAAACACTGCTTACTTTCATAATTCAATTAGAGCTAGACAATACAGGAATCGCATTCTAAGCATAATTTCAGCTGATGGACAGTGTATTCAAGACCAGTAGGGAATCATGAATGAGTTTGTGAATCATTATACGAGTTTGTTTGGAAGAAAAGAAGTGTTGTGGTCTCTAGAGGACATAGTTTGCCAGAATGGTCCAGTTCTTAATGTTGAGGAGCAACTGGCTCTTATCAAACCTTTCTCATGGAAGGAGATTAGACAGTGCATGTGGTCAATTGATAAGGACAAATCACCTGGTCCTGATGGCTTTGGATCAGGGTTTTTCAAAGCAGCCTGGGAAGTGGTTGGGGAGGATTGTTGTTTGGCTATTGAGGAATTCTTTGTTACAGGTAAGCTTCTAAGAGCTTGGAATTATACTGATTTAGTCATGATTCCTAAATGTGAGAATGCTACTACAACTAGGGATTACAGACCTATAGCCTGTTGCAATACTCTTTACAAGTGTATTTCTAAATTGTTATGCATGAGGCTCAGAGAAGTTCTGCCTAAGTTAATTAATAACAATCAAACAGCTTTTGTGAAAGGAAGAAGCATAGTACACAATGTGCTTATTGTGCAGGATCTTATGAGACTGTATAGAAGGAAGAATGTTTCAGCTAGGTGCTTATTGAAAATTGATCTAATGAAGGCTTATGACTCACTAAGCTGGAGCTTTATTAGAGACATGATGGAGGCTTTAAGATTTCCTAGTAAATTTGTTAGCTGGATTATGGTCTGCATTTCAACAGTGACCTTTAGTATTGTGATCAATGGGCAGCACTCTCAACAGTTTAGAAATCATAGTGGCATTAGACAAGGAGACCATATTTCTCCTTTGTTGTTTGTCATTGCTATGGAAGGGCTTTCAAGAAGATTACTGGCTGCCACAAAGGAGCAATGGTTCAGGTTTCACCCTCTTTGCAGAGAGTTGAATCTTGTTAACCTCATTTTTGCTGATGATCTAATGACCTTTTGTAAAGGTCACCCTAAGAGTGTCAGAATCATTATGAGGGCTATGCAGGAGTTTTCTAAGAATTCAGGGTTACAGGCTAATCATGATAAGTCTCAGATCTATCTGGCTGGAGTGAAGGAGGCTTTTAGAAGTGAAATTTTGGAATGCACTGGCTTTAAGGAAGGTTCTTTTCCTTTTAGGTATCTGGGTTTTCCAATATCAGCCAAGAAATGGTCAATAGCTACTTGCAAGGTTCTCATTGACAAAGTATCTGCTAGATTGAATAGCTTGAAGACATGACACTTATCCTACCAAGCTAGATGTGTGCTTATTAACTCTGTTCTTCTTACTTTGCACATCTATTGGGCCTCAGTGTTCATAATACCTAAGGCTGTCCTTAAGGGGGTTGAGAAGATTTGTAGGAAGTTCTTATGGGGTGATAAACCTGCTGGAAATGTTAGTTGGTCTAATGTTTGCAAAGAGAAGAGATTTGGGGGTTTGGGATTCAAGAATTCTATTCTGTGGAATCAAGCAGGCCTTGGGAAGCAGATTTGGAGCATCTCAAATAAGGAAGACATTTTATGGGTCAAATGGATCAATCAGATCTACTTAAAGAATGAATCCATATGGGAAGCTCAGCCTCGTCAAGATCAAGGTTGGCACTACAAACAGCTCCTAAAAGTCAGAAATCGCTTGGCTCCAGGTGTTGCTAATGATGTGTGGAGTAATGAGGACTACTCAATTGAGTCAGGTTACAGGTTCCTCTATGGGCATCTTGAGAAGTTCAAGTTCTACAGAGTGGCTTGGAATTCGATTTCAATTCCTAAACACTGCTTTATTATGTGGCTAATGCTTCATAACAGACTTAGTACATATGATAGATTGCAGAGATTTCTAAATCTAAGTTCTACTATGTGCCCTATGTGTGAGCTACATCCTAAATCGAGTGAACACTTGTTCTTCAAGTGCAATTGGAGTAAGGAGCTGCTTACTCTTCTTTCAAATTGGTTGTGTATTCCATTTTTGAGCTGTGATAGCTCTAAATGGGTTAAATGGGTAAACTATGGAATAAAGGAGAAGACTTACCGGAAGATTTCGCGAGCTCTGCTTGCGGCGGCAGTGTACGAAATTTGGACGGAGCGGTGCCGGAGGGTGTTCCAAGGGAAGCAACAAGATCCAGAACGAAGATGTAGAGTTGTGCTTCGTGAGATTGCATTGAGGATATCAACTAAGCTGAGTGAATTTACCGCATGTCAGAATGAAGTTGTGGTTCAAAGAATTTTGTGTTTTATTTAGTTCTTGTAGCTTTTCTTAGTTTTAGTAGTTTTGCTTTTGGGATTTTACCAATGAACCCTTCTTAGAAGGTGGCATTGGTTTTTGTAAGTGGTAAAGTTTGCAAGTTGGTATTAATAAAAAAAATTTATTTACCAAAAAAAAAGTGTAAATGTTTCAAAGTATGAAATAACTGGTATGATTGAACCTTTTACTAAGATTTACATGAAACCAAATATTTCTTCATCTAGAAAGAACCTAGATTTTCCAAGACTTTAATTTTATGATTATATAGATGCATAGATGTTTCTTTGGAATTGTTTGATATTCAATGTTTATGTATATCGCTAAATGATGAATGAATATGTTTTGTTTGGTTAGGAAATATATGCTAACCCATAGGTATGTTGTTGTGCTTATGAGTTAATGTCGGTCGGGAAATTAGGGTTTTTAATATATTGGAAAAACTGAACTTTTGAACTAGGGGATATTTATTTGATCTAAAAGGTTTTTATATGAACATTCTAAGGTTGAACCCAAGTTTTAAGTAAAACTTCAAACTGCTTGGAGCAAGTTGATATTTTAAACAAACGTGATGTTTCTTTTACAAGCAGATCTGATAGTTTCGGTGCTTCCTATGCTGCGAATGCAGGTTAAAATTTGGCTTTAACTTGCTCCGATCGGTCTGAAAATTTTGTACAACCTTTAGGCTGAGTATAAGTTTAGTCCCTTTAAATTTTTATGTCCCTTGGAGTTTGTTTACTACTTTTAAAGAAAACCTGATTCAGGTTCAGCCAGTGCCATTTTCGATGTTTGACAAAGTGGTTGTAAGATTAAAGCTAAACCTAATGAACTCCGATTGACCTTAAAATTTATCACGACGTTCTCTTACATGAACGGACCCTATTGATGAAAATTTTTATAACTTTTGGAATCGAATTGATTTTTTTTTAGAAAGTGCATTTTTGTTACAGTTATGTGGGTGGTTGATTTGGGACTGTAGAACAAATCATGAAAACCATATTTTCTCACATCCTTTTTGAATTGATTTGTGGAATGTGTGCTGATTGTCAAGAAGGTGTGTGTGCAGGTTTAAGCCTAAACCATAGGGTTGATTCAGGTAAATCAGTATTATGTTAGGAGGTAGTAGAGTTTTCCTTAGGTTAATGTCGGCAATCATGTGTTGATGTGAAGGTTATTGAGCATGTTTAAATTTTGATTGATGTTTCTGTAATAACTGCTTACTTGAACAATGATTGTGCTTGATTAGGACTTAGGATTAGTACCTAAGTTGTATGTCCTTAGGTAGTATGTCCTTTCCAAGTGGGGGAGTGAACCCGGAAGGAGTTAGATATCATAGTTAGAGGCCCTGTTTAAGTGATCGTCATTCATTCTTTTGAACCAATCGGAATTTCGGGGACGAAATTCTCCTAAGTGGGGGAGAATTGTAACATCCCTAATTTCAATCCTTAATATATTTATAAGTTTTATTGAATTAAATATTTGTTTCTTAAAAATTAATTATTTAGCTGTTGTGTATTTTCATGAAAATACATTATGTTAATTGTGAAAGCATATTTAATCATATTTTAAAGTAAATTTATTTGAAAACAATTACCCTAATTGAAAAATATATTTCTCATATATATACTTTAAATTGCTTTTGATATCTTTAATATTAAAATTGTTTTAAGGACTTCAAGATCTTTAATTTTATGATCTTATACATGCAATTATCTGATATTCATATTTTTCTTATTATTAATACTTATTTTAGGTGTCCTTTTATTAAAAAAAATAAATAAATAAAAATATATAGAATAAGAAAAGAAAAGAAGAGGAAAACGTGTGTGTTGGGTGTAGAGGGATGAAACCCTCATCTCCTTCCTTCTCTAAGTGTTGGTCGCCGCCCCTTTCTTCTCTCAATCCCTCTTTTCCGTTTTTGACACATAGTCCCTTCAAACCACAGATTCCATGCTCTCTCTCTGGCGCTAGAATCTCTCTTTCTCCTACGTCGGTCTCTCTCTCCTCAGTCCCGATCTCTCTCTTCCTCCCCAACCACGACCGCCGCCTCTAGTCTCGAACCCGCCGCTGCCATCCTCCCTCCCGACCGTCTCCTCCCTCAAAGCCACCGCCTTCGCTGCTTGAAGCTTGTGATTGAAGGCCGAACCAGCCATGACGTTCGCCTCCTCGCGCCGCCACCTCTTCCAACCGCGAACCGGACCGAACCACCGTCGGAAAGCTATCGCTTCAGACCTTGTTGTGCTGTGTTGATGTTTGAACCGGTTTAGGACCATTGGTTGTGAACCGGATCTGAACCGAATCGACGCCGGTATCGCCGTTATCGTGACCGTGCTTCAAACCGGATTAGAGTGGAGCAAGGAAACCCAGTAAATCCCCTCGGTGGCTTCAAAAACCATATTTGAGGGTATATCTCTAATACCTTTTTAATTGCTTTATGTTGTGTTTTAATCTTAATACTAATAATGATTTTTTATGTTATTGATAATAATTATTTAGTATGAAATTGTTTTGGAAATTTAATTTTATAATGATTTTGTATTAAGTTTAAACCTTGAGCTTTAGTTCCAAATTGAAGTCTTATTAATCCTATAGATGTCCCAGTGAAAGTTTTATTCACTTGGTTGATATTTTACTATAGGAGTCTCAATGGGGTCATTGCAATAACCACCAATAGGAGGCTATGCCCCAATGGATTATAAATGGAATAATTAAAGACTTTCTATAACCATCACAAAGTGGCTATGCCGCTGATGGCTCTTTTTCTGAAAATATTAGCACCAGTTAAGAGAAAAGTTAAAGATGAGATTAATGGATTGAAAGATGGAATGATGGACTATGTCCTTAATGGAAATGATAACACATTGATAATGAGGATTGGTAATGGATTATAATTGCATTCATGCATATGTTATGCTCCAGCTTGTTGAGGTGTTAATACTAGTTAAGCTGGGCGGAGGAAGTCTGTAAGTCGCGAAAGGTCGAGCGGAGGAAGCTCACGAACACCATTTTCCTCCATGTTGTATGCCCCGGGAAAGGATTCTAGATAAACATATATCATTCCATTAAAGACAAGACTAATGCTAAAATTAAAAAGGGATTGACTTATGTTTATGCATTTGTAAAACTGCTATTACTTGTGTTTGTTGTTTTTAGCCAATGTTCGTTATCATTCGCTTTAACGTGATTAGCTATGACTTACTCCCTTGTTGCCCTTGTAGGTAATGGAAATCCTGTCTTCCAAGGGGAAGAATAGTACTGGAAAGGGATGCGAAATTCCCTTTCCAATGGTGTTGTTTGAAGAACCATGCTCTGGGTTACTATTAGCATATTAAGTAACTCAGAGTCTATTTTGTTTATTTATAGTTTGAACTATTGTATTATCAAATTGTAAAACTTCTATGCTTTATTTGGTAAGGATGTTATGTATAAGTTGCTTCCGCTTTTTGAAATGATAAACTTATTTTTGGCGAAAAAAATTTTCTCTACTTTATTTATAAGTAATTAAGGGTTAAATAGTTGGGTTGTTACACTTTACATGCATGCATGAATCTATGGTTTAGAAAGGATGATTAGTAGATAAGATTGAAGTTTTGAGAAAAGGAAATGATTTCCCTTTTATCTTGAAAGAAATGAATGTGGATTTGGATATAGGAAGAGGAAAAGTTAATTTTAAGCTTTGTTTTATGATTTGATAAATTAAGTTTGAAAAGTGTTTAAGTGATTAAATGAGTTTTAATCTTAAAAGCAAATCCCTCTATGTTCTTTAATAAGGCCGAATGGAAGGTGAAATGGTTTTGGTTTCCATGTGTTATGTTGATCCTATTTAATTGATTTTAAGTTAAAATGTTTGATATGAGCTCATTAGAAACATGATTAATCCAAGTAATTTAATAAGTTGAAAATATGCCCTCTTATTTTCTTGACAAAACCGAATGCTATAAGAAGATGAAATGATTTTTCTAAAATTGTTTTTAGATTCTATTTGGTAAGTTGAGAAACTAGAAGTGATTGTTTGCGATTGCAT
Organism: Crotalaria pallida; assembly: GCA_037953625.1. NCBI lineage: Eukaryota > Viridiplantae > Streptophyta > Magnoliopsida > Fabales > Fabaceae > Crotalaria > Crotalaria pallida. The sequence goes on from CM075653.1 coordinate 34,227,532, forward strand.
ATTTAAATACATGTGTTTTTACATTGTTAAAGCTGTAACGCCCCAAATATTAAGTCCATTAAAAATACGGGATAACAAAAGCATTTTCCATAAAGAGTGTGAAAACCAAAAGTACTTTTCATTAGAGTGTAAAGCATATATAATACAAAACCCCATAAACCCTTTTTTACACCCAGAGCATTGCTTCACAACTCGATCCTTCTGCAAAAGGATTCGAATGATGAGACATCATCCTGGCAGTTAGAGTAGTTTAATACCTTAAAGTAAACTTGTTACATCATTGAAAACACATCAAATCATATTGCATGCAAGTCTTATACATCAAATTGCATAAAACCACATAATTCACAACTTAACATACAAAAATCCAAAATACTCAATTAAGTCATGAATTCAGCATCAAATAAGCTTGCATGCATCTAAACAAAGTTACTCATAACAAGGATTGAGCTCAGATTGGCCTCCAAGCCATATTCCCATTTCAACTTATGCCCTTTGAGTCTCGTGGTGATTCATCTTAAATTCCAACACATTTTAATCTCATTCTAGTAAATGGTAAGCTTCTCTCTTACCTTAGAGTCGTGCTTGATTAGTATAAACACTGGTCTTTGCAAGAAATCCACAGAATCGACAAACTCTACTCTCAGTCAACAGTGTCCAAAAGGTTCCAAAGATCAGAGATTTTGGTGCATGCAAAGGTCATAAAAATTGGGGGAAATGGTTAGGTTTACTCTATGCAACATGCACTAAAGGATCAAATGATTTTAAGACCGAGAAAGTGTGTGCTTACCTAAATCGAAGTCCAAAACAAGCTCCAGGAATCAGGAATAGAGCTTGACAGGTTCAACACTCTTTCTTTGCAGGCTTCATTCTCTCTACTCAAGGACTCTCAAGTCACGAATCTTATATCTATGAGAAGCTCGTGATATGAACTCCACAACGGTGTATAATTTGTTTATTCAAATTTAGAAACCAAGAAGAACAAAGAGAATGAACACAGCCTCAGCATCAACACACTTAGTAACCAAATGACCCCAAATTGATTCACAATATGGTCTTATATAGAGAAATTGAAGTTCCATGCGTGAAGACACGTTGATTGCACTGAGATTTGAGTGGGATTCGTGGCAAAATTTGGATTAATCAAGTGATTACTCATCAAAATGCACTAACCCTAAGTTTATGCACATTGTCTAACTGGTTAAAGGGCATGGCTAACCGGTTAAATTATGAAAATTTTCAAAAATTCATATTTTATTCACTTTCCCCCCAACAACCTTTCTAATATTACAATTAGATCCCAACCCAAGGACTAAATTGCAAAACTTGTATTTTTGTACAAAATATCCATATATAAATATATCCTATATTTTTATATTCCCAACACATAATGTACAAAAATGAAAACATTCCAAATAACTTTAATTAATTATAAATAATTATTATAATTAATTTTCTTATTATTCGGGAAAATAAAATTAGGGGAGTTACAACAAAAGGAAAATAATTAAATGGAAATAAATCAATAATATTGGAAATATTTTTATACAAATATAATTAAAATTTATTAAAAATCTTATCCATTTATTCTTCACACTTGTTTTAGATTTATTTGGCCTTAAAAGAAAGTGAGTTCAAATGTAAATAAATAGATATAATCGTACCATAACGATTGAAAGATAATATCTATTAAATACCTTACCATTTATTATGATACACAGTCAAATATCAATTTTTTCTATTTATCTTTTTCTTAGGCCACTTGGCCAACTCTAATAAATATAAAGATTAGATATATCAGCTTACAAAATTAACCTACATTAGTTCTATTCCGAAAATAAGATGATTGAAAAAATATTTTCATTTTCACTTTTCTCACTAATAATCATTCACAAATAACTTATGTCACATATCTATCATAAATATTGATTTCAAAATTGTTTTATAACCTCATATAACATTATATGCCTAAAAAATGAGGTGTTTGGATAAACATTTTTCTTGAAGTTAAGTTTGCACACACTAGGTGCCAACTCTCTATACAATACACCCTCCCTCACTCCTCACTCTTCACATAAACGCTCACTATGTGACACACCCAAACCACTCACTATCTTCTTCCTTCCAAAAACTACTAGTAATTCTTGTTCCTTTGAATTAGATAATTAATGATTTAATCCTCCTTAACTCATTAGTATTGTAATTAACTCATTTAGAAACAAGAAATGATAATTAATTAAAACTTAAGGATTATAAGAAAGGAAAATACTTGTTTTCTTCTTTCAGGTCCTAACCGGTTACAAAGGCTCACTAACCGGTTAGAGACAGCAGACCTGAAAGCAAACCAGTTTAATTCCATTTCTAAACAAGTCAAACCTCCAAGTCATCACTTCTAAGTTCATGCAGCACCTAAGGCATAATTATAATATGATTCAATTATATTAACAATGAACTATGACTCTAATAGCTTAAGCTTAAAACAACCTCAAAGCATTGAGACTAAGGCAAAGACAAAGTCTCTAGTTAAACATCAAATCATTTCCTGTTATATCAGTATCAAATTCCATAAGGTAAGGACATGAATCTAATGTTATAACAAGACTTATTTATAAAAAGACTTTATCATATTAAAACATACATTATAAACTTTGAGTTCATTAACATGGTCCTATATGAAAGCTTACCAATTCGTAATAATTATCATCACTTCTTAATTTACTTACTACAAGTTATTAGTTAAATCGCTAGTTTAAACCTAGGCTATACCAACCCTTGTTGATTCCCAAACTAAACCTGAACAACTAATGCATGCTATCAGGCTCTAACCGGTTAGACTGACTCCTAACCGGTTAGATTATGCAGTCTGAGAACAGAACAGGTTTCTTTTACAACTCAAACCAATTCTAGATTCATTTCTTTCCTTAAGACGACTTAAGGTTCATCCCTGCATGTTATTATATTGAGTTCCAATCATAGACCAAAGACATTAACACTCTATTCACTTAACTCATTAAATATGACATAAATCCTATCACACTTATAACTTGAACTTATGCTAAACCTTCTCAAGTTCCAAATATTAATTTAAGCCAATTTCAAATAGAAAACAGAAGGTTATTAAGCACTACTTTCAAATCCAAAGAGAAAGTATTATAACTCAAATAAGATGTGTAACCAATGAACTCTTCATGATTCATGATTAGCTTATTAATCAATTCAATAATACCATTAAAGTATCATCATAAATCAAATTCAACATGTTCATATGAACATAGAGTGATTCCAAGTTATGGAAGTTAATCATAATAAACTTAATTAGCTATTTTCCCCCTTTTTCTCAAGTTCTAACCGGTTAGAATTGCCCACTAACCGGTTAGATTATGCAGGTCCTGAGAACAAACTGCACTTTAACATGTGCAAACCCATTCCACACTCATAATTAATCTTTCAACCAGACTTGAGTATCAACTAACACATCTTTCTTCACTTGTTACAAGACTTATTTCACTTGCTAACACAATTCATATGCATCAATACAATTAATTAAGTGATCAATCAAGCATTTCTCTTATTAATTTTCATCATACACAACTTAACATAAACCCTATGATTCTTATCAAATAACATAGAAACCTCCTCTTTCAATTAAGCCTTAATTTCAGGTTATTAAAAATAGTGACCATGTAACATCCCTTATTTTTGTCCCAAGTTTTATGAGGAAAACCAATAGTAAGCCATGGGTAGGAGTTAAGAGTAGTGTCTTAGAGTTAGAATTTGTCAAAATAGGAGTTTTCAAAGGAGTAATCGATTACCTGCACGGTGTAATCGATTACATGCTCTCTGGTGAAATCACACAAAAGTTGCATTAAAAGTGATGGATTACTTGGGCAAAGTAATGGATTACTTGGTGTTTTTTGTAGATTAATCGATTACATTGAAGGAGTAATCGATTACTTGGCCTCTGAAAATCATACTAGAATTGTTGCATCAAAGGAAGTAATGGATTACTTCAAGTAAGTAATCGATTACTTTAGGTCTGATGCAGAAAAAAAATAAAGGCGTTAGAACCATATATTTGAAGCTTCTCTTAGAAGCTTTTGTTTCTAGCCACACATCTTTTCCTTCACCAAAATAAATAAAACAAACCCTCTCTCTCTCTCTTTCTTATTCATACGTCTTTCTCTCTCCCTCACTCCCATTCTCATTCATTCATCTCCCTCCCTCTCATCTCTCACGGCCTCCCTCCTCCTCCCACCAAGTCCATTTGTTGCTCTTCTTCCTCCTCAAGCCTCTAAGGTTTTGTTACCCACCATCCTCAAGCGCACTTGGTAAGCTCCATCTTTCTCTCTCCCTCTTCATTTTCGGTTTTCTCTCTCTCCTTCACACAAAACACCATCAACCACCATAAACCACCCCAAATCCTTCTTTCCAAGCCTTTACCCATGAGACCCATCTTCTCCCTCAAGCCCTCTCTCTCGTGGTTCTCTTTCTCTCTCCAAGGGTTTTTCTCTCTCCTCCAATCTTGAAGAACGGAGTGGAGATCGGTCAAGAGAATTGGAATCAAGGTATATCTAGGGTAGAATCAAGGTTCTTGGAGCTTTAAGTTGGCTCTCTCTTCCTCTAAGGTAAGGGGAGTCTCTTTTCCACATTTCGGGTTAGGGATAGTTAGGGTGTATAATAGGATTTGAGTTTAATAGTTAGACCGGGTTGTGGGTAGCAAAATGGTTTTGATTTAAAGTTGGTTTAGGGGTGATATGTATGATTATGGTTGATTTTATATTAATTGAATCTTTTATGATAAATTCCCTTTTTATGTATATTAAAGTAGGAAGTGAAGAACCCTAGTGAGTTGACTTAATATTATCTGTACTCTAAGACATACCTGAGTATGTCGACTGATTTATTGTAATTGTTGATCATGGGATATTATGTTAATTATGTGCTAAGCTTATTTTATTGCGACAATGAGTATGTGAATATTTGGAAAAAGGTTTATAATTATTACTGAAAAAGGTTTTTACATGAGTATTGGTTGCGTAATTTTGGGTTTTTGATTTTGAAAGTGACGGATGTGAACATTGAATGTTATTTGTGATTATTTGATCAGTTGATGGATGATGTGTATGTTGTGCTTGACTTTTTGTGAATGAGTTTTGATATGGAATAAAAAGAAATGCAGTGTGGTTGATCCTTGGATGCCCCGGCACTAGGGGTGAGCATGGGACGGGTTGGGCTTGACCCTTACCCGTCCCGAAATGTTGTATGGGTCAATTTTTCAACCCGAACCCGTCTCTAATTAGAGAGGGACAAGGTAAGGACGGGTCTAAAATAGGACGGGTCCTCATAAGGACGGGTCCGGGTTCACCCGGGACATGGATGAATTACATTAAAAAAAAAATTCAAACCATTCAAATTTTGAAATTTGCATAATCTTTCTAGAATTTTATAACTAACCACAGGAAGTATACTAATACTAATATAATTCCTTCAACAACAACAAAGTATAATTCTATAATTCGTTACTCACAGAAGAGAAGAATTCGCCACCATGCATATTTCGTTCATCCTTTTCCAATAAGTATAAGAAACTCTTGTATAACAAATGGAACCTCCTAACAACTTGGCAAGTTCATACAGTATGTATGTATGTATCTCACACGCACCGTAGTATACTTTTAGTTTTAGTGTTTTAGTGTTTTATATTTTTTATTCATGTTTTAGTTTTTAGAAATAAGAATAATAATTATAATTAATATATATATATATATTTAATTAATTAATTATAAGTCCGGGCCGAGTCCGGGTGACCCGGGCATGAACCCGAACCCGTCCTTAGTAAGACCGGGTCTGTCCTTTTCTCACTCGGGTTTGTCCCTTTAAATGATTGAAGACGGGTTTGACCCGACCCGAACCCACCGGGTTGGGACGGGTCTCCGGGTAGGGTCGGGTCATGCTCACTCCTACCCGGCACACTAGGTGCCCTGCTAGGTGGTGAATTGCCTGCTAGGGCCTAATTGCCTGTCAGGCGAATTGTCCATTAGGTCCTAAATTCCCGTTAGGCTTCGGTGCGCCAATGGATCAATACACTGCATAACCACCTGAAAAAGATTATAATAAACTGTGAATTGGAATTGATAGGAATGGATAATTAATGGAAAGGTAATTAATTGGGTTGTCCTAACGGGTGATGCCTAATGGGTGTCTAAGTCCTGACAGGTGTAAAGTCCCTAGTAGGTGCCGAATTGCCTAGCAGGAGGCTAATTCCTAGTGGTGCAAAAATAAAAAGAGAAAGAGGAAAAAGGAAAAAGAAAAGAAAATGAAAAGAGAATGTGGTTTGTATGTTGTCCTCTGACCGTGAGGAGACATACAATGTATATGTGGGTATGTTGGCCTCTGACCGTGAGGTGACATACAGTATTATGGAAAATGGAAAGAGAATGAATATGGGAATGTATTTGAAAATTGTTAATAAGTGAATGTGATACATTTTGTTAATCCATGGCTTGATTTAATTATTATCCTTGAGTTTTTATTATATACCTTTTTACTATCTTTTAATCCACTGTGTTGTGAAAAGGTCTCACCCTTAGTGGTTAACATTTTAGGTGATTGCTAAGGAGCTTGTGGATCAGAGTGACGCAACGGAAGACTGGGAAAGAAGGAAACTTTATTTTTGGGTGCTACTATATTGTAAATGAATGCCCAAAAGTAATTGTAAACTTAATTTGTGAAAAGGAATTTGTAAGTACAACATTTTGATTATAGAGTTTTACGTACTATTTTATAAATAAAATAAGGGTGTTACATTTATGGTATCAGAGCAGTTCTTTCATCTCGACCTGAGGGAAAGTAATCTCGATCCCGCTGCGACACTCTCATCTCAAGCTTCCTGACCAGAGGTGAGACCCATACAAGTGAAAACTTTTAAATGTCAAGTGAATTTGTATATGTTTGATACTATTGTTGAGTATATTTGAAATGAACTGAATAGGTTTATGTTTGCATTGGGAATACTGAAAATTGACAACGTAAGAGAAATTATTCAAAGAATTGGATATTTTGAGTATTCACCCAATTGCAAACAAGAAACCTAAGTGATATGAACACGATTAGTCGAGAGCGTAAATGTTGAGTTTTTGGACTAATCGAAAGTTAAAGTTTTATACAAAGGAAATCTGGTTAATGCCAATGCATTCGAGAATGTAATACAGGAACTCAATCGAATTGCGAGGGCTACTACCACCGATTAAATGTAGTGTTGGAAATGGCCAATCCGACATTATATCTATCGCGAGGTGAAGTCACCGAAATTCAAAAGTTTGTGCACTATCGCGAATTTGTAAACGATTTCCTATGTATGAAACCTTAATGCCAATGATATGCTTCTCCTTGTTTCGCTATGTTTAATTGTTTATGATTTGAATACATGTGTTTGACAAGTAGCTTGGTATCAAAGTAGTTGGATGGAGATTTGAAATGGAACCATATGGATTTTATAAGTTAGGGTCTCGATGCTAATCTAACCAAGTGATCAAATTCACATTGATTAGACTAGTAATTGAGAGAGCGAAAAAGAATGCTTAAAATTAAACTAATGGTTAATTCCATAGCTAATCTCGATTCAAACAATTGTGACGCCAAGTGTGTGACGCCAAGTGTGAAATAAGCATTGAGTACTGATCAATTGAATTTGAACCGCTGAACTACATCAATTTGATTTGCGAGTATAAAAGGATTTTTGCCTAACTTGGGGAAAGCGGTTCAAACTCAATCGAAAGGTTCTCGAAATATGTTCATACGCGGAATAGTTTAGCATTAAAGTAAGCGGACGGAAAATTAGAGGTGGAACCAGGAGAATTAAAATGATTTCTTTCCTAATTCTAATCTAAACGAGTGATTTAGTTACGTCAGTTAGATTAGAATCCATGAAGAACAATAACAACCTTTATATCAGATTAATAGTTGACTCCACCACTAATTTAGTTCTGATAACTTTAACACTAAATGAAAGATAAGTATGGAGTCCTATCAATTGAACTTAAACCCCAAGTGACAATAATTAGATTCTTGAATGACAAGAGATTTTACTCATTCAGAACCAAGGGTTTAAATTCAATCGGGAGGTCTTTGCACAAGTTTTGGATTAGGTCCATAATGTTATATGTGCATATCTATATGTATATATATGTTGAATTACTTGTATGTGTGTATGCATATTGCACTTGATGATATAGCTATAAATACTAGGTGTTGTGCTAAATAATCGTGGTGTATACGCGTGTTTTATGGATCATGAAAATTTTGCCTAACACTATTAAGCTATTTGCTTATTTGTATATGTAGATGGCCACACCATGGTACTAATATTTCTTGGTTGCTATAATATACGGTTGTTGCATTTGTGTGTTGGATATTTTTACAACCCAAATTATTAAACATTTTTGCAACATGATTCCAAACCATTTCTAAAACTAATTGCGTTGCAATTTCGGTTCGATTTCAAAAGGCTTTTCGATACAAGGGGAACTCCTATTTTCAGACTCAAGATTATTTTGTATATTTGAATGAATATATCTACATAAGTGCATATACCAAAAAGTTTATGTTATGATTGAGATGGATTCAAACTTTCGAAAATGCTTGTGATGTCCTAGACGGTGAGGTCCTCCAAGGTTAGGGAAGAAGACCTTCAAAGGAACCTCTGTCTAGGGTTTCTGTGTGAGGTTTGGTGGGAGTCCTCAAGTGGCTAAGGAAGAAAGCCAAGAAGTAACCCTAATCACTGGTGTGTGAGGGTGATAATTAGGGTTAGAGGACATACCTGAGCCCCTTGTAGTACAGAGCTACTTATAGGGGGGCTGGTTGCCCTAATGGGCTTGCTTGAGGCCCAAGTAGGGCCAGCCTGTAATGAGCTATGAGTGGATGAGCTGTCCTTGTGGATAAGGTGAGACACGTCATCCTGTCCTTGGTATCGGACTCTAAGGGAAGTGTCGGACTCTAGGAGGTGTCGGACTCTGGGTGGTGTCGGACAAGGAGGTCGGACCTTGGTAGGAGGATGAGGTCGGCCCGTGCCTGATGTCTGTTCGGCCGTTGAGCTTTGAGCTCGGCCAAGCATACAGGGGGCTTCCTGAAGGGTCCTTAGTGAGGGCTTCGTGGAGCTCGGCTAGGCCGAGTCCACCACATAAGCCCCCCAGCTCAGTCAAGGCTATTCGAGCCTTGTTCCGAGGTCTTGGTTCAATTTCTTTTCCCAAGTCCACCATATAAGCAGCCGAGTTCACCACATAAGCCCCCCAGCTCGGTCAAGGTGATTCGAGCCTTGCTCCGAGGTTCTAGGGAGTTCGGACGATGGGTTGCCGAGAGTTGCCGAGAGCTGGATCCAGCTATCTCTGACGTCCTTTCACTGTGACGGAGCAGGTTTGAAAGCTGTCCTTTCACCTGCTTCGAAGTGACGCTTGCTTTTCCAGATCTGACACGTGTCAGAAATAGCACCTAACAAAGCGTCGTCATTACTGCGACATTGCTCGAGGTGCGTGATTCCAGCTATTATGCGCCACGTGTCTTACTGTGTATGGCTTCATGTTGGGGTGGGCTTTTTGGGCCAGGCCCATAGTTCGAAAGTGGACGGAAAACGGCGGTTTCTCTCCTTCCACTTTCACAAAACTGCTACTCTCTCTCTCTCCCACGATTACACTTTCTTTGCACAGAACGCTCCCTCTCTTTCCCTGAATTTCTTCCTTTTCCTCACACAAATTCCTTTCTCCCTCTTCCTCCATAACTCGATTCTCCTTCCTTCTCTAAACCGAATCCGTGCCTCCCTTTCTGTACTTCCCTTCCACTTCCACTCTGCAATTTCCAGTTTCCTTCGCTCCAAGGCTGCTTCAGGTAAAGCTCTTCTCCCTTCTTCCTTTTCGTCTTTGCATTTCCTGGCTTTCGAGGGAGGGATTAAGAATTTTTGGGTTTCATATTTCTGTTTGTGCATGGGGAAGGTTGATATTTTTTGTTTCTATTTCTGTGAAATGGGGTGTTCTTTCTGGGTTTAGGGGTTTTGATTTTGGGGACTGTTCTTGGGGTTTTCGGGTGTTTCTGGGTTTGGAGTGCATTAGGATTTGTGGAGGGTTTTTGATTCGTGTTTTTGTTTTGATTTTTCAAAAAAAACCAGAGAAGTGAATTGGGGAAGTATGAGTAGGGAATGGTTTAGGAAGTGGGTAGGGGTAGTTTCCCTGTCATCCAGCAGTAGTGAGGAGGAGGACGACTCTTCCTCCTCGTCCTGCTCCTCCACTGAGGTAGACGAGGCGCTTCGTCGCCAGAGGGAGTATAGGCATATGTATGAAAAATGAGTCCTGGAGGTTGATCCCATTGACGTCGTTTATCCTTGGGACTGGAAAGAGCAGAAGGAGTGGGTACGACTATATGCTTGGGCCGAGTTTGTTGACGGTAGGGAGCGTGCCGACTTTGAGAGGCTGGAGAGAGAGAGGATGTATGAACGGGGGGTACCTGTGGTAGAGGGGAGATGCTCGCCTCTCGGAACAACTTCGAGGGGATTTTCTGGGGGGTTATTCTTTGTAACCCGTAGAACTAACACCGAGCTGATACCTCTTATGAGTATGGATTTTCTCGGGAGATGCCACTGACACCTCTTATGAAGTTTTCCCTTGTTCGGCAAGTGATAGTATATGCACCCGAACTGATAACAACTCGTTCTTTTTTTATGCCGACTTGATCCATAACCTCGGCGTATGGTACAAGTTTTTATTTCAACTTGTAGCATCCGTATGGAGTCCGAAGTCATTTATATGCAAGTTTTTCCCCTAACTTGTTGCACGAATGCGAGTTTATTTAACTCGTTGCATATTTATTTATTGGATCTCGGATCCGAGCTGCAATCAGTTAGGAGGTTATTGAAAAAACCTGTTCTGAAAGATGCAAGTGTTTGGGACTTGTTGCATATTGTAATTTCTAGGCAAGTTTTTATTTCAACTTGTTGCATGCGCAGTGTGTCCGAGGTTGTTTTTTATGCAAGTTCTTTGTTCAACTTGTTGCATAAACGTGAGCTTTTATTAACTTGTTGCTTACCTCGGATCGGAAAGGTTTTTCTTTTACTTGTTGTATCCGGAATGGATCGACGCTAAAAAGAACATGATAAGAGCATTTAATCGGATCTGAATATAGATAATTAGGCTAAGCTCGGAAGACTCAGTAAGTGCAGTAACCTTATAAGTTTTCCTCTGAAAAGAGGTACTGTGTATAAGTTCATACGATAGGGATCTCGGATCTACCCACCTTAGCCGAGGTGGGTGCCCTCATCCCCGATGTAAAAGAGGTTGTTGAGTGAAGCTATGTGAAAACATTTCACAGCAAGCTGTACTTTATCGGGTGTCCCTTGTACATTGTGCATATGAGCTGATCTTATTTACAAGATGTTGACTGTGCATAGCGCCATGCAACATTTAGGTGGCTAGTGCTAAATGAGAAGCTAGTACGTACGTATATAAAACTGTGGCACTTGAGTAAGGGCAAGTTTGTACCTTTTCATTAATCGTAACGGGGAGTACATTGCTTTTCATGGAAATAAAGTGAGTATATCACAATGGAGTAGGGCATGAATAGAACATGACTGGTAAAAGCATGACCAGAAACTAAAATGAAACTTAAACTTAAACTTTAGCTGAGGATGCTGGTGACTGCTGAGGTAAACCTAATTGAAATAGGTTCTCAGTGTTGCAGAGTTCTGGAAATTCGTGAGCTCGGTTCCCCAGAGTATGTTTCTGAAATGCCTCTGTTGGGGCCCTCTTGGTCCCGAGTACATTTTTAGGAGGTCCTTTTCTCGGCCTGGTAGTGCTCGGCAGAGGAGAACCGATGAGAGATGCCGAGGAAATTGTTGGCAGTACTGCAAAATGCAGATTTTTTGATCTTAAAATACCAGAGCTCGGGACTTTGGGGAGCTCGGCCTAAGGAGTGAATGGGGAACTTGCTTCGGCCCTCGTCCCGGATCCATATCGAGCGGAGGGCGGAATCACCAACAGTTGGATAAATGAAAAGATTCTCCCCTTGTGGAGGGCCGGAGATCATAAGAATCGATGGGAGCTGCCAACCCTTCCCCATGAGGGGAAGACCTAAAAACATCTCGTTTGACCCGAACGTCAGCCAATAGGACTCTCCCCTTGGTCAATGTCGGGTCAGTAAGCTCTTTCTGTTTCTTCTTTACTTCCAGTAAACTCGCATTGTAGCAGAGTCGGGCTTTCACCTGGTCGGCTTTGATCGTGACGACCTTGTCGTCAGAACCGACGAATTTCATTGCTAAGTGTACTATTGAAATTACTGCCCCAAAAGCTTGTAGGCAGGTTCGTCCCAGTATCACATTGTATGGGGATTCAGAATCAACAACTAAAAACTTGATGATCTCCGTTCGGGCCGAAGGCTGCTTGCCTAGGGTTACCGAGAGGTGAATGGCTCCCAGGGGGCGAATTGCCTCACCTGTGAAGCTGATGAGATTGCCTTCAAATTGGACAAGGTCGGCTGATCTCAGTTTCAGCGCTTGAAATGTGTGAAGAAAAAGAATGTCTGCCGAGCTTCCTTGGTCGATGAAAACTCGGGCGACTTCGAAATTGCCGATCAACGCCGTGATCACCATTGGATCATTGTGATCCGGGATGACGTCTTCCATATCTTGGTCAGAAAAAATGATAGGGATATTCCTAGATGGTTTCTTACCAACGGGTTTGTGGTGAACAGCCAGAACTTGGTTGACGTACCTTTTCCTTTCTGCCCGCTTTTCTCCGCCGCCGGCAAAACCTCCCGAGATAGTTTCAAATCGGAAGTTTTCCGGTGACTTATCCAGATCTTGTACCACTACCATGTTTACCCGCTATGGTTCTTATTCCTTCTTTTCTGGGGACGGGTCAGCCTTGGCTTTCCCTTTGTCGTTGTCTAGGGTGGGGGACCTTCTTCGGCCTCTTCTTTCCACCGCTTCTTGCACATACTGCTGCAACTTGCCCCTTCTCACCATATCTTCAATAACATCTCGAAGCCAGGTGCACTGATCGGTATGGTGGCCATACCCATCGTGTAAGTTGTAGTATTTAGATTTGTCCCTGATATTGTTTTGATTTATGAGAAAAGGTGGCCGAGGTACGCTCCTGAGTTCAGTCTGCATGGTCTCTCTCCATACTTGAGACCTCGGAACCATCAGGGGGGGTGTAAGAGTCGTACTTAGTGATGTAAGGACGTCATCGGTCATCTTGCTGGCCAACGTGAGGGCGACCTCGGTCTCCTTGGTCCACTTTTCCTCCTCTATCATCCCTGTTTCCGCGAGGACGACCTCGGGCAAGGGCATTTTGGGAAGCAGCTTGAATGTTTTCCATCCTATTTGTAAGACCTTTGTTGAATTCTTCAAGATTGATGTATTTGTTTGATCTCTGCCTCAGCTCGGTCATATCTCTCGGCGGCTTCCCAATCAATGAGTCTTTGAATCCTCCCTCGGCCAGGCCTTGAGTCAGGAGGAGGAAGACCACCTCAGGAGATAGGTTGGGGACCGAGCTGGATTCGCTGTGGAACCTGGGCAAGTAAGCACGCAGTGATTCATCTGATTTTTGGGTCATTGTTGCTAGTGTGTGGTCCGATCTGGGTTGCACACAGCTAGCAGTGTACCTGTTGAGAAATACACGCTTCATTTCTGTCCAATTGTTGACAGAATTCTTGGGTAAGGTTGAGTACCATCGGAGGACTGGGGCCTGAAGAGTCATGGAGAAAGCTCGGCACTTGAGCCGATCTCCTCCACCATGGAAGTTGACAGCTCCCTCGTAAGAGAGGACATGCTCTTGAGGGTCTGTGAGGCCATTGTATCTGGGAATGTTGTTGTGTCCGAGGTACCCAGGTGGTGGTTCATAAGCCATGACAGCTGGTGTAAAAGGGTGTCCAGGGTGGGATTCATCCAGATCAGGTTGTTGCTGATCGGGGGGTGGTGTTTGTGTAAGTTGTGTGACAACAGTATGCGGTGTTGTAAAGGTTTGCGGTGTCAACGGGGGTTGTGTTGGTGGAGGAGGTGGGGGAGGAGGAAGTTCGTTTTGGGCTGGAGCTTGAACAACGGCTCGTTCAGCCAAACGTTGCATAGTAACTTGCTAAAGATCTGCGATGGCTTTGCCTTGTTGTTCTATAATCCTCATCTGTTGTCTCATCAAGGACAATACCTCTGCCTCACGAGAGAGTGAAGAGTGTCGTGAGTGAGAACGATGTGTGGTGCTGATAGAGTGGGCACTTTCGCCGCGGTGGCGGTGCTGCTCTGTGTTGGTTTCTCCGAGCTCGGAGCGTAGTTGCACGCGCCGACCTCCTCCCAGGTGCTGTGTTGGATTTGTAGTGTCTCCGATGTGGATGGTGTAAGGTCCACTGTGGGTGTGGGTGAACTGTGGTGGAGGGGGTGGTGGTGGAGGTGGCGGTGGAGGTGGAGGTGGTGGAGGGGAAGGAGATGGGGGTGGTGAGGACCTTGCTGCCCTGTTGGCCTCAAGGTGAAAACGCAAGTCCTCAGTTGACAGCACCCTCCTTGGGCGCCCCCTCCTCCTCCTCTGAACTGGTTGTGTCTCAGACATGGTAGAGTTTCTGGGAATGAAGTTTCTCTTTCCCCACAGACGGCGCCAATGTGATGTCCTAGATGGTGAGGTCCTCCAAGGTTAGGGAAGAAGACCTTCAAAGGAACCTCTGTCTAGGGTTTCTGTGTGATGTTTGGTGGGAGTCCTCAAGTGGCTAAGGAAGAAAGCCAAGAAGTAACCCTAATCACTGGTGTGTGAGGGTGATAATTAGGGTTAGAGGACGTACCTGAGCCACATGTAGTACGGAGCTACTTATAGGGGGGCTGGTTGCCCTAATGGGCTTGCTTGAGGCCCAAGTAGGGCCAACCTGTAATGAGCTATGAGTGGATGAGCCGTCCTTGTGGATAAGGTGAGACACGTCATCCTGTCCTTGGTATCGGACTCTGAGGGAAGTGTCAGACTCTAGGAGGTGTCGGACTCTGGGTGGTGTCGGACAAGGAGGTCGGACCTTGGTAGGAGGATGAGGTCAGCCCGTGCCTGATGTCTGTTTGGCCGTTGAGCTTTGAGCTCGACCAAGCATATAGGGGGCTTCCTGAAGGGTCCTTAGTGAGGGCTTCGTGGAGCTCGGCTAGGCCGAGTCCACCACAATGCTGTAAAAGGATAATCTGGGACTAAGAACTTTTCAATTACCATCCCCATATTTAAAAGTCCCAAATCCGTTTCAATCACAACAGCGACTAAAAGTATTATTTTCAGGATTTGCTTTCAAAATAAAAACATGACTATGTTGGTGTATGTGTATATCAATATATGTACATGTATACATTTCATGTTTAATTTGGATGGTTTCAAATTTTGCAAACGTTTTCAAATTACTTTCAAATTATGAGCTTTTGTGTTTTGTCCTAGGATTAGGAATCCTAGATAGTCCTTAGCGAGTAGCTAGGATTACGGGTCTAATTAGTAGCTATGAAATCCTAAGATAGATAGAATTGTTAATTGTGCATAGTGTGTCTGTCTGATTGACGCATGTACTTGATGTTTGTGAGTGAATAACATCATGATTGTTTGTTTGATAATATGGATGTTCAAAATGAGTTTAAAAAGGGTGCACCAAACCATAATCATTCCAAATGGATCGTGAGGTCGCACATCAAATTTTTATAACATTGTATGAAAAGGAAGGATTCTTAAGTAATCAAGGAGTGAATTAACTAAAATGTTCTCTTCAATCAAGTCACACTTCGATTAAATAGGAACCCTTCTTAGGCGACTCAAATCAATTCGGAATGAAAACTCAATTTTCAAACTTAAAGTCAAAGGGAATGTAATTGTTTCAACTTTTGAAAATGAATTAAATTAAATTTTTCCAAGACCAAGGCATATTCCCTTTTCTTTGAGTTTACGAATCTTGAGTGATCCTTCACTCCTTCATCTAGGCTCTTATGAAATTAGATGGAGGTAGCTCTTCATGGTAAGGTGCATGATTAAAAGTTTTATTGAATTTCCAAAGAATTGTGATTTTTGTAAATGTAAAATGGTTTTTCTAAGTGTTTTACTAGTATGGGATTTTCTTTTTAAATGTTAAAACCCCCATACCTAGTGATTGTTCAAACCAAGGAATTTTTTTAAGATGTATATGTTCGTGGTTAGGTGTCTGTTAGGGAAATCAGGGTTTTATATAAAGTGGAGAAACTAAGTTTTTGGGTTTAGGACATTTATTAGATTTGGAAAGTTTGGCCTAAACACCCTAAGGTTGAATCTTTGTTTCGTGTAACATTTCAAGGCAATTGGAGCAAGCTAGTATTTTAACTAAAATGAATTTAACGTGCTCCGAGCGGTTTGACAATTTTACGCAACCTTGGGCTAAGTTTAGGTGTTGTCCCATTAAATTTTGAGGCCAATTGGAGTTTTTCTAGTATTTTTAAGTGAATTTGATGTAGGTTCACCCCCGACCGATATAAAATTTTTACTAAGTGGTTGTAGGTGTAACACCCCGCAAATTCCTCGTATTAATTTAAAACACTAAAGAATTTATTTTTGAGAAAAGTTTTTTAAAAGAGTACTTTCTTAAATGATTTTCTTAAATTCACGTTTTCCAGATAATGGGTGATTTTAAGGAAATGATTTCCTGAGGTAATGTCCAAAATTTAGAAATTGAGTTTTTGAAAAAGTCTATGTGCTTGATGTTTTTATAAAAATATTTGTAATCTTTGCATGAATCACCTTATGATGAAAAAGAATTATTTTCTAAACATGCGTGTGTTCATATGTATAATACGTGCATGTGTATGTGTACAAGCTTAGGATTACATAAGATTAAATAAATGAAGGAAAATGAAAGTGTGTAGGATGTATATGTATATGTGAGTGTGTCGTGTGAACATGATGCCCTAAAAATGTTAATTGTGTGCATGCTTATATATGTGTTAAATGTATGCATTACCCATGATGTCATGCTATGTGTTGATAGGATAAACATGAAAAGGAATTGCATGTGAGTGTATGTGTGTGTGTGTGGTTCGACCAAACATAGGACTAGGAAGACCAAGTAGAGTACACTTCCTTAAGTATTAAGAAGGTGAAAAACAAATAGAAATAAGTAGGAAACTAGGGTGGTGAGTGTGATGATGGTGGTGAGACTTTTCTTCACCTTGTCTCCCCCACGACATGACCCCTCCCATGCAACAATATGACTAGACCCATTTGCCCTTAATCCCACACCTTGAACCGAGGCTAAAAGAGGAAATTATCCACCCTTGCCTTTGCCCTTAAAACCGTATGAGTGAGTGTTGGTTAATTGATTCATTTCCTTCTTCATTTCATTCCTTCCACAAACACACTTACTCTCAAGAGCACTCTCAAGCTCTTGAGACATAGAGAGAAAGAGAGTGAGGCCGTGAAGAGAGGAGAGGAGAGGAAGAGTGAAGGCCCAAACTTTTAACCCCCAAACATCCTTGATTTCCTTCTTCCACACACATCCTTCTTCAAAGATCAAGGAGAGAACTACCCATAAACCCTAAAAGAAGAGAGACCGAGGCAAACCCCAAAAGGAGGAGAAGAGGAGATTTGAAGATTTAAGTTAGGAATTAAGGTAGAGAGAGTTTTAATTGAATGATTTTGTGATGTAAAGGACTCTCTAATGGACTTTGTTTAATTTTGTGATGCATGTAATTATTTTTGAATGATCTTGAGGTCTAAGTGGTTTGCATGTTATTTTTGTGATTTGATCTTGAATATTGGTGCTTGGATGCTTTAATTTCTAACTTGTTCTTCACGGTTTGTTTGAAGATTTGAGTTTAAGCTTATGTTTTTGCTTTGATCTTCTTTTGCATGTATTGATCTATGGTTGATCTTTGAGAAAACATGAAGCTTGAATTTTGTATGTCTAATTTGAGTGTAAAGTCTTGATCTCTTGTATGCATGTCACGGTTTTCAAAAGAAAATAAACCTAACAAGCTTTAAAAATAATTTTAGTATAAGGAGAGTTTGAATCAAGATTTTGTGTGTGTGTGATGATGATGATTCAGTTGATAGTTTGAAAAATAAAATGATGCTTTTAAGTCTTGCATGATATGATCTATGAATTTAGATATTTGCATGTGAAAATAAAATTATAAGACTTTTTCTTTCTTGAATGTCATCATTCGGTCAACTCTAGGGAGAATAGGAAACCATGCTAGATCATCATTTCATTTACATGCATGTTGATTTTGTGGCCTTATGATCCTTATCTTTCTTTGCATGTCCTCCTTATGTTTTGATCTTGGATTTCTAAGAACCAATGAACTCATAAATCACCAAATCTAGAACTAAGTGATTCGGCCATGAGTAGAAAATTTAGGTCTTATGCTTTTAATTTGATCTAAGTGATTTCATGCTAATTCTATGTTTAGAAAAGTTAATTTAAATAGTGAACATGCTTTGATTTGATTTTTAACTTGACAAAAGCTTTGATCTTGTGTTGATCTTTGAAAAGCTTGATCTTTGGTGCATGTATGTGTTTTTGAACCCAAAAGAGTTGATCATTCTCCTTTGCATGACACGGTTTTGGATTCTTCTTAAACTCAAAACAATTTTTATCTTTGTTGTATCAATTGATTGATTTCATGCCTTGATTTACAAGATTTGGAAACATGCATTTGGTTTGGAATAAAAAGATTTTTATTTTTTTCTCATAGACCTCACGGTTTTACCAAGAAAATAAGAAAACAAGTTTTTGGGAAATGATCCTTGCCTTGATTCATGTTCTAGGTGCATGCATGATAGAAATTTAAGATTTTAACCTTGCTTTTGTTGGATTTGGCCTCAAAATCTCGAGAGGGGGGGTGAATCGAGTTTTATTATGTATTGAAAAATTCGTATCAAATTAAAAAAATTGATTTGAGATGGAGAGATTAAACGTTCGTAATGGATCGCGAAAACGATAGAAATATAATAATTGAGTAGAGCGGAAACGTAAAAGAATAAATATGCGGAAAGTAAAAGAGATATGGATAGAAAATCTTGCACCGGTGAATTTTATACTGGTTCAGCCTTCCCGTCGAAAGGCCTAGTCCAGTCCCCAAGCGACCCGCCTGAGAGTTCTTATAACCAAGCAATAGAGCCGCACCCTATTACAACCAAGAGCACCCCGCACACTACTAGGAACCTCCGTTCGCTAGGGGCCTCAATCACACAGCAGGGTTCCTCGCCCTACGACGTATCAAACGTCCAACTATGGGATTCTCTCCCTACCATTAAGGTTTAGAACGATTACAATGAAAGTGATTACAATAGCTTTTTGTGTTCTCACAACACGGATTCTACAATATGCTCTTATGATAATGAAAAAGAAGTTTCTCTTAGGATTTACTCAGCCAACAAGGTTTGTTCTTAAAAAAAAATAGAACAATGAAAACTAGAACTCTTAAAGAAGAAGAAGATGAAGAACGTGAGAATGAATGAATAATAATCACTGAACATAAAACTTGTTGGAGTGACTTTATTTAAAAAGAAAAACTCTTTTGAATCAAAAACGATTTTGAATTAATAAAACAAAATCAAAATAGAATAATAAAAGATTTGTAATAAGTTTTAAAATCAAAATAAAATCAAAACGATTTTCGAAATAAAATAAAGATTTGATTCTTAAAACCAAAAAGGAAATAATTCAAAATTAAAATCATTTTCGAATTTTATAAAATATATCAGAATCTTTTATATAAAAACAAATCAGGAAATAATAAAAATGATTCTGACACGTTTTTCAGAAAATCAAGAAGTAATCGATTACTTTAGGGAATAATCGATTATTTCTACAAAAATAGAAATTCTTAAATACATTTGAAAAACATGTAATCGATTAGGCTAAGAATAGTTAATCGATTACATCACTCTTGTTCATTATATGATGCAACTATGATAATCGATTACACTAATGAGTTAATCGATTATTAAGCCTCTGGTTTGCATATGATGCAACATCATGTAATCGATTACTACAAGACTTGTAATCGATTACAAAGCCTCTGAAAAATATGTGATGCAACAATTATAATCGATTACTTGACTGTTGTAATCGATTACTTTCATAAGAAAGTAACTGATTAACAAAATTCAGTTAATCGATTACAGCTTCTCTGATTTTTCTATGATGCAACAAAGTTAATCGATTACTTTGAGAGATAATCGATTACTCTCCTTTGCAGTCATATAAATATGCAGAGTTTTGTAACATCAATTATTTTCACTAAGGTGAAATGCAGAAAAACATTTTATATGCAGAAAACACGTTTTCTTCTTTTCTTCTAAAATGAAAAACTATGTTGGCTTTGTAACTTCTAAGTAAACTAGAACTTCATTACCTTACATTTGATCTAAGGAGAAGGTTTCTATTCTAGGCTTACTTGAGTCTTCAATCTTGAGACTTGACTTGCACTTGTGAGCTTGAACTTGAGTTGGCTTATTATCATCAAAAAATATAATTGCATTACTTTGAAGTCCATAGAGAGTTTGAAGCATGCCTTCCAACCAGCTTGACTTCCAACACTCACAAACAACCATTCTGATATGCTCTTTTATTATCTGCATCACAAGTGTTATACAAGCAGAAATATGCTTGCATGCCAAAAATGTTGTTTGTGGCTGGATGTAGTGTGATTCGTTTGAATGTCCTGAGGTGTTCATGGCTGTCCTAAGTTGTTCTATGATAAAACTTGAATTTTAAAGTGTTAATTTTAAGTTAATAAGTTATTTAAAGTAAAGAGTATTTTTACAATATTTTCGGAGTTTTATTAAAGTAATCTTGTAAAACTAATATGCTGTCCAGAATTACTTGGACGTGCTTTTTATGTTTGAAAATGTTTTCATATGAATTAAAGCCAAATTTTCAAGTCATGATCGATTGTGAGTCTATTTCCCAAAGCTTTTCCAACAAAGAAAAGACAATTATTAAACTAAGAAAAGATTTTCTCAAATGAGTTAATAACGTGAAATGTTTTATTTAATATGAGGAATGATGTAGAAAAGAGATTGGGGCAGTCGGCAGCCGGCAACCAAAAAGGATTCGAGGAGACGGTATGCATTACATTGTTGGACCTCAGGTGAGAGAGAAGCTTTCCTAAGACACTGTGGTAGTTATGTGATTTAGTAGGACGTTCTGTATCATCTCAAAGATCAGAACTAAGTGGCTAGAGTCAGTAGTATAAGTGGCAATTGTGTGATTGTGTGGCCACTTATACGAAGGTGACGAAGACCACATTGTTGTGTGATGTTTGTGTGAATGATAGCATGTTCTTATACATTTATTCAATTATGTCTTATGTTATTTATTGCTGTTATTGAAAATGAGTAATATGATGATGGACGTCTGTTACGTCCTGAAAATGGAAGCAGAGTAAATACGATTGTGAAGCAAAGACATAATGAAAGAGAAATAAAGAGTATAAATAAAATATGTAATGGAAAAAGAGAAAGAGTTGAGAATTGGGAAGTGAAATTGAGGTTAATAATGAGAACGAGCCAGAGCTGGGGAGAATGTTGTGAATGTGGATATGAGATGAGATTTGAGTGGAGCTGGGCTCCTTGGTGTTTGGTTTTAGTCTGGGACTAGTGTCGAGTTGAGCTTGCTCCTCCATTAGCGCTCAGCAAAGTTGAAATTTTTAAAAAGGTTACATATTCAGCCTCAGCTGTAGATAGGGCAACACTAGACTGTTTCTTACTAGCCCATGATACCAATGAATTGCCAAGAAGATGACAAGTACCGCTAGTGCTTTTTCTATCTACTTTGCAACCGGCAAAGTCAGAATCAGAATACCCAACAAGATTACAAGAAGAACCTTTGGGGTACCATAAACCCATATCAGTTGTGCCAGACAAGTATTTCATTATTCGCTTGGCAGCAACCATGTGCGTTTCTTTTGGATTCGACTGGAACCGAGCACACAAACATACACTAAACATGATATCCGGCCTACTTGCCGTTAAATATAGAAGGGATCCGATAATACCTCGATACTTTGTGATTTCTACGGATTTACCTCCTTCGTCTTTGTCCAAGTAACATGATGTGCTTATCGGTGTCGCTACTGCCTTGGCCTTATCCATGCCAAATCTTTTCAGTAATTCTTTGCAGTATTTGGTTTGACTAATAAATATTCCGTCCTTTTCTTGCTTTATTTGTAATCCCAGGAAAAAGTTCAGCTTGCCCATCATAGACATTTCGAACTCTTCCTGCATCATACTAGAAAATTCCTTGCAAAGGATTTCATTAGTAGCACCGAAAATAATATCATCAACATAAATCTGAACTAAAAGAATGTCCTTTCCTTTCTTTTTGATAAAAAGTGTGTTATCAACCTTCCCTCTTTCAAAGTTATTTTCCAACAAAAATTTGCTAAGACGGTCATACCACACTCTAGGAGCTTGTTTTAGACCGTACAAAGCCTTTTTCAATTTATAAACATAATCAGGGTGTTCATAACTTTCAAAGCCAGGAGGTTGACACACATAGACTTCTTCATTTATAAAACCATTAAGAAAGGCACTCTTTACGTCCATTTGATATAATTTAAAATCTAGAATACATGCAAATGCTAATAGTAGTCTTATGGCTTCCAACCTAGCAACAGGGGCAAATGTTTCCTCATAATCTATCCCCTCTTCCTGATTGTAACCTTGTGCAACTAGCCTAGATTTGTTTCGAACAATTAAACCAGCCTCATCAAGTTTATTTTTATAAATCCACTTAGTTCCAATAATCGAATGAGACTCAGGCCTAGGAACAAGTTCCCACACCTGATTTCTTTCGAACTGGTTTAATTCCTCTTGCATTGCCAAAAGCCAATGCTCATCAAGCATAGCCTCAGAATAATTCTTTGGCTCTACTTGAGAAACAAATGCAAAGAAGTTACACAGATTGCTAATAGAGTTGCGAGTACTTACACCTTTTGAGATATCCCCGATAATCTGATCTATAGGATGGTGTCTTGATGTTCTCCATTCCTTAGGCAAATCAGCGTTGAGTTCCATGGATTGTTCTTGATTTTTCTCCTCAACATTTTCAACTGAATTTCCATTGCTTCCGGAATACTCCTTCCTTTTGGCATTTGGCTCCACATCCTCATCAATGAATAAATCTCCAAGAATACCTGAAATGTCATTAACAGATACCTTTCCCAACCTTCTGGGATCGGATTCGTCAAATGATACATGAATAGATTCTTCAATAGTATTACGAGATTTATTGTATATCCTACAAGCTTTGCTCAAAGCAGAATATCCAAGGAATATGCCCTCATCAGCTCTAGCCTCAAAACTTCCTAGATTTTCTCTACCATTATTATGCACATAACATTTACATCCAAAAACACGAAGATGGGAAATATTTGGTTTTCTCCCCTTGTACAGCTCATAAGGGGTTTTCTTTAAAATAGGCCTAATCAAAACACGGTTCATAACATAACATGCTGTACTTACTGCATCGGCCCAAAAATATGCAGGCAAATTCATGTCATTAAGCATTGTTCTAGAAAGCTCTTTTAATGAACGATTTTTCCTCTCCACAACTCCATTTTTCTCTAGAGTCCTTGGAGCGGAAAAATAATGCTTAACTCCATGTTTTTCGCAAAACTTTTCAAAAAGATGATTTTCAAATTCTCCACCATGATCAGTTTTAATGGATGCAATGCTCAAATGCAATTGATTTTGAATAATCTTGGCTAGCTTTTTAAATTCATTAAATGCGTCATTTTTATGAGTAATAAAAAGCATCCATGTATACCTAGAATAGTCATCCACAATAACTAAACAATAATAGTTGCCACCAAAGCTTTTAGTTTGACACGGTCCAAAAAGATCCATATGTAAAAGTTCCAAGGGCCTTTGAGTTGAAACAAGATTTTTAGACGGAAAAGTAGCCCTTGTGAGTTTTGATTTTGAACAAGGATCACAATTTTCAGAAAAGGAAAAATTTTGCTTTGGCAAACCAACTACTAAGATTTTAGAAGAAATTTTATTTAAATGAGCCATGTGGATATGAACTATTCTACGATGCCACAACCACGATTCATCCTCTTTATATAATAAACATTTCGCATCATTTGAAGGAATTGAATCAAAATCAATAACATAAACATTGTTTATCCTGCGAGCAATTAGCTTAATAAGATCATCAATTTTTCCCTCGATAATACATCTATCAGAATCAAATATAACCCTATTGCCCTTATCACACAATTGACTAATACTTAGCAAATTGTGCTTTAGGCCCTCAACATGTAAAACATTTTCAATGAAAGGGTTAGGAGGTGTACCAATTTTACCAATTCCGATAATCTTTCCTTGATTGTTATCTCCGAAAGTGACATGTCCTTGGTCCTTAGGCACGAGATGCGAGAATTTAGATTTATCTCCAGTCATATGTTTTGAGCATCCGCTGTCCAAGTACCACCATGCCTTCCTTCCTTCCGGAGTAACCTACAAGCAAAGAATTCAAGGTTTCTATTTAGGTACCCATATCTTTTTGGGTCCTAGAGTGTTAGTATAGCCATAGTTTAAATCATGCCACCTTCTAGCTTCATTGTTCGGTTTAACGAACTTCACTTTTCGGTGTATGCATTCATGTGCACCATGGCCCTTTTTACCACAAATATGACATATAATAAGAGGTTTCTTATGATTACTAGCAGGGAAAAAAATGGTACTTAGTTTCTTTTGATGTCTACCGGGTTGATATCCTAAACCCGCTCTATTAAAGAAACATTTTTGTCTTCCTAACATCAAATTTAAAGTATTTCTACCTTTTGTAAATTTAGCAAGGGTTTCTTTTAAATCTTCAATTTCTTTAACTAAGTCCTTGCAGAATTTACAAGAAGAAGAACTAGCTTTAAGTTTAATGTCATTACACGAAGTGTTTGAAGAATTTTTTAACGTCAAATTCAGCTCCTTATTTTGATTTTTCAAAAAATCATTTTCTTTAGTAAGCTCTTTATTCTTTTCTAAAATGGAAGCTGAATTTTTCTTTTCTAGAGAAACCAATAAGGATAACCTCATCGATTCCTCATGTAATTCTTCAAATGCTTCTTGTAATTCATCATAAGAAAAGTTAAGTTCAGTATTTACCTCATTATCGTGAGCCATCAAGCATAGGTTGGCGGTCTCCTCTTGTTCGTCTGAATCTTCATCCGAACTTCCATCATTGTCCAGCCACGCCAAGTATGCTTGCTTTCCCTTCTTTGAACCTTAGGTGCCTTTTTCTGAATTCTCTTTCTTTTTCAGCTGGTAGCAGTCTGCTCTAATGTGACCAGGCTTGCCACACTCATGACATGTGATGGTTGAGCCTCCACTTTTATTGTTGTCTCTTCTGTTGAAATTTTTCTTCCTCAGAAATTTCCCGAACTTCTTCACCAATAGACCCATGTGTTCATCTTTCAGCAATTCTTTGTCCGAGTCACTATCTGGCGCAGGTGCTTCAGCCTTGAATGCCAAGCTTTTTACCTTCTTGTTTTCTTCTTCATGCTGAGTCAACCTTTTTAATTCACTTTCGTGTTCTTGTAATTTTCCAAACAGAGTTGCCAACGTCATTGTTGAGAGATTTCTTGATTCAGCAATCGCCGTCACCTTGGGTTGCCAATCTCTTCCCAAACATCTTAGGACTTTGTTGATGAGATCCTCATTGGTGAATTTCTTCCCCAATGTTGTCAGTTGATTTACAATCATTGTGAAAATTTTTTGGATCTCTTGGATTGATTCTCCTTCTTTCATTCTGAATAATTCATATTCACCGGTCAATGTATTGATTCTTGACCTCTTTACTTCCGTTGTACCTTCATGCGTGACTTCAAGTGTATCCCACATATGTTGTGTTGTCTCGCATGTTGAAATCCTGAAAAACTCATCATAGCTCAAAGCAGATGTTATAATATTTTTCGCTTTCAAGTCGTACTGGACTCTACGTTCCTCCTCCTCCGTCCATTCAGCCATAGGCTTTTCGACGGTGTTACCATTAACCACATAGGTAGGAACATAGGGACCATTTACAACAGCATCCCAAACTTTTAATCCAACTCCTTGAATAAAAATTTTCATACGGGCTTTCCAATACGCGTACCCTACCCCATCAAACATGGGAGGACGGTTAATAGAACTCCCTTCACCTCCAAACAGAGAGTTTGAAGCCATACTCTTGAGATGGTTAAGTCTTAACACAAGAGACTAGCTCTGATGCCAATTGTTGGATTTGGCCTCAAAATCTCGAGAGGGGGGGTGAATCGAGTTTTATTATGTATTGAAAAATTTGTATCAAATTAAAAAATTGATTTGAGATGGAGAGATTAAACGTTCGTAATGGATCGCGAAAACGATAGAAATATAATAATTGAGTAGCACGGAAACGTAAAAGAATAAATATGCGGAAAGTAAAAGAGATAGGGATAGAAAAGCTTGCACCGGTGAGTTTTATACTGGTTCAGCCTTCCCGTCGAAAGGCCTAGTCCAGTCCCCAAGCGACCCGCCTGAGAGTTCTTATAACTAAGCAATAGAGCCGCACCCTATTACAACCAAGAGCAGGGTTCCTCGCCCTACGACGTATCAAACGTCTAACTATGGGATTCTCTCCCTACCACTAAGGTTTAGAATGATTACAATGAAAGTGATTACAATAGCTTTTTGTGTTCTCACAACACGGATTCTACAATATGCTCTTATGATAATGAAAAAGAAGTTTCTCTTAGGATTTACTCAGCCAACAAGGTTTGTTCTTCAAAAAAAATAGAACAATGAAAACCAGAACTTATAAAGAAGAAGAAGATGAAGAACGTGAGAATGAATGAATAATAATCACTGAACGTAAAACTTGTTGGAGTGACTTTATTTAAAAAGAAAAACTCTTTTGAATCAAAAACGATTTTGAATTAATAAAACAAAATCAAAATAGAATAATAAAAGATTTGTAATAAGTTTTAAAATCAAAATAAAATCAAAATGATTTTCGAAATAAAATAAAGATTTGATTCTTAAAACTAAAAAGGAAATAATTCAAAATTAAAATCATTTTCGAATTTTATAAAATATATCAGAATCTTTTATATAAAAACAAATCAGGAAATAATAAAAATGATTCTGACACGTTTTTCAGAAAATCAAGAAGTAATCGATTACTTTAGGGAATAATCGATTATTTCTACAAAAATAGAAATTCTTAAATACATTTGAAAAACATGTAATCGATTAGGCTAAGAATAGTTAATCGATTACATCACTCCTGTTCATTATATGATGCAACTATGATTATCGATTACACTAATGAGTTAATCGATTATTAAGCCTCTGGTTTGCATATGATGCAACATCATGTAATCGATTACTACAAGACATGTAATCGATTACAAAGCCTCTGAAAAATATGTGATGCAACAATTATAATCGATTACTTGACTGTTGTAATCGATTACTTTCATAAGATGCAACAAAGTTAATCGATTACTTTGAGAGATAATCGATTACTCTCCTTTGCAGTCATATAAATATGCAGAGTTTTGTAACATCAAGTATTTTCACTAAGGTTAAATGCAGAAAAACATTTTATATGCAGAAAACACGTTTTCTTCTTTTCTTCTAAAATGAAAAACTATGTTGGCTTTGTAACTTCTAAGTAAACTACAACTTCATTACCTTACATTTGATCTAAGGAGAAGGTTTCTATTCTAGGCTTGCTTGAGTCTTCAATCTTGAGACTTGACTTGCACTTGTGAGCTTGAACTTGAGTTGGCTTGTTATCATCAAAACATATAATTGCATTACTTTGAAGTCCATAGAGAGTTTGAAGCATGCCTTCCAACCAGCTTGACTTCCAACAGCTTTATCATGATGATATTCGGCCTACTCATGCTAGCTAAACTAGGATTCCTTTTTCCAATGAAATGACTTAAAAGAAATGAGTATGTTTTAAGGAATTGTGCTAAAATAAATTGCTTGAAATTGTGTTGTCAACATTTATTTTCTAATCGGTTCTTTATTTAAAAAAATAAAGGAAATAAATAAATTAAATTAATCTTGCAAGAGTATTGTGCTTATATGAATATATGTGTGTGTGCTTATGTGTATTCGGTTAGGGTTAAAAGAAAATGGAATTTAAATGCCTAAAATAAAATAAGTTGATTCATGTGATTTAAATTGTGATGTTTGATTTATTTTCTTTGATTTCATTCGGTTATGTAGTTTAAATAGGTTTAGGGAGTTTAATTGCATGAATAAAATGTGCATGATGATTTTTGAGAAGGATATAAATTGTTTAAAGTAAGGAAAATAAATATTGATGTGTTTGGCATGAAATAAACTTAATTTAAATTGGTTTATGAATACTTGCATGCCTAAGTGTTTTATGCCGAGAAAATGAATTATGTGAGTTGCATAATTTCCTTGATGTTGATTAAATCATTTAAATGCTTCCAATAAATTAAGTGTCATTTGTTGTTGTTGTGTGCTAGATATGTTTGAAAAATATTTGAGTGTGTGAACGGTTTTAACATAAGTGGATTTGATCGTGTTCATGGCTGTCCAAAGGATGTTTTTATAATGTTTTCGGAGTTTTATTAAAGTAATTTTTTAAAACCATTTTGCTGTCCAGAATTACTTGAACATGCCTTTTACATTTAAAAATATTTTCATATGATTTAAAGTAAAGTTTTCAAGTGATAGTTGATTTAAGAAAAAGCCGGATCGAAAATAGTTATATTTTCAAAATTTTCCGACAAAGAAAGGAAGAGTGCTGAACTAAAGAAAGATTTTTATATAAGTCAATAATGTAAAGTGTTTTATTTAAATACGAGGAATGATATAGAAAAAGAGTTGGGTGCAGCTGGCAGCTGGCAGCGACAAGAATCCAAGGAGAGCACACGCATTTGATCACTGGACCTCAGGTGAGAGAGAAGCTTTCCTAAGACACCGTGGTAGTTAGGTGATTTACTAGGACGTTCCGTATCATCTCAAAGATCGGAACTACGTGGTTAGAGTCAGTAGTATAAGTGGCAATTGTTTGTTTTGTGTGGCTGCTTATACGAAGGTGACAAAGACCACAATGCTATTGTGTGATGTTGTGTGTTGATAGTATGCTTTTATTTAATTATGTTTGATAATGCTTATTGCTACCGATTATGATGAGTAGACGGCTGATGGACGTCTGTTACGTCCTGAACAAGAAAATGAAATGAAAGAGTTGAGAAAGCGATGAAATCGAAAGTAATGGCATAAAGAGAGAAGAGTAACGATAAAGGAGAAGAGGTTGAGTGAGAGAGAGATAAGAGTTGATTGGGGAAAAGAAGTTGATGATAATTATAAGTGTAAGATCCAGTGAGAATGTTTTGATAATGACAAAAGGTTTTTAACAAGCTACAAAGGTGTTGATCAAGTTCAAGCTCAACAAGCAACAACAAACATCAAGTGATGAAGAGAGAGCAAGCTCATGAAGACTTAGTTTGTATTTTATTGTAATATCTTTAGCCTCTCAAGCTTCTTAAGTCTTTTATTTGATGAGTTTGGGTAGAGTCTTATAGAGGGTAGTGAATCTCTATCAAAGGTCATGATTATATCATAATTTGAGTTTTCACTTAACCTAAAATCAATAGGTGGCTTAAAGGTTTGAAAGAAAAGGTTTAGTTTTGAGAAAACAAGTTTCTATGTGATTTTCACTGTCTTAATCGATTAAGACTATATCTAATCGATTAACATTTGAAAATCAACAGTGCTTAATCGATTAAGCAATGTATTAATCGATTAAGACCTGTAAACATGGTTTTTAAAATACGTTTTTCGCTTCTCAAAATCAGTTTTTAGTGCTACTAACTTTTGGGTATTCTATATAAACCTTTTCCTAATCATTGTGATTATTAAGCATCAATTATACAAAGATTCAAGCCACACTATTCTCTCTCACTTTCATAGATAAAAGCTTTCAACTTTTACATTCTTTGATCAAGAATCTTTGAATCTCTTATGTTGATATTTTCATAGCTCTTGAAAGAGATTCATAGGATTGTTATTGTTTTTCATTTGAGTTGTAATCATTGCAAAGAAGGCAAGCTATCTACAACAAAGGAAGACTTGGTGGTTGTTCATCAAGCAAAGTCATCTTGGAAGTCTTGTTGTGTTAACAAGCATTTGGAAGTCTTGGTGTGAGGCATCATCAAGCAAGTGGAAGACTTGTTGTGGGGATATCAACAAGAAAGAGAAGAGGTTAGATTAGATTCAATAGGGTTTCAAGGCAAGGGTGTGGAGTATCTCTTGTAGGCTATCAAGAAGGGAGTCTTGAGAGGCATTTACTTGTAATTTGAGAACTCTAATTCCTCATAGTGAAGAATCTCTCTTGGTTGAAGAGGGGACTGGATGTAGCTTTCAAGTGGATGAAAGTGAACCAGGATAAATCATTGTGTCGTATCTCTAAACTCTTAAATCTTTACATTCAAGTCATTTCAATATTGTTCTTGGTCAAAAACCGAGAAAAGATTGATTTTCATAATTGATTGAATTGAATCTTAATTATGTAAATTGATTTGGGGAAAATCATTTTCATAACCTAGGTAATCAATAAGAATATTGGTGTTAATCAATTCCGCTTTATCTCTGATCATACGTGTTAATTGATTGATTTTCGTATTTGATTGAAAAGTGATTTTTCCGTTTTAATAGTGATTAATCGATTAACTGGAAGTGTTAATCGATTAACTCAAATCTAGCTTTCGTAAATAATCGTTTAACTTGTTTGACTAATCGATTAATAAGTCTTGCTAATCGATTAAGGCTGAGAAATTTTGTAAAAATCATTTGTTTTAATTGTTTCGATTTGTTTCTTTCGAAAATCTTTCAAGGTTTCTCTAACACCTATTCAACCCCCCTTCTAGGTGTTCTCCTAGTGTCTCCTAGTTGTTTCACCCACCGATTGTAGTTCTTACAATAAGAACGAGCCAGAGCTGGGGAGAGTGATGTGGATTGTGGGAACAAGAGGTGAATTGAGTGGAGTTGGGCTCCTTTGTTTTCGGTTTTAGACTGGGACTAGTGTTGAGTTGAGCTTGCTCCTCCACTAGCGCTCAGCAAAAATGTGTTTTGAATAAGGGTTTTTGAAAAAAAGGAATTTTCGAAAAGATTCGTGAACAGAAATTTTTGTAAAGCGTTGTGAAAAGAAATTTTTGAAAAAGGTTTGCGAAATGAAGTTTTTGAAAAGGTTTTCGAATTGGGATTTTGAAGAAGCTTGTGAAACAATATTTTCAGAGGAGTTTTTATGAAATGATCTTTTGAAAAGTTTTATGAAAGAATATTTTTGAAACAACACTTTTGAGAAAGCTTCTTTGAAAGGATATTTTGAGAAGGTCTATTCGAAATAGTATTTTTGGTGAAAGTTGGTGAAAATAGATTTTGTGAAAATTTTTGGAAATGGTATTTTTAGAAAGTTGTGAAATTAAAATTTTGAGAAGGATGGTAAAAAGGATGATTTGAGAAATGAGATGTGAATCAATTGAGGTAGTCCCAGCTCTGAGCTATGTGAGAGTGGATGAGAGAAAGAAAGTGCAAAGTTAGTGGTCGGGACTCATTGAAGGGATGCACGAAGGGTGAGCCGATCATTAGGTTAATTAAACAGATAAAAGACTTTAAAAGACATTAACAGCGAACGTGGTAAGGAATGAGAGTAATCCGAAGTAGTGGAGAGGAAGGAAACATAAGTATCTGCGGATACTTAGGAGGAGATTGCATTAGGGGAGGACGATGACGGTGAAACGTCAAGAAGTCTAGAGTATTGTTCTAGGCAGAACGAATTCCATAAGTGGCGTACGAACGTGGTAGGGACTGGGTCCAATGTCGTGGTAAGTTCTGCATGCGCACTAGAACCATACTATCGCCCCCTAGATTGCAAATCTAGAACAGTGAGAGGGACTGGAACGGGGCATCTGAGATTGCCACTGTGAGATGAGACAGTGTGCCTTTGTATATATGAATTGTTATTGATTCGAGGCTGTAGTCCTCCTGGTTTGGGACCAATTATGTGTTGAGACAGCTGTCGTGCCCGCGTGATAAAGGTCTTGTACTCCTGTTTGTTTTCGACTAGGTGGATGGATGACTGAGGAGATGTAGACTTAAAACGTGTGTGCTAACTGCGAAAGAAACGCGTACCTTGATGATTCTTTAACTCCCCCGATCATCGATGGCTATAATTCAATAAGACATGATAAGAAAAGATTCATAATTGTAAGGAACAAGAGTTTAAGAAGTGTGAGCAATGAGAAAAAGTTTGAGAGTGGAAATCTGAAAGAGGAAGTAAGACCCCTCAAGATAAGATGGAATAATGACGATTGTTGTTAATGAAAAAGATAATATGCTTGTATGTTATTGTGTATGTGTGTTGTATATTGTTTGTGTGGTCCTATTATTTTGCCTACCGTAATTCCACACCGTTGACGATGCGTCGTTCGGATCGCTTACTCTCTCCTGTTCGTTGGTACATCGGTGTTGCTAGTATCCCAACGGGCAGATGGATCATCGCTTGGAAATCTCTACGTGGCTTCATGAGGGAAATGGATGGAAAGCTTCGCGCTGTGGATGGGTATGGACGGGACATACCCAGTTGGTGATCGCCGATCCGAAACACAAGTTGGGTGGAACTACAACGGGATCGTGTTTGGGAATCGTGTCCTTTGTGGGATATAATTCCGAACCACCGTCTCGAGACAGAAAGAAGGAGAATTATGTGAAGCTGTTCGGAGTGGAGCTTAAACCGAGTTCCGAAGGAGAATCAACAAGTGTGGCCGCATCATCCTCTGGTACGAAGGCACCCGCAAAGAAAAAGAAGAAGCTGAATCCAATAGTCTTTTATAGAAAGGAGGGCCAGTAGTGATATTAGGATTAGTTGTTATTTGTATTTTGTGTTAAGGATTACCTGATTGATGACTACTGATGTACTTCAATTATTCTGAAGCATGCCCTGCTTTTAAGGAATGTAAGAACACTATTCTGTGAAAAAAAAATGTTTAAGTTCTTTTGGAAAGGTGAAGTTGGAATCAAACTAATTGTCCAACAAAAAAATGTTTTTTGAAAATCTAAGTGAAAGACTTTTGGTTTTTGTAGCAACTCGATTTTCGAAAGGAAAGATTGAAGAACATTAATAACTTTTCAGTAACGTTTTCAAAAACTTCACAACGTTTTAAAAAAAAAATTGGCCTCATTTTTGCAACCTGAATGAGGTAAAGTTGGTTATTTTCAAGTTACGAAAATCGGGCTGTTACAGAAGTGGTATCAGAGCTTATGATAATCCTTAGTGGCCTTAAGCAGGGGCTTACATGCTTTGTTTGTGTGTCTCTGTGTGTTTGCTAGTGTTAGGACAGGAGTATGAGGTTAAGCTTTTGTCTCTTAGGACGTGAGGCTTAGTTTGTGGCTTAGCACCGACTATATTAGTTTAAGAAACCTTTTGGTTCTATAGCTGGAAAGAGTAGACCCTGAATAGATTCTGAGATTAAGACCCCATATCCTATGATCATCCATTAGTAAATGAAAAACTTAGCTTTGTTAACCTTAGTATACCCTTTGTACAAGGATAGTTAGTACCCTTGAAAATATAGTATATCCTACATGGATTCCCGTGTTTGTTGAATTGCTTCAACAAAACAGTTCTTGTTGTTAAGATTCGAACCTTTTCTTCATGGACCCCTATCAAACGGTAGCCTTACCGATTCGATTTAAGACTCCTTAGTCCAAATTGTGGAGCTGGAAGTGCCATAGTATCCAAATAGTTTAGGTTTGAGTGATTGCGGAAGGAGAAATAGTTTAGGTTTGAGTGATTGCGGAAGGAGAAATAGTTTAGGTTAAGTAAGGATATAAGACCACCGTAAGTTTAGTTATGAGCTTGATCAAAGTTGGGGAGTCAGAAGGAGGAAAGGAGGCGTATGTTATCAGTCCTTAGAAAAATTATGAAGAAAATTTGAGGATTACAATTGCCTGATACCTTAATTAGAGAATGACATGATCAAAAGTGATGGGTTTGATTAATATTTAGGGTGAATCTAAAGAGAAAAGTGAGGTTGTTCGAAGAAGTAAGTAAGTCCAGATTGTAATAGAACCCCCTTTTTAGCTAGAAAATGATAGATGAAAACCCTAGAATTAGAAAGAGAATTGAAGGAAAGACGGATTATTGTGAGGTAGTAGGAATCTGAGATGTAGTGAATAGTGAATGATTAAGGATTTTTAGGTGAACCCTATACTTTTGGAGACGTATGAATGTTTGTTTGCCTGATTTCCCCTAAGTCCGTACCTATGGTTGGACTTCCTGTAACAACGACCGGTTAAGGGAGCGACATCTTCTTCGGTTAGTCCGTTGGACTTAACCCGAGTCGAAACGCGATAGAAGATGCGAGTGGAACTTTTCCATCTGGGAGCAACAAACAAGGAACACAGCAAGGTGAATTAGACCAGCGAAAAGGGATACGACCACGAAGCGAAAGGAGAATGTTCTGGTGAAAATCACAATGACGAGCGAGTTCTGTGCCCTGCTTCCCAATCCACAATGTATTTCTCGGGGACGAGTAATCTTTAAGTTGGGGAGAATGTAACACCCCACAAATTCCTCGTATTAATTTAAAACACTAAAGAATTTATTTTTTAGAAAAGTTTTTTTAAAAGAGTACTTTCTTAAATGATTTTCTTAAATTCACGTTTTCCAGATAATGGGTGATTTTAAGGAAATGATTTCCTGAGGTAATGTCCAAAATTTAGAAATTGAGTTTTTGAAAAAGTCTATGTGCTTGATGTTTTTATAAAAATATTTGTAATCTTTGCATGAATCACCTTATGATTAAAAAGAATTATTTTCTAAACATGTGTGTGTTCATATGTATAATATGTGCATGTGTATGTGTACAAGCTTAGGATTATATAAGATTAAATAAATGAAGGAAAATGAAAGTGTGTAGGATGTATATGTATATGTGAGTGTGTCGTGTGAACATGATGCCCTAAAAATGTTAATTGTGTGCATGCTTATATATGTTTTAAATGTATGCATTACCCATGATGTCATGCTATGTGTTGATAGGATAAACATGAAAAGGAATTGCATGTGAGTGTATGTGTGTGTGTGTGGTTCGGCCAAACATAGGACTAGGAAGACCAAGTAGAGTACACTTCCTTAAGTATTAAGAAGGTGAAAAACAAATAGAAATAAGTAGGAAACTAGGGTGGTGAGTGTGATGATGGTGGTGAGACTTTTCTTCACCTTGTCTCCCCCACGACATGACCCCTCCCATGCAACAATATGACTAGACCCATTTGCCCTTAATCCCACACCTTGAACCGAGGCTAAAAGAGGAAATTATCCACCCTTGCCTTTGCCCTTAAAACCATATGAGTGAGTGTTGGTTAATTGATTCATTTCCTTCTTCATTTCATTCCTTCCACAAACACACTTACTCTCAAGAGCACTCTCAAGCTCTTGAGACATAGAGAGAAAGAGAGTGAGGCCGTGAAGAGAGGAGAGGAGAGGAAGAGTGAAGGCCCAAACTTTTAACCCCCAAAAATCCTTGATTTCCTTCTTCCACACACATCCTTCTTCAAAGATCAAGGAGAGAACTACCCATAAACCCTAAAAGAAGAGAGACCGAGGCAAACCCCAAAAGGAGGAGAAGAGGAGATTTGAAGATTTAAGTTAGGAATTAAGGTGGAGAGAGTTTTAATTGAATGATTTTGTGATGTAAAGGACTCTCTAATGGACTTTGTTTAATTTTGTGATGCATGTAATTATTTTTGAATGATCTTGAGGTCTAAGTGTTTTGCATGTTATTTGTGTGATTTAATCTTGAATATTGGTGCTTGGATGCTTTAATTTCTAACTTGTTCTTCACGGTTTGTTTGAAGATTTGAGTTTAAGCTTATGTTTTTGCTTTGATCTTCTTTTGCATGTCTTGATCTATGGTTGATCTTTGAGAAAACATGAAGCTTGAATTTTGTATGTCTAATTTGAGTGTAAAGTCTTGATCTCTTGTATGCATGTCACGGTTTTCAAAAGAAAATAAACCTAACAAGCTTTAAAAATAATTTTAGTATAAGGAGAGTTTGAATCAAGATTTTGTGTGTGTGTGATGATGATGATTCGGTTGATAGTTTGAAAAATAAAATGGTGCTTTTAAGTCTTGCATGATATGATCTATGAATTTAGATATTTGCATGTGAAAATAAAATTATAAGACTTTGCTTTCTTGCATGTCATCATTCGGTCAAGTCTAGGGAGAATAGGAAACCATGCTAGATCATCATTTCATTTACATGCATGTTGATTTTGTGGCCTTATGATCCTTATCTTTCTTTGCATGTCCTCCTTATGTTTTGATCTTGGATTTCTAAGAACCAATGAACTCATAAATCACCAAATCTAGAACTAAGTGATTCGGCCATGAGTAGAAAATTTAGGTCTTATGCTTTTAATTTGATATAAGTGATTTCATGCTAATTCTATGTTTAGAAAAGTTAATTTAAATAGTGAACATGCTTTGATTTGATTTTGAACTTGACAAAAGCTTTGATCTTGTGTTGATCTTTGAAAAGCTTGATCTTTGGTGCATGCATGTGTTTTTGAACCCAAAAGAGTTGATCATTCTCCTTTGCATGTCACGGTTTTGGATTCTTCTTCAACTCAAAACAATTTTTATCTTTGTTGTATCAATTGATTGATTTCGTGCCTTGATTTACAAGATTTGGAAACATGCATTTGGTTTGGAATAAAAAGATTTTTATTTTTTTCTCATAGACCTCACGGTTTTACCAAGAAAATAAGAAAACAAGTTTTTGGGAAATGATCCTTGCCTTGATTCATGTTCTAGGTGCATGCATGATAGAAATTTAAGATTTTAACCTTGCTTTATCATGATGATATTCGGCCTACTCATGCTAGCTAAACTAGGATTCCTTTTTCCAATGAAATGACTTAAAAGAAATGAGTATGTTTTAAGGAATTGTGCTAAAATAAATTGCTTGAAATTGCTGAAAATAGGGATAGAATACGCAGCGGAAAATAAAAACGAAATACCCTATTTCCAGAACAAGATCCATGCGAGAGAGCATGATTCGAGATAGAAAAACGTTTACCTCTTGATGCGAAGAGGAGAACGGCGCTGGTCAGATCGTCCACGAACAATTCACGTCAATCACGAGCGCAGCAAAGTAGTCGCGCCTCTATCGGTATCCACACGAACAGATTCCCAATTGGAGTCACGTCTCTCTTCTCAGTGCTAGCAGAGAAGAGAGAGATTCAGTGTATCACTCACTCTCTGATATGGACGGCTAGGGTTGCCGTTCTGTGTCTCACACGTACCAAAACCCTAAAGCTAATACTATTATTTATAATAGTATTAGACTAGCGGGCTGGGCTTGGCAGCACATATCAGAATGCGTTGCACGATCATATTGTGCATCGCACGGACGTAAAAAGTATAAAAATACAACTATTGTATTTTTTTATCAAATGTGATATCTCCAATCTATCTGTTCTTAGTGTGTGACCCTATAGGTTCCTATAACGTTGGCAGTAAAGTTAAAATCCCATTTTAAGTTTACAAGCAATGAGCGATATCTAGCAACACGTCATTGCTACCCAAGTGACAGGAATGTCTGTGATCTGACATAACCTTAGTGTGACCAATGATCATGTGTAAATTTAATCCCTTTGTCCAAATATCTTAGTTACACTCATGGCATGGAACGTGTCACCCATGTATAGTGTAACCTATGGTTTCTTGATCCCTGAGTAGACGCGTCTAAACATGTCTCGTCAATATCTCATATTGACTGTCTTGAGTATGGCCATACATTTCACCGTCTCACTCAATCAAGGGGCCCAGAGATATAATTCCTATTGATAAGGAAGGACAAATCCCACCTACGTCACTCACATCCCTCTACATGATTTGTCATATACCCGACTACAACCGTTATGATCACCTGGTTAAAGATGACGTTTGATTACGTGAAAGCACATAATTCCTCATGTCGGGAACAGTAGCGACTTCAGGTCGAAGGACCATGTACACCATTGTCACTATGAGAATCGCTTATGACACTCACTTAATAACCCATGTAGCATTCTCATGGCGGGTCAATCCAGTACACAATTGTCCCAATGTGTACTTACGTGAAGACTTGATATCCCATATCCATGACCTGTGAGATACATGTTAGATCCAGTGAGAAGGTTTTGATAAATGACAAAAGGTTTTGAACAAGCTACAAATGTGTTGAACAAGTTCAAGCTCAACAAGAAAACAACACTCAACAAATGATGAAGAGAGAGCAAGCTCATGAAGATTTAGTTTGTATTTTATTGTAATATCTTTAGCCTCTCAAGTCTTTTAGTTTATGAGTTTGGGTAGAGTCATTTAGAGGGTAGTGAATCTCTATCAAGGTCATGATTATATTATATTTTGAGTATTCACTTAACCTAAAATCAATAGGTGGCTTAAAGGTTTGAAAGGAAAGGTTTAATTTTGAGAAAAGAAGTTTTTAATTGACTTTAGCAGTGGCTAATCCATTAATGTGTTAGGGTTAATCGATTAACACACATGTTACGGTGGTTAATCGATTAAGCCATGTGTTAATCGATTAACACGTGCAGAATCAGTTTTTAAAATAAGTTTTTCAAGGCAAAATCAATTTCTTTTGTTTCCTAACTTTTGGGTATTCTATATAAACTTTTTCCTAACCTTTGTGAATTATTATTACACTTTAGAACACATCAATTTCTAAAAGCCACACTATTCTCTCTCACTTTCATAGATCAAAGCTTTCATTTTTACATTCTTTGATCAAGAATCTTTGAATCTCTTATGTTGATATTTTCATAGCTATTGAAAGAGATTCATAGGATTGTCATTGTTTTCAATTTGGTTGTAATCATTGCAAAGGAGGCAAACATTCTACAACACAAGGAAGCCTTGGTGGTTGTTCATCAAGCAAACAAGCAATTGGAAGTCTTGTTGTGATAACAAGCAAGTGGAAGTCTTTGAAGCATCTCAAAGCAAATTGGAAGTCTTGTTGAGGGGAATTGACAAGCAAGGGAAGAGGTTAGATTAGAGGGTCAATAGTATTGCAAGGCAAGGGTGTGGTATCTCTTGTAGGCTATCAAGAAGGGAGTCTTGAGAGGCATTTACTTGTAATTTGAGAACTCTAATTCCTCATAGTGAAGAATCTCTCTTGGTTGAAGAGGGGACCGGATGTAGCTTTCATGTGGATGAAAGTGAACCAGGATAAATCACTGTGTCGTATCTCTAAACTCTTAACTCTTTACATTCAAGTCATTTCAATATTGTTCTTGGTTGAAAACCTAGAAAAGATTGATTTTCATAATTGATTGAATTGAATCTTAATTGTTCAAATTGATTTGGGGAAAATCATTTTCATAACCTAGGTAATCAATAAGAATATTGGTGTTAATCAATTCCGCTTTATCTCTGATCTTATGTGTTAATTGATTGATTTTCGTTTTTGATTGAAAAGTGATTTTTCAGTTTTAACAGTGATTAATCGATTAAGTCGATTGTTAATCGATTAATTTTTAAGTTGCTTTCGGCATTAATCGATTAGTACCTTAGTTAATCGATTAGTTTGAAAGTAAGCTTCGGCATTAATCGATTAGTACTGAAGTTAATCGATTAATCAATATATTTTTGTAAAAATCATTTTGTTTTAATCATTTTGATTTGTTTCTTTCGAAAATCTTTCAAGGTTTCACTAACACCTATTCAACCCCCCTTCTAGGTGTTCTTCGAGTTATTTCACCCACCGATTGTAGTTCTTAAAATTGGTATCAGAGCTCGGTCGAAAGACACGAGCATAGAGCTTTTTCGTTAAGATCCTTGAGGAAACTACAATGGGTTCTACGAATCCCTTTGGTGGTGAAGGTGCTTCAATTAGCCGCCCTCCTATGTTTGGTGGAGAGGGTTATGCTTATTGGAAAGTTAGAATGAGAATCTTTATAGAAGCCATAGACATGAACATTTGGGAAGCCATTGAAAATGGTCCTCATATTCCCTCATCTCTAGTAGAAGGTGTATCTAAACTAACCCCCAAAGATAAGTGGACCGATGATGATAAAAAGAAAATTCAATATGATTTAAAAGCTAAGAATATCATCACCTCCGCTCTATCTTATGATGAGTTCTTTAGAGTCTCCCAATGTCTTAATGCCAAAGAAATGTGGGACACCTTGCAAGTCACACATGAAGGCACTAGTGAAGTTAGGCGTGCTAGATTAAATTCTTTGATGCATGAATATGAATTGTTTCGTATGTTGCCTAATGAATCTATATGTTTTATGCAAAAACGTTTTACACATATTGTTAATCATCTCATTGCTCTTGGAAAGACTTTCTTGAATTGTGAACTTGTTAACAAAGTTTTAAGATGTCTAAGTAGGGAATGGCAACCTAAGGTTACCGCAATTGTTGAATCAAAGGACTTGGACAACATGGACTTAGATACACTTTTCGGAAAGCTTCAAGAACATGAAATGGAGCTTGAACGTTTGCATATGCATGAAGAATTGGACAAGAACGAAGACAAGAAAAGCACATCAAATAGTTCTTCGGA
Source organism: Crotalaria pallida (assembly GCA_037953625.1). Lineage (NCBI taxonomy): Eukaryota > Viridiplantae > Streptophyta > Magnoliopsida > Fabales > Fabaceae > Crotalaria > Crotalaria pallida. The sequence continues at coordinate 34,268,142 of CM075653.1, forward strand.
TGATGAAGAAGTCGCTTGTCTCAACTTGATAGCTCTAGTAGATGAAGAAGAAAGTTCAAATGATGAATCAAGTGAACAAAGCGACAAAAGCGATGTAAGTGAAACTAAATCCGAAATTTCTTCCAAATATGAAATTTTATATAATGCTTATGAAGAAATGCATGAACATCTTAAGAAACTAGCTTTGAAAAACATTGAAAGAAAGAAGCTCATTTTGACACATCAACAAGAGATTTTAGAACTTCAAAAACAAGTTGATGAGCTTAATCTTGAAAATGAAACTCTTGATCTCATATATGCTAGTTCTTCTTGTGATTGTGCTAGTAGATTGAATATTGTGGTTGATTGTGAGAATTTCAAGTTGCTTAATGATGAAAATGCTATTTTGAAAAATAAGCTTGCAAGTTTCACAATGATGAGCATTTTATTTCCCATTATTCCTTGCATTATTTTACTCCTATTATCGATACTTGTTGCCCATTTGACATTGATTAGCTTGATTTAGTGATTTTGAGTTTATTGGACTAATATTCCGAATATTGTTTAATTTGGGATTATTTAGCCTAATTAATTCTATTTCTATTTTCAGGTAATATTTGGGATTATTTAGCCCACTAGAGTGCAGAATAGTTGGAGAGTCTGCATTGATTACAGAAAGCTCAACCAGGCGACTCGCAAGGATCATTTCCCTCTCCCCTTCATTGATCAGATGTTGGAGCGCCTGGCAGGTAAATCTCATTATTGCTTCTTAGATGGATTCTCTGGTTATTTTCAAATTTGCATTGCACCAGAGGACCAACATAAGACCACATTTACCTGTCCTTTTGGCACATTTGCATATAGAAAGATGCCTTTTGGCCTATGCAATGCTCCTGCCACATTTCAAAGATGTATGATGAGTATTTTCGCTGACTTGCTCGAGCATTGCATAGAGGTCTTCATGGATGATTTTAGTGTTTATGGCTCCTCATTTGATGCATGTCTTGATAATTTGACTAAGGTGCTTAACAGGTGCATTGAGACTAACCTTGTCTTGAATTTTGAAAAATGCCACTTCATGGTAGAACAAGGCATAGTCTTAGGGCACATTGTTTCGCACAAGGGCATAGAAGTTGACCCTGCTAAGCTGCATGTAATATCACATTTGCCTTACCCCTCTTGCGTGCGAGAGGTGCGTTCTTTTCTTGGTCATGCAGGTTTCTATCACAGGTTTATTCAGAACTTTAGCAACATTGCCCTTCCTCTTTCCAAGTTGCTTCAAAAGGATGCCCCATGGGAATTTGGAGACCAATGCAAGAGGGCATTTGATGAATTGATGAAAGCACTGACCACCACTCCCATCATCCAACCACCTGATTGGACCCTCCCATTTGAGCTCATGACTGATGCTTCAAATTATGCTTTGGGAGCAGTTCTCTCCCAAAGGGTTGGTAAGCTGTCGCATGTGATTTATTATGCTTCTAGGACTTTAGATGCAGCACAGGTTAATTACACAACAACTGAAAAAGAACTTTTGGCTATTTTTTTGCACTTGACAAGTTTAGATCATATTTGCTTGGTTCTAAGGTTGTCGTGTACACTGATCATGCTGCTCTGAAGTATCTTTTGAAAAAGACAGATTCCAAACCTAGGTTGGTTAGGTGGATGTTGCTCCTCCAGGAGTTTGATCTTGAGATTCAGGATCGGAGTGGTGCGCATAACCTTGTCGCAGACCACTTGAGCAGGATAGAGAGAGAGGAGGATGCATTTCCTATCCGGGATAACTTCCCGGATGAGCAGCTTTTATCTTTACATGTTTCCCATCCCCTTCCCCAAACTCCTTGGTTTGCAGACATTGTTAATTATCTGGTTGCTTCTGTTTTTCCTGCCTTGGCATCCAAAGCTCAAAGAGACAAATTAAAGAGCGATGCCAAGCATTATGTATGGGATGACCCCTATTTATGGCGTTTTTGCAGTGATCAGGTCATTCGCAGGTGCATTCCAGACCAGGAGATCCAATCGGTTCTCCAATTTTGCCATGCTTCACCAGTGGGAGGCCACCTTGGTACTCAAAGGACAGCACGAAAGGTGCTGGATTCTGGATTTTATTGGCCTACCATTTTTAAGGATGCGAGCAACATCTGCAGCTCGTGTGAGCAGTGTCAAAGAGCAGGAGGCGCCCTATCTTCGAGGCAACAGATGCCGCAACAACCTATGTTGTTTTGTGAGGTGTTTGACGTCTGGGGTATAGATTTCATGGGCCCCTTTCCTGTTTCTTTTGGTTTTTATTATATCTTACTTGCTATGGATTACATATCCAAATGGGTGGAAGCTAAGGCCACCAGGACTAATGATGCTCAGGTTGTTGTAGATTTTGTCAAGTCTAATATCCTTTGCAGGTTTGGCATACCTAGAGCCATAGTCAGTGACCAAGGCACACACTTCTGCAATAGATCCATGCAAGCTTTGCTCAAGAAGTATGGGGTTGTGCACAAAGTTTCTACACCCTATCACCCCCAAACCAACGGGCAAGCGGAGATTTCAAATAGAGAGATCAAGTGGATTTTGGAGAAGATGGTGAAGCCTAATAGAAAGGATTGGAGCACACGATTGGAGGATGCTCTGTGGGCCCATCGGACCGCTTACAAGGCACCCATAGGGATGTCACCCTATCGGGTTGTCTTTGGTAAGGCGTGCCACCTGCCTGTGGAGATAGAACACCGTGCATATTGGGCTGTGAAGCAATGTAACTTAGCTCTTGATCAAGCGGGTGAGGAGAGGAAGCTGCAGTTGAGTGAGCTAGATGAGATCCGCTTGGAGGCCTATGAGAACTCCAAATTCTACAAAGAGAAGACCAAGAAGCTTCATGATAACTCCATTTCCAGAAAGGAGTTTTTGGTTGGTCAAAAAGTTTTGCTCTACAACTCTAGGCTTGGACTCATGAGTGGAAAGCTCCGCTCTAAATGGATTGGACCGTTTGTAGTCACCCAAGTGTTTCCTTATGGCACTGTGGAGATCAAGAGTGAGTCCACGAACAAGAGCTTCAAAGTCAATGGCCACCGACTCAAGCCTTTCCTAACCACCCCTTCTTTGGATGATGCACCTGTGGAGGAGGCCTCATTGGTCGACCCCACTTTTGAACAACCATGACTTAGGGAGTCTCCTTTTCTCCGTCCTTACTCTTTTTATTACACTTGTCTATATCTGTCTGATTCTGCTATTTGTGTTCCATTGAGGACAATGTGTGATTTAAGTGTGGGGGGAGAGTAGTTTAGGTTGCATATTTTGCTTTGATTTTTTTTTTAGGTTTTGCTTAGTTTTGGGCATTTTCTTGCATGTTTTTGCTTCATTTTAGTAGAGTTTTGGTATCTTGTGTCTGAATTCATGCATTTTTGTGTGTAAAGTTGCTTTTGATAATTAAGAGGTGGTAACACTGTGATAGAATTGTCCCTTTTGTGAGGATTTGAGCCTTAATTGTGGGTGGATTGCTATATATGCCACCTAATTTTCTTTCATGTGTGATTGCACTCTGGATTACTTGCACTCTAGAACTTGACTTGACTCTTGTTGATACTTGATTGCTCATGCACATTTCGAAATGATTTAGGCACTTTCTTTCTTGAATAAGCTACTAGCCATATGATCCTACCTTGAATGAATGTATCCTTTTCTAGCCCCTTTGAGCCTTTTTATCCCTTTCCTTGTTCTTTAGCTCATTACAAGCCTATGACTGAAAAACCATGAGTGTCCTAACCTTAGGGAATTTTGGAGCTTTGGAATTGTTTGGGGAATGGGTATTAGGTAAGAAGTATGCTTTATGCTTTAATTGGTTGAGTTCTTGGTTTTGCCTCATTGGTTGTTATATTTATGACTTCATCTTCATGCCATTTGTGTTGTTTCTTCTTTTCAATTTTGTATATCTCTCAAAAACAAAAAAAAAAGTAGAAGACAAAAATACAAAAAAAAAATGCAAAAATAAAAAAAGAGAAAAAAAAAAGAAAAAAAAAGTGAATAAAAGGTTGTTGAGGCAAAGAGGATTGGAATTAGTGGTTGTTGATTTTGGGGTGGATTTTGCTTACTTTTTACTTATTCCCCATTGCTCCTCTATTCCCTTGGTTTTAGCTACATTCCCATATTTTTATCCTACCTTGTCCTTGGCCCCATTACAACCCTTAAAAGACCTTTTGATCATTTTGTGCATGTGTGTTGATGGTTGATGTTAGAGGCTTGTCAAGCTTATGGTTGTGTTTGTTTTTCATGATGTGCCTTGAGTGTAAATAATGATTAACCCCAAACACTTGAGTGTAAACACTTTTGAGTGATCCTTGTGAGTTTCTATCATCTTAGTGACTATCCTCTTGATGTCATTGGTTTCTTTGCATACTTGAAGTAATTGGATGATGTTTGCGGATGCTTTGACTCTTTGATCCTTAACCATTTTGTGTGCTTGAGTTTGCCCATTTCTTTGCATTTCCTAGAATTCATTGTGAAGTATGTAATCTCTTAGGTTTGCATTTCTTAGTTGTAGTCATCTTGTTGCATGATTCACTTTGGTGCATATTGATCTTCATAGTCCTATCTTTTGGTTTTGCCCAGGAGTGCAAAAGGATAAGTGTGGGGGTATTTGATGAGCATTTTATTTCCCATTATTCCTTGCATTATTTTACTCCTATTATCGATACTTGTTGCCCATTTGACATTGATTAGCTTGATTTAGTGATTTTGAGTTTATTGGACTAATATTCCGAATATTGTTTAATTTGGGATTATTTAGCCTAATTAATTCTATTTCTATTTTCAGGTAATATTTGGCACAAGGACACTTTGGGAAGTTTGGAAATGAAGATTGAAGCATTGAAGTGAAGATTGTAATTTGCATTTAGGTCCCTTTTTAATTGTAATTTTCAGAATAGTGTTTCTTAGGACTTGGGCCCATGTTTTAGGCCCATTTTCATAACTAAAGAGGGGAAATTCGTGTAACCCCAAGAACACACTTTCATTTCAGATTTCTCACTCTCTCTCTAGGTTAGAACTTCTCTCTTGGCTCTCCCAAGTGGTGGTGGCTGCTAGGGTTTTGTTCTTCCCCATTTCTACTCGTTTTTCTTCATTTATGGCCATGGAAGGCTAGACTTCAAGGGTTAATCCCTTTGGTATTGTATTATCTACTCTTGAGCTCTTGTTATTAATGCAATTTCGTTTTCTCTTCTCTGTTTTCATGTTTATCGATGTATAGTGGTTTGCTTAATTCCATTTCGTAGAGATAATACATGAATATAAATGCTTAATTTGTATTAACTCGTAAAAACTCCAATTCTGGTTTCTGATGCTTAATTAGAAGTTAGGGTTTGGAGTGATAACTGAATTTTCGCTTAGTATTTGGTTATCACGAGTTGGACAGAGGAGAGGAGAGGAATGGATCTTTAGTGAGCTAGGATTGAGTAGTGTACGTAGCCAAAGGGGTTTGCCCGCTTTTGTTTCTGATTTTCTTAGTTTTTATATTCTGTTTATGTTTTGTTTTTCACATTTGTCACACACAAACCCCCCCCCCCCATTTTACTGCACACTACGTGTTTGATACTTTGCCTAGACCGATATTCGCTGGGAAACGACCTAGGATCACCTTCCTAGTACTACAGAATAAACACCTTTTATTTTGATCGGGTACGGCCTCGATCAAAATTTGGCGCCGTTGCTGGGGATTATCGGTTCTTGCCAAAGATCATACAGTAGTTAGTTAGATTAGTTAGTGTAGTTAGTGTGTGAATAAGCATTCTGATAACTAATTGAAAGTTGCCCTGTTTGCTGATTTGCTGTTCTGCACAACTGATGCTATTCTAGTGATTCTGTGAGTGCCATTCAACATAGCTGTGGGTGGAATTTTTGCACGAAAATTGGTATCCACACTTGTTTCATCATATATTAGTGTGTTGATGCATCACAGACACTCAGATAGGCACTGGTTGTGAGTTCCAGAAAAATTTTCCAAGTTTCAGCAGTACTTACTATAAATAGGCGTAACTTTTGATCCGTAACTCGGAATTTGACGAATTTTATATCAAATCGAAGGGAATTTTCTGAATAATCTGATTTTTCTAACTTCGTCATAAAACCCCTTCGTTTGGATCCCTAAAAAGCCTGTTTACTATTTCTTTTTTATTTTACAAGTTCTATTTCCTTAGTTTTTGGTCAATGTTTTAATTCTTTGACTTGGTTCCCTTTTGAATTTTGTCCTCAAACTTTCTGTGATATGTTTTCATGATTTTAGGGTTCTGAAAAAAATAAATAAAAAATTTTAAAAAAATAAAAAATTTTGTTGCCGATTTTGGTCATGCATATCTGTTACAGTATGCTATGGTTGATGCTGTTCTGTTCAGTACATGACTAGGGGCAACCCAAGTTATTTGCATCCTTACAACCCTGAAATTGATAGAACTTATCACAGATTAGTTAGACAAAATAGGAATCAGTCATTAGGTAGTGAGTCAGAGTCATCTTATAGTCCATCTAATTCTGATTCTGTTTCTATTTCTTCTATTCCTTCTACTTTTATTCAATCTGATTCTATACATTGTGATAACATGGCTCAACCCCCACCAAGGGAATGGACACTTAGGGAGCTGGCTGCACCTGACTTCACTATTGAAGACTCGTGTATCCGGTATCCTGATGAGGATGTTCCTTTTGAGCTTAGAACAGGACTAATCCATTTGTTGCCCAAGTTTCATGGTCTTGCAGGTGAGGATCCTCATAAGCATCTCAAGAAATTCCATATAGTGTGCACCACAATGAAACCACATGATGTGCAAGAGGATCATGTCTGTCTCAGAGCATTTCCACATTCCTTAGAGGGTCTAGCACAAGATTGGTTATCTGACTTGGCCCCTGGTTCCATCACAAGCTGGGATGACTTGAAGAGGGCATTTCTGGAAAAATTCTTCCCTGCAAATAGGACCACTGCAATCAGAAAGGAAATTTCTGGTATCAGGCAACAACATGGAGAGAGTCTCTATGATTATTGGGAGAGATTCAAGAGGTTGTGTGCTTCCTGCCCTCACCATCAGATCTCAGAGCAGCTTCTCATCCAGTACTTTTATGAAGGTCTCAACTTCATGGAGAGAAACATGGTAGATGCTGCAAGTGGTGGTACATTGGGAGATATGACACCCTTACAAGCCAGGAGCAAAATTGAGAAGATGGCTTCCAACTGTCAACAATTCCATGCAAGAAGCAACAGTGATGTAATAGTTGTGAGGGATGTAAATGATGTTGGTGCAGACTCGGGCAAGGTTGAGAAGCTTGAGCAGAAAATTGATTCTCTCACAACATTGGTCACACAATTGGCTGTCAATCAGAAAAAGATGATACTTCCTGCTAGAGTGTGTGGCATATGCACATCCATTGAGCACCCCACAGATGCATGCCCTTCCCTTCAGCAGCAACAGCCGATGACAAGTGGTGACCAACCCGAGGCCTATGCAGCAAACATATACAACAATAGAGACCCACAACAACACAATCATGACCTCTCTTCCAATAGATACAACCCTGGATGGAGGAACCATCCCAATCTGAAGTGGTCTGATCAACAACAACAACCTCCTCCTAATGTTCCATTTCAGAACACCGCTGGACCGAGTAGACCACCATATGTACCTCCCCCCATCCAGCAGCAAAGGCAACAACAACAGCAGCAAGTGGTTCATCCTGCACCATCAGCCCCTCCATCCAACCAACCTACCTTGGAGGAGTTGGTGAGGCAAATGACCATGCAAAACCTCCAATTTCAACAAGAGACTAGAGCATCCATTCAGAGACAAGAGGCATCCATTCAGACTTTGACAAATCAGATGGGTCAAATGGCAACTTCTCTCAACAACTTGCAATCTCAAAATTCTGACAAGTTGCCATCCCAAACTGTGATCAACCCTCAGAATCAGAATGCGAGTGCCATCAACCTGAGGTCGGGAAAGCAGATTGTCACACCCACACCACAACCTCACCTCAACAATGATGCTCTAGCTTCCTCTAAAGGGAAGAGCCAAGTGGTAGATGAAGGTGAGCATGCTAGCACCAAAGAGAATCATCCAACTCAACCCTCCTCAACTACAACAGCAGCCACAAGCCCTGCTGTTGTCCTACAACCTCCTCCTGTTCCTCTTCCATTCCCACCAAGAGTGCCTCAAAACAAAAGGGTGGAAGAGGTGGACAAGGACATTCTTGACACATTCAGGAAGGTGGAAGTCAACATACCCCTTCTTGATGCAATAAAACATATTCCAAGGTATGCGAAGTTCCTTAAGGAGTTGTGCACTCATAAGAGAAGACTCAAGGGCAATGAGAGGATAAGCATGGGAAGGAATGTCTCCGCTCTCATAGGTAAACCTATCCCTCACATTCCTGAAAAATGTAAGGATCCTGGAACTTTCTCTATACCTTGCATCATAGGCAATGTTAAGTTTGAAAATGCTATGCTAGATTTAGGAGCATCCATAAATGTCATGCCTATGTCTATTTTTAAGTCTCTTTCTCTTGGACCTCTTCAACCTACGGGTGTGGTGATTCAATTGGCAAATAGAAGTACTGCCCACCCTGCAGGTTTGATAGAGGATGTCTTGGTTCGGGTTGAAGAGTTGATCTTCCCTGCTGATTTTTACATACTTGATATGGAAGATGACTCTCCCCGTAATGCTGTTCCTATTATTTTGGGGAGGCCATTTTTGAAAACAGCCCGAACCAAGATAGATGTGCATTCAGGTTCACTTTCCATGGAGTTTGATGGCAGTGTGATCCGATTTGACATTTTCCATGCTATGAAACATTTTCCTGAGGATCACTCTGTTTTCCATGTGGACTTGCTTGATGATTTGATAGATGAGCATATGCTTGACTTTTTGCATCATGATTTTGAATTGTCATCTTTCACTGATTCATTTACTTGTCCATCATGCACTAACTCTGGATGGTGCACCGCATGCACTGAAATAGCTCAGTTTCTAGACTATGCCACTGCATCTGATGATTCATATGTTATAGATTCAGATTATGCCAACCCTAACCCCATATCTGTTATGCATGAGTCTGATTCACTTGTTCAGGTGCAGGCAGCAGAATCCATTTCTGTTGTCCCTTTAGTTCCATCTATTATGCAGGCACCCTCATTGGACCTGAAGCCCCTCCCTCATCATCTCAAATATGCTTACTTGGAGGATGAGCAGAAACTCCCAGTGATCATCTCTACCTCACTTTCTGTTGATCAAGAGGAGAAACTGCTGGATGTGATAAGAAAGAACAAGAGGGCAATTGGATGGACTTTAGCGGATATTCCTGAAATTAGCCCCTCCATGTGCATGCACCGCATTTTGTTGGAGGATGGGGCTAAACCAGTGAGACAACCCCAAAGACGATTGAACCCCCAGATTCTTGATGTGGTTAAGAAAGAGGTCACCAAGCTGCTCCAAGCGGGTATCATCTACCCAATTTCAGATAGCACTTGGGTGAGCCCGGTGCAAGTTGTCCCCAAGAAGTCTGGTGTCACAGTTGTCAAAAATGAGAAGGATGAGCTGATTCCCACTAGAGTGCAGAACAGTTGGAGAGTCTGCATTGATTACAGAAAGCTCAACCAGGCGACTCGCAAGGATCATTTCCCTCTCCCCTTCATTGATCAGATGTTGGAGCGCCTGGCAGGTAAATCTCATTATTGCTTCTTAGATGGATTCTCTGGTTATTTTCAAATTTGCATTGTACCAGAGGACCAACATAAGACCACATTTACCTGTCCTTTTGGCACATTTGCATATAGAAAGATGCCTTTTGGCCTATGCAATGCTCCTGCCACATTTCAAAGATGTATGATGAGTATTTTCGCTGACTTGCTCGAGCATTGCATAGAGGTCTTCATGGATGATTTTAGTGTTTATGGCTCCTCATTTGATGCATGTCTTGATAATTTGACTAAGGTGCTTAACAGGTGCATTGAGACTAACCTTGTCTTGAATTTTGAAAAATGCCACTTCATGGTAGAACAAGGCATAGTCTTAGGGCACATTGTTTCGCACAAGGGCATGAAGTTGACCCTGCTAAGCTGCATGTAATATCACATTTGCCTTACCCCTCTTGCATGCGAGAGGTGCGTTCTTTTCTTGGTCATGCAGGTTTCTATCGCAGGTTTATTCAGAACTTTAGCAACATTGCCCTTCCTCTTTCCAAGTTGCTTCAAAAGGATGCCCCATGGGAATTTGGAGACCAATGCAAGAGGGCATTTGATGAATTGAAGAAAGCACTGACCACCACTCCCATCATCCAACCACCTGATTGGACCCTCCCATTTGAGCTCATGACTAATGCTTCAAATTATGCTTTGGGAGCAGTTCTCTCCCAAAGGGTTGGTAAGCTGTCGCATGTGATTTATTATGCTTCTAGGACTTTAGATGCAGCACAGGTTAATTACACAACAACTGAAAAAGAACTTTTGGCTATTTTTTTGCACTTGACAAGTTTAGATCATATTTGCTTGGTTCTAAGGTTGTCGTGTACACTGATCATGCTGCTCTGAAGTATCTTTTGAAAAAGACAGATTCCAAACCTAGGTTGATTAGGTGGATGTTGCTCCTCCAGGAGTTTGATCTTGAGATTCAGGATCGGAGTGGTGCGCATAACCTTGTCGCAGACCACTTGAGCAGGATAGAGAGAGAGGAGGATGCATTTCCTATCCGGGATAACTTCCCGGATGAGCAGCTTTTATCTTTACATGTTTCCCATCCCCTTCCCCAAACTCCTTGGTTTGCAGACATTGTTAATTATCTGGTTGCTTCTGTTTTTCCTGCCTTGGCATCCAAAGCTCAAAGAGACAAATTAAAGAGCGATGCCAAGCATTATGTATGGGATGACCCCTATTTATGGCGTTTTTGCAGTGATCAGGTCATTCGCAGGTGCATTCCAGACCAGGAGATCCAATCGGTTCTCCAATTTTGCCATGCTTCACCAGTGGGAGGCCACCTTGGTACTCAAAGGACAGCACGAAAGGTGCTGGATTCTGGATTTTATTGGCCTACCATTTTCAAGGATGCGAGCAACATCTGCAGCTCGTGTGAGCAGTGTCAAAGAGCAGGAGGCGCCCTATCTTGGAGGCAAAAGATGCCGCAACAACCTATGTTGTTTTGTGAGGTGTTTGACGTCTGGGGTATAGATTTCATGGGCCCCTTTCCTGTTTCTTTTGGTTTTTATTATATCTTACTTGTTGTGGATTACGTATCCAAATGGGTGGAAGCTAAGGCCACCAGGACTAATGATGCTCAGGTTGTTGTAGATTTTGTCAGGTCTAATATCCTTTGCAGGTTTGGCATACCTAGAGCCATAGTCAGTGACCAAGGCACACACTTCTGCAATAGATCCATGCAAGCTTTGCTCAAGAAGTATGGGGTTGTGCACAAAGTTTCTACACCCTATCACCCCCAAACCAACGGGCAAGCGGAGATTTCAAATAGAGAGATCAAGCGGATTTTGGAGAAGATGGTGAAGCCTAATAGAAAGGATTGGAGCACACGATTGGAGGATGCTCTGTGGGCCCATCGGACCGCTTACAAGGCACCCATAGGGATGTCACCCTATCGGGTTGTCTTTGGTAAGGCGTGCCACCTGCCTGTGGAGATAGAACACCGTGCATATTGGGCTGTGAAGCAATGTAACTTAGCTCTTGATCAAGCGGGTGAGGAGAGGAAGCTGCAGTTGAGTGAGCTAGATGAGATCCGCTTGGAGGCCTATGAGAACTCCAAATTCTACAAAGAGAAGACCAAGAAGCTTCACGATAACTCCATTTCCAGAAAGGAGTTTTTGGTTGGTCAAAAAGTTTTGCTCTACAACTCTAGGCTTGGACTCATGAGTGGAAAGCTCCGCTCTAAATGGATTGGACCGTTTGTAGTCACCCAAGTGTTTCCTTATGGCACTGTGGAGATCAAGACTGAGTCCACGAACAAGAGCTTCAAAGTCAATGGCCACCGACTCAAGCCTTTCCTAACCACCCCTTCTTTGGATGATGCACCTGTGGAGGAGGCCTCATTGGTCGACCCCACTTTTGAACAACCATGACTTAGGGAGTCTCATTTTCTCCGTCCTTACTCTTTTTATTACACTTGTCTATATCTGTCTGATTCTGCTATTTGTGTTCCATTGAGGACAATGTGTGATTTAAGTGTGGGGGGAGAGTAGTTTAGGTTACATATTTTGCTTTGATTTTTTTTTTAGGTTTTGCTTAGTTTTGGGCATTTTCTTGCATGTTTTTGCTTCATTTTAGTAGAGTTTTGGTATCTTGTGTCTGAATTCATGCATTTCTGTGTGTAAAGTTGCTTTTGATAATTAAGAGGTGGTAACACTGTGATAGAATTGTCCCTTTTGTGAGGATTTGAGCCTTAATTGTGGGTGGATTGCTATATATGCCACCTAGAACTTGACTTGACTCTTGTTGATACTTGATTGCTCATGCACATTTCGAAATGATTTAGGCACTTTCTTTCTTGAATAAGCTACTAGCCATATGAGCTTACCTTGAATGAATGTATCCTTTGCTAGCCCCTTTGAGCCTTTTTATCCCTTTCCTTGTTCTTTAGCTCATTACAAGCCTATGACTGAAAAACCATGAGTGTCCTAACCTTAGGGAATTTTGGAGCTTTGGAATTGTTTTGGGAATGGGTATTAGGTAAGAAGTATGCTTTATGCTTTAATTGGTTGAGTTCTTGGTTTTGCCTCATTGGTTGTTATAGTTATGACTTCATCTTCATGCCACCTGTGTTGTTTCTTCTTTTCTTTTTGTATATCTCTCAAAAACAAAAAAAAAATAGAAGACAAAAATACAAAAAAAAATGCAAAAATAAAAAAAGAGAAAAAAAAAGAAAAAAAAAGTGAATAAAAGGTTGTTGAGGCAAAGAGGATTGGAATTAGTGGTTGTTGATTTTGGGGTGGATTTTGCTTACTTTTTACTTATTCCCCATTGCTCCTCTATGCCCTTGGTTTTAGCTACATTCCCATATTTTTATCCTACCTTGTCCTTGGCCCCATTACAACCCTTAAAAGACCTTTTGATCATTTTGTGCATGTGTGTTGATGGTTGATGTTAGAGGCTTGTCAAGCTTATGGTTGTGTTTGTTTTTCATGATGTGCCTTGAGTGTAAATAATGATTAACCCCAAACACTTGAGTGTAAACACTTTTGAGTGATCCTTGTGAGTTTCTATCATCTTAGTGACTATCCTCTTGATGTCATTGGTTTCTTTGCATACTTGAAGTAATTGGATGATGTTTGCGGATGCTTTGACTCTTTGATCCTTAACCATTTTGTGTGCTTGAGTTTGCCCATTTCTTTGCATTTCCTAGAATTCATTGTGAAGTATGTAATCTCTTAGGTTTGCATTTCTTAGTTGTAGTCATCTTGTTGCATGATTCACTTTGGTGCATATTGATCTTCATAGTCCTATCTTTTGGTTTTGCCCAGGAGTGCAAAAGGATAAGTGTGGGGGTATTTGATGAGCATTTTATTTCCCATTATTCCTTGCATTATTTTACTCCTATTATCGATACTTGTTGCCCATTTGACATTGATTAGCTTGATTTAGTGATTTTGAGTTTATTGGACTAATATTCCGAATATTGTTTAATTTGGGATTATTTAGCCTAATTAATTCTATTTCTATTTTCAGGTAATATTTGGCACAAGGACACTTTGGGAAGTTTGGAAATGAAGATTGAAGCATTGAAGTGAAGATTGTAATTTGCATTTAGGTCCCTTTTTAATTGTAATTTTCAGAATAGTGTTTCTTAGGACTTGGGCCCATGTTTTAGGCCCATTTTCATAACTAAAGAGGGGAAATTCGTGTAACCCCAAGAACACACTTTCATTTCAGATTTCTCACTCTCTCTCTAGGTTAGAACTTCTCTCTTGGCTCTCCCAAGTGGTGGTGGCTGCTAGGGTTTTGTTCTTCCCCATTTCTACTCGTTTTTCTTCATTTATGGCCATGGAAGGCTAGACTTCAAGGGTTAATCCCTTTGGTATTGTATTATCTACTCTTGAGCTCTTGTTATTAATGCAATTTCGTTTTCTCTTCTCTGTTTTCATGTTTATCGATGTATAGTGGTTTGCTTAATTCCATTTCGTAGAGATAATACATGAATATAAATGCTTAATTTGTATTAACTCGTAAAAACTCCAATTCTGGTTTCTGATGCTTAATTAGAAGTTAGGGTTTGGAGTGATAACTGAATTTTCGCTTAGTATTTGGTTATCACGAGTTGGACAGAGGAGAGGAGAGGAATGGATCTTTAGTGAGCTAGGATTGAGTAGTGTACGTAGCCAAAGGGGTTTGCCCGCTTTTGTTTCTGATTTTCTTAGTTTTTATATTCTGTTTATGTTTTGTTTTTCACATTTGTCACACACAAAACCCCCCCCCCCCATTTTACAGCACACTACGTGTTTGATACTTTGCCTAGACCGATATTCGCTGGGAAACGACCTAGGATCACCTTCCTAGTACTACAGAATAAACACCTTTTATTTTGATCGGGTACGGCCTCGATCACACAAGTGGTGATATTAAATTGCGCACATTGTTAAATTTTCAAAGAGAAAATTCAAACAAGTTTGGTTTGGGTTATACTAATGCTAAGAATAAGTCTCATAGAAATATTGTTGATTTTTCTAAAGTTGATTTTTCAAATGCACCAACATGTTTCTGTTGTGGCACTCATGGACATACTTCAAATGTGTGTTATATTAAAGTGCATGGTATACCTAAAGGAAATTTTGTTTGGGTTAAAAAGGGTGAAAGTCCCTTAACTAACAAAAATGGATCCAAGACTATTTGGATACCAAAAGGCAAAGCATGATTGTTTTGTAGGTGTGATTGAAGAGCAAAAGAATTACAAGTGTTATTTATTATTTGCTTCTTCAAATCTCAAGTGAAACTCCTACATTTTGGTACAATTGATACTGTCAGATATTCACAATTGGTATCAAGTGAATTTCTTACAAGAGATAGCAAGCATTCACAATTGGACTTACATTTGGTATATTCTAATCTTGCTATTAGTCTTTGACAATTGATATTACTTCTACAAAATTCATAATTGGTATCATTGTGTGATTATTAGATGTTTATCATGCTATTGTGATTATTGTAATATTTCTTTACAATTGATATCTTATTTTGTTAAGTGATATAATAACATTTTAGTTACAATTGTTATTATATTTCATTGTCATATTTCTTTCCAATTGGTATCACATTTCAAAGTATAGTTCGTGTGTTTTTCAATTGGTATCAATAGTTGTGAAGAAATGAATGTTATATTTCTCTTATTTTGGCTTAGCATTTTATATTTCAATTGGTATATATTACTTTTTGATAATGCCAAAAGGGGGAGAAAGGTTTGTTTTGTTGTTTTTATATAGGTTGAGCAAAGTTGTTGAAGATAGGGGGAGAATCAAGCTTATCTCAATTGGATTTCAAAAGTCAAAAGCATTTATTGATGGGGAGCAATAGTCTCACCAAGTGATCAATTGGTTCAAGCATCAACAACTTCAAACAAATTCAAAACATGTTTGTCATTTTCAAAAAGGGAGAGATTGTTAGATCCAGTGAGAAGGTTTTGATAAATGACAAAAGGTTTTGAACAAGCTACAAATGTGTTGAACAAGTTCAAGCTCAACAAGCAAACAACACTCAACAAATGATGAAGAGAGAGCAAGCTCATGAAGATTTAGTTTGTATTTTATTGTAATATCTTTAGCCTCTCAAGTCTTTTAGTTTATGAGTTTGGGTAGAGTCATTTAGAGGGTAGTGAATCTCTATCAAGGTCATGATTATATTATATTTTGAGTATTCACTTAACCTAAAATCAATAGGTGGCTTAAAGGTTTGAAAGGAAAGGTTTAATTTTGAGAAAAGAAGTTTTTAATTGACTTTAGCAGTGGCTAATCGATTAATGTGTTAGGGTTAATCGATTAACACACATGTTACAGTGGTTAATCGATTAAGCCATGTGTTAATCGATTAACGCGTGCAGAATCAGTTTTTAAAATAAGTTTTTCAAGGCAAAATCAATTTCTTTTGTTTCCTAACTTTTGGGTATTCTATATAAACTTTTTCCTAACCTTTGTGAATTATTATTACACTTTAGAACAAATCAATTTCTATAAGCCACACTATTCTCTCTCACTTTCATAGATCAAAGCTTTCATTTTTACATTCTTTGATCAAGAATCTTTGAATCTCTTATGTTGATATTTTCATAGCTATTGAAAGAGATTCATAGGATTGTCATTGTTTTCAATTTGGTTTTAATCATTGCAAAGGAGGCAAACATTCTACAACACAAGGAAGCCTTGGTGGTTGTTCATCAAGCAAACAAGCAATTGGAAGTCTTGTTGTGATAACAAGCAAGTGGAAGTCTTTGAAGCATCTCAAAGAAAATTGGAAGTCTTGTTGAGGGGAATTGACAAGCAAGGGAAGATGTTAGATTAGAGGGTCAATAGGATTGCAAGGCAAGGGTGTGGTATCTCATGTAGGCTATCAAGAAGGGAGTCTTGAGAGGCATTTACTTGTAATTTGAGAACTCTAATTCCTCATAATGAAGAATCTCTCTTGGTTGAAGAGGGGACTGGATGTAGCTTTCATGTGGATGAAAGTGAACCAGGATAAATCACTGTGTCGTATCTCTAAACTCTTAACTCTTTACATTCAAGTCATTTCAATATTGTTCTTGGTTGAAAACCTAGAAAAGATTGATTTTCATAATTGATTGAATTGAATCTTAATTGTGCAAATTGATTTGGGGAAAATCATTTTCATAACCTAGGTAATCAATAAGAATATTGGTGTTAATCAATTCCGCTTTATCTCTGATCTTATGTGTTAATTGATTGATTTTCGTTTTTGATGGAAAAGTGATTTTTCAGTTTTAACAGTGATTAATCGATTAAGTCGATTATTAATCGATTAATTTTTAAGTTGCTTTCGGCATTAATCGATTAGTACCTTAGTTAATCGGTTAGTTTGAAAGTAAGCTTCGGCATTAATCGATTAGTACTGAAGTTAATCGATTAATCAGTATATTTTTGTAAAAATCATTTTGTTTTAATCATTTTGATTTGTTTCTTTCGAAAATCTTTCAAGGTTTCTCTAACACCTATTCAACCCCCCCTTCTAGGTGTTCTTCTAGTTATTTCACCCACCGATTGTAGTTCTTACAATACAGTCATCAGTCTGCCACATACTAGTCTCGATGTATTATAGTTGTCCTTATTAACTGTAATACTCGACTAGGGAATCTTTAAGGATAATTATCAATCAATAAGATCTCACTATCAAGTCATGTACTTGATATTCTTATGACATTGAACTTATAATCCTAAGGACTTTATTACATCTATTTTAATTAAACAATTAAAGCATAAATATAATAAATGAAATGCCTCATTATTATTAATAGTAATAATCCATAAACATGAAATAAGTACAAGTAAAAGAGAAAATACGATTGCCACTAGGGCACTCTCCAACAATCTCCCACTTGCACTAGAGCCAATCGCTCATGTATCTAATACCATAAGCCCTAACATGTCCCTCATGCTTTTTATGGCAAGAGGTTTAGTCAGTGGATTAGCAATATTATCGTCTGTTGAAACTCTGCATATCTTCACATCTCCTCTGTCAATTATCTCTCGAATGATGTGAAAACGCCGAAGTATATGTTTGGATTTCTGGTGAGATCTCGGTTCCTTTGCTTGCGCAATGGCTCCATTGTTGTCACAATAGAGGTCCACTGGAAACTCAATACTAGGAACAACATCAAGTTCAGTTATGAACTTCTTAATCCAAACCGCTTCCTTTGCTGCTTCTGATGCAGCTATATACTCAGCTTCTGTTGTAGAATCGGCTACAGTCTCTTGCTTTGAACTCTTCCAGCATATAGCCCCACCATTCAAACAAAATACAAATCCAAATTGTGATCTGAAATTGTCCTTATCAGTCTGGAAGCTAGCGTCGGTGTAACCCTTTACAACCAGCTCATCTTCACCTCCATATACCAAGAAAGCATCCTTAGTTCTTCTTAAGTAATTTAGGATATTCTTGACTGCTATCCAGTGACCTTCACCTGGATCTGACTGGTATCTGCTCGTCATGCTCAAAGCATACGAAACATCAAGTCGAGTACATATCATGGCATACATGATAGATCCAATTGCAGATGCATATGGAGTTCTATCCATGCGTTCCCTTTCTTCCTTAGTGGAAGGACACTGTTCCTTTGACAAGGTTATACCATGTGACATTGGCAAAGATCCCCTTTTGGAATCCTGCATGTTGAACCATTTCAACACTTTTTCTATGTACGAACTTTGACTTAGGCCAAGCAATCTCCTTGATCTATCTCTATAAATCTTGATGCCTAATATATAGGTTGCTTCACCCAAATCCTTCATAGAAAAGAAATTCCCTAACCAAGTCTTAACAGACTGTAAGGTAGGAATGTCATTCCCGATGAGTAGTATGTCATCCACATACAACACAAGAAAGACAATTGTGCTCCCACTAACCTTCTTATATACACAAGACTCTTCTTCGTTCTTGATGAAACCAATTTGTTTGATTGCATCATCGAATCGAATATTCCAACTCCTAGAAGCTTGTTTCAATCCATAAATGGATCGTTGCAGCTTACAAACCTTTCCAGCATCCTTTGGATCAACAAAACCTTCAGGCTGTGTCATATACACATCCTCTAAAAGATTTCCATTAAGGAAAGCCGTTTTGACATCCATCTGTCAGATTTCATAATCATGAAATGCTGCAATAGCAAGCAAGATCCTAATGGATTTAAGCATGGCAACTAGTGAAAAGGTTTCATCATATTCAATACCATGAACTTGTTTGAAACCTTTAGAAACCAATCGTCCTTCAAAGGTATGTACATTACCATCCATGTCAGTCTTCTTCTTGAAAACCCATTTGCACCCAATTGGTTTTACCCTATCAGGTAGATCAACCAAGATCCAAACTTGGTTGGTGTGCATGGACTAAATCTCAGATCTCATGGCTTGAAGCCATTTCTCAGAATCAGGGCTGTTTATAGCCTCTTGGTAAGTAGTAGGTTCATTTTGATCAAAAATCATAATGTCATCATCTTGAGTCAAGAGAAATCCATATCTCTCTGGCTGAAGAGGAATCCTACTTGACCTACGCAAAACTTGTGTAACTTGAGCAGGTTATACATCCACAACATCTTGTGGAACTTGCTCAACATCCATCGCTTGGTCTTGGCTACTTTGGGATTCTTGAATCTCATCAAGATCTATTTTCCTCCCACTATTTCCTTTAGAGAGAAATTCTCTTTCAAGAAACTCGCCTGTGCGAGCGACGAACACTTTGCCTTCTGTGGGATTGTAGAAATAGTATCCCTTAGTTTCTTTGGGATATCCTACAAAGTAGCATTTGTCAGATTTGGGACTAAGTTTATCAGAAAGTAGACGTTTCACATAAACATCACAACCACAAATCTTGAGAAAAGACATACTAGGACGCCTCCCAATCCATATCTCATATGGTGTCTTTTCAACCGCTTTCGATGGGGATCGGTTAAGTGTAAAAGCAGCTGTAAGTAGAGCATGTCCCCAAAAAGAGATTGGAAGGTCCGATTGACTCATCATACACCTAACCATGTCCAACAAGGTTCGGTTTCTCCTTTCTAAAACACCATTCCACTGGGGCGTTCCAGGAGGAGTGAGTTGAGATACTATACCACACTCTTTTAGATAGTCATCGAACTCTTGGCTAAGGTATTCACCACCTCGATCAGATCGAAGGGATTTAATACTTTTGCCAAGTTGATTTTGTACTTCATTCTTGAATTCCTTGAACTTTTCAAAGGTTTCATGTTTGTATTTCATTAGATATATATACCCATATCTACTAAAATCATCAGTAAATGTGACGAAGTACGGGTAACCTCCTCTAGCATTTGAACTCATAGGCCCACATACATCTGCATGTATGAGTCCCGAAAGTTCATTAGCCCGTTCACTGCTGCCAGTAAATGGGCCCTTTGTCATATTGCCCAACAAACAAGACTCACATGTCTCATAAGTATCAAAATCAAATGAGTCTAAGAATCCATCTTTATGAAGCTTAGAAATGCGTTTCTCATTTATATGGCCCAAATGACAATGCCAAAGAAAAGTTTGGTTTGTATCATTTGAT
Organism: Crotalaria pallida; assembly: GCA_037953625.1. NCBI lineage: Eukaryota > Viridiplantae > Streptophyta > Magnoliopsida > Fabales > Fabaceae > Crotalaria > Crotalaria pallida. The sequence goes on from CM075653.1 coordinate 34,288,363, forward strand.
TTAAACCTTTTGGCATTAATGTTATAGACTGGATGATCAAGATCTAACAAATAAAGACCATTTATTAATTGTGCACTGCCATAAAACATCTCATTCAAATAAATGGAACAACACTTGTTCCTTATTGAAAACGAAAAACCTACTTTGTCTAAACATGAAACTGAAATAATATTCCTACGAATAGCAGGTACACAATAAACATCCTCTAGTTCTAAAACTAATCCACTAGGTAAGGTTAAACTACAAGTTCCAACAGCAATGACGGCAACTCTTGCTCCATTTCCAACTCGCAGTTCGACTTCACCTTTAGCTAATCTTCTACTCCTTTTTAGATCCTGCACATTAACACAAATGTGAGATCCACATCCAGTATCTAATACCCATGATGTTGAAGCAGAAAAATTAACTTCTATAACAAAAATACCTGACGAAGAGGCTCCGTTTTTCTTCATTTCTTTCTCTTTAAGGTAATCTGGGCAATTCCTCTTCCAATGTCCCTCCTTGTTACAATGGAAGCAATTTCCTTCCTTAGCCACCCCACCTTTAGGCTTAAGAGCCTTAGCTACTCTAGCTTTGCCCTTGATAGAGCTCCTTAAGGTGTACGATCATATCGTATGCACTCATGTTCTCATGAACCTTCTGAAGGTCAGGGGTCATAGTGACAAGCATGAGAGTTCCAACCTTTAAGGCATCATCTTGATGCCTACGGAAAGCATGCCGCTCAGCAGCCGGTGCATTAGCGGGGGGTGCTTCAGGGAGAGGTTGCTCTAGCACATACATCTTTTTCTCATTCCTAAGGACAATCCTTAGGGTTCGATACCAGTCAAGGAAATTAATTCCCGTCAGCTTGTCCTTCTCAAGGATTGATCGCAGTGATAAGTTGTTCGAATTGTTTGATGACATGGTGATCTAACAACAAAATTAAAATAGAATTATGATCATGTTTATTAAATAGTTAATAAGGACTTTTATTAAATATTACTCCCACTATTTTCCTCAAATCAATAACCCTCAATATTGACTCGGAAAATCTCAGCGTAAGATTTTCTAGTGGGACCAAGATCCATATTTCATCTTATATTGAGTCAAACTTTAGCTGATCTCCCATAATTTGATTATTTAGGTAGGGAACCCTTTCCCAATCACATCTCATGTGACTCTTGGATCAATTAGGCGAATAACATTTATCCAAATTCATCCTATAAATTTATATTCAATTCTTTTGCCTATAGACCTTCAATCCTATTGAACTATCCATTTAAGTTAGACCCAATGGTTGACATAATAGATATTACATTTATCCCCTCGCGTCTGACCAATGTAGATAAAAGTACCCTACTTTAGCAGGCCCACATTCAAAACGACATCAATCAAAACGAGTGTCAAGCATTGGAAGGCATATAACTTAAATATTTCAGTTTGAGGGGTTTTTAAGTTAAGTGATCTCACTAGTTTTATCTTGTATTAACATACATAACATTATAACGATAACATGCATCACATACATACTATAATTATAAACTATAACATGCATCACATACATACTATAATTAAAAACTATATGTGATATGATCATGGCCCAAAATAATTAATTCACCCAAGCCAATGAGTGAATAAAAAAAAAGATCCTATGACTGGCACCATCTTCTCCAAGAGCCTTCCTTGAATGTCCTCTTCCTCATCATCTCCAAAACTCATGATTTTTCTCTTTATGAAATTAGATGGAGGTAGCTCTTCATGGTAAGGTGCATGATTAAAAGTTTTATTGAATTTCCAAAGAATTGTGATTTTTGTAAATGTAAAATTGTTTTTCTAAGTGTTTTACTAGTATGGGATTTTCTTTTTAAATGTTAAAACCCCCATACCTAGTGATTGATCAAACCAAGGATTTTTTTTAAGATGTATATGTTCGTGGTTAGGTGTCTGTTAGGGATATCAGGGTTTTATATAAAGTGGAGAAACTAAGTTTTTTGGTTTAAGACATTTATTAGATTTTGAAAGTTTGGCCTAAACACCCTAAGGTTGAATCTTTGTTTCGTGTAACATTTCAAGCCAATTGGAGCAAGCTAGTATTTTAACTAAAATGAATTTTGTTGGAAACCAACAAGAGGCCTAACAATCGAGTAGAGGGGGGTGAATAGGAGATTGAAGCTAATATGGCAATTTTTCGATTTATTGAAAATTGATTGAATGTTGTCTCTGTTTTAAATGAAAGGCCGAGCTCCTTTCCGAGCAGACAAGGTTAATTGATTAACCAATCAGATAAACAAAATGGTTAATCAGTTAACCGAGCTGCTTCAAGGTAGAGCTGGTTTTTGTGACTTAAGCTTGGATAAAACACTCACAGCCGAGCTAAGAGAAATAACAGTTTAAGCATAGACATGAAAAATAGCGGAATTAATCTTACGCTCGACAGCAACAGATAAGCAGTAAAGAAAGAACACCAGAGATTTATCCTGGTTCACTCTCACCCTGAGAGCTAGTCCAGTCACCTCTGAAAACCTTTCAGAGAGCTTTCACTAAAAATCGATTTTCTGGGTTACAAAGGATTTACAAGAGCCTACCCCTCTAGACCTATCCAGTCAAACGAGTGTACCAAACTCGTGACAAACTACCCACAACAAATCGATGACCAAAGAACCTATTTGGAACCTTTACAAATCGAAGCTTTCTCGATCAGAGACCAGCTTCTCACAACAGCTAATACAACGAAGAAGATGATGAAAGTGTATGGCTCCAATTCGAAACACTCTTCGAATATGATGAAAGATTGAATAACTAGAGTGAGTCAATTCTAGAAGGATTTCACAGGGAAGAACTGATTCGAACTTAGAGTTAAGATTTGAAAGTTTTAACTCTCTAAGTTCGTATGAAAATCGAATGTTCTTCTTCTCTGTGAGTTTTTTATTTCTGCTCTGTTAAAAATGAAAGTTTAAGTTCTGAGAAAAAAATGGTTGTGAAAGGATCGATCTCTGTTAACGTTGAAGACCCCCTCTTTTATAGTCTCCTCTTTTCAGCAGAGAAAGAGAGAAAGAGAGCTGTAGGAAGATGGGGTTTCCAACGGTAACATTTAGACAGCAGAGCAGTGATGGTGACAGTTCACCAACCTTTGATTTAACTCATTTTGAATTTCAAACTTGTCAGAGCATAGGAGCTAAACCTAGGACTTCTACCCAGACTCAACGGTAATAAAAAGTACGGAACAGTTGAGCAGAGTCCGAAGGTTGAAGACGATGCATTGTTGAAGATGATGAACAGAGATTGCCGAGCTTTTGGCTTTGTTCGAGCTTGGTGTTTCTGAGCTTGATCTGAGCGTCGGCAAATAGTCAAGTTTAGAACGATCAACCCGAGCTTATTTACTCTATCAGATGATGTGGCTGTTTCGAGCTTAATCCGAGCGAATACCGAGCAAATCATCATCCGAGCTTACTGCCTTGAAATGAAGAACCGAGCTTGCAAACTTGGATGAACTTTGGCCTTGATCACGGGCCGAGTCAAATCCGAGCTTGAGCTACAAAAGCTGACCTGATGCAGGTAGCGAAGAACCCTAGTTTTCCGAGCTTCTGCCGAGCCTCTGCCTTTGGCGGAACGCATACGCAAAAACAAAGATTCCGAGCCTCTGCAGAGCTTGTACCTTTAGCTGAATGTTTGCGCTGATAAGTCTGACTTGTCTAACGCTAAGCACATGCCGAGTCTGTTTATTTGACATCATCAAAAGTTCTTTGATTCTTCATTGTGAGTCTACAATCTCCCCCTTTTTGATGATGACAAATATTCTTTAACAGTTTGTTGCTTTTTGTGTTCTCCCCCTGACTGTATGCTCGTAAGCTGATTGGACTTGGCACTGATTGGAATTTGCTCGAGCTTCTGAAAATGCACTTATCAGATCTTTCTCCCCCTTCCACTTGTTGAAAGGATGTAAAAATGTGGAGCAGCAGCAGCTCGTCAAACACTCCCCCTGAATTTATGCTCGAAAAATCTGAAGCATCAAAAACAACCAACAAACACACCTTTCTCCCCCTTTTGGCATGATCAAAAAGGAGCCAAATATTAAGCACATTTGACAAGAGAGAGAAATAAAAACCAAAAAAAAGATTAAGAACCTTTCTCCCCCTTTTTGGAAGAAAAAGAGATTAACATTTTTCTGTACCACTTGTTAGTAATGAACCACTTGTTGATTTAAAAAAAACTGTTCTCCCCGTTAAGACTTTAAAGTGGTAACCAAGGAAGAAAATTTTCATGATCATCATTCTCCCCCTTTAACAGTGAAAGCATGCTTCTCATCCGAGAAGTTAAAAGGTAAAGGTGAGAATGACGAATAACATAATATGAAAGATCAAATATAAAAAAAAACAACACTCTTCTCCCCTTAGATAAAAATTTAGAGGAAGGGAAGAGGTTTTGAAGGATGTGAAATTTCAGAAAATTTAAACAAATACACAATTGAACGTAAAGATCGAGACTATGAAGGTGATCAAAATTTATGATATACTGAAAACCAAGCTCATGCCGAGCACATGCTAAACTTATCCAGGATTCCGAGCTTGCGCTGAGCACACACTGGATTCGTCTAGAATGCCGAGCTCACGCCGAATTTTATAAAGAGTTTCCCTCGGCAAAGGTTTAGTAAACACATTGGCTAATTGATTTTCAGTACTTACAAATTCTATGACACAGTCACCTTTTTGAACATGATCTCGAAGAAAATGATGCCTAATTTCAATGTGTTTTGTTCGAGAGTGATACACTGGATTCTTAGTTAGATTGATCGCACTTGTATTGTCACATTTGATAGGAATGTGATCTAAAATTAAGCCAAAATCTGATAACTGTTGTTTCATCCAAAGAATTTGAGCACAGCAATTACCAGTAGCAATGTATTCGGCCTCAGCTGTTGACAAAGCAACGCAAGCTTGCTTTTTAGAAAACCACGACACAAGGGAACTGCCGAGCAAATGACAAGTTCCACTTGTGCTTTTTCGGTCAAGCTTGCACCCAGCAAAATCTGAGTCCGAATACCCAATCAAACTAAGATTGGCATCCCTAGGATACCACAAACCAGTGTTCACAGTTCCTTTTAAATATTTAAAAATTCGCTTAACCGCCGAGATATGAGATTCTTTGGGATTAGCTTGAAAACGAGCACATAAACAAACACTGAACATAATATCTGGCCGAGACGCAGTCAAATATAGAAGGCTTCCTATCATGCCTCTATATTTGCTCACATCCACGGCTTTACCTGATTCATCCTTGCCGAGATAGCTGGATGTGCTCATGGGAGTGGCAGCTTCTTTGCAATTTTCTAAGCCAAATTTCTTGAGGAGTGCCTTGCAGTATTTTCCTTGATGCACAAAGGTTCCTTCATCAACTTGCTTTATTTGCAGCCCAAGGAAGAATGTGAGTTCTCCCATCATCGACATCTCGAATTCACCTTGCATTGATTCAGAGAACTTCTTGCAAAGAGACATATTAGTAGCACCGAAAATTATATCATCAACATAAACTTGTACTAACAATATGTCCTTTTTGGATTTATAAATGAATAGAGTTGTGTCAACCTTCCCTCTCTCAAACCCTTGTTCGAGTAAAAATGAGCTCAAACGATCATACCAAGCTCTCGGAGCTTGTTTCAAACCGTAAAGAGCCTTTTTGAGTTTAAATAAATGGTTTGGATATTCAAAATTTTCAAAGCCAGGAGGTTGTTTCACATATACTTCTTCATTTATAAAGCCATTTAAGAAAGCACTCTTTACATCCATTTGATAAAGGGTGAAATTCATAATAGATGCAAAAGCAAGTAAAATTCGGATTGCTTCAAGCCTAGCAACTGGAGCGAAGGTTTCATCATAATCAATACCTTCCTCTTGGTTTTAGCCTTGAGCAACTAATCTTGCTTTGTTTCTTATAATTGAGCCTAATTCATCTGTTTTATTTCTGAAAATCCATTTCAAGCCAATTATCGTATGATCATTGGGCCGGGGAACCAATTCCCAGACATCATTTCTGATGAATTGATTTAGTTCCTCTTGCATGGCAATCGCCCAATGTTCATCATCAATTGCTTGATCAATCGAATTAGGTTCAATTTGAGAAACAAAGGAAGCGAAATTGCAAAAGTTCTGAATAGAACGACGAGTTAAAACTCCCTTATTCAAGTCGCCGAGCACATTCTCTATCGGATGGTCCTTGACTCTCTTCCAGGCTGGACTGAGCTCAAACTGCTCTGCTCGGCTTGGAATGAGTTCGGACTGACTATTTTGAATTTGGCTCGGACTGAGTTCGGTTTGTTCCTTGTTTGTTTGGCTCGGAACAAGCTCGTCCCTCTGATCTTTGTCTTCAGCAGTTTCATCCTTTTGAGCTCTTTCAGTTGTTGTGCTCGGATCGAGTTCAGCCATATGATGATCCTCTCTATCTGCACAACTAACATTGTCTCTCCGAGGAGACTCATCAAATACCACATGTACGGACTCTTCCACAGTGGAGGTCCTTTTGTTAAACACTCTAAATGCTTTACTATGAGTAGAATAACCCAAAAATATTCCTTCATCGGCTTTAGAATCAAATTTGCTACGATGCTCTTTTCCATTGTTTAAAATGAAGACTTTGTAGCCAAATGTATGAAAATGAGAAATTTTTGGTTTTCTACCCTTATAAAGTTCATATGGAGTTTTCTTTAAAATTGGTCTGATGAGGATGCGATTCATTACATAGCAAGCTGTGTTCACCGCATCGGCCCAGAAATAATGTGGTAAATTGTATTCATTTAGCATGGTTCGGGCTAGTTCTTCTAGAACTCGGTTTTTCCGTTCCACAACTCCGTTTTGTTCGGGAGTCCGAGGAGCTGAAAACTGATGTTCAATTCCGAACTTAGAACAAAACTTGTCAAATTTGTAGTTCTCGAACTCACCGCCATGGTCCGTTCGGATTACAGCTACTTTTTGGTCAGCTCGGTTTTGGAGTTGCTTGACAAGCTCTTTAAAAGTTTCAAAAGTTTCATTTTTTGATTTTAAAAATAAAGTCCACGTAAACCTGGAAAAGTCATCTACAATTACTAAGGCATAGAGATTGCCACCAAAGCTTTTGACTTGTGATGGTCCGAACAAATCCATGTGTAACATTTCCAACGGATGCGTTGTCGAGACCATCAACTTAGATGGAAAATCGTTTTTCTTTTTGATCGGTTTGCACTTCTTGCATGAAGGGCAAACTCCCTCAATTTTAAAATTTAGCTTTGGTAAACCAATCACTAATTCTTTTGATTGTAGTTTCTTTAACTGGTTTACATTTATATGAGCTGTCCTTCTATGCCATAACCATGTGTCACTTTCTTTGCTAACCATGCAAGTGGTTACCAAAGAGGTGATTTCATTCAAATCAACCAAATAAGTATTGTTAAATCGTTTTCCAACAAATTTGACAGAGTTGTCCTCGTCACTTTTAATAATGCAATGGGTAGAGGTAAAAACAACATGGTTACCAATATCACAAAGTTGGCTAATACTTAAAAGATTGTGTTCTAGCCCTTTTACAAGTAAAACATCATTGATAACCAAGTTGGCAGAGTTACTGACTTTACCTTCACCCAATATTTTACCTCGGTTGTTATCACCATAAGTGACGTAGCCCTTATCTGAATGTGAAAGTTCAATGAATAGATTTTTGTCCCCCGTCATGTGCTTCGAGCATCCACTGTCAAGGTACCATCTGCTCTCTTTTGCTCGGAAGCACACCTGCATCACAAAAATATTACTTCTTTGATTCGGGTACCCAAATTGTTTTGGGTCCCTGGGGGTTAGCAGTAGGATCTTTCTTTTTGACTACCCAAAAAAAGTTGCCCTTGGTTACACCGTGACGTCGGATGTTACATTCATTGGGTGTATGACCATGAAGGCTACAATAGGAGTAGCTCGGCCGTTTTGAGTTATTAAAGTTTGAGACATAGCCGAGTTTCCTTACTGCTTTCTTCTTAGTATGAGTGTAGCCGAGGCCAATTTTGTTTGAGTAGTTCCTATGTTCGGCTAAAAGCCGATCAAACAAGCCATCACTCTTGATGACAGTTGCACTTTTAAATTTTAGGTCAGAAATTTCCTTTTCATATTTAGTGCAGCAGTCAAGATTTTCATTTTTCAACTGAGTGATAGTGTTTTCTAATGACTCGTTTCTGCTTTTCAGAATTTCAATTGAATTTTCCAAATCAAGAACTTGCTCTTTGTATTTTGAAAGACTGAGTTTCAACTTAATGAAATTTTTAGCAAGCTTCTTGAATTCGGTTTGCATTTCAAGATAAGCATAATACAATTCATCAGAGTCATTAAATTCAGATTCAGAGTCAGAATCAAAAGTAGAAGTTACCTCAGTGTTTCTATGTTCGGACATTGTTCGGCTGGCTGAGGTTTCCTCGCTGTGTTTGCCCATTAAGCATTTGAAATTTGATCTTTGATTAATTGTGCCAAAAGTCGTGCTCGATGAGTCTTCTTGACCGGTATATCTGAGACTCGAACAAGCTTCCTCATCTTCACACTCCGAGCAAGAGTCATATACAGGGAGATCTTATTCATCTATTCTGAGTGATGAGCTCAATACTTCCATTTCACGGTTCGAGCAGTATTCTTGCTCGGGGCTTGTTTGGCTCGGGCTTCTGAACACAGTTTTCCTTCCAATTAAGCACAGAATTGCTTTTTCTTCTTCATCGCCTGAGCTGGTATTGTTGTTGGGTGCATCCCATACTATGTAAGCTCTCTTCTTCTTGTGGTCTTTGTTCTTCTTTATTTCTTCACCACTTTGCTTTTGTAATCTTGGACAGTAAGTTCTAATGTGACCTGTTTCACCACATTCGTGGCATCTACCTCGGTCTTTTGAACTTGAGCCTTTGTGGTGAGTGCTTCTGGTATCTCTTGCTCTGTTTGTGAAGTTCTTTTTGCCTTTAAAAAATTTGCTGAACTTCCTGACCATGAGACCAAAGTCTTCCTCATCCATGTCCGAGCTGGACTCATCTTCAGAGGATTCTTTGGTTGCCTTTATAGCAGCTTTGATGGAAATTCCCTTCTTCTTCTTATCAGATTCTTCATGCATGGTTAGTCTTCCGTGCTCCATCTCATGCTCTTGCAGCTTGCCGAACAAAGTGGCTATACTCATTGTGTCCAAGTCTTTAGCTTCCATGATGGCAGTGACCTTCGGCTGCCATTCTCTGCTAAGACATCTAAGCACTTTGTTAGTTATCTCGACATTTTGAAAAGTTTTGCCGAGAGCATTAAGATGGTTTATGATATGAGTAAACCGTTTCTGCAAATCATTTATATTTTCATTTGGCAGCATTCGGAATAACTCATATTCATGCATCAGAGTATTTAATCTTGCTCGTCTGACCTCACTTGTCCCTTCATGAGTAAGTTGTAGAATGTCCCACATTTCTTTAGCAGATTTGCAACTTGACACTCGAAAGAATTCATCGTAGGACAAAGCTGAGGTGATGATGTTTTTGGCTTTTAAATCGAAAGATACTTTTCTTTTGTCATCATCATCCCAACTTTTGTAACACCCCAAAATTTTAATCCCCGATTAATGAAATGTTAATTATAAATTAATTATAATTAATTATTTCCATATTAATCCTTGATTAAAATATGTGTTTATATAGTTGGTATATGTGTGTGAATTGATTTAATAAATATAATAAATGCCTAAGATGAGTATTTTGCATATTAGTCCCTGGGTTGGGACCTAGAGGTAATTATAGGAAAGATTTTGGAGGGAAAGTAAATAAAATAATTATTTTTCAAAAATTGGGAAAAATACTCGAGTATTTTCTGAAAAACTCGAGTATTCTGGGTCAAACTGCACGAGTGAGTGCGTTTGGTGAGTCACCACGAACGATTCTCTTCTCTCGCCACGAAAACACCTTCTTGCCAACGCCATGGGTGGCATGTCGACGTGCATGAGCTATCTCTGCTTCTATTTAAACTCATCAACAACCCTTAGTTGAAGATTTTGGATCAAAATTGCTTGGTTGAAGACGATGCATTGTTGAAGATGATGAACAGAGATTGCCAAGCTTTTGGCTTTGTTCGAGCTTGGTGTTTCTGAGCTTGATCTGAGCGTCGGCAAATAGTCAAGTTTAGAACGATCAACCCGAGCTTATTTACTCTATCAGATGATGTGGCTGTTTCGAGCTTAATCCGAGCGAATACCGAGCAAATCATCATCCGAGCTTACTGCCTTGAAATGAAGAACCGAGCTTGCAAACTTGGATGAACTTTGGCCTTGATCACGGGCCGAGTCAAATCCGAGCTTGAGCTACAAAAGCTGACCTGATGCAGGTAGGGAAGAACCCTAGTTTTCCGAGCTTCTGCCGAGCCTCTGCCTTTGGCGGAACGCATACGCAAAAACAAAGATTCCGAGCCTCTGCAGAGCTTGTACCTTTAGCTGAATGTTTGCACTGATAAGTCTGACTTGTCTAACGCTAAGCACATGTCGAGTCTGTTTATTTGACATCATCAAAAGTTCTTTGATTCTTCATTGTGAGTCTACAAATTTAACGTGCTCCGAGCGGTTTGACAATTTTACGCAACCTTGGGCTAAGTTTAGGTGTTGTCCCATTAAAGTTTGAGGCCAATTGGAGTTTTTCTAGTATTTTTAAGTGAATTTGATGTAGGTTCACCCCCGACCATTACAAAATTTTGACTAAGTGGTTGTAGGTGTAACACCCCGCAAATTCCTCGTATTAATTTAAAACACTAAAGAATTTACTTTTGAGAAAAGTGTTTTAAAAGAGTACTTTCTTAAATGATTTTCTTAAATTCACGTTTTCAAGATAATGGGTGATTTTAAGGAAATGATTTCCTGAGGTAATGTCCAAAATTTAGAAATTGAGTTTTTGAAAAAGTCTATGTGCTTGATGTTTTTACAAAAATATTTGTAATCTTTGCATGAATCACCTTATGATGAAAAAGAATTATTTTCTAAACATGTGTGTGTTCATATGTATAATACGTGCATGTGTATGTGTACAAGCTTAGGATTACATAAGATTAAATAAATGAAGGAAAATGAAAGTGTGTAGGATGTATATGTATATGTGAGTGTGTCGTGTGAACATGATGCCCTCAAAATGTTAATTGTGTGCATGCTTATATATGTGTTAAATGTATGCATTACCCATGATGTCATGCTATGTGTTGATAGGATAAACATGAAAAGGAATTGCATGTGAGTGTATGTGTGTGTGTGTGGTTCGGCCAAACATAGGACTAGGAAGACCAAGTAGAGTACACTTCCTTAAGTATTAAGAAGGTGAAAAACAAATAGAAATAAGTAGGAAACTAGGGTGGTGAGTGTGATGATGGTGGTGAGACTTTTCTTCACCTTGTCTCGCCCACGACATGACCCCTCCCATGCAACAATATGACTAGACCCATTTGCCCTTAATCCCACACCTTGAACCGAGGCTAAAAGAGGAAATTATCCACCCTTGGCTTTGCCCTTAAAACCGTATGAGTGAGTGTTGGTTAATTGATTCATTTCCTTCTTCATTTCATTCCTTCCACAAAGACACTCTCTCAAGAGCACTCTCAAGCTCTTGAGACATAGAGAGAAAGAGAGTGAGGCCGTGAAGAGAGGAGAGGAGAGGAAGAGTGAAGGCCCAAACTTTTAACCCCCAAACATCCTCGATTTCCTTCTTCCACACACATCCTTCTTCAAAGATCAAGGAGAGAACTACCCATCAACCCTAAAAGAAGAGAGACCGAGGCAAACCCCAAAAGGAGGAGAAGAGGAGATTTGAAGATTTAAGTTAGGAATTAAGGTAGAGAGAGTTTTAATTGAATGATTTTGTGATGTAAAGGACTCTCTAATGGACATTGTTTAATTTTGTGATGCATGTAATTATTTTTGAATGATCTTGAGGTCTAAGTGTTTTGCATGTTATTTTTGTGATTTGATCTTGAATATTGGTGCTTGGATGCTTTAATTTCTAACTTGTTCTTCACGGTTTGTTTGAAGATTTGAGTTTAAGCTTATGTTTTTGCTTTGATCTTCTTTTGCATGTCTTGATCTATGGTTGATCTTTGAGAAAACATGAAGCTTGAATTTTGTATGTCTAATTTGAGTGTAAAGTCTTGATCTCTTGTATGCATGTCACGGTTTTCAAAAGAAAATAAACCTAACAAGCTTTAAAAATAATTTTAGTATAAGGAGAGTTTGAATCAAGATTTTGTGTGTGTGTGATGATGATGATTCGGTTGATAGTTTGAAAAATAAAATGATGCTTTTAAGTCTTGCATGATATGATCTATGAATTTAGATATTTGCATGTGAAAATAAAATTATAAGACTTTGCTTTCTTGCATGTCATCATTCGGTCAAGTCTAGGGAGAATAGGAAATCATGCTAGATCATCATTTCATTTACATGCATGTTGATTTTGTGGCCTTATGATCCTTATCTTTCTTTGCATGTCCTCCTTATGTTTTGATCTTGGATTTCTAAGAACCAATGAACTCATAAATCACCAAATCTATAACTAAGTGATTCGGCCATGAGTAGAAAATTTAGGTCTTATGCTTTTAATTTGATCTAAGTGATTTCATGCTAATTCTATGTTTAGAAAAGTTAATTTAAATAGTGAACATGCTTTGATTTGATATTGAACTTGACAAAAGCTTTGATCTTGTGTTGATCTTTGAAAAGCTTGATCTTTGGTGCATGCATGTGTTTTTGAACCCAAAAGAGTTGATCATTCTCCTTTGCATGTCACGGTTTTGGATTCTTCTTCAACTCAAAACAATTTTTATCTTTGTTGTATCAATTGATTTATTTCATGCCTTGATTTACAAGATTTGGAAACATGCATTTGGTTTGGAATAAAAAGATTTTTATTTTTTTCTCATAGACCTCACGGTTTTACCAAGAAAATAAGAAAACAAGTTTTTGGGAAATGATCCTTGCCTTGATTCATGTTCTAGGTGCATGCATGATAGAAATTTAAGATTTTAACCTTGCTTTATCATGATGATATTCGGCCTACTCATGCTAGCTAAACTAGGATTCCTTTTTCCAATGAAATGACTTAAAAGAAATGAGTATGTTTTAAGGAATTGTGCTAAAATAAATTGCTTGAAGTGTGAGGAATGAGAAAAAGATTGAGAGTGGAAATCTGAAAGAGGAAGTAAGACCCCTCAAGATAAGATGGAATAATGACGATTGTTGTTAATGAAAAAGATAATATGCTTGTATGTTATTGTGTATGTGTGTTGTATATTGTTTGTGTGGTCCTATTATTTTGCCTACCGTAATTCCACACCGTCGACGATGCGTCGTTCGGATCGCTTACTCTCTCCTGTTCGTTGGTACATCGGTGTTGCCGATATCCCAACGGGCAGATGGATCATCGCTTGGAAATCTCTACGTGGCTTCGTGAGGGAAATGAATGGAAAGCTTCGCGCTATGGATGGGTATGGACGGAACATACCCAGTTGGTGATCGTCAATCCGGAACACAAGTTGGGTGGAACTACAACGGGATCGTGTTTGGGAAGCGTATCCTTTGTGGGATATAATTCCGAACCACCGTCTCGAGACAGAAAGAAGGAGCATTCTGTGAAGCTGTTCAGAGTGGAGCTTAAACCGAGTTCCGAAGGAGAATCAACAAGTGTGGCCGCATCATCCTCTGGTACGAAGGCACCCGCAAAGAAAAAGAAGAAGCTGAATCCAATAGTCTTTGATAGAAAGGAGGGCCAGTAGTGATATTAGGATTAGTTGTTATTTGTATTTTGTGTTAAGGATTACCTGAGTGATGACTACTGATGTACTTCAATTATTCTGAAGCATGCCCTGCTTTTAAGGAATGTAAGAACACTATTCTGTGAAAAAAAACGTTTAAGTTCTTTTGGAAAGGTGAGGTTGGAATCAAACTAATTGTCCTACAAAAAAATGTTTTTTGAAAATTTAAGTAAAAGACTTTTGGTTTTAGTAGCAACTCGATTTTCGAAAGGAGAGGTTGAAGAACATTAATAACTTTTCAGTAACGTTTTCAAAAACTTCACAACGTTTTAAAAATAATAATAATAATAATAATTTTGGCCTCATTTTTGAAACCTGAATGAGGTAAAGTTGGTTATTTTCAAGTTACGAAAATCGGGCTGTTACAGAAGGGTCAAAAATGAACCTAATGAACTTTGATTGACTTGAAAATTTACTATGATGTTCTTTTATGTATTGGGACAATATTTTTAAATCTTTTTCAAAACATTAAGAAGTGGAATTGATGAAATGCATTTTGGTTGCAAACTATATAAGTCCCTTTCCCCGAACCCCTTTTGAATCGATTTTCAAATGTGTGATGATTGTGATGAATGTGTGTGTAGAGGCAAGTCTTAGTCCTAAGTTAGACAAGGGTTAGCTTAGGGAGAAGTAGGATTGAGTCATGTTTAGGTTTGAAGTGCAACGTTGTGGTATGTCGTTGTGAATGGTTGAACCTTGAATGGTGTCTATATGATTTATGTTTGTTTGAATGATGGATGTGATTGATTAGGGCTTAGGTATAGGACATAAGTGGTAGGCTTTGGATCTAGATTATAACCAACCTAAGAGGGTATTAGCGTTTAGTGCGTATTAGTACCCTTTCCAACCTTCCAAGTAGAATTTCGAAAGAAACCCAGTTGATCTTAGAAATCATTCCCAACTTCCTTGTGAAGTTAAACCTGAGTTTAGAGTCCAAGCTCCTTTGGGAGTCTTGCTAGAGGGACTCCTGAAATAGCTAATCGAGAGAAGTGTAAACCTTAGCAAACTGGATAGAGTCTCCATGTTGAGACTAACCAAATCAAACCATAGTCGGTACTCTTCAATGAGTGCCAGGGTCTAGTGGCGTATTCATACTGAAGGGTATGCCAAATTTTAAGTGGGGGAGTAGAACCAAAGTGAAGTAAGTTGCTTAGCTTAGAAACCCTTTTCAGGGATGGTTCTCAAGTTAAGGAATCAGACGGAATTTCGGGGACGAAATTCCAATAAGTGGGGGAGAATTGTAACATCCCTTATTTTTGTCCCAAGTTTTATGAGGAAAACCAATAGTAAGCCATGGGTAGGAGTTAAGAGTAGTGTCTTATAGTTAGAATTTGCCAAACTAAGGAGTTTTCAAAGGAGTAATCGATTACCTGCAAGGTGTAATCGATTACATGCTCTCTGGTGAAATCACACAAAAGTTGCATTAAAAGTAATGGATTACTTGGGCAAAGTAATCGATTACTTGGGCAAACTAATGGATTACTTGGGCAAAGTAATGGATTACTTGGTGTTTTTTTGTAGATTAATCGATTACATTGAAGGAGTAATCGATTACTTGGCCTCTGAAAATCATACTAGAATTGTTGCATCAAAGGAAGTAATGGATTACTTCAAGTAAGTAATCGATTACTTTAGGTCTGATGCAGAAAAAAAATAAAGGCGTTAGAACCACATACTCGAAGCTTCTCTTAGAAGCTTTTGTTTCTAGCCACACATATTTTCCTTCACCAAAATAAATAAAACAAACCCTCTCTCTCTCTTTCTTATTCATACGTCTCTCTCTCTCCCTCACTCTCATTCTCATTCATTCATCTCCCTCCCTCTCATCTCTCATGGCCTCCCTCCTCCTCCCACCAAGTCCATTTGTTGCTCTTCTTCCTCCTCAAGCCTCTAAGGTTTTGTTACCCACCATCCTCAAGCTCACTTGGTAAGCTCCATCTCTCTCTCTCCCTCTTCATTTTCGGTTTTCTCTCTCTCCTTCACAGAAAACACCATCAACCTCCATAAACCACCCCAAATCCTCCTTTCCAAGCCTTTACCCATGAGACCCATCTTTTCCCTCAAGCCCTTTCTCTCTCTCGTGGTTCTCTTTCTCTCTCCAAGAGTTTTTCTCTCTCCTCCAATCTTGAAGAACGGAGTGGAGATCGGTCAAGAGAACTGGAATCAAGGTAGATCCGGGGAAGTATCAAGGTTCTTGGTGTAGGATTCTCATGTTTTGATGCTAACAATCTCTCTCCAAGCAACAACATTGGCAACAAGCAAGCTACACCACATGAAGATTAGAATTAGGATTTTTATTAATTCTATTTCAATGTAATCTTTATTTTTATGCAATGCATCTCATTGGTGTGGGTAGCTTAGGTGATTTTAAGAATATTTAAATAATGTTTGATTAAGAGTGAAGATACTTTAAATCTTGATTAAATAGCTCTATTAAAAGTTTTGTGAAAATCCTTTTAGAAAAACCTTGTTTTTATTCAGATTCTGATCAGTTCACTCGAGTAATGAGTATTGGTTCACTCGAGTAATTTATGTCATGACAGGTTAATCGAGTAATGGTTTACACATCACTCGAGTAACTTAATCTGACATGTTTTAATCGAGTAATGTTATATGGTTTACTCGAGTAATTCAATCAGTTTTTGGAAAATTATAAAAGGACTTAATTTTCTCTTTCACAAATGATACACATTCATTCTTACAATTTTCTATACATTTTAAAAAGAAATTCAAGAGCTATTTTACATCTTTCAAGAGCTATCAAGATTCAACAAAGAACTTTTCATTCTTCACTCTATTTCTTTCAATGTTCAAATATTCTTGAGATCATAATTTTTGTTCTTAGTGGTTGTTGAAGATTTGCAATTTGTGATTGCATCATTGAAGTTTCAACACAAGTGAAGAATCTCACAAGGAAGACTTTGAGGATCAAATCAAAGCAAGAAAAGAGGATTGGTTGGAAGCATCTTCAATCAATTAGCAAGGAAATCTAGAATACTCAAAAGGGGTAGATTAGATCAAAGTGTTTGGTACACACTTTGTGTTGGGTTTTAAGATAGGAGAACTAAGAATCTAGTTGCATCTTAAAACATTGTAAAATCTACATTTGAAGATTTCTAGTGAAGAATCTCTCTTGATTCAAGAGGGGACTGGAGTAGCTTTCAAGTGGGTGAAAGTGAACCAGGATAAATCCTTGTGTCTCTTTTATTTTTCATTCCTTGTATTGCATTAATTCATTAACAATTGCATTTTTAGGTTAGAATTGGGGTTTTCATAATTCTACTTAATTGATCTAAAATTGCATGTTAATATTACTTGAAATTGTTCATATTAATCATTCATAATTTGTTGAATCATCATAGCATTGTTATTCTTGAAGAACTCCATTGAAAACTGAGTTTTAATTGAATTTTACCCAGTTTACTCGAGTAAAGTTCTTGTCACTCGAGTAATCTGCTTTCAGTTTATGAACATTACTCGAGTAGGTTTTCTGTTACTCGAGTGATTTAAAAATAGCTTTCGTAATACTCGAGTGATTTGCTGAATACTCGAGTGAAATTATTTTTGCTTGCGTATTACTCGAGTGAAGTCGTGAGTTACTCGAGTAATCTGACTTGAATTTTTAAGAAAATTTATTTTCATAAAACCATTCTCTTAGGTGGACGAAAAATCTGTAATAAGGCTTCAATATTCTATTCACCCCCCCTCTAGACTATATTGAGCCGCTTGTTGGTTTCCAACAAGTGGTATCAGAGCTCGGACGAAAAATCCGAGCCTTAAAAAGCTTTTTCGAAAAGATCCTTTTACTTGGAAACAATGGGCTCAATTTCAAATCCTTTTGGTGGTGAAGGAACTTCCATTAATCGTCCTCCACTATTCAATGGTGAGGGTTATGCGTATTGGAAGGTCCGCATGAAAATTTTTATTCAAGCCATAGATATGGAAATTTGGAACGCCATAGAGAATGGACCTTTTGTTCCTCAAACGAAGGTAAATGATATTGTTTCGGTCAAACCTCAATCGAGTTGGGACAATGATGATAAGAAGAAAGTTGCATTTGATTTAAAAGCTAAAAATATCATCACGTCCGCTCTTTCTTATGATGAGTTCTTTCGAGTATCTCAATGTGTTGATGCTAAACAAATGTGGGACACATTACAAGTCACACATGAGGGCACTTCGGAGGTTAGAAGGGCTAGGCTAAATACACTCATGCATGAATATGAACTCTTTCGTATGCTACCTAATGAAAACATAGGTGACATGCAAAAGCGGTTCACTCATATCATAAATCATCTTTCTGCACTTGGAAAAGTTATTACTAATGGTGAAGTTGTTAATAAGATTTTGAGATGTCTTAGCAGGGAATGGCAACCTAAGGTGACGGCCATTATGGAAGCTAGAGACGTGGATCAAATTGATTTAGCAACTCTATTCGGAAAACTTCAAGAGCATGAAATGGAGCTTGGACGGTTATCCATGAATGAAGATGCCGATAGAAAGAAAAAGGGGATTGCTCTTAAATCAACTTCAAAATCTCTTAAGGCACAAGAGGAAAACTCTCAAGTGGATGACTCGGACTCCGATATAGATGATGAGACCCTTGGCTTGCTAGTTAAAAAGCTTGGTAGGTTCTTTAAGAGTAAGGGAAACTTTAATAAGAATAGACAAAGAGATTCTAAGGACTCACAACCAAGAAATAAGACTAACAAGGAACACATCAAGTGTCATGGGTGTGGAAAGCTTGGTCACTATCGATCAAAATGCCCAACTCATTCTAAGAAGTCGGAAGGTGACAACTCTAAGTTCAACTCATCTAAAGGAAAAAGGGCTTACATAGTATGGGATGAAGAGGAGAGTCAATCAACATCTAGCTCATCGGATGATGAAGAACTTGCAAATCTATGTTTGATGACGAAGCTTGATGAAGAGGAATCTTCGAGCATTAAATCAAGTGACAACGTCAATGAGGTAGATTATCTTTCCGATGCTAGCTCTAGTTCTAATTCTCCTTCATTCAATGAGTTGTACAATGTGTATGTAGAGATGCATAAAGAGTTGAAGAAACTTGCTAAAATAAATGTTGAAAGAAAGAATTTCATAATGAAGCAACATGAAAAGATAATGGAACTTCAAAAAGATTTAGAAGAACTTAAGCTTCAAAATGAAACTCTTGAACTCATTTATGCAAACTCTACATGCAATTGTGAATTGAAATCAAATGAGACTTCATCTTGTGAAAATTGCAAGTCTTTGGAAAAAGAAGTTTTTAATTTGAATGATCGACTTGCAAGGCTCATGAAAGGAGATACTTCATTAGATCATTTGCTTTCAACTCAAAGGAACAATAGCAATAGATCTGGTCTTGGCTATACCAAACCTAAGAAACGCAATTATCGCAAAGTTGGTGGATTTTCAAAGAATAAGATTTCTAAAAACCCAACTTGCCATTATTGTGGGATCTTTGGGCATACCACGAATAAATGTAATATAAAGAAATTTGGTATACCAAGCGGTGAATATATTTGGATTGTTAAGGGGACTTCTCCCCATGCTAACAACAAAGGACCCAAGACCACTTGGGTACCTAAGTCAACCAAATGATATCTTTCTTGTAGGTGTGTCTTCGAACCAAAGAGCGCAAATGGTACTTGGATAGTGGTTGTTCGAGACACATGACGGGAGACAAAACGCACTTCATGGAACTTACTCCGAAAAGTGATGGATTTGTGACATACGGCGACAACAACAAGGGCAAAATTCTAGGAGTCGGGAAGATCGGTAACGTATCTAACCTTGTCATAGAAAATGTCCTATACGTAGAAGGCTTAGAACACAACTTGCTTAGTATAAGCCAACTATGCGATATGGGCAATTATGTGACTTTTACCCCGGAATTATGTTTCATTAAGTCTTCTATAGATGATAGTGTTAAGTTTGTTGGTCGTCGCTCTAATAACACTTACTTAATTGATTTGGATGAGATAACTTCTCTATTTTCAAAATGTTTCAAATCTTTTGATGATGAAATTCGTCTTTGGCATAGACGAATTGCTCATGTGAATGTGAATCAATTAAACAAACTTTTGCGAAAAGATTTAGTGATTGGTTTGCCTAAACTAAATTTTAAGCTTGATGGCATTTGTGACTCTTGTCAAAAGTGCAAGCAAGTTAAAAGTTCTTTTAAACCTAAAAATGTGATAAGCACAACAAAGCCTTTGGAGCTAATCCATATGGATTTGTTTGGCCCTTCACAAATTAAAAGTTTAGGTGGCAATTACTATGGATTTGTTTTAGTAGACGATTTTACTAGATTCACATGGACTTTATTTTTATCCGCAAAAAGTGAAGTTTATAAATGTTTTAAAAAGTTTGCCAAACTCATCCAAAATCAACTAAGTTTGAAAATTGTGTCTATTAGAAGTGATCACGGAGGTGAGTTTGAAAACACTAGGATTGATGCGTTTGGTATTGATCATCAATTTTCGGCCCCTAGGACTCCGGAGCAAAACGGAGTTGTAGAAAGGAAAAATAGAATATTAGTGGAACTTGCTCGTACTATGTTGATAGAATCAAATGTTCCTAAATATTTTTGGGCTGATGCAGTAAACACTGCTTGTTATGTGCTTAATAGGGTTCTTATTCATCCGCATTTAAATAAAACACCTTATGAACTTTTAAAAGGGCGAAAGCCAAATATTTCACATTTTCATATTTTTGGGTGTAAGGTGTTTGTTTTAAATAACGGAAAGGAACCGGTCGGCAAGTTTGACTCCAAAGCCGACGAAGGCATATTCATAGGTTATTCAACCCATAGCAAAGCATATAGAGTCTTCAATAAAAGAACATTAACCGTTGAGGAATCCGTGCATGTTGTATTTGATGAATCTTCGAAAGAAGATTGTGTTGTTTCTTGTGATAATGATAATATAGGTACATTTTTTGATCATGAGAAGTCAACATCACAACAAATGGAAGAGAATCAAATTGAAGATGGAGAGGTGCAAGCACTAGATAAAGACTTAGCACAAGAGACTCAATCTCAATTACCAATAGCTTGGAAATCAAACAAAAATCATCCGATTTCTAACATCTTAGGTGACATTGCGAAGGGAGTGGTAACCCGACGCACTTTAAATAATTTTTGTTATTATGTTGCCTTTGTATCTCAAATAGAACCTAAGAGTATCAAAGAGGCTCTTCAAGATGATCATTGGATTATGGCCATGCAAGAAGAATTAAATCAATTTGAAAGAAACCAAGTTTGGGAGCTTGTGCCAAAACCCGATGATCGTCCTGTAATTGGTACTCGGTGGATCTATAGGAATAAGTTAGATGAATCGGGTATTATTGTTAGGAATAAAGCTAGGTTGGTAGCACAAGGTTATAGTCAAGAAGAAGGAATCGATTACGATGAGACATATGCTCCTGTTGCTAGACTAGAAGCTATTCGTATTCTTCTCGCTTTTGCTTCGATAATGAATTTTAAATTGTATCAAATGGATGTTAAGAGCGCCTTTCTTAACGGATACATTCAAGAGGAAGTTTACGTGTCACAACCTCCTGGATTCGAGAGTTTTGAGCATCCGGACTACGTTTTCAAAATGAAAAAGGCTTTGTACGGTTTGAAACAAGCTCCTAGAGCTTGGTACGACCGACTAAGCAATTTTTTATTACAAAAAGGTTTTAAACGAGGCACTGTTGACACTACACTTTTTATTGAACGTTCCGGTAAGGATATTTTATTGGTTCAAATATATGTTGACGATATTATATTTGGTGCTACTAACGAGAACTTGTGTAAGAAGTTTTCAGACTTGATGCAAAGCGAATTCGAGATGTCGATGATGGGAGAGCTTACATTCTTTCTTGGCCTTCAAATAAAGCAGCTTAATGATGGCATTTATATTCATCAGAGTAAATATTATAGAGAGCTTCTCAAACGTTTTGGGATGGATTCGTGCAAATCCGCTTCTACACCAATGAGCGTTGCATGCTACCTAGATCAAGATGAGGCTGGAAAAGCGGTAGAGGTAACGAAGTATCGTGGTATTATTGGTAGTTTGTTATACTTAACTGCATCTAGGCCTGACATCATGTTTAGTGTATGTATGTGTGCACGTTTTCAAGCAAAACCGAAAGAGTCGCATCTAACTGCTATCAAAAGAACTATGAAATACTTAAAGGGTACAATGAATACTGGACTTTATTATCCTAGGGATGCTTTTCTAAATCTTATAGGTTATTCGGACTCTGACTTTGCCGGTTGTAAAGTTTAGCGAAAAAGTACAAGCGGAACATGCCATTTAATTGGTAATTCACTTGTATCGTGGTTTTCTAAAAAGCAAAATTGTGTAGCTTTATCAACCGCGGAGGCCGAATACATAGCAGCCGGTAGTTGTTGTGCTCAAATCCTTTGGATGAAACAACAATTATCTGACTTTGGTTTAAATTTGACAAAAATCCCTATAAAGTGTGATAACACTTCGGCAATTAATTTGACTAAAAATCCAGTATTACACTCAAGGACAAAGCATATTGAAATTAGGCATCACTTTTTGAGAGATCATGTTCAAAAAGGTGATTGTGTTATTGAGTTTGTTCAAACTTCGG
This sequence comes from Crotalaria pallida, assembly GCA_037953625.1. NCBI lineage: Eukaryota > Viridiplantae > Streptophyta > Magnoliopsida > Fabales > Fabaceae > Crotalaria > Crotalaria pallida. The sequence goes on from CM075653.1 coordinate 34,310,754, forward strand.
ATCAATTAGCTGATATCTTTACAAAACCATTACCAAGGGACACATTTTATAAGATTCGAAGAGAACTTGGTATTTTTGATGAATCAACTATTAGCTAATTGTATTTGATGCTTTTCGAAATCACCTTCAAGCCTATTTCAATGTGATTTGTATTTTGAGTTGTTGTATCTTATTAAAGTGTTTCTTATTTTTTTTTGATATGTAGTTATGTGTGTATGTTTTCTATAATATGTTAATTGCTTTATTTGTATGTGTGTTACTTGCTAAATGCTAAGTGTTTCTATGTGTTTGTGTATGAAAAATGTTTTTGCATGAAAAATTGAAATTTTTAAAATTCTGGACAGTTCACTCGAGTAACAGATATTTCACTCGAGTAATTTTAAAATCTCTTTCGTATTACTCGAGTAATTCTGTTTGTCACTCGATTAATTTTAAAATGACTTTCGTATCACTCGATTAGTTCATCCATCACTCGAGTAAATATTTTTTAATCTTCGGCACACTCGAGTAACATTTCTTTTCACTCGATTACTGCTCGAATCACTCGAGTAATGCATGAACATCACTCGAGTAACTTACGTGATTTTAAAAACTGAACTGTTGAAACTGCATCATTTTTCACGTTTCTTTCTCTCTCTTGTTCGTATTTCTCTCTTCTCTCTCATACGGTTCTTCATCAAATCATCATTTTCAGCCACAAAACTTCTCAAATCATACAAATTTCTTCCATATTTCATCATTATATCATCATTTCTACTCATTTCATTCATCATTTTCACCAATTTCCCTCAAAATCCGAAAATTCCCAAATCAAAACCCTAACCCCAAAACCGAATCTGCACTTTCTGAATCAATGTCTTCTTCCTCACAATCTCAACCTCCTCGAAAGAAATCAAAGCAAGGAGCAGGCCGTAATGACCCCTGGTTTTCTGGAATCAACCGAGACTTGCGGGAACCGAATTTTATCAATCGCTCTTTTGGTCTTACACGGTATGTTAAGTTTGCTTGGTTGCATAAGGAGCAATTTTCATTTGTAGAGGATTTGGAATTTCAGAATTTGAAGAGGTTTTTAGAATTTGAGACTCATTATTACCCTAGGCTTGTCAGACAATTTTATCAGAATTTTACTAAGCTAGATGGTGAGTATCAAACAATGGTTAGAGGACATCATTTTGTTATAAAGCCTGAAGATTTGACAATGTTGTTTGGTTTAGAAAACAAGGGAACTTTTATTGGTGATGATGACTGTCTGGATTCGGATGTGGATACTAATAAGATTTATACTGATTTGTTGCGTACTGGTGAATCTTGGAGTGATAGGACTACTAGAACTGTATCACCTTTGCATGTTGTGGATAGAGTGCTTATGTACATTGTTTCTTATTGTTTGATTCCAAAATGCAATCAAAATTATGCACAATTGGGAGATGATGATCTTATTTTGTTTCATGGGATCAAAAAGAGATATGAGATGAATTGGAATAAAATGTTTTTAGCTCGTATGGAAGCTGCTGCTCAATCTCCTCCTACCCAATTCTTGCCATATCCTATGCATGTTACCAAAATAATGAGGTATTACCGTGTTCCAATCCCTGATGATGAGCCAGCTGTGACGGAAAAGAAAAATAACTGGTGTCTTAATGATTCACACATTAGTTATATGAAAATTGCTTGGCATAGGGAAAGTCGCACTTGGTTATGGAAATCACAGATTAAGGAAATGGTTGAAGCTGCAAAGGCTGCAAGAGCTTCAGGTTCTAGGAAAAGGACTTTACTTGGTGATAGGGCTGGTGCATCTTCTTCTGCTCCTCCTTCTTCTACTGATCAGATGGATACCGATCGCATTGAGGACTATATCAATTTGGACAATCTTGGTACTCCATTTGATGCACAAGCTGCTCATGAGTCATTGGTTGCGCACATCAATGCTCAATTTGCTCAGTTGGAGATGAGACAGGATGTGAAGAATATTGCCATGGAGCATCGTTTAATGGATTATATGTCTGGCCTATTTTCTCACCATTTTCCTCCTCCTCCACCTGATTCCTAGACCTGTGGATGCTGATGATGTTTTGCTGATTGATTTCTGTTTCATGTTTCATATGCATATTTCTGACTATGTTATGTTTATGTTTCTGTTTCATGTTTCTGACTCTGTTGCTACTATGTTTTAGGACCTTGTGTATGGTCTAGTTTGGATAGTTTCGTTTGCTTATTTGCTATGGTTGATGTCTTTTTGCTTTACACTACGATTTGCTGCTTAGTGTGATACTCTGCTATTATGGATTATGGTGCTATATTCGTTGTGCATTTATATTCGTTGTGGCACTATTGTGGTTTATTTTGGTATTGTCTTTATTGTTATATTTTTTTACCATTGTGAACTACTTACCTTCAACTTTTGGCAAAGGACTTTTCTCAACTTTCATATCTTTTTAATGATGCCAAAAGGGGGAGAATATTTTGTTGATGTTGTTCTTGTAGGTTAAGTTTTATTATATTTTTCCTAGGTGTTTTACATTTAGGGGGAGTATGTTAAAACTTAGTGCTTAATTGAAAAGGAGGTTTGTCATCATCAAAAAGGGGGAGTTTGTAGGATTCTCATGTTTTGATGCTAACAATCTCTCTCCAAGCAACAACATTGGCAACAAGCAAGCTACACCACATGAAGATTAGAATTAGGATTTTTATTAATTCTATTTCAATGTAATCTTTATTTTTATGCAATGCATCTCATTGGTGTGGGTAGCTTAGGTGATTTTAAGAATATTTAAATAATGTTTGATTAAGAGTGAAGATACTTTAAATCTTGATTAAATAGCTCTATTAAAAGTTTTGTGAAAATCCTTTTAGAAAAACCTTGTTTTTATTCAGATTCTGATCAGTTCACTCGAGTAATGAGTATTGGTTCACTCGAGTAATTTATGTCATGACAGGTTAATCGAGTAATGGTTTACACATCACTCGAGTAAATTAATCTGACATGTTTTAATCGAGTAATGTTATATGGTTTACTCGAGTAATTCAATCAGTTTTTGGAAAATTATAAAAGGACTTAATTTTCTCTTTCACAAATGATACACATTCATTCTTACAATTTTCTATACATTTTAAAAAGCAATTCAAGAGCTATTTTACATCTTTCAAGAGCTATCAAGATTCAACAAAGAACTTTTCATTCTTCACTCTATTTCTTTCAATGTTCAAATATTCTTGAGATCATAATTTTTGTTCTTAGTGGTTGTTGAAGATTTGCAATTTGTGATTGCATCATTGAAGTTTCAACACAAGTGAAGAATCTCACAAGGAAGACTTTGAGGATCAAATCAAAGCAAGAAAAGAGGATTGGTTGGAAGCATCTTCAATCAATTAGCAAGGAAATCTAGAATACTCAAAAGGGGTAGATTAGATCAAAGTGTTTGGTACACACTTTGTGTTGGGTTTTAAGATAGGAGAACTAAGAATCTAGTTGCATCTTAAAACATTGTAAAATCTACATTTGAAGATTTCTAGTGAAGAATCTCTCTTGATTCAAGAGGGGACTGGAGTAGCTTTCAAGTGGGTGAAAGTGAACCAGGATAAATCCTTGTGTCTCTTTTATTTTTCATTCCTTGTATTGCATTAATTCATTAACAATTGCATTTTTAGGTTAGAATTGGGGTTTTCATAATTCTACTTAATTGATCTAAAATTGCATGTTAATATTACTTGAAATTGTTCATATTAATCATTCATAATTTGTTGAATCATCATAGCATTGTTATTCTTGAAGAACTCCATTGAAAACTGAGTTTTAATTGAATTTTACCCAGTTTACTCGAGTAAAGTTCTTGTCACTCGAGTAATCTGCTTTCAGTTTATGAACATTACTCGAGTAGGTTTTCTGTTACTCGAGTGATTTAAAAATAGCTTTCGTAATACTCGAGTGATTTGCTGAATACTCGAGTGAAATTATTTTTGCTTGCGTATTACTCGAGTGAAGTCGTGAGTTACTCGAGTAATCTGACTTGAATTTTTAAGAAAATTTATTTTCATAAAACCATTCTCTTAGGTGGACGAAAAATCTGTAATAAGGCTTCAATATTCTATTCACCCCCCCTCTAGACTATATTGAGCCGCTTGTTGGTTTCCAACACTTGGAGCTTCAAGTTAGCACTCTCTTCCTCTAAGGTAAGGGGAGTCTCTTTTCCACATTTTGGGTTAGGGATAGTTAGGGTGTATAATAGGATTTGAGTTTAATAGTTAGACCGGGTTATGGGTGTTGGAAGTCAAGCTAGTTGGAAGACATATATTTCTTATGGGAGTAATCGATTACCTGGCTCAAGTAATCGATTATAATTGTTGCATCATATATTTTTCAGAGGCTTAGTAATCGATTACAAGCTCTGTAGTAATCGATTACATGATGTTGCATCATATGCATAACAGAGGCTCAGTAATCGATTAACTGGCTAAGTGTAATCGATTATAATGAGTTGCATCATACATTGAACAGGAGTGGTGTAATCGATTACATGGTTTTCAAATGAATTTAAGAATTTCTATTTTTGAAGGAATAATCGATTACCTTCAGAAAGTAATCGATTACTTCATGTTTTATTGAAAAACGTGTCAGAATCATTTTGATTATTTCCTGATTTGTTTTTATATAAAAGATTCTGATTTATTTTATAAAATTCGAAAATGATTTTAAATTTGAATTATTTCCTTTTTGGTTTTAAGAATCAAATCTTTATTTTATTTTGTAAATCATTTTGATTTAGTTTTGATTTTAAAACTTATTTCAAATCTTATTTTATTTTATTTTGATGTTGTTTTACTTATTCAAAATCCTTTTTATTCTAAAATGATTTTTCTATTTTAAAAAGGGATTACACTCCAACATTCATCAGAGATTTTTATTCATTCATTCATTTTTTTTTCTCGGACACACGTTTCTCTCTTCTTCTTCTACTATTCTTTGGTTTTCACGTTCATACATTTGAAGAACAAAAATCATTGTTGGCTGAGTAACTTCTAGAGAAACATCTACTTCTTTATCATAGAGCTTATTGTAGAATCCGTGTTTTGAGAACACAGTATACTTATTGTAATCACTCTCTCATTCAATTGTTCTAAACCTTAGTGGTAGGGAGAGAATCCCATAGTTGAACGTTGAGGCGTTGGTAGGGTGAGGAACCCTGCTGTGTGATTGAGGCCCCTAGCGAATGGAGGTTCCTAGTAGTGTGCGGGGTGCTCTTGGTTGTAATAGGGTGCAGCTCTATTGCTTGGTATAAGAACTCTCAGGCGGGTCGCTTGGGGACTGGACTAGGCCTTTCGACGGGAAGGCTGAACCATTATAAAATTCACCGGTGCAAGCTTTTCTATCCCTATCTCTTTTAATTTCCGCATATTTCATTTTTACATTTCCGCGCTACTCGTTTATTATTATCTATCGTTTTCGGGATCTGTTTCAAACGCTTAATCTCTCCATCTCAAATCAATTTTTTAATTTGTATCGGTTTTTACAATACATTAATAAAACTCGATTCACCCCCCTCTCGAGATTTTGAGGCCAAAACCAACAATTGGCATCAAAGCTAGTCTCTTGTGTTAAGACTTAACCGTCTCAAGAGTATGGCTTCAAACTCTCTGTTTGGTGGTGAAGGGAGTTCTATTAACTAGCCTCCCATGTTTGATGGAGTAGGGTACGCGTATTGGAAAGCTCGTATGAAAATTTTTATTCAAGGAGTTGGATTAAAAGTTTGGGATGTCGTCGTAAATGGTCCCTATGTTCCTACCTGTGTGGTTAATGGTAACACCGTCGATAAGCCTATGGCTGAATGGACGGTGGAGGAGGAACGTAGAGTCCAGTACGACTTGAAAGCGAAAAATATTATAACATTTGCTTTCAGCTATGATGAGTTTTTCAGGATATCAACATGCGAGACAGCACAACAAATGTGGGATACGCTGGAAGTCACGCATGAAGGAACAACTGAAGTAAAGAGATCGAGAATCAACACGCTGACTGGTGAATATGAGTTATTCAGAATGGAAGATGGAGAATCTATTCAGGAGACCCAAAAATGCTTCACAATGATTGTAAATCAACTGACGACATTGGGGAAGAAATTCACCAATGAGGATCTCATAAACAAAGTCCTAAGGTGCTTGGGAAGAGAATGGCAACCCAAAGTGACGGCGATTGCTGAATCAAGAAACCTTTCAACTATGACGCTGGCAACTCTCTTTAGGAAGTTACAAGAGCATGAAAGTGAGTTAAAAAGATTGGCTCAACATGAAGAATAGAACAAGGTCAAAAGTCTGGCATTCAAGGCTGAAGCTCCAACAACAGAAAGTGACTCGGACAAAGAACTATTAAATGATGAACACATGGGTCTATTGGTCAAAAACTTCGGGAAATTTCTGAGAAATAAAAATTTCAATAGAAGAGATAACAACAAGAGTGGAGGCTCAACCATTACATGTCATGAGTGTGGCAAACCTGGTCACATCAGAGCAGACTGCTACCAGCTGAAAAAGAAAGAGAATTCAGAAAAAGGCACCTCAAATTCAAAGAAAGGGAAGCAAGCATACTTGGCATGGCTAGACAATGAAGGAAGTTCGGATGAGGATTCAGACGAACAAGAGGAAACCACCAACATATGCTTAATGGCTCACGGAGATGAGGTAACCACTGAACTAAATTTTTCTTACGATGAATTACAAGAGGCCTTTGAAGAATTGCATGAGGAATCGATGAGGTTATCCATATTGGTTTCTCTAGAAAAGAAAAATTCAGCTTCTCTTTTAGAAAAGAATAAAAACCTTATTAAAGAAAATGAATTTTTGAAAAATCAAAATAAGGAGCTGAATTTGACTTTGAAAAATTCTTCAAACACCTCGAGTAATGACATAAATTTAAAGTTAGTTCTTCTTCTTGTAAATTCTGCAAGGACCTTGTTAAAGAAGTTGATGATTTAAAAGAAACCCTTGCAAAATTTACGAAAGGTAGAAATACTCTAAATTTAATGCTCGGGAGACAAAAATGTTTCTTTAATAGAGCGGGTTTAGGATATCAACCCGGTAGGCATCAAAAGAAATTAAGTACCATTTTTGTCCCTGCTAGTAATCATAAGAAACCTTTAATTATTTGTCATATTTGTGGTAAAAAGGGTCATGCTGCACATGAATGCATACACCGAAAAGTGAAGTTCGTTAAACCGAACAATGAAACTAGAAGGTGGCATGATTTAAACTATGGCTATACTAACGCTCAAGGACCCAAAAAGATATGGGTACCTAAAAAGAAACCTTGAACTCTTTGCTTGTAGGTTACTCCGGAAGAAAGGAAGTCATGGTGGTACTTGGACAGTGGATGCTCAAAACATATGACTGGAGATAAATCTAAATTTTCGCATCTCGTGCCAAAGGACCAAGGACATGTGACTTTCGGAGATAACAATCAAGGAAAGATTCTCGGAGTCGGTAAAATTGGTACACCTCCTAACCCTTGTATTGAAAATGTCTTACATGTTGAGGGCCTAAAACACAATATGCTAAGTATTAGTCAGTTGTGTGATAAGGGCAATAGGGTTATATTTGATTCTGATAGATGTATTATCGAGGGTAAAATTGATAATCTTATTAAGCTAATTGCTCGCAGGATAAACAATGTTTATGTTATTGATTTTAATTCAATTCCCTCAAATGATGCGAAATGTTTATTATCTAAAGAGGATGAATCGTGGCTATGGCATCGTAGAATAGGTCACATCCACATGGCTCATTTAAATAAAATTTCTTCTAAAAACTTAGTAGTTGGACTGCCAAAGCAAAATTTTTCTTTTTCTGAAAAATGTGATCCTTGTTCTAAATCAAAACTCACAAGGGCATCTTTTCCTTCTAAAAACCTTGTTTCATCTCAAAGGCCCTTGGAACTTTTACATATGGATCTTTTTGGACCGTGTCAAACAAAAAGCTTTGGTGGAAACTATTATTGTTTAGTTGTGGTGGATGACTATTCTAGGTATACATGGACGCTTTTTATTACTCATAAAAATGACGCATTTCATGAATTTAAAAAGCTAGCCAAGATTATTCAAAACCAATTGCATTTGAGCATTGCATCCATTAAAACTGATCATTGTGGAGAATTTGAAAATCATCTTTTTGAAAAATTTTGTGAAAAACATAAGCATTATTTTTCAGCTCCAAGAACTCCTGAGCAAAACGGGGTTATGGAGAGGAAAAATCGTTCATTAAAAGAGCTTTCAAGAACAATGCTTAATGACATGAATTTTCCTGCATATTTTTGGGCCGATGTAGTGAGTACAGCTTGTTATGTTATGAACCGTGTTTTAATAAGGCCTATTTTAAAGAAAACCCCCTTTGAGCTGTACAAGGGGAGAAAGCCAAATATTTCCCATTTTTGTGTTTTTGGATGTAAATGTTATGTGCATAATAATGGTAGAGAAAATCTAGGAAGTTTTGAGGCTAGAGCTGATGAGGGCATATTTCTTGGATATTCTGTTTCGAGCAAAGCATATAGGATTTACAATAAATCTCGTAATACTATTGAAGAATCTGTTCATGTATCATTTGACGAATCCGATCCCAGAAAGTTGGGAAAGGTATCTGTTAATGACATTTTAGGTATTCTTGGGGATTTATTCGTTGATGAGGATGAGGAGCCAAATGCTAAAAGAAAGGAGCATTCCGAAAGCAATGGAAAATCAGCTGAATCAGTTGAGGAGAAAAATCAAAAACAATCCATGGAGCTCAACGCTGATTTGCCTAAGGAATGGAGAACTTCGAGGCACCATCCCATTGATCAAATCATAAGTGACATCACAAAAGGTGTAAGTACTCGCAATTCTATTAGCAATCTATGTAACTACTTTGCGTTTGTTTCTCAAGTTGAGCCAAAGAATATTTCTGAGGCTACGCTTGATGAGCATTGGCTTTTGGCAATGCAAGAGGAATTAAACCAGTTCGAAAGAAATCAGGTGTGGGAACTTGTTCCTAGGCCTGAGTCTCATCCGATTATTGGAACTAAGTGGATTTATAAAAACAAACTCGATGAGGCTGGTTTAATTGTTCGAAACAAAGCTAGGTTAGTTGCACAAGGTTACAACCAGGAAGAGGGATAGATTATGAGGAAACATTTTCCCCTGTTGCTAGGTTGGACGTCATTAGACTGCTTTTAGCTTTTGCATGCATTTTAGATTTTAAATAATATCAGATGGACGTAAAGAGTGTCTTTCTTAATGGTTTTATAAATGAAGAAGTTTATGTGTGTCAACCTCCCGGCTTTGAAAGTTATGAACACCCGGATTATGTTTTTAAACTAAAAAAGGCTTTGTACGGACTCAAACAAGCTCCTAGAGCGTGGTATGACCGTCTTAGCAAATTTTTATTAGAAAATAATTTTGAAAGAGGGAAGGTTGATAACACACTTTTTATTAAAAAGAAAGGAAAGGACATTATTTTAGTTCAAATTTATGTTGATGATATTATTTTCGGTGCTACTAATGAAATCCTTTGCAAGGAGTTTTCAAGTATGATGCAGGAAGAGTTCGAGATGTCTATGATGGGCGAGCTGAACTTTTTCCTGGGATTGCAAATAAGACAAGCATAGGATGGGATTTTCATTAGCCAAACAAAATACTGCAAGGAACTTTTGAAAAGATTTGGCATGGATAAGGCCAAGGCAGTAGCAACACCTATAAGCACTTCTTGCTATTTGGACAAAGATGAAGGAGGTAAATCCGTAGAAATCACTAAATATCGAGGTATAATCGGATCCCTTCTCTATTTAACGGCAAGTATGCCGGATATAATGTTTAGTGTCTGTTTATGTGCCCGTTTTCAATCGAATCCAAAAGAAACGCTCATGGTTGCTGCCAAACGTATAATGAAATATTTGTCTGGCACAACTGACATGGGTTTATGGTACCCCAAAGGTTCTTCATGTAATCTTGTTGGGTATTCTGATTCTGACTTTGCTGGCTGCAAAGTAGACAGAAAAAGCACTAGCGGCACTTGTCATCTTCTTGGCAATTTGTTGGTATCATGGGCTAGCAAGAAACAGTCTAGTGTGGCCCTATCTACAGCTGAGGCTGAATATGTCGTCGCGGGTAGTTGTTGTGCGCAAATCTTATGGTTAAAACAGCAACTCCTAGACTTCGGTGTAAGTCTAGATCACATTCCCATAAAATGTGATAATACCAGTGCTATTAGTATTACCAAAAACCCAGTGCAACATTCTCGCACTAAGCATATTGAGATTCGACACCATTTTATTCGTGATCATATTCAAAAGGGTTATTGCATTATTGAGTATGTTGATACTTCGTGGCAGTTGGCTGATATCTTTACGAAACGCTTCCAAAATAAAATTTCTTTTTCATTGGTAGAGAAATTGGTTTAACTTCTGCCTCTCACCTCTTTTGAGTATGTGACTATGTTTATCTCTCTTGTTATTATTGATGCATCTTCTCAGTGTTTCAGGGGGAGATAGCACAGTTTTTTGATGATTACAAAAGGGGGAGAGATATTCTGATATTGTGATTGATTATTATTGACTCATACAGAGGGAGAGATACTCTGAAGATGAAAATGCAAATCTTTTTCGAAGTGATATATCTTATGCATCTATACAGGGGGAGATAATATGGTTTAATATATTTCCTGAGATTATTGTACTAAGGAAGGTTATTGTTTTATGTATATATATGTTTTTGCTTGTATAACACTTGTGATGCAGACAATAAAGAGCATATCAGAATCGTTGTTTGTCATCATAAAAGAGGGGGAGTGTTGGAAGTCAAGCTAGTTGGAAGAAATGCTTCAAACTCTCTATGGACTTCAAGTTTAATTCAAGAAAGTGTTTTGATGATAACAAGCCAACTCAAGTTCAAGCTCACAAGTGCAAGTGTCATTCATATTCAAGATTGAAGACTCAAGCAAGGCATAGATTAGAAACCTTCTCCTTAGTTCAAATTGTAAGGTAATGAAGTTTTTATTTCTTTAAGAGTTACAAAAGCCAACAAGTTTTTCATGATTAAGAGAGAAGAAGAAAAACGTGTTTTTGCATGATAAAATGTTTTCTGCATTAAACTTAGTAAAAATACTTGATGTTACAAAACTCTGTATATTTGTATGTTTGCAAGAGAGAGTAATCGATTATCTTCTCAAGTAATCGATTAACTTTGTTGCATCATAGAAAAATCAGAGAGGTTGTAATCGATTAAATGAAACTTGTTAATCAATTACTTTCTGATGGGAGTAATCGATTATGTAACATCCCAAATTTAATTCCAAGTATAAATATTGAATTTATAGGTCTAGAGCGTAGAAAATGGGTAGATTAATTGCTTAAAGAATTTTGTGAGCAAGGTGAGCAGCCATTATGAGTACTAGGGGTTGTGTAGGAGACATTTGTAGCAAGGGGCAAAATTATATAAGCGAAATCGGGGGTTAAATCGGCATTTTAGATGTTAGAAATCAACCGAAAAGAGAAAATTAGAAATTTATTATAGGATTCTAAGAAATTAAATTCCACCGTTGGATGTGAAGTTTAAGGGGTTAAGAAGCTTGTCTAAAAATTTGGACCCGATGCGACGGTTAACGAAAAAGTTACGGCGAATCGAAGTTTCAAGTTTCTGGTGCGCGCCCAGGCGCACCAGGGTGCACATCATGCACCAGATCAGTGGAAAAACGGCCCAGGCGCGCTCCCCGTTCGCCCAGGCGCGCCCAAGGCGCACCAGCCGCACCACAACTCGCGAATTGGCGCGCCAGTGCCACTTCCGCCCGCACCAGCCTCAAGCGCCATGCACCAGCTCGTGTGCTGGTGCTGGATTCTCGCCCAAGCGAGTAAAGGCTCTCCCAAGCGAGCGGCGCAGACCAGATCAGATCTGGTGCGTCAATTTCAAGACTTGGGGCCAAAGTTTGTTTCTTGGCCACAAGATTTTGCTGGTCTTAAGGCAAGAAAATAAAACACAAAAAGAACACAACACTTCCTCACTCCATCACCAACATCATCCTATCATCTTCATCATTTCTCCCAACCCCAAGAACAAGGTTCCATCATTCTCATCACATACACTTGATCTTTGGGCAAATCAAACCCAAAATCATCAAACCCCATCAAGCTAGCATCATGGAAATAGGTTGAAGCTCATTCCCTTTCCTCCCTCTACCTCACACGAATTGTCCCTCTCTTCTTCCTCTTGGATTTTCAAGTTCCACCATCATTTGGGGCTCAAGCTTTTCTCACTTCAAGTTGATCAAGAATCAAGATCACCCTCCCTTCTCCTCTACACCACACGCATATATTCTCACCTTCACCAAGGTTTATTAAGCTTCATAGCTCCACCATCAACCCACCCTCTTCATTCCTCATTTTTCTCTCCTTAGGGCCAAGAACAAGGCACCCTTAACCTTCTTCATTTCCTTTGATTCCAAGAGCATAAACACAAATCACACTTCATCCTCCTCTCTCTTAAAATCGTGTGCCTCCCTCTCATCTCCTTTGGGCTTTTCAACTTCAAAGCCATAGAGAAAACACACCTTTATGCCTTCTCTCCCAAGATCCAAGGATGGAAAGTAGAGAGATTCAAGCCTAAAGAGCTAGAGCTAAGGAGTTCAAGGAGCTAGGGTTCTTAGAGCTAAGGAAAGGCTAGGATTTTGGTGGCTTTCTCCCTTCAAATAGGTAAGAAGGGGTGTGTTACCTTTACTTAGAGGGTATTTTTCTAGCTTGTATATAGGGGGAATTAAGGGTAGGGAATAAAATAGAAAGATGAACCTTAGGGAAATTGACTAGAATAGGATTTATGAAAGGTTAATGGATATGAATATAATTGTGTATGTTTGTAATTGTCTAGATTTAAGTAATTGTGGGTTCAATAATGAGAGTGAGCTGTAGATATAGAGATGAGATAGACAATTGGATTTAATGATGATGGTGGTAGAATATAGCACGGCTTGAAGGTTAATAATGGATATAGCGATTAGAAAGTTGATTTTCTTATTAAATTTAGTAGTTAGAATGGAATTGTAATGAACATGAATGATGATGAAGAGTAAAATGCAGTTAACGGAAATAAGAAGGAAATTAGGTGAATGGTAAAGAAATCAAGGAAAGGATCAATGGTTAGAGAAGAAGGTAAGTAAATGGTATGAATAATTGATTATGATATTGAGTATTGTCTATGGACCCTCCAAAATGGAGAGGATACATTCATGACCCTCCCTATGCGGAGCGGGAAATTATATTATCATGACCCTCCCTATGCGGAGCGGGAAATTATATAATCATGACCCTCCATAAAGGAGCGGAATTTATACATCATCATGACCCTCCATAAGGGAGTGGATATTACCATGACCCTCTGTAAAGGAGTGGATATCTTCATGACCCTCCATAAGGGAGTGAATATTATCAGGACCCTCCATAAGGGAGTGGATAGTATCATGACCCTTCACTTGCATCGTAAGTGAAGTGAGAACAGGACCCTCCGCTTACTCTCTAAGCAGGAGTGAGAATGGAATATATATGGTATCATGACCCTCCATAAAGGAGTGGATATTATCAGGACCCTCCGTAAGGGAGTGGATATTATCATGACCCTTTACTTGCATCGTAAGTGAGGTGAGAACAGGACCCTCCGCTTACTCTCTAAGCAGGAGCGAGAATTATATGTACAGTATCATGACCCTCCATAAAGGAGTGGATATTATCAAGACCCTTCGTAACGGAGTGGACATTACCATGACCCTCCATAAGGGAGTGGATAATATCAGAACCCTCCATAGAGGAGTGGAAATATTATATTGGCAAGGCCCTCAATTAGGAGTGAGTATTATTCAGGAATAAAAGGGTAGGTAGGTAAGTATGTAAAATGATAGAAGGACATGATAGAATCAAGAAAGGTTAAGGGAATAGTAAAAAGGAATAAGAAATGAATATGGACAACAAGAGGGAATTAATGAAGCAAGGGAAATTGAAATAGAAAATATAATTCAAGTGATAACGGGTAGTAATCCCTTAGTTGTTCTCTATGTCATTTTAGAATGTATTTTCTAAGTTCTGTGTAATGCTACCCTTCTTGATATATTTTTACAGGTGAAGAAGGAGCTTACACGAGTATGGCCGGGCAGGATTACACTCCACCTCGTGGAATGTTGCTTAGTTAGTTGAGTGACCCTTTGTGGGTCAATAGTTTCAGTTTTGGGAATTTGAAATGTATAATATTTTGGGAAAGCAAACCCACTTTAGAAATTTAATCATTTTCTGAAAAGTGTAATTGAATTGAATTGTATTTTGGCCCTGCTGGCCCATTGTTGTTGAAAATGAAGTTTTATGCAGGTTAATCAGGAAAAGTAAATTTTGGGAATATCCCTAAAACAAAGGAAACTTCGTCCGATTTTACGGAGATTTTCATACGAAATAAAAGTAACTAAGTGTTTTTCCTAATCAGCTAGTAGTACTAAAAGAAAAACTTTAAATTCATAATTAATTAAGGGTAAAAGTAACTAGGGTGTTACAGATTACCTGGCTCAAGTAATCGATTATAATTGTTGCATAATATATTTTTCAGAGGCTTAGTAATCGATTACAAGCTCTGTAGTAATCGATTACATGATGTTGCATCATATGCATAACAGAGGCTCAGTAATCGATTAACTGACTAAGTGTAATCGATTATAATCAGTTGCATCATACATTGAACAGGAGTGGTGTAATCGATTAACTATTCTTGGTATAATCGATTACATGGTTTTCAAATGAATTTAAGAATTTCTATTTTTGAAGGAATAATGTTTTATTGAAAAACGTGTCAGAATCATTTTGATTATTTCATGATTTGTTTTTATATAAAAGATTCTGATTTATTTTATAAAATTCGAAAATGATTTTAAATTTGAATTATTTCCTTTTTGGTTTTAAGAATCAAATCATTATTTTATTTTGTAAATCATTTTGATTTAGTTTTGATTTTAAAACTTATTTCAAATCTTATTTTATTTTATTTTGATTTTGTTTTACTTATTCAAAATCCTTTTTATTCTAAAATGATTTTTCTATTTTAAAAAGGGATTACACTCCAACATTCATAAGAGATTTTAATTCATTCATTCATTTTTTTTCTCTGACACACGATTCTCTCTTCTTCTTCTACTATTCTCTGGTTTTCACGTTCATACATTTGAAAAACAAAAATCATTGTTGGCTGAGTAACTTCTAGAGAAACATCTACTTCTTTATCATAGAGCTTATTGTAGAATCCGTGTTTTGAGAACACAGTATACTTATTGTAATCACTCTCTCATTCAATTGTTCTAAACCTTAGTGGTAGGGAGAGAATCCCATAGTTGAACGTTGAGGCGTTCGTAGGGTGAGGAACCCTGCTGTGTGATTGAGGCCCCTAGGGAACGGAGGTTCCTAGTAGTGTGCGGGGTGCTCTTGGTTGTAATAGGGTGCAGCTCTATTGCTTGGTATAAGAACTCTCACGCGGGTCGCTTGGGGACTGGACTAGGCCTTTCGACGGGAAGGCTGAACCAGTAATAAATTCACCAGTGCAAGCTTTTCTATCCCTATCTCTCTTAATTTCCGCATATTTCATTTTTACGTTTCCGCTAATCGGGGTTATGCGATTCATACACCTCTCTCATCGGGGTTTACGAGCCCTGCAGCATCCTCCTTAGCTTTTCAACTTAATGTATTTGCCCCAATAGATGGGTTTGGACCTCTTGCTGTAACCACTCTGAATATTTATAATATCCGTTATGATTTTGTGCTTCTCATATTGTTCTTTTAGTTATGAATTCAAGTGTTAAGACCTCGGAACTCAGATCCTCTATCCACGATGTATAAAATGATTTTATGCCAATCACGTTTGAATCGGGAGTCTTTTAAAGTACTTGACGAGTTATAAGCTCTTGTTCGAGCTGTTTATAATCGTTCGCGTCATAAACGGTGGCTAATCGGTTATGAGGAAAAGTACGTAATTACAATGAATTCAGAAACAGAACTTTTATTTAATTGAAGCAGTAAATACAATGGGCTTGCAAATTTAGACCTGTGGTCGGCTTGTGCATGTTTTCGGATGATATGAATCCTAACTTGGGTTATGCGTGAAACACTCGAATCATTTTTGGCCATCGTGCTCGGGCCATCGCGCCCGGTAGTTCCGACCATCAAATTTGTACCTTTACATGATGTATAAAAACAACTATTAGAATATCAAGTAGTAAATTATATGTAATGACATTAATAGCGAAGTATGAGCTGTTTCACTGTTAATTATGAGTATTATCTAAGATAATATAATGTTGTGCAGCAAGTGATTCAGTAATAATGAATGTGAGGCTTAAACCATGCAATGTAAATGACGTAAATGAGATAATGAGAAAGATCTTTCCCTGTTAGTCTTTATGGGACTATTTTTGAATTTTGATACGTTCGGCATCCTTTTTGGCATGAACATTGATATGCTCGGCATCATTTTGGCATAGAGTTCTTACTTCTTCTATTGCTAGAACGTGTGCTCGTTTGGTATTCTTCATCTTCTTCCTACCAAAGACCCTGAATGCCGCTATGGGTGAACCATTGTATAGAGCCCTTGTGAGCAATGTTGGGATCTCGAGAAGAGATGTTGACGGGGATCATCTTTTGGCTTTTAGTGACCATGAGAGGCAAGGGTGTCGTGGTAGAAGGGACCGATCAAATCGAGGATGTCATTGGTCGTAGCCTGATATTCTACTGCGGGTGTAGGGATCTGGTAGGAAACCGGTGGAGAAGTGGTGACAATCGTGTAATGAATCTGAAGGGAGAAGGCTAGTATTTAGTATCCTCTCCGTCAACTGATTTCGAACATGTTGAGGTGCTCCCAACATTCAGAAGAGTTGTTTGCTCATTGATGAAAACCTTGAAATGGACTGTTTACCCATATTTGTACCTCGTATATGTATACAACATTAATAATTAGTAATCGTCCAGCATCCTCCTAAACCCTAAACCCTAAACCCTAAACCTCCCCCGTAGACGTTACGATCCAATTCATGATATTACTTTTAACACACCCCGATGAGAGAGGTGTATGAATCTCCAAATCGCGATACTCTTCCGAGTAAAAGACCTCGGCTGCGAACATTCTTTTACGTCACCACCAAGCCTCTTAAAAGAACGTCTGATCGACCCAAAAGGGCTCTAAACTCGGCACAGAGTCTCTATGACTCTTCCCGAGCTGGGGGGCTTATGTCGTGGACCAGACTCCGGTCCGACCTACCCCCATCTTAATCGACCGTACGCCGAACTCATTCCGAGATCTCCGCCAGGATTCAGGATGCGAAGGTGCTCGACGGTATTGAGGAAAGAGTCTTCAACTGCGTGATCCCAGTTATAAAAATTCTCTTTGGCTGCCCTTTTGTGCTTAAGAGCTTTCGCTCTCATTTTTTCTAGAGATGCTCGGAGTCCGGCGGCCTCATCTTTGGCATCCTCGAGTTGCTCTCGAGCCACTGCGGCATCCTCCTCGACTTTCCGAGCCTTCTCTGTAGCCTCCCGCAGAGTTGTGGCATCCTCTTCAGCCTCCTTCAAAACCCCTCAACTTCCCTCCTTCCACGATGCACCGATTGGGCCAAAGGCCCATTAACCCGCTTAGCCACCCACAGGGAAAGACGTGGCAGTTATTGGAGTTAATTTTCAAAGTTCGAAATTTGAAATGATTTGGCACAACTTCCCAGGGCACGTATCGTATCTAAAGAACCTAAAACGTCACCTCGAACAAGCTATATGGTTAAGGCTGGAAACAATTGTCACACTTCTGAACCAAGACATGCTAAAGGTTAACCCTATCCACTTGTTACCTCGCCACAGACTTTACAAGTCTTACGAGCTGGGGGGCTTGTAGGGTCTACCGACCATATACGGACCCGAGTCTCACCAAAGGATTCCCCTATGGGCACTTTGCTCGGTTTACATGTCATGAAAGTCCTTCGCTCGAACTCGTGGGATCCGAGCATACGAGAGGGCTAGGCTCGGACTTGATGGAACCGAGCCTTACGATTGGTCCCCAATCCATCAGGATCGGGACTCTAGGACCGAGACATACCGTCGGCTCGTGGATAAACTCAGGCTCGCTGAGGCTTATTATCCCTTCCGCAAATCTCTCCTAGATTCTCGCAACAGCCTAGACATGAGATCTTCAGCTGATCCTATCCAGATTCTAGAAGCATAATTATCTGATATTATCTCACAGACTCCTGGTTCAGCACAACACTGATACAGGGCCCAAATGGCCCATATTAACCTCCTCCAAACCCTATAAATAGCTCATCACAACTAGGGTTTCAGGTATGTTCTCTCATCCCTACTCTCAAGAACTACGTGTGGCTTGATCCCCTTATCACTGGGGGTACGTAGGACCGGGGTCACCCTCGTCAGCTGCAACAATCACAAACACACATCGTGGTGTATCCCTAACAATGGAACACTACAGGATTTTGACAGAGTTTGGGCACAAGAAACGCAGAGGAAACTGAATCAAGAATTGAAACCCTAAACCCCTATTTATAGATCAAGAACATAATGGTGGAAGGAAGGGTGAGTCATCACCAAGGACACCCATCTCTTTCACATGGCTTACACATGTCCCTGACCTTCCATTAGGGTTCCACGCATCCTGGGAAGACTTAAGGAGGAAGGATCATCGTGATTTCCATCTCAAACCGCCTTAAAATTATGCAGATGCAGACGTACTAACCGGTTACTGGTTTTACTAACCGGTTAGTCACTGCTAAAATAAAGAAATTCACTATTGTACTGAAAAATTAATATAAAAAGATTTACTTCCCAAAACATAATTTCCACCGTTAGATGTCAAGATAAAATCAGTAGAAACCTTGTCTAAAACTTTGAGCATGATCCAACGGTTAATGAAAGAGATACATTCCAATATTTACATGATATTTTACTAAAATCTCATTTTCTTAAATGATAATTCATTTTCCAATAAACTATTTTCATAAAATACTCTTATTTATGAAATTTCTTTATTACAATAAATATTTTATTTATTTATCCTCTTTATAAAAATGAGGAATGTTACAAAGGCTAGGAGTCATGCCAGAAAAAACAAAATTGGTCGAAATCTAGCCAAGAAAATGGTCGAAGACGAAACAATTTGATGAAAGGACCAACCATGCTAACGAAAGTAAACTAGAGAGACCACTTTCAAACCAAAAAAATTGGAGAGACCATTTCAAAACAAATAAATAACTTAAAGGACAAAAAAACAGTTTTTGCCTATTTACTCCCTCCGTTTCAAAAGTCTTGTTCTTTTGGCATTTGTACTATGTTTCAAAAGTCTTGTTCTTTTACAAAACCCAATACATAATAAATGCTATTTTTCTCAACATACCCCTATTTATTACACTCTTTTTTTCATTTTCAATACATTTCTCTTTCTTCAATAATGATTATATAGGGGTATTAAAGTCAAAATACCCTAAATTCTGACATCATTTAATCATTTCTTAAAACTCGTGCATAACCTTTAACTGTTGGAAACCAACAAGCGGGCTAAGCAAATACTAGAGGGGGGTGAATAGTAATTTGAAGCACTAATACCAAATATTTCGAATGATAATTGATGAATGGAGCTAAGACTGAATTTTCTGAAAACAGACACGAAATACTCGAGTCTTTTGTGAAATACTCGAGTGTTTCAGGAAGAACAACTCGAGTCTTTCAAAATATTCTCGAGTTTTTCCTATCAGATGACAGCAAAACCAGAAACGAAAATTCAGCAATTCACCTCAAATCAATCCAATACAAAACAGAAACTTATCCAACAGAATATCAAGCAATCTAAATAACTTTTAACACTAAGATTCCTTGAACTTGCTACCTAATTGAATAAATCCTATTTGTTTGAAATGCTTTAAGTTGATTGAGCTAGAAAGTAGATTGAAAGCAATAAACCAACACTCAAGCAATTTTATCCTGGTTCACTCCAACAATGAGCTACATCCAGTCCTCCTAATCAACTTAGGAGTTTCTACTATAAATCAAATTGTTAGAAATTACAAGGATTACTTGAGAATGGCCTCACTCAACCTAACCCTTCAAGAGTGTATCAAACTCTTGATTTCTACCCCAATTTGATTCCGGTGATGAAGAACTCTTCAAAAGCTTCCTTGAACTCCCTTCAAGAAACTCCACCGGGCTAGGAACCTCCTAGTCTTGTGCTTGAGAACCTCTCAAGACTCCAATACCCTAAGCCACTTAGGGTTTGCTTGGGAACAATCCAAGACTTTGAATGATCAAGCTTTTTGTATGTGTATTACTAATCTCACAATGGATTAGCACAAATAAGCACAGCTAAATGTAGGAATTGAGGCCTAAAACTCAACTTGGAAGAGAATAACAATATGAGTTTGAAGTTGAGTTTTTGTGAATCAACACTTGAGAAGAAGAATTAATGAAAGCTTGTAATCAATATGCAATTGTAGTCTTGTTTGTTCTTGTGCAAAACAAAGAGAAATTTTTTTTTCAATGAAGTTCTGAAAATGCTCTCTTGGGTTGGATGAGACTCAAGTGCCCTCAATTGGGTTTTGAGTCTCTCCAACGTTCATTTTTGCTGACTGGGCAAAAATACTCGAGTCTTTTGGCCAATACTCGAGTCTTTTTGGCCAGTCAAGAAGGATTTGGTGCACGAACAAGACTAACGGTCATATTTGCTGATCTGGCATAAATACTCGAGTGTTTTTCAAAATACTCGAGTACATAATCGAGTCTTTCTCAAAATACTCGAGTATTTTGATCAGACATGACAAAAATTAATTTTCAATTTTATTTTTCTTCTCAAGTACTAATTTTGGTTAATCTCAACCTAATAAACATATTAATCATTTTATTCCTAGAAGAGACTAACTATATCTACCCACTCTCAACATAAATGAAAAATTACAATTACAATTCGATTGAGAATGAGTTAGCACTTGTCTTCTTTTCTTGAATTCTTGTTGTTGTTGATGTCGCAATAACTTCAAGACTTGATTGTTAATTACTTTGTCATCATCAAAATCTAATCCACATAATTAGGAGCATTGAATTTACAATCTCCCCCTTTTTGGTGATGAAAAAATAATTAACACTTGTTGAGCTTGATACCACTTGAAGAAGCAACTCGCCCTCACTATAGGATCCTTTTCACCTATCTAGAAATTCAGCTTGTGCAAGAAGTAATGACATTTTAATTTTAGCAACAAGCCTATGGTATAAGAGTAACCAACAAATATCAGAGTATATACCATAATCAGAATAATTTAGTTGCAACAATATTCAAGAACAAGTATAATATCTCTCTCCCCCTTTTTGTCATGAGCCAAAAAGATGTAACAATTGAGAAAAAGACAAAGGGAGGAGAGGCACATAATTGGAAACCCCATTGTGAAAAACTACAATCGGTGGGTGAAATAACTAGGAGACACTAGGAGAACACCTAGAAGGGGGGGTTGAATAGGTGTTAGAGAAACCTTGAAAGATTTTCGAAAGAAACAAATCGAAACGATTAAAACAAATGATTTTTACAAAATTTCTCAGTCTTAATCGATTAACAAAACCTATTAATCGATTAAAACATCAAGTTAATCGATTAATCAAACAGGTTAATCGATTAATGCCGAAAGCTTGTTTTTATTTAATCGATTAATGAAACTGGTTAATCGATTAATGCCGAAAGCTTCATTTTGGTTAATCGATTAACACATTCAGTTAATCGATTAATCACTGTTAAAACTGAAAAATCACTTTTCAATCAAATACGAAAATCAATCAATTAACACATATGATCAGAGATAAAGCGGAATTGATTGACACCAATATTCTTATTGATTACCTAGGCTATGAAAATGATTTTCCCCAAATCAATTTGCACAATTAAGATTCAATTTAATCAATTATGAAAATCAATCTTTTCTAGGTTTTCAACCAAGAACAATATTGAAATGACTTGAATGTAAAGAGTTAAGAGTTTAGAGATACGACACAGTGATTTATCCTGGTTCACTTTCATCCACTTGAAAGCTACATCCAGTCCCCTCTTCAACCAAGAGATATTCTTCACTATGAGGAATTAGAGTTCTCAAATTACAAGTAAATGCCTCTCAAGACTCCCTTCTTGATAGCCTACAAGAGATACTCCACACCCTTGCCTTGTAACCCTATTGAATCTAATCTAACCTCTTCTCTTGCTTGTCGATATCCCCACAACATGTCCTCCACTTTTCTTTGAGATGCTTCAAAGACTTCCAAATGCTTAATGATACCTCACACCAAGGCTTCCAATTGCTTGTTAACACAACAAGACTTCCAAGATAACTTTGCTTGATGAACAACCACCAAGGCTTCCTTTGTTGTAGATAGCTTGCCTTCTTTGCAATGATTACAACCAAATTAAAACAATAACAATCCTATGAATCTCTTTCAAAAGCTATGAAAATATCAACATAAGAGATTCAAAGACTTTTGATCAAAGAATGTAAAAGTTAAAGCTTTGATCTATGAGAAAGTGAGAGAGAATAGTGTGGCTTGATCTTTATAAAATTGATGTAAAAATGATGCTTAATGATCACAATGATTAGGAAAAGGTTTGTATAGAATACCCAAAAGATAGGATACAATAGAAATTGATTTTGCCTTGAAAAGCTTATTTTAAAAACTTATTCTGCACGTGTTAATCGATTAACACAATGCCTTAATCGATTAAGCACTGTTACAGTTGTGTTAATCGATTAGCCATTCTCATTAATCGATTAGCCACTGATAAAAATAACTAGTTAATCGATTAACCAAAACATTTAATCGATTAACCACTGCTAAAATCAATTAAAAACTTGTTTTCTCAAAATTAAACCTTTCCTTTCAAACCTTTAAGCCACCTATTGATTTTAGGTTAAGTGAATACTCAAAATATAATATAATCATGACCTTGATAGAGATTCACTACCCTCTAAAGACTCTACCCAAACTCATCAAAAATAAAAGACTTAAGCTTGAGAGGCTACAGATATTACAATAATACACAAACTAAGTCTTCATGAGCTTGCTCTCTCTTCATCATTTGTTGAGTGTTGTTTGCTTGTTGAGCTTGAACTTGATCAACATAATTGTAGCTTGTTCAAAACCTTTTGTCATTTATCAAAACATTCTCACAGGATCTAACAATCTCCCCTTTTTTGAAAATGACAAACATGTTTTGAATTTGTTTGAAGTTGTTGATGCTTGAACCATTTGATCACTTGGTGAGACTCTTGCTCCTCCTCAATAAATGCTTTTGACATTTGAATCCAATTGAGTAAGCTTGATTGTAACACCCCAAAAATTTAATTCTTGTTTAATGAAAATTAATTATAAAAGTTTATTTATAATTAGTTACTTTTATTAATATCCTTGATTATGAAGTGATTTATTATGCATAAAAATATTAGATAATTTCTAATATGTGAAGATAGTGTTTTTGCTCATCAGTCCCTGTTATGGGACCTAGAAATAATTTTAGAAAGGTTTTGGAGGGAAAGAAAATAAAATAAATATTTTTGAAAAACTGGCCAAAATACTCGAGTACTTCTGTGAATACTCGAGTATTCTGGTCAGAGTTGCACTCGTGAGTGCGTTGGCTGAGTCACCAACTCATAAACCTCACGAGTTGACACGTTATCGACTCAGGGACACGACCATGGCTTCGTGTCGACCTGCATGCGCGATGAATTCGAGTATTTAAACTCCCTTGTTGATGAAGATCAACCATTTTGGCCATTTTTGTTTTGGAATTCGAAGTTAGGGTTCTTGATTTCTCTGGTTCGATTCTCCTTCCTTGAGTAGTGTTAGGTCACAAATCATACACCAATACGAAGCTCACATCTAGAGCTTTGTATAGACACCAAAATTGTGAGCTGAGAGTTTGAGTGTTGGAAGAATCGAAGCTCGAAAGTGGGGGTTATTTGCTGTCAACTGGTTCTGGGAGCTCACTTTGATCCTCGATTGTGGTAAGCTCGTGAACCCTCTTGATCTCAAATTGGTTTTAATCTCTCATGCATGTTGCAGAGAGTAGATTCTAACCTTTTTCCCCAATTTTTGTGCACGATTACTCACTCAAACGATATGGTCTTTGGACTCTACTCACAATGGTGCTGCTCTTTGGTGGTGGAAGTGGTGTGTGCTGGATTGGTGGCTGTTGTGTGGCTGCTGTTGTTCTTTGGTGTTTTTGAGTTTGTCAAAGTATTGTCCAAGGTATGGGAGAAGTCATTCATATTGCTAGGATTATAGATTGTGAATTTTGATTTATGCATGCTATGTGAATTGTACCAAGACATGCTTGCTGGACTTGGAGGTTCAGACAATCACTTGGTCCCTTGTTTTAAAACCTGAATACAGCCTGAAATGAATTGATGATATTAAGTTAAAAGAATTCATGAGTTTGGTTGAGTTATAAGTGATAAGTATGTTAAAATATGACCTTGATGTGGTATGCTTTTGGTAAGTCAATGATGAATCTTGAACAAGTTTGGAGCAAGTTCTAAATATTGCATATGTGCTGTACAAACCTTGTTTTTATGCTAAATGAGGGTAAATTTGATAAAGCTATGTTGAGTTGCATAATATGTGATTTTATGCATAAATGGAAGCATATTTGGATTCTTTGTGAATTGTTGTGATCTTAGTGTTGAGGCAAGTTTCAATTATGTAAATAGAGCTCATTTGACCATTGGATTGAGTTAGAATTACTCAGAATTGGATTTGGCATGTCAAGTTGTTGGAAATATGGTTTTTATGCATAATTATTGGATTCTCTGTCAAATCTGTGTTTTGATATGAAATAAGTGTTGTAACATGTTTAAATAATGTTATGACAACTCTGTGGATCCCTGGAATGGACTGGAAATAAGTAGAAACGAATTTGGTGTGTTAAAACCAAGTTTCAGTGTTTTCTGCTATAAAACACTCAAGTAAAAGACAGAACACTCGAGTAAAATGTTTTCAAAACAATGTAAACTGAGCAAGAACGCTCGAGTATTTTGTCTGGTACTCGAGTACCGAGCATGACCTGAGGACAAGTTTAGGTCAAACACTCGAGTCATTCAAGGTCACTCGAGTATTCTGGAAATGTCCAAGAACACTCGAGTAACCGATGAACTACTCGAGTAAATTGTTGAATTGGAAACCCAAATCCTCAGGAAGTCATGAACACTCGAGTAATCTTAAGAACACTCGAGTAATCTGGAAAAGTTGAAGAACACTCGAGTGTACTGAAGTTTACTCGAGTAAATTGTTCAGAACCTGAAAACACCATTTTCAATTCTAACTTAATAAATTAAGGAATTATTAATAATAGCCCAAGGGATCAAGACTTAGAGAAATTGATTAATACAAATAGATCGTTTGGCGACGGTCCTTTTTGATAAAGAAAATAAGCCTAGGTGGCCTGTAAAGTATTAATCAACTTCACTTAAGTCTAAAGGATAAATTGCATTCATTCTAGAATTAGGATTGAGAGCTAGACTCATTCATCAAGTTATTCACTTAGAAGGGAAACTTGTAATTGAAATATGTTTGAGCATTATAATTGCATTAGATGCTTGTCTAGTGCTATATGTGATGGTTGAAGATTGCATAAGGGGCATGAACAAATAGTTGAGTCTGACCTCTAGATAAGTTGATTCATACAGTGTAAGAGGTGGAGTAATCATCATGTCCCCTTCAGATTAAAAATGATCATGTCAACTTTGAAGATATAGAGTGTGATTAGTAGTTCATGATCTGGGTAAGATATTGATAAAGGATTTAATAAGCATGATCATGTCTACTTGGTAGTCAATGTCCTAGAACATAAGAAGTTAATGGCTTATAGGACATAAGAGAGAAATTATTACCTCATGATGATAAGTGGAGTAAGCTTAATACCTTGGAACATAAATAGACAATGACTTAAGGAGTATTACTGTTAATGTAAGAGTGGTGATGCTTGTTGATTATGAGGATTCAATCCAAATGCGTTAGGGCTTGTTGCCCCGATTCGGATAATGAGCTTTGGATAAGTGGGATCACCCTGATTTCCATATGTTATGGACTATCTCCTGCAAGAAGTCGTTGTGCTTAAAGGATTCCGTATAGTACGGTGTGGCCGCTATACAAAGACATCTGGAACAGTGTGGCCGCCATATGTGGGGTAAGTGTTATGGGATTCCGTATAGTACGGTGTGGCCGCCATATGTATGTGATTCCATATAGTACGGTGTGGCCGCTATATGAAGGCATGGAACGGTGTGGCCGCCATGTGTACGATGTGATGATTAATATATGTGTGATGCATCTCATGCATGGTGTACAGGGAATCGTTCAGTGAGGTGCATGCGGGATTGGAAACCATGTAGTACGGTGTGGCCGCTACATGAGACGGTTGGAACGGTGTGGCCGCCACCGTAGAAATGACAAGGACCTAGAACTATTGGTGGACAATGGTTCAGGGATCATCCCCTTGTATCATTTTAGGATCGTGGTCGATGGGGTTCCAGTATAGAACAGTGTGGCCGCTATACAGGTTGTGGAAACATCGAGCGCACGATTGCCTATCCCAGAGTGTTGTTTTCTGGAAGAGTTGATTATGGAGAAATGATTTGAGAGACTTGCATGCATATCATGAGAGATTAATGGTTTTAGCCAATGTTGTTTAATAAGACTCTTGGGCATGCATTTATTATGTTGAAATGATATCTGTAATGTTTGTGTTTGACCAATCATATAATCTGCTTAGGCGATATGACAAGTGACTTATTCCATCTACCATGTTTGTGGTGGTAGGTTCTTTCAAAGAACAGAATTGAAGTCACTCCGGTAGGAGTGGAAGTGTCTAGAAGAAGCAGCCAGGGTGATGTTTAGTCATCCAAATCCTTTTGCAGAAGGATCGAGTTGTGAAGACCAATGCTCTGGGTGTAAAAAGGGGTTTTTGGGAACTTGTATTATATAAGTGTTTTACACTCAGAATATTTTGTAAAAGAGATATTACTCTATGGAAAAAAAATACTTTTTGGTTTTCACACTCCTAATAGAAAAGTTTTTGTTAACTCGTATTTTTCAATGGGCTTGAATTTGGGATGTTTCATTGATTCTCCCCCTATCTTCAACAACTTTGCTCAACCTATATAAAAAACAAACAAAACAACCCTTTCTCCCCCTTTTGGCATTATCAAAAAGTAATATATACCAATTGAAATATTAAAAATCTAAGCCAAAATAAGAGAAATTATAACATTCATTTCTTCACAACATTGATACCAAATAATCAATGATACCAATTATAAAAACTAAAGATAACATTTCTTCAAAGTATAGATCTTTAATTTACTTTGAAATGTGATACCAATTGGAAAGAAATATGACAATGAAATATACCAATTGTAACTTAAAAAGTCATCATATCACTTAACAAAGTAAGATATCAAGTGTAAAGAAATATCATAAAAACAACAATAGCATGATAATCATCTAATGATCACTCAATGATACAAATTTGAATTTTGTAGAAGAAATATCAATTGTAAATATCCAACAATATCATTTGTACCAATTTGTAGGACTTTCTCTTGAGACTTGAAGATGCAAATAATGAATAACACTTGTAAGTCCTTTTGCGCTTCAATCACACCTACAAAACAATCATGCTTTGCCTTTTGGTATCCAAATAGTTTTGGATTCATTTTTGTTAGTTAAGGGACTCTCACCCTTCTTAACCCAAACAAAATTTCCTTTAGGTATACCATGCACTTTAATATAACACACATTTGAAGTATGTCCATGAGTACCACAATAGAAACATGTTGGTGCATTTGAAAAATCAACTTTAGAAAAATCAACAACATTTCTATGAGACTTACTCTTAGCATTAGTATAACCTAAACCAAACTTATTTGAATTTTCTCTTTGAAAATTTAACAATGTGTGCAATTTAATATCACCATTTGTGAAACTTGCAAGCTTATTTTTCAAAATAGCATTTTCATCCTTAAGAAACTTGCAATTCTCACAATCAACCACAATATTCAATCTACTAGCACAATCACAAGAAGAACTAGCATAGATGAGATCAAGAGTTTCATTTTCAAGATTAAGCTCATCAACTTGTTTTTGAAGTTCTAAAATCTCTTGTTGATGTTTCAAAATGAGCTTCTTCCTTTCAATGTTTTTCAAAGCTAGTTTCTTAAGATGTTCATGCATTTCTTCATAAGCATTATATAAAATTTCATATTTAGAAGAAATTTCGGATTTAGTTTCACTTACATCGCTTTCGTCGCTTTGTTCACTTGATTCATCATTTGAACTTTCCTCTTCATCTACTAGAGCTATCAAGTTAAGACAAGCAGCTTCTTCATCATCCGAAGAACTATTTGATGTGCTTTTCTTGTCATCTTCATCATCACTATTCCAAACTATGGATGCCCTTTTGTGTTTTGCATTTTTCTTCTCTTTCTCCTTCTTCTTGAGATACTTAGAGCATGCATACTTGAGATGACCGGGCTTTCCACATTCATGGCAAACTATTCCTTCTTTTGTTGTCTTTGTCTGGTAGTGTGGGGGATCTTTCTCTTTACTTTTGTCTTTGTTCAACCTTCCTTTTCTCCTTAGAAGCTTGCTAAAATTTCTTAGTAGAAGTTTCATCTCCTCTTCATCAATGTCCGAATCGGAATCTTCATTATCATCATTATCGGAACTCTCTTCCTTTTTGTATGACCTTTGAGCTTTAAGAGCAATTCCTTTTCTTTCTTTGTTTTTATCCGACTCTTCATGCATATGCAAACGCCCAAGCTCCATTTCATGTTCTTGAAGCTTTCCGAAAAGTGTAGCTAAGTCCATGGTGTCCAAGTCCTTTGATTCAACAATTGCGGTAACCTTAGGTTGTCATTCCCTACTTAGACATCTTAAAACTTTGTTAACAAGTTCACAATTCAAGAAAGTTTTTCCAAGAGCAATGAGATGATTAACAATATGAGTAAAACGTTTTTGCATAATACATATAGATTCATTAGGAAACATACGAAACAATTCATATTCATGCATCAAAGAATTTAATCTAGCACGCCTAACTTCACTAGTGCCTTCATGTGTGACTTGCAAGGTATCCCACATTTCTTTGGCATTATGACATTGGGAGACTCTAAAGAACTCATCATAAGATAGAGCGGAGGTGATGATATTCTTAGCTTTTAAATCATATTGAATTTTCTTTTTATCATCATCGGTCCACTTATGTTTGGGGGTTAAATGAGGTACACCTTCTACTTGAGTTGAGGGAATATGAGGACCATTTTCAATGGCTTCCCAAATGTTCATGTCTATAGCTTCTATAAAAATTCTCATTCTAACTTTCCAATAAGCATAACCCTCTCCACCAAACATAGGAGGGCGGCTAATTGAAGCACCTTCACCACCAAAGGGATTCGTAGAACCCATTGTAGTTTCCTCAAGGATCTTTTACGAAAAAGCTCTATGCTCGTGTCTTTCGACCGAGCTCTGATACCAATTGTGAAAAACTACAATCGGTGGGTGAAATAACTAGAAGACACTAGGAGAACACCTAGAAGGGGGGGTTGAATAGGTGTTAGACAAACCTTGAAAGATTTTCGAAAGAAACAAAACGAAACGATTAAAACAAATGATTTTTACAAAATTTCTCAGTCTTAATCGATTAACAAAACCTATTAATCGATTAAAACATCAAGTTAATCGATTAATCAAACAGGTTAATCGATTAATGCCGAAAGCTTGTTTTTATTTAATCGATTAATGAAACTGGTTAATCGATTAATGTCGAAAGCTTCATTTTGGTTAATCGATTAACACATTCAGTTAATCGATTAATCACTGTTAAAACTGAAAAATCACTTTTCAATCAAATACGAAAATCAATCAATTAACACATATGATCAGAGATAAAGCGGAATTGATTAACACCAATATTCTTATTGATTACCTAGGTTATGAAAATGATTTTCCCCAAATCAATTTGCACAATTAAGATTCAATTTAATCAATTATGAAAATCAATCTTTTCTAGGTTTTCAACCAAGAACAATATTGAAATGACTTGAATGTAAAGAGTTAAGAGTTTAGAGATACGACACAGTGATTTATCCTGGTTCACTTTCATCCACTTGAAAGCTACATCCAGTCCCCTCTTCAACCAAGAGATATTCTTCACTATGAGGAATTAGAGTTCTCAAATTACAAGTAAATGCCTCTCAAGACTCCCTTCTTGATAGCCTACAAGAGATACTCCACACCCTTGCCTTGTAACCCTATTGAATCTAATCTAACCTCTTCTCTTGCTTGTCGATATCCCCACAACATGTCCTCCACTTTTCTTTGAGATGCTTCAAAGACTTCCAAATGCTTAATGATACCTCACACCAAGGCTTCCAATTGCTTGTTAACACAACAAGACTTCCAAGATAACTTTGCTTGATGAACAACCACCAAGGCTTCCTTTGTTGTAGATAGCTTGCCTTCTTTGCAATGATTACAACCAAATTAAAACAATAACAATCCTATGAATCTCTTTCAAAAGCTATTAAAATATCAACATAAGAGATTCAAAGACTTTTGATCAAAGAATGTAAAAGTTAAAGCTTTGATCTATGAGAAAGTGAGAGAGAATAGTGTGGCTTGATCTTTATAAAATTGATGTAAAAATGATGCTTAATGATCACAATGATTAGGAAAAGGTTTATATAGAATACCCAAAAGATAGGATACAATAGAAATTGATTTTGCCTTGAAAAGCTTATTTTAAAAACTTATTCTGCACGTGTTAATCGATTAACACAATGCCTTAATCGATTAAGCACTGTTACAGTTGTGTTAATCGATTAGCCATTCTCATTAATCGATTAGCCACTGATAAAAATAACTAGTTAATCGATTAACCAAAACATTTAATCGATTAACCACTGCTAAAATCAATTAAAAACTTGTTTTCTCAAAATTAAACCTTTCCTTTCAAACCTTTAAGCCACCTATTGATTTTAGGTTAAGTGAATACTCAAAATATAATATAATCATGACCTTGATAGAGATTCACTACCCTCTAAAGACTCTACCCAAACTCATCAAAAATAAAAGACTTAAGCTTGAGAGGCTAAAGATATTACAATAATACACAAACTAAGTCTTCATGAGCTTGCTCTCTCTTCATCATTTGTTGAGTGTTGTTTGCTTGTTGAGCTTGAACTTGATCAACATAATTGTAGCTTGTTCAAAACCTTTTGTCATTTATCAAAACATTCTCACAGGATCTAACACCCATAACCAAATATGCAATAAAACAGAGACATAATAAAATAAAGCTCCCCCTGAAACTTTGCAAAAACACCATAATAGATTTAAAAGGTCCAAATGAAAAGAGAAATAACAAACACAGAGTTTCAAACACCAAATTCCCAAAATACAGAAAAGGCAACAAAGACCAACATAATGAAAACTAAGATAAAATCCAAATGCAACAACATCAAAACATGGATGGAGCAAGATCATCTGGAGGAGGATAGAACCGAGAAAAGGCCGCCATCATCTCATCAAACCGGCGGTTCATCTGGTCTGATTGCTGATCCAGGCGGGAATAAATCTGGTCTGAGTGCTGATCCAAGCGGGAATAAAGCATAGCTGACTGTGCACTCATCCTAGTATCCAGACTCACAAAGTCAACATGCTGGGCATCCATAGCGGTCACAAGAGAATCCATCCTCCCATCGAGAGTGTCCAGCCGTGTGATAACATTATCTCTCCATCCCGAGTTATCAAACCCAAATTGAGATCCAGTGAAATCATCAAAATTAATCTCATTCTCAATTGGGTCCCCACCTTCAGCTTGTGCAAATGCTGCAGCTTCCTCTTCCAATTGTTGGGCATCCACCCCTTGTTGAGCTGCAACATTTTCAGCCCTTTCCAAATTGGCTATGTTAGATTGGTACAAGTATTGTCCAGAGGGTTCATGAAACTCCATGCCTTGATGATTCAAAGTACCATTGTTGAGGCAATGCTGGTTAACATGAAGAGTCGTGGACTCTTCATTTCGTGGTATAGGCACTCAGAAGTTTCCCAAAAGGTAACAAACATGCATGGGATAGGGTAAAGACTTAGGGTGTTTAGATCTGGCAGCAGCTAGCATCCTATCCAAAATGATGCGACACCAATTCAACTTCTCATTGTTCAGAATGGCACTTACAAGCCTAAGTTCATTGCTGGTTGGTTTTGCATAATATGGTGAAGTTTGAGGAACTAACTGATGGCAAACAATATAGTGCATGACCCTAGATTAGACAATCACCAAAGATGCATGCTTAACCCCTGAGGTCCATACACGACCGGGGCGCAAAAGACTTTGAAAAATTCCATCGGCATTTGCCTTTAGAGAGTTGTCCCCGTGTCGTGAAGGACCGAAAGCATGGTAAATATCCTTAATCCCAATAGTGAATCTTACACCCTCAACCATGGATTCCATAACAGTGTCATTTAGCCTAAGGTTTGCATAAATGGTTCTAACAAGCCTAGGGTAAATTGGACCATTAAATTCCAAAAAACGAATGAGTTTTTGATGTTTAAGATTGGAGACAAAGGAGAAACCCTTACTCTGGAGAAATTCACTGTTAACCCAGGTGACTACACCAAACCCTCTTGTAGCAAAGCCCTCAAACCTGTCCAAGCACTCATCCTCTTGATAATACTCAGGGATGTCTTCCTCGGATGATGATTCGGCAATCCTTACTCGTTTTCCTTTTCCAGAAGATGAAGCCATTGAAGAATTTTTGAGAAAATTGAAGAGTTTGAAGGTTAGGGTTTGTAAAGGGGGTGACGAATTTGAAGGGGAAATTTGTTGAAATTCGTTGAAATAAGAGATGAAAAGTGTTTAGGGGATGTAAAACTAATGAGTTTTGGCAAAAATTTGAGTAAAAACTGAGTTTTGATGAGAAAGATATGTGAAAACCGAGAGAGAAGAGGGAGGAGTTCGTAAAAACTCGAGTGTGAGGCGCTGCAGGTATATATAAAAGCTGCAAAATACTCGAGTATATTCAGAAATACTCGAGTTGTTCTTGATGAATGACTCGAGTTTTGGACAATATACTCGAGTCTTTCGTGACTCAACCCCAGGTCTGCCCAGATACTCGAGTAAAAACAAAAGGACTCGAGTTTGGTTAGATCAACAAATTTCAGGAAATTGAAAAAGACTCGAGTTTTTGGGAAATACTCGAGTTTGGTCGGAGAGTCCTAAATTTGGGGTTTTCGAAAGACTCGAGTGTTTTTGGAAACACTCGAGTATTTTTGTCAGACCCTTAATAAAAACTTTTTCAATTTAAAACTGAATTAATTTTGAATTAATATACTCGAGTCTTTTGAAAAGAACTCGAGTATTTTTGACAGAACAGAATTGAAAACTCAGTTTTAAAAGACCAAACACAAATCAAATACAATATGCTTCACTACCAACTTGGAATACAGTATAGAATCACACACAATTAAGACATACTATTTCAAATATCATCAAGGACAATTTAACTAAGAATCAAGAACACATTAGAGTAAGACTAATATGGTGATTTTCCAAAAATGATACACAATACAATTAGCCTATATTAGCTTCATCTAAAATACCAAGTTCTCTCCTTATATGATAAAAGGTGTCCCTTGGTAGAGGTTTTTTAAAAATGTCGGCTAATTGATTTGTGGTACTAACAAATTCAATTGTACAATCACCCTTTTGTACATGATCTCTCAAAAAGTGGTGTCTTATTTCAATGTGTTTGGTTCTTGAGTGATACACCGGATTCTTAGTCAAATTGATTGAACTCGTGTTATCGCATCTAATAGGAATATTTTCAAGTTTCAAACCAAAATCAGATAATTGTTGTTTCATCCATAATAGTTGAGCACAACAACTACCGGCTGCGATATATTCCGCTTCGGCGGTAGAAAGGGCGACACAAGCTTGCTTTTTAGAAAACCATGACACCAATGAACTTCCCAAGAAATGGCAAGTACCACTGGTGCTTTTGCGATCAAGCTTGCATCCCGCGAAGTCAGAATCCGAGTAACCAACTAAACTAAGATTGGCATCAGCAGGATACCATAAACCAGTGTTAATTGTTCCTTTTAGATACTTAAATATATGTTTAACGGCAGATAGGTGAGATTCTTTAGGATTAGCTTGAAATCGAGCACAAATGCATACACTAAACATAATATCCGGTCTAGTGCAGTGAGATATAGGAGACTACCTATCATTCCCCTATACTTACTGACATCAACCGGGGTACCTTGTTCATCCTTATCTAGGTAGCATGATGTGCTCATTGGAGTGTAGGCTTCTTTGCACTTGTCCAATCCGAATTTTTCAAGGAGCTCTTTGCAATATTTCCCTTGATGCACAAATATCCCCTCCTTGACTTGCTTTATTTGTAAGCCTAGGAAGAACTTGAGTTCTCCCATCATTGACATTTCAAATTCCTTTTTCATCAAATTTGAAAACTTTCTACAAAGAGACACGTTAGTAGCACCGAAAATGATATCATCAACATAGATTTGTACTAACAAGTTTAACATGGTTCTAGCAAGTTTCTCTAGCACCCTATTTTTCCGCTCTACCACTCCATTTTGTTCCGGAGTTCTTGGTGCGGAGAATTGGTGCTCAATACCATTTTTAGCACAAAATCTATCAAATTTGTGGTTTTCAAATTCACCACCATGATCGGTATGAATAATAATTACTTTTTGATTTACTTGGTTTTGCAAAAGTTTAACATGATGTTTAAAAGATTTGTAGGTCTCACTCTTAGTAGTTAAAAATAGAGTCCAAGTAAACCTAGAGAAGTCATCAACAATCACCAATGCATAATAGTTGCCACCAAAGCTTTTTACTTGTGATGGTCCAAACAAGTCCATATGAAGCATTTCTAATGGCCTTGATGTGGACATCACCATTTTTGATCCAAAGGTGTTTTTAGTTTTTTTACATTTCTTGCAAGGAGAACAAACACCTTCAATAGAAAAATTTAGCTTTGGTAAACCAACTACTAGATCTTTAGATTGAATTTTCTTCAATTGGTTTACATTTATATGAGTGGTCCTACGATGTCATAACCAAGTGTCATTTCCTTTGCTCACTAAACAAGTAGAGACCAAAGAAGTGACTTTGTTCAAATCAACTAAGTAAGTATTATTTGATCTTCTACCAACAAATTTGATTGATTCATCTTTGTCACTTTTAATGAGGCAATGGGTAGAGGTAAATACTACATGATTACCAATATCACATAATTGGCTTATGCTCAAGAGATTATGTTCTAACCCTTGAACATAGAGCACATTATCAATAATCAAGTTTGAAGAGTTTCCGATTTTACCAATACCAAGGATTTTGCCTTTGTTGTTGTCCCCATAAGTGACATAACCCTTTTCCTTTGGAGTAAGCTCAATGAAGTGCCGCTTATCTCCCGTCATGTGCTTCGAACATCCACTATCTAGATACCACAATTCTTTTCCCGTTCGAAGGCACACCTACAAGATGAAATCACTTGTTCATTTTGGGTACCCAAACAATGTTGGGTCCCTTAGGGTTAGTTTTGGGACTTTCTCCCTTCTTAATCCACATATAAGTGCCCTTTTTCATTTCAAACTTCTTAATATGGCACTCAATGTTGATATGTCCAACTTTTCCACAATCAGTACAAGTTGGTCTCTTTGATGAGTTTTTCTTAGAAAATGTTCCAACCACCTTGTACTTTTTGTCCTTTTTATGAACATATCCTAAACCGGTTTTGTTGTGATTATGTCTTTGAGAGTTCAACAACCGGTTGAGGTTTCTATCACTACGTGAGATTGTGAGTTTGTTTTTCAACTCTTTCACTTCCTTTTCAAGTTCATCACATCTCTCACAAGGAGTGATAATTTCCTCATGATTTGCATAATCACTTTGATGACTAGAATTAATAAGTTCCAAGGATTCATTTTGAAGTTTCAACTCATTTATAGATTTTTGCAATTCATCAATTTCTTGTTGAAACTCCAAAATTTTCTTTCCTTTTTCCTTATTAATTTTAGCAAGCCTTCTAAATTGAATTAACATTTCATTGTAGGCTTCTTGCAAATCATCATATGAAATGGAGTTTGAAGAGGTACAAGAAGAGCTAGAGGTTACCTCATCATCACTTTCACTCATGTCATGATTAGCTCTTGATGAGGACTCATTGTTGTTCTTGGCCATGAGACAAAGGTTTGCATTTTCATCACCGGAACTACTTGAAGATGAGTCATTGCTCTTCTCCGGTGCATCCCAAACAATGTATGCACGCTTCCCCTTGGTCTCATGGGTCTTCTTGTCATTCTTCTTCAAGAATGTGGCACATTCCATTCTAATGTGACCAACCCCACCACATTCATGACACTTAACTCCATCATTGGTACTCTTTTCTCTTTGTTTGGAGTCTTTGGTTATCTTGACTTTGGATGAGGAGCCACCTTTCTTCCCTTTGAAGAATTTGTTGAACCTTTTCACAAACATGCCAAATTCTTCTTGATTTGGTTCCCCATCGGAATCTTCACTTGTAGAGCATTCTTCAACTTCTTTTGTAGCTTTAGTTGAAGCTTTGAGTGCTATGCCCTTTTTCTTTTTCTCCAATTCCTCATGCATCCCAAGTCTTGTAACTTCCATCTCATGCTCTTGGAGTTTGCCAAACAAAGTGGCTAAGTCCATGCTATTTATGTCTTTTGATTACTTGATGGCGGTTACCTTGGGTTGCCAACTCCTATCAAGACATCTTAAAATTTTGTTAGTAGTTCACCATTGCGAAATACTTTTCCCAAAGAAATCAAATGATTAACTATGTGAGAGAATCGCTTTTGCAAGTCACTAATGGTTTCATTTGGCAACATGTGGAACAATTCATATTCATGAGTTAGAGAATTTAATCTTGCATCTCTTACTTCACTTGCTCCCTCTGTAACCTCCCGAATTTTAACCCGTAGTGTAATTATAACAATAATAGATCGAAATAATAATAATAACAATAATAAAGTGTTAGGAAATGTCGGAATAGGAATGCCATGATTTCTTTTACGTTATAAACTATAAGTTTTATCGAATTAAATAATTGTTTCTTGAAATCAAGTTATTTAGGTGTTGGGTATTTTCATAAAAATGCATTATGTTAATTGTGAATGTACATTTAATTATATTTTATAAAAAAATTCATTTGAAACAATTGCCCTATTTGAAAAATAAACTTTCTATTCTTTACTTTGGTATTTATAAAGATATAATAATAAATAAAATTTTGTTATTTCCTATTATCTAGCTAATTTCTAACATTATAGTTTCCCTATATGAAGCTATATGATGCTAAAGTTTTATTATTAATATTTTTGGGGCTAAGAAATAAATAAATAAATAAAAGTGTGTATTAGTATATATGTTAAAAAAAATGTTTATTAGTACTTTTAAAATAATACTAACATACACTACTACTATTAGTAATAATAATAATAAATAAAAAGAAAAAAAAGAGAATAATAATAATAATAATAGTAATAATAATAATAATAAAAATAATAATAATAATAATAATAATAAAATTTTAAAAAAAAATTAAATAAAAATAAAAATAAAGAAGAGGGGGGATCGAACCCTCCCCCAACTTCTTCTTCTTCTCTGAGCTGTGGAGGCCGCCGGCCCTAACTCTCTCTCTCACAACTTTTGCTTCTCCAACGATTGCCGCCGCCCTCCTCCCTCACACGACTGCCGCCACCAATTGTTGTTGCTGAACTCTTCTCCCTCAAGCTCGCGACGCGTGTTCTCCCTCTCCCTCCAGTCGCGCCTCGCGATCTCCTCCTTAGCTGAGAACGAATCGCGCCGCCGCTCCTTGCCATTTCTACCTGGAAGTCGCGCCACCGCCACCGACGAAGCAACCAGCCCTGTCGCCATCTCCCTCCTTGCTTGTGAATCGCGAACCGGGGGCAACTCGCGATCCGGACGCCACCTCTTTTTCTCGCGCCGCCGCCTGTCATGGTTCCCACCTCCACTCGCTCCTATTGCAGCTTCAAACCAAACCGTTGCCGGTGAAGCTGTCGCGATGCATCAACACGTTGAATCAGATCTGTTGCTGCCAAGGAGTAATGGGTGTTGCTGCTGCTAATGGGTCCGGACCGGTTCGACCGTGAACCGAGTCAGATCGGTGTGACCGCAACTTGGTTCGGAATCAGATGGATCGTTATGAACAGAACCAGGTCGGTGCGGATGCTTGGGTTGGGATCGAATGGACCGTTGCCGAGTCGGGAGCTCTCTGCACGCATTCAAATTGGTTCTAATAGAACCCTGAGGTAAGGGGTGTTTTACCTTTCTTTAGAGAGTATTTTCTGATTAGTTTATAATACTTGTTAAGAATATGTGGGTATGCTTGTGACTGATTATTCGGGTAATTAATTTAGATTAAATATAAAGTAGGAACTTGTAAATTGAATGGTTGAATTGTGATATTAGTGCGCTAAATGTGTATCGCATGATGAATTGGATAATAAATAAAAGAGGAGTATTTTGTATGAGATGTAAACTAGATTGAGAATAAAGGAAATAAGACCACTAATAAGTTTGTGATTAAATGTGTATGTTAATTGTTCAATGTCGTCATGAATACTTAATTGAAGAATATGAAACCTTGGTTGATATTGGTGAGTTATGTGTTGAAGTACTTAATGGATAAGTGAAAGAATTAAATGAATTAGAATAAGAGCATAGATGTAGAGCGTTAAATTGGATTATTTTGTGAATTTATCGTGATGATTGGAAGCTGTACGTATTTATTTATTGGTTTTTAATTTGATGGTGTATTTGGAAAAATATGACAAGATTAAAGGAGATTGTGGAATTAATAAAAGTTGACACAAAAAGAGAATGATAAATATATAATGTGGAAATGTGTGAAAATTAATATATATATATATAAGGA
Organism: Crotalaria pallida; assembly: GCA_037953625.1. Lineage (NCBI taxonomy): Eukaryota > Viridiplantae > Streptophyta > Magnoliopsida > Fabales > Fabaceae > Crotalaria > Crotalaria pallida. Next base: position 34,349,787 of record CM075653.1, read on the forward strand.
AGAGAAGAAGAAAAAGGAAAAGAGAGAGAAATATAGAAAATAGTGGAAAATAAATAATGTGATAATAGGTCCCTAAGTAAAGAAATGAGAGAAAAGAGAATAATTCAGTAAACCGGAAAAAGAGAAATGATATATGACTAAGAAGAAGGAAAAAGAAAAAGAGAGAAAAAGAAAGATAGAGAAAGGTAGAAGATAAAAGCCCGATGCGGGCCTGAGAAGGCATATCGGCATCGATGCGGGCCTGTGAAGGCGTATCGATTAAAGGGAAATGGAAGTCCGATGCGGGCCTGTGAAGGCGTATCGCCATCGATGCGAGCTTGTGAAGGCGTGTCGATTTAAGGGAAATGGAAGCCCGATGCGGGCCTGTGAAGGCGTATCGGCACCGATGCGAGCCTGTGAAGGCGTATCGATTAAAAGAAAAAGGAAAGTCCGATGCGGGCCTGTGAAGGCGTATCGGCATCGATGCGAGCCTGTGAAGGCGTGTCGATTAAAAAGAAAATGGAAGTCCGATGCGAGCCTGTGAAGGCGTATCGGCATTAAAAGGAATAGAATGGAAATGAAAGAAAGAAAAGAGAAATGCATTAGAAAATAAAGAAAGAAAAATATTCTTACGTATTTTAATTTAAAAAGAAATTTTAAAGTACCAATTTTTATAAAATCTTAATTTAACTAAATAAAAGGGAGGGTGTTACACCCTCATGTGTGAATTGCAAAGTATCCCACATTTCTTTTGCCGATTTACATTGGGAAACTCTATAAAATTCATCATGGGATAGAGCCGAAAAGATGATGTTTTTAGCTTTTAAATCAAATGAAACTTTCCTCTTTTCATCATCATTCCAACTACTCCTTGGAATTTCAACAATTTCTTCATTAATTTTCTTTTTGGGAATGAAAGGACCATTTTCAATTGCATCCCAAATATCTATATCAATTGCTTCAATAAAAACTTTCATGCGAGTTTTCCAATAAACATATCCTTCACCATTGAATAATGGAGGACGGTTTATTGAAGCTCCTTCTCCACCAAAGTTATTGCTAGAGCCCATTTAGTTTCCAAAGGATCTTTTTCGAAAAAGTTGTTACACTCGATCTTTCGACCGAGCTCTGATACCACTTGTTGGAAACCAACAAGCGGGCTAAGCAAATACTAGAGGGGGGTGAATAGTAATTTGAAGCACTAATACCAAATATTTCGAATGATAATTGATGAATGGAGCTAAGACTGAATTTTCTGAAAACAGACACGAAATACTCGAGTCTTTTGTGAAATACTCGAGTGTTTCAGGAAGAACAACTCGAGTGTTTCAAAATATACTCGAGTTTTTCCTGTCAGATGACAGCAAAACCAGAAACAAAAATTCAGCAATTCACCTCAAATCAATCCAATACAAAACAGAAACTTATCCAACAGAATAGCAAGCAATCTAAATAACTTTTAACACTAAGATTCCTTGAACTTGCTACCTAATTGAATAAATCCTATTTGTTTGAAATGCTTTAAGTTGATTGAGCTAGAAAGTAGATTGAAAGCAATAAACCAACACTCAAGCAATTTTATCCTGGTTCACTCCAACAATGAGCTACATCCAGTCCTCCTAATCAACTTAGGAGTTTCTACTATAAATCAAATTGTTAGAAATTACAAGGATTACTTGAGAATGGCCTCACTCAACCTAACCCTTCAAGAGTGTACCAAACTCTTGATTTCTACCCCAATTTGATTCCGGTGATGAAGAACTCTTCAAAAGCTTCCTTGAACTCCCTTCAAGAAACTCCACCAGGCTAGGAACCTCCTAGTCTTGTGCTTGAGAACCTCTCAAGACTCCAACACCCTAAGCCACTTAGGGTTTTCTTGGGAACAATCCAAGACTTTGAATGATCAAGCTTTTTGTATGTGTATTACTAATCTCACAATGGATTAGCACAAATAAGCACAGCTCAATGTAGGAATTGAGGCCTAAAACTCAACTTGGAAGAGAATAACAATATGAGTGTGAAGTTGAGCTTTTGTGAATCAACACTTGAGAAGAAGAATTAATGAAAGCTTGTAATCAATATGCTCTTGTAGTCTTGTTTGTTCTTGTGCAAAAACAAAGAGAAATTTTTTTTTTCAATGAAGTTCTGAAAATGCTCTCTTGGGTTGGATGAGACTCAAGTGCCCTCAATTGGGTTTTGAGTCTCTCCAACGTTCATTTTTGCTGACTGGGCAAAAATACTCGAGTCTTTTGGCCAATACTCGAGTCTTTTTGGCCAGTCAAGAAGGATTTGGTGCACGAACAAGCCTAACGGTCATATTTGTTGATCTGGCATAAATACTCGAGTGTTTTTCAAAATACTCGAGTACATACTCGAGTCTTTCTCAAAATACTCGAGTATTTTGATCAGACATGACAAAAATTAATTTTCAATTTTATTTTTCTTCTCAAGTATTAATTTTGGTTAATCTCAACATAATAAACATATTAATTATTTTATTCCTAGAAGAGACTAACTATATCTACCCACTCTCAACATAAATGAAAAATTACAATTACAATAAGATTGAGAATGAGTGAGCACTTGTCTTCTTTTCTTGAATTCTTGTTGTTGTTGATCTCGCAATAACTTCAAGACTTGATTGCTAATTACTTTGTCATCATCAAAATCTAATCCACATAATTAGGAGCATTAAATTTACATAAACAACAATACTTTTGAAACGGAGGGAGTATTATATACCCCCTAGATTTAGATAGATTATTAAAAATATAAATATTAGTGGTTTCAATTGTTTTATTTGGAAATTAATATTTTAGAATTATTTTAAGAAAATATATAAATATGAGTTCAAATGTACACCCACTTAAAATTAATTTATACTGGTTATAGACCTGTGCAATGCTGTACGGGGGTATAATGTTAATTAATTACCATTAAATAATTTAAGTACATATTATAATTAATATATTTTCAAATAGTTTCTTTATCTTATCATCTTATAACTTTCATTATCGTTTCTTAATTATGGTCATGGTAATATATATAATCTTTAATCATTTTTTGATTTTGAATTTTATCAATATAAACATATTTTTGATTTTTTTAATCAATTTTTTTATTTTTAAATGTTAATAAGATAATTTAATAATGTAAGATTTTCGTGGATAACATTTAAAAAGATTGAATGTGAAAGTCCCTTTTGTATTCTTATAAATTAAAATAGATTAATAAAAGAGTAAAGAAAAGAAACACATCAAAATGCATTGTTGTCCGGTATTTTCCAATCAAATCAAGCATCTTCCAATTTAACTTAAAGTAATAATCTATCATAGCAGAAAAAATCAACTGCTTTAGAACAAGGTTGTAACTTTAGGGTTGTAACTTTATCGCAACATGAAAATATTCTTTCCGGTCGTAAACGTAAGATCCTCTTGAAATATTTTCTTGTATCTAGAAGATTGATTTTGCCAATGACATTAGAATTGTAAAAGTTTAAGAAATTTATTAATCTTAGCCTTTACCCAAAATGAATTTATTTTTTTGAAAAATTAAAGGTATAAACTTTTGACTTCTTCAATGTATCAACTCCCAAGAAAAACTATCTATTTTTGGATGGTTCTTATTTTCACCTCTTAAGAAAACCCAAAGTTTAATACTTTTATAAAATTATCCTTATAATTTTTATCAAGGATTTAAGAAATGTTGAATTAATAGAGGTACTTTTGGGAAAAAATAATTAAATGTTACTCCCTCTGTTCTTATATATAGGGCATTTTCTAGAAATTTTTGGTCCTATATATAGGGCACTTTATATTTCCTATGCATCATTAATTGTTTTTTCTCTTTTTTGCCTTTATTAAATGTTTTGACTAACTATGGTTTTTTTATTCATTAATTAATGTGAATTTTCCAAGTAAAGTGGGGGGGTATAATTGTAATGTTATAATATATTCTCATAAAATTCACAAAACTAACCACTTTCCTTGGTTCGGGGAATACGATTAAGTATGTCCTATATATAGGACCGGAGGGAATAATAAAAATTGAAATAAACTCTTATAAATAAAAACTTTAAAAAAGATCTTAAAAGGATTCTACAATTAGGAACAAAGGTGAAAAACTTTAAATCTAATGTCTCGATAAATAAAAATATAAGAGACAATAATGAAGACTAAAAAAGAAATATAGCGTGAATGTGGCGACATTATATTATTGCTAAGGGGAGGATAAAACTGTAAAACATGTTTTTTTAATCTTACGTTATCGAATTATCTTATTATCATTACCGAATCTCAAATACTTATTTGGTGCAATAAAAAAGCAAGAAATAACTTATATGTATGAGGTTTTTATAAATGATTGTGAAAAATGAATAATATGATAGAAACATTAAACAAATATGCAACGTAACTGCAAAATAGAGGTCATCTACTGCATCTAAAATGATCATTGCTAATTTTATTGACAAATGATATTGGCAAATAAAATAAAATATCACATAGCTTCATTGTTCACAATCTCCAATACTATTTGTACCAATCCAAATACTATGATAATAAAATATAAAAATAAAAATAAAAACTCATAAATTTCACAAAATAAAATAAGAAAAACTTTAATTGTCATTTCACAAATCAGATCAATCAGATTATCAATGTAAAACTTATAATAAACAAAAATAGATACCTTGTATTTTTTTATGGATGCAACTGATTATGGGATTTTGGATTTTTTAGCAAAAGTAAACTTTATTAATGAATAATTGGTTAAATTGGTCCTGTCGGTCAAGTTAGTCTCTGATTTTATCGAAATAGCAATTTAGTCTCGATATAGGAGAACGTCGATCCCTTGCCGTCATTGTCATAAGGATGTATTTGCTTTAAAATGGGATAAAGACAGGGACGTATGTGAATTAAAATATTATCTTAGGGACTAAATTGCTATTTTGATAAAGTCAAGGACTAACTCGACTGTCACCTACAAAATCATATACCAATTTTACCCATTACTCCTTTATTAATTAACAAAAGAGTATGATATTCAGGCTAAAATCCACATGACTTGAATAGATCAATGGAGTGTAAGCAATGTTATTAAAACCATACCGGTGATCAAACCGGTCAGGATAGTGGTTCATTGGTTTAGTGGTTTAACCAGTGGAACAGTAATTAAACCGCATATATACATATCTTTCAAACCGTTTAACTCGGGCACATATATATTTGTATATAAATACAAGAATACTGAATACATGTATAAAAAAATTATAAAAAAAAATACTCATTTAAAATCCATATTTAGTAGTGTACTTTTAATTCCTAAAAACAAGACTTTTACTTTTTGTCCCCATAAACGACTTTTTGGCCCCCATTTTCAATTTTTATGGACTAAAATACCCTTTTATGTGTTACTATTTTCGACTTTCAAGGATCAAAAAACAATTTTGACTCTTGAGAGTCGGAATAATTAAACTACATACTATTTCCGACTCTCAGGAGTCAAAAAAAATTTTGACTCTTGAAAGTCGGAAAAATTAAACTACATTATCTGATCATGCAGAGTACAGTATCCGATCAAGAGTACAGACACCATGAGGGGCATATACGACATAATATATGGTTGGTGTTGTTGCTTTGAAATTTAGGGAAATTAGCTCCGATGATTTGATGCCTGGATGGATACCTTATATACATCTTAGTTGGAATGCAATTTTTTTTCGTCTGAGTCAAAAAAATTTTTGACTTTTGGGAGTCGGAAATAGTATGTAGTTTAATTTTTCCGATTCTCAAGAGTCAAATTTTTTTTTTTTTTACTCTTAAAAGTCGGAAATAGTAACTAATTGAAAATGGGTGCCAAAAAATCGTTTATGGGAGCCAAAAAGTAAAAGTCAAAAACAAACAACCATAACAATCACACTTCAACTGTTTAACAAGTTCATAGTTTAAACTTCAATTGTTTCTCCTTTGCAACATCATTTTGTTTCTTTTTCTTCTTTAGTGTTTGAGTTTTCTTTGGACTTTTGAGTTCTTCATATAGAAATTTATGTCTTTCTGAATCCTAATTTAAAAAAAAAAATTGCAAAACGGCGTCGTTTTGTTTTTTGCGTTTTTTTTTTTTAAATTTTGCAAAGCGCCCAGTTCATATAATACCGGCCGGTTTGATGGTTTTCCAGTTTGATGCATGCCCGATATTTTAGCATACCCTACTAGTTAGGGATCCGGTTCACCGGTTTTTCAGTTGAACCGACCGGTACGGTACGATTTTAATAACACTGAGTGTAAGCATTAAGATAAACTTTCATCAAACACATTATGTGCACCTTTAAATCACTAACTATCTCATAAAAAATATCAACCAAATTTACATAAACAACTCAAAATCATACTCTTAAAAAAAATGAATAACAGGAATAGAGATGCTATAGGGAGAAGCTTTAACCTTTTTTTAAACTCTAAAAATTAGTGATTTATCCTTTCTTCTCTCTCTCATTTCTTCAAACCGTTGTTCCTTCTCCTTCAGTTTATTTTTCATCCTTCAAACCCTAGTACTTCATTATACTTATGCAACCTGAAACAGAGAATAAGATTTGAGACAATGATCTTGAAACATAGAAAGAATGAGAGAAGAGAGAAAGAATGAGAGAATGAAGTTTTGAAATTTGAGAGAAGAGAGTTGCAACGCCCTAAATTTAAATTTATATTCATTTATTTATATAAAAAAAATGTGAATCCATTTTTTTTTAAATAAATTTAAGACGCTACTAATTCTATTCAATCTAACATCTTACTTTTTAGCTTAAAATATAATACTTAACAGTAATGTTTACAAGATAAATTTAACATTTTTATAGAAATTTTGGCGTAGTTTCGTTTGAAATATGGACTTTTCCCAAAAATAGATATTGTGTACCTGTCAAATCCAGATCAGTTTATATCTATAAATAAAATCTGTAATTACATTATAAGTGATTGTGACATAATTTGATTTCATCAAAGAGAGGATATATATATATATATATATATATATATATATATATATATATATATCCTTCACAATCACTAATACATTTGTTAAAAATTCTTATAAAGTCCTTTTACAAAATAAGAATAAAATTACATACTTTATTACATCTGTATATAATTAAATTCTTTACATCATAGAATCTTAGAGCGGGTGCAACATTAATGTGACCATAAGGTCATAATTATTAGCACACTCTCTTTCAATGAGTATACCTTTCTCCGTAGGGATAATATGAAAGTTCTTCTCCATTGTACCTAAAATGACAACTTAAGAGGTGAGTCATTTGAATTTAAATTAAAGAAAACACTTAATAACAATAATAAAACATAAATAAGTGCATTCACATTCATAATTCCAAATTCACACTTTTATCATAACATATAAGATAACATAAATATATAATTCTGCCTAATCACATATCCATATATGAATGAATCCAACGTCTCTCACTTCGACTTAATCATTGAGTCCAATATCATATTCTTTCATTTTCATTTCTTTACATTGATTCTTTCTTTACATTGATTCTTTCTTTATTGGACTTAATGAATTAAATCGCATATGCATATGCATGCTCTTTTTATGCATGATCTTCTCTTCTTCTTTTCTTTCACATTCACTTTACTTTACATCACACATTTTCCTCACATCGCCCTCCACTCCGGGGAAAAACCGACCGATAGTAGTACCCCTCCAAACACATGGTTTGCATAGTACTTCACCCCATTTTTAGAGGTTCATCATACAATTTGGTTTGATTACACCAAATTGGCTATAACAAGGATCACCACTGACCGGCCACAAAAAGCCAAAGTAACTAACATAATTGTTATGGTTTGCATAAAACCAATCCCCAACACGGGTTGCGAACCCGTGTCCGATCCTTTGGAAGATCAAAGTTTTCCACAACAATTCTCGGCGATTGTTTCAATGGCACAATCTAGTTACTTTTGCCTTCACGAATAGAAACGTATGTTTTTCCCCTATCCTAACGTCCACCTTACACCATGCATGATACATTTTCTTTAATTCTTTCTAATTGAATCATGAACCCTTATTCTTTTTGGAAAGTACATTTATTTCTTTTTAGAAAGTACATTTATTTGGGTTCATTTTCAATTAAAAATGCATTTATATAGATTTATACTTAACTATCAATAATTAACTTTAGTAACTTATAAGTCATTAATCGTTATATAATTACTTCATTATTAATGCATCAAGAACACATATTCACATAGTTAATACCAAGTACAAGTATCAAACATATCATTCATACATATAAAGAAAACATAGATCTAAGCCAAAGTCACTAATTCATATCAATTACATTCTAACACTTAATTAATCATTCATATACTACAAGCATATATTCACCTCATTTATATCTAAATTCCTATAAATCACATACAAGTCACATAATTCAATAAAACAAAGCTTAACAATTTATATACACTTAATTATATATCTATTATTATCATTAAATAATTTCTCTAATTTAAACCAAATAACCCTCTCTTAACTTGGAAATCCTAGTCATGGACAGGACCACATTTATAACCGCGACTTACTCCAGGGTTGGATCTAAATAGAGACATATGTTAAAATTAATTATAACATTAAAAATATATATATATATCAACTAAATTCATTTTTGTTAAAATAATAAATATATCATTAATTAATAAAGATATATCACTTTTCCCCAAAACATCTCTTTATTATTTGAAAATATAGGGATAATAAAAATATTAATGGATCGTCGAATAAATTAGGTAGATGGATAGAGAGAGTTGAGGAAATTATATACCTAAGAAGGATTTGAAATTGAACAGTTGAATCTTGAATTATTGAATCGGGAAGATTAAAAATATAAAGTTTTGCTATGTTGATGTCGCTCTTCTTCTCTCTGCTCCACTTTCTTTCTTCCTTTCTTTCTTTTGTTTCATTCTCTTTCTTTTTCTTTGTTTTTATTCTGCTTTAATTTCTACGGTAGTTTTGAGGGTTCTTGGGTAGATAGGAATTAATATATATATATATATATATATATATATATATATATATATATATATATTAACAATGTGATCACATTTGTGGATCAATGTGTGTACGAATTTTGGATTATAACTTAAAGTTTGACAATCCTAAAAATAAAATACATTTAAGTAGAACAATATTGCACTTTTAATTAATCTAAAGTGATTGAAAAATAATAAAGTTATCAATCCCTGTAGATAGCTATTGCGTAAGAAAAAGTATAAAAATTCAAAAATAAATATATTTTCTCAATCCTAATATTAAGCTTGATAACATATAATATTTAAAATTTTGAAATAGCAAATTATAATATATAACTTATACAATTAAAATATTAAAATCAGTCTAGGAGCTAAAAATAAAACAGCCCCAGAATGCTATGAAAATTTACAGGAATGTTCCAAATATTAAATTAAACATATCTTTCTAAAGAAACTATTTATGAAAATGTCTCTAAGGCTTGCCAGTTGAGCTCTCGTCTGTCAAAATATTAATTAAACTAAATAAAAGTACTCTTTTATTTTTGAAAAACACATGATAACAAATTTATACTTATTTCGATTAGGAAACATAGTTCAAATATAACAATGAAATTAAAATTTTGTTACGACGCTCCAATCTTGAAAACATCATATTAAATCGTTTAATTATTTTACTAAAAGTATTAAAATAGCGGGGTGTTACACTCAACACATAATTATAGGCTGGAACCACACCACAAATAATATACATCATAATACATTAATCATAAAACTCAAGTTGCTCATCATCATATTGTCAACCATCATAAAAGATAAACTCCGAGTTATATACACCTATACACATTATACCATAATACAAAACATAACCCAGAGCTTTGGTTCGAAACTCAAAACAGAAAAGTTTATAAGCTATTATTATTCCCGTAGGATAGGTGGAATATATGCGATTCCCCTATGGGGATTCTTAATTCGAGGGGACGCAACTGAGGAAGAGGATTCGGGTAGCAGATAAGAATCTCCACTTCCCCTTCCAGGAGAATGCGACGCCCACCCCATGCCACTCCCCAAGGGGTAGCCTCAGCTCTTCGTGGTTCGGATTTTGAGCCATGACCTAACAAACAAAGGGTAGGGAGTAAGTCATAGCCGAAACACATCATCAAATAATAATCTATCAGAACTAGAAATAACAAACACAAGTAATCAAAGAATAATGCACGAACAAATGCACACCTAATATATCACACAATTCTCTTGTAATTAAGTGACGTGATGCATGTATTCTAATCTCATCTCCATCTTTGGATCCAATATTAATTCTTATCAACCCTTCATCTGGTTTCTTATTACTAAATCAAAGGAAAGCAACTAGGAGTAAAACGCCTTTCAACCACGACAGATCACACAACTCATCTATATGTACCCTCTCTCTAGGGTTAGATCATTGCCAAAGGTCAACCCTTTGCAGCCATGATATGCACCTAGAGGCCGATAGGATATATTATGGTTAAGCAAAACTATCCCGGGAAAAGTCTACAAAACCCCCCATCATAGGACCGTTTTACCCATAATAATCTCCACGGTTACAGACGAATCACCGTCAAACTTCACCTCTACACATTCTCGCACCGATCCTGGGAATTCTCTTTCTAATTCTTAGAATGGTAGTATCTTTCCCGATATAATATCTCACCATCCGCAACTCCTCGTGCGAATGCAAATAATTTATCGTTTCACTTTATCTTGTTAATTCATTGCATAATTACGAATCCATGTTCATAATCAAACATCATCAAAATCATCATAAAGTATTCATTTATTCATAGAATTTCCTTTCATGACCCATTAATGCATTAGATTAAGGTTAGGTGTATTAAAAATTACCAAATCTCAATTCAGGGGCCTTGGTAATCGATTACCAAAGGGTAGTAATCGATTACCAAAGGGTAGTAATCGATTACCACGTGAAAATTCAAATTTTGGTACCAATTTCAGCCTGGTAATCGATTACCAAACCCTGGTAATCGATTACCCTGCAGCAGAATGCACACTGAATTGAGTTTTGCTATACCAACTTTTGATACACTTCACTTTAATCCAATACAACTCAAAACAGATTCAAATCATATATAATCACATCTGTTCATGCATATTTCAAGCAATCAAAGCATCAAATTCATATACAATTCAAGTAATATGCATAAAAGACGTAAAATCACAGCTTCACATATGATTTTCATTTCCCTTATAAAACAATCCAAGTTAATCATTGATTTAACTCATATTCATCATATAAAAGTTGTTCAAATCAAGAAATAGGACTTAAATGACCTCCAAGTCATATTCCTATCTCAAGTTTTCATTTTTCATACTTCGGCCCTTGAGTTCATGAGAACTCCTACATTTCCAGCCTTTAGATTATTATTCTAGCATCCGAATAACTTCTCCCTTACCTATTAGGAGTGTTTGATACTGATTTTGTAACATCCCTAATTTTATAGTCTAATTATAAATTTTATCGAATTAAATAATTGTGTTTTGAAAGCAATCAATTAAGTGCTGGGTATTTTCATAAAATACATTATGTTAATTACGAAAGTACCTTTAATTGTATTTTAAAGTAAATTCATTTAGAAAAGATTACCCTATTTGAATAATACACTTTCTATTCTTTACCTTGATTTTGACAAAGATACAATATTAAATAAATTTTTGTTATTTCCTAGTATCTAACTAATTTCTTGCTTTATAGTTTTCCTATATAAAGCTATATGATGCTAAATTTTTATTATTAATATTTTTGGGAACAATTAAATAAATAAATGAATAGAAGTATATGTTTAAAAAAAAAAAAAGAAGAAGATTATGTGCGTGTGGTGTTGCTGTGAAAGAAGGGTGTGAAACCCTATACTTGGTGCCAATGGGGGTTCCAGCCGCCACCCCCTCATGTTCTTCATTTTTGACCTCCCCTTCTATGTCCTTCTCAGCCATGTGCTCTCTCCCCATCACCTCCGCCCATATCTCTCTCTCCCCTCCGTGGACCGCCATCGCCTCCGTTTCTCTCTCCCACGCTTGCTCTTCCTCCAATCGCGACCCATCTTCTCCCGGAGTTGCAGTGCCTTTCGCTGCTACGTGGCGCCGCCGTCGTCACGAGATCTTCCTCCACCAAGTCGTGATTCGCGACTAGCTTTCCTCGAGGTCGCGATCCGTTGCTCGCATCCACCATGGAAGCCGCCGCTTTTCCTCGCCGCTGCTGCCATGTAGTCGCGACGCCGCCGCTACTGGTTCAGCTCGCCACTGCCGCCACTGCTTGCTGCGGTTGCTACTAGTTGTCACTCGCCGTCACCGTCATCGTTACCGTGATCAGCCCTCTGTTGTGCCTTGCACCGGGTTAACCGAACCGGCCTTCAAAACCATCTTTGAGGGTAAATCTCTAATACCCTTTTAATTACTCTATATTGTGTTTTAATAATGATAATGTTAATTATAATAATATTAGTACTAATTATCTATTTGTTTAATTATTTTGAAATGTTATTGTTGTTTTAGAAAATAAATGGTATTTGGATTTAGTATTAAGTTTCAATTTTACTATTTATACTAGTATTGATAAGGATTTTAATTAGTTAATCTGATTTGTATTATATCAAGTTGACTGATATGTCGAACGATGAGTTTTAAAAGTATTCTGTTAATTGTGTCAGGTCCCTAAGTAATTGAGTTATTGTTTAGTGAGGTTGAATTGTCCCTAAACTAAACAATACACCGATTAATTAGAAATCTGATGTATTCGGCATACGTTAATTCAGGTTAATACTCTGGGCTTTAAATTTGAACTGAAAGGGAGTGTAGTTATTTGGCCTGAGAAAACATGATTTTGACTTATTCTTGAACAAGGGAAGCTCTCCTTCAGTTTTGAATTGATAGCGTCAAGTATCATAAACATTCGACTTTTCGAATAGTGATTAAAGCTAGGTGATTTTTAATTATTTTTGATAAACATGTAATTCTGATAGTTAAAGTGTTTTCGATAAAGAATTATCATTTTTGAGCAATACTAGCATTTATTTTCAGAAGAGGAAGTTAAAAATACTTTGACCCTAACGTATAACGGAAAACTATGTTTTTATGGTATTTTCAATCAAGGTTTAAGTAATCGTCTTCTTATCGCGTTCGATTGATCCTTAGTTCGTTATTTTGATGATTCCTTATTTTATATTAATATGATTAGACAATGATGGAGCATTATATCCTGTCACCGCACGTAGGAATGGACTCGGATGCTTTTGGTCACTATCATACAAAAGGAGTATGTTTTTGGAAAGGCCAGGTAAGGAGTGGGTTATGGTGAGTATTACCTTACTCTGGGGTTTAGTTTACAATATGCATATAATGGGTACTAAGATTTTTTGTGTTAGTTTAGATTGATATGATATAGAATAATTGTTAAAATAGAATTTATGACTTAGGGAAATTATTTTGATGTTGATATGTTTCATCTTGATATTTGGTAATTGTTGATAATTTGAATGCTTGATTTGTGAAATGACTGAGATATTATGTTGATTAGAATTCAAGGCAAAGAATGTCAATAATGAATAAAGTAAATAATAATGGAAGTGCAGTTGAATTGAGGATCGGTGCATTGATAGACTAGGTGCCCCTGCCGGGTCTATCAAATTCCCAAGGGCTACGTTCTCAACCAGGCATGAAATTCCCATTAGGTCCAAATTCCTGTTAGGCATCGATGCACCAAGACTCAATTCACTGCCAAAATAAAAGACATAAAATGTGTTGAGAATGTGAAAAGTGAATGAATTCAAATAACTGAATGTGTAATTGGAATGTGGAAAATTATATGATAGCATAGCTTAACAGGTGAAGCCTTTTGGGTGAGATAGAGACCTGGTTGAGCGAGAGACCCTTGGGTGTGCCAAAGTCCTGGCAGGAGCGTTAAATTCCTAGTGATGCAAACCGGTTCTAACCGGGAGTGTTGTCCAGACGTGGTAAGTCGTGATCGCGCATGTGGTGCGAACGCAATAAAGTCGTGACTGGAATACACTGAATGAGAAATGTGATTATAAATTGTGAAATGAGAATAAAGGGCATTATGAGATTAATGTATGAGAATAAAGAGATAAAGTTGACTTGAGAAGTTAATGAATACTTGAAAATGAATTGTGATACATTGACTCTTATTTATGATGTTGTGATTGAATTGTGGTATGTGTATGGCTTAGTGTTGCATTATGTCTTAATTGCAAACTGCCTCCCCATTGTATGTGTAATACTCACTCCTTACTATCTCCACAGGTACTGAGGTTTGAGCTTGCAATACCACTGACCGAGCAGGAGTGCACTCCACACCGTGGAGTGTAATTTAGTTAAGGGTGTACTCTAGTTATTGTATTATAATTAATCTATTTTGGGTGTTTGAAATAATTTAATCGCTGCAAGCCCGAATTTATTATATGTACGTTATTAGGGCTTGTAAAGTTAATTAATATATATAGAAATGTTGAAATGTTTTTTTGGATTATTCTGGTTTGACAGGTGGAAACTCTAAATTTTTGGGAAGTCCGATAAACAGAGGAGACTCTGTCGGATTTTCGTTAAGATTTAAAAAAGAAATTTTTCAAGTCCTATTTTAAAACCAACATAACTATTAGTAAATTAGTTATATAAATGTTAGGGTGTTACAGATTTGGGTTGAAAGAAACGGATTTGTTGGGAAAATCCCAATGTTTAGTTTCAGCCTTCAAAGTGCTCTGTTTTCAGTCCAACAAGGGTACAAAATCAGTGTTGATCACTAAGAATAAAGCAAAATAATTTGTGATCAATGATTAGAATCAAAACTAGGACATGAAATCTTGAAAATAAAACAAGTTTGAAGCCCAAAGGATGCTATCAAGGAAAAATAGCTTCTTGAATCTGAAATACAGATATCAGATTTGAACACCAACCTTTGCAGGATTATATCTCCTTCTAAAGACCAACAAATCACGCAAACTTGGTGCCAAATTGAAGAGGGTTGAACGAACTTTAATTTGGTATAGGATTTGTAAGGGTTTGAGGTTCAGATCATGGAAAACAAATCAGAGAAAGGTCACACCAGAAAAACACGATTTTTCAGAGTTTTTGCTTTGCTCTTGAGTTTTTGTGTTGTATACTCCCCCCCTAATATAAATTAATCCACCCTAAAGTGTCCCTTTCAATTCGAAACAATGTCAAGGGTGATTTTTATGCAAATTGTGGCTGGAATTGTGGGAAATTCTCAGTCATTCGTCCATTAACCGACTTAATGTTGGCTGTGCTGAGTCGTGGTAATCGATTACCACTTACTGGTAATCGATTACTTAGACTTAAATTTGGTCAAACTTTGAAATTTTGACCAGGTAATCGATTACCTAGGCTTTTTGGCCTCCAAATACAATTTTCACCGTTGGATTTGAAGACAAGAGGGTTGGGAAACTTGTCTCCAAATTTGGGCACGATCTGACGGTTAACGAATGAGATATGATAGGATCTTTGGGTGATGTTTTCACTAATATTTACTTAATATTCATATAAAATTCACATAGTATCTTTATAACATTCATTCACATAATATCCATTTAATATCTACTTGATATCTACTTACTATTTCATTTAATATTTATAATTTTGAGGATAATTCTGATGGGCGTTACAAGAGTGAGAGAGAAGAGAGACCATGTTTTTGTTTTAAGAGGGAAAAAAGAAGAGAGAAGAAAGAATGAAGCGTCTAGAGTGAGAGAGGAGAAGTGACTGAGTTTTTTTTTGTTCTTAAATCTGATGAGTTTTCTTTGGGCCTTGGCAATTAAGCGACATATTTTTTGGTTTTAAATTTCAAATTGTTTTTATGAGAGTCACGTGACTCAGTTGAAAATTGGCCAAACAATAACTTGACCACACAGTCACTGTTCAAATCATCAATTTGGCACTGTAGTTTTGTGAGTGTAATTACTTATAAAGACTCTGTTTCAATTTGGAAGAATCAACTGTAGCCCAAACAATTGATTTCAATCATGCTTTTTAAAAATATATTGATTATTTTAAAATAAATAAATTTGAAAATTAATTAAGGAAAATGAAAAGTATTTACAAAAATTTATTTTGAGTAGGAAAGGGTATTTTTTTAAATTTATAATTATGAAAATAATAATATAATATTTTGGAAGGAAATGAATAAAATATAATATTTTGAATTTTTGAATTTTTGAAATTTTAAAGGTCATAACCAATTGCAAGGAGCCGAATAACCGGTTACGCTGGGTTCAGAAGCTTCAATCTAAGAGCATTCAACACGAAAATGGTGGAATTCTCTCGAATTTACCCATTAGCTACCACCTCTTGCTGGGGTAAATCGGCGAGGCCTCAGTGGAGGGGTGATTTAGCTTGTATGTTGGCAATTTGAGAGTAAATCCCTAGGATTTTCACTCTCCTCAACCTCATCCTTTTCCATCTATAAATAGAGCCTTAGTTTAGCCCTTTCTCTTCATAATTGAGGCTTGTTCGAAGCTAAACAACACATACATGAAGTGCACATTGCTTGCCTTGAGAAATTGTACACCAATCACACACTATAAGTTCAAGTAGAGATAGAAATCATAGTAAAAAACAGAGGAACCAATGGTTGTTTTAGATTCGTGGAGCTGTCATTGGAGCAAAAGTTTGATAAGGAAACTCCACTATTTTCTTTCAAATTCATTTCTAACATCGACATGAGATAGTCCACGATTGATTCTAACCCTTACTTGTCTATTTTAGTGGTATATTCACAATGATTTTCCCTGGTGAAGTTGGCATGCCAAATATGTTTTCTATTTCTGATTTGGGTTGTGGTTGGAGCTATTCTTGTAGAATTTTCATAAGAGTCAGGCCTGTAATTTATCACAGAGGTAAGGGAGAATTTAATTATATTGTTAGTATGGAAATCAGTTGATTAGAAGTGTAGAAGAGATTCCTTAGCTCAAGGGAATTGAATGATGCAAATTGAATTGGATATGAAGCTTGGAGGCTTGTCCTATAATAATTCAGACCTGAGAATGTTCTAATAGTTGTAGGTGAACCAAAAATAAGTTGGAATTGAAGTTTAAACTGAATTCTTGAACTATTGCATGTTATAAGTTATTTTACATAAAAAAAAAAGGTGATTTTGGAAAAACGTTCATGTTATAACACTCTATAATTAAGTTCCAACTGATGCTAAATAGGTTCTGAATGACTAATATGAATTAAATTTATGATAATTATGGATAGATTGGACTGATTCTGAGTTTTGATATATAAATTGCCTGAAATGAATGATTATATTCTCTTTATGTGTTCAATGAGATTCAATGTGATTACTTGCTAATTGAGCTTAAGGTACAGTTCAAATATGTGCTAAAAGTGTTGTAATAAGCTGTGGAAGTGTTGGATTTTGATTCTATAAGAATTTGATGTGTAAATCCCAAATTTTAGTGTTTAGATTGTCATCATAACCGGTTATCGGGAGGCCGTAACCGGTTATGGACAAAAAATGTATTTAAATTCTTATTTTGGATTTACATATTAATTCTATATAATCAAATAATTCTTATTTAATCCTATTTGTCATTATTCTAATTGTTATGATGAATGTGCATAATGAAAATTAACATAAAGAAATGTGCATTCATGCATAGTCAAAAGGTGTTATGATAGTAATTAAAGTGGAAAAGACACATGAAATATTATGATAATCTGAATTGCAAATGTTACATAGATTAGGTTTATGATAGTGATTTGTCAAATAACCGCTGGGAATTATTATGGATGGAATAGTCCTATGATAGGTTGATTTGGTCGATCTCTCCTAGGATAGTTCTGCATAACTGTAATATATTTTAGGTTAATAGTCCCATAGGTCCCCGAAAGATACCTGTGGAATCAGTTAGGTCCCTGAAAGATTAGTGGAATCTCTTAAACCCCCCAAAGATCATTTTGGAATCAGTTAGGTCCCTTAGAGATTTGTGGAATCTCTTAAACCCCCCAAAGATCAATTTGGCATCACATTAGTCCCCCCATGAGGAATCTAACGGAATCCTATGTGACATATTAAATGCTTTGTTGGCCCAATCGTGACACCTTCTTAACATTCCAACATCGCATTAGGGCCGACAAAGCATTTAACGTGCCACGTAGAATTACGTCAGGTCTATCCTGACGAAATTGAATGGGAGGGACTAATGTGACGCCAAAATAATCTTTGAGGGGTTTAAGAGATTCCATAAATCTTTCAGGGACCTAACTGATCCCACAAGTATCTTTCGGGGACTTATGTGACTATTAACTCTATATTTTATCGATCTCTTAGATATATTTTGAATAATCGAGGACGGTTCTGTTGGAAACCAACAAGCGGGCTAAGCAAATACTAGAGGGGGGGTGAATAGTATTTTGAAGCACTAATACCAAATATTTCGATTGATAATTGAAGAATGGAGCTTAGACTGAATTTTCTGGAATCTGAAACAAAAGACTCGAGTCTTTTGTGAAATACTCGAGTTTTTCAGGATGAACAACTCGAGTCTTTTCTGAAATACTCGAGTTTTTACTATCAGATAGCAGAAAACCAGAAACGAAAATTCAGCAATTTAACTCAAATCAATTCAATAATAAACAGGAACTTATCCAACAGAATAGCAAGTAATCTAAATAACTTTTAACACAAAGATTCCTTGAACTTGCTACCTAATTGTATAAATCCTAATTGATTGAAATGACTTAAGTCTATTGAGCTAGAAAGTAGATTAAAAGCAATAAACCAACACTCAAGCAATTTTATCCTGGTTCACTCCAACAATGAGCTACATCCAGTCCTCCTAATCACTTAGGAGTTTCTACTAATAATCAAATTGTTAGAAATTACAAAGGATTGCTTGAGAATGGCCTCACTCAACCTAACCCTTTCAAGAGTGTACCAAACTCTTGATTTCTACCCCAATTTGATTCCGGTGATTGAAGAACTCTTCACAAAGCTTCCTTGAACTCCCTTCAAGAAACTCCACCGGGCTAGGAACCTCCTAGTCTTGTGCTTGAGAACCTCTCAAGACTTCCAACACCCTAAGCCACTTAGGGTTTGCTTGGGAACAATCCAAGACTTTGAATAATCAAGCTTTTTGTATGTGTATTACTAATCTCACAATGGATTAGCACAAATAAGCACAGCTCAATGTAAGAATTGAGGCCTAAAACTCAACTTGGAATGAAATGTAAATATGAGTGAGAAGTTGAGCTTTTTGGGAATTAACACTTGAGAAGAGTAAATTAAGAAAGCTTGAATCAATATGATCTTGTTGTCTTGTTTGTTCTTGCACAAATTCAAAGAGAAATTTTACAATAAGGTTCTGAATTGCTCTCTTGGGTTGGATGAGACTCAAATGCCCTCAATTGGGTTTTTGAGTTTCTCCAACGTTCATTTTTGCTGACTGGACAAAAATACTCGAGTCTTTTGGTAAAAACTCGAGTCTTTTTGGCCGGTCACGAGTGAATTGGTGCACGAACAAGACTAACGGTCATAATTGCTGACCTGGCACAAATACTCGAGTTTTTCTACAAATACTCGAGTGTATACTCGAGTCTTTTTCAAAATACTCGAGTATTTTGATCAGATATGGGAAAAATTATTTTTCAATTTTATTTTTCCTCTCAAGTATTAATTTTTGGTCAATCTCAACTTAATAAACATATAAAAATTTATTCCTAGAAGAGACTAACTATTTCTACCCACTCTCAACCACTCTCAACATAAATTAGAAATTTACAATTAATATTTGATTGAGAATGATTGGGCACTTGTCTTCTTTTCTTGACTTCTTGTTGATGTTGATGTTGCAATATCTTCAAGGCATGATTTGTTAATTATTTTGTCATCATCAAAACATAATCCACATAATTAGGAGCATTGAATTCACAATCTCCCCCTTTTTGGTGATGACAAAATAATTAACACTTGATCCATTTGTTAAGCTTGATCCACTTGGAGATGCAACTCCCCCTCACTATATGATACTTTTCACCTATCTAAAAATTCAGCTTGAGCAAGATGTTATGACAATTTAATTTTAGCACCAAGCCTATGGTATTAAAGAATTTAACAATTATCAGAGTATATACCATAATTAGAGATTTTAGGTGCAACAATATCAAGACAAGACAAGTGTAATATCTCTCCCCCTTTTTGTCATACGCCAAAAAGATGTAACAATTTAGAAAAAGATCAAGGGAGGAGAGGTGCATAATCGGAAAACCCCATAACCAACTATGCAATTAAAACGGAGATATAATAACGATAAAGAGCTCCCCCTGAAGCTTTGCACAAACATCATAATGAAGACCAAATTCATTAACATAAAAACATCATAAAAGGTCCAAATCAAAGGTGCAATAAGAAACCCAAAGTCTCAAAACACCAAGTTCTCAAAATACAGAAAATGTAACAAAGACCAATATGATAAAAACAGAATGAAAACTAAGATAAAATCCAAAGGTCAACATCATCAAAACATCGAAGAAGCTGGAGCATCTGGAGGAGGATAAAACCGAGAGAAGAGTTTAGAGGATGAAACACTAGTAAGATTTGACAAAACTTTGAGGAAAATCTGAGTTTTGAGGAGAGAGATATGAGAAAACCGAGAGAGAAGAGTGTCGCAAAAAAAACTTGAGTCTGAGAGTATATATAAACAGTTCAAAATACTCGAATATATTCATAAATACTAGAGTTGTTCTTTAGGATAAACTCGAGTTTTTGAAAATATATTCGAGTCGGTCGTGACTCAGCCCAGATTTCCCCAGAAAAGTCGAGTAAAAATTGAAAAACTCGAGTTTGGTCCGAAAGTTCAAATTTCAGGAAAACGCAAAATACTCGAGTTTTTGGAAAATACTCGAGTTTGGTCTGAAAGTTCAAAAATTGGGGGTTTCGAAAGACTCGAGTGTTTTGAAAAATACTCGAGTATTTTAGTAAAGACTCGAGTGTTTTGAGAAACACTCGAGTATTTTTATCAGACCCTGATTAAAAACTTTTTCAATTTAAAACTGATTTAATTTTGAATTAAAATACTCGAGTGTTTTTGGAAAAACTCGAGTATTTTGACAGAACAGAAAGTAAAAACTCAGTTTTAAAAGACCAAACACAAATCAAACACAAATGCTTCACTACCAACTTGGAATACAGTACAGAATCACACACAATTAACATATACAATTTCAAATATCATCAAGGACAATTTAACTAAGAATCAATAACACATTAGAGTAAGACTAATATGGTGATTTTCCAAAAATGACACACAATGCAATTAGCCTATATTAGCTTCATCTAAAATACCAAGTTCTCTCCTAATATGATAAAAGGTGTCCCTTGGTAGAGGTTTTGTAAAAATGTCGGCTAATTGATTTGTGGTACTAACAAATTCAATTGTGCAATCACCCTTTTGTACATGATCTCTTAAAAAATGATGTCTTATTTCAATGTGTTTAGTTCTTGAGTGATACACCGGATTCTTAGTCAAATTGATTGCACTCGTGTTATCGCATCTAATCGGAATATTTTCAAGTTTCAAACCAAAATCCGATAATTGTTGTTTCATCCATAACAGTTGAGCACAACAACTACCGGCTGCGATATATTCCGCTTCGGCGGTAGAAAGAGCGACACAAGCTTGCTTTTTAGAAAACCATGCACCAATGAACTTCCCAAGAAATGGCAAGTACCACTGGTGCTTTTGCGATCAAGCTTGCATCCCGCGAAGTCGGAATCCGAGTAACCAACTAAACTAAGATTGGCATCAGCAGGATACCATAAACCAGTGTTAATTGTTCCTTTTAGATACTTAAATATATGTTTAACTGCGGATAGGTGAGATTCTTTAGGATTAGCTTGAAATCTAGCACACATGCATACACTAAACATAATATCCGGTCTAGATGCAGTGAGATATAGGAGACTACCTATCATACCCCTATACTTACTAACATCAACCGGTGTACCTTGTTCATCCTTGTCTAGGTAGCATGATGTGCTCATTGGAGTGTAGGCTTCCTTGCACTTGTCCAATCCGAATTTTTCAAGGAGCTCTTTGCAATATTTCCCTTGATGCACAAATATCCCCTCCTTGACTTGCTTTATTTGTAAGCCTAGGAAGAACTTGAGTTCTCCCATCATTGACATTTCAAATTCCTTTTTCATCAAATTTGAAAACTTTCTACAAAGAGACACGTTAGTAGCACCGAAAATGATATCATCAACATAGATTTGTACTAACAAAATGTCATCCTTGGTTTTATAAATAAATAATGTATTATCAACCTTCCCTCTTTGAAACTTGTTTTCTAATAGAAAGGAACTCAATCGATCATACCAAGCTCTAGGAGCTTGTTTCAATCCATAGAGTGCCTTTTTCAATTTATAAACATGGTTTGGAAATTCACTATTTTCAAAACCGGGGGATTGTTTGACATACACTTCTTCATTTATAAACCCATTCAAGAAAGCACTTTTAACATCCATTTGATATAAAGTGAATTTCATGATTGAAGCATAAGCAAGTAAAATTCGGATTGCTTCAAGACGTGCAACCGGAGCAAAGGTCTCATCATAATCGATACCTTCCTCTTGGTTGTACCCTTGAGCTACTAGTCTAGCTTTGTTTCTTATAATCAACCCGGATTCATCAAGTTTGTTTCTATAAATCCATTTAGTACCAATTATGGTATGATCATCGGGTTTAGGGACTAGATCCCAAACTTCATTTCTTTCAAATTGGTTTAATTCTTCTTGCATAGCAAGAACCCAATGATCATCCTCAATGGCCTTTTTAATTGAATCGGGTTCAATTTGAGAAACAAATGAGACATAGTGGCAAATGTTTTGAATAGACCTACGAGTAAGTACTCCCTTTGACATATCTCCTATGACTTTGTCTATAGGATGAGCCTTGACCGATTTCCAAGTTGGAGGAAGTTCTTCCCTTACTTCTCCTTCATCAACTTTTGAATTCTCTCTCTCTTTTTCTTCTTTTGAAAAGACAATGCCATCTTCACTAGCATCACATAAAACACTATCTTCTTTTGAAGACTCATTAAAAACCACATGAATTGATTCCTCAATAGTTAAAGTTCTTTTATTGAAAATTCTATAAGCTTTACTATGAGAAGAATAGCCTAAAAATATGCCTTCATCGGATTTGGAATCAAACTTGCCAAGGTGTTCTTTTCCATTATTTAAAACAAAAACTTGGCATCCGAAGACATGAAAATGAGATATATTTGGCTTTCTTCCCTTGTAAAGTTCATAGGGGGTTTTATCCAAAGAGGGCCTTATCAAAATACGATTTAAAACATAACAAGCCGTATTGACGGCATCGGCCCAAAAATATTGAGGTACTTGAGAATCATTTAACATGGTTCTAGCAAGTTCCTCTAGCACCCTATTTTTCCGCTCTACCACTCCGTTTTGTTCCGGAGTTCTTGGTGCGGAGAATTGGTGCTCAATACCATTTTTAGCACAAAATCTATCAAATTTGTGGTTTTCAAATTCTCCACCATGATCGGTACGAATAATAATTACTATTTGATTTACTTGGTTTTGCAAAAGTTTGACATGATGTTTAAAAGATTTGTAGGTCTCACTCTTAGTAGTTAAAAATAAAGTCCAAGTAAACCTAGAGAAGTCATCAACAATCACCAATGCATAATAGTTGCCACCAAAGCTTTTTATTTGTGATGGTCCAAACAAGTCCATATGAAGCATTTCTAATGGCCTTGATGTGGACATAACCATTTTTGATCCAAAGGTGTTTTTAGTTTGTTTACATTTCTTGCAAGGGGAACAAACACCTTCAATAGAAAAATTTAGCTTTGGTAAACCAACTACTAGATCTTTAGATTGAATTTTCTTCAATTGGTTTACATTTATATGAGCGGTCCTACGATGCCATAACCAAGTGTCATTTTCTTTGCTCACTAAACAAGTAGAGACCAAAGAAGTGACTTTGTTCAAATCAACTAAGTAAGTATTATTTGACCTTCTACCAACAAATTTGATTGATTCATCTTTGTCACTTTTAATGAGGCAATGGGTAGAGGTAAAAACTACATGATTACCAACATCACATAATTGGCTTATGCTCAAGAGATTATGTTCTAATCCTTGAACATAGAGCACATTATCAATAATCAAGTTTGAAGAGTTTCCGATTTTACCAATACCAAGGATTTTGCCTTTGTTGTTGTCCCCATAAGTGACATAACCCTTTTCCTTTGGAGTAAGCTCAATGAAGTGCCGCTTATCTCCCGTCATGTGCTTCGAACATCCACTATCAAGATACCACAATTGTTTTCCCGTTCGAAGGCACACCTACAATATGAAATCACTTGTTCACTTTGGGTACCCAAACAATGTTGGGTCCCTTAGGGTTAGTGTTGGGACTTTCTCCCTTTTTAATCCACATATAAGTGCCCTTTTTCATTTCAAACTTCTTAATGTGGCACTCAATGTTGATATGTCCAACTTTTCCACAATAAGTACAAGTTGGTCTCTTTGATGAATTTTTCTTAGAAAATGTTCCAACCACCTTGTACTTTTTGTCCTTTTTATGAACATATCCTAAACCGGTTTTGTTGTGATTATGTCTTTGAGAGTTCAACAACCGGTTGAGGTTTCTATCACTATGTGAGATTGTGCGTTTGTTTTTCAACTCTTTCACTTCTTTTTCAAGATCATCACATCTCTCACATGAAGTGATAATTTCCTCATGATTTGCACAATCACTTTGATGACTAGAATTAATAAGTTCCAAGGATTCATTTTGAAGTTTCAACTCATTTATAGATTTTTGCAATTCATCAATTTCATGTTGAAACTCCAAAATTTTCTTTCCTTTTTCCTTATTAATTTTACCAAGCCTTTTAAATTGAATTAACATTTCATTGTAGGCTTCTTGCAAATCATCATATGAAATGGAGTTTGAAGAGGAACAAGAAGAACTAGAGGTTACCTCATCATCACTTTCACTCATGCCATGATTAGCTCTTGATGAGGACTCATGATTGTTCTTGGCCATGAGACAAAGGTTTGCATTTTCATCACCGGAGCTACTTGAAGATGATTCATTGCTCTTCTCCGGTGCATCCCAAACAATGTATGCACGCTTCCCTTTGGTCTCTTGGGTCTTCTTGTCATTCTTCTTCAAGAATGTGGCACATTCCATTCTTATGTGACCAACCCCTCCACATTCATGACACTTAACTCCATCATTGGTACTCTTTTCTCTTTGTTTGGAGTCTTTGGTTCTCTTGAAATTGGATGAAGATCCACCTTTCTTCCCTTTGAAGAATTTGTTGAATCTTTTCACAAACATCCCAAATTCTTCTTGATTTGGTTCACCATCGGAATCTCCACTTGTAGAGCATTCTTCAACTTCTTTTGTAGCTTTGGTTGAAGCTTTGAGTGCTATGCTCTTTTTCTTTTTGTCCGATTCCTCATGCATCCCAAGTCTTGTAAGCTCCATCTCATGCTCTTGGAGTTTGCCAAACAAAGTGGCTAAGTCCATGCTATTTATGTCTCTTGATTCCTTGATGGCGGTTACCTTGGGTTGCCAACTCCTATCAAGACATCTTAGAATTTTGTTAGTAGTTTCACCATTGCGAAATACTTTTCCCAAGGAAATCAAATGATTAACAATGTGAGAGAATCGCTTTTGCAAGTCACTAATGGATTCATTTGGCAACATGTGGAACAATTCATATTCATGAGTTAGAGAATTCAATCTTGCATCTCTAACCTCAATTGTTCCCTCATGTGTGACTTGCAAAGTATCCCACATTTCTTTTGCCGATTTACATTGGGAAACTCTATAAAATTCATCATGGGATAGAGCCGAAAAGATGATGTTTTTAGCTTTTAAATCAAATGAGACTTTTCTCTTTTCATCATCATTCCAACTACTCCTTGGAATTTCAACAATTTCATCATTTATTTTATTTTTGGGAATGAAAGGACCATTTTCAATTGCATCCCAAATATCCATATCAATTGCTTCAATAAAAACTTTCATGCGAGTTTTCCAATAAACATATCCTTCACCATTAAATAGTGGAGGACGGTTTATTGAAGCTCCTTCTCCACCAAAGTTATTGCTAGAGCCCATTTAGTTTCCAAAAGGATCTTTTTCGAAAAAGTTGTTACACTCGATCTTTCGACCGAGCTCTGATACCACTTGTTGGAAACCAACAAGCGGGCTAAGCAAATACTAGAGGGGGGGTGAATAGTATTTTGAAGCACTAATACCAAATATTTCGATTGATAATTGAAGAATGGAGCTTAGACTGAATTTTCTGGAATCTGAAACAAAAGACTCGAGTCTTTTGTGAAATACTCGAGTTTTTCAGGATGAACAACTCGAGTCTTTTCTGAAATACTCGAGTTTTTACTATCAGATAGCAGAAAACCAGAAACGAAAATTCAGCAATTTAACTCAAATCAATTCAATAATAAACAGGAACTTATCCAACAGAATAGCAAGTAATCTAAATAACTTTTAACACAAAGATTCCTTGAACTTGCTACCTAATTGTATAAATCCTAATTGATTGAAATGACTTAAGTCTATTGAGCTAGAAAGTAGATTAAAAGCAATAAACCAACACTCAAGCAATTTTATCCTGGTTCACTCCAACAATGAGCTACATCCAGTCCTCCTAATCACTTAGGAGTTTCTACTAATAATCAAATTGTTAGAAATTACAAAGGATTGCTTGAGAATGGCCTCACTCAACCTAACCCTTTCAAGAGTGTACCAAACTCTTGATTTCTACCCCAATTTGATTCCGGTGATTGAAGAACTCTTCACAAAGCTTCCTTGAACTCCCTTCAAGAAACTCCACCGGGCTAGGAACCTCCTAGTCTTGTGCTTGAGAACCTCTCAAGACTTCCAACACCCTAAGCCACTTAGGGTTTGCTTGGGAACAATCCAAGACTTTGAATAATCAAGCTTTTTGTATGTGTATTACTAATCTCACAATGGATTAGCACAAATAAGCACAGCTCAATGTAAGAATTGAGGCCTAAAACTCAACTTGGAATGAAATGTAAATATGAGTGAGAAGTTGAGCTTTTTGGGAATTAACACTTGAGAAGAGTAAATTAAGAAAGCTTGAATCAATATGATCTTGTTGTCTTGTTTGTTCTTGCACAAATTCAAAGAGAAATTTTACAATAAGGTTCTGAATTGCTCTCTTGGGTTGGATGAGACTCAAATGCCCTCAATTGGGTTTTTGAGTTTCTCCAACGTTCATTTTTGCTGACTGGACAAAAATACTCGAGTCTTTTGGTAAAAACTCGAGTCTTTTTGGCCGGTCACGAGTGAATTGGTGCACGAACAAGACTAACGGTCATAATTGCTGACCTGGCACAAATACTCGAGTTTTTCTACAAATACTCGAGTGTATACTCGAGTCTTTTTCAAAATTCTCGAGTATTTTGATCAGATATGGGAAAAATTATTTTTCAATTTTATTTTTCCTCTCAAGTATTAATTTTTGGTCAATCTCAACTTAATAAACATATAAAAATTTATTCCTAGAAGAGACTAACTATTTCTACCCACTCTCAACCACTCTCAACATAAATTAGAAATTTACAATTAATATTTGATTGAGAATGATTGGGCACTTGTCTTCTTTTCTTGACTTCTTGTTGATGTTGATGTTGCAATATCTTCAAGGCATGATTTGTTAATTATTTTGTCATCATCAAAACATAATCCACATAATTAGGAGCATTGAATTCACAGGTTCTTGGTATGGTCATGGTCCTAAGTGGATTTAACGATGTGAATTGTATAATGACATACAAGGGTGCAAAACGTTAACTCTCAGTTGCTTTTCCCAAATTAAGGTATATACTAATATTGAAGAAGTGATGAGTATTGGATAGAAAGGAGAAAAGATTAACATGTTGCATACATCATGCCATACTTATAAATTATAATAATGTGTAAAATTGGGTATGGTCATGCATTATAACTTGTTATATGATCTAATTGTGTTTGTGAAATTTTAATACAATTAATTGTACATCTATATAGTGATATAATAATGACTTACTCCCTACACTTATTTGTGTGTAAGGTAACCATAATGTCGAGGAATATGATATGTCTGGAAGTTCACCCGCTTAATAGGGGAATTCGGGAGCATGATGAGCATCTTGCTACTTTCGAAGGAGAAATAAAGATCAGTCTTCGTCATCCTAACCCGAGAGCAAGGATGCGCCCACGAAAAATGAGAGTTCCAATGATATTCACTCAACATGTTCCACCTGCCTATGTTTATCGTCATCCCACTTCATCTCCACCCATGAGAAATGAACGGAGACTCCGCCGGAATCCTCTCTAAGCTTCCCGTGATCATATGGTACCTGATAGACCTCCCACTCTAACGCCTAACCGAAGGGTGAACTTTGCTCCAGTCCCAGAGTATATCTCCAATCCAAGGGTCCCCTTGGGAGGCGAGAGTAAGGAGGAAGAGGAAGAACCAGTAGAGGATCCTAGTGAGGGGATGATGAGGTGGTGGAGAATGCTATGGACGAAGGATGGAGGGATGATTGAAGAACATGAGTGGTGGACCATGTTGATCAAATGTCTTTGGTACTATATATATATATATATATATATATATATATATATATATGTTACTAATGTAGTGTTTTGTAAATAAATAACCATATAATAGTATTAGTACTTGGTAGTTATCCAATCTGTGCTAGGGGGAGCTGTCCCAATTCCTCTCTAACAATATTATGTGAACTAAAATAATATTGTAAATATTTTTCAAGGAATGTAAATAAAGGAAGTACTTTTCCAAGTATATTATCTTTCTAGAATTTTGTGTTATGTATAAAAAAAAAAGGAAAAAGAAAAATTAGCTTAAAAAATAGTAGTTTAATTTGGGGCGTTAAACTTAGTGGTATCTGGGCAATTTAGATTCCTTGGCCTTGGAGTATGGCCTTACATACTATCCTTAAGTGCAATTCTGACCCAAATGTGCATGCAGGTTGCAATGGCAATAGAAACATCAATAACCATGCAATCAATGATGTTTTGGATCATATCATTGTTATATTGGAGAATGTGATGCAACCACAAAATCAAGCACCGATGGAATTTCAAGGACTTGGAAAATTTCGAAAGAACGATTCATTTCTTGTTTATGTAATTCCAAATAGCCCACAAGATTACGAACCATTTTAATGTCCATGTTTTTTTTTTTTTGGCTCCTTTTAATAAACTGATGGGTTGACCCTATATGTTGCATAAAGTGTGCTTCACCCTCCTTTAGCAAAACAATATTTACTCCTACTCGCTTTTAGAAGATTCTTAAACTCTTGAGGTGAACCAAAATTACTAAAATGTTACATCAAAAAGACATTCAAAAGTAAATTCAGGAGATAAAAATGCATTCAACTTTATATTATTGATGATTTAAATAGTTGTGTACCACTAGAAAGGCAGCTTCGGATCACATAGTTCATCCAATTCTCAATTGAATTACAAGAAATATCACTACCACCACTGTGACGAACTTTTGTCTAACAATATTGAATAAGTATACTTAGATGACCAAACCAAACCATAGGTTGTTGAATGAGAAAATTCATAATTAGTCGCTAGCTCATTGACCATTATTTAGGAGGCCTAATAAACAATGTATTATTATACAAATATATTATTAAATGGTGAGTACTTTTTATATATGGAATTGTTATTTGCAATAGGGTAACTCATTTGGTAGAGCTTCAAGACAAAATATATTCATACATAGTAACAATAAACTTCTCTAGTTTGAAATAGATGAACTAGGGGATCCCAAGCAACCATACTATTGGTACAAGGCTATTCATTTTCAGTAAAACATAACGACATTTAAACCCAAACTTTCTTTATGGTACAATAGAAAAAAAGAAAAAAGAAAAAAATTAACTGGATATAATGACATTAATTGCCTTAAACCAGATAAAAACGATCAATACAAGAAATAACTAATAAGTATTCATTGAAAAAACAAAAAGATACTGTAGTCGGTAAATTCAAATGATTGGCAAGGAGGAATAAAAATGTGACTATCTAAATTAAAAAAAAAAAAAACCAGAGAAGAATTAAAAAAAAAATTCCTATTATATATTTGGCAATAAATGCAATACCAACGGCCTAAATGTACAACCAAAATCTACAATAATATAATCCAACTATCCAAGACACACACATTACACCAAGAAAAACGTTACTAATGGACTTCTTGGCACCTCTTAAAGTTCCTCGAGGTCTAATATTGGTTCAATGGGGTCTTAGATTCCTGAATCTGGTAGGAACTTTAAGAGATCTCAAGAAGATTGATGTAATGGTTCACATTGTGCCACAAATCCGAATTCACTTCGGTCATTGTCGTAAACCATCAAAGGAATATCTTTGGATCTCTCTATATAGTTAAAATTAAGCACATCATCAAATGTGGCAAATGTGTAAATCTGACTACATGGGATTCGAATCCAGTCTATGACATTTAAGACCATGCCTCAATATGATATTTACCAGACTTTTCTAATGCCTTAATCCACCTAATCGCAGCATCCCTTGAGACCTCGTTTTCTTTTGATACAATTTCCTCAAAAGCTGATGTAACATCTGTAGGCATTTTGGTTGAAGAACCTGCTATATAAACAGCAGCCCCCTCAGCTAGTAGGTTCCATATCCTTTGGCTTTGCTCCCTTATTTTATGCTGAACATAAACCTTCTGGGGTTGGTCTCTTGAGAAAGCAACATAGAAACCTCCACCTAATGCTTCTGAAAGCACCCCGGTGTTCTGTGAATGGGACAACCAGAAGTCTCGGTACAAATAGTCACCATCTTCATTCCGACACCCAAAAAAGAAAATAATTGGAGCAGTGGGATTAGTCTTACTCTGCAGTGCTCTTTCCTCCACAAATCCACGAAAAGGTGCACATCCTGTCCCAGGTCCAACGAGTATGAGGGGAAGTGATGGTGATGGTTTAGGAAGAGAACCTTTATGGAACCATGCTGGAATATAGACTTCTGCTTAAAACAAAAAATAGTTAAGCACATAAACATGTAAAGTGATGGTTACTTAACTAAAATAAACTGCAATAAGTGGTTGGTTTTGTGAACATACCATCTTGGGGATCTAACGCAGCTAGCCATGAGGAGCAAAGTCCTTTTTTCTTCCTCTGGTAAGGCGTTGTCCAGGACACAACATTTACAGTTAAGTGTACTTGATTGGGATGAGCTAATTGAGAAGAAGATATGGAGAATGCTCTTGTTTTCAGTGGAGGAACTAATTGGACTAGCCACTCAAATGGCATTTGCACAGAAGGAAAATCTTCTAATACCTTTTTTTTCAAAAATATAAATAAAAAAGCAAACAGATATGTGCAGAAGTTTGATTACATGAAATGGACTAAAAACAAAAAAAAAAAAAACAGCCAATAAAGGAATATCTAAATGATTTTTGTTATTCTATGACACATCCACATTTTTTTTGAGTCAGTGTAAGAACCACCCAACTTTCTAATTATTGTTTCTTCAAAATACTTTTCCATTTATGAACCATTTTAGGTGTTCTAATTCCAAAATGCAGCGTATCCATTACCCACTTTTTTGCATGCCAAATAAATACGGAACTTGCTGACAAAACTGTTACAATTGGTTTGGTTTAGAGACGGTCTTGCAAATTGAAGGGAAGACAAACTTCCTTAATCATGCTGGGATGGTGAAGCTTAAAAAAAAGGGAGACAAAAGTTTGGGTGTTACTTTGGTTTATCATCTTATGGTCGATATGGCTAGAGAGAAACAATGTTATCTTCAACAACAACACTGTCAACATGGAAAATTTGCTTGACATAATAAAGCGGGAGTAGCTTTTTTTTTTAATGGATTCATAATCCATTGGAATGTTTAAAACAATGTTAATGACAATGTTTCTCTCTCTAGTTAGCTTGTAATTTTATTTTGGACTTCGCGTACCACTGGTAATCCTATTTTAATAAATTTTTATTTGCCGATAAAAAAAGGCGGAACTGCTCAACAACTAAGCATGATGAAAAAGTCCATACCAAGTTAGAAGAAGAATTCAGTTCATAAAAGTAATAATGAAGTGACTCAAAGCGTAATCATCTATGATGTAGAATTCATTGACCTTACCTCAAGAACAGTTCTCCTTTCCTTCTGATTGTATTGGTACAGGTCATCTCTTCCTTCAGGTGAAGCAAAATACTTGAGTCTTTCAATCTCATGTTCAGCTGTTGCAAAAAAGCTCATGACCTGGAACATCAAATTTTCAAGTTAAGATTCTAATGCTGGAAGTTACGGGCATGTAAAAAGCATGTTTATAAGCCTTGTGCAGAAGATAAAATTATCCGAAATGATGTCCACTTTTTAACCATTCTCTCTGTCTCAATATTTTAATAAAATCATCATGAATCAAGAATAAATTTATATGATACACATTGAAGAGGAAAGACAGATGTGCCATGCTCAAGCACTAAGCTAAGCAATGAAGGACAGTGTAGGAAAAATGAGGAATGAGGATACTAGTGTTATAGAATAGGGTATAATTAGTAGCCTAGGAATCCGCTGGTAACTAGGTTTCCTAAATATAATGTCCAAATTAGGAATGAAAGGAATTCAGCCTGTTAACTGTATATATGTAGGACTCCTAATATAAAGTGTACAAATTAGGAATTAGAATAATAATGTGATTATTATTTATTATTTTTTATTAATAAAAAATATGATTAGAAGATAAGGGAGAAAATTACAATAATAGGATAAGAGATCCTCGTAAGAACAAAAAGAAGCACCTAAAAACTACGTAAATTGGTCATGCAACACCGCATGCCAATCTCTGCAAATCTATCATGTGAATATCCCTAAAAGACCATGGGATATTTACACCAAAGCAAAGCCAACAAGATGGCTCTATACCTGACATAATCTAGAGACGAGAAGGATGCCAAACATTTTATTCCAAAGCACATTAGCTGCTGAGCAATGTAAAAAAAGATGATGTCCATTTTCAGATTCTGAACCTCACATCATGCACATAATAGGAGATAAGGCAGTCAGTGGTTTCTACTTCTAGAGCATATAATTGGTGTAAATCCTATTAAGAACAGCAGTCCATACAAACACTTCAACCCTAAGAGCTTTAGACTTCCAAATGGATTTCTCCAAAATCCTATTAGTTGTAAATCAGAAAAGGCCCCATATATAATTCTGTTCTATTGATAGAGATCAATACGAGTCAAAATTGGGCCAATTGTGTCATTGTATCAAAGCCAGAGCCCAACTCTGTCATGGGCTTGCCAAAGTCCAATATCTCCTGCCTCAATCTCTATGGTGCACTTGCACATAATGCCAATTGGTTTTAAGATGGAATCTAACCATGTTGATAGCTCTTCTACTACACCCAAGGACAAGTCTGAGTTGATTATGTCGGAGACCGCATGCTAAGATTATCTCATAGATTCTGGGGGCCATTGAGCCGCGGATGCTCAATAACTTACATTCTTTCATGACAACCATGGAGATGTGGGATGACCATGATAGTCTTTGTCCACATAAAAATTCTTAATTTTCATTATTATAGTCCATAAAATAAACTTTAAACAATGCTGCTATTCTGAATTTGAATGTAGTCCTTTGTGTAGTCATTAAATTATCGCATGCAAGGTGAAAAATTTCAAATAAAAAAGGGAAGAACATAAAATAAAAGAACTAGAGGGAAAATATGAATTCAATTAGATAATTCTCTTTTAAATGGTATCATAAAAGGACAATCAAAACATACTGCATCTTGCCTCAAAGAAATACCGTCGAGGGGAAGCTGAAGCTACATCCATTGTCAACTCCACGAATGTTCTTAACTTTACTGAGACTTTAGAACCATGAGCACTACAATCATCCAGTTCCCTGGGATTAACCTGGAATTTAGGAGATTGCTTAGCAGTTGATTAAATGTGTCAAATAGCATCTGACGAACATATTTATATATGGGCATGAGGTAGCATGGTCTGAACTCAATACTGAGAAAGGAAGAAGAACCACATTATATAGAAGAGTAACAATATTAACTAATCTAAAAAGACTTACAGAGATGAAGGAATCAGGATCCAAGTTACAACGTCGTATGAAAGAGTCAACAGCTGCCAAATCTTGGCCAGGGAGAATTTCAAGGACATCACCAACATCATATTCAATGGCCTGAAGAAACCATAATGCATCTTTTTATTCAAATGAGGAGGATGAATAACCTTGTACCACATGATGTAAAAATAGAATTTGAAAAAGCAATGTAATATGTTTTTACTATATAAAAATGTCATGCAAAAAAAAAAAAAAAAAAAAAAAAAACTTGCACATGCATATACAACAAGATTAAAGAGGGCATGGTATAAATTAGTAGCTTACATGTGAAACAAATTCAAATTCAATATGACGAACATCTCTTCCGCGGTTTAATCTAGTCAATGGATGATTCTTTACCTGCAGGATAAGAATCAAACAAATTGGGGCTTACAATAGACAATGATGCCTTGGTGATAGATAAATAACTTTACTAAGAAGAATGCTTATTATCACAAAACTCTTTTCGTAAAAAAATCACGAATGATAAGCCCGCAGTAGTTGCCATAGCTACGTAAGAGAAACTACTTCCATTTTTAAGATTTCTTTATCATTTTTTGATAAAAGAATAATGCTTTTGATATAAAAATCATTTTGTGAATTCTGTTCATAGGAGATAGAAGTTCTCAACTCCTCATACATATTAGAAGTCCCGACACGCATGTACTAGATTAATGCAGAACTAAGTTCATTTATGCTACTCTTAATGGATTAATGGATATAAAGCATTGCAACACTACAAATTAAATACTACATATCAAATGTCTTGTTCTTTACTTCGATAGAGCTGATGAATTGATCTATATTAATTATGCATGTTGGCCAGTGCAGTGCAATTCAGTGCAACCTGTTTATTGATAACTGCTACAGAGTACTGTTTGTAGTGTCATCCTCAGCAGAATCGACATATTATAAATATAATAACGCTTACGAATTACCCCTTCAGGGAAAAAAAATAAATAAATGCTTGAGTTACAACTATGCAATGATAAAGTCTATTATGCAATACCATCTTAAGAAAGCAGTCAGGCCTACTTCCGTCAGAAGATGATTTACCCGGATGCACTGAACGAGCACTCCCAATTTGAATATTATGACACGTTAAATCTGAAAGAATACATCTTAATCTAGTAAGCTCTAACAAGATTAACAACAAAAAATTATAACGTAATTAATTCTATTTGCACATGGAAATTTGTGCTTGCATGCATCGGATGGCTTATCAGACAGTGCAAAATTTTGAATAGCCCATCTGAAAAAATGAAAAAAAAAATACACTATCCAATAGTCTATCCGAAAATTTGTGTGATTGCATATAGAAATTCCCAAAATTATAAACAAGGGAGGTAAAAATTCTAACTCAAAATCAAGCCATTACAGATACATACTACTCATCTAAAATAAGCCATGAGTATAGTATCGGGAACACCAAAGCAAAATTTTATGCCTAAAAAAGAAACAAGGAAAAAGCATTCTAAGATTAGATTATTATTAATAATAAAGAAAAAAAGATGGATGGACACCAGATAATGCCTATGTCATACAGTAATAAAAGCGAAGGACTCTAACAATTTTGTGCTAGTTCATTACTTAATATCATCTAATTACCTAAGCATACAGTATGCATCCTACTCAATTCATAAAGGTGTCACTTGTAAACAACAAAAGCAATATATACATAAATACTGGGTGAGGTCACTGTGTCACACAATAATTGATATGGGAACATTGCATGTCATCCAAGAATATGATGAGTCTGGAGATAGAAACCAGATTTGAAACTATTGATAAAATCATAAAAACATGAATTACACACTTGAATAGCAATAAACTTGGCCAAAGATCAAAATCTCCTACTTCACACACAATACAGCAATGACTTGATGTCTCGGAGACTATGTCTCCTATAGATTGTTCTTTGTCAACAAACTCACAAATAACAGCACATATCCTTCACACACTACTTCAGCCTATTTATTTTTGCAATAGGCTAATACATAACTGTCATGTCTACCCATAACAAACATATAGCAGTTATTACAACACATAAAAACTATTTTTCAGACTACAACCTATTTTCCTAATAATAAATATCTAATACATAATTTTCTCCAAAATACATAACTAATCACGACTCATTATGAAAATTATTTCAGACTACAATGTTTGCCTATAACTACCACATAGCAGTTATTACAACATACTCCCTCCGGTCCTATATATAAGCCCCCTTTCAAGAATTCTTTTTTGTCCATAATATAAGCCCCATTCCACATTCTAATGGCATTAATAACGACTTTTCCACAAACACCCCTATTTACTCAACACTTTTTACATTTCCAATAATAATATTAGGAGTACTTTTGAAAAATCATTCTAAATATTTACATTGCCAATACCACTAAAATACTAACTAATTTTTTAAAAGGAGCGAAATTTGGTCAAGGGGGCTTATAATAAAAACCCGAGGGAGTATAAAACAACCTTCTAACTACAACATATTTTCCTAATAAATACCTAATACAAAATTTTCTCCTACATACATAACCAATCACAGCTCATTAAGACAATTATTTCTGTCATGTATAAATAAACCATCCATGATCAGATGATCCATGTTCAACTCATTTGGGATACCTGAGGCAGTAGAAAAATGTGACTCAACATTTTCAATGTTGTGATACGTAATTTGGACTTTGGGTTGATCAATCAATACTGTATCTTGAATCACAACATCAAGACCATTTGGGAAGAATTCTGGTTTAACCGTATTTAACATTCTCCACAGAGAAGACATCCAAGGATCCAGAGAACCTTCATAGCTACAAAGAATTATACCATCTTTAGTCACTTAAAAAATTTGCTCAGTACAAAAATTCAAGGAACAAGAAAAGAATATTCTTGATTAAAATAAAAGAGCTTAATGACTAAATAAATAACAACTACAAAGCATAGGGTATTCATTGAGTATAACAAAGTTCCCCATAGCCGGTAGGTAACGAACTCTAGTTCATAAATAGTGAAGATAGACTAAGATCTTCCAAGGACCTTGGCTCAAACAACAAATGTTCCTTCTATTGTGACCTTATAAGTTAAAGAACGATGGCAAAAAATAGCATTCACAACTCTAGTTCCATGACTGAAACGATCCTACAATTCATTCTATCATTATCTCAAGTTGTCTTGATGCCCTTGCTTTGGGATAATTGACAAGTTTATATTATTAACCTCTCCCTTGTGTTTTACCCAAGGTTTTGTATTTTGATAAAAGAATAAATTTATTAAGATGAAGAGAAAGAATTACAAAGACTGAGGATACCAACGAACACTCCTAAGCAAAAGAACAAAATATAAAACATACATGGAAAAGGGAAAATCAGAGCAACAGATATTCCCAATCCATCAACATATCTATTAGAGAAACCTCACAACCCCACAAGAAAAGCTAAACCTCACCACCCCACAAAAAAAGCTATGAGCTTTGCATTTGCAGCCAAGAGATGCCAAGTCGCCAACTACCTAATCTTATCCCAAATCAAGTGATGTGCCAAAGAAACCTTAAAAATGAGTCTATATCATGGCATAGATTGCACACTGCCTAGAACTGGCAGCAGAACAATGCATAACCAGGTGAGGTATAGACTTTGAGCAAGCACCATAAGTTACTCACATGCCTGGGAAAGTGCCTTATGTGGCCTACAAGCCTGCATCATGTCATTAGCAAAACTATCTTAATTCACAACGTAATCTACAATCATACCCAGAAGGGTGCTGATCATCTCCCAAGCCTCTTTCTACAATAGCTGTTCCACCAAGATCCATTAATCTCTTGTCCAACTTCTTTGCAACAAACTGCAACCATTCACATATAAGGCTTTATCCAAAACATCAAAATAAACACATATGCCAAAATAAGACAGGAAAATTAGTTTAGATCTACATGGCAGAGTTACTAAATTGAAGTCCTTTGCAATATCATCCAGTCTCTTTTGCTCACAATAAGTCAACAGATGATAAAGAATTCAAGATGAACATAGTCATCAAACGATGCAGCAGTCATAAGTATTACTTACAATAATCTATCTAACAAATAAAACACAACTTTTCAAACACCAAAAAGCAAACATGTAAAATTACATTGTACTTCGGGTAACCAGAATCTCCCAAACCGAAAACAGCATAAAGAACGCCTTTCAGCCAGGAATTGCTCAGGTTTCTCTGAAGAAGAAACTTCCAAAAGACCTGAATAGGAAAAAGAAGTATCACAAAAGACGATAAACTAAACAACCTCAAATTATACCAGAAAAGCAATTTAAAAATAACAATTGAGTAACAAACAGAATGTTATAACCTTCATGGAATCAGGTGTGTCACCCTGGCCAGTGGTAGAAACCACAAAAATCACAGCTTCCTCCAGTGATAACATACTCTGTGTACAAAGCAACCAACATTGCACTTCAAATTCCATAAACACCATATGAAATTACAGGTTTGTCATTGTTATATAGAAAACTCACAGGGTCATATTGGTGAATAGAGAGAAGGGTAACGGGGCAGGCTCTTCGATCAGCTTGGCGAGCAAGACGCTCGGCGGCATCCAATGCATTCCCAGTCTGAGTGGCATACAGTATCATGAGCTTCCTACGCTGTTTCTCTTGCATTTTCTTCTACAAGATTTTCAATATGTGAGTTTCAAATTGACTGAATCGCACTATAATCTAATTTGTAAAGAAATTTCAGAAGCAGAGGGCAAGACGATGGAGATAGTGATAACAGAGAGAGAGAAAGTAAAAGGGAGAACAATGGAAGACGACCTGAAACGCAAGATGAGGATCAACTGATCCGATCAATCACTCTTCCCTTTCACTCTTTCTCTCAATCTTTCGTCTCAAAGACCCACTCTCCCTCTTTCATTTCAAAATCTTCGTTCTCCCTTTCACAATTCCTTTTTCCTTTAATTTTTTTTTTTTTTCATTCTCCATTTCGAAGTCTTCTTCTTCCTTTGTCTTCTTTTCTTTCTTTGAGTTTTTTCCTTTAGGATTTAGGTTGGATGATTAATTGTTTGTTTGAAGTTAGATTTTCATTTTTTAATAGTTTTTTTTTCATTTGTTATGTTTTAAGCAAACTCATTTGTCTTCTCTACACTGGATTGTGAGAATTTACATAGTAATGTAAAAAAAATAAAAGACATGAATTTTACCTTCAACAAGTATGGAACGTTCATTGGTACTCTTTTGAACCTGAAAGAGGAAAAAAAAACACTTGTCTTTTTGAATTTTTTTTTTTGGAGTGAAAGAGGTTTGATGGTGGAAGATGAGAAGAAGAAAGAGGGGTTTATGAGATGGTGAAGGGATGAGATTTCGGGTTTTGGATATTGGGGTTTGGGGTTTGAGGTTTTGGTGTTTGGTGTTTTTTTTTTTTTGTGTTTTGAATAATAAATGGCAATATGGACATTTCCCATTTAAAATGGGGTTTGGGATAAAACCTGGGGTTTGGGGACTAAACATAGATATACTACTTACAGATAGCGTCTTACATGCAACAGGCCTCTTCCCACAAGACACAATATATCAAGATCTATGGCTATACCGCTTATGAATAGCTTCCTACACGCAACAGATAGCGTCCTACCTGCAACAGATCTTTTTTCCCATAAGACACGATAATATCGGGACTCTAGGATATACCACTCTTACATATAGCATGCTACCTCCAACAAGTCGTTTCCCACAAAACACGCTATACCGAGATCCATCATCATTCTCTCGTACATCCCTTGTAAACATTATACATTAAAACCAATCTCATTCTTCGTACCATATGAATTATTTTGTGCTTGACACATATGTCATGTCATGCATAATTCCTCAACCTCTTCTTCTACTAGCATTATCATTATTTCATCCCTTACTTTCTCATTGTATTTCTCATCATAAGACTTATAACGTATGATTATGCTATGAGTAAGTTATCCCCTAGTGATAATCGATTACTTTTCCGTTAACCTTTGATAATATCCTAGATTTAGTCCCAATAACCGGTTATCCTTTCCTGATAGTGGTAAATCTTGTGGTTTTCTACAAACGATAACCGGTTAACCTCGATAACCAGTTGTCATATCAGAAAATCAAGAGAATAACTTATTCACTTGAGGAATTCAACACTAATTTAACTCTTATCTTATCCAAGCCTTCATACATATCATAGCACGCTATTCTGACATATATACTAATTCTTATAATTTACTACATATTCATCAATAATCACAAGTTATCACATATACTTCAATTAAGTATACCAATACACATATTACATAACCAAATGATTACATGCATATAAATAT
The DNA here is from genome assembly GCA_037953625.1 of Crotalaria pallida. Taxonomy (NCBI): domain Eukaryota; kingdom Viridiplantae; phylum Streptophyta; class Magnoliopsida; order Fabales; family Fabaceae; genus Crotalaria; species Crotalaria pallida. The sequence continues at coordinate 34,390,391 of CM075653.1, forward strand.
CAATCACTAATCCATTTCCAACCTTAACACACGTGGTTCAACATATAATCATAATAATTTCATAATTTAAGCATAACACAGTCATGGATTATCTTGACCTCCAAGTCAAGTAATCATGTCATGACATACAAAATAATCTCACAAGCTCATGGTAGCTTGCGTTGCACTTTGCAGACATCAATTACCATCCTAGTGATATGATTAACTTCTACCATGCCTGAACTTTTATGAAATAAAGATCATAACTCAGAAACAGCAACAACAGCACTAATATAGCAACAACACCTCAAGGCAGGAGTTCTAAGCTTCTTTAGCAAAAAATTTTAGCTTTATCAAGGGGAAAAAACATTAGGAATTAGTTGAGATCAATTATAGGTTATATGTACTCTTAGGGGAAACTGAAACATGAGAGTTGAAGTATGATTTGCTTACCAAGAATTAGTAGCAAACCCAGACAAAAAACAAGATTGCACAACCTATAGGTTCAGGAACCCGAACAAATTTTTATCTTCTTTGACACACGATTACTTCATCATTTTCCGGGAAAGCGTAGAGAATTGGCTAGGATTAGTTATATGTTGTGAGAACTAAGATTATAACTATAAATGAAGGCTTAACTTGCACTAAGTTTAATAAATGAAAGTAACAAAGTGGTGATATTGCTAAGATTGCTTAAAATTCTGGATTAGCTTCAGAAAGGGATTTCAGCTACAACTTAAGGGGAAATATGTATCATATCTCAAGGCAAGATGCATACACCAATTGAAAGTGTCTCAGGATTTCTTAGCACAAAAAAGATGAGAAGAAAATGATGGTTCATGGCTCCTTTTATAGCCAATGATTTAAAGATGGGATGAGGAATTGATATGGAAGTGACAGCTCACCCTTGGCTAGTTGGTGATCATGAAAAAGGAAGCAGGAGGTGGCAAAACGAGAGAAAACCCACTGGTTAAGTCACCACCGCCTACCTCTTCAGGGAACTTTGCATAAATAACCGCTTAGTGAAACATGGTAACCAGTTATCGAGCCCTAATTTGCACAAATTTGGAAAATTTGAATAGCGATAACCGATTATCCAACCCAATAACCACTTACGAGATGAAAATTCTTAAATATAATAATATATTTTAAAACTATAAATTCCCAATCACATCTAAATACTTTATGCTTAACATTTTAGAAGTAAAATAATATTATAATCAAATACATTTATTTTCTAAAATGATATATTTTAATCTCAGAAATCATTATCTCAATTTAATATATAATATGGAAAATGAGGGATGTTACGGTCATCATTTTCATCACCAAACACCATCTTCCTAGCAGCGCATCACCTTCCATTCCCCCAAGCAACTATTCATTGGGGAAGCTTGCATGAAACATGAGAGAATGGAGAGCAGGGCCGGCCCAGGGCAGGGGCAATAGGGTCGCCCGCCCTGGGCCCAAAAATTATAGGGGCCCAAATATTTTTTTATGAAGCATAATATTATATATATATATATAATATTAATATGTATAAATAACATAATTTGTTATATAGTTTAGTGGCTTTCACATAGCATGTCAAACATATTTTTAGTATGGGATCAATTCTCTCATCCTTTAATTTTGGGCTATTTAACATGGCCTTCTTTTTTATTTTTTTTAAGTTTTAAATTATTTTCTTTACCACAACTAAATAGTACTCCTTCTAATCCTTTATATAAGATCCTTTTAAGAATTGTTTTTCTTATTTATAATATAGTACTTCAATTTTCAATGGCAATTATTTTATGTTTTTTGCGAATATCCCTATTTATTCAACACAAATTAGAATCCTAATAATAATTACAGAGATAGTTTTGAAAAAACATATCAAATGTTGATATTATAAACTAATCAACTTTCTTGATATATTTAATTTCTTTTTAATAATTCATCAGTTGAACTAATGATGTATAATTCTAATAGTTTCAAATATACTTTTAATGTGACTATTGTTATTTTGGAATTGGACATAAATACACTACTTTTTTTTTAAATTAATATGAGAAAATTTTTTGTCACCCCATTATGATTTATGAATTTATGTCATCCCATCAACGAATCGTGATTTAACTCATGATCTTTATAGTTGTGACTATATCGTCACGATCGTGCAAATAATTTTTTTAAAGGTCGTGAATATGGTTACGATCATGGGATGACATACATGTGAGGTACCAAAAATATTTTGAAAAATTAATGGCCTATATCTATTTTCTCGCCCTAGGGCCTAACAAATGTCAGGACCGGGCCTGATGGAGAGTCATCATTTTCATCACCAAACACCATCTTCCTAATCCTAGCAGCAACATCACCTTCCATTTCCCCAAGCAACTATTCATTGGGGAAGCTTGCATGAAACATGAGAGAATGGAGAGACATGCATACCAGAAACGTGATAAAGGCTGGTTACAATTGAAAATTGAATATATAGGATTTAGGGTAAAATTAAAAAGTTACTCTCTTCTACCATAGCAGATCAAATAGCTAGAAATGGGCATTTTTCAATCTAAAATTAAATTGGTTTTATGAAAAAAAACAAAAAAAAAAAAAAACAAAAACCCACCATTTTTCGCCGCCATGAACTTTTATAGCTCTATAGAGCTAAAAAGCGGCCGCAACGCCCAAAATTGTGTTTCCTTCAATGCTACGTATAACGGATAGCCATTGACCTAAATTCTGCTACGCTATAGCCGCTATTTGATAACACTGACTCCAAAGAATACACAAGTGATAGTTTACGAGGAAGAACCTACCAAAAGGAATTATCTTGGGGTCACCTACATCAAGGACCAAATTAGCAAAACAGAATGGCGAATTGAGCATAGAAGGATGGAAGAAAAAGGAAGAGACCATTATTCAGATATACAAATGGAAACTCTTGATATGTACCAAAAAGGACAGAGGATAGTAATCGAGGGGAAGAGAAAAGCACACATTTTGCGAAAAACAATCTTTACAAACCTCTCTCAAGCCACTCCCATTAAAGGTAAATTGTAATTATCAAAAACTATTACAAGATCACATCAAATTTCCAAACCATCCAATAGCAAACTCTCTCTTGTCGAACTAGAAACATCAGTTTCAGTTCCGTGCGACTTTTTGAGCTTTGCCACAAGAACCCACATGTTGGCTAGTTCATTTTCCAGGTATGCTTCTCTTTGCTTAGACTCCTCAATCTTTCTTTGAAGCTCAGCCTCTTTCTGATCTTTCTCTGAAAGAGCAGCTTCATATGAAAGCTCCCTTTCTTTACTCAAGGCTAATTCTCTCTTGATATCGGTGTTAGATCCACCTTGGTCATTTCGTCTAAGTCTAGTGTGACTTTCCCTTCGTCCATTTTGGACTGCTCCACTAGTTCTACGTTGCGTAGGTGAATTCTTGGATGCAGCTAGTTCAGCAGCTAGTCTCTCATTATGGTTCATGAGTTTGGCAACTTCTTCTGACAATGCCTTAAGCTCCACGGCCGCAGCTGAAGCTAGCCCTTTAGCATATGAACTCTCTTCTGCAAGTTTCTGATTCCGAAGTTCTAGTTGCTCCTTTGATTCTGTAAGTACTGCCACCTTCTGCTTTAGGTCTTCTATCTCACTTATCTAATCAGGAAGTGCACAAAATTAGTGAGAATAATGACTTGACTATGTACAAAATACTTGATGCCATTAGGGATGGTACTTTAACAAACTCAAGAATACAAGCAGGTAGAAACAATTACAGGGTAAATATTTCTTGTTTCACAGGGCTAATAGCAGATATAATTTTTCACTTTTCAGTTTGCAAAAAATTTGCAACTTAATCTCCATTTAAAAGGTTTGTTTCACAAACTAAAATCTCATAAGCAGAAAACAAAACCCAAATGGGGCTATAGAACCATTCCTAAATTAAAACAAGAGAACAATGTTGACCATCACATCATACAAGTGTGCTAATATTAGAACGTCAAGTCTTGTGGCTTTTAAGTAATTTCCCATCTTCATCATCCATGCAAGATCCAAACTGTTAAGATTCGCTCCTTTTGCCTCTCATAATTATATGCACTTCGTACAAACTTCTGCTCAGTAATAATAAAGTAATACGAGGTTGTTTGAAACAAATGTTCTATTATAAGGACATTGTAGGACGACTCTTAAGAACAACTGGTAGAAAATAACAAGCAGTCATAATAACCACTTATAGAGAGGAATCAAAGATTAAGATTTAAGAAATGTAGTAGCACTCAACGTAAATCAGACAAGGTAAAATTATACCTGTGCTTGCAAAAGGGCCCCTTCATTCGTAAAGTTCACATTTCCTTTGTCAAGGTAAAGTTCACCACGGTAATCTTTGGTTACAGAAAAATGTTGTGAATGATTGACTACAGGATTGAAATTTTGTAACTCTAGTGCATCAGCAAGTTGCTGTTTCAGAGAGGCAACTGTTTCTTGCAGGCTTTCACATTCACAGATCTGATAATGCAAAATTACATACTTACCTAAGAAAGTGATAAAAAGAAGAATAGTAGGCATTTGAGAAAAAGTAACATAAGCTAGATTTTTTCACCTTCTGATTAAGCTGTTCTTGAATTATACGGTTATCAGCTGTTTTGACCTGAATTAGCACAATAACGTGCAATATTAGTTAACAATGGGCTCATCAGAAAACAACCCTCACCAAGGCTACATGTTCATGCATTACTATCACTTTTGGCAGCTGAGATGTCTACAGTACATAATAAAACAACAGTGACTAGCATGATCAGAGGCATGTGTTTCAAAATACTTACATCAAATCATTGACATAATCACTATTTATCTTGTTGTGATTGGAAAGTACTACAATATGAAATATAGATTTGTCCTACTATACGTTCCAAAAGAAGACCTGCTAATGCTATTTGTCAATTAAATTCTATCAGGACTTTCTGTCTAATGCATTGATATTGAGGAAAATATTAGCAAGATGTAAATAATTGTCACCTCAAGTTCAAAGGATTTCTCATTTAATTGTACCATCATCTCAGCAACAGTCTTCTGCTCAAAACAACCAGCATTAAGTTAGACTCCTAACAAGTGAAACAAATCAACAATGATGTAAAGTGGACATACCTGTGATACTCCTGAATGATCCACGTTATCTGAAGCAATAAAAGAATGAGAAATTTGCTTTTCCAGAAAATTTATTTGTTCACTCTTGGACTTAATTTCATCTTTCAACCTTTTTATCTCCACCTTTGAATGAATTAAAAATGTAACTTTCAGGTATAGTAGTCAGTTATAATTCTACTTATACAGATAAACACATTGTATAGACAAAAAAGGAAGTAGTCATACATGAATCTGACCATTCTGAGGATTTCTTGCTGTTTCCTCAGACAGCCTCTTCAAAGCACTTGAATGAAGTGCTACTTCTCCAGATAAAATCTTGTGCTGCTCCCTCAGAAGATCAATCTGGTCAGCCGATTTGATGCTTGTCTAGAAAATTATAAAACAATAAACAAAAGTGACATATGGTAACAATAAAGATGTCTGCATAAAAAAGATTCATCAGCCACACATCTTTGCCAAGCACTTAATGGCACAGTATTCACCCTATTTCTCCATTTCAAGATAAAACAGAAAATAACAACAATCTAACAGATATCTCAAACTGAGAGTAATACATGGCTACTAATTTAGGTCTAATACTTGAACAGACAAGTAAAATGATACTGGACCAAAATCAATGGCAATATTTGAAAACATAAAAGAAATAATCACCGGCTGTAACAAATAAATAATGACACTGGCAGAAAAAACACCTTGCTTCAATTTTATCTTTCCTGGTAAGGCAAGGACAGTGATGAACTAAAATGCACTTCAGATCAAAACTGGATACTAAAACATATATTTATTAATAGCAGAATTGTGCTTGTTCATAGTGGTTTTCAAATCATTCAAGTGACATAAAAATTGCTTTACTGGTTCTTGGCAGAACATATAACTCTATAAGCCGTTCAGGGAATGAATAGGATTTTCTATATTCTACAAACTCGCATTTTTCTCCAAAGCCACAGAAAGAAACAACATAAGCATTCATTACATACCAAATGTGTCTCTTGTCCCAAAAAACTATCCTCATGAATATCTTTATCCTCTCTTGTCTCTGATATAAGATCAGCAGATGGAGAACTTTCAGCAGGTAGAGAATGGGAAAATCTTGATTCTGCATGATTACCACTTTCTGCTTGAGGTGTAGAAGGTGTGGAATTAGATTTTGCTCCACTGGATTTATCACTAGTGCCTGACACATTACTATCTCGTTTCTGGTAAAAACAGAAAAACACAATCTTAAACAAATAGATTTTAACTAGTGCAAAATACCCAAAATGAAAAGATCCATTATACAACTTGGGAAACATAAGATATTCAACAGGGTTCCTAATCAAACACAACCCCAGCATGGATAAAAATAAATGTTCCTCCCTCCATCCCACAAAGATAGTAAATCTTTGAAAAGTCAAAAAATTAAGGAGACATGCATTTAATGGTTGTCCAACACATCAACCAATTATCAAACCACTAATTTAATGCATTTTGCATTGATCAACCAATCACAATTCAAAGTTTGTAATTTCTAAGCTTTTCCATTAATTACTTTAACTATAGTTTGGGACAAAAAATTTGACCATTTTTGTGGGACACAAAATGATCATTTTAAACTAGGAACAGTGTATAATCAAATGACAAATGCATGGCTCAGATAAAGGCCATGGTACAAAATACCAAGGAATGCATAAAAGGCCATTGCCAAACCTACTAGTTACATTACTTTACATACATGTTCTGACACAGTTTTTTAGGTTTTTAATTGCTAAAATATGTAGAATGATAAAGAATGAGAAAAGCATACTACAAATGCGAGAAACATGCACATATGCCTGATAGATTTTAAAAAGATGAAAGGTTCCAAATCAAACAGCATAATAATTAATAGGTGTAATCAATATATCTTGAAATGTAACACATTTCAATCATGTTATCATAATTTCCAAGCATCAGCAGACAACAACGAGCAACTTACACGTGACTTCAACCAATTTAGTAGTCCATGTTTCTTTGCCTTTTTCTCCTCCTTAAAAGAATCATCAGCCGTTACAGCATTTCCCTCCAGATTAACATACAAATCAATATTTTCCTCGTCTATGATTAAATCCCGCCTTTTGTATGGAAGGTATGCAAGCTGCAAACATTGTAGCGAACAAGGAAAAAATAGCCCTTTAGTCTAATTGAGACAAATATGCATATGTAATTTAAAATCCAGGTACTCTACGAGGAATACCTCTTCTTCCCCAAAGGAATGTCTTCTACGAGGACCAGGCCTGTTAGGAAATCTTGTTGAATGTGATGCTTTTGTGGACACTAAAATCAACTTGGTCAGTCGTTGAATTCTGCCTAACAAAGCAGCTTTGGCTTCTTCTTCTTGTTCCAATCTGGATTGCAACTTAACTTGACCGTCTTCTAACTTTACATAATCACAACAAGTGGCAAACATTAAAAAGCAGAATGCTAATTTCATAAAACAATAATGTACTTCTCGTGCAGTAAATTTACTTAACAATAATTTACTCTCATTTCCGGCTCCATATATTATGCAAAAGTGGCTAATTAACATTTGCCTTTGATTTTTTTTAATAAAAGAATAATTTTATTAATTCCAACAGAAAAGCACTCTAACTTGGAAATAGTTTCCCCTTAATTTGCATAGATACCAGTACTGGTAACAGTACAGGTATTGGTACAGAACAAGAGAAAAATTCCCAAAAAAACTAGGTTACAAGTAGTGCAGGATATATTTCATAGAAATATTAAAACGTAAAAAAATAAAATATTTTAACCATAAGATAATTACTGTTTCACAGTGCTGGAAAGTACCTGTCTGTACCCAACTAATATTGGAATATTGGATATATACCTGGTACAAGTATGGTAACTTTTTCACAGTACCCATGTAATTTATATGCTGCATTACCAACCTTTTGCTTTAAGAGCACAATGTCATCTTCTCCAGTATCTTTAGGCTGAACTGTGACAATACCCCTCTTCAATTGTTCCAGTTCTTCCTTTAAGCATTGAATCTCATGTTGGTATTTCTTGATAAGTGACTTCTCATCAATTATCTGCAGGTTCAATTCAAAAAAAAAAAAAAAATCATAAAAAAAATTAAAGGATCAGAGAGACTAGAAGATTAAAGAATGATCATCTCAAAGAAAACGGGTTCTGAAAAACAAAATACGTCATGTTAATTATCTACTGGTAGAGCTCCTAGAGAAAGTAGAAAAGGCAGCAGACCACTAAAATGGAGAAAATTCAAGAACACCAAATTGTTACTAAAATATTATGAACCATGGTTTTAAATTGCGGTCTGCAACTGCAACTAAGGCAGCAACATGGCAGTTTTGGGAGTCTGCGTCACTTCACTGCGACCCAATTACGGCTGCGTTTTCCGCCATTGCGGTAAACGCAACATAATCACAACCACCAAGGTGTTTGAGGACTGAAAACAGGGACGGTCAAAAGAAAACTATTTGAAAGAATCCTTTCATTAAAAATTTGAAGGATAAACACACCCCAAGATTGTACATACAGTTGGTGAGAACTTCTGAAGTTAAATAATGAAGGCAAGAGGTGTTTGAGGACTGCAAACAGTGATGAATGTGACAAGTTTCTATATTAATTGGTCCTCTGAAGGTAATTAAGTGGACATCTATGGACCAAAATTTATTCAAGAGGCAAAAGGCATCCTAACAGCCAAGTCAATAGCAATTTAACATCTAGCAGGGGAAATTGGAACTGGCCACTTGCAAGATCAGATAGCAAGCTTGCAATTCAATATGACTATTCTGTTGCATATCATTTAAAAAAAATAAAAAATAAATAATAATAATAATAAAATTTTTTAAAAAAATGACTATTCTGTGATTTGGATAGTATGGATACCATAATAGAAACAGATAATCTAAGAGAAGAGACAGACTGAAAACTGTTATTTCTGTTGGTGTTCTGCTACATCAGTCTATTTATACAGTCTACGTAGAGACTGGGCACACTGTAGTAGTGAAGCTGCATAGAGAATGTAAAATGCACTTACTATTCTAATACATTACTCTAATATATATAGAGGGAAACTATGAGATGCATGCTGCTCAGAAAGTCTTATCCAATATGGACTGTAGGATGATGTTAGGCATAAGCTCATGTTCTCAATTTGTTTTGAATGTAACACTACAATAGATTATGTAGAAGCCAGATTAGGATCTGTATCCTGAACTTTGTACTTTGTGCAAGTTTTACAGCTTGGTTATTTGGAAGGAATAAAATTCTGATTTAACAAAAGAAAAACACACAAGCCTTAAACTTTAACTTACCTTGTTTTGTGCTGCTTGTATTTCAATGTGCTTTGCCCGGTGAGCAAACTTCAATGTATTATGCGTCTCTTCAGTACTACTAGATGAAGGAGTTACTGTACAAATGAGCTGTATTATAAATGACAATAAACTATCAGAAGTTCAGAAAAGCTTATTTATGTTATAGCACTTCTGTCTTCTAACACAGAGATCTGTAAATGAAATTTATTTTTCATAAATAAATGCATGTATGTGGGCCCAACACTTCCCTAGACTCCGTGCCAGGTTCCCTTTAAATGCATGTATGTGAAAATATCTACACAAAGGAGACTTACAGATACGCGTCCATGACCACTGAGCGAAGACTGAAGCAGTCTAGTCAGTTTGGAGTCCCTATAAGGTATATGACTAGGTTTCTCTTCAGTCAACTTCGAAATAACCTGTGCAGAAAAGATAACCCAACTAAAACACAGGTATAAACATAGTTCCATTGAATAAAACAGCATACAGCCATACAGTGAATAAGCTAAGCTTGGGCTACTTCACATTGATCATTTTTAAAAATGCAGAATCATTCGATCAATCAAAAAAAGGATATTATAATAACAGTAGAAAGCAAAACTGGAAAAGCGGTTTTTAGAGAAGATAGAAATATCAAGCTTATTTGGGAAAATAAAATGTGATTATTTTGAAATCAATCACATTTTTATAATTCACCCTTCCAGAACTACCAAAGAAATATTATTATTCTAAGCAAATAACTTCATGCCCTTTTTTGTAATTTACTATATAAAAGTGAGTTTTTACGGAACCCAAATGAAATTGGTTACTCCCTCAATTTCATATGTAGTGTTAGTTTTTGTCTCATGTTTCATATGAATTGTTCTTTTACAAAACCCAATACATAACTAATGTTATTTTTCCCAACACACCCCTATTTATCACACTCTTTTTCACTTCAAATATCTTTCTCTCTCTTCAATAATGATTATATAGGGACATTATAGTCAAAATATCCCAAATTCTTATATCATTTAATCATTTCTTAAAACCCGTGTATAACCTTAAAATACACTACTTATGAAACAGAGGGAGTATCTTAAAATTGCTTTTTGGCAAGCATATGATCAATTATAACAATAATCGATTATTCATAAAATCTATTTTCACAACTAATCCAAAAATGCTGTTAATGGACTGCCCTTTATGATAGGCCAGGCCATCCAACCCGTTTAACAATGCAAAAAAAAATAAAAAATAAAAAGAAAGCAAACAGAAATTAAATTATAGCGACTAATTTTGTGGTAGTCGGTCAGATAAAAGTTAATGAAAAAGAAAGGCAAATAGAACAGAGAATGTGATAGCTTGGCTAACAACAAAAGGACCTCCCAGCCCAAGAGCCATGGCTCAAGTTAACTGCACCATGTCCAATTGAGCACCCCCCCAAAAAAAGGGGGGGGGGGGGGGGGGACCACTTCAGCCTACCCTGTACCACGACACTAGGCCTTTTGAGTACCAAAAAAAAGGTTTGAGACCTCACAGTTCCAAGAGTTAGAAGACTTTTGTTGATATAAGATCCTTCTCTCCTTCTCATTCCAGTTGTTTCTGCTTTTGAGCTCTCAGAACCTGCTAGATCGATGAGATTCTGCGCATATAAGTAAAATATTGAAAAGCTGTAAGAAACAATAAAAACTATAAAGCATGAACATGAAATCATTACCCATGTTCAAGCTTACATGTAGAAATCAAAAGTAAAAGCAAGTGAAGTGCAACCAAAAAGTTTAAAATAACTACCAGTTGTGACAGTGTTACTGCTTCTCCTTCAATATTTTCACCACATGGACTACTCTCTATGGTCTGTTACATGGTAGTGAACTGTTAAAAACAATAAAAGTAATATCATATGTATAAAAAGAAATGAGTTATATCCTGACGTTCCATTTTCTTGTTCCTGAACTGCTTAAAAGTTGGAGGTTGTTTCCATAAACGATGTACCTAAATATTTTGGAGATTGTTCCTGAATAGCCTATGTTATGCTTATGCTATACATAGCCGGTCCTAAACACGGATAAAATGTGAAGGTTGTGTTAGGCAGTCGACATCAACGACTCAACGTAAAACTTTGTTGAATCTTAATGATATGAATCAACAATGTTATAAGATTAATGTTAGGCCGTTGCCTAAAAGCAACAAGCTGTATGCCTCGTGTACAGTGTCAAATGAGCAAGGACCACTGCATCGCCGCCTAGATGTAGTGAAAAAGAAGCAAGGGTTCCCGCATTTTAGTGAACTGGTGCAGATAAAGAAGTTAGTTCACGAGACTAAGATTCGAATAGGAACATGGAATATAGGCACTTTTACCAGTAAATCAATAGAAATAGTGGACACTGATTAGGAGAATGATCAATTTTATGTGCCTACAAGAAACCAAGTGGGTAGGGGAAAAGGCAAAGGAATTAGGCTCTTCAGGTTTTAAGCTTTGATACACGGGTAAGACAAGGGCTAGAAATTGGGTCGGCATCATCATAGATAAGGAATGGAAGAAGGACGTGGTGGAGGTGAAGAGAAACAGAGATAGGATCATAGCTCTTAAGATGGTAGCAAGGAGAGACACCTTCAGTGTGATTAACGCTTATGCACCTCGGACTAGGCTAGAAGAACATCACAAGGTGCAATTTTTGGAGAATCTAGAAAGTATAATCCAAGGAATACCTATGGGACAAAAGATCTTCCTATTAGGGGATCTCAATGGCCATGTGGAGAGTGACTCTAGCGAATATGAAGGTTTTCATGGAGGCCATGCCATAGGGATAGCAAATGCGGAAGGTAAAACCACTCAAGATTTCTACTTGACTTTCGATTTCACAATAGCCAACACTTGGCTTAAAAAGCGGGAGGAACATCTTATCACATATAAGAGTAGGACGGCGTGGTCTCAAATCGTTTTCTTTCTAATAAGGAAATAAGATAGAAAGCTTTGCATGGATTGCAGAGTTATACCTGGAGAGAGTTTGACTACCCAGCATTGGGATGTAAGGGTTAAGAGAAGATTGGAAAGGTAAAGCCAAAATAAAGTTCCAAGAATTAAGTGATGGAAATTGAAGGGGAAGATCAAAGGCGCTTCCAACATAGGATTTTGGAGGAAGGAAACTGGAATGGACAAGAAAGTGAAAACGAAATGTGAGAAGAAATGACCAAAAGAATTAGGAAGATTGCAAAGGAGACACTCGGTGAATCAAAATATTTTGGATCTAAGGGTGAAGAATCACGGTGGCGGGATGCAAGTGTTCGAAATAAAGTTAAGGTGAAGAAGGAATGTTACAAATCCTGGTCCGCGTAAAAATGCTGAGAGTTGGGAAAAAATATAAGGCAACTAAGAACTATACCAAGAAAGCGGTGAGCGAAACAAGAGCTAGAGCATATGATGGGTTATACACTTCTCTAGTCATCAAGGAAAGGGAAAGAAGCATCGATACAATAGCTAAAGTTATGGAAAGGAAGATTAGAGACCTGGACCAAGTGAATTGCATTAAGGATGAAGCAAGAAAAGTCTTGTTGTCTAATAAAGATATTAAAGAAAGATGGAAGAACTACTTTTACAAGCTTTTCAATGAAGGTCGTGATATTTTGCACTCTGATAGAATAAACACTCGAGAGGAGGATCAAAACTATATCTTTTATAGTAGAATTCGAGAGATGGAGGTAAGAGAGACATTGAAAATGATGGATAATGGGAAAGCAGTTGGACCGGATAGTATATCCATTGAGATTTGGAAAATCCTAGGAGAGAGGGGCATCAGTTGGAGACGAGCTTTAGAAACACATAATTTTAGGATAAATCGAAATAAGACAAGAGTATATGGAGTGTGATTTTAGCAAGAGACGCATAAGTCCTACGTTAGAGGTGAAGATTGGAGAGCATGTCATATCACAAGTCCCAAGGATTAAGTACCTTGGGTCTATCATACAACATGATGCGAAAATAGAAGATGTAAATCACAAGATTCAAGCCGGGTGGATGAAACGGAGGAGTGTTTCAAGTGTGTTATGTGATAGAAAAGTGCCACTCAAACTTAAAGGGAAGTTTTACCGCACTGCAATAAGGGCAGCAATGTTGTATGGGACCGAACATTGGGCAATTGAATGCCAACAAGAGAATAATAGAGTATAGGAAGTGAAGCAGCACATAGTGAACTTCGGTTCACTTGTGCATTGTGTAGTTAGTTAGTTATTGTATTAGTTAGTTAGTTATGTACTCTATGCTAAAGTCACCTATTGGTGACTGACAGCTAGGATAGTTTTATTACTCTATAAATAGCATGATTGTAACTATCCCTCTTAGATTTTCAATAATAGAAATTCAGTTTTAACTAACTTTCTCTCTCTTCTCTCTCTCTTCTCTCTCTTCTCTCTCTATCTCTTCTAGTTTCTAAACTCTTATATGGTATCATCGTGACCATGGCCGATCCTGGCTCAGGCGACGTCTCTGGCTCCGGCGGTGCTGTTCATGCTCCTCCGATCACCATTGTTCCTCCGTTGCTCCCGATTTCGCTTCCGCCAACTTCATACAAGCTCAACGAAACAAACTTCCTCGCTTGGAAGCAATTCGTTGTTTCAGTTCTGCGTGCGTCGCATCTTCTCTCTTTTATCGATCAGATTCCGGTGATTCCACCGGAATTCCTCTCCGATGAGGATCGCGCTCTCAATCGCATCAATCCAGCGTTCGTAAAATGGGAGGAGACAGATCAAACGATCTTCTCCTGGCTCCTCAACTCCATTTCTGATTCCATGAGGCTTCGATTTCTCTCTTCTCAACAAGCTTGGCATCTGTGGGAGCAAATTGTTTCTTACTGCCAAGCGCACACGAAAGCTAGGTCTAGGCAGCTTCGTTCTGAATTGCGCTCAGTTTCTAAAGGTAACCTTTCAGTTGAAGAATATTTTCTTAAGATCAAGTCTCTTGTTGATGCGCTGGATTCTGTTGGCACACCTATTTCACATGCTGAACATGTGGATTCCATATTAGAGGGTTTACCAGAAGAGTATAACCCTGCAGTAGTTGCAATTGAAAGCCACCTTGAACCTTACTCTATTCAAGATCTTCGTTCTTTGCTGTTAGTCTTTGAAAATCGCTTAGCTCAAGCTTCTAGGAAAGCTCAAAGTGATGCTATGTCTGTAAATGTTGCTGAAACTCATACTGGAAATCACTCTCCCTCTGTTTCCTCTAAGCTCAGTGAAACTTCTGTTAATCAAGTTTCTGTTCCTGGCCGCAATATGTCAAATGCACCTTTCAACCGTGGTGGTCGTGGTGGCCGTCGTGGTGGTCGTGGCGGTCGTAGTGGTGGCCGTGGCAGAGGCAATGGTCATTACTGCACTCTTTGTCAGAGATTTGGACATGACATCTCCTATTGCTACTATAACAAAGATGAGGAAGATTCTAACCCTAATTCTTACATTCCTCTTCCTCATAACTCTCACTCCTCTGCCTATGGAAGTCATCAGTATAACTCCTATGGCTATGGAGCTCAGAATGTTCCTTATCATGCTCCTCCACCAAGACCTTATCTGCCTCCTGGTTCTCAGTTTCAGCCAAGGAATTTTCCACAACAAAACTTCAGATCTCAAGCCAATTATGCTGGTGCTGGACTCCTTCCCACTCCTCAGTTTGGTTATGGTCCTGCTCAGCATTACACTCATCCATCTGCTCCTTATGCTATGGCAGCAGTGGCTTCTCCATCAGCACCTCAACTGAATTGGTATCCAGATTCTGGTGCCACTCATCATGTCACATCTGATGCTGCTCACATTCATCAGCCAGTGGAGCAGCATTCCTTTGAGCACATATTCATGGGTAATGGTCACCCTGTTTCAGTATCTAAATGTGGCAATTCTTCCTTTAAATCTCCTGAGGCTACTAATACATGCTTATCCTTTAAAAATCTGTTATTAGTGCCTAACATTACTAAAAACTTAATGAGTGTGAGTAAATTTTCCAAGGATAATCATTGCTATTTTGAATTCCATCCTAACTATTGTGTTGTGAAATCTCAGGCTAATAACCAAGTGCTTCTAAAGGGTACTGTCACACCTGAGGGACTGTACTCCTTTCCTCCTCTTCAGGCCTCTTCATCACCTCTTTGTCACTCTACTGTTTTTCCTACTCCTATGTTGCATTGTAATTCAGGCTTTTCTATTGGAAATAATCCTAGATCTTTTCCTTGTAATAGCAATTCTAATTCTGATTCTATGCTTTGTAAGCCCTCCAACTATTTGTTGTGGCATTGTAGGCTAGGTCATCCTCATGAGGATGTAGTTAAATCAGTACTCAAAAATTGTAAGATACCTCTTATCAATAAAACAGTGTTTGATACTTGCAATGCTTGTTGTGTTAGTAAATCCAGCAGACTGCATTCTCCACCCTCACAACACTCTTATGCACATCCATTTGATTTGTTATATGTTGATCTGTGGGGTCCAGCCCCCCTGTTCTCTACCTCTGGCTTCAAGTATTATCTTTCAATAGTTGATGCCTACTCTAAATATACTTGGATATTTTTACTTAGACAAAAATCTGACACACTCACACTCTTTAAGCAATTTCAATCTTATGTTTCTACTCAATTTTCTACCAAAATTAAAGCTGTTCAAAGTGACAATGGTGGGGAATTCAGACCATTTACAAAATTTTTACAAGACCAAGGCATTGTCCACAGATTGACATGCCCTCATACCTCTCATCAAAATGGCTCTGTTGAGCGCAAACACAGACATATAGTTGAGACTGGTCTTGCTTTACTAGCCAAAGGCTCTATTCCCATGCATTTTTGGGATCATGCCTTCTCTTCTGCTGTTTATCTAATAAACAGAATGCCCTCGCCTGCTAATCAATTCAAGGTTCCTTATACAACCTTGTTTGGACACAGTCCTAACTACAATGAACTTAAGGTTTTTGGTTGTGGGTGCTATCCTCATCTTAGACCCTACAATCAACACAAACTCCAGTTCAGATCTGCTACTTGTGTATTTTTGGGCTATTCTACTACACATAAGGGCTATAAATGCTTAGCTTCAGATGGTAAGATTTACATCTCCAAAGATGTGGTATTTGATGAGTTTCTCTTTCCATTTGCAACTGCAAAAGTTCAGCCTTCTTCCTCAACTTCAGAATTTCATTCCTCTTCTTCAACTTCAGAATCTTCAGATAAATTCAACACTGATCCATTGGTTTTTACTAAACCTCCATCTCTGTCTGGTTCAAGCATGTCTTCAGATTTTTCTTCAGTCTCACCTTCATCTGGACCTCTCACTTCTCCTTCTCCTCAAGGCTTTTCTCATGTTCAGTCTTCTTCCTCTTCTTCAGATGGGTCAGCTCCTACATCTGTCCCACAATCATCTGATTCTAATCAGTCACCTACATCTTCCTCATCATCCTCTTTACCTTCTCCCATCAATATACACCCTCAAAACTCACATCCTATGCAGACTAGGGCCAAATCTGGAATTTCAAAAGCCCTTTATCCTTCTCTGCACCTTACACAATCTGAACCTTCATCTGTGAAAGAGGCACTTGCAAATCCTGATTGGAAGAAAGCCATGGAGGCTGAGTATTCAGCTCTTGTTAATAATAATACATGGTCTCTAGTGCCTCTTCCTGAAGGCCGAAAGCCAATTGGTGTGAAATGGGTTTGGCGAATCAAAGAAAATCCAGATGGGAGCATTCAAAAACTGAAAGCTAGAGTTGTAGGAAAGGGCTTCAATCAAAAACCTGGATTTGACTATTCTGAGACATTTTCTCCTGTTGTTAAGCCTATTACAGTAAGAATAATTCTTACTCTTGCCCTAACAAATAAATGGAATTTAAGGCAATTGGATGTCAATAATGCCTTTTTAAATGGTGTTTTGAATGAAGAAGTCTATATGAGACAACCCCCTGGATTTGAACATGAAGACAAGTCTTTAGTTTGCAAACTTCATAAGTCTCTCTATGGCCTCAAACAGGCCCCTAGACAATGGTTTGAGAAACTTAAAGGGACTCTAATGGCATTTGGCTTCAAAGTTAGTAGATGTGATAATTCTCTTTTTTATTACATAACACCTACAGTGACTGTTTTCCTTCTAGTTTATGTTGATGATATTATCATCACTGGTTCAAATCCTACTTTTATCAACAATCTAGTTCTTAAACTCAACACTTCCTTTGCCTTAAAGGATTTAGGGGAACTTGACTATTTCTTGGGTATTCAAGTTGTCAAACTTCCTGGTGGTGGCCTTATGCTCTCTCAGTCCAAATATATTAAAGATCTTTTGGTCAAAGCAAACATGTCTGATGCTAAGGGTATTGCCTCACCCATGGCTGGAAGCTGCAGACTCACCAAGGAATCAGGGTCTCCTCTTACTGATCCTACTCTCTACAGGTCCATTGTAGGTGCCTTGCAGTATGCTACTATTTCTAGACCAGAGATTAGCTTTAGTGTTAACAAGGTTTGCCAATATTTGGCTAAGCCTCTTGACACTCACTGGGCTGCTGTAAAACGAATTCTAAGATACCTTAAAGGCACTCTACATCATGGGTTGGTTCTTAAACCAGCTGCTGCTGGACCTCTCACTCTTACTGGGTTTTGTGATGCTGACTGGGCCACTGATGTTGATGATAGAAGATCAGTTTCTGGGGCTGCTCTTTTTGTAGGTCCTAATCTTGTTACTTGGTGGTCTAAGAAGCAGAACACTGTCAGCAGATCCAGCACTGAGGCTGAATATAGATCCCTAGCTCTTGCCTCTACTGAACTAATGTGGGTTAAGTCTCTACTTACTGAACTAAGGATACCCTACAAAACTCCAGTCATGTTTTGTGACAATCTCAGCACAGTTGCTCTTGCTCACAATCCAGTCCTTCATGCTAAGACTAAACACATTGCTCTGGATCTCTTCTTTGTCAGAGAGCAAGTTCAAGCCAAGCAACTGGCAGTTCAGCACTTGTCTTCAGAATTTCAAGTTGCTGATGTCCTGACAAAGCCTTTGTCCTCTACCAGATTTGAAGATCTAAGGCAAAAACTTAGGATTTTGAACAGGGCTGATTATCAACCGGCCCTCAATTTGAGAGGGGTATAATAGAGTATAGGAAGTGAAGCAGCACATAGTGAACTTCGGTTCACTTGTGCATTGTGTAGTTAGTTAGTTATTGTATTAGTTAGTTAGTTATGTACTCTATGCTAAAGTCACCTATTGGTGACTGACAGCTAGGATAGTTTTATTACTCTATAAATAGCATGATTGTAACTATCCCTCTTAGATTTTCAATAATAGAAATTCAGTTTTAACTAACTTTCTCTATCTTCTCTCTCTCTTCTCTCTCTTCTCTCTCTATCTCTTCTAGTTTCTAAACTCTTATAGAGAATAAGTTTAATGTAGTAGAGACGAGAATGTTGCAGTGGATGAGTGACCACACCAGACAAGATTGGATTAAGAATGAGTGTATTTGAGAAAGAGTTGGAGTTGCACCTATTGTAGAAAAGATGGTTGAATCCCGTCTTTAGATGATTTGGGCATGTGTGAACGAGATCAGTAGAAGCCCCAGTTCGAAAAGTAAATCAAACTGATGATACTTCATGTGCTAGAAGCAGAAAAGGCAGAAAAAAACCATAGGGGAAACAATTAAGAATGATATGAAGATAAATGATTTATGATAGACCTTTATGACATTGTTTGATCCATGTAGTCGACCATACCTAGTAAAACAAAGATTTGATTGTTGTTGTTAACGACTTGTGTGGGATGATAGTCTGTATTTATTTAGGAGGTTCGTGGAGGTAACTCAATTGCTAATTTCAGGAATGATTTACAATGACATAGCTGCACTGTGTTCTTATCACATATAAATACTCCAAAGTGTTAAGATGTAAACACAAACCAAAACAAATATAAATGTTTGATACATTAAGCACATAAAATAAATATAAGAATTATGTTGTAAATCTATTAGTACAATAACATGTCTTTTAAGAAAGTATGCACCCACCAGGGTAAATATTGTATGGCTCCTGCTACTGAGTAGGTTGAAGTTTGTGGACCCAACATGCCTGTGCTCTGTTATCAAATTCAAATTTTGCCAAGAATCCGGAAAGGGAAACGTTAAATAGCATAATGGAGGGCATCTAGTAGAACTGTAGAAGAACCCAATTTTCACGATCATTCATAAAGCCAGCGAAATAGGTTTATTTGGTGTTTTTTTTTTTTTTTTTTTATAACGGCCCAACCCTAAATATTATAAATACAGCAAATTTGTGAGAATAACGTGTTAAAATTTGTCAACTAATGTCCTGGTATTTTTTAATTTTTTTTATGTAAGAAAAAAGAATATCCTGGTATTTTAATGCATAAGCATAACCTACTTCCCAAGGTTGTGTGGGATAATTTGTCTTCTCCTCCGCTCTCCATAGCTACTCAAATTTTAGATAATTTGTGTGAGACTACTTTTCCTTTTCAGAAAACTATTAAGCATTCAGCATCAGCACCATCTCATGACTCTTTATCACCTCTTACTGTTCTAAAACAGAATACTTCTTCTTCACAGAATACTTCTTCTTCTTCTTCTTTATCTCCTACTTCTTCATCTTCCATCAGGACCTCACCTGTTCCTAGACCATCTATCTCTCCTAATGCTGCAGTTTCTTCTTCACCTCTTTCTACTACATCTTCTTCTTTACCCTCTACTGCTTCACCAACTATATCTCTCACTTCTTCCTCTTCTTCTTCTCAGCCTACATTACCTGCATCTTCTAATATTCATCCCATGACTACAAGGTCAAAATCTAAATCTGGTATACAATCCTGTCCTGAAACCTATATTGCTCATGCTGAACCTACTTCTACAAAAGTTGCCTTGACTTTACCAGGCTGGAAGGCTGCTATGGATGCTGAATATCAGGCTCTTCTTAATAATAAGGCCTGGTCTTTAG
Organism: Crotalaria pallida; assembly: GCA_037953625.1. NCBI lineage: Eukaryota > Viridiplantae > Streptophyta > Magnoliopsida > Fabales > Fabaceae > Crotalaria > Crotalaria pallida. The sequence goes on from CM075653.1 coordinate 34,410,725, forward strand.
TTCCTTTACCTGCAGGCAAGAAAGCTATAGGATGTAAGTGGGTTTACAGGGTCAAAGAAAATCCTGATGGCTCTCTCAATAAGTTGAAGGCACGTGTTGTTGGAAAAGGGTATCATCAAAGGCGTGGTCATGACTATTCTGAGACTTTCTCTCCAGTAGTGAAACCAGTTACTGTTCGGGTGGTTCTCACTATGGCTCTTACTCAAAAATGGGATGTTCAACAAATTGATGTAAATAATGCGTTTTTGAATGGTGAGTTGCAAGAAGAAGTATTCATGCAGCAACCAGAAGGTTATCATATTGGTGACAAATCTATGGTCTGTAAGCTAAACAAGGCAATCTATGGTCTTAAGCAAGCACCTAGGGCTTGGTTTGAAAAGCTAAGTGGTACTTTACTGTCTCTTGGTTTTAGAAAATGCAGATGTGATCATTCTCTTTTCATCCAAAACACTTCCTCTCACAGATTGTTTGTACTCTGCTATGTGGATGATATCATCATTACTGGGTCTTCTCCTACTCTTATTCAGGAACTTATCTCTTCATTAAATCTTGCCTTTGCTCTAAAGGATCTTGGTTCCTTAGACTATTTTCTGGGAATTGAGATTAAACGGCTTTCTTCAGGAGATTTTCTGCTCACTCAATCCAAGTACATTAAAGATCTACTTGAAAGGTCTCATCTCACTGAACTGAAAAGTCAACCCACTCCTATGGTTGGTAATCTGAAATTGACAAAAGAAGGTAGCAATTTTTTGGCTGATCCATCACTGTACAGATCTTTGGCAGGCGCATTACAGTATGTCACCACCACTAGGCCTGAGATTTGTTATAGTGTCAACAAGCTTTGTCAATTTCTCTCTCATCCGCTTGAAGAACATTGGAAGGCTTTAAAAAGGGTTCTCCGATATCTTAGTGGTACTGCAGACCAGGGTCTTCTAATCAAACCCACTTCTATTCATTCTCCACTCAGTTTATTCGCCTATTGTGATGCTGATTGGGCATCCGATCCCGATGATCGCAAGTCTACATCTGGCTCTTGTGTGTATCTTGGCTCTAATCTTGTGTCTTGGTGGTCCAAGAAACAAGAGTGGGTTGCTAGGTCCACTGCTGAAGCAGAGTACAGGAGTTTAGCACTTACTGCAGGGGAATTAATGTGGATTCAGAGTTTGCTTAGTGAGTTAGGGTATAATACTCATGTTCCAGTAATTTACTGTGATAATTTGAGTACTGTTATGCTCACTAAGAATCCTGTTCTGCACTCTCGCACAAAGCACATTGAACTTGACTTGTTTTGGGTCCGGGAGAAAGTACTGAACAAGAAAATAATTGTTGAACATGTTCCTGGTGAACAACAAGTTGCTGACATCCTCACTAAGCCCCTATCTAATACTAGATTCAATCTTCTCAAGAGCAAGTTGTGCATCACTAGCAAAACTCAGATATCTTCTCAGAAAGACTCACTCTTAGGGTGCTGTCCTGTTCCTAGTCATCAGAGATTTCAGATCACTCCTGGGTAGTTTGGTTTCTGAGGGGACTATTAGTGATGATGTATAGGTTTGGTTTCTGAGGGGACTATTAGTGATATTATATTAGTAATATTATGTAATAGCTTAGTTTGTATATAATAGCTTAGCTTAGCCTAGCCTAGCTGTCAGCTTATAAGCTGACATAAGCTGACAGCTCATTACTTAACTTAAGCTGTTGAGCCACTTCTATAAATAGAAGTGAGCCTTCATTATTGTAATCAACAATTCATTTTAATAATACAGAATTTCTGATTACTCTCTCTCTCTCTCTAGTTTCTAATAATACTCAATTTTAAGATTACATAAACATCACTAATTAATTAAATAGGGAATGATCAGAAAATAAAATATCCCAAATTGTTATAGTACAGCCAAACCAGCAAACTAAAATAATCCTGAAGAAAACAAACCTAGCTTGCACTTTTACCTTCTCCAGCTGCTATAAGGGACAGTGCATGAGCAGGGGAGAGTACAACCTCTTCCTTTATCCCCTCAACGAAGGTGCCCTGCATATGAATCAGGAATCAGCATACACAATGTACAAGCTTTCCTTCCTAATAATTATATATTTATAGAAATGTGAATAAGCTAACAAGCTGAAGGGTTCAAATTGCAGTACATGTTCTACACAAAGAAAGAACAAGAAATGTGATTGCTCAACACACAAGAGCCAGAATTGTTAAAACAATTTTGTTACTATTACCAAAAACAGAAAGAAGATGTCATTCCTATACTATTTCAGTCTTAGTTTTCACTGGGTTTGACAACAGAATTCCAAAACTCATCTCAGTGATGTTTTCAACAGAAAAAACAAAACATTGTTAATGATCACTCATGAAACAAGCTGGAGTAAACCATGAGATATAGACCAAACATCGAATGGCTACTTGGCTCAAGCAGCTAGGAACTTTTCCTGTGAATAGTGGGTGTACAAAATGAAAGGCCTCATCTCATAGAAGTTTGATGTTCAGTAGAAGCATAACTATGCTATACCAAATTTGTAAACTAGTCCCAACAACCGTTGACTACAGTATATGCCACCTATCCCTCATTCATGCTTGGGTACTTAATCTGAATAATTGACTTCAGTATCATGCCAGACAAAATAAAGAACACCTAAAGAGTCTAAAAATTAAAGACACATTCATAATTAATAATCAAAGTTAACAATCTTACACCATGTTAAGGTTTCATCTCAAAACCAATTGACAATGAGAGGAGTATCCCAACAAGTATTTAAACCACACACAAGACAAAAGGCAGCTATGTGAGACTTAAGTCCACAATGCTACATAGAATTCGTCTACATCAGTTGATGTCACTGTCTTATATTTAAGACATGACCCCACCTAGTGACCTACTAAGAGAAGGCTTTGGTTGTTCTCGTCTATTCAAGACATATACCCTATAGGGCTTGATTTTCATTTCTTATGATTAATGAATTTTAAAATAATAAAATTTAGGTACTAATGAAGCAATCAAAGAAATTAAGAACAGACAACCTTTACTCTTAAAATAGAAGATAAATATATATTAAACAATGTCCGCACCTGAGCATCCTCTCTGACTCTTAAGTTCTGTCCTGCTGGATTTAATAAATCATTAACCACCTAAAATTGAACAAAGCTTTGAGGATAAGAATGCTAAGAATAAAGCAGCATTAATCAAATTTCTTTTCAAGCAGAGTTTAGAGGAAATAGCCAAGTTTGTGGAAGTGAATATCAGCATGAACATAGCATCCCAAGAAAAAAGCTAGAGAGCAGGAAGAAGCACACCTCATTGTAGATCTCCAAGTACGAAACGCGAAGCAAGAACTCTCGGTTTGGAGTCTGGTGTGCAGAAACAACAATCAATGTAATTCATATAAAAAAAACATATGCCACAAACAGACTGGCAATATACCTCTTGGATAATGCTAAAAGCATCCTTCACAGCAAGAGGTATGATTCCAGGTGATCTTTGATCGCCCTGCAAATATTAACTTCTGAGCAAGAGGTATAATATGAACTTCTGTTCTTAGGATCAGATAATGATATAATGTCACACCAACCAATCCAAATTCATTGCTTAACTTGACACTATCAGCAATTGTCACAATAAAGATAGTATTAATTAATTTGTTACCCGATGTAGTGTCAATGAGGGATTTGGTTATTAATATGTTTCCTTTTATATGCTATTTATATTAGGAATAGGAATAAATCTATTTATTGTATATAATCAGCCTATTCGTTGTATAGTAGGATTTAGAATCATTATGCCATTAATGGATGTGAATGCCTATGTATTATTTATAGTTGAGATCAGAATCAATGAAAACAACAAGCTGAAAATTCTTGACATGTAGCATAAGTGCATAACAGATTATTAAGTAGCAGAGAAGGAATGCAAAAGCTTAATTATGGTTTCCAGTCACATAGGGTGTGTTTGATTTGCTAGAAAAACAATGACAGAAAAAGACAAAAAAAACTGTCCCTTACTGGATTTCTAAAGTGACTTGAGTTCCAGAGAATATCTTGATCAAGGATCAGCACAAAGGTAACATATCTGTCCCCCACTAAACCATGGGACAAAACTATGTCAATATCCCTAAAATGTAAAAACACCAAAAACCCCACCACTTGACCCTTATCTCCTTCTCCCATTAAACTCAACAAAGAATACATCATATTACCAACCCATCGATAATATATCCCACTAAAGATTGGCAAGTGTCGAAATGGTCAGGGATTGATCCTTTGTTATTCAAGTGTACTTTAATAATATTGAAGTACATGGCATTGAAAATACAAATCTTAACATAAACAATTTGGTAAGTTCATCATCATTAACAAGCAGATCAACATGATGAAGGCAGAACATAAATGTTGTCTCACATGCATTGTATGAGTCTTCCCACTGCTTGTTACCCCATATGCAAATATTGTACCTGTGATGAAAACACTAGAGGAGTTCAATAGTTGAATACTTAATATGCCAAGTATGCAATTGAGAAAATCTAGAAAATTCCTCAGCCACATAGGTCTTCAAGCAGTGACATTAATTGGAGTGGTTAATTTCAAGAAAGAGCAAAAAATGAAAAGGTTTCTATATCATGGAAATTGGATGACTACCACCCATAAGAAGTGTGATGTCTCACAAAATTTTCCACGTAAACCTTCAAGTTACCTACTGTTCTTTCCCAATGAATAACGCAAGTTGCAAACCTACTGATTAGTAGTTTATACAAAGACAACATCATGTGAACTGATTGCTAAGATGCTGATTCTCAAACCTCTAGATGTTAAATCATATCTGACTACCTACGTAAGCAAACATGTGGTTTGCAATCTTATTTTATCAACTTTTACCAGAAGAGATGCATGGCTTCTTGCCAACTGGATCAAAATTGCATAAATGCCATGGCAGTCCTTCAGACTTTTTCTAAAAGGTCTTCAATACCATAGTTGCATAAATTTTTCTAATTCCGCTAAGTGTGATAAACAAAATTTGGATATCTCCGACTAGAAATGCATTTCTCTTAAATCTTTTAATGTAACCTACCAAAGTTAAAATTACAACCTCGATTTTCAATGAATACTGGTATCCAAACCCAACTAAGAATTGATCAGCATTCAGCAATATCAAACTACACAAAATCAATTTACAAACTCATAATTCATTTGTGCGCATCAGACCTAGTATTATTTGAAAACATGCATCCAAATTGCAATCTATGTATTAAGGGAAAACAAAGAATGATCTGATTAAAGCAGAAACAGATTTATTTTTTGCCCATGCTGAATAGGTGGTAAGTAGTAAGTTCAATATGTCAATTACCGTTGATGCCCTCCATAGAACCACTAATAACATGCTGAGCAGCAACATCATAGACATGGCGAGTTGTGGTCGTGGGACCAAAAACGCGATCTAGAAGCAATAAGAAATTGACAATTTAATACACAACATTGACTGCTGAGCAAACAAAAAAAAAATACACAACATTGACAGATCAGAGGGAGGGAGAACTATAAATTGAGAAGGAAATGCACATGACAAAATTTTGATTAGTGATAAACGTACAAATTACAATTCATGAAAGTTGGAATCCTTCTCTCAAATAAGATCATGGCAGCTTTGTGAGTAATACTCTTCAAATATTATTACTCTGCCTAAATTGTGAACATTAGGATAAACTTCTAATGACGCATTGCAATAAATGGTTTCAGAGCAGTTTTTGTTTTTGTTAGAGATTATTGATACATGTAGCTTATCCCCTTAGTGAGTAAGGCTTGATGTTAGTGTGTGTTTAATATTGGCTTGAAAATCAACATAACAGAGTGGGTAAAAGAGAGAATTAGCTTCTCTATTCTTTCACTAAATTGGTAGGATCCTCAAATGACATTTTCTTATTTAGGGATCCTTCTATAGTGGCTTCATTTTAGAGCCCCACGATCCAACAGATATGTAAAAGATAGATTAATTGTAAAGGCACATTTTATTTTTCCATGAGGAGTTCAGACCATGCTGATTCAGGCTTGTTTGTATCGCATCTGTCTTTCTCAGAATTCAGGTAGGGATTACTCAAAGGACTGAGAAGATCCCAAGACATTACTTTTGATCATGTACAATGGATAAAAGAACGATCATTTGGTCAGCTCGGAAATCTGTTGTATCCCAAAAGGAAAGGAAGAATAGATCTTTCAAACTTGGACATGGAAAACATTGTTCTGACAAGTAAACAGCTACAGTATTTCCCACAAGATATCCTCCTTATGGCACCCACTAATAAAGAACAAGTACGGTTTACATCAAAGTAGCCTGCAAAATTGCCAATCCAGAAATCAATACATCGCATTGAAGTCCTTGGAAATTCATTTCTGATGAATATTTCTCATTTTGCTTGGACCACTAACTTCCATAAAAGTACGTAATGGTAAGTGCATTAAACTTTGGGACCACATATGGGTAAAGATTTTTTCTTCAGAAGCTCTTCCTCAACTCTGATAGTTTTTCATTGCATAATAATCCCCCCATGTCTAGGACTCCAACATGTCTCAGGATTCCCGTTGTCTAGGATTTGAATGAAAAACACTTCACTATTGGACTTTCGGGTTTTGTTACAGATCATTCTTCCCAATTTCTTACTCATTCTCAAAAGACATAAAACTTCCTTATTGAGAAACTGTTTGGAAATCCGAAAGCCTTTACAAGGTCAAGTCTTTCATTAGGGCAGGCAGTCCTCAACAAGATTTATCCTATTGATACCCAGAAATGCCATAAAATTAACAAGGCCTAGTCACCTATAAGCTTCGCACGCATTGTCCTAATTAAGAAAACATCTGCACCATTTGTTTCTATGTTGTCCAGCAGCCAGCTACATATAGAGAGGACCTTGCTTTTGGAGTATTCGTAGAACCTTGACAATCTCCTCAAAACATGAAGTATTTTCAGATGATAAATTTCAGAGGTTCATCAGTAGCAAGGAGGGAAAAGTTCTTTGCCAGAGAGCCATGCTCTCTGTATTTTGGTACCTTTGGTTAGAAAGGAATGCTTGGAGTTTTAAAAGAATGTATCTTTCCTTGATAGAATTCTAGAGAGAGAGAAATGAGAGAGAATTTCTGTAAAATAGATTCTGTTATTGAATCTGAAAATTGGTTAGTTACATTATGAGGCACTCTTTCTATTTATAGAAGAGTCCTATTACAATTAGTTAAATAGATGAGGCTAGACTAGACTAGACTAAGTCAAAGCTAACTAACTAACAGCTATCTATACACAATATACTATATACTCTGATAGTCCCCCCAGAAACCAGACCCACCTATACAACAATTGCTAATAGTCCCACTATAACCAAACTACCCTGGAGACATTATAGGCTGCTGTACAGTAAATTCGTGAGGAGGGACAGGTTGCTGAAGCTGAGAAATAGGACAACAACCTAACAAAGATGCCTTTTGAGATGTAAACTGAAGGTGACTGAATATGTTCAATTTACTCTTGAGAAGGCTGAATCTAGCATTTGATAGAGGTTTAGTCAGAATATTTGCAACTTGTTGTTCACCAGGAACATGCTCAACAATGAGTTTGTTATTGAGAACCTTTTCTCTAACCCAAAAAAAGATCAAGCTCAATGTGCTTTGTTCTTGAGTGAAGAACAGGGTTTTTAGAAAGCATGACTGTGCTCAAGTTATCACAATAGATGACAGGAGTATGAGAATTAAAACCCAACTCACTAAGCAAACTCCGAACCCACATAAGTTCTCCTGCAGTGTTAGCCAAACTGCGATATTCTGCTTCAGCAGTAGATCTAGCTACCCACTCTTGCTTCTTTGACCACCAAGAAATGAGATTAGAACCAAGATATACAGCTGACCCTGAAGTAGACTTGCGATCATCAGGATCGGATGCCCAATCTGCATCACAGTAGGCATACAAACTGAGAGGGGAATGTGCAGAAGTTGGCTTGAGAAGTAGACCTTGATCTATAGTACCACTAAGATACCTTAGGACACGTTTTAGAGCTTTCCAATGTTCTTCTAAAGGGTGAGAAAGATATTGGCAGAGTTTATTAACAGAATAGCAAATATCAGGTCTTGTAGTTGTGACATACTGAAGTGCACCAGCCAGAGACCTATAGAGAGAAGGATCTTGCAGGAAGTTGCTGCCTTGTTTTGTCAACTTTAAATTTCCAACCATAGGAGTAGGCTGTCTCTTTAAATCAGTGAGATGAGATCTGTCTAGAAGGTCTTTGATATATTTAGATTGGGTGAGAAGTAAGTCTCCTGAATGTAGCCTCTTAATCTCAATTCCTAGATAATAATCTAAGGAACCAAGATCCTTCAATGCAAAGGCAAGATTCAGATTAGAAATCAGAGTCTGAATGAGAGAAGGTGAAGTACCAGTAATAATAATGTCATCAACATAGCAAAGAACATAAAGTCTGTGAGTGGAAGAGGTTTGGATAAAAAGAGAATGATCACATTTGCATTTTCTGAAACCCAAACTTAGCAAAGTACCAGCTAGCTTATCAAACCAAGCCCTAGGTGCTTGTTTGAGACCATAAATGGCCTTATTCAGCTTGCACACAGTAGACTTGTCCCCAATCTGAAAACCCTCTGGCTGCTGCATGTAAACCTCTTCCTCCAGAATGCCATTGAGGAAGGCATTATTAACATCAATTTGCTGAATATCCCACTTGTGAGTGAGGGCCAAAGTGAGAACAGTCCTGACAGTAGCTGGTTTGACAACGGGAGAAAAAGTTTCTTTATAATCAAAACCTTCACGTTGATGATAACCCTTTGCTACCACTCTTGCCATAAGTTTGTTGATTGAACCATCTGGATTTTCCTTTATTCTGTAAACCCATTTGTAACCAATTGCAACCTTGCCTTTAGGTAGAGGAACAAGAGTCCAGGTATTGTATCTCATGAGAGCTTGATATTCATCTTCCATAGCCAATTTCCAACCAGGCACAGTAAGGGCAACCTTTGCTGATTTAGGAACAGTAATAGGAGTAATTGTTGCTGGTTTTGGTTCAGTCTTTGCTACAAAAGCTCTTGGAACAGGATTAGAACCAGTTTTAGATCTAGTTAGCATAGGATGAGTGTTCAAAGGTTGCTGAACAGAACTAGATTCAGAAGATGATAGAATGATAGTAGGAGAGGCAGTGGAAGGTAAAGAAGTAGAATTTGGAGAAGAAGAAGAAGGGAAAGAAGAAGAAGAGGAGGGGGAAGAAGAAGGAGGAGAATCAGATTCAGCTGCACCAGAAACATGATCTGGGTCTGAACTGGTAGAAACATGTTGATTAGAAACAGAAGAAGAATTGTGTTTGAGAACAGTGAGAGGAGGAATAGGTTCTGGAGACTTATCAGATGCTGTTGGACATGTACTTTTCTGAAAAGGAAAAGTGTTTTCATCAAAAATAACATCTCTAGAAACATAAACCCTCCCTGTAGATGAGAGACACTGATATCCTTTATGATTAGGTGAGTAACCTAAGAAAGTGCACTGAGTTGATCTAGGCTGCAATTTATTACTATTATATGGTCTAAGATGAGGATAACAAGAACAGCCAAACACTCTTAAGAAAGAGTAGTCTGGAACAGTCTTGAACAATAGAGTATAAGGAACCTGACCATGAATAGAAGTACTAGGAAGCCTGTTTATAAGATAAACAGCACTAGTGAAAGCATAATCCCAATAAGTGACTGGGATAGAAGCTTGAGCCAAGAGAGTGAGACCCATTTCAACAATATGTCTATGTTTTCTTCCTATCACACCATTTTGATGATGAGTGTGAGGGCAAATAACTCTATGAGTTATGCCATGAACAGTAAGAAAATTAGTGAAAGGTCTAAATTCTCCACCCCAATCAGTTTGAACTGATTTAATTTGAGCAGAAAACTGAGTTTTAACATAGCTACAAAATTGCTGAAAACATTTTAAAGCTTCAGATTTTTGATGAAGAAGAAACAGCCAAGTATATCGAGTACAAGAATCAACTATAGACATGTAATATTTGTAGCCAGTAGAAGAGTGAGTAGGAGCTGGACCCCACAAATCAATGTAAACAAGATCAAAAGGATGTGAATACACAGTAAGTGAAGGAGTAGAAGGCAATTTATGAGACTTAGCTACTGCACAAGCTTCACAGAAACTAGAAAAACTTTTATTGAATTGAATGGGTATATTACAAGAGTGTAGGACAGATCTTACAACATTTTCATTTGCATGACCTAATCTACTGTGCCATAATGAGTATTTATTCTTGGCAACAGAAACATTGAATGCAGAAAAATTACTAGAACTGGATACATCTGAAACTTGACTAGGTACATTTATATGACTAATATCAGACCCTACAACAGTACATGTAGTAACAGCATTTTCAGATTGAAGATCGCAGGTGAGAAGAAGAGAAAATGCGATTGCTTAAGCTTCTCAGGTGTGAAGCGATTGATACCATGATAGAATTCTAGAGAGAGAGAAATGAGAGAGAATTTCTGTAAAATAGATTCTGTTATTGAATCTGAAAATTGGTTAGTTACATTATGAGGCACTCTTTCTATTTATAGAAGAGTCCTATTACAATTAGTTAAATAGATGAGCTGACAGCTCGCTAGACTAGACTAGACTAAGTCAAAGCTAACTAACTAACTGCTATCTATACACAATATACTACACACTCTGATATTCCTAAATCATGCATCATGACTAGAATTCTTACTTGACCTCCCTTAGGTGTTCCTCGAAGATTTTCAGAGGGATAGGAGAGCTATTCTGTATTAGTAGTTGTTGTGTGTCTGTTAAGTGAATGGCTCTCTTATCAGCTTTATCTTTGGAGAATTCCTTCAAACAAAAGTTACTTGCATTAACCCTTTACCCTCCCCATAAAAATAAAAAATCTACTACTTTCAGTTTTGGCTTCAACAAATAAATCACAATGGCAGCGATAACTTCTTCATATTCTTTTTAAGGCTATCAACATCATCATGAGACTTTACTCTCAAAAATGAAGTTCAATACTTCAACATGACTAAGACGGTAGAATCACTGCACCATGTAGCAACGATTCGAATCCTAAATTCGCCATTTTGGGAAGATTTTATCATATCATCTCATCCTGCCAAACTCAAAAGCACTCTATCCATACTCATAACATATATACTTCAACCACAGTCCTAAATGAATAGTAAATGTAAACAACAAAAATCCTATTCACAAATGTCAGTTTTGTGTGTCATACCATATGCATACGCTATGGACGGGTTATACTCGTTTCGCACTATAGTTTCTCCATCTGCATACCAAGCAATCTCCTCTCCTCGACGAATTTCCCTTGGACTGTCCAATACATAGACCTCACTCAAAAAAACAATTATAATAGCATATGTGCAGAAAACTATCACAACAATAATATATGATGCTTACTTCAGAGGACGAAACCGGACTGTCACGGTGACATTTTCTTTGGCTCTTTGTGCATCCGGGGGCACGGTTTCGGGGTAAAAATGCTGTGTCGGCTTACTTCGAGCCGAAGATGACGCCGGTGAGCTCTGCCCATCAACCGATGTTTCCGGAAACTGTTTAGAAGACGACGTTGTTGAAGACGAAGGCGAATTCGCAGCTTTGGAGCTGTTGAATCCAAATCTTTTTGATTTCACACCTTGTTTTGATGCCATTGCCACTTCCACTCAATACTTCAATCATCAAGAGTTCAGTGTCAATCTAATTAAGCCGTAAAAGCATACATATTCTTGAAAATTTGACAGGAAAACAGAAGAAGAAAACAACAATATGTGTTATATTTTATAATTACAATAAAAAAAAGATTAATGGGCGTACACTGACTGTGGAAAGTATTTTTACACTATCAGTCCATCATCCGCCATTCTGTATTACTTTTATCTAAAAGTCAACTGCCATAAACACATGAATGGTGGATGAAGCTCTGACAGTGTAAAAAACATTTATGCTCCCATCCCCATTTTCTCTACGAAAAAATTATAACATATATAATAACTAATTGTATAAAATATATAAACCCATGCCAGGAGAGCTAGCCCCACTGCATAATCGATGTTTCCAGCTCAAAAGAATTGCGTAAAAATAATATAAATATATCGAAATAGTCCCTTTTAAATCTATTTCCGTGCACAAGTGATTAAAAAAAGATGAGATTGGAAAAGTGTTGTGTAATTAAATGAAGGAGAATAAGAGGGAAAAGGTGTGGAAAAAGGTGAAGAAATTGCATCGGTCAAATTTAGAAGAGTGTAAATTGAACAACGGAATATTGACCTGAAATGAAAGAAACAGAGGCACATTGAAATTATTGAGATCTCGTTAGAAGGGAATAGACAGATCCAGGAGTAAGGAAGAGAAGAGAAGGGGAAGTGTGAAGGAGTCAGAGTCAAGGTCAAGGAGGAGAATTCAGTGAGCGAGTGGATGAGAGAAAATAATAGCACATCATCTTCGATTACAGTGAGTGGGAGAGGGGAAAAGAAAAATTAGAAAGAAGAAAGGAATTTGGTAAAGGTTAGAACTTAGAAGATATTATTGCCTTGCCTTAGAAGCGATGGCGATGGAATGAATGCATCAAAAGTAAATATACCTTATTTTCAATCCAACCTTTTCTCTATTTTTTTCTTTTTTTTGTAGGATGAAAGAAAAAGAAAGGGGCAATTGGAGATGAAATAGAAGCAAGAAGGAGTAGTGACAAGAGTCTTGACAAGTCGTACTATAGTTTTGATGAGTGGGGCTAGGTGTGTTAAAAGAATCTCTTATATTTTTTTTTTCTTTTTGCTTCTTTTGTGGTTCTTTTTAGCGCGCATATAGGGAGAGAGGGTGCAGCTGGGCATACACAGGGAGAGGGGTTTCTTTCTCCCTGCTTGTCTTTCTTACAGAGATTCACGAGACCCGCGTGCGACGGAATTGGTATCTGCTTGTGCGCACCAATCACAGTCTTGTACGTGTCACTGGGTGGATATTTCGGATTAAGGTTCTATGCAAAAAAAAATAGTAATAATTGGTCATGCTTATCGTAGGCATTGGTCAAGTTAGTCTCTGATTTTATTGAAATAGCATTTTAGTTCTGAGATAGCATTTTAATTCACATACGTCATTGTCGTTGTCTCATTTTAAAGTAAATACATCCCTAAAATAGTGACGGCAGAAAATAACTTGATGGACGTTATCTTATTTCATGGACTAAATTGCTATTTCGAAATGAGGGACTAACTTGACCGACGCTTATAAAGTCAGGGACCAATCTGAACAATTACAAAATGAAGAAAATAATACTAATACTAATAATGATGAACTTGTTTTATGAACTACAACCTCTATTTTATACGTGGTGTTTATAGAGTTTTTGTCTCATATTTCATATGTATGATTCTTTTACAAAACTCAATACATGATTAATGTTATTTTTTTCAACATGCTCCTATTTATTACATTCTTTTTTCACTTCTAAAATTTTTCTCTCTCTTTGATACTCTTCAAGTCCTATATGTAGGGCACCTTCTAGAAAAAATATTTGGTCTTATATGTAGGGCACTTTATATTTCCTATGCATTATTAATTATTTTGTCTTTTTTTCCCTTATTAAATGTTTTGATTAACTATGTTATTTTGTTGTTCATTAATAAATGTTAGTTTTCCAAGTAAAGTGGAGGGGTAAAATTGTAATGTTATAATATATTCTCATATAATTCACAAAACTAACCACTTTCTTTGGTATTTATAATTCGGTTAAGTATGCCCTATAATAAGGATCGGAGGGAATAATAATTATGTGGGGGCATTATCGTCGAAATACACAAAATTCTTATATCATTTATTCATTTTTTAAAACAAGTACAAAATTGAGCTTATCAAATAAACAAGCTAAATTATACAGATTTGATTTGTTAAGTTTATAGACTAACTTATAATATATATATATATACACACATATTTTACCAATACTCCCCTCGGTTTTTATTATAAGTTTTTTTAACCAATTTTCACATCCTTTAAAAAATTATTTAGTATTATTAGTGGTATTGAAAATATAAATATTTGGTATATTTTTTCAAAAGTATCCCTATAATTATTGTTGGGAATCTAAATAGTGTTAAGTAAATTGGGGTGTTTGATGAAAAGAAATGAGTAATGCCATTAGAAATTGGAAATGAGACTTATATTAAGGACAAAAAAAAGTCTTCAAAGAAGCTTATATATAGAAACAGAGGGAATAATATTTTATTTTTTCATATATTTTGGTATGATAACTTATAGATATTTTTTATCTGTCATACGCAATCTAGCTCGAGCATAATAGAAATATTATAAGAGGCAAAGCTATATTTGATAAGCACTTAAGGCAACTATATCCTTTGGACTCGAACCCGTGAACTCTGGTTTAGGCATGACAATTAAAATCACACATGCGAGTACTCGCTCGAACTCAACCTAATTTTGATGCGGAGAACCAACTTTGACTAGGTTTTAAAAAAAAATCTCGAACCCGAACTCGCTTTACAAAGATGGGGACATGTCGAGTTTGGAATTATAAGTATCTTACCATCTTCGTTCTCTAACCTACTTTGATACTCCATCTGTCACATTATCTTGGTAAAAGTCAAACAAGTCAATGAAAATAAGAGAGTATCTGTTTAATATAATGCATGATTCATTCATTAATTACAAATTGATATTATACAAATTTCCATATCATTACAATTAATACATATTACAATATTGTCTCCAAAAAAATCTTTAAATATGTTTTCCTTACTTACTTATCAATCATCGATACAATATACAATCTTTAAGATTTTTCATTTGTTTTTTTACCTTAATACGAGACAAATTTTTTAGCATTTTTTTATCAAGATAATGGGACGGAATACTCAGAAATATTCCATTACCGTCATATATTAACTCTTCGCATTAACTCTGCACACACCCTGACGTCAGGTTCATGGAATATCTGCAAAATATCTGGTGTTTTCCCTGGATAAGAGTAACGCTTCGCATTCTTGAACCTAGACAGATCAGTATGTCCCTTCTCATGTCCAGCCCGTATTAAGGATGTAGGGCGTATGACACGTGACCTATACGGTGTCCCGAGGTTGAACGGATGCCTACCCATCCCTAGTTGGGCCACTCGATGTGCTCCGAAGGGAGGCTGAGTTTATGGTCGGTTGTCGACCATGTAGGGGGTCCGACCTGTCATCAGGTCGGATGAGATACCTTCGACCTGTGGAGGTCAGTCAAGGCTGTTTGCTCCTGGTCCATTCGAGGTCGGGTTAGTCGACATTCCAACCTGTGCTGAGGCCAAGCAAGCTTGTTATTGCGCCGACCTTATGTTCGGTGTGTGTTCGTCCAAAAGTGATTGCTGGGAATATTGGTTAACCCTACAACCCCCCAAGCTGGTGTAGGCCTGAAAGAGCCTGTACCAAGCTTAAGAGGATGTTTAGGCCTCCGAGCAGCTGCCTCATTGTCTTGTTGGGATCAGAGTAGGAAGGAGTTCTCCTTTCTTCTGGGAAAGTGTGTCGTGGGTACGCGTGTTGACGTGGGGAAGGTAACTTGCAATGATGCGTCTTTTTTCGAAATTTAAATTCTTGCCAGTTGTCTCCTTCCCACACCACCACGCGTCCCTATCTCTGGTGGACTGGGCCTTTTCTCTAGGCTTCTCGAGGAATCTGAAAGGGCAGTTTTTCCTTTTTTCCTTTTGCCAGGTACTATTTTCTTTTTCTCTCTTTTTTCTTTTTCCCTTTTTTTCTTTGCTTTTCTATTTCTTTTTCTTTGTTTTTCCTTTCTCGTTTTCCCTGGTGGTGTTTCTTCTCGAGGGGGGGAGGGCTTTTTCTACTAGGGGATGGTAGTGACGGCAGTGGTGTCAGGGAGGCTTTTCTTCTTTCTCCATCATGCCGGGGAGTTTGGAGAGTTGACAGGTTTCTCCTCCATGTTTTCGAGCCCCCCAGAGGGTGCTCTTTGTGCTTCCTTGAAGAAGTTAGTGAATTGATGACTGTCGAGTTCCTCAGACAGGGGTTTAGAGGCGTCCCTCCGTTTTGTTCATGTGGAGCAAAGAGGGGGGTTTCCGAAATGTGGCTGAGGAGTGAAGTCGTCCTTTTGCGAGAGTTAGGAAGTAGATTAGGATGGTGGCGAACGTAGGATTAGCATGAAACCTGTAACTTTGTACACCTTCCGTAATCCAACCTCTCTGTTTTCCCAGAAATGACTCGTAACGCATCAGATGGCGCTCATCGGCTCGTGCTCCCCTCCTATGCCACGTACCATGATCAATGGGTTCATCTTGACATACTCGGCGTTGTGTCATGTACCACGAGCCTAGTGCATGTCAAGGCGTTTGTGCTTCTGTTCCCTATTGACAATACTGGGAGTGCCTACGTTGTGGCCCCCGCTAGTGACGATGACCGAATATGTCGTCCTTTGTCGCGCAGTGCTCGAGAATTCTTCTTCTACGAGGAGCCAATAATTCGGTTGGGAGTGAAGCTTCCCTTCTCGGACTTCGAGATTAACTTGCTTCGCCGCTTGGGGGTAGCTCCCTCCCAACTTCACCCTGATGCTTGGGCGATTGTTTGGGGTTTCCAAGTCTGTTGTACTGCTGTGGCCATTGACTTCAGCGTCAATGCCTTCCTTTTTGTGTATTGTCCCTATCCAGTGGTAGTCGAAGGGAGAGGCGCTGGGAGGACTTGGGTGGTTTACTGAGCACGCCCCGGGTATGACATCCTCTATTGCAACGGGGCGTGGGAGTCCTTCTAGATTCGCTACTTCAAGTATCGGTTTATTGGTCGGGGGAAGTGCTGGTTCATGAACGGAGATCAGCCTAGGTTTTCCTTGGCTTGGTCTCAGGATTTTTACACGCACCAACTCGGGGCGTTCGAGCCTGACTGGATGAGGATGTCCGATCTGGAGAGGAACGTCTGTCTTAGTCTTCACCAGTATCGTGAGGAGAGTGGTCAAGTAGATGTGCTTCAAATCATTGTCCTTCCCCCTGATTCGGTTCCAATAAAGCTTGGTAGGCCTTGGCCTTGTACTATTCAAACAATTTTTTTAACCCTTGCCTGTTTTTCTTTTAGTGGACCTGTCTACCGAGTTTAAGATGCAGCAAGAGTATCTCCGGCGAGAATATCGCGAGCTTTGTCCTCTACTGGATCTCACGTTTCCTCAGCCCCTACCCAAGCCGTTCGAGGGCAGAAGCGTCGAAGGCAAGATTCGACTGAGGTTTGTTTGGATTTCTAGAACAAGGTTTTATGTATCTTTTCAAAACCAGTATTCAGACATTCACTCTCCTCCTCTCTCACGCTTCCTTCTTCATCCTTCTCTTAGTTTTTGAAGTTCATAATTTTTGAAAGAAAATCTTACTTTTGGCCTATATACTTGTGAGATAATCTTGTTGCCATAGAAGCTTACATCGTTGTATACATGTTATTAAGAACACATCAATCGTTATCACTTGTACCAATTTATTGTATTCAACCATAGTTGTAGGGAGTGTCTCCATAGGTGCCAATCCTTGTGATGTATAGGGTGTTGGAAACCAACAAGCGGGCTTAGCAATTACTAGAGGGGGGTGAATAGTAATATGAAAGCAACAGTGACTAATTTTCGGTGCAATTAAAAGATAATTGATCAAAAGCTTGATTTTCTGAAACTGGGCAATTTACTCGAGTGATTTTAAGAACACTCGAGTGAAAACCTACGAAATACTCGAGTGATTTGGAAAACACTCGAGTGTTTTATGCATAACAGAAAAATTCAGTTTCAGAGAAATTTAGCCAAATGATTCAATATCTTAAAGACTAGGCAAGAGCTGATATTAATCAAAGTAGAGGGCAATTAAATGAAGGTATAACAAGTTGAAAACAATTTAATTGCTACCAATTTCTACTTGAATTGTAAAAGCCCCTTTCTAGAGAACTTAGGGTTTGGTTTTTCTTGAAATCTAAGAAAGCTATAAAGAGACAGACAACACCAATTTATCCTGGTTCACACTCAATCTAGAGTGCTAATCCAGTCCCCCTAATCAACTTAGGAGTTTCTACTAGTAATCAAATTGTTAGAAATTACAAGGCTAAATTGAGATTCCTCACTCAATCCTAACCCTTTTCAAGAGTGTACCAAACTCTTGAAATTTCTACCCCAACTTGATTTGGTGATGAAGAGTCCCTTCTTATTTTGCTCCTTGGAACCTCCAAGAGCTCCACCAAAGCTAAGAACCTCTTAGCCCTTGCTTGAGAACCTCTCAAGTCTTGAATGAACCTAAGACCCACTTAGGTACACTTGGTTACGAACCAAGATTTTTAGAACAAGAAGTGTATGAGTGTTTGAGAATTGTACAACAAATAATTCTCTTACAATTAAAGCACACTCTCTTAACTCACTAAGACAATAATAAAGATGAATGCTTGGTTGAGTTTAGAGAGAGAAAAGATTTTAACACTTGAGAGAGATAGAAAATCAATGAAAGAGTATTGGCTTGTTATTCTAAATGAGGTCAACACTTCAGAATATAAGTGAGGGGACAAAAGGGAAGGAAAAACCAAGTTATTCTCCCTTTTTGTCCTCTTCTAACGTTTAGAAAAATTGCTGTCAGACCCAAAACACTCGAGTGTAACACTCGAGTCTTTTTGAAAACACTCGAGTGTTTTGGTCAACTCTGATAGGGTTGCCTTTTTACTTTATCCAACGGCTATATTACTGAAAATTCATAAATCACTCGAGTGTTTTGAGAATCACTCGAGTGAATTGCTTAATGTTGGAAAAATTAAGTTTTTCTAACATTGTTTTCAATTCTCTCTTCAAGCCTAATTGGTTTTAATCTCAACCTTTCATGCATAATTATCATGTGACCTTATGTGAGAATAAAAACCTAAACTACCCACTCTCATAAATAAAATAAAATACATTAAAATTAAATGAGAATGAAAAAATAACTAAGCACTTGATCTTCTTTAATGTTGGGCTTGCATTCTTCACTTTAAGTCCATAATTTAATTACATTGTCATCATCAAAATTAATCCGCCTTAATCGGAGACTTGATTTTACAATCTCCCCCTTTTTGATGATGACAAAATAATTAAACCTCTAGCACTTGAGAGTTCCCCCTCAATCTAGGAACCTTTTTAACCTGTACAATCCAGAAAATGCCAAGCACAACGTAATACAATAATAAACATAATCAAGTGCTCATTGGTATCAGAGCAAGAGCATAAGTCATCAGAGTATAAGCAAGAAAGCGGAAAAAAAATATGCTCTTTCTCTTTAATCTCCTTTCTCCCCCTTTTTGTCATGATAAAAAAAATACAATTTGGAAACAAGGTGGAGAATGAGGGATACCAATAAGCCTGAAGAGCAGAATGCTGGAGGTCCATCTGAGCTCTCATGTCGAATAAGGTTGCCCTTTGCTCTTGAGCTTGAATTTCCAAAGCATCCAAGCGTCCATCAATCCTATCAGCCTGACCAGTCATAATGTTCCTAAACTCCTCAGCCTGATGTCCCATGGAAGCAAACTTCCCATCAAAAATATCCAGCCTCTCATCCATATAGACCCTGTGCTGTGCAAATTGGGAGTTCCAGGACTCCGATATATCAAAATTAATTCCATCAGTAGGGTCATCATGGGGCACACTCCCACTCCCTCCGGCCTGCTGGTCAAAAGCAGCCTGCTCCTCCTCTAGCTGCTGAGAATCAACACCCAGCTGATCCGCAGCCTGCTGAACATTCCCCTGAGCCTTCAGAATAGCCGCCTCATCAAAATATAAACATCGATTACCGTAGTATTCGATGTCCATCTTTCCCAAAGAAATGTCAGAAAAGGCATGAGTCTTCTCAGGTAGACGAACAACAGACTCGATTTCAGGAATTTGAACATCAAAATGTTGAAGGAGTCTGCACACATGCATTGGGTAAGGGAGGTGTTGCTTGGGTTTAGAGTCGGAGGCTTGGTTCATCTTGGCAAGGATAATGGAAGCCCAATTCAAAACATTACCATTTAAAATGGCATCCATAGCTCTAAGTTCAATTTGAATAGGGCGGGAGTAATTTGGAGAAGTTTGGGGCAACAAAATATGGCTAACAATATAGTGAAGGACTCTATTGTCGGCGGTCATTTGGTTCGCTCTCTTCTTGCCCTTGAGATATGCACGATCGGGGCGGAGTAATTTTCGGAAAATAGGGTCAACATCCCCTTTTGATGTACCTTCGCCCGATCGTGAAATCCCAAAGACTTGGAATAAAGCCTTGGGGGTAACCTCAAAACGTTTTCCTAACACGGAGGTCTCATAAGAATTCCCAACCGGCCCAAAGTTAGCATAAAATTGTCTAACTAGCCTAATGTAAATAGGGCCATTAAACGATATGAAACTCATAAGCTTTTGAGTTTTGAGGGCATCTACAAAAGGGAATCCTCTACTATTGAGATAAGCTTCACTTACCCATGATTGAGTAGCATAATCGTTGGAAGCAAACTTTCTCTCCCTCTCAATGCAATTGGCTCTATGGTAGAAATCATCATCCTCTTCAATTGGTTCCTCCATTCTAGGCTTCTTCCCTTTTCTTCTATCCGATGATGAAGCCATTTGCACTTATAATTGAAAACTAGAAGAAATTTTGAGAAAATTGGGGTTTTTGAAAGTTAGGGTTTTGAAAGGGAATGATGAATTTGGGGGTTAAAAATGTGGAGTTGATGTGAAATAAAGGATGGGAATGAGTTTAGAAGATGAAATCTTGTTGAAAAATGAAAGAAATATTGATTTTGGGTGAAATGTGTGATGAAAGAGGTGAGAGAGCTAAGAAAACTCGAGTGAGAAGAGAGAGAGGTTCGTGCAAAACTGGGCAAAATCGCAGCAGCATCAGACTAAATCTGATGAAATCACTCGAGTGATTTTTAAAACACTCGAGTGTTTTTCAGAAAACCTGAAAAAACACTCGCGTGAATTGAAATTTACTCCCGTGCTGCCCGAAAGTTGGATTTTCAGAAAACTGCGATTCACTCGAGTGAAATGGGATTCACTCGAGTGTTGGACGAAACACTCGAGTGATTTAGAAAACACTCGAGTATTTTCCATCAGACCTGCTCAAAAACTTTTTCAATTAAAACTGATTTAATTTTGAATTAAAATTACTCGAGTGATATTAGAAACACTCGAGTCTTTTTATCAGTGAAGCTTAAAAACACAGTTTTTAAAACACAAAACACAAAATTCACCACATGTAATGAAGACAATAGATAGGAAACATAATCACACACAGTTAAAACATAGATTTATAACATCTCAAGGTCCAATTGTTCATCAAACACCAATGCACATGAAATGAGACATGCTTGGTGATTTTTCACAAACACAAATCAATTAGCTAATGCTTGACTCATCTAAAATTCCAAGTTCCCCTCTTATATGATAAAAGGTATCTCTTGGCAATGGTTTTGTAAAAATGTCCGCTAATTGATTTGTGGTACTTACAAATTCAATTGTGCAATCACCCTTTTGAACATGATCCTTTAGAAAATGATGTCTAATTTCAATGTGTTTAGTCCTTGAGTGATACACCGGATTCTTAGTTAAGTTGATTGCACTCGTGTTATCGCACTTAATAGGAATATTTTCAAGTTTCAAACCAAAATCCAATAGTTGTTGTTTCATCCACAAGAGTTGAGCACAACAACTACCGGCGGCGATATATTCCGCTTCGGCGGTGGAAAGAGCAACACAAGCTTGCTTTTTAGAAAACCATGACACTAATGAACTTCCCAATAAATGGCAAGTACCACTAGTGCTTTTGCGATCAAGCTTGCATCCCGCAAAGTCGGAATCCGAATAACCAACCAAACTAAGACTAGTATCACTAGGATACCATAATCCGGTGTCAATTGTTCCTTTAAGATATTTAAAAATATGTTTGACCGCGGATAGGTGTGATTCCTTAGGATTAGCTTGAAAACGGGCACACATGCATACACTAAACATAATATCCGGTCTAGATGTGGTAAGATATAGAAGACTACCTATCATGCCTCTATATTTACTAACATCAACCGGTGTACCTTGTTCATCCTTGTCTAGGTAGCATGATGTGCTCATGGGAGTGTATGCTTCTTTGCATTTGTCCATTCCGAATTTTCCAAGGAGCTCCTTGCAATATTTTCCTTGATGCACAAAAATCCCCTCCTTGACTTGCTTGATTTGAAGTCCTAGGAAGAACTTGAGCTCCCCCATCATGGACATCTCAAATTCCTTTTTCATCAAATTAGAGAACTTGCTACACAAGGACACGTTAGTGGCACCAAAGATAATATCATCTACATATATTTGCACTAACAAAATGTCCTTTTTGGTTTTATAGATGAATAGGGTATTATCAACCTTTCCTCTTTGAAAGTCATTTTCTAATAAAAAGGTACTTAATCGATCATACCAAGCTCTAGGAGATTGTTTTAATCCATAAAGAGCCTTTTTCAATTTATAAACATGGTTTGGAAATTCATGACTTTCAAAACCGGGTGGTTGCTTAACATACACTTCTTCATTTATGAAACCATTCAAGAAAGCACTCTTGACATCCATTTGATAAAGAGTAAATTTCATAATTGATGCAAAGGTAAGCAAGATTCGGATTGCCTCAAGGCGTGCAACCGGAGCAAAGGTCTCATCATAATCAACACCTTCCTCTTGGTTGTACCCTTGGGCAACAAGTCTAGCTTCGTTTCTTATAATCAAACCCGATTCATCAAGTTTATTTCTATAAATCCATTTTAAACCAATTATGGTATGATCATCGGGTATAGGCACTAATTCCCAAACATCATTTCTAACAAATTGATTTAGTTCTTCTTGCATGGCCATAACCCAATGTTCATCCAAAATTGCTTCCTTAATTGAATTTGGTTCGATTTGAGAAACAAAGGAAACAAAATGACAAATATTTTGAATTGTCCTACGAGTTAATACTCCCTTTGAAAGGTCTCCTATGACATTGTCAATAGGGTGAGCTTTCACCGTTTTCCAAGCCGGATCAAGGTCATTTTTGACTTCTCCTTCATCCTTTAAAATCTCCTTCCCTTTTTCCTCTTTTGAAAACTCAAAACCTTCATCACAACCATCACTTAAAACACCATCTTCTTTCGAAGACTCATTAAAAACCACATGAATAGATTCTTCAATAGTCATAGTTCTTTTATTAAAAATTCTATATGCTTTACTATGTGAAGAATAACCCAAAAATATTCCCTCATCGGATTTGGAGTCAAATTTTCCAAGATGATCTTTTCCATTATTTAGCACATAAACTTTGCATCCAAAAACATGAAAGTAGGATATATTTGGTTTTCTTCCTTTGTAAAGCTCATAGGGGGTTTTCTTGAGTATGGGCCTAATTAGAATTATATTCATGACATAGCAAGCCGTGTTAACGACATCGGCCCAAAAATAATGAGGTACTTGAGAATCATTTAGCATGGTTCTTGCAAGTTCCTCTAACACCCTATTTTTCCGCTCTACCACTCCATTTTGTTCCGGAGTTCTTGGTGCGGAATATTGGTGTTCAATACCATGTTTATCACAAAATCTATCAAACTTGTAGTTTTCAAATTCACCACCATGGTCGGTTCTAATAGTAATTACTTTTTGGTTTACTTGGTTTTGCACAAGTTTAACATGGCGTTTAAAAGATTTGTAGGTCTCACTCTTTGCACTTAAAAATAATGTCCATGTAAATCTAGAAAAGTCATCAACAATCACCAAACCATAGTAGTTGCCACCAAAGCTTTTTACTTGAGAAGGTCCAAACAAGTCCATATGAAGCATTTCTAATGGTCTTGTTGTGGACACATCATTTTTAGAACCAAAATGGTTTTTGGTGTGCTTGCACTTCTTACAAGGAGTACAATCACCTTCAATTTTAAAATCTAGCTTTGGTAATCCAACTACTAAGTCTTTTGATTGTAGTTTCTTTAATTGATTTACATTAATGTGAGCGGTTCTACCGTGCCATAACCAAGTGTCACTCTCTTTGCTAACTAGACAAGTAGAAACCAAAGAGGTGATATTGTTTAATTCAACCAAGTAAGTATTATTAGACCTTTTGCCAACAAATTTGATAGATTCATCTTTGTCACTTTTTATGAGACATTGGGTAGAGGTAAATAATACATGGTTACCAATATCACAAAGTTGACTAATGCTCAAAAGATTGTGTTCTAATCCTTGAACATAAAGTACATTATCAATAACCAAGTTGGAAGAATTACCGACTTTACCAATCCCAAGAATTTTGCCTTTGTTGTTGTCTCCATAAGTGACATATCCACCTTCTTGAGGAGTAAGCTCTATGAAGTTCCGCTTATCTCCCGTCATGTGCCTTGAACATCCACTATCAAGATACCACGGTTTCTTTTCGGTTCTAAGGCACACCTACAAGACACAATCATTTTCTCATTTTGGGTACCCAAATTATGTTGGGTCCCTTTGGGTTAGCTTTTGGTGCTTCTTCCTTTTTAATCCAAACATAAGTGCCCTTTTGAATTTCAAAATGTTTTATGTGGAACCTATTGTTTGTATGTCCAAACTTTCCACAATAAAAGCAAGTTGGTTTCTTTGTATAATCAATTTTAGAAAATGAACCAACCTTTTTATTGTCCTTTTTCTTATGGACATATCCCAAACCGGTTTTGTTTGAATAATTTCTTTGAGAATTAATTATCCGGTCTAGGTTTCTATCACTATTTGATATTGTGAGTTTGTGTTTCAAATCTTTTATTTCATTTTCAAGAAAGTCACATTTCTCACAATGAGTGATAGTTTCCTTAGGATTTGCACAATCACAAATATGACTAGAGCTAGCAAGTTCTAAGGATGCATTTTGGAGTTTCAAATCATTTATGTATTTTTCCAATTCATTGATTTCTTTTTGATACTCCAAAATTTTCTTTCCTTTTTCCTTGTTAACCTTAGCTAGTTTTTCGAATTGTGTCAACATTTCATTATACTCATTGAGCAAATCATCATAAGGAATAGAGGAAGAGGAAAAGCTAGAACTTTGAGATGATACCTCATCCTCATTTTCACTCTTGGCACTTGAGGCTTCATTGTTGCTTCTAGCCATGGGACATAGATTTGCAACTTTATCATCCGTGCTACTTGATGATGAGTTTGCTTCCTTCTCCGGTGCATCCCACACAATGTAAGCTCTCTTGCCTTTTCCCTCTTGGGTCTTCTTTTCACTCTTTCTCAAGTATGTAGGACATTCCATCCTTATATGTCCAATGCCTCCACATTCATGACACTTCACTACATCACTTGAAGTCTTGTTCTTTGATTTTTGTTCCTTGGGTCTTCTATCTCTTGATGATGAGCCACTCTTCTTACCCTTGAGGAATTTATTGAATCTTTTTGCAAATAATCCAATTTCCTCCTCATTGAGTGCATGATCGGAGTTCTCACTTGTAGAGTCATCTTCAACCTCTTTTACAACTTTGGTTGAGGCCTTGAGAGAGATGCTCTTCTTCTTTTTGTCCAACTCCTCATGTGAGCTAAGTCTTGATAGATCAATCTCATGTTCCTTGAGCTTCCCAAACAAGGTTGCCAAGTCCATAGTGTTCAAATCCTTGGACTCCTTGATGGCGGTGACCTTTGGTTGCCATTTTCTATCAAGGCATCTCAAAATTTTGTGAGTAGTTTCACCATCACGAAATTGCTTTCCTAGAGAAATCAAGTGACTAATGATATGTGAAAACCTCTTTTGTAAGTCATCAATAGATTCATTCGGGAACATGTGAAATAATTCATATTCATGTGTTAAAGAATTTAATCTAGCATTTCTTACTTCACTTGTTCCTTCATGTGTGACTTCCAAAGTGTCCCACATTTCCTTAGCCGACTTGCATTGAGAAACTCGATAAAATTCATCATGGGATAAAACGGAGAAGATGATGTTCTTAGCTTTTAAATCATAGGATACTTTCTTTTTATCATCATCACTCCAACTTTTCCTAGGAATTTCAACGACTTCCCCATTTATCATATGTCTAGGAATATATGGACCATGCTCTATTGCATCCCAAATATCGGTGTCTATTGCTTCAATAAAAACTCTCATCCGAACCTTCCAATAAGCATACCCTTCACCATTAAAGAATGGAGGGCGGTTTATTGAAGAGGATCCTTCTTGATAATTGCTAGAGCCCATAGTTTCCAAAGGATCTTTTCGAAAAAGCTTTTACGCTCAATCTTTCGACCGAGCTCTGATACCACTTGTTGGAAACCAACAAGTGGGCTTAGCAATTACTAGAGGGGGGGTGAATAGTAATATGAATGCAACAGTGACTAATTTTCGGTGCAATTAAAAGATAATTGATCAAAAGCTTGATTTTCTGAAACTGGGCAATTTACTCGAGTGATTTTAAGAACACTCGAGTGAAAACCTACGAAATACTCGAGTGATTTGGAAAACACTCGAGTGTTTTATGCAGAACAGAAAAATTCAGTTTCAGAGAAATTTAGCCAAATGATTCAATATCTTAAAGACTAGGCAAGAGCTGATATTAATCAAAGTAGAGGGCAATTAAATGAAGGTATAACAAGTTGAAAACAATTTAATTGCTACCAATTTCTACTTGAATTGTAAAAGCCCCTTTCTAGAGAACTTAGGGTTTGGTTTTTCTTGAAATCTAAGAAAGCTATAAAGAGACAGACAACACCAATTTATCCTGGTTCACACTTAATCTAGAGTGCTAATCCAGTCCCCCTAATCAACTTAGGAGTTTCTACTAGTAATCAAATTGTTAGAAATTACAAGGCTAAATTGAGATTCCTCACTCAATCCTAACCCTTTTCAAGAGTGTACCAAACTCTTGAAATTTCTACCCCAACTTGATTTGGTGATGAAGAGTCACTTCTTCTTTTGCTCCTTGGAACCTCCAAGAGCTCCACCAAAGCTAAGAACCTCTTAGCCCTTGCTTGAGAACCTCTCAAGTCTTGAATGAACCTAAGATCCACTTAGGTACACTTGGTTACCAACCAAGATTTTTAGAACAAGAAGTGTATGAGTGTTTGAGAATTGTACAACAAATAATTCTCTTACAATTAAAGCACACTCTCTTAACTTACTAAGACAATAATAAAGATGAATGCTTGGTTGAGTTTAGAGAGAGAAAAGATTTTAACACTTGAGAGAGATAGAAAATCAATGAAAGAGTATTGGCTTGTTATTCTAAATGAGGTCAACACTTCAGAATATAAGTGAGGGGACAAAAGGGAAGGAAAAACCAAGTTATTCTCCCTTTTTTGTCCTCTTCTAACGTTTAGAAAAATTGCTGTCAGACCCAAAACACTCGAGTCTTTTTGAAAACACTCGAGTGTTTTGGTCAACTCTGATAGGGTTGCCTTTTTACTTTATCCAACGGCTATATTACTGAAAATTCATAAATCACTCGAGTGTTTTGAGAATCACTCGAGTGAATTGCTTAATGTTGGAAAAATTAAGTTTTTCTAACATTGTTTTCAATTCTCTCTTCAAGCCTAATTGGTTTTAATCTCAACCTTTCATGCATAATTATCATGTGACCTTATGTGAGAATAAAAACCTAAACTACCCACTCTCATAAATAAAATAAAATACATTAAAATTAAATGAGAATGAATAAATAACTAAGCACTTGATCTTCTTTAATGTTGCGCTTGCATTCTTCACTTTAAGTCCATAATTTAATTACATTGTCATCATCAAAATTAATCCGCCTTAATCGGAGACTTATTTTACATAGGGTTCCTCACCCTTGAGTGATATTTTTGAGGTCCTAACAAACGGTCGAACCAAGTAGTGTGCGGGGCGCTCTGCGTGTAATTGGTCGAACTCAATTGAAGATCAATGGAACTCTGAAGCGGGTCGCTTGGGGATTGGACGTAGTTCTTTCGTTGGAAAGACTGAACCAATATAAAAATTGGTTTACGTTTCTCTTTCCCTTATCTCTTTAATTTTCGCTACGCGTACTCATTTTGATTTATTGTCGCGTTTTTATTTTAATATTATTGTGCTTCCGCTCGTTTTCGTCATATTCTTAATTCGTCTCCGTCTCAAAAATATTTTTATATCAAACTCATTCGTATGATTTTCAATAACGTTAATAAAACTCGATTCACCCTCCTCCCTCTCTCAAAATTTTGAAGCCAATTCTAACATAATTGTGGTATAGGTAAATTATTTACTTTACACCTTCAAAGGTAATGATAATCGTAGTTACTTGTTTTACATTACCTACATCAAAGATACTTCAATAAAAATAATTAATTGATTTACACCCTCATAAATTGATACGTCAAATATAATTTAGTGAAATTAGAATTTATGATTTTTTTTTAAAAAAAATAATTTTAAAAACTTATAGCATATATGAAAATTAAAAAAACGTAATATATGTTTATTTATTACTTATTAACAAAAGATCTTTAAATGTAAATAAAAAATAAGTTCATTAATGAGATTTATATTTGCAAATTCATTAAATTTATACATGTTACTTGCATAACAAGTTACAGATACACCAAATTATTCAATTAACACATAATGCACCCAAACATAATGTATTTTTTTTAGCCAAAACCATGAAAACATCTGATATACTACTTCATGTACCATCAACCAATAAGTGATACATGGTTTTGATATTGGATAACATTGTTAGTCCCTAAAAACAATGATAAAGAATTATAAAAAAATTAATTTTTTTTATCAGGAAATGCTATATTTAATGAATAATTATTTTTATTAAAATGATATATTTTGTTTGGGTACGGGCCTAAATTTTTGTTAATTGTCAAATATAATATTTTTTAATTCATACCTATTCCTACCGATTACAAAGTTATAGCACCAATTATGCTCGAACTTTAGAATAATATTTGAGGAGTACATGTTCCGTTATCAAATCATTCACCTAATACCAACAAGCTGTTAGTGCAGTAGTATCAGAGACTAAACTTGGTAGGGCGAACCACGGTTCGGTCCCTCGCAACAATGTTGGGAGAGAAATAAAACCTTAATCCCGGGATCCCCCTCGAACTGGATTAGTCGGCCCAGTGGCCGTATATCAGGATGCAAACCCAAAAAAAAAAAAATCATTCACCTAATTAATAAAGTACAACATAATATAATATTATCCTATTGTCATTATATATCACCTAACTGGAATCTTTTTTTCTTTTGGTATTCTGCTGGTCCTTTTTTATTGTCTCGATCAAATGATTAAAAGAAATTTACTCAAGAAAGAAGACAATTTCAGCACAAGAAAGTACACTAGATTTGAATATGGCCACTTGATATTCTTAAAGTTTTGCAAAAGCTATTACTTTACCCTCTCCGGTAATTATGAACGGAAAAAACTACCAATTAGGAACCCTTACTTTGCGTCCTGATCAAAGAATGATGATGAAATATACAACTTCAAAAGAAATGATGAGTAGATTTATAGCTGTATTTTATTTCGACCTTTATACTTTTATAACCTTTTTTTTTTTTCATTTCTTTTTGGCAAAACTACTAGATTGGTCATGTAAGTTATTTTTTGGTTGCGATTTTGTCCCTTAACTTTTTTCGTTTCAAATAAATCCGAAAGTTTGTAACTTGTTTCAAATAAATTCTTCCATCCAATTTTGTCTTAACAACGTTAATAAGAGCCTCCTATGTGACAACCATTGGTCTTACGTGGCTAAAACTCAACGTTACACCCCCAAAATATGTCATATAAGGCCAAAAGAGAAAACCAAAATAGTTAGGGATAACCCAATAAGCTTCTATTTTGGCCACATACGACATCGTTTTGGGGTGTAACGTTGAGTTTTAACCTTGTAAGACCATTGGTTGCTACGTAGGAGGCTCCCATTAACGGTGTTAAGATAGAATTTGACAGAAAGATTTATTTGAAACAAGTTACCAACTTTTGGATTTATTTGAAACGAAAAAAAGTTAAGGGACGAAATCGCAACCAAAAAATAACTTACAAGACCAATCTAATAGTTTTGCCTTTTTTTTTTCATATCACACTATCAATTAAAGATTTTGATTGGCTTTGTAGTCAATTTTATTTTGAGTAATTAGTCATATTGGTCCCTGAAAGTGTCACCATCAATCATTTTAGTCCCCCAGAGATCATAAATACACGTTTAGTCCCTGAGGTTGTCTCACATCTGTTATTTTAGTCTCTCCGTCAATTGAGGTTAAGTAATGGAGTTAATTTTTCTGTCATTCATTTTGGTCCCTGAAACATGCATACATAATTCATTTTGGTCCTTTTTAAATTGACAATTAATTTAATTTAATCCCAGAAAAATATTTTTTGGCCTTTTACAATTCCAATGCATAAACAAATTTTTCTTTTCAACTCTAACCGTTATTTCAATCATTTCTCTTATTCATCATCAATTCCACTTTTATCAACTCTCTCATCTCTAAACTACTACTCCCTCCGTTTCACTTTAAGTGTCTTTTTAACATCAAAATTTTGTTTCAAAATAAGTGTCTTTCTACCAAATCTAGGCAACATTTAATACTTTTTCCTTATTTACCCTTACATTTAACATTGATTTAGTTTTGAAATTTGTAATACTAGTAATGATGCATTGACAAAATAAAAATATTAAATAGGGGTATTTTTGACAAAATACACATAAAACTTACAATAATCATCATAATCAACATTTTCTTAATCTATGTGCAAAAGTCCAAAAAGATACTTATAGTGAAACGGAGGGAGTATACATTAATTAAATTAAATATTACTACAATTTTCAATAAGGATTAAATAGGGGCATTTTAGACAAAATACAAATAAATAGAAAGGACTAAATTGAATTATGTATGGATGTTTCAGAGATTAAATTGAATTAATTGACAATTTAAAAAAGTCCAAATTGAATTATGTATGCTTGTTTCATGGACCAAAATGAATTATGTATGCATGTTTCAGGGACCAAAATGAATGACGGAAAAATTAACTCCGTTACTTAACCCCAATCGAGGAGGGACTAAAATGACTGACGTGAGACTCTCTCAGGGACTAAACGTGTATTTAAGATCTCTGAGGGACTGAAATGACTAATGGTCACACTCTCAGAACCAAAATGACTAATTACTCATTTTCTTTTATTTGAGGTAATTTTTTGTTTTTATTTATTTGTCTTATTTAAAAGTTTTAGAGTGTAATAAATATATGGAGGCTAGCACAGATAGTAAGGGATCTGCTGCTATTTAAGCATGTGGTTGTGAGTTTGATCCCCGACTCTTGCGAATGTAAGAGGCTTCGCTGGAAGACTAGCCCCCAAAAGGGTCCGACAATGTCAAAAGGATTAGTCACTTAGTTGCGCAAGTGGATACCTTGAGAAACAAAAAATGAGTATTGATTTACATAACTAGTTAGTACAAAAAAAATAACGATTATAAAAAAAAAAGAAAATATATGCTATATAAAAACATAATTAATTTATTAAAAATTAAAGTAATTATTATATTTTTAAAAAACGTGGTTTTTAAAAATTAAAAATTAAAGTAGTTATTACTTATTTAACAAACAAATAAATAAAAACGGATGAAGTAAATTTTTAAAGGAAAAAGATAAATGGACTAAGTGATACCATGTAAATATTTATATTTAGCAAAATCAGGGGGTCATGGCTCTCCCTTCGTCCTCTCAAATCTCTGCCACTGGTTGTAATACACGGATAAAAAAAATTAAATTAATTAATATATCTATCCAAGTTAAATATTTTTTCTTCCTTTGCCGTTTACCATCTCAATATATATAATATTAATATCAGTTATGAATTTTACAGGAACCTAACACATTCAAAAACAAAGATATAATTATAATAGTCACAATTAATGTTATCTTGATTTTTTAATAGAATATTTGTAAATGAAACAATGTAGCTACTATGCTACCATCTTTCTCCACTCCATCCTTCATGCATATGGGAGTATCACTAGGAGAGGTGGCTTAGATGAAATCTAAATTTGAGGATCTTTCTGTTGAGTTTCAACAAAAGAATATTGAACAAGAAATGATGAAGAAAAAGATGAAGAAGTGAGAGCAAATGTGATGCAGGGCAGTTCCAGGACCTTGAGAACTTAAACAACTTTTTATTTGATTCAAGATCATGCCATACTGAAGAATCCTTCTCTCTTTCAAAAAGTGGAAAATGAGGAAGTTTTAATTAAGTTTTTAACTTTCTTTAAAGGTGTTGTAATAAGAGCCTAGGTTTCTACTCATTTTAGTTTGAACTTCTAAGTTTTGTATTATGATTATTCAAATTGTAATAGCTAGATTAGGATTAGGCCAACCATGAAGTTCTCAAGAGAAGCTCACGGTTTCAAGGCCAAGAGAATAATACATCATCAAGACAAATAAAGAGGCAATCAAAGATGTGTAATGAAGCTTGAGAAGTTACAAGAATTCAATGCATCAAACCGTCATCATTAGTTTAATTAATTCATGATTAATGCATTCAATGGACGATTACACGTTGAAGACTCCATCAATTCAGTCATAAAACCAAGGAGGTTACAAATTGAATCTAAAATTCATGAGGCATTCAATTTGTACGACCAAGCTTAAAGGCAAGGAGGGAGTTATGCTTCTCATCAACATTGGAGCATTGAATGAGAGAAGGAGGTTGCAAAGTTAATGCTTGGAAGGTTACACATTTAAAAATCCCATTAACCAAGCAATCATGAAATCATTTAAAGAGAGGAAGTTACAAAATTCAGTCTCTTCATCAATTCGGTTTAATGAAGGAGTTATGAAGACAAACAGTTCCATCATGAAAACCAACATAAATGAAGAACTAATGCTAGCTTGAAGGGAGTTACAAAGTTAATTCTCATCATAATGCATTAAATGATTTTGATTACACAATTAATGGCCATAAAATAATATCATCATTGCTATCATCAAGGCCATCAATAAGGTGCATCAATGAGGTGGAGGTTACAAGAGCTCAAGGACCATCATCTTTTCATCACTCATGATTCATGGCCAAAAACTTGGATCCATCAAGAGTAATAAGCTTCGTTTAAATGGTCATCATGTGTAATCAAAGTGTAACGTCCATGAGCATGATTAGTGTCATCATTTAGGCTTTATTATGTAACTCCCATCCCTTATTCCCTAGTTAATTTTGTACGACTGAGATAAATGTGGATTGGTGTTTGTAATCTCCATATAAGGAGCTTTGTTGGAAGGAATAAGACAGTTTTGATGTTTGTCAAATTCTCACGTTTTTCCTTAGAGAGTGATTCTCTGCTTAGTGGTTGGACGAAGGGCTCTCTTTGTGTGATGCAAATTGAGTAACCAAGGTTTATCCTTGAATCAATTCAAGGTGGCACCTCCCTTCATTATCGTTGTTCTTCTTTTATATCTTCTCAATTCAGTCTTTCTCTCCATCTCTTGTTTTCATGTTCAATTTCTTTTGTAGAACACAGAATATGACTTAAAGTTTTAGAGCCAAGCATAACGAATTCATACATCCAATTCCTTGGGTGTATCAAAATGTTTAAGAAGATCATCGCTCTTAATAACTTGAAAGCATTAGAAGAAGATGACATTGGTGAAGACCAAATGGATAATAATGACTCATCCCGCTTATCAATTTATCTTTTAAAACAATGATTTGAGTATGTAATTTGTTTATGGATTTATGTAGTGATAGTGTTGCTAATTTGTTTTGGATTGTAGTTGAATATATTTTGTATTGTGACTTCTTACTTTACACATGGTAATATATGTGCTTTTCATTTTGGAGTATGCTAAAATGTTGATTGTTATTCGAATAGCTTTATCAAAAGGGTAACGCGCTAGAATTTTTTTTTTTAAAAATAGGATTTAAATTTAGAAACGAATTTTTAGAGTTTAGAAACAGAATGTTGTGCCGTTGGAGACTTGTGATTGTTGCTTATTACAGACGGATTTTATTGACCTATTCTTGTCTCTGTTTAGAGATTGATTTTTGTGGTGTAAAGATGGATTTTTGCGTCTCTTGAGAGTTGTGTCAGTTTTTTATTAGAGACGGATTATCCGAAATTTTTCTGTCACTGTTGGAGACGAAATGGAAATGCATTATTTGTATAGAGACAATTTTTTTTTTTGCGATACCATTTTCAGAGACGGGCCATTTTCCATCTCTAAGGCTGTTAGAGATGGATTTTTCCTTTTTTAGAGATAGATTTACTTTCGTCTCTCTAAATCAGACTTTTCTAGTAGTGCCTAAAAGTAGTAAAAAGTCATCGAAATGTGTATATATATATATATATAATTTCTGTATTCTTAGAGACAAAATGATGTGCACACACTTGTCATTTTTTTTTTGTTCTAATAATCTTAATAAGTATCCTTTGTTAGCAAGACCCTATATTTATTTATAATTATATATTGTAAATTTTTATTATTCTCAAGTACCCAAGTACCCATTAATCACAAGATGTAGAGGATTAACCCTAAGATATAGAAAACCATATCATTTTACTAGTATTCCATATCTTTTGTCACATCTTCAATTATTATAGGCTTAATTGAGTTAATAGCCCTTGAAAGTTGAGCGAATTTTGGTTTTAGTCCCTATATTTTTTTTTACTAGTCAAGATCCTTAATAATTCAAATCTTTTGGTTTTAGTCTCTGGTGTTAAAAAAACAATAGCTCTGGAATTTGAACCCCGCATTTTAGCCAGGAACCCCATTTTTAATATGAAAAGTCCAAAATGCCCTTTATTAAAAAATTATTAGATTATGAACCCCAAAAATTATCCTTGACCCCCCCTCTTTCCCCTTCTTCTTCCTTTCTCAGCCCAACCCGTTGCCCCCCTCCTCTCTTCTCCATCTCTTCCATCTTTCTTCCTCTCTTCTCCACCCCTCCACCATAGCAGCATCCACCCTCAACTGGATTCTTTCCCTTCGCTGGTGGAAGCTTCCGGAACTCCTCGCAATCATCGAGGACAAGGTTCATGTGGCAGTTGAAGGCCATGAACTTTCCAACGAGCTGATGGTCGTCCTGGATCGTGACGTGCATGCGGTAATTGATGAATTGAAGGATCTTCGAACTCTTTGACATCAGCATTGTGAAGAGATGAAGCAGCTTCTAAATATGAAAATCAAAAACTAGGGTTCGTTCGAGAAAGAGAACAAGTGCAATTATGAGAGTGGTGAGTGGTGGTGGTGGTGGTGGTTAGGCTTATGGTGGTGGCGGTGTTGATAGGTGATGGTGGTGTTGTGGCTGGTTGTTATGGGTGGCAGCCTCACCAATGGCGGCAAAGAAAATAGGGAGAGAGGGTGGCGACCTCGTTGATGAAGGGGAAAGAAGAAGAAGGAAGGGGATTTAGGGTTTTAAAGTGGGAGGTGTATTTATGGAATAAAAAAGAAAAATGAGATTCTTGGCTAAAATGTGGCTAACGATAGATCACATCATCTTGCCACATGTATAATTGATGTGGATGACTGGGCATGTCCAACAAAAATAGAAAAAAAGCATACGCACAATCGGCCCACTAGCCTCTAGCCCAACAACCTTGATTTAACATTCGAGTATATAAATGTTTTTCCTTACCATAAAATTGTCCATGTGGAACTTGTAAAGATAGATAGAAAAACGTGAAGCAAAATAATATGCAGCTCTTATCCCTGCACACAATAATAAATACTCCATTAATTTGGTTGTTTGATCTAGTACTGTTGATTCAGTGATTACTATTAATGAGTACCAATACCAACATGTGCCTTATCAAGAGGAGCTGAAGTATCCCTTACCAACTTTGAAGGGCTATTAACTTTGAAAATATTGCATTGGTTCCTTACTGTGAGTAGTATTGTTGTTAGCAATCATCTTTTTCTAATAACTAGTGCTTCTACAAATTGAGTGGAAGACACAAGCAAGTAACATATATGCTGAATCATTTGATTGGACCTGTAGTGGAATGTAGTAGTTGATGGACAAGATACAGTATGTCCACTCGGTCCTGTGAAGGGGATGGAGCTATTTAGAATAATGTGCTTTAGGTTGATTCAAAGAAGAGCTACATATTGTTTTGCTTCATGTTTTTCTATCTTGAGTGTGAGAAATCACATCATTGATAAGGAAAATTGCTAAGTATTATATACTAACCCAAGTGATAAGGATATGTTCTCGGGGCGTGCTTGATACACCTTAATAGTGGCTTATTAGTCACATTAGTCATTCTCTTCAGTTTGCTCTGCAGAACTTCTTTCACCTCTTTATTTTTGGAAGTCCCACATCATTTGTTCACTCAGTGCCATCTCACGTTCCACTTGGACACGTGACAAGTTGATGTGGTCTACTGTTGGCTGCATTAGTAGTTAACGGTTTTTTTCCCAATGACAGGGACTAGAATCAAAAGATTTGAATTTTTAAGGATATTGTCGGGTAAACAAAAGGGAATAAATTCAAAGTTCGCTCAACTTACATGGACTATCAACTTAATTAAGCCCCACTTCCAAGGACTAGCTCAACTTCCCCACTAGTTTGCCCTCTTTCATTTATGATTGGAAGAAAGTTAGTTTACTTCCAACGTTCCTGAGCTTCAATATATCAAAACTATCCCACACACATCCAATTTTCATAATCACAACCTTCGTGGTTAGATCTGCAAATTGACTTTGTTTGTGTCAAGGTTTCACAACCTCTTCAACTCGTGTCTTAGTGTTTGAGTTCATCCCCTACGTCATTACAACCTTCATTGGTGGCATTTTTCCATGCCTAATCTTTCATTTGGCCATGTCGCAATGTACGTTAGCAGTGTGCTAACATGCACACATAAAGAGAAAAGGGAAGCTAGGTTAACCATCACATCCCTTTAATATAATATTATTATTTTTAGTATTATCATTATCATTATTATCTAAAGCATGGATCTCATTTTCATGTGGTTCTTAATTCTCCTTTATCACTTAATAATCAACTCTCAACTCATTCTCACAATTGATAATATCAACTTTCACAAATACATGGGCTCCTGTATGCCATTGTCGCCATCATACTTGTTTGAAAGTCTTAATATACAATTGGCTTTTTAATAGGCTTGTAAGTGTAATAGACATTAAAATAGGACAAACCTAGGCTTAAAATAAAGTTGTCATAAGTAAATAAATCATGCTTAGACCTAAAAAAGCCTCTAAATGAAAAAAAAGCCAATCTTATACCTAAAAAAACGGTGTTAATAAAATGTCCTACCCCAACCTATTTCCATCCCTACTTGAGTTAATGATTGATAGACAAACGAATGATGTATGATCCATTAATGATGTAAAACATTTACGCTATTAATGCACTAACCTGGATTTTAAAAGCTCTTTTCAAGCAGCCAATAGCACACGTTCCATCCCTGAACAAAAAATAGATAAAGGAAAACAAATACGCAGTCTCACAAGCTGCAGAAAATTAATTTTTATTGCAGTAGAATTTCATTTAGATCACAATATCACTAAAGCTAATATTGTAAGGAACGGAGGCATGAACATACAACATGGAACTACTACCAAATCTATCATCACATAGATCATGTACATATCAAATGTCATTCTTAACGAGATCCCTACACTCGAAAAAGGGTACTTAATAACAATGACGGAATTTTCTCAAGGTGAATTTTTTCTAGCAAGTGTTCATCTCAAAATTTCAACTGACATGGAGGAGTTCATCTCGTTCAGTATGCGGTAGTATCTATTATGCTCTGACGTGTTTTTGAAGCCAGGAAGGAAATCTACAAAGAATCTTAGAACTGCAGCAAGATGTTGGGAGTCATTGGAAACAAATGCAGCTTCTAAGAACAATGATGGACGGATGGTATCCACCTGAAAATCATTTTCACACTAGTTAGCTTTGAAGTTTAAAAATTTGAACAAAATCATTAACACTATCCTGGCAATACTGTCATGTTTACCTATACACTCATCTCTACAGTACATCTATGATTGAAGCAGATTTTATGGTCTGGCTTTTGACTTTTGTGCATCAGATAAATTCCACAACAATTTACCTCAACTAGCAACATAATATTTACAAGATATACTATTTTGAAATTACATTGTTATTCTGTTTGTCACAAGCTCATAAATTAAATAACTACCCTAACAATTACCTAAGCAACTATGAGAACAGTGATCTCCTCAATCACACCAATAAATTTACATTCATCTTATCATCATAAATAGTTTCTAAGTGAAATTTGAATTAAATGACAACTTTGGTCAAGGTGACGAAACCTTGGCCAGTTTCCTTCCAATAAAATCCTACCAATACACTAAAAGCGTAGCTCTCTTTTGCTAGAGGAGTTAGGCTCCCTTTGCAAGGTGGTATCCTTTTCCTCGCTATTATGTTCATCTTCCCAGGAAAGCACTTAGGCGAAGCGTAGAAGATTTCTATCTGTAAGGGGTCTGCAGCTCTCTAGGGAATCCAGAGGTGCCCAAACACTACCTTTTGTAAGGAAGTTCAACTTAGTTATAGTGTGTAAACTGTAAACACAGCTACATTTTTCAGCAAAGATCTACCTTTCTCCACATGCCAGAAATAAAAATTTATCCTGAGATTTCCATAATCTTCCTGCTCTTCTAATTACTTAATTTTAAACACTACATAATCAAGTCCTATACCAGGAGTCAGTACAGAAGAAATTACCCTGTACTTCCTTGCATATCGTAAGGCTTCAAGGTAGTATCCATCTTGCACTAGCATCAATACATAATCATGATGCAAACCAAGCTGTCTCAGCATGTCTAGACCAAGCTTCCTAGTTTGAATATTCTGACGACCAGACTCAAGGAGTTGTAATGCAACTTCCTTAGAGGGCTCTAAAATCTGTAACAAAAAATGTTTGGTTTCAGAATCAAATTAATCATAATTTAGCATATAAAGGCTCCCACCTTCACAATAATAATAGGAAGTTCAGTAACCTTGTTCATGACAAACAACCCAAGCTCTGCATATCGTTCGTTGCGAACCAGAAGTTGAATTATCAATACATATATATTAGGGAGTACTCGAATCTTTTCCACATTTGCACTGCAACAATTAATAAAGAGCATTGAGGGGCACTGATTCAAAAGGTTTACGATTAGATCAAGAAAAAGATAATAGCATATTTAGGTCTCTGAATTTCCATCCACCATTACAAAGTGGATACATGGTCCAACTGATCAAACAGGTTTACATAATATCCTAAATCAAGCCCTTAGTTGGCTTAGGTTATCGAGCTGAAACACATTAGGAAGTTGGAAACTGTTTTCTGTTGTGTTTACTTCATTGTTTACAAAAGTACAATATCTATTATAAATGATATCGTAGGTTATAAAATCACAAAATGCAATGCTTTCTGTCCTTGCAACAATTTAGAACCTGAAAGCAAAATAATCACAAGGAATGCCTTGGCTGACAATTGAATAGTAATAACTAATTGCAAAGTGTAATGCACATATTGCATGTTCTAACAGTGGTAGTGGTGGAGTTGAAAGCTTTACACAATTGAATTCCTTTTTACTGTTTTGTTGATATATTCTTCACAACAATCATCATGATATACTAGTCAATATTAAATAGTATTTTCATGATTATTTGGAACAAAAGGTAATAATAAAAAGTAGTTAAACTATGTTATTTACAATCAACTGTGACTGTTGATTTAACTTCTCTTGTGATTTTGTGCTAATACCATAAAAGCTTCATAGGTAAAAAATAGATTTTACTAAAATGCATGACTGGTATAAAAATCTTGATTACAATAATTTGATTAGTTAGTGTGAAAATATTGACATTTAAGTTACTCATGTAATTATTTCATTGTCCACCAACGGCATACCGAATAATTATTATTTACTAAAATATATCTTGTATTTGAATTATGTGGCTTTCATTACTGGTAGAGGATCAAACTTAAATCCATTAATAACAAGAGAGCAAATATATGGATGATTTTAATTACTCTGTAGGTCCCCTATACTTTTGGGGAAATCCCATGTCCTTGAACTAAAAAAGTTTGAAATTATGACCCTGAACACAGAAAATTTGTAATTGGTTTCGAAGAACACTCTTCTGTTAGGGTTCTGGAAAGTGATTCACCAATTTGTCATTTGTGGGTCCCTGAACTTCGTGGAAAACACAAGTCCCTATACTTTTTGGCAACCCTAAGGAAAAAGTGTACGAGGGACCCAATTTTCAACGAATTCAGGGACAAAATTACTATTTATTTATTTATTTATTTTGTTTAAGAACCAACTAGAGTTTCCCCAAAAAGTACAAGGAACTACAGGGCAATTTAACCTATATGGAATATTTTCAGAGCCAAAATAAAGAGTAATAGCACACCTATGAAGGAACTCGATAATGATAGCAACCAAGTAAGAAGGATCTCCGATCATCTCTTCATCGACAGGAGAAAAGACAAAGCTGTACATCTCATCTGGTGAAATTGCAGCAGAAGTAAGTTGGGATTCCTCTTGCTGTGATTGCAAAGATGTTTGCACAGCATAAGCACTATAAGCTTCAGCACTCGAGGAGTTCTCATTGTTCACTTTACCCCCAACTAGGGCCTCCTTTGAATTTGTAGACTCAGACTCATCCTCAGATTCCAGACTTGAAACAGTCGAAGCTTTATTCAACAATCCACTTCCTATTCCTGCGGTAGATCCATGTACAATTGATTTTCCAATTGTATCTGTTCCTATAGCAGATGCTTCAGCACCTGCATTTTGTACACCAGTAGCTGACATCTTCTCTGGTTTCAGTCCCTTAGGATGGCTACAAGTTTTAATTGAATGCGAGTACGAGGTGACTAGTACATGTATAGCCCTGGCAACCATATATACAGGCCTACGCTCAAGAATAAGTGTACGTATCATGCCCAAGCACAACTGTTTAGCCTGAAAAGGTAGCAATGAGGTGAAGCTTTTAAAAATCAATTGAATCCAATGTCACGCAACCAAACAAGCCTAGGAGAAAATGCTATTAATAACCATCAAAATAGATATTTCATGTAATATATGTTAAGTGTTAAAGTCCAAAATCAGTTTAGTAGATGACTGAAGAACCATTTTTAATGATTTCAGCAACCACCCTAGCCTACTTATCCTAATAATATAATATAATATCATTTATGTGAAGCAACTGAGTTTGGCAATTGTTTTGATGAAGAGAAAAGACAAAGAAGAAGAAGAAGAACAACAAGACTCAAAAACCAACACTTATAGAACTTGTACTTTACTGGTTATTTTACATTTCCTAGGTCCTTAAAATGTTTGCTTGAGTATGTCTAGGTTGGGTAGTGAATCTCAATTAACTAATTAATGAATAATCATGAAATGATTCATCAAAAAACCAACCTTTGAAAATGATGCATAAGGTTTCAAAATATTTTAAAACAAGTGCATGCATCATGAATTGGCTTAAGAATGGATTTAGAACTAATGTTTTTATATATAAGCCAAGTTACATTTGATAAGGTTAATTGATTGTCAAATTTCAACTTTGATAACCGGTTAACCAATGCCAATAAACGGTTATCGTTATTGAAAATTGTCAATGCTGTTAGTTATTGAAATCGATAACCGATTACCAGGAATTGGTAACCGATTATCAATCTTGAATTTGGTTAGAAATGTGTTTTAAAGGATACAATAATCAGTTATCATGATATTATCATGATATTGTAACCGACTATACAGATAGTTAAAGGCCAAAATCAGTTTTCTTAACAAACTAACTAATTAACTGACTTGACATATAAATACCCATTGTGAAAGTGTTTCATTAAGAGAGTTTTCATATTTCAAATTCACAGAAATACTTAAGCCATTATTTTTCAAGAAGAATCAAGAGAATTTTCATATTCATTCTTCTCATTCATTCTTGATCTCAATACTCATAATTGTTCATAGTTCATTGATTGAGATTCAATAATCCAGAGCTATTCATTAGAATTGTTATTACAGCAATATTAGGTGTTTCAAGAAGACAACACAATTGTTAAAGAGCAAGGAAATGAGGTGTGAGGTGTCACCAAAATCAAAAGTGTGTTAGGGGTAAGGCATCTCTTATTTAAGAGCAAGGAAATGAGATATCTTCTTAGTGGTAGTGGGAGTTTGTACAGAAAGGGTGAGGTATCCATTGTGAAGAGTGCTTGTCAAGTGAAATATCTTAAAAGCATGTTTGTACAAAACAATTTTCAAACACATAGTGGAGCAAATCTTCCAATCCAAAAGGGGAGGCCTAGGCGTAACTCTAAGTGGTTGGATAGTGAATCAAAATAAATCATTGTGTCGAATCTTCTATCCCTTCTTTTCTTTACGCTTTTGAATACTCATATGTTTTGCAATTTTTAAATTGTGTTAATATTTGTGTGAATATTCTATGAATCTTTGAACCTATGTTTAAATGCTTTAAAAGTGTCAAAGAATTCATAAAATTGTTTATCTAATTGGTTGGAGTTGATTGTCAACCAAGAAACAAATTTCTCGAAAGATTTGCTCTCAGCAAATTAGTTTTGTTAACCGATTAAGTGACCAGTTATTTGGATGTAATTTTTTACCATTAAACCAGTTATCAATTCCTGCAACCAGTTACGTAACCGATTAAACTGCCATTAACTTCCTTGTTTTTGAGCGAAATCGAAAATCGCTTAAAGTCACCACTAGACCTATTCCACCCCCACCCCCACCCCCGAGGTGCAGATTTGTTGATATTCAAATTGGTTTAAAGCTTAAAGTTTCTCTCAATTTCAAAGCTCCACAAAGCAAAGTGAAATTAAGTTTATCAAAGCGCAAAAATTGAGGAGGAGCATATTTCAAGAACAAATCTCAACACAAGTTTGTCATCATCAAAAACGAGAGATTCTGAAGCAAGTGAGCTTGGAAATTGTTTTCATGAAAACAAAAGAGAAATAACAACAATACTCAAAAGCCAACACTTATAGGACTTGTACTTTGCTGGTTATTTTACATTTCCTAGGTCCTTAAAATGTTTGCTTGGGTACAGTCTAAGTTGAGTAATGAATCTCAATTAATTAATTAATGAATAATCATGAAATGATTCATCAAAAAATCAATATTTGAAAATGATTCATAAGGTTTTCAAAATATTTTAAAACAAGTGCATGCATCATGAATTGGCTTAAGAATGGGCTTAGAACTTACTTTTTTATATATAAGTCAAGTTACATTTGATAAAATTAATTGATTGTCAAATTTCAACTTTGATAATAACTAGTTACCCAATATCAATAACAAGTTATCGTTATTGAATATCGTGAATGCTGTTAGTTATTGAAACCAATAACCGATTACCAAGAATTGATAACCAATTATCAGTCTTGAATTTAGTCAAAAATGTGTTTTAAAATAACACGATAACCGGTTATCAAGATATTGTAACCGATTATACTGACTGTTAAAGGCCAAAATCAATTTTCTTAACAAACTAACTCATTAACCGACTTGACATATAAATACCCATTATGAAAGTGTTTTATTAAGAAAGTTCTCATACTTCAAATTCACAGAAACAATTAAACCAGTATTTTTCAAGAAGAATCAAGAGAATTTTCATATTCATTCTTCTCATGCATTCTTCATCTCAATACTCATAATTGTTCGTAGTTCATTGATTGAGATTCAATAATCCAAAGCTATTCATTAGAGTTGTTATTATAGCAATATTAAATGTTTCAAGACAACACAATTGTTAAAGATTAAGGTGTGAGGTGTCACCAAAATCAAAAGCGTGTTAGGGATAAGGCATCTCCTATTCAAGAGAAAATATAGGAAGTGAGGTATCTTGGTGGTGATTGTTCATGAGGGATTTCAGGAAAATTGGGGAGTTTGTGTAGCAAGGATGAGGTGCCATTTGTGAAGAATGTTTGTCAAGTGAAGGATCTTGGAAGCATGTTTGTACAAAACAATTTTCAAAAACATAGTGAAGCAAATTTCCCAATCCAAAAGGGGAGGCCTGGACATACCTTTCATTGGTTGGAAAGTGAACCAGGATAAATCGTCGTGTTGAATCTTCTATCCTTTCTCCTTTTTACACTTTTGATTACTCATATGTTTTGCTATTTTTAAATTGGATTAATATTTGTGTGAATATTGTATGAATCATTGAACCTATGTTTAAATGCTTTAAAAGTGTCAAAGAATTCATAAATTTTATCTAATTGGTTGGAGTTGATTGTCAACCAAGAAACAAATTTCTTGAAAGATTTGCTCTCAGGAAATTGGTTTTGTTAATCAGTTAAGTAACCAGTTATTTGTGTGTAAATTTTGACCATTTAACTAGTTATCAATTCCTGTAATTAGTCGGGTAATGAATTAAACTGACACTTACTTTCTCGTTTTTAAGCTAAATTGAAAATCATTTAAAGTCACCATTACACCTATTCACCCCCCTCTAGGTGTATTATAGAGCCCTTATTATTTAACAATTTCCTTACAAGCCCAATTAAGAGTGGAATTTTTCCAAAATCACATTCCAAAATTCCAGCACAAGATACCTCAATAGAGGGATACAAGGGAATAGAATATTCTTATGCTTATCAAGAAAATTACAAGGCACCCAAATGAAAAGGTTTGATATGATTATATGGACAATATATGCAAACCAGTATAGGCAAACCAATATAACTTATCTAATAAATGCATATAAATCATTCTTATTCTCCGGGTACAAGATAGTCGTACTTTCTATTCTAACATATGAAGCACTGATACTTCGATTTGCCTCCCATATCTATGTCTGAG
This sequence comes from Crotalaria pallida, assembly GCA_037953625.1. NCBI lineage: Eukaryota > Viridiplantae > Streptophyta > Magnoliopsida > Fabales > Fabaceae > Crotalaria > Crotalaria pallida. Next base: position 34,455,513 of record CM075653.1, read on the forward strand.
ACTACACCGAAATGTATCCATAAAGTATCAAAATAATTTTTTTTAAATAAATAAATTATTAATCCGAAACTTTCCGTATACTCTCGATACTCTTAGAATATTTTTTGATGCCTTTGTAAACACTTGTGTAATGCATATAGAAGAGAGAATCAGAAATGCATGTGCATAAGAGATACGCTATTCCTTTCTTCCATTAATAAAAAATGTTAATTTGATTTATAAAAAAAATCCTAATAATGGTAAATGAGATTGATACTATTCCTGTTTGCATGCGATAGGCAATGATTTCTAATAACAATATAATTTTTTGTTTTATACTTTGTAATCTCTAAGAATTATGTTTTACACTTTGAACTTTGGAACAATAATATGTTTAGTTTGTTTTATAAATTTTTTGTACATATTTTAAAAACATATCATAAACGTTTCATATCTTATATTTATGGGAATTGATGCATTACCGTATCAGGTGCTTCATAGATTCTAACCTCTGAACTCTGAAGCATGGGTACTCCTATCTAGCTGTCGTACACGTACCCAGTACACCTTGGGTACTCCTGGATATATACCTGGTGCGTACCCAAACAAAAAAAATTAAAAAAAAAATTTGGGTACTTGAATGGGTACGTCTTGGTATTTAAATGGGTACGTACCCACAATGTGGTATGACTGAACATAATTTTTTTCCCAAACGATGTGTTTTGTTCACAAGATAAAACCATCTTTATTCAATATTTTTCAATTATCTTTTCTCACCCTCCGTCCCTCACTACGCTTGACTCCTCCACCGCTTGTTGTGCTTGACCCCCTCCACCTCTTGCGGTACCCCTCATTATGTTTCCCTCCTTCATTAGTTTAGTGCCTCCCTCTAAACTGTCTCCCCGGTCTCTGTTTCCCCTTTCTCTGTTTTGTTCTCTTACTAACTGGTTCTTTTGTTTTTCATGTTCTATAAATATTTCTCTGTTTTCTTTTTCTTTGTTGTGATGGAATAATGAATACTATCTTGATTTAAAACAGCAATAAAAAGTGGTTTGATGCTTATATTTTTTTTTGATTTTTTTTGCACACCAAGTGTTTAAACTAGTTTAGGAATTCAACCACTATTTTTTTCCTATTATGCACCGATTTTTTTTCCCTATTTTGTGTTATTTTTGGATGTTTTTGATTTTTTTATTAATTGTTACATAGTGCAAACATTGTAGATTGTGTTGTAGGAAATTATTAATTCCTATTAATTTCAATTTGTTGATTGTATTTTTATTTTTGCAATTTTTTATTTTTAAAATTTATATATAATTATATTTATAAATTAAATATATATAAGAACGTGCCCGTACCCTAATTTTTTTAAAATTGTCGTACCCCATACCCGTACCCGTACCCATACCGTACCCGTACCCATGCAAGATAGATTCTAACCTTTATCATAGCAAGGCAGGACTCAAAGGCCGATTCATTTCACGCTAGTTCTCATAACATCCATACATTATCTCCTTGTAAATTAAGGGATACTAATGCCCAAAGGGCCCCTAAATGACAAAAGATTTATTCTATTACTTTTAGACATGCTAAATGAATAATAGGTAAATTCAATTCAAGGACCACATATTTCTAAATCAAAAGTCACTATGAAAAGAAAAAAAAAACTGCCTACTTATTGCACTAATTATACTAATTACTATGGTTGGGATGAATAGAAAAACTGAACACACCAAGGCTATGAAAAGGAAGACTACGGGTGGCTAGTTATAGCAGGCAGACTTCATTGCATAATTTGCAATAATTATGCTAAAGCCAGGATGAAGCAAAGAAGATATATACTTATCAACTTGGTGCTTTTCTTTCTCGGATGCAAAGTCTGCAACATTTAAGTCATCTTACAGCAAGAAGATAAAACTTGTGACCTTTAGGAAACTAAAAGTCTACTTTTGGATTGAAATCAGGAATATTCAGGATATGTATGAATTAATTATCTAACTATTGGATATGCGTTGGCAGACACAAAATTTAAGGGGATCGATAAACATTTGAAATCGAAAATTCTAGGTACAACTAAGTGACTAACTACTGGGAAACTGACTTTGTTTGATTTAAAAAGAAACTGCAATCCTTGCACTATTGCTCCTCAAAGAATTGATCAATACAAAGCATTGCTACAAGGAAGGGGGGAAAGATACCTTGTTAGCTTCCAACTTCCGTTGCTGCAGGAACTCTAAAAATGTTGGGACCTCTGAACTACTAGCAGAAATAGCCTGTAAGGTAAGGTCATTCATGAAAAGAGCATACATTTGGTACTGATAGATAAAGAACAAATGTCCCCAAGAGCCAACTCAGTTGGTAGAGTTAAGGGACATGAAGTAGCCTGGAGACTGCGCTTTCAGCCCCTCCCCTAAAAAAGAAAAAAAATGTTTGCCTATAAAAAAAATAGATGATTGAACAAATAACTTACCTCTAAGTCTAAATGGAACTTCCATAATAACTTGTTGGCCACATCACATATGAAGTCAGGCACTAGGAAAGTCCATGTATCGGCATATATAACTGCTTCATGATTACTCACAACATTACCATCTGAACTCTCACTTTCCCTACCACTAGATTGAGAAGAAAACCCAGACCTGGGGAAATCCCTTAATAATAAAGGAAGTGGTGCAGATATTGGAGCCCGAGAATCTGTAAACAGATCATAAAGTATAACAACCTTTGCATCAACTTGATGAATTAGGAGTACATTGTCGACCACACTCACAGCAATCCTGCTGGAATAAATTGGTAAGGAACCCTGGAAATATCATGAATATCAGTGTCAGTTTTTAAAGCCTTTCAAATTTCAAAGAAGAATCACTCGACTACTGTTATCATATAAGATACAGGACAAAAGCACATATCTCGGATGGCCATATTTTATGCAAGTACCACTAAATAAATTTGAAGTGTGGAAACGAAACTAACTTAAGTCGACCAGAAGAAACAGAATAGCATTCCCAATGTGTAAGTTTTTCCTATTTCTTATTAAATTGTTTCAGATCATTTGCCTCTGACAACCAAATCATGAACTAATTAAAATTTATTTACTTTTGTGGTTAACAAAATTGTTTTACTAAATGAAAAATATCCCAAAATTATAAAGGGCCATGGATACTCACTTTATTTCTATATATTTTTATCTGCTTAACTTCATATATTAAAATTGACTTTGAATATCACCAACAAAATTAGGGGGAAACATATCCTTCACAGCAAATTGGCATTTGTTCAGAAACATTTTCTAGAATGTAATTTGAAAAACGAAAATGGCAGGTGAATTAAAATAGTAATTTAGAAATCTGATAAAAACTAACCTGCTGTATCACAGCATCACGGTATAGCCTATATGAATGGAGTAGCATAGCAACTCTATCAACTTGCAAGCAGTATATCCTACCATAACTGTGATTGATTGTTAAAAAAATTGATGAATAAAGAACATAATTTTAAAGGCCTAAGCTTAATAAAGCAAACTGATACATACACGGTGACAATATAGATGTCTTCAGCAGCCAAAACGGGCTTACTATTTGCCTCAGATTTGGCCATAGCCATCTCAAACCTTGGCAAACGAACAATATCTGCAGATGAAATCTAACCAAAAATGCATTGCCTGTATTAGCAAAATGAAATAACATGGGAGCAATATCAACTGAAATTTTACATTAACGACTATAACAGAAGCTGCATTCAGACATGCCTTTATTTTCTGAACAATAATGATGTTGTATATTATTTTGAAGAAAAAAATAAGTTAATATTCTTTTAAGAGCTACAAGGAAGCTCAGCATCACATGGTATTTTCTCAACTGTAAGATTTACAAAGTATATCTTTGCAATTAACTAGCTAAATCTCAATTCAAAACCAAGAAGCTCAGAATAGCTAACAACCAAGATTACCAAATCGTGATAGGTTAATGAATCTTGTCTGGGTATTTGGCAAACAAAATAGTAGCCGCGGCTAGTTAATACTTCTAGATCTAAAAATAACAAGAAATAAGAAGCAACAGTATGCATCTCTTACCTGAAATCCATGGAATATCTTGCACTGCATTCCAGAGGCAAGAAGAACCAAGCGACTTTCATGTGTGTATACATACCAACTCACATTCAGTTTCTTGGTTTCTACCAATTGCAGTAATTTTGACTCCAAATTGTATGCATACAAGTCTAGACCACTGTTAAAAAAAATTATTATTTAATACATATTTATTTCAAAAAATTAAAAAGGAAAAAAGGAGGAAAGGGAAATATTTGCAGAGCTGTGCCATGGTTTCAGAAGTTTGAACATATGAAGATTATTTCAAAACTCAAGATAGAAGAATCTAAGTTAGTTATTTATCCTCTAAAATTTCATGTTAGTATAAGACTATAGATTTCCAGGAAGGAAGCACTATTACTAGCTTTAGCAGTTTTTCTTCTGAACTTGACATCAGCATAATAAAATAAACTTCATGTCAAAACAATTTAAACTGTATTGACAGATAGAGAGTGAGAAAGAAAGAAAAAAGCACACTATACCTGGTCTTAACAATGACTATATCACACTGTTGACTATCTGTCCAAAAAAATCCAAGTATACTTTCTGATTCTGGCCTGCACTTATGGCTAAAAGTCTCCCCAGTCTCTCTATCGCAAAACTGTATCTCATGGTTCGATCGTTGGATTGCTATAACCTTTGTGTCTAAAGAATACCGAACAGCTATAATAGGGCCTTCACTTATTGAATCAGTTGAGGGGCCAGCGAGAGGGTCATACGGAACAACTTTCCACGAAAAGATCTAAATGTTAAAAAGACAAGCAGACACGTGATTCACTTGAAAAAGGTATAAAAATAAATAACTGACTTGTCATTTTGAAGGAAAAAATAATTCATAAGGTGGACTTAAAACACAAACATGTTATGTTTCATGAAACAAAAAATACATGAAGCATATCATATTACCTGGTTAGTTGTTGGGGAGAGTAGCAATTTATTTCCGTCATCATAAAATAATCCCCTTGATCCAGGAACATTGCACCGAAGTGGTGGATACCGAATGTAAGCATGTGAAAGACCACCAGATCTACTCAGACCAATACTAGGCTTTGAAGTTGATGCTTTTCCTGACATGTTTTAAGTCCTGTTTACACAGTGAGTGGCAGAGGTAAGATAACAAAATAGAACCATGCAAAATTATTTATAGTAGATAGTAAGATAGAAGTGATGCATCTAGGATTAAAAGGAGATAATGTAAGTTCCAAAGGTTAAACCTTTGCACAGGAAAAGTTATCGGACCCTCCTCTTAGACTGATGATTGAAAACTTCGTCTCCAAATGATTCTCTTCATATGCCAAGCTTTGTAGTTTGTTTATTTGGTAGCCCGAAACAATGAAAAAAGTGACTGCACACTTAAGACTTCTTTTTGAGCTGTTTGGAGCAATATTTGGTTTTGAAAGAAAATATGCATGTTAGAAATGCCAGAAAAATTTAACAACTATACAGTAGACACAATATAATAACATTAGCAACAGATGGGGAAAAACAAGACAATCAGAAACAGATAGCAACCCTCAAACTCGTGATAAATGAAGTTAGGAAATTGGTTTCTCTTTGGTCTCTCCAGAGTGTTGCTTCTTAAAGAGAAAAACATAGAAGGTAATATTTTTTTAATAAATCCAACAATTAGCAAATAACTTTAATACTGAAATGCCAAGATATAATAAAAAGTAAAAACAAATTCTTCATATCAAGCCAATTGTAGAAAGCGATACCGTATTCTGCATGCAACTTTTTAATGCCAGAAACTCCTTTGCACACACATCACGGTCAATATTTGGAACCTTTGCTGCAACACAGCTACCATACACTTTTGCCTATTGGATGAAATTAAACCGAATAAATTTTTATAATCATCTATGAAATGCAGTGACTAATGAAGATAAGATATAGATAATAAAAGAGAGAAAAAAACAAGCAACATTATACAACCCGTCCCCTCCTATTCCCAGCAACAGGACGCCTCAATCATAACCACATGCGTAAATCATAAGTGAAAAAAAGTGAAAGAGCATGAAAGTGACAGAAAAATTGAGAAGAGATAGACAGAAAGTGCATCTGAATTCTGCACTGAATGTAACTGAATGAACTGAATTCTGAATTGAAACCGTATCGAACGATAGGCGGCGACTCGCGATTCATCACTGATTCCGCGATTCAGCTACGATTTGGCACCGATTCACGGCAAATCCCGATCCAACAACCGATCCGCATCGCTGGCCTCTAAGTCAGAATTGAATCGAGATATGAATCGTACGATTCCGACTACGATGCTTAAAACATAGATCCGAAACATTTCTTAACTGTTTTATAACCATTGGCAGAGAACAATTAAGAATCACTAAAATCATAACTAATAAATTAATTAACTGTATAACCATCACTAACCGCCAGTAACTAACTGCAAGCAAACTGAATAACAGAATTAAAGTTGTCATAACATATAACTAACTCTAAGTAACATTATAACAAATTTTCTTTAAGCAATTTCTGGCTCACTCTAAGATAAAATCAAACCTGAGATGAACAATTTGCTAAAACGCGCTTTAGAGGAGAAACAGTGTTCTTCTTTTCGTTCATGTCCACAACACTGCAAAATATGCCAAAACCACAGTGACAAGATATTCAACTTTTACCCATCCAAAAACAAAAAGAAAAATATAATAATAATAATCTATACTATCTATACTATTATATAAAGAAAACAGTGTTTGTACATAAATTTGTCATTTCCTATTATACCCCTCTCTCCATTCTAAATTATAACTACTTAAAAATAAAAATAACTGTGTTGTAACTTCCTATTAAAAAAAATAAAAAAATAAATAATAGTTATAGAAAAATTGCCTTTGTAATAAATAACTGTTATCATTTGCCTAAAACTTCTCCTTTGCTCCACTCCTTCTTTTTTTTCTTTGTCACTCTTTTTTGTCAGTACTCCATTTATCAACTCAATCTTCCTCCCTCCTTTATTATTTACTAGCATGCATTGAAAAATCGGTCTCTATAAATATTATTTATATGTTAAAGAGTTTTATTTTCGTGTAAATTGTTATTAAGAATGGTATGCATTTTTAGTCGTCATGTTCCAAAATATGGATCCATACATTTTAAAGAAATGATATATGCATTGTTATTTTGTTAATCTTCAATTTAATATTTCCCTTAAATTTAATATGTTTGTCTAAATACATGATGTAGTAGAGTTTTCATAAGTTGTGATAGATACATCATTACTTTGTATTTTGGAAAAAAAAAAACCTCCAAATATCAAGAAGAAACAATTTAATCAAAAAAATTAAATGAATGTCTCATTCATCGTTAAGAATCTCGAGTAAGATCAAAGTGAGAACCCATAAAGGGATAAGTTTTACTAAAACAATAAATATCTTTCAATTTTTTTTAAGATAATATTTCCCAATAAAACTTATATTTTTAGATTTTAATCCTCAACCCTAAGAAATGAGGTTAAAAAACCAATTATTACCACCAAAGTTATAGTTATTTTATTAAAACTTATACTTTTTATATTATTCTTATCCTCATAAGAGATAAGGTTAAATAAACGAATTATAACCACCAAGATTATGGTTAAACTTATAGTTTCTAGATTCTTATCCTCAATCCTAAGAGATGAGGTTTCAAAAAACCAATTATAAACACCAAAGTTATGGTTATTTTTAATTTTTTTAAAAAATATTTCCCTATTAAACTTATCCTTTTTAGATTTGGGATGAAGTTAAAAAAACCATATTTAATTATCAAAATTATGATTATTTTTTCCCAACTATATCCTTTAATTTTTTAATACATATGTTTTTTAATAACAACTATATCATTTTTTTATCAACTTTACGGTTTTTTTTTGGGTCAAAGTTGTTTTTTTAATAACAACTATATCGTATTTTTTTTTCTTTCAAATTGCGGTTATTTTTTTCTTGGTTCAGAGTTGTTTTTCAATTACAACCATATCTACACGTTTTTGATAACTAAAATCATTTTTTTATCAGATTTACGGTTTTTTTTGTCATGGTTATGCTTTTTTAATAACAACCCTATAATCACTTTTTTTATACAGTATTTTTAGTAAAATAGCATAGAACAATAGAAAAAATCACTTTATAACAAAGAATATATATGTGAGGAAAGAAAAAAAAGAAATAAAAAAGTGTTAAGAAATAGATGATAAGAAAGTAGTAAATAAAATTGTAAAAAATTTTAAAAATTGCATCTATCATAATAAGAAAGAAGTTAATTGTTAAGGAAGAAGTAAAAAAAAATTGTAAAAATTTATAAAAATTGAAACAAATAATAAAAAAATGAAGTAATTCATTACACGATTGTTCTAAACACACAATAATAAAACAAAAAATGGGGCAAAAGGTTGGAGTGAATTAAGAAGAAGATTTTTGTATTTCTCTCCATCTCTGGATGATGAGTTGATTGGCACCTTGGAAAAAAAAATAGAAAATGGCTCAGACTTGCTACCAATAAAAAAAATAAAATAAAAAGAAAATATAAAGTGGCTCAGAGAACAAAAACGGGAAGTCTTCCTTCAGATAAATTATTTAAGTCTTCCTTCACATAAATTAATTAAAAGATGCCTTAGAGAATAGAGAATAGTATAGATTATTATTATCATTATCATAAAAATTAAAAAAAATTTAAAAAAAAGCATAAATTAGAGAGAGGAAAAGAAAGTGGAGGGAATGAATAAATGAATGAAAGAGTGGTGAGCCTAATTGTAATTAGCCACAACCCACAACGTTTAATTTAACTTAACTTGTTCAAAGTCACCACACTTATACACACTCTCTCATACACCAATCTCAATCTCAATCTCATAACAAAATCTGCATTGTTTTTGCATTTGTGGTTGATGATCTCATGCCCAAAATGAAGCACCTCTAGCGTAAGCTTCACATCGGTGGCACCATCAACAACCGCCATCACCACCACACATTACCACCACCACCACCGGACCCAGACTCGGACCCACTCACCACCACCACTACCTCCTCTTCCTCTTCCGCTCTACCCTCGCCGTCGCCAACTCCAATCGCTCCCGATCCGAACCCTAACAATAATAACTTTAATATGTTGCAGGAAGAAGAGTTTCAGATTCAATTGGCCATGGCGATCAGTGCTTCAGACTCCGATATCGTTAGGAAGGATCCGGAGTCTGCTCAGATCGATGCAGCGAAACATATCAGTCTTGGCTATGAAGCTTCTGTTTCTGATACTCGTGCCCCTATTTATTGGAATGCAACCCATTAGAAACTGCACATCAGTTACTGTAGTTTTTTTTATTTTAATTTTAATTTTTGAAAGTGCCATTGACAGTTTTTTAGTAACCACTCATGTGTGGTATTATGGTAATTGTGTTTTATGATAAGGGTATTTTGGGAATGACAAAATTACATACATTTTAACTGTTTTATTAGTTGATTTAGTTAAAAAGTGTGTTTCTTTTATATAATAGTATAGATAGTATAGATTTATTTATTTTAATTTTAATATAGTAGTGTTGTTTGTTTGTTTGGTGACAGATATTGGATGCGTATTTCGTAGTTCTTCCATTGTAGGACGAAGGGGCCATTTCAAATTTGGTAATGTTTCCATTAATTCCTTTTATTTATTTCTAAATTTGTATCAAAAAATAGTATGTGTAACATATTAAAAAAAATGATAATTGATTTTCCAATTTCATCTTTACTCTTTTTGTATATCTTAAAAATTGTATATGTTCTTTGATTTTTTTTCCAATATCCGTAAAAGATTTCTCTTTCTTGATCTCTGGTCTATTATAATATTTTTTATTTGTAATAGATGTTCATTTGCATAGGTAACATGAACCACAATAATAGAATAATAGAAATCTTGAAAAAATGCTCTTCATATTCCATTAATACTCTCATTCTTCTTTTATATAGTAAATTCAATCTCTTTTTTGTTTTTATTTGGTTTACTAATGTATTGTTCCTTATTTTTTAAATGCAGTGTGTAGATCAAATATGATAATGTTTCCATTAAAACCTTTTATTATTTCTAAATTTGTATCGAAAAATAGTATGTGTAACATATTAAAAAAATGATAGATTGATTTTTTAATGAAAGAAAATTATGATTTACTTTCCTACTCCTCAACAAAAAAACCATCATCGATACCTTTCAAAAAAACATAATTTACAGTTTTCTCATTCCAACATTTATAAAAGGCATTCTCATACTATTATATTTGTTTTAAAAAAACTCATTCAAGAAAAAAGAAACATGACAAATCATATATTATGTGAACAAAGACAATCAAGCATGCAAGTACCTGTTTCAATTTTTTTTTTTAAATTCCTAATGTGGTTGAATGCTCTCATTCCACTATGATCTACTTCTTCATCATTAATATTTTCATTTTAATTTGAATTTAATATGGTGGAGAATTTCTAATTATGTCGTGTCCCTCCTACCTATTGATATGTTGTTTCTTTTTTCCCTTTTACTAATTTTGTTTTATCATCTGTAGCCTTCTACTAATAACTTCTTTTTAACTTCATATTCTTAATATAACTTGCAGATTTTTGAGGCGCCACTTCTATGGTATAATTACTCTTGCATCCAATATGTGAACTACTATTACCTTCATGGTTTTTTAACAAATTGATCGTAGATCTAAGAAGAGATTTCATGTGAAAGAATGCATCGCATTTTGTCTGCCTTATATAATTTATGTTGCAATTTTTTTTATTCTTTGAGCTTTGAATTTTGATAATTAAGTATGTGTAGATATCCTTTGATCATATCTTAGTTCTATAATATATGATTAAGGACTTGAAAGTCTGACTGTTTGGTTCTCCTTAAATGTGTGTAGATATTATTTTACGATGGTACTAATTTGTTGCTTTGGTCCTATTAATACAGTAGTATAGGATGATTGATTGATCTTCTGACTATTTTTTTTAATTGCTAGAAACCACATGTCAATTAAGAATGCAACCAAAAAAATACTTACACGCATATTTTCATCTTTAACATAAAATATGATGATAAAAATAGAAAGAGAGAAAAAGAATAAGAAGAAAAAAAAGTTGCCATCTTAGTCACAGTAGAGCTGTCAAAATGGGTCGGGCCAGCCGGACCGGGCCAAAAAGCCCGAAAAATCATAGGGCTCGGGCTCCTTAATATAGCCTATTTATTCAACCCGGGCTATTTAGCCCGGCCCGGTTCGGGTTCGGGTTCGGGCCGGCCCGGCGGCCCAGAAAAAAAGAAAAAAATTCACATTTTTTTTAAAATTTTTTGTGTAAAAAAACACTTATAATAAAATTCCCTTAATTTTTATCAATATTCACATATCAAAAATGCACCTGAACAAATCAAAGCACAACATTAATTGTCCTATATGAGTTATACATACATTTTAATTTAAGTTGCATAATATGTGATTTTTATGCATAATTGATGAATGATTATGATTTGTTGTGAATTGATGCGATCTCTATGTTGAGACAAGTTTTAAATGTATAAACAAAGTTATGTTGATCATTGGTTTAAGTTAGAATTGGTTAGATTCGAAAATGGTATGTTAAAACCAAGTTGTAGTATTCTGCTGTAAAAAATACTCGAGTATTTTGTGAAATACTCGAGTATTCTGGGCTGAAATACTCTAGTACTTTTGTGAAATACTCAAGTATTCTGAAATTGTAAACTACTCGAGTATTTTATGAAATACTCGAGTATTCTGGGCAGTCTGGTACACAATTTCATGAAATTAAAGAACTACTCGAGTATTGAAGCTACTACTCGAGTCATTTTGCTAAAATGTGGAGAAAACACCATTTTGAATCTAACCACTTCCATTTAAACTTAATGACACTTAAAGGGAATAATGTGATACTTCCTTTCGTAAATCTCATCATCCCAAGCATGGAAATTGATATATCTCATTGATGAATTCATTACATATTGTATATGATGAGATTAATGAATTATCTTAAGGGAATACTTGCATGCATTCATGCACAGTGAACGGTGATGAGTTATCGTTGAGTCATGTTCATGGAACATGAGGAGGGCCTCTGGGAGTGCCAAATGTTACTGCTTGCTCGATGACACATTAAGATGGACAATGTGGGCAGTATGTGGTATACTGTTGGTTTGATGGTTCAACGGTGTGTTACACACAAGTAGTAAGGTTTACGTTTTGGCGACGTGACGTTCATCAGACATGGTGACGTTGTTTATCACCTCTGTTGTGTATCACAAGTGATAAGGTTTACGTCCTTAGGCGACGTGACGTTCATCAGATGTGGTGACGTTTTTTTATCACACCCGTTGCATGTTGATAAGTGATAGGTTTACGTCCTTGGGCGACGTGACGTTCACCAGAGAGGGTGACGTTTTTATCACTTCCGAGCAAGTACGCCATACGTTTGATAACGTATTATTTGTATTCTGTGAATACAATGGTGTTATGGAAGGACGTTCATCTGAGTGATTAGTTAAAGAATCTCAGGAATTGAGAGATAGGGAGCATGCATCATAGCACCTATTTGGAAAGAGAAATAAATGGAATGGCGGCTGCTCATGTTTATGCATTTCTATCATCATGGGTGCTTACTTGTGGATGTTAGGACTTTATTCTTATTTGATAATGCGAATGTATAAGCTTACCCTCTGCCCTTAATAGGTTTTGACCAGGTACCTAGACTACCTAGAGATTAAAGGAAATGGGATAGAGACTCTTTTGTACAACTCTGAGGACTCAACCAGATGAACGAATGGATGAAGAACCAGTGACCAGCTCTGGAACGTCTCTATTTTTGATAATGGAAACAATGTGTATATTTTGAGAGATGTATCCAAGAGAAAACCTAGTTTTCATACTTTAATATAACCGTGGTACACATCAAATTTATATACCTGATTTCATGAGTCAATGAACTATTTTAATATATTCCGCTCACTCTGATTTTATCGTTCGGCACGAAGGAAATATTGTTAAAGTTGATTCCCTGGGATGACCTAATGACTAAGTTATTTTCGAAAGCTACTTTGTACTACAAAGGTTATCTCAAAATGATTCTAAAATGTTCAGCAAATAATTACTCCTTCTACCGAATTTAGTTCCAATACATGGTTTAAATTTGAGTACCACATTCATTTGAAAAATTTTCCTACTCAAAATTTTCCATCATTATTTTATATAATGAACTGAAATTCTTTTTAAGAAACGAGGGATGTTACACCCGAAGCCCGCTTAGGGCGGGTTTGGCTTTGATACTAAGGTACTTAATTTATAATCGGGCTTTTTGGCCCGAGCCCGGTGTGGTCCGAACCCGAAGCGGGCCGGCTCGAACCTGGCCCGCAGGCCCGTTTTGACAGCTCTAAGTCACAGTCACAGCGACTCAACACACAGTGTTATGTAATTCATGAACACCGTTCCTTAATTAAAGAGGTTTGTAAGATGCGCACCGCATGCTTCACTTATTTCATTTTTTTATTACTTATATGTTTTATTCCCTTTTTATCTGTCAAGTTAATTAATAATAATAGAAATATAACCCCACTTAATTTGGAATTAGGAATGTCATTTTTATCTTTTTTGTTAACAATTACTTAAAATGGTCAATTAATTAAATTGTTTAATATATTTGAAGAGGCAATAAAAAGTTAGATACAATTAAATCTGACATTCAGATTATGATACATTCCCAGTGATTTTTTTCCCTTTGTAATGGATAATAGTATAGTACCAATTCCCTTTGCCATGTGATTAAGATATTGAAGCCAGAGTTGTTACGTGGACATTCCTTCAACGTGGTAAGTAGTAAAAATAATTCATTTGATTCATTTCAATTTTTGTTCTTTTTTGACTTAAATTTGATATAAATTTTATATCTCTTAAGCCAATCATTTTATTAGAGACTGGTGAGTCTATTCAAGTTTTGCACTATGACCATGGTCAAAAGTATGTAAAAAAAAGCTATTGTATAAAGTTTCAAACACGTTTCTCTTTGCACTCTTTATAGTGCACTTCAGGTTAAAAATAACCAAAAGTAAACCCTTTTTTTTAACATCTTTAACATATAACATGACATTTATAATCTATACTATTATATAAAAAAAAACATGGTTTTTCAACTGTTTTATAACTAACTTTTTGTACATAATTTTGCTTTTCCTATTATACCCTTCCTAATTGAAAAAATTACAACTTATTCTACCATATTTTATTTACAAACCAAAGGGTAAAACTGAAATCTAACTTTTTTTTGTTACTACTACTAGCAGTTTCTAAAAGTTATCTCTCATAGTCTCATGGCAGTTCCAAGAAGTTTCAAGCACTTTTCTTATTTCACTAATTTTTTCCTCAAAACTCTCATCCGCTCTTTCCAATCGTGATTCCCTTTTCTTTTTTTTTCCCAAGACTCTCCATCTATCTTACCTGCTTGATTCCCTTTTCTCTTCTCTGAACTCCAAAATATCAAACTCAATCTCAAACAAAAACACTATCATTCCCAAACTACATCCAGCGACGGTGCGACTTGGATGATGACTGCATAGTGATTATGTGTTCCCTTCAGATATATCTATACCACTCTTCTCGATCTTCTTCTCTTCCCTACTTAACTATCAAGTGATTTCTCATTTTATTTAACATTGTATTTTAGTTTTGTTTTTCATTATTGCATTTTCGATTTCATTCATTTATGGTCACATGGGTGTGTTCAATTCCGCAGTTAAATTTCGTAAGAACGTGATTGTTATTTGTCAATCCTCAATGACGATGAAGTTGGTTTTGAATCCTAACCTTTACTTTTCCACCAATTTTTTATGCAATTTTGTACAGGGATTTACATTTATCCAAGGTAAATTTATCTCTCTCTCTCTTTTTTTATAAAATGTATACATGATAAAATGCAATAAAAGTATGTATATTCCTTAAATGTTGTTTACCCTCACACCGTTTTCTTTGTTATTCACTTATTTGTAGGTTTTGAAACACACTCTTTTGAGAAAAGAAGGAAGATAATTAATTGGCAAGTGGACGATATAGTCAATCATTCTTATCGGTTATCATCACCTCTATCACATAGTAGTTTTCAGACTATGAATTCCGTATTATTGGTGGTTTTTGGTTGAAGGGAAGTCCTCATTCTTAGCATTGATTTTGGTATGATTTGTGAGATTGGTGATTTATGATTGAAGGGAAGTTCTATTTTTATCATGAAATTTGCACTATTTTAGCATGGAATATTTGTTGTTTCCATCAGTTTGTTACTTTTGAGAATGCTGTCATTTCAAGATTCAATTATACTCATTGTTGAGATTGAAATCAGTATTTGTTGGAATCGAAGAAGAATGATCTAATTTTCAACTTCATAAATCAAATTTGATTAAAATCAGTATTTACTTTTTTACTTTGATGTTGATATTTATTCTCACTCTCTTAACTTCTTTTTTGCAATGATGTTTCAGTTATTAACCAAATTTTAGTTTATTTTTGGATCATCCCACTTCTACATGATCAGTTTCAAAGATTTACTTTTTCGAGTTAATATGCTTAATTGCCAAATGCAGTTTTTGGTGGCATTTCTAACCAATTTAATCTTCTTTTTTAACCAGCAAATTCTTCATACTGGTTGTACCTTGCTGATTTTTGTTACTCTTCTAACTTAATTGGATTGAATCTCTTCGTGACTTGGAAATTGTGAAGTTTGGTATGAAAGTAAGTATTATTTGAGCTTAAACCTGAGTTTACTGATGTAACTATATAAGTGAGGGGATCTTATTTTATCTTTTTTGATTGAACTTATTTTCACATCATCATATGAGACGTTAATGCTATGGCTATCTTCATCTGCATATCAAAAAGTGGAACATGATTTTTCTCATATCAAACAGGTCATAGCATGATCCATAACGTGTGCTGCTATACGAATATGTTTTAGAATTAAACTATGAAGTTTCTTGCCTGTAAAGTACAATTCAGCAGTAAAGTACAATCCATCAAAATAGAGTGTTCACAGTATACATGGTGTTAATTTCTTTTTTTAATAGCATTAACTAGATGCTTACATCAAACTGGTCAATATTGGTTTGAATCAGAAACTTGCTTTTAAGCATTAATATTGTTTTAGGCAACATTTCTTATTTGTTTCGTGCCATTTATGTTTTAGATATATGCACCTACGTGGATTTTAATTTTCTGAATATCAAACTTTGAATGACTTTCCTAAGTCTCTCGAGGAAACCCCTTCTTAGTATATCTTTATCTTTTCTATGTATAGTTGTTAGGGAATTGTGTCCTTTTAAGATTATAATGAGGTTTCTTAGGAGGTGTAAAGGAAGATCATATCCTATATACTATTATATAAAAAAACATGGTTTTTCAACTGTTATATAACTAACTTTTTGTACATAATTTTGCTTTTCCTATTATACCCTTCCTAATTGAAAAAATTACAACTTATTCTACCATATTTTATTTACAAACCAATGGGTAAAACTGGAATCAAGCGACTCATCATAACTAGATTAAACTTAGTCATCATAAACGACATGAACCAGTTTTCAGGTTATGATATTCATAGATTTACAAATTAACCAACAAATAAGTTACTACAAATAAGTTAAATTATAATTTGTTTAATCTAACATTATAATAATAT
This sequence comes from Crotalaria pallida, assembly GCA_037953625.1. Lineage (NCBI taxonomy): Eukaryota > Viridiplantae > Streptophyta > Magnoliopsida > Fabales > Fabaceae > Crotalaria > Crotalaria pallida. Next base: position 34,472,244 of record CM075653.1, read on the forward strand.
TATAGGTTAAATTTAACTTATTATCCAACTAACATGGCAGTTTTTAATTTTAAAAAAATAACCAATACTGTAAAAACTGCCGTAAATTAGTTTATGACATCAAAAACTCAAAGTGAAATCTCATATATAGAAGTTCTACAAAAACTCCATTTCTAATAAATAACTGTTATCATCTGCCTAAGACCTATATAAATTAACCTTCATAAAGACCGATTTTTCAATATATCATTTTGCTATAAACAACTCTTTACGACAAAAACACGAAAATTGGAATGCAGGACGACAGGCACGGGAGTGCATGTCGACACGCTAGTTACTAATTATGCAATATATCATTATACTATAAACAACTCTTTACGACAAAAACACAACAATGTGAATGCGGGGCGACAGGCACGAGAGTTTATTTGTTGAGTAGTTATTTTTTAATAATTAGTAACAAGTCAATCTTAAAACTATGTTTGCTTAACTAACAAAGTTTGTCTACATTTTTTATGACCAAAATACCCTTACTAATTACTATTATTGACTTCTTACTCTTTGTTATTTTCAAGTTTTGACAAAAAAAAAGGGTTTAAATGGATATTCACCTTATTTTTAAACTACCAAAAGCAGTTACATAAATTCAAAAATAATAAAAAAGAGCAGTTACTTTCCAAAAAGAAGTTACCATGTATAACTATGTCTCAACAAGAAAAACATGATTTATGCATACTCAAAGTGTGCTGCTACTTTGAATAGTTAAAGTGGTCTCTGCATACTCAAAAAGAAGTTCTTGAAAAACATGGATCCCTTAGCTTCATTGATAAAGTGTGCCCATTACTCCACAAAACATATATGTGTTTTTTCTTCATGAGATGATACACCAATGATAAGAATAGGTGTATGTAGCATTGGCTTCTATGTGTACATTTTGAAACTCTAATATTGAAACTGAAACTTGGTTTTCAATAGACTCCAACAATTTAGTATTTGTGACTCATATATTGATTTCTACAATAATAATAATAGAAAAACAAGGGGTGAAAGAGTTAAAAAAAATTAAAATAACAATGCATTAATAATTCCATTGAAATTATGTGCTTCCATATTGTAGAACTTCACAAGTAAGAATGAACACAGTTAATAAATTCTATTTATACGAAATTGAACATCTTTAACATATAATGACATTCATCAACATATTATAAAATAGGAGAAGTTGAGGACATTTTTGTCATTTTCATTTTCCCTCCTTCATTCTTGCTTTTCCCTCAAAATTTGTTTGTCCGTGCATCCCACGGGAATAAATATTTATCTTAAGTTATTTTCAGTAAATTTTTATTAGTACAATTTGGATTACACATAAATATAAAAATTGTCTGCAAACATACAATTTGCATTTCGATATTATTACAATTTGCGCGGGTTATTAATGATCTTTTCAAAAGGAAATAATTTGAATCAAATATTGACATAAAAAATATATAATGCCTAAACAACTCGTCATATGATAATTAACCAGCAAAAAATGAATATAATGTTGTAATTTTAGAAATTCTAATACAAACAAGTCATAATATAGGCAAATTGGTATTAAACATTTAAACAGAGCATCATTATGAATAATAAATTTTGGGTACAACAGAAAAAACGGATATATAAGTATTAAAGATGAGCTATAATTTGGTATAATGATTTAGCTTAATACAATCAAATATTTACTCAGTCATGAATTCAAATTTAAAAAAAAAATCCAAAAATATATACAATATGGTGCAATTTAAATTGTGAAAAATAATGATGCGTTATTTCATACTTTAGACAATATACTTATTTACAATTATGAAGTTCTAATACAAACAAGTAATTTGAAAGTTCGAATCTTATAAACACGAACTAATTAAAAGTGTGAAAACATGTCTTATATTTTGGGACAGATGTAATAATAGTGATGATGATGATATATATGGTAAAAAAAATAGTTGCATTTGGACTTGCAAAACGAATTACTAACAAAATGCATTTGGAATGATAGATTAAATAAAACAAAAATCAAAATGAGTTGGATTTTTTTTTAATATAAGAAATTATGTTGTTAATTAAAATTAGAAATCGCATAGTTGATACATTATTAGTTAATTTTTATTAATGAAAAGGTTGGTAGCTGAAGCTAGATTTAAAGGTTAATGTTTATGACTATTCATTTCTAAATACATGTAAATCATTTTTATAAAAAATTCATATTAACTTATTATTTAAAAAGACATTTTTTCAAAATCTATAATCAATTTTTTTTTAAAAAAAAAATTTAAACCCGTGCGATGCATGGGTAAAATTACTAGTAATTACCAATTTTGCAATATACTATTTTACTATAAACAACTCTTTACAACAAAAACATAACAATGAGAATATAGATCGAAGTGCCTATACTACTTCATGCATCTAGACAAAATTATTAAATTTAAAGGAAATTAAATCGGTGAAAAACAAAATAACTATGCATTTTTAACTATGTTGAAATTTATGAATCCATATTATGAAGCATGACAAATAAAAAATGAACATTTTTAATATATAAATTACATTGATAAAGACCTATTTTAATACATAATTCTACTATAAACAACTCTTTGCGACAAAAACACGACAATAGGAATGCGGGGCGACAGACACGGGAGTGCCTGTCGACACGCTGGTAGTAATAAACAAAATTTCAGCATTTTGAACTTTCAAAGATGTTAAATCAATGTTATCAATTTATCTTAATCGTGATCATAATAATAATAATCATAATCGTAAAAATGATAGCTCGATTTTAAAACCCCTAAGAAACTTCGCTGCAATTTGCTTGCAGCATAATCTTGAGAGAATATTAGCAATTGAAAAATTAAGAAATCGGAAAATAAAGTATATTTATTTATTTATTTATTAAGAGGAGAAAATAACGAGAATCGGAGATGGAAAAGAAGAGAAATTGTAACACTTTACCGTTTTAAGAATTGGCCGTGTACATTGTGGAACGGAATCAATCACGGAATACGAAGAAAGCTTTTTTTTATATAGTTTTTTTAATGAATTGACAATATGAAACGGAAGTATGGAACTAACTATCGAACAGTCTCGTAATGGTTGCGATTGCAATTTGGGCTGGTCTTTCTTTTTGAGGGGTTGCTCACGACCCGTGTAAAAGTAGTTTTTTTTAAAAGGGCACAAAAGGAATAATGTAATATTGGGGTGACATTAGTAGATCATGGGATGACAAAATAATTTTCCCTTGTTGAATGTAGGGGTGTAAGTGGTCCGGTCCGAGACCGCGAGACCGCCCGGATCGGACCGAAAAATGTGGTCTGGTCCGGTCCCATGGTCCGGTCCAGTCCCAAAAAATTGAGACCATACTTGAACGGTCCGGTCCACGGTCTCACATATTATTAGACCGCTGGGACCGGACCGGACCAATAAGGTTTAATAATTTTTTTTTTTAAAAAAAGCTACAGAACCTAACAACCTAATATAGTAATATATACTAACATAGCACTGCAGCAGCCTCATTATGTAACATGCGGTAAGGCATTTGGGTTGGAACGTTGGATGGGTCGGGTTGTTGTTGTTGTTTTTCTTTTTTATAGTTATTATGGTAATTGTGTTTTATGATAAGGGTATTTTGGGAATGACAAAATTACATACATTTTAACTGTTTTATTAGTTGATTTAGTTAAAAAGTGTGTTTCTTTTATATAATAGTATAGATAGTATAGATTTATTTATTTTAATTTTAATATAGTAGTGTTGTTTGTTTGTTTGGTGACAGATATTGGATGCGTATTTCGTAGTTCTTCCATTGCAGGACGAAGGGGCCTTTTCAAATTTGGTAATGTTTCCATTAATTCCTTTTATTTATTTCTAAATTTGTATCAAAAAATAGTATGTGTAACATATTAAAAAAATGATAATTGATTTTCCAATTTCATCTTTACTCTTTTTGTATATCTTAAAAATTGTATATGTTCTTTGATTTTTTTTCCAATATCTGTAAAAGATTTCTCTTTCTTGATCTTTGGTCTATTATAATATTTTTTATTTGTAATAGATGCTCATTTGCATAGGTAACATGAACCACAATAATAGAATAATAGAAACAGGAGATTTCGAAGAAATCTTGAAAAAATGCTCTTCATATTCCATTAATACTCTCATTCTTCTTTTATATAGTAAATTCAATCTCTTTTTTGTTTTTATTTGGTTTATAATGTATTATTCCTTATTTTTTAAATGCAGTGTGTAGATCAAATATGATAATGTTTTCATTAAAACCTTTTATTATTTCTAAATTTGTATCAAAAAATAGTATGTGTAACATATTAAAAAAAATGATAGATTGATTTTTTAATGAAAGAAAATTATGATTTACTTTCCTACTCCTCAACACAAAAACCATCATCGACACCTTTCAAAAAAACATAATTTACAGTTTTCTCATTCCAACATTTATAAAAGGCATTCTCATACTATTATATTTGTTTTAAAAAAACTCATTCAAGAAAAAAGAAACATAACAAATCATATATTATGTGAACAAAGACAATCAAGCATGCAAGTACCTGCTTCAATTTTTTTTAAAATTCCTAATGTGGTTGAATGCTCTCATTCCACTATGATCTACTTCTTCATCATTAATATTTTCATTTTAATTTGAATTTAATATGGTGGAGAGTTTCTAATTATGTCGTGTCCCTCCTACCTATTGATATGTTGTTTCTTTTTTCCCTTTTACTCATTTTGTTTTATCATCTGTAGCCTTCTACTAATAACTTCTTTTTAACTTCATATTCTTAATATAACATGCAGATTTTTGAGGCGTCACTTCTATGGTATAATTACTCTTGCATCCAATATGTGAACTATTATTACCTTCATAGTTTTTTAACAAATTGATCGTAGATCTAAGAAGAGATTTCATGTGAAAGAATGCATCGCATTTTGTCTGCCTTATATAATTTATGTTGCAATTTTTTTTATTCTTTGAGCTTTGAATTTTGATAATTAAGTATGTGTAGATATCCTTTGATCATATCTTAGTTCTATAATATATGATTAAGGACTTGAAAGTCTGACTGTTTGGTTCTCCTTAAATGTGTGTAGATATTATTTTACGATGGTACTAATTTGTTGCTTTGGTCCTATCAATACAGTAGTATAGAATGATTGATTGATCTTCTGACTATTTTTTTTAATTGCTAGAAACCACATGTCAATTAAGAATGCAACCAAAAAAATACTTACACGCATATTTTCATCTTTAACATAAAATATGATGATAAAAATAGAAAGAGAGAAAAAGAATAAGAAGAAAAAAAAGTTGTCATCTTAGTCACAGTAGAGCTGTCAAAATGGGCCGGGCCAGACGGGCCGGGCCAAAAAGCCCGAAAAATCATAGGGCTCGGGCTCCTTAATATAGCCTATTTATTCAACCCGGGCTATTTAGCCCGGCCCGGTTCGGGTTCGGGTTCGGGCCGGCCCGACGGCCCAGAAAAAAAGAAAAAAATTCACATTTTTTTTAAAATTTTATATGTGTAAAAAAACACTTATAATAAAATTCCCTTAATTTTTATCAATATTCACATATCAAAAATGCACCTGAACAAATCAAAGCACAACATTATTGTCCTATATGAGTTATACATACATTTTAATTTATGTAAGAATAGAAAATCAAATATATCCTCTAAAAAATGTGGAAAAGAATAAAACACTTATTATTGTTTAAAAAAATTTGTGTAAAAAATAAAGGAAGTTTATTCATTAATTTTTTTGAAAAATAAATATAATTTTTTTGAAGTGGTTGAATTGTAAAAAAAAAAAGGTGATGCGGGCCGGCCCGCACCCGGCCCGAAGCCCGCTTAGGGCGGGTTTGGGTTTGATACTTTTTTTATAACCGGGCTTTTTGGCCCGAGCCCGGTGTGGTCCGAACCCGAAGCGGGCCGGCTCGATCCCGGCCCGCAGGCCCGTTTTGACAGCTCTAAATCACAGTCACAGCGACTCAACACACAGTGTTATGTAATTCATGAACACCGTTCCTTAATTAAAGAGGTTAGTAAGATGCGTACCGCATGCTTCACTTATTTCATTTTTTTATTACTTATATGTTTAATTCCCTTTTTATCTGTCAAGTTAATTAATAATAATAGAAATATAATCCCACTTAATTTGGAATTAGGAATGTCATTTTTATCTTTTTTGTTAACAATTACTTAAAATGGTCAATTAATTAAATTGTTTAATATATTTGAAGAGGCAATAAAAAGTTAGATACAATTAAATCTGACATTCAGATTATGATACATTCCCAGTGATTTTTTTCCCTTTGTAATGGATAATAGTATAGTACCAATTCCCTTTGCCATGCGATTAAGATATTGAAGCCAGAGTTGTTACGTGGACATTCCTTCAACTTGGTAAGTAGTAAAAATAATTCATTTGATTCATTTCAATTTTTGTTCTTTTCTGACTTAAATTTGATTTAAATTTTATATCTCTTAAGCCAATCATTTTATTAGAGACTGGTGAGTCTATTCAAGTTTTGCACTATGACCATGGTCAAAAGTATGGAACAAAAAGCTATTGAATAAAGTTTCAAACACGTTTCTCTTTGCACTCTTTATAGCGCACTTTAGGTTAAAAAATAACCAAAAGTAAACCCTTTTTTTTAACATCTTTAACATATAACATGACATTTATAATTACTAATTATGCAATATATCATTATACTATAAACAACTCTTTACGACAAAAACACAACAATGTGAATGCGGGGCGACAGGCACGAGAGTTTATTTGTTGAGTAGTTATTTTTTAATAATTAGTAACAAGTCAATCTTAAAACTATGTTTGCTTAACCAACAAAGTTTGTCTACATTTTTTATGACCAAAATACCCTTACTAATTACTATTATTGACTTCTTACTCTTTGTTATTTTCAAGTTTTGACAAAAAAAAAAGGTTTAAATGGATATTCACCTTATTTTTAAACTACCAAAAGCAGTTACATAAATTCAAATAATAAAAAAGAGCAGTTACTAATTTGTTAAAGAAAACAGTGTTTGTACATAAATTTGTTATTTCCTATTATACCCCTCTCCCCATTCTAAATTATAACTACATAAAAATAAAAATAACTGTGTTGTTACTTCCTATTAAAAAAAATAAAAAAATAAATAATAGTTATAGAACAATGCCTTTGTAATAAATAACTGTTATCATTTGCCTAAAACCTCTCCTTTGCTCCACTCCTTCTTTTTTTCTTTGTCACTCTTTTTTGTCAGTCAACTCAATCTTCCTCCCTCCTTTATTATTTATTTATTTATTTTAATTTTAATATAGTAGTGTTGTTTGTTTGTTTGGTGACAGATATTGGATGCGTATTTCGTAGTTCTTCCATTGCAGGACGAAGGGGCCATTTCAAATTTGGTAATGTTTCCATTAATTCCTTTTATTTATTTCTAAATTTGTATCAAAAAATAGTATGTGTAACATATTAAAAAAAAATGATAATTTATTTTCCAATTTCATCTTTACTCTTTTTGTATATCTTAAAAATTGTATATGTTCTTTGATTTTTTTCCAATATCTGTAAAAGATTTCTCTTTCTTGATCTCTGGTCTATTATAATATTTTTTATTTGTAATAGATGTTCATTTGCATAGGTAACATGAACCACAATAATAGAATAATAGAAACAGGAGATTTCGAAGAAATCTTGAAAAAATGGTCTTCATATTCCATTAATACTCTCATTCTTCTTTTATATAGTAAATTCAATCTCTTTTTTGTTTTTATTTGGTTTACTAATGTATTGTTCCTTATTTTTTAAATGCAGTGTGTAGATCAAATATGATAATGTTTCCATTAAAACCTTTTATTATTTCTAAATTTGTATCGAAAAATAGTATGTGTAACATATTAAAAAAATGATAGATTGATTTTTTAATGAAAGAAAATTATGATTTACTTTCCTACTCCTCAACAAAAAAACCATCATCGACACCTTTCAAAAAAACATAATTTACAGTTTTCTCATTCCAACATTTATAAAAGGCATTCTCATACTATTATATTTGTTTTAAAAAAACTCATTCAAGAAAAAAGAAACATGACAAATCATATATTATGTGAACATAGACAATCAAGCATGCAAGTACCTGTTTCAATTTTTTTTTAAAATTCCTAATGTGGTTGAATGCTCTCATTCCACTATGATCTACTTCTTCATCATTAATATTTTCATTTTAATTTGAATTTAATATGGTGGAGAGTTTCTAATTATGTCGTGTCCCTCCTACCTATTGATATGTTGTTTCTTTTTTCCCTTTTACTCATTTTGTTTTATCATCTGTAGCCTTCTACTAATAACTTCTTTTTAATTTCATATTCTTAATATAACTTGCAGATTTTTGAGGCGCCACTTCTATGGTATAATTACTCTTGCATCCAATATGTGAACTATTATTACCTTCATGGTTTATTTAACAAATTGATCGTAGATCTAAGAAGAGATTTCATGTGAAAGAATGCATCGCATTTTGTCTGCCTTATATAATTTATGTTGCAATTTTTTTTTATTCTTTGAGCTTTGAATTTTGATAATTAAGTATGTGTAGATATCCTTTGATCATATCTTAGTTCTATAATATATGATTAAGGACTTGAAAGTCTGACTGTTTGGTTCTCCTTAAATGTGTGTAGATATTCTTTTACGATGGTACTAATTTGTTTTGGTCCTATCAATACAGTAGTATAGAATGATTGATTGATCTTCTGACTATTTTTTTTAATTGTTAGAAACCACATGTCAATTAAGAATGCAACCAAAAAAATACTTACATACATATTTTCATCTTTAACATAAAATATGATGATAAAAATAGAAAGAGAGAAAAAGAATAAGAAGAAAAAAAAGTTGCCATCTTAGTCACAGTCACAGCGACTCAACACACAGTGTTATGTAATTCATGAACACCGTTCCTTAATTAAAGAGGTTAGTAAGATGCGCACCGCATGCTTCACTTATTTCATTTTTTTATTACTTATATGTTTTATTCCCTTTTTATCTGTCAAGTTAATTAATAATAATAGAAATATAACCCCACTTAATTTGGAATTAGGAATGTCATTTTTATCTTTTTTGTTAACAATTACTTAAAATGGTCAATTAATTAAATTGTTTAATATATTTGAAGAGGCAATAAAAAGTTAGATACAATTAAATCTGACATTCAGATTATGATACATTCCCAGTGATTTTTTTCCCTTTGTAATGGATAATAGTATAGTACCAATTCCCTTTGCCATGTGATTAAGATATTGAAGCCAGAGTTGTTACGTGGACATTCCTTCAACTTGGTAAGTAGTAAAAATAATTCATTTGATTCATTTCAATTTTTGTTTTTTTTTTGACTTAAATTTGATATAAATTTTATATCTCTTAAGCCAATCATTTTATTAGAGACTGGTGAGTCTATTCAAGTTTTGCACTATGACCATGGTCAAAAGTATGGAAAAAAAAGCTATTGTATAAAGTTTCAAACACGTTTCTCTTTGCACTCTTTATAGCGCACTTCAGGTTAAAAATAACCAAAAGTAAACCCTTTTTTTTAACATCTTTAACATATAACATGACATTTATAATCTATACTATCTATACTATTATATAAAAAAAACATGGTTTTTCAACTGTTTTATAACTAACTTTTTGTACATAATTTTGCTTTTCCTATTATACCCTTCCTAATTGAAATAATTACAACTTATTCTACCATATTTTATTTACAAACCAAAGGGTAAAACTGAAATCTAACTTTTTTTGTAACTACTACTAGCAGTTTCTAAAAGTTATCTCTCATAGTCTCATGGCAGTTCCAAGAAGTTTCAAGCACTTTTCTTATTTCACTAATTTTTTCCTCAAAACTCCCATCCGCTCTTTCCAATCGTGATTCCCTTTTCTTTTTTTTTCCAAGATTCTCCATCTCTCTTACCTGCTTGATTCCCTTTTCTCTTCTCTGAACTCCAAAATATCAAACTCAATCTCAAACAAAAACACTATCATTCCCAAACTACATCCAGCGACGGTGCGACTTGGATGATGACTGCATAGTGATTATGTGTTCGCTTCAGATCTATCTATACCACTCTTCTCGATCTTCTTCTCTTCCCTCCTTAACTATGAAGTGATTTCTCATTTTATTTAACATTGTATTTTAGTTTTGTTTTTCATTATTGCATTTTCGATTTCATTCATTTATGGTCACATGGGTGTGTTCAATTTCGCAGTTAAATTTCGTAAGAACGTGACTGTTATTTGTCAATCCTCAATGACGATGAAGTTGGTTTTGAATCCTAACCTTTACTTTTCCACCAATTTTTTATGCAATTTTGTACAGGGATTTACATTTATCCAAGGTAAATTTATCTCTCTCTCTTTTTTTTTATAAAATGTATACATGATAAAATGCAATAAAAGTATGTATATTCCTTAAATGTTGTTTACCCTCACATCGTTTTCTTTGTTATTCACTTATTTGTAGGTTTTGAAACACACTCTTTTGAGAAAAGAAGGAAGATAATTAATTGGCAAGTGGACGATATAGTCAATCATTCTTATCGGTTATCATCACCTCTATCACATAGTAGTTTTCAGACTATGAATTCCGTATTATTGGTGGTTTTTGGTTGAAGGGAAGTTCTCATTCTTAGCGTTGATTTTGGTATGATTTGTGAGATTGGTGATTTATGATTGAAGGGAAGTTCTATTTTTATCATGAAATTTGCACTATTTTAGCATGGAATATTTATTGTTTCCATCAGTTTGTTACTTTTGAGAATGCTGTCATTTCAAGATTCAATTATATTCATTGTTGAGATTGAAATCAGTATTTGTTGGAATCGAAGAAGAATGATCCAATTTTCAACTTCATAAATCAAATTTGATTAAAATCAGTATTTACTTTTTACTTTGATGTTGATATTTATTCTCACTCTCTTAACTTCTTTTTTGCAATGATGTTTCAGTTATTAACCAAATTTTAGTTTATTTTTGGATCATCCCACTTCTACATGATCAGTTTCAAAGATTTACTTTTTAGAGTTAATATGCTTAATTGCCAAATGTAGTTTTTGGTGGCATTTCTAACCAATTTAATCTTCTTTTTTAACCAGCAAATTCTTCATACTGGTTGTACCTTGCTGATTTTTGTTACTCTTCTAACTTAATTGGATTGAATCTCTTCGTGACTTGGAAATTGTGAAGTTTGGTATGAAAGTAAGTATTATTTGAGCTTAAACCTGAGTTTACTGATGTAACTATATAAGTGAGGGGATCTTATTTTATCTTTTTTGATTGAACTTATTTTCACATCATCATATGAGACGTTAATGCTATGGCTATCTTCATCTGCATATCAAAAAGTGGAACATGATTTTTCTCATATCAAACAGGTCATAGCATGATCCATAACGTGTGCTCCTATATGAATATGTTTTAGAATTAAACTATGAAGTTTCTTGCTTGTAAAGTACAATTCAGCAGTAAAGTACAATCCATCAAAATAGAGTGTTCACAGTATACATGGTGTTAATTTCTTTTTTTAATAGCATTAACTAGATGCTTACATCAAACTGGTCAATATTGGTTTGAATCAGAAACTTGCTTTTAAGCATTAATATTGTTTTAGGCAACATTTCTTATTTGTTTCGTGCCATTTATGTTTTAGATATATGCACCTACGTGGATTTTAATTTTCTGAATATCAAACTTTGAATGACTTTCCTAAGTCTCTCGAGGAAACCCCTTCTTAGTATATCTTTATCTTTTCTATGTATAGTTGTTAGGGAATTGTGTCCTTTTAAGATTATAATGAGGTTTCTTAGGAGGTGTAAAGGAAGATCATATACTATATACTATTATATAAAAAAAACATGGTTTTTCAACTGTTTTATAACTAACTTTTTGTACATAATTTTGCTTTTCGTATTATACACTTCCTAATTGAAAAAATTACAACTTATTCTACCATATTTTATTTACAAACCAATGGGTAAAACTGGAATCAAGCGACTCATCATAACTATATTAAACTTAGTCATCATAAACGACATGAACCAGTTTTCAGGTTATGATATTCATAGATTTACAAATTAACCAACAAATAAGTTACTACAAATAAGTTAAATTATAATTTGTTTAATCTAACATTATAATAATATTATAGGTTAAATCGATCCCCCGCAACAACGTTGGGAGAGGAATAAAACCTTAACCCCGGGACCCCCCTCGAACTGGATTAGTCGACCCAGTGGGCCGGATACCAGGGTGCAAACAAAAAAAAAATATTATAGGTTAAATTTAACTTATTATCCAACTAACATGGCAGTTTTTAATTTTAAAAAAATAACCAATACTGTAAAAACTGCCGTAAATTAGTTTATGACATCAAAAACTCAAAGTGAAATCTCATATATAGAAGTTCTACAAAAACTCCATTTCTAATAAATAACTGTTATCATCTGCCTAAGACCTTTATAAATTAACCTTCATAAAGACCGATTTTTCAATATATCATTTTGCTATAAACAACTCTTTACGACAAAAACACGAAAATTGGAATGCGGGACGACAGGCACGGGAGTGCATGTCGACACGCTAGTTACTAATTATGCAATATATCATTATACTATAAACAACTCTTTACGACAAAAACACAACAATGTGAATGCGGGGCGACAGGCACGAGAGTTTATTTGTTGAGTAGTTATTTTTTAATAATTAGTAACAAGTCAATCTTAAAACTATGTTTGCTTAACTAACAAAGTTTGTCTACATTTTTTATGACCAAAATACCCTTACTAATTACTATTATTGACTTCTTACTCTTTGTTATTTTCAAGTTTTGACAAAAAAAAGGGTTTAAATGGATATTCACCTTATTTTTAAACTACCAAAAGCAGTTACATAAATTCAAATAATAAAAAAGAGCATTTACTTTCCAAAAAGAAGTTACCATGTATAACTATGTCTCAACAAGAAAAACATGATTTATGCATACTCAAAATGTGCTGCTACTTTGAATAGTTAAAGTGGTCTCTGCATACTCAAAAAGAAGTTCTTGAAAAACATGGATCCCTTAGCTTCATTGATAAAGTGTGCCCATTACTCCACAAAACATATGTGTTTTTTCTTCATGAGATGATACAACAATGATAAGAATAGGTGTATGTAGCATTGGCTTCTATGTGTACATTTTGAAACTCTAATATTGAAACTGAAACTTGGTTTTTAATAGATTCCAACAATTTAATATTTGTGACCCATATATTGATTTCTACAATAATAATAATAGAAAAACAAGGGGTGAAAGAGTTAAAAAAAATTAAAATAACAATGCATTAATAATTCCATTGAAATTATGTGCTTCCATATTGTAGAACTTCACAAGTAAGAATGAATGAACACAGTTAATAAATTCTATTTATACGAAATTGAACATCTTTAACATATAATGACATTCATAATTACCAATTTTGCAATATACTATTTTACTATAAACAACTCATTACAACAAAAACATAACAATGAGAATATAGATCGAAGTGCCTATACTACTTCATGCATCTAGACAAAATTATTAAATTTAAAGGAAATTAAATCTATGAAAAACAAAATAACCATGCATTTTTAACTATGTTGAAATTTATGAATCCATATTATGAAGCATGACAAATAAAAAATGAACATTTTTAATATATAAATTACATTGATAAAGACCTATTTTTAATACATAATTCTACTATAAACAACTCTTTGCGACAAAAACACGACAATAGGAATGCGGGGCGAGTGCCTGTAGACACGCTGGTAGTAATAAACAAAATTTCAGCATTTTGAACTTTCAAAGATGTTAAATCAATGTTATCAATTTATCTTAATCGTGATCATAATAATAATAATCATAATCGTAAAAATGATAGCTCGATTTGAAAACCCCTAAGAAACTTCGCTGCAATTTGCTTGCAGCATAATCTTGAGAGAATATTAGCAATTGTAATTTGTGAATCCGACGAATATTGAAAAATTAAGAAATCGGAAAATAAAGTATATTTATTTATTTATTAAGAGGAGAAAATAACGAGAATCGGAGATGGAAAAGAAGATAAATTGTAACACTTTACCGTTTTAAGAATTGGCCGTGTGCATTGTGGAACGGAATCAATCACGGAATACGAAGAAAGCTTTTTTTTATAGTTTTTTTTAATGAATTGACAATATGAAACGAAAGTATGGAACTAACTATCTAACAGTCTCGTAATGGTTGCGATTGCAAGCTGCGAGCGCTGTTCTTTTTTTATTCCTTTCTTGATTTATTCTTGAAAAGTCAGTTTCATCCGTGGGCCGAAAATGGGGTATACCTCTATTGGGCTGGTCTTTCTTTTTTACGGGTTGCTCACGACCAGTGTAAAAGTAGTTTTTTTAAAAGGGCACAAAAAGAATAATGTAATATTGGGGTGGCATTAGTAGATCATGGGATGACAAAATAATTTTCCTTTTTGAAGGAGCTTGTTATAATGAATGAGTCTTGGGATTTTTTTTTGGAATTGCTTTTTGACCCCGTGTTCACCTTTTGGTTCCCATGTTAACAATTGGTTCTTGCAACCGGAAACCTTCCGGTTTTGCTTAACCAGAAGATTTTTGGTATTGCAAAAACGGAAGAGTTCCATAATCGCTGAACCGGAATCTTTCCGGTACTGAAGAGACAGAACGGTAAAAAAAAGTAATATTCCAATCATCGACAAAAAAATTATGATTTACTTTCCTACCCCTCAACAAAAAAACCATCATCAACACCTTTCAAAAAAACATAATTTACAGTTTTCTCATTCCAACATTTATAAAAGGCATTCTCATACTATTATATTTGTTTTAAAAAAACTCATTCAAGAAAAAAGAAACATGACAAATCATATATTATGTGAACAAAGACAATCAAGCATGCAAGTACCTGTTTCAAAATTTGTTTTTAAAATTCCTAATGTGGTTGAATGCTCTCATTCCACTATGATTTACTTCTTCATCATTAATATTTTCATTTTAATTTGAATTTAATTTGGTGGAGAGTTTCTAATTATGTCGTGTCCCTCCTACCTATTGATATGTTGTTTCTTTTTCCCTTTTACTCATTTTGTTTTATCATCTGTAGCCTTCTACTAATCACTTCTTTTTAACTTCATATTCTTAATATAACTTGCAGATTTTGAGGCGCCACTTCTATGGTATAATTACTCTTGCATCCAATATGTGAACTATTATTACCTTCATGGTTTTTTAACAAATTGATCGTAGATCTAAGAAGAGAGTTCATGTGAAAGAATGCATCGCATTTTGTCTGTCTTATATAATTTATGTTGCAATTTTTTTTATTCTTTGAGCTTTGAATTTTGATAATTAAGTATGTGTAGATATCCTTTGATCATATCTTAGTTCTATAATATATGATTAAGGACTTGAAAGTCTGACTGTTTGGTTCTCCTTAAATGTGTGTAGATATTCTTTTACAATGGTACTAATTTGTTGCTTTGGTCCTATCAATACAGTAGTATAGAATGATTGATTGATCTTCTGACTATTTTTTTTAATTGCTAGAAACTACATGTCAATTAAGAATGCAACCAAAAAAATACTTACATGCATATTTTCATCTTTAACATAAAATATGATGATAAAAATAGAAAGAGAGAAAAAGAATAAGAAGAAAAAAAAGTTGCCATCTTAGTCACAGTCACAGCGACTCAACACACAGTGTTATGTAATTCTTGAGCACCGTTCCTTAATTAAAGAGGTTAGTAAGATGCGCACCGCATGCTTCACTTATTTCATTTTTTTATTACTTATATGTTTTATTCCCTTTTTATCTGTCAAGTTAATTAATAATAATAGAAATATAACCCCACTTAATTTGGAATTAGGAATGTCATTTTTATCTTTTTTGTTAACAATTACTTAAAATGGTCAATTAATTAAATTGTTTAATATATTTGAAGAGGCAATAAAAAGTTAGATACAATTAAATCTGACATTCAGATTATGATA
The DNA here is from genome assembly GCA_037953625.1 of Crotalaria pallida. Lineage (NCBI taxonomy): Eukaryota > Viridiplantae > Streptophyta > Magnoliopsida > Fabales > Fabaceae > Crotalaria > Crotalaria pallida. The sequence continues at coordinate 34,488,361 of CM075653.1, forward strand.
CATTCCTAGTGATTTTTTTCCCTTTGTAATGGATAATAGTATAGTACCAATTCCCTTTGCCATGTGATTAAGATATTGAAGCCAGAGTAGTTTTGTGGACATTCCTTCAACTTGGTAAGTAGTAAAAATAATTCATTTGATTCATTTCGATTTTTGTTCTTTTCTGACTTAAATTTGATATAAATTTTATATCTCTTAAGCCAATCATTTTATTAGAGACTGGTGAGTCTATTCAAGTTTTGCACTATGACCATGGTCAAAAGTATGGAAAAAAAGCTATTGTATAAAGTTTCAAACACGTTTCTCTTTGCACTCTTTATAGCGCACTTTAGGTTAAAAAATAACCAAAAGTAAACCCTTTTTTGTTTAACATCTTTAACATATAACATGACATTTATAATTACTAATTATGCAATATATCATTATACTATAAACAACTCTTTACGACAAAAACACAACAATGTGAATGCGGGGCGACAGGCACGAGAGTTTATTTGTTGAGTAGTTATTTTTTAATAATTAGTAACAAGTCAATCTTAAAACTACGTTTGCTTAACTAACAAAGTTTGTCTACATTTTTTATGACCAAAATACCCTTACTAATTACTATTATTGACTTCTTACTCTTTGTTATTTTCAAGTTTTGACAAAAAAAAAGGGTTTAAATGGATATTCACCTTATTTTTAAACTACCAAAAGCAGTTACATGAATTCAAATAATAAAAAAGAGGAGTTACTTTCCAAAAAGAAGTTACCATGTATAACTATGTCTCAACAAGAAAAACATGGTTTATGCATACTCAAAGTGTGCTGCTACTTTGAATAGTTAAAGTGGTCTCTGCATACTCAAAAAGAAGTTCTTGAAAAACATGGTTCCCTTCATTAATAAAGTGTGCCCATTACTCCACAAAACATATGTGTTTTTTCTTCATGAGATGATACAACAATGATAAGAATAGGTGTATGTAGCATTGGCTTCTATGTGTACATTTTGAAACTCTAATATTGAAACTGAAACTTGGTTTTTAATAGACTCCAACAATTTAATATTTGTGACCCATATATTGATTTCTACAATAATAATAATAGAAAAACAAGGGGTGAAAGAGTTAAAAAAAATTAAAATAACAAAATAACAATGCATTAATAATTCCATTGAAAGTATGTGCTTCCATATTGTAGAACTTCACAAGTAAGAATGAACACAGTTAATAAATTCTATTTATACGAAATTGAACATCTTTAACATATAATGACATTCATAATTACAAATTTTGCAATATACTATTTTACTATAAACAACTCTTTACTACAAAAACATAACAATGAGAATATAGATCGAAGTGCCTATACTACTTCATGCATATAGACAAAATTATTAAATTTAAAGGAAATTAAATCGGTGAAAAACAAAATAACCATGCATTTTTAACTATGTTGAAATTTATGAATCCATATTATGAAGCATGACAAATAAAAAATGAACATTTTTAATATATAAATTACATTGATAAAAACCTATTTTTAATACATAATTCTACTATAAACAACTCTTTGCGACAAAAACACGACAATGGGAATGCCGTGCCTGTCGACACGCTAGTAGTAATAAACAAAATTTCAGCATTTTGAACTTTCAAATATGTTAAATCAATGTTATCAATTTATCTTAATCGTGATCATAATAATAATAATCATAATCGTAAAAATGATAGATCGATTTGAAAATCCCTAAGAAACTTCGCTGCAATTTGCTTGCAGCATAATCTTGAGAGAATATTAGCAATTGTAATTTGTGAATCCGACGAATATTGAAAAATTAAGAAATCGGAAAATAAAGTATATTTATTTATTTATTTATTAAGAGGAGAAAGTAACGAGAATCGGAGATGGAAAAGAAGAGAAATTGTAACACTTTACCGTTTTAAGAATTGGCCGTGTGCATTGTGGAACGGAATCAATCACGGAATACGAAAAAAGCTTTTTTTTATAGTTTTTTTTAATGAATTGACAATATGAAACGGAAGTATGGAACTAACTATCTAACAGTCTCATAATGGTTGCGATTGCAAGCTGCGAGCGCTGTTCTTTTTTTATTCCTTTCTTGATTTCTTCTTGAAAAGTCAGTTTCATCCATGGGCCGAAAATGGGGTATACCTCTATTTGGGCTTGTCTTTCTTTTTGAGGGGTTGCTCACGACCCGTGTAAAAGTAGTTTTTTTTAAAAGGGCACAAAAGGAATAATGTAATATTGGGGTGGCATTAGTAGATCATGGGATGACAAAATAATTTTCCCTTTTTGAAGGAGCTTGTTATAATGAAGGAGTCTTGGGATTTTTTTTTGGAATTGCTTTTTGACCCATGTTCGACCTTTTGGTTCCCATGTTAACAATTGGTTCTTGCAACCGGAAACCTTTCCGGTTTTGCTTAACCGGAAGATTTTTGGTATTGCAAAAACGGAAGAGTTCCATAATCGCTGAACCGGAATCTTTCCGGTACTGAAGAGACAGAACGGTAAAAAAAAGTGATATTCCCATATTACCCCTCAATGTTTACAGAGCCCCCACCCACCAAGGAGGGTAATATGGGGATATCACTTTTTTTAACCTTTCCGGTTCTGCGCATTACCAGAAAGGTACCGGTTCAGAAATGATTTGTGCTCTTCTTCTTCTTAATAATGTAAAGAGAAGAAAAAGTCATAGTAATTGACTAATAAAAAGAAACAGAAGTATAAAAAAAATACTATAAAACTATTGAAATAGCAACACAACAGGAAAAAAGTAACAAATGCAGAAAGAATAAGATGATGTGGAGTTACCTGCTGCATCATTCATGTCATTCATATCTTTATTTACACATATATTTGTAATAGATGTTCATTTGCATAGGTAACATGAACCACAATAATAGAATAATAGAAACATGAGATTTCGAAGAAATCTTGAAAAAACGCTCTTCATATTCCATTAATACTCTCATTCTTCTTTTATATAGTAAATTCAATCTCTTTTTTGTTTTTATTTGGTTTACTAATGTATTGTTCCTTATTTTTTAAATGCAGTGTGTAGATCAAATATGATAATGTTTCCATTAAAACCTTTTATTATTTCTAAATTTGTATCGAAAAATAGTATGTGTAACATATTAAAAAAATGATAGATTGATTTTTTAATGAAAGTAAATTATGATTTACTTTCCTACTCCTCAACAAAAAAACCATCATCGACACCTTTCAAAAAAACATAATTTACAGTTTTCTCATTCCAACATTTATAAAAGGCATTCTCATACTATTATATTTGTTTTAAAAAAACTCATTCAAGAAAAAAGAAACATGACAAATCATATATTATGTGAACAAAGACAATCAAGCATGCAAGTACCTGTTTCAAAATTTGTTTTTAAAATTCCTAATGTGGTTGAATGCTCTCATTCCACTATGATCTACTTCTTCATCATTAATATTTTCATTTTAATTTGAATTTAATTTGGTGAAGAGTTTCTAATTATGTCGTGTCCCTCCTACCTATTGATATGTTGTTTCTTTTTCCCTTTTACTCATTTTGTTTTATCATCTGTAGCCTTCTACTAATAACTTCTTTTTAACTTCATATTCTTAATATAACTTGCAGATTTTTGAGGCGCCACTTCTATGGTATAATTACTCTTGCATCCAATATGTGAACTATTATTACCTTCATGGTTTTTTAACAAATTGATCGTAGATCTAAGAAGAGATTTCATGTGAAAGAATGCATCGCATTTTGTCTGTCTTATATAATTTATGTTGCAATTTTTTTTATTCTTTGAGCTTTGAATTTTGATAATTAAGTATGTGTAGATATCCTTTGATCATATCTTAGTTCTATAATATATGATTAAGGACTTGAAAGTCTGACTGTTTGGTTCTCCTTAAATGTGTGTAGATATTCTTTTACGATGGTACTAATTTGTTGCTTTGGTCCTATCAATACAGTAGTATAGAATGATTGATTGATCTTCTGACTATTTTTTTTAATTGCTAGAAACTACATGTCAATTAAGAATGCAACCAAAAAAATACTTACATGCATATTTTCATCTTTAACATAAAATATGATGATAAAAATAGAAAGAGAGAAAAAGAATAAGAAGAAAAAAAAGTTGCCATCTTAGTCACAGTCACAGCGACTCAACACACAGTGTTATGTAATTCTTGAGCACCGTTCCTTAATTAAAGAGGTTAGTAAGATGCGCACCGCATGCTTCACTTATTTCATTTTTTTATTACTTATATGTTTTATTCCCTTTTTATCTGTCAAGTTAATTAATAATAATAGTGTAGTGTCCTTGAACACTATGTTCTTAACCCTCTAAGTCCTCAAGATTATGGTAATCTGGAGTTCAAGAGAGGATCAAGTGTTTATGTGTGACCTTATGGTTTTTCTGCAGTTCCAGTTGGGAAAAGCAGGGTTTCCCTAGTCAACAAGTGTGTGCAGAGTGTCAACTTAGGGATGAGAGTACATACCTGAAACCCTAGCTGTTATGAGCTATTTATAGGGTTTGGAGGAGGCTGATATGGGCCGTATGGGCCCTGTATCAGGGTAGAGCTAAACCAGGATTCTGTGAGATAATACCGGAGGTTTAAACTCTTAGAATCTAGATAGGATCAGCTCAAGATCTCATGTCTAGGCTGTTAGCGAGAATCTAGGAGAGATTTGCGGAGGGGATAAGAAACCTGAAAGGGTCTGAATCTATCCACAAGCCGACGGTATGTCTCGGCCCTAGAGTCCCGAGCCTGATGAGTGGAAAACCGTTTGTAAGGCTCGGCCCCATCAAGTCCGAGCCTGGTCCTTTTGTATGGTCAGAGCCAACGAGTCCGAGCGGGGGACGTTGGTACTTAGTAAACCGAGGGAAAGGTCCTTGAAGAGTCCCTTAAATGAGACTTGAGTCCTTATATGGTCGGCAGACCCTACAAGCCCCCCAGTTCGTAAGACTTTATAAAGTCTGTGACGAGGTAACATGTGTTTAGGGTTGGACCTTCTAGATGTCTTAGTTCGAATGTGCAACAGCTGTCCGAGGTGACGTTTTGGTTTCTCTAGGTACGGCGCGTTCTCTTGTAAGTTGTGCCAAATCATTGCAATTTTTGAAATTTGAAAAAGTACCTGTTGAAACCGCCACGTCTCATCCAGCGAGTGGTTGCATGGGTTGATGGGCTTTCGGCCCAAATGCGAAACATGGAGGGAAACTGAAAAGTTTCCATTTTCTTCATTAGTCCGAATCCTTTCAACCTCTTACTACCCACATTCATTTTCCCTTACCTCACTCCAGAATCCCCTAAAATCAAAATCTCATTATTCTCTTTCCAATCTCCTTTCCACGTCTCCGCCTTCGAATCCAAAACCTTCTCCCATTATCCTTTCCAGCAACTGAAAGCAGGTAACTTCCTATACTCTTCTTATTTTTATTTCTGCGATTTCCTCTGTTTGTGCGATTTCTGCTTTTTGTAAAGGGGTTTTGGTTATGGGTTTTGCAGGGAGTTTGGATTTAGGGGGTTTCTGGGTTCTGGGTTTTTGTTCCGGGTTTTGCAGGGAGTCTGGCTTTAGGGGATTTCTGGGTTTTGGGTTTTTGTTCTGGGTAAGCTGTGTTTAAGATTCTTTACCTTTAAACCATGAGAGGGTGGAGACGTTTGAGGAGAGTTTATCGTGAACTCTGCAGGAAATTAGGAGAGGAACCTTCTAGTGATAGTGATTCTTCAAGTTCTTCTGGGAATTCTGGGGATGAGGGAAACTCTGATACTGACGATTCTACACATCCTTCTACTACTCCCCCAACTAACCAGGGATCCACCGAGTTAAAACCATTATCTGTAGAATACCCATCGAATCCCGCAGATGAGAGTAAGTGGTTGTTAGCTTACAGATTTGCCGAGCGTCGAGCCCAAGTTAGGCTTAGCCCCGATCCTGACACCAGGGGGAAAGAACCTTTGGAGAGTCCACCGGGGGAAGGGGGAAAAAGTCCAGGGCTCGGCCTTAAGTTAAAAATAAAAACTCGTGCTATAAAAAACCCTAACGCCGAGCCTTTTGCTTTTTCCCCAGATATGGTGGAACGTAGGTGTGTTACCAACCCTGAAGAATATCCTCTGCCGCCTAATCATGCGCAGTACGATGCTGTTTTTGATCGGGAAGTACTGGGGACGAGACCTTCATTGTTGACAACAAATAGTCTTAATCATCTTCGGCCAATATTGACACCTCCGAGAGCCGATGGAAACACCTCAGAATTCGTATTAAGACCTTTGGGAATCGACGATCGGATTTGCTTCCAAGTGCCGGAAAATCGTCAATATTTTTATTTCTATGAAGAAGTAGCAACTAAAGTCGGTATCCGCTAGCCCTTCTCCACCTTCGAGGTCGAAGTCCTCACTCATCTAGGAATAGCCCCTAGCCAATTGCATCCAAGTGGGTGGGCTTTCGTCCGAGCCTTCCAACAATTCTGTGACGTTGAAAACTCGGTCGCGACAGTATGGTCCTTCTTTTGGTTATATGCCCCCAAGTAAATAAGTTTGGTGATTCCAAGGGTCTTTGGGTGTCCCTAAAGGCTCGGAGGGGGCATGCCCTTTTCGCCAAGGTGACAGACTCTTGGAAACCTTTCAAACCTCTCTTCTTCCAATACGAGTATACTGGGGCCGAAGTATGTTGGTTCATGGAACGGGTTGAAGAAGGTGGAGTGATCAAGGTCGTGCCTCGGTTTCCATTGGGTTGGACGACTAACATTTATAACCGAGGATCATCCTTGTATCAATTCGACTATAAAGCGGATTTAACAAAAGCCGAAAGGCGATTATGCGACCATGTTTGGGAATACCTTCAAGCAAATGGTCAAATTGATACCAAACGAATTCTGCTGAAAGAGACGCGAGACGAAGTGAAGGCGGAGCTGGGTACTACAATCTTTTTTTTTTTGGTGTGTTAATCCATTTTTCTTGCAGAAGCAATGGGGAAGAAAGCAACCAAGGCCAAGAAGAGTGAAGCTCGGGCAGCTAGAGTATCGCAGCTGGCTGGACTCGAAGAGACCGCATCCGGATCTCCAATCAAGAGTCAGTCTTCTGGACCGACCCATTCTGAAAGTCCGACCGTTATCCCCAATACCACCCCACCTGTAAGGGTTACGGGTGTTGAACAGGTGATCCAAAGGGACCGTGTTATCGACACGGTGAATATTGAGGTGGAAGCTCGTTCATCTCCTCAAGGCATTCCCGAGCGCCCCCTCAAGAGGACTCGGCTGGACAAAGGAAAAGGTCTCGCTGGAGATTGGTTCCATTTGAGCAAGTCCAACAAAGGGATAGAAATTCCCGAGGGTAAGGAAGATGCAGCTGCCAAGACGGTGTGGGGTAAGAAGATGTCCGACTCATTCATTGCCACTGTCTTCCCACCTGAAAAATGTCGAGGTAATTGAAGCTTGGACCCCTGGGACTTGGGAAAATAACTGCAAGTCGTTGGTGAGAAGCTTCTTATGGGGTGCGAGCATTTTCCATCACCTTGGTCATCATGGTGATGACGCCTATGCCGGATTGGCCCCCGAGGAAAAGAAGAAAAGATATGAGGCGAACGAGCGGGAAGACTACTTGGAAATTCAGGTTCAAGGCCTGAATAAAAAGATTCAAGAACTGGCAGCTGAAAACGAGCGACTTCAAAAGGCTGCCCAAGATTCCGAGGGGGCCAAAGTTCGGGCTGAGAGGACACTTCAGGATGCCGAGGCACAAATAAAGAGGTCGGAAGAGATCCAAAAAAAGGCTGAGGAGGATGCTGCTGCTCTTCAGGTAGCTACAGAGAAAGCTCGTATGGCCGAGCAAGCTGCTGCAGTGGCTGAGGAGCGACATGAGTATGCTAAGGACGAGATACTCAGGCTCCGAGCTTCCTTGGAGAAGATGAGTGCGAAAGCTCTCAAGCACAAGAAAGCGGCTAAGGAGAATCTGTTCAATTGGGACCATGCAATTGAAGATTCTTTCTACAACACTGCCGAGCAACTCCGCGTTCTGAATCCTGGGCTCGTGACCAAGGGTGCTGACCCTAATTTTGCTGTGAAAAAAGGTCGAATTGTCGGCCCGAGTGGGGTTCCCATTGATCTGAACAACGTCGACCTTCCTGATCATTTGGCTGAGGATTCCGAGGGAGAAGGAGCCGAGGATGCTGAAGGTGAAGAAGAAGAAGAGGACACATTCAATGCTGACAGCATTGTATTGTCCGATTTAGAATAGTTTGATTATTCTGCTCTTTTTTGTAATTGCCCCAGTAGATGGGTTTAAACTTGTATTACTGTTTCGTTTGGAATATTTTATAATATCCGTAATCATGTTATGCTTCTTTTTATGCTCTTTGTTAAGAATTCAAGTGTTAAGACCTCGGAACTCCAACACTTTAGCCGAGGTGGGTTCCTCTATCCGCAATATAGAATGATTCGAAAAAATCATGATTTAATCGGGAATCTTACTAAGAGTACTTGACGAGTTATAAGCTCTTGTTAGAGCTGTTTATAATCGTTCGCGTCATAAACGGTGGCTAATCGAATATGAGGAAAAGTACGTAATACAATGAATTCAATAACAAGTCTTTTTATTAACCAGAAGCAAAAAGTACAATGGGCTCGGAATTTCACCGAGCGTACACCATCATTTAAAAGAGATAAACAATAAAAACAATACACTATAAAATTGAAATGAAAGAAAAATTCTAACTATAGTATGCTCTGAGCTTTGCCGCGTTCCACGTGTTGTTGATGAGGGCTCCCGAGAGAGTTTCGAGCTTGTAGGCTCCTGTTCCAGTCATAGAGGCTACTCGGTATGGTCCTTCCCAGCTTTGGGCCAGTTTTCCGTCCTTTGCATTTTTGAGACCAATATCAGCTCTTCTTAGGACAAGGTCGCCTAGCTCGAACTCTCTGGGCACAACCGTACGATTATATCCTTTCGCTTGCATCGTCTTGGCATGCTTCTCTCGTTCGGCGGCTAAATCCCTGACTTCCTCCGAAAAAATCAGATTCTCACACAATATAGTGCTGTTGAGGGGATTCGGCTGTTGCATAACTCGGAATGAAGGGATGATTGTTTCAATGGGAATGACTGCGTCAGACCCATAAGTGAGCCGATAAGGTGTTTCTCCTGTTGAGGTTTGTATAGTTGTGCGATATGACCAAAGTACCTCATACAAGTTTTCCAGCCAATTCCCCTTCGCACCTTCGAGTCTTCTTTTGATTCCCTGAATGATGGATCGGTTAACGGACTCTACTTGCCCGTTAGTCTGGGGATGCTCGACTGAGGAAAAATAGTGCTTAATGCTCAGAGCGTTGACCAAATCCTTGAATGCCTTTGCCGCAAATTGGGTTCCATTATCTGTTACTACCACTTGCGGAACTCCGAATCGAGCTACGATCTATCTCTCGAAGAACTTATGAACCTTTGCTGATGAAATGGTAGCAAGCGGCTCAGCTTCAACCCACTTTGTGAAATAATCAATGGCCACTATCACCCACTTGATCTGTCCTGGTGCGGTAGGGAACGGTCCGATTAAATCCATTCCCCACTGATAGAAAGGATATGGAGATGAAAGTGAATGGAGTTCCTCGGCGGGTTTCTGATATACATCACTGTGGAACTGACATTTCTCACATCTCTTCACATGGTGGATTGCATCTTGTTGAAGGGTCGGCCAGTAGTATCCTGCCCTTAGGATCTTTTTAGCCAGTGATTTCCCCCCAACATGATGACTTCCAACCCCCCCGTGAACTTCCTCCAGCGTTTGTTTTGCTTCGGCAGGGTCCAAACATCTGAGCATTGGGCCGCTAACCCCTCGGCGAAACAGGACTCCACTTACAAGGGCAAACTGCGATGCTTTTCTGACGAGTTTTTTGGCCTCGACCGGATCAGTTGGCACAATCCCTTGTTCCAAGTAACCTACAATTGGAGTGATCCAGCTCGGATCCACTGAAATGGAGAGGACAATGTAACACTCCTTCATATAGATCCATGTTGATAAAAAGAATTGCTCTTATTATCTTTGGTAAAAGTTTATGGACTTGATTGAGTAAAGATTTAATTAAAAATCCTTTTCAAAGCCTTTGTAAAATACTTGGTGTTTATTTGCAATTATTAAAAACCTTACCTTTATCATTTCATGAAAATATTATTTATTAAAGCGTGAAACCACGTTTATCAGAGTAAGCGGAAATTAGAGACCTTGACTTGATAACTCACATTTAATACTAGTGAAGAAAACATAAACATAACTATATATATGATCATCATAAAAAGAGTCATCAACATCAGAGTCAAAGTCGAGATAGCAGGTTTATACAAAATACAAGTCCATAATATAAGACCACCTCACTGAGATCTCTCAAAATATGTACAATATATATATAGAGCAAAATATGAAATCCCAGAAGTGGTCCAGCGATCCTCCTCCATAGCATGATCTCCAAGTCTCCAGCAGCTGCTCCACCCATCCCACATCCTAACCATCTATACTATGCATCACCTGGTGGATCCCCAACTCCCCACTGGCTCCCAGTGGAGTACTCGACTGGCTCATCCTCGCTCTCACCCTCTTCCGGATCCTCCTCTACCTCCTCTGACTGAGTGGGTGCCCCACCACTGGGCACTGGGTCAGCTGAGGGAGTCCCATGAACCGGACTCATCGGACGAGGTATAGGAGTCTCCTCTCGAACCACTCGAGAAGCAGAAGGGTGAGATCTAGTAGCAGCTCGAAAACGAAAGGAATGAAAACGACGAGCAGGTCGAGTCGGGGGTGGTCCATGATAGGTATAGAAAGGGGGTACATGCAAAGTATAGATAATAGGGATGCGAAACCTACGAGGACGGACATGAGCCAAAGGGTTGGGGTGATATAGAGTCACCTCCACCTCACCCTCATAGGTGGCTCGATGGTCCTCGTAGTACCACACTCCACTAGGGAGCGGGCGCATCTCGATGCAAGCTAGATAGCGTGCCATCACCTAACATGGGCAAAAAGGGGTAAGCACATAATCCACATAATCGAATAAGAATAAATAAAGCATGTAACAATATAAGTTACAACCATCCAATGCAAGTGCACATGTAAATGAATGAGTGTTTTCCAGTTGTAACATTTCCATTAATTATGAGTAATGATGCATGTCTCCCAAATCCATTGTCCATTGAACGTTCATTCCAATAATTCGCATACATGACCAACATGTATTGTGGAACTGCTCGGATAGTGTGCACACAACGTCACCAAGACGTAACAGCATTCCCAAATGCTGCCCACATTACCAAAATGTGTCATCGAGCCACTGCTCGGATAGTATGCACACAACGTCACCAAGACGTAACAACATTCCCAAATGATGCCCACATTACCAAAATGTGTCATCGAGCCAGTTACCACCGAATTATCCCCAACCTTACACCATGCATGTATGCACATAAAATTATATACACAAGATTAACCAATAATCTTATTATGTGCATCCAATATTATTCCTTCAGTGAGTTAGACTGTTGTTAATATTTTTCCCAATCCTTTTATTGGAACATGAAACCTTTTCCCGTGAGCATAATTGATCTTAATCGATGTCCTATTTGGTATATTAAAAGAAAGTTAATTTTTCTGTCTCAGGTCCAAAATACTCGAGTGAACCTATCAATACTCGAGTGTTCCTCAGTTTTATGAAAATACTCGAGTGTTCATTCATTTTCCAGAAATACTTTGAAAATTCATTAGAATACTCGAGTGTTCTCCATGAAACTCGAGTGTTCTTAAGGTTTCCCAGAAATTCAATAAAAATTCCCAGAATACTCGAGTGTTCTATATGAATACTCGAGTGTTCTTGAGTTTCCCAGAAAATCCAATTTCCAAAATAGGCCAAATACTCGAGTATTACCCATAATACTCGAGTGTTTGCAGACAGACAACACAGAAAAATGAGTTTTAACATACCAATTTCGATTATAGTCCAATCCAGTCCAAACCAAAGATCAACATAGCTCACTTTACACATTTTAAACATGTTCCAACACAGAATTAACAACATCTAACACTGAACCACAGATTATCCATAATTATGCATAAAAATGCAATTTCCATAACTTAACATACCAAATCCAATTTTACATATATCCATTCCATTTTCAGCATTAGTACACCTTGAATGTGACCAAATACACATGTCCAAATATTCATTTAAGTCCAGAAAGGCCTCCAAGCCTCATTCCTATTTCCAACTATGCCCATAGAGCCATTTGATGACTCATATCCTAATTCCTCAAGATTTAAACTTATTCTAGTGAATTAGAAGCTTCACCCTGACCTCAAATTCGTGAATCAACTCTGAAATTGCAGAGAAATTGGCTAGAGATGCTCAACCCCCAAAATCCTATGCATGCAGTCATAGTTGAGCAGAGCACCAAAATCAGAAGATTTGACATGCAAAATTCGATTTAAAATTGGGGAAAACGATTAGAATTGATTCTCTGCAACTTACACTAGAAGTATAGACGAATTTGAGATTCATAGGGTCCAAGGGCTTACCACAATCCAAGTTGAAAGTGAGCTCCAAGCTTCAGTTTTCAACTTTGGCACCAAGAACACCCTTGCTTCTCAGCTTCGATTCTCCTTCTACACAGCGCCTTAACTCACGATTTTTATGTTTTTGTGAAGCTCGAGATGTGAGCTTCACAATGGTGTATCACTCTCGTTCCAATTCTCAAACACGATCGAGAAATCGAACCACGAAATTGGAAACCCTAAACCCAAGGTTCTCAGAGCAAAAATCAACCAAATCCTCCTTCTTCAACAATCTAGGGCTTAAATACTCGTTTCCCTTCATCATGCAGCTCGACACGAAGGTCCTTGACGTGTTCTCATGGTGATTTCGTGTCACTCAAAGGAATTCGTTGTGGGTTGACTCATCAACCGCACTAACGAGTTCTCCACTGACTCGATTACTCGAGTATTTCTAGAAATACTCGAGTATTTTGGTCAGTTTTTCAAAAATATTTATTTTAATGCCCTTCCCTCCAAAGTCTTCCTAATATTGCTTCTAGGTCCTCTTCCAGGGACTAATATGGAAAAACCTTATTTTTACATATTATTTGTTTGCTGCAATATTTTTCTACTTTCGCAATTACTCTTACTAACTCATAATAATCTTAATGTAATTAATGAAACATAATTATGATTAAGAAAATAATTTTAAAATATATTTTCATAAATCATAATCACATTACATCAGGAGACGAAAATTTGGGGTGTTACACTACTCTCCCACTTAACAGGAATTTCGTCCCCGAAATGCAGCTTACAAAAATAACTCAGGATAATCCTGGCGTATTCGATCCTCTAATTCCCAAGTTGACTCGAATACATTCCCACTTTTCCATAAGACTTTAACCAACGGAATCTCCTTCCCTCTAAGCTGCTTCGTCCTCCTATCTTCCACTTTTACTGGGCCAGCTTTAAAGGTTAGGTTTTCTCGCAAGGTTAAGTCATCTGGACGGATTTGAAGGATCAAGGTGGGATCATGCACAAATTTTTTCAGCTGAGAAACATGGAAAACATTGTGTAGGTTGGTTAGAGATGGCGGGAGAGCTATTTGGTAGGCTACAGGTCCTACTCGCTTAAGGATCTGGTAAGGACCTATAAACTTAGGTGACAGCTTCTGAGGTTTCAATGCCCTACTCACACCCTTCAGTGGCACAATCCTGAGAAATACATGATCACCTTCAACAAACTCCAAAGGTCTTCTCCGAATAACTCTGCTGGCGACTAACCGCAGTCCGGATCTTTTCTTGAATCATCTTGATCTTCTCGGTTGTCTGTTGCACCATTTCCGGACCAAGATGTAAATTCTCCCCCACTTGAAACCAACATAGCGGGGTTTGGCATTTCCTCCCATACAATGCCTCGAACGGTGCCATACCAATACTGGTATGATACCCGTTGTTGTATGTGAATTCTGCGAGTGGTAATATCTGATCCCAACTTCCTCTTTCTTCCAGTACGCAAGCTCGCAAAATATCCTCCAAGGTTTGAATGGTTCTTTCGGTTTGCCCATCTGTCTGAGGGTGATAAGCTGAACTCATCTTAAGCTTCGTCCCCAGATCTTGATGCAAACCTGACCAAAATCTAGACATAAACCTCGGATCACGATCCGAAATGATGCTTGATGGTATTCCATGCAATTGTACCACTTCTCGAATATAGATCTGGGCAAGCTTCTCCAAGGAATAGCGCATATTCACTGGAATAAAATGCGCCGACTTAGTAAGACGATCCACAATTACCCAGATAGCGTCATGGTTTGCAACTGTCCTTGGTAAACCAGTCACAAAGTCCATGGAAATGCTATCCCACTTCCATTGTGGAATATCCAGGGGTTGCAGCACTTCTCCAGGCTTCTGATGTTCCACTTTAACCTTTTGACAGATTAAACATGATGCTACATAGTCCGCCACATCCTTCTTGAGACCAAGCCACCAAAACATGCTTTTCAAATCCTGGTACATCTTTGTCGATCCAGGGTGCATGCTCATCTGACTCTTATGCGCCTCATCCAAAATCATCCTCCTGATCTCCAAGTTCTTCGGTATGCAAATTCTCGTTTTGAAACGAAGAATTCCATCCGACCCTTCTGAGAAGTCTGACTCCTTTCCTTCTTTCATCCATTTCCTCTTTTCTAATAATTCCGGATCTTCACATTGCAATTCTTGAATTCGAGCCAAGAATTCGCTGGAGATTTGCAACATACCCAGCACAATCTGGTCTGGTTTCACTTGCATTACCAGGCTTAGATCCCGAAACTCTTCGATCAAAGCCGCTTCCTTAATCATCATGGAGCTCACGTAGATCGCTCTACGGCTCAAAGCATCCGCTACAACATTGGCCTTACCAGGATGGTAATGAAGCTCAAAGTCGTAGTCTTTCAAAAATTCCATCCATCGACGCTGCCTCATATTTAACTCCTTCTGGTCAAATAAGTACTTCAAACTCTTATGGTCACTAAACACCCGAAACGTAGTGCCATAGAGATAATGCCTCCAAATCTTTAGTGCAAAAACTATTGCGGCAAGTTCCAAATCATGGGTGGGGTAGTTTACCTCGTGAACTTTCAGTTGACGAGATGCATACGCCACAACCTTTCCTTCTTGCATCAGAACACTCCCAAGTCCTTGTCCCGATGCATCACAGTACACTTCGTACTCCTTGTGAGGGTCAGGTAAGATTAACACTGGTGAGGATGTTAACCTTTCCTTAAGCATCAGAAAACTCCTCTCACACTTCTCATTCCATACGAATGGTTGATCCTTCCTAGTCAGCTTGGTGAGGGGTAATGCAATTTTCGAGAATCCCTCAATGAATCTTCTATAATATCCGGCCAAACCCAAGAAACTTCTGACTTCCGTGACCGTCTTTGGTTGAACCCACTGCAAAACCGATTCCACCTTAGCTGGGTCAACAGCTATTCCACCTTCCGAGATCACATGTCCCAAGAACTGAACTTCTTTTAACCAAAATTCACACTTAGAGATTTTGGCGTAGAGTTGCTTCTCCTTCAGAATCTGCAACACTACTCGAAGATGTTCGGCATGTTCCTCCGGATTCTTAGAATATATTAGGATGTCATCAATGAAAACTACCACGAATGAATCCAGATATGGTCTAAAGATCCGATTCATGTAGTCCATGAAAATAGCTGGTGCATTTGTTAATCCGAACGACATTACAACATACTCATAATGTCCGTATCGAGATCGAAATGCAGTCTTAGGGATATCTTCTTCCTTGATTCTGATCTGATGATACCCGGATCTCAGATCAATCTTAGAAAATACCGAGGCTCCTCTCACTTGGTCCATGAGATCATCTATCCTTGGCAAAGGATACTTGTTCTTTATGGTCACCTTATTTAACTACCTATAATCCACACACATTCTCAGGCTCCCATCTTTCTTCTTAACAAACAACACCGGAGCACCCCATGGGGATACACTTGGCCTAATAAGTTGCTTTTGCAGCAATTCCTCAATCTGGTTTTTCAATTCAACCATCTCAAGTGGTGCCATTCTATATGGAGCAATAGAAATGGGACCAGTTCCTGGAATCAACTCGATTCCAAACTCAATCTCCCTCTTGGGTGGTAATCCCGGCATCTCTTCGGAAAACACTTCCGGAAATTCCCTAACAATCGGAATCTCCTCCACAGACCTTTCTCCTTTCTCCGGCTCAACAGAAGAGATCAAACAAAGATACTTCTCCAAGATTGGGTCTTTAAACAAAAGCGTCTTCTTAGCACAATCGATAACTACGTGGTTGCTAACCATCCAGTCCATACCCAAAATTACATCCAATTAGGACAAAGATAGACAGATCAAATCTAACCGAAAGACTCGGTCTGCTATCCTAATTTTACAATTAGGACACACCTTTGAGGCGATTACAGGAGAGTTAGTAGGGGTTTCTACCCTAAGATAATAGGGTGATTCAGACACAGGCAATTTCAAACGATTCACACATTCAAATGACACAAATGAATGAGTGGCTCCTGAATCGAATAAAATTCTACAAGGTTGATTATTGAGCAAATAAGTACCTTGCATGAGTCCTGGAGTCTGATTCGCTTCAGCACCACTAAGGGTGAAAACTCTACCTTGAGTCACCGGCTTGTCTGTAGAACCTCTTTGAGCATTCTTGGGTGGTTCCTTGCAATCGCGAGACATATGACCAGGTTTTCCACAGTTAAAACACCCACCGTGAGACCAGCAGAACCTTCCAAAGTGATGACACCTGCACTTCTCACAATAAGGAGCATTATTGTAAGAGGTGTTTCGATCATCGGACATCTTTCCCTTTCCCCTATTCTTATGAGAATAGGGACCTTTGTTACGATGGTCATGTCCCTTCCTTCTTTGCGGACCATATCCCGAATGTTCCTTCTTCCCTTCCATAATCTGAACTGACTCCGCCTTTTTATCATCCTCATACATCCTACACATATCCACCAGCGTAGGAAAACTTTGAATCCTTTGATAACTGAATACCGACTTCAATTCGGGTCTCAGTCCTCCCTCAAACTTAATACACTTACTCCTTTCATCCGGATTCATCTGATAATAAGGGGAGTATTTCATTAGTTCTTCAAACTTTGCAGCATATTCACCCACACTCATGCTGCCTTGTCTGAGTTGCAAAAACTCAACCTCTTTCTTTCTCCTTAAATCTTCAGGAAAATACTTCTTAAGAAATTCTCCCATGAATACTTCCCAAGTTACCTCTCTTCCTTCGTGAGCGAGTAACTGGGCAGTATGATTCCACCAATGTTCCGCTTCTCCCTCCAGCATGAAAATAGCATAAGCTATCCTCTGAGCGTCGGGGCATTCTAAGGTTCTAAAGATCTTGTCCATCTCCAAGATCCACTTATTAGCTTCCTCAGGTTTAAACCCACCAGCAAACTTTGAGGGATTGCAGCTCCTGAAATCCGACAAAGTTTTGACTTCCGCAGCCACCGTACCTGCGGGAGGTGGATTAACGGGCTGAGGTTGATGTTGCTGCTGCTGATTCTGATGCAAATTCTCTAGCACTGCAGCCATCCTTTCCAGCAAATTGTTCGTATGGTTTCTATATCGTGATGCCATAGTGAACCTGCACTATGGACTTATGTCGTTAAAGGTCTATCTAGGTTTTGAAATCTTATCTAGTTCTATTCTAAACTATCACCAATAGTACTAAGCTATATGAAATGAATCAAATAGCTAAGAAAACTTTACCCAGCTGTGGCAACTCCTGGCAGATTATGCTCGAGAGGATCAAGAATCAGGACCATTTTGCTCTGATACCATAAAAGTGTAACACTCCTTCATATAGATCCATGTTGATAAAAAGAATTGCTCTTATTATCTTTGGTAAAAGTTTATGGACTTGATTGAGTAAAGATTTAATTAAAAATCCTTTTCAAAGCCTTTGTAAAATACTTGGTGTTTATTTGCAATTATTAAAAACCTTACCTTTATCATTTCATGAAAATATTATTTATTAAAGCGTGAAACCACGTTTATCAGAGTAAGCGGAAATTAGAGACCTTGACTTGATAACTCACATTTAATACTAGTGAAGAAAACATAAACATAACTATATATATATGATCATCATAAAAAGAGTCATCAACATCAGAGTCAAAGTCGAGATAGCAGGTTTATACAAAATACAAGTCCATAATATAAGACCACCTCACTGAGATCTCTCAAAATATGTACAATATATATATAGAGCAAAATATGAAATCCCAGAAGTGGTCCAACGATCCTCCTCCATAGCATGATCTCCAAGTCTCCAGCAGCTGCTCCACCCGTCCCACATCCTAACCATCTATACTATGCATCACCTGGTGGATCCCCAACTCCCCACTGGCTCCCAGTGGAGTACTCGACTGGCTCATCCTCGCTCTCACCCTCTTCCGGATCCTCCTCTACCTCCTCTGACTGAGTGGGTGCCCCACCACTGGGCACTGGGTCAGCTGAGGGAGTCCCATGAACCGGACTCATCGGACGAGGTATAGGAGTCTCCTCTCGAACCACTCGAGAAGCAGAAGGGTGAGATCTAGTAGCAGCTCGAAAACGAAAGGAATGAAAACGACGAGCAGGTCGAGTCGGGGGTGGTCCATGATAGGTATAGAAAGGGGGTACATGCAAAGTATAGATAATAGGGATGCGAAACCTACGAGGACGGACATGAGCCAAAGGGTTGGGGTGATATAGAGTCACCTCCACCTCACCCTCATAGGTGGCTCGATGGTCCTCGTAGTACCACACTCCACTAGGGAGCGGGCGCATCTCGATGCAAGCTAGATAGCGTGCCATCACCTAACATGGGCAAAAAGGGGTAAGCACATAATCCACATAATCGAATAAGAATAAATAAAGCATGTAACAATATAAGTTACAACCATCCAATGCAAGTGCACATGTAAATGAATGAGTGTTTTCCAGTTGTAACATTTCCATTAATTATGAGTAATGATGCATGTCTCCCAAATCCATTGTCCATTGAACGTTCATTCCAATAATTCGCATACATGACCAACATGTATTGTGGAACTGCTCGGATAGTGTGCACACAACGTCACCAAGACGTAACAGCATTCCCAAATGCTGCCCACATTACCAAAATGTGTCATCGAGCCACTGCTCGGATAGTGTGCACACAACGTCACCAAGACGTAACAACATTCCCAAATGCTGCCCACATTACCAAATGTGTCATCGAGCCAGTTACCACCGAATTATCCCCAACCTTACACCATGCATGTATGCACATAAAATTATATACACAAGATTAACCAATAATCTTATTATGTGCATCCAATATTATTCCTTCAGTGAGTTAGACTGTTGTTAATATTTTTTCCAATCCTTTTATTGGAACATGAAACCTTTTCCCGTGAGCATAATTGATCTTAATCGATGTCCTATTGGGTATATTAAAAGAAAGTTAATTTTTCTGTCTCAGGTCCAAAATACTCGAGTGAACCTATCAATACTCGAGTGTTCCTCAGTTTTATGAAAATACTCGAGTGTTCATTCATTTTCCAGAAATACTTTGAAAATTCATTAGAATACTCGAGTGTTCTCCATGAAACTCGAGTGTTCTTAAGGTTTCCCAGAAATTCAATAAAAATTCCCAGAATACTCGAGTGTTCTATATGAATACTCGAGTGTTCTTGAGTTTCCCAGAAAATCCAATTTCCAAAATAGGCCAAATACTCGAGTATTACCCATAATACTCGAGTGTTTGCAGACAGACAGCACAGAAAAATGAGTTTTAACATACCAATTTCGATTATAGTCCAATCCAGTCCAAACCAAAGATCAACATAGCTCACTTTACACATTTTAAACATGTTCCAACACAGAATTAACAACATCTAACACTGAACCACAGATTATCCATAATTATGCATAAAAATGCAATTTCCACAACTTAACATACCAAATCCAATTTTACATATATGCATTCCATTTTCAGCATTAGTACACCTTGCATGTGACCAAATACACATGTCCAAATATTCATTTAAGTCCAGAAAGGCCTCCAAGCCTCATTCCTATTTCCAACTATGCCCATAGAGCCATTTGATGACTCATATCCTAATTCCTCAAGATTTAAACTTATTCTAGTGAATTAGAAGCTTCACCCTTACCTCAAATTCGTGAATCAACTCTGAAATTGCAGAGAAATTGGCTAGAGATGCTCAACCCCCAAAATCCTATGCATGCAGTCATAGTTGAGCAGAGCACCAAAATCAGAAGATTTGACATGCAAAATTCGATTTAAAATTGGGGAAAACGATTAGAATTGATTCTCTGCAACTTACACTAGAAGAATAGACGAATTTGAGATTCATAGGGTCCAAGGGCTTACCACAATCCAAGTTGAAAGTGAGCTCCAAGCTTCAGTTTTCAACTTTGGCACCAAGAACACCCTTGCTTCTCAACTTCGATTCTCCTTCTACACAACGCCTTAACTCACGATTTTTATGTTTTTGTGAAGCTCGAGACGTGAGCTTCACAATGGTGTATCACTCTCGTTTCAATTCTCAAACACGATCGAGAAATCGAACCACGAAATTGGAAACCCTAAACCCAAGGTTCTCAGAGCAAAAATCAACCAAATCCTCCTTCTTCAACAATCTAGGGCTTAAATACTCGTTTCCCTTCATCATGCAGCTCGACACGAAGGTCCTTGACGTATTCTCATGGTGATTTCGTGTCACTCAAAGGAATTCGTTGTGGGTTGACTCATCAACCGCACTAACGAGTTCTCCACTGACTCGATTACTCGAGTATTTCCAGAAATACTCGAGTATTTTGGTCAGTTTTTCAAAAATATTTATTTTAATGCCCTTCCCTCCAAAGTCTTCCTAATATTGCTTCTAGGTCCTCTTCCAGGGACTAATATGCAAAAACCTTATTTTTACATATTATTTGTTTGCTGCAATATTTTTCTACTTTCGCAATTACTCTTACTAACTCATAATAATCTTAATGTAATTAATGAAACATAATTATGATTAAGAAAATAATTTTAAAATATATTTTCATAAATCATAATCACATTACATCAGGAGACGAAAATTTGGGGTGTTACAGACAACGCTAGGTCCATGCACCATTTCTTGAATCAGAGTTTTGTTGTTTTCAGAATTTTTTGTTGATGCGAGTTTGGAAAGAATATCCGCTCGGCTATTACTTTCCCTCGGAATGTGGCAGATTTCGACCTTCATAAATTTGGAGGATAGGAACTTTACCTTTTCCAAGTATTTTTGAAGGATAGGTTCCTTAGCCTGAAACTCGCACTTGACCTGTGAAACCACCAACTGAGAATCACTAAAAATTTTTACCTCTCGGGCCCCCACGTCTTTTGCCATCCTCAATCCTGCCAAAACGGCTTCATACTCCGCTTGATTGTTCGACGTTGAAAATCCGAACTTCAAAGAGTACTCGAGGGTGACTCCCTCGGAGTTCTCCAAAATTATTCCTGCCCCCGCTCCAAGTTTGTTACTTGATCCATCCACATAAATGTTCCAATCCGAGGTTGAGCTCGTCAATGGCTCAGTAAACTCGGTAAGGAAATCAGCCAAAGCCTGAGACTTCATCGCCTTTCTTGGTTCGAAAGTGATTTCAAACTCGGAAAGCTCAATTGCCCAGGTTACCATCCTTCCAGCCAAATCAGGTTTCTGCAATATTTGACGGATCGGCTGGGCCGTTCTGACCGTGATATGGTGGCTTTGGAAATACTGGCGCAGTCGTCTGGCAGTAACAATCAAGCAGAAAGCTAATTTCTCCACTTTTTGATATCTCAACTCTGGTCCCTGGAGAGCTCGGCTAACAAAATAGATGGGCAACTCTTTACCAGATTCCTCCCGAACCAAAACCAAACTGATCACCGAGTCTCCCACTGATAAGTACAGGAAAAGAGTTTCACCATTGCTCGGACTAGACAAAATTAGAGGTGATGCCAAATAATGCTTAAGATCAGTAAAGGCCTTTTCGCATGCTTCATCCCATTCAAACGCCTTTTCCTTCTCCTTCCTCAACAGCTTGTACCAGGGAAGGGCCTTCCTAGCTGATTGAGATAGAAACCTTGAGAGAGCTGCAACCCGACCCGTCAGTTGCTGTACACCCTTGATATCCGACGGACTCTTCATCTCCAGAATAGCTCGACACTTTTCTGGATTTGCCTCGATTCCGCGCTCAGTATGCATGAATCCGAGGAAGGACCCTGCCGGAACTCTGAATGTGCATTTTTCCGGGTTCAATCTCATATTGAATTGCCGGATCCTTCCTAAGATTTCCTTCAAATCTTTAGCATGATCTTCCTCCTTTAAGCTTTTTGCAATCATATCGTATATATAAACCTCCATCCTCGGCCCAATCAGAGGACCAAACACCTTGTTCATCATCCGCTGGTAAGTTGCCCCAACATTCTTCAACCCAAACGGCATCACATTGTAACAATATGTGGCGTTTTCTGTGATAAACGAGGTCTTTACCTGATCCGGGGGGTACATTGGGATCTGATTGTACCCCGAGTAAGCATCCATAAAGGACAGCCTTTGATAACCTGCCGAGCTATCCACTAGTTTATCAATGCAAGGAAGTGGGTACTGGTCCTTGGGGAAAACATTGTTCAAATCTGTGTAGTCCACGCACATCCTCCACTTCCCATTGGATTTCTTGACTAACACGGGATTGGCCAACCAATCAGTGTACACTACCTCTCTGATAAACCCTGCTTCCAATAGCTCGGCTACTTTCTCATCTGTCGCCTGTGCCTTCTCGATTCCGACCCTTCTCTTTTTTTGACACACTGGCTTAGCGCCAGGATACACACTTAACTTGTGGCAGATGAAGTTAGGATCGATTCCCGGCATGTCTGCCGAAGTCCAGGCAAACAAGTCCTTATTTTCCATTAATAATTCAGCAAGCTCCTTTTCTAGTTCCTCAGATAGGCCAACTCCGATCTTGACGCAACGAGATGGCTCGGGGCCTAGGATTACCTTTTTGAAGTCCCCCTGAGGGGTCGGTCTAGTTTCATCCTCCTCTCTTACGTCGAGATCAGCCAAATTGACACTTCCTTTGTTCAACGGTTCCTGCATCACTTTCTCATCATCCAGCTTTAGCTTCCCCAAACTGATGTTGTAGCACTTCCGAGCCAACTCCTGTTCGGACCGCACTGTTACTACCTTGTCATCCGACCCCGGGAATTTCATGGCCAAGTGTACCGTCGAAACAACGGCGCCGAAGGACTGGAGTGCCATTCGGCCAAAGATAGCATTGTACGCCGAGGGAGCCTGGACAACTAACCACTTCACCATTTCAGTCCGAGCAGAAGGTGGTTCCCCCATGGTCACTGGGAAGTGGATATGGCCTAAAGGAACAATTGAATGTCCCGTGAAGCCGATCAAGCTTCCCTCGAACGGGGTGAGATCGGACCTTTTCAACTTCAATTTTTCGAACAAATCCAAAAACATGATGTCCGCCGAACTCCCATGATCGACGAGAATCCTTCTTACTTCGTAGTTGCCAATCCTTGCCGTGACGACCATTGGGTCATTGTGGTCCTGTAGGATGTCTTCAAAATCCTCATCGCTAAAACTGATGACCACACTTTTCTTTCTGGGTATTTGTATCGGTCGGCTTGCCACCGAGAGAACTTGTCCCACATACTTCTTGCGATCGCACTTCTTTTCCCCACCACCAGCAAATCCTCCAGCAATGGTGCCAATGAGGAAATCGTTGCCTTTCTCGGATTGCTGGATAGGGGCTCCGCCCGCTGGTGGTGAAGGGCTTTTATTCCTCTTCTGTTCAGTTCTGGGGGGCGAGGGGCTTTTCCTTCTGGAACGCTTGCGCAACGCTTCTCCAATATAGTGTTGAAGCTTACCATCCCTTACCATCTCTTAAATCAAATCCTTCAGTTGGATACATTGGTCGGTGGTATGCCCCCATCCGCCATGATGATCGCAATACTTCGTCCTATCCTTTTGGGCCGCCTTTCTTAAGGCTGGTGGCCGAGTGATGTTATGCATCTCTGTATGCATAGTCTCACGAAGGATTTGACTCCTCGGGACTGTTAACTGGGTATATTCATCATACTTGCCTTTGGGAGGCAGTTTTTCTCCTCTCTCTTGTTCTCTCTTATCTTTCCTTCCCTTATCTCGGAAACGATCATTCTGACGAGCCTCGTTTTGGCGAGGACGTTGCTCATGTCGTCCTTCGGCACTCCTTGCTGCAGTGCTAATCCTTCGGAACTCCTCTAGATTAACATATTTCCTGGACCTTTCTCTCAGTTCCGCCATGTTACTAGGTGGTTCCCCGATCAGACAATCCTTGAAATCTCCATCTTGCAGTCCTTGGGTAAGCAGAAGGACGGATACCCCCGACTGCAAACCAGATATGCCACTGGCCTCTTGCTGATACCGAGCCAGATAGTCGCGTAAAGACTCGCCAGGTCTTTGTGCAACTCCAGCTAATGAATGGTCTGATTCGGGCTGTGACATGCTGGCTGTATATCGATTCAGGAAAACTCTTCTAAGCTCAGCCCAAGAACTAATGGAGTTAGCTGGTAGGGAGTTGAACCATCTCAACGGCGCCGGGCCTAACGTTATTGAGAAAGCTCGGCATTTCATTTCATCCTCTCCTCCATAAAACATCATGGAAGACTCGTAAGATGCAATGTGATCCATCGGATCGGTCGTCCCATTGTACCGGGAGACATTCTGATGGCCCATATAAGTTTGTGGAGTCCGAAATGCCATAATTGCTACTGTAAAGGGGTGTCCAGGATGGGGTTCTGTAACTGCCGGTTCGGGAGTCACATTCAAATTGAGGGGTGGCGGTGGGGGAAGGTTAATTGGGTTGCCGAAAGCCGCGCGAGGGCCTTGCTCGGCAAGTCTAGCCATGCTTTGCTGCTGTAGAGTAGCAATAGCCTGGTTTTTCTTTTCAATCAATGAAGTTTGGGTTCTCAGTATTTCCATAATTGACTCCTCTCTCCTCCTGGCCGAAGAGGTTGTCATGTAGGATCTTCCTTGAGATCCGGAACGTTCACCACCCTGAAGCGTTCCAAAGCGGCCTCTAGCAAACTGTGGTACTCCCCTATCAGATCGCTCGGCTCGGGAGTTATCGCGAGCGTGACGTTCGACTCGTCGGTCCTCCCCAGTTCGTGATCCAGCAGGGGCCCTCCTAGATTAATGTGGCCCAGAATCCGCTGTGTCACGCCATTCCGACACATGGCCATCAAAAACGCGACGCGGCTGAGATCGTCGTTCGTGGCCTTCAACAACCGGAGGGACGGTGGCTGGCGCTTGGACCTCCGGAACAACTGGATCAGTAGGCTGGACAACTGGAGGATCCTGGGGATTTTCAACCTGGTTGCCCTCAGGGGGTCCTCCAGGGGCAAGTCTGTCCCTTACATTCCTTCCACCAACATTCCTTGGTCCAGCGTTCTTTGGTGGCCTTCCCCTAAGGCGACGGCGGAGGTCTCCTTGGTTGTTGTCATTATCATTCGCCATTAGTGCGGTGAGTGGTGGGGATACTGATTATTCGTTCCCCACAGACGGCGCCAATGTAGTGTCCTTGAACACTATGTTCTTAACCCACTAAGTCCTCAAGATTATGGTAATCAGGAGTTCAAGAGAGGATCAAGTGTTTATGTGTGACCTTATGGTTTTTCTGCAGTTCCAGTTGGGAAAAGCAGGGTTTTCCCAGTCAACAAGTGTGTGCAGAGTGTCAACTTAGGGATGAGAGTACGTACCTAAAACCCTAGCTGTTATGAGCTATTTATAGGGTTTGGAGGAGGCTGATATGGGCCGTATGGGCCCTGTATCAGGGTAGAGCTAAACCAGGATTCTGTGAGATAATACCGGAGGTTTAAACTCTTAGAATCTAGATAGGATCAGCTCAAGATCTCATGTCTAGGCTGTTAGCGAGAATCTAGGAGAGATTTGCGGAGGGGATAAGAAACCTGAAAGGGTCTGAATCTATCCACAAGCCGACGGTATGTTTCGGCCCTAGAGTCCCGAGCCTGATGAGTGGAAAACCGTTTGTAAGGCTCGGCCCCATCAAGTCCGAGCCTGGTCCTTTTGTATGCTCAGAGCCAACGAGTCCGAGCGGGGGACGTTGGTACTTAGTAAACCGAGGGAAAGGTCCTTGAAGAGTCCCTTAAATGAGACTTGAGTCCTTATATGGTCGGCAGACCCTACAAATAGAAATATAACCCCACTTAATTTGGAATTAGGAATGTCATTTTTATCTTTTTTGTTAACAATTACTTAAAATGGTCAATTAATTAAATTGTTTAATATATTTGAAGAGGCAATAAAAAGTTAGATACAATTAAATCTGACATTCAGATTATGATACATTCCTAGTGATTTTTTTCCCTTTGTAATGGATAATAGTATAGTACCAATTCCCTTTGCCATGTGATTAAGATATTGAAGCCAGAGTAGTTATGTGGACATTCCTTCAACTTGGTAAGTAGTAAAAATAATTCATTTGATTCATTTCGATTTTTGTTCTTTTCTGACTTAAATTTGATATAAATTTTATATCTCTTAAGCCAATCATTTTATTAGAGACTGGTGAGTCTATTCAAGTTTTGCACTATGACCATGGTCAAAAGTATGGAAAAAAAGCTATTGTATAAAGTTTCAAACACGTTTCTCTTTGCACTCTTTATAGCGCACTTTAGGTTAAAAAATAACCAAAAGTAAACCCTTTTTTTTAACATCTTTAACATATAACATGACATTTATAATTACTAATTATGCAATATATCATTATACTATAAACAACTCTTTACGACAAAAACACAACAATGTGAATGCGGGGCGACAGGCACGAGAGTGTATTTGTTGAGTAGTTATTTTTTAATAATTAGTAACAAGTCAATCTTAAAACTATGTTTGCTTAACTAACAAAGTTTGTCTACATTTTATATGACCAAAATACCTTTACTAATTACTATTATTAACTTCTTACTCTTTGTTATTTTCAAGTTTTGACAAAAAAAAGGGTTTAAATGGATATTCACCTTATTTTTAAACTACCAAAAGCAGTTACATAAATTCAAATAATAAAAAAGAGGAGTTACTTTCCAAAAAGAAGTTACCATGTATAACTATGTCTCAACAAGGAAAACATGGTTTATGCATACTCAAAGTGTGCTGCTACTTTGAATAGTTAAAGTGGTCTCTGCATACTCAAAAAGAAGTTCTTGAAAAACATGGTTCCCTTCATTGATAAAGTGTGCCCATTACTCCACAAAACATATGTGTTTTTTCTTCATGAGATGATACAACAATGATAAGAATAGGTGTATGTAGCATTGGCTTCTATGTGTACATTTTGAAACTCTAATATTGAAACTGAAACTTGGTTTTTAATAGACTCCAACAATTTAATATTTGTAACCCATATATTGATTTCTACAATAATAATAATAATAGAAAAACAAGGGGTGAAAGAGTTAAAAAAAATTAAAATAACAAAATAACAATGCATTAATAATTCCATTGAAATTATGTGCTTCCATATTGTAGAACTTCACAAGTAAGAATGAACACAGTTAATAAATTCTATTTATACGAAATTGAACATCTTTAACATATAATGACATTCATAATTACCAATTTTGCAATATACTATTTTACTATAAACAACTCTTTACTATAAAAACATAACAATGAGAATATAGATCGAAGTGTCTATACTACTTCATGCATCTAGACAAAATTATTAAATTTAAAGGAAATTAAATCGGTGAAAAACAAAATAACCATGCATTTTTAACTATGTTGAAATTTATGAATCCATATTATGAAGCATGACAAATAAAAAATGAACATTTTTAATATATAAATTACATTGATAAAAACCTATTTTTAATACATAATTCTACTATAAACAACTCTTTGCGACAAAAACACGACAATGGGAATGCGTGGGAGTGCCTGTCGACACGCTAGTAGTAATAAACAAAATTTCAGCATGTTGAAAATCCCTAAGAAACTTCGCTGCAATTTGCTTGCAGCATAATCTTGAGAGAACATTAGCAATTGTAATTTGGGAATCCGACGAATATTGAAAAATTAAGAAATCGGAAAATAAAGTATATTTATTTATTAAGAGGAGAAAGTAACGAGAATCGAAGATGGAAAATAAGAGAAATTGTAACAGTTTACCGTTTTAAGAATTGGCCGTGTGCATTGTGGAACGGAATCAATCACGGAATACGAAAAAAGCTTTTTTTTTTTAATAGTTTTTTTTAATGAATTGACAATATGAAACGAAAGTATGGAACTAACTATCTAACAGTCTCATAATGGTTGCGATTGCAAGCTGCGAGCGCTGTTCTTTTTTTTATTCCTTTCTTGATTTCTTCTTGAAAAGTCAGTTTCATCCGTGGGCCGAAAATGGGGTATACCTCTATTTGGGCTTGTCTTTCTTTTTGAGGGGTTGCTCACGACCCGTGTAAAAGTAGTTTTTTTTTAAAAGGGCACAAAAGGAATAATGTAATATTGGGGTGGCATTAGTAGATCATGGGATGACAAAATAATTTTCCCTTTTTGAAGGAGCTTGTTATAATGAATGAGTCTTGGGATTTTTTTTTGGAATTGCTTTTTGACCCCGTGTTCGACCGTTTGGTTCCCATGTTAACAATTGGTTCTTGAAACCGGAAACCTTTCCGGTTTTGCTTAACCGGAAGATTTTTGGTATTGCAAAAACGGAAGAGTTCCATAATCGCTGAACCGGAATCTTTCCGGTACTGAAGAGACAGAACGGTAAAAAAAAGTGATATTCCCATATTACCCCTCAATGTTTACAGAGCCCCCACCCACCAAGGAGGGTAATATGGGGATATCACTTTTTTTAACCTTTCCGGTTCTGCGCATTACCAGAAAGGTACCGGTTCAGAAATGATTTGTGCTCTTCTTCTTAATAATGTAAAGAGAAGAAAAAGTCATAGTAATTGACTAATAAAAAGAAACAGAAGTATAAAAAAAATACTATAAAACTATTGAAATAGCAACACAACAGGAAAAAAGTAACAAATGCAGAAAGAATAAGATGATGTGGAGTTACCTGCTGCATCATTCATGTCATTCATATCTTTAATTACACATATATTTGTAATAGATGTTCATTTGCATAGGTAACATGAACCACAATAATAGAATAATAGAAATAGGAGATTTCGAAGAAATTTTGAAAAAATGCTCTTCATATTCCATTAATACTCTCATTCTTCTTTTATATAGAAAATTCAATCTCTTTTTTGTTTTTATTTGGTTTACTAATGTATTGTTCCTTATTTTTTAAATGCAGTGTGTAGATCAAATATGATAATGTTTCCATTAAAACCTTTTATTATTTCTAAATTTGTATCGAAAAATAGTATGTGTAACATATTAAAAAAATTATAGATTGATTTTTTAATGAAAGAAAATTATGATTTACTTTCCTACTCCTCAACAAAAGAACCATCATCGACACCTTTCAGAAAAACATAATTTACAGTTTTCTCATTCCAACATTTATAAAAGGCATTCTCATAACTCATTCAAGAAAAAAGAAACATGACAAATCATATATTATGTGAACAAAGACAATCAAGCATGCAAGTACCTGTTTCAAAATTTGTTTTTAAAATTCCTAATGTGGTTGAATGCTCTCATTCCACTATGATCTACTTCTTCATCATTAATATTTTCATTTTAATTTGAATTTAATTTGGTGGAGAGTTTCTAATTATGTCGTGTCCCTCCTACCTATTGATATGTTGTTTCTTTTTCCCTTTTACTCATTTTGTTTTATCATCTGTAGCCTTCTACTAATAACTTCTTTTTAACTTCATATTCGTAATATAACTTGCAGATTTTTGAGGCGCCAGTATAATTACTCTTGCATCCAATATGTGAACTATTATTACCTTCATGGTTTTTTAACAAATTGATCGTAGATCTAAGAAGAGATTTCATGTGAAAGAATGCATCGCATTTTGTCTGTCTTATATAATTTATGTTGCAATTTTTTTTATTCTTTGAGCTTTGAATTTTGATAATTAAGTATGTGTAGATATCCTTTGATCATATCTTAGTTCTATAATATATGATTAAGGACTTGAAAGTCTGACTGTTTGGTTCTCCTTAAATGTGTGTAGATATTCTTTTACGATGGTACTAATTTGTTGCTTTGGTCCTATCAATACACTAGTATAGAATGATTGATTGATTTTCTGACTATTTTTTTAATTGCTAGAAACGACATGTCAATTAAGAATGCAACCAAAAAAATACTTACATGCATATTTTCATCTTTAACATAAAATATGATGATAAAAATAGAAAGAGAGAAAAAGAATAAGAAGAAAAAAAAGTTGCCATCTTAGTCACAGTCACAGCGACTCAACACACAGTGTTATGTAATTCTTGAGCACCGTTCCTTAATTAAAGAGGTTAGTAAGATGCGCACCACATGCTTCACTTATTTCATTTTTTTATTACTTATATATTTTATTCCCTTTTTATCTGTCAAGTTAATTAATAATAATAGAAATATAACCCCACTTAATTTGGAATTAGGAATGACATTTTTATCTTTTTTGTTAACAATTACTTAAAATGGTCAATTAATTAAATTGTTTAATATATTTGAAGAGGCAATAAAAAGTTAGATACAATTAAATCTGACATTCAGATTATGATACATTCCTAGTGATTTTTTTCCCTTTGTAATGGATAATAGTATAGTATCAATTCCCTTTGCCATGTGATTAAGATATTGAAGCCAAAGTTGTTACGTGGACATTCCTTCAACTTGGTAAGTAGTAAAAATAATTCATTTGATTCATTTCCATTTTTGTTCTTTTCTGACTTAAATTTGATATCTCTTAAACCAATCATTTTATTAGAGACTGGTGAGTCTATTCAAGTTTTGCACTATGACCATGGTCAAAAGTATGGAACAAAAAGCTATTGAATAAAGTTTCAAACACGTTTCTCTTTGCACTCTTTATAGCGCACTTTAGGTTAAAAAATAACCAAAAGTAAACCCTTTTTTTAACATCTTTAACATATAACATGACATTTATAATTACTAATTATGCAATATATCATTATACTATAAACAACTCTTTACGACAAAAACACAACAATGTGAATGCGGGGCGACAGGCACGAGAGTTTATTTGTTGAGTAGTTATTTTTTAATAATTAGTAACAAGTCAATCTTAAAACTATGTTTGCTTAACTAACAAAGTTTGTCTACATTTTTTATGACCAAAATACCCTTACTAATTACTATTATTGACTTCTTACTCTTTGTTATTTTCAAGTTTTGACAAAAAAAGGGTTTAAATGGATATTCACCTTATTTTTAAACTACCAAAAGCAGTTACATAAATTCAAATAATAAAAAAAGCAGTTACTTTCCAAAAAGAAGTTACCATGTATAACTATGTCTCAACAAGAAAAACATGATTTATGCATACTCAAAGTGTGCTGCTACTTTGAATAGTTAAAGTGGTCTCCGCATACTCAAAAAGAAGTTCTTGAAAAACATGGTTCCCTTCATTGATAAAGTGTGCCCATTACTCCACAAAACATATGTGTTTTTTCTTCATGAGATGATACAACAATGATAAGAATAGGTGTATGTAGCATTGACTTCTATGTGTACATTTTGAAACTCTAATATTGAAACTGAAACTTGGTTTTTAATAGACTCCAACAATTTAATATTTGTGACCCATATATTGATTTCTACAATAATAATAATAGAAAAACAAGGGGTGAAAGAGTTAAAAAAAATTAAAATAACAAAATAACAATGCATTAATAATTCCATTGAAATTATGTGTTTCCATATTGTAGAACTTCACAAGTAAGAATGAACACAGTTCTATTTATACGAAATTGAACATCTTTAACATATAATGACATTCATAATTACCAATTTTGCAATATACTATTTTACTATAAACAACTCTTTACTACAAAAACATAACAATGAGAATATAGATCGAAGTGCCTATACTACTTCATGCATCTAGACAAAATTATTAAATTTAAAGGAAATTAAATCGGTGAAAAACAAAATAACCATGCATTTTTAACTATGTTGAAATTTATGAATCCATATTATGAAGCATGACAAATAAAAAATGAACATTTTTAATATATAAATTACATTGATAAAAACCTATTTTTAATACATAATTCTACTATAAACAACTCTTTGCGACAAAAACACGACAATGGGAATGCGGGGCGACAGGCACGGGAGTGCCTGTCGACACGCTAGTAGTAATAAACAAAATTTCAGCATTTTGAACTTTCAAATATGTTAAATCAATGTTATCAATTTATCTTAATCGTGATCATAATAATAATAATCATAATCGTAAAAATGATAGATCGATTTGAAAATCCCTAAGTAACTTCGCTGCAATTTGCTTGCAGCATAATCTTGAGAGAATATTAGCAATTGTAATTTGTGAATCCGACGAATATTGAAAAATTAAGAAATCGGAAAATAAAGTATATTTATTTATTTATTTATTAAGAGGAGAAAGTAACGAGAATCAGAGATGGAAAAGAAGAGAAATTGTAACACTTTACCGTTTTAAGAATTGGCCGTGTGCATTGTGGAACGGAATCAATCAAGGAATACGAAAAAAGCTTTTTTTTTTATAGTTTTTTTTAATGAATAGACAATATGAAACGGAAGTATGGAACTAACTATCTAACAGTCTCATAATGGTTGCGATTGCAAGCTGCGAGCGCTGTTCTTTTTTTTTTATTCCTTTCTTGATTTCTTTTTGAAAAGTCAGTTTCATCGGTGGGCCGAAAATGGGGTATACCTCTATTTGGGCTTGTCTTTCTTTTTGAGGGGTTGCTCACGACCCGTGTAAAAGTAGTTTTTGTTAAAAGGGCACAAAAGGAATAATTTAATATTGGGGTGGCATTAGTAGATCATGGGATGACAAAATAATTTTCCCTTTTTGAAGGAGCTTGTTATAATGAATGAGTCTTGGGATTTTTATTTGGAATTGCTTTTTGACCCCGTGTTCGACCTTTTGGTTCCCATGTTAACAATTGGTTCTTGCAACCGGAAACCTTTCCGGTTTTGCTTAACCGGAAGATTTTTGGTATTGCAAAAACGGAAGAGTTCCATAATCGCTGAACCGGAATCTTTCCGGTACTGAAGAGACAGAACGGTAAAAAAAAGTGATATTCCCATATTACCCCTCAATGTTTACAGAGCCCCCACCCACCAAGGAGGGTAATATGGGCATATCACTTTTTTTTAACCTTTCCGGTTCTGCGCATTACCAGAAAGGTACCGGTTCAGAAATGATTTGTGCTCTTCTTCTTCTTAATAATGTAAAGAGAAGAAAAAGTCATAGTAATTGACTAATAAAAAGAAACAGAAGTATAAAAAAATACTATAAAACTATTGAAATAGCAACACAACAGGAAAAAAGTAACAAATGCAGAAAGAATAAGAAAGAATAAGATGATGTGGAGTTACCTGCTGCATCATTCATGTCATTCATATCTTTATTTACACATATATTTGTAATAGATGTTCATTTGCATAGGTAACATGAACCACAATAATAGAATAATAGAAACAGGAGATTTCGAAGAAATCTTGAAAAAATGCTCTTCATATTCCATTAATACTCTCATTCTTCTTTTATGTAGTAAATTCAATCTCTTTTTTGTTTTTATTTGGTTTACTAATGTATTGTTCCTTATTTTATTTTTTAAATGCAGTGTGTAGATCAAATATGATAATGTTTCCATTAAAACCTTTTATTATTTCTAAATTTGTATCGAAAAATAGTATGTGTAACATATTAAAAAAATGATAGATTGATTTTTTACTCAAAGAAAATTATGATTTACTTTTCTACTCCTCAACAAAAAAACCATCATCGACACCTTTCAAAAAAACATAATTTACAGTTTTCTCATTCCAACATTTATAAAAGGCATTCTCATACTATTATATTTGTTTTAAAAAAACTC
Source organism: Crotalaria pallida (assembly GCA_037953625.1). Classification (NCBI taxonomy): domain Eukaryota; kingdom Viridiplantae; phylum Streptophyta; class Magnoliopsida; order Fabales; family Fabaceae; genus Crotalaria; species Crotalaria pallida. Next base: position 34,522,467 of record CM075653.1, read on the forward strand.
ATTCAAGAAAAAAGAAACATGACAAATCATATATTATGTGAACAAAAGACAATCAAGCATGCAAGTACCTGTTTCAAAATTTGTTTTTAAAATTCCTAATGTGGTTGAATGCTCTCATTCCACTATGATCTATTTCTTCATCATTAATATTTTCATTTTAATTTGAATTTAATTTGGTGGAGAGTTTCTAATTATGTCGTGTCCCTCCTACCTATTGATATGTTGTTTCTTTTTTCCCTTTTACTCATTTTGTTTTATCATCTGTAGCCTTCTACTAATAACTTCCTTTTAACTTCATATTCTTAATATAACTTGCAGATTTTTGAGGCGCCACTTCTATGGTACAATTACTCTTGCATCCAATATGTGAACTATTATTACCTTCATGGTTTTTTAACAAATTGATCGTAGATCTAAGAAGAGATTTCATGTGAAAGAATGCATCGCATTTTGTCTGCCTTATATAATTTATGTTGCAATTTTTTTTATTCTTTGAGCTTTGAATTTTGATATTTAAGTATGTGCCGATATCCTTTGATCATATCTTAGTTCTATAATATATGATTAAGGACTTGAAAGTCTGACTGTTTGGTTCTCCTTAAATGTGTGTAGATATTCTTTTACGAAGGTACTAATTTGTTGCTTTGGTCCTATCAATACAGTAGTATAGAATGATTGATTGATCTTTTGACTATTTTTTTTAATTGCTAGAAACCACATGTCAATTAAGAATGCAACCAAAAAATACTTACATGCATATTTTCATCTTTAACATAAAATATGATGATAAAAATAGAAAGAGAGAAAAAGAATAAGAAGAAAAAAAGTTGCCATCTTAGTCACAGTCACAGCGACTCAACACACAGTGTTATGTATTTCATGAACACCGTTCCTTAATTAAAGAGGTTAGTAAGATGCGCACCGCATGCTTCACTTATTTCATTTTTTTATTACTTATATGTTTTATTCCCTTTTTATCTGTCAAGTTAATTAATAATAATAGAAATATAACCCCACTTAATTTGGAATTAGGAATGACATTTTTATCTTTTTTGTTAACAATTACTTAAAATGGTCAATTAATTAAATTGTTTAATATATTTGAAGAGGCAATAAAAAGTTAGATACAATTAAATCTGACATTCAGATTATGATACATTCCCACTGATTTTTTTCCCTTTGTAATGGATAATAGTATAGTACCAATTCCCTTTGCCATGTGATTAAGATATTGAAGCCAAAGTTGTTACGTGGACATTCCTTCAACTTGGTAAGTAGTAAAAATAATTCATTTGATTCATTTCCATTTTTGTTCTTTTCTGACTTAAATTTGATTTAAATTTTATATCTCTTAAGCCAATCATTTTATTAGAGACTGGTGAGTCTATTCAAGGTTTGCACTATGACCATGGTCAAAAGTATGGAACAAAAAGCTATTGAATAAAGTTTCAAACACGTTTCTCTTTGCACTCTTTATAGTGCACTTTAGGTTAAAAAATAACCAAAAGTAAACCCTTTTTTTTAACATCTTTAACATATAAAATGACATTTATAATTACTAATTATGCAATATATCATTATACTATAAACAACTCTTTACGACAAAAACACAACAATGTGAATGCGGGGCGACAGGCACGAGAGTTTATTTGTTGAGTAGTTATTTTTTAATAATTAGTAACAAGTCAATCTTAAAACTATGTTTGCTTAACTAACATTGTTTGTCTACATTTTTTATGACCAAAATACCCTTACTAATTACTATTATTGACTTCTTACTCTTTGTTATTTTCAAGTTTTGACAAAAAAAAGGGTTTAAATGGATATTCACCTTATTTTTAAACTACCAAAAGCAGTTACATAAATTCAAACAATAAAAAAGAGCAGTTACTTTCCAAAAAGAAGTTACCATGTATAACTATGTCTCAACAAGAAAAACATGGTTTATGCATACTCAAAGTGTGCTGCTACTTTGAATAGTTAAAGTGGTCTCTGCATACTCAAAAAGAAGTTCTTGAAAAACATGTTCCCTTAGCTTCATTGATAAAGTGTGCCCATTACTCCACAAAACATATGTGTTTTTTCTTCATGAGATGATACAACAATGATAAGAATAGGTGTATGTAGCATTGGCTTCTATGTGTACATTTTGAAACTCTAATATTGAAACTGAAACTTGGTGTTTAATAGACTCCAACAATTTAATATTTGTGACCCATATATTGATTTCTACAATAATAATAGAAAAACAACGGGTGAAAGAGTTAAAAAAATTAAAATAACAAAATAACAATGCATTAATAATTCCATTGAAATTATGTGCTTCCATATTGTAGAACTTCACAAGTAAGAATGAACACAGTTAATAAATTCTATTCATACGAAATTGAACATCTTTAACATATAATGACATTCATAATTACCAATTTTGCAATATACTATTTTACTATAAACAACTCTTTACAACAAAAACATAACAATGGGAATATAGATCGAAGTGCCTATACTACTTTATGCATCTAGACAAAATTATTAAATTTAAAGGAAATTAAATCGGTGAAAAACAAAATAACCATGCATTTTTAACTATGTTGAAATTTATGAATCCATATTATGAAGCATGACAAATAAAAAATGAACATTTTTAATATATAAATTACATTGATAAAGACCTATTTTTAATACATAATTCTACTATAAACAACTCTTTGCGACAAAAACACGACAATGAGAATGCGGGGCGACAGGCACGGGAGTGCCTGTCGACACGCTAGTAGTAATAAACAAAATTTCAGCATTTTGAACTTTCAAAGATGTTAAATCAATGTTATCAATTTGTAACACTCCTTGTATATCATCTTACTTTATAAGAAAAGTAATAAATTTGTGATTACTTGGACTTGTTGTTGTTGGAAAAAGATCTGAAAATAAGAATTTATCTCTTCCCTCGAAAATTTATTTTCACAAACACCTGATTGATGATAAAGGTTGACTACCCAAAATCAGAGTTTGCGGAAACATAGTAAAATCATCATATTATATCCCCAAAATATATCAGGTGTAACAAGTCCATTAATACCAAATAAGTATATTTGTGAAACTGAATTCCTGTTATGATACCTCTTTCCAAAATATGTATCATATAAATTCTATTAAAAATAGAAATGTTATACCTTTGTCCAAACATCCTTCTGGTCGGATCCTCGATATCTGCACAACGGATTCCCAACCCACACTTTCTACATTCTGCATGCACCTAAGAGACATCTCCCTTTACAGATTCTTGTGCAAGCTAGATGCACGATCAACACCTAATAAGGGCATGGGGGTTAGCTATACATATTCGCATAATCAAATGGGAATAAAACTAACATCCACAAGTCAACATGTAGCAAATCATGATGCATAACCATATGAGCACACCCGGTTAATCATAATAATTCTTTCAATGCAGGTGGCATGATGCATGATTTCCTTCCACAACTGAGGCCTCTAAAGTCCATCTTGGACGTCCATCCAATACACCGTTGTGTTCCCGGAACACCGACATTCGTTCCCAGAACGTAATGCCGAACCATACTTGGATAATACGCATCACTCCCAGAGCGTGCACCACGTTCCCAGAACGTGTAGCAAACCATACTTGGAATAATAAGCACCACTCCCAGAGTGTGCACCACGTTCCCAGAACGCATACGTTCCCAGAACGCATAAAAACCAGGTCCCGAACACTGGCCACATATCTATAATGTGTCATCAAGTAGGTTGCATATCAATGTGTTCCCAGAACACCAACATACGTTCCCAGAACGTATAAAACCAGGTCCCAGACACTGGCCACATATCTATAATGTGTCATCAAGTAGGTTATAATTTGGTACTCCCGGAGTACCCTCCTCATATTCCCAGAATATGATAAACGTTCCTACCAACCCATCTTCCATTCTATATGCATGAATGCACAATCATTAAGGTTGGTTTTTACCTTTAATTCTATTATTATACCAACGTGTTCCCAGAACACTCACATACGTTCCCAGAACGTATCGCAAACCATACTTGGAATATAATCAAGCACCACTCCCAGAGTGTGCATCACGTTTCCAGAACGTGTCCAAGAAACCATGTCCCAGACAATGGCCACATTCCCAGAATGTGTCATCAAGTTGGTTGCATCAGTTTAGTACTTCTAGAGTACAGGGTCAAGTACCCGAACATCACAAACCATCCTTGCCAACCTATTTCATTACCTTTCTCTATGCATGCATTGCATACATAATTTCTAAGGTTGGTCTTTCCATTAATTACTGTGATTTAGAAATATTCCAATTTCTCTTTTGAATGATTTATTCGAGGTATAGTCTTTGACACAAAATTCTCCTTTGAATTATCTCAAAACATGCCCTTAAACTTAGATTGGGTAAAACAAAGTCAATGGTATTCAAAAACTTAACTTTTTATTTTTCAGATTCAGGTACTAACCGGTTACAGATCCAGGCTAACCGGTTAGAATTACAGACCTGAATTGTTTACCATTGTAATTTAGAAAACCCTTTTTCTTAAATTCCCTACCCAATCCATAAACCAGTTTAACAATGTTTATACCTCAAAACACATGTTTATATCATTCAAAAGTCTAAATCACATTTCATTGTCCAATGAGCATAATTTCCTCTTGAAACTATCTCATTACCTTAAGGTATTAACTCTCAGTTTTCAATCTGAATTATTACAATAAAATCAACTTCATTTCAGATTGAATTCCAGTGAAATTAGGGTCTAGATTTGAGTAACATTGATAAGACCACAGAACTGATTTCAGAAACTTATTTTCTTTGACAATTACAGTGTCTAACCGGTTACAATTATCGAGTAACCGGTTAGATTGTGCAGTCAGCACACTGAAATATGAGGTTTTGCAAACCATTCTTTTCATTACTCAAATCTAACCAATTTCAACATTCAAACTGGAATCAAGCGACTCATCATAACTAGATTAAACTTAGTCATCATAAACGACATGAACCAGTTTTCAGGTTATGATATTCATAGATTTACAAATTAACCAACAAATAAGTTACTACAAATAAGTTAAATTATAATTTGTTTAATCTAACATTATAATGATATTATAGGTTAAATTTAACTTATTATCCAACTAACATGGCAGTTTTTAATTTTAAAAAAATAACCAATACTGTAAAAACTGCCGTAAATTAGTTTATGACATCAAAAACTCAAAGTGAAATCTCATATATAGAAGTTCTACAAAAACTCCATTTCTAATAAATAACTGTTATCATCTGCCTAAGACCTATATAAATTAACCTTCATAAAGACCGATTTTTCAATATATCATTTTGCTATAAACAACTCTTTACGACAAAAACACGAAAATTGGAATGCGGGACGACAGGCACGGGAGTGCATGTCGACACGCTAGTATACCTTAAGTAAACATGTTTAATCACAGAAACACATTCACCTTGCATGCATTCAATTTAGATACTCAAATTGCACATAATTGCACATATTTCACAACTTAATGCATCAATTCACATAATATCCAATTAAGTCATGAAATCAACATCAACATAGCTTGCATGCATCCAGATAACATTGCTCAAAACAACAATTGAGCTCAAATTGGCCTCCAAGCCATTTAACCATTTCAACTTATGCCCTTTGAGTCTCTTGGTGACTCATCCTATATTCTACCACAATTTATTCTCATTCTAGCAAATAGTAAGCTTCCCCCTTACCTTAGGTTCGTGCTTGAACAAGATTTGAGCAGAGATTTGAGGTAGAACACCAACCACCCAAAGCTCCTCCTCAAACCAGAACCGTTTTGACAGGGTAGATTGATCAAGGAATTTGGAACATGAAATGGACATGGAAATTAGGGAAAATGGTCATTATCAAAACCATGAAACATGAACTTTGAAAGGAAACCAAGTCTAGAACAAGAGAAAGCTTGAGCTTACCAAAATCGAAGCTCAAAGTCAGTTCCAGAAACCAGAAGCTGAGGTTTGGCAGCACCAACACCCTTACTTTGCAAGCTTCGTTCTCTTGATTCAGGGACTCTCAACACACAAACTTTATATCAATACAAAGCCCTTGATGTGAGCTTTGTTACCGTGTATCACTCATGTTCTAACTCTCAGAAACGAAAGAGAATTGCAAGAAACGATTTTGAAACCCTAGAACAGAGCTTCCCCCTAATTTCAGAGCAGCAACAACCCAATTCTTCAGAATTGAGGGTTTTTATAGAAGAATCAAGCTTGCATGCACCTTGACGCGTGTTTTCCACTGGATTAGGGCTGTGTTCGTGGCGAATTCTGGATTAATTGAATGATTACTCATCAAAATCCACTAACCCAGTTTCTGAGTTCATCGTGTAACCGGTTACAGAGCCCTTCTAACCGGTTACATACTGATAAAATTCAAAAATTAATAATTTAATTACTCTTTCTTCAAAAACCTTTCTAATATTGCAATTTGGTCCTAACCCAAGGACTAAATTACAATATTCACATTTTTGTACAAAATAACCATATAAAAATATATCTCATATTTTTATATATAAAAACACATAATGTACAAAAACTAAAACCTTTAAAACTAATATAAATCAATTATAAACTAATTGTGATAATTAATTTCTCGGTTATTTGGGAGACGAAAATTAGGGGTGTTACACAATTTATCTTAATCGTGATCATAATAATAATAATCATAATCGTAAAAATGATAGCTCGATTTGAAAACCCCTAAGAAACTTCGCTGCAATTTGCTTGCAGCATAATCTTGAGAGAATATTAGCAATTGTAATTTGTGAATCCGACGAATATTGAAAAATTAAGAAATCGGAAAATAAAGTATATTTATTTATTTATTTATTAAGAGGAGAAAATAACGAGAATCGAAGATGCAAAAGAAGAGAAATTGTAACACTTTACCGTTTTAAGAATTGGCCGTGTGCATTGTGGAACGGAATCAATCACGGAATACGAAGAAAGCTTTTTTTTTTATAGTTTTTTTTAATGAATTGACAATATGAAACGGAAGTATGGAACTAACTATCTAACAGTCTCGTAATGGTTGCGATTGCAAGCTGCGAGCGCTGTTCTTTTTTTAATTCCTTTCTTGATTTCTTCTTGAAAAGTCAGTTTCATCCGTGGGCCGAAAATGGGGTATACCTCTATTTGGGCTGATCTTTCTTTTTGAGGGGTTGCTCACGACCCGTGTAAAAGTAGTTTTTTTTAAAAGGGCACAAAAGGAATAATGTAATATTGGGGTGGCATTAGTAGATCATGGGATGACAAAATAATTTTCCCTTTTTGAAGGAGCTTGTTATAATGAATGAGTCTTGGGATTTTGTTTTGGAATTGCTTTTTGACCCCGTGTTCGACCTTTTGGTTCCCATGTTAACAATTGGTTATTGCAAAAAAAAATCTCTTTTTTGTTTTTATTTGGTTTACTAATTTATTGTTCCTTATTTTTTAAATGCAGTGTGTAGATCAAATATGATAATGTTTCCATTATAACCTTTTATTATTTCTAAATTTGTATCGAAAAATAGTATGTGTAACATATTAAAAAAATGATAGATTGATTTTTTACTCAAAGAAAATTATGATTTACTTTCCTACTCCTCAACAAAAAAACCATCATCGACACCTTTCAAAAAAACATAATTTACAGTTTTCTCATTCCAACATTTATAAAAGGCATTCTCATACTATTATATTTGTTTTAAAAAAACTCATTCAAGAAAAAAGAAACATGACAAATCATATATTATGTGAACAAAGACAATCAAGCATGCAAGTACCTGTTTCAAAATTTGTTTTTAAAATTCCTAATGTGGTTGAATGCTCTCATTCCACTATGATCTACTTCTTCATCATTAATATTTTCATTTTAATTTGAATTTAATATGGTGGAGAGTTTCTAATTATGTCGTGTCCCTCCTAACTATTGATATGTTGTTTCTTTTTTCCCTTTTACTCATTTTGTTTTATCATTTGTAGCCTTCTACTAATAACTTCTTTTTAACTTCATATTTTGAATATAACTTGTAGATTTTTGAGGCGCCACTTCTATGGTATAATTACTCTTGCATCCAATATGTGAACTATTATTACCTTCATGGTTTTTTAACAAATTGATCGTAGATCTAAGAAGAGATTTCATGTGAAAGAATGCATCGCATTTTGTCTGCCTTATATAATTTATGTTGCAATTTTTTTTATTCTTTGAGCTTTGAATTTTGATAATTAAGTATGTGTAGATATCCTTTGATCATATCTTAGTTCTATAATATATGATTAAGGACTTGAAAGTCTGACTGTTTGGTTCTCCTTAAATGTGTGTAGATATTCTTTTACGATGGTACTAATTTGTTGCTTTGGTCCTATCAATACAGTAGTATAGAATGATTGATTGATCTTCTGACTATTTTTTTAATTGCTAGAAACCATATGTCAATTAAGAATGCAACCAAAAAAATACTTACATGCATATTTTCATCTTTAACATAAAATATGATGATAAAAATAGAAAGAGAGAAAAAGAATAAGAAGAAAAAAAAGTTGCCATCTTAATCACAGTCAGAGCGACTCAACACACAGTGTTATGTAATTCATGAACACCGTTCCTTAATTAAAGAGGTTAGTAAGATGCGCACCGCATGCTTCACTTATTTCATTTTTTTATTACTTATATGTTTTATTCCCTTTTTATCTGTCAAGTTAATTAATAATAATAGAAATATAACCCCACTTAATTTGGAATTAGGAATGTCATTTTTATCTTTTTTGTTAACAATTACTTAAAATGGTCAATTAATTAAATTGTTTAATATATTTGAAGAGGAAATAAAAAGTTAGATACAATTAAATCTGTAGTGTCCTTGAACACTATATGTCCTTAACCCTCTGAGCCCTCAAGATTATGGTAATCAGGAGTTCACGAGAAGGTCAAGTATCTATGTATGACCTTATGGTTTTTCTGCAGTTCCATTTGGGAAAAGCAGGGTTTCCCCAGTCAACAAGTGTGTGCAGAGTGTCAACTTAGGGATGAGAGTACGTACCTGAAACCCTAGCTGTTGTGAGCTATTTATAGGGTTTGGAGGAAGTTGATTTGGGCCGTATGGGCCTCGTATCAAGGTGAGCTGAACCGGGATTCTGTGAGGGAATATAGGAGACTTATTCCCTTAGAATCCGGATAGGATCAGCTCACGATCCCATGTAGAGGCTGTTGCGAGATTCTAGGAGCGACGGGTGGAAGTGATAGGGAGCCTTGGTGAGACTGAGTCAACCTACCAGCCGACGTTATGTCTCGGTTCTAGAATCCCGAGCCGATGGAGTGAAGACCGCTGCTGAGGCTCGGTCCCATCAATTCCGAGCCTGGTCTTTTCGTATGCTCGGAATGAACGTGTCCGAGCGTGGGACGTTCGTGTTAAGTAAACCGAGGGAAAGATCCTTGGAAAATCCTTTATATAGGACTGTAGTTTTTATGCGGTCGGCAGACCCTACAAGCCCCCCAGCTCGTAAGACTTTGAAAAGTCTGTGACGAGGTAATGAACGCTTAGGATAGACCTTCCCGCATGCCTCGTGACAACTGTAATCGTGCCGACTGCTTCGAGGTGACGTTTTGGGTTCTCGAGATACGGAGCGTTTCCTTGTAAGTTGTGCCAAATCATAGCGTTTTTGAAATTTGAAAAAGTACCTTTTAGAACTGCCACGTCTCTCCCTATGATTGGTTGCATGCGTCCATGGGCTTTTGGCCCAAATGGCTAAGACGGAGGGAAACTGAAAAGTTTTCTCTTTTAATTGAAACTTACCCTAAACTTACCCTTTCTCTTCCTCATCACTCACTCTACTCCCAAAATTTCTCAGAATCCCCTTATTCTCTCTTCGAGTTCCTCTTTGCTGTCTTCACTCCCAAATCGAGATCCCCCAATCCTTCACCAGTTCTAGCAACTTCACGCAGGTAAACCCTTTCTACTCCTCTTATTTCCATTCGTGCAGTTTTCCTTATTCGTTTGGGGTCGTTTTTCTTTTGGAGTGAGTTTTTCTTTGTAAACGGGTTTTCTGGTTCCTGGATTTTGCAGGGATTTCTGGGTAAAGTTTTTGGGTTTCTTTTGTTTTTAAGTGAGAGGAGTTTATACCCGCGAATTTGCTTGAATTATGAGGGGATGGAGAGGTTTTAGGGAATTTTATCATGAACTCTGTAGGAGATTAGGAGAAAATCCATCTAGTGACAGTGAATCAAGTTCTTCATCCTTTTCCGGGGTTTTTGAAGATTCTGGGAACGAAAGGAAACCATGCTCGGGAAGCTCCACGCCTATCCCTACTATTCCCCCCATCAACTCGGGTTCTTTCGAGTTAAAACCATTAATAGTAGAACATCCATTGAATCCTGCCGATGAGACTAAGTGGTTATTAGCCTATAGATTCGCTGAGCGTAGAGCCCAAGTTAGACTTAGGCCCGATCATGATATGGGGGATAAAGAACCTATAGGAAATCCATAGGAGGTGGGGGGAAAAAGTTCGGGGCTCGGCATTAGATTTAAAGTAAAAACTCGTGCTGTAAAAAATCCTAACGCCGAGCCTTTTTCTTTTTCCCCAGAAATGGTGGAACGCAGGTGTGTAACCAATCCTGAAGAATATCCTCTGCCGCCTAATCATGCGCAGTACGATGCTGTTTTTGATCGGGAAGTACTGGGGATGAGACCTTCATTGCTAACAACAAATAGTCTTAATCATCTCCGGCCGATACTGACACCTCCGAGAGCCGATGGAAATACCTCAGATTTCGTATTAAGACCTTTGGGAATCGACGATCGGATTTGCTTCGAAGTGCCGGAAAATCGTCAATATTTTTACTTCTATGAAGAAGTAGTAACTAAAGTCGGTATCCGCTTGCCCTTCTCCACCTTCGAGGTCGAAGTCCTCACTCATTTAGGAATAGCCCCAAGCCAATTGCATCCAAGTGGGTGGGCTTTCGTCCAAGCCTTTCAACAATTCTGTGATGTTGAGAACTTGGTCGCGACGGTACGGTCCTTCTTTTGGTTATATGCTCCCCAAGTAAATAAATTTGGTGATTCCAAGGGTCTTTGGGTGTCCCTAAAGGCTCGGAGGGGACATGCCCTTTTCGCCAAGGTGACAGACTCTTGGAAATCTTTCAAACCTCTCTTCTTCAAATACGAGTATACTGGGGCCGAAGTATGTTGGTTCATGGAACAAGTTGAAGAAGATGGAGTGATGAAGGTCGTGCCTCGGTTTCCACTGGGTTGGACGACTAACATTTATAACCGAGGATCCTCCTTGTATCAATTCGACTATAAAGCGGATTTAACAAAAGCCGAAAGGCGATTATGCGACCACGTTTGGGAGTATCTTCAAGCGAATGGTCAAATTGATTCCAAACGAATCCTGCTGAAAGATACGCGAGACGAAGTGAAGGCGGAGCTGGGTATTTTTTTTTTTTGGCGTGTTAATCCATTTTTCTTGCAGAAGCAATGGGGAAGAAAGCAACCAAAGCCAAGAAGAGTGAAGCTCAGGCAGCTAGAGTGTCACAGCTAGCAGCACTCAAAGAGTCTGCGTCCGGTTCTCTAATCAAGGGTCAATCTGCTGAACCGACCGTCATCCCCAATACCACCCCCACTGTCAGGGTCACTGGTGTTGAACAGGTGATCAAAAAGGGCCGCGTTGTCGACGCGGTGAATATTGAAGTAGAAGCTCATTCATCTCCCCAAGACGTTCCCGAGCGCCCTCTCAAGAAGACTCGGCTGGATAAAGGAAAGGGTCTCGCTGGAGACTGGTTCAATTTGAGCAAGTCCAGCAAAGGGATTGAAATTCCTGAGGGTAAAGAAGATGCAGCTACCAAGACGGTGTGGGGTAGGAAGATGTCCGACTCATTCATAGCCACCGTCTTCCCTCCTGAAAATGCTGAAGTAATCGAGTCTTGGACCCCTGGGACTTGGGAAAATAATTGTAAATCGTTGGTGAAAAGCTTCTTACGGGGCGCGAGCATTTTCCATCACCTTGGCCATCATGGTGATGATGCTTATGCTGGATTGGCTCCCGAGGAAAAGAAGAAAAGATATGAAGCCAACGAGCGGGAAGATTACTTGGAAATTCAGGTCCAAGGTCTGAATAAAAGGATACAAGAAATGGCGGCTGAAAACGAGAGGCTTCAAAAGATTTCACAAGATTCGGAGGGGGCCAAAGTTCGGGCCGAGACAACACTTCAAGCTGCCGAGGCTCAGATAAAGAGGTCGGAGGAAATTCAAAAAAAGGCTGAGGAGGATGCTGCTTCTCTTCAGGTGGCTACGGAGAAAGCTCGTTCGGCCGAGCAAGCTGCTGCAGTGGCTCAGGAGCAACACGAGTATGCTAAGGACGAGATACTCAGGCTCCGAGCTTCCTTGGAGAAGATGAGCGCGAAAGCGCTCAATCATAAGAAAGCAGCTAAGGAGAATCTGTTTAATTGGGACCATGCAATTGAAGATTCTTTCTACAATACTGCCGAGCAACTCCGTGTTCTGAATCCCGGGCTTGTGACCAAAGGCGCTGATCCTAATTTTGCTGTGAAAAAAGGTCAAATTGTCGGCCCGAGTGGAGTTCCCATAGATCTGAATAACTCCGACCTTCCGGACCATTTGGCCGAAGACTCGGAAGGGGAAGAAACCGAGGATGCCGAAGGTGAAGAAGAAGAAGACACATTCAATGCTGACAGCATTGTATTGTCCGATTTAGAATAGTTGATTTTTTTTTAACGCTCGCCCCAGTAGTGGGTTTTTGTAATCGCCCCAGTAGTGGGTTTGAACTTTTTCTATGCTTCTTTGCTCGAAATATTATGAACGTTTATAGTATTCGCAGTCAACTGTTTGCTTCTTTTTATACTTCGTGTTAAGAATTCAAGTGTCAAGACCTCGGAACTCCAGCGCTTTAGCCAAGGTGGGTTCCTCTATCCGCGATGTAAAATTATTTTAATAAACCATGTTTGAATCGGGAGTCTCAGTAGAATACTTGACGAGTTATAAGCTCTTGTTTGAGCTGTTTATAATCGTTCGCGTCATACACGGTGGCTAATCGAATATGAGGAAAAGTACGCAATACAATGAATCCAATAACAGTCTTTTATTAATCAGAAGCAGAAAGTACAATGGGCTCGGAGTTCCACCGAGCGTACACCATCATTTAAACAGTAATAAACAAATCTAACAATTCTAAAAAGAATTAATAAAGCATGAAATTATGAAACTATGGAAGAAAGATTCTAACTGTAATGTCCTTTGAGCTTCACCGCATTCCATGAATTGTTGATAGGATCTCCCGAGAGAGTTTCAAGTTTATAGGCTCCCGTCCCGCTCTTGAAGGTGACTCGGTATGGTCCTTCCCAGCTTTGGGCCAGTTTTCCATCCTTAGCATTCTTAAGACCAATATCGGCCCTTCTTAGGACAAGGTCACCCACCTCGAACTCTCTGGGGTTAACCGAGCAATTATATTCCTTCGCCTGCATCCTTTTAGCGTGCTTTTCTCGTTCGGCGGCCAAATCTCTTACCTCCTCCGACAAAACAAGGTCCTCGCAGGGCAAAGTGTTGTTGATGGGGTTTGGCTGCTGCATAGCTTGGAAAGAAGGGATAATTTTCTCAATGGGGATGACTGCGTCGCAGCCATAAGTGAGCCGATAGGGCGTTTCCCCTGTTGAAGTTTGGATGGTGGTGCGATACGACCAAAGTACCTCGTGCAAGTTTTCCACCCAATTTCCTTTTGCTCCTTCGAGTCTCCTCTTGATTCCTTGAATGATGGACCTGTTCACTGATTCCACCTGACCGTTGGTTTGAGGGTGTTCCACCGAGGAGAAGTAGTGTTTAACCCCCAATGCACTGACCAAATCTTGGAACGCCCTTGCTGCAAACTGGGTCCCATTGTCGGTTACCAATATCTGTGGCACCCCAAATCGAGCCACAACTTGCCTCTCAAAAAACTTTTACCTTTGCCGAGGATATGGTTGCCAAAGGCTCGGCCTCAACCCACTTTGTAAAATAGTCTATGGCCACGATCACCCATTTCAGCTGTCCTGGTGCGGTTGGGAACTGCCCAATCAAATCCATTCCCCATTGGTAAAAGGGATAGGGAGATGAAAGAGAATGAAGTTCCTCGGCTGGTTTTTGATAAACATCACTGTGAAATTGGCATTTATCACACCTTTTCACGTGGTTTATCGCATCTTGTTGAAGGGTAGGCCAGTAGTACCCAGCTCTTAGGACTTTTCTAGCCAGTGACTTCCCTCCAATGTGGTGACTGCCTATTCCTCCATGAACTTCTTCTAGTGCCAGCTTTGCTTCGGTGGGGTCGAGACACCTGAGCATTGGACCGTTGACCCCTCGGCGAAAAAGTACTCCCTCAACTAGTGCAAATTGAGATGCCTTCCTGACAAGTTTCCTAGCTTCCACCAAGTCGGTCGGCAAGGTCCCTTGTTCCAAATAGCTTGCAATTGGGCTAATCCAGCTTGAATCTAGTGATATGGAGAGGACAACGCTAGGTCCATGCACCATTTCCTGAATTAAACTCTTGTTGTTTTCAGAGTTTTTTGTTGAGGCGAGTTTGGAAAGAATATCCGCTCGGCTATTGCTTTCCCTCGGTATGTGACAGATTTCGACTTTCACAAATTCGGATGACAAGAATCTTACTTTTTCCAAGTATTTTTGAAGGATTGGCTCCTTCGCCTGATATTCACCCTTGACCTGTGATACCACCAATTGAGAGTCGCTGAGTATTTTCACCTCTCGGGCTCCCACTTCTTTTGCCATCCTCAGTCCTGCCAAAACAGCTTCATACTCCGCCTGATTGTTGGATGTTGAAAATCCGAACTTCAAGGAGTATTCAAGGGTGACTCCCTCGGAGTTCTCCAGAATTATTCCTGCTCCTGCCCCCATCTTATTGCTCGATCCATCCACATAGATGTTCCAATCCGAGTTTGAGCTCGTCAATGGCTCAGTGAACTCGGTAAGGAAATCAGCCAAGGCCTGAGACTTCATCGCCTTTCTTGGTTCGAAAGTTATTTCAAACTCAGAAAGCTCGATAGCCCAAGTCACCATCCTCCCAGCCAAATCAGGTTTCTGCAATATTTGTCGGATCAGTTGAGCCGTTCTGACCGTAATGCGGTGGCTTTGGAAATATTGGCGCAATCGCCTGGCAGTTATTACTAAGCAGAAGGCTAATTTCTCCACTTTTTGATATCTGATTTCCGGTCCCTAGAGAGCTCGACTCACAAAATAAATCGAAGACTCTTTACCTGATTCCTCCCGGACCAAAACCGAACTAACCACAGAATCTCCAACCGACAAATAAAGGAAAAGAGTTTCGCCATGGCTCGGACTAGACAAAATGGGAGGCAATGCCAAATAATGTTTAAGGTCAGTAAAGGCCTTTTCACATTCTTCATCCCATTCAAACATCTTCTCCTTCTCTTTCCTCAGCAGCTTGTACCATGGAAGGGCCTTTCTAGCTGACTGAGATAGAAATCTTGAAAGAGCTGTGACCTGACCTGTTAGCTGCTGAACCCCTTTGATGTTCGAGGGACTTTTCATCTCCAAAATGGCTCTGCACTTGTCCGGATTTGCCTCTATTCCACGCTCTGTAAGCATAAACCCGAGGAATGATCCTGCCGGAACTCCGAATGTGCATTTTTCCGGGTTCAGCCTCATATCAAACTGTCTCACCCTTCCTAATATTTCTTTCAAGTCTTTTGCATGATCTTCCTCTTTTAAACTTTTCGCAATCATATCGTCTATATAAACCTCCATCCTCGGCCCAATCAGAGGACCAAAAACCTTGTTCATCATGCGCTGGTAAGTTGCCCCAGCGTTTTTCAATCCGAACGGCATAACATTATAGCAATAAGTAGCGTTTTCTGTGATAAACGAGGTTTTTACCTGGTCCGGGGGATACATTGGGATCTGATTGTATCCCGAGTAAGCATCCATAAAGGACAACCTTTGATAGCCAGCCGAACTATCCACCAATTTATCAATGCAGGGTAGTGGGTACTGATCCTTCGGGCACACCTTGTTCAGATCTGTGTAGTCCACGCACATCCTCCATTTCCCGTTGGACTTCTTGACGAGCACAGGATTGGCCAACCAATCAGTGTATACCACCTCTCTAATAAATCCAGCATCTAAAAGCTCAGCTACCTTCTCATCAGTCGCTTGCGCTTTCTCAGATCCGACCCTTCTCTTCTTCTGACATACCGGCTTGGCGCCAGGATATACACTCAACTTGTGGCAGATGAAGTTAGGATCGATTCCCGGCATGTCTGCTGAGGTCCATGCAAACAAATCATTGTTTTCAATTAGAAGTTCAGTAAGCTCTTTTTCTAGCTTCTCCAACAGGCCAACCCCGATCTTGACGTAGTGAGATGGCTCGGGACCGAGGATTACTTTTTTAAAGTCCCCTTGCGGGGTTGGTCGAGTTTCATCCTCTTCTCTGACGTCAAGATCGGCCAAGTTGACGCTTCCTTTGTTCAATGGTTCCTTCATAATTTTCTCATCATCTAGTTTCAATTTTGCCAAACTGATGTTATAGCATTTCCGGGCCAACTCCTGATCAGACCGTACTGTTACTACCTTGTCATCCGACCCCGGAAACTTCATAGCCAAATGCACTGTCGAAACGACGGCACCGAAAGATTGGAGTGCTGTTCTTCTGAAGATAGCGTTATAGGCCGAGGGAGCCTGGACAACGAGCCACTTTATCATTTCAGTTCGGGCAGAAGGTGGTTCACCCATTGTCACTGGGAGGTGGATATGGCCTAATGGAACGATTGAGTGTCCCGTGAAGCCAATCAAGCTTCCCTCGAACGGAGTAAGATCCGACCTTTTCAACTTCAATTTCTCAAACAGATCAAGGAACATGATGTCCGCCGAACTCACTTTATCGACGAGAATTCTTCTTACTTCATAGTTGCCCATCCGAACTGTGACGACCATTGGATCATTATGGTCTTGCAGGATGTCTTCAAAGTCTTCATCACTAAAACTGATTACAACGTTCTTCTTTCTCGGTTTCTGAATCGATCGGCTTGCCACCGAAAGAACTTGCCCCACGTATTTCTTGCGGTCACACTTCTTTTCCCCACCACCAGCAAATCCTCCAGCAATAGTACCGATAAGAAAGTCATTTGCTTTCTCGGATTGTTGTATTGGGGCTCCGCTTGCAGGTGGTGAAGGACTTTTATTCCTCTTCTGCTCGGTTTTGGGAGGCGAGGGGCTCTTCCTTCTGGAACGCTTGCGCAAGGCTTCCCCGATGTAATGCTGAAGCTTTCCATCCCTTACCATCTCTTCAATTAGATCTTTCAATTGGATACATTGGTCAGTGGTGTGCCCCCATCCACCATGGTGATCGCAATACTTCGATTTATCCTTCTGGGCCGCCTTTCTTAAGGCTGGTGGCCGAGTGATGTTGCGCATTTCAGTATGCATGGTCTCACGAAGGATTTGACTCCTCGGGACCGTTAATTGAGTGTATTCCTCGTACCTGCCTTTGGGAGGCAGTTTATCACCTCTTTCTTGTTCCCTCTTGTCTTTCCTTCCTCTTTCCCGAAAACGATCATTCTGACGAGCCTCGTTTTGGCGAGGCCGTTGCTCCTGTCGTCCTTCAATACCCCTTGCCGCAGTGCTTATCCTTCGGAACTCCTCTAGATTGACATATTTCCTGGACCTTTCTCTAAGTTCTTCCATGTTATGAGGTGGTTCCCCGATCAGACAATCTTTGAAATCTCCGTCCAACAATCCCTGAGTAAGTAGGAGAACGGATACCCCCGATTGTAAACCAGATATGCCACTGGCCTCTTGTTGATACCGAGCCAGGTAGTCGCGTAAAGACTCGCCAGGTCTTTATGCGACTCCAGCTAAAGAATGATCCGATTTGGGCTGTGACATGCTCGCTGTATATCGATTGAGGAAAACCCTCCGAAGCTCGGCCCAGGAACTGATGGAATTTGCCGGTAGGGAGTTGAACCATCTCAGCGGCGTCGGGCCTAGCATCATTGAGAAAGCTCGGCATTTCATTTCATCTTCTCCTCCATAAAACATCATGGAAGACTCATAAGATGCAATGTGATCCATCGGATCAGTCGTCCCATTATAGCGAGAGACGTTCTGATGGCCCATGAAAGCTTGTGGAGTCCGAAATGCCATGATTGCGGCTGTGAATGGGTGTCCCGGATGTGGTTCAGCAGCAGCAGGTTCGACAACCTCATTCGGAGTAAGGGGTGGAGGAAAGGGAAGGTTACTTGGGTTGCCAAGAGCCATGCGAGTGCCTTGTTCGGCAAGCCTAGCCATGCTTTGCTGCTGTAAAGTCGCGATAGCTTGGTTTTGCTTTTCGATTAATGAAGTTTGAGTCCTCAGAATTTCCATAATTGACTCTTCTCTTCTCCTAGCAGAAGAGGTCGTCATGTAAGATCTTCCCTGAGACTCGGAACGTTCACCGCCCTGAAGTGTTCCGAAGCGTCCTCTAGTAAATTGTGGTATTCCCCTAAACAAGGGTATTTCTCTACCAGACCGCTCGGTTCGGGAGTTTTCTCGAACATGACGTTCAGCTCGTCGCTCCTCCCTAGTTCGGGATCCAGCAGGGGCTCTTCTAGACTGGTGTGGTCCAGAATCCGCAGTGTCACGCCATTCCGACACATGACCATCAGAAACACGACGTGGCTGAGATCGTCGTTCATGGCCCTCCACAGCCGGAACGACGGCGGCTTGCGGTTGGACCTGAGGAACAGGCGGATCAGCAGGGTGGATAACTGGAGGAACTTGGGGGTTCTCAACCTGATTACCCTTAGGGGGAGCAAGTCTATCCCTAACATTCCTGCCAGCAGCATTCCTAGGTCCTGCGTTCTTTGGTGGTCTTCCTCTAAGACGACGGCGGAGATCACCTCCTCCTTGGTTGTCATCGTCGTTGTTTGCCATTTCGTGCAGTGAGCGGTTGGAATACTGGTTATTCAGGTTCCCCATAGACGGCGCCAATGTAGTGTCCTTGAACACTATATGTCCTTAACCCTCTGAGCCCTCAAGATTATGGTAATCAGGAGTTCACGAGAAGGTCAAGTATCTATGTATGACCTTATGGTTTTTCTGCAGTTCCAGTTGGGAAAAGCAGGGTTTCCCCAGTCAACAAGTGTGTGCAGAGTGTCAACTTAGGGATGAGAGTACGTACCTGAAACCCTAGCTGTTGTGAGCTATTTATAGGGTTTGGAGGAAGTTGATTTGGGCCATATGGGCCTCGTATCAAGGTGAGCTGAACCGGGATTCTGTGAGGGAATATAGGAGACTTATTCCCTTAGAATCCGGATAGGATCAGCTCACGATCCCATGTAGAGGCTGTTGCGAGATTCTAGGAGCGACGGGTGGAAGTGATAGGGAGCCTTGGTGAGACTGAGTCAACCTACCAGCCGACGTTATGTCTCGGTTCTAGAATCCCGAGCCGATGGAGTGAAGACCGCTGCTGAGGCTCGGTCCCATCAATTCCGAGCCTGGTCTTTTCGTATGCTCGGAATGAACGTGTCCGAGCGTGGGACGTTCGTGTTAAGTAAACTGAGGGAAAGGTGCTTGGAAAATCCTTTATATAGGACTGTAGTTTTTATGCGGTCGGCAGACCCTACAATCTGACATTCAGATTATGATACATTCCCAGTGATTTTTTTCCCTTTGTAATGGATAATAGTATAGTACCAATTCCCTTTGCCATGTGATTAAGATATTGAAGCCAGAGTTGTTACGTGGACATTCCTTCAACTTGGTAAGTAGTAAAAATAATTCATTTGATTCATTTCAATTTTTGTTCTTTTCTGACTTAAATTTGATATATATTTTATATCTCTTAAGCCAATCATTTTATTAGAGACTGGTGAGTCTATTCAAGTTTTGCACTATGACCATGGTCAAAAGTATGGAAAAAAAGCTATTGTATAAAGTTTTAAACACGTTTCTCTTTGCACTCTTTATAGCGCACTTTAGGTTAAAAAATAACCAAAAGTAAACCCTTTTTTTTAACATCTTTAACATATAACATGACATTTATAATTACTAATTATGCAATATATCATTATACTATAAACAACTCTTTACGACAAAAACACAACAATGTGAATGCGGGGCGACAGACACGAGAGTTTATTTGTTGAGTAGTTATTTTTTAATAATTAGTAACAAGTCAATCTTAAAACTATGTTTGCTTAACTAACAAAGTTTGTCTACATTTTTTATGACCAAAATACCCTTACTAATTACTATTATTGACTTCTTACTCTTTGTTATTTTCAAGTTTTGACAAAAAAAAGGGTTTAAATGGATATTCACCTTATTTTTAAACTACCAAAAGCAGTTACATAAATTTAAACAATAAAAAAGAGCAGTTACTTTCCAAAAAGAAGTTACCATGTATAACTAAGTCTCAACAAGAAAAACATGGTTTATGCATACTCAAAGTGTGCTGCTACTTTGAATAGTTAAAGTGGTCTCTGCATACTCAAAAAGAAGTTCTTGAAAAACATGTTCCCTTAGCTTCATTGATAAAGTGTGCCCATTACTCCACAAAACATATGTGTTTTTTCTTCATGAGATGATACAACAATGATAAGAATAGGTGTATGTAGCATTGGCTTCTATGTGTACATTTTGAAACTCTAATATTGAAACTGAAACTTGGTGTTTAATAGACTCCAACAATTTAATATTTGTGACCCATATATTGATTTCTACAATAATAATAGAAAAACAACGGGTGAAAGAGTTAAAAAAAATTAAAATAACAAAATAACAATGCATTAATAATTCCATTGAAATTATGTGCTTCCATATTGTAGAACTTCACAAGTAAGAATGAACACAGTTAATAAATTCCATTTATACGAAATTGAACATCTTTAACATATAATGACATTCATAATTACCAATTTTGCAATATACTATTTTACTATAAACAACTCTTTACAAAAAAAACATAACAATGGGAATATAGATCGAAGTGCCTATACTACTTCATGCATCTAGACGAAATTATTAAATTTAAAGGAAATTAAGTCGGTGAAAAACAAAATAACCATGCATTTTTAACTATGTTGAAATTTATAAATCCATATTATGAAGCATGACAAATAAAAAATGAACATTTTTAATATATAAATTACATTGATAAAGACCTATTTTTAATACATAATTCTACTATATAAACAACTCTTTGCGACAAAAACACGACAATGGGAATGCGGGGCGACAGTCGACACTCTAGTAGTAATAAACAAAATTTCAGCATTTTGAACTTTCAAAGATGTTAAATCAATGTTATCAATTTATCTTAATCGTGATCATAATAATAATAATCATAATCGTAAAAATGATAGCTCGATTTGAAAACCCCTAAGAAACTTCGCTGCAATTTGCTTGCAGCATAATCTTGAGAGAATATTAGCAATTGTAATTTGTGAATCCGACGAATATTGAAAAATTAAGAAATCGGAAAATAAAGTATATTTATTTATTTATTTATTAAGAGGAGAAAATAACGAGAATCGGAGATGGAAAAGAAGAGAAATTGTAACACTTTACCGTTTTAAGAATTGGCCGTGTGCATTGTGGAACGGAATCAATCACGGAATACGAAGAAAGCTTTTTTTTTATAGTTTTTTTAATGAATTGACAATATGAAACGGAAGTATGGAACTAACTATCTAACAGTCTCGTAATGGTTGCGATTGCAAGCTGCGAGCGCTGCTCTTTTTTTTATTCCTTTCTCGATTTCTTCTTGAAAAGTCAGTTTCATCCGTGGACCGAAAATGGGGTATACCTCTATTTGGGCTGGTCTTTCTTTTTGAGGGGTTGCTCACGACCTGTGTAAAAGTAGTTTTTTTTAAAAGGGCACAAAAGGAATAATGTAATATTGGGGTGGCATTAGTAGATCATGGGATGACAAAATAATTTTCCCTTTTTGAAGGAGCTTGTTATAATGAATGAGTCTTGGGATTTTTTTTTGGAATTGCTTTTTGACCCCGTGTTCGACCTTTTGGTTCCCATGTTAACAATCGGTTCTTGCAACCGGAAACCTTTCCGGTTTTGCTTAACCGGAAGATTTTTGGTATTGCAAAAACGGAAGAGTTCCAGAATCGCTGAACCGGAATATTTCCGGTACTGAAGAGACGGAACGGTAAAAAAAAGTGATATTCCCATATTACCCCTCAATGTTTACAGAGCCCCCACCCACCAAGGAGGGTAATATGGGGATATCACTTTTTTTAACCTTTCCAGTTCTGCGCATTACCAGAAAGGTACCGGTTCAGAAATGATTTGTGCTCTTCTTCTTCTTAATAATGTAAAGAGAAGAAAAAGTCATAGTAATTGACTAATAAAAAGAAACAGAAGTATAAAAAAATACTATAAAACTATTGAAATAGCAACACAACAGGAAAAAAGTAACAAATGCAGAAAGAATAAGATGATGTGGAGTTACCTGCTGCATCATTCATATCTTTATTTACACATATATTTGTAATAGATGTTCATTTGCATAGGTAACATGAACCACAATAATAGAATAATAGAAACAGGAGATTTCGAAGAAATCTTGAAAAAATGCTCTTTATATTCCATTAATACTCTCATTCTTCTTTTATATAGTAAATTCAATCTCTTTTTTGTTTTTATTTGGTTTAATAATGTATTGTTCCTTATTTTTTAAATGCAGTGTGTAGATCAAATATGATAATGTTTCCATTAAAACCTTTTATTATTTCTAAATTTGTATCGAAAAATAGTATGTGTAACGTATTAAAAAAATGATAGATTGATTTTTTAATGAAAGAAAATTATGATTTACTTTCCTACTCCTCAACAAAAAAACCATCATCGACACCTTTCAAAAAAAACATAATTTACAGTTTTCTCATTCCAACATTTATAAAAGGCATTCTCATACTATTATATTTGTTTTAAAAAAACTCATTCAAGAAAAAAGAAACATGACAAATCATATATTATGTGCACAAAGACAATCAAGCATGCAAGTACCTGTTTCAAAATTTGTTTTTAAAATTCCTAATGTGGTTGAATGCTCTCATTCCACTATGATCTACTTCTTCAACATTAATATTTTCATTTTAATTTGAATTTAATATGGTGGAGAGTTTCTAATTATGTCGTGTCCCTCCTACCTATTAATATGTTGTTTCTTTTTCCCTTTTACTCATTTTGTTTTATCATCTGTAGCCTTCTACTAATAACTTCTTATTAACTTCATATTCTTAATATAACTTGCAGATTTTTGAGGCGCCACTTCTATGGTATAATTACTCTTGCATCCAATATGTGAACTATTATTACCTTTATGGTTTTTTAACAAATTGATCGTAGATCTAAGAAGAGATTTCATGTGAAAGAATGCATCGCATTTTGTCTGCCTTATATAATTTATGTTGCAATTTTTTTATTCTTTGAGCTTTGAATTTTGATAATTAAGTATGTGTAGATATCCTTTGATCATATCTTAGTTCTATAATATATGATTAAGGACTTGAAAGTCTGACTGTTTGGTTCTCCTTAAATGTGTGTAGATATTCTTTTACGATGGTACTAATTTGTTGCTTTGGTCCTATCAATACAGTAGTATAGAATGATTGATTGATCTTCTGACTATTTTTTTTAATTGCTAGAAACTACATGTCAATTAAGAATGCAACCAAAAAAATACTTACATGCATATTTTCATCTTTAACATAAAATATGATGATAAAAATAGAAAGAGAGAAAAAGAATAAGAAGAAAAAAAAGTTGCCATCTTAGTCACAGTCACAGCGACTCAACACACAGTGTTATGTAATTCTCGAGCACCGTTCCTTAATTAAAGAGGTTAGTAAGATGCGCACCGCATGCTTCACTTATTTCATTTTTTTATTACTTATATGTTTTATTCCCTTTTTATCTGTCAAGTTAATTAATAATAATAGAAATATAACCCCACTTAATTTGGAATTAGGAATGTCATTTTTATCTTTTTTGTTAACAATTACTTAAAATAATTAAAGCATAAAAACCGTAAACCTTGTTATCTCTCTTCTGTCTCCTCCTTCACGGTGTTCACCGTGAGCCGTCATGGCTAGGAATAGGGGAAGACCCCCGAAAACCCCTACTACTTCTTCTTCTAAGAAATCTCCAAGTGCAGAGAAACGGTCTGAAGGTTCATCTTCGATGGAATTCAGCCTTTCGGATGAAGAAGCGCTTGAGGATATTGATAGCTTGACTCCCAAGAAAGCTGCAGAACTATTGCAAAGCATTGATCTCCTTCGGCAGAGGGTGCAGAGTAAGATTCCTGTAGATCAAAGTGAAAAACAGGGTGACGATATTAATAAACATCAAACAAATCAATCAGAGGCTGTGCTAAAACCAAGTACCCAGGATAATCAGCCACTTCATTCGGTTTGGGCGAATTTTGATATTACAAAATTGAGGAATGCAGGGGAAAAGTTAAGTTTTGTTGAACCAGTTCTAAAGGAAGGTCAGGCTATTACTAAAATAGTTGTGGAGGATGTGGAGAATGAATTGCTTTTCTGGCAGAATGCAATAGTCTGCTATGTGTTGGGGGGCTAGGCCACCCTACTCTGTTTTCAGTGGGTACATTAAGAAGGTTTGGGGTCATTTGGGTATTGATAAAATCCTTATGACTAATGATGGATCTATGGTTGTGAGATTTAATACAATGGAGGCAAGGAATGAGGTCCTAGAAATTGGAATTTATCACTTTGATAAAAATCCAATTATACTGGGACCATGGACTGGGAGGACAGGAGTGAAGGAGCATCTGGACAGGTTGCCTGTTTGGATTCAATTGCCCAATCTGAGTCCTAAATTTTGGAGTCAATTAGCTTTGAGCAAGATTGCTAGTCTGGTTGGCACTCCAATAATGGTGGACAAGGTCACTAAGGAGAGGAACTGACTTAAATATGCAAGGGTTCTAATTGAAGTGAATCCTAATACTCTTCCTGAGGAAATTTTCTTTGAAGATGAGAAGGGTAATGTGGTGAATCAGAGGGTGACTTATGAGTGGAAACCAGTACTTTGTGCCAAATGCTCAAAGTATGGTCATGACTCTAAGATGTGTAGGAGTAATGTTACTCAGAAGTGGGTGGAGAAGAAGAAGCCTTCTAGGGAGGATATTGAAAAGATTGATGACTGCTTAAGATCAAATGATGTGAAGGCTGTGGAGAATGCAATCAATCAAGCTAATGGTGAGAATAGTCAGCAATCCTCTTCCTTTGTTGCAGATTCTATCAATCCAGGGAGTTCAGCTGCTCCTAAATATTATCCAATTGCTAAGGTGCAAGATAAAGGTAAGGGTATTCTAGTTGAGAGTGAGCCTGTTGATTCAGATTCTGAAAATGCTGAACCTTGGGTTCCAGTTTTAACCAGAAGTAAAGCTCAGAAAAGACAAGGTGAGAATAAGGGGATTGTGATTAAAGATTTGGCCACTAAGGCCAATGGATAATATCTTAACTTGGAATGTGAGAGGGTTTAACAACCCTCAAAAACAAAGGGAGCTAAAATCTCTTTGTTCTGTGAATAATGTTGGTTTGTTGGGTATTTTAGAAAATAAACTAAGAGCTCACTCTGTTTGCATTACTCTAAGCAAGTTTGCTCCTGGATGGCATTATGTTTCAAATATTGATCAACACCCAGTAGGGAGAATTTGTGTTTTATGGAAGCCAGATATGTTCAATGTAACTGTCCTGGGGAGTTCTAGTCAGATGATTCATTGTCTTATTTCTTTGCCTATCAATTCAGTGTAGTGGTATGCAACATTTGTGTATGGTGCAAATGATCAGGTTTTGAGAAGAGAATTATGGGAGGATTTAAAGAGGATTCATTCTACAGTTAAGCTGCCTTGGCTTATTTCAGGGGATTTTAATTGTTGCTTGGATCCTTCTGAAAAATTGGGTGGTAATCAGATGGATTGGGAGGCTATGGCTGAGTTCAGATATTGCATTCAGGAGTGTAGGTTGCAAGATATGAAGTATTGTGGTAATCAGTTTACTTGGTGCAATAGGCAAACTGATGGTAACAGGATTTATAGCAAGCTAGACAGGAGTATGGTTAATGAAGAATGGATTCTCACATGGCCTCTTGTGTACACACAGTTTCTGAGTAATAGCATTTCAGATCACTCTCCTGCTCTGATTAGGAGTGTTGATGGAGTTGCTCAATCAAAAAGGGGATTCAAGTTTTTTAATGTTTGTGCTCAGAATCAAGATTTTAAGAGAATTGTTAAGGAGTGTTGGGAGAGAGATGTTGAAGGTCATGCTCAGTTTAGAGTTATGAAAAAATTAAAGATGGTGCAGCAGCCTCTAAAGCAATTGAATGATAAGGAATATGTGGATTCAGTAATTCAGGAGCAGGTACTGAGGAGGGAGTTGGATCACATACAATCAGAGATTAATTTGAGGCCTCAGGATCCTATTCTTCATCAGCTGGAAAAAGACAAGTATTTCCAATACTTGAAGGCTTTGAATAATTCTATTTCTATTCTGAAACAAAAGGCCATAGATAGGTGGATCCAGGAGGGTGATCAGAACACTGCTTATTTTCACAATGCTATTAGGACCAGACAATACAAGAATCGTATACTAAGCATAACTAATGAAGAGGGATTGTGCATTCAAAATCAGCAGGAGATCATGGAAGAATTTGTGAAGCACTATTCTAAGTTGTATGGCAGGAAGGAGGTAGTGTGGTCTCTAGAGGACTCTGTTTCTCAGCATGGGCCAGTGTTGAGTGTTGAGGAGCAGCTAGCACTTATAAAGCCTTTTTCAAAGGAGGAAATTAAACAAGCTATGTGGTCTATTGACAAGGACAAATCCCCTGGACCTGATGGATTTGGATCAGGTTTCTTTCAAGCAGCTTGGGAAGAGATTGGAGAGGAGTGTTGTATGGCTGTTGAGGAATTTTTCCATTC
This sequence comes from Crotalaria pallida, assembly GCA_037953625.1. Taxonomy (NCBI): domain Eukaryota; kingdom Viridiplantae; phylum Streptophyta; class Magnoliopsida; order Fabales; family Fabaceae; genus Crotalaria; species Crotalaria pallida. The sequence goes on from CM075653.1 coordinate 34,549,475, forward strand.
AGGTAAGTTACACATAAAGCTTTGAATTACACTGATTTAGTGATGATACCTAAATGTGAAAATGCTACATCTACTAAGGATTACAGGCCTATAGCCTGCTGCAATGTCCTATATAAATGTATTTCTAAGCTTATGTGCATCAGAATCAGAGAAGTACTACCAAGGATTATTAATAATAATCAAACAACTTTTGTAAAGGGGAGGAGCATAGTTCACAATGAGCTTATTGTACAGGATCTTATGAGGTTGTACAGAAGAAAGAATGTTTTAGCTAGGTGCTTACTTAAAATAGATCTTATGAAGGCTTATGACACCTTAAGTTGGAGCTACTTAAGGGAAATGCTAGAGGCTTTGAAGTTTCCCTCAAAGTTTATTAACTGGGTTATGGAGTGCATTTCTACTGTGACTTTTAGAATTGTGATTAATGGTCAACATTCTCACCTTTTTAAAAGTCATGGTGGCATTAGACAAGGAGATCCTATCTCTCCTTTATTGTTTGTCATTGCTATGGAAGGGCTTTCTAGGAGACTAATGGCTGCTACTAATGAGCAAGGGTTCAGGTTTCATCCCTTATGCAGAGAGTTGTCTCTTGTCAATCTGATTTTTGCTGATGATCTTATGACTTTTTGTAAGGGTCATCCTAAAAGTGTGAGAGTTATTATGAGGGCTATGAATGAATTCTCTATGAACTCTGGGATGCATGCTAATCAAGATAAATCTCAGATTTACCTAGTTGGGGTGAAGGAGCCTTATAGAAGCCAGATTGTGGAATGCACTGGGTTTCAGGAGGGTTCTTTTCCTTTTAGGTATTTAGGATTTCCCATTTCTACTAAGAAATGGTCCATAGCAACTTGTAAGATCCTAATTGATAAGGTGGCTGCACGTGTGAACAGTTGGAAGACTAGGCACTTATCTTATCAAGCTAGGTGTGTGTTGATTAACTCTGTTCTCCTCACTCTTCATACTTATTGGGCTTCTGTGTTCATTATTCCTAAGGCTGTTCTAAAGGGTGTTGAGAAGGTTTGTAGGAAGTTTTTATGGGGTGATAAGCATGCTGGTAATGTTAGCTGGGCTCAGGTGTGTAAGGAAAAGAGGTTTGGTGGTTTAGGTTTCAAGAATTCAGTTCTATGGAACCAAGCTGCTCTTGGTAAGCAAATTTGGAATATTGCTGGCAAGGAGGATATCTTATGGATCAAGTGGGTTAATCAAATCTACTTGAGGAATGAGAGCATTTGGGAGGCTCAACCTCGTCAGGATCAAGGTTGGCACTATAAACAGCTTCTTAAGGTCAGGAACCGTTTGGCTCCTGGGGTAGTGAATGGACGGTGGCTGAATGGAGACTATACAGTGCAGATGGGTTACAGGTTTCTATGTGGTCATCTTGAGAAGTTTAAGTTTCATAGAGTGGATTGGAATTCGTTTTCCATGCCTAAACATTGCTTTATTGTATGGCTAATGTTGCTTAACAGACTTAATACGTGTGATCGATTGAAGAACTACCTAAGCCTAAGCTCGACGCTATGTCCCTTATGTGAGCAAGATCAGGAATCTAGAGATCATTTGTTTTTCCAGTGCAATTGGAGTAAGAATCTACTTACTTCTATGGCAAATTGGATGTGCATGCAAATAAATTCGTATGAATGCAGCAATTTGATTAGATGGGTGAGCTATGGAGTTAAAGACAGAACTTACAAGAAGGTGGTCACTGTTGTGCTCGCGGCGGCTATCTATGAAATCTGGATGGAGCGGTGTCGTCGCCGATTCCAGTTGAAGAAGGAAAGTCCAGAAGCAAGAAGTAGGGTGGCTCTTCGAGTCTTGGCTGAGAGGATAAGGAACAAGCTTGGGGATATCAACAGGTGTAAGAACTCAGTGATAGTACACAGGGTGTTGGCTCTTATTTAGATTTATTGTTTTTTCCTTATTAGGGTCTGGTTTGTTTGTTATTGCCCAATGAACCCTTCCTAGAAGGTGGTTTTGGGTTTTTTGATGTATGTGCTGAATTTTGTGAGTTGGTATTAATAAAAAAAATTATTTACCAAAACACAATTACTTAAAATGGTCAATTAATTAAATTGTTTAATATATTTGAAGAGGAAATAAAAAGTTAGATACAATTAAATCTGACATTCAGATTATGATACATTCCCAGTGATTTTTTTCCCTTTGTAATGGATAATAGTATAGTACCAATTCCCTTTGCCATGTGATTAAGATATTGAAGCCAGAGTAGTTACGTGGACATTCCTTCAACTTGGTAAGTAGTAAAAATAATTCATTTGATTCATTTCAATTTTTGTTCTTTTCTGACTTAAATTTGATATAAATTTTATATCTCTTAAGCCAATCATTTTATTAGAGACTGGTGAGTCTATTCAAGTTTTGCACTATGACCATGGTCAAAATTATGGAAAAAAAAGCTATTGTATAAAGTTTCAAACACGTTTCTCTCTTTGCACTCTTTATAGCGCACTTTAGGTTAAAAAATAACCAAAAGTAAACCCTTTTTTTAACATCTTTAACATATAACATGAAATTTATAATTACTAATTATGCAATATATCATTATACTATAAACAACTCTTTACGACAAAAACACAACAATGTGAATGCGGGGCGACAGGCACGAGAGTTTATTTGTTGAGTAGTTATTTTTTAATAATTAGTAACAAATCAATCTTAAAACTATGTTTGCTTAACTAACAAAGTTTGTCTACATTTTTTATGACCAAAATACCCTTACATTATTGACTTCTTACTCTTTGTTATTTTCAAGTTTTGACAAAAAAAGGGTTTAAATGGATATTCACCTTATTTTTAAACTACCAAAAGCAGTTACATAAATTCAAATAATAAAAAAGAGCAGTTACTTTCCAAAAAGAAGTTACCATGTATAACTATGTCTCAACAAGAAAAACATGGTTTATGCATACTCAAAGTGTGCTGCTACTTTGAATAGTTAAAGTGGTCTCTGCATACTCAAAAAGACGTTCTTGAAAAACATGGTTCCCTTCATTGATAAAGTGTGCCCATTACTCCACAAAACATATGTGTTTTTTCTTCATGAGATGATACAACAATGATAAGAATAGGTGTATGTAGCATTGGCTTCTATGTGTACATTTTGAAACTCTAATATTGAAACTGAAACTTGGTTTTTAATAGACTCCAACAATTTAATATTTGTGACCCATATATTGATTTCTACAATAATAATAATAGAAAAACAAGGGGTGGAAGAGTTAAAAAAAATTAAAATAACAAAATAACAATGCATTAATAATTCCATTGAAATTATGTGCTTCCATATTGTAGAACTTCACAAGTAAGAATGAACACAGTTAATAAATTCTATTTATACGAAATTGAACATCTTTAACATATAATGACATTCATAGTTACCAATTTTGCAATATACTATTTTACTATAAACAACTCTTTACAACAAAAACATAACAATGGGAATATAGATCGAAGTGTCTATACTACTTCATGCATCTAGACAAAATTATTAAATTTAAAGGAAATTAAATCGGTGAAAAACAAAATAACCATGCATTTTTAACTATGCTGAAATTTATGAATCCATATTATGAAGCATGACAAATAAAAAATGAACATTTTTAATATATAAATTACATTGATAAAGACCTATTTTTAATACATAATTCTACTATAAACAACTCTTTGCGAAAAAAACACGACAATGGGAATGCGGGGCGACAGGCACGGGAGTGCCTATCGACACGCTAATAGTAATAAACAAAATTTCAGCATTTTGAACTTGTACAGTTAACCAATAATAAATCCTACCGCTACAGGATGAGCATGAGCTCTCTAGTACAGGATAAGGGTGAATAACTCATCCTTCTTATCCTCTAAGAGCCACGTCAGCCCTACTGGGCCGAACAGGCCCATAAGGCACCACAACACAACTTCCCCTATAAGTATCGACATGCTATAGGGGCTAAGGTATGTTCTCTCATCCCTACTCTCAAGAACTACGTGTGGCTTGATCCCCTTATCACTGGGGGTACGTAGGACCGGGGTCACCCTCGTCAGCTGCAACAACCCCAAACACACATCGTGGTGGATCTATTTCTCAGATGTTCCTCACCGAGCTTATACTCGGTTAGAAATGAGCCTCACCGAGCTGGTGGCGGATCCCCCCCGCGGGACCTCGGTTAGAGATGTACCTCACCGATCTTGCACTCGGCTCGAGATGAGCCTCACCGAGCTTGTACTCGGTTCGAGATGTTCCTCACCGAGCTTATAGTCGGTTAGAGATGAGCCTCACCGAGCTTGTACTCGGTTCGAGATGTTCCTCACCGAGTATGGGGGTACTCTTTCAGTTTCATCATCCGAGCACAAAAGAGCACTATCAACCGTCCGCAACACTCTTCCGAGCGGAAGACCACGCCTGCAAACAATGTTTTATGTTACCACCAACTCTCAGAAGCTCAGCACAGGCTCTTCGAGCCTATACGAGCTTGGGGGGCTTGTAGGGTTAACCAATAATAAATCCTACCGCTACAGGATGAGCATGAGCTCTCTAGTACAGGATAAGGGTGAATAACTCATCCTTCTTATCCTCTAAGAGCCACGTCAGCCCTACTGGGCCGAACAGGCCCATAAGGCACCACAACACAACTTCCCCTATAAGTATCGCCATGCTATAGGGGCTAAGGTATGTTCTCTCATCCCTACTCTCAAGAACTACCTGTGGCTTGATCCCCTTATCACTGGGGGTACGTAGGACCGAGGTCACCCTCGTCAGCTGCAACAACCCCAAACACACATCGTGGTGGATCTTTCTCATTATCCCGTTTACATCATTTAAATTCCATGGTTTAACTGTCATATTCATTACTATTGAATCACTTGCCATATAACATGTATCATCTTAGATAATAATTGTAATTAACAGTGAATTAATTCATACTTTGCTAATTAATGTCATTACATATCATCTATTACTTGATATTCTAAATCGTTGTTTTTATACATCATAAAAAGGTACAAACATAACGATCGGATCTGCCGAGCATGATGACCTATGATTAATTCGAGTCCGAGTATGACGACCCAACTTAATTCAAGTCCTTCACACCGGTTGCCGATCAAACTTTTCCTTGGTTTGCGCACCATCGCGACCTTACCTATTTGGTAGAACGGTCTGCAGTGCCAACACCCAGTGATCTAATTCGGATCCCAGCATCTCCGAGGTACCACACAATGCTGATGCCACTCCCACAACTCGCAAATATTCAACCTTCGCTCAGCGTTCGCCTACACAGATCTGAATCTGTCAGTCTCTCAAAGAGGCTTGGATAAACACGATCTAATTGGCGGAAAAACAACTCACACCTTAAAGGACTACTTAACTCGACACAAGCCTTTTCAGGCTTTACCGAGTAGGGGACTAGTATGTGATGAGGCATATACATAGTTGACATTGGCCGACCTTGATACTGGTATTATATGATGCATAAGTTACTCGAGATCTAATGTCGTGCCAAAGAGGACCACCACGTCCCATGAGGCACCAAATTGATCATTTACTGTCCTTATTAAGGACATATGTTAAACTCACTCCGGATCATGTTCTTACGCACTTGCCCACGATCTCGGTTAGCCGGCCAGATCGGCGAGGCTACAAGTGAAAACGAGGATTGCGACCCGATAGCTTAGCTTAGCCTCTCGGCTCAAAGCCTCTCGGCTCATATATGGCTCAATACATCGCGGATCGAGGAATACACCTCGGCTAAGGTTGTCATTCCGCCAGCAATCCCTCGTAAACGTTACGGTCCAATTGGTGATAATCTTGGCACACCTCGAACTCAAATAACAGTTTGAGTCACGCCAGCATACATTGGCACAAGCCTTTCGGCTTTCACCATGGCAAGCGTATAAAAGGATGTCTCCTTAAAAATGACGTGACTTTTAAAACAATAGTCCAATTCGACTTTGGCTACACTCATAATTTCATCACCCTCATCTCGGAGCATCCCCAAATCCATTCTGGAACTCCCCCCGCGGGAACTCGGTTCGAGATGTTCCTCACCGAGCTTGCACTCGGTTCGAGATGAGCCTCACCGAGCTTGTGCTCCGTTCGAGATGTTCCTCACCGAGCTTATACTCGGTTAGAGATGAGCCTCACCGAGCTGGTGGCGGATCCCCCCCGCGGGACCTCGGTTAGAGATGTACCTCACCTCGGTTAGAGATGTACCTCACCGAGCTTGCACTCGGTTCGAGATGAGCCTCACCGAGCTTGTGCTCGGTTCGAGATGTTCCTCACCGAGCTTATACTCAGTTAGAAATGAGCCTCACCGAGCTGGTGGCGGATCCCCCCCGCGGGACCTCGGTTAGAGATGTACCTCACCGAGCTTGCACTCGGCTCGAGATGAGCCACACCGAGCTTGTACTCGGTTCGAGATGTTCCTCACCGAGCTTATACTCGGTTAGAGATGAGCCTCACCAAGCTTGTACTCGGTTCGAGATGTTCCTCACCGAGTATGGGGGTACTCTTTCAGTTTCATCATCCGAGCACAAAAGAGCACTATCAACCATCCGCAACACTCTTCCGAGCGGAAGACCATGCCTGCAAACAATGTTTTATGTTACCACCAACTCTCAGAAGCTCAGCACAGGCTCTTCGAGCCTATACGAGCTTGGGGGGCTTGTAGGGTTAACCAATAATAAATCCTACCGCTACAGGATGAGCATGAGCTCTCTAGTACAGGATAAGGGTGAATAACTCATCCTTCTTATCCTCTAAGAGCCACGTCAGCCCTATTGGGCCGAACAGGCCCATAAGGCACCACAACACAACTTCCCCTATAAGTATCGCCATGCTATAGGGGCTAAGGTATGTTCTCTCATCCCTACTCTCAAGAACTACGTGTGGCTTGATCCCATATCACTGGGGGTACGTAGGACCGGGGTAACCCTCGTCAGCTGCAACAACCCCAAACACACATCGTGGTGGATCTATTTCTCAGATGTTCCTCACCGAGCTTATACTCGGTTAGAAATGAGCCTCACCGAGCTGGTGGCGGATCCCCCCCGTGGGACCTCGGTTAGAGATGTACCTCACCGAGCTTGCACTCGGCTCGAGATGAGCCTCACCGAGCTTGTACTCGGTTCGAGATGTTCCTCACCGAGCTTATAGTCGGTTAGAGATGAGCCTCACCGAGCTTGTACTCGGTTCGAGATGTTCCTCACCGAGTATGGGGGTACTCTTTCAGTTTCATCATCCGAGTACAAAAGAGCACTATCAACCATCCGCAACACTCTTCCGAGCTGAAGACCACGCCTGCAAACAATGTTTTATGTTACCACCAACTCTCAGAAGCTCAGCACAGGCTCTTCGAGCCTATACGAGCTTGGGGGGCTTGTAGGGTTAACCAATAATAAATCCTACCGCTACAGGATGAGCATGAGCTCTCTAGTACAGGATAAGGGTGAATAACGCATCCTTCTTATCCTCTAAGAGCCACGTCAGCCCTACTGGGCCGAACAGGCCCATAAGGCACCACAACACAACTTCCCCTATAAGTATCGCCATGCTATAGGGGCTAAGGTATGTTCTCTCATCCCTACTCTCTAGAACTACGTGTGGCTTGATCCCCTTATCACTGGGGGTACGTAGGACCAGGGTCACCCTCGTCAGCTGCAACAACCCCAAACACACAACGTGGTGGATCTTTCTCATTATCCCGTTTACATCATTTAAATTCCATGGTTTAACTGTCATATTCATTACTATTGAATCACTTGCCATATAACATGTATCATCTTAGATAATAATTGTAATTAACAGTGAATTAATTCATACTTTGCTAATTAATGTCATTACATATCATCTATTACTTGATATTCTAAATCGTTGTTTTTATACATCATAAAAAGGTACAAACATAACGATCGGATCTGCCGAGCATGATGACCTATGATTAATTCGAGTCCGAGTATGACGACCCAACTTAATTCAAGTCCTTCACACCGGTTGCCGATCAAACTTTTCCTTTGTTTGCGCACCATCGCGACCTTACCTATTTGGTAGAACGGTCTGCAGTGCCAACACCTAGTGATCTAATTCGGATCCCAGCATCTCCGAGGAACCACACAATGTTGATGCCACTCCCACAACTCGCAAATATTCAACCTTCGCTCAGCGTTCGCCTACACAGATCTGAATCTGTTAGTCTCTCAAAGAGGCTTGGATAAACACGATCTAATTGGCGGAAAAACAACTCACACCTTAAAGGACTACTTAACTCGACACAAGCCTTTTCAGGCTTTACCGAGTAGGGGACTAGTATGTGATTAGGCATAAACATAGTTGACATTGGCCGACCTTGATACTGGTATTATATGATGCATAAGTTACTCGAGATCAAATGTCGTGCCAAAGAGGACCACCACGTCCCATGAGGCACCAAATTGATCATTTACTGTCCTTATTAAGGACATATGTTAAACTCACTCCGGATCATGTTCTTACGCACTTGCCCACGATCTCGGTTAGCCGGCCAGATCGGCGAGGCTACAAGTGGAAACGAGGATTGCGACCTGATAGCTTGGCTTAGCCTCTCGACTCAAAGCCTCTCGGCTCATATATGGCTCAATACATCGCGGATCGAGGAATACACCTCGGCTAAGGTTGTCATTCCGACAGCAATCCCTCGTAAACGTTACGGTCCAATTGGTGATAATCTTGGCACACCTCGAACTCAAATAACAGTTTGAGTCGCGCCAGCATAGATTTGCACAAGCCTTTTGGCTTTCACCATGGCAAGCGTATAAAAGGATGTCTCCTTAAAAATGACGTGACTTTTAAAACAATAGTCCAATTCGACTTTGGCTACACTCATAATTTCATCACCCTCATCTCGGAGCATCCCCAAATCCATTCTGGAACTCCCCCCGCGGGAACTCGGTTCGAGATGTTCCTCACCGAGCTTGTGCTCGGTTCGAGATGTTCCTCACCGAGCTGGTGGCGGATCCCCCCCGCGGGACCTCGGTTAGAGATGTACCTCACCTCGGTTAGAGATGTACCTCACCGAGCTTGCACTCGATTTGAGATGAGCCTCACCGAGCTTGTGCTCGGTTCGAGATGTTCCTCACCGAGCTTATACTCGGTTAGAGATGAGCCTCACCGAGCTTGTACTCGGTTCGAGATGTTCCTCACCGAGTATGGGGGTACTCTTTCAGTTTCATCATCCGAGTACAAAAGAGCACTATCAACCATCCGCAACACTCTTCCGAGCTGAAGACCACGCCTGCAAACAATGTTTTATGTTACCACCAACTCTCAGAAGCTCAGCACAGGCTCTTCGAGCCTATACGAGCTTGGGGGGCTTGTAGGGTTAACCAATAATAAATCCTACCGCTACAGGATGAGCATGAGCTCTCTAGTACAGGATAAGGGTGAATAACTCATCCTTCTTATCCTCTAAGAGCCACGTCAGCCCTACTGGGCCGAACAGGCCCATAAGGCACCACAACACAACTTCCCCTATAAGTATCGTCATGCTTTAGGGGCTAAGGTATGTTCTCTCATCCCTACTCTCAAGAACTACGTGCGGCTTGATCCCCTTATCACTGGGGGTACGTAGGACCGGGGTCACCCTCGTCAGCTGCAACAACCCCAAACACACATCGTGGTGGATCTATTTCTCAGATCCACTACAGAACTTTCAAAGATGTTAAATCAATGTTATCAATTTATCTTAATCGTGATCATAATAATAATAATCATAATCGTAAAAATGATAGATCGATTTGAAAACCCCTAAGAAACTTCGCTGCAATTTGCTTGCAGCATAATCTTGAGAGAATATTAGCAATTGTAATTTGTGAATCCGACGAATATTGAAAAATTAAGAAATCGGAAAATAAAGTATATATATTTATTTATTTATTAAGAGGAGAAAGTAACGAGAATCGGAGATGGAAAAGAAGAGAAATTGTAACACTTTACCGTTTTAAGAATTGGCCGTGTGCATTGTGGAACGGAATCAATCACGGAATACGAAGAAAGCTTTTTTTTTATAGTTTTTTTTAATGAATTGACAATATGAAACAGAAGTATGGAACTAACTATCTAACAGTCTCGTAATGGTTGCTATTGCAAGCTGCGAGCACTGTTATTTTTTTTATTCCTTTCTTGATTTCTTCTTGAAAAGTCAGTTTCATCCGTGGGCCAAAAATGGGGTATACCTCTATTTGGGCTGGTCTTTCTTTTTGAGGGGTTGCTCACGACCCGTGTAAGAGTAGTTTTTTTTAAAAGGGCACAAAAGGAATAATGTAATATTGGGGTGACATTAGTAGATCATGGGATGACAAAATAATTTTCCCTTTTTGAAGGAGCTTGTTATAATGAATGAGTCTTGGGATTTTTTTTTGGAATTGCTTTTTGACCCCGTGTTCGACCTTTTGGTTCCCATGTTAACAATTGGTTCTTGCAACCGGAAACCTTTCCGGTTTTGCTTAACCGGAAGATTTTTGGTATTGCAAAGACAGAAGAGTTCCATAATCGCTGAACCAGAATCTTTCCGGTACTGAAGAGACGGAACGGTAAAAAAAAAGTGATATTCCCATATTACCCCTCAATGTTTACAGAGCCCCCACCCACCAAGGAGGGTAATATGGGCATATCACTTTTTTTAACCTTTCCGGTTCTGCGCATTACCAGAAAGGTACCGGTTCAGAAATGATTTGTGCTCTTCTTCTTCTTAATAATGTAAAGAGAAGAAATAGTCATAGTAATTGACTAATAAAATGAAACAGAAGTATAAAAAAATACTATAAAACTATTGAAATACCAACCCAACAGGAAAAAAGTAACAAATGCAGAAAGAATAAGATGATGTGGAGTTACCTGCTGCATCATTCATGTCATTCATATCTTTATTTACACATATATTTGTAATAGATGTTCATTTGCATAGGTAACATGAACCACAATAATAGAATAATAGAAACAGGAGATTTCGAAGAAATCTTGAAAAAATGCTCTACATATTCCATTAATACTCTCATTCTTCTTTTATATAGTAAATTCAATCTCTTTTTTGTTTTTATTTGGTTTACTAATGTATTGTTCCTTATTTTTTAAAAGCAGTGTGTAGATCAAATATGATAATGTTTCCATTAAAACCTTTTATTATTTCTAAATTTGTATCGAAAAATAGTATGTGTAACATATTAAAAAAATGATAGATTGATTTTTTACTCAAAGAAAATTATGATTTACTTTCCTACTCCTCAACAAAAAAACCATCATCGACACCTTTCAAAAAAACATAATTTAGAGTTTTCTCATTCCAACATTTATAAAAGGCATTCTCATACTATTATATTTGTTTTAAAAACACTCATTCAAGAAAAAAGAAACATGACAAATCATATATTATGTGAACAAAGACAATCAAGCATGCAAGTACCTGTTTCAAAATTTGTTTTTAAAATTCCTAATGTGGTTGAATGCTCTCATTCCACTATGATCTACTTCTTCATCATTAATATTTTCATTTTAATTTGAATTTAATATGGTGGAGAGTTTCTAATTATGTCGTGTCCCTCCTAACTATTGATATGTTGTTTCTTTTTTCCGTTTTACTCATTTTGTTTTATCATTTGTAGCCTTCTACTAATAACTTCTTTTTAACTTCATATTTTTAATATAACTTGCAGATTTTTGAGGCGCCACTTCTATGGTATAATTACTCTTGCATCCAATATGTGAACTATTATTACCTTCATGGTTTTTTAACAAATTGATCGTAGATCTAAGAAGAGATTTCATGTGAAAGAATGCATCGCATTTTGTCTGCCTTATATAAGTTATGTTGCAATTTTTTTTATTCTTTGAGCTTTGAATTTTGATAATTAAGTATGTGTAGATATCCTTTGATCATATCTTAGTTCTATAATATATGATTAAGGACTTGAAAGTGACTGTTTGGTTTTCCTTAAATGTGTGTAGATATTCTTTTACGATGGTACTAATTTGTTGCTTTGGTCCTATCAATACAGTAGTATAGAATGATTGATTGATCTTCTGACTATTTTTTTAATTGCTAGAAACCATATGTCAATTAAGAATGCGACCAAAAAAATACTTACATGCATATTTTCATCTTTAACATAAAATATGATGATAAAAATAGAAAGAGAGAAAAAGAATAAGAAGAAAAAAAGTTGCCATCTTAGTCACAGTCATAGCGACTCAACACACAGTGTTATGTAATTCATGAACACCGTTCCTTAATTAAAGAGGTTAGTAAGATGCGCACCGCATGCTTCACTTATTTCATTTTTTTATTACTTATATGTTTTATTCCCTTTTTATCTGTCAAGTTAATTAATAATAATAGAAATATAACCCCACTTAATTTGGAATTAGGAATGTCATTTTTATCTTTTTTGTTAACAATTACTTAAAATGGTCAATTAATTAAATTGTTTAATATATTTGAAGAGGCAATAAAAAGTTAGATACAATTAAATCTGACATTCAGATTATGATACATTCCCAGTGATTTTTTTCCCTTTGTAATGGATAATAGTATAGTACCAATTCCCTTTGCCATGTGATTAAGATATTGAAGCCAGAGTTGTTACGTGGACATTCCTTCAACTTGGTAAGTAGTAAAAATAATTCATTTGATTCATTTCAATTTTTGTTCTTTTCTGACTTAAATTTGATATATATTTTATATCTCTTAAGCCAATCATTTTATTAGAGACTGGTGAGTCTATTCAAGTTTTGCACTATGACCATGGTCAAAAGTATGGAAAAAAAGCTATTGTATAAAGTTTCAAACACGTTTCTCTTTGCACTCTTTATAGCGCACTTTAGGTTAAAAAATAACCAAAAGTAAACCCTTTTTTTTAACATCTTTAACATATAACATGACATTTATAATTACTAATTATGCAATATATCATTATACTATAAACAACTCTTTACGACAAAAACACAACAATGTGAATGCGGGGCGACAGGCACGAGAGTTTATTTGTTGAGTAGTTATTTTTTAATAATTAGTAACAAGTCAATCTTAAAACTATGTTTGCTTAACTAACAAAGTTTGTCTACATTTTTTATGACCAAAATACCCTTACTAATTACTATTATTGACTTCTTACTCTTTGTTATTTTCAAGTTTTGACAAAAAAAAGGGTTTAAATGGATATTCACCTTATTTTTAAACTACCAAAAGCAGTTACATAAATTTAAACAATAAAAAAGAGCAGTTACTTTACAAAAAGAAGTTACCATGTATAACTAAGTCTCAACAAGAAAAACATGGTTTATGCATACTCAAAGTGTGCTGCTACTTTGAATAGTTAAAGTGGTCTCTGCATACTCAAAAAGAAGTTCTTGAAAAACATGTTCCCTTAGCTTCATTGATAAAGTGTGCCCATTACTCCACAAAACATATGTGTTTTTTCTTCATGAGATGATACAACAATGATAAGAATAGGTGTATGTAGCATTGGCTTCTATGTGTACATTTTGAAACTCTAATATTGAAACTGAAACTTGGTTTTTAGTAGACTCCAACAATTTAATATTTGTGACTCATATATTGATTTCTACAATAATAATAATAGAAAAACAAGGGGTGAAAGAGTTAAAAAAAATTAAAATAACAAAATAACAATGCATTAATAATTTCATTGAAATTATGTGCTTCCATATTGTAGAACTTCACAAGTAAGAATGAACAGAGTTAATAAATTCTATTTATACGAAATTGAACATCTTTAGCATATAATGACATTCATAATTACCAATTTTGCAATATACTATTTTACTATAAACAACTCTTTACAACAAAAACATAACAATGGGAATATAGATTGAAGTGCCTATACTACTTCATGCATCTAGACAAAATTATTAAATTTAAAGGAAATTAAATCGGTGAAAAACAAAATAACCATGCATTTTTAACAATGTTGAAATTTATGAATCCATATTATGAAGCATGACAAATAAAAAATGAACATTTTTAATATATAAATTACATTGATAAAGACCTATTTTTAATACATAATTCTACTATAAACAACTCTTTGCGACAAAAACACGACAATGGGAATGCGGGGCGACAGGCACGGGAGTGCCTGTCGACACGCTAGTAGTAATAAACAAAATTTCAGCATTTTGAACTTTCAAAGATGTTAAATCAATGTTATCAATTTATCTTAATCGTGATCATAATAATAATAATCATAATCGTAAAAATGATAGCTCGATTTGAAAACCCCTAAGAAACTTCGCTGCAATTTGCTTGCAGCATAATCTTGAGAGAATATTAGCAATTGTATTTTGTGAATCCGACGAATATTCAAAAATTAAGAAATCGGAAAATAAAGTATATTTATTTTTTTATTTATTAAGAGGAGAAAATAACGAGAATCGGAGATGGAAAAGAAGAGAAATCGTAACACTTTACCGTTTTAAGAATTGGCCGTGTGCATTGTGGAACGGAATCAATCACGGAATACGAAGAAAAAGCTTTTTTTTATAGTTTTTTTTAATGAATTGACAATATGAAACGGAAGTATGGAACCAACTATCTAAAAGTCTCGTAATGGTTGCGATTGCAAGCTGCGAGCGCTGTTCTTTTTTTTATTCCTTTCTTGATTTCTTCTCTTGAAAAGTCAGTTTCATCCGTGGGCCGAAAATGGGGTATACCTCTATTTGGGCTGGTCTTTCTTTGTGAGGGGTTGCTCACGACCCTTGTAAAAGTAGTTTTTTTTAAAAGGGCACAAAAGGAATAATGTAATATTGGGGTGGCATTAGTAGATCATGGGATGACAAAATAATTTTCCCTTTTTGAAGGAGCTTCTTATAATGAATGAGTCTTGGAATTTTTTTTTGGAATTGCTTTTTGACCCGTGTTCGACCTTTTGGTTCCCATGTTAACAATTGGTTCTTGCAACCGGAAACCTTTCCGGTTTTGCTTAACCGGAAGATTTTTGGTATTGCAAAAACGGAAGAGTTCCAGAATCGCTGAACCGGAATCTTTTCGGTACTGAAGAGACGGAACGGTAAAAAAAAAGTGATATTCCCATATTACCCCTCAATGTTTACAGAGCCCCCACCCACCAAGGAGGGTAATATGGGGATATCACTTTTTTTAACCTTTCCGGTTCTGCGCATTACCAGAAAGGTACCGGTTCAGAGATGATTTGTGCTCTTCTTCTTCTTAATAATGTAAAGAGAAGAAAAAGTCATAGTAATTGACTAATAAAAAGAAACAGAAGTATAAAAAAATTACTATAAAACTATTGAAATAGCAACACAACAGGAAAAAAGTAACAAATGCAGAAAGAATAAGATGATGTGGAGTTACCTGCTGCATCATTCATGTCATTCATATCTTTATTTACACATATATTTGTAATAGATGTTCATTTGCATAGGTAACATGAACCACAATAATAGAATAATAGAAACAGGAGATTTCGAAGAAATCTTGAAAAAATGCTCTTCATATTCCATTAATACTCTCATTCTTCTTTTATATAGTAAATTCAATCTCTTTTTTGTTTTTATTTGGTTTACTAATGTATTGTTCCTTATTTTTGAAATGCAGTGTGTAGATCAAATATGATAATGTTTCCATTAAAACCTTTTATTATTTCTAAATTTGTATCGAAAAATAGTATGTGTAACATATTAAAAAAATGATAGATTCATTTTTTACTCAAAGAAAATTATGATTTACTTTCCTACTCCTCAACAAAAAAACCATCATCGACACCATTCAAAAAAACATAATTTACAGTTTTCTCATTCCAACATTTATAAAAGGCATTCTCATACTATTATATTTGTTTTAAAAAAGATCATTCAAGAAAAAAGAAACATGACAAATCATATATTATGTGAACAAAGACAATCAAGCATGCAAGTACCTGTTTCAAAATTTGTTTTTAAAATTCCTAATGTGGTTGAATGCTCTCATTCCACTATGATCTACTTCTTCATCATTAATATTTTCATTTTAATTTGAATTTAATATGGTGGAGAGTTTCTAATTATGTCGTGTCCCTCCTAACTATTGATATGTTGTTTCTTTTTTCCCTTTTACTCATTTTGTTTTATCATCTGTAGCCTTCTACTAATAACTTCTTTTTAACATCATATTCTTAATATAACTTGCAGATTTTTGAGGCGCCACTTCTATGATATAATTACTCTTGCATCCAATATGTGAACTATTATTACCTTCATGGTTTTTTAACAAATTGATCGTAGATCTAAGAAGAGATTTCATGTGAAAGAATGCATCGCATTTTGTCTGCCTTATATAATTTATGTTGCAATTTTTTTTTATTCTTTGAGCTTTGAATTTTGATAATTAAGTATGTGTAGATATCCTTTGATCATATCTTAGTTCTATAATATATGATTAAGGACTTGAAAGTGACTGTTTGGTTTTCCTTAAATGTGTGTAGATATTCTTTTACGATGGTACTAATTTGTTGCTTTGGTCCTATCAATACAGTAGTATAGAATGATTGATTGATCTTCTGACTATTTTTTTAATTGCTAGAAACCATATGTCAATTAAGAATGCGACCAAAAAAATACTTACATGCATATTTTCATCTTTAACATAAAATATGATGATAAAAATAGAAAGAGAGAAAAAGAATAAGAAGAAAAAAAAGTTGCCATCTTAGTCACAGTCATAGCGACTCAACACACAGTGTTATGTAATTCATGAACACCGTTCCTTAATTAAATAGGTTAGTAAGATGCGCACCGCATGCTTCACTTATTTCATTTTTTTATTACTTATATGTTTTATTCCCTTTTTATCTGTCAAGTTAATTAATAATAATAGAAATATAACCCCACTTAATTTGGAATTAGGAATGTCATTTTTATCTTTTTTGTTAACAATTACTTAAAATGGTCAATTAATTAAATTGTTTAATATATTTGAAGAGGCAATAAAAAGTTAGATACAATTAAATCTGACATTCAGATTATGATACATTCCCAGTGATTTTTTTCCCTTTGTAATGGATAATAGTATAGTACCAATTCCCTTTGCCATGTGATTAAGATATTGAAGCCAGAGTTGTTACGTGGACATTCCTTCAACTTGGTAAGTAGTAAAAATAATTCATTTGATTCATTTCAATTTTTGTTCTTTTCTGACTTAAATTTGATATATATTTTATATCTCTTAAGCCAATCATTTTATTAGAGACTGGTGAGTCTATTCAAGTTTTGCACTATGACCATGGTCAAAAGTATGGAAAAAAAGCTATTGTATAAAGTTTCAAACACGTTTCTCTTTGCACTCTTTATAGCGCACTTTAGGTTAAAAAATAACCAAAAGTAAACCCTTTTTTTTAACATCTTTAACATATAACATGACATTTATAATTACTAATTATGCAATATATCATTATACTATAAACAACTCTTTACGACAAAAACACAACAATGTGAATGTGGGGCGACAGGCACGAGAGTTTATTTGTTGAGTAGTTATTTTTTAATAATTAGTAACAAGTCAATCTTAAAACTATGTTTGCTTAACTAACAAAGTTTGTCTACATTTTTTATGACCAAAATACCCTTACTAATTACTATTATTTGTAAAACCCTATCTGAATACCTCATATTTATTTGAAAACCCTAAAAATATTATTTGAATAAAGTATTTTAAAAAGGTGTGATTTCAAAAAAGTATTTCTTGGATTAAAATTTGTTTTGAGTTTTCAAATGATTTTGGATTTTTAAGCAAATGATTTTATGTTGAGCCAAACCTTATGAATTTCGGATTTATGGCATTTTTGGATTTAATTTCCTAAGCACCTTATACCTTGTATTTTTAAGAATGTGATTTTATGATTAAAAAGAAAATGAAAATGAAATTGGTGCATGTGTGTGTATGTGTCGCCGTGGGAGAGTGAGTAGTGGCATGCATCATCCATTTTGTTGACTCATGAACCCTAGGCTAGTAAACCATGAGCACTTAGGTTTAACTTAGTGATTAATTGTGGTTAGTGGTTTGACCAACCAATAGGAAGTGGGATTAGCCCTAATTTTACTCTCTTTGTTCCAAGGCTTGGCTTGAGCCATGCAAGCCTTAGTTTGGCCAATTCTACCCTTCACCCAACCACTCTTGACCAAATTTACCTAAGGGCAAGAAGGGAAAATGTTGTGTGTTGATTTATAGCCCAAACCGTAGCACCCTTACCCATTTGCTTCTCATTTCACTTCCACAACCAAACACAATTCTAAGAGAGCATCCAAACTCTTAGAAAGAAACTAGAAACACATAAAGATAGAGAGAGAGAACCCGTGAGCACCCAAGGAGAAGAGGAAGAGGAAGATCAAGTCCTAAGCCTTAGATCCTTGAAGCTTAAGCGAAGAGGTTGAAGATCTTTTCTTACTTCTCTAGTTTATTCGAAGATCCTAAGTTGTTCTAAGTGATTTTGATTTCCAAGTCTTGTAAAAGTTCTTTGTTGTTGTTGCATGTCCAATTCTTTTGTAGATCTATGTTTGTCAAGCCTTGATCTTGAATTTCAAGAACTCTTCAAGCTTGTAGAACCTAAAACCATGGACATTTCTATTCGGCCTTGCTTAGAAAATTAGGTCATGATGCTCTTCATTTCATTTTGAGTCCATGCATGTTAGTTTGATGCTTGATGAAGTTGATCTAAATGATTTTCATGTTTTGGCTTTCACTTTGAAATTTCTAAAGTTTTGATCTTGGTTTTATTCTTGAAAGAGCTTTGATCTTTGTTTTGGCTTTGAAAGGATTTCATTCTTACCTTGATTCTCATGGTTTTGATCTTAAAAAGCTTTGCATGTGGTTTTCTTGCTCAAAAAGTTTTGATCGTTTACTTGCATGTTTCGGTTTTGATGAGAAACCAAGAGAAACAATTCTTTTCTAAATGATTTATGTTTTGATCTAATCCATGAGTATTTCAAAGTCAAGGATTTAAGTTTTCCCCATGATTTTATTAAAGTATCATTCGGCCAAGCTTTGAAAACAAAGAAACATAATGATTTTTCATGAAAGAGTTCTTTGCATATAATTTCTTTTGATTCCCCATGATTTTTAAAAGTGCATGCAAAGGGAAATGAAATTTGTGTTTGAAGAAAGTCACGGTTTTGAAGAAGAAAATAGTTGAGGATTTTTCCTAAAACCATGTGCTTTACAAATACATGTTTTGATTTAATATTTTGTGAAGAAAAGATGCATCAAAAGTTTTGTTTTTCCATGATCATGATTCGGCCTACTCTAGATTGAAGACGCTAGATTCTTTTGCATGAAATTGTTTCCTTTGAAATAATTATATTTCATGGTTTGTTTTAAGAAAAATTGAAGTGAATGATGTTGTTTTGTTTTGGTTCAATTCGGCCTTCATGGAAGAAAATGAACCAAATGTGTTTGATGATTTTAAAAGTATTTTCATGATTTAATTTCTTTTATTTCTTGCTGTCCAAGAATTGTTTTCAAGTGTTTTAAGTTTTAAAAATGCTTTTGAGTTATGAAAAGACAAGGATTTCAAGTGTTATTGATTTATGAAGATTTAGAATAAAGAATTGTAGATTTTCAATGATTTCTAACTTGATTTAAGTGGCTGGACTTTCCCATACAGCCACATACATTATTCATTTCATTTGTTCTAATGTGAATTTTCAAAAGATTTTGTATATGAGAAAAGATTGAGAGTTATTTTGATAAATGACAATATTTTAATAAAGAATAAAGAAAGTAAAGGGTTTTGACTTGGGAATCAAGTGATGATTTCTAATTGAAATGATTTTAATAAAAGTTTATTTATTTATTTGAGGTTATTCAGTGGACGGTGGTGACAATTCTCAGAGGGAAGTTAGAGACCTTCAAGGGCAAAGTGCTTTTCTTGCTGGAGTAAGAGGTGAGTGAGTATGAGATAGCAGTGAGCCCGTAGCATTGTTACCGGATGGTGGTGCAATGTGTTTATGTTATGTTTATTGTGTCACGCTCTTATATTCGTTCTCTATTATCTTGAGTTATTTCCTTATCGTGGTGTGTTGAGAGTTTAAGTGATTCATATATGAGATTGAGTGAAGGATTGGTACGTGATGTGATACGATTTGTGAGATGTGATGAGATGTTGACGTATTGAGAAATAGAATGATGCTTGTGAAGTGGAGATTGTTGTGCTGAAAGTGATAGTGAATGAGCAATGTGATTTATGAGAAAGTGATGATGAGAGATGTTTGCCCGAGGGGCATTGAGAATGTAAATGTGATTGTGTTGTGAAAGTGGGGAAAAGATGTTAGTGGTCGGGACTTGTCGAAGGGATGGACTAAGGGCAAGCCGACTATAGGTTAATTCTAAAAGACTTTAAGAATATTAAAAGACACTAAAAGACATTAATATTCGCGGTGAGACATGAGAGTGTGAAGTAGTGGAGAGGAAGATACTATGGGTATTTTCGGATACTCAGGTGGAGATTGCATGAGGAGAGGGCAATGACGGTGACTCGTCAAGAAGCCTCGAGTACATTTCTAGGCGGGACGAATCCCATAAGTGGCACACTAACGTGGTGGGGACTGGGTCTAATGCCGTGGTAAGGGCCGCATAGCTAACTAGAAATGATACTGTCACCTCCTTGAATGCAAGTCTACAACAGTTGAGAGGGACTGGAATGGGGCAATGTGTTTTGCCACTGCGAGGCAGTGAGCCATTATTATATGTTTTGAGGACGAGATCCTCCTGGTCTGGGACCATATGTTTTGAGACAGCTGTCGAGCCTGCATGGTAAAGGTCCTGTACTCCTGTTGGCTTCCGACTAGGTGGATGGAGACCGAGGAGATGTACAGTGCGCGTTCCTCAGTGATGGTGATTCCCCTACCTCATTGAGTGAGTTAAATATGATAAGACTTAATAACAAAAGAATAAAGAAATGTCGAATATTTAAAGGATAGGCAAGTATGATAATATTCAGTGGTGTTATGTATGGCAATGGTCTGAGAGTAATGCTCTTATGTGTGGTTCATCTTATACTGTGAGTGCTTTATTTATTTATTACGTTGAATTTAATTTGGGAGAAGCGTGTTATCCTTCAAGTGCACGATGTATCTTGGTTCTTGTGTCTTGTTTTGAGTATATATATTCTTCGAGTATTCTTGGTGCTGTGCGTCTTTCTATCGTGTCTATTCTGCGACCTTGCGGTCAACCTGTTACGTATGGCGCGCTGACTCTCTCCTACCTGGTTGTTGTATTGGCATCCGCCAATATTGCAACGGGTAGATGGCGTATCATGTAGCGATCCATATGTGGCCTCTTCAGGGAGGTGCATGGGAAGTGGTACCTGATGGATGGATCTGGAGAGGAGATACTCGTCTGGAGATTGACGATCCGAGACACATTCTACGGGGAGCAGGCATGGACGTGCATGTCGGACAAGTCACTCTGCGAGATTATCAAGATGGTGGACCCCGGGAACACCATGGGCTAAATGGTGATCCTGCACCTTTGGCAGCAGTGGTTCCTGAACCTATGGAAGAGGATAGTGCTAGCGAATCCGATCATGTAGCGGACACCGATCCAAGCGAGGACATGGAAACGGATGCTAGTTCTGCTGATGAGTGATGTCTTGCACTCTGTGTCTAGTATATGTCTGGTGTCTAGGACCTGAGTCTTTCAGTCGAGGATTATCTTGTAATGATCTAATGATATAATCAGCTACTTTTACTTTGGTTTGTAATCTCTTTTGTAATGATGGCCTATTTTGGAAAAACTTTTGGGGAGCATGACTCCAGTACTTGTGGCACTTGTTTTTATTTTAAATGAAAAACAGTTTTATATTTCAATGATGATGTTTTGAGTGGGGAGTTTCGAAAGTGACAACTCGATTTTCGAAAGGGTGGTGATGGTTGTTAACGAACTTATATTAAAAAAAATGGCCTCATTTTTACAACAAAATAATAATAATTCGGTTAAGTTTGCGGAAGCGAAAATCGGGCTGTTACATTATTGACTTCTTACTCTTTGTTATTTTCAAGTTTTGACAAAAAAAAGGGTTTAAATGGATATTTACCTTATTTTTAAACTACCAAAAGCAGTTACATAAATTCAAATAATAAAAAAGAGCAGTTACTTTCCAAAAAGAAGTTACCATGTATAACTATGTCTCAACAAGAAAAACATGGTTTATGCATACTCAAAGTGTGCTGCTACTTTGAATAGTTAAAGTGGTCTCTGCATACTCAAAAAGAAGTTCTTGAAAAACATGGTTCCCTTCATTGATAAAGTGTGCCCATTACTCCACAAAACATATGTGTTTTTTCTTCATGAGATGATACAACAATGATAAGAATAGGTGTATGTAGCATTGGCTTCTATGTGTACATTTTGAAACTCTAATATTGAAACTGAAACTTGGTTTTTAATAGACTCCAACAATTTAATATTTGTGACTCATATATTGATTTCTACAATAATAATAATAGAAAAACAAGGGGTGAAAGAGTTAAAAAAAATTAAAATAACAAAATAACAATGCATTAATAATTTCATTGAAATTATGTGCTTCCATATTGTAGAACTTCACAAGTAAGAATGAACAGAGTTAATAAATTCTATTTATACGAAATTGAACATCTTTAACATATAATGACATTCATAATTACCAATTTTGCAATGTACTATTTTACTATAAACAACTCTTTACAACAAAAACATAACAATGGGAATATAGATCGAAGTGCCTATACTACTTCATGCATCTAGACAAAATTATTAAATTTAAAGGAAATTAAATCGGTGAAAAACAAAATAACCATGCATTTTTAACAATGTTGAAATTTATGAATCCATATTATGAAGCATGACAAATAAAAAATGAACATTTTTAATATATAAATTACATTGATAAAGACCTATTTTTAATACATAATTCTACTATAAACAACTCTTTGCGACAAAAACACGACAATGGGAATGCGGGGCGACAGGCACGGGAGTGCCTGTCGACACGCTAGTAGTAATAAACAAAATTTCAGCATTTTGAACTTTCAAAGATGTTAAATCAATGTTATCAATTTATCTTAATCGTGATCGTAATAATAATAATCATAATCGTAAAAATGATAGCTCGATTTGAAAACCCCTAAGAAACTTCGCTGCAATTTGCTTGCAGCATAATCTTGAGAGAATATTAGCAATTGTATTTTGTGAATCCGACGAATATTCAAAAATTAAGAAATCGGAAAATAAAGTATATTTATTTATTTATTTATTAAGAGGAGAAAATAACGAGAATCGGAGATGGAAAAGAAGAGAAATCGTAACACTTTATCGTTTTAAGAATTGGCCGTGTGCATTGTGGAACGGAATCAATCACGGAATACGAAGAAAGCTTTTTTTTATAGTTTTTTTAATGAATTGACAATATGAAACGGAAGTATGGAACCAACTATCTAAAAGTCTCGTAATGGTTGCGATTGCAAGCTGCGAGCGCTGTTCTTTTTTTTATTCCTTTCTTGATTTCTTCTCTTGAAAAGTCAGTTTCATCCGTGGGCCGAAAATGGGGTATACCTCTATTTGGGCTGGTCTTTCTTTTTGAGGGGTTGCTCACGACCCTTGTAAAAGTAGTTTTTTTTAAAAGGGCACAAAAGGAATAATGTAATATTGGGGTGGCATTAGTAGATCATGGGATGACAAAATAATTTTCCCTTTTTGAAGGAGCTTCTTATAATGAATGAGTCTTGGGATTTTTTTTTGGAATTGCTTTTTGACCCGTGTTCGACCTTTTGGTTCCCATGTTAACAATTGGTTCTTGCAACCGGAAACCTTTCCGGTTTTGCTTAACCGGAAGATTTTTGGTATTGCAAAAACGGAAGAGTTCCAGAATCGCTGAACCGGAATCTTTTCGGTACTGAAGAGACGGAACGGTAAAAAAAAAGTGATATTCCCATATTACCCCTCAATGTTTACAGAGCCCCCACCCACCAAGGAGGGTAATATGGGGATATCACTTTTTTTAACCTTTCCGGTTCTGCGCATTACCAGAAAGGTACCGGTTCAGAGATGATTTGTGCTCTTCTTCTTCTTAATAATGTAAAGAGAAGAAAAAGTCATAGTAATTGACTAATAAAAAGAAACAGAAGTATAAAAAAAATACTATAAAACTATTGAAATAGCAACACAACAGGAAAAAAGTAACAAATGCAGAAAGAATAAGATGATGTGGAGTTACCTGCTGCATCATTCATGTCATTCATATCTTTATTTACACATATATTTGTAATAGATGTTCATTTGCATAGGTAACATGAACCACAATAATAGAATAATAGAAACAGGAGATTTCGAAGAAATCTTGAAAAAATGCTCTTCATATTCCATTAATACTCTCATTCTTCTTTTATATAGTAAATTCAATCTCTTTTTTGTTTTTATTTGGTTTACTAATGTATTGTTCCTTATTTTTGAAATGCAGTGTGTAGATCAAATATGATAATGTTTCCATTAAAACCTTTTATTATTTCTAAATTTGTATCGAAAAATAGTATGTGTAACATATTAAAAAAATGATAGATTGATTTTTTACTCAAAGAAAATTATGATTTACTTTCCTCCTCAACAAAAAAACCATCATCGACACCTTTCAAAAAAACATAATTTACAGTTTTCTCATTCCAACATTTATAAAAGGCATTCTCATACTATTATATTTGTTTTAAAAAAGATCATTCAAGAAAAAAGAAACATGACAAATCATATATTATGTGAACAAAGACAATCAAGCATGCAAGTACCTGTTTCAAAATTTGTTTTTAAAATTCCTAATGTGGTTGAATGCTCTCATTCCACTATGATCTACTTATTCATCATTAATATTTTCATTTTAATTTGAATTTAATATGGTGGAGAGTTTCTAATTATGTCGTGTCCCTCCTAACTATTGATATGTTGTTTCTTTTTTCCCATTTACTCATTTTGTTTTATCATCTGTAGCCTTCTACTAATAACTTCTTTTTAACATCATATTCTTAATATAACTTGCAGATTTTTGAGGCGCCACTTCTATGATATAATTACTCTTGCATCCAATATGTGAACTATTATTACCTTCATGGTTTTTTAACAAATTGATCGTAGATCTAAGAAGAGATTTCATGTGAAAGAATGCATCGCATTTTGTCTGCCTTATATAATTTATGTTGCAATTTTTTTTTATTCTTTGAGCTTTGAATTTTGATAATTAAGTATGTGTCATATCTATAATATATGATTAAGGACTTGAAAGTCTGACTGTTTGGTTCTCCTTAAATGTGTGTAGATATTCTTTTACGATGGTACTAATTTGTTGCTTTGGTCCTATCAATACAGTAGTATAGAATGATTTATTGATCTTCTGACTATTTTTTTAATTGCTAGAAACCATATGTCAATTAAGAATGCAACCAAAAAAATACTTACATGCATATTTTCATCTTTAACATAAAATATGATGATAAAAATAGAAAGAGAGAAAAAGAATAAGAAGAAAAAAAAGTTGCCATCTTAGTCACAGTCACAGCGACTCAACACTCAGTGTTATGTAATTCATGAACACCGTTCCTTAATTAAAGAGGTTAGTAAGATGCGCACCACATGCTTCACTTATTTCATTTTTTTATTACTTATATGTTTTATTCCCTTTTTATCTGTCAAGTTAATTAATAATAATAGAAATATAACCCCACTTAATTTGGAATTAGGAATGTCATTTTTATCTTTTTTGTTAACAATTACTTAAAATGGTCAATTAATTAAATTGTTTAATATATTTGAAGAGGCAATAAAAAGTTAGATACAATTAAATCTGAAATTCAGATTATGATACATTCCCAATGATTTTTTTCCCTTTGTAATGGATATTAGTATAGTATCAATTCCCTTTGCCATGTGATTAAGATATTGAAGCCAGAGTTGTTACGTGGACATTCCTTCAACTTGGTAAGTAGTAAAATAATTCATTTGATTCATTTCAATTTTTGTTCTTTTCTGACTTAAATTTGATATATATTTTATATCTCTTAAGTCAATCATTTTATTAGAGACTGGTGAGTCTATTCAATTTTTGCACTATGACCATGGTCAAAAGTATGGAAAAAAAGCTATTGTATAAAGTTTCAAACACGTTTCTCTTTGCACTCTTTTTAACATCTTTAACATATAACATGACATTTATAATTACTAATTATGCAATATATCATTATACTATAAACAACTCTTTACGACAAAAACACAACAATGTGAATGCGGGGCGACAGGCACGAGAGTTTATTTGTTGAGTAGTTATTTTTTAATAATTAGTAACAAGTCAATCTTAAAACTATGTTTGCTTATCTAACAAAGTTTGTCTACATTTTTTATGACCAAAATACCCTTACTAATTACTATTATTGACTTCTTACTCTTTGTTATTTTCAAGTTTTGACAAAAAAAAAAGGTTTAAATGGATATTCACCTTATTTTTAAACTACCAAAAGCAGTTACATAAATTCAAATAATAAAAAAGAGCAGTTACTTTGCAAAAAGAAGTTACCATGTATAACTATGTTTCAACAAGAAAAATATGGTTTATGCATACTCAAAGTGTGCTGCTACTTTGAATAGTTAAAGTGGTCTCTGCATACTCAAAAAGAAGTTCTTGAAAAACATGGTTTCCTTCATTGATAAAGTGTGCCCATTACTCTACAAAACATATGTGTTTTTTCTTCATGAGATGATACAACAATGACAAGAATAGGTGTATGTAGCATTGGCTTCTATGTGTACATTTTGAAACTCTAATATTGAAACTGAAACATGGTTTTTAATGGACTCCAACAATTTAATATTTGTGACCCATATATTGATTTCTACAATAATAATAATAGATAAACAAGGGGTGAAAGATTTAAAAAAAATTAAAATAACAAAATAACAATGCATTAATAATTCCATTGAAATTATGTGCTTCCATATTGTATAACTTCACAAGTAAGAATAAACACAGTTAATGAATTCTATTTATACGAAATTGAACATCTCTAACATATAATGACATTCATAATTACCAATTTTGCAATATACTATTTTACTATAAACAACTCTTTACAACAAAAACATAACAATGGGAATATAGATCGAAGTGCCTATACTACTTCATGCATCTAGACAAAATTATTAAATTTAAAGGAAATTAAATCGTTGAAAAACAAAATAACCATGCATTTTTAACTATGTTGAAATTTATGAATTCATATTATGAAGCATGACAAATAAAAAATGAACATTTTTAATATATAAATTACATTGATAAAGACCTATTTTTAATACATAATTCTACTATAAACAACTCTCTTTGCGACAAAAACACGACAATGGGAATGCGGGGCGACAGACACGGGAGTGCCTGTCGACACGCTAGTAGTAATAAACAAAATTTCAGCATTTTGAACTTTCAAAGATGTTAAATCAATGTTATCAATTTATCTTAATCGTGATCATAATAATAATAATCATAATCGTAAAAATGATAGCTCGATTTGAAAACCCCTAAGAAACTTCGCTGCAATTTGCTTGCAGCATAATCTTGAGAGAATATTAGCAATTGTAATTTGTGAATCCGACGAATATTGAAAAATTAAGAAATCGGAAAATAAAGTATATTTATTTATTTATTTATTTATTTATGTATTAAGAGGAGAAAATAACGAGAATCGGAGATGGAAAAGAAGAGAAATTGTAACACTTTACCGTTTTAAGAATTGGCCGTGTGCATTGTGGAACGGAATCAATCACGGAATACGAAGAAAGCTTTTTTTTATAATTTTTTTTTAATGAATTGACAATATGAAACGGAAGTATGGAAGTTACTATCTAACAGTCTCGTAATGGTTGCGATTGCAAGCTGCGAGCGCTGTTTTTTTTTTTATTCCTTTCTTGATTTCTTCTTGAAAAGTCAGTTTCATCCGTGGGCCGAAAATGGGGTATACCTCTATTTGGGCTGGTCTTTCTTTTTGAGGGGTTGCTCACGACCCGTGTAAAAGTAGTTTTTTTTAAAAGGGCACAAAAGGAATAATGTAATATTGGGGTGGCATTAGTAGATCATGGGATGACAATAATTTTCCCTTTTTGAAGGAGCTTGTTATAATGAATGAGTCTTGGGATTTTTTTTTGGAATTGCTTTTTGACCCCGTGTTCGACCTTTTGGTTCCCATGTTAACAATTGGTTCTTGCAACCGGAAACCTTTCCGGTTTTGCTTAACCGGAAGATTTTTGGTATTGCAAAAACGGAAGAGTTCCAGAATCGCTGAACCGGAATCTTTCCGGTACTGAAGATGCGGAACGGTAAAAAAAAGTGATATTCCCATATTACCCCTCAATGTTTACAGAGCCCCCACCCACCAAGGAGGGTAATATGGGGATATCACTTTTTTTAACCTTTCCGGTTCTGCGCATTACCAGAAAGGTACCGGTTCAGAAATGATTTGTTTGTGCTCTTCTTCTTCTTAATAATGTAAAGAGAAGAAAAAGTCATAGTAATTGACTAATAAAAAGAAACAGAAGTATAAAAAAATACTATAAAACTATTGAAATAGCAACACAACAGGAAAAAAGTAACAAATGCAGAAAGAATAAGATGATGTGGAGTTACCTGCTGCATCATTCATGTCATTCATATCTTTATTTACACGTATATTTGTAATAGATGTTCATTTGCATAGGTAACATGAACCACAATAATAGAATAATAGAAACAGGAGATTTCGAAGAAATTTTGAAAAAATGCTCTTCATATTCCATTAATACTCTCATTCTTCTTTTATATAGTAAATTCAATCCCTTTTTTGTTTTTATTTGGTTTACTAATGTATTGTTCCTTATTTTTTAAATGCAGTGTGTAGATCAAATATGATAATGTTTCCATTAAAACCTTTTATTATTTCTAAATTTGTATCGATAAATAGTATGTGTAACATATTAAAAAAATGATAGATTGATTTTTTACTCAAAGAAAATTATGATTTACTTTCCTACTCCTCAACAAAAAAACCATCATCGACACCTTTCAAAAAAACATAATTTACAGTTTTCTCATTCCAACATTTATAAAAGGCATTCTCATACTATTATATTTGTTTTAAAAAAACTCATTCAAGAAAAAAGAAACATGACAAATCATATATTATGTGAACAAAGACAATCAAGCATGCAAGTACCTGTTTCAAAATTTGTTTTTAAAATTCCTAATGTGGTTGAATGCTCTCATTCCACTATGATCTACTTCTTCATCATTAATATTTTCATTTTAATTTGAATTTAATATGGTGGAGAGTTTCTAATTATGTCGTGTCCCTCCTACCTATTGATATGTTGTTTATTTTTTCCCTTTTACTCATTTTGATTTATCATTTATAGCCTTCTACTAATAACTTCTTTTTAACTTCATATTCTTAATATAACTTGCAGATTTTTGAGGCGCCACTTCTATGATATAATTACTCTTGCATCCAATATGTGAACTATTATTACCTTCATGGTTTTTTAACAAATTGATCATAGATCTAAGAAGAGATTTCATGTGAAAGAATGCATCGCATTTTGTCTGCCTTATATAATTTATGTTGCAATTTTTTTTATTCTTTGAGCTTTGAATTTTGATAATTAAGTATGTGTAGATATCCTTTGATCATATCTTAGTTCTATAATATATGATTAAGGAATGCAACCAAAAAAATACTTACATGCATATTTTCATCTTTAACATAAAATATGATGATAAAAATAGAAAGAGAGAAAAAGAATAAGAAGAAAAAAAAGTTGTCATCTTAGTCACAATCACAGCGACTCAACACACAGTGTTATGTAATTCATGAACATCGTTCCTTAATTAAAGAAGTTAGTAAGTGCGCACCGCATGCTTCACTTATTTCATTTTTTTATTACTTATATGTTTTATTCCCTTTTTATCTGTCAAATTAATTAATAATAATAGAAATATAACCCCACTTAATATGAAATTAGGAATGTCATTTTTTTCTTTTTTGTTAACAATTACTTAAAATGGTCAATTAATTAAATTGTTTAACATATTTGAAGAGGCAATAAAAAGTTAGATACAATTAAATCTAACATTCAGATTATGATACATTCCCAGTGATTTTTTTCCCTTTGTAATGGATAATAGTATAGTACCAATTCCCTTTGCCATGTGATTAAGATATTGAAGCCAGAGTTGTTACGTGGACATTCCTTCAACTTGGTAAGTAGTAAAAATAATTCATTTGATTCATTTCAATTTTTGTTCTTTTCTGACTTAAATTTGATATATATTTTATATCTCCTAAGCCAATCATTTTATTAGAGACTGGTGAGTCTATTCAAGTTTTGCACTATGACCATGGTCAAAAGTATGGAAAAAAAGCTATTGTATAAAGTTTCAAACACGTTTCTCTTTGCACTCTTTATAGCGCACTTTAGGTTAAAAAATAACCAAAAGTAAACCTTTTTTTTAACATCTTTAACATATAACATGACATTTATAATTACTAATTATGCAATATATCATTATACTATAAACAACTCTTTATGACAAAAACACAACAATGTGAATGCGAGGCGACAGACACAAGAGTTTATTTGTTGAGTAGTTATTTTTTAATAATTAGTAACAAGTCAATCTTAAAACTATGTTTGCTTAACTAACAAAGTTTGTCTACATTTTTTATGACCAAAATACCCTTACTAATTACTATTATTGACTTCTTACTCTTTGTTATTTTCAAGTTTTGACAAAAAAAAGGTTTAAATAGATATTCACCTTATTTTTAAACTACCAAAAGCAGTTACATAAATTCAAATAATAAAAAAGCGGAGTTACTTTGCAAAAAGAAGTTACCATGTATAACTATGTTTCAACAAGAAAAACATGGTTTATGCATACTCAAAGTGTGCTGCTACTTTGAATAGTTAAAGTGGTCTTTGCATACTCAAAAAGAAGTTCTTGAAAGACATGTTCCCTTCATTGATAAAGTGTGTCCATTACTCCACAAAACATATGTGTTTTTTCTTCATGAGATGATACAACAATGAAAAGAATAGGTGTATGTAGCATTGGCTTCTATGTGTACATTTTGAAACTCTAATATTGAAACTGAAACATGGTTTTTAATAGACTCCAACAATTTAATATTTATGACCCATATATTGATTTCTACAATAATAATAATAGAAAAACAAGGGGTGAAAGAGTTAAAAAAAATTAAAATAACAAAATAACAATGCATTAATAATTCCATTGAAATTATGTGCTTCCATATTGTAGAACTTCACAAGTAAGAATGAACACAGTTAATAAATTCTATTTATACGAAATTGAACATCTTTAACATATAATGACATTCATAATTACCAATTTTGCAATATACTATTTTACTGTAAACAACTCTTTACAACAAAAACATAACGAACGATGGGAATATAGATCGAAGTGCCTATTTTACTTCATGCATCTACACAAAATTATTAAATTTAATGGAAATTAAATCGGTGAAAAACAAAATAACCATGCATTTTTAACTATGTTGAAATTTATGAATCCATATTATGAAGCATGACAAATAAAAAATGAACATTTTTAATATATAAATTACATTGATAAAGACCTATTTTTAATACATATTTCTACTATAAACAACTCTTTGCGACAAAAACACGACAATGAGAATGCGGGGCGACAGACACGGGAGTGCCTGTCGACACGCTAGTAGTAATAAGCAAAATTTCAGCATTTTGAACTTTCAAAGATGTTAAATCAATGTTATCAATTTATCTTAATCGTGATCATAATAATAATAATAATCATAATCATAATCGTAAAAATGATAGCTCGATTTGAAAACCCCTAAGAAACTTCGCTGCAATTTGCTTGCAGCATAATCTTGAGAGAATATTAGCAATTGTAATTTGTGAATCCGACGAATATTGAAAAATTAAGAAATCGGAAAATAAAGTATATTTATTTAATTATTTATTTATTAAGAGGAGAAAATAACGAGAATCGGAGATGGAAAGAAGAGAAACTGTAGCACTTTACCGTTTTAAGAATTGGCCGTGTGCATTGTGGAACGGAATCAATCATGGAATACGGAGAAAGCTTTTTTTTTTATAGTTTTTTTTAATGAATTGACAATATGAAACGGAAGTATGGAAATATCTATCTAACAGTCTCGTAATGGTTGCGATTGCATGATGCGAGCGCTGTTCTTTTTTTTATTCCTTTCTTGATTTCTTCTCGAGAAGTCAGTTTCATCCGTGGGTCGAAAATGGGGTATACCTCTATTTGGGCTGGTCTTTCTTTTTGAGGGGTTATTCACGACCCGTGTAAAAGTAGTTTTTTTTCAAAAGGGCACAAAAGGAATAATGTAATATTTGGGTGGCATTAGTAGATCATGGGATGACAAAATAATTTTCCCTTTTTGAAGGAGCTTGTTACAATGGATGAGTCTTGGGATTTTTTTTTGGAATTGCTTTTTGACCCCGTGTTCGACCTTTTGGTTCCCATGTTAACAATTGGTTCTTGCAACCGGAAACCTTTCCGGTTTTGCTTAACCGGAAGATTTTTGGTATTGCAAAAACGGAAGAGTTCCAGAATCGCTGAACCGAAATCTTTCCGGTACTGAAGAGACGGAACGGTAAAAAAAATTGATATTCCCATATTACCCCTCAATGTTTACAGAGCCCCCACCCACCAAGGAGGGTAATATGGGGATATCACTTTTTTTAACCTTTCCGGTTCTGCGCATTACCAGAAATGTACCAGTTCAGAAATGATTTGTGCTCTTCTTCTTCTTAATAATGTAAAGAGAAGAAAAAGTCATAGTAATTGACTAATAAAAAGAAACAGAAGTATAAAAAATACTATAAAACTATTGAAATAGCAACACAACAGGAAAAAAGTAACAAATGCAGAAAGAATAAGATGATGTGGAGTTACCTGCATCATTCATGTCATTCATATCTTTATTTACACATATATTTGTAACAGATGTTCATTTGCATAGGTAACATGAACCACAATAATAGAATAATAGAAACAGGAGATTTCGAAGAAATCTTGAAAAAATGCTCTTCATATTCCATTAATACTCTCATTCTTCTTTTATATAGTAAATTCAATCTCTTTTTTGTTTTTATTTGGTTTACTAATGTATTGTTCCTTATTTTTTAAATGCAGTGTGTAGATCAAATATGATAATGTTTCCATTAAAACCTTTTATTATTTCTAAATTTGTATCGAAAAATAGTATGTGTAACATATTAAAAAAATGATAGATTGATTTTTTACTCAAAGAAAATTATGATTTACTTTCCTACTCCTCAACAAAAAAACCATCATCGACACCTTTCAAAAAAAATAATTTACAGTTTTCTCATTCCTACATTTATAAAAGGCATTCTCATACTATTATATTTGTTTTAAAAAATCTCATTCAAGAAAAAAGAAACATGACAAATCATATATTATGTGAACAAAGACAATCAAGCATGCAAGTACCTGTTTCAAAATTTGTTTTTAAAATTCCTAATGTGGTTGAATGCTCTCATTCCACTATGATCTACTTCTTCATCATTAATATTTTCATTTTAATTTGAATTTAATATGGTGGAGAGTTTCTAATTATGTTGTGTCCCTCCTACCTATTGATATGTTGTTTCTTTTTTTCCCTTTAACTAATAACTTCTTTTTAACTTCATATTCTTAATATAACTTGCAGATTTTTGAGGAGCCACTTCTATGGTATAATTACTCTTGCATCCAATATGTGAACTATTATTACCTTCATGGTTTTTTAACAAATTGATCGTAGATCTAAGAAGAGATTTCATGTGAAAGAATGCATCGCATTTTGTCTGCCTTATATAATTTATGTTGCAATTTTTTTTATTCTTTGAGCTTTGAATTTTGATAATTAAGTATGTGTAGATATCCTTTGGTCATATCTTAGTTCTATAATATATGATTAAGGAATGCAACCAAAAAAATACTTACATGCATATTTTCATCTTTAACATAAAATATGATGATAAAAATAGAAAGAGAGAAAAAGAATAAGAAGAAAAAAAAGTTGCCATCTTAGTCACAGTCACAGCGACTCAACACACAGTGTTATGTAATTCATGAACACCGTTCCTTAATTAAAAAAGTTAGTAAGATGCGCACCGCATGCTTCACTTATTTCATTTTTTTATTACTTATATGTTTTATTCCCTTTTTATCTGTCAAGTTAATTAATAATAATAGAAATATAACCCCACTTAATTTGGAATTAGGAATGTCATTTTTATCTTTTTTGTTAACAATTACTTAAAATGGTCAATTAATTAAATTGTTTAATATATTTGAAGAGGCAATAAAAAGTTAGATACAATTAAATCTCACATTCAGATTATGATACATTCCCAGTGATTTTTTTCCCTTTGTAATGGATAATAGTATAGTACCAATTCCCTTTGCCATGTGATTAAGATATTGAAGCCAGAGTTGTTACGTGGACATTCCTTCAACTTGGTAAGTAGTAAAAATAATTCATTTGATTCATTTCAATTTTTTTCTTTTCTGACTTAAATTTGATATATATTTTATATCTCTTAAGCCAATCATTTTATTAGAGACTGGTGAGTCTATTCAATTTTTGCACTATGACCATGGTCAAAAGTATGGAAAAAAAGCTATTGTATAAAGTTTGAAACACGTTTCTCTTTGCACTCTTTATAGCGCACTTTATGTAACACCCCAAAAATTTTAATCCTGGATTAATGAAATATTAATTATAAAGTTTATTATAATTAATTATTTCTATTCTTGATCTTTAATTAAGATCTTTGTTTATATTGCTAGAATTTATTTTGGTGAGTAAATTTGTGCATAAAATAAATATTTTGCAAATTAGTCCCTGGATTGGGACCTAGAGGTAATTATAGGAAAGGTTTTGGAGGGAAAGTAAATAAAATAATTATTTTTCAAAAATTGGGAAAAATGCTCGAGTATTTTTTGAAAAACTCGAGTATTCTGGACAGAGTTGCACGAGTTAGTGCGTTTGGTGAGTCACCACCACCGATTCCCCCTTTGTTGACACGAAATCACCACCATGCCAACGCCATGGATGTCGTGTCGTGATGCATGAGTCTCTCCCACGTCTATAAAAGCCTATCAACACCGATTTGTTGAGGATTTTGGTCAAATTCGAGTTTTCTACTCAAGTTAGGGTTCTGCAATCGTTTCCTTCGATTCTCCTTGTGTGCTTAGATTCAAGTAACAAATCATACACCAATACAAAGCTCACATCACGAGCTTGGTATAGACATAAAGTTTGTGAGCTGAGAGTGAGTGTGCTGTTAGAATCAAAGCTGAGAAGTTGAGGTTTGGGTGCTGTCATCAGTTCTGGGAGCTCACTTTGATCATTGATTGTGGTAAGCTCATGAGTCCCTGAGTCTCAAATTCAGTTCCTTTAGTTATATGATGTTGCATAGAGTCTAGAAAACCTAATTTCCCTAATTCTATTCTCTGTTTCATGTGTGAACCAATTCCACTTTGGTGTTGCACTCAAAATTGCTCTGCATGTTGGGTTAAAGTGCTTTTGGTGCTGTGGAGCTTTTCTTTGGGGAATTTCTTGTTTGATTCACGTCTGAGAGGTAAGGGGAAGTAATTATATTCACTAGATAGAGTTTAAATTTCATTAATTGTGTTAGAGAGCCACCAAGAGGCTCTAAGGGCTTAGTTTGAATAGGAACTTTGGTTTGGAGACCAATCCATGCTCTATGACTGTGATGAGCAAGTTCTATATCATGCATGCAAGCTTAAACGAACTTTGTTTCATGAATATTGTGCTTATTTTGCAATTTGAAGTGTTGAGTTGCTAAATTGTATATTTCATGCATAATGGATTGATTCTCTGTCAAATTTGTTATTTGATATGAAATGAGTTTGTTAACATGTTCAATATGTGGTATATGAACTATTGTGATCACTGTTTTGGGTTAAAAATGTTTAGAAATTGAAATGGTATGTAAAAACCAAGTTTCACTCTGTTCTGTCTGCAGATACTCGAGTATTTGGCTTAATACTCGAGTATTTCGTGGTGCACCAGAGTGAAAATTGGCGCACCAACTTGGGAATCAGATTGGACACTCGAGTAATGTATGAACTACTCGAGTATTCTGGGTAATGGAATACTCGAGTATCTCATGAATTACTCGAGTATATTTATGAAGACCTGAAAACCTAAATCTCTGAAAAGATATGAACGACTCGAGTATAATCATGAACCACTCGAGTAGAATCTGGGAAATGATAAACTACTCGAGTATTTTGGAAAACACTCGAGTATTTTTAGTCAGACACTTAAAATACCATTTTCAATTCTAAGTCATTTTGTAACTCTTAAAGGACAATAAACCAAGTGATCCTGGACTTAAAAGAAATTGATTGACGTTATGATGTTTTCATTTGAATAATGATGATACGTGGCTTGGGAGGCACGTAATGTATTAATAAAAGGATAAAACATCAATCAATCCCCTTTTAAGTAAAGTAATGCATTCATACTGGAGTTGGATGGTAGGACGTATATCATGTTTTTGGTAAACATGTGGAGGGCCTCTGGGAGTGCCAATACGCTTGCTTGATGACACGTCGTTGACGTGGTCGGCTGAGTGGATGCCGATATGGTTATACCGTTTGGATGACGGTCCGTTTGGATGACGGGATATGCTCGGGTGGCATGGATACCAAGCTTGTCGTGTACATTCTAGGTGAATGTACGAATTGTTGTATACCTAGGAATACAACGCACTGTTGAGTGCTAGGTTGTCAGGGATGGACGTCAGAGAGTGACATAGTATGATGGAGATAGGCTTGAGAGCTAAAGTCATGCATCATGCCACTCATTTAAATTAATGATGATAAATGAAATAAGTGTGAACATCCTATGTGCATTCATTAACTGCTAAGTGTTATATGTGATTGTTGTTATTTAATGCATGTTTACATATTCATATTGCACAATTTATTCTCTATTGGTTATGTGTATAGAATTGCTTACCCCTATGCCCTTGTAGGTGATGTCTCGTTACATTGCTTGCATCGAGATCCAGCCACTTCCTAGTGGCACATGGATCTATGAGGACCATCGCGCGGTGTTCGAGGATGAGGTAGAGATTACCTTCTACCACCCGAACCCGTTGATCCGATTCCGTCCTCGTAGATTTAGGATTCCCATCATATACACTATGCATGTACCCCCGTTTTACACTTACCATGGACCACCTCCCACGCGACCAGCTCGCTCTTACCATAGTTTTCGTTTTCGACCTACCCGCTCTCACCCTTTTACTTCGAGAGTCGTCCGCGAGGAGACTCCCCCTTCTGATCCGAGGAGCCCAGTCAGGGTTTCACCATCACCTGACCCGGTACCCAGTGGTAGGGTACACTCTCCCTCGGACGAGATCGAGGAGGATCCGGTGGAGGACGAGAGTGGGAGTGAGCCTGTCGTGCATTCTACTGGGAGTGACTGGAGGGACGATGATCCCTAGGTACATGCATATGGTGTATGATGTGGATCCGTGGATCCGATGTGTGGAGGCTGTGGAGGAGACTTGCTGCTGCTACTGTGTTGATGATGATGCTACAACCTTATTACTTTTACTTTTGGGAGACTGCTGCTACCACTACTACTACATCTGATGATGCCAGATCTACATGACCACCCTTGGAGTTTCTATTTTGATTATGTACACATATTGTAGATATACTTTTGGAATACTCTAGGGTTTTGGTCATATTACTATGTAGATCAGATTATGGACTTGTATTTTGAGATCTTGGAGACATGATGATGAGACTATGTATTTATGACTTTTACTATATATAAAACCTATGTTTATATTACTAGTGACTGCATAGTCTGATGATTTCCGCTTACTCTGATTCGATCTATTTAAGAGCTCGGCTAAAAATATTATTTAATGGTATCAGTTTTATCAAATAATGCATCGGTAACTTTAATTACATGTATGATAAAACGAGGTTTCCAAAAAGCGAATGTTACCCTATTTGAGAAAAGGTTTTAGAGATCGCCGAACTCGATATAAACGTTTTCATAAAGGTTTAGAACTTATTCTCCAAGAATTCCAAAATGACGATTTGTGCACCCGCTTTAAAAAGAAAATTTTATCTTCCCTATTTTCTTAACACTCACAAGTCCATATATTATCCAATATGAAAGCTTAATTACTATATTGTATTTTGGTAAATCACAAGGGTGTCACACTTTAGGTTAAAAAATAACCAAAAGTAAACCCTTTTTTTTAACATCTTTAACATATAACATGACATTTATAATTACTAATTATGCAATATATCATTATACTATAAACAACTCTTTACGACAAAAACACAACAATGTGAATGCGGGGTGACAGGCACGAGAGTTTATTTGTTGAGTAGTTATTTTTTAATAATTAGTAACAAGTCAATCTTAAAACTATGTTTCCTTAACTAACAAAGTTTGTCTACATTTTTTATGACAAAAATCCCCTTACTAATTATTATTATTGACTTTTTACTCTTTGTTATTTTCAAGTTTTGACAAAAAAAAAAGGTTTAAATGGATATTCACCTTATTTTTAAACTACCAAAAGCAGTTACATAAATTCAAATAATAAAAAAGAGCAGTTACTTTGCAAAAAGAAGTTACCATGTATAACTATGTCTCAACAAGAAAAACATGGTTTATGCATACTCAAAGTGTGCTGCTACTTTGAATAGTTAAAGTGGTCTCTGCATACTCAAAAAAAAGTTCTTGAAAAACATGGTTCCCTTCATTGATAAAGTGTGCCCATTACTCCACAAAGCATATGTGTTTTTTCTTCATAAGATGATACAACAATGATAAGAATAGGTGTATGTAGCATTGGCTTCTATGTGTACATTTTGAAACTCTAATATTGAAACTGAAACATGGTTTTTAATAGACTCCAACAATTTAATATTTGTGACCCATATATTGATTTCTACAATACTAATAATAATAGAAAAACAAGGGGTGAAAGAGTTAAAAAAAATTAAAATAACAAAATAACAATGCATTAATAATTCCATTGAAATTATGTGCTTCCATATTGTAGAACTTCACAAGTAAGAATGAACACAGTTAATAAATTCTATTTATACGAAATTGAACATCTTTAACATATAATGACATTCATAATTACCAATTTTGCAATATACTATTTTACTATAAACAACTCTTTACAACAAAAACATAACAATGGGAATATAGATCGAAGTGCCTATACTACTTCATGCATCTAGACAAAATTATTAAATTTTAAGGAAATTAAATCGGTGAAAAACAAAATAACCATGCATTTTTAACTATGTTGAAATTTATGAATCCATATTATGAAGTGTAACATCCCGAATTTTAATTTTAATAATAATTAGAATAATAGTAAGATTTGGAAGTAAGAATTATCCTAGAAGGGATTTAAAATGATGGATTAGGAGTTCTTTGAGTGCCATAGAGGAGTCAAGGAGCATTGGCATCGAAAAGCAAATTTAAAGAAGACCAAACGAGTGTTAAAATCGAATTTTCGGTGTTATAAACACCCGACGTTAGGAAATTCAAAATAAAAGCTTTAAGACTCCAAACACGATTTCCACCGTTGGATATGAAGATATGATTTTTAGGAAGTTACTCGTCAAATTTGAGCAAGATCCGACGGTGAACGAATAAGTTATGGCTATTTGAAGTTGGGAGAAAATAGCTGAAAAATAGAAAAGCAAACTAGCAGTATCTGATCATTATACTCGAGTATTTGGTGAAATACTCGAGTATTTTGGGTCAAAATACTCGAGTATTGACAGAAACACACGAGTGTTTACAGAAACACTCGAGTGTTTTGCGGTCTGCAACTTTAAAAACGTGTTTTGGGGGTCGAAACCCCCATTCCAACCCCACTTTCTCTCTCCACTCGATCTCCCTCCCTCCTCCGACTCCGACCGCCACCACCACCGCCACCCTCCAGCCGCCGCCGCCTTGGCCTCCTCTCCCTTTCCTTCAAACCGCCCCTCCTTCTCTCTCCACCTCTCCATAGACCTTTCCCTCTCATCCCTCTTGGTTCTCTTTCTCCACCGCCTACCTTCCCCCTCTCCGGCCGCCACCGCCTAGAACCGTGGCCACCATCACGATGAGCACCCTCACCCCTTTCTCCTTCCCCTTTCGACCGAGCTTCCTCCCTCTCTTCACGGATCTCACCGGCGCCGTTACCGACCCGTGATAGTGTCGGGCTCGTGTCGGATGCGCCAAAGCTTGGAGCTCTTGCCTAGGTTCAGCCGGGGT
This sequence comes from Crotalaria pallida, assembly GCA_037953625.1. Taxonomy (NCBI): domain Eukaryota; kingdom Viridiplantae; phylum Streptophyta; class Magnoliopsida; order Fabales; family Fabaceae; genus Crotalaria; species Crotalaria pallida. The sequence goes on from CM075653.1 coordinate 34,589,904, forward strand.
TATTCTCACCACCAGCGTCGATCCCCGTCAACCCGTTCATCGCCCGGATCGCTAAAGCTTCACGGATCGCCGCTCCCTCTTCGGAGTTGAGGTTCTCTCTTTACCTTCGTCAACCGAGGTAAGGGGTTTCATTACCAGTCCTTAAGGGGTGTATTTCTGGGTAGTTATATCTATCGCTAGGACCGGGGGAAATGTTAATTGTTAAGGAACATTAGAGTAATCCGCTAATAATGAAGAAAGATAGATGGAGTAAATAGGGGAACCAAATAGTGATGAATAAAAAGATAGGTAACAGAACAACTAATCAATTAGATCGGTAGGGTGTGGCAAAAGAATAGAAATGGTGAATATGGAAATAAATTTAGAAATGAACAAATGAGAGTAAAGAGATAAATAAACGGAATTATAAGAATGAGTGAGTAGCGTAAGTAAGAAAAGGGAGAAATTAGAGATTAACTATGGAGAGCCGGAATTAAATAAAGAAAGTGTAGGAATGAGTTGAGAACTAAATTAGGATAAAATAAGGTTAATAGAAATAAATGGAGTGAATGAGTAATTAGCCATTAGAGGGAAGGAATAAACGAAAAATAAGAAAGAGAGAATTAACGAAAAAGGAAAAAGAAATAATATAATTGGTTCTAAATGCATGAGCTAGGTATTATTAAATATGAGTGATGTAGGAAAAAGAAACAAAGGAAGAGAAGAAGAAAAAGAAAAGAAAGGGAATGGAATTAATTAAGAGTTAGTAACAAGAGTTAAAATATAAAGCATATGACCAAGCTAGGTAGAGTTAAATAAAAGTAAGAATAAACTAGTAAAGAGAAATATTGGAAATAGTGGAAAATAAGTAATGTGATAATAGTTCCTAAGTAACGGAACGAGAGAAAAGAGAATGATATAGCAAACCATAAAAGAGGCTAGGAAAAAGCAAAAGAGAAAGAAAAAGTAAGAGAAAGAAAGGTAAAAGATGAAAGTCCGATGCGGGCCTGAGAAGGCGTATCGGCATCGATGCGAGCCTGTGAAGGCGTGTCGATTAAAAGGGAGAAATGAAAGTCCGATGCGGGCCTGAGAAGGCGTATCGGCATCGATGCGAGCCTGTGAGGGCGTGTCGATTAAAAGGAAAAGTGGAAGTCCGATGTGGGCCTGAGAAGGCGTATCGGCATCGATGCGAGCCTGTGAGGGCGTGTCGATTAGAAAGGAAAGTGGAAGTCCGATGCGGGCCTGAGAAGGCGTATCGGCATCGATGCGAGCCTGTGAGGGCGTGTCGATTAAAAAGAATTTGAATGGAAAATGGATAAAGGGTAATGAGAATGAAATAAAAAGGAAATTTAAAATGGAAATACAAATGGAAAATGAGAATAAAAAGGAAAATAACGAAAGTAATGAGGAACAAAAATAATTAGAGGTTAGGGATTATCTAAAAGAAGACAATTAAAAAGGAAAAGAATTGGGAAACAATTAGGAGGTAAAAAGGAAGAAGAACATAAATTAAGTAGTATAGCATAGGCTTGAAAGGTCTTGGTGTGTTGTATATATCTGCTTAGAAATCTCTCTTTTAAGTTCTGTGTGATGCTTCCTCTGTGTGGTTAATATTTTTCAGGTACACAAGTGGAGCATACACCCGTGCCGACCGAGCAGGATTTTCATTCCATTACGTGGAATGTTTATTAGATATTATGAGTGGATAATTATTTAATGTAATTTATAATATGAATTAGTAGCTTGCCCCGCAACTTGTATTATTTGGGCATTAGGATCTGTGTACTTATTAAACTGTTGTTATTTACGTTTTTAAACAATTCTGGACTGACAGGTTTTTAGAAGAAAAATTTTGGGAAGTCCGGAAAACAGAGGAAACTCTGCCGGATTTTCGTAAAACCTTTTATAAGAAATTAAAATTAAAAATGAATTTTCAAACTCCGATTTTAATAAAACCTAAAAATTTCTAATAAAAGTGAGAGTGTTACATGAAGCATGACAAATAAAAAACGAACATTTTTAATATATAAATTACATTGATAAAGACCTATTTTTAATACATAATTCTACTATAAACAACTCTTTGCGACAAAAACACGACAATGGGAATGCGGGGCGACAGACACGGGAGTTCCTGTCGACACGCTAGTAGTAATAAACAAAATTTCAGCATTTTGAACTTTCAAAGATGTTAAATCAATGTTATCAATTTATCTTAATCGTGATCATAATAATAATAATCATAATCGTAAAAATGATAGCTCGATTTGAAAACCCCTAAGAAACTTCGCTGCAATTTGCTTGCAGCATAATCTTGAGAGAATATTAGCGATTGTAATTTGTGAATCCGACGAATATTCAAAAATTAAGAAATCGGAAAATAAAGTTTATTTATTTATTTATTTATTAAGAGGAGAAAATAACGAGAATCGGAGATTGAAAAGAAGAGAAATTGTAACACTTTACCGTTTTAAGAATTGGCCGTGTGCATTGTGGAACGGAATCAATCACGGAATACGAAGAAAGCTTTTTTTTTATAGTTTTTTTAATGAATTGACAATATGAAACGAAAGTATGGAACTAACTATCTAACAGTCTCGTAATGGTTGCGATTGCAAGCTGCGAGCGCTGTTCTTTTTTTTATTCCTTTCTTGATTTCTTCTTGAAAAGTCAGTTTCATCCGTGGGCCGAAAATGAGGTATACCTCTATTTGGGCTGGTCTTTCTTTTTGAGGGGTTGCTCACGACCCGTGTAAAAGTAGTTTTTTTAAAAGGGCACAAAAGGAATAATGTAATATTGGGGTGGCATTAGTAGATCATGGGATGACAAAATAATTTTCCCTTTTTGAAGGAGCTTGTTATAACGAATGAGTCTTGGGATTTTTTTTTGGAATTGCTTTTTGACCCCGTGTTCGACCTTTTGGTTCCCATGTTAACAATTGGTTCTTGCAACCGGAAGCCTTTCCGGTTTTGCTTAACCGGAAGATTTTTGGTATTGCAAAAACGGAAGAGTTCAGAATCGCTGAACCGGAATCTTTCCGGTACTGAAGAGACGGAACGGTAAAAAAAATTGATATTCCCATATTACCCCTCAATGTTTACAGAGCCCCCACCCACCAAGGAGGGTAATATGGGGATATCACTTTTTTTAACCTTTCCGGTTCTGCGCATTACCAGAAATGTACCAGTTCAGAAATGATTTGTGTTCTTCTTCTTCTTAATAATGTAAAGAGAAGAAAAAGTCATAGTAATTGACTAATAAAAAGAAACAGAAGTATAAAAAAATACTATAAAACTATTGAAATAGCAACACAACAGGAAAAAAGTAACAAATGCAGAAAGAATAAGATGATGTGGAGTTACCTGCTGCATCATTCATGTCATTCATATCTTTATTTACACATATATTTGTAATAGATGTTCATTTGCATAGGTAACATGAACCACAATAATAGAATAATAGAAACAAGAGATTTCGAAGAAATCTTGAAAAAATGCTCTTCATATTCCATTAATACTCTCATTCTTCTTTTATATAGTAAATTCAATCTCTTTTTTGTTTTTATTTGGTTTACTAATGTATTGTTCCTTATTTTTTAAATGTAGTGTGTAGATCAAATATGATAATGTTTCCATTAAAACCTTTTATTATTTCTAAATTTGTATCGAAAAATAGTATGTGTAACATATTAAAAAAATGATAGATTGATTTTTTAATGAAAGAAAATTATGATTTACTTTCCTACTCCTCAAAAAAAAAACCATCATCGACACCTTTCAAAAAAACATAATTTACAGTTTTCTCATTCCAACATTTATAAAAGGCATTCTCATACTATTATATTTGTTTTAAAAAAACTCATTCAAGAAAAAAGAAACATGACAAATCATATATTATGTGAACAAAGACAATCAAGCATGCAAGTACCTGTTTCAAAATTTGTTTTTAAAATTCCTAATGTGGTTGAATGCTCTCATTCCACTATGATCTACTTCTTCATCATTAATATTTTCATTTTAATTTGAATTTAATATGGTGGAGAGTTTCTAATTATGTCGTGTCCCTCCTACCTATTGATATGTTGTTTCTTTTTTCCCTTTTACTCATTTTGTTTTATCATCTGTAGCCTTCTACTAATAACTTCTTTTTAACTTCATATTCTTAATATAACTTGCAGATTTTTGAGGCGCCACTTCTATGGTATAATTACTCTTGCATCCAATATGTGAACTATTATTACCTTCATAGTTTTTTAACAAATTGATCGTAGATCTAAGAAGAGATTTCATGTGAAAGAATGCATCGCATTTTGTCTGCCTTATATAATTTATGTTGCAATTTTTTTATTCTTTGAGCTTTGAATTTTGATAATTAAGTATGTGTAGATATCCTTTGATCATATCTTAGTTCTCATTGACAAAGTAGCTGCCAGGTTGAACAGCTGGAGAACAAGGCACTTATCCTATCAGGCAAGGTGTGTGCTCCTTAACTCTGTGTTGCTTACTTTACACACTTATTGGGCTTCAGTGTTTATTATTCCTAAGTCTGTTCTTAAAGGGGTTGAGAGGATCTGCAGGAAATTCTTATGGGGTGATAAGCCTGCTGGTAATGTCAGTTGGTCTAATGTTTGTAAAGAGAAGAAATTTGGGGGTTTGGGTTTTAAGAACTCAATTTTGTGGAATAAAGCAGGCCTTGGGAAACAGGTGTGGAGCATTTCAAAAAAGGAAGATATCTTGTGGGTTAAATGGATTAATCAGGTTTACTTAAAAAATGATTCAATATGGGAAGCTCAGCCTCGTCAAGATCAAGGCTGGCATTACAAACAGCTCCTTAAAGTTAGAGATGGCTTGGTTCCAGGTGTTGCAAGTGGAGTGTGGAGGAATGAAGATTATTCAATTGCCTCAGGATACAAGTTCCTTTGTGGGTATCAAGAGAAATTTAGATTCTATAGAGTGGCCTGGAATTCGGTTTCTATCCCTAAACATAGCTTTATTATGTGGCTTATGCTTCATAATAGGCTAAGTACCTATGACCGATTGCAGAAATTCATAAACCTAAGCACTATTCTGTGCCCTTTGTGTGGTGTTCATCCAGAATCGAGTGACCATTTGTTCTTCAAGTGCAATTGGAGTAAGGATTTACTTACTCTTCTTGCTACTTGGCTGTGCATGCCATTTTTGAGCTGTTCGAGCTCCAAATGGTTGAGGTGGGTAAGTTATGGAAGTAAAGACAAGACGTACCTGAGGATTTCGAGAGCTCTTCTAGCAGCGGCGGTCTACGAAATCTGGACGGAGCGGTGCCGTAGGGTGTTCCAAGGAAAGCAGCAAAATCCAGAGAGGAGGAGCATGATTGTGCTTCGTGAGGTTGCCATGAGACTAGCTTCTCAGCTGGGTGACTTATCTGCTTGTCAGAACCAAGTAGTGGTGCAAAGGATTTTAAGTCTTATTTAGCTTATTTTATTATATTAGCTTGTTTTAGTATTTATTCTTTAAACTATGATTTACCAATGAACCCTTCCTAGAAGGTGGCATTGAGTTTTGATTGTGTGAAATGTTGCAAGTTGGTATTAATAAAATTATTTTATTTACCAAAAAAAAAGGACTTGAAAGTCTGACTGTTTGGTTCTCCTTAAATGTGTGTAGATATTCTTTTACGATGGTATTAATTTGTTGCTTTGGTCCTATCAATACAGTAGTATAGAATGATTGATTGATCTTCTGACTATTTTTTTAATTGCTAGAAACCACATGTCAATTAAGAATGCAACCAAAAAAATACTTACATGCATATTTTCATCTTTAACATAAAATATGATGATAAAAATAGAAAGAGAGAAAAAGAATAAGAAGAAAAAAAAGTTGCCATCTTAGTCACCGTCACAGCGACTCAACACACAGTGTTACGTAATTCATGAACACCGTTCCTTAATTAAAGAAGTTAGTAAGATGCGCACCGCTTGCTTCACTTATTTCATTTTTTTATTACTTATATGTTTTATTCCCTTTTTATCTGTCAAGTTAATTAATAATAATAGAAATATAACCCCACTTAATTTGGAATTAGGAATGTCATTTTTATCTTTTTTGTTAACAATTACTTAAAATGGTCAATTAATTAAATTGTTTAATATATTTGAAGAGGCAATAAAAAGTTAGATACAATTAAATCTGACATTCAGATTATGATACATTCCCAGTGATTTTTTTCCCTTTGTAATGGATAATAGTATAGTACCAATTCCCTTTGCCATGTGATTAAGATATTGAAGCCAGAGTTGTTACGTGGACATTCCTTCAACTTGGTAAGTAGTAAAAATAATTCATTTGATTCATTTCAATTTTTTTTCTTTTCTGACTTAAATTTGATATATATTTTATATCTCCTAAGCCAATCATTTTATTAGAGACTGGTGAGTCTATTCAAGTTTTGCACTATGACCATGGTCAAAAGTATGGAAAAAAAGCTATTGTATAAAGTTTCAAACACGTTTCTCTTTGCACTCTTTATAGCGCACTTTAGGTTAAAAAATAACCAAAAGTAAACCCTTTTTTTTAACATCTTTAACATATAACATAACATTTATAATTACTAATTATGCAATATATCATTATACTATAAACAACTCTTTACGACAAAAACATAACAATGTGAATGCGGGGCGATAGGCACGAGAGTTTATTTGTTGAGTAGTTATTTTTTAATAATTAGTAACAAGTCAATCTTAAAACTATGTTTGCTTAACTAACAAAGCTTGTCTACATTTTTTATGACCAAAATACCCTTACTAATTACTATTATTGACTTCTTACTCTTTGTTATTTTCAAGTTTTGACAAAAAAAAAAGGGTTTAAATGGATATTCACCTTATTTTTAAACTACCAAAAGCAGTTACATAAATTCAAATAATAAAAAAGAGCACTTACTTTCCAAAAAGAAGTTACCATGTATAACTATGTCTCAATAAGAAAAACATGGTTTATGCATACTCAAAGTGTGCTGCTACTTTGAATAGTTAAAGTGGTCTCTGCATACTCAAAAAGAAGTTCTTGAAAAACATGGTTCCCTTCATTGATAAAGTGTGCCCATTACTCCACAAAACATATGTGTTTTTTCTTCATGAGATGATACAACAATGATAAGAATAGGTGTATGTGGCATTGGCTTCTATGTGTACATTTTGAAACTCTAATATTGAAACTGAAACATGGTTTTTAATAGACTCCAACAATTTAATATTTGTGACCCATATATTGATTTCTACAATAATAATAATAGAAAAACAAGGGGTGAAACAGTTAAAAAAAATTAAAATAACAAAATAACAATGCATTAATAATTCCATTGAAATTATGTGCTTCCATATTGTAGAACTTCACAAGCAAGAATGAACACAGTTAATAAATTCTATTTATACGAAATTGAGCATCTTTAACATATAATGACATTCATAATTACCAATTTTGCAATATACTATTTTATTATAAACAACTCTTTACAACAAAAACATAACAATGAGAATATAGATGAAAGTGCCTATACTACTTCATGCATCTCCGGCGAGAATATCGCGAGCTCCGTCGTCTACTGGATCTCAAGTTTCCTCAGCCCTACCCAAGCCATTCGAGGGCAGAAGCGTCGAAGGCAAGATTCGACTGAGGTTTGTTTGGATTTCTAAAACAAGGTTTTATGTATCTTTTCAAAACCAGTATTCAGACATTCACTCTCCTCCTCTCTCACGCTTCCTTCTTCTTCCTTCTCTTAGTTTTTGAAGTTCATAATTTTTGAAGGAAAATCTTACTTTTGGCCTATATACTTGTGAGATAATCTTATTGCCATAGAAGCTTACATCGTTGTATACATGTTATTAAGAACACATCAATAGTTATCACTTGTACCAATCTATTGTATTCAACCATAGTTGTAGGGAGTGTGTCTCCATAGGTGCCAATCCTTGTGATGTATAGGGTTACTCATCCTTGAGTGATATTTTTGAGGTCCCTAACAAACGGCCGAACCAAGTAGTGTGCGGGGCGCTCTGCGTGTAATTGGGTCGAACTCAATTGAAGATTAATAGAACTCTGAAGCGGGTCGCTTGGGGATTGGACATAGTTCTTTCGTTGGAAAGACTGAACCAATATAAAAATTGGTTTACGTTTCTCTTTCCCTTATCTCTTTAATTTTCGCTACGCGTACTCATTTTGATTTATTGTCGCGTTTTTATTTTAATATTATTGTGCTTCCGCTCATTTCGTCATATTCTTAATTCGTCTCCGTCTCAAAAATATTTTTATATCAAACTCATTCGTATCATTTTCAATAACGTTAATAAAACTCGATTCACCCTCCTCCCTCTCTCGAAATTTTGAAGCCAATTCTAACATAATTGTGGTATAGGTAAATTATTTACTTTACACCTTCAAAGGTCATGATAATCGTAGTTACTTGTTTTACATTACCTACATCAAAGATACTTCAATAAAAATAATTAATTGATTTACAACCTCATAAATTGATTCGTCAAATATAATTTAGTGAAATTAGAATTTATTTTTTTTTTTTAAAAAAATAATTTTAAAAACTTATAGCATATATGAAAATTAAAAAAAAGTAATATATATTTATTTATTACTTATTAACAAAAGATCTTTAAATGTAAATAAAAAATAAGTTCATTAATGAGATTTATATTTGCAAATTCATTAAGTTTATACATGTTACTTGCATAACAAGTTACAGCTACACCAAATTATTCAATTAACACATAATGCACCCAAACATAATGTATTTTTTTTAGCCAAAACCATGAAAACATCTGATATACTACTTCATGTACCATCAACCAATAAGTGATACATGGTTTTGATCATGGTTGTCAAAAACTAGTGTTAATACTTAGAAACTTACGAATCTACGAATCTATTTATGGAAAACGAGTTGAAACTAATGGAAACTCGGAGTGAAGTGACTCAGGTGGACTCGGGTGGATACTAGTAGACTCTTGTAAACTCGCGAGTTTATGGTCGAGTTAGCGAATTACCATTCTTGAGCTCTAAATGTCCAATCTCACATCGTTTTTAAATTATTTTTTTTAAAAAAAATCTTCTAGGTTATTTTTATCCTATTTGTTGCTTTTTTGGGTAAAAAAAAACCCTTAAATCAGTCTTCTCTTCTTCTTCTTATTCAAAAGTTTCTTCAATCTTCAGTTCTTCTCCTTCTATCGCACGCCCGCCCACTCCACACTCCACACCCCACGCCTTTCTAACTTTCTCCCTTTATTTTGTAATTGTTTACTAACTTTCTCCCTTTATTCCTTTATTTTCGTTTTCCTTATTTTCTTTTTCGTTAACCTGGTATTATAATTTGATGAATGCTTGATAAAAATCATTTTAAATTTTAACTTTTAAACATAAATGCATTCTACGCTTTTCAATTTTTAGTGTTACTTTGTTAGTGTTGTCCATAAATCAAAACTCATTTACTTTGTCAATGTTTTTAAGTGTTACTTTAACTAAAGAACACTTGCTTAGAAATTGACAATTAATTTTCAATATTTTTTTTGTTAAGCATTATTATGCTGAGTTTGAATTTGAAATTACATAGGATATGACATTTTATTATGTTTTGAATTTGAAATTTGAATATTGATGAATAAATTATTTTATATTACTTATTAGTATCAACTAATAATATCTTATCATATTTTGTTATTATGTTAAGCTTGAAATTATGAATATTGATTATTAATAGGTCATAGCTTATTACAATATAGATGTAATTTTTTTAGGTAATTTCGTACGAGTTTGCGAAACGAGTTTACGACTCGAGTTTACCTAGGCAAAACGAGTCTACATAGACTCTCGAATTTGACAACCATGGTTTTGATATTGGATAACATTGTTAGTCCCTAAAAACAATGATAAAGAATTATAAAAAAAAATAATTTTTTTATCAGGAAATGCTATATTTAATGAATAATTATTTTTATTAAAATGATATATTTTGTTTGGGTACGGGCCTAAATTTTTGTTAATTGTCAAATATAATATTTTTTAATTCATACCTATTCCTACCGATTACAAAGTTATAGCACCAATTATGCTCGAACTTTAGAATAATATTTGAGGAGTACATGTTCCGTTATCAAATCATTCACCTAATACCAACAAGCTGTTAGTGCAGTAGTATCAGAGACTACACTTGGTAGGGCGAACCACGGTTCGGTCCCTCGCAACAATGTTGGGAGAGAAATAAAACCTTAATCCCGGAATCCCCTCGAACTGGATTAGTCGGCCCAATGGCCGTATATCAGGATGCAAACCCAAAAAAAATAAAAAATCATTCACCTAATAAAGTACAACATAATATAATATTATCCTATTGTCATTATATATCACCTAACTGGAATCTTTTTTTCCTTTTGGTATTCTGCTGGTCCTTTTTTATTGTCTCGATCAAATGATTAAAAGAAATTTACTCAAGAAAGAAGACAATTTCAGCACAAGAAAGTACACTAGATTTGAATATGGCCACTTGATATTCTTAAAGTTTTGCAAAAGCTATTACTTTACCCTCTCCCGTAATTATGAACGGAAAAAACTACCAATTAGGAACCCTTACTTTGCGTCCTGATCAAAGAATGATGATGAAATATACAACTTCAAAAGAAATGATGAGTAGATTTATAGCTGTATTTTATTTCGACCTTTATACTTTTATAACCTTTTTTTTTTCATTTTTTTTTTTTTGCAAAACTACTAGATTGGTCATGTAAGTTAGTTTTTGGTTGCGATTTTTTTGTTGCGATTTTGTCCCTTAACTTTTTTCGTTTCAAATAAATCCGGACGTTTGTAACTTGTTTCAAATAAATTCTTCCATCCAATTTTGTCTTAACAACGTTAATAAGAGCCTCCTATGTGGCAACCATTGGTCTTACGTGGCTAAAACTCAACGTTACACCCCCAAAATATGTCATATAAGGCCAAAAGAGAAAACCAAAATAGTTAGGGATAACCCAATAAGCTTCTATTTTGGCCACATACGACATCGTTTTGGGGTGTAACGTTGAGTTTTAGCCTTGTAAGACCATTGGTTGCCACGTAGGAGGCTCCCATTAACGGTGTTAAGATAGAATTTGACAGAAAGATTTATTTGAAACAAGTTACAAACTTTTGGATTTATTTGAAACGAAAAAAAGTTAAGGGACGAAATCGCAACCAAAAAATAACTTACAGGACCAATCTAATAGTTTTGCCTTTTTTTTTCATATCACACTATCAATTAAAGATTTTGATTGGCTTTGTAGTCAATTTTCTTTTGAGTAATTAGTCATATTGGTCCCTGAAAGTGTCACCATCGATCATTTTAGTCCCCCAAAGATCATAAATACACGTTTAGTCCTTGAGATTGTCTCACGTCTGTCATTTTAGTCTCTCCGTCAATTGAGGTTAAGTAATGGAGTTAATTTTTCTGTCATTCATTTTGGTCCCTGAAACATGCATACATAATTCATTTTGGTCCTTTTTAAATTGACAATTAATTTAATTTAATCCCAAAAAAATATTTTTTGGCCTTTTACAATTCCAATGCATAAACAAATTTTTCTTTTCAACTCTAACCGTTATTTCAATCATTTCTCTTATTCATCATCAATTCCACTTTTATCAACTCTCTCATCTCTAAACTACTACTCCCTCCGTTTCACTTTAAGTGTCTTTTTAACATCAAAATTTTGTTTCAAAATAAGTGTCTTTCTACCAAATCTAGGCAACATTTAATACTGTTTTTCCTTATTTACCTTTACATTTAACATTGATTTAGTTTTGAAATTTGTAATACTAGTAATGATGCATTGACAAAATAAAAATATTAAATAGGGGTGTTTTTGACAAAATACACATAAAACTTACAATAATCATCATAATCAACATTTTCTTAATCTATGTACAAAAGTCCAAAAAGATACTTATAGTGAAACGGATGGAGTATACATTAATTAAATTAAATATTACTACAATTTTCAATAAGGATTAAATAGGGGCATTTTAGACAAAATACAAATAAATAGAAAGGACCAAATTGAATTATGTATGGATGTTTCAGAGATTAAATTGAATTAATTGACAATTTAAAAAAGTCCAAATTGAATTATGTATGCATGTTTCATGGACCAAAATGAATTATGTATGCATGTTTCAGGGACCAAAATGAATGACGGAAAAATTAACTCCGTTACTTAACCCCAATTGAGGAGGGACTAAAATGACTGACGTGAGACTCTCTCAGGGACTAAACGTGTATTTAAGATCTCTGAGGGACTGAAATGACTAATGGTCACACTCTCAGAACCAAAAAGACTAATTACTCATTTTCTTTTATTTGAGGTAATTTTTTGTTTTTTATTTATTTGTCTTATTTAAAAGTTTTAGAGTGTAATAAATATATGGAGGCTAGCACAGATAGTAAGGGATCTGTTGCTATTTAAGCATGTGGTTGTGAGTTTGATTCCCGACTCTTGCGAATGTAAGAGGCTTCGTTGGGAGACTAGCCCCAAAAGGGTCTGAGAATGTCAAAAGGATTAGTCATTTAGTTGCGCAAGTGGATACCTTGGGAAACAAAAAATGAGTATTGATTTACATAACTAGTTAGTACAAAAAAAATAACGATTGTAAAAAAAAAAAGAAAATATATGCTATATAAAAACATAATTAATTTATTAAAAATTAAAGAAATTATTATATTTTTAAAAAACGTGGTTTTTAAAAATTAAAAATTAAAGTAGTTATTACTTATTTAACAAACAAATAAATAAAAACGGATGAAGTAAATTTTTAAAGGAAAAAGATAAATGGACTAAGTGATACCATGTAAATATTTATATTTAGCAAAATCAGGGGGAGTCATGGCTCTCCCTTCGTCCTCTCAAATCTCTGCCACTGGTTGTAATACACGGATAAAAAAAATTAAATTAATTAATATATCTATCCAAGTTAAATATTTTTTCTTGCTTCGCCGTTTACCATCTCAATATATATAATATTAATATCAGTTATGAATTTTACAGGAACCTAACACATTCAAAAACAAAGATATAATTATAATAGTCACAATTAATGTTATCTTGATTTTTTAATAGAATATTTGTAAATGAAACAATGTAGCTACTATGCTACCATCTTCCTCCACTCCATCCTTCATGCATATGGGAGTATCACTAGGAGAGGTGGCTTAGATGAAATCTAAATTTGAGGATCTTTCTGTTGAGTTTCAACAAAAGAATATTGAACAAGAAATGATGAAGAAAAAGATGAAGAAGTGAGAGCAAATGAGATGCAGGGCAGTTCTAGGACCTTAAGAACTTAAACAACTTTCTATTTGATTCAAGATCATGCCATACTGAAGAATCCTTCTCTCTTTCAAAAAGAGGAAAATGAGGAAGTTTTAATTAAGTTTTTAACTTTCTTTAAAGGTGTTGTAATAAGAGCCTAGGTTTCTACTCATTTTAGTTTGAACTTCTAAGTTTTGTATTATGATTATTCAAATTGTAATAGCTAGATTAGGATTAGGCCAACCATGAAGTTTACAAGAGAAGCTCACGGTTTCAAGGCCAAGAGAATAATACATCATCAAGACAAATAAAGAGGCAATCAAAGATGTGTAATGAAGCTTGAGAAGTTACAAGAATTCAATGCATCAAACCGTCATCATTAGTTTAATTAATTCATGATTAATGCATTCAATGGACGATTACACATTGAAGACTCCATCAATTCAGTCATAAAACCAAGGAGGTTACAAATTGAATCTAAAATTCATGAGGCATTCAATTTGTACGACCAAGCTTAAAGGCAAGGAGGGAGTTATGCTTCTCATCAACATTGGAGCATTGAATGAGAGAAGGAGATTGCAAAGTTAATGCTTGGAAGGTTACACATTTAAAAATCCCATTAACCAAGCAATCATGAAATCATTTAAAGAGAGGAAGTTACAAAATTCAGTCTCTTCATCAATTCGGTTTAATGAAGGAGTTATGAAGACAAACAGTTCCATCATGAAAACCAACATAAATGAAGAACTAATGCTAGCTTGAAGGGAGTTACAAAGTTAATTCTCATCATAATGCATTAAATGATTTTGATTACACAATTAATGGCCATAAAATAATATCATCATTGCTATCATCAAGGCCATCAATAAGGTGCATCAATGAGGTGGAGGTTACAAGAGCTCAAGGACCATCATCTTTTCATCACTCATGATTCATGGCCAAAAACTTGGATCCATCAAGAGTAATAAGCTTCGTTTAAATGGTCATCATGTGTAATCAAAGTGTAACGTCCATGAGCATGATTAGTGTCATCATTAGGCTTTATTATGTAACTCCCATCCCTTATTCCCTAGTTAATTTTGTACGACTGAGATAAATGTGGATTGGTGTTTGTAATCTTCATATAAGGAGCTTTGTTGGAAGGAATAAGACAGTTTTGATGTTTGTCAAATTCTCACGTTTTTTCTTAGAGAGTGATTCTCTGCTTAGTGGTTGGACGAAGGGCTCTCTTTGTGTGATGCAAATTGAGTAACCAAGGTTTATCCTTGAATCAATTCAAGGTGGCACCTCCCTTCATTATCGTTGTTCTTCTTTTATATCTTCTCAATTCAGTCTTTCTCTCCATCTCTTGTTTTCATGTTCAATTTCTTTTGAAGAACACAGAATATGACTTAAAGTTTTAGAGCCAAGCATAACGAATTCATACATCCAATTCCTTGGGTGTATCAAAATGTTTAAGAAGATCATCGCTCTTAATAACTTGAAAGCATTAGAAGAAGATGACATTGGTGAAGACCAAATGGATAATAATGACTCATCCTGCTTATCAATTTATCTTTTAAAACAATGATTTGAGTATGTAATTTGTTTATGGATTTATGTAGTGATAGTGTTGCTAATTTGTTTTGGATTGTAGTTGAATATATTTTGTATTGTGACTTCTTACTTTACACATGGTAATATATGTGCTTTTCATTTTGGAGTATGCTAAAATGTTGATTGTTATTCGAATAGCTTTATCAAAAGGGTAACGCGCTAGAATTTTTTTTAAAAAAATAGGATTTAAATTTAGAAACGAATTTTTAGAGTTTAGAAACAGAATGTTGTGCCGTTGGAGACTTGTGATTGTTGCTTATTACAGACGGATTTTATTGACCTATTCTTGTCTCTGTTTAGAGATTGATTTTTGTGGTGTAAAGATGGATTTTTGCTTCTCTTGAGAGTTGTGTCAGTTTTTTATTAGAGACGGATTATCCGAAATTTTTCTGTCACTGTTGGAGACGAAATGCATTATTTGTATAGAGACAATTTTTTTTTTTTTTGCTATACCATTTTCAGAGACGGGCCATTTTCCATCTCTAAGGCTGTTAGAGATGGATTTTTCCTTTTTTAGAGATAGATTTACTTTCGTCTCTCTAAATCAGACTTTTCTAGTAGTGCCTAAAAGTAGTAAAAAGTCATCGAAATATATATATATATATATATATATATATATATATATATATATATATATAATTTCTGTATTCTTAGAGACAAAATGATGTGCACACACTTGTCATTATTTTTTTATTCTAATAATCTTAATAAGTATCCTTTGTTAGCAAGACCCTATATTTATTTATAATTATATATTGTAAATTTTTATTATTCTCAAGTACCCAAGTACCCATTAATCACAAGATGTAGAGGATTAACCCTAAGATATAGAAAACCATATCATTTTACTAGTATTCCATATCTTTTGTCACATCTTCAATTATTATAGGCTTAATTGAGTTAATAGCCCTTGAAAGTTGAGCGAATTTTGGTTTTAGTCCCTATATTTTTTTTCACTAGTCAAGATCCTTAATAATTCAAATCTTTTGGTTTTAGTCCCTGCTGTTAAAAAAACAAAGCTCTGGAATTTGAACCCCGCATTTTAGCCAGGAACCCCATTTTTAATATGAAAAGTCCAAAATGCCCTTTATTAAAAAATTATTAGATTATGAACTCCAAAAATTATCCTTGACCCCCCCTCTTTCCCCTTCTTCTTCCTTTCTCAGCCCAACCCGTTGCTCCCCTCCTCTCTTCTCCATCTTTTCCATCTTTCTTCCTCTCTTCTCCACCCCTCCACCATAGCAGCATCCACCCTCAACTGGATTCTTTCCCTTCGCTGGTGGAAGCTTCCGGAACTCCTCGCAATCATCGAGGACAAGGTTCATGTGGCAGTTGAAGGCCATGAACTTTCCAACGAGCTGATGGTCGTCCTGGATCGTGACGTGCATGCAATAATTGATGAATTGAAGGATCTTCGAACTCTTTGACATCGGCATTGTGAAGAGATGAAGCAGCTTCTAAATATGAAAATCAAAAACTAGGGTTCGTTCGAGAAAGAGAACAAGTGCAATTATGAGAGTGGTGAGTGGTGGTGGTGGTGGTTAGGCTTATGGTGGTGGCGGTGTTGATAGGTGATGGTGGTGTTGTGGCTGGTTGTTATGGGTGGCAGCCTCACCAATGGCGGCAAAGAAAATAGGGAGAGAGGGTGGCGACCTCGTTGATGAATGGGAAAGAAGAAGAAGGAAGGGGATTTAGGGTTTTAGAGTGGGAGGTGTATTTATGGAATAAAAAAGAAAAATGAGATTCTTGGCTAAAATGTGGCTAACGATAGATCACATCATCTTGCCACATGTACAATTGATGTGGATGACTGGGCATGTCCAACAAAAATAGAAAAAAAGCATACGCACAATCGGCCCACTAGCCTCTAGCCCAACAACCTTGATTTAACATTCGAGTATATAAATGTTTTTCCTTACCATAAAATTGTCCATGTGGAACTTGTAAAGATAGATAGAAAAACGTGAAGCAAAATAATATGCAGCTCTTATCCCTGCACACAATAATAAATACTCCATTAATTTGGTTGTTTGATCTAGTACTGTTGATTCAGTGATTACTATTAATGAGCACCGATACCAACATGTGCCTTATCAAGAGGAGCTGAAGTATCCCTTACCAACTTTGAAGGGCTATTTGTGACGCTCTCTTTTTAACTTGAAAATAGTTAATATTTCTAAATAGTTTATTACTTGCTATCAAAATTAGGACTAGAAAATTTTTCCTTTTCAAAACTAGTACTTGCTCAATCATAAATCCTTTTGAATTCGGCTCAGCACAATCTTAAGTTCGAAAAGACTCTCGAGATCGTATCTCTTTAGTTATAGAAAGCATTATTAGTAGCTATTATGACAACATATCATTTGCTTCTCGAGTGGGATTTGAGTATATAAAATATAACATATAACTTTATCGCCGAATCTCTTGTAACTTAAAATCAGAGTTCGCGGAAGTAAAAATAATACTTTTGGGGCTCTGCCGAGGAAAATAAACATCATATATATATATATCATAGCATAAAATAAAACCCCATCAGTACAATAGTAGCAAGTAACATCAGTCGAGATAGCAAGAGTTTATAAAAAGATATACAACCCAGCTGTATGAAATAAAACCTCACTCTAAGACCTCTCAAAATATGTACACTATATCACATGGTCTCAAAATAGAAGTCTCAGAGCAGGTCTTCAGTGTCCTCAGCAGCTCCTCAGATCCTCCACAGCTCTATCCCTAGGATCTAGGATCCAAAACACCTATGCTATGCAGGCTCCTATGAACCAGCGGGTCCACCTCTAGCAGAAACAGTCAGCTCAACATGCACCTCCTCCTCGCTCTCATCCTCCACAGGGTCCTCCTCGACCTCGCCCGACTGCGTAGAGACCCCACCACTGGGTCTAGGATCTGCAGAAGCAGTCCTATCATAATCAGTCGGACCAGGAGAAGGAGTCTCCTCAGTGACAACTCTATGGGAAGAAGGATGGGAACGAGTGACAGCTCTAAAACGAAAACTATGAAAACGACGCATAGGTCGAGCCGGGGGTGGTCCTCTATATGTATAAAATGGTGGAACATGCATAGTATAGACTAATGGGATCCTAAATCGACGAGGTCGCACACGCACCAGAGGGTTAGGGTGGTAGAGAGTGATCTCAACCTCCCCCTCAAAAGTGGCACGGTGCTCCTCATACGTCCATATACCACTAGGAATAGGGCGTATCTCGATGCAGGCTAGGTATCTGACCATCACCTAAACAGGGCACAAGGAGTAAGTATACACATATACATAATCGATAAAGACTAAAATTACAATCACAAGTATATCATGGACAGATCATAATGCAAATACATATGAGCACACCAATTTTCAACATTATAACTCTTATAATGCAAGTGGCATGATGTATGATTTTCTATCCACAACTGAGGTCTCTAAATGTCCATCTTGGACGTCCATCCAATACACCCTTGTGTTCTCGGAACACCGACATTCGTTCCCAGAACGTAATGCCGAACCATACTTGGATAATAAGCATCACTCCCGGAGTGTGCACCACGTTCCCAGAACGCATACGTTCCCAGAACGCATAAAAAACCAGGTCCCGGACACTGGCCACATATCTATAATGTGTCATCAAGTAGGTTATAATTTGGTACTCCCGGAGTACCCTCCTCATATTCCCAGAATATGATAAACGTTCCTACCAACCAGACTCCCAGTCTATATGTATGCACAAATATCAGGGTTGGTTTTATCTTTACATTAATTAATGTGATTTAGAAATATTCCAATTTCCATTTTGAATGATTAATTTGAGGCATAATATTTGGCATAAAATTCTCCTTTGAATTTTCTCAAAACATGCCTTTTAACTTAGATTGGATAAAACAAAGCCAATGGTATTAAAAAAAACTTAACTTTTTATTTTTCAGATTCAGGTACTAACCGGTTACAGTTTCAG
This sequence comes from Crotalaria pallida, assembly GCA_037953625.1. Classification (NCBI taxonomy): domain Eukaryota; kingdom Viridiplantae; phylum Streptophyta; class Magnoliopsida; order Fabales; family Fabaceae; genus Crotalaria; species Crotalaria pallida. The sequence goes on from CM075653.1 coordinate 34,608,762, forward strand.
GCTAACCGGTTAGAATTACAGACCTGAACTGTTTACCATTGCAATTCAGAAAAACCTTTTTTTCTTGAATTCTCTACCCAATCTATGCACCACTTAAACCTTGTTTTATGCCTCAAAATCACAGTTTCCATCATTCAAAATTAAAATCACATTTGTTTCCAATCATACATAATTTTCTCTTGAAAATTACTATATGAACTTAAGGTATAAACTCTTTACTTCTAATCTGAATCATAACACTTTATATTCAGATTATTTATAATGGATTTATAGTATAGATTTGAGCAAAACTCCTAAAACTTAAGGACTGATTTAATAAACTAATTTTTCTATAAAATTCTGCAGTGTCTAACCGGTTACGAAAATCGAGTAACTGGTTAGATTATACAGTCAGTCCCTTAAATTGAAGGTTTTAACACACCATTTCCTTTAATTCTCAAATCTAACCACAAACCATCATTCAATGAAGTTCATATACCTTAAACAAATGTGTTTCATCACAGAAATCATATTCCAAGTGCATGCATCAAGTCTTTGCATCAAATTGCATAAAAACCCACAAAAACACAATTTAACACAACAAAACTCATATTAATCATTCAAATCCAGAATTTAACATTCATACACTTTGCATGCATCAATCTAAACTTGCTCAACAGGATTGAGCCAAAACTTTGGCCTCCAAGCCTTTGTGCTTAAAAACACATAATGCCCTTTTGAGTTTTGTTAACTCAAATCCTAATTCATTTGACATTTAGTCTAAATCTAGCATAGTGAAGACTTCTCCCATACCTCTAAGATGATTTTGATGAAGGTTTGACACTGGTTTGAAGAAAACTCCACAACTTCCTCTCAGACCCAAAGTTCTGTTTTCAGATTCGGTTTCCAGCAACAGGGTCCAGAAACCACCAAATTTGACATAGGATTTGGCCAAAGAAATTGGGGAAAATAGTTAGAACTCAGAATAGGTAACATGCACGAAGAATTGGAAAAGATTTGGAACCTAATGGTGAGCTACACTTACCAAATTCAAGGCTGGAATTCAGCTTCCAGAACTGGCAAAACAGAGAATTCAGTTTTCCACCTCCAACTTCCAAGCTTGATTCCTTCTTCCACACTCACAAATTTGGTATCAACACGAAGCTCTGGATGTAAGCTTCGTGTTTGTGTATCACTCGTTCTCTGACTCTCAAGGAAAAAGAAGAATTGCCCTCCACGAATTGAAAACCCTAATTTCAGCCTCTCAACAAGAAATCAAATGCATCAACTCTCAATCCTTCAGAAATCCATCAATTTATAGAGGGATTTGTTGACATGCAGGAAGACACGCGTCCTCCAACATGCATTAAGTGGGATTCGTGGCAATTTATCGAATTAACCCAGTGATTACTCATCAAAATCCACTAAACCAGTTCCTGAGTTCATCGTCTAACTGGTTACAGGGCATTACTAACCGGTTAGATCAGTTTAAAAATTAATATTTTTAAATCTTTCCCTCCAAGAACCTTTTCAATATTACTTTTAAGCCCTCATTCAGGGACCAAAATGCAATATTCTTATATTTTGCATTTATTTGCCATATAAAAATATTTCAACTTAATTTTTATATTTAAGGCGAATTAAATACAAAACATAATCTTGGAAAATTCTATAAATTAATAATAAAACTTTTTATTATTAATTTCCTATTATTCGGGAGACGAAAATTAGGGGTGTTACACTATTAACTTTGAAAATATTGCATTGGTTCCTTACTGTGAGTAGTATTGTTGTTAGCAATCATCTTTTTCTAATAACTAGTGCTTCTACAAATTGAGTGGAAGACACAAGCAAGTAACATATATGCTGAATCATTTGATTGGACCTGTAGTGGAATGTAGTAGTTGATGGACAAGATACAGTATGTCCACTCGGTCCTGTGAAGGGGATGGAGCTATTTAGAATAATGTGCTTTAGGTTGATTCAAAGAAGAGCTACATATTGTTTTGCTTCATGTTTTTCTATCTTGAGTGTGAGAAATCACATCATTGATAAGGAAAATTGCTAAGTATTATATACTAACCCAAGTGATAAGGATATGTTCTCGGGGCGTGCTTGATACACCTTAATAGTGGCTTATTAGTCACATTAGTCATTCTCTTCAGTTTGCTCTGCAGAACTTCTTTCACCTCTTTATTTTTGGAAGTCCCACATCATTTGTTCACTCAGTGCCATCTCACGTTCCACTTGGACACGTGACAAGTTGATGTGGTCTACTGTTGGCTGCATTAGTAGTTAACGGTTTTTTTCCCAATGACAGGGACTAGAATCAAAAGATTTGAATTTTTAAGGATATTGTCGGGTAAACAAAAGGGAATAAATTCAAAGTTCGCTCAACTTACATGGACTATCAACTTAATTAAGCCCCACTTCCAAGGACTAGCTCAACTTCCCCACTAGTTTGCCCTCTTTCATTTATGATTGGAAGAAAGTTAGTTTACTTCCAACGTTCCTGAGCTTCAATATATCAAAACTATCCCACACACATCCAATTTTCATAATCACAACCTTCGTGGTTAGATCTGCAAATTGACTTTGTTTGTGTCAAGGTTTCACAACCTCTTCAACTCGTGTCTTAGTGTTTGAGTTCATCCCCTACGTCATTACAACCTTCATTGGTGGCATTTTTCCATGCCTAATCTTTCATTTGGCCATGTCGCAATGTACGTTAGCAGTGTGCTAACATGCACACATAAAGAGAAAAGGGAAGCTAGGTTAACCATCACATCCCTTTAATATAATATTATTATTTTTAGTATTATCATTATCATTATTATCTAAAGCATGGATCTCATTTTCATGTGGTTCTTAATTCTCCTTTATCACTTAATAATCAACTCTCAACTCATTCTCACAATTGATAATATCAACTTTCACAAATACATGGGCTCCTGTATGCCATTGTCGCCATCATACTTGTTTGAAAGTCTTAATATACAATTGGCTTTTTAATAGGCTTGTAAGTGTAATAGACATTAAAATAGGACAAACCTAGGCTTAAAATAAAGTTGTCATAAGTAAATAAATCATGCTTAGACCTAAAAAAGCCTCTAAATGAAAAAAAAGCCAATCTTATACCTAAAAAAACGGTGTTAATAAAATGTCCTACCCCAACCTATTTCCATCCCTACTTGAGTTAATGATTGATAGACAAACGAATGATGTATGATCCATTAATGATGTAAAAAACATTTACGCTATTAATGCACTAACCTGGATTTTAAAAGCTCTTTTCAAGCAGCCAATAGCACACGTTCCATCCCTGAACAAAAAATAGATAAAGGAAAACAAATACGCAGTCTCACAAGCTGCAGAAAATTAATTTTTATTGCAGTAGAATTTCATTTAGATCACAATATCACTAAAGCTAATATTGTAAGGAACGGAGGCATGAACATACAACATGGAACTACTACCAAATCTATCATCACATAGATCATGTACATATCAAATGTCATTCTTAACGAGATCCCTACACTCGAAAAAGGGTACTTAATAACAATGACGGAATTTTCTCAAGGTGAATTTTTTCTAGCAAGTGTTCATCTCAAAATTTCAACTGACATGGAGGAGTTCATCTCGTTCAGTATGCGGTAGTATCTATTATGCTCTGACGTGTTTTTGAAGCCAGGAAGGAAATCTACAAAGAATCGTAGAACTGCAGCAAGATGTTGGGAGTCATTGGAAACAAATGCAGCTTCTAAGAACAATGATGGACGGATGGTATCCACCTGAAAATCATTTTCACACTAGTTAGCTTTGAAGTTTAAAAATTTGAACAAAATCATTAACACTATCCTGGCAATACTGTCATGTTTACCTATACACTCATCTCTACAGTACATCTATGATTGAAGCAGATTTTATGGTCTGGCTTTTGACTTTTTGTGCATCAGATAAATTCCACAACAATTTACCTCAACTAGCAACATAATATTTACAAGATATACTATTTTGAAATTACATTGTTATTCTGTTTGTCACAAGCTCATAAATTAAATAACTACCCTAACAATTACCTAAGCAACTATGAGAACCGTGATCTCCTCAATCACACCAATAAATTTACATTCATCTTATCATCATAAATAGTTTCTAAGTGAAATTTGAATTAAATGACAACTTTGGTCAAGGTGACGAAACCTTGGCCAGTTTCCTTCCAATCAAATCCTACCAATACACTAAAAGCGTAGCTCTCTTTTGCTAGAGGAGTTAGGCTCCCTTTGCAAGGTGGTATCCTTTTCCTCGCTATTATGTTCATCTTCCCAGGAAAGCACTTAGGCGAAGCGTAGAAGATTTCTATCTGTAAGGGGTCTGCAGCTCTCTAGGGAATCCAGAGGTGCCCAAACACTACCTTTTGTAAGGAAGTTCAACTTAGTTATAGTGTGTAAACTGTAAACACAGCTACATTTTTCAGCAAAGATCTACCTTTCTCCACATGCCAGAACTAAAAATTTATCCTGAGATTTCCATAATCTTCCTGCTCTTCTAATTACTTAATTTTAAACACTACATAATCAAGTCCTATACCAGGAGTCAGTACAGAAGAAATTACCCTGTACTTCCTTGCATATCGTAAGGCTTCAAGGTAGTATCCATCTTGCACTAGCATCAATACATAATCATGATGCAAACCAAGCTGTCTCAGCATGTCTAGACCAAGCTTCCTAGTTTGAATATTCTGACGACCAGACTCAAGGAGTTGTAATGCAACTTCCTTAGAGGGCTCTAAAATCTGTAACAAAAAATGTTTGGTTTCAGAATCAAATTAATCATAATTTAGCATATAAAGGCTCCCACCTTCACAATAATAATAGGAAGTTCAGTAACCTTGTTCGTGACAAACAACCCAAGCTCTGCATATCGTTCGTTGCGTACCAGAAGTTGAATTATCAATACATATATATTAGGGAGTACTCGAATCTTTTCCACATTTGCACTGCAACAATTAATAAAGAGCATTGAGGGGCACTGATTCAAAAGGTTTACGATTAGATCAAGAAAAAGAAAATAGCATATTTAGGTCCCTGAATTTCCATCCACCATTACAAAGTTGATACATGGTCCAACTGATCAAACAGGTTTACATAATATCCTAAATCAAGCCCTTAGTTGGCTTAGGTTATCGAGCTGAAACACATTAGGAAGTTGGAAACTGTTTTCTGTTGTGTTTACTTCATTGTTTACAAAAGTACAATATCTATTATAAATGATATCGTAGGTTATAAAATCACAAAATGCAATGCTTTCTGTCCTTGCAACAATTTAGAACCTGAAAGCGAAATAATCACAAGGAATGCCTTGGCTGACAATTGAATAGTAATAACTAATTGCAAAGTGTAATGCACATATTGCATGTTCTAACAGTGGTAGTGGTGGAGTTGAAAGCTTTACACAATTGAATTCCTTTTTATTGTTTTGTTGATATATTCTTCACAACAATCATCATGATATACTAGTCAATATTAAATAGTATTTTCATGATTATTTGGAACAAAAGGTAATAATAAAAAGTAGTTAAACTATGTTATTTACAACCAACTGTGACTGTTGATTTAACTTCTCTTGTGATTTTGTGCTAATACCATAAAAGCTTCATAGGTAAAAAATAGATTTTACTAAAATGCATGACTGGTATAAAAATCTTGATTACAATAATTTGATTAGTTAGTGGGAAAATATTGACATTAAAGTTACTCAAGTAATTATTTCATTGTCCACCAACGGCATACCGAATAATTATTATTTACTAACATATATCTTGTATTTGAATTATGTGGCTTTCATTACTGGTAGAGGATCAAACTTAAATCCATTAAAAACAAGAGAGCAAATATATGGATGATTTTAGTTACACTGCAGGTCCCTTATACTTTTGGGGAAATCCAATGTCCTTGAACTAAAAAAGTTTGAAATTATGACCCTGAACACAGAAAATTTGTAATTGGTTTCGAAGAACACTCTTCTGTTAGGGTTCTGGAAAGTGATTCATCCATTTGTCAATTGTGGGTCCCTGAACTTCGTGGAAAACTCAAGTCCCTATACTTTTTGGCAACCCTAAGGAAAAAGTGTACGAGGGACCCAATTTTCGACGAATTCAGGGACAAAATTACTATTTATTTATTTATTTTTTTTTGTTTAAGAACCAACTAGAGTTTCCCGAAAAAGTACAAGGAAATACAGGGCAATTTAACCTATATGGAATATTTTCAGAGCCAAAATAAAGAGTAATAGCACACCTATGAAGGAACTCGATAATGATAGCAACCAAGTAAGAAGGATCTCCGATCATCTCTTCATCGACAGGAGAAAAGACAAAGCTGTACATCTCATCTGGTGAAATTGCAGCAGAAGTAAGTTGGGATTCCTCTTGCTGTGATTGCAAAGATGTTTGCACAGCATAAGCACTATAAGCTTCAGCACTCAAGGAGTTCTCATTGTTCACTTTACCCTCAACTAGGGCCTCCTTTGAATTTGTAGACTCAGACTCATCCTCAGATTCCAGACTTGAAACAGTCGAAGCTTTATTCAACAATCCACTTCCTACTCCTGCGGTAGATCCATGTACAATTGATTTTCCAATTGTATCTGTTCCTATAGCAGATGCATCAGCACCTGCATTTTGTACACCAGTAGCTGACATCTTCTCTGGTTTCAGTCCCTTAGGATGGCTACAAGTTTTAATTGAATGCGAGTACGAGGTGACTAGTACATGTATAGCCCTGGCAACCATATATACAGGCCTACGCTCAAGAATAAGTGCACGTATCATGCCCAAGCATAACTGTTTAGCCTGAAAAGGTAGCAATGAGGTGAAGCTTTTAAAAATCAATTGAATCCAATGTCACGCAACCAAACAAGCCTAGGAGAAAATGCTATTAATAACCATCAAAATAGATATTTCATGTAATATATGTTAAGTGTTAAAGTCCAAAATCAGTTTAGTAGATGACTGAAGAACCATTTTTAATGATTTCAGCAACCACCCTAGCCTACTTATCCTAATAATATCAATATAATATCATTTATGTGAAGCAACTGAGTTTGGCAATTGTTTTGATGAAGAGAAAAGACAAAGAAGAAGAACAACAACAACAAGAAGACTCAAAAACCAACACTTATAGAACTTGTACTTTACTGGTTATTTTACATTTCCTAGGTCCTTAAAATGTTTGCTTGAGTATAATCTAGGTTGGGTAGTGAATCTCAATTAACTAATTAACGAATAATCATGAAATGATTCATCAAAAAACCAATCTTTGAAAATGATGCATAAGGTTTCAAAATATTTTAAAACAAGTGCATGCATCATGAAGAATGGATTTAGAACTAATGTTTTTATATATAAGCCGTTACATTTGATAAGGTTAATTGATTGTCAAATTTCAACTTTGATAACCGGTTAACCAATGTCAATAAACGGTTATCGTTACTGAAAATTGTCAATGCTGTTAGTTATTGAAATCGATTACCGATTACCAAGAATTGGTAACCGATTATCAATCTTGAATTTGGTCAGAAATGTGTTTTAAAGGATACAATAATCAGTTATCATGATATTATCATGATATTGTAACCGACTATACAGATAGTTAAAGGCCAAAATCAGTTTTCTTAACAAACTAACTAAATAATTGACTTGACATATAAATACCCATTGTGAAAGTGTTTCATTAAGAGAGTTTTCATATTTCAAATTCACAGAAATACTTAAGCCATTATTTTTCAAGAAGAATCAAGAGAATTTTCATATTCATTCTTCTCATTCATTCTTGATCTCAATACTCATAATTGTTCATAGTTCATTGATTGAGATTCAATAATCCAGAGCTATTCATTAGAATTGTTATTACAGCAATATTGGGTGTTTCAAGAAGACAAGACAATTGTTAAAAGATTAAGGTGTGAGGTGTCACCAAAATCAAAAGCGTGTTAGGGGTAAGGCATCTCTTATTTAAGAGCAAGGAAATGAGATATCTTCTTAGTGGTAGTGGGAGTTTGTACAGAAAGGGTGAGGTATCCATTGTGAAGAGTGCTTGTCAAGTGAAATATCTTAAAAGCATGTTTGTACAAAACAATTTTCAAATACGAAGCAAATCTTCCAATCCAAAAGGGGAGGCGTGGGCATAACTCTAAGTGGTTGGATAATGAATCAGAATAAAACATTGTGTCGAATCTTCTATCCCTTCTTTTCTTTACGCTTTTGAATACTCATATGTTTTGCAATTTTTAAATTGTGTTAATATTTGTGTGAATATTTATGAATCTTTGAACCTATGTTTAAATGCTTTAAAAGTGTCAAAGAATTCATAAAATTGTTTATCTAATTGGTTGGAGTTGATTGTCAACCAAGAAACAAATTTCTCGAAAGATTTGGTCTCAGCAAATTAGTTTTGTTAACTGATTAAGTGACCAGTTATTTGGATGTAATTTTTTACCATTAAACCAGTTATCAATTCCTGCAACCAGTTACGTAACCGATTAAACTGCCATTAACTTCCTTGTTTTTGAGCGAAATCGAAAATCACTTAAAGTCACCACTAGACCTATTCCACCCCACCCCCGAGGTGCAGATTTGTTGATATTCAAATTGGTTTAAAGCTTAATGTTTCTCTCAATTTCAAAGCTTCCACAAAGCAAAGTGAAATTAAGTTTATCAAAGCGCATAAATTGAGGAGGAGCATATTTCAAGAGCAAATCTCAACACATGTTTGTCATCATCAAAAACGAGAGATTGTGAAGCAAGTGAGCTTGGAAATTGTTTTCATGAAAACAAAAGAAAAATAACAACAATACTCCAAAGCCAACACTTATAGGACTTGTACTTTACTGGTTATTTTACATTTCCTAGGTCCTTAAAATGTTTGCTTGGGTACAGTCTAAGTTGAGTATTGAATCTCAATTAATTAATTAATGAATAATCATGAAATGATTCATCAAAAAATCAATATTTGAAAATGATTCATAAGGTTTTCAAAATATTTTAAAACAAGTGCATGCATCATGAATTGGCTTAAGAATGGGCTTAGAACTTAATTTTTTATATATAAGTGAAGTTACATTTGATAAAATTAATTGATTGTCAAATTTCAACTTTGATAATAACTAGTAACCCAATATCAATAACAAGTTATCGTTATTGAATATCGTGAATGCTGTTAGTTATTGAAACCAATAACCGATTACCAAGAATTGATAACCGATTATCAGTCTTGAATTTAGTCAAAAATGTGTTTTAAAATAACACAATAACCAGTTATCAAGATATTGTAACCGATTATAGTTAAAGGCCAAAATCAATTTTCTTAACAAACTAACTCATTAACCAACTTGACATATAAATACCCATTATGAAAGTGTTTTATTAAGAAAGTTCTCATACTTCAAATTCACAGAAACAATTAAACCAGTATTTTTCAAGAAGAATCAAGAGAATTTTCATATTCATTCTTCTCATGCATTCTTCATCTCAATACTCATAATTGTTCGTAGTTCATTGATTGAGATTCAATAATCCAAAGCTATTCATTAGAGTTGTTATTATAGCAATATTAAATGTTTCAAGACAACACAATTGTTAAAGATTAAGGTGTGAGGTGTCACCAAAATCAAAAGCGTGTTAGGGATAAGGCATCTCATATTCAAGAGAAAATCTAGGAAATGAGGTATCTTGGTGGTGATTGTTCACGAGGGATTTCAGGAAAATTGGGGAGTTTGTGTAGCAAGGATGAGGTGCCATTTGTGAAGAATGTTTGTCAAGTGAAGGATCTTGGAAGCATGTTTATACAGAACAATTTTCAAAAACATAGTGAAGCAAATTTCCCAATCCAAAAGGGGAGGCCTGGACATACCTTTCAATCGTTGGAAAGTGAACCAGGATAAATCGTCGTGTTGAATCTTCTATCCTTTCTCCTTTTTACACTTTTGATTACTCATGTTTTGCTATTTTTAAATTGGATTAATATTTGTGTGAATATTGTATGAATCATTGAACCTATGTATAAATGCTTTAAAAGTGTCAAAGAATTCATAAATTTTATCTAATCGGTTGGAGTTGATTGTCAACCAAGAACAAATTTCTTGAAAGGTTTGCTCTCAGGAAATTGGTTTTGTTAATCGGTTAAGTAACCAGTTATTTGTGTGTAAATTTTGACCATTTAACTATTATCAATTCCTGTAATTAGTCACGTAATCAATTAAACTGACACTTACTTTCTCGTTTTTAAGCTAAATTGAAAATCATTTAAAGTCACCATTACACCTATTCACCCCCCTCTAGGTGTATTATAGAGCCCTTATTATTTAACAATTTCCTTACAAGCCCACTTAAGAGTGGTATTTTTCCAAAATCACATTCCAAAATTCCAGCACAAGATACCTTAATAGAGGGATACAAGGGAATTGAATATTCTTATGCTTATCAAGAAAATTACAAGGCACCCAAATGAAAAGGTTTGATATGATTATATGCACAGTATAGGCAAACAAGTATAACTTATCTAATACCTGCATATAAATCATTCTTATTCTCCGGGTACAAGATAGTCGTTCTTTCTATTCTAACATATGAAGCACTGATACTTCGATTTGTCTCCCGTATCTATATCTGAGACTACACCGATATGTATCCATAAAGTATCAAAATAATTTTTTTTTAAATAAATAAATTATTAATCCGAAACTTTCCGTATACTCTCGATACTCTTAGAATATTTTTCGATGCCTTTGTAAACACTTGTGTATTGCATATAGAAGAGAGAATCAGAAATGCATGTGCATAAGAGATATGCTATTCCTTTCTTCCATTAATAAAAAAATGTTAATTTGATTTATAAAAAAAATCCTAATAATGGTAAATGAGATTGATACTATTCCTATTTGCATGCGATAGGCAATGATTTCTAATAACAATATAATTTTTGTTTTATACTTGGTAATCTCTAAGAATTATGTTTTACACTTTGAACTTTGGAACAATAATATGTTTAGTTTGTTTTATAAATTTTTTGTACATATCATAAACGTTTCATATCTTATATTTTTGGGAATTGATGCATGGCCGTATCAGATATGTACTCAGTATCGTAACGGTGCTTCATAGATTCTAACCTCTGAAGCATGGGTTGTCGTACACGTACATACCCGGTACACCTTGGGTACTCCTGGGTATATACCTGGTGCGTACCCAAACAAAAAAATTTTAAAAAAAAAATAGATACTTGAATGGGTACGTCTGGGTACTTAAATGGGTACGTACCCACCATGTGGTACGACTGAATATAATTTTTTTCCCAAACGATGTGTTTTGTTCACAAGGATAAGGTAAAACCATCTTTATTCAATATTTTTCAATTATCTTTTCTCACCCTCTTTCATTTTAACCCAAAAAAACACTCTCAAGTGTCAAATTTCTTTCTCCTCTTGCTGACTTGATCCCCTCTGTCCCTCACGCTTGACTCCTCCACCGCTCGTTGTGCTTGACCCCCTCCACCTCTTGCGGTACCCCCCATTATGTTTCCCTCCTTCATTAGTTTGGTGCCTCCCCTAAACTGTCTCCCCTGTCTCTGTTTCCCCTTTCTCTGTTTTGTTCTCATACTGGTACTTCTGTTTTTCATGTTCTATAAATATTTCTCTGTTTTCTTTTTCTTTGTTGTGATGGAATAATGAATACTATCTTGATTTAAAATAGCAATGAAAAGTGGTATGATGTTTATATTTTGTTTTAATTTTTTTTTGCATACCAAGTGTTTAAACTAATTTAGGAATTCAACCACTATTTTTTTTTCTATTATGCACCGATTTTTTTCCCTATTTTGTGTTATTTTTGGATGTTTTTGATTTTTTTATTAATTGTTACATAGTGCAAACATTATAGATTGTGCTGTAGGAAATTATTAATTCCTATTAATTTCAATTTGTTGATTGTATTTTTATTTTTGCAATTTTTTATTTTTTAAATTTATATATAATTATATTTATAAATTAAATATATATAAGAACGTACCTGTACCCTAATTTTTTTAAAAATGTCGTACCCCATACTTGTACCCATACCGGATACAGGTACCGTACCCGGACTCATGCAAGATAGATTCTAACCTTTATCATAGCAAGGCAGGACTCAAAGGCCGATTCATTTCACGCTAGTTCTCATAACATCCATACATTATCTCCTTGTAAATTAAGGGATACTAATGCCCAAGGGCCCCTAAATGACAAAAGATTTATTCTATTCCTTTTAAACATTGGGTAAATTCAATTCATGGACCACAAATTTCTAAATCAAAGTCACTATGAAAAGGAAAAAAAACTGCCTACTTATTGCATTAATTATACTAATTACTATGGTTGGGATGAATAGAAAAACTGAACACACCAAGGCTATGAAAAGGAAGACTACGGGTGGCTAGTTATAGCAGGCAGACTTCATTGCATAATTTGCAATAATTATGCTAAAGCCAGGATGAAGCAAAGAAGATATATACTTATCAACTTGGTGCTTTCCTTTCTCGGATGCTAAGTCTGCAACATTTAAGTCATCTTAGAGCAAGAAGATAAAACTTGTGACCTTTAGGAAACTAAAAGTCTACTTTTGGATTGAAATCAGGAATTTCAGGATATGTATGAATTAATTATCTAACTATTGGATATGCATTAGCAGACACAATTTAAGGGGATCGATAAACATTTGAAATCGAAAATTCTAGGTACAACTAAGTGGCTAACTACTGGGAAACTGACTTTGTTTGATTTAAAAAGAAACTGCAATCGTTGCACTATTGCTCCTTAAAGAATTGATCAATACAAAGCATTGCTACAAGGAAGGGGGGAAAGATACCTTGTTAGCTTCCAACTTCCGTCGCTGCAGGAACTCTAAAACTGTTGGGACCTCTGAACTACTAGCAGAAATAGCCTGTAAGGTAAGGTCATTCATGAAAAGAGCATACATTTGGTACTGATAGATAAAGAACAAATGTCCCCAAGAGCCAAATCAGTTGGTAGAGTTAAGGGACATGAAGTTGCCTGGAGACTGCGCTTTCAGCCCCTCCCCTAAAAAAGAAAAAAAATGTTTGCCTATAAAAAAAAAATAGATGATTGAACAAATAACTTACCTCTAAGTCTAAATGGAACTTCCATAATAACTTGTTGGCCACATCACATATGAAGTCAGGCACTAGGAAAGTCCATGTATCGGCATATATAACTGCTTCATGATTACTCACAACATTACCATCTGAACTCTCACTTTCCCTACCACTAGATTGAGAAGAAAACCCAGACCTGGGGAAATCCCTTAATAATAAAGGAAGTGGTGCAGATATTGGAGCCCGAGAATCTGTAAACAGATCATAAAGTATAACAACCTTTGCATCAACATGATGAATTAGGAGTACATTGTCAACCACACTCACAGCAATCCTGCTGGAATAAATTGGTAAGGAACCCTGGAAATATCATGAACATCAGAGTCAGTTTTTAAAGCCTTTCAAATTTCAAAGAAGAATCACTCGACTACTGTTATCATATAAGATCCAGGATAAAAGCACATATCTCGGATGGCCATATTTTATGCAAGTACCACTAAATAAATTTGAAGTGTGGAAACGAAACTAACTTCGGTCGACCAGAAGAAACAGAATAGCATTCCCAATGTGTAAGTTTTTCATATTTCTTATTAAATTGTTTCAGATCATTTGCCTCTGACAGCCAAATCATGAACTAATTAAAATTTATTTACATTTGTGGTTAACAAAATTGTTTTACTAAATGAAAAATATCCCAAAATTATAAAGGGCCATGGATACTTACTTTATTTCTATATATTTTTATCTGCTTAACTTCATATATTAAAATTGACTTTGAATATCACCAACAAAATTTGGGGGAAACATATCCTTCACAGGAAATTGGCATTTGTTCAGAAACATTTTCTAGAATGTAATTTGAAAAACAAAAATGGCAGGTGAATTAAAATAGTAAATTAGAAATCTGATAAAAACTAACCTGCTGTATCACAGCATCACGGTATAGCCTATATGAATGGAGTAGCATAGCAACTCTATCAACTTGCAAGCAGTATATCCTACCATAACTGTGATTGATTGTTAAAAAAATTGATGAATAAAGAACATAATTTTAAAGGCCTAAGCTTAATAAAGTAAACTGATACATACACTGTGACAATATAGATGTCTTCAGCAGCCAAAACGGGCTTACTATTTGCCTCAGATTTGGCCATAGCCATCTCAAACCTTGGCAAACGAACAATATCTGCAGATGAAATCTAACCAAAAATGCATTGCCTGTATTAGCAAAATGAAATAACATGGGAGCAATATCAACTGAAATTTTACATTAAGACTATAACAGAAGCTGCATTCAGACATGCCTTTATTTTCTGCACAATAATGATGTTGAATATTATTTTGAAGAAAACAATAAGTTAATATTCTTTTAAGAGCTACAAGGAAGCTCAGCATCACATGGTATTTTCTCAACTGTAAGATTTACAAAGTATATCTTTGCAATTAACTAGCTAAATCTCAATTCAAAACCAAGAAGCTCAGAATAGCTAACAACCAAGATTACCAAATCGTGATAGGTTAATGAATCTTGTCTGGGTATTTGGCAAACAAATTAGTAGCCGCGGCTAGTTAATACTTCTAGATCTAAAAATAACAAGAAATAAGAAGCAACAGTATGCATCTCTTACCTGAAATCCATGGAATATCTTGCACTGCATTCCAGAGGCAAGAAGAACCAAGCGACTTTCATGTGTGTATACATACCAACTCACATTCAGTTTCTTGGTTTCTACCAATTGCAGTGATTTTGACTCCAAATTGTATGCATACAAGTCTAGACCACTGTTAAAAAAAAAAATTATTATTTAATACATATTTATTTCAAAAAATTAAAAAGGAAAAAAGGAGGAAAGTGAAATATTTGCAGAGCTGTGCCATGGTTTCAGAAGTTTGAACATATGAAGATTATTTCAAAACTCAAGATAGAAGAATCTAAGTTAGTTATTTATCCTCTAAAATTTCATGTTAGTATAAGACTATAGATTTCCAGGAAGGAAGCACTATTACTAGCTTTAGCAGGGTTTCTTCTGAACTTGACATCAGCATATATAAAATAAACTTCATGTCCAAACAATTTAAACTGTATTGACAGATAGAGAGTGAGGAAGAAAGAAAAAAGCACACTATACCTGGTCTTAACAATGACTATATCACACTGTTGACTATCTGTCCAAAAAAATCCAAGTATACTTTCTGATTCTGACCTGCACTTATGGCTAAAAGTCTCCCCAGTCTCTCTATCGCAAAACTGTATCTCATGGTTCGATCGTTGGATTGCTATAACCTTTGTGTCTAAAGAATACCGAACAGCTATAATAGGGCCTTCACTTATTGAATCAGTTGAGGGGCCAGCGAGAGGGTCATACGGAACAACTTTCCATGAAAAGATCTAAACGTTAAAAAGACAAGCAGCACGTGAATCACTTGAAAAAGGTATAAAAATAAATAACTGACTTGTCATTTTGAAGGAAAAAATAATTCATAAGGTGGACTTAAAACACAAACATGTTATGTTTCATGAAACAAAAAATACATGAAGCATATCATATTACCTGGTTAGCTGTTGGGGAGAGTAGCAATTTATTTCCATCATCATAAAATAATCCCCTTGATCCAGGAACATTGCACCGAAGTGGTGGATACCGAATGTAAGCATGTGAAAGACCACCAGATCCACTCAGACCAATACTAGGCTTTGAAGTTGATGCTTTTCCTGACATGTTTTAAGTCCTGTTTACACAGTGAGTGGCAGAGGTAAGATAACAAAATAGAACCATGCAAAATTATTTATAGTAGATAGTAAGATAGAAGTGATGCATCTAGGATTAACAGGTGATAATGTAAGTTCCAAAGGTTAAACCTTTGCACAGGAAAAGTTATTGGACCCTCCTCTTAGACTGATGATTGAAACTTCTTCTCCAAATGATTCTCTTCATATGCCAAGCTTTGTAGTTTGTTTATTTGGTAGCCCGAAACAATGAAAAAAGTGACTGCACACTTAAGACTTCTTTTTGAGCTGTTTGGAGCAATATTTGGTTTTCAAACAAAGTATGCATGTTAGAAATGCCAGAAAAATTTAACAACTATACAGTACACACAATCAGAAACAGATAGCAACCCTCAAACTCGTGATAAATGAAGTTAGGAAATTGGTTTCTCTTTGGTCTTTCCAGAGTGTTGCTTCTTAAAGAGAAAAACATAGAAGGTAATACTTTTTTAATAAATCCAACAATTAGCAAATAACTTTAATACTGAAATGCCAAGATATAATAAAAAGTAAAAACAAATTCTTCATATCAAGCCAATTGTAGAAAATCCAACAATTAGCAAATAACTTTAATACTGAAATGCCAAGATATAATAAAAAGTAAAAACAAATTCTTCATATCAAGCCAATTGTAGAAAGCGATACCGTATTCTGCATGCAACTTTTTAATGCCAGAAACTCCTTCGCACACACATCACGGTCAATATTTGGAACCTTTGCTGCAACACAGCTACCATACACTTTTGCCTATTGGATGAAATTAAACTGAATCAATTTTTATAATCATCTATGAAATGCAGTGACTAATGAAGATAAGATATAGATAATAAAAGAGAGAAAAAACAAGCAACATTATACAACCCGTTCCCTCCTATTCCCAACAACAGGACGCCTCAATCATAACCACATGTGTATATCATAAGTGAAAAAAAGTGAAAGAGCATGAAAGTGACAGAAAAATTGAGAAGAGATAGACAGAAAGTGCATCTGAATTCTGAACTGAATGTAACTGTTACTACTTATTAACTGTTTTATAACCATTGGCAGAGAACAATTAAAAAGTCACTAAAATCTTAACTAATAAATTAACTGCATAACCATCACTAACCGCCAGTAACTAACTGCAAGCAAACTGAATAACAGAATTAAAGTTGTCATAACATATAACTAACTCTAAGTAACATTATAACAAATTTTCTTTAAGCAATTTCTGGCTCACTCTAAGATAAAATCAAACCTGAGATGAACAATTTGCTAAAACGCGCTTTAGAGGAGAAACAGTGTTCTTCTTTTCCTTCATGTCCACAACACTGCAAAATATGCCAAAACTACAATGACAAGATAATCAACTTTTACCCATCCAAAAACAAAAACAAAAATATAATAATAGTAATAGTAATAAACAAAATTTCAGCATTTTGAACTTTCAAAGATGTTAAATCAATGTTATCAATTTATCTTAATCATGATCATAATAATAATAATAATCATAATCGTAAAAATGATAGCCGATTTGAAAACCCCTAAGAAACTTCGCTGCAATTTGCTTGCACGCATAATCTTGATAGAATATTAGCAATTGTAATTTGTGAATCCGACGAATATTGAAAAATTAAGAAATCGGAAAATAAAGTTTATTTATTTATTTATTAAAAGGAGAAAATAGCGAGAATCAGAGATGGAAAAGAAGAGAAATTGTAACACTTTACCGTTTTAAGAATTGGCCGTGTGCATTGTGGAACGGAATCAATCACGGAATACGAAGAAAGCTTTTTTTTTTATTTTTTTAATGAATTGATAATATGAAACGGAAGTATGGAACTAACTATCTAACAGTCTATCATCAAAAAAACTATCTAACAGTCTCGTAATGGTTGCGATTGCGAGCTGCGAGCGTTGTTCTTCTTCCTTTCTCCTTTCTTGATTTCTTCTTGAAAAGTCAGTTTCATCCGTGGGCTGGTAAAAGAAATTATTTGAGATTGAGAATTAGTTCCCAACCCCATCTGTTAGCCCCAAACCCCAATTTAATAGCGAAATATCTGAAATGCCCTCACTTATTAGTTTCCCTCCAAAACTTAATCCCCAAACCCCATTAGTCACAAACCCCAATCCTAACATTGTCCCTTTCTCTTCCCCCTAACCACTCAATCCTCAAAAAATGGAAGGGTCAGTGTCTCCATAATGGCTACGGCGACAACGACGATGGCGATGGCGGTAGAAACGACCGGCGGCAGTAAGGTCAGTGGCCGCAGCGAAGAGAACGATGACGCGGTGACGGGGTGAGCGTGATGACAAAGCTTCTGACGCCATCAAAGCTTCTGACGTCGGCTCGGGGAAAAGATAAACCTTTGGGGGTTTTAGCATCGAATTCATCTAAAGGAGTGAAATTACGCATGAAAGTGGAACCGGGGGTGAGGGTGTTTCTAGCAGAATTGGTTACCTTGGTGGTGGAGTGGCCGTGGCGGCGCTCGATGATTTTCAACTAGGCATCGCGGATGAGAACGGGGTCGCCGGTTTTAATGGCTTCGAGCCAATCGAGGCGATCGCGGAGCTTGGAGATGTCGGGGAAGTAATCGCGCTCGATGATGTTCTCTAAGGCTTCAACATAGCTGTCTTCATCGAGAACAGTTGGGTGCTTTGTTGATTTTGAAGAAGATGGCGGGATTGAATTGTTAGGGTTAGGGTTTTGAATTTGGGAAATTTGAGAAGGAGAAGAGAGATGAAGAGGAGAGTGGCCTGGAGACTGAAGAGTGGCAAGTGATGGGGTATCGTGGGGTTTGGGGAATGATTTTTCTTAAAGAAAACCTGATTGGAAGTTATGTGGGAGGTATTCTGGGATTATTAATAAAGCCACAACCCCCAATTTAATTGAGAAATGATAAAAATAGCCCTTATTCTATTTTTTTTCCATCAAACCCCAAACTCCCTCCTTCTTCTTCTTCCCCAAATCACCAACAGAACCCCAAACCCTTCATCTTCCACCTTCCCACCCCCAAACTCAAACCCTTCATCTTCTACCTTTATCCTTCTCCCAAATCTCAAACCTCAAATACAACTCGTTGAAATTCTGGTTGAGATGTTGTAAATTTTATAATTGACAAAGAAAAAACAAACAAACTAACTATAACTGTTGTGCACCTTTGAATGAATAATGCCAAATAAACATGCTTCAGTGGCTATAGCCACATGATTGTGAATATATTAAGAGCAAAAAAATAAGCAGCCATAAAACGCCATACATCCCCCTTTTCTGGCCATGTTTTTTTTTTCTGGGTCTGGCAAATTTCCGAGAACCCCGTATCGGAATTTCAAGAAATTCTGACACTGGTTCGTCGGAATTGTGTATGGTGTTCAATTCCGACGAATCAGTGTCGGAATTCCGACACGGGGTTCTCGGAAATTTGTCAGACCCAGAAAAAAAAAAACATGGCCAGAGAAGGAGGATGACGACATGGGAGGGAGGCCATGGCTGAGGTTGGTGGGGCGTGAGGGTGAAGGGGGGTTTGGGGAATGGTTTGATCAAGGAAGAACTGATTGGAAGTTATGTGGGGGTATTTTGGGATTATTAATAAAATGGGGGTTTGGAGGCTAATAGATGGGGGTTGGGAACTAATTCTCAAATTATTTTGTCATTCCATGATCTACTAATGTCACCTCAATACTATAATGGTACCTTTCTAGTAATGCGCAGAACCGGAAAGGTTAAAAAAAGTGATATCCTCATATTACCCTCCTTGGTGGGTGGGGGCTCTGTAAACACTGAGGGGTAATATGGGGATATCACTTTTTTTTACCGTTTCGTCTCTTCAGTACCGGAAAGATTTCGATTCAGCGATTCTGGAACTCTTCCGTTTTCGCAATACCGGAAATCTTCCGGTTAAGCAAAACCGGAAAGGTTTCCGGTTGCATAGAACCAGAATTGTTAACATGGGGCCAAAAGGTCGAACACGGGCCAAAAAGCAATCCAAAAAAAAAAAATCCCAAGACTCATTCATTATAACAGGCTCCTTCAAAAAGGGGAAATTATTTTGCCATCCCATGATCTACTAATGTCACTCCAATATTACAATTTATTCCTTTTGTGCCATTTTAAAAAAAATTACTTTTACACGGGTCGTAGGGGTTGCTCATGACCTGTGGTCGTAACACCTCGTTACGACCTGAACGGGTTGTAAGGAGGTGTTACCACCTCTGGTCATAGGGATTGCTCACGACCTACGGTTGTAACAAGAATTTTTGAACGGGTCATAAGGAGGTGTTACGATCTACGGTCGTAGGGGTTGCTTACGACCGTAGCACCTCCTTACGACCCGTTCAAAAATTCAGTTTTTGAATGGGTCGTAAGGGGGTGTTAGACCACAGGTCGTGAGCAACCCCTACGACTCGTTTAAAAGTAGTTTTTTTTAAAAGGGCACAAAAGGAATAATGTAATATTGGGGTGGCATTAGTAGATCATGGGATGACAAAATAATTTCCCCGTTTTGAAGGAGCCTGTTATAATGAATGAGTCTTGGGATTTTTTTTTGGGAATTGCTTTTTGGCCCCGTGTTCGACCTTTTAGTCCCCATGTTAACAACTGGTTCTTACAACCGGAAACCTTTCCGGTTTTGCTTAACCAGAAGATTTCTGGTATTGCGAAAACGGAAGAGTTCCAGAATCGCTGAACCGGAATCTTTCCGGTACTGAAGAGACGGAACGGTAAAAAAAAGTGATATCCCCATATTACCCCTCAGTGTTTACAGAGCCCCCACCCACCAAGGAGGGTAATATGAGGATATCACTTTTTTTAACCTTTCCGGTTCTGCGCAATACCAGAAAGGTACCGGTTCAAAATGCCGGAATGGGGTTCGAATTTCTTCCGGTTGAGCACAATCGGAAAGGATTTTCGGTTTCATAGAACCAGAAAAGTCGAACACGGGGGCCAAAAAGCAATTTCCAATTTTTTTGTTGTCCATCGGGTTCTCGAGGTACTATCGAGACACATTTGGATCCGACCCGGGTCACGTGTTTGGTTATGATAGGTGAGTTTCCCAACATCATGAGTTTTCTGCATCCATAAGGAATCGAACTCGAGACTTTGCTTAAGCGAAACCTAGTCGTTTACCACTTGTCACAACCCATATTGATTGAGTCTTGGGATTTGAAACCCACGTTCTAGTCAGAAATGTCATTTTGTCTTTCATTCCATCATATTCCACTTTTTGAAGGTATGTTTCCCTTGTTAGGAACATTCATGATGCATTTGTGGTGAGGTGGTATGTAATACCTGCATTTTTCCCATTTTAATAAATTAATTTTTGAAAATTTCTGATTGGGTAGTTATTTTCGAATTTATAAAAATTCGTTATTTGATTTAAATTTACAAATGGAAATAATTATTTGGAGTTTATTTTTGTAATGGTGGATTACTTTATTTTATTTTGTGTTTTGAAGAATTATTATTTAATGATTTATTTGATTACGTAACTTTGAAAATTCATAACTTTTGATTTGTAAATTCGAATTTGATGAATTTAAAGTCAAAACGATCGTATTAAAATGTAGAACTTATTTCTGTAAAGTTTAGAATTTATTTTTCTGTTCACGAAATTTTTATTATTTTTGGGGAGATTATAATGTTTTATTTTAGTGAATTGAATTATGATTTTCAAGTGGAATATACTGTATTGGAAAAATATTATTTTCTGCTGTAGTGATGTACTGTATGGTTTTAAGGGTGTATTTTGTGCATTTTGAATTTTTAATTGTTGAACATAAAATTATGAGTGCACAAGACCCTGGGATAACCTAATTAAACACACCCTACCATAATTAATACCTAGCCACCCTACTTATACCCTATGAGGGACATGCAACTAAGGACCCTATCCAAAGAGTGCAAATTTCGGCCAATGCATGCCTTGGTATTTTTCCAACCACTCTTTCTTAATTAACTAAACCTAAACCTACCTACCTACCTATCATTATTTGGTTCCTCTTAAACATAAAATAAAAATACAAAACCCAACCCCCAAAAATAAAGATGGAGCCGTGAGGGAGTATGATAAGGAGGAAGACCTTTGGTCTCTTTGCACCCCATTTTTAAGCTTTGGCACTCTATCCACATTTTTCTATAAATACCAAACATCCTACCCCCATTTTCACTTATTCTTGCCATTGCCTTTGACAAAAAAATATAAAATATAGAGAGGAGAGGGAGAGAGGTCGAGGCACTCATAAGGAAAGGAGGAAGAGGATTTGATTTTCTAAGTATATTTTCAAGCTTCCTTGGTATTGATCTCATTCTCTAGCTTATGTTTTTTCTTGTTTTTATTCCATTTCTTTTTGTTTTACTCATTTTCGATTTCCATGAGTATTTGCTTGTAAGTTGTTGATTTGTTAATGCATGTGTATTTTTATGATAAAGCTTTGATCTTTAGCTATTTTTATGTTAGAAACAAAGTTTAAAGATTGAAAAATTGACATGCATCATGTCCTCAAGGTCATACGGTTTTGTCCTTTTTGATATCCATATGGTTTTTGTTTTTACTTTTAACTTGGAATAAAAAAATAAAGAAGGATTTTGTTAATCTTAAGATGTATTAATTTGTGATTGCAAGAAATTTTGATTTTTCCCTCATTAGGCCATTCGGCCAAGACAAAAAAAATAAAGAAAATAAATTTTGTTCATAATGCATGTTATATTTTTGTGTTCCTCTATATTTTTAAGCCCCAATGTATAAAGATTTAAGTTTTAAAAGCTAAAATGAACATGCAAGAAATAACAAGGGCTATACAGTTTTGGGATGATTTTTGCTCAAAGTGTATTGATTTTTGTTTTGATAATTTGTTTTATGTTAAGAATAAAGAAATAAGCTTTGATCTTTATTGATTTCAAAACATGTGTTTATGTGTTGTTTTATTATGCAAAAATTTCTAATTTTCTCTCTTTGATGATTCGGCCAAAATGAAAAAGGGGAGGAATAAAATTGATTTTTGGTGTTTGATTAATTTTGAGCCTTGATCCTTAATTTTAAGATGCATGCATGTTAAAATCTAAGTTTAAAATAAGTAAAATGGACATGCATGAATTTTTGAAGTCTATACGGTTTTTCTATTTGTTTTTTTTCTAAATGATTTGTGTTTAATGCTTTGATCTATGTATGAATGAATGAAATAAAATGGATTTTGTGTATGTTTGTGTGTTGATAAATTTGTATAAAAATCTCTAATTTTTCCTATGTTTAATTCGGCCTAAGTATGATAGTTAGGGAAATAGATTGGTTTGATTATGCATGTTGTATTTGAGTTAAAATAACTTGTTTTCATGCTTATTAGTTTGGTTTTTAAAAGAAAAATAATTGATGAATCGATTTTGTGATTGATTATGTGATGTATGTGCCATACGGTTTTATAAGTGAAAATGCTTAAGTATAGAAATTGATTTATGTTCTTGGATTATTTGATTAAGTGCATTTGGTTTAGAGTTTGAAAGAAAATGATTAATCAAATTGATTTTTGAAAAATGATTATTTATATGAGTTAGTTGTGTGGCTGGAAAATTGCGACTTTGATGCATGATAATTAGTGTTCGGAGTAGTAAATACAATTATTTAGGGGTTGCATGTGTGTGTGTAAATTAGAAAATTATATGATGCATCTATGCTGTATTTTTAAGCTTATTGCCTTAGCTTGTAGGAGGTTTTGCTAAATGATAGATGTGCTAATCCGATTGCCTTGAAAGTTTGGTATATTGTCCTTGATGTTATTTCACTGTGTTCTGGAAAATTTGGAGTGATTTGGAAGTGTTTTGATATTTTAAATGAATTTTGGTTGTTAAGGAATGTTTAAGAAAAACTTGTATTTTTAATGGCAAAAGACTAGAATGAAAAATGTTTTCTCAAGATCAATATCCATGAAACTTGGTTACTATTTTGATGATGCTAATGGTAGTGTCTCTGAACTTTTATGTGATTTTTAGAGTTGATTTACTAATTGTACTAAAGCCATGTTTGTGAAAACGATTTCGGAAAAATGAGCTTTTCGGATTAAACGTGAACAGAATTTTTTGAACTTAACCAACTTCAAATGACTTGAAATTTTTATGGTAGCTCCTTAAACATGTCTTGAGGTTCTCTGTAAAATTTGAAGAGATTTGGGATTAATTTGATAATTTTTCTAAGGGCAAAACAGTGAACCGATTGGTTCAGATTTTTCAGACTTAGTGCCAAATTTAATTGAAAAAGTGAGACTTAAACAACTCCAAACAATATGAAATTTTTATGAGATGGTCTTGACTGTATGAGGAAGGTTTGTACCAATTTTTGTGCTATTAAAAGTTGATTTTCTATTTTTAATTGTGGCACTTTAGCATCAGGTCAACAATAGTGTTGTTGTATTTTTCATGCAAAATCTGATTGAAAACCTAAATTAGGATTGCTCAAATAACTTGAAAATTTTATATGCTGAACTTTGATATATGTGTATGTGTTCTGAAAATTTTGGGATTTAAATGAATTGATTTGATGTGGTTTTGAGTTGTGTCTTTCTTGTTTTTCCCGTAATCAAACTAATGCCTTATTGGATACTTTTTGATATGCATGAGCTCCTGTACTTTCTTTTGTAACTTGGCTAGACCTTGTATGGTAATTGTGATGTTTTAAAATGATTACATGATCATTGCTTGAATAATTGTTTGGGTTAGGTATAATTGATATTACAAGTTCATTTCTTGAAGTGTGTTTCAATTTAAGAATCTAACTTTTGAGCGAGGACAATTTGTTATATATGCTAAATGCTAATTGACCTATTATGTGATGCATGCTAATTGAATTGCCTAAGTGTCTACCTACCTTGGAAAGATTTGTATGATTTGGAAATGAAAAGAAAATGAATTATTTGGCTAAGTTAAAGTGTTGTGTTTGATTACGTGCTATTCTTGAAGTGGAGTGGTTTTTGAAAAGGTTTATTTAATTGAAAAATGATGAGTGTTTGGTAGCTTCTCTATTTTATTGTATGGTGTTGTGTGTGAAAAACAAATTGTTTTAAGTGTTATTTTTTAAGCAAAGTATTAAAGGGATTTAAAGTGCGATTTTTCGGTGTTTTCGGGTTTTTGTAAAGAGTGATTTTGGGTTTATTCCCTTTGCTGTCCCAAATTTATTGAAGTTATTTTTCAACCCTAAAAATGTTTTCAAATGATTTAAAGTTGGTGCTTTTAAAGGTAATTGATTTAGAGAAAAGTTAGATTGAAAAAATGACGTTTTTCGGTGTTTTTGAGTTTCAATTCGTGGCTGTCCGGAATGGACCAGCAACCGAAGAAATTGTTTTAAAGTGTTTTATTAATTTTTTTTGAATGATTTTGAGATATTTAAAGTGTATTCAAAAGTTGGATTTGATTTGAGAAAGTGAAGGTTTCTTTTACAATTACCCGACAAGGATTTAAAATTCGTTTTCAAAAGTGAGTTGATATTAAGCATGAATGTTGATTAGATAGCCTTGTATTAATTATGTGTCTTGTTTTAAGCAAAGGACCTGCAAGTCAAGATTTTTGGAGCTGCTGTCAGACGGGAGAACCCGCAACAGTTTCTGACATATATTCGCTGGATTTGAGGTGAGAGAGGGGCCTTCCCTAAGACACTGTGGTATTTAGGTAAAATATTGAGACGTTCCATATCATCGATCGGAACCTAGTGGTCTTTGGGTCAGTAGTATTGTGGCAATTGTTTGTGTGTGCAGCCACGTATACGAAGGAGACTAGGACCACGCACATTATGATGCATGATGTTATTAATGTAAATATGCCATGATGATATGATTTGCTTTTATCACTTATGCATGATGAATATTTATATATATGATGATGTTTATGTTTGAAACTCTTTGAGATATTTGTATATTTGATCCATGACAAAAATTGAGGCAATGGAAATTATGTAATTAATGCTGATGAGAATAATGCGATAAGGGTGAATTAAGCAATGAAAATGAAAAGATTTTTAATAATAACGCGATGTGTTGATAAACTCTGGAAATCTTAGATATGGAAATGCAAGGAAAGAAATGATAAGACAAATATAATCGGGATTAGTGATGCATACATGCCACACAGCGAAAGGATTATCGTGACATGTGCCAGATCGAGGAACTCCCCAAGGTGCACGATTAACGTGGCGCGTTTGCCTGATTGAGGAGCTCCCTGCTGCGTTTGACTGCTATGAGGATTCTGAAATAATGAGGAAGCGTCAATTCGGAAGATTTGAATAGAGGTCGAGGTTCACCGAAGGGATGAACAAGGGTGACTCGTCCGAACCATAGGATTAATAAAATACTAATAAGACATTAAAAGACATTGAATAACGCGGCAAGTTGAGTATGAAGTAGTGGAGAGGAAGATACCCTGTTTATCTGCGGATACTCGGGTGAGTGATTGTGATAGGGGAGGGTGATGACGGTGAAATGTCAATTAACCTAGAGTGCTCTTCTAGGCAGAACGAGTCTACATGTGATCCGGGATTGATACCCAAGGGATCGTAGCGTGTTCTGCACCGGAACTAGAAAAGTACTGTCGCCCCCTTGATCAATTTTGGAACGGTGAGAGGGAACCTGAACGAGGCGAGCAGTCGATTGGTGTTGGGCCCTTGCGGTATCGCGTAAAATGTTAATTGTCATGATGGTCGGCCCGTTTGTGGCCTTGACAAATATATATGTCGTTGGATTTTCTCGGCTGTTCGACCTGCGTGGGTTAAGGTTCCTGTACGTCCTGTTTGCTTCCGATTAGGTTTGGGAGGATTGGAGGAGATGTATGTGTGCTAACTAACTCCTTGATGACATTCCCTTAATTTCCCCTGTCATCGCTGGATGCGCTTTGATAAAACTTAATAAAGTAAGATTAAATTATTAAAAAGACTCTTAGAATAAGGGATTAAAATATAACGAGGGTTTTTGATCAAGAAAATGAAAAAGGTCAAGTGGCAAGGAAGTATGGATAAGACCAAGGATGTGATTTTGTGATGAAAAGGATTTGTTGATTAACCTTGTGAATAAATGAAAGGAAGTGATAAATGTTTGAAGAGAGAGTTGTCAAAATGAAAGACATTTTTGTGCAATGATGATGATGAGGTGAATTATGTCATGTGCTTTGTTGTTTGATATATATATTGTTGTGTGCTTGTCTTAATATTTGTGGCTATTGTAATTTCACTCGTCGACGAGAAATCGTTCGGGATCGCTCACTCTCTCTTCTGCCCTATTTCTTCTGTTGGTATTCTATACCCCACATTTCAGATGGTGTACAACATCAGGATCTCTATGTGCCCATCGACAGAAGCTAGGAGTCGAAGTAATAATAGCAAAGCAGCTTCCTTGACCATCATCAAGCTTGGTAGTGATACAAAATGTCGCAATCCTAGCAGACGTCACGTTCCCAAACGTAATAATCACATCATCAGTATCCACTTCACTGCCATGTTTCTCATTCATATACGTGTCATCAAGCAAGACGTTATTTGGCGCTCCCAGAGGCCCTCCTCATGTTACACAAGCATGATATCGTTCTAACATCCAATCACCATGTATGAATGCACATAATATTTTCATTAAAATTAGCCATTAGTCTCACCATTTGCATCACGCAATCATTGTGGCAGAGACAATATTAAACCCATCAAGCATGGCATAATTATTAATAAAAATTATAAAATGAATGATTATATCATTCCCTTTAAGTATAATTATGTTTAAATAAAAGTGGTTAGGTTGAAAATGGTATTTTTAAGCAATTTCAGGCTTGATACACATGTATTGGTACAAATACTTGAGTAGTTCGTTGTGTTCTAAAAATTTTACATCTGTCAGCCCAGAATACTCGAGTATTTCATCAGATACTCGAGTATTTCATCAGCCTAGAATACTTGAGTATTTCATCAGCCCAGAATACTCGAGTAATTCATCAGATACTCAAGTGTTAAGTTAAAATCTGAAAATTCTGCATCAGACAATACTCGAGTATTTGCTAAAATACTCGAGTATTTCTGACAACAAATACACTACAATTTGAGTTTTAACCTACCATTTTCGAATCTAGCCAATTTTAACTTAAACCAATCATTCACAGAACTGAAATAACATATATTAAACATGTTCATGCACTGAAAACGCCATAATTCACAGAGATTGCACAAATTCACTTAATTATGCATAAAACCATGCAAATCAACAACTCACCATACCAAAACTCAAATTACTCAGTTACTCCATGGTTTCAGAGTCTTAACAGCTTGCATGCATCAAATATAACTTGCTCCATTCATTATGGTGTTACACTACTCCCCCACTTACAAGGAATTTCATCCCCGAAATTCAACTTACAAAAACAAATCAAGATAATCATGACACATCCTATCCTCTAACTCCCAGGTTGCCTCAATCATATCACTACTCAACCAGACAACCTTGACCAAAGGAAATCCTTTTCCTCTGAGCTGCTTAATTCTTCGATCTTCAATCCGGATAGGAACGACTTTAAAGGTTAGGTTTTCACGTACATCTAGATCATTAGGGCGGATTTTGAGAATATGTTTGGGTCATGGACATACTTTTTCAATTGCGACACATGGAAAACATTTTGTATATTGGCCAAAGATGGGGTAAAGCTATTTGGTACGCTACAGGACCTACTCTCTTAAGAATTTGGTAAGGACCAATAAACTTAGGAGATAATTTCTGGGTTCTCAAAGCTCTACTGACACCTTTGGTTGGAACTACTCTAATAAACACATGCTCTCCCTCCGAAAACTCTAACGGTCTACGCCTTTGGTCAGCATAACTCTTCTGTCGGCTCTGAGCTATCCTCATCTTCTCTTGAATCATCTTGATCTTCTGAGTTGTCTCTTGCACAACTTCAGGACCAACAAGAGAATTCTCCCCCACTTGGAACCAACATAGCGGGGTCTGACATTTCCTTCCATACAGAGCTTCAAATGGTGCCATTCCAATACTCGTATGATAACTATTGTTGTAGGTAAACTCTACGAGTGACAACATTTGCTCCCAACTTCCCTGCTCTTCCAGAACACAAGCTCTTAAAAAGATCTTCCAATGACTGAATAGTCCTCTCCATTTGACCATCAGTCTGGGGATGATATGCAGAACTCAGCTTCAATCTTGTCCCCAATGCTTGATGTAAACTCTGCCAAAACGTTGACGTGAATCTAGTATCACGATCAGAAACTATGCTTGATGGTACACCGTGCAGACGGACCATTTCCTTGAATTATACTCTTCAAGGTACAACTTTTATAGTGTTATGTGAACCCTGTTGGAATTAATGGCATTCACCTTAGTCCCACATTGGCCAATTTTGATAAATCTTGACCCTTTATATTCCTTTCTTCTCTACACACTTGCAAATAAGTTATTGGGTTTTGGTAGTGAATTTGTAGGGCCCAATACGCGCGCCGCCTTTCGGGCGGTGCAGGTGTAGGGTGCACGAGTCCTCTTTTTGGAAGGCCATTGGCCAAACTTTTTTTTAATTACCCACATTTTTTAAATTTGGCCGTTGCAAGTTTTATGGGCCTTTTATTGCAGCAGTTTAAGATAGGCCATGATGACAAATTATTGGCCATTAATTTCTGCCTGTTGGGTGTCTAAGTCTTAGGCCTATATGTTGATGCTTCTTCATTCTGGTACTTACACAGAAATTTGACCCCCTTTGTCTTCCTCATTTTCTTTCTTCCTTTTCCTTTGAAAGCGACCTAACTTTTGTAGAATTAGCAAGGGATGCTAAGTTTTGATGAAGACAAATTGCGCGGAAGAACGTGTTTTGAGAAATAAGAAAACAACAACAACCCAGATTCTGAGTCTGCCGACGTACCGTACCTTTAGATATCAAGCAGCGGTAGACTCAGGTGGTTAGCTCAGCTCGGACAGCAAGAAAGCTCAGTTCGGAAGTTGCTCGGAAGAACTGGATGTCGAACCAGCAACAAAGTAAGAAGCTCAGTTCGGAAGATGCTCGGAAGAACTAGAGTTGAACCAGAAGTAGTCAGAAACTCAGAAGCAAGATCGAAGATGCTCAGCGAATGCAGTCGAACCATAAGCTCAGCCTTCGTTACGTCCGAGTAAAATAGTAAAGCATCAGCGCGTCAGATGTTCAGCTTGGCCTTCGGTGCAGACGAGTAAAATGTTAAATCATCAGCTCGACCTTTGGTGCAGTCGAGTAAAATCTTATATAATCAGCTCGACAGAAGTCAGGCTCGGCCTTCGTTGTGGAAGATTAAAGAGTGCTAAAGTCTTAGTTTGAGATTGAATATTTAGCTCGGCTAAGGTCAGTTCGAGATTGAATATTACACTCGACAAAAAGCTCGGATATCATATTTCGGTCGGAGATCACATATCAAGCTCGGCTAAGCTCGGATCTCAAACTTCAGTTCAATCTCGCATATAATGCTCGGCCTGAGCTCGGATGTCAAAGTTGAACTCAAGCTCGAATGCAAAGCTCAGCCAAAGCTCGGATGACTAAGATTGAACTTTATCTCGAATACAAAGCTCGGCCATAGCTCGGACATCAAGGTCAAGCTCAAGCTCGGTTCACACTTGGTCAATGGCTGTGCAAGCATCTTTAAAAAGCACAAGCTCGGTTCTCGTCAAGTTATCTGTAACATCCTACTTTTTATATTTAAGAAATTACTTTAAAAAAAACATTTATTTATGAAAATATTCAGGGATTACAAAAATTTTGACAGAGTTTCCTCTAAAAATCAGACTTTTCCCCGAATAAAAATTAAACCTGTCAGTCCAGAACAGTTTTTAATCCAGTAAAATATAACTTTCAGTTCAAAATATACAATACTATGAAATACTTTAAAACATAACAAAAATAAGGATATACATATAATTCTTCAAATATGCAAAAATGCTTAAAGAGAATAAAATCATTAATTACAATTACATTTACAAAATCTATGTATTACAAAATAGGACCTATGAATGGTTGCTCGAACTTCGTGACCCTTGGGTCACTTATACTAATATACTCTCTACTATGAGTACAACTTTTCTCGGCCTTGACATCTTGTGCCTGAATTCTTGGTGTACCTAATATGTCCACTGTAAGGGTAAGTACTTTGAAATCTAT
The DNA here is from genome assembly GCA_037953625.1 of Crotalaria pallida. NCBI lineage: Eukaryota > Viridiplantae > Streptophyta > Magnoliopsida > Fabales > Fabaceae > Crotalaria > Crotalaria pallida. Next base: position 34,639,762 of record CM075653.1, read on the forward strand.
ATCAAAGAAAACATTCAAAAACAGTAATAAATCATAAATAAGCATATTCATGCACAAACAAAATCAATAACACAATTCAATTAACAATTAACAATTATAACATTCTAACCTTATTCAAATTATAACTATGCATACTTAGAGTATAGTAATTTAATATAATACTATAATGCACAATCACATGGTTATGCTCTGCTAACGTCACACTTAGATGATTTAATTCTCGAATCCGATATTAAACATTTCATTTATTTTTAAACACTTTAACACTTTGATCGGATTCAACGAATTAAAACACCTATAACAATGCATTCACACTTTCCCTTTCACTTTCACATTTTCACTTTAACACTTCACAATTTAACACTTTTAACAATTGGGTAGATTGTGCTTCACATTCTCCCCGAAGGAGGGTTCCTCACACAACGTACCTTAACACTTTTCCCTTTTCAATAACAATATATGTGACATCCCATATTTTTCCTTACGTGCCAAAACGAATTTTGTCAAAATGAACCTTGAGGTTCTGTTTTATAAAGGATTTTCAGACGAGTATTTTACGTGAGTGAAGAAACAAGGTGTTGATTTTTACGGAGTTTTATAAACAAAATATTTTATAGATGAGAAGTGAATGATTTTGTTGAGTTTGGAATAATCTGATTTACAAGAGATGAATTGCGATTTTATTAAAAGATGATTTTTTTTAAATAAATTTCCTCCTGGATTTGATAACTTTGAAAATTCGTATATTCTTAACCGTAACTCGGAAATTTATGATTTTTATATGAAAACGATTGTCTTGAAACGTAGAATTTGAAAATGTAACTTTTGGAATTTTCTGAGTTGATTTACAAAAATTTATTCTTTGAATTTGTGAAGTACGGATTTTGAGAAATATTGATTGTTTAAGGTAGCCAAGAAAACCTCAAATGAATTTGTCTTTTTGGAAATTTCTTATGTGTATGAAAGCTTAGTTTTGAAAATAATTTGGAGGCTATATTTATGTCTATGCATATTTTATGCAGATAATTATTTCACTTTGAGATGGTTTAATCCCTTAATATGAAATGTTTTGTAGAAAATAAAATTATTGTTATGGCATAAAGGTACTATGTGATATGTGTTTGGTTTGATGTGTGCTTGATAAATTATACATGAGAATAATTGTACAAGTATAATCCTTTGGAGATGTTTGCATCATCGTGTGAATTAATGAATATAAGTGAATGTGATTAGGAAATAAAAAGGTGAAGATGTGTATATATGTGTGTATGTGTGCTACGGTTTAATTTGTGTGTATTTGTGTGTAAGCCTAGGATTTTAATTTTGGGACAAGGAGCCTATAGGATAAGTTGGAACCATAAGGAAAATTAAATAAAATAGGATTGGTAGAAAAATTGAAGTAGTAGAGATGATCATGCATGAAGTGACCCTAGTGCCTTAATTTACTCCTCTATGTCCCCTTTGATTTGATCATTAGCATGCAAACTTTATGGACAAAATTACCCCCCTTAGTGTGCATGAACCGAATTTTATGAAGGCCAAAAAGGGAAATCATGAGTTTCCTATATATAGTAGAATCCTTAGTTCATTTTCTTCAATTCATTTTCATTTCTTCATTTCGACACCCAAACACACTTCTAAGGGCTCATCAAACCCTTAGAGAGAAAAAGAGAAAAAGAGAGAAAGAGAGAGAGAGGGTTGGTCGAGAGTGAGAGGAAGAGGAAGAGGAAAACTAGGAGCTTGATCAAGGCTATCTCTTTGAAGATCAAAAGTGTTAGGAGCTAGAAGATCAACCTTTCTTGGTAGGTGATTCGAAGATCAAGAAGGAGATTGTGTTAGTTTAGGTTTTTCTTTTGATTTTGTAATCTTTCTTCTTCTCTTTCTTTGCACGTTTACTTTTATGGCTTGAAAGATGAGTGCATGTGTTGTTTGTACTTGATCATGGACTTTTAAGACTTAAAGAGATTTGGAATATGTAAAACCATGGACTTGATGATTCGGTTATGGCTTGCATGATGAATCTTGATGCTTTTCAAACTAAATCTTAAAGATCTAAAGTGTTGCTTGAGATTTTTGTGAAAATTAAAATAAATTCTTTTGCATGTAAAAATCTCTTGCTAAAACCGTGATCTATGATGTATTTATATGATTATTTGATGAATAAATATATGATTCAAACTTGATTGATAATAAAATTGAGATCTTTGGCCTTGCATGTTGGTTTGATGATGGTCTTGGTTGATTTAAGTGTATGCATGTGATTATCCAAGTTTAATGAGCAAAAAGTTAAGATCTTGAATCTTGCATGTCCATTCTAAGTGAAAAGATCATGTTTTTCTTTGATGCATGTCACGATTTTGAAAAGGAAATCAAAGAAACAAACTTTAAAATGATTTTTGAGTATGAACATGATTTAATCTAAGTGTTTGATCTTGTGCATGTTATATTATTGTGAAGACTATTCGGCCATGCTTGATAAAAATGGGACTCATGCTTTTTTTTATTATTTTGTGAAAAGTTGATGCATGTGTGTCTTAAGGTTAGATTTAATAATTTCAAGTACATGCATGTCATTTTTAGAAGTTTAAAGTATAATCTTGACTCTTGTTTAAAAATAAAGTAGTGAACTTGAGTTTTATTGGGAATCTTTAAGAAAAATCTTGTCTTGATGATGTTAATGCATGTTGATGTGAATGAGTGATGTAGTGTGATGCTTTGAAAAATTTGCCTTGAAAACCTACATGTCTTGATTTGATTATGTGACTCTTGCATGTTGAAAAAGTGAACAAAAAACCTTGTCTTTTGCATGATGATATTCGGCCATGAGGAAGAGGAGTGGAAAATTGTGTTTGATCATCATTTAGGTTGCATGCATGATGAAACTAGTTTAATTAGAAATACATGCATGAAATAATAAAGTTTAAAGAAAAATAAAAATGAAACTTTGAGATGAATTGTGACTTAAATTGTTGTTTTGATTTAAGAAGATGAACTAAAATTGTTAAATTTTCTTCTTGAATGCTCACGGTTTTTAGTCCCAAAAGAAAGAAAATGATTTCATTATTTTATGTTTTTATTTGTGCATCAAATCCTTGCAAGATTATATATGTATGATTCGGCCAATGCATGTTCAAATGGTTGGAAAATGTTCTTCATGAAATGACCCTTAATAATGACCATATTTTTATGTGCATGATGTTATATGTTTGATGAAAATGATGTGTTGATTTCTTTAATCTTTTCGGTTTTTAGAGGTAAAAATGAACAAGTTGATTGAGTTAATTAAAAAGGAATTTTGTGATGATAATTCAATGATTTTAAGGTTTAAAATTTATTAGTGATTAGAAATTGTTGACCATGGGTAATTCGGTCTTTGTTGAGCTAATTAAGAGGTTAATTTTGAATTATTTTCTTAAGAGTAATTGAGTGATCTATAGAGAATTTGATTTGATACATGATTTTTAATGACTCAAAATGTGACTTGCAGTATGTGAGTTGTGAATGCTTTAAAAATTTAATGTGTTGTTTTTATGCTAATTGAGTGTGTTTTGGAAAATTTAGATTTGGATTGGAATTATCTTTGAATTTGTTTGTTAAAATTGTTGGTGAAAAACCTATGTCTGGACTTCAAAAAGAATTGAGAAATGTTTAATTGGAAAGTATGGTTTAAGCAACTTAAACTGATCTGGAATTTTTTAAATGACATCCTCTGATCAGTATTTAATAGTATTGTAAAGTTTGGGATTTAAATAAATCAATTTGATGTGATTCTGGAATTTTATCTTCTTGAGTTCTGAATTTTGTTTAATGATTAAGGATAATGATTTTTGTAACAAATACGTGAATGTTTTAAATTAAGTTTATATTGGGTGGAATGGATTCTATTTTGACAAAGAGAGTATTTTAGAATTGTTTCAAAGTTTTCTCGGAAACATTTTAATTATAGATTTAATCTGTATTTGAAATCTTTTGGATATTGACAATGTGTTTCCAAAAAGGAATGGTTTCAAAGTGTTTTCAAAAACGAATTAATGAATTTCTTGGAATCGTTTCTAACGCATAGGAAAAATGTTTTAGTTCGAGCGACGGACGAAAAGGAAACAAGGTGGGACTAGCGACTGGGAAACCTTGGAAAACTCTCGGAGGCCTACGTCATTTGAGGTGAGAGAAGGACTTTCCCTAAGACGCCGTGGTATTTAGGTTACATATTAAGATGTCCAATCATCTCAAAGATTGGACTCCGATCTCACTAAGCAAGGTAGTGTGATAGCAATTGTTTGTTGGTCTGGCTATCCACACGAACGGCTGAGATTGGTTTGTTGTCTATTGCTTTATATGTTCTTGCTGATTAGTATGATGCCATGTTCTTTAGTTAATTGTATCTGAACTACCTGATTATCTTAGTATGCGAAATGAGTTATTTTCGATTAAGCCATTTTGATATTGTTTGAGAAATTTTGGTATGATTATGAAATGATGTGAATAAAGTCGCGAAGTAATTGGAAGGAGAGATGAATAATAATGAAGGTCCTGAAAGTAATGATGTATCAAGAGAAAGTTGTAAAACCCGTTGGGCCTAAGTCCTTATTGAATAAGGCAGCCTTGTTAAGATGTTAAGAAAAGAAATAGCGTTAAGTGATATGAGAATGAGTGGAAAAGAGTTATGAGCTGAGTTTGAGTAAGAGTAGAGATGCAATGATGATTTTCAAAATTGTGATAAGAAATACCCGAAGAGGCGAATGAAAGTGCTGAAATGATGATGAGAAAGATGCTGATGATGCTGCTGAGCAATAGCTGATGGAAAAGATGCTGATAAGATTCATGAGAAAAGAGATGTGATGCAAGATGTTGTTGTGATTCAAGTTCTGTCATATGTGATTCTTTGGGGAATGGATTTAACGATTAGTGGTCAGGATTCGTTGAAGGGATGCACCAAGGATGAGCCGACCTTAGGATTAAAGTGTTAATTAAAACCCTAAAACACCTTAAAAGACATGGATTAATGCGATGAGTTATGAGTGTGATATCGAAGTAGTGGAGAGGAAGATACCATGGGTATCTGCGGATACTCAGGTGGATATTGCATTAGGGGAGGACAATGACGGTGAAACATCAAGAAGTCTAGAGTACTTTCTAGGCAGAACAAACTCCACATGTGGTATACGAACGTGGTAGGGACTGGGTCCAAAGCCGTGGTAAGTTCTGCACTCGAGACTAGAATAGTATTGTCGCCCCCTAGATTGCAAATCTTGAACAGTGAGAGGGACTGGAACGGGGCTATGAGATTTTGCCACTGTACCCGATTTTTCTACAGTGTGCCTTGATGTTATATGATTTGATTTGATTTGAGACTGTACCCGATTTTCTACAGTTCTCCTGGCTTGGAGCCATTTGATTGTGTAAGAACTACAATCGGTGGGTGAAATAACTAGGAGACACTAGGAGAACACCTAGAAGGGGGGGTTGAATAGGTGTTAGAGAAACCTTGAAAGATTTTCGAAAGAAACGAATCGAAACGATTAAAACAAAATGATTTTTACAAAAATGTACTGATTAATCGATTAACTTCAGTATTAATCGATTAATGCCGAAGCTTACTTTCAAACTAATCGATTAACTAAAGCGTTACTCCATTAATGCCGAAAGCAACTTAAAAATTAATCGATTAACAATCGACTTAATCGATTAATCTGAACAGTATCTGAAAAATCACTTTTCAATCAAATACGAAAATCAATCAATTAACACATAAGATCAGAGATAAAGCAGAATTGATTAACACCAATATTCTTATTGATTACCTAAGTTATGGAAATGATTTTCCCCAAATCAATTTGCACAATTAAGATTCAATTCAATCAATTATGAAAATCTATCTTTTCTAGGTTTTCAACCAAGAACAATATTGAAATGACTTGAATGTAAAGAGTTAAGAGTTTAGAGATACGACACAGTGATTTATCCTGGTTCACTTTCATCCACTTGAAAGCTACATCCAGTCCCCTCTTCAACCAAGAGAGATTCTTCACTATGAGGAATTAGAGTTCTCAAATTACAAGTAAATGCCTCTCAAGACTCCCTTCTTGATAGCCTACAAGAGATACCACACCCTTGCCTTGCAATCCTATTGATGCTCTAATCTAACCTCTAACCTTGCTTGTTGATATCCCCACAACAAGTCTTCCACTTGCTTGATGATGCCACACACCAAGACTTCCAATTGCTTGATTCACAACCAAGACTTCCAAATGCTTGTTTGCTTGATTCACAACCAAGACTTCCTTTGTTGTAGATAGCTTGCCTTCTTTGCAATGATTACAACTCAAATGAAAAACAAAATAACAATCCTATGAATCTCTTTCAATAGCTATGAAAATATCAACATAAGAGATTTAAAGATTCTTGATCAAAGAATGTAAAAGTTGAAAGCTTTGATCTATGAAAGTGAGAGAGAATAGAGTGGCTTGATTCTTTGTAAAAATGAATATCAAAATGATGTATATTTTGTAATAATGATTCACAAAGGTTAGGAAAAAGTTTATATAGAATACCCAAAAGTTAGAAAACAATAGAATTTGATTTTGCCTTGAAAAGCTTATTTTAAAAACTGATTCTGCACGTGTTAATCGATTAACACATGACTTAATCGATTAACCACTGTAACATGTGTGTTAATCGATTAACCCTAACTCATTAATCAATTAGTCACTGCTAAATTCAATTAAAAACTTGTTTTCTTAAAACTAAACCTTTCCTTTCAAACCTTTAAGCCACCTATTGATTTTAGGTTAAGTGAATACTCAAATTATGATATAATCATGACCTTGATAGAGATTCACTACCCTCTAATGACTCTACCCAAACTCATTAAAATAAAAGACTTGAGAGGCTAAATATATTACAATAAAATACAAACTAAGTCTTCATGAGCTTGCTCTCTCTTCATCATTTGTTGTTTGTTGTTGATTGATGAACTTCTTCATACTTGAGCTTGATCACAAACACTTGTAGCTTGTTCAAAACCTTTGTCATTATCAAAACCTTCTCACTGGATCTAACAGATTGTTGAGACAGCTGTCGAGCCCGCGTGGTAAAGGTCCTGTACTCCTGTTTGCTTCCGACTAGGTTGGGTGCATGACCGAGGAGATGTAGACGTGTGTGCTAACTGAATTTCCTCAGTGATGGTTTTCCCCACATCATTGAGTGAACCGAAATGATAAGACTTAACAGATTGAAATGTTCAAAAGAAAAGTACAATAATGATATTAAGCGTTGAGTAAAAATTCATGAGACAAGTATGAGAAACGATCTCTAGAATAATTGATAAGTCTGGAGATAATGATTAACAAAAGAATTGATAAGATTTGTAAAAGTTACATGAGAAAAATATTGAGAATGTTATTATGAAAGATCGAGCATGAGTTTATGAGTAGTTATATGATGATGATGATCATGTTGTTATTATGAATTGCATGATGTCTATTATTTTGTCTTAATATTTGCCTATTGTAATTCCACACAGTCGACATTTATTGTTTTGGGTAGCTCACTCTCTCTTGTACTTCTGCTTTGTATTGGAAAAATTTGTATGATCCTTAGATGGACAACATTGCAAGATTCCAGCTCATTCGGGAGATAGGAGCATCTCCATGGAAAGGAGATAATATAACCATGTCCGCCTATTTCATAGTGTACATAGAGATGAAACGGCGAAGAAAAGAGATCATATAGAGGCTTTTAGCTCGCGAGATGGAAGAGGAGAAATCACAGGATAATTCTGTGGAAGAAACCCCTGAGGTGACGGACGACGATGATTGCGATCTGTGGTCTGAGGCCTGTGAATTCAATGCTCCTAATTATGTGGATTATGTTTTGATGATGACAAAATAATTAGCAAATCATGCCTTGAAGATATTGCAACATCAACATCAACAAGAAGTCAAGAAAAGAAGACAAGTGCCCAATCATTCTCAATCAAATATTAATTGTAAATTTCTAATTTATGTTGAGAGTGGTTGAGAGTGGGTAGAAATAGTTAGTCTCTTCTAGGAATAAATTTTTATATGTTTATTAAGTTGAGATTGACCAAAAATTAATACTTGAGAGGAAAAATAAAATTGAAAAATAATTTTTCCCATATCTGATCAAAATACTCGAGTATTTTGATAAAGACTCGAGTATATACTCGAGTATTTATAGAAAAACTCGAGTATTTGTGCCAGGTCAGCAAATATGACCGTTAGTCTGGTTCGTGCACCAATTCACTCGTGACCGACCAAAAAGACTCGAGTATTTACCAAAAGACTCGAGTATTTTTGTCCAGTCAGCAAAAATGAACGTTGGAGAGACTCAAAAACCCAATTGAGGGCATTTGAGTCTCATCCAACCCCAAGAGAGAATTCAGAACCTGATTGTAAAATTTCTCTTTGAATTTGTGCAAGAACAAACAAGACAACAAGATCATATTGATTCAAGCTTTCTTAATTTCCTCTTCTCAAGTGTTAATTCCCAAAAAGCTCAACTTCTCACTCATATTGTCATTTTATTTCAAGTTGAGTTTTAGGCCTCAATTCTTACATTGAGCTGTGCTTATTTGTGCTAATCCATTGTGAGATTAGTAATACACATACAAAAAGCTTGATTATTCAAAGTCTTGGATTGTTCCCAAGCAAACCCTAAGTGGCTTAGGGTGTTGGAAGTCTTGAGAGGTTCTCAAGCACAAGACTAGGAGGTTCCTAGCCCGGTGGAGTTTCTTGAAGGGAGTTCAAGGAAGCTTTGTGAAGAGTTCTTCAATCACCGGAATCAAATTGGGGTAGAAATCAAGAGTTTGGTACACTCTTGAAAGGGTTAGGTTGAGTGAGGCCATTCTCAAGCAATCCTTTGTAATTTCTAACAATTTGATTATTAGTAGAAACTCCTAAGTGATTAGGAGGACTGGATGTAGCTCATTGTTGGAGTGAACCAGGATAAAATTGCTTGAGTGTTGGTTTATTGCTTTTAATCTACTTTCTAGCTCAATAGACTTAAGTCATTTCAATCAATTAGGATTTATACAATTAGGTAGCAAGTTCAAGGAATCTTTGTGTTTAAAAGTTATTTAGATTGCTTGCTATTCTGTTGGATAAGTTCCTGTTTATTATTGAATTGATTTGAGTTAAATTGCTGAATTTTCGTTTCTGGTTTTTCTGCTATCTGATAGTAAAAACTCGAGTATTTCAGAAAAGACTCGAGTTGTTCATCACTGAAAAACTCGAGTATTTCACAAAAGACTCGAGTCTTTTGTGTCTGATTCCAGAAAATTCAGTCTTAGCTCCATTCTTCAATTATCAATCGAAATATTTGGTATTAGTGCTTCAAAATACTATTCACCCCCCCTCTAGTATTTGCTTAGCCCGCTTGTTGGTTTCCAACAAGTGGTATCAGAGCTCGGTCGAAAGATCGAGTGTAACAACTTTTTCGAAAAAGATCCTTTTGGAAACTAAATGGGCTCTAGCAATAACTTTGGTGGAGAAGGAGCTTCAATAAACCGTCCTCCACTATTTAATGGTGAAGGATATGTTTATTGGAAAACTCGCATGAAAGTTTTTATTGAAGCAATTGATATGGATATTTGGGATGCAATTGAAAATGGTCCTTTCATTCCCAAAAAGAAAATAAATGATGAAATTGTTGAAATTCCAAGGAGTAGTTGGAATGATGATGAAAAGAGAAAAGTTTCATTTGATTTAAAAGCTAAAAACATCATCTTTTCGGCCTTATCCCATGATGAATTTTATAGAGTTTCCCAATGTAAATCGGCAAAAGAAATGTGGGATACTTTGCAAGTCACACATGAGGGAACAAGTGAGGTTAGAGATGCAAGATTGAATTCTCTAACTCACGAATATGAATTGTTCCACATGTTGCCAAATGAAACCATTGGTGACTTGCAAAGGCGATTCTCTCACATTGTTAATCATTTGATTTCCTTGGGAAAAGTATTTCGCAATGGTGAAACTACTAACAAAATTCTAAGATGTCTTGATAGGAGTTGGCAACCCAAGGTAACCGCCATCAAGGAATCTAGAGACATAAATAGCATGGACTTAGCCACTTTGTTTGGCAAACTCCAAGAGCATGAGATGGAGCTTACAAGACTTGGGATGCATGAGGAATCGGACAAAAAGAAAAAGGGCATAGCACTCAAAGCTTCAACTAAAGCTACAAAAGAAGTTGAAGAATGCTCTACAAGTGGAGATTCCGATGGTGAACCAAATCAAGAAGAATTTGGGATGTTTGCGAAAAGATTCAACAAATTTTTCAAAGGGAAGAAAGGTGGATCTTCATCCAATTTTAAGAGAACCAAAGACTCCAAACAAAGAGAAAAGAGTACCAATGATGGAGTTAAGTGTCATGAATGTGGAGGGGTTGGTCACATAAGAATGGAATGTGCCACATTCTTGAAGAAGAATGACAAGAAGACCCAAGAGACCAAAGGGAAGCGTGCATACATTGTTTGGGATGCACCGGAAAAGAGCAATGAATCATCTTCAAGTAGCTCCGGTGATGAAAATGCAAACCTTTGTCTCATGGCCAAGAACAATCATGAGTCCTCATCAAAAGCTAATCATGGCATGAGTGAAAGTGATGATGAGGTAACCTCTAGCTCTTCTTGTTCATCTTCAAACTCCATTTCATATGATGATTTGCAAGAAGCTTACAATGAAATGTTAATTCAATTTAAAAGGCTTGCTAAAATTAATAAGGAAAAAGGAAAGAAAATTTTGGAGTTTCAACATGAAATTGATGAATTGCAAAAATCTATAAATGAGTTGAAACTTCAAAATGAATCCTTGGAACTTATTAATTCTAGTCATCAAAGTGATTGTGCAAATCATGAGGAAATTATCACTTCATGTGAGAGATGTGATGATCTTGAAAAAGAAGTGAAAGAGTTGAAAAACAAACTCACAATCTCACATAGTGATAGAAACCTCAACCGGTTGTTGAACTCTCAAAGACATAATCACAACAAAACCGGTTTAGGATATGTTCATAAAAAGGACAAAAAGTACAAGGTGGTTGGAACATTTTCTAAGAAAAACTCATCAAAGAGACCAACTTGTACTTATTGTGGAAAAGTTGGACATATCAACATTGAGTGCCATATTAAGAAGTTTGAAATGAATAAGGGCACTTATATGTGGATTAAGAAGGGAGAAAGTCCCAACACTAACCCTAAGGGACCCAACATTGTTTGGGTACCCAAAGTGAAAAAGTGATTTCATTTTGTAGGTGTGTCTTCGAACGGGAAAACAATTGTGGTATCTTGATAGTGGATGTTCGAAGCACATGACGGGAGATAAGCGGCACTTCATTGAGCTTACTCCAAAGGAAAAGGGTTATGTCACTTATGGGGACAACAACAAAGGCAAAATCCTTGGTATTGGTAAAATCGGAAACTCTTCAAACTTGATTATTGATAATGTGCTCTATGTTCAAGGATTAGAACATAATCTCTTGAGCATAAGCCAATTATGTGATGTTGGTAATCATGTAGTTTTTACCTCTACCCATTGCCTCATTAAAAGTGACAAAGATGAATCAATCAAATTTGTTGGTAGAAGGTCAAATAATACTTACTTAGTTGATTTGAACAAAGTCACTTCTTTGGTCTCTACTTGTTTAGTGAGCAAATAAAATGACACTTGGTTATGGCATCGTAGGACCGCCCATATTAATGTAAACCAATTGAAGAAAATACAATCTAAAGATCTAGTAGTTGGTTTACCAAAGCTAAATTTTTCTATTGAAGGTGTTTGTTCTCCTTGCAAGAAATGTAAACAAACTAAAAACACCTTTGGATCAAAAATGGTGATGTCCACATCAAGGCCATTAGAAATGCTTCATATGGACTTGTTTGGACCATCACAAGTAAAAAGCTTTGGTGGCAACTATTATGCATTGGTAATTGTTGATGACTTCTCTAGGTTTACATGGACTTTATTCTTATCTACTAAGAGTGAGACCTACAAATCTTTTAAACATCATGTCAAACTTTTGCAAAACCAAGTAAATCAAAAAGTAATTATTATTCGTACCGATCATGGTGGAGAATTTGAAAACCACAAATTTGATAGATTTTGTGCTAAAAATGGTATTGAGCACCAATTCTCCGCACCAAGAACTCCGGAACAAAACGGAGTGGTAGAGCGGAAAAATAGGGTGCTAGAGGAACTTGCTAGAACCATGCTAAATGATTCTAGAGTACCTCAATATTTTTGGGCCGATGCCGTCAATACGGCTTGTTATGTTTTAAATCGTATTTTGATAAGGCCCTCTTTGAATAAAACCCCCTATGAACTTTACAAGGGAAGAAAGCCAAATATATCTCATTTTCATGTCTTCGGATGCCATGTTTTTGTTTAAATAATGGAAAAGAACACATTGGCAAGTTTGATTCCAAATCCGATGAAGGCATATTTTTAGGCTATTCTTCTCATAGTAAAGCTTATAGAATTTTCAATAAAAGAACTTTAACTATTGAGGAATCAATTCATGTGGTTTTTAATGAGTCTTCAAAAGAAGATAGTGTTTTATGTGATGCTAGTGAAGATGGCATTGTCTTTTCAAAAGAAGAAAAAGAGAGAGAGAATTCAAAAGTTGATGAAGGAGAAGTAAGGGAAGAACTTCCTCCAACTTGGAAATCGGTCAAGGCTCATCCTATAGACAAAGTCATAGGAGATATGTCAAAGGGAGTACTTACTCGTAGGTCTATTCAAAACATTTGCCACTATGTCTCATTTGTTTCTCAAATTGAACCCGATTCAATTAAAAAGGCCATTGAGGATGATCATTGGGTTCTTGCTATGCAAGAAGAATTAAACCAATTTGAAAGAAATGAAGTTTGGGATCTAGTCCCTAAACCCGATGATCATACCATAATTGGTACTAAATGGATTTATAGAAACAAACTTGATGAATCCGGGTTGATTATAAGAAACAAAGCTAGACTAGTAGCTCAAGGGTACAACCAAGAGGAAGGTATCGATTATGATGAGACCTTTGCTCCGGTTGCACGTCTTGAAGCAATCCGAATTTTACTTGCTTATGCTTCAATCATGAAATTCACTTTATATCAAATGGATGTTAAAAGTGCTTTCTGGAATGGGTTTATAAATGAAGAAGTGTATGTCAAACAACCCCCCGGTTTTGAAAATAGTGAATTTCCAAACCATGTTTATAAATTGAAAAAGGCACTCTATGGATTGAAACAAGCTCCTAGAGCTTGGTATGATCGATTGAGTTCCTTTCTATTAGAAAACAAGTTTCAAAGAGGGAAGGTTGATAATACATTATTTATTTATAAAACCAAGGATGACATTTTGTTAGTACAAATCTATGTTGATGATATCATTTTCGGTGCTACTAACGTGTCTCTTTGTAGAAAGTTTTCAAATTTGATGAAAAAGGAATTTGAAATGTCAATGATGGGAGAACTCAAGTTCTTCCTAGGCTTACAAATAAAGCAAGTCAAGGAGGGGATATTTGTGCATCAGGGGAAATATTGCAAAGAACTCCTTGAAAAATTCGGATTGGACAAGTGCAAGGAAGCCTACACTCCAATGAGCACATCATGCTACCTAGACAAGGATGAACAAGGTACACCGGTTGATGTTAGTAAGTATAGGGGTATGATAGGTAGTCTCCTATATCTCACTGCATCTAGACCGGATATTATGTTTAGTGTATGCATGTGTGCTAGATTTCAAGCTAATCCTAAAGAATCTCACCTATCCGCAGTTAAACATATATTTAAGTATCTAAAAGGAACAATTAACACTGGTTTATGGTATCCTGCTGATGCCAATCTTAGTCTAGTTGGTTACTCGGATTCCGACTTCGCCGGATGCAAGCTTGATCGCAAAAGCACCAGTGGTACTTGCCATTTCTTGGGAAGTTCATTGGTGTCATGGTTTTCTAAAAAGCAAGCTTGTGTCGCTCTTTCTACCGCCGAAGCGGAATATATCGCAGCCGGTAGTTGTTGTGCTCAACTGTTATGGATGAAACAACAATTATCGGATTTTGGTTTGAAACTTGAAAATATTCCGATTAGATGCGATAACACGAGTGCAATCAATTTGACTAAGAATCCGGTGTATCACTCAAGAACTAAACACATTGAAATAAGACATCATTTTTTAAGAGATCATGTACAAAAGGGTGATTGCACAATTGAATTTGTTAGTACCACAAATCAATTAGCTGACATTTTTACAAAACCTCTACCAAGGGACACCTTTTATCATATTAGGAGAGAACTTGGTATTTTAGATGAAGCTAATATAGGCTAATTGCATTGTGTGTCATTTTTGGAAAATCACCATATTAGTCTTACTCTAATGTGTTATTGATTCTTAGTTAAATTGTCCTTGATGATATTTGAAATTGTATATGTTAATTGTGTGTGATTCTGTACTGTATTCCAAGTTGGTAGTGAAGCATTTGTGGTTGATTTGTGTTTGGTCTTTTAAAACTGAGTTTTTACTTTCTGTTCTGTCAAAATACTCGAGTTTTTCCAAAAAAAACTCGAGTATTTTAATTCAAAATTAAATCAGTTTTAAATTGAAAAAGTTTTTAATCAGGGTCTGATAAAAATACTCGAGTGTTTCTCAAAACACTCGAGTCTTTATTAAAATACTCGAGTGTTTTTCAAAACACTCGAGTCTTTCGAAACCCCCAATTTTTGAACTTTCAGACCAAACTCGAGTATTTTCCAAAAACTCGAGTATTTTGCGTTTTCCTGAAAATTGAACTTTCGGACCAAACTCGAGGTTTTCAGTTTTTACTCGAGTTTTCTGGGGAAATCTGGGCTGAGTCACGACCGACTCGAGTATATTTTCAAAAACTCGAGTATATCCTAAAGAACAACTCGAGTATTTATGAATATACTCGAGTATTTTGAACTGTTTATATATACTCTTAGACTCGAGTTTTTGCGACCCTCTTCTCTCTCGGTTTTCTCATATCTCTCTCCTCAAAACTCAGATTTTCCTCAAAGTTTTGTCAAATCTTACTAGTTTTTCATCCTCTAAACTCTTCTCTCGGTTTTATTCTCCTCCAGATGCTCCAGCTCCTTCGATGTTTTGATGATGTTGACCTTTGCAGTCTATCTTAGTTTTCATTCTGTTTTTATCATATTGGTCTTTGTTACATTTTCTGTATTTTGAGAACTTGGTGTTTTGCGACTTTGGGTTTATTATTGCACCTTTGATTTGGACCTTTTATGATGTTTTTATGTTAATGACTTTGGTCTTCATTATGATGTTTGTGCAAAGCTTCAGGGGGAGCTCTTTATCGTTATTATATCTCCGTTTTATTTGCATAGTTGGTTATGGGGTTTTCCGATTATGCACCTCTCCTCCCTTGATCTTTTTCCTAAATTGTTACATCTTTTTTGGCGTATGACAAAAAGGGGGAGAGATATTATACACTTGTCTTGATATTGTTGCACCTAAAATTCTCTAATTATGGTATATACTCTGATAATTGTTAAATACTCTAATACCATAGGCTTGGTGCTAAAATTAAATTGTCATAACATCTTGCACAAGCTGAATTTTTAGATAGGTGAAAAGTATCATATAGTGAGGGGGAGTTGCATCTCCAAGTGGATCAAGCTTAACAAATGGATCAAGTGTTAATTATTTTGTCATCACCAAAAAGGGGGAGATTGTGAATTCAATGCTCCTAATTATGTGGATTATGTTTTGATGATGACAAAATAATTAGCAAATCATGCCTTGAAGATATTGCAACATCAACATCAACAAGAAGTCAAGAAAAGAAGACAAGTGCCCAATCATTCTCAATCAAATATTAATTGTAAATTTCTAATTTATGTTGAGAGTGGTTGAGAGTGGGTAGAAATAGTTAGTCTCTTCTAGGAATAAATTTTTATATGTTTATTAAGTTGAGATTGACCAAAAATTAATACTTGAGAGGAAAAATAAAATTGAAAAATAATTTTTCCCATATCTGATCAAAATACTCGAGTATTTTGATAAAGACTCGAGTATATACTCGAGTATTTATAGAAAAACTCGAGTATTTGTGCCAGGTCAGCAAATATGACCGTTAGTCTGGTTCGTGCACCAATTCACTCGTGACCGACCAAAAAGACTCGAGTATTTACCAAAAGACTCGAGTATTTTTGTCCAGTCAGCAAAAATGAACGTTGGAGAGACTCAAAAACCCAATTGAGGGCATTTGAGTCTCATCCAACCCCAAGAGAGAATTCAGAACCTGATTGTAAAATTTCTCTTTGAATTTGTGCAAGAACAAACAAGACAACAAGATCATATTGATTCAAGCTTTCTTAATTTCCTCTTCTCAAGTGTTAATTCCCAAAAAGCTCAACTTCTCACTCATATTGTCATTTTATTTCAAGTTGAGTTTTAGGCCTCAATTCTTACATTGAGCTGTGCTTATTTGTGCTAATCCATTGTGAGATTAGTAATACACATACAAAAAGCTTGATTATTCAAAGTCTTGGATTGTTCCCAAGCAAACCCTAAGTGGCTTAGGGTGTTGGAAGTCTTGAGAGGTTCTCAAGCACAAGACTAGGAGGTTCCTAGCCCGGTGGAGTTTCTTGAAGGGAGTTCAAGGAAGCTTTGTGAAGAGTTCTTCAATCACCGGAATCAAATTGGGGTAGAAATCAAGAGTTTGGTACACTCTTGAAAGGGTTAGGTTGAGTGAGGCCATTCTCAAGCAATCCTTTGTAATTTCTAACAATTTGATTATTAGTAGAAACTCCTAAGTGATTAGGAGGACTGGATGTAGCTCATTGTTGGAGTGAACCAGGATAAAATTGCTTGAGTGTTGGTTTATTGCTTTTAATCTACTTTCTAGCTCAATAGACTTAAGTCATTTCAATCAATTAGGATTTATACAATTAGGTAGCAAGTTCAAGGAATCTTTGTGTTTAAAAGTTATTTAGATTGCTTGCTATTCTGTTGGATAAGTTCCTGTTTATTATTGAATTGATTTGAGTTAAATTGCTGAATTTTCGTTTCTGGTTTTTCTGCTATCTGA
Organism: Crotalaria pallida; assembly: GCA_037953625.1. Taxonomy (NCBI): domain Eukaryota; kingdom Viridiplantae; phylum Streptophyta; class Magnoliopsida; order Fabales; family Fabaceae; genus Crotalaria; species Crotalaria pallida. The sequence goes on from CM075653.1 coordinate 34,656,835, forward strand.
TAGTAAAAACTCGAGTATTTCAGAAAAGACTCGAGTTGTTCATCACTTAAAAACTCGAGTATTTCACAAAAGACTCGAGTCTTTTGTGTCTGATTCCAGAAAATTCAGTCTTAGCTCCATTCTTCAATTATCAATCGAAATATTTGGTATTAGTGCTTCAAAATACTATTCACCCCCCTCTAGTATTTGCTTAGCCCGCTTGTTGGTTTCCAACAAGGCCGACACGGAGGAGTGTCTCAGTGACGAGGATTGGTACCCGGGCCCTGAGGATCTTCCGACGGATGAAGATGATTGAGAGTTCGACCTGCCGAGACTCAGAGTTAGGTGGCAAGTCTTAGTATATATGACTAGAGGATAGGTAATCCCCCAGAGTAATGTATTCCATTGCAAGTTCTTAGTTGCCATAGCCTTATCACACTGTACCCCGACTAAAGTTTTATTCAGTACTGATGTTTTGAAACAAGTGAATGGGCCGTTGTATTTAAATGATGTTTTGATGGACAAGTTTCAAGGTGCGGTGTTTTGTGACATCTCGGTTTGGAACTTGAAAGATTTTATGCAACGTGAGAACACGGGTTTTAATAGTAATCAAGTTTTGAAAACTTAAATGTTCTCATGTCTATGTTATACATGTTTTAAAAAAAAAATTTTGGCCCAAATTTTCACTATATTTAATTTAAGTAATTGTGGTTTCAAGTTGCCGAATCGGGGTGTTACAATATACAACCCTCACATACACCCTCCACTCTGGGGAAAAACTGACCAGGAGTAAGCATTTCTCAACCGAAGTACTTCACCCCTTTAGGGTTCGTCATACCGCACTTCACCCCTCTAGGGTTCGTCATGCTTGCTTGCACAGTACTTCACCCCTCTAGGGTTCGTCATACAATTTGGATTGATTCGCCCAAATTGGCTTTAGCAGAAATCATCCTCGACTGGCCAAAACGAGCCAAAGTAATGGAATTACTATGGTTTGCGTAGAACCAATCCCCAATACGGGAAGCAAACCCGTATCCTTTGCAGGATCAAAGTTCTCCATAATAATTCCAGTAATTTACTTTTGCCCTCATCAATCATAAAACGACGTGTGTTTTTCCCCTACTTCTAACGTCCACCTTTACACCATGCATGATCCAATATTCTACGTATTTCTCAATTGAATTCAAAGCCCTTTTTGTTCTTTAGAAAATATCATTACTTTGGTTTAAACCCAATTGAGAAAGACTTGACCCTATTTGATGCATAACTATATGAATGTCATTTTATACTATATAAACATATCATTTACACTTACAACAATTATAATTACAAGTACAATAACAATTTCTAAACAATTAACATAAAGCACACGTAAAGAATAGTCATTAATCTTAGGGTTTCTATATTAACACTACCCTCCTAACCTTAAACATAACCAATCAACTAAATATACCCAATTATAACTCTATTACTATAATTGGACCCATTCTCTAATACTAAACCCAAAGTACACCCCTTACCTCTTGGAGAGAAGAGGAGAAGATGAGGAATTGAGGGAGCATCAACACCAACTCTAATCCAAGCTCCTAAGTTCTTCCTCTCTTGATTCCTATGACTCCCCAAGCTCCTTGGATGGAATTAGGACTCCACTTGATCAATTGCACAATTTGGGGGCTTAGGGATAATTTGGGGGTTTGTGAAATAGAGAAGAAATTGAGAATTGAAAGAGGGAAAACCATGTAGAATGAGTGGGGAAATGATTTATGGAACCAATTTGATAAGACTTTGGGTGGATTCATGCAATTGAGAAATCTAGGGTTGAAGGAGAAGGAAAATCGTGGAAGAGGAGAGAGAGAGACCAAGTGAAAAATGAGTTCAATCAACGTGTTTTTAGGCTGATATAGCAGTGGTTAATCGAGTGGTTAATCGATTAACACTTGACAGTTGCACATGATTAATCGATTAACCTTGCCCCTTAATCGATTAGCGCCTGAATGTGGCTAAAAATGTAATCGATTAAGCCACTCATTAATCGAGTAGTGGCTGAATGTTGCATAAAATCTAATAGATTAACACTCCCATTAATCGATTAACTGGGTTAGTTCACCATTCCTATGCACTTAAAATCGTCATAACTTCTTCGTTAACCGTCGGATCTTGCTCAAATTTGAAAGCAAGCTTCCTAATATGTCCAACTTCATATCCAACGGTGGAATTTGGGTTTAGAGCTATGGATCTTCTATTCTTAATTTTCTAAAGTCCTATGCTCCTAGTTCTTAAATAACCTTTCCAAACCACAAGTTTAACCTAACATATTCCTTTCTCTTCCCTCTAAACCTATTCTAACCTATTTCTACCTCATACAAACCTACTCTTAGCTAAATACCACGTTCTAAACACCTAAGAACATACTAATTTACGTCTAATAACTATTCTAAACGAACATCGGAAATTGGGGATGTTACATTATCCGTTGTGGAAGCTCAGTCCAACTGGAAGCTCGGAGCTCGCAAATCATCTGAATCTGTCCATAAAGGGATTGACAATAAATGAAAGATCTGATTCAAAATTAAACCAAATCAGAATATGACTGTTGGAGAGGGAACCTCGTCAGCATTAATTAATCACGTGGTGATTTTTATTCCTCCCTGATTCTTGGGGATTTTCGTGAATAAAAGCTGATTGCCTCCTCCAACATCACAGAGAACCTGGAACAAGAAATCAGAATCTGAAACACTCATTCTCTTTGCCAATCCTTTCAAAAGTCTAAAACTTAGTTGCTATTCACACTGTCACATTCATATGTGACTAAGTTCAGTTTTGGAGCCACACATCATTACTGTTACTGTTTACTAGAGAAGTCTTAGGAGGTTCCTAAGCAGAAGTCGAAGAGGTTCTTCGTCCGGTGGAGCTACTTGAAGGTTTCAAGGAGGCTTTGGAAGAGGTTCTTCCTACCGGTATCAAATTGGGTAGAATCCAAGAGTTTGGTACTCTATTGGAAGAGTTAGGTTGAGTGAGGTTCATTCAATAGTTCCCGTGTAATTCTATCAATTTGATTTTAATTAAAAGCTCCCAAAGGTTTAGGAAGGACTGGATGTAGCTCTAAAGTGGGTAAGAGTGAACCAGTATAAAAATTCATGTGCCTCTTCTTTTATCGCTTTCTCTTTACTGCTTTCTGCACTTTATCTGTTTACTGCATTGTTCGAGTATTTTGCACTTTCCGAGCATTTTAGTAGGTCTGGCCGAACCTCATATTGGTTGATTTGTGTTTGCTAAGATTCCGTTGCAAAACTGGTTTTTGTGTGTTGCAGGTTGGATAATCGGTGGTCAGCCTATATAACTGATTATCTCATTCTGCTCGGCACTAAATCCAACTATTTTATAAAAACAGCAAACATCATTTTAATCTATTTCAATTATATCCGAGAAATTGCTATCACTGCTTCAAACTACTATTCACCCCCTAGAGATTGTTAGGCCGATTGTTGGTTTCCAATAACTTTGTGAGATTCCAAGTTCTCTGCCTCAAGTACACGAGTTAGAGAACTGTTGTGCTAACCTTCGGAGCAAGAACCGGTTGGTATAGTTGCACCTCGACTATCCGAAAATCTTGTTTTTAAGGCAGTGGATTTTACCACGACACAACTATCTTCAACTTATTTTTCTAACAAGCCCTATATATACAATACAGGTCTGATAGCTTATAAGTGTATTAAAGATCTCACATAGTGTGTCATGAACAAATGAACAAATGGACAAATGCGTTAAGGATAATAATTTATGCAGAAAAGCATCCATATTTGCTCATATTTCACATTGTACAATAAGTTAATTTATGCTAGAAGGTGATTTTTGGGGTCGTTCACGTTCAATTGATATCTTCCTCCGATCCTTCTTACTTGCGTCACTAGTGTCCAACCTGCATAGTAAGTTATTCCCCTATGTTACGTATATCATAAGTAATCCATGCGTGATATAAAAAACAAATTAAAAGTAACTTTATTATTAATAAATATATAAATAAATCGAGCAAGAAAACTTTTGTGTTATTTGTAATTATTTTACTTAAAAATCTCTGATGTGACATTTAAAAATATGCACATAAGATTTTGTTATTATAAAAAAAATAACATGACAACTTTTAAAGTCATATATGACAATTCGGTGCTTTATGTTTTTTAGGTAAGAACAAAATTACTTTAAATGGTCATATATATTTGAATTTGTTATACATTTGATGAAATAAGTAGAATTATTTTAGTAACATAATTCCACTACATTTTAGAATTTGTTTTGTATGACAATTTGTAATGCATATGGTGTCACTTCACAGTTTACGAACTTGAAGAGCCAACTGAATTTGTAAAGTGACATCGTGTATGACATGCTCCTTAACATAAAATCTTTAAGAAAATCTTTAACTTGTATCAAGTAAAGCGGTTAAATCAATCAATCGGTAGCATAAATATTTGATATACTGGTTCAAATTTGCTCATATACTAATACTATTTATAAGAAGTCATGAAACATTAATTATTTTTTTCCTTCTAATAAAGGCATTTTTTAAAATTTGCTCATATATCAATACTATTTATACTAATAATATTAATGGAATTGACTAATTTAAAAAGTGTCTCATAAATAGGATTCAAAAAAGTTTTTAAAAAAATCTTATATTTTAAGGATTGAAGGTAGTAAAACTAGTTAAGAAGGTTATAATTTGACTAAAATTACCTTAGTCTTGTTTAATTGTAGATTTTTAAATAAGCCCAAACATTAAAGATTTTTATTTGATAAGTTAAAAGAAGTATCTTATAATTTCGTTTGGTATAACAAATTGAAAATAAAGATGAACTAAAATCTTAAAAGATGATCAATTGAATTGAAATTATTTATTAAAATTAACTAATAAGCTAGTTAATATGTGTAAAATAATATAAAAGGAGATGACCACATATCCATGTATATAATAATGATGATGTCACATAGTTTAGGAAAAATATTATGTTTGGTATGTAACATCTCGAAAGGACCTATAAACTACATAATAAGCTTCTATAAAAAAATAAATAAATAAGGTAGTCAAGTTTTAAAGAGATTCGTTTTTATTTTTTTTTAAATCTAATTGTAGCCTTGATTTAATAAGTTACGTCAATAAAAGTAGCTTATAATTTTAATTGACATAACTAATTGACAAGCTAATAACTAAAAAATTATACATTAATTGATATTTAAATTAATACATGTCAAATAACCAAAATTACATATATAGAGGCTTAAATAAGTTTTGGATCCCTTTTGATAGGGTTGATTATGCACATGGTTGGCATGTGTTAATTAGTGGTGCAGTTAGCTAGGACATGGCAACGCTCAAGTGACTAGATACCATTAGCCACAACATCACATACCTACTAAAACTAGCTTAGGAAAATTAATTTAAAATTGTGGAACTTTACGATGAATAAATTAGAAAAAAGTTTTCTAGGAATTAATCATAAATTTAGTCATATTTACGGGGACCAAAAACTTATATAAGCATATGTTAAATAAAAAAAATATAAAATTAATGAGCGGGTAACCTTTTTTTCTTTGTGCTTATATTAACGAAATACTTGAAGTGTTATGAAGGTTGTCAATTTTAGGAACCAATGATAAAAAATTCAACAAAGCTTAATTTATAAGAAAATTTACTTCCACTAGGTTGTAAAATATAAGTTTTTTATGTTAATAGATCATTTAAATAATCTCCTTAAAATAACACCTCTACTTCCTTTTTTTTAAAATAAAAACCAACTTAAGTAGCTTATAAGCTAACTAATCGGCTTATTAAAGACTCTTTGTGGCTAATAAAATTAAACTTTTTATAAAGTTTACACTTATATAAATATCAGTTAATGTAACAGCCCGATTTTCGAAAACCAAAACAACTGACTTTTATTTATTAATGTTGCAAAAATGAGGCCAATTTTTTGGGAAATTTTTTTTTTGTGTGTAAAACATTGTTGAAGGGTTTGAAAGCGATCTTGAAAAGTTATTAATGTCCTTCAACCTTCTCTTTCGAAAATCGAGTTGTTACTTAAAACCACAACTCATTCACCTTGTTTTCCGAAAACATTTTATTAAGAAACACTTCGGTTTCAATTTAAATACTTCCAATCATTCCTTCAAAAGAACTCAAAACACGTTTCATAAAAGAGTGTCCTTACATTCCATAAAAGTCAGGCATGCTTCAAATTAATTGAAGTACAACAATAGTTCATCACTTAGGTAATCCTGAATATAAAATACGAACAACAACTTATTCTAATTCCACTACTGGCTCCCTTTTCCTATCAAAGATGATCGGATCCAGCTTCCTTATCTTCTTTGCTGGTGCCTTTGTACCGGAGGTTGATGCGGCCTCACTGGTTGACTCTACTTCAGAATTCGGTTTAAGCTCCACTCCGAACAGCTTCACAGGGTTCTCTTTCTTTGTATCCCGAGATGGTGGTTTAGAATTATGTCCCACAAAGGATACGCTTCCTGAACACGAGCTCGTTGTCTTTCCTCCTAGCTTATGCTCCGGGTCTGCGATCACCAACTGAGCATGTCCAGTCCATACCCATCCGTAACGCGTAGCTTTCCATCCATTCCCTTCACGAAGCCAAGTAGAGATTTCCAAACGACGATCCATCTGCCCGTTGGGATATCAGCAACACCAATGTACCAACGAACAGGAGAGAGTAAGCGATCCGGACGGCGTAGCGTCGACGTTGTGGAATTACGGTAGGCAAGATATAGGACACACGCACAATATATATAACACACATACAGGATAACAAACAAACATACTATCATCATCAACACACCTCAGTATTCCATCTTATTATCATTTCCTTCATACCTCTCCACTTTATTTCCAATCCCTCTCATGAAACTTAATATCTCTTCCACATTTCCATTCTCAATCTCTTTCTCATTCATTATACTTCCTTAACTTTTATCCTTACAATTATGAATCTTTTCTTATAATGTTTTATTGAATTATATACATCGATGATCGAGGGGTTATAGTATCATCGAGGTACGCGTTTCTTTCGTTGTTAGCACTCACGTTTCAAGTCTACATCTCCTCGGTCACCCATCCATCTAGTCGGAAGCAAACAGGAGTACAAGACCTTTACCGTGCGGGCACGACAGCTGTCTCAACAATCAAATGGTCCCAGACCAGGAGGACTCAGCCTCAATCAATAATATCAATTCATAAACATTCACGGCACACTGTCTCACAGTGGCAATCAAGATGCCCCACTCCAGTCCCTCTCACTATTCTAGATTTGCAATCTAGGGGGCGACAGTATTGTTCTGGTGCGCATGCAGAACTTACCACGGCATTGGACCCAGTCCCTACCACGTTCGTACGCCACTTATGGGATTCGTTCTGCCTACAACAATACTCTAGACTTCTTGACGTTTCACCGTCATCGTCCTCCCCTAATGAAATCTCCTCCTAAGTATCCGCAGATACTTATGGTATCTTCCTCTCCACTACTTCGGGTTACTCTCATTCCTCACCACGTTCGCTGTTAATGTCTTTTAAAATCTTTTATCTTTTTAATTAACCTAAGGATCAGCTCACCCTTCGTGCATCCCTTCAGTGAGTCCCGACCTCTAACTTTGCACAATCTTTCTCTCATCAATTCTCGCATAGCACAGAGCTGGGACTATCTCAATTGATTCACATCTTCTTTCTCAAATCTTCCTTTTTACCATCCTTCTCAAAAATATTTGATTTCACCACTTTTTGAAAACCTTATCTCTCAAACTTTCTACAAACACTCTTTCCAAGAACCTTTACAAAACTTTATTTTCACCAACATTCGCAAAAGTATTATTTTCACAGACTTTTCTCAAAGAGATCATTTAGTAAAACTTTCTCAAAAATATTGTTCCAGAAATATCCTTTCATAAAACCTTTTCAAAAAGATCGTTTCATAAAATAAAAAGAATCCTTTTGAAAATATTGTTTCACAAGCTTCTTCAAAAATCCTATCTCCAAAAACCTTTTCAAAAAGTTGTTTCATAAACCCTTTTTCGAAAATATTTCTCTTCCCAACTCTTTATAAAAATTCCTTTTCACAAATCTTTTCGAAAATTCTCTTTTTTCAAAAACCCTTTTTCAAAAACATATTTTTACTGAGCGCTAGTGGAGGAGCAAGCTCAACTCGACACTAATTCCCACTCTAAAACCAAAAACAAAGGAGCCCAGCTCCACTCAATCCGCCTCTTGTTCCAACAATCCACATCACTCTCTCCAGCTCTGGCTCGACCTCATAACCATCACTTACTCTTTTCCCCATTCTCAACTCTTATCTCATTCTGTTCCACTCAACCTCTTATCCTTTATCATTACTTTTTCTTCTTATGTTATTACTTTCGATTTCATTACTCTCCCAACTCTTTCTTTTCATTTTCATTTTCTTATTCAGGACGTAACAGACGTCCATCAGTCGTTTACTCATCATAATCAACAGCACTAATCATCATTATACATAATTAAATAATTAAATAAATAAATAAAAGCATGCTATCAACACACAACATCACACAATCATCACACACAATAATGTGGTCTTCGTCTTCTTCGTATAAGTGGCCACACAAGACAAACAATTGCCATTATACTACTGACTTAGAACCACTAAGTTCCGATCTTTGAGCTGATATAGAACGTCCTAATATATCACCTAGCTACCACAGTGTCTTAGGAAAGCTTCTCTCTCACCTGAGGTCCAGCGATTTAAGTGCGTGTGCTCTCCTTGAATCCGTGTGCTGCCAACTGTCCCAACCTCTTTTCTATATCATTCCTCGTATTACATGAAACACTTTACGTTATTGACTTATATGAGAAAATCTTTTCTTAGCTGAATACGTGTCTTTTCTCTGTTGGGGTAAACTTTGAAAATATAACCAAAATCAATTATTACTTGAAAACTTGGCTTTAAATCATATGAAAACATTTTTAAACGTGAAAAGCACGTCCAAGTAATTCTGGACATAAAAAACAGTTTTACAACATTACTTGAATAAAACTTCCGAAAATATTATAAAAATACTCTTGGTTTTAAATAATGCTTTCATTAAAAATTAACACTTGAGCAACCATGAATACATCATGACATCCAAACAAATCACACCACATACAACCGCAAACAACACTTAGGCATGCAAGCATTCATAAACCAAGCATAATCAAATTTCAAATTAACACATCAATATTTATTTTCCTTACTTTAGACAATTTACATCCTTCAAAATCATCATACACATTCCATTTCATTCCACTAAATTACCTAGACCTATTTAAACTACTTAACCGAATAAGATTAAAGAAAATAGATCAAACATCACAATCTAAATCACATGAATCAACTTGGTTTATTTTAGGCATTTAAATTCCATTTTCTTTTTAATCTCAACCGAATACACATAAACACACACTCACACATCTATGCATTCCAACACAACACTCTTCTAAGATTAACTTAATTTATTTATTTTCTTCATCTTTTAATAAAGAACCGGTTAGAAACTAAATGTTCACAACATAAGTTCAAGCAATTCATTTTAACACAATTCCTTAAAATATACTTATTTCTTCTAAGTCATTTCATAGAAAAGGAGTTCTAATCTAGCTAACATATATAGACCGAATATCATCATGATAGAGCAAGGTCAAATATTCATCATGCATCCACAAAGAGCATGGATCAATGCAAAGATCATTTTTCAAAAACTTGTTTCCTTGTTTTCTTTATAAAAACCGTGAGTTTCACAAGAAATTTAGCAAATAAAAATTCAATTTCTTAACACCATAAAATCAAGAATTATATCAAAGTCTTTATCCTCTAAGAAAACTCATGCATGCACCTAAAAATCTCTAAGTGGAACAATTGTCAACATGCATGCAAGTAAAATGATAACCTAGCATGGTTTCCTATTCTCCCTAGACTTGACCGAATGATAACATGCAAGAAGGCAAAGTCTTATAATTTTATTTTCACATGCAATTATCTAAATTCATAGATTGTATCATGCAAGACTAAAAAGCATCATTTTATTTTTCAAACTATCAACCGAATCATCACACACACACACACAAAAGAATCTTGATTCAAACTCTTTTCATACTAACAATTATTTTTAAAACTTGCTAGGCTTATTTTCTTATGAAAACCGTGACATGCATACAAGGAATCAAGACTTTACACTCAATTTAGATATACAAGATTTAAGCTTCATGTTTTCTCAAAACTCAACCATAGATCAAGACATGCAAAAGAAGATCAATACAAGACATGAATTTTTGGCACAACTTTACACAAAACCGTGATGAAGAAAATTTACAAGTAAGAGATCAAAGCTTTTCAACATCAACATTCAAGATCAAAGCACAAAAATAACATGCATGACACTTAGATCTCAAGATCACTCAAAAATAATTGCATGCATCACAAAAATTAAATAAAGTCCATTAAAAGTCCTTTACAACATAAAAATCACTTAATCAAACTCTCTCTACCTTAATTCCTAACTTAAATCTTCAAATCTCCTCTTCTCCTCCTCTTGGGTTTGCCTCGGTCTCTCTCTTCTTCTAGGGTTAGTGGGTTGTTTTCTCCTTGGTCTTTAAAGAAGGATGTGTGTGGGAAGAAGAAATCAAGGATATTTGGGGTTAAGGGTTTGGATTCTCACTCTTTTTCCCTCTCTTCTCCTCACGGCCTCACTCACTTTCTCTCTATGTCTCAAGAGTTTGGTGTATTATTGAGATTGAGTGTGTTGGTGTTTGTTGTGAAAGGAAGAAGGAAATGAATCAATTAGCCAACACTCACTCACACATACACGGCCTATATGGGCAAGGCAAGGGTGAGTAATTTTCCACTTCTATCCTCGGTTCAAGGCATTGGTTCATGAGCAATTTGGTCCATCCATAAAGTTGCATGGGAGGGGTCATGTCGTGGGGGACATGGTGGAATGAAAGTCTTCCCTAGGCTTCATGACTCACACCACCTAATCTCCTCATATTTTCTATTTAAATTTTCTACTTTCTTAATGCTTAAGAAGGTGCAATCCACTTGGTCCTCTAAGTCCCTCCATGACCGAACCACACACATACACACATGCACATGTAATTTCTTTTTATGTTTATCATGATAACACATAGCATGAACCCATGGGATAATACACACACTCAACACATGCATACAATTAACATTTTGATGGCATCTTGTTCATACGGCACACATATATATCACACATTCATGCATCACACATCACTCATATATATTTATTCACATACATTTACACATACATTATAATCTTTTCCATAATTAAATACTAATATAATCCTAAGCATACTTGTACATACTAAAACCATATATACACACACCTAGGAAATAATTCTTGTTCATCATATAATGACTCACATAAATATCACAAGTACTTTTGCAAAAATATCAAGCATATAGATTTTAAAGACAAACTCAATTTCTAAATGTTGAATATTATTTCAGAAAATCATTCCTTTAAAATCCTTTATTATTTTGAAAACGTATATTTAAGAAAATCATTTAAGAAAAATACTCTTTCAAAACACTTTTCTCAAAAATAATTTCTTTAGTGTTTTAGTTTAATACGAGGAATTTGCGGGGTGTTACAGTTAATAACATATTTAATCAAAAATTATTTCTTATTCAATAAGGTAAATCACAGTCGTAACTTTCAACTCCTAACTTTGAGATTCATCTAAACAGAGCCTTAACTAATAATTATCTTGCTAAAATAATATAGTTTTACAATATTGTTCTCGTTTAGAATATTTCCATGGCATGGGAAGCAAAATGCTAGATCACCAAGAAATAAAATTATTTTCATGATGGTAGAATTAGCTAATCAAAAAATTACTCAATGCATTATTTGTAAATAAAGCTCAAATGTTACATTGTATAAACAAGTATAATATGATATTTAAAAAACTCATTAAGTATATAGTTATAAGATTTTATCACTATTATCACTATTGTATCAAAATTTATATCATGAGTAAATACCATTTAAATCTAAAAAATGGAAGTGATGACAATCACTTTATATAATACCTAAAAAAAATTAAAATAAAAGCACTCATATTAATATAAAACTATAAATATAAATTAAGAAAAGTTCATACAAACATCTTAAACTTTATGCCATTTGAAAATATGCACCACAGATTAATTTTTGTGCTAATTTGTCTTTAAAATATAATTATTAAGGACTAATTCGAAAAAATCAAAAATATCTACACATAGTACTATAAAGTCTATCCCATTCATTTTCCTCTTCTTTGCCGTCATGGGTGTAACGCTCTCTTTTGTATCTTGAAAATAATTAATATTTCCAAATGATTGAAATACTTGCTATCAAAATTAGGACTAGAAAATTTTTCATTTTTAAATTAATACTTGCTCGATTATAAACCCTTTTATTCTGAACCATTAGTTGAATTCGGCTTAGTAATATCTTAATTACGAAAAGACTCTCGAGAGAATATTCTCTTAATCCCAATAACATCTTTGTAATACTTTTTAAAACATATTATTTGTCTCCCGAGTTTGACTTGAATATATAAAACATAAACTTTTTGCCGAATTCTTTTTGAATCGAAATCAGAGTTCGCGGAAGTAAAAGTAATACTTATGGGGCACTGCTGAGGTAAATAAAACATCATATATATATATATATATATATATGTCATAACATAAAAACCCCATCAGTATAGTCAGTAGCAAGTAACATAAGTCGAGATAGCAAGAGTTTATAAAAACATATACAATCCAGCTGCATAAAATAAACCTCACTCTAAGACCTCTCAGATATATACAATATATAACAAAATCCAAAAGTAGAAGTCCCAGAGCAAGTCATCAGTGTTCTCAGCAGCTCCTCAGATCCTCCACCGCTCTATCCCTAGGATCTAGGATCCAAAACATCTACGCTATGCAAGCTCCTATGAACCAGCGGGTCCACCTCTAGCAGAAACAGTCGGCTCGACATGCACCTCCTCCTCGCTCTCATCCTCCACAGGGTCCTCCTCGACCTCGCCTGATTGGGTAGAGACCCCACCACTGGGTCTAGGATATGCAGAAGCAGTCCTCTCGAAATCAGTCGGACCAGGAGAAGGAGTCTCCTCAGTGACGACTCTATGGGAGGAAGGATGTGAACGAGTGGCAGCTCTAAAACGAAAACTATGAAAATGACGCATAGGTCGAGCCGGGGGTGGTCCTCTATATGTATAAAAGGGTGGAACATGCATAGTATAGACTAATGGGATCCTAAATCGACGAGGTCGCACTCGCACCAGAGGGTTAGGGTGGTAGAGGGTGATCTCAACCTCCCCCTCAAAAGTGGCACGGTGCTCCTCATACGTCCATATGCCACTAGGGATAGGGCATATCTCGATGCAAGCTAGGTATCTGGCCATCACCTAAACAGGGTACAGGGAGTAAGTATACACATATACATAATTGATAAAGACTAAAATTACAAACACAAGTATATGATGGACAGAGAATAATGCAAGTACATATGAGCACACCAATTTTCAACATTATATCTCTTATAATGCAAGTGGCATGATGTATGATTTTCTATCCACAACTGAGGCCTCTAAAAGTCCATCTTGGACGTCCATCCAATACACCCTTGTGTTCCCGGAACACCGACATTCGTTCCCAGAACGTAATGCCGAACCATACTTGGATAATAAGCATCACTCCCGGAGTGTGCACCACGTTCCCAGAACGCATACGTTCCCAGAACGCATAAAAACCAGGTCCCGGACACTGGCCACATATCTATAATGTGTCATCAAGTAGGTTATAATTTGGTACTCCCGGAGTACCCTCCTCATATTCCCAGAATATGATAAACGTTCCTACCAACCAAACTTCCATTCTATATGGATGCACAAATATCAGGGTTGGTTTTATCTTTGCATTAATTACTGTGATTTAGGAATATTCCAATTTATCTATTGAATGACTTATTTGAGGCATAATCTTTGGCACAAAATTCTCCTTTGAATTATCTCAAAAACATGCCCTTAAGCTTAGATTGGGGAAAAACATAACCAATGGTATTCAAAAACTTAACTTTTTATTTTTCATATTCAGGCACTAACCGGTTACAGTTTCAGGCTAATCGGTTAGAATTACAAAGCTGAACTGTTTACCATTGCAATTCAGAAAAACCCTTTTTCTTGAATTCTCTACCCAATCCATAAACAAGTTTAACATTGTTTTATGCCTCAAAAACCACTATTTTGATCATTCAAAAGTCTAAATCACACTTCATTCTTCAATGAGCCTAATTTCCTCTTGAAATTATCTCATTACACTAAGGTATTAACTCTTTGATTGCAATCTGAACTATAACAGTGAGATCAACTGGTTTTTCAAATTGTTTTCCATGAAATTGAGGCCTAGATTTGAGTAGCATGTACAACACCACAATACTGATTTTGTAAACTTATTTTCTTTTGCATTTTTACAGTGTCTAACCGGTTACGAATCTCGACTAACCGGTTAAATTATGCAGTCAGACACTAAAACATAAGTTTTAACAAACCATTTTCTTCACTACTCAAATCTAACCAAATTTCAACCTTTAATAGAGTCCATATACCTTCAAGAAATATGTTTAAGCACAGAAACATATATAATTTTGCATGCATTGGTTTAGTGCATCAAATTGCATAAAAATCAATACAAACACAATTCAACACACCAAATCACATTTTATACATTTAGCTTCTGATATTAACACTAAAATCACTTGCATGCATCAATATAAACTTGCTCAAAACAGCATTGAACTGAAATTTGGCCTCCAAGCCCTTGTGCTTTACACACATAATGCCCTTTTTGAGTTTTGTTAACTCAAATCCTAATTCACTTGATTTTTAGTCTAAATCTAGTATAAGGTAGACTTCTCCCATACCTCTAAGTCGATTTTGATGAGTATAACCTCTGGACTTGAAGAAAATCCACAATCTCCTCACAATTCCTAAGTTCTGCTCCCAGTTTCGGTTTTCCAGCAACAGGGTCCAAAAACCACCAAATTTGACATAGGAATTGGCCAAAGAAATTGGGGAAAGTAGTTAGAAATTGCTCTAGGTAACATGCACTAAGAATAGGAACAGATTTGGAACCAAAAGGGTTTATTTTCTTACCTAAATTGAGCTTCAAAGCAAGCTTCAGAAATTAGTCTCCCAGGTTCTGCAGAATTTGGAACTGATCTTAACAAGCTTCGTACTCCTTCCACACTCCACCTCAACTCTCAAACTTGGTGTCTTTACAAAGATCAAGATGTAAACTTTGCAATGGTGTATCACTCTCAGTCTCACTCTCAAAGACAAGGAAGAATTTCAGCAGCGAATTCAGGAACCCTAAATAGAGCCTCACACTCAATCTCAGCCAAACAACCCCAAATTCATCAACCACACCAACTTAAATAGAGAAATTCGTGTGCCATGCAGGGCGACACGCGTTTCCCACTATGATTTGAGTGGGATTCGTGGCGATTAATAGAATTACCCAAGTGATTACTCATCAAAATCCACTAATCCAGTTTCTGGGTTCATCGTCTAACCGGTTACAGGGCATTACTAATCGGTTAGATTAGTAAAAAATTTAAAAATTAATATTTTTAAATCTTTCCCTCCAAGAACCTTTTCAATATTACATTTAGGTCCTAATCCAAGGACTAAAATGCAATATTCTTATATTTTGCATTTATTTGCCATATAAAAATATTTCAATTTATTTTTATATTTCAGGCTAACTTTTATTATTAATTTCCTTATTATTCGGGAGACGAAAATTAGGGGTGTTACAATGGGCTTCTCTAAAACACCCCAATTTTCTCCAAACTTAATTTGGTTAAATAAGGAACTTCATGCAATGTTTATGTGCTTGGAGTGAATCATTGAAATTATGATCGAATCATGAGTTTCAAATTGATATTTTTAGTCAAATTAAAATAAGTTTTGGTTTGTGTAGCTTTGTTACGAAAAACTATAGTTCCCTTTTAAAGATGCAAAACTTTATTTTTAAGCCTTTATGTAGGTATGAGAGCCGTAAAAAATATTTTGATCTCATATGTATCATATTAGATGTCTTATAATCATTCTTGAATATTTTCATAATATTTGGAGAAATTTTTGAATTTATTTATAGTTTGTAATCTGTAACACCCCTAATTTTCGTCTCCCAAATAACCAAGAAATTAATTATAACAATTATTTCATAATTGATTTATATTAGTTTTGAAGGTTTTAGTTTTTGTACATTATGTGTTTTTATATATAAAAATATGAGATATATTTTTATATGGTTATTTTGTACAAAAATGTGAATATTGTAATTTAGTCCTTGGGTTGGGACTTAATTGCAATATTAAAAAGGTTTTTGAAGAAAGAGTAATTAAATTATTAATTTTTGAATTTTATCAGTATGTAATCGGTTAGAAGGGCTCTGTAACCGGTTACACGATGAACTCAGAAATTGGGATTAGTGCGTTTGATGAGTAATCAAGCCAAAACCCAGAAATTCGCCACGAAATCAGTCCAGGATTAGTGGGAAACACGCGTCATGATGCATGTAAGCTTGATTTCTCTATAAAAGGAGGGATTGTTGAAGGATTTGGGGTTGATTCTCTGAATTTAGGGTTGAAGCTCTGTTTAGGGTTCGTGAGTTCATCTCTGAAATTCTCCTTCGTTTCTGAGAGTTAGAACGTGAGTGATACACTGTTACAAAGCTTGAATCAAGGGCTTTGTTTTGATGTAAGGTTTGTGAGTTGAGAGTTCCTGATCTAGGAGAAATCGATTCACGAAGTTGGAGGTTCAAAGCTGTCACAGTTCTGTATTGGGTTTCTGGAATTGACTTTGAGCTTCGATTTTGGTAAGCTCAAGCCTTCTCTTGTTCTATACTTGACTTCCTTTCAAAGTTCATGTTGCATGGTTTTGATCATGACCATTTTCCCTAATTTCCATGTCCATTTCATGTTCCAAATTCTTTGATCAATCTACCCTGTCAAAACGGTTCTGGTTTGAGGAGGAGCTTTGGGTGTTTGGTGTTCTACCTCAAATCTCTGCTCAAATCTTGTTCAAGCACGAACCTAAGGTAAGGGGGAAGCTTAATATTTGCTAGAATGAGAATAAATTGTGGTGGAATATAGGATGAGTCACCAAGAGACTCAAAGGGCATAAGTTAAAATGGTTAAGTGGCTTGGAGGCCAATCTGAGCTCAATTGTTGTTATGAGCAATGTTATCTGGATGCATGCAAACTATATTGATGTTGGATTCATGACTTATTTGGATATTATGTGAATTGATGCATTAAGTTGTGAAATATGTGCAATTATGTGCAATTTGAGTATCTAAATTGAATGCATGCAAGGTGAATGTGTTTCTGTGGTTAAACATGTTTAGTTAAGGTATATGAACTCTTTTGAATGTTGAAATTGGTTAGACTTGAGTAATGAAAAGAATGGTTTGCAAAACCTCATATTTCAGTGTGCTGACTGCACAATCTAACCGGTTACTCGATAATTGTAACCGGTTAGACACTGTAAAATTGTCAAAGAAAATAAGTTTCTGAAATCAGTTCTGTGGTCTTATCAATGTTACTCAAATCTAGACCCTAATTTCACTGGAAATCGATCTGAAATGAAGTTGATTTTATTATAATAATTCAGATTGAAAATTGGGAGTTATACCTTAACATCAAATGATAATATCAAGAGGAAATTATGCATAAATGAAATGGGATTATGACTTAGATCTTTTGAATGATATTATGTGTTGAACTTGAGGTATTCTGTTATGCTAAAACCTTGTGATGGATTGAGTAGAGTATTCAAGAAAAGATTCTTTAAAAATTAGTGGTTTTATAATCAGGTCTGTAATTCTAACCGGTTAGGTGATGACGTAACCGGTTAGTACCTGAAAACTTAAAAATAAAAGTTAAGTTTTTGAGTAAGAATTATATTCTCTCAATCCAGGTCTATGAGCATATGTTAAATTTAAATTCAAAGGTGAATTTTATGAGTAAAGCCATACCTCAAGATATCATTCAGAAGTTGTGTTTTTCTAAGTCATAATTGTGGAATCAATAGAAAGACCAACCTTAGTAATTATGTATGCAAATCATGCATAGAGAAAAGTAATGAAATAGGTTGGCAAGGATTGTTTGTTATGTTCTGGGAACATGACCCTGTACTTTAGGAGTACCAAATTGATGTAACCTACTTGATGACACATTCTGGGAATGTGGCCATTGTCTGGACCATGGTTTCTTTGATACGTTCTGGGAACGTGATGCACACTCTGGGAGTGGTTCTTGATTTTATTCCAAGTATGGTTTGCAATACGTTCTGGGAACGTATGTGAGTGTTCTGGGAACACATTGGTATAATAATAGAATTAAAGATAAAAACCAACCTTAATGATTGTGCATCCATATAGAATGGAAGTTTGGTTGGTAGGAACGTTTATCATATTCTGGGAATATGAGGAGGGTACTCCGGGAGTACCAAATTATAACCTACTTGATGACACATTATAGATATGTGGCCAGTGTCTGGGACCTGGTTTTTATACGTTCTGGGAACGTATGTATGTTAGTGTTCTGGGAACACATTGATTTGCAACCTACTTGATGACACATTATAGATATGTGGCCAGTGTCCGGGACCTGGTTTTTATGCGTTCTGGGAACGTATGTGTTCTGGGAACGTGATGCACACTCTGGGAGTGATGCTTATTATTCCAAGTATGGTTTGCTACACGTTCTGGGAACGTGGTGCACACTCTGGGAGTGATGCTTATTATCCAAGTATGGTTCGGCATTACGTTCTGGGAACGAATGTAGGTGTTCCGGGAACACAAGGATGTATTGGATGGACGTCCAAGATGGACCTTAGAGGCCTCAGTTGTGGAAGGAAATCATGCATCATGCCACCTGCATTGAAAGAATTATTAAGATTAACCGGGTGTGCTCATATGATTATGCATCATGATTTGCTACATGTTGACTTGTGGATGTTAGTTTTATTCCCATTTGATTATGCGAATATGTATAGCTAACCCCCATGCCCTTATTAGGTGTTGATCGTGCATCTAGCTTGAACAAGAATCAGTAAAGGGAGATGTTCCTTTAGGTGCATGCAGAGTGTAGAAAGTGTGGGTTGGGAACCCGTTGTGCAGATATCGAGGATCCGGCCAGATAAATGTTTGGACAGAGGACCAGTGACCAGCTCTATAACATCTATGTTTCTAATAGTATTTATATGATACACATTTTGAAAGAGGTATCATAAGATGAATTTGGTTTCATAATAATATTTATTTGGTATCCATGGACTTGTTACACTTGATATATTTTGAGAGTATAATATGCCTATTTTACTATGTTTCCGCAAACTATGATTTTACTAGTCACCTTCATTATTAATCAAGTGTTCTTGAAAATAAATTTTCAAGGGAAGGGATAATTCTTATTTTCAGATCTTTTTCCAACGATAACAAGTCCAAGTATTCTTAAACTTGTTACTTTTCTTATAAAGTAAGATGATATACAAGGAGTGTTACATAATCTCTTAAAGCTAGCATCACTTAACATCATATTTTTGGTGTTTTAAATTAGTTTTTCGAATTTCATTTTAAATATAGACTTGTGATCAAGGAAAACTATTCAACATATGGTTTTGAGACATTTTAAGTAGAAAATTAAATTTTACTAGCACATAAGTTATAAAAAAGTTCTATGAATTTGAATTTAACTAATTTTTTTTGTTTTTAATTCGAATAGAACGATTCACGAAATGATATTTTGGTAACTTAGTTTGCTCTATCCTAATTTTATCTTTAAAGACTAACTGCCTCCAAAAGAGTGATTTGGATTTCCATCAAATTTGAAATGATGTTGATGTTAGAATAATTTCATTCTCATGAAAATCCCAATTCCCACATTGCTCATCCCATGTTAACCATAATCCTTTATATTCTATTATTTGTATTACTCAAGCAAAAATCTAATTGGGATTTTTGTTGCGGTCGTTGTAACATCCTCATTTTTATTAACCTAATAAGTATATTTAAGAATATACTATTTACGTGTGAAATATGATTTTCAACTATTTTCTTATATGTATATGATTATGTTGAGATAATATATATATATATATGTATAAGTGTTTGTAAACGTTTTCCTAAGGTATATGTATGTTTATATAGATACGTTCTCTAGGTAGGTACTAGTAATTGTAATTTTATTCTTGTGTTTATGAGTGTGTATTTGCATGTATACTTACAGGTACGTAGGTATAGACATATATACTTAGATTGAGTTAGGATATGTATATATAAATGTATATGTGCTTGTGTGCATTCCTGGGTGTATGAAATTGTGCTTGTTTCCTTGTGTGTATGTATGTATGTGTTATGTGATCGTATCATTAGGTTTGTGTAGGGAAGTGTTTTAGAGTCGTTAGTTATAGTCGAAGGGAAATTAGTTTAGGTTTAGATCGGTGGGGTTGATATCGTGTAAGTTCGGGGCTTAGAGTGTCCATAGCCCATATAAGTGTCTCTTAGTGTTTCAATCTCGATAGAGTGAGTGGATTGAGGATCCTAGGATAGAGCCTCGTGTTTAAGAGTAGATCCTAGTGTCTATGTTCAGGGAATCCCTTCGAACTCACAATTCGATTGAGATCTGGAGTTTAATAGAGGTGCGAGGCATTCGAGACCAATTCGACCCTATAGGTTATGCCTCGAGAGTAATTGGTATTAGGGTTAAGTGGTTATTGTAACACCCCTAATTTTCGTCTCCCGGATAATAAGGAAATTAATAATAAAGTTTTATTATTAATTTATATAAATTTTCCAAGTTTATACTTTGTATTTAATTAGCCTTGAAATATAAAAATAGAGGAAAATATTTTTATATGGCAAATAAATACAAAAACCTGGATATTGCATTTTAGTCCTTGGATTAGGACCTAAAAGTAATATTGGAAAGGTTCTTGGAGGGAAAGATTTAAAAAGTATTAATTTTTAAATTTTGTACTGACCTAACCGGTTAGTAATGCCCTGTAACCGGTTAGAAGATGAACCTAGAAACTGGGTTAGTGCGTTTTGATGAGTAATCACTTGATTAATCCATGGAATCACCACTAAAACAGCTCTAATCTAGTGGATAACACGCGTCATCGTGCATGTTATTCTAATTCCTCTATAAAAGGCTGAATTTCTGAGGATTTGGGGTTGATTTCTGCATTTTGTTGTTGAAGAGGTGCTGTTAGGGTTCCAAAATTGTCCAGAGTAATTCCACTTCTTCTTTGAGTATTAATAAACGAGTGATACACATTCACAAAGCTTACATCAAGGACTTTGTGTTGACATAAAACTTGTGAGCTAAGAGTCCAGGTGTGAGGAGAAATTGACCTTGGAAGTTGGAGTTGGAAAGCTGAACTCTGTTTCCTTCTATTTCTGGAAGCTGAGTTTAGGCCTTGATTTTGATCAGTTCAGGTAACCTCTAAGTCTCAAACCACCTATATATTCTTTGGTGCATGCATGTTACCTAAATCAAATTCTAATTGTTTTCCCCAATTTCTTTGGTCCATTTCTATGTCAAATTCTTTGGTCTTTGTGTAAGATCCATGAAGAATGTTTTGATATATGCCAAAAGGTTTTGAACAAGCTTAAATGTGTTGATCAAGTTCAAGTTCAACAAGCAACAATAAACATCAAGTGATGAAGAGAGAGCCAACTCATGAAGACTTGTTTGGTAGTTTGTGTTTTATTGTTTTATCTTTTGCCTCACAAGTCTTTTAGTTTATGAGTTTGGGTAGAGTTTATTAGAGGGTAGTGAATCTCTATCATAGTCATGATTATATCATATTTTGAGTATTCACTTTGCCTAAAATCAATAGGTGGCTTAAAGGTTTGAAAGAAAAGGTTTAGATTTTGAGAAAACAAGTTTTTAAGTGTTTTTTGATCTGACTACTCGATTAGCCACTTGATTACTCGAGTAGAATGTTGCAGTCTTGCGCAAATACTCGATTAAGGGGCTGATTACTCGATTAGAATTTTGAAGCCTTGCGTAAATACTCGAGTAGTAACTCAGATTACTCGAGTAGTGAACACTTATTACACTGATTACTCGAGTAGTAACTTTGTTACTCGAGTAACACGAGCTGTTACTGTTTTTAAATGAGTTTTTCACTTCTCAAAAGCATTTCTAACCATTCCTAACTTTTGGGTATTCTATATAAACCTT
Organism: Crotalaria pallida; assembly: GCA_037953625.1. Classification (NCBI taxonomy): domain Eukaryota; kingdom Viridiplantae; phylum Streptophyta; class Magnoliopsida; order Fabales; family Fabaceae; genus Crotalaria; species Crotalaria pallida. Next base: position 34,679,167 of record CM075653.1, read on the forward strand.
TTCCTAACCTTTGTGAATCATTATTACAATTACCTATCATTTTGATAATCAATATTACAAAGAATCAAAGCCACTCTATTCTCTCTCCCTTTCTCAAGATCAAAGCTTTAACTTTTACATTCTTTGATCAAGAACCTTGAATCTCTCATGTTGATCTTTTCATAACTTTTTAAAGATATTCATAGGATTGTTATTTTGTTTTCATTTGAGTTGTAATCTTTGCAAGAGGCAAGCTATCTACAACAATTGGAAGTCTTGGTTGTGAATCAAGCAAAGTTATATTGGAAGCCTTGGTGTGACATTTCATCAAGCACTTGGAAGCCTTGTTGTGTTAACAAGCAATTGGAAGTCTTGTAGTGAAGCAAGCAATTGGAAGTCTTGTTGTGAAGCAAGCAATTGGAAGTCTTGTTGTGGGGTATCGGCAAGCAAGAGAAGAGGTTAGATTAGATATCAATAGGGTTACAAGGCAAGGGTGTGGTATCTCTTGTAGGCTAGCAAGAAGGGAGTCTTGTGAGACATTTACTTGTAATTTGAGAAACTCTAATTCCTCATAGTGAAGAATCTCTCTTGGTTGAAGAGGGGACTGGAGTAGCTTTCAAGTGGATGAAAGTGAACCAGGATAAATCACTGTGTCGTATCTCTAAACTCTCTACTCTTTACAATTCAAGTCTTTAATTGTGTTCTTGGTTGAAAACCTAGAAAAAGTGGTTTTTCATAATTGATTGAATTGAATCTTAATTGTGCAAAATTGATTTTGGGAAAATCATTTTCATAACCTAGGTAATCAATAAGAATATAGGTGTTAATTGTTTTCGCTGAATCTCTGGTTATATGTGTTAATTGATTGATTTTCGTATTTGATTGAAAAGTGATTAATTCATTAACAAAGGCATTAATCGATTAGTTCATGTCATTAATCGATTAAGGTTAAAGAATTTTTGTGAAAATCATTTGTTTTAATCGTTTTGATTTGTTTCTTGCGAAAATCTTTCAAGGTTTATCTAACACCTATTCAACCCCCCATTCTAGGTGTTTTCCTAGTGTTTCCTAGTTGTTTCACCCACTGATTGTAGGTTCCCACAATTGGTATCAGAGCTCGGTCGAAAGACACGAGCATAGAGCTTTTTCGTTAAGATCCTTGAGGAAACTACAATGGGTTCTACGAATCCTTTTGGTGGTGAAGGTGCTTCAATTAATCGCCCTCCTATGTTTGGTGGAGAGGGTTATGGTTATTGGAAAATTAGGATGAGAATCTTTATAGAAGCTATAGATGTGAACATTTGGGAAGCCATTGAAAATGGTCCTTATATTCCCTCAAAAGATGTAGAAGGTGTGCTTACCCTAACTCCCAAAGATAAGTGGACCGATGATGATAAAAGGAAAATTCAATATGATTTAAAAGCAAAGAATATCATCACCTCCGCTCTATCTTATGATGAGTTCTTTAGAGTCTCCCAATGTCGTGATGCCAAAGAAATGTGGGACACCTTGCAAGTCACACATGAAGGCACTAGTGAAGTTAGGCGTGCTAGATTAAATTCTTTGATGCATGAATATGAATTGTTTCGTATGTTGCCTAATGAATCTATATATTTTATGCAAAAACGTTTTACTCATATTGTTAATCATCTCATTGCTCTTGGTAAAACTTTCTTGAATTGTGAACTTGTTAACAAAGTTTTAAGATGTCTAAGTAGGGAATGGCAACCCAAGGTTACCGCAATTGTTGAATCAAAGGACTTGGACACCATGGACTTAACAACACTTTTCAGAAAGCTACAAGAACATGAAATGGAGCTTGAACGTTTGCATATGCTTGAAGAATCGGATAAGAACAAAGAAAGAAAAGGAATCGCTCTTAAAGCTCAAAGGTCATATAAAAAGGAAGAGAGTTCCGATGATGATGATAATGATGATAATGAAGATTCCGATTCGGACATTGATGAAGAGGAGATGAAGCTTCTACTAAGAAAGTTCAATAAGATTCTAAGGAGAAAAGGAAGGTTGAACAAAGACAAAAGTAAAGAGAAGAATTCCCCACACTACAAGACAAAGACTTCAAAAGAAGGTATAGTTTTCCATGAATGTGGAAAGCCCGGTCATCTCAAGTACTCATGCTCTAAGTATCTTAAGAAGAAGGAGAAAGAAAAGAAAACTAAAAGGGCATACATAGTTTGGAATAGTGATGATGAAGAAGATAAGAAAAGCCAATCAAATAGTTCTTCGGATGATGAAGAAGCCGTTTGTCTCAACTTGATATCTCTAGTAGAAGAAGAGGAAAGTTCAAATGATGAATCAAGTGAACAAAGCGACGAAAGCGATGTAAGTCTTACTAAATCCGAAATTTCTTCAAAATATGAAATGTTATGTAATGCTTATGAAGAAATGCATAAACAATTTAAGAAACTAGCTTTGAAAAACATTGAAAGAAAGAAGCTCATTTTGAAACATCAACAAGAGATTTTAGAACTTCAAAAGCAAGTTGATGAGCTTAATCTTCAAAATGAAACTCTTGATCTTATATATGCTAGTTCTTCTTGTGATTGTGCTAGTAGATTGAATACTGTGGTTGATTGTGAGGATTGCAAGTTGCTTAAAGATGAAAATGCTATTTTGAAAAATAAGCTTGCAAGTTTCACAAATGGTGATATTAGATTGCGCACATTGTTAAATTTTCAAAGAGAAAATTCAAACAAGTTTGGTTTGGGTTATACTAATGCTAAGAGTAAATCTCATAGAAATGTTGTTGACTTTTCTAAAGTTGATTTTTCAAATGCACCAACATGTTTCTATTGTGGTACTCATGGACATACTTCAAATGTGTGTTATATTAAAGTGCATGGTATACCTAAAGGAGATTTTGTTTGGATGAAAAAGGGTGAGAGTCCCTACATTAACAAAAATGGATCCAAAACCATTTGGATACCAAAAATCAAAGCATGATTGTTTTTGTAGGTATGATTGAAGAGCAAAAGGACTTTCATATGTTATTTATTCATTTGCTTCTTCAATTGGTATTAAGGAGAAAATCCTACAAATTCGTAACATTTGATATTATACAATTGGTATATTCAATTTGATATTGTTGGATATTGCTCATAGTTCTCTCAATTAGTATTATTTCTTATAATGTGATATTGTTTATACTATTGAGAAAATACTATTGGTATCAAAATCTTACAATTGTTTTACAATTGGTATCATGCTATTGGTATACAATTTGTTATAATTGATATCATTGAGTAATCATTAGATGATTATCATGCTTTGGTTGTTATATCTCATTAATCTCTCTATTTTGGCTTAGATCTTATATTTCAATTGGTATATATTTCTTTTTGATAATGCCAAAGGGGGAGAAATATGATGTTTTGAAAAAGAGGAGAAATATTATGTTTTGACCATTTTGGAGAAATGAAATGGTATGTTTGGAGAAAGGTTGTTTTTGTTGTTTTTATGTAGGTTGAGCAAAGTTGTTGAAGATAGGGGGAGAATCAAGCTTTTATCTCAATTAGATTTCAAAAGTCAAAAGCATAAATTGAGGGGGAGCAAGAGTCTCACCAAGTGATAAAATGGTTCAAGCATCAACAACTTCAATGAACTTCATAATTTCAAAACATGTTTGTCATTTTCAAAAAGGGGGAGACTGTAAGATCCATGAAGAATGTTTTGATATATGCCAAAAGGTTTTGAACAAGCTTAAATGTGTTGATCAAGTTCAAGTTCAACAAGCAATAACAAACATCAAGTGATGAAGAGAGAGTCAACTCATGAAGACTTGTTTGGTAGTTTGTGTTTTATTGTTTTATCTTTTGCCTCACAAATCTTTTAGTTTATGAGTTTGGGTAGAGTTTATTAGAGGGTAGTGAATCTCTATCATAGTCATGATTATATCATATTTTGAGTATTCACTTTGCCTAAAATCAATAGGTGGCTTAAAGGTTTGAAAGAAAAGGTTTAGATTTTGAGAAAACAAGTTTTTAAGTGTTTTTTGATCTGACTACTCGATTAGCCACTTGATTACTCGAGTAGAATGTTGCAGTCTTGCGCAAATACTCGATTAAGGGGCTGATTACTCGATTAGAATTTTGAAGCCTTGCGTAAATACTCGAGTAGTAACTCAGATTACTCGAGTAGTGAACACTTATTACACTGATTACTCGAGTAGTAACTTTGTTCCTCGAGTAACACGAGCTGTTACTGTTTTTAAATGAGTTTTTCACTTCTCAAAAGCATTTCTAACCATTCCTAACTTTTGGGTATTCTATATAAACCTTTTCCTAACCTTTGTGAATCATTATTACAATTACCTATCATTTTGATAATCAATTTTACAAAGAATCAAAGCCACTCTATTCTCTCTCGCTTTCTCAAGATCAAAGCTTTACCTTTTACATTCTTTGATCAAGAACCTTGAATCTCTCATGTTGATCTTTTCATAACTTTTGAAAGAGATTCATAGGATTGTTATTTTGTTTTCATTTGAGTTGTAATCTTTGCAAGAGGCAAGCTATCTACAACAATTGGAAGTCTTGGTTGTGAATCAAGCAAAGTTATATTGGAAGCCTTGGTGTGACATTTCATCAAGCACTTGGAAGCCTTGTTGTGTTAACAAGCAATTGGAAGTCTTGTAGTGAAGCAAGCAATTGGAAGTCTTGTTGTGAAGCAAGCAATTGGAAGTCTTGTTGTGGGGTATCGGCAAGCAAAAGAAGAGGTTAGATTAGATATCAATAGGGTTACAAGGCAAGGGTTTGGTATCTCTTGTAGGCTAGCAAGAAGGGAGTCTTGTGAGGCATTTACTTGTAATTTGAGAAACTCTAATTCCTCATAGCGAAGAATCTCTCTTGGTTGAAGAGGGGACTGGAGTAGCTTTCAAGTGGATGAAAGTGAACCAGGATAAATCACTGTGTCGTATCTCTAAACTCTCTACTCTTTACAATTCAAGTCTTTAATTGTGTTCTTGGTTGAAAACCTAGAAAAAGTGATTTTTCATAATTGATTGAATTGAATCTTAATTGTGCAAAATTGATTTTGGGAAAATCATTTTCATAACCTAGGTACTCAATAAGAATATAGGTGTTAATTGTTTCCGCTGAATCTCTGGTTATATGTGTTAATTGATTGATTTTCGTATTTGATTGAAAAGTGATTAATTCATTAACAGAGGCATTAATCGATTAGTTCATGTCATTAATCGATTAAGGTTAAAGAATTTTTGTGAAAATCATTTGTTTTAATCGTTTTGATTTGTTTCTTGCGAAAATCTTTCAAGGTTTATCTAACACCTATTCAACCCCCCCTTCTAGGTGTTTTCTTAGTGTTTCCTAGTTGTTTCACCCACCGATTGTAGGTTCCCACAATTGGTATCAGAGCTCGGTCGAAAGACACGAGCATAGAGCTTTTTCGTTAAGATCCTTGAGGAAACTACAATGGGTTCTACGAATCCTTTTGGTGGTGAAGGTGCTTCAATTAATCGCCCTCCTATGTTTGGTGGAGAGGGTTATGGTTATTGGAAAATTAGGATGAGAATCTTTATAGAAGCTATAGATGTGAACATTTGGGAAGCCATTGAAAATGGTCCTTATATTCCATCAAAAGATATAGAAGGTGTGCTTACCCTAACTCCCAAAGATAAGTGGACCGATGATGATAAAAGGAAAATTCAATATGATTTAAAAGCAAAGAATATCATCACCTCCGCTCTATCTTATGATGAGTTCTTTAGAGTCTCCCAATGTCGTGATGCCAAAGAAATGTGGGACACCTTGCAAGTCACACATGAAGGCACTAGTGAAGTTAGGCGTGCTAGATTAAATTCTTTGATGCATGAATATGAATTGTTTCGTATGTTGCCTAATGAATCTATATATTTTATGCAAAAACGTTTTACTCATATTGTTAATCATCTCATTGCTCTTGGTAAAACTTTCTTGAATTGTGAACTTGTTAACAAAGTTTTAAGATGTCTAAGTAGGGAATGGCAACCCAAGGTTACCGCAATTGTTGAATCAAAGGACTTGGACACCATGGACTTAGCAACACTTTTCGGAAAGCTACAAGAACATGAAATGGAGCTTGAACGTTTGCATATGCTTGAAGAATCGGATAAGAACGAAGAAAGAAAAGGAATCGCTCTTAAAGCTCAAAGGTCATATAAAAAGGAAGAGAGTTCCGATGATGATGATAATGATGATAATGAATATTCCGATTCGGACATTGATGAAGAGGAGATGAAGCTTCTACTAAGAAAGTTCAATAAGATTCTAAGGAGAAAAGGAAGGTTGAACAAAGACAAAAGTAAAGAGAAGAATTCCCCACACTACAAGACAAAGACTTCAAAAGAAGGTATAGTTTGCCATGAATGTGGAAAGCCCGGTCATCTCAAGTACTCATGCTCTAAGTATCTTAAGAAGAAGGAGAAAGGAAAGAAAACTAAAAGGGCATACATAGTTTGGAATAGTGATGATGAAGAAGATAATAAAAGCCAATCAAATAGTTCTTCGGATGATGAAGAAGCCGTTTGTCTCAACTTGATATCTCTAGTAGAAGAGGAAAGTTCAAATGATGAATCAAGTGAACAAAGCGACGAAAGCGATGTAAGTCTTACTAAATCCGAAATTTCTTCAAAATATGAAATGTTATGTAATGCTTATGAAGAAATGCATAAACAATTTAAGAAACTAGCTTTGAAAAACATTGAAAGAAAGAAGCTCATTTTGAAACATCAACAAGAGATTTTAGAACTTCAAAAGAGAGTTGATGAGCTTAATCTTCAAAATGAAACTCTTGATCTTATATATGCTAGTTCTTCTTGTGATTGTGCTAGTAGATTGAATATTGTGGTTGATTGTGAGGATTGCAAGTTGCTTAAAGATGAAAATGCTATTTTGAAAAATAAGCTTGCAAGTTTCACAAATGGTGATATTAGATTGCGCACATTGTTAAATTTTCAAAGAGAAAATTCAAACAAGTTTGGTTTGGGTTATACTAATGCTAAGAGTAAATCTCATAGAAATGTTGTTGATTTTTCTAAAGTTGATTTTTCAAATGCACCAACATGTTTCTATTGTGGTACTCATGGACATACTTCAAATGTGTGTTATATTAAAGTGCATGGTATACCTAAAGGAGATTTTGTTTGGATGAAAAAGGGTGAGAGTCCCTACATTAACAAAAATGGATCCAAAACCATTTGGATACCAAAAATCAAAGCATGATTGTTTTTGTAGGTATGATTGAAGAGCAAAAGGACTTTCATATGTTATTCATTCATTTGCTTCTTCAATTGGTGTGGTAGACCGACCCTCGATCTACCCTAAAACACCCTTGGCCGACCAGAATACTCATTGGCCGACCAGAATACTCATTCTGCTAGGTCACACATCTTTGGGCCGAGTGCATGCCATAGGACCCATCCTAGCGACTCTGGGCCGAGCACAGGGATCTCTTCCCTTAAAGAGTCCAAGCTAAGGGTGCGTAAGCCTAGCTCGCTAGCCAGATAAGACTAACCGCTAACAGGATAAGGATGAATGACTCATCCCTTATCCTATAAAGGGACACGTCAGCCCTACTGGACCTCCGTACAGGCCCATAGGGTACAACACCGCTCCCCCTATAAATAGCTGTCTCCAGCTAGGGGCTCAGGTAGGTTCTCTCTCCCTAATCGTACACTAGCACACACCTCTGATTAGGGAAACCCTAGTTATCCCCACTGGATAGCTAGCATACCAACAAAATCACACAGTAGCATCAGACCGTTCTCTAGCTCTCAAGTCTTCCATACCCTTGAGCTAGGGATTTACTCTGAACATTGTGTCTTGGACACTACATTTGGCGCCGTCTGTGGGGAACGGTAAACTGCTATTCCCACCCCAAAATGGTAGACACGCGAGGAAACGCCGCATCACGTGGCGCAAACCGTCAAGCAGGGCGAAACCGTCAGAGGTTGGAGGAAGGTAGCGGTGACAACGGCAGAGATCTCGAAGGAAGGAACCCTACACATCCCAGCATGCCATCAGTAAGACAAATTCCAGCCCGGAGCCACCACTCCATTCCAGCCCACACGCATAGTGGCCCTTACACCGTTCATTCCAGGCAAACAAACCCTGTTAACCCAAACCCCGTTAACCCAAACCCCGTTAACCCAAACCCTGTTAACCCCAATCATACACAAAATCGTGGATCGGGTCGATCCATCGACGCTCGTGTTTCTAGAGGGGATAGGGACTACTCCCGTGGCCAAAGAGAAAGCCAGTTGGAAGAAATCATTAAGCAACAAGCTCAGATCCTGGAGCGGCAGGGAAAGGCCATCGCCGACCTCCAATAGCTCCATATGCAGGCGGTAACTGAAAGGGCGTTAGCAACAACACTTGCAACTCAGTTGATCCCCCACCCTACCACCACTCTACCTCCACCACCTCCCATAAACCCAACCCTAGAGGCCACATATGAAACCGACCACACTGCTCACCCTGGCCATCCCTTCACTCCGCGAATCATGGCATACGAGACACCCTCAGCCTTTCTCGGCCCAACGAGTGTTTCCAAGTATAACGGGTTAACCGACCCCCTGGAGCATATATTGTCTTTTGAAGGAGCTATGAACTTTTACGACAGAGGAGACCTGATGAAATGCAGAGCTTTTTCCATGACTCTGCAACCACCCGTCTTAAGATGGTACTCAGCTTTGCCCAGGAACTCTGTCAACTCCTGGGCAGAAATGAAGAAAGTTTTTCTGAACAGATACACTGCTAGTTGCGTCCAGCCAAAGTCCGACCACGCACTAGAAGGCGTTATGCAGCAACCTAAAGAGCCTTTGTGAGAATACCTCTCACGCTTCCATTCGGAGGCAGGGACCGTTCCTAACTTGGAACCGAGCTTTGCAGTTTTTCTCTTCACTCAGGGTCTCCGGAACGGAGATTTCAAAAACTCGCTAGTGGGCAAACCGCCGAGGGATATGGCGGAGCTGAGACATCGTTCTACTAAGTTCATAAACTTAGAAGAATTCAGCAAATGGCAAAAAAACAGAGACAGAGGTGAGAGAGGAGAGCCATCCTCCCAGGGAAAACCAAGAAAAGACGAGAGAAGAGATGAAAGAAAGGATGTCCGAAGAGAGGATCAAAGGAGAGGACCCCGAGGGGAGAGGAGATTTGGACCTCCCCGAGGGAAATTCGAGCAATACACCCCTCTCACAGTTCCAAGAAGCCAAATTCTGCAGGAGACAATGCAGACTGACCTCCGAGCAATAGAAAGACCACCCCCTTGAAGAGAAGTAAACGCCAAGATCGCTCCAAATTTTGCTCGTATCATGGTGGGTATGGGCACACCACAGATGAATGCACTTGGCTCAGGGATGTGATCGAGTAGTTGATCAGAGATGGAAAGTTACAGCAGTATGTCAGGGAAGCACTCAACCGACATGCTCGAAGAAGAACTCCATCCCCAGACAGGAATGGCCGATCCTCAACCAGCCAGGCCGATCACAACACTAACCAACAACAACCACCCAACCAGCAGAGAGTGGCCATGGTAGAAGTGGCCACGACGGATCAATCCCCACAAAACCTGCGAGTCAACATCATTGCTGGTTGTTTTGCGGGAGGAGGAGAAAAACGATCCGACAAAAAGAAATACATCAATCAAGTGCTTGCTGTCCACAACCATCCAATCCGAAAGAGAACCACAAAAAGTATTCCCATTTGCTTTTCTGATGATGATCTTGAAGGGGTGATCCCGGGTCATAACGACCCTATGGTCATCACGGCATTGATCGGCAACTATGAGGTTGCCAGGATATTTGTCGATCAAGGTATCTCGGTGGATATCATGTTCCTGAACCTTTTTGAAGCACTGAAGTTAAAATCCTCAGACCTGACCCCTTTTGAGGGGAAGCTGATCAGCTTTACTGGAGATGCAGTGGTTCCCAAAGGACACATCCAGTTGCCAGTGACCCTTGGGAACCACCCCTCGCGAGAACCGAGATCATCAAGTTCCTCGTCGTCGATTGCCCATCGGCATATAACGCCATCCTTGGCAGGACATGCTTGTAGGCCTTCGGTGCGGTTGTCTCAACTGTCCATCTGGCTATGAAGTTTGAAGGCACTGACAGAACTGTAGTTACCATCCGAGCCGAGCAGGAGAAGGCTCGACTGTGCTACAACGCTAGTTTAGCAAAGATCAAGATTCCAGAAGAAATTCAGCCAAAGTTAAGTTTGAGCAAAGGAAGTGTAATCTTGACGGACTTAGATGTCAGGTCCGACTTGGATGATTCAAGACCGAGCCCACAAGGAGAGTGGGAGTTCATTGTGTTAGATGAGGAGCTACCAGACAGAAAGGTGAATCTAGGAACCAACCTTCCAGGAGAAATACGAGCAGAAATGCTCGCGCTTTTAAGAAAGAATAAAGATCTTTTCGCTTGGACCTCGGCAGACATGCCGGGGATTGATCCGAACTTAATATGTCATCGGCTCAGTGTTCATCCGACCGCCAAGCCAGTCGCCCAGAAGAAGAGAAGCGTTGGCACCGAGAAAGCTGCGGTAATAGAGGAGTAAAGTTTCCGAGCTCCTCTCCGCTGGGTTCATCAGGGAGGTCAGCTACTCGGAGTGGCTTTCCAACACCGTCCTGGTCAAGAAATCAAACGGGAAGTGGCGCATGTGCGTCGACTATACTGACTTGAATAAAGCGTGCCCAAAAGACCAGTACCCCCTCCCCATCATTGACAAATTGGTGGACAACTCATCTGGCTATCAGCTCCTCTCTTTTATGGATGCATACTCAGGATACAATCAAATCCCGATGTACCCTCCCGATCAGGAGAAAATGGCCTTCATCACTGAAAGGGCAACTTACTGCTACACGGTAATGCCTTTCGGATTGAAAAACGCTGGCGCAACCTACCAGGGTATGATGAACAAGGTCTTCTCGGGTTTGATCGGACCTACTCTCGAGGTGTACATTGATGATATGATAGCCAAAAGCAAGAAGAAGGAGGACCATCCTAGGGACCTCGCAGCTATTTTGGACAGAATCAGAAAATTCAACATGCGCCTGAACCCCGATAAGTGCACCTTTGGGGTCCCAGCCGGGGCCTTCTTAGGTTTCATGCTCACGGAGAGGGGTATCGAGGCCAACCCAGAGAAATGTCAAGCTATTTTGAACATGCACAGCCCATCTAATGTCAAATAAGTTCAGAGGCTAACTGGTCGGATGGCAGCCCTCTCCAGATTTCTCCCTCAAGTAGCCAAGAAAGCTTTACCATGGTACCAACTGCTCAGAAAAAACAAGAATTTTCATTGGAATGACTCTTGCGAACAAGCGTTTGCAGAACTCAAGCAATACCTCTCGGCCCCTCTCGTCCTCACCAGTCCTCAGGAAGGGGAAACTCTGTTTTTGTACTTATCCGTGAGTGAAACATCTGTTAGCTCGGTCTTGGTCAAAGACGACTTAGGAACCGAGCGTCCCATTTACTTTGTCAGCAAGGCCCTCCAAGGGCCTGAGATAAGATATTCCAAAATTGAAAAGATCGCCTTTGCTTTGGTAGTTGCTGCTAGGAGGCTCCGGCAGTACTTTCAGAACCACCCCATAGTACTCAGAACAACTCTGCCGATCAGGCAGGTTCTCCACCGACCTGACCTGGCAGGAAGGATGGTCTCTTGGTCTGTTGAACTGTCAGAGTTCGACATCGCCTACGAGCCAAGGAAAACTCTCAAGTCCCAAATTTTGGCAGATTTTGTTTCAGAGCTATCAGATTCTACTTTTTCCAACCTCTCCCAACCATGGAAGATTTATGTTGATGGCTCCAGCCACAATAAGGGGGCAGGAGCAGGGATAATCCTTGAAAGCGCAATAGGCATTTGTGTGGAGTATTCTCTCAAGTTCGACTTCCCCACCTCAAACAACCAAGCAGAGTACGAGGCGGTGATAGCCGGCTTGCGAATGGCCCATCAAATGGGGGCGTCGCAAATAGAAGTTTTCAGTGATTCCCAGCTAGTAGTATCCCAAGTTAAAGGTGAATTCCAAGCCAAAGAACCAATCCTCCAGAAATATCTGGAACAAGTCAAAACCCTCATAGATCTCTTCCCCCAGTTCTCTATCACCCACATCCCTAGGTCTTCTAACAGCCGAGCAGATATCCTGTCAAAGCTCGCAAGTACTAAAGGGCCAGAGAACAACAAAACCCTAGTCCAAGAAACTGTCCATCAGCCGAGTGTTATCTTAGCTATATCTCTGACCACCAGCTGGATGGACCCCATCAAGCAGTATCTCCAATTCCAAATCCTACCAACCGACCCCTCTCAAGGAAAGAAGATAGTCAGGCAAGCGGCTCAATACACCATGGTCGGCGACATTTTGTACAAACGGGGAATGGACTCCCCAATGCTAAGGTGTCTGGACCGAGCGGAAGCTGATCTGATACTGGCCGAGGTTCATGAGGGAATCTTGAGCCACCATGTACGTGCGAAAGCATTGGCTCGCAAAGTGCTCCGAGCGGGCTACTATTGGCCTACACTTCTCAGCGACGCCTCGGAACATGTTAAAAAATGCGAGTCCTGTCAGCTTCACGGAAAGGTGTTCCAACGTCCCCCGACGGAGCTTCACTCAATGATCGCACCATGGCCCTTCTATCAGTGGGGTATGGACATCATTGGGAAATTCAAAACAGCTCCGGGGCAACTGAAGTTTGTAGTAGTTGCTGTTGATTATTTCACAAAGTGGATTGAAGCCGAGGCATTGGCTACAATCTCTTCCGCCAAGATTCAAAAGTTCTTTCTCAGACAAATCATCACTCGTTTCGGTGTCCCACACACCCTGGTCACCGACAACGGTACTCAATTCACTGCTAAGGTTTTCCAGGAACTTGTCGACCACTTCCATATCACCCACCACTTCTCATCAGTCGAGCACCCACAAACCAACGGGCAGGATGAAGCAGCGAATAAAACCATCATTGACGGTTTGAAGAAAAGGTTGTTGGATGCCGAGGGTTCATGGGCTGACCTCCTTCCCGAGGTATTATGGTCGATCAGAACGACCATACACACCTCAACAGGAGAAACCCCATTCCGACTTACCTAAGGTTGTGAGGCCTTGCTACCTATTGAAACTCGGATCCCTACCTTTCGTATATCCGAGCGACCAATAGAGGTAAACGAAGATTTGCTAAAGGAAGAGCTAACCCTCAGCGAGGAAATCCGATCTCTAGCCTCGAACCGAGAGAAAAAAGCTAAGGAAAGGCAGTCCCGAGAATACAACAAATGGGTGGTTCCGAGGAGCTTTGTTGTGGGGGACCTGGTCCTTAGACGAGCCGACATTGGACTGAAAAATTCAAGAGAAGGGAAGTTGGCAAGGAACTAGGAAGGTCCCTACCGAGTCATCTCAAAGACAGGCTCGGGGGCCTACAGGCTGGAAACACTAACCGAGCAACAGTTGAACAACTCTTGGAATGCCACCAAGCTTAAGCCCTATTATAGCTAAGTAGGAATCACAGCACTTTCTGCAAAGCTGCAACCCTGGTTTCAAAATTCTGTTATTTGAAAATCTGTTATTTAAAATTTTGTCATTTAAAATTCCCGTCATTTATCTTAAATTTGATCTTAGTTATCCTTTGTATTTGACTCCTGTTTACAAACGGATCAAGGAAATTTAATGAAGTTTTTTCGTTTCAATTATCTCTCGTACCTTCTTACTATTAACGTACTAACCATTTCCCCTCGGCTCGCCACCGAGGCGAACTTGGGTGTTTATACATGACCTTCTAACAAGGACATACAAACTAACAATCGCAAGTACTTTAATAGATGCCCGACTAAAAACTCGTTACAGTTTCCACAAGCCGAGGACCGAGGATCCCACCTTGGCCAAAGGTTGGAGATTCGAAATCTAAACAACAGTCTATAACGAGATAAAATACATGAAAAACAGAATGAGATTCACTTCTTACACCGCAATATTACAAAAAGAAATGTTTAGGTCTAGCCGACCAGTTGATACTTGAAAGAAATCCAAAACAAGATCAAATTACAAAATAACACAGCAAAATACATCTCAAAGGAGCTAATCCTCGTCCTCGGACAAAGCAATGGACGACCCATCAAAATCTTCTTCGTCGTCTTGCTCCAAGTCAAGGGGGTTCGGCAGGTTGGATGCTGACAAATCCACTTCAGTGTCATCATGGGAATAATCAACCATTCGATCACCATCAACCCCATAGTATGGACTAGCCCCAACCACTCGGATTCCAGGGTTCATGAACAATAGCTGTTTCACAGCATTCACGAAAGAATCAACAGCAGAATGATCCCAGTTGAAATGGTTCTTGCGAGCCTGCACTTTATGCTTTAAGGCCTTCCGACGAACTTTGGTCAGTTCCCCCTGAGCCTTTGCCAGTTCCCCTTGCAACCTATTCACCTCCACCTCTGAGCTCGTCAACCGACCCTCAACACCTTCAAGTTCGGTAAGCCTTTGCCGAGCTTCAGTCAATTTCGCTTGGGCCGCTTGCAGCAACCGTCCTTTCTTGGCATCCTTTCCCGCCGTATCCTCCAGGGCCTTTTGAGCAGTCTCCCGAGCTCTCTCAGAAGCATCAAATCTTTTTTGAAGCTCGGCATTAGCTTCTGTCAGAGTTTGGAGATTTACCTCACTTTGCTTAATTTGACTTAGCAGATTTTTAGTTTCAGCAGCAGCAGCTTTCCTTTTCTCCTTTTCAGCCGCCGAGAGGGTGGCACTGATATCCTCAGCATTTTTGCTCAGATGAAACATGTAACTGGCAGCCCTCAACATGTTTCTTCCCAAAAGGTCACAATGACACCTTAAGGTGCTTGCCGTCTGATCCGACAGCCTTTTTTCATCATTTGGCGTATAAACCAAACCGACGAACTTCTCATTCAGCTTCTTAGCCCAAACACTCTCTCGTCTGGGTCAGACATGTCAAACCATAGATTGGTCCTTTGAAGGTCGGCAACCTTCGTCTTCACCATCTCCACAACCTTGCCTTTGCCTTTATCCAATTTAGCCCTTTTGGCAAGGGGCACTCGATCCTCCTCATCCTCCCTTCCCCCCATAACCTGAACCAAAGGAACCCCAGTAGCAATTTCCACCCCTTTAGCCGATGAAGGGTGGACATCTTGCATCACTTCAACCTCGGAGGGACAGCCCTCGGCAACGGTCACCGAGCGAGTGGCTTCCGAAGAAACGTCCCCACTCCGAGAGCCAACCGACCCTGCAGTTGCCTTTGCTTTTGCAAGCTCCTTCATGCGAGCAACAACCTTGTTTTCCTTAGCCATTTTTTCTGCAAAACCAAAAATCCAACTGTTAAAAAAAAATAAAAAAAAATATACATATATATCTATATTTGTACCAAGCTCGGCTTTTTAAGCTCTTGAGGAAAAATAATGATGTTTCTGATGTCTACTGGACCATTCCGCCTAAGGTAGGAAAAGAAGGTATCACAGGTGATCCTCTCGGCTACCGATAGCTCGGTTTCATACTGATACTGGTAAAGTTTGGGATTACGGTTAAAAAAATCAGGCGACCAAGACAAGGGAAACCGAGGTTGGTCACCCTCCATAAACCAACAGTCCCCATTTCCGACGAACTGATACTTAAAGTATAAAGGCTTGAAAGTTTTCCATGAATCTGTGAACTTATCAAAAAGGGCATGTCCGTTGCGCGCTTTCAACGACACCCACAGTCTCTTGTACGACCCCTTCTCAAAGACGTTCACTTGCGGTATGTACAACCATAGAAATGCTCGGAGCGAGCAAGTCAACTTTTGAGCTTCACAAAACTTTTGAAAGGCCCGAATGAAGGCCCAACCACTAGGGTGCAGTTGGGTAGGAGCCAAGCGCAACCGACGCAACAGCTCTATTTCTATGTCAGAAAAGGGCATCTTCACCCCCAACCGAATGATAACTTCTTCGTACATGAAAAACTCTTTGCGATCCGCGGCGATCGCCGTACATACTCGATCGTTGGCTGCAGGTGATTTAATTGCATAAGACGTCCCTGCTTCATCCGTGGGGCAGGGGAGTATGTGAGCTCGGATATGACTTAGATTGCTGTTGACTAAAGCCGACGGGGTACCAAGCACCTCCAGGTCAACCCAGTCATAATCTCCAGAGTTTGGAGGCACAGGAAACTCGTGAGGATGTGAGACGCACCGTCGAACCATACCTGGGGAAAGGGAATACTCGGCGTCAGAGTCTATAAAATCAAAATTCTTAAACAGCCTAACCCTAGGTTTATTAGTCCTATAGCCGAGCCTACTACACCTTCCCCTAACCCTAACAGCTTTTCCCCAGAAGGGTTTCTCCCAGGGACGGTTCGAAGGGCGGCGGAATACTTGGGCCTGCTCTTCCGCCGCATGATATAGTAGTTTCCTACTTCCCTCCTCCTCGGAATTCCGAGGGTAATCTACTGATAATGGTACCTCCGCCATCGGATCTGCCATGCGATGGCGGAAAGGTGAGGGTAAGGAGTCCAGCACCTCCAGATCGGAAGAAGAAGAAGGTGAAGAGGAAGAATCCTCAAGATCACTCAAACCCAGAATTCTAGACCACTCCTCATACTGAGACCAGTTGATACTCATAATGAAATCTAACTTACCCAGAAACCAACCCAGAAAATTAGCAAACACAAAAACAACCAAAAACCAAAAACCCAGAACCTAAGGAATCAACAGCTCAGTAGAAAAAGAAAAAAGAGGACAGAAGCAAAACCAAAACCAGAAAGCAAAATACCTGAAGTTTGAGGATGAGAACTGGCACGAACGAACTGGAGAATCAAAACAGAAACCAAAAAGCTTCAAGACAAACTGGCAGAGAACGATGGAGTAAAAATGGAAGTCCAAGAGCCAAGGAGACGAATTTCAGAAAGAGGAGGAATACCAGAAGTCCAAGTTTTGGAAGGAAGTGTGAAAAAGAAAAGAAAAAGGAGCAGTTGAAGTTCAAGAGGGTAACTTCCCCCACGTTTGAAAACTTGGGCCTGATTACAAAAGCCCAAAAGCCTGCATCGAGCCACGGAGAAGCCACGTGGCGCACAATTAGTGGAAAGAAACATTTCGAAAACCCAAAAGGCAGCATGCACCATCATGACCCCTCTGACACAAGGTAGCACGTGTCAGGAGAAGGACATCCAAACGTCCTTTCAGTCAGTCAATAGGACAGCGAGGCAGTGTGAGTTGTCCCGAACTCGTTATCTCCTGCCGAGCTTAACCCTCGGCACCTTGAAGGTCACATACGAAGAACTCTCAGCTCGGCTCAAGACTCAAAAAGTCTTACCGAGCTAGGGGGCTTATGTGGTAGAGCGACCCTCGATCTACCCTAAAACACCCTTGGCCGACCAGAATACTCATTGGCCGACCAGAATACTCATTTTGCCAGGTCACACATCTTTGGGCCGAGCGCATGCCATAGGACCCATCCTAGCGACTCTGGGCCGAGCACAGGGATCTCTTCCCTTAAAGAGTCCAAGCTAAGGGTGCGTAAGCCTAGCTCGCTAGCCAGATAAGACTAACCGCTAACAGGATAAGGATGAATGACTCATCCCTTATCCTATAAATGGACACGTCAGTCCTACTGGACCTCCGTACAGGCCCATAGGGTACAACACCGCTCCCCCTATAAATAGTTGTCTCCAGCTAGGGGCTCAGGTAGGTTCTCTCTCCCTAATCGTACACTAGCACACACCTCTGATTAGGGAAACCCTAGTTATCCCCACTGGATAGCTAGCATACCAACAAAATCACACAGTAACATCAGACCGTTCTCTAGCTCTCAGGTCTTCCATACCCTTGAGCTAGGGATTTACTCTGAACATTGTGTCTTGGACACTACAATTGGTATTAAGGAGAAAATCCTACAAATTGGTAACATTCGATATTATACAATTGGTATATTCAATTTGATATTGTTGGATATTGCTCATAGTTCTCTCAATTGGTATTATTTCTTATAATGTGATATTGTTTATACTATTGAGAAAATACTATTGGTATCAAATTCTTACAATTGTTTTACAATTGGTATCATGCTATTGGTATACAATTTGTTATAATTGATATCATTGAGTAATCATTAGATGATTATCATGCTTTGGTTGTTATATCTCATTAATCTCTCTATTTTGGCTTAGATC
Organism: Crotalaria pallida; assembly: GCA_037953625.1. Taxonomy (NCBI): domain Eukaryota; kingdom Viridiplantae; phylum Streptophyta; class Magnoliopsida; order Fabales; family Fabaceae; genus Crotalaria; species Crotalaria pallida. Next base: position 34,697,296 of record CM075653.1, read on the forward strand.
TTATATTTCAATTGGTATATATTTCTTTTTGATAATGCCAAAGGGGGAGAAATATGATGTTTTGAAAAAGGGGAGAAATATTATGTTTTGACCATTTTGGAGAAATGAAATGGTATGTTTGGAGAAAGGTTGTTTTTGTTGTTTTTATGTAGGTTGAGCAAAGTTGTTGAAGATAGGGGGAGAATCAAGCTTTTATCTCAATTAGATTTGAAATGTCAAAAGCATAAATTGAGGGGGAGCAAGAGTCTCACCAAGTGATAAAATGGTTCAAGCATCAACAACTTCAATGAACTTCATAATTTCAAAACATGTTTGTCATTTTCAAAAAGGGGGAGATTGTAAGATCCATGAAGAATGTTTTGATATATGCCAAAAGGTTTTGAACAAGCTTAAATGTGTTGATCAAGTTCAAGTTCAACAAGCAACAACAAACATCAAGTGATGAAGAGAGAGCCAACTCATGAAGACTTGTTTGGTAGTTTGTGTTTTATTGTTTTATCTTTTGCCTCACAAGTCTTTTAGTTTATGAGTTTGGGTAGAGTTTATTAGAGGGTAGTGAATCTCTATCATAGTCATGATTATATCATATTTTGAGTATTCACTTTGCCTAAAATCAATAGGTGGCTTAAAGGTTTGAAAGAAAAGGTTTAGATTTTGAGAAAACAAGTTTTTAAGTGTTTTTTGATCTGACTACTCGATTAGCCACTTGATTACTCGAGTAGAATGTTGCAGTCTTGCGCAAATACTCGATTAAGGGGCTGATTACTCGATTAGAATTTTGAAGCCTTGCGTAAATACTCGAGTAGTAACTCAGATTACTCGAGTAGTGAACACTTATTACACTGATTACTCGAGTAGTAACTTTGTTACTCGAGTAACACGAGCTGTTACTGTTTTTAAATGAGTTTTTCACTTCTCAAAAGCATTTCTAACCATTCCTAACTTTTGGGTATTCTATATAAACCTTTTCCTAACCTTTGTGAATCATTATTACAATTACCTATCATTTTGATAATCAATTTTACAAAGAATCAAAGCCACTCTATTCTCTCTCACTTTCTCAAGATCAAAGCTTTAACTTTTACATTCTTTGATCAAGAACCTTGAATCTCTCATGTTGATCTTTTCATAACTTTTGAAAGAGATTCATAGGATTGTTATTTTGTTTTCATTTGAGTTGTAATCTTTGCAAGAGGCAAGCTATCTACAACAATTGGAAGTCTTGGTTGTGAATCAAACAAAGTTATATTGGAAGCCTTGGTGTGACATTTCATCAAGCACTTGGAAGCCTTGTTGTGTTAACAAGCAATTGGAAGTCTTGTAGTGAAGCAAGCAATTGGAAGTCTTGTTGTGGGGTATCGGCAAGCAAGAGAAGAGGTTAGATTAGATATCAATAGGGTTACAAGGCAAGGGTGTGGTATCTCTTGTAGGCTAGCAAGAAGGGAGTCTTGTGAGGCATTTACTTGTAATTTGAGAAACTCTAATTCCTCATAGTGAAGAATCTCTCTTGGTTGAAGAGGGGACTGGAGTAGCTTTCAAGTGGATGAAAGTGAACCAGGATAAATCACTATGTCGTATCTCTAAACTCTCTACTCTTTACAATTCAAGTCTTTAATTGTGTTCTTGGTTGAAAACCTAGAAAAAGTGATTTTTCATAATTGATTGAATTGAATCTTAATTGTGCAAAATTGATTTTGGGAAAATCATTTTCATAACCTAGGTAATCAATAAGAATATAGGTGTTAATTGTTTCCGCTGAATCTCTGGTTATATGTGTTAATTGATTGATTTTCGTATTTGATTGAAAAGTGATTAATTCATTAACAGAGGCATTAATCGATTAGTTCATGTCATTAATCGATTAAGGTTAAAGAATTTTTGTGAAAATCATTTGTTTTAATCGTTTTGATTTGTTTCTTGCGAAAATCTTTCAAGGTTTATCTAACACCTATTCAACCCCCCCTTCTAGGTGTTTTCCTAGTGTTTCCTAGTTGTTTCACCCACCGATTGTAGGTTCCCACAATTGGTATCAGAGCTCGGTCGAAAGACACGAGCAGCTTTTTCGTTAAGATCCTTGAGGAAACTACAATGGGATCTACGAATCCTTTTGGTGGTGAAGGTGCTTCAATTAATCGCCCTCCTATGTTTGGTGGAGAGGGTTATGGTTATTGGAAAATTAGGATGAGAATCTCTATAGAAGCTATAGATGTGAACATTTGGGAAGCCATTGAAAATGGTCCTTATATTCCCTCAAAAGATGTAGAAGGTGTGCTTACCCTAACTCCCAAAGATAAGTGGACCGATGATGATAAAAGGAAAATTCAATATGATTTAAAAGCAAAGAATATCATCACCTCCGCTCTATCTTATGATGAGTTCTTTAGAGTCTCCCGATGTCGTGATGCCAAAGAAATGTGGGACACCTTGCAAGTCACACATGAAGGCACTAGTGAAGTTAGGCGTGCTAGATTAAATTCTTTGATGCATGAATATGAATTGCTTCGTATGTTGCCTAATGAATCTATATATTTTATGCAAAAACGTTTTACTCATATTGTTAATCATCTCATTGCTCTTGGTAAAACTTTCTTGAATTGTGAACTTGTTAACAAAGTTTTAAGATGTCTAAGTAGGGAATGGCAACCCAAGGTTACCGCAATTGTTGAATCAAAGGACTTGGACACCATGGACTTAGCAACACTTTTCGGAAAGCTACAAGAACATGAAATGGAGCTTGAACGTTTGCATATGCTTGAAGAATCGGATAAGAACAAAGAAAGAAAAGGAATCGCTCTTAAAGCTCAAAGGTCATATAAAAAGGAAGAGAGTTCCGATGATGATGATAATGATGATAATGAAGATTCCGATTCGGACATTGATGAAGAGGAGATGAAGCTTTTACTAAGAAAGTTCAATAAAATTCTAAGGAGAAAAGGAAGGCTGAACAAAGACAAAAGTAAAGAGAAGAATTCCCCACACTACAAGACAAAGACTTCAAAAGAAGGTATAGTTTGCCATGAATGTGGAAAGCCCGGTCATCTCAAGTACTCATGCTCTAAGTATCTTAAGAAGAAGGAGAAAGAAAAGAAAACTAAAAGGGCATACATAGTTTGGAATAGTGATGATGAAGAAGATAAGAAAAGCCAATCAAATAGTTCTTCGGATGATGAAGAAGCCGTTTGTCTCAACTTGATATCTCTAGTAGAAGAAGAGGAAAGTTCAAATGATGAATCAAGTGAACAAAGCGACGAAAGCGATGTAAGTCTTACTAAATCCGAAATTTCTTCAAAATATGAAATGTTATGTAATGCTTATGAAGAAATGCATAAACAATTTAAGAAACTAGCTTTGAAAAACATTGAAAGAAAGAAGCTCATTTTGAAACATCAACAAGAGATTTTAGAACTTCAAAAGCAAGTTGATGAGCTTAATCTTCAAAATGAAACTCTTGATCTTATATATGCTAGTTCTTCTTGTGATTGTGCTAGTAGATTGAATATTGTGGTTGATTGTGAGGATTGCAAGTTGCTTAAAGATGAAAATGCTATTTTGAAAAATAAGCTTGCAAGTTTCACAAATGGTGATATTAGATTGCGCACATTGTTAAATTTTCAAAGAGAAAATTCAAACAAGTTTGGTTTGGGTTATACTAATGCTAAGAGTAAATCTCATAGAAATGTTGTTGATTTTTCTAAAGTTGAGTTTTCAAATGCACCAACATGTATCTATTGTGGTACTCATGGACATACTTCAAATGTGTGTTATATTAAAGTGCATGGTATACCTAAAGGAGATTTTGTTCGGATGAAAAAGGGTGAAAGTCCCTACATTAACAAAAATGGATCCAAAACCATTTGGATACCAAAACGCAAAGCATGATTGTTTTTGTAGGTATGATTGAAGAGCAAAAGGACTTTCATATGTTATTCATTCATTTGCTTCTTCAATTGGTATTAAGGAGAAAATCCTACAAATTGGTAACATTCGATATTATACAATTGGTATATTCAATTTGATATTGTTGGATATTGCTCATAGTTCTCTCAATTGGTATTATTTCTTATAATGTGATATTGTTTATACTATTGAGAAAATACTATTGGTATCAAATTCTTACAATTGTTTTACAATTGGTATCATGCTATTGGTATACAATTTGTTATAATTGATATCATTGAGTAATCATTAGATGATTATCATGCTTTGGTTGTTATATCTCATTAATCTCTCTATTTTGGCTTAGATCTTATATTTCAATTGGTATATATTTCTTTTTGATAATGCCAAAGGGGGAGAAATATGATGTTTTGAAAAAGGGGAGAAATATTATGTTTTGACCATTTTGGAGAAATGAAATGGTATGTTTGGAGAAAGGTTGTTTTTGTTGTGTTTATGTAGGTTGAGCAAAGTTGTTGAAGATAGGGGGAGAATCAAGCTTTTATCTCAATTAGATTTCAAATGTCAAAAGCACAAATTGAGGGGGAGCAAGAGTCTCACCAAGTGATAAAATGGTTCAAGCATCAACAACTTCAATGAACTTCATAATTTCAAAACATGTTTGTCATTTTCAAAAAGGGGGAGATTGTAAGATCCATGAAAAATGTTTTGATATATGCCAAAAGGTTTTGAACAAGCTTAAATGTGTTGATCAAGTTCAAGTTCAACAAGCAACAACAAACATCAAGTGATGAAGAGAGAGCCAACTCATGAAGACTTGTTTGGTAGTTTGTGTTTTATTGTTTTATCTTTTGCCTCACAAGTCTTTTAGTTTATGAGTTTGGGTAGAGTTTATTAGAGGGTAGTGAATCTCTATCATAGTCATGATTATATCATATTTTGAGTATTCACTTTGCCTAAAATCAATAGGTGGCTTAAAGGTTTGAAAGAAAAGGTTTAGATTTTGAGAAAACAAGTTTTTAAGTGTTTTTTGATCTGACTACTCGATTAGCCACTTGATTACTCGAGTAGAATGTTGCAGTCTTGCGCAAATACTCGATTAAGGGGCTGATTACTCGATTAGAATTTTGAAGCCTTGCGTAAATACTCGAGTAGTAACTCAGATTACTCGAGTAGTGAACACTTATTACACTGATTACTCGAGTAGTAACTTTGTTACTCGAGTAACACGAGCTGTTACTGTTTTTAAATGAGTTTTTCACTTGTCAAAAGCATTTCTAACCATTCTTAACTTTTGGGTATTCTATATAAACCTTTTCCTAACCTTTGTGAATCATTATTACAATTACCTATCATTTTGATAATCAATTTTACAAAGAATCAAAGCCACTCTATTCTCTCTCACTTTCTCAAGATCAAAGCTTTAACTTTTACATTCTTTGATCAAGAACCTTGAATCTCTCATGTTGATCTTTTCATAACTTTTGAAAGAGATTCATAGGATTGTTATTTTGTTTTCATTTGAGTTGTAATCTTTGCAAGAGGCAAGCTATCTACAACAATTGGAAGTCTTGGTTGTGAATCAAGCAAAGTTATATTGGAAGCCTTGGTGTGACATTTCATCAAGCACTTGGAAGCCTTGTAGTGTTAACAAGCAATTGGAAGTCTTGTAGTGAAGCAAGCAATTGGAAGTCTTGTTGTGAAGCAAGCAATTGAAAGTCTTGTTGTGGGGTATCGGCAAGCAAGAGAAGAGGTTAGATTAGATATCAATAGGGTTACAAGGCAAGGGTGTGGTATATCTTGTAGGCTAGCAAGAAGGGAGTCTTGTGAGGCATTTACTTGTAATTTGAGAAACTCTAATTCCTCATAGTGAAGAATCTCTCTTGGTTGAAGAGGGGACTGGAGTAGCTTTCAAGTGGATGAAAGTGAACCAGGGTAAATCACTGTGTCGTATCTCTAAACTCTCTACTCTTTACAATTCAAGTCTTTAATTGTGTTCTTGGTTGAAAACCTAGAAAAAGTGATTTTTCATAATTGATTGAATTGAATCTTAATTGTGCAAAATTGATTTTGGGAAAATCATTTTCATAACCTAGGTAATCAATAAGAATATAGGTGTTAATTGTTTCCGCTGAATCTCTGGTTATATGTGTTAATTGATTGATTTTCGTATTTGATTGAAAAGTGATTAATTCATTAACAGAGGCATTAATCGATTAGTTCATGTCATTAATCGATTAAGGTTAAAGAATTTTTGTGAAAATCATTTGTTTTAATCGTTTTGATTTGTTTCTTGCGAAAATCTTTCAAGGTTTATCTAACACCTATTCAACCCCCCTTCTAGGTGTTTTCCTAGTGTTTCCTAGTTGTTTCACCCACCGATTGTAGGTTCCCACACTTTGAACCCTGTTACTGGAAAACGTGGCTGAGAGCAGAACATAGGATTTCTGTGGAGTCTGTGGATTCTCTCCAAATCTCTGTGATAATACTCATCAAACACGACTTTAAGGTATGGGAGAAGTTTACCTTATAATAGATTGAGACTAAAATCAAGTGATTTAGGATTTGAGTCAACAAAGACTCAAAAAGGGCATTATGTGTTTAAGGCAAAAAGGCTTGGAGGCCAAATTCTAGCTCAATTCTGTTTTGAGCAATTTTGTTTTGATGCATGCAAGTGATTTTGATGCTTGAATCATAATCTAAATGTTTATTATAAGTTTTGTGGTATTAAATTGTGTTTATGTGGGTTTTTATGCAATTTGATACTTTAAACTTAATGCATGCAAATGGAATTTGTTGCTATGGTCGAACATGTTATTTTAAGGTTTGTGAACTCTTTTGAATGTTGTAATTGGTTAGATTTGAGTAATGAAAAGAATGGTATGCAAAACCTCATTTTTCAGTGTGCAGACTGCATAATCTAACCGGTTATTCGATATTTGTAACCAGTTAGATACTGTGAAATTTCAAAGAAAATGAATTTCGGAAATTGGTCTTGTGTTCTTACCATTTTTACTCAAATCTATACTTTAATTCCACTTGAACTCAATTTGAAAATATGTTGATAAATACTGATTGGTTCAGATTGAATTTGAGGAGTCATTACCTTGATATTTTGAGATAATTCCAAGAGGAGATTAAGCTCCATTGGAAATAAATTGTGATTTAGACTTTGAATGATGAATTCAGTGGAATTTGAGGTATAAAACAATGTTGAAAACTTGTTTATGGATTGGGTAAATAATTCAAGAAAAAGGGTTTTCTGAATTACAATGGTTAGTAAGTTCAGGTCTGTAATTCTAACCAGTTAGTCTGAAACTGTAACCGGTTAGTACCTGAAACTGAAAAATAAAAGTTAAGTCTTTTAAATGAAAAGTGAATACCATTGGTTAAGTTTTCCCAATCTAAGTCTAATGGCATGTTTTTGAGTTAATTCAAGAGTGAATTTTTGTGCCAAGGGTTATTCCTCAAATTAATCATTCAAAGGAGAAATTGAAATATTTCTCAATCACAATAATTAAAGGAAAGATAAAACCAACCTTAATACTTGTGCATTCATGCATAGAGAATGGAAGATTGGTTGGTAGGAACGCTTATCATATTCTGGAAATATGAGGAGGGTACTCCGGGAGTACCAAATTGTAACCTACTTGATGACACATTCTGGGAATATGGCCAGTGTCTGGGACATGGTTTTTATGCGTTCTGGGAACGTATGCGTTCTGGGAACGTGATGCACACTCTGGGAGTGATGCTTATTATCCAAGTATGGTTTGACATTACGTTCTGGGAACGAATGTCAGTGTTCCGGGAACACAACGGTGTATTGGATGGACGTCCAAGATGGACTTTTGTTAGAGGCCTCAGTTGTGGATAGAAATCATGCATCATGCCACTTGCATTATAAGAGATATAATGTTGAAAATTGGTATGCTCATATGTACTTGCATTATTGTCTGTCCATGACATACTTGTGTTTGTAATTTTAGTCTTTATCAATTATTGTCCATGACAGCTACGAAATTTTGCTACGGAATATTTTCCTAGCAATTTCATAGCAAATCAGCTATAGAATAGATACAAAATTCATTTCCGTAGTTAGTTTCCAATACTATAAAATATACTTATTATATGAAAAACAACTATGGAACAACCACAATTTAGCTAGGAAATATTGATAACAATATAAAATTCTGTAGCACATTAGTTTGCTAGGCAATATTCCGTAGCTGATGAATTTCTTTCAACAAAAATCTTAATTTCACTTTATATTGTTTTGTTTTTCCCCATTTTATTTTTATTGAAACCCTAACCTTCAGCGGTACCAACAATGGGAGAAAGTTAGGGTTTGAGATTCGAAGGTTGTAACTAAAGAGCAGGGGCAAAGGACATATTCGAGGGCTTTTAGGATTGAGGGAGAATGATGAATGAGAGTAACCTCCGCCCTCAAGCCCTTTGTCGCTGCTTCTTTGAGCCCACCACCGCCGCCTCTTGAGGCCCACCACCACCGTCATCGCAGGTCCTTCACCTCCTCTTTTTTTAATATAAAACTGGTTCTTAAAAGAAACCATTTCAATATTAGTTTATTTTTCCCTAACCCAACTACTTTAGACTCTCATCCTTTTGATTCTCTATTTCTGTCCCTCATATTCTGTTTCTGTCTTATTATTTAAATTTTAAAACTGGTTTAAGACAAATTGTAATCGCACTAGGACTAAATGTCTAAATTAGAATTTGTTACGAAGTAAACTGAATTTGCATAAATAGTTTATCTCAAATAATTATAAAATTAATTTTAGAATTGTCATACTTCCCATAGGAGTATAATAGAACTTCTCCTATAAAACCTAGTCTGGTGAAGATGGCCATTCTTGTGTATTCTGTGATCATGAGAGTATTATAGTCAGTTCAATAAATACACAATCGTACAGTGACTTGCTGGATTAAATGTAAAATTATTATTTAACAAAAATCTCAGCCATTGAGAGTCAATGTATATTAGAATTTCTCCATTGTGAGTTATGTATAGTTGAGGGAGTGATGCAGTTGTATCGTCAGTGATGACGACATTTTTAGGTGCTTCTGATGTTTATGTCATGCATATAATATATGACTTTGTTGATCTACAATGTAAAAAGCATAACTACAATGACTTGCAATATGCGTAATTTCTTCATACAGTGAGCAAGTTTACTACCTTTTTTACCAAGTCATCTTTATTGAAACCCCATTTTCCTTTCCCCATTTTAATTGATATTTTCTTTGATATGGTGTTTTGGTGTGTTGTGGAGGTGATGCCTATGCCTAAATTGACGATTAAACTACATGATTTTGTTCTGGACTTTGGTTTTAGTTGTCCAATTTATTCTGCTTCTTGAATCTGAGTCATGGATTTTTTTTCACAATTGAATGTGCTCTTTTCTCCTCAATTTGAAATAGTATTTAGATGATATTATTAGATTTATATTGTTATTTGTGGAGGGTACATGATCATGAGTGTGAACTTATGTTTAATCTGGAGTTTGGTTGAAGTTTCGATGATTAATTTCAAAGTTAAAGGACATGATCCGAATATGGAGTTATGATTTAAATGTGTTATTTGGTTTCTGAATATTTTTGATTGGTGCAAGATTTTGAAGTTTCATAACTTAGAAGCATTTTAACTTGAATTTTTCGCATGTTATGTATCACTGCAAAAGTGGCAACAGTGTGGGCTCATCTGGTTTTGTTGCTTGTCATAAGTTGTAGTTTTGAGTACAACAAGATAGATGTTGTTTAGTGCTTTTTTTAATTAAATACAATTAATCACACTTTATCTTGTCAATGTATTTAGAGGACGTTGACTTTTTACTTTCTAACCCTTAATATCTTATAGTTTACTACTTTGTTATGTTAAGCCCCATAACCATTTTCCATGCTTGATTTTAGGAAAATGTAGCTGAATATGCCATGAAGTGGTCTAAAGTGTTTTTGAGAACTGCTTTTTAAAACAAAGAACCAAGAATAGAATAGAACTGGTGACTAGGCTTATTAATTTTGACAACCACAAATCTGCTAGTATTATGTCTTTCATTTGCAAGTTCTGTTTAAAATAATCAACATGCGGAATTTCAATTAATGAACTTTAGCTTCATTTCTCCATTGTTCAATTAAAAGCTTAACTTTAGACTCAGCCTATAGGAAATAGTTAATCAGCAATTTTTTTCATCACATCTTTAGTTTATGATTCTTTTGTTGATTTTTGTTCATACTCTTGATGTCATCAGTTGAAGGAGTTTGCCATGGATCAACCAGAGGTATATGAGATTAAAATGGGAGATCAAGTTTCTTGAAGACAAGGAGATCCACTTATAGAAGTTGTTGAGAGGCTTATTAGTTAGAAAAAGCAATGCAGATAAAGCTGATCCAGAGGAAATTGATGGAAATTTGAAAACAGAATTGAAGCTAAATAGCTTTGATATAATTTTCCAGATAAAATAACTATATCACTTTTCAACTTTTTACTTCCAATTTTTATTGATTCAATCCCTGATTTATGATATGTTTTTTCCTCTTCTTTTAAGTTGATAACGCGTCAATGATGATTTTTTATTCATGTGGGAGTTGGGTCTTGCTTTTATTCTTGCTTTTACTCAATTTTTATTCTTGCTTTTATATAAATTGAGTTTCTTTATTCAAATATTTATATTAATGCAATTATGTGTGGCTGGTTCTTGTTGTGAAGGGGGGGTCTACCATTTTAATGTAACTTTCTCCTAATTACTGTTCTATGTCTCTGACTTGTGGTTTTAGAAGATTTTTGGATGTCTTTATCTATGTGACTTGAGCTCAGTATCATTGTATGCTCTAATTTGTTTGCCATTTGCTATTTATGGCTATTTTCATTTCACTGCAACTCACCGTTGTTCACCGTACTCAATAGTTTTGAAGTATCTGGTTAGCAAATTGATACTGTAGAGCGAATCAGAGGTAATGTGAGTTTTGAAGTTCTTGTTTCTTTTCTGCTTCATGTAATTGACATCATTTTGCATTTTATTTATAAATTTACATGTAAGTGTCAATCACCTACTTTTGCAAAATCTTATGCTATTCAACATTAGGTAAAACATTATGAATATGGTTTTATATGTTAGACTCCCCTCACCTACTTTGGCTCTACATGCTTTGTATCTTAAAACTTAAAACTTTACTGTTAGTACTGTTTATCAAGAATCAGTTCCATAGGCTTTCCAAAGAACTATAGAGTAAGTAGGTCATTATCTCACAAGCTCTTTAAGTTCTATATTGTGTTCTAATTCTATTAATTTTCTTGTTGTAGGTGCTGATCCAGTGGTCCATTTGTTTTACCTTATGCGAGTTTCAAAAAAGGCTTTCCAAAGAGTAATTGCCCGTCTTGATTGCCATAACTTGATCTTATTTTTGTGTACTTGTTCATGCTATTAATGTTGGAACTTTATGTTAACTCAACTATAAGGTGAATAAAGATGCTAACTTGGTTACTGATGCCTGTCCATACTTCAGTTATACATTCATCTGCATCACAAGATGCTCATTGTTCAAACCAAAACATATTTTGTGAATGAAATTCCTTCAATGATGGAATGTTACAAGTATTGAGCATATTTTGTTCAAATTTTTTGTATTGTTTTCCTATACTTAAGGCTATATTTTCAAATTGCCCTTAGAGAACACAAGGGAGACTGCCTTGGTTATCTGGAAGTTTCACCTAGCAAAGGCAAAAAGGTACTTAGAGTTTGCTTTGAACTAGTAGTCTTATAGTTTGCCATTTGTGTTGTTTGCTTCTCTTTTGAGGGAAAAATTCGTGATTCCTTTTTTTTTCCTCTGGTGAGTATAATAAACTTCCACTGCACTTTAGATATTCTGGATATGAAAAAGTCATACTCAAGCATGAGCAGGAGGTAGCTATAACAAATTTACTTGTCTTGAATTATGGCCCTTTAAACAGTTTTTTATACTAATATCTTGACATCTGACTGCAGGCTGAACTTAAAGTAATGCAAGAAGCTATGTTGTGGAGAAGATCACAAGGTGAGTATCTACAATGTAAAGGGTTCATGTTAAGTCTATTTAGGTCACTTTTCTGCATAACATGCTTAATATAAAGATGAATATATATGAACTTAGGCAGGTAGAAAGACAAGAATGAGGAATTGAGGATGCAAAAATCAAAATGGCTATGTTATATGTTGAGAAACCATTTATTGCTGTTTGAATTGAATTCAAATTACTGCCTATATAATAGTTTCTTTCTTGGTTGCACGTGGATTATAACATATCATATTTGTTTTGTCTGAAGTATGATTCTGTGCTTTAGAAGAACCTATATAGATATCATATTTGTTTTGAAATGGAATTGTGAGCAATTAATCTCTAGCTGTGTTTTCTCTCATTCGAGGTGCTTTGTTGTTCTCTCTCATTACTTTGAATGTGGGTATTGAATATGTCTTCCCATCTCTTGTTCTGTGCTGGAAGCAGAAAGTAGCTGTGTTTTCTCTCATCAGAGGTGCTTTGTTGTGCTTTCTCTCATTACTTTGAATGTGGGTATTGAATATGTCTTCCCATCTCTTGTTCTGTGCTGGAAGCAGAAAGTAGGAAAACTAGGCGCTCTTGATATTTAGTTCTCACCAATGGCATTTTATAACTAATTAACTATGCAGTGTACCAAGCACATTTTTTAGTTCTGAGAACTCCTCAGTATGATGTTCCATGTGAAAACTGTTTTGAGATGCTAAAAGTTCTAATTGAAAAAGATTTAAGCCTGTTTTGAGATGACTAGAATATATTATTAGGAATTGAGATCTGGTTGTTCTTACTGGTTTGAATTTGAACTAGAATTGAGTTTTAATATTTGTATATGCTCATGTTTAAAATTCTTCTAACAAATTCCCTTTTTCATTTGAGTTATTATAAGGTTTATGTTGTTATGGTTTTTAGTACAGGATTGGTTTTGTAGTCGCTTGTTCTAATTATGATATTAGTATATTACATTCTTTTCATGCAACTTTTCAACCCACTTTACTAACATAGGTATATTGATTTTGTTTCTGTCATTTTTATTGGTTATGCTGCTGAAAGTGTAGGCTGAACATGTTTAGGCAACAAGAATCAAGGTAGTGCTCTCGTGCAAGCATGAGTTTTATGTGAGATACCAGAAACCTGGAGATAAGTTATAAATTGCCTAGTTATATTTCTCACTTATTTGACATGTTGTTACCTTATTTTTATATTAATTTGTATACGTCTTTTTTTGTTACTTGAAACCATATGTCTATATTTGCATTTCCCTAGACAACTAATCTATTGATCTATACACTTACTTTTTCTATTGGGTTGTGACTTGCTTTCTCTGTGGATTTAGAGTCAGATGCGAAAACTTCCCAAAGATTATTTGGCCAACCATCATCCATTCTTTAAAATGGAGAAAACAAATCTGTATTCCAGCTAGCCATTTTGAGTCTTGGTTTAGTATAAGAGGTTTTCATAGCATATACTATTGTATATAGAGATAATGTTCTACTAACTATCTGACTTTATGTATGGTTTTGCCTTAACTTTCTCAGTTGTGCTGAATCAATCTGGTCCATCTTTTTGTATTGCACATTAGGTTGCAAGATTTTTTTCAAAATCCCCTGATCTATATGTGGTGTTATATTTTATTTGTTTTCCAACATAAATTAAGTATGTTAGAAATCTAATATAGCTATTAAATCCAAAGAGAAAAATAAAATATAATTGCTACAGAATAATAGCTTTAGAATAAATATAGAATTCCAATGAAATTATACAAATAGAAATCCAATGTAGTTATGAAATTGCTACAGAATAGCCATTCAATGACGCCACATAATAGGTAGAGAACAGCTAGGAAAAAAAGGTACCCAACTGCTACGAAATTGCTACATTTAATAGGTACCACATTGCTACAGAATTGCGTTGTAACTCAGCTAGGGAATAGCTAGAGAACACCTAGGAAAAACAGCTACCGAATAGTTTCAAAATTTCTAGGGATTATGTGGTTCTCTTTCACTCATTAGCTAGGAAATAGATGCAACTTAGCTACAGATTGTGAAAATACTGGCTACGGATCAGCTACCGAATATTTCTAGTTGGATAGCTACGGAAAATACTATTATTACTTTAAAGTGAGAAATTATTTTGCTACAATATTGCAACGGATTAGCTATCGTATTGCAACGGATTAGCTACGGTATTATTCGGTAGCGAATTAGCGACCTGATTTACGCTACGCATCGTGTTGTAGCTGTTCCGCGGCAATTCCGTAGCTGTGACTACTTTGCTAGAGCATAGCAACGGAAACGCTACGCAATATTCCGTAGCTGTTCGAGAAAATTCTTGTAGTGTATGTATATGTGTATACTTACTCCCCATGCCCTGTTTAGGTGGTGGCCAGATACCTATCCTGCATCTAGATACGCCCTATCCCTAGTGGTATATGGACGTACGAGGAGCACTGAGCCACCTTTGAGGGGGAGGTGGAGATCACTCTCTACCATCCTAACCCTCTGGTTCGGGTGCGACCTCGTAGGTTTAGGATCCCTCTAGTCTATACTATGCATGTTCCACCCTTTTACTCATATAGAGGACCACCCCCGGCTTGACCAGTGCGTCGATTTCATAGCTTTCGTTTTAGAGCTGCCACTCGTACTCACCCTTCTTCCCATAGAGTTGTTGCTGAGGAGACTCCTTTTCTTGGTCCGACTGACTTTGAGAGGACTGCTTCTGCGGATCCTAGACCCAGTGGTTGGGTCTCTGCACAATCGGGCGAGGTCGAGGAGGACCCCGTGGAGGATGAGGACGAGGAGGAGGTGCATGTCGAGCCTACTGTTTTTGCTAGAGGTGGACCTGCTGGTTCCTAGGAGCCTGCATAGCATAGATGTTTTGGATCCTAGGTCTAGGGATAGAGCTGCAGAGCATCAGAGGAGCTGCTGAGGACATGGATGACCTGCTCTGGGACTTCTATTTTGATATTGTGATATATTGTATATATTTTGAGAGGTCTTAGAGTGAGGTTTATTTTGAGCAGCTGGTTTGTATATGTTTCATCAAAACTTGCTATCTCGACTTGGGTTACTTGCTACTGATATCATGTGGGGATGTTTTATGTTATGATACACACACACACACATATATATATATGTTGTTTTCTTTACCTCAGCAGTGCCCCACAAGTATCATTTTACTTCCGCATACTCTGATTTTGATTCAAAAGGATTCGACAATAAGTTTATGTCCTATACATTCGATCAAACTCAAGAGACAAATAATATGTTTTTAATAAGGGCTACGAATATGTTTCATCATGTTAAAAAGATATTGTCTCGAGAGCCTTTTTGTAATTAAGGTATTATTAAGCCGAATTCAAATTATTCGTCCAAATTAAAGGTGCTTATAATTGAGCAAGTACCAATTAAAAAGAAAAAATTTTATAGTCCCAATTTTTGATAGCAAGTATTCTATATTTGGAAATATTTATTATTTTCAAGATATTAAACGAGGGTGTCACATCTTTGGTGGTATCAGAGCATTGGTCCTGTCCCTCATGGCCCTGATGATGCAGCTAAGTAAGGTATTCATTGTTATTTGAATATGTTTGAGTAAGATTGTTGAGTAAGCTAGTAGTGCTTATGTTTTAAAGACCTTTTAGTGACCCAAAGCCCATAGTGCAGGTCTTTCTATGGCAACCAAAAATAGAAATTATACGAACGAAATGTTAGGTCGTATTACAACTGTGCTTGAGGGTATGCAGCAGCAGCAACAGCAGCCACCTCAAGGACGAGCTGGTAATCCACATGCTGGCAATGTGGTGAATCATGATGCTAAGACCCTGTTGGAGTTCAGAAAGTGCAATCCACCAAGGTTTGAAGGAGGATACAAACCTGATGAGGTAAATAAGTGGTTGTACGAGATCAACAAGATTTTTAGAACATTAGATTGTTCGGATGAGCAGAAGGTAACCTATGCAGTTTACATGCTTCATGAGGAAGCTGAGAACTGGTGGGATCATACGGTTCAATTGCTGAATTTTGAGAGAAGGGCAATTAACTGGGGAGTGTTTATGGAAAAATTTCTTAATAAATACTTTCCAGAAGATTTACGGAGAAAGAAGGAGGTAGAATTCATGCAATTGAAGCAGGGGGATATGAGTTTAGGAGAATATGCTGCTAGATTTGAGGAGCTGATGAAGTATTCTCCCCACTACTTGAATAACCCTGATGAAAGGAGTAAGTGTGTTAAGTTTGAAGGTGGACTGAGACCGGAGCTGAAGTCTATTTTCAGTTACCAGAGGATTCAGAGTTTTGCTGCACTTGTGGATATGTGCAGAATGTATGAGGATGATAAGAAGGCTGAGTTGATAGGCAGCCAAGGAAAGGGGAGTGGACAAGGCTATGGACCACAGAGGAAGAAGAGATTTGATCACCGGAATAATGGTCCATATGCTCAGAAAACAAGGGCAAGGGCAAAGCTGTGATGGATAACAAGAACAAGTCTTGCGATAATGCTCCTTATTGTGAGAAGTGTAGGCGTTATCATCATGGTCAATTTTGCTGGTCCACAGGAGGGTGTTTCAAATGTGGGAAGCAAGGACATTTTGCCCGTGATTGCAGAGAGCCTGCAAAAGGTGATGCTAAAGGATCTACCGGCAAGTCGGTGGTGCAAGGAAGAGTGTTTACCCTGAGTGGTAATGAAGCAACCCAAACCCCGAATCTCATGCAAGGTAACTTTTTGCTTAATGATCAACCTTGCTATCTTAGTATAGATACCCCTACCGGGATATCTATCTTCACCGCTAAGGTTTGCTTAGGGTGTGATGTTGAAATCTTGGGTCGTGTCTCTAAAGTAGATTTGGTTTGTCTCCCTAAGTTACAATTAGATGTGATCTTGGGTATGGATTGGTTGATGAAGAACCAAGTGATCATAAATTGTGAGAGGAAGACAATTCAATATAGAACCCTTGAACCTGAAGGTTATATGTGTTTATTCTCTGCTACCGGAGAAGAAGAATCAATGCCGATAGAAGAGATTCCTGTGGTGAGGGAATTTCTGGAAGTATTTCCTGAAGAGAGACCAGGATTACCTCCGAAGCGAGAAATAGAGTTTGGGATTGACTTAGTTCCTAGAGCTGGCCCCATCTCTATTGCTCCTTATAGAATGACACCACCGGAAATGGCAGAAATGAAAAAGCAGATAGAGGAATTGCTGCAGAAGCAAATGATCAGGCCAAGTGTTTCGCCTTGGAGAGCTCCATTACTGTTTGTAAAGAAGAAGGATGGGAGTATGAGAATGTGTGTGGACTACAGACAGTTGAATAAGGTCACCATTAAGAACAAATATCCTTTTCCAAGGATTGATGACCTTATGGATCAAGTGAGAGGAGCTGCAGTATTTTCAAAGATTGATCTGAGATCGGCTATCATCAGATCCGGATAAAGGAGGAAGATATACCCAAGACTGCATTTTGATCTCGATACGGTCATTATGAGTATGTGGTAATGTCGTTCGGATTGACTAATGCACCTGCCATTTTCATGGATTATATGAACCGGATCTTTAGACCATACTTGGATTTATTCGTAGTGGTGTTTATATATGATATTCTGGTCTATTCTAAGAGTTCGGAGGAGCATGAAGAACATCTCAGGATAGTGTTAAAAGTCCTGAAGGAGAAGCAGTTATACAGCAAACTTACGAAATGTGAGTCCTAGGACATGTAATCTCTAAGGAAGGAATTGCGGTGGATCCAGCAAAGGTGAGTTCAGTGCTAAGCTGGGAACAGCCTAAAACTGTGACTGAGGTGAGAAGTTTCTTAGGGCTGGCTGGATACTATCGTCGGTTTATAGAAGGATTTTGCAAGATTGCATTGCCTTTAACCAAACTTACTCGGAAAGATCAACCGTTCGTGTGGGACGACAGGTGTGAAAGTAGTTTCTCCGAGTTAAAGGACAGATTAACATCGTATCCTGTGTTAATCTTACCTGATCCTCACAAGAGCTTTGAAGTGTACTGTGATGCATCTAAGCAAGGACTGGGGTGTGTGTTGATGCAAGAAGGAAGAGCAGTGGCTTATGCATCACGACAGTTGAAGAATCATGGGGTGAATTACCCGACACACGATTTGGAATTGGCTGCAATCGTGTTTGCCTTAAAGATATGGAGACATCATCTCTATGGCACTACTTTCAAAGTATTTAGTGACCATAAGAGTTTGAAATATCTGTTTGACCAAAAAGAGTTGAACATGAGGCAAAGAAGGTGGATGGAGTTTTTGAAGGATTATGACTTTAAACTCCATTATTATCCGGGTAATGCAAATGTGGTTGCGGATGCTTTGAGTCGGAAAGCAATCCACATAAGTGCGATGATGGTGAAGGAAGCAGCGTTGATTGAGGAATTCAGAGACTTGAGCTTGTTGACGCAAGTGGAACCATCCAGTATCAAGTTGGGAATGTTGTAGATCACAAATGAGTTCTTGGAAAGAATTTGGGAATTGCTACGAGCAGATGAAGAGTTGATTGAAAAGATGAGATTAGGTTCAGAAGGGAAGGAACCTGATTTCAAGATTGGGTTGGATGGAATCCTTCGTTTCAGAACAAGGATTTGCATACCAAGAGATCAGGAGGTTAGAAGACTGATTCTTGATGAAGCACATAAGAGTCGGATGAGTATGCATCCTGGATCAACCAAAATGTATCAGGATCTGAAGAAAATGTTTTGGTGGTCTGGTTTGAAAAAGGATGTTGCGGAGTATGTGGCTTCATGTTTAATTTGTCAAAACGCTAAGGTGGAGCCTTAGAAACCGGGAGGACAATTGCAGCCTTTAAGTATCCCTCAATGAAAGTGGGATAGTATCTCGATGGATTTTGTATTTGGTTTGCCAAGGCAACAACAAATCATGATGCAATCTGGGTGATTGTGGATAGATTGACTAAGTCGATGCATTTTATTCCGATAAATATGTGCTATCCTTTGAACAAGTTAACCCAGATCTACATTAAGGAGGTAGTTCGTCTTCATGGAGTGCCTTCGAGCATTGTGTCGGATCGAGATCCCAGATTTTCTTCGCAGTTTCGGAAGAGTCTGCATAACGCTATGGGAACAAACTTGAAGTTGAGTTCTGTAAAATCAAATCTCTGATTAAGGTGGATTAATTTTGATGATGACAATGTAATTAAATTATGGACTTAATTTGAAGAATGCAAGCCCAACATTAAAGAAGATCAAGTGCTTAGTTTAATTATTCATTCTCATTCATTCTTAATGTAGTTTATTTATGAGAGTGGGTAGTTTAGGTTTTTATTCTCACATAAGGTCAAATGATATTCATGCATGAAAGGTTGAGATTAAAACCAATTAGACTTGAGAAGAGAATTGAAAACAATGTTAGAAAACTTAATTTTTCCAACATTGACCAATTCACTCGAGTGATTCTCAATTCACTCGAGTGATTTATGAATTTTTAGTAATATAGCCGTTGGATAAAGTAAAAAGGCAACACTATCAGAGTTGACTAAAACACTCGAGTGTTTTCAAAAAGACTCGAGTGATTTAGGTCTGTCAGCAAATTTTTTAAACGTTAGAAGAGGACAAAAAGGAAGAATAACTTCGTTTTTCCTTCCTTTTTGTCCCCTCACTTATATTCTGAATAGTGACCATTATCCAAGGGAACAAGCTTACACTCTTTCATTGATTCTCTCTCTCTCAAGTGTTAAAATCATTTTCTCTCTCTAAACTCAACCAAACATTCATCTTTATTATTTGTCTTAGTGAGTTAAGAGAGTGTGCTTCATTTGTAAGAGAATTATTTGTTGTAAAATTCTCAAACACTCATACACTTTAGCTTGTTTAGAAAATCTTGGTGAGGTATCCAAGTACTTGGTGAGGTATCCATGTTCTCAAGTCTTGAGAGGTTCTCAAGCACAAAGACTAAGAGGATTCTTAGCTTGGTGGGCTCTTGGAGGTTCCAAGGAGCTTAAGAAGAAGGGACTCTTCATCACCAAATCAAGTTGGGGTAGAAAGTTCAAGAGTTTGGTACACTCTTGAAAAGGGTTAGGATTGAGTGAGGAATCTCAATTTATCCTTGTAATTTCTAACAATTTGATCACTAGTAGAAACTCCTAAGTTGATTAGGGGGACTGGATTAACACTCTAGATTGAGTGTGAACCAGGATAAAATTGGTGTTGTCTCTCTTTTATAGCTTTCTTAGTTTTCAAGTAAAACCAAACCCTAAGTTCTCTAGAAAGGGGCTTTTATAATTCTAGTAGCTATTGGTTGCAATTAACTTGTTTTCAACTTGTTTTAACTTAGTTTAATTGCCCTCTACTTTGATTTATATCTGCCCTAGATTAGTCTTTAAGAAATTGAATCATTTTGCTAAATTTCTCTGAAACTGCTCCTTTCTATTCTGCATAAAACACTCGAGTGTTTTTCAATTCACTCGAGTATTTCGTAGCATTTCACTCGAGTGTTCTTCATTGTCACGCGAGTGTTTTTCAGGTTTTCTGAAAAACACGCGAGTGTTTTTAAATTCACTCGAGTAAATTGCCCAGTTTCAGAAAAACAAGCTTTTGATCAATTATCTTTTAATTGCACCGAAAATTAGTCACTGTTGCTTCCATATTACTATTTACCCCCTCTAGTAATTGCTAAGCCCGCTTGTTGGTTTCCAACAAGTGGTATCAGAGCTCGGTCGAAAGATCGAGCGTAAAAGCTTTTTCGAAAAAGATCCTTTTGGAAACAAATGGGCTCTAGCAATCAACAAGAAGGGTCTATGTCTCTTAACCGACCTCCATTCTTCAATGGTGAAGATTATTCTTATTGGAAGGTTAGGATGAGAGTGTTTGTAGAAGCAATAGACACCGATATTTGGGATGCAATTGAAAAAGGTCCTTATATTCCTAAAAGAGTGATTAATGGTGAAGCCATTGTTATTCCTAGGACAAGTTGGAATGAAGATGATAAAAAGAAAGTTTCATATGATTTAAAAGCTAAAAATATCATCTTCTCCGCTTTGTCCAAAAATGAATTTCATAGGATTTCACAATGTCAATCGGCTAAAGAAATGTGGGATACCTTGCAAATCACTCATGAGGGAACTAGTGAAGTTAGAGACTCAAGATTAAATGCTTTAACTCATGAATATGAGCTCTTTCATATGTTCCCTAATGAGTCTATCAATGATATGCAAACAAGGTTCACACATATCGTTAACCAATTGATTGGCTTAGGAAAGGAATTTAGAGATGGTGAAATTTAGAGATGGTGAAACTACTAACAAAGTCTTGAGATGTCTTGATAGGAGATGGCAACCTAAGGTGACCGCCATCAAGGAAGCTAAGGATGTAAAATCTATGGACTTGACCACCTTGTTTGGAAAGCTCCAAGAACATGAGATGGAACTATCAAGACTTCACTTAAATGAAGACTCGGACAAGAAAAAGAAGAGCATCTCTCTAAAAGCCTCAACCAAAATGTCAAAAGAGGATGAAGATGAATCTTCAAGTGAAAGCTCCGATCATGCTCTAAATGAGGAAGAGATTGGTTTATTTGCCAAGAGGTTCAACAAATTCCTCAAAGGCAAAAAGGGTAGTTCATCATTCTCTAAGGACAAGAGACCTCAAGACAAAAGATCCAAGGATAACAAGCAAAGAAACAAGAGCTCAAGTGAGAGCGTGAAATGTCATGAGTGTGGTGGGGTAGGACACATAAAAATGGAATGTCCCACCCACTTGAGAAAGAATGAGAAGAAGGCCCATGATGGGAAGGGGAAGAGAGCTTACATTGTTTGGGATGAACCGGAAAAGGATTCCAAGTCATCCTCAAGTAGTTCGGATGATGAGGAAGCCAAGCTATGCCTCATGGCCAAGAATGACAATGAAGCCTCCTCAAGTAGTGAAAGAAATGACAATGAGAGTGAGGATGAGGTATCATCTAACTATTCTTACACCTCCTCTCATACTATTTCTTATGATGATTTGCTAAATGAGTATAATGAAATGTTAACTCAATTTGAAAGACTTGCTAAAGTTAACAAAGAAAAAGGAAAGAAGCTTTTGGAGTATCAAAAGGAAATCAATGAATTAGAAAAATCTATTAATGATTTGAAACTCCAAAATGCATCCTTGGAACTTGCTAACTCTAGTCATGTTTGTGAGAATGCAAATCAATCATATACCATCACTCATTGTGAAAAGTGTTGTGTGCTTGAAAATGAAGTTAATGATTTGAAAATCAAACTCAACACTTTTAACAAAAGTGATAGAAACCTAGATCGGTTAATTGGTTCTCTTAGACACAATTCAAACAAAATCGGTCTAGGATATGTCCACAAGAAAAAGAAAAATAAAGAGGTTGGTTCATTCTCAAAAATTGATTTTACAAAGAAACCAACTTGCTTTTATTGTGGAAAATTTGGACATACAAACAATAAGTGCTATATCAAAAATTTTGGAATTCAAAATGGTACTTATGTTTGGATTAAGAAGGAAGAATCATCCAAGACTAACAAAAAGGGACCCAACATAATTTGGGTACCCAAAATGAGCAAGTGATTGTGTCTTGTAGGTGTGCCTTAGAACCGGAAAGCAACTTTGGATACTTGATAGTGGATGTTCTAGGCACATGACGGGAGATAAGCGACACTTCATTGAGCTTACTCCTAAGGAAAAGGGATATGTCACATATGGGGACAACAACAAAGGCAAAATACTTGGTATAGGTAAAATTGGTAATTCTTCCAACTTGGTTATTGATAATGTACTTTATGTTCAAGGATTAGAACATAATCTTTTAAGCATTAGTCAATTATGTGATATTGGTAACCATGTATTATTTACCTCTACTCATTGTCTCATAAAAAGTGACAAAGATGAATCTATCAAATTTGTTGGAAAAAGGTCTAATAACACTTACATGGTTGAATTGAATAGTATCACTTCTTTAGTTTCAAAATGTTTAATTAGCAAAGAAAGTGATACTTGGTTATGGCATCGTAGGACCGCTCACATTAATATAAATCAACTTAAGAAACTTCAATCCAAAGACTTAGTAGTTGGTTTACCAAAGCTCAATTTTCAAATTAAAGGTGATTGCACTCCTTGCAAGAAGTGCAAACAAACTAAAAATCATTTTGGTTCCAAAAATGATGTGTCCACAACAAGACCATTGGAAATGCTTCATATGGACTTGTTTGGACCTTCTCTAAGATTTGGTGGCAACTACTATGCCTTGGTGATTGTTGATGATTTTTCAAGATTTACATGGACATTATTTTTAAGTGCTAAGAGTGAGGCCAACAAGTCTTTTAAACGCCATATTAAGCTTGCACAAAACCAAGTAAACCAAAAAGTGATTATAATTCGAACCGACCATGGAGGTGAATTTGAAAACTATAAATTTGATAGATTTTGTGATAAGCATGGAATTGAGCACCAATATTCGGCACCTAGAACTCCACAACAAAATGGAGTTGTTGAGAGGAAAAATAGGGTGTTAGAGGAACTTGCTAGAACCATGTTAAATGATTCTCAAGTACCTCAATACTTTTGGGCCGATGTCGTTAATACGTCTTGTTATGTAATGAATAGAATTTTAATTAGGCCCATGATAAAGAAAACCCCCTATGAGCTTTACAATGGTAGAAAACCCAATATATCCCATTTCCATGTTTTTGGATGCAAAGTATACATTTTAAACAATGGAAAAGATCAACTTGGAAAATTTGATTCTAAATCGGATGAGGGAATATTTTTGGGTTACTCTTCTCATAGTAAAGCTTTTAGAGTTTATAATAAACGAACTATGACTATTGAAGAATCTATGCATGTTGTTTTTAATGAGTCTTCGAAAGAAGATAGTGTTTTATGTGAGGGTAGTGATGATGGACTTGAGATTTCAAATGTTGACAAAGAGATGGAAAAATCAAAGGATGAAGGAGAAGTCAAAGATGAACTTGATCCGGCTTGGAAAATGGTGAAAGCTCACCCTATTGACAATGTCATAGGAGATCTTTCAAAGAGAGTATTAACTCGTAGGTCAATTCAAAACATTTGTCATTTTGTTTCCTTTGTTTCTCAAATCGAACCAAATTCAATTAAGGAAGCAATTATGGATGAACATTGGGTTATGGCCATGCAAGAAGAACTAAATCAATTTATTAGAAATGATGTTTGGGAATTAGTGCCTATACCCGATGATCATACCATAATTGGTTTAAAATGGATTTATAGAAATAAACTTGATGAATCCGGTTTGATTATAAGAAACAAAGCGAGACTTGTTGCCCAAGGGTACAACCAAGAGGAAGGTGTTGATTATGATGAGACCTTTGCTCCGGTTGCACGTCTTGAGGCAATTCGAATCTTGCTTGCCTTTGCATCAATCATGAATTTTACTCTTTATCAAATGGATGTCAAGAGTGCTTTCTTGAATGGTTTCATAAATGAAGAAGTGTATGTTAAGCAACCACCCGGTTTTGAAAGTCATGAGTTTCCAAACCATGTTTACAAGTTGAAAAAGGCACTTTATGGATTAAAACAAGCTCCTAGAGCTTGGTATGATCGATTAAGTACCTTTCTATTAGAAAATGACTTTCAAATGGGAAAGGTTGATAATACACTATTCATCTATAAAACCAAAGAAGACATTTTGTTAGTGCAAATATATGTATATTATCTTTGGTGCCACTAACGTGTCCTTGTGTAGAAAGTTCTCAAATTTGATGAAAAAGGAATTTGAAATGTCCATGATGGGGGAGCTCAAGTTCTTCCTAGGACTTCAAATCAAGCAAGTCAAGGAGGGGATCTTTGTGCATCAAGGAAAATATTGCAAGGAGCTCCTTGGAAATTTCGGAATGGACAAATGCAAAGAAGCATACACTCCCATGAGCACAACATGCTACCTAGACAAGGATGACATAGGTAAACCGGTTGATGTAAGTAAATATAGAGGCATGATAGGTAGTCTTCTATATCTTACCGCATCTAGACCGGATATTATGTTTAGTGTATGCATGTGTGCCCGTTTTCAAGCTAATCCTAAAGAATCACACCTATCCGCGGTTAAACATATTTTTAAATATCTTAAAGGAACAATTAACACAAGATTATGGTACCCTAGGGATGCTAGTCTTAGTTTAGATGGCTATTCGGATTCCGACTTTGCGAGATGCAAGCTTGATCGCAAAAGCACTAGTGGTACTTGCCATTTATTGGGAAGTTCATTAGTGTCATGGTTTTCTAAAAAGCAAGTTTGTGTTGCTCTTTTCACCGTCGAAGCGGAATATATCGCCGCCGGTAGTTGTTGTGCTCAACTCTTGTGGATGAAACAACAATTAGCGGATTTTGGTTTAAAATTAGAAAGTGTTCCCATAAAATGCGATAACACGAGTGCCATCAATCTAACTAAGAATCCGGTATATCACTCAAGGACTAAACACATTGAAATTAGACATCATTTCCTAAGTGATCATGTTCAAAAGGGTGATTGCACAATTGAATTTGTAAGTACCACATATCAATTAGCGGACATTTTTACAAAACCTTTGCCAAGGGATACCTTCTATCATATAAGAAGGGAACTTGGTATTTTAGAGGAGTCAAGTATAAACTAATTGATTTGTGCCATTTGAAAATCACCAAGTGTGTCTAACTTTAGTGTGTGGTGATACTTGTTTGTAATTACCTTGAAGATGTTATAAATTTGTGTCTTTAATTGTGTGTGATCATGTCTCCTATCTATTGGTTTCATTAAATGTGTTTGATTTTGTGCTTTTGTGTTTCAAAACTGAGTTTTTCTGCATATCTGATAAAAACACTCGAGTGTTTCGTAAATCACTCGAGTGATTTTAATTCAAAATTAAATCAGTTTTAATTGAAAAAGTTTTTGAGCATGTCTGATGGAAAATACGCGAGTCTTTTGGGCCAACACTCGAGTGAATCCCATTTCACTCGAGTGAATTCAAAGTTTCTGAAAATCTATCTTTCGGCCAACACGCGAGTGAATTCATTTTCACACGAGTGTTTTTCAGGTTTTCTGAAAAACACGCGAGTGTTTTAAAATTCACTCGAGTGAATTCATCAGTTAGTCTGATGCTGCTGCGATTTTCTAAACTCAGTTATCAGTCATATTTCAACTCTATTTCATCTTCTAAACTCATTTCTACTCCTATTTCACATCAAATTCAAGTTTTTGAGCATCAAATTCATCATTCCCTTTCCAAAACCCTAACTCCCCAAAAACCCCAATTTCTCAAAATTTCTTCTAGTTTTTCACTAGATTTTATGCTTTATGACTTTATTTAGTTATTTTGAGACTTTTGTTAATTTTGTTGGGAGTTGGATGTACCTATTTTCAAACTCATGTTTTATGGTTTGTGTATGATGGATTTATGATATTTATGCATTAATCATGTTTTCTTCATGGTTTTCATGTTCTTTAAAGTTTTTTTTATCGCTTCATAGTCATATTTTGATTCTTATTTACTCTTAAGGGAAAGTTTTCTTATTGGTATCCTTCAGTCTCCACCTTTGTTTCCAAAATGTTATATTTTTGATCATGACAAAAAGGGGGAGAAAGGAGATTAAAGAGCAAAGAGCATATTTTTTTCCGCTTTCTTGTTTACACTCTGATGATATATGCTCTTACTCTGATACCAATGAGCACTTGATTATGATTATTATTGTATTACGTTGTGCTTGGCATTTTCTGGATTGTACAGGTTAAAAAGGTTCCTAGATTGAGGGGGAGCTCTCAAGTGCTAGAGGTTTAATTATTTTGTCTTCATAAAAAAGGGGGAGATTGTAAAATCAAATCTCTGATTAAGGTGGATTAATTTTGATGATGACAATGTAATTAAATTATGGACTTAATTTGAAGAATCCAAGCCCAACATTAAAGAAGATCAAGTGCTTAGTTTAATTATTCATTCTCATTCATTCTTAATGTATTTTATTTATGAGAGTGGGTAGTTTAGGTTTTTATTCTCACATAAGGTCAAATGATATTCATGCATGAAAGGTTGAGATTAAAACCGATTAGACTTGAGAAGAGATGTAACATCCCAAATTTAATTCCAAGCAATAATTAATTAATTAATAGGGTTAAAGTGGAAGGAATGGGTAGATTAATCGCTTAACGAATTTTGGTGGACAGGTGAGTGGTAAATATAAGTCCTAGGGGTTGTATAGGATGCAATTGTAGCTTCGAGCGAAATTAACTAAGCGAGATCGGGAGTTAAATCGGCGTTTTAGATGTTAGAAATCGACCGAAAAGAGAAAATTAGAAATTTATTATAGGATGCTAAGAAAATAAATTCCACCGTTGGATGTGAAGTTTATGGGGTGAAGAAGCTTGTCTAAAAATTTGGGCCCGATCCGACGGTTAACGAAAAAGTTACGGCGAATCGAAGTTTGGAAATTCTGGTGCACGCCCAGGCGCACCGGTTCACGCCCAGCCGCACCACTGTTTATTGGTGCACCAACTCAGGAGTTTTTTCGCTCAGGCGCACCATTCCGTGCGCTCAGGCGCGCGCAAATCGCACCAGCTGCACCAGAAATCGCGTGTTGGCGCGCCAAAACTCCTGCTGACCGTATGAGCCATGCACCAGCTTGGTGCTGGTGCTGATCGTGCGCCCAGGCGAGCCTGGCATGCGCCCAGGCGCGTGGCGCAGATCTGGACAGATCTGGTCCATTGAAATTGAACTTGGTGGCTAAGTCAAGGATTTCAGCCACACGATTTCCAGCAGAACCAGGGCAAAAATTAAGGCACCAAACACACCTCATTTCACCACCCTTCATCACCTTTCAACTCCAACCCAAATCCATCATCTTCATCAAGCTCTCTCAAGCTCCAAGACCATTCTCATCATCATCCCACCATAAACACTTGATTCTTGGGCACCTCAACCCAAAATCAACCAAAGCTCATCAAGCTTTCACCATGGATTTTGATTGAAGCTTCATCCTTTCTTCTCCCTTGGTTCACACGATTTGCACCCTTCTTCCATTCTTCTTGCTTTGTCAATTTCCACCATTGATTGGGGTAAGTTAGCTTCATGCCATATGCTCATTTCCTTTCCATTCCAACTCTCCTTAGTTCATAAATTTGGTTCTAAAACCCTTAGGGGTCTTGCACTCATGGATATGTAGGGTTTTGGTTCCATGCCTTCCAACCAAAACCAAGTCAAGGACAAGGAACTCACACACCAAGGATCCAAGAGCTAGGACTTGAGATTCATCATCACCTCTTAAGAAGGTAAGAGGGGTTTGTGTTACCTTTCCTAAGGATATAGATTCTGGGTTGTTGTAATGATGACTAGGTGTAGATAATTAATTAAAAGAATAATGAAAACCTTAGGGAAGTTGATAATGAAAACAAATGAAATAATTGATGAAGAATAGAGAGAGAAACTAGTGTAATGTGTGAGAACGAATATATAAATGATGATGGATAGAAAGGGAATGATGGACTAAGTATATATATATAATTAGGGAGCAATGAGAATAACTAAGGAAATTATAAAGGAATTAAGAGTGGACAATGGAGTGAAAATAAATAGAGAGACTCGGTGTACACTTGGAAAGATATGGAAATTATGATAGGAATGAAATATTACATTATTGGGATAACTAAGAGGTAGGTAAAGAAAAGGAAAAGTGTTGATGATAGACTGGATTTAATTTAGGAAGATGGCGGATAATAGTTATGGAAGGTTTAGAAAAATGTATACTAAGAGAAAATGATGAATGTATGATAGGAGAAAATGTTGATTTAGTGCTAAATAAATAGTGTGATTGATAAATGTGTATGAGAGGGAATTATTAACGAGAAGGGCAATTGTGGCTAAAACGGGGTACGAGTGCTAAAGTTTGCAATGAAATTGAATGGAAATTATATAGAGAATGATGTTAAAAGTAAGGGGAATAATTGAACAATGGAACTATATGGTTAATGTGAGAAGGACCCACCTATTTAGGTGTGGATATAGGAATGTGAAATGGTGAATTTAGGACATGAATGATGGTGTAAGTACGAATGACCCTCCCAAAGGGAGTGCGAATATGTGAATGTGTATGAATGACCCTTCCAATGGAAGTGAGAAATATGTAGTGTATATAATGGACCCTCCATAGCGGAGCGTGTATATAATGGACCCTCCATAGCGGAACGTGTATATAATGGACCCTCCATAGCGGAGCGTGTATATTATGGACCCTCCATAAAGGAGTGGATATGTGTATGTATATGGATCTTTCGTAGAGGAGTGGATAGATGCGTGTTATGGACCCTCCCTAGGGGAGCGTGATTATGTATATTATGGACCCGCCTATATGGTGTGTGTAAATGAGATTAGGACCCGCCCTTGTGGTGTGCGATTAAATGGTAATAGGACCCACCGAACGGTGAGAGAAAGTTAAGAAAAGAATGAAATGATTAGAAAGGTACAGGGACAAAATGAAAATGAAATGAGAATTTAATTGAATTGAAAAGTAAGATTGGAAGCAGGATTACTATGAAGGCAGAATGGACATAAGGCTTAAGTGATCGAGACTGGACTTGTACATGAATACCTGAAAATGAATTCTAGGCTAGCAGATAATTTTATTGTGATAGGGCCTAGTTTGTCAGCTATGCTTCTTAGAAGCTATATTCCTTAGTACTATGTAATGCTACCCTTCTTGCTATATTTTTACAGGTACAGAAGCAGAGCATGCACTAGCCGTGGCCGAGCAGGGGCACACTCCACAACGTGGAGTGTGAATATTAGGGGTGTGATTGTATGCTGATCCGAGAATTTAACTTTGGCTTTTGATGTATATAAATATTATGTATTACCTTTTGGGGAAATTAAACTATTTTGTAACTTGATTAACATTGTTTTGGAGATGATGTATTTGAATGTAATAAACTGATATATTTTGCCCTGCTGGCATGCTGTTGATTTTATAAAAATATTATTACAGGTTTTCAGGGCAAACTCATATTTTGGAAATGTCCATAAAACAAAGGAAACTCTGTCCGTTTTGACAGCGATTTTTATTAGCTAAAATGGTTTTAAAAAGAAATTTTTAAGTCACTAAATCTATCGGGGTAATTAGAGTATTAATTAAGATAGGGTGTTACATTATGGTATCAGAGCAGTTTTTCCTCCGCCCTTGGAGTTAATCATTACTCCAGTGGTTACTCATCAAGCGAGTAACCGATTTAGAGTTAGATGTTCAAGTGTTAGAGTCGAGGTAGGAATCCTATTAGGATTATGATTGAATATAGGGATGTGTGAAGTTATGTATGCCTATGTATGCTATTCTTTGTTAAGCATGACTTAGTGGTACTAGTTGTTAGCGAATTCCCGAGCAAGCTAGCATTATAATAAAGCTAGATGAAGCTGAGAGAAAA
Organism: Crotalaria pallida; assembly: GCA_037953625.1. Lineage (NCBI taxonomy): Eukaryota > Viridiplantae > Streptophyta > Magnoliopsida > Fabales > Fabaceae > Crotalaria > Crotalaria pallida. Next base: position 34,727,624 of record CM075653.1, read on the forward strand.
TATGGTAGGAGAATAAAAGGATAAGATAAATAAGGTTTATAGGAAGACAAAGTTTAATGTGAGAAAATGAATGAGTAGCATTCAATATGACATTTTCGAATAATTGTTGCTTGTTAAGTATATGTGTGTAGATGTAAGATTAAACTTTAAGTTAGTTAATGTAGATAATGACTAGAGTAGTAGGATATAGGGATTGAACTCATTTTAGTGTTTGTGAATATGTATTGAGTATGATTTATGCATGGGTTAGGATGTGTGTCTAAATATGTTTATTTACTAGGACGAATAAGTTAGTAGCCTTCACTTTGATTTTGTGAATATATGTTAATGAGAGATGTTGCTATGCATGTTTGAATTATGAATGTGCTTGATTAGAGATTTTAGTCAAAGTTATGGAATTGTAGAACTCTGGGTAGAATAGAACAAACCCATGGTGGTATTGTTGTTTAATGGGGTGTAAGGGTAGGATTGGTCGTCCGGACTCTTACAACTGTTAAGTGACGATATCATCAGCAAGCCGACAGTGATGTTACTATTAATGAATGTGAGATTGGGACTGACCACCTCGATCCTTGCATTTATTAATGGTCGATGTCATTGAAAGTTTCTAAGTGGAACATAAACCAACCCAACATTGAAGAAAGAAAATCAGCCTGAATAGTACCCTTTCCAGACCTTTGCTGCAAAATTCCTGAAGGAACCCCAATGGACCCAAGGAACCATCTCCAATTCCCTTGGAGAGTTAAAACCTGGTTTTAGAAATCCAAAGACTTATTCGGAGTCTTACTAGCAAGACTCTTGAAAACGATTAGCCGCGAGAAAAACCAACCTTAAAAACCTCATCGAGTCTCCACGTCGAGACTAATCTAGTTGAACCATAGCCATACTTCTCGTGGAGTGTAAGAACTTAGCGGCGTACTAATGTAAAGGGGTATGCCGACTCCAAGTGGGGGAGTAGAACCAAAGGGAAGTGAGTATTGTAGTCGAAGGACCCTACATTGGGATGGTTCTCCATTAAAGGAATCGGACGGAATTTCGGGGACGAAATTCCAATAAGTGGGGGAGAATTGTAACATCCCAAATTTAATTCCAAGCAATAATTAATTAATTAATAGGGTTAAAGTGGAAGGAATGGGTAGATTAATCGCTTAACGAATTTTGGTGGACAGGTGAGTGGTAAATATAAGTCCTAGGGGTTGTATAGGAGGCAATTGTAGCTTCGAGCGAAATTAACTAAGCGAGATCGGGAGTTAAATCGGCGTTTTAGATGTTAGAAATCGACCGAAAAGAGAAAATTATAAATTTATTATAGGATGCTAAGAAAATAAATTCCACCGTTGGATGTGAAATTTATGGGGTGAAGAAGCTTGTCTAAAAATTTGGGCCCGATCCGGCGGTTAACGAAAAAGTTACGGTGAATCGAAGTTTGGAAATTCTGGTGCACGCCCAGGCGCACCGGTTCTCGCCCAGGCGCACCACTGTTTATTGGTGCACCAACTCAGGAGTTTTTTCGCTCAGGCGCACCATTCCGTGCGCTCAGGCGCGCGCAAATCGCACCAGCTGCACCAGAAATCGCGTGTTGGCGCGCCAAAACTCCTGCTGACCGTATGAGCCATGCACCAGCTTGGTGCTGGTGCTGATCGTGCGCCCAGGCGCGTGGCGCAGATCTGGACAGATCTGGTCCATTGAAATTGAACTTGGTGGCTAAGTCAAGGATTTCAGCCACACGATTTCCAGCAGATCCAGGGCAAAAATTAAGGCACCAAACACACCTCATTTCACCACCCTTCATCACCTTTCAACTCCAACCCAAATCCATCATCTTCATCAAGCTCTCTCAAGCTCCAAGACCATTCTCATCATCATCCCACCATAAACACTTGATTCTTGGGCACCTCAACCCAAAATCAACCAAAGCTCATCAAGCTTTCACCATGGATTTTGATTGAAGCTTCATCCTTTCTTCTCCCTTGGTTCACACGATTTGCACCCTTCTTCCATTCTTCTTGGTTTGTCAATTTCTACCATTGATTGGGGTAAGTTAGCTTCATGCCATATGCTCATTTCCTTTCCATTCCAACTCTCCTTAGTTCATAAATTTGGTTCTAAAACCCTTAGGGGTCTTGCACTCATGGATATGTAGGGTTTTGGTTCCATGCCTTCCAACCAAAACCAAGTCAAGGACAAGGAACTCACACACCAAGGATCCAAGAGCTAGGACTTGAGATTCATCATCACCTCTTAAGAAGGTAAGAGGGGTTTGTGTTACCTTTCCTAAGGATATAGATTCTGGGTTGTTGTAATGATGACTAGGTGTAGATAATTAATTAAAAGAATAAATCATAGGATAATTAAAGTGTATGAAATGAAAACCTTAGGGAAGTTGATAATGAAAACAAATGAAATAATTGATGAAGAATAGAGAGAGAAACTAGTGTAATGTGTGAGAACGAATATATAAATGATGATGGATAGAAAGGGAATGATGGACTAAGTATATATATATAATTAGGGAGCAATGAGAGTAACTAAGGAAATTATAAAGGAATTAAGAGTGGACAATGGAGTGAAAATAAATAGAGAGACTCGGTGTACACTTGGAAAGATATGGAAATTATGATAGGAATGAAATATTACATTATTGGGATAACTAAGAGGTAGGTAAAGAAAAGGGAAAGTGTTGATGATAGACTGGATTTAATTTAGGAAGATGGCGGATAATAGTTATGGAAGGTTTAGAAAAATGTATACTAAGAGAAAATGATGAATGTATGATAGGAGAAAATGTTGATTTAGTGCTAAATAAATAGTGTGATTGATAAATGTGTATGAGAGGGAATTATTAACGAGAAGGGAAATTGTGGCTAAAACGGGGTACGAGTGCTAAAGTTTGCAATGAAATTGAATGGAAATTATATAGAGAATGATGTTAAAAGTAAGGGGAATAATTGAACAATGGAACTATATGGTTAATGTTAGAAGGACCCACCTATTTAGGTGTGGATATAGGAATGTGAAATGGTGAATTTAGGACATGAATGATGGTGTAAGTACGAATGACCCTCCCAAAGGGAGTGCGAGTATGTGAATGTGTATGAATGACCCTTCCAATGGAAGTGAGAAATATGTAGTGTATATAATGGACCCTCCATAGCGGAGCGTGTATATAATGGACCCTCCATAGCGGAACGTGTATATAATGGACCCTCCATAGCGGAGCGTGTATATTATGGACCCTCCATAAAGGAGTGGATATGTGTATGTATATGGACCCTCCATAGAGGAGTGGATAGATGCGTGTTATGGACCCTCCCTAGGGGTGCGTGATTATGTATATTATGGACCCGCCTATATGGTGTGTGTAAATGAGATTAGGACCCGCCCTTGTGGTGTGCGATTAAATGGTAATAGGACCCACCGAACGGTGAGAGAAAGTTAAGAAAAGATTGAAATGATTAGAAAGGTACAGGGACAAAATGAAAATGAAATGAGAATTTAATTGAATTGAAAAGTAAGATTGGAAGCAGGATTACTATGAAGGCAGAATGGACATAAGGCTTAATTGATCGAGAATGGACTTGTACATGAATACCTGAAAATGAATTCTAGGCTAGCAGATAATTTTATTGTGATAGGGCCTAGTTTGTCAGGTATGCTTCTTAGAAGCTATATTCCTTAGTATTGTGTAATGCTACCCTTCTTGCTATATTTTTACAGGTACAGAAGCAGAGCATGCACTAGCCGTGGCCGAGCAGGGGCACACTCCACAACGTGGAGTGTGAATATTAGGGGTGTGATTGTATGCTGATCCGAGAATTTAACTTTGGCTTTTGATGTATATAAATATTATGTATTACCTTTTGGGGAAATTAAACTATTTCGTAACTTGATTAACATTTTTTTGGAGATGATGTATTTGAATGTAATGAACTGATATATTTTGCCTTGCTGGCATGCTGTTGATTTTATAAAAATATTATTACAGGTTTTCAGGGCAAACTCATATTTTGGAAATGTCCATAAAACAAAGGAAACTCTGTCCGTTTTGACAGCGATTTTTATAAGCTAAAATGGTTTTAAAAAGAAATTTTTAAGTCACTAAATCTATCGGGGTAATTAGAGTATTAATTAAGATAGAGTGTTACAAGAGAATTGAAAACAATGTTAGAAAACTTAATTTTTCCAACATTGACCAATTCACTCGAGTGATTCTCAAATCACTCGAGTGATTTATAAATTTTCAGTAATATAGCCGTTGGATAAAGTAAAAAGGCAACACTATCAGAGTTGACTAAAATACTCGAGTGTTTTCAAAAAGACTCGAGTGATTTAGGTCTATCAGCAAATTTTTTAAACGTTAGAAGAGGACAAAAAGGAAGAATAACATGGTTTTTCCTTCCTTTTTGTCCCCTCACTTATATTCTGAATAGTGACCATTATCCAAGGGAACAAGCTTACACTCTTTCATTGATTCTCTCTCTCTCAAGTGTTAAAATCATTTTCTCTCTCTAAACTCAACCAAGCATTCATCTTTATTATTTGTCTTAGTGAGTTAAGAGAGTGTGCTTCATTTGTAAGAGAATTATTTGTTGTAAAATTCTCAAACACTCATACACTTTAGCTTGTTTAGAAAATCTTGGTGAGGTATCCAAGTACTTGGTGAGGTATCCAAGTTCTCAAGTCTTGAGAGGTTCTCAAGCACAAAGACTAAGAGGATTCTTAGCTTGGTGGGCTCTTGGAGGTTCCAAGGAGCTTAAGAAGAAGGGACTCTTCATCACCAAATCAAGTTGGGGTAGAAAGTTCAAGAGTTTGGTACACTCTTGAAAAGGGTTAGGATTGAGTGAGGAATCTCAATTTATCCTTGTAATTTCTAACAATTTGATCACTAGTAGAAACTCCTAAGTTGATTAGGGGGACTGGATTAGCACTCTATATTGAGTGTGAACCAGGATAAAATTGGTGTTGTCTCTCTTTTATAGCTTTCTTAGTTTTCAAGTAAAACCAAACCCTAAGTTCTCTAGAAAGGGGCTTTTATAATTCTAGTAGCTATTGGTTGCAATTAACTTGTTTTCAACTTGTTTTAACTTAGTTTAAATGCCCTCTACTTTGATTTATATCTGCCCTGGATTAGTCTTTAACAAATTGAATCATTTTGCTAAATTTCTCTGAAACTGCTCCTTTCTGTTCTGCATAAAACACTCGAGTGTTTTTCAATTCACTCGAGTATTTCGTAGCATTTCACTCGAGTGTTCTTCATTTTCACGCCAGTGTTTTTCAGGTTTTCTGAAAAACACGCGAGTGTTTTTAAATTCACTCGAGTAAATTGCCCAGTTTGAGAAAAACAAGCTTTTGATCAATTATCTTTTAATTGCACCGAAAATTAGTCACTGTTGCTTCCATATTACTATTCACCCCCCCTCTAGTAATTGCTAAGCCCGCTTGTTGGTTTCCAACAAATTCTGCGTATCATCCATAGACGGATGGTCAAACGGAGAGAACTATTCAGTCTTTGGAAGATGTGTTGAGGGCTTGTGCACTTGAAGAACAAGGAAGTTGGGATCAAGTGTTACCCCTTGCAGAATTCACATACAACAACAGTTATCATGCAAGCATCGGAATGGCACCGTTCGAGGCTTTGTATGGAAGGAAGTGTCGAACCCCACTATGCTGGTTTCAAGTGGGGGAGAACTTAGTGGTTGGACCAGAGATGGTGCAGCAGACAACTGAGAAAATCAGAATGGTTCAGGAAAAGATGAAAGCTGCTCAAAGTCTACAGAAGAGTTATGCTGGCAAGAGAAGGAAACCCATAGAATTTTTGGAGGGTGACCATGTGTTTCTTCGGATAGTTCCGATGAAAGGGATTAGTAGAGCCTTGAGAACCCGAAAGCTTTCACCTAAGTGTATAGGTCCATACCAAATCCTTAAGAGAGTTGGTCCTGTTGCTTATCAACCAGCTTTACCACCCTCTCTGTCCAATTTGCACAACGTCTTTCATGTTTCTCAGTTGAAGAAATATGTGCATGACCCATCGGTTGTTTTGAAAATCCAACCTGATGATCTAGCTTTGAAGGAGAACCTTACCTTTGAAGCCAGACCAGTCCAGATGAAAGATCGTGAAGTTAAACAGCTCAGGGGAAAGGAGATACCTTTAGTTAAGGTTATATGGGAAAATGCTGACGTGTCTGAAGCTACATGGGAATTAGAAGAGAAGATGCGTCAAGAGCATCCGGAGTTGTTTATGTAAGCTAGAATTTCGGGGACGAAATACCTTTTAAGTGGGGGAGTAGTGTAACACCCCTAATTTTCGTCTCCCGGATAATAAGAAAATTAATAATAAAGTTTTATTATTAATTTATATAAATTTTCCAAGTTTATACTTTGTATTTAATTAGCCTCGAAATATAAAAATAGAGGAAAATATTTTTATATGGCAAATAAATATAAAAACCTGGATATTGCATTTTAGTCCTTGGATTAGGACCTAAAAGTAATATTGGAAAGGTTCTTGGAGGGAAAGATTTAAAAAGTATTAATTTTTAAATTTTGTACTGACCTAACCGGTTAGTAATGCCCTGTAACCGGTTAGTAATGCCCTGTAACCGGTTAGACAATGAACCCAGAAACTGGGTTAGTGCGTTTTGATGAGTAATCACTTGATTAATCCATGGAATCGCCACGAAAACAGCTCTAATCTAGTGGATAACATGCGTCATCGTGCATGTTATTCTAATTCCTCTATAAAAGGCTGGATTTCTGAGGATTTGGGTTGATTTCTGCATTTTGTTGTTGAAGAGGTGCTGTTAGGATTCCAAAATTGTCCAGAGTAATTCCTCTTCTTCTCTAAGTATTGATAAACGAGTGATACACATTTACAAAGCTTACATCAAGGGCTTTGTGTTGACATAAAACTTGTGAGCTGAGAGTCCTCGTGTGAGGAGAAATCGACCATGGAAGTTGGAGTTGGAAAGCTGAACTCTGTTTCCTTCTGTTTCTTGAAGCTGAGTTTAGGCCTTGATTTTGATCAGTTCAGGTAACCTCTAAGTCTCAAAACACCTCTATTCTTTGGTGCATGTTACCTAAATCAAATTCTAATTCTTTTCCCCAATTTCTTTGGTCCATTTCTATGTCAAATTCTTTGGTCTTTGAACCCTGTTACTGGAAAATGTGGCTGAGAGCAGAACGTAGGATTTCTGTGGAGTCTGTGGATTCTCTCCAAATCTCAGTGATAATACTCATCAAACATGACTTTAAGTTATGGGAGAAGTTTACCTTATACTAGATTGAGACTAAAATCAAGTGATTTAGGATTTGAGTCAACAAAGACTCAAAAAGGGCATTATGTGTTTAAGGCAAAAAGGCTTGGAGGCCAAATTCTAGCTCAATTCTTTTTTGAGCAATTTTGTTTTGATGCATGCATGTGATTTTGATGCTTGAATCATAATCTAAATGTTTATTATAAGTTTTGTGGTATTAAATTGTGTTTATGTGGATTTTTATGCAATTTGATACTTTAAACTTAATGCATGCAAATGGAATTTGTTGCTGTGGTTGAACATGTTATTTTAAGGTTTGTGAACTCTTTTGAATGTTGGAATTGGTTAGATTTGAGTAATGAAAAGAATGGTATGCAAAACCTCATTTTTCAGTGTGCAGACTGCATAATCTAACCGGTTATTCGATATTTGTAACCGGTTAGATACTGTGAAATTTCAAAGAAAATGAATTTCTGAAATTGGTCTTGTGTTCTTACCCTTTTTACTCGAATCTATACTTTAATTCCACTTGAACTCAATCTGAAAATATGTTGATAAATACTGATTGGTTCAGATTGAATTTGAGGAGTCACTACCTTGATATTTTGAGATAATTCCAAGAGGAAATTATGCTCCATTGGAAATAAATTGTGATTTAGACTTTGAATGATGAATTCAGTGGAATTTGAGGTATAAAACAATGTTGGAAACTTGTTTATGGATTGGGTAAAGAATTCAAGAAAAAGGGTTTTCTAAATTACAATGGTTAGTAAGTTCAGGTCTGTAATTCTAACTGGTTAGTCTGAAACTGTAACCGGTTAGTACCTGAAACTGAAAAATAAAAGTTAAGTCTTTTAAATGAAAAGTGAATACCATTGGTTAAGTTTTCCCAATCTAAGTCTAATGGCATGTTTTTGAGTTAATTCAAGAGTGAATTTTTGTGCCAAGGATTATTCCTCAAATTAATCATTCAAAGGAGAAATTGAAATATTTCTAAATCACAATAATTAAAGTAAAGATAAAACCAACCTTAATACTTGTGCATTCATGCATAGAGAATGGAAGATTGGTTGGTAGGAACGTTTATCATATTCTGGGAATATGAGGAGGGTACTCCGGGAGTACCAAATTGTAACCTACTTGATGTCACATTCCGGGAATGTGACCAGTGTCTGGGACATGGTTTTTATGCGTTTTGGGAATGTATGCGTTCTGGGAACGTGATTCACACTCTGGGAGTGATGCTTATTATCCAAGTATGGTTTGGCATTACGTTCTAGGAACGAATGTCAGTGTTCCGGGAACACAACGGTGTATTGGATGGACGTCCAAGATAGACTTTTGTTAGAGGCCTCAGTTGTGGATAGAAATCATGCATCATGCCACTTGCATTATAAGAGATATAATGTTGAAAATTGGTATGCTCATATGTACTTGCATTATTGTCTGTCCATGACATACTTGTGTTTGTAATTTTAGTCTTTATCAATTATGTATATGTGTATACTTACTCCCTATGCCCTGTTTAGGTGATGGCCAGATACCTAGCCTGCATCGAGATACGCCCTATCCCTAGTGGTATATGGACGTACGAGGAGCACCGAGCCACCTTTGAGGGGGAGGTGTAGATCACTCTCTACCACCCTAACCCTCTGGTTCGGGTGCGACCTCGTAGGTTTAGGATCCCTCTAGTCTATACTATGCATGTTCCACCCTTTTACTCATATAAAGGACCACCCCCGGCTCGACCAGTGCGTCGATTTCATAGCTTTCGTTTTAGAGCTGCCACTCGTACTCACCCTTCTTCCCATAAAGTTGTTACTGAGGAGTCTCCTTCTCCTGGTCCGACTGACTTTGAGAGGACTGCTTCTGCGGATCCTAGACCTAGTGGTGGGGTCTCTGCACAGTCGGGTGTGGTCGAGGAGGACCCCGTGGAGGATGAGGACGAGGATGAGGTGCATGTCGAGCCTACTGTTTCTGCTAGAGGTGGACCTGCTGGTTCCTAGGAGCCTGCATAACATAGATGTTTTGGATCCTAGGTCTAGGGATAGAGCTGCAGAGGATCGGAGGAGCTGCTGAGGACATGGATGACCTACTCTGGGACTTCTATTTTGATATTGTGATATATTGTATATATTTTGAGAGGTCTTAGAGTGAGGTTTATTTTGAGCAGCTGGTTTGTATATGTTTCATCAAAACTTGCTATCTTGACTTGGGTTACTTGTTGCTGATATCATGTGGGGTAGTTTTATGTTATGATACATACATATATATGTATGTATATGTTGTTTTCTTTACCTCAGCAGTGCCCCGCAAGTATCATTTTACTTCCGCATACTTTGATTTAGATTCAAAAGGATTCGGCAATAAGTTTATGTCCTATACGTTCGATCAAACTCAAGAGACAAATAATATGTTTTTAATAAGGGCTACGAATATGTTTCATCATGTTAAAAAGATATTGTCTCAAGAGCGTTTTTGTAATTAAGGTATTATTAAGCCGAATTCAAATTATTCGTCCAAATTAAAGGTGCTTATAATTGAGCATGTACCAATTAAAAAGGAAAAATTTTCTAGTCCCAATTTTTGATAGCAAGTATTCTATATTTGGAAATATTTATTATTTTCAAGATATTAAACAAGGGTGTCACTGTTATAGGGTTTGCCTTAAGTCGATCGGGTTAGATCGAGTGTTTAAGAAGAGGATAAGTCTAGGATTCGGTTGTTAGTTCGTTTCGTCGTTCCGTGATTGTGATTTATGTGTTTGTTAATTGATGATTGTGATGTTTGTGTATGTTTAGAGGTGTTTTGAAAGTGTGTAGATAGTGGTATTATGATGAGTTAAGTTAGGGTGTGTTAGGAATGGCTTAGAACCTTTAGAATGCTTGAAAGAAAGGTAAATGCAGGTCATTAATCGATTAAGGGGTTCCTTAATCGATTAATTTTTAAGCAACCTTCAGCCACTAATTGATTAAGACTTAGCTTAATCGATTAGATTTTTGAGCACCTTCTGGCCCTAATCGATTAACTCATGTGTTAATCGATTAATCCTTTGTAACTAGTGGGAGCTAATCGATTAACCACGATTAATCCTTTGTAACTAGTGGGAGTTAATCGATTAACCAAAGTGGTTAATCGATTAACCACTGTCAAACCAGTTTTAAAACACGATTTTCATTGTGTTGTTCTTCATTCTCTCTTCCTCTTTCACGAACCCTTCTCTCTTCTCAACCCCAAACTCTTTCAATCTTCAAATCAACACCAAATAACTTCAATCCATCAACCCATAATCATTCCCCATCAACTTCCCATCATTTTCTATCAACAAAAACACCAATTTCATTCTCAATCCCTCAAATCCCCAATTCCTAATTCAAAACCCTAACTCTCTCAATCTTTCTCATAGAGTTGGGCAATCCTCAAAGGAAGCTAGCAATCGATTAAGGGGCAGGAACTAGAAGTTTAGGAGCTTGATTTCCCAAGGGCTTGGTGGAGTGCTCACAAACTCCTCTCCTTCTCCTCTTCTCTTCAACTGGTAAGGGGAGACTCTTTCCACACTTTGAGTTAGGGATAGTTAGAGTTTATAATAGGATTTGAGATTAGTAATTAAATTAGAGTGTGGAAGTAATTAGTATAGACTAGAGTTTAATTAACTGTAACTAGTTTAGTTTTTAGTTGATTTTAGAATTAATGTAAACGTTTGTATTAATTTGTTTTATGCATTGTTAAAGTAGGAAGTGAAGAACATTAGGGAGATGACTTCAATTATAGTCCCTGAGACATACTTGAGTATGTCGACTGATTGACTGGTGAATTCTGAATTGTTGATTGTTATTGAGTGCTAAATGTTTATATTTGTAACTAAGTGTTTTAATGAACTAATTGTGAAAGTGTATATGGAACGTGAATTGTAACAGCCCAGCCCCAGCCAGTCGTACGGTACTGGGCATTGGGGCCCAGCGCACCGCCATGTGGATATTGTCCGCTTTGGGCATCCTTCACCCTCACGGTTTTGCTCTTGGTCTCACACTAACAGTGAGCCCCAAAACGCGTCCACGTGAGGTAAGGTATCCACACCGTATATAAGGCATGCTTCGTTCACCTTACCAGCCGATGTGGGACTAAGGCTTGCCCTTACATCCACCCCCCTTGGAGGTCCAACGTCCCCGTTGGCACACCGACCCGACCCTGGCTCTGATACCAAATGTAACATGTAACACCCCGATTCGGCAACTTGAAAACTTAACTTAAATATGGTGAAAATTAGGGCCATTTTTTTATACAAGTATTACATAAGATGAGAACATTTAGATTTTCAAAACATAGTTATAGTTTAAAACTTGTGTTCTCATATTGCGTAAAAACTTTCAAGTTCCAAACCGAGATGTCACAAGACACCGCACTTTGAAACTAGTTTTCAAAACATCATTTAAAACATCGCCGTTTATTTATTTCAAAACATCAGAGTTTCATGAAACTGTTGCCGGGTTACAGTATGATAGAGCTAAGGTAACTAAGAACTTACATTGGAGTACAGTCCGCCCAGGGAATTCCTAGCTTCTAGTCATGCTTCCTAATACTCGTCGTCTAACTCCGGATCTTGGCAGCCCAAGCTCTCCAATTGCAAATAGAGTCGCCCTCGTCTGCTGCCTTAGTGATCTCCTCCAAATACCATTGTCGGGAACAAACGTCTATGTTCCTCCTTGCATAGGTGAATCGCTACACGCTACGCCATCTACCAGTTGCAATACCAGCAATTGCCGATACGACAACATGGTAGGAGAGAGTCAGTGTTTCGAACACTAACGGGTTGACCATGCGGTCTCAGCGTAGTTTTAATATAAAGATAGATAGATACTATAGTAGGACAACATAATTAAAACAAAATAACATGAACATTTATGCAACATATAACATGTTATACACTTAGCATGTATGAATCACATAGAACAAAACATATCATAATGTTCTAAACACATCAATACCATCCAATTAATTCATTCATGCTCTTATAGTCACATTCTTAGAATCTTTCTCACGAGCTTTCACATCTCTTCTCAATCCTTCTTTTCATCATGAGTTCCAAACTTATCAATCATCTCGAGAATTCCTTCTTATATTCGTTTTGTAAACTTTTGCTCGATATTTGATATCTTTATTGTACTTTTCTTTGAAACATCTTTGTCTTTTAAGTTTTATAGCGTTCCGGTTCACTCAATGATGGGGGGAACTCATCATTGAGGAAGTCACACACGTCTACATCTCCTCGGTCAACCACCCATCCTAGTCGGAAGCAAACAGGAGTACAGGACCTTTACCACGCGGGCACTACAGCTGTCTCACAAACAAATGGTCCCAGACCAGGAGGACTCAGCCTCAAATCAATTCAATCGTATCATTTCATATCATATATAAACAGGCACGCTCTCAGCAGAAATCACAAATGCCCTGTTCCAGTCCCTCTCACTGTTCTAGATTTGCAATCAAGGGGGCGACGGTATATTTCTAGTCTGCAGTGCAGAACGTGCCACGACATTAGACCCAGTCCCTACCACGTTAGTACGCCACATGTGGAGTTGTTCCGCCTAGAAATATACTCTAGACTTCTTGACGTTTCACCGTCATCGTCCTCCCCTCATGCAATCTCCTCCTAAGTATCCGCAGATACCTATGGTTTCTTCCTCTCCACTACTTCGATACGACACTCATACCTCACCGCGTTTGTAAATGTCTTTTAAAGTCTTTTAAAGTTTTAACGTTTTAATTAGCGGCTTAATCCTAACGGTCGACCCGTCCTTGGTGCATCCCTTCAACGAAGCCCGACCACTAAGTGCAATCTTTTCCCCCTAAATCTCAATGGCCTCATGCCTCAAATCACTTTCTCATATCTCAGCATCATTCTCATCAACTCATCAGCACCTTTTCCTCGTCTTTCTCAAAATACCTTTTCGCAACACTTTTTCGAAAACATGATTTCACAAAACTTTTACTTCCCAAAACATTTTCAGAAACCTCATTTCATAACTTCTTTCACAAAACTTTTTCAAAAATAACGTTTCCAAAATCTTTCACAAAAATATTATTTTCACAAAAGCTTTTCAAAAATCTCTTTTCAAAACCTTTTTCAAAACAAATCACATTTTTGGATGAGTGCTAATGGAGGAGCAAACTCAACTCAACACTAGGCTTCTTTCCAAAAACATGGACGAGGAATCACATCTCCACTCAAACCACATCTCATTTTCGTAACCACGTTCTCTTTCAAATCTCAACTCTTTTCACTTCAAATATCAATTCTCTTTCTTTCATTCTTTATCTCTTTTGCATTCCATTCGCATCACGCTTTATCTTTTTCTCAATCATTCCAACAACCTTTTCTCTAGTCTTACTTATCGCTTATCTTTCACTTAATTATACTCATGTCTCTCATTCGCATTCTCTTTTCTCTTTTCAATCTCATCTCATCACTTTCACGGTATCATTCTTATGGTTTCACTACTCAGACATAATCAAACAATTTCAAATAGAATAAAGTACGCTCAACAAATAAACATTTAGCATGCAAATAAGACAAATAAACATTTAGCACACATATCTATATTGCCTAATTCGCAGTACATTCGCAATCCATACATTCGGATTGCAGGCAACCACGTTACGGGATCACAACACTCTCACTCACCTCGATGACGACACATCCGAAAACTTTCCAAGATTTCTCAGTCGTTAGCCTTGCCACGTGTCCTTCGCGTCCGACACCCGAACTAGAACATTTTTCCCCGTGCGTTAGAACGTTTTCGATAAATCCTTAATTTCCGTTTTGAAAACACTTTGAAATAATTTCTTTCTTTAAAATACATTACCAATGTCCAAAGATTCCAAAACCAAATCGGATTCAAATAAAAAGGGTTTTCAGGAAAACTTTGAAACAATTAAAATGATCTTTTATTTAAAACCAATTCATTCTTTTTAGTTTAGAACACTTGGTTTATAAAAATCATTTTCCTTAAGTTTTACACAACATTCAGAAATCCAAGAAAATAAAAACGTCAAAACCAAATCACATTAATTCATTAAACAAAATTTAGAACTCTAAAACTTTAAAACCATACCAAGTTGATTCATTTTAATTTCTAAGCTTCATAGCATCATTAACATTGATCAAATAATGACATATAAAATTTCAAATCAATTTAAATTATTTAAACCATAATTTTTCAAATAAAACATTCCTAATGTCTTTGAAATCAAACATAAAATATTTCACATATGAACTCACAAACAGTATCCCAAAACAAATTCAATTCACCACAATTAGCACACCTACAGTACATACAAATTTCAAAGTATTCACAGACACACACATAATGCAAGAATCACATTTTCAATCATTCAAAACCATCAATTAAATTCTAATTTTAATAAATTAATTTAATTACACTTAAGAAAATAATTTAAACTTAATCTTCTAATTAATTTAACAAAAACCGAATCACTAATGGATAACAATTCCTAATCACAAATAAATTTTAACGACTTGAAATCATTGAATTACAAAATTTCTTTTCACGTAATCAGATCTGCTCATTTATTTTCTTTTCTAGAAACCAAAAAGATTTAAGGAACACACAACACTTTCACATATCATCATGCACCTATGAATATTGCTATCCTCATGGTCATTTTATAAAAATAATTTTCCTACCATTTAAACATACATTAGCCGAATAATACACATACAATTTTGCAAAGATTTAATGCACAAACAAAAACATGCAATCATGAAATCATTTTATCTATTTTAGGCTAAGAACCGTGAGCATAAAGTAGGAAAATGAATGATTCTAATTTCATTTTCAAAACAAAAACAACATACAATTTAAATCACAAATTATCACACATATTCCTTTTAAATTCATTTACTTTATGCATGTACTTCTTAAACCTTAAAGTCAATTAACTTTATCATGCATGCAACCTATATGAGGGATGTGAGACCCGCAATTTTTCCCAATTTATTTTAATATTTTATTTGATTTAAGTCACAATTATTTTTAGAATAGTTTAATAATAATTGTCTTTGGTTGATTTATTTTTATATATATATATACAGTGATACTATATATATATAATAATTATAAATTTAAGTGTGAGATTTTATTTCTGGATATTTAATAAATATTTTAATTATATTTTTACTAAGGTTTTGGCTGAAAAATGAATTTTGGGTTATAGAGATAGAACTTCAAAAATTCATATCTTTTTAACCGTACGCCGAAAAATTACAAATGATATGTCAAAATGATCGTATCGAAATCTAGATTATGAAAATGTAAAGCTTTGATTTTTATTTTAGAGTTTTCGAAATTTTATCACTGCTACAATGTTAAACGAATTTTTGAGTTTTAAGTATGAATGTATGGTTTTAATGCATTAAATAACCTTTTTGTAGAATCAAGAAGGTTTTGATGAAGGCAAATAAATCAACAAGTTGTCCTTGATGAAGACAAAGCAACAACAACCATTTAGAAGTTTTCCATTTCCCGCTCCCTTGTAATATTTTATATTTATGTTGAGTGTGGGTGGTAGACTTAGGTTTTTACTTAAGCGATTATGAGTTAGTTGGCATGAATACTAGTTGAGCTAAAATAGTGAAAAAGCTTAGAAAGGGACTAGGTGCTTTGGAAAATCATTTCTGGTCTTTAATTTTTATAAAAGTAGCAGTAACTACTCGAGTAGTTGGTGCACTACTCGAGTAGTCTGCATTGATGAAAATTAGTCTGCTCACTGTCTCCACAAACTACTCGAGTAGTCTGATGACTAATCGATTAGTTCTCAAACTAATCGATTAGTTGCTGAACTAATCGAGTAGCTTGAGAAACAGTGAGTCCACAAATTTTCTCACTCGAGTAGTGCTCCAACTACTCGAGTAGTACGTATCAGATCTGTCAGAATTTTAATTCTAATATGGCCGTTGAAGAGGCAATCAAGGGAGAATCTTTCCTAATTAGTTTTCTAAGGCTCCTCCCTGATTCTGGCGATTTGAAAACTCAATATAATGATTACCTCTTCAACAAGAGCGATACGGATCATCTTGAGCAAAAACGTTTTCAAACCTTGCACCCAAAAAAAAGAACCCTTGGTCCAATCCCTTTCTAAGAATCAATCTCTTTCTAGTATTCTAGTTTTCCTACTCATTGTCAATTGAGATTGTTTGGAGCCGCTTCGCTGTGATCTGATTACTCCATTGAAGAAAGGAAGGAGCACTTGAAGGTTTCAAGAGGCTCGATTGCTAAAGGGAGAAGGTGTTCTTGAAGGTTTCAAGAAGCTCTCTTTGTGGAAGGTTGAAGAGGTTTTTTCAACAGAGAATCAATTGAAATTGGGGTAAAGTTCAAGAGTTTGGTACACTCTTGAAGGGTTAGGATTAGATTGAGTGAGGTTCACTAATTAATCCTGTTTGTATCCAATTTAATTGATTTTTAGTAGACACTCCCTAAGGTTTAGGGGGGACTGGACGTAGCTCTCAAGTGGGTAGAGAGTGAACCAGTATAATAATTCCCCGTGTCTATCTTTTACTGCTTTTGTTTATTTCTGTTATTTAATCTTTCTTCAGAACCTTAAGATAGCAAATCATCCGCTTCTGTTCTTGGCTTTGTGTTAGCAAAACCCAGCTTTTGAAAACTCTGTTATCTGTCAGAATTGACACGCACTACTCGAGTAGTCCATCAAATAATCGAGTAGTTCATTCATTTTTGGACAGAAAATTATTTTTGTTTTAAAACTGTAAGCGCGTATTTTGTTATTATCAATTACATTCAAAAAATTAGCATCGTTACTTCAATTTACTATTCACCCCCCCTCTACTAAATTGTTAGGCCGCTTGTTGGTTTCCAACAAGTGGTATCAGAGCTCGGTCGAAAGATCGAGTGTAAAAACTTTTTCGAAAAGATCCTTAAGGAAACCATGGGCTCTAACAATCCTTTTGGAGGGGAAGGCTCTTCAATAAACCGTCCTCCACTGTTTAATGGTGAAGGATATGCTTATTGGAAAGCCAGAATGAAAATATTTATTGAAGCGATTGATATTGATGTTTGGAATGCAATTGAAAATGGTCCCTATATACCTAAAAGAAAAATAAATGAAGAAGTTGTAGAAATTCCTAGGGCAAGTTGGAATGATGATGACAAAAAGAAAGTTTCCTATGATTTGAAAGCTAAAAACATCATCACGTCCGCCTTGTCTTATGATGAGTTCTTCAGAGTTTCACATTGTAAAAATGCGAAACAAATGTGGGACGTTCTACAACTTACTCATGAAGGGACAAGCGAGGTTAGAAGGGCTAGATTAAATACATTAATGCATGAATATTAGTTATTTCGCATGCTCCCTAATGAGTCAGTTAATGACATGCAAAAGCGATTTACTCATATCATAAATCATCTCATTGCGCTTGGTAAAACATTTCTTAATTCTGAAGTTATTAACAAAGTATTGAGATGTTTAAGCAGGGAATGGCAACCCAAGGTCACAGCTATCATGGAGTCAAAGGATTTAGACACCTTGGATGTTGCAACCCTCTTTGGAAAGCTTCAAGAGCATGAGATGGAGCTAGGCCGTCTAACTTTGCATGAGGAGTTGGATAAGAAAAATAAGGGAATCGCACTAAAGACCACCATAAAATCAACTAAGGTATGTGATGATTCCTCTAGCTCTAGTAATGACTCCGAATCTAGTTTAGATGATGAAAGTTTTCAAAAACTAGCAAAGAGGTTCCGTAAATGTTTTAAAAATAAAAATGATTTAAAAAGAACAAAGGAACCTAAGGACTCCTACCATAGAAATTGTTCTTCAAAAGAAAAAATTAAATGTCATGAATGTGGTAAGAGAGGTCACATAAGACCTCATTGTCCTGAGTATCTTAAGAGACATAAAGATGAAAAGAAAAAGGGCAAAAGAGCCTACATAGTGTGGGATGCACCGGATGAAAACAAAGAGACAAGATCAAGCACATCAAGTGATGAGGAAGAAGCCAATCTTTGCTTGGTGAGTAGATTTGATGAAGGCGCATCATCAAGTTTCACTTCAAGTAAGCAAGGAACCGAGGTAAATTCCGATTCCGAATGTGAGTCTCATGATTATGAAGAA
The DNA here is from genome assembly GCA_037953625.1 of Crotalaria pallida. Taxonomy (NCBI): domain Eukaryota; kingdom Viridiplantae; phylum Streptophyta; class Magnoliopsida; order Fabales; family Fabaceae; genus Crotalaria; species Crotalaria pallida. The sequence continues at coordinate 34,746,022 of CM075653.1, forward strand.
TTATATAATGCTTATGTTGAAATGCATAAAGAATTCAAGAAACTTGCTAAATTAAATGACAAAGGAAAAAGAGCTATTTTGAAATATAAAGAGCAAGTCTTGAATTTAGAAATATGCATTGATGAGCTAAATAGTAAAAATGAAGCACTTCAACAAAGTATTGATTCTTTGAAAATTCAAGAAATCCCTCCTTGTGAAAGTTGCAAAAGTCATGAACATGAAGTTATAAATTTGAAAAACACTATTGCAGCTTTATCAAGAAGTGATCAAAGAGTAAATCAACTTCTTGAAAATCAAAGGAACAATACAAATAAAACCGGCTTAGGATATATGAATGCCAATAAAAAGAATTTTAGAAAAGTTGGTTCTTTTTCAAATGTTAATTATTCTAAAAAGCCAACTTGCTTTTATTGTGGCATTCATGGACACACCTCAAATATTTGTAGAATTAAATCTCATGGTGTGCCTAACGGTTATTATGTTTGGATTGTGAAAGATGAAAATCCCGATAAGCCCAAAACAATTTGGGTACCCTCAAGCAAAACTTAAAAAAAAATTTCAAGTACTTTTGAAGGGCTATGTGCTTAAATGTTTTTTTTTAAAAATTGCCTCTTCATAAGTATATTTATTTTAGGGGGAGAAAAGTTTTCTTTTCGGGCTATAAATCATCAAGTGCTATCATTGCTCATAATCCAACAAGTGTTATTATGTTCTTCCTTTGGCATATTGCTCTTAATTTAGGCTCCTTTTTTATCATGCCAAAAGGGGGAGAAATGATGTTGTTGTTTATGTTGTGCAGGTTGCTGCTGTTGCATAAAGTCAGGGGGAGTTTATGCCAAAACAACAAGGTTGATATTATCAAGGATTTGTCATCATCAAAAAGGGGGAGATTGTAGAATCAAGAAGGTTTTGATGAAGACAAATAAATCAACAAGTTGTCCTTGATGAAGACAAAGCAACAACAACCATTTAGAAGTTTTCCATTTCCCGCTCCCTTGTAATATTTTATATTTATGTTGAGTGTGGGTGGTAGACTTAGGTTTTTACTTAAGCGATTATGAGTTAGTTGGCATGAATACTAGTTGAGCTAAAATAGTGAAAAAGCTTAGAAAGGGACTAGGTGCTTTGGAAAATCATTTCTGGTCTTTAATTTTTATAAAAGTAGCAGTAACTACTCGAGTAGTTGGTGCACTACTCGAGTAGTCTGCATTGATGAAAATTAGTCTGCTCACTGTCTCCACAAACTACTCGAGTAGTTTGTTGACTAATCGATTAGTTCTCAAACTAATCGATTAGTTGCTGAACTAATCGAGTAGCTTGAGAAACAGTGAGTCCACAAATTTTCTCACTACTCGAGTAGTGCTCCAACTACTCGAGTAGTACGTATCAGATCTGTCAGAATTTTAATTCTAATATGGCCGTTGAAGAGGCAATCAAGGGAGAATCTTTCCTAATTAGTTTTCTAAGGCTCCTCCCTGATTCTGGCGATTTGAAAACTCAATATAATGATTACCTCTTCAATAAGAGCGATACGGATCATCTTGAGCAAAAACGTTTTCAAACCTTCCACCCAAAAAAAAGAACCCTTGATCCAATCCCTTTCTAAGAATCAATCTCTTTCTAGTATTCTAGTTTTCCTACTCATTGTCAATTGAGATTGTTTGGAGCCGCTTCGCTGTGATCTGATTACTCCATTGAAGAAAGGAAGGAGCACTTGAAGGTTTCAAGAGGCTCGATTGCTAAAGGGAGAAGGTGTTCTTGAAGGTTTCAAGAAGCTCTCTTTGTGGAATGTTGAAGAGGTTCTTCAACAGAGAATCAATTGAAATTGGGGTAAAGTTCAAGAGTTTGGTACACTCTTGAAGGGTTAGGATTAGATTGAGTGAGGTTCACTAATTAATCCTGTTTGTATCCAATTTAATTGATTTTTAGTAGACACTCCCTAAGGTTTAGGGGGGACTGGACGTAGCTCTCAAGTGGGTAGAGAGTGAACTAGTATAATAATTCCCCGTGTCTATCTTTTACTGCTTTCGTTTATTTCTGTTATTTAATCTTTCTTCAGAACCTTAAGATAGCAAATCATCCGCTTCTGTTCTTGGCTTTGTGTTAGCAAAACCCAGCTTTTGAAAACTCTGTTATCTGTCAGAATTGATACGCACTACTCGAGTAGTCCATCAATTTCATTCATTTTTGGACAGAAAATTATTTTTGTTTTAAAACTGTAAGCACATAATTTGTTATTATCAATTACATTCGAAAAATTAGTATCGTTACTTCAATTTACTATTCACCCCCCCTCTACTAAATTGTTAGGCCGCTTGTTGGTTTCCAACACTTTTGACTGAAGTATATTTTATTTTGAAAATGAAAATACATTTCTGAAGTTGTATATTGTACTACCATTTAAATAAAGTGTATTTTCGTATTTTTCTTAGTTTAAATTATTTGAAGGCTTAGGAAGTGTATTTTTGAAGGAAATGATCTTAGGACTTCAAAAATTCATAACTTTCAAACCGTATGTCCAAAATTTACAAACTTTATATGAAAACGATTGTATTAAAATGTATTATCTTAATATGTAAAAATAAAATTTTTATTTTAATGTTTACAAAAAAAGTACTGTACAGTAGGTAGAAAATCGAATTTTGATAGTTTTAATTAAGAAAAATTATTTTGGGGCATAAAATAATTTAATGGACTATAAAATATTTTATTGGTATATTTAAATATTTATCTTAGTAATATTTGGCTGCACAGTCCATATTTAAATATTTTCTTAATTGTTTTCTGATTTATTTGAAATGATAGTTTAATATGATTGGTTAATAGTGAAGGCACCTCCACAAGGAACCAATGAAAAATTTTCTCTCCTATTTTAATATATATGTGCCGTCCAAATATTAGTAGGAGGAGGGAAGAATAGTTCTGAAAATTTGTGAGAATAAACCAAGAATTAAAAGGTTTTAGGAATCAACAAAATCCCAATTAATGCAAAGTGTGTTCCAATGTGCATGAATTAATTTGGCTGACTCATGGTGAGTAAGGGGGGGCCGAATTTCACCTCTGAAAATTGAGGGGAAATGCATCTTCAACACCTATAAATAGATGGCCTTAGTTCTCACATTTTTCACACATAATCCTTGATAGTTTTACAAGAGAAAAAAATAAAATTCTAAGAGAAGAATAGAGAGAGAGGGACGAGTAGGCTTAAGGAAGGAGGCAGGAATTGCTTTGTCACTTGAAGTTTTCTTAAGCTTAAGGAGTAGAGGTAACCCAAAATCACTTATTTATTTAATCTCTTTTTAAGTTGTTTTGTTTGTATTCTTGAGTAAAAACTTCTAAATTCTTCTATAGCTAAGTTCTAAATTTTCCTTTTCATTTTAAAAGTTATTGTTGAATATGTGATAATGTTCTTGAGTCATATGAATTAAGGATGAGAAAAGGGACACAAAAAGGGTGTTTAAAGGGATTTATCTCCCCTTTTCTTTAATTCTTAAGATGGCTAAAAATTTTGAGGAGTTTGAATAATTTAATTTCTGGGTTTATTTTATTTCTTAGATCATATGAATTATAGAAAATTTTGTATGAACAAATAAGTTTTTATTCTTTGTCTTTTAATTATTTTGTTTCTTTGTATTAAGGAATAATAATCAATAAGTAAATAATAATGGAAAAAAATTAATTTTCTGGTATATGTATATATATTAGCCGTGGCGTATATTAGAAAGAGTGAGGATTGATTTGTGTATTTTTGATATATGAATTGTATTGTTGTTTAATAAAATAAAAGGGAATGGAAATAAATAAAAGAATTAAAATGGATTTGTATTTTATTTTCTTTTATTCTGGACCGTGTGAATATATATATATATAATTATATTGAATGGTAATTGTTGTTATTTCATGTGTATTTGAGTTACAGTCTCTAAAAAGAATGAAAACAAATAAGTATTTTTCTTAATGTAAAATGAAATGAAAATGATTTGTGAAAAGGAACTAAAAATAATTTTTGAAAAAGAAAATAAATTCTGGAAATTTTAAATGTTCTTTGTAACACCCTAATAAATATTACCCTTAATTCTCAAGTATTAAAAATGTGAACTTAAAATTCCTTTTTAGTTTAGTAAAATCACCCGTCAAACGGACGGAGTTTTGTCTGTTTTTCGGACTTTCCAAAATTTAACCTGTATAAACAATTTTCAAATAAACAACTAATAGCCAGCAGGGCTTCAGATTATATTTCTAAATCATATCAAGGCCCCATGGGCTCCAAATATATCAGAGTAATAGCGGAAAATACTAAGTTTGAGTGTCATAACCAAAACATATAACTTGTCAAAATAAAACATCTTAAGCCTCACTTAAAATATGAATAACAAATTTTACATCAAAATAGTGTAGGAGGCTTAAGTTCATAATATTCTTCCATATCCCATAATAACCCTACTCTCCATGTAAGGGAAAGTACTCCTGCTCGGCCGGGGGCTGTGCCAGCTCAATCTCCGTACCTGAAACTGTAAGGGAGTGAGCATTGCACATGAAATAGAAAGCAGTTTCTAACTAGACATAACAACCCACTAGGTCAAACACATTTAGCAAATAAGCAAATATTCACATATTTCACAACATACTCATTTCCTTATTTCCATATTCATTATTCATTTCAACATCCATTTCCGTTATTCATGTCAACATCCATTTCTTTTACTTTTATATCTTTTCACACACTTTCTTCATATAGGTACATCACCTCAAATCAGAGGCCAATGCACAGTTTCATTCACCACAATTATCACTTCAAGTCAGAGGCTCTCATTCATTTCCTTATTTAAATTACGTGTCCCTCAGGTCAGAGGTCAACACCCATTCATTATACTTCATTCTGTGTCCCTCAGGTCAGAGGTCAACACTTCAATCTCTTAATTCGTGGTGTGTCTCTCAGGTCAGAGGTCAACACACCCATACACATTCTATCCAGTGTCCCTCAGGTCAGAGGTCAACACCCAACTCATTATTTAATCCGGTGTCCCTCAGGTCAGAGGTCAACACTCATTAACATTCATTTCATCTTGTGTCCCTCAGGTCAGAGGTCAACACTCAATTACTTTAATTCATTTTGTGCCACTCGTAGCAGAGGTCAGCCTAATCATCACTTTCCATTAATCGTCACCTCAATTCAGAGGCCAACGCACTTATCACATTTTCATTTACCATTACCTCACATCAGAGGCCAGATCATACTTTCATCTTCTTACACAAACAATTATAACATATACATTTGCTCATTCATACGATATCCACATTCTTAACACAATTAAATACAATGGCACACATTCAACACCTAATCATTCTCATCATAAACCATTTATCACAAGTTAAGGAATGCCACTTCAACACAGAGGCCAACATATATACCACATTCTCAATATTCGGCGCCTCATTTCAGAGGCCAAGAATTATTCACGTTCTTGTTCAATAAATTTTAACACATTTAAATACCACAACACACATTCCACAACTAATTATTCATGTAATCACCTTATTCATTTCCTTTATCAGTTATCACAATCATACCAAATAGTATTCTCTTTCATAGTCCAACATTTATATTACACTTCATTTCAAGTTACATATTTCACCTTCTTACCTATTTGCTTTATCACCACATAATAAAATCACCTTTTACTTTTTGTTTACACAAAATCATTTGCTTCCATATCCGATATTCACAAGTTCAATTCATAAGCCATGACCTTTGTTCACAATTGACAATATTTAACATTTAAACTCATTTATCATTTAGGTACAAACACGCACATTCATCACATATAGTCATTTCCATTCCATTTTTTTCTTCATATATCAATTTACTCCATAGCACCTACATTTACTTGCAACATCAATCAATTATTATTTTATCCACAACTTGACAATTAAACCAATAATCATAAAAATCATTTATGTCAACTTCACTTTCACATTACCCAATTTCTCATGTACTTCTATATAGTCATTAACCAAATTTCATTTATCAAATAATTCATTCTTATATTATTGGGTTTCCTTTTCCTAGCCTTAACATCCAATCATCATGCACATTTAATTAATTAGAATTTCATATTCAATAACCTAGGGATTTATAATCTAATGTTCTCCCCTAACACATAACCCTAACAAGCATTATATACTAACTAGAACCTACTCCCTAGAACAAGGCAAAGCTCACCATATCCACTCCCTTACCTCAAACACTTAAGGATGAGGAGGTTCCAAGTGTCTTATGCTTGAGTTTGCCCACCAAGAGCTAAAAATCCACAAGAGAGTGATAGAACCTATTATAAAGTCACAAAAAGGAGGATTATTGCTCATTCCATGATGCTCAAACTAAACCCCATGGAAAAACTTGAAGGTTCTAAGCTTAGAATTGAGAACCTCCATGAGAGGGAGGAGAGAGAGAGAACTCGAATTAGAGAGAGAGAGAGGGAAGGAATTAAAGGCTTGAATACTTACTTGGAGCAACAAGGAAGGACTTGAGGATGGATTTGGTGTGATTCCCTTGAGGATTGATCACTTAGAATGAATGAATATGTGCCCTAGGAGAAGAGAGATTCGAGCATGGCAAGAAAGAAGTGAGGGAACGCTTTTATTTTTTTCTGCACCTACAGGTTTTAATCGATTAATAATCGATTATGGACTTTCAAATTTTCTGGGCTTAATCGATTAAGCTGCAGCTTAATCGATTAAGTTGCAGAGTTTGCAGCACCCCGACTTCGAATGGCCATAACGTCTTCGTTACCCGTTGGATCTTCCTCAAATTTTAAAGCAAGCTTCCCTACATACCAATCTTCACATCCAACGGTGGAATTTATGTTTAGAGTTGTAAATCTTTTATTTTGAATTTCCTAATATCCTATGTTATCAATCCTAAATCAAGCCTTCAAACCACTAGTTTCAACTCCATATCATTACTTCCTTCACTTTAGGCTTGACCCATCATCAATTATACTAGGAATTAAATTTGGGATGTTACATTCTTAATGTGTATGAGTTGGTATTTTATAGAAATTGTTATTGTTTGATTGTATGTTATTTCCTTTTGTTTAGATTTAAGTTAAATAAGAACAATGAATTAGGATAATAAACAAAAATGCAATTTTCTGGAAATATAAAAAAATATAAGTAGGCCGTGAGGCCTGTGGTCCTTTTTAGTATAATTTTTGTAATTTGTTTGTTATTTGATGTGTAATTAATTTATAGCTTATTGTTTAGAAGAAATAGAAACAAATGGTAGTTGTTATAAGCTTATAAGAGCAGGTATTGTTAAATGATTGTATGAGTATGTGATTGATGTGTTTGAAAATATTATTTGCTGGAAAAAATGAGTTCTTCTTTAAAGAGATCTTTTTTATATTTGTTTAATAATTTAAAACTCTTATTTTTAGTATATAAAGTAATGTAATTATATTATATAGATGTTTTAAGAAATTAAAAATACTTTTCCTAATTTTCTATTACTGGTCGAAATTTTAGAGGAAGAAATAAAGTTAATTGAATTTTTCTAATTGATTTAGTAATTGTTTTTAGTTTGTCTATGGAATGAATTACATGTTTTATGGAAAAGGTTTATTTCTGAAAATTTAGTTTTAATTCTGGAAATTTAATTTTTATTCTGGAAAATTAATTAGTTAAGATCCTAAATGATTATTTTTAAAGGTGTTAGTGATACTTTGTTTGTATGTGCAAATATAATGTAGAAACAAATAGAAATGAGTATTTTTGATTGATTAAAGTAATTTAAATAAAAATATTAAGTTGCTGTCCAGAATTTAGAATGTATGAAAAGTAATGTTTTACTAGAAATAATTGTGTTTTAAAGTCTTTGGCATAAGTAGGAATTGTGTATAATTGTTTTGGATTGTTTTACTTGAACTTCTTGAATTAATGCAACTTTTTCAGTGGCTGTACAGCAGATGCAATTATCTTATTTAGTTCAATTTTAGTCATTTTATTATAGTAGAATTTGTAATAAGAATTTAGGAAGAAACGACATATGTTTTTGATGTTCTGTTTAAGAGAAAATGAATTTTTAAGTTTATGTATGCATGCTGTCCAAGAATGAGAAATGTGTAGTATTTATGTTATGACTTGTTCTTGAATGATTAGATATATAGATTTCATGTTAATCTTGAAGTATAAGTGCTTAGGATTAAAGAATAAATTTTAAAAGTAATTTTAGAATAATTATAAGCAAGGTTGTATATGTGTTTGAATAAAATGTTGTTTATGCTTGTATAAAATAATTGAAGGATGTTCTTGAAAAAGGAATATTGATTTGATATTGAGTTTAAAGTTTTTTAAGGATTTTAGAAATGATTTATTTTCTAAGTATTTACATGATTTCCAAAATTTCAAAGGCTTTGAGAAATTAATGTTTTCAAAGGTTATATTTGGTTAATTACTTTTAAGTTAGTGTGGATATTTATAAAGGTTATTTTGTGAAAATGATTGGTTTAAAAGGTTTTCAATTGGGAACGAGTAGCGAGACCGAAAATCAAGCCCACGTTAGTTCTTCACATCAAGGTGAGAGAGTAGCAACCTTTAGACATAATGGCACCATGGTAATCGTTAGAACGATTTCGACCATCTCAAAAGTCGAAATCCGGGTTACAAGTCAATATACGAGACGACGATTGAGTGTAGGATGTGTTTAGTCGTCCTTCGTTGAGATAGTGACTCTATTTTATTATTTGTTATGTTGTGATTATATTATATTATGCTTGCATGAGTATATGAGAAATGTTGTTAAAATGATTTTGAGAATGTTGATGTATATGTTGTAAATCGTATGATCGAGAAATGTTGGAATTGATGAGAAATGATAGTTATGGGAATGTGAAAGAACCCTTTGAGCAAGTCGTAATACGCTTGAAAGAAGTATGAAATGATTAAGTTTTGATGATATGCGAAAATGAGGTTTGTGTACAGTGATGGTGCATCATGGCACATTGACATTGAAATTATTCCCTTTGAGTGACTAATCACGTGAATGAGTATGTCGTGATTACGTCTTGTGGATCCCACTGTACAATGATGAAGTTTTTCTATCGTCCTGTAACACCTACAGTTAATTACCCTTATGTACCCTTATTTTGAATAGTGGATTTGAAATTTCCTTTTTAACTTTTAAAAATCTCCCGTCAAACGGACGGAGTTTCGTTTGTTTTTAGGACTTTCCAAAATATTTACTTTAACCTGTAAAATTTATTCGAAGTAGATTTAAATACATCAGAGACCAGCAGGGCCCAAAATATAGTTCAGTCCACTTAGAACATTAGTTCAAAAGGGAATACAAATAACTTTCCGAACTCTTAGTTTTAAAAAAAAAGAAAGAAATCGAAATACAACAAAATTCCCAAAATAACCCATGACCGATGGATGGTCGCTAAATACTATATACATTCCACGTGGTGGAAGATACACCTGCTCGGCCAGACTTGTGTATGCTCCTTCAGTACCTGTAAAAATATAGCAAGAAGGGTAGCATTACACAGTACTAAGGAAAATAGCTTCTAAGAAGCATAGCTGACAAACTAGGCCCTATCACATTAGAAATTATCTATTAATCTAACATTCTTTTTCAGATAATCACATACAAGTTCATTTTCGATAAAATGAGTCCTATGTCCATACCACTTTCCTAGCAATCCTACATTCAACCTTAAATTACTTTTCAACTCCACTTGTACAAACATTTTCATATTTCAAATTTCATACTCATAAAATGACCAACTCACGTACATATATCATTATTTTTATAAATACCTTTTTATTCTCTTTTCATTCATTGAATTCACATTTCTCATTCATTTTACCACTGGTCACGACCTACTGCGTCTGCACTCCTGTGCACTCACGTCTTACTGCGCCCGGGTATATTTCATTTCATTCTGTCCCTGGTCACGACCTACTGTTTCTGCACTCCTGTGCACTCACGTCTTACTGCGTCTGGGTATATTTCATATTCATTCTCCCCTGGTCACGACCTACTGCGTCTGCACTCCTGTGCACTCACGTCTTACTGCGCCCGGGTATAATTCATTTCATTCTCCCCTGGTCACGACCTACTGCGTCTGCACTCCTATGCACTCACGTCTTATTGCGCCCGGGTATAATTCATTTCATTCTCCCCTGGTCACGGCCTACTGCGTCTGCACTCCTGTGCACTCACGTCTTACTGCGTCCGGGTATAATTCATTTCATTCTCGGATCATAACGGCATCACATCTCATGAATATTCAAGCACAAACACCATTTCAATATCACATATTATCACACAACCGTTATTGTCACATTTACACTTAACAAATTAAATCAAGCACAACATCCATCAAGGTTCCTTGTCATTCGATCACCATCCTCTAATTTCTGATTCATTTATTAATAAACATAATTTCTCTTTTACCAAGCTATTAATCCTTAGTCCATTCTTCAATTACTCACTCATAATTTTTTACATCCTTTCCTCCTTACTTAGCCCTTTCTATATAACTCGCCTACGTTAACACTTAGTCCATTGTCTGTTTTACGAGTCAAGAAACTAAACACGACACGAACATACATCAATAACAAGTAGCAATCAACGGATAATAAATAAACAGTCGACATACTCAGGTATGTCTCAGGGTACTATAAATTAAGTCAACTCCCTAGGGTTCTTCACTTCCTACTCTAATATTAATAAAAGAGAATTTATCATAAACCATTTAATTAATATAAAATTAACCCTTAACATATTAATTACCCCTAAGGTTCATCTCATTCACTTTACATATCCTAAGATTTATTCTCTTAATTAGTTATCTACCCCTAGTCATCATTACAACAACCTAGAATCTATATCCTTAGGAAAGGTAACACAAACCCCTCTTACCTCAAGCTTGAAGGGTGAGAGGTGAAGATCTTGATTCCAAAGCCTAGGTGGTAGAGAGAGAAAGCTCCAAGTCATGGAGGAGAGAGAAAGTGACCCATGGAACAAATGAGACACTAATAGTTAGAAATAAGGGTGATTAATTCTTATAATATAAATAAGGAGAGGAGAAAAGCTTAAATCCACTTACTTTAAGCTTGGAAATGAAGAGAAAGGAAAATGGGTCTTTAAGAGGAAAGGGGTGAAATTCATGATGATTCAAGTGTTTATGTGTGATGGGAATCAACTAATTGATGATGATTTAGTATGCTTTTGGGTGGATTTTCGTTGTAGAGAAAGCTAGGGTTTTGGGGTTGGGAATCGCAAGAGAAAAGAGAGGAAGGAGGGTGGTGCGATTTGGGGCTGCTGCTGTTTGCACCAGTTTTAAAACTGGTGCGCGCCTGGGCGTGGCCATGGTGCACCTGGGCGCGCGACTTGGGCTGATGCTGGTGCGTGCGACTGGTGCGTGGGGCTGGTGCGTGAAGCTGGGGCTGACGCGCGCGTTTCCTGGCCTGGTGAGTCTGGTGCGCCAAAACGGGAGCTGGTGCATCAGTGGGTGCGCCTAGGCGATTTTATGACTACGTTGGTGCACAAATGAATAGTGCACGCGCCTGGGCGCGCACCGGTGCGCTTGGGCGTGCACCAGAAATTCGAAACTTCGATTCGCCGTAACTTTTTCGTTAACCGTCGGATCGGGTTCAAAGTTTGAGACAAGCTTCCTAAGACCCTTATCTTTACATCCAACGGTGGGAATTTGGTTTGGAGCTATGGATATTTGATTCCTAATTTTCTCTTTTCGGTTGATTTCTAACATCTAAAACGCCGATCTAACCTCCGATTCCGCTTAGATAATTTTGTCCAATGGTACAAATGTCTCCTATACAACCCCTAGTACCTAAAATTACTACTCACCTTGCTCCCAAAATTCTTTAAACAAATAATCTATTCGCTCCCTAATCTTTAAACTTATTAATTCACTAATTATACTTGGGATTAAATTTGGGATGTTACAATTCTCCCCCACTTATTAGAATTTCGTCCCCGAAATTCCGTTCAATTCCTTCAAATGGAGAGCCATCCCAACAAAGGGTTTTATAAACTACGATGCACACTGTACTAGGTTCTACTCCCCCACTTTGAATCGACATACTACCTTGCTTAAGTACGCCATCGGACTCATGCTTCCAATGAAGAATACAAATCGTGGTTTAGTTTGGTTAAACTAGAAGCAAAATGCTCTAAGGTTTTTGAGGTTTACTCCGATGTTGATCAAATATTGCAAGAGCCCTAAGAAAAGGACTTCTAATAAACCTCAAGTTTCTAGAATCGAGAGCAATTCCTATATTAGATTGGAGATGGCTTCTAAGGTCAACTGGGTTTTTCCCAGACACTTTACCTTAAACATCTGGAAAGGGTGCTAATCCAATTGGTTCTTACATTCTAGGCTTGATTGGTCTTGTGCCATTTATAGTCCTCAGATGACATCAATCGTTAATAAACATAAGATTAGGGGTATCAATCTAAATCTCATATCCATTAATGATAGGGTCATTGTCAGGTCTACAAATAGCACCATCACTTAATAACTGCCGCATTCAAAACAACCCAAAACTATTTCTATACTCGATCTAACCGGCAGCATTGATAGAGATCTAATCACAATCTACTTAGTGATCTACAACTTAGGCACTATTCTTAAGTCCTAAGCAATCACACTCATTGACAAGTAAACAGTTAGTACATACATAACAATCAAAATTCAAATATGCACACCAACATTTCATACTAGCGCATAATTGCAACCACTAACTTGGCAATCTCTACTTGATTCTAATCCAATCCACCTGGATCAGCCCTAGAACTCAGGTCTAAATCTTATGCACACATCTTAGGTAAGCTGCACACATTTTAAATGCAATCCAAGAAGAGTTTGAAAATTTGCATGGTTTCCCATGATTTGTTCACACATTCAAGTTATGCATGCCAAGATAAAAACTTTGATAAAAATCAATCACTTTGTATGAGGGTTGAAATTCAATGGATAAGACCTCATACATTCAAGGCATGTGTATCTTTATGAAAATCAGAATAATGTTAAGGAAATTCGTTCGTGCATTTATACATTTATAAAATCAAAAGGATATGCCGAAAAACATGTATGCGTTCATCTATGTTTAGAAATTTTGCTTATCATACAAGGAAAGCATTTATATATGCATAAGTCAAGATAGCACATCAACAATATTGATGTGATGGTCTGGCGATAGATTCATTATTCTTGAAAAATCAAATTCTTTTCTTGATGGGAAACCATTTTGATTTGTTTTACGTAAAATTCTTAGGAAAAGATTAGATCGGGAAAATTTATTTTACACTTTAAAATTTTGATATGTTCATGCCAAATAACTTGGATGAAGTTCCAAAAACAAATTTTATAAAGCAAAGCATATCTTTTTGTAAAGGATTTTCTCCATCTAATTTCGGGAGATTTAGGTGAAGGATTATAACCTTTCTCAAGAGTAGCAAACTCAATGAGAATGGGAGTGTGTGGTTTCCTAGAAAGTTTATTTCAATGCTTCGCAACAATCAAAATAGTCACATTCCCTTTGACTTTGAGTTTGACTAAGCTCCATTCCGAATTGAGTAAAATCACATAGGAGGGTTCCTATTTAATCAGCGTGGGGATCGATTAAAAGAATAAATTAGTTCACCGCTTGATTACTTAGGAATTCATCAGTTTATTAATCCACTTTTCAAAATTTCGTGATACGACTTAGCACTCAATTTAGAATGATTTTCGATCTTGTTAAAACAGTGATATTCGTTTTTGAATTTAGTTCCAAAACATGAAAGTTCATTGGGGTTACTATCACACTTGAAAATCGAACGGTTCCGGGTTTTGAAATGATTATGCTTGGGAACCAAGCGATTCATTGATAGAAACACCATTCTATGAAGAAATTTGCGGAAGGTTTTACGCCCGAAACAAATTTTTTTTTTATCATGCACATGTTCAGACAATAAAAATTATCGTTAAAATGCACCATTTCATAAAGATGTTTTCAAAATCGTTTTATGCTCAAAAAAATTTTCAACATACAAAAATCATCATGTAAGCAAACACAAGGCAATACATAGCATCGCACTCATTCATTCATTTCCAATCATACAACCTAGCTCTATGCAATCACTTAGGATTTTAAGCACCTAATGCCTAAACTTAGGACTATTACTATGCACTATCTTGGGGTTTCTTATATTCAATTCTGGATGTATAAATACTAATAATCTATCATAGCTAACTAGGATTCCTAACTAGCTACTTCTCTTATCTTGAGACAAGACAATACTTCCTACACTTCCGTTGCGCGCTCTGATTCTAAAATATTTACGCATACGAAAATCTATGACAAAGACCTCTTGTCTTCCTAAATTTGGGATCTCACTAAATTCCCAAAATACTCGCCGAAACTTAAGGACAAAATGATGATATCTCCCAATAGATGTACACTTGAGGTGATCAGGCTCAATCATACATCATATCGATGATAAGACCATTCTCGTCTCACTTAAGTTTGAAACACATAGCCTATTAGTTCTAAAAACGTTGAAATCTTGTTTTGTGTGTCACATTTAGAGTTGGTTTACTTGGCGCGAAACTAAAGATCACTTCCTCCCGGTGGGGTAGCAACCTTGTGCTCTTGCCCGTTGGGGTTTTGCTTTCCTTAGCCTCATCATTCATCCACTTCTAAATAGGATTTATCGTTCTCACAAGATTTCAAGTTTAGCATGGTAAACTGAACATGATTTGAGTGGACTTAGAAAAGATTTTCCAATGCTTACCATGCTTTTCGAAAGAAATCGTCAGATGCTAATCGCACTCCTCAAACCACTCAACAAACTTAAAAGAATCTAGAGTACTCACTACGCTAGACTCAGCAACTATGCCTATTATCATGCTACAATAACACCTGACTAGACCACAAAGCAGTTTAACATCTAACTACAAGTTACTCGCTTGATGAGTAACTACAGGAGTAATCATATACTCCCTTAGGGCCGAGGAAAAACTGCTCTGATACCATAAATGTAACACCTACAGTTAATTACCCTTATGTACCCTTATTTTGAATAGTGGATTTGAAATTTCTTTTTTAACTTATAAAAATCTCCCGTCAAACGGACGGAGTTTCGTTTGTTTTTAGGACTTTCCAAAATATTTACTTTAACCTGTAAAATTTATTCGAAGTAGATTTAAATACATCAGAGACCAGCAGGGCCCAAAATATAGTTCAGTCCACTTAGAACATTAGTTCAAAAGGGAATACAAATAACTTTCCGAACTCTTAGTTTTCCAAAAAAACAAAGAAATCGAAATACAAAAAAATTCCCAAAATAACCCATGACCGATGGATGGTCGCTAAATACTATATACATTCCACGTGGTGGAAGATACACCTGCTCGGCCAGACTTGTGTATGCTCCTTCAGTACCTGTAAAAATATAGCAAGAAGGGTAGCATTACACAGTACTAAGGAAAATAGCTTCTAAGAAGCATAGCTGACAAACTAGGCCCTATCACATTAGAAATTATCTATTAATCTAACATTCTTTTTCAGATAATCACATACAAGTTCATTTACGATAAAATAAGTCCTATGTCCATACCACTTTCCTAGCAATCCTACATTCAACCTTAAATTACTTTTCAACTCCACTTGTACAAACATTTTCATATTTCAAATTCCATACTCATAAAATGACCAACTCACGAACATATATCATTATTTTTATAAATCCCTTTTTATTCTCTTTTCATTCATTGAATTCACATTTCTCATTCATTTTACCACTGGTCACGACCTACTGCGTCTGCACTCCTGTGCACTCACGTCTTACTGCGCCCGGGTATATTTCATTTCATTCTCTCCCTGGTCACGACCTACTGCGTCTGCACTCCTGTGCACTCACGTCTTACTGCGTCCGGGTATATTTCATATTCATTCTCCCCTGGTCACGACTTACTGCGTCTGCACTCCTGTGCACTCACGTCTTACTACGCCCGGGTATAATTCATTTCATTCTCCCCTGGTCACGACCTACTGCGTCTACACTCCTGTGCACTCACGTCTTACTGCGCCCGGGTATAATTCATTTCATTGCGTCTACACTCCTGTGCACTCACGTCTTACTGCGCCCCAGTATAATTCATTTCATTCTCCCCTGGTCACGACCTACTGCGTCTGCACTCCTGTGCACTCACGTCTTACTGCGCCCGGGTATAATTCATTTCATTCTCGGATCATAATAACATCACATCTCATGAATATTCAAGCACAAACACCATTTCAATATCACATATTATCACACAACCGTTATTGTCACATTTACACTTAACAAATTAAATCAAGCACAACATCCATCAAGGTTCCTTGTCATTCGATCACCATCCTCTAATTTTTGATTCATTTATTAATAAACATAATTTCTCTTTTACCAAGCTATTAATCCTTAGTCCATTCTTCAATTACTCACTCATAATTTTTTACATCCTTTCCTCCTTACTTAGCTCTTTCTATATAACTCGCCTACGTTAACTCTTAGTCCATTGTCTGCTTTACGAGTCACGAAACCAAACACGACATGAACATACATCAATAACAAGTAGCAATAAACGGATAATAAATAAATAGTCGACATACTCAGGTATGTCTCAGGGTACTATAAATTAAGTCAACTCCCTAGGGTTCTTCACTTCCTACTCTAATATTAATAAAAGAGAATTTATCATAAAACATTTAATTAATATAAAATTAACCCTTAACATATTAATTACCCCTAAGGTTCATCTCATTCACTTTACATATCCTAAGATTTATTCTCTTAATTAGTTATCTACCCCTAGTCATCATTACAACAACCTAGAATCTATATCCTTAGGAAAGGTAACACAAACCCCTCTTACCTCAAGCTTGAAGGGTGAGAGGTGAAGAGCTTGATTCCAAAGCCTAGGTGGTAGAGAGAGAAAGCTCCAAGTCATGGAGGAAAGAGAAAGTGACCCATGGAACAAATGAGACACTAATAGTTAGAAATAAGGGTGATTAATTCTTATAACATAAATAAGGAGAGGAGAAAAGCTTAAATCAACTTACTTTAAGCTTGGAAATGAAGAGAAAGGAAAATGGGTCTTGGAACCCTAGAACCCCCAATTCATGAATCCATGGTTTTTAAGAGGAAAGGGGTGAAATTCATGATGATTCAAGTGTTTATGTGTGATGGGAATAAACTAATTGATGATGATTTAGTATGCTTTTGGGTGGATTTTCGTTTTAGAGAAAGCTAGGGTTTTGGGGTTGGGAATCGCATGAGAAAAGAGAGGAAGGAGGGTGGTGCGATTTGGGGCTGCTGCTGTTTGCACCAGTTTTAAAACTGGTGCGCGCTTGGGCGTGGCCATGGTGCGCCTGGGCGCGCGACTTGGGCTGATGCTGGTGCGTGCGACTGGTGCGTGGGGCTGGTGCGTGAAGCTGGGGCTGGCGCGCGCGCGTTTCCTGGCCTGGTGAGTCTGGTGCGCCAAAACGGGAGCTGGTGCAACAGTGGGTGCGCCTGGGCGAATTTATGGCGCGCCTGGGAAATTTTATGACTGAGTTGGTGTGTAACACCCTATGATTTTTACCCTTAAAAACCCCGCTATTAAAAATATGAATTTGAAATTTCATTTTAATCTGATAAAAATCACCCGTCAAACGGACGGAGTTTTGTTTGATTTTAGGACTTTTCTAAAATTTAACCTATGATAAATAATTTCAATTAAACATCAAGTAGCCAGCAGGGCTTCAGAATATATATATATATATATATATATATATATATATATATATCTAATTCATAACAAGGCCCTATGGGCTCCAAATATATCAGAGTGCATAAGATGATCAAATATTCAGAGTTTTCAGCGGAAAATAATAAGTTTGAGTGTCGTAATCAAAACATATAACTTTGCCAAAACAAAACATCCTAAGCCTCATTTAAAATGTGCATATTAAATTTACATCAAAATAAGATAAGAGGCTTAGGTCCATACTATACTCTAAACCCATAACACCCTACTCTCCCTGTAAGGGAAAGTACTCCTGCTCGGCCGGGGGCTGTGCCAACTCAATCTCCGTACCTGAAAAATGTAAGGGAGTGAGCTTTGCACATGAAATAGAAAGCAGTTTCTAACTAGACATAACAACCCACTAGGTCAAACACAATTAGCAAATAAGCATATATTCACATATTGCGCACTATACTCATTTCATTATTTCCATATTCGTTATTCATTCCAAATTTCCATTTTCATTATTCATTCCAACATTCATTTCCATTACTTTCTATTCTTGTCACATAATTACTTTATTTCGGTACATCACCTCAAAACAGAGGCCAATGTACAATTTTCATTCAACACATTTATCACCTCAAAACAGAGGCCCACATTCTTTTCCTTATTTAAATTATGTGTCCCTCAGGTCAGAGGTCAACACTTCAATTTCTTAATTCACGGTGTGTCTCTCAGGTCAGAGGTCAACACACCAATACACATTTCACCCGGTGTCCCTCAGGTCAGAGGTCAACACCCATTCACTTTAATTCATTTGGTGTCCCTCAGGTCATAGGTCAACACCCATTCATTCATTTCCTTTCGTGTCCCTCAGGTCAGAGGTCAACACACACTTTCATTTTAATTCATCCGGTGTCTCTCAGGTCAGAGGTCAACACTCATTAACATTCATTTCATCTTGTGTCCCTCAGGTCAGAGGTCAACACTCTAATACTTTAATTCATTTTGTGCCCCTCATATCAGAGGTCAGCCTAATCATCACTTTCCATTAATCGTCACCTCAGATCAGAGGCCAACGCACTTCTTACATTTTCATTTCACATTACCTCACATCAGAGGCCAAATCATACTTTCATCATCTTACAGAAACAACTTAGCACATACAATCACAAATACACCTACACACATTTCCCATTCATTTCTTTATCCATACTCATTCCCTATATCAATTATTAATCTTTCCATTAATCGTCGCCTCAAATCAGAGGCCAATGCATATACCACATTCTCAATGTTTGGCGCCTCAATTCAGAGGCCAAGGATTAGTCATTTTCTTGTTCAATCAATCATAACACATTTAGTCACCACTAACCATAATCAACACATAATCATTTTACTTCCTTTTCCTATATTCCCCAAATTCAATTCATAAGCCATGACCTTAGTTTACAATCGTTCGCACTTAACATTTATGCTCATTTAGCATTTAGATACAAATACGCACATTCATCACATATAATCGTTTCCATTCCATTTTCTTCTACATCAATTTACTCCATAATACCTACATATATTTGCAACATCAATCATTTATCATTTTATACAAAACTTGACAATTAAAATCAATTATCATAGAAATCATTTACGACCACTTCACTATCATGTTACCAAAATCCCCTCATACTTCATTATAATCATTATCCAAGTTTCATTTATTAAATAATTCAATTTCATATTATTGGGTTTTCCTTTTTCCTAGTCTTTACATTCAATTTCATACATATTTATTTAGTAGGATTTTATATTCAATAACCTAGAGTTTATAATCTAATTTTCTCCCCTAACACATAACCCTAACAAATCATTATATACTAATTAGAACCAACTCCCTAGAACAAGGCAATGCTCACAATATCCACCCCCTTACCTCAAACACTTAAGGATAAGGAGATTTTGCTTGCTCTACACTGAGCTTTTCCACCAAAAAGCCAACAACCAAAAGATGAGAATAGAACCTAAAATAGAGCCATAAAAGGAAAAGATCATCATTTATGCCATGGTTCATGCCAAAAATTGAGAAAAAGTAGAGCTTCATGGCTTAGAATTTGAAAACCACCATGGATAGAGGAGAGAGAAAGGGGAGTACGAATTTGAGTGAAAGAAAGGAAATTCATGGCATTAAACACTTACTTGAAGTGGAGAAGGATGAAATTTGTTGATAGAGTGAAGAAATCCCACTTGCTCTTGGTGGATTTGATGATAGAGAATGGAACCCTAGGGGAGAGAAAGAGAGAGATTCGAATTTGGAAGGGAAAGAACGTGTGTTTTGCCTTTATTTTTTTCATCAGCAACAGCATTTAATCGATTAATAATCGATTAAATTTTTTCCCTCAGCAGACCTTAATCGATTAAATTTCAGTTTAATCGATTAAGCTGCACAATTTTGCAGCATCCAGACTTTGGAAGGCCATAACTTCTTCGTTACCTGTTGGATCTTCCTCAAATATTAAAGCAAGCTTCCTCACCTATCCTAATTCACATCCAACGGTGGAATTTGTGTTTAGAGTTGTAAATCTTTTATTTTGAATTTCCTAAGGTTCTATGTTTTTAACCCTTGTTCCACATGTATTTTGGGCTAGATTCTAACTTATATCTCCATTCCTTCTACCCTAAGACCATCCGAACATAGGTTATACTTGGAATTAAATTTGGGATGTTACATGGTGCACAAATGAATAGTGCACGCGCCTGGGCGCGCACCGGTGCGTCTGGGCGTGCACCAGAAATTCAAAACTTCGATTCGCCGTAACTTTTTCGTTAACCGTCGGATCGGGTCCAAATTTTGAGACAAGCTTCCTAAGACCCTTATCTTTACATCCAACGGTGGGAATTTGGTTTGGAGCTATGGATATTTTATTCCTAATTTTCTCTTTTCGGTTGATTTCTAACATCTAAAACGCCGATCTAACCTCCGATTCTGCTTAGATAATTTTGCCCAATGGTACAAATGTCTCCTATACAACCCCTAGTACCTAAAATTACTACTCACCTTGCTCCAAAAATTCTTTAAACAATTAATCTATTCGCTCCCTAATCTTTAAACTTATTAATTCACTAATTATACTTGGGATTAAATTTGGGATGTTACAGGTCCCTTAAAGGTCGAGGCCCGTTAGAAGCGCGGCTTAGAATGGGTCGTCCAAACTTAGGATTAATAAAAGGTTATAAAGAACTAAAAGACTTAAAAGACTTTAGGACCCAATCCTTTCTAACTACGTTGAGAGTGAAGTAGTGGATAGGAAAGATACCATATACTTGGAGGCCGGGCATTCCGCCAAGTGGTGATTGCGATAGGGGAGGGCAATGATGGTGATTCGTCAAGAAGCCTAAGAGCACTACCCTAGGTGGAATGATGCTACAGTGATCAAGGGAACCTACTGGTCGTTGGTCGTGGCGAGGACTACAATGCGAACTAGGGATAGAGCTGTCGCCCCCTTGAGCAAATCATGGATGGTGTAGAGGGAATCCGAATGGGACTAGAAGCCATCGTTTTTCTTTATGAACTTATGAATTGATACTTGATTTTAATTTGCTGGCCAACTGGCGTGGTTTCAGCTGGTACGTACCCTTTGGCTTCGATGTCAGCATGGTTAGGACTCCTGTGCATCCCATCTACTTTCCGAACTAGGACGAGGTTGGATATTGAAGGAGGAGATGTAGCGTGTGTGCTAATTTACCTTTAACCGATAGTTTCCATCCCTAATGTTTCAATGATGATAGACTTATGGAAGTTGTAGATGGAATTCTTGAGTAATGATAAGTATGATAAAGATATAAGACTCAATGATAATAATGATGTGATAAGGATATTATGTTTGTGTTAGTTCTAATGTGACCCCTGGAATAAGCCCATGCCGTCGACGCTTTGCCCGTCTGGTAGCTAACTCTCTATATTCTTCTGCATGTTCTTGTCTCTGTTTATGATAAATATATTAGATGGCGGACCGAGTAATTCAAGTGGAAATGTCTCCTTTGGTGGGGCGACATTGGCTTAGAACCGCACACGAATGGATCTGGGAGGGACCAACAAGACTCACCATTACTGATCGAGATCATACACTGCGAGGAGTAGCCACCGATCGTGAGGAAGTGCGATATCGTCTGAGGGATCTTATGCCAGATGGACCTCGAGCTTTTCATGATGATCCACCCGCTAATCACAATGTTGGTGAGGAAGAGGACTTAGAAATAGAAGAAGATCCAGAGGAAGACCCGGATGAGGATGTGCACGATGACGATTAGTTTATTCCTTAGTGATATTGATCTCTATTTGTTTTGTAGTCTTGGATAACGGATCCTTTGTTTATAATTATGTCACCCCAGAGGAAGTTTTATCTTTGTTATTTGGTATTTTCGGATAGTGGCTGTTAAGCCTAAACAATTTCTATAATGTTTATTTTGGAATCAATCTAAGGATAATTTTATTCCGCATTTTTAAATATTGAGTTTTGGAATGATAGGTATAGTGGCACTTCACTTTGGAAAATAGAATGGAGTTTTGAAGACCTTTTTATGAACCAAGTTATTAATAGAAGTTAAAAACTAAGTTTGAAAAATATTTTGGAAACTAAGTTTATATGCAAACTCACCTTTTAATGATATCATGTAAATGTTTAAAAAAAATGGCGCAAATTTTTAGTGAAAATTCTATTTCCAAATTGGGGTGTTACAAGGGACAAACATAGCTACCTATTTTTCCCTAGGCTGATCGAATATCAACATGCCTCAAAACAAGGCTTTTTAATTTACTTTTTAAACATACAAGGTCATGCATTCACATCAAAACATGTAAAACACACATTATATTATTTATTCACATCAACCTTCACAAAATAAGCCTCAAGTTCATCATTTTATAAAAATCAAGGTTATACTTCAAATTCCTAAAAATAACATGTGTAACATCCCGAAAATTTATATTAAATAATATAATTTTAATATATAAATATCTATTTAAGGATAGGATTAAGCCTTAGAAATTGTACAAGGTTAGAAGGGTACTATGAGCATAGGCCGACCTAGGATGTGAGATTAAGGCCTCGGCCTGACCCCGGCCGAGCTATATAAGATTGTGTGCTTATGAATCGAGCTGAAAGGGAACCCAACGTGAAACCCATTGTCCAGTCTGGATTAGCCGATCTCAGAGTCCTGTCCAAGGGGGAGGCTCGGATTACTGTTGTTCCTACAAACCGAGCCGACGTATCCCAACCGACGTACCCGAGCCGACGCATCCTAACTCCTCCGTGCCAGCTCATGTTGAGCTGTAGCCCTTTGGGATTCATACCATCCGTACACTGTCCTTGCCATTCACTTTATGTCATTGTCACTGCTTTATGTCCCTTTCAAGTACTATTCATGGCTTCCCCAAGAAGCCAATGGATCCTGTCCACACAATCTAGCTTCCACAAGAAGCCAATGAATCTTGGCCACACAAATATTTTCCCTAAATGAATAAAAGAAAGGCCAAAACATCACATATCACACTTTGCATTTCTCATTCTCTTCCTCCTACGAATCTCTCTCTCTTTCTCCTCCAAAGCTTCAGCAAACAAAACCCCAACACTTTCTTTCTCCCTCTCTTCTCACAAACCGGAACCCTCCTCCTCTCTGTTCTTTTCTGTTCCGGCGTCTCTGGACCGGCGTAGTGTTGTGGTGGCAGCCAAGAGCTGGACTGTGGTGGTGTGGTGGTGGCAGCAAGGAGGACACGGGTTCGAGTGGTGTGAAGCTCACAAGGTCAAGGAAGCCATTCTCAAACTCTCAACTCTTATCTCTCACGGTTTGAGGTAAGGAGTGAGTGTTACCTCTACTTGAGTTTGGGTTTCTAGGGTGTTCATAAAGGGTACTAAGAGTGGGTGTTAGATTAGGGAATGGATCTAGGTTAATGTAGAAAGGAAATGGTAAAAAGGGAAGAAGGGAACTAATAGATGAATTAGAAACATGAGCTTGAAGTAGGGATGAGTATTGTTATATGCTATATGTTGGTATTTACATGATGGAATGGTTGAATGTTTTATTCTTATTGTTGTTGTTGTGATATAAATGATTATGAACTTTGTGTACAAATGTTTACTGGGCTTTGATATTTATGATTCATGTCTGTGGCCGAGCTGAGTGACTCCGGTAATGGGTATGAGAAAATGGTAGAGATGCAAAGTAGGAGAGATAGGGTAATAAGGCAGAAAATGAGTAGGATTAATGTAAAGAGGAATAAATTAAAGATTGGAGCCGAGAGAGGCCGAGCTAAAAGATGGTTAACAGGATAAGAGGAATTAAAGAGAAATGGTTGTGGTCGGGTCATAGCAGACGCGTACTGGGTGCGTGCATTGATCGCGTAAGCAGAGCATTGTAGTGCTTGCAGTTGTAAGACGAGCATGGTGGTGCTCGCAGTTATGACTCACAAGGTTCCGAGAACGGAATCGGTGGGATGTGTTCCTGGTCATAGCAGACGCGTACTGGGTGCGTGCATTGATCGCGTAAGCCGAGCATTGTGGTGCTCGCAGCTGTAAGACGAGTATAGTGGTACTCACAGTTATGGACACTCCAATATCCGACTTAAATGGTGTAAGACGTGCACTGGGTGTATGCATCCGAGAAGAGTAAAAGATTGTAAACTATGTGAAAGTGAAATAATGAGTAATGAATCCGAGATAGAGATGGTAATCCGAGGTAATAGAATGTAAACCGAGGTATAGCTAGTAATGAGTTAACTGGGTTATGATGTGAGCCGAGCTAGACGAGGATGTGGGTATGCAAACCGAGCTAAATGTTGATATATGCATGAGATACATGGGTTTGATTACTTGTAATTTATTTGCTATTTGACTATTTGTGTTTGGCTTGGTAGTTCGGTATGTCATTTTAGAAACTGCTTATCTAAGTTCTGTGTAATGCTCACCTCCTTACCATTTTTTTCAGGTACTGAGCCCGAGCAGATGCAGTCCCCGACCGAGCAGGATCACTCTCCCTCATGGGGAGAGTAAGTTATTTAGAGTCAGATAGGTGGATGGGTCTCGGCCACTTTGGCCGAGCTAGAACATTGTTTTGTATTGGGTCTCGGCCAGTTGAGCCGAGCTAAAACATTGATTGTATTTTGAATGACCAAACTGAATGTAACTAAACTTATACTTTATGTATTTGATGCATTTAAGTCTTCCGCTTTATTAACTCTGATGTTTTCGTTATTAATGGAAGGAAATATTATTTTGGCAAATATCATATTCCTTTTTAAAAGAAATTTTAAGTACTAATTTTGGGGTAATTAAGGGTAATTATTATATAGGATGTTACATTTTTGGTATCAGAGCAATTTCTCCTCGGCCTATTGGAGTTACAAAGGACTCCAGTGGTTACTCACCAAGAGAGTGACAGATAAGTAAAGTCTAGAAGTCTAAGTTAGACAATAGAGCTCATAGGCATATATGTTTACATATATATATATATATATAAAATTACTTGATTGTTCGGTGGTTAATTGGCTTTCTCTCCATGACCAAACAACATGGCTGGGAGACGAGCTGATAACGACCGAATTGCCACTGTGTAGGAAACCCTGGTTCAACTACAGCAGAACCAAGCGCAGGCTCAGCAGAATCAGGCTGAGAACCTCGCTCAAAACATCGCCGCGGCCGCAGCAGCTGCAGCTGCAGCCCTTCAGCCTCAACCTCCGGCTCCGGTCGAGATTGACTGGATAAGCCGATTTCGGAAGAACGAACCGCCTCGGTTCGAAGGAGGTTACAATCCCGATGGAGCTCAGAGATGGCTCCAGGACATTGAGAAGATCCTCCGATCCCTACAACCGCCCTATGAGTACAGGGTGAGGTTGGCCGAGTTTGTGCTGGTTAATGAAGCCGAGCACTGGTGGGATCAATAGGGCCGAGGACTGGAAGCGGCTAATGAGGTCATCACTTGGGATTTGTTCCGAGCCCGCTTCCTCGGAAAGTACTTTCCCGAGGATGTTAGGAGAGAGAAGGAGCTCGCTTTTCTCAAGCTGGAACAGAGGAACTTGAGCGTTGGGGAGTATGCCGCTCAGTTCGAAGATTTGATCCGTTATTCAGGAAGCTACCGAGATGCTGATGAGCGTACCAAGTGCATCAAGTTTGAGTCTGGTCTCCGCGACGATATTCGGCTCGCATTCGAATATCAGAACGTGGCCAATCTCTCGCAACTAGTGAACATGGCTAGCACCTATGAGAAAGGGCTTAAGAGGAAAGCAGATGGAAAGAGGAGCAAGTCGGCACAGAAAGGAGTGGGTCCAATCAGAGGAAAAGGAGCTGTCCAGAGATCTGCCCCATATGTGAATCCGAACTCCAGAATGTCAACAACTTCGAGGAGTAGTGGTCAAATGGTGGCTGTTCCTGGCCCGATCTCAATTGCTCCGTACAGAATGGCGCCTCCCGAGCTAGAAGAGCTTAAGAAACAGCTGGAAGAACTTTTGGCCAAAAAGCTAATCCAACCAAGCGTATCGCCGTGGGGAGCCCCAATCCTGTTTGTGAAAAAGAAAGATGGTAGTCTCAGAATGTGCACTGACTATAGGAAGCTCAACGCGGTAACGGTGAAGAACAAATATCCCCTCCCTCGGATTGATGATTTATTGGACCAACTCAAGGGAGCGTCGGTGTTTTCAAAGATAGATCTCCGATCTGGATATCACCAAATCCGAGTCCGAGAAGAAGACATTCCGAAGACAGCCTTCCGATCAAGGTATGGACATTTTGAGTACGTGGTTATGCCCTTTGGACTTACCAATGCCCCAGCTATCTTCATGGACTACATGAATAGAATCTTCCGACCTTACCTGGACTCATTTGTGATAGTCTTCATTGACGATATCCTCATCTACTCCCAAAATCCGAGTGAATACGAGCAGCATCTGAGAACGGTGTTGCAAGTTTTGAAGGATAAGAATCTCTACGCTAAGCTCTCTAAGTGCAGCTTTTGGCTCACCGAGGTTCATTTCCTCGGGCATGTGATATCCGAGCAAGGTGTAGCAGTTGATCCTTCCAAGGTGGAAGCAGTACTTAAGTGGGAGAGACCGAACTCGGTGACTGAGATCAGGAGTTTCCTCGGTCTTGCAGGATACTATAGAAGATTCATTGAAGGATTTTCTAAACTGGCGCTACCGTTGACCTCGTTAACCAGAAAGGATGCCCTGTACCAATGGTCCGAGGTGTGTGAACAGAGATTTCAAGAGCTAAAGAAAAGGTTGACGAGCTCGCCCGTGTTGATCTTGCCCGATCCGACCAAAACCTTTGACGTATTTTGTGACGCCTCAAAGCAGGGCCTTGGCTGTGTGCTGATGTAGCAAGGAAAAGTGGTGGCGTATGCCTCTCGGCAACTTCGGCAACACAAGCAGAACTACCCTATGCATGATCTCGAATTGGCAGCTGTGGTGTTTGCCCTTAAGATTTGGAGACACTACCTGTATGGCACGAAATTCGAGGTGTTCAGTGACCACAAGAGTCTCGGCTATCTGTTCGACCAGAAGGAACTCAATATGAGACAACGCATATGGGTGGAATTTTTGAAAGATTATGATTTCAACTTGCACTATCATCCTGGAAAAGCCAACGTGGTGGCCGACGCACTGAGCAGGAAGAGTCTTCACTTGAGCAACATGATGGTCCGAGAAATGCAGCTGATGCAAGAGTTCAGTGATCTTAACCTCGGCATACAGAAGAAGGAAAACAGTGTTGTCTTGGAAATGCTGCAAGTAACCAATGATTTTGTGGGGTTCATTAAAGAAAGACAGGCTGCCGACCTAGAGCTCCAAAAGCTATTAGAAAGAGCCGGAGACAAGGATGAACCTGACTTCATTAAAGGACCTGATGGTCTTGTACGATTTCGAGGCAGAGTTTGCATTCCCATGGACCTTGAAGTCCGAAGAGAGTTGATGGAAGAAGCCCACAAGATGAAGATGAGTCTTCATCCTGGTGCCACAAAGATGTACCAGGATCTGAAGAGGTTGTTTTGGTGGCCGAAGTTGAAAACCGATGTGGCCGATTATGTGTCTCGATGTTTGACATGCCAGAAAGCCAAGATCGAGCATCAGAAACCAGGTGGGTTACTCAAATCCTTGGAGATTCCACAATGGAAATGGGACAACATTTCGATGGACTTTGTGTCGGGTCTACCAAAGACGAGATCAGGGCAGGAAGCCATATGGGTGGTGGTGGACCGACTTACAAAGTGTGCTCATTTCCTGCCGATCAGCATGAAGTACAGCCTAGAGAAGCTGACAACTGTACATCAAGGACATTGTCCGACTTCACGGTGTGCCGAACAGCATAGTGTCGGACCGTGATCCTCGTTTCTTGTCTCGATTCTGGCAGAGTCTGCAAGAAGCCATGGGTACAAAGTTGAGGTTTAGCACTGCTTATCATCCCCAAACTGACGGACAATCCGAGCGCACCATTCAGACTCTTGAGGACTTGCTGAGAACATGTGTGCTTGAACAGTCGGAAAGCTGGGAAACACTATTGCCGTTGGTCGAATTCACTTACAACAACAGTTTCCATTCAAGTATTGGAATGGCTCCTTTCGAAGCTTTGTATGGTCGGAAATGTCGGACGCCGCTATGCTGGTTCCAAATAGGAGAAAACTTATTGATTGGTCCCGACATTGTTCAGGAGACAACTGAGAAGATCCGAATGATACAAGGGAAGATGAAAGCCGCTCAGGACCGACAGAAAAGCTATGCCGACAAGAGAAGGAAACCCTTGAACTTCATCGAGGGAGATCATGTATTTCTTCGGGTGTCCCCTGTGACTGGGATTGGCCGAGCTATCAAATCAAAGAAGTTGACCCCTAGGTTTGTCGGACCATACCAGATATCGGAGAAGGTCGGACCAGTAGCGTACAGAATTGCTCTACCTCCGCATTTGTCTAAGCTCCACGATGTGTTCCATGTCTCGCAACATAGGAGATACATTCACGACCCCTCGCATGTGATAGCAGTGGACGAGCTACCGCTAAAAGAGAACCTGACCTTCGAGGTTCTACCGGTCCGAGTTGAGGACAAACAAGTCAGATGACTCAGAGGGAAGGAAATCTCTTTAGTCAAGGTCGTCTGGAATCGGAATGATGTGGAGGAAGCCACGTGGGAACTCGAGGACAAGGTGAAGCAGTCGTATCCGCAACTGTTCAATGCCGACTAAATTTCGAGGACGAAATTCCTATAAGTGGGAGAGGAATGTAACATCCCGAAAATTTATATTAAATAATATAATTTTAATATATAAATATCTATTTAAGGATAGGATTAAGCCTTAGAAATTGTACAAGGTTAGAAGGGTAGTATGAACATAGGCCGACCTAGGATGTGAGATTAAGGCCTCGGCCCGACCCCGGCCGAGCTATATAAGATTGTGTGCTTATGAACCGAGCTGAAAGGGAACCCAACGTGAAACCCATTGTCCAGTCTGGATTAGCCGATCTCAGAGTCCCGTCCGAGGGGGAGGCTCGGATTACTGTTGTTCCTACAAACCGAGCCGACGTATCCCAACCGACGTACCCGAGCCGACGCATCCTAACTCCTCCGTGCCAGCTCATGTTGAGCTGTAGCCCTTTGGGATTCGTACCATCCGTACACTGTCCTTGCCATTCACTTTATGTCATTGTCACTGCTTTATGTCCCTTTCAAGTACTATTCATGGCTTCCCCAAAAAGCCAATGGATCCTGTCCACACAATCTAGCTTCCACAAGAAGCCAATGAATCTTGGCCACACAAATATTTTCCCTAAATGAATAAAAGAAAGCCCAAAACATCACATATCACACTTTGCATTTCTCATTCTCTTCCTCCTACGAATCTCTCTCTCTTTCTCCTCCAAAGCTTCAGCAAACAAAACCCCAACACTTTCTTTCTCCCTCTCTTCTCACAAACCGGAACCCTCCTCCTCTCTGTTCTTTTCTGTTCCGGCGTCTCTGGACCGGCGTAGTGTTGTGGTGGCAGCCAAGAGCTGGACCGTGGTGGTGTGGTGGTGGCAGCAAGGAGGACGCGAGTTCGAGTGGTGTGAAGCTCACAAGGTCAAGGAAGCCATTCTCAAACTCTCAACTCTTATCTCTCACGATTTGAGGTAAGGAGTGAGTGTTACCTCTACTTGAGTTTGGGTTTCTAGGGTGTTCATAAAGGGTACTAAGAGTGGGTGTTAGATTAGGGAATGGATCTAGGTTAATGTAGAAAGGAAATGGTAAAAAGGGAAGAAGGGAACTAATAGATGAATTAGAAATATGAGCTTGAAGTAGGGATGAGTATCGTTATATGCTATATGTTGGTATTTACATGATGGAATGGTTAAATGTTTTATTCTTATTGTTGTTGTTGTGATATAAATGATTATGAACTTTGTGTACAAATGTTTACTGGGCTTTGATATTTATGATTCATGTCTGTGGCCGAGCTGAGTGACTCCGGTAATGGGTATGAGAAAATGGTAGAGATGCAAAGTAGGAGAGATAGCGTAATAAGGCAGAAAATGAGTAGGATTAATGTAAAGAGGAATAAATTAAAGATTGGAGCCGAGAGAGGCCGACCTAAAAGATGGTTAACAGGATAAGAGGAATTAAAGAGAAATGGTTGTGTGGTCGGGTCATAGCAGACGCGTACTGGGTGCGTGCATTGATCGCATAAGCCGAGCATTGTAGTGCTTGCAGCTGTAAGACGAGCATGGTGGTGCTCGCAGTTATGACTCAAAAGGTTCCGAGAACGGAATCGGTGGGATGTGTTCCTGGTCATAGCAGACGCGTACTGGGTGCGTGCATTGATCGCGTAAGCTGAGCATTGTGGTGCTCACAGCTGTAAGACGAGTATAGTGGTACTCGCAGTTATGGACACTCCAATATCCGACTTAAATGGTGTAAGACGTGCACTGGGTGTATGCATCCGAGAAGAGTAAAATATTGTAAACTATGTGAAAGTGAAATAATGAGTAATGAATCCGAGATAGAGATGGTAATCCGAGGTAATAGAATGTAAACCGAGGTATAGCTAGTAATGAGTTAACTGGGTTATGATGTGAGCCGAGCTAGACGAGGATGTGGGTATGCGAACCGAGCTAAATGTTGATATATGCATGAGATACATGGGTTTGATTACTTGTAATTTATTTGCTATTTGACTATTTGTGTTTGGCTTGGTAGTTCGGTATGTCATTTTAGAAACTGCTTATCTAAGTTCTGTGTAATGCTCACCTCCTTACCATTTTTTTCAGGTACTGAGCCCGAGCAGATGCAGTCCCCGGCCGAGCAGGATCACTCTCCCTCACAGGGAGAGTAAGTTATTTAGAGTCAGATAGGTGGATGGGTCTCGGCCAGTTTGGCCGAGCTAGAACATTGTTTTGTATTGGGTCTCGGCCAGTTGAGCCGAGCTAAAACACTGATTGTATTTTGAATGACCAAACTGAATGTAACTAAACTTATACTTTATGTATTTGATGCATTTAAGTCTTCCGCTTTATTAACTCTGATGTTTTTGTTATTAATGGAAGGAAATATTATTTTGGCAAATATCATATTCCTTTTTAAAAGAAATTTTAAGTCCTAATTTTGGGGTAATTAAGGGTAATTATTATATAGGGTGTTACAACATGCATGTACTTTAAATCATTAGATCTAGCCTTAACACTAACATGTAATCACTTTTTACAAAATAAAAGGCTTTGATCTTAAATAAACCAAACATGGCCGAATGGCCTATCACCAAATAAAACATACACAAAAATCAAACACTTAATGAAAATCATGTTTATGTTTGAAAATCATTTTAAAACTTGGTTTCTTAAATTTCTCCTTAGAACCGAGTCATATAAAAAGAGAACACAATCTTTTTACTTGAAAATTAACATGCAACTAAAGATAATTACATGCATGAACTTAGATCAACTAGATGTGATGTCCTAGACGGTGAGAACCTCCAAGGGTCGGAGAGGACCTTCGAAGGAGCCTCTGTCTAGGGTTGATATGTGATGTTTGGTGGGAGTCCTCAAGTGGCCAAGGGAGAGAGCCAAGGAGTAACCCTAATCACTGGTGTGTGAGGGTGGCAATTAGGGTTAGAGGACGTACCTGAGCCCCATGTAGTACGGAGCTACTTATAGGGGGGAGCTGGTTGCCCTAATGGGCTTGCTTTAGGCCCAAGTAGGGCCAGCCTGTACTGAGTTGTGAGTGGATAGACTGTCCTTGTGGATAAGGTGGTAAGATGTCCTTGTGGATAAGGTGGTGAGCTGTCCTTGTGAATAAGAAGGGAGACGTCATCATGTCCTAGGTGTCGGACTTGGGAAGGTGTCGGACTTGGACGTCGGGCCTGGGTTGGAGAGTGAGGTCGGCCCGTATCTGGCGTCTGTTCGGTCGTTGAGCATCGAGCTCGGCCAAGCGCTCATAAGGCTTCCTGAAGGGTCCTTAGGACTTTGGTGAGGTCGTCTGAGGACCTCGGCTAGGCCGAGTCCACCACATAAGCCCCCAGCTCGGTCAAGGCCAACTGAGCCTTGTTCCGAGGTTCTGGTTTAGGACCTTTTCCCAAGTCCACCTCATAAGCCCACCTCGTAAGGGCCGAGCTCGCCACATATAAGGCCCCCAACTCGGTCAAGGCCAACCGAGCCTTGTTCCGAGGTTCTAGGGAGTTCGGACGATACGTTGGATCCAGCTGTCTCTGACGTCCTTTCATTATGACGGAGCGGGTTTGACAACTGTCTACTTTGCGGTACCGAAGTGACGTTTGCTTTTACCGGATCTGACACGTGTCAGAAATCACGACCTACGAAGCGTCACCATCATTGTGACGTTGCTCGAGGTCCATAACTTCCGCTGCCGTGAGCCACATGTCTTAATGTGTGTGGTCGTACGCTGGTTTGGGCTTTTTGGGCTAGGCCCAAACTTCAAATTTGAGGGGGAAAACGGTTTCTCTTCCCCCTCTATCCCAGGAAACCGTTTCCCCTTCTCTCTTCATCGAACATTTTCTTTCTCCTATGAAAAAGAGAGAAAACTTTCTTTCCCTCTCCACAGAGATATTCCCATTGAACTCTGCCCCTCTCCTTTGCCTACCGCCTTCTTCTTCTTCAGCAGTGACTCTTTTCACTTTACCAGTTTCCGATTCCCTCTGATCCATTCTTCTTAAGGTACTGTTACACTTGCTTTTTCTTTTCCATTTCTGTCTCCTTCTTCTTTCTGGCTTCTGCCTTTTCCTTTACTGCTTCGCGGTTTACACGGTGGGGGATTAGGATTTCTGGTTTTTGGTTTCTATGTTCATGGCGGTGGGGTTCTTCCCTCGGGTTTTGTAGCTCTGATTTTGGGGAGTAGCGCTGGGGTTTGGGATTTTTCTGAATTCGGGTATTTTGATTTTGGGGTTCATTCCAGGGGTTTGGCGGCCTTGCCTTTTTTTTTTTTGGGTTAGGCACCCTTTGAGGCTTTTGGAGAGTTTTTGATTCATGTTTTTTGTTTACTTTTCAGAAATCCACAAGAGTAGATTGGGTTCAGTATGAGTAGGGAATGGTTTAGGAAGCGGGCTGGGGTAGTTTCCCTGTCATCTAGCAGCAGTGAAGAGGAGGACGGCTCTTCCTCATCGTCCTGCTCCTCTACGGAGGTAGACGAGGCGTTCCGTCGCCAAAGGGAGTATAGGAAAAAGTACGAGAGGCGGGTTCTGGAGGTTGATCCCGTTGAGGTAGTCTATCCTCGGGACTGGGAGGAGAAGAGAGAGTGGATACGGCAGTACGCCTGGGCTGAGTTTGTTGACGGCAGAGAGCGTGCCGACTTCGAGAGGATGGAGAAGGAGGGAATGTACGAACGAGGGGTGCCTGTGGTAGAGGGGAGATGCTCGCCCCTCGGAACTACTTCGAGGGGGTTCTCCGGGGGGTTATTTTTTGTAACCCGTAAGACTAATACCGAGCTTCCCTGTTCTCCCATAGGTACCATGCCGCTCAGGAAGTGCGTTCGTCGACCTGAACTTTACCCCGCACCTTTTGATGCCGATCAGTATGAGTAGGTTGACGTGGAGCCCAAAGGAATTCAGTCTAGCCTTTACTCCGAGGACAAGCTTGCCGATGTAAGGAGCGTCGTGCTGCCTTGCCCAGGGGACACCACCGGAACCTCTTACGAATTGCTCCCCTGTTCAGCCAATGACAGGATATGCAGCCGGACTGACAATAACTCTTTTCTCTTTTATGCCGACCTGATTCACAATCTTGGCGTGACCCTCCCGTTCACCGACCTGGAGACGAGGGTCTTAAACGAGCTCGGACTAGCTCCTTCCCAACTTCATCCCAATATTGGTCGTTTCTCCGAGCGTTCCAAAAGTACTGCGGAGCCAGACATTTGATATGCACAGTTCAGCTATTTTTGTGGATGTACAACCCGTTCGTCAGCAATAAGGACGGGGTCACCGGTCGTCTTTGGGTGTCGGCTAAAGCCCGAGCTCATTGTGGGTTGTTCGGCATTTTCTCTGAATCTTGGAAGCATTTTAAACCGAGATTTTTTAAATACAAATACGTTGGAACGGGACTGCCTTGGTTTCGATCCGAGACGGGGCCGAAATTCCCTTTGGAGTGGACCTCCGAGTTCTTTAGTCGCCATACCAGTACACCGCAAAGGTGGTCGGGTGTAGTACTGGATGCCGACGAGTCTGTAACGGCTCACCATTTTCAGGCAGAATATCGCGCTCGGAAATTCCAACTTGATGTTGGAGTTTTCATAAAGTGTCCTGACAACGAAGTCTTGACGAAAATTGGTAGTTACTTTTGCTCTTATACTTGTACGTTTTCTTTCAATTCACTTATACTAATAATTTTTATTTTTATTTTGCAGAAGAACATTGGTCAGAAATGTCCTCCAGGGCTCTGAAAGCTGCTTTAGAAGCTCGGAGGAAGAAGAAGCCCGAGGTTCCTTCCGCTGACGCCATGTCGTCCGAGGTATCCTCTGATATGCTCTCGGCCGACTCTGGTCCCCTCCATCCTACCCCGCCTGTCGTTATTATTGCCCCTCCTCCTCCTACCTTGCCAAGTCCCAGCACCGAGGTAGCCCTTATTGCTGATGTGCCGCCTCCAAGCACTGGAACTCAACCGAGGCTGCCATCTACCCTTGCCAAACCTTCACTGAAAGACACTCTTGTCAAAATGTCGGGTGCGGAGTGGAAGAAAAAAGCAGAAGAAATGGCTTTCCAATTGAAAAGGGCCACCACCATGTTTAATGTGCTGGCCGAGGTGGCTGACGATGTGGCGGACGGTGTTTCGCCTGCTAAGAAAAAAGCTCGGTCGGCTATGGCGGCCGAAGTGGAAGAACTGAAGAGTAGCCAAAGGTCAGCTGAACAAAAGTTGTATGAGGTTGAGGAGGAGCACCGCCGACAAATGGAGGAGCTCCGAAAAAGACATGAAGAAGATTTGGCCCAAGCCAAAGCAGATGCGAAGGAGGCTGGTCGGCAGGAGGGCCTTGCCGAGGTGGAAAGGGTTAGGAGTCTGCTGAAGAAAAGGGTTGCCCAAGCTCTTAAGCATAAGGTAGCAGCACATGAGTCAAACTTTGACCTTGAAAGGGTGGCCAACAAAGTTTTCACCAGCGCGGTTGAGCAGATTCTTCATATGAATCAGGGGCTCCAAATTCGGTACGTCGGCGCATCTGCCGGATTCGGAGTGGAAAACGGAAAGATGGTTGACTATGACAGGGGTGGAGCCGAGGTTGACCTGGACCAGCCTGAGGATAATCTGCCCTACCCTTTAGTTGAGAGGATGGATGAGGAGTTCGACCCGCGCTCGGTCGTCCTTTCTGACGTCGAGGATGATGCAGCGTAAGTCCCTTATGCTGGGCAGCTTATGATTTGTCTATGTTCTTTTATAACATGTTTGACAATGTGGGATTCTCTTTTGCTTATTATACAACATTTCTTTTTAATGCAAGTTTACCGCAGTTTTGGCCTGTTGCATGTTGTTATATTTATGCAAGTTCTTACTCTAACTCGTTGCACATGCACTATGTCCGCGGTCGGAGTTATGCAAGCCTCTTCTTCAACTCGTTGCGTGAACGCGAGTTTTTCTTAGACAACTTGTTGCATGTTTATTCGTTCGACCTCGGTGCGGACCACGATCGATTAGGTGGCCATCAGGAAGATTTTCAAGAAAGGATGCAAGTGTTTGAAACTTGTTGCATGCTGGAACTTTTATGCAAGTTCTTGCTTTTAACTTGTCGCATATGGAAACCAAGGCCGTTTTAGAAGTAAAACTACTTTTGAGAATACAAGTCCTTTATCAACTTGTTGTATTTCGGCCTGATCGGACTTAAGAGGACTTGTACCTGATTATTGGTGTTTGAAATAGTATATTAATAGATCGGACGACTCAGTAAGTGCAGTAATCTTATAAGTGTTCCTCTGAATAAAGGTACTGTATATAAGTGCATACGGTAGGGAGCTCGGATCTGCCCACCTTAGCCGAGGTGGGTGTTCTCGGCCCCGATGTAAAAGAGAGTGCTGAGTGAAGCTATGTGAAAACATTTCACAGCAGTCTGTTCTTTATCGGGTGTCCCTTGTACACTGTGCATATGAGCCGATCTTATCTAGAAGACGTTGGCTGTGCATAGCGCCATGCAACATTTAGGTGGCTAGTGCTAAATGAGAAGCTAGTACGTACGTATATTAAACTGTTGCACTTGAGTATGAGCAAGTTTGTACTTTTCATTAATTGTAGTCACGAGTACATTGCTTTTTACTTTTGAAAGGGGAATATCTCACAACGAAAATTAAAAAACATGAACAATAATGGAAATTAAAGGAGGTTGAATTTGAATTGCTGAGATGAGGATGCTGGTGACTGCCGAAATATCTGAGGTAAACCTATTTGAAACAGGTTCTCAGTGTTGTGAAGTTTCGGCATTCCTTGAGCTTGGTAATTACCCAGAGTATGTTTCTAGAACGCCTCTGTTGGGGATTACTGATCTCGGGTTCATTTCAAGCTTTTCTGGCCGTTGGGGCCGATGTCTGATCCTCGGGGGGTGAGGTGATCGGATGACCCGGGTTGCTTTGCTTTCTTATCATAGTCGGCTGGCTCTTTCATCGCTATCTTCTTCGGACCAGGAGCATCTTGTCGGATTTCTTTGTGATGGTCTTCCGAGGTGAGCTGAAAGAAGAGGCTGCCGAGATTGTTGGTAATGTTGAAGAGTGAGGACATTTCCCTCTTGAAGCACCCGAGCTTGGGGGTCTGAAAAGCTCGGCTGAAGGCATGGGCAAGAAGTTCACCTCGGCTCTCAATTCGGAGATGTACCGAACGGGGGGTGGGGTTAGTGAGAGTTAGATGAAGGAGAAAATTCTTCCCGTGCAGGGGGTAGGGGAGGGCTGAAAGAGAGAAGAGATTTCTGTTGACTGCTCTTTGGATTTTTTGGAGGAGTTTGTCATTCATGATAGCATCTTGGCTTGGGGGAGAGGTGGAGGGGGGAACTATTCCCCGCTCTTCATGAGGAGAGGACGTATGAATATCTCGTTCAGATTGGAACTCGGCCAATAAGACTCTTGCCTTGGATAGTGTCAGATCGATGAACTCTTTTTGCTTCTTCTTTCCCTCCCATAGGCTCGCATTGTAACAGAGCCGGGTTTTCACTTGGTCAGCTTTGACCGTAACAACCTTATCATCTGATCTGACGAACTTCATTGCCAAGTGCACTGTCGAGACCACTGCCCCAAAAGCTTGTAGGCAGGTTCGTCCCAATATTACATTATACGGGGAGTCAGAGTCAACTACTAGAAATTTGATGATCTCCGTTCTGGCCGAAGGCTGGTTGCCTAGGGTCACCGGGAGATGAATGGCTCCCAGGGGGCGAATTGCCTCACCTGTGAAGCTGATGAGATTACCTTCAAATCCTATGAGGTCGGCAGACCTCAGCTTCAAAGCTTGGAACGTATGCAGAAAGAGAATGTCGGCCGAGCTTCCTTGGTCAACGAAGACTCGGGCGACCTCAAAATTGCCAATTAACGCCGTTATCACCATAGGATCGTTGTGATCTGGGATGACGTTTTCCATATCTTGGTCGGAAAAAATAATAGGCACATTCCGAGATGGTTTTTTGCCAACGGGTTTGTGATGGACAACGAGAACTTGGTTGATGTACCTTTTCCTTTCCGCCGTCCTTTCTCCGCCACCAGCGAAGCCTCCCGAGATGGTTTCTACTCGGAAGTTCTCTGGCGACTTGTCTAGGTCTTGAACTACGACCATGTTCACCCGCGATGGTTCCTCTTCCTTCTTCTCTGGCGACTTGTCTAGGTCTTGAACTACGACCATGTTCACCCGCGATGGTTCCTTTTCCTTCTTCTCTGGGGACGGGTCGGCTTTGGCTTTCCCTTTATCATTGTCCGGGCTGCGAGACATTCTTCGGCCTCGTCTTTCCACTGCTTCCCGGACGTATTGCTGCAGCTTGCCTCTTCTTACCATATCCTCAATGACATCCCGGAGCCAGGTGCATTGATCGGTATGGTGGCCATACCCGTCATGGAAATTGCAGTATTTGGATTTGTCCCTGACATAGTTTTGATTTCTGAGAAAGGGGGGGGGGGCGAGGTACACTCCTGAGTTAGGTCTGCATGGTCTCTCTCCAGACTTGAGACCGTGGGACCGTCAGGGGGGTGTAAGAGTCATATTTGGTGATGTATGGACGTCGGCGGTCCTCTTGTTGGCCGGTGTGGGACCGACCTCGGTCCCCCTGGTTTGTTCTTCCTCCTCTTTCATCCCTGTTGCCACGAGGACGACCTCGGGGCAGGGTATTCTGCGAGGCGGCTTGAGCATTTTCCAGCCTGCTCGACTGTCCCTTGTTGAATTCTTCGAGATTGATGTATTTGTTTGATCTCTGTCTCAGTTCGGCCATGTCCCTTGGTGGCTTTCCAATAAGTGAATCTTTGAATCCTCCTTCGGCCAATCCTTGGGTCAAAAGGAGAACCGCCACCTCGGGAGACAGATTTGGGACCGAGATGGACTCGCTGTGGAACCTGTGCAAGTATGCACGTAAGGATTCTTCTGGTTTCTGGGTCACTGTCGCTAGCGTGTGGTCCGACCTGGGTTGCACACAGCTAGCCGTGTATCTGTTAAGGAAGACGCGCTTCATTTCTGCCCAGTTGTTGACAGAATTTTTAGGAAGCGTTGAGTACCATCGAAGGACCGGGGCCTATAGGGTCATGGAGAAAGCTCGGCACTTGAGCCGATCTCCTCCCCCGTGAAAGTTCACAGCTCCCTCGTAAGAAAGGACATGTTCCTGAGGATCTGTGAGGCCATTGTATCTGGGGATGTTACTGGGCCCGAGGTACCCAGGTGGTGGTTCATAGGCCATGACGGCAGTAGTAAAGGGATGCCCAGGGTGGGAATCATCCGCCTCAGGTTGTTGCTGGTCTGGGGGAAGGGTAAGTTGTGTGACGGTCGTGTGTGGTGTTGCGAAGGTTTGTGGAGTTAACGGAGGTTGTGGTGGAAGGGGAGGTGGAGGGGGTGGTGGGGGGAACTCGTTTGGGGCTGGAGCTTGAACCTCAGCTCGTTCAGCTAAACGTTGCATGGCAACTTGTTGGAGATCTGCAATAGCTTTGCCTTGTTGTTCTACGATTCTCATCTACTGTCTCATCAAGGATAAGAGTTCAGCATCCCGAGAGAGCGTAGACTGTCGAGAGTGGGAACGGTGTGTTGTGCTGATGGAGTGAGCACGTTCGCCGCGGTGGCGGTGCTGTTCAGTGTTGGTTTCTCCGAGCTCAGAGCATAGCTGCACGCGCCGACCTCCGCCAAGAAGCTGGGTTGGATTTGTAGTATCTCAGTGTGGATGGTATAAGGTCCACTGTGGGTGTGGGTGAATTCTGGTGGCGGAGGTGGCGGGGGAGGAGGTGGAGGTGGAGGTGGTGGAGGGGGTGGCGGTGAGGACCTCGCTGCTCTGTTGGCTTCGAGATGCAGGCGCAGGTCCTCAGTTGACGGCACCCTCCTTGGACGCCCTCTCCTTCTCCTCTGGACTGGCTGTTCTTCAGACATGGTAGAATCTTCTGGGTGGGGTTGAAGTTTATCTATTCCTACAGACGGTGCCAATGTGATGTCCTAGACGGTGAGAACCTCAAGGGTCGGAGAGGACCTTCGAAGGAGCCTCTGTCTAGGGTTGATATGTGATGTTTGGTGGGAGTCCTCAAGTGGCCAAGGGAGAGAGCCAAGGAGTAACCCTAATCACTGGTGTGTGAGGGTGGCAATTAGGGTTAGAGGACGTACCTGAGCCCCATGTAGTACGGAGCTACTTATAGGGGGGAGCTGGTTGCCCTAATGGGCTTGCTTTAGGCCCAAGTAGGGCCAGCCTGTACTGAGCTGTGAGTGGATAGGCTGTCCTTGTGGATAAGGTGGTGAGCTGTCCTTGTGAATAAGAAGGGAGACGTCATCATGTCCTAGGTGTCGGACTTGGGAAGGTGTCGGACTTGGACGTCGGGCCTGGGTTGGAGAGTGAGGTCGGCCCGTATCTGGCGTCTGTTCGGCCGTTGAGCATCGAGCTCGGCCAAGCGCTCAGAAGGCTTCCTGAAGGGTCCTTAGGACTTTGGTGAGGTCGTCTGAGGACCTCGGCTAGGCCGAGTCCACCACACTAGGATCATCACAAAATTAACATACAAGATTAGGAACTTAAACTTTTTCACAAATCAAGTTTTAGATCATGAAATTATTTATCAAATAGACATGAAAATACACCTAGACCATAGTTTTAACAACAAGATTTAACATGCAAGATTAAGGAGTTTTACTTTATAAATAAACAAGTTTAGATCATATTTTTATTCAACAAATAATCATAGAAATACATATGGATCATGGTTTAGCGAAAGAATTTAACATGCAAAGCTAAAAGATTTTACTTTATTATCAACTAAACTTAGATCATGCAATTTCTTATCAAATAATCACAAACAAACACATAAATCACGGTTTGGAACAAGAAAATTAAACATGCAAGGGAGTTTGTTTTTGGTTTCATAAAAATCTTAGTTCACTTTAGATCTTCAAGTTTTTAGTTAGAAAAACATTAGATCTAACAAGAAAGACCTTAACCGAATCATCAAGCATAAGTTTAACATATTACAAATTATTTAAGTCCTTAAAGTCCAAGATCAAAGATGAAAAACACATAAGATCATCTTTAAACTTATAAAAATCAACATGCAAAGAAGAAAAAAAAAAGTAGATCTATAAACTAGAAAAAGAAAAATCTATACTATTACAAGTCTTCTTCTCCTTCAAATCCTATCATGAAAGGAATTGGTCTCCTAGCTCCTAATGCTCTTGATCTACAAGGGACAAGGCTTGATCTAGTTGGAATCTCCTCTTCCTCCTTCCTTCAACCTCACAGCCACCTTCTTTTTCTTTCTCTCTATTTTTTTTTCTTTCTCTAAGAGGTTGATGAGTCTCTTAGAGTTGTGTTTGTGTTTGTGTTGGTGTGGAGAAGAAACGAAGTGGGTGAAGAGAAGTGAAATGAGGAAATGAGCCAAGGCTCCTTGAATATATAGACCAATTCACACTTCCCTCTTTGCCCTTAGGTTAATGGTTTGGTCATGTACAAGATGGGAGGGACGGTTTTGCCATTACAAAAAGATGCATGGGTGGTCTTTATCAAATGCAAGGGGGACAAAGTTGCATGGCTAGGTTTTTAGGGGTCAATCTAGGCTTAAGGACTTGTTGGCCATAGTTAGGGTTTAGTTACTTCACTAACTTAGTTTGGTTCATTTGGTTACTAATTTATTAACCCATAAGCTTCTAAAATTCTACATCCTAGCTCACCCACACACATATACGTACATACAGGTACACACACATATATACACACATACTCATACACACCGAAGCATACACATATACATACAATTTTACATTTTATTTCTTAATCTTATTTACTTAAACATTCTAATTATTAATTCACACAATAATGCAATTAATTCTAAAGAAATCATATGCACACCATCATACATCAAACACACACATTAAATCAAGCACATATCTCATAAAATTTTCAAGCCAAACCAATAAATTTATTTTCTTCAAAGCAAATTCTCAAAAATTCGTATTTCTTATCTCTGAAAATAAATTTTTATAAACCAACCCAGAAAATTCCAAAAATTATATTTTCAAAATCTACGTTTCAAGACAATCGTTTTGATATAAAGATCGTAAAAAACCGAGTTACGGTTAAAAAGTTACAAATTTTTCAAGTTAACAGACCCAAAAACTTCATTTCAAACAAAATCACTTTTTAGAAAAATCACCATTTGGCGAATCATTTTCATTTCAACAAAATCATTCACTTCTCTTTTATAAAAACATTTCGTTTATAAAAATCCAGAAAATCAATACTTTATTTCTTCTTCTCATAAAATTCTTTTTTGAAAAATCTCTTTATAAAACAGAATTTCAAAGTTTATTCGTTCACGCACGTACGGGAAAAATGCGGGGTGTTACATTCTCCCCAACTTGAAGATTTCTCGTCCTCGAGAAATGCTACGTAGAGTCCGTCTATTCGGTGGACGCGTAACTCCTTGAAGAAATTCTTTCCCTTTCCAACCGTAGCCATTGCCGTATCTTCGAACGCGTACCATCTACTCGTCGTTCTTAAGAACGGATCAAACGGATTTCTTTCGAAAGTAATCTCTCAGAGGACTCTCAATAACAATATGATGGGGTAAAAACAATCACGATTTCATTGTCAACAAAGAACTGAGGGGTTCAATGGCATTAAAAC
Organism: Crotalaria pallida; assembly: GCA_037953625.1. Lineage (NCBI taxonomy): Eukaryota > Viridiplantae > Streptophyta > Magnoliopsida > Fabales > Fabaceae > Crotalaria > Crotalaria pallida. The sequence goes on from CM075653.1 coordinate 34,788,556, forward strand.
AGGGTCCAAAGACAACAGGGTTACGTTTATTTGGGGTCGAGACACTGCCACACTCGGGGTTAAACTCTTCTAATCAGTTCAAGCCTAAACAATCTATTCCTCGAAAACCTCACATTTCCAACCACTCCCCAACTTAAGTGACTCATATCCCTCTATACCATACTCATCATCATAGACTTACCTCTAAATACTCCTATCCTTCATTACCCTTTGATCATTCTTACAAAATTTCCCATCACTTAGCTCCAATCTATCCTCTTGCTGCTTTTCTTCTCACTCATAATGATCCTTATCAAGCTCCTATAGCCACTATTTTATCCACCTTTTGCCCTAACAAACACTAATCCTCAAGAAACATGCACTATCTCACTCCTTATCTCAAACACTTATTCATATATCTTAGACACTCTAAACCTTTTTACACTTTCCAGGATTCTTCCTTATATTATAAACCATCAAATTTCCTCAACTCCAAGACCCATTAACCATTACCATATCAAATCCTAGCTTTTACCTAACCTCGGGTCAATCACTTAAAGATTCTATAACATCCTGTTATTTCTAATACCTCTAGTAAAATAATTAAATGATTTAATATGATGTTTTCAATATTTGAGTCTCGGAATAAAATTCTGATTTCATCATTATATTTGAAATACGTTTTCTAATCAAAATAAGTATAAATTTGTTATCATACGTTTTCCAAAAATAAAGTAGTACTTTTATTTAGTTTAATTAACATTTTGACAGGGAGCTCAAGTGGCAAGCCTTAGAGGCATTTTTATAAATAGTTTCTTCAGAAAAATATGTTTAACTTAATATTTTGAGCGTCCCGGTAAATTTTCATAGTGTTCGGAGACTGTTTTATTTTTAGCTTCTGGATTGGTTTAATATATTACCGGTTTAAGTTATATATAATGATCTTCTACTTCAAAATTTTAAATATTACATATTATCAAGTTTAATATCAAGATTTAGAAAATATATTTACTTTTGAATTTCGATAATTTTTCTTACGCAATAGCTATCCGGGGGACTGGTAACTTTATTATTTTTCAATCAGTTTTGAGTAATTCAAAATACAATATTGTTTTACCTAAACGTATTTTATTTTTAGTATCATCAAACTTTTAGCTATAATTCAAAATACCTACACACATTGACCCACAAATGAGAACAAAATATAAATAAAATATATAATTCCTAGCTACCCAGACCCCACGTCCCATTACCAACCCAAGCCCACGTCCTAAAGCTACCCAAGTATGAGGAAGAACCCCCCAAACCCGTCAGAGAGAGAAACAAAGAATTGGAAGCACGAGAGAGAAGGAGCAGATAATAGAAAGTGAGTATATTACTTTAGAGAAAGAAAGAGCGCGTATCAATAAGCCAACTCGTGAGAGAGAGAAAGATAGAAACGAGATTAGAGAGAGGGCGGGCAGAGGCGGAAACAGAGGAAACTAAGGGTTTCCAATCTTCCCGGTTCAATAATTCAAGATCCAACCGTTCAATCTCTAATCCTTTTTAGTATATAATCCCCTCAACTCCCTCTATTCATTCATGTAAATTATTCGACGATCCGTCAATATTTTTATCATCTCTATATTTTCAAATAAAGATATGTTTTAGAGAAAAGTGATATATTTTTATTATATAATGATATATATTTATTATTTTGACAAAAATGAATTTATTTGATATATATATTTTAATTTTATAATTAGTTTTATCATATGTCCCTATTTAGATCCAACACGCTATTGACCTTGACCCTGGAACAAGTCGCAGATGTAAACGTGACTCTGTCATTATTTCATTATTGCTAGGATTTCCAGGTAAGGGGAGTCTCTTTTCCACACCTTGAGTTAGGGATAGTTGAGGTATATAATAGGACTTGGGTTAAGTAGTTGAATTGGGTTGTGGGTAGCAAAATAGCACCGGAATAGAATTGGTTTAAGGATGTTGAAAGTGTCTTTGTTTTAATTTAAATATTTAATTGATTTAATTTTGTTAAAATCCCTTATGAATGTTGGTAATGTAGGAAGTGTGTGACACCCTTTTCCCATGCAAGTAAATATTACAAAAAAATAAGTATTACTTGTAATATATATGGACTTGTTATAGTATAGAAATGATGAAAATTAAAATTTTTCTTTTCAAGCGGGTGCACAAACCAAAACTTGGAATTCTTGGAGAAGAAATTCTAAACCATTTGAAATCAGTTGTATTGAGTTCGGCGATCTCTAAAACCTTTTCATAAGCGGAATAGCATTTGTATTGAAATCGTCTTTTTATGATAGAAAGTAAATGAAGCTATCCTTTCTTTTGTTTTGTAAAACTGATACCATCTAATCCTTTTCGTAGCCGAGCTCTTTAAAAAGATTAAATCAGAGTAAGCAGAAAGTAGAGGACTATGCAGCTACTAGAACTATAACATAGGTTTGATATACATATATATAAAAAGTCAGGTGATACATAGTCTCGTCATAAGTCTCCAAGATCCCTACACAAGTCCATAAAGATCTATGCTCAAAATAAAACCATAGCCCTAGAGTACTCATAGTATATATACAATATGTACATCTCAAAATATAGACTCTAGAGGTGGTCACATAGATCTGGCAGCATCAGCAGTAGTAGTGAAATGGCAGTAGCAGTCTCCAGGTAGCAAAAGAAACATCCACATCAACAGCAGCAGCAGAATCTCAACATCCCCACACCGGATCCTCTGATCCTCATCATACACCTTATACACGTACCTAGGGGTTATCATCCCTCCACTGACTCCCTGTGGAATGAACGACAGGCTCGCCCCCGCTCTCATCCTCCACGGGATCCTCCTCGATCTCATCCGATGGAGAGTGTACCCTACCACTGGGTATGGGGTCAGGAGATGGTGTGACCCTGACTGGACTCCTCGGATCAGAAGGGGGAATATCCTCGCGGACGACTCTCGAGGAAAAAAGGTGTGAGCGTGTAGGTCTGAAACGAAAGCTGTGGTAAGAGCGAGCTGGCCGTGTGGGAGGTGGTCCATGATATGTGTAAAACGGGGGTACGTGCATAGTGTGTGTGACACCCTTCCGAATTACCCAAATATATATAGTAATTAAGCTTTTATACTGGATAATATATGGACTTGCGAGTGTTAGGAAAATACGAAAATAAATTTTCCACCAAAAGCGGGTGCACACATCGTCACTTGGAATTCTTGGAGAATAAAAATCTAAATCCTTTTAAAACAATTATATCGAGTTCGGCGATTCTTAAAACCTTTTCACAAATGGGGTAACATTCGCTCTTTGGAAACGTCTTTGTATCGTACGAGTAATTAAAGTTACCCATGCTCTGTTCGATAAAACTGATACCATCAATTAGTAATTTACTAGCCGAGCTCTTGAATAGTTTAAATCAGAGTAAGCGGAAATCATTGGACTATGCAACTGATAGTGATATAAACATAGGTTTTATATATAATAAAAGTCATAAGTACATAGTCCCATCATGATAGTCTCCAAGATCCAGAAGTACAAGTCCATAAAAACAGATCTACATAACAGTGTGACCGAAAACCCTAGAGTACTCCCAAAAGTATATCTACAATATATACATAACCAAAATACAGCTCCAGGGGTAGTCACGTAGATCGGGGAACATCAGATGTAGTAGTAGTGATATCAGTAGTCTCCAAAAGCATAAGTAGTAGTAGCATCATCATCATCACAGCAGCAGCAAATCTCCTCCACAGCCTCCACACATCGGATCCTCTGATCCTCATCATATACCCTATACACGCACCTAGGGATCATCGTCCCTCCAGTCACTCCCAGTAGAACGCACGACAGGCTCACTCCCACTCTCGTCCTCCACCGGATCCTCCTCGATCTCATCCGAGGGAGAGTGTACACTACCACTGGGTACCGGGTCAGGTGATGGTGAAACCCTGACTGGGCTCCTCGGATCAGAAGGGGGAGTCTCCTCGCGGACGACTCTCGAAGTAAAAGGGTGAGAGCGGGTAGGTCGAAAATGAAAACTATGGTAAGAGCGAGCTGGTCACATGGGAGGTGGTCCATGGTAAGTGTAAAACGGGGGTACGTGCATAGTGTATATGATGGAAATCCTAAATCTATGAGGACGGAATCGCATCAGCGGGTTCGGGTGGTAGAAGGTAATCTCTACCTCTCCCTTGAACACCGCGCGATGGTCCTCATAGATCCATATGCCACTAGGAAGTGGCCGGATCTCGATGCAAGCAATGTAACGAGACATCACCTACAAGGGCATAGGGGTAAGCAATTCTATACACATAATCAACAGAGAATAAATTGTGCAACATAAGTATGTAAATATGCAACAATGAATAACAACCACATTTAGCACTTAGCATTTATTGAATGCACATAGGATGCTCACATTCATTCCATTTATCACAATTAATTTAAATGAATGACATGATGCATGAGTTTAGCTCTCAAACCTATCTCCATTATTCTATGTCAGTCTCTGACGTCCATCCCTGACAACCCAGCACTCAACAGTGCGTTGTATTCCTAGGTATACAACAATTCGTACATTCACCTAGAATGTACACGTCAAGCTTGGTATCCATGCCACCCGAGCATATCCCGTCATCCAAACGGACCGTCCTCCAAACGGTATAACCATATCGGCATCCACTAAGCCGACCACGTCAACGACGTGTCATCAAGCAAGCGTATTGGCACTCCTAGAGGCCCTCCACATGTTTAACAAAAACATGATATACGTCCTACCATCCAAACTCCAGAATGAATGCACTATATTCTTAGACTTAAGGGAAGTTGACTAATACTTTACAGGCCACCTAGGCTTATTTCTTTATCAAAAAGGACCGTCACCAAATGATCTATTTGTATTAATCAATTTCTCTAAGTCTTGATCCCTTGGACTATTATTAATACTTCCTTAATTAATTAAGTCAGAATTGAAAATGGTGTTTTCAGGTTCTGGGCAATTTACTCGAGTAAAATTCAGTACACTCGAGTGTTCTTCAACTTTTCCAGATTACTCGAGTGTTCTTAAGATTACTCGAGTGTTCATGACTTTCTGAGGATTTGGGTTTCAAGTTCAATAAATTACTCAAGTAGTTCATGGGTTACTCGAGTGTTCATCCTGATTTCCAGAATACTCGAGTGACCTTGAATGACTCGAGTGGTTTGCCTCAACAGGTTCTCAGGTCATGCTCGATACTCGAGTACCAGACAAAATACTCGAGTGTTTTTGCTCAATTTACATTGTTTTATAAACGTTTTACTCGAGTACCCTGCGTATTACTCGAGTGTTTCACAGCAGAATACACTGGAATCATAGTTTTAACATACCACTTTCATTTCTACTCATTTCCAGTCCATTCCAAGGATCAACAGAGTTAACATAACATCATTTGAACATGTTACAACATTCCTTTCATATCAAAACACTGATTTGACAGAGGATTCATCAATCATGCATAAAATACACATTTTAACAACTCAACACCTCAAATCGCATAATAAGCACAATTCTCATGAAATAAAGTTCATTTAAGCTTGCATGCATGATTTAGAACTTGCTCAACACAGTTTTAGAGCAAAGCTTGGTCTCCAAACCAAAGATCCTATTCAATCTAAGCCCTTAGAGCCTCTTGGTGGCTCTCTAACACAATTAATGGAATTTAATCTCTATCTAGTGAATATAATTACTTCCCCTTACCTCTCAGACGTGAATCAAACAAAGAATCCCCAAAGAAAAGCTCCACAACTCTCAGAATGACTTCAAGCATCCCATACAGAGCATTTTGAGTGCAACACCAAAATGGAATTGGTTCACACATGAAACAGAGAATAAAATTGGGGAAATTAGATTTTCTAGACTCTATGCAACATCAACTAACTAAAGAAACCTAATTTGAGACTCAAGGATTCGTGAGCTTACCAGAAATCAAACCCAAAGTAAGCTCCCAGAACTGATGACAGCAACTCAGCCTCAACTTCTCAGCTTCGATTCTAACAACACACTCACTCTTAGCTCACAATCTTTATGTCTATACAAAGCTCGTGATATGAGTTTTGTATTCGTGTATCACTCAAGCCTTAACACTCAGAATTGAAAGAGAATCGAAGAGGGCAAATTCAAAACCCTAACTTTGTCAACAAGAGCAAGATTGAGCAAAATTCCTAGCTTCACGGTGTTAATGGGTTTAAATAGAGATAGAGGGAGCTCATGCATGTCGACACGCCACCCATGGCGTTGGCAAGGAGACGATTTCATGGCAGGAGAAGGGAATCGTTCATGGTGACTCATCAAACGCACTAACTCGTGCAGTTTGACCCAGAATACTCGAGTATTCAGAATAATACTCGAGTGTTTTGCCCAATTTTTGAAAAATAATTCTTTTATTTACATTCCCTCCAAAACCTTTCCTATAATTGCTTCTAGGTCCCAACCCAGGGACTAATATGCAAAATACTCATTTTAGGCATTTATTATATTTATTAAATCAACTCACACACATATACCAACTTCATGAATGCATATTTTAATCAAGGATTAATATAGAAATCATTAATTATAATTAAATTATAATTAACTTTTCATTAATCGGGGATTAAAATTTTGGGGTGTTACACTACTCCCCCACTTACAAGGAATTTCGTCCCCGAAATTCAGTCATACAAACAAGTCAGGATAATCCTGACGCATCTTATCCTCTAACTCCCAAGATGATTCTATCACATCTCCACAAACCCAGACGACTTTGACCAGACGAATATCTTTCCCTCTAAGCTGTTTGATCCTTCGATCTTCAATGCGAACTGGCACAGCTTTGAAGGTTAGATTCTCATGAACTTCTAAGTCATTAGGTTGGATTCTAAGGACAATGGTGGGGTCATGGACATATCTCTTCAATTGAGACACATGGAATACATTATGGAGGTTAGCTAATGACGGAGGCATGGCTAACTGATAAGCTACTCGGCCGACTCTTTTGAGGATTTGATAGGGACCAATAAACTTAGGTGATAGTTTTTGGGTTTTCAAGGCTCTACTAACACCTTTTGTTGGTACTATTCTAATGAATACATGGTCTCCTTCGGCGAACTCTAAAGGTTTCCTCCTCCTATCAATATAGCTTTTCTGCCTACTCTGAGCCGTCTTCATCTTCTCTTGTATCATCTTGATCTGTTCCGTGGTCTCTTGCACAAAATCTGGCCCAACCAGAGAACTCTCCCCCACTTGAAACCAGCATAACGGCGTCTGACACTTTCTCCCATACAAAGCTTCAAATGGTGCCATTCCAATGCTCGTGTGGTAACTGTTGTTGTAAGTGAACTCCACGAGTGGCAACATTTGTTCCCAGTTCCCTTGACCTTCCAATGCACAGGCTCGCAAAATGTCCTCCAGTGACTGAATAGTCCTCTCCGTTTGACCATCAGTCTGAGGATGGTATGTAGAACTTAACTTCAATTTTAAACCCAAAGCTCTATGAAGATCTTCCCAAAACTTCGATGTAAACCTCGGGTCGCAATCTGACACAATACTTGATGGTACCCCATGCAGACGAACAACTTCCTTGATGTACAACTGGGTGAGCTTTTCCAACGAGTAGCGCATATTCACGGGAATGAAATGCGCCGACTTGGTCAAACGATCCACGATCACCCAGATTGCATCATGACCAGTAGATGTCCTTGGCAATCCCGACACAAAATCCATCGAGATACTATCCCATTTCCATACGGGAACTTCCAAAGAAAGTAACTCTCCTCCTGGCCTTTGATGTTCCACTTTCGCCTTTTGACACACCAAAAAACGTGCCACATATTCAGCTACGTCCTTTTTCAAACCAGGCCACCAAAATAGCTTCTTTAAGTCCTGGTACATTTTGGTAGCTCCTGGATGCATACTCATCTTACTTGTAACACCCTATATAATAATTACCCTTAATTACCCCAAAATTAGGATTTAAAATTTCTTTTAAGATGAATATGATATTTGCCAAAATAATATTTCCTTTCATTAATAACAAAAACATCAGAGTTAATAAAACGGAAGACTTCATTAATCATTAAACAAGAGTTGAGAAACATAGCTACACCGAGCTCATTAGTTCGAATTACAAAAATGATGTTTAGCTCGGCCATCGGGCCGAGATCGAAATATACAAAAGCGTGTTTTAGCTCGGACCGAATACAAAAAAAATATTTTAGCTCGGACCTATCTACATCTATGACTCTAAATAACTTACTCTCCCTGTGAGGGAGAGTGATCCTGCTCGGCCGGGGACTGCGTTTGCTCGGGCTCAGCACCTGAAAAATGGTAAGGAGGTGAGCATTACACAAAACTTAAATAAGCAGTTTCTAAAATGACATACCGAACTACCAAGCCAAACACAAGTAGTCAATTAGCATATAAATAGCAAGTAATCAAACTCTATATCACATGCATACTATCTCATTTAGCTCGGCTCACCTCATACCATCTCACTGGCTCGGTTCACATTATACGATCTCGTCTAGCTCGGCTCACATCACACTATCCAATTACTCTATTACCTATTAGTTATACCTCGGTTCACATTCTCTTACCTCGGATTACCATCTCTATCTCGGATTCATTACTCATTATTCCACTTTCACATAGTTTACAATCTTTTACTCTTCTCGGATGCATACACCCAGTGCATGTCTTACACCATTTAAGTCAGATATTGGAGTGTCCATAGCTGCGAGTACCACAATACTCATCTTACAACTGCGAGCACCAAAATGCTCGTCTTACGCGATCAATGCACGCACCCAGTTCGCGTCTGCTATGACCAGGAACACTACCACCGCTCATTCTATGGAGTAAGGAGTGTCCATAACTGCGAGTACCACAATACTCGTCTTACAGCTGCGAGCACCACAATGCTCGTCTTACGCGATCAATGCACGCACCCAGTACGCGTCTGCTATGACCAGGAACACTACCACCGCTCATTCTATGGAGTAAGGAGTGTCCATAACTGCGAGTACCACAATACTCGTCTTACAGCTGCGAGCACCACAATGCTCGTCTTACGCGATCAATGCACGCACCCAGTACGCGTCTGCTATGACCAGGAACACATCCCACCGATTCCGTTCTCGGAACCTTGTGTGAGTCATAACTGCGGGCACCACAATGCTCGTCTTACAGCTGCGAGCACCACAATGCTCGTCTTACGTGATCAATGCACGCTCCCAGTACGCGTCTGCTATGACCCGACCACACAACCATTTCTCTTTAATTCCCCTTATCTTATTAACCATTACTTTTAGTTCGACACATCTCAGTTCACCTCTAATTTATTCCTCTTTGCATTAATATCATTATTTACTTAGCCCGGCCTCTCTCGGCTCAACCTCTCTACTTATCCCTTCAACCATCTTTCTAGCTCGGCCTCTCTCTCGGCTAAATTCGGTAACCATTCCCTCTTTCCATTAACCTTACTCATTTTCTGCCTTATTACTCTATCTCTCCTACTTTCCATCTCTACCATTTTCTCATACCCATTCCCGAAGTCACTCAGCTCGGCCACAGACATGGATCATAAATATCAAAGCTCATAAACATTTATACACAAAGTTCATAATCACTTATACAACAACAACAACCATAAGAATAAAACACTCAACCAATCCATCATGTAAATACCAACCTATAGCATATAACGATACTCATCCCTACTTCAAACTCAAGTTTCTAATTCGTTTATTAGTTCCCTTTTTCCCTTTTTACCATTTCCTTTCTACATTAACCTAGATCCATTTCCTAATCTAACACACACTCTTAGTACCCTTTATGAACACCCTAGAAACCCAAACTCAAGCAGAGGTAACACTCACTCCTTACCTCAAACCGTGTGAGATAAGAGTTGAGAGTTTGAGAATGGTTCCTTGTGGCTTGTCCTTGATCTTAGCACCCTTGAATCCTTCTTACTCCAAGCTGCACACGAGCTCCACCAATCTACAAACGAACTCCACGGCGGTCCAGGGGCGTCCGGGACAGAAGAGAAGGCTGCGGGGAGGAGGTCTCTGGTTGGTGGAAGAGAGGGAAATGTTCGTGAGAAGAGGAGAGGAAGAGGATATGTTGGGTTGTTGTTGATGGACTTTGAGAGAAAAGGGAGAGAGAGACGTAGCCAAGAGAGAAGAATAAAAGTGAGAAGTGTTATGGGTTATGTGTTGGGATTTTCTTTTATTCAAACGTGGAAGGTATTTGTGTGGCTCTCATTGGAGACTTCTTGAGGAAGCTTGAATATGTGGACAGGATTCATTGGCTTCTTGAGGAAGCCATGAACAGTACATTGAAAAGGACATAAAGCAGTGATAATGACATAAAGTGAAGGACAGTACCGTACGGACGGTACGAAAACCAAAGGGTTAACAGCTCCACATGAGCTGGCACGGAGGAGCTAGGACGTGTTGGCTCGGGTACGTCGTGTAGGAACAGCAGTAGTCCGAGCTTCCCTCTCGGACAAGACACTGAGATCGGCTACTCCAGACTGGACAATGGATTTCACGTTGGGTTCCCTTTCAGCTCGGTTCATAAGCACACAATCTTATCTAGCTCGGCCGGGATCGGGCCGAGGCCTTAATCTCACATCCTAGGTCGGCCTATGCTCATACTACCCTTCTAACCCTGTACAATTTCTAAGGCTTAATCCTATCCTTAAATAGATATTTATATATTAAAATTATATTATTTAATATTAATTTTTGGGATGTTACGTTCCTCTCCCACTTACAGAAATTTCGTCCTCGAAATTTAGTCGGCATTGAACAGTTGCGGATACGACTGCTTCATCTTCTCCTCGAGTTCCCAAGTAGCTTCCTCCAAACCATTTCGATTCCATACTACCTTGACCAAGGGGATTTCCTTTCCTCTGATTCGTCTGACTTGTCTATCTCCAACTCGGACTAGTAGGACTTCGAAGGTCAGATTGTCTCTTAGTGGCAGTTCGTCCACTGCTATCACATGCGAGGGATCGTGAATGTATCTCCTAAGTTGCGAGACATGGAACACATCGTGGAGCTTAGACAAGTGTGGAGGTAGAGCGATTTTGTACGCTACTGGTCCGACCTTCTCCGATATCTGGTACGGTCCGACAGACCTAGGGGTCAACTTCTTTGATTTGATAGCTCGGCCGATACCCGTCATAGGGGATACCCGAAGAAATACATGATCTCCCTCGATGAAGTTCAAGGGTTTCCTTCTCTTGTCGGCAGTCTGTCTTTCTTTAATGAAACCCACAAAATCATTGGTTACTTGCAGCATTTCCAAGACAACACTGTTTTCCTTTTTCTGTATGCCGAGGTTAAGATCACTGAACTCTTGCATCAGCTGCATTTCTCGGACCATCATGTTGCTCAAGTGAAGGCTCTTCCTGCTCAGTGCGTCGGCCACCACGTTGGCCTTTCCAGGGTGATAGTGCAAGCTGAAGTCATAATCTTTCAAAAATTCCACCCATCTGCGCTATCTCATGTTGAGTTCTTTCTGGTCGAACAGATAGCCGAGACTCTTGTGGTCACTGAACACCTCGAATTTCGTGCCATACAGGTTGTGTCCCCAAATCTTAAGGGCAAACACCACAGCTGCCAATTCGAGATCATGCGTAGGGTAGTTCTGCTCGTGTTGCCGAAGTTGCCTAGAGGCATACGCTGAAGAGGCAAGGCAATGCAAGCTTTCAATTATATGTTTTGATGAAGACAACAAGATATAGATTACCTACAACAACAAAGATTCAAGGACTATTCTATCATTTCATTCTTATATATATATTGTAATTGTTTTAATTTTGTTTTATATGAAAGTGGGTGGTAGATTAGTTTAGTAATCTCAATTGGAATTTAAAGATTGATTATGTTTACAAATTGAGATTGCTTTGATAGAGAAAAATAGCTCAAGACTTTTCCAAATTAATTAGGTGAAAAATGGAATTTAATTGAAAAAGTTTTTATCAGTTTTTTTAGCAGTGTTTACTCGATTAAGTACTCGAGTAATCGAGTAGTACTCGATTAAGGGACTCGTCTACTCGAGTAAAGTCTGTTAAAACTGAACTTTAAAAAGATTTTATTTACATCTTTTCAAAGGTTACGAACTCTAAATTTTGAAAAGCATTTTTCTCATATTTTCACAACATTCTTGAGCAAATAATCTTTCCAAAAACATCTCTCTATCAATGTTCATGTGAATCTTAATTTGAGAACATTATTCATTCTTTTCATTCTCATATTGAAGATTCATTTTTTTTAGCATTCTATTGTGGTTGAATCATCTAGTAATAACAAGGTTACTTCTCTCAAGATTCAACAAAGTGAAGTTTTCTTTGAAGACTTTGAAGAAAAGGGTTGGAGCAAGACTCTTAGCAATTTGATCAAAGTTGCTCGAAGCTCAAAAGGATTGATCGTGATTCAATCAAAGAAGAAGGAACAAATTGAATTATTGGACAAGAATTGGGTAGAGTTAATTGGTTTGGTACATCAATTAACAAGGGTTAGGATCAAGAGAGAGGAGAGGATCTTAACACATTCTTGTAATCTAATTCTTTTGTTCATAGTGTAGCAAATCACCCAAATCAGAGAGGGTGGACTGGATGTAGCTCATATTTAGATGAGTGAACCAGGCTAAAATCATGTGTTCTTTATTTTGAGCTTTTACGTATTCTTTCGTTCTTAAAATCAACAAAAACTTAAAATCAATTGTGAATAGGATTTGTGAATTTCAATTACGTATTCTTTATTAATTCATTAATTGATGGCTAATTGATTTTCTGTATATTCTTATTTTGATTCATTGATTTTTTTGGTTTAGATTTGATTAGAATTGATTTCTGAATTTTCTGTGTTTTTCAGTGTTTAATCGAGTAGTACTCGATTAAGGTTTTTCAAATTTTCAGGTCTACTCGAGTAGCCTGCAATTTACTCGAGTAGATTAGTTAAATCTGACTACTTTTGATCTGTTTTGATTACTTTCGAAAAAACCGGGTATCGTAGCTTGATTCTTCTATTCACCCCCCCTCTAGAAGGCATTTTACCCGCTTGTTGGTTTCCAACAAGTGGTATCAGAGCTCGGTCGAATAAACCGAGTTTAAAAACTTTTTCGAAAAGATCCATTGGAAACCATGGGTTCTCAAAATCCTTTTGGAGGAGAAGGTGCTGCTATAAATCGTCCCCCACTATTTGGAGGTGAGGGATATGCTTACTGGAAAGTAAGGATGAAAATTTTCATTCAAGCTATCGATAACGAGATTTGGAAAACTGTTGAGAAAGGTCCTCACATTCCCTATACTCTAGTTGAGGATGTTCAAATGTTAACCCCCGAGGACAAGTGGACCGAAGATGATAAGAAAAAGATCCAATTAGATCACAAGGCTAAGAATATCATTACGTCCGCTTTGTCCTATGATGAGTTCTTTAGGGTATCCCAATGCTCTAGTGCAAAGGAAATGTGGGACACTTTACAAGTGACTCACGAGGGAACTAGTGAAGTTAGGAGAGCTAGGTTGAATGTCTTGATGCGTGAATATGAGTTATTTCAAATGTTGTCTAATGAAAGTATTAATGATTTGCAAAAGAGATTTACTCATATTATTAATCACTTGCTTGCTCTTGGTAAGGCCTTCTTACCGGGAGAACTTACTAACAAAGTTTTGAGGTGTTTGGACAGAAATTGGCAACCCAAGGTCACGGCAATTATTGAATCAAAGAACTTGGATACCATGGATCTTGCTACTTTGTTTGGTAAGTTACAAGAGCATGAGATGGAGCTAGGACGCTTAACTTCAAATGAGGAATTCGACAAGAAGAAGAAGAGTATCGCATTAAAGGCTTCATCATCAAAAAGTATTGATACTACTAATGATTCTTCCTTGGATGATGACACGGATTCCGATTTAGATGATGAGTCACTTGCATTCATTGTGAAGAAATTCAGAAAATTCTTCAAAAAGAAAGGAAACACAAGAAGGTTCAATTCAAGGGATAGTAAGGAAAATCCACAAAGGTCAAAAACCCCGAGAGACAAGATAATTTGTCATACATGTGGGAAAGCGGGTCACATCAAGTATCATTGTCCTCAAAAGCCTAAAAAGTCCGATGGTGATAAGAAGAGGTCCAACAATCACAAGGCTAAGAAAGCCTACATTGTTTGGGACGAACCCGAAGATGATACTACTTCTAGCACTTCGGAGGAAGAAGAATCGGCAAATTTGTGTCTAATGGCTAAGGATGACATTGAAGCTTCCACAAGTGACACGTCTCTTGAGCTTTCAAGCTCAAAGGAGGTACATCCTAAAACTAACTCTGATGTAGATTCGGATAATGAATCTTGCTCTTCCCCTTCATATGATGCTCTTTATAACGCCTATATTGATATGCATGCCGAACTTAAAAAATTAGCTAAAATCAATATTGAGGCTAAGAAAGCAATTTTGAAGTACAATGAAAAGATTTTGGAAATGCAAAAACATATAGATGAGCTTGTACTTCAAAATGAGACTTTGGAACTTATATACTCTAATGCATCATGTGATCATTGTGTTTCAAATGTTGTGAATTCCGATTGTAAGAGGTGCAAGACTTATGAAATTGAATTACATGATTTGAAAGAAAAACTTGCTACCTTTGCAAAAGGAAAAAGAGATTTAAATGATTTGCTCTCTAGTCAACGAGACAATGCAAATAGAACAGGTTTGGGATACATCAAACCAAAGAAGAAGTCATATAGAAAAGTTGGAAATTTTTCAAAGGTGAATTTTTCTAGAAAACCAACATGTTTCTATTGTGGCATCTTTGGTCATGTTTCAAAATTTTGTAATATTAAAAATTATGGTGTTCCCAATAAGGAATTTATTTGGATTGTTAAGGGACAAAAACCAGAAACTAACCCACAAGGACCCAAAATTGTTTGGGTACCTAAGTCTTCCAATTAACTTGTTTTTGTAGGTGTGCCTTAGAACGAGAGATGATCGTTGGTATTTGGACAGCGGTTGTTCAAGGCACATGACGGGAGACAAGAGACACTTCATCGAGCTTACACCAAGAGATAAAGGTCATGTTACATATGGTGATAACAATCGTGGAAGAATACTTGGTATAGGTAAAATCGGAAACTCTTCCAATGTTATAATTGACAATGTGTTGTATGTTGAAGGTTTAGAGCATAATCTTCTTAGCATTAGTCAATTGTGTGATATTGGTAATAGTGTAAGTTTTACCTCTAACCATTGCATTATTAGAAGTGAGTGTGATCAAACCATTAAGTTTGTTGGGAATCGGATGAATAACACTTACTTGATTGACTTGAATGATATTACATCTTTGTTTTCAAAATGTTTTCTAAATAAAGATAATGATGTTTGGCTATGGCATAGAAGAGTAGCTCATGTCCACTTGGGTCAATTAAACAAAGTTTTATCCAAGGACTTAGTAATTGGCCTTCCGAAGCTCAATTTTAAAATAGATGGAGTTTGCACCCCTTGTAAGAAATGTAAACAAACTAAAACAACTTTTCCTTCTAAAAAGGAGAGTTCCTCTACAAGGGTGTTAGAACTCTTACATATGGATTTATTTGGTCCTTCACAAACAATGAGCTTTGGAGGTAATTACTATGGACTTGTAATTGTGGATGACTACTCACGTTTTACATGGACTTTCTTTTTGCCATCAAAAGATCAAACTTTTTCTCGTTTCAAAACTTTTGCCAAACAAATTCAAAACAAAGTCAATCATAGTATAGTTGCTATTCGTACCGATCATGGTGGAGAATTTGAGAATCATGCATTTGATAGATTTTGTGAAAAATTTGGTGTTGAACATCAATTTTCTGCTCCTAGAACTCCTCAACAAAATGGAGTTGTTGAGCGGAAGAATAGAGTCTTAGTAGAATTAGCTAGGACTATGTTGAGCGATAGTAAAGTTCCAAAATATTTTTGGGCCGATGCGGTGAGCACCGCTTGTCATGTGCTAAATAGGATTATGATTAGGCCCTCTCTTAAGAAAACCCCCTATGAGCTTTTTAAAGGCCGAAAACCTAATATATCCTATTTTCATGTTTTTGGATGTAAATGTTTTATTTTAAATAATGGAAAACATGTTTTGGGTAAATTTGATCCAAAAGCGGATGATGGGATATTTCTAGGTTATTCGACTCATAGTAAAGCATTTAGGGTATTTAATAAGCGAACTTTAACTATTGAGGAATCTATAAATGTGGTATTTGATGAATCTCCGGAAGGAGAGAAGGGTACTTTTGATATTTCAGGTATTGACATTTATGAAGAAGTGCCACGTGATGAAAATGAGAAAGAAAAGGAGGTGAACATTCAAAATCATGGAGATGAACATGAACAAGTACATGAAGGTCTACCTTTGGCATGGAAAACTAACCGAAATCATCCTTTGACAAATGTGATAGGTGATGTAGCTAAGGGAGTGGTAACCCGAAGCTCTTCACGTAATTTTTGTCATTTTGTGGCTTTTGTATCTCAAATAGAACCCAAAAATATAAATGAGGCCATCCAAGACGAAAATTGGGTCATGGCCATGCAAGAGGAGCTCAATCAATTTGAAAGGAATAGGGTTTGGGAACTTGTCCCTAGACCCGACGATAGGCCCATTATAGGAACTAGATGGGTTTATCGCAATAAGTTAGATGAGATGGGTTTTATTGTGAGAAATAAAGCTAGGTTAGTTGCTCAAGGATATAGTCAAGAGGAAGGAATAGATTATGATGAGACTTATGCGCCCGTAGCCCGTTTAGAAGCTATTAGATTATTATTGGCATATGCATCTATCATGAATTTTAAACTTTATCAAATGGATGTCAAAAGTGCTTTTTTAAATGGTTTTATTCAAGAGGAGGTGTATGTATCTCAACCGCCGGGTTTTGAAAATCATGAATTTCCTAATTATGTTTTCAAACTTAAAAAGGCTCTTTATGGTCTTAAGCAAGCTCCTAGAGCTTGGTATGATCGATTGAGTACATTTTTAATAAATCAAGGATTTAAAAGAGGCGCGGTTGATAATACTCTTTTCATTGAAAAATCTGAAAATGACATTCTACTTGTTCAAATTTATGTAGATGACATAATATTCGGTGCTACTAATGACTTTCTTTGCAAGAAGTTTGCTACTCTTATGCAGAGCGAATTTGAGATGTCAATGATGGGCGAGTTGACGTTCTTCCTTGGTCTTCAAATTAAGCAAATGGATGCCGGAATCTATATCCATCAAACGAAGTATTGCAAGGAGCTTTTGAAACGTTTTGGGATGGATTCATGTAAGCACGCCTCAACACCGATGAGCAACACATGTCATATGGACAAAGATGAAAGCGGCAAACCTATAGAGGTAACCAAGTATAGAGGCATGATAGGTAGTCTTTTATACTTGACTGCATCGCGTCCTGACATTATGTTTAGCGTATGTATGTGTGCGCGTTATCAAGCTAATCCTAAGGAATCGCATCTAACTTCGGTTAAACGGATCATGAAATATTTAAAGGGAACTATCAATACCGGACTATTTTATCCACGTGATGCTTTTATAAATTTAGTAGGATATTCGGATTCCGATTTCGCCGGTTGCAAAGTAGATAGAAAGAGTACAAGCGGTACTTGCCACTTGATCGGTAACTCGCTTGTCTCTTGGTTTTCTAAGAAACAAAATTGTGTAGCTTTGTCGACAGCGGAGGCCGAATATATAGCGGCGGGTAGTTGTTGTGCCCAAGTTTTATGGATGAAACAACAATTGCTTGATTTTGGTGTTAATTTATCTAAAGTACCTATTCGTTGTGATAACACTTCCGCTATCAACCTAACTAAAAATCCGGTACTTCATTCTAGAACAAAACATATAGAAATAAGGCATCATTTTATTCGCGATCATATTCAAAAAGGTGATTGTGTTATTGAATTTGTTTCAACTTCGGATCAATTAGCCGATATATTTACAAAACCTCTACCTAGAGATTCTTTTTATCGTATTAGAAGGGAACTAGGCATTTTGGATGAACAAACTATTGGCTAGTTGCATTTGATATTTCTTTTTAACCAATTTCACAATCCTTGCCTATTTCTAAATACTTTGTTTTTAGAGTTGTTTTTGGTCTTGTAAATTAGAACTCATGATTCGATTAACTTTAGTTATGTGTAATTTCTTTGGTGTTTATGTTGATAATTAGTAGGTGTTGTGCTTGGTTGCTTCTTTGTTTAATTGACTATGTGCAAAATGTGTTTGTGTCATAATTAGAATGTGCATATGGTTTGTGCCTTTGTTTTTTCATGATTTGTGCTTCAAAACTGCTTAAAAATTGCATTTTATCAGACTTTAATCGATTAAGCTGTGCTTTAATCGAGTATGCAAAATAAAACTTTCTGGAATACTCGATTAAATTGCAGGTTACTCGATTAAGTGTCAATTTTACACTGTTTTACTCGATTAAACGATTACGTACTCGAGTAGATCGTGCTAAAACTGACAGATATTAAACATTTTTTTTGCTCATTTTGTTCTTTCTTCTCACTAAAAATACGCTTTTCTCTACCTATTTCACACGGTTTCTTCATCTTTTCATCATTTTTCACTTGATTTCATTCAAATTTCTTCTTCTTTCTGACTCATTCACTCATATTACTTCATTTGCATCATCAATTTCACTCATTTTTGCCACATTTTACAAAACCCCCAATTTCTCAAAACCCTAAGAGCATCCATAATGGCCCCTCCATCCTCTTCTACCGGTAAACGCAAGAAGCAAAGGGTCAATCTTGATTTGGACTCCTATTTTTACTCCAAAGAACAACGGAAACAGCGGGAAGCCGGGTTTCTCAAGCGAGGTTTTGGTCATGTGCGTTTTATGAATATGAAATGGCTCTTAAATCAAAGGTTTGACTGTTCTTCTCTGTTTGTAGAACAAGGTTTAACGAAATTTCTAGGTTTTCATTGTGATTATTATCCTAGACTTGTTCGGAAGTTTTATGCTAACCTTAAGTTTGATGATGGGTTTTATAAATCTGTGGTTAAGGGCAAGCTGCTGAAATTTACACCCACTGTGATGAATGAATTATTTGGTTTATCTACTGAAGGTACATTTTTCAATGATCCACAAAGTGAAATTCTAAATGAATGTGATGTTGCAATAGTTTTTGGAAACACTGTTAGAGAAGGATATAAATGGGATAGTGGTACTAAGCATGCAGGTTATATGACTCCGGATAATAGGCTTATACTCTATGTTATTTCTTATATTTTGATGCCTAAGTCAAGTCACAATTATGCACAAGCTACCAATGATGAGGTTCGGTTGCTTTATGCTTTGAAGGAGCATATTCCTGTTAATTGGTCAAAAGTTATTCTTGATCGAATGATCATTGCTGCTGGTTCTGTTGGTAATGCATTTTTACCGTATCCGATGATTGTTTCCAAGCTTTTGTTACATTTTGGTGTTGAAATTGAGGACGAAGAAGAAGAGGTTTCTCTCACTGATCGTGAATGCATTGACTCTACGTTATTGCATGGAATTGGTATGGATGAATATCCAACTTCTCGACATTGGATGTGGAAAAATGATATTGCGAGATTAAAGAAAGAAAAAGAATTAGAGGAGGAGATGGCAAGGCAAGTAGGTGCTGGTTCATCTAATCCGCCCCCTGAGACACCATTCAATGTTGAAGATTTTATGAATGATGGTGGTAATGAGCAATCTCAACCGCCTCCCTATCATGGATTTGATTTTCAGGAGCTCAGAGATTTTCTTTCTGCTGAGATAGGAGGACATTTTGCTCAGGTGGAGCAGCGTCAGTATGCTATCGAAGAGCGACAGAGTGCTATGATCCGTGATGGTTTTGCACATCTTGCCACGCGCCAGCAGGCGATGGAGGATCGTTTTTTTGGTGCTCTTGGGCGCATGTTTCCACACTCACCACCACCACCTCAGTGATAATGCATTGCTTCTTATGTTTTGCTGCATTCTGGATTGTTGTTATCTTAGTGTTATGTTTCATTTATGTTTCTGTTTCTGGATTTGGGTTATGTTTTTTTTTGGTTTCTGGTGTATTTGGTTATTATGTATTCTCACCTTTGGCCGGTTAATTTTTAACTTTTGATTAATGCCAAAAGGGGGAGAAAGGTTGGATTATTTTTTTTTGTAGGTAAAGACACTTTTCCTAAGTGTGCATACATTTAGGGGGAGTATGAAGATGATTTGGTTAATGTTTGTCATTCATCAAAAAGGGGGAGATTGAAGAGGCAAGGCAATGCAAGCTTTCAATTATATGTTTTGATGAAGACAACAAGATATAGATTACCTACAACAACAAAGATTCAAGGACTATTCTATCATTTCATTCTTATATATATATTGTAATTGTTTTAATTTTGTTTTATATGAAAGTGGGTGGTAGATTAGTTTAGTAATCTCAATTGGAATTTAAAGATTGATTATGTTTACAAATTGAGATTGCTTTGATAGAGAAAAATAGCTCAAGACTTTTCCAAATTAATTAGGTGAAAAATGGAATTTAATTGAAAAAGTTTTTATCAGTTTTTTTAGCAGTGTTTACTCGATTAAGTACTCGAGTAATCGAGTAGTACTCGATTAAGGGACTCGTCTACTCGAGTAAAGTCTGTTAAAACTGAACTTTAAAAAGATTTTATTTACATCTTTTCAAAGGTTACGAACTCTAAATTTTGAAAAGCATTTTTCTCATATTTTCACAACATTCTTGAGCAAATAATCTTTCCAAAAACATCTCTCTATCAATGTTCATGTGAATCTTAATTTGAGAACATTATTCATTCTTTTCATTCTCATATTGAAGATTCATTTTTTTTTAGCATTCTATTGTGGTTGAATCATCTAGTAATAACAAGGTTACTTCTCTCAAGATTCAACAAAGTGAAGTTTTCTTTGAAGACTTTGAAGAAAAGGGTTGGAGCAAGACTCTTAGCAATTTGATCAAAGTTGCTCGAAGCTCAAAAGGATTGATCGTGATTCAATCAAAGAAGAAGGAACAAATTGAATTATTGGACAAGAATTGGGTAGAGTTAATTGGTTTGGTACATCAATTAACAAGGGTTAGGATCAAGAGAGAGGAGAGGATCTTAACACATTCTTGTAATCTAATTCTTTTGTTCATAGTGTAGCAAATCACCCAAATCAGAGAGGGTGGACTGGATGTAGCTCATATTTAGATGAGTGAACCAGGCTAAAATCATGTGTTCTTTATTTTGAGCTTTTACGTATTCTTTCGTTCTTAAAATCAACAAAAACTTAAAATCAATTGTGAATAGGATTTGTGAATTTCAATTACGTATTCTTTATTAATTCATTAATTGATGGGTAATTGATTTTCTGTATATTCTTATTTTGATTCATTGATTTTTTTGGTTTAGATTTGATTAGAATTGATTTCTGAATTTTCTGTGTTTTTCAGTGTTTAATCGAGTAGTACTCGATTAAGGTTTTTCAAATTTTCAGGTCTACTCGAGTAGCCTGCAATTTACTCGAGTAGATTAGTTAAATCTGACTACTTTTGATCTGTTTTGATTACTTTCGAAAAAACCGGGTATCGTAGCTTGATTCTTCTATTCACCCCCCCTCTAGAAGGCATTTTACCCGCTTGTTGGTTTCCAACATACGCCACCACTTTTCCTTGTTGCATCAGCACACAGCCAAGGCCCTGCTTTGAGGCGTCACAAAATACGTCAAAGGTTTTGGTCGGATCGGGTAAAATCAACACGGGCGAGCTCGTCAACCTTTTCTTTAGCTCTTGAAAGCTCTGTTCACACACCTCAGACCATTGGTATGGGGCATCCTTTCTAGTTAACGAGGTCAATGGTAGCGCCAGTTTAGAGAATCCTTCAATGAATCTTCTGTAATACCCTGCAAGACCGAGGAAACTCCTGATCTTAGTGACCGAGTTGGGTCTCTCCCACTTAAGTACCGCTTCCACCTTGGAGGGATCAATTGCTACACCTTGCTCGGATATCACATGTCCAAGGAAATGAACCTCGGTGAGCCAAAAGCTGCATTTAGAGAGCTTAGCGTAGAGTTTCTTATCCTTCAAAACTTGCAACACCGTTCTCAGATGCTGCTCGTGCTCACTCGGATTTCGGGAGTAGATGAGGATATCGTCAATGAAGACTATGACAAATGAGTCCAGGTAAGGTTGGAAGATCCTATTCATGTAGTCCATGAAAATAGCTGGGGCGTTGGTAAGTCCGAAGGGCATAACCCCGTACTCAAAATGCCCATACCTTGATCGGAAGGCTGTCTTCGGAATGTCTTCTTCTCGGACTCGGATTTGGTGATATCCAGATCGGAGATCTATCTTTGAAAACACCGACGCTCCCTTGAGTTGGTCCAATAAGTCATCAATCCGAGGGAGGGGATATTTATTCTTCACCGTTACCGCGTTGAGCTTCCTATAGTCAGTGCACATTCTGAGACTACCATCTTTCTTTTTCACAAACAGGATTGGGGCTCCCCACGGCGATACGCTTGGTCGGATTAGCTTTTTGGCCAAAAGTTCTTCCAGCTGTTTCTTAAGCTCTTCTAGCTCGGGAGGCGCCATTCTATACGGAGCAATTGAGATCGGGCCAGTTCCCGGAAGGAGGTCTATACTGAACTCTACTTCCCTATTTGGCTGTAAGCCAGGCATTTCGTCCGAGAAAACCTCAAGGAATTCTCCGACCACAGGAATTTGGTCTAAGGTCGGTTCCTCTGTTGTCTCTAACTTCGCAACAGACGGGCCACTAAAGATTACGGTTTTTTCTCGACAATCGAGTAAGACACGGTGTTGAGACATCCAGTCCATGCCAAGGATAATATCTAGCTTGGTTAAGGGTAGACAAATCAGATTGACTTTAAATTCTCTGCCTAATACTTGGATAGGACACTCTAGACACATTTTAGAAGTGATTGCAGAAGAATTGGTTGGGGTAGAAATGGATAGTTTGTAAGGCATTTCTACTGGGGATAGTTTTAGTCTATTCATACAGTCAAGGGAAATGAAAGAATGTGTGGCTCCACAGTCAAATAGTACAGCACAAGGAATACTGTTTACTTGACAAGTACCTCGGATCAGTTCGTCAGCATCAGTCACTTCTTCTCCATCCATAGTGTAAACCTTGCCTCTCTGTATAGGTCGGCTAATACCAGTCTGATGAGCCTTGGTCACATTGACCTCTTCCTTCACAATATTCTCGGTACACCGAGTTGCAAAATGGCCAGGCTTGCCACATCGGAAACAGGATCCTCTGGTTTTGCTCGGATCCAGATTCCAGCATTCTCCCTTGTGCTGCTTTCCGCTGTGTTGGCAGATCGGATAGGGGCCAGGGACAACCACCATCTGACCACTGCTCCTTTGAGTTGTTGCCACTCTTGAGCTCGTATTCACATAGGGGGCAGATCTCTGAACAGCTCCTTTTCCTCTGATCGGACCCACTAATTTCTGTGCCGACCTGTTCCTTTTTCCATCAGATTTCCTCTAGAGCCCCTTCTCATAAGTGCTAGCCATGTTCACCAATTGAGAGAGATTGGCCACGTTCTGATATTCGAATGCGAGCCGAATATCGTCACGGAGACCAGACTCAAACTTGATGCACTTGGTACGCTCATCAGCATCTCGGTAGCTTCCTGAATAACGGATCAAATCTTTGAACTGAGCGGCATACTCCCCAACGCTCAAGTTCCTCTGTTCCAGCTTGAGAAAAGCGAGCTCCTTCTATCTCCTTACATCCTCGGGAAAGTACTTTCCGAGGAAGCGAGCTCGGAATAAGTCCCAAGTGATGACCTCATTAGCCGCTTCCAGTCCTCGGCTCTGTTGCTCCCACCAGTGCTCGGCTTCATTAACCAGCACAAACTCGGCCAACCTCACTCTGTACTCATAGGGCGGTTGTAGGGATCGGAAGATCTTTTCGACATCTTGGAGCCATCTCTGAGCCCCATCAGGATTATAACCCCCTTCGAACCGAGGTGGTTCATTCTTCCTAAATCGGCTCATCCAGTCGATCTCGACCGGAGCCGGAGGTTGAGGCTGAATGGCTGCAGCTGCAGCTGCTGCGGCCGCGGCAATGTTTTGAGCGAGGTTCTCAGCTTGATTCTGCTGAGCCTGCGCTTGGTTCTGCTGTAGCTGAACCAGGGTTTCCAACACAGTGGCAATTCGGTCGTTATCAGCTCGTCTCCTAGCCATGCTATTTGGTCATGGAGAGAAAGCCAATTAACTTTCGATTAATCAAGTACATATATATTTAGACATGTATACCTATAAGCTCTATTGTCTGGCTTAGACTTCTAGACTTTACTTATTTGTCACTCTCTTGGTGAGTAACCACTGGAGTCCTTTGCAACTCCAATAGGCCGAGGAGAAACTGCTCTGATACCAAAATGTAACACCCTATATAATAATTACCCTTAATTACCCCAAAATTTGGATTTAAAATTTCTTTTAAGATGAATAAGATTTTTGCCAAAATAATATTTCCTTTCATTAATAACAAAAACATCAGAGTTAATAAAACGGAAGACTTCATTAATCATTAAACAAGAGTTGAGAAACATAGCTACACCGAGCTCATTAGTTCGAATTACAAAAATGATGTTTAGCTCGGCCATCGGGCCGAGATCGAAATATACAAAAGCGTGTTTTAGCTCGGACCGAATACAAAACAAATATTTTAGCTCGGACCTATCCACATCTATGACTCTAAATAACTTACTCTCCCTGTGAGGGAGAGTGATCCTGCTCGGCCGGGGACTGCGTTTGCTCGGGCTCAGCACCTGAAAAATGGTAAGCAGGTGAGCATTACACAGAACTTAAATAAGCAGTTTCTAAAATGACATACCGAACTACCAAGCCAAACACAAGTAGTCAATTAGCATATAAATAGCAAGTAATCAAACCCTATATCACATGCATACTATCTCATTTAGCTCGGCTCACCTCATACCATCTCACTGGCTCGGTTCAAATTATACGATCTCGTCTAGCTCGGCTCACATCACACTATCCAATTACTCTATTACCTATTAGTTATACCTCGGTTCACATTCTCTTACCTCGGATTACCATCTCTATCTCGGATTCATTACTCATTATTCCACTTTCACATAGTTTACAATCTTTTACTCTTCCCGGATGCATACACCCAGTGCATGTCTTACACCATTTAAGTCGGATATTGGAGTGTCCATAGCTGCGAGTACCACAATACTCGTCTTACAGCTGCGAGCACCACAATGCTCGTCTTACGCGATCAATGCACGCACCCAGTACGCGTCTGCTATGACCAGGAACACTACCACCGCTCATTCTATGGAGTAAGGAGTGTCCATAACTGCGAGTACCACAATACTCGTCTTACAGCTGCGAGCACCACAATGCTCGTCTTACGCGATCAATGCACTCACCCAGTACGCGTCTGCTATGACCAGGAACACTACCACCACTCATTCTATGGAGTAAGGAGTGTCCATAACTGCGAGTACCACAATACTCGTCTTACAGCTGCGAGCACCACAATGCTCGTCTTACGCGATCAATGCACGCACCCAGTACGCGTCTGCTATGACCAGGAACACATCCCACCGATTCCGTTCTCGGAACCTTGTGTGAGTCATAACTGCGAGCACCACAATGCTCGTCTTACAGCTGCGAGCACCACAATGCTCGTCTTACGCGATCAATGCACGCACCCAGTACGCGTCTGCTATGACCCGACCACACAACCATTTCTCTTTAATTCCCCTTATCTTATTAACCATTACTTTTAGTTCGGCACATCTCAGTTCACCTCTAATTTATTACTCTTTGCATTAATATCATTATTTACTTAGCCCGACCTCTCTCGGCTCAACCTCTCTACTTATCCCTTTAACCATCTTTATAGCTCGGCCTCTCTCTCGGCTAAATTCGGTAACCATTCCCTCTTTCCATTAACCTTACTCATTTTCTGCCTTATTACTCTATCTCTCCTACTTTCCATCTCTACCATTTTCTCATACCCATTCCCGAAGTCACTCAGCTCGGCCACAGACATGGATCATAAATATCAAAGCTCATAAACATTTATACACAAAGTTCATAATCACTTATACAACAGCAACAACCATAAGAATAAAACACTCAACCAATCCATCATGTAAATACCAACCTATAGCATATAACGATACTCATCCCTACTTCAAACTCAAGTTTCTAATTCATTTATTAGTTCTATTTTTCCCTTTTTACCATTTCCTTTCTACATTAACCTAGATCCATTTCCTAATCTAACACCCACTCTTAGTACCCTTTATGAACACCCTAGAAACCCAAACTCAAGTAGAGGTAACACTCACACCTTACCTCAAACCGTGTGAGATAAGAGTTGAGAGTTTGAGAATGGTTCCTTGTGGCTTGTCCTTGATCTTAGCACCCTTGAATCCTTCTTACTCCAAGCTGCACACGAGCTCAACCAATCTACACACGAACTCCACGGCGGTCCAGGGGCATCCGGGACGGAAGAGAAGGCGGCGGGGAGGAGGTCTCTGGTTGGTGGAAGAGAGGGAAATGTTCGTGAGAAGAGGAGAGGAAGAAGATATGTTGGGTTGTTGTTGCTGGACTTTGAGAGAAAAGGGAGAGAGAGACGTAGGCAAGAGAGAAGAATAAAAGTGAGAAGTGTTATGGGTTATGTGTTGGGATTTTCTTTTATTCAAACGTGGAAGGTATTTGTGTGGCTCTCATTGGAGACTTCTTGAGGAAGCTTGAATATGTGGACAGGATTCATTGGCTTCTTAAGGAAGCCATGAACAGTACATTGAAAAGGACATAAAGCAGTGATAATGACATAAAGTGAAGGACAGTACCGTACGGACGGTACGAAAACCAAAGGGTTAACCGCTCCACATGAGCTGGCACGGAGGATCTAGGACGTGTTGGCTCGGGTACGTCGGATAGGATACGTTGGCTTGGTTTGTAGGAACAGCAGTAGTCCGAGCTTCCCTCTCGGACAGGACACTGAGATCGGCTACTCCAGACTGGACAATGGATTTCACGTTGGGTTCCCTTTCAGCTCGGTTCATAAGCACACAATCTTATCTAGCTCGGCCGGGATCGGGCCGAGGCCTTAATCTCACATCCTAGGTCGGCCTATGCTCATACTACCCTTCTAACTCTGTACAATTTCTAAGGCTTAATCCTATCCTTAAATAGATATTTATATATTAAAATTATATTATTTAATATTAATTTTTGGGATGTTACATTACACTTATGCGCTTCATTCAGAATCATTCTTCTTACTTCCAAATCATCAGGGACACATATCCTTGTCTTAAAACGCAGGATTCCATCCTTCCCTTCTTGAAATTCCAACTCCTTATCTTCTTGCATCAACTTCTTTTTTTCCATAAGCTTATTATCCTTGTGTTGCAATTCCTGAATCCTTTGCAGAAACTCATTAGCAATCTGCAACATCCCCATCTTAATACTCGTCGGCTCTACTTGCATCGTCAGGCTTAAATCCCGGAACTCCTCTATCAACGCAGCTTCTCTGACCATCATTACACTGATGTGCATTGCTTTTCTACTCAATGCATCTGCCACAACATTGGCCTTCCCAGGATGGTAATGGAGCTCAAACTCGTAGTCCTTCAAAAACTCCATCCATCGGTGCTGCCTCATATTCAACTCTTTTTGATCGAAGAGGTACTTTAAACTCTTATGGTCACTGAACACCCAGAACGTAGTGCCATAGAGATAGTGCCTCCAGATCTTTAACGCAAACACCACAACTGCCAGCTCCAAATCATGGGTTGGATAGTTCATTTCATGAACTTTTAGCTGTCTCGAGGCATAGGTGACGACTTGCCCTTCTTGCATCAAAACACTCCCAAGACCTTGTTTCGATGCGTCACAATACACATCGAAACTCTTATGTGTATCGGGCAGAATCAATACAGGAGACGATGTCAACCTTTCCTTCAACTCCCGAAAACTCCTTTCACACTTCTCATCCCATAGAAATGGTTGATCTTTCCGAGTCAACTTCGTCAGAGGCAGTGCAATCTTCGAGAAACCTTCAATGAATCTTCTATAGTAACCAACCTGTTGAGAAAATGCCTAAGCATGGGTAGTTTTGATGATTACAAAGTGCAAGTCAAGGCAAAAGTCCACAACATTAAAGCTTAGACTCAAGTTAGTCAAAAAGGGATTCTTATAAACTTGTAATGTTAAATTTACTTTTCTTAGAGTTCCTTAGGTGCTTAATGGTTAAGTCTAAGTTAGAATGAAGCTAAATCATAATCTAAAGAAAAATAGTATGCATGTTAAGTTACATCAAAAGTGGGTGGTTTTCAAAAATGAAAATTAAAAGAAAGTGATTTTCAAAAATAAAAATAAAAATTATTAAGAAATTTTTTTTAAATGTTTTTGAAGTCAAGAAAGTATTTTAAAAAAAAAATTGAAAAAGTGTATCTGATCAAATGTATCCGGATACATCGAAAAGTATCCGGATACTTTTTTAAAACAACAGTCAAACACGATGTATCCGAATACTTTCAAAAGTATCCGGATACAAACAATTAAAACTGTCATAAACATAGCCGTTTGCTGTCCTAACTGATATATATATGTTCCAAACGATTTCAAAACATGAGACAACATTCTTACAACCTTCTAACACTTCTGAACTTTCTCCTAAACACGTTTTTACAGAATTCTCAAGTGTTCTTCATGAATCAATTGCATTTTCACATATGATCAAGAAGAACATTCAAGTGTTGTATTGAATTTTCACAAATACCCACTTTGATATACACTTGCATTCATTCTCATTGATCTAGATTTTGATTCAGTACTAAAAGTGTTCTTAAGTAAGTTGCTAATCCACACAAGAAAGGTGCAAGTACCATTGATCTTCATTGGAGTTGTTCATCCACACAACGAGGTGTAAAGTGCCAACAACAAGACATTGACAAACGCAAATTGGTGAAAGGTTTTCATCAAGTATACTTGAAGGTTTCAAGTGGAATTGAAGAAGGTTTCTTCAAGCACAAGGTTCGCTGTGATTCGAGGAATTGTTTGCGAAGACACAAGTTCCAAAGAGGTTCTTTGGAGGGACTAGTCTAAGGGAAAGGTTTTCTCTTACACTACTTGTACTTACAATTCTTGTTCATAGTGAAGCAAATCTACCATCTCAGAGAGGGAGGACTGGATTAGCATTAGTGTTCGTTAACACACTAATGTGAACCAGGATAAAATCCTTGTGTTCGCTTCTCTTTCATTATCTCTTTACAATTCCGCGCGCTTAATTTTCATATATTTAAGTATATGTGTTTTATATGTTTTTACTCTGATTATTTTAAAGGCCTTAGTAAGCGATAAATTTTTAATTGGTGAAGATTCGTACTCTTCGCCTATTCACCTCCTTTATAGGGAATAGTACTACCCGCTTGTTTTCCAAAAAGTGGTATCAGAGCTCGGTCGGAAACGATCGAGCATAACTGCTTTTCCGTACGATCCTTAGTTTGGTAAACAATGGGTTCTAGTAATCCCTTTTGTGGTGAAGGTTCTTCCATTAATCGCCCCCCTATGTTTTCGGGTGAAGGTTACACCTATTGGAAGGTTAGGATGAAAATCTTCATTGAAGCAATAGATGTAGAAATTTGGAATGCTATAGAAAATGGCCCTTTTGTACCACAACATAAGGTTAATGACTCTGTCCTTGATAAGCCCAAGGGGAGTTGGAATGATGATGATAAGAAAAAAGTAAGTTATGATTTGAAAGGAAAAAATATCATTACATCCGCTCTCTCGTATGATGAATTTTTTAGGGTCTCTCAGTGTACTAGTGCGAAAGAGATGTGGGACACTGTACAAGTGACTCATGAAGGTACTAGTGAAGTCAAAAGGGCTAGATTAAATGCCCTCATGCATGAATATGAACTGTTTAGAATGTTTCCCAATGAACCAATTTCAAATATGCAAAAACGGTTTACACATATTATAAATCATTTACTTGCTCTTGGCAAAACTTTTATTGATGGTGAAATTATTAACAAAGTTTTGAGATGTTTAGACAGACAGTGGCAGCCAAAGGTTACAGCAATAATGGAGTCAAAAGATCTAAGTGATATGGACCTAGCCACTTTGTTCGGAAAACTGCAAGAGCACGAAATGGAATTGGGAAGGGTAAAAATGCATGAAGATTCGGACATGTGCAAAAAGGATAAGGTTTCATTCAAGATGCTGCAGACTCTTGAAGAATTATCCAATGATGAAAATTCAGATTCCGATATCGACGATGAGACCATGGAGCATTTAGTTAGTAAATTCAGCAAGTTCCTTAAGAATAGACAACAAAGAAGTCAAAATGAAGGAACTTAAAAAAAAAAGTCTCCAAAGGACAAAATTCAATGTCACGAATGTGGTAATATAGGTCATGTGAAAATTGAATGTGCTGCATATCTCAAGAGAAAAGAGAATGACAAAAAGGAAAGCAAAGGATTCAAATCCAAGAAGGCTTATATTGTATGGAATTTGCCGGAAAATTCAGAGAAGCAAGATGCTAGCAGTTCAGATGAGGAGGAATTGGTTAATCACTTGTGCTTAATGGGAAAGTTTGATGAAGAAACTTCATCAAGCATAGAATCATCTGAGCCAATGAACTCCAAACGGGTAACATATTCTGACTCTGACTCTGATTCTGAAAATTCAACTTATAATGAACTATATGAATCTTATGTAGAAATGTATAAGGAATTAAGGAAGCTAGCTAAAATTAACATTGAAAGCAAGAGGATTATCTTGGAGTATGAGACTAAAATTTTAGAAATGCAAAAATTTATCGATGAACTTCAACTCCAAAATGAAACTCTTGATCTTATTTATTCAAATGCTTCTTGTGATTGTGAACTAAAAACTAATCCTATTGCCGAATGTGAAAGTTGCAAGAATTTTGAAAAGGAAGTACACAATTTGAAAACAAGCTTGCAAGCTTCACTAAAGGTAATTTAATTGCCAATCAAAGAGGAAATACAAATAAAACTGGTTTGGGATATCGAAAATCTAAAAACTGCAATTACAACAAGTTGCTATCATTTTCAAATGTCAATTACTCTAAAACACCAACTTGCCATTATTGTGGAACTTTTGGGCATACTTCAAATACTTGTAATATTAAACTTAAAGGTATTCCAAATGGTTCATTTGTATGGATTAAGAAAGGGTTTGATCCTAATGCTAATCAATTAGGTACCCAAGTTACCTAAAACATGCAAGGTATTTTTGGCTTAACATTAAGGGGGAGTGAGATCAAATGTTAAGGGGGAGAAGGTTTATAATTTTCTTGCCTATTTATATAACTCTCTTTTTGATTATGCCAAAAGGGGGAGAAGGTATGTTGTTGACTTTTGCAGGTTGATTGAAGCTTCTTATTATTATCCAATTATCTAATGCACATACTAAGGGGGAGAACAAATCAACAAAGTTTGTCATCATCAAAAAGGGGGAGATTGTTGAGAAAATGCCTAAGCATGGGTAGTTTTGATGATTACAAAGTGCAAGTCAAGGCAAAAGTCCACAACATTGAAGCTTAGACTCAAGTTAGTCAAAAAGGGATTCTTATAAACTTGTAATGTTAAATTTACTTTTCTTAGAGTTCCTTAGGTGCTTAATGGTTAAGTCTAAGTTAGAATGAAGCTAAATCATAATCTAAAGAAAAATAGTATGCATGTTAAGTTACATCAAAAGTGGGTGGTTTTCAAAAATGAAAATTAAAAGAAAGTGATTTTCAAAAATAAAAATAAAAATTATTAAGAAATTTTTTTTAAATGTTTTTGAAGTCAAGAAAGTATTTTCAAAAAAAAAAAATTGAAAAAGTGTATCTGATCAAATGTATCTGAATACATTGAAAAGTATCCGGATACTTTTTTAAAACAACAGTCAAACACGATGTATCCGAATACTTTAAAAGTATCTGGATACAAACAGTTAAAACTGTCATAAACATAGCCGTTTGCTATCCTAACTGATATATATATGTTCCAAACGATTTCAAAACATGAGACAACGTTCTTACAACCTTCTAACACTTCTGAACTTTCTCCTAAACACGTTTTTACAGAATTCTCAAGTGTTTTTCATGAATCAATTGCATTTTCACATATGATCAAGAAGAACATTCAAGTGTTGCATTGAATTTTCACAAATACCCACTTTGATATACACTTGCATTCATTCTCATTGATCTAGATTTTGATTCAGTACTAAAAGTGTTCTTAAGTAAGTTGCTAATCCACACAAGAAAGGTTCAAGTACCATTGATCTTCATTGGAGTTGTTCATCCACACAACGAGGTGTAAAGTGCCAACAACAAGACATTGACAAACGCAAATTGGTGAAAGGTTTTCATCAATTATACTTGAAGGTTTCAAGTGGAATTGAAGAAGGTTTCTTCAAGCACAAGGTTCGTTGTGATTCGAGGAATTGTTTGCGAAGACACAAGTTCCAAAGAGGTTCTTTGGAGGGACTAGTCTAAGGGAAAGGTTTTCTCTTACACTACTTGTACTTACAATTCTTGTTCATAGTGAAGCAAATCTCCCATCTCAGAGAGGGAGGACTGGATTAGCATTAGTGTTCGTTAACACACTAATGTGAACCAGGATAAAATCCTTGTGTTCGCTTCTCTTTCATTAACTCTTTACAATTCCACGGGCTTAATTTTCATATATTTAAGTATATGTGTTTTATATGTTTTTACTCTGATTATTTTAAAGGCCTTAGTAAGCGATAAATTTTTAATTGGTGAAGATTCGTACTCTTCGCCTATTCACCTCCTTTATAGGGAATAGTACTACCCGCTTGTTTTCCAACACAACCAAACCCAGAAAGCTTCTCACCTCTGTGACCGACTTCGGTTGCTCCCATTGCAAAACCGAGCTTACTTTCGTCGGATCAACGGCTATTCCTTTAACCGAACTTAACCTCCTTCAGCCAGAACTCACACTTTGTAAGTTTCGCGTACAACTGCTTCTCCTTCAGGATACTCAACACTATCCTCAAGTGTTCAGCATGCTCCTCCGGGCTCTTAGAGTAAATAAGGATATCATCAATGAACACAACCACGAATGAATCTAAATAGGGTCTAAAGATTCGATTCATGTAGTCCATAAAGATAGCTGGTGCATTAGTCAATCCGTACGGCATCACGACATACTCATAATGTCCGTATCGAGATCGAAATGCAGTCTTAGAGATATCCTCTTCTCTAATCCTGATTTGATGGTACCCTGAACTCAAATCAATCTTGGAAAATATTGAAGCCCCACGAACTTGATCCATAAGGTCATCGATCCTTGGCAACGGATACTTGTTCTTGATGGTGACCTTATTCTGCTGCCGGTAGTCGATGCACATCCTCATGCTACCATCTTTCTTCTTGACGAGCAAAACCGGAGCACCCCAAGGTGACACACTTGGTCGGATCATCTGCTTCTGTAACAGCTCCTCAATCTGCTTCTGTAACAGCTCCTCAATCTGCTTCTTCATTTCAGCCATTTCCGGTGGTGCCATTCTGTAAGGAGCAATAGAAATGGGACCAGCTCCCGGAACTAAATCAATACCAAATTCAATCTCTCTTCTTGGTGGCAAACCAGGGATCTCATCAGCGAATACCTCCGGAAAGTCTCTGACAACAGGAATCTCTTCCATCCTTGGACCATTCTCTTCCACCTCAGAGTTGAACAGGCACACGTAGCCAGAGGGTTTTAAATTTCTATAGGTCACTAGTTTTCTATCACAATCAATGATTACTTGGTTTCGACTTAACCAGTCCATTCCCAAGATCACATCTAACTGTGCTAAGGGTAAGAAGATCAAATCTACTTTAGAGGTTTGTCCTAACACTTCTATACAACAGTTAAGACATTCTCTAGAGACAACTACAGGAGCATTAGTAGGGGTTTCTACTTGCAAAACATAAGGCATTTCAGACATAATCAAGCCTAAACGGTCTACACATTCATATGAGACAAATGAATGCGTTGCACCAGAATCAAACAAGACATGACAAGACTGACCATTAAGCAAGTATTTACCTTGCACCAGATCAGAGGATCGGCTTGCTTCCACCCCATTAAGAGTGAAAACCCTTCCTTGAGCCATAGGCCTATCCGCAGTCCCTCTTGAATTGGCTTTGACCGGTTCCTTGCAATCCCTTGCAAAATGTCCCGGCTTTCCACAGTTGAAGCAGCCACTTGTTCCCCAGCATACACGGCCATAGTGGTTGCGCTTTCACTTGTCGCAGAATGGAGTCTCGCTCCGATAATTCCTTCCATCAGACCCACCAGCATTTCCCTTGCCTTTCCCTCAGCGATCATACGGACCTTTGCCTCGGTTGTTGAAGCCTTTCCGCCTCTGAGGTCCACAGCCCTGATTGTCCTTCTTCTCCGAGGCTTGCACCTCCTCAGCCTTGGTGTCATCTTCATACATCCTACACATGTCCATAAGTGCAGGAAAGCTTTGAATCCGCTGGTAGCTGAAAATCGACTTCAACTTTGGCCTCAAGCCTCCTTCAAACTTAATGCATTTACTTCTCTCATCTGGATTATTCTGATAGTATGGAGAGTACTTCATAAGCTCCTCAAACTTGGCCGCGTAATCACCCACACTTATATTACCTTGCTTCAGCTGCAAGAATTCTACCTCCTTCTTTCTCCTTAGATCCTCAGGGAAATACTTATGGAGAAACTTCTCCATGAATACACCCCAACTCACTTCCCTTCCTTCATATTGCAGAAGTTGCATCGTGTGATTCCACCAATTCTCAGTATCATCCTCCAACATGTATGTTGCACACGCCACCTTCTGGGCATCAGAACACTCCAACGTCCTCAGAATCTTATCCATGGTGTGAATCCACTTGTTGGCCTCTTCCGGTTTAAATCCTCCTTCAAACTTTGGTGGATTACAGCTCCTAAAATCAGCCAAAGTCTTCGCCTCAGTGTTACCCACATTACACTGATGAGGCGGGTTAACCGGTTGAGATGGTTGTTGAGACTGTCGTTGCATGGCTTCCAACACCGTGGTGATTCGTTCTAACATCGCGTTGGTGTGATTTTGGTTTCTAGTTGCCATATTAGACCTGCGCTATGGGCTTATGGTCACATATGTTGAACTAAAGAAACTTCCATTACACCCCTATACTAAGGCTCTATCTTAAAATTTTAAATCTACAACCAATTGTGTCTTGTACTCAAAAGAGACAAGATACAAACCATTCAAGAATATCCAAACCTCAACAAGCAAAATAATAACATTCAAAGTAATGTAAATGCCTTGGAGATACCTGCTTGATGTTGATGGCTACCTTTCTGAGATTACTTCCACTACTACAGGATCTGACTTTTGCTCTGATACCACTAAGTGTGACACCCTTCCGAATTACCCAAATATATATAGTAATTAAGCTTTTATACTGGATAAAATATGGACTTGCGAGTGTTAGGAAAATACGAAAATAAATTTTCCACCAAAAGCGGGTGCACACATCGTCACTTGGAATTCTTGGAGAATAAAAATCTAAATCCTTTTAAAACAATTATATCGAGTTCGGCGATTCTTAAAACCTTTTCACAAATAGGGTAACATTCGCTCTTTGGAAACGTCTTTGTATCGTACGAGTAATTAAAGTTACCCATGCTCTATTCGATAAAACTGATACCATCAATTAGTAATTTACTAGCCGAGCTCTTGAATAGTTTAAATCAGAGTAAGCGGAAATCATTGGACTATGCAACTGATAGTGATATAAACATAGGTTTTATATATAATAAAAGTCATAAGTACATAGTCCCATCATTATAGTCTCCAAGATCCAGAAGTACAAGTCCATAAAAACAGATCTACATAACAGTGTGACCAAAAACCTTAGAGTACTCCCAAAAGTATATCTACAATATATACATAACCAAAATACAGCTCCAGGGGTAGTCACGTAGATCGGGGAACATCAGATGTAGTAATAGTGATATCAGTAGTCTCCAAAAGCATAAGTAGTAGTAGCATCATCATCATCACAGCAGTAGCAAATCTCCTCCACAGCCTCCACACATCGGATCCTCTGATCCTCATCATATACCCTATACACGCACCTAGGGATCATCGTCCCTCCAGTCACTCCCAGTAGAACGCACGACAAGCTCACTCCCACTCTCGTCCTCCACCGGATCCTCCTCGATCTCATCCGAGGGAAAGTGTACCCTACCACTGGGTACCGGGTCAGGTGATGGTGAAACCCTGACTGGGCTCCTCGGATCAGAAGGGCGAGTCTCCTCGCGGACGACTCTCGAAGTAAAAGGGTGAGAGCGGGTAGGTCGAAAATGAAAACTATGGTAAGAGCGAGCTGGTCGCATGGGAGGTGGTCCATGGTAAGTGTAAAACGGGGGTACGTGTATATGATGGGAATCCTAAATCTACGAGGACGGAATCGCATCAGCGGGTTCGGGTGGTAGAAGGTAATCTCTACCTCTCCCTCGAACACCGCGCGATGGTCCTCATAGATCCATATGCCACTAGGAAGTGGCCGGATCTCGATGCAAGCAATGTAACGAGACATCACCTACAAGGGCATAGGGGTAAGCAATTCTATACACATAATCAACAGAGAATAAATTGTGCAACATAAGTATGTAAATATGCAACAATGAATAACAACCACATTTAGCACTTAGCATTTATTGAATGCACATAGGATGCTCACATTCATTCCATTTATCACAATTAATTTAAATGAATGACATGATGCATGAGTTTAGCTCTCAAACCTATCTCCATTATTCTATGTCAGTCTCTGACGTCCATCCCTGACAACCCAGCACTCAACAGTGCGTTGTATTCCTAGGTATACAACAATTCGTACATTCACCTAGAATGTACACGTCAAGCTTGGTATCCATGCCACCCGAGCATATCACGTCATCCAAACGGACCGTCCTCCAAACGGTATAACCATATCGGCATCCACTAAGCCGACCACGTCAACGACGTGTCATCAAGCAAGCGTATTGGCACTCCCAGAGGCCCTCCACATGTTTAACAAAAACATGATATACGTCCTACCGTCCAAACTCCAGAATGAATGCACTATATTCTTAGACTTAAGGGAAGTTGACTAATACTTTACAGGCCACCTAGGCTTATTTCTTTATCAAAAAGGACCGTCACCAAACGGTCTATTTGTATTAATCAATTTCTCTAAGTCTTGATCCCTTGGACTATTATTAATACTTCCTTAATTAATTAAGTCAGAATTGAAAATGGTGTTTTCAGGTTCTGGGCAATTTACTCGAGTAAAATTCAGTACACTCGAGTGTTCTTCAACTTTTCCAGATTACTCGAGTGTTCTTAAGATTACTCGAGTGTTCATGACTTTCTGAGGATTTGGGTTTCAAGTTCAATAAATTACTCGAGTAGTTCATGGGTTACTCGAGTGTTCATCCTGATTTCCAGAATACTCGAGTGACCTTGAATGACTCGAGTGGTTTGCCTCAACAGGTTCTCAGGTCATGCTCGATACTCGAGTACCAGACAAAATACTCGAGTGTTCTTGCTCAATTTACATTGTTTTATAAACGTTTTACTCGAGTACCCTGCGTATTACTCGAGTGTTTCACAGCAGAATACACTGGAATCTTAGTTTTAACATACCACTTTCATTTCTACTCATTTCCAGTCCATTCCAAGGATCAACAGAGTTAACATAACATCATTTGAACATGTTACAACATTCCTTTCATATCAAAACACAGATTTGACAGAGGATTCATCAATCATGCATAAAATACACATTTTAACAACTCAACACCTCAAATCGCATAATAAGCACAATTCTCATGAAATAAAGTTCATTTAAGCTTGCATGCATGATTTAGAACTTGCTCAACACAGTTTTAGAGCAAAGCTTGGTCTCCAAACCAAAGATCCTATTCAATCTAAGCCCTTAGAGCCTCTTGGTGGCTCTCTAACACAATTAATGGAATTTAATCTCTATCTAGTGAATATAATTACTTCCCCTTACCTCTCAGACGTGATTCAAACAAAGAATCTCCAAAGAAAAGCTCCACAACTCTCAGAATGACTTCAAGCATCCCATACAGAGCATTTTGAGTGCAACACCAAAATGGAATTGGTTCACACATGAAACAGAGAATAAAATTGGGGAAATTAGATTTTCTAGACTCTATGCAACATCAACTAACTAAAGAAACTGAATTTGAGACTCAAGGATTCGTGAGCTTACCAGAAATCAAACCCAAAGTAAGCTCCCAGAACTGATGACAGCAACTCAGCCTCAACTTCTCAGCTTCGATTCTAACAACACACTCACTCTCAGCTCACAATCTTTATGTCTATACAAAGCTCGTGATATGAGTTTTGTATTCGTGTATCACTCAAGCCTTAACACTCAGAATTGAAAGAGAATCGAAGAGGGCAAATTCAAAACCCTAACTTTGTCAACAAGAGCAAGATTGAGCAAAATTCCTAGCTTCACGGTGTTAATGGGTTTAAATAGAGATAGAGGGAGCTCATGCATGTCGACACGCCACCCATGGCGTTGGCAAGGAGACGATTTCGTGGCAGGAGAAGGGAATCGTTCATGGTGACTCATCAAACGCACTAACTCGTGCAGTTTGACCCAGAATACTCGAGTATTCAGAATAATACTCGAGTGTTTTGCCCAATTTTTGAAAAATAATTCTTTTATTTACTTTCCCTCCAAAACCTTTCCTATAATTGCTTCTAGGTCCCAACCCAGGGACTAATATGCAAAATACTCATTTTAGGCATTTATTATATTTATTAAATCAACTCACACACATATACCAACTTCATGAATGCATATTTTAATCAAGGATTAATATAGAAATCATTAATTATAATTAAATTATAATTAACTTTTCATTAATTGGGGATTAAAATTTTGGGGTGTTACAGTGTATATGATGGGAATCCTAAATCTACGAGGACGAAATCGAATCAACGGGTTCGGGTGGTAGAAGGTAATCTCTACCTCTCCCTCGAACACCGCGCGATTGTCCTCATAGATCCATGTGCCACTAAGAAGTGGTCGGATCTCGATGCAAGCGATGTATCGAGACATCACCTACAAGGGCATAGGGGTAAGCAATTCTATACACATAATCAATAGAGCAGAAATGCATGAATAATGTAAATGTATAAACATGCAACAATAAATAACAAACACATTTAGCACTTAGCAGGAATAGGATGCAAATAAGATGCTCATACTTGTTCATTTATCACACTTAATTTAAATGAGTGGAATGATGTATGAATTTAGCTCTCAAGCCTATCTTCATCAATCTATGTCATTCCCTGACGTCCATCCCTGACAACCCAGCACTCACCAGTGCGTTGTATTCCTAGGTATACAACATTTCGTACATTCACCAAGAATGTATACGACAAGCTTGGAATCCGTGCCACCCGAGCACATCCCGTCATCCAAATGGACCGTCATCCAAACGGTATAACCATATCGGCATCCACTAAGCCGACCACGTCTTCAACGTGTCATCAAGCAAGCGTATTGGCACTCCCAGAGGCCCTCCTCATGTTACCAAAACATGATAAACGACCTACCATCCAAACTCCAAATGAATGCATCATTTTTTTTAAGCTTAAAGGAAATTGGTTAATATATAACGTGCCACCCGAGCACATCCCGTCATCCAAACGGACCGT
Source organism: Crotalaria pallida (assembly GCA_037953625.1). Lineage (NCBI taxonomy): Eukaryota > Viridiplantae > Streptophyta > Magnoliopsida > Fabales > Fabaceae > Crotalaria > Crotalaria pallida. The sequence goes on from CM075653.1 coordinate 34,828,340, forward strand.
CATCCAAACGATATACTTATATTAATCAATTTCTTTTAAGTCCAAGATCACTTGGTTTATTGTCCTTTAAGTGTTAACAAAATGTCTTAGAATTGAAAATGGTATTTTTAAGTTCCTGACTAAAATACTCGAGTATTCATCATAACACTCGAGTATTTCATCAGTTTCCAGTTTTTACTCAAGTAATTCATCATTATACTCGAGTTGTTCATGTCTTTTCAGAAAGTTAGATTTCAGATTTTTAAGAAAATACTCGAGTAGTTCATGAGATACTCGAGTCATTCACCAATCCAGAGTACTCAAGTAGTTCATGCATTACTCGAGTCGTTCATCAAACTTGACTCTTGTTGCATCTGTTAATACTCGAGTTCCAAGCCAGATACTCGAGTTGTGCGCCAAAATCCACACTGGTGCACCACGAAATACTCGAGTACCGAGCCATATACTCGAGTTTTATCAGACAGACCAGACTGAAAACTTGATTTTTACATACCATTTTCATTTCTAAACATTTCTAACCCAAACCAATGATCAAAACAGTTCATATACCATAAATTGAACATGTTATAACACTTATCACATATCAAATTACAGATTTGACAGAGAATCGATTGTTAATGCATAAAACATACAATTTAACAACTTAATACCTCAAATTGCAACTTAATCAACAAACTCATGAGATAGTGTTCATGACAGCTTGCATGCATCATATAAAACTTTCTCACAACAACCATAGAGCATGACTTGGTCTCCAAACCAAAGTTCCTATTCAATCTAAGCCCTTAGAGCCTCTTGGTGGCTCTCTAATGAAAATCATGGAATTTACACTCTATCTAGTGCATAAAACAACTTCCCCTTACCTCTCAGACGTGCACCAATAGAGGATTCCAAACAAAAAGCTCTCCAACACCAAAAATGACTTTGAGCACCACATGCAAGACAGTTTTGAGTGCATCACCAAGATTGAATTGGTTCACACATGAAACAGAGATAAGAATTGGGGAATTTAGTTTTTCTAGACTCTATTCAACACATACCAACTAAAGAAATCGAATTTGAGACCCAAAGACTCGTGAGCTTACCAGAAATCAGAATCAAAGTGAGCTCCCAGAACCACTTTGACAGGAACAGCCCCAATTTCCAAGCTCTAATTCTTCCAACACACTCACTCAAACCTCACGATTTTAGTGTATATACAAAGCTCGTGATGTGAGCTTTGTATTAGTGTATGGTTTGTTACTTGAATCAACACACAGAGGAACATCAACAAATTGGCAAAATGGCATCATCAACAACGCTTTCACTAAGGTTGAAGGATGTAGTTTCAGGAAAGCAGACATTGACTTTTCAATTGAAACCTAAGGTAATGCTTTTTTATTCTTCTATTGTTTTGTTTCTCTTTTTTATGATCCTTTTGATGATGTGAAGAAGTTTCTAATGCAACATTATCATAGTCCCTCTTCTCTCTTTCCATATAGAAAGAGAAAATATATATATTTGATATGTTGTTGTGTATCAAATAAGTATGCAGATAGCGATGTTGAAGGTGTCCATACATTGCTATTGACGTGCCAAAAATGTTGAGAAACATATCTCAAAGTTTGAAGGTGAGAATTGAGAACATTGCCATTTAAATCCTGTAAAATTGACCTTCCATAATTATTCTTATCAAATCCTGGCTTCACAACAAAAGTTGGTGTTTCCAACTCAATTAAATTATCTATGTGTCTTCTTTAAAATTTCAATTTTAAGGTTTGAAAATTAAAATTCATGATTACTGTTATAAAAGAAGTTTCAACCACTCTCTTGTATTTTACTTTTTATTTTCCACCAATACACTTTTCTTCCCATTTTAAATTTCAAATCAAATCTCCTTCATCTATTCTACTTACTACTTACCATCCATGACTTTTAGTTTTTTCAAAAGGGAACAACACCATAACAAGTAAATGGTGATATGTTTTTCAAAAGTAAATGATCCGCATCACTTTTAAATGATTTTCTCCTTCTTCTATTCTTTTCTATATTTTTGTTTTCCTCTTTCTTTTTTTATATATATTTATAATCTAACTATTTATAATGCAAGAGAAAGTTTTGTCATGCACACCCTTAATGCATTAAAAACTCTATGAATTAAAATTTAATCAAATTATAATTTGTTTTAAATTAATTATACTTCTAATAAAATCATTTGCTCAGGTACGTTAAATTAAAAAATGGCTGCCTGATTATAAATAAATAAATAAATCAGAACAAAAATAATCAGAACTAATACACAAATCTATTACGAAGGTTTCAGAAGTAATTACCATTTTCTAAGGCTTTATTTGTTTCATTAGATTAGATAGAAACACTGGGCAATTTCAGTTTTTGCATTCTTTTTATTATTTTTTTTATGGATTGTGGTTATCTTTGAATTTGGTAATTGTTGGAATGTTATATTCTTCCTCCTAATATCTCTCTTCATTTGATCGGTTGTTTATATCTCTTATCCGTTTTTTTGGACCTTTATGTTTTATCCTTTCCATCAACAACTGTGTATCGTTTATCATTAAATATATATCTGACGAATATTTACTCTAATGAAACTTAATTCCATTCCTCTATTTCTCTATAGTTTCAAAATTTAGGTATGTGTATAATAAATAAAAAAAGTTGAAAATGTTCACATTATGTATTTTTTTAATGTTGGAATTGTATTTTTGAAATTAAAATAGAATGAGGAATGTAGAAAATTAACACCATTATGTATTTATTTTAATGTTGGAATTGTATTTGTCAAATTAAAATAGAATGATAAATGTAGAAGATTGAAACCATAAGACAATAATAAATGATATATTATATATTGTTAGTATGCTTTCAATAACTTGATCATTTGAATTTTATCAAATAATTTTTTATTTACAAATTAGTTGATACTAATTCAATTCAAAAAGATAAACAAACAAACAAACATCCCGTGCAATGCACGGGCTTAAAACTAGTATATTATATTTCCTTATTACTACCCACAGTTCCCCGTCCCACCCATAATATGAAGAGTGGCCACAAGGCCAGCGTGAGTAGAAAGAATAGAGAAAGAAGAGAGGAAGCGACAAAGGCCAAATCCGAGGGAGACATTTTTGGTTTTTTCCAAACTTCCCGATCCAATAACTCAAGATCCAACCGTTCAATCTCAAATCTTTTTTAAGTAATTAATATCCTCAACTCCCTCTATCCATATACCTACTTTATTTGATGATCCGTCAATATTTTTATTATCCCTATATCTTCAAATAAAGAGATGTTTTAGGGAAAAATGATATATTTTTATCATATATATTTATTATTTTGACAGAAATGAATTTATTTGATATATATATTTTAATGTTATAATTAGTTTTATCATATGTCCCTATTTAGATTCAACACGTTGGTATTGACCTTGACCCTGGAGCAAGTCGCGGATGTAAACGTGGCTCTGTCACTATGACTAGGATTTTCAAGGTAAGAGGAGTCTCTTTTCCACACTTTGAGTTAAGGATAGTTATAGTTTATAATAGAATTTGGGATTAATGGTTGAATTGAGTTGTGGGTAACAAATTAAGATTTGTTTAGAGTTTGATTAGGAGTAAATAATATATTATGAGTAGATTTTATCTTATTTGGAAATAATTATATTTAATTTCCTTTTGTATGATATTAAAGTAGGAAGTGAAGAACCCTAGGAAGTTGATTTATTTTAAGCATCCTGAGACATACCTGAGTATGTCGACTAATTTGTTGATATTTGGTGATTGTTACGCATTATGTGTTATCTGTTAGAAACTTATTATGTTCAAATATGTGCTTAGTGTGGGTGATTTTGATTATTGATGGTTTAATAGAATAATATAAAAGGAAAAATAGAAAATGATGAGACTTATGTTTGAATATTCCATTTTGCATTCATGCACAACATTCCATAATGAATCTTTCTTATTTGAAGTTGAGACTAATGAATAAGTATTTTAAAAATAATATGTCTCAAAGTCAAATAAGAAGGATGTCACCTACGTGTGTGCGAAGTTATAAGGAGGTGAGGGAGCCTGTGTGGCAACTTACTGAGCCTGTGTGGCATATCCTGTGTGGCAAACTTTTAGCCTGTGTGGCAAACTTTTTAGCCTGTGTGGCATAGCCTGTGTGGCAACTTACTGAGTCTGTGTGGCATAGCCTGTGTGGCAACTATTGAGGGTGGATTGCGGGTCTTTATGGCCATTGTGTGAGTAATCCTGTGTGGCATGATAGGTCACATTGAATCCTAGGTTTCAATTGTTAATTTGGAAAGAGAAATATCGATTTAAAATGAAAAATGTGGATTTGGAATGAGAAAGTGGAATGTATGAAATGATAAGGCAATGGCCTAAGCAAACTAGGATTCAATGGCGTACCTACTAAGAGTAGTGAGCATGCATTGGTGTGCGTAGCATGGACTATGAATGCATTGATGCCTATGTGTTGCTTGACGTATACTTTATGTGAGAATGTTGATGATTGTGATACTAAATAAATTTTGAAATCTGCCTTCCACATGTCCGAATGACTTGAAAATTTTATATGATGTTCTGTTATATATTTTTTTTGTCCTTGTAAGTTTTCATGATATTTGGAATTGTTTTGATATTTTACATAATTGCATTTCGGTTACAGCTATGTTAAAATCCACGTTTTCGGGTTTTCGGGTAAATGATAGATGTCATACTTCCGTAATTCCGATTGGCCTGAATTTTTGATATGTCGCCTCTGTCTATATATCATTGAGTTATGCAAAGTTTCGTGTGAATTGGAATTGAAATGATACGGGTTTGATACTTATCCTATTTAATGGTGAGTGTGCTTAAATGACCTATGTTGACATGAAAAGTGTAACACCCCTAATTTTAGTCTCCCAAATAACCAAGAAATTGATTATAACAACTATTTTATAATAGATTTATATTAGTTTTGAAGGTTTTAGTTTTTGTACATTATGTGTTTTTATATAAAAATATGAGATATATTTTTATATGGTTATTTTGTACAAAAATGTGAATATTGTAAATTAGCCCTTGGGTTGGGACCTAATTGCAATATTAAAAAGGTTTTTGAAGAAAGAGTAATTAAATTATTCATTTTTGAATTTTATCAGTATGTAACCGGTTAGAAGGGCTGTGTAACCGGTTACACGATGAACTCAGAAATGGGGATTAGTGCGTTTGATGAGTAATCACCCAATTAATCCAGAAATCGCCACGAAACCAACCTCAGATCAATGGAGAACACGCGTCAGTATGCATGTTACTCTAATTCGTCTATAAAAGGCTGAATTTCTGAGGATTTGGGGTTGATTTCTGCATTTGGTGTTGAAGAGAGGCTGATTAGGGTTTTTGATTCGTGTGGGTAAATTCTTCTTCTTCTCTGAGTGTTGATAAGCGAGTGATACACCATTACAAAGCTTGAATCAAGGGCTTTGTATTGAGATAAAGTTTGTGAGTTGAGAGTTCCTGAGCTAGGAGAAATCGATTCATGAAGTTGGAGATTCAAAACTGTCATAGTTCTGTATTGGGTTTCTGGAACTGACTTTGAGCTTCGATTTTGGTAAACTCAAGCTTTCTCTTGTTCTAGACTTGGTTTCCTTTCAAAGTTCATGTTGCATGGTTTTGATAATAACCATTTTCCCTAATTTCCATGCCCATTTCATGTTCCAAATTCCTTGATCAATCTACCCTGTCAAAACGGTTCTGGTTTGAGGAGGAGCTTTGGGTGGTTGGTGTTCTACCTCAAATCTCTGCTCAAATCTTGTTCAAGCACGAACCTAAGGTAAGGGGGAAGCTTACTATTTGCTAGAATGAGAATAAATTGTGGTAGAATATAGGATGAGTCACCAAGAGACTCAGAGGGCATAAGTTGAAATGGTTAAATGGCTTGGAGGCCAATTTGAGCTCAATTGATGTTTTGAGCAATGTTATCTGAGTGCATGCAAGCTATGTTGATGTTGATTTCATGACTTACTTGGATATTATGTGAATTGATGCATTAAGTTGTGAAATATGTGCAATTATGTGCAATTTGTGTATCCAAATTGAATGCATGCAAGATAGATATGTTTCTGTGTATAAACATATTTATTTAAGGTATATGTACTCTGTTAAAGGTTGAAACTTGGTTAGATTTGAGTAGTGAAGAGAATGGTTTGTTAAAACTCATGTTTTAGTGTCAGACTGCATAATCTAACCGGTTACTCGATATTCGTAACCGGTTAGACCCTGTTAAAATGCAAAAGAAAATAAGTTTACAAAATCAACATTATGGTCTTATAAATCCTACTCAAATCTAGGCCTTAATTTCATGGAAAACAATCTGAAAATAAGTTGATTTCACTGTTATAGTTCAGATTGCAGTTAAAGAGTTAATACCTTAAGGTAATGAGATAGTTTCAAGAGGAAATTATGCTCATTGGACAATGAAACGTGATTTAGACTTTTGAATGATATAAACAGTGGTTTTGAGGTATAAACATTGTTAAACTGGTTTATGGATTGGGTAGGGAATTCAAGAAAAAGGGTTTTCTGAATTACAATGGTAAACAGTTCAGGTCTGTAATTCTAACCGGTTAGCCTGGAACTGTAACCGGTTAGTACCTGAATCTGAAAAATAAAAAGTTAAGTTTTTGAATACCATTGACTTTGTTTTACCAATCTAAGTTTAAGGGCATGTCTTGAGATAATTCAAAAGAGAATTTTGTGTCAAAGACTATACCTCAAATAAATCGTTCAAAAGAGAAATTGGAATATTTCTAAATCACAGTAATTAATGGAAAGACCAACCTTAGTAATTATGTATGCGATGCATGCATAGAGAAAGGTGATGAAATAGATTGGAAAGGATTGTTTGTGATGTTCGGGGTACACGACCCTGTACTCTAGGAGTACTAAACTGATGCAACCAACTTGATGACACATTCTGGGAATGTGGCCATTGTCTGGGACATGGTTTCTTGGACACGTTCTGGGAACGTGATGCACACTCTGGGAGCGGTGCTTGATTATATTCCAAGTATGGGTTGCGATACGTTCTGAGAACGTATGTTAGTGTTCTGAGAACACGTTGGTATAATAATGGAATTAAAGATAAAACCAACCTTGATGATTGTGCATTCATATAGAATGGAAGTTTGGTTGGTAGGAACGTTTATCATATTCTGGGAATATGAGGAGGGTACTTCGGGAGTACCAAATTATAACCTACTTGATGACACATTATAGATATGTGGCCAGTGTCTGGGACCTGGTTTTATACGTTCTGGGAACGTATGTTAGTGTTCTGGGAACACATTGATATGCGACCTACTTGATGACACATTATAGATATGTGGCCAGTGTCCGGGACCTGGTTTTTATGCGTTCTGGGAACGTGGTGCACACTCTGGGAGTGGTGCTTATTTATCCTAGTATGGTTTGCTACACGTTCTGGGAACGTGGTGCACACTCTAGGAGTGATGCGTATTATCCAAGTATGGTTCGGCATTACGTTCTGGGAACGAATGTCGGTGTTCCGGGAACACAAGGGTGTATTGGATGGACGTCCAAGATGGACTTTTAGAGGCCTCAGTTGTGGAAGGAAATCATGCATCATGCCACCTGCATTGAAAGAATTTTTATGATTAACCGGGTGTGCTCATATGATTATGCATCATGATTTACTACATGTTAACTTGTGGATGTTAGTTTTATTCTCATTTGATTATGCGAATATGTATAGCTAACCCCCATGCCCTTATTAGGTGTTGATCGTGCATCTAGCTTGCACAAGAATCAGTAAAGGGAGGTGTCCCTTAGGTGCATGCAGAGTATAGAAAGTGTGGGTTGGGAACCCGATGTGCAGATATCGAGGATCCGTCCAGAAGGATGTTTGGACAAAGGACCAGTGACCAGCTCTATAACATTTCTATTTTTAATAGAACTTATATGATACATATTTTGGAAAAAGGTATCATAAGAGGAATTCAGTTTCATAATTATACTTATTTGGTATTAATGGACTTGTTACACTTGATATATTTTGGGGGTACAATATGATGATTTTACTATGTTTCCGCAAACTCTGATTTTGGTAGTCAATCTTTATCATTGATCAAGTGTTTCTGAAATTAAATTTTCAAGGGAAGGGAAAATTCTTATTTTCAGATCTTTTTCCAACGATAACAAGTCCAAGTTTTCATAAACTTCTTACTTTTCTTATAAAGGAAGATGATATACAAGGAGTGTTACACATTTTATGGTATCAGAGCAATGGTCCTGACTCTTGGTCCTTGGGTGTGTGGTCCAATACGCTGGTCATCGATATCTGCAATGTTTCTTGGGAAGTATGCTTTCATATACTTCCAAACTAGAGCTAAGGTTATGGGAAATGGCTCTAGATAAGTAGTTCATTCTGCTATTAAGAAGTGTTCTATGAAGTCTAAATAGAAGTATGATAGTCGTATGCTTCTCTTTAGATATGTTGAAAACTCAAAACCACAGTGTTGGTTTATTATGTTTTCATAGAACCAGTGATGAGGAAATTTTAAGGAGTTGTAATTGAGTCCTCGACTCAGAGTAGGAGTGTTTACCCTCACTCGTGTTAAAGTCAATCAACTTTTCAGACCGAGTGTAGGGCAGTGATCTTCTTAAAGATCAACCTTGTTGAGTTTGTTAAACTCTAAAGCTATCCTTTCTTTTGTTCCTTTCGGATAAGGGTAGTGATCAAAGTTGCTCTATGCCTTATCCAATCGGCTATCTCAAAGCAGAGAATCCTACAAATCTTCTTGTAGTGGTTTCCAAGGTATGTCTGAATCGTTCTATTAAGGTATTAGACTTTGTCTATCTACCTGTGTCATGATTACATTTGATCTTAAGTACGGTTTGGGAGCCGAGGGATCAAGTGATCATGATTAATGACGATAGAACAACCCTGTATTGGGATTTCCAAGCTTCGAATCTGGAATCCAATGGACCCATGTGGTTGCTTCTGGGTAGCAGTGAAGGAATAAGGGGGATCAAAGAAATCTTGGTTATAAGAAATGATGCCAGGTTTACCTTTGAGTAAAGCGATAGAGGTTGGAATCAAGTCAATTTTTGAAACTGATTCTATCTCTACTACCTTTATAATATGGTACCATCGGGAATAGTTAAATGGGAGACACACGTGGAAAAGTGCTAAGGTTGATTGGAGGTTGGATTAACCCCAAATCAGGAATCAGGACAGGGATACACTTAAGACTGCATTTTTTTTATCTCGATACGAACGTTATGAGTAGGAAATAATGCCGTTCGGATTGACTAATGCACCTGTTCTTTTATGGATTATAAGAACTGGGCCTTTAGATCATATTTGGATTCGTTTGTGGTTTATCCTGAGAATCCGGAGGAGCATGAGAAACATCTCAGGATTGTGTTGAGAATCCTGCAAGAAGAGTAGTCGTGTGCTAAGCTCACCAAAGATGAGTTTTGGTTGAGCGAAGTTAAGTTCGCAGGGCATGTGATCTTTAAAGTAAGAAGTTCTTAGGGCTGGCTGGGTACTATCGCCGGAGTATTTAAGGATTTTCTAAGATCGCATGGCTCCTGACCAAGTTGACTTGGAAAGATCAACTGATTGTATGAAATGATTGGATGTTGTTTAATTATGGTGGGGTAGTGATGGATTATACCCCAATATAATATGATTAGTCCAAGAGGAATTATGGAAAAAGGTGAGTATATTATGATTTAAATCGTTTCAGTGATGAATTCAGTTGGAATCAAGGTATTAGATTATGATTAAATCCTATTTTGTGTTGGATTGGATGATGTAAAGAAACTGATTTTGGAATTCTTTGGTTTTATTTCTGAACTGTACTTCATAAACCGGTTAGAGTTTCTAATAACCGGTTAGAAGCTGAAAACTTAAACTAAAAATTTAAGTCATTGGAGAAGGAACTTTTGGTATCTATAAACATCTTCCTCCAATCCAAACTCAATGTCAATTACCTAAGTAAAATTTAAGGAAAGGATTTAATGTGGTAAACTAACTTAATGCCTTGATTCATCATTGAAATTGATTTAAAGAGGATTGAATCATAATATTTATGGACTAATCGAGAATTAAAATTAAGGAGCTACTCCAATCGGGAAAGGTAGAGAATTGAGCTGGACGATGCAAAAGAGACGATAAGCATTAAGATAAGAAGGTTGTGATTCATGAACAAGTTTGGAATTCGAAAGTATGAATGACAATAAGAAGAGGAAGAGTTGAATGTAAGATAAAGGCGATGGATGGGGTTTCTTAAAGATTATGGCTTTGAGCTCCATCCTGGCATAGCAAATGTAGTTGCAGACGATTTGAGCTGATAGGCTATTCTTGTGAGCTCAATGATGGTTAAGGAGGTTATCCCGATCGAGGGATTCAGAGACCTAAGTCGGGTAACCCAAGAGGAACCCTCTAAGTATTAGATTGGGAATGTTGCCAGTCACCAACGAATTCCTGAATCGGATTCGTGAATTACCACCAGAAGATGAAGAGAAGAAAGAGAAGTTAACTTTTGAGGAAAAAGGAGTTAGATCTCTATGAAGAAACAAAAGAGATTTAATCTTTAGAATCAAAGTCTGTGATTATGGATATTAGAAAATATATTATGGAAGTAAGGGATTTAGGAAGTGTTGTCTAGGACAATCTATAGGAGAGATCCAAAGGCAAGAACTTCAAGAATAGATTATGTTCGAACCTAAGTTAGCTATCAACTATCAAGGAATAAGGAATTTCTCAATGTTGGAAGCATGTGTGAGGACTATGGAAAAGTACATGAACTTCATGTGAGAAAGGTCTGAGTTCAGAATAAGAGAAAGAATGATGAAATACAGGCCCAACTGGAGAAAGACGAAAAATAAATGGGAGAATATCAACCACGGAAATATCGAGGTTAAGGAATCCTCGATTGGAGAAAAGTGACTAAGGAGGAAATAGGAAAGGGAACATTTGTCCATCTTGAGGTGAAAACTTTGAGGCACATCACTTTGAGTTTAGTTGTGATGTACCTAAGGGAATAGCCAATTCCGATTGTAGGAAGCTGGAGTATTATTCACCGAATTGTCTTGAAGGAAAAGGTGAGAAAGAAATGGACGAATCCAGCACAAGAAGAATTCACCGGCTGAGATGAGAGTTGAGTGTGATCCTAACGTAGACAACCCAAGCCTATCTCTTCCTTTGATCTGAATTAACGTAGTCAAATGTTTTTCGATTATGTTAATCTAATCTGTAGTGTCCAAGACACAATGTTCAGAGTAAATCCCTAGCTCAAGGGTATGGAAGACCTAAGAGCTAGAGAACGGTCTGATGTTACTGTGTGATTTTTTTGGTATGCTAGCTATCTAGTGGGGATAACTAGGGTTTCCCTAATCAGAGGTGTGTGCTAGTGTACGATTAGGGAGAGAGAACGTACCTGAGCCCCTAGCTGGAGAAAGCTATTTATAGGGGGAGAGGTGTTGTACCCTATGGGCCTGTGCGGAGGTCCAGTAGGGCTGACGTGTCCCTTTATAGGATAAGGGATGAGTCATTCATCCTTATCCTGTTAGCGGTTAGTCTTATCTGGCTAGCGAGCTAGGCTCACGCACCCTTAGCTTGGACTCTTTAAGGGAAGAGATCCCTGTGCTCGGCCCAGAGTCGCTAGGATGGGTCCTATGGCATGCACTCGGCCCAAAGATGTGTGACCTAGCAGAATGAGTATTCTGGTCGGCCAATGAGTATTCTGGTCGGCCAAGGGTGTTTTAGGGTAGATCGAGGGTCGGTCTACCACACCAATTGAAGAAGCAAATGAATGAATAACATATGAAAGTCCTTTTGCTCTTCAATCATACCTACAAAAACAATCATGCTTTGATTTTTGGTATCCAAATGGTTTTGGATCCATTTTTGTTAATGTAGGGACTCTCACATAAGCCCCCTAGCTCGGTAAGACTTTTTGAGTCTTGAGCCGAGCTGAGAGTTCTTCGTATGTGACCTTCAAGGTGCCGAGAGTTAAGCTCGGCAGGAGATAACGAGTTCAGGACAACTCACATTGCCTAGCTGTCCCATTGACTGACTGAAAGGACGTTTGGATGTCCTTCTCCTGACACGTGCTGCCTTGTGTCAGAGGGGTCATGATGGTGCATGCTGCCTTTTGGGTTTTCGAAATGTTTCTTCCCACTAATTGTGCGCCACGTGGCTTCTCCGTGGCTCGATGCAGGCTTTTGGGCTTTTGTAATCAGGCCCAAGTTTTCAAACGTGGGGGAAGTTACCCTCTTGAACTTCAACTGCTCCTTTTTCTTTTCTTTTTCACACTTCCTTCCAAAACTTGGACTTCTGGTATTCCTCCTCTTTCTGCAATTCGTCTCCTTGGCTCTTGGACTTCCATTTTTACTCCATCGTTCTCTGCCAGTTTGTCTTGAAGCTTTTTGGCTTCTGTTTTGATTCTCCAGTTCGTTCGTGCCAGTTCTCATCCTCAAACTTCAGGTATTTTGCTTTCTGGTTTTGGTTTTGCTTTTGTCCTCTTTTTTCTTTTTCTACTGATCTGTTGATTCCTTAGGTTCTGGGTTTTTGGTTTTTGGTTGTTTTTGTGTTTGCTAATTTTCTGGGTTGGTTTCTGGGTAAGTTAGATTTCATTATGAGTATCAACTGGTCTCAGTATGAGGAGTGGTCTAGAATTCTGGGTTTGAGTGATCTTGAGGATTCTTCCTCTTCATCTTCTTCTTCTTCCGATCTGGAGGTGTTGGACTCCTTACCCTCACCTTTCCGCCATCGCATGGCAGATCCGATGGCGGAGGTACCATTATCAGTAGATTACCCTCGGAATTCCGAGGAGGAGGAAAGTAGGAAACTACTGTATCATGAGGCGGAAGAGCGGGCCCAAGTTTCCCGCCGCCCTTCGAACCGTCCCTGGGAGAAACCCTTCTGGGGAAAAGCTGTTAGGGTTAGGGGAAGGTGTAGTAGGCTCGGCTATAGGACTAATAAACCTAGGGTTAGGCTGTTTAAGAATTTTGATTTTATAGACTCTGACGCCGAGTATTCCCTTTCCCCAGGTATGGTTCGACGGTGCGTCTCACATCCTCACGAGTTTCCTGTGCCTCCGAACTCTGGAGATTATGACTGGGTTGACCTGGAGGTGCTCGGTACGCCGTCGGCTTTAGTCAACAGCAATCTAAGTCATATCCGAGCTCACATACTCCCCTGCCCCACGGATGAAGCAGGGACGTCTTATGCAATTAAATCACCTACAGCCAACGACCGAGTATGTACGGCGATCGCCGCGGATCGCAAAGAGTTTTTCATGTACGAAGAAGTTATCATTCGGCTGGGGGTGAAGATGCCCTTTTCTGACATAGAAATAGAGCTGTTGCGTCAGTTGCGCTTGGCTCCTACCCAACTGCACCCTAGTGGTTGGGCTTTCATTCGGGCCTTTCAAAAGTTTTGTGAAGCTCAAAAGTTGACTTGCTCGCTCCGAGCATTTCTATGGTTGTACATACCGCAAGTGAACGTCTTTGAGAAGGGGTCGTACAAGAGACTGTGGGTTTCGTTGAAAGCGCGCAACGGACATGCCCTTTTTGATAAGTTCACAGATTCATGGAAAACTTTCAAGCCTTTATATTTTAAGTATCAGTTCGTCGGAAATGGGGACTGTTGGTTTATGGAGGGTGATCAACCTCGGTTTCCCTTGTCTTGGTCGCCTGATTTTTTTAACCATAATCCCAAACTTTACCAGTATCAGTATGAAACCGAGCTATCGGTAGCCGAGAGGATCACCTGTGATACCTTCTTTTCCTACCTTAGGCGGAATGGTCCAGTAGACATCAGAAACATCATTATTTTTCCTCAAGAGCTTATAAAAGCCGAGCTTGGTACAAATATAGATATATATATGTGTATATATATATATATATATTTTTTTTTAACAGTTGGATTTTTGGTTTTGCAGAAAAATGGCTAAGGAAAACAAGGCTGTTGCTCGCATGAAGGAGCTTGCAAAAGCAAAGGCAACTGCAGGGTCGGTTGGCTCTCGGAGCGGGGACGTTTCTTTGGAAGCCACTCGCTCGGTGACCGTTGCCGAGGGCTGTCCCTCCGAGGTTGAAGTGATGCAAGATGTCCACCCTTCATCGGCTAAAGGGGTGGAAATTGCTACTGGGGTTCCTTTGGTTTAGGTTGTGGGGGGAAGGGAGGATGAGGAGGATCGAGTGCCCCTTGCCAAAAGGGCTAAATTGGATAAAGGCAAAGGAAAGGTTGTGGAGGTGGTGAAGATGAAGGTTGCCGACCTCAAAGGACCAATCTATGGTTTGACATGTCTGACCCAGACGAGGAGAGTGTTTGGGCTAAGAAGCTGAATGAGAAGTTCGTCGGTTTGGTTTATACGCCAAATGATGAAAAAAGGTTGTCGGATCAGACGGCAAGAACCTTAAGGTGTCATTGTGACCTTTTGGGCAGAAACATGTTGAGGGCTGCCAGTTACATGTTTCACCTGAGCAAAAATGCTGAGGATATCAGTGCCAACCTCTCGGCGGCTGAAAAGGAGAAAAGGAAAGCTGCTGCTGCTGAAACTAAAAATCTGCTAAGTCAAATTAAGCAAAGTGAGGTAAATCTCCAAGCTTTGACAGAAGCTAATGCCGAGCTTCAAAAAATATTTGATGCTTCTAAGAGAGCTCGGGAGACTGCTCAAAAGGCCCTGGAGGATACGGCGGGAAAGGATGCCGAGAAAGGACGGTTGCTGCAAGCGGCCCAAGCAAAATTGACTGAAGCTCGGCAAAGGCTTACCGAACTTGAAGGTGTTGAGGGTCGGCTGACGAGCTCAGAGGTGGAGGTGAATAGGTTGCAAGGGGAACTGGCAAAGGCTCAGGGGGAACTGACCAAAGTTCGTCGGAAGGCCTTAAAGCATAAAGTACAGGCTCGGAAGAACCATTTCAAATGGGATCATTCTGCTGTTGATTCTTTCGTGAATGCTGTGAAACAACTATTGTTCATGAACCCTGGAATCCGAGTGGTTGGGGCTAGTCCATACTATGGGGTTGATGGTGATCGGATGGTTGATTATTCCCATGATGACGCTGAAGTGGATTTGTCCGCATCCAACCTGCCGAACCCCCTTGACTTGGAGCAAGACGACGAAGAAGATTTTGATGGGTCGTCCATTGCTTTGTCCGAGGACGAGGATTAGCTCCTTTGAGATGTATTTTGCTGTGTTCTTTTGTAATTTGATCTTGTTTTGGATTTCTTTCAAGTATGAACTGGTCGGCTAGACCTAAACATTTCTTTTTGTAATATTGCGGTGTAAGAAGTGAATCTCATTCTGTTTTTCATGTATTTTATCTCGTTATAGACTGTTGTTTAGATTTCGAATCTCCAACCTTTGGCCAAGGTGGGATCCTCGGTCCTCGGCTTGTGGAAACTGTAACGAGTTTTTAGCCGGGCATCTATTAAAGTACTTGCGATTGTTAGTTTGTATGTCCTTGTTAGAAGGTCATGTATAAACACCCAAGTTCGCCTCGGTGGCGAGCCGAGGGGAAATGGTTAGTACGTTAACAGTAAGAAGGTACGAGAGATAATTGAAACGAAAAAACTTCATTAAATTTCCTTGATCCGTTTGTAAACAGGAGTCAAATACAAAGGATAACTAAGATCAAATTTAAGATAAATGACAGGAATTTTAAATGACAGAATTTTAAATAACAGATTTTCAAATAACAGAATTTTGAAACCAGGGTTGCAGCTTTGCAGAAAGTGTTGTGATTCCTACTTAGCTATAATAGGGCTTAAGCTTGGTGGCATTCCAAGAGTTGTTCAACTGTTGCTCGGTTAGTGTTTCCAGCCTGTAGGCCCCCGAGCCTGTCTTTGAGATGACTCGGTAGGGACCTTCCCAGTTCCTTGCCAACTTCCCTTCTCTTGAATTTTTCAGTCCAATGTCGGCTCATCTAAGGACCAGGTCCCCCACAGCAAAGCTCCTCGGAACCACCCATTTGTTGTATTCTCGGGACTGCCTTTCCTTAGCATTTTTCTCTCGGTTCGAGGCTAGAGATCGTATTTCCTCGCTGAGGGTTAGCTCTTCCTTTAGCAAATCTTCGTTTACCTCTATTGGTCGCTCGGATATACGAAAGGTAGGGATCCGAGTTTCAATAGGTAGCAAGGTCTCACAACCGTAGGTAAGTCGGAATGGGGTTTCTCCTGTTGAGGTGTGTATGGTCGTTCTGATCGACCATAATACCTCGGGAAGGAGGTCAGCCCATGAACCCTCGGCATCCAACATCCTTTTCTTCAAACCGTCAATGATGGTTTTATTCGCCGCTTCAGCCTGCCCGTTGGTTTGTGGGTGCTCGACTGATGAGAAGTGGTGGGTGATATGGAAGTGGTCGACAAGTTCCTGGAAAACCTTAGCAGTGAATTGAGTACCTTTGTCGGTGATCAGGGTCTGTGGGACACCGAAACGAGTGATGATTTGTCTGAGAAAGAACTTTTGAATCTTGGCAGAAGAGATTGTAGCCAATGCCTCGGCCTCAATCCACTTTGTGAAATAATCAACAGCAACTACTACAAACTTCAGTTGCCCCGGAGCTGTTTTGAATTTCCCAATGATGTCCATACCCCACTGATAGAAGGGCCATGGTGCGATCATTTAGTGAAGCTCCGTCGGGGGACGTTGGAACACCTTTCCGTGAAGCAGACAGGACTCGCATTTTTTAACATGTTCCGAGGCGTCGCTGAGTAGTGTAGGCCAATAGTAGCCCGCTCGGAGCACCTTGCGAGCCAATGCTTTCTCACCTACATGGTGGCTTGAGATTCCCTCATGAACCTCGGCCAGTATCAGATCAGCTTCCGCTCGGTCCAGACACCTTAGCATTGGGGAGTCCATTCCCCGTTTGTACAAAATGTCGCCGACCATGGTGTATTGATCCGCTTGCCTGATTATCTTCTTTCCTTGAGAGGGGTCGGTTGGTAGGATTTGGAATTGGAGATACTGCTTGATGGGGTCCATCCAGCTGGTGGTCAAAGATATAGCTAAGATAACACTCGGCTGATGGACAGTTTCTTGGACTAGGGTCTTGTTGTTCTCTGGCCCTTTATTACTTGCGAGCTTTGACAGGATATCTGCTCGGCTGTTAGAAGACCTAGGGATGTGGGTGATAGAGAACTGGGGGAAGAGATCTGTGAGGGTTTTGACTTTTTCTAGATATTTATGGAGGATTGGTTCTTTGGCTTGGAATTCACCTTTAACTTGGGATACTACTAGCTGGGAATCACTGAAAACTTCTATTTGCGACGCCCCCATTTGATGGGCCATTCGCAAGCCGGCTATCACCGCCTCGTACTCTGCTTGGTTGTTTGAGGTGGGGAAGTCGAACTTGAGAGAATACTCCACACAAATGCCTGCTGCGCTTTCAAGGATTATCCCTGCTCCTGCCCCCTTATTGTGGCTGGAGCCATCAACATAAATCTTCCATGGTTGGGAGAGGTTGGAAAAAGTAGAATCTGATAGCTCTGAAACAAAATTTGCCAAAATTTGGGACTTGAGAGTTTTCCTTGGCTTGTAGGCGATGTCGAACTCTGACAGTTCAACAGACCAAGAGACCATCCTTCCTGCCAGGTCAGGTCGGTGGAGAACCTGCCTGATCGGCAGAGTTGTTCTGAGTACTATGGGGTGGTTCTGAAAGTACTGCCGGAGCCTCCTAGCAGCAACTACCAAAGCAAAGGCGATCTTTTCAATTTTGGAATATCTTACCTCAGGCCCTTGGAGGGCCTTGCTGACAAAGTAAATGGGACGCTCGGTTCCTGAGTCGTCTTTGACCAAGACCGAGCTAACAGATGTTTCACTCACGGATAAGTACAAAAACAGAGTTTCCCCTTCCCGGGGACTGGTGAGGACGGGAGGGGCCGAGAGGTATTGCTTGAGTTCTGCAAACGCTTGTTCGCAAGAGTCATTCCAATGAAAATTCTTGTTTTTTCTGAGCAGTTGGTACCATGGTAAAGCTTTCTTGGCTACTTGAGGGAGAAATCTGGAGAGGGCTGCCATTCGACCAGTTAGCCTCTGAACTTCTTTGACATTAGATGGGTTGTGCATGTTCAAAATAGCTTGACATTTCTCTGGGTTGGCCTCGATATCCCTCTCCGTAAGCATGAAACCTAAGAAGGCCCCGGCTGGGACCCCAAAGGTGCACTTATCGGGGTTCAGGCGCATGTTGAATTTTCTGATTCTGTCCAAAATAGCTGCGAGGTCCCTAGGATGGTCCTCCTTCTTCTTGCTTTTGGCTATCATATCATCAATGTACACCTCGAGAGTAGGTCCGATCAAACCCGAGAAGACCTTGTTCATCATACGCTGGTAGGTTGCGCCAGCGTTTTTCAATCCGAAAGGCATTACCGTGTAGCAGTAAGTTGCCCCTTCGGTGATGAAGGTCGTTTTCTCCTGATCGGGAGGGTTGATCGAGGCCGTACCCGATCAAAATAAAAGGTGTTTATTCTGTAGTACTAGGAAGGTGATCCTAGGTCGTTTCCCAGCGAATATCGGTCTAGGCAAAGTATCAAACACGTAGTGTGCAGTAAAATGGGGGGGGGGTTTTTGTGTGTGACAAATGTGAAGAACAAAACATAAACAGAATATAAAAACTAAGAAAATCAGAAACAAAAGCGGGCAAACCCCTTTGGCTACGTACACTACTCAATCCTAGCTCACTAAAGATCGATTCCTCTCCTCTCCTCTGTCCAACTCGTGATAACCAAATACTAAGCGAAAATTCAGTTATCACTCCAAACCCTAACTTCTAATTAAGCATCAGAAACCAGAATTGGAGTTTTTACGAGTTAATACAAATTAAGCATTTATATTCATGTATTATCTCTACGAAATGGAATTAAGCAAACCACTACACATCGATAAACATGAAAACAGAGAAGAGAAAATGAAATTGCATTAATAACAAGAGCTCAAGAGTAGATAATACAATACCAAAGGGATTAACCCTTGAAGTCTAGCCTTCCATGGCCATAAATGAAGAAAAACGAGTAGAAATGGGGAAGAACAAAACCCTAGCAGCCACCACCACTTGGGAGAGCCAAGAGAGAAGTTCTAACCTAGAGAGAGAGTGAGAAATCTGAAATGGGAGTGTGTCTTGGGGGGTTACATGAATTTCCCCTCTTTAGACATGAAAATGGGCCTAAAACATGGGCCCAAGTCCTAAGAAACACTATTCTGAAAATTACAATTAAAAAGGGACCTAAATGCAAATTACAATCTTCACTTCAATACTTCAATCTTCATTTCCAAACTTCCCAAAGTGTCCTTGTGCCACATATGACCTGAAAATAGAAATAGAATTAATTAGGCCAAATAATCCCAAATTAAACAATATTCGGAATATTAGTCCAATAAACTCTAAATCACTAAATCAAGCTAATCAATGTCAAATGGGCAACAAGTATCAATAATAAGAGTAAAATAATGCAAGGAATAATGGGAAATAAAATGCTCATCAAGGGTACATCGGGATTTGATTGTATCCTGAGTATGCATCCATAAAAGAGAGGAGCTGATAGCCAGATGGGTTGTCCACCAATTTGACAATGATGGGGAGGGGGTATTGGTCTTTTGGGCACGCTTTATTCAAGTCGGTATAGTCGACGCACATGCACCACTTCCCGTTTGATTTCTTGACCAGGACGGTGTTGGAAAGCCACTCCGAGTAGCTGACCTCCCTGATGAACCCGGCGGAGAGGAGCTCGAAAACTTTCTCCTCTATTACCGTAGCTTTCTCGGTGCCAACCCTTCTCTTCTTCTGGGCGATTGGCTTGGCGGTCGGATGAACACTGAGCCGATGACATATTAAGTTCGGATCAATCCCCGGCATGTCTGCCGAGGTCCAAGCGAAAAGATCTTTGTTCTTTCTCAAAAGCGCGAGCATTTCTGCTCGTATTTCTCCTGGAAGGTTGGTTCCTAGTTTCACCTTTCTGTCTGGTAGCTCCTCATCTAACACAATGAACTCCCACTCTCCTTGTGGGGTCGGTCTTGAATCATCCAAGTCAGACCTGACATCTAGGTCCGTCAAGAGTACACTTCCTTTGCTCAAACTTAACTTTGGCTGAATTTCTTCTGGAATCTTGATCTTTGCTAAACTAGCGTTGTAGCACAGTCGAGCCTTCTCCTGCTCGGCTCGGATGGTAACTACAGTTCTGTCAGTGCCTTCAAACTTCATAGCCAGATGGACAGTTGAGACAACCGCGCCGAAGGCCTGCAAGCATGTCCTGCCAAGGATGGCGTTATATGCTGATAGGCAATCGACGACGAGGAACTTGATGATCTCGGTTCTCGCCGAGGGGTGGTTCCCAAGGGTCACTGGCAACTGGATGTGTCCTTTGGGAACCACTGCATCTCCAGTAAAGCTGATCAGCTTCCCCTCAAAAGGGGTCAGGTCTGAGGCTTTTAACTTCAGTGCTTCAAAAAGGTTCAGGAACATGATATCTGCCGAGCTACCCTGATCGACAAATATCCTGGCAACCTCATAGTTGCCAATCAATGTCGTGATGACCATAGGGTCGTTATGACCCGGGATCACCCCTTCAAGATCATCATCAGAAAAGCAAATGGGAATACTTTTTGTGGTTCTCTTTCGGATTGGATGGTTGTGGACAGCAAGCACTTGATTGATGTATTTCTTTTTTTCGGATCGTTTTTCTCCTCCTCCCGCAAAACCTCCAGCAATGGTGTTGACTCGCAGGTTTTGTGGGGATTGATCCGTCGTGGCCACTCTCTACTGGTTGGGTGGTTGTTGTTGGTTAGTGTTGTGGTCGGCCTGCCTGGTTGAGGATCGGCCATTCCTGTCTGGGGATGGAGTTCTTCTTCGAGCATGTCGGTTGAGCGCTTCCCTGACATACTGCTGTAACTTTCCATCTCTGATCAACTGCTCGATCACATCCCTGAGCCAAGTGCATTCATCTGTGGTGTGCCCATACCCACCATGATACGAGCAAAATTTGGAGCGATCTTGGCGTTGACTTCTCTTCAAGGGGGGTGGTCTTTCTATTGCTCGGAGGTCAGTCTGCATTGTCTCCTGCAGAATTTGGCTTCTTGGAACTATGAGAGGGGTGTATTGCTCGAATTTCCCTCGCGGAGGTCCAAATCTCCTCTCCCCTCGGGGTCCTCTCCTTTGACCCTCTCTTCGGTCATCCTTTCTTTCATCTCTTCTCTCGTCTTTTCTTTGTTTTCCCTGGGAGGATGGCTCTCCTCGCTTGCCTCTGTCTCTGTTTTTTTGCCATTTGCTGAATTCTTCTAAGTTTATGAACTTAGTAGAACGATGTCTCAGCTCCGCCATATCCCTCGGCGGTTTGCCCACTAGCGAGTTTTTGAAATCTCCGTTCCGGAGACCCTGAGTGAAGAGAAAAAATGCAAAGCTCGTTTCCAAGTTAGGAACAGTCCCTGCCTCCGAATGGAAGCGTGAGAGGTATTCTCGCAAAGGCTCTTCAGGTTGCTACACAACGCCTGGTAGTGCGTGGTCGGACTTTGGCTGGACGCAACTAGCAGTGTATCTGTTCAGAAAAACTTTCTTCATTTCTGCCCAGGAGTTGACAGAGTTCCTGGGCAAAGCTGAGTACCATCTTAAGACGGGTGGTTGCAGAGTCATGGAAAAAGCTCTGCATTTCATCAGGTCTCCTCCGCCGTAAAAGTTCATAGCTCCTTCAAAAGACAATATATGCTCCAGGGGGTCGGTTAACCCGTTATACTTTGAAACACTCGTTGGGCCGAGAAAGGCTGAGGGTGTCTTGTATGCCATGATTCGCGGAGTGAAGGGATGGCCAGGGTGAGCAGTGTGGTCGGTTTCATATGTGGCCTCTAGGGTTGGGTTTATGGGAGGTGGTGGAGGTAGAGTGGTGGTAGGGTGGGGGATCAGCTGAGTTGCAGGTGTTGTTGCTAACGCCCTTTCAGTTACCACCTGCATATGGAGCTGTTGGAGGTCGGCGATGGCCTTTCCCTGCCGCTCCAGGATCTGAGCTTGTTGCTTAATGATTTCTTCCAACTGGCTTTCTCTTTGGCCACGGGAGTAGTCCCTATCCCCTCCAGAAACACGAGCGTCGATGGATCGGCCCGATCCACGGTTTTGTGTATGATTGGGGTTAACGGGGTTTGGGTTAACAGGGTTTGGGTTAACGGGGTTTAGGTTAACAGGGTTTGGGTTAACGAGGTTTAGGT
The DNA here is from genome assembly GCA_037953625.1 of Crotalaria pallida. Classification (NCBI taxonomy): domain Eukaryota; kingdom Viridiplantae; phylum Streptophyta; class Magnoliopsida; order Fabales; family Fabaceae; genus Crotalaria; species Crotalaria pallida. The sequence continues at coordinate 34,850,550 of CM075653.1, forward strand.
TAACAGGGTTTGTTTGCCTGGAATGAACGGTGTAAGGGCCACTATGCGTGTGGGCTGGAATGGAGTGGTGGCTCCGGGCTGGAATTTGTCTTACTGATGGCATGCTGGGATGGGTAGGGTTCCTTCCTTCGAGATCTCTGCCGTTGTCACCGCTGCCTTCCTCCAACCTCTGACGGTTTCGCCCTGCTTGGCGGTTTGCGCCACGTGATGCGGCGTTTCCTCGCGTGTCTACCATTTTGGGGTGGGAATAGCAGTTTATGGATTCCCACAGACGGCGCCAAATGTAGTGTCCAAGACACAATGTTCAGAGTAAATCCCTAGCTCAAGGGTATGGAAGACCTAAGAGCTAGAGAACAGTCTGATGTTACTGTGTGATTTTTTTGGTATGCTAGCTATCCAGTGGGGATAACTAGGGTTTCCCTAATCAGAGGTGTGTTCTAGTGTACGATTAGGGAGAGAGAACGTACTTGAGCCCCTAGCTGGAGACAGCTATTTATAGGGGGAGCGGTGTTGTACCCTATGGGCCTGTACGGAGGTCCAGTAGGGCTGACGTGTCCCTTTATAGGATAAGGGATGAGTCATTCATCCTTATCCTGTTAGCGGTTAGTCTTATCTGGCTAGCGAGCTAGGCTCACGCACCCTTAGCTTGGACTCTTTAAGGGAAGAGATCCCTGTGCTCGGCCCAGAGTCGCTAGGATGGGTCCTATGGCATGCGCTCGGCCCAAAGATGTGTGACCTGGCAGAATGAGTATTCTGGTCGGCCAATGAGTATTCTGGTCGGCCAAGGGTGTTTTAGGGTAGATCGAGGGTCGGTCTACCACATAATCGTTTGAGAATATCAATATCCTGTTGGAAGTTCAACTCCAATCTTTCTGTGATCAAAACCCTTATCACAGTTGGATGTGATAATATCTGTGGACACTACAGAAATGGAAAGATCAGTTTTGGCTAGAGAGATTAACAACCACTGGGATAGGACAAATCTTTGTCTCCCCAACGGAAATGTCTCTAGAACTTGACTATCTAACTAAGTCTGATAGTGATAATTACCCTATCTTTAAGTTCATCTAACTTAAAGACCTGTCGTATGGTCTTTCTTGTGAAAGATTATATTTGAAAAGGATGATTTTGTTATTAATGGATTGAATATTAGGACTGATCACCCTAATGTTTCAAACTATTAAGAAATGAAGTCATACAAACGTTTCTTTGATCATGCTTGAGAGATCAGAGTGCGCAGCCCAAAAAGTTTTTCCAAAGAGTTTATTGGAAAGTGCTTTAATTGAAGAATATTTATGTGAAGTGTAAAGAGTATTTCTTTTAAAAGAAATTCTTTCACCTAAGAGTTTTATGCAAAGAATTTTGGTTTAAGGTGAAAGGTTTTATTAGAGATGTTTCGAAATAAAAGAACTATATCGAAACTCTTTTAAGTGGGGGAGGACCCTAAAGAACAAATTTTTGGGAGCAAGATGAAGTTTTCTGGTATAAAAATACTTTGGAAAAGTGGAAAATTTCAAAAGATGAATTTCGGGGACGAAATTCCTTTTAAGTGGGGGAGTAGTGTAACACCCCTAATTTTCGTCTCCCAAATAACCAAGAAATTGATTATAACAACTATTTTATAATAGATTTATATTAGTTTTGATGGTTTTAGTTTTTGTACATTATGTGTTTTTATATAAAAATATGAGATATATTTTTATATGGTTATTTTGTACAAAAATGTGAATATTGTAAATTAGCCCTTGGGTTGGGACCTAATTGCAATATTAAAAAGGTTTTTGAAGAAAGAGTAATTAAATTATTAATTTTTGAATTTTATCAGTATGTAACCGGTTAGAAGGGCTGTGTAACCGGTTACACGATGAACTCAGAAATGGGGATTAGTGGGTTTGATGAGTAATCACCCAATTAATCCAGAAATCGCCACGAAACCAGCCTCAGATCAATGGAGAACACGCGTTGGTATGCATGTTACTCCAATTCGTCTATAAAAGGCTGAATTTCTGAGGATTTGGGGTTGATTTCTGCATTTGGTGTTGAAGAGTGGCTGATTAGGGTTTCTGATTCGTGTGGGTAAATTCTTCTTCTTCTCTGAGTGTTGATAAGCGAGTGATACACCATTACAAAGCTTGAATCAAGGGCTTTGTATTGAGATAAAGTTTGTGAGTTGAGAGTTCCTGAGCTAGGAGAAATCGATTCATGAAGTTGGAGATTCAAAACTGTCACAGTTCTGTATTGGGTTTCTGGAACTGACTTTGAGCTTCGATTTTGGTAAGCTCAAGCTTTCTCTTGTTCTAGACTTGGTTTCCTTTCAAAGTTCATGTTGCATGGTTTTGATAATAACCATTTTCCCTAATTTCCATGTCCATTTCATGTTCCAAATTCCTTGATCAATTTACCCTGTCAAAACGGTTCTGGTTTGAGGAGGAGCTTTGGGTGGTTGGTGTTCTACCTCAAATCTCTGCTCAAATATTTTTCAAGCACGAACCTAAGGTAAGGGGGAAGCTTACTATTTGCTAGAATGAGAATAAATTGTGGTAGAATATAGGATGAGTCACCAAGAGACTCAAAGGGCATAAGTTGAAATGGTTAAATGGCTTGGAGGCCAATTTGAGCTCAATTGATGTTTTGAGCAATGTTATCTGAGTGCATGCAAGCTATGTTGATGTTGATTTCATGACTTACTTGGATATTATGTGAATTGATGCATTAAGTTGTGAAATATGTGCAATTATGTGCAATTTGTGTATCCAAATTGAATGCATGCAAGATAGATATGTTTCTGTGTTTAAACATATTTATTTAAGGTATATGTACTTTGTTAAAGGTTGAAATTTGGTTAGATTTGAGTAGTGAAGAGAATGGTTTGTTAAAACTCATGTTTTAGTGTCAGACTGCATAATCTAACCGGTTACTCGATATTCGTAACCGGTTAGACCCTGTTAAAATGCAAAAGAAAATAAGTTTACAAAATCAGCATTGTGGTCTTATAAATCCTACTCAAATCTTGGCCTTAATTTCATGGAAAACAATCTGAAAATAAGTTGATTTCACTGTTATAGTTCAGATTGCAGTTAAAGAGTTAATACCTTAAGGTAATGAGATAGTTTCAAGAGGAAATTATGCTCATTGGACAATGAAACGTGATTTAGACTTTTGAATGATATAAACAGTGGTTTTGAGGTATAAACATTGTTAAACTGGTTTATGGATTGGGTAGGGAATTCAAGAAAAAGGGTTTTCTGAATTACAATGGTAAACAGTTCAGGTCTGTAATTCTAACCGGTTAGCCTGGAACTGTAACCGGTTAGTACCTGAATCTGACAAATAAAAAGTTAAGTTTTTGAATACCATTGACTTTGTTTTACCAATCTAAGTTTAAGGGCATGCCTTGAGATAATTCAAAAGAGAATTTTGTGTCAAAGACTATACCTCAAATAAATCGTTCAAAAGAGAAATTGGAATATTTCTAAATCACAGTAATTAATGGAAAGACCAACCTTAGTAATTATGTATGCGATGCATGCATAGAGAAAGGTGATGAAATAGATTGGCAAGGATTGTTTGTGATGTTCGGGGTACACGACCCTGTACTCTAGGAGTACTAAACTGATGCAACCAACTTGATGACACATTCTGGGAATGTGGCCATTGTCTGGGACATGGTTTCTTGGACACGTTCTGGGAACGTGATGCACACTCTGGGAGCGGTGCTTGATTATATTCCAAGTATGGGTTGCGATACGTTCTGAGAACGTATGTTAGTGTTCTGAGAACACGTTGGTATAATAATGGAATTAAAGATAAAACCAACCTTGATGATTGTGCATTCATATAGAATGGAAGTTTGGTTGGTAGGAACGTTTATCATATTCTGGGAATATGAGGAGGGTACTTCGGGAGTACCAAATTATAACCTACTTGATGACACATTATAGATATGTGGCCAGTGTCTGGGACCTGGTTTTATACGTTCTGGGAACGTATGTTAGTGTTCTGGGAACACATTGATATGCGACCTACTTGATGACACATTATAGATATGTGGCCAGTGTCCGGGACCTGGTTTTTATGCGTTCTGGGAACGTGGTGCACACTCTGGGAGTGGTGCTTATTTATCCAAGTATGGTTTGCTACACGTTCTGGGAACGTGGTGCACACTCTAGGAGTGATGCGTATTATCCAAGTATGGTTCGGCATTACGTTCTGGGAACGAATGTCGGTGTTCCGGGAACACAAGGGTGTATTGGATGGACGTCCAAGATGGACTTTTAGAGGCCTCAGTTGTGGAAGGAAATCATGCATCATGCCACCTGCATTGAAAGAATTTTTATGATTAACCGGGTGTGCTCATATGATTATGCATCATGATTTACTACATGTTAACTTGTGGATGTTAGTTTTATTCTCATTTGATTATGCGAATATGTATAGCTAACCCCCATGCCCTTATTAGGTGTTGATCGTGCATCTAGCTTGCACAAGAATCAGTAAAGGGAGGTGTCCCTTAGGTGCATGCAGAGTATAGAAAGTGTGGGTTGGGAACCCGTTGTGCAGATATCGAGGATCCGTCCATAAGGATGTTTGGACAAAGGACCAGTGACCAGCTCTATAACATTTCTATTTTTAATAGAACTTATATGATACATATTTTGGAAAAAGGTATCATAAGAGGAATTCAGTTTCAAAATTATACTTATTTGGTATTAATGGACTTGTTACACTTGATATATTTTGGGGGTACAATATGATGATTTTACTATGTTTCCGCAAACTCTGATTTTGGTAGTCAACCTTTATCATTGATCAAGTGTTTCTGAAATTAAATTTTCAAGGGAAGGGAAAATTCTTATTTTCAGATCTTTTTCCAACGATAACAAGTCCAAGTTTTCATAAACTTCTTACTTTTCTTATAAAGTAAGATGATATACTAGGAGTGTTACAAAAAGTGTGATTTACATACTTTAATGCATGTATTGTCTTGGCTGGACTGTATGAATGAGGTGTGATGTTTAAGTATCATAATTTGACATTTTTGAATTATTTACTAATTATGATGGACACACACACACACCATATAATAATAAAGATATACTTGGATTGTGCGATTCCAGATCTTGTAAGTCGTTGTTATTAATGTGAATTTTACTGATCATGGAAGTGTATGTGTGAAAGATATTGGCATACGAATATGGTGAATTTGTTGGTCCATGGTCTGACCTGATTATTAGTCTTGAATTCTTGTTATGAACTATGTACTATCTTATAATTCACTGTGTTGTGAAAAGGTCTCACCCTTAGTGGTTAACATTTTAGGTGCATAATCAAGGAGCTTGAAGATTATAGTGCGCAGCAGACAAGTCGAAAGAAGGGAATTCCAGTTGAAGCTATGTATATTATGAATGAATTCCCCAATGTGTATTATAAATTTGTTTTTTAAGAAAGAAATTTTCAATTCACTAATTTATTTTAAACTTAAATTTGTTAATCTTTTAATTATCAATCAGGGTGTTACATTTATGGTATAAAGCAGTTAATTCCTTTCGGCCTGAGGGAAAGTGGTCTCTAACTCGCTGTGAACACTCTCATCTCAAGCTTCCTGATAAGAGGTGAGACTGATATAAGTGAAAAATTTCTATGTTAAGCGATTTTTGAAAATGTTTGGTGCTATTGTGAAATAGAAATGTGGATGTTAAATGCGTCATAAATGCTTATGTGAAAGTATATATAGTTCTGATGTTAAATTGGTATTTGTGTTTACCCGAAAATGAAACGACTGGAATAGGTTTATGTTTGCAAATGGGAAGGAGCAGTGAATTCTTTGGAACCTAAGCGGATCCCTTAGGGATTCAAAGAATCACCTATTGTAAGTGTTTATCCGTTTGCAAACAGGAAACTTAAATGGTGCAAATTGAGTTCTGTTTGAGGATGAAAATTTTAAGTTTTGAGTTATTAAAAAAGATTGAATTTTCTTACAAAGGAAATCCTGCTAATCAAAATGACGCACATAAACTTAAACTAGATGGCAAGGGCGATTACCACTGATGGAATGTAGTGTTGGAACTGGCCAATCCGATGTTGCATTTATCGGGAGGTGACGTCATCGAAATTTAGGATTTTGTGCATCATCGTGAATTAGTACTTGATCTCCTATGTATAAAACTTTTGTGTTAGTTCTTTTATGTCTTGTTACTTTACTATGTGCATTGTGTGTGATTTTAAGGTATGTTTGTTGAGTAAATTGGTGTCGAATTAATTGAACAGGGATTAGAAATGGAACTGCATGGAATAAACAAATTATGATCTTGAATACTAATCCAATCGAGTGATCAAATTCACATCGATTAGACTAGTATTTAAGAGGACCAAAAACAATGTTTAAATTAAAGGTTGAATTCCATAGCTAATCTCAATTCAAGTAACCGTGATACCAATCGGGAAACAAGAAACGAGTACTGATTGATCGGATTTGAACCGCTGAACTATACTAAATTGAATTGCAAGCATAAAAGTAACTTTTTGTTTAATTTTGAGAAGCGGCTTGAATTCAATCAAAAGGTTCTCGAAATATGTTGGTATGTGAAATAGTTTAGCGTTAAAGAAGGCGGAAGGAAATTAGAAGTGGAAATTGTAGTTGATTTCACCACTAATTTGATTCCGATGACTTTAATACTAAACGAAAGATAAGTATGGAGCTTCTAACGATTGAACATAAACCCCGAGCTACTGTAATAAAATTTTATAACGGAAAGAGGTTTATTTAATCGAGAAAGGGGTTAAAATTCAATCTAGAGGTTCTCGCATCACTTTGGATTATATTGATGGTAGTGTATTTTGTATATATGAAAAGTCTATGTTTATGTGGAAATGAATTTTATAACACCCCTAATTTTCGTCTTCCGGATAGTAAGGAAATTAATAATAAAGTTTTATTATTAATTTTTCCAAGTTTATATTTTGTATTTAATTAGCCTGAAATATTAAAATAAGTGGAAATATTTTTATATGGCAAATAAATGCAAAAATATAGATATTGCATTTTAGTCCTTGGTTTAGGACCTAAATGTAATATTGAAAAGGTTCTTGGAGGGAAAAATTTAAAAAATATTAATTTTTAAATTTTGTACTGACCTAACCGATTAGTAATGCCCTGTAACCGGTTAGACGATGAACCCAGAAACTGGGTTAGTGCGTTTTGATGAGTAATTGTTGATGTCTAGCAAGAGTACTAGGTCGACAAGTAATACAGATAGTAAGTGAGTATCGTTCCACTCGGGGATTGCAAATTGTTTCTAATAACTCTTCACCAATTCGTAATTATTAATGCAACTTGATATTGAATTTTAGAAGGAAAAGGAGAATTTAAATAATAAAAAATAAAAAGATTGAGGAGAGAAGATGGTTAGAAAGCAATAGAAAAAGGTTAGGAACTTGGTTTCGTTGTATGATTCACTTATTTAACTATGAATTAGGTTTTCCTTCAAATAAAGAACAATTCCTAAATTAGTAGTTACTAGATTTCTCATATGCAACTACCGTTTATTTTTTCGATTATTAATTCTCAATCTCTTAAGTAATTAAATTATCGAATAAATAATTTATTAAGAACATGGAATTAATTAGTTGTATAGCTAACCAATTAGATCTCTCTATGTTGAATAGTTATACCGTTGAATTGCATGGCCTATTCTAAATCCTAATTCTCATTAGTAACTTAGAAAATCCATAACATAAATTGCGCAGGTTTATGTGATAAAAACACAATCAACGCTTGATTTAAAACAGGAAAACACTAAATCATAAATTAAAATAAGTTACACCATACAATTTACACCATGTTCCTAACAAGAGGTTTTAGTTATGTTTATAATCGGGTGTTAGGATCTGAACTGGTTTTTAATCTGTTATGTTTATGTTTTTAAATAATTCTGGACTGACAGGTTTTTAGAAGGAAATTTTTGGGAAGTCCGAAAAACAGAGGAAGCTCTGCCGGATTTTCGAAAAACCTTTCAAAGGAAATCAAAAGTTAAAAAGAATTTTCAAACTCTGATTTTATTAAAATCTAAAATTAACTATTAAAAGTGAGGATGTCACATTTATGGTATTAGAGCAGTTTCCCTCGGCCTTGGAGTTTGGACTCACAACTCCTATTGATTACTCACCCAGCGAGTAATCAAGTGATAGTGTCAAGTCTTGGAATAGATAAATAGGTACACTTAGTTTAAGAGTTTTTAGTTAATTGTGGAATAACGTGTTCTTTTTCCAGAACTTAGTCACCATGCCTCGGAGACGTGCCCGTGATGACAGGATTGCCGCGATACTCGAGAATCTGGTCCAAATGAACCAGAACCAGGCCGAAACGGTAGCAACAGCCGCAGCAGCAGCAGCAGCCGCACTCCAGCAACCACCAAACCCAATCGACATTGATTGGCTAGCTAGATTCAGGCAGAATGATCCTCCCAAGTTTGAAGGTGGCTACAATCCTGACGCAGCACAGAGATGGCTCCAAGAATTGGAGAAGATTTTTCGCACAATGTCACCGCCCGTGGAGCATATAGTCCCTTTGGCGGCGTACATGCTCACTGGAGAAGCGGAGTATTGGTGGGAACGTGTACGAAGGGAAATGGAGATCACTAACCAGGAAATCACCTGGGATGTGTTCAGAATCAGGTTCTTAGGGAAGTATTTCCCGGAAGATGTCCGCCGAGAAAAAGAGCTGGCATTCCTGAGCTTAACACAGGGAAGTATGTGCGTTGGAGAATATGCCGCACACTTCGAAGACCTCATCCGGTATTCTGGGAGCTATAGGGATGCCGATGAAAGAACTAAGTGCATCAAGTTCGAAGCAGGACTTTGCACTGAGATCAAAGTAGCTTTTGAATTCCAAAACATAGATAATTTGGCCCAACTAGTGAACATGGCTAGCACTTATGAGAAGGGATTGAGGCGGAAGACATCCGAGGATAGGAACAGGATGATACAGTGGGCAGAAGGTTCTAGCAGAGGCAGGGTACCGGCTCAGGAATCCGGTGCACATGCCGACATTCACGCTATGGCAATATGCCAAGGGACACGGCTCCAGACATGAATGCTCCAAGACCTAGATTACCCTGTCCAGAGTGTGGAAAACCCAACAGGCGTTTGTGTATGCGGCTGAAGCAGCACAAGAAAGAGGGCCTTTGCTATCAATGTGGGCAACCGGGACACATTGGGGCTAACTGTTTCGAGCGCACCGGACAAGAGAATTAGTAAACCGGCTCGAGGTAATTTTTCTATATCAACAATGAATCAATTGTTACCTATAAATTCTATATAGGTTAAGCGCGTTTAGTGTAATCAAGAAGAAATCGATAGGTGTTAAGACCTTAGCTAGAAGTTGCACCAAACACATTTGATGATATTGTCACTAGTAGAAGGTAAGGTTAGAACTGATCACTCTAACTCTTGCATCTGCTAGAGGATGATACCACCAACAAACCTGACAATGATATTGCCATTGATAGATGTAAGATCGGGATTGATCACCTCGATCTTTGCACCTATTGGTGATCGATGTCATTGACACATAACATTAAAAACCGAAATAATCAGATTTATAAGTTTTTAAAGTAGACCCCTAGACGGAACAGATCTAAACCGAGAAGAGTTCCTTCCGAACTCTTTGCAGAGCATTATAGAGTAGAGTGAGAAAGTGCAGAATCTTTGAGAGACTCGAACGAACCTTATAGTTATCCCCTGCAACCAAGTCGAATTAAGAAGTAGACAACCTGGAACCCGCCTAGGAGTCTAGTCAAAGTTCCGAATGATTTCCTCAAAGGAGGCAAGTCTTAGTCACTGTGTTAAGTACCCTTGCCAAGACCAATCAAATCAGCCGCAGGTTCATAGAGAACGCATCTTTTGATGACTCTCTGTTGAAAATGCACACTTGAGGATAATCTCCATTGTCTTCTTGCTTGACATGTATCCAGTACATCCTGGGTCGTCGTAAGGAGACTATGAAACCCATCCTTGAGTGCTTCGTGTTTCTTCTTTTCATCTTCACTCTCTTTAAATTTCAAGCGTCTCGGATGTATACATGAGAATTCACCAAGACGTAGGAACCCAATATAGTTCTATGCCTACTGATGGATAACCATCCACATGTCCCTTCTAATCTTGGACACCGATCGAGAAGCTTACGTGCGAAATTCTGAATAACGAATGAGCATACCCCCAAGCATGGATATAATCAAGTATGTTGATGCTAAGTGGGGGAGGATTTCAATCCAAGGAATGGAAGATGGAACTTTTACAACAAGAAAGTTGTGAATCCTATCCGAGTAACAAGGTGGAATGCGGAACGATAACGAAGCGTAAGGAGGATTGCATCGAACCGGACTCAATATCCGATGATCATGCCATAACCCGTAGGGCTAATGAATAACTCACCCCAAACTCTCCGCATTAACTGTCGAAGAGGTTCGCGGAGAATGGAACGAGAATTGAGCTAAGAATCAATCAATACCTTCTCGGACCATCAGACAATTGGGTAATAAATTTAAACCCTGACCTTGACCCTTAAGTGGAATCGATCCATAGGAACCCCGTACCCAATTGAAATCGTTAAGCAAACAAAAAGGGATGTATCACCGGAGTAAAATACAAATATAGCTAAGGTGGATTCGAAGGGCGACCTCACTAGACTCACTTAAAGGAGTAAGAACGAAAACGTAAAGAGTGGAGTCGCGAATTGGAGTCTCACTTAAGAAGTTATGTCGGAGCACCGCAAATGATTGTCTCAGTCTCTTAAAGATTCTGTGTATTACGCAGATTTCTGAGTGACTGAGATAAACCATACATGAGGTGAGTAATTATACCGCAGAACCCGTAACTTAGAACTTCCTCAAAGGGAAGATTGGAACCGAAGGAATTGAAATGACATGGGTGGAAACTATGTCAAGGGATACTCCTCCAAGTTAAGGGACAACTGGAATTTCGGGGACGAAATTCTAATAAGTGGGGGAGAAATGTAACATCCCGAATTTTAATTCTAATAATAATTAGAATAATAATAATATTTTGAAATAAGAATTATCCAAAAAGGGATTTAAAATGATGGATTAGGAATTCTTTGAGTGCCATAAAGGATTCAAGGAGCATTGGCATCGAAAAGCGAATTTAAAGAAGACCAAACGGGGGTTAAAAGCGGTGTTTTCGGTGTTTTAAATTCGCTAACTTGGGAAATTCAAAATAAAAGATTTAAGACTCCAAACACAATTTCCACCGTTGGATATGAAGATATGATTTTTAGGAGGTTGCTCGTCAAATTTGAGCAAGATCCAACGGTGAACGAAGAAGTTATGGCTATTTGAAGTTGGGAGAAAATAGCTGAAAAATAGAAAAAGCAAACTAGCAGTATCTGATCATTTTACTCGAGTATTTTGGGTCAGAATACTCGAGTTTTGACAGAAACACTCGAGTATTGACAAAAACACTCGAGTATGTACACAAACACTCGAGTATTTTTCGGTCTGCAACTTTAAAAACTTGTTTTGGGGGTCGAAACCCCCATTCCAACCCCACTTTCTCTCTCCACTCGACCTCCCTCCCTCCTCCGACTCCGACGGCCACCATCACCGCCGCCCAGAGCCACCACCACCACCATATCCTTCTCTTCCTCTCTCTTTCCCTCTCCTCCACTCCATAGATCTCTCTCTTTCTCTCACTTGGCTCTCTCTCCTCCCCTCTCACCCTCCACCAACCGGCCGCCGCCATCTCCGGCCGCCACCGCCACTCCACCCCGATCCACCATCACTATCCCCCACCACCACCATCAAGACCTCTCCCTCTCCCCTTTGTTTCTCTTGCCTTGACTTCGATCCCTCTCTCTCTCCCACGAGCTTTCTCTCTCTCCTCGGATCGCACCGTCGCCGTTACCGGTCCGTGATCAAGCTGGGCTCGTGTCGGGAACCTCAGAGCTCAAAGCTTTGCCTCGGTTTAGTCACGATCATTCCCTGCTAGCGAGGAGCAACACCGAAGCCGTCATCGTCGCCGAGCTAAAATCCAGGTTCTATTTAAAAAGCCCGAGGTAAGAGGGTTCGCGTTACCTTTGCTTAAGAAGTAAATTCTAGGATTATATAGTGGTAGCTACGTATAGAGTAATTAAAAGTATGTTAATGAACCTTAGGGTACCCCGTCGATAGAAATAAAGTAAATAAAATTGTGACGAGAAACCACCCTAGGGAATCGAATGTATGTGCGTAGAATAAAGTTTGGAATAAGGGAGCGTATTTAGAATACTATAAGGGTTAGTATAGAATGAAAATGTAGAAAATTATATAATATAACCAAGGTGAATTGTTAGGGAGAACGAACGAAACGAGAGAGTAAAAGGATATAGAGTAATTGTGAGAGGCGAGAAGAGAAGGATTATTAAGATTAAATATAAGGTAAATGAGGAACTAAAATACGAAAACCATAAGGAAGCGCGGAGAGGAATTAGTTGAGAGTTATCGGGTAATAATGAAATGGGAATAAAAGACTAAACTATATACTAAATCTAAGTAGGTAATAAGTAAAGAATCTAATGAAAAGATAATAATACAAGAAGATGGAGAGTAATAGCGGGAGTTAAATGGAGTAGAGTATTATTTAAGGGAAAATAAGTAAATAAGTTGTTGGAAACCAACAAGCGGGCTAAGCAAATACTAGAGGGGGGGTGAATAGTATTTTGAAGCACTAATACCAAATATTTCGATTGGTAATTGAAGAATGGAGCTAAGACTGAATTTTCTGGAATCGGACACAAAAGACTCGAGTCTTTTGTGAAATACTCGAGTTTTTCAGTGATGAACAACTCGAGTCTTTTCTGAAATACTCGAGTTTTTCCTATCAGATAGCAGAAAAACCAGAAACGAAAATTCAGCAATTTTAACTCAAATCAATTCAATATTAAACAGGAACTTATCCAACAGAATAGCAAGCAATCTAAATAACTTTTAAACACAAAGATTCCTTGAACTTGCTACCTAATTGTATAAATCCTAATTGATTGAAATGACTTAAGTCTATTGAGCTAGAAAGTAGATTAAAAGCAATAAACCAACACTCAAGCAATTTTATCCTGGTTCACTCCAACAATGAGCTACATCCAGTCCTCCTAATCACTTAGGAGTTTCTACTAATAATCAAATTGTTAGAAATTACAAAGGATTGCTTGAGAATGGCCTCACTCAACCTAACCCTTTCAAGAGTGTACCAAACTCTTGATTTCTACCCCAATTTGATTCCGGTGATTGAAGAACTCTTCACAAAGCTTCCTTGAACTCCCTTCAAGAAACTCCACTGGGCTAGGAACCTCCTAGTCTTGTGCTTGAGAACCTCTCAAGACTTCCAACACCCTAAGCCACTTAGGGTTTGCTTGGGAACAATCCAAGACTTTGAATAATCAAGCTTTTTGTATGTGTATTACTAATCTCACAATGGATTAGCACAAATAAGCACAGCTCAATGTAAGAATTGAGGCCTAAAACTCAACTTGGAATAAAATGACAATATGAGTGAGAAGTTGAGCTTTTTGGGAATTAACACTTGAGAAGAGGAAATTAAGAAAGCTTGAATCAATATGATCTTGTTGTCTTGTTTGTTCTTGCACAAATTCAAAGAGAAATTTTACAATAAGGTTCTGAATTGCTCTCTTGGGTTGGATGAGACTCAAATGCCCTCAATTGGGTTTTTGAGTCTCTCCAACGTTCATTTTTGCTGACTGGACAAAAATACTCGAGTCTTTTGGTAAATACTCGAGTCTTTTTGGTCGGTCACGAGTGAATTGGTGCACGAACAAGACTAACGGTCATATTTGCTGACCTGGCACAAACACTCGAGTTTTTCTATAAATACTCGAGTATATACTCGAGTCTTTATCAAAATACTCGAGTATTTTGATCAGATATGGGAAAAATTATTTTTCAATTTTATTTTTCCTCTCAAGTATTAATTTTTGGTCAATCTCAACTTAATAAACATATAAAAATTTATTCCTAGAAGAGACTAACTATTTCTACCCACTCTCAACCACTCTCAACATAAATTAGAAATTTACAATTAATATTTGATTGAGAATGATTGGGCACTTGTCTTCTTTTCTTGACTTCTTGTTGATGTTGATGTTGCAATATCTTCAAGGCATGATTTGTTAATTATTTTGTCATCATCAAAACATAATCCACCTAATTAGGAGCATTGAATTCACAATCTCCCCCTTTTTGGTGATGACAAAATAATTAACACTTGTACCATTTGTTGAGCTTGAATCCACTTGAAAATGCAACTCCCCCTCACTATATGATACTTTTCACCTATCTAAAAATTCAGCTTGTGCAAGATGTTATGACAATTTAATTTTAGCACCAAGCCTATGGTATTAGAGTATTTAACAATTATCAGAGTATATACCATAATTAGAGAATTTTAGGTGCAACAATATCAAGACAAGACAAGTGTAATATCTCTCCCCCTTTTTGTCATACGCCAAAAAGATGTAACAATTTAGAAAAAGATCAAGGGAGGAGAGGTGCATAATCGGAAAACCCCATAACCAACTATGCAAAAAAAACGGAGATATAATAACGATAAAGAGCTCCCCCTGAAGCTTTGCACAAACATCATAATGAAGACCAAATTCATTAACATAAAAACATCATAAAAGGTCCAAATCAAAGGTGCAATAATAAACCCAAAGTCTCAAAACACCAAGTTCTCAAAATACAGAAAATGTAACAAAGACCAACATGATAAAAACAGAATGAAAACTAAGATAAAATCCAAAGGTCAACATCATCAAAACATCGAAGGAGCTGGAGCATCTGGAGGAGAATAAAACCGAGAGAAGAGTTTAGAGGATGAAAAACTAGTAAGATTTGACAAAACTTTGAGGAAAATCTGAGTTTTGAGGAGAGAGATATGAGAAAACCGAGAGAGAAGAGAAAGGGGTTCGTGAAACTCGAGTTTGTGGGGGCTGGAGTATATATAAACTCGCCAAAATACTCGAGTCGATCGTGACTCAGCCCAGATTTCCCCAGAAAACTCGAGTAAAAATTGAAAAACTCGAGTTTGGTCCGAAAGTTCAAATTTCAGGAAAACGCAAAATACTCGAGTTTTTGGAAAATACTCGAGTTTGGTCTGAAAGTTCAAAAATTGGGGGTCTCGAAAGACTCGAGTGTTTTGAAAAACACTCGAGTAATTTAATAAAGACTCGAGTGTTTTTGAGAAACACTCGAGTATTTTTCTCAGACCCTGATTAAAAACTTTTGCAATTTAAAACTGATTTAATTTTGAATTAAAATACTCGAGTGTTTTTGGAAAAACTCGAGTATTTTGACAGAACAGAAAGTAAAAACTCAGTTTTAAAAGACCAAACACAAATGCTTCACTACCAACTTGGAATACAGTACAGAATCACACACAATTAACACATACAATTTCAAATATCATCAAGAACAATTTAACTAAGAATCAATAACACATTAGAGTAAGACTAATATGGTGATTTTTCAAAAAATGACACACAATGCAATTAGCCTATATTAGCTTCATCTAAAATACCAAGTTCTCCCCTAATATGATAAAAGGTGTCCCTTGGTAGAGGTTTTGTAAAAATGTCAGCTAATTGATTTGTGGTACTGACAAATTCAATTGTGCAATCACCCTTTTGAACATGATCTCTTAAAAAGTGATGTCTTATTTCAATGTGTTTAGTTCTTGAGTGATACACCGGATTCTTAGTCAAATTGATTGCACTCGTGTTATCGCATCTAATCGGAATATTTTCAAGTTTCAAACCAAAATCCGATAATTGTTGTTTCATCCATAACAGTTGAGCACAACAACTACCGGCTGCGATATATTCCGCTTCGGCGGTAGAAAGAGCGACACAAGCTTGCTTTTTAGAAAACCATGACACCAATGAACTTCCCAAGAAATGGCAAGTACCACTGGTGCTTTTGCGATCAAGCTTGCATCCCGCGAAGTCGGAATCCGAGTAACCAACTAAACTAAGATTGGCATCAGCAGGATACCATAAACCAGTGTTAATTGTTCCTTTTAGATACTTAAATATATGTTTAACTGCGGATAGGTGAGATTCTTTAGGATTAGCTTGAAATCTAGCACACATGCATACACTAAACATAATATCCGGTCTAGATGCAGTGAGATATAGGAGACTACCTATCATACCCCTATACTTACTAACATCAACCGGTGTACCTTGTTCATCCTTGTCTAGGTAGCATGATGTGCTCATTGGAGTGTAGGCTTCCTTGCACTTGTCCAATCCGAATTTCTCAAGGAGCTCTTTGCAATATTTCCCTTGATGCACAAATATCCCCTCCTTGACTTGCTTTATTTGTAAGCCTAGGAAGAACTTGAGTTCTCCCATCATTGACATTTCAAATTCCTTTTTCATCAAATTTGAAAACTTTCTAGAAAGAGACACGTTAGTAGCACCGAAAATGATATCATCAACATAGATTTGTACTAACAAAATGTCATCCTTGGTTTTATAAATAAATAGTGTATTATCAACCTTCCCTCTTTGAAACTTGTTTTCTAATGGAAAGGAACTCAATCGATCATACCAAGCTCTAGGAGCTTGTTTCAATCCATAGAGTGCCTTTTTCAATTTATAAACATGGTTTGGAAATTCACTATTTTCAAAACCGGGGGGTTGTTTGACATACACTTCTTCATTTATAAACCCATTCAAGAAAGCACTTTTAACATCCATTTGATATAAAGTGAATTTCATGATTGAAGCATAAGCAAGTAAAATTCGGATTGCTTCAAGACGTGCAACTGGAGCAAAGGTCTCATCATAATCGATACCTTCCTCTTGGTTGTACCCTTGAGCTACTCGTCTAGCTTTGTTTCTTATAATCAACCTGGATTCATCAAGTTTGTTTCTATAAATCCATTTAGTACCAATTATGGTATGATCATCGGGTTTAGGGACTAGATCCCAAACTTCATTTCTTTCAAATTGGTTTAATTCTTCTTGCATAGCAAGAACCCAATGATCATCCTCAATGGCCTTTTTAATTGAATCGGGTTCAATTTGAGAAACAAAAGAGACATAGTGACAAATGTTTTGAATAGACCTACGAGTAAGTACTCCCTTTGACATATCTCCTATGACATTGTCTATAGGATGAGCCTTGACCGATTTCCAAGTTGGAGGAAGTTCTTCCCTTACCTCTCCTTCATCAACTTTTGATTTCTCTCTCTCTTTTTCTTCTTTTGAAAGGACAATGCCATCTTCACTAGCATCACATAAAACACTATCTTCTTTTGAAGACTCATTAAAAACCACATGAATTGATTCCTCAATAGTTAAAGTTCTTTTATTGAAAATTCTATAAGCTTTACTATGAGAAGAATAGCCTAAAAATATGCCTTCATCGGATTTGGAATCAAACTTGCCAATGTGTTCTTTTCCATTATTTAAAACAAAAACTTGGCATCCGAAGACATGAAAATGAGATATATTTGGCTTTCTTCCCTTGTAAAGTTCATAGGGGGTTTTATTCAAAGAGGGCCTTATCAAAATACGATTTAAAACATAACAAGCCGTATTGACGGCATCGGCCCAAAAATATCGAGGTACTCTAGAATCATTTAGCATGGTTCTAGCAAGTTCCTCTAGCACCCTATTTTTCCGCTCTACCACTTCGTTTTGTTCCGGAGTTCTTGGTGCGGAGAATTGGTGCTCAATACCATTTTTAGCACAAAATCTATCAAATTTGTGGTTTTCAAATTCTCCACCATGATCGGTACGAATAATAATTACTTTTTGATTTACTTGGTTTTGCAAAAGTTTGACATGATGTTTAAAAGATTTGTAGGTCTCACTCTTAGTAGTTAAGAATAAAGTCCATGTAAACCTAGAGAAGTCATCAACAATTACCAATGCATAATAGTTGCCACCAAAGCTTTTTACTTGTGATGGTCCAAACAAGTCCATATGAAGCATTTCTAATGGCCTTGATGTGGACATCACCATTTTTGATCCAAAGGTGTTTTTAGTTTGTTTACATTTCTTGCAAGGAGAACAAACACCTTCAATATAAAAATTTAGCTTTGGTAAACCAACTACTAGATCTTTAGATTGTATTTTCTTCAATTGGTTTACATTAATATGAGCGGTCCTACGATGCCATAACCAAGTGTCATTTTCTTTGCTCACTAAACAAGTAGAGACCAAAGAAGTGACTTTGTTCAAATCAACTAAGTAAGTATTATTTGACCTTCTACCAACAAATTTGATTGATTCATCTTTGTCACTTTTAATGAGGCAATGGGTAGAGGTAAAAACTACATGATTACCAACATCACATAATTGGCTTATGCTCAAGAGATTATGTTCTAATCCTTGAACATAGAGCACATTATCAATAATCAAGTTTGAAGAGTTTCCGATTTTACCAATACCAAGGATTTTGCCTTTGTTGTTGTCCCCATAAGTGACATAACCCTTTTCCTTTGGAGTAAGCTCAATGAAGTGTTGCTTATCTCCCGTCATGTGCTTCGAACATCCACTATCTAGATACCACAAGTCCTTTCCCGTTCGAAGGAACACCTACAAAATGAAATCACTTGTTCACTTTGGGTACCCAAACAATGTTGGGTCCCTTAGGGTTGGTGTTGGGACTTTCTCCCTTCTTAATCCACATATAAGTGCCCTTATTCATTTCAAACTTCTTAATATGGCACTCAATGTTGATATGTCCAACTTTTCCACAATAAGTACAAGTTGGTCTCTTTGATGAGTTTTTCTTAGAAAATGTTCCAACCACCTTGTACTTTTTGTCCTTTTTATGAACATATCCTAAACCGGTTTTGTTGTGATTATGTCTTTGAGAGTTCAACAACCGGTTGAGGTTTCTATCACTATGTGAGATTGTGAGTTTGTTTTTCAACTCTTTCACTTCTTTTTCAAGATCATCACATCTCTCACATGAAGTGATAATTTCCTCATGATTTGCACAATCACTTTGATGACTAGAATTAATAAGTTCCAAGGATTCATTTTGAAGTTTCAACTCATTTATAGATTTTTGCAATTCATCAATTTCATGTTGAAACTCCAAAATTTTCTTTCCTTTTTCCTTATTAATTTTAGCAAGCCTTTTAAATTGAATTAACATTTCATTGTAAGCTTCTTGCAAATCATCATATGAAATGGAGTTTGAAGATGAACAAGAAGAGCTAGAGGTTACCTCATCATCACTTTCACTCATGCCATGATTAGCTCTTGATGAGGACTCATGATTGTTCTTGGCCATGAGACAAAGGTTTGCATTTTCATCACCGGAGCTACTTGAAGATGATTCATTGCTCTTCTCCGGTGCATCCCAAACAATGTATGCACGCTTCCCTTTGGTCTCTTGGGTCTTATTGTCATTCTTCTTCAAGAATGTGGCACATTCCATTCTTATGTGGCCAACCCCACCACATTCATGACACTTAACTTCATCGTTGGTACTCTTTTCTCTTTGTTTGGAGTCTTTGGTTCTCTTGAAATTGGATGAAGATCCACCTTTCTTCCCTTTGAAGAATTTGTTGAATCTTTTCACAAACATCCCAAATTCTTCTTGATTTGGTTCACCATCGGAATCACCATAAGAATGGAAAGAAATGAATAGTGGACCAAAAGTGAGATGAAATGCGAAAACTGTTAGGGAATCAATAATTGAAAGAATGTGAGAATAAGTGAAGAATTAAAAGAGATTAATTATATGAATAATTATGAAGAAAGTATATTAGTAATTAAGTGGGCTTAGTTATTTGCTATGACTTCTTTTAGAATTTATCTTTTTAAGTTCTGTGTAATGCTACCCTTCTTGATATCATTTTATAGGTACGGGAGCGGAGCTTACACTGTTGCGGGCCGAATCGGAAACCCTCCACCACGTGGAGCGGGGATTGTGATACCACGAACGGATTTTTATTTTAATTATATTGAAAACTGTTATATTTTGTAATTTAAAATGTGTGTAGTTATATGCCCTGAGACTGGTACTAATCGGGCGTTAGGATCTGAACTGGTTTTTAATCTGTTATGTTTATGTTTTTAAATAATTCTGGACTGACAGGTTTTTAGAAGGAAATTTTTGGGAAGTCCGAAAAATAGAGGAAACTCTGCCGGATTTTCGAAAAACCTTTCAAAGGAAATCAAAAGTTAAAAAGAATTTTCAAACTCTGATTTTATTAAAATCTAAAATTAACTATTAAAAGTGAGGATGTTACACGCGGGCTAGTGCCCGACTCTGTTTTGCTCCGTTCTTTTTCCATTTGCAAGATCTTTTCGTCCTCTTTTCAGGTCCATAAATATTTTATCCATTTGAGCTCCAAAAAGTACCTGAAACACTAGAAAACGGATCAAAACGCTCAAAGGACCCTAAACTACTAAAAATAATTAAAATCTACTAAAAAGTCCTAAATTTGCTAGAGAAACAAGCCAAATACATAGTAAAAGGGAGTCCAAATAATGCTCAAATCTATATATATTGGACCTAAATCAGTAATCACTTGATTAATCCATGGAATCGCCACGAAAACAGCCTTAGATTAGTGGATAACACGCGTCATCATGCATGTTACCCCAATTTCTCTATAAAAGGCCAGTGTTGATGAAGAAACGGGGTTGATTTCTCTGAATTCTGAGTTGAGAGGCTGATTAGGGTTCCTATTTCGTTTGAAGCAATTCTTCTTCTTCTCTGAGCGATAGAGAGTGAGTGATACACTTCTGGAAAGCTTGAATCAAGGGCTTTCCATTGATATAAAGCTTGTGAGCCAAGAGTCTGTGTGGAAGGAGAAATTGATCTGAGAAGTTGAAGTTTGGAAAGCTGAATTCTGAGTTTTCTGGTTCTGGAAGCTGGGTTTGAGTCTAGATTTTGGTAAGTACAGACAACTCTTAAGCCTCAAATCACTTTTATTTCTTAGTTCATGTTACCTAGATCGAGTTCTAATTGTTTTCCCCAATTTCTTTGGTCAATTTCTATGTCAAATTCTCTGGTCTTTGAACCTTGTTGCTGGAAAACGTGGCTGAGAGCAGAACATAGGATTTTTGGGGAGTTTGTGGATTTTCTTCAAGTTTCAGTGCTATTACTCATCAAACACAACTTTGAGGTATGGGAGAAGTTTACCTTATACTAGATTTAGACTAAAATCAAGTGATTTAGGATTTGAGTCAACATAGACTCAAAAGGGCATTATGTGTTTAAGGCAAAAAGGCTTGGAGGCCAAATTCTAGCTCAATTCTGTTTTGAGCAATTTTGTTTTGATGCATGCAAGTGATTTTGATGCTTGAATCGTAATCTAAATGTTTATTATGAGTTTTGTGATATTAAATTGTGTTTATGTGGGTTTTATGCAATTTGATACTTTAAACTTAATGCATGCAAGATAAATATGTTGCTGTGGTTGAACATGTTTATTTTATGGTATATAAACTCTTTTGAGTGTTGAAATGGGTTAGATTTGAGTATTGAAAAGAATGGTATGCAAAACCTCACTTTTCAGTGTGCAGACTGCATAATCTAACCGGTTATTCGATATTTGTAATCGGTTAGATACTGTAAAATTTCAAAGAAAATGAATTTCTGAACTTGGTCCTGTGTTCTTACCATTTTTACTCAAATCTAGACTCTGATTTCACTTAAACTCAATCTGAAAATAAGTTGATTAATACTGTTTGGTTCAGATTGAAATTGAGAGTTAATACCTTAGTGTAATGAGATAATTTCAAGAGGAAATTGTGCTCATTTGGAATTGGAATGTGATTTAGACTTTTGAATGATGAAAATAGTGGGTTTGAGGTATAAAACAATGTTGAAACTTGTTTATGGATTGGGTAGAGAATTTCAATGGTAAACCAGTTCAGGTCTGTAATTCTAACCGGTTAGCCTGAGACTGTAACCGGTTAGTACCTGAAACTGAAAAATAAAAGTTAAGTCTTTTAAGTGAAAAGTGAATACCATTGGTTAAGTTTTCCCAATCTAAGCCTAATGGCATGTTTTTAAGTTAATTCAAGGATGAATTTTTGTGCCAAAGGTTATACCTCAAATTAATCATTCAAAAGAGAAATTGGAATATTTCTAAATCACAGTAATTAAAGTAAAGATAAAACCAACCTCAATAATTGTGCATTCATGCATAGAGAATGGAAGATTGGTTGGTAGGAACGTTTATCATATTCTGGGAATATGAGGAGGGTACTCCGGGAGTACCAAATTGTAACCTACTTGATGACACATTTTGGGAATGTGGCCAGTGTCTGGGACATGGTTTTTATGCGTTCTAGGAACGTATGCGTTCTGGGAACGTGATGCACACTCTGGGAGTGATGCTTATTATCCAAGTATAGTTTGGCATTACGTTCTGGGAACGAATGTCAGTGTTCCGGGAACACAACGGTGTATTGGATGGACGTCCAAGATGGACTTTTATTAGAGGCCTCAGTTGTGGACAGAAATCATGCATCATGCCACTTCCATTATAAGATATATAATGTTGAAAATTAGTATGCTCATATGTACTTGCATTATTGTCTGTTCATGACATACTTGTGGTTGTAATTTTAGTCTTTATCAGTTATGTATATGTGTATACTTACTCCCTATGCTCTGTTTAGGTGATGGCCAGATACCTAGCCTGCATCGAGATACGCCCTATCCCTAGTGGTATATGGACGTACGAGGAGCACCGTGCCACCTTTGAGGGGGAGGTGGAGATCACTCTCTATCACCCTAACCCTCTGGTTCGGATGCGACCTCGTAGATTTAGGATCCCTTTAGTCTATACTATGCATGTTCCACCCTTTTACTCATATAGAGGACCACCCCCGGCTCGACCAGTGCGTCGATTTCATAGCTTTCGTTTTAGAGCTGCCACTCGTACTCTCCCTTCTTCCCATAGAGTTGTTACTGAGGAGACTCCTTCTCCCGGTCCGACTGATTTTGAGAGGACTGCTTTTGCAGATCCTAGACCCAGTAGTGGGGTCTCTGCACAGTCGGGCGAGGTCGAGGAGGACCCTGTGGAGGATGAGGACGAGGAGGAGGTGCATGTCGAGCCTACTGTTTCTGCTAGAGGTGGACCTGCTGGTTCATAGGAGCCTGCATAGCATAGATGTTTTGGATCCTAGGTTCTAGGGATAGAGCTGCGGAGGATCAGAGGAGCTGTTGAGGACATGGATGACCTGCTCTGGGACTTCTATTTTAATATTGTGATATATTGTATATATTTTGAGAGGTCTTAGAGTGAGGTTTATTTTGAGCAGCTGGTTTGTATATGTTTCATCAAAACTTGCTATCTCGACTTTGGTTACTTGCTACTGATACATGTGGGGAAGTTTTATATTATGATACATATATATATATATATATATATGATGTTTTATTTACCTCAGCAGTGACCCACAAGTATTTTACTGCCGCATACTCTGAATTTGATTCAAAAGGTTTCGGCAATAAGTTTATATCCTATACATTCGATCAAACTCAAGAGACAAATAATATATTTTTAATAAGGGCTACAAAGATGTTTTGTTATGTTTGAAAGATATTGTGTCGAGAGCCTTTTCGTAATTAAAATAATATTAAGTCGAATTCAAATTATTCGTCAATGAAAGAAGGATTTATAATTAAGCAAGTAAACCTTAAAAAGGAAAAAAAATTTCATTCCCAAATTTTGATAGCAAGTATTCAATATTTGGAAATATTAATTATTTTCAAGGTATAAAATGAGGGTGTCACACCTTTGGTGGTATCAGAGCATTGGTCATGTCCTTCATGGCCCTGATGATGCAGCTAAGTATGGTATTCAATGTTATTTGAATATATTTGAGTAAGATTGTTGAGTAAGCTAGTAGTGCTTATGTTTTAAAGACCTTTTAGTGACCCGAAGCCGATAGTGCAGGTCTTTCTATGGCAACCAGAAATAGAAATTATACGAACGAAATGTTAGAACGTATTACAACTGTGTTGGAGGGTATGCAGCAGCAGCAGCAACAACAGCCACCTCAAGGACGAACTGGTAATCCACATGCTGGTAATGTGGTGAATCATGATGCTAAGACTCTGTCGGAGTTCATAAAGTGCAATCCACCAAGGTTTGAAGGAGGATACAAACTTGATGAGGCAAATAAGTGGTTGTACGAGATCAACAAGATTTTTAGAACATTAGACTGTTCGGATGAGCAGAAGGTAACCTATGCAGTTTACATGCTTCATGGGGAAGCTGAGAACTGGTGGGATCATACTGTTCAATTGCTGAACTTTGAAAGAAGAGCAATCAACTGGGGAGTGTTTATGGAGAAATTCCTTAATAAATACTTTCCAGAAGATTTAAGGAGAAAGAAGGAGGTAGAGTTCATGCAATTGAAGCAGGGGGATATGAGTGTAGGAGAATATGCTGCTAGATTTGAGGAGCTGATGAAGTATTCTCCCTACTACTTGAATAACCCTGATGAAAGGAGTAAGTGAGTTAAGTTTGAAGGTGGACTGAGACCAGAGCTGAAATCTATTTTCAGTTACCAACGAATTCAGAGTTTTCCTGCACTTGTGGATATGTGCAGAATGTATGAGGATGACAAGAAGGCTGAGCTGGTAGGAAGCCAAGGAAAGGGGAGTGGACAGAACTATGGACCACAGAGGAAGAAGAGATTCGATCACCGGAGTAATGGTCCATATGCTCAGAAGAACAAGGGTAAGAGCAAAGTTGTGATGGATAACAAGAACAAGTCTCGCGATAATGCTCCTTATTGTGAGAAGTGTAGGCGTTACCATCATGGTCAATTCTGCTGGTCCACGGGAGGATGTTTCAAATGTGGAAAGCAAGGACATTTTTCTCGTGATTGCAAGGAACCTGTAAAAGGTGATGCAAAAGGATCTGCTGGCAAGTCTGTGGTGAAGGAAGAGTGTTTACCCTGAGTGGTAATGAAGCAACCCAAACCCCGAATCTCGTGCAAGGTAACTTTTTTCTTAATGATCAACCTTGCAAGATTATGTTTGATTTTGGAGCTACACATTCTTTTGTTTCTCCTGAATGTGTGATTAGGTTGAATCTTGTTGTTTCCGATTCGCCTTGCTATCTTAGTATAGATATCCCTACTGGAATACCTATCTTTACCGCTAAGGTTTGCTTAGGGTGTAATGTTGAAATCTTGGGTCGTGTCTTTAAAGTAGATTTGGTTTGTCTCCCTAAGTTACAATTAGATGTGATCTTGGGTATGGATTGGTTGATGAAGAACCAAGTGATCATCAATTGTGATAGGAAGACAATTCAATATAGAACCCTTGAACCTGAAGGTTATATGTGTTTATTCTCTGCTACCGGAGAAGAAGAATCGATGCCGATAGAAGAGATTCCTGTGGTGAGGGAATTTTCGGAAGTATTTCCTGAGGAGATACCAGGATTACCTCCGAAGCGAGAAATAGAGTTTGGGATTGACTTAGTTCCTGGAGCTGGTCCTATCTCTATTGCTCCTTATAGAATGGCACCACCAGAAATGGCAGAAATGAAAAAGCAGATAGAGGAATTGCTGCAGAAGCAGATGATCAGGCCTAGCGTTTTGCCTTGGGGAGCTCCATTACTGTTTGTAAAGAAGAAGGATGGAAGTATGAGGATGTGTGTGGACTACAGACAGTTGAATAAGGTCACCATTAAGAATAAGTACCCTTTTCCAAGGATTGATGACCTTATGGATCAAGTTAGGGGAGCTGCAATATTTTCCAAGATTGATCTGAGATCGGGTTATCATCAGATCAGGATAAAGGAGGAAGATATACCCAAGACTGCATTTCGATCTCGATACGGTTATTATGAGTATGTTATGATGCTGTTCAGATTGACTAATGCACCTGCAATTTTCATGGATTATATGAACCGGATCTTTAGACCATATTTGGATTTATTCGTAGTGGTGTTTATAGATGACATTCTGGTCTATTCTAAAAGTCCGGAGGAGCATGAAGAACATCTCAGGATAGTGTTAAAAGTCCTGAAGGAGAAGCAGTTATACGCTAAACTTACGAAATGTGAGTTTTGGTTGAATGAAGTGAAGTTTCTGGGGCATGTAATCTCTAAGGAAGGAATTGCGGTGGATCCAGCAAAGGTGAGTTAACACCTAAGTTGGGAACAGCCTAAGATTGTGACTGAGGTGAGAAGTTTCTTAGGGCTGGTTGGATACTATCGTCGGTTTATAGAAGGATTTTCCAAGATTGCGTTGCCTTTGACCAAGCTGACTCGGAAAGATCAACCGTTCGTGTGGGACGACAGGTGTGAAAGTAGTTTTCGAGAGTTAAAAGAAAGGTTAACATCGTCTCCTGTGTTAATCTTACCTGATCCTCACAAGAGCTTTGAAGTGTACTGTGATGCATCTAAGCAAGGACTGGGGTGTGTGTTGATGCAAGAAGGAAGAGTAGTGGCTTATGCATCACGACAGTTGAAGAATCATGAGGTGAATTACCCGACACACGATTTGGAATTGGCTGCAATCGTGTTTGCCTTAAAGATATGGAGACATCATCTCTATGGCACTACTTTCCAAGTATTTAGTGACCATAAGAGTTTGAAATATCTGTTTGATCAAAAAGAGTTGAACATGAGGCAATGAAGATGGATGGAGTTTTTGAAGGATTATGACTTTAAACATCATTATCATCCGGGTAAAGCAAATGTGGTTGCGGATGCTTTGAGTAGGAAAGCAATCCACATAATTGCGATGATGGTGAAGGAAGCAGCGTTAATCGAGGAATTCAGAGACTTGAGCTTGTTGACGCAAGTGGAACCATTGAGTATTATGTTAGGAATGTTGCATATTACAAATGAGTTCTTGGAAAGAATTCGGGAATTGCAACAAGTAGATGAGGAGTTGATTGAAAAGATGAGATTGGGTTTAGAAGGGAAGGAACTTGATTTCAAGATTGGGTTGGATAGAATCCTTCGTTTCAGAACAAGGATTTGCATACCAAGGGATCAGGAGGTTAGAAGGCTGATTCTTGATGAAGCACATAAGAGTCGGATGAGTATGCATCCTGGATCAACCAAAATGTATCAGGATCTGAAGAAAATGTTTTGGTGGTCTGGTTTGAAAAAGGATGTTGCTGAATATGTGGCTTCATGTTTAATTTGCCAAAAAGCTAAGGTAGAACACCAGAAATCAGGAGGACAGTTACAACCTTTAAGTATCCCTCAATGGAAGTGGGATAGTATCTCGATGGATTTTGTGTCTGGTTTGCCAAGGACATCAGTAAATCATGATGCAATCTGGGTGATTGTGGATAGGTTGACTAAGTCGGCGCATTTTATTCCGATAAATATGCGCTATCCTTTGAATAAGCTTACCCAAATCTACATCAAGGAGGTAGTTCGTCTTCACAGAGTGCCTTCGAGTATTGTGTCGGATAGAGATTCCAGATTTTCTTCGCAGTTCTTGAAGAGTATGCATGATGCTATGGGAACAAGATTAAAATTGAGTTCTGCGTATCATCCACAGACGGATGGTCAAACGGAGAGAACTATTCAATCTTTGGAAGATGGGTTGAGGGCTAATGCACTTGAAGAACAAGGAAGTTGGGATCAAGTGTTACCTCTTGCAGAATTCACGTACAACAACAGCTATCATGCGAGCATTGGGATGGCACCGTTTGAGGCTTTGTATGGAAGGAAGTGTCAAACCCCGCAATGCTGGTTTCAAGTGGGGGAGAACTTAGTGGTTGGACCAGAAATAGTGCAGCAGACAACTGAGAAGATCAAGATGGTTCAGGCAGAGATGAGAGCGGCTCAGAGTCGGCAGAAGAGTTATGCTGATAGACGGAGAAAACCAATAGAGTTTTCGGAAGGCGACCATGTGTTTCTTCGAATAGTTCCGATGAAAGAAATCGGTAGAGCCTTGAGAACCCGAAAGCTTTCACCTAAGTGTATAGGTCCATACCAAATCCTTAAGAGAGTTGGTCCTGTTGCTTATCAACTAGCTTTACCACCCTCTCTGTCCAATTTGCATAACATCTTTCATGTTTCTCAGTTGAAGAAATATGTGCATGACTCATCGATTGTTTTGAAACTCCAACCTGATGATCTAGCTTTGAAGGAGAACCTTACCTTTGAAGATAGACCAGTCCGGATTGAAGATCGTGAAGTTAAGCAGCTCAGGGGAAAGGAGATACCTTTAGTTAAGGTTATATGGGAAATTGCTGACGTGTCTGAAGCTACATGGGAATTAGAAGAGAAGATGCGTCAAGAGTATCCTGAGTTGTTTATGTAAGCTAGAATTTCGGGGACGAAATTCCTTTTAAGTGGGGGAGTAGCGTAACACCCCTAATTTTTGTCTTCCGGATAGTAAGGAAATTAATAATAAAGTTTTATTATTAATTTTTCCAAGTTTATATTTTGTATTTAGTTAGCCTGAAATATAAAAATAAGTGGAAATATTTTTATATGGCAAATAAATGCAAAAATAGAGATATTGCATTTTAGTCCTTGGTTTAGGACCTAAATGTAATATTGAAAAGGATCTTGGAGGGAAAGATTTAAAAAGTATTAATTTTTAAGTTTTGTACTGACCTAACCAGTTAGTAATGCCCTGTAACCGGTTAGACGATGAACCCAGAAACTGGGTTAGTGCGTTTTGATGAGAATTCACTTGATTAATCCATGGAATCGCCACAAAAACAGCCTTAGATTAGTGGATAACATGCGTCATCATGCATGTTACCCCAATTTCTCTATAAAAGGCCAGTGTTGATGAAGAAGTGGGGTTGATTTCTCTGAATTCTGAGTTGAGAGGCTGATTAGGGTTCCTATTTCGTTTGAAGCAATTCTTCTTCTTCTCTGAGTGATAGAGAGTGAGTGATACACTTCTGGAAAGCTTGAATCAAGGGCTTTCCATTGATATAAAGCTTGTGAGCCAAGAGTGTGTGTGGAAGGAGAAATTGATCTGAGAAGTTGAAGTTTGGAAAGCTGAATTCTGAGTTTTCTGGTTCTGGAAGCTGGGTTTGAGTCTGGATTTTGGTAAGTACAAACAACTCTTAAGCCTCAAATCACTTTTATTTCTTAGTTCATGTTACCTAGATCGAGTTCTAATTGTTTTCCCCAATTTCTTTGGTCAATTTCTATGTCAAATTCTCTGGTCTTTGAACCTTGTTGCTGGAAAACGTGGCTGAGAGCAGAACATAGGATTTTTGGGGAGTTTGTGGATTTTCTTCAAGTTTCAGTGCTATTACTCATCAAACACAACTTCGAGGTATGGGAGAAGTTTACCTTATACTAGATTTAGACTAAAATCAAATGATTTAGGATTTGAGTCAACATAGACTCAAAAGGGCATTATGTGTTTAAGGCAAAAAGGCTTGGAGGCCAAATTCTAGCTCAATTCTTTTTTGAGCAATTTTGTTTTGATGCATGCAAGTGATTTTGATGCTTGAATAATAATCTAAATGTTTATTATGAGTTTTGTGATATTAAATTGTGTTTATGTGGGTTTTATGCAATTTGATACTTTAAACTTATTGCATGCAAGATAAATATGTTGCAGTGGTTGAACATGTTTATTTTATGGTATATAAACTCTTTTGAGTGTTGAAATGGGTTAGATTTGAGTATTGAAAAGAATGGTATGCAAAACCTCACTTTTCAGTGTGCAGATTGCATAATCTAATCGGTTAGATACTGTAAAATTTCAAGGAAAATGAATTTTTGAACTTGGTCCTATGTTCTTACCATTTTTACTCAAATCTAGACTCTGATTTCACTTAATATGAAAATAAGTTGATTAATATTGTTTGGTTCAGATTGAAATTGAGAGTTAATACCTTAGTGTAATGAGATAATTTCAAGAGGAAATTGTGCTCATTTGGAATTGGAATGTGATTTAGACTTTTGAATGATGAAAACAGTGGGTTTGAGGTATAAAACAATGTTGAAACTTGTTTATGGATTGGGTAGAGAACTCAAGTAAAAGGGTTTTCTGAATTTCAATGGTAAACCAGTTCAGGTCTGTAATTCTAACCGGTTAGCCTGAGACTGTAACCGGTTAGTACCTGAAACTGAAAAATAAAAGTTAAGTCTTTTAAATGAAAAGTGAATACCATTGGTTAAGTTTTCCCAATCTAAGCCTAATGGCATATTTTTAAGTTAATTCAAGGATGAATTTTTGTGCCAAAGGTTATACCTCAAATTAATCATTCAAAAGAGAAATTGGAATATTTCTAAATCACAGTAATTAAAGTAAAGATAAAACCAACCTCAATAATTGTGCATTCATGCATAGAGAATGGAAGATTGGTTGGTAGGAACGTTTATCATATTTTTGGAATATGAGGAGGGTACTCCGGCAGTACCAAATTGTAACCTACTTGATGACACATTCTGGGAATGTGGCCAGTGTCTGGGACATGGTTTTTATGCGTCTGGGAACGTATGCGTTCTGGGAACGTATGCATTCTGGGAACGTGATGCACACTCTGGGAGTGATGCTTATTATCCTAGTATGGTTTGGCATTACGTTCTGGGAACGAATGTCAGTGTTTCAGTGTTCTGGGAACACAACGGTGTATTGGATGGACGTCCAAGATGGACTTTTATTAGAGGCTTCAGTTGTGGATAGAAATCATGCATCATGCCACTTGCATTATAAGAGATATAATGTTGAAAATTGGTATGCTCATATGTACTTGCATTATTGTCTGTTCATGACATACTTGTGGTTGTAATTTTAGTCTTTATCAATTATGTATATGTGTATACTTACTCCCTATGCCCTGTTTAGGTGATGGCCAGATACCTAGCCTGCATCGAGATACGCCCTATCCCTAGTGGTATATGGACGTACGAGGAGCACCGTGCCACCTTTGAGGGGGAGGTGGAGATCACTCTCTATCACCCTAACCCTCTGGTTCGGGTGCGACCTCGTAGATTTAGGATCCCTTTAGTCTATACTATGCATGTTCCACCCTTTTACTCATATAGAGGACCACCCCCGGCTCGACCAGTGCGTCGATTTCATAGCTTTCGTTTTAGAGCTGCCACTCATACTCGCCCTTCTTCCCATAGAGTTGTTACTGAGGAGACTCCTTCTCCTGGTCCGACTGATTTTGAGAGGACTGCTTCTGCAGATCCTAGACCCAGTAGT
This sequence comes from Crotalaria pallida, assembly GCA_037953625.1. Classification (NCBI taxonomy): domain Eukaryota; kingdom Viridiplantae; phylum Streptophyta; class Magnoliopsida; order Fabales; family Fabaceae; genus Crotalaria; species Crotalaria pallida. The sequence continues at coordinate 34,881,718 of CM075653.1, forward strand.
GGGGTCTTTGCACAGTCGGGCGAGGTCGAGGAGGACCCTGTGAAGGATGAGGACGAGGAGGAGGTGCATGTCGAGCCTACTGTTTCTACTAGAGGTGGACCCACTGGTTCATAGGAGCCTGCATAGCATAGATGTTTTGGATCCTAGGTTCTAGGGATACAGCTGCGAAGGATCAGAGGAGCTGCTGAGGACATGGATGACCTGCTCTGGGACTTCTATTTTGATATTGTGATATATTTTGAGAGGTCTTAGAGTGAGGTTTATTTTGAGCAGCTGGTTTGTATATGTTTCATCAAAACTTGCTATCTCGACTTTGGTTACTTGCTACTGATACATGTGGGGAAGTTTTATATTATGATACATATATATAAATATATGATGTTTTATTTACCTCAGCAGTGCCCCATAAGTATTATTTTACTTCTGCATACTCTGAATTTGATTCAAAAGGATTCGGCAATAAGTTTATATCCTATACATTCGATCAAACTCAAGAGACAAATAATATATTTTTAATAAGGGCTACGAAGATGTTTTGTTATGTTTGAAAGATATTGTCTCGAGAGCCTTTTCGTAATTAAAATAATATTAAGCCGAATTCAAATTATTCGTCAATGAAAGAAGGATTTATAATTAAGCAAGTAAACCTTAGAAAGGGAAAATTTTTTCAGTCCCAACTTTTGATAGCAAGTATTCAATATTTTGAAATATTAATTATTTTCAAGATATAAAATGAGGGTTTCACAAATTTAAACTTTCGAAAATGTTTTCAAACGATTTTGGGATTAAGAACTTTTCAATTGCCATCCTTATGCTTGAAAGTCCCAAACTATTTTCCACTAAGCATTGACTAAAAATGTTGTTTTTGGAAATTGTGTTCAGGATAAAACTGATTTCGTTTGTATATGTTTGATTGATTTACGTGCTTGATAGTAATATATGAAAAATGAATTTATGTTTGTTGCTCGTGAGTAAATGTCATGATAAATGCTTGTTTGATTATGTGAGTGTTTAAAATGAATTTCAAAAGTTGCACCAAACCACAATCATTCCAAATGGATCGTGAGATCGCATGACAAATTTTCAAGAAATAGTAAGAAAAGCAAGGATTTCTAAGTGATCGAGTAGTGAATTTTGTAACCAAGTCACACATCGATCAAATAGGAACCCTTCTTATGCAACTCAAATCAATTCGGAATAAAAACTCAATTTTCAAACTTGAAGTCAAAAGGGAATGTAATTGTTTCAACTTTTGAAGATGAACTAAACTAAATTTTTCCAAGAACAAGGTGTATTCCTTTTTCTTTGAGTTTACCAATTTTGAGTGATCTTTTACCCCCTTTATCTAGGTTCTTACGAAATTAGATGGAGGTAGTTCTTTATGGTAATATGCATGATTGAAGGTTTTATTGAACTTTTCAAATGAAACTAATGTTCCTCATCAAGAGAGGAACCAAATTTTTAAAGAATTTTGTTTTTTTTTGTGTAAATGTAAAATTGCTTTTCTAAGTGCTTCACTAGTATGGAATCTTCTCCCTAAATTTTTAATCCCCATACCTAGTGATTGTTCAAACCAAGGAGTTTTAAATGTATGTGTTTGTAGTTAAGTGCTTGTTGGGAAATCAGGGATTTTACATAAAATGGAAAACTGAGTTTTTGGGCTCGAGAGGGTCAAAATGATTTGGGAAATTGTATGTGAGCCTCTTAAGGTTGAACCAAAGTTTTTAAATGGAATTTCAAACTGCTTGGAGCAAGTTAGTATTTTAAATAAATGTGATATTTTCTTTTGCAATTAGACTTGACAGTTACAGTGTTTTCTTGTACTGTGAACGAAGGATAAAATCAAGTCTAACGTGCTCCGAATCGGTTTGAAAACCTTACACAACCTTTGAGGCTGAGTATATGTTTAGTCCCTTTAAATTTTGAGGTTCTTTGGACTTTGTTTACCACTTTTAAAGAAATCTAATTTAGGTTCAGCTCTTGCTATTTTTAATGTTTGGACAAAGCGGTTGTAAAACTAAAGCTGAACCTAATGAACTCCGAGTAACTTGAAAATTTACCATGATGTTCTTCTATATGAAGGGACCCAACTTGTAAAAACTTTTATGACCTTTGAAATTGAAATCAAATTTTGTTTTCAAAAGTGCCTTTTTATTTCAATTATATGGTTTTCTGATTTTGGTTGTTGAATAAATCATGAAAACCATATTTTTCTAAACTCTTTATGAAACTAGTTTTGAATGTGTGCTGCTTGTTAAGAATGTGTATATAGATGTAAGCCTGAACCTTAGGTTAATCCAGGGAGATCAGGATTAGGTTAGGAGGAAGTAGAGATTGCCCCAGGTTAGTGTTTGCAATCATGTGTTGATATGAAATGTTGTTGTGCATGCTTGAATTTTGAATGATGTGTATGTACTAAATGCCTACTTGAACAATAAATGCGTTTGATTAGGGCTTAAGAGTAGTACCTAAGTTGTATGTCTTTAGGTAGATTATGATCAAACCCCTATTGATGCTGCCGTTTAGATAGCGTGTAAGAATAGAAGTAGGTGTCTCTGGGTCAGGCAGCCGTTAAGTGACGGTGTTATTTGTAAATTTGACAATGATGTCACTATTGATGGATGTGAGATTGGGACTGATGCCTCGATCTTTACGTTTATTAATTGTCGATATCGTTAGAAGTCTTAAAATAGCACAGAACCAATCAGACATAGAAGGCAGAAACCAGCCTGACTAGTACCCATTTTTAGAGGTTAAGTGTAAATGTCGGGGAAAGCCTAGATGACCTTAGACACTATCTCAAGAATTGTGCCTGATTTTAGAAACCCAAGGCCAATTGAGAGTCTTTCGGTAAGACCCTTGAAATGTTTGGCAGTCAAAGGAGTAAACCTTGCGAACCTTAAAGCTTTATCGGGTCGAACTAACGAAATTGAACCATAACTTGTATTCTTCTTTGAGTGCAAGAGTTCAGTGGTGTACTAATGCAAGGTAGTATGTCAATTACAAGTGGGGGAGTGAAACCAAAATGAAGTGAGTGTCGTAGCCGAAAGACCTTGCGTTTGGGATGGTTCTCCATTGAAAGAATTGAACGGAATTTCGGGGACGAAATTCACGTAAGTGGGGGAGATTGTAACATCCCGCTATTTTTAATACTTTTAGTAAAATAATTAAATGATTTAATATGAAGTTTTCAAGATTTGAGTTTCGGAATAAAATTCTGATTTCATCATTATATTTGAAATATGTTTTCTAGTCAAAATAAGTATAAATTTGTTATCATACGTTCTCCAAAAAATAAAGTAGTACTTTTATTTAGTTTAATTAACATTTTGACAGAGAGCTCAAGTGGCAAGCCTTAGAGGCATTTTTATAAATAGTTTCTTCAGAAAAATATGTTTAACTTAATATTTTGAGCGTTCCTGTAAATTTTCATAGTGTTCGGAGGCTGTTTTATTTTTAGCTTCTGGACTTGTTTAATTTTTTACCGGTTTAAGTTATATATAATAATCTTCTACTTCAAAATTTTAAATATTATATATTATCAAGTTTAATATCAAGATTGAAAAAATATATTTACTTTTGAATTTAGATAATTTTTCTTACGCAATAGCTATCCGGAGGGATCAGTAACTTTATTTTTTTCAATCAGTTTTGAGTAATTCAAAATACAATGTTGTTTTACCTAAAAGTATTTTATTTTTTTATATCATCCAACTTTTAGTTATAATCCAAAATACCTACACACATTGACCCACAAATGAGTACGAAACAAAATATATTATATTTCCCTATTATTACCCACAGTTCCCCGTCCCACCCATAATATGAAGATAAGAAGCTAGTGGCCACAAGGCCAGCGTGAGTAGAAAGAATAGAGAAAGAAAAGAGGAAGCGACAGAGGCCAAACTCGAGGGAGACATTTTTGATTTTTTCCAAACTTCCTGGTCTAATAACTCAAGATCCAACCGTCCAATTTCAAATCTTTCTTAGGTAATTAATATCCTCAACTCCCTTTATCCATCTACCTACTTTATTTGACGATCCGTCAATATTTTTATTATCCCTATATTTTCAAATAAAGAGATGTTTTAGGGAAAAATGATATATTTTTATTGTATAATGATATATATTTATTATTTTGACAGAAATGAATTTATTTGATATATATATATATATTTTAATGTTATAATTAGTTTTATCATATGTCCCTATTTAGATTCAATACGTTGTTATTGACCTTGACCCAGGAGCAAGTCGCGGATGTAAATGTGGCTCTGTCACTATGACTTGGATTTTCAAGGTAAGGGGAGTCTCTTTTCCACACTTTGAGTTAGGGATAGTTATAGTTTATAATAGAATTTGGGATTAATGGTTGAATAGGGGTGTGGATAACAAATTAAGATTTGTTTAGAGTTTGATTAGGAGTAAATAATATATTATGAGTAGATTTTATCTTATTTGGAAATAATTCTATTTAATTTCCTTTTGTATGATATTAAAGTAGGAAGTGAAGAACCATAGGGAGTTGATTTATTTTAAGCATCCTGAGACATACCTGAGTATGTCGACTAATTTGTTGATATTTGGTGATTGTTAAGCATTATGTGTTATCTGTTAGAAACTTATTATGTTCAAATAAGTGCTTAGTGTGGGTGATTTTGATTATTGATGGTTTAATAGAATAATATAAAAGGAAAAATAGAAAATGATGAGACTTATGTTTGAATATTCCATTTTGCATTCATGCATAACATTCCATAATGAATCTTTCTTATTTGAAATTGAGACTAATGAATAAGTATTTTAAAAATAATGTCTCAAAGTCAAATAAGAAGGATGTCACTTACGTGTGTGCGAAGTTATAAGGAGGTGAGGGAGCCTGTGTGGCAACTTACTGAGCCTGTGTGGCAAACTTTGAGCCTGTGTGGCAAACTTTTTAGCCTGTGTGTCAACTTACTGAGCCTGTGTGGCATAGCCTATGTGACAACTACTGAGGGTGGATTGCGGGTCTTTATGGCCATTGTGTGAGTAAGTCTGTGTGGCATGATAGGTCACATTGAATCCTAGGTTTGAATTGTTAATTTGGAAAGAGAAATATCGATTTAAAATGAAAAATGTGGATTTGGAATGAGAAAGTGGAATGTATGAAATGATAAGGCAATGGCCTAAGCAAACTAGGATTTAATGGCGTACCTACTAAGAGTAGTGAGCATGCATTGGTGTGCATATCATGGACTATGAATGCATCGATGCCTATGTGTTGCTTGACGTATACTTTATGTGAGAATGTTGATGATTGTGATACTAAATAAATTGGGAAATCTGCCTTCCACATGTCCGAATGACTTGAAAATTTTATATGATGTTATTTTATATGTTTGGTTTGTCCTTTAAGTTTTCATGATATTTGGAATTGTTTTGTTATTTTACATAATTGCATTTCGGTTACAGCTATGTTAAAATCCACGTTTTCGGGTTTTCGGGTAAATGATAGATGTCATACTTCCGTAATTCCGATTGGCCTGAATTTTGGATATGTCGCCTCTGTATATATATCATTGAGTTATGCAAAGTTTCGTGTGAATTGGAATTGAAATGATATGGGTTTGATACTTATCCTATTTAATGGTGAGTGTGCTTAAATGACCTATGTTGACATGAGAAGTGTGATTTACATACTTTAATGCATGTATTGTCTTGGCCGGAATGTATGAATGAGGTGTGATGTTTAAGTATTATAATTTGACATTTTTGAATTATTTACTAATTTTGATTGACACACACACACCATATAATAATAAAGATATACTTGGATTGTGCGATTCCAGATCTTGTAAGTCGTTGTTATTAATGTGAATTTTACTGATCATGGAAGTGTATGTGTGAAAGATATTGGCATACGAATATGGTGAATTTGTTGGTCCATGGTCTGACCTGATTATTAGTCTTGAATTCTTGTTATGAACTATGTACTATCTTATAATTCACTGTGTTGTGAAAAGGTCTCACCCTTAGTGGTTAACATTTTAGGTGCATAATCAAGGAGCTTGAAGATCAGAGTGCGCAGCGGACAAGTCGAAATAAGGGAATTCCAGTTGAAGCTATGTATATTATGAATGAATTCCCTAATGGGTATTATAAACTTGTTTTTTAAGAAAGAAATTTTCAATTCACTAATTTATTTTAAACTTAAGTTTGTTAATCTTTTAATTATCAATCGGGGTGTTACATGAATGAATTGGAACTTATTGTTTAAAAGAATAAAGAAAAGGAAAAGTAAGATGGTGATTGGTGCATGGTTATAGCATTGAAATTGTTAAAGGGTCAATGAATTAAAAAGGAATATAAATGAAATGAGTAGTGGGAATTGATTTAAGGTGTGATGGTGGTCTTTCTAGAGCAGTGCCTAGGCTATACTTTATGTTTTCATTCTTTGATTTAGTTATTATTCTTAAGTTTTTATTATGAGCTGTTTACTGTCCTTTTAATTCATTGTGTTGTGAAAGATCTCACCCTTAGTGGTTAACAATTTAGGTACATGTTCAAGAAGCTTGGAGATCAGAGTGCGCAGCGAAACAAGTCAGAAGAAAGGAAACAGGTTTTTGTACATGTGTTCTATATTGTAATTGGGTGCCCCACATTTTGTAATTAAATGTATTGTAAAAGTAAAGATTTAAAGTTATCCGCTTCATTTTCAAACTCTGATTCATGGTTTATATTTAATGAAATTACTTTTAAAGTTCCTTAATTATTTTCAAAACTTTTATTTCTGTAATTTTTATGTTATGAAAATCGGGGTGTTATAGTCATGTTGAGCCCAATAACCACATGTGCTAGCACGTGCCCCACCGTCATTAATTTGTTCTTTCGTGTGGGGTAAAGGGTGGACGAATCCTTTTTTCTTACCACATTTTTAGCGCATAGCCATTATAGATTAATGGCGCCATAATTTAGTCATTTCTAGGTTAATGAATTAGTTGTTTTTGGGTTAATGATTGAAATGATTTCCTGGGTTAATGAGCCATAACTTTTGTGGCTGCTGCAAATGTTATGGTTGTGGCAATGAAAGGCAATCATTTTTAGACTTATATATACACAGAAAACGAAAACAGGTAGCATTTCTTCTTCCTTTAATTTCCTTCCTTCCATTAGCAACTTAACCCTGTGAGATTCAAAGTTCCTTACCTTGAGTGCACAAGTTAGAGTACTATTGTGCTAACCTTGGGAGGTAGAGTGGTTGATATAGTTGTATCATGGTACCCAGTAAACAATTGCTTTTAAAGCACAGAATTTTACCACGACACAACCATTGTCAACATATTCGATTTATAACAATTGTCATTGTTATATGTATTTCTTTTGTTTTTCTTATTGTATGGAAGTATGAATATTTGTAGTTGGTTATTTACTTTAGAATATAGCTTATATATGAAGTTTATTATGACATTATGAATCTCCAAATTATTGTTGTTGTTGGCTAAATTTTATAGGGTCACATGGGAAAGGTTTTTGACTTGATTTGTTATAATGAGACACAATAGTTATGAGAAAGAGAATTTTGTTGATTTTAAATGAGTAGATATTTGAAGAGGAAAACGTTTCCTTGCTGTTTATTGGCAGAATCGAATTTACATAGAGAAAAGGTGCAGGAAAGCGTAGATTTGTTTATTTAAGGTGATTAATTCTTATGTTTGTTGTTGTTATTAGTTTTCTTTAATTATGAACGTGTTTATAAATTATAATGAAAAACTCCCCTTGATTTAATTACGCAAACCGATTTAAGATAATGGTAACAGGGAGAAAGCATTTGTATTTTGTTTACTTGGAATAAAGGTTAAGATTGAAGAGAAAATGCTGGTTTTGGAATTGTGTTCATGAAAGTGAAGTTTGTAGAGAAAACCGATTATGGACCATAAGGAAGCTAAGAAGTGTTTTATTTATTGATTGTTTTTTACAAATTATGATGACCGTAAAAATATATTGCGCAAAAACTATAGGTATAATAAGATAGTGTTTGGACTGATATGGAATTATGTTAGATAGATTTTTCTGTTTTGGTTAAAATCCAACTTTCTCATTCATTCACAAGTGGGATACATAAAAATAAAATCATTTTCATTTATCTAATTTTTTTCTTCTTCTAATTTAATACCGACTATATAGAATAAATCACAATTGTAATTGAGGCACTCAAAAATGCAACACTAGCTAAGAAATTTAATAAAAGGTGAATTAGATGGTGACAATAAGATAAGTCATTAACTTTCTTTAATAACCACATTGCTGATAACATTGGGGATCGCAAAAGACATTGTAGAATTTGCATGTCTTTTTTCAATCTTCAAAGCATTGTTCATTCGGAGACAAAGCAGCCTCAACAATTGGTAAGAAGAAAGGTATAGCAACTACAAGACACACAACCAACAACACAACACATTTATTTGCAATTTCCTTTTTCCTTTCTTGTTGGTGGTGTTTTTATTTTCTCTCTTCCTTCTCTGAAGTTTGAATTACAATCTCACTTCTATTTAAGATATATAATTGGTTGTTTGATGACTCATTAACACATCATGTCAACATTTGGTTCTGGGGTTCTCGTTCAATGTCTTAATTTTAACATAAAAGAAATAGAAATGTCTAAATGTGTCTTCACAACATAAGCTTTCGTTTGTTTGCTAATAAAAAAAGATAAGCCATTATCGGGCTATAAAAAGCAAAGTTGATAATAAATATAATGAAGACAAAACAAAGTCATCTGTACTCTCATATAATTATGACCGTTGCGTTTTTAATTTCTTTTTCTCTTGTTATTTCAATCTTATCAATTAATTTTTTTGTAAAGAAATTTAAAAAAATTTATGTAACACCTCGATTTTGTTTCCCAAAAATATTGCATTTTATTCATTAAAATATTAGTAAAAATAAGGGTCGATTTTGTTTAGTACACAATTGTATACACGTACTTTGCTTGGTTCATTTTATTTATTTCCAAAATCCATTAACTTTAACCATTCGCAAAAGATTGCATTGTTCGGCTTGTCAAAAGAATAATTAACACTGCCATACACAAAATCGAGTTGTTACGAAACACATTACACATCCACCGAACCACACCAAAATATTTACTTTGGATTTTAACATTGCCACATAAAATCCATACGTACTTCATAGTTACATAAGTCTCTAAAGGCAGTTAATAAATCAACATAAAAGAGTTGTGGACACCAAGTCCCAAAATACACCAAAAGAAAGAGGTAATTACATCATTAGATATCGAGAGCATGACTCTCCTCAGTTGAGACAAGACCCAAAAAAAATTAAAACACCCTAGCCACAACACCCACGAGACTCCCTAAGCTGTCGGCTGATCCTCATCATCCTCCGGTGCTATCTCCTCCTCCTCGGTCTTCACCTCCGCAGGCGTGCAGGCTGCAAACCACGTGCGTAGTAAGTCCGAGGGCCACCATCCATGTAGTCTCTTAGGGTAACGCGACAATGTGCAAGTCGATCCTTGCACCTCTCAACCTGTGCTCCGGGTCACTGATCTCCAACCGAGTTGGGCCTCGCCAGATCCAGCCATCAGGGGTAGCTTCCCATGCTCCCCCCGCTAGAATGCATGATCATCATCCTCATTATCAGATAAATAATTCATTTATCTCACATCATCAAGCTTATTACAAGTTCACTGCCATCAATCCCAGCACCACACTATTAATCATTATGAGCAATTAACTTTGTTGCTGTACTGTATTAAGTCTTATTGGAATTCTCATCACCAATGATGTCAGGTGTAACACCCCAAATTTTTTTATAATATAAAATATAAGGAAATAAAAGTTTTGGAAATGGATAATAAACTTAAAAAGATATTTCATTAAGTAACTTAAATAAATCAGAGTTTGAAATTTAAAGCGGATAACTTTAAACCTTTAACTTTACAAAACATTTATACACAAAATGTGGGGCGCCCAATACAATATAGAATATTTATACAAAAGTTAATCTCCTTTCTTCCGACTTGTTCCGCTGCACACTCTGATCTCCAAGCATCTTGAATATGTACCTAAATTGTTATCCACTAAGGGTGAGATCTTTCACATCACAGTGAATTAAAAGGATAGTAAATAGTCCATAATAAAACTTAAGACTAATAATTAAATCAAAGATAGAGACAACAACACACAATCTCATTCACAATTCTATTTCCATTTATTTTATCCCTATTCATTCAATTATCCATTATTCACTTTCTTTTCCATTCCTCTTTTCATTCTCATTTCCATTTCTATATCCATTCCACTTTCCTTTCTTTTTATTCTTTTAAATCAATATATATATATATATCAATTCATTTACATTACATTTTCCATTTACCATAAAGCAATTAAAACACTAAGTCACAAATATAAACATTTAGCACTTAGGTTAATCAATAATTAATTATCAATCAATAACAAACAACAATCGACAGATAACCAGCAACCAGTCGTCAGAGTGCAGTAATTTAAGTCATCTCCCTAAGGTTCTTCACTTCCTACTTTAACAATTCACAAAATAACTTAATAAACACACTTATAAAAATATCAAAATTAACTAAAACTACGAGGGTAACTCTAATCAAACAGTAATTGGCTACCCACACTCTAATTTAACTATTAATCCCAAATCCTATTATAAACTCTAACTATCCCTAACCCAAAGTGTGGAAAGAGTCTCCCCTTACATTTTGAAGAGAAGAGGAGAAGGAGAGAGAGAGTGTGTGTGTGTGTGAGCACTCCACCGAGCTCTTGGACTCAAGTTCCTAAGCCTCAATTCTTTGCTCCATGACCAATTCCTAGCTCCCTTGGTGATTGCCCAAATAAAAGAGAAGGATTGAGGGAGTTAGGGTTTTGAGAGAGAAATTGGGGATTTGAGGGAATGAGAGGAGATTGGGGTTTTTGTTGATAGTGAATGATGGGGAGTTGATGAGGAATGATTATGGGTTTGATGAAATTGAGTAGTTTGGTGTTAATTTGGTGATTGAGAAGGATTGGGAAAGAAAGAGGGAGAGAAGCTCGAGTGGGAGAATGAGAAACAATGAGGGAAACACTTTGAAAATCGTGTTTTATTTCTGATTTTACAGTGGTTAATCGATTAACCATTTTGGTTAATCGATTAACCTCTCATAGTTTGCAAAGAATAAATCGATTAGCACCTGAGTTAATCGATTCACTACTTCACGCTCATCTCTCCGCGTTATTATTAATGTCTTTTAAATATTTTATTAAGGCTTATTAACCTAATTGCGGACGAGTCACCCTTATCCATCCTTTGGTGAACCTCGACCTCTAATTAAACCACCTTTTCCAACGTTCATTCTTTTCCAACAACACTTGCTCATTAAGGGCTCTGACTCACGGAGCATCACTCTCGTGGCCAGCACAAACTCATCTTAGAGAGCATAAATCCAACTTGGTGCTCATCAGGGAAATTCACTTTCAATCATTAATTCCTCAAACTCATGGCATTCATTCATCACTTTTTAATCTCATCTTTTCAATGGCATGCATCATGCTAAGCATAATAAAACAGAATGAATCATCATGCATGAGCAAGCATAATATTTGCATATTCTTAGGTTCAAATAAATTAATCAAGTAACAACACATAAATGTAATAGTGATCTTAGTCTTTCGTGCGAGGAACGAAACAATCACACAGACCAATTGCCCTCACACTACTTAACCTTATCCAATCACGGATCCGATTTAAACAATCAAAACTAAACTCATTTAAGCATGACATACATCCCAGATAAGCTATTATTCTCACCTTAATTACGAACAAAAATTCTCTTGAGAATCCACGAAACTCCGATTTCCACGATCACTCTCGAGAGCGGTACCTTTATTTCCTCAAATTAAACAATACGTATTAATATAAAATTTCAAATAACTTATTCGTTCTTCATTACTTGCACAAAACTTTAAAACTTAAAATAAATCCTCTTGTTTTTACCCGAAAACACATTTCTTTTTCTCGAATCGTTCCCAAGTAAAACGACAACTCAAGTACTTTAAAATACATTGAAAGTAATCAACAAATTAATTTTAAATGCGAATACGGCTGCTGGTCCCTCCTCATGTTACACAAACATGATATCGTTCTAACATCCAATCACCATGTATGAATGCACATAATATTTTTTATTAAAATTAGCCATTAGTCTCACCATTTGCATCACGCAATCATTGTGGCAAGAGACAACATTAAACCTATCAAGCATAGCATAATTATTAATAAAAATTATAAAATGAATGATTATATCATTCCCTTTAAGTATAATTATGTTTAAATAAAAGTGGTTAGGTTGAAAATGGTATTTTTAAGCAATTTCAGTCTTGATACTCATGTATTGATACAGATACTTGAGTAGTTCGTTGTGTTCTAAAAATTTTACATCTGTCAGCCCAGAATACTCGAGTATTTCATCAGATACTCGAGTATTTCATCAGCCCAGAATACTCGAGTAATTCATCAGATACTCGAGTGTTAAGTTAAAATCTGAAAATTCTGCATCAGACAATACACGAGTATTTGCTACAATACTCGAGTATTTCTAACAACAAATACACTACAATTTGGGTTTTAACATACCATTTTCGAATCTAGCCAATTTTAACTTAAACCAATCATTCACAGAACTGAAATAACATATATTAAACATGTTCATGCACTGAAAATGCCATAATTCACAGAGATTGCATAAATTCACTTAATTATGCATAAAACCATGCAAATCAACAACTCACCATACCAAAACTCAAATTACTCAGTTACTCCATGGTTTCAGAGTCTTAACAGCTTGCATGCATCAAATATAACTTGCTCCTTTCATTATGGTGTTACACTACTCCCCCACTTACAAGGAATTTCGTCCCCGAAATTCAACTTACAAAAACAAATCAAGATAATCATGACACATCCTATCCTCTAACTCCCAGGTTGCCTCAATCATATCACCATTCAACCAGACAACCTAGACCAAAGGAATTCCTTTTCCTCTGAGCTGCTTAATTCATCGGTCTTCAATCCGGATAGGAACGACTTTAAAGGTTAGGTTTTCACGTACATCTAGATCATCAGGGCGGATTTTGAGAATATGTTTGGGTCATGGACATAATTTTTCAATTGCGACACATGGAAAACATTGTGTATATTGGCCAAAGATGGGGGTAAATCTATTTGGTACGCTACAGGACCTACTCTCTTAAGAATTTGGCAAGGACCAATAAACTTAGGAGATAATTTCTGGGTTCTCAAAGCTCTACTGACACCTTTGGTTGGAACTACTCTAATAAACACATGCTCTCCCTCCGAAAACTCTAACGGTCTACGCCTTTGGTCAGCATAACTCTTCTGTCGGCTCTGAGCTGTCCTCATCTTCTCTTGAATCATCTTGATCTTCTCAGTTGTCTCTTGCACAACTTCAGGACCAACAAGAGAATTCTCCCCCACTTGGAACCAACATAGCGGGGTCTAACATTTCCTTCCATACAGAGCTTCAAATGGTGCCATTCCAATACTCGTATGATACCTATTGTTGTAGGTAAACTCTACGAGTGACAACATTTGCTCCCAACTTCCGTGCTCTTCCAGAACACAAGCTCTTAAAAGATTTTCCAATGACTGAATAGTCCTCTCCGTTTGACCATCAGTCTGGGGATGATATGCAGAACTCAGCTTCAATCTTGTCCCTAATGCTTGATGTAAACTCTGCCAAAACCTTGACGTGAATCTAGGATCACGATCAGAAACTATGCTTGATGGTACACCGTGCAGACGAACCATTTCCTTGAATTATACTCTTCAAGGTACAACTTTTATAGTGTTATGTGAACCCTGTTGGAATTAATGGCATTCACCATAGTCCCACATTGGCCAATTTTGATAAATCTTGACCCTTTATATTCCTTTCTTCTCTACACACTTGCAAATAAGTTATTGGGTTTTGGTAGTGAATTTGTAGGGCCCAATACGCGCGCCGCCTTTCGGGCAGTGCGGGTGTAGGGTGTACGAGTCCTCTTTTTGGAAGGCCACTGGCCAAACTTTTTTAAATTACCCACATTTTTTAAATTTGGCCGTTGCAAGTTTTATGGGCCTTTTATTGCAGCAGTTTAAGATAGGCCATGATGACAAATTATTGGCCATTAATTTCTGCCTGTTTGGTGTGTATGTCTTAGGCCTATATGTTGATGCTTCTTCATTCTGGTACTTACACAGAAATTTGACCCCCTTTGTCTTCCTCATTTTCTTTCTTCCTTTTCCTTTGAAAGCGACCTAACTTTTGTAGAATTAGCAAGGGATGCTAAGTTTTGATGAAGACAAATTGCGCGGAAGAACGTGTTTTGAGAAATAAGAAAACAACAACAACCTAGATTCTGAGTCTGCCGACGTACCGTACCTTTAGATATCAAGCAACGGTAGACTCAGGTGGTTAGCTCAGCTCGGATAGCAAGAAAGCTCAGTTTGGAAGTTGCTCGGAAGAATTGGATGTCGAACCAGCAACAAAGTAAGAAGCTCAGTTCGGAAGATGCTCGGAAGAACTAGAGTTGAACCAGAAGCAGTCAGAAACTCAGAAGCAAGAGTGAAGATGCTCAGCGAATGTAGTCGAACCATAAGCTCGGCCTTCATTACGTCCGAGTAAAATAGTAAAGCATCAGCGCGTCAGATGTTCAGCTCGGCCTTCGTGCAGACGATTAAAATGTTAAATCATCAGCTCGGCAGAACCATCAGCTCGACCTTTGGTGCAGTCGAGTAAAATCTTATATAATCAGCTCGACAAAAGTCAAGCTCGGCCTTCGCTGTGGAAGATTAAAGTGCTAAAGTCTTAGTTTGAGATTGAATATTTAGCTCGGCTAAGGTCAGTTCGAGATTGAATATTACACTCGACAAAAAGCTCGGATATCATATTTCAGTCGGAGATCACATATCAAGCTCGGCTAAGCTCGGATCTCAAACTTTAGTTCAATCTCGCATATAATGCTCGGCCTGAGCTCGGATTCCAAAGTTGAACTCAAGCTCGAATGCAAAGCTCGGCCAAAGCTCGGATGACTAAGATTGAACTTTATCTCGAATACAAAGCTCGGCCATAGCTCGGACATCAAGGTCAAGCTCAAGCTCGGTTCACACTTGGTCAATGGCTGTGCAAGCATCTTTAAAAAGCACAAGCTCGGTTCTCGTCAAGTTATCCGTTGTGGAAGCTCAGTCCAACTGGAAGCTCGGAGCTCACTAATCATCTGAATCTGTCCATAAAGGAATTGGCAATAAATGAAAGATCTGATTCAAAATTAAACCAAATCAGAATATAACTGTTGGAGAGGGAACCTCGTCTGCATTAATTAATCACGTGGTGATTTTTATTCCTCCCTGATTCTTGGGGATTTTCGTGAATAAAAAGTGATTGCCTCCTCCAACATCACAGAGAACCTGGAACAAGAAATCAGAATCTGAAACAATCATTCTCTTTGCCAATCCTTTCAAAAGTCTGAAACTTAGTTGCTATTCACACTGTCACATTCATACGTGACTGAGTTCAGTTTTGGAGCCACACATCATTACTGTTACTGTTCACCAGAGAAGTCTTAGGAGGTTCCTAAGCATAAGTCGAAGAGGTTCTTCGTCCGGTGGAGCTACTTGAAGGTTTCAAGGAGGCTTTGGAAGAGGTTCTTCCTACCGGTATCAAATTGGGTAGAATCCAAGAGTTTGGTACTCTCTTGGAAGGGTTAGGTTGAGTGAGGTTCATTCAATAGTTCCCGTGTAATTCTATCAATTTGATTTTAATTAAAAGCTCCCTAAGGTTTAGGGAGGACTGGACGTAGCTCTAAAGTGAGTGAGAGTGAACCAGTATAAAAATTCTTGTGCCTCTTCTTTTATCGCTTTCTCTTTACTGCTTTCTGCACTTTATCTGTTTACTGCATTGTTCTAGCATTTTGCACTTTTCGAGCATTTTAGTCGTTATGGCCGAACCTCATATTGGTTGATTTGTGTTTGCTAAGATTCTGCTGCAAAACTGGTTTTTGTGTGTTGCAGGTCGGATAATCGGTGGTCAGCCTATATAACTGATTATCTCATTCTGCTCGGCACTAAATCCAACTATTTTATAAAACAACAAACATCATTTTAATCTATTTCAATTATATCCGAGAAATTGCTATCACTGCTTCAAACTACTATTCACCTCCTCTAGTAGATTGTTAGGCCGATTGTTGTTTTCCAACAACTTTGTGAGATTCCAAGTTCTCTGCCTCAAGTACACGAGTTAGAGAACTGTTGCGCTAACCTTCAGAGCAAGAACCGGTTGGTATAGTTGCACCTTGACTATCCGAAAATCTTGTTTTTAATTCAGTGGATTTTACCACGACATAACCATCTTCAACTTATTTTTCTAACAAACCCTATATATACAATACAGGTCTGATAGCTTATAAGTGTATCAAAGATCTCACATAGTGTGTCATGAAAAAATGAACAAATGCGTCAAGGATAATAATTTATGCAGAAAAGCATCCATATTTGCTCATATTTCACATTGTACAATAAGTTAATTTATGCTAGAAGGTGATTTTTGGGGTCGTTCACGTTCAATTGACATCTTCCTCCGATCCTTCTTACTTGCGTCACTAGTGTCCAACCTGCATAGTAAGTTATTCCCCTATGTTACGTATGTCATAAGTAATCCATGCATGATATAAAACACATATTAAAAGTAACTTTATCATTAATAAATATATAAATAAATCGAGCAAGAAAACTTTTGTGTTATTTGTAATTATTTTACTTAAAAATCTCTGATGTGACATTTAAAAATATGCACTTAAGATTTTGTAATTATAAAAAAAAATAACATGACAACTTTTAAAGTCATATATGACATTTCGGTGCTTTATGTTTTTTAGGTAAGAACAAAATTACTTTAAATGGTCATATATATATGAATTTGTTATGCATTTGATGAAATAAGTATAATTATTTTAGTAACGTAATTCCACTACATTTTAGAATTTGTTTTGTATGACAATTTGTAATGCATATGGTGTCACGTCACAGTTTACGAACTTGAAGAGCCAACTGAATTTGTAAAATGACATCGTGTATGACATGCTCCTTAACATAAAATCTTTAAGAAAATCTTTAACTTGTATCAAGTAAAGCGGTTAAATCAATCAGTAGCATAAATATTTGATATACTGGTTCAAATTTGCTCATATACTAATACTATTTATAAGAAGTCATGAAACATTAATTATTTTTTTCCTTCTAATAAATGCATTTTTTAAAATTTGCTCATATATCAATACTATTTATACTAATACTATTAATGGAATTGACTAATTTAAAAAGTGTCTCATAAATAGGATTCAAAAAAGTTTTAAAAAAAAATCTTATATTTTAAGGATTGAAGGTAGTAAAACTAGTTAAGAAGGTTATAATTTGACTAAAATTACCTTAGTCTTGTTTAATTGTAGATTTTTTTAATAAGCCCAAACATTAAAGATTTTGATTTGATAAGTTAAAAGAAGTATCTTATGATTTCGTTTGGTATAACAAATTGAAAATAAAGATGAACTAAAATCATAAAAGATGATCAATTGAATTGAAATTATTTATTAAAATTAACTAATAAGCTAGTTAATATGTGTAAAATAATATAAAAGGAGATGACCACATATCTATGTATATAACAATGATGATGTCACATAGTTTAGGAAAAATATTATGTTTGGTATGTAACATCTCAGAAGGACCTATAAACTACATAATAAGCTTCTATAAAAAAATAAATAAATAAGGTAGTCAAGTTTTAAAGAGATTCGTTTTTATTTTTTTTTAAAATCCAATTGTAGCCTTTTTTTTTGGTAAATAAAAAAAATTTATTAATACCAACTCACAAAATTCAGCACTTACAAAAAAACCCAAAGCCACCTTCTAGGAAGGGTTCATTGGGAAAAACCAAAACAATTCAGACCCTAAAAAGCAAAAATAAAAAATACAACCTAAATAAGAGCCAACACTCTGTGCACTAACACTGAATTCTTACAACTGTTGAAATCCCCAATCTTGTTCCTTATCATCTCAGCCAGTTCACGAAGAGCAACCCTGCTCCTTGCTTCTGGACTTTGCTTCTTAGATTGGAATCGCCGTCTACACCGTTCCATCCAGATTTCATAGATCGCCGCCGCAAGCACAGCTATCACCACCTTCCTGTAAGTTTTGTCTTTAACTCCAAAGGTCACCCATTTAATCAATTTGCTGCTTTCATACGAATCTATTTGCATGCACATCCAATTTGCCATAGAAGTAAGTAGATCCTTACTCCAATTGCACTGGAAGAACAAATGCTCCCTAGATTGTTGATCATGCTCGCATAAGGGACATAGCGTCGAACTTAGGCTTAGGTAATTTTTCAAACGATCACAAGTGCTAAGTCTGTTAAGCAACATTAGCCACACAATAAAGCAATGTTTAGGCATGGAAAAAGAATTCCAAGCCACTCTATGAAACTTAAACTTCTCAAGATGACCACACAGAAACCTGTAACCCAGCTCAACTGTATACTCTCCATTCAGCCACCATCCATTCACTACCCCAGGAGCCAAACGATTCCTGACCTTAAGTAACTGTTTATAGTGCCAACCTTGATCCTGACGAGGTTGAGCCTCCCAAATGCTCTCATTTCTCAAGTAGATTTGATTAACCCACTTGACCCATAAGATGTCCTCCTTGCCAGCAATATTCCAAATTTGCTTCCCAAGAGCAGCCTGGTTCCATAAAACTAAGTTCTTGAACCCTAGACCTCCAAACCTCTTTTCCTTACAAACCTGAGCCCAGCTAACATTACCAGCATGCTTATCACCCCATAAAAACTTCCTACAAATCTTCTCAACACCCTTTAGAACTGCCTTAGGAATAATGAACACAGAAGCCCAATAAGTATGCAGAGTGAGGAGAACAGAGTTAATCAACACACACCTAGCTTGATAAGATAAGTGCCTAGTCTTCCAACTGTTCACACGTGCAGCCACCTTATCAATTAGGACCTTACAAGTAGCTATAGACCACTTCTTAGCAGAAATGGGAAATCCTAAATACCTAAAAGGAAAAGAACCCTCCTTAAACCCAGTGCATTCCACAATCTGGCTTCTGAGAGGCTCCTTCACCCCAGCTAGGTAAACCTGAGATTTATCCTGATTAGCATGCAGCCCAGAGTTCATAGAAAATTCCTGCATAGCCCTCATAATGACTCTCACACTCTCAGGATGACCCTTACAAAAAGTCATAAGATCATCAGCAAAAATCAGATTGACAAGAGTCAACTCTCTGCATAAAGGGTGGAACCTGAACCCTTGTTCATTAGTAGCAGCCATTAATCTCCTAGAAAGCCCTTCCATAGCAATGACAAACAATAAAGGAGAGATAGGATCTCCTTGCCTAATGCCACCATGACTTTTAAATTGGTGAGAATGTTGACCATTAATCACAATTCTAAAAGTCACAATAGAAATGCACTCCATAACCTAGTTAACAAACTTTGAGGGAAACTTCAAAGCCTCTAGCATATCCCTTAAGTAGCTCCAACTTAAGGTGTCATAAGCCTTCATAAGATCAATTTTTAGCAAGCATCTAGCTGAAACATTCTTTCTTCTGTACAACCTCATAAGATCCTGAACAATAAGCACATTGTGAACTATGCTCCTCCCCTTTACAAATGCTGTTTGATTATTATTAGTAATCCTAGGAAGTACTTCTCTGATTCTGATGCACATCAACTTAGAAATACATTTGTATAGGACATTGCAGCAATCTATAGGCCTGTAATCCTTAGTTGATGTAGCATTTTCACATTTAGGTATCATTACTAAATCAGTGTAATTCAAAGCTTTAAGTAATTTACCTGAATGGAAAAATTCCTCAACAGCCAAAAAACACTCCTCTCCAATCTCTTCCCAAGCTGCTTGAAAGAAACCTGACCCAAATCCATCAGGTCCAGGGGATTTGTCCTTGTCAATAGACCACATAGCTTGTTTAATTTCCTCCCTGGAAAAAGGCTTTATAAGAGCTAATTGCTCCTCAACACTCAACACTGGCCCATACTGAGAAACAGAATCCTCTAGAGACCACACCACCTCCTTCCTGCCATACAACTTAGAATAGTGCTTCACAAATTCAGTCATGATGTCCTGCTGATTATGAATGCACAACCCCTCTGCATTAGTTATGCTTAGGATACGATTCTTGTATTGTCTGGTTCTAATAGCATTGTGAAAATAAGCAGTGTTCTGATCACCCTCCTGAACCCACCTGTCTTTGGCCTTTTGTTTTAGAATAGAAATGGAAATATTCAAGGCCTTCAAATATTTGAAATACTTATCTTTTTCCTGCTGATGAAGAATAGGATCCTGAGGCCTCAGAATAATCTCTGATTGAATGTTATCCAACTCCCTCCTAAGCTTCTGCTCCTGAAATACTGAATCCACATATTCCTTATCATTTAATTGCTTTAGAGGTTGCTGCACCATCTTTAATTTTTTCATAACTCTAAACTGAGCATGACCTTCAATATCTCTCTCCCAACACTCCTTAACAATTCTCATAAATTCTTGATCCTGAGCACAAACATTAAAAAACTTGAAACCCCTTTTTGCCGGAACAACTCCATCTACACTCCTAATCAGAGCAGGAGAGTGATCTGAAATGCTATTATTCAGAAACTGAGTGTACACAAGAGGCCATGTGAGAATCCATTCTTCATTAACCATACTCCTGTCTAGCTTGCTATAAATCCTGTTACCATTAGTTTGCCTATTGCACCAAGTAAACTGATTACCACAGTACTTCATATCTTGCAACCTACACTCCTGAATGCAATCTCTGAACTCAGCCATAGCCTCCCAGTCCAATTGATTACCCCCCAATTTTTCAGAAGGATCCAGACAGCAATTAAAGTCCCCTGAAATAAGCCAAGGCAGCTTAACTGTAGAATGAATCCTCTTTAGGTCCTCCCATAATTCTCTTCTCAAAACCTGATCATTTGCACCATACACAAAAGTTGCATACCACTGCACTGAACTGATAGGCAAGGAAATAAGACAGTGAATCATCTGACTAGAACTCCCCAGGACAGTTACATTGAACATATCTGGCTTCCATAGAACACAAATTCTCCCTACTGGATGCTGATCAATATTTGAAACATAATGCCAGCCAGGAGCAAACTTACTTAGAGTAGTGCAAACAGAGTGAGCTCTTAGTTTATTTTCCAAAATACCCAACAAACCAACATTATTCATACAACAAAGAGATTTTATGTGACACCCTTCCGAATTACCCCAAATATAATATAGTATTTAAGCTATTATATTGGATGATATATGGACTTGTGAGTGTTAAGAAAATAACTGAAATAAAATTTTCTTTTAAAGCGGGTGCACAAATCGTCATTTGGAATTCTTGGAGAATAAGCTCTAAACCATTTCAAAACATTTGTATCGAGTTCGGCGATCTCTAAAACCTTTTCACAAATAGGGTAACATTCGCTCTTTGGAAGCATCTTTGTATCATACAAGTAAGTAAAGTTACCCATGCTTTGTTCGATAAGACTGATACCATCAAATAATATTTATAGCCGAGCTCTTAAGTAGATTAAATCAGAGTAAGCGGAAATTATTGGACTATGCAACTGATAGTAATATAAACATAGGTTTTATATATATAATAAGAGTCATAATACATAGTCCCATCATGATAGTCTCCAAGACCCAGAAGTACAAGTCCATAAAACCAGATCTACATCACAGTGTAACTACAGCCCTAGAGTATTCCCAAAAGTATATCTACAATATATACATAACCAAAACATAAACTCCAGGAGTAGTCACGTAGATCTGGCAGCATCAGATGTAGTAGTAGCAGTAGCAGTCTCCCAAAAGTAAAAGTAGTAGCATCATCATCATCACAGCAGCAGCAAAGTATCCTCCACAGCCTCCACAACATCGGATCCTCGGATCCTCATCATATACCCTATACACATACCTAAGGATCATCATCCCTCCAATCACTCCTAGTAGAATGCACGACAGGCTCGCTCCCACTCTCGTCCTCCACCGGATCCTCCTCGATCTCATCCGAGGGAGAGTGTTCCCTACCACTGGGAACCGGGTCAGGTGATGGTGAAACCCTGACTGGGCTCCTCGGATCATAAGGGGAAGTCTCCTCGCGGACGACTCTCGAGGAAAAAGGGTGAGAGCGGGTAGGTCGAAAACGAAAACTATGATAAGAGCGAGCTGGTCGCGTGGGAGGTGGTCCATGGTAAGTGTAAAACGGGGGTACATGCATAGTGTATATGATGGGAATCCTAAATCTATGAGGACGGAATCGGATCAACGGGTTCGGGTGGTAGAAGGTAACCTCTACCTCTCCCTCGAACACCGCACGATGGTCCTCATAGATCCATGTGCCACTAGGAAGTGGCCGGATCTCGATGCAAGCAATGTAACGAGACATCACCTACAAGGGCATAGGGGTAAGCAATTCTATACACATAATCAACAGAGAATAAATTGTGCAATATGAGTATGTAAATATGCATCAATTAACAACAATCACATATATCACTTAGCAGTTAATTAATGCACATAGGATGCTCACACTTATTCCATTTATCACAATTAATTTAGATGAGTGGCATGATGCATAACTTTAGCTCTCAAGCCTATCTCCATCATACTATGTCACTCTCTGACGTCCATCCCTGACAACCCAGCACTCAACGTTGCTTTGTATTCCTAGGTATACAACAATTCGTACATTCACCTAGAATGTACACGACAAGCTTGGAATCCATGCCACCCGAGCATATCCCGTCATCCAAACGGACCGTCATCCAAACGGTATAACCATATCGGCATCCACTCAGCCGACCACGCCAACGACGTGTCATCAAGCAAGCGTATTGGCACTCCCAGAGGCCCTCCACATGTTTACCAAAACATGATATACGTCCTACCATCCAAACTCCAGAATGAATGCATTTTATCTTTTGGACGTAGGGGAAGTTGATTAATACTTTACAGGCCACCTAGGCTTATTTCTTTATCAAAAAGGACCGTCACCAAACGATCTATTTGTATTAATCAATTTCTCTAAGTCTTGATCCCTTGAACTATTATTAATAATTCCTTAATTAATTAAGTCAAAATTGAAAATGGTGTTTTCAGGTTCTGGGTAATTTACTCGAGTAAAATTCAGTACACTCGAGTATTCATTAACTTTTCCAGATTACTCGAGTATTCTTAAAGTACTCGAGTGTTCATGACTTTCTGAGGATTTGGGTTTCAATTTCAATAAATTACTCGAGTAGTCCATAGGTTACTCGAGTGTTCATCCTGATTTCCAGAATACTCGAGTGACCCTGAATGACTCGAGTGGTTGGCCTTAACTTGTCCTCAGGTCATGCTCGATACTCGAGTAGTAGACACGATACTCGAGTGTTCTAACTTCATTTACATTGTTTTTCAAACGTTTTACTCGAGTACCCTGTATATTACTCGAGTGTTTCGCAGCAGTTTACACTGAAAACTTAGTTTTATCATACCAATTTCATTTCTACTCATTTCCAGTCCATTCCAAGGATCAACAGAGCACACATAACATAATTTGAACATGTTACAACATTCATTTCATATCAAAACACAGATTTGACAGAGGATTCAACAATTATGCATAAAATACACATTTTAACAACTCAACACCTCAAATTGCATAATAAGCACAATACTCATGAAGTAAAGTTCATTTAAGCTTGCATGCATGATTTAGAACTTGCTCAACACAGTTTTAGAGCATGGATTGGTCTCCAAACCAAAGTTCGTATTCAATCTAAGCCCTTAGAGCCTCTTAGTGGCTCTCTTACACAATTCATGGAATTTAATCTCTATCTAGTGAATATAATTACTTCCCCTTACCTCTCAGACGTGAATCAACCAAGAATTGACAAGAACAAAGCTCCAAACTTCTCAGACCAACTTCAAGCATCACATGCAGAGCATTTTGAGTGCAACACCAAAGTGGAATTGGTTTACACATTAAACAAAGAATAGAATTGGGGAAATTAGATTTTCTAGACTCTATACAACATGAACTCACTAAAGAAACTGAATTTGAGACTCAAGAATTCGTGAGCTTACCAGAATCAATGATCAAAGTGAGCTCCCAGACCAAGGCTTGACAGAAATAGCTTCACTTCAACTCCTTGAATCTTCCACCACACTCACTCAATCCTCACGATTTTGGTGTTTATACAAAGCTCGAGATGTGAGCTTTGTATTCGTGTATAGTTTATAATTCGAATCGAAACAGAGAGGGAGAATCGATCGTTTGAACTCAGGAACCCTAACAAAAGCAACACACTCCAATTTGACCAAGAACCTCAACAATCTGGTGTTGCTGAGCTTAAATAGAGTGGGGAAACACTCATGCATGTCGACACGACTACTATGGTGGTGGCAAGGTGATGATTTCGTGTCAACAACACAGAATCGTTGATGGTGACTCACCAAACGCACTAACTCGTGCAGATTGACCCAGAATACTCGAGTATTCAGAATAATACTCGAGTGTTTTGCCCAGATTTTGAAAAATAATTATTTTATTTACTTTCCCTCCAAAACCTTTCCTATAATTGCTTCTAGGTCCCTACCCAGGGACTAATATGCAAAACTCCTATTTTATACATTATTATATTTATTAAATAATTTCACACACCTAAGCTAGTCACATGAACACATATTTTAATCAAAGATTAACATAGAAACCATTAATTATAATTAACATTTCATTAATCGGGGATTAAAATTTTCGGGTGTTACACTACTCCCCCACTTACAAGGAATTTCGTCCCCGAAATTCACTCATACAAACAAGTCAGGATTATCCTGACGCATCTTATCCTCTAATTCCCAAGATGATTCTATCACATCTCCACAAACCCAGACGACTTTGACCAGACGAATATCTTTCCTTCTAAGCTGTTTGATCCTTCGACCTTCAATGCGGACTGGCACAGCTTTGAAGGTTAGATTCTCATGAACTTCTAAGTCATCAGGTTGGATTCTAAGGACAATGGTGGGGTCATGGACATATCTCTTTAATTGAGACACATGAAATACATTATGGAGGTTAGCTAATGACGGAGGCAGGGCTAACTGATAAGCTACTGGGCCGACTCTTTTGAGGATTTGATAGGGACCAATAAACTTAGGTGATATTTTCTGGGTTTTTAAGGCTCTACTAACACCTTTGGTTGGTACTATTCTAATAAATACATGGTCTCCTTCGGCGAATTCTAAAGGTTTCCTTCTTCTATCAGCATAGCTTTTCTGCCTACTTTGAGCTGCCCTCATCTTTTCTTGTATCATCTTGATCTGTTCCGTGGTCTCTTGCACAAAATCTGGTCCAACTAGAGCACTCTCCCCCACTTGAAACCAGCATAACGGCGTCTAACACTTTCTCCCATACAAAGCTTTAAATGGTGCCATTCCAATGCTCGTATGGTAACTGTTGTTGTAAGTAAACTCCACGAGCGGCAACACCTGCTCCCAATTCCCTTGACCTTCCAAGACACAGGCTCGTAGAATGTCCTCCAATGACTGAATAGTCCTCTCCGTTTGGCCATCAGTCTGAGGATGGTATGCAGAACTCAGCTTCAATCTTGAACCCAAGGCTCTATGCAGATCTTCCCAAAACTTCGATATAAACCTCGGATCACGATCTGACACAATGCTTGATGGTACACCGTGCAGACGAACAACTTCTTTGATGTACAACTGGGTAAGCTTTTCCAACGAGTAGCGCATATTCACGGGAATGAAATGCGCTGACTTAGTTAAACGATCCACGATCACCCAGATGGCATCATGACCAGTAGATGTCTTTGGCAATCCTGACACAAAATCCATCGAGATACTATCCCATTTCCACACAGGAACTTCCAAGGAAAGTAACTCTCCTCCTGGCCTTTGATGTTCCACTTTCGCCTTTTGACACACCAAACAGCATGCCACATACTGAGCTACGTCTTTCTTCAAACCAGGCCACCAAAATAGCTTCTTTAAGTCCTGGTACATTTTGGTAGCTCCCGGATGCATACTCATCTTACTTTTATGTGCTTCATCCAGAATCATTCTTCTTACTTCCAAGTCAGCAGGGACACATATCCTTGTCTTAAAACGCAAAATTCCATCCTTCCCTTCTTGGAATTCCAATTCCTTGCCTTCTTCCATCCATTTCTTCTTTTCCATAAGCTTCTCATCCTTGTCTTGCAATTCCCGAATCCTTTGCAGAAACTCATTAGCAATCTGCAGCATCCCCATCTTGATACTTGTCGGCTCCACTTGCATCGTCAGACTCAAATCCCAGAACTCCTCTATCAGTACAGCTTCTCTGACCATCATTGCACAGATGTACATTGCCTTTCTACTCAATGCATCTGCCACAACATTGGCCTTCCCCGGATGGTAATGGAGCTCGAACTCATAATCTTTCAAAAACTCCATCCATCGACGCTGCCTCATATTCAACTCCTTTTGATCGAAGAGGTACTTTAAACTCTTATGGTCACTGAACACCCGGAACGTAGTGCCATAGAGATAGTGCCTCCAGATCTTTAATGCAAACATCACAGCTGCTAGCTCCAAATCATGAGCTGGATAGTTCATTTCATGAACTTTTAGCTGTCTCGAGGCATAGGCGACGACTTGCCCTTCTTGCATCAAAACGCACCCAAGGCCTTGTTTCGACGCGTCACAGTACACATCAAAGGTCTTCTGTGTATCAGGCAGAATCAATACCGAAGACGATGTCAACCTTTCCTTCAGTTCCCGAAAACTCCTTTCACACTTCTCATCCCAAAGGAATGGTTGATCTTTCCGAGTCAACTTCGTCAAAGGCAGTGCGATCTTCGAGAAACCTTCTATAAACCTTCTATAGTACCCAGCCAAACCAAGAAAGCTTCTCACCTCCGTGACCGACTTTGGTTGCTCCCATTGCAAAACCGAACTCACTTTCGTAGGATCCACGGCTATTCCTTTGTCTGAAATCACATGCCCCAAGAACTTAACCTCCTTCAGCTAGAACTCACATTTTGTAAGTTTGGCGTACAATTGCTTCTCCTTTTGGATGCTCAACACCATCCTCAAGTGTTCAGAATGCTCCTTCGGGCTCTTGGAATAAATAAGGATATCATCTATGAACACAACCACGAATGAATCTAAATAAGGTCTAAAGATTCGATTCATGTAGTCCATAAAGATAGCTGGTGCATTAGTCAATCCGAACGGCATCACAACATACTCATAATGCCCGTATCGGGATCGAAATGCAGTCTTAGAGATATCCTCTTCTCTAATCCTGATTTGATGGTATCCTGACCTCAAATCAATCTTGGAAAATACTGAAGCTCCACGAACTTGATCCATAAGATCATCTATCCTCGGCAACGGATACTTGTTCTTGATGGTGACCTTATTCAGCTGCCGGTAGTCAATGCACATCCTCATACTACCATCTTTCTTCTTGACAAACAAAATCGGAGCACCCCAAGGTGACACACTTGGTCGAATCATCTGCTTCTGTAGTAGTTCCTCGATCTGCTTCTTCATTTCTGCCGTTTTCGGTGGTGCCATTCTATAGGGAGCAATAGAAATGGGACCAGCTCCCGGAACTAGGTCGATACCGAATTCAATTTCTCTTCTTGGTGGCAGACCAGGGATCTCGTCAGTAAAAACTTCCGGAAAGTCTCTGACAATAGGGATCTCTTCCATTCTTGGACCATTTTCCTCCACCTTAGAGTTGAACAGGCACACGTAGCCGGAGGGTTTTGAATTTCTATAGGTCACTACTTTTCTATCACAATCAATGATTACTTGGTTTTGACTTAACTAGTCCTTTCCCAAGATCACATCTAGTTGTGCCAAGGGTAAGCAGATCAAATCTACTTTAGAGGTTTGTCCTAACACTTCTATACAACAGTTAAGACATGCTCTAGAAACAATTACAGGAGCATTGGTAGGGGTTTCTACTTTAAGAGTATAAGGCATTTCAGACATAATCAAGCCTAACTGGTTTACACATTCATACGAAATGAATGAATGCGTTGCACCAGAGTCAAACAAAACATGACAAAACTGACAATTAAGCAAGTATTTACCTTGCACCAGATCAGAAGACCGACTTGCTTCCACACCACTAAGGGTGAAAACTCTTCCTTGAGCCATAGGTCTATCAACAGTTCCCCTTGAGTTGGCTTTGGCCGGTTCCTTGCAGTCCCTTGCAAAATGCCCCGACTTCCCAAAGTTAAAGCAACCACTTGTCCCCCAACACACACGGCCATAGTGATTGCGCTTGCACTTGTCGCAGAATGGAGCCTCACTCCGATAATTCCTTCCCTCAGAACCACCAGCTTTGCCCTTGCCTTTCCCTCTACGATCATATAGACCCTTGCCTCGATTGTTGAAACCCTTACGTCTTTGTGGTCCATAGCCCTGATTGTCCTTCTTTTCCAAGACTTGCACCTCCTCAGCCTTTGTATCATCTTCATACATCCTACACATATCCACAAGTGCAGGAAAGCTTTGAATCCGCTGGTAGCTGAAAATCGACTTTAACTTCGGCCTCAAGCCCCCTTCAAACTTAATGCATTTACTCCTCTCATCTGGATTGTTCTGATAGTATGGAGAGTACTTCATCAGTTCCTCGAACTTAGCTGCGTACTCACCCACACTCATGTTCCCTTGCTTCAGCTGCAAGAACTCCACTTCCTTCTTCCTTCTCAAGTCCTCAGGGAAATACTTTTGGAGAAACTTCTCCATGAATACTCCCCAACTTACATCCCTTCCTTCATATTGCAGAAGCTGCATCGTGTGATTCCACCAATTCTCAGCTTCATCCTCTAACATATAAGTTGCGTATGCCACCTTTTGAGCATCCGAACACTCCAACGTCCTCAAAATCTTGTCCATAGTGTGAATCCACTTATTTTCTTCTTCCGGCTTAAATCCTCCTTCGAACTTTGGCGGATTGCAACTCCTAAAATCAGCCAAAGTCTTCGCCTCAGCGTTACCCACATTACACTAATGAGGCGGGTTAACCGGTTGAGATGGTTGCTGAGACTGCCGTTGCATCGCTTCCAACACCGTGGTGATTCGTTCTAGCATCGCGTTGGTGTGATTTTGGTTTCTAGTTGCCATATTAGACCTGCGCTATGGGCTTATGGTCACATATGTTGAACTAAAGAAACTTCCATTACACTACCTATACTACGACTCTATCTTAAACTTCTAAATTTACAATCAATTGCGTCTTGTAATCAAAAGAGACAAGATACAAACAAATCAAGGGTATTTAAACCTCAACAAGCAAAAATAATAACATTCAAAGTAATATAAATGCTTTGGAGATACCTGCTTGATGTTGATGACTACCTTTCTGAACTACTTCCACTACTACAGGATCTGACTTTTGCTCTGATACCACTCAGTGTGACACCCTTCCGAATTACCCCAAATATAATATAGTATTTAAGCTATTATATTGGATGATATATGGACTTGTGAGTGTTAAGAAAATAACTGAAATAAAATTTTCTTTTAAAGCGGGTGCACAAATCGTCATTTGGAATTCTTGGAGAATAAGCTCTAAACCATTTCAAAACATTTGTATCGAGTTCGGCGATCTCTAAAACCTTTTCACAAATAGGGTAACATTCGCTCTTTGGAAGCATCTTTGTATCATACAAGTAAGTAAAGTTACCCATGCTTTGTTCGATAAGACTGATACCATCAAATAATATTTATAGTCGAGCTCTTAAATAGATTAAATCAGAGTAAGCGGAAATTATTGGACTATGCAACTGATAGTAATATAAACATAGGTTTTATATATATAATAAGAGTCATAATACATAGTCCCATCATGATAGTCTCCAAGACCCAGAAGTACAAGTCCATATAAACAGATCTACATCACAGTGTAACTACAGCCCTAGAGTATTCCCAAAAGTATATCTACAATATATACATAACCAAAACATAAACTCCAGGAGTAGTCACGTAGATCTGGCAGCATCAGATGTAGTAGTAGCAGTAGCAGTCTCCCAAAAGTAAAAGTAGTAGCATCATCATCATCACAGCAGCAGCAAAGAATCTTCCACAGCCTCCACAACATCTGATCCTCGGATCCTCATCATATACCCTATACACATACCTAAGGATCATCGTCCCTCCAATCACTCCCAGTAGAATGCACGACAGGCTCGCTCCCACTCTCGTCCTCCACCGGATCCTCCTCGATCTCATCCGAGGGAGAGTGTTCCCTACCACTGGGAACCGGGTCAGGTGATGGTGAAACCCTGACTGGGCTCCTCGGATCAGAAGGGGGAGTCTCCTCGCGGATGACTCTCGAGGAAAAAGGGTGAGAGCGGGTAGGTCGAAAACGAAAACTATGATAAGAGCGAGCTGGTCGCGTGGGAGGTGGTCCATGGTAAGTGTAAAACGGGGGTACATGCATAGTGTATATGATGGGAATCCTAAATCTACGAGGACGGAATCGGATCAACGGGTTCGGGTGGTAGAAGGTAACCTCTACCTCTCCCTCGAACACCGCACGATGGTCCTCATAGATCCATGTGCCACTAGGAAGTGGCCGGATCTCGATGCAAGCAATGTAACGAGACATCACCTACAAGGGCATAGGGGTAAGCAATTCTATACACATAATCAACAGAGAATAAATTGTGCAATATGAGTATGTAAATATGCATCAATTAACAACAATCACATATATCACTTAGCAGTTAATTAATGCACATAGGATGCTCACACTTATTCCATTTATCACAATTAATTTAGATGAGTGGCATGATGCATGACTTTAGCTCTCAAGCCTATCTCCATCATACTATGTCACTCTCTGACGTCCATCCCTGACAACCCAGCACTCAACAGTGCGTTGTATTCCTAGGTATACAACAATTCGTACATTCACCTAGAATGTAAACGACAAGCTTGGAATCCATGCCACCCGAGCATATCCCGTCATCCAAACGGACCGTCATCCAAACGGTATAACCATATCGGCATCCTCTCAGCCGACCACGCCAACGACGTGTCATCAAGCAAGCGTATTGGCACTCCCAGAGGCCCTCCACATGTTTACCAAAACATGATATACGTCCTACCATCCAAACTCCAGAATGAATGCATTTTATCTTTTGGACTTAGGGGAAGTTGATTAATACTTTACAGGCCACCTAGGCTTATTTCTTTATCAAAAAGGACCGTCACCAAACGATCTATTTGTATTAATCAATTTCTCTAAGTCTTGATCCCTTGAACTATTATTAGTAATTCCTTAATTAATTAAGTCAGAATTGAAAATGGTGTTTTCAGGTTCTAGGTAATTTACTCGAGTAAAATTCAGTACACTCGAGTATTCATTAACTTTTCCAGATTACTCGAGTATTCTTAAAGTACTCGAGTGTTCATGACTTTCTGAGGATTTGGGTTTCAATTTCAATAAATTACTCGAGTAGTCCATAGGTTACTTGAGTGTTCATCCTGATTTCCAGAATACTCGAGTGACCCTGAATGACTCGAGTGGTTGGCCTTAACTTGTCCTCAGGTCATGCTCGATACTCGAGTAGTAGACACAATACTCGAGTGTTCTAACTTCATTTACATTGTTTTTCAAACGTTTTACTCGAGTACCCTGTATATTACTCGAGTGTTTCGCAGCAGTTTACACTGAAAACTTAGTTTTATCATACCAATTTCATTTCTACTCATTTCCAGTCCATTCCAAGGATCAACAGAGCACACATAACATAATTTGAACATGTTACAACATTCATTTCATATCAAAACACAGATTTGACAGAGGATTCAACAATTATGCATAAAATACACATTTTAACAACTCAACACCTCAAATTGCATAATAAGCACAATACTCATGAAGTAAAGTTCATTTAAGCTTGCATGCATGATTTAGAACTTGCTCAACACAATTTTAGAGCATGGATTGGTCTCCAAACCAAAGTTCCTATTCAATCTAAGCCCTTAGAGCCTCTTGGTGGCTCTCTAACACAATTTATGGAATTTAATCTCTATCTAGTGAATATAATTAC
Source organism: Crotalaria pallida (assembly GCA_037953625.1). Classification (NCBI taxonomy): domain Eukaryota; kingdom Viridiplantae; phylum Streptophyta; class Magnoliopsida; order Fabales; family Fabaceae; genus Crotalaria; species Crotalaria pallida. The sequence continues at coordinate 34,913,936 of CM075653.1, forward strand.
TTCCCCTTACCTCTCAGACGTGAATCAACCAAGAATTGACAAGAACAAAGCTCCAAACTTCTCAGACCAACTTCAAGCATCACATGCAGAGCATTTTGAGTGCAACACCAAAGTGGAATTGGTTTACACATGAAACAGAGAATAGAATTCGGGAAATTAGATTTTCTAGACTCTATACAACATGAACTCACTAAATAAACTGAATTTGAGACTCAAGAATTCGTGAGCTTACCAGAATCAATGATCAAAGTAAGCTCCCAGACCAAGGCTTGACAGAAACAGCTTCACTTCAACTCCTTGAATCTTCCACCACACTCACTCAATCCTCTCGATTTTGGTGTTTATACAAAGATCGAGATGTGAGCTTTGTATTCGTGTATAGTTTATGACTCGAATCGAAACAGAGAGGGAGAATCGATCGTTTGAACTCAGGAACCCTAACTAAAGCAACACACTCCAATTTGACCAAGAACCTCAACAATCTGGTGTTGCTGAGCTTAAATAGAGTGGGGAAACACTCATGCAGGTCGACACGACTACTATGGTGGTGGCAAGGTGATGGTTTCGTGTCAACAACACGGAATCGTTGATGGTGACTCACCAAACGCACTAACTCGTGCAGATTGACCCAGAATACTCGAGTATTCAGAATAATACTCGAGTGTTTTGCCCAGATTTTGAAAAATAATTATTTTATTTACTTTCCCTCCTATAATTGCTTCTAGGTCCCTACCCAGGGACTAATATGCAAAACTCCTATTTTATACATTATTATATTTATTAAATAATTTCACACACCTAAGCTAGTCACATGAACACATATTTTAATCAAAGATTAACTTTGAAACCATTAATTATAATTAAATTATAATTAACATTTCATTAATCGGGGATTAAAATTTTGGGGTGTTACATTTTAGTTCCCTTAGTTTTTGAGGGTTATTAAACCCTCTCACATTCCAAGTTAAGATATTATCCATTGGCCTTAGAGGCCAAATCTTTAATCACAATCCCCTTATTCTCACCTTGTCTTTTCTGAGCTTTACTTCTTGTTGAAACTGGAACCCAAGGTTCTGCATTCTCAGAATCTGAATCAACAGGATCACTCTCAACTAGTATACCCTTACCTTTATCTTGCACCTTAGCAATTGCACACTCTTTAGGAGCAGTTAAACTCTGTGGATTAGTAGAATCTGCAACAAAGGAAGAGGATTGCTGACTATTCTCACCATTAGCTTGATTGATAGCATTCTCCACAGCCTTCACATCATTTGATCTTAAACAGTCATCAATCTTTTCAATATCCTCCCTAGAAGGCTTCTTCTTCTCCACCCACTTCTGAGTAACATTACTCCTACACATCTTAGAGTCATGACCATACTTTGAGCATTTGGCACAAAGTACTGGTTTCCACTCATAAGTCACCCTCTGATTCACCACATTTCCCTTCTCATCTTCAAAGAAGATCTCCTCAGGAAGAGTATTAGGATTCACTTCAATTAGAATCCTTGCATAGTTAAGTCTGTTCCTCTCCTTGGTAACCTTGTCAACCATTATTGGAGTGCCAACCAGACTAGCAATCTTGCTCAAAGCTGATTGACTCCAAAATTTAGGACTAAGATTGGGCAATTGAATCCAAACAGGAAACCTGTCCAGATGATCCTTCACTCCTGTCCTCCCAGTCCATGGTCCCAGTATAATTGGCTTTTTATCAAAGTGATAAATTCCAATTTCTAGGACCTCATTCCTTGCCTCCATTGTATTGAATCTCACAACCATAGAGCCTTCATTTGTCATAAGGATTTTATCAATGCCCAAATGACCCCAAACCTTCTTAATGTACCCACTGAAAACAGAGTAAGGTGGTCTAGCCCCCAACACATAGCACACTATTGCATTCTGCCAGAAAAGTAGTTCATTCTCCACATCCTCCACAACTATTTTAGTAATAGCCTGGCCTTCCTTGAGAACTGGTTCAACAAAATTTATCTTTTCCCCTGCATTCCTCAATTTAGAGATATCAAAGTTTGCCCAGACCGAATGAATAGGCTGATTCTCCTGGGTACTTGATTTTGGCACAGACTCTAATTGATTTGTTTGATGTTTATTAATACCTTCACCTTGTTTTTCACTTTGTTCCACAGGAATCTTACTCTGCACCCTCTGCCGAAGGAGATCAATGCTATGCAATAGTTCTGCAGCTTTCTTGGGAGTCAAGCTATCAATATCCTCAAGCGCCTCTTCATCCAAAAGGCTCAACTCCATCGACGATGAACCTTCAGACCGCTTCTCTGCGTTTGGAGCTTTCTTGGTAGAAGAAGTAGGGGTTTTCGGGGGTCTTCCCCTCTTCATAGCCATGACGACACACGGTGAGCACCGTGAAGGAGGAGAGAGAAGAGAGAAAACAAGGATTAGGGTTTTTTTCCTTTCTTGAGTTTATGTGTGATCCAATTGTAACCGCCTTGATTTAATAAGTTACGTTAATAAAAGTAGCTTATAATTTTAATTGACATAACTAATTGACAAGCTAATAACTAAAAATTTATACATTAATTGATATTTAAGTTAATACATGTAAAATAACCAAAATTACATATATAGAGGCTTAAATAAGTTTTGGATCCCTTTTGATAGGGTTGATTATGCACATGGTTGACATGTGTTAATCAGTGGTGCAGTTAGCTAGGACATGGGAACGCTCAAGTGATGAGATACCATTAGCCACAACATCACATACCAACTAAAACTAGCTTAGGAAAATTAATTTAAAATTGTGGAACTTTACGATGAATAAATTAGAAAAAAAGTTTTCTAGGAACTAATCATAAATTTAGTCATATTTACTGGGAGCAAAAACTTATATAAGCATATGTTAAATAAAAAAATATAAAATTAATGAGCGGGTAACCTTTTTTTCTTTGTGCTTATATTAACGAAATACTTGAAGTGTTATGAAGGTTGTCAATTTTAGGAACCAATGAGAAAAAATTCAACAAAGCTTAATTTATAAGAAAATTTACTTCCACTAGGTTGTAAAATATAAGTTTTTATGTTAATAGATCATTTAAATAACCTCCTTAAAATAACACCTCTACTTCCTTTTTTTTTAAAATAAAAACCAACTTAAGTAGCTTATAAGCTAACTAATCGGCTTATTAAAGACTCTTTGTGGCTAATAAAATTAAACTTTTTATAAAGTTTACTCTTATATATATATATATATATATATATATCAGGTAATAACATATTTAATCAAAATTTATTTCTTACTCAATAAGGTAAATCACAGTCTTAACTTTCAACTCCTAACTTTGAGATTCATCTAAACAGAGTCTTAACTAATAATTATCTTGCTAAAAATAATATATATAGTTTTATAATATTGTTCTCGTTTAGAATATTTCCATCGCATGGGAAGCAAAATGCTAGATCACCAAGAAATAAAATTATTTTCATGATGGTAGAATTAGCTAATCAAAAAATTACTCAATGCATTATTTGTAAATAAAGCTCAAATGTTACATTGTATAAACAAGTATAATATGATATTTAAAAAACTCATTAAGTATATAGTTATAAGATTTTTTCACTATTATCACTATTGTATCAAAATTTATATCATGAGTAAATACCATTTAAATCTAAAAAATGGAAGTGATGACAATCATTTTATATAATACCTAAAAAAATTAAATAAAAACACTCATATTAACATAAAACTATAATTATAAATTAAGAAAAGTTCATACAAACATCTTAAACTTTATGCCATTTGAAAATATGCACCACAGATTAATTTTTGTGCTAACCTGTCTTTAAAATATAATTATTAAGGACTAATTCGAAAAAATCAAAAATATCTACAAACAGTACTATAAAGTCTATCCCATTCATTTTCCTCTTCTTTGCCGTCATGGGCTTCTCTAAAACACCCCAATTTTCTCCAAACTTAATTTGGTTAAATAAGGAACTTCATGCAATGTTTATGTGCTTGGAGTGAATCATTGAAATTATGATCGAATCATGAATTTCAAATTGATATTTTTAGTCAAATTAAAATAAGTTTTGGTTTGTGGAGCTTTGTTACGAAAAACTATAGTTCCCTTTTAAAGATGCAAAACTTTATTTTTAAGCCTTTATGTAGGTATGAGAGTCGTAAAAAATATTTTGATCTCATATGTATCATATTAAATGTCTTATAACCATTCTTAAATATTTTCATAATATTTTGAGAAATTTTTGAATTTATTTATAGTTTGTAATCACTTAAAGCTAGCATCACTTAACATCATATTTTTGGTGTTTTAAATTAGTTTTTCGAAATTCATTTTAAATATGGACTTGTGATCAAGGAAAACTATTCAACATATGGTTTTGAGACATTTTAAGTAGAAAATTAAATTTTACTAGCACATAAGTTATAAAAAAAGTTCTATGAATTTGAATTTAACTAATTTTTTTTTTGTTTTTAATTCGAATAGAACGATTCACGAAATGATATTTTGGTAACTTAGTTTGCTCTATCCTAATTTTATCTTTAAAGACTAACTGCCTCCAAAAGAGTGATTTGGATTTCCATCAAATTTGAAATGATGTTGATGTTAGAATAATTTCATTCTCATGAAAATCCCAATTCCCACATTGCTCATCCCATGTTAACCATAATCCTTTATATTCTATTATTTGTATTACTCAAGCAAAAATCTGATTGGGGTTTTTGTTGCGGTCATGTTGAGCCCAATAACCACATGTGCTAGCACGTGCCCCACCGTCATTAATTTGTTCTTTCGTGTGGGGTAAAGGGTGGACGGATCCTTTTTTCTTACCACATTTTTAGCGCATAGCCATTATAGATTAATGACGCCATAATTTAGTCATTTCTAGGTTAATGAATTAGTTGTTTTTGGGTTAATGGTTGAAATGATTTCCTGGGTTAATGAGCCATAACTTTTGTGGCTGCTGCAAATGTTATGGCTGTGGCAATGAAAGGCAATCATTTTTAGACATATATACACAGAAAACGAAAACAGGTAGCCTTTCTTCTTTCTTTCCTTCCTTCCATTAGCAACTTAACCCTGTGAGATTCAAAGTTCCTTACCTTGAGTGCACAAGTTAGAGTACTATTGTGTTAACCTTGGGAGGTAGTGTAACATCCCTGGCAGGCAAATGGATTGCAACTGTCCCCACATACCAACACGAGTCTTTTCAGCGTGCTTTGTCCTCACTCGCACACATCCCGGGAAAACTTCCTAGGAGGTCACCCATCCCAGAATTACCCCATATCAAGCACGCTTAACCATGGAGTTCTTATGTGATGGGCTACCGAAAAGAAGATGCATCTTGTTGATATGGGTAGTACTAATCAATTCATTTAAGCCTTCTTGTACTGTGTAGTCCCATTCCTACACAGTCTCAGGATCACCCTCTCATTCCGGTGTGTCGGTTCATCCATGTACCCCTCCCTTAGAAGCCTGCCAGGAGCCGCTCCTTGTCCGTGCCTCTTTGCACCGGCGATCACTCCCCGCCCTCATCAGCCCGGGGTCTTACATGCCCACCAGCTTCCGCCTGGTTCGTCCCCGAACCACACCGTACTGGGAGAGGAGCCGCTCTGATACCATTTTGTAACATCCCTGGCAGGCAAATGGATTGCAACTGTCCCCACATACCAACACGAGTCTTTTCAGCATGCTTTGTCCTCACTCGCACACTTCCCGGGAAAACTTCCCAGGAGGTCACCCATCCTAGAATTACCCCATGTCAAGCACGCTTAACCATGGAGTTCTTATGTGATGGGTTACCGAAAAGAAGATGCATTTTGTTGATATGGGTAGTACTAATCAATTCATTTAAGCCTTCTTGTACTGCGTAGTCCCATTCCTACACAGTCTCAGGATCACCCTCTCATTCCGGTGTGTCGGTTCATCCATGTACCCCTCCCTTAGAAGCCTGCCAGGAGCCGCTCCTTGTCCGTGCCTCTTTGCACCGGCGATCACTCCCCGCCCTCATCAGCCCGGGGTCTTACATGCCCACCAGCTTCCGCCTGGTTCGTCCCCGAACCACACCGTACTGGGAGAGGAGCCGCTCTGATACCATTTTGTAACATCCCTGGCAGGCAAATGGATTGCAACTGTCCCCACATACCAACACGAGTCTTTTCAGCGTGCTTTGTCCTCACTCGCACACTTCCCGGGAAAACTTCCCAGGAGGTCACCCATCCCAGAATTACCCCATGTCAAGCACGCTTAACCATGGAGTTCTTATGTGATGGGCTACCGAAAAGAAGATGCATTTTGTTGATATGGGTAGTACTAATCAATTCATTTAAGCCTTCCTGTACTGCGTAGTCCCATTCCTACACAGTCTCAGGATCACCCTCTCATTCCGGTGTGTCGGTTCATCCATGTACCCCTCCCTTAGAAGCCTGCCAGGAGCCGCTCCTTGTCCGTGCCTCTTTGCACCGGCGATCACTCCCCGCCCTCATCAGCCCGGGTCTTACATGAAAAATGTAACACCTAAGTTTATTTACCCTTTTTATACCCTTAATTAAAAATAGCGACTTGAAAATTTCTTTTTTAACTTATGAATTGATTAGGAAAAACTCTTAGTTACTTTTAATTCATAAGAAAATCTCCCGTCAAACGGACAGAGTTTCGTTTGTTTTTAGGACTTTTCCCAAAATTCCTGTTCTCCTGCAATCTGATAAATAACACATTTTCAAATAGCAAAGCCAGCAGGGCTATTCACATATATTACAGTTTGTGCAACTTCGTGCAAGCATCAGAAAAGTCAGTTTAAGACATCAGAGTTAAAAGCATCAGAGTTAGCGGAAAATAAACAAGTTAGGAAAATAGTTTTTCCCCAAAATAGACCCCTTTCCCAAAAGGAGTCGTCCTGGGCCCCCAAAAGCTATTTACATTTATACATAACAAAAAAATGATTCACATCATCGGGCCTAGGACATCCTCATGTCCTACATGACTAAAGGTAACCTACTCTCCCTGGGAGGGAGAGTACTCCTGCTCGGCCTGATCTTGTGCAAACTCTTCCTCAATACGTGTGGAGATAGTAAGGAGTGAGTATTACACATAAAATGGGGAGGCAGTTTCCAATTAAGACTTAATGTAACACTAAGCCATACACATATAACAATTCAATCACAACATAATGAGAGTCAATGTATCACAATTCATTTTCAAGTATTCATTAGTTTCTCAAATCGATTTTATTTAACATTTTCTTAAGTCTTTCATTCCATGTATTTTAAACATATTCATATTCTTTTCAATCTGTCCCTGGTCACGACCTACTGCGTCTGTACTCCTGTGCACTCACGACTTACTGCGTCCGGGTGTGTTTCTCAATCCCCTGGTCACGACCTACTGCGTTCGCACCCCTGTGCGATAACGACTTACTGCGTCCGGGTATAATACAATCTCCCTTGGTCACGACCTACTGCGTTCGCACCCCCGTGCGATAACGACTTACTGCGTCCGGGTATAATACTATCTCCCCTGGCTGAGCCTGGTTGTAATTCATTCTCCCCTGGCTGAGCCTGGGTGTAATTCATTCTCCCCTGGCTGAGCCTGGGTGTAATTCATTTTGTTCTTTTATCATTATCAATTCTTTAGCACTTTCCATTACTCAAAATTAATCACCACTTTACTCATTTCCACTATCCAATTATCACAATTATATTTTATAACTTAATTAGCCCAATTCAACATAATATCATATCTCAATTCATTTAACAACATATGCATCTAAGTCATCAATCATCACCAAATAACAAATGAGACATATCATCATCAAAATAATTTCCATAAGTCATAGATTCTAGGTTAACAATTATTCCATATCATATCAATCCTAAACTACCACAAAAATCTTAGTACCCATTATATGCATATTGTAAACTAAACCCCAGAGTAAGGTAATACTCACTATAACCCACTCCTTACCTTAAATTAGCAAAGAGTAAATAGAACCTTAGTGAGCCCTAGCTCAAAACCATGGAAACTTTGAACTTCCTAAGTCTAGCTTGCCACCTCAATAAGGAAATGATGAAGTGATCCTTGTCTTTGCCTTGGTTTGAGTTGGAAGGCATAAAGCAAAGCTCCTACATGACCATGGATGCAAGAACCCTAAGGGTTTTAGAACAAAATTCATGAACTAAGGAGAGTTTGAATGAAAAGAAAAATAACTCATGGCATGAAGCTTACTTACCCCAATCAATGGTGGAAATTTGAAAACCAAGAAGAGAAGGGAGGGAGTAACTCGTGTGAGCCAAAGAGGAAGAGGAATGAACTTCAAACAAAATCCATGGAGCAAGCTTGATGAGTTTTGGTTGATTTTGGGTTGAGGTGCCCAAGAATCAAATGTGTATGGTGGATTGATGATGGAAATGTGATGGAGATGGAGAGAACTTGATGAAGTTGATGGAGTTGTTGGGGTGATGAAAGGTGGTGGAGTGTTTTTGTTTTTGGGGTGTTTAATTCATGCCTTAAGCTGGGGAGATCGTGTGGCTGAGAAGGGCCATCTTGGCCCCCAAGTCAAAATCGGAGCACCAGATCAAATCTGGTCTGCGCCACTCGCTTGGGCGAGTTTTTACTCGCTTGGACGAGCTTAAGCACCAGCTGGTGCTGCTGGTGCACCAGAATTGGAAATGGTGCGGTCAGGGAGAAATTTGGCGCGCCAACACGCGAATCTGGTGCGCTGGTGTGGTGTCGCGCTCGCCTGGGCACACGGTTGGCTGGCCTGGGCGGTTTTTCCCCTGGCTTGGTGCACCATGAACAGTGCACCAGCCTGGGCGCATGGCTGGTGCGCCTGGGCGAGAATCAGGGTTTTCAACCTTTGATTCACCGTAACTTTTTCGTTAACCGTCGAATCGGGTCCAAATTTTTTGACATGCTTCTTCACCCCATAAACATCACATCCAACGGTGGAATTTATTTTCTTAAAATCCTATAATAAATTTCTAATTTTCTCTTTTCGGTCGATTTCTAATATCAAAACGCCGATTTAACTACCGATTTCGCTTATTTGACTTTGCCCAAAGCCACAACTGCCTTCTATACAACCCCTAGGACTTATAATCACCACTCACTGTAAGATCCATGAAGAATGTTTTGATAAATGCCAAAAGGTTTTGAACAAGCTACAAATGTGTTGATCAAGTTCAAGCTCAACAAGCAACAACAAACATCAAGTTATGAAGAGAGAACCAACTTATGAAGACTTAGTTTGGTAGTTTATGTTTTATTGTTTTATCTTTTGCCTCACAAGTCTTTTAGTTTATGAGTTTGGGTAGAGTTTATTAGAGGGTAGTGAATCTCTTTTGATTGCATGATTATATCATATTTTGAGTATTCACTTTGTCTAAAATCAATAGGTGGCTTAAAGGTTTTAAAGAAAAGGTTTAGTTTTTGAGAAAACAAGTTTTTAGTGATTTTTATGCTGATTACTCGAGTAACACATATTTCACTCGAGTAAAATTTATCAAGCTTGCGGCTCACTCGAGTAACACTCATTTCACTCGAGTAAAATGTTTTCAGCTTTCGGCTTACTCGAGTAACACTCATTTCACTCGAGTAACTCGATCAGATATGGTTTTTTAAATACGTTTTTCACTTCTCAAAAGCCATTCTAAGTGCTCCAACTTTTGGGTATTCTATATAAACCTTTTCCTAATCATTTCTATCAACTAGAATCATTTTGATACACAATTTTACAAAGAATCAAAGCCACACTATTCTCTCTCACTCTCTCAAGATCAAAGCTTTAACTTTTACATTCTTTGATCAAGAACCTTGAATCTCTCATGTTGATATTTCATAGCTTTTGAAAGAGATTCATAGGATTGTTATTTTGTTTTCATTTGAGTTGTAATCTTTGCAAAAGGCAAGCTATCTACAACAAAGGAAGACTTGATTTTGTGAATCAAGCAAAGTTTCATTGGAAGCCTTGGTGAGGCATTTCATCAAGCACTTGGAAGCCTTGTTGAAGAACAAGCATTTGGAAGTCTTGGGAGTGAAGCAAGCAATTGGAAGTCTTGTTGTGGGGTATCGGCAAGCAAGAGAAGAGGTTAGATTAGATATCAATAGGGTTACAAGGCAAGGGTGTGGTATCTCTTGTAGGCTAGCAAGAAGGAAGTCTTGTGAGGCATTTACTTGTAATTTGAGAAACTCTAATTCCTCATAGTGAAGAATCTCTCTTGGTTGAAGAGGGGACTGGAGTAGCTTTCAAGTGGATGAAAGTGAACCAGGATAAATCACTGTGTCGTATCTCTAAACTCTCTACTCTTTACAATTCTTGTTATTAATTGTGTTCTTGATTGAAAACCTAGAAAAAGTGATTTTTCTATATTTGATTGAATTGAATCTTTATTGTTCAAATTAATTTGAGGAAAATCATTATCATAACTAGGTGAATCAATAAGAATATTGGTGTTGATTTTTTCCGCTTAATCTCTGATATAATATTTGTTAATTGATTGATTTTCATTGTTTTTAATCGTTTAGATTTGTTTCTTGCGAAAATCTTTCAAAGTTTCTATAACACCTATTCAACCCCCCCTTCTAGGTGTTCTCCTAGTTCTCCTAGTTGTTTCAACCACCGAGTGTAGTTTTCCAACAATTGGTATCAGAGCTCGGTCGAAAGACACGAGCATAGAGCTTTTTCGTTAAGATCCTTGAGAAACTACAATGGGTTCTACGAATCCTTTTGGTGGTGAAGGTGCTTCAATAAATCGCCCTCCTATGTTTGGTGGAGAGGGTTATGGTTATTGGAAAATTAGGATGAGAATCTTTATAGAAGCTATAGATGTGAACATTTGGGAAGCCATTGAAAATGGTCCTTATATTCCCTCAAAAGATGTAGAAGGTGTGCTTACACTTACTCCCAAAGATAAGTGGACCGATGATGATAAAAGGAAAATTCAATATGATTTAAAAGCAAAGAATATCATCACCTCCGCTCTATCTTATGATGAGTTCTTTAGAGTCTCCCAATGTCGTGATGCCAAAGAAATGTGGGACACCTTGCAAGTCACACATGAAGGCACTAGTGAAGTTAGGCGTGCTAGATTAAATTCTTTGATGCATGAATATGAATTGTTTCGTATGTTGCCTAATGAATCTATATGTTTTATGCAAAAACGTTTTACTCATATTGTTAATCATCTCATTGCTCTTGGTAAAACTTTCGTGAATTGTGAACTTGTTAACAAAGTTTTAAGATGTCTAAGTAGGGAATGGCAACCTAAGGTTACCGCAATAGTTGAATCAAAGGACTTGGACACCATGGACTTAGCAACACTTTTCGGAAAGCTACAAGAACATGAAATGGAGCTTGGACGTTTGCAAATGCATGAAGAGTCGGACAAGAACAAAGAGAGAAAAGGAATTGCTCTTAAAGCTCAAAGGTCATATAAAAAGGAAGAGAGTTCCGATGATGATGATGATGATAATGAAGATTCCGATTCGGACATTGATGAAGAGGAGATGAAGCTTCTACTAAGAAAGTTCAATAAAATTCTAAGGAGAAAAGGAAGGTTGAACAAGGACAAAAGTAAAGAGAAGGATCCCTCACACTACAAGACCAAGACTTTAAAAGAAGGTATAGTTTGCCATGAATGTGGAAAGCCCGGTCATCTCAAGTACTCATGCTCTAAGTATCTCAAGAAGAAGGAGAAAGAGAAGAAAAATGCAAAACACAAAAGGGCATACATAGTTTGGAATAGTGATGATGAACAAGACAAGAAAAGCACAACTAGTAGTTCTTCGGATGATGAACATGCCGCTTGTCTCAACTTGATAGCTCAAGTACATGAAGAGGAAAGCTCAAATGATGAATCAAGTGAGGAAAGTGACGAAAGCGATGTAAGTCTTACTAAATCCGAAATTTCTTCAAATTATGAAATGTTATATAATGCTTATGAAGAAATGCATAAACAATTTAAGAAACTAGCTTTGAAAAACATTGAAAGGAAGAAGCTCATTTTGAAACATCAACAAGAGATTTTAGAACTTCAAAAACAAGTTGATGAGCTTAATCTTCAAAATGAAACTCTTGATCTTATATATGCTAGTTCTTCTTGTGATTGTGCTAGTAGATTGAATATTGTGGTTGATTGTGAGAATTGCAAGTTGCTTAAGGATGAAAATGCTATTTTGAAAAATAAGCTTGCAAGTTTCACAAATGGTGATATTAGATTGCGCACATTGTTAAATTTTCAAAGAGAAAATTCAAACAAGTTTGGTTTGGGTTATACTAATGCTAAGAGTAAATCTCATAGAAATGTTGTTGATTTTTCTGAAGTTAATTTTTCAAATGCACCAACATGTTTCTATTGTGGTACTCATGGACATACTTCAAATGTGTGTTATATTAAAGTGCATGGTATACCTAAAGGAGATTTGTTTGGATGAAAAAGGGTGAGAGTCCCTACACTAACAAAAATGGATCCAAAACCATTTGGATACCAAAAAGCAAAGCATGATTTTTTTTTTTGTAGGTATGATTGAAGAGCAAAAGGACTTTCATGTGTTATTCATTCATTTGCTTCTTCAATTGGTATCAAGAAGAAAATCCTACAAATTGGTAACATTTGATATTATACAATTGGTATTTTCAATTTGATATTATTGGATATTGCTCATAGTTCTCTCAATTGGTATTATTTCTTATAATGTGATATTGTTTATACTATTGAGAAAATACTATTGGTATCAAATTCTTACAATTGTTTTACAATTAGTATCATGTTATTGGTATACAATTTGTTATAATTGATATCATTGAGTAATCATTAGATGATTATCATGCTTTTGGTTGTTATATCTCATTAATTTCTCTATTTTGGCTTAGATCTTATATTTCACTTGGTATATATTTCTTTTTGATAATGCCGGGAGAAATATGATGTTTTGAAAAAGAGGAGATTTGTATTTGAAAGATTTTAAAAAGGGGAGAAATATTATTATTTTGGGGAGAAATAAAATAGTATGTTTGGAGAAAGGTTGTTTTGTTGTTTTTATGTAGGTTGAGCAAAGTTGTTGAAGATAGGGGGAGAATCAAGCTTAACTCAATTGGATTTCAAATGTCAAAAGCATTAATTGAGGGGGAGCAAGAGTCTCAACAAGTGATCAAATGGTTCAAGCATCAACAACTTCAATGAACTTCAAATAATTTCAAAACATGTTTGTCATTTTCAAAAAGGGGGAGATTGTAAGATCCATGAAGAATGTTTTGATAAATGCCAAAAGGTTTTGAACAAGCTACAAATGTGTTGATCAAGTTCAAGCTCAACAAGCAACAACAAACATCAAGTTATGAAGAGAGAACCAACTTATGAAGACTTAGTTTGGTAGTTTATGTTTTATTGTTTTATCTTTTGCCTCACAAGTCTTTTAGTTTATGAGTTTGGGTAGAGTTTATTAGAGGGTAGTGAATCTATTTTGATTGCATGATTATATCATATTTTGAGTATTCACTTTGTCTAAAATCAATAGGTGGCTTAAAGGTTTTAAAGAAAAGGTTTAGTTTTTGAGAAAACAAGTTTTTAGTGATTTTTATGCTGATTACTCGAGTAACACATATTTCACTCGAGTAAAATTTATCAAGCTTGCGGCTCACTCGAGTAACACTCATTTCACTCGAGTAAAATGTTTTCAGCTTTCGGCTTACTCGAGTAACACTCATTTCACTCGAGTAACTCGATCAGATATGGTTTTTTAAATACGTTTTTCACTTCTCAAAAGCCATTCTAAGTGCTCCAACTTTTGGGTATTCTATATAAACCTTTTCCTAATCATTTCTATCAACTAGAATCATTTTGATACACAATTTTACAAAGAATCAAAGCCACACTATTCTCTCTCACTCTCTCAAGATCAAAGCTTTAACTTTTACATTCTTTGATCAAGAACCTTGAATCTCTCATGTTGATATTTCATAGCTTTTGAAAGAGATTCATAGGATTGTTATTTTGTTTTCATTTGAGTTGTAATCTTTGCAAAAGGCAAGCTATCTACAACAAAGGAAGACTTGATTTTGTGAATCGAGCAAAGTTTCATTGGAAGCCTTGGTGAGGCATTTCATCAAGCACTTGGAAGCCTTGTTTAAGAACAAGCATTTGGAAGTCTTGTGAGTGAAGCAAGCAATTGGAAGTCTTGTTGTGGGGTATCGGCAAACAAGAGAAGAGGTTAGATTAGATATCAATAGGGTTACAAGGCAAGGGTGTGGTATCTCTTGTAGGCTAGCAAGAAGGAAGTCTTGTGAGGCATTTACTTGTAATTTGAGAAACTCTAATTCCTCATAGTGAAGAATCTCTCTTGGTTGAAGAGGGGACTGGAGTAGCTTTCAAGTGGATGAAAGTGAACCAGGATAAATCACTGTGTCGTATCTCTAAACTCTCTACTCTTTACAATTCTTGTTATTAATTGTGTTCTTGATTGAAAACCTAGAAAAAGTGATTTTTCTATATTTGATTGAATTGAATCTTTATTGTTCAAATTAATTTGAGGAAAATCATTTTCATAACTAGGTGAATCAATAAGAATATTGGTGTTGATTGTTTCCGCTTAATCTCTGATATAATATTTGTTAATTGATTGATTTTCATTGTTTTTAATCGTTTAGATTTGTTTCTTGCGAAAATCTTTCAAAGTTTCTATAACACCTATTCAACCCCCCCTTCTAGGTGTTCTCCTAGTTCTCCTAGTTGTTTCAACCACCGAGTGTAGTTTTCCAACACTCACCTATCTACCAAAATTCATTAAGTCGTTATTCCAATTTTTTTAAGGTTTTTAATTAATAATTTCATTTAAATCAAAGTTTAGGATGTTACAATTCTCCCCCACTTACTGGAATTTCGTCCCCGAAATTCCATTCTGTCCCTCAATTGGAGAACCACCCCACTGATAAAACTTTAGCCTACGGTTTGGATTTTCCTCCTGTTTAGTTCGTCTAATTCTCGACTCACGTTTACTTAGACAAAACCCAAGTTGGATTGCTAAGTTGCTCCCCCACTTGGCATTAACACACTATATTATCTCGATACCCGAAGGTAAGAGACCGATTATATCAGCTTTTGATCGTCTCCCATGGAACTTCCGACGAAGAACGCAAGGATTAAACGATGACAATTACTAAATCCATAGGATTTCACAAAGAATTTATGTTGCTATTTTAGGGAGACAGAATAAGATCATGTAATCCACAAACTTTTGCAGAATACAACGGATCATGGCTAGAACTCTACTCCTCCATAAGGAACGAGCCGAGTAGATAAAACGGGGACTCCAGGGATAATGAATATTCCAGGATGAGAATTAAGGGCTGGAAGGAGGCAATCTTTGATTACGACGTAAAAGCCACTACTCTATAATTACATCGGACCAAATAGAATAAGAAGAAGGAGATCCACTTTTACTAATCGAATCATTAGTCAAAATTTCACAGAAATAGTAATGGAGCATTCAAATGATGATTGGGTAATCATGATCCAAGGTGGGCATATATATATACTTGAGATTTAGCTGTTTCGTTGTTCACTAAGCTAACTCTATAGAGTTATAAACCAAGTCTTGATGCTTGTTAATGACCAAACTTTCACCTACTTTGAATCGAACCTTCAAGGATGCTTGAATAAATTCGGTATAGACTAAGAGTGTCTATGGAATCTGACTCTTATGCCACTTTTAGGAGTCACAACACGCTTAAGATTTACATCACTCCTACGATTGAAGGCCAAACGGTGTTTTACCACTTGTGGTTGGTCAATCATTAAAATTATTCAGTCTCGATGTGGAGACTTCACAAATTTATTAAGATTTGTTCTCATGACAGAGGGTCATCTAGGAATCTTGGTAAGATTCCCAGTAAGTTCTGGATTACCCATATTCGGTTCGGTCTCTATGATAGTTAGAGTTAGTTCATGTAAGGTTTTGCTTAACTCGTTCTATGATTCTAGTATGCACTAATACTATTCTACAATTGGGAAAAACAACCTAAGGTTCTCCTTCCTTCCATTTTGTTCTAGGTCAAATTCTAGATTTTACAACAAGTTTTGGGAAAGGTATTTTCCGGTCAGCTGATTTTCTTACAAGGGATTTACTTCTTGGAAGCCACTGCTTCGGCTGTCTCGATTTCACTTAAAAGGTTGTGATGATAGTATCCATTAATAGATGCGAAGATTGAGGTGATCAATCCCAATCTCACGTCTATTAATAGTACATCACTGTTAAATGGTTGTTGACAATGTTATCATTTAACAAATGCAAGGATTAGAGTGATCAGTTCTAACCTCACACTCCATTAGATAATAACATTATCGCAATTCTTGATTAAGCGTTTTAACTAATGCCTTACACTTATAAGCTCTTTCTAAGGTCAGATTTGTTTTGGTATATCACTAAATTTTCCAGAACGAGACCTAAATCAGGAATGCAATCCAAGGAATGTAGCTATCAAAACGACGTCGAAGAAAATCGCTTCCTACAATACCTAAGGGCATTGGTTGATTGATTTTCGTTCGCTTAGGCCCAACATTAACTTATTTTGAACTATTGGCCAGCCATTTAAAATAGATAGAGGGAGTATACTTCGTATGGTTTTACTAAAAGCTTAACAAGGGTAGAAACTTACAGCTCCTAAGATGTTCATAATTTTATAGGGCGACTAGGGAAAATTTGCAAGAATACTCAATTTCCTAATTCCAACAACAACTACAAAAGATCGCAACATACAAGACGTACCCCTCGGAATATGCTGACTTCCAGGTGCTTGCTGCTGCTGTGACATAACTGCTTCCTCCCGTACACCCTTCAGGGGACAATTTGCAACGAAATGCCCCGGTTGCCCACATTGAAAACAACGCCCTTTCATACTCTTTCTCAGCACCTTCCAACATTCGCCCCCATGAAACTTCCCACAATGGACACAAGTAGACTTGGGAAACTGAGGGGTTACCATCAGCCTTGCTTTCTTTGAAGTAACCCTCTCGATCTCAGGTTTAGAATGAACCTTTGATTTCCCTGTGGCACCTTTCGACCTCGCCATACCTTTATCCCAAACGCTGGCCCAATGTACTAGCTGAGCAAAGTTGTCCTTGGGTACCTTTCCAAGAACTGCTCTGAGATCTCCACGGAGTCCTGCAAGGAACTTGATGCATTTGATTTCTTCATTCACACCCTTATAGCTGGTAGCATAGCGAATCAGGTCCTCAAATTTACCTACATATTCATCAACACTCATGTTCTCTTGTCTCAAGCATAGGAAAGCACGTTCCTTTTCCTTTCGGACATCTTCGAAAAGATACTTTCCCCGGAACCTTTCCTTGAATGCGTCCCATGTCACTTTTTGTTCATTGGTCTCCATACACTTTTGAACCTGCTCCCACCACTGCTCTGCTTCTCCAACGAGTGCATATTGAGCCAGAAGGACTTTCTGTTCCTCAGGCGGCGATATATCGTGGATAATTTCTTCTATCTCCCGAAGCCACTTCCGAGTTACATTCGGATTATAGCCACCCTCGAACTTAGGGGGACCATGCCACTTGAATTCAGTCAACCAATGAATTTCAGCTGGGGAGGGATCCTGAATTGCCTGAGACGACTGGTTAAGTGAGGCTATGGTTGTCACAGCCGTAGCCATCAATTCAGCTTGTCTTTGATTGATTTGGACCAAACTCTCCATGATTGCAGCGATCCTATCATCGTCACTACGCCTGCTTGCCATAACTTCTAATCCCAGAAAAATGACAAGTTAATACATATATTATTTAGCAGTAATAACTACTCTATCTTATTACTCTAATTTAGTCACTTATTTACTCATATCGGTTACTCGCTTGGTGAGTAACCACTTGGAGATGTGAGTCCACAGTCCAAAGGCCGAGGGAAACTACTCTGATACCATAAAATGTAACACCTAAGTTTATTTACCCTTTTTATACCCTTAATTAAAAATAGCGACTTGAAAATTTCTTTTTTAACTTATGAATTGATTAGGAAAAACTCTTAGTTACTTTTAATTCATAAGAAAATCTCCCGTCAAACGGACGGAGTTTCGTTTGTTTTTAGGACTTTTCCCAAAATTCCTGTTCTCCTGCAATCTGATAAATAACACATTTTCAAATAGCAAAGCCAGCAGGGCTATTCACATATATAACAGTTTGTGCAACTTCGTGCACGCATCAGAAAAGTCAGTTTAAGACATCAGAGTTAAAAGCATCAGAGTTAGCGGAAAATAAACAAGTTAGGAAAATAGTTTTTCCCCAAAATAGACCCCTTTCCCAAAAGGAGTCGTCATGGGCCCCCAAAAGCTATTTACATTTATACACAACAAAAAAATGATTCACATCATCGGGCCCAGGACATCCTCATGTCCTACATGACTAAAGGTAACCTACTCTCCCTGGGAGGGAGAGTACTCCTACTCGGCCTGATCTTGTGCAAACTCTTCCTCAGTACCTGTGGAGATAGTAAGGAGTGAGTATTACACATAAAATGGGGAGGCAGTTTCCAATTAAGACATAATGTAACACTAAGCCATACACATATAACAATTCAATCACAACATAATGAGAGTCAATGTATCACAATTCATTTTCAAGTATTCATTAGTTTCTCAAATCGATTTTATTTAACATTTTCTTAAGTCTTTCGTTCCATGTATTTTAAACATATTCATATTCTTTTCAATCTGTCCCTGGTCACGACCTACTGCGTCTGCACTCCTGTGCACTCACGACTTACTGCGTCCGGGTGTGTTTCTCAATCCCCTGGTCACGACCTACTACGTTCGCACCATCGCGCGATAACGACTTACTGCGTCCGGGTATAATACAATCTCCCCTGGTCACGACCTACTGCGTTCGCACCCCCGTGCGATAACGACTTACTGCGTCCGGGTATAATACAATCTCCCCTGGTCACGAGCTACTGCGTTCGCACCCCCGTGCGATAACGACTTACTGCGTCCGGGTATAATACTATCTCCCCTGGCTGAGCCTAGGTGTATTTCATTCTCCCCTGGCTGAGCCTGGGTGTAATTCATTCTCCCCTGGCTGAGCCTGGGTGTAATTCATTTTGTTCTTTTATCATTATCAATTCTTTAGAACTTTCCATTACTCAAAATTAATCACCACTTTACTCATTTCCACTATCCAATGATCACAATTATATTTTATAACTTAATTAGCCCAATTCAACATAATATCATATCTCAATTCATTTAACAACATAGGCATCTAAGTCATCAATCATCACCAAATAACAAATGAGACATATCATCATCAAAATAATTTCCATAAGTCATAGATTCTAGTTTAACAATTATTCCATATCATATCAATCCTAAACTACCACAAAAATCTTAGTACCCATTATATGCATATTGTAAACTAAACCCCATAGTAAGGTAATACTCACTATAAGCCACTCCTTACCTTAAATTAGCAAAGAGTAAATAGAACCTTAGTGAGCCCTAGCTCAAAACCATGGAAACTTTGAACTTCCTAAGTCTAGCTTGCCACCTCAATAAGGAAATGATGAAGTGATCCTTGTCTTTGCCTTGGTTTGAGTTGGAAGGCATAAAGCAAAGCTCCTACATGACCATGGATGCAAGAACCCTAAGGGTTTTAGAACTAAATTCATGAACTAAGGAGAGTTTGAATGAAAAGAAAAATAACTCATGGCATGAAGCTTACTTACCCCAATCAATGGTGGAAATTTTAAAACCAAGAAGAGAAGGGAGGGAGTAACTCGTGTGAGCCAAAGAGGAAGAGGAATGAACTTCAAACAAAATCCATGGAGCAAGCTTGATGAGTTTTGGTTGATTTTGGGTTGAGGTGCCCAAGAATCAAATGTGTATGGTGGATTGATGATGGAAATGTGATGGAGATGGAGAGAACATGATGAAGTTGATGGAGTTGTTGGGGTGATGAAAGGTGGTGGAGTGTTTTTTTTTTTTTGGGGTGTTTAATTCATGCCTTAAGCTGGGGAAATCGTGTGGCTGAGAAGGGCCATCTTGGCCCCCAAGTCAAAATCGAACGCACCTGATCAAATCTGGTCTGCGCCACTCGCTTGGGCGATTTTTTACTCGCTTGGGCGAGCTTAAGCACCAGCTGGTGCTGCTGGTGCACCAGAATTGGAAATGGTGCGGTCAGGGAGAAATTTGGCGTGCCAACACGCGAATCTGGTGCGCTGATGTGGTGTCGCGCTCGCCTGGGCGCACGGTTGGCTAGCCTGGGCGGTTTTTCCCCTGGCTTGGTGCACCATGAACAGTGCACCAGCCTGGGCGCATGGCTGGTGCGCCTGGGCGAGAATCAGGGTTTTCAACCTTCAATTCACCGTAACTTCTTCGTTAACCGTCGGATCGGGTCCAAATTTTTTGACATGCTTCTTCACCCCATAAACTTCACATCCAACGGTGGAATTTATTTTCTTAGCATCCTATAATAAATTTCTAATTTTCTCTTTTCGGTCGATTTCTAATATCTAAAACACCGATTTAACTACCGATTTCGCTTATTTGACTTTGCCCAAAGCCACAACTGCCTTCTATACAACCCCTAGGACTTATAATCACCACTCACCTATCTACCAAAATTCATTAAGTCGTTATTCCAATTTTTTAAGGTTTTTAATTAATAATTTCATTTAAATCAAAGTTTAGGATGTTACAGGTAGAGTGGTTGATATAGTTGTATCATAGTACCCAGTAAACAATTGCTTTTAAAGCATAGAATTTTACCATGACACAACCATCGTCAACATATTCGATTTATAACAATTGTCATTGTTATATGTGTTTCTTTTGTTTTTCTTATTGTATGGAAGTATGAATATTTGTAGTTGGTTATTTACTTTAGAATATAGCTTATATATGAAGTTTATTATGACATTATGAATCACCTAATTATTGTTGTTGTTGGCTAAATTTTATAGGGTCACATGGGAAAGGTTTTTGACTTGATTTGTTATAATGAGACACATTATGAGTAGTTATGAGAAAGAGAATTTTGTTGATTTTAAATGAGTAGATATTTGAAGAGGAAAACGTTTCCTTGATGTTTATTGGCAGAACCGAATTTACATAGAGAAAAGGTGCAGGAAAGCGTAGGTTTGTTTATTTAAGGTGATTAATTCTTATATTTGTTGTTGTTATTAGTTTTCTTTAATTATGAACGTGTTTATAAATTATAATGAAAAACTCCCCCTTGATTTAATTACGCAAACCGATTTAAGATAATGGTAACAGGGAGAAAGCATTTGTATTTTGTTTACTTGGAATGAAGGTTAAGATTGAAGAGAAAATGCTGGTTTTGGAATTGTGTTCATGAAAGTGAAGTTTGTAGAGAAAACCGATTTTGGACCATAAGGAAGCTAAGAAAAGTGTTTTATTTATTGATTGTTTTTTACAAATTATGATGACCGTAAAAAATATATTGCGTAAAAACTAAAGGTATAATAAGATAGTGTTTGGACCGATATGGAATTATGTTAGATAGATTCTTCTGTTTTGGTTAAAATCCAACTTTCTCATTCATTCACAAGTGGGATACATAAAAATAAAATCATTTTCATTTACCTAATTTTTTTCTTCTTCTAATTTAATACCGACTATGTAGAATAAATCACAATTGTAATTGAGGCACTCAAAAATGCAACACTGGCTAAGAAATTTAATAAAAGGTGCATTAGATGGTGAGAATAAGATAAGTCATTAACTTACTTTAATAACCACATTGCTGATAACATTGGGGATTGCAAAAGACATTGTACAATTTGCATGTCTTTTTGCAATCTTCAAAACATTGTTCCTTCGGAGACAAATCAGCCTCAACAATTGGTAAGAAGAAAGGTATAGCAACTACAAGGCACACAACCAACAATAGAACACATTTATTTGCCATTTCCTTTGTCCTTTCTTGTTGGTCGTGTTTTTATTTTCTCTCTTCCTTCTCTCAAGTTTGAATTACAATCTCACTTCTATTTAAAATATATAATTGGTTGTTTGATGACTCATTAAAACATCATGTCAACGTTTGGTTCTGGGGTTCTCGTTCAATGTCTTAATTTTAACATAAAAGAAATAAAAATGTCTAAATGTGTCTTCACAACATAAGCTTTCGTTTGTTTGCTAAAAAAAAAGATAAGCCATTATCGGGCTATAAAAAGCAAAGTTGATTATAAATATAATGAAGACAAAACAAAGTCATCTGTACTCTCATATAATTATGACTGTTGCGTCTTTAATTTCTTTTTCTCTTGTTATTTCAATCTTATCACTTAATTTTTTTGTAAAGAAATTTAAAAAACTTTATGTAACACCTCGATTTTGTTTCCCAAAAATATTGCATTTTATTCATTAAAATATTAGTAAAAATAAGGGTCGATTTTTTTTAGTACACAATTGTATACACGTACTTTGCTTGGTTCATTTTATTTATTTCCAAAATCCATTAACTTTAACTATTCACAAAAGATTGCATTGTTCGGCTTGTCAAAAGAATAATTAACTTGGCCATACACAAAATCGAGTTGTTACGAAACACATTACACATCAAACGAACCACATCAAAATAATTACTTTGCATTTTAACATTGCCACATAAAATCCATACGTACTTCATAATTACATAAGTCTCTAAAGGCAGTTAATAAATCAACATAAAAGAGTTGTGGACACCAAGTCCCAAAATACACCAAAAGATAGAGGTAATTACATCATTAGATATCGAGAGCATAACTCTCCTCAGTTGAGACAAGACCCAAACAAAAATAAAAACACCCTAGCCACAACACCCACGAGACTCCCTAAGCTGCCGGCTGATCCTCATCATCCTCCGGTGCTATCTCCTCCTCCTCGGTCTTCACCTCCGCAGGCGTGTAGGCTGCAAACCACGTGCGTAGTAAGTCCGAGGGCCACCATCCATGTAGTATCTGAGGGTAACGCGACCAATGTGCAAGTCGATCCTTGCACCTCTCAACCTGTGCTCCGGGTCACTGATCTCCAACCGAGTCGGGCCTCTCCAGATCCAGCCATCAGGGGTAGCTTCCCACGCTCCCCCCCCCCCGCTAGAATGCATGATCATCATCCTCATTATTAGATAAATAATTCATTGATCTCACATCATCAAGCTTATTACAAGTTCACTGCCATCATTCCCAACACCACACTATTAATCATTATGAGCAATTAACTTTGTTGTTGTACTTTATTAAGTCTTATTGGAATTCTCATCACCAATGATGTCAGGGTATTTTAAATCATCACTGGGATAATTATCTAATCGGCACTCATGTCTACATCTCCTCCATATCCTCCCAAACCTAGTCGGAAGCAAACGGGACGTTCGGGAACCTTAACCCACGCCGGTCAAATAGTCGAGGAAATCCAAAAGCATATAATATACTTGTCAAGACCAAACCCGTACAGGTCAGTCATTAAGACAATTAATATTTTACGCGATACTGCAAGGCCCCAACAACAAATCGATCTGCCTGCCTTGTTCAGGTTCTCTCTCACCGCTTCAGATTTGATCAAGGGGGCGACAGTACTTTTCTAGTTCACGGTGCAGAACATGCTACGATCCCTTGGGTCTTAAGTCCCGATCACATATAGTCTAGTTCTACCTAGAAAAGCACCCTTGGTTTCTTGACAAGTCACCGTCATCACCCTCCCCTATCTCAATAACACTCCTGAATATCCGCAGATAGAGGGTATATTCCGCTTCACTACTTCACACTCATCTCTCCGCGTTATTATTAATGTCTTTTAAATATTTTATTAAGGCTTATTAACCTAATTGCGGATGAGTCACCCTTATCCATCCTTTGGTGAACCTCGACCTCTAATTAAACCACCTTTTCCAACGTTCATTCTTTTCCAACAACACTTGCTCATTAAGGGCTCGGACTCACGGAGCATCACTCTCGTGGCCAGCACAAACTCATCTTAGAGAGCATAAATCCAACTTGGTGCTCATCAGGGAAATTCACTTTCAATCATTAATTCCTCAAAATCATGGCATTCATTCATCACTTTTTAATCTCATCTTTTCAATGGCATGCATCATGCTAAGCATAATAAAATAGAATGAATCATCGTGCATGAGCAGGCATAATATTTGCATATTCTCAGGTTCAAATAAATTAATCAAGTAACAACACATAAATGTAATAGTGATCTTAGTCTTTCATGCGAGGAACCAAACAATCACACAGACCAATTGCCCTCACACTACTTAACCTTATCCGATCACGGATCTGATTTAAACAATCAAAACTAAACTCATTTAAGCATGACATACATCCCAGATAAGCTATTATTCTCACCTTAATTACGAACAAAAATTCTCTGAGAATCCACGAAACTCCGATTTCCACGATCACTCTCGAGAGCGGTACCTTTATTTCCTCAAATTAAACAATACGTATTAATATAAAATTTCAAATAACTTATTCGTTCTTCATTACTTGCACAAAACTTTAAAACTTAAAATAAATCCTCTTGTTTTTACCCGAAAACGCATTTCTTTTTCTCGAATCGTTCCCAAGTAAAACGACAACTCAAGTACTTTAAAATACATTGAAAGTAATCCACAAATAAATTTTAAAAGCGAATACCAGCTGCTTGTCCCTCCTCATGTTACACAAACATGATATCGTTCTAACATCCAATCACCATGTATGAATGCACATAATATTTTCATTAAAATTAGCCATTAGTCTCACCATTTGCATCACGCAATCATTGTGGCAAGAGACAATATTAAACCTATCAAGCATGGCATAATTATTAATAAAAATTATAAAATGAATGATTATATCATTCCCTTTACGTATAATTATGTTTAAATAAAAGTGGTTAGGTTGAAAATGGTATTTTTAAGCAATTTCAGTCTTGATACTCACGTATTGGTACAGATACTTGAGTAGTTCGTTGTGTTCTAAAAATTTTACATTTGTCAGCCAAGAATACTCGAGTATTTCATCAGATACTCGAGTATTTCATCAGCCCAGAATACTCGAGTATTTCATCAGTCCAGAATACTCGAGTATTTCATCAGCCCAGAATACTCGAGTAATTCATCAGATACTCGAGTGTTAAGTTAAAATCTGAAAATTCTGCATCAGACAATACTCGAGTATTTACTAAAATACTCGAGTATTTCTGACAACAAATACACTACAATTTGGGTTTTAACATACCATTTTCGAATCTAGCCAATTTTAACTTAAACCAATCATTCACAGAACTGAAATAACATATATTAAACATGTTCATGCACTGAAAACGCCATGATTCACAGAGATTGCACAAATTCACTTAATTTTGCATAAAACCATGCAAATCAACAACTCACCATACCAAAACTCAAATTACTCAGTTACTCCATGGTTTCAGAGTCTTAACAGCTTGCATGCATCAAATATAACTTGCTCCGTTCATTATGGTGTTACACTACTCCCCCACTTACAAGGAATTTCGTCCCCGAAATTTAACTTACAAAAACAAATCAGGATAATCATGACACATCCTATCCTCTAACTCCCAGGTTACCTCAATCATATCACCACTCAACCAGACAACCTTGACCAAAGGAATTCCTTTTCCTCTGAGCTGCTTAATTCTTCGGTCTTCAATCCGGATAGGAACGACTTTAAAGGTTAGGTTTTCACGTACATCTAGATCATCAGGGCGGATTTTGAGAATATGTTTGGGTCATGGACATACTTTTTCAATTGCGACACATGGAAAACATTGTGTATATTGGCCAAAGATGGGGGTAAAGCTATTTGGTACGCTACAGGACCTACTCGCTTAAGAATTTGGTAAGGACCAATAAACATAGGAGATAATTTCTGGGTTCTCAAAGTTCTACTGACACCTTTGGTTGGAACTACTCTAATAAACACATGCTCTCCCTCCGAAAACTCTAACGGTCTATGAAGATGCAAGGATTCAATTATGTTTTGATGAAGACAACTTTATGTGGCAAACCTACAAAAACAAATCTCAGGACTAGTTTTACTACTTTCTCATATATTTGTATTGTAATTGTATTATTATTTTATATGAGTGTGGGTGGTAGAATTAGGATTAGAAATCTCAATTTGAATTAAAGAATTTATTATGTTTGAAATTGGGATTGCATTGATAGAGAAAAGGGCTCAAGATTTTATTAAAATAAATCAGTGAAAAATGAAAAATAAAAGAAAAAGTTTTTAGCAGTGTTTAGCAGTGTTTAATCGATTAAATCTCAGTTTAATCGAGTATTAATCGATTAAGGCATCGTTTAATCGATTAAAGGCTGTTAAAACTGAATCATTAAAAGCCTTTCATTTTCAACATCACAAAGGTTAAGAACCATTATCATTTCACAGCATTTTTCACATCTTTTACACATACTCTTGAGCTAAGATTCTTTCTCAAAACATCATCTCTATCAATGTTCTTTTGAATCTCAATTTGAATGCATACTTCATTCTTTTTTATTCTAAATTGAAGATTCAATGTTCTTGAACATTATTAGTTGAATCATTTTGTAACAAAGGGTTACGTTCATCAAGATTCAACAAAGGAAAGATTTCAATTGAGGCAAATTGAAGAAGAAGGGTTGGAGCATTACTCTTAGCAATTGAAGATACATTGCTTGAAGCTCATTGGGAGTGAACGCGACGTTTCAATCAAAGGAGGAACGAAGAGGATCGAATTACAAGATTAGGGTAGTGTCATATGAATTGGTACTTCATATGATAACGGGTTAGGATCGAGAGTTGAGAGGATTCTAACGATTCTTGTAAACTGATCTATTTGTTCATAGTGTAGCAAATCACCCAATCCAGAGAGGGTGTACTGGATGTAGCTCATCGTTTATGAGTGAACCAGAATAAAATCCTCGTGTCATCTTGTTCTTTTCGTTTTTAGGTATTCGCAATTAAAATCAATCTTGTGAGAGTAATTGATTAGGATTAGATTTGGGAAAGTTAATTGCGTATTCATTATATTCTTGTTAATTGATTCGTGATTGATTTCTCTGATTTGATTCTTGATTCGTTGAGTTTCGTAGAATAATCGATTTGAATTGAATTCTGAATTTCTGCAATTTTAATAGTGTTTAATCGAGTTGTACTCGATTAAGGAAAAATTGACTTTCAGGTTTAATCGATTAAATTGCAGGTTAATCGGTTAAATCAGTTCAAACTGCTTAAAATTGAACTATTTCTGAACCGTTTTTGACTACTTTCGAAATTCTGGTATCGTAGCTTAACCATTCTATTCACCCCCCTCTAGAAGGTTATTTTAGCCGCTTGTTGGTTTCCAACAAGTGGTATCAGAGCTCGGTCGAATAAACCGAGTGTAAAAACTTTTTCGAAAAGATCCATTTGGAAACCATGGCAAATCAAAACCCTTTTGGAGGAGAAGGTGCAGCTATTAATCGCCCCCCACTATTTGGTGGTGAGGGGTATGCTTACTGGAAAGTAAGGATGAAAATTTTCATACAAGCTATCGATAACGAAATTTGGAAAGCTATTGAAAAGGGTCCCCATATTCCATCTAGTGTAGTTGATGGAGCAACTCAATTGACCCCGGAAGAAAAGTGGACCGATGATGATAAGAAAAAGATTCAATTTGACTATAAGGCTAAGAATATCATCACGTCTGCTTTGTCATATGATGAGTTTTTTTGAGTCTCCCAATGCGCTAGTGCAAAGGAAATGTGGGACACTTTACAAGTGACTCACGAGGGAACTAGCGAAGTTAGGCGAGCTAGATTAAATGTCTTTATGCGTGAATATGAGTTATTTCAAATGTTGCCTAATGAAAATATTAATGATATGCAAAAGATATTTACTCATATTATTAATCACTTGCTTGCTCTTGGTAAGGCTTTCTTACCGGGAGAACTTACTAACAAAGTTTTGAGATGCTTGGACAGGAATTGGCAACCCAAGGTCACCGCGATTATTGAATCGAAGAACTTGGATACTATGGATCTCGCTACTTTGTTTGGGAAATTGCAAGAGCATGAGATGGTGCTCGGACGCCTAACCTCGAATGAAGAATCCGACAAGAAGAAAAAGGGTATCGCATTGAAAGCTTCATCATCAAAAATTGTTGATACTCAAAATGACTCTTCCTTGGATGATGACACGTATTCGGATTTGGATGATGAGTCACTTGCACTCGTGGTTAAGAATTTCAGAAAATTTTTCAAGAGGAAAGGAAATACAAGAAGGTTCAATACAAAGGAAAGCAAGGAAACTCCACAAAGATCAAAAACCCCTAGAGACAAGATCATATGTCATACATGTGGGAAAGCGGGTCACATCAAATATCATTGTCCTCAAAAGCCTAAAAAGTCCGATAGTGATAAGAAGAGGTCCAACAATCACAAGGCTAAGAAAGCCTACATTGTTTGGGACGAACCCGAAGATGATACTAATTATAGCACTTCGGAGGAGGAAGAATCGGCAAATTTGTGTCTAATGGCTAAGGACGACATTGAAGCTTCCACTAGTGACACGTCTCTTGAGCAATCAAGCTCAAAAGAGGTACATTCTAAAACTAACTCTGATGTGGATTCGGATAATGAATCTTGCTCTTTCCCCTCATATGATGCACTTTATAATGCCTATGTTGATATGCATGCCGAACTTAAGAAACTAGCTAAAATCAACATTGAGGCTAAGAAAGCCATTTTGAAGTACCAAGATAAGATTATTGAAATGCAAAAACATATTGATGAGCTTGTTCTTCAAAATGAGACTTTAGAACTCATTTACTCTAATGCATCATGTGAATGTTGTGTTTCTAATGCTGTGATTTCCGATTGTGAAAGGTGCAAGACTTATGAAAATGAATTACATGATTTGAAAGAAAAACTTGCTACCTTTACAAAAGGAAAAAGAGATTTGAATGATTTGCTCTCTAGACAAAGAGACAATACAAATAGAACCGGTTTGGGATATACTAAACCAAAGAAGAAATCCTATAGAAAAGTTGGAAATTTTTCAAAGGTTAATTTTTCTAGAAAACCAACATGTTTCTATTGTGGTATCTTTGGTCATACTTCAAACTTTTGTAATATCAAAAATTATGGTGTTCCCAATAAGGAATTTATTTGGATTGTTAAGGGAGAGAAACCGGATATTAACCCTCAAGGACCCAAAATTGTTTGGGTACCTAAGTCTTCCACTTAATTTGTTTTTGTAGGTGTGCCTTCGAACGAGAGATGATCGTTGGTATTTGGACAGCGGTTGTTCAAGGCACATGACGGGAGACAAGAGACATCATCATCTTGTTTTTGAGAATTTGTGTTTTAAAAATTATCATGTTTCTCTTATGGCTTTGGTTATGTGTGTTCTCTATTTGTGATTTGGTTGATATATTAGTTTGGTATTTGCTTGCTTGCTTATTTGCTTAGTTGTTGTGGTGCTAAATGTGTTCGTGTATTCCATATTATGTGCATATGTGTTTTGACTATGTTTTTCCATGATTTGTGCATTAAAACTAAGTTAAAACTGCATTTTTACAGAAATTTAATCGATTAAGTTGATATTTACTCGAGTAAGAAAAAAAGATCTTTCAGGTGTACTCGATTAAATCTCATAATACTCGTTTAAATCCCACTTTTACACATGATTTACTCGATTAAGTTACAATTTAATCGATTAATAATTGATTAAGTTGAAATCTACTCGATTAAATCGTAATTTTTCTGACAGTTTTAAAACACGTTTCTGCACATTTTCTTCACTTCTCTCTCACTTCTTCACGCGTTTTCTCTTCTCACTCAACACGGTTTCATCAATTTTCAACCCAAAAGACTTGATTTCTTTAACTTTTCTTCATTATTCTTCATTATAAACTCATTCTACATCATTATCTTCATCCATTTCACTTCCATTCACTTAATTTTCAAAACCCCCAAATCAAAAACCCTAAGAGCATCCAATGGCGCCTCCTTCATCTTCCACCGGCAAAAGGAAGAAGCAACGTGTCAACAAGGACTTGGATTCACAGTACTATTCAAAGGAGATAAGAAAAGAACGTGAAGCTAGGTTTTTGCGAAGGGAGTTTGGACATATTCGCTTCATGAACATGAAATGGCTTCTTCACCAAAGGTTTGAGTGTTCTGCCTTATTTGTAGAACAAGGACTCCAACAATTTCTTAGTTTTCATTGTGATATTTACCCTAGGCTAGTCCGGAAATTTTATGCTAATTTCAAGTATGAGGATGGAAAATATAAATCTGTGGTTAAAGGAAAGTTGCTGATTGTTAAGCCACAAGATTTGCATGACTTGTTTGGATTAAGCATGACTGGCAAGTTTTTAAATGATCCTGATAGTGATATACTCATTGACTGTGATGTTGCCAATGTATTTCAACAAACTGTTAGGCCCGGATATAGTTGGATTAAAGGGACTAAGAATGTTGGCATCATGAAAGAGGATTGTAGGTTATTGTTGTATGTTATTTCCTACTGTTTGTTGCCGAAGACTAATCAGAATTATGCTCAAGGTAATGGTGATGAGATGCGTATATTTTATGGTCTTCGTTCACACAATACTATCAATTGGTCACGTGTTGTGTTAGATAGGATGGTCATTGCTTCTGGTTCTACTGGGTCGGCTACTCTACCTTATGCTATGTTGGTTTCTAAGCTATTGTCTTTCTATGGAGTGGAACTTGATGATGAGGAAGAGGAATCCATCACTGATCAGAATTGTATTAATGCTGCTCTGTTGCATGGTTTGGGTATGGATGAATATCCTGAGGCTAAGTCGTGGATGTGGAAAATTGACATTCAAAAGATTGAGCAACAAAAGAAAGCGGAAGAGGATTTGACTCATCGCATGGCTGATATGCATGGGGCTGGTCCATCTGCTCCACCACAGGATGCTGGTATAAATGTTGAGGATTTCCTGAATGTTCCTCATGCTGAACAAGAGCAACCTCCACCAAGAGCTGCTGATGTTTTTGATTATCGTGCTCTTCATGATAGTCTCTCTAGCCAGATAGATGAGCGTTTTGTGCAAATGGAGGCTAGGCAATATGCTATTGAGGAGCATCAGAAGGCTATATTGGAGCGTGGATTTCAGGATATGGCTATCCGACATCAGGCTATGGAGGACCGCTTCTTCGGTGCTCTTGGGAGGATGTTTCCACAAGCACCACCACCACCACCTCAATGATCATGGATTTTCTCATGCATTGCATTATGTTTTGGTGACTTATCTATCTAGTTTTACTCTGTTTTGGTGTTATGTCTCTGACTATGGTTTATGGGTTTATGTTTTCTGGTTTATTATGGTGTGTATGGTTCGTTGTTAAGTCCGGTTTGTGGACTTGGTACTATGATTCATACTTTAGTTTAACTTGTGTTTGGGCTATGTTAGTTGATGTACTTGGATGCTATGGCACTTATGTTTCATGTTATATGTTATTGTGCTTGTGCATTTTATGCCATTACATATTTTCTATATAGTTTGAACTGTGGTTATTATGTGTTCCTAATTCTCACCTTTGGCAAGCTTTATTGTTCTATTTTTTTATTAATGCCAAAAGGGGGAGAAAGGTTTGGATTGTTGTTTTTGTAGGTTGATTACACTTTTCCTAAGTGTGCATACATTTAGGGGGAGTTTGGATTTGGAATAGTTTGTCATTCATCAAAAAGGGGGAGATTGAAGATGCAAGGATTCAATTATGTTTTGATGAAGACAACTTTATGTGGCAAACCTACAACAACAAATCTCAGGACTAGTTTTACTACTTTCTCATATATTTGTATTGTAATTGTATTATTATTTTATATGAGTATGGGTGGTAGAATTAGGATTAGAAATCTCAATTTGAATTAAAGAATTTATTATGTTTGAAATTGGGATTGCATTGATAGAGAAAAGGGCTCAAGATTTTATTACAATAAATCAGTGAAAAATGCAAAATAAAAGAAAAAGTTTTTAGCAGTGTTTAGCAGTGTTTAATCGATTAAATCTCAGTTTAATCGATTAAATATTAGTTTAATCGAGTATTAATCGATTAAGGCATCGTTTAATCGATTAAAGGCTGTTAAAACTGAATCATTAAAAGCCTTTCATTTTCAACATGACAAAGGTTAAGAACCATTATCATTTCACAGCATTTTCCACATCTTTTACACATACTCTTGAGCTAAGATTCTTTCTCAAAACATCATCTCTATCAATGTTCTTTTGAATCTCAATTTGAATGCATACTTCATTCTTTTTGATTCTAAATTGAAGATTCAATGTTCTTGAACATTATTAGTTGAATCATTTTGTAACAAAGGGTTACGTTCATCAAGATTCAACAAAGGAAAGATTTCAATTGAGGCAAATTGAAGAAGAAGGGTTGGAGCATTACTCTTAGCAATTGAAGATACATTGCTCGAAGCTCATTGGGAGTGAACGCGACGTTTCAATCAAAGGAGGAACGAAGAGGATCGAATTACAAGATTAGGGTAGTGTCATATGAATTGGTACTTCATATGATAACGGGTTAGGATCGAGAGTTGAGAGGATTCTAACGATTCTTGTAAACTTATCTATTTGTTCATAGTGTAGCAAATCACCCAATCCAGCGAGGGTGGACTGGATGTAGCTCATCGTTTATGAGTGAACCAGAATAAAATCCTCGTGTCATCTTGTTCTTTTCGTTTTTACGTATTCGCAATTAAAATCAATCTTGTGAGAGTAATTGATTAGGATTAGATTTGGGAAAGTTAATTGCGTATTCATTATATTCTTTTTAATTGATTCGTGATTGATTTCTCTGATTTGATTCTTGATTCGTTGAGTTTCGTAGAATAATCGATTTGAATTGAATTCTGAATTTCTGCAATTTTAACAGTGTTTAATCGAGTAGTACTCAATTAAGGAAAAATTGACTTTCAGGTTTAATCGATTAAATTGCAGGTTAATCGATTAAATCAGTTCAAACTGCTTAAAATTGAACTGTTTCTGAACCGTTTTTGATTACTTTCGAAATTCTGGTATCGTAGCTTAACCATTCTATTCACCCCCCCTCTAGAAGGTTATTTTAGCCGTTTGTTGGTTTCCAACAGTCTATGCCTTTGGTCAGCATAACTCTTCTATCGGCTCTGAGCTGTCCTCATGTTCTCTTGAATCATCATGATCTTCTCAGTTGTCTCTTGCACAACTTCAGGACCAACAAGAGAATTCTCCCCCACTTGGAACCAACATAGCGGGGTCTGACATTTCTTTCCATACAGAGCTTCAAATGGTGCCATTCCAATACTCGTATGATAACTATTGTTGTAGGTAAACTCTACGAGTGACAACATTTGCTCCCAACTTCCGTGCTCTTCCAGAACACAAGCTCTTAAAAGAACTTCCAATGACTGAATAGTCCTCTCCGTTTGACCATTAGTCTGAGGATGATATGCAGAACTCAGCTTCAATCTTGTCCCCAATGCTTGATGTAAACTCTACCAAAACCTTCACGTGAATCTAGGATCACGATCAGAAACTATGCTTGATGGTACACCGTGCAGACGAACCATTTCCTTGAATTATACTCTTCAAGGTACAACTTTTATAGTGTTATGTGAATCCTGTTGGAATTAATGGCATTCACCTTAGTCCCACATTGGCCAATTTTGATAAATCTTGACCCTTTATATTCCTTTCTTCTCTACACACTTGCAAATAAGTTATTGGGTTTTGGTAGTGAATTTGTAGGGCCCAATACACGCGCCGCCTTTCGGGCGGTGCGGGTGTAGGGTGTACGAGTCCTCTTTTTGGAAGGCCATTGGCCAAACTTTTTTTTAATTACCCACATTTTTTAAATTTGGCCGTTGCAAGTTTTATGGGCCTTTTATTGCAGCAGTTTAAGATAGGCCATGATGACAAATTATTGGCCATTAATTTCTGCCTGTTGGGTGTGTAAGTCTTAGGCCTATATGTTGATGCTTCTTAATTCTGGTACTTACACAGAAATTTGACCCCCTTTGTCTTCCTCATTTTCTTTCTTCCTTTTCCTTTGAAAGCGACCTAACTTTTGTAGAATTAGCAAGGGATGCTAAGTTTTGATGAAGACAAATTGCGTGGAAGAACGTGTTTTGAGAAATAAGAAAACAACAACAACCCAGATTCTGAGTCTGCTGACGTACCGTACCTTTAGATATCAAGCAGCGGTAGACTCAGGTGGTTAGCTCAGCTCGAACAGCAAGAAAGCTCAGTCCGGAAGTTGCTCGGAAGAACTGGATGTCGAACCAGCAACAAAGTAAGAAGCTCAGTTCGGAATATGCTCGGAAGAACTAGAGTTGAACCAGAAGCAGTCAGAAACTCAGAAGCAAGATTGAAGATGCTCAGCGAATGCAGTCTGGAACGAATAATGTTTGAATTCCAAACCAGATATCAACTATTGAGGAATAAGTGAACTAACTATGGGAACCAGAATTTCATGCATAAGGGGTTAGAGAAATCTCAATTGCATGAAGGTAAATGAAAAGCAAATGGAAAGAAATCATTTGTCAATTTTAAGGTGGGAAGGTGAGGCGCATCATCATGGGCTGAGTGATGATATACTAAAAGGAATATTTGATTTCAGTCTCATGAAAAATTAAGTCTTATTCGCCGGATTAATTGAAGAAGAGATGCAAGAAGGGAATGGCCAACCAGCAAATCAAGAGTGGAAGAGTTTTCCATCCTGCTAGGATGCGAGTTAGATTCGGATATAGGTAATCAGAGCTTATTCTTCCTCTGATCTAGATTAACGTAATCAATGATTTAGATTGCGTTAATTAAATCGTTCTGTGATCTGAAAATCTGAGCAGGTCTTTAACTTGAGTTTCTGTGATCAAAACCCTTATCACAGTTGGATGTGATAAATGTCTTTGGGCGCTACAGAAAGGGAAAGATCAACTAAGACTGGAGAGATTAACAACCACCGGGATAGGACAAGCATTTGTCTCCCCAACGGAAATATCTCTAGAACTTGACAATCGGACTAAATCTGATGGCGACGATAAAGTTCCTTATCTTTGAGTTCATCTAACTTAAAGATAAATCGTATAGTCTTTCTTGAGAAAGATTATATCTGAAAGGGATGATTTTATTGCTAATAGTTTAAATGTTAGGACTGATCACCCTGATATTTATACTGTTAAGGAATAAAGTCATATAATTAATTCCTTACTCGTGCTCGAGTGATCAGAGTGCGCAGCGGAGAAAGTTTTCTTTGAAAGGTTCGTTGCAAATGTTTCAAAATGTGCTTGGGGCATGGGTTTTAGAAAAGTTTTAATAAAAAGGGTTTCATTGTGAAATAATTTCAAGGAAGCATAAGGCAAACCTTTTTGAAGAATTTTGATGTGTGTTGGAAACGCAAAAGTTTATCCGAGAAAGTTTTATTTGAAAAATTTTTATGTGACATTTTGGGGGCAGAGAGTTTAAAAGGAAGATTCCTTTTAAGTGGGGGAGAGTTCTCCCTAATTATGTTTTGAAAAATAATAACCTCAAAACAATTTGTTATGAAAATGTGGAATTTTAAAAGAATGAATTTCGGGGACGAAATTCCTTTTAAGTGGGGGAGTAGTGTAACACCCCTAATTTCGTCTTCCGAATAAATATGTTAGTAAAATGTTTTTTTTAATAAATAATAATTCTGTGTTTGATTTTTGGTTTGCATTATATGTATATCTATATATATATTATGTGAAAATATTTTATGATGAGGTTTTTCCATATAAAATATTATATTTTGCAATTAAGTCCTTGGGAAGGACCTAAAAACAATATTGGAAGGTCTTTTGGGGTTAAAATTAATTAAACAAAGTTTTTAGTGAAAACTAGTCAAAATACTCGAGTATTTTTGAAAATACTCGAGTATTCTGGACAGCATTGCACGAGTTGGTGCGTTTGGTGAGTCACCCACTCGAATACCTCACGAGTTGACACGTTAGCTACTCAGCAACACGTCCATGGACTCGTGTCGCTGTGCATGGGCACTCAATCGATCCATATAACGCCATGGTTGAGAGAATTGAGGGATTTTTGCTGAAGCTGATATGAAAATCGCAAGTTTTAGGGTTCTAAACTTCCAGAGCAAAATTCGTTTTCGTCTCTGAGTCTTAACACATAAACCATACACCGTTTCGAAGCTCACATCCAGAGCTTCGAAAAAGAGTGATAAATCATGAGATAAGGCTGAGTGTGTGAGGAGTAGTGAGAGTTGCAAGATAGAGATTCAAATCTGCCAAGAACCAGAATGTTGTGCAGACCCGTCACCTTCCTTCCTTCGATTCTCTCTCTTTCTTGAGATTTAGATCGTGAGTGAGATACCATTGGAAAGCTCTTTCAACGAGCTTCTATTTGATACCAAGTTTGTGAGATTTGAGTTCCTGGATGAAAAGTTATGGGCCTGTGAAGTTAGGTGTTGAAATCTGCCAAACTAGAATTTCAGATTCAGAGAGCCGACTTTAAGCTTCGATTGTGGTAAGCTCAAGCTCTCTTTTGGTCTGAAACTTATTGGTTTTCAAAGTACATGTTATAGAGAACATAGTCTAACCAATTTCCTCAATTTTGATGCATGATTCGAATGTCGATTGATGTGGTTTTGAACCCCTGCTGAATCTGTTATGCAAGTTCGGGTGGGAAGTGGTTAGAGCATTTGGTTGCTGTTCTCTGCGGAGTTTTTGTTCAAGAACGACCCTAAGGTATGGGGGAAGCTTACCATTTGCTAGAATAAGATTAAATTGCATTAGAAAGTAGGATGAGTCACCATGAGACTCTAAGGGCATAGATTGAAATAGGAATATGGCTTGGAGGCCAATCTGAAGCATGCTACATGCTAAGGCAAGTTTATTTGGTTGCATGTGAGCTTAATCAATGCTGAAATTATGCCAAAAATGAGTAGAATTGAAATTGGTACTTTAAGTTGCATAATATGTGATTTTCATGCATAATTGATGAATGATTAGGATTTTCTGTGAATTGATGTGATCTCTGTGTTGAGACAAGTTTTAAATGTTTAAACAATGTTCTGTTGATCATTGGTTTAAGTAAGAATTGATTAGAATTGAAAATGGTATGTTAAAACCAAGTTGTAGTGCATCTGCTGTCAAAAATACTCGAGTATTTGGTCAAACACTTGAGTATTCTGGGCTGAAAAATACTCTAGTATTTTGTGAAATACTCAAGTATTCTGATCTGTAAACTACTCGAGTATTTTGTGAAATACTCGAGTATTCTGGGCAGTCTGATACACAGTTTCATGAAATTGAAGAACTACTCGAGTATTGAAGCTACTACTCGAGTCTTTTTACTAAAATGTGGGGAAAACACCATTTTTAATCTAAACACTTCCATTTAAACCTAATGACACCTTAAGGGAACAATGTGATACTTCCTTTGATAAGTCTCATCATCCTAAGCATGGAAATTGATATATCTCATTGATGAATTCATTACATAGTGTATATAATGAGATTAATGAATAATCTTAAGGGAATACTTGCATGCATTCATGCACAATGAACGGTGATGAGTTATCGTTGTGTCATGTTCATGGAACATGAGGAGGGCCTCTGGGAGTGCCAAATGTTGCTGCTTGCTCGATGACACATTAAGGTGGACAATGTGGGCAGTATGTGGTATACTGTTGGTTTAATGGTTCAACGGTGTGTTGCACACAAGTGGTAAGGTTTACGTTTTGGCGACGTGACGTTCATCAGACATGGTGACGTTGTTTATCACCTCTGTTGTGTATCACAAGTGATAAGGTTTACGTCCTTAGGCGACGTGACGTTCATCAGATGTGGTGACGTTTTTTATCACACCCGTTGTATGTTGATAAGTGATAGGTTTACGTCCTTGGGCGACGTGACGTTCACCAGATAGTGTGACGTTTTTATCACTTCCGAGCAAGTACGCCATACGTTTGATAACGTATTATTTGTATTCTGGGAATACCATGGTGTTATGGAAGGACGTTCATCTGAGTGATTAGTTGAAGAATCTCAGGATTCGAGAGATGGGAAACATGCATCATTCCACCTATTTGGAAAGAGAAATAAATGAAATGGCGGGTGCTCATGTTTATGCATTTCTATCATGATGGGTGCTTACTTGTGGATGTTAGGACTTTATTCTTATTTGATAATGCGAATGTATAAGCTTACCCCCTGCCCTTAATAGGTTTTGACCAGGTACCTAGACTACCTAGAGATTAAATGAAATGGGATGACTCTTAAGTTCATAAAGTGCCAAGTCATCATGGGATAGAGACTCTTTTGTACAACTCTGAGGACTCAACCAGATGAACGAATGAATGAAGAACCAGTGACCAGCTCTGGAACGTCTCTATTTTTGATAATGGAAACAATGTATATATTTTGAGAGATGTATCCAAGAGAAAAAATAGTTTTCATACTTTAATATAATTATGGTACACATCAAATTTATATACCTGATTTTATGAGTCAATGAACTATTTTAATATATTCCGCTCACTCTGATTTTATCGTTCGGCACGAAGGAAGTATTGTTAAAGTTGATTTCCTGGGATGACCTAATGACTAAGTTATTTTCGAAAGCTATTTTGTACTACAAAGGTTATCTCAAAAGGATTCTAAAATGTTCAGCAAATAATTACTCCTTCTACCGAATTTAGTTCCAATACATGGTTTAAATTTGAGTACCACATTCAAGGAAAAATTTTCATACTCAGACTTTTCCAACACGTTTCAATAATAAGTAAAATTCTTTTAAAGAAACGAGGGATATCACATTTTATGGTATCAGAGCAATGGTCCTGACTCTTGGTCCCTGGGTATGTGGTTCAATACGCTGGTCCTCAAGAATTGTAGAGTTTCTTGTGAAGTATGCTCTTACATAATTCTAATTGGAGTAAAAGGTTCTATTCCTTGACCCTGGGTATGTGACCAAGTATCTGTCTATAGTGTTTATAGTAGCCTAAGTTGGAGTATGATAGTGATGTACTTCTTTTAGGTCAATTCCAACCTTAAGTTCATAGTGCTGATCTATTATGGCATCAAGGAATCAACAAGGGGTGATTCCAAAGGATCTAGAGGCGAGCTAATATCCTCTAGGGAGGATATTTTCTTCTAGAATGGGAACTAACAAACCCCCGGAGTTAGTACTAGGAGGTTATTTTCCCTAGTGGTTTGCTTTGCAGAGTTATAACTCTGAAGTTAATTAACCCTTGGTGAGGACGAGAATCGATTGTGTTTTCTTGTGTTTGATCCACCCTGCTACCTCAAGATCAAACTCCTACAAGTTTTCTTGTAGTTGTTTCTCTCGTATGATTGAGCTATTCTATTGAGCTATCTCTTTAGAGTAAACTTGGTCTACTCATTTTTCACAATTAAGGTGTGATCTTGGACTTGGATTGGATACCCAAGAATCAAGTGATAATTAATTGTGATAGAGGAGCGAGAATCCGAAACCCAAGATGTTTGAGTGTTGTTCTCATAAGTGGGGTAAAGGAAGAGGGGAATTAAAGAGATTATGGTTACGAAGAATCTCCCGGATATTCTCTCGTGAAGTGTCGGGTTCGAGCAAAAGTCAGAT
This sequence comes from Crotalaria pallida, assembly GCA_037953625.1. Lineage (NCBI taxonomy): Eukaryota > Viridiplantae > Streptophyta > Magnoliopsida > Fabales > Fabaceae > Crotalaria > Crotalaria pallida. Next base: position 34,953,524 of record CM075653.1, read on the forward strand.
CCTGTAATGGCTAAAGTAGTTCTAGAAAGGTAGTTATCACCATCAAGCAAAGTATCCACAGGATGAGATTTATATTCTACTTTGATCAAGTAATAGATATGAGTTGGATGTACCGTTTGAAGCTACAACTTTAGTATAAGTTGTGTGATGAGTGTTTCTTAAGTCCACCATATATGACCACACGTCCATAGTGCAGGTCTGATATGACGACAAGAAACCGAAATCATACTAATGCGATGCTGGGGAGGATCACAGCTATGTTGGAATCAATGCAGCAATGGCAACAACAACAACATCAGCAACCACCACAACCAGTTAATCCGCCACATCAATGTAATGTCGGTAATGTTGAGGCTAAAAGTTTAGCGGATTTTCGAAATTGTAATCCACCTAAGTTTGAAGGAGGATTTAAGCCAGCGGAGGCTAACAAGTGGATTCATACTATGGACAATATTTTTAGAACATTAGGCTGCACGGAAGCTCAAAAGGTGGCATATGCAGTTTATATGTTAGAAGGAGAGGCTGAGAATTGGTGGAATTACACGGTTCAACTTTTACACTATGAGGGAAAGGACGTCAATTGGGAGATGTTTATGGAAACGTTTCTCAATAAATATTTCCCAGAGGACCTGAGAAGGAAGAAGGAAGTTGAATTCCTACAATTAAAACAAGGAGATATGAGTGTGGGCGAGTACGCAGCTAAGTTTGAAGAATTGATGAAGTACTCTCCATACTATCAAAACAATCCGGATGAGAGAAGCAAATGCATCAAATTTGAAGGTGGTCTGAGACCTAATCTGAAATTTGTTTTCAGTTATCAGAAGATCCAAAGTTTTCCTAAGTTGGTTGACATGTGTCGGATGTATGAGGATGACAAGAAGGCTAAAGTAGCAACTGATCAGGCAAAGAGTAACCAACAGAGTTATGGACCACAAAGAAAGAAAGGATTTAATCATCGGAAAACGGATCCATATTCAAACCAGAAACGAGGCAAAAGTAGAGTTGAAGACGGGAATGGTGTTAAGACTCGCAGCAATACCCCTTACTGTGAGAAGTGTAAACATCATCATTTTGGAAGAATCTGCTGGGCAACAAGTACTTGCTTCAACTGTGGGAAGCTGGGTCATATTGCACGTTACTGCAGAAAATCTGTGAAAAGTAACCACATCGGACTTGCTAGCAAACCAATGATTCAAGGAAAAGTGTTTACCCTGAATAGAGTAGAAATTAACCAATCACCTGATCTCGCGCAAGGTAACCATTTATTTCAAAACCAACTTTTCATGATTGTGTTCGATTCGTGAGTTACCCATTCTTTTGTTTATTGTAAATGTGTGAATAGGTTGAAGTCGGATTCATCTAGTTGTTTTAAAGTTAGAGACCCTATGAAATTACCCAAATTTGTTTCTAAAGTCTGTTTAGATTATAGTGTCGAGATAATTGATCGCGACACTAAGTTAGATTTGATCTATTATCCCTTATCACGCTTGGATGTGATTTTGGGAAGGGATTGATTGAATTCTATTGGGGGTGTTTAAGTGGACTTTCTAAAGTCAAATATTTTTAACCAAGGTAACCTGGAAGGAATGGCCTTTTATATGGAATAAGAAGAACAACAAGAATTTTCAGTCATTGAAGAGAAGGTTAACATTCCCTCATGTGTTACTCCTACTCGATTCATGCAAAAGTATTGAAGTGCATTTTCATGTGTCGAGGCCAGTTCTTGGAAAGAGGTAGTTTTAAGAAAGGTAGGTAGATGTGTATGCATCAAAGCGATGGAATACACACAAGGTGATTCACTCGATGCATGACTTAAGTTTTGTAATGATCATGGTTGCTCGGAGGGCTTGAGGCCTTTTTCCCGTGTCACTCTGCTTTAAGTGTTAATGACCATGGAGAGTCGAAGTACTTGTTCAATCAGAAGGAGTTGAACAAGGGACAATGCCGACGGACAGAATTTTAAAGGCTCGTGATTGGAAACTCTGTCATCGTCGTGACGAAGTAGGAGACGAAAGCAATTACCATGGGCCGAAAGGCAATTTATGTGAGCTCTACGGGGATTAAGAAAGTGTTTTTAAGAAGTCTAATGGATACGAGTTTGATGATACAAGTAGACCGACGAGAAGTAAAAAGGGAAGGTTGCAAATCACAATAGAATTCCTAATTCGAATTCGTGAATTGCAACAAAGAACTGAAGAGCAAAGGACAGATAAGAGATTGATTTCGAAAGGGAAGAAACCTAGGTTCCATAAGGGACGTTTTAGGGACAAGAATTTGGAGTACGGATGATTTGAAAATTGAAGGTTAATTATGGAATTAAGCTAAATGGATGAGTAAAGGTTATACACTAATATGCTAAGTGGTGAAGCTAAAACATAGTGGGACTATGTAAATCTGATATTGGAAGCAAAGGAATGGCATGTCACTTGAGAATTTTTCAAGGATGAAATCTTTGAAAAATGAGAGAAAGGAGATTGAATTATTGTAAATAAGGTAGGGTAATATGAATCATTACCAAGTTCAAAAGATTGAGGAAGTATATTTCATTGCAATTTTGATGGAAGGATCAAACATGCGGAGTCTGGAATGAATAATGTTTGAATTCCAAACCAGATATCAACTATTGAGGAATAAGTGAACTAACTATGGGAACCAGAATTTCATGCATAAGGGGTTAGAGAAATCTCAATTGCATGAAGGTAAATGAAAAGAAAATGGAAAGAAATCATTTGTCAATTTTAAGGTGGGAAGGTGAGGCACATCATCATGGGCTGAGTGATGATATACTAAAAGGAATATTTGATTTCAGTCGCATGAAAAATTAAGTCTTATTCGCCAGATTAATTGAAGAAGAGATGCAAGAAGGGAATGGTCAACCAGCAAATCAAGAGTGGAAGAGTTTTCCATCCTGCTAGGATGCGAGTTAGATTCGGATATAGGTAATCAGAGCTTATTCTTCCTCTGATCTATATTAACGTAATCAATGATTTAGATTGCGTTAATTAAATCGTTCTGTGATCTGAAAATCTGAGCAGGTCTTTAACTTGAGTTTCTGTGATCAAAACCCTTATCACAGTTGGATGTGATAAATGTCTTTGGGCGCTACAGAAAGGGAAAGATCAGCTAAGACTGGAGAGATTAACAACCACTTGGATAGGACAAGCATTTGTCTCCCCAACGGAAATATCTCTAGAACTTGACAATCGGACTAAATCTGATGGCGACGATAAAGTTCCTTATCTTTGAGTTCATCTAACTGAAAGATAAATCGTATAGTCTTTCTTGAGAAAGATTATATCTGAAAGGGATGATTTTATTGCTAATAGTTTAAATGTTAGGACTGATCACCCTGATATTTATACTGTTAAGGAATAAAGTCATATAATTAATTCCTTACTCGTGCTCGAGTGATCAGAGTGCGCAGCGGAGAAAGTTTTCTTTGAAAGGTTCGTTGCAAATGTTTCAATATGTGCTTGGGGCATGGGTTTTAGAAAAGTTTTAATAAAAAGGGTTTCATTGTGAAATAATTTCAAGGAAGCATAAGGCAAACCTTTTTGAAGAATTTTGATGTGTGTTGGAAACGCAAAAGTTTATCCGAGAAAGTTTCATTTGAAAAATTTTTATGTGACATTTTGGGGGCAGAGAGTTTAAAAGGAAGATTCCTTTTAAGTGGGGGAGAGTTCTCCCTAATTATGTTTTGAAAAATAATAACCTCAAAACAATTTGTTATGAAAATGTGGAATTTTAAAAGAATGAATTTCGGGGACGAAATTCCTTTTAAGTGGGGGAGTAGTGTAACACCCCTAATTTCGTCTTCCGAATAAATATGTTAGTAAATTTTTTTTTAATAAATAATAATTCCGTGTTTGATTTTTGGTTTGCATTATATGTATATCTATATATATATATTATGTTGAAAATATTTTATGATGAGGTTTTTCCATATAAAATATTTTATTTTGCAATTAAGTCCTTGGGAAGGACCTAAAACAATAATGGAAGGTCTTTTGGGGTTAAAATTAATTAAACAAAGTTTTTAGTGAAAACTGGTCAAAATACTCGAGTATTTTTGAAAATACTCGAGTATTCTGGACAACATTGCACGAGTTGGTGCGTTTGGTGAGTCACCCACTCGAATACCTCACGAGTTGACACGTTAGCTACTCAGCAACACGTCCATGGACTCGTGTCGCTGTGAATGGGCACTCAATCGATCCATATAACGCCATGGTTGAGAGAATTGAGGGATTTTTGCTGAAGCTGATCTGAAAATCGCAAATTTTAGGGTTCTAAACTTCCAGAGCAAAATTCGTTTTCGTCTCTGAGTCTTAACACATAAACCATACACCGTTTCGAAGCTCACATCCAGAGCTTCGAAAAGAGTCATAAATCATGAGATAAGGCTGAGTGTGTGAGGAGTAGTGAGAGTTGCAAGATAGAGATTCAAATCTGCCAAGAACCAGAATGTTGTGCAGACCCGTCACCTTCCTTCCTTCGATTCTCTCTCTTGCTTGAGATTTAGATCGTGAGTGAGATACCATTGGAAAGCTCTTTCAACGAGCTTCGATTTAGATCGTGAGTGCGCAGCGGAGAAAGTTTTCTTTGAAAGGTTCGTTGCAAATGTTTCAATATGTGCTTGGGGCATGGGTTTTAGAAAAGTTTTAATAAAAAGGGTTTCATTGTGAAATAATTTCAAGGAAGCATAAGGCAAACCTTTTTGAAGAATTTTGATGTGTGTTGGAAACGCAAAAGTTTATCCGAGAAAGTTTCATTTGAAAAATTTTTATGTGACATTTTGGGGGCAGAGAGTTTAAAAGGAAGATTCCTTTTAAGTGGGGGAGAGTTCTCCCTAATTATGTTTTGAAAAATAATAACCTCAAAACAATTTGTTATGAAAATGTGGAATTTTAAAAGAATGAATTTCGGGGACGAAATTCCTTTTAAGTGGGGGAGTAGTGTAACACCCCTAATTTCGTCTTCCGAATAAATATGTTAGTAAATTTTTTTTTAATAAATAATAATTCTGTGTTTGATTTTTGGTTTGCATTATATGTATATCTATATATATATTATGTGAAAATATTTTATGATGAGGTTTTTCCATATAAAATATTATATTTTGCAATTAAGTCCTTGGGAAGGACCTAAAAACAATATTGGAAGGTCTTTTGGGGTTAAAATTAATTAAACAAAGTTTTTAGTGAAAACTAGTCAAAATACTCGAGTATTTTTGAAAATACTCGAGTATTCTGGACAGCATTGCACGAGTTGGTGAGTTTGGTGAGTCACCCACTCGAATACCTCACGAGTTGACACATTAGCTACTCAGCAACACGTCCATGGACTCGTGTCGCTGTGCATGGGCACTCAATCGATCCATATAACGCCATGGTTGAGAGAATTGAGGGATTTTTGCTGAAGCTGATATGAAAATCGCAAGTTTTAGGGTTCTAAACTTCCAGAGCAAAATTCGTTTTCGTCTCTGAGTCTTAACACATAAACCATACACCGTTTCGAAGCTCACATCCAGAGCTTCGAAAAAGAGTGATAAATCATGAGATAAGGCTGAGTGTGTGAGGAGTAGTGAGAGTTGCAAGATAGAGATTCAAATCTGCCAAGAACCAGAATGTTGTGCAGACCCGTCACCTTCCTTCCTTCGATTCTCTCTCTTGCTTGAGATTTAGATCGTGAGTGAGATACCATTGGAAAGCTCTTTCAACGAGCTTCGATTTGATACCAAGTTTGTGAGATTTGAGTTCCTGGATGAAAAGTTATGGGCCTGTGAAGTTAGGTGTTGAAATCTGCCAAACTAGAATTTCAGATTCAGAGAGCCGACTTTAAGCTTCGATTGTGGTAAGCTCAAGCTCTCTTTTGGTCTGAAACTTATTGGTTTTCAAAGTACATGTTATAGAGAACATAGTCTAACCAATTTCCTCAATTTTGATGCATGATTCGAATGTCGATTGATGTGGTTTTGAACCCCTGCTGAATCTGTTATGCAAGTTCGGGTGGGAAGTGGTTAGAGCATTTGGTTGCTGTTCTCTGCGGAGTTTTTGTTCAAGAACGACCCTAAGGTATGGGGGAAGCTTACCATTTGCTAGAATAAGATTAAATTGCATTAGAAAGTAGGATGAGTCACCATGAGACTCTAAGGGCATAGATTGAAATAGGAATATGGCTTGGAGGCCAATCTGAAGCATGCTACATGCTAAGGCAAGTTTATTTGGTTGCATGTGAGCTTAATCAATGCTGAAATTATGCCAAAAATGAGTAGAATTGAAATTGGTACTTTAAGTTGCATAATATGTGATTTTCATGCATAATTGATGAATGATTAAGATTTTCTGTGAATTGATGTGATCTCTGTGTTGAGACAAGTTTTAAATGTTTAAACAAAGTTCTGTTGATCATTGGTTTAAGTAAGAATTGATTAGAATTGAAAATGGTATGTTAAAACCAAGTTGTAGTGCATCTGCTGTCAAAAATACTCGAGTATTTGGTCAAACACTCGAGTATTCTGGGCTGAAAAATACTCTAGTATTTTGTGAAATACTCAAGTATTCTGATCTGTAAACTACTCGAGTATTTTGTGAAATACTCGAGTATTCTGGGCAGTCTGATACACAGTTTCATGAAATTGAAGAACTACTCGAGTATTGAAGCTACTACTCGAGTCTTTTTACTAAAATGTGGGGAAAACAACATTTTTAATCTAAACACTTCCATTTAAACCTAATGACACCTTAAGGGAATAATGTGATACTTCCTTTGATAAGTCTCATCATCCTAAGCATGGAAATTGATATATCTCATTGATGAATTCATTACATAGTGTATATAATGAGATTAATGAATAATCTTAAGGGAATACTTGCATGCATTCATGCACAATGAACGGTGATGAGTTATCGTTGTGTCATGTTCATGGAACATGAGGAGGGCCTCTGGGAGTGCCAAATGTTGCTGCTTGCTCGATGACACATTAAGGTGGACAATGTGGGCAGTATGTGGTATACTGTTGGTTTAATGGTTCAACGGTGTGTTGCACACAAGTGGTAAGGTTTACGTTTTGGCGACGTGACGTTCATCAGACATGGTGACGTTGTTTATCACCTCTGTTGTGTATCACAAGTGATAAGGTTTACGTCCTTAGGCGACGTGACGTTCATCAGATGTGGTGACGTTTTTTATCACACCCGTTGTATGTTGATAAGTGATAGGTTTACGTCCTTGGGCGACGTGACGTTCACCAGATAGTGTGACGTTTTTATCACTTCCGAGCAAGTACGCCATACGTTTGATAACGTATTATTTGTATTCTGGGAATGCCATGGTGTTATGGAAGGACGTTCATCTGAGTGATTAGTTGAAGAATCTCAGGATTCGAGAGATGGGAAGCATGCATCATTCCACCTATTTGGAAAGAGAAATAAATGAAATGGCGGGTGCTCATGTTTATGCATTTCTATCATGATGGGTGCTTACTTGTGGATGTTAGGACTTTATTCTTATTTGATAATGCGAATGTATAAGCTTACCCCCTGCCCTTAATAGGTTTTGACCAGGTACCTAGACTACCTAGATATTAAATGAAATGGGATGACTCTTAAGTTCATAAAGTGCCAAGTCATCATGGGATAGAGACTCTTTTGTACAACTCTGAGGACTCAACCAGATGAACGAATGGATGAAGAACCAGTGACCAGCTCTGGAACGTCTCTATTTTTGATAATGGAAACAATGTATATATTTTGAGAGATGTATCCAAGAGAAAACCTAGTTTTCATACTTTAATATAATTATGGTACACATCAAATTTATATACTTGATTTTATGAGTGAATGAACTATTTTAATATATTCCGCTCACTCTGATTTTATCGTTCGGCACGAAGGAAGTATTGTTAAAGTTGATTTCCTGGGATGACCTAATGACTAAGTTATTTTCAAAAGCTATTTTGTACTACAAAGGTTATCTCAAAAGGATTCTAAAATGTTCAGCAAATAATTACTCCTTCTACCGAATTTAGTTCCAATACATGGTTTAAATTTGAGTACCACATTCAAGGAAAAATTTTCATACTCAGACTTTTCCAACACGTTTCAATAATAAGTGAAATTCTTTTTATGAAACGAGGGATGTTACAGTTACCACATATGGAATTCGTTCCGCCCAGAATAGTACTCAAGGCATCATGACGTTTTACCGCCCTAGCCTACCCTATTGCATTCACAACCTGAATATCCCTGATATCCGAGGTACCTTTCTCTCCACTACTTCGATATCACACTCATACCTCACCGCGTTCGCATTGTTAATGTCTTTTAAAGTCTTTTATCTTTTTAATTAACCTAAGGTCGGCCCATCCTTAGTGCATCCCTTCAACGAGTCCCGACCGCTACTTTCTCAATCTTTCTCTTATCTTTTCTCAACATAGCACAGAGCTGGGATCACATCAATCAACTTATATCTCATCTCATAAACTTTTCTCAAAGTAGCATTTCATGAATTTTCTCAAAATCTCATTTCAAAAACTTTTCTCAAAAATCACGTTTCACACATTTTCTCAAAATCTTGTTTCACAAACTTTTCTAAAAATCTTATTTCACAAAATTTCCAAAGATCTCATTTCACAACTTGTCTGAAAATCTCATTTCACAAGGTTTCGAAAAAATCTCATTTCACAAACTTTTCACAAAAATTTCATTTAAATAAATTTGCTCAAAATCACCTTCCACAACCTCTTACTAAATCTCGTTTCAAAAACTTTTCTCAAAATACATTTTATAAGCTTTCTCAAAACCACTTTTCATAAACCTTTTCAAAAATCTCATTTTGTAAACTTTTCTGAAAACCTTGTTTCGCAAATTTTCTCAAGAATCTCATTTTCGTAAACTTTTCCAAAAACCTTGTTTCACAAACTTTTTCAAAAATCTCAGTTCGTAAACCTTTTCAAAATCTCATTTCAGTGAGCACTAGTGGAGGAGCAAGCTCAACTCAACACAAGTCTCATTTCAACAATCATCAGCACAGGAGCCAACTCCACTCAAATCACATCTCGCTTCCAATAATCAATCATCACTCTTCCCAGCTCTGGCTCATCCTCATCATTATCATCAAATTTTCCCCAATCTCAACTCTTTATCTCATTTCCAATCAATCTCTTGTCTTTCATCATTATTCCTTTCTCTTTATATCTTTTACTTTCACCAACTTATTTATTTCCTTTTTCATTATCAGGACGTAACAGACGTCCATCAACATATTACTCATAATAATCGACAACATTAAATTCCATCATGCATAATTAAATAAATAAATACGAGCATACGATCTCACATCATCAACATACAATCATCACACAACAACAATGTGGTCTTTGTCACATTCGTATAAGTGGCCACAATCAACTTAATCAACTTAATCAACTTGAAATATTATCATGCAAGTTCATTTCTAAATAATAAAACCACTTGAACATATATGCTTGCAAAATCGAACACAATCAAGAATTAAGCCAAACATGAAGATTTTATATACGTCAAAAAATTAAATCATGTTCAAGCATCAACTTGCATCTTTTAGGTTTATAAAACAAGGTTCCCTCAATACTTTTATCATTATAATTCATTTCAAGTGTCCAAACAAAACTTCATTTTTAATTAGTTAAACCATCTTAATTGATTTCAAGAACTTAAATTCCACTTCCTTTTTCATGAACAAAATTATTTACTCTTCCTTTTACTCTTGGTCGAATGCACACACCCATATACATTTAAACACCAAAACTTTTCCAAACCATTTAGTTCATTTATTTCTTTCATCTTTAATCAAAACCAATTAGAAAATAAATAATCACAACACAATTTCAAACACATTAACTTGACATTGTTTCACAAAACACACTTATTACTTTTATGTCACTTCATGAAAAAGAGTCCTAGCCTAATTAACATGCATTGGCCGAATTTTATCATGGTCGAGACAAAGTTTTGGTTCACTTTTTCAACATGAAAAATTTAAGATTCACGGGTTTAAATCATGCACTTTCTCACACATAGCTCTAAAAATATCATTTCTTTTTGAAGTTCAAAACCGAAATCATCATCATGCTTCAAACCAAGTTTTCATTTTTAATTTTCTTGCATGCACTTTAAAAATCTTTGAATCAAGTAGAAATTAACATGCATGTGCCAAAGATCAAGACAAAATCAAGGTTTTATCAAGATCAAGTTAAAAATCAAACATTTCAACAACTCAAATCAACTTTTCTAAGCATAAAGTTAACATGCAACTACTTGGATTAAATTATAAAGCATGAGGACCTAGCTTTACTAGTCATGGCCAAATCATTCTTCACAAGAATCTAACATAAACAAAATCAAACACTTAGTTCATGCTCAAAAATCATTTTAAAGCTTGTTTCTCAAATCCCTTTTTAAAACCGAATTATACATCAAACAAAAACATGATCTTTTCACTTAAAATTGACATGCATGACTAAAGATCTTCAAATTGACATGCATGACTAAAATTGACATACATCAAAGAAGAAAGATTCACAAGATTAAAAGAAAACCTAAACTAATACTATCTCCTTCATGACTTTCGAACCACCCACCTAAAGAGAAGTTGGTCTTCTACCCTTCTAGTACTTGGATCTTCAAGGAAAAATCTTGGATCAAGCTCCTACTCTTCTTCTTTCTTCTTCCTCTCCCACGGCTCCTTTTCTCTCTCTATCTCTCTCTCTCTCTCCTTTCTTAGTCTAAGAGTTTAATGGGCTCTTAGAATGTGTTTGGAAGAAATGAGAAATGAAGGAAATGAATTGTGTGAAAATGAACCAAGGCCAAAGGCATTTATTGTAACATCCATAAATTTATTCCCAAACATATTTAGTGTGGTAATAGGCTTAGAGTGAAGAGGGATGGGTATGCTAGGTTAATGTTAGGAATTTAGAAGTGTTATTAGAGAATTAAAGCATAGGAATTAAGGAAGTTAGGAATAGAATATCACTAGCTCTAAACCCAAATTCCACCGTTGGATGTGAAGATAAGTGTCTTAGGAAGCTTGCCTCAAAATTTTAGCAAGATCCGACGGTTAACGAAGAAGTAATGACGATTTGAAGTGCATAGGAAGTAGTGGACTGAACCAGCTTAATCGATTAAGCTGGAGCTTAATCGATTAACCACTGCTGAATCAGACATAAAACACGAATTTTAAGTGTTGTTCTTCATTTTCCTCTTCTCCCATTCGAAGCTCTCTTCTTCTCTCTTCCCCAATCCTTCTCCCATGTCAAAGTAACACCAAATCAAACCAAATTAACACCCCATAATCATTCCCCATCATCTCCCCATGATTTTCTATCAACAAAAACCCCAATTTCATTCTCAATCCCTCAAATCCCCAATTCCCAATTCAAAACCCTAACTCTCTCAATCTTCCTCATTGGGTTGGATAATCATCAAGGGAGCTAGGAATTGGTCATGGAGCAAGGAACAAGGGGTTTAAGAGTTTGTTCCAAGAGCTCGGTGGAGTGCTCTCTCTCTCTCCTTCTCCTCTTCTCTTCAAAAGGTAAGGGGAGTCACCTTTCTGCACTTTGAGTTAGGGATAGTTAGGGTTTATAATAGGATTTGAGTTTAATGGTTAGGTTGGGTTATGGGAGATGGATTAAGAGGTAATTAGAATCCAAGAAGGGTAATGGTCGTATATTGTTTAATGTTGTTATTTTAGAAATTGTTAATGTTTAATCTTTTTGTATATTAAATAAGTAGGAAGTGAAGAACCCTAGGGAGATGATTTATTTTAAGCACTCTGAGACATACCTGAGTATGTCGACTGATTTGTGGATATATGTGAATTTTAAAGGTTGTATGTATTATTTTGATTTGATGATGGATAGTGGGTGATGTGAATGGCTAATTAAAATAATAGGAAGGATAATGAGAGCATGAAAAAGGAAATGTAATGGAATTAATAATAATGGAAGAAAGTAGTGATTATGATATGTAAATTGGAGAGGACTAAGGTTATGAGTTGGACTATATGACAATAGAGGAAAGTGGTTATAAGGGCTAATGTTAAGGGTGATCTATAAATATTCTGTGATTGGAATGGTTTATATTTATGCATATTGTGATTATTATTATTGAAATTGTGTTGACGGTTATAATAAATGGACTGGAAATTGAATGTGAGACTACATGTGAAGGTTTATGATTATTTGTACATATTTGTGGTCATGGATTGAAGTTGATTATGACTTATGTGAATGGACTGGATTGTTGATTATTGAAAATGGTAAAGGTAACTTAAGTGGAAACTGACCAGTGGGGCCCAGAACACTAGGTACCCGGCTAGGTGTTCTAATTACCTGTTAGGGCCAATTACCTGCCAGGCCAATTACCCATCAGGCCAAACCGCCCTGTAGGCGCCGGGTGACCCACAGGATTAGTTTTCCACACCAATAATTGGAATAATTAATGGATTGGTAAAAGTACATAGTCTTACAGGTGATGGTATGGATGGGTGTAAAGTCCTGGGCAGGTGTTCCAAGTCCCTAGACAGGTGTTCCAATTACCTAGCGGGTATCCAAATCCTAGTGGTGTACGGTAAAAAGGGGAGTGTTTGCAGATCATTGTCTGTGGTTGCTTACACTGTGTGTGTAGATCTCTGGTTGAGGTTACACACATTAATGGAAAATTAATAATGGAAAGGTAAAAAGGAAAAGGGAAGTTTATGTAGATCTCTTTTTGAGGTTACATAAATGATATGGAGTGTTTGCAGATCACTGTTTGTGGTTGCACACACTGGGTGTGGATCTCTGATTTGAGGTTACGCCCAACGGAAGTGTAGATCTCTGATTGAGGTTACACATAATGGAAAACGGATAAAGGAAATGAAAAGGGAATTAATAAGGGAATTAAAGGGAATAAATAATGAACATGGTAAAGGAAGGGAATTAGGAAAGGATTATGGATAATGGAAAATGGATAAAAAGGAATGTATAAGGATATGGGAATGGAATGAATTGGTTGATCCCTGACTTGATTTGATTGTTATTCTTGAGTTTATATTATGAGCTTTATATTATCCTCTGATTCACTGTGTTGTGAAAATTTCTCACCCTTATGTGGTTAACATTTTAGGTGATTGCTAAGGAGCTTGTGGATCGGAGTGCGCAGCGAGAGATCGGGAAAGAAGGAAACTTTATTTAGGGTGCTACTATATTGTAAATGGATGCCCAAAGTTATTGTAAACTTGATTTCTGAAAAAGGAATTTTTAATTACAACATTTTGATTATATTTTTACTTATTATTTTGTATATAAAATAAGGGTGTTACATTTATAGGCAAACCGTGAAGTCTCCCTTTTGCCCTTAGTTTGGTTTAGGTTTATACACAAATGGGAGGGGCGATTTTGGCATTCTTATTTGTTGCATGGTTGGGTTTTATTAAGGGGACAAAGATGAGAAATTTAAGGCTTTTGGTCACTTCATGTATACTTACTTCTACTACTTCAAATTTTTCTACCCTTTTAACCCCCTTTATGCTTCTAATTTACCTCATATGCTTCTTGTCTTAAAAATTAAAATCCTAAACTTACATATATGCACATATACACACGTAGCACACACATACACACATGCATGTATCATCATATGTTTCCACTAATTTAATTCTCATATAATCCTAAGCATATACACATAGAAATACCGTTCATTCATACATACAAGAAAATAAATCTTTTTCTCATAAAAATAATTCATGTATAAAAATCACATTTCCTTTAAAGCATAAAAATATTTAATACACAACCATTCCCAAAACTCAATTTCTAAAACTTATAATATCATTCCATAAAAACCATTTCTTAAAAAAATCATTCACCATTTAGAAATCATAAAATAAGAGATTCATTCAAGAAAATACTCTTTCAAAAACACTTTCTCAAAAATAAATCTCTTTAGTAATTAAAACAGTACAAGGATTTTGAGGGGTGTTACATTCTCCCCAACTTAAAGATTTCTCGTCCTCGAGAAACACGTTGCGGATTGGGCAGCAGGACACAAAATGCTCGCATCACGATGAGGTTTATGGAAACATTCTCGTTCTCGCTTCGCGGTCGACCTTCCTTTACTGGCATTATTTAATCTGTAGTGCTCCTCGTTCGTGGCTTTCGGATGAAGAAGCTCCACTCGTACTTCTACTTGCGTGTCGAATCCAGTCAAATCCAACGAACTAACCAACGAAGATATCGTCCCTTGACTAATCGTCATTACGGAAAGCACAACCTTGGGTACAAACCCAGGGAACATCAAACAAACACAAATTCACACATCTCCAAGAGTACTAGGTTTTTCCTAAAATCCTTAGATACTTGTAACACTCCTTGTATATCATCTTACTTTATAAGAAAAGTAATAAGTTTATGATTACTTGGACTTGTTATTGTTGGAAAAAGATCTGAAAATAAGAATTATCCCTTCCCTTGAAAATTTATTTTCAGAAACACTTGATTAATGATGAAGGTGACTAGTAAAATCAGAGTTTGCGGAAACATAGTATAATCATCATATTACATTCCCAAAATATATCAAGTGTAACAAGTCCATTAATATCAAATAAGTATTATTATGAAACTGAATTCCTCTTATGATACCTCTTTCCAAAATATGTATCATATAAATTGTATTAAAAATAGAATTGTTATAGAGCTGGTCACTGGTCCTTTGTCCAAACAACCTTCTGGTCGGATCCTCGATATCTGCACAACGGGTTCCCAACCCACACTTTCTACACTCTGCATGCACCTGAGGGACATCTTCCTTTACTGATTCTTGTGCAAGCTAGATGCACGATCAATACCTAATAAGGGCATGGGGGTTAGCTATACAGATTCGCATAATCAAATGGGAATAAAACTAACATCCACAAGTCAACATGTAGCAAATCATGATGCATAATCATATGAGCACACCCGGTTAATCATAATTCTTTCAATGCAGGTGGCATGATGCATGATTTCCTTCCACAACTGAGGCCTCTAACAAAGTCCATCTTGGACGTCCATCCAATACATCCTTGTGTTCCCGGAACACCGACATTCGTTCCCAGAACGTAATGCCGAACCCTACTTGGATAATAAGAATCACTCCCAGAGTGTGCATCACGTTCCCAGAACGTGTAGCAAATCATACTTGGATAAATAAGCATCACCCCCAGAGTGTGCATCACGTTCCCAGAACGCATACGTTCCCAGAACGCATAAAAACCAGGTCCCGGACAGTGGCCACATATCTATAATGTGTCATCAAGTAGGTTGCATATTAATGTGTTCCCTGAACACTAACATACGTTCCCAGAACGTATAAAACCAGGTCCAGACACTGGCCACATATCTATAATGTGTCATCAAGTAGGTTATAATTTGATACTCCCGGAGTACCCTCCTCATATTCCCAGAATATGATAAACGTTCCTACCAACCCATCTTCCATTCTATATGCATGAATGCACAATCATTAAGGTTGGTTTTTATCTTTAATTCTATTATTATACCAATGTGTTCCCAAAACACTCACATACGTTCCCAGAACGTATCGCAAACCATACTTGGAATAAAATCAAGCACCACTCCCAGAGTGTGCATCACGTTCCCAGAACGTGTCCAAGAAACCATGTCCCAGACAATGGCCACATTCCCAGAATGTGTCATCAAGTAGGTTGCATCAGTTTAGTACTCCTAGAGTACAGGGTCGTGTACCCCGAACATCACAAACAATCCTTGCCAACCTATTTCATCACCTTTCTCTATGCATGCATTGCATACACAATTACTAAGGTTGGTCTTTCCATTAATTCCATTATTATGACTTAGAAAACACAACTTCTGAATGATATCTTGAGGTATGGCTTTACTCATAAAATTCACCTTTGAATTTAAATTTAACCTATGCTCATAGACCTGGATTGAGAGATTGTAATCATTGGTAATCCTTATTCAAAAACTTAACTTTTATTTTTAAGTTTCAGGTACTAACCGGTTACATTATCACCTAACTGGTTAGAATTACAGACCTGAATATAAAACCATTGATTTTCAATGAATCTTTTCTTGAATTCTCTACTCAATCCAATCACAAGGCCTTAGCATATCCGAATACCTCAAGTTCAACACATAATATCATTCAAAAGATCTAAGTCATAATCCCATTTCATTTGTGCATAATTTCTTCTTGAAATTATCATTTGATATTAAGGTATTAACTCATCACCTCCAATCTAAACCAAACAGTGCTCAAACACATAGTTTTAGATTGGTCTTTGTATGAAATTTTAGCTTAAACTTGAGTACAAATGGTATGGACATTTAGCAAACTTCAGAAATTCATTTTCTTTGAAAATTGACAGTCTCTAACCGGTTACAGATTTCGACTAACCGGTTAGATTAGGCAGAAATACACTGAAAAATGAGGTTTTTCACACCATTTTCTACCATACTCAAATTTAACCAATTTCATTCATAAATAGAGTTCACATACCTTAATTCTAGTGTGTTCAACCACAGAAACCTATCTATATTGCATGCATTCAATTTAGATGCTGAAATTGCACATAATTGCACATATTTCACAAGTTAATGCATCAATTCACATAATATCCAATTAAGCCATGAAATCAACATCAACATAGCTTGCATGCATCCAGATAACATTGCTCAAAACAACAATTGAGCTCAAATTGGCCTCCAAGCCATTTAACCATTTCAACTTATGCCCTTTGAGTCTCTTGGTGACTCATCCTATATTCTACCACAATTTATTCTCATTCTAGCAAATAGTAAGCTTCCCCCTTACCTTAGGTTCGTGCTTGATCCAAAACATTGCAGAGAGAAAGGCTCCAACATAGATCTCCATTAAATCCACTACATGCAGATAGAGCTGGACAAGGTACCAAAACCAGGGGAATTGACATGCAAAACCCAATTAAGAATTGGGGAAAATAGTCAAATTGAGTTCTCTGCAACATGCACTAGAGGTAGGAATAGATTTGAAACCAAAAGGGTTTGTGTGCTTACCAAAATCGAGCTTCAAAGTTAGCTCCAGAAATCAGAAGCTGAGGTTTGACAGCATCAACACCTCAACTTGGCAAGCTTCGTTCTCTTGATTCAGGGACTCTCAACTCACAAATTGTATATCAATACAAAGCCCTTGATTCAAGCTTTGTAATGGTGTATCACTCATGTTCTAAATCTCATAAACGAAGGAGAATTTCAGAGACGAATCTCAGAACCCTAAAAACAGAGTTTCAACCCTTCTATCAGAAAATCAACCCAAATTCATCAACAATTCGGGTTTTTATAGAGAAATCAGACTTGCATGCAAGGCGACACGCGTTCCTCAGCGTGATTTGAGTGGGATTCGTGGCGATTTCTGGATTAATTGGGTGATTACTCATCAAAATCCACTAACCCAGATTCTAAGTTCATCGTGTAACCGGTTACATAGCCCTTCTAACCGGTTACATGCTGATAAAATTTAAAAATTAATAATTTAATTACTCTTTCTTCAAAAACTCTTTTAATATTGCAATTAGGTCCCAACCCAAGGACTAAATTGCAATATTCACATTTTTGTACAAAATAACCATATAAAAATATATCTCATATTTTTATATAAAAACACATAATGTACAAAAACTAAAACCTTCAAAACTAATATAAATCAATTATAAAATAATTGTTATAATTAATTTCTTGGTTATTTGGGAGACGAAAATTAGGGGTGTTACAATACTCACTACTCTTTACAACCTTAAATTCCCAATAATTCTTAAGTAACTACTCCTTCCTTTTGTTCTCCTTCTAACTCTAAGGCTTTTATCCATTATTTCTCCTGCTTAAGGGGAATTCTATGGCAACTTTGGTTCTACTTCCTCAAAACAACCTCACTTTTCGCATTAGATTCATCCTAAATATCAATTATGCCTATTACTTTCACCGCCTAAACCTCTAGTTATGGTGTAAGGCAATCCTAGTCATGAAGATTTTATACACGTCAAACAATTAAGTCATGTTCAAGCATCAACTTGCATCTTTTAGGTTTATAAAACAAGGTTCCCTCAATACTTTTATCATTATAATTCATTTCAAGTGTCCAAACAAAACTTCATTTTTAATTTGTTAAACCAACTTAATTTATTTCAAGCACTTAAATTCCACTTCCTTTTTCATGAAACAAAATTATTTACACTTCCTTTTACTCTTGGCCGAATGCACACACCCATATACATTTAAACACCAAAACTTTTCCAAACCATTTAGTTCATTTATTTCTTTCATCTTTAATCAAAACCAATTAGAAAATAAATAATCACAACACAATTTCAAACACATTAACTTGACATTGTTTCACAAAACACACTTATTACTTTTATGTCACTTCATGAAAAAAAGTCCTAGCCTAATTAACATGCATTGGCCGAATTTTATCATGGTCAAGACAAAGTTTTGGTTCACTTTTTCAATCATGCAATTTCTCACACAAAGCTCTAAAAATATCATTTCTTTTTGAAGTTCAAAACCGAAATCATCATCATGCTTCAAACCAAGTTTTCATTTTTAATTTTCTTGCATGCACTTTAAAAATCTTTGAATCAAGTAGAAATTAACATGCATGTGCCAAAGATCAAGACAAAATCAAGGCTTTATCAAGATCAAGTTAAAAAGCAAACATTTCAACAACTCAAATCAACTTTTCTAAGCATAAAGTTAACATGCAACTACTTGGATTAAATTATAAAGCATGAGGACCTAGCTTTACTAGTCATGGCCGAATCATACTTCACAAGAATCTAACATACACAAAATCAAACACTTAGTTCATGCTCAAAAATCATTTTAAAGCTTGTTTCTCAAATCCCTTTTTAAAACTGAATTATACATCAAAGAAAAACATGATCTTTTCACTTAAAATTGACATGCATGACTAAAGATCTTAACTTTTCACTCATCAAACATGGATAATCACATGCATGTACCCAAATCATCAAAATCATCATCAAATCCACATGCAAAGTCAAAGATCCCAACTTTATCATCAAGCAAGTTTAGATCAAGTATTTGTTCATCAAATAATCACATAAATGTTTCATAAATCACGTTTCAAGCAAGGAAATTTAACATGCAAAGAGATTTACTTTAAACTCACAAAATATTAAACAACTCTTTAGATCTTTAAGATTTTGTTTAAAAAGCATCAAGATCCACCATGAAAGACATTAACCGAAACATAAAGTCCATTATTTAGTTATTACAAGTTTCTTTTAGTCTTAAAAATCCATGATCAAACACAAACAACACTTGTACTCATCATCTAAGCCTTGAAAATTAACATGCAAAGAAGAAAAGAAGAAAGATTCACAAGATTAAAAGAAAACCTAAACTAATACTATCTCCTTCATGACTTTCGAACCACCCACCTAAAGAGAAGTTGGTCTTCTACCCTTCTAGTACTTGGATCTTCAAGGGAAAATCTTGGATCAAGCTCCTACTCTTCTTCTTTCTTCTTCCTCTCCCACGGCTCCTTCTCTCTCTCTTTCTCTCTCTCTCTTTTCTTAGTCTAAGAGTTTAATGGGCTCTTAGAATGTGTTTGGAAGAAATGAGAAATGAAGGAAATGAATTGTGTGAAAATGAACCAAGGCCAAAGGAATTTATAGGCAAACAGTGAAGTCTCCCTTTTTCCCTTAGTTTGGTTTAGGTTTATACACAAATGGGAGGGGCGATTTTGGCATTCTAAATTGTTGCATGGGTGGATTTTATCATGGGGACAAAGAGGAGAAATTTAAGGCTTTTGGTCACTTCATGTATACTTCTACTACATCAAATTTTTCTACCCTTTTAACCCCCTTTATGCTTCTAATTTACCTCGTATGCTTCTTGTCTTAAATATTAAAATCCTAAACTTACATATATGCACATATACACACGTAGCACACACATACATACATGCATGTATCATCATATGTTTCCACTAATTTAATTCTCATATAATCCTAAGCATATACACATAGCAATACCGTTCATTCATACATACAAGGAAATAAATCTTTTTCTCATAAAAATAATTCATGTATAAAAATCACAATTCCTTTAAAGCATAAAAATATTTAATACACAACCATTCCCAAAACTCAATTTCTAAAACTTATAATATCATTCCATAAAACCATTTCTTAAAAAAATCATTCACCACTTAGAAATCATAAAATAAGAGATTCATTCAAGAAAATACTCTTTCAAAAACACTTTCTCAAAAATAAATCCCTTTAGTAATTAAAACAGTACGAGGATTTTGAGGGGTGTTACAGAATGCATGATCATCATCCTCATTATCGGATAAATAATTCATTGATCTCACATCATCAAGCTTATTACAAGTTCACTGCCATCAATCCCAGCACCACACAATTAATCATTATGAGCAATTAACTTTGTTGCTGTACTTTATTAAGTCTTATTGGAATTCTCATCACCAATGATGTCAGGGTATTTTAAATCATCACTGGGATAATTATCTAATCGGCACTCATGTCTACATCTCCTCAATATCCTCCCAAACCTAGTCGGAAGCAAACGGGACGTTCAGGAACCTTAACCCACGCCGGTCAAACAGTCGAGGAAATCCAAAAGCATATAATATACTTGTCAAGACCAAAACCGTACAGGTCAGTCATTAAAACAATTAATATTTTACGCGATACCGCAAGGGCCCAACAACAAATCGATCTGCCTGCCTTGTTCAGGTTCTCTCTCACCGCTTCAGATTTGATCAAGGAGGCGACAATACTTTTCTAGTTCGCGATGCAGAACATACTACGATCCCTTGGGTCTTAAGTCCCAATCACATATAGTCTAGTTCTACCTAGAAAAGCACCCTAGGTTTCTTGACGAGTCACCGTCATCACCCTCCCCTATCTCAATAACACTCCTGAATATCCGTAGATAGACAGGGTATATTCCTCTTCACTACTTCACGCTCACCTCTCCGCGTTATTATTAATGTCTTTTAAATATTTCATTAAGGCTTATTAACCTAATTGCAGACGAGTCACCCTTATCCATCCTTTGGTGAACCTCGACCTCTAATTAAACCACCTTTTCCAACGTTCATTCTTTTCCAACAACACTTGCTCATTAAGGGCTTAGACTCACGGAGCATCACTCTCGTGGCCAGCACAAACTCATCTTAGAGAGCATAAATCCAACATGGTGCTCATCAATGAAATTCACTTTAAATCATTAATTCCTCAAACTCATGGCATTCATTCATCACTTTTTAATCTCATCTTTTCAATGGTATGCATCATGCTAAGTATAATAAAATAGAATGAATCATCGTGCATGAGCAGGCATAATATTTGCATATTCTCAGGTTCAAATAAATTAATCAAGTAACAACACATAAATGTAATAGTGATCTTAGTCTTTCGTGCGAGGAACCAAACAATCACACAGACCAATTGCCCTCACACCACTTAATCATATCCGATCACGGATCCGATTTAAACAATCAAAACTAAACTCATTTAAGCATGACATACATCCCAGATAAGCTATTATTCTCACCCTAATTACGAACAAAAATTCTCTGAGAATCCACGAAACTCCGATTTCCACGATCACTCTCGAGAGCGGTACCTTTATTTCCTTAAATTAAACAATACGTATTAATATAAAATTTCAAATAACTTATTTGTTCTTCATTACTTGCACAAAACTTTAAAACTTAAAATAAATCCTCTTGTTTTTAACCGAAAACGCATTTCTTTTTCTCGAATCGTTCCCAAGTAAAACGACAACTCAAGTACTTTAAAATATATTGAAAGTAATCCACAAATAAATTTTAAAAGCGAATACCGGCTGCTGGTCCCTCCTCATGTTACACAAACATGATATCGTTCTAACATCCAATCACCATGTATGAATGCACATAATATTTTCATTAAAATTAGCCATTAGTCTCACCATTTGCATCACGCAATCATTGTGGCAAGAGACAATATTAAACCTATAAGCATGGCATAATTATTAATAAAAATTATAAAATGAATGATTATATCATTCCCTTTAAGTATAATTATGTTTAAATAAAAGTAGTTAGGTTGAAAATGGTATTTTTAAGCAATTTCAGTCTTGATACTCATGTATTGGTACAGATACTTGAGTAGTTCGTTGTGTTCTAAAAATTTTACATCTGTCAGCCCAGAATACTCGAGTATTTCATCAGCCCAGAATACTCGAGTAATTCATCAGATACTCGAGTGTTAAGTTAAAATCTGAAAAGTCTGCATCAGACAATACTCGAGTATTTGCTAAAATACTCGAGTATTTCTGACAACAAATACACTACAATTTGGGTTTTAACATACTATTTTCGAATCTAGCCAATTTTAACTTAAACCAATCATTCACAGAACTGAAATAACATATATTAAACATGTTCATTCACTGAAAATGCCATAATTCACAGAGATTGCACAAATTCACTTAATTATGCATAAAACCTTGCAAATCAACAACTCACCATACCAAAACTCAAATTACTCAGTTACTCCATGGTTTCAGAGTCTTAACAGCTTGCATGCATCAAATATAACTTGCTCCATTCATTATGGTGTTACACTACTCCCCCACTTACAAGGAATATCGTCCCCAAAATTCAACTTACAAAAACAAATCAGGATAATCATGACACATCCTATCCTCTAACTCCCAGGTTGCCTCAATCATATCACCACTCAACCAGACAACCTTGACCAAAGGAATTCCTTTTCCTCTGAGCTGCTTAATTCTTCGGTCTTCAATCCGGATAGGAACGACTTTAAAGGTTAGGTTTTCACGTACATCTAGATCATCAGGGCGGATGTTGAGAATATGTTTGGGTCATGGACATACTTTTTCAATTGCGACACATGGAAAACATTGTGTATATTGGCCAAAGATGGGGGTAAAGCTATTTGGTACGCTACAAGACCTACTCTCTTAAGAATTTGGTAAGGACCAATACACTTAGGAGATAATTTCTGGGTTCTCAAAGCTCTACTGACTCCTTTGGTTGGAACTACTCTAATAAACACATGCTCTCCCTCCGAAAACTGTAACGGTCTACGCCTTTGGTCAGCATAACTCTTCTGTCGGCTCTGAGCTGTCCTCATCTTCTCTTGAATCATCTTGATCTTCTCAGTTGTCTCTTGCACAACTTCAGGACCAACAAGAGAATTCTCCCCCACTTGGAACCAACATAGCGGGGTCTGACATTTCCTTCCATACAGAGCTTCAAATGGTGCCATTCCAATACTCGTATGATAACTATTGTTGTAGGTAAACTCTACGAGTGACAACATTTGCTCCCAACTTCCATTCTCTTCCAGAACACAAGCACTTAAAAGATCTTCCAATGACTAAATAGTCCTCTCCGTTTGACCATCAGTCTGGGGATGATATGCAGAACTCAACTTCAATCTTGTCCCCAATGCTTGATGTAAACTCTGCCAAAACCTTGACGTGAATCTAGGATCATGATCAGAAACTATGCTTGATAGGACACCGTGCAGACGAACCATTTCCTTGAATTATACTCTTCAAGGTACAACTTTTATAGTGTTATGTGAACCCTGTTGGAATTAATGGCATTCACCTTAGTCCCACATTGGCAAATTTTGATAAATCTTGACCCTTTATATTCCTTTCTTCTCTACACACTTGCAAATAAGTTATTGGGTTTTGGTAGTGAATTTGTAGAGCCCAATACGCGCGCCGCCTTTCAGGCGGTGCGGGTGTAGGGTGTACGAGTCCTCTTTTTGGAAGGCCATTGGCCAAACTTTTTTTTAATTACCCACATTTTTTAAATTTGGACGTTGCAAGTTTTATGGGCCTTTTATTGCAGCAGTTTAAGATAGGCCATGATGACAAATTATTGGCCATTAATTTCTGCCTGTTGGGTGTCTAAGTCTTAGGCCTATATGTTGATGCTTCTTCATTCTGGTACTTAGACAAAAATTTGACCCCCTTTGTCTTCCTCATTTTCTTTCTTCCTTTTCCTTTGAAAGCGACCTAACTTTTGTAGAATTAGCAAGGGATGCAAAGTTTTGATGAAGACAAATTGCGCGGAAGAATGTGTTTTGAGAAATAAGAAAACAACAACAACCCAGATTCTGAGTCTACCGACGTACCGTACCTTTAGATATCAAGCAGCGGTAGACTCAGGTGGTTAGCTCAGCCCGGACAGCAAGAAAGCTTAGTTCGGAAGTTGCTCGGAAGAACTGGATATCGAACCAGCAACAAAGTAAGAAGCTCAGTTCGAAAGATGCTCGGAAGAACTAGAGTTGAACCAGAAGCAGTCAGAAACTCAGAAGCAAGATTGAGGATGCTCAGCGAATGCAGTCGAACCATAAGCTCGACCTTCGTTACGTCCGAGTAAAATAGTAAAGCATCAGCGCGTCAGATGTTCAGCTGCCTTCGGTGCAGACGAGTAAAATTTTAAATCATCAGCTCGGCAGAACCATCAGCTCGACCTTTGGTGCAGTCGAGTAAAATCTTATATAATCAGCTCGACAGAAGTCAAGCTCGGCCTTCGCTGTGGAAGATTAAAGTGCTAAAGTCTTAGTTTGAGATTGTATATTTAGCTCGGCTAAGGTCAGTTCGATATTGAATATTACACTCGACAAAAAGCTCGGATATCATATTTCAGTCGGAGATCACATATCAAGCTCGGCTAAGCTCGGATCTCAAACTTCAGTTCAATCTCGCATATAATGCTCGGCCTGAGCTCGAATGCCAAAGTTGAACTCAAGCTCGAATGCAAAGCTCGGCCAATGCTCGGATGACTAAGATATAACTTTATCTCGAATACAAAGCTCGGCCATAGCTCGGACATCAAGGTCAAGCTCAAGCTCGGTTCACACTTGGTCAATGGTTGTGCAAGCATCTTTAAAAAGCACAAGCTCGGATCTCGTCAAGTTATCTGTTGTGGAAGCTCAATCCAACTAGAAGCTCGGAGCTCACTAATCATCTGAATCTGTCCATAAAGGAATTGGCAATAAATGAAAGATCTGATTCAAAATTAAACCAAATCAGAATATGACTGTTGGAGAGGGAACCTCGTCTGCATTTATTAATCACGTGGTGATTTTTATTCCTCCCTGATTCTTGGGGATTTTCATGAATAAAAAGTGATTGCCTCCTCCAACATCACAGAGAACCTGGAACAAGAAATCAGAATCTGAAACACTCATTCTCTCTGCCAATCCTTTCAAAAGTCTGAAACTTAGTTGCTATTCACACTGTCACATTATACGTGACTGAGTTCAGTTTTGGAGCCACACATCATTACTGTTACTGTTCACCAGAGAAGTCTTAGGAGGTTCCTAAGCAGAAGTCGAAGAGGTTCTTCGTCCGGTGGAGCTACTTGAAGGTTTCAAGGAGGCTTTGGAAGAGGTTCTTCCTACCGGTATCAAATTGGGTAGAATCCAAGAGTTTGGTACTCTCTTGGAAGGGTTAGGTTGAGTGAGGTTCATTCAATAGTTCCCATGTAATTCTATCAATTTGATTTTAATTAAAAGCTCCCTAAGGTTTAGGGAGGACTGGACGTAGCTCTAAAGTGGGTGAGAGTGAACCGGTATAAAAATTCATGTGCCTCTTCTTTTATCGCTTTCTCTTTACTGCTTTCTGCACTTTATCTGTTTACTGCATTGTCCGAGCATTTTAGTCGGTCTGGCCGAACCTCATATTGGTTGATTTGTGTTTGCTAAGATTCCGCTGCAAAACTGGTTTTTGTGTGTTGCAGGTCGGATAATCGGTGGTCAGCCTATATAACTGATTATCTCATTCTGCTCGGCACTAAATCCAACTATTTTATAAAAACAACAAACATCATTTTAATCTATTTCAATTATATCCGAGAAATTGCTATCACTGCTTCAAACTACTATTCACCCCCTTTAGTAGATTGTTAGGCCGATTGTTGGTTTCCAACAACTTTGTGAGATTCCAAGTTCTCTGCCTCAATTACACGAGTTAGAGAACTGTTGTGCTAACCTTTGGAGCAAGAACCAGTTGGTATAGTTGCACCTCGACTATCCGAAAATCTTGTTTTTAAGGCAGTGGATTTTACCACGACATAATTAAGCATCTTCGACTTATTTTTCTAACAAACCCTATATATACAATACAGGTATGATAGCTTATAAGTGTATCATAGATCTCACATAGTGTGTCATGAACAAATGAACAAATGGACAAATGCGTTAAGGATAATAATTTATGCAGAAAAGCATCCATATTTGCTCATATTTGACATTGTACAATAAGTTAATTTATGCTAGAAGGTGATTTTTGGGGTCGTTCACGTTCAATTGACATCTTCCTCCGTTCCTTCTTACTTGCGTCACTAGTGTCCAACCTGCATAGTAAGTTATTCCCCTATGTTACGTATATCATAAGTAATCCATGCATGATATAAAACACAAATTAAAAGTAACTTTATTATTAATAAATATATAAATAAATCAAACAAGAAAACTTTTGTGTTATTTGTAATTATTTTACTTAAAAATCTCTGATGTGACATTTAAAAATATGCACTTAAGATTTTGTTATTATAAAAAAAAAATAACATGACAACTTTTAAAGTCATATATGACAATTCGGTGCTTTATGTTTTTTAGGTAAGAACAAAATTAATTTAAATGGTCATATATATATGAATTTGTTATGCATTTGATGAAATAAGTAGAATTATTTTAGTAATGTAATTCCACTACATTTTAGAATTTGTTTTGCATGACAATTTGTAATGCATATGGTGTCACGTCACAGTTTACGAACATGAAGAGCCAACTGAATTTGTAAAGTGACATCGTGTATGACATGCTCCTTAACATAAAATCTTTAAGAAAATCTTTAACTTGTATCAAGTAAAGCGGTTAAATCAATCGGTAGCATAAATATTTGATATATTGGTTCAAATTTGCTCATATACTAATACTACTTATAAGAAGTCATGAAACATTAATTATTTTTTTCCTTCTAATAAAGGCATTTTTTAAATTTTGCTCATATATCAGTACTATTTATACTAATACTATTAATGGATTTGACTAATTTAAAAAGTGTCTCATAAATAGGATTCAAAAAAGTTTTAAAAAAAAATCTTATATTTTAAGGATTGAAGGTAGTAAAACTAGTTAAGAAGGTTATAATTTGACTAAAATTACCTTAGTCTTGTTTAATTGTAGATTTTTTTAATAAGCCCAAACATTAAAGATTTTGATTTGATAAGTTAAAAGAAGTATCTTATGATTTTGTTTGGTATAACAAATTGAAAATAAAGATGAACTAAAATCTTAAAAGATGATCAATTGAATTGAAATTATTTATTAAAATTAACTAATAAGCTAGTTAATATGTGTAAAATAATATAAAAGGAGATGACCACATATCTGTATATAATAATGATGATGTCACATAGTTTAGGAAAAATATTATGTTTGGTATGTAACATCTCGGAAGGACCTATAAACTACATAATAAGCTTCTATAAAAAAAATAAATAAGGTAGTCAAGTTTTAAAGAGATTCGTTTTTATTTTTTTTTTTTTAAATCCAATTGTAGCCTTGATTTAATAAGTTACGTTAATAAAAGTAGCTTATAATTTTAATTGACATAACTAATTGACAAGCTAATAACTAAAAATTTATACATTAATTGATATTTAAGTTAATACATGTAAAATAACCAAAATTACATATATAGAGGCTTAAATAAGTTTTGGATCCCTTTTGATAGGGTTGATTATGCACATGGTTGACATGTGTTAATCAGTGGTGCAGTTAGCTAGGACATTGCAACGCTCAAGTGATGAGATACCATTAGCCACAACATCACATACCAACTAAAACTAGCTTAGGAAAATTAATTTAAAATTGTGGAACTTTATGATGAATAAATTAGAAAAAAAGTTTTCTAGGAACTAATCATAAATTTAGTCATATTTACTGGGACCAAAAACTTATATAAGCATATGTTATATAAAAAAAATATAAAATTAATGAGCGGGTAACCTTTTTTTCTTTGTGCTTATATTAACGAAATACTTGAAGTGTTATGAAGGTTGTCAATTTTAGGAACCAATGAGAAAAAATTCAACAAAGCTTAATTTATAAGAAAATTTACTTCCACTAGGTTGTAAAATATAAGTTTTTATGTTAATAGATCATTTAAATAACCTCCTTAAAATAACACCTCTACTTCCTTTTTTTTAAAATAAAAACCAACTTAAGTAGCTTATAAGCTAACTAATCGGCTTATTAAAGACTCTTTGTGGCTAATAAAATTAAACTTTTTTATAAAGTTTATACTTATATATATATATATATATATATCATTTAATAACATATTTAATCAAAAATTATTTCTTATTCAATAAGGTAAATCACAGTCGTAACTTTCAACTCCTAACTTTGAGATTCATCTAAACAGAGCCTTAACTAATAATTATCTTGCTAAAATAATATAGTTTTATAATATTGTTCTCGTTTAGAATATTTCCATGGCATGGGAAGCAAAATGCTAGATCACCAAGAAATAAAATTATTTTCATGATGGTAGAATTAGCTAATCAAAAAATTACTCAATGCATTATTTTTAAATAAAGCTCAAATGTTACATTGTATAAACAAGTATAATATGATATTTAAAAAACTCATTAAGTATATAGTTATATGATTTTATCACTATTATTACTATTGTATCAAAATTTATATCATGAGTAAATACCATTTAAATCTAAAAAATGGAAGTGATGACAATCATTTTATATAATACCTAAAAAAATTAAAATAAAAGCACTCATATTAATATAAAACTATAAATATAAATTAAGAAAACTTCATACAAACATCTTAAACTTTATGCCATTTGAAAATATGCACCACAGATTAATTTTTGTGCTAATTTGTCTTTAAAATATAATTATTAAGGACTAATTCGAAAAAATCAAAAATATCTACACACAGTACTATAAAGTCTATCCCATTCATTTTCCTCTTCTTTGCCGTCATGGGCTTCTCTAAAACACCCCAATTTTCTCCAAACTTAATTTGGTTAAATAAGGAACTTCATGCAATGTTTATGTGCTTGGAGTGAATCATTGAAATTATGATCGAATCATCAGTTTCAAATTGATATTTTTAGTCAAATTAAAATAAGTTTTGGTTTGTGTAGCTTTGTTACGAAAAACTATAGTTCCCTTTTAAAGATGCAAAACTTTATTTTTAAGCCTTTATGTAGGTATGAGAGCCGTAAAAAATATTTTGATCTCATATGTATCATATTAGATGTCTTATAACCATTCTTGAATATTTTCATAATATTTGGAGAAATTTTTGAATTTATTTATAGTTTGTAATCACTTAAAGCTAGCATCAAAAACAATAACGAAAAGACGCGTATGACAGCAAACGATCATGAGGGTGGACGTTTGGCGGCAGCGGCTGGTTGGACTGTGGTGGATCATCGGAGAAAGGCACACAAGGGAGTGATCACGTTCTATTTCACTCACTTTCCAATTAGTGTGCCTTTGGATGAGTTGAGGGAGCGTTTTCTGAATTGGGGTGAGGTCGTGGATCTCGTCGTGCCGGCAAGACGGAACGCCTATGGGTGGAAGTTCGGCTTTGTTCGTTACAGGAACGTTGTTGATGTTCAGGCACTGGAGAAGAAGCTCGACAGTATGTGGATTTCAAATAAGAAACTATGGGTTAATTTGCAAAGGTTCAATAGGAATGATCCTAAACCAAGGGCTCATGTGGCGGCTAAAGGGAATCCTTCTTTTCGGTCAATGGAGGTAGCAACCATGCAGGTTGGTGGGAAGTCCTCGTCTGGTCCAGTTATGAATAGACCTGCTACAGCGAAGCATGGTGCGGGGTGGAGATTCACGGGTGGTGGCCACGGTGACGGTGGGCAGCCCTCTGTACATGAAAAAACGATGGTGCAGGCTGGTCCTTCACATGGTGGCGGGTCTTCTCATCATCATACTGCTTCTCAACATCATGTTGCGAGTGTGATGGAGAAGACGGTGCCATTGGGTTTGTCGAGGCCGAGGCTAGCCAGTGTCATAGAATATCCCGATGCGGCGATCGCTGTTACACATAATTCGATACCGTCGGTGAGGGGCGATTTGGCCTTTACGATCCCAGAGGACGAGGTGCGAGAGTGGAGGAAAAGTTTTGTGGCTACGCTGAAGAAGCAAGGTGAACCCGGGTTGATTACTAGTAAGTTTAATGGTGTTGGATGCTATTCATTGTCCTTCTATTCTATGGGTGGTAATAAAATTCTCATCAAGGTTGCTGATGATGAGAACTTTGAGGTTCTGAGGAGCGATTTGAGAACTCTTTTTGATACATGGTTCGTTGATATAGTGCCATGAGAGCCTTCTATGAAGTGTTTGGAGAGACTTACGTGGCTACGTTGTTATGGGGTGCCGGTGCATGCATGGAAGCAAGAGGTTTTTAGTAGGTTGGTGGAAGGAGTGGGGGTCTATGTATCATGTGATGAAAGCACCCTCCTTCGTTCACGTTTTGATTTTGCACGTGTGATGGTTAGGGTGGATTTGAATGTAGGGAAAATTCATTCTTCATTCCCTATATCAATAAATGATGTGCTCTTTCAAATTACTATAATGGAGGATATGGGGGTGGAAGTCTTTAAAGGAGGTATTATTGAAAAGGAGGATTGAGGTGTGCCAAAGGAGGCTATGAAGGACACTGACTCTGGTACTGAATACTCTGATGCAGATTTAGAGCAGTCACATGTGTGTGGTGTGACACAAGATCTTAATTATGATGATTGGGAGCGAGATATTAGTGAAGAAATGCTTGAGAAGAGTTTGAAGAGTTTGCCTTGCCAGAACTGTAGTAGTGGTGGTAAAGGAGGGAACAACTCAATTGTTCCTGAAAGTTTCTTGCAGGTGGATGATTCGTGCTTGGCACCTTTAAAGGACCCTACGATTCCGTTTGTTGCTAATGATACTCTAGAGTTTGATTGTGAGGGTAATATGGTGCAGGCCAAGGTGGACTCTGTTTTGGTATTGAACTTGCGAGATATGGCGGTGGATAGTTTGTATTTAGCGAATGTTCATTATGAGGAGGAAAGGGGTGGAGTTGGGGTGCTTGCTGAGAATGATGTCATGTCCTTTCGACCGAAGAGGATGAAAACATTGCTGTTTTTGCAAGGTTCTGGAGCAATTCCAAGGAGCTCACAGCAGGGTACAACGTCAAAGTTTAGGGGGAGGAAGCCAAAGGGTGTTACTTCTGTCAAACCTCTTGAGCTCTCTCTCTCAGGTCTTTCAATCCATGACTCAGGTATTGAGCATTGTAATGTTGTCTTAAGGCAAAAAGGAAATTTAGAGAAGGAGGATGCTGCGGCTAAACTGCTAGGCATTGGTAAGGCTGTTGGTTTTACTTTGCATGGGGAGGATGAGGAGGTCTTGTCATGTTTAAAGGATATGGATAAAAGAGATAAGGAAGCTACGGCTTCTAGGAGGGAAAATATTCTAGTTAAATGAATATTTTGTCCTTTAATGTGAGGGGGCTAGGTGGGGTTGCGAAGAAAAAACGTATTCGTTCTTTAGTTCGCGTTGAGGGGATTCAGTTCTTAGCACTTCAAGAGACCAAACTTGAGATAGTAGACGGGCAGACTTATGATTTTTTGTGGGGTGGTGCAGGTTATGGATCGTGTTTTCACCCCTCTAATGGTTTGGCAGGAGGACTTATAAATATGTGGGATGAGTCTGCTTTTCATCTGGTATCTACTTTCTCAGGTGATGGTTTTCTTGGTAATTGTTTATTATGGCATCAGTCTGTTAATTGCTTCTTTGTTAATGTTTATGCTCCATGTTCTATGGATGGGAAGCGTAAACTCTGGAGTGACTTGAGGGAGTTGAGAATGTTGCATGGGGATGGTGTTTGGTGTATAGCTGGTGATTTTAATGCTGTGAGAAGGAGTTCTGAGAGAAAGGGAGTCAATGGATTCTTATCCTCACCCATAGAAATGTCAGAGTTCAATAATTTTATTGATGATATGAATCTTACTGATCCACCTGTCTATGGTAAGAAATTTACTTGGATTAAGAAGAATGGCTCAGCTTGGAGTCGTATTGAGCAGGAGTGGGGGAGTGCTTCTCAGTGGGTTTTTGATAGAGACTTTTCAGATCACTGTACATTAATTTTGAAGCATGGAAACTATGATTGGGGTCCTAAGCCATTTCGCTTTAATAATTGTTGGTTGTTGGATCCTTCTTTTGAGCAGTTGGTAACTAATTCATGGATGAATAATGAGGTGGAGGGATGGTCAACCTTCCGTTTGAAGGAGAAATTGAAACTTTTGAAGGTTGATATTAAGGCCTGGAACAAGGATGTCTTTGGTAATATTCATACCCGGGTAGCTAAGCTTACGGAAGAATTGAGTGTGCTTGATGCCAAGGCTGAAATTTCAACATTATCACTGGAAGAGGTTGAGCAACGACGCTGTTGTATGGCTAATTTGTGGAACTTGGTTAATCAAAGAGATAGTTTGTTACAGCAAAAGTCTAGAACACGGTGGCTTACTGAAGGGGATGCTAACACCTCTTTTTTTCATGCCTGTATCAAAAGTAGGCGAAGAAGAAATTATCTAGGGGCTTTGAAGGTGGGGGAGCAGTGGGTTACAGCTGTTAATGATTTAAAAAATGTAATACAGGTGCATTACTCAAGCTTTTTTGAGGAAAAATATTTCATGAGGCCTGTTCTTGATGGGGTACGGTTTGTTGAATTGAGTACTGCATCTAATGATTTTCTGGTCACTACTTTCACTGAGGACGAAATTCAGGCTGTGGTGAAGTCTTGTGATGGGAATAAGAGCCCGAGGCCAGATGGTTTTAACTTCACATTTTATAAGCAGTTTTGGGAGTTAGTAAAGGGTGAGGTGTGCATGATGATGTCAGAGTTTCATGAGATTTCTCGGCTGCCTAGGGGATTCGGTGCCTATTTCCTTGCTCTCATTCCAAAGAAGGACTGTCCACAGAGGATCACGGATTATCGCCCTATCTCTTTACTTGGCAGTTTGTATAAGGTGATATCTATGGTACTTGCTGCTAGGCTAAAACAGGTTCTTGATCCTTTGATTTCACAAAATCAATATGCTTTTCTTCCGAATAGATATATTGTGGATGGTGTAGTGATTTTGAATGAAACAGTTGATTATGCTAGAAAGTTTAAGAAAAACTGCTTTATTTTTAAAGTAGATGGCTTAGGACTACATGTTAGGCAGGCTGAATTTCTCAAATAAATGGCGTAGCTGGATAAGAGCCTGTATTTTTTCTGGAAACTTTTCTGTTCTGGTGAATGGTAGTCCAACAGGTGAAGTCAACATTAAAAGGGGTTTGAAACAGGGTGACCCACTGGCTCCTTTTTTGTTCTTGGTTGTTGCTGAGGGTCTCACAGGTATGGTCAGACAGGCAATACAGCAGGGCAAATATGATCCTTTTCAGATTGGCACTTCTGAAGCTGACGTATCTCTCCTTCAGTATGCTGATGATACTGTGTTTGTGGGCGAACCATCGTGGAAAAATCTTTGGACTATCAAGTCAATTCTTAGATGTTTTGAATTGACTTCTGGTCTAAAGGTTAATTTTCATAAAATAGCATTATGGGTGTTAATGTTGATATGGCTTTTATGGACTCAGCTTCCTCCTTTCTAAATTGCAAAATTGGGAATATTCCTTTCATTTATCTGGGGTTACCGGTAGGTGATGATCCTCGGAAAGTGGGATGCTGGCAGCATGTTATTAACATTGTTACAAACAGGTTGGCGAATTGGAAAGGGAGGCATTTATCTCTAGGAGGAAGAATTGTGCTAATTAATTTTGTTCTAAACAGCTTGCCGGTATACTATTTTTCATGTTACATGATTCCCAAAAAGGTTCATCATATTCTAGTTGCATTGCAAAGACGATTCTTATGGGGAGGCTCAGACGAGAGAAATAAAATTTGCTGGGTTAGCTGGTCCGATGTGTGTCGACCGAAGGAAGAAGGTGGTCTTGGTGTCAAAAACTTAAAATGGTTTAATTTAGCTTTGCTAGCTAAATGGAGATGGCGGATGCTCTGTTCTAATGATGCATTATGGATGCAAATTTTGAGGGCCAGGTATGGTGAATTTAGACCAGCTACTTTATTTTCTGATCATGGTTCAGATTTTGATAGGGCCTCATGGTGGTGGAAGCATTTATGTGCTATAGGTGAGACTAGTAGTTCGTTAGTCACTGGAGATTGGTTTGGTTCCCGGCTACAGCATGTTATTGGTAGTGGTGAGGATACTTCTTTTTGGGATGAGGTATGGATAGGTGGAGATTTGTTGAGAAATTTATTTCCAAGACTATATCTTTTGTTGCATGATAGGTACAAGAAAGTGGCTGAGGTTTTCAATCACACATTGCAGCGGTGGAATTTCTCCTGGCGTCAGGAGTTTTTTGTTTGGGAGTCAGAGATGTACCAAGAGTTGTTGGCTTTGTTAGGACAAAAGAATTTGTGTCCAGGGGTCAGTGATTCTTGGCGTTGGGAAGGCTCTAGTGATGGTATTTATACGTCACGGGATGGCTATGCAATGATACAACACAGATGTGGTACTGCGAGTAATTTAGAAACAGGGTATATTCATTTATTCAAGGATTTCTGGACAGCTACAGTGCCTGCAAAGGTTAAGGCTTTCTCCTGGCAGTTGTTACTTGACAGGCTTCCCACAAAAGTAAATTTGGGTAGACGAGGTGTTAATGTTAATCCTACTTGTGTCTTCTGTGAGGCAGAAGATGAGACCATACAACATTTATTTCTTGACTGTAGTATTATACAACATCATTGGCAGCGTTTTCTGTGATGGATTGAACTACCTATCCAAGTCCCTTCTTCTTTGTTGGGTGCTTATAATGCTTTCTATAATTATTATAAGCGGCGGCGTAAGCAGGCTATTGGTATACTGTTGTGGCATGTCTTTCTTATGGTCGGTGTGGTTACAGAGAAACTTAGTGATTTTTAGAGAAGGACATTTTGATGCTGTTGGGTTGATGGACATGATGAAGGTTCGCTCCTGGATTTGGGTTACAAATTTAGGAAAGATAAATTCTTCTTTTTCTGATTGGTGTAATAGTCCATCAACATATATTTTGAATACATAAACTTCTCTTGTATTGTGGGGTTAGAGTACCTCTAGTACTCTCTTAATAATATACTTTGGCTTATAAAAAAAAAAACTTAAAGCTAGCATCACTTAACATCATATTTTTGGTGTTTTAAATTAGTTTTTCGAATTTCATTTTAAATATGGACTTGTGATCAAGGAAAACTATTCAACATATATATGGTTTTGAGACATTTTAAGTAGAAAATTAAATTTTACTAGCACATAAGTTATAAAAAAGTTCTATGAATTTGAATTTAACTAATTTTTTTTTGTTTTTAATTCGAATAGAATGATTAACGAAATGATATTTTGGTAACTTAGTTTGGTCTATCCTAATTTTATCTTTAAAGACTAACTGCCTCCAAAAGAGTGATTTGGATTTCCATCAAATTTGAAATGATGTTGATGTTACAATAATTTCATTCTCATGAAAATCCCAATTCCCACATTGCTCATCCCATGTTAACCATAATCCTTTATATTCTATTATTTGTATTACTCAAGCAAAAATCTAATTGGGGTTTTTGTTGCGGTCATGTTGAGCCCAATAACCACATGTGCTAGCACGTGCCCCACCGTCATTAATTTGTTCTTTCGTGTGGGGTAAAGGGTGGATGGATCCTTTTTTCTTACCACATTTTTAGCGCATAGCCATTATAGATTAATGGCTCCATAATTTAGTCATTTCTAGGTTAATGAATTAGTTGTTTTTGGGTTAATGGTTGAAATGATTTCCTAGGTTAATGAGCCATAACTTTTGTGGCTGCTGCAAATGTTATGGCTGTGGCAATGAAAGGCAATCATTTTTAGACATATATATACACAGAAAACGAAAACAGGTAGCCTTTCTTCTTCCATTAGCAACTTAACCCTGTGAGATTCAAAGTTCCTTACCTTGAGTGCACAAGTTTGAGTACTATTGTGCTAACCTTGGGAGGTAGAGTGGTTGATATAGTTATATCATAGTACCCAGTAAACAATTGCTTTTAAAGCACAAAATTTTACCACGACACAACCATCGTGAACATATTCGATTTATAACAATTGTCATTGTTATATGTGTTTCTTTTGTTTTTCTTATTATATGGAAGTATGAATATTTGTAGTTGGTTATTTACTTTAGAATATAGCTTATATATGAAGTTTATTATGACTTTATGAATCTCCTAATTATTGTTGTTGTTGTTGGCTAAATTTTATAGGGTCACATGGGAAAGGTTTTTCACTTGATTTGTAATAATGAGACACATTATGAGTAGTTATGAGAAAGAGAATTTTGTTGATTTTAAATGAGTAGATATTTGAAGAGGAAAACGTTTCCTTGATGTTTATTGGCAGAACCGAATTTACAATGAGAAAAGGTGCAGGAAAGCGTAGATTTGTTTATTTAAGGTGATTAATTCTTATGTTTATTGTTGTTATTAGTTTTCTTTAATTGTGTAGAATTTGCATGTCTTTTTTCAATCTTCAAAACATTGTTCCTTCGGAGACAAATCAGCCTCAACAATTGGTAAGAAGAAAGGTATAGCAACTACAAGGCACACAACCAACAACAGAACAAATTTATTTTCCATTTCCTTTGTCCTTTCTTGTTGGTGGTGTTTTTTTTTCTCTCTTCCTTCTCTCAAGTTTGAATTACAATCTCACTTCTATTTAAGATATATAATTGGTTGTTTGATGACTCATTAACACATCATGTCAACGTTTGGTTCTGGGGTTCTCGTTCAATGTCTTAATTTTAACATAAAAGAAATAGAAATGTCTAAATGTGTCTTCACAACATAAGCTTTCGTTTGTTTGCTAAAAAAAAAAGATAAGCCATTATCGGGCTATAAAAAGCAAAGTTGATAATAAATATAATGAAGACAAAACAAAGTCATCTGTACTCTCATATAATTATGACCGTTGCGTCTTTAATTTCTTTTTCTCTTGTTATTTCAATCTTATCAATTAATTTTTTTGTAAAGAAATTTAAAAAACTTTATGTAACACCTCGATTTTGTTTCCCAAAAATATTGCATTTTATTCATTAAAATATTAGTAAAAATAAGGGTCGATTTTTTTTAGTACACAATTGTATACACGTACTTTGCTTGGTTCATTTTATTTATTTCCAAAATCCATTAACTTTAACTATTCACAAAAGATTGCATTGTTCGGCTTGTCAAAAGAATAATTAACACGGCCATACACAAAATCGAGTTGTTACGAAACACATTACACATCCACCGAACCAGACCAAAATACTTACTTTGCATTTTAACATTGCCACATAAAATCCATACGTACTTCATAATTACATAAGTCTCTAAAGGCAGTTAATAAATCAACATAAAAGAGTTGTGGACACCAAGTCCCAAAATACACCAAAAGATAGAGGTAATTACATCATTAGATATCGAGAGCATGACTCTCCCCAGTTGAGACAAGACCCAAACAAAAATAAAAACACCCAAGCCACAACACCCACGAGACTCCCTAAGCTGCCGGCTGATCCTCATCATCCTCTGGTGCTATCTCCTCCTCCTCGGTCTTCACCTCCGCAGGCGTGCAAGCTGCAAACCACGTGCGTAGTAAGTCCGAGGGCCACCATCCATGTAGTCTCTTAGGGTAACGCGACCAATGTGAAAGTCGATCCTTGCACCTCTCAACCTGTGCTCCGGGTCACTGATCTCCAACCGAGTCGGGCCTCTCCAGATCCAGCCATCAGGGGTAGCTTCCCACACTCCCCCCGCTAGAATGCATGATCATCATCCTCATTATCAGATAAATAATTCATTGATCTCACATCATCAAGCTTATTACAAGTTCACTGCCATCAATCCCAACACCACACTATTAATCATTATGAGCAATTAACTTTGTTGCTATACTTTATAAAGTCTTATTGGAATTCTCATCACCAATGATGTTAGGGTATTTTATGTAACACCTAAGATTATTTACCCTATTATACCCTTACTTAAAATAGTGAATTTGAAATTTCCTTTTTAAGCTTATAAAATCTTCCGTCAAACGGACGGAGTTTTGTTTGTTTTTCGGACTAATCCAAAATTTAACATGTGATAAACAATTTTCAAATAGACAACTAATAGCTAGCAGGGCTTCAGATTATATTTCTAAATTATATCAAGGCCCCATGGGCTCCAAATATATCAGAGTAATAGCGGAAAATACTAAGTTTGAGTGACATAACCAAGACATATAACTTTGTCAAAATAAAACATCCTAAGCCTCACATAAAATATGAATAACAAATTTTACATCAAAATAGTGTAAGAGGCTTAAGTTCATAATATCCTCCAAATCCCATAATAACCCTTCTCTCCCTGTAAGGGAAAGTACTCCTGCTCGGCCGGGGGCTGTGCCAACTCAATCTCCGTACCTGAAAATGTAAGGGAGTGAGCATTGCACATGAAATAGAAGGCAGTTTCTAACTAGACATAACGGCCCGCTAGGTCAAGCACAAATAGCAATCAAACATATCTTCACATATTGCACGCCATGCACATTTCATAATTTCCATATTCATTGTTCATTCCAAATTTCCATTTTCATTATTCATTTCAACATCCATTCCTTTACTTTTTACTCATTTCACATACACATTTTATTTCAGTACATCACCTCAAATCAGAGGCCAATGTACAATTTCATTCAACACATTTATCACATCAAGCAGAGGCCCACATTCTTTTCCTTATTTAAATTATGTGTCCCTCAGGTCAGAGGTCAACACCTCAATCTCTTAATTCACGGTGTGTCTCTCAGGTCAGAGGTCAACACACCAATACACATTTCGTCCGGTGTCCCTCAGGTCAGAGGTCAACACCCAATCACTTTAATTCATCTTGTGTCCCTCAGGTCAGAGGTCAACACTTTATTTCATTATGTGTCCCTCAGGTCAGAGGTCAACACTCCAATCACTTAATTCGCGGTGTGTCTCTCAGGTCAGAGGTCAACACACCAACACATTTTATCCGGTGTCCCTCAGGTCAGAGGTCAACACCCAACCACTTTAATTCATCTTGTGTCCCTCAGGTCAGAGGTCAACACTTTATTTCATTCTGTGTCCCTCAGGTCAGAGGTCAACACTCCAATCACTTAATTCGCGGTGTGTCTCTCAAGTCAGAGGTCAACACACCAACACATTTTATCCGGTGTCCCTTAGGTCAAAGGTCAACACCCAACCACTTTAGTTCATATGGCGTCCCTCAGGTCAGAGGTCAACGCACACTTTCATTTTCATTTCACATTACCCCACATCAGAGGCCAAATCATACTTTCACCATCTTACACAAACAACTTAGCACATACAATCACAAATACACTTACACACATTTCCCATTCATTCTTTATCCATACTCATTCCTTATATCAATTATCAAATCTTTCCTTTAATCGTCACCTCAAAGCAGAGGCCAACGCATAAACCACATTCTCAATATTCGGTGCCTCAATTCAGAGGCCAAGAATTATTCAATTTCCTGTTCAATTAATTGTAACACATTTAAGTACAACAACACACATTCAACATCTAGTCATTCTTGTAGTTTCCTTATTCTTTTCCTTTCTCAATTATCACAATCATACCAAATAGTGTTCTCTTCTATAGTCCAACATTTGGATTCGCCCTTCATTTTAATTTTGCATATATCATCTTTTACTTTTTATTTCCACATAATCGTTTTACTTCCGTTTCCTATATTCACAAGTTCAATTCCTAAGCCATGACCTTTATTCACAATTGATAATACTTAATATTTTTACTCATTTAGCAATTAGATACAGATATGAACATTCATGACATTTAATCGTTTCCATTCCCTTTCTTCCTATATCAATTTATTTCACAACACATGCATATAATTGCTACAGTATTTAAGTTATCATTTAATTCACAACTTTACAAATAAAATCAATAATCATGGAAATCATTTATGTCAACTTTATTATCACATTACCCAATTCCTCATGTACTTCAATATAATCATTAACCAACTTTCATTTATCAAATTATTCATTTTCATATTATTGAGTTTCCTTTTCCTAATCTTAACATCCAATCATCATGCACATTTAATTAATTAGGATTTCATATTCAATAACCTAGGGATTTATAATCTAATATTCTCCCCTAACACATAACCCTAACAAGTATTATGTACTAACTAGAACCTACTCCCTAGAACAAGGAAAAGCTCACTATATCCACCCCCTTACCTCAAATACTTAACAATAAGGAGATTCCAAATGCCCTATGATTGAGTTTGCCCACCGAGGAGATACCAAACCACCGGATTAGGAGGGAACCTAAAATAAAGAGTCATAAAAGAGAGGGATCAACATTTATGCCATGATTCAAGTCAAGCCTCAAATAAAAAGTGAAGTCTCAAGAGCCTAGTGATGAAAACCACCATTGATGGTGGAGAGGGAGAGAGAAAACGAATTTGGAAGGGAAGGAGGGGAACCCACACATAACCACTTACTTGGAGGTGATAGAAACAAGTCTTGATGATAGAATGAGTGCCTCTAACTTGGATCTTGATCAACTTGAAGTGAGAAGAGCTTGAGCCCTAGAGGAGATTAAATACAACTTTAATGAGCTAAAGAGAGTTGGAAAGGAATTAATATCATGCCATAAGACTCTACTTACCCCCAAGTGATGGTGGAACTTGAAAT
Source organism: Crotalaria pallida (assembly GCA_037953625.1). Lineage (NCBI taxonomy): Eukaryota > Viridiplantae > Streptophyta > Magnoliopsida > Fabales > Fabaceae > Crotalaria > Crotalaria pallida. Next base: position 34,994,472 of record CM075653.1, read on the forward strand.
CCAAGAGGGAGAAGAGAAGGACAATTCGTGTGGTGTAGGGAGGAGAGGGAAGAAGTTTTCAACCCATTTCCATGAAGCTTGCTTGATGGGGTTTGTTGATTTTGGGTTTTAGGTGCCCAAAAATCAAGTGTTTGTGTGGAGGAGATGGTGGGTGTGCTCTTGGAGCTTAAGGGAAATGATAAAGGTGATGAGTTGAGGTTGATGATGAAGAATGAGAGAATGAAGTGCTTTTGGTGCCATAAAATCAGTTTTGGGGTCAGCCACCATCGTGTGGCTGAGATTAGAACTTTGGCCCCAAGTTTCTCAACCAACGCACCAGATCTGGTGCTGCTGCGCGTGCGCCTGGGTGCACGCCTGGCTCGCCTGGGCGTGAGAACTGCACCAGCTCGTGCTGCTGGTGCGTGGTGCGTGGGGCTGGTGCTTGTGGTGGGGGGATCTGGCGCGCCAAAACGCGAATTGGTGGGGCTGGTGCGCATTTCCGCTCGCCTGGGCGAATTGGTGCCTCGCCTGGGTGGGTTTTTCAGTGTCTGGTGCACGTATGAACAGTGCACCCACCTGGGCGCATGGCTGGTGCGCATGGGCGAGAAACAGGGTCTTCAACCTTCGATTCGCCGTAACTTTTTCGTTAACCGTCGGATCGGGTCCAAATTTTTAGACAAACTTCTTCACCCCATAAACTTCATATCCAACGGTGGAAATTATTTTCTTAGCATCCTATAATAAATTTCTAATTTTCTCTTTTCGGTCGATTTCTAACATCTAAAACATCGATTTAACTCCCGATTTCGCTTAGATAATTTTGCCCGTTGCTTCAAATGCCTCTTACACAACCCCTAGTACTCAAAATGGCTGCTCACCTTGCTCACAAAATTCGTTAAACAATTAATTCAGTTATTTCTTGGGTATTAAACAATAATTTCATTTAAAATAAAACTTAGGATGTTACAATTCTCCCCCACTTATTGAAATTTCGTCCTCGAAATTCCGTTCAATTCCTTTAATTGGAGAATCATCCCATTATTAGAGTTCATGATATCCGTCTTTACTTCCCTTCTCTTCCTTCCGTCACTTCTCGATTCGCCCGAACTTGACTTAGGTTAAGAGATACTCCCCCACTTAGTGTCGAAATACCCGTTTTCATCTCATGCTAAAAGATATGGAAGGAAGGAGTCCATATCAGTTCCAAGATTTACCCAACTACCAAAGGTGAAGGGTACGACACTTGCCATTGGCTGGGTCAATTATCAAGATTGTTTGGCATTAACGCAGGGATTTTACAAGTTTTTGGCAAATACCGGCTATTCTTATGAACGGTTATCTAAGATCCTGGAAAAGATTCGAAGCAAATGTCAAATTGCTCAAGATCGGTTTAGTTGATATGATGTTTAAGAATAATTTCTGGAGAGTTTTATTAACTCATCCAAGGGATTAGCACTTAGCTATACTACTTTGGAACAAGTAGCATACACCAAGACTTCCTTTTTTAGAACTATTTTCTATCTACTCTCTAACTCTATGCGAAGCTTTCGAACGAATGTTTCAGGGTAAGGTTGGCTTCATATACAAGAATTATTTTCTTTGGAAGTCACTTCTTTGGTTGTCTACTTTCACTTTAAAGGTTACAATGATAGCATTTATTGATTGATGCAAGAATTGAGGTGATCAATCCCATCCTCACGTCTACCAACAACGCATCACTGTCAGGTTCTGTCAATGATGTCATCGCTTAACAAATGCAAGGATTAGAGTGATCAGTTCTAACCTTACATTACATCAAATAACAACATCACAACATAGTGTTGGTCACTTGGTACTAGAATTCTCAAACTTAAGAATTCTTTCTAAGGTCTTTCTTATGCTATCTGCAAGAACAGGATTGTATTTGGAGAGGCAGATATCCAACATGTTTTTAAACAATTCTACCCTAAGACATTACTAACTCACTATTTAGCTAACTGAGGAGAAAACTAACTCCACAACAATTGGACTTAGAAACATTACGCACGGACTTGGCAAACATTAGTTACCTGCGGCCATATCAGCCAGGTCCACCTCGTCACCCTCGACGGTAAATAATTTCCCCTTCTGCAATGATGGACCACCACGGGCCTTCTGTGCCTTAGCAGCATTAATCTCTTTCTTCATTGTGTTCTTAGGACAATTTGAAGCAAAATGTCCGGGTTGTCCACAGTGAAAGCATAACCCCTCCTTTCGACCCAATGTCCAGCACATTCCCCTATGCATCCTGCCATAGTGCTGACAAGTCGGAATAGGACCAAAGGTACTCATTACTTGGCCTGTTCTAGGCTGAGAGTAAGGACCTGATCACTGCATCGAACTCCTGCCCCTAATAGGACCTCCCGCCTTCTGAACATTCTTGTTTCTTTTCTCAGCTTCCCGTTGTTTCCGACTCTTTTCATAAGTACTAGTCATATTGATCAATTGAGACAGGTTGGCGATGTTCTGATACTCAAAAGCCATCTTGATTTCAGAACGAAGTCCGGTCTCGAACTTGATGCACTTTGTAACACCTAAGTTTATTTACCCTTTTTATACCCTTAATTAAAAATAACGACTTGAAAATTTCTTTTTTAACTTATGAATTGATTAGGAAAAACTCTTAGTTACTTTTAATTCATAAGAAAATCTCCCGTCAAACGGACGGAGTTTCGTTTGTTTTTAGGACTTTTCCCAAAATTCCTGTTCTCCTGCAATCTGATAAATAACACATTTTCAAATAGCAAAGCCAGCAGGGCTATTCACATATATAACAGTTTGTGTAACTTCGTGCACGTATCAGAAAAGCCAGTTTAAGACATCAGAGTTAAAAGCATCAGAGTTAGCGGAAAATAAACAAGTTAGGAAAACAGTTTTTCCCCAAAATAGATCCCTTTCCCAAAAGGAGTCGTCCTGGGCCCCCAAAAGCTATTTACATTTATACACAACAAAAAAAATGATTCACATCATCGGGCCCAGGACATCCTCATGTCCTACATGACTAAAGGTAACCTACTCTCCCTGGGAGGGAGAGTACTCCTGCTCGGCCTGATCTTGTGCAAACTCTTCCTCAGTACCTGTGGAGATAGTAAGGAGTGAGTATTACACATAAAATGGGGAGGCAGTTTCCAATTAAGACATAATGTAACACTAAGCCATACACATATAACAATTCAATCACAACATAATGAGAGTCAATGTATCACAATTCATTTTCAAGTATTCATTAGTTTCTCAAATCGATTTTATTTAACATTTTCTTAAGTCTTTCGTTCCATGTATTTTAAACATATTCATATTCTTTTCAATCTGTCCCTGGTCACGACCTACTGCGTCTGCACTCCTGTGCACTCACGACTTACTGCGTCCGGGTGTGTTTCTCAATCCCCTGGTCACGACCTACTGCGTTCGCACCACCGCGCGATAACGACTTACTGCGTCCGGGTATAATACAATCTCCCCTGGTCATGACCTACTGCGTTTGCACCCCCGTGCGATAACGACTTACTGCGTCCGGGTATAATACAATCTCCCCTGGTCACGACCTACTGCGTTCGCACTCCCGTGCGATAACGACTTACTGCGTCCGGGTATAATACTATCTCCCCTGGCTGAGCCTGGGTGTAATTCATTCTCCCCTGGCTGAGCCTGGGTGTAATTCATTCTCCCCTGGCTGAGCCTGGGTGTAATTCATTTTTTTCTTTTATCATTATCAATTCTTTAGCACTTTCCATTACTCAAAATTAATCACCACTTTACTCATTTCCACTATCCAATGATCACAATTATATTTTATAACTTAATTAGCCAAATTCAACATAATATCATATCTCAATTCATTTAACAACATAGGCATCTAAGTCATCAATCATCACCAAATAACAAATGAGACATATCATCATCAAAATAATTTCCATAAGTGATAGATTCTAGTTTAACAATTATTCCATATCATATCAATCCTAAACTACCACAAAAATCTTAGTACCCATTATATGCATATTGTAAACTAAACCCCAGAGTAAGGTAATACTCACTATAACCCACTCCTTACCTTAAATTAGTAAAGAGAAAATAGAACCTTAGTGAGCCCTAGCTCACAATCTTGGAAACTTGAACTTCCTAAGTCTAGCTTGCCACCTTAATAAGGAAATGATGAAATGTTGGTACACAACCCTATTTGATAGAGCACAAGAAGAATGATCCTTTTCCTTGCCTTGGTTTGAGTTGGAAGGCATAAAGCAAAGTTCCTACATGACCATGGGTGCAAGAACCCTAAGGGTTTTAGAACAAAATCCATGAATTAAGGAGAGTTTGAATGAAAAGGAAATAACTTATGGCATGAAGCTACTTACCCAATCAATGGTGGAAAAATTGAAAAGCCAAGGAGAATGGAGGAGGGAGTAACTCGTGAGCCAAGAAGGAAGAGGAATGAGCTCCTAGCCAAAGTCCATGAAGCAAGCTTGATGGATGTGTTTTATTTTGGGTTTGGGGTGCCCAAGATCAAGTGTTTATGGTGGATTGATGATGAAAATGTGATGGAGTTTCTCTTGGAGAGGAGAGAATTTGATGGAGATGGTGTTTTTGTGTTGGAGTTGAAAGGTGGTGGAATGAATCACTTTTGGTGCTTCAATACTTGCCTTGGATGACTGAAAAATCGTGTGGCTGTGGCTGAAAACTTAGCCACCAAGCCAAAATCGACGCACCAGATTCAATCTGGTCTGCGCCTCGCGCCTGGGCGCATGCCAGGCTCGCCTGGGCACGCGATCAGCACCCGCACCAAGCTGGTGCATGGCTTACACGGTCAGCAGGGGTTTTGGCGCGCCAACAAGGATTCTGGTGCATGCTGGTGCGCGTGGCCGCTCGCCTGGGCGAAATGGTGCCTCGCCTGGGCGTATTTTCCACTGGTTTGGTGAACCATGAATAGTGCACCCTCCTGGGCGCATGGCTCGTGCGCCTGGGCGAAAATCTGGGTTTCCAACCTTCGATTCGTCGTAACTTTTTCGTTAACCGTCGGATCGAGTCCAAATTTTTAGACATGCTTCTTCACCCCATAAACTTCACATCCAACGGTGGAATTTATTTTCTTAGCATCCTATAATAAATTTCTAATTTTCTCATTTCGATCGATTTCTAACATCTAAAACGCCGATTTAACTCCCGATTTCGCTTAGTTAATTTCGCTCGAAGCCACAATCGCCTTCTATACAACCCCTAGGACTTATAATCACCACTCACCTATCTACAAAAATTCATTAAGTCACTTTTCCAATTTTTCTAAGGTTTTTAATAATTATTTCATTTAAAACAAAGTTTAGGATGTTACACACTTGGTCCTTTCACAAGCATCCCTATAACTCCCTGCATATCGGATCAAGATCAAGTCCTCAAACCTAGCAGCATACTCCCCAACACTCATGTTCCCTTGCACGAGCTGCAGAAAAGTTATCTCCTTCTCTCTACGAACATCTTCAGGAAAGTATTTGCCCAGGAAACGATTCTTGAACAAATCCCATGTGATCAGCTGATTGTCCGCCTCTAAACCCCTCCGCATTTGTTGCCACCAGTGTTCCGCTTCACTAGTCAGCATGTACTGTGCTAGAAGAACCTTCTGTTCCTCCGGTGGTGCCATGGTGTTCAGGATCTTTTCAATCTCCTGCAACCAAAGCTGTGCTCCATCGGGATTGAACCCTCCTTCGAACTTAACCGGATCATTCTTTCTGAACCGTGCCAACCAGTCGATTACATCTGGAGCTGGGGGTTGAGGAACCATTGCGGCTGCTGCGGCCGTTGCTGCTGCTGCAGCTGCTACTGCTATGTTCTCCCCCTAGTTATGATGCACTTGCGCTATGTTAGCAGCTTGATCCTGTTGCATCTGTACCAGATGTTCCAGAATAGCGCGGATCCCGTCATTTTCGACTCGCCTACCAGCCATTCTGTTAAGTCATGCATCTGGCCGACAGTTAATGCTTAATAGCATAATTAATAGTATAAACATCCTATCAATAAACTCTAGACTCTAAACTATAATTATCGATCACTCGCTCGGTGAGTAATCACTGGAGTAGCTCATAACTCCAAAGGCCGAGGGAAACTGCTCTGATACCATAAGTGTAACACCTAAGATTATTTACCCTATTATACCCTTACTTAAAATAGTGAATTTGAAATTTCCTTTTTAAGCTTATAAAATCTTCCGTCAAACGGACGCAGTTTTGTTTGTTTTTCGGACTAATCCAAAATTTAACATGTGATAAACAATTTTCAAATAGACAACTAACAGCCAGCAGGGCTTCAGATTATATTTCTAAATTATATCAAGGCCCCATGGGCTCCAAATATATCAGAGTAATAGCGGAAAATACTAAGTTTGAGTGACATAACCAAGACATATAACTTTGTCAAAATAAAACATCCTAAGCCTCACTTAAAATATGAATAACAAATTTTACATCAAAATAGTGTAAGAGGCTTAAGTTCATAATATCCTCCAAATCCCATAATAACCCTACTCTCCCTGTAAGGGAAAGTACTCCTGCTCGGCCGGGGGCTGTGCCAACTCAATCTCCGTACCTGAAAATGTAAGGGAGTGAGCATTGCACATGAAATAGAAGGCAGTTTCTAACTAGACATAACGGCCCGCTAGGTCAAGCACAAATAGCAATCAAACATATCTTCACATATTGCACGCCATGCACATTTCATAATTTCCATATTCATTGTTCATTCCAAATTTCCATTTTCATTATTCATTTCAACATCCATTCCTTTACTTTTTACTCATTTCACATACACATTTTATTTCAGTACATCACCTCAAATCAGAGGCCAATGTACAATTTCATTCAACACATTTATCACCTCAAGCAGAGGCCCACATTCTTTTCCTTATTTAAATTATGTGTCCCTCAGGTCAGAGGTCAACACCTCAATCTCTTAATTCATGGTGTGTCTCTCAGGTCAGAGGTCAACACACCAATACACATTTCGTCCGGTGTCCCTCAGGTCAGAGGTCAACACCCAATCACTTTAATTCATCTTGTGTCCCTCAGGTCAGAGGTCAACACTTTATTTCATTATGTGTCCCTCAGGTCAGAGGTCAACACTCCAATCACTTAATTCGCGGTGTGTCTCTCAGGTCAGAGGTCAACACACCAACACATTTTATCCGGTGTCCCTCAGGTCAGAGGTCAACACCCAACCACTTTAATTCATCTTGTGTCCCTCAGGTCAGAGGTCAACACTTTATTTCATTCTGTGTCCCTCAGGTCAGAGGTCAACACTCCAATCACTTAATTCGCGGTGTGTCTCTCAAGTCAGAGGTCAACACACCAACACATTTTATCCGGTGTCCCTTAGGTCAAAGGTCAACACCCAACCACTTTAGTTCATATGGCGTCCCTCAGGTCAGAGGTCAACGCACACTTTCATTTTCATTTCACATTACCCCACATCAGAGGCCAAATCATACTTTCACCATCTTACACAAACAACTTAGCACATACAATCACAAATACACTTACACACATTTCCCATTCATTCTTTATCCATACTCATTCCTTATATCAATTATCAAATCTTTCCTTTAATCGTCACCTCAAAGCAGAGGCCAACGCATAAACCACATTCTCAATATTCGGTGCCTCAATTCAGAGGCCAAGAATTATTCAATTTCCTGTTCAATTAATTGTAACACATTTAAGTACAACAACACACATTCAACATCTAGTCATTCTTGTAGTTTCCTTATTCTTTTCCTTTCTCAATTATCACAATCATACCAAATAGTGTTCTCTTCTATAGTCCAACATTTGGATTCGCCCTTCATTTTAATTTTGCATATATCATCTTTTACTTTTTATTTCCACATAATCGTTTTACTTCCGTTTCCTATATTCACAAGTTCAATTCCTAAGCCATGACCTTTATTCACAATTGATAATACTTAATATTTTTACTCATTTAGCAATTAGATACAGATATGAACATTCATGACATTTAATCGTTTCCATTCCCTTTCTTCCTATATCAATTTATTTCACAATACATGCATATAATTGCTACAGTATTTAAGTTATCATTTAATTCACAACTTTACAAATAAAATCAATAATCATGGAAATCATTTATGTCAACTTTATTATCACATTACCCAATTCCTCATGTACTTCAATATAATCATTAACCAACTTTCATTTATCAAATTATTCATTTTCATATTATTGAGTTTCCTTTTCCTAATCTTAACATCCAATCATCATGCACATTTAATTAATTAGGATTTCATATTCAATAACCTAGGGATTTATAATCTAATATTCTCCCCTAACACATAACCCTAACAAGTATTATGTACTAACTAGAACCTACTCCCTAGAACAAGGAAAAGCTCACTATATCCACCCCCTTACCTCAAATACTTAACAATAAGGAGATTCCAAATGCCCTATGATTGAGTTTGCCCACCGAGGAGATACCAAACCACAGGAATAGGAGGGAACCTAAAATAAAGAGTCATAAAAGAGAGGGATCAACATTTATGCCATGATTCAAGTCAAGCCGCAAATAAAAAGTGAAGTCTCAAGAGCCTAGTGATGAAAACCACCATTAATGGTGGAGAGGGAGAGAGAAAACGAATTTGGAAGGGAAGGAGGGGAACCCACACATAACCACTTACTTGGAGGTGATAGAAACAAGTCTTGATGATAGAATGAGTTCCTCTAACTTGGATCTTGATCAACTTGAAGTGAGAAGAGCTTGAGCCCTAGAGGAGATTAAATACAACTTTAATGAGCTAAAGAGAGTTGGAAAGGAATTAATATCATGCCATAAGACTCTACTTACCCCCAAGTGATGGTGGAACTTGAAATCCAAGAGGGAGAAGAGAAGGACAATTCGTGTGGTGTAGGGAGGAGAGGGAAGAAGTTTTCAACCCATTTCCATGAAGCTTGCTTGATGGGGTTTGTTGATTTTGGGTTTTAGGTGCCCAAAAATCAAGTGTTTGTGTGTAGGAGATGATGGGTGTGCTCTTGGAGCTTAAGGGAAATGATAAAGGTGATGAGTTGAGGTTGATGATGAAGAATGAGAGAATGAAGTGCTTTTGGTGCCATAAAATCAGTTTTGGGGTCAGCCACCATCGTGTGGCTGAGATTAGAACTTTGGCCCCAAGTTTCTCAACCAACGCACCAGATCTGGTGCTGCTGCGCGCGCGCCTGGGTGCACGCCTGGGCGTGAGAACTGCACCAGCTCGTGCTGCTGGTGCGTGGTGCGTGGGGCTGGTGCTTGTGGTGGGGGGATCTGGCGCGCCAAAACGCGAATTGGTGGGGCTGGTGCGCATTTCCGCTCGCCTGGGCGAATTGGTGCCTCGCCTGGGCGGGTTTTTCAGTGTCTGGTGCACGTATGAACAGTGCACCCACCTGGGCGCATGGCTGGTGCGCATGGGCGAGAAACAGGGTCTTCAACCTTCGATTCGCCGTAACTTTTTCGTTAACCGTCGGATCGGGTCCAAATTTTTAGACAAACTTCTTCACCCCATAAACTTCATATCCAACGGTGGAAATTATTTTCTTAGAATCCTATAATAAATTTCTAATTTTCTCTTTTCGGTCGATTTCTAACATCTAAAACTTCGATTTAACTCCCGATTTCGCTTAGATAATTTTGCCCGTTGCTTCAAATGCCTCTTACACAACCCCTAGTACTCAAAATGGCTGCTCACCTTGCTCACAAAATTCGTTAAACAATTAATTCAGTTATTTCTTGGGTATTAAACAATAATTTCATTTAAAATAAAACTTAGGATGTTACAATTCTCCCCCACTTATTGAAATTTCGTCCTCGAAATTCCGTTCAATTCCTTTAATTGGAGAATCATCCCATTATTAGAGTTCATGATATCCGTCTTTACTTCCCTTCTCTTCCTTCCGTCACTTCTCGATTCGCCCGAACTTGACTTAGGTTAAGAGATACTCCCCCACTTAGTGTCGAAATACCCGTTTTCATCTCATGCTAAAAGATATGGAAGGAAGGAGTCCATATCAGTTCCAAGATTTACCCAACTACCAAAGGTGAAGGGTACGACACTTGCCATTGGCTGGGTCAATTATCAAGATTGTTTGGCATTAACGCAGGGATTTTACAAGTTTTTGGCAAATACCGGCTATTCTTATGAACGGTTATCTAAGATCCTGGAAAAGATTCGAAGCAAATGTCAAATTGCTCAAGATCGGTTTAGTTGATATGATGTTTAAGAATAATTTCTGGAGAGTTTTATTAACTCATCCAAGGGATTAGCACATAGCTATACTACTTTGGAACAAGTAGCATACACCAAGACTTCCTTTTTTAGAACTATTTTCTATCTACTCTCTAACTCTACGCGAAGCTTTCGAACGAATATTTCGGGGTAAGGTTGGCTTCACATACAAGAATTATTTTCTTTGGAAGTCACTTCTTTGGTTGTCTACTTTCACTTTAAAGGTTACAATGATAGCATTTATTGATAGATGCAAGAATTGAGGTGATCAATCCCATCCTCACGTCTACCAACAACGCATCACTATCAGGTTCTGTCAATGATGTCATCGTTTAACAAATGCAAGGATTAGAGTGATCAGTTCTAACCTTACATTACATCAAATAACAACATCACAACATAGTGTTGGTCACTTGGTACTAGAATTCTCAAACTTAAGAATTCTTTCTAAGGTCTTTCTTATGCTATCTGCAAGAACAGGATTGTATTTGGAGAGGCAGATATCCAACATGTTTTTAAACAATTCTACCCTAAGACATTACTAACTCACTATTTAGCTAACTGAGGAGAAAACTAACTCCACAACAATTGGACTTAGAAACATTACGCACGGACTTGGAAAACATTAGTTACCTGCGGCCATATCAGCCGGGTCCACCTCGTCACCCTCGACGGTAAATAATTTCCCCTTCTGCAATGATGGACCACCACGGGCCTTCTGTGCCTTAGCAGCATTAATCTCTTTCTTCATTGTGTTCTTAGGACAATTTGAAGCAAAATTTCCGAGTTGTCCACAGTGAAAGCATAACCCCTCCTTTCGACCCAATGTCCAGCACATTCCCCTATGCATCCTGCCACAGTGCTGACAAGTCGGAATAGGACCAAAGGTACTCATTACTTGGCCTGTTCTAGGCTGGGAGTAAGGACCTGATCACTGCATCAAACTCCTGCCCCTAATAGGACCTCCCGCCTTCTGAACATTCTTGTTTCTTTTCTCAGCTTCCCGTTGTTTCCGACTCTTTTCATAAGTACTAGTCATATTGATCAATTGAGACAGGTTGGCGATGTTCTGATACTCAAAAGCCATCTTGATTTCAGAACGAAGTCCGGTCTCGAACTTGATGCACTTTGTAACACCTAAGTTTATTTACCCTTTTTATACCCTTAATTAAAAATAACGACTTGAAAATTTCTTTTTTAACTTATGAATTGATTAGGAAAAACTCTTAGTTACTTTTAATTCATAAGAAAATCTCCCGTCAAACGGACGGAGTTTCGTTTGTTTTTAGGACTTTTCCCAAAATTCCTGTTCTCCTGCAATCTGATAAATAACACATTTTCAAATAGCAAAGCCAGCAGGGCTATTCACATATATAACAGTTTGTGCAACTTCGTGCACGTATCAGAAAAGCCAGTTTAAGACATCAGAGTTAAAAGCATCAGAGTTAGCGGAAAATAAACAAGTTAGGAAAACAGTTTTTCCCCAAAATAGATCCCTTTCCCAAAAGGAGTCGTCCTGGGCCCCCAAAAGCTATTTACGTTTATACACAACAAAAAAAATGATTCACGTCATCGGGCCCAGGACATCCTCATGTCCTACATGACTAAAGGTAACCTACTCTCCCTGGGAGGGAGAGTACTCCTGCTCGGCCTGATCTTGTGCAAACTCTTCCTCAGTACCTGTGGAGATAGTAAGGAGTGAGTATTACACATAAAATGGGGAGGCAGTTTCCAATTAAGACATAATGTAACACTAAGCCATACACATATAACAATTCAATCACAACATAATGAGAGTCAATGTATCACAATTCATTTTCAAGTATTCATTTGTTTCTCAAATCGATTTTATTTAACATTTTCTTAAGTCTTTCGTTCCATGTATTTTAAACATATTCATATTCTTTTCAATCTGTCCCTGGTCACGACCTACTGCGTCTGCACTCCTGTGCACTCACGACTTACTGCGTCCGGGTGTGTTTCTCAATCCCCTGGTCACGACCTACTGCGTTCGCACCACCGCGCGATAACGACTTACTGCGTCCGGGTATAATACAATCTCCCCTGGTCATGACCTACTGCGTTCGCACCCCCGTGCGATAACGACTTACTGCGTCCGGGTATAATACAATCTCCCCTGGTCACGACCTACTGCGTTCGCACTCCCGTGCAATAACGACTTACTGCGTCCGGGTATAATACTATCTCCCCTGGCTGAGCCTGGGTGTAATTCATTCTCCCCTGGCTGAGCCTGGGTGTAATTCATTTTTTTCTTTTATCATTATCAATTCCTTAGCACTTTCCATTACTCAAAATTAATCACCACTTTACTCATTTCCACTATCCAATGATCATAATTATATTTTATAACTTAATTAGCCAAATTCAACATAATATCATATCTCAATTCATTTAACAACATAGGCATCTAAGTCATCAATCATCACCAAATAACAAATGAGACATATCATCATCAAAATAATTTCCATAAGTCATAGATTCTAGTTTAACAATTATTCCATATCATATCAATCCTAAACTACCACAAAAATCTTAGTACCCATTATATGCATATTGTAAACTAAACCCCAGAGTAAGGTAATACTCACTATAACCCACTCCTTACCTTAAATTAGTAAAGAGAAAATAGAACCTTAGTGAGCCCTAGCTCACAATCTTGGAAACTTGAACTTCCTAAGTCTAGCTTGCCACCTTAATAAGGAAATGATGAAATGTTGGTACACAACCCTATTTGATAGAGCACAAGAAGAATGATCCTTTTCCTTGCCTTGGTTTGAGTTGGAAGGCATAAAGCAAAGTTCCTACATGACCATGGGTGCAAGAACCCTAAGGGTTTTAGAACAAAATCCATGAATTAAGGAGAGTTTGAATGAAAAGGAAATAACTTATGGCATGAAGCTACTTACCCAATCAATGGTGGAAAAATTGAAAAGCCAAGGAGAATGGAGGAGGGAGTAACTCGTGAGCCAAGAAGGAAGAGGAATGAGCTCCTAGCCAAAGTCCATGAAGCAAGCTTGATGGATGTGTTTTATTTTGGGTTTGGGGTGCCCAAGATCAAGTGTTTATGGTGGATTGATGATGAAAATGTGATGGAGTTTCTCTTGGAGAGGAGAGAATTTGATGGAGATGGTGTTTTTGTGTTGGAGTTGAAAGGTGGTGGAATGAATCACTTTTGGTGCTTCAATACTTGCCTTGGATGACTGAAAAATCGTGTGGCCGTGGCTGAAAACTTAGCCACCAAGCCAGAATCGACGCACCAGATTCAATCTGGTCTGCGCCTCGCGCCTGGGCGCATGCCAGGCTCGCCTGGGCGCGCGATCAGCACCAGCACCAAGCTGGTGCATGGCTTACACGGTCAGCAGGGGTTTTGGCGCGCCAACAAGGATTCTGGTGCATGCTGGTGCGTGTGGCCGCTCGCCTGGGCGAAATGGTGCCTCGCCTGGGCGTATTTTCCACTTGTTTGGTGAACCATGAATAGTGCACCCTCCTGGGCGCATGGCTCGTGCGCCTGGGCGAAAATCTGGGTTTCCAACCTTCGATTCGTCGTAACTTTTTCTTTAACCGTCGGATCGAGTCCAAATTTTTAGACATGCTTCTTCACCCCATAAACTTCACATCCAACGGTGGAATTTATTTTCTTAGCATCCTATAATAAATTTATAATTTTCTCATTTCGGTCGATTTCTAACATCTAAAACGCCGATTTAACTCCCGATTTCGCTTAGTTAATTTCGCTCGAAGCCACAATCGCCTTCTATACAACCCCTAGGACTTATAATCACCACTCACCTATCTACAAAAATTCATTAAGTCACTTTTCCAATTTTTCTAAGGTTTTTAATAATTATTTCATTTAAAACAAAGTTTATGATGTTACACACTTGGTCCTTTCATCAGCATCCCTATAACTCCCTGCATATCGGATCAAGATCAAGTCCTCAAACCTAGCAGCATACTCCCCAACGCTCATGTTCCCTTGCACGAGCTGCAGAAAAGTTATCTCCTTCTCTCTACGAACATCTTCAGGAAAGTATTTGCCCAGGAAACGATTCTTGAACAAATCCCATGTGATCAGCTGATTGTCCGCCTCTAAACCCCTCCGCATTTGTTGCCACCAGTGTTCCGCTTCACTAGTCAGCATGTACTGTGCTAGAAGAACCTTCTGTTCCTCCGGTGGTGCCATGGTGTTCAGGATCTTTTCAATCTCCTGCAACCAAAGCTGTGCTCCATCGGGATTGAACCCTCCTTCGAACTTAACCGGATCATTCTTTCTGAACCGTGCCAACCAGTCGATTGCATCTGGAGCTGGGGGTTGAGGAACCATTGCGGCTGCTGCGGCTGTTGCTGCTGCTGCAGCTGCTACTGCTATGTTCTCCCCCTAGTTATGATGCACTTGCGCTATGTTAGCAGCCTGATCCTGTTGCATCTGTACCAGATGTTCCAGAATAGCGCGGATCCCGTCATTTTCGACTCGCCTACCAGCCATTCTGTTAAGTCATGCATCTGGCCGACAGTTAATGCTTAATAGCATAATTAATAGTATAAACATCCTATCAATAAACTCTAGACTCTAAATTATAATTATCGATCACTCGCTCGGTGAGTAATCACTGGAGTAGCTCATAACTCCAAAGGCCGAGGGAAACTGCTCTGATACCATAAGTGTAACACCTAAGATTATTTACCCTATTATACCCTTACTTAAAATAGTGAATTTGAAATTTCCTTTTTAAGCTTAAAATTCTTCCGTCAAACGGACGGAGTTTTGTTTGTTTTTCGGACTAATCCAAAATTTAACATGTGATAAACAATTTTCAAATAGACAACTAACAGCCAGCAGGGCTTCAGATTATATTTCTAAATTATATCAAGGCCCCATGGGCTCCAAATATATCAGAGTAATAGCGGAAAATACTATGTTTGAGTGACATAACCAAGACATATAACTTTGTCAAAATAAAACATCCTAAGCCTCACTTAAAATATGAATAACAAATTTTACATCAAAATAGTGTAAGAGGCTTAAGTTCATAATATCCTCCAAATCCCATAATAACCCTACTCTCCCTGTAAGGGAAAGTACTCCTGCTCGGCCGAGGGCTGTGCCAACTCAATCTCCGTACCTGAAAATGTAAGGGAGTGAGCATTGCACATGAAATAGAAGGCAGTTTCTAACTAGACATAACGACCCGCTAGGTCAAGCACAAATAGCAATCAAACATATCTTCACATATTGCACGCCATGCACATTTCATAATTTCCATATTCATTGTTCATTCCAAATTTCCATTTTCATTATTCATTTCAACATCCATTCCTTTACTTTTTACTCATTTCACATACACATTTTATTTCAGTACATCACCTCAAATCAGAGGCCAATGTACAATTTCATTCAACACATTTATCACCTCAAGCAGAGGCCCACATTCTTTTCCTTATTTAAATTATGTGTCCCTCAGGTCAGAGGTCAACACCTCATTCATTATAATTTATATTGTCTCCCTCAGGTCAGAGGTCAACACCTCAATCTCTTAATTCACGGTGTGTCTCTCAGGTCAGAGGTCAACACACCAATACACATTTCGTCCGGTGTCCCTCAGGTCAGAGGTCAACACCCAATCACTTTAATTCATCTTGTGTCCCTCAGGTCAGAGGTCAACACTTTATTTCATTATGTGTCCCTCAGGTCAGAGGTCAACACTCCAATCACTTAATTCGCGGTGTGTCTCTCAGGTCAGAGGTCAACACACCAACACATTTTATCCGGTGTCCCTCAGGTCAGAGGTCAACACCCAACCACTTTAATTCATCTTGTGTCCCTCAGGTCAGAGGTCAACACTTTATTTCATTCTGTGTCCCTCAGGTCAGAGGTCAACACTCCAATCACTTAATTCGCGGTGTGTCTCTCAGGTCAGAGGTCAACACACCAACACATTTTATCCGGTGTCCCTCAGGTCAGAGGTCAACACCCAACCACTTTAGTTCATATGGCGTCCCTCAGGTCAGAGGTCAACGCACACTTTCATTTTCATTTCACATTACCCCACATCAGAGGCCAAATCATATTTTCACCATCTTACACAAACAACTTAGCACATACAATCACAAATACACTTACACACATTTCCCATTCATTCTTTATCCATACTCATTCCTTATATCAATTATCAAATCTTTCCTTTAATCGTCACCTCAAAGCAGAGGCCAACGCATAAACCACATTCTCAATATTCGGCGCCTCAATTCAGAGGCCACGAATTATTCAATTTCCTGTTCAATTAATTGTAACACATTTAAGTACAACAACACACATTCAACATCTAGTCATTCTTGTAGTTTCCTTATTCTTTTCCTTTCTCAATTATCACAATCATACCAAATAGTGTTCTCTTCTATAGTCCAACATTTGGATTCGCCCTTCATTTTAATTTTGCATATATCATCTTTTACTTTTTATTTCCACATAATCGTTTTACTTCCGTTTCCTATATTCACAAGTTCAATTCCTAAGCCATGACCTTTATTCACAATTAATAATACTTAATATTTTTACTCATTTAGCAATTAGATACAGATATGAACATTCATGACATTTAATCGTTTCCATTTCCTTTCTTCCTATATCAATTTATTTCACAACACATGCATATAATTGCTACAGTAATTAAGTTATCATTTAATTCACAACTTTACAAATAAAATCAATAATCATGGAAATCATTTATGTCAACTTTATTATCACATTACCCAATTCCTCATGTACTTCAATATAATCATTAACCAACTTTCATTTATCAAATTATTCATTTTCATATTATTGAGTTTCCTTTTCCTAATCTTAACATCAAATCATTATGCACATTTAATTAATTAGGATTTCATATTCAATAACCTAGGGATTTATAATCTAATATTCTCCCCTAACACATAACCCTAACAAGTATTATATACTAACTAGAACCTACTCCCTAGAACAAGGCAAAGCTCACTATATCCACCCCCTTACCTCAAATACTTAACAATAAGGAGATTCCAAATGCCCTATGATTGAGTTTTCCCACCGAGGAGATACCAAACCACAGGATTAGGAGGGAACCTAAAATAAAGAGTCATAAAAGAGAGGGATCAACATTTATGCCATGATTCAAGTCAAGCCTCAAATAAAAAGTGAAGTCTCAAGAGCCTAGTGATGAAAACCACCATTGATGGTGGAGAGGGAGAGAGAAAACGAATTTGGAAGGGAAGGAGGGGAACCCACACATAACCACTTACTTGGAGGTGATAGAAACAAGTCTTGATGATAGAATGAGTGCCTCTAACTTGGATCTTGATCAACTTGAAGTGAGAAGAGCTTGAGCCCTAGAGGAGATTAAATACAACTTTAATGAGCTAAAGAGAGTTGGAAAGGAATTAATATCATGCCATAAGACTCTACTTACCCCCAAGTGATGGTGGAACTTGAAATCCAAGAGGGAGAAGAGAAGGACAATTCGTGTGGTGTAGGGAGGAGAGGGAAGAAGTTTTCAACCCATTTCCATGAAGCTTGCTTGATGGGGTTTGTTGATTTTGGGTTTTAGGTGCCCAAAAATCAAGTGTTTGTGTGGAGGAGATGATGGGTGTGCTCTTGGAGCTTAAGGGAAATGATGAAGGTGATGAGTTGAGGTTGATGATGAAGCATGAGAGAATGAAGTGCTTTTGGTACCATAAAATCATTTTTGGGGTCAGCCACCATCGTGTGGCTGAGATTAGAACTTTAGCCCCAAGTTTCTCAACCAACGCACCAGATCTGATGCTGCTGCGCGCGCGCCTGGGCGCACGCCTGGCTCGCCTGGGCTTGAGAACTGCACCAGCTCGTGCTGCTGGTGCGTGGTGCGTGGGGCTGGTGCGTGTGGTGGGGGGATCTGGCGCGCCAAAACGCGAATTGTTGGGGCTGGTGCGCATTTCCGCTCGCCTAGGCGAATTGGTGCCTCGCCTGGGCGGGTTTTTCACTATCTGGTGCACGTATGAACAGTGCACCCGCCTGTGCGTATGGCTGGTGCGCCTGGGCGAGAAACAGGGTCTTCAACCTTCGATTCGCCGTAACTTTTTCGTTAACCGTCGGATCGGGTCCAAATTTTTAGACAAGCTTCTTCACCCCATAAACTTCATATCCAACCGTGGAATTTATTTTCTTAGCATCCTATAATAAATTTCTAATTTTCTCTTTTCGGTCGATTTCTAACATTTAAAACGCCGATTTAACTCCCGATTTGGCTTAGATAATTTTGCCCGTTGCTTCAAATGCCTCCTACACAACCCCTAGTACTCAAAATGGCTGCTCACCTTGCTCACAAAATTCGTTAAACAATTAATTCAGTTATTTCTTGGGTATTAAACAATAATTTCATTTAAAATAAAACTTAGGATGTTACATTTTAAATCATCACTGGGATAATTATCTAATCGGCACTCATGTCTACATCTCCTCCATATCCTCCCAAACCTAGTCGGAAGCAAACGGGACGTTCAGGAACCTTAACCCGCGCCAGTCAAACAGTCGAGGAAATCCAAAAGCATATAATATACTTGTCAAGACCACAACCGTACAGGTCAGTCATTAAGACAATTAATATTTTACGCGATACCGCAAGGGCCCAACAACAAATCGATCTGCCTGCCTTGTTCAGGTTCTCTCTCACCGCTTCAGATTTGATCAAGGGGGAGACAGTACTTTTCTAGTTCGCGGTGCAGAACATGCTACGATCCCTTGGGTCTTAAGTCCCGATCACATATAGTCTAGTTCTACCTAGAAAAGCACCCTAGGTTTCTTGACGAGTCACCGTCGTCACCCTTTCCTATCTCAATAACACTCCTGAATATCCGCAGATAGACAGGGTATATTCCTCTTCACTACTTCACGCTCATCTCTCCGCGTTATTATTAATGTCTTTTAAATATTTTATTAAGGCTTATTAACCTAATTGCGGATGAGTCACCCTTATCCATCCTTTGGTGAACCTCGACCTCTAATTAAACCACCTTTTCTAACGTTCATTCTTTTCCAACAACACTTGCTCATTAAGGGCTCGGACTCACGGAGCATCACTCTCATGGCCAACACAAACTCATCTTAGAGAGCATAAATCCAACTTGGTGCTCATTAGGGAAATTCACTTTCAATCATTAATTCCTCAAACTCATGGCATTCATTCATCACTTTTTAATCTCATCTTTTCAATGGCATGCATCATGCTAAGCATAATAAAATAGAATGAATCATCGTGCATGAGCAGGCATAATATTTGCATATTCTCAGGTTCAAATAAATTAATCAAGTAACAACACATAAATGTAATAGTGATCTTAGTCTTTCGTGCGAGGAACCAAACAATCACACAGACCAATTGCCCTCACACTACTTAACCTTATCCGATCACGGATCCGATTTAAACAATCAAAACTAAACTCATTTAAGCATGACATACATCCCAGATAAGCTATTATTCTCACCTTAATTACGAACAAAAATTATCTGAGAATCCACAAAACTCCGATTTCCACGATCACTCTCGAGAGCGGTACCTTTATTTCCTCAAATTAAACAATACGTATTAATATAAAATTTCAAATAACTTATTTTTTCTTCATTACTTGCACAAAACTTTAAAACTTAAAATAAATCGTCTTGTTTTTAACCGAAAACGCATTTCTTTTTCTCAAATCGTTCCCAAGTAAAACGATAACTCAAGTACTTTAAAATACATTGAAAGTAATCCACAAATAAATTTTAAAAGCGAATACCGGCTGCTGGTCCCTCCTCATGTTACACAAACATGATATCGTTCTAACATCCAATCACCATGTATGAATGCACATAATATTTTCATTAAAATTAGCCATTAGTCTCACCATTTGCATCACACAATCATTGTGGCAAGCGAAAATATTAAACCTATCAAGCATGGCATAATTATTTATAAAAAAATTATAAAATGAATGATTATATCATTCCCTTTAAGTATAATTATGTTTAAATAAAAGTGGTTAGGTTGAAAATGGTATTTTTAAGCAATTTCAGTCTTGATACTCGTGTATTGGTACAGATACTTGAGTAGTTCATTGTGTTCTAAAAATTTTACATCTGTCAGCCCAGAATACTCGAGTATTTCATCATCCCAGAATACTCGAGTATTTCATCAGCCCAGAATACTCGAGTAATTCATCAGATACTCGAGTGTTAAGTTAAAATCTGAAAATTCTGCATCAGACAATACTCGAGTATTTGCTAAAATACTCGAGTATTTATGACAACAAATACACTACAATTTGGGTTTTAACATACCATTTTCGAATCTAGCCAATTTTAACTTAAACCAATCATTCACAGAACTGAAATAACATATATTAAACATGTTCATGCACTGAAAACGCCATAATTCACAGAGATTGCACAAATTCACTTAATTATGCATAAAACCATGCAAATCAACAACTCACCATACCAAAACTCAAATTACTCAGTTATTCCATGGTTTCAGAGTCTTAACAGCTTGCATGCATCAAATATAACTTGCTCCATTCATTATGGTGTTACACTACTCCCCCACTTACAAGGAATTTCGTCCTCGAAATTCAACTTACAAAAACAAATCAGGATAATCATGACACATCCTATCCTCTAACTCCCAGGTTGCCTCAATCATATCACCACTCAACCAGACAACCTTGACCAAAGGAATTCCTTTTCCTCTAAGATGCTTAATTCTTCGGTCTTCAATCCGGATTGGAACGACTTTAAAGGTTAGGTTTTCACGTACATCTAGATCATCAGGGCGGATTTTGAGAGTATGTTTGGGTCATGGACATACTTTTTCAATTGCGACACATGGAAAACATTGTGTATATTGGCCAAAGATGGGGGTAAAGCTATTTGGTACGCTACAAGACCTACTCTCTTAAGAATTTGGTAAGGACCAATACACTTAGGAGATAATTTCTGGGTTCTCAAAGCTCTATTGACTCCTTTGGTTGGAACTACTCTAATAAACACATGCTCTCCCTCCGAAAACTCTAACGGTCTACGCCTTTGGTCAGCATAACTCTTCTGTCGGCTCTGAGCTGTCCTCATCTTCTCTTGAATCATCTTGATCTTCTCAGTTGTCTCTTGCACAACTTCAGGACCAACAAGAGAATTCTCCCTCACTTGGAACCAACATAGAGGGGTCTGACATTTCCTTCCATATAGAGCTTCAAATGGTGCAATTCCAATACTCGTATGATAACTATTGTTGTAGGTAAACTCTACGAGTGACAACATTTGCTCCCAACTTCCATTCTCTTCTAGAACACAAGCACTTAAAAGATATTCCAATGACTAAATTGTCCTCTCCGTTTGACCATCAGTCTGGGGATGATATGCAGAACTCAGCTTCAATCTTGTCCCCAATGCTTGATGTAAACTTTGCCAAAACCTTGACGTGAATCTAGGATCACGATCAGAAACTATGCTTGATGGTACACCGTGCAGACGAACCATTTCCTTGAATTATACTCTTCAAGGTACAACTTTTATAGTGTTATGTGAACCCTGTTGGAATTAATGGCATTCTCCTTAGTCCCACATTGGCCAATTTTGATAAATCTTGACCCTTTATATTCCTTTCTTCTCTACACACTTGCAAATAAGTTATTGGGTTTTGGTAGTGAATTTGTAGGGCCCAATAAAACTTTCGGGCGGCGCGGGTGTAGGGTGTACGAGTCCTCTTTTTGGAAGGCCATTGGCCAAACTTTTTTTTAATTACCTACATTTTTTAAATTTGGCCGTTGCAAGTTTTATGGGCCTTTTATTGCAGCAGTTTAAGATAGGCCATGATGACAAATTATTGGCCATTAATTTCTGCCTGTTGGGTGTCTATGTCTTAGGCCTATATGTTGATGCTTCTTCATTCTGGTACTTAGACAGAAATTTGACCCCCTTTGTCTTCCTCATTTTCTTTCTTCATTTTCCTTTGAAAGCGACCTAACTTTTGTAGAATTAGCGAGGGATGCAAAGTTTTGATGAAGACAAATTGCGCGGAAGAACGTGTTTTGAGAAATAAGAAAACAACAACAACCCAGATTCTGAGTCTGCCGACGTACCGTACCTTTAGATATCAAGCAGCGGTAGACTCAGGTGGTTAGCTCAGCCCGGACAGCAAGAAAGCTCAGTTCGGAAGTTGCTCGGAAGAATTGGATATCGAACCAGCAACAAAGTAAGAAGCTCAGTTCGGAAGATGCTCGGAAGAACTAGAGTTGAACCAGAAGCAGTCAGAAACTTAGAAGCAAGATTGAAGATGCTCAGCGAATGCAGTCGAACCATAAGCTAGACCTTCGTTACGTCCGAGTAAAATAGTAAAGCATCAGCGCGTCAGATGTTCAGCTGCCTTCGGTGCAGACGAGTAAAATGTTAAATCATCAGCTCGGCAGAACCATCAGCTCGACCTTTGGTGCAGTCGAGTAAAATCTTATATAATCAGCTCGACAGAAGTCAAGCTCGGCCTTCGCTGTGGAAGATTAAAGTGCTAAAGTCTTAGTTTGAGATTGTATATTTAGCTCGGCTAAGGTCAGTTCGAGATTGAATATTACACTCGATAAAAAGCTCGGATATCATATTTCAGTCGGAGATCACATTTCAAGCTTGGCTAAGCTCGGATCTCAAACTTCAGTTCAATCTCGTGTAACATCCCGAATTTTAATCCTAGGAATAAACATAATAATAATAAGATTAGGAAATAATAATTATGCTAAAAAGGATCTAGGTGATGGATTAGGATTTCTTTGAGTGCCATAAAGGAGTTAGGAAACGTTGGTATCAGATAGGAGGTTTAAAGAAGACCAAACGAGGATTTAAAAGCGGCGTTTTCGGTGTTTTAAATTCGCTAACTGGGAAAAATAGGAATAAAAGATTTACAACTCTAAATGAGAATTCCACCGTTGGATATGAAGTTTGTATTTTTAGGAAGCTTGCCTCAAAATTTGAGCAAGATCCAACGGTGAACGAAGAAGTTACAGTCATTTGAAGTTAGGAAGAAAATAGAAGGAAATTGGAAAAAGAAATCAGCAGTATACAGCGTTTTCGCTTAAGCGAAAATGGTTCGCTTAAGCGAAACCAACTCAGTAGCAGTTAAACCGTGGTTCGCTTAAGCGAACGGGTTTCGCTCAAGCGAAACCGGTTTAATCAGAAATCAAAACATACTGGACTCGACTCGCTTGAGCGAGAATCGGTTCGCTCGAGCGAAAATGGTTCGTGCAAACCCTAAATCCCCAAATTGAGAATTTCGCTTAAGCGAAATTCGGTTCGCTCAAGTGAAAAAGGAACCCCAGCTTACTGAACTGAATTCGCTTAAGCGAATTTATTTCGCTTAAGCGAAAATTCCCGCATCAGCTGAAGATTGGGTGCGATCTGGACCGTCCAAGGGGAATCTTTTCATGGCTCCTTCCATCCTAGCCATTCAAAAACCCCTCCCCTCTCATAAAATCATTTCCACTTCATTCTTCTTCATTCTTCTTCCACCAACAACAAAAACTCCTCCCTCTCATCCCTCTTCCCCCTCCACTCGAATCATCCATCTCCCCCACCAAGATTGAGCTTCATTCTCATCTTCCTCAAGCTCAACACTCAACTCTAATCATCCTCCCTTCCATTGGTAAGTTTTCCACTCCCTCTCTCTCTCTCCATGAGCCATACGAATTTTCCTCTCTTCCCTCTCATGGCATACGAATTTCATGTCATTTTTAGCTAAGTTAGAACTCACATGTGCTCCATTTTCTCATAGAGGTCAAGAATCTCTCTCCTCCCACTCTATCCTTGGAGCTCTTGGTTAAGGAGCCTAGGAGCTAGGACTTGGAAGAATTCTCCCATCTCTCTTGGATTAAGGTAAGGGAGTGGTTTATAGTGAGCATTGGGTGATCTAAGGTTGGGTATCCCTATGGTTATAATGGTTTTCTAGGAGTTATGTGTTTAGGGTAATTAATGTGTCATAAATGCATTTTTGGTTAGGGATAACTTGGTACTAGTTAATTGTGAAATGAATATATAAATTGTAAAGGGATAAATTGGATTGTGATAATAAGGGAAAGTGAACCATAAATGTTATTTGTGGAATGTGACTATAAATGCGAATGCTTGGAAAATGGTTAATATTATGGATGGTAGAATATTTATTTGTTATGACAATGTGGATAATGTGCAGTATGTGCTTATTGAATTTGGAATGAGTTATGATAATGATTGTTGATAATAAAGTGCCTATTTGTGATTATGTGAAAAGGGAAATCTTCATGTACTTGAATTTTTGCAATGGTTTATATTTATGCATATTGTGTTTATTATGGGAATTGTGTTGATGGTGAAAATCAATGGTAACATCTTTGTGTTTTGTTTGAATTGAGATGAATAATAATGGTGCATGATTGTGATTATGTGTATGATTAATGGACTGGACTGTTGAATAAGGAAACATGGTAAAGGTTGATTAAAGTGGAAATTGATCAGTGGGGCCCGGAACACTAGGTACCCGGCTAGGTGTTCCAATTACCTGTTAGGGCCAATTACCTACCAGGCCAATTACCCATCAGGCCAAATCGCCCTGTAGGCGCCGGGTGACCCACAGGATCAATTTTCCACACCAATAATTGAAATAAATAATGGAATGGTAAATAAGTACATAGTCCTACAGGTTATGGTCTGGATGGGTGTAAAGTCCTGGGCAGGTGTTTCAAGACCCTAGACAGGTGTGCCAATTACCTAGCGGGTAACCAAAATCCTAGTGGTGTACAATTAAAAAGGAAAAAAAAATGAGTGCTATGGACATGAATATGACAATGGAATTGTATATGAGAATGGATAAACGCAAAAGGGAAATGAACGGGAAAATGGGTAAAGAAAAGGGTAATGAACATTAGTAATGAATATGTGCATGTAAGAAAAAGTAATTATGGAATCTTGATAAGAGAAATAGAAAGGGGTAAAAAGATGGGTTGTGAAATGGACTTGTATATGTTGTATGCTATTATTTTACTAATTGTGTTTGGCCTAGTGGATTTATTATGATTATATGGAAACTGCAATTTTATTTCATTGTGCAATGCTCACTCCCTTACTATCATTACAGGTACAGAGATTGAGCTTGCACAGCCCCCGGCCGAGAAGGAGTGCTCTCCCTCACAGGGAGAGTAGGGTTATGGGGATTAGACATGATCTTTTGATTTTTAGCCTCCATATATTGGGATGTATATGAGCTATATTTGTTTTCTTTTGGGCGAGGCTAGGATAGTTCTTTTGTGCAGGGTTTATTATTCTTTTTGAGCATAGTTGTTGTTATGGTCTCTTGAGCCACATACTTTATACTTTGCTGGCACTCTGACAAACTCTGTTTTTACACTTGAGCCCAAGGGGCAACTATGCGATGCTATATATATTTATATGTGAGCCCTGCTGGCTCCTGTTGAATTCATATGAATGTGTTTAACAGGTTGAAGTTTTTGGAACGTCCGAAAAATAGGCAAAACTCCGCCCGTTTGACGGTTGACTTTATTAAATTAAAAAGAAATTTTTAAGTTCTTATTTTTATGATTTGGGAATTAAGGGTAGAAATCATTAGGGTGTTACAATTTTGGTATCAGAGCAGTTTCCCTCGGCCTTTGGAGTATGAACTCACTACTCCTATGGTTACTCACCAAGCGAGTAACCAATAAATAGCTAGGTGTCTAAGTTAGAGTACTAAGGTATATGTGTTATTACTTATATAGGTACTAATATGTCGACTTCTCTAGGACTAGACGTCATGGAGGGGAATGGCAGCAATGTTGACAAGCTCACAGCAATCCTAGGGAACTTGGTTCATATGGATCGAGATCAAGCCGAAAGGGTAGCAGCCGCCGCGATTGCAGCAGCAATGACAGCAATGAATCAGCCGTCGCAAGCACCCCAGGACCCAGTACTAGCTAAAAGTGATTGGTTCGCTGAATTCAAAAGGATCAACCCGCCGAAGTTCCATGGTGACTATAACCCTGAGGGAGCGCATAAGTGGCTTCAGAGAATAGAAGAAATATTTAGCACGATGCGCTGTCCAGACAATCAAAGGGCTTTATTAGTAGCGGGTGCATTAACAGGGGAGGCGGAGCAATGGTGGGCGCAAATGCAACAAATTTTGGAAGTGAAGGATCAGAGTGTAGCCTGGGAAGTATTTAAGAGGAGATTCCGTGCAAAATACTTTCCGGTGAACGTCCTTAGGAAGAAGGAGGTAGAATTTTTGAGACTGACCCAGGGAGCCATGAGTGTAACTGATTACGCCACTAAGTTTGAAGATCTCATTCGCTATGCACCCGATTATAGAGATGTTGATGATAGGGTTAAGTGTTTCAAGTTCGGAACGGGACTTCGTAAGGAACTATGGATAGCTTTTGAGCGCTATAGCGGTGGTGCCTTTCCCCAGTTGGTCAACATGTGCAGTATCTATGAGGAAGGTTTAAAGCAAGAAGCGTCTGAAGGCACGGTCAGGAATGTGCAGAGTGCAAGAGGCCCTATTAAAGGCAAGGAAAAAGCGAATGATGGTGTGACTGTTCCAGAAGCTAAACCGCTTTGCCCACATTGTAGGAAGTCTCATCATGGTGTCTGCTGGTACGTGTGCAAAAAAAAGAAACTTTGCTTCCGGTGTAGCCCGCCAGGGCACAAAGTTTACAATTGCCCTGACAAGTCTCGGGCACAAGAAGCGAGAGGAAGCGGTTACACTTCAGCAACAGCAGGCATCTGGAAGCCAACCTATCCCGAGGGGTACGTCTTGTGTGTCGCAATCCTTCGTAGTTTATGGTTGGAATTAACAAATCGAGTGTTTTTACAATTCTTTTTAGATGCGTCATAAAATCTGGGGCATCTTGTTAGCGATAGGTCTCTATCTTTAGTAAGTTTTTAGTAAAACTATATGAAGCCTATTCTAATTAGCTGTTAAGCGGTACGTCAATAGTTCAAACCAAGCTAATTTATGGGCTGGAATGAACGAGAGTAAATCAACCCAATGCCCTTAGATAATATAGGGATGCGAGTTTTGCTTCATATCGTTCCAATAGTTTCATTCCTTAGCTTACAATTCTTATTTAGGTTCGGTCTTGGAAACTAGTGGTGATAGGAAAAGATTTAGAACTTTGGATTCTTTATAGCAGGAGACTGCGAAAGATTCAGTAGTACACCAAAAGACATCTGATCTGTAGGAAATGAAGGGAAACCATTGAAGGAGCTTAAAAGTATAAGACGTTAGCTAAAACACCTAAACAAGAACTGCGAAGATGTTATTATATAATGGAGTGTGAGGTTAGAACTGATCACTCTAATCCTTGCATCTGTTAAATGATAACGTTATCAACAACAAATTAACAGCGATGTACTATTGATAGACGTGAGATTGGGATTGATCACCTCAATCTACGCATCTATTAATGGACACTATCATTGTGACCTTTTAAGTGAAACCGAGACAGCTGAAATAGTGATAAAAAAAAATCAACGGACAGGAAAGTATTGTTTCCAAGATTTCTTATTGAACCAGGAAATAGATTTAGAACATAAATAAAGCACGAAAAACCTTAAGTTATTTCGCTCGTTTCATCGTAGGGTAACCAAATGCTAAACCCTGAAAAGAGTTAAGCAGACTCTATGGGAACCATTTTTCAACCATCATAACAATCAAACCAGCTGGATTTAGACAGTTCAAAATTTCCTGGGAATCCTACAAAGATTCCTAAAGGATCACCATTGAGAAGAGTAAATCTAGACAACCTCGTAAAGTCTACCCATTCAGATCAAACGATTCTAACGGTTAACTACCCTTCAGTGATGATTTAGCCCGACCTTCAAACTTAGAAGCGAGATAAATTGGGAAGTGATGTGGACCCTAACCAGAAACATAATAGCCAGATTCCATAAACATTATTGGTTTCTACCCAATTCAATCAAGTGTCTCGTAAGACCCGGTTCACATTAAGTTAACTCTCATATCTCACCGCGTTAGTACATGTCTTTTAAAAAGTCTTTTAATTAATTAAGGCTTATCCTATTGGTCGGCTCATCCTTAGTACATCCCTTCGACGAGTCCCGACCGCTAACATTCTCAGAACAATTCGTATCTCAACATAGCACAGAGCTGGCCTTTCCATGACACATCAATTTCCTCAACTCATCATTCATCACAACCACATCTTTTCAAACAATGTTTCATAAACATTTCACCACTTCTTTTCGAAACTACGGTTTCACAAACTCATTTCCAAAAACCTTTTCCGAAAACAGTGTCTTCACAAATAGTTCTTTCTTATTAGAAATTGTTCTTGTATAATTATCCCAAAACAAAATCATTTTATCATTTCTTTTCAAAAGCTTACTTAATAAAACATGAGTAATTTCTTGGCTTCTTAAAAAGGACACATTTATCTTAAGGTTTTCTTTAAAAAGAATCTTTATTAAATTAAAACCATGAACTTCAGAAATCATAAGAAAATCTTTTTCAAAACAATACTTTTCAATTAATCAAATTATTTGACTCACTTTACTTTCCTTAAAACCGAATCAAAGGAAAATAATACACAAGTAAATTAAAACCTTTCAAGAATATTTAAATCATTCAAACACACACACAAGCAAATATAAAATCACAAACCATTCATCATTCATGCATATAAAACAAAAATCAAACACATGCACCTAATTTCTATGCATGGCCGAGTTCTATCCTATATGAAACCAAGTTCATGTTCAAGTCTAATGATTTCTAACACATGCACATATGACAAGTATGTTATCCTTCTTGTAAACATGATAATTTAATTAAAGAAAAGAACACTCAATTAAAATCATGCTAATCATCATACAAACCAACACACAAGGGTAAATCAATTTATTTCCTCAATTTTCATACCATGTCCGAATAGAACATAAGGAAAAACATTCAACACAAACATTTATCAAATCAACTTCATTCATACCAAATTAATTCAAACAATACACATAAGAAAATGAAATAGCTTAAATAGGATTTATTCCTAAACCGAATGGAACATGAAATTTACTTTTAAGTTGTTCAATCAAAGATTCAAGTCCCATAGGTTTAGAAATCCTTAATCCTTATCATAAAACACACATGCAAAATAAAATAAACTAACTTAATCATTTATACCCAAAAAACCGTGAGCTTCCCATAAGGATTTATCAATCAAAATTTAATTTCTTAACACAATAAAGACCAAGACCTATCACAATTCTTTGATCTCTAAAAATTCCATGCATGTACTCAAATTCTTTGATCACCTAAATCTCATCATGCATGTAAGGGAAATGAGGATCTAGCATAATTTCCTAGGCTTGACCGAATGACTACATGCATTAAGGCAAAATTTTACAAATTCTCTTCACATGCAAAGGACAAGGTACAAGATCACATCATACAAAACTCTTAAAACAACGTTTCATTTCTTTTAAACTAACCAAATCATCATCATCCTCATACAAATTCTTATCAAAATTATTTTTAAAGCTCGTTATGTTTGTTTTCTTAGAGGAACCGTAACATGCACCAAAGAAAATTATGATTTGCACATAAAACTCAAACTTCACATTTCTTCAAGAATAACATCTAAATCAAGACATGCAAGGCAAGATCAAGGCAAGAACATAAGCTTGAACACCAAGACCTAAGCAAAACCGAGAAGAACATAATAAAAATTAAACATCCAAACACCAACAGTCAAGATCAAATTATAAAAATAACATGCAAGGAAAGATTACAACAAAAATATAACTTAACTCAAATCCTAGGAAAACCGTGAAGAACAAGTCAAGAATCAAAGTATCCAAGTGCAAACATTCAAGATCAAGCCTAAAATTTACATGCAAAGCGATAACACTTCAAGATCACAAGAAAATAAAAACATGCATCACAATATTACACTTAAATAATGTCCATATTAAAGTCCTTTTACAAGACCAAAATTACTACACTAAACTATCTTAAATATGAGGAAACCGCAATTGGTGGTTGAAACAACTAAGGAACCCTAGGAGAACACCTAGAAGGGGGGGGGGGTTGAATAGGTGTTTAAGAAACCTTGAAAGATTTTCGAAAGAAACAAATCGAAACAATCGAAACAAATGATTTTTACAAATTTGTACTGTCTTAATCGATTATTCTGAAGTTTAATCGATTAAGCCTGAAAGTTCAAAAGTCCTTAATCGATTAAGAATGTGCTTAATCGATTAAATCTATCAGAAACTGAAAAATCACTTTTTCATTCACATACGAAAATCAATCAATCAACACGTAAGATCAGAGATTCAACGGAAACAATTAACACCTATATTCTTATTGATTATCCTAGTTATGAAAATGATTTTCCCTTTATCAATTTGAACAATAAAGATTCAATTCAATCAATTATGAAAATCAATCTTTCTAGGTTTTCAACCAAGAACACAATGAATAACAAGAATGTAAAGAGTTAAGGGTTTAGAGATACGACACAGTGATTTATCCTGGTTCACTTTCATCCGCTTGAAAGCTACATCCAGTCCCCTCTTCAACCAAGAGAGATTCTTCACTATGAGGAATTAGAGTTCTCAAATTACTAGTAAGTGCCTCACAAGACTCCCTTCTTGCTAGCCTACAAGAGATACTCCACACCCTTGCCTTGTAATCCTATTGATCTTCTCTCTAATCTAACCTCTACCCCTTGTTGATAATCGACACAACAAGTCTTCTTTGCTTGATGATAATCCACACACCAAGGCTTCACTTTGCTTGATTCACAACCAAGACTTTCTTCTTCTTCAATTGCATGAATGAACTTGCTTGATGATAAACGACACACCAAGTCTTCTTTGTTGTTGTAGATGGCTTGCCTTCTTGCAAAGATTACAACTCAATGAATACACATGACAATCCTATGAATCTCATTCAATAGCTATGACAAATCACACAAGAGATCCAAATTATGATTTAATCATGACTATGATAGAGATTCACTACCCTCTAAATAATCTACCTAAATAAAAGACCTAAGAAGCTTGAGAGGCAAAAGATAAAACAATTACAATTACACTCAAACTAAGTCTTCATGAGCTTGCTTTCTCTCTTCTTCATTTGATGTTCGTTGTTGCTTGTTGAACTTGAAACTTGATCAACATCTTTGTAGCTTGTTCAAAACACTTTGTCATTATCAAAACATTCATCATGGAACTTACAAAATAACTACCTTAGATCAAGATCTCTTAACTAAAATCCTCAAACTTCAAGTCCTCTTCTCCTTCTCCTAGGGTTGTGCTTCGGTCTCCTCTTCTCTAAGGTTGATGGTGGCTTTTCTTCTTGATCCTTAAAGATGAAGGTGATGGGGAAAGAAATTGAAGAAGGTTTGGTTGAAGATTGTGGGTTCACACTCTTTTTTTCTCTCCTCACTCTCATGGCTTCTCTCTTTTTCTCTCTATAGTCTCAAGAGTTGATGATACTCTTGGACAAAGTGTTTAGGTTGATGAAGGGAATAAAATGAATTTTGGCCAACATACTCTCCTCCTCACGGCTTAAAGAGCAAGAGCAAGGGATTGGAATTTCCTATCTTAGCCTCGATCCAAGGGGTGGTTCAATGGCAATCTAGTCCAACCCAAAGTTTGCATGGGAGAGGTCTTGTCAATGGAGAGTGACAAGGTTGATGAAAGTCTTCATAGGCTTCATTAGTCACCACCCTAGTCCCTCCTATTTCCTATCCTCTTGCCACTTAAGAGGATGCACTCTTCATGGCTTCCTAATCCTATTTTTATTTGAATTTCCTATTTCTTAATGGGTAAGAAAATCAAACTCACTTGGTTCCCTCTTCTACCCTATTCGGCCGAACACACACATGCACATGCACACACAATTTCATTTCAATTCATCATCACATAGCCTAAAATAATGCATACATCTAACACATATTTTCTCATGCACCTAACATTTTGAGGCATCATACCTCGGCACACCTTACACATATACACACATCATATATATATATATATATATATATATATACTTCAATGCATACAGTTCACACACATATACATCCTACATGCATACATATCCACATAGTTCATGCATTCATTTATTTTAACTAATTAAATTTTACATTTATAATTCATCACACAAACACACATCCAAAAATTCCAAAATTTCAAAAATACAACTATAAGGAAATCGATTTATCTCAAAATAAACTTTACTCAAATTTGAAATAAAACCATACCTCCACTTAAATTAAAGGTTTTTAAAAGAATGAAGAAATTTATTTACACCTCAAATCAAATAGGAAAATTCGTTTCCCAAAATGAAATAATACTCAAATAAAAATCATTTTTCCAAAACATTTCACTGAAAACCTTTCTTAAATTCTGAAAATCATTCTTAAATAAAATCTTATCGAATTATTTGAGTCCAGAAAATGCGGGCTGTTACATCATTTGAGGTGAGAGAGGGGCTTTCCCTAAGACGTCGTGGTATTTAGGTAACATATTACGATGTCCAATCATCTCAAAGATTGGACTCCGATCTCACTAAGCAAGGTAGTGTGATAGCAATTGTTTGTTGGTCTGGCTATCCACACGAATGGCTGAGATTGGTTTGTTGTCTATAGCTTTATATGTTCTTGCTGATTAGTATGATGCCATGTTCTTTAGTTAATTGTATCTGAACTACCTGATTATCTTAGTATGCGAAATGAGTTATATTCGATTAAGCCATTTTGATATTGTTTGAGAAATGTTGGTATGCTTTGATTATGAAATGATGTGAATAATGTCGCGGAGTAATTGGAAGGAGAGATGAATAATAATGAAGGTCCTGAAAGTAATGATGTATCAAGAGAAAGTTGTAAAAGCCGTTGGGCCTAAGTCCTTATTGAATAAGGCAACCTTGTTAAGATGTTAAGAAAAGAAATAGTGTTAAGTGATATGAGAATGAGTGGAAAAGAGTTATGAGCTGAGTTTGAGTAAGAGTAGAGATGCAATGATGATTTTCAAAATTGTGATAAGAAATACCCGAAGAGGCGAATGAAAGTGCTGAAATGATGATGAGAAAGATGCTGATGATGCTGCTGAGCAATAGCTGATGGAAAAGATGCTGATAAGATTCATGAGAAAAGAGATGTGATGCAAGATGCTGTTGTGATTCAAGTTCTGTCATATGTGATTCTTTGGGGAATGGATTTAACGATTAGTGGCGGGACTCGTTGAAGGGATGCACCAAGGATGAGCCGACCTTAGGATTAAAGCGTTAATTAAAACCCTAAAACACCTTAAAAGACATGGATTAATACGGTGAGTTATGAGTGTGATATCGAAGTAGTGGAGCGGAAGATACCATGGGTATCTGCGGATACTCAGGTGGAGATTGCATTAGGGGAGGACAATGACGGTGAAACGTCAAGAAGTCTAGAGTACTTTCTAGGCAGAACAAACTCCACATGTTGTAACACCCTACAAATTCCTCGTATTAAATTAAAATACTAAAGAGATTTATTTTCAAGAAAGGTGTTTTAAAGGAGTATTTTCTTAAATAATTTTCCTAACTCACGTTTTTAAAGTAAGGAGCAATTTTAAAGAAATGGTTTCATAAAAGGATGTTATGATTCTTAAAGTGGAGTTTTGAGAAATAATTGTATGTTGGATAATTTTTTTTATGCCTTAAAGAAATGACAATTTCTAAACAAGGGAATTTTTCTGAAAAAGAGGTTTGTTTTCTAATCATATGTGTTGGTTGATATGTAACACCCCAAAATTTTAATCCCCGATTAATGAAATGTTAATTATAAAATTAATTATAATTAATGATTTCTATATTAATCCTTGATTAAAATCTGTATTTATGAAGTTAGAGGATGTGTGTGGATTTATTTAATAAATATAATTATGCATAAAATAGATATTTTGCATATTAGTCCCTGGGTTGGGACCTAGAAACAATTATAGGAAAGGTTTTGGAGGGAAAGTAAATAAAATAATTATTTTTCAAAAATTGAGCAAAATACTCGAGTATTTACTCGAGTATTCTGGTCAGAGTTGCTCAACGTTAGTGCGTTTTGATGAGTCAACACCGAGTTACCGCCGCCTTGACACGAAAACACCCTCCACAACACGTCCTTGTATGCGTGTCAACCTGCATGAACTCATC
Organism: Crotalaria pallida; assembly: GCA_037953625.1. Classification (NCBI taxonomy): domain Eukaryota; kingdom Viridiplantae; phylum Streptophyta; class Magnoliopsida; order Fabales; family Fabaceae; genus Crotalaria; species Crotalaria pallida. Next base: position 35,028,942 of record CM075653.1, read on the forward strand.
CTAGGTCTATAAAAGCCAATCCACTCTGAATTGGGGAGGTATTTGGTCAAATTCGAACTAGTTGTTGACGTTAGGGTTCTTAACTTGGCTTAATCGATTCTCCTTCTTTGTGTTGAATTAAACCACAAATCATACACTAATACAAAGCTCACATCACGAGCTTTGTATAGACACTAAAATCATGAGGTTTGATTGAGTGTAGTGGAAGAATTAGAGCTTGGAAGTGGAGCTATTTTTTTTCAAGCCATTCTATGGAGCTTACTTGGAACCTTAATTTTGGTAAGCTTCCGTGTTCATTGAGTCCCAAATTCGATTTCTCTAGTTAGTATGTATTGCATAGAGTCTAGAAAAACTAAATTCCCCAATTCTTATCTCTGTTTCATGTGTGAACCAATTCAATCTTGGTGCTGACTCAAAACTGTCTTGCATGTGGTGCTCAAAGTCATTTCTGGTGTTGGAGAGCTTTTTCTTTGGAATCCTCTGTTGGTACACATCTGAGAGGTAAGGGGAAGTTGTTTTATGCACTAGATAGAGTTTAAATTTCATTATTTTCATTAGAGAGCCACCAAGAGGCTCTAAGGGCTTAGATTGAATATGAACTTTGGTTTGGAGACCAATTCATGCTTTATGGTTGTTGTGAGCAAGTTTCATATGATGCATGCAAGCTATAATGAACACTATTTCATGAGTTTGTTGATTATTTTGCAATTTGAGGTGTTAAGTTGTTAAATTGTATGTTTTATGCATTAACAATCGATTCTCTATCAAATCTGTAATTTGATATGTGATAAGTGTTGTAACATGTTCAATATATGGTATATGAACTGTTTTGATCATTGGTTTGGGTTAGAAATGTTTAGAAATGAAAATGGTATGTAAAAACTAAGTTTTCATTTGTTCTGTCTGATAATACTCGAGTAGATGGCTCGATACTCGAGTATTTCGTGATGCACCAGTGTGGATTTTGGCGCACGACTCGAGTATCTGGCTTGGGACTCGAGTATTAACAGATGCAACAAAAGTCAAGTTTAATGAACGACTCGAGTAATGCATGAACTACTCGAGTATTCTGGGTTGGTGAATGACTCGAGTATTTTCTTAGAAATCTGAAACCTAATTTTCTAAAAGGATATGAAAAACTCGAGTATAATTATGAACTACTCGAGTAAAACTGGAAACTGATGAACTACTCGAGTACTATGAAGAACACTCGAGTATTTTAGCCAGAAACTTAAAAATACCATTTTCAATTCTAAGTCATTTTGTTAACATTTAAGAGACAACAAACCAAGTGATCCTGGACTTAAAAAGAAATTGATTGACGTTATGATGTTTTCATTTGAGTAATGATACGTTGCTCGGGAGGCACGTAAGGTATTAATAAAAGAATAAAACATCAATCAATTCTTTTTTTAACTAAGTTAATGCATCCATTTTGGAGTTTGGATGGTAGGTCATTTATCATGTTTTGGTAACATGTGGAGGGCCTCTGGGAGTGCCAATTACGCTTGCTTGATGACACGTTGACGACGTGGTCGGCTTAGTGGATGCCGATATGGTTATACCGTTTGGATGACGGTCCGTTTGGATGACGGGATGTGCTCGGGTTGCACGGATTCCAAGCTTGTCGTGTACATTCTTGGTGAATGTACGAAATGTTGTATACCTAGGAATACAACGCACTGATGAGTGTTGGGTTGTCAAGGATGGACGTCAGAGAGTGATATAGATTGATGGAGATAGGCTTGAGAGGTAAATTCATGCATCATACCACTCATTTAAATTAAGTGTGATAAATGAAACAAGTATGAGCATCCTACTTGCATTCAATAACTGCTAAGTGCTAAATGTGATGGTTGTTTATTGTTGTATAACTTTACGTTCATATTGTTTACATATTTATACTCTATTGATTATGTGTATAGAATTGCTTACCCCTATACCCTTGTAGGTGATTCTCGCTACATCGCTTGCATCGAGATCCGACCACTTCCTAGTGGCATATGGATCTACAAGGACCATCGCGCGGTGTTTGAGGGGGAGGTAGAGGTCACCTTCTACCACCCGAACCCGCTGATTCGATTTCGTCCTCGTAGGTTTAGGATTCCCATCATATATACTATGCACGTACCACCTTTTTACACATATCATGGACCACCTCCCACACGACCAGCTCGCTCATACCACAGTTTTCGTTTTCGACCTACCCGCTCGCACCCATTTTCTTCTAGAGTCGTCCGCGAGGAGACTTCCCCTTCTGATCCGAGGAGCCCAGTCAGGGTTACACCATCTCCTGACCCTGTACCCAGTGGTGGGGTACGCTCTCCATCGGATGAGATCGAGGAGGACCCCGTGGAGGACGAGAGCGGAGGCGAGCCTGTCGTTCATTCTACTGGGAGTGATTGGAGGGACGATGATCCCTAGGTATGTGCATATGGTACATGATGAGGATCATGGGATCCGGTGTGGGGATGTCGAGGAGGAGATTCTGCTGCTGCTGCTGATGATGATGATGATGATGTTACCTTTTGCTTCTTGGAGACTGCTACTACTATCACTACTACTGATGCTGCCAGATCTATGTGACCACCTCTAGAGTCTATATTTTTGAGATGTGTATATTGTAGATATACTTTTGAGTACTCTAGGGATTATGGTTTTATTTTGAGCATGGATCTTTATGGACTTGTGTATGGACCTTGGAGACTTATGCTGGGACTATGTATCACCTGACTTTTATATATATTTATATAAAATCTATGTTATATTTCTATTAGTTGCATAGTCCTATAATTTCCGCTTACTCTGATTTAATCTTTTTAAAGAGCTCGGCTACGAAAAGGATTAGATGGTATCAGTTTTACAAAAAAAAAAAAGGGTAGCTTCATTTACTTTCTATCATATATATACGATTTCAAATACGAATGCTATCCAGCTCGTGAAAAGGTTTTAGAGATTGCCGAATTCAATACAACTGATTTGAAATGATTTAGAATTTCTTCTCCAAGAATTCCAAGTTTTGGTTTGTGCACCCGCTTAAAAAGAGAAATTTTGATTTTCATAATTTCTATACAATAACAAGTCCATATGAATTCCAAGTAATACTTATTTATTGTAATATTTACAAAGAAGGGAAAAGGGTGTCACACTGAGTGGTATATATCAGAGCAAAAGTCAGATCATGTAGTAGTGGAAGTAGTTCCAGGAAGGTAGCCATCAAAATCAAGCAGGTATCCACAGGGCATATTTATAGATTTGAATTCTAGTATCTTGCTTTTTGAGCATTAGATACAATTGAATGTGTCGTTTGAGGTTTTAGTTAAGACCTTAGTATAGGTGGTGGGATGAAAGTGTCTTTAGTTCAACATATGTGACCATAAGCCCATAGCGCAGGTCTATTATGGCAACTAGAAACCAAAATCACACCAATGCGATGTTAGAGAGGATTACCGCGGTACTGGAGGCTATGCAACAACAAGCTCAGCAACCACCTCAACCGGTTAACCCGCCTCATCAGTGTAATGTGGGTAACATCGAGGCGAAGAGTCTGGCTGATTTCAGGAGTTGTAACCCACCTAAGTTTGAAGGAGGATTTAAACCGGAAGAGGCCAATAAGTGGATTCATACCATGGACAAGATTCTGAGAACCCTGGATTGCACAGAAGCTCAGAAGGTGGCATATGCTGTCTACATGCTAGAAGACGAAGCTGAGAATTGGTGGAATCACACGGTTCAGCTCCTGCATTATGAAGGAAGGGATGTGAATTGGGGTGTATTTATGGAGAAGTTTCTCAATAAATACTTCCCTGAAGATCTGAGGAGGAAGAAAGAGGTGGAATTCTTACAGCTGAAACAAGGGAGTATGAGTGTGGGTGAGTACGCGGCCAAGTTCGAGGAATTGATGAAGTACTCTCCCTACTATCAGAACAACCCCGACGAAAGGAGCAAGTGTATCAAGTTTGAGGGAGGCTTGAGGTCCAAGTTGAAGTCGATTTTCAGCTATCAACGGATTCAAAGCTTTCCTGCACTCGTGGACATGTGTAGGATGTATGAAGATGACAAGAAAGCTGAAGAGTTGCAAGTCTCGGAAAGAAAGGACAACCAGAATTATGGACCTCAGAAGCGTAAAGGTTTCAACAACCGAGGCAAGGGTCCGTATGATCGCCGAGGGAAAGGCAAGGGAAAGGTTGGAGGTAGCGACGGAAGGAACCCTCGAAGCGAGGCTCCATTTTGTGACAAGTGCAAGCGCCATCATTATGGTCGTGTTTGTTGGGGAACAAGTGGCTGTTTCAACTGTGGGAAACCGGGACACTTTGCGAGAGACTGCAAGGAACCGGTCAAAGCTAATTCCAGAGGAGCTGCGGATAGGCCTATGGTTCAAGGAAGGGTTTTCACGCTCAGCGGTGTGGAAGCAAGCCGATCTTCTGATCTGGTGCAAGGTAATTACTTGCTAAATGGCCAGCTTTGCAATGTGTTATTTGATTCTGGTGCAACGCATTCATTTGTCTCTTATGAATGTGTGAATCGTTTGAGTCTACCCATATCTGAGTTATCCTACACTCTTAAAGTAGAAACCCCTACTAATGCTCCTGTAGTTGTTTCTAGAGCATGTCTTAACTATTGTATAGAAGTGTTAGGACAAATCACTAGGGTAGATTTGATCTGTTTACCCTTAGCACAATTGGATGTGATCTTGGGGATAGACTGGTTAAGTCAAAACCAAGTGATCATCGATTGTGATAGAAAAGTAGTGACCTATAGAAACCCAAAACCCTCCGGCTACATGTGTCTGTTCAACACTGAAGTAGAGGAGAATGGTCCAAGGTTGGAAGATATTCCTGTCGTCAGAGACTTTCCTGAAGTATTCGCTGATGCAATACCTGGTCTGCCACCAAGAAGAGAGATAGAATTTGGCATCGACTTAGTTCCGGGAGCTGGTCCCATTTCTATCGCTCCTTATAGAATGGCACCACCGGAAATGGCGGAAATGAAGAAGCAGATTGAGGAGCTGTTGCAGAAGCAGATGATCCGACCAAGTGTGTCACCATGGGGTGCTCCGGTTTTGTTTGTCAAGAAGAAGGATGGTAGTATGAGGATGTGTATCGACTACCGGCAATTGAATAAGGTCACCATCAAGAACAAGTATCCTTTACCAAGGATAGATGACCTTATGGATCATGCTCGTGGAGCTTCGGTATTTTCCAAGACTGATTTGAGGTCAGGGTATCATCAGATCAGGATTAGAGAAGAGGATATCTGTAAGACCGCATTTCGATCCCGATACGGGCATTATGAGTATGTTGTGATGCCATTCGGATTGACTAATGCACCAGCTATCTTCATGGACTACATGAATCGAATCTTTAGACCCTATTTAGATTCATTCGTGGTTGTGTTCATTGACGATATCCTTATCTATTCCAAGAGCCCAGAGGAGCATGCTGAACACTTGAGGATAGTGTTGAGTATTCTAAAGGAGAAGCAACTGTATGCCAAACTTACAAAGTGTGAGTTCTGTAACACCCCAAAATTTTAATCCCCGATTAATGAAATGTTAATTATAAAAATTAATTATAATTAATGATTTCTATTTCAATCCTTGATTAAAATTCTGTGTTATGTATGTAGGAGATGTGTTTGAATTTATTTAATAATTATAATTATGCATGAAATAGATATTTTGCATATTAGTCCCTGGGCTGGGACCTAGAAGCAATTATAGGAAAGATTTTGGAGGGAAAGTAAATAAAGTAATTATTTTTCAAAAACTGGGCAAAACACTCGAGTATTTTATGGAATACTCGAGTATTTTGGACAGAGTTGCACGAGTTAGTGCGTTTGGTGAGTCACCACCAACGATTTCGTGTCGTTGACACGAAATCACCACCATTCCACGTTCATCTGCGTCATGTCGACTTGCATGAACGTTCCCATGGTCTATAAAAGCCGATCAACATTGAATTCGTGAAGCATTTGGCAAAATTTGGGTTTGTTGATTAGGTTAGGGTTTCTGAGTTCAAGTAATCGATTCTCCTTCTCTGTTCTGATTCAAATCACAAACAATACACCAATACAAAGCTCACATCACGAGCTTTGTATAGATACCAAATTTGTGAGCTAAGAGTGAGTGTGGTGGAAGAATCAAGGCTTGGAAGTGGAAGCTACTTCTGTCAAGCCTTTGTCTGGAGCTCACTTTGATTCTGATTTCTGGTAAGCTCATGAGTCTTTGAGTCTCAAATTCGATTTCTTTAGTTGGTATGTGTTGCATAGAGTCTAGAAAAACTAAATTCCCCAATTTTTATCTCTTTTTCATGGGAAAACCAATTCAATCTTGGTGCTGCACTCAAAACTGCTCTGCATGTGATGCTCAAAGTGGTTTTTGGTGTTGGAGAGCTTTTTCCTTGGAGTCTTCTGTTGGTACACGTCTGAGAGGTAAGGGGAAGTGGTTTTATGCACTAGATAGAGTTTGAATTTCATTATTTTCATTAGAGAACCACCAAGAGGCTCTAAGGGCTTAGATTGAATAGGAACTTTGGTTTGGAGACCAATTTATGCTCTATGGTTGTTTGGAGCAACTTTCTCATGATGCATGCAAGCTGTAATAAACACTATTTTATGAGTTTGTTGATTATTTTGCAATTTGAGGTGTTAAGTTGTGAAATTATATGTTTTATGCATTAATGATTGATTTCCTGTCAAATCTGTAATTTGATATGAATTGAGTGTTGTAACATGTTCATTATATGGTATATGAACTCTGTTGATCATTGGATTGGACTAAAAATGATTAGAATTGAAAATGGTGTGTTAAAACTAAGATTTCAGTCTGTTCTGCAATAAAACACTCGAGTATTAGGCTGGTTACTCGAGTAAAATTTTGGTAAAAGAATGTATTTTGAGCAAGAATACTCGAGTACCATGCCTAGCACTCGAGTAATCGAGTGTTGCATGGGATATGTTAAGGTAAACCACTCGAGTAATGCAGGGGTCACTTGAGTATTCTGTAAATGCTGAAGAACACTCGAGTAACTCATGAATCACTCGAGTATTTTTATGAATCTGAAACCCAAATCCCCAGAAAGACATGAACACTCGAGTAGTTTGAAGAACACTCGAGTAATATGGAAATAGTTGAATAACACTCGAGTCTTCTGAAGAACACTCGAGTAATTTACCCAAAATCTTAAAAATACCATTTTCATTCTGAATCATTTAATTGATTAATATGAGTGTACCGTTTGGATGACGGGATGTGCTCGGGTGGCACGTTATATATTAACCAATTTCCTTTAAGCTTAAAGATGATGCATTCAGTTGAAGACGTGGTCGGCTTAGTGGATGCCGATATGGTTATACCGTTTGGATGACAGACCGTTTGGATGACGGGATGTGCTCGGGTGGCACGGATTCCAAGCTCGTCGTGTACATTCTTGGTGAATGTACGAAATGTTGTATACGTAGGAATACAACGCACTGGTAAGTGCTGGGTTGTCAGGGATGGACGTCAGAGAGTGGCATAGATTAATGGAGATAGGTTTGAGAGTTAAATTCATGCATCATGCCATTCATTTAAATTAACTGGGATAGATTAAACAAGTGTGAGCATTCTACTTGCATTCAATAACTGCTAAGTGATAAATGTGATTGTTGTTCATTGCTGCATATTTACACATCATATATTTCTGCTCTATTGATTATGTGTATAAAATTGCTTACCCTATGCCCTTGTAGGTGATGTCTCGCTACATTGCTTGCATCGAGATCCGGCCACTTCCTAGTGGCACGTGGATCTATGACGACCATCGCGCGGTGTTCGAGGGAGAGGTAGAGATTACCTTCTACCACCCAAACCCGTTGATTCGATTTCGTCCTCGTAGATTTAGGATTCCCATCATATACACTATGCATGTACCCCCGTTTTACACATATCATGGACCACCTCCCACACGGCTAGCTCGCTCTTATCATAGTTTTCGTTTCAGACCTACCCGCTCACACCCTTTTTCCTCGAGAGTCGTCCGCGAGGATACTCCCTCTTCTGATACGACGAGTCTAGTCAAGGTCACACCATCTCCTGACCCCGTACCCAGTGGTAGGGTACACTCTCCATCGGATGAGATTGAGGAGGATCCCGTGGAGGAAGAGAGCGGGGGCGAGCCTGTCGTTCATTCCATAGGGAGTCAGTGGAGGGATGATGAACCCTAGATACGTGCATAAGGTGTATGATGAGGATCAGAGGATCCGGTGTGGGGATGTTGTGGAGGAGATTCTGCTGCTACTGTTGATGTGGATGTTTCTTTTGCTACCTGGAGACTGCTACTACCATTATCACTACTACTACTGATGCTGCCAGATCTACGTGACCACCTCTAGAGTTCATATTTTGATATGTATATATTTTGTAGATATGCTCTTGAGAGATCTAGGGCTATGGTTATATTATGATGTAGATCTGTTATGGACTTGTTGGACCTTGGAGACTTGACTGCTGGGACTATGTATTTCGTGACCTATATCTATATATATATATCGCTTATGTTCATATTTCTAACTGTGCATAGTCCTACTCTTTCCGCTTACTCTGATTAAAGATTAATTAACGAATTCGGTTGTGTAACACCCCTAATTTCGTCTTCCGAATTAATATGTTAGTATAATGGTTTTATAAATAAATAATAATTCCATGTTTGATTTTTGGTTTGCATCATATGTATATCGATATATATTATGTGAAAATATATTATGTTAAGGTTTTTGCATAAAATATTAGATTTCTTCAATTAAGTCTTTTGGGAGGACCTAAAAGCAATAATTGAAAGTCTTTTGGAGTTAAAATTAATTAAACAAAGTTTTTAGTGAAAACTGGCCAAAATACTCGAGTATTTGGCTGAATACTCGAGTATTTTGGGTCTGATAGCTCAAGTTGGTGCGCGATTAAAAAATTCAGCCATGGAAACTCAGATTTCGACACATTTGCAACCCCCAGCCACGTCCTAAGGCTCGTGGCGCCTTGCATGAGCCTCTCTCAGTCCTTATTGATCCTTAGGGGAGAAGGATTGACCATCCTCCAACCCAAATATAAACCCAAATACAAGCTTGAAACTCGGTTTTAGGGTTCTGAACTTCCAAGACAAAATTCGGCTTCATCCTTGAGTCTCCTCGAACAAATTATACACCGTTTCGAAGCTCATATCCAGAGCTTTGAAAAGCACCAAAAATCGTGAGCTAAGGTTGAGTGTGTGAGGAGTAATGAGCTCTGCAAAAGAGAGCTCGAAATCTGGCAAGAACCAGAACTATATTCAGACCCGTCAACTTCATGGATTCAATTCTCTCTCATCCTTGAGAGTTAGGTCATGAGTGAGATACCATTGGAAAGCTCTTTCAACGAGCTTCGATTTGATACAAAGTTTGTTAGATTTGAGTCCATGGTTGAAAAGTTATGCTCCTGCGAAGTTAGGTGTTGAAATCTGCCAAACCAAATGTTCAGATTCAAGGAGCTGACTTTGAGCTTCAATTGTTGTAAGCTCAAGCTTCCTTTTGGTCTGAAACTTATTGGTTTTCAAAGTTCATGTTATAGAGAACATAGTCTAACCAATTTCCCCAATTTTTATACATGATTCGAATGTCAATTAATGAGGTTTTGAACCCCTGCTGAAACTGTCATGCAAGTTCGGGTTGGAAGTGGTTAGAGCTTTTGGTTGCTGTTCTCTATGGAGCTTTTGTTCAAGCACGACCCTAAGGTATGGGGGAAGCTTACCATTTGCTAGAATGAGAATAAAATGTATTAGAAAGTAGGATGAGCCGCCATGAGGCTTAAGGGCATAGCTTTGAATTAGAGAAATGGCATGGAGGCCAATCTAAGACATGCTATATGTTTGAGCAGGTTTGTTATGCTGCATGTGTGTTGTATGCAAGTTATTTTCAAGCCAAAAATGATTAGAATGAAATCTGGTATGGCAAGTTGCTCAAAATGTGGTTTTTATGCATAATTGATGTTATTATGTGATTCAGTGTAATATGTTGTTAATTCTATATTGGAACATGATTAATATGTGTAATATAAGCTTTGTTGATCATTGGTTTGGTTTGGAATTGACTATAGTTGGAAATGGTATGTTAAAACTCAATTTGCAGTATTGTCTGTCTGCAAATACTCGAGTATTAAGGATGATACTCGAGTATTTCGATTATTTTGGAAAAGTTGAATTTCTGGAAAATCAAGAACACTCGAGTACTCATGAAGAACACTCGAGTATTTTGATGAATTTAAAAATATATTGCTTGAAAATAAATAACACTCGAGTCTGATGAAGAACACTCGAGTATTTTAATGAATCTGTGAAACACTCGAGTCTTGGAAAATTCACTCGAGTCTTTTGGACCAAGGACAGAGAAGTAATTTTCTTTTAACATACCTAAAGTAATATCAATTAAGATCAACTATGTTTATGGGAAGGAATCATGTTCCAATAAAAGAAGGGAAAGATTATAAACAACATTGTATTCACTGATGGAATAATACTGGTTGCACATAACAAAATTAATGGATAATCTTAAATGTAAAATTTGTGTGCATTCATGCATGATGATAAGACGATAAGGTACCACTTGTCATGAAGAGGGTACTCTGGGAGTACCAAATGTACACGATAAGATTGATGACACATTCTAGGAATGTGGGCAATATTCAAGGAATGTTGTTGATTTCGTTCTAGGAATGTGGACGTACATTCGGATTGGGACGTATGATACCAAGCTTGATTATTAATGTTATTCGTTTGGGGAACGTGAAAATGTACTTTAAGAGTACCAAAGGTGGTATGACAAGCTTGATAACACATTTTGAGAACATGGGCGACATTCAAAGAATGTTTCTGAGATTGAGGAGAATGCGTTTTGAAAACGTGCACGTACAATCCGAATGGGACGTATTGGTTATGAGCCAAACTTGTCGTTACATTGGTACATTTATTGCATGTTGCACATATGGAGATTAAGGAATAACCTTAAATGGAACGTTGGTATGTATTTATGCATGGTGATGTATAACATATTATTTTTTTTTTCATGTTCGAGGAACATGAGGAGGATAATCTGGGAGTACCAATTTGGTTACGACTTGCCTGTAGTCACATTTTGGTAATGTGGCCAGCATTGGTTGCTGTGAACGTTGGATATTCGTCTTGGTGACGAAAGGACTATTATAGTCACATTTTGGTAATGTGACCAGCATTGGTTGCTGCCAACGTTGGATATTCGTCTTGGTGACGAAAGGACTATTATAGTCACATTTTGGTAATGTGACCAGCATTGGTTGCTGTGAACGTTGGATATTCGTCTTGGTGACGAAAGGATTATTGTAGTCACATTTTGGTAATGTGGCCAGCATTGGTTGCTGCCAACGTTCGATATTCGTCTTGGTGACGAGATGTGCACATTAATATTGGTAATATGGACCATGTTCCAGGCAAAGTCGTGTGGCTTGCTCGATGACACATTTTGGTAATGTGGGCAGCATAGGAGATGCTGTTACGTCTTGGTGACGCGACGTACACATTGGTAGTGTCGTTATGGATTATGATCCGAGCAAGTTCACTATACGTCCAAGGCACGTATACGGGTTGTTTGGATGGTCATGCATGAGAGCATTGATTAGAGAATCTCGTTACTTGAGAAATAGTAAGAGAGCATCCGGACATATCATTAATGGGTTTGATTATCAATTAAATTGGCTTGCTCATAAGCAGTGCATATCGCTGACTATTTTGTACACGTGGATATGCATTGGGATCATGATGAATTGCTTACTTGTGCATGTTAGTACTTTGTTCTCATTTGATTATGCGAATGAGTGTAGCTTACCTCCCTGCCCTTATTAGGTGTTGGCCAGGTACTTAGACTTTCTAAAGATCAGTGATCAGGGGATAGAGACTCCTTGTGCAACTCTTGAAGACCCGGCCAAACAGGATTATTGGACGAAGGACCATTGACTAGCTCTGAACGTCTCCAACTTTTGATAGAAATCGTAACTTTATGATTTGAGAGATGTATCAGAGTAAAGCTTAGATTTGACCATTTGATCATATTGGTGGTACTCATAAAGTTTTTTTACACCTGATTTTATGAATCAATGACCTTCTTCATGATTTATGAACTCTAAGGAAAACATAAATAAACCATTTTAATATATTCCGCTGACTCTGATTTTATCATTGAGTTCGGTGATGAAGGAAGTATTGTTAAAGTATATTTCCTGGGATAACCTTATAATTAAGTTATTTTCGAAAGCTATTTCGTGCCATAAGGGTTATCTCAAAATGATTTTTAAGATGTTCAGAAATTAATTACTCCTTCCATCGAATTCCCTCCAAATGCATGGTTTAAACTTGAGTACCACATTCAAGGAAAAATTTTCATACTCCGATTCTTCCAACATAGTCAAAAAGAAAATAAAATTCTTTTGAATGAACGAGGGACGTTACATTTTATGGTATCAGAGCAATGGTCCTGACTCTTGGTCCTTGGGTGTGTGGTCCAATACGCTGGTCATCAAGATTTGTGGAGTTCTCCTATGAAGTATGCTCCTACATATTTCTAACTGGAGTAAAGATTCTATCATTTGGCCCTTGGTTTGTGGCCTAGTGTTTATCTGGTAGTGTTTGATGTAGCTTAAGTCAAAGTATGATAGTAATGTACTTCTTTTAGGTCTGATCCAACCTTAAGTTCATAATGCTAATCCATTATGACACCAAGGAATCAATGAGGGGTGTGATGAGCATTTTATTTCCCATTATTCCTTGCATTATTTTACTCCTATTATTGATACTTGTTGCCCATTTGACATTGATTAGCTTGATTTATTGATTTAGAGTTTATTGGACTAATATTTCGAATATTGTTTAATTTGGAATTATTTAGCCTAATTAATTCTATTTCTATTTTCAGGTAATATTTGGCACAAGGACACTTTGGGAAGTTTGGAAATGAAGATTGAAGTATTGAAGTGAAGATTGTAATTTGCATTTAGGTCCCTTTTTAATTGTAATGTTCAGAATAGTGTTTCTTAGGATTTGGGCCCATGTTTTAGGCCCATTTTGTGTCTAAAGAGGGGAAATTCGTGTAACCCCCAAGACACACTCCCATTTCAGATTTCTCACTCTCTCTCTAGGTTAGAACTTCTCTCTTGGCTCTCCCAAGTGGTGGTGGCTGCTAGGGTTTTGTTCTTCCCCATTTCTACTCGTTTTTCTTCATTTATGGCCATGGAAGGCTAGACTTCAAGGGTTAATCCCTTTGGTATTGTATTATCTACTCTTGAGCTCTTGTTATTAATGCAATTTCATTTTCTCTTCTCTGTTTTCATGTTTATCGATGTGTAGTGGTTTGCTTAATTCCATTTCGTAGAGATAATACATGAATATAAATGCTTAATTTGTATTAACTCGTAAAAACTCCAATTCTGGTTTCTGATGCTTAATTAGAAGTTAGGGTTTGGAGTGATAACTGAATTTTCGCTTAGTATTTGGTTATCACGAGTTGGACAGAGGAGAGGAGAGGAATCGATCTTTAGTGAGCTAGGATTGAGTAGTGTACGTAGCCAAAGGGGTTTGCCCGCTTTTGTTTCTGATTTTCTTAGTTTTTATATTCTGTTTATGTTTTGTTCTTCACATTTGTCACACACAAAAACCCCCCCATTTTACTGCACACTACGTGTTTGATACTTTGCCTAGACCGATATTCGCTGGGAAACGACCTAGGATCACCTTCCTAGTACTACAGAATAAACACCTTTTATTTTGATCGGGTACGGCCTCGATCAAAATTTGGCGCCGTTGCCGGGGACTATCGGTTCTTGCCAAAGATCATACAGTAGTTAATTAGATTAGTTAGTGTAGTTAGTGTGTGAATAAGCATTCTGATAACTGATTGAAAGTTGCCATGTTTGCTGATTTGCTGTTCTGCACAACTGATGCTATTCTAGTGATTCTGTGAGTGCCATTCAACATAGCTGCGGGTGGAATTTTTGCAAGAAAATTGGTATCCACACTTGTTTCATCATATATTAGTGTTTTGATGCATCACAGACACTCAGATATGCACTGGTTGTGAGTTCCAGAAAAATTTTCCAAGTTTCAGCAGCACTTACTATAAATAGGCATAACTTTTGATCAGTAACTCGGAATTTGACGAATTTTATATCAAATCGAAGGGAATTTTCTGAATAATCTGATTTTTCTCACTTCGTCAGAAAAACCCTTCATTTGGATCCTGAAAAAGCCTGTTTACTGTTTCTTTTTTATTTTACAAGTTCTATTTTCTTAGTTTTTGGTCACTGTTTTAATTCTTTGACTTGGTTCCCTTTTGAATTTTGTTCTCAAACTTTCTGTGATATGTTTTCATGATTTTAGGGTGCTGAAAAAAATAAAGAAAAAATTTTAAAAAATAATAAATTTTGTTGCCGATTTTGGTCATGCATATCTGTTACAGTATGCTATGGTTGATGCTGTTCTGTTCAGTACATGACTAGGGGCAACCCAAGTTATTTGCATCCTTATAACCCTGAAATTGATAGAACTTATCACAGATTAGTTAGACAAAATAGGAATCAGTCATTAGGTAGTGAGTCAGAGTCATCTTATAGTCCATCTAATTCTGATTCTGTTTCTATTTCTTCTATTCCTTCTACTTTTATTCAATCTGATTCTATACATTGTGATAACATGGCTCAACCCCCACCAAGGGAAAGGACACTTAGGGAGCTGGCTGCACCTGACTTCACTATTGAAGACTCGTGTATCCGGTATCCTGATGAGGATGTTCCTTTTGAGCTTAGAACAGGACTAATCCATTTGTTGCCCAAGTTTCATGGTCTTGCAGGTGAGGATCCTCATAAGCATCTCAAGAAATTCCATATAGTGTGCACCACAATGAAACCACATGATGTGCAAGAGGATCATGTCTGTCTCAGAGCATTTCCACATTCCTTAGAGGGTCTAGCACAAGATTGGTTATCTGACTTGGCCCCTGGTTCCATCACAAGCTGGGATGACTTGAAGAGGGCATTTCTGGAAAAATTCTTCCCTGCAAATAGGACCACTGCAATCAGAAAGGAAATTTCTGGTATCAGGCAACAACATGGAGAGAGTCTCTATGATTATTGGGAGAGATTCAAGAGGTTGTGTGCTTCCTGCCCTCACCATCAGATCTCAGAGCAGCTTCTCATCCAGTACTTTTATGAAGGTCTCAACTTCATGGAAAGAAACATGGTAGATGCTGCAAGTGGTGGTACATTGGGAGATATGACACCCTTACAAGCCAGGAGCAAAATTGAGAAGATGGCTTCCAATTGTCAACAATTCCATGCAAGAAGCAACAATGATGCAATAGTTGTGAGGGATGTAAATGATGTTGGTGCAGACTCGGGCAAGGTTGAGAAGCTTGAGCAGAAAATTGATTCTCTCACAACATTGGTCACACAATTGGCTGTCAATCAGAAAAAGATGATACTTCCTGCTAGAGTGTGTGGCATATGCACATCCATTGAGCACCCCACAGATGCATGCCCTTCCCTTCAGCAGCAACAGCCGATGACAAGTGGTGACCAACCCGAGGCCTATGCAGCAAACATATACAACAATAGAGGCCCACAACAACATAATCATGACCTCTCTTCCAATAGATACAACCCTGGATGGAGGAACCATCCCAATATGAAGTGGTCTGATCAACAACAACAACCTCCTCCTAATGTTCCATTTCAGAACACCGCTGGACCGAGTAGACCACCATATGTACCTCCTCCAATCCAGCAGCAAAGGCACCAACAGCAGCAAGTGGTTCATCCTGCACCATCAGCCCCTCCATCCAACCAACCTACCTTGGAGGAGTTGGTGAAGCAAATGACCATGCAAAACCTCCAATTTCAACAAGAGACTAGAGCATCCATTCAGAGACAAGAGGCATCCATTCAGACTTTGACAAATCAGATGGGTCAAATGGCAACTTCTCTCAACAACTTGCAATCTCAAAATTCTGACAAGTTGCCATCCCAAACTGTGATCAACCCTCAGAATCAGAATGTGAGTGCCATCAACCTGAGGTCGGGAAAGCAGATTGTCACACCCACACCACAACCTAACCTCAACAATGATGCTCTAGCTTCCTCTAAAGGGAAGAGCCAAGTGGTAGATGAAGGTGAGCATGCTAGCACCAAAGAGAATCATCCAACTCAACCCTCCTCGACTTCAACCACAAGCCCTGCTGTTGTCCTACAACCTCCTCCTGTTCCTCTTCCATTCCCACCAAGAGTGCCTCAAAACAAAAGGGTGGAAGAGGTGGACAAGGACATTCTTGACACATTCAGGAAGGTGGAAGTCAACATACCCCTTCTTGATGCAATAAAACAGATTCCAAGGTATGCGAAGTTCCTTAAGGAGTTGTGCACTCATAAGAGAAGACTCAAGGGCAATGAGAGGATAAGCATGGGAAGGAATGTCTCCGCTCTCATAGGTAAACCTATCCCTCACATTCCTGAAAAATGTAAGGATCCTGGAACTTTCTCTATACCTTGCATCATAGGCAATGTTAAGTTTGAAAATGCTATGCTAGATTTAGGAGCATCAATAAATGTCATGCCTATGTCTGTTTTTAAGTCTCTTTCTCTTGGACCTCTTCAACCTACGGGTGTGGTGATTCAATTGGCAAATAGAAGTACTGCCCACCCCGCAGGTTTGATAGAGGATGTCTTGGTTCGGGTTGAAGAGTTGATCTTCCCTGCTGATTTTTACATACTTGATATGGAAGATGACTCTCCCCGTAATGCTGTTCCTATTATTTTGGGGAGGCCATTTTTGAAAACAGCCCGAACCAAGATAGATGTGCATTCAGGTTCACTTTCCATGGAGTTTGATGGCAGTGTGATCCGATTTGACATTTTCCATGCTATGAAACATTTTCCTGAGGATCACTCTGTTTTCCATGTGGACTTGCTTGATGATTTGATAGATGAGCATATGCTTGACTTTTTGCATCATGATTTTGAATTGCCATCTTTCACTAATTCATTTACTTGTCCATCATGCACTAACTCTGGATGGTGCACCGCATGCACTGAAATAGCCCAGTTTTTAGACTCTGCTACTGCATCTGATGATTCATATGTTATAGATTCAGATTATGCTAACCCTAACCCCATATCTGTTATGCATGAGTCTGATTTACTTGTTCAGGTGCTGGCAGCAGAATCCATTTCTGCTGTCCCTTTAGTTCCATCTATTATGCAGGCACCCTCATTGGACCTGAAGCCCCTCCCTCCTCATCTCAAATATGCTTACTTGGAGGATGAGCAGAAACTCCCAGTGATCATCTCTACCTCACTTTCTGTTGATCAAGAGGAGAAACTGCTGGATGTGATAAGAAAGAACAAGAGGGCAATTGGATGGACTTTAGCGGATATTCCTGGAATTAGCCCCTCCATGTGCATGCACCGCATTTTGTTGGAGGATGGGGCTAAACCAGTGAGACAACCCCAAAGACGATTGAACCCCCAGATTCTTGATGTGGTTAAGAAAGAAGTCACCAAGCTGCTCCAAGCGGGTATCATCTACCCAATTTCAGATAGCACTTGGGTGAGCCCGGTGCAAGTTGTCCCCAAGAAGTCTGGTGTCACAGTTGTAAAAAATGAGAAGGATGAGCTGATTCCCACTAGAGTGCAGAACAGTTGGAGAGTCTGCATTGATTACAGAAAGCTCAACCAGGCGACTCGCAAGGATCATTTCCCTCTCCCCTTCATTGATCAGATGTTGGAGCGCCTGGCAGGTAAATCTCATTATTGCTTCTTAGATGGATTCTCTGGTTATTTTCAAATTTGCATTGCACCAGAGGACCAACATAAGACCACATTTACCTGTCCTTTTGGCACATTTGCATATAGAAAGATGCCTTTTGGCCTATGCAATGCTCCTGCCACATTTCAAAGATGTATGATGAGTATTTTCGCTGACTTGCTCGAGCATTGCATAGAGGTCTTCATGGATGATTTTAGTGTTTATGGCTCCTCATTTGATGCATGTCTTGATAATTTGACTAAGGTGCTTAACAGGTGCATTGAGACTAACCTTGTCTTGAATTTTGAAAAATGCCACTTCATGGTAGAACAAGGCATAGTCTTAGGGCACATTGTTTCGCACAAGGGCATAGAAGTTGACCCTGCTAAGCTGCATGTAATATCACATTTGCCTTACCCCTCTTGCGTGCGAGAGGTGCGTTCTTTTCTTGGTCATGCAGGTTTCTATCGCAGGTTTATTCAGAACTTTAGCAACATTGCCCTTCCTCTTTCCAAGTTGCTTCAAAAGGATGCCCCATGGGAATTTGGAGACCAATGCAAGAGGGCATTTGATGAATTGAAGAAAGCACTAACCACCACTCCCATCATCCAACCACCTGATTGGACCCTCCCATTTGAGCTCATGACTGATGCTTCAAATTATGCTTTGGGAGCAGTTCTCTCCCAAAGGGTTGGTAAGCTGTCGCATGTGATTTATTATGCTTCTAGGACTTTAGATGCAGCACAGGTTAATTACACAACAACTGAAAAAGAACTTTTGGCTATTGTTTTTGCACTTGACAAATTTAGATCATATTTGCTTGGTTCTAAGGTTGTAGTGTACACTGATCATGCTGCTCTGAAGTATCTTTTGAAAAAGACAGATTCCAAACCTAGGTTGATTAGGTGGATGTTGCTCCTCCAGGAGTTTGATCTTGAGATTCAGGATCGGAGTGGTGCGCATAACCTTGTCGCAGACCACTTGAGCAGGATAGAGAGAGAGGAGGATGCATTTCCTATCCGGGATGACTTCCCGGATGAGCAGCTTTTATCTTTACATGTTTCCCATCCCCTTCCCCAAACTCCTTGGTTTGCAGACATTGTTAATTATCTGGTTGCTTCTGTTTTTCCTGCCTTGGCATCCAAAGCTCAAAGAGACAAATTAAAGAGCGATGCCAAGCATTATGTATGGGATGACCCCTATTTATGGCGTTTTTGCAGTGATCAGGTCATTCGCAGGTGCATTCCAGACCAGGAGATCCAATCGGTTCTCCAATTTTGCCATGCTTCACCAGTGGGAGGCCACCTTGGTACTCAAAGGACAGCACGAAAGGTGCTGGATTCTGGATTTTATTGGCCTACCATTTTCAAGGATGCGAGCAACATCTGCAGCTCGTGTGAGCAGTGTCAAAGAGCAGGAGGCGCCCTATCTTGGAGGCAACAGATGCCGCAACAACCTATGTTGTTTTGTGAGGTGTTTGACGTCTGGGGTATAGATTTCATGGGCCCCTTTCCTGTTTCTTTTGGTTTTTATTATATCTTACTTGCTGTGGATTACGTATCCAAATGGGTGGAAGCTAAGGCCACCAGGACTAATGATGCTCAGGTTGTTGTAGATTTTGTCAGGTCTAATATCCTTTGCAGGTTTGGCATACCTAGAGCCATAGTCAGTGACCAAGGCACACACTTCTGCAATAGATCCATGCAAGCTTTGCTCAAGAAGTATGGGGTTGTGCACAAAGTCTCTACACCCTATCACCCCCAAACCAACGGGCAAGCGGAGATTTCAAATAGAGAGATCAAGCGGATTTTGGAGAAGATGGTGAAGCCTAATAGAAAGGATTGGAGCACACGATTGGAGGATGCTCTATGGGCCCATCGGACCGCTTACAAGGCACCCATAGGGATGTCACCCTATCGGGTTGTCTTTGGTAAGGCGTGCCACCTGCCTGTGGAGATAGAGCACCGTGCATATTGGGCTGTGAAGCAATGTAACTTAGCTCTTGATCAAGCGGGTGAGGAGAGGAAGCTGCAGTTGAGTGAGCTAGATGAGATCCGCTTGGAGGCCTATGAGAACTCCAAATTCTACAAAGAGAAGACCAAGAAGCTTCATGATAACTCCATTTCCAGAAAGGAGTTCTTGGTTGGTCAAAAAGTTTTGCTCTACAACTCTAGGCTTGGACTCATGAGTGGAAAGCTCCGCTCTAAATGGATTGGACCGTTTGTAGTCACCCAAGTGTTTCCTTATGGCACTGTGGAGATCAAGAGTGAGTCCACGAACAAGAGCTTCAAAGTCAATGGCCACCGACTCAAGCCTTTCCTAACCACCCCTTCTTTGGATGATGCACCTGTGGAGGAGGCCTCATTGGTCGACCCCACTTTTGAACAACCATGACTTAGGGAGTCTCCTTTTCTCCTTCCTTACTCTTTTTATTACACTTGTCTATATCTGTCTGATTCTGCTATTTGTGTTCCATTGAGGACAATGTGTGATTTAAGTGTGGGGGGAGAGTAGTTTAGGTTGCATATTTTGCTTTGATTTTTTTTAGGTTTTGCTTAGTTTTGGGCATTTTCTTGCATGTTTTTGCTTCATTTTAGTAGAGTTTTGGTATCTCGTGTCTGAATTCATGCATTTCTGTGTGTAAAGTTGCTTTTGATAATTAAGAGGTGGTAACACTGTGATAGAATTGTCCCTTTTGTGAGGATTTGAGCCTTAATTGTGGGTGGATTGCTATATATGCCACCTAATTTTCTGTCATGTGTGATTGCACTCTGGATTACTTGCACTCTAGAACTTGACTTGACTCTTGTTGATACTTGATTGCTCATGCACATTTTGAAATGATTTAGGCACTTTCTTTCTTGAATAAGCTACTAGCCATATGAGCCTACCTTGAATGAATGTATCCTTTGCTAGCCCCTTTGAGCCTTTTTATCCCTTTCCTTGTTCTTTAGCTCATTACAAGCCTATGACTGAAAAACCATGATTGTCCTAACCTTAGGGAATTTTGGAGCTTTGGAATTGTTTTGGGAATGGGTATTAGGTAAGAAGTATGCTTTATGCTTTAATTGGTTGAGTTCTTGGTTTTGCCTCATTGGTTGTTATAGTTATGGCTTCATCTTCATGCCATTTGTGTTGTTTCTTCTTTTCTTTTTGTATATCTCTCAAAAACAAAAAAAATAGAAGACAAAATTACAAAAAAAAATTAAAAAAAATGCAAAAAAAAAAAGAAAAAAAAAAGAAAAAAAAAAAAAAGAACAAAAAGTGAATAAAAGGTTGTTGAGGCAAAGAGGATTGGAATTAGTGGTAGTTGATTTTGGGGTGGATTTTGCTTACTTTTTACTTATTCCCCATTGCTCCTCTATTCCCTTGGTTTTAGCTACATTCCCATATTTTTATCCTACCTTGTCCTTGGCCCCATTACAACCCTTAAAAGACCTTTTGATCATTTTGTGCATGTGTGTTGATGGTTGATGTTAGAGGCTTGTCAAGCTTATGGTTGTGTTTGTTTTTCATGATGTGCCTTGAGTGTAAATAATGATTAACCCCAAACACTTGAGTGTAAACACTTTTGAGTGATCCTTGTGAGTTTCTATCATCTTTGTGACTATCCTCTTGATGTCATTGGTTTCTTTGCATACTTGAAGTAATTGGATGATGTTCGCGGATGCTTTGACTCTTTGATCCTTAACCATTTTGTGTGCTTGAGTTTGCCCATTTCTTTGCATTTCCTAGAATTCATTGTGAAGTATGTAATCTCTTAGGTTTGCATTTCTTAGTTGTAGTCATCTTGTTGCATGATTCACTTTGGTGCATATTGATCTTCATAGTCCTATCTTTTGGTTTTGCCCAGGAGTGCAAAAGGATAAGTGTGGGGGTATTTGATGAGCATTTTATTTCCCATTATTCCTTGCATCATTTTACTCCTATTATTGATACTTGTTGCCCATTTGACATTGATTAGCTTGATTTATTGATTTAGAGTTTATTGGACTAATATTTCGAATATTGTTTAATTTGGAATTATTTAGCCTAATTAATTCTATTTCTATTTTCAGGTAATATTTGGCACAAGGACACTTTGGGAAGTTTGGAAATGAAGATTGAAGTATTGAAGTGAAGATTGTAATTTGCATTTAGGTCCCTTTTTAATTGTAATGTTCAGAATAGTGTTTCTTAGGATTTGGGCCCATGTTTTAGGCCCATTTTGTGTCTAAAGAGGGGAAATTCGTGTAACCCCCAAGACACACTCCCATTTCAGATTTCTCACTCTCTCTCTAGGTTAGAACTTCTCTCTTGGCTCTCCCAAGTGGTGGTGGCTGCTAGGGTTTTGTTCTTCCCCATTTCTACTCGTTTTTCTTCATTTATGGCCATGGAAGGCTAGACTTCAAGGGTTAATCCCTTTGGTATTGTATTATCTACTCTTGAGCTCTTGTTATTAATGCAATTTCATTTTCTCTTCTCTGTTTTCATGTTTATCGATGTGTAGTGGTTTGCTTAATTCCATTTCGTAGAGATAATACATGAATATAAATGCTTAATTTGTATTAACTCGTAAAAACTCCAATTCTGGTTTCTGATGCTTAATTAGAAGTTAGGGTTTGGAGTGATAACTGAATTTTCGCTTAGTATTTGGTTATCACGAGTTGGACAGAGGAGAGGAGAGGAATCGATCTTTAGTGAGCTAGGATTGAGTAGTGTACGTAGCCAAAGGGGTTTGCCCGCTTTTGTTTCTGATTTTCTTAGTTTTTATATTCTGTTTATGTTTTGTTCTTCACATTTGTCACACACAAAAACCCCCCCATTTTACTGCACACTACGTGTTTGATACTTTGCCTAGACCGATATTCGCTGGGAAACGACCTAGGATCACCTTCCTAGTACTACAGAATAAACACCTTTTATTTTGATCGGGTACGGCCTCGATCAGGGTGATTCCAAAGGATCTAAAAGATAGTTAATATCCTCTAGGGAGGGTAATTTCTTCAGTAGAATGAAAGATTATCAAATCCTTAGATTTGGTGCTAGGTGGTTACCTCCCTAGTAAATGGCTTTGCAGAGTCTGTAACTCTGAAGCTGATTAATTCTTTGTGAGGACGTAAAATGATTGCGTTTTCTTGTGTTTGATCCACTCTGTTACTTCAAGATCAAACTCCTACAAGTTTTCTTGTAGATATCCTCCTCATATGTTTGACCTGTTTTAGTGAGCTATCTCTTCGGAGTAGACATGGTCTACTCATCCTTTTAACAATTAGGTGTAATTTTGGACTTGGATTGGACGCCCAAGAACCAAGTAATACTTAATTGTGATAGCGAGGCAAGAATCCGAAATCCAGAAGGGTACGTATGTGTTGTTTCATAGTGGATTTAAGGAAGATGGAAATTGAGGAGATCTTGGTTTCAAAGAATTTTCCGGATATTCTCTATTGAAGTATCGGGTTTCGTCATCAAAGCGTGGAGATCAAGTTTGGTATCGATTTGGTTCTAGAGGATGGTTTCATTTTTATTGTTTTTTAGGATAGTGCCATCGGAAATAGCCGGATCGAAGAAACAAGCAAAGGTATTACTGAATTGGCAGTCGGTCGGATCAAGTGTGTTTCGATATGGAACTTCACTAGTGTTCAATAAGAACAGGAGTGGAAGTATTGTGCATATGCGATGCTTATTTGGGAATGGAATAAATGGTGAAGCCTTGATAGTTTATAAGGAGGATCTCAGGCTGAGGCATCATCAAATTGGAAACTGGAAGGAAGACATTCCCAAAGCAATATTTAAATTCTGATACGGACACTATGTGAAAATAGTAATGCCGTTTGAATTGGCTTATGCTTTGTTACCTTCATGGGCTACATAAGCGGAATTTTCAGATTTTATCTGAAATCGTTTGTGCTGATGCTCGTTGTTAATATCCTAAATTATTAGGGGAATCTCAAAGAGCACATGGACTATCCTGAGAACGTGTTATGGGTCCTGAGCGAGGGGTAGCTGTAACCCTTTTCAATGCAAGTCTGGCTGATGAAGTTAAGCTTTGAAAGCTAGCGATCTTTGAGGAAGGAAGGGCAGCGAATTGAACAGCGAAGAATGCAGTTCTACAAAGGGGAACAACCAAAGACAACCGCTGATGTTGAAATCTTTTGTGACTCTTTTGGTGCTATGGTAAGTTCACAAGAGGACCTTCTTTAATCAAGATACCTCTAACCATGATAAATTGGAAGGATTAGTCTTTGATATGGAATGTGAAGTGCAAAGGAAATTGTTAGTAACAGAATGAAAGACTAACATCCTATCCTGTGTAACTCTTGCTCGATTCGTGCAAAGGTATTTAAGTGTATTGTCGTGGGTCGAGGCAAGGACCGGGAAGAGTAAAAGAAAGTTGGGTGTGTGTGCATCAAGTGATGGAAGACACACGAGGTGAATCGTTCGACGCAAAACTTGAGCCTTGCAACAATCGTAGTTGCTTTGAGGGCTTAAAAGTCAATCATTATGGCACTACACTTAAAGTGTTAGTGACCATGGAGAGTTGAAGTGATTTATTAATTTAGAGGGAGTTGAACAAGAGACAATGTCGACGGACAAAGTTGTGAAGGCTAATGATCGGAGACCCCGTCGTCATCCGAATAAAGCAAATATGGAAGCCCTTGCAATGGGCCGAAAGACAATTCATGCAAGCTCTATAAGAATTAAAGAAGTTGTTTGAATGAAGTAAGGATTCTAGTGGACTAGAGCTTGGTGATGCAATTAGACCGACGAAAAGTAAGAAGGGAAGGTTGCAAACCACAAGAAAATTCCTGAATCGAACTTGTGGGTTTTAACCAAAGCGATGAAGGGTTGAAAGGAAAAAAGAGATCAGCTTTAGAAGGGAGGAAACCTGACTTCCATGAGGAAATGGATGAAAATTCTTGTTTTTAAACAGGAGTTTGAGTTTCGAATGATTTAGAAATATGGAAGCTGATTCTGGAATTAAGAGAGCAAAGGAGGGTTAAACGAAAAAGTTTTAGTGCTAAGGGCGAAGCTAAGGTATGGAGGAACCATGTAAGACAGATGTTGGAAACTGAGGATTGACACATTCCCGGGGAAATACTCAAGGAGAAGTTGTGGAAAAATTGGAGAAAGGAGAAGATTGAATTGTTGGAAATAAGACAAGTGGATATGGATCTTGGAGAATGTGATATCAAGATCGAAGGGTTGAAGGAGGATCCTCTCCAATGATCCAGATGAGAGATTCAAGTATGAAAAGCTCAAGGACGGCTTAAGCCCGAACCTCAAACTAGCTATCAGTTATCGGGAAATGAGGAAGTTCTCGACATTGGGAAGCATATGTGAAATTTACGAGGACAAAGGGAAAAGCAGAAAAGAATCACTTGTCTACCTCAATGTGGGAAGTGTGGGACACCTAACTCAGGTTCAAGATACGGTGTACCCAAGGGGATAGTTGTTTCAAGGGTAAAGGCAGGTAAAATGATCTGTAAGCAAATCAAGCTTGAAAGAAAGTTCAGTCGGTTCGGCGTGAGTTAGATCTGGATAAGGGCAACCGGAGTGATCTTCTTCAGATCTGAATTAACGTAGTTAAATATCTTTCGATTGCGTTAATTAGATCGTTTGATAATCTGGGAACCTAATCAACTCTTGGCTTAAAAATTTTTGTGATCAAAACCCTTATCACAGTTGGATGTGATAAACTCCTTGGACACTACAGAATGGGAAGTTCAGTTAAGGCTAGAGAGATTAACAACCACCGGGATAGGACAAGCATTTGTCTCCCCAACGGAAATCTCTCTCAAACTTGACTATCTGACTAAGTCTGATAGTGACGATAATGTTCCCTATCTTTGAGTTCATCTAACTTAAAGATAAATCGTATAGTCTTTCTGAGAAAGATTATATCTGAGAGGGATGATTTTCTTGCTAATAGTTTAAATATTAGGACTGATCACCCTAATGTTTACAACTGTTAAGGAATAAAGTCATACAAATATCTCCTTACTCGTGCTCGAGTGATCAGAGTGCGCAGCAGAGAAAGTTTTCCTTGAAAAGTTTATTTGTAAAATGTTTTAATTTGTGGAAAGTGTGTATTTGAAATGTGTTATTCAAAAAGCTCCTTTTGAAATAATATTTTGCCAAATATTTTGAGACGGAAAATTTGGCGGATGTATAAGGAAAATCTTTTTAAGTGGGGGAGGAATTTCCCAAAATTATAAGGAAAAATGATAAAAGAACCATCTTTTATATATAGCTCTCACGAAGGTTTTAAGAATGAATTTCGGGGACGAAATTCCTTTTAAGTGGGGGAGTAGTGTAACACCCCTAATTTCGTCTTCCGAATAAATATGTTAGTATAATGGTTTTATAAATAAATAATAATTCCATGTTTGATTTTTGGTTTGCATCATATGTATATCGATATATATTATGTGAAAATATATTATGTTAAGGTTTTTTCATAAAATATTAGATTTCTGCAATTAAGTCTTTTGGGAGGACCTAAAAGAAATAATTGAAAGTCTTTTGGAGTTAAAATTAATTAAACAAAGTTTTTAGTGAAAACTGGCCAAAATACTCGAGTATTTGGCTGAATACTCGAGTATTCTGGGTCTGATAGCTCAAGTTGGTGCGCGATTAAAAAATTCAGCCATGGAAACTCAGATTTCGACACGTTTGCAACCCCCAGCCACGTCCTAAGGCTCATGGCGCCTTGCATGAGCCTCTCTCAGTCCTTATTGATCCTTAGGGGAGAAGGATTGACCATCCTCCAACCCAAATATAAACCCAAATACAAGCTTGAAACTCGGTTTTAGGGTTTTGAACTTCCAAGACAAAATTCAGCTTCATCCTTGAGTCTCCTCGAACGAATTATACACCGTTTCGAAGCTCATATCCAGAGCTTTGAAAAGCACCAAAAATCATGAGTTAAGGTTGAGTGTGTGAGGAGTAATGAGCTCTTCAAAAGAGAGCTCGAAATCTGCCAAGAACCATAACTATATTCAGACCCGTCAACTTCATGGCTTCGATTCTCTCTCATCCTTGAGAGTTAGGTCATGAGTGAGATACCATTGGAAAGCTCTTTCAACGTGCTTCGATTTGATACCAAGTTTGTTAGATTTGAGTCCCTGGTTGAAAAGTTATGCTCCTGCGAAGTTAGGTGTTGAAATCTGCCAAACCAAATGTTCAGATTCAAGGAGCTGACTTTGAGCTTCAATTGTGGTAAGCTCAAGCTTCCTTTTGGTCTAAAACTTATTGGTTTTAAAAGTTCATGTTATAGAGAACATAGTCTAACCAATTTCTCCAATTTTTATACATGATTCGAATGTCAATTAATGAGGTTTTGAACCCCTGCTGAAACTATCATGCAAGTTCGGGTTGGAAGTGGTTAGAGCTTTTGGTTGCTGTTCTCTATGGAGCTTTTGTTCAAGCACGACCCTAAGGTATGGGGGAAGCTTACCATTTTCTAGAATGAGAATAAAATGTATTAGAAAGTAGGATGAGCCACCATGAGGCTTAAGGGCATAGCTTTGAATTAGAGAAATGGCATGGAGGCCAATCTAAGACATTCTATATGTTTGAGCAAGTTTGTTATGCTGCATGTGTGTTGTATGCAAGTTATTTTCATGCCAAAAATGATTAGAATGAAATCTGGTATGGCAAGTTGCTCAAAATGTGGTTTTTATGCATAATTAATGCTATTATGTGATTCAGTGTAATATGTTGTTAATTCTATATTGGAACATGATTAATATGTGTAATATAAGCTTTGTTGATCATTGGTTTTGTGAGACCCACAATTTTATCCCAAATTATTTGTGATTTTATAATTGAAATTAGGAAATTATGCTTGATTTTGATGTCTGGATTTAATTAAAAATATGGGTATATATGTATATACACGTGATATATATATATATAGGTATATATATTATATACCAATATTTTCCCTAGTTTATTTAAATGAAAATATTTTAAGGTAAAGTATTTGATTTAAATGATTTTTGATTTTTGAAGGATTAGAGTATCCTATCTTTAAAAATTCATATCTTTTCAACCGTACGTCGAAAAATTACAAATGATATGTCAAAACGATCGTATCGAAATATTGATTATGAAAATTCAAGGTTTTGATTTTTATTTTTGAGTTTTCAAAATTTTATCACTGCTGCAATAGAAACGAATTTTTGAGTTTTGAGAACCAATGTATGGTTTTAATGCATTTAATAATCTTTTGACTAAAAGTTTATTTTATTTTAAATAAGAATACATCTCTGAAGTGGTATCATGTATTATTTTTCAAATTAAGTGTATTTTCGTATTTTTATTATTTTTAAATTTTTGGAAAGCCTAGAAAGTGTATTTTTGAAGAAATGATCTTAGAACTTCAAAAATTCATAACTTTCAAACCGTAGGTCCAAAAATTACAAACTTTATATGAAAATGATTGTATTGAAATGTAGAATCTTAATATGTAAAAATAAAATTTTTATTTTACTGTTTGCGAAAATTTTTGTACAGTAGGTAGAAAATCAAGTTTTAAATAATTAAGTGATTGGGTAATTATATAGGCACCTCCACAATGAACCAATGAGAATTTTTCTCTCTTATTTTATATATATGCACCGTCCAAAAATCATAGGAAAGAGGGGGAGAATAGTTCTGAAGTTTGATAGAGTTATCCTTGAATTAAAATGCCTTAGGAATCAACAAAGTCCCATTTAATGCTAGTTCATGTTCCAAGTATTATTTGAAAATTTTTGAATGGAACTTGGAGGAGGGGACACGAAATTTAGGTCAGAAATATGAAGGGGAATGCACCTCCAAACACCTATAAATAGAGAGCCTTAGTTTCACCTCTTTCACACACAAAATTCTGATAGTTTCACAAAGAAAAAAAAATACATTCCAAGGAGAAAAATAGAGAGAGTGGGACGAGTAAGCTAGAGGGAGGAAGGAATTGCTTGGTTGCTTGAAGTTTTCTAAAAAGCTTAAGGAGTAAAGGTATTCCTAAAATCACTTTTGTATTTAAGCTATTTTTAAGTTATTCTGATTTTAGTTTTGATTCAATCTTCTGAAATTTTCTATAGTTATGTTCTGAACTTTTATTTTCATTTTAAAGTTACTTTTGAGTATGTGAAATTATTTTTGAAGTCATATGAATTAAGAATGGGAAAAGGGACACAAAAGAGTGTTTAAAGGGATTCATCTCCCCTTTTCTTAAAATTCTTAAGATGACTAAATATTCTGATGAGATTGATTAATTTATTTTTCTGGGTTTATTTTGTTTCTTAGAACATATGAATTTTGGAAAAAAGTTTGTAAGATTAAATAATTTGGTATTCTTCTTTTCATTGTTTTATGTCTTTGTATTAAGAAATAATAATCAATGAGTAAATGATAAATAGAAAAATTTTAATCTCTGGTATCTATATATATGTATGAACCGTGGTATGTATAGTAAAAAGATTGAAGATTTATTTGTGTGTTTTGGTATGTGTATT
The DNA here is from genome assembly GCA_037953625.1 of Crotalaria pallida. Classification (NCBI taxonomy): domain Eukaryota; kingdom Viridiplantae; phylum Streptophyta; class Magnoliopsida; order Fabales; family Fabaceae; genus Crotalaria; species Crotalaria pallida. The sequence goes on from CM075653.1 coordinate 35,058,247, forward strand.
TGTATTGTTGATTTATAAAGGGAATAGAAAATTTAAAAAGGAATTAAAAAGGATTTTTTATTTTATTTTTCTTTATTTTGGGCGTGTGACATATATGTATGTATATATATGATTAGATGATATTATATGTTGTATTTCATGTGTGCTTGAGTTTTGGTTAATCTTCAAAAGAATAAGTAATTTCTTAAAGAAAGAAATGAAACTGATGAAAGGAATTAAAATTGATTTTTAGAAATAAAATAATATTCTGGAAAATTTTGATGCAAATAAAGTATATGGAATCATATGTCATGAAATTTATTTTTATGTAGTTGTTACTGTCTGATTTTATTGGATTTTCTGCTGTCTGGATTTAAGTTTAAGAACAATGAGTAATTGAATAAATAAAAAAATAAATTTTCTGGAAAAAAAAATAATTTTGGACCGTAAGGTCTATGATGATATTTTAAATAATTTTTGTAATTTATTTGTTGTATGATTGGTAGTTAAATTATATTTGATTGTTTAAAAGGAATAGGAAATATGGTAGTTGTTATAAACCTATAAGAACATGTATTCTTTTGATTAATTATATGAGTATGTGATTTATATATTTGTAAATGTTATTGCTGGTAAAAAAAATGAATTATTTTCTAAAAAGAAGTTTATTTTATATTTTGCTAAGAATTTGATCTCTTGTATTGTTTTGTTCTTAGTATATGTAATGATGTAATTATATTATAAGGATGCTTTAGGAAATGAAAATATTTTTCTAATTTTTATATACATGCTAGTCGAAATTTTGTTAGGAAAAGAAATTAAATTTTATTGAATTTTTCTAATTGATTTGATGATTGCTTTAGTATGTTTATAGAATATATTATATGTTTATATGGAAAAGACTAATTTTGAAAGTTTCATTTTTATTCTAGGAATTTATTTTTAAAATCTGAAAAATTTATTTATTTAAGATCCCAAATGACTATTTTTGGAGAATGTTAGTGATACCTTGTTTGTATGTGCAAATATGATATAGAAATAAGTGTTTTGATTAATTGCTTTGATCTTATGAAAATATTTAGTTGCTGTCTAGAAATTTAGAATGCATGAAAATTGATATTTTATTTGAAGTATTTGTATTTTTTTTAAAATTGTAGCATAAGTAGGAATTGTATCTGAATTGTTTGCTTGAACCTTAATTGAATTGATGCAACTTTTCTGTGGCTATACAGCAGATGCAACTAGTTTGTTTTATTTAATTTTAGTTGTTTTATTATAGTAGAGGTTGTGATTTGAATGTAGGAAAAATCGGCATGCGTTTTCGATATTCTGTTTGCAAGTAATTGAATTTTTAAGTTAGAGTATGTATGCTGTCCAAAAATTCTAAATTAGTTGTATCAATGATAGAAATTGTTTTGGATTAAATCAATATGTAAATTTCATGCTAAGATTTTAGTATAAGTGTTTAGAAGTAAAAATGAAATATAAAAGTGACTTTGTAAATGTATGCCTTAATGTTCTAGTTGTTTACTAAATTGTTGTCTTACTGGTGCTTGTATGATAATTGTGGAATGTCTTGTGAAAGTGATTTTGAGTTTGTATTATATACTGTCCAAATTTGATAAATTGGTTTAAAGTAATGATTTTAATGTATGTGTGTATGTTTGGGTATGGTTATCATATTGTTTGAATTTAGTAAATAAGAAGTGGGTTGTATTTTGATGTAAAAATATAATGTTAAGAGTTTTTAGGCAAGTTATAGTATTTCATTATATAAGTGCAATTTGTTTGAGTGGCTGTCCAGATTTGTTTTATATTGACCTTAGTAGTAGGTCTATGGGATTTAGGTGGATTGAAATAATTTAAGTGTTGCCCATAATTGAATAAGTATGGAAAAATATTATTTCTTGAGCTTAATTTTATTTTTAGAATTTGGATGTGAATCTGTTATTAGGAAATTGAAATGAATGAATTTTTAGGTAACTGTGAAGTAATGCAAATTTATTTCGTGTTATTGTCCAGAGAAGATTTTTATATAGTTGCATGATATTTAAAATAGAACTTGTTTTGACTTGATAAGTGAATGAGTTCATAATTTAGAATGATTGTTGATGTGTTAAGTGTTTGTATTGATTTTAAAAATGTGTTTCTTGGCTGTCCAAATGATTAAAAAGGTTGCATCAAGTTTAAGTTATTTGTTTTAAATGGCTTATGTTAATCCTTGAGTGGTAGTTGTTGTTGATTTTGAGTTAATAATCTCTTTTGATTTAATAATTAGTTCTAAAAATTTCCATTGACGTTTTAAAGGTTTTGATTTTGTAAAGTATGATTTATTTTAAGTATTGGAAGTTTTGGTTCACGTCTTTTGGATTTCCTAAAAGTGATAAATAAAATTATTGTTAAGGATATATATCTTGTGGTTTGCTTAATTGGAGCTGAGTAGTTATTTATGGAATTATTTGTAAATATTATTTGGCAAAGGCTTTCAAATTGTTCGGATTCGGGTGACGTGACTTCAACTCAGGAGGACACTAAATTGTAGCTTCAACTCAAGGTGAGAGAGAAGCCTTCTTAAGACATAGTGGCATGTAGGGTAATATTAGGACGTTCCGTATCATCTCAAAGGTCGGAACTAGGAATCTAGCGGTTGAGTAGTAAAACGGCAATTGTGTGTGTTTCCCGCCGTTTATACGAAAAACACGATTCCTCGATATTTATTGTATGTCGGTTGATAATTGCTTATGCTATGTTGTATATTTTTGTATTGTATATTATATTTTGGAAATAATGGTGCATCTTATGGAAAGGAAATTAATGTTCGGTGATTCCTATGAAAAGAGTTCTTTGTGTTTTTTCGATCGGTTGTTCCATTAGAAGGATTTGGCATATCTTGGAAATACTATTATGAAAATATAAGAATGATTAAAGAATAACGTGGAATTGCGAAAGCGATAGTAGTGTACAGTGATGGTGCAAGCGGCACAAAATAACTTTGCTAAATATCCCCTTTAAGTGACTGGCCACGTGGATGACTGTGCCGTGGTCTAAGTCTTGTGGAATCCACTGTACTGTAGAGGGTGCTTGATGTTTCCCTTAGAGGTCGTGACCCGTTAGAAGCGAGGCTTAGAATGGGTCGACCAAAACTTAGGTTTAAGAAAAGACTTAAAAGACTTAAAAGACTTAGGAACCCCTCTCCTAAACCTACGCGTTGAGAGTGAAGTAGTGGAGAGGAAAGATACCGAATACTTGGAGGCCCGTGTACTTTCAAGTGGTGATTGCGATAGGGGAAGGCAAGGACGGTGAACGTCAAGAAGCCTCGAGTGCTTCTCTAGGCGGGACAAGACTACAAGGACTTATCTTTCGGTTGGAGGCAATGTCGTAGCAAGGAACCGCACGATCAACTAGAGATACCGCTGTCGCCCCCTTGAGCAAATCTTAGATGGTGAGAGGGAACCCGAATGGGGCTAGATGTCGCTGTATTTTGGAAACTGTATTGATGAAATGATTTTACTTCGGTTGTTGAATACTCTCTGGTGCGTACCCTTCGACATCGATGCCAGCATGGTTAGGGTTCCTGTGCGTCCCATCTGCTTTCCGAACTAGGATGTGGTTGGAATGATGGAGGAGATGTAACGTGTGTGCTACCAAACCCTTGAGCCTCGGTGGTGGTACCCCTTCTCAAATTTCCGGTGGTTACGATAATAAAACTTAGAGCCTAAAGATAATTAAATATAATGGATATGGTTTCATGATGATTACCCTTTTGGTCTTAATATTCCCCTATTGTAAGCCCGCGTCGTCGACGATCATATCGTTCGGAAGTGCTTACTCTCTCTATTTCCCTTTCCTGTGGACATTGGGTAACAATGTTCACAGATGAAAGATCATGTACTATCTCAAGTAGCGGTTGCTCAAGTCGGAAGAGGATCACGAGACGACCTACATACGAGGAGGAAGCAGAAGCAGCAATCAAAGAATATTCCAGACAGTTGTAGTGGAAGAATGATGAAGACTAGTAGTCTAGGATAGTCTATTTTGTATTCCATCTTTGGATGGGTAGGACATGATTACTCTATCCCGAATGTAACCCCAGTTGTAATATGGAATTATTTTAAATGAAATAAAAGAAGTTCCTTTTGTTATATATTATAAAGTAATTAAACTATTTTTCCGCAAGTTAACCATCGACTAAATATGACATTGAGAAAATGAGTTTTTGGAAATGTGTTGGATGATAACATCTCTTTTTGGAAATAGAATTTTATGACGTAAGTCTAAGTATCAAAACATTTTTGTAAACCAAATGAATTAAATTGTATTTATGAAAATCTTTTGGTAAAAGAATTAAACTAAATTGATTGTGATAATGTTAATAAAAAAAAAATGGCGCAAATTTTTAGTGAAAATTCTATGTCCAAATTGGGGTGTTACATTTAGTGGTATCAGAGCGATGGTTGTCCTTAGTGGCCTTAAGCATAGCCTTATATGCTTTCCTTGTGTGACTCTGGTTGTGTTTGTTTGAATCTGAGTGGTGATGGTCTTAGTCTTAGAGTAAACTAAGAGTTAGAGTTGGTACCGAATTGGAGTGGCATGGATGTTCTTCAAGTTTGACTAGTCAAGGCAATGGTAGCAACGATGCAAACCCTGAATTCCCAAGAGGTCAACGGCTAGGATTGAAGTTGGCTTTTCCACATTTGGAGTTTCCGAAGTGTGGATCAGGACAAAGTGACTCGTTGGTAGGAGACTTTCCGACGGGAGAAGCAAAGGAAAAACCTGTTATTGGAAAAAGGGCCATATTATGAAGATTGTCAGAGAAGAAATGAGCTCAAGTCAAGGCATTACCCTACGTTATTTTCAATTTTTGTAAACGCAATTTCCTTTTTATCTAGTTGTGATTTTGATTTTCGCATTTCTGCGATAATTCGACCCCTTCAAATTGAAAAGACTTCCTTTTTGTCAGAAATCTAATGAATACATTCCATCAAAATATTCGACCAAATGCCAAATTTTGGTAAATTCAAATTTCTTTTCTTGGATTCTCGTGACTAAAATAGAACCCTACCTCATAAAGTTACGAAGGAAGTAACACTTGTATGCATAACACATGAATTTTAGGAGGCTGAAGGGACAAGGTGATGGTACGGTTGTGTGAAAAGTTAGGAATTATGGGAATAATGGTTTAGAGTCGGTCCCTAAGTGGTACTAAGAAGGCAAGGTAGTAAGTGAAAAGTTGGTTAGAAAGTAATCATAGTCTTAGGGTAAAATTTAATGAGAGTTTGTGTAATAGATGGTGTAAGCTTGATCAAAGTTGGGGAGCAAAAGGTTAAGTAGAGTCTACGTTAGAAAAGTGTAGTGACAAGTACCCATATGGCATAAGTAGTAATTCAGCTGGTGGTTATGATTTTAATATGCATACAAGAAAGTACTTCTGGATTGACACCAAATTCTAAAATAACAAACTCTTCATACCAAGTCTATTCTCTAAATACTAATGAGCAATTCGTATCCACTTACCTTTAACATTTCTGGTTTGACCAAACTACTATCGTGACAATTATTGTTTGTTACCTATCTTTGAACTTGACTCAATTCGACTCCCGCACGGCGTTACGTCAAAGGCTGACTTGTAAAAAGAGTGTTGATCAACAAAGATATTAAAGGAAAGAGATGCTCTTGAAGAAAGTAAAACTCCAAGTGGTAATCTTGTTTGTTTCTTTGCTTGTCTTTGTTCATATTTCTCGGGGACGATAAATCTCTAAGTTGGGGAGGATTGTGAGACCCACAATTTTATCCCAAATTATTTGTGATTTTATAATTGAAATTAGGAAATTATGCTTGATTTTGATGTCTGGATTTAATTAAAAATATGGGTATATATGTATATACACGTGATATATATATATATAGGTATATATATTATATACCAATGTTTTCCCTAGTTTATTTAAATGAAAATATTTTAAGGTAAAGTATTTGATTTAAATGATTTTTGACTTTTGAAGGTTTAGAGTATCCTATCTTTAAAAATTCATATCTTTTCAACCGTACGTCAAAAAATTACAAATGATATGTCAAAACGATCGTATCGAAATCTAGATTATGAAAATGCAAGGTTTTGATTTTTATTTTTGAGTTTTCAAAATTTTATCACTGCTGCAATAGAAACGAATTTTTGAGTTTTGAGAACCAATGTATGGTTTTAATGCATTTAATAATCTTTTGACTAAAAGTTTATTTTATTTTAAATCAAAATACATCTCTGAAGTGGTATAATGTATTATTTTTCAAATTAAGTGTATTTTCGTATTTTTATTATTTTTAAATTTTTGGAAAGCCTAGAAAGTGTATTTTTGAAGAAATGATCTTAGAACTTCAAAAATTCATAACTTTCAAACCGTAGGTCCAAAAATTACATACTTTATATGAAAATGATCGTATTGAAATGTAGAATCTTAATATGTAAAAATAAAATTTTTATTTTACTGTTTGCGAAAATTTTTGTACAGTAGGTAGAAAATCAAGTTTTAAATAATTAAGTGATTGGGTAATTATATAGGCACCTCCACAATGAACCAATGAGAATTTTTCTCTCTTATTTTATATATATGCACCGTCCAAAAATCATAGGAAAGAGGGGGAGAGTTATCCTTGAATTAAAATGCCTTAGGAATCAACCAAGTCCCATTTAATGCTAGTTCATGTTCCAAGTAGTATTTGAAAATTTTTGAATGGAACTTGGAGGAGGGGCCACGAAATTTAGGTCAGAAATATGAAGGGGAATTCACCTCCAAACACCTATAAATAGAGAGCCTTAGTTTCACCTCTTTCACACACAAAATTCTGATAGTTTCACAAAGAAAAAAAAATACATTCCAAGGAAAAAATAGAGAGAGTGGGACGAGTAAGCTAGAGGGAGGAAGGAATTGCTAGGTTGCTTGAAGTTTTCTAAAAAGCTTAAGGAGTAGAGGTATTCCTAAAATCACTTTTGTATTTAACCTAGGATGTGGTTGGAATGATGGAGGAGATGTAACGTGTGTGCTACCAAACCCTTGAGCCTCGGTGGTGGTACCCCTTCTCAAATTTCCGGTGGTTACGATAATAAAACTTAGAGCCTAAAGATAATTAAATATAATGGATATGGTTTCATGATGATTACCCTTTTGGTCTTAATATTCCCTTATTGTAAGCCCGCGCCGTCGACGATCATATCGTTCGGAAGTGCTTACTCTCTCTATTTCCCTTTCCTGTGGACATTGGGTAACAATGTTCACAGATGACAGATCATGTACTATCTCAAGTAGCGGTTGCTCAAGTCGGAAGAGGATCACGAGACGACCTACATACGAGGAGGAAGCAGAAGCAGCAATCAAAGAATATTCCAGACAGTTGTAGTGGAAGAATGATGAAGACTAGTAGTCTAGGATAGTCTATTTTGTATTCCATCTTTGGATGGGTAGGACATGATTACTCTATCCCGAATGTAACCCCAGTTGTAATATGGAATTATTTTAAATGAAATAAAAGAAGTTCCTTTTGTTATATATTATAAAGTAATTAAACTATTTTTCCGCAAGTTAACCATCGACTAAATATGACATTGAGAAAATGAGTTTTTGGAAATGTGTTGGATGATAACATCTCTTTTTGGAAATAGAATTTTATGACGTAAGTCTAAGTATCAAAACATTTTTTTAAACCAAATGAATTAAATTGTATTTATGAAAATCTTTTGGTAAAAGAATTAAACTAAATTGATTGTGATAATGTTAATAAAAAAAATGGCGCAAATTTTTAGTGAAAATTCTATGTCCAAATTGGGGTGTTACAGGTTTGGTTTGGAATTGACTATAGTTGGAAATGGTATGTTAAAACTCAATTTGCAGTATTGTCTGTCTGCAAATACTCAAGTATTAAGGATGATACTCGAGTATTTCGATTATATTGAAAAAGTTGAATTTCTGGAAAATCAAGAACACTCGAGTACTCATGAAGAACACTCGAGTATTTTGATGAATTTAAAAATATATCTCTGGAAAATAAATAACACTCGAGTCTCATGAAGAACACTCGAGTATTTTAATGAATCTGTGAAACACTCGAGTCTTGGAAAATTCACTCGAGTCTTTTGGACCAAGGACAGAGAAGTAATTTTATTTTAACATACCTAAAGTAATATCAATTAAGATCAACTATGTTTATGGGAAGGAATCATGTTCCAATAAAATAAGGGAAAGATTATTAACAACATTGTATTCACTGATGGAATAATACTGGTTGCACATAATAAAATTAATGGATAATCTTAAACGTAAAATTTGTGTGCATTCATGCATGATGATAAGACGATAAGGTACCACTTGTCATGAAGAGAGTACTCTGGGAGTACCAAATGTACACGATAAGATTGATGACACATTCTAGGAATGTGGGCAATATTCAAGGAATGTTGTTGATTTCGTTCTAGGAATGTGGACGTACATTCGGATTGGGACGTATGATACCAAGCTTGATTATTAATGTTATTCGTTCGGGGAACGTGAAAATGTACTTTAAGAGTACCAAAGGTGGTATGACAAGCTTGATAACACATTTTGAGAACATGGGCGACATTCAAAGAATGTTTCTGAGATTGAGGAGAATGCGTTTTGAAAACGTGCACGTACAATCCGAATGGGACGTATTGGTTATGAGCCAAACTTGTCGTTACATTGGTACATTTATTGCATGTTGCACATATGGAGATTAAGGAATAACCTTAAATGGAACGTTGGTATGTATTTATGCATGGTGATGTATAACATATTATTTTTTTTCATGTTCGAGGAACATGAGGAGGATAATCTGGGAGTACCAATTTGGTTACGACTTGCCTGTAGTCACATTTTGGTAATGTGGCCAGCATTGGTTGCTGTGAACGTTGGATATTCGTCTTGGTGACGAAAGGACTATTATAGTCACATTTTGGTAATGTGACCAGCATTGGTTGCTGCCAACGTTGGATATTCGTCTTGGTGACGAAAGGACTATTATACTCACATTTTGGTAATGTGACCAGCATTGGTTGCTGTGAACGTTGGATATTTGTCTTGGTGACGAAAGGATTATTGTAGTCACATTTTGGTAATGTGGCCAGCATTGGTTGCTGCCAACGTTGGATATTCGTCTTGGTGACGAGATGTGCACATTAATATTGGTAATATGGACCACGTTCCAGGAAAAGTCGTGTGGCTTGCTCGATGACACATTTTGGTAATGTGGGCAGCATAGGAGATGCTGTTACGTCTTGGTGACGCGACGTACACTTTGTTGGTGTCGTTATGGATTATGATCCGAGCAAGTTCACTATACGTCCAAGGCACGTATACGGGTTGTTTGGATGGTCATGCATGAGAGCATTGATTAGAGAATCTCGTTACTTGAGAAATAGTAAGCGAGCATCCGGACATATCATTAATGGGTTTGATTATCAATTAAATTGGCTTGCTCATAAGCTGTGCATATCGCTGACTATTTTGTACACGTGGATATGCATTGGGATCATGATGAATTGCTTACTTGTGCATGTTAGTACTTTGTTCTCATTTGATTATGCGAATGAGTGTAGCTTACCTCCCTGCCCTTATTAGGTGTTGGCCAGGTACTTAGACTTTATAAAGATCAGTGATCAAGGGATAGAGACTCCTTGTGCAACTCTTGAAGACCCGGCCAAACAGGATTATTGGACGAAGGACCATTGACTAGCTCTGAACGTCTCCAACTTTTGATAGAAATCGTAACTTTATGATTTGAGAGATGTATCAGAGTAAAACTTAGATTTGACCATTTGATCATATTGGTGGTACTCATAAAGTTTTTTTACACCTGATTTTATGAATCAATGACCTTCTTCATGATTTATGAACTCTAAGGAAAACATAAATAAACCATTTTAATATATTCCGTTGACTCTGATTTTATCATTGAGTTCGGTGATGAAGGAAGTTTTGTTAAAGTCAATTTCCTGGGATAACCTTATAATTAAGTTATTTTCGAGAGCTATTTCGTGCCATAAGGGTTATCTCAAAATGATTTTTAAGATGTTCATAAATTAATTACTCCTTTCGTCGAATTCCCTCCAAATGCATGCTTTAAACTTCAGTACCACATTCAAGGAAAAATTTTCATACTCCGATTCTTCCAACATAGTCAAAAAGAAAATAAAATTCTTTTGAACGAACGAGGGACGTTACAGGTTGCGTTATTTAAATGGTATCAGTTCCGTAAAAGACAAAAAAAATGGATATGCATCGTCTAATTTTACTATGTCTATACGTTTTCGAAAGCACCGATGCTATCCGGATTATGGAAAGTTTTTCTTATTTTAGCAAACACCGAATTCAACACAATGTTTCAAATAATACGAGTTTTTCTCTCCAAGAGCTCCATAGTTTGATTGTGCACCCGCTTTGGAAGAAAATTTTATTTCCACATTTTCTTATATAATTACAAGTCCATATATTGTTAATGAAATAGTTTAATTATTATATTAAACCAAGTGATTGAGAAGGGTTTCACACTGAGTGGTATCAGAGCAAAAGTCAGATCCTGTAGTAGTGGAAGTAGCTCCAGAAAGGTAGTCATCAACATCAAGCAGGTATCTGCAGGGCATATTTATTGTATGAATGTTTGTATCTTGTCTCTTTTGAGCACAAGACACAATTGAATGTTGATTTAAAGTTATAAGCTATAGCCTTAGTATAGGTGGTGTGAGGAATGTTTCTTTAGTTCAACATATGTGACCATGAGCATATAGCGCAGGTCTATTATGGCAACTAGAAACCAAAATCACACCAATGCGATGTTAGAAAGGATAACCGCGGTGTTGGAGACCATGCAGCAACAATCCCAGCAACCTTCTCAGCCGGTTAACCCACCTCATCAATGCAATGTGGATAACACTGCACTTGAAGATTAATCAACAGATTCCCAAAGATTCACAGTTCTGCTTTCAGCCACGAATTCCACCAACAGGGTCCAAAAACCAGAGGTTTTGACATAGCAAATGGCCAAAGAAATTGGGGAAAACAATTACGACTCAAAATAGGTAACATGCACTAGGAAATAGAAAAGATTGGAGGCTTAATGGTGGTTGTACTTACCCAAAATCGGATCTGGAACTCAGCTTCCAGAACAGAAAAAGTACAGAACTCAGTTTCCAACTCCTAGATTCCAAGCTTGATTTCTCCTTCCACACGAACCCTCAGCTCACAAACTTGGTGTTTTTACAAAGCTCAAGATGTAAGCTTTGCAATGGTGTATCACTCATCTCTCAACACTCAACAACAAAAGAGAATCACAAGGGGTGATTCTGAAACCCTAGAACAAACCCTAGAACCCAATCCTTCAGCAATTCACCTATATATAGATCAACAAAGGTTACATGCACACTGACGCGTGGTTTTCCACTTGATTCAGGCTGTAATCGTGGAGAATTCGGGATTAATCAAGTGATTACTCATCAAAACCCACTAACCCAGTTTCTGGGTTCATCGTCTAATCTAGATTTGGTCCAAACTATCAAGGAAGAGAGCGGGAGTTTCGTTTAGTAAAAAATTTAAAAATTATTATTTTTAGATCTTTCCCTCCAAGAACCTTTTCAATATTACTTCTAAGTCCTCATTCAGGGACCAAAATGCAATATCCTTATATTTTCCATTTATTTGCCATATAAAAATATTTCAACCTATTTTATATTTCAGGCTACTAAACACAAAATATAAACTTGGGAAAAATTTCTATAAATTAATAATAAAACTTTTATTATTAATTTCCTATTACTCGGGAGACGAAAATTTGGGGTGTTACAGCAAGCGCCATCATTATGGCTGTGTTTGTTGGGGAACAAGTGGATGTTTCAATTGTGGAAAACCGGGACATTTTGCGAGAGACTGCAAGGAACCAGCTAATTCAAGAGGGACTGCGGATAGGCCTATGGCTCAAGGAAGGGTTTTCACTCTTAGTGGTGTGGAAGCAAACCGCTCTTCTGATCTGGTGCAAGGTAAATACTTGCTAAATGGTCAGCTTTGTAATGTCTTGTTTGATTCTGGTGCAACGCATTCATTTGTTTCATATGAATGTGTAGATCGTTTGGGTTTATCTATGTTTCAATTGCCATATACTCTAAAAGTAGAAACCCCTACTAATGCTCCTGTAGTTGTTTCTAGAGCATGTCTTAACTGTTGTATAGAAGTGTTAGGACAAACCTCTAGGGTAGATTTAATTTGTTTACCCTTAGCACAAATGGATGTGATCTTGGGGATGGATTGGTTGAGTCAAAACCAAGTGATCATCGATTGTGAAAAGAAGGTAGTAACCTATAGAGACCCAATACCCTCTGGCTACATGTGCCTGTTCAATGCTGAAGTAGAGGAGAATGGTCCAAGGTTGGAAGAGATTCCTGTTGTTAGAGATTTCCCGGAGGTATTTGCTGATGAGATCCCTGGTTTGCCACCAAGAAGAGAAATTGAATTTGGCATCGACCTAGTTCCGGGAGCCGGGCCCATTTCTATCGCTCCTTATAGAATGGCACCACCGGAAATGGCGGAGATGAAGAAGCAGATTGAGGAGCTGCTGCAGAAACAGATGATCCGACCAAGTGTGTCACCTTGGGGTGCTCCGGTTTTGTTCGTCAAGAAGAAAGATGGTAGTATGAGGATGTGTATCGACTACCGGCAGCTGAATAAGGTCACAATCAAGAACAAGTATCCATTGCCAAGGATCGATGACCTTATGGATCAAGTTCGTGGGGCTTTGGTATTTTCCAAGATTGATTTGAGGTCGGGATATCATCAGATCAAGATTAGAGAAGAGGATATCTCTAAGACTGCATTTCGATCCCGATACGGGCATTATGAGTACGTTGTGATGCCGTTCGGATTGACCAATGCACCAGCCATTTTCATGGACTACATGAATCGAATCTTTAGACCTTATTTAGATTCATTCGTGGTTGTGTTCATTGACGATATCCTTATCTACTCTAAGAGCCCGGAGGAACATGCTGAACACTTGAGGATAGTGTTGAGTATTCTGAAGGAGAAGCAATTGTACACCAAACTTACAAAGTGTGAGTTCTGGTTGGAGGAGGTTAAGTTTTTGGGGCATGTGATTTCAAGCAAGGGAATAGCGGTTGACCCGGATAAAGTAAGTTCAGTGTTGCAATGGGAACAGCCGAAGTCGGTCACAGAGGTGAGAAGCTTTCTTGGTTTGGCTGGTTACTATAGAAGGTTTATCGAAGGTTTCTCGAAGATTGCGTTACCCTTAACGAAGTTGACTCGGAAGGATCAACCATTTATATGGGACGAGAAGTGTGAAAGGAGTTTCCGAGAGTTGAAGGAAAGGTTGACGTCATCTCCTGTGTTGGTTTTGCCTGAACCATGGAAGAATTTAGAAGTGTATTGTGACGCATCAAAACAAGGTCTTGGAACCGTTTTGATGCAAGAAGGTAAAGTCGTCGCTTATGCCTCGAGACAGCTAAAAGTTCATGAGATGAACTATCCAACTCATGATCTGGAGCTCGCAGCTGTTGTCTTTGCTCTAAAAATTTGGAGACACTATCTCTATGGCACTACATTCCGGGTGTTTAGTGACCATAAGAGTTTAAAGTATCTCTTTGATCAGAAGGAGTTGAATATGAGGCAACGCCGATGGATGGAGTTCTTGAAGGATTATGAATTCGAACTTCATTACCATCCTGGGAAGGCAAACGTGGTGGCTGATGCATTGAGTCGAAAGGCAATGCATATCAGTGCAATAATGGTCAGAGAAGCTGCATTGATAGAAGAATTTCGAGATCTGAGTTTGGCAATACAAGTGGAGCCGACAAGTATCAAGATGGGGATGTTGCAAATTACTAATGAATTTCTGCAAAGAATTCGGGAATTGCAACATAAAGATGAGGGACTCAAGGAGAAGAAGAGACTTATGAAGGAAGGCAAGGAGTTAGAATTTCAAGAGGGAAAAGATGGAAAAGGCGAAGGTGGAACACCAAAAGCCAGGAGGAGAATTACTTCCCTTGGAAATTCCATTATGGAAATGGGATAGTATCTCAATGGATTTCATGTCAGGGTTGCCAAGGACAGCCACTGGTCATGATGCAATCTGGGTGATAGTGGATCGTTTGACCAAGTCGGCACATTTTATTCCCGTTAATATGCACTACTCTTTGGAAAAGCTCACCCAGTTGTATATCAAGGAAATTGTGCGTCTGCATGGGGTACCATCAAGCATCGTGTCAGATCGCGATCCGAGGTTTACATCAAAGTTTTGGCAAGATCTACATAGAGCCTTGGGTTCAAGATTAAAGATGAGTTCTGCATACCACCCTCAGACTGATGGTCAAACAGAGAGGACTATTCAGTCATTGGAGGACATCTTGAGGGCTTGTGCTTTGGAAGACCAAGGGAGTTGGGAGCGAATGTTGCCGCTCGTGGAATTCACTTACAACAATAGTTACCACGCAAGCATCGGAATGGCACCATTTGAAGCTTTATATGGAAGAAAGTGTCAGACACCGTTGTGCTGGTTTCAAGTGGGGAAGAGTTCTCTGGTTGGACCAGACTTTGTGCAAGAGACCACGGAACAGATCAAGACAATACAAGAGAAGATGAAGACGACTCAGAGTAGGCAGAAAAGCTATGCTGATAGGAGGAGGAAACCTTTAGAGTTTGCTGAAGGAGACCATGTGTTCATTAGAATAGTACCAACCAAAGGTGTTAGTAGAGCTTTGAAAACCCAGAAGCTATCACATAAGTTTATTGGTCCCTACCAAATTCTTAAAAGAGTCGGTCCAGTAGCCTATCAAATAGCTCTGCCCCCATCCTTAGCCAATCTTCACAATGTATTCCATGTGTCTCAGTTAAAAAGGTATGTCCATGATCCCACCATTGTTCTTAGAATCCAACCCGATGACCTAGAAATTCATGAGAACTTAACCTTCGAAGCTATGCCAGTTCGCATTGAAGACCGAAGAGTCAAGCAGCTTAGAGGGAAGGATATTTGTTTGGTCAAAGTCGTCTGGGTTTGTGGCGATGTGATAGAGGCATCTTGGGAATTAGAGGATAAGATGCGTCAGGACTATCCTGACTTGTTTGTATAAGTTGAATTTCGGGGACGAAATTCCTTGTAAGTGGGGGAGTAGTGTAACACCCCAAAATTTTAATCCTCGATTAATGAAATGTTAATTATAAAAATTAATTATAATTAATGATTTCTATTTCAATCCTTGATTAAAATTCTGTGTTATGTATGTAGGAGATGTGTTTGAATTTATTTAATAATTATAATTATGCATGAAATAGATATTTTGCATATTAGTCCCTGGGCTGGGACCTAGAAGCAATTATAGGAAAGATTTTGGAGGGAAAGTAAATAAAATAATTATTTTTCAAAAACTAGGCAAAACACTCGAGTATTTTTTGGAATACTCGAGTATTCTGGACAGAGTTGCACGAGTTAGTGCGTTTGGTGAGTCACCACCAACGATTTCGTGTCGTTGACACGAAATCACCACCATTCCACGTTCATCTGCGTCGTGTCGACTTGCATGAACGTTCCCATGGTCTATAAAAGCCGATCAACACTGAATTCGTGAAGCATTTGGCAAAATTTGGGTTTGTTGATTAGGTTAGTGTAAGAACTACAATCGGTGGTAGAAATAACTAGGATACACTAGGAGAACACCTAGAAGGGGGGGTTGAATAGGTGTTAGATAAACCTTGAAAGATTTTCGCAAGAAACAAATCAAAACGATTAAAAAAAATTGATTTTCTTGAAATTCTTCAACTTTAATCGATTAATAGAATGACTAATCGATTAATGCCGAAAGATTGATTTGAACTAATCGATTAATGCAAACAGTTAATCGATTAATACATGTTAAAACTGAAAAATCACTTTTCAATCGAATACGAAAAACAATCAATTAACACATATGATCAGAGATAAAGCGGAATTGATTAACACCAATATTCTTATTGATTACCTAGGTTATGAAAATGATTTTCCCCAAATCAATTTGCACAATTAAGATTCAATTCAATCAATTATGAAAAATCAATCTTTTCTAGGTTTTCAACCAAGAACACAATGAATGACAAGAAATGTAAAGAGTAGAGAGTTTAGAGATACGACACAGTGATTTATCCTGGTTCACTTTCATCCACTTGAAAGCTACATCCAGTCCCCTCTTCAACCAAGAGAGATTCTTCACTATGAGGAATTAGAGTTTCTCAAATTACAAGTAAATGCCTCACAAGACTCCCTTCTTGCTAGCCTATAAGAGATACCACACCCTTGCCTTGTAACCCTATTGATATCTAATCTAACCTCTTCTCTTGCTTGCCGATACCCCACAACAAGACTTCCAATGCATTGAGATTCTTCAAAGACTTCCACTTGCTTGCTTCACTACAAGACATCCAAGTGCTTGATGATATGCCACACCAAGGCTTCCAAATAACTTTGCTTGATGAATAACTTCTTCAAGACTTCCTTTGTTGTAGAGTGTTTGCCTTCTTTGCAATGATTACAACTCAAATGAAAACAAAATAACAATCCTATGAATCTCTTTCAAAAGCTATGAAAATATCAACATGAGAGATTCAAGGTTCTTGATCAAAGAATGTAAAAATGAGAAATTTGATCTTGAGAAAGTGAGAGAGAATAGAGTGGCTTGATTCTTTGTAAAATGAATATCAAAATGATGGAATATGATCACAAAGGTTAGAAATAGGTTTATATAGAATACCCAAAAGTTAGGAATGGTTAAAAGTGCTTTTGAGAAGTGAAAAACACATTTTAAAAACCAGATCTGTACGTGTTACTCGAGTAAAATAAGTGCTAATCGAGTAACCATGCCTTAATCGAGTAATGCCGCAAGCCTGTAAAAATTTACTCGAGTAAAAGTCAAGATAATCGATTATCAAAAGTTCTTAATCGATTTTCAGTTCCAAATATACTGTTAATCGATTTTCAAAACCTGTTAATCGATTATTTTGATTAAAAATCACTTAAAACTTGTTTTCTCAAAAACTAAACCTTTTCTTTCAAACCATTAAGCCACCTATTGATTTTTGGCAAAGTGAATACTCAAAATATGATATAATCATGACTATGATAGAGATTCACTACCCTCTAATGACTCTACCCAAACTCAAACTAAGAGACTTGAGAGGCTAAAGATAAAACATAAAACATAAACTACCAAACTAAGTCTTCATGAGTTGGCTCTCTCTTTATCACTTGATGTTTGTTGTTGCTTGTTGAGCTTGAACTTGATCAACACATTTAAGCTTGTTCAAAACTTTTGGCATTTATCAAAACATTCTTCATGGATCTTACAATCTCCCCCTTTTTGAAAATGACAAACATGTTTTGAAGTTGTGAAGTTGTTGATGCTTGAACCATTTGATCACTTGGTGAGACTCTTGCTCCCCCTCAATTTATGCATTTGACATTTGAAATCTAATTGAGATAAAAGCTTGATTCTCCCCCTATCTCCAACAACTTTACTCAACCTACATAAAAACAACAAAACAAACCTTTCTCCAAAACAAAATATTATTTCTTTTCAAAACATACATTTCTCTTCAAAACATACATTTCTCCCCCTTTGGCATTATCAAAAAGTAATATATACCAATTGAAATATAAAATACTAAGCCAAATATAAGAGAAACTATGTCATATATAGAGATATCTAAACCAAAATAGAGAAATTAATAACCATACTATCTCTATATCAAACATTTCTTCAATAGCATGATAATCATCTAATAATCACTCAATGATACCAATTGAAACAATTGTACACCAATTGTAATACTAATTGTAAGAATTTGATACCAATAGTATTTTCTCAAAAGTATAAACAATATCACATCAAGAGAAATAATACCACTTGTGACTAAACAAATACCAATTGTATAATATCAAATGTTACCAATTTGTAGGATTCTCTTCTTGATGCCAATTGAAGATGTCCAACAATATCAATTGTGTCAACTTGTAGGACTTTTACTTGAGATTTGAAGAAATGTGTATTGTAACACCCCTAATTTTCGTCTCCCAAATAACCAAGAAATTAATTGTAACAATTATTTTATAATTGATTTTGAAGGTTTTAGTTTTTGTACATTATGTGTTTTTATTATATAAAAATATGAGATATATTTTTATATGGTTATTTTGTACAAAAATGTGAATATTGTAATTTAGTCCTTGGGTTGGGACCTAATTGCAATATTAAAAAGGTTTTTGAAGAAAGCGTAATTAAATTATTAATTTTGGAATTTTACCAATATGTAACCGGTTAGAGGGGCTTTGTAACCGGTTAAACGATGAACTCAGAAAACTGGGTTAGTGCATTTGATGAGTAATCACGCGTTTTAACCCAGAATTCGCCACGAATCCCACTCGATTCATGGTGGGAGACGCGTGTCGCTATGCATGAGAGGCCAATTTCTCTATAAATTGTGGAAATTCTGAAGGTTTGGGGTTGATTTCTGGTTTTAGTGTTGAAGGTGGCTCAGTTAGGGTTTCTTTTTCGTTCTGGGAAATTCGTGTTGGTTCTTGAGTATTAGAGAGCAAAACACACACTTTTGGAAAGCTTGAATCAAGGGCTTTCCAATGATATAAGATTTGAGAGCCGAGTGTTCATGTGGAAGGAGTAATCAACCTTGGAAGCTAGGAAATCAAGTCTGAGCTCTGTTTTCTTCTTGTTCTGGAAGCTGAGTTTCAGCTTTGATTTTGGTAAGTACAGTCCACCATTGAACCTCAAATATCTTTGATTCTCTAGTGCATGTTACCTATATTGAGTCCTAATTGTTTTAATGGTCTGACTGCATAATCTAACCGGTTACACAATTTTCGTAACCGGTTAGACACTGCAGATTTTCAAAGAAAAATCAGTTTATAAATCAGTCCTGAAATCTTAATAGTTTCTACTCAAATCTAAGCCTTAATTTCAATACACAAGGTCTGAATATGGGTTGTGATAATGTCAATAAATTCAGATTGGAGAGATTACAATTTATGCCTTAAATTGATGGAATAATTTCAAGAGAAATTATGCTCATTGGACAATGAAATGTGATTTAGACTTTTGAATGATATAAACATTGATTTTGAGGTATAAACATTGTTAAACTGGTTTATGTATTGGGTAGGGAATTTAAGAAAAAGGGTTTTCTGAATTACAATGGTAAACAGTTCAGGTTTGTAAATCTAACCGGTTAGCCTGGAACTGTAACCGGTTAGTACCTGAATCTGAAAAATAAAAAGTTAAGTTTTTGAATACCATTGACTTTGTTTTACCCAATCTAAGTTTAATGACATGTTTTGGGATATTTTAAAGGAGAATTTTGTGCCAAAGACTATACCTCAAATAAATCATTCAAAAGAGAAATTGAAATATTTCTAAATCACAGTAATTAATGGAAAGACCAACCTTAGTAAATTATGCATGCAATACATGCATAGAGAAAGGTAATGAAATAGGTTGGCAAGGATAGTTTGTGATGTTCGGGTACTTGACCCTGTACTCTAGGAGTACTAAACTAATGCAACCAACTTGATGACACATTCTGGGAATGTGACCATTGTCTGGGACATGGTTTCTTGGACACGTTCTGGGAACGTGATGCACACTCTGGGAGTGGTGCTTGATTTTATTCCAAGTATGGTTTTCGATACGTTTGGGGAACGTATGTTAGTGTTCTGGGAACACATTGGTATAATAATTGAATTAAAGATAAAACCAACCTTGATGATTGTGCATTCATATAGAATGGAAGTTTGGTTGGTAGGAACGATTATCATATTCTGGGAATATGAGGAGGGTACTCCGGGAGTACCAAATTATAACCTACTTGATAACACATTATAGATATGTGGCCAGTGTCTGGGACTTGGTTTTATACGTTCTGGGAACGTATGTTGGTGTTCTGGGAACACCTTGATAAGCAACCTACTGGATGACACATTATAGATATGTGGCCAGTGTCCGGGACCTGGTTTTATACATTCTGGGAACGTATGCGTTCTGGGAACGTGATGCACACTCTGGGAGTGATGCTTATTTATCCAAGTATGGTTTGCTACACGTTCTGGGAACGTGATGCACACTCTGGGAGTGAATGCTTATCATCCAAGTATGGTTTGGCATTACGTTCTGGGAACGAATGTTAGTGTTCCGGGAACACAACGGTGTATTGGATGGACGTCCGAGATGGACTTTGTTAGAGGACTCAATTGTGGAAGGAAATAATGCATCATGCCACCTGCATTGAAAGAATTATTAAGATTAACCGGGTGTGCTCATATGATTATGCATCATGAATTGCTACATGTTAACTTGTGGATGTTAGTTTTATTCTCATTTGAGTATGCGAATATGTATAGCTAACCCCCATGCCCTTATTAGGTGTTGATCGTGCATCTAGCTTGCACAAGAATCAGTAAGGGGAGATGTCCCTTAGGTTCTTGCAGAGTGTAGAAAATGTGGGTTGGAAACCCGTTGTGCAGATATCGAGGATCCGACCAGAAGGATGCTTGGACAAGGGACCAGTGACCAGCTCTATGACATTTCTATTTTTAATAGAATTTATATGATACATATTTTGGAAAAAGGTATCATAAAAGGAATTCAGTCCTATCATAATATTTATTTGATAATAATGGACTTGTTACACTTGATATATTTTGGGAGGGTAATATGGTGATTTTACTATGTTTCCGCAAACTCTGATTTTGTTAGTCAACCTCATTACAAATCAAGTGTTTGTAAAAAAGAATTTTCAAGGGAAGGGAAAATTATTATTTTCAGATCTTTTTCCAACGATAACAAGTCCAAGTTTTCATAAACTTCTTAATTATCTTATAAAGTAAGATGATATACAAGGAGTGTTACACTTTTATGGTATCAGAGCAATGGTCCTGACATTTGGTCCTTGGGGGTGTGGTCCAATACGCTGGTCATCGATATCTGCAATGTTTCTTGGGAAGTATGTTTTCATATATTTCCAAACTAGAGCTCAGGTTATGGGAAATGGCTCTAGATAAGTAGTTTATTATGCTATTAAGAAGTATGATAGTCTTATGCTTCTCTTTAGATATGTTGAAAACCCAAAACCACAGTGTTGGTTTATTCCGTTCTCATAGAACCAGTGATGAGGAAATTTTAAGGAGTGGTAGTTGAGTCCTCGACTCTGAGGAGGAGTGTTTACCCTCACTCGTGTTAAAGTTAATCAACTTTTTAGACCGAGTGTAGGGCAGTGATCTTCTTAAAGATCAACCTTGCTGAGTTTGTTAAACTCTAAAGCTATCCTTTCTTTTGTTCCTTTCGGATAAGGGTAGTGATCGAAGTTGCTCAATGTCTTACCCAATCTGTTATCTCAAGTGGAGACTCCTACAAATCTTCTTGTAGTCATTTCAATGGTACGTCTGGATCATTCTATTAGACTTTGTCTATGTACCTGTGTCATGATTACATTTGATCTTAAGTACGGTTTGGGAGCCAAGGGATCAAGTGATCATGATTAATGACGATAGAACAACCCTGTATTGGGATTCCCAAGTTTCGAATCGGGAATCCAACAAACCCATATGTTGTTTCTGGGAAGCAATGTTAAAGGAGAAAGGGGGTTAAAGAAATCCTGGTTGTAGGAAATGATGTTAGGTTCACCCTTGAGCAAAGAGATAGAGTTTGGAATCAAGTCAATTCTTGAAGCTGATTCTATCTCTACTGCCTTTATAACATGGTACCATCGGGAATGGTCAAATGGGAGGAACACGTAGAAAAGTGCTAAGATTGATTGGCGGTTGGATTAACCCAAAACAGGATTCGGGACAGGGATACATTTAAGACTGCATTTTTGATCTCGATACGGACATTATGAGTAGGAAATAATGCCGTTCGGATTGACTAATGCACTTGTTCTTTTATGGACTATAAGAACGAGACCTTTAGATTATATTTGGGTTAGTTTGTGGTTTCTTCTAAGAATCCGGAGGGACATGAAAAACATCGCGGGATTGTGTTGAGAATCCTGCAAGAGGAGTAGTAGTGTGTTAAGCTCGCCAAAGATGAGTTTTGGTTGAGCGAAGTTACGTTTGCAGGGCATGTGATCTTTAAAGAAGAAATTGCGATGGATCCAGCAACGGTAAGTTTAGTGTTGAAATGGGAACAGCCTAAGACTGTGACTGAGGAGAGAGGTTTCTTAGGGCTGGCTGGATATTATCGCCGGATTATTGAGGGATTTTCTACGATCGCATGGCCTTTGGCCAAGTTGACTTGGAAAGATCAACTGATGGTATTGAATGATAGGATGTTGTTTAATTATGGTGGGGTGGTGATGGATTATACCCCAACATAATATGATTAGTCTAAGAGGAATTATGGAAAATGTGAGTAGATTATGATTTAAATCATTTCAGTGATGAATTCAGTTGGAATCAAGGTATTAGATTATGATCAAATCCAATTTTGAGTTGGATTGGACGATGTAAAGAAAATGGTTTTTAAAAGTCCTTTGGTTTTATTTCTATAACTATACTTCATAACCGGTTAGAGTTTCTTGTAACCAGTTAGAAGCTGAAAGTTTAAAATAAAAATTTAAGTCCTTTGTGAAGGAACTTTTGGTATTAGTAGACATCTTCCTCCAATCCAAACTCAATATCAATTACCTAAGTAAAGTTTAAGGAAGGATTTAATGTGATGAACTAACTTAATGCCTTGACTCATCATTGAAACTGATTTAAGAGGATTGAATTATAATACTTATGGATTAATCGAGAGTTGAAAATTAAGGAGCCACTCCAATTGGAGAAGGTAGAGGATTTAGCTGGATGATGCAAAGGAAACAATAAGCATTAAGATAAGAAGGTTGTGATTCATGAACAAGTTTGAAGTTCGAAAGTATGAATAACAATAAGAAGAGGAAGGGTTGAATGTGAGACAAAGGCGATGGATGGAGTTTCTAAAAGATTATGACTTTGAGCTCCATTATCATCCTGGCATAGCAAACGTTGTTGCAGACGATTTGAATTGCTAGGCTATTCTTGTGAGCCCAATGGTGGTTAAGGAGGTTATCCTGATCGAGGAATTTAGAGACCTAAGTCTGGTAACCCAAGAGGAACCCTCTAAGTATTAGATTGGGAATGTTGCCAATCACCAACGAATTCCTGAATCGGATTTGTGAATTACCATCAGAAGATGAAGAGAAGAAAGAGAAGTTGACTTTTGAGGAAAAGGAGTTAGATCTCTATGAAGAAACGAATGAGATTTAATCTTTAGAGCTAAAGTTGGTGATTATGGATATTAGAAAATATATTATGGAAGTAAGGGATTTAGGAAGTGTTGTCTAGGACAACCTAGATGAGAAATCCAAAGGCATGAACTTCCAGAATAGATTATGTTCGAACCCAAGTTAGCTATCAACTATCAAGGAATAAGGAATTTCTCGATGTTGGTAAGCATGTATGAGGACTATGGGAAAGTACATAAAATTCATGCGAGAAATGTCTGAATTCAGAATAGGAGAAAGAATGATGAAATGCAGGCCCAACTGGAGAAAGAGGAAAAAGTAAATGGGAGAATGTCAACCACGGAAATATCAAGGTTAAGGAATCCTTGATTGAAGAAAAGTGACTAAGGAGGAAATAGGGAAGGGAACATTTATCCATCTCAAAGTAATATTGTGAGGCACATCACTTGGAGTTTAGTTGTGATGTACCTAAGGGAATAGTAAATTCCGATTGTAGGAAGCTGGAGTATTATTCGCCGAATTGTCTTGAAAGAAAAGGTGAGAAAGGATTGGACAGCAAGCGAATCCAGCACGAAAAGAATTCACCGGTTGAGATGTGAGTTGAGTGTAATCCTGACGTAGACAACCCAAGCCTATCTCTTCCTTTGATCTGAGTTAACGTAGTTACAAGTTTTCGACTACGTTAATCTAATCGTTTGAGAGTATCAATATCCTGTTGGAAGTTCAACTCCAATCTTTCTGTGATCAAAACCATTATCACAGTTGGATGTGATAATATCTGTGGACACTACAGAAAATAGAGAGATCAGTTATGGCTAGAGAGATTAACAACCACCGGGATAGGACAAATCTTTGTCTCCCCAACGGAAATGTCTCTAGAACTTGACTATCTAACTAACTTTGATAGTGATAATTACCCTATCTTTAAGTTCATCTAACTTAAAGACCTGTCGTATGATCTTTCTTGTGAAAGATTATATCTAAAAGGGATGATTTCGTTATTAATGGTTTGAATATTAGGACTGATCACCCTAATGTCACAAACTATTAAGGAATAAAATCATACAAATGTTTCTTTGATCGTGCTCGAGAGATCAGAGTGCGCAGCCCAAAAAGTTTTTCCAAAAGGTTTATTGAAAAGGGTATTATTTGAAGAAAGTTTATGTGAAATATATTGCTCAAAGGAATACTTCTTTTAAAAGAATTTCTTCACATAAGAGTTTTATGCAAAGAATTTTGGTTTAAGGTGAAAGGTTTTATTAGAGATGTTTCGAAATAAAAGAACTATATCAAAACTCTTTTAAGTGGGGGAGGACCCTAAAGAACAAATTTTTGGGAGCAAGATGAAGTTTTCTAGTATAAAAATACTTTGGAAAAGTGGAAAATTTCAAAAGATGAATTTCGGGGACGAAATTCCTTTTAAGTGGGAGAGTAGTGTAACACCCCTAATTTTCGTCTCCCAAATAACCAAGAAATTAATTGTAACAATTATTTTATAATTGATTTTGAAGGTTTTAGTTTTTGTACATTATGTGTTTTTATTATATAAAAATATGAGATATATTTTTATATTGTTATTTTGTACAAAAATGTGAATATTGTAATTTAGTCCTTGGGTTGGGACCTAATTGCAATATTAAAAAGGTTTTTGAAGAAAGAGTAATTAAATTATTAATTTTTGAATTTTACCAGTATGTAACCGGTTAGAGGGGCTTTGTAACCGGTTAAACGATGAACTCAAAAAACTGGGTTAGTGCGTTTGATGAGTAATCACGCGTTTTAACCCAGAATTCGCCACGAATCCCACTAGATTCATGGTGGGAGACGCGTGTCGCTATGCATGAGAGGCCAATTTCTCTATAAATTGTGGAAATTCTGAAGGTTTAGGGTTGATTTCTGGTTTTAGTGTTGAAGGTGGCTCAGTTAGGGTTTCTTTTTCGTTCTGGGAAATTCGTGTTGGTTCTTGAGTATTAGAGAGCAAAACACACACTTTTTGAAAACTTGAATCAAGGGCTTTCCAATGATATAAGATTTGAGAGCTGAGTGTTCATGTGGAAGGAGTAATCAACCTTGGAAGCTAGGAAATCAAGTCTGAGCTCTGTTTTCTTCTTGTTCTGGAAGCTGAGTTTCAGCTTTGATTTTGGTAAGTACAGTCCACCATTGAACCTCAAATATCTTTGATTCTCTAGTGCATGTTACCTATATTGAGTCCTAATTGTTTTCCCCAATTTCTTTGGCCAATTGCTATGTCAAATCTTCTGGTCTTTGGACCCTGTTGATAAAAATCGTGACTGAGAGCAGAACTGTGGATTTCATGGAAATCTGTGTTGGAGCCTTTCTCTCTGCAATGTTTTGGATCAAGCACGAACCTAAGGTAAGGGGGAAGCTTACCATTTGCTAGAATGAGAATAAATTGTGGTAGAATATAGGATGAGTCACCAAGAGACTCAAAGGGCATAAGTTGAAATGGTTAAATGGCTTGGAGGCCAATTTGATCTCAATTGTTGTTTTGAGCAATTTTAAATTGATGCATGCAAGCTATATAAATGCTGAATTCTGTGTTTGAGTGCTTGATTTAAGTTTTGTTGTGTTAAATTGTGTTTATGTGGATTTTCGTGCAATTTAATACAATAAACTTGATGCATGCAATATGAATGTGTTTCTGGGTGTAAACATGTTTATTTTAAGGCATATGAACTTGGTGTATACTGAAATTTGGTTAGATTTGAGAAAGGAAGAAAATGAGTTGTTAAAACTCTTGTTTTAATGGTCTGACTGCATAATCTAACCGGTTACACGATTTTCGTAACCGGTTAGACACTGCAGATTTTCAAAGAAAAATCAGTTTATAAATCAGTCTTGAAATCTCAATAGTTTTTACTCAAATCTAAGCCTTAATTTCAGTACACAAGGTCTGAATATGGGTTGTGATAATGTCAATAAATTCAGATTGGAGAGATTACAATTTATGCCTTAAATTGATGGAATAATTTCAAGAGAAATTATGCTCATTGGACAATGAAATGTGGTTCATACTTTTGAATGATATAAACATTGATTTTGAGGTATAAACATTGTTAAACTGGTTTATGGATTGGGTAGGGAATTTAAGAAAAAGGGTTTTCTGAATTACAATGGTAAACAGTTCAGGTTTGTAAATCTAACCGGTTAGCCTGGAACTGTAACCGGTTAGTACCTGAATCTGAAAAATAAAAAGTTAAGTTTTTGAATACCATTGACTTTGTTTTACCCAATCTAAGTTTAATGACATGTTTTGGGATATTTCAAAGGAGAATTTTGTGTCAAAGACTATACCTCAAATAAATCATTCAAAAGAGAAATTGAAATATTTCTAAATCACAGTAATTAATGGAAAGGCCAACCTTAGTAAATTATGCATGCAATACATGCATAGAGAAAGGTAATGAAATAGGTTGGCAAGGATAGTTTTTGATGTTCGGGTACTTGACCCTGTACTCTAGGAGTACTAAACTAATGCAACCAACTTGATGACACATTCTGGGAATGTGGCCATTGTCTGGGACATGGTTTCTTGGACACGTTCTGGGAACGTGATGCACACTCTGGGAGTGGTGCTTGATTTTATTCCATGTATGGTTTGCGATACGTTCGGGGAACGTATGTTAGTGTTCTGGGAACACATTGGTATAATAATTGAATTAAAGATAAAACCAACCTTGATGATTGTGCATTCATATAGAATGGAAGTTTGGTTGGTAGGAACGATTATCATATTCTGGGAATATGAGGAGGGTTCTCCGGGAGTACCAAATTATAACCTACTTGATGACAGATTATAGATATGTGGCCAGTGTCTGGGACCTGGTTTTATACGTTCTGGGAACGTATGTTGGTGTTCTGGGAACACTTTGATAAGCAACCTACTGGATGACACATTATAGATATGTGGCCAGTGTCCGGGACCTAGTTTTATACGTTCTGGGAACGTATGCGTTCTGGGAACGTGATGCACACTCTGGGAGTGATGCTTATTTATCCAAGTATGGTTTGCTACACGTTCTGGGAACGTGATGCACAATCTGGGAGTGAATGCTTATCATCCAAGTATGGTTTGGCATTACGTTCTGGGAACGAATGTCAGTGTTCCGGGAACACAACGGTGTATTGGATGGACATCCGAGATGGATTTTGTTAGAGGCCTCAGTTGTGGAAGGAAATCATGCATCATGCCACCTGCATTGAAAGAATTATTAAGATTAACCGGGTGTGCTCATATGATTATGCATCATGAATTGCTACATGTTAACTTGTGGATGTTAGTTTTATTCTCATTTGAGTATGCGAATATGTATAGCTAACCCCCATGCCCTTATTAGGTGTTGATCGTGCATCCAGCTTGCACAAGAATCAGTAAGGGGAGATGTCCCTTAGGTGCTTGCAGAGTGTAGAAAATGTGGGTTGGAAACCCGTTGTGCAGATATCGAGGATCCGACCAGAAGGATGCTTGGACAAGGGACCAGTGACCAGCTCTATGACATTTCTATTTTTAATAGAATTTATATGATACATATTTTGGAAAAAGGTATCATAAAAGGAATTCAGTCCTATCATAATATTTATTTGATAATTATGGACTTGTTACACTTGATATATTTTGGGAGGGTAATATGGTGATTTTACTATGTTTCCGCAAAACTCTGATTTTGTTAGTCAACCTCATTACAAATCAAGTGTTTGTGAAAAAGAATTTTCAAGGGAAGGGAAAATTATTATTTTCAGATCTTTTTCCAACGATAACAAGTCCAAGTTTTCATAAACTTCTTAATTTTCTTATAAAGTAAGATGATATACAAGGACTGTTACATGTATAGACCTTCATTTGCATCTTCAATCATACCTACAAAAACAATCATGCTTTGCTTTTTGGTATCCAAATGGTTTTGGATCCATTTTTGTTAGTGTAGGGACTCTCACCCTTTTTCACCCACACAAAATCTCCTTTAGGTATACCATGCACTTTAATATAACACATATTTGAAGTATGTCCATGATTACCACAAAAGAAACATGTTGGTGCATTTGAAAATTCAACTTTAGAAAAATCTACAACATTTCTATGAGATTTACTCTTAGCATTAGTATAACCCAAACCAAACTTGTTTGAATTTTCTCTTTGAAAATTTAACAATGTGCGCAATCTAATATCACCATTTCTGAAACTTGCAAGCTTATTTTTCAAAATAGAATTTTCATCCTTAAGCAACTTGCAATCCTCACAATCAACCACATTATTCAATCTACTAGCACAATCACAAGAAGAACTAGCATATATAAGATCAAGAGTTTCATTTTGAAGATTAAGCTCATCAACTTGTTTTTGAAGTTCTAAAATCTCTTGTTGAAGTTTCAAAATGAGCTTCTTCCTTTCAATATTTTTCGAAGCTAGTTTCTTGAGATGTTCATGCATTTCTTCATAAGCATTATATAAAATTTCATATTTGGAAGAAATTTCGGATTTAGTTTCACTTACATCGCTTTCGTAGCTTTGCTCACTTGATTCATCATTTGAACTTTCCTCTTCATTTACTAGAGCTATCAAATTGAGACAAGCGGCATCTTCATCATCCGAAGAACTATTTGATGTGCTTTTCTTGTCATCTTCATCATCACTATTCCAAACAATGTATGCTCTTTT
This sequence comes from Crotalaria pallida, assembly GCA_037953625.1. Taxonomy (NCBI): domain Eukaryota; kingdom Viridiplantae; phylum Streptophyta; class Magnoliopsida; order Fabales; family Fabaceae; genus Crotalaria; species Crotalaria pallida. Next base: position 35,087,206 of record CM075653.1, read on the forward strand.
AGATTTTGAATTTTTATTTTCTTTCTCCTTCTTCTTGAGATACTTAGAGCATGAGTACTTGAGATGACCGGGCTTTCCACATTCATGGCAAACTATACCTTCTTTTGATGTCTTGGTCTTGTAGTATGGGGGATCCTTCTCTTTACTTTTGTTCTTGTTCAACCTTCCTTTTCTCCTTAGAATCTTATTGAACTTTCTTAGTAGAAGCTTCATCTCCTCTTCATCAATGTCCGAATCGGAATCTTCATCATCATCATTATCATCGGAACTCTCTTCCTTTTGATATGATCTTTGAGCTTTAAGAGCGATTCCTTTTCTTTCTTTGTTCTTGTCCGATTCTTCATGCATATGTAAGCGTCCAAGCTCCATTTCATGTTCTTGAAGCTTTCCGAAAAGTGTTGCTAAGTCCATGGTGTCCAAGTCCTTTGATTCAACTATTGCGGTAACCTTAGGTTGCCATTCCCTACTTAGACATCTTAAAACTTTGTTAACAAGTTCACAATTCAAGAAAGTTTTTCCAAGAGCAATGAGATGATTAACAATATGAGTAAAACGCTTTTGCATAAAACATATAGATTCATTAGGCAACATACGAAACAATTCATATTCATGCATCAAATAATTTAATCTAGCATGCCTAACTTCACTAGTGCCTTCTTGTGTGACTTGCATGGTGTCCCACATTTCTTTGGCATTACGACATTGGGAGACTCTAAAGAACTCATCATAAGATAGAGCGGAGGTGATGATATTCTTAGCTTTAAAATCATATTGAATTTTCCTTTTATCATCATTGGTCCACTTATCTTTGGGAGTTAGTGTAAGAACACCTTCTACTTCTTTTGAGGGAATATAAGGACCATTTTCAATGGCTTCCCAAATGTTCACATCTATGGCTTCTATAAAGATTCTCATCCTAATTTTCCAATAAGCATAACCCTCTCCACCAAACATAGGAGGGCGATTTATTGAAGCACCTTCACCACCAAAGGGTACGAATCCCATTGTAGTTTCTCAAGGATCTTAACGAAAAAGCTCTATGCTCGTGTCTTTCGACCGAGCTCTGATACCAATTGTTGGAACCTACAATCAGTGGTAGAAATAACTAGGATACACTAGGAGAACACCTAGAAGGGGGGGTTGAATAGGTGTTAGAAAAACCTTGAAAGATTTTCGCAAGAAACAAATCAAAACGATTAAAACAAATGATTTTCTTGAAATTCTTCAACTTGAATCGATTAATAGAATGACTAATCGATTAATGCCGAAAGATTGATTTGAACTAATCGATTAATGCAAACAGTTAATCGATTAATACATGTTAAAACTGAAAAATCACTTTTCAATCGAATACGAAAAACAATCAATTAACACATATGATCAAAGATAAAGCGGAATTGATTAACACCAATATTCTTATTGATTACCTAGGTTATGAAAATGATTTTCCCCAAATCAATTTGCACAATTAAGATTCAATTCAATCAATTATGAAAAATCAATCTTTTCTAGGTTTTCAACCAAGAACACAATGAATGATAAGAAATGTAAAGAGTAGAGAGTTTAGAGATACGACACAGTGATTTATCCTGGTTCACTTTCATCCACTTGAAAGCTACATCCAGTCCCCTCTTCAACCAAGAGAGATTCTTCACTATGAGGAATTAGAGTTTCTCAAATTACAAGTAAATGCCTCACAAGACTCCCTTCTTGCTAGCCTACAAGAGATACCACACCCTTGCCTTGTAACCCTATTGATATCTAATCTAACCTCTTCTCTTGCTTGCCGATACCCCACAACAAGACTTCCAATGCTTTGAGATTCTTCAAAGACTTCCACTTGTTTGCTTCACTACAAGACTTCCAAGTGCTTGATGATATGCCACACCAAGGCTTCCAAATAACTTTGCTTGATGAATAACTTCTTCAAGACTTCCTTTGTTGTAGAGTGTTTGCCTTCTTTGCAATGATTACAACTCAAATGAAAACAAAATAAAAATCCTATGAATCTCTTTAAAAAGCTATGAAAATATCAACATGAGAGATTCAAGGTTCTTGATCAAAGAATGTAAAAATGAGAAATTTGATCTTGAGAAAGTGAGAGAGAATAGAGTGGCTTGATTCTTTGTAAAATGAATATCAAAATGATGGAATATGATCACAAAGGTTAGAAATAGGTTTATATAGAATACCCAAAAGTTAGGAATGGTTAAAAGTGCTTTTGAGAAGTGAAAAACGCATTTTAAAAACCAGATCTGTACGTGTTACTCGAGTAAAATAAGTGCTAATCGAGTAACCATGCCTTAATCGAATAATGCCGCAAGCCTGTAAAAATTTACTCGAGTAAAAGTCAAGATAATCGATTATCAAAAGTTGTTAATCGATTATCAGTTCAAAATATACTGTTAATCGATTTTCAAAACCTGTTAATCGATTATTTTGATTAAAAATCACTTAAAACTTGTTTTCTCAAAAACTAAACCTTTTCTTTCAAACCTTTAAGCCACCTATTGATTTTAGGCAAAGTGAATACTCAAAATATGATATAATCATGACTATGATAGAGATTCACTACCCTCTAATGACTCTACCCAAACTCAAACTAAGAGACTTGAGAGGCTAAAGATAAAACAATAAAACAAAAACTACCAAACTAAGTCTTCATGAGTTGGCTCTCTCTTTATCACTTGATGTTTGTTGTTGCTTGTTGAGCTTGAACTTGATCAACACATTTAAGATTGTTCAAAACATTTTGGCATTTATCAAAACATTCTTCATGGATCTTACAGTTAGGGTTTCTGAGTTCAAGCAATCGATTCTCCTTCTCTGTTCTGATTCAAATCACAAACAATACACCAATACAAAGCTCACATCACGAGCTTTGTATAGATACCAAATTTGTGAGCTAAGAGTGAGTGTGGTGGAAGAATCAAGGCTTGAAAGTGGAAGCTACTTCTGTCAAGCCTTTGTATGGAGCTCACTTTGATTCTGATTTCTGGTAAGCTCACGAGTCTTTGAGTCTCAAATTCGATTTCTTTAGTTGGTATGTGTTGCATAGAGTCTAGAAAAACTAAATTCCCCAATTCTTATCTCTGTTTCATGGGAAAACCAATTCAATCTTGGTGCTGCACTCAAAACTGCTCTGCATGTGATGCTCAAAGTGGTTTTTGGTGTTGGAGAGCTTTTTCCTTGGAGTCTTCTGTTGGTACACGTCTGAGAGGCAAGGGGAAGATGTTTTATGCACTAGATAGAGTTTGAATTTCATTATTTTCATTAGAGAGCCACCAAGAGGCTCTAAGGGCTTAGATTGAATAGGAACTTTGGTTTGGAGACCAATTTATGCTCTATGGTTGTTTGGAGCAAGTTTCTCATGATGCATGCAAGCTGCAATAAACACTATTTTATGAGTTTGTTGATTATTTTGCAATTTGAGGTGTTAAGTTGTGAAATTATATGTTTTATGCATTAATGATTGATTTCCTGTCAAATCTGTAATTTGATATGAATTGAGTGTTGTAACATGTTCATTATATGGTATATGAACTCTGTTGATCATTGGATTGGACTAAAAATGATTAGAATTGAAAATGGTGTTAAAACCAAGATTTTAGTCTGTTCTACAATAAAACACTCGAGTATTAGGCTGGTTACTCGAGTAAAATTTTGGTAAAACAATGTATTTTGAGCAAGAATACTCGAGTACCATGCCTAGCACTTGAGTAATCGAGTGTTGCATGGGATATGTTAAGGTAAACCACTCGAGTAATGCAGGGGTCACTCGAGTATTCTGGAAATGCTGAAGAACACTCGAGTAACTCATGAATCACTCGAGTATTTTTATGAATATGAAACCCAAATCCCCAGAAAGACATGAACACTCGAGTAGTTTGAAGAACACTCGAGTAATCTGGAAATAGTTGAAGAACACTCGAGTCTTCTGAAGAACACTCGAGTAATTTACCCAAAATCTTAAAAATACCATTTTCATTCTGAATCATTTAATTAATAATTAAACGACAATAATCCAAGGGATCTAGACTTAAAAGAAATTGATTAATATGAGTGTACCGTTTGGATGACGGGATGTGCTCGGGTGGCACGTTATATATTAACCAATTTCCTTTAAACTTAAAGATGATGCATTCATTTGGAGTTTGGATGGTAGGTCGTTTATCATGTATTAGTAACATGAGGAGGGCCTCTGGGAGTGCCAATACGCTTGCTTGATGACACGTTGAAGACGTGGTCGGCTTAGTGGATGCCGATATGGTTATACCATTTGGATGACGGACCATTTGGATGACGGGATGTGCTCGGGTGGCATGGATTCCAAGCTCATCGTGTACATTCTTGGTGAATGTACGAAATGTTGTATACCTAGGAATACAACGCACTGGTAAGTGCTGGGTTGTCAGGGATGGACGTCAGAGAGTGACATAGATTAATGGAGATAGGTTTGAGAGTTAAATTCATGCATCATGCCATTCATTTAAATTAACTGGGATAGATTAAACAAGTGTGAGCATTCTACTTGCATTCAATAACTGCTAAGTGATAAATGTGATTGTTGTTCATTGCTGCATATTTACACATCATATATTTCTGCTCTATTGATTATGTGTATAGAATTGCTTACCCCTATGCCCTTGTAGGTGATGTCTCGCTACAATGCTTGCATTGAGATCCGACCACTTCCTAGTGGCACGTGGATCTATGAGGACCATCGCGCGGTGTTCGAGGGAGAGGTAGAGATTACCTTCTACCACCCGAACCCGTTGATTCGATTTCGTCCTCGTAGATTTAGGATTCCCATCATATACACTATGCATGTACCCCCGTTTTACACATATCACGGACCACCTCCCACACGGCCAGCTCGCTCTTATCATAGTTTTCGTTTCAGACCTACCCGCTCACACCCTTTTTCCTCGAGAGTCGTCCGCGAGGATACTCCCCCTTCTGATACGAGGAGTCCAGTCAGGGTCACACCATCTCCTGACCCCGTACCCAGTGGTAGGGTACACTCTCCATCGGATGAGATCGAGGAGGATCCCGTGGAGGAAGAGAGCGGGCGCGAGCCTGTCGTTCATTCCATAGGGAGTCAGTGGAGGGATGATGATCCCTAGATACGTGCATAAGGTGTATGATGAGGATAAGAGGATTAGAGGATCCGGTGTGGGGATGTTATGGAGGAGATTCTGCTGCTGCTGTTGATGTGGATGTTTCTTTTGCTACCTGGAGACTGCTACTACCATTATCACTACTACTGATGCTGCCAGATCTACGTGACCACCTCTAGAGTTCATATTTTGATATGTATATATTTTGTAGATATGCTCTTGAGAGATCTAGGGCTTTAGTTATATTATGATGTAGATCTGTTATGGACTTGTTGGACCTTGGAGACTTGACTGCTAGGACTATGTATTTCTTGACCTATATATATATATATAAATATATTGCTTATGTTCATATTTCTAACTGTGCATAGTCCTACTCTTTCCGCTTACTCTGATTAAAGATTAATTAACGAATTCGGTTGCGTTATTTAAATGGTATCAGTTCCGTAAAAGACAAAAAAAATGGATATGCATCGTCTAATTTTACTATGTCTATACGTTTTCGAAAGCACCGATGCTATCCGGATTATGGAAAGTTTTTCTTATTTTAGCAAATAATACGAGTTCAACACAATGTTTCAAATAATACGAGTTGTTCTCTCCAAGAGCTCCATAGTTTGATTGTGCACCCGCTTTGAAAGAAAATTTTATTTCCACATTTTCTTATATAATTACAGGTCCATATATTGTTAATGAAATAGTTTAATTATTATATTAAACCAAGTGATTGAGAAGGGTGTCACACTGAGTGGTATCAGAGCAAAAGTCAGATCCTGTAGTAGTGGAAGTAGCTCCAGAAAGGTAGTCATCAACATCAAGCAGGTATCCGCAGGGCATATTTATTGTATGAATGTTTGTATCTTGTCTCTTTTGAGCACAAGACACAATTAAATGTTGATTTAAAGTTATAAGCTATAGCCTTAGTATAGGTGGTGTGAGGAATGTTTCTTTAGTTCAACATATGTGACCATGAGCATATAGCGCAGGTCTATTATGGCAACTAGAAACCAAAATCACACCAATGCGATGTTAGAAAGGATAACCGCGGTGTTGGAGACCATGCAGCGACAATCCCAGCAACCATCTCAGCCGGTTAACCCACCTCATCAATGCAATGTGGGTAGCACCGAGGCAAAGAGTCTGGCTGATTTTAGGAGTTGTAATCCGCCTAAGTTTGAAGGAGGATTTAGACCTGAGGAGGCCAACAAGTGGATTCACACCATGGACAAGATTCTGAGGACTTTGGACTGCACAGAAGCTCCGAAGGTGGCATATGCTGTCTACATGCTAGAAGACGAAGGTGAGAATTGGTGGAATCACACGGTTCAGCTTCTGCATTATGAAGGAAGGGATGTGAATTGGGGTGTATTTATGGAGAAGTTTCTCAATAAATACTTCCCTGAAGATCTGAGGAGAAAGAAAGAGGTGGAATTCTTACAGCTGAAACAAGGGAATATGAGTGTGGGTGAGTACGCGGCCAAGTTCGAGGAATTGATGAAATACTCTCCATACTACCAGAACAACCCCGATGAAAGGAGCAAGCGTATCAAGTTTGAGGGAGGTTTGAGACCCAAGTTGAAGTCGATCTTTAGCTATAAACGGATTCAAATCTTTCCTGCACTCGTGGATATGTGTAGGATGTATGAAGATGACAAGAAAGCTGAAGAGTTCCAAGTCTCAGAAAGAAAGGACAACCAGAATCATGGACCTCAAAAGCGGAAAGGTTTCAACAACCGAGGCAAGGGTCCATACGATCGCCGAGGGAAAGGCAAGGGGAAGGTTGGTGGTTCGGATGGAAGAAATTTTCGTAGCGAGGCTCCATTTTGTGACAAGTGCAAGCGCCATCGTGATGGCCGAGTTTGTTGGGGAACAAGTGGATGTTTCAATTGTAGAAAACCGGGACATTTTGCGAGAGACTGCAAGGAACTAGCTAATTCAAGAGGGACTGCGGATAGGCCTATGGCTGAAGGAAGGGTTTTCACTCTTAGTGGTGTGGAAGCAAACCGCTCTTCTGATCTGGTGCAAGGTAAATACTTGCTAAATGGTTAGCTTTGTAATGTCTTGTTTGATTCTGGTGCAACGCATTCATTTGTTTCATATGAATGTGTAGATCGTTTGGGTTTATCTATGTTTGAATTGCCATATACTCTGAAAGTAGAAACCCTTACTAATGCTCCTGTAGTTGTTTCTAGATCATGTCTTAACTGTTGTATAGAAGTGTTAGGACAAACCTCTAGGGTAGATTTAATCTGTTTACCCTTAGCACAATTGGATGTGATCTTGGGGATGGATTGGTTGAGTCAAAACCAAGTGATCATCGATTGTGAAAAGAAGGTAGTAACCTATAGAGACCCAATACCCTCTGGCTACATGTGCCTGTTCAATGCTGAAGTAGAGGAGAATGGTCCAAGGTTGGAAGAGATTCCTGTTGTTAGAGATTTCCCGGAGGTATTTGCTGATGAGATCCCTGGTTTGCCACCAAGAAGAGAAATTGAATTTGGCATCGACCTAGTTCCGGGAGCCGGTCCCATTTCTATTGCTCCTTATAGAATGGCACCACCGGAAATGGCGGAGATGAAGAAGCAGATTGAGGAGCTGCTGCAGAAACAGATGATCCGACCAAGTGTGTCACCTTGGGGTGCTCCGGTTTTGTTCGTCAAGAAGAAAGATGGTAGTATGAGGATGTGTATCGACTACCGGCAGCTGAATAAGGTCACAATCAAGAACAAGTATCCATTGCCAAGGATCGATGACCTTATGGATCAAGTTCGTGGGCTTCGGTATTTTCCAAGATTGATTTGAGGTCGGGATATCATCAGATCAGGATTAGAGAAGAGGACATCTCTAAGACTGCATTTCGATCCCGATACGGGCATTATGAGTACGTTGTGATGTCGTTCGGATTGACCAATGCACCAGCCATTATCATGGACTACATGAATCGAATCTTTAGACCTTATTTAGATTCATTCCTGGTTGTGTTCATTGACGATATCTTTATCTACTCTAAGAGCCCGGAGGAACATGCTGAACACTTGAGGATAGTGTTGAGTATTCTGAAGGAGAAGCAATTGTACGCCAAACTTACAAAGTGTGAGTTCTGGTTGGAGGAGGTTAATTTTTTGGGGCATGTGATTTCAAGCAAGGGAATAGCGGTTGACCTGGATAAAGTAAGTTCAGTGTTGCAATGGGAACAGCCGAAGTCGGTCACAGAGGTGAGAAGCTTTCTTGGTTTGGCTGGTTACTATAGAATGTTTATCGAAGGTTTCTCGAAGATTGCGTTACCCTTAACGAAGTTGACTCGGAAGGATCAACCATTTATATGGGACGAGAAGTGTGAAAGGAGTTTCTGAGAGTTGAAGGAAAGGTTGACGTCATCTCCTGTGTTGGTTTTGCCTGACCCACGGATGAATTTTGAAGTGTATTGTGACGCATCAAAACAAGGTCTTGGAAGCGTTTTGATGCAAGAAGGGAAAGTCGTCGCTTATGCCTCGAGACAGCTAAAAGTTCATGAGATGAACTATCCAACTCATGATCTGGAGCTCGCAGCTGTTGTCTTTGCTCTAAAAATTTGGAGACACTATCTCTATGGCACTACATTCCGGGTGTTTAGTGACCATAAGAGTTTAAAGTATCTCTTTGATCAGAAGGAGTTGAATATGAGGCAACGCCGATGGATGGAGTTCTTGAAGGATTATGAGTTCGAACTTCATTACCATCCTGGGAAAGCAAACGTGGTGGCTGATGCGTTGAGTCGAAAGGCAATGCATATCAATGCAATGATGGTCAGAGAAGCTGCATTGATAGAAGAATTTCGAGATCTGAGTTTGGCAATACAAGTGGAGCCGACAAGTATCAAGATGGGGATGTTGCAGATTACTAATGAATTTCTGCAAAGAATTCGGGAATTGCAACATAAAGATGAGGGACTCAAGGAGAAGAAGAGACTTAGGAAGGAAGGCAAGGAGTTAGAATTTCAAGAGGGAAAAGATGGAATCCTTCGCTTTAAAGCAAGGATTTGTGTGCCTGATAATCTGGAGATAAGAAGAATGATTTTGGATGAAGCACATAAAAGCAAGATGAGTATGCATCCGGGAGCTACCAAAATGTATTAGGACCTGAAGAAGATGTTTTGGTGGCCTGGTCTAAAGAAAGATGTGGCGAATTATGTGGCGTGTTGTTTGGTGTGTCAAAAGGCGAAGGTGGAACACCAAAAGCCAGGAGGAGAATTACTTCCCTTGGAAATTCCATTATGGAAATGGGATAGTATCTCAATGGATTTCGTGTCAGGGTTGCCAACGACAGCCACTGGTCATGATGCAATCTGGGTGATAGTGGATCGTTTGACCAAGTCAGCACATTTTATTCCCGTTAATATGCACTACTCTTTGGAAAAGCTCACCCAGTTGTATATCAAGGAAGTTATGCGTCTGCATGGGGTATCATCAAGCATCGTGTCAGATCTCGATCCGAGGTTTACATCAATGTTTTGGCAAGATCTACATAGAGCCTTGGGTTCAAGATTAAAGATGAGTTCTGCATACCACCCTCAGACTGATGGTCAAACGGAGAGGACTATTCAGTCATTGGAGGACATCTTGAGGGCTTGTGCTTTGGAAGACGAAGGGAGTTGGGAGCGAATGTTGCCGCTCGTGGAATTCACTTACAACAATAGTTACCACGCAAGCATCGGAATGGCACCATTTGAAGCTTTATATGGAAGAAAGTGTCAGACACCGTTGTGCTGGTTTCAAGTGGGGAAGAGTTCTCTGGTTGGACCAGACTTTGTGCAAGAGACCACGGAACAGATCAAGATAATACAAGAGAAGATGAAGACGGCTCAGAGTAGGCAGAAAAGCTATGCTGATAGGAGGAGGAAACCTTTAGAGTTTGCTGAAGGAGAGCATGTGTTCATTAGAATAGTACCAACCAAAGGTGTTAGTAGAGCTTTGAAAACCCAGAAGCTATCACCTATGTTTATTGGTCCCTACCAAATTCTTAAAAGAGTCGGTCCAGTAGCCTATCAAATAGCTCTGCCCCCGTCCTTAGCCAATCTTCACAATGTATTCCATGTGTCTCAGTTAAAAAGGTATGTCCATGATCCCACCATTGTTCTTAGAATCCAACCCGATGACCTAGAAATTCATGAGAACTTAACCTTCGAAGCTATGCCAGTTCGCATTGAATACCGAAGAGTCAAGAAGCTTAGAGGGAAGGATATTTGTTTGGTCAAAGTCGTCTGGGTTTGTGGCGATGTGAAAGAGGCATCTTGGGAATTAGAGGATAAGATGCGTCAGGACTATCCTGACTTGTTTGTATAAGTTGAATTTCGGGGAAGAAAATCCTTGTAAGTGGAGGAGTAGTGTAACACCCCAAAATTTTAATCCCCGATTAATGAAATGTTAATTATAAAAATTAATTATAATTAATGATTTCTATTTCAATCCTTGATTAAAATTCTATGTTATGTATGTAGGAGATATGTTTGAATTTATTTAATAATTATAATTATGCATGAAATAGATATTTTGCATATTAGTCCCTGGGCTGGGACCTAGAAGCAATTATAGGAAAGATTTTGGAGGGAAAGTAAATAAAATAATTATTTTTCAAAAACTGGGCAAAACACTCGAGTATTTTCTGGAATACTCGAGTATTCTGGACAGAGTTGCACGAGTTAGTGCGTTTGGTGAGTCACCACCAATGATTTCGTATCGTTGACACGAAATCACCAGCATTCCACGTTCATCTGCGTCGTGTCGACTTGCATGAACGTTCCCATGGTCTATAAAAGCCGATCAACACTGAATTCGTGAAGCATTTGGCAAAATTTGGGTTTGTTGATTAGGTTAGGGTTTCTGATTTCAAGCAATCGATTCTCCTTCTCTGTTCTGATTCAAATCACAAACAATACACCAATACAAAGCTCACATCACGAGCTTTGTATAGATACCAAATTTGTGAGCTAAGAGTGAGTGTGGTGGAAGAATCATGGCTTGGAAGTGGAAGCTACTTCTGTCAAGCCTTTGTCTGGAGCTCACTTTGATTCTGATTTCTGGTAAGCTCATGAGTCTTTGAGTCTCAAATTTGATTTCTTTAGTTGGTATGTGTTGCATAGAGTCTAGAAAAACTAAATTCCCCAATTCTTATCTCTGTTTCACGGGAAAACCAATTCAATCTTGGTGCTGCACTCAAAACTGCTCTGCATGTGATGCTCAAAGTGGTTTTTGGTGTTGGAGAGCTTTTTCCTTGGAGTCTTCTGTTGGTACACGTCTGAGAGGTAAGGGGAAGTGGTTTTATGCACTAGATAGAGTTTGAATTTCATTATTTTCATTAGAGAGCCACCAAGAGGCTCTAAGGGCTTAGATTGAATAGGAACTTTGGTTTGGAGACCAATTTATGCTCTGTGGTTGTTTGGAGCAAGTTTCTCATGATGCTTGCAAGCTGTAATAAACACTATTTTATGATTTTGTTGATTATTTTGCAATTTGAGGTGTTAAGTTGTGAAATTATATGTTTTATGCATTAATGATTGATTTCTTGTCAAATATGTAATTTGATATGAATTGAGTGTTGTAACATGTTCATTATATGGTATATGAACTCTGTTGATCATTGGATTGGACTAAAAATGATTAGAATTGAAAATGGTGTGTTAAAACGAAGATTTCAGTCTGTTCTGCAATAAAACACTCGAGTATTAGGCTGGTTACTCGGGTAAAATTTTGGTAAAACAATGTATTTTGAGCAAGAATACTCGAGTACCATGCCTCGCACTCGAGTAATCGAGTGTTGCATGGGATATGTTAAGGTAAACCACTCGAGTAATGCAGGGGTCACTCGAGTATTCTGGAAATGCTGAAGAACACTCGAGTAACTCATGAATCACTCGAGTATTTTTATGAATCTGAAACCCAAATCCCCAGAAAGACATGAACACTCGAGTAGTTTGAAGAACACTCGAGTAATCTAGAAATAGTTGAAGAACACTCGAGTCTTCTGAAGAACACTCGAGTAATTTACCCAAAATCTTAAAAATACCATTTTCATTCTGAATCATTTAATTAATAATTGAACGACAATAATCCAAGGTATCTAGACTTAAAAGAAATTGATTAATATGAGTGTACCATTTGGATGACGGGATGTGCTCGGGTGGCACGTTATTTATTAACCAATTTCCTTTAAGCTTAAAGATGATGCATTCATTTGGGGTTTGGATGGTAGGTCGTTTATCATGTATTAGTAACATGAGGAGGGCCTCTGGGAGTGCCAATACGCTTGCTTGATGACACGTTGAAGACGTGGTCGACTTAGTGGATGCCGATATGGTTATACCGTTTGGATGACGGACCGTTTGGATGAGGGATGTGCTCGGGTGGCACGGATTCCAAGCTCGTCGTGTACATTCTTGGTGAATGTACGAAATGTTGTATACCTAGGAATACAACGCACTGGTAAGTGATGGGTTGTCAGGGATGGACGTCAGAGAGTGACATAGATTATTGGAGATAGGTTTGAGAGTTAAATTCATGCATCATGCCATTCATTTAAATTAACTGGGATAGATTAAACAAGTGTGAGCATTCTACTTGCATTCAATAACTGCTAAGTGATAAATGTGATTGTTGTTCATTGATGCATATTTACACATCATATATTTCTGCTCTATTGATTATGTGTAAAGAATTGCTTACCCCTATGCCCTTGTAGGTGATGTCTCGCTACATTACTTGCATCGAGATCCGGCCACTTCCTAGTGGCACGTGGATCTATGAGGACCATCGCGCGGTGTTCGAGGGAGAGGTAGAGATTACCTTCTACCACCCAAACCCGTTGATTCGATTTCGTCCTCGTAGATTTAGGATTCCCATCATATACACTATGCATGTACCCCCGTTTTACACATATCATGGACCACCTCCCACACGGCCAGCTCGCTCTTATCATAGTTTTCGTTTCAGACTACCCGCTCACACCCTTTTTCCTCGAGAGTCGTCCGCGAGGATACTCCCCCTTCTGATCTGAGGAGTCCAGTCAGGGTCACACCATCTCCTGACCCCGTACCCAGTGGTAGGGTACACTCTCCATCGGATGAGATCGAGGAGGATCCCGTGGAGGAAGAGAGCGGGGGCGAGCCTGTCGTTCATTCCACAGGGAGTCAGTGGAGGGATGATGATCCCTAGATACGTGCATAAGGTGTATGATGAGGATCAGAGGATCCGGTTTGGGGATGTTCTGGAGGAGATTCTGCTGCTGCTGTTGATGTGGATGTTTCTTTTGCTACCTGGAGACTGCTACTACCATTATCACTACTACTACTGATGCTGCCAGATCTACGTGACCACCTCTAGAGTTTATATTTTGATATGTATATATTTTGTAGATATGCTCTTGAGAACTCTAGGGCTATGGTTATTTTATGATGTAGATCTGTTATGGACTTGTTTGACCTTAGAGACTTGACTGCTGGGACTATGTATTTCTTGACCTATATCTATATATATATCGCTTATGTTCATATTTCTAACTGTGCATAGTCCTACTCCTTTCGCTTACTCTGATTAAAGATTAATTAACGAATTCGGTTGCGTTATTTAAATGGTACCAGTTCCGTAAAAGAAAAGAAAATGGATATGCATCGTCTAATTTTACTATGTCTATACGTTTTCGAAAGCACCGATGCTATCCGGATTATGGAAAGGTTTTCTTATTTTAGCAAACACCGAATTCAACACAATGTTTCAAATAATACGAGTTGTTCTCTCCAAGAGCTCCATAGTTTGATTGTGCACCCGCTTTGAAAGAAAAATTTATTTCCACATTTTCTTATATAATTACAAGTCCATATATTGTTAATGAAATAGTTTAATTATTATATTAAACCAAGTGATTGAGAAGGGTGTCACAAGTTCTGGCTGGAGGAAGTCAAGTTTTTGGGGCATGTGATTTCAAGCAAGGGAATAGCGGTTGACCCGCCAAAAGTAAGTTCAGTGTTGCAATGGGAACAGCTGAAGTCGGTCACAGAGGTGAGAAGCTTTCTTGGTTTGGCTGGTTACTATAGAAGGTTTATCGAAGGTTTCTCGAAGATTGCGTTACCCTTAACGAAGTTAACTCGGAAAGATCAACCATTTATATGGGACGAGAAGTGTGAAAGGAGTTTCCGAGAGTTGAAGGAAAGGTTGACGTCATCTCCCGTGTTGGTTTTGCCTAACCCACAGAAGAATTTTGAGGTGTATTGTGACGCATCGAAACAAGGTCTTGGAAGCGTTTGGATGCAAGAAAGGAAAGTCGTCGCTTACGCCTCGAGACAGCTAAAAGTTCATGAAATGAACTATCCAACTCCTGACCTAGAGCTGGCAGCTGTTGTCTTTGCATTGAAGATTTGGAGGCACTATCTCTATGGCACTACGTTTCGGGTGTTTAGCTACCATAAGAGTTTAAAGTATATCTTTGACCAGAAAGAGTTGAATATGAGGCAGCGTCGATGGATGGAGTTCTTGAAGGATTATGAGTTTGAGCTCCATTACCACCCTGGGAAGGCAAATGTCGTGGCAGATGCATTGAGTCGAAAGGCAATGCATATCAGTACGATGATGGTCAGAGAAGCTGCACTGAGAGAAGAATTTAGAGATCTGAGTCTGACGATGCAAGTAGAGCCAACAAGTATCAAGATGGGGATGCTGCAGATTGCTAATGATTTTCTGCAAGGAATTCGTGAATTGCAACACGAAGATGAGGGACTTAAAGAAAAGAAGAAGCTTATGGAAGAAGGCAAGGAGTTGGAGTTTCAAGAGGGGAAGGATGGAATCCTTCGTTTTCGAACAAGGATTTGTGTGCCTAATGATATGGAAGTAAAGAGGATGATTTTGGATGAAGCACATAAGAGAAAAATGAGTATGCATCCGGGAGCTACCAAAATGTATCAAGATCTGAAGAAGGTATTTTGGTGGCCTGGCTTAAAGAAGGACGTGGCTAGATACGTGGCATGTTGTTTGGTGTGTCAGAAGGCGAAAGTGGAACATCAAAGGCCAGGAGGAGAGTTACTTCCCTAGGAAATTCCATTGTGGAAATGGGATAGTATCTCGATGGATTTTGTGTCGGGACTGCCAAGGACAGCTACTGGTCATGATGCAATCTGGGTGATCGTGGATCGTTGGACCAAGTCGGCGCATTTTATTCTCGTTAATATGCGCTACTCCTTGGAAAAACTCACTCAGTTGTATGTCAAGGAAGTTGTTCGTCTGCATGGGGTACCATCAAGCATCGTGTCAGATCGCGATCCGAGGTTTACGTCGAAATTTTGGCAAGATCTGCATAAAGCTCTAGGTTCAAGGTTGAAGTTGAGTTCTGCATACCACCCTCAGACTCATGGTCAAACAGAAAGGACTATTCAGTCATTGGAGGATATTTTGAGAGCTTGTGTTTTGGAAGGCCAAGGGAATTGGGAGCAAATGTTGCCGCTCGTGGAATTTTCCTACAACAATAGTTACCACGCGAGCATCGGAATGGCACCATTTGAAGCTTTATATGGAAGAAAGTGTCAGACACCGTTATGCTGGTTTCAAGTGGGGGAGAGTTCTCTGGTTGGACCAGATTATGTGCAAGAGACAACTGAGAAGATCAAGATGATACAAGAGAAGATGAAGACTGCTCAGAGTAGGCAGAAAAGCTATGCTGACAGGAGAAGAAAACCTTTAGAGTTTGCTGAAGGAGACCATGTGTTCATTAGAATAGTACCAACCAAAGGTGTTAGTAGAGCCTTGAAAACTCAGAAACTATCACCTAAGTTTATTGGTCCCTATCAAATTCTTAAAAGAGTCGGCCCAGTAGCTTATCAATTAGCCCTGCCCCCGTCACTAGCTAACCTTCATAATGTATTCCATGTGTCTCAGTTGAAAAAGTATGTCCATGACCCCACCATTGTCCTTAGGATCCAACCTGATGACCTAGAAATTCATGAGAACTTAACCTTCAAAGCAATGCCTATTCGTATTGAAGACCGAAGAGTCAAGCAGCTTAGAGGAAAGAATATTTATCTGGTCAAAGTCGTCTGGGTTTGTGGTGATGTGATGGAAGCATCTTGGGAATTGGAGGATAAGATGCGTCAGGACTATCCTGACTTGTTTGTATGAGTTGAATTTCGGGGACGAAATTCCTTGTAAGTGGGGGAGTAGTGTAACACCCCAAAATTTTAATCCCCGATTAATGAAATGTTAATTATAAAATTAAATACAATTAATGATTTCTATATTAATCCTTGATTAAAATCTGTATTTATGAAGTTAGAGGATGTGTGTGGATTTATTTAATAAATATAATTATGCATAAAATAGATATTTTGCATATTAGTCTCTGGGTTGGGACCTAGAAACAATTATAAGAGGGGTTTTGGAGGGAAAGTAAATAAAATATTTATTTTTCAAAAATTGGGCAAAATACTCGAGTATTATTCGGAATACTCGAGTATTCTGGTCAGAGTTGCTCAACGTTAGTGCGTTTTGATGAGTCAACACCGAGTTACCGCCGCCTTGACACGAAAACACCCTCCACAACACGTCCTTGTATGCGTGTCAACCTGCATGAACTCATCCTAGGTCTATAAAAGCCAATCCACTCTAAATTGGGGAGGTATTTGGTCAAATTTGAACTAGTTGTTGATGTTAGGGTTCTTAACTTGGCTCAATCGATTCTCCTTCTCTGTGTTGAATTAAACCACAAATCATACACTAATACAAAGCTCACATCACGAGCTTTGTATAGACACTAAAATCGTGAGGTTTGAGTGACTGTGGTGGAAGAATTGGAGCTTGGAAGTGGAGCTATTTTCTGTCAAGCCATTCTCTGGAGCTTACCTGGAACCTTGATTTTGGTAAGCTTCCGTGTTCATTGAGTCCCAAATTCGATTTCTCTAGTTAGTTTGTGTTGCACAGAGTCTAGAAAAACTAAATTCCCCAATTCTTATCTCTGTTTCATGTGTGAACCAATTCAATCTTGGTGCTGCACTCAAAACTGTCTTGCATGTGGTGCTCAAAGTCATATCTGGTGTTGGAGAGCTTTTTCTTTGGAATCCTCTGTTGGTACACGTCTGAGAGGTAAGGGGAAGTTGTTTTATGCACTAGATAGAGTTTAAATTTCATTATTTTCATTAGAGAGCCACCAAGAGGCTCTAAGGGCTTAGATTGAATAGGAACTTTGGTTTGGAGACCAATTCATGCTTTATGGTTGTTGTGAGCAAGTTTCATATGATGCATGCAAGCTGTAATGAACACTATTTCATGAGTTTGTTGATTATTTTGCAATTTGAGGTGTTAAGTTGTTAAATTGTATGTTTTATGCATTAACAATCGATTCTCTGTCAAATCTGTAATTTGATATGTGATAAGTGTTGTAACATGATCAATATATGGTATATGAACTGTTTTGATCATTGGTTTGGGTTAGAAATGTTTAGAAATGAAAATGGTATGTAAAAACTAAGTTTTCAGTCTGTTCTGTCTGATAATACTCGAGTAGATGGCTCGATACTCGAGTATTTCGTGATGCACCAGTGTGGATTTTGGCGCACGACTCGATTATCTGGCTTGGGACTCGAGTATTAACGGATGCAACAAGAGTCAAGTTTAATGAACGACTCGAGTAATGCATGAACTACTCGAGTATTCTGGGTTGGTGAATGACTCGAGTATCACATGAACTACTCGAGTATTTTCTTAGAAATCTGAAACATAATTTTCTGAAAGGATATGAACAACTCGAGTATAATTATGAACTACTCGAGTAAAACTGGAAACTGATGAACTACTCGAGTACTATGAAGAACACTCGTGTATTTTAGCCAGAAACATAAAAATACCTTTTCAATTCTAAGTCATTTTGTTAACATTTAAGAGATAACAAACCAAGTGATCCTGGACTTAAAAAGAAATTGATTGACGTTATGATGTTCTCATTTGAGTAATGATACATTGCTCGGGAGGCACGTAAGGTATTACTAAAAGAATAAAACATCAATCAATTCTTTTTTTAACTAAGTTAATGCATCCATTTTGGAGTTTGGATGGTAGGTCGTTTATCATGTTTTGGTAACATGTGGAGGGCCTCTGGGAGTGCCAATTACGCTCTCTTGATGACACGTTGACTATGTGGTCGGCTTAGTGGATGCCAATATGGTTATACCGTTTGGATGACGGTCCATTTGGATGACGGGATGTGCTCGGGTGGCACGGATTCCAAGCTTGTCGTGTACATTCTTGGTGAATGTACGAAATGTTGTATACCTAGGAATACAACGCACTGATGAGTGCTGGGTTGTCAAGGATGGACGTCAGAGAGTGATATAGATTGATGGAGATAGGCTTGAGAGCTAAATTCATGCATCATGCCACTCATTTAAATTAAGTGTGATAAATGAAACAAGTATGAGCATCCTACTTGCATTCAATAACTGCTAAGTGCTAAATGTGATGGTTGTTTATTGTTGCATAACTTTACGTTTATATTGTTTACATATTTATACTCTGTTGATTATGTGTATAGAATTGCTTACCCCTATGCCCTTGTAGGTGATGTCTCGCTACATCGCTTGCATCGAGATCCGGCCACTTCCTAGTGGCATATGGATCTACGAGGACCATTGCACGGTGTTCGAGGGAGAGGTAGAGGTCACCTTGTACCACCCGAACCCGCTGATTCGATTTCGTCCTCGTAGGTTTAGGATTCCCATCATATACACTATGCACGTACCACCTTTTTACACATATCATGGACCACCTCCCACACGACCAGCTCGCTCATACCACAGTTTTCGTTTTCAACCTACCCGCTCGCACCCATTTTCTTATAGAGTCGTCCGCGATGAGACTCCCCCTTCTGATTCGAGGAGCCCAGTCAGGGTTACACCATCTCCTGACCCTGTACCCAATGGTGGGGTACGCTCTCCATCGGATGAGATCGAGGAGGACCCCGTGGAGGATGAGAGCGGAGGCGAGCCTGTCGTTCTTTCTACTGGGAGTGATTGAAGGGACGATGATCCCTAGGTATGTGCATATGGTACATGATGAGGATCAGGGGATCCGGTGTGGGGATGTCGAGGAGGAGATTCTGCTGCTGCTGCTGATGATGATGATGATGTTACCTTTTGCTTCTTGGAGACTGCTACTACTATCACTACTACTGATGCTGCCAGATCTATGTGACCACCTCTAGAGTCTATATTTTTGAGATGTGTATATTGTAGATATACTTTTCAGTACTCTAGGGATTATGGTTTTATTTTGAGCATAGATCTTTATGGACTTGTGTATAGACCTTGGAGACTTATGCTGGGACTATGTATCACCTGACTTTTTATATATATGTATATAAAATCTATGTTATATTTCTATTAGTTGCATAGTCCTATAATTTCCGCTTACTCTGATTTACTCTTTTTAAAGAGCTCGGCTACGAAAAGGATTAGATGGTATCAGTTTTACAAAACAAAAGAAAGGATAGCTTCATTTACTTTCTATCATATAAATAAGATTTCAAATACGAATGCTATCCCGCTCGTGAAAAGGTTTTAGAGATTGCCGAATTCAATACAACTGATTTGAAATGATTTAGAATTTCTTCTCCAAGAATTCCAAGTTTTGGTTTGTGCACCCGCTTAAAAAGAGAAATTTTGATTTTCATAATTTCTATACAATAACAAGTCCATATGAATTCCAAGTAATACTTATTTATTGTAATATTTACAAAGAAGGGAAAAGGGTGTCACATGATACGTGTTTAATGTATGATTGCGTGAATTTAATTCCTTGAAATATTTGAATTATTATGTGAATTAGTGATTATATGTTCTAAATTAGGATTGATTAGGAAATAAAAAGATAATGCATGAGTGTATATATGTGTATGTGTATATGTGTGTGGCGTGTGTATGTATGTATGTACAAGTTTAGAAGTTTTATTTTTGGGCAAGGAACCAAATAGGATTAAGTTAGAACCATGGAGTGACCAAGTTAGTAGAAACCCTAACTAGGAGCCAAAGAGTAACTAAACCTAAAGAAACTTAGTTCCTTAATTCACTCCTCATTGTCCCCTTAGAATTGATAAACATCACCCATGCAACTTATTGAGTTGCCAAAATTACCCCTTCATGTGCACCCTTGACCGAATTTCTTTGAGGACAAGAGAGGAAAATTTCATGCCTTTGTGTTTGGTTATATAACTTTGCCTATATATATAGCCAAAGGGGTGAAGTGTTGGCCACTTCATTTCTTCATTTCCACCTTTCATTCTCTTTCATTCTTTCCAAACACATTTGTTGAGAGCACAAAATCAAGCTCTCAACACACACACACATAGAAAAAGAGGAAGCCATGAGTGAGAAAGAGAAGAAGAAGAGGAGATCAACCCCAAAACCTAGAATTTTCCTTGAAGATCCAAGACAATAGAAGCTAGAGGATCAACCCTTTTTGGTGGGTAGTTCGAATAAGCATGAAGAATTGTAGTAGCATAGATTTTCTCTTTGATTTTGTAATTTTCCTTTCTTTCCTTCTTTTGCATGTTCTATTTATGTTTGATCATGAACTTCAAAGACTCAAAGCAACTTGCAAACTTCTAACTAACGGATTCTATAACTCGTTTAAGGTCTTCATGAAAGATCTTAAAGTTTTTCAACATAAATCTTAAAGATCTAAAAAGTTTTGAGATTTTTGTAAAATTTAAAGTGTATCTCTTTACATGTTAATTTCTCAATGCTTGAAGGAACTTGTAAACGTCTAATCAACGGACGTCATAACTCGTTTAAAGTTTTCATAAGATATCCTAAAGCTTTTCAAACTAAATCTTCAAGATCTAAAAAGGTTGTTGAGATTTTTGTAAAGTTTAAAGTAAATCTTTTTGCATGTTGGAAATTTTCTTTCTTAAACCGTGATTTAAAAATGTGTTTAAGAGTTTATTTGATAAAAAAATGTGAGATCTAAACTTGGTTAATAATAAAGTTAAAATCTTGAGTATTACATGTTAATGATGATGATTTTGGGTGTCTTGAGTGCATGCATGTGTTGATTTTATTTTAATCTTGAATTTCTAAGACTAAATGAACTCATAAAATACTAGATCTCAAACTAGGTGATTCGGCCATGACCTAAAGATTGAGTTTTGTTGCTTTTTAATTTGATCTAAGTGATTGTATGTTGACCTCATGTTTAGAAAATTGATTTGAGTGGTTGAAAGTGCTTGATTCCTACTTGATCTTGATAAAGTCTTGATCTTGGTGTTAATCTTTAACTTGTTTTTGAAAAAGTTTGATCTTTGGTGCATGCATGTCATTTTTAAGTAAAAGATTTAATCTTCTTTGAGAACCATCACGGTTTCACCAAGAAATTAAGGAAACAAGTTTTTTTGGAAAATGACCTTTTAACTTAATTTATGTTTTGTGTTCTTGCATGTTAAAGATTTGAAATTTAATCTTGATTTGTAATGATGAGCATTCGGCCTAAGCATTAAACCAAGAGATCATGTTTTGTTTTCATGAAAAAGATCCATGCATGTTAATTTGTTTTTATTTGAGAATCTTGTGTTTTTACATGTTGAAAAAGTGAACCAAAAACCTTATTCTTGTCAAAATGAGGTTCGGCCATGCATGCTAGCTTGACTAGGGTTCTTTTTCAATGAAAGGACATAAAAGAAATATGTATGTTTTGAGAAATCATGCTAAAATGAATTGTTTGAAATTGTGTTGTGAATATTCACTTTCTAATCGGTTTTTGATTTAAAAATAAAGGGGATAAATGAATTAAATGATTTTGGAAAAAATTTTGTATTTAAATGGTATTTGTGTGTGTATTCGGTTAAGAGAAAAAGTGTAACACCCCAAAATTTTAATCCCCGATTAATGAAATATTAATTATAAAGTTTATTATAATTAATTATTTCTATTTTTAATCTTTGATCAAAACTTGAGTTTATATTGTTAAAATTCATTTTTGGTAATTATTTTATGCATAAATAAATATTTTGCATATTAGTCCCTGGGTTGGGACCTAGAGGTAATTATAGGAAAGATTTTGGAGGGAAAGTAAATAAAATAATTATTTTTCAAAAATTGGGCAAAATACTCGAGTATTGTTCGGAAAACTCGAGTATTCTAGACAGAGTTGCACGAGTTAGTGCGTTTGGTGAGTCATCACCAACGATTCCCTCTCCACGACACGAATACACCATCCCCAACACCTCAATGCATTTGTGTCGCTGTGCACGATCCTCCAAACCCAGTATTTAAGCTCGAAACCGATTGAAGAGCAACCATTTTGCCAATTTGTTGATGAGTTTGTGAGTTAGGGTTCTAAAATCGTTCCCTTCGATTCTCCCTGTGTGCTTAGAATCAAGTAACAAATAATACACCAATACAAACCTCACATCACGAGCTTTGTATAGATATCAAGTTTGTGAGCTAAGAGTGAGTGTGGTGAAAGAATCAAGGCTTGGAAGGGGAAGCTGTTCTGTCAAGCCTTTGTCTGAGCTCACTTTGATTCCAATTTTTGGTAAGCTCACGAGTCTTTTGAGTCTCAATTCGATTTCTTTAGATGGTATGTGATGCATAGAGTCTAGAAAAACTAAATTCCCCAATTCTTATCTCTGTTTCATGTGTGAATCAATTCAATCTTGGTGCTGCACTCAAAACTGTCTTGCATGTGGTGCTCAAAGACATTTCTAGTGTTGGAGAGCCTTTTCTTTGGAATCCTCTGTTGCTACACGTCTGAGAGGTAAGGAGAAGTTGTTTTATGCACTATTAGTTTGAATTTCATTATTTTCATTAGAGAGCCACCAAGAGGCTCTAAGGGCTTAGATTTAATAGGAACTTTGGTTTGGAGACCAATTCATGCTCTATGGTTGTTGTGAGCAAGTTTCTCATGATGCATGCAAGCTGTAATGAACACTATTTTATGAGTTTGTTGATTAATTTGCAATTTGAGGTGTTAAGTTGTTAAATTGTATGTTTTATGCATTAACAATCGATTCTCTGTCAAAACTGTAATTTGATATGTGATAAGTGTTGTAACATGTTCAGTATATGGTATGTGAACTGTTTTGATCATTGGTTTGGGTTAGAAATGTTTAGAAATGAAAATGGCATGTAAAAACTAAGTTTTCAGTATGTTTTGTCTGATAATACTCGAGTAGATGGCTCGATACTCGAGTATTTCGTGATGCACCTGTGTGGATTTTGGCGCACAACTCGAGTATCTGGCTTGGGACTCGAGTATTAACAGATGCAACAAGAGTCAAGTTTGATGAACGACTCGAGTAATGCATGAACTACTCGAGTATTCTTGGTTGGTGAATGACTCGAGTATCTCATGAACTACTCGAGTATTTTCTTAAAAATCTGAAACCTAACTTTCTGGAAAGATATGAACAACTCGAGTATAATAATGAACTACTCGACTAAAACTGGAAACTGATGAACTACTCGAGTGTTATGAAAAATACTCGAGTATTTTAATCAGAAACTTAAAAATACCATTTTCAATTCTAAGTCATTTTGTTAACACTTAAAGGACAATAAACCAAGTGATCCTGGACTTAAAAAGAAATTGATTGATGTTATGATGTTTTCATTTGAGTAATGATACGTTGCTCGGAAGGCACGTAAGGTATTAATAAAAGAATAAAACGTCAATCAATTCCTTTTTAACTAAGTTAATGCATCCATTTTGGAGTTTGGATGGTAGGTCGTTTAACATATTTTGGTAACATGTGGAGGGCCTCAGGGAGTGCCAATTCGCTTGCTTGATGACACGTTGAAGACGTGGTCGGCTTAGTGGATGTCGATATGGTTACACCATTTGGATGACAGTCCGTTTGGATGACGGGATGTGCTCGGGTGGCACGGATTCCAAGCTTGTCGTGTACATTCTTGGTGAATGTACGAAATGTTGTATACCTAGGAATACAACGCACTGTTGAGTGCTGGGTTGTCAGGGATGGACGTCAGAGAGTGACATAGATTGATGGAGATAGGCTTGAGAGCTAAATTCATACATCATGCCACTCATTTAAATTAAGTGTGATAAATGAAAAAGTATGAGCATATTATTTGCATCTTATTCCTGCTAAGTGCTAAATGTGTTTGTTATTTATTGTTGCATGTTTATACATTTACATTATTCATGCATTTCTGCTCTATTGATTATATGTATAGAATTGCTTACCCCTATGCCCTTGTAGGTGATGTCTCGCTACATCGCTTGCATCGAGATCCGGCCACTTCCTAGTGGCACATGGATCTATGAGGACCATCGCGCGGTGTTCGAGGGAGAGGTAGAGATTACCTTCTACCACCCGAACCCGTTGATTCGATTTCGTCCTCGTAGATTTAGGATTCCCATCATATACACTATGCACGTACCGCCGTTTTACACATACCATGGACCACCTCCCACACGGCCAGCTCGCTCTTATCACAGTTTTCGTTTTAGACCTACCCGCTCACACCCATTTTCTTCTAGAGTCGTCCGCGAGGAGACTCCCCCTTCTGATCCGAGGAGCCCAGTTAGGGTCACACCATCTCCTGACCCTGTACTCAGTGGTGGGGTACGCTCTCCATCGGATGTGATCGAGGAGGACCCCGTGGAGGACGAGAGTGGAGGCGAGCCTGTCGTTCATTCTACTGGGAGTGACTGGTGGAACGATGATCCCTAGGTATGTGCATATGGTACATGATGAGGATCAGGGGATCCGGTGTGGGGATGTTGTGGATGTTGGAAACCAACAAGCGGGCTAAGCAAATACTAGAGGGGGGTGAATAGTATTTTGAAGCACTAATACCAAATATTTCGATTGATAATTGAAGAATGGAGCTAAGACTGAATTTTCTGGAATCAGACACAAAAGACTCGAGTCTTTTGTGAAATACTCGAGTTTTTCAGTGATGAACAACTCGAGTCTTTTATGAAATACTCGAGTTTTTCCTATCAGATAGCAGAAAAACCAGAAACGAAAATTCAGCAATTTAACTCAAATCAATTCAATAATAAACAGGAACTTATCCAACAGAATAGCAAGCAATCTAAATAACTTTTAAACACAAAGATTCCTTGAACTTGCTACCTAATTGTATAAATCCTAATTGATTGAAATGACTTAAGTCTATTGAGCTAGAAAGTAGATTAAAAGCAATAAACCAACACTCAAGCAATTTTATCCTGGTTCACTCCAACAATGAGCTACATCCAGTCCTCCTAATCACTTAGGAGTTTCTACTAATAATCAAATTGTTAGAAATTACAAAGGATTGCTTGAGAATGGCCTCACTCAACCTAACCCTTTCAAGAGTGTACCAAACTCTTGATTTCTACCCCAATTTGATTCCGGTGATTGAAGAACTCTTCACAAAGCTTCCTTGAACTCCCTTCAAGAAACTCCACCGGGCTAGGAACCTCCTAGTCTTGTGCTTGAGAACCTCTCAAGACTTCCAACACCCTAAGCCACTTAGGGTTTGCTTGGGAACAATCCAAGACTTTGAATAATCAAGCTTTTTGTATGTGTATTACTAATATCACAATGGATTAGCACAAATAAGCACAGCTCAATGTAAGAATTGAGGCCTAAAAACTCAACTCGGAATAAAATGACAATATGAGTGAGAAGTTGAGATTTTTGGGAATTAACACTTGAGAAGAGGAAATTAAGAAAGCTTGAATCAATGATGTGTTGTTGTCTTGTTTGTTCTTGCACAAATTCAAAGAGAAATTTTACAATAAGGTTCTGAATACTCTCTTGGGGTTGGATGAGACTCAAATGCCCTCAATTGAGTTTTTGAGTCTCTCCAACGTTCATTTTTGCTGACTGGACAAAAATACTCGAGTCTTTTGGTAAATACTCGAGTCTTTTTGGTCGGTCACGAGTGAATTGGTGCACGAACAAGACTAACGGTCATAATTGCTGACCTGGCACAAATACTCGAGTTTTTCTATAAATACTCGAGTATATACTCGAGTCTTTATCAAAATACTCGAGTATTTTGATCAGATATGGGAAAAATTATTTTTCAATTTTATTTTTCCTCTCAAGTATTAATTTTTGGTCAATCTCAACTTAATAAACATATAAAAATTTATTCCTAGAAGAGACTAACTATTTCTACCCACTCTCAACCACTCTCAACATAAATTAGAAATTTACAATTAATATTTGATTGAGAATGATTGGGCACTTGTCTTCTTTTCTTGACTTCTTGTTGATGTTGATGTTGCAATATCTTCAAGGCATGATTTGTTAATTATTTTGTCATCATCAAAACATAATCCACATAATTAGGAGCATTGAATTCACAATCTCCCCCTTTTTGGTGATGACAAAATAATTAACACTTGATCCATTTGTTAAGCTTGATCCACTTGGAGATGCAACTCCCCCTCACTATATGATACTTTTCACCTATCTAAAAATTCAGCTTGAGCAAGATGTTATGACAATTTAATTTTAGCACCAAGCCTAAGGTATTAGAGAATTTAACAATTATCAGAGTATATACCATAATTAGAGATTTTAGGTGCAACAATATCAAGAAAAGACAAGTGTAATATCTCTCCCCCTTTTTGTCATACGCCAAAAAGATGTAACAATTTAGAAAAAGATCAAGGGAGGAGAGGTGCAGAATCGGAAAACCCCATAACCAACTATGCAAAAAAAATAGACTTAATAATAAATATAAAGAGCTCCCCCTGAAGCTTTGCACAAACATCATAATGAAAACCAAATTCATTAACATAAAAACATCATAAAAGGTCCAAATCAAAGGTGCAATAATAAACCCAAAGTCTCAAAACACCAAGTTCTCAAAATACAGAAAATGTAACAAAGACCAATATGATAAAGACAGAATGAAAACTAAGATAGACTGCAAAGGTCAACATCATCAAAACATCGAAGGAGCTGGATCATTTGGAGGAGGATAAAATCGAGAGAAGGCCGCCATCATCTCATCAAACCGGCGGTGCATCTCCCCTGACTGCTGGTCCAGGCGGGCATTAATCTGGGCCGAGTGCTGATCCAAATGAGAATAAAACATGGCAGACTCTGCACTCATCCTAGTGTCTAAGCTAACAAAATCATCACGCTGGCTGTCCAAAGCATGCACAAGGGAGTCCATTCTCCCATCTAAAGTGTCCAGACGTGTGATCACATTCTCTCTCCAGCCCGAGTTGTCAAACCCAGATTGAGATCCAGCGAAGTCATCAAAGTTAATCTGATCAATAGGATCCCCTTCTTCAGCCTGGGCAAATGCAGCAGCTTCCTCTTCCATCTGATGGGCATCCATCCCTTGTTGAGCTGCCACATTTGCAACCCTCTCTAGCTCAGCAATATCAGATCGGTACAAGTATTGACCAGAGGGTTCATGGAATGCCATGTCCTGGTGACTCAAGGTGCCTTTGTTGAGGCAATGCTGGTTCACATGAAGAGTCTTTTTCTCTTCATTGCGTGGGATAGGCACCTTGAAGTAACTCAACAGATAACAAACATGCATGGCATAGGGCAGGGTTTTTGGGTGTTTAGACTTAGCAGCAAGGAGCATTCTATCCAAAATTATGCGACTCCAGTTCAGCTTCTCATTGTTCAGGATGGCACTAAGAAGCCTAAGTTCATTGTTTGTGGGTTTGGCATAATTGGGTGAGGTTTGAGGCACTAATTGATGACAAACAATATAATGCAACACCCTAGATTGGACAGTCATGTATGAGGAATGCTTAACTCCTTCGGTCCATACACGACCGGGGCGCAAACAACTTTGAAAAATGCCATCCGCATCGGCCTTTAGAGAAATGTCCCCGTGACGGGTTGTCCCAAAAGCTACAAAGAGGTCCTTAGTGCTAATTTTAAAACGAACACCCTCAACCATTGTTTCTATGACATTGTCCTTTAGCCTAAGGTTTGCATAGAATGTTCTAACTAACCTAGGATATATAGGTCCATGAAATTCCAGAAATTGAATCAGTTTCTGATATCTAAGGTTAGTAACAAAATGGAAACCCTTACTCTCAAGGAAAGTACTATTGATCCATGTGATTACTCCGAATTCTCTGGTGGCAAAGCCTTCCATCCTTTCCAATCGTTCATCCTCTTGATAGTAGTCGGAAATTTACTCCTCGGAAGAGGAGTCAGCAATCCTTACTCTCTTTCCTTTGCCAGATGATGAAGCCATAGAGGAATTGATGAAAATTGAAGTTTTGGAAAGTTAGGGTTTGAAAAGGGGGTGACGGATTTGAGGTTGAAAAGAGTTGAAATTCGTTGAAATAATGGTAGAAAAGTGATTAGAGGATGTAAAACTAGTAAGATTTGGCAAAAATTTGAGTAAAAACGGAGTTTTGAGGAGAGAGATATGAGAAAACCGAGAGAGAAGAGAAAGGGGTTCGTGAAACTCGAGTTTGTGGGGGCTGGAGTATATATAAACTCGCCAAAATACTCGAGTATATTCAACAATACTCGAGTTGTTCGTTGAAAAATACTCGAGTGTTTGAGAATATACTCGAGTCGTTCATGACTCAGCCCAGATTTCCCCAGAAAACTCGAGTGAAAACGTAAAAACTCGAGTTTGGTCCGAAAGTTCAAATTTCAGGGAAAGGCAAAATAATCGAGTTTTTGGAAAATACTCGAGTTTGGTCTGAAAGTTCAAAAATTGGGGGTTTCGAAAGACTCGAGTGTTTTGAAAAACACTCGAGTAATTTAATAAAGACTCGAGTGTTTGGAGAAAAACTCGAGTATTTTTCTCAGACCCTGATTAAAAACTTTTTCAATTTAAAACTGATTTAATTTTGAATTAAAATACTCGAGTGTTTTTGGAAAAACTCGAGTATTTTGACAGAACAGAAAGTAAAAACTCAGTTTCAAAAGACCAAACACAAATCAAACACAAATGCTTCACTACCAACTTGGAATACAGTACAGAATCACACACAATTAACATATACAATTTCAAATATCATCAAGGACAATTTAACTAAGAATCAATAACACATTAGAGTAAGACTAATATGGTGATTTTCCAAAAATGACACACAATGCAATTAGCCTATATTAGCTTCATCTAAAATACCAAGTTCTCTCCTAATATGATAAAAGGTGTCCCTTGGTAGAGGTTTTGTAAAAATGTCGGCTAATTGATTTGTGGTACTAACAAATTCAATTGTGCAATCACCCTTTTGTACATGATCTCTTAAAAAATGATGTCTTATTTCAATGTGTTTAGTTCTTGAGTGATACACCGGATTCTTAGTCAAATTGATTGCACTCGTGTTATCGCATCTAATCGGAATATTTTCAAGTTTCAAACCAAAATCCGATAATTGTTGTTTCATCCATAACAGTTGAGCACAACAACTACCGGCTGCGATATATTCCGCTTCGGCGGTAGAAAGAGCGACACAAGCTTGCTTTTTAGAAAACCATGACACCAATGAACTTCCCAAGAAATGGCAAGTACCACTGGTGCTTTTGCGATCAAGCTTGCATCCGGCGAAGTCGGAATCCGAGTAACCAACTAAACAAAGATTGGCATCAGCAGGATACCATAAACCAGTGTTAATTGTTCCTTTTAGATACTTAAATATATGTTTAACTGCGGATAGGTGAGATTCTTTAGTATTAGCTTGAAATCTAGCACACATGCATACACTAAACATAATATCCGGTCTAGATGCAGTGAGATATAGGAGACTACCTATCATACCCCTATACTTACTAACATCAACCGGTGTACCTTGTTCATCCTTGTCTAGGTAGCATGATGTGCTCATTGGAGTGTAGGCTTCCTTGCACTTGTCCAATCCGAATTTCTCAAGGAGCTCTTTGCAATATTTCCCTTGATGCACAAATATCCCCTCCTTAACTTGCTTTATTTGTAAGCCTAGGAAGAACTTGAGTTCTCCCATCATTGACATTTCAAATTCCTTTTTCATCAAATTTGAAAACTTTCTACAAAGAGACACGTTAGTAGCACCGAAAATGATATCATCAACATAGATTTGTACTAACAAAATGTCATCCTTGGTTTTATAAATAAATAGTGTATTATCAACCTTCCCTCTTTGAAACTTGTTTTCTAATAGGAAGGAACTCAATCGATCATACCAAGCTCTAGGAGCTTGTTTCAATCCATAGAGTGCCTTTTTCAATTTATAAACATGGTTTGGAAATTCACTATTTTCAAAACCGGGGGGTTGTTTGACATACACTTCTTCATTTATAAACCCATTCAAGAAAGCACTTTTAACATCCATTTGATATAAAGTGAATTTCATGATTGAAGCATAAGCAAGTAAAATTCGGATTGCTTCAAGACGTGCAACCGGAGCAAAGGTCTCATCATAATCGATACCTTCCTCTTGGTTGTACCCTTGAGCTACTAGTCTAGCTTTGTTTAATATAATCAACCCGGATTCATCAAGTTTGTTTCTATAAATCCATTTAGTACAAATTATGGTATGATCATCGGGTTTAGGGACTAGATCCCAAACTTCATTTCTTTCAAATTGGTTTAATTCTTCTTGCATAGCAAGAACCCAATGATCATCCTCAATGGCCTTTTTAATTGAATCGGGTTCAATTTGAGAAACAAATGAGACATAGTGGCAAATGTTTTGAATAGACCTACGAGTAAGTACTCCCTTTGACATTTCTCCTATGACTTTGTCTATAGGATGAGCCTTGACCGATTTCCAAGTTGGAGGAAGTTCTTCCCTTACTTCTCCTTCATCAACTTTTGAATTCTCTCTCTCTTTTTCTTCTTTTGAAAAGACAATGCCATCTTCACTAGCATCACATAAAACACTATCTTCTTTTGAAGACTCATTAAAAACCACATGAATTGATTCCTCAATAGTTAAAGTTCTTTTATTGAAAATTCTATAAGCTTTACTATGAGAAGAATAGCCTAAAAATATGCCTTCATCGGATTTGGAATCAAACTTGCCAATGTGTTCTTTTCCATTATTTAAAACATAAACTTGGCATCCGAAGACATGAAAATGAGATATATTTGGCTTTCTTCCCTTGTAAAGTTCATAGGGGGTTTTATCCAAAGAGGGCCTTATCAAAATACGATTTAAAACATAACAAGCCGTATTGACGGCATCGGCCCAAAAATATTGAGGTACTTGAGAATCATTTAACATGGTTCTAGCAAGTTCCTCTAGCACCCTATTTTTCCGCTCTACCACTCCGTTTTGTTCCGGAGTCCTTGGTGCGGAGAATTGATGCTCAATACCATTTTTAGCACAAAATCTATCAAATTTGTGGTTTTCGAATTCACCACCATGATCGGTTCGAATAATAATTACTTTTTGATTTACTTGGTTTTGCAAAAGTTTGACATGATGTTTAAAAGATTTGTAGGTCTCACTCTTAGTAGTTAAAAATAAAGTCCAAGTAAACCTAGAGAAGTCATCAACAATCACCAATGCATAATAGTTGCCACCAAAGCTTTTTATTTGTGATGGTCCAAACAAGTCCATATGAAGCATTTCTAATGGCCTTGATGTGGACATAACCATTTTTGATCCAAAGGTGTTTTTAGTTTGTTTACATTTCTTGCAAGGGGAACAAACACCTTCAATAGAAAAATTTAGCTTTGGTAAACCAACTACTAGATCTTTAGATTGAATTTTCTTCAATTGGTTTACATTTATATGAGCGGTCCTACGATGCCATAACCAAGTGTCATTTTCTTTGCTCACTAAACAAGTAGAGACCAAAGAAGTGACTTTGTTCAAATCAACTAAGTAAGTATTATTTGACCTTCTACCAACAAATTTGATTGATTCATCTTTGTCACTTTTAATGAGGCAATGGGTAGAGGTAAAAACTACATGATTGCCAATATCACATAATTGGCTTATGCTCAAGAGATTATGTTCTAATCCTTGAACATAGAGCACATTATCAATAATCAAGTTTGAAGAGTTTCCGATTTTACCAATACCAAGGATTTTGCCTTTGTTGTTGTCCCCATAAGTGACATAACCCTTTTCCTTTGGAGTAAGCTCAATGAAGTGCCGCTTATCTCCCGTCATGTGCTTCGAACATTCACTATCAAGATACCACAATTGTTTTCCCGTTCGAAGGCACACCTACAATATGAAATCACTTGTTCACTTTGGGTACCCAAACAATGTTGGGTCCCTTAGGGTTAGTGTTGGGACTTTCTCCCTTCTTAATCCACATATAAGTGCCCTTTTTCATTTCAAACTTCTTAATGTGGCACTCAATGTTGATATGTCCAACTTTTCCACAATAAGTACAAGTTGGTCTCTTTGATGAATTTTTCTTAGAAAATGTTCCAACCACCTTGTACTTTTTGTCCTTTTTATGAACATATCCTAAACCGGTTTTGTTGTGATTATGTCTTTGAGAGTTCAACAACCGGTTGAGGTTTCTATCACTATGTGAGATTGTGAGTTTGTTTTTCAACTCTTTCACTTCTTTTTCAAGATCATCACATCTCTCACATGAAGTGATAATTTCCTCATGATTTGCACAATCACTTTGATGACTAGAATTAATAAGTTCCAAGGATTCATTTTGAAGTTTCAACTCATTTATAGATTTTTGCAATTCATCAATTTCATGTTGAAACTCCAAAATTTTCTTTCCTTTTTCCTTATTAATTTTAGCAAGCCTTTTAAATTGAATTAACATTTCATTGTAAGCTTCTTGCAAATCATCATATGAAATGGAGTTTGAAGATGAACAAGAAGAGCTAGAGGTTACCTCATCATCACTTTCACTCATGCCATGATTAGCTCTTGATGAGGACTCATGATTGTTCCTGGCCATGAGACAAAGGTTTGCATTTTCATCACCGGAGCTACTTGAAGATGATTCATTGCTCTTCTCCGGTGCATCCCAAACAATGTATGCACGCTTCCCTTTGGTCTCTTGGGTCTTCTTGTCATTCTTCTTCAAGAATGTGGCACATTCCATTCTTATGTGACCAACCCCACCACATTCATGACACTTAACTCCATCGTTGGTACTCTTTTCTCTTTGTTTGGAGTCTTTGGTTCTCTTGAAATTGGATGAAGATCCACCTTTCTTCCCTTTGAAGAATTTGTTGAATCTTTTCACAAACATCCCAAATTCTTCTTGATTTGGTTCACCATCGGAATCTCCACTTGTAGAGCATTCTTCAACTTCTTTTATAGCTTTGGTTGAAGCTTTGAGTGCTATGCTCTTTTTCTTTTTGTCCGATTCCTCATGCATCCCAAGTCTTGTAAGCTCCATCTCATGCTCTTGGAGTTTGCCAAACAAAGTGGCTAAGTCCATGCTATTTATGTGTCTTGATTCCTTGATGGCGGTTACCTTGGGTTGCCAACTCCTATCAAGACATCTTAGAATTTTGTTAGTAGTTTCACCATTGCGAAATACTTTTCCCAAGGAAATCAAATGATTAACAATGTGAGAGAATCGCTTTTGCAAGTCACTAATGGTTTCATTTGGCAACATGTGGAACAATTCATATTCGTGAGTTAGAGAATTCAATCTTGCATCTCTAACCTCACTTGTTCCCTCATGTGTGACTTGCAAAGTATCCCACATTTCTTTTGCCGATTTACATTGGGAAACTCTATAAAATTCATCATGGGATAGAGCCGAAAAGATGATGTTTTTACCTTTTAAATCAATGAGACTTTTCTCTTTTCATCATCATTCCAACTACTCCTTGGAATTTCAACAATTTCATCATTTATTTTCTTTTTGGGAATGAAAGGACCATTTTCAATTGCATCCCAAATATCCATATCAATTGCTTCAATAAAAACTTTCATGCGAGTTTTCCAATAAACATATCCTTCACCATTAAATAGTGGAGGACGGTTTATTGAAGCTCCTTCTCCACCAAAGTTATTGCTAGAGCCCATTAAGTTTCCAAAAGGATCTTTTTCGAAAAAGTTGTTACACTCGATCTTTCGACCGAGCTCTGATACCACTTGTTGGAAACCAACAAGCGGGCTAAGCAAATACTAGAGGGGGGTGAATAGTATTTTGAAGCACTAATACCAAATATTTCGATTGATAATTTAAGAATGGAGCTAAGACTGAATTTTCTGGAATCAGACACAAAAGACTCGAGTCTTTTGTGAAATACTCGAGTTTTTCAGTGATGAACAACTCGAGTCTTTTATGAAATACTCGAGTTTTTCCTATCAGATAGCAGAAAAACCAGAAACGAAAATTCAGCAATTTAACTCAAATCAATTCAATAATAAACAGGAACTTATCCAACAGAATAGCAAGCAATCTAAATAACTTTTAAACACAAAGATTCCTTGAACTTGCTACCTAATTGTATAAATCATAATTGATTGAAATGACTTAAGTCTATTGAGCTAGAAAGTAGATTAAAAGCAATAAACCAACACTCAAGCAATTTTATCCTGGTTCACTCCAACAATGAGCTACATCCAGTCCTCCTAATCACTTAGGAGTTTCTACTAATAATCAAATTGTTAGAAATTACAAAGGATTGCTTGAGAATGGCCTCACTCAACCTAACCCTTTCAAGAGTGTACCAAACTCTTGATTTCTACCCCAATTTGATTCCGGTGATTGAAGAAATCTTCACAAAGCTTCCTTGAACTCCCTTCAAGAAACTCCACCGGGCTAGGAACCTCCTAGTCTTGTGCTTGAGAACCTCTCAAGACTTCCAACACCCTAAGCCACTTAGGGTTTGCTTGGGAACAATCCAAGACTTTGAATAATCAAGCTTTTTGTATGTGTATTACTAATCTCACAATGGATTAGCACAAATAAGCACAGGTCAATGTAAGAATTGAGGCCTAAAAACTCAACTCGGAATAAAATGACAATATGAGTGAGAAGTTGAGCTTTTTGGGAATTAACACTTGAGAAGAGGAAATTAAGAAAGCTTGAATCAATGATGTGTTGTTGTCTTGTTTGTTCTTGCACAAATTCAAAGAGAAATTTTACAATAAGGTTCTGAATACTCTCTTGGGGTTGGATGAGACTCAAATGCCCTCAATTGAGTTTTTGAGTCTCTCCAACGTTCATTTTTGCTGACTGGACAAAAATACTCGAGTCTTTTGGTAAATACTCGAGTCTTTTTGGTCGGTCACGAGTGAATTGGTGCACGAACAAGACTAACGGTCATAATTGCTGACCTGGCACAAATACTCGAGTTTTTCTATAAATACTCGAGTATATACTCGAGTCTTTATCAAAATACTCGAGTATTTTGATCAGATATGGGAAAAATTATTTTTCAATTTTATTTTTCCTCTCAAGTATTAATTTTTGGTCAATCTCAACTTAATAAACATATAAAAATTTATTCCTAGAAGAGACTAACTATTTCTACCCACTCTCAACCACTCTCAACATAAATTAGAAATTTACAATTAATATTTGATTGAGAATGATTGGGCACTTGTCTTCTTTTCTTGACTTCTTGTTGATGTTGATGTTGCAATATCTTCAAGGCATGATTTGTTAATTATTTTGTCATCATCAAAACATAATCCACATAATTAGGAGCATTGAATTCACAGTGGAGGAGATACTGCTGCTGCTGCTGCTGATGATGATGATATTACCTTTTTCTACTTGGATATTTCTGCTACTATCACTGCTACTACTGATGCTGCCAGATCTATGTGACCACCTCTAGAGTCTATATTTTTGAGATGTACATATTGTAGATATACTATGAGTACTCTAGGGATATGGTTTTATTTTGAGCATAGATCTGTTATGGACTTGTATTATGGATCTTGGAGACATGACTTATGCTGGGACTATGTATCACCTGACTTTTTATATATATGTATATAAATCTATGTTATATTTCTATTAGTTACATAGTCCTATAATTTCCGCTTACTCTGATTTAACCTTTTAAAAGAACTCGGCTACGAAAAGGATTAGATGGTATCAGTTTTACAAAACAAAAGAAAGGATAGCTTGATTTACTCTCTATCATATAAATACGATTTCAAATACGAATGCTATCCCGCTCGTGAAAAGGTTTTAGAGATTGCCGAATTCAATACAACTGATTTGAAATGATTTAGAATTTCTTCTCCAAGAATTCCAAGTTTTGGTTTGTGCACCCACTTAAAAAGAGAAATTTTGAGTTTAATAATTTTTGTAAAATAACAATTCCATATGAATTCCAAGTAATACTTATTTATTGTAATATTTACTGGCATAGGAAAAGGGTGTCACAAAAAGGGAGAATAAATAATTTAGTTGCATGAAAGTAAAATTTATATAATAATTTTTGAAAAGGATTTAAGTTGTTTAAAGTGAGAAAAATAAAGGTGCTTGATATAAATCTTTAGTTCAATGTGGTTTGTGAATTTATGTATGCCTAAGTGTTGTTGCTGTTGTTTGAGTGATAATTAATGTTCGGAAAATACTTGCATACGTAATTAGTTTGAAACAAAAGTGTGTTACGACGTTTTTGAGTGTTTATGAAAGAGGATTTTTCAAAAGATTCCTTGCTGTCCAATAACTATTTAAAGTGGTTTCTTAAATTCAAAAATGTATTCAAGTGATTTAAAATAAATTTTTCAAAGGAAAGTTGATTTGAGAAGCCGGATTGAAAACGATGGATTTTTCGGTGTTTTCAAACATGTTTAGGGTGCTGTCCAAGATGGACCAGCAACCAAACAAAGTGGTTTAAATCATTTTATGAAACGTTTTCAAATGGTTTTAAAGCATTTAAAATGCTAGGAAATACGGGAATTGTTTTGATGAAACAATAGTGTTTTAAGTTTTTCGACTAGGAACGGAAAGTGTTTTTAAACTAAGAAAAGATTTTCTTAATACAAGTTAATAACGAAAACGTATTTTATTTAGTACGAGGAACCTTAAAGACGAGGATTGGGGCAGCCGGCAGAGACAAGGATCCGAGGAGACGGTACGCAAATAAATCGCTGGACCTCAGGTGAGAGAGAAGCTTTCCTAAGATGCCGTGGTAGTTAGGTGATTTATTAGGACGTTCCGTATCATCTCAAAGATAGGAACTAAGTGGTTCGGAGTCAGTAGTATAAGTGGCAATTGTTTGTGTTGTGTGGCCACTTATACGAAGGGGACTGTAACACCCCGATTCGACAACTTGAAAATATAATTTCTTTAATTAATATGGTGAAAATTTGGGCCAATTTTTTAATTTTTTTTAAAATAACATGGACATGAGAATCTCCAAGTTCCAAAATCTTTTATCAAAACAATTTGCAATATAAATTGGATTCCCATATCACACGTCATACTTCAAGTTCCAAACCGAGATGTTACGGAACATCGCACTTTGAAACTTGTTTTCACAAAACATTTAAAAGCCATTTCGTTTGTCTTAACCATAAAACTTAATCTTGATTATCCAATTTTTTATAAAACATAATTCGGGTGCACATGTGGATGCAGCTAATGATGTCTAAGTACCTGGTAAGGGAGTACAATACTTGAACATAGACACTATCACAATAGATCTCCGTCCAACGTAGACTCCTCCGAAGAATCGAACCATCAATCATCGAGTTCTCGAGCCGAGTTTGACCTTCTTCTCCTTCGAGACTCCCATCTCGGTCGTGTCTCCGTAGGCCATCACGTGAAGCGCCGACTCCCAATGTAATCTACTTACTCCGTCGCCTGTGGACATCATCACGGAAGTCCACAGGGAAGGGGGAAAGACAGAGAGTAAGCATTCCGAACGACGCATCGTCGACGGTGTGGGTTTACGATAGGCAAAATATTAAGACAATACAAGCATACAACATTATAGTACAACAATACAACATAGCAGGTAATTATACAGGATGTATAAGGATGCAATGCAATCGTCGCATTAACTAACACTATGTCCTCCTCTTAAGGAAACCTCTAAATCAGTTCATCTCGCAGAGTTGAATCTCTCGTCCAGTTTGTCTCACATAGTCGAAGTCTCTTTGTCCACGTATCTCGAGTCCATAGTATCAGAATTCAAGCTTTATGGTTTTGTTTTAGGTTCAGGTCTACATCTCCTTGGAATCCATCCACCTAGTCGGAAGCAATCAGGAGTACAGGATCTCTAACCACACCAGCCTTTTACGGATGGCAAAATAAATATTGTCTCGAGAAAAATAGGCACATCCAACCGTTTTCGAGCATCCCTCTCACTGATCAAGAATTAGTCAAGGAGGGTGTCAGTCATCCATCTAGTGATCGTGTGGTACTTCGTCCACACCCTTGGGTGACCAGCTCCGACCGGTTCAGCTAGGGCCCCTATGGTTTTTCCCACCTAGACAGACTTCTCAAGGCTTCTTGACGAATCACCGTCATTGCCGCCCCCTATCTTAATCATCCAGCTGAACACCACAACGGTTGTTCAGGTGTATCTTCCTCTCCACTACTTCAGGTTAGGGTTTTAAGATCGTGAAGTTATACTCGTTATCCTAACGTCGACCCATCCTAAGTCATCTCCGTCATACAGCTCCGACCATATGCGGAATGCTTCTGTGGGACTCGACCACAAAGTCCGACGGGCTCCGACCCATCTTGAATCATTTTCGGCATACGGCTCTGTCCAGTATGCAGGATATCCACAACTTGTCTGATGGGCTACAACCCATTCAGAATCAACCTCGCCATATAGCTACGACTATATGGGAATACCAATCAACGTTCTGACGGGCTACGACCCATTCAGAATCACCATCTGCATACGGCTCGGACCATATGCGGGATATCCATTAATCATCGATAGATAGGCTCCGACCTATCCCAAAACATTCACACTCAACATATGGCTACGACCATATGGAGGCTATCTCAACTCATGGTTACAACCACGTGGAACTATCTCAACATATGGCTCCGACCATATGGAAGTTATCGGTAGTTATTGCGTCCACATCCAAAGCGTCGTCATCATCATCATAGCTTCAGTTCGATCCACGTACTTGACGCATCAGCATCATCCGGTTCATCGCGCGTTCCATCCCTCAGAGTTTCGTTCTAGTCGTTGGGGAATCTCTTATAGTTTTCTAGTGCCTTTTCTATTCTCTACGTATAACGCGAGATGATGCATTATGCTCATGCAATGACAATATAACAACAATACATCTCAACATAAACAAATATATCAATCAATCAATACCACGTGATGGTATAGGTCTGAGTCTTCGTATACTATGATACAAACAATCACACAATTTATCGGGTATACTACTAGCTACAATAGACCTTTACTTCGACTTTGAGAGAGTACGGAGTGTCCTAATAGATCACCTAAATACCACGGTGTCTTAGGGAAGCTTCTCTCTCACCTCGACTCCAGCAAATACCTCGTCCGAAATCAATGCGGGTCCTCCCAACTGTCGGCTGCTCCAGCTTCCTGACTTATACGCACCTTATACTAGATAGGAGACACTAACGTTACTAGTCTATCTAAATAATCGGCATTCTTAAAATCCAAAATGCGTTTTGAAAACTCCTTTCACTTCTTGTCGGAAAATCGTAAAACTTCAAGACTTCCTCAAATCAAATCCAACTTTCACTATACTTTAAATACTTCGAAATCATTATAGAAATCAAGGATATCATTTTAAATAAATGGATCGGTTGCTGGTTTCGGATAGTAGCTCGCTCGATCCCGAAAACATCGAATAACGTCACTTTTGAAATTCAACTTTTCTTAAATCACGTAAAATTT
This sequence comes from Crotalaria pallida, assembly GCA_037953625.1. Lineage (NCBI taxonomy): Eukaryota > Viridiplantae > Streptophyta > Magnoliopsida > Fabales > Fabaceae > Crotalaria > Crotalaria pallida. Next base: position 35,127,028 of record CM075653.1, read on the forward strand.
AAAACTCACACTTAAGACCAACAAACACATTTTCAAGATTGAAAAACAATTTAAATAAATCTTGACAGCCAAGATGCAAGTCCATAAGCCACTCTTTTAGAAAATCCGAAAATACCGTAAAATTGCACTCTTCAAACGAACTTTATCCTATATTAAAAACTCAACTTTAAATCACTTTAAAAACATTTTAAAACAAGAAATACATCTTAGGAAAATTCTGGACATCATCATATGCTAAGTCCCAAGTTCATTTTTCATTATTCAAAACCAATTTAAATCCATAGAAAACTAAGTATCTTGAAAACAATCAAATAAACACCTTGATTAACAATTTTTCAATCAAATAAAGTAATGAAACATATAGGCACATATAAACTGAATCATACTCACATAAACACTTTAAATAAACAAATTGGTTGCTGGTCCATTCCGGACAACCACAACCAAGATTCGAACACACCGAAAAATCGTTATTTAATCTCTTTAATACTTCATGTTAAAATGAACATTTGAAATGATTTATTTTCAAACATAACACTTATGAAATCAAATAAGGCAGCAACTAGTAAACCCAATACTTTTTCAAATAATCAAATTCTTTTCAAGATCAATCAACTTCAGAGGATTAATTACATCATCGTAATTTGTCGAATAACTCATTTTCCTTTACTCTTTTTTTTGTCAAATAAAATTTCCCAGACACTCAAACAAATAAGTTCAATTAGAACGCATCACCTAAAAAAAACCATTTAGTGCATAACACATAGCACATTTTCAAATCATAATTTCAAACTAATAGCCTATACCAAAACACCGTAAACAATCAATCTTGCAACTCAATCATGCATAGTCTAAACATATCATCAAGCAATCATTCATTCAATTACTTCAAGTCATTATAATCATCATACAAGTCTAGTCAAGTCACAAAACAAAGCACAAAATTCATGTTTGTCAAAAACATTTAAATAAAGCTTTTGTTCAATTAAGGGAAAACACAAAAGATAAAATCTAAAACTATACCAAATTAATTTGATTTAATTCTCAAAATTTCCAGAACATACAAATATATGTTAAAGTTAATCATATAAAATTTTCAAGTCATTTGAACGATTTTAAGCTATGTTTCAAATCAAATTTTGCATAAAAAGCAAGATGGAACTGTTGCTGACCTGAGGCCAAAATGCCAAGATTAAAAATAGTGTTTCAACTCCGAATTGCATGAAATATGTATAAATCTTCCTTACACAATCAAGATCATCCCATAAAAATTTCAGATTATTTGGAGTTGTGCAAGTCATACTTTTTCAATTAAACTTGTCACTAAGTCTGGAAAATCTGAACCAAATGGTTCACTGTTTTTCAATTGGTAAAAATAACAAACCAACTCCAAATCACCTCAAATTTTACAGAGAGTCACACGACAAGTTTAAGGAGATACCATAAAAATTTCAAGCAATTTAGAGTAGTTTAGGTCAGAAAACTCGGTTTAGGTTTGTCCTCGAAAACTTATTTTTCCAAAATCGTTTTCACTAAAATGACTCCATTTCAATTAACAAACCAACTCTAAAAATCATATAAAAATTCAGGGACCATCAATTTAACCTACTTAAAACATTGTCCAAGTTTCAGAATCATCAAACACATACAAGTACCACTTATCCAAATATTTTTCACTAAAAACCTTAGATTCCCATAATTAACACCAAACAACCAAAATTCATTTAAAATGCCAAACCAATTCCAAATCCCTTCAAATTTTCCAGAATTCATTTAAATAGAATCAAGGACCACATATTAAAATTTCAAGGCAATCCAATTAGTATAACTATTCTTTCTTAAAGTTTCCTACAAGATAATCACTTATGAATCAAGATTTCAGCACTTAATCAAATGGTTCAAACCAAAACATTTTCATGATCTAAGCTTTGATTTATACTTGCATGTCATTAAAATCATAGATGCATCAACATGGATCAACAATCCTTCATACAAAATAGTTACAAAAACCGAATCAAACAAGAAAATAAAATCCTTTAAAAACCGATTTGAACACCAAGTTTTTAAACATAATCAATCTCTCATTTTCAAGCCAAGATCTTTACATGCAAGATATCAAACAAAAAGGAAATCAAACTTTCACTCACAACAACATCAAACCGTGACCAACATGAAGGAAAATCATCAAGAAAAGTTCAATCATTTCAAAGATTTTTCACATTAAGATTCAAGCATCAATTATAGCATAGTTCAAGTGTAGATCTTGACATGCATGAAGTCAAAACACTAGATCCTTGAAAAATCCTTTATGGAACTTCAAGAATTAAATTCTTTTTCAAAAACCGTTTAAGAATTTAAAAGGAAAGCTTTAAGATCATGGAAGAAAATACTTTCTTAGTAAAACTTCAAGATCAAGTTCAAAGATCAACATGCATGTTAGTGAAATCTTTAGATCTAACATAAAAACAAACATGCATCAAACTTTTTCAAGTAAAAATCAAAGTTTAGAAGGAAAACATGAAAACGAAAAAGAGTCAAAGAAAAAGGTTTAAAACTTTTAAGATCATGAAGCAAAATTCTTACTTAATCAAAAACTTTAAGGAATCAAGTCCAAATCTTTGGTTTTCTCTTTGGTTTTCTCTCCTCTCCTCACGGATCACTCACTCTTTCCTAGTCCATGGTTTTCTCCTTTTCTTTTTCACTAGCTTGGCTTGATCTTACTTAGGTGATGAAAAGTTTGGTGTTGAAGTTTGATTCCTCTTCCTCTCTTTTCTAGTTCGGCCCCTCTCTCTTTTTCTCTTTCTCACTAAGAGCTTGATGTAGCTCTTTAGTGTTGTGTTTAGTTTGGGAAAAGAAATTAAAGAAAGTATGTGTGTGTTGATGAAAGAATGAAGGAGATGAAGGGAAACTCACTCCTTCCATACGGCCTTGGTGGTGTTTGTTGATGTGTGTGGGTTTGGCTTGGGGTGATGATAGAAAGAGGAAATGATGAAGATGGATGAATGAAGGATGAAAGAGTGAAAAAGGGCTCACTCTCTTCCACACGGCTCACCCTTCTCTCTCTTATTCTTCTTTACTTTTTCCTATTTGTCATCAAGGGCTTGCATGGAGGGCTTACTTGCAACTACTTGGGGACCAAGTTACAAAACTTGGAGGCCAAATTTTGCTTCTAAGTGCTTCCTCCCTTAGGTCATGCTTAAGTCATATGGATGATGTCATTTATTTGACTTTTGGGCCATGCAACTTGGTGACCAAGTAAATGAACTTGGTGGCCAAGAAATGTCTTTAGGTATTCGGCCATAGGGTATTAGGGTAGGATTAGGTTAATTAATCTAGGTTTAGTCCACTAATCCTTGAATATTAGGGCTTAATCAAGGATTAAGGTGCAAATCAAAAACTTAATCTTTTCTAACATAGGTTTATGGAAAGCTAATTCTAGGTTAGCTCATTAACCTTGAGGGTTTAGGGTTTAAGAGAGTGATTAAGTGCTTAATCAAGGATTAAGAACTCAATTAGGGTTTAATCAAAGATTAGGACACCAATTAGGGTTTTGAGAAATGATTATAGATCAAGATAATTGGACTTTGACTTCTTTGAAGCTTGGAGTGAAAATAATTTTCCTTCTTAAAACCATAAAATCATATAAATCAATTAAGAAGACAAAATCCCAATAAAAACCTCAAGCAATATGATTCATTGAAAACTTTAGAAAATCAAGCACATAAAATCACACACAAGTAAATTAAATTTCAAAGCATAAAAACCCATCATGAAATCAAAACTCTTTTAAATCAATTTTCAAATCAATTAGGTTAAATCTATAAAAGTGCACAAAGAGATTCATTTCTTAAATGAAATCACAAATAAAATTACTCAATCATTTGCTTAAACTCTATAAAAATATTTGTTTACCAAAATTACATAAAATCAACAATTGATTACGTAATCGAATAAAATACCCATCGAAAATCGTTTGTAAAACAATATCTCAAAATTCTTATTTAATGAAAACTTATTTATCGTTGTTAGGAAAATAGGGGATGTCACACTCTCCCCAATTTAAAGATTTCTCGTCCTCGAGAAATGCTACGCGGAATTCCACGATCAAAGGATGTTGGGCCTCTGCAAGCGATTCCTTTTGCCTCTAACAATAGTCGTCGTCCTCGAGTCGCCAATTATATATCCTTCTCCGGAGGTTCTTGGGAGTAAGTCGAATTGATTACCTTCAAAAGTAATCTTATGGGCTATTCCATTATCAGATACAATGGAATACTAATGGTTTAGTTTTGTCAACAAAAATTTCAAGGGTTCAAGGGTTTTGGAACAATATTTAGAAAGAATAGCATGCTTATGCCAATCCCTACAAGGTTACTACTATTCTCATGATTTTTCTCCCCAACTTTGATGAATCATATTCCTATACACCACATCCATACAATAGCATTTGACAGAGACTAAAACCATAAAATTCCCAACATTCATCAATTCTAGTTTATCTTACCAAAACTTCCCTTCACTTTGTTCAAGCCTATCCGAATATCACCTTAAATGCTGCTGACTAAACCAAATATTCTCCCTCATCGAATTACTATAGTAACTATTATCTCTTCCTTTTCCTTAACAGCCATTAAACCTTCAAGGAAATATGCATCATCTTACTCCTTATCCTAAATAACTTATGCCTTCTAAACCTCTTTCCACTCTTTATGGCTCACCTTCGGGTTCTAAACCATCAAAAGCTCTCCGACTCCGGGATTCATCCTTTGGATCAACAATCTTAACACCTAATGACGCCCTTAATTCCACAGCTTACGGTCACCTATGTCCATTAAAATGTCAAATCTTAGTCATCTAACCCAATTCTGATCGTCTCTTAAGGGTTCTATCCATTAATTTCACCACATAACCCATTCAATTTTATGGTCCTATTATAAATTCACATCCACTCCAATCATTTTCCTACCCCAACTCGGGCTTCTCTAACTCTAAATCCTTCAGACTTGTCTTAGATATTTACCACCTTAACACTATTCATGTCATCCCTCGGGGTAGACTGCTATCGAGCTTGTACGTTCCACTATCATACTTATGGCTCTAAGGGGTACTCTTATCTTACATTGTTCCTAATACATCACCTTTGTTCACACTTACTTATCCTTCAACCTTCATAACTCATCCTTAGCAACACCTCACCGTCCACCTTATATTTCGGAAATATCTAATTGATTGGCATAAGACGTCAAGGTCGAAGATTGTCACAAAGGTTCTGAAGAAGAAAATCGTTTTGTCAAAGTTCAGGAGATTAAACTTTGGGTTCATCAGCAATCACAGTTTTGTCAAGATGTTTGACAGAACATGGTCATCTTAGAAAGACATGCCAGGCCGCCAAGGACGTTGGCCATGATCACAAGAAAAGGGTTCATGTCAAAGAGGCTTCAACAAACAAGGTCTTATGTCAGGGTTCCAGAGGTTATTGCAGACAAAAAGAATTCTTAACAAAGAGGGCTTCAACAAACAAGAGAAATTTCAGGTCACACAGAACAAGGTCTCACGATGACACTAGTCTCAGTTCTTCGTACGCACCGTAGACAAATTCCCGTCGCACTCCAGAGATAGAGAGATAGAACGATAAGGACAGAACGATCGCTCACGTAACTTCGTACTCCTATCCTCATCGTCGTAATTCTAACACTAACACACAAACAGACACACACAAGCAACACATGTAAGCCCATATAACAGGCTACTTAGGACAACCATTGCTCTGATACCAAAAATGTAACACCCCGATTCGACAACTTGAACATATAATTTCTTAAATTAATATGGTGAAAATTTGGGCCAATTTTTTTTTTTAAAATAACATGGACATGAGAATCTCCAAGTTCCAAAATCTTTTATCAAAATAATATGCAATATAAATTGGATTCCCATATCACACGTCATACTTCAAGTTCCAAACCGAGATGTTACGGAACATCGCACTTTGAAACTTGTTTTCACAAAACATTTAAAAGCCCATTTTGTTTGTCTTAACCATAAAACTTAATCTTGATTATCCAATTTTTTATAAAACATAATTTGGGTGCACATGTGGATGCAGCTAATGATGTCTAAGTACCTGGTAAGGGAGTACAATACTTGAACATAGACACTATCACAATAGATCTCCATCCAACGTAGACTCCTCCGAAGAATCGAACCATCGATCATCGAGTCCTCGAGCCGAGTTTGACCTTCTTCTCCTTCGAGACTCCCATCTCGGTCGTGTCTCCGTAGGCCATCACGTGAAGCGCCGACTCCCAATGTTATCTACTTACTCTGTCGCATGTGGACATCATCACAGAAGTCCACAGGGAAGAGGGAAAGAAAGAGAGTAAGCATTCCGAACGACGCATCGTCGACGGTGTGGGTTTACGATAGGCAAAATATTAAGACAATACAAGCATACAACATTATAGTACAACAATACAACATAGCAGGTAATTATACAGGATGTATGAGGATGCAATGCAATCGTCGCATTAACTAACACTATGTCCTCCTCTTAAGGAAACCTCTAAATCAGTTCATCTCGCAGAGTCGAATCTCTCGTCCAGTTTGTCTCGCAAAGTCGAAGTCTCTTTGTCCACGTATCTCGAGTCCATAGTATCAGAATTCAAGCTTTATGGTTTTGTTTTAGGTTCAGGTCTACATCTCGGAATCCATCCACCTAGTCGGAAGCAATCAGGAGTACAGGATCTCTAACCACACCGACCTTTTACGGATGGCAAAATAAATAATGTCTCGAGAAAAATAGGCACATCCAACCGTGTTCGTGCATCCCTCTCATTGATCAAGAATTAGTCAAGGAGGGTGTCAGTCATTCGTCTAGTGATCGTGTGGTACTTCGTCCACACCCTTGGGTGACCAGCTCTGACCGGTTCAGCCAGGGCCCCTATGGTTTTTCCCACCTAGACAGACTTATCAAGGCTTCTTGACGAATCACCGTCATTGCCGCCCCCTATCTTAATCATCCAGCTGAACACCACAACGGTAGTTCAGGTGTATCTTCCTCTCCACTACTTCGGGTTAGGGTTTTAAGATCGTGAAGTTATACTTGTTATCCTAACGTCGACCCATCCTAAGTCATCTCCGTCATACAGCTCCGACCATATGCGGAATGCTTCTGTGGGACTCGACCACTAAGTCTGACGGGCTCCGACCCATCTTGAATCATTTTCGGCATACGGCTCCGACCAGTATGCAGGATATCCACAACTTGTCTGATGGTCTACAACCCATTCAGAATCAACCTCGCCATATAGCTACGACTATATGCGGAATACCAATCAACGTTCTGACGGGGTACGACCCATTCAGAATCACCATCAGCATACGGCTCCGACCATATGCGGGATATCCATTAATCATCGATAGATAGGCTCCGACCTATCCCAAAACATTCACACTCAACATATGGCTACGACCATATGGAGGCTATCTCAACACATGGTTACAACCACGTGGAACTATCTCAACATATGGCTCCGACCATATGGAAGTTATCGGTAGTTATTGCGTCCACATCCAAAGCGTTGTCATCATCATCATAGCTTCAGTTCGATCCACGTACTTGACGCATCAGCATCATCCGGTTCATCGCGCGTTCCATCCCTCAGAGTTTCGTTCTAGTCGTTGGGGAATCTCTTATAGTTTTCTAGTGCCTTTTCTATTCTCTACGTATAACGCGAGATGATGCATTATGCTCATGCAATGACAATATAACAACAATACATCTCAACATAAACAAATATATCAATCAATCAATACCACGTGATGGTATAGGTCTGAGTCTTCGTATACCACGATACAAACAATCACACAATTTATCGGGTATACTACTAGCTACAATAGACCTTTACTCCGACTTTGAGAGAGTACAGAGTGTCCTAATAGATCACCTAAATACCACGGTGTCTTAGGGAAGCTTCTCTCTCACCTCGACTCCAGCAAATACCTCGTCCGAAATCAATGCGGGTCCTCCCAACTGTCGGCTGCTCCAGCTTCCTGACTTATACGCACCTTATACTAGATAGGAGACACTAACGTTACTAGTCCGCACTCTCATACCTCACCGCGTATTGTCTTTTAGAGTCTTTTAAAACAAGAAATACATCTTAGGGAAATTCTGGACATCATCATATGCTAAGTCCCAAGTTCATTTTTCATTATTCAAAACCAATTTAAATCCATAGAAAACTAAGTATCTTGAAAACAATCAAATAAACACCTTGATTAACAATTTTTCAATCAAATAGAGTAATGAAACATATAGGCACATATAAACTGAATCATACTCACATAAACGCTTTAAATAAACAAATTGGTTGCTGGTCCATTCCGGACAACCACAACCAAGATTCGAAAACACCGAAAGATCGTTATTTAATCTCTTTAATACTTCATGTTAAAATGAACATTTGAAATGATTTATTTTCAAACATAACACTTATGAAATCAAATAACGCAGCAACTAGTAAACCCAATACTTTTTCAAATAATCAAATTCTTTTCAAGATCAATCAACTTCAGAGGATTAATTACATCATCGTAATTTGTCGAATAACTCATTTTCCTTTACCCTTTTTTTTTGTCAAATAACAATTCCCAGACACTCAAACAAATAAGTTCAATTAGCATGCATCACCTAAAACAAACCATTTAGTGCATAACACATAGCACATTTTCAAATCATAATTTCAAACTAATAGCCTATACCAAAACACCGTAAACAATCAATCTTGCAACTCAATCATGCATAGTCTAAACATATCATCAAGCAATCATTCATTCAATTACTTCAAGTCATTATAATCATCATACAAGTCTAGTCAAGTCACAAAACAAAGCACAAAATTCATGTTTGTCAAAAACATTTAAATAAAGCTTTTGTTCAATTAAGGGAAAACACAAAAGATAAAATCTAAAACTATACCAAATTAATTTGATTTAATTATCAAAATTTCCAGAACATACAAATATATGTTAAAGTTAATCATATAAAATTTTCAAGTCATTTGAACGATTTTAAGCTAAGTTTCAAATCAAATTTTGCATAAAAAGCAAGATGGAACTGTTGCTGACCTGAGGCCAAAATGCCAAGATTAAAAATAGTGTTTCAACTCCGAATTGCATGAAAATGGGTATAAATCTTCCTTACACAATCAAGATCATCCCATAAAAATTTCAGATTATTTGGAGTTGTGCAAGTCATACTTTTTCAATTAAACTTGTCACTAAGTCTGGAAAATCTGAACCAAATGGTTCACTGTTTTTCAATTGGTAAAAATATCAAACCAACTCCAAATCACCTCAAATTTTACAGAGAGTCACACGACATGTTTAAGGAGATACCATAAAAATTTCAAGCAATTTAGTAGTTTAGATCAGAAAACTCGGTTTAGGTTTTTCCTCGAAAACTTATTTTTCCAAAATCGTTTTCACTAAAATGACTCCATTTCAATTAACAAACCAACTCTAAAAAACATATAAAAATTCAGGACCATCAATTTAACCTACTTAAAACATTGTCCAAGTTTCAGAATCATCAAACACATACAAGTACCACTTATCCAAATATTTTTCACTAAAAACCTTAGATTCCCATAATTAACACCAAACAACCAAAATTCATTTAAAATGCCAAACCAATTCCAAATCCCTTCAAATTTTCCAGAATTCATTTAAATAGAATCAAGGACCACATATTAAAATTTCAAGGCAATCCAATTAGTATAACTATTCTTTCTTAAAGTTTCTTACAAGAAAATCACTTATGAATCAAGATTTCAGCACTTAATCAAATGGTTCAAACCAAAACATTTTCATGATCTAAGCTTTGATTTATACTTGCATGTCATTAAAATCATAGATGCATCAACATGGATCAACAATCCTTCATACAAAATAGTTACAAAAACCGAATCAAACAAGAAAATAAAATCCTTTAAAAACCGATTTGAACACCAAGTTTTCAAACATAATCAATCTCTCATTTTCAAGCCAAGATCTTTACATGCAAGATATCAAACAAAAAGGAAATCAAACTTTCACTCACAACAACATCAAACCGTGACCAACATGAAGGAAAATCATCAAGAAAAGTTCAATCATTTCAAAGATTTTTCACATTAAGATTCAAGCATCAATTATAGCATAGTTCAAGTGTAGATCTTGACATGCATGAAGTCAAAACACTAGATCCTTGAAAAATCCTTTATGGAACTTCAAGAATTAAATTCTTTTTCAAAAACCGTTTAAGAATTTAAAAGGAAAGCTTTAAGATCATGGAAGAAAATACTTTCTTAGTAAAACTTCAAGATCAAGTTCAAAGATCAACATGCATGTTAGTGAAATCTTTAGATCTAACATAAAAACAAACATGCATCACACTTTTTCAAGTAAAAATCAAAGTTTAGAAGGAAAACATGAAAACGAAAAAGAGTCAAAGAAAAAGGTTTAAAACTTTTAAGATCATGAAGCAAAATTCTTACTTAATAAAAAACTTTAAGGAATCATGTCCAAATCTTTGGTTTTCTCTTTGGTTTTCTCTCCTCTCCTCACGGCCGACTCACTCTTTCCTAGTCCATGGTTTTCTCCTTTTCTTTTTCACTAGCTTGGCTTGATCTTACTTAGGTGGTGAAAAGTTTGGTGTTGAAGTTTGATTCCTCTTCTTCTCTTTTCTAGTTCGACCTCTCTCTCTTTTTCTCTTTCTCACTAAGAGCTTGATGTAGCTCTTTAGTGTTGTGTTTAGTTTGGGAAAAGAAATGAAAGAATGTATGTGTGTGTTGATGAAAGAATGAAGGAGATGAAGGGAAACTCACTCCTTCCATACGACCTTGGTGGTGTTTGTTGATGTGTGTGGGTTTGGCTTGGGGTGATGATAGAAAGAGGAAATGATGAAGATGGACGAATGAAGGATGAAAGAGTGAAAAAGGGCTCACTCTCTTCCACATGGCTCACCCTTCTCTCTTTTATTCTTCTTTACTTTTTCCTATTTGTCATCAAGGACTTGCATGGAGGGCTTACTTGCAACTACTTGGGGACCAAGTTACAAAACTTGGAGGCCAAGTTTTGCTTTTAAGTCCTTCCTCCCTTAGGTCATGCTTAAGTCATATGGATGATGTCATTTATTTGACTTTTGGGCCATGCAACTTGGTGACCATGTAAATGAACTTCGTGGCCAAGAAATGTCTTTAGGTATTCGGCCATAGGGTATTAGGGTAGGATTAGGTTAATTAATCTAGGTTTAGTCCACTAATCCTTGAATATTAGGGCTTAATCAAGGATTAAGGTGCTAATCAAAAACTTAATCTTTTCTAACATAGGTTTATGGAAAGCTAATTCTAGGTTAGCTCATTAACCTTGAGGGTTTAGGGTTTAAGAGAGTGATTAAGTGCTTAATCAAGGATTAAGAACTCAATTAGGGTTTAATCAAAGATTAGGACACCAATTAGGGTTTTGAGAAATGATTCTAGATAAAGATAATTGGACTTTGACTTCTTTGAAGCTTGGAGTGAAAATAATTTTCCTTCTTAAAACCATAAAATCATATAAATCAATTAAGAAGACAAAATCTCAATAAAAACCTCAAGCAATATGATTCATTGAAAACTTTAGAAAATCAAGCACATAAAATCACACACAAGTAAATTAAATTTCAAAGCATAAAAACCCATCATGAAATCAAAACTCTTTTAAATCAATTTTCAAATCAATTAGGTTAAATCTATAAAAGTGCACAAAGAGATTCATTACTTAAATGAAATCACAAATAAAATTACTCAATCATTTTCTTAAACTTAATAAAAATCTTTGTTTACCAAAATTTCATAAAATCAACAATTGATTACGTAATCGAATAAAATACCCATCGAAAATCGTTTGTAAAACAATATCTCAAAATTCTTATTTAATGAAAACTTATTTATCGTTGTTAGGAAAATAGGGGATGTCACAGGGACGAAGGCCACATTGTTATTGTGTGATGAGTGTGTGATTGATAGTATGCTTTCATGTCCTTATTTCATTATGTCTGATAATATTTATTGCTGTTAAAGCAAATGAGTAAGATGCTGATGGACGTCTGTTACGTCCTGAATAAGGAAAGGAAAATGAAAGGAATAAGTTGTGAAAGTGATAAACTAAAGACATAATGAGAAAAGAAACGATAATAAAAGATTAAGAAGATTGAGTGGAAAAGAAAGAAAGAAGAATTGAGATTGGGGAAAGAGTGAATGATAGTGATTGAGCCAGAGCTGGGAAAAGAATTGTGGATATGGATATGAGATGTGATTTGAGCGGAGCTGGGCTCCTTTGTTTTTGGTTTTAGTCCAGGACTAGTGTTGAGTTGAGCTTGCTCCTCCAGTAGCGCTCAGCAAAAATGCGATTTTTGAAAAAGGTTTTTGAAAGGAGATTTTTGAAAAAGATCTGTGAAAAGAGATTTTATAAAGAACTGTGAAAGAAAATATTTGAAAAAGATTTGTGAAATGTTATTTTATATGAAACATCATTTTTGAAAGGATTTTATGAAATCTTATCTTTGGAAAAATGTTTGTGAAACCTTGCTTTTAATAAACATTATTTTTGAAAAGAGATTTTTAGAAAATTTTTGGAAAGAAATGTGAAACTAGATTTTTGAAAAAATTTACGAGAAGAGACTTTATGAAAAAGTTTACGAAATGATATTTTGTGAAAGTTTATCAAACAAGATTTTGAAACTGGTTTATAAAATGTGATTTTTTTTAGAAAAGTTTATGACATGAGATTTCAAGAAAGGAGATTATTAAAAGAGACGGTGGAATAAGACACAAGTGATTGATGCGGTCCCAGCTCTGCGTTATATGAGAAATGATGAGAGAAAGATTGTGCCAAGTTAGTGGTCGGGACTCATTGAAGGGATGCACGAAGGATGGGCCGACCTTAGGTTAATTAAAAAGATAAAAGACTCTAAAAGACAATACGCGGTGAGGTATGAGAGTGCGAAGTAGTGGAGAGGAAGGAACCATAAGTATCTGCGGATACTTAGGGGAGGACGATGACGGTGAAACGTCAAGAAGTCTAGAGTATGTTTCTAGGCAGAACGAACTCCACATGTGGCATACGAACGTGGTAGGGACTGGGTCCAATGCCGTGGTAAGTTCTGCGGGCCCACTAGAAATATACTGTCGCCCCCTAGATTGCAAATCTAGAACAGTGAGAGGGACTGGAGTGGGGCATCTTGATTGCCACTGTGAGACAGTGTGCCTTGATATATATATATGACTTGAATTGAATTGATTTGAGGCTGAGTCCTCCTGGTCTGGGACCAATTATTTGTTGAGACAGCTGTCGTGCCCGCACGGTAAAGGTCATGTACTCCTGTTTGCTTCCGACTAGGTTGGGTGGTTGACCGAGGAAATGTAGACGTGAGTGATAGCCGAGAACGAAATGAATGGCTTGACGATATGTTATAATTTCCCCCAAATCATTAAAGGTCGTGAATAGATAAGACTGGATGAAAAGAGAGGGATATTTATAGAATGTAAATGAACGAAAGAAAGAATACTCATGAAAAATGTATGTAAGAAAGGAATGGAAGAAGAGAACAATAATACGAATAATATAATAATATTGATAATAATATGCTGGAGGTGCTGTGTGTACGTGTGTTGTACTATATGTTTGTGTGGTCCTATTATCTTGCCTATCGTAATCCCACACCGTCGACGATGTGTCGTTCGGATCGCTTACTCTCTCCTGTTCGTTGGCATATCGGTGCTGTTGATCTCTCAACGGGCAGATGGAGTATCGGATGGACGTCACTACATGGAGTAAGTATGGAAGAGGATGCAAGCGCACCCCCTACGGTTGGATATGGACCGGTTACACCCAGATCGTGATCCCTGATCCAGAGCATCAACTGAGTGGAGCTAATCTGGAGCCGCACTTGGGGCAAGTCACCATACGAGGATACAAGAACTACGCGGAGAAGTTTCGGTACGAGAACCGGAGGAACTCTTCCCTTCTCAATGGGGCAGAGCTGGAATTCATTAGCAAGGAGGAGACAATAGCAAGGAGAGCATCCTCTTCGAGAGCGAAGCAAGGACGCAAGAAGAAGGAGGATCTTCACCCGATTGTCTTCACTACGATAGTTTAAGAATAGTGTGGTTAGTTTAGATTATGGTGAGTGTTTCATGTTAAGGATTGCCTAAGTGATTAACTATTGATGTAACGTAGCTTATTCTGGAGCATGCCCTACTTTTACCAATATGGACGAATACAACTTTATGGCCAATGTTTAAGTTCTTTGGAGGTAATGCAAGAATTATTTGAGTTGAAACCAAACTGTTTTCCCTGATATGTGTTTGATTTAGTAACACTCGATTTTCGAGAAAGTGAATTGAAGAACCTAAAGAGATTTTCAATAATGCTTTCAAATACTCCAACAATGTTTTACAAAAACAAAATTGGCCAAATTTTTGCAACTTTAATGAGTAAAAGTTAATTATTTTGGTTTACGAAAATCGGGCTGTTACAGAATGGTATCAGAGCTTATGGTAATCCTTAGTGGCCTTAAGCATGGGCTTACATGCTTTGTTTGTATCACTCTGTGTGTCTGCCAGTGTAAGAATAGGAGCATCAGACTAGATCCTCATCTTTTTAGGATGTAAGATTTTGTTTGTGGATTAAGGTTGGCCGGGTTAGTCTACAGAACTTGCTCATCCTGTAGTTTGAAGAAACATAGACTAAGTAGAAAGTGAATAGATTGAAACCCCTTAACCTTTGATGATTCCTTAGTGTTTGATAAATCCCAGTTGGTTAACCTTAGCGTACCTTTTGTACAAGGTTGGATATTATCTTTAAGGATTTAGGATATTGTCCCTGGGTTTCTGTATTTGTTGAGTTGCTTCAACAAAGACAGTTGGTAGTGTCGAAATTCGACCTTTTTTTTTCATGAGCTTTACCATCCACCCGTAGCCTCATCTAACCTATTTAAAACTCATTATACCAAATAGTGGAATTAGAAGTACCATAGCTACCCAGATAGTGTAGGCTTGAACGATTAAGGAATGATAAATAGTTGAAACCAAGTAAGGATACAAGGTCACAATGGATTTAGTTATAAGTTTGATCGAAGTTGGGGAGTCACAAGGAGGAAAAGAGGCGTATGTCACCGGTTCTTAGAAGAATTTTTAGGAAAATTTGAGGGTTAGAATTGACTTATACCCTAACTAGAGGTTTAGATGATAAAAGTGATAGGCTTGATTGATGTCTAGGATGAATCTGAGGAGGAAATTGAGGTTGATTGAGGAAGTAAGTAAGCCCAAGATGTAATGGAATCCCCTTAAGTTAGAGAAATGATAGACGAAAACCTTAGAGTTAGAAGGGGAATTAAAGGAAGGAGTGACTATTGTGAGATCGTGAGAACCCAAGCCTGTAGAGGATAGTGAATATTTAAGAAACTTTAGGTAAAACCCTGTGCTTTTGGAGATGTGTGAATTTTGTTTGCTTGATTTTCCCTAAGTCCATACCTATGGTTGGACTCTCTGTGACGACGAACAGAGGAAGGAGCGAGACCCTCTTTGGTTAGTCCGTTGGACTTGACCCGATTTGACACGCAAGCGGTTGTGTGATTGCGACTTCTTTTTCATAGGACAACAAACAAGGAGCACGACAAAGTGAGTTAGACCGGCAAAAGGGAACACGACCACGAAGCGAAAGGAGAATGTTCCTATGGGAATCGCAATGATGAGCGAATTATGTGCCCTGCTGCCCAATCCACAACGTATTTCTCGGGGACGAGAAATCTTTAAGTTGGGGAGAATGTAACACCCCGCAAATTCCTCGTATTAAATTAAAATACTAAAGAGATTTATTTTCAAGAAAGGTGTTTTAAAGGAGTATTTTCTTAAATAATTTTCCTAACTCACGTTTTTAAAGTAAGGAGCAATTTTAAAGAAATGGTTTCATAAAAGGATGTTATGAGTCTTAATGTGGAGTTTTGAGAAATAATTGTATGTTGGATAATTTTTTTTATGCCTTAAAGAAATGACAATTTCTAAACAAGGGAATTTTTCTGAAAAAGAGGTTTGTTTTCTAATCATTTGTGTTGGTTGATACGTGTTTAATGTATGATTGCGTGAATATAATTCCTTGAAATATTTGAATTATTATGTGAATTAGTGATTATATGTTTTAAATTAGGATTAATTAGGAAATAAAAAGATAATGCATGAGTGTATATATGTGTCTGTGTATATGTGTGTGGCGTGTGTATGTATGTATGTACAAGTTTAGAATTTTTATTTTTGGGCAAGGAACCAAATAGGATTAAGTTAGAACTATGGAGTGACCAAGTTAGTAGAAACCCTAACTAGGAGCCAAAGAGTAACTAAACCTAAAGAAACTTAGTTCCTTAATTCACTCCTCATTGTCCCCTTAGAATTATAAACATCACCCATGCAACTTATTGAGTTGCCAAAATTACCCCTTCATGTGCACCCTTGACCGAATTTCTTTGAGGAAAAGAGAGGAGAATTTCATGCCTTTGCCTTTGGCTATATAACTTTGCCTATATATATAGCCAAAGGGGTGAAGTGTTGGCCACTTCATTTCTTCATTTCCACCTTTCATTCTCTTTCATTCTTTCCAAACACATTTGTTGAGAGCACAAAATCAAGCTCACAACACACACACACACACACATAGACAAAGAGGAAGCCGTGAGTGAGAAAGAGAAGAAGACGAGGAGATCAACCCCAAAATGTAACATCCCAAATTTTTATTTCAGCATAATAGGAAATTATGCCAAGTGCTTAGGAAGAATTTCCAAGATTTGAGGAAGGTTTCGGGTATCAATCCAAACCTAAATGAGTAATGAGCCTAAGGAAATGAATTGGAGTCAGAAAATCATCAAAATATAACTTTTCATTGAAGTAATCGATTACTCTGCATGGCAGTAATCGATTACCAGGCCTCAGGTTAAGTTACACAAAATGTTGTAGCAATTTAATCGATTACAAGGGTAAAGTAATCGATTACTTTGAGTAAGTAATCGATTACCTTCAGGGGGTTAATCGATTACTTAGGCTCTGATGAATGTACTGAGAAATGTTGCATCACATAGGTAATCGATTACTTGGAGTGAGTAATCGATTACTCAGTGGAAAAATCAGAAAAAAAATAAGTTGTGGGGGCCACCTTATCCGTGGCCTCACCTAGAAGATAAGCCCTCTCATCCACCCATTTATCTTTAAGGCTTGTTGAAGAGATAAGAAAAGAAAAACAAACAACACCAACATACTTCCCTTCTTCTTCTCCATTTCGTGACTCCCTCCTTCTCCATTAAGGTTCCATTTTCTTTCTTCCAAATCAACCAAGATCAAGAGGTTTCTACCATATCAATCATCAAATCCTTCCTTTCTCACTCCAAGTAAGTATGTAAACCTTGAATTTCTCTATCTCTCTCCTTCCCTCTCAAATCTGTGATCTCTCTCTCTCCTCCAAGGTTCCATATCTCCATCATCAAGGTGCAAGAGCAAGGGGTTATGGGCACTAATATCATCAACCCTCTTCCTCCTTAACTCCAAATAGGTGGGTAAGTCATGGATTCTCTCTTCCTCTCTCTCCCAAATTCGTTTTCCCTTTTTCTCTCTCTCTAAAATTCGTCCTCTTCTTTTTCTCTCTTCCATCCATGGAGGTCTCAAGCTTTAACTCATGAAAATTTGTTTGTTTCATGAACATAATCAAGGATTATGGCTTTTGTTATAGGTTTCTTCATTCTCCCTGTGATTATAACTATTTGGTGGTAAAAGTTCAAGCTTAGGGCAAGCTAAATCTCCATATCTCTAAGAGTTGAGGTAAGGAGATTTGTGTTACCATATTCTAGGGGTTAGATTTTATTATGCATATATTGGGTTACTAAGAGTTATGTGTTAGTTAGGATTGAGAACCCTAGGATAGCTAATGTTGTATAAGAATATTTAAATGTGTCGTTTGGTGCCTGAATATGATGATTGATATTTGATTTGTATGGTTTGATATTTCACTAATTATGTTGAACCCTAGAAATAATATAAGGATACTGATTAGGTTAATTGGAATTGAAACTGATTGGCTTGTTTGGATTTGCTGATATAATTGGAATTAAAAAGTATAGTGAGATGGTGAAATTGATAAGTTAATGAAAATGATTACAAAAATGATTTAAGGAAATTTATACTTATAATAGGAAGTGATAATTTGATAAAAAGGTATGCAAAGTGATAACAACCCAAAAATGACAATGAAATATTAAAGATATACTTTGGATTGTGTGACCCAGATCTTGTAAGACGTTGTCCTTAGGAGACTGTACGCATAGATCGCGTAAGTCGCACATAGTGTGCTGCTGTAAGTCATTGTCCTTAGGAGACTGTACGCAATGATGGGCACACATTCCGGTGGCGTGTGATTCCAGGTCTTGTAAGTCGTCGTCCTTAGGAGACTGTACGCATAGATCGCGTAAGTCGCACTTAGTGCGCTGCTGTAAGTCGTTGTCCTTAGGAGACTGTACGCAGTTATGGACACACACACCATTTATTATTAAAGATATAATTGGATTGTGCGAATCCAGATCTTGTAAGGCGTTGTCCTTAGGAGACTGTACGCATAGATCGCGTAAGCCACACATTGTGTGCAGCTGTAAGTCGTTGTCCTTAGGAGACTGTACGCAGTTATGGACACACACACACCATTTATTATTAAAGATATAATTGGATTGTGCGAATCCAGATCTTGTAAGGCGTTGTCCTTAGGAGACTGTATGCATAGATCGCGTAAGCCACACATTGTGTGGAGCTGTAAGTCGTTGTCCTTAGGAGACTGTACGCAGTTATGGACACACACACACCATTTATTATTAAAGATATAATTGGATTGTGCGAATCCAGATCTTGTAAGGTGTTGTCCTTAGGAGACTGTACGCATAGATCGCGTAAGCCACACATTGTGTGCAGCTGTAAGTCGTTGTCCTTAGGAGACTATACGCTTAGATCGCGTAAGTCGCACATAGTGCGTTGTTGTCCTTAGGAGACTGTACGCAGTTATGGATCCACATTATATCTTTAAAATATATATATATATATATATATACTTACATAAATATACACATTTAAAAGAAATCTTAATGAAGGTGAAAAGAGGGAAGAAAAACATGAAAATATAATGAAGTGAGATTATAAATTAATTAACTAAAATATATAACTTAAAAATGGTATGAAGAAATGAGTTGAGGTTTGATAATAAAAGTTAGTAAATTTGATATGAAAATAATTGAATTGAATGGGAGTGTTTGTTTGGATTATATGCATTATATGGATGGTTGTGTTTGGCTTGGTGTTTCAGTATAGTATAATAGAAACTTTGTTCTCTATTTTATTGTGTAATACTCACCTCCTTACCATTTTTCAGGTACTGAGCTGGAGTATACACCAGGATTGACCGAGCAGGATTACTCTCCCTCACAGGGAGAGTAGGGTTTATATGGGATTAGTACATCTTTTTAGGACCTAAGCCTCTTTTGTTTTGATGTATATGTGTTGTGGATACCTTTTTGAATGAGGCTTAGGATGACTTTATTTTGTTAAGCTTTAAAACTTGGATTTATGTTAGTCAAGCTTTTTAATTCTGCTGCTACTCTGAAATACTTGATACACATATATATGTAGAGCCCATTGGGCCATGACATGAATTATATATCTGGAATGAAGCCCTGCTGGCTTCTGGTTGTTCATTTGATAATGTTTGTCACAGGTTAAATTTTGGATTAGTCCGAAAAATAAACAAAACTCCGTCCGTTTGACGGGTGATTTTATTAAATTAAAAAGGAATTTTTAAATTAGTGTCGTGTTCTTAACCGAGATCAACCTTAAAGCTATGGAAAAGCCTTGAAGAATAATCATAGTCAAGATATTAATGTAGGACTCTTTAGGATTTCTGAAGATCCAGTTGGGATAATCAGGTTCTCCCCAGTCAACAATGTGTGTGCTTGTGTCAACTTAGGGATGAGAAGACGTACCTTAGCCCTATAGCATGGTGGTTCTTATAGGGGATTACCTGTGTGTTGCGGGCCATTCTGATGAGTCTTCTGAAGAGGTGGAACTCAAGTAGGATTTGTATAGGATATGATAAGATCATATCCTTAAACCTTGTAAGTGATAAACTTTATCCAATGCTGTTATATCTAACCAAGAGTCGTGGGGAATCCAGTGATAGTTACGGTTTGATAAGGCTGTAAACGATAAGGATTAGATTGGAAGTCCTGTGCTAGCTGAAAACCTTATCAGTACGTAACCGGTGGAAACCCAGTTCGCTCGGTATAAATATCCGATCGACACCCCTGTATCAGTATCGAAGTAGTGGGAGTAATGAGCCCTTTGGTCGGTCGTAGCTCGGTCTACTATAGGTCCACTACATAAGCCCCCCAAGCTCGGTTGGGTGATTTAAGCCATGCCGAGCTTATGAGACGAACGAGCCATATTCCAACCGTATTTTCAGTGATCAAAGTAGAAATCCAAGTCTCTTTTTGCTTCGAACGGAGCTGTCGTTTGATTGACCCCGGAATGACCTTTCGTTACTCCCTGAATCTACACGTGTCTTTAACCTTATCGGGAAGCATACCATTATGATTTCAAACCTAACAGAGGTGCCACGTAGTCTTTTTTCAACGCGGAATGGGCTTTTTGCACCTAAGGCCCAAACTTTTTGAGATAGTGGAGGGAAGTTAAAAGAAAACCAAAAGGCGGTTTCTCATTTCCACCTATTCTCTTTCTTCTTCGTACGTTCTCCTGAGAAATTGGAACTCAGAAGTGAAACTGCATAAAGGCCTCCTTGCAACAGCTTCTTGCCAGGGCCTTGATCGACACTTCCACTGCATTTTTTATTGCCTTGCTTACCTCAATCTTCATTGCTTTTGATCATTCGCTACTAGCAGGTAACTGAACTTTCTCCTTCAGAGCATTTCTATTTTTGCTATTTTGATGTCTGCTTCGTTCTTGCATGTGGTTGTTGCTATTTTTGTTTACTGCATTTCCAAGTGTTGGATTTTGCTTCTAATGCTTTATTGATGTTCGTGCTCCACTACTGTTTCTTTGTCCCCGATTTATGAAGAAATCGCTTTATTCGTACATTTCTGGGTTTACTCACTTTTCTGGTTTTGAAAAACTTTACACATTTCTGGGTTTTTGGGTTTTCTGGGTTTTGCGAGTGTTATTTTTTTTGGGTTGAGGGGTTTACTTTCTGGGTTCAGGAAAAACCCTAAATCGTTTTGTTGTTGTTGCTGTGATACCTCGCTTGCCCCTCAAACTTCTTTATCCGCTTTACCACCTATTGAGCGATCGTTGTAGAATTTCTTAGGTTTGCTTTACGTTTTTCTGCACTTAAATTCTTAGGGTTGGTACTGGAGCGTCGTTTATCATGAGTGAGGAATCTGTAAACTCTGATGTGCCAAGAACACATAAAGGAGGAATCCCAGAGGTTTATGTTAAACCGATTGCCATGCATTTCCCTCGGACTTTAAGAGAGTTCAGGCAGGGTGTGATTCAGTATAGGATCGCCGAAAGGGTAGAACAAAGGAGGTTAAGGAGGCTTCATAGAGGTATTAGACATTTCAATCGGTTTTGGGAAACTCTACCCAGAAAGGGAGGTGTTCCCAAACCGACCGTAAGTATTTGATCAAGTTTTTGTGGTTCTGACTCCAAGTGTGCCCCCTTTTCCTCAGGTATGAAGAGAAAGTGTGTTACTAATCCCGAGTTGTACCCTCTTCCACCAGATTCAGATGAATATGACTGGGTGGACCGAGAGGTTCTTGGCACTCAATCCGAGCTTACAACACATCAATCATTAGACCAAACACGAGCCATAATTTTGCCATGTCCAGGAGACAACGCAAGGAATTTGTACTCCATTACTCCAGTGGGTGAGAATGAGAGAGTCTGCACCAAGATTCCTGAGGGTAGTACAGGCTTCTATTTTTACGAAGAGGTAATCACTCGGCTTGGGATAAGGCTGCCTTTTACTGATTTTGAGATGGGGGTTCTGAACTTCCTAAGAGTAGCCCCTACTCAGCTGCATCCGAATGCATGGGCGTTTGTGAAGGTTTTTGAACAGGTCTGCTCAGCCATGAATTGGGCTTGTAATCTTCGTATCTTTTTTCATCTTTTTGCTCCACAGTGTAATTCATTTGAGAAAGGTTCGGCTAAGAAACCCTGGGTTTCATTGAAATCTCGTCGAGGATATGCTTTATTTACCAAATATTCTGAGTCCTGGAAGGGATTCAAACCTTTTTTCTTTAAGTACAACTTTAATGGTACGAGGGTCTGCTGGTTTACCCGAGCTAGGGAAAGACGGGCTCTTCCGCGGTTTCCTCTTCAGTGGAGTGCCAGTTTCTTCAATCGACTAATCGCTTCATAGTCTTCCGACTGGAAAGAGCTTGCTGAATTTAAGAAGGAGGTTTGTCGGTCGGTTGAAAATTACTTGCAGAAAAATGGGATGATAGAGACAAGGTATATTGTGAATATCCCTTCTTCGGAAGTTAAAACGGAGCTTGGTATAGTGTATTTATTTCGCTTTTCAATATTTGTGGTTTGATCGGCTCTGACGACTATTGGTTTTGTTTTTCTTTGAGTTTGTGGTTTGATTGGCTCTAACGTCTATAAGTTTTGTTTGCAGAAAACATGGCCGCTCGTTTGGCATCTCTGGTTCAAGGTCAAGGTGGTAAGAAGAGAAAAACTCTTGCCACTTCTGGATCCTCAAATCTGAGTACTTCTAGCCCAACTCCCTCTGCCTCGGCTGCCGAGGCTTCTCCTCGGCCAGCCGCCAATATGGTTGTTGTTGCTTCAACTGTTTCTGTGGCCCCTGGTGGTCAAGTTCAATCAACTTCTCCTCTTCAAAGCCTTCGCCAACGCCGACGAGTGGACAAAGGAAAGGAAAAAGTAACCGAGGGTGTAAACCCAAGGACTGAGGGACCAAGTGCCCAACCTGCTGCTGCTCCTACTGCTGGTACCACTGCTGCTGCTCCAACTTCTACTGAGAATCCTCCTGACACATCCATATGGGATGTGCAATTTGATGAAAGATTTGGGAAGTACATCTGCCCCGAATCGGATTGCACTCGTTTCGGGATGCTGAATACCGACGAGTGGTCACGCTGCAACATGACACTTGCTAAGTATCTCCTCAGGGGAGCCAACCTTGCCTATTTCTTGGCCAAACATCCTGATGGTCTTTTCACTGGCTATAACGCCGAACAAAGGGAAGCTCGGGATCTTTCTGCTGCTCAAGGAGCCAGTCTCTCGGATGAGTTGTTCCGAGTGAAAAATGAATTGGAGAACCTGAGGGCTGATAAGGGGGAATTGGTTAAGGAGAGAGATTCCTTAAAAGCTTCCCAAAAAGCAGCTGAAATCAAGAGGCAAGAGGCGGAAGAGACTCTGAAAAAGGAACTTCAAGTACATCAGCAGAGGGTGGATGAATTAAAAGCTGAGGTTGATAAGTCGGCGGTGGTTGCTCAGAAGCTGAGAGAGAAAGCACTGTTTCACAAGAAGAGGGCGGAGACCAACTTCTATAACTGGGGGAAGGCGGTTGATGATACCTTTGTCTCTACCATTCAGCAAGTTCAATTTTTGAACCCTGAGTTGGAATTCAGGGTGGTTGGGGCTCACCCATTTCATGTTGTTCAAGATGGGAAGTTGTTTGATCTTTCATCTAAGGCTGAGGTAGATTTGCAGGCCGAGGATCTTTCTAATCCCCTTGAGGAGCTGACCGAGGCACCAGACTTTGATGACTCTCAAGTTGTTTTATCTGATATTGAAGAATGATATTTCACCCTTTGCTGTTTTGTCGTTTTGTCGTTTGCTCAATGTATTCTGAGCGTTTTAACTTGATGCTTTTGTATTCTGCCTTGTTGAACAACTTACTTTATCTTGCTTTCGTTTTTGCTAAAGAATTTACTTTATCCTGCTTTTGCTCGTGTTGAGCATATTTTGGATAATTTATATTACTTTACACCTTTTAGAAATGACATCATGATATGACGTATTGTTATTTTTCACTTCGTTCGTCACGCTTTCATAGTTACTGATGTGAATTTAGACTGTATAATTCATTTTGGGTAGAACTCAGATCGCCGACCTTAGGCAAAGTGGGATCCTCGGACCGCGAAGTAAGGAAAGTAGTTTACTGGGTTCGGGTGTTCTATAAGTACATTGCTGAACTCTCGTAAAGAGTTGGGCCTCGATTTAGCTCGGTGGCTAGCCGAACCAAATGAGTCGAGTGTTACTTCACAATGTTCATACGATGATTTCAAATAAACCGATGCTTGTATTGATAAACGAATACAAAAAATGAAGTTGTTCATTTGCTAACAAATTCCTAACATCTCAATTCCTAACAAATGTTTCTAAGCTAAGAAGGTTGTTGCCCTTCGTTTTATTCAAACTAAAAATTTCTGAGTAATGAAAAGCTATCCTATAAAGAGTAAGAAGCAAAATACGAGCTTAACTGTAATAAGTTCTGAGTTTGGCGACGTTCCATGTGTTGCCAATTTCCGTGCCCGAGAGAGATTCTAACTTGTATGCTCCAGATCCGGATTTGGCCTTTACTCGATATGGTCCTTCCCAGTTTGGCTGGAGTTTTCCAACTCCAGCATTTCCTTTGCCAATATCAGCTCGACGAAGGACTAAGTTGCCAATCTCAAAGCTTCTTGGATGAACCCTCTTGTTGTATTCCCGAGCCTGTCGCTCCTTCATTTTGCTTTCATGAACTGCCGCATTTTTTCGAATTTCTTCCAACAAGACCAGCTCCTCAATAATCAAATGGTCATTTGCCTCTAAAGGACGTTCAAGTGTCCTGAAGGTGGGAATTTGCTTTTCGATTGGAATGACTGCGTCACAGCCGTATGTCTAACGAAAAGGAGTTTCTCCTATGGACGAGTGTACTGTTGTTCTGTGTTTTGAGAAATCATGCTAAAATGAATTGTTTGAAATTGTGTTGTGAATATTCACTTTCTAATCGGTTTTTGATTTAAAAATAAAGGGGATAAATGAATTAAATGATTTTGGAAAAAAGTTTTGTATTTAAATGGTATTTGTGTGTGTATTCGGTTAAGAGAAAAAGGGAAAATAAATAATTTAGTTGCATGAAAGTAAAATTTATATAATAATTTTTGAAAAGGATTTAAGTTGTTTAAAGTGAGAAAAATAAAGGTGCTTGATATAAATCTTTAGTTCAATGTGGTTTGTGAATTTATGTATGCCTAAGTGTTGTTGTTGTTGTTTGAGTGATAATTAATGTTTGGAAAATACTTGCATACGTAATTGGTTTGAAACAAAAGTGTTTTACGACGTTTTTGGGTGTTTATTAAAGAGGATTTTTCAAACGATTCCTTGCTGTCCAATAACTATTTAAAGTGGTTTCTTAAATTCAAAAATGTATTCAAGTGATTTAAAATAAAGTTTTCAAAGGAAAGTTGATTTGAGAAAAGCCGGATTGAAAACGATGGATTTTTCGGTGTTTTCAAACATGTTTACGGTGCTGTCCAAGATGGACCAGCAACCAAACAAATTGGTTTAAATCATTTTATGAAATTTTTTCAAATGGTTTTAAAGCATTTAAAATGCTAGGAAATACGGGAATTTTTTTGATGAAACAATAGTGTTTTAAGTTTTTCGACTAGGAACGAAAAGTGTTTTTAAACTAAGAAAAGATTTTCTTAATACAAGTTAATAATGAAAACGTATTTTATTTAGTACGATGAACCTTAAAGACGAGGATTGGGGCAGCCGGCAGAGACAAGGATCCGAGGATATGGTACGCAAATAAATCGCTGGACCTCAGGTGAGAGAGAAGCTTTCCTAAGACACCGTGGTAGTTAGGTGATTTATTAGGACGTTCCGTATCATCTCAAAGATCGGAACTAAGTGGTTCGGAGTCAGTAGTATAAGTGGCAATTGTTTGTGTTGTGTGGCCACTTATACGAAGGGGACGAAGGCCACATTGTTATTGTGTGATGAGTGTGTGATTGATAGTATGCTTTCATGTCCTTATTTCATTATGACTGATAATATTTATTGCTGTTAAAGCAAATGAGTAAGATGCTGATGGACGTCTGTTACGTCCTGAATAAGGAAAGGAAAATGAAAGGAATAAGTTGTGAAAGTGATAAAGTAAAGACATAATGAGAAAAGAAACGATAATAAAAGATTAAAAAAAATTGAGTGGAAAAGAAAGAAAGAAGAATTGAGATTGGGGAAAGAGTGAATGATAGTGATTGAGCCAGAGCTGGGAAAAGAAATGTGGATATGGATATGAGATGTGATTTGAGCGGAGCTAGGCTCCTTTGTTTTTGGTTTTAGACTAGGACTAGTGTTGAGTTGAGCTTGCTCCTCCACTAGCGCTCAGCAAAAATGCAATTTTTTAAAAAGGTTTTTGAAAGGAGATTTTTGAAAATGATCTGTGAAAAGAGATTTTATAAAGAACTGTGAAAGAAAATCTTTGAAAAAGATTTGTGAAATGTTATTTTATATGAAACATCATTTTTGAAAGGAATTTATGAAATCTTATCTTTGGAAAAATGTTTGTGAAACCTTGCTTTTAATAAACATTATTTTTGAAAAGAGATTTTTAGAAAAATTTGGGAAAGAAATGTGAAACTAGATTTTTGAAAAAATTTACGAGAAGAGACTTTATGAAAAAGTTTACGAAATGATATTTTGTGAAAGTTTATAAAACAAGATTTTGAAACTGGTTTATAAAATGTGATTTTTTTTAGAAAAGTTTATGACATGAGATTTCAAGAAAGGAGATTATTAAAAGAGACGGTGGAATAAGACGCAAGTTGTAACACCCTTGTATTAAAATAGATTAATTACAATAATTAAGTTGATTTTGAAAATTAGGACCTGAAAATTCCGTTTAAATCTTAACGAAAATCCGATAGAGTCTCCTCTGTTTATCGGACTTTCCCAAAAATAACATTTATAAACCTGTCAACCAGTACAGTTTAGAAAATATTTATACACATACTAGTTTAATTTTCAGGCCCTGCTAATTAAATAAAACATATTCAGGGCTTGCACGAATGAAATATAACAAACTAAAAGAAGACTAAATTTTAACATAATAAACAACTCTCCCTTCTAATTAATTTTACAACACTCCACGGGGTGGAGTGTAGTCCTGCTCGGCCAATAGTATAGCAAGCTCAAACCTTAGTACCTGTGGAAACAGTAAGGAGTGAGCATTACACATAAAATGGGGAAGCAGTTTCCAGTTACGACATAATGCTATACCAAGCCAAACACATTTAACAATTCGATCACAATATAATAAGACTCAACATATCACAATTCATATTCAAAGTATCCATTGGTTTCTCAAGTCAATCTTACCTCTTCATTCTTATCCATTATTTTCATAAAGTCTTTTATTCTCTACTCATACTTTATATCCACATTTCACTTTCAGTATGTCCCAGTCACGACTTTACTGCGCCGCACTCATGTGCATGACACGACTTACCACGTCTGGACAACACTCCCGGTTACATCCGGTTTGCATCACTAGGAATTTAATGCTCTTGCCAGGCATTTGGAACACCCAAGGGTCTCTCGCTCAACCAGGACTTTAACACCCAAAAGGCTTCACCCTGTCAAGCTATGCTATCATAAATTCCACATATCATTGTACATTTCAATTATTTGATTTCATTCTCGTTTTCACATTTCCAACACATTTTATATCAATTATTTCGGCAGTGAATTAAGTCTTGGTGCATTGACGCCTAACAGGGCATTTGGACCTAATGGGAATTTGGCCTGGTGAGCACTTGGCCCTTGGGAATTTGGTACACCCGGTAGGGGCACCTAGTCTATCAATGCACTGATACTCAATTCAACTGCATTTTCCATTATGACTTAATTCATATATGATTTCCATTCTTTGCCTTGGTTTCTAATCAACATCATATCACAATCATTTAACAAAATAAGCACTTAATTTATAAACATCACCAAATCACATGCTTATATACAAAATATCAAAAATGAAGCATATCATCATCTAATTATTTTCCCTATATCATAAGTTCTAGCTATTAACAACCCTATGGTGTAATATACTAACTAACAATTAATACTTAGTACCAATTATATGCATATTGTAAACTAATCCCCAAAGTATGGTAATACCCACTAATACCCACTCCTTACCTTGCGTTCCCATAAACCTGTTTCTTTTCATTTGACGATGCCCAGGCGTATAGGGACCATTGCCTTCGCGTCTCGATCAAACCCAAAGTCATTTAATTTTCCTAATCACAGCACACAAAGTCAACCAACGAACGACTCTATTCACAAAATTATATTTGAACATTATGATCAACCAATCACTTATTGTTTACTTAAACCTTTATTTACACTTTAACTAATACCGATAACCAATCATTCAATGATTTCTAACAAATACGGATTTAAACTTTAAATACTTCATTAATCTTAATGTAAAGAACCAACTTCAAAATTGTATTAAAACAAACACTTTAGTACTTTACGCACTTGAAGTTTAGAAAAGGAAATCAAAACTCATCACTTGAAAGTCCTCAAAACTAATAAGTATTAATATATCATATTTTAATAGATTAACAAATCAATGGGGTTTGAACGAAATTCACAAACACAAGTCAAATGGAAATCAAACATACAACCATTGCTCCCAAATAAAACAGTACATGCTTTTTGTAGGAAACACGTGAAATTTTAAAGTAACATATTCGTCAAAAATTCATTAAAATTAATTAGTTTTAACTTCAAGCCACAAAATCAAATGCCGTTACTTGACACTATTAATTCCAAATTAAAAAGAAGCGTTCTCGGTTAAAAACAAATCCAAATCACAATTATAACATTCAAATATTCACACTTCCCTTTAATTTGAAATTAATGTTCAACTTTTTAACTCGAATTAACATTATGCCGAAGATCCCAGGTTCCTAATTAACTGATGTATCATTTACTTCAGGGACAATCCAACCAAACTAAAGGACACCTCACTTACTTAGGAACCCAACACATTTAACAAAACATTCTTTAAAACTCATCATTCGACATAATGGTCAATTCAGCTTTATACAAACCAGAGTAATTAAATTAAAATCATTAACAATGACGGTATTATTGAAATCAATACTAGTAAACCATAATATCATTCATTTTACTAAAACAACATTAACATTTACAAACAACTTATTAATATAATTATCACTAATTAATATTAAAATTAATATTATTATAATTATTAAAGCACCACACCGAGCAGTTAAAGAGCGTTAGAGATTTACCCCCAAATCTGACTTTGAAGGCCGGTTCGGTTCGATTCAGCCCCGGTTCAATCCAAACAACACTAACAGCACCCACACAGCAGCAACAGCTGCGTCCATTGCTCCACAGCGGTGGCGGTGCAGCCTCCAAGACCGGCGGCAGCAACAGAGACCTCTTCAACAGATGCGAACCGGAAAGGAAAAGAGATGGTGTTAGAGGGACGTGATTCGCGACTTGGGGAGGCTGAGAGAGAGGATGCGCCCGATGGCGGCGCTTGATGACGGTGAGTGGTCCTGGTTCGCGAGGAGCAGCGGCGATCCACACCGGCGAATGAAGAAGAGGGTATGGGTGGTTGGCCTGAGGCGGGTCACGCACGCCGGCACCGGTAGAGGAGAAAGAGCACGAGAGAGAGCTTGAGAGGGGGAGGGTGGCGGCTCATTGGAGAAGAGGGAAACAAAATAGGGTTTCCACCTACTTACACAACACACACGATGCACTTCTTCTTCTTCTTTTTTTTAAATTTATTTAAACTAAATACTAATACAAATTAAATATTAAATAGATAAGTATAAGAAACCATAAGGTTTGAAGCTTAAATTTATTAACATACTTCAATAAGGACTATAACAAAATCAAAGTAAAGTATAGAAATGTAATTATTAAATGGGGTAATTGCTTTAAACAAATTTACTTTAAAATATATAAATAAAATATACTTTCATAAATACCATAGAATATTAATTTTTTTTTTAAATTCTTAACGCTCTAATGATAAATTTCAAGAGTTAATCATTTAATTTGATAAAACTCAGAATTTATAATACAAAAGAAAAATCAGGATGTTACAATCCTTCCCCCCAAAAAGAAATTTCGTCCTCGAAATTTGATTAGTTTAAATTGTAAAGTTAGGATTTAATAAACTTGGACAAACACAACCAAAAACAAGCACTACTTATAGCTTGAGGATCTTTTAAAACCATTTACTTAACAAGAAAAATAAAACCTGGTAATGAAAGTTTAACGGTAGCAAAAGAATTTCGATCAAAGAAGAGAAACCATCTTTCATGAAAAAGCGAAATAAAGAAATCATCACTTGATGGACAAAATGGTAACTACCGTTAAGTTGGTTTCAAGAAACATCATTTAAGTTCTCCAAACTGAAAAAGGATTTTAACATTTAGCAGGTTTAGAAAAAGGAAAAACATATGTATAAACTAGGCTTTCATAAATCATATACTATGCTTTTTTAAGATTTTCTTTAAGTAAGCAACATGAACCATTCAATGAGACCCTCATTGGAGGAAGGGATCACGTATGAAGATTTAGAAAAACCTGTTCGGCTGAAAAGAACAATTATTTAAGCATAGGGTTCGCTATTACTAAACAACCAAACTAGCATACACATGGCACATTCAAGCCATATAGCGAAATCATATCATATCAAGTCATTTTTATTTGAAATTTGGCATACTTCACATTCAGGTATTCAAAGGAAACATATCCGAAAATTAGTTCAAAATGAGTTTGGGAGGTATGATTTCCATTATTTGCCTGAAAGCCCGAAAACCGGAAAAATTACATGGCTGTAATAAAAATGCATTTTTGAAAAATACCAATTCAATTCCAAACACTATGACGATTTGCAGGTAGTGTCCTTACATATAAAAGAGCAACGTGGTAAATTTTCAGGTCGATCGGAGTTCATTAGGTTTGTAACACCCCAAATTTTTAAAATTCTGATTAATAAAAAAATTAATTATAAAGGTTTATCTGTAACTAATTCTTTTATTAATATCCTTGATTGTTAATGATTTATTATGCATGAAAAGGATTGGAAAATCATTAACATATGAAAATAATGTTTTTACATAGTAATCCCTGTTTTAGGACTTAAAAATAATAATGGGAAGATTTTGGATGAAAAGGAAATAAAAATATTTATTTTTATTATTTTAACTAAAAGACTCGAGTATTTATGAAAATACTCGAGTATTTTACACAGAGTTGCACTCGTGAGTGCGTTGGCTGAGTCACCATCTCAGAAACCTCACGAGTTGACACGTTATCAACTCAGGGACACGACCATAGCTTCGTGTCGACCTGCATGAGCTGTGAATTCGAGTATTTAAACTCTCTTGTTGATGAAGATCAACCATTTTGGCCATTTTTGTTCTGGAATCTGAAGTTAGGGTTTTTGATTTCTCTGGTTCGATTCTCCTTCCTTGAGTAGAGTTAGGTCACAAATCATACACCAATACGAAGCTCACATCTAGAGCTTTGTATAGACACCAAAATTGTGAGTTGAGAGTTTGAGTGTTGGAAGAATCGAAGCTCAAAAGTGGGGGTTTGGTTGCTGTCAACTGGTTCTTGGAGCTCACTTTGATCCTCAATTGAGGTAAGCTCATGAACCCTCTTGATTCCAATTTGGTTTTAATCTCTCATGCATGTTGCAGAGAGTAGATTCTAACCTTTTTCCCCAATTTTTGTGCACGATTACTCACTCAAACAATGTGGTTTTGGACTCTGCTCACACTGTTCTGCATTTTGGTGGGTGAAGTGATTTGAGCTGGTGTTGGTGGGTGCTGGGTGGCTGCTGCTGTTCTTTGGTGTTTTTAAGTTTGTCAAAGTGTTGTTCAAGGTATGGGAGAAGTCATTCATATTGCTAGGATTATAGATTGTGAATTTTGATTTGTGTATGCTATGTGAATTGGACCAAGACATGCTTGCTGGACTTGGAGGTTCAGACAATCACTTGGTCCCTTGTTTTATAACCTGAATACTGCCTGAAATGAATTGATGATATTAAGCTAAAGGAATTCATGAGTTGGGTTGAGTTATAAGTAATAAGTATGTTAAAATATGACCTTGATGTGGTATGCTTATGGTAAGCCATTATTGGACCTTGAATAAGTTTGGAGTAAGTTCTAAATGCTGCATTTATGTTGTACAAACTCAGTTTCTATGTTAATTGTGGGTAAATTTGACATTGTTATGTTGAGTTGCATAATATGTGGTTTATGCATAAATAGGAGCATGATAGGATTCTCTGTGAATTACTGTGATCTCTATGTTGAGGATAGTTTTAATTATATGGATAGAGCTCATTTGACCATTGGATTGAGTTAGAATTACTCAGAACTGAATTTGGCATGTCAAGTTGTTGGAAATATGGTTTTATGCATAATTGGTGCTCAAATTCAATTCTGTGTAATTTGTGGAGTTCTAAGTGTTTGAACATACTTGTTATATGGTATATGAACTCTGTGGATCATTGGATTTAAGTAGAAATGATTAGAATTGAAAATGGTATGTAAAAATCAAGTTTCAGTCTGGTATGTCTGCAAATACTCGAGTATTTGGCTTAACACTCGAGTATTTCGTGGTGCACCAGAGTGAAAATTGGCGCACCAACTTGAGAATCAGATTGGACACTCGAGTAATACACGAACTACTCGAGTATTCTGGGTAATGGACTACTCGAGTATCTCATGAATTACTCGAGTATATTTATGAAGTTCTGAAACTTAGTTTTTCTGGAAAGACATGAACGACTCGAGTATATTTATGAACTACTCGAGTAAAAACTGGAAACTGATGAACTACTCGAGTATTATGGAAAATACTCGAGTATTTCTGTTTAGAAAATTAAGAAATGCCATTTTCAATTCTGAATCATTTTGTTTACACTTAAGTGATAATAGTCCAAATAATCTAGGACTTAAAAGAGATTGATTGATGATAATGTAAAGTGATTGACTTAATAATACGAGATATTATTAAGTGGGATATACCAATCAATTCTTTTAAGTTTAGGAATTGTATTCATTCTGGAGGATTGAGAGCTAGACTCATGCATCATGCTGATAACTTAAATTGTAAACTTGAAGAGGCAATAAATATGAGCACCTTACTTGCATTAGATGCTTTCCTAGTGTTAAATATGAGGGTGAAGATTGCATATGGGGCATGAGCCATTATTTGAGTCCAATCACTAGTTAAGTTGGTTCACATGGAATGAATTGTGAAATAATCATCATGTTCTCTTTGGATTGAAAATGCTCATGTTTGCATTGGAGGATATTGAATGTGACTAATAGTTCAAGATTTGGGTATGATGTTGGGAAAGGATTTGATAAGCATGATCATGTCTACTTGGTAATCCAGGTCTTAGAACATGAGAAGTTAAAGGTTTAAAAGACATTAGAAAGAGGTTAGTACCTCAGCATGATAAGTGGAGTAAGTCTGATGTCTCCATTTAAGGTTGGTGTGGTTAATAACTAAAATTGAACCTACGGAATAATTAATGCTTTGAGATATCAATAGACAATGACTTAAGGAGTATTAATAATAATGCAAGAGTGGTGATGTTTGTTGAGTATGAGGATTCAATCCAAATGCGTTAGGGCTTGCGCCCGATTCGGATATGTGAATGTTGGATAAGTGGGTTCACCCTGATTTCCATAAGTTATGGACTAACTCCTGCAAGAAGTCATTATGCTTAACGGATTCCGTATAGTACGGTGTGGCCGCTATACGAAGACATGTGGAACGGTGCGGCCGCCATATGTGGGATATGTGTTTGATTCCGTATAGAACGGTGTGGCCGCTATACGAAGACATGTGGAACGGTGTGGCCGCCATATGTGTGTGATTCCGTATAGTACGGTGTGGCCTCTATACGAAGACATGTGGAACGGTGTGGCCGCCATATGTGTGTGATTCCGTATAGTACGGTGTGGCCGCTATACGAAGACATGTGGAACGGTGTGGCCGCCATATGTATGTGATTCCATATAGTACGGTGTGGCCGCTATATGAAGGCATGGAACGGTGTGGCCGCCATGTGTATGATGTGATGATTAATATATATGTGACGCATCTCATGCATGGTGTACAGGGAATCGTTCAGTGAGGTGCATGCGGGATTGGAAACCATGTAGTACGGTGTGGCCGCTACATGAGACGGTTGGAACGGTGTGGCCGCCACCGTAGAAATGACAAGGACCTAGAACTATTGGTGGACAATGGTTCAGGGATCATCCCCTTGTATCA
Organism: Crotalaria pallida; assembly: GCA_037953625.1. Classification (NCBI taxonomy): domain Eukaryota; kingdom Viridiplantae; phylum Streptophyta; class Magnoliopsida; order Fabales; family Fabaceae; genus Crotalaria; species Crotalaria pallida. Next base: position 35,161,452 of record CM075653.1, read on the forward strand.
TTTTAAGATCGTGGTCGATGGGGTTCTAGTATAGAACGGTGTGGCCGCTATACAGGTTGTGGAAATATCGAGCGCACGATTGCCTATCCCAGAGTGTTGTTTTCTGGAAGAGTTGATTATGGAGAAATGATTTGAGAGACGTTCATGCATTGCATGAGAAATTAATGGTTTTAGCCAATGTTGTTTAATAAGACTCTTGGGCATGCTTTTATTATGTTGAAATGATATCTGTAATGATTGTGTTTGACCAATCATATAATCTGCTTAGGCGATATGACAAGTGACTGACTCCCATACTACCATGTCTGTGGTGGTAGGTTCTTTCAAAGGACAGGACTGAAGTCACTCCTGTAGGAGTGGAGGTGTCTAGAAGAAGCAGTCAGGATGACGTCTCGTCATCCGAATCCTTTTGCAGAAGGATCGAGTTGTGAAGACCAATGCTCTGGGTGTAAAAAGGGGTTTTTGGGAGTTGGTATTATATAAGCATTTTACACTCAGAATATTTTGTAAAGGAAATACCACCCTTATGAAAAGTACTTTTGGTTTTCACACTTTCATTCTGAAAAAGTTTTTGTTAACTCGCATTTTGCAATGGACCGGATTTTGGGATGTTACAAGGTTCAGTTTTAACCCTGTGACCACTTTGCCAAAAACACCGTAATATCGGGGGCTGAACCTAAATTAGATTTATTTAAAATAGTAAACAAATTCCAAATGACCTCAAAAATTTACAGGGACATCAGATATACTTAGCCAAAGGTTGTGTAAAATTTTCAGACCGATCGGAGCACGTTAGACTCGATTTTTCCCTTGCATTCGCAGTGTCGGAGACACCGGAATTGTCGGGTCTGATTGTGAAAAAGCATTTGTTTAAGATACTAACTTGCTCCAAACAGCTTGAACTTTTACACACAACATGGATTCGAACTTGGGATGCCCACATAAAATTTTTCGCATCACATTTTGAGCATCCTGAGCCCGAAAATGAGTTTAACTTTATAAGAAAAACCCCAATTTCCCAACAAACACTTTAAAACCCAATGATCCAAATAAATAGCAAATCACTTTCAAATCACATGAAACCTTCAGAAAAATCAGATATCATAATGTTACATATACACAAACACATTGTTCATTTCACTTAGACTTTCACAAAGCTTTCAAAATAATTTTCCGGAACTTAAAGGTTAAATGATAGGTTAAATGATTATATCTACCAATAGATATTTATATTTGAGGTGATCACTCTCAAATATACATGCATTAGTGATACAACCATTCTCACGTCGCCTAAGTTTTGGTTAGGTGACTCTTAGAAAATTTATTATTATTATTATTTTACAAGAGTTCAGGTTTTGTTTGGGTAAGTCTCAAAAACTTTAATAAAATTAAAAGAATTCTCAAATGCCCACTACGCTATAACTCGCAACCATTCCTATCATTATGCTAGCAATGACACTTAACTAAGTCATAAAACATGTCTATTTCTAATTACAAGTTACTCGCTTGGTGAGTAAGCACAGGAGATGTGAGTCCACACTCCAAAGGCTAAGGGAAACTGCTCTGATACCATAAATGTAACACCCTTATATTAAAATAGATTAATTACAATAATTAAGTTGATTTTGAAAATTAGGACCTGAAAATTCCGTTTAAATCTTAACGAAAATCCGACAGAGTCTCCTCTGTTTATCGGACTTTCCCAAAAATAACATTTATAAACCTGTCAACCAGTACAGTTTAGAAAATATTTATACACATACTAGTTTAATTTTCATGCCCTGCTAATTAAATAAAATATATTCAGGGCTTGCACGAATGAAATATAACAAACTAAAAGAAGACTAAATTTTAACATCATAAACAACTCTCCCTTCTAATTAATTTTACAACACTCCACGGGGTGGAGTGTAGTCCTGCTCGGCCAATAGTATAGCAAGCTCAAACCTCAGTACCTGTGGAAATAGTAAGGAGTGAGCATTACACATAAAATGGGGAAGCAGTTTCCAGTTACGACATAATGCTATACCTGTGATGTCCTAGACGGTGAGGTCCTCTTGTGACGTCCTCACTTTAATTAGTTAATTTTTAGGTTTTAATAAAATTGGTGATTTAAAATTTCTTTTTTTAAAACTTAAATACTTGTAAAAATCCTTAGGAAGAATCCGACAGAGTTTCCTCTGTTTATCGGACTTTCCAAAGTTTTCTTCTAATTAAACCTGTCAAACCAAAATTATTTAAAAACATAAAACACAAAAATATTACAAACAACTTAAATGATCCTACGCCCGATTAGAACTAGTCTCAGGGCATAAAACTATTACATATTCAGTTTTACAAAATAACAGTCCACTCAAAACAAAATATATATATATATATCCCACGTAGTGGAACATAAATCTGCTCGGCCATGACCCATGTAATCTCCGATTCTGTACCTGTAAAAGTATAGCAAGAAGGGTAGCATTACACAGGACTTAGGAAGATAAATTCTAAAAGAAGACATAGCAAATAACTAATCCTACACTATTCTGAATCTTCCTTATTCATAAATTTTCATATATAATTAAGTTCTTCTAATTTTTCTCTTAATTTTTACATTCTTTTAATATACATTTCTTCACTAATTTTTTTTTTCATTCCATTAATATACATTTATTCATAAAGCTTGCATATAATTTATTTCTTCTAATTCTTTTAATCTTTGGTTTTCCTTTCTTTCTTTCATTTTTATTAGCATACTTATAGATGAAGATTCATGTGCTTGCATTCTTTTAATTCCATTCTTTATTTCATTTTACAGTATTCATTATGTAGTCCAACCTCAGCCAGCCGTACGGTACTGAGCGCCGACTAATTCTTTTAATGCCGATACGCCTCGTCAGGATCGCATCGGACTTTTATCTTGTCTTTTGCTTTACTAGCAAAATAATAATTCCATTAGGTATTCTTGCTGCACAATTGGTTAGGATGGTATCTTCACCCAATAGGACTTCTTCTCACTCAGGACTTCTTGACCCATAAGACCTTTCCCTCGTTAGGGCCTTTTCCTTATTTTCTTTTCTTCACTCACTTTCATATATTCTCAATTATTCATGATTCATGCTTATATTTGGTGCTGCAGCTATTAATCGTCGCGTAGGATCCACGTAACCTAACGAGCCTTTGATCTTATGGGGATTTTTCCTGAGCGAGGTTTGTACCTATTGGGGCTAATTCGGGCCTACTTTGCTAGTAGGACCCTGTCCTAACCGTGTGCACCTAATGGGTGTGGATCCCAATACGCGATTAATAGCTGCAGACCCCTTTTGCTTTTCTTTTACTTTACATTACATTTCCATTTCAGAAATAACACATATACATGATTTGTATTATAGCATTTCGTTTATGTTTGTATCTTATCTTTGATTTGTATTTTCATTTATATCTTATCATGTGACTTGTTATCATTTTCTTTATCTTCACTTAAAGGTGTTAGCATACAAAACTAACATTCACAACATTTGCACATTCACAATCATTTTCCCAATATAAACCTCTTACCCCTTCCCTATCTTTTCGATTAATTAATTGATTACTATTCTTGTTTAACTATCTTTATTAATTTCCCACACATACCCAATATTCTGATTCTTTCATTAGCTTGTGATACCTCTAATCTTACTAAGTCCTAGGTTCATTTTTAAGACCCATTATGTCACATATAAGCATTCAAGCATAACAACACAATTCACTTACACATAGCATTACAAACAATGTGGCGGGTTTATTTTATTTATTCACCTACTCGATTTATTACCTTTATTTCCCTATAGTTTCCTCATTCATTATCCGTTCATTTAACACTTCCATACTAAATTCACACATTACAAACATCATCATATACTACATATATTCGCAATTTATCTAATGAGTTCATTTCCTTTATTCCTAAGCTTTGTTTATTGTCTATTGCAATTACCCTATTGTATATTATTCTAACTAATCTTTTCTATTCTTAGCTACCACTATAGCATCCTAGAATTTACTCTCTAAGTAAAGGTAATGTGAACAACCCTTCTTACCTCTTTGAAGAGCAAGAACCAAAATGGGGTTTTGAGGGAGCATCCTCACCAAGCTCTAATCCATGCCTCTTAGCTTCCTATTCCTTGCCCTTAATCACTTCCTAAGCTTCCTTGCATGATTAGAAGACCCTATGCCACCGATTACACAAATTGGGGTTTGATAGGGAATTGGGATTTCATGAGAAAGAGGAAGTAATATGTGTTTTTGGAGAGGGAAAATTCATGAGGAATTGATTTGTGGCACTAATTTTTGATAACTTTGAGTGATTATGGGGATTGGAAGGATTTAGGGTTTTGAATTGGGAATTGGGGATTTGAGGGGTTGAGAATGAAATTGGGGTTTTTGTTGATAGAAAATCATGGGGATTTGATGGGGAATGATTATGGGATGTTAATTTGATTTGATTTGGTGCTATTTTAACATTGGATAAGGATTGGGGATGAAAACCCTAGAGAGAAGCCAGAGAAAAGAAGAGTGAGAAAGTGATTTTTGGGGTTAAAATGATCCCAACTCGTGTTTTTATTTTTTGCTGATCTGATAAAAATACTCGAGTCTTTTCCAAATCACTCGAGTGAATTCATGAAAAATACTCGAGTCTTTTCTAAAAGACTCGAGTGAATCTGAGGGCTTTGAGTCTTTTACAAAACACTCCAGTGTTTTGCCCAGTACCCCATTTATTCATTTTCCTATTTTCCTCCTATTTTCTTCCTGCTTCAATTTGAGATAACTTCTTCGTTCACCGTCGGATCTTGCTCAAATTTGACGAGTAACTTCCTAAAAATCATACCTTCATATCCAACGGTGGAAATTGTGTTTTGAGTTCTAAATCTTTTATTTTGAATTTCCTAACGTCGGGTGTTTATAACACCGAAAAATCGATTTTTAACACTCGTTTGGGTCTTCTTTAAATTTTCTTCTCGATGCCAATGCTCCTAGACTCCTATATGGCACTCAAAGTATTCCTAATCCATCATTTTAAATCCCTTCTATGATAATCCTCACTTCCAAATCTTACTATTATTCTAATTATTATTAGAATAAAAATTCGGGATGTTACACCTCTAAGGGTTAGGGAAGAACACCTTCAAAGGAGCCTCTGTCTAGGGTTTCTGTGTGATGTTTGTGTTGGAAGTCAAGCTGGTTGGAAGGCATGCTTCAAACTCTCTATGGACTTCAATGTAATGCAAATATATGTTTTGATGATAATAAGCCAACTCAAGTTCAAGCTCACAAGTGCAAGTCAAGTCTCAAGATTGAAGACTCAAGCAAGCATAGAATAGAAACCTTCTCTTTATATCAAATGTAAGGTAATGAAGTTTTTGTTTCTTTAAAGAGTTACAAAGCCAATAAGTTTTTCATTTTAGAGAGGAGAAGAAAAACGTGTTTTTGCATGAAAAAGTGTTTTCTGCATTTAACCTTAGTGAAAATTCTTGATGTTACAAAACTCTGTATATTTGTATGTGTGCAAAAGAGAGTAATCGATTATTTGCTAAAGTAATCAATTAACTTTGTTGCATCATAGAAAAAATCAGAGAAGCTGTAATCGATTAAGTGAATTTTGTTAATCAGTTACTTTCTTATGAAAGTAATCGATTACATAGGTCAAGTAATCGATTATATTTGTTGCATCATATATTTTTCAGAGGCTTTGTAATCGATTACAAGTTTTGTAGTAATCGATTACATGATGTTGCATCATATGCAAAACAGAGGCTTAGTAATCGATTAACTCATTAGTGTAATCGATTATCATAGTTGCATCATATAATGAACATGAGTGATGTAATCGATTATCTATTCTTAGCCTAATCGATTACATGTTTTTCAAATGTATTTAAGAATTTCTATTTTTGTAGAAGTAATCGATTATTTCTTCTATGTAATCGATTATTTCATGATTTGTTGAAAATCGTGTTAGAATCATTTTTATTATTTCCTGATTTGTTTTTATATAAAAGATTCTGATATATTTTATAAAATTCGAAAATGATTTTAATTTTGAATTATTTCCTTTTTGGTTTTAACAATCAAATCTTTATTTTATTTCGAAAATCGTTTTGATTTTATTTTGATTTTAAAACTTATTACAAATCTTTTATTATTCTATTTTGATTTTGTTTTTTCTTATTCAAAATCTTTTTGATTCAAAATCGTTTTCCTTTTTAAAAGGTACACTCCAACATTTAGAACGTAATTTTTTTTTCATTCATTCTTTTTCAACCTGCACGTTTCTCTCTTCTTCTTCTTCTCGAAGATTTCTACTTTTCATCGTTCATATTTTGTAAAGAACAAATCCTTATTTGCTGAGTGTCTTCTAGAGAAACTTATTCTTCATTATCATAAGAGCATATTGTAGAATCCGTGTTGTGAGAACACAAGAAACTATTGTAATCACTTTCAGTGAAATCGTTCTAAACCTTAGTGGTTAGGGAGAGAATCCCTTAGTGGACGTTTGATACGTCGTAGGGCGAGGAACCCTGCTGTGTGATTGAGGCCCCTAGCGAACGGAGGTTCCTAGTAGTGTGCGGGGTGCTCTTGGTTGTAATAGGGTGCGGCTCTATTGCTTGGTTATAAGAACTCTCAGGCGGGTCGCTTGGGGACTGGACTAGGCCTTTCGACGGGAAGGCTGAACCAGTATAAAAATCACCAGTGCAAGCTTTTCTATCCCTCTCTCTTTTACTTTCCGCGTATTTATTTTGTTTACGTTTCCGCGCTACTCGATTATATTTTTTCTTATCGTTTTTCGCGATCCTTTACGAACGTTTAATCTCTCCAACTCAAATCAAATTTTTAATTTGCTACGAATTTTTCAATACATAATAAAACTCGATTCACCCCCCCCTCTCGAGATTTTGAGGCCAAAACCAACAATTGGTATCAGAGCTAGTCTCTTGTGTTAAGACTTAACCGTCTCAAGAGTATGGCTTCAAACTCTCTGTTTGGAGGTGAAGGGAGTTCTATTAACCGTCCTCCCATGTTTGATGGGGTAGGGTACGCGTATTGGAAAGCCGTATGAAAATTTTTATTCAAGGAGTAGGATTAAAAGTTTGGGATGCTGTTGTTAATGGTCCCTATGTTCCTACCTATGTGGTTAATGGTAACACCGTCGAAAAGCCTTTGGCTGAGTGGACGGAGGAGGAGGAACATAGAGTCCAATACGACTTGAAAGCGAAAAATATTATAACATCTGCTTTGAGCTATGATGAGTTTTTCAGGATTTCAACATGCGAGACAGCACAACAAATGTGGGATACACTTGAAGTCACGCATGAAGGAACAACGGAAGTAAAGAGGTCAAGGATCAATACATTGACTGGTGAATATGAGCTATTCAGGATGAAAGATGGAGAATCAATTCAAGAGATCCAAAAATGCTTCACAATGATCGTAAATCAATTGACAACATTGGGGAAGAAATTCACCAATGAGGATCTCATCAACAAAGTTCTAAGGTGTTTGGGAAGAGATTAGCAACCCAAGGTGACGACAATCGCTGAATCAAGAAATCTCTCAACAATGACGCTGGCAACTCTGTTTGGAAAATTACAAGAACACGAAAGTGAACTGAAGAGGTTGGCTCAGCATGAAGAAGAGAACAAGAAGGTTAAAAGCTTGGCATTCAAGGCTGAAACACCTGCACCAGATAGTGACTCGGACAAAGAATTGCTGAATGATGAACACATGGGTCTATTGGTGAAGAAGTTCGGGAAATTTCTGAGAAAGAAAAATTTCAACAGAAGAGACAACAATAAAAGTGGAGGCTCAACCATCACATGTCATGAGTGTGGCAAGCCTGGTCACATTAGAGCAGACTGCTACCAGCTGAAAAAGAAAGAGAATTCAGAAAAAGGCACCTCAAGTTCAAAGAAGGGAAAGCAAGCATACTTGGCATGGCTGGACAATGATGGAAGTTCGGATGAGGATTCAGACGAACAAGAGGAGACCGCTAACCTATGCTTGATGGCTCACGACAATGAGGTAAATTCTGAACTTAATTTTTCTTATGATGATTTACAAGAAGCATTTGAAGAGTTACATGAGGAATCGATGAGGTTATCCTTATTGGTTTCTCTAGAAAAGAAAAATTCAGCTTCCATTTTAGAAAAGAATAAAGAGATTACTAAAGAAAATGATTTTTTGAAAAAGCAAAATAAGGAGCTGAATTTGACTTTAAAAAATTCTTCAAACACTTCGTGTAATGACATTAAACTTAAAGCTAGTTCTTCTTCTTGTAAATTCTGCAAGGACCTGGTTAAAGAAGTTGAATATTTAAAAGAAACCCTTGCTAAATTTACAAAAGGTAGAAATACTTTAAATTTAATGTTAGGTAGGCAAGAATGTTTCTTTAATAGAGCGGGTTTAGGATATCAACCCGGTAGGCATCAAAAGAAACTAAGTACCATTTTTGTCCCTGCCAATAATCATAAGAAACCTCTTATTATATGTCATATTTGTGGTAAAAAGGGACATGGTGCACATGAATGCATACATCGAAAAGTGAAGTTCGTTAAACCGAACAATGAAGCTAGAAGGTGGCATGATTTAAACTATGGCTATACTAACACTCAAGGACCCAAAAAGATATGGGTACCTAAAAAGAAACCTTGAATTTTTGCTTGTAGGTTACTCCGGAAGGAAGGAAGTCTTGGTGGTACTTGGACAGCGGATGCTCAAAACATATGACTAGAGATAAATCTAAATTTTCGCATCTCGTGCCTAAGGACCAAGGACATGTGACCTTCGGAGATAACAACCAAGGAAAGATCATCGGAATCGGTAAAATTGGTACACCTCCTAACCCTTGCATTGAAAATGTATTACATGTTGAGGGCCTAAAGCACAATTTGCTAAGCATTAGTCAATTGTGTGATAAGGGCAATAGGGTTATTTTTTATTCTGATAGATGTATTACCGAGGGAAAAATTGATAATCTTATTAAGCAAATTGCTCGCAGGATAAACAATGTTTATGTTATTGATTTTGATTCAATTCCCTCAAATGATGCGAAATGTTTATTATCTAAAGAGGATGAATCGTTGTTGTGGCATCGTAGAATAGGTCACATCTACATGGCTCATTTAAATAAAATTTCTTCTAAAAACTTAGTAGTTGGTTTGCCAAAGCAAAATTTTTCTTTTTCCGAAAAATGTGATCCTTGTTCAAAATCAAAACTCACAAGGGCCAATTTTCCTTCTAAAAACCTTGTTCAAAATCAACTCGACCTTTGGTGCAGTCGAGTAAAATCTTATATAATCAGCTCGACAGAAGTCAAGCTCGGCCTTCGCTGTGGAAGATTAAAGTGCTAAAGTCTTAGTTTGAGATTGTATATTTAGCTCGGCTAAGGTCAGTTCAAGATTGAATATTACACTCGACAAAAAGCTCGGAGATCACATATCAAGTTGGCTAAGTTCGGATCTCAAAATTCAGTTCAATCTCGCATATAATGCTTGGCTTGAGCTCAAGCTCGAATGCAAAGCTCGACCAAAGCTCGGATGACTAAGATTGAACTTTATCTCGAATACAAAGCTCGGCCATAGCTCGGACATCAAGGTCAAGCTCAAGCTCGGTTCACACTTGGTCAATGGCTGTGCAAGCATCTTTAAAAAGCACAAGCTCGGATCTCGTCAAGTTATCCGTTGTGGAAGCTCAGTCCAACTGGAAGCTCAGAGGTCACTAATCATCTGAATCTGTCCATAAAGGAATTGGCAATAAATGAAAGATCTGATTCAAAATTAAACCAAATCAGAATATGACTGTTGGAGAGGGAACCTCGTCTGCATTAATTAATCACGTGGTGATTTTTATTCCTCCCTGATTCTTGGGGATTTTCGTGAATAAAAAGTGATTGCCTCCTCCAACATCACAGAGAACTTGGAACAAGAAATCAGAATCTAAAACACTCATTCTCTTTGCCAATCCTTTCAAAAGTCTGAAACTTAGTTGCTATTCACACCGTCACATTCATACGTGACTGAGTTCAGTTTTGGAGCCACACATCATTACTGTTACTGTTCACCAGAGAAGTCTTAGGAGGTTCCTAAGCAGAAGTCGAAGAGGTTCTTCGTCCGGTGGAGCTACTTGAAGGTTTCAAGGAGGCTTTGGAAGAGGTTCTTCCTACCGGTATCAAATTGGGTAGAATCCAAGAGTTCGGTACTCTCTTGGAAGGGTTAGGTTGAGTGAGGTTCATTCAATAGTTCGCATGTAATTCTATCAATTTGATTTTAATTAAAAGCTCGCTAAGGTTTAGGGAGGACCGGACGTAGCTCTAAAGTGGGTGAGAGTGAACCACTATAAAAATTCATGTGCCTCTTCTTTTATCGCTTTCTCTTTACTGCTTTCTGCACTTTATCTGTTTACTGCATTGTCCGAGCATTTTGCACTTTCCGAGCATTTTAGTCGGTCTGGCCGAACCTCATATTGGTTGATTTGTGTTTGCTAAGATTCCGCTGCAAAACTGGTTTTTGTGTGTTGCAGGCCGGATAATCGGTGGTCAGCCTATATAACTGATTATCTCATTCTGCTCGGCACTAAATCCAACTATTTTATAAAAACAACAAACATCATTTTAATCAATTTCAATTATATTCGAGAAATTGCTATCACTACTTCAAACAACTATTCACCCCCTCTAGTAGATTGTTAGGCCGATTGTTGGTTTCCAACAACTTTGTGAGATTCCAAGTTCTCTGCCTCAAGTACACGAGTTAGAGAACTGTTGTGCTAACCTTCGGAGCAAGAACCGGTTGGTATAGTTGCACCTCGACTATCCGAAAATCTTGTTTTTAAGGCAGTGGATTTTACCACGACATAACCATCTTCAACTTAGTTTTCTAACAAACCCTATATATACAATACAGGTCTGATAGCTTATAAGTGTATCAAAGATCTCACATAGTGTGTCATGAACAAATGAACAAACGGACAAATGCGTTAAGGATAATAATTTATGCAGAAAAGCATCCATATTTGCTCATATTTCACATTGTACAATAAGTTAATTTATGCTAGAAGGTGATTTTTGGGGTCGTTCACGTTCAATTGACATCTTCCTCCGATCCTTCTTACTTGCGTCACTAGTGTCCAACCTGCATAGTAAGTTATTCCCCTATGTTACGTATATCATAAGTAATCCATGCATGATATAAAACACAAATTAAAAGTAACTTTATTATTAATAAATATATAAATAAATCGAACAAGAAAACTTTTGTGTTATTTGTAATTATTTTACTTAAAAATCTCTGATGTGACATTTAAAAATATGCACTTAAGATTTTGTTATTATAAAAAAAATAACATGACAACTTTTAAAGTCATATATGACAATTCGGTGCTTTATGTTTTTTAGGTAAGAACAAAATTACTTTAAATGGTCATATATATATGAATTTGTTATGCATTTGATGAAATAAGTAGAATTATTTTAGTAACGTAATTCCACTACATTTTAGAATATGTTTTGTATGACAATTTGTAATGCATATGGTGTCACGTCACAGTTTACGAACTTGAAGAGCCAACTGAATTTGTAAAGTGACATCGTGTATGACATGCTCCTTAACATAAAATCTTTAAGAAAATCTTTAACTTGTATCAAGTAAAGCGGTTAAATCAATCGGTAGCATAAATATTTGATATACTGGTTCAAATTTGCTCATATACTAATACTATTTATAAGAAGTCATGAAACATTAATTATTTTTTTCCTTCAAATAAAGGCATTTTTTAAAATTTGCTCATATATCAATACTATTTATACTAATACTATTAATGGATTTGACTAATTTAAAAAGTGTCTCATAAATAGGATTCAAAAAAGTTTTAAAAAAAAATCTTATATTTTAAGGATTGAAGGTAGTAAAACTAGTTAAGAAGGTTATAATTTGACTAAAATTACCTTAGTCTTGTTTAATTGTAGATTTTTTTAATAAGCCCAAATGTGACGCTCTCTTTTTAACTTGAAAATAATTAATATTTGCAAATAATTGAATACTTGCTATCAAAATTTGGGCTAGAAAATTTTTTTTTCCTTTTTAGAACCGGTACTTGCTCGTTCATAAACCCTTTTTGAACATAAACCATTTTTGAAAGTTCGGCTTAATGATATCTTAGTTTCGAAAAAGGCTCTCGAGATAACATTTCCTTAACTATAGAAAATACTGTTCATAGTTAATATTAGAACACACCATTTGCCTCTCGAGTTGAATTTGAATATATAAAGCATACACTTATCGCCGAATCCTTTCTTAATAGAAATCAGAGTTCGCGGAAGAAAAATAATACTTATGGGGCACTGCTGAGGTAAAGAAAAACATCATATATATATATATGTCATAACATAACCCCATCAGTACAATTAGTAGCAAGTGATAAAAAGTCGAGAAAGCAAGTTTTGATAAAACATATACAGACCAGCTACATAAAATAAAAGTTCACTCTAAGACCTCTCAGATATATACAATATATATAACAAAATCCGAAATAGAAGTCCCAGAGCAAGTCATCCGTGTCCTCAGCAGCTCCTCAGATCCTCCACAGCTCTATCCCTAGGATCTAGGATCCAAAACATCTACACTATGCAAGTTCCTATGAACCAGCGGGTCCACCTCTAGCTAAAACAGTCGACTCAACATGCACCCCCTCCTCGCTCTCATCCTCCACAGGGTCCTCCTCGACCTCGCCCGACTGTGTAGAGACCCTACCACTGGGTCTAAGGTCTGTAGAAGCTGTCCTATCCAAGTCAGTCGGACCAGGAGAAACAGTCTCCTCAGTAACAACTCTATGGGAGGAAGGATGGGAACGAGTGGCAGCTCTAAAACGGAAACTATGAAAACGACGCATGGGTCGAGCCGGGGGTGGTCCTCTATATGTATAAAAAGGTGGAACATGCATAGTGTAAACTAAGGGAATCCTAAATCGACGAGGTCGCACTCGCACCAGAGGGTTATGGTGGTAGAGAGTGATCTCAACCTCCCCCTCAAAAGTGGCACGGTGCTCCTCATACATCCATATACCGCTAGGGATAGGGCGTATCTCGAAGCAAGCTAGGTATCTGGCCATCACCTAAACAGGGCACGGGGAGTAAGTATACACATATACATAATTGATAAAGACTAGAATTACAATCACAAGTATATCATGGACAGATCATAATGCAAATGCATATGAGCACACCAGTTTTCAACATTATAACTCTTATAATGCAAGTGGAATGATGTATGATTTTCTATCCACAACTGAGGCCTCTAAAAGTCCATCTTGGACGTCCATCCAATACACCCTTGTGTTCCCGGAACACTAACATTTTTTCCCAGAACATAATGTCGAACCACACTTGGATAATAAGCACCACTCCCGGAGTGTGCACCACGTTCCCAGAACGCATACGTTCCCAGAACGCATAAAAAACCAGGTCCCGGACACTGGCCACATATCTATAATGTGTCATCAAGTAGGTTATAATTTGGTACTCCCGGAGTACCCTCCTCATATTCCCAGAATATGATAAACGTTCCTACCAACCAGACTTCCAGTCTATATGGATGCACAAATATCAGGGTTGGTTTTATCTTTACATTAATGTGATTTAGAAATATTCCCATTTCCCTTTGTGAATGATTGATTTGAGGCATAATCTTTGGCATAAAAATTCTCATTTGAATTTTTCTCAAAACATGCCTTTTAAACTTAGATTAGGTAAAAAAAGTCAATGGTATTCAAAAACTTAACTTTTTATTTTTCAGATTCAGGTACTAACCGGTTACAGTCTCAGGCTAACCGGTTAGAATTACAGACCTGAACTGTTTACCATTGAAATTCAGAAAAACCCTCTTTCTTGAATATAATACCCAATCCATAAACAAGTTAAACATTGTTTTATGCCTCAAAATTACAGTTTTATCATTCAAAAGGTCTAAATCACTTTTCATTTCCCAATGAACATAATTTCCTCTTGAAATTATTTCATTAACTTAAGGCATAAATTTTAATCTTTCAAATCTGAACTTTGGCATTATAACAACTCATGTTCAGACTATGTATAATGAGATTAAAGCATAGATTTGAGTAGAAACCACTATAATTTCAGGACTGACTGATTTTTATTTGAAATTTTGCAGTGTCTAACCGGTTACGAATATCGAGTAACCGGTTAGATTATGCAGTCAGTTCATTAAAACAAGAGTTTTAACAATTCATTTTCTTCTTTTCTCAAATCTAACCCAATCTCAATATTCACAAAGTTCATATGCCTTAAGATAAACATGTTTATACCCTGAAACACATTCAAATTGCATGCATCAAGTTTATGATATCAAATTGCATGAAAATTCACATAAACACACTTTAATACAACAAAACTGATAATAGGCATTCAAACTCAGAATTCAGCCTCCATATACTTTGCATGCATCAATATAAAGTTGCTCAAAACCACAGTGAGCAAAACTTTGGCCTCCAAGCCTTTGTGCCATATTGCACATAATGCCCTTTTTGGGTTTTGTTAACTCAAATCCTAAATCACTTGAATTTTAGTCTAAATCTAGTATAAGGTAGACTTCTCCCATACCTTAAGACTGAGTTTGATGATAATCAACACTAGATTTGAAGAAAACTCCACAGACTCCTCACAAACCCAAAGTTCTGTTTCCAGTCACGAATTCCATCAACAGGGTCCAAAATCCAGAACTTTTGACATAGCAAATGGCCAAAGAAAATTGGGGAAAAACATTAGGACTCAAAATATGTAACATGCACTAGGAAATAGAAAAGATTGGAGGCTTAATGGTGGCTGTACTTACCCAAAATCAGATCTGGAATTCAGCTTCCAGAACAGAAAAACTCAGAACCCAGACTTCAACTTCAAGCTTCCAAGATTGATTCCTCCTTCCACACAAACCCTCAGCTCACAAGGTGTATACCACTGAAAAGCCCTTGATTCAAGCTTTTCAGAAATGTGTGTTTTGCTCTCTAACTCTCAAAGACCAAGACGAATTTCCCAGAACGAAAACGAAACCCTAACTGAGCCACCTTCAACCCTAAAACCAGAAATCAACCCTAAATCCTCAGAATTTCCACAATTTATAGACGAATTGGGCTTGCATGCAGAGCGACGCGTGGTTTCCACTCAATCTAAGGCTGTAATCGTGGCGATTACGGGGTTAATCAAGTGATTACTCATCAAATTCCACTAACCCAGTTTCTGGGTTCATCGTCTAACCGGTTACAGGGCAATACTAACCGGTTAGATTAGTACAAAATTTAAAAATTAATATTTTTAAATCTTTCCCTCCAAGAACCTTTTCAATATTACCTTTTAGTCCTCATCCAGGGACCAAAATGCAATATCCTTATATTTTGCATTTATTTGCCCTATAAAAATATTTCAACTTATTTTTATATTTAAGGCTAATTAAATACAAAATATAAACTTGGAAAATTTCTATAAATTAATAATAAAGCTTTTATTATTAATTTCCTATTATTCGGGAGACGAAAATTAGGGGTGTTACACCAAACATTAAAGATTTTGATTTGATAAGTTAAAAGAAGTATCTTATGATTTTGTTTGGTATAACAAATTGAAAATAAATATGAACTAAAATCTTAAAAGATGATCATTTGAATTGAAATTATTTATTAAAATTAACTAATAAGCTAGTTAATATGTGTAAAATAATATAAAAGGAGATGACCACATATCTATGTATATAATGATGATGATGTCACATAGTTTAGGAAAAATATTATGTTTGGTATGTAACATCTCGGAAGGACCTATAAACTACATAATAAGCTTCTATAAAAAAAATTAAATAAATAAGGTAGTCAAGTTTTAAAGAGATTCGTTTTTATTTTTTTAAAAAAAAAAATCCAATTGTAGCCTTGATTTAATAAGTTACGTTAATAAAAGTAGCTTATAATTTTAATTGACATAACTAATTGACAAGCTAATAACTAAAAATTTATACATTAATTGATATTTAAGTTAATACATTTAAAATAACCAAAATTACATATATAGAGGCTTAAATAAGTTTTGGATCCCTTTTCATAGGGTTGATTATGCACATGGTTGACATGTGTTAATTAGTGGTGCAGTTGGCTAGGACATGGCAACGCTCAAGTGATGAGATACCATTAGCCACAACATCACATACCAACTAAAACTAGCTTAGGAAAATTAATTTAAAATTGTGGAACTTTACGATGAATAAATTAGAAAAAAAGTTTTCTAGGAACTAATCATAAATTTAGTCATATTTACTGGGACCAAAAACTTATATAAGCATATGTTAAATAAAAAATATAAAATTAATGAGCGGGTAACCTTTTTTCTTTGTGCTTATATTAACGAAATACTTGAAGTGTTATGAAGGTTGTCAATTTTAGGAACCAATGAGAAAAAATTCAACAAAGCTTAATTTATAAGATAATTTACTTCCACTAGGTTGTAAAATATAAGTTTTTATGTTAATAGATCATTTAAATAACCTCCTTAAAATAACACCTCTACTTCCTTTTTTTTAAAATAAAAACCAACTTAAGCAGCTTATAAGCTAACTAATCGGCTTATTAAAGACTCTTTGTGGCTAATAAAATTAAACTTTTTGTATAAAGTTTACACTTATATATATATATATATCAGTTAATAACATATTTTATTCAAAAATTATTTCTTATTCAATAAGGTAAATTACAGTCGTAACTTTCAACTCCTAACTTTGAGATTCATCTAAACAGAGCCTTAACTAATAATTATCTTGCTAAAATAATATAGTTTTATAATATTGTTCTCGTATAGAATATTTCCATGGCATGGGAAGCAAAATGCTAGATCACCAAGAAATAAAATTATTTTCATGATGGTAGAATTAGCTAATCAAAAAATTACTCAATGCATTATTTGTAAATAAAGCTCAAATGTTACATTGTATAAACAAGTATAATATGATATTTAAAAAACTCATTAAGTATATAGTTATAAGATTTTATCACTATTATCACTATTGTATCAAAATTTATATCATGAGTAAATATCATTTAAATCTAAAAAATGGAAGTGATGACAATCATTTTATATAATACCTAAAAAAATTAAAATAAAAGCACTCATATTAATATAAAACTATAAATATAAATTAAGAAAAGTTCATACAAACATCTTAAACTTTATGCCATTTGAAAATATGCATCACAGATTAATTTTTGTGCTAATCTGTCTTTAAAATATAATTATTAAGGACTAATTCGAAAAAATCAAAAATATGTACACACAGTACAATAAAGTCTATCCCATTCATTTTCCTCTTCTTTGCCGTCATGGGCTTCTCTAAAACACCCCAATTTTCTCCAAACTTAATTTGGTTAAATAAGGAACTTCATGCAATGTTTATGTGCTTGGAGTGAATCATTGAAATTATGATCGAATCATGAGTTTCAAATTGATATTTTTGGTCAAATTAAAATAAGTTTTGGTTTGTGTAGCTTTGTAACGAAAAACTATAGTTCCCTTTTAAAGATGCAAAACTTTATTTTTAAGCCGTAAAAAATATTTTGATCTCATACGTATCATATTAGATGTCTTATAACCATTCTTGAATATTTTCATAATATTTGGAGAAATTTTTGAATTTATTTATAGTTTGTAATCACTTAAAGCTAGCATCAGTTAACATCATATTTTTGGTGTTTTAAATTAGTTTTTCGAATTTCATTTTAAATATGGACTTGTGATCAAGGAAAACTATTCAACATATGGTTTTGAGACATTTTAAGTAGAAAATTAAATTTTACTAGCACATAAGTTATAAAAAAAGTTCTATGAATTTGAATTTAACTAATTTTTTTTTGTTTTTAATTCGAATAGAACGATTCACGAAATGATATTTTGGTAACTTAGTTTGCTCTATCCTAATTTTATCTTTAAAGACTAACTGCCTCCAAAAGAGTGATTTGGCTGGATTTCCATCAAATTTGAAATGATGTTGATGTTAGAATAATTTCATTCTCATGAAAATCCCAATTCCCACATTGCTCATCCCATGTTAACCATAATCCTTTATATTCTATTATTTGTATTACTCAAGCAAAAATCTAATTGGGGTTTTTGTTGCGGTCATGTTGAGCCCAATAACCACATGTGCTAGCACGTGCCCCACCGTCATTAATTTGTTCTTTCGTGTGGGGTAAAGGGTGGACGGATCCTTTTTTCTTACCACATTTTTAGCGCATAGCCATTATAGATTAATGGCTCCATAATTTAGTCATTTCTAGCTTAATGAATTAGTTGTTTTTGGGTTAATGGTTGAAATGATTTCCTGGGTTAATGAGCCATAACTTTTGTGGCTGCTGCAAATGTTATGGCTGTGGCAATGAAAGGCAATCATTTTTAGACATATATATACACAGAAAACGAAAACAGGTAGCTTTTCTTCTTCCTTTCCTTCCTTCCATTAGCAACTTAACCCTGTGAGATTCAAAGTTCCTTACCTTGAGTCCACAAGTTAGAGTACTATTGTGCTAACCTTGGGAGGTAGAGTGGTTGATATAGTTGTATCATAGTACCCAGTAAACAATTGCTTTTAAAGCACAGAATTTTACCACAACACAACCATCGTCAACATATTCGATTTATAACAATTGTCATTGTTATATGTGTTTCTTTTGTTTTTCTTATTGTATGGAAGTATGAATATTTGTAGTCGGTTATTTACTTTAGAATATAGCTTATATATGAAGTTTATTATGACATTATGAATCTCCTAATTATTGTTGTTGTTGGCTAAATTTTATAGGATCACATGGGAAAGGTTTTTGACTTGATTTGTTATAATGAGACACATTATGAGTAGTTATGAGAAAGAGAATTTTGTTGATTTTAAATGAGTAGATATTTGAAGAGGAAAACATTTCCTTGATGTTCATTGGCAGAACCGAATTTACATAGAGAAAAGGTGCAGGAAAGCATAGATTTGTTTATTTAAGGTGATTAATTCTTATGTTTGTTGTTGTTATTAGTTTTCTTTAATTATGAACGTGTTTATAAATTATAATGAAAAACTCCCCCTTGATTTAATTACGCAAACCGATTTAAGATAATGGTAACAGGAAGAAAGCATTTGTATTTTGTTTACTTGGAATGAAGGTTAAGATTGAAGAGAAAATGCTTGTTTTGGAATTATGTTCATGAAAGTGAAGTTTGTAGAGAAAACCGATTTTGGACCATAAGGAAGCTAAGAAAAGTGTTTTATTTATTGATTGTTTTTTACAAATTATGATGACCGTAAAAAATATATTGCGTAAAAACTAAAGGTATAATAAGATAGTGTTTGGACTGATATGGAATTATGTTAGACAGATTCTTCTGTTTTGGTTAAAATCCAACTTTCTCATTCATTCACAAGTGGGATACATATAAATAAAATCTGTAGTGTCCTAGACACAATGTTCAGAGTATATCCCTAGCTCAAGCGTATGGAAGACCTAAGAGCTAGAAAACAGTCTGATGTTACTGTGTGATTTTCTTGGTATGCTAGCTATCCAGTGGGGATAACTAGGGTTTCCCTAATCACGAGTGTGTGCTAGTGTATGATTAGGGAGAGAGAACGTACCTCAGCCCCTAGCTGGAGACAGCTATTTATAGGGGGAGCGGTGTTGTACCCTATGGGCCTGTACGGAGGTCCAGTAGGGCTGACGTGTCCCTTTATAGGATAAGGGAAGAGTCATTCATCCTTGTCCTATTAGCGGTTAGTCTTATCTGGTTAGCGAGCTAGGCTCACGCGCCCTTAGCTTGGACTCTTTAAGGGAAGAGGTCCCTGTGCTCGGTCTAGAGTCGCTAAGGTGGGTCCTATGGCATGCGCTCGGCCCAAAGATGTGTGACCTGGCAGAATGAGTATTCTGGTCGGCCAAGGATGTTTTAGGGTAGTCCGAGGGTTGGTCTACCACATAAGCCCCCTAGCTCGGTAAGACTTCTTGAGTCTTGAGCCGAGCTGAGCGTTCTTCGTAGGTGACTTTCAAGGTGCCGAGGGATAGGCTCGGTAGGGGATGATTAGTTTTGGACAGCTCACCCTGCCTCGCTGTCCCATTGACTGACTGAAAGGACGTTTGGATGTCCTTCTCCTGACACGTGCTGCCTTTTGTCAGAGGGGTCATGATGGTGCATGCTGCCTTTTGGGTCTCCGTGGCTCGATGCAGGCTCTTGGGCTTTTGTAATTAGGCCCAAATTTTCAAACGTGGGGGGAAGTTACCTCTTGAACTTCAACTACTCCTCTTTCTTTCCTTTTCCATACTTTCCTCCAAAACTTGGACTTCTGACATTCCTCCTCTTTCTGCAATTCGTCTCCTTGGCCTTTTGGATTACAATTTTCTACTCCATTGTTCTTCTGCCAGTTTGTCTTTGAAGCTTCTTGGCTTCTGTCTTGATTCTTCAGTTCGCTCGTGCCAATTTTCGTCCTCAATTCTTAGGTATTTTGCTTTCTGGTTTTGGTTTTGCTTATGTTCTCTTTTCCTTTTTCTACTGAACTGTTGTTTCCTTAGGTTCTGGATTTTTGGTTTTTGGTTTCTGTGTTTGCTAATTTTCTGGGTTGGTTTCTGGGTAAGTTAGATTTCATTATGAGTATCAATTGGTTTCAGTATGAGGAGTGGTCTAGGATTCTGGGTTTGAGTGATCTTGAGGATTCTTCCTCTTCATCTTCTTCTTCTTCCGATCTGGAGGTGCTGGACTCCTTACCCTCACCTTTCTGCCATCGCATGGCAGATCCGATGGCGGAGGTACCATTATCAGTAGATTACCCTCAGAATCCCGAGGAGGAGGAAAGTAGGAAACTACTGTATCATGCGGCGGAAGAGCGGGCCCAAGTATCCCGCCGCCCTTCGAACCGTTCCTGGGAGAAACCCTTCTGGGGAAAAGCTGTTAAGGTTAGGGGAAGGTGTATTAGGCTCGGCTATAGGACTAATAAACCTAGGGTTAGGCTGTTTAAGAATTTTGATTTTATAGACTCTGACGCCGAGTATTCCCTTTCCCCAGGTATGGTTCGACGGTGCGTCTCACATCCTCACGAGTTTCCTGTGCCTCCGAACTCTGGAGATTATGACTGGGTTGACTTGGAGGTGCTCGGTACCCCGTCGGCTTTAGTCAACAGCAATCTAAGTCATATCCGAGCTCACATACTCCCCTTCCCCACGGATGAAGCAGGGACGTCTTATGCAATTAACTCACCTGCAGCCAACGACCGAGTATGTACGGCGATCGCCGCGGATCGCAAAGAGTTTTTCATGTACGAAGAAGTTATTATTCGGCTGGGGGTGAAGATGCCCTTTTCTGACATAGAAATAGAGCTGTTGCGTCGGTTGCGCTTGGCTCCTACCCAACTTCACCCTAGTGGTTGGACCTTCATTCGGGCCTTTCAAAAGTTTTGTGAAGCTCAAAAGTTGACTTGCTCGCTCCGAGCATTTCTATGGTTGTACATACCGCAAGTGAACGTCTTTGAGAAGGGGTCGTACAAAAGACTGTGGGTGTCGTTGAAAGCGCGCAACGGACATGCCCTTTTTGATAAATTCACAGATTCATGGAAGACTTTCAAGCCTTTATACTTTAAGTATCAGTTCGTCGGAAATGGGGACTGTTGGTTTATGGAGGGTGATCAACCTCGGTTTCCCCTGTCTTGGTCGCCTAATTTTTTTAACCGTAATCCCAAACTTTACCAGTATCAGTATGAAACCGAGCTATCGGTAGCCGAGAGGATCACCTGTGATACCTTCTTTTCCTACCTTAGGCGGAATGGTCCAGTAGATATCAGGAACATCATTATTTTTCCTCAAGAGCTTATAAAAGCCGAGCTTGGTACGAATATGTATTATTATTTTATTAATTTTTTTTAACTCTTGGATTTTTGGTTTTGTAGAAAAAATGGCTAAGGAAAACAAGGTTGTTGCTCGCATGAAGGAGCTTGCAAAAGCAAAGGCAACTGCAGGGTCGGTTGGTTCTCGGAGCGGGGACGTTTCTTCGGAAGCCACTCGCTCGGTGACCGTTGCCGAGGCTTGTCCCTCTGAGGTTGAAGTGATGCAAGACGTCCAACCTTCATCGGCTAAAGGGGTGGAAATTGCTACTGGGGTTCCTTTGGTTCAGGTTGTGGGGGAAGAGGAGGATGGGGAGGATCGGGTGCCCCTTGCCAAAAGGGCTAAATTGGATAAAGGCAAAGGCAAGGTTGTGGAGGTGGAGAAGTCGAAGGTTGCCGACCTTCAAAGGACCAATCTATGGTTTGATATGTCTGACCCAGACGAGGAGAGTGTTTGGGCTAAGAAGCTGAAGGAGAAGTTCGTTGGTTTGGTTTATACGCCAAATGATGAAAAAAGGCTGTCGGATCAGACGGCAAGCACCTTAAGGTGCCATTGTGATCTCTTGGGCAGAAACATGCTGAGGGCTGCCAGTTATATGTTTCACCTAAGCAAAAATGCTGAAGATATCAGTGCCACCCTCTCGGCAGCTGAGAAGGAGAAAAGGAAAGCTGCTGCTGCTGAAACCAAAAATCTGCTAAGTCAAGTTAAGCAAAGTGAGGCAAATCTTCAAGCTCTAACAGAAGCAAATGCCGAGCTTCAAAAAAGATTTGATGCTTCTGAGAGTGCTCGGGAGACTGCTCAAAAGGCCTTGGAGGATACGGCGGGAAAGGATGCTAAGAAAGGAAGGTTGCTGCAAGCGGCCCAGGCAAAATTGACTGAAGCTAGGCAAAGGCTTACCGAGCTTGAAGGTGTTGAGGGTCGTTTGACGAGCTCAGAGGTGGAGGTGAATAGGTTGCAAGGGGAACTGGCAAAGGCTCAGGGGGAACTGACCAAAATTCGTCGAAAGGCCTCAAAGCATAAAGTGCTGGCTCACAAGAACCATTTCAACTGGGATCATTCTGCTGTTGATTCTTTTGTGAATGCTGTGAAACAGTTATTGTTCATGAACCCTGGGATCCGAGTGGTTGGGGCTAGTCCATACTATGGGGTTGATGGTAATCGGATGGTTGATTATTCCGACGATGACACTGAAGTGGATTTGTCAGCACCCAACCTGCCGAACCCCCTTGACTTGGAGCAAGACGACGAAGAAGATTTTGATGGGTCGTCCATTGCTTTGTCTGAGGACGAGGATTAGCTCCTTTGAGATGTATTTTGCTGTGTTATTTTGTAATTTGATCTTGTTTTGAATTTCTTTCAAGTATGAAATGGTCGGCTAGACCTAAACATTTCTTTTTGTAATATTGTGCTGTAAGAAGTGAATCTCATTATGTTTTTCATGTATTTTATCTCGTTATAAACTGTTGTTTAGATTTCGAATCTCCGACCTTTGGCCAAGGTGGGATCCTCGGTCCTCGGCTTGTGGAAACTGTATCGAGTTTTTGGCCGGGCATCTATTAAAGTACTTGCGACTGTTAGTTTATATGTCCTTGTTAGAAGGTCATGTATAAACACCCAAGTTCGCCTCGGTGGCGAGCCGAGGGGAAATGGTTAGTACGTTGACAGTAAGAAGATACGAGAGATAATTGAAACAAAAAACTTCATTAAATTTACTTGATCCGTTTGTAAACAGGAGTCAAATACAAAAAGGGATAACTAAGATCATGTTTAAGATAAATGACAATAATTTTAAATGACAGAATTTTAAATGACAGAATTTTAAATGACAAAATTTCAAATGACAGAATTCTATCTTTGCAGAAAGTGCTGTGATTCCCACTTAGCTATAGTAGGGCTTAAGCTTGGTAGCATTCCAGGAGTTGTTCAACTGTTGATTGGTTAGTGTTTCTAGTCTGTAGGCCCCCGAGCCGGTCTTCGAGATGACTCGGTAGGGACCTTCCCAGTTCCTTGCCAACTTCCCTTCTCTTGAATTTTTCAGACCAATATCAGCTCGCCTAAGGACCAGGTCTCCCACAGCAAAGCTCCTCGGAACCACCCATTTGTTATATTCTCGGAACTGCCTTTCCTTAGCTTTTTTCTCTCGGTCCGAGGCTAGAGATCGGATTTCCTCGCTGAGGGTTAGCTCTTCCTTTAGCAAATCTTCGTTTAGCTCTATTGGTCGCTCGGATATACGAAAGGTAGGGATCCGAGTTTCAATAGGTAGCAAGGCCTCACAACCGTAGGTAAGTCGGAATGGGGTTTCTCCTGTTGAGGTGTGTATGGTCGTTCTGACTGACCATAATACCTCGGGAAGGAGGTTAGCCCATGAACCCTCGGCATCCAACAATCTTTTCTTCAAACCGTAAATGATGGTTTTATTCGCAGCTTTAGCCTGCCCGTTGGTTTGTGGGTGCTCGACTGATGAGAAGTGGTGGGTGATATGGAAGTGGTCGACAAGTTCCTGGAAAACCTTAGCAGTGAATTGAGTACCGTTGTCAGTGACCAGGGTGTGTGGGACACCGAAACGAGTGATGATTTGTCTGAGAAAGAACTTCTGAATCTTGGCGGAGGAGATTGTAGCCAAAGCCTCGGCCTCAATCCACTTTGTGAAATAATCAACAGCAACTACTACAAACTTCAGTTGCCCTGGAGCTGTTTTGAATTTCCCAATGATGTCCATACCCCACTGAAAGAAGGGCCATGGTGCGATCATTGAGTGAAGCTCCGTCGGGGGACGTTGGAACACCTTTCCGTGAAACTGACAGGACTCGCATTTTTAACATGTTCCGAGGCGTCGCTGAGAAGTGTAGGCCAATAGTAGCCCGCTCGGAGCACTTTGCGAGCCAATGCTTTTGCACCTACATGGTGGCTCGAGATTCCCTCATGAACCTCGACCAGTACCAGATCAGCTTTCGCTCGGTCCAGACACCTTAGCATTGGGGAGTCCATTCCTCGTTTGTACAAAATGTCGTCGACCATGGTGTATTGAGCCGCTTGCCTGACTATCTTCTTTCCTTGAGAGGGGTCGGTTGGTAGGATTTGGAATTGGAGATACTGCTTGATGGGGTCCATCCAGCTGGTGGTTAAAGATATAGCTAAGATAACACTCGGCTGATGGACAGTTTCTTGGACTAGGGTTTTGTTGTTCTCTGGCCCTTTAGTACTTGCGAGCTTTGACAGGATATCTGCTCGGCTGTTAGAAGACCTAGGGATGTGGGTGATAGAGAACTGGGGGAAGAGATCTGTGAGGGTTTTGACTTGTTCTAGATATTTTTGGAGGATTGGTTCTTTGGCTTGGAACTCACCTTTAACTTGGGATACTACTAGCTGGGAATCACTGAAAACTTCTATTTTTGACGCCCCCATTTGATGGGCCATTCGCAAGCCGGCTATCACCGCCTCGTACTCTGCTTGGTTGTTCGAGGTGGGGAAGTCGAACTTGAGGAAATACTCCACACAAATGCCTGCTGCGTTTTCAAGGATTATCCCTGATCCTGCCCCCTTATTGTGGCTGGAGCCATCAACATAAATCTTCCATGGTTGGGAGAGGTTGGAATAAGTAGAATCTGATAGCTCTGAAACAAAATCTGCCAAAATTTGGGACTTGAGAGTTTTCCTTGGCTCTTAGGTGATGTCGAACTCTGATAGTTCCACAGACTAGGAGACCATCCTTCCTGCCAAGTCAGGTCGGTGGAGAACCTGCCTGATCGGCTGAGTTGTTCTGAGTACTATGGGGTGGTTCTGAAAGTACTGCCGGAGCCTTCTAGCAGCAACTACCAAAGCAAAGGCGATCTTTTCAATCTTGGAATATCTTATCTCAGGCCCTTGGAGGGCCTTGCTGACAAAGTAGATGGGACGGTCGGTTCCTGAGTCGTCTTTGACCAAGACCGAGCTAACAGATGTTTCACTCACGGACAAGTACAAAAACAGAGTTTCTCCTTCCCGAGGACTGGTGAGGACGGGAGGGGCCGAGAGGTATTGCTTGAGTTCTGCAAACGCTTGTTCGCAAGAGTCATTCCAATGAAAATTCTTGTTTTTTATGAGCAGTTGGTACCATGGTAAAGCTTTCTTGGCTACTTGAGGGAGAAATCTGGAGAGGGCTGCCATCCGACCAGTTAGCCTCTGAACTTCTTTGACATTAGATGGGCTTTGCATGTTCGAAATAGCTTGACATTTCTCTGGGTTGGCCTCGATACCCCTCTCCGTGAGCATGAAACCTAAGAAGGCCCCGGCTGGGACCCCGAAGGTGCACTTATCGGGGTTCAGGCGCATGTTGAATTTTCTGATTCTGTCCAAAATAGCTGCGAGGTCCCGAGGATGGTCCTCCTTCTTCTTGCTCTTGGCTATCATATCATCAATGTACACCTCGAGAGTAGGTCCGATTAAACTCGAGAAGACCTTGTTCATCATACACTAGTAGGTTGCGCCAGCGTTTTTCAATCCGAAAGGCATTACCGTGTAGCAGTAAGTTGCCCTTTCAGTGATGAAGGCCGTTTTCTCCTGATCAGGAGGGTACATCGGGATTTGATTGTATCCCGAGTATGCATCCATAAAAGAGAGGAGTTGATAGCCAGATGAGTTGTCCACTAGTTTATCGATGATGGGGAGGGGGTACTGGTCCTTTGGGCATGCTTTGTTCAAGTCGGTATAGTCGACGCACATGCGCCACTTCCCATTTGATTTTTTGACCAGAACGGTGTTGGAGAGCCACTCCGAGTAGCTAACCTCCCTGATGAACCCGGCGGAAAGGAGCTCGGATACCTTTTCCTCTATTACTGCAGCCTTTTCGGTGCCAACCTTTCTCTTCTTTTGGGCGACTGGCTTGGCGGTCGGATGAACGCTGAGCCGATGACATATCAAGTTCGGATCAATCCCCGGCATGTCTGCCAAGGTCCAAGCGAAAAGATCTTTGTTCTTCTTTAAAAGCTCGAGCATTTCTACTCGTATTTCTTCTGGAAGGTTGGTTCCTAGTTTCACTTTTATGTCTGGTAGCTTCTCATCCAACACAATGAACTCCCACTCTCCTTGAGGGGTCGATCTTCAATCATCCAAATCGGACCTGACATCTAGGTCCGTCAAGAGTACACTTCCTTTGTTCAAACTTAACTTTGGCTGAATTTCTTCTGGAATCTTGATCTTTGCCAAACTGGCGTTGTAGCACATTCGAGCCTTCTCCTGATCGGCTCGGATGGTAACTACAGTTCTGTCGGAGCCTTCAAACTTCATAGCCAGATGGACAGTTGAGACGACCGCGCCGAAGGCCTGCAAGCATGTCCTGCCAAGGATGGCGTTATATGCCGATGGGCAATCGACGACGAGGAACTTGATGATCTCGGTTCTCGCCGAGGGGTGGTTCCCAAGGGTCACTAGCAGCTGGATGTGTCCTTTGGGAACCACTACATCTCCAGTAAAGCTGATCAGCTTCCCCTCGAAAGGGGTCAGATCTGAGGTTTTTAACTTCAGTGCTTCAAAAAGGTTCAGGAACATGATATATGCCGAGCTACCCTGATCGACAAATATCCTGGCAACCTCATAGTTGCCGATCAATGCAGTGATGACCATAGGGCCGTTATGACCCGGGATCACCCCTTCAAGATCATCATCAGAAAAGCAAATGGGAATACTATTTGTAGCTCTCTTTCGGATTGGATGGTTGTGGACGGCAAGCACTTGATTGATGTATTTCTTTCTATCGGATCGTTTTTCTCCTCCTCCCGCAAAACCTCCAGCAATGGTGTTGATTCGCAGGTTTTGTGGGGATTGATCCGTCGTGGCCACTTCTACCATGGCCACTCTCTGCTGGTTGGGTGGTTGTTGTTGGTTGATGTTTTGATCGGCCTGCATGGTTAAGGATCGGCCATTCCTGTCTGGGGATGGAGTTCTTCTCCGAGCATGTCGGTTGAGTGCTTCCCTGACATACTGCTGTAACTTGCCGTCCCTGATCAACTACTCGATCACATCCCTGAGCCAAGTGCATTCATCTGTGGTGTGCCCATACCCACCATGATACGAGCAAAATTTGGAGCGATCCTGGCGTTGACTTCTCTTCAAGGGGGGTGGTCTTTCTATTGCTCGGAGGTCAGTCTGCATTGTCTCCTGCAGAATTTGGCTTCTTGGAACTGTGAGAGGGGTGTATTGCTCGAATTTCCCTCGGGGAGGTCCAAATCTCCTATCCCCTCGGGGTCCTCTCCTTTGATCCTCTCTTCGGTCATCCCTTCTGTCATCTCTTCTCTCGTCTTTTCTTGGTTTTCCCTGGGAGGACGGCTCTCCTCGCTCGCCTCTGTCTCTGTTCCTTTGCCATTTGCTGAATTCTTCTAAGTTTATGAACTTAGTAGAACGATGTCTCAGCTCCGCCATATCCCTCGACGGTTTGCCCACTAGAGAGTTTTTGAAATCTCCGTTTCGGAGACCCTGAGTGAAGAGAAAAACTGCAAAGCTTGGTTCCAAGTTAGGAACGGTCCCTGCCTCCGAATGGAAGCGTGAAAGATATTCTCGCAAAGGCTCTTCAGGTTGCTGCATAACGCCTGCTAGTGCGTGGTCGGACTTCGGCTGGACGCAACTAGCAGTGTATCTGTTCATAAAAACTTTCTTCATTTCTGCCCAGGAGTTGACAGAGTTCCTGGGCAAAGCTGAGTACCATCTTAAGACGGGTGGTTGCAGAGTCATGGAAAAAGCTCTGCATTTCATCAGGTCTCCTCCGTCGTAAAAGTTCATAGCTCCTTCAAAAGACAAGATATGCTCCAGGGGGTCGGTTAACCCGTTATACTTGGAAACACTCGTTGGGCCGAGAAAGGCTGAGGGTGTCTCGTATGCCATGATTCGCGGAGTGAAGGGATGGCCAGGGTGAGCAGTATGGTCGGTTTCATATGTGGCCTCTAGGGTTGGGTTTATGGGAGGTGGTGGAGGTAGAATGGTGGTAGGGTGGGGGATCAGCTGAGTTGCAGGGGTTGTTGCTAACGCCCTTTCAGTCACCGCCTGCATATGGAGCTGTTGGAGGTCGGCGATGGCCTTTCCCTGCCGCTCCAGGATCTGAGCTTGTTGCTTAATGATTTCTTCCAACTGGCTTTCTCTTTGGCCATGGGAGTAGTCCCTATCCCCTCCAGAAACACGAGCATCGATGGATCGGCCCGATCCATGGTTTTGTGTATGATTGGGGTTAACAGGGTTTGGGTTAACAGAGTTTGGGTTAACAGGGTTTGGGTTAACAGGGTTTGTTTGCCTGGAATGAACGGTGTAAGGGCCACTATGCGTGTGGGCTGGAATGGAGTGGTGGCTCCGGGCTGGAATTTGTCTTACTGATGGCATGCTGGGATGGGTAGGGTTTCTTCCTTCGAGATCTCTGCCGTTGTCACCGCTGCCTTCCTCCAACCTCTAACGGTTTCGCCCTGCTTGGCGGTTTGCGCCACGTGAAGCGGCGTTTCCTCGCGTGTCTACCATTTTGGGGTGGGAATAGCAGTTTATGGATTCCCACAGACGGCGCCAATGTAGTGTCCTAGACACAATGTTCAGAGTATATCCCTAGCTCAAGGGTATGGAAGACCTAAGAGCTTGAAAACGGTCTGATGTTACTATGTGATTTTGTTGGTATGCTAGCTATCCAGTGGGGATAACTAGGGTTTCCCTAATCACGAGTGTGTGCTAGTGTATGATTAGGGAGAGAGAACGTACCTCAGCCCCTAGCTGGAGACAGCTATTTATAGGGGGAGCGGTGTTGTACCCTATGGGCCTGTACGGAGGTCCAGTAGGGCTGACGTGTCCCTTTATATGATAAGGGATGAGTCATTCATCCTTATCCTGTTAGCGGTTAGTCTTATCTGGTTAGCGAGCTAGGCTCACGCGCCCTTAGCTTGGACTCTTTAAGGGAAGAGGTCCCTGTGCTCGGTCCAGAGTCGCTAAGGTGGGTCCTATGGCATGCGCTCGGCCCAAAGATGTGTGACCTGGCAGAATGAGTATTCTGGTCGGCCAAGGATGTTTTAGGGTAGTCCGAGGGTTGGTCTACCACAAAATCATTTTCATTTATCTAATTTTTTTCTGCTTCTAATTTAATACCGACTATGTAGAATAAATCACAATTGTAATTGAGGCACTCAAAAATGCAACACTAGCTAAGAAATTTAATAAAAGGTGCATTAGATGGTGAGAATAAGATAAGTCATTAACTTACTTTAATAACCACATTGCTGATAACATTGGGGATTGCAAAAGACATTGTAGAATTTGCATGTCTTTTTGCAATCTTCAAAACATTGTTCCTTCGGAGACAAATCAGCCTCAACAATTGGTAAGAAGAAAGGTATAGCAACTACAAGGCACACAACCAACAACAGAACAAATTTATTTGCCATTTCCTTTGTCCTTTCTTGTTAGTGGTGTTTTTATTTTATCTCTTCTTTCTCTCAAGTTTGAATTACAATCTCACTTCTATTTAAGATATATAATTGGTTGTTTGATGACTCATTAACACATCATGTCAACGTTTGGTTCTGGGGTTCTCGTTCAATGTCTTAATTTTAACATAAAAGATATAGAAATGTCTAAATGTGTCTTCACAACATAAGCTTTCGTTTGTTTGCTAAAAAAAAAGATAAGCCATTATCGGGCTATAAAAAGCAAAGTTGATAATAAATATAATGAAGACAAAACAAAGTCATCTGTACTCTCATATAATTATGACCATTGCGTCTTTAATTTCCTTTTCTCTTGTTATTTCAATCTTATCAATTAATTTTTTTGTAAAGAAATTTAAAAAACTTTATGTAACACCTCGATTTTGTTTCCCAAAAATATTGCATTTTATTCATTAAAATATTAGTAAAAATAAGGGTCGATATTTTTTATTACACAATTGTATACATGTACTTTGCTTGGTTCATTTTATTTATTTCCAAAATCCATTAACTTTAACTATTCACAAAAGATTGCATTGTTCGGCTTGTCAAAAGAAAAATTAACACGGCCATACACAAAATCGAGTTGTTACGAAACACATTACACATCCACCGAACCCGACAAAAATACTTACTTTGCATTTTAACATTGCCACATAAAATCCATACGTACTTCATAATTACATAAGTCTCTAAAGGCCGTTAATAAATCAACATAAAAGAGTTGTGGACACAAAGTCCCAAAATACACCAAAAGATAGAGGTAATTACATCATTAGATATCGAGAGAATGACTCTCCCCAGTTGAGACAAGACCCAAACAAAAATAAAAACACCCTAGCCACAACATCCACGAGACTCCCTAAGCTGCCGGCTGATTCTCATCATCCTCCGATGCTATCTCCTCCTCCTCGGTCTTCACCTCCGCAGGTGTGCAGGCTGCAAACCACGTGCGTAGTAAGTCCGAGGGCCACCATCCATGTAGTCTCTTAGGGTAACGCGACCAATGTGCAAGTCGATTCTTGCACCTCTCAACCTGTGCTTCAGGTCACTGATCTCCAACCGAGTCGGGCCTCTCCAGATCCAGCCATCAGGGGTAGCTTCCCACGCTCCCCCCACTAGAATGCATGATCATCATCCTCATTATCAGATAAATAATTCATTGATCTCACATCATCAAGCTTATTACAAGTTAACTGCCATCAATCCCAACACCACACTATTAATCATTATGAGCAATTAACTTTGTTGCCGTACTTTATTAAGTCTTATTGGAATTCTCATCACCAATGATGTCATGGTATTTTAAATCATCACAGGGATAATTATCTAATCGGTGTAACACCCCGATTTGGAAAACTCGAAACAAATACTTTAAAATACTAAATTAATCCTTTCATGAGAAATAGGGTGAATTTTTTTTTTGAAAACAAGAATTAAACTCAACGGTCAAGCTTTCCAAAACAAGGTATTACTTAAAAATCCTTTCTCTTAAAATTGTTGGCCGAATCTTCTAAAAACATTTTGATGCTTTCAACAGATAAGAAAACATTTTGCATGTAGAAAACATATTTGATTTAATTAAAATAGTTACCTGTCTGATTATGACAGTCGTTCAGAAAACAGTTTAGAAACAGGTCTTAGAAGTTCTTTCAAAAGTGGTCACCATGGATCAGTGGTGCCATTCTTACATAACATTTGCCTTACCAAAAACTTTTCAAAAGAAAAGGGGTACACTTGATATACATATCATGCAAGGGTCCATGAGAACCTAATTATAATCTACTAAGCAGCGTCCCCTTCTCGATTCGGAACGTAAGTTCCCAAAAGCAGTCTCCGTCGTCCAACAGTAGTCCTCTCGTCAGCGCATCACGATCAATACGTCCTTTTTCCGGGAGAAGCAACTCCAGCTCCGCCGTCTTCTAGAACCAGGGGTTCATCGACACATATGCACAAGAAGTTGAGAGAGTAAGTTATCCGAATGGAATTACTCCCATCGACTTCTTGGGTTTACACTAGCGACATATACCAGAACGTAACAAATAATACAAACAATACAAACAAGCAGTACAACAGATAATTATGTAATATGCATGAGGATGCAATGCAATCGTCGTGTTGTCTAACATTTTATCTTTCTTTTAGGGGAATATCCAAGTTAGTCATCTCGCAAAGTCGAAGTCTCTCTGTCCACATATCACGAGTCCATCACATCTGAAATTCAGGCTTTATGGTCTTGGGTTCAGGTCTACATCTCCTCGGAATCAAACCACCTAATTCGGAAGCAATCAGGAGTACAAGATCTCTAACCACACCGACTTTTACTGGATGGCAAAGTGAATGCATTCATATAATATCCCAGGAAATGAAATAAAATAAACTCATCCGGTCGTGTTCGAGCATCCCTCTCATTGATCAAGATTTAGTCAAGGGGGTGTCAGTCCTTTGTCTAGTGATCATGTGGTACTTCATCCACGCCACTGGGTGACCAGCTCCGACTGAAATCAGCCAGGGCCCCTATGGTTTTTCCCACCTAGACAGACTTCTCAAGGCTTCTTGATGAATCACCGTCATTGCCTTCCCCTATCTTAATCATCCAACTGAACACCACAAGGGTAATCCAGGTGTATCTTCCTCTCCACTACTTCGGGTTAGGGTTCTACGTCGTGAGGTTACACTTGTTTGATCTAACATCGACCCATCCTAAGTCATCTCCGTCATACAGCTCCGACTATATGCGGAATGCTTCTGTGGGACTCGACCACTTTGTCTGATGGGCTCCGACCCATCCAAAATCAATTTCGGCATACGGCTCCGACCAGTATGCAGGATATCCACAATCTTTCTGACGGGCTACAACCCATTCAGAATCACCATCGACATATAGCTACGACTATATGCGGAATATCAATCATCATTCTGACGGGCTACGACCCACTCAGAATCACCATCGGCATATGGCTCCGACCATATGCGGGATATCCATCAATCTTTGATAGATAGGCTCCGACCTATCTTAAACCATTCTCAACATATGGCTCCAACCATATAGGAAACTATCTTTGTAGAATTCAGCAACCATTAAGTCCGTGTCCGAAGACATCGTCGTCGTCGTCATATCGTCAGCTCGATCCACATACTCGGCGCATCAGCATCATCCGGTTCCATCGCGTGTACTATCCCTTAGAGTTTAGCTCTATTCATTGGGGAATTTCTTATTGTTTTCTATGTCTTTTCTATTCTTATCTTACATCGCGGGATGATGCATTATTCACATGCAATGAAAATATAAGTACAATAGATCTCAACATAACAAATATATCAATCAATCAATACCATGTGATGGTATAGGTCTGAGTCTTCGTATACCACGAGACAAACAAGGCACACAATTTATCGGGTATACTACTAGCTACAATAGACCTTTACTCCGACTTTGAGAGAGTACGGAGTGTCCTAGCATACTCACTAGACACCAAAGCATCTTTGGATAACTTCTCTCTCATCTGGGTTTGCAGTTACCGAATCTACAAGTTCCGAATGATCTGCTCCCTTCCTAGTCCGCCGACTCCAACTTCTTTCAAGTCCCATAAGATAGATACGTGAGTATTAAACTTTGTTTAAATATTACTCTTGAAATTATTCTCAAAGCAATTTAAGAAAATCCAAACTTTGTCTTTATTTAAAATCAAAACATCAATTCTTTCACTCAAACTTATCCAAAATCAAACACTAACTTTTATACTTTAAAGTCATGAGAAAACAATCAAATAAATCAATTTAAATCAAAGGTTTCTTTGCTGGTCCCTCTTGGACAGCATTGAATTCAATTCCAAAAACACCGAAAAATCGCACTTTTCAATCTAACTTTATCATAGATCAAATACCCATGAAAACTAAACTTTAGAACATTTTGAAAACACTTTAAAACAAGAAATATAACTTAGAAAATTCTGGACAGCATCATGTCCTTAGTTTTAAATTCATTTTCCATTGTTCAAAACCAACTCAAATCCATAAACAAATCAAGCATCTCGAGAACAATCAAATAAACACTTAAATCCACACTTTCTCAAGTTCAAACACTTAAAACCAAATGTGGACAGCATGATATTCAAATAGAACAAATCAAACAAACATTCATTTATTTCAAACATTACATATTCACAAGCTATCAAGCTAAACATAAACATGCTCACATACTTGTTCATGCATATTTCTCAATCAAATAAAGAAATCAAACCCCTAAGTACATACAAAACGAATCATGCATCACATAAATATTTAAACACATTTTTCTTTTTATCTTTCACTTAATCAATTCCATCTTAGCAAAACTTCATCTTAATATGCCTAAACATGTTGAAACGGTATACATCATTAGCTTTTCAAAAATTATTTTCTCAAAGAATAACTTCACAAACCAACACATAGTTTCATGGCATGAACACATATACATTCAAGAAAATTTAGCTTCCAAGGTTAAGGTCCAAACCATGACCTTAACTAAGTTTTCTCAAAAATATTTCCAAAGATTCAAGACTCAGAAACAACTCCAAATCCAACAACAATTCCACATAATTCATCAAGCAAGTAAAAATATAATCCTAGCATGTATTTCCTACATAAAACCGTGAGCATCACATAATCTCTAAACAATTTTTATTTCACATTTAACACATAAAATCAACTCAATAGTTCATGGAAATCACTTATTCATCAATTAAACCTAAGAAAATTCTAATCTTTTCAATCAAGCATGCAAAACCGTGACCACCACTCAAGATCACAACACCACAAAATTTTATATTCATTATTAAATTTCAAGATCATGACATGCAAGAAGTCAAACAAAAGAAAATCAAGATTTCAATCGCATCATCATCAAAACTGTGACCATCACAAAGAAAATCACCAAGAAAATCAATCATTTTCAAAGATCGTAACATCAAAACTCAAGCATCAAACACATCATAGTTCAAGCATAGATCTTAACATGCATGCAAGCAAAAACACTAGATATTTGAGAAATCCTTTATGAAAACTTAAAATCAAGTTCTTTTCAAAAACATTCTTAAGAGATCAAAGAGGAAAACTCAAGATCATGAGAGAAAACATTTCCTTAACAAAAACTTCAAGATCAAGTTCAAAAATCAACATGCATGTAAAGGAAATCACTAGATCTAACTTGGAAACAAACATGCATCAACACTTTTTCAAGCAAAATCAAAGTCTTAGAAAGAAAGTATGAAAACGAAAATGAATCAAAGAAAGAGGTTTAAAACTTTTAATATCATGAAACAAAATCCTTACTTAATCAAAAACTTTAAAGAATCAAGTCCAAATCTTGGGTTTCTCTTTGGTTTTCCTTTCCTCTCCTCACGGCTCACTCACTCTTCTATCTAAGGTCCATGGTTTCTCCTTCTCTTCTTCACTAATTTGGCTTGATCTTGCTTAGATTATGAAGTGTGTAGGGTTGGTTCTTCTCTTCTTCTCAATTCGGCCACTCTCTCTCTCACTCACTCTCTCACGGTTTGTTTGTTGGTGTGTGTTGTTGTTGTTGTTTGTGTTGATGAGAGAAAGAAGAAAGGATGAAGGAATGAAGAAGAAACTCATTCCTTCCACACGGTTTTTGGCCCCTTCTTTTTATTCTTGTTTACTTTTCCTTATTTGCCATCAAGGGCTTGCATGGGGGGCTTGAGTGCAACTACTTGGGGACCAAGTCACAAAACATGGGGACCAAGTTTTGCTTCTAAGTCCCTCCACGGCCCCCTTCCTTTTTCCTTCCTATTTCTTCACTTTTTCCTCTTTATGTCATGCTTAGGTCATGGGGATGATGTCACTAATTTGACTTTGGAGCACAACAACTTGGTGGCCAAGTAAATCAACTTGGTGACCAAGTAAGGCACATGGATATTCGGCCATAGGGTAATTAGGGTAGGTTAGGTTAGCTAAATTAGGTTTAAGGCACTAACTAGGGTCTAATCATGATTAGGGTAGGATTAGGAAAATCAATTTAGGTTTAGTCCACTAATCCTTAGAGATTAGGGCTTAATCAAGGATTAAGGTGTTAATCAAAAACTTAATCTTTTCTAACATAGGTTGATGGAAAGCTAATTCTAGGTTAGCTCACTAACCTTGAGGGTTTAGGGTTTAAGAGAGTGATTAAGTTCTTAATCAAGGGTTAAGAGCTCGATTAGGGTTTAATCAAAGATCAAGGATGCTAATTAGGGTTTCTAGAGACGATTGGACTTTGATTCTTTGAAACTTGAAATAAAACAATTTTCCATCTTAAAATCATATGCATGAATTTAGGAAAACAAAATCTTAATTAAAACTTTAAGCAATCACACACACAAAATCACAACACATGTAAATTAAATACCAAGCGTAAAACTCATTATGAAATCAAGATTCTTTTAAATCAATTCTTAAATCAATTAGGTTAAAATAATTTCTTTATTAGGGACTTGTAGAAGAAGTGAGTCAAAAGGCAAATGTTACAATCGGCACTCATGTCTACATCTCCTCCATATCCTCCCAAACCTAGTCGGAAGCAAACGGGACGTTCAGGAACCTTAACCCACGCCAGTCAAACAGTCGAGGAAATCCAAAAGCATATAATATACTTGTCAAGACCACAACCGTACAGGTCAGTCATTAAGACAATTAATATTTTACGCGATACCGTAAGGGCCCAACAACAAATCGATATGCCTGCCTTGTTCATGTTCTCTCTCACAGCTTCAGATTTGATCAAGGGGCGACAGTACTTTTCTAGTTCGCGGTGCAGAACATGCTACGATCCCTTGGGTCTTAAGTCCCGATCACATATAGTCTAGTTCTACCTAGAAAAGCACCCTAGGTTTCTTGACGAGTCACCGTCATCACCCTCCCCTATCTCAATAACACTCCTGAATATCCGCAGATAGACAGGGTATATTCCTCTTCACTACTTCACGCTCATCTCTCCGCGTTATTATTAATGTCTTTTAAATATTTTATTAAGGCTTATTAACCTAATTGCGGACGAGTCACCCTTATCCATCCTTTGGTGAACCTCGACCTCTAATTAAACCACCTTTTCCAACGTTCATTCTTTTCCAACAACACTTGCTCATTAAGGGCTCGGACTCACGGAGCATCACTCTCGTGGCCAGCACAAACTCATCTTAGAGAGCATAAATCCAACTTGGTGCTCATCAGGGAAATTCACTTTCAATCATTAATTCCTCAAACTCATGGCATTCATTCATCACTTTTTAATCTCATCTTTTCAATGGCATGCATCATGCTAAGCATAATAAAATAGAATGAGTCATCGTGCATGAGCAGGCATAATATTTGCATATTCTCAGGTTCAAATAAATTAATCAAGTAACAACACATAAATGTAATAGTGATCTTAGTCTTTCGTGCGAGGAACCAAACAATCACACAGACCAATTGCCCTCACACTACTTAACCTTATCCGATCACAGATCCGATTTAAACAATCAAAACTAAACTCATTAAAGCATGACATACATCCCATATAAGCTATTATTCTTGTAAGATCCATGAAGAATGTTTTGATAAATGCCAAAAGGTTTTGAACAAGTTACAAATGTGTTGATCAAGTTCAAGCTCAACAAGCAACAACAAACATCAAGTGATGAAGAGAGAGCCAACTCATGAAGACTTAGTTTGGTAGTTTATGTTTTATTGTTTTATCTTTTGCCTCACAAGTCTTTTAGTTTATGAGTTTGGGTAGAATTTATTAGAGGGTAGTGAATCTCTTTTGAATGCATGATTATATCATATTTTGAGTATTCACTTTGCCTAAAATCAATAGGTGGCTTAAAGGTTTTAAAGAAAAGGTTTAGTTTTTGAGAAAACAAGTTTTTAGTGATTTTTATGCTGATTACTCGAGTAACACATATTTCACTCGAGTAAAATTTATCAAGCTTGCGGCTTACTCGAGTAACACTCATTTCACTCGAGTAAAATGTTTTCAGCTTTCGGCTTACTCGAGTAACACTCATTTCACTCGAGTAACTTGATTAGATATGGTTTTTTAAATACGTTTTTCACTTCTCAAAAGCCATTCTAAGTTGCTCCAACTTTTGGGTATTCTATATAAACCTTTTCCTAATCATTTCTATCAATTAGAATTAACTAGAATCATTTTGTAACACAATTTTACAAAGAATCAAAGCCACACTATTCTCTCTCACTCTCTCAAGATCAAAGCTCTCATTTTCATATTCTTTGATCAAGAACCTTGAATCTCTCATGTTGATCTTTTCATAGCTTTTGAAAGAGATTCATAGGATTGTTATTTTGTTTTCATTTGAGTTGTAATCATTGCAAGAGGCAAACATTCTACAACATTGGAAGCCTTGATTTTGTGAATCAAGCAAAGTTATTTGGAAGCCTTGGTGAGGCATTTCATCAAGCACTTGGAAGCCTTGTTGAAGAACAAGCATTTGGAAGTCTTGTGAGTGAAGCAAGCAATTGGAAGTCTTGTTGTGAGGGAATCGGCAAGCAAGGGTAGAGGTTAGATTAGAGCATCAATAGGGTTACAAGGCAAGGGTGTGGTATCTCTTGTAGGCTAGCAAGAAGGAAGTCTTGTGAGGCATTTACTTGTAATTTGAGAAACTCTAATTCCTCATAGTGAAGAATCTCTCTTGGTTGAAGAGGGGACTGGATGTAGCTTTCAAGTGGATGAAAGTGAACCAGGATAAATCACTGTGTCGTATCTCTAAACTCTCTACTCTTTACAATTCTTGTTATTAATTGTGTTCTTGATTGAAAACCTAGAAAAAGTGATTTTTCTATATTTGATTGAATTGAATCTTTATTGTTCAAATTAATTTGAGGAAAATCATTTTCATAACTAGGTGAATCAATAAGAATATTGGTGTTGATTGTTTCCGCTTAATCTCTGATATAATATTTGTTAATTGATTGATTTTCATTGGTTTTAATCGTTTAGATTTGTTTCTTGCGAAAATCTTTCAAAGTTTCTTTAACACCTATTCAACCCCCCCTTCTAGGTGTTCTCCTAGTGTTCCTATTTGTTTCAACCACCGAGTGTAGTTTTCCAACAATTGGTATCAGAGCTCGGTCGAAAGACACGAGCATAGAGCTTTTTCGTTAAGATCCTTGAGAAACTACAATGGGTTCTACGAATCCTTTTGGTGGTGAAGGTGCTTCAATAAATCGCTCTCCTATGTTTGGTGGAGAGGGTTATGGTTATTGGAAAATTAGGATGAGAATCTTTATAGAAGCTATAGATGTGAACATTTGGGAAGCCATTGAAAATGGTCCTTATATTCCCTCAAAAGATGTAGAAGGTGTGCTTACACTAACTCCCAAAGATAAGTGGACCGATGATGATAAAAGAAAAATTCAATATGATTTAAAAGCAAAAAATATCATCACCTCCGCTCTATCTTATGATGAGTTCTTTAGAGTCTCCCAATGTAAAGATGCCAAAGATATGTGGGACACCTTGCAAGTCACACATCAAGGCACTAGTGAAGTTAGGCGTGCTAGATTAAATTCTTTGATGCATGAATATGAATTGTTTCGTATGTTGCCTAATGAATCTATATGTTTTATGCAAAAACGTTTTACTCATATTGTTAATCATCTCATTGCTCTTGGTAAAACTTTCGTGAATTGTGAACTTGTTAACAAAGTTTTAAGATGTCTAAGTAGGGAATGGCAACCCAAGGTTACCGCAATAGTTGAATCAAAGGACTTGGACACCATGGACTTAGCAACACTTTTCGGAAAGCTACAAGAACATGAAATGGAGCTTGGACGTTTGCAAATGCATGAAGAGTTGGATAAGTACAAAGAGAGAAAAGGAATTGCTCTTAAAGCTCAAAGGTCATATAAAAAGGAAGAGAGTTCCGTTGATGATGATGATGATGATAATGAAGATTCTGATTCGGATATTGATGAAGAGGAGATGAAGCTTCTACTAAGAAAGTTCAATAAAATTCTAAGGAGAAAAGGAAGGTTGAACAAGGACAAAAGTAAAGAGAAGGATCCCCCACACTACAAGACCAAGACTTCAAAAGAAGGTGTAGTTTGCCATGAATGTGGAAAGCCCGGTCATCTCAAGTACTCATGCTCTAAGTATCTCAAGAAGAAGGAGAAAGAGAAGAAAAATGCAAAACA
Organism: Crotalaria pallida; assembly: GCA_037953625.1. NCBI lineage: Eukaryota > Viridiplantae > Streptophyta > Magnoliopsida > Fabales > Fabaceae > Crotalaria > Crotalaria pallida. The sequence goes on from CM075653.1 coordinate 35,201,954, forward strand.
CAAAAGGGCATACATAGTTCGGAATAGTGATGATGAACAAGACAAGAAAAGCACAACTAGTAGTTCTTCGGATGATGAACATGCCGCTTGTCTCAACTTGATATCTCAAGTACATGAAGAGGAAAGCTCAAATGATGAATCAAGTGAGCAAAGTGACGAAAGCGATGTAAGTCTTACTAAATCCGAAATTTCTTCAAATTATGAAATGTTATATAATGCTTATGAAGAAATGCATGAACATCTCAAGAAATTAGCTAAGAAAAATATTGATAGGAAGAAGCTCATTGAGGAACATCAACAAAAGATTTTAGATCTTAAAAAGCAAGTTGATGACCTTAAGTTAGACAATGAGACTTTGCATCTTATCTTTGATAATTCTACTTGTGATTGTGCTAGTAGATTGAATAATGTGGTTGATTGTGAGGATTGCAAGTTGCTTAAGGATGAAAATGCTATTTTGAAAAATAAGCTTGCAAGTTTCTCAAATGGTGATATTAGATTGCGCACATTGTTAAATTTTCAAAGAGAAAATTCAAACAAGTTTGGTTTGGGTTATACTAATGCTAAGAGTAAATCTCATAGAAATGTTGTTGATTTTTCTAAAGTTGATTTTTCAAATGCACCAACATGTTTCTATTGTGGTACTCATGGACATACTTCAAATGTGTGTTATATTAAAGTGCATGGTATACCTAAAGGAGATTTTGTTTGGATGAAAAAGGGTGAGAGTCCCTACACTAACAAAAATGGATCCAAAACCATTTGGATACCAAAAAGCAAAGCATGATTGTTTTGTAGGTATGATTGAAGAAGCATATGAAGGTCTATACACATTTGATACAATTGACATTATTGATCTTCTTCATTTGGTATCAAGAAGAAAATCCTACAAATTGGTAACATTTGATTTTATACAATTGGTATCTACAATTGATATTGTTAGATATTGCTCATAGTTCTCTCAATTGGTATTATTTCTTATAATGTGATATTGTTTATACTTTTGAGAAAATACTATTGGTATCAAATTCTTACAATTGTTTTACAATTGGTATCATGTTATTGGTATACAATTTGTTATAATTGATATCATTGAGTAATCATTAGATGATTATCATGCTTTGGTTATATTTCTTCTATTTTGGCTTAGATCTTATTTCAATTGGTATTTGTTTAGTTACAATTGGTATATATTTCTTTTTGATAATGCCAAAGGGGGAGAAATATAATGTTTTGAAACAAAGGGGAGAAATATTTTTTTTTAAATGGTATGTTTGGAGAAAGGTTGTTTTGTTGTTTTTATGTAGGTTGAGCAAAGTTGTTGAAGATAGGGGGAGAATCAAGCTTAACTCAATTGGATTTCAAATGTCAAAAGCATAAATTGAGGGGGAGCAAGAGTCTCACCAAGTGATCAAATGGTTCAAGCATCAACAACTTCAATGAACTTCATAATTTCAAAACATGTTTGTCATTTTCAAAAAGGGGGAGATTGTAAGATCCATGAAGAATGTTTTGATAAATGCCAAAAGGTTTTGAACAAGTTACAAATGTGTTGATCAAGTTCAAGCTCAACAAGCAACAACAAACATCAAGTGATGAAGAGAGAGCCAACTCATGAAGACTTAGTTTGGTAGTTTATGTTTTATTGTTTTATCTTTTGCCTCACAAGTCTTTTAGTTTATGAGTTTGGGTAGAATTTATTAGAGGGTAGTGAATCTCTTTTGAATGCATGATTATATCATATTTTGAGTATTCACTTTGCCTAAAATCAATAGGTGGCTTAAAGGTTTTAAAGAAAAGGTTTAGTTTTTGAGAAAACAAGTTTTTAGTGATTTTTATGCTGATTACTCGAGTAACACATATTTCAATCGAGTAAAATTTATCAAGCTTGCGGCTTACTCGAGTAACACTCATTTCACTCCAGTAAAATGTTTTCAACTTTCGGCTTACTCGAGTAACACTCATTTCACTCGAGTAACTTGATCAGATATGGTTTTTTAAATACGTTTTTCACTTCTCAAAAGCCATTCTAAGTTGCTCCAACTTTTGGGTATTCTATATAAACCTTTTCCTAATCATTTCTATCAATTAGAATTAACTAGAATCATTTTGATACACAATTTTACAAAGAATCAAAGCCACACTATTCTCTCTCACTCTCTCAAGATCAAAGCTCTCATTTTCATATTCTTTGATCAAGAACCTTGAATCTCTCATGTTGATCTTTTCATAGCTTTTGAAAGAGATTCATAGGATTGTTATTTTGTTTTCATTTGAGTTGTAATCATTGCAAGAGGCAAACATTCTACAACATTGGAAGCCTTGATTTTGTGAATCAAGCAAAGTTATTTGGAAGCCTTGGTGAGGCATTTCATCAAGCACTTGGACGCCTTGTTGAAGAACAAGCATTTGGAAGTCTTGTGAGTGAAGCAAGCAATTGGAAGTCTTGTTGTGAGGGAATCGGCAAGCAAGGGTAGAGGTTAGATTAGAGCATCAATAGGGTTACAAGGCAAGGGTGTGGTATCTCTTGTAGGCTAGCAAGAAGGAAGTCTTGTGAGGCATTTACTTGTAATTTGAGAAACTCTAATTCCTCATAGTGAAGAATCTCTCTTGGTTGAAGAGGGGACTGGATGTAGCTTTCAAGTGGATGAAAGTGAACCAGGATAAATCACTGTGTCGTATCTCTAAACTCTCTACTCTTTACAATTCTTGTTATTAATTGTGTTCTTGATTGAAAACCTAGAAAAAGTGATTTTTCTATATTTGATTGAATTGAATCTTTATTGTTCAAATTAATTTGAGGAAAATCATTTTCATAACTAGGTGAATCAATAAGAATATTGGTGTTGATTGTTTCCGCTTAATCTCTGATATAATATTTGTTAATTGATTGATTTTCATTGGTTTTAATCGTTTAGATTTGTTTCTTGCGAAAATCTTTCAAAGTTTCTTTAACACCTATTCAACCCCCCTTCTAGGTGTTCTCCTAGTGTTCCTATTTGTTTCAACCACCGAGTGTAGTTTTCCAACAATTCTCACCTTAATTACGAACAAAAATTCTCTGAGAATCCACGAAACTCCGATTTCCACGATCACTCTCGAGAGCGGTACCTTTATTTCCTCAAATTAAACAATACGTATTAATATAAAATTTCAAATAACTTATTCGTTCTTCATTACTTGCACAAAACTTTAAAACTTAAATAAATCCTCTTGTTTTTATCCGAAAACGCATTTCTTTTTCTCGAATCGTTCCCAAGTAAAACGACAACTCAAGTACTTTAAAATACATTGAAAGTAATCCACAAATAAATTTTAAAAGCGAATACCGGCTGCTGGTCCCTCATCATGTTACACAAACATGATATCGTTCTAACATCCAATCACCATGTATGAATGCACATAATATTTTCATTAAAATTAGCCATTAGTCTCACCATTTGCATCACGCAATCATTGTGGCAAGAGACACTATTAAACCTATCAAGCATGGCATAATTATTAAAAAAAATTATAAAATGAATGATTATATCATTCCCTTTAAGTATAATTATGTTTAAATAAAAGTGGTTAGGTTAAAATGGTATTTTTAAGCAATTTCAGTCTTGATACTCATGTATTGGTACAGATAATTGAGTAGTTCGTTGTGTTTTAAAAATTTTACATCCGCCAGCCCAGAATACTCGAGTATTTCATCAGATACTCGAGTATTTCATCAGCCCAGAATACTCGAGTAATTCATCAGATACTCGAGTGTTAAGTTAAAATCTGAAAATTCTGCATCAGACAATACTCGAGTATTTGCTAAAATACTCGAGTATTTCTGACAACAAATACACTACAATTTGGGTTTTAACATACCATTTTCGAATCTAGCCAATTTTAACTTAAACCAATCATTCACAGAACTGAAATAACATATATTAAACATGTTCATGCACTGAAAACGCCATAATTCACAGAGATTGCACAAATTCACTTAATTATGCATAAAACCATGCAAATCAACAACTCACCATACCAAAACTCAAATTACTCAGTTACTCCATGGTTTCAGAGTCTTAACAGCTTGCATGCATCAAATATAACTTGCTCCATTCATTATGGTGTTACACTACTCCCCCACTTACAAGGAATTTCGTCCCCGAAATTCAACTTACAAAAACAAATCAGGATAATCATGACACATCCTATCCTCTAACTCCCAGGTTGCCTCAATCATATCACCACTCAACCAGACAACCTTGACCAAAGGAATTCCTTTTCCTCTGAGCTGCTTAATTCTTCGGTCTTCAATCCGGATAGGAACGACTTTAAAGGTTAGGTTTTCACGTACATCTTGTGACATCCCGTATTTTTCCTTACGTGCGAAAACAAATTTTGTCAAAATGAACCTTGAGGTTCTGTTTTATAATGGATTTTCAGACGAGTATTTTACGTGAATGAAGAAACAAGGTGTTGTTGGAAGTCAAGCTTGCCCCAAAGGACGTAAAGAGTAATGCTAGAAGGATTCTAGAAGATAATGTTTTGATGATTACAAACAAGATTCAAAGTTTCAAGCATCAAGCTGCATCAAGTTCAAGCATCAAGCTTCAAGGCTAAAGTCAAGGCTCAAGCTTCATGTTCAAGTTTAGTATAGCCTGACCCATAGGAAATTTGTAAGGTAATGAATTTTTATTACAAGTGTCTAATGGCCAAAATTAGTTTTTCATGTTAAGGAGAAGAAAAGAAGTTTTTGTGAAAAATGTTTTAATTGCAAAATGTGTTTTCATGAAAATATGTTTTTAACTTAGTTTATGAAAAATGTTTTTAATTTCAAAAAGAGTTTTAGTGAAAATCTATTTTTATCTGAGTTTGTGTGAAAATAACTAATGTTACAAAACTCTGAATATTTTTATGTATGCAAGAGAGAGCAATCGATTACTTGCTAGAGTTAATCGATTAACTTTGTTGCATCATAGAAAAATCAGAGAGGTTGTAATCGATTAAGTGAACTTTGCTAATCCATTACTTTCTTATGAGAGTAATCGATTACCTTGTTCAAGTAATCGATTAGAATTGTTGCATCATATATTTTCCAGAGGCACAGTAATCGATTACAGGCTGTGTAGTAATCGATTACATATGCTGCATCACATAATTATCAGACACTCAGTAATCGATTATTTGATGAGTAGTAATCGATTAAATGAGTTGCATCATATATTAACAAAAGTGATGTAATCGATTATTCATTGTTGGTCTAATCGATTACTTGGTTTTCAAATGTATTTAAGAATTTCTATTTTTGAAGGAATAATCGATTATCTTCAGAAAGTAATCGATTAATTCAAGTTTTATTGAAAAACGTGTCTGAATCATTTTGATTTATTTCCTGATTTGTTTTTACCTAATTGATTCTGATTTATTTTCAAAATTCGAATTTGAATATTATTTTGAAATATTTCCTTATTTGTTTTTATGAATCAAATCTTTGATTTATCTCTTAAATCTATTTTATTTGTTTCTGATTTCAAAATTGATTTTATTCTATTTTATTTTATTCTTTAAATCTATTTGATTTGTTTTGGATTTCAAAGTCTTATTTTATTTATTTGATTTCAGGAAATCAATTTTGAATATTTCCGGATTTGATTTAATTCTTATTTTAAATTTGATTTATTTCCAAAATCATTTTTGATTTGATTCTGATTCTATTTTTCAAATTCAAAATTTGAATTTCAAATATTCTCAAATCTTTAGTTTTATGTCTTAAATCTTTATGATTTGGTTTTTGATTTTAAACATGTGTTAATTGTTGTTTTTATATAAAGGATTTGAATCAAGTTTTTATTCTGATAACTTTTTTTGAAAAACCTTTACACGTTCTTCTTCTTCTTCTTCTCAATTCTCTGGTTTTATTGTTGATATTCATTTGAGAAGAAAACCTTATATTGGCCTTAGTACTTGTGATTAAAATTCAGCACCACTAGAGCTTTATTGTTGTATCAGTGTTATATAGAACACATTTTTGTTAGAGCCTTATATTGTTGTATCCGCACTATTAAGAGTGCAATATAGGTCTTGTACCAATCACTCATACCGTAACCATTTGTGTAAGGGATGTGTAACCCTTAGTGACTAGGGAGTGAATCTCCTAGTGCGGACGTGTTGCGTTCGTGGTTGTAGGGTGAGGAACCCTTGTGTATTGGGTAGTGCTAGACGAACGGTGTGGCATCTAGTAGTTAGGCTATCTGGTTGTTGTTGAGGTCCCTAGCGAAAGGAGGTTCCTAGTAGCTTGCGGGGCGCTCTGGTTGTACTTGGGGACGTGTGGCGTCTTGGTTTAGTGAAAAGCTCAAGCGGGTCGCTTGGGGACTGGAGTAGGCCGGGTTTGCCGAACCAGGATAAAATCACCGGTGCAATCTCTTCTATCCCTATCTCTTTTATATTCTGTTGTTATATTTATTTGTTGTGCATCATAACAACTATTTTCGTAATAATCTATTTTAAGCGAATTTAAAATAATAAGCGCGGTAATGGTTTTCGTTGTTCTTATTTAATTCGTATCCGCGCATATTAGTTTTTCATAATAGTATTAATATTGTTCGCTTCTGCGCAATCGTTTTCATCGTTATATTTGTTTTCTGCTGCAAAATCTCTTTGAGTTTATTGAACACGATTTAAATCGAATATTTTCCAATGTTTTCGTAAACACCCAATTCACCCCCCCTCTTGGGTGACGGCTGCCAATCCTATTAATATTTCTAACAATTGGTATCAGAGCTTCGTGCTCTAGTAAAGGCCTAACAGCCTGAGTTAAAGATCCTTGTAGATTGGCAGCGTTGGGATATTTTAATTTTTTTTTAATATGGAAGGATTTTCATTCGATGAAGCACCATTTTTTGATGGAAATAATTTTCATTATTGGAGTGCGAGAATGAAAATATTTTTACAATCTATTAGCCTTCGTTTATTTCATGTTGTTCTTAATGGTTTTGATGAAAAATCTTCTTCCTTGAATTTTCAAGCTATGCATGTTTTGAAAAATGCTTTGAACTATGATGCATTTGCTATTATTGAGAATTGTGAAAATTCTAAGGATATTTGGGACACTCTACATCTACACTATGCTACTAATGATCTTGTTGAAAGTGCAAGTGTCCACAGGAAAGAGGAGAAGGAACAACAAGAAGTTGCTATAGAACGTGAAAGGACCAACTCCCTAGACGAAGATTCTGATGATGAAAGTGAAAGCGTGGGGAGTAACTCAACAAGCGACTATGATGACTTAGAGAGGATTTTTGAAACCTTTATGGACTCACTAGAGGAATCAAGTGACTCGGATGCAGAATCAATGGCAGATGAAATTAAAACATCCGACTACTTGGCGCATGAGGACCATGAGGTAATTTCAATTAGTCCTTGTTCTAAATCTCTACAATTTGCATATAATGATTTGAGTGATGATTTGTTATCTTTAGAAAATAGAAACTTGGACTCTTTACAAAAATTATCTCAAATTGAAAATGAAATTGATTTTTTGAAAAATGGAGATATTTTTGATAAAGAGATATTTTTAGAAAATAGCTCCTCAACTATTTTTGAAAATTGCTTTGATATTGAAAAACAAGTTGAGGATGCACTCTTTGAATTTAGTAACATTGAAAAATCTAGTTGTTCAAATTCTTTACTTGATGAAAATGAAAATAATGTGGATATCCAAAAATCAAGTAAAGGCGTTGACAATAATAGTTTTCAATGTGAAGTTAAAAATTCCAAGTTTCATGAAAATAATTTTGAAAAAATCAATCATCGTCCAAACCCATTACATGTAATTATTGTGGTTGTTTAGGACATATTTCTCATTTATGCTTTTATCGTAAAAATTTAAATATGAGAAATAATATGCAATGGGTTCCAAAGGCCTCTAAGGAACCTATGACTAACCCCCAAGGACCCAAGATGAAATGGGTACCAAAAGGTTCTCCTTGTGTTATAAATGTGGAGGAAATGAAATCAAAGGGTGAACCAATTGGACAACGTAAGGGGAAGTCAATGAAGTCAAAGGGTCAATGGTCCAAAAATAAGCAATGTGGTCGAAAGAAGAAGATGTTCACAACCAAAGCCTCTTACGTGCAAAAAGGTGAAATCATAAGATTGAGGACTTTAAACAAAAAGCAATGGCATAAACCAAGTGGAGGAGAAAAAGGGAAAATAACAAAGATGGTACCTAAGAGGACAAAAACCAAATGGGTCGATCAAAGGAGAAAGATGCCTACCAACACCAAAGCTTCACATGAGAAAAATGGAAGATCCGATATGTTCAAAAATCAAAAGGTGAAGCAATGGGTAAAGGCAAGAACTTCATTGGTCAACAAACCTAAGGTATCAATCTCTTATTCCTCTTATATCAATGATTATACAAAGGTATACTTGGACTATTCTAATTTTTATTCATACTAAGGTGGATCATGGGTGCTAAATTTTTTTTTTAAAAAAAAATATTTTTAATTATCATGATCACTCCTTGGTTGAATTAAATCATGTGTGCTTTACATCTTTTTTGAAAATTCTTTTTAGCACATGATTATTTTTGGCATAGTCCTAGATACCTGTTACATATAATGTGTTACATCATGTGAGGTTAAAATTTTGTTGTTATCTTCTATCGCATGATTACACTTTATCTGTAATGATATTACATTGATATGAGGACATGCTTGTATTTGTAAGGACATGTTTGGTACGACATGGACGTATAACATAAGCATGGTGTTATTTCTTTTTATGATTAGTGCATATGTTTAAATTGTTTATTCATAATTTACCTTCACAATATCTCTCATATTAGTGAAGAGATGTAACTAATCATAGAGGATCCAAGTTTTTGGATACCAAATGAAATGTTCCTAAGTATTTTTACAGGCAATGCCTCAAGTACAAGAGAAGGTATGCGTATTGAAATGAAATGAAAGAATTCCAAAGGAGGAATTAAGACTCTCCTTCATCATGATGCTTGAGGAAAAATACTAAAGAAGGGGAACATATTAAAAAGGTGGAAACTTCCTTCAAGGCAAAGAATAGGAAAACTCTTTAAGGAAGAACTTCACAAGTGCCCAAACATTATAACTTGAGAATGTGTCACAAATGATAAGTATCACCATTCTTATTTTTTTTAACTATTTTATGTTACTTATCTCTGTGATACACATGTTTATCTTGATGCTGAAATGTTTTTGTGATTTATTCCTTCTTCGATATATTTGCACAAATCTTTTTGAAGGATAAATTCTTTTTCAGCATACACCATATTCATGTATTACTAATTCCTAAGGATCCAATTATGTTGGATACCAAGAGATACGTTGCTAATTAGTCTTGCAGGTATTACAACAGTTATCAACCTTGCAATGCTCTCTAGAATTTTATGATCAACGTTGTCAATTTAAGAGAGGGCTTTGCAATTTTTCAAGCAATTGAAAGTATACTGCATTATAAACATGATCTCTTGGAATGGAAGAAGTGCAACATAATGCAAGGGGAAATTCCTTCAAATACTGAATGTTGAATCTCAAATTGGAAGGAACTCCAAAGCTAATTATCCCTATTAAATGGGAAAGCATCACCGACGATAAGTATCATTGTCCCTTTATTATCTTATTTATCATGTGATACTTGTTTATGTGATATATGCCTTATATGGCAATATGTGCTATCATGAATTATATGTTATTATTGTCATGGCATATAAGAATTTTAAAGTTTTGATGATAGTGAGCATTCACATGTTTTTTATGATGCATTTTTCATCTCCCTTCATGCGATGCTTATTTTGGAGAAACCTTTTAGAAAGGGGGAGAAAAATATTATTTGTATACTTGCATTAAAACATGTTTTGCTTCTTCATCCCATTTTGACATCATGCTGTTTTGTATTGTGTATTGGGAAGAAATTTTTTTTTGTATCCCATACTTATTTTTGCTGATGTCAAATAGGGGGAGTAAATATGCATAGACACCTCCCTTGTTATTATTAATGTATCTATTCAGTGTTTCAGGGGGAGAAGAACCCTAATCCTGCTAAAGTCTTCTCACCACCTTTTTGATGTTGACTAAAGGGGGAGAAGAATTCTGAGCTTCAGTGTGTATACTAACCATATATGCAGGGGGAGTGAGAATGAAGAGAAACTATTATCATGGCTTAATCAATTATTCTCTATATTCTCTATTTGTATTTAAATTTCCTATGATATTATTTTACTATATTGTGCTTAACTTGTTGCTTAACGCTTGTGATGCAGAAACTCAGAAAAGGGTTTGTCATCATCAAAAAGGGGGAGTGTTGGAAGTCAAGCTTGCCCCAAAGGACGTAAAGAGTAATGCTAGAAGGATTCTAGAAGATAATGTTTTGATGATTACAAACAAGATTCAAAATTTCAAGCATCAAGCTGCATCAAGTTCAAGCATCAAGCTTCAAGGCTAAAGGCAAGGCTCAAGCTTCATGTTCAAGTTTAGTATAGCCTGGCCCATAGGAAATTTGTAAGGTAATGAATTTTTATTACAAGTGTCTAATGGCCAAAATTAGTTTTTCATGTTAAGGAGAAGAAAAGAACTTTTTGTGAAAAATGTTTTAATTGCAAAATGTGTTTTCATGAAAATATGTTTTTAACTTAGTTTATGAAAAATGTTTTTAATTTCAAAAAGAGTTTTAGTGAAAATCTATTTTTATCTGAGTTTGTGTGAAAATAACTGATGTTACAAAACTCTGAATATTTTTATGTATGCAAGAGAGAGTAATCGATTACTTGCTAGAGTTAATCGATTAACTTTGTTGCATCATAGAAAAATCGATTTCAAAGTCTTATTTTATTTATTTGATTTCAGAAAATCAATTTTGAATATTTCCGTATTTGATTTAATTCTTATTTTAAATTTGATTTATTCCCAAAATCATTTTTGATTTGATTCTGATTCTATTTTTCAAATTCAGAATTTGAATTTCAAATATTCTCAAATCTTTAGTTTTATGTCTTAAATCTTTATGATTTGGTTTTTGATTTTAAACATGTGTTAATTGTTGTTTTTATAAAAAGGATTTGAATCAAGTTTTTATTCTGATAACTTTTTTTGAAAAACTTTTGCACGTTCTTCTTCTTCTTCTCAATTCTTTTGTTTTATTGTTGATATTCATTTGAGAAGAAAACCTTATATTGGCCTTAGTACTTGTGATTAAAATTCAGCACCACTAGAGCTTTATTGTTGTATCAGTGTTATATAGAACACATTTTTGTTAGAGCCTTATATTGTTGTATCCGCACTATTAAGAGTGAAATAAAGGTCTTGTACCAATCACTCATACCGTAACCATTTGTGTAAGGGGTGTGTAACCCTTAGTGACTAGGGAGTGAATCTCCTAGTGCGGACGTGCTGCGTTCGTGGTTGTAGGGTGAGGAACCCTTGTGTATTGGGTAGTGCTAGACGAACGGTGGGGCACCTAGTAGTTAGGCTATCTGGTTGTTGTTGAGGTCCCTAGAGAAAGGAGGTTCCTAGTAGCTTGCGGGGCGCTCTGGTTGTACTTGGGGACGCGTGGTGTCTTGGTTTAGTGAAAAGCTCAAGCGGGTCGCTTGGGGACTGGAGTAGGCCGGGTTTGCCGAACCAGGATAAAATCACCGATGCAATCTCTTCAATCCTTATCTCTTTTATATTCTGTTGTTATATTTATTTGTTGTGCATCATAAGAACTATTTTCGTAATAATCTATTTTAAGCGAATTTAAAATAATAAGCGCGGTAACGGTTTTCGTTGTTCTTATTTAATTCATATCCGCGCATATTAGTTTTTCATAATAGTATTAATATTATTCGCTTCTGCGCAATCGTTTTCATCGTTATATTTGTTTTCCGCTGCAAAATCTCTTTGAGTTTATTGAAAACAATTTAAATCGAATATTTTCCAATGTTTTCGTAAACACCCAATTCACCCCCCCTCTTGGGTGACGGCTGCCAATACTATCAATATTTCTAACAGGTGTTGATTTTTACGGAGTTTTATAAACAAAATATTTTATAGATGAGAAGTGAATTATTTTGTTGAGTTTGGAATAATCTGATTTACAAGAGATGAGTTGTGATTTTATTAAAAGATGATTTTTTTTGAAATAAATTTCCTCCTGGATTTGATAACTTTGAAAATTTGTATCTTCTTAACCGTAACTCGGAAATTTATGATTTTTATATGAAAACGATTGTCTTGAAACGTAGAATTTGAAAATGTAACTTTTTGCATTTTCTGAGTTGATTTACAAAAATTTATTCTTTGAATTTGTGAAGTACGAATTTTGAGATATATTGATTGTTTAAAGTAGCCAAGAAAACCTCAAATGAATTTGTCTTTTTGGAAATTTCTTATGTGTATGAAAGCTTAGTTTTGAAAATAATTTGGAGGCTATATTTATGTCTATGCATATTTTATGCAGATAATTATTTCACTTTGAGATGGTTTAATCCCTTAATATGAAATGTGTTTTGTAGAAAATAAAATTATTGTTATGGCGTAAAGGTACTATGTGATATGTGTTTGGTTTGATGTGTGCTTGATAAATTATACATGAGAATAATTGTACAAGTATAATCCTTTGGAGATGTTTGCATCATTGTGTGAATTAATGAATATAAGTGAATGTGATTAGGAAATAAAAAGGTGAAGATGTGTATATATGTGTGTATGTGTGCTACGGTTTGTGTGTATGTGTGTGTAAGCCTAGGATTTTAATTTTGGGACAAGGAGCCTATAGGATAAGTTGGAACCATAAGGAAAATTAAATAAAATAGGATTGGTAGAAAAATTGAAGTGGTAGAGATGATCATGCATGAAGTGACCCTAGTGCCTTAATTTACTCCTCTATGTCCCCTTTGATTTGATCATTAGCATGCAAACTTTAAGAAGGAAAAAATTACCCCCTTAGTGTGCATGAACCGAATTTTATGAAGGCCAAAAAGGGAAATCATGAGTTGCCTATATATAGTAGTAGCCTTAGTTCATTTCCTTCAATTCATTTTCATTTCTTCATTTCCACACCCAAACACACTTCTAAGGGCTCATCAAACCCTTAGAGAGAAAAAGAGAAAAAGAGAGAAAGAGAGAGAGAGGGTTGGCCGAGAGTGAGAGGAAGACGAAGAGGAAAACTAGGAGCTTGATCAAGGCTATCTCTTTGAAGATCAAAAGTGTTAGAAGCTAGAAGATCAACCTTTCTTGGTAGGTGATTCGAAGATCAAGAAGGAGATTGTGTTAGTTTAGGTTTTTCTTTTGATTTTGTAATCTTTCTTCTTCTCTTTCTTTGCATGTTTACTTTTATGGCTTGAAAGATGAGTGCATGTGTTGTTTGTACTTGATCATGGACTTTTAAGACTTAAAGAGATTTGTAATATGTAAAACCATGGACATGATGATTCAGTTATGGCTTGCATGATGAATCTTGATGCTTTTCAAACTAAATCTTAAAGATCTAAAGTGTTGCTTGAGATTTTTGTGAAAATTAATATAAATTCTTTTGCATGTAAAAATCTCTTGCTAAAACCGTGATCTATGATGTATTTGTATGATTATTTTATGAATAAATATATGATTCAAACTTGATTGATAATAAAGTTGAGATATTTGGCCTTGCATGTTGGTTTGATGATGGTCTTGGTTGATTTAAGTGTATGCATGTGATGATCCAAGTTTAATGAGCAAAAAGTTAAGATCTTGAATCTTGCATGTCCATTCTAAGTGAAAAGATCATGTTTTTCTTTGATGCATGTCACGATTTTGAAAAGGAAATAAAAGAAACAAGCTTTAAAATGATTTTTGAGTATGAACATGATTTAATCTAAGTGTTTGATCTTGTGCATGTTATATTTTTGTGAAGACTATTCGGCCATGCTTGATAAAAATGGGACTCATGCTTTTTTTTATTTTGTGAAAAGTTGATGCATGTGTGTCTTAAGGGTAGATTTAATAACTTCAAGTACATGCATGTCATTTTTAGAAGTTTAAAGTATAATCTTGACTCTTGTTTAAAAATAAAGTAGTGAACTTGAGTTTTATTGGGAATTTTTAAGAAAAATCTTGTCTTGATGATGTTAATGCATGTTGATGTGAATGAGTGATGTAGTGTGATGCTTTGCAAAATTTTCCTTGAAAACCTACATGTCTTGATTTGATTATCTGACTCTTGCATGTTGAAAAACTGAACAAAAACCTTGTCTTTTGCATGATGATATTCGGCCATGAGGAAGAGGAGTGGAAAATTGTGTTTGATCATCATTTAGGTTGCATGCATGGTGAGACTAGTTTAATCTAAGAGCTTAGAAATACATGCATGAAATAATCAAGTTTAAAGAAAAATAAAAATGAAACTTTGAGATGAGTTGTGACTTAAATTGTTGTTTTGATTTAAGAAGATAAACTAAAATTGTTAAATTTTCTTCTTGAATGCTCACGGTTTTTAGTCCCAAAAGAAAGAAAATGATTTCATTATTTTATGTTTTTATTTGTGCATCAAATCCTTGCAAGATTATATATGTATGATTCGGCCAATGCATGTTCAAATGATTGGAAAATGTTCTTCATGAAATGACCCTTAATAATGACCATATTTTTATGTGCATGATGTTATATGTTTGATGAAAATGATGTGTTGATTTCTTTAATCTTTTCGGTTTTTAAAGGTAAAAATGAACAAGTTGATTGAGTTAATTAAAAAGGAATTTTGTGATGATAATTCAATGATTTTAAGTTTTAAAATTTATTAGTGATTAGAAATTGTTGACCATGGGTAATTCGGTCTTTGTTGAGCTAATTAAGAGGTTAAGTTTGAATTATTTTCTTAAGAGTAATTGAGTGGTCTATAGAGAATTTGATTTGATACATGATTTTTAATGACTCAAAATGTGACTTGCAGTATGTGAGTTGTGAATGCTTGAAAAATTTAATGTGTTGTTTTTATGCTAATTAAGTGTGTTTTGGAAAATTTAGATTTGGATTGGAATTATCTTTGAATTTGTTTGTTAAAATTGTTGGTGAAAAACCTATGTCTGGACTTCAAAAAGAATTGAGAAATGTTTAATTGGAAAGTATGGTTTAAGCAACTTAAACTGATCTGGAATTTTTTAAATGACATCCTCTGATCAGTATTTAATAATATTGTAAAGTTTGGGATTTAAATAAATCAATTTGATGTGGTTCTGGAATTTTATCTTCTTCAGTTCTGAATTTTGTTTAATGATTAAGGAAAATGATTTTTGTAACAAATACGTGAATGTTTTAAATTAAGTTTATATTGGGTGGAATGGATTCTATTTTGACAAAAGAGTATTTTAGAATTGTTTCAAAGTTTTCTCGGAAACATTTTAATTATAGATTTAATCTGGATTCGAAATCTTTTGGATATTGGCAATGTGTTTCCAAAAAGGAATGGTTTCAAAGTGTTTTCAAAAACGAATTAATGAATTTCTTGGAATCATTTCTAACGCACGGGAAAAATGTTTTAGTTCGAGCCACAGACGAAAAGGAAACAAGGCGGGACTAGCGACTGGGAAACCTTGGAAAACTCTCGGAGGCCTACGTCATTTGAGGTGAGAGAGGGGCTTTCCCTAAGATGTCGTGGTATTTAAGTAACATATTAAGATGTCCAATCATCTCAAAGATTGGACTCCGATCTCACTAAGCAAGGTAGTGTGATAGCAATTGTTTGTTGGTCTGGCTATCCACACGAACGGCTGAGATTGGTTTGTTGTCTATAGCTTTATATGTTCTTGTTGATTAGTATGATGCCATGTTCTTTAGTTAATTGTATCTGAACTACCTGATTATCTTAGTATGCGAAATGAGTTATTTTCGATTAAGCCATTTTGATATTGTTTGAGAAATGTTGGTATGCTTTGATTATGAAATGATGCGAATAAAGTCGTGGAGTAATTGGAAGGAGAGAAGAATAATAATGAAGGTCCTAAAAGTAATGATGAATCAAGAGAAAGTTGTAAAACCCGTTGGGCCTAAGTCCTTATTGAATAAGGCAGCCTTGTTAAGATGTTAAGAAAAGAAATAGAGTTAAGTGATATGAGAATGAGTGGAAAAGAGTTATGAGCTGAGTTTGAGTAAGAGTAGAGATGCAATGATGATTTTCAAAATTGTGATAAGAAATACCCGAAGAGGCGAATGAAAGTGCTGAAATGATGTTGAGAAAGATGCTGATGCTGATGGAAAAGATGCTGATAAGATTCATGAGAAAAGAGATGTGATGCAAGATGCTGTTGTGATTCAAGTTCTGTCATATGTGATTCTTTGGGGAATGGATTTAACGATTAGTGGTCGGACTCGTTGAAGGGATGCACCAAGGATGAGCCGACCTTAGGATTAAAGCGTTAATTAAAACCCTAAAACACCTTAAAAGACATGGATTAATGCGGTGAGTTATGAGTTTGATATCGAAGTAGTGGAGAGGAAGATACCATGGGTATCTGCGGATACTCAGGTGGAGATTGCATTAGAGGAGGACAATGACGGTGAAACGTCAAGAAGTCTAGAGTACTTTCTAGGCAGAACAAACTCCACATGTGGTATACGAACGTGGTAGGGACTAGGTCCAAAGCCGTGGTAAGTTCTGCACTCGAGACTAGAATAGTACTGTCGCCCCCTAGATTGCAAATCTTGAACAGTGAGAGGGACTGGAACGAGGCTATGAGATTTTGCCACTGTACCCGATTTTTCTATAGTGTGACTTGATGTTATATGATTTGATTTGATTTTAGACTATACCCGATTTTCTGCAGTTCTCCTGGCTTGGAGCGATTTGATTGTTGAGACAGCTGTCGAGCCCGCGTGGTAAAGGTCCTGTACTCCTGTTTGCTTTCGACTAGGTTGGGTGGATGATCGAGGAGATGTAGACGTGTGTGCTAACTGAATTTCCTCAGTGATGGTTTTCCCCACATCATTGAGTGAACCGAAATGATAAGACTTAACAGATTGAAATGTTCAAAAGAAAAGTACAGTAATGATATTAAGCGTTGAGTAAGATTCATGAAACAAGTATGAGAAACGATCTCTAGAATAATTGATAAGTCTGGAGATAATGATTAAGAAAAGAATTGATAAGATTTGTAAAAGTTTCATGAGAAAAATATTGAGAATGTTATTATGAAATATCGAGCATGAGTTTATGAGTAGTTATATGATGATGATGATCATGTTGTTATTATGAATTGCATGATGTCTATTATTTTGTCTTAATATTTGCCTATTGTAATTCCACACAGTCGACATTTATTGTTTTGGGTAGCTCACTCTCTCTTGTACTTCTGCTTTATATTGGAAAAATTTGTATGATCCTTAGATGGACAACATTGCAAGATTCCAGCTCATTCGGGAGATAGGAGCATCTCCATGGAAAGGAGATAATATAACCATGTCCGCCTATGTCATAATGTACATAGAGATGAAACGGCGAAGAAAAGAGATCATGGAGAGGCTTTTAGCTCGCGAGATGGAAGAGGAGAAATCACAAGACAATTCTGTGGAAGAAACCCCTGAGGTGACGGACGACGATGATTGCGATTTGTGGTCTGAGGCCGACACGGAGGAGTGTCTCAGTGACGAGGATTGGTACCAGGGCCCTGAGGATCTTCCGACGGATGAAGATGATTGAGAGTTCGACCTGCCGAGACTCAGAGTTAGGTGGCAAGTCTTAGTATATATGACTAGAGGATAGGTAATCCCCCAGAGTAATGTATTCCATTGCAAGTTCTTAGTTGCCATAGCCTTATCACACTGTACCCCGGCTAAAGTTTTATTCAGTAGATGTTTTGAAACAAGTGAATGGGCCGTTGTATTTAAAGGATGTTTTGATGGACAAGTTTCAAGGTGCGGTGTTTTGTGACATCTCGGTTTCGAACTTGAAAGACTTTATGCAACGTGAGAACATGGGTTTTAATAGTAATCAAGTTTTGAAAACTTAAATGTTCTCATGTCTATGTTATACATGTTTAAAAAAAAAAATTTGGCCCAAATTTTCACTATATTTACTTTAAGTAATTGTGGTTTCAAGTTGCCGAATCGGGGTGTTACACATCTAGATCATCAGGGCGGATTTTGAAAATATGTTTGGGTCATGGACATACTTTTTCAATTAAGACAAATGGACATACTATGTGTGTGCATGTATGAGTGTACGGTTTTTAGTATGTATGTGCATGCTAGGGCTTTAATTTTATAGAAGCTTGTGGACTAGGTTAGGACCATGTAGGAATTAGATTAGTAGAAAATTGTAACACCCCAAAATTTTAATCCTCGATTAATTAAATGTTAATTATAAGATTAATTATAATTAATTATTTCTATTTTAATCCTTGATTAAAATCTGTGTTTATGTAGTTAGGAAGTGTGTGTGAATTTATTTAATAAATATAATTATGCTTGAAAGAGATATTTTGCATATTATTCCCTAGGTTGGGACCTAGAAGTAAATATAGGAAAGATTTTGGAGGGAAAGTAAATAAAATTATTATTTTTCAAAAACTGGGCAAAATACTCGAGTATTTTCTTGAATACTCGAGTATTCTGGACAGAGTTCCACGAGTTACTGCGTTTGGTGAGTCACCACTACCGATTCCTCTCCGTTGACACGAATACTCCATCATCAACACTTCAGTGGCATCGTGTCGCCATGCATGAACTCGTCCTATGTCTATAAAAGCCAATCAACACCGAATTGTGGAGGTATTTGGTCAAATTCGAGTTGGTTGTTGAAGTTAGGGTTCCTGAGTTCTTCACTTCGATTCTACCTCTGTGTTTAGAGTTAAGTTACAAACTATACACCAATACAAAGCTCACATCACGAGCTTTGTATAGATACCAAATTCGTGAGTTGAGAGTGAGTGTGGTGGAAGAATCAAACCTTGGAAGTGAAGCTGGTTGCTGTCAAACTTGTTCCTGGAGCTCACTTCGAATTCGATTTTTGGTAAGCTCACGAGTCCTTTGAGTCTCAATTCGGTTTCTATAGCTAGTAGGTATTGCATAGAGTTTAGAAATTCTAATTTCCCCAATTCTTATCTCTGTTTCATATGTCAACCAATTCAATCTTGGTGCTTCATTCAAAACTGTTATGCATGTGGTGCTCAAAGTTGTTTTTGGGGTTGGAGAGCTTTTTCTTGGGAATCTTCTGTTGGTACACGTCTGAGAGGTAAGGGGAAGTTGTTTTATGCACTAGATAGAGTTTAAATTACATGATTTTTCATTAGAGAGCCACCAAGAGGCTCTAAGGGCTTAGATTGAATAGGAACTTTGGTTTGGAGACCAACTCATGCTCTATGGTTGTTTGGAGCAAGTTACATATGATGCATGTAAGCTGTAACGAGCATTATTTCACAAGTTTATTGAGTATTTTGCAAATTGAGATGTTAAGTTGTGGAATTGTATGTTTTATGCATGATCTCATGATTCTCTGTCAAATCTGTAATTGGACATGTGCTATGTGTTGTAACATGTTTAATATATGGTATATAAATTCTGTTGATCATTGGATTGGACTAAAAATGGTTAGAATTGAAAATGGTATGTTAAAACCAAGATTTCAGTCTGTTCTGCAAGAAAAGACTCGAGTACTTGGCTGGTTACTCGAGTAAATTTTTGATAAAACAATGTATTTTGTGCAAGAACACTCGAGTACCAGGCCCAGAACTCGAGTATCGGGTGATGCATGGGGACATGTTAAGGTAAACCACTCGAGAAATGCGGGGGTCATTCGAGTTTTCTGGAAATGGATGAAGAACACTCGAGTACTCATGAACTACTCGAGTATTTTGATAGATCCGAAACTCAAATCCCCATAAAAACATGAACACTCGAGTAATCTGGAAATAGTTGAAGAACACTCGAGTCTTCTGAAGAACACTCGAGTAGTTTACCCAGAATCCTAAAAACACCATTTTTAATTCTGAATCATTTGATTAATAATTGAATAACAATAATCCAAGGGATCTGGACTTAAAAGAAATTGATTAATATAAGTATATCGTTTGGATGACGAGACGTTGCTCGGGTGGCACGTTATATATATATTAACCAATTTCCTTTAAGCTTAAAAATAATGCATTCATTCTGGAGTTTGGATGATAGATCGTTTATCATGTTTTGGTAACATGAGGAGGGCCTCTGGGAGTGCCAAATTGATGGCTCGCTTGATGACACGTTAACGACGTGGTCGGCATAGTGAGATGCTGATATGTGTAACACCCTCACAAATATTTAGTTTTATTAAGATTTATAAAAATATGGACTTGAAAATTTTGACGAAAATCCGGTAGAGTTTCCTTTGTTTTTCGGACTTTCCCCAAAATTTCCTTTTGTACCTGTCCAGACCAGAATAGTTCGAAAGCTTAAATCATAAATATTTACAATAAATAAAAACCTAATGCCCACAAATACACAACTCTGGGCATACACTAATACACACATTTAATTATAAAAATACATTCTTAAACTTAATTAAAATTCACTCTTGGTATCATAAAAGACACCCCTCATGGTGAGGGTTTCCTGCTCAGCCCAAATAACAGCTATGCTCCTGACCTGTACCTGTGGTGGTTGTAAGGGTGAGAATTGCACGAACTAGTAATGCATAATACATGCCAAGTCTTACACAATTAACAAATAACCAAGTAATGCAAATATAACATGCCCAATCACCTATCCATTGCAAACACAATCATCTCCAAGTTATTCACATATCCTAATTAATGTCAATTCCTATTCTATTCCTGTTCACTTAGCTTTCTACCCTCACCTAAACTTAAACTCTCAAATCTTTTTCCATTTCTCCTTTTTACTCACATTCTTCCTATTTTCTCCAGTTGACAAATTCTAATTTCTGTCTCTCATTTCTCCATTTCATTCACCACCTTTTCAACTTTCTTCTTTTTATTTCTTTTTATTTCATTCTTTTTCATTTCTTTCTTTTCATTTCTTTTTACTTTTTCGGGATCTTTGTGGTTTCACAATTGCATTCCCCAGTCTTTCAGAGGATACGTCTTACGGATGGGTACGGATCCCCAAAGGCCGCACGTCTAACTCAACCACTGCGCACTCTGCCAAGGCAGCTTACGTTTCCTGCACCCGAGAGCGTGTCTTACACGGCCAGAATGCCACAAAATCCTTGGCTATGCGAGTTTGCCACTGCGTTCCCTAGTCTTTCAGAGGATACGACTTACCGATGCGTGCAGATCCCCAAAGGTCGCACGACTAACTCAACCCTTGCACACGTTCCAGCCAGCGGCTTATTGCAGGTGTTGCGCACCCGACTTATTGCACCCCACCATGTGTCTTACAGGATCCAAATCGCATACCAATATTCTCTTTTTCTTTTCTTTTTATTCTTTTTTCGTTTTTCTTTTTAATCGACACGCCTTACCAGGCTCACACCGGACTTCCATTTTCCTTTTTAATCGACACGCCTTACCAGGCTCGCATCGATGCCGATACGCCTTACCAGGCTCGCATCGTACTTCCATTTTCCTTTTTATCAATTTTAGTCTGCCCTCGCCTAACACCTTTTTTCTTCTACTCTCATTTTCCTCTTTTTCTCTTCTACTCCAACTAATCTATTCCCATATAATTAACTCTCTATCATTTCCAAAAACACTTCCTATTTTTCCCTATTTGTTTCCCTTACATTTTCATCTATATGTTACTATTAAATTCAAAGCTCACTTCTCTATGCCCTCCTTTCCATTTTCAATCAATCACTAAAAACAACATACATACACTATTTAATGTATTTAATAATTACATTATAAAACATGTCATTATCCAATTTATTCACACAATTTAGCACATGCATATCATTTAGCAAGTCACAACATAATTATTAAAACATTTATATCAATTAATCACTTAGCACAATAAATCATCAATTCATATTATAATTCATAAATATCAATTCCTAATATCAACTACACAAACCAATTAATCTCAACACGCACACACATACTAGTTACACAACCACCGTGCGGCAATAAACCCCTTACCTTGGGGTTCTACCAGAACCTGTTTCGAGACACGACGGGGCTATCCTGTTCCGGCTCACGACGCTATGCGGTTTTTTGTTCGCACCACAGCTTCCTAAAATCCTTCATCGTCTAACCATGTCATACGAATTAAATATCATCAATATAATGCGTTTTACGAAAAGGGGCTTTAACTTGAAAATCAAACAAGTTAATTTCGAAAACCTTTAATTAAAATTCATGAATCAAAGTTAAATAAAATTAGAACCATAGTCCCTTAAATAAAGCTTTTTCTTGAATATATTAACTTTCAATATCAACATAATAGTCAAAAATACATTAAAGTTAAGTAGTTTTAGTTTCAAATCACAAAATTAAATGTCGTGACTCGACACCATTATTTTCGGATTGAAAGAGAGCGTTCTTTGTTCAAAAATAAGTCTAAACAGATCTCAAAAGTCCCAATAATACACTCCCCTTCAATTTGAAATTAATGCTCAACGTTTTGACTCGAATTAACGTTATGTCGTATATATCAGATTCCTAATTAACTGAGATATCATTTAGTTCAGGGACAACTCAACCAAACTAAACGACAGCTCACTTACTTAGGAATCCAGAACATTTCACACAAATACTCTTCAAAACTCATCATTTGACATAACAGTTAATTCGATATTATCCCACGTCAGAGTAACTAATTAAAATCATTATAAATAACAATATACTTGCAAATCAATACTATCTCACAATATCGCTTAATTCTTTCCAAAATAGCTTAATACTAATTCATTATTATCAATACTAATTCCATCAGTATTATTAACTTATTATTAAACATAACTCAGAGCAATTAAAAAGGTATTAGGAATATACCATTCGTTAATGTTTTTGAGACAGTAGAGAGATCAAGGCCGGTTTGGTCGGTCTCAACCCGAATCCGGTTCGATAACGGCGTCGGTTTGACTCTAAAGCTCCATGAGTCTCCGGTTCAAGGCACAACAAGGTGGTTTAGGCCCGGTTCACAACAACCCAGTCAAACGGCGGCACCACCACCCGTGGCGGCACACAACAACGACGACGGTCCAAGGGGAGAAAGAGAGAAGCAGAGATTGGGGCCTTCTTCCATGGAGGTGGCGGCGGTGGGTCGCGACTCCACAGCCGCGGCAGCAGGGAACAACGGCGAAGGGAGATTTGTGGCCCTTCTTCCACAATGGCAGCGATGGCTCGATCGGGGGAGGGGAGGCGCGAATTCGACGGCAAGGGAGGACGGCGATGAGGCTGGCCCTTAACGAGCCTCCTCCAACCGCGACGACGATGAAGACCCACCTGACGGTGGCGCGAGTTCAGCAAAAGAGAGGGTGAGAGGAACCGAGAGAGAGAGCACACAAACTAGGGGAGGAGCGAGGGAGACTATGGGCGGTGGTGATGGTTGCAAACGGTGGGAGCGGCAACGGCGTGAACGGAGGGAGAAGAGAGAGAGAGAGCGGCTGGGTGGGTGGTGGGTTAGGGTCGGCGGCTGGTCCTTGAGGGAGAAGAGGGAGTTGGGGTTCACGAAGAACCCCTCCCCTTTTTATTTTTTTCTTTTTATTTTTATTTTATTTTATTTTTAAATTTTTATTTATTTTTATCATTATTATTATTATTGTTATCATTATTATTAATTTATTTGTATTTGCGTTTAAAATTTGGGATGTTACATTTCTCCCCCACTTAATAAAATTTCGTCCTCGAAATTCCAGTTATTCCCTGAAGTGAAAGTTTTATCTCAATTCTACGTTCACGCTCAACTCCTTCGAATTCTTGAGTTCGCCCACCCGGTCGGTTGTGATTCTCTTAATCGCAATACTTTACCAATTTAGAGTACTCCGTTCCATAATGTGAAAGGATTCTATTAAGGAATTATGTCGACAAGGTTTGTAATTTACCACTTCTATATGCCAATGTATATTCACCATCCTGATTCTTATCACAAGTTCTATGAGATGAGTGTCAAATTGAAAGTGACGACTTTCAATCGAGTTGTCGCATTCTATTCCAGGATTGTTTCAGCTTCGGTTATTCTATAGCTTCAATCAGTCATGGGAACACTTAGAGGTTAATTCTATCTTAAGGTCAGGGTAAAGATTTAACTCTACCTCTTAACTCGACGTTACATTAAGAACTTCTTACTTCAGTCCAGATTGATCCCTGATTAACTCTTCGCGGATTCCTTCACTAGCTAACGTAGAATGTTTTGAGATAATAGTGTAACAATTAGTGAGGGTAGGATTTGTAGATATTTGGTTGATGCTCAGTACAATATCATCATCCAATTAGAGGAATAATGGCGGTCCATACGCGCTAGTTACTCCTTTCCCAAGGGATTGGAAGAGATATTAGCTAACGACTTGTGTGGGTTCTCGTCCATTAACAGACTTAGCGTCTTTAAGGCAGGTTAAGGTATTTCAAGTTCTATTTCAGTTCGACTCTCTTCCTCTTTCATTATCGTCGTTCGGGTGGAACTCAGGCTGGGTCGTTGGATTCTCCCCCACTTAGCATCGACATAAACAGGTAGGTCGATATCAAGGGGAAAGACTAGAAGATACTAAGGGTTGGTTGTCTACCTTTCTGATTAGTTAACAGGATCAAAATTAGGACCAAGCTGACTACATTGTTGGTACTATTAGATAGAGAGCGAATCGTCTAAGGTATGGAAATTTCACGTATCTACATCTCTCCGAGCTCTTGCACTAAGTGGAAAAGTGGTTCGGCATTTCTACCGAGCTAAGTTAGATGAAAACATTTGACGATATTGTCAAGAGTGGATTTGCCCAGCTAATGGGTGTTTGTGAGTTCTAATAGATTTCTAATGGGAGGAAGTTTAATCTAGTTTTATGGGATTGGGATTTTCTAAGTCGATTGCTCTTATTTAGTTAGGGTATAACAATGATGTCACTTGTCAGTAAACGCAAAGACTGGGGTAGCTAGTCCCAATCTCCCATCTATCGATAACACCACATCGCATTCTTTATGATAGTATTATCTATTAATAAATGTAAAGGAAAGGATGGCCAGTCCTGACCTCACTTTTTATTAAAGGACGATACTACCACTGGTTAGGTATCAAGTGAGGCTCTACAACTTGTCAATGATTTCCTATGGCTTTTACGGTCACCTATACAAGGAAATAGAAATTGCGCACTCCATCAGTGTCATAATGCCACATTGAAAAGGTCAACGGGATCCGAGTCCTAGGATGGTCGAGCCTGACGAAGCTTGAATAGAATACTAAAGAAAGTGATTTAAGGTTCATAAACAATTTCTATTGTGTAGTTGTCCTAACCTGTTTACTAATTCTATGTTAGCTAATTAGCACTTCATATGATACCTTCCTTCTATTAGTTTCTCCTTAAAGGATTAGCAAAGATGGAGACTTGAGGTTCTGATGTAATTTCCTATCTTGGAGACATAATATGCCTCTACACTTCTCGTCTGGATTCCCTTTGTCCTTTTCAACCATAAGATACATTCCTCCTCTTTGAGTTGAGCCAGGAACCCGCATATACCCCGATGAGGTCTCCCACATCATGGGCATAGTGGTGTAGCACATGAAACGGCAATCGCCTCTATTTGACTTGAGTCCATCTGAACTAAGTCCCTTAGGATTGACACAACCTTAGCTCTATTACTAGATGTGTCTCCCATAATGCTAGAGTTTAGTAATAGAAACAAGTTAAGGCACGAATAGTCGGATATTCCTAGAATTAATTAAGTCTGATATCATAGGTGTGTAAATATACTGACTAACTAT
Source organism: Crotalaria pallida (assembly GCA_037953625.1). Classification (NCBI taxonomy): domain Eukaryota; kingdom Viridiplantae; phylum Streptophyta; class Magnoliopsida; order Fabales; family Fabaceae; genus Crotalaria; species Crotalaria pallida. Next base: position 35,227,765 of record CM075653.1, read on the forward strand.
GGCTGGATTCGACAACAACTTTGGTCACTCGCTTGGTGAGCGTACCAGTGGAGTAACTCATAACTCCGAGGCCTAGGAGAAATTGCTCTGATACCATAAATGTAACACCCTCACAAATATTTAGTTTTATTAAGATTTATAAAAATATGGACTTGAAAATTTTGACGAAAATCTGGGAGAGTTTCCTCTGTTTTTCGGACTTTCCCCAAAATTTCCTTTTGTACCTGTCCAGACCAGAATAGTTCGAAAGCTTAAATCATAAATATTTACAATAAATAAAAACCTAATGCCCACAAATACACAACTCTGGGCATACACTAATACACACATTTAATTATAAAAATACATTCTTAAACTTAATTAAAATTCACTCTTGGTATCATAAAAGACACCCCTCATGGTGAGGGTTTCCTGCTCAGCCCAAATAACAGCTATGCTCCTGACCTGTACCTGTGGTGGTTGTAAGGGTGAGAATTGAACGAACTAGTAATGCATAATACATGCCAAGTCATACAAAATTAACAAATAACCAAGTAATGCAAATATAACACGCCTAATCACCTATCCACTGCAAACACAATCATCTCCATGTTATTCACATTTCCTAATTAATGTCAATTCCTATTCCATTACTGTTCACTTAGCTTTCAACCCTCACCTAAACTTAAACTCTCAATTCTTTTTCCATTTCTCCTTTTTACTCACATTCTTCCTATTTTTCTCCAGTTGACAGATTCTAATTTCTATCTCTCATTTCTCCATTTCATTCACCACCTTCTCAACTTTCTTCTTTTTATTTCATTCTTTTTCATTTCTTTCTTTTCATTTCTTTTTACTTTTTCGGGATCTTTGTGGTTTCACAATTGCGTTCCCCAGTCTTTCAGAGGATACGTCTTACGGATGCGTACGGATCCCCAAAGGCCACACGTCTAACTCAACCACTGCGCACTCTGCCAAGGCGGCTTACGTTTCCTGCACCCGAGAGCGTGTCTTACACGGCCAGAATGCCACAAAATCCTTGGCTATTTGAGTTTGCCAATGCGTTCCCCAGTCTTTCAGAGGATACGACTTACCGATGCGTACGGATCCCCAAAGGTCGCACGACTAACTCAACCCTTGCACACGTTCCAGCCAGCGGCTTATTGCAGGTGTTGCGCACCCGACTTATTGCACCCCACCGTGTGTCTTACAGGATCCAAATCGCATACCAATATTCTCTTTTTCTTTTCTTTTTATTCTTCTTTCCTTTTTATTTTTAATCGACACGCCTTACCAGGCTCGCATCGATGCCGATACGCCTTACCAGGCTCGCACCGGAATTCCATTTTCCTTTTTAATCGACACGCCTTACCAGGCTCGCATCGGACTTCCATTTTCCTTTTTATCAATTTTAGTCTGCCCTCGCCTAACACCTTTTTCCTTCTACTCTCATTTTCCTCTTTTTCTCTTCTACTCCAACTAATCTATTCCCATATAATTAACTCTCTATCATTTCCAAAAACACTTCCTATTTTTCCCTATTTGTTTCCCTTACATTTTCATCTATATGTTACAATTAAATTCAAAGCTCACTTCTCTATGCCCTCCTTTCCGTTTTCAATCAATCACTAAAAACAACATACATACACTATTTAATGTATTTAATAATTACATTATAAAACATGTCATTATCCAATTTATTCACACAATTTAGCACATGCATATCATTTAGCAAGTCACAACATAATTATTAAAACATTTATATCAATGAATCACTTAGCACAATAAATCATCAATTCATATTATAATTCATAAATATCAATTCCTAATATCAACTACACAAACCAATTAATCTCAACACGCACACACATACTAGTTACACAACCACCGTGCGGCAATAAACCCCTTACCTTGGGGTTCTACCAGAACCTGTTTCGAGGCACGACGGGGCTATCCTGTTCCGGCTCACGACGCTACGCGGTTTGTTGTTCGCACCACAGCTTCCTAAAATCCTTCGTCGTCTAACCATGTCATACGAATTAAATATCATCAATATAATGCGTTTTACGAAAAGGGGCTTTAACTTGAAAATCAAACAAGTTAATTTCGAAAACCTTTAATTAAAATTCATGAATCAAAGTTAAATAAAATTAGAAGCATAGTCCCTTAAATAAAGCTTTTTCTTGAAAATATATTAACTTTCAATACCAACATAATAGTCAAAAATACATTAAAGTTAAGTAGTTTTAGTTTCAAATTACAAAATCAAATGTCGTGACTCGACACCATTAATTTCGGATTGAAAGAGAGCGTTCTTTGTTCAAAAATAAGTCTAAACAGATCTCAAAAGTCCAAATAATACACTCCCCTTCAATTTGAAATTAATGCTCAACGTTTTGACTCGAATTAACGTTATGTCGTATATATCAGATTCCTAATTAACTGAGATATCATTTAGTTCAGGGACAACTCAACCAAACTAAACGACAGCTCACTTACTTAGGAATCCAGCACATTTCACACAAATACTCTTCAAAACTCATCATTTGACATAACAGTTAATTCGATATTATCCCACGTCAGAGTAACTAATTAAAATCATTATAAATAACAATATACTTTAAAATCAATACTATCTCACAATATCGCTTATTTCTTTCCAAAATAGCTTAATACTAATCATTATTATCAATACTAATTCCATCAGTATTATTAACTTATTATTAAACATAACTCAGAGCAATTAAAAAGGTATTAAGAATATACCCTTCGTTAATGTTTTTGACACAGCAGAGAGATCAAGGCCGGTTTGGTCGGTCTCAACCCGAATCCGGTTCGATAACGGCGTCGGTTTGACTCTAAAGCTCCATGAGTCTCCGGTTCAAGGCACAACAAGGTGGTTTAGCCCCGGTTCACAGCAACCCAGTCAAACGGCGGTACCACCACCCGTGGCGGCACACAACAACGACGATGGTCCAAGGGGAGAAAGAGAGAAGCAGATTGGGGCCTTCTTCCATGGAGGTGGCGGCGGTGGGTCGCGACTCCATAGCCTCGGCAGCAGGGAACAACGACGAAGGGAGATCTGTGGCCCTTCTTCCACAATGGCAGCGATGGCTCGATCGGGGGAGGGGAGGCGCGACTTCGACGGCAAGGGAGGACGGCGACTAGGCTGGCCCTTAACGAGCCTCCTCCAACCGCGACGACGACGAAGACCCACCAGACGGCGGCGCAAGTTCAGCAAAAGAGAGGGTGAGAGGAACCGAGAGAGAGAGAGCACAAAAACTAGGGGAGGAGCGAGGGAGACTATGGGCGATGGTGATGGTTGCAGACGGTGGGAGCGGCAACGGCGTGAACAGAGGGAGAAGAGAGAGAGAGCGGCTGGGTGGGTGGTGGGTTAGGGCCGGCGGCTGGTCCTTGAGGGAGAAGAGGGAGTTGGGGTTCACGAAGAACCCCTCCCCTTTTATTTTTTTCTTTTTATTTTTCTTTTATTTTTTTTTTCAATTTTTATTTATTTTTATCATTATTATTATTATTGTTATCATTATTATTAATTTATTTGTATTTGCGTTTAAAATTTGGGATGTTACAATATGATTATACCGTTTGGATGACGGGCCGATTGGATGACGGTACGTTGCTCGGGTGGCATGGATTCCAAGCTTGTCGTGTACATTCTTGGTGAATGTACGAATGTTGTACACCTAGGAGTACAATGCACTGGTGAGTGATGGACGGAGTAAAGGATGGACGTCAGAAAGTGTCATAGAATGATGGAGATAGGCTTGAGAGCTAAGTTCATACATCATGCCACTCATTTAATCTAAAGCTGTTAAACGAAACAAGTGTGAGCATCTTTCTTGCATTCAATATCTGCTAATTGCTAAATGTGACTGTTGCTGCATATACATATCATTCACATTGTACATATATTTATACTCTATTGATTATGTGTATAGAATTGCTTACCCCTATGCCCTTGTAGGTGATGTCGCGTTACATCGCTTGCATCGAGATCCGACCACTTCCTAGTGGCACATGGATCAACGAGGACCATCGTGCGGTGTTTGAGGGGGAGGTAGAGGTCACCTTCTACCACCCGAACCCGCTGATTCGATTCCGTCCTCGTAGGTTTAGGATCATATACACTATGCACGTACCACCTTTTTACACATATCATGGACCACCTCCCACACGACCAGCTCGCTCTTATCACAGTTTTCGCGTTCGACCTACCCGCTCACACCCATTTTCTTCTAGAGTTGTCCGCGAGGAGACTCCCCCTTCTGATCCGAGGAGCCCAGTTAGGGTCACACCATCTCCTGACCCTATACCCAGTGGTAGGGTACGCTCTCCATCGGATGAGATCGAGGAAGATCCCGTGGAGGACGAGGGCGGAGGCGAGCCTGTCGTTCATTCTACCGGGAGTCAGTGGAGGGACGATGATCCCTAGGTATGTGCATATGGTACATGATGAGGATTAGGGGATCCGGTGTGGGGATGCCGTGGAGGAGATACTGCTTCCGTTGCTGTTGATGATGATGTTTTCTGTTGCTACTTGGAGACTACTACTACTACCACCACTACTACTAATATGACCACCTCTAGAGTTCATATTTTTGAGATGTATATATTGTAGATATGCTTTTGAGAGCTCTAGGGTTATGTTTTATTTTATGTTAGATCTGCTATGGACTTGTACTGGGATTTTGGAGACTTATGTTGGGACTATGTATCACTTGACTCTTTTTATCTATATATATAATCTATGTTTATACTACTATTGGTTACATAGTCCTACAATTTCCGCTTACTCTGATAGAGGTTATACGAAAGAATTCGGCTATGTTATTTGAAAATGGTATCGTTTCCGCGAAATAAATCAAATGGATAGTATCGTCTAAATTTACTATGAAAATATCTTTTCAAAGGCACCGATGCTATCAGGGATTACGAAAAGATTTTATTATTCTAATAAACACCGAATTCAAAACAATATTGAAAATAATTCAAGTTATCCTCTCCAGGAGTTCCAAGTTGTATTTGTGCACCCGCCTCGAAAGAAAATTTTATTTCTACATTTTCAATATGTACTTAACAAGTCCATAATTTTATAAAAGAGTTAGTTATTATGTTAACTATTGGTAAGTTCCGGGAAGGGTGTCATATTGAGTGGTATCAGAGCAAAAGTCAGATCCTGTAGTAGTGGAAGTAGTTCCAGAAAGGTAGCCATCAACATCAAGCAGGTATCCACAGGGCATATTTATTATTTGAATGCTGGTATCTCGCTTGGTTTGAGCATTAGATACAATTGAATGTTTTGTTTGAAATTATGATTATCGCCTTAACATAGGTGGTGTGATGAATGTTTCTTTAGTTCAACATATATGACCATAAGCCTATAGCGCAGGTCTATTATGGCAACTAGAAAACAAAATCACACCAACACGATGTTAGAGAGGATTACCGCGGTGCTGGAATCTATGAAACAACAATCTCAACAACCACCTCAACCGGTTAACCCACCTCGTCAGTGCAATGTGGGTAACACCGAGGCGAAAAGTCTGGCTGATTTTAGGAGTTGTAACCCGCCTAAGTTTGAAGGAGGATTTAAACCTGAGGAGGCCAATAAGTGGATTCACACCATAGACAAGATTCTGAGAACCTTGGATTGCTTGGAAGCTCAGAAAGTGGCATATGCAACCTACATCCTAGAAGATGAAGCTGAGAACTGGTGGAATTGTAACATCCTCAATTAAATTTCTATGTTTAGGTTCTATGTTAATAGACTTAGAATGTGAGGGTGAAGGAAAGATTAAGTTGAGAGCTAATTAAACATTAAATAGATGTTAAATGATAAAAGTTATAAAATATAAGGAAAAATTAGGAATAAAAGATTTACAACTCCAAACGAAAATTTCACCGTTGGATATAAAGTTTGGATTTTTAGAAACCTTGCCTTAAAGTTTGAGCAAGATCCAACGGGTAACGAAGAAGTTATGGGAGTTTAAAGTGTGGAAAATTAAGTGGCCAAACAGCAGACCTAGCACGCGCAAGTGCGCCAGCCCCGCGCCCAGGCGCGGTTAATTGAACAGTGGTGCCATCTCACAGGTAGTTTCACGCCCAGGCGCGCCCCTCATGCGTCTAGGCGCGCCTTCCACGCACCAGATTTATGTTTGGCGCATCAGACGCGCACCAAAGCCCTTCCTGACCGCACCATTTTATTCCTGACCGCACCAGCTCTGGTGCTGGTGCCAAAATCTCGCTCAGGCGCCCGCAGCTCGCGCTCAGGCGCGCGATTAGGGCTGGTGCCTTTTCAGCCCTTGGATTTGGTCTTGGTGGCCAAGTTTCAATCTGGGCCACACGATTTCCTTGATGCCATGAGTCAAAAATAAAAAGAAAATCACTCCCTCTCACCACACAATCATCCATCATCAACATCCCTCATCTCTTCCTCCTTCTCTCTCTAAACCCTAGGCTTCAATCTCCTCACCCACTCCATAAACACTTGATTTTAAGTTAAACCAAGTCATAATTATCATTCTCTATCAAATCTCCATCAAGAAAATGTGTTGAGAACCACTCTTCTCCACTCTCCCTCTCTCACACGGATTTCCCCTTTCTCTCTCCTCTTGATCTTCAAGCTCCTCAACAATGGAGGAACCACCATGACCATACCACTAGCACAACCTCATCTTCTTCCTTCTTACTCCAAGTAAGTGCCAAGCCCTTGATTTCATCCCTCCCTCTCTAAATTCGAATTTTCTCTCTCCTCCCTCTCATGGAGGGTTTCATTTTTAAACATAGGACCTTCAGCTCACCATGGAGCTTGGCATGAGAATCATTGTGTGAGCAATAATTTACTTTTTATGGTTTTATAATAGGTTCTACCATCTCTTGTGGATTTTGAACTCTTGGTGGGCAAATTCATGCTTAGGGCACTTGGAATCCCCTCATCCTTAAGTTCTTGAGGTAAGGGGGTGGATATAGTGAGCATTGGTTTGTTCTAGGAGAGGGTTTGTATTTAGATATAATGGTTGGCTAGGAGTTTATGTGTTAGGGTAGGGAATTAGAAACCTTAATTTAGGAACTAAGGAATATGTTACAAATAGGCTTAATTATTAATTATGGAAATCTAAGAAGTAAAGAATGAGGTTAGGTTTTAATTGAGGAAATAAATGGCATGAACCCCAAATGTAGGATTTTGAATCAATAATTTGGATAAGTGAAAATAAATGTGGTTGTTGCATGATTATATGAAAAGGGTGAAGTTTGTTATTAATTGTACTCTAATTGTTTATGTGAATTATGACTTGTGGCTAGTTGGATATAAATATGATGGTGCTTGTGCCTGGAATGTTTTGGTAAATATTAAACGGAATTGGTAGAAAAAATAATGACAAATAATATGGACAATTAATATTGGATAAATATGGTGATGTATCGTAGGCCTTCGATTTGGGGGAGACGATACATCGTAAAATTGGGGTTGTATTGTAGACCTTCGATTTGGGGGAGACAATACAACGTAGACGGGGCGATGTATATAGGCCTTCGATTTGGTGGAGACATACATACACCCTAAATAAAAAGGAAAAAGGAAAGGACAATGGATAAAATAAGGTAAACGGTAAACGAAAAGCGATGTATGTTGGCCTTCGATTTGGTGGAGACATACATCGTGAATGGTGTATGTATGTAGGCCTTCGATTTGGTGGAGACATACATACACCGTAAATAAAAGGAAATAAATAGGGGAAACAGGGAATAAAATTGGATAAGATAATGGTAATGGAAAAGCGATGTATGTAGGCCTTCGATTTGGTGGAGACATACATACACCGTAAATAAAAGGAAAAGAATAAGGAAAAAGGTAAGGGGATATAACGGGATTTATTTGGAAACGGGGAAAATAAATAAAAGGGAACCAAATGGTGAAAATGAATTAACTAAAAGGGAACCGACACTTATAAACCGATGGAATTGGAAAATGTGGTATGCTTGCTATGAAATTGTAATTATGTGAATAAATTGCTAATTGTGTTTGGCCTGGTTAGTTGTTATGTCTATCTAGAAACTGCTTTTCTATTTCATGTGTAATGTTCACTCCCTTACCATCTTGCAGGTACAGAGATTGAGTTAGCACAGCCCCCGGCCGAGCAGGAGTGCTCTCCCTCACAGGGAGAGTTGTGACATTCCGTATTTTTCCCGACTAAGATAAATAAGTTTTCGTTAAAGAAGAATTTCGAGATATTGTTTTACAAATGATTTTCGATGGGTATTTTATTCGATTACGTAATCAATTTTTGATTTTATGGAATTTTGGAAAACAAAGATTTTTATAGAGCTCAAGCAAATGATTTTATTGAGTTTGAAATAATTTTATTATTTGTGACTTCATTTGAGAAATGAATTTCTTTATACATCTTTATGGATTTAACCCAATTGATTTAAGAATCGATTTAAAAGAGTTTTGATTTCAAGATGGATTTTTACACTTTGAAGTTTAATTCCCCTGTGTTATGATTTTATATGTTGGATTTTCTAAGGTTTCCAAGGAATCATATTGCTTGGGGTTTTAATTGAGATTTTATCTTCTTAAGTTAATTCATATGGTTTTATGGTTTTAAGATGGAAAATTATTTTCTCTAAGTTCAAAGAAATCAAAGTCCAAATCGTCTTGACCTAGAACCGTCTCTAGAAACCCTAATTAGCATCCTTGATCTTTGATCTAACCCTAATTGAGTTCTTAATCCTTGATTAAGCACTTAATCACTCTCTTAAACCCTAAACCCTCAAGGTTAGCTCACTAACCTAGAATTAGCTTTCCATAAACCTATGTTAGAAAAGATTAAGTTTTTGATTAGCACCTTAATCCTTGATTAAGCCCTAATCTTCAAGGATTAGTAGACTAAACCTAGATTAATTAACGTAATCCTACCCTAATCATGATTAGAACCTAATTAGTGCCTTAAACCTAATTAAGCTAAACTAACCTACCCTAAACCACCCTATGGCCAAATGCTAGGTGAGAAACTTGGCAACCAAGTAGCTTTGCTTAGTCACCAAGTTGTGTGCTCCAAAGTCAAACTAATGACTTCATCCCCATGACCTATGCATGACTTAAGTAAGGAAAAAAGGAAAAGAAGGAGGAAAACCGTGAGGGACCTAGGAGCAAGACTTGGCCTCCATGTTTTGTGACTTAGTCCCCAAGCATTTGCAAGGAAGCCACCCATGCAAGCCCTTGATGGCAAATAAAGAAAAGTGAAGAAGATTAATGAAGGACCAAAACTGTGTGGAAGAGAGTGAACTCTTTTTCATTCTTTCAATCTTCATTCTTCCATCTTCATCATTCCTTCTTTTCTCATCAACACAAACAACAACAACCCACACCAACACACACTCTCAAAACCGTGAGAGTGGAAAGAGAGTGATCAAACACACACACTTCTCTTGTTTCCATTCTTTTATTTCCTTCACTTCCCATTCCAAACCAAACACACACATGATGTTGAACACAATCAAGTTCAACACATAGAAAGAGAGAGAGAGTGGCCGAATAGAGAGAAGGAAAACAAACTCCACACACTTTACATCCTAAGCAAGATCAAGCCAAACTAGTGAAGAAGAGGAGGAAAAACCATGGACCTTAGAGAGAGGAGTGAGTGATCCGTGAGGGGAGGAGAGAAAGCCAAAGAGAAAGCCAAAGATTTGGACTTGATTCCTTAAAGTTTTTGATTAAGTAAGAATTTTGCTTCATGATCTTAAAAGTTTTAAACCTTTTTATTTGACTCTTTTTCGTTTTCATGCTTTCCTTCTAAACTTTGATTTTTACTTGAGTAAGTGTGATGCATGTTTGTTTTTATGTTAGATCTAAAGATTTCACTAACATGCATGTTGATCTTTGAACTTGATCTTGAAGTTTTACTAAGAAAGTATTTTCTTCCATGATCTTAAAGCTTTCCTTTTAAATTCTTAAACAGTTTTTGAAAAAGAATTTGATTCTTGAAGTCTCATGAAGGATTTTTCAAGGATCTAGTGTTTTGACTTCATGCATGTCAAGATTTACACTTGAACTATGCTATACTTGATGCTTGAATCTTAATGTGAAAAATCTTTGAAATGATTGACCTTTTCTTGATGATTTTCCTTCATGTTGGTCACGGTTTGATGTTGTTGTGAGTGAAAGTTTGATTTCCTTTTGTTTGATCTCTTGCATGTAAAGATCTTGGCTTGAAAATGAGAGATTGATTATGTTTGAAAACTTGGTGTTCAAATCGGTTTTTAAAGGATTTTATTTTCTTGTTTGATTCGGTTTTTGTAACTATTTTGTATGAAGGATTGTTGATCCATGTTGATGCATCTATGATTTTAATGACATGCAAGTATAAATCAAAGCTTAGATCATGAAAATGTTTTGGTTTGAACAATTTGATTAAGTGCTGAAATCTTGATTCATAAGTGATTTTCTTGTAAGAAACTTTAAGAAAGAATAGTTATACTAATTGGATTGCCTTGAAACTTTGATATGTGGTCGTTGATGCTATTTAAATGAGTTCTGGAATATTTTAAATCATTTGGAATTGTTTTGGTAATTCAAATGAATTTTGGTTGTTCGGTGTTAATTATGGATGTCTAAGGTTTTTAGTGAAAAAGATTTTGATAAGTAGCACTTGTACATGTTTTATGATTCTGAAACTTGGACACTGTTTTAAGTAGGTTAGATTGAGTGTCCCTGAATTTTTATAAGATTTTTGGAATTGGTTTGTTAATTGAAATGAAGTCATTTTGGTGAAAACGATTTCGGAAAAGTAAGTTTTCGAGGAAAAACCAAAACCGAGTTTTATGACCTAAACTACTCTAAATTGCTTGAAATTTTTATGGTAGCTCCTTAAACATGTCGTGTGACTCTCTGTAAAATTTGAGGTGATTTGGAGTTGGTTTGATATTTTTACTAATTAAGAAACAGTGAACCGTTTGGTTCAGATTTTCCAAATTTAGTGACAAGTTTAATTTAAAAAGTATGACTTGAACAACTCCAAATAATCTGAAATTTTTATGATATGGTCTTGGCTGAATGAGGAATGTTTATAACAATTTTCATGCAATTCGGAGTTGAAACACTATTTTTAATTATGGCATCTTGGCCTGAGGTCAGCAACAGTTCTATCTTGCTTTTATGCAAAATCTGATTCGAAACCTAGCTTAAGATTGTTCAAACGACTTGGAAATAAATTGTTTTAAGTATTTGAGTTTGAGAAATTGTTAATCAAAGTGTTTTTTTAATTGTTTTCAAGATACTTAACTTGTTTATGGATTTAAATTGGTTTTGAACAATGGAGACTGAACTTGGGACTTAGCATATGATGCTGTCCAGAATTTTTATAAGTTGTATTTCTTATTTAAAAATGTTTTCAAAGTGATTTTAAGTTGAGTTTTGATGAGTGCTTAATCTAAGATAAAGTTGGTTTTGAGAAAGTGCAATTTTACAATGTTTCCGGATTTTCTAAAGAGTGTTTTATGGACTTGCATCCTTGCTGTCCAGATTTTATTTAAATTGTTTTTCATCCTGAAAATGTGTTTGATTTGTTTTAAAGTTTAAGTTTTAAGTGGTACGTGATTTAAGAAAGTTGGATTTCAAAAGTGATGTTATTTGATGTTTTCGGGATCGAGTGAGCTGCTGTCCAAGACGGACCAGCAACCGATCCATTTATTTAAAATGATTTCATTGATTTCTTATAATGATTTCGAAGTATTTAAAGTATAGTGAGAGTTGGATTTTGGTTTTGAGAAAATCTTGACGTTTTACGATTTTTCGGCAAGAAGTGAAAGGAGTTTTCGAAAACACGTTTTGGATTTTAAGTATGACGATTATTTAGATAGACTAGTAACGTTAGTGTCTCCTATCTAGTATAAGGTGCGTATATGTCAAGAACCTGGAGCAGCTGACAGTTGAAAGGACCCACAACGATTTCGGACAAAGTATTTGCTGGAGTTGAGGTTAGAGAGAAGCTTCCCTAAGACACCGTGGTATTTAGGTGATCTATTAGGACACTCCGTACTCTCTCAAAGTCGGAGTAAAGGTCTATCGTAGCTAGTAGTATAGCCGATAAATTGTGTGATTGTTTGTATCGTGGTATACGAAGACTCAGACCTATACCATTACATAGTATTGATTGATTGACATGTTTGTATGTTGACATATATTGTTGTTTATATTGTCATTGAATGAGCATATTGCATCATCCCGCGATATAAGGTAAGAATAGAAAAGACATAGAAAACTATAAGAGATTCCCCAACGACTAGAGCGAAACTCTAAGGGACGGAACGCGTGATGAACCGGATGATGCTGATGCGCTGAGTACGTGGATCGAGCTGACGCTATGATGATGACGACGTCGCTTTGAACGTGGACGCAATGACTATGGATTTCTACGAAGAGTGTTTTCATATGGTCGTAGCCATATGCTGAGATAGTTCCACAGGGTTGTAGCCATGTGTTGAGATGATTTCCATATGGTCGTAGCCATATGTTGAGATAGCCTCCATATGGTCGTAGCCATATGTTGAGAGCGAGTTGGGATAGGTCGGAGCCTATCTATCGATGATTGATGGATATCCCGCATATGGTCGGAGCCGTATGCTGATGATGATTCTGAGTGGGTCGTAGCCCTTCAGAAGGATGATTAATGTTCCGCATATAGTCGTAGCTATATGGCGAGGTTGATTCTGATTGGGTTGTAGCCCGTCAGACAAGTTGTGGATATCCTGCATACTGGTCGGAGCCGTATGCCGAGAATGATTCAGGATGGGTCGGAGCCCGTCAGACACAGTGGTCGAGTCCCACAGAAGCATTCCGCATATAGTCGGAGCTGTATGGCGGAGATGACTTAGGATGGGTCGACGTTAGAACGAGCGAGTGTAATCTTACGAACTTAAACCCTAACCTGAAGTAGTGGAGAGGAAGATACATCTGGATTACCCTTGTGGTGTTTAGCTGGATGATTAGGATAGGGGACAACAATGACGGTGATTCGTCAAGAAGCCTTGAGAAGTCTGTCTAGGTGTGAAAAACCATAGGGGCCCTGGCTGAACCAGTCGGAGCTGGTCACTCAGTGGTGTGGACGAAGTACCACATGATCACTTGACAAGACGACTGACACCCCCTTGACTAAATCTTGATCAGTGAGAGGGATGCTCGAACACGGCCGGATGAGGTTATTCTATTTATTTCCCGGGCCATTATTTTATGAATGCATTCACTTTGCCATCCAGTAAAAGCCGGTGTGGTTAGAGATCCTGTACTCCTGATTGTTTCCGATTAGGTGGATGGATTCCGAGGAGATGTAGACCCCAAACCATAAAGCCTGAATTTCCGATGTTATGGACTCGGGATGTGTGAATAAAGAGACTTCGACTCTATGAGACAGGTTGTTTAAGAGACTTCGACTTTGCGAGATGAGCTGATTAAGAGATTCCCTTAAGAGAAGGATAGAGTGTTAGTTAATGCGACGATTGCATTGCATCCTCATGCATTATGCATAATTATCTGCTGTATTGTTGTGCTGTGAAAGTGTATTGTTGTATGCTTGTATTGTCTTAATATTTTGCCTATCGTAAACCCACACCGTCGACGATGCGTCATTCGGAATGCTTACTCTCTCTGTCCTTCCCATCCCTATGGACATTCTGTGACGATGTCCACAGGCGACAGAGTAAGTAGATCATATTGGGAGTCGACGCTTCAAGTATTGGCCCACGAAGACAAGACCGAGATGGAGTCTCGAAAGAGAAGAAGGTCAAGCTCGGTTCGAGGACCCGATGGTTGATGATTCGTCCCTTCGGAGGAGCATTGCGTTGGACGGAGGTCTACCGTCATAGTGTCTATGTTCGAGTATTGTACTCCCTCACCAGGTACTTAGACAACATTAACTGTATCCACATGTGCACCCGAAAGATGTTTTGTAAAGCTGGATAATCAATATCAAGTTTTCTGGTTAAACATAAAAGAGATGGGCTTTTAAATGTGATTTGTAAAAGCAAGTTTCAAAGTGCGATGTTTCATAACATCTCGGTTTGGAACTTGAAGTATAACGTGAGATATGAGAATCAAATTTTTGTTGTAAACTATTTTGATAAAAGATTTTGGAACTTGGAGATTCTCATGTCCATGTTATGTTTTAAAAAAAAATATATCTGGCTCAAATTTTCACTACATTAATCAAAGAGATTATATTTTCAAGTTGTCAAATCGGGGTGTTACAACAGTAGGGTTATTATTAGGATTAGGATTATATGTGACCTAAGCCTCCTTATTCTTTTGATGTGTATGTTGTGTTCATATATTTTGATGAGGCTTAGGATATTATTCTTGGCATAACTATATTTTGAGCATTATGCTAGTTGCACCTAGTACACATATTCCGCTTATACTCTGATAACTGATACTAGATGTATATTTTGCGCCCTTGGGGCTTTTGTTTGTTATGTGCATGAGGTGCAGCCCTGCTGGCTGTTGATTATATATATCATGGCGTTGTCATATACAGGTTAAATTTTGGAAAGTCTGAAAAACAGACAAAACTCCGTCCGTTTGATGGGTGATTTTATTAAATTAAAAAGGAATTTTTAAGTACACATTTTTATAATTTTTGAATTAAGGGTAATATTTATTAGGGTGTTACATTTATGGTATCAGAGCAGTTTCCCTCGGCCTTTGGAGTATGAACTCACTACTCCTATGGTTACTCACCGAGCGAGTAATCAATGTACTTAGTTCATTGTCTAAGTTGTAGGATATTAGTAGTTTTATTTAATTGTTTTTTCATTAACTGGTTGTCCCTCCATGACTCAACAGTATGGCAGGGAGAGAGGCTGACAATGACAGAATTGCTGCAATTCTTGAAACTCTGGTTCAATTGCAGCAGAACCAAGCCCAAGCTCAACAGCAACAAGCTGAGAATCTTGCAAATCTGCAGCAGAATCAAGCCCAAAACATTGCTGTAGCTGCAGCAGCTGTAGCAGCAGCACTACAACCTCCTCCACCACCACCAGTGGAGATTGACTGGATGGGCCGTTTTAGAAAAAGCGATCCACCGAAGTTCGAAGGGGGTTACAATCCCGATGGAGCTCAAAGATGGCTCCAGGAGATGGAAAAGGTTTTTCGCTCACTGCAGCCACCGGGTGATCAGTACATGCGACTAGTGGAATATGTGCTGATTGGCGAGGCGGAACATTGGTGGGACCAACAGAGGAGAGGTTTGGAAGCAGCTAGTGAGCTTATTTAATGGGACCTTTTCAAAGGTCCGTTTTCTGGGAAAGTACTTTCCGGAAAATGTAAGGAGGGAGAAAGAAGTGGCTTTTCTTGAGCTGAAACAAGGGAGCCTCAGTGTTGGAGAATATGCAGCTCAGTTTGAGGATCTCATTCGCTATTCAGGCAGCTATCGAGATGCAGATGAACGCACTAAATGTATCAAGTTTGAGGCTGGTCTCAATTCCAAGATCAAAACTATTTTTGTCTATCAAGGAATCTCTAATCTCTCTCAACTAGTGAACATGACTAGTGCTTATGAAGATTCTCTCAAGCAGGAACAAGCAGAGGAGCGAAGCAGGGCATCCCATAAATTGTCTGGTCCTATTAGGGGCAAGGGTCCGATGCAGAAATCTGGTCCTTATTCTAATCCCATGCCTTCAGTCCCTAGAGAAGCAGGGCAATCTGTAGTAACTCTTGGTCCTGTTCCTACTTGTACACATTGTGGGAGGCAACACAAGGGGGTGTGCTGGAATATGGGTCGAAGAGATGGACTCTGTTACTTGTGAGGACAGCCCGGTCACTTTGTTTCCAACTGCCCCAAAAATACTGTGAAGAGAGAGGTCAATGTGGCTAGTGCACAGAAATCTGGTGGGAGTCAGCCAATGCAGAAGGGCAAGGTGTACACTCTAGATGGCGAAGAGGTGACAGATGAAGATGAGCTGATCAGAGGTATTTGTCATGTTAATGGCAGTTCTTGTGGTGTTTTGTTTGATTGTGGTGCATCTCATTCAATCATTTCTATGGAATGCATGAAGAGACTAGGGTTGTCTACTATAGAAATGCCTTATAAATTGTCGGTTTCTACCCCTACGAATTCTTCAGTAATTACTTATCAGATGTGTTTGGATTGTCCACTCCGAGTTCTGGAGCGGGAATTCAAAATCAATCTCATTTGTCTGCCTTTGACTAGATTAGATGTTATTCTGGGTATGGACTGGATGGCTCAACATCACGTTGTAATTGATTGTCGTAAGAAAGCAGTCATCTTTAGTGATTCTAATCTGTCTGTCGTAGAAGTTGACGAAGTATCTGATGTGAGTCAAATTCCTGTGGTCCATGAGTTTCCGGAAGTCTTTTCTACGGAGATTCCCGGATTGCCTCCAAGAAGAGAAGTTGAGTTTAGTATTGATCTGAAGCCTGGTATAGGTCCAATTTCTATTGCACCTTACAGAATGGCGCCTTCGGAATTGGAATAACTGAAGAAGCAATTGGAGGAGCTATTAGCAAAGGGACTTATCAGGCCAAGTGTGTCACCCTGGGGTGCTCCTATCCTTTTTGTCAAGAAGAAGGACGGTAGCCTTCGGATGTGCACTAATTACAGGTAGTTGAATGCAGTGACAGTAAAGAACAAGTATCCGCTCCCTCGCATTGATGATTTGTTGGATCAGTTGAGGGGTGCATCAGTGTTCTCTAATATTGACCTCCGACCGGGATACCATCAGATCCATATCCGTGAAGAGGACATTCCAAAAACTGCTTTCAGGACGCGTTATGGGCACTTTGAGTATGTGGTGATGCCTTTCGGATTGACCAACGCTCCTGCAATATTCATGGATTACATGAATAGGATCTTCATGCCATACTTGGATTCTTTTGTCATTGTGTTCATTGATGGCATCTTGATTTATTCTAAGAGTCCGAGTGAACATGAGGAGCATTTGAAGATTGTGCTGCAGGTCCTCCAAGAAAAGCAGTTGTATGCCAAGCTGTCTAAATGTAGCTTTTGGTTGGATGAAGTCCATTTTCTGGGACATGTGATTTCTGCACAGGGAGTTGCTGTGGATCCCTCCAAGGTGGAAGCGGTGTTAAAGTGGGAGAGGCCCACAACAGTCATAGAAATCAGAAGCTTTTTGGGATTGGCAGGTTATTATCGGAGATTCATTGAAGGTTTCTCCAAATTGGCTCTTCCATTGACAATGTTAACCAGGAAAGACGTTCCTTATCAATGGTCACCGCAGTGTGAGAGCAGTTTCTCGGAACTGAAGAAGAGATTGACGAGTTCACCGGTTCTGACTTTACCGGAACCAACCCAACCCTTTGACGTGTATTGTGATGCTTCAAAGCAAGGCTTGGGTTGTGTACTTATGCAGCAAGGCAAAGTTGTGGCCTATGCATCCAGGCAGTTGCGACAGCATGAGCAGAATTATCCGACTCATGACTTGGAATTAGCAGCTGTGGTGTTTGCCCTGAAAATCAGGAGACATTACTTGTATGGCACAAAGTTCGAATTGTTTAGTGACCACAAGTCTCCGTTATCTCTTCGATCAAAAGGAGTTGA
This sequence comes from Crotalaria pallida, assembly GCA_037953625.1. Classification (NCBI taxonomy): domain Eukaryota; kingdom Viridiplantae; phylum Streptophyta; class Magnoliopsida; order Fabales; family Fabaceae; genus Crotalaria; species Crotalaria pallida. The sequence goes on from CM075653.1 coordinate 35,245,335, forward strand.
ATATGAGACAGAGGAGATGGATGGAATTCCTGAAAGATTATGACTTTCATCTTCAATACCATCCTGGTAAAGCTAATGTGGTAGTCGATGCATTGAGTCGCAAAACTCTTCATGTTAGCAACTTGATGGTGAAGGAGATGCAGCTAATCCAGGAGTTTAGTGATCTCAACTTGAACATGCTGGTGAAAGAGAAGAGTATTGTTCTGGAAATGTTGCAGGTCACTAGTGAGTTGATGGATTTGATAAAGGAAAGGCAAGCCGATGACGAAGAGCTCCAGAAGTTGCTAGAAGGAGCAGCAAGTAAAGAGGAACCTGATTTCATCAAGGGTGCAGATGGAATCATCAGATTCAGAGGTAGAATATGTGTTCCAATGGACTTCCAGATTCAAAGAGAAATATTGTGGGAAGCTCACCAAACAAAGATGAGTTTCCATCCCGGTACCACAAAGATGTATCAGGATTTGAAGAGGATCTATTGGTGGCCAGGGTTGAAGACTGATGTGGCCGACCATGTATCTCACTACTTGACTTGTCAGAAGGTGAAGATTGAGCACCAAAAGCCAGGTGGTCCGTTGCGATCACTTGATATCCCTGAATGGAAGTAGGATAGCATAGCCATGGACTTTGTGACGGGTCTACCTAGAACTGCTGCAGGTTGTGATGGTGTATGGGTTGTTGTAGACCGTTTAACAAAGTGTGCTCACTTTATTCCGATTCACAAGAAGTACACACTGGAGAAGCTGACACAGTTGTATATTCGGGACATAGTGAAGCTTCATGGTGTGCCTTCTAGTATTGTGTCTGATCGTGATCCACGGTTCCTATCCAGATTTTGGCAGAGTCTTCAGCAGGCCTTGGGCACTAAGTTGAGGTTAAGTACAGCCTATCATCCTCAAACTGATGGGCAGTCCGAGCGTACTATTCAGACTTTGGAGGATCTGTTGAGGGCTTGTATACTAGAGCAGGCTGGTAGCTGGGAGCAGTTGTTACCGTTGATGGAATTTACTTACAACAACAGCTTTCACTCTAGTATTGGTATGGCACCGTTCGAGGCACTTTATGGTAGAAAGTGTAGAACGCCCCTATGTTGGTTCCAGATTGGTGAAAATTTGTTGACTGGGCCAGAATTGGTGCAAGAAACCACTGAGAAGATCACTATGATAAAGAATAAGATGAAGACTTCTCAAGATAGGCAAAAGAGCTATGCGGATAAGCGTAGGAGACCCCTAGAGTTCGATGTGGGCGATCATGTGTTCCTTAGGGTGTCCCCTACTACTGGCATTGGTCGGGCAATTAAGTCAAAGAAGCTGACTCCGAGGTTTGTTGGACCTTATGAGATTCTGGAACGAGATGGGCCTTTGGCATATAGGATTGCTTTGCCTCCACATTTATCTAGACATCATGGTGTATTCCATGTTTCCCAGCTGAGGAAGTACATTCATGATCCCTCCCATGTGGTAGCGGCTGATGATTTGCCCTTGAAGGAGAATCTTACTTTTGAGATCCTCCCGATCAGAATTGAGGACAGGCAGATTAAGCAGCTCCGGGGCAAGGAAATTCCATTGGTGAAGGTGATTTGGAACAGAGACAACATAGAAGAGGCTACTTGGGAGCTGGAGAGCAAGATGAAGGAGTCTTATCCTCAGTTTTTTCAGTACAGCTGAATTTCGAGGACGAAATTCTGGTAAGTGGGAGAGAATTGTAACATCCTCAATTAAATTTCTAAGTTTAGGTTCTATGTTAATAGACTTAGAATGTGAGGGTGAAGGAAAGATTAAGTTGAGAGCTAATTAAACATTAAATAGATGTTAAATGATAAAAGTTATAAAATATAAGGAAAAATTAGGAATAAAATATTTACAACTCCAGACGAAAATTCCACCGTTGGATATGAAGTTTGGATTTTTAGAAACCTTGCCTTAAAGTTTGAGCAAGATCCAATGGGTAACGAAGAAGTTATGGGATTTTAAAGTGTGGAAAATTAAGTGGCCAAACAGCAGACCTAGCACGCCCAAGCGCGCCAGGCCCGCGCCCAGGCGCGGTTAATTGAACAGTGGTGCCATCTCACAGGTAGTTTCACGCCCAGGCGCGCCCCTCATGCGTCTAGGCGCGCCTTCCACGCACCAGATTTATGTTTGGCGCATTAGACGCGCACCAAAGCCCTTCCTGACCGCACCATTTTGTTCCTGACCGCACCAGCTCTGGTGCTGGTGCCAAAATCTCACTCAGGCGCGCGCAGCTCACGCTCAGGGCTGGTGCGTTTTCAGCCCTTGGATTTGGTCTTGGTGGCCAAGTTTCAATCTGGGCCACACGATTTCCTTGATGCCATGAGTCAAAAATATAAAGAAAATCACTCCCTCTCACCACACAATCATCCATCATCAACATCCCTCATCTCTTCCTCCTTCTCTCTCTAAACCCTAGGCTTCAATCTCCTCACCCACTCCATAAACACTTGATTTTAAGTTAAACCAAGTCATAATTATCATTCTCCATCAAGAAAATGTGTTGAGAACCACTCTTCTCCACTCTCCCTCTCTCACACGAATTTCCCCTTTCTCTCTCCTCTTGATCTTCAAGCTCCTCAACCATGGAGGAACCACCATGACCATACCACTAGCACAACCTCATCTTCTTCCTTCTTACTCCAAGTAAGTGCCAAGCCCTTGATTTCATCCCTCCCTCTCTAAATTCGAATTTTCTCTCTCCTCCCTCTCATGGAGGGTTTCATTTTTAAACATAGGACCCTCACCTCACCATGGAGCTTGGCATGAGAATCATGGTGTGAGCAATAATTTACTTTTTATGGTTTTATAATAGGTTCTACCATCTCTTGTGGATTTTGAACTCTGGGTGGGCAAATTCAAGCTTAGGGCACTTGGAATCCCCTCATCCTTAAGTGCTTGAGGTAAGGGGGTGGATATAGTGAGCATTGGCTTGTTCTAGGAGAGGGTTTGTATTTAGATATAATGGTTGGCTAGGAGTTTATGTGTTAGGGTAGGGAATTAGAAACCTTAATTTAGGAACTAAGGAATATGTTACAAATAGGCTTAATTATTAATTATGGAACTCTAAGAAGTAAAGAATGAGGTTAGGTTTTAATTGAGGAAATAAATGGCATGAACCCCAAATGTAGAATTTTGAATCAATAATTTGGATAAGTGAAAATAAATGTTGTTGTTGCATGATTATATGAAAAGGGTGAAGTTTGTTATTAATTGTACTCTAATTGTTTATGTGAATTATGACTTGTGGCTAGTTGGATATAAATATGATGGTGCTTGTGCTTGGAATGTTTTGGTAAATATTAAACGGAATTGGTAGACAAAATAATGACAAATACTATGGACAATTAATATTGGATAAATATGGTGATGTATCGTAGGCCTTCGATTTGGGGGAGACGATACATCGTAAAATTGGGGTTGTATTGTAGACCTTCGATTTGGTGGAGACAATACAACGTAGATGGGGCGATGTATGTAGGCCTTCGATTTGGTGGAGACATACATCGTCGATGATGTATGTATGTAGGCCTTCGATTTGGTGGAGACATACATACACCCTAAATAAAAAGGAAAAAGGAAAGGACAATGGATAAAATAAGGTAAACGGTAAAGGAAAAGCGATGTATGTAGGCCTTCAATTTGGTGGAGACATACATCGTGAATGGTGTATGTATGTAGGCCTTCGATTTGGTGGAGACATACATACACCGTAAATAAATGGAAATAAATAGGGGAAACAGGGAATAAAATTTGATAAGATAATGGTAATGGAAAAGCGATGTATGTAGGCCTTCAATTTGGTGGAGACATACATCGTGATTGGTGTATGTATGTAGGCCTTCGATTTGGTGGAGACATACATACACCGTAAATAAAAGGAAAAGAATAAGGAAAAAGGTAAGGGGATATAACGGGATTTATTTGGAAACGGGGAAAATAAATAAAAGGGAACCAAATGGTGAAAATGAATTAACTAAAAGGGAACCGACACTTATAAACCGATGGAATTGGAAAATGTGGTATGCTTGCGATGAAATTGTAATTACGTGAATAAATTGCTAATTGTGTTTGGCCTAGTTAGTTGTTATGTCTATCTAGAAACTGCTTTTCTATTTCATGTGTAATGCTCACTCCCTTACCATCTTGCAGGTACAGCCCCCGGCCGAGCAGGAGTGCTCTCCCTCACAGGGAGAGTAGGGTTATTATTGGGATTAGGATTATATGTGACCTAAGCCTCCTTATTCTTTTGATGTGTATGTGGTGTTCATATATTTTGATGAAGCTTAGGATATTATTCTTGGCATAACTATATTTTGAGCATCATGCTAGTTGCACCTAGTACACATATTCCGCTTATACTCTGATAACTGATACTGGATGTATATTTTGCGCCCTTGGGGCTTTTGTTTGTTATGTGCATGAGGTGCAGCCCTGCTGGCTGTTGATTATATATATCATGGCGTTGTCATATACAGGTTAAATTTTTGAAAGTCCGAAAAACAAACAAAACTCCGTCCGTTTGACGGGTGATTTTACTAAATTAAAAAGGAATTTTTAAGTTCACATTTTTATAATTTGGGAATTAAGGGTAATATTTATTAGGGTGTTACAGGAATCACACGGTTTAGCTCCTACACTATGAAGAAAGAGAGGTGAGTTGGGGTGTGTTTATGGAGAAGTTTCTCAATAAATATTTCCCTGAGGATTTGAGAAGAAAGAAGGAGGTGGAGTTCTTACAACTTAAGCAAGGAGACATGAGAGTGGGGGAGTACGCGGCTAAGTTTGAGGAATTGATGAAGTACTCTCCATATTACCAGAACAATCCTGACGAAAGGAGTAAGTGCATCAAGTTCGAGGGAGGCTTAAGGCCCAAGCTAAAGTCAATTTTCAGTTACCAACGAATCCAAAGTTTTCCTGCACTCGTGGACATGTGTAGGATGTATGAGGACGACAAGAAAGCTGAAGGGTTGCAAGCAACAGAAAGGAAATATAGCCGGAATTATGGACCTCAGAGGCACAAGAGTTTCAACAACCGAGGCAGAGGTCCGTATGATCGTTAGGGGAAAGGCAAAGGAAAGGCTGGTGGTAATGATGGAAGGAACTATCGGAGCAAGGCTATATTCTGTGATAAGTGTAGGCGCCATCATTTTGGGCGTTTTTGTTGGGGATCAAGTAATTGCTTCAATTGTGGAAAGCCGGGACATTTTGCAAAGGACTGCAAGGAGCCGGCAAAAGCTAATTCAAAAGGAACTGCTGATAGCCCTATGGTTCAAGGAAGGGTTTTCACGCTTAGCGGTGTGGAAGCAAGCCGATCCTCTGATCTTGTGCAAGGTAATTACTTGCTAAATGGTCAGTTCTGTAATGTGCTGTTTGATTCTGGTGCAACGCATTCATTTGTTTCATATGAATGTGTGAATCGTTTGAGTCTACCCATATCTGAGTTATCCTACGCTCTTAAAGTAGAAACCCCTACTAATGCTCCTGTAGTTGTTTCTAGAACATGTCTTAACTGTTGTATAGAAGTGTTAGGACAAACCTCTAAGGTAGATTTGATCTGTTTACCCTTATCGCAATTGGACGTGATCTTGGGGATGGACTAGCTAAGTAGAAACCAAGTGATCATCGAATGTGATAAGAAGATAGTGTCCTATAGAGATCCAACACCCTCTGGCTACATGTGCCTGTTCAACACTGAAGTAGAGGAGAATGGTCCAAGGTTGGAAGTGTTAGAATTATTGATAGGATTGGCAGCCGTCACCCAAGAGGGGGGTGAATTGGGTGTTTACGAAAACATTGGTTTCAAATCGTTTTCAATAAAATTAAAGAGATTTTGCAGCGGAAAACTAATATATTGAATAAAAACGATTTCGCGGAAGCTTTAATAATAATAATAAAAACTAATATGCGTGGAACACAAATAAATTAATAACAACAAATACCGTTACTGCGCTAATTAATTTAAAACCCTTTAAATTAATTATTATGAAAATAATCGCTTTGATGCACAACAAATAAATATAACAACGGAAAATAAAAGAGATAAGGGATAGAAGAGATTGCACCGGAGATTTTATCCTGGTTCGGCAAACCCGGCCTACTCCAATCCCTAAGCGACCCGCTTGAGCTTTTCACTAAACCAAGACGCCACGCGTCCCCAAGTACAACCAGAGCGCCCCGCAAGCTACCAGGAACCTCCTTTCGCCAGGGACCTCGATACACAACTAGGAAAACCTTTCCTAGATTTCTAGATAGCCTAACTACTAGGTGACCCACCGTTCGTCTAGCACTATCCACACAACAAAGGGTTCCTCACCCTACAACCACGAACGCAGCACGTCCGCACTAGGAGATTCACTCCCTAGTCACTAAGGGTTACACACCCCTTTACAACACAGGTTAAGATATGAGTGATCGGGTACAAGACCTATAGTGCACTCTCAATAGTGCTGATACAACAATAAAGGCCACTCTAACAATTATGTGTTCTAAGCAACACAGATACAACAATTAAGCTCTATGGCAATGAAGTCAAAAGAAATGTTACAAGGCCAATGCAAGGTTTTGTTTTCTTAGAAAAGATGTGAACGTGAAAACCAAAGAATAATGGAGAACAAGAGAAAGAACGTGAATATCAGATTCTTGAAAGAATGTAGAAGTGTAGTGATTTTGAAAAACAAATAAATAGAGTTATTTTTTAAATCAAAACAAATCAAAAAAAATAAAATAAAAGATTTAAGAATTAAAACCAAAGATTTGAAATTTGAATTTTGAATTTGAAAAATAGAATCAGAATCAAATCAAAAACGATTTTGGAAATAAAATAATTTAAGTTTTAAAATCAAAACCAAATAAAAAAGATATAGAAAATAAAACAAAGATTTGATTCTTAAAACAAAAAAGGAAATAATTCAAATTTAAAATCATTTTCGAATTTTATAAAATAAATCAGAATCTTTTATATAAAAACAAATCAGGAAATAAATCAAAATGATTCTGACACGTTTTTCAATAAAACATGAGGTAATCGATTACTTGAGGGAGGTAATCGATTATCCCTTTAAAAATATAAACTTTGAAATTCATTTTAAAAACCAGTAATTGATTATCACATGCATGTAATCGATTACTTCACTTCTGTTTAATGTATGATGCAACTCATATAATCGATTACCACTATTCTAATAATCGATTACAGAGCCTCTGATATGCATTTGATGCAACATCATGTAATCGATTATCTCAAAGCAATAATCGATTACTTTGTCTCAGGAAAATATATGATGCAACAATTTTAATCGATTACTTGAGCCAGGTAATAGATTACTCTCATAAGAAAGTAATGGATTAGCAAAGTTCACGTAATCGATTACAACCTCTCTGATTTTTCTATGATGCAACAAAGTTAATCGATTACTTTAAGCAGGTAATCGATTACTCCTTCTTGTATACATAAAAATATTCAGAGTTTTGTAACATCAATTATTTTCACCAAAACTAAGATATGAAAACTGATTTTCACAAAACTTCTTTTTCTTCTCCTTAATTATGAAAAAAATATATTTAGAAAAACTTATATTGGCCTTTTAACATAATATAAACCTTGACTTCATTACCTTACATAATGTCCTAAGGGAAAGGGCTAAGGTCTTCTATTTGCTTGAGCCTTCAACTTCATTTGCTTGAGACTTCAACTTGATGCTTGGACTTGAAGGATGAAGATCTTGTGATTGCACTTGATATGAACATGAGAATCTTGAGTTTGTTATCATCAAAACCATATAGTGATTGCGCTTGAAGTCCTTGGGAAAGCTTGACTTCCAACAGGAAGAGATTCCTGTTGTCAGAGACTTTCCTGAGGTATTCGCTGATGAGATACCTGGTCTGCCACCAAGAAGAGAGATTGAATTTGGCATTGACTTAGTTCCGGGAGCTGGTCCCATTTCTATCGCTCCTTATAGAATGGCACCACCAGAAATGGCTGAAATGAAGAAGCAGATCGAGGAGTTATTGCAGAAGCAGATGATCCGACCAAGTGTGTCACCATGGGGTGCTCCGGTTTTGTTTGTCAAGAAGAAAGATGGTAGTATGAGGATGTGTATCGATTACCGGCAGTTGAATAAGTTCACAATCAAGAACAAGTATCCATTGCCAAGGATCGATGACCTTATGGATCAAGTCCATGGGGCTTCAGTATTTTCCAAGATTGATCTGAGATCAGGGTACCATCAGATCAGAATTAGGGAAGAGGATATCTCTAAAACTGCATTTCGATCCCGATACGGACACTATGAATATGTTGTGATGCCATTCGGATTGACTAATGCACCAGCTATTTTCATGGACTACATGAATCGAATCTTTAGACCCTATTTAGATTCATTCATGGTTGTGTTCATTGACGATATCCTTATTTACTCCAAGAACTCGGAGGAGCATGCCGAACACTTGAGAATAGTGTTAAGTATCCTAAAGGAGAAGCAGCTGTATGCCAAACTTACCAAGTGTGAGTTCTGGCTGGAGGAAGTTAAGTTCTTGGGGCATGTAATTTCAAACAAAGGAATAGCAGTTGATCCGGCGAAAGTAAGTTCAGTTTTGCAATGGGAACAACCGAAGTCGGTCACGGAGGTGAGGAGTTTTCTTGGTCTGGCTGGATATTATAGAAGATTTATAGAATGTTTCTCGAAGATTGCATTACCCTTGACAAAGTTAACTCGGAAAAAAAGATGGAGGTGAAGTTGGGAAGTGCGTAAAGAGTTTCCGAGAGCTTAAAGAAAGATTGACATCCTCCCCTGTGTTGATTCTGCCTGATACACAGAAGAGTTTTGAGGTTTATTGTGACGCATCGAAACAAGGTCTTGGGAGTGTTTTGATGCAAGATGGGAAAGTTGTTGCTTACGCCTCTAGATAGCTAAAAGTTCATGAAATGAACTATCCAACTCATGATCTAGAGCTGGCAGTTGTTGTCTTTGCATTAAAGATTTGGAGGCACTATCTCTATGGCACTACTTTCCGAGTGTTTAGTGACCATAAGAGTTTAAAGTATCTCTTTGACCAGAAGGAGTTGAATATGAGGCAACGCCGATGGATGGAATTCTTGAAGGATTATGAGTTCGAACTTCATTACCATCCTGGGAAAGCAAACGTGGTGGTTGATGCATTGAGTCGAAAAGCAATGCATATCAGTGCAATGATGGTCAGAGAAGCTGCATTGATAGAAGAATTCCGAGATCTGAGCTTGGCAATGCAAGTGGAGCCAACAAGTATCAAGATGGGGATGCTGCAGATTTCCAATGAATTCTTACAAAGAATTTGTAACACTCCTTGTATATCATCTTACTTTATAAGAAAAGTAAGAAGTTTATGAAAACTTGGACTTGTTATCGTTGGAAAAAGATCTGAAAATAATAATTTTCCCTTCCCTTGAAAATTCCTTTTCACAAACACTTGATTAGTAATGAGGTTGACTAACAAAATCAGAGTTTGCGGAAACATAGTAAAATCATCATATTATACCCCCAAAATATATCAAGTGTAACAAGTCCATTAATACCAAATAATTATAATTATGAAACTGAATTCCTCTTATGATACCTTTTTCCAAAATATGTATCGTATAAATTCTATTAAAAATAGAAATGTTATAGAGCTGGTCACTGGTCCTTTGTCCAAACATTCATCTGGCCGGATCCTCGATATCTGCACAACGGGTTCACAACCCACATTTTCTACACTATGCATGCACCTAAGGAACATCTCCCCTTACTGATTCTTGTGCAATCTAGATTGGGAGAGATTCAAGAGACTGTGTGCGAGCTGCCCCCACCATCAGATCTCAGAGCAGTTGCTTATTCAATATTTCTATGAAGGTCTCAACCTCATGGAGAGAAACATGCTTGATGCTGCCAGTGGTGGTGCCCTAGGATACATGACACCTTTAGAAGCCAGAGTCAAGATTGAGAAGATGGCTTCCAATTGTCAACAATTCCATGCAAGGGGCAACAGCGATGCAATCATAGTGAGAGGAGTGAATGATGTTGGAACAAGTTCTGGTAAGGTTGAGAAGCTTGAACAGAAGATAGATTCACTTACAACTTTGGTCACTCAATTGGCCATCAACCAGAAGAAGTTGTCTCTGCCTTCTAGATTATGTGGCATATGCACATCCGCTGAGCACCCCACAGATGCATGCCCTTCTGTGCAGCAGCAGCCCACGACTGGTGCTGACCAACCTGAGGCATATGCCGCCAACATCTTCAACAGTAGAAACCAGCAGCCACAGAACTTTGATCTCTCTACCAATAGATACAACCCCGGTTGGAGGAACCATCCCAACCTGAGATGGTCTGATCAGCAGCAACCTTCACAAGTTCAATTTCAGAACAATTCTAGACCACCATATGTACCTCCTCCAGTCCAGCAACAGAGACAACAACAACAGGCTAATTCTGCACCACCAGCTCCTAGTACTGAGCAGCAGCCTTCATTGGAAGAGCTGATGAAACAGATGACCTTGCAAAATCTCCAATTCCAACAGGAAACTAGAGCATCCATTCAAAGGCAAGAGGCCTCCATTCAATCTTTGACCAATCAGATGGGACAGATGGCAACAGCAATCAACACTATGAAATCTCAGAATTCTAACAAGTTGCCATCCCAAACAGTGATCAATCCAAACCAGAATGTGAATGCCATTAGTCTAAGGTCAGGGAAGCAGATTGTCACACCCACACCAGAATCTGACCTCAACAAAGATGATCTAGTTTCAACCAACAAGAAGAGCCAAATGGTCGAGGAGAGTGAGCACACAAGTACCAGAAAATCCCATCCAGCTCAGCCTTCCACAAGCACAACACCTGCTGCTGCCCAACAACCACCCCCCATTCCTCTTCCTTTCCCACCAAGGGGGGTGACTCAAAGCAAGAAAATGGAAGAGATTGACAAAGAGATACTTGGCACATTCAGGAAGGTGGAAGTCAACATACCCCTTCTTGATGCAATCAAGCAGATTCCAAGGTATGCAAAGTTCTTGAAGGATCTATGCACACACAAATGGAAGCTCAAGGGCAATGAGAGGATCAACATGGGAAGAAATGTCTCTGCTCTTATAGGTAAACCCGTCCCTCATATTCCTGAAAAGTGTAAGGATCCTGGAACTTTCTCTGTGCCTTGTATCATAGGTAATACTAAATTTGAGAATGCTTTGCTAGATTTAGGAGCATCTATTAATGTTATGCCTATGTCTGTTTTCAAGTCTCTTTCACTTGGACCCCTTCAACCTACGGGTGTGGTTATTCACTTGGCAAATAGATCTACTGCCTACCCCGCAGGTTTGATAGAGGATGTCCTGGTTCGGGTTGAAGAGCTTATCTTTCCTGCTGATTTTTATATTCTTGATATGGAAGAGGACACCTCTCGTAGTGCTGTCCCTATCATATTAGGGAGACCATTTTTGAAAACAGCCCGAACCAAGATAGATGTGCATGCAGGTACACTTTCCATGGAATTTAATGACAGTGTGGTTCGATTCAATATTTTTGATGCTATGAAACATTTTTCTGATGACCACTCTGTTTTTCATGTTGACTTGATTGATGATCTGATTGATGAGCATGTTCTAGACTTTTTGCATGATTATGATTTGCCATCTTTCACTAGCTCATTTACTTGTTCTGTATGTTCTGATTCCGAAATGTGCACTGCATGCATTGAAATTGACCAGTTTTTAAATTCTGCTACTGCATCTGTTGATTCATATGATATAGATTCAGATCATGCTAACCCCATTTCTGTTTTGCATGAGTCTAATTCACTTGTTCAGGTGCAGGCGGCAGAATCCAATTCTGCTGCTCCTTTAGTTCCATCTGTGATGCAGGCACCTTTATTGGACCTGAAGCCCCTTCCTCCTCATCTCAAATATGCTTACTTGGAGGCTGAGCAGAAACTTCCAGTGATCATCTCTACCTCACTTTCTGTTGATCAAGAGAAGCAGCTGCTGGATGTGATTAGAGCAAACAAAAGGGCAATAGGATGGACTTTGGCAGACATACCTGGTATTAGCCCCTCCATGTGCATGCATCGGATTTTATTGGAGGATGGGGCTAAACCAGTGAGACAACCCCAAAGACGGTTGAACCCCCAGATTCTTGATGTGGTGAAGAAAGAGGTCACCAAGCTGCTGCAAGCTGGCATTATCTACCCCATTTCAGACAGCACTTGGGTAAGCCCGGTTCAAGTAGTTCCCAAGAAGTCTGGGGTGACGGTTGTCAAAAATGAGAAGGATGAGCTGATTCCCACTAGAGTGCAGAACAGTTGGAGAGTCTGCATTGATTATAGGAAGCTCAACCAGGCGACCCGCAAGGATCACTTTCCTCTTCCCTTCATTGATCAGATGTTGGAGCGCCTGGCAGGTAAATCTCACTATTGCTTCTTAGATGGTTTCTCTGGTTATTTCCAAATCTGTATTGCACCAGAAGACCAACATAAGACTACATTTACCTGTCCTTTTGGTACATTTGCTTATAGGAAGATGCCTTTTGGCCTATGCAATGCTCCTGGCACTTTTCAAAGATGTATGATGAGTATTTTTAATGACTTACTTGAGCATTGCATAGAGGTCTTCATGGATGATTTTAGTGTATATGGTTCCTCTTTTGATGCATGTCTTGATAGTTTGTCTAAGGTGCTTAATAGGTGCATTGAGACTAACCTTGTCTTGAATTTTGAAAAATGTCATTTTATGGTAGAACAAGTCATAGTCTTAGGGCACATTATTTCGCATAAGGGCATAGAGGTTGACCCTGCTAAGCTGCATGTAATATCACATTTGCCTTACCCCTTTTGCGTGCGAGAGGTGCGTTCTTTTCTTGGCCATGCAGGTTTCTATCGAAGGTTTATTCAGAACTTTAGCAAGATAGCCCTTCCACTATCCAACTTGCTTCAAAAGGATACCACATTTGAGTTTGGAGACCAATGCAAGAAGGCATTTGATGAGCTAAAGAGAGCACTCACCACCACTCCCATCATCCAACCACCTGACTGGACTCTCCCATCAGAGCACCGTGCATATTGGGCTGTGAAGCAATGTAACTTAGCTCTTGATCAAGTGGGTGAGGAGAGGAAGCTGCAGTTGAGTGAGCTAGATGAGATCCGTTTGGAGGCCTATGAGAATTCCAAGTTCTACAAAGAGAAGACCAAGAAGCTCCATGATAGCTCAATTTGCAGAAAGGAGTTCTTGGTTGGTCAAAAAGTGTTGCTCTACAACTCTAGGCTTGGACTCATGAGTGGAAAGCTCCGCTCTAAATGGATTGGACCGTTTGTAGTCACCCAGGTGTTTCCTTATGGCACTGTGGAGATCAAGAGTGAGTCCACAGACAAGAGCTTCAAAGTCAATGGCCACCGACTCAAGCCTTTCCTCACTACCCCTTCTTTGGATGATGCACCTGTGGAGGAAGCCTCATTGGTCGACCCCATTTTTGACCCACCATGATTTAGGGAGTCTTCTTTTCTCCTTCTTTACTACTTTTATTCCACTTGTCTATATTTGTCTGATTCTGCTATTTGTTTTACATTGAGGACAATGTGTGATTTAAGTGTGGGGGGGAGAGTAGTTTAGGTTGCACATTTTTGCTTTGATTTTTTAGGTTTTGCTAAGTTTTGGGCATTTTCTTGCATGTTTTTGCTTCATTTTAGTAGAGTCTTGGTATCTTGTGTCTGAATTCATGCATTTCTGTGTGTAAAGTTGCTTTTGATAATTAAGAGGTGGTAACACTGTGATAGAATTGTCCCTTTTGTGAGGATTTGAGCCTTAATTGTGGGTGGATTGCTATATATGCCACCTAATTTTTCTTTCATGTGTGATTGCACTCTGGATTACTTGCACTCTAGAACTTGACTTGACTCTTGTTGATACTTGATATTCCCATACACATTTTGAAATGATTTAGGCATTGTTTTTTCTTGAATAAGCCACTAGCCATATGAGCCTACCTCGAATGAATTTATCCTTTGATAGCCCCTTTGAGCCTTTATATCCCTTTTCTTTGTTCTTTAGCTCATTACAAGCCTATGACTGAAAAACCATGATTGTCCTAACCTTAGGGAATGTTGGAGCTTTGGAATTGTTTTGGGAATGGGTATTAAGTAAGCGAGGGTGCTTTGTTCTTCATCTCTTGTGAGTTCTAGGTTTTGCCTCTATGGTCGGTGATGTAATTATGGCTTTATCTCATTATGCCATTTTTGTTGTTTCTTCTTTCCTTTCGTTCATGAAGTTCTGCAATGAAAAAAAAAATTGAAAAAAAAAGAGGAAGAAAAAAAAAGAAAAAAAAAGAAAAAAAAAGAAAAAAAGAAAGAAAAAAATAGAATAAAAGGTTGATTGAGGCATGGAGGATTGGAATTAGAGGTTGTTGTTATGTTTACCATTTCATTCTGGGGTGGATTGTGCTTTTTTTTTTTTTACTTGTTCCCCATTGCTCCTCTATTCCCTGGGTTTTAGCTACATTTCCCATATTTTTATCCTACCTTGTCCTTGGCCCCATTACAACCCTGAAAAGACCTTTTGATCTTAATGTGCATGTGTGTTGATTGTTGATGTTAGAGGCTTGTCAAGCCTATGGTTGTGTTTGTTTTTCATGATGTGCCTTGAGTGTAAACACTGATTAACCTTAAACACTTGAGTGTAAACACTATTGAGTGATCCTTGTGAGTTTCTACCATCTTTGTGACTACCCTCTTGATGTCATTGGTTTTCTTTGCATATTTGAAATAATTGGATGATGTTCATGAATGCCTTGATTCTTTGGTCCTTATTTTCTTCGTGTGCTCGATTTTGCCCATTTCTTTGCATTTCCTAGAATTCATTGTGAAGTATGTAATCTCTTAGGTTTGCATTCATTAGTTTTAGTAATCTTGTTACATGATTCACTTTGGTGCATATTGATTTTCTCAGTCCTAATTCTTAGTTTTGCCTAGGAGTGCAAAAGGATAAGTGTGGGGGTATTTGATGAGCATTTTATTTCCCATTTTTCCTTGCATTATTTTACTCCTATTATTGATACTTGTTGCCTATTTGACATTGTTTAGCTTGATTTAGTGATTTAGAGTTTATTGGACTATTATTCTGAATATTGTTTAATTTGGGATTATTTAGCCTAATTAATTCTATTTCTATTTTCAGGTCATATTTGGCACAAGGGCTTTTTGGACATTTTGGGAGTGAAGATTTAATTTTGGGAGTGAAGATTTAATTTTGGAAGAGAAGATATATGATGAAGTGAAGATTGTAATCTATCTTTAGGATTAGTTGAGATTTAGTTATATCTTTTAAGATTTAGATTTTATCTATAAGATATTTTTAGATTTAATTTAGAGATAAGCTTTCCTTAGGATTTGGGCCCATGATTTAGGCCCGTTTTGTGATTTAAAAAGCCAAATTCGTGTAAACCCTTGGGAGACCTTCCATTCACGTTTTTTTACATTCTCTCTCATAGAGAAGGCTTAGTTTTGCTCTCCAAGCTTGTGGTGGCTGCTAGGGTTTCTCTCTCTTCCCTTTTTTCTACACGTTTTTGACTTATTTCATTATGGAAGGCTAAACTCTTAGGTTAAATCCCTTTGGTAATGTATCACATACTCTTGAGGTTTTATTCTTAATGCTATTTCGTTTTTATTCACCGTTTTCATGCTTATTGATATGTTATGGTTCGCTTAGTTCCATTCTATAGAGATAATCCATGTGTATGAATGCTTAATTTATGCAAACTCGTAAAAACTCCATGCTTTGGCTTTTAATGCTTAATTAGAGGTTTGGGTTTTGGGGTGAGAATTGAATTTTCGCTTAGTATTTAATTCTCACGAGTTGGACAGTGAAGAGGAAATAAATTGATCTTTTGTGACCGATGATAGAGTTGTGAACGCGAGCCAAAGGGGTTTATCCGCTTTTCCTTATCTGTTTCTTCGTTTTGATTTAATTCTGTTTTGATTTCAATTATTCAATATTCAATACAAAAAAAAAACCCCCTGTTTTCTATGCATACTATGTGTTCGACCTTTTGCTTGATAAGATATTCACTGGGAGACGACCTAGGAGTCACTTCCTAGTACTATACTTAAACTGTTTTTATTTGTATCGGGTACGGCCTCGATCAACGATCAACACCTAATAAGGGCATGGGGGTTAGCTATACATATTCGCATAATCAAATGAGAATAAAACTAACATCCACAAGTCAACATGTAGCAAATCATGATGCATAATCATATAAGCACACCCGGTTAATCATAATAATTCTTTCAATGCAGGTGGCATGATGCATGATTTTCTTCCACAACTGAGGCCTCTAAAAGTCCATCTTGGACGTCCATCCAATACACCCTTGTGTTCCCGGAACACCGACATTCGTTCCCAGAACGTAATGCCGAACCATACTTGGATAATACGCATCACTCCCAGAGTGTGCACCACGTTCCCAGAACGTGTAGCAAACCATACTTTGAATAATAAGCACCACTCCCAGAGTGTGCACCACGTTCCCAAAACTCATAAAAACCAGGTCCCGGACATTGGCCACATATCTATAATGTGTCATCAAGTAGGTTGCATATCAATGTGTTCCCATAACACTAACATACGTTCCCAGAACATATAAAACCAGGTCCCAGACACTGGCCACATATCTATAATGTGTCATCAAGTAGGTTATAATTTGGTACTCCCGGAGTACCCTCCTCATATTCCCAGAATATGATAAACGTTCCTACCAACCAAACTTCCATTCTATATGGATGCACAATCATCAAGGTTGGTTTTATCTTTAATTCTATTATTATACCAATGTGTTCCCAGAACACTAACATACGTTCCCAGAACGTATCGCAAACCATACTTGGAATATAATCAAGCACCACTCCCAGAGTGTGCATTACGTTCCCAGAACGTGTCCAAGAAACCATGTCCCAGACAATGGCCACATTCCCAGAATGTGTCATCAAGTAGGTTGCATCAGTTTAGTACTCCTAGAGTACAGGGTCAAGTACCCCGAATATCACAAACCATCCTTGCCAACCTATTTCATTACCTTTCTCTATGCATGCATTGCATACATAATTACTAAGGTTGGTCTTTCCATTAATTCCATTATTATGACTTAGAAAACACAACTTCTGAATGATATCTTGAGGTATGGCTTTACTCATAAAATTCACCTTTGAATTTAAATTTAACATATGCTAATAGACCTGGATTGAGAGAATATAATCTTTGGTATCAAAAATCCTTACTCAAAAACTTAACTTTTATTTATAAGTTTCAGGTACTAACCGGTTACATCATCACCTAACCGGTTAGAATTACAGACCTGAATACAAAACCATTGATTTTCAAAGAATCTTTCCTTGATTTCTCTACTCAATCCAATAACAAGGTCTTAGCATAACAGAATACCTCAAGTCCAACCATAATATCATTCAAAAGATCTAAGTCATAATCCAATTTCATTTATGCATAATTTCCTCTTGAAATTGTCTCATTACACTATGGTATTAACTTTTTAATTTCAATCTGAGCCATAACAGTATAATGTACTTCATTTCAGATTGTTTCCAATGAAATTAAGGCCTAGATTTCAGTAGCATCAATTAGACCACAAGACTGATTTCAAAAACTTATTTTCTTTTACCATTTTACAGTGTCTAACCAGTTACAATTATCGAGTAACCGGTTGATTGTGCAGTCAGCACACTGAAATATGAGGTTTTGCAAACCATTCTATTCATTACTCAAATCTAACCAATTTCAACATTCAAAAGAGTTCATATACCTTAAGTAAACATGTTTAATCACAGGAACACATTCACCTTGCATGCATTCATTTTAGATACTCAAATTGCACATAATTGCACATATTTCACAACTTAATGCATCAATTCACATAATATCCAATTAAGTCATGAAATCAACATCAACATAGCTTGCATGCATCCAGATAACATTGTTCAAAACATCAATTGAGCTCAAATTGGCCTCCAAGCCATTTAACCATTTCAACTTATGCCCTTTGAGTCTCTTGGTGACTCATCCTATATTCTACCACAATTTATTCTCATTCTAGCAAATAGTAAGCTTCCCCCTTACCTTAGGTTCGTGCTTGATCCAAAACATTGCAGAGAGAAAGGCTCCAACATAGATCTCCATTAAATCCACTATATGCAGATAGAGTTGGACAGGGTACCAAAACCAGGGAAATTGACATGCAAAACCCAATTAAGAATTGGGGAAAATAGTCAAATTGAGTTCTCTGCAACATGCACTAGAGGTAGGAATAGATTTGAGACCAAAAGGGTTTGTGTGCTTACCAAAATCGAGCTTCAAAGTCAGCTCCAGAAATCAGAAGCTGAGGTTTGACAACATCAACACCTCAACTTGGCAAGCTTCGTTCTCTTGATTCGGGGACTCTCAACTCACAATCTTTATATCAATACAAAGCCCTTGATGTGAGCTTTGTAACAGTGTATCACTCATGTTCTAACTCTCAGAAACGAAGGAGAATTTCAGAGACGAACTTACAAACCCTAAACAGAGCTTCAACCCTAAATTCCGAGAACCAACCCCAAATCCTTAAGCAATCCAGCCTTTTATAGACGAATTGGAGTAACATGCAAGGTGAAACGTCTATCTCCACTCAAGGAAGGAAGGAATCGTGGCAATTTCTGGGTTAAAACGCGTGATTACTCATCAAACGCACTAACCCAGTTTTCTGAGTTCATCGTGTAACCGGTTACACAGCCCTTCTAACCGGTAACATACTGATAAAATTCAAAAATTAATAATTTAATTACTCTTTCTTCAAAAACCTTTTTAATATTGCAATTTGGTCCCAACCCAAGGGCTAATTTACAATATTCACATTTTTGTACAAAATAACCATATAAAAATATATCTCATATTTTTATATCAAAACACATAATGTACAAAAACTAAAACCTTCAAAACTAATATAAATCAATTATAAAATAATTGTTATAATCAATTTCTTGGTTATTTGGGAGACGAAAATTAGGGGTGTTACACTACTCCCCCACTTAAAAGGAATTTCATCCCCGAAATTCATCTTTCGAAATTTTCCACTTTTCCAAAATATTTTTATACTAGAAAACTTTATCTTGCTCCCAAAACTTTGTTCTTTAGGGTCCTTCCCCACTTAAAAGAGTTTCGATATAGTTCTTTTATTTCGAAACATCTCTAATAAAACCTTTCACCTTAAACCAAAATTCTTTGCATAAAACTCTTAGGTGAAAGAATTTCTTTTAAAAGAAATACTCTTTACACTTCACATAAATATTCTTCAATTAAAACACTTTCCAATAAACTTTTTGGAAAAACTTTTTGGGCTACGCACTCTGATCTCTCAAGCACGATCAAAGAAACATTTTGTATGACTTCATTTCTTAATAGTTTGAGACATTAGGGTGATCAATTCTAATATTCAAACCATTAATAACAAAATCATCCCTTTCAGATATAATCTTTCGCAAGAAAGATCATACGACAGGTCTTTAAGTTAGATGAACTTAAAGATAGGGTAATTATCACTATTAGACTTAGTTAGATAGCCAAGTTCTAGAGACATTTCCGTTGGGGAGACAAAGATTTGTCCTATCCCGGTGGTTGTTAATCTCTCTAGCCATAACTGATCTTTCTATTTCTGTAGTGTCCACAAATATTATCACATCCAACTGTGATAAGGGTTTTGATCACAGAAAAATTGAAGTTGAACTTACAGGATATTGATATTCTCAAACGATTAGATTAACGTAATCGAAAAACATTTGACTACGTTAACTCCGATCAAAGGAAGAGATAGGCTTGGGTTGTCTACGTCAGGATTACACTCAACTCTCATCTCAGCCGGTGAATTCTTCTCGTGCTGGATTCGTCCATTCCTTTGTCACCTTTTCCTTCAAGACAATTCGGTGAATAATACTCCAGCTTCCTACAATCGGAATTGACTATTCCCTTAAGTACATCACATTTAAACTCAAAGTGATGTGCCTCACCTTTTCACCTTGAGATGGACAAATGTTCCCCTTCCTATTTTCCTCCTTAGTCACTTTTCTCCAATCGAGGATTCCTTAACCTCGATATTTCCGTGGTTGATATTCTCCCATTTACTTTTCCTCTTTCTCCAGTTGGGCCTATATTTTATCATTCTTTCTCTTATTCTGAACTCTGACCTTTCTCGCATGAAGTTCAGGTACTTTCCCATAGTCCTCACACATGCTTCCAACATTGAGAAATTCCTTATTCCTTGATAGTTGATAGCTAACTTGGGTTCGAACATAATCTATTCTTGAAGTGCTTGCCTTTGGATCTCTCCTCTAGATTTTCCTAGACAACACTTCCTAAATCCCTTACTTCCATAATATATTTTCTAATATCCATAATCACAGACTTTGGTTCTAAAGATTAAATCTCTTTTGTTTCTTCATAGAGATCTAACTCCTTTTTCCTCAAAAGTTAACTTCTTTTTCTTCTCTTCATCTTCTGGTGGTAATTCACGAATCCGATTCAGGAATTCGTTGGTGATTGGCAACATTCCCAATCTAATACTTAGAGGGTTCCTCTTGGGTTACCCGACTTAGGTCTCTGAATCCCTCGATCGGGATAACCTCCTTAACCATCATTGAGCTCACAAGAATAGCCTATCAGCTCAAATCGTCTGCAACTACGTTTGCTATGCCAGGATGGAGCTTAGAGCCATAATCTTTAAGAAACTCCATCCATCGCCTTTATCTTACATTCAAATCTTCCTCTTCTTATTATCTTTCATACTTTCGAACTCCAAACTTGTTCATGAATCACAACCTTCTTATCTTAGTACCTATTGTCTCTTTTGCATCATTCAGCACAATTCTCTACCTTCTCCGATTGGAGTAGCTCCTTAATTTCAATTCTCGGTTAATCCATAAGTATTATGATTCAATCCTCTTAAATCAATTTCAATGATGAATCAAGGCATTAAGTTATTTTACCACCTTAAATCCTTTCCTTAAATTTTACTTAGGTAATTGACATTGAGTTTGGATTGGAGGAAGATGTTTATTGATACCAAAAGTTCCTTCACAAGGACTTAAATTTTTATTTTAGACTTTCAGCTTCTAACTGGTTACAAGAAACTCTAACCGGTTATGAAGTATAGTTTTAGAAATAAAACCAAAGAATTTCAAAACCATTTTCTTTACCTCATCCAATCCAACTCAAAATAGGATTTATTCATAATCTAATACCTTGATTCCAACTGAATCCATCACTGAAATGATTTAAATCATAATCTACTCACATTTTCCATAATTCCTCTTGGACTAATCATATTATGTTGGGGTATAATCCATCATCACCCCACCATAATTAAACAACATCCTATCATTGAATACCATCAGTTGATCTTTCCAAGTCAACTTGATCAAAGGCCATGCGATCTTAGAAAATCCTTAAATACTCCGGCGATAGTACCCAGCCAGCCCTAAGAACTTCTTACTTTAAAGATCACATGCCCTGCGAACTTAGCTTCGCTCAACCAAAACTCATCTTTGGTGAGCTTAGCACACAACTACTCCTCTTGCAGGATTCTCAACACCATCCTGAGATGTTTCTCGTGCTCCTCCGGATTCTCAGGATAAACCACAAACGTATCCAAATATAATCTAAAGGTCCCGTTCTTATAATCCATAAAAGAACAGGTGCATTAGTCAATCCGAACAGCATTATTTTCTACTCATAATGTCCGTATCGAGATTAAAATGCAGTCTCAAGTGTATCCCTGCCTCGAATCCTGATTTGGGATTAATTCAACCGCCAATCCATCTCATAAAACTCTAAGACTCTTTTAACCTGGTCCAACCAATTCTTTTAACAACTTCTCTACGTGTTTTTCTCATTTGACCATTCCCGATGATACCATATCGTAAGGGTAGTAGAGAGAGAATCAGCTTCAAGAATTAACTTGATTCCAAACTCTATCTCTTTGCTCAAGGGTGAACCTAACATCCTTTCTTGAAACCCAGATTTCTTTAACCCCCTATTTCCTTCACTGCTGCCCAGAAGCAAACACATGGGTCCATTGGATTCCAAATTCGAAACTTGGGAATTCCAATACAGGGTTGTTCTATCGTCATTAATCATGATAATTTGATCCTTCGATTCCCAAACCGTGCTTAAGATCAAATGAAATCATGACACAGGTAGATAGACAAAGTCTAATACCTTAATAGAACGATTCAGACATACCTTGGAAACCACTACAAGAAGATTTGTAGGATTCTCTGCTTTGAGATAGCCGATTGGATAAGGCATATAGCAACTTTGATCACTACCCTTATCCGAAAGGAACAAAAGAAAGGATAGCTTTAGAGTTTAACAAACTCAACAAGGTTGATCTTTAAGAAGATCACTGCCCTACACTCGGTCTGAAAAGTTGATTGACTTTAACACGAGTGAGGGTAAACACTCCTCCTCAGAGTCGAGGACTCAACTACAACTCCTTAAAATTTCCTCATCACTGGTTCTATGAAAACATAATAAACCAACACTGTGGTTTTGGGTTTTCAACATATCTAAAGAGAAGCATACGACTTTCATACTTCTATTTAGACTTCATAGAACACTTCTTAATAGCAGAATAAACTACTTATTTAGAGCCATTTCCCATAACCTTAGCTCTAGTTTGGAAGTATATGAAAGCATACTTCCCAAGAAACATTGCAGATATCGATGACCAGCGTATTGGACCACACACCCTAGGACCAAGAGTCAGGACCATTGCTCTGATACCATAAAAGTGTAACACTCCTTGTATATCATCTTACTTTATAAGAAAAGTAAGAAGTTTATGAAAACTTGGACTTGTTATCGTTGGAAAAAGATCTGAAAATAATAATTTTCCCTTCCCTTGAAAATTCCTTTTCACAAACACTTGATTAGTAATGAGGTTGACTAACAAAATCAGAGTTTGCGGAAACATAGTAAAATCATCATATTATACCCCCAAAATATATCAAGTGTAACAAGTCCATTAATACCAAATAATTATAATTATGAAACTGAATTCCTCTTATGATACCTTTTTCCAAAATATGTATCATATAAATTCTATTAAAAATAGAAATGTTATAGAGCTGATCACTGGTCCTTTGTCCAAACATTCATCTGGCCGGATCCTCGATATCTGCACAACGGGTTCACAACCCACATTTTCTACACTATGCATGCACCTAAGGAACATCTCCCCTTACTGATTCTTGTGCAAGCTAGATGCACGATCAACACCTAATAATTGCTTGGGGGTTAGCTATACATATTCGCATAATCAAATGAGAATAAAACTAACATCCACAAGTCAACATGTAGCAAATCATGATGCATAATCATATGAGCACACCCGGTTAATCATAATAATTCTTTCAATGCAGGTGGCATGATGCATGATTTTCTTCCACAACTGAGGCCTCTAAAAGTCCATCTTGGACGTCCATCCAATACACCCTTGTGTTCCCGGAACACCGACATTCGTTCCCAGAACGTAATGCCGAACCATACTTGGATAATACGCATCACTCCCAGAGTGTGCACCACGTTCCCAGAACGTGTAGCAAACCATACTTGGAATAATAAGCACCACTCCCAGAGTGTGCACCACGTTCCCAAAACTCATAAAAACCAGGTCCCGGACACTGGCCACATATCTATAATGTGTCATCAAGTAGGTTGCATATCAATGTGTTCCCATAACACTAACATACGTTCCCAGAACATATAAAACCAGGTCCCAGACACTGGCCACATATCTATAATGTGTCATCAAGTAGGTTATAATTTGGTACTCCCGGAGTACCCTCCTCATATTCCCAGAATATGATAAACGTTCCTACCAACCAAACTTCCATTCTATATGGATGCACAATCAACAAGGTTGGTTTTATCTTTAATTCTATTATTATACCAATGTGTTCCCAGAACACTAACATACGTTCCCAGAACGTATCGCAAACCATACTTGGAATATAATCAAGCACCACTCCCAGAGTGTGCATTACGTTCCCAGAACGTGTCCAAGGAACCATGTCCCAAACAATGGCCACATTCCCAGAATGTGTCATCAAGTAGGTTGCATCAGTTTAGTACTCCTAGAGTACAGGGTCAAGTACCCCGAATATCACAAACCATCCTTGCCAACCTATTTCATTACCTTTCTCTATGCATGCATTGCATACATAATTACTAAGGTTGGTCTTTCCATTAATTCCATTATTATGACTTAGAAAACACAACTTACTCATAAAATTCACCTTTGAATTTAAATTTAACATATGCTAATAGACCTGGATTGAGAGAATATAATCTTTGGTATCAAAAATCCTTACTCAAAAACTTAACTTTTATTTTTAAGTTTCAGGTACTAACCGGTTACATCATCACCTAACCGGTTAGAATTACAGACCTGAATACAAAACCATTGATTTTCAAAGAATCTTTCCTTGATTTCTCTACTCAATCCAATAACAAGGTCTTAGCATAACAGAATACCTCAAGTCCAACCATAATATCATTCAAAAGATCTAAGTCATAATCCAATTTCATTTATGCATAATTTCCTCTTGAAATTGTCTCATTACACTAAGGTATTAACTTTTTAATTTCAATCTGAGCCATAACAGTATAATCTACTTCATTTCAGATTGTTTTCAATGAAATTAAGGCCTAGATTTGAGTAGCATCAATAAGACCACAAGACTGATTTCAAAAACTTATTTTCTTTTACCATTTTACAGTGTCTAACCGGTTACAATTATCGAGTAACCGGTTAGATTGTGTAGTCAGCACACTGAAATATGAGGTTTTGCAAACCATTCTTTTCATTACTCTAATCTAACCAATTTCAACATTCAAAAGAGTTCATATACCTTAAGTAAACATGTTTAATCACAGGAACACATTCACCTTGCATGCATTCAATTTAGATACTGAAATTGCACATAATTGCACATATTTCACAACTTAATGCATCAATTCACATAATATCCAATTAAGTCATGAAATCAACATCAACATAGCTTGCATGCATCCAGATAACATTGCTCAAAACATCAATTGACCTTAAATTGGCCTCCAAGCCATTTAACCATTTCAACTTATGCCCTTTGAGTCTCTTGGTGACTCATCCTATATTCTACCACAATTTATTCTCATTCTAGCAAATAGTAAGCTTCCCCCTTACCTTAGGTTCGTGCTTGATCCAAAACATTGCAGAGAGAAAGGCTCCAACATAGATCTCCATTAAATCCACAATATGCAGATAGAGTTGGACAGGGTACCAAAACCAGGGAAATTAACATGCAAAACCAATTAAGAATTGGGGAAAATCGTCAAATTGAGTTCTCTACAACATGCACTAGAGGTAGGAATGGATTTGAGACCAAAAGGGTTTGTGTGCTTACCAAAATCGAGCTTCAAAGTCAGCTCCAGAAATCAGAAGCTGAGGTTTGACAGCATCAACACCTCAACTTGGCAAGCTTCGTTCTCTTGATTCAGGGACTCTCAACTCACAATCTTTATATCAATACAAAGCCCTTGATGTGAGCTTTGTAACAGTGTATCCCTCATGTTCTAACTCTCAGAAACGAAGGAGAATTTCAGAGACGAACTTACAAACCCTAAACAGAGCTTCAATCCTAAATTCAGAGAACCAACCCCAAATCCTTCAGCAATCCAGCCTTTTATAGACGAATTGGAGTAACATGCAAGGCGACACGTCTATCTCCACTCAAGGAAGGAACGAATCGTGGCAATTTCTGGGTTAAAACGCGTGATTACTCATCAAACGCACTAACCCAGTTTTCTGAGTTCATCGTGTAACCGGTTACACAGCCCTTCTAACCGGTTACATACTGATAAAATAAAAAAATTAATAATTTAATTACTCTTTCTTCAAAAACCTTTTTAATATTGCAATTAGGTCCCAACCCAAGGGCTAATTTACAATATTCACATTTTTGTACAAAATAACCATATAAAAATATATCTCATATTTTTATATCAAAACACATAATGTACAAAAACTAAAACCTTCAAAACTAATATAAATCAATTATAAAATAATTGTTATAATCAATTTCCTGGTTATTTGGGAGACGAAAATTAGGGGTGTTACAGAATTCGTGAATTGCAGCACGAAGATGAAGGGCTTAAGGAAAAGAAGAAGCTTATGGAGAAAGGCAAGGAGTCAGAGTTTCACGAAGGAAAAGATGGAATCCTTCGCTTTAGAGCAAGGATTTGTGTGCCTGGAAATTTAGAAGTAAGGAGAATGATTCTGGATGAAGCGCATAAGAGCAAGATGAGTATGCATCCGGGAGCTACCAAAATGTATCAGGACCTGAAGAAAATGTTTTGGTGGCCGACTTAAAGAAAGATGTGGCTAGTTATGTGGCGTGTTGTTGGGTATGTCAAAAGGCGAAGGTGGAGCACCAAAGGCCAGGAGGAGAATTACTTCCCTTGGAAATTCCATTATTGAAATGGGATACTATCTCGATGGATTTCGTGTCGGGATTGCCAAGGACAGCTACTGGTCATGATGCAATCTGGGTGATCGTGGATCGTTTGACCAAGACGGCGCATTTTATTCTCGTTAATATGCGTTACTCTTTGGAAAATCTCACTCAGTTGTACATCAAGGAAGTTGTTCGTCTGCATGGGGTACCATCAAGTATCGTGTCAGATCGCGATCCGAGGTTTACATCAAAGTTTTGGCAAGATCTACATAGAGCCTTGGGTTCAAGACTGAAGTTGAGTTCTGCATACCATCCACAAACTGATGGCCAAACGGAGAGAACTATCCAGTCACTGGAAGACATCTTAAGAGCTTGTGCTTTGGAAGGCCAAGGGATTTGGGAGCAAATGTTGCCGCTCGTGGAATTTACTTACAACAACAGTTATCATACGAGCATTGGAATGGCACCATTTGAAGCTCTATATGGAAGGAAGTGTCAAACACCGTTGTGCTGGTTTCAAGTGGGGGAGAAGTCTCTGGTTGGACCAGATTTTGTGCAAGAGACCACGGAACAGATCAAGATGATACAAGAAAAGATGAAGACTGCTCAGAGTAGGCAGAAGAGCTATGCTGATAGGAGGAGGAAAGCCTTAGAGTTTGCTGAAGGAGACCATGTGTTCATTAAAATAGTACCAACCAAAGGTGTTAGTAGAGCCTTGAAGACCCAGAAGCTATCACCTAAATTTATTGGTCCCTATCAAATTCTTAAAAGAGTCGGCCCAGTAGCCTATCAATTAG
Source organism: Crotalaria pallida (assembly GCA_037953625.1). Lineage (NCBI taxonomy): Eukaryota > Viridiplantae > Streptophyta > Magnoliopsida > Fabales > Fabaceae > Crotalaria > Crotalaria pallida. The sequence goes on from CM075653.1 coordinate 35,272,672, forward strand.
CCCTGCCCCCATCCTTAGCTAATCTTCATAATGTGTTTCACGTGTCTCAGCTGAAAAGATATGTCCATGACCCCACCATCGTCCTTAGAATCCAACCCGATAACCTAGAAATTCATGAGAACCTAACCTTTGAAGCCATGCCTATTCGCATTGAAGATCGAAGAGTCAAGCAGCTTAGAGGGAAGGATATTCGTTTAGTCAAAGTTGTCTAGAATTGTGGCAATGTGATGGAAGCATCTTGGGAATTAGAGGACAAGATGCGTCAGGACTATCCTGAATTGTTTGTATGAGATGAATTTCGGGGACGAAATTCCTTGTAAGTGGGGGAGTAGTGTAACACCCCAAAATTTTAATCCTCGATGAATGAAATGTTAATTATAAGATTAATTATAATTAATTATTTCTATTTCAATCCTTGATTAAAATCTGTGTTTATGTAGTTAGGAAGTGTGTGTGAATTTATTTAATAAATATAATTATGCGTGAAATAGATATTTTACATATTAGTCCCTGGGTTGGGACCTAGAAGTAAATATAGGAAAGATTTTGGAGGGAAAGTAAATAAAATTATTATTTTTCAAAAACTGGGCAAAATACTCGAGTATTTTCTTGAATACTCGAGTATTCTGGACAGAGTTGCATGAGTTAGTGCGTTTGGTGAGTCACCACTACCGATTCCTCTCCGTTGACACGAAAACTCCATCATCAACACTTCATTGGCATCGTGTTGCCATGCATGAACTCGTCCTATGTCTATAAAAGCCAATCAACACCGAATTGTGGAGGTATTTGGTCAAATTCGAGTTGGTTGTTGAAGTTAGGGTTCCTGAGTTCTTCACTTCGATTCTTCCTCTGTGTTTTGAGTTAAGTTACAAACTATACACCAATACAAAGCTCACATCACGAGCTTTGTATAGATACCAAATTCGTGAGTTGAGAGTGAGTGTGGTGGAAGAATCAAAGCTTGGAAGTGAAGCTGGTTGCTATCAAACTTGTTCCTGGAGCTTACTTCGAATTCGATTTTTGGTAAGCTCACGAGTCCTTTGAGTCTCAATTCGGTTTCTATAGCTAGTAGGTGTTGCATAGAGTTTAGAAATTCTAATTTCCCCAATTCTTATCTCTGTTTCATATGTCAACCAATTCAAACTTTGTGCTTCACTCAAAACTGTCTTGCATGTGGTGCTCAAAGTTGTTTTTGGGGTTGGAGAGCTTTTTCTTGGGAATCTTCTGTTGGTACACGTCTGAGAGGTAAGGGGAAGTTGTTTTATGCACTAGATAGAGTTTAAATTCCATGATTTTTCATTAGAGAGCCACCAAGAGGCTCTAAGGGCTTAGATTGAATACGAACTTTGGTTTGGAGACCAACTCATGCTCTATGGTTGTTTGGAGCAAGTTACATATGATGCATGTAAGCTGTAACGAGCATTATATCACAAGTTTATTGAGTATTTTGCAAATTGAGATGTTAAGTTGTGGAATTGTATGTTTTATGAATGATCTCATGATTCTCTGTCAAATCTATAATTGGACATGTGCTAAGTGTTGTAACATGTTTAATATACGGTATATAAATTCTCTGTTGATCATTGGATTGGAATAAAAATGGTTAGAATTGAAAATGGTATGTGAAGATGCAAGGCAAGGCATTCAATTGTGTGTTTTGATGAAGACAAGTCACAAGTCAATATGGCAATCCTACAACAACAATTTATCAAGGACTAGTTTTATCACTTTCTCATATATGTGTATTGTAATTGTTTTTTTTTTTCTTATATGAGTGTGGGTGGTAGAATTAGGATTAGAAATCTCAATTGAAATTAAAGAATTGATTATGTTTAGAATTGAGATTGCATTGATAGAGAAAAATGGCTCAAGATCTTTTCTAAATAAATAGGTGAGAAATGATTTTAAAAAGAAAAGGCTTTTAGCAGTGTTTAATCGAGTATGAGTTAGATTAATCGAGTAGTACTCGATTAAGAAATCGTTTACTCGAGTAAAACTGTTATAGCTGAAAGTTTAAAAGGCTTTCATTTTAATTTTGGCAAAGGTTACGAACCTTATTTTTTCATACAGAATTTTTCACACATTCTTACAACTTTCTTGAGCAAAAACTCTCTGATTTTACATACTCTCTATCATGTTCATTTGAATCTCATTTTACAAACACAATTCATTCTTTTGGTTTCAATTTAGAGATTCATAGTTCTTTGAACATTTCTAGTTGAATTCATTTGTAACAAAGGGTTACACATTCAAGATTCAACAACAAGATTCAATTGTGACAAATTGAAGAAGAAAGAAGGTTGGAGCACTACCTTGGAGCAATCGGGGATTTCATTGCTTGAAGCTCATTCGAATCAAAAGCGACTTTTGATTGAGGAAGAACGAAGATTGAAATAAAGATTGGGTAGAGTTAATTGAATTGGTACTTCAATTAACAAAGGGTTAGGATCGAGTGTAAGAGAGGATTCTAACATTGGTGTATACTAATCTTTCATTTCATAGTGTAGCAAATCACCCAATCCAGAGAGGGTGGACTGGATGTAGCTCATCGTTTATGAGTGAACTAGGCTAAAATCACCGTGTTCTTCGTTCTTAAGCTTTTTCATATTTTCGTTATTAAAATCGATCAAAACGTAAAATCAATTTAGAATTAGAATTGGGGCTTTCAATTACGCAATCGTTATTATTTCATTAATTGATTTGTAATTGATTCTCTGTGTTTTGATTTCTTGATTCATTGATTTTTGTTGAAGAATCGTTTTGAATTGAATTCTGATTTTATGTGATTTAAAAGTGGTTAATCGAGTAATACTCGATTAAGTAAAAATCAACTTTCAGGAACACTCGAGTAAGTTGCAGGTTACTCGAGTAGATCAGTTAAAATTGACTAAATTGAACTGTTTTTTGATTCCTTTTCGAAAATCGTACATCGTGGTTTAACCATTCTATTCACCCCCCCTCTAGAAGGTTATTTTACTCGCTTGTTGGTTTCCAACAAGTGGTATCAGAGCTCGGTCGAATAAACCGAGTTTAAAGACTTTTTCGAAAAGATCCATTGGAAACCATGGGCTCTCAAAACCCTTTTGGAGGAGAAGGTGCTGCTATAAATCGTCCCCCACTATTTGGAGGTGAGGGATATGCTTACTGGAAAGTAAGGATGAAAATTTTTATACAAGCTATTGATGTTGAGATTTGGAAAGCAATCGAAAAAGGTCCACACATTCCTTATACCCTAGTTGAAGATGTTCAAATGTTAACTCCCGAGGAGAAGTGGACGGAGGATGATAAAAAGAAAATTCAACTTGATTATAAAGCTAAGAATATCATCACCTCCGCTTTGTCCTATGACGAGTTCTTTAGGGTCTCCCAATGCGCTAGTGCAAAGGAAATGTGGGACACTTTACAAGTGACTCACGAGGGAACTAGTGAAGTTAGGCGAGCTAGATTGAATATCTTGATGCGTGAATATGAGTTATTTCAAATGTTGCCTAATGAAAATATTAATGATATGCAAAAGAGATTTACTCATATTATTAATCACTTGCTTGCTCTTGGTAAGGCTTTCTTACCGGAAGAACTTATTAACAAAGTTTTGAGATGTTTGGATAGGAATTGGCAACCTAAGGTGACCGCCATAATTGAATCCAAAAATTTGGATACCATGGATCTCGCTACATTGTTTGGTAAGTTGCAAGAGCGTGAGATGGAGCTCGGACGCCTAAATTCAAATGAAGAATCCGACAAGAAGAAAAACGGTATCGCATTGAAGGTTTCATCAAAAATGGTTGATACTCAAAATGACTCTTCACAAGATGAAGATTCGGATTCCGACTTGGATGATGAGTCACTTGCATTCATGGTCAAGAACTTCAAAAAGTTTCTTAAGAAGAAAGGAAACACAAGAAGATTCAATTCAAAGGAAAGCAAGGAAACTCCACAAAGGTCAAAAACTCCTAGAGACAAGATAATATGTCATACTTGTGGGAAAGCGGGTCACATCAAGTATCATTGTCCCCAAAAGCCTAAGAAGTCCGATAATGATAAGAAGAAGTCCAACAATCATAAAGCTAAGAAGGCCTACATTGTTTGGGACGAACCCGAAGATGAGACTAATTCAAGTGCTTCGGATGAGGAAGAATCGGCGAACTTGTGTTTAATGGCTAAGGACGACATTGAAGCTTCCACTAGTGATACGTCTCTTGAGTAATCAAGCTCAAAGGAGGTACATTCTAAAACCAACTCTGATATGGATTCGGATAGTGAATCTTGCTCTTCCCCTTCATATGATGCACTTTATAATGCCTATGTTGATATGCAAGCCGAACTTAAAAAATTAGCTAAAATCAACATAGAGGCTAAGAAAGCCATTTTGAAGTACAATGAAAAGATTAAAGAAATGCAAACACATATTGATGAACTTGTACTTCAAAATGAGACTTTAGAACTCATTTACTCTAATGCATCATGTGATCATTGTGTTTCTAATGCTGTGATTTCCGATTGTGAAAGGTGCAAGACTTATGAAAATGAATTACATTATTTGAAAGAAAAACTTGCTACCTTTACAAAAGGAAAAAGGAATCTAAATGATTTGCTCTCTAGTCAACGAGACAATACAAATAGAACCGATTTGGGATACATCAAACCAAAGAAGAAGTCCTATAGAAAAGTTGGAAATTTTTCAAAGGTGAATTTTTCTAGAAAACCAACATGTTTCTATTGTGGCATCTTTGGTCATACTTCAAAATTTTGCAATATCAAAAATTATGGTGTTCCCAATAAGGAATTTATTTGGATTGTTAAGGGACAAAAACCAGAAATTAACCCACAAGGACCCAAAATTGTTTGGGTACCTAAGTCTTCCACTTAATTTGTTTTTGTAGGTGTGCCTTCGAACGAGAGATGATCGTTGGTATTTGGACAGCGGTTGTTCAAGGCACATGACGGGAGACAAGGGACATTTCATCGAATTTTCACCAAGAGATAAAGGTCATGTTACATATGGTGATAACAATCGTGGGAAAATCCTTGGTATAGGTAAAATTGGAAACTCATCCAATGTTGTAATTGATAATGTTTTGTATGTTGAAGGCTTAGAGCACAATCTACTTAGCATTAGTCAATTGTGTGATATTGGAAATAGTGTTAGTTTTACCTCTAACCATTGCATTATTAGAAGTGATTGTGATCATTCCATTAAATTTGTGGGAAATCGGTGCAATAACACTTACTTGATTGACTTAAATGATATTACTTCTTTGTTTTCAAAATGTTTTATAAATAAAGAGAATGATGTTTGGCTTTGGCATAGAAGAGTAGCTCATGTCCACTTAGGACAATTAAACAAGATTTTATCCAAGGACTTAGTGATTGGTCTTCCGAAGCTCAATTTTAAAATTGATGGAGTTTGCACCCCTTGTAAAAAGTGTAAACAAACGAAAACTAATTTTGCACCTAAAAAGGTGATGTCTACTACAAGGGTGTTGGAACTCATACATATGGATTTATTTGGTCCCTCTCAAACTATGAGCTTTGGAGGTAATTACTATGGACTTGTTATTGTGGATGACTACTCAAGTTTTACTTGGACTTTCTTTTTACCATCAAAAGATCAAACTTTTCCACGTTTTAAAGCCTTTGCCAAACTTGTTCAAAATAAAGTCAATCAAAGTATAGTGGCTATTAGAACCGATCATGGTGGTGAATTTGAAAATCATGCATTTGATAAATTTTGTGATAAGTTTGGTGTAGAACATCAATTTTCTGCTCCTAGAACTCCTCAACAAAACGGAGTTGTTGAGTGGAAGAATAGAGTGTTAGAAGAATTAGCAAGGACTATGTTGAGTGATAGTGAAGTTCCTAAATACTTTTGGGCCGATGCGGTAAGCACCGCTTGCCATGTGTTGAATAGAGTTATGATTAGGCCATCTCTTAAGAAAACCCCCTATGAGCTTTTCAAAGGCCGAAAGCCTAACATATCCTATTTTCATGTTTTTGGATGTAAATGTTTTGTTTTAAATAATGGAAAACAAGTTTTGGGAAAATTTGATCCAAAAGCGGATGAAGGGATATTCTTAGGTTATTCGACTCATAGTAAAGCATTTAGAGTGTTTAACAAGCGAACTTTGACTATTGAAGAATCAATAAATGTTGTACTTTTAATATTTCAGGTATTGATATATATGAAGAAGTACCACGTGATGACAATGAGAAAGAGAAGGAAATGGAAATACAAACTCATGGAGATATTGACAATTCAAATGGCAATGAACAAGCACATGAAGGACTACCTTTGGCATGGAAAACGAACCGGAATCATCCTTTGACAAATGTATTAGGTGATATAGCTAAGGGAGTGGTAACCCGAAGCTCTTTACGTAATATTTGTCATTTTGTTGCATTTCTTTCACAAGTAGAACCCAAAAATATTAATGAAGCCATCCAAGATGAAAATTGGGTTATGGCTATGCAAGAGGAGCTAAATCAATTTGAAAGGAATAGGGTTTGGGAACTTGTACCTAGACCCGATGATAGACCTATTATAGGAACTAGATGGGTTTATCGTAATAAGTTAGATGAGTTAGGTTTTATTGTTAGAAACAAAGCTAGGTTGGTAGCCCAAGGATATAGTCAAGAGGAAGGAATTGATTATGATGAGACTTATGCGCCCGTAGCACGTTTAGAAGCTATTAGACTTTTATTGGCATATGCATCTATCATGAATTTCAAATTATATCAAATGGATGTTAAGAGTGCTTTTCTTAACGGATTTATTCAAGAGGAGGTGTATGTATCTCAACTGCCGGGTTTTGAAAATCATGAATTTCCTAACTATGTTTTCAAATTAAAAAAGGCTCTTTATGGTCTCAAACAAGCTCCTAGAGCTTGGTATGATCGCTTGAGTACATTTTTAATAAATAAAGGATTTAAGAGAGGCGCGGTTGATAATACCCTTTTCATTGAAAAGTCCGGGAAGGACATCCTATTAGTTCAAATTTATGTAGATGATATAATATTTGGTGCTACTAATGAATTGCTTTGTAAGAAATTTTCAGATCTTATGCAAAGCGAATTCGAGATGTCGATGATGGGCGAATTAACATTCTTCCTTGGTCTTCAAATAAAGCAAATGGACGCCGGAATCTATATACATCAAACAAAGTACTGCAAGGAACTCTTAAAGCGTTTTGGTATGGTTTCTTGCAAGCATGCGTCCACACCAATGAGTGCTACATGCTACATGGATAAGGACGAAAGTTGCAAATCGATAGAGGTAACAAAGTATAGAAGAATGATTGGTAGTCTTTTATACTTAAGTGCATCGCGTCCTGACATCATGTTTAGCGTTTGTATGTGTGCACGTTATCAATCTAATCCAAAAGAATCGCATTTAACTTCGGTTAAAAGAATCATGAAATATTTAAAAGGAACAATGAATACCGGACTTTGGTATCCTAGGGATGCATTTTTAAATTTAGTAGGGTATTCGGATTCCGATTTCGCCGGTTGCAAAGTAGATAGAAAGAGTACAAGTGGTACTTGTCACTTGATAGGTAACTCCCTTGTCTCTTGGTTTTCCAAAAAGCAAAATTGTGTTGCTTTGTCGACAACAGAAGCCGAATACATAGCGGCGGGTAGTTGTTGTGCACAAATACTTTGGATGAAACAACAATTACTTGATTTTGGTGTATCTTTGTCAAAAATACCAATTCGTTGTGATAACACTTCCGCTATTAATCTTACTAAAAACCCGGTACTTCATTCTCGAACAAAGCATATTGAAATAAGGCATCATTTTATTAGAGATCATATTCAAAAAGGAGATTGTGTGATTGAGTTTGTTTCAACTACAAATCAACTAGCCGATATTTTTACAAAACCACTTCCTAGAGATACCTTTTATTATATTAGAAGGGAGCTAGGAATTTTGGATGAATCAACCATTGGTTAGTTGTATTTGCATTTTTTTATCAAATCAATCTCACTATCAATGCCTATTTCTTTGTGATTTGTTTTGAGTTATTATGTTTTTGAACTTTAAAATCATGATTCTATTGGTCTTGGTTATGAGTGTTTTCTATTGTGATTATATTGATATAATGAATTGGTGTTATGCTTATTTGCTTATTTGATTAGTTGTTACTTGTGCAAAATGTGTTCATACATTGCTTATGATGTGAATATATGTTTTGGATATGTATACCATGAGTTGTGTATCAATAACTGCATTAAAACTGCATTTTTAAATAATTTAATCGATTACAGTGTTCTTTACTCGAGTATGACAAAATAATCTTTCTGGAACACTCGATTAAATTGCAGTGTACTCGATTAAGTGTCATTTTTACACATGCTCTACTCAATTAAGTTGCAGTTTACTCGATTAATAATCGATTAAACGACTATTTACTCGAGTAGATAGTGCAAAAATTGACAGATATTAAACACGTTTTTCTGCTCTTTTTTGTTCATTCTTCTCTCTCAAAAACACGAACTTCCTCTCTTTTCCACACGGTTTCTTCAAATTTCACTCACTTTTACTTGATTTCTTTCAATTTCCTTCAATATTCTTCATCTCACATTCATTCTACACTCTCATATAATCAATTTCACACCTCATCACTCAATTTCAAAAACCCCCAAATTCCAAAAACCCTAAGAGCATCTATGGCACCTCCATCCACTTCGACTGGACGACGCAAGAAGCAAAGAGTAAACTTGGATTTGTATTCTCAATACTATTCTAAGGAGGTTCGCAAGCAAAGGGAAGCCAGATTTTTGCGAAGGGATTTTGGACACATTCGCTTCATGAATGTGAAGTGGCTCTTACATCAAAGGTTTGAGTGTTCTAATCTTTTTATTGAACAAGGCTTGCAAAAGTTTCTAGGTTTTCATTGTGATATCTATCCTAGATTAGTCAGAAAATTTTATGCAAACCTTAAGTATGATGAAGGAAGGTATAGGTCAGTGGTTAAAGGGAAATTACTGAAAATTACTCCACAGGACTTGCATGACTTGTTTGGTTTGAGTATGGAAGGCACATTCTTTAATGATCCGAATAGTGAAATTTTGAATGACTGTGATGTTACTACTGTGTTTTCTCAATCTGTGCGGGCTGGTTTTACATGGTCAAAGGGTACTAAACATGCAGGGATTCTGACTCCGGACAGCAGGCTTTTATTGTATGTTATTTCGTATATTTTGATGCCCAAAACTAACCAGAATTATGCTCAAGCGATTAATGATGAAATGCGTATTTTTTATGCATTGAGAGAGCATATTCCTATCAATTGGTCTAAGGTTGTGCTTGATAGGATGGTTATAGCTGCTGGTTCTGTTGGTTCAGCCACTCTTCCTTACTCTATGATTGTGACAAAACTTTTGCAACATTATGGTGTGGAAGTTGATGATGAAGAGGAAGAGACACCAATTACTGAACAACATTGCATCAATTCTGCATTATTGCATGGTTTAGGCCTAGATGAGTATCCCACTGATAAGAATTGGATGTGGAAAATTGACATTCAGAAAATAGAGGCACAGAAGAAAGCTGAGGACGAAATGGCTAGGAAAATGGGTGCTGGTCCTTCTAATGCACCACCGGATCCTACATTCAATGTTGATGATTTCATGAATGTTCCTCCAGCTGGTCAAGAGCAACCTCACCCTCCGCCACATGCTGGTTTTGATTATCGTGCTCTTCATGATAGTCTCTCTGGCCAGATAGATGAGCGTTTTGCACAAATGGAGCAAAGGCAATATGCTATTGAGGAGCGTCAACAGCGGTTGATTCAGCAAGGCTTTGACAATTTGGCTATTCGTTAGCAGGCTATGGAGGATCGCTTTTTCGGTGCTCTTGGGAGAATGTTTCCACAACCACCACCACCACATCAGTGATATCATGCATTGCATTCTATTGTGTTGCATCTTATCTTTAGTTTTATCATGTTTTGTTGATTATGTCTCAGACTTTGGTTTATGGGTTATGTTTCTCTGGTTTATGGTTTATTTGGTTCGTTGTCAAGTCCGGTTTGTGGACTTCGTTTCTATGTTTAGAACTATGTTTGTTTTATGTGTGTTTGGGTACTGGATTATGGATTATGGCACTTTTTATGTGGTTTAAGTGCTTGTGCGTTTATACCCTTACATATCTTTTATATAGTTTGAAATATGGTTCTTGTGTGTTTCTAATTCTCACCTTTGGCATGGTTTATTGTTATATTTTGATTAATGCCAAAAGGGGGAGAAAGGTTGGAATTGTTGTTTTTGTAGGTTGATTACACTTTTCCTAAGTGTGCATACATTTAGGGGGAGTATGGAGATATTGTTTGTCATTCATCAAAAAGGGGGAGATTGAAGATGCAAGGCAAGGCATTCAATTGTGTGTTTTGATGAAGACAACTCACAAGTCAATATGGCAATCCTACAACAACAATTTATCAAGGACTAGTTTTATCACTTTCTCATATATGTGTATTGTAATTGTTTTTTTTTTCTTATATGAGTGTGGGTGGTAGAATTAGGATTAGAAATCTCAATTGAAATTAAAGAATTGATTATGTTTAGAATTGAGATTGCATTGATAGAGAAAAATGGCTCAAGATCTTTTCTAAATAAATAGGTGAAAAATGATTTTTAAAAGAAAAGGCTTTTAGCAGTGTTTAATCGAGTATGAGTTAGATTAATCGAGTAGTACTCGATTAAGAAATCGTTTACTCGAGTAAAACTGTTATAGCTGAAAGTTTAAAAGGCTTTCATTTTCATTTTGGCAAAGGTTACGAACCTTATTTTTTCATACAGCATTTTTCACACATTCTTACAACTTTCTTGAGCAAAAACTCTCTGATTTTACATACTCTCTATCATGTTCATTTGAATCTCATTTTACAAACACAATTCATTCTTTTGGTTTCAATTTAGAGATTCATAGTTCTTTGAACATTTCTAGTTGAATTCATTTGTAACAAAGGGTTACACATTCAAGATTCAAAAACAAGATTCAATTGTGACAAATTGAAGAAGAAAGAAGGTTGGAGCACTACCTTGGAGCAATCGGGGATTTCATTGCTTGAAGCTCATTCGAATCAAAAGCGACTTTTGATTGAGGAAGAACGAAGATTGAAATAAAGATTGGGTAGAGTTAATTGAATTGGTACTTCAATTAACAAAGGGTTAGGATCGAGTGTAAGAGAGGATTCTAACATTGGTGTATACTAATCTTTCATTTCATAGTGTAGCAAATCACCCAATCCAGAGAGGGTGAACTGGATGTAGCTCATCGTTTATGAGTGAACCAGGCTAAAATCACCGTGTTCTTCGTTCTTAAGCTTTTTCATATTTTCGTTATTAAAATCGATCAAAACGTAAAATCAATTTAGAATTAGAATTGGGGCTTTCAATACGCAATCGTTATTATTTCATTAATTGATTTGTAATTGATTCTCTGTGTTTTGATTTCTTGATTCATTGATTTTTGTTGAAGAATCGTTTTGAATTGAATTATGATTTTCTGTGATTTAACAGTGGTTAATCGAGTAATACTCGATTAAGTAAAAATCAACTTTCAAGAATACTCGAGTAAGTTGCAGGTTACTCGAGTAGATCAGTTAAAATTGACTAAATTGAACTGTTTTTTGATTCTTTTCGAAAATCGTACATCGTGGTTTAACCATTCTATTCACCCCCCTCTAGAAGGTTATTTTACTCGCTTGTTGGTTTCCAACAGTATGTTAAAACCAAGATTTCAGTCTGTTCTGCAAGAAAAGACTCGAGTACTTGGCTAGTTACTCGAGTAATTTTTTGATAAAACAGTGTATTTTGTGCAAGAACACTCGAGTACCAGGCCCAGAACTCGAGTATCGGGTGATGCATGGGGACATGTTAAGGTAAACCACTCGAGAAATGCAGGGGTCATTCGAGTGTTCTGGAAATGGATGAAGAACACTCGAGTACTCATGAACTACTCGAGTATTTTGATAGATTTGAAACTCAAATCCCCAGAAAAACATGAACACTCGAGTATTCCGAAGAACACTCGAGTAATCTGGAAATAGTTGAAGAACACTCGAGTCTTCTGAAGAACACTCGAGTAGTTTGCCCAGAATCCTAAAAACACCATTTTTAATTCTGAATCATTTGATTAATAATTGAATAACAATAATCCAAGGGATCTGGACTTAAAAGAAATTGATTAATATAAGTATATCGTTTGCATGATGAGACGTTGCTCGGGTGGCACGTTATATATATTTACCAATTTCCTTTATGCTTAAAAATAATGCATTCATTCTGGAGTTTGGATGATAGATCGTTTATCATGTTTTGGTAACATGAGGAGGGCCTCTGGGAGTGCCAAATTGACAGCTCGCTTGATGACACGTTGACGACGTGGTCGGCATAGTGAGATGCTGATATGGTTATACCGTTTGGATGACGGGCCATTTGGATGACGGTACGTTGCTCGGGTGGCACGTTATAACTATGCTCGGGTGGCATGGATTCCAAGCTTGTCGTGTACATTCTTGGTGAATGTACGAATGTTGTACACCTAGGAGTACAACGCACTGGTGAGTGCTGGACGGAGTAAAGGATGGACGTCAGAGAGTATCATAGAATGATGGAGATAGGCTTGAGAGCTAAGTTCATACATCATGCCACTCATTTAATCTAAAGCTGTTAAATGAAACAAGTGTGAGCATCTTTCTTGCATTCAATATATGCTAATTGCTAAATGTGACTGTTGCTGCATATACATATCATTCACATTGTACATATATTTATACTCTATTGATTATGTGTATAGAATTGCTTACCCCTATGCCCTTGTAGGTGATGTCGCGTTACATCGCTTGCATCGAGATCTGGCCACTTCCTAGTGGCACATGGATCTACGAGGACCATCGTGCGGTGTTTGAGGGGGAGGTAGAGGTCACCTTCTACCACCCGAACCCGCTGATTCGATTCCGTCCTCGTAGGTTTAGGATTCCCATCATATACACTATGCACGTACCACCTTTTTACACATATCATGGACCACCTCCCACACGACCAGCTCGCTCTTATCATAGTTTTCGCTTTCGACATACCCGCTCACACCCATTTTCTTCTAGAGTCGTCCGCGAGGATACTCCCCCTTCTGATCCGAGGAGCCCAGTTAGGGTCACACCATCTCCCGACCCTATACCCAGTGGTAGGGTACGCTCTCCATCGGATGAGATCGAGGAGGATCCCGTGGAGGACGAGGGCGGAGGCGAGCCTGTCGTTCATTCTACCGGGAGTCAGTGGAGGGACGATGATCCCTAGGTATGTGCATATGGTACATGATGAGGATCAGGGGATCCGGTGTGGGGATGCCGTGGAGGAGATACTGCTGCCGTTGCTGTTGATGATGATGTTTTCTGTTGCTACTTGGAGACTGCTACTACTACCACCACTACTACTTGTAACATCCCAAATTTAATCCCAAGTATAATCTATGTTGGGATGGTCTTAGGGTAGAAGAAATGGAGATATAAGTTAGAATCTAGCCAAAAATACATGTAGAACTAGGGTTAAAAACATAGAACCTTAGGAAATTTAAAATAAAAGATTTACAACTCTAAACACAAATTCCACCGTTGGATGTGAAGATTTGTATGTGGGGAAGCTTGCCTTAAAATTTGAGGAAGATGCAACGGGTAACGAAGAAGTTATGGCCTTCCAAAGTCTGGATGCTGCAAAATTATGCAGCTTAATCGATTAAACTGAAATTTAATCGATTAAGGTCTGCCGAGGGAAAAAATTTAATCGATTAGTAATCGATTAAATGTTGTGCCTGATGAAAAAAATAAAGGCAAATCACACGTTCTTTCCCCTTCCAAATTCGAATCTCTCTCTTTCTCTCCCCTAGGGTTCCATTCTCTATCATCAAATCCACCAAGAGCAAGTGGGATTTCTTCATTCTATCAACAAATTTTATCCTTCTCCACTTCAAGTAAGTGTTTAATGCCATGAATATCCTTTCTTTCTCTCAAATTCGTACTCCCCTTTCTCTCTCCTCTATCCATGGTGGTTTTCAAATTCTAAGCCATGAAGCTCTACTTTTTCTCAAGCTTTGGCATGAACCATGGCATAAATGATGATCTTTTCCTTTTATGGCTCTATTTTAGGTTCTATTCTCATCTTTTGGTTGTTGGCTTTTTGGTGGAAAAGCTCAAGTGTAGAGCAAGCAAAATCTCCTTATCCTTAAGTGTTTGAGGTAAGGGGGTGGATATTGTGAGCATTGCCTTGTTCTAGGGAGTTGGTTCTAATTAGTATATAATGATTTGTTAGGGTTATGTGTTAGGGGAGAAAATTAGATTATAAAACCCTAGGTTATTGAATATAAAATTCTAATAAATTAAATATGCATGATGATTGGATGTTAAGAGTAGGAAAAGGAAACCCAATAATATGAGAATGAATTATTTAATAAATGAAACTTGGATAATGATTATAATGAAGTATGAGGGGATTTTGGTAACATGATAGTGAAGTGGCCGTAAATGACTTCTATGATAATTGATTTTAATTGTCAAGTTTTGTATAAAATGATAAATGATTGATGTTGCAAATATATGTAGGTATTATGGAGTAAATTGATATAGAAAGAAAATGGAATGGAAACGATTATACGTGATGAATATCCGTATTTGCACCTAAATAAGCATCACTCCCAGAGTGTGCATCACGTTCCCAGAACGCATACGTTCCCAGAACGTATAAAAACCATACTTGGATAAATAAGCATCACTCCCAGAGTGTGCATCACGTTCCCAGAACGCATACGTTCCCAGAACGTATAAAAACCAGGTCCCGGACACTGGCCACATATCTATAATGTGTCATCCAGTAGGTTGCTTATCAAAGTGTTCCCAGAACACCAACATACGTTCCCAGAACGTATAAAACCAGGTCCCAGACACTGGCCACATATCTATAATGTGTCATCAAGTAGGTTATAATTTGGTACTCCCGGAGTACCCTCCTCATATTCCCAGAATATGATAAACGTTCCTACCAACCAAACTTCCATTCTATATGAATGCACAATCATCAAGGTTGGTTTTTATGTTTAATTCCATTATTAAACCAACGTGTTCCCAGAACACTCATATACGTTCCCAGAACGTACCGCAAACCATACTTGGAATAAAATCAAGCACCACTCCCAGAGTGTGCATCACGTTCCTAGAACGTGTCCAAGAAACCATGTCCCAGACAATGGCCACATTCCCAGAATATGTCATCAAGTTGGTTGCATTAGTTTACTACTCCTAGAGTACGGGGTCGAGTACCCAAACATCACAAACTATCCTTGCCAACCTATTTCATTACCTTTCTCTATGCATGCCTTGCATACATAACTACTAAGGTTCATCTTTCCATTAATTACTGTGATTTAGAAATATTCCAATTTCTCTTTTGAATGATTTATTTGAGGTATAACCTTTGGCATAAAATTCCCCTTTGAATTTTTCTCAAAACATGCCTTTTTAAACTTAGATTGAGTAATACAACTTCAATGGTATTTAAAAACTTAACTTTTTATTTTTCAGATTCAGGTACTAACCGGTTACAGTTTCAGGCTAACCGGTTAGAATTACAAACCTGAACTGTTTACCATTGCAATTCAGAAAAACCCTTTTTCTTGAATTCTCTACCCAATCCAAAACACCTTTAACATTGTTTTATACCTCAAAAGCCATTGTTTGCATCATTCAAAATTCCAAATCGCATTTCATTCTCCCAATGAACATAATTTCCTCTTGAAATTATTTCATTAACTTAAGGCATTAACTTTAATCTTTCAAGTCTGAACCTTGGCATTATAATAACTCATATTCAGATCATGTATACTGAAATTAAAGCTTAGATTTGAGCAGAGACCATTAAGATTTCAGGACTGATTAATAAACTAATTCTCTTTGAAAATCTGCAGTGTCTAACCGGTTACGAATATCGTGTAACCGGTTATATTATGCAGTCAGTCCATTAAAACAAGAGTTTTAACAACTCAATTTCTTCCTTTCTAAAATCTAACCCAAACTCAATATGCACAAAGTTCATATGCCTTAAAACAAACATGTTTACACCCAGAAACACATTCATATTGCATGCATCAAGTTTATGGTATCAAATTGCATGAAAATTCACATAAACACAATTTAATACGACAAAACATAGATTAAGCACTTAAACTCAGAATTAAGCATCGACATAGCTTGCATGCATCCAGATAACATTGCTCAAAACAACAATTGAGCTCAAATTGGCCTCCAAGCCATTTAACCATTTCAACTTATGCCCTTTGAGTCTCTTGGTGACTCATCCTATATTCTACCACAATTTATTCTCATTCTAGTAAATAGTAAGCTTCCCCCTTACCTTAGGTTCGTGCTTGATGAATCTAATCACTGGAATTTGCCAGATCTCCCCAGAACCCACAATCTCCATTTTCAGTCCCCAAACATGTTTGACAGGGTCCAAAAGCCAGAAGATTTGACATAGCAATTGGCCAAAGAAATTGGGGAAAATAGTTAGAATTCAAAGTGGGTAACATGAACTAGAGAATCAAAGAGGTTTGAGACTTAAAGGTTAACTATGCTTACCAAAATCGAATCTGGAATTCAGCTTCCAGAACCAGAACAACATAGAACTCAGACTCAAAATCTTAGCTTCCAAGCTTGATTCCTCCACCCACACGAACACTCAACTTACAAGGTGTAAATCAGTGGAAAGCTCTTGATTTAAGCTTTCCAGAAAGGTGTGTTTCACTCTCTAACTCTCAAAGAAGAAGACGAATTGCTCAGAACAAATTTGGAACCCTAATTACCCTTCTTCAACAAGAATTGCAGCAATCAACCCTTGATTCTTCAGCAATTCCACTATTTATAGACAAATTAAGATAGCATGCAAGGCAACACGCGTCTCCCACCATGAATCGAGTGGGATTCGTGGCGAATTCTGGGTTAAAACGCGTGATTACTCATCAAACGCACTAACCCTGTTTTCTGAGTTCATCGTGTAACCGGTTACAAAGCCCCTCTAACCGGTTACATACTGGTAAAATTCAAAAATTAATAATTTAATTACTCTTTCTTCAAAAACCTTTTTAATATTGCAATTAGGTCCCAACCCAAGGACTAAATTGCAATATTCATATTTTTGTACAAAATAACCATATAAAAATATATCTCATATTTTTATAATAAAAACACATAATGTACAAAAACTAAAACCTTAAAAATTCAATTATAAAATAATTGTTATAATTAATTTCTTGGTTATTTGGGAAACGAAAATTAGTGGTGTTACATTATGAAGGTTGTCAATATTAGGAACCAATGAGAAAAAATTCAACGAAGCTTAATTTATAAGAAAATTTACTTCCACTAGGTTATAAAATAAAAGTTTTTATGTTAATAGATCATTTAAATAACCTCCTTAAAATAACACCTCTACTTCCTTTTTTTTTTAAATAAAAACCAACTTAAGTAGCTTATAAGCTAACTAATCGGCTTATTAAAGACTCTTTGTGGCT
This sequence comes from Crotalaria pallida, assembly GCA_037953625.1. Taxonomy (NCBI): domain Eukaryota; kingdom Viridiplantae; phylum Streptophyta; class Magnoliopsida; order Fabales; family Fabaceae; genus Crotalaria; species Crotalaria pallida. The sequence continues at coordinate 35,290,235 of CM075653.1, forward strand.
AATAAAATTAAACTTTTTTATAAAGTTTACACTTATATATATATATATATATATATATATCAGTTAATAACATATTTAATCAAAAAATATTTCTTATTCAATAAGGTAAATCACAGTCGTAACTTTCAACTCCTAACTTTGAGATTCATCTAAACAGAGCCTTAACTAATAATTATCTTGATAAAATAAAATAGTTTTATAATATTGTTCTCGTTTAGAATATTTCCATGGCATGGGAAGCAAAATGCTAGATCACCAAGAAATAAAATTATTTTCATGGTGGTAGAATTAGCTAATCAAAAAATTACTCAATACATTATTTGTAAATAAAGCTCAAATGTTACATTGTATAAACAAGTATAATATGATATTTAAAAAACTCATTAAGTATATAGTGATAAGATTTTATCACTATTATCACTATTGTATCAAAATTTATATCATGAGTAAATACAATTTAAATCTAAAAAATGAAAGTGATGACCATCATTTTATATAATACCTAAAAAAATTAAAATAAAAGCACTCATATTAATATAAAACTATAAATATAAATTAAGAAAAGTTCATACAAACATCTTAAACTTTATGCCATTCGCAAATATGCACCATAGACTAATTTTTGTGCTAATTTGTCTTTATAATATAATTATTAAGGACTAATTCGAAAAAATCAAAAATATCTACACACAGTACTATAAAGTCTATCCCATTCATTTTCCTCTTCTTTGCCGTCATGGGCTTCTCTAAAACACCCCAATTTTCTCCAAACTTAATTTGGTTAAATAAGGAACTTCATGCAATGTTTATGTGCTTGGAGTGAATCATTGAAATTATGATTGAATCATGAGTTTCAAGTTGATATTTTTAGTCAAATTAAAATAAGTTTTGGTTTGTGGAGTTTTGTTACGAAAAACTATAGTTCCCTTTTAAAGATGCAAAACTTTATTTTTAAGCCTTTATGTAGGTATGAGAGCCGTAAAAAATATTTTGATCTCATTTGTATCATATTAGATGTCTTATAACCATTCTTGAATATTTTCATAATATTTGGAGAAATTTTTGAATATATTTATAGTTTGTAATCACTTAAAGCTAGCATCACTTAACATCATATTTTTGGTGTTTTAAATTAGTTTTTCGAATTTCATTTTAAATATGGGCTTGTGATCAAGGAAAACTATTCAACATATGGTTTTGAGACATTTTAAGTAGAAAATTAAATTTTACTAGCACATAAGTTATAAAAAAGTTCTATGAATTTGAATTTAACTAATTTTTTTTGTTTTTAATTCAAATAGAACGATTCACGAAATGATATTTTGGTAACTTAGTTTGCTCTATCCTAATTTTATCTTTAAAGACTAACTGCCTCCAAAAGAGTGATTTGGATTTCCATCAAATTTGAAATGATGTTGATGTTAGAATAATTTCATTCTCATGAAAATCCCAATTCCCACATTGCTCATCCCATGTTAACCATAATCCTTTATATTCTATTATTTGTATTACTCAAGCAAAAATCTAATTGGGGTTTTTGTTGCGGTCATGTTGAGCCCAATAGCCACATGTGCTAGCACGTGCCCCACCGTCATTAATTTGTTCTTTCCTATGGGGTAAAGGGTGGACGGATCCTTTTTTTTACCACATTTTTAGCGCATATCCATTATAGATTAATGGCGCCATAATTTAGTCATTTCTAGGTTAATGAACTAGTTGTTTTTGGGTTAATGGTTGAAATGATTTCCTGGGTTAATGAGCCATAACTTTTGTGGCTGCTGCAAATGTTATGGTTGTGGCAATGAAATGCAATCATTTTTAGACTTATATATACACAGAAAACGAAAACAGGTAGCCTTTCTTCTTCCTTTCCTTCCTTCCATTAGCAACTTAACCCTGTGAGATTCAAAGTTCCTTACTTTGAGTGCACAAGTTAGAGTACTATTGTGCTAACCTTGGGAGGTAGAGTGGTTGATATAGTTGTATCATGGTACGCAGTAAACAATTGTTTTTAAAGCACAGAATTTTACCATGACACAACCATCGTCAACATATTCGATTTATAACAATTGTCATTGTTATATGTATTTCTTTTGTTTTTCTTATTGTATGGAAGTATGAATATTTGTAGTTGGTTATTTACTTTAGAATATAGCTTATATATGAAGTTTATTATGACATTTTGAATCTCCTAATTATTGTTGTTGTTGGCTAAATTTTATAGGGTCACATGGGAAAGGTTTTTGACTTGATTTGTTATAATGAGACACATTATGAGTAGTTATGAGAAAGAGAATTTTGTTGATTTTAAATGAGTAGATACTTGAAGAGGAAAACATTTCCTTGATGTTTATTGGCAGAACCGAATTTACATAGAGAAAAGGTGCAGGAAAGCGTAGATTTGTTTATTTAAGGTGATTAATTCTTATGTTTGTTGTTATTAGTTTTCTTTAATTATGAACGTGTTTATAAATTATAATGAAAAATTCCCCCTTGATTTAATTACGCAAACCGATTTAAGATAATGGTAACAGGGAGAAAGCATTTGTATTTTGTTTACTTGGAATGAAGGTTAAGATTGAAGAGAAAATGTTGGTTTTGGAATTGTGTTCATGAAAGTGAAGTTTGTAGAGAAAACCGATTTTGGACCATAAGGAAGCTAAGAAAAGTGTTTTATTTATTGATTGTTTTTTATAAATTATGATGACCGTAAAAAATATATTGCGTAAAAACTAAAGGTATAATAAGATAGTGTTTGGACTGATATGGAATTATGTTAGACAGATTCTTCTGTTTTGGTTAAAATCCAACTTTCTCATTCATTCACAAGTGGGATACATAAAAATAAAATCATTTTCATTTATCTAATTTTTTTCTTCTTCTAATTTAATACCAACTCTGTAGAATAAATCACAATTGTAATTGAGGCACTCAAAAATGCAACACTAGCTAAGAAATTTAATAAAAGGTGCATTAGATGGTGAGAATAAGATAAGTCATTAACTTACTTTAATAACCACATTGCTGATAACATTGGGGATTGCAAAAGACATTGTAGAATTTGCATGTCTTTTTGCAATCTTCAAAACATTGTTCCTTCGGAGACAAATCAGCCTCAACAATTGGTAAGAAGAAAGGTATAGCAACTACAAGGCACACAACCAAAAACAGAACACATTTATTTGCCATTTCCTTTGTCCTTTCTTGTTGGTGGTGTTTTTATTTTCTCTCTTCCTTCTCTCAAGTTTGAATTACAATCTCACTTCTATTTAAGATATATAATTGGTTGTTTGATGACTCATTAACACATCATGTCAACGTTTGGTTGTGGGGTTCTTGTTCAATGTTTTAATTTTAACATAAAAGAAATAGAAATGTCTAAATGTGTCTTCACAACATAAGCTTTCGTTTGTTTGCTAAAAAAAAAGATAAGCCATTATCGGGCTATAAAAAGCAAAGTTGATAATAAATATAATGAAGACAAAACAAAGTCATATGTACTCTCATATAATTATGACCGTTGTGTCTTTAATTTCTTTTTCTCTTGTTATTTCAATCTTATCAATTAATTTTTTTTAAAGAAATTTAAAAAACTTTATGTAACACCTCGATTTTGTTTCCCAAAAATATTGCATTTTATTCATTAAAATATTAGTAAAAATAAGGGTCAATTTTTTTAGTACACAATTGTATACACGTACTTTTCTTGGTTCATTTTTTTTATTTCCAAAATCCATTAACTTTAACTATTCACAAAAGATTGCATTGTTCGGCTTGTCAAAAGAATAATTAACACTGCCATACACAAAATCGAGTTGTTACGAAACACATTACACATCCACCGAACCACACCAAATTACTTACTTTGCATTTTAACATTGCCACATAAAATCCACACGTACTTCATAATTACATAAGTCTCTAAAGGCAGTTAATAAATCAACATAAAAGAGTTGTGGACACCAAGTCCCAAAATACACCAAAAGATAAGGGTAATTACATCATTACATATCGAGAGCATGACTCTCCTCAGTTGAGACAAGACCCAAACAAAAATAAAAAAACCCTAGCCACAACACCCACGAGACTCCCTAAGCTGCCGGCTAATCCTCATCATCCTCCGGTGCTATTTCCTCCTCCTCGGTCTTCACATCCGCAGGCGTGCAGGCTGCAAACCACGTGCGTAGTAAGTCCGAGGGCTATCATCCATGTAGTCTCTTAGGGTAACGCGACCAATGTGCAAGTCGATCCTTGCACCTCTCAACCTGTGCTCCGGGTCATTGATCTCCAACCGAGTCGGGCCTCTCTAGATCCAGCCCTCAGGGGTAGCTTCCCACGCTCCCCCCCGCTAGAAAGCAGGCTTAAATACCAAAATGGTGCCTATAATTGTTGCTCATTTTGAAATTGGTCCCTATAAAAATTTTTCTTTGGTTTTGGTCCCTAACATTATTTATTATTTTGGTTTTAGTCCCCCGCATTTAAATTGGATGGAAATCGTTAACATGGCCTAACGGAATGGTCGTCAAGAGGCTGTTACTGCTGGGAATGGTGGTCAAGAGGCTGCTACTACTAGCCACTAGGAATGATCATCCGTCTACACAACCTGCACAGTCATGTAGAAAGAGGACTTTATCAATTGATCTAGCCCCCTTTCTACATGACTGTACAAGTTGTGCAGATGGTTGCTCGTTCCCAATAGCAACAGCCTCTTGACCACCATTCTGGTAGGCCACGTTAGTAATTTCCATCCAATTTAAACATGGGGGACTAAAACCAAAACAATAAATAATGTCAGGGACCAAAACCAAAACAATAAATAATGTCAAGGACCAAAACCAAAGAAATTTTTTTATAGGGACTAATTTCAAAATGAGCAACAATTATAGGGACCATTTTGATATTTAAGCCCTAGAATGCATGATCATCATCCTCATTATCAGATAAATAATTCATTGATCTCACATCATCAAGCTTATTAAAAGTTCACTGCCATCAATCCCAGCACCACACTATTAATCATTATGAGTAATTAACTTTGTTGCTGTACTTTATTATGTCTTATTGGAATTCTCATCACCAATGATGTCAGGGATATTTTAAATCATCACTGGGATAATTATCTAATCGGCACTCATGTCTACATCTCCTCCATATCCTCCCAAACCTAGTCGGAAGCAAACGGGACGTTCAGGAATATTAACCCACGCCGGTCAAACAGTCGAGAAAATCCAAAAGCATATAATATACTTGTCAAGACCACAACCATACAGGTCCGTCATTAAGACAATTAATATTTTACGTGATACCGGAAGGGCCCAACAACAAATAGATCTGCCTACCTTGTTTAAGTTCTCTCTCACCGCTTCAGATTTGATAAAGAGAGCGACAGTACTTTTCTAGTTCGCGTTGCAGAACATGCTACGATCCCTTGGGTCTTAAGTCCCGATCACATATAGTCTAGTTCTACCTAGAAAAGCACCCTAGGTTTCTTGACGAGTCACCGTCATTGTAACATCCCAAACTTTACTTATATTGTAATTTATGTTATGATGGTCTTAGGGTAGAAGAAGTGAGAGCAAGAGGGAGAAACTTAGCCAAATTAGCATGTAATCTTAGGTTTAAAACATAGGAACTTAGGAAATTAAAATAATAAGATTGGTAGCTCAAAAGATAAATTCCACCGTTGGATGTGAAGTAGGATATGCAAGGAAGCTTGTCTTAAAATTTGAGGAAGATCCAACAGGTAACGAAGAAGTTATGGCCATTCAAAGTCGGGGTGCTGAAAACGCTGCAACTTAATCGATTAAGCTGCAGCTTAATCGATTAAGTCCAGAATGTTGGAATCTTCATAATCGATTATTAATCGATTAAAGTGGGTCTGTGCAGAAAAAATTAAAAGTGTTCTCTCTTCTCTTTCTTGCCATATTCGAATCCCTCTCTCTCTTAGGGCACCAAACCTTCCATTTTCATTAATCAATCCTCAAGAGGATCACTCCAAGTCCATCCACAAGTCCTTCCTTGTTGCTCCAAGTAAGTGGTTGTTGATGTTGTTCTTCTCTTTCTCTCCTTAAGAATTCGAATTTCTCTCTCCCTTCCTCTCATGGAGCTTTAGGCATCAACATAGAGAAACCATGAAGGGGGGTCACGAATTTCCCTCAATATTGTGGGTAAAAGCTTAATGTTTGTCTCTTTACTTTATGGATTTTAGGTTCCTCCCTCTCTATTGAGTTGTGGCATCTTCTCAAGTGTGCTCCAAGCACAAATTCTCCCTCTAATTCAAAGAGCTTGAGGTAAGGAGTGGGTTATAGTGAGTATTACCTTACTCTGGGGTTTAGTTTACAATATGCATATAATGGGTACTAAGAGTTATGTGTTAGTTTAGGTTGTTATAATATAGGGTAATAAATAACTAGAGCTTATGACATAGGAAAATTAATTAGATGATGATATGCTTTATTTTGAATATTTGGTACATAAGCATGTGACTTGGTGTTGTTTATAATTGAAGTGCTAATTTCGTTAAATGTTTGAGTTATGATTTTATTTTATAAACCAAGGCAAAGTATGGAAATTAAGTATGAATTAAGGATAATGGGGATGATATTAATAAAATGTTGATTTTGTGCTAATTAAATTATAAGATTTAATAGTGGTGATTTGATAATGCAAATGTGTTATGTTTTGACTAATTTTGAGTAATGTACTTGTTAAACAGTTAAGAGGTTTTCTGGAAAAATGGACTGGTTAATATGATTAAGAAGGAATGTTATTTATAAAGGATAAAAAGAAAAGTGGAAAAATATATACCCGGACGCAGTAAGACGTGAGTGCACAGGAGTGCAGACGCAGTAGGTCGTGACCAGGGGAGAATGAAAAATATATACCCGGACGCAGTAAGACGTGAGTGCACAGGGGTGCAGACGCAGTAGGTCGTGACCAGGGGAGAATGAAAAATTTATACCCGGACGCAGTAAGACGTGAGTGCACAGGGGTGCAGACGCAGTAGGTCGTGACCAGGGGAGAATGAAAAATATATACCCGGACGCAGTAAGACGTGAGTGCACAGGGGTGCAGACGCAGTAGGTCGTGACCAGGGGAGAATGAAAACATACCCGGACGCAGTAAGACGTGAGTGCACAGGAGTGCAGACGCAGTAGGTCGTGACCAGGGACAGATTAAAAAGAATTATGATATGATTAAAGTGGAAGGAATAAATGACTTTATGAAAATGATGTATAAGAATGAATAGGAAAGATTGACTTGAGAAACCAATGGAATACTTTGATAATTGAATTGTAAAACCAATGGATATGTTGACCATGAATTGTGTTATGCAGAGTTTTATTATATTGTTATCGAATTGTTAAATGTGTTTGGCTTAGTATAGCATTATGTCATATTTGGAAACTGTTTCCCCATTTTATGTGTAATGCTCACTCCTTACTATCTCCACAGGTACTGAGGTTTGAGCTTGCAATTCTATTGGCCGAGCAGGACTACACTACACCCCGTGGAGTGTTGTAAAATTAATTAGAAGAGAGAGTTGTTTATTATGTTAAAATTTAGTTTTCTTTTGATTTGTTATATTTCATTCGTGCAAGCCCTGAACATGTTTTATTGGATTAGCAGGGCATGAAAATTAAATTAGTATGTTTATAAATATTTTCTGAACTGTACTGGTTGACAGGTTTATAAAAGTTATTTTTGGGAAAGTCCGATAAACAAAGGAGACTCTGTCGGATTTCCGTTAAGATTTAAAACGAAATTTTCAAGTCCATATTTTTATAAAACTCATTTTAATTAAATATTTGTGAGGGTGTTACATTGTGGTATCAAAGCAGTTTACTCACCAAGCGAGTAACTTAGAGTTAGAATTAGAGTTTGTTTTAAGGTGTAGTGAGTATCATTGCTAGGTGATAATGGAGATTGTGCGGAGTATAGTATAGTGAGTGTTTAAGCTTTCTTGTATGTTTTTCTTTTAATTATTTGGGACGCGTGGTAAGCATTTGAAAACCTCTTTTAAGTTCATCTAAACTATGTGAAGCTTACCAAGCAAATCTGAAATTTTGTGGAAAACAATGAGTCAGATTTAGAAATGGATGAACGACGAGACTAAGGAAGCGATACCCCAACGGGCAAGAGCACTAAGTTGCTACCCCACCGGGAGGAAACGATCTTTAGTTTCGTGCCATGTAAACCAGTTCTAAATGTGACACACAAAACAAGGTTTCAACGTTTTAAAACTAATAGGTTGAGTGATTCGAACTTAAGTAAGACGAGAATGGTCTTATCACTAATATGATGCATGTTTGAGCCTGATCACCTCAAGCGTACATATATTGAGAGATATCATCATCCTGTCCTTTAGTTTCGGCGAGTATTTTGGGAATTTAAGAAGATCCCAAATTTAGGAGGATTAGAAGCCTAGTTAGCTGTAATAGTTACAAGAATTATGTGCATAGAATAGAAAATAGAAACTCCAAGATAGTACATAGTGTTAGTCTTAGGTCTAAGCAATTAGGTGCTTAAAATCCTAGGTGATTGCATAGAGCTAAGATGTATGTTGATGATAAGTGTATGTCATACTATGTGTTGTTACATGTTTACCTAAATGTTAGATTGTGAATTTGGATGATGCTTGCTTTCGTCTGAAAAAGTTAATGTTGAATTTGTTTTAAGAATAAAAACCATTTTGAAAACTTCTATATAAAATGATGGGAAAGATTGAACTTGTTTCGACACATAGCTATTTTGAAAAACTTCGTTCTGAAACAATGCCAACATCAAGAATCATTCTATTTCAATTATAAAAGTATTTAAGGAGAATTTCAATGTTTTGAATTGAACTAGAGTCATTCCCAATTGATGGTTAAGTCGCCTAACAAAATTTTTAGAAAGTAACAAGGAAAACAAAGGATTCCTAGGTAATCGAGCGGTGAATTCATTCTTTTGAACAAGCCACACGCCGATTAAATAGGAACTCCTTCCATGTGACTTTACTCAATTCGGAATGAAGCTTAGTTTCCAAACTCAAAGCCAAAGGGAATGGAACTATTTTAATTTATGAAGAAGCATCAAAGTAAACTTTCTAATCAACCACATATTCCCTTTCTCATTGAGTTTGCTAATCTTGAGTAATTTCATATTCCTTCATCTAAGTTTCCCCGAAATTAGATGAAGGTAACTTGTTTCGAAAAGATATGCTTCGATTTACAAAGATTGTTTTTGGAATTTAATCCGAGTTATTTGGCATGAACATGTCAAGGTTTTAAAGTGTAAAATAAATTTTCATGATTTCATCTTTTCCTAAGAATTGTACGTAAAACAAATCAAAATGTTTTTCCCTTAAGAAAAGAATTCGATTTTTCAAAAACCTTGATTCTATCTTCATACCACCACATCAATATTTTTCTAATACGCTACTTTTACTATATATATATATAAATGCATGAATGATCTTCTTGAAACTCCGCATCGACTTTCAAAATGTGTAAGTACTCTTTTAGTATGAGGGTTGTATTTATTGAACTTTAATCCCCATACTTGGTGATCACTTTTATCAAAGTTTTGGCATAGCATTTGAATGGTTTGATTATTTGAAACTTTGCTAAAGTGTGTGTAGATGTAAGCCTAACCTGAGGCTAGTCCAGGTAGATCATGGCTAGATTACGAAGAGCTAGAGTTTAAGTCATGATTGATGGTTGTAAACATGTGTTGATCTGAAATGTTGTTGAGCATGTTTGAATTTTGAATGATGTGTATGTAATAAATGCTTACTTGAATAATGAATGTGTTTGATTAGGACTTAAGAGTAGTACATAAGTTGTATGTACTTGGGTAGAGTAGGCTCAAATCCCTGTGGATGCTGTGGGATAGATAGGGTGTAGAAGTAGATTTGGGTTGTTCTGATTGCTTCGGTTGTTAAGTGTCAGTGCTGTTAGAGAACCTGACCACGATGTTACCATTGATGGATTTGAGATTGGGATAGGCACCTCAATCCTTTTATTTATTAATCGCTGATATCATTGGGAAACTTTAATTAGCACAAAACCAAACAGGCAATGAAGGAAGGAATTCACCTGAATAGTAGTATTCCCAACCCTTATTGTAAAATCCCTTGAGAAAATCCTGATGACCGTAGAAAACTATATCTAATCGTTGGGAGAATCTTACCTGATTCTTGAAACCCCAGACCAAGTAGAAGTCTTCCTAGTAGGACTCATGAAATAAGACACTGCCAATAGTGTAAAACCTTGAAAACCTTAGAGCATTTCGCCTCGAAAACTAACCAAATTAAACCATAACTTGTATTCTTCATTGAGCGCAAGATTCCAGCGGCATACTAATGCTAGAAGGTATACCGATTCCAAGTGGGGGAGTAGAACCAGAGAGAAGTGAGTGTCGTAGTTAGAAGACTATTTTGTCTGGGATGGTTCTCCATTTGAAGGAATTGAACGGAATTTCAGGGACGAAATTCCAATAAGTGGGGGAGAATTGTAACATCCCAAACTTTACTTATATTGTAATTTATGTTATGATGGTCTTAGGGTAGAAGAAGTGAGAGCAAGAGAGAGAAACTTAGCCAAATTAGCATGTAATCTTAGGTTTAAAACATAGGAACTTAGGAAATTAAAATAATAAGATTGGTAGCTCAAAAGATAAATTCCACCGTTGGATGTGAAGTAGGATATGCAAGGAATCTTTCCTTAATATTTGAGGAAGATCCAACGGGTAACGAAGAAGTTATGGCCATTCAAAGTCGGGGTGCTGAAAACGCTGCAACTTAATCGATTAAGCTGCAGCTTAATCGATTAAGTCCAGAATGTTGGAATCTTCATAATCGATTAAAGTGGGTCTGTGCAGAAAAAATTAAAAGTGTTCTCTCTTCTCTTTCTTGCCATATTCGAATCCCTCTCTCTCTTAGGGCACCAAACCTTCCATTTTCATTAATCAATCCTCAAGAGGATCACTCCAAGTCCATCCAAAGTCCTTCCTTGTTGCTCCAAGTAAGTGGTTGTTGATGTTGTTCTTCTCTTTCTCTCCTTAAGAATTCGAATTTCTCTCTCCCTTCCTCTCATGGAGCTTTAGGCATCAACATAGAGAAACCATGAAGGGGGGTCACGAATTTCCCTCAATATTGTGGGTAAAAGCTTAATGTTTGTCTCTTTACTTTATGGATTTTAGGTTCCTCCCTCTCTATTGAGTTGTGGCATCTTCTCAAGTGTGCTCCAAGCACAAATTCTCCCTCTAATTCAAAGAGCTTGAGGTAAGGAGTGGGTTATAGTGAGTATTACCTTACTCTGGGGTTTAGTTTACAATATGCATATAATGGGTACTAAGAGTTATGTGTTAGTTTAGGTTGTTATAATATAGGGTAATAAATAACTAGAGCTTATGACATAGGAAAATTAATTAGATGATGATATGCTTTATTTTGAATATTTGGTACATAAGCATGTGACTTGGTGTTGTTTATAATTGAAGTGCTAATTTCGTTAAATGTTTGAGTTATGATTTTATTTTATAAACCAAGGCAAAGTATGGAAATTAAGTATGAATTAAGGATAATGGGGATGATATTAATAAAATGTTGATTTTGTGCTAATTAAATTATAAGATTTAATAGTGGTGATTTGATAATGCAAATGTGTTATGTTTTGACTAATTTTGAGTAATGTACTTGTTAAACAGTTAAGAGGTTTTCTGGAAAAATGGACTGGTTAATATGATTAAGAAGGAATGTTATTTATAAAGGATAACATATACCCGGACGCAGTAAGACGTGAGTGCACAGGAGTAAGACGTGAGTGCACAGGAGTGCAGACGCAGTAAGACGTGACCACGGGAGAATGAAAAATATATACCCGGACGCTGTAAGACGTGAGTGCACAGGGGTGCAGACGCAGTAGGTCATGACCAGGGCAGAATGAAAAATTTATACCCGGACGCAGTAAGACGTGAGTGCACAGGGGTGCAGACGCAGTAGGTCGTGACCAGGGGAGAATGAAAAATATATACCCGGACGTAGTAAGACGTGAGTGTACAGGGGTGCAGACGCAGTAGGTCGTGACCAGGAGAGAATGAAAACATACCCGGACGCAGTAAGACGTGAGTGCACAGGAGTGCAGACGCAGTAGGTCGTGACCAGGGACAGATTAAAAAGAATTATGATATGATTAAAGTGGAAGGAATAAATGACTTTATGAAAATGATGTATAAGAATGAATAGGCAAGATTGACTTGAGAAACCAATGGAATACTTTGATAATTGAATTGTAAAACCAATGGATATGTTGACCATGAATTGTGTTATGCAGAGTTTTATTATATTGTTATCGGATTGTTAAATGTGTTTGGCTTAGTATAGCATTATGTCATATTTGGAAACTGTTTCCCCATTTTATGTGTAATGCTCACTCCTTACTATCTCCACAGGTACTGAGGTTTGAGCTTGCAATTCTATTGGCTGAGCAGGACTACACTCCACCCCGTGGAGTGTTGTAAAATTAATTAGAAGAGAGAGTTGTTTATTATGTTAAAATTTAGTTTTCTTTTGATTTGATATTTTATTCGTGCAAGCCCTGAACATGTTTTATTGGATTAGCAGGGCAGGAAAATTAAATTAGTATGTTTATAAATATTTTCTGAACTGTACTGGATGACAGGTTTATAAAAGTTATTTTTGGGAAAGTCCGATAAACAGAGGAGACTCTGTCGGATTTTCGTTAAGATTTAAAACGAAATTTTCAAGTCCATATTTTTATAAAACTCATTTTAATTAAATATTTGTGAGGGTGTTACAGTCATCACCCTCCCCTATCTCAATCACACTCCTGAATATCCGCAGATAGACAGGGTATCTTCCTCTTCACTACTTCACGCTCATCTCTCCGCGTTATTATTAATGTCTTTTAAATATTTTATTAAGGCTTATTAACCTAATTGCGGACGAGTCACCCTTATCCATCCTTTGGTGAACCTCGACCTCTAATTAAACCACCTTTTCCAACGTTCATTCTTTTCCAACAACACTTGCTCATTAAGGGCTCGGACTCACGGAACATCACTCTCGTGGCCAGCACAAACTCATCTTAGAGAGCATAAATCCAACTTGGTGCTCATAAGAGAAATTCACTTTCAATCATTAATTCCTCAAACTCATGGCATTCATTCATCACTTTTTAATCTCATCTTTTCAATGGCATGCGTCATGCTAAACATAATAAAACAGAATGAATCCTCGTGAATGAGAAGGCATAATATTTGCATATTCTCAGGTTCAAATAAATTAATCAAGTAACAACACATAAATGTAATAGTGATCTTAGTCTTTCGTGCGAGGAACCAAACAATCACACAGACCAATTTCCCTCACACTACTTAACCTTATCCGATCACGGATCCGATTTAAACAATCAATACTAAACTTATTTAAGCATGACATACATCCCAGATAAGCTATTATTCTCACCTTAATTACGAACAAAAATTCTCTGAGAATACACGAAACTCCGATTTCCATGATTACTCTTGAGAGCGGTACCTTTATTTCCTCAAATTAAACAATACGTATTAATATAAAATTCCAAATAACTTATTCGTTCTTCATTACTTGCACAAAACTTTAAAACTTAAAATAAATCCTCTTGTTTTTACCCGAAAACGCATTTCTTTTTCTCGAATCGTTCCCAAGTAAAACGACAACTCAAGTACTTTAAAATACATTGAAAATAATCCACAAATAAATTTTAAAAGCGAATACCGGCTGCTGGTCCGCCTTGGACAACACCTTATTCATATCTAAAAACACCGAAAAATTCACCGTTTTCAATCCAGCTTTTTCCTAAATCAAATACCACTTAAAAGCTTTGCTTTAAATCTCTTGAACACATTTTAAAAATCAAGAACACACAAACAATTCTGGACAGCAAAGAACTGTTTCGCAAAATCACTTTAATAAAATCCGAAAACAACGTAAAAGTACTTTTCCCTTCAAATCATTCTTTAGCTCAAGACAAACATTTTAACACTTTAAAATTCAAGCTTTATCAATAAAATAAAACTTAGGACAGCCACCAAACATAACCAATAAATTCCAAATAAATCAAAGGAAACAAACATAAAATCAATTAATTTCTTACATGTTTAGCACATAAGCAAATACCCTTCAAGTATCGTTTAATTTCCTTAACGACACACAAAACCCTAACACATAAATCCATATATTCAAATAGCTCATGTTACTCTATGCATTTTATAAATTTAAACAAATAAGCACATAGGCATCAATCAACAAGTAACACTTTTTAGTAAGCAAACCTGGTTCCAAACCAAACACTTAAAAATAAAGACAAACACTTAGCTTTTATCTTTACATAGGTCATATACTTCTCACATATCACTTAGCATTTAGTAAAATAAATTCCTATCCTACTAAACATGCCTTGGCCGAATTGCACCTCAAGGCCAAACAACATTCACAAATTTTTCTAACAATCCTTAAAACATCAAAACAACACTTTTGCAATTAAATCCAAACATATAATCACTTAACCAACATTAAATCACTTATACAACACATAATCACTTTCAAAACAATTTCATTTTCATATTTACCTACTTAAACTCAAGAAACCGAATTGCACAAACCAAAATAAATTAAAGATTACAAGTTTCCAACACTTTAAATCCACTTAATCAACTTCAAGCATTATCATGCAAGGTTATTTTCAAAGAATAAAATCACTTAGACATTTACATACACAAAACTGAATATAAACCAAGGAGATAAGCCACAAATGCAAACTTTACAAGCTTCAAACAACTTAACCATGTTCAAGCATCAACATACAAGTTTATTTTCATAAAACAGAATTCCCTAAGTACATTTACAATGCATGGCCGAATTGAATTAAAGACAAATAGGCTAAAAATTATAAACATAAACACTTAAATCATCATGATTCATGGCATGCACTTAAACACTAATTTATTTTCATCAAACAAAGTCATTTCATCATTCTTCCTTACTTGGCCGAATACACACACACACATGCAAGAACAAAGCACAAAATTTTAAACCAATTTAACTCATGCATTTTCCTTCCTAGTCAAAATCTTATAGAACCTTAAAGCAACAAATCAAGGCAAAATCAATCCAAGTATTCATTTTCTCAAGGAAACCGAAAATATACTAAGAAAATAGAAAGGCTTAGCAAATCATTGACATGCATTCAAAGACAAAATCATTTATCCATTTTTCCATGCTTAGACCGAATACACATACACACATGAACAAAGACATAAACTTTTTATCAAATAAAAACCATCCATGCATTTTCTCATATCTTGGCCGAATGTATATATATATATATATATAAACATGTGAGCATATATCTTTTTTGATCAAACAAGCACTTGCACATATATAGATTATACACATTCTTGAATAAAAATCATGCACCAAAATTTATTAAACACATATGCATGCATTAGAGGTCAAAACTGTATGACCCTAATACAACACATTAAAGCAAAAATTTCATTTAATCTTGCATTTTCATATAGAAACCTAAAAATACAACAAATAAATAGCAAGAATCGAGGATCAATTACATGCACAAGAAAATAATCTCTTTTCCCCCAATTCCAAACCCTAACCGTGACATGTAATAGGGAATCATGAGAAATTTTTTGCAAATCAACAAATAGCTCATGAACATAATATATCAACTCATATTCAAGCATAAAACACAAATCAAAGATCAAAAATTATTTCAAGCAAAAAGGGGTTCAAAACCGTGAGCATCATCAAACATGGTGCATGCTCATTTTTTTACTTTCAAGCTTAAATACATATAGAATCAAATATAGAAAAGCAAGAGGAACAAGAAAATATGACATGCAAGAGACATTGAGTTTCAAACAACAAAAATCTTTCTTGAAGACTTGAAGGAAAACCGAAACAAAGAAGAAAAGAAATGAGAAAGTAGAAGCTTGAAGACTATTACCTAATAGAAGAGCAAAAATGAGCAAGAAAAACTAAGTTTCCTTCTCCATCTTCCTCTTCCTCCCCAACGGTCTCCTTCTTCTTCTCTCTTCTTCTTTCTTTTTTTTGTTCTTGTGTTCTTAAGATTATGAAGCAAGGGGTGGGTCTTTAGGCTTACGTGGGTATTGTTAGATCTAGTGTGCATGTGCATGTGAAGATTGTGAGATCTATTACGAAAGTGCATGGTTTAGATAATGACAAATGTTTTGATCAAGCTCATGTCATGGAGAAGCTCACCGAAAGCACAACAAACAACAAATGATGAAGAGAGAGCAAGCTCAATAAGATTCAATATGTGTACTGTTTGTAATATCTTTATTTTGAGTCTTAGAGTTTGATGAGTTTGGGTAGAGTTTATTAGAGGGTAGTGAATCTCTATCAAGTGCATGATCATATTATGATTTGAGTATTTCACTTAACCTAAATCAATAGGTGGCTTAGAGGTTTGAAAGAAAAGGTTTAGTTTTGAGAAAACAAGTTTTTAGAAGTGTTTTTATAGCTCATAATCGATTATGAGGAAGGCATAATCGATTATCATGAATTGGATCAGGTAATAATCGATTATGAGGTTGAAATAATCGATTATCTAGTTTCACAAAGGCATAATCGATTATCTAGTTGCCATAATCGATTATGACCTGCTGAACAACTTTTTAAAATCGTTTTCACTTCTCAAAATCAGTTTTTAAGTTTCCTAACTTTTGGGTATTCTATATAAACCTTTTTCTATTCATTGTGAACAACTAACTTCATTTTCATATCATTTTCTAGAAAGATCAAAGCCAGACTATTCTCTCAACTTTCTCTCTCACTTTCTCAAAGATCAAAGTTCTTACTTTTCATATTCTTTGATCAAGAAACTTTTGATTGTTCATAGTTCTTGAAGGAGATTCATTAGGTTATTGTGTTTTCTATTGTGTTGTAATCATTTCAAGAAGGCAAGCTATCTACAACAAAGAAGAAGACTTGATGGTTGTTCATCAAGAAAATTGTCTTGGAAGTCTTGTTGTGTTAACAAGCAAATTGAAAGTCTTGTTGTGAGGAATCAACAAGCAAGTGGAAGCTGTCACACCCTATGATTTTTACCCTTAAAACCCCGCTAATAAAAATATGAATTTGAAATTTCATTTTAATCTGATAAAAATCACCCGTCAAACGGACAGAGTTTTGTTTGATTTTAGGACTTTTCCAAAATTTAACCTGTGATAAATAATTTCAATTAAACATCAAGTAGCCAGCAGGGCTTCAGAATATATATATATATATCTAATTCATAACAAGGCCCTATGGGCTCCAAATATATCAGAGTGCATAAGATAATCAAATATTCAGAGTTTTCAGCGGAAAATAATAAGTTTGTGTGTCGTAATCAAAACATATAACTTTGCCAAAACAAAACATCCTAAGCCTCATTTAAAATGTGCATATTAAATTTACTTCAAAATAAGATAAGAGGCTTAGGTCCATATTATACTCTAAACCCATAATACCCTACTCTCCCTGTAAGGGAAAGTACTCCTGCTCGGCCGGGGGCTGTGCCAACTCAATCTCCGTACTGAAAAATGTAAGGGAGTGAGCATTGCACATGAAATAGAAGGCAGTTTCTAACTAGACATAACGACCCGCTAGGTCAAGCACAAATAGCAATTAAACATATATTCACATATTGCACACCATACTCATTATTCATTCCAAATTTCCATTTTTATTATTCATTTCAACATCCGATTCCATTATTCATTTCCACATCCATTTTCCTTATTCATCACAATTTCCATTTCATTAATCATTTCACACACTTACTTTATTTAGGTACATCACCTCAAATCAGAGGCCAATGTACAATTTCATTCAACACATATATCACCTCAATCTGAGGCTCCCATTCTTTTCCTTATTTAAATTATGTGTCCCTCAGGTCAGAGGTCAACACCCATTCATTATAATTCATATTGTGTCCCTCAGGTCAGAGGTCAACACTTCAATCTCTTAATTCACGGTGTGTCTCTCAGGTCAGAGGTCAACACACCAATACACATTTCATCCGGTGTCCCTCAGGTCAGAGGTCAACACCCAACTCATTATTTAATCCGGTGTCCCTCAGGTCAGAGGTCAACACTCATTCATTTTAATTCATATCGTGTTCCTCAGATCAGATGTCAACACATTTTTAACATTTTATTCATTTCGTGTCCCTCAGATCAGAGGTCAACACTCAATCGTACTTCACCTCCACGCAGGAAGGTACCTCATACATTTGGCCTTTGGGTACTTCACCTCCACACCGGAAGGTACCTCATACCATTGTACTCCACCTCCACACCGAAAGGTACCTCATACAATTTGGCCGGTGGGTACTTCACCTCCACACCGGAAGGTACCTCATACAACCACCTACATTATACTTAACATCATTCTCTTTATAGACCATTCATTCATATCACATTTAACCACAATCAATACATAATTATTCATGTAATTTCCTTATTCATTTCCTTTCTCAGTTATCACTATCATACCAAATAGTGTTCTCTTTTATAGCCCAACAATTAGATTCGCCCTTCATTTTAATTTTGCATATATCATCTTTTACTTTGGTTTGCACATAATCATTTTACTCCCGTTTCCTATATTCACAAGTTCAATTCATAAACCATGATCTTTATTCACAAATGATAATACTTAACATCTTTACTTATTTAACAATTAGATACAAATATGCACATTTATCACATTTAATCGTTTCCATTCCCTTTCTTCCTATATCAATTTATTCCACAACACATACATATATTTGCTACAGTAATTAATTATCATTTAATTCACAACTTTACAAATAAAGTCAATAATCATAGAAATCATTTATGTCTACTTCATTATCACATTACCCAATTCCTCATGTAATTCAATTTAATCCTTATCCAAGTTTCATTTATCAAATAATTCATTGCCATATTATTGGGTTTCCTTTTACTAGTCTTAACATCCAATCATCATATATATTTAATTAATTAGAATTTCATATTTAATAACCTAGGGATTTATAATCTAATTTTCTCCCCTAACACATAACCCTAACAAGTATTATATACTAACTAGAACCTACTACCTAGAACAAGGCAAAGCTCACTATATCCACTCCCTTACCTTAACCTTGTAGAGAGAGAAGGGAGTACCAAACCCTAACTCTTTGAAATCCCCTTCTTTTGAGTTTCAACCATATAGCCTCCAAATGTGTAGCAAGAGTGAGGAGGAGAGCTTGATCCTACTTAGCCATGGTGTAGAGAGAGAAAGCTTCAAGGCTATGAAGGAGAGAGAAACTATACCCACAGTGACCAAACAAAGCAAGAATGATTAGAGATTGATGATAGTTTGTGTAAGTTGAAGGAGAAAGGAATGAAACTCAGATCAACTTACTTAGATGTGATTATTCTTCATGGTGGGTTTTCTTGAAGCTTCAAGGATGGAGAGAGAGAATTGGGGATTGAAGTGGGTGAGAGGAAATAGAAGAGATTGATGAATGATTATGTGTTAGTGTGTGATGGGGATTGATTTTTGGTAGTATATTATGGATCTAAGGAAGGATTTGAGGATGAAATTAGAGAAAGAGAAGAGAGAGCTTCGTGCCCTAGAGAGAGAAAGACAAGGGAATGAATGAAGAAGAAGACCCCAATCACGTTTTATTTCTGCTGAAACTGCACAGACTACTCGAGTAGTCCAAGCACTACTCGAGTAGTTCAAGAAATCATGACTTGCTGTTTCCACCAACTACTCGATTAGTCAGTGAACTAATCGATTAGTCAGTGAACTAATCGATTAGTTTGGCACTACTCGAGTAGTCTGGTTTTGTTTTCTTTTCTTGGCATTTCAAACTGCCATAACTTCTTCGTTATCCGTCGGATCTTGCTCAAATTTTAAAGCAAACTTCCTCACCTATCCTACTTCATATCCAACGGTGGAATTTGTGTTTAGAGTTGTAAATCTTTTTTTTTAAATTTCTTAATATCCTATGTTATTAATCCTAAAACAAGCCTTCAATCCACTATTTTTAACTCAATATCATTATTTCCTTCATTCTAAGCTTGAACCATCATGAATTATACTAGGAATTAAATTTAGGATGTTACAATCCTCCCCCACTTATTGGAATTTCGCCCCCGAAATTCCGTTAGATTCAGTAAATGGAGAATCACCCCGATGATAGGACTTGTGATTCCTATCTTTAATCCCATTTGGTTTCTTCCGTCAGTCCTTCGATTTGCCCTTACCTTGACAGAGTCTAAATTAGGGTAGGAAGTGCTCCCCCACTTGGCATCAACATACCCAATTACCTATATGCTAAAGGAGGTGGGATTGCCGATCGTCCTTCGGATAGATGTAAGGCAGGTGTTGCATTAGCTAGGAACGGGAAAACTCGAAATATTTAGCATTTCCGGAATAGTTTTAGAATCTTTCCCAGAATAGATACCCTGGGATCGTGGCATGCGAAGATTTTTGTAGGATAGAACGCCTTAGAGTTTATCTTCTGACCAGGATTGACTAGCACCGGTAAGGTTTAGAATCTTTCAAAAACACAAGCATTCATGAACAAGAAGCACCCCAATGCTTAGTTGATTAGAGCAGACATAGTTCCTACTAAATGCTCCACAATCAACTTCTTCCATGAATCGGTTAAAAAGAATAGGAAGGAAGAAGTCCACATTAGTTCCAAGATTTACCCAACTACCAAAGGTGAAGGGTATGACAACTTGCCGTTGGCTGGGTCACTTGTCAAGATTGTTTGGTCTTAACACAAGGATTTACAAATTTGGCACAACCGGCTATTCTTACGAATGGTTATCTAAGAACCGGGAAAAGATTCGAAGTAAGTGTCAAATTGCTCAAGATCGGTTTGGTGGATATAATGGTTAACAATAACTTCTGTAACTCATCCTTGAGTTTAGCATTTGGCTACACTACTTTGGAACAAGTAGCATACACCAAGACTTCATTTCTTTGGTACTATTTTCTATCTACTATCTAACTCTATAAGAAGCTTTTGAACGAATGCTTCTAGGTTAGGTTGGCTTCACTAAGAATTCTTTCCTTGGAAGTCACTACTTTGGTTGTCTACTTTCACTTTAAAGGTTACAATGATAGCATTTATTGATAGATGCAAGAATTGAGGTGATCAATCCCAACCTCACGTCTACCAACAACACATCACTGTCAGGTTCTGTCAATGATGTCATCATTTAACAAATGCAAGGATTAGAGTGATCAGTTCTAATCTCACATTACATCAAATAACAACATCACAGCATAGTATTGGTCACTTGGTACTAGAATTCTCAAACTTAAGAATTCTTTCTAAGGTCTTTCATATGTTATCTATAAGAACAGGATTGTATTTGGAGAGGCAGATATCCAACATGTTTTTAAACAATTCTACCCTAAGACATTACTAACTCACTATTTAGCTAACTAAGGAGAAAACTAACTCCACAACAATTCAAACTTAGGACATTACGCATGGACTTGGCAAACATTAGTTACCTGCGGCCATATCAGCTGGGTCCACCTCGTCACCCTCGACGGTAAATAATTTCCCCTTCTGCAATGATGGACCACCACGGGCCTTCTGTGACTTAGCAGAATTAATCTCCTTCTTCATTGTGTTTTTAGGACAATTTGAAGCAAAATGTCTGGGTTGTCCACAGTGAAAGCATAACCCTTCCTTTCGCCCCAATGTCCAGCACACTCCCCTATGCATCCTACCACAGTGCTGACAAGTTGGTATTGGATCGTAAGCATTCACTGTTGGTCCAGCTTCCCTAGGAAACGTGACCCCAGAATGAGAGTATGGACCTGACTTCTGAATTGGTCCCTTGTCCTTATTTTGACCTCCGATTCTCTGGTTTTCCTGAGATCTCTCATCAGCTAGCTTTCGTTTGAGACCCTTTTCATAGGTGCTTGCCATGTTGACCAAGCGAGCAAAGTTATCAATGTTATGATACTCACATGAGAGGCGAAGATCACTCCTAAGCCCAGCTTCAAACTTAACATACTTGCCACGGTCACTTGCATACCGATAATCAGAAAAACAGATGAGATCTTCAAACCGAGCTGCATAGTCCCCTACTGACATAGACCCTTGATTCAATTGGAGAAAAGCAATCTCCTTCTCCCTCCTAACATCTTCAGGGAAATACTTCCCCAAGAATAGATCCTTGAACATCTCCCAAGGAATCACAGGATTAGCTGCCGCCAACCCTCTCCTCTGCTGATCCCACCAATGTTCTGCCTCATTAGTCAGCATGAATTCAGCTAATCGAACATACTGCTCCATTGGTGGTTGAAGAGAACGGAGAATCTTCTCTATCTCCTGTATCCACCTCTGTGCTCCATCAGGGTCATTTCCACCTTCAAAGCGGGGTGGATCATTCTTTCGGAAACGAGACATCCAGTCAATCTCAACTGGAGCTGGTTGCAGAGCCGCTGCTGCTGCTGTAGCTGCTGCCGCTGCAGCAGCTGCCATCTGTTCCCCCTGCTGCTGTTGCATCTGAGATAGATGCTCCAGAATAGCAGCAAGTCCATCGTTACCAGCCCTTCTTCCAGCCATACTGCTTAGCCAGAGAGAACAGACCAGTAAGACTCAATTACTAAGTAGGTACATAGTACTATAATTATCCTATTATAATCCTAAACTATTACTATGAGCATCAATTACTCGCTAGGTGAGTAATCATTTGGAGTTTGTATAACTCCAAGGCCGGGGAGAAACTGCTCTGATACCATAAATGTCACACCCTATGATTTTTACCCTTAAAACCCCGCTATTAAAAATATGAATTTGAAATTTCATTTTAATCTGATAAAAATCACCCGTCAAACGGACGGAGTTTTGTTTGATTTTAGGACTTTTCCAAAATTTAACCTGTGATAAATAATTCCAATTAAACATCAAGTAGCCAGCAGGGCTTCAGAATATATATATCTAATTCATAACAAGGCCCTATGGGCTCCAAATATATCAGAGTGCATAAGATAATCAAATATTCAGAGTTTTCAGCGGAAAATAATAAGTTTGAGTGTCGTAATCAAAACATATAACTTTGCCAAAACAAAACATCCTAAGCCTCATTTAAAATGTGCATATTAAATTTACATCAAAATAAGATAAGAGGCTTAGGTCCATATTATACTCTAAACCCATAATACCCTACTCTCCCTGTAAGGGAAAGTACTCCTGCTCGGCCGGGGGTTGTGCCAACTCAATCTCCATACCTGAAAAATGTAAGGGAGTGAGCATTGCACATGAAATAGAAGGCAGTTTCTAACTAGACATAACGACCCGCTAGGTCAAGCACAAATAGTAATTAAACATATATTCACATATTGCACACCATACTCATTATTCATTCCAAATTTCCATTTTTATTATTCATTTCAACATCCGTTTCCATTATTCATTTCCACATCCATTTTCCTTATTCATCACAATTTCCATTTCATTAATCATTTCACACACTTACTTTATTTAGGTACATCACCTCAAATCAGAGGCCAATGTACAATTTCATTCAACACATTTATCACCTCAATCTGAGGCTCCCATTCTTTTCCTTATTTAAATTATGTGTCCCTTAGGTCAGAGGTCAACACCCATTCATTATAATTCATATTGTGTCCCTCAGGTCAGAGGTCAACACTTCAATCTCTTAATTCACGGTGTGTCTCTCAGGTCAGAGGTCAACACACCAATACACATTTCATCCGGTGTCCCTCAGGTCAGAGGTCAACACCCAACTCATTATTTAATCCGGTGTCCCTCAGGTCAGAGGTCAACACTCATTCATTTTAATTCATATCGTGTTCCTCAGGTCAGAGGTCAACACAATTTTAACATTTTATTCATTTCGTGTCCCTCAGATCAGAGGTCAACACTCAATCGTACTTCACCTCCACGCAGGAAGGTACCTCATACATTTGGCCTATGGGTACTTCACCTCCACACCGGAAGGTACCTCATACAATTTGGCCGGTGGGTACTTCACCTCCACACCGGAAGGTACCTCATACAACCACCTACATTATACTTAACATCATTCTCTTTATAGACCATTCATTCATATCACATTTAACCACAATCAATACATAATTATTCATGTAATTTCCTTATTCATTTCCTTTCTCAGTTATCACTATCATACCAAATAGTGTTCTCTTTTATAGCCCAACAATTAGATTCGCCCTTCATTTTAATTTTGCATATATCATCTTTTACTTTGGTTTGCACATAATCATTTTACTCCCGTTTCCTATATTCACAAGTTCAATTCATAAACCATGATCTTTATTCACAAATGATAATACTTAACATCTTTACTTATTTAACAATTAGATACAAATATGCACATTTATCACATTTAATCGTTTCCATTCCCTTTCTTCCTATATCAATTTATTCCACAACACATACATATATTTGCTACAGTAATTAATTATCATTTAATTCACAACTTTACAAATAAAGTCAATAATCATAGAAATCATTTATGTCAACTTCATTATCACATTACCCAATTCCTCATGTAATTCAATTTAATCCTTATCCAAGTTTCATTTATCAAATAATTCATTGCCATATTATTGGGTTTCCTTTTACTAGTCTTAACATCCAATCATCATATATATTTAATTAATTAGAATTTCATATTTAATAACCTAGGGATTTATAATCTAATTTTCTCCCCTAATACATAACCCTAACAAGTATTATATACTAACTAGAACCTACACCCTAGAACAAGGCAAAGCTCACTATATCCACTCCCTTACCTTAACCTTGTAGAGAGAGAAGGGAGTACCAAACCCTAACTCTTTGAAATCCCCTTCTTTTGAGTTTCAACCAAATAGCCTCCAAATGTGTAGCAAGAGTGAGGAGGAGAGCTTGATCCTACTTAGCCATGGTGTAGAGAGAGAAAGCTTCAAGGCTATGAAGGAGAGAGAAACTATACCCACAGTGACCAAACAAAGTAAGAACGATAAGAGATTGATGATAGTTTGTGTAAGTTGAAGGAGAAAGGAATGAAACTCAGATCAACTTACTTAGATGTGATGATTCTCCATGGTGGGTGTTCTTGAAGCTTCAAGGATGGAGAGAGAGAATTGGGGATTGAAGTGGGTGAGAGGAAATAGAAGAGATTGATGAATGATTATGTGTTAGTGTGTGATGGGGATTGATTTTTGGTAGTTTATTATGGATCTAAGGAAGGATTTGAGGATGAAATTAGAGTAAGAGAAGAGAGAGCTTCGTGCCCTAGAGAGAGAAAGACAAGGGAATGAATGAGGAAGAAGACCCCAATCACGTTTTATTTCTGCTGAAATTGCACAGACTACTCGAGTAGTCCAAGCACTACTCGAGTAGTTCAAGAAATCATGACTTGCTGTTTCCACCAACTACTCGATTAGTCAGTGAACTAATCGATTAGTCAGTGAACTAATCGATTAGTTTGGCACTACTCGAGTAGTCTGGTTTTGTTTTCTTTTCTTGGCATTTCAAACTGCCATAACTTCTTCGTTATCCGTCGGATCTTGCTCAAATTTTAAAGCAAACTTCCTCACCTATCCTACTTCATATCCAACGGTGGAATTTGTGTTTAGAGTTGTAAATATTTTATTTTTAAATTTCTTAATATCCTATGTTATTAATCCTAAAACAAGCCTTCAATCCACTATTTTTAACTCAATATCATTATTTCCTTCACTCTAAGCTTGACCCATCATCAATTATACTAGGAATTAAATTTAGGATGTTACAGAAGCCTTGTTGTTGGGTTATCAACAAGCAAGGGAAGAAGGTTAGATTAGAAGTTCAATAGGATTGCAAGACAAGAGTGAGGTATCACTTGGAGGCTATCAAGAAGGGAGTCTTGAGAGGCGTATTACTTGTAATTTGAGAATTTTAATTCTTTATTGAAGAAACTCTTCGTTGTGATAAGAGGGGACTGGATGTAGCTCACGGTGGTTGTGAGTGAACCAGTATAAATCTCTGAGCAAGCTTCTCTTCCCTTAACTCTTTTATATTTTTCATTTCATATTGTTCTTGATTGAAAACCTAGAAAAGATTGATTTTCCATAATTGAATGAATTAGGGTTTTAATTGTGCTAATTGATTTTGGAAAACTATTTTCATAAGCTAGGTAATCATTAATAATATTGGTGTTTATCAATTCCGTGCTATCTCTGATCCTATGTGTTAATTGATTGATTTTCGTTTTCGGTTGAAAAGTGATTTTTTCTGTTTCTGCAGTGGATAATCGATTATCCATCTTCGTAATCGATTATTTGTTAAGTTGTTGTCAGATGACAATCGATTATTACACATCATAATCGATTATCAGGTTCAGAAATTGTGAAAATTGTTCGTTTTAATTGTTTCGATTTGTTTCGTTCGAAAATCTTTCTAGGTTTCTTAAGCACCTATTCAACCCCCCCCCCCTCTAGGTGTTCTCCTAGTGTTATCTAGTTATTTCACCCACCGATTGTAGTCACTTACAGGTATTTATAGAAATTTTAAGTTGGGGTTCAAAGGCAAAAAGAGGGGTTCGAATGGGGCTAAGGGTCTTGGGGGT
Source organism: Crotalaria pallida (assembly GCA_037953625.1). Classification (NCBI taxonomy): domain Eukaryota; kingdom Viridiplantae; phylum Streptophyta; class Magnoliopsida; order Fabales; family Fabaceae; genus Crotalaria; species Crotalaria pallida. The sequence continues at coordinate 35,316,899 of CM075653.1, forward strand.
TCTTTTGCAATTTTTAATAGTGTTGGTTTCATGACAAGCTAACTTAGGTTTTTATGGCACTTTAGCTTAGTGAGAGACATAATTAAGAGGGTAATTAATGCTTTGTCTAAAATATGCTTCATGGATAAGAGAAATAATTAAGGCATTTTTGAATTTGAATTTTTGGCTCTAAATACATCTCCTCACTTAACTTGTAGGGTAAGCTTAAAATTTTCTTCCTCCTCTAGGTCATGACCGTACAACACACAAAAGAAGGAAATAAAATTTTCCTTCTCCACTTTAAAGGAAGTACAAAATAAAAATCTAATTTAAATAAATAAATATACTCCCCACGATTTTTAATAGAATAAAACACAAATATTTACAATTTAATGAATTCATGAAAAATCAAATCAAACATTAATTTAATAAATTCAAGGAAATAAAATTCCAGCCAATAAATCAAATAAATAAATTTCTATTTCATTTTTAAATACAGAAAATAATTGAGGAAATTGCGGGTATTACATTCCTCCCCAACTTGAAGATTTCTCGTCCTCGAGAAATGACGTACCTGTTTCAAACAAATGAGGGTACGAAGCCCTCATGCTACTTTCAAGCTCCCAAGTAGCATTCTCACCATTCACTTGACTCCACACTACCTTAACCAGAGGAATATCCTTTCCTCTCAACTTCTTCACACTATGCCCATCGATTCTCAAGGGTAACGTTTTATACTTTAGATTATCCTTGAGTTGTATAGAATATGGCTTAATGATGTGGGATGGGTCACTAATATACTTTCTCAACTGAGACACATGAAAGACATTGTGCAGATTGGAAAACATAGGGGGTAAAGCAATTTGGTAAGCTACAGGGCCGACTCTCTTTAGAATTGGGTAAGGACCTATGAAACGAGGTGTAAGCTTTTTAGTTTTTAGCACTCTACCAATCCCGGTAGTTAGCACTACACTCATAAACACATGGTCTCCTTCCCTAAATTCCAGCGGAATTCTTCTCTTGTCATGATAGCTTTTCTGTCGACTCTGAGCTGCTCTCATCTTTTCCTGAACCATTTTAACTGTCTCGGTCGTTTGCTGAACTATCTCAGGACCTAACAACAAATCTTCTCCCGTTTCAAACCAACACAAAGGCGTTCTACACTTCCTTCCATACAACGCTTCATATGGTGCCATTCCAATACTCAAATGAAAACTATTGTTGTAAGTGAATTCAATCAAATGCAAGAATGAATCCCAACTTCTTGATTGTTCCATCACACATGCTCGGTGTAAATCTTCCAAAGTCTGAATTGTTCTTTCCGACTGACCATCAATCTGCGGGTTAAAAGCTGAACTCAAATTCAACCTTGATCCCATTGCCGCTTGCAAACTATCCCAGAATTTTGAAGTAAAGCACGGATCTCGATCCGACACAATACTCGAGGGTACTCCATGCAATCTTACCACCTCTCGGATATATAACTCCGCTAACTTCTCCAGAGAATACCTCATGTTGATCGGAAGAAAACGTGCTGTCTTCGTAAGCCTATCCACAATTACTCAAATGACATCATACCCTTTCTGCGTTCTTGGAAACCCAGAAGCAAAATCCATTGAGATACTATCCCATTTCCACATTGGTACTGACAACGATTGTAATCCACCTTCAGGCTTTTTATGCTCTATCTTCGTTTTTTGACAGGTCAAACATCTAGAAACATACTCTGCCACCTTTCTTTTCATTCCTGACCACCAAAACAACGTCTTCAAATCCTGATACATCTTTGACGATCCAGGATGAATACTGAATTTACTCTTATGATCTTCTTCCAAAATCATTTCCTTTAGTCCATCATCATTCGGTACATAGATTCCTTCATTGAATCTCAGCACTCCGTTTGTTCCAACTTGAAATTCCACCTCTTTTTCTTCAGCTGAAAGCTTCACCTTCTCTTGTAACTCTTCATCAGTCCCTTTTAGTTCTTTAATTTGCTCCACAAATCCACTAGATACATATAACATCCCTCACACGATGCTTTTCGGCTTTAATTCTACTCCCAGATTCAGATCTTTGAACCTTTCTATCAGCTCTAACTCCTTCACCATCAATGATGAAACGTGCAAAGACTTCCTACTCAAAGCGTCAGCCACCACATTCGCCTTACCAGGATGATATTGCAGCACAAAATCATAATCCTTGAGAAATTCCATCCATCTCCTTTGACGCATATTCAACTCCTTCTGCTTGAACAAGTACCTCAAACTCTTGTGGTCACTAAAAACTTCCATCCTCACACCATACAAGTAATGCCGCCAAATCTTTAAAGCAAAGACCACTTCTGCTAACTCCAAGTCATGGGTTAGGTAGTTATGCTCATGTACCTTCAAATGTCGTGAAGCATACGCTACGAATCTCCTTTCTTACATAAGCACACAACCTAATCCTTACTTAGAAGCATCACAATACACACAAAATGGCTTAGAAGTGTCAAGTAGAACCAACACTGGAGCTGTTGTCAATCTCCTCTTCAGCTCATGAAAGTGCTCTTCACACTTATCCGTCCACACAAAAGGTTGTCCCTTCCTTGTTAACTTCGTCAACGACAGCGACAATCGTGAAAATCCTTCTATAAATCTTCGGTAATAACCAGCAAGACCTAAGAAACTTCGAATTTCCGTCACAGTTGTCGGAACTTTCCATTCCAACACCGCTGTCACCTTCGCAAGATCCACCACAATCCCTTCCTTTGTAATCACATGTCCCAAAAAGTGCACTGATTCCAACCAAAAATCACACTTTGACAACTTGCATAGAGCTACTATTGGAAGTCAAGCTAGTGTTGGAAGACATGCTTCAAAATCTCTTATGGACTTCAAGTAAATATCAGGCTGATGTTTTGATGATAACAAACCAACTCAAGTTCAAGCTCACAAGATTCCTTCATGATCAAGAATGAAGATTCAAGCAAGACATAGTTTAGAAGCCTTTTCCCTTAGAACATTTGTAAGGTAATGAAGTTTCTATTCTTTACGAGTTTAAAAGGCCAATAAGTTTTTCATTTAAAAAAGGAGAAGAAAATGTGTTTTCATGAAAAGTTGTTTTCTTTCTTAGTCCTTGTGAAAATACTTGATGTTACAAAACTCTGTATATTTTTACTATGCAAGAAGGAGTAATCGATTAACTGCTTAAGATAATCGATTAACTTTGTTGCATCATAGAAAAATCAGAGAGCTTGTAATCGATTAAGCGAACTTTGTTAATCCATTACTTTCTTATGAGAGTAATCGATTATCTGGTTCAAGTAACCGATTATAATTGTTGCATCATATGTTTTTCAGAGGCTTAGTAATCGATTACATGCAGTGTAGTAATCGATTACATGATGTTGCATCATATGCATAACAAAGGCTCAGTAATCGATTAATTGATTAGTGTTAATCGATTAGATGAGTTGCATCATATATTGAACAGGGGTGATGTAATCGATTAATCATTGTTGGTCTAATCGATTACTTGTATTTCAAATGAATTTAAGAATTTCTATTTTTGAAGGAATAATCGATTACCTTCAGAAAGTAATCGATTACTTCTAGTTTTATTGAAAAACGTGTCAGAATCATTTTTATTATTTCCTGATTTGTTTTTATATATAAGATTCTGATTTATTTTACAAAATTCGAAAATGATTTTAAATTTGAATTATTTCCTTTTTCGTTTTAAGAATCAAATCTTTATTTTATTTCGTAAATCATTTTGATTTAGCTTTGATTTTAAAACTTATTTCAAAATCTTATTTTATTCTAAATTGATTTAAAATTGATTTTGATTTGTTGAATTAAATCTTTTTGATTCTAAATGTTTTTCTATTTTAATAAAGCTTCAGTCCAACATTCAAAAGATTATTCCTTTTTTCTTCTCTGACATCTTTTCTGAAATTCACGTTCTCTCTTCTTCTCTAAACTTCTGGTTTTCACGTTCATATCATTTGAAGAACAAAATCTTATTGGCTGATTAATCTCTTAGAGAAAAACACTTCATTATCATAAGAGCGTATTGTTGTATCCGTGTTTTTGAGAACACACATTGCTATTGTAATCACTATCATATTCGTCGTATTTTGAAACCTCAGTGGTTAGGGAGAGAATCCCTTAGTGGACGTGTGATACGTCGTAGGGCGAGGAACCCTGCTGTGTGATCTTGAGGCCCCTAGCGATGGAGGTTCCTAGTAGTGTGCGGGGTGCTCTTGGGTGTAATAGGGTCAAAAACTAGTTGGCAATTCGGCAAGTGTACCGATCGCACAAGTAATAAAGAGTAAGTATATTATCGTTCCACTCGGGGATTGCAAGTTGTTTCTAATTTCTTTCACCTAATTGCAATTACTATATATAACTTGTATGGGTTTAGAGATTAGAGAGAGGAATGTAGAATTAAGGTATGAAACAATTCAGGAAACAAAAAGTAATTAGAAGCAAAGATGGAAAAGGTTAGGAAATTGGTTTCATTGTAGGATCTGGTTATCAATTATGAAAATATGTTTTCCAATAAATCAAAAACTCCAGAAACAATAAAAGCTAGATCCCTCCAACGATTATGTTTCTTACTAAACTTTACCCCTTAATCCCTTAAGTGATTTCTAATTTATAAGAGTTATACAATTACCCAAAAGTATTCCAACGAATTGAATAATTATATTGTTTGGTTGAAAGGCCTAATCTTAATCCTAATTTTCCAATTAAGGTTCAGATTACCAAAGCAAAACATAAAGTGATCAATTCTATGAATTGTAATTAAAACACAACCAAGCAATTGATTTGAAAGGAAAAACATTAATTCATAAATAAATAACCAAATTAAGATCCATACAAATTCACCTTATTCCTAACAAGAGGTTCAATTATACATATTGGAAGAAGAAGATAAAGGAATGGGAAAAACAAATCATCATAGGCAATAATCAATTTACCACCAAGAGATCTTCAATCATCAAGTAGATCCCTCCAGCAATGTTGATCTCCAATCCTTGTGCCTTGCCTCCTTGCTCTCAATTGCATAACAGCCTCTCTTCTCTAATCCTAATTCTATTCTAATCTCTTATTTGGCTCTGAAAAGTCTACAAAACCTAAAGGAAAAACCTATATTTAAAGTCTACAACTAATCCCAATTGATATGATATGATAATATCCTATAAGAATAATCTAATCTTTAAGAATCTTATCTACAAATAGAATTTATCATTAAAATCCTTCTAGAATCCCGTATTTGTGTCTGATAGCAACTTCGGCACTGATTTTGACCCCCAAGATGGACGAATTTGAGCAATGCTATTTCTGGCAAAGTTGTAGATCTTTTCCTTAGCTTTAAAATGATACGAAGATCGCCTCATTTGGATAAGAGTAGCTCAAGTTATGATCAAAATACCGAACAGCGTCACTTTCACGCACTTTGCGCGCCTGGGCGTGCAAACCAGCACGCTTGGGCGCGCTATGTCTAATGCCTCATAAATTACCGCTGCAAACGCGCCTGGGCGCGCAGATCCCGCGCTTGGGCGTGCTCGGTAACTTTCGACTCCGTTTCTCTCCGTTCTTGTGCCATTTTCAAGGTCTTCTTATGCTCTTTTCAGCTCCAATAATATTTTCTCCAAATAAAGCTCCGAAATACCTGAAACATACCCAAAACGTTCAAAGGATTCTAATAAACTAAAAATTCCTAAAACTAATACAAAATACCTATATTTACAAGAGAAACAAGCCAAAACCATAGCAAAAGGAAGTGAAATTAAGCCTTAAAACATCATATATTAGACCTTCATCAGGGTACGGCTCTATTGCTGATTATAGAACTCTCAAGCGGGTCGCTTGGGGACTGGACTAGGCCTTTCAACGGGAAGGATGAACCAGTATAAAATTTCCTGGTGCAAGCTTTTCTATCCCTATCTCTTTATTTTCCGCATATTTCAATTATTTACGTTTCCGCGCTACTCAATTTATTTCTATCTATCGTTTTCGCGATCCGTCTCAAACGTCTAACCTCTTCATCGCAAAACAATTTTTTAATTTTTAAAGGATTTCACAATACATTAATAAAACTCGATTCACCCCCCTCTCGAGATTTTGAGGCCAAAACCAACAATTGGCATTAGAGCTAGTCTCTTGTGTTAAGACTTAACCGTCTCAAGAGTATGGCTTCAAACACTCTGTTTGGTGGTGAAGGGAGTTCTATTAACCGTCCTCCCATGTTTGATGGGGTAGGGTACATGTATTGGAAAGCCCGTATGAAAATTTTTATTCAGGGAGTTGGATTAAAAGTTTGGGATGCCGTCGTAAATGGTCCCTATGTTCCAACCTATGTAGTTTTAACACCCTAATTAATGTTTACGCTTACACCAAAAATTAAGGATTAAAATTTTCTTTCCAAAACAGATATGATGATGGTCAAAATAATAATTCTTTTCAATAATATCGATTCGTCAGAGTTTTAGCGGAAGACTTAGTTCAACAAAAGGTATAAAAGTGAAATAACATAGTTACACCGAATCAATTATCCAGAATACAAAGTACATAAGCAGTGTTTTAGCTCGGCCAACTGGCCGAGGCCTAACTTAATTCTCCAACTTAATGACTTACTCTCCATGTGAGGGAGAGTGAACCTGCTTGGTCGGGGACTGCGTCTGCTCGGGCTCAGTACCTGAAAAATGGTAAGGAGGTGAGCATTATACAGAACTTAAGTAAGTAGATTATAATATGACATACCAAACTACTAAGCCAAACACAAGTGATCAACTAGCATGTTAACATAAAATCAAACGGTTACATATCACATGCATACAACCTCATTTTGCTCGGTCCAGGTTGTTTTCTAACATATTCTTTACCTACCAGTTTTACCCCTACTTATCCGATTGATTCCCCTGGTACTCTTTGCTTAATTCCTACGCTTAGTTACTCGACCATTACTTTCCCTTCTCGGTGATCCATTTTCTCTCTCGGTCACATTACTCATTATTTATCTTTTACATATTTTACAATCTTTTACTCTTCTTGGCTGCATACACCCAGTGCATGTCTTACACCATTTAGGGTCGGATTTCGGAGTGTCCATAACTGCGAGTACCCGGTCCCCGTCTTACAGCTGCACATACCTGGTATGCGTCTGACGCGATCAATGCACGCACCCAGTACGCGTCTTCTATGACCGGGAGCACTACTGCCAATTCTTCTATGGAGTTAAGGAGAGTCCATAACTGCGAGTACCCAGTACCCGTCTTACAACTGCGCCTCTCGGCGATTTACGCGATCAATGCACGCACCCAGTACGCGTCTTCTATGACCAAGAGCACATCCCACCGATTCCGTGCTCGAAACCTTGTGTGAATCATAACTGCGAGTACCCAGTACCCGTCTTACAGCTGCACATACCCAGTATGCGTCTGACGCGATCAATGCACGCACCCAATACGCGTCTTCTATGACCCGATCACACAACCATTTCTCTTTAATTTCTCTTATCCTTTTAACCATTTCTTTACTCGGCCTCTCTCGGCTCAGCCTCCTAGCTATTTCTTTTTCCACCAATCTCTCTCATTATCTAATTCATTAATTTATCTCTTCTACCTTCCGTACCTACCACATCTCATACCCAGTCGCAACCTCTCATGGTCGGCCACAGATAGGTTTCAAATATGAAACGTAAGCAATAATATCACAACTCACAAATATTGGTACAACAACACAATAGGGTTAGAAACACTTAGCAGATATGCAAACATTACATCCTATCTCAAGAATACATTATCCTAATTCCTTTACTAATTTTCCTTAACCCTATATCTTTTCTTCCAAATATTACCCTATGTCTCTTTCCTATTCTAACACCCACTCTTAGCACCCGTTATGAACACACTAGCAACCGAAACCTAAGCAAAGGTAGCACTCACTCCTTACCTCAATCCGTGAGAGATGAGAGTTTGAGAGCTTGAGGGTAGTTTCCCTTGATGCTTGACTCCGTGAGCTTAGAACCCCAAACACCGAATGCTCCAGAAACGTTTGTTGAGGTGAAGAGATGAAGGAGAGCAGCCTCTAATTCATGAGTACTGGATGGTGAAGAAAAGAGGGATTTTCGTGAGTGAGAAGAGAGTGTAGGTTGAACTGTGAGTGTTGAAACTTCAGAGAAAAATAAAGGAAACGAAAGAGAAAGAGAGTGGAAAGTGTTGTTGTGTTGATTTTGTGGGTTTTCTTTTATTCCCATGTGTAAATTATTTGTGTGGTTCTCATTGGAGGCTTCTTGGAGAAGCTTAGAATATGTGGACAGGATTCAATGGCTTCTAAAGGAAGCCATAAACAGTGACTTGACAAGGACATAAAGTGATTGATAGAGACAGCCGTATGGATGGTACGAAAATCAAGGAATCAACAACTCAACATGAGTTGTTATGGGAAAAGAAAGAGACATCGGCTTGTCACGGCGAGACAGTAGTAGTTCGAGTCTCCTCTCGGTTCACACTACGAGGTTCCGTTGCGGTCGGCTAATCCGAGTTGACCCCAGATCTCGCGTTCGTTTTCATCTATCTCGGCGGGGATCGGTCCGAGGTCCAACATCTACTTATCTGATCGGCGCACGCTTCCTATTACTCTCACCATACTTGTACAACTTCTATGAATCAATCCTATCATTAAATAAATTTATATTTAAATCTTATATTAGATATTAAATTTCGGGGTGTTACATTCCTCTCCCACTTACAGGAATTTCGCCCACGAAATTCAGTCGGCATCGAACAGTTGCGGATACGACAGCATCATTTTCTCTTCAAGTTCCCAAGTAGCTTCTTCCACATTATTCCGATTCCAGATAACCTTGACCAAGGAGATTTCCTTCCCTCTGAGATGTCTAACCTGTTTATCCTCAATCCTGAGTGGAAGAACCTCGAAGGTCAGATTGTCTCTTAGTGGTAACTCGTCCACTGCTATCACATGCGAGGGGTCATTGTTGATTGTCTAGCAAGAGTACTAGGTCGACAAGTAATACAGATAGTAAGTGAGTATCGTTCCACTCGGGGATTGCAAATTATTCTAATAACTTTTCACCAATTCGTAATTATTAATGCAACTTGTTATTGAATTTTAGACAGAGAAGGAGAATTTAAATAAAATAAAATAAAAAGATTGAGGAGATAAGATGGTTAGAAAGCAATAGAAAAAGGTTAGGAACTTGGTTTCGTTGTATGATTCACTTATTTAACTATGAATTAGGTTTTCCTTCAAATCAAGAACAATTCCTAAATTAGTAGTTACTAGATTTCTCTTATGCAACTACCGTTTATTTTTTCGATAATTAATTCTTAATCTCTTAAGTAATTACATTACCGAATAAATAATTTATTAAGAACATGGAATTAATTAGTTGTATAACTAACCAATTAGATCTCTCTATATTGAATAGTTATACCGTTGAATTGCGTGGCTTATTCTAAATCCTAATTCTCATTAGTAACTTAGAAAATCCACAACATAAATTGCGCAGGTTTATGTGATAAAAACACAATCAACGCTTGATTTAAAACAGGAAAACACTAAATCATAAATTAAAATAAGTTACACCATACAATTTACACCATGTTCCTAACAAGAGGTTTTAGTTACACATAGAAATAAAGATCGAAAACAGAAGCAAAGAGAAAACCTCATATCATAGACAATACAGGTTAACTCTCCAAGAGACCTTCAATTCTCACGCAGATCTCTCTTGTAGTGATGATCTCCAATCTTTGTGCCTTTCCTCCTTGCTCTCAATAGATGTTACTAACCTCTCTCTAATCCTAATTGAATTCTATGATCTCAAAACCTACCAAAGCTATTTACAAATCCTCTATTTAAAGAGTAAAACAAATCCCAAAATAAATCTTAGTTAAATCTAGTAGATAAGGTCCATGTTTATCTTCTAATTTCTGACCAAGTCTAAGATATGAAGCCAAATTAGACATATCTTCTTCTACTTTGTTCAGAATCTGCTCAAATTGGGCCTCCAGCAGGTACGCGCGCCCCAGGCGCACGCGACCTCGTGCCCCAGGCGCGGGTCTGATGCTGAAATTTCTCCACACAGGCGCGCCTCAAGCGCACATGGTCTCGCGTCCCAGGCGCGTGAGACCTACTCCGACTCCATTTTGCTCCGTTCTTTTTCCATTTAAAAGATATTTTCGTCCTCTTTTCAGGTCCATAAATATTTTATCCATTTGAGCTCTAAAAAGTACCTGAAACACTAGCAAACTGATCAAAACGCTCAAAGGACCCTAAACTACTAAAAATAATTAAAATCTACTAAAAAGTCCTAAATTTGCTAGAGAAACAAGCCAAATAAATAGTAAAAGGGAATCCAAATAATGCTCAAATCTATATATATTGGACCTAAATTGTAACACCCCACATTTTTCCTGCACGTGCGTGAACGAATCTTGTTAAAATAAACCCTGAAGTTTTGTTTTACGAAAGATTTTTGGAAAAATGTTTTACATGAATAAGAAATAAAGTAATGGTTTTCATGGATTTTATAAACAAAATTTTTTCACGAAAGAAAAGTGAATGATTTTGTTGAAATAAAAATGCTTTGCTAAATGGTGATTTTATTTAAGACGATTTTTGACAATGATTTTCTTTTTGGATTTGTAAACTTGGAAAATTCGTAACTTTTTGACCGTAACTCGGATTTTCATGATTTTTATGTCCAAACGATCGTCTTGAAACGTAGATTTTGAAAATATAACTTTTGGAATTTGTGTTTTAAAGAAAATGAATTCATTTATTTGGTATAAAATTTTTATGTGGTGTGTGTGTTTGATTTAATATATGTGTGTTTGATGTATGATTGTGTGAGGGTGATTGTTGGAATTAATTGCTTTGTTCTAGGAATAGATAATTATAAGTGAATATTAGTAAGAAATAAAATGTGAAATGCATGTATATGCTATGTGTATGCTACGGTTGTGTGCATGAGTATGTATGTGTATGTAAGTGTGTATGTTATATGATGTATGTGTGTGTCGTGTGTTTTGAGTGGAAACATGATATACTAAAGTGTTAGGTGCATGATCAAATATGTGCATTATTTCATGATTTCATGCTATGTGTTTATTATGATAACATGAAGAAAATAATTATATGTGTATGTGTGCATGAGATGGTTCGGCCATTTAGAACCAAGGAACCAAGTAGGGTGCAATTTTCTTATTCATTAAGAAATTAAGAATTTAAATGGAAATTAAGTAGAAAACTAGGGGTGTGACTCATGAGGCCTAGGAAGACTTTTTTTCCACCTTGTCTCCTTGTGATATGACCCTTCCCATGCAAACTTTGGAGGGGACCAAATTGCCCATGACCCAAACCCTTGGACCGAGGACAAAAGAGGAAACTTCCATCCCTTGCTTTGCCTATATGAACCGTATGTGTGTGTGATGAGCATTTTATTTCCCATTATTCCTTGCATTATTTTACTCCTATTATTGATACTTGTTGCCCATTTGACATTGATTAGCTTGATTTAGTGATTTTGAGTTTATTGGACTAATATTCCGAATATTGTTTAATTTGGGATTATTTAGCCTAATTAATTCTATTTCTATTTTCAGGTAATATTTGGCACAAGGACACTTTGGGATGTTTGGAAATGAAGATTGAAGCATTGAAGTGAAGATTGTAATTTGCATTTAGGTCCCTTTTTAATTGTAATTTTTAGAATAGTGTTTCTTAGGACTTGGGCCCATGTTTTAGGCCCATTTTCATGACTAAAGAGGGGAAATTCGTGTAACCCCCAAGACACACTTTCATTTCAGATTTCTCACTCTCTCTCTAGGTTAGAACTTTTCTCTTGGCTCTCCCAAGTGATGGTGGCTGCTAGGGTTTTGTTCTTCCCCATTTCTACTCGTTTTTCTTCATTTATGGCCATGGAAGGCTAGACTTCAAGGGTTAATCCCTTTGGTATTGTATTATCTACTCTTGAGCTCTTGTTATTAATGCAATTTCGTTTTCTCTTCTCTGTTTTCATGTTTATCGATGTGTAGTGGTTTGCTTAATTCCATTTCGTAGAGATAATACATGAATATAAATGCTTAATTTGTATTAACTCGTAAAAACTCCAATTCTGGTTTCTGATGCTTAATTAGAAGTTAGGGTTTGGAGTGATAACTGAATTTTCGCTTAGTATTTGGTTATCACGAGTTGGACAGAGGAGAGGAGAGGAATCGATCTTTAGTGAGCTAGGATTGAGTAGTGTACGTAACCAAAGGGGTTTGCCCGCTTTTGTTTCTGATTTTCTTAGTTTTTATATTCTGTTTGTGTTTTGTTCTTCACATTTGTCACACACAAAACCCCCCCCCCCCATTTTTCTGCACACTACGTGTTTGATACTTTGCCTAGACCGATATTCGCTGGGAAACGACCTAGGATCACCTTCCTAGTACTACAGAATAAACACCTTTTATTTTGATCGGGTACGGCCTCGATCAGTGTGTGGGTTGGCTTTGATTCATTCTCATTTCCTTCACCTTTCCACCAACACAAACACCTTTGGTCCATGAGCAACACAAAACTCTTGAGACCCTTGGAAAAGAGAGAGTGGCCGAGAGGAGAGAAGAGAGGGAGAGTGTGAACCCAACCCAAAAATCTTTGATTTCTTCCTTCAAACACATCTTTCTTCAAAGATCAAGAAGAAAACCAACCCTTAACCCTAAAAGAGAGAGGAGGCCGAAGCAACTCTAGGAAGAAAGAAGAAGGAGGTTGCAAGCCCAACCAAATCCCATCCTTTGTAGATCAAGAGTGAGAAGACCAACCCCTTTTCATGGTAGGATTTGAAGATAAGAAAGAAGATTTGTAATATATTAGTTTTTCTTTTTAGTTTATAGATCTATTTTATTTTCTTCTTGCATGTCTTATTTTAAGGTTTAATATGTGTTATTCTTTAATCTTGGACTTAAAGGACTCAAATAATTTGTAATATGTGATCTTGATGCTTGATGTTTTCGGTTTAAAGTTTTCTTATTAGATCTAATGTTTTTCTAACCAAAACCTTAAAAGATCTAAAGCTTTGTTTGAGATTTTTGTGAAAACTTAACATGAATCTTCTTGCATGTTTATTCTTCTTGTTTAGATCCGTGACCTATGTGTGCGTATATAATTATTTGACAAAAATTCCATGATCTAAACTTATTTATTTATAAAGTGAAAATCCTTGGTCTTGCATCTTTGTGATCTAAGATGTATTTTCATGGCTAAGCACAAGATCTAAATTTAATTTGTGAAAGAGTTTAAGCCTTTATTCTTGCATGTTTATTTTTCTTGTTTAAAACCATGATCTATGTGTATTTTCATGAATGAAAGTATAACCCAAACTTGATTTGTAAATCCTTGGGTTGTATGTTAATTGTAATGAAAAATCATGTTTTCCTTTTTAGTATGTGATTCGGTTTTTAAGAAAAGAACTAAAGAAACAAGTTTTAAAAGGACTTTCAAGAATAAACATGTTTAGACCTAGTGTTGGTTATGTGCATAATTTGATTTAGTATTTGGTTTTGTGTGTGCTATGTTTTTGTGAGGCCATTCGGCCATGTTGCAAAATAAACTCCATGTCTTTATTTTGTTGATGCATGTTTGTTCTAAGATTAGATCTAGTAATTTTATATTCATGCATGTTATTTTCATGAAGTTAAAGAAAATTCTTTATTTTGATTTTTATTAAATGAGAAACTTGAGGTCTATTTTGTGAAGGTTGATGTGAATAAGTAATGTGATGAGTTGCTTTATGTGTCTTGATGTGAATGTGTGACTTTTGTGTGTGTTGAAAAATGAATGAAAAACCTTGTCTCCTTGCATCATGAGATTCGGCCATCCTAGGAGAAGTAGGTAGCTAGGTTTGTTCCTCATCTAGGATGCATACATAATGAGACTAAATGAATATAAGAGATTTAAAAGTGTATACATGCTATGACTAAGTTTTTAAAATAAAATGCATGAGAGCCTTTGGAATGATTTATAATTTAAATTATTGCTTTGATTTAAAATCTTGAAATGAATTAAAATTGTTGATTTGTCCTTTGATGCTCACGGTTTTAATTATAAAGAGAGAAAATGATTTCATGATGTCATGTTTTCATTTGTGCATTAAATCCTTGCAAAACCATATAGGTATGATTCGGCCAAGCATGTGCATATAGTTGGAAAAAATTTTGTTTTCATGAAATGACTTATGATTATAGCTATGTCCTAAGTGTGTGATACTGTATGCTTGATGAAAATGATATGTGTGTATTTCTTTTATCTTTTTGGTTTTAGAAATAAAAAAAAATAAATGATTTGATTTGATTATGTGAAAAAGAAATTTTGTAATGATAATTCAATAATTTCAAGTTGCTAAAATTTATTAGAGATTAGAAATTAGTAACCCTAGTGACTCGGTCCTTGGTGAGTTAATCACAAGGCTTAATTTAAATTGTTTTCTTAAGAATAATTTAATTTATTTATTAAGGTTATAATTTAATTAATGAATTTGAATGATATGAAATGTGACTTCTGGGAATGCTTTGAAACTTGTATGAGAATATTCTTTATGCTGATTGCGTGTGGTTGTTATGGGTGCTAATTGAATGTGTTAAGTTCTGAATCTGTTTGTGAGTTTTGTTTGTATTTTAAAGAAATTAAAAACGTTTTATTTAAAAATGTGATTTAAAATAACTCAAATCAATTTGGAATCTTATTTTCTTAAAGTCTTGTGTCTTGAAAGATTTTCGATGTGTGGTTTTGAAATTTTATTTTCTTGGATTTTTTGGTATTCTGTTTTAAAGTACAAAAACACTGACTTTTATAAACAGAATGTTTCTGAACTAAGAAGAATGAATCTCTTTTAATAAAGAGATTATTTTAGAAATTGTTTTAAAGCTTTCTTGGAAGCATTTTTATAGACTTGATTTGGAATTAAAAACTTTTTTTAAATATTAGCAAAACGTTTTCAAGAAAAGAATTGTCATAACGAGTTTTCAAAATGAAAATTTATAATCCACGTAAACCGTTCTAACGCATGGGAAAAATGTTATAGCACGGGTGACGGACGCGAAGGGAACGATGCAAAGCTAGCAACGGGAAGCCTTGTAAAGCTTTCGGATGCTTCGTCATCGAGGTGAGAGAGAAGCTCCCCTTAAGACGCCGTGGTATTAGGCAACATATTAAGGCGTCCAATCATCTCAAAGATTGGACCCGGTCTCATAAGGCGATGTAGAGGGATAGTAGGTGTTGTTGTTTGTCTGCCTGTTTGTTGAGTGTCGGACTATCCCTACGAGTCGCTGAGACCGAAGTGTTGTCCATAGTTAATATGTCTACTGGAATGATATGATGTTCTGTTTTGTTAATTATGCATGAGTTACTTGACTTAGTTTAGTATATGAAATAGTTTAATTATTTATTAGAAGATGTTTGATTACACCCTAAAGCATGAAATGATAGTGATGAAATAAAACTGAGAAAGGAAAAGAAACGCGAATAAGAATGTTGAAAATGAACTAGAAAGAGATAAATCGTAGCACATATGGAATGCAAAAGAGATAAAGTATTGAATGAAGGAAAAGTAATAATTAAGTTTGTTAAAGAACGGAGATGAAAAGATAATGCTCGAGATGGCGATAAGAATTACTAGACGAGGCGAGCGAAAGTGTGGTGATGATGAGCGATGCTGATGGTGCCACAACTGAGGCGAATGGAACGAATGGTGCTGCTGAGTAACCACTGAGGAGCCTAATGATGATGCTGCTGAGCAAAGAGGATGAGAAAAGATACTGATGATGCTTATGAGAATAATGTTGAAATGCATGATATGAGAAAGTGATGTGAGGCATGATGCCATTAAGATTTAGGGGGAACAGATTGCGATTAGTGGTCGGGCTTCGTTGAAGGGATGCACTAAGGACGAGCCGACTGTTAGGATTAAGCCGATAATTAAAACATTAAAACTTTAAAAGACTTAAAAGACATTTATATACGCGGTGAGGTATGAGTGTCGTATCGAAGTAGTGGAGAGGAAGATACTATGGGTATCTGCGGATACTCAGGTTGCAGGAGGGGAGGGCAAGGACGGTGAAACGTCAAGAAGCCTAGAGTATATTTCTAGGCGGAACAAACTCCACATGTGGCGTACTAACGTGGTAGGGACTGGGTCTAATGCCGTGGCAAGTTCCGCATCGCGAAGTAGAAATTATACTGTCACCCCCTCGATGCAAGTCTAGAACAGTGAGAGGGACTGGAACGGGGCATTTGAGATTGCCGCTAAGAGCGTGCCTTGATATGAATTGATATGATATGAATTGAAATGATTTGAGGACGAGATCCTCCTGGTCTGGGACCATCTATGTGTTGAGACAGCTGTCGTGCCCGCGTGGTAAAGGTCCTGTACTCCTGTTTGCTTCCGACTAGGTTGGGTGGATGACCGAGGAGATGTAGACGTGTGAGACTTCCTCAATGATGATGTTCCCCCCCATCATTGAGTGAACCGGAACGCTAAAACTTAAAAGACAAAGATGTTTCAAAGATAAGAATAACAATATATCAAGTATTGAGAAGATTTATAAGACACGTATAAGAAAGGATTCTTGGAACGTATGATGAGTTTGGAAAAGTATGATAGAAGAAAGAATGGATAAGAGTTATGAAAGTTGATAAAAAGGATTTAAGAAGGCTATCATAAGATGTTGAGTTGGTTTTGGGTGTTAATGTCTTGTTGATGATTATATTTTGCTATTGCTGTTTGTTTATTGTTTTTCCTTAGTATTTGCCTATTGTAATTCCACATAGTCGACATAACTGTTTGGGTAGCTTACTCTCTCCTCTTCTCCTGTACTTCTGCTTCTCTTTCCTTTCTAGGATATTTTGTACGACCATTAGATGCAAAGGAAGTGAGATTCCAGATCCAGCTTGTTCGGGTGGTAGGAACATCTTCGTTGAAAGGAGACGACTCGATGGAGAACCTCTGAGGTAGCAGACAAGGACGACTCCAATTGCGGTTGGAGAGCTGGATCAGCTACGATCCGGAGTTAGACGATAAGCCTTAGGGAGCATGACTAGAAGCTAGTAATTCCCCTGGCAGGATTTTTCCCATTGTAAGTTCTTAGTTGCCTGACTCTATCATACTGTACCCCGGCAAAGGATTTATGTAATACCGATGTTTTGAAAACAAGTAAACTGGGCTACGTTCAAATGTTGTTTTGTAAACGGGTTTCAAAGTGTGGTGTCTTGTGACATCTCGGTTTGGAACTTGAAAGAGTTTATGTAATGTGAGAGCACAAGTTTCCAATGTAACTCTGTTTTCAAAGTCTAAGTGTTCTCACGTTTACATAACACCTGTTTTAAAAAAAAATGGCCCTAATTTTCACTATATGTAATTCAAGTAACTAAAGTTTTCAAGTTGCCGAATCGGGGTGTTACAGTTATGGTATCAGAGCAATGGTTAAACTAAGCAACTTTATACATGGACTTGCCTACTCTGTTGTGTGCCTCCGTGTGTGAGTTAGTATTAGGATAGCGATAGAATGCTAAGAGTACGCGGATGCTTTCCGGGAGTACATCAGCTTTCGTCTACAGCAAAAACGGGGAGCAGAGATCAGTGTTGTCATGGATGTTGGCGTGCGATTCGAATCTTCTTTCGTTGAACCCTTCTTTGATATGAACCCTTATTTGTTTATGATGACCCTTAATCTACGAGATTTGTCTTGTGACTAGAACCCTTCATTACTTGTTGAAACTTGTCTTGTGAAAAACCCTATGCGCTGCCAAATTGCTATGGCATGACGTTTGAAGAAGCCTTTTCTGAAAATTTACACCACTGTTTTGACAAAGCCTTAATTGCTAATGGACCCAAAGCTTACTCATTTGATCTTTGACTAGACATCTATTCTTTCCTAAAATCCTGTCGAGAATTTAGGGCTCTGACACCTAGTATCGGTCAAGTAGATAGTTCTAGAGCGGAGAGTAAGTTGTGAACTGTGGTTAGGAAGAAGTCGTAAAGTCTAAGGAGAGTAAGGATTAGTGGTATGGATAAAGGGAGTGTAAGTCTTGGAAAAATTTAGAAACACCCTTTTTGAGTTATGTAAGGTGATTAGGATTAAGAGTTTTGATGTCGGATTGGTAAAATAAATGGTTTAGGTGGTGCCAAGATGAGGAAGAAATTAGGGTGATAGTTAGAATTTTGAGGTCATAAGTGTCTTGATTTGAGTCATAAAATGGTTGGATAGAGGTGAATAAGTGATGATATGGTAGAGTCAAGTGATAAAATGGTAGAACTTGTGGATTAGAATCTTTAAGTGTTGACTCTGGGTTAAGTAAAAAGGTCAGGATCTGATGTGGTATTGGATAATAGATCTTGGAGTTGAGGCATCTTGATGGCTTAGAATATGTGTAAAATTGTGAAAGTGGAAAAAGGGTTTAGAATTGTTTAAGTTATGTGATTACGTGTCGGAGATAAGAGGTGAAGTAGAGTGTGTTTCTTGAGGATTAGTGGTTGATAGATTAAGAGAAGGATGTAATAGTGACTATAGGAGTCTGATAAAGATGATTAATTGGTGAGATGTGAGACAATAAAAGGATAGATTTGAGCTAAGTAATGGGAAAATTTTGTAAGAATTGATCAAAGGGTAGTGAAGGATAGGAGTATTTAGAAGTTAAGATTGTGATAATACATGTGGTGTATAGAGATATGCGTCATCTAAGTTGGGGAGTAGTTGAAAACGTGAGGTTTTGAGGAGTAGATTGTTTAGGCTTGAATTGATGAGAAGGATTTAATCCAAATTGTGGTGGTGTCTTGATCCCAAGGAAATATAACCGTGTCGTTTCTAAATACTGTTTTGATACCTTGAAACTCCTTGATTCCTTGTGTCAATGAAATCGTGATTGTTTCACCTCACCCTATTATTATTGAAAATTCTTCGAGGGATTACTTTTGCAAGTAATCGGTCTGATCCACCTTAGGAATGACGAATAGATAAGTACGTGTTCGAAGATGCGACGATTGTTACGACTAAAGAAGGAAACAATTTCTTCAAGAAGTTACGCGTCCACGGATTCGACAGACTCTACGTGGCATTTCTCGGGGACGAGAAATCTTCAAGTTGGGGAGAATGTAACACCCCGCATTTTTCCCGCACGTGCGTGAACGAATCTTGTTAAAATAAACCCAGAAGTTTTGTTTTACGAAAGATTTTTGGAAAAATGTTTTACGTGAATAAGAAATAAAGTAATGGTTTTCATGGATTTTATAAACAAAATTTTTTCACGAAAGAAAAGTGAATGATTTTTTTGAAATAAAAATGCTTTGCTAAATGGTGATTTTATTTAAGACGATTTTTGACAATGATTTTCTTTTTGGATTTGTAAACTTGGAAAATTCGTAACTTTTTGACCATAACTCGGATTTTCATTATTTTTATGTCCAAACGATCGTCTTGAAACGTAGATTTTGAAAATATAACTTTTGGAATTTGTGTTTTGAAGAAAATGAATTCATTTATTTGGTATAAAATTTTTATGTGGTGTGTGTGTTTGATTTAATATATGTGTGTTTGATGTATGATTGTGTGAGGGTGATTGTTGGAATTAATTGCTTTGTTCTAGGAATAGATAATTATAAGTGAATATTAGTAAGAAATAAAATGTGAAATGCATGTATATGCTATGTGTATGCTACGGTTGTGTGCATGAGTATGTATGTGTATGTAAGTGTGTATGTTATATGATGTATGTGTGTGCCGTGTGTTTTGAGTGGAAACATGATATACTAAAGTGTTAGGTGCATGATCAAATATGTGCATTATTTCATGATTTCATGCTATGTGTTTATTATGATAACATGAAGAAAAAAATTATATGTGTATGTGTGCATGAGATGGTTCGGCCATTTAGAACCAAGGAACCAAGTAGGGTGCAATTTTCTTATGCATTAAGAAATTAAGAATTTAAATGGAAATTAAGTAGAAAACTAGGGGTGTGACTCATGAGGCCTTGGAAGACTTTTTTTTCCACCTTGTCTCCTTGTGATATGACCCTTCCCATGCAAACTTTGGAGGGGACCAAATTGCCCATGACCCAAACCCTTGGACCGAGGACAAAAGAGGAAACTTCCATCCCTTGCTTTGCCTATATGAACCGTATGTGTGTGTGGGTTGGCTTTGATTCATTCTCATTTCCTTCACCTTTCCACCAACACAAACACCTTTGGTCCAAGAGCAACACAAAACTCTTGAGACCCTTGGAAAAGAGAGAGTGGCCGAGAGGAGAGAAGAGAGGGAGAGTGTGAACCCAACCCAAAAATCTTTGATTTCTTCCTTCAAACACATCTTTCTTCAAAGATCAAGAAGAAAACCAACCCTTAACCCTAAAAGAGAGAGGAGGCCGAAGCAACTCTAGGAAGAAAGAAGAAGGTGTTGGAAACCAACAAGCGGCTCAAAATAGTCTAGAGGGGGGGTGAATAGAGTATTGAAGCCTTAGTACAAATATTTCGATCACCGTAGAGAATGGTTTTAAGAAAATAAATTTTTCTTCAAAAATTTCACTGATTAATCGATTAATAAGGAGCCTAATCGATTAATGCCACAAGCCACTTTTGAACTACTCGAGTAATTAGATTGTTACTCGAGTAATGCCGCAAGTAACAAAAATATTAATCGATTAATGAACGAATTACTCGATTAATCTGGGCAGAAAAATGATGAAAACTGATTTTGATGAGAATTCTTTTAGAATCTCAATGCCTTGATTGTTCAACAAATTATGAATGAATACAAGAGCAATTTACAAGTAAATTTACCAACAAATTTAGGTCAATTAATCAAAGATAAGAAAAGCCCCAATTCTAACCTAAATTCAATTATTCTTGAATTAATGCAAACTTGAAAAGAAAACAATGAAGACAATGATTTATCCTGGTTCACTCTCTACCATTGAGAGCTACTCCAGTCCCCTTTATCTAAAAGATAAAGAGTTTCTACTAGACAATTCAATTGTTAGAATTACAATGTTAAGATGCAACTTCTCACAAAGCTATCCTATCTTAACCCCTCTCAAAGAGTGTACCAAACTCTTTGATGTTCTAACCCAATTGAATTCCTTGTCCGTCTTCTTTTGATTTGTTGAAGATGCTTCCAACCAAATCCTTTTCAATTTGCTTTGACAACCTTCAAAGACTTTACTTGTGAAATTCTTCACCTTTGTTGAATCCTTGATTATGCAACCTCTTGTTGCAAATAGCTTCAACACACACTTGAAAACTAAAAAGATCTTTATCTAAATCAAACTAAGAATATTGAATTGATCTTGAGTGAATAGAGAGAATTGTTGAATCTTGATTTCTCAAAGAAAGGTTTGTAATAGCTCTTGAAAATGAAAGTATATTGCTCAATATGAAAAATTATGAAAGAGTTTGTAACCTTGTCCAAGTACAAATGAGGTCTTTTTATATTTTTCTGAAACAGTACGTGTTACTCGAGTAATGGTTAACACATTAGTCGATTAACCAGTGTAAAAGTGTAATACTCGAGTAATCTAAAATTACTACTCGAGTAACCAGTATAAAAATGTACTACTCGAGTAATCCAAACTTGCTACTCGAGTAACCAGTAAAAACTTTGATTAAAAACAAAGCTTTTCAAATTTACTTTGACAATTACTTTAATTTGAGCTATTTTAATCAAGATTAAGTTTTCTTCACTCTTAATCAAACAATATTATAAGCTTAATTAAGATCACCTAAAGCTACCCACTCTCATGATATGCATTGAATAAAATAAAATATTACATTGATTAAGAATTAAAATAAATCCTAATTCTAATCTTCATGAGTGTAGCTTCCTTGTTGAAATGTTGTTGCTTGAAATACGTTTGATATCATCAAAACATAAAAACCTACAAACTCCCCCTTTTTGATGATGACAAACCTCCTTTTCAATTAAGCACTAAGTTTTAAAATACTCCCCTTAAATGTAATACACTTAGGAAAAATATAATAAAACTTATCCTACAAGAACAACATCAACAAAATATTCTCCCCCTTTTGGCATCATTAAAAAGATGTGAATTAGAAAAGTCCTTTGCCAAAAGTGGAAGGTAAGTGTAACAAACTATGACATGGAGATAAAAATATAGCAAAGACTAAAATAATATGGAAAAAAATCAGAGTAGAGTCTAAACTATATAAAATCTCATAATAGTGCTAAAAACTAACATTAACAAAAACAAGTCAAAACAGAGCACCATAACCATAGTTCATAAACACCATTAAATCATAATCAGTCAAGTCATGCAACAAAACATAGTCCATAGTCATAAGATATCAACCATAGTCAGAAGATAAACTAGGCCATACACAAGGCCCTAGAAACATCCAAAAGACATAACAAAGTCATAATCTAAGTCATAACATCATAAACCAGTAACAAAATAAACATAACCAGCAGAGTAGCAATGCAAGAGTCAGTGAATGAGTGAGAAAAGAGTAATAAAATCCCAACATGAACATCATCAATCAAGAAACCACAAGGCTAAGGGTTTGGTGGAGTGGGAAAGTGCTGGGAAAAGAGATCCGAGATATGATCCATCAACCTCTGCTCCATAGCCGCATTCTTAACATCTTGACGAATCTCCAAAGCCTCTAGCTGCTCATCAATGTGCTGAACTAGTGAAGCATAGGCAGCCTTTGCATCAAAAGGAGTATCCAAATTTTCAAAGTCAATGAAATCCTCAAGACGTGGTCCATGATCCGTTTCCATGAGATCCAGTGGTTGAGGAGAAGCAGAAGGACTAGCTTGGTCACCAGCAGGAGCTTGAGCATCTTGCTCTAAAGCTTTGATTTGAGTTTTCCACAACCAAGCCCTAGATGGCTTATGATAAGCAATTTTCATGTAATTGATGTGATGTTCATTCAAGCACCAATTTTTCTTTGCATGACGCTCATATGACTCATCAATAACAAATGGAACCCGATAGTGCCTAAGCAACTTAGTAACATGCATAGGATAGGGTAAATATTGAGTAGGAGGAGATTGAGCAGCATCATACATCCTAGCAAGTACTATCTTATTCCAATTAATTTTATATTTCTTCTTAATACCATGAAACAATTTCAAATCATCTTCTTGCACCTGAGCATAGTTCTGGTTACCTTTTGGAAGCAAACAGTAACTAATAATATACATCAATATCCTATCTTCAGCATGCAAAGGAGAAACATTCTTAGTAGCCTTATTGTCCCAAGTTTCACCAGGCCTAAGTGCATAAGTATAAACAAGTCCAGGGTCCACAACCAAATCAAGACAGTCCTCATCACCAAGATAAGTACCCTCATCCTCTAATCCAAACAATAATCGCAAGTCATCAGGTTTAATCACAAAATGTACTCCCTTAACCTGACTTTGGTACTCACCATCTATTTTTGTAAAATTCTGATAGAACTCTTGAACTAACTTAGGGTAATAGTGAGTATTGAACTCCAAAAACCGTTGCACATTCTGAAATACCAGATTATCATAGAAATTGAACTTTTCTTTTCTTAGCCAAGCGTAATTCACATACCGTTTAATACCAAAAGTAGGACGATCAAACTTGTGAGCACGTGAGTCACGCTCCGCTGCAGAAAACCAAGGATGATTCTGGCTAGAAACCTTTTTTCCCTTCTTACGTGGAGGTTCTGCTGAAGAAGAAGCCATAACCTCTGAATTGAAGGATGAAATTCGTGGTTTAGGGTTTTTGGGTTCGGTTAGGGTTTGGAAATTGGGGGAAATTGAAATTTTGGGAAAAAAATTGGTTAAATTGATGGAGGATAAAAGGTGTATTGGTGTTATAATGAAGAAATATGAGAAGAAAGTTAGTGATTTTGGGTGATTTGGTTGCCTATGGTTCGAATTGATGATGAAACCATGTGAGAAGACAGAGAGAAATCGAGAGGAGAGAGCAAAAGAAGTGAAAAAATGAGTAAAAATTTGAAGTGCAGGTTTAAAAAGTTATCGGGTTACTCGAGTAGATTGGCCGTTACTCGAGTAGTTCGAGCCTTAATCGAGTGAAAAAGCTGTAACTCGATTAAGTGCGCAAGTGATTTAAAAATAACTCGAGTAGCAACCCATTTAATCGAGTAATGCCGAAAGTAGTTTTAAAATTAATCGAGTGACAGTGTCTTTACTCGAGTAATGCCGAAAGAGATTGAAAAATTAATCGAGTAACGACCCTGTTAATCGAGTAGTCTGCACTAAAACTTAAAAATTTTCAAATTTTTCTTAAACAAAAATATTTTTCATACACACAAACACATAGAAACACTTAGCATTTAGCACACATACAATAAAGCAAGTAAACATATTATAGGGAAAACATATACACACAACTACATATCAAGAGAATTAAATGAACACTTTAAACATACAACTTACTCAAGATCAAAAACATAATGAAATAGGCACTTGAGGTGATTAATAAAAGTTTCAAATACAATTAGCTAATGGTAGATTCATCAAAAATACCAAGTTCCCTTCTAATTTTATAGAAAGTATCTCTTGGTAGAGGTTTTGTAAAAATATCAGCTAATTGATCCGAAGTTTGAACAAACTCAATAACACAATCACCTTTTTGAACATGATCTCGTAAAAAGTGATGCCTAATTTCAATATGTTTTGTCCTTGAATGCAATACCGGGTTTTTAGTCAAATTAATTGCAGAAGTATTATCACATTTTATAGGGATTTTTGTCAAATTTAAACCAAAATCCGATAATTGTTGCTTAATCCAAAGGATTTGAGCACAACAACTACCAGCCGCTATGTATTCGGCTTCCGCGGTTGATAAAGCTACACAATTTTGCTTTTTAGAAAACCACGATACAAGTGAACTACCAATTAAATGGCATGTTCCGCTTGTACTTTTTCGCTCAACTTTACAACCAGCAAAATCGGAGTCCGAATAACCTATTAGTTTTAAAAAAGCATCCCTAGGATACCACAAACCGGTATTGGTTGTACCTTTTAAGTATTTCATTATTCTTTTAACAGCAGTTAAATGTGACTCTTTCGGATTAGCTTGAAAACGTGCACACATACAAACACTAAACATGATGTCAGGTCTAGAAGCAGTTAAGTATAACAAACTACCTATAATTCCGCGATACTTTGTTACCTCTACAGCTTTTCCAACCTCATCTTGATCTAGGTAGCATGCAACGCTCATTGGAGTAGAAGCGGACTTGCACAAATCCATGCCAAACCTCTTGAGAAGTTCCCGACAATATTTACTTTGATGTATATAAATGCCATCATTTAGTTGCTTTATTTGAAGACCAAGAAAGAAAGTAAGCTCTCCCATCATCGACATCTCGAATTCGCTTTGCATTAAATCTGAAAACTTCTTACACAAGTTATCATTAGTAGCACCAAAAATAATATCATCAACGTATATTTGAACCAAAAGTATATCCTTATCGGAACGTTCAATAAAAAGAGTAGTGTCCACAGTACCTCGTTTAAAACCTTTTTCTAATAAAAAATTGCTTAGTCGATCGTACCAAGCTCTAGGAGCTTGTTTAAGACCATACAAAGCCTTTTTCAACTTAAAAACGTATTCCGGATGTTCAAAACTTTCAAATCTGGGAGGTTGTGAGACATAAACTTCTTCTTGAATGTATCCGTTAAGAAAAGCACTTTTGACATCCATTTGGTACAATTTAAAATTCATTATAGATGCAAAAGCGAGAAGAATACAAATAGCTTCTAATCTAGCTACGAGAGCATAAGTCTCATCATAATCAATTCCTTCTTCTTGACTATAACCTTGTGCTACCAACCTAGCTTTATTCCTAACAATAATACCCGATTCATCTAACTTATTCCTATAGACCCAACGAGTGCCTATTTCAGGACGATCATTAGGTTTTGGCCCAAGCTCCCAAACTTGGTTTCTTTCAAATTGATTTAATTCTTCTTGCATGGCCATAACCCAATGATCATCTTGAAGAGCCTCTTTGACATTCTTAGGTTCTATTTGAGATACAAAGGCAACATAATAACAAAAATTATTTAATGTGCTTCGGGTTACCACCCCCTTAGCAATGTCACCTAAGATGTTAGAAACCGGATGATTTTTGTTTGACTTCCAAGCAATTGGTAGTTGAGGTTGTGTCTCTTGTGCTAAGTCTTTATCATGTTCTTGCACCTCTCCATTCTCAACTTGAGTCTCCACTAATTGTTGTGGTGTTGACTTCTCATGATCCATATGAGTACCTACATTATCATCATCACAAGAAACAACACAATCTCCTCTCGGAGATTCATCAAATACAACATGCACGGATTCCTCAATGGTTAAAGTTCTTTTGTTATAGACACGATAAGCTTTACTATGGTTTGAATAACCTATGAATATACCTTCGTCGGCTTTGGAATCAAACTTACCGACAGGATTCTTACCGTTATTTAAAATAAACACCTTACATCCAAATGCATGAAAATATGAGATATTTGGCTTTCGCCCTTTTAAAAGTTCATAAGGTGTTTTATTTAAATGAGGACGAATAAGAACCCTATTTATCACATAACAAGCGGTGTTTACCGCATCAGCCCAAAAATAGGAAGGAACTCTAGATTCTTTAAGCATTCTACCAGCAAGTTCCTCTAAGACTCGATTTTTCCTTTCTACAACTCCGTTTTGCTCCGGAGTCCTAGGGGCTGAAAAATTGATGGTCAATACCAAATTTTTCACAAAACGCATCAAACTTAGCATTTTCAAACTCACCTCCATGGTCACTTCTAATAGTCACTATTTTCAAACTTAGTTGATTTTGGATGAGTTTGGCAAATTTTTTAAAACTTTTGTATGTTTCACTTTTTGCGGATAAAAACAAAGTCCATGTGAATCGAGTGAAATCATCTACTAAAAACAAATCCATAGTAATTGCCACCTAAACTCCGAACTTGTGATGGGCCAAACAAATCCATGTGGATTAGCTCCAATGGCTTTGTTGTGCTTATCACATTTTTAGGTTTAAAAGAGCTTTTAACTTGCTTGCACTTTTGACATGAGTCGCAAATGCTATCAAGCTTGAAATTTAATTTAGGCAAACCAATTACTAGGTCTTTTCGTAAAAGTTTATTTAATTGATTCACATTGACATGTGCAATTCGTCGATGCCAAAGACGAATTTCATCATCAAAAGATTTAAAACATTTTGAAAATAACGAAGTTAACTCATCCAAATCAACTAAGTAAGTGTTATTAGAGCGACGACCAACAAACTTAACACTATCATCTATACTATTCTTAATAAAGCATAATTCCGGAGTAAAAGTCACATTGTTTCCCATATCGCATAGTTGGCTTATACTAAGCAAGTTGTGTTCTAAGCCTTCTACGTATAGGACATTTTCAATGACAAGGTTAGATACGTTACCAATCTTACCAACTCCTAGAATTTTGCCCTTATTGTTGTCGCCGTAAGTCACATGACCACCACCTTTAGAAGTAAGCTCAATGAAATGCGTTTTGTCTCCCGTCATGTGTCTCGAACACCCACTATCCAAGTACCATCTCCGTTCCTTGGTTCGAAGACACACCTACAAAAACAATATCATTTGGTTGACTTAGGTACCCAAGTTGTCTTGGGTCCTTTGATGTTAGCATGGGGTGAAGTCCCCTTAACAATCCAAATATACTCTCCACTTGGTATACCAAACCTTTTAATGTTGCATTTATTCGTGGTATGCCCAAAAATCCCACAATAATGACAAGTTGGAGTTTTTGAAAAATTGATTTTAGAGAAAGTTCCAACTTTGTGAAAATGTTGATTTTTGGGTTTAGTAAAACCAAGTCCAGCTCTATTACTATTATTTCTTTGATTAGAAAGCAAATGATCTGAGCATGTGTCTCCTCTTGTGAGCCTTGCAATTCTATCATTCAAATTAAAAACTTATTTTTCTAGATATTTGAAATTATCACAAGATAAGATATCATTTGTTTTCAAATCACAATTGCATGTAGAATTTGCATAAATGAGTTCAAGTGTTTCATTTTGAAGCTTAAGCTCCTCTAGGTAGTTTTGTAATTCCAAAATTTTTTCTTGTTGCTTCAAGATGAAATTCTTTCTTTCAACATTTATTTTTGCAAGTTTCTTCAACTCTTTATGCATTTCTACATACACATTATAAAGTTCATTGAAGGAGGGAGAATTAGAACTAGAGCTAGCATCGGAAAGATAATCTACCTCATTGACGTTGTCACTTGATTTCATGCTCGAAGATGCTTCTTCATCAAGCTTCGTCATCAAACAAAGGTTTGCAAGTTCTTCATCTTCCGATGAGCTAGATGATGATTGATTCTCCGGTTCATCCCACACTATGTAAGCCCTTTTTCCTTTAGATGAGTTGAGCTTCCAATTGTCACCTTCGGACTTTTTAGAGTTAGTTGGACAATTTGATCTATAGTGACCAAGCTTCCCACACCCATGACATTTGATATTTTCTTTGTTAGTCTTATTCCTTGGTTGAGTGTCCTTAGAATCTCTTGATCTATTCCTATTGAAGTTACTCTTTTTCTTAAGGAACCGTCCAAGCTTTTTGACTAACAAGCCAAGAGTCTCATCATCTATTTCGGAGTCCGAGTCATCCACTTGAGAGTGATCCTCATGTGCCTTTAGGGATTTTGAAGTTGATTTAAGAGCAATCCCCTTTTTCTTTCTATCGGCATCTTCATTCATGGATAATCTCCCAAGCTCCATTTCATGCTCTTGAAGCTTTCCGAATAGAGTTGCTAAATCAATTTTGTCTAGATACTTAGCCTCCATGATGGCCGTCACCTTAGGTTGCCATTCCCTGCTAAGACATCTTAAAACTTTATTAACAACTTCACCATTAGTTAGTATTTTTCCAAGAGCAGAAAGATGATTTATGATATGCGTAAAGCGCTTTTGCATGTCGCCTATATTTTCATTAGGCAACATACGAAAGAGCTCATATTCATGCATGAGAGTGTTAAGCCTAGCCCTTCTAACCTCAGTCGTGCCCTCATGTGTGACTTGTAGTGTGTCCCACATTTGTTTTGCATCAGTGCATTGTGACACTCTAAAGAACTCATCATATGAAAGAACGGACGTGATGATGTTTTTCGCTTTTAAATCATATTGCACTTTCTTTTTATCATCATCCGACCAACTTGATTTTGGTTTTGCAGAAACAGCATCATTTACTTTAGTTTGAGGAACAAAAGGTCCATTCTCTATAGCGTTCCAAATTTCTATATCAATGGCTTCTATAAAAATTTTCATTCGGACCTTCCAATAAGCGTATCCCTCACCATTGAATTGTGGGGGGCGATTAATGGAAGCTCCTTCACCACCAAAAGGAAAATTTGAGCCCATTGTTTCCAAAAATTAGGATCTTTTCAAAAAAGCTTGTTAAGGCTCGGATTTTTCGTCCGAGCTCTGATACCACTTGTTGGAAACCAACAAGCGGCTCAAAATAGTCTAGAGGGGGGCTGAATAGAGTATTGAAGCCTTAGTACAAATATTTCAATCACCGTAGAGAATGGTTTTAAGAAAATAATTTTTTCTTCAAAAATTTCACTGATTAATCGATTAATAAGGAGCTTAATCGATTAATGCCGCAAGCCACTTTTGAACTACTCGAGTAATTAGATTGTTACTCGAGTAATGCCGCAAGTAACAAAAATATTAATCGATTAATGAACGAATTACTCGATTAATCTGGGCAGAAAAATGATGAAAACTGATTTTGATGAGAATTCTTTTAGAATCGCAATGCCTTGATTGTTCAACAAATTATGAATGAATACAAGAGCAATTTACAAGTAAATTTACCAAAAAATTTAGGTCAGTTAATCAAAGATAAGAAAAGCCCCAATTGTAACCTAAATTCAATTATTATTGAATTAATGCAAACTTGAAAAGAAAACAATGAAGACGATGATTTATCCTGGTTCACTCTCTACCACTGAGAGCTACTCCAGTCCCCTTTATCTAAAAGATAAAGAGTTTCTACTAGACAATTCAATTGTTAGAATTACAATGTTAAGATGCAACTTCTCACAAAGCTATCCTATCTTAACCCCTCTCAAAGACTGTACCAAACTCTTTTATGTTCTAACCCAATTGAATTCCTTGTCCATCTTCTTTTGATTTGTTTAAGATGCTTCCAACCAAATCCTTTTCAATTTGCTTTGACAACCTTCAAAGACTTTACTTGTGAAATTCTTCACCTTTGTTGAATCCTTGATTATGCAACCTCTTGTTGCAAATAGCTTCAACACACACTTGAAAACTAAAAAGATCTTGATCTAAATCAAACTTAGAATATTGAATTGATCTTGAGTGAAGAAAAGGGAGAATTGTTGAATCTTGATTTCTCAAAGAAAGGTTTGTAATAACTCTTGAAAATGAAAGTATATTGCTCAATATGAAAAATTATGAAAGAGTTTGTAACCTTGTCCAAGTACAAAAGAGGTCTTTTTATATTTTTCTGAAACAGTACGTGTTACTCGAGTAATGGTTAACACATTACTCGATTAACCAGTGTAAAAGTGTAATACTCAAGTAATCTAAAATTACTACTCGAGTAACCAGTATAAGAATGTACTACTCGAGTAATCCAAACTTGCTACTCGAGTAACCAGTACAAACTTTGATTAAAAACAAAGCTTTTCAAATGTACTTTGACAATTACTTTAATTTGAGCTATTTTAATCAAGATTAAGTTTTCTTCACTCTTAATCAAACAATATTATAAGCTTAATTAAGATCACCTAAAGCTACCCACTCTCATGATATGCATTGAATAAAATAAAATATTACATTGATTAAGAATTAAAATAAATCCTAATTCTAATCTTCATGAGTTTAGCTTCCTTGTTGAAATGTTGTTGCATGAAATACGTTTGATATCATCAAAACATAGAAACCTACAAACTCCCCCTTTTTGATGATGACAAACCTCCTTTTCAATTAAGCACTAAGTTTTAAAATACTCCCCCTAAATGTAATACACTTAGGAAAAATATAATAAAACTTATCCTACAAGAACAACATCAACAAAATATTCTCCCCCTTTTGGCATCATTAAAAGGATGTGAATTAGAAAAGTCCTTTGCCAAAAGTGGAAGGTAAGTGTAACAAACTATGACATGGAGATAAAAATATAGCAAAGACTAAAATAATATGGAAAAAAAATCAGAGTAGAGTCTAAACTATATAAAATCTCATAATAGTGCTAAAAACTAACATTAACAAAAACAAGTCAAAACAGAGCACCATAACCATAGTTCATAAACACCATTAAATCATAATCAGTCAAGTCATGCAACAAAACATAGTCCATAGTCATAAGATATCAACCATAGTCAGAAGATAAACTAGGCCATACACAAGGCCCTAGAAACATCCAAAAGACATAACAAAGTCATAATCTAAGTCATAACATCATAAACCAGTAACAAAATAAACATAACCAGCAGAGTAGCAATGCAAGAGTCAGTGAATGAGTGAGAAAAGAGTAATAAAATCCCAACATGAACATCATCAATCAAGAAACCACAAGGCTAAGGGTTTGGTGGAGTGGGAAAGTGCTGGGAAAAGAGATCCGAGATATGATCCATCAACCTCTGCTCTATAGCCGCATTCTTAACATCTTGACGAATCTCCAAAGCCTCTAGCTGCTCATCAATGTGCTGAACTAGTGAAGCATAGGCAGCCTTTGCATCAAAAGGAGTATCCAAATTTTCAAAGTCAATGAAATCCTCAAGACGTGGTCCATGATCCGTTTCCATGAGATCCAGTGGTTGAGGAGAAGCAGAAGGACCAGCTTGGTCACCAGCAGGAGCTTGAGCATCTTGCTCTAAAGCTTTGATTTGAGTTTTCCACAACCAAGCCCTAGATGGCTTATGATAAGCAATTTTCATGTAATTGATGTGATGTTCATTCAAGCACCAATTTTTCTTTGCATGACGCTCATATGACTCATCAATAACAAATGGAACCCGATAGTGCCTAAGCAACTTAGTAACATGCATAGGATAGGGTAAATATTGAGTAGGAGGAGATTGAGCAGCATCATACATCCTAGCAAGTACTATCTTATTCCAATTAATTTTATATTTCTTCTTAATACCATGAAACAATTTCAAATCATCTTCTTGCACCTGAGCATAGTTCTGGTTACCTTTTGGAGGCAAACAGTAACTAATAATATACATCAATATCCTATCTTCAGCATGCAAAGGAGAAACATTCTTAGTAGCCTTATTGTCCCAAGTTTCACCAGGCCTAAGTGCATAAGTATAAACAAGTCCAGGGTCCACAACCAAATCAAGACAGTCCTCATCACCAAGATAAGTACCCTCATCCTCTAATCCAAACAATAATCGCAAGTCATCAGGTTTAATCACAAAATGTACTCCCTTAACTTGACTTTGGTACTCACCATCTATTTTTGTAAAATTCTGATAGAACTCTTGAACTAACTTAGGGTAATAGTGAGTATTGAACTCCAAAAACCGTTGCACATTCTGAAATACCAGATTATCATAGAAATTGAACTTTTCTTTTCTTAGCCAAGCGTAATTCACATACCGTTTAATACCAAAAGTAGGACGATCAAACTTGTGAGCACGTGAGTCACGCTCCGCTGCAGAAAACCAAGGATGATTCTGGCTAGAAACCTTTTTGCCCTTCTTACGTGGAGGTTCTGCTGAAGAAGAAGCCATAACCTCTGAATTGAAGGATGAAATTCGTGGTTTAGGGTTTTTGGGTTCGGTTAGGGTTTGGAAATTGGGGGAAATTGAAATTTTGGGAAAAATATTGGTTAAATTGATGGAGGATAAAAGGTGTATTGGTGTTATAATGAAGAAATATGAGAAGAAAGTTAGTGATTTTGGGTGATTTGGTTGCCTATGGTTCGAATTGATGATGAAACCATGTGAGAAGACAGAGAGAAATCGAGAGGAGAGAGCAAAAGAAGTGAAAAAATGAGTAAAAATTTGAAGTGCAGGTTTTAAAAGTTATCGGGTTACTCGAGTAGATTGGCCGTTACTCGAGTAGTTCGAGCCTTAATCGAGTGAAAAAGCTGTAACTCGATTAAGTGCGCAAGTGATTTAAAAATAACTCGAGTAGCAACCCAATTAATCAAGTAATGCCGAAAGTAGTTTTAAAATTAATCGAGTGACAGTGTCTTTACTCGAGTAATGCCGAAAGAGAATGAAAAATTAATCGAGTAACGACCCTGTTAATCGAGTAGTCTGCACTAAAACTTAAAAATTTTCAAATTTTTCTTAAACAAAAATATTTTTCATACACACAAACACATAGAAACACTTAGCATTTAGCACACATACAATAAAGCAAGTAAACATATTATAGGGAAAACATATACACACAACTACATATCAAGAGAATTAAATGAACACTTTAAACATACAACTTACTCAAGATCAAAAACATAATGAAATAGGCACTTGAGGTGATTAATAAAAGTTTCAAATACAATTAGCTAATGGTAGATTCATCAAAAATACCAAGTTCCCTTCTAATTTTATAGAAAGTATCTCTTGGTAGAGGTTTTGTAAAAATATCAACTAATTGATCCGAAGTTTGAACAAACTCAATAACACAATCACCTTTTTGAACATGATCTCGTAAAAAGTGATGCCTAATTTCAATATGTTTTGTCCTTGAATGCAATACCGGGTTTTTAGTCAAATTAATTGCAGAAGTATTATCACATTTTATAGGGATTTTTGTCAAATTTAAACCAAAATCCGATAATTGTTGCTTAATCCAAAGGATTTGAGCACAACAACTACCAGCCGCTATGTATTCGGCTTCCGCGGTTGATAAAGCTACACAATTTTGCTTTTTAGAAAACCACGATACAAGTGAACTACCAATTAAATGGCATGTTCCGCTTGTACTTTTTCGCTCAACTTTACAACCAGCAAAATCGGAGTCCGAATAACCTATTAGTTTTAAAAAAGCATCCCTAGGATACCACAAACCGGTATTGGTTGTACCTTTTAAGTATTTCATTATTCTTTTAACAGCAGTTAAATGTGACTCTTTCGGATTAGCTTGAAAACGTGCACACATACAAACACTAAACATGATGTCAGGTCTAGAAGCAGTTAAGTATAACAAACTACCTATAACAAACAACGGCTGCAATGATTCCTCAACCCCCAGCTCCAGTTGCTATTGATTGGTTGGCGCGGTTCAGAAAGAACGATCCGCAGAAGTTCGAAGGTGGGTTCAATCCCGATGGGGCACAGCTATGGTTGCAAGAGATCGAGAAGATTCTTAATACTATGGCACCACCGGAGGAACAGAAGGTTCTGCTAGCACAGTACATGCTGACCAGTGAAGCGGAACACTGGTGGCAACAAATGCGGAGGGGATTGGAGGCGAACAATCAGGCGATCACATGGGATTTGTTCAAGAATCGTTTTCTGGGCAAATACTTTCCTGAAGATGTTCGTAGAGAGAAGGAGATAACTTTTCTGCAGCTCGTGCAAGGGAACATGAGCGTCGGTGAATATGCTGCTAGGTTTGAGGACTTGATCCGATATGCAGGGAGTTACAAGGATGCAGATGAACGGACCAAGTGCATCAAGTTCGAGACCGGACTTCGTTCTGAGATCAAGATGGCCTTTGAATATCAGAACATCAGCAACTTGTCTCAACTGATCAACATGACTAGCACGTATGAAAAGAGTCGCAAGCAACGTGCAGCTGAGAAACGCAGCAAGAATGTGCAGAAGTCTGGAGGTCCTGTCAGGGGCAAGAGTTCGGTGCAGTGACCAGGTCCTTACTCCCAGCCTAGATCAGGCCCAGTAGTGAGTACCTTTGGTCCTATTCCGACTTGTCCACACTGTGGTAGACACCATAGGGGAGATTGCTGGACATTGGATCCGAGTAAGGGTCCAACCTGTTACAAGTGCGGGCAGCCGGGTCACATTATGACCAATTGTCCTAGAAGTGCAGCCAAGAAGGAGGTGAATGTGGCTAAGGTTCAGAAAGCTGGTGACAATCGGGTGACTCGGAAGGGCAAGGTGTATACTCTGGATGGTGAGGAAGTTACAGATGCTGATGAACTAATTAGAGGTACCGGTTATATTAATAATGTTCCTTGTGGTATTCTCTTTGATTGCGGAGCTACTCATTCATTTATTTCTGCCGATTGCATGAAGAAGTTAGGGTTGTCTGCAATAGAAATGCCTTATAAATTATCTGTCTCTACACCCACAAATTCTTCTGTAGTCACATCAACTATGTGTTTGGATTGCCCACTTCGAGTATTGGAGCGGGAATTCAAAGTAAATCTAATCGGTTTGCCTCTAACTAAACTTGACATCATTCTGGGCATGGACTGGATGTCTCGGCACCATGTTCTGATTGACTGTCATCAGAAATCAATTACTATCAGTGATCTTTCTTTATCTGCCCTGGAGATGAATGAGGAGGCAGAGATCAGTCAGATTCCGATAGTCTGCGAATTTCCAGAAGTCTTTCCTGCAGAGATTCCTGGATTACCGCCAAACAGAGAAGTGGAGTTTAGTATTGATCTGATGACTGGTGCAGGTCCTATTTCAATAGCCCCGTACCGGATGGCACCTCCGGAGTTAGAAGAGTTGAAAAAGCAGATAGAGGAGCTTTTGGCCAAGGGTTTGATTAGACCGAGTGTGTCACCTTGGGGAGCTCCGATTCTTTTTGTTAAAAAGAAGGACGGAAGTCTCCGAATGTGCATCGACTACAGGCAGTTGAATGCGGTGACTGTGAAAAACAAATATCCTCTCCCTCGCATTGACGATTTGTTGGACCAATTGCGAGGAGCAGCTGTATTTTCTAAGATTGACCTTCGATCGGGATACCATCAGATCCGTATCCGAGAGGAGGACATTCCTAAAACGGCATTCAGGTCGAGATATGGACATTTTGAGTATGTGGTTATGTCCTTTGGTCTCACTAATGCTCCGGCCATCTTCATGGACTATATGAACAGGATTTTTAGGCCGTACTTGGATTCTTTTGTCATAGTCTTTATTGACGACATTCTCATCTATTCTAAGAGTCCAAGTGAGCACGCCGAGCATCTGAGAATTGTGCTGCAAATTCTCAAATCCAAACAGCTTTATGCAAAGCTTTCTAAATGTAGTTTCTGGTTGAATGAAGTGCACTTTCTGGGGCATGTCATTTCTGAGAAGGGTGTTGCTGTCGATCCTTCTAAGGTGGAAGCGGTACTTAAGTGGGAGAGACCTAAGTCCATTACTGAGATCAGAAGCTTTCTTGGTATGGCTGGGTATTATCGGAGGTTTATTGAGGGGTTTTCTAAATTGGCCTTTCCTTTGACAACTCTTACATGGAAAGGTGTTCCGTTTGAGTGGTCCCCTGAATGTGAAGTAGTTTCCAAGAATTGAAGAGGCGGTTGACTAGTTCCCCAGTGTTAATTTTGCCATACCCGACTCAGTCCTTCGTGGTGTATTGTGATGCTTCTAAACAAGGGTTGGGTTGTGTGTTGATGCAGCAAGGGCAAGTTATAACTTATGCATCCAGACAATTGAGGCAGCATGAACAGAACTATCCCACTCATGATCTTGAGTTGGCGGCAGTGGTTTTTGCTTTGAAAATCTGGAGGCATTATTTATATGGTTCAAAGTTCGAAGTCTTTAGCGATCATAAAAGTCTTCGCTATCTCTTCGATCAAAAAGAGTTGAATATGAGACAGAGGAGGTGGATGGAATTTCTGAAAGACTACGACTTCGATCTTCAGTATCATCCGGGCAAAGCCAATGTAGTGGCTGATGCACTAAGTCGTAAGACTATGCATGTCAGAAATCTCATGGTGAAGGAGACGCAATTGATTCAGGAGTTCAGTGACCTCAACTTGAACATGCAAGTGAAAGAGAAGAGCATCGTTCTAGAAATGTTGCAGGTTACTAATGACTTGATTGGTCTTACTAAAGAAAGACAAGCCGACGATTCGGAATTGCAAAAGTTGTTCGAAGGGGCATCGGGCAATGAAGAGCCCGACTTTGTGAAAGGTTATGATGGCATTATCCGATTTAGAGGTCGGATATGTGTTCCTATGGATTTTGAAGTTAGAAGAGATATCCTATAGGAAGCGCATCGAACCAAGATGAATTTCCATCCTGGTGCAACAAAGATGTACCAAGATTTGAAAAGGATTTATTGGTGGCCGAAGTTGAAAACCGATGTGGCCGATCACGTGTCTCATTGTCTAACTTGTCAGAAAGTTAAGATTGAGCATCAAAAGCCTGGTGGTCCTTTGCGATCACTTGATATTTCGGAGTGGAAATGGGACAGTATAGCTATGGACTTTGTGACGGGTTTACCAAGGACTGCTGGAGGATGTGATGCAGTTTGGGTGGTTGTGGACCGTCTCACAAAGTGTGCTCATTTCATTCCTATCCACAAGAAATATACTCTAGAGAAGTTGACTCGGTTGTATATCAGGGACATAGTCAAGTTGCATGGTGTTCCTACCTGTATTGTATCCGATCGTGATCCGAGATTTCTGTCTAGATTTTGGCAGAGTCTTCAGGAGGCATTGGGTACTAAGCTGAAATTTAGTACGGCTTACCATCCGCAGACAGACAGACAATCTGAGCGTACTATCCAGACACTTGAGGATTTGTTGAGAGCATGTGTTCTGGAACAAGCCGGTAGTTGGGAGCAGTTACTACCTTTGATGGAGTTTACTTACAACAACAGCTTTCACTCCAGTATCGGTATGGCACCATTTGAGGCTCTCTACGGGAGGAAATGTAGGACGCCTCTGTGTTGGTTCCAGATAGGTGAGAATCTGTTGACAGGTCCTGATATTGTGAAAGAAACAACTGAGAAGATCACAATGATCAAAGTTACGGCGAATCGAAGGTCGAAGACCCTGTTTCTCGCCCAGGCGCACCAGCCATGTGCCCAGGCGGGTGCACTGTTCATAAGTGCACCAGGTAGTGAAAAACCCGCCCAGGCGAGGCACCAATTCGCCCAGGCGAGTGGTGATGCGCACCAGCCGCACCAGTTTTGCGTGTGGCGCGCCAAAACTCCCACCTGACCGCATCAGCCATGCACCAGCTTGGTGCTGGTGCTGAACCCTCACCCAAGCGAGTAAATCGCTCGCCCAAGCGAGAGCGCGCCACCAGATCAGATCTGGTGCGTTGATTTTCAACTTGGGGGCTAAGTTTCTGTTTCAGGCCACACGATTTTCTCAGCTTCATGGCAAGAAACTAAAACACTTAAAGCCCTTCATTCCTTCTCATTTCAATAGCAACACAATCCATCATCTTCATCAAACTCTCTCAACCCCAAGAACACTCTCATCATCATCCCACCATAAACACTTGATTCTTGGGCACCTCAACCCAAAATCAACCAAACCCATCAAGCTTGCATCATGGATTTTGGCTAGGAGCTCATTCCTTTCTCTTCCTTGATTCACACGAGTTTGCTCCCTCCTTCCTTCTTCTTGGTTTTTCAATTTCCACCATTGTTGGGGTAAGTTAAGCTTCATGCCATATATTGATTTCCTTTCCATTCCAACTTTCCTTAGTTCATAGAAATTATGTTTAAAACCTTAGGGTTCTTGCACTCATGGTTATGTAGGGATTTTATTTCATGCCTTCCAACCAAAACCAAGGCAAAAACAAGGATCACTCATCTTGTATTCTCTCAAATAGGATTGTGTGTCATCATTTCATCATTTCCTTGTTGAGGTGGCAAGCTAAGCTTAGGAAATTCAAGTTTCCAAGATTTTGAGCTAGGGCTCACTAAGGTTCTATTTACTTCTTGCTATATTGAGGTAAGGAGTGGGTTATAGTGAGTATTACCTTACTCTAGGGTTTAGTTTACAATATGCATATAATGGGTACTAAGAGTTATGTGTTAGTTTAGGTAAAATATGAGTTATATTATAGAATAATTATTAAAATAGAACTTATGACAGAGGGAAAATATTTGGTTGATTATGTGCTTCATTTTGATATTTGGTGATGTTGATGATATTAATGAAATGTTAATTTG
Source organism: Crotalaria pallida (assembly GCA_037953625.1). Lineage (NCBI taxonomy): Eukaryota > Viridiplantae > Streptophyta > Magnoliopsida > Fabales > Fabaceae > Crotalaria > Crotalaria pallida. The sequence goes on from CM075653.1 coordinate 35,355,962, forward strand.
TGCTAATTAAGTTATGAGATTTAAGTGTGATGATTGGATAGTGTAAATGTGTACGGTTGTGATTAACTTGAGTAATGGAATTGTTAAACAGTGATAATGTTAAAAGAATGAAATGAATTATACCCGGGCGCAGTAAGTCGTGATCGCACGGTGGTGCGAACGTAGTAGGTCGTGACCAGGGGAGAGTGAAACACACCCGGGCGCAGTAAGCTGTGATCGCACGGTGGTGCGAACGTAGTAGGTCGTGACCAGGGGAGAGTGAAACACACCCGGGCGCAGTAAGTTGTGATCGCACGGTGGTGCGAACGCAGTAGGTCGTGACCAGGGGAGAGTGAAACACACCCGGGCGCAGTAAGTCGTTATCGCGCGGTGGTGCGAACGCAGTAGGTCATGACCAGGGGATTGAGAAACATACCCGGGCGTAGTAAGTCGTGAGTGCATAGGATTGCAGACGCAGTAGGTCGTGACCAGGGGATTGAGAAACATACCCGGGCGTAGTAAGTTGTGAGTGCACAGGAGTGCAGACGCAGTAGGTCATGACCAGGGACAGATTGAAAAGAATTATGAATATGGATAAAGTGTATGGAACAAAAGACTTTAAGAAAATGATGAATAAGAGTGAATATGCAAGATTGACTTGAGTAACCAATGAAACATTTTGGTAATGAATAGCGATATGTGAAGCTTTATGATATTGTGAATGAATTGCTAAATGTGTATTACTTAGTATAGCATTATGTCGTATTTGGAAACTGCCTCCCCATTTTATGTGTAATACTCACTCCTTACTATCTCCACAGGTACTGAGGAAGAGTTTGCACCTGACCAGGCCGAGCAGGAGTACTCTCCCTCACAGGGAGAGTAGGTCACTTATAGTTATGTAGGACATGGGAATGTCCTGGGCCCGGTGATGTGATTCATTTTTGATGTATATAATGTAAATAGCTTTTTGGGGGCCCAGGACGACTCCTTTGGGTAGGAGTCCTATTTTGGGAAAAGAACTGTTTTCCGAAACTTGTGTATATTTCCGCTTACTCTGATGTTTCATACTCTGACTTTCTGATTTGTGCACGATGTTGCACTAGATGTGATATATGTGAATAGCCCTGCTGGCTTTGAAATTTGAATGATGTTGTTTATCAGGTTGCAGGAAAACCGGAATTTTTGGGAAAGTCCTAAAAACAAACGAAACTTCGTCCGTTTGACGGGAGATTTTATAAGTTTAAAAAGAAAATTTTAAGTTCACTATTTTATTTAAGGGTATAAATGGGTAAATAAACTTAGGCGTTACACAAACCGCGCAGCATGAATGAGGAGTAGGCATGCATCATGACACTAATTGAGATATTATAAAAGGCAGTTTGAGCATATGTACTTGCATCTATCATTGCTATTTGATAATTTGTGCTTGTTATTTCTAGCCATTGTTATGCTCATTTGCTATTGCTTTTAGCTATGACTCACTCTCAGTCCCTTGTGTAGGTGATGGCGAGAAACATGTTCTGCGTGGAGATGAGGCCGCTCCCTAATGGGGAGTGGAATTTTGAGGACCATAGGGCTACATATGAGGGGGATGTGGAAGTCATTTTCCGCCATCCTAATCCATATTCCCGTATGCGTACGCTTAGATCGAGAATCCCAATGGTTTATGTCATGCACATTCCGCCAAATTTTGTTATGCGTAATGGAACCCCTCCACCACCACCAAGGCGTTTTCCGAGACGCACTATCCCACCGAGTCCATCACTCTCCTCAGAAAGAATCATTTTAGAGGTTCCTGCTCATCCTAGTCCTTCCCCTCGAGTTCGATCCCGAACTCCCATATACGTGCCCGATGATTCGGCACAAGAGGAGGAGGAAGAGGAGGAGGAGGAGGAGGATCCAATCGAGGATGAGGATCCGGTGGATAATGCGAATCAGATGGTGGATGACTTTATGGACAACTCAACTGGAAGTCAGTGGGGAACTGACGACTGAGTTAAGTTGTGGGGTGGAATGTGAATGATATAATCCATCAGGTTTTCTCTTATCTATACTATTTTATATTTTGAGTCATGAACCATATGCTCTAGGTTATTATGAATTTTGTTGTAATATATGTAATATAATGTAATGGCCTAGAGTGTTAAGTCAAGTAATTATGTATTTTGTCTAAATGAAGAATGTGGGATGTACCCCTTTTTTGTATGAATGAAATATGATGTTACATCACTTGTCTTCATGACTCAATGTTTACATAATTCCGCAAGATTTGATAATGGATGATGACTTGACTTTTAGTTTCAAAAAAATATGGTCGTATTTTCTGAATATGAATATTTTACTTTGGAATGAAAGTTGGGTCGTCACAAAGACCTTGGGTGATGATGGTGGATTAAGGAATTTTCAAAATAGAGTTCAAACCCACCAGGATTAAAAGGTATATTCCTTAATCCATACATCATCCCAGCAAAATTTTCTTTTCTTCCATCATCCATCATGAAGTTGTTAACTCCATTAGTCAGGAAGATTACTTTCTCATGCTTCCCATTGCCTAATAATGACTCAGATTGCTCTAGATATTTTTCATAAAAGTACTTAGGCTGAATATAATAGAAAAATATTGTATCACCCAAGCATGAACTAGATTTAATAAAATTCTCTATAACAACAAATTCCTCATGCAAGGGTGGTTAAATTTTTTCTACAATTTTCAAACCTTCTATTGTTATATTTCGATCCTCTTCCTCAAACCTATCATGCACAATTTCTTTTTCAGATTTTTGCTCCTCCAAAGGGATTTTATCATTGATCACATCCATCACCACAACTTCTTCCTCTTTTTTAGTAGAGTCAAAAATTGTTGATAATGCTTGTGACTCCTCAGATAAATATTTTGAAATTTGCTCAAGTGCTATTTTTTTGTTCTCAAAACTTTTTCTATTTTCTTTATCTATAAAATTAATTTCTTGAACATTACTACTAACTTTTTGAGCTAATTTCTCTTGGTTAATTTTCCATGACTCTTTCTCCACAGGGGGAGGAATTGGCTCAACACGAGGGAATCCAAAATTATTTTTGCAATCTTTAGCATAATCCTCAGCGGTTTGAGCCAATTTCTCTAGAGCTATTTCCATTGGGGTTTTACTAGGAGGGGGAGGTTCCACATGATAAAATTGAGAATAGTATCTTTCCTTTTTCATATCATTAATCTGTTGATTCATTATCTCTATATCTATTTCCCATTGGGCCTTCCTAGGAGTTATATTTTGTGCAACATAGTATGGAGGATAAGAATAATATGGAATAAATCTATCACAATCTGAATCACTATTACAACTATAATTATACATGAGAAAGTACAAATTACACAAATAATTACAAAAAGTACCGAAAAGAAATTAGAATCGAATTTCAATCCCCGGCAACGGCGCCAAAAACTTGTTGATTGTCTAGCAAGAGTACTAGGTCGACAAGTAATACAGATAGTAAGTGAGTATCGTTCCACTCGGGGATTGCAAATTGTTTCTAATAACTTTTCACCAATTCGTAATTATTAATGCAACTTGTTATTGAATTTTAGACGGAGAAGGAGAATTTAAATAAAATAAAATAAAAAGATTGAGGAGATAAGATGGTTAGAAAGCAATAGAAAAAGGTTAGGAACTTGGTTTCGTTGTATGATTCACTTATTTAACTATGAATTAGGTTTTCCTTCAAATCAAGAACAATTCCTAAATTAGTAGTTACTAGATTTCTCTTATGCAACTACCGTTTATTTTTCCGATAATTAATTCTTAATCTCTTAAGTAATTACATTACCGAATAAATAATTTATTAAGAACATGGAATTAATTAGTTGTATAACTAACCAATTAGATCTCTCTTTATTGAATAGTTATACCGTTGAATTGCATGGCTTATTCTAAATCCTAATTCTCATTAGTAACTTAGAAAATCCACAACATAAATTGCGCAGGTTTATGTGATAAAAACACAATCAACGCTTGATTTAAAACAGGAAAACACTAAATCATAAATTAAAATAAGTTACACCATACAATTTACACCATGTTCCTAACAAGAGGTTTTAGTTACACATAGAAATAAAGAAAACAGAAGCAAAGAGAAAACCTCATATCATAGACAATACAGGTTAACTCTCCAAGAAACCTTCAATCCTCACGCAGATCTCTCTTGTAGTGATGATCTCCAATCTTTGTGTCTTGCCTCCTTGCTCTCAATAGATGTTACTAACCTCTCTCTCTAATCCTAATTGAATTCTATGATCTCAAAACCTACCAAAGCTATTTACAAATCCTCTATTTAAAGAGTAAAACAAATCCCAAAATAAATCTTAATTAAATCTAGTAGATAAGGTCCATGTTTATCTTCTAATTTCTGACCAAGTCTAAGATATGAAGCCAAATTAGACTTCTCTTCTTCTACTTTGTTCAGAATCTGGTCAAATTGGGCCTCCAACAGGTAGGCGCACCCCAGGCGTACGCGACCTCGCGCCCCAGGCACGCGGGTCTGATGCTGAAATTTCTCCACACAGGCGCGCCTCAGGCGCACACGGTCTCGCGTCCCAGGCGCGTGAGACCTACTCCGACTCCGTTTTGCTCCGTTCTTTTTCCATTTACAAGATCTTTTCGTCCTCTTTTCAGGTCCATAAATATTTTATCGATTTGAGCTCCAAAAAGTACCTGAAACACTAGCAAACCGATCAAAACGCTCAAAGGACCCTAAACTACTAAAAATAATTAAAATCTACTAAAAAGTCCTAAATTTTCTTGAGAAATAAGCCAAATAAATAGTAAAAGGGATTCCAAATAATGCTCAAATCTATATATATTGGACCTAAATCAGTCATGAATGTACTTTCTAAGCTGTGAAACGTGGAACACGTCATGGAGTTTAGTCAGGCGTGGAGGTAAAGCAATTCGGTAGGCTACTGGTCCAACTTTCTCCAATATCTTATATGGTCCGACAAACCGCAGGGTCAATTTTCTTGATTTGATAGCTCGGCCAATTCCCGTTATAGGGGACACTGGCAGGAATACATGATCTCCTGTATTGAAGTCCATGGGATTTCTTCTTTTGTCGACATAGCTCTTCTGTCGGTCTTGTGCTGCTTTCATCTTTCCTTGTATCATTCGGATCTTCTCGGTTGTTTCATGCACAATGTCGAGATCGATTAACAAGTTTTCTCCTATCTGGAACCAGCACAACGGCGTTCGGCATTTCCGACCATACAACGCTTCGAAAGGGGCCATTCCAATGCTTGAATGGAAGCTGTTGTTGTAAGTAAATTCGACTAAGGGCAAAAGTGTCTCCCAACTTTCCGACTGCTCCAGAACACATGTCCTCAACAAGTCCTCAAGGGTCTGAATGGTGCGCTCGGATTGTCCGTCGGTCTGAGGATGATAAGCTGTGCTAAACTTCAACTTTGTACCCATGGCTTGCTGCAGACTCTTCCAAAATCGGGATAAGAAGCGAGGATCACGGTCAGATACTATGCTACTCGGAACACCATGGAGTCTAACGATATCCTTTACGTACAGTTGTGTCAACTTCTCCAGGCTGGACTTCATGCTGATCGGCAGAAAATGGGCACATTTTGTCAGTCGGTCCACCATGACCCAGATGGCCTCATTTCCTGACCTGGTTCTTGGTAAACCCGATGCAAAATCCATCGAAATGTTGTCCCACTTCCATTGCGGAATCTCCAAAGATCTAAGTAATCCTCCCGGTTTTTTAGTGCTCGATCTTGGCTTTCTGGCATGTTAAACACCGAGACACATAATCTGCCACGTCGGTTTTCAACTTTGGCCACCAGAACAACTTCTTCAGATCCTGGTACATTTTTGTGGCTCCCGGGTGAAGACTCATCTTCGTTTTATGAGCCTCTTCCATTATATCGCGTCGTACTTCAAAGTCCATGGGGATGCAGACTCGGTCCCGAAACCGTATGAGACCGTCGGATCCTTTAGTAAAGTCGGGTTCATCCTTGTCTCCTGCTCTTTCCAGTAATTTCTGGAGTTCTAGGTCGGCGGCTTGTCTTTCCTTAATAAAACCCACAAAATCATTTGTTACTTGCAGCATTTCCAGTACGACAATGATATCCTTCTTCTGTACGCCGAGGTTAAGATCACTAAACTCCTGCATCAACTGCATCTCTCGGACCATCATATTGCTCAAATGAAGGCTCTTTCTGCTCAGTGCATCAGCCACCACGTTGGCCTTTCCGGGATGATAGTGCAAGCTGAAGTCGTAGTCTTTTAGGAATTCCACCCATCTACGCTGCCTCATATTTAATTCCTTCTGGTCGAACAGATAGCCGAGACTCTTATGGTCGCTGAACACTTCAAATTTCATGCCATAGAGGTAGTGCCTCCAAATCTTAAGAGCAAACACCACAGCTGCCAATTCAAGATCATGGGTGGGGTAATTCTGTTCGTGTTGTCGAAGTTGTCTAGAGGCATAAGCCACCACATTTCCCTGTTGCATCAGTACACAGCCGAGACCCTGTAACACCCCGCAAATTCCTCATATTAAATTAAAACACTAAAGAGAAATGTTTTTGAGAAAAGAGAGTTTTGAAAGAGTATTTTCATAAGTGATTTTCCTTTTAATCACGTTTTCAAGATAATGAATGATTTTTTTTAGAAATGATTTCCTAAAGTAATGTTCAAAGTTTAGAAAATTGAGTTTTGAAATCTATATGCTAGATGTTTTCATAAAATGTTTGCAATCTTCGTTGAGGAAACCGCAATTGGTGGTTGGAGAGACAAAGGAACCCTAGGAATACACCTAGAAGGGGGGGTTGAATAGGTGTACAAGATACCTTGAAAGATTTTCGAATGAAACAAATCGAAACAATCAAAACAAATGATTTTTGCAAATTCTACAGCACTTAATCGATTAACCTGCAATTTACTCGAGTAGTACTCGATTAAACTTGAACTTAATCGATTAGATATGACAGAAAACAGAAAAATCAATTTTTCATTCGAATACGAAAATCAATCAATTCACATACAAGATCAGAGATTCAGCGGAAATGATTAACACCTATATTCTTATTGATTAACCTAGTTATGAAAATGATTTTCCCTTTATCAATTTGAACAATTAAAGATTCAATTCAATCAATTATGAAAATCAATCTTTCTAGGTTTTCAACCAAGAACGCAATCAAATGACTTGAATATAAAGAGTAAGGGTTTAGAGATACGACACAGTGATTTATCCTGGTTCACTTTCATCCACTTGAAAGCTACATCCAGTCCCCTCTTCAACCAAGAGAGATTCTTCACTATGAGGAATTAGAGTTCTCAAATTACAAGTGATTGCCTCACAAGACTTCCTTCTTGCTAGCTTACAAGAGATAACCGACACCCTTGCCTTGTAATCCTATTGATCTTCTCTCTAATCTAACCTCTACCCCTTGTTGATAATCGACACAACAAGTCTTCAATTGCTTGATGATAATCCACACGTCAAGGCTTCTCCTTGCTTGATTCACAACCAAGACTTCTTCTTCTTCTTCAATAAGAATGCACTTGCTTGATGATAAAATCGACACACCAAGACTTCTTGTTTGTTGTAGTGGCTTGCCTTCTTGCAAAGATTACAACACAATAGAAAACACAAAACAATCCTATGAATCTCAATCAAGAGTTATGACAATTCACCATAAGAGATTCAAAGGTTCTTGATCAAAGAATATGAAAATATGAGAACTTTGATCTTTAGAAAATGAGAGAGAATAGAGTGGCTTGATTCTTTGTAAAACTTGTATGAAATGATTCTAATTAATCACAAATAATAGGAAAAGGTTTATAAAGAATACCCAAAAGTTGTAGCACTTGAAAACTGATTTTGAGAAGTGAAAATCGTATTTTAAAAATCAGTTCAGCAGTACTTAATCGATTAAGCAAGTCGTGTACTCGAGTAGTACTCGATTAAGTTAATCACTTAATCGATTAAGTTGGTACTGCACATGTTCAAAACTTGTTTTCTTAAAATCCAACCTTTCCTTTAAAACCTTTAAGCCACCTATTGATTCTAGGTTAAGTGAAAACTCAAATTATGATTTAATCATGACTTATGAATGAGATTCACTACCCTCTATAATAATCTACCCAAATAAAAAACCTATGAAGCTTGAGAGGCAAAAGATAAAAGAAATACAAATACACTCAAACTTAGGTCTTCATGAGCTTGCTTTCTCTCTTCTTCATTTGATGTTTGTTGTTGCTTGTTGAGCTTGAAACTTGATCAACACATGTAGCTTGTTCAAAAATGTTGGAAACCAACAAGCGACTCAATATAGTCTAGAGGGGGGGTGAATAGAATATTGAAGCCTTATTACAGATTTTTCGTCCACCTAAGAGAATGGTTTTATGAAAATAAATTTTCTTAAGAATTCAGTTCAGATTACTCGAGTAACTCAAGCCTTCACTCGAGTAATACGCAACCAAAAATAATTTCACTCGAGTATTCAGCAAATCACTCGAGTATTACGAAAGCAAATTTTAAATCACTCGAGTAACAGAAAACCTACTCGAGTAATGTTTATAAACTGAAAGCAGATTACTCGAGTGACAAGAACTTTACTCGAGTAAACTGGGTAAAATTCAATTTAAACTTTGTTTTCAATGGAGTTCTTCAAGAATAACAATGCTATGATGATTCAACAAATTATGAATGATTAATATGAACAATTTCAAGTAATATTAACATGCAATTTTAGATCAATTGAGTAGAATTAAGAAAACCCCAATTCTAACCTAAAAATGCAAATGTTAATGAATTAATGAAATACAAGGAATGAAAATAAAAGAGTCACAAGGATTTATCCTGGTTCACTTTCACCCACTTGAAAGCTACTCCAGTCCCCTCTTAAATCAAGAGAGATTCTTCACTAGAAATCTTCAAATGTAGATTTTACAATGTTTTAAGATGCAACTAGATTCTTAGTTCTCCTATCTTAAAACCCAACTCAAAGTGTGTACCAAACACTTTGATCTAATCTACCCCTTTTGAGTATTCTAGATTTCCTTGCTAATTGATTGAAGATGCTTCCAACCAATCCTCTTTTCTTGCTTTGATTTGATCCTCAAAGTCTTCCTTGTGAGATTCTTCACTTGTGTTGAAACTTCAATGATGCAATCACAAATTGCAAATCTTCAACAACCACTAAGAACAAAAATATGATCTCAAGAATATTTGAACAATGATAGAAAATAGAGTGAAGAATGAAAAGTTCTTTGTTGAATCTTGATAGCTCTTGAAAGATGTAAAATAGCTCTTGAATTACTTTTCAAAGTGTATTAGAAAATTGTAAGAATGAAAGTCTATTACTTTGAAAGAGAAAATTAAGTCCTTTTAAAATTTTCCCAACACTGATTGAATTACTCGAGTAAACCAAACAATGTCACTCGAGTGAAACATGTCAGATTAAGTTACTCGAGTGATGTGTAAACCATTACTCGATTAACCTGTCAGAACATAAATTACTCGAGTGAACCAATACTCATTACTCGAGTAAACTGATCAGAATCTGAATAAAAACAAAGTTTTTCTAAAATGATTTTCACAAGCTATTTAATCAAGATTTAAAGTATCTTCACTCTTAATCAGACATTATTTAAATATTCTTAAAATCACCTAAGCTACCCACACCAATGAGATGCATTGCATAAAATAAAGATTACATTGAAATAGAATTAATAAAAATCCTAATTCTAATCTTCATGTGGTGTAGCTTGCTTGTTGCCAATGTTGTTGCTTGGAGAGAGATTGTTAGCATCAAAACATGAGAATCCTACAAACTCCCCCTTTTTGATGATGACAAACCTCCTTTCAAATTAAGCACTAAGTTTTAACATACTCCCCCTAAATGTAAAACATCTAGGAAAAATATAATAAAACTTAACCTACAAGAACAACATCAACAAAATATTCTCCCCCTTTTGGCATCATTAAAAAGATAATATTTTTGAGAAAAGTCCTTTGCCAAAAGTTGAAGGTAAGTAGTTCACAATGGTATAGAAAATATATAACAATAAAGACAATACCAAAATAAACCACAATAGTGCCTCAACGTATATAAACAACGAATATAAACGAACAACGAATATAGCACCATAAAACAGAGTATCAGAGCATCACACTATGCAGCAAATCATAGCAGATAATCAAAACGAAAACTAAACAAACTAGACCATACACAAGGTCCTAAAGTCATAGTAGCAACAGAGTCAGAAACATGAAACAGAAACATAAACAGAGAATATGCAAATGAAACATGCAACAGAAATCAACAGCAAACATCATCAGCATCCACAGGTCTAGGAATCAGGTGGAGGAGGAGGAAAATGATGAGAAAATAATCCAGACATGTAATCCATCAAACGATGCTCCATGGCAATATTCTTCACATCCTGTCTCATCTCCAACTGAGTGAATTGAGCATTGATGTGCTCAACTAATGACTCATGAGCAGCTTGTGCATCAAATGGAGTACCAAGATTATCCAAATCGATATAGTCCTCAATACGATCGGTATCCATCGGATCAGTAGAAGTAGGAGGAACAGAAGAGGATGCACCAGCCCTATCACCAAGTAAATTCCTTTTCCTAGTACCTGAAACTCTTGCAGCCTTTGCAGCTTCAGCCATTTCCTTAATCTGTGATTTCCATAACCAAGTGCGACTGTCCCTATGCCAAGCAATTTTCATATAACTAATGTGCGAATCATTAAGACACCAGTTATTTTTCTTTTCCTTTTCAGCTGGCTCATCATCAGGGATTGGAACACGATAATACCTCATGATCTTGGTGACATGCATAGGATATGGCAAGAATTGGGTAGGAGGAGATTGAGCAGCAGCTTCCATACGAGCTAAAAACATTTTATTCCAATTCATCTCATACCTCTTTTTAATCCCATGAAACAAAGTAAGATCATCATCTCCCAATTGAGCATAATTTTGATTGCATTTTGGAATCAAACAATAAGAGATAATATACATGAGCACCCTATCCACAGCATGCAAAGGTGATACAGTTCTAGTAGTTCTATCACCCCAAGATTCACCAGTACGCAACAAATCAGTATAAATCTTATTAGTATCCACATCCAAATCCAGACATTCAGTATCACCAATAAAAGTTCCCTTGTTTTCTAAACCAAACATCATAGTCAAATCCGCAGGCTTTATAACAAAATGATGTCCTCTAACCATTGTTTGATACTCACCATCTAGCTTAGTAAAATTTTGATAAAATTGTCTGACAAGCCTAGGGTAATAATGAGTCTCAAATTCCAAAAACCTCTTCAAATTCTGAAATTCTAAATCCTCTACAAACGGAAATTGCTCCTTATGCAACCAAGCAAATTTAACATACCTTGTAAGACCAAAAGAGCGATTGATAAATGCCGGTTCCCGCAAATCTCGGTTGATTCCAGAAAACCAAGTATCATTACGACCTGCTCCTTGCTTTGCTTTCTTTTGAGGAGGTTGATAGTGAGAGGAAGAAGCCATTGATGCAGAAAAAGCAAATTCGGTTTTGAGGGGTTAGGGTTTTGATTTGGGGTTTTCGGATTTTTGGATAAAATTGGTGAAATTGATGAATGAAAGGAGTAGAAATGATGATATAATGATGAAATATGGAAGAAATTTGTATGATTTGTGAGTTTTGTGGCTGAAAGATGATGATTTGATGAAGACCCGTATGAGAGAGAAGAGAGAAAGACGAACAAGAGAGAGAAAAAATCGTGAAAATGATGCAGATTTCAACAGTTCAGCTTTTAAAATCACGTAAGTTACTCGAGTAATGTTCATACGTTACTCGAGTGATTCGAGCAGAACTCGAGTGAAAGAGTATGTTACTCGAGTATGCCGAAAGATAAAAAGATTTTACTCGAGTGATGGATGAACTTAATCGAGTGATACGCAAGTCATTTTAAAATTAATCGAGTGACACACAGAATTACTCGAGTAATACGAAAGAGTTTTTAAAATTACTCGAGTGAAATTTCTGTTACTCGAGTGAACTGTCCAGAATTTCAAAAATTTCAATTTTTCATGCAAAATCATTTTTCATGCACAAACACAGAGAAACACTTAGCTTGTAGCAAGTAACACACATACAAATAAAGCAATTAGCATATTATAGAAAACATACACACATAACTGCATAAAAAAAAATGATAAACACTTTAATAAGATACAACAACTCAAAATACAAGTCACATTGAAATAGGCTTGAAGGTGAGTATAAAAAGCATCAAATACAATTAGCTAATAGTTAATTCATCAAAAATACCAAGTTCTCTTCGAATCTTATAAAATGTGTCCCTTGGTAATGGTTTTGTAAAGATATCAGCTAATTGATCCGAAGTTTGAACAAACTCAATAACACAATCACCTTTTTGAACATGATCTCTCAAAAAATGATGCCTAATTTCAATATGCTTTGTCCTTGAGTGTAATACTGGATTTTTAGTCAAATTAATTGCCGAAGTGTTATCACACTTTATAGGGATATTTGTTAAATTTAAACCAAAGTCAGATAATTGTTGCTTCATCCATAAAATTTGAGCACAACAACTACCTGCAGCTATGTATTCGGCCTCCGCGGTTGATAAAGCTACACAATTTTGCTTTTTAGAAAACCACGATACAAGTGAATTACCAATTAAATGGCATGTTCCGCTTGTACTTTTTCGCTCAACTTTACAACCGGCAAAGTCAGAGTCCGAATATCCTATTAGTTTTAGAAAAGCATCCCTAGGATAATAAAGTCCAGTATTCGTTGTACCCTTTAAGTACTTCATTATTCTTTTGACAGCAGTTAGATGCGACTCTTTCGGTTTTGCTTGAAAACGTGCACACATACATACACTAAACATGATATCAGGCCTAGATGCAGTTAAGTATAACAAACTACCAATAATACCACGATACTTCGTTACCTCTACCGCTTTTCCAGCCTCATCTTGATCTAGGTAGCATGCAACGCTCATTGGTGTAGAAGCGGATTTGCACGAATCCATTCCAAAACGTTTGAGAAGCTCTCTACAATATTTACTCTGATGAATATAAATGCCATCATTAAGCTGCTTTATTTGAAGGCCAAGAAAGAATGTAAGCTCTCCCATCATCGACATCTCGAATTCACTTTGCATCAATTCTGAAAACTTCTTACACAAGTTATCGTTAGTAGCACCTAATATAATATCGTCAACATATATTTGAACCAATAAAATATCCTTACAGGAACGTTCAATAAAAAGTGTAGTGTCAACAGTACCTCGTTTAAAACCTTTTTGTAATAAAAAATTGCTTAGTCGGTCGTACCAAGCTCTAGGAGCTTGTTTCAAACCGTACAAAGCCTTTTTCAGTTTGAAAACGTAGTCCGGATGCTCAAAACTCTCGAATCCGGGAGGTTGTGACACATAAACTTCCTCTTGAATGTATCCGTTAAGAAAGGCGCTCTTAACATCCATTTGAAACAATTTAAAATTCATAATTGAAGCAAAAGCGAGAAGAATACGAATAGCTTCTAATCTAGCAACGGGAGCATATGTCTCATCGTAATCGATTCCTTCTTCTTGACTATAACCTTGTGCTACCAACCTAGCTTTATTCCTAACAATAATACCCGATTCATCTAACTTATTCCTATAGACCCACCGAGTACCAATTTCAGGACGATCATCGGGTTTTGGCACAAGCTCCCAAACTTGGTTTCTTTCAAATTGATTTAATTCTTCTTGCATGGCCATAATCCAATGATCATCTTGAAGAGCCTCTTTGATATTCTTAGGTTCTATTTGAGATACAAAGGCAACATAATAACAAAAATTATTTAAAGTGCGTCGGGTTACCACTCCCTTCGCAATGTCACCTAAGATATTAGAAATCGGATGATTTTTGTTGGACTTCCAAGCTATTGGTAATTGAGGTTGTATCTCTTGTGCTAAGTCTTTATCTTGTGCTTGCACCTCTCGATCTTCATTTTGATTCTCTTCCATTTGTTGTGGTGTTGAATTCTCATGATCCAAAAATGTACCTATATAATCATCACAAGAAACAACACAATCTCCTTTCGAAGATTCATCAAATACAACATGCACGGATTCCTCAACGGTTAATGTTCTTTTATTGTAGACTCTATATGCTTTGCTATGAGTTGAATAACCTATGAATATGCCTTCGTCGGCTTTAGAGTCAAACTTGCCGACCGGTTCCTTTCCGTTATTTAAAACAAACACCTTACACCCAAAAACATGAAAATGTGAGATATTTGGCTTTCGCCCTTTTAAAAGTTCATAAGGTGTTTTATTTAAATGCGGATGAATAAGAACCCTATTAAGCACATAGCAAGCGGTGTTTACCGCATCAGCCCAAAAATATTTAGGAACATTTGATTCTATCAACATAGTACGAGCAAGTTCCACTAATATTCTATTTTTCCTTTCTACAACTCCGTTTTGCTCCGGAGTCCTAGGGGCCGAAAATTGATGATCAATACCAAACTTATCACAAAACGCATCAATCCTAGTGTTTTCAAACTCACCTCCGTGATCACTTCTAATAGACACAATTTTCAAACTTAGTTGATTTTGGATGAGTTTGGCAAATTTTTTAAAACATTTATAAACTTCACTTTTTGCGGATAAAAATAAAGTCCATGTGAATCTAGTAAAATCGTCTACTAAAACAAATCCATAGTAATTGCCACCTAAACTTTTAATTTGTGAAGGGCCAAACAAATCCATATGGATTAGCTCCAAAGGCTTTGTTGTGCTTATCATATTTTTAGGTTTAAAAGAACTTTTAACTTGCTTGCACTTTTGACAAGAGTCACAAATGCCATCAAGCTTAAAGTTTAGTTTAGGCAAACCAATCACTAAATCTTTTCGCAAAAGTTTGTTCAATTGATTCACATTCACATGAGCAATTCGTCTATGCCAAAGACGAATTTCATCATCAAAAGATTTGAAACATTTTGAAAACAGTGAAGTTATCTCATCCAAATCAATTAAGTAAGTGTTATTAGAGCGACGACCAACAAACTTAACACTATCATCTATAGAAGACTTAATGAAGCATAATTCCGGAGTAAATGTTACATAATTGCCCATATCACATAGTTGGCTTATACTAAGCAAGTTGTGTTCTAAGCCTTCTACGTATAGGACATTTTCTATGACAAGGTTAGATACGTTACCGATTTTCCCGACTCCTAGAATTTTGCCCTTGTTGTTGTCGCCGTATGTCACAAATCCATCATTTTTTGGAGTAAGTTCCATGAAGTGCGTTTTGTCTCCCGTCATGTGTCTCGAACAACCACTATCCAAGTACCATTTTCGCTCTTTGGTTCGAAGACACACCTACAAGAAAGATATCATTTGGTTGACTTAGGTACCCAAGTGGTCTTGGGTCCTTTGTTGTTAGCATGAGGAGAAGTCCCCTTAACAATCCAAATATATTCACCGCTTGGTATACCAAATTTCTTTATATTACATTTATTCGTGGTATGCCCAAAGATTCCACAATAATGACAAGTTGGGTTTTTAGAAATCTTATTCTTTGAAAATCCACCAACTTTGCGATAATTGCGTTTCTTAGGTTTGGTATAGCCAAGACCGGATCTATTGCTATTGTTCCTTTGAGTTGAAAGCAAATGATCTAAAGAAGTATCTCCTTTCATGAGCCTTGCAAGTCGATCATTCAAATTAAAAACTTCTTTTTCCAAAGACTTGCAATTTTCACAAGATGGAGTCTCATTTGATTTCAATTCACAATTGCATGTAGAGTTTGCATAAATGAGTTCTAGAGTTTCATTTTGAAGCTTAAGTTCTTCTAAATCTTTTTGAAGTTCAATTATCTTTTCATGTTGCTTCATTATGAAATTCTTTCTTTCAACATTTATTTTAGCAAGATTCTTCAACTCTTTATGCATCTCTACATACACATTGTACAATTCATTGAATGAAGGAGAATTAGAACTTGAGCTAGCATCGGAAAGATAATCTACCTCATTGACGTTCTCACTTGATTTAATGCTCGAAGATTCCTCTTCATCAAGCTTTGTCATTAAACATAGATTTGCAAGTTCTTCATCATCCGATGAGCTAGATGTTGATTGACTCTCCACTTCATCCCATACTATGTAAGCCCTTTTTCCTTTAGAAGAATTGAATTTTGAGTTGTCACCTTCCGACTTCTTAGAATGAGTTGGACAATTCGATCGATAGTGACCAAGCTTTCCACATCCATGACACTTGATGTGATCCTTGTTAGTCTTATTTCTTGGTTGTGAGTCCTTAGAATCTCTTTGTCTATTTCTATTAAAGTTCCCCTTTTTCTTAAGGAACCTACCAAGCTTTTTAACTAGCAAGCCAAGGGTCTCATCATCTATATCGGAGTCCGAGTCATCCACTTGAAAGTTTTCCTCTTGTGCCTTAAGGGATTTTGAAGTTGATTTAAGAGCTATCCCCTTTTTCTTCCTATCGGCATCTTCATTCATGGATAACCGTCCAAGCTCCATTTCATGCTCTTGAAGCTTTCCGAATAGAGTTGCTAAATCAATTTGATCCACGTCTCTAGCTTCCATAATGGCCGTCACCTTAGGTTGCCATTCCCTGCTAAGACATCTCAAAATCTTATTAACAACTTCACCATTAGATATAACTTTTCCAAGTGCAGAAAGATGATTAATGATATGAGTGAACCGCTTTTGCATGTCACCTATGTTTTCATTAGGTAACATACGAAAGAGTTCATATTCATGCATGAGTGTATTTAGCCTAGCCCTTCTAACCTCCGAAGTGCCCTCATGTGTGACTTGTAATGTGTCCCACATTTGTTTAGCATCAACACATTGAGATACTCGAAAGAACTCATCATAAGAAAGAGCGGACGTGATGATATTTTTAGCTTTTAAATCAAATGCAACTTTCTTCTTATCATCATTGTCCCAACTCGATTGAGGTTTAATTGAAACAACATCATTTACTTTCGTTTGAGGAACAAAAGGTCCATTCTCTATGGCGTTCCAAATTTCCATATCTATGGCTTGAATAAAAATTTTCATGCGGACCTTCCAATAAGCGTAACCCTCACCACTAAATAGTGGAGGACGATTAATGGAAGTTCCTTCACCACCGAAAGGATTTGAAATTGAGCCCATTGTTTCCAAGTAAAAAGGATCTTTTCGAAAAAGCTTTTTAAGGCTCGGATTTTTCGTCCGAGCTCTGATACCACTTGTTGGAAACCAACAAGCGACTCAATATAGTCTAGAGGGGGGGTGAATAGAATATTGAAGCCTTATTACAGATTTTTCGTCCACCTAAGAGAATGGTTTTATGAAAATAAATTTTCTTAAGAATTCAGTTCAGATTACTCGAGTAACTCAAGCCTTCACTCGAGTAATACGCAACCAAAAATAATTTCACTCGAGTATTCAGCAAATCACTCGAGTATTACGAAAGCAAATTTTAAATCACTCGAGTAACAGAAAACCTACTCGAGTAATGTTTATAAACTGAAAGCAGATTACTCGAGTGACAAGAACTTTACTCGAGTAAACTGGGTAAAATTCAATTTAAACTTTGTTTTCAATGGAGTTCTTCAAGAATAACAATGCTATGATGATTCAACAAATTATGAATGATTAATATGAACAATTTCAAGTAATATTAACATGCAATTTTAGATCAATTGAGTAGAATTAAGAAAACCCCAATTCTAACCTAAAAATGCAAATGTTAATGAATTAATGAAATACAAGGAATGAAAATAAAAGAGACACAAGGATTTATCCTGGTTCACTTTCACCCACTTGAAAGCTACTCCAGTCCCCTCTTAAATCAAGAGAGATTCTTCACTAGAAATCTTCAAATGTAGATTTTACAATGTTTTAAGATGCAACTAGATTCTTAGTTCTCCTATCTTAAAACCCAACTCAAAGTGTGTACCAAACACTTTGATCTAATCTACCCCTTTTGAGTATTCTAGATTTCCTTGCTAATTGATTGAAGATGCTTCCAACCAATCCTCTTTTCTTGCTTTGATTTGATCCTCAAAGTCTTCCTTGTGAGATTCTTCACTTGTGTTGAAACTTCAATGATGCAATCACAAATTGCAAATCTTCAACAACCACTAAGAACAAAAATATGATCTCAAGAATATTTGAACAATGATAGAAAATAGAGTGAAGAATGAAAAGTTCTTTGTTGAATCTTGATAGCTCTTGAAAGATGTAAAATAGCTCTTGAATTACTTTTCAAAGTGTATTAGAAAATTGTAAGAATGAAAGTCTATTACTTTGAAAGAGAAAATTAAGTCCTTTTAAAATTTTCCCAACACTGATTGAATTACTCGAGTAAACCAAACAATGTCACTCGAGTGAAACATGTCAGATTAAGTTACTCGAGTGATGTGTAAACCATTACTCGATTAACCTGTCAGAACATAAATTACTCGAGTGAACCAATACTCATTACTCGAGTAAACTGATCAGAATCTGAATAAAAACAAAGTTTTTCTAAAATGATTTTCACAAGCTATTTAATCAAGATTTAAAGTATCTTCACTCTTAATCAGACATTATTTAAATATTCTTAAAATCACCTAAGCTACCCACACCAATGAGATGCATTGCATAAAATAAAGATTACATTGAAATAGAATTAATAAAAATCCTAATTCTAATCTTCATGTGGTGTAGCTTGCTTGTTGCCAATGTTGTTGCTTGGAGAGAGATTGTTAGCATCAAAACATGAGAATCCTACAAAAAACACTTTGTCATTATCAAAACATTCATCATGTTCATCATGGAACTAACAATCTCCCCCTTTTTGAAAATGACAACCCATGTTTTGAAATCGCTTGAAGTTGTTGATGCTTGAAACATTTGATCACTTGAGAAGACTCTTTCTCCCTCTCAATCAATGCTATAACACTTGAATCCAATTGAGATAGAAGCTTGATTCTCCCCCTATCTTCAACAACTTAGCTCAACCTACATAAAAACAACAAAAACAACCTTTCTCCAAATATAATATCATATTTCTCCCATGTTTCAAAAACATACCATTTCTCCCTCTTTGAGAAACATTTCATTCAATTCAACATTTCATTCAATTCAAAACATCATATTTCTCCCCCTTTGGCATTATCAAAAAGTAATATATACCAATTGAAATATAAGATCTAAGCCAAGGTAAGAAATCAATGATCATTTCTTCACAACATTGATACCAATTGAACAAATACAATAGAGCTATACTTTGAAATGTGATATCAATTGGTAAGAGAATATAACAATGAAATATAATACCAATTGAGAACTAAAAAGATCATAATATCACTTAACAAAGAAGATATCAATTGTAAAGAAGAATCAATAATCACAAAAGCATGATAATCAACTAATAATCTCTCAATGATACAAATTGAATTAACTAAACATTTAGAAAAGTAATATCAATTGAGAAGATACCAATTAAGATAATATATCAATATCAAATATTACCACTTTGTAGGACATTCACTTGAGATGCAAGTGTGATACCAATTGAAGATGTGAATATAGACATTCATAGTTGAGACCAATTGAGAACATGTGTCATTCATTTGCATCTTCAATCAAACCTACAAAACAATCATGCTTTGCTTTTTGGTATCCAAATGGTTTTGGATCCATTTTTGTTAGTGTAGGGACTTTCACCCTTTTTCATCCAAACAAAATTTCCTTTAGATATACCATGCACTTTAACATAACACACATTTGAAGTATGTCCATGAGTACCACAATAGAAACATGTTGGAGGATTTGAAAAATCAACTTTAGAAAAATCAACAACATTTCTATGAGATTTACTCTTAGCATTAGTATAACCCAAACCAAACTTGTTTGAATTTTCTCTTTGAAAATTTAACAATGTGCGCAATCTAATATCACAAATGGTGAAACTTGCAAGCTTATTTTTCAAAATAGCATTTTCATCCTTGAGCAACTTGCAATTCTCACAATCGACCACAATATTCAATCTACTAGCACAATCACAAGAAGAACTAGCATAGATAAGATCAAGAGTTTCATTTTCAAGATTAAGCTCATCAACTTGTTTTTGAAGATCTAAAATCTCTTTTTGATGTTTCAAAATGAGCTTCTTTCTTTCAATGTTTTTCAAAGCTAGTTTTTCAAGTTGTTCATACATTTCTTCATAAGCATTATGTAACAATTCATATTTAGAAGAAATTTCGGATTTAGATTCACTTACATTGCTATCCTCGCTTTGATAACTTGATTCATCATTTGAACTTTGTTCTTCATCATCTACTAGAGTTATCAAGTTGAGACAAGCGGCTTCTTCATCATCCGAAAAACTATTTGATGTGCTTTTCTTGTTATCTTCATCACTATCCCAAACTATGTATGCTCTTTTAGATTTAGAATTTTTCTTGTCTTTCTCTTTCTTCTTGAGATACTTAGAGCATGAGTACTTGAGATGTCCGGGCTTTCCACATTCATGGCAAACTACACCTTCTTTTGAAGTTTTGGTCTTGTAGTGTGGGGAATCCTTCTCTTTACTTTTGTCCTTGTTCAACCTTCCTTTTCTCCTTAGAAACTTGTCAAACTCTTTTAACAAAAGTTTCATGTCTTTTTCATCAACATCGGAATCGGAATCTTCACTATCATCATCATTGGAACTATCTTTCTTTTTATATGCACTTTTGACTCTAAGAGCAAGTCCCTTTCTTTCTTTGTTTTTATCCGACTCTTCATTGATACTTAATCGTCCAAGCTCCATTTCATGTTCTTGAAGCTTTCCGAAAAGTGTTGCTAGATCCATAGCATCCAAATTTTTAGATTCAACAATAGCCGTTACTTTTGGTTGCCAATTCCTGTCTAAACATCTCAACACTTTGTTAGAAAGTTCACCTTGTAAGAAAGTCTTACCAAGAGCAAGTAAATGATTTATAATGTGAGTAAAACGCTTTTGCATATCATTTATAGATTCATTTGGAAGCATATGAAACAATTCATAATCACGCATTAAAGCATTCAATCTAGCTCTCCTAACCTCACTAGTTCCTTCATGAGTCACTTGTAAAGTGTCCCACATTTCTTTAGCACTAGAACATTGAGAAACTCTAAAGAACTCGTCATAGGATAAAGCGGATGTAATGATATTCTTTGCTTCATAATCATATTGTACTTTCTTTCTATCATCATCCTTCCACTTATCCTCGGGAATCAATTGTTCTACACCTTCAACTAAACTAGAGGGGATATGAGGACCTTTTTCAACTACTTTCCAAATTTCACTATCTATGGCTTGGATAAAGATTTTCATTCTAACTTTCCAATATGCATAGCCTTCTCTGGCAAACAATGGAGGATGACTTATTGAAGCACCTTCACCACCAAAGGGATTCGTGGAACCCATTGCGATTTTCTTAAAGATCTTTACGAAAAAGCTCTTATGCTCGTGTCTTTCGACCGAGCTCTGATACCAATTGAGGAAACCGCAATTGGTGGTTGGAGAGACAAAGGAACCCTAGGAATACACCTAGAAGGGGGGGTTGAATAGGTGTACAAGATACCTTGAAAGATTTTCGAATGAAACAAATCGAAACAATCAAAACAAATGATTTTTGCAAATTCTACAGCACTTAATCGATTAACCTGCAATTTACTCGAGTAGTACTCGATTAAACTTGAACTTAATCGATTAGATATGACAGAAAACAGAAAAATCAATTTTTCATTCGAATACGAAAATCAATCAATTCACATACAAGATCAGAGATTCAGCGGAAATGATTAACACCTATATTCTTATTGATTAACCTAGTTATGAAAATGATTTTCCCTTTATCAATTTGAACAATTAAAGATTCAATTCAATCAATTATGAAAATCAATCTTTCTAGGTTTTCAACCAAGAACGCAATCAAATGACTTGAATATAAAGAGTAAGGGTTTAGAGATACGACACAGTGATTTATCCTGGTTCACTTTCATCCACTTGAAAGCTACATCCAGTCCCCTCTTCAACCAAGAGAGATTCTTCACTATGAGGAATTAGAGTTCTCAAATTACAAGTGATTGCCTCACAAGACTTCCTTCTTGCTAGCTTACAAGAGATAACCGACACCCTTGCTTTGTAATCCTATTGATCTTCTCTCTAATCTAACCTCTACCCCTTGTTGATAATCGACACAACAAGTCTTCAATTGCTTGATGATAATCCACACATCAAGGCTTCTCCTTGCTTGATTCACAACCAAGACTTCTTCTTCTTCTTCAATAAGAATGCACTTGCTTGATGATAAAATCGACACACCAAGACTTCTTGTTTGTTGTAGTGGCTTGCCTTCTTGCAAAGATTACAACACAATAGAAAACACAAAATAATCCTATGAATCTCAATCAAGAGTTATGACAATTCACCATAAGAGATTCAAAGGTTCTTGATCAAAGAATATGAAAATATGAGAACTTTGATCTTTAGAAAATGAGAGAGAATAGAGTGGCTTGATTCTTTGTAAAACTTGTATGAAATGATTCTAATTAATCACAAATAATAGGAAAAGGTTTATAAAGAATACCCAAAAGTTGTAGCACTTGAAAACTGATTTTGAGAAGTGAAAATCGTATTTTAAAAATCAGTTCAGCAGTACTTAATCGATTAAGCAAGTCGTGTACTCGAGTAGTACTCGATTAAGTTAATCACTTAATCGATTAAGTTGGTACTGCACATGTTCAAAACTTGTTTTCTTAAAATCCAACCTTTCCTTTAAAACCTTTAAGCCACCTATTGATTCTAGGTTAAGTGAAAACTCAAATTATGATTTAATCATGACTTATGAATGAGATTCACTACCCTCTATAATAATCTACCCAAATAAAAAACCTATGAAGCTTGAGAGGCAAAAGATAAAAGAAATACAAATACACTCAAACTTAGGTCTTCATGAGCTTGCTTTCTCTCTTCTTCATTTGATGTTTGTTGTTGCTTGTTGAGCTTGAAACTTGATCAACACATGTAGCTTGTTCAAAAACACTTTGTCATTATCAAAACATTCATCATGTTCATCATGGAACTAACATTCGTATGAGTCCTTTTGGGATGGACAAGAATTATTTTCTAGACATGTGTGTATATACGGTTTTGGGTAGGTGCAAGTGTGCTTAGGATTGTATGAGGGCTTAACTATTGAAAAGAATATGATGTATGTAAACAAATATGTATGAGAAATATGTCATGCATATATGTATGATACGTGAATGTGTAAACCTATGTGTAATATATGTATATGTCGTGCGTACATGATGCCCTAAGGATGTTATTTGTGTGATGCTTGTATGTGTGATAAGTCTATGCATTAACCATGATGCCATGTTATGTGTTGTCTTGATCAACATGAAAATTAATTAAGTGTGAATGTGTGTGCATAAGAATGTAATTCTTCCATGTGTGAGGATAGGAAGACCAAGTAGAAGTGAATTCCTTAAGACTTAAGAAAATGAAACTTGAATAGAAAATAAGAGGAGAAGTGAGAAGTGTGAGTCATGACACTAGGTGGAAAGTAGGAAAGATGAGTCATGACCCTAGTGAAGACTTTTTCCACCTTTACCTCCCATGACAAGACCTCCCCCATGCAATTTTGTGGTTGGACCAAATTGTCCCTCCCCCACACCTTAAGACCGAGGCTATGAAGGGAAATTTCCACACCTTAGCCCTTGATCTTAAAACCGTGTAAAGAGTGTTGGCTAGGCTTCATTTCTTTCTTTCCCCACACCAACACAAACACATTTTCTCTCAAGAGCACCATCAAGCTCTTGGAGACTTAGAGGAGGAGAGTGAGGCCGTGAGAGGAAAGTAGAGGAAGGAGAGTGCAAACCCCAAACTTTTAGCCCAAACACCATTGATTTCTTTCTTCCACACATTTTCTTTACCAAAGCTCAAGGAGAAAACCACCCCTCAACCCTAGGAGGAAGAGACCGAGGCAAACCACTAAGGGAAGAGAAGGGCAGATTGAAGATTTAAGTTACAAATTAAGGTAGAATGAGTTTTGATTAAGTGATTTTCCTGATGTAAAGGACTTTAATGGACTTTGTTTAATTCTTTTTGGATGCATGTAATTATTTTGAGTAATCTTGAGATCTAAGTGTCATGCATGTTATTTTTGTGCTTTGATCTTGAATATTTGTGGTTTGTTAAGGATTTGTGTTTAAGTTATGTTTTTGTGTTGATCTTGTTTTGCATGTCTCAATCTAGGATTGGTCTTTGAGAAAATGTGAACGTTGAATTTGTATGATTATTTAGTGCAAAATCTTAATTTTCTTTGATGCAAGTGTGTAATTTCTCATGATCTTGTTGAAGCTTAAGTGCTTTGCATGTTATTTTTGTGGTTTGATCTTGAATATTGGTGCTTGGATGCTTTAATTTTAACTTGATCTTCACGGTTTTGTCTAAGTTTTGTGTCTAAGTTCATGTTCTTGCTTTGATCTTGTCTTGCATGTCATGATCTATGATAAACCTTTGAAAAACATGAAGTTTGAGCTTACATATTCATTTTTAGTCTTGATTTATTCCATGCATGTCACGGTTTTCAAAGGAAATTAAGCTTAACAAACTTTGAAATTGATTTTATGTTGAATCAAGATTTTTGTGTGTGTAATGATGATTCGGTGATGTTTGGAAAAGTAAAATGATGCTTTTTAAGTCTTGCATGATATAATCTATGAAATTAGGTACTTGCATGTGAAAAGAAATTGTAAGACTTGGTCTTCTTGCATGTCTCCATTCGGTCAAGACTAAGGGAAATAGGAACCCATGCTAAGCCATCATTTTCTTACATGCATGATGAAAAGTGCCTCACCTAGAGATCTATAGGTGCATGCATGTATTTTCTTAAAGGACAAAGATTTTGACACAATTCTTGATTTTATTGTGTTGAGAAATTAAGTTTTGGCTTGCAAAATTTTCTTGTACAACTCACGGTGTTCATAAAGAAAAGAAGAAAATAAAGTTTTTGAAAAATAATCTTTGCTTTGACCCATGATCTATGCATATGCATGATGAATATTTGACCTTGCTTTATCATAATGATATTCGGTCTATATATATATATATATATATATATATATTAGCTAGCCTAGGATCTTTTTCAATGAAATGATTAAAAAGGAATAGATATGTTCTTAAGGAATAGTGCTAAAATAAATTTGTGTTGTGGACATGCATTTTCTAATCGGTTCCTTGTGTAGAAAGGAATGAATTAATTAAGTATTGTGTATGAATGAATATATACATGTGTGCGTCTATGTATTTTGGTTGGGATTAAAAGAAAGTAAGATCTAGATGCTTAAATCAAAATAAATTGATGCATGTGACTTAAATTGTGATGTTTGGTTTATTTCCTTTGCTTTATTCGGTTGTGTAGTTTGAGTAAGTTTAGGGAGTTTGATTACTTGAATAAAATGTGCATGTAAATAAATATTGATGTGTTTGGTTGGAAATTTGGTTTAAATTGGGTTATGAACACTTACATGCCTAAGTGCTCTATGTTGTGAAAATGAACTATGTGGGAATGCATAATTGTTTTAATGTCGATGAAATTGTCTAAATGCTTGAGGTGTTATTTGTGTCGTGAGTGGTGTAATGCCTATAAGATAATTGAATATGTAGTTTTATTTATTTATAGTTATCTGGTTGCTGTGTGATTAGATATGTTCGAAAAATATTTGAATGCATGAACGGTTTTGAAACAAGTTGATTTTAAGAAGAGTTTAAATTGATTTGCTTGAGATTTTTAAAATTATGTCATGGCTGTCCAAAACTTGTTTTGTGATAAAACTTGGGTTTTAAAGTGTTAAATTTTAAACTAAAAAGTTAATTAAAGTACAAAGTGTTTTTACAATATTTTCAGAGTTTATTAAAATTATTTTATAAAACTACGTTTGCTGTCCATAATTACTTGGACGTGCTTTTCATGTTTGGAAATGTTTTTGTGTGATCTAAGACCAAGTTTTCAAGTGATAGTTGATTATATTTTCAAAGTTTTTCCCCACAAGGAAAGGACAAGTATTAAATTAAGAAAAGATTTTCGCAAATAAGTTAATAACGAAAGGTGTTTTATTTAGTATGAGGAACGATAAAGAAAAGAGGTTGGGGCAGATGGCAGCACGCGGGTTCGAAGAGAGCACACCTTCACTAGCTGGACCCCAGGTGAGAGAGAAGCTTTCCTAAGACATCGTGGTAGTTAGGTGATTTAGTAGGACGTTCCGCATCATCTCAAAGATCGGAACTAAGTGGTTAGAGTCAGTAGTATAAGTGGCAATTGTTTGATTGTGTGGCCACTTATACGAAGATGACGAAGACCACCTTGTTGTGTGATGTTTGTGTGAATGATAGCATGCTTTTATATATTTATTTGGTTATGCCTTATGTTATTCACTGTTGTTGGTTGACATGTGTAATGTACTGATGGACGTCTGTTACGTCCTGAATAAGGAAATGAAATTAATGAAAGTGAAAGTAAAGTTAGAAGTGTGAGGAAATAATAAGGATAAGATAAAAAGAGAAGGGAATAATGAGTGAGAATATGATATGTACTGGAAAGGAAAGAAAGATTTGAGAATTTGGGGAATGAAATTGTGGATAATGATGAGAACGAGCCAGAGCTGGGAGAGTATTGTTATTGTTGGAACAAGATGAAATGTGAATTGAGCGGAGCTGGGCTCATTCTGTTTTGGTTTTAGTCTGGGACTTGTGTTGAGTTGAGCTTGCTCCTCCATTAGCGCCCAGCAAAATTGGAAATTTTGGAAAAAGGTTTTGAAAAGGTTTTTGAGAGGAGCTTTGTGAAAAGATTTTCGAAAAGAGAATTTTTGAAAAGATGTTGGAAAGGAAGATTTTTAAAAAGACTTTGAAAGAGATTGTTGAAAAAGATTTGTGGAAAGAAATTTTTGAAGGGAATTGTGAAACGACATTTCCAAAGGAACTTTCCAAAAGAATCTTTTGAAAAAGTTTTGATAAAATAATCTTTTTCTTTAAAAAAAAAGTTTTGTGAAAACCTATATTGTGGAAAGAAGTTTTTGGAAAGTAATTCTTTGATAAAGTTTTGAAAGGATATCTTCAACAAAGTCTTTTGTAGTGACGTTTTTGAGAAAGTTTTCAAGAGAGAATTTTATAAAAAAGTCTATGAAACCATCTTTTGTGGAAGTTATAAAAGAGTGTTTTGAGATAGTTTTTGAAAAGATTGGTTTGAGAAATAAGATGATTGTGAGAAGTGAAGAATGTTGGGAAAATTTGAGAAAGGGGATATGAGATTGTGATGTGATCCCAGCTCTGTGCTATGTGAGAAAGATTGTGCAAAGTTAGTGGTCGGGACTCGTTGAAGGGTTGCACGAAGGACGGGCCGACCTTAGGATAATTAAAAAGATAAAAGACTTTAAAAGACATTAACAGCGAACGCGGTGAGATATGAGAGTTAACCCGAAGTAGTGGAGAGGAAGGAACGATAAGTATCTGCGGATACTTAGGACGAGATTGCATTAGGGGAGGACGATGACGGTGAAACGTCAAGAAGTCTAGAGTATTGTTATAGGCAGAACGAACTCCATAAGTGGTGCACTAACGTGGTGGGGACTGGGTCTAATACCGTGGTAAGTTCTGCGTGCGCACTATAACAATACTGTCGCCCCCTAGATTGCAAATCGAGAACAGTGAGAGGGACTGGAGTGGAGCATCTTGTTTGCCACTGCGAGGCAGTGTGCCATGATTATTGAGAATTGATATTATTGAGGCAGAGCCTCCTGGTCTGGGACCATTTGTGTTGTGACAGCTGTCGTGCCCGTACAGTAAAGGTCCTGTACTCCTGTTTGCTTCCGACTAGGTGGTGGGTTGGCCGAGGAGATGTAGACCTGAGGTGTGAGTGCTAACTACGAAAGAAACGCGTACCTCGATGATGCTTTAAATCCCCTGATCATCGATGGTTATAATTTGATAAGACATTAGGAGGAAAGAAACATAACTTTGAGAATAAGAGTCTGAGAAGTGTGAAGAATGGGAAAGAGACTGAAAAGGAATGGGTGGTGAAGGAAATAGCAAGAAATGAAAATGAGAAGGAACAAAGAAGATTAATGATATTTCCAATGATGAAATGCTTGTTTGCTCTCTTGTGTGTGTATGTTGTGTGTTGTATTTGCTGTGTGTGTTCTATTATTTTGCCTACCGTAATTCCACACCGTCGATGCTACACGTCCGAATCGCTTACTCTCTCCTGTTCGTTGGCGTATCGGTACCGCCGGCATTTCAACGGGCAGATGGAATGCTGTATGGATATCACCACATGGAGTAAGTATGGAAGAGGATGGAAGCGAACCGCAAGGGGCTGGGTATGGATCGGCCATGCTCAGATCGTGATCCCCGACCCAGAGCATCAACTAAGTGGAACTGATTTAGGACCACTCCTGAGACAAGTCACCGTGCGAGGATACAAGAACTACAAGGAGAAGGCGCAATATGAGAAACGGTGGAATTATACTTCCAGAGGCGAAGGAAAGCCGGGACACGATAACACAGTAGAGACCGCAACCCGAGGGGCATCATCCTTGGGAAAGAAGAAAAGGACACAAGAAGAAGGAGGACCTTCATCTGATTGCTTTCAATAGGGTAGTTGAAAAATAGCATGGTTATTTTAGATTGTAGTGAATGTATTGTGTTAAGGATTACCTGAGCGATGGTATGCTGATGTAACTTAACTTATTCTGAAGACTGCCTGACTTCTTATATCTTTATGAGAAATACTTAACGATTTCTTTTGATGAGATGCAAAAGTCTATTTTAAAATAAAACCCAACCGGGTTCCCTAACAAATGATTTGGAAACTTGGGTGAGTAAAGATTTGTGATAGTAATAACTCGGTTTTCGAAAAAGAGTGTTGAACATACTGAGGACTTTTCAATAACGTCTCAACACTCCAACAATGTTTAAAAAAAAATTGGCCTCATTTTTGGTAATTTTTAATACACAAAGTTAATTATTTTGGTTTACGAAAATCGGGCTGTTACAGACCCTTCTTCGAGGCGTCACAAAATACGTCAAACGCTTTAGTCGGATCGGGCAAGATCAATACTGGCGAACTCGTCAATCTTTTCTTCAGCTCTTGGAAGCTCTGTTCGCACTCTTCGGACCACTGGTAGGGCGCATCCTTTCTGGTTAACGAGGTCAATGGTAGAGCCAGTTTAGAGAACCCTTCAATGAACCTCCTATAGTATCCCGCAAGACCAAGAAAACTCCTGATCTCGGTGACCGAGTTGGGTCTCTCCCACTTGAGTACCGCCTCCACCTTGGAGGGATCAACCGCAACACCACGCTCGGATATTACATGACCGAGGAAGTGGACCTCCTTAAGCCAGAAACTGCATTTAGAAAGCTTGGCGTAGAGTTCTTTGTCCTTCAAAATCTACAATACCGTCCTCAAATGCTTCTCATGTTCACTCGGACTTCTGGAGTAGATGAGGATATCATCGATGAAGACTATCACAAACGAGTCTAAATAGGGTCGGAAGATCCTATTCATGTAGTCCATAAAGATGGCAGGGGCGTTGGTAAGTCCGAAGGGCATAACCACATACTCAAAATGCCCATATCTTGTTCTGAAAGCTGTCTTCGGGATATCTTCTTCCCGGATACGGATCTGATGATATCTTGATCGGAGATCTATCTTCAAAAACACCGACGCTCCCTTAAGCTGATCTAGTTAGTCATCAATCCGAGGAAGAGGATACTTATTCTTCACGGTTACTGCGTTGAGCTTTATATAATCAGTGCACATTCTGAAGCTACCATCTTTCTTTTTAACGTACAGGATTGGAGCTCCCCATGGTGACACGCTCGGTCTGATTAGCTTTTTGGCCAAAAGTTCCTCCAGTTGCTTCTTGAGCTCTTCTAATTCGGGAGGTGCCATTCGGTATGGGGCAATTGAAATTGGGCCCGTTCCCGGAATGAGGTCTATACTGAACTCTACTTCTCTTCTCGGTGGTAAGCCAGGCATTTCGTCCGAGAAACCCTCTTGGAACTCTCCGACTACAGGAATTGGGTCTATGGTCGGTTCCTTTGTTGCCTCTAACACTGCAACAGAAGAGTCACTAAAAATCACGGTCTTCTTTTGACAATCGAGCAGAACATGGTGTTGAGACATCCAGTCCATGCCGAGGATAATGTCTAGTTTGGTTAGGGGCAAGCAAATTAAATTGACCTTGAACTCTCGGCCTAATACCTGGATAGGACACTCTAAGCACATTTGGGAAGTGATTACAAAAGAAATTGTAGGGGTAGAAATGGATAATTTGTAAGGCATTTCTACTGGGGGTAATTTTAGCTTGTTCATACAATCAAGGGAAATAAAAGAATGTGTGGCTCCACAATCAAATAACACAGCACAGGGAATGCTGTTTACTTGACAAGTACCTCGGATCAGCTCGTCGGCGTCAATCACTTCTTCGTCATCCATAGTATAAACTTTGCCTCTCTGCATTGGTCGGTTAGCACCAGTCTGCTGAGCCTTTGCCACATTGACCTCTTCTTTCACAATATTCTCGGTACACCGAGCTGCAAAATGACCAGGCTTGCCACAGAGAAAACAAGATCCTCTTGCTCTACTCGGATCCAGACTCAAGCATTCTCCCTTGTGCTGTTTTCCACAGTGTTGACATATCGGATAGGGGCCAGGGACAACCACCATCTGACCACCATTCCTTGGAACTTCTGGCACCCTAGAGTTCGGATTCACATAGGGGGCAGATCTCTGAACGACTCCTTTCCCCCTAATAGGACCCGCTGCTTTCTGTGCCAACCTATTTTGCTTTCCATCGGCCTTCCTCTTGAGCCCCTTCTCGTATGTGCTAGCCATATTCACCAACTGCGAGAGGTTGGCCACATTCTTATACTCAAAGGCGAGTCGGATATCATCACGAAGACCAGACTCAAACTTGATGCATTTGGTACGTTCATCCGCATCTCGGTAACTCCCTGAGTAACGGATCAAATCTTCGAACTGAGCGGCGTATTCCCCGACACTTAAATTCCTCTGCTCCAGTTTGAGAAAAGCAAGCTCCTTCTCCTTCCTAACGTCCACGGGAAAATACTTGTCGAGAAATCGGGTTCGAAACAATTCCCAAGTAATAACTTGATTAGTCGCTTCCAGTCCTCGACTTTGTTGCTCCCACCAGTGCTCGGCTTCGCCAGCCAACACAAATTCAGCTAACCTCACCCTGTACTCATAGGGCGGTTGCAGTGATCGAAAAATCTTTTCAACATCTTGGAGCCATCTCTGAGCTCCGTCCGGATTGTAACCCCCTTTGACCCGAGGCGGTTCGTTCTTCCTAAATCGGCTCATCCAGTCAATTTCGACCGGAGCTGGAGGTGGAGGTTGAAGAGCTGCAGCTACAGCTGCTGCGGCTGCGGCTATGTTCTGAGCAAGATTCTCAGCCTGATTCTGCTAAGCTTGCGCTTGGTTCTGCTGCAGTTGAACTAGAGTTTCCAACACGGCAGCAATTCGATCATTATCAGCCCTTCTCCCAGCCATACTGCTTGGTCATGGAGAGAAAGCCAATCAACCATCAAATAGTTAAATAAATATATATATACATCTATAAGCTCTATTGACTATCTTAGACACTAGACTTTACTTATTTGTTACTCTCTTGGTGAGTAACCACTGGAGTCCCTTGCAACTCCAATAGGCCGAGGAGAAACTGCTCTGATACCATAAATGTAACACCCTAATTAAAGTTTCCGCTAATTAAGGATTAAAATTTTCTTTCCAAAACAGATATGATGATGGTCAAAATAATAATTCTTTTCAATAATATCGATTCGTCAGAGTTTTAGCGGAAGATTAGTTCAACAAAAGGTATAGAAGTGAAATAACATAGTTACACCGAATCAATTATCCAGAATACAAAGTACATAAGCAGTGTTTTAGCTCGGCCAACTGGCCGAGGCCTAACTTAATTCTCCAACTTAATGACTTACTCTCCCTGTGAGGGAGAGTGAACCTGCTCGGCCGGGGACTGCGTCTGCTCGGACTCAGTACCTGAAAAATGGTAAGGAGGTGAGCATTACACAGAACTTAAGTAAGCAGTTTCTAATATGACATACCAAACTACTAAGCCAAACACAAGTAATCAACTAGCATGTTAACAGAAAATCAAACGGTTACATATCACATGCATACAACCTCATTTTGCTCGGTCCAATTTGTTTTCTAACATATTCTTTACCTACCAGTTTTACCCCTGCTTATCCGATTGATTCCCCTGGTACTCTTTGCTTAATTCCTACGCTTAGTTACTCGGCCATTACTTTCCCTTCTCGGTGATCCATTTTCTCTCTCGGTCACATTACTCATTATTTATCTTTTACATATTTTACAATCTTTTACTCTTCTTGGCTGCATACACCCAGTGCATGTCTTACACCATTTAGGGTCGGATTCCGGAGTGTCCATAACTGCGAGTACCCGGTACCCGTCTTACAGCTGCACATACCTGGTATGCGTCTAACGCGATCAATGCACGCACCCAGTACGCGTCTTCTATGACCAGGAGCACTACCGCTGATTCTTCTATGGAGTTAAGGAGGGTCCATAACTGCGAGTACCCAGTACCCGTCTTACAGCTGCGCCTCTCGGCGGCTTACGCGATCAATGCACGCACCCAGTACACGTCTTCTATGACCAGGAGCACATCCCACCGATTCCGTGCTCGGAACCTTGTGTGAATTATAACTGCGAGTACCCAGTACCCGTCTTACAGCTGCACATACCCAGTATGCGTCTGACGCGATCAATGCACGCACCCAGTACGCGTCTTCTATGACCCGATCACACAACCATTTCTCTTTAATTTCTCTTATCCTTTTAACCATTTCTTTACTCGGCCTCTCTCGGCTCAGCCTCCTAGCTATTTCTTTTTCCACCAATCTCTCTCATTATCTAATTCATTAATTTATCTCTTCTACCTTCCGTACCTACCACATCTCATACCCAGTCTCAACCTCTCATGATCGGCCACAGATAGGTTTCAAATATGAAACGTAAACAATAATATCACAACTCACAAATATTGGTACAGCAACACAATAGGGTTAGAAACACTTAGCAGATATGCAAACGTTACATCCTATCTCAAGAATACATTATCCTAATTCCTTTACTAATTTTCCTTAACCTTTTATCTTTTCTTCCTAATATTACCCTATGTCTCTTTCCTATTCTAACACCCACTCTTAGCACCCGTTATGAACACACTAGCAACCCAAACCTAAGCAAAGGTAGCACTCACTCCTTACCTCAATCCGTGAGAGATGAGATTTTGAGAGCTTGAGGGTAGTTTCCCTTGATGCTTGACTCCGTGAGCTTAGAACCCCAAACACCGAATGCTCCAGAAACGTTTGTTGAGGTGAAGAGATGAAGGAGAGTAGCCTCTAATTCATGAGTACTGGATGGTGAAGAAAAGAGGGATTTTCGTGAGTGAGAAGAGAGTGTAGGTTGAACTATGAGTGCTGAAACTTCAGAGAAAAATAAAGAAAACGAAAGAGAAAGAGAGTGGAAAGTGTTGTTGTGTTGATTTTGTGGGTTTTCTTTTATTCCCATGTGTAAATTATTTGTGTGGTTCTCATTGGAGGCTTCTTGGAGAAGCTTAGAATATGTGGACAGGATTCATTGGCTTCTAAAGGAAGCCATAAACAGTGACTTGACAAGGACATAAATTGGTTGATAGAGACAGCCGTACGGATGGTACGAAAATCAAGGAATCAACAACTCAACATGAGCTGTTATCGGAAAAGAAAGAGACATCGGCTTGTCACGGTGAGACAGTAGTAGTCCGAGTCTCCTCTCGGTTCACACTATGAGGTTCCGTTGCGGTCGGCTAATCCGAGTTGACCCCAGATCTCGCGTTCGTTTTCATCTAGCTCGGCGGGGATCGGTCCGAGGTCCAACATCTACTTATCTGGTCGGCGCACGCTTCCTATTACTCTCACGATACTTGTACAACTTCTATGACTCAATCCTCTCATTAAATAAATTTATATTTAAATCTTATATTAGATATTAAATTTCGGGGTGTTACATAGTTAATGGTAACACCGTCGAAAAGCCTATGGCTGAGTGGACGGAGGAGGAGGAACGTAGAGTCCAGTACGACCTGAAAGCGAAAAATATTATAACATATGCTTTGAGCTATGATGAGTTTTTCAAGATATCGACATGCTAGACAGCACAA
The DNA here is from genome assembly GCA_037953625.1 of Crotalaria pallida. NCBI lineage: Eukaryota > Viridiplantae > Streptophyta > Magnoliopsida > Fabales > Fabaceae > Crotalaria > Crotalaria pallida. Next base: position 35,390,276 of record CM075653.1, read on the forward strand.
CAAATGTGGGATACGCTAGAATTCACGCATGAAGGTACAACTGAAGTGAAAAGGTCGAGAATCAATACTCTGACTGGTGAATACGAATTATTCAGAATGAAAGATGGAGAATCTATTCAAGAGATCCAAAAACGCTTCACGATGATTGTCAATCAGCTAACAACATTGGGGAAGAAATTCACCAATGAGGATCTCATCAACAAAGTTCTAAGGTGTTTGGGAAGAGAATGGCAACCCCAAGTGACGGCGATTGCTGAATCAAGAAACCTTTCAACTATGACGTTGGTAACTCTCTTCGGGAAGTTACAAGAGCATGAAAGTGAACTGAAAATATTGGCTCAACACGAAGAGGAGAACAAGAAGGTCAAAAGTTTGGCATTCAAGGCTGAAGCACCAGCAACAGAAAGTGACTCGGACAAAGAACTGATAAATGATGAACACATGGGTCTATTGGTCAAAAAGTTCGGGAAATTTATGAGGATGAAAAACAACTTCAATAGAAGGGACAACAACAAAAGTGGAGGGTCATCCATCACATGTCATGAGTGTGGCAAGCCTGGTCACATCAGAGCAGACTGCTACCAGCAGAAAAAGAAAGAAAATTCAGAAAAAGGCACCTCAAATTCAAGGAAAGGGAAGCAAGCATATTTGGCATGGCTAGACAACGAGGGAAGTTCGGATGAGGATTCAGACGAACAAGAAGAGACAGCCAACATATGCTTGATGGCACACGGAGATGAGGTTACTCCGGAAGAAAGAAAATCGTGGTGGTACTTGGACAGCGGATGCTCAAAACATATGACGGGAGACAAATTTAAATTTTCGCATCTCGTTCCAAAGGACCAAGGACATGTGACTTTCGGAGATAATAATCAAGGAAAGATTCTTGGAGTCGGTAAAATTGGTACACCTCCTAACCCTTGCATAGAAAATGTTTTACATGTTGAGGGCCTAAAACACAATTTGCTAAGTATTAGTCAGTTGTGTGATAAGGGCAATAGGGTTACTTTTGAATAAAACTTCAGTGTTAAATAAAACTTTTGCCGGGGTACAGTATGATAGAGCAAGGCAACTAAGAACTTACAATGGAATCCATCCCGCCAGGGGAATCACCTAGCTTCTAGTCATGCACACCAAAACTATCTTTCTATCTTCGCATCTTGGCAGCCCAGGTTCTCGATCCACAAGAAGAGTTGTCGCCCTCAACCATTTCAGGAGTCTCCCTTAGAGAGTTGTCTGGTACTTGCTTCTCCTTACAGGGGTACAGATGAATCGCTACACACTACACCATCTACCAGTTGCAATACCAGCAATTGCCGATACGACAACATGGTAGGAGAGAGTCAGTGTTCCGAACACTAACGGGTTGACCATGCGGTCTCAGGGTAGATTCAATATAAAAATATACAGATAATACAACCGCACAATATAACTAAAACAACATAACATAGACATTTATCAATTCATGTCATCATTAATATATAGAACATGGTATACACATAGCATATAGAAATCACACATAACAAGACATATCATAATATTCTAAACACACCAATGTCATTACTCATAACTCAATCAGTCATTACACCCACAAAACTTTTCCGTTCTTTCTTCAATCATGATTTTCCAAACTTATCGCGCGTTCCAAAAATCCTTCATTATATATATATTCGTCTTATAAATCTTATTTGATGCTTAATGTTTTGATATACTTTTCTTTTGAAACATCTTGTCTTTTAAGTTTTAACGTTCCGGTTCACTCAATGATGGGGGGAACATCATCATTGAGGAAGTCACACACTCTACATCTCCTCGGTCATCCACCCAACCTAGTCGGAAGCAAACAGGAGTACATGACCTTTACCACGCGGGCACGACAGCAGTCTCACAAACAATTGGTCCCAGACCAGGAGGACTACAGCCTCAAATCAATTCAATTCAAATATCATTTCATTCAATCATATAATCAAGGCACGCTCTCAGCGGCAATCACAAATGCCCCGTTCCAGTCCCTCTCAATGTTCTAGACTTGCATTCAAGGGGGCGACAGTATAAATCTAGTCTGCAGTGCAGAACTTACCACGACCTTGGACCCAGTCCCTACCACGTTAGTATGCCACATGTGGAGTTTGTTCTGCCTAGAAGTATACTCTAGACATCTTGATGTTTCACCGTCATCGTCCTCCCATCATGCAATCTCCACCTGAGTATCCGCAGATACCCATAGTATCTTCCTCTCCACTACTTCGATACGACACTCATGCCTCACCGCGTTTGTAAATGTCTTTTAAAGTCTTTTAGGGTTTTAGCGTTTTAATTAGCGGCTGAATCCTAACAGTCGGTTCATCCTTAGTGCATCCCTTTAATGAAACCCGACCACTAAGCGCAATCTGTTCCCCCTAAATCTCAACGGCAATCTTGCCTCAAATCACTTTCTCATGCATCTCAGCATTATTCTCATCAGCTCATCAGCATCATCAGCATCTTTCCCAGCATCATCATCAGCATCTTGCTCTTCGGTTGTTGCTCAGCAGCATCGTCCGCATCGCTCTCCTCAGTTGTGGCTCCATGGCACCATCAGCATCGCTCATCATCACCACGCTTCCGCTCGCCTCGTCGGGTGCTTCTTATCATCGTCTTAAGCGTCATCTTTTTGTTCTCTTTCTTTCATTAATTCGCATAATTTCTCTTTAATCTTAACTTTAATTATTCTCATATCTCTTATTCGTATCTCTTTTCTCTTTTCAGTCTTATCTCATTACTTTCGCGGTTTCACTGTTAACGGTTCAACATTCACACATAATCAAACCTTTCCAAAACAGAATAAAGTACGCTCAACAAATAAACATTTAGCATGTAAATAAAACAAGTAAACATTTAGCACACACATCTATAATGCCTAAGTCGCAGTACATTCACAATCCATCTATTCGGATTGCGAGCAACCACGTTACGGGACCACAGCACTCTCACTCACCTCGGTGACGAAACTTCCGAAATCTTTCCAAGATTTCCCAGTAGCTAGCCTTGCCGCATTTTCTTCGCGTCCGACACCCGAACTAGAACATTTTTCCCCGTGCGTTAGAACGTTTTCAATAAATTCTTAATTCCGTTTTGAAAACACTTTGAAATAGTTCTCTTTTTAAAAGCACATTGCCAATATCCAAAAATTCCAAAACCAAATCAGATTTCTAATAAAAAGGGTTTCAGGAAAACTTTGAAACAATTAAAATAATCTTCTTATTAAAACCAATTCATTCTTTTTAGTTTAAAACACTCGGTTTATAAAAATCATTTTCCTTAAGTTTTAAACAACATTCAGAAATCCAGGAAAACAAAAACGTCAAAACTAAATCACATTGATTCATTAAACAAAATTTAGAACTCCGGAAAATAAAACTTTAAAACCATATCAAGTTGATTCATTTTAATTTCTAAACTTTACAACATCATCAGTCACTGATCAAAGAATGCCATATAAAAATTTCAAATCGATTTAAATTGGTTAAATCATACCCTTTAAATAAAACATTTTCAATTTCTTTAAAATATACACATAGATTTTTCACAAACAAAGCGCACAAACAGAATTCAAAACAATTTCAATTAGCACAAAGGACAATCACACCCAAGTTTCAAAGCATACCAAACATCCACAAACACACACCATACAAATCATATTTTCAAGCATCAATTAAATTTTAATCTTAATAAATTAACTTAATTACACTTAAGAAAATAATTTAAACTTAATCTTGTAATTGACTCAATAAAACCGAGACACATATGGTTATTATTTTCTAATCACAAATAATTATAACAACTTAAGATCATCAAGTCATCATCATACAAATTTCTTTTTACATAATCAAATCAACTTATTTAGTTTCTTTTCTAAAAACCGAAAAGACAAAAGAAACACACATCACTTTCAACAAGCACCTAGCATCATGCACCTAGAGACATAGCCATGAAGAAAGTCTTCCTACCACTTTAAACATGTATTGACCAAATATAATTTTGCAAGGTTTTTAATGCACAAACAAAGACATATAATTCATCAAATTATTTTCTTTGTTTTTAGAACCAAAACCGTGAGCACTTAAAAAGAAAAACCCACAAATTCTTTAATTTATATTCTAAACAAGATCAAAGCAACAATTTGAACCACAAACTATTTCAAAGATTCACATATATTTTCTTTCAAAAACTCAATCATTTCATGAAAACAATTTTCAAAACATATATTAGCCGAATCATACACATATAATTTTGCAAAGATTAATTGCACAAATAAAAACATACAATCATGAAATCATGTTCTTTATTTTAATGCTAAAAACCGAGAGCACTTTAAGAAGAGACATTAACAATTTTAATTTATTTCATAACTTAAATCAAAACAATAATTTAAATCATAAACTACTCCATGCATGCAACCTAAACAAGGGACAACCATAGCTTCCTACCTAATACCTAGGATGGCCGAATGTCATCATGTAAAAAGAACATGGTTTTCATGCATCTTCAACATACAAGAATCATAAAAGTCAAAGCAACTCATGTAGGTTTTTAAGACAAGTTTCTCAAAGCAACACACTTCATTACTTATTCACATCACATACACAAATAAATTCAAGTTCATAATTCTTTTTCAAACCAAAAATAAAGATTTAATTTTATCTTTATTAAAATAACATGCATGTGTGTACAATCACTAGATCAAATCTTAAAACAACATGCATCAACTTTGTAGGGTTAACCAATAATAAATCCTACCACTACAGGATTAGCATGAGCTCTCTAGTACAGGATAAGGGTGAATAACTCATCCTTCTTATCCTCTAAGAGCCATGTCAGCCCTACTGGGCCGAACAGGCCCATAAGGCACCACAACACAACTTCCCCTATAAGTATCGCCATGCTATAGGGGCTAAGGTATGTTCTATCATCCCTACTCTCAAGAACTATGTGTGGCTTGATCCCCTTATCACTGGGGGTACGTAGGACCGGGGTCACCCTCGTCAGCTGCAACAACCCCAAACACACATCGTGGTGTTCCATCAATACCGGGACACTACATTGGCGCCGTCTGTGGGGACGATAAACTTCGATCCCCATCCCCGTTTTAAAAAAAAAAGAAAAAAAAACACAGCCAGATCTAGCAAGCATCGTTGGAAGATCTCCCCGCTTCGGTCCAGATTGGTGTTCGAACTAATAGCCACCAAACCCGGTGTCCATCGTCGTCAACCAGCTACCGTGCCAAAGCGATGGCAGCGATTGTTGTCTTCTTCTTCTTCCTGATCTACATCGCCATCGCCGTTGAAGAAGATGACAGAGATCTGGTTCGCGGCGGTCCCACGCCGGAGACTCGTGTTCCTATTGCGACAACAAGGCTCTGATTCTGGTTGTTATAACCGCCACCAAGCCACCCTCATCAAGAAGAGGCGAAGATCGAAGAAGGTTGGGCCTCCATACCCCCCGTTCGCAACTCCATTGTCGTCGACACCGTACGCGGGCATTGTTCCTCCGCAGCCACCAAATCGATGCTCTCGCGAGGAAGAAGGAGCATTGCGACCTCAGTAATGATGAAACCCCTAATCTCCGCCACCGCTTTCGTGACACCGCCGAAGCGAAGCAACCGAGCCAAATCGTGAGCCATCACTGTTTCTCTCGCCCTCACTGTTTTTCTCGCCCTCCGCGATCGCGAGTTCTCTTCCCCCTTCATTCTTAGCCACCGTCGCCCTCGCGGTGATGAACGGTTCGCGAACTTGGGAAGAAAGAACCACACCACCGCCATCGTGGACAGGGCATAACAGAGCCGTGACTTCTTTGGTAGGCGCCGCCGCCGCTTGCCTCCCTTGCTGCGTGCCCCTCGCTGCCTCGTCCTTACCGCCGCCGCATCCTTGTTGGCGTGCAGCTGCTGCTGCTGCTCGAAGAAGGAAAGGAACCTAGGGTTCCCAAAACCCTAACGGGCCAACAGGCCCAATTCTTAAAAAAAAACAAGGCCCAACAACAACGAAAAAAGCTCCACAATCAGGAAGTGACATCTTTTTCATATCACCCATAACTACTACAATTATATATTATATTAAATGATTGCTTATCAAATATTTTATTGACTCACATGACTATTAGTTAACAGCAAAAATAAATTATACTTTTGCTAATTAATGTCATTACGTGTCACTTACTATTTTTATAGCAATATTATATATTATATAAATTGCCAATAATTATCATTATTGTTATTATAAATTGTCGGACGACGATCATTAATTATTATTCTTGTATGGCCAATGCGAGGTACAAAAAAATGATGGTTCGAATTGTTGAGGGTGATGGCCCGAGATACTTATGCTTTTCGTCCAAGTAACCCATTTCGAAGTTCTCATCTATGGGCAAAGAGTTTTCCGAGTGATATGAACCGAAAGCATAATTATTTTATTCGGAATCAATTGACGATGACAAGGACTCCGTGTCGAGTTTCTCCTTTGAGCTCGTGGGCCGAGCACAGAGAAGCCTGCGTTCAGTTCCCATTTCGGATACATGTGTCGATTCCGGCCGACCCTCGATAATTTCGGAAGATTCGCACAGTGTTTCACACTCGAGTCGACCACAGTGTCTCGCACAGTGAATTTTTCTATCCGCCATGCTTCAATTCGACATTCTTCAATCCGACACTCCTCTCCTCACCTGAATCAGGGAAGAAATCCTAGTTCCCATATTATTTTCCTATCTCATCGCCTTTCTATGCGTTTACTTTGCATGCTTCTTGATATTGGTTTACCTGGTGCACTATTTCTGACATATGCTTTTAATACTTGCTTCCTTATAGTTTCTCTACTTGGTGCTTATTATTTGATATTCTACATGTTTCTACGTGACATACTGTTGAACAAATTGCTTATCTGATCTTCTTGCTGTTAAATGTCCTTAAATCTCTGCCTCTCCTGTTGCGATAGTATGATAATATTTGATGTACATTGCCTCTCCGGTTGTCGTGTTTCTTGTTTTAATGCTCTCATCTGGTTTGCTGCCATGTTTATAACTGTCGTCTATTGTTGAATGTTATATACCTGAAATCATGCATCTTTTTGTGGACAATGCTGTTTGGTTGAACAATATCTTAAATTTCAATATTTGCCGCTTTCATATCTGTTGCTCAAATCATCTTGCTCTTACGTCGGTGTTTTATTCTCGCCTGCCAACAGTTTTCATTGTTGTTATTTAATTATCATGAATTATCATAAAGTGTCAAAATTAATGCCGATCACTGATTATTATTATTTTACACGTAATGTAAGATTCAGGAGAATGATGGTCGAAAAAAGGAAGGCCGAGGTGCTACGATTGTCTCTATTTTGAACGAAGCCATCTTACGATCTCTATTCTCATCTCGGCTTGGATCTTCTTTGGACGAACTGCTATGTTTGCCTCTATTATCTTACTGGCCCCACTTTTCATCTCAGCTTGGATCTTCTTTGGTTTTCGCAGGACCACCACGGCTTCCCGAAGGTGAACAATTCCAAAGGCATATATTATTTCATAGTTCATGCTTATTTCTGAGCTCGGAGATTCTCTATTTCAAATTGCGCGGTTTATCGAAAAGGGAGGCCGAGCTACTATTATTCTCTTTATTTCATGTTTATATCTCATCTGCCGAGCTGCTATTATTCTCTTTAATTCATGTTTCTACCGAGCTGTTATCATCTCGACCCTACCTTTATGGTAGAACGGTCCGCAGTGCCAACACCCAGTGATCTAATTCGGATCCCAGCATCTCCGAGGAACCACACAATGCTGATTCCACACCTACAACTCGCAAATATTCAACCTTCGCTCAGCGTTTGCCTACACAGATCTGAATCCGACAGTCTTTCAAAGAGGCTTGGATGAACACGATCTAATAGGCGGAAAACAACTCACACCTTAAAGGACTTCTTAACTCGGCACAAGCCTCTTCAACTTTGTTATGCAATGGAGTAAAAGTTTGCTTCAACTTTGTTATTATGATGATCTATCAGCTTGCCTTCGCCCTAATTACTCGGATTGAAGAGGGGTTCAACAATTGAAGTTGACAAAACAGTTCCGACAAGGGAAATGGTCATCCTTTGCTTCTCTACCTATTCTTGCCTCCTCGGTTTCATTCTTTCCCTTCTCGGCATCCTCGGCCGCTTTGATCCCGAGCGTTTCACAGACCTTATGAACTTGACACAAGCCTTTTCAGGCTTTACCGAGTAGGGGACTAGTATGTGATGAGGCATATACATAGCTGACATTGACCGACCTTGATACTGGTATTATATGATGCATAAGTTACTCGAGATCAAATGTCGTGCCAAAGAGGACCACCACGTCCCATGAGGCAACAAATTGATAATTTACCTTCCTTATTAAGGACATATGTTAAACTCACTCACTTCGGATCATGTTCTTACGCACTTGCCCACGATCTCGGTTAGCCGGCCAGATCGGTGAGGCTACAAGTGAAAACGAGGATTGCGACCCGATAACTTGGCTTAGCCTCTCGGCTCAAAGCCGCTCGGCTTATATCTGGCCAAATACATCGCGGATCGAGGAATACACCTCGGCTAAGGTTGTCATTCCGACAGCAATCCCTCGTAAACGTTACGATCCAATTGGTGATAATCTTGCTACACCTCGAACTCAAATAACAGTTTGAGTCGTGCCAGCATACCTTGGCACAAGCCTTTCGGCTTTCACCATGGCAAGCGCATAAAAGGATGTCTCCTTAAAAGCATCGTGACTTTAAAAACTATAGTCCAATTCGACTTTGAACTCAATACATGACGATACACGACTAAGGGCCTTGACTGCGAACAGTCTTATACGTCCTAATCAACCATCCACGACACTCCTCCGAATACAAAGTTCTCAGCCGCAAACAATGTTGTATGTCACCACCAACTCTCAGAAGCTCAGCACAGGCTCTTCGAGCCTATACGAGCTTGGGGGGCTTGTAGGGTTAACCAATAATAAATCCTACCGCTACAGGATTAGCATGAGCTCTCTAGTACAGGATAAGGGTGAATAACTCATCCTTCTTATCCTCTAAGAGCCACGTCAGCCCTACTGGGCCGAATAGGCCCATAAGGCACCACAACACAACTTCCCCTATAAGTATCGCCATTCTATAGGGGCTAAGGTATGTTCTCTCATCCCTACTCTCAAGAACTACGTGTGGCTTGATCCCCTTATCACTGGGGGTACATAGGACCGGGGTCACCCTCGTCAGCTGCAACAACCCCAAACACACATCGTGGTGTTCCGTCAATACCGGGACACTACATTAGGCTACAAGTGAAAACGAGGATTGCGACCCGATAACTTGGCTTAGCCTCTCGGCTCAAAGCCGCTCGGCTCATATCTGGCCAAATACATCGCGGATCGAGGAATACACCTCGGCTAAGGTTGTCATTCCGACAGCAATCCCTCGTAAACGTTACGATCCAATTGGTGATAATCTTGCCACACCTCAAACTCAAATAACAGTTTGAGTCGTGCCAGCATACTTTGGCACAAGCCTTTCGGCTTTCACCATGGCAAGCGCATAAAAGGATGTCTCCTTAAAAGCATCGTGACTTTAAAAACTATAGTCCAATTCGACTTTGAACTCAGTACATGACGATACACGACTAAGGGCCTTGACTGCGAACAGTCTTATACGTCCTAATCAACCATCCACGACACTCCTCCGAATACAAAGTTCTCAGCCGCAAACAATGTTGTATGTCACCAGCAACTCTCAGAAGCTCAGCACAGGCTCTTCGAGCCTATACGAGCTTGGGGGCTTGTAGGGTTAACCAATAATAAATCCTACCACTACAGGATTAGCATGAGCTCTCTAGTACAGGATAAGGGTGAATAACTCATCCTTCTTATCCTCTAAGAGCCATGTCAGCCCTACTGGGCCGAACAGGCCCATAAGGCACCACAACACAACTTCCCCTATAAGTATCGCCATGCTATAGGGGCTAAGGTATGTTCTCTCATCCCTACTCTCAAGAACTACGTGTGGCTTGATCCCCTTATCACTGGGGGTACGTAGGACCGGGGTCACCCTCGTCAGCTGCATCAACCCTAAACACACATCGTGGTGTTCCATCAATACGGGGACACTACAAACTTTTTACAAAATAAAAAGCATGGATCTTAAATAAATCAAACATGGTCGAATGGCCTTTCACAAAATAAGACATGCATAACATCAAACACTAGATCAAATCATGTTTATCTTTGAAAATCAATTTAAAACTTGTTACTTTAATTTTTCTTTTCTTAAAAACCGTATGATACATAGAAAAGGAAGCACAATCTTTTCTCAAAAAGGTAACATGCAAGACCAAAGATCATCACAAAGTTAACATGCAAAGCTTTAAGGACTTAATCTTTTTCACCAATCAAGTTTAGACCATGAAATTATTCATCAAATAATCATGTAGTCTCATCATAGATCAAGATCTAACAAAAGATTTAACATGCATGGTCAAAGAATTTCAATTTATTATTAATCAAACATAGATCATATGTTTATTCATCAAATCATCACATAACATACATGGATCACGGTTTTAGAGAAAGAAGATAAGACATGCAAAGGGATTCATTTTAGGTTTTCACAAAAATCTTAGTTTTCCTTTAGATCTTCAAGATTTAGTTAGAAAAATGTTAGATCCATCAAAGAAAATCCCAACCGAAACAACAAGCATAAAGTCACACATATTACAATTTAATTTGAGTTCTTAAAGTCCACGATCAAAGATGAAAAACACATAAAATCATCTTTAAACTTATAAAAATCAACATGCAAAGAAGAACAAGAAGTAGATCTACAACTAGAAAGGAAAATCTATACTATTACAAAATCTTCTCCAAGCTCTTCAAGTCCTACCATGAAAAGGTTTGGTCTTCTAGTCTCCTAACACTTAGATCTTCAAGGATGAGAGGTTGATCAAGCTCCTAATCTTCTCCTTCTTCCTCTCCATGTCTCGGCCAACAACTCCCTCCCTCTCTCTCTATTTATTTTCTTTTTCTCTCTAAGAGTTTGATGGGCTCTTAGAGATGTGTTTTGTGGTTGGAAGGGAAAGAATGAAAAATGAATGGGGTGAATGACTAAGGCTTCAAGTATTTATAGGCTATTTCATTTTCCCTCTTGTGCCCTTAGGGTTGGTTCGGCTACAACACAATGGGAGGGGTAATTTTGGGCTTCCAAAAAGTTGCATGGGTGGAAGTTATCAAATGCAAGGGGACAAGGTAGCATGGCTAGGTTTTTAGGGGTCACTTTAGGCTTAAGTATTAGTTAGTATTTAGTTAGGGTTTCCTACTTAGTTTAGTTATGGTTTGGTTCACTTAGTTACTAGTTTCTTAACCTATAAGCTTCTAGAAATTTATACATCCTAGCTCATACACACACACACACGTACATACATACACACATATATACACACACACTCGTACATACAAACCGTACCATACCCATACATTTTACATACATTTTACATTTTATTTTCTTAATCTTTTTTTTTATTTAAATTCATCAATTCACACAACAAGGCAATTGATTCAAAAATCACATTCATACAATCATTCTCATGTATCATACAGCAAACACATATCAAGCCAAGCACTCATCACATAAAATTTCAAGCCAAATCAATTAATTCATTTCCTTAAAAATTCAATTTCCAAAAATTCGTATTTCACCATTCTGAAAATAAATTTTTATAATTCAACCCAGAAAATTCCAAAAGTTATATTTTCAAAATCTACGTTTCAAGATGATCGTTTTGACATAAAGATACGAATTTCTGAAGATACAGTTCCAAAAACTTCATTTCTAACAAAATCATTCAATTCTCTTTTATAAAAACATTTGGTTTATAAATATCCAGAAAATCAATACTTTATTTCTTCCTCACATAAAATTCTTCTCTGAAAATCACTTTATAAAACAGAATTTCAAAGTTTATTCGTTCACGCACGTACGGGAAAAATGCGGGGTGTTACATAGATGATATTATTTTCGGTGCTACTAATGAAACCCTTTGCAAGGATTTTTCAAGTATGATGCAGGAAGAGTTCGAGATGTCTATGATGGGCGAGCTGAACTTTTTCCTAGGATTGCAAATAAAACAAGCAAAGGATGGGATTTTCATTAGCCAAACAAAATACTGCAAGGAACTATTGAAACGATTCGGCATGGATAAGGCCAAGGCAGTAGTTTAACACCCCGATTTTCTTAATATAAAAATATACAGAAATAAAAGTTTTGAAAATAATTGAGGAACTTTAAAAGTAATTTTCCTTAACAATACATAAACCAGAGTTCGACACAACGGATACTTTAAAAAAATTACATTTTACAATTTAAGTTAGTACAAAATGTGGGGCACCCAATTACAATATAGAACATATGTACAAAGTCAGTTTCCTTTCTTCCGACTTGTTCCGCTGCGCACTTTGATCTCCAAGCTCCTTGAACTTGTACCTAAATTGTTATCCACTAAGGGTGAGATCTTTCACAGCACAGTGAATTAAAAGGATAGTATACAATTCATAATAAAGACATAAGAATAATAATCCAATTAAAGATAGCGGCAACAACATCCTATCACACACACGATTCCCTTTTTATTCATAATTATTTTAGACTCCCATTATCCATTTTAATCCACTGCTCGTTTCCAACACTTTATCTCTTAACCATTTGCACCTTTCATTCTCTTTATTCCCTTAACTATATATATATATATATATTAATCCACAATCCACTTTCAGTCTCACCATTTAACAATTAAAACATTAAATCACAATTAGAACATATAGCACTTAGGTTGTTCAATAATCAATCTATAATCAATAACAAACAACAAATCAACAGAGAAGCAACAACCAGTCGACATACACAGGTATGTCTCAGAGTGCAGTAAAATAAATCATCTCCCTAGGGTTCTTCACTTCCTACTTTACCAATTTATCGAAAAGTCACTTAATATAAACATTTATAAAAATATCAAAGTCAAGAAAAAATAAAAGAACAACTCTAACCAATTACTTATTGCTACCTACACTCTAATTTAATTATTAATCCCAAATCCTATTATAAATTCCAACTATCCCTAACTCAAAGTGAGGAAAGAGTCCCCCCTTACCGGTTGAAGAGTAGAGGAGAAGGAGAGAGAGAGAGAGAGAGAGAGAAAAAGCTCCACCAAGCTCTAGGGACAAGCTCCTAAGCTCCTAGTTCCTTGCCCCATGACCGATTCTTAGCTCCCTTGATGATTGCCCAAAGAAAGGAGAAGGATTGAGGGAGTTAGGGTTTTGAATTGGGGATTGGGGATTTGAGGGATTGAGAATGAAATTGGGGTTTTTGTTGGTAGAAAATCATGGAGAGTTGATGGGGAATGATTATGGGGTGGTGGATTGATGTTATTTGATATTAATTTGAAGATTGGAAGAGTTTGGGAGGAGAGAAGAGGGAAGGGCCGTGAAAGAAGAGAGAAAGAAATGAAGAACAACACGTTAAAATCGTGTTTTTAAGTCTGATCTGCAGTGGTTAATCGCTTAATTTACAAAGGGACTAATCGATTAACTCATGTGTTAATCGAGTAAGCCCGAAGGTACCCAAAGATCTACTCGATTAAGCTATGCCTTAATCGATTAATGCCGAAGGGTGCTCAAAATTTAATCGATTAGCAGACCCATTAATCGATTAATGCACCATTTTTCCTTTCTTTCAAGCCTCCTAAGAGTTCTAAGCCGATCCTAATGCAACCTAACTTGTCCTATCATAATACCACTATCTAAACACCTTCTAAACACCTCCTAACACACACAAAACATCACAATCATAAATCACAACAATAAACACACAATTCACATACACGAAAAGACGAACGAATCGACACTCCGAAATCTAGACTTAGCCTATTCTTAAACACTCGATCTAACTCGATCGATCTAAGCTATGTTCTATAACCACTCAACCCTAAAACCAACCACTCTCGAGGCATAATCAATAGGATCGAATCGATCCCGATTGCCTCACACATTCACTAAGTTTCGGAACTCCATCGAAACATGTATTCGAGGGAATTCTCCGCACATAGACCTTAAAGTCTACCCTTTAACTCGAGGCTCTATCCTAGGATCCTTATCCACTCACTCTATCGAGATCAACACACTAAAAGCACCTATGTGGGCTATGGGGCACTCTAAGCCCCGACTTACACAAACTTATTTACTCGACCACAACTGCACCAATATAATCCAGAATCTAGACCGATTACTCTTCAATTGCAACCAACGACCCTAGGAAACTTCCCTGTCTAAACCTAACGATGCTATCACACAATCAATACACACATACACACAGGGACACGAACACAAATGTAAGTTCCATCATGAATGTTTTAATAATGACAAAGTGTTTTGAACAAGCTATCATGTGTTGATCAAGTTTCAAGTTCAACAAGCAACAACAAACATCAAATGAAGAAGATAGAAAGCAAGTTCATGAAGACTTAGTTTGAGTGTAATTGTAATTGTTTTATCTTTTGCCTCTCAAGCTTCTTAGGTCTTTTATTTGGGTAGATTATTTATAGGGTAGTGAATCTCTTTCATAAGTCATGATTAAATCATAATTTGAGTTTTCACTTAACCTAAAATCAATAGGTGGCTTAAAGGTTTGAAAGGAAAGGTTTAGTTTTGAGAAAACAAGTTTCTAAAATGTGCAGTATGGATTTAATCGATTAAGAATGAATTTAATCGATTACTACTCGATTAAGTGAAGATTTAATCGATTAAACACTGCTGAACTGGTTTTTTAAAATACGATTTTCACTTCTCAAAATCAGTTTTCAAGTGCTACAACTTTTGGGTATTCTATATAAACCTTTTCCTAATCTTTGTGATTAATTAGAATCACTTTCATAATCAATTTTACAAGAATCAAGCCACTCTATTCTCTCTCAATTTCAAAGATCAAAGCTTTCATATTTTCATATTCTTTGATCAAGAACCTTTGAATCTCTTATTGTGAATTGTCATAGCTATTGATTGAGATTCATAGGATTTTTATTGTGTTTTCTATTGTGTTGTAATCTTTGCAAGAAGGCAAGCCATCTACAATAACAAAGAAGACTTGGTGTGTCATTTATTATCAAGCAAGTTCATTCAAGCAATTGGAGAAGAAGAAAGTCTTGGTTGTGAATCAAGCAACGTGAAGCCTTGGTGTGTGGATTATCATCAAGCAATTGAAGACTTGTTGTGTCGATTATCAACAAGGGGTAGAGGTTAGATTAGAGAGAAGATCAATAGGATTACAAGGCAAGGGTGTGGAGTATCTCTTGTAGGCTAGCAAGAAGGGAGTCTTGTGAGGCACTTACTTGTAATTTGAGAACTCTAATTCCTCATAGTGAAGAATCTCTCTTGGTTGAAGAGGGGACTGGATGTAGCTTTCAAGCGGATGAAAGTGAACCAGGATAAATCACTGTGTCGTATCTCTAAACCTTAACTCTTTACATTCAAGTCTTTAATTGTGTTCTTGGTTGAAAACCTAGAAAAGATTGATTTTCATAATTGATTGAATTGAATCTTTATCGTTCAAATTAACTTGAGGAAAATCATTTTCATAACCTAGGTAATCAATAAGAATATAGGTGTTAATTGTTTCCGCTGAATCTCTGATTATACGTGTGAATTGATTGATTTTCGTATTCGATTGAAAAGTGATTTTTCAGTTTTTATCTGTCATAATCGATTATTAATCGATTAAGTGAAATTGTGTTTTCTGACCTTAATCGATTAAATTGCAGGTTAATCGATTAAATCTCAGTTTAATCGATTAAGTGCTGTAGATTTTGCAAAAATCATTTGTTTTAATTGTTTCGATTTGTTTCGTTCGAAAATCTTTCAAGGTTTCTTTTACAGCTATTCAACCCCCCCTTCTAGGTGTGTTCCTTGTGTTCCTTATTTGTTTCAACCACCAATTGCGGTTTCATCAATTGGTATCAGAGCTCGGTCGAAAGACACGAGCATAAGAGCTTTTTCGTAAAGATCCTTTAAGAAAATCGCAATGGGTTCCATGAATTCCTTTGGTGGTGAAGGTTCTTCGATAAATCGTCCTCCATTGTTTGCCGGAGAAGGCTATGCATATTGGAAAGTTAGAATGAAAATCTTTATCCAAGCCATAGATAATGGAATTTGGAAAGTAGTTGAAAAAGGTCCTCATATCCCCTCTAGTTTAGTTGAAGGCGTAGAACATTTAATCCCCGAGGACAAGTGGAAGGATGATGATAGAAAGAAAGTTCAATATGATTTTAAAGAAAAGAATATCATCACCTCTGCCTTGTCCTATGACGAGTTCTTTAGGGTTTCCCAATGTTCTAGTGCTAAGGAAATGTGGGACACTTTACAAGTGACTCATGAAGGAACTAGTGAGGTTAGGAGAGCTAGATTGAATGCTTTAATGCGTGATTATGAATTGTTTCAAATGCTTCCAAATGAATCTATTAATGATATGCAAAAGTGTTTTACTCATATTATTAACCATTTACTTGCTCTTGGTAAGACTTTCTTACAAGGTGAACTTTCTAACAAAGTGTTGAGATGTTTAGACAGGAATTGGCAACCAAAAGTAACGGCTATTGTTGAATCTAAGAACTTGGATGCTATGGATCTAGCAACACTTTTCGGAAAGCTTCAAGAACATGAAATGGAGCTTGGACGATTAAGTATCAATGAAGAGTCGGATAAGAACAAAGAAAGAAAGGGACTTGCTCTTAAAGTCAATAGATCATATAAAAAGAAAGAGAGTTCCAATGATGATGATAGTGAAGATTCCGATTCAGATGTTGATGAAAAAGAAATGAAACTTTTGCTAAGGAAGTTTGACAAGTTTCTAAGGAGAAAAGGAAGGTTGAACAAAGACAAACGTAAAGAGAAGGATTCCCCACACTACAAGACCAAGACATCAAAAGAAGGTGTAGTTTGCCATGAATGTGGAAAACCCGGTCATCTCAAGTACTCATGCTCTAGGTATCTCAAGAAGAAGGAGAAAGAAAAGAAAAATTCTAAATCTAAAAGAGCATACATAGTTTGGGATAGTGATGAAGATAACAAGAAAAGCACATCGAGTAGTTCATCGGATAATGAAGAAGCCGCTTGTCTCAACTTGATAACTCTAGTAGATGATGAAGAACAAAGTTCAAATGATGAATCAAGTTATCAAAGAGACGAAAGCGATGTAAGTCATACTAAATCCGAAATTTCTTCTAAATATGAATTGTTATATAATGCTTATGAAGAAATGCATGAACAACTTGAAAAGCTAGCTTTGAAAAACATTGAAAGAAAGAAGCTCATTTTGAAACATCAACAAGAGATTTTAGAACTTCAAAAACAAGTTGATGAGCTTAATCTTGAAAAGGAAACCCTTGATCTTATTTATGCTAGTTCTTCTTGTGATTGTGCTAATAGATTGAATATTGTGGTTGATTGTGAGAATTGCAAGTTGCTTAAAGATGAAAATGCTATTTTGAAAAATAAGCTTGCAAGTTTCACAAGTGGTGACATTAGATTGCGCACATTGTTAAATTTTCAAAGAGAAAATTCAAACAAGTTTGGTTTGGGTTATACTAATGCTAAGAGTAATTCTCATAGAAATGTTGTTGATTTTTCTAAAGTTGATTTCTCAAATGCACCAACATGTTTCTATTGTTGTACTCATGGACATACTTCAAATGTGTGTTATATTAAAGTGCATGGTATACCTAAAGGAGATTTTGTTTGGGTGAAAAAGGGTGAAAGTCCCAACACTAACAAAAATGGATCCAAAACCTTTTGGATACCAAAAAGCAAAGCATGATTGTTTTGTAGGTATGATTGAAGAGCAAAGGGCTTACAAATGTTATTCTTACATTTGCATCTTCAATTGGTATTACATTTGCATCTCAAGTGAATGACCTACAAAGTGGTAAAAATTGGTATCAATTATAGTTTTTCTCAATTGGTATAATTGAATTGTGCTCAAATAGTATTACTTTTCTAAAGTTCAATTGGTATAATTGATATTGATCACTCAATGCTACTAATTTTGATGATTAGATGATTATCATGCTATTATTGTTGTGATATTTCTTTACATTGATGATATCTCAATTGGTATTATGACTTCTTAGTATTTCTATTGGTTCATAATTCATTGTTATATTTTCTTGCCAATTGGTATCACATTTCAAAGTATAGTACTTGTTATATCTCAATTGGTATCAATGTTGTGAAGAAATGTTTGTTATAGAGAAATCATGATCATTTCTTTGTTTCTTCTATTTTGGCTTAGTTTTTTATATTTCAATTGGTATATATATTACTTTTTGATAATGCCAAAGGGGGAGAAATGGTATGTTTTGAGAAATGGTATGTTTTGAAAAATGGGAGAAATGATATGTTTTTGTGGAGAAAGGTTGTTTTGTTGTTTTTATGTAGGTTGAGCTAAGTTGTTGAAGATAGGGTTTTGTTGTTTTTATGTAGGTTGAGCTAAGTTGTTGAAGATAGGGGGAGAATCAAGCTTCTATCAAGTAGATTTCAAATGTCAATTGTATTGATTGAGGGGGAGCAAGTTTCTCACCAAGTGATCAAATTGTTAAAGCATCAACAACTTCAATCAAATTCAAAACATGGTTTGCCATTTTCAAAAAGGGGGTGATTGTAAGTTCCATCATGAATGTTTTGATAATGACAAAGTATTTTGAACAAGCTCTCATGTGTTGATCAAGTTTCAAGTTCAACAAGCAACAACAAACATCAAATGAAGAAGAGAGAAATCAAGTTCATGAAGACTTAGTTTGAGTATAATTGTAATTGTTTTATCTTTTGCCTCTCAAGCTTCTTAGGTCTTTTATTTGGGTAGATTATTTAGAGGGTAGTGAATCTCTTTCATAAGTCATGATTAAATCATAATTTGAGTTTTCACTTAACCTAAAATCAATAGGTGGCTTAAAGGTTTGAAAGGAAAGGTTTAGTTTTGAGAAAACAAGTTTCTAAAATGTGCAGTATGGATTTAATCGATTAAGAATGAATTTAATCGATTACTACTCGATTAAGTGAAGATTTAATCGATTAAACACTGCTGAACTGGTTTTTTAAAATACGATTTTCACTTCTCAAAATCAGTTTTCAAGTGCTACAACTTTTGGGTATTCTATATAAACCTTTTCCTAATCTTTGTGATTAATTAGAATCACTTTCATAATCAATTTTACAAGAATCAAGCCACTCTATTCTCTCTCAATTTCAAAGAAAGTCTTGGTTGTGAATCAAGCAACGTGAAGCCTTGGTGTGTGGATTATCATCAAACAATTGAAGACTTGTTGTGTCGATTATCAACAAGGGGTAGAGGTTAGATTAGAGAGAAGATCAATAGGATTACAAGGCAAGGGTGTGGAGTATCTCTTGTAGTCTAGCAAGAAGGGAGTCTTGTGAGGCACTTACTTGTAATTTGAGAACTCTAATTCCTCATAGTGAAGAATCTCTCTTGGTTGAAGAGGGGACTGGATGTAGCTTTCAAGCGGATGAAAGTGAACCAGGATAAATCACTGTGTCGTATCTCTAAACCTTAACTCTTTACATTCGAGTCTTTAATTGTGTTCTTGGTTGAAAACCTAGAAAAGATTGATTTTCATAATTGATTGAATTGAATCTTTATCGTTCAAATTAACTTGGGGAAAATCATTTTCATAACCTAGGTAATCAATAAGAATATAGGTGTTAATTGTTTCCGCTAAATCTCTGATTATACGTGTGAATTGATTGATTTTCGTATTCGATTGAAAAGTGATTTTTCAGTTTTTATCTGTCATAATCGATTATTAATCGATTAAGTGAAATTGTGTTTTCTGACCTTAATCGATTAAATTGCAGGTTAATCGATTAAATCTCAGTTTAATCGATTAAGTGCTGTAGATTTTGCAAAAATCATTTGTTTTAATTGTTTCGATTTGTTTCGTTCGAAAATCTTTCAAGGTTTCTTTTACACCTATTCAACCCCCCTTCTAGGTGTGTTCCAAGTGTTCCTTAGTTGTTTCAACCACCAATTGCGGTTTCATCAACAAACACTAACATCTAAGAATACACCCGAGCACACACACACACACATATATATATAAACACATATCCTAACTTAACCTAATACATATACCTACGCATACATACATATGAATATACACATACAAACACACGCACATACATATACACGAGGATATAGTTACAAATACTAATATCTACGCAAAGATATATTTATACAAATATACACGTATACTAGGAAAACGTTTACAAACACTTATACATATACATATTTAAATTCAACATAATAATAATATACATATAAGGAAATAGTTGAAATTCATCTTTCGCGTGTAAATAAGATATTTATAATTATAATTATTAGGTTAATAAAATGAGGATGTTACAATTCTCCCCCACTTAAAAGAATTTCGTCCCCGAAATTCATTCTTTGAAAAACATTTGAGAAGAATTGGAGGGAGGTTTCTGTAAAAATTGTTTCCTCAAAACCCTTTAAAATTAACAAAATACTTAAAGTTTCAAAACCATTTAGTTTTCCATAGTAAAAATCATAATAGTAAAAATAACGATTTCTCAGAATTTCTACAATCTTAAATTCTAGCCCTATGGGTGCTCCCCCACTTAGGCTTGCGTTGTCTTGGTAAACTCAGGTTCGGTGTAGAATGGTTCGACTCAACTGGTTCTGACTTTGGTTTTACTTAGTAGGTGCTAAACTTTCCTCATTCTCAGGTACCCTAAAAGTTGTTGGGTTTTCAACGAGATGAGGTAATCCTCTCATGGTTCACTTCTTCACTCATGCTTCCTCTTTCCAGAACTTGCATAAAAATCAATCAGAGGTTCCCTGATGATTCTCATGCCATGGTTAGGTTCTAACTTCAAGGTACTTTCTAGTCTTGGTAATCTACAACTATGGAGGTTATGGTTTGCAACTCCATATTCTTTTGATTGGGTTCTTTTGTTTGGGTATGCGACGACACTCCCACTCACCGATTCACTCCGGCAATATAGATTTGAAGACCGGCTAACTATTTGGTCTCTCTTAAGTCTTGAAAAATTAGAGAGTACTAGGATGTGTTACTTATGGGTTAGTCGGCTATTGGACTTAGGATTTTTGGTTTGGTTCACTATCTCCCTTAAGAAATTCATTGGTCCATGCTAACCTAACATATTCTCGGGATAGAGAACACAACTCTAATTCTTATGTAGCATGGTTCTAGCACACGCTATTTCACTCGGTTTTCAAACAAAAGGTTTGATGGTTCTTCTGTGGTCCTTATGGGGAAAATCAAATTGCAGAGCTTCCGAGAAATACTTTATAAAAATAAAGTAAAGAAAACAAAACTTTACACATAGGTGCATGAATATATTTATATATACAAACACAAATATTCCAGGAAAATATATATATATATATATATATATATATATACATACATACAAGTACATCATAAGAGTATTCACGCACACTCTATCATTCACATTTCCCAAAACTTAGTTTGAAAACTCTTTCCAAGATAATCCAAGAAAACAATGGATATACATTTATACACAAACATAAACGTATAACGAAAATATAGATACGTATACATAAGCATATCCTGAAAATACATATACATATATATACCTATGTGTTATAATTCCTATTTTAAAGGCTTAGTTCGAAAATCTTTTCAAAACCATTTCTAGAAAATACTTGGTAGACATACACACACACATATATATATATAGACACACTTAAACATAATTCAACTTAGTGTATCAACCTCCCGGTTGAACTTAGATCCCTGGTTCCGCTTAGATAAAATCCTTTGCTTTTCATAATTCCAATTATTACCTTTCGGGGTTTAAGTTCAACCGATAGAACTTCACACTTTGTTTCCGTTCAGTGTTGAAGTTATCAAACTCAATTTAGTCGTGAGAACCAATCATAAGTTTAATATAAAAATTGTCACAGTTTTCTTAGATTTTAATCTAACCGATGCCAACTGAGTTACTTGGTTAGATTAGAATCGCGAAAATAAATTGTTTGATTTTTGTGGTTCCACTCCCAACCTTTCGTTCGTTTACTTTAACATTAACTTAGTCCATAATCAAATACATTTCGAGGACCTCTTGATTGAATTCGAACCACTTTCCAACTTAGGCGAAAAGTTTCTTTTATTCTTTCAAACTTCCAATTGGAATAGTTCGGTGGTTTGAATCCGATCGATTAGTTCTCGATTTCTATTTCATTCCTGGTGTCATAACTATTTGAATCTAGATTAGCAATGGAATCGACCGTTAGCTTAATTTAAATCTTATTTTTCATTCTCTTGGATACTAATCTAATCGATGTGAACTTAGTCATTCGGTTGGATTAGGATCAAAGCTATGATTCGTTCAATTCTAACGGTTCCATTCCTAATCGCAATCCAATTACTTTGACATCGTACCATTTCAAAAACATACACTCAAAACATACACAATACACAGAGTCAAACAAAGAAAAAACAACAACAACAACAAACAATTAGGCACTAAGGTTCTATACACAGAAAATTGTTTACTGATTCATGGTAGTGCACAAACTCCTAGATTTCGACGACTTCACCTCCCGGTAAATGTAATGTCGGATTGGCCAATTCCCACACTACATTAAATCGGTGGTAGTAGCCCTCGCAATCCAATGAATTCTCGTACTACAATTTCCATTGCCTTGGCATTATTCGGATTTTCCCCTTGTATAAAACTTTAGCCTTCCTTTAGCCTAACACTTAAAACACTTCTACTCTCACTATTTATCTAATGTCACTTAGGTTTTTGGTTTGCAATGGGAAGCACTTACGACTTTCAAAACTTTCCAAGTTTTCCCCGTTTACAATTAATTAGTGTTTCCCTTTGCAAACTTAACCCGATCCTTTTTCTCTTAACATAGAACACTCTATACATACATATATATATATATATATACTCACTCCTATGATAACTATTTGTACACAATCCCCTCACTACAAGGCATCAACTAATATCTATCAATCACAAAACAATATTCTAAGTACGATGCAAATGCAATGCGATGCGGATGTCATGCGATGCTAATGTAATGCAGAACAATTCATTTTCCTTTACTTTCCACTTTAAAAAACTTTTACTTTTCATGCAATGCAACCTCACTTCTCCCTCTTGTACATTGTGCTTCACATTCTCCCCGAAGGAGGGTTCCTCACACAATGTACCAATTTTAACAATTTTTAACTTTATATTTTTATTGACATTGTACTTCTCGTTCTCCCCAAAGGAGCGTTCCTCATACAATGCCCACTTTGTACTTTAAAAACTTTATTGGCATCGCGCTTCACATTCTCCCCGCAGGAGGGTTCCTCACGCGATGTCTACTTTTAACAATCTTGACTTCATGTGCATTGCACTTCACATTCTCCCAGCAGGAGGGTTCCTCATTCAATGCACCACTTTTAACAATTTTACCTTTTTAACCTTTTTATAACAATTCCCACTTTTCCTCACCCCACTTGCCCCTCCACTCTGGGGAAAACCGGCCAGGAGTAAGCATTTCTCAACCCCTAGTTGGGTGCTTCACCTCCACTTAGGAAGGTCCCTCGCTCACCCGCTTGCACAACACTTCACCTCCACTGCGGAGGGTCCCTCATGCAATTTGGTTTGATTTGTCCAAATTGGCTTTAGCAGAAATCACCCTCACTGGCCAAAACGAGCCAAAGTGATGGAATTATCCCGGTTTGCGTGGAACCAACCCCCAATACGGGTAGCAAACCCGTATCCTTTTCAGGATCAAAGTTCCCCAAGATAATCCCATAATTCACTCTTGCCCTCATCAATCGATAAACGACGTAAGTTTTCCCCATACCTAAGGTCCACCTTTCTCCATGAATGCACGTGTTTCTAGTTCGTTTTAGGGGTAGTAATTATTCTTCCTTTATTCATATGGATTCATTGGGAAGGCTTTTCTAGCCTAAAATGCGTGGCCATATGATGCAACATTCACATTTCAGATATGCACACACATATCCACAAACATTTGGCAACCAATATGCACATACGTTCCTAGTTATGCCTAACAATTGCATCAAACATATGCAACAAACATTTAACATTAACACTTTTCACAAAATTCTATAAGTCTCACCTTTATTCAAGAAACTTGAGATTAGAGTGCTTGCAGCGGATTCGGGATTATTTTCCCTCAGGTCGAAAGGAAGAACTGCTCTGATACCATATTTTAACACCCTGATTTTCTTAATATAAAAATATACAGAAATAAAAGTTTTGAAAATAATTGAGGAACTTTAAAAGTAATTTTCCTTAACAATACATAAACCAGAGTTCGACATAACGGATACTTTAAAAAAATTACATTTTACAATTTAAGTTAGTACAAAATGTGGGGCACCCAATTACAATATAGAACATATGTACGAAGTCAGTTTCCTTTCTTCCGACTTGTTCCGCTGCGCACTTTGATCTCCAAGCTCCTTGAACTTGTACCTAAATTGTTATCCACTAAGGGTGAGATCTTTCACAGCACAGTGAATTAAAAGGATAGTATACAATTCATAATAAAGACATAAGAATAATAATCCAATTAAAGATAGCGGAAACAACATCCTATCACACACACGATTCCCTTTTTATTCATAATTATTTTAGACTCTCATTATCCATTTTAATCCACTGCTCGTTTCCAACACTTTATCTCTTAACCATTTGCACCTTTCATTCTCTTTATTCCCTTAACTATATATATATATATATATTAATCCACAATCCACTTTCAGTCTCACCATTTAACAATTAAAACATTAAATCACAATTAGAACATATAGCACTTAGGTTGTTCAATAATCAATCTATAATCAATAACAAACAACAAATCAACAGAGAAGCAACAACCAGTCGACATACACAGGTATGTCTCAGAGTGCAGTAAAATAAATCATCTCCCTAGGGTTCTTCACTTCCTACTTTACCAATTTATCGAAAAGTCACTTAATATAAACATTTATAAAAATATCAAAGTCAAGAAAAAATAAAAGAACAACTCTAACCAATTACTTATTGCTACCTACACTCTAATTTAATTATTAATCCCAAATCCTATTATAAATTCCAACTATCCCTAACTCAAAGTGAGGAAAGAGTCCCCCCTTACCGGTTGAAGAGTAGAGGAGAAGGAGAGAGAGAGAGAGAGAGAGAGAAAAAGCTCCACCAAGCTCTAGGGACAAGCTCCTAAGCTCCTAGTTCCTTGCCCCATGACCGATTCTTAGCTCCCTTGATGATTGCCCAAAGAAAGGAGAAGGATTGAGGGAGTTAGGGTTTTGAATTGGGGATTGGGGATTTGAGGGATTGAGAATGAAATTGGGGTTTTTGTTGGTAGAAAATCATGGAGAGTTGATGGGGAATGATTATGGGGTGGTGGATTGATGTTATTTGATATTAATTTGAAGATTGGAAGAGTTTGGGAGGAGAGAAGAGGGAAGGGTCGTGAAAGAAGAGAGAAAGAAATGAAGAACAACACGTTAAAATCGTGTTTTTAAGTCTGATCTGCAGTGGTTAATCGCTTAATTTACAAAGGGACTAATCGATTAACTCATGTGTTAATCGAGTAAGCCCGAAGGTACCCAAAGATCTACTCGATTAAGCTATGCCTTAATCGATTAATGCCGAAGGGTGCTCAAAATTTAATCGATTAGCAGACCCATTAATCGATTAATGCACCATTTTTCCTTTCTTTCAAGCCTCCTAAGAGTTCTAAGTCGATCCTAATGCAACCTAACTTGTCCTATCATAATACCACTATCTAAACACCTTCTAAACACCTCCTAACACACAAAACATCACAATCATAAATCACAACAATAAACACACAATTCACATACACGAAAAGACGAACGAATCGACACTCCGAAATCTAGACTTAGCCTATTCTTAAACACTCGATCTAACTCGATCGATCTAAGCTATGTTCTATAACCACTCAACCCTAAAACCAACCACTCTCGAGGCATAATCAATAGGATCGAATCGATCCCGATTGCCTCACACATTCACTAAGTTTCGGAACTCCATCGAAACATGTATTCGAGGGAATTCTCCGCACATAGACCTTAAAGTCTACCCTTTAACTCGAGGCTCTATCCTAGGATCCTTATCCACTCACTCTATCGAGATCAACACACTAAAAGCACCTATGTGGGCTATGGGGCACTCTAAGCCCCGACTTACACAAACTTATTTAATCGACCACAACTGCACCAATATAATCCAGAATCTAGACCGATTACTCTTCAATTGCAACCAACGACCCTAGGACACTTCCCTGTCTAAACCTAACGATGCTATCACACAATCAATACACACACATACACACAGGGACACGAACACAAACACTAGCATCTAAGAATACACCCGAGCACACACACACACACATATACATATATATATATATATATATAAACACATATCCTAACTTAACCTAATACATATACCTATGCATACATACATATGAATATACACATACAAACACACACACATACATATACACGAGGATATAGTTACAAATACTAATATCTATGCAAAGATATATTTATACAAATATACACGTATACTAGGAAAACGTTTACACACACTTATACATATACATATTTAAATTCAACATAATAATAATATACATATAAGGAAATAGTTGAAATTCATCTTTCGCGTGTAAATAAGATATTTATAATTATAATTATTAGGTTAATAAAATGAGGATGTTACAAGTAGCAAATCCAATAAGCACATCTTGCTATCTGGACAAAGATGAAGGAGGTAAATCCGTAGAAATCACTAAATATCGAGGTATAATCGGATCCCTTCTCTATTTAACGGCAAGTAGGCCGGATATTATGTTTAGTGTATGTTTATGTGCACGTTTTCAAGCGAATCCAAAAGAAACGCACATGATTGCTGCCAAACGTATAATGAAATATCTTTCTGGCACAACTGATATGGGTTTATGGTACCCCAAAGGTTCTTCGTGTAACCTTGTTGGGTATTTCGATTCTGATTTTGCTGGGTGCAAAGTAGATAGGAAAAGCACGAGCGGCACTTGTCACCTCCTAGGTAATTCTTTAGTATCATGGGCTAGCAAGAAACAGTCGAGTGTAGCCCTATCCACAGCTGAGGCTGAATATGTCGCTGCGGGTAGCTGTTGTGCACAAATATTATGGTTGAAACAGCAACTCCTAGACTTCGGTGTAAGTCTAGATCACATTCCCATAAAATGTGATAACACAAGTGCAATTAGTATTACCAAAAACCCTGTGCAACATTCTCGCACTAAGCATATTGAGATTCGTCACCATTTTATACGTGATCATATTCAAAAGGGTGATTGTATTATTGAGTATGTTGATACTTCGCGGCAGTTGGCTGATATCTTTACGAAACAGCTTCCAAAAGAAAATTTCTTTTTCATTCGTTGAGAAATTGGTTTAACTTCTGCCTCTCACCTATTTTGATTATGTGATTATTTTATCTATCTTGTTATTATTGATGCTTTTCCTCAGTGTTTCAGGGGGAGATAGCACATTCTTTTTGATGATTACAAAAGGGGGAGAGATATTCTGGTATTCTGAAGATGCTATGAATGAATTGATATAATTGTTTATGCATCAATACATGGGGAGATGCTACAAGATGCTATGAATTATTATATCTTTATTATTATTGTTCTAGGGAAGGTTAATTTTTCATATATATATATGTTTTTGCCTGTATAACACTTGTGATGCAGATAATAAAGAGCATATCAGAATAGTTGCTTGTCATCATCAAAAAAGGGAGTGTTGGAAGTCAAGCTAGTGTTGGAAGACATGCTTCAAACTCTCTTATGGACTTCAAGTAAATATCAGGCTGATGTTTTGATGATAACAAACCAACTCAAGTTCAAGCTCACAAGATTCCTTCATGATCAAGAATGAAGATTCAAGCAAGACATAGTTTAGAAGCCTTTTCCCTTAGAACATTTGTAAGGTAATGAAGTTTCTATTCTTTACGAGTTTAAAAGGCCAATAAGTTTTTCATTTAAAAAGGGAGAAGAAAATGTGTTTTCATGAAAAGTTGTTTTCTATCTTAGTCCTTGTGAAAATACTTGATGTTACAAAACTCTGTATATTTTTACTATGCAAGAAGGAGTAATCGATTAACTGCTTAAGATAATCGATTAACTTTGTTGCATCATAGAAAAATCAGAGAGCTTGTAATCGATTAAGCGAACTTTGTTAACCCATTACTTTCTTATGAGAGTAATCGATTACCTGGCTCAAGTAATCGATTATAATTGTTGCATCATATGTTTTTCAGAGGCTTAGTAATCGATTACATGTTGTGTAGTAATCGATAACATGATGTTGCATCATATGCAAAACAGAGGCTCAGTAATCGATTAATTGATTAGTGTTAATCGATTAGATGAGTTGTGTAACATCCCGCATCTTCTGGACTCAAATAAATCAATGAGGTTTTATTTAAAAAGAATTTTTGAGAATTTAAGAAAGATTTTCAGAAAGATGTTTTAGCAAATGATATTTATTTGAAGTTGATTTCATGAAAACCAAGTTATAATTTTGTTATTTGAGATTTCCTAAAGAAACGAATTTTCTTTTTATATGATTTGAGGTTTTTAATAAATGGTTTCTCTAAAAGTCTTAGATTTGTGTGAAAGTAAGATTATTTTGAAATTAAATTGATGAAGCAAATTGATTTTTCTTAAAGTTGCATCTTTGGAGATTTTATAATATGAATGTGTGTGTTTTGTGCAAGTAATTGTATATGCAAATTAATTAGGAAATTTAAATGGATAAATGCATGAAGTATGTAAATGCAAATATGTGTAGGATGTATGTGTGAATGTGAATGCATGAATTATGTGAATGAAGAGTATATGTAAAAAAATTGTATGAATGTATTTGTGTATGTGTGATGTATGTGTGCCGTGTGAAATATAATGCCCTAAAGTATGGTATGTATATGTGATACATGTATGCATGATTCCATAATGAAATGTTAAGTGTGGATATGATGAAATGAAAATGTGTGCATGATGTGCATGTGTATGTGTGTGTATATTCGGCCATGAGAGGATGAGGGAACCAAGAGAAGCTTAGCCACTAAGAAAATAGAAACTAAGTGGCAAACAAATAGGAGACTTAGAGTGGTGAGTAATGAAACCTAGAGTGATGACTCATAAGGCCTAAGGATGACTTTCCTTCCCCTTTTGTGTCCCACGAAGAAGACCCCCGTGCAACATTAAGAGTAGACCAACTTGCCCTTGAGCCCATGCCTTTGACCGAGGGCAAGAGAGGAAAATCCCACCCCTTGTTTTGCTTTCATAATCCGTATGTGTGGGTGTGTTAGCCTTGATTCATTTCTTCATTCTTCATTTCCCATCACAAACATAAACACCTTTGGTCCAAGAGCACACAAAAGCTCTTGAGGCCCATGGAAAAGAGAGAGTGGCCGAGAGGAGAAGAAGAGTGACAACCCCAAATTTCTTACCCAAATACCTTTGATCTCTTTATCCAAACACCTTCTTCTTCAAATATTAGGAAGAAAACCAACCCTTAAACCTAAGAGAGAGGAGGCCGAAGCAATCTTAGGAGAAGGAGAGGAGAAATTGAAGCTTGAAGATTAGGATTTTTATTTAAGGTAGTTGTTTAAGGAAGTTTTGATGTAATAATCTTAGTTTTATAAAGGACTTTGTTTAAATTTAATTTTTGTGATGCATGTGCTTATTTTCTCATGATCTTGATGTTTAAATGCTTTGCATGTAATTTTTATAGCTTGATCTTGAATGTTTGTGCTTGGAAGCTTTGATCTTCAACTTATAAGTTTTCTTCTTCACGGTTTTATTTGGAATTTGTGTTTAAGTTTGTGTTTTTGTCTTGATCTTTTCTTGCATGTCTTGATTTGTGGTAGATCTTTGCAAAAGCATGAAGTTTGAACTTTGTGTGTTTGTTTTGAGTAAAAGTCTTAATTTTCTTTGATGCATGCCACAATTTTTAAGGGAAAATTATGATAATAAGTTTTAAAAAAATGATTTTTGTACAAAAAGGATTTTTAAACAAGATCTTGTGTGTGTGATGATGATTTCTTGAGGTTTGAAAAGAAAAGGTTGTTTTAAAGTCTTGCATGTGAAAACTAAACCAAAGATTTTGCCTTTGTATATTTTGTGTATTCGGCCAAACCTAGGAAAAGTAGGAAATCATATTTGATCCTTATTTTAGTTGCATGCATGTTGAAATTATGTGATCTAAAGATTTTTGATATAACCTTTGATTTTCATTGTGATGAAATTTATTTAAAGAAATAAAATCAACATTTGATGAATTTTGTATAGAGCTCACGGTTTTGTTTGTATTAAAGTTGTTTATCTTGTTTTGCATGTGTGTTCCATTAATAGATCTACGGATTTCAAGTATGTGGAAACTTAGATTTTTGATTAAAAACTTAAAAGTGATTTTGTGTTCCATTCGGTTTTAGGAACAAGTTTTACCTAAACTATTTTCATTTTCTTATGTGTTATTGTTTGATTTTAGTTTGAATAAATATTTGATGCATGATTATGTTGTTGGAAAATCAAGTTGTTTTTCTTATGTTTCATTCGGTTTGGTTGAGAAATAAAAGAATATGAATTGATTTTCCTTCCATGTTAATTTAGGGGTAAAGCTAACCAACTTAAAAGATGTTAGCATAATTTTAAGTAAAGATTTTCCCTTTTTCTTCATTAATTATTTTCGGTTGTACTGTTTGAAGTAGGATATTGTGTTCTAAATGATTAGTTTCCCTATGTGTATGTCTTGCTTATGTGTTAGTAATTATTAGTGTTTGAAATGGTGAATATGACTTGGTTTATATAGGACAAGATTTGGCCATGCATAAGGAACATAGGAGTTTATGTTTGATCCTTGTTTTATATGCATGAATAATGAGTGGTTTGTGAGATTATAATTGTATGTGTGTGTTTGAATGATTTGAGTGTTTAATAACTTTAAAAGGTTTTTGATTTAAATTTTTTTGTATTATTTTCTTTTGATTCGGTTTTAAAGAAAATAAAGTAAGAAAAAATGATTTGATTTGTTGAAAAATATTACTTTGAAAAGATTTTCATTTGATAATTAAAGTACGTGGTTTTAATTTAAAAAGTGTTTTGTACTTGAATGCGACTTTCAAAGGAAATCAGAAAACCAATTATGTCTTCGACCAGTGTCTGAAAAGAGTATTTTAAGTTTTAAACGTATTTTTAAATAAATGTTTTACTTGGTTTTGATTGGGAGTTTAAAACCCAAATTGATTTCAAAAGCGTAAAGAGGAAACGAATGCTTATCTTCAAATAAAAAGTTTTGTAACGTTGCTTTATTTTCAAGTTAATTGAATAAGAATGATTTTTAATAAGAGGGAAATATTTGAGTTCCAGTAACGATCGGGAAGCAGTTACGAACGCCACAATGGAAACCAAGGAGCGCATCGAAGATCGTCATCGGTTGAGGTGAGAGAGAAGTTTCCCCAAACACCGTGGTATTTAGGTAATTTATTAAGCGTTTCGACCATCTCAAAAGTCGAAACTTAGTGGTTCTGAGTCAGTAACACGGTGGCAATTGTTTGATTGTGTGGCCACTCGTGTGAAGGAGACAAAGACCACGTGAAATTAGGTGATGATGTTTGAATGCTAGTATACTGTTGTCTGTTTAATTGATGAATTTATTATGCATGATGAGATTGGAAATAATGTGAATAATGATGAATAAAAAGAATAAAGGAAATGCAAGATAAAGTTTGAGAAAGATGTTGAGATGTTGTGGAAATTGATAATCGCTGACGAGTAAGAATTGATGAATGAGATGTGGATGAGCCAGAGCTAGGGAAAGTGATGTTGTGTGGTGATATGAGATGTGATGTGAGCGGAGTGGGACTCCTTTGTGATATTGTGGAAGTGAGACTGGTGTTGAGTTGAGCTTGCTCCTCCGCTAGTGCTCATGGAAACAATAAGTTTTCGAAAAGATTTAGAAATGAAGTTTTATTTTAAAAAGGTTTTTGAAAATGAGAATTTTTGAAAAGAGTTTTTGAAACAGGATTTGTGAAGCAGAGTACGAAGTGTGAGTTTGCAAATGTTTTTGAAAAGAGGTTTTGGGAAGAGGGTTGTGAAAAGAAATGTTTTGAAAAGATTTGTGAACGAAGGTTTTTGGAAAAAGTGGGTGAAAAGGAATTTTCAAAGAGTTTTTGAAAAGAAGAGATTTTGTAAGAGTATGAGGAGTAAGTTTTCAAGAAAAGTTTTGTGGGTTGAGATTTTGAGGAGGAGAATGATATGAGATTGTTGAGTAAAGTTGTGAAATGAGACTTTGAGAAAAGGAGTTGAAAGGGAGATTGTTAAGGAAGTTGTGGAATGAGATGCAAGTGGGTTGATGTGATCCCAGCTCTGTGCTCTAATAAGAAATATTGTGTAAAGATAGCAGTCGGGACTCATTGAAGGGATGCACGAAGGATGGGCCGACCATTAGGACTGATCTTAAAAAGATAAAAGACTTTTAAAAGACATCAACATACGTGGTGAGGCATGAGTGTCGAATCGAAGTAGTGGAGAGGAAGGAACGATAAGTATCTGCGGATACTTAGGACGAGATTGCATTAGGGGAGGACGATGACGGTGATACGTCAAGAAGTCTCGAGTATGTTTCTAGGCAGAACGAACTCCGCAAGTGGCGCACTAACGTGGTGGGGACTGGGTCTAATGTCATGGCAAGTTCTGCGAGCTCACTAGAAACATACTGCCGCCCCCTAGATTGCAAATCGAGAACAGTGAGAGGGACTGGAACGGGGCATTGTGTTTGCCACTGCGTGGACAGTGAGCCTTGATATTATTGATATGATTTGAGGACGAGATCCTCCTGGTCTGGGACCATTTGTGTTGTGACAGCTGTCGTGCCCGCGTGGTAAAGGACCTGTACTCCTGTTTGCTTCCGACTAGGTTGGGTGGAGGACCGAGGAGATGTAGACGTGTGTGCTAACTTTGAAAGCGACCCTCCTCAGTGATGATTTAAATCCCCCACATCATTGACGGATACGAATTCATAAAACTTAAGTAAGAGAAGATAATTGATATTGTTAAGAAATAATTCTTAAGAGATAGCTTGAGAAAGAAGGTGAGATGGATGATGGAATCAGAGTTCGCAGCGGAAGCGATTGAAGGAAGTTCTATGGATATGTAAAGTCTTGATAAAAGAAAAGTAATGGAGTAAAGTAGAGGTTTGAATATGATTGCTTGTATGTGTGGTTGGCTTATATGTTTTGTTATTTCTTAATATCTTACCTATTGTAATCCCACATCGTTGGCATAACATGCTTGGGAATACTTACTCTCTCGAGTCCTTTTGTCTGTATGCTTGTTGTCGCGATGTCTATGTGGGAACCTACAATCGGTGGGTGAAACAACTAGGAAACACTAGGAGAACACCTAGAAGGGGGGGGTTGAATAGGTGTAGAAGAAACCTTGAAAGATTTTCGAAAAAAACAAATCAAAACGATTAAAACAAATGATTTTCTTGAAATTCTTTAGCCTTAATCGATTAATGACATGAACTAATCGATTAATGCCTCTGTTAATGGATTAATCACTTTTCAATCAAATACGAAAATCAATCAATTAACACATATAACCAGAGATTCAGCGGAAACAATTAACACCTATATTCTTATTGATTACCTAGGTTATGAAAATGATTTTCCCAAAATCAATTTTGCACAATTAAGATTCAATTCAATCAATTATGAAAAATCACTTTTTCTAGGTTTTCAACCAAGAACACAATTAATAACAAGAATTGTACAGAGTAGAGAGTTTAGAGATACGACACAGTGATTTATCCTGGTTCACTTTCATCCACTTGAAAGCTACTCCAGTCCCCTCTTCAACCAAGAGAGATTCTTCACTATGAGGAATTCGATTTTCTCAAATTACAAGTAAATGCCTCACAAGACTCCCTTCTTTCTAGCCTACAAGAGATACCACACCCTTGCCTTGTAACCCTATTGATATCTAATCTAACCTCTTCTCTTGCTTGCCGATACCCCACAACAAGACTTCCAATGCTTGCTTCACTACAAGACTTCCAATTGCTTGCTTCACTACAAGACTTCCAATTGCTTGTTAACACAACAAGGCTTCCAAGTGCTTGATGAAATGTCACACCAAGGCTTCCAATATAACTTTGCTTGATTCACAACCAAGACTTCCAATTGTTGTAGATAGCTTGCCTCTTGCAAAGATTACAACTCAAATGAAAACAAAATAACAATCCTATGAATCTCTTTCAAAAGCTATGAAAATATCAACATGAGAGATTCAAGGTTCTTGATCAAAGAATGTAAAAGTTAAAGCTTTGATCTTGAGAAAGTGAGAGAGAATAGAGTGGCTTTGATTCTTTGTAAAATGAATATAAAAATGATAGGTAATTGTAATAATAATTCACAAAGGTTAGGAAAAGGTTTATATAGAATAACCAAAAGTTAGGAATGGTTAGAAGTGCTTTTGAGAAGTGAAAAACTCATTTAAAAACAGTAACAGCTCGTGTTACTCGAGTAACAAAGTTACTACTCGAGTAACAAGTGTAATAAGTGTTCACTACTCGAGTATTTAAGTTACTACTCGAGTATTTACGCAAGTTTTCAAAATTCTAATCGAGTAATCAGCCCCTTAATCGAGTATTTGCGCAAGACTGCAAAATTCTACTCGAGTAATTAAGTGGCTAATCGAGTAGTCAGTTCAAAAAACACTTAAAAACTTGTTTTCTCAAAATCTAAACCTTTTCTTTCAAACCTTTAAGCCACCTATTGATTTTAGGCAAAGTGAATACTCAAAATATGATATAATCATGCAATCAAAAGAGATTCACTACCCTCTAAGAACTCTACCCAAACTCATAAACTAAAAGACTTGTGAGGCAAAAGATAAAACAATAAAACACAAACTACCAAACAAAGTCTTCATGAGTTGGCTCTCTCTTCATCACTTGATGTTTGTTGTTGCTTGTTGAGCTTGATCTTGATCAACACATTTAAGCTTGTTCAAAACCTTTTGGCATTTATCAAAACATTCTTCATGGATCTTACAATCTCCCCCTTTTTGAAAATGACAAACATGTTTTGAAATTATGAAGTTCATTGAAGTTGTTGATGCTTGAACCATTTGATCACTTGGTGAGACTCTTGCTCCCCCTCAATAAATGCTTTTGACATTTGAAATCTAATTGAGTTAAGCTTGATTCTCCCCCTATCTCCAACAACTTTTCTCAACCTACATAAAAACAACAAAAACAACCTTTCTCCAAACATACCATTTCATTTCACCAAAATGGTCAAAACATAATATTTCTCTCCTTTTTCA
The DNA here is from genome assembly GCA_037953625.1 of Crotalaria pallida. Taxonomy (NCBI): domain Eukaryota; kingdom Viridiplantae; phylum Streptophyta; class Magnoliopsida; order Fabales; family Fabaceae; genus Crotalaria; species Crotalaria pallida. Next base: position 35,425,812 of record CM075653.1, read on the forward strand.
AAACATCATATTTCTCCCCCTTTGGCATTATCAAAAAGAAATGTATATACCAATTGAAATAAAAGATCTAAGCCAAAATATAGAGATTAATGAGATATAACAACCAAAACATGATAATCATCTAATGATTACTCAATGATATCAATTATAACAAATTGTATACCAATAGCATGATACCAATTATAAAACAATTGTAAGAATTTGATACCAATAGTATTTTCTCAATAGTATAAACAATATCACATTATAAGAAATAATACCAATTGAGAGAATTATGAGCAATATCCAACAATATCAAATTGAATATACCAATTGTATAATATCGAATGTTACCAATTTGTAGGATTTTCTCCTTAATACCAATTGAAGAAGCAAATGAATGAATAACACATGAAAGTCCTTTTGCTCTTCAATCATACCTACAAAAACAATCATGCTTTGCTTTTTGGTATCCAAATGGTTTTGGATCCATTTATGTTAGTGTAGGGACTCTCACCCTTTTTAAATCCAAACAAAATCTCCTTTAGGTATACCATGCACTTTAATATAACACACATTTGAAGTATGTCCATGAGTACCACAATAGAAACATGTTGGTGCATTTGAAAAATCAACTTTAGAAAAATCAACAACATTTCTATGAGATTTACTCTTAGCATTAGTATAACCCAAACCAAACTTGTTTGAATGTTCTCTTTGAAAATTTAACAATGTGTGCAATCTAATATCACCATTTGTGAAACTTGCAAGCTTATTTTTCAAAATAGCATTTTCATCTTTAAGCAACTTGCAATCCTCACAATCAACCACAATATTCAATCTACTAGCACAATCACAAGAAGAACTAGCATATATAAGATAAGCGTTTCATTTTGAAGATTAAGCTCATCAACTTGCTTTTGAAGTTCTAAAATCTCTTGTTGATATTTCAAAATGAGCTTCTTCCTTTCAATGTTTTTCAAAGCTAGTTTCTTAAATTGTTCATGCATTTCTTCATAAGCATTATATAACATTTCATATTTGGAAGAAATTTCGGATTTAGTATGACTTACATTGCTATCCTCACTTTGATAACTTGATTCATCATTTGAACTTTGCTCTTCATCATCTACTAGAGTTATCAAGTTGAGACAAGCGGCATCTTCATCATCCGAAGAACTATTTGATGTACTTTTCTTGTCTTTTTCATCATCACTATTCCAAACTATGTATGCCCTTTTAGTTTTCTTTTCTTTCTCCTTCTTCTTAAGATACTTAGAGCATGAGTACTTGAGATGACCGGGCTTTCCACATTCATGGCAAACTATACCTTCTTTTGTAGTCTTTGTCTTGTATTGTGGGGAATTCTTCTCTTTACTTTTGTCCTTGTTCAACCTTCCTTTTCTCCTTAGAATCTTATTGAACTTTCTTAGTAGAAGCTTCATCTCCTCTTCATCAATGTCCGAATCGGAATCTTCATTATCATCATTATCGGAACTCTCTTCCTTTTGATATGATCTTTGAGCTTTAAGAGCGATTCCTTTTCTTTCTTTGTTCTTGTCCGATTCTTCATGCAAATGCAAACGTTCAAGCTCCATTTCATGTTCTTGTAGCTTTCCGAAAAGTGTTGATAAGTCCATGGTGTCCAAGTCCTTTGATTCAACAATTGCGGTAACCTTGGGTTGCCATTCCCTACTTAGACATCTTAAAACTTTGTTAACAAGTTCACAATTCAAGAAAGTTTTACCAAGAGCAATGAGATGATTAACAATATGAGTAAAACTTTTTTGCATAAAACATATAGATTCATTAGGCAACATATGAAACAATTCATATTCATGCATCAAAGAATTTAATCTAGCACGCCTAACTTCACTAGTGCCTTCATGTGTGACTTGCAAGGTGTCCCACATTTCTTTGGCATTACGACATTGGGAGACTCTAAAGAACTCATCATAAGATACAGCGGAGGTGATGATATTCTTTGCTTTTAAATCATATTGAATTTTCCTTTTATCATCATCGGTCCACTTATCTTTGGGAGTTAGTGTAAGCACACCTTCTACATCTTTTGAGGGAATATGAGGACCATTTTAAATGGCTTCCCAAATGTTCACATCTATAGCTTCTATAAAGATTCTCATCCTAATTTTCCAATAACCATAACCCTCTCCACCAAACATAGGAGGGCGATTAATTGAAGCACCTTCACCACCAAAAGGATTCGTAGAACCCATTGTAGTTTCTCAAGGATCTTAACGAAAAAGCTCTATGCTCGTGTCTTTCGACCGAGCTCTGATACCAATTGTGGGAACCTACAATCGGTGGGTGAAACAACTAGGAAACACTAGGAGAACACCTAGAAGGGGGGGTTGAATAGGTGTAAAAGAAACCTTGAAAGATTTTCGAAAGAAACAAATCAAAACGATTAAAACAAATGATTTTCTTGAAATTCTTTAGCCTTAATCGATTAATGACATGAACTAATCGATTAATGCCTCTGTTAATGGATTAATCACTTTTCAATCAAATACGAAAATCAATCAATTAACACATATAACCAGAGATTCAGCGGAAACAATTAACACCTATATTCTTATTGATTACCTAGGTTATGAAAATGATTTTCCCAAAATCAATTTTGCACAATTAAGATTCAATTCAATCAATTATGAAAAATCACTTTTTCTAGGTTTTCAACCAAGAACACAATTAATAACAAGAATTGTAAAGAGTAGAGAGTTTAGAGATACGACACAGTGATTTATCCTGGTTCACTTTCATCCACTTGAAAGCTACTCCAGTCCCCTCTTCAACCAAGAGAGATTCTTCACTATGAGGAATTAGAGTTTCTCAAATTACAAGTAAATGTCTCACAAGACTCCCTTCTTGCTAGCCTACAAGAGATACCACACCCTTGCCTTGTAACCCTATTGATATCTAATCTAACCTCTTCTCTTGCTTGCCGATACCCCACAACAAGACTTCCAATGCTTGCTTCACTACAAGACTTCCAATTGCTTGCTTCACTACAAGACTTCCAATTGCTTGTTAACACAACAAGGCTTCCAAGTGCTTGATGAAATGTCACACCAAGGCTTCCAATATAACTTTGCTTGATTCACAACCAAGACTTCCAATTGTTGTAGATAGCTTGCCTCTTGCAAAGATTACTACTCAAATGAAAACAAAATAACAATCCTATGAATCTCTTTCAAAAGCTATGAAAATATCAACATGAGAGATTCAAGGTTCTTGATCAAAGAATGTAAAAGTTAAAGCTTTGATCTTGAGAAAGTGAGAGAGAATAGAGTGGCTTTGATTCTTTGTAAAATGAATATAAAAATGATAGGTAATTGTAATAATAATTCACAAAGGTTAGGAAAAGGTTTATATAGAATACCCAAAAGTTAGGAATGGTTAGAAGTGCTTTTGAGAAGTGAAAAACTCATTTAAAAACAGTAACAGCTCGTGTTACTCGAGTAACAAAGTTACTACTCGAGTAACAAGTGTAATAAGTGTTCACTACTCGAGTATTTAAGTTTTCAAAATTCTAATCGAGTAATCAGCCCCTTAATCGAGTATTTGCAAAAGACTGCAAAATTCTACTCGAGTAATCAAGTGGCTAATCGAGTAGTCAATTCAAAAAACACTTAAAAACTTGTTTTCTCAAAATCTAAACCTTTTCTTTCAAACCTTTAAGCCACCTATTGATTTTAGGCAAAGTGAATACTCAAAATATGATATAATCATGCAATCAAAAGAGATTCACTACCCTCTAAGAACTCTACCCAAACTCATAAACTAAAAGACTTGTGAGGCAAAAGATAAAACAATAAAACACAAACTACCAAACAAAGTCTTCATGAGTTGGCTCTCTCTTCATCACTTGATGTTTGTTGTTGCTTGTTGAGCTTGATCTTGATCAACACATTTAAGCTTGTTCAAAACCTTTTGGCATTTATCAAAACATTCTTCATGGATCTTACAGTCTATCCCCTTAGTCTATGGACCCTGTCGGATGCACGCACAACGCTTGAGACGTAGGGAGATGGGAAGTAACGTGAAGACATCGAGATCGTTGGACTAGCCGATCGTCATAGTGGACACCCGACGCCTTGTCTATACGCAAGAACAGGACGAAGATGTAGATGCTCGGAGGTGGACGTGATCGAGACCGACTCTAGCAAGGCATTATTCCGTGGACCCTTGTCTTCAATTCAATGGGTCTGGTGGCAGTCCTTTTATTTTCCCGGAAGTAAGTTGTATTCCATTCATTTACTTAGTGTCATTGCAATACCCTGATGTAACCCCAAACTTGTGAACGAAATCTATTTTTACGAACACCTCTGCTCTTGATTTAGAAAAGAAACGGGCCATGATAATTGAGTTGAGAAGGATTAGGTTGCAAAGCGTAGTGTTAGTAACACTTCGGTTTGGAGCTTGAACTTCAGCATGAAGTGTGAGAACATCTTTGTATTTATGAAAACGTTTTGAAATAACATGATTCTCATACTCATGCTACTCAACCACGTTACATGTTTTAAAAAAAAAATTGGCCCTAAATTTGCACTTAAAAATGATTATGGTTTCAAGTTGCCAAATCGGGGTGTTACAAGTTGCATCATATATTGAGCAGGGGTGATGTAATCGATTAATCATTGTTGGTCTAATCGATTACTTATTTTTCAAATGAATTTAAGAATTTCTATTTTTGAAGGAATAATCGATTACCTTCAGAAAGTAATCGATTACTTCTAGTTTTATTGAAAAACGTGTCAGAATCATTTTTATTATTTCCTGATTTGTTTTTATATATAAGATTCTGATTTATTTTACAAAATTCGAAAATGATTTTAAATTTGAATTATTTCGTTTTTCGTTTTAAGTCGAGTATAATCACTATCTGTTTGAAAATTTGAATTTTGAGTCAAAAGACTCGAGTATGTCAGAAAAGACTCGAGTGTTCTTGAGTTTTTGAAATATACTCGAGTAGAAAGAAAAAGACTCGAGTAAATCGAGCAGTCTGGCTAAATGAATAAGTTGGTTTTATAATTAATTTCGCACCAAAACGCGGTTTCTTGACGTGACAAGCATAGAGCTGAACCTTACTTCGAGTTGAAGTACTCTTAGACTATAAATTGATGCTTGGGTGAAGCATCAACACCTCTGAAGTTCCAAAACCCGAATTTGACCAGAAATTTCCCTGTTTTACAGAGTTCACTTTGATCCCTTTGTTCTCTCTCAATCCTCACCCATTTTCCTTGAAACCTAAACACAAACTGAAGTTCTGATTCCATTCTTGAATTAGAACTCGAAATCACTTCAAATAGCCTTCTGAAGATCAGGTTCTAGGCCTACAAAGTTGGAGGTTCAAAACTGAGAAAAACAGAGTAACATTCAGTCTCAAGTATTCATCTTCATTGAAATCGTTTGGTAAATTCATGGATTCTTTTCGTGTCAAACTTGTTTCTGATTAAAGTTAGTATATCCTAGTTTCTGAAACTAACTTGTTTCATTCTTTTCATGCCAAATCCGTGGTGAAATCTGTGGCCAAAGTCAGCCTGTTCAACTCTTTTTCACCAAGTCCAGAATTTGGATTTTTGATCCAACCGATTTCTCTGTCGTTTTACTTGTTGATTAGCTTCTCTAAGGTAAGGGAGGAGTTATCTAAATACTAGAATGAGTTATTTCAAGCTGGAAATGTAGGAACCTCATATGGTTCATCAAGGGGTGAAGTTTGAATTGGGAATATGACATAGAGGTCATAAACCCAAGTTTTTATAAACCAAACATGTCTAAATGGACCTAATGATGCTCACTGGATCAATTTTCGAAGTTAAAAACAAAAGGAAATGAAAATCATATGTGAAATGGTTATTTGCTAAGTTTATATTGATTTTGTGATTTATTGCATTTGATGTTGTTTCAATATTGATTACATGTTCTAACATGTTTATTTTATGTATCTAAGTTACTGTTTTGCATAAAAGTGGAAAGGAAAGGCTCTGAACTCGAATTGGCATTATAAAGTGCAGAAACTGGTGCTGCTGCTGCTAAAACACTCGAGTAATTGAAGAAAGACTCGAGTATTCTGGAAAATGGGAAGAACACTCGAGTATGTCTTGAAGGACTCGAGTAATTTTACATGAACACTCGAGTATGTGAAGAACTACTCGAGTAATTTAAAATAATTTTCAGAAAATCTTTACTTCTTTATGAAGTAATTAAAGATTAACTCGTCTAAACTCCTATATGCTTAAATTTTAATTTCTGCTCTTAATATCTATAGATTTAATCCCATTGGTTGATTTTATCCTGGATGAGTCCTACTGGAATTTTATTCAGTGGTTGACATATTCGGACAGGATGTCCCAATGGAGGTGCGTACACCCATTTGGTTGATTTTATTCCCACGTCCCAGTGGAAGTTTTTACCCACTTGGTTGATATTTTGGGAGTCCTAGATGGGGTCGTTGCACAAATTAATGACAACGTAATTAAATTCCTATTGTATAAAACCATCACAAAGTGGCTGGGCCGCTGATGGAATTTTTGGAAAGCACAAGCACCAGTTAATGCAAAAATGAAAAGATGGTTATAAGCAAGAAGGATTATGAATTTTGGGTCTCTATATTGGAGGCATGATATTCAAAGATATGAATTAAAAGAGAAAAAGACAATGAACAATTATGTGACATTGACATGCATGGAGATGCTCCGATTTTGATTGTGGAATCTGGTATAGGTAGAAGTATTCCGCAGCCCTGAGATAGCTGTGATGCCATAGCACGAAGATGCTGTGATGATTTGGATTCCGTAACATGAAAATGTTATGATGGCCAAATTCCCAATCAAATCGTGACGCCTGGGTTGTGAATACGCTCCGGTTTGATGAACCATAGGATTATGAATATCCCGAGCCTGAGATACTCGGATGCCGAACCGCGTAGCATGAATGGAGAGTAGGCATGCATCACGAAACTAAATGAAATATTATAAAAGACAGTTTGAGCATATACATATGCATTTATTATTGCTATCTGGAAACTTGTGCTTGTTATTTCTAGCCTCTGTTATGCTCATTTGTTATTGTGTTTAGCTATGACTCACTCCTAATCCCTTGTTGTAGGTCATGGCCAGGAATATGTTTTGCGTGGAGATGAGGCCGCTCCCTAATGGGGAGTGGAACTTCGAGGATCATCGGGCCATCTATGAGGGAGACGTGGAAGTTATTTTCCGTCACCCGAACCCATGGTCCCGAATGCGTCCGCGTAGGACGAGAATCCCAATGATGTACATTATGCACATTCCGCCCAATTTTGTGTTTCGGCATGGAACACCACCACCACCGCCAAGACGTTTTCCGAGATGCACCCTCCCACCAAGTCCATCACCCTCTGAAGAAAGAATTATTTTGGAGGTTCCTGCTCCCTCTCGTCCTTCCACTAGAGCCCGATCTCGGACTCCAGTATATGTGCCATCTGAACCGGCACATGAAGAGGAGGAGGAGGAGGAGGATCCGATAGAGGATGAGGATCCGGTGGAGGATGCTGACCCGGTGGCTGATGATGATTTCATGGACAACTCAACCGGTAGTCAGTGGGGAACTGATGATTGAGTTGAGTTGGGATGTTGGAGTGTGGATAGTGCTACTCATCAGGTTTCTCTTATCTATTTGATATTTTGAGTTCCGAACCAGTTGCTCAAGGTTATTATAAATTTTGTTGTAAGATATGTAATATAATGTAATGACCTAGAGTACTTAAGTTAAACCTAGTGGTGATAGTTTTAATGAAATGGAAATGTACTTTCCTTTTTATGAAATATAATATGAATAGTTTCTTTCATGATAATTATAATTTCCGCAAAGACTCGATAATGGATGATGACTGACTTTTAGTTTTTAAAAAAAAAAAAATGGTCGAATTTTCTAAGAATGAATATTAAGTTTTGGAATAAAAGTTGGGTCGTCACACCCCACGGTGATACACTCGGACGAATCAAACGCTTCTCCAACAACTCTTCAATTTGCTTCTTTAACTCCACCAATTCCATTGGCGCCATCCTATATGGAGCTTTTGAAATTGGTCCAGTTCTCGAAATCACGTCGATATTAAACTCCACCTCTCGTCTTGGCGGTAAACAAGGTATTTCCTCAGGAAAAACTTCAGGAAAATCCCTTACCACCGGTAACATATCCAGCTCACTGTCTTCCTTGCAATCCAAAGAAGCTAAGAACATGTATGCTATGGCTCCATCTTCCAGTGAAGCAAAGATTTGTTCGGCAGATATGTGCTCAAGGCTTTCAGGGTCAGACTCATCTATCATGGGTTCACTAATCAAGAGTGACTTGTTGGAGCAGTTCAACAGAACACGATTCCGAGTAAGCCAATCCATCCCTAATATGACATCTATTTGGGAAAGGGGTAACTGAATCAAATCGACAAGATAGGTTCTTTCTTCAATTTCTACAGGACACATAGGACAATAGGTTGACACTGCGATTGGATCACTGGTCGGGGTAGATACAAGCAAATCAAAGGGCAACAATTCTAATTGCAAATTCAACTTTTTCACCACATCACTAGCTATAAACGAGTGCGTAGCACCCGAATCATACAACACAAGCAAAGGATTCTTATAAATGAAATACTCACCTTGAATCAGATTGGTAGCCTTAACAGCTTCCACTCCACTCACCGTGAAGACTCTTCCTTGATTACTTGGCCTTGCAACATTCCCAGAACTAGGTGCCTTCTTTGATTCTTGATAGAAACGATCAATATGACCAGGCTTGTTGCAATTGAAACAATTCGGTAGTTGCAGGGCACAACGGTCCAAAATGATTTCGACCACACTGATTGCAACGAGGGGCCACACTCCCTTGACTTCCTCCAGGATTAGCTCGATTTCCACCACTGCTACTTCCAGGAATACCCACACGGTTACTGTTGCCATCTCCACGATTTCTAGAGCGAGAACTGTCATCTCTTCCACTATTCCGGTTGAAACCACCACTTCCGCTTCCAGACGATCCATTTCCACCGAACCTACGGTCTCTTCCACCTCCAGAACGAGGATACGAAACTGGTGTTTTAAACCTTCCACCAGAACTTCCATGATACGAATGATTCTGATTCGGTCCACCACTAGATGATGAACTTGCCACCTTTTCCATTACTGCCTTAGATTTCAGTCCTCCTTCGTACATCTAACACTTGTTAACCAATGTTGCATACTCATGGATCTCCGAATGCGAAAAAGCCAACTTAATTTCAGCCCTCAAACCATCTCGGTACTTAGCACACTTAGACCTTTCATTCCCTCCATTAGCATACTGAGGCACATACTGAGCTAACTCTTCAAATCTAGCTACATCCTTAGGAAAATAACATGTTTCCTTGCAACAACTTAAGGAATTCCATTTCCTTTTCAGTCCTTACATCCTTAGGAAAATACTTCTCAAAAAATATCTTCTTAAAGGACTCCCAATTGACCTCTTCTCCAGCATTCGCCATCACTTGCTTAGTGTTCTTCCACCAAGCAGAAGCTTCCTTAGTCAGCATATACCCAACATAAGCCACCTTTTGGGCATCATCACATTGTCCCATTCCATCAAAGATCCTTTCCAAATTCTCAATCCATCCACGAGCCACATCCGGTGCAAAAGCTCCGAATAACTCTCTCAGATTCCGACGACAGAACTCATCCAATCCCCGAATTCCTTGCGGTTCTACATTCTGAAGCTGATTCTGATTGTTGAGATTCTGCTGAGCTTGCTGATGCAGAGCTTGCAAGTTGTCATTCACTCCAGTCATCGCAGCAGTCATCTGAGCCTTCAAAGATACAGGGTTGGGAACATCAGCTGCCCCACCAGCATTCCCTTGACCAGAACCACGAGGTCTACCACGAGCCATCTTCTCCTTCAGATAAACATAAGAACTCAAAACTCATGCACACGCACACACAAACACACAATCACACAATCAGAGATCACACAAGGCAAGCATATAAGGCTATGCTTAAGGCCACTGAGGATAAACATAGCTCTGATACCAAGAATTTAGCACCCCTATTTTGTTTCCCAAAAATATTGCATTTTATTCATTAAAATATTAGTAAAAATAAGGGTCGATTTTTTTTAGTACACAATTGTATACACGTATTTTGCTTGGTTCATTTTATTTATTTCCAAAATCCATTAACTTTAACTATTCGCAAAAGATTGCATTGTTCGGCTTGTCAAAAAAATAATTAACACCGCCATACACAAAATCGAGTTGTTAAGAAACACATTACACATCCACCAAACCACACCAAAATACTTATTTTGCATTTTAACATAGCCACATAAAATCCATACGTACTTCATAATTACATAAGTCTCTAAAGGCAGTTAATAAATCAACATAAAAGAGTTGTGGAAACCAAGTCCCAAAATATACCAAAAGATAAAGGTAATTACATCATCAGATATCAAGAGCATGACTCTCCTAAGTTGAGACAAGACCCAAACAAAAATAAAAACACCCTAGCCACAACACCCACGAGACTCCCTAAGCTGCCGGCTGAGCCTCATCATCCTCCGGTGCTATCTACTCCTCCTCAGTCTTCACCTCCGCAGGCGTTGTAGGCTACAAACCACGTGCATAGTAAGTCCGAGGGCCACCATCCATGTAGTCTCTCAGGGTAATGCGACCAATGTACAAGTCGATCCTTACACCTCTCAACCTGTGCTTCGGGTCACAAATCTCCAACCAAGTCGGGCCTCTCCAGCAACAAAGTAAGAAGCTCAGTTCGGAAGATGCTCGGAAGAACTAGAGTTGAACCAGAAGCAGTCAGAAACTCAGAAGCAAGATTGAAGATGCTCAGCGAATGCAGTCGAACCATAAGCTCGACCTTCGTTACGTCCGAGTAAAATAGTAAAGCATCAGCACGTCAGATGTTCAGCTCAGCCTTCGGTGCAGACGAGTAAAATGTTAAATCATCAACTCGGCAGAACCATCAGCTCGGCTTTTGGTGCAGTCGAGTAAAATCTTATATAATCAGCTCGACAGAAGTCAAGCTCAGCCTTCATTGTGGAAGATTAAAGTGCTAAAGTCTTAGTTTGAGATTGAATATTTAGCTCGGCTAAGGTTAGTTCGAGATTGAATATTATGCTCGACAAAAAGCTCGGATATCATATTTCAGTCGGAGATCACATATCAAGCTCGGCTAAGCTCGGATCTCAAACTTCAGTTCAATCTCCCATATAATGCTCGGCCTGAGCTCGGATGTCAAAGTTGAACTCAAGCTCGAATGCAAAGCTCGGCCAAAGCTCGGATGACTAAGATTGAACTTTATCTCGAATACAAAGCTCGGCCATAGCTCGGACATCAAGGTCAAGCTCAAGCTCGGTTCACACTTGGTCAATGGCTGTGCAAGCATCTTTAAAAAGCACAAGCTTGGTTATTGTCAAGTTATCCGTTGTGGAAGCTCAGTCCAACTGGAAGCTCGGAGCTCGCTAATCATCTGAATCTGTCCATAAAGGAATTGGCAATAAATGAAAGATCTGATTCAAAATTAAACCAAATCAGAATATGACTGTTGGAGAGGGAACCTCGTCAACATTAATTAATCACATGGTGATTTTTATTCCTCCCTGATTCTTGGGGATTTTCGTGAATAAAAAGTGATTGCCTCCTCCAACATCACAGAGAACCTAGAACAAGAAATCAAAATCTGAAACACTCATTCTCTCTGCCAATCCTTTCAAAAGTCTGAAACTTAGTTACTATTCACACTGTCACATTCATACGTGACTGAGTTCATTTTTGGAGCCACACATCATTACGGTTACTGTTCACCAGAGAAGTCTTAGGAGGTTCCTAAGCAGAAGTCGAAGAGGTTCTTCGCCTGGTGGAGCTACTTGAAGGTTTCAAGGAGGCTTTGGAAGAGGTTCTTCCTACCGGTATCAAATTGGGTAGAATCCAAGAGTTTGGTACTCTCTTGAAGGGTTAGGTTGAGTGAGGTTCATTCAATAGTTCCCATGTAATTCTATCAATTTGATTTTAATTAAAAGCTCCCTAAGGTTTAGGGAGGACTGGATGTAGCTCTCAAGTGGGTGAGAGTGAACCAGTATAAAAATTATTTTGCCTCTTCTTTTATCGCTTTCTCTTTACTGCTTTCTGCACTTTATCTGTTTACTGCATTGTCCGAGCATTTTTCACTTTCCGAGCATTTTAGTCGGTCTGGCCGAACCTCATATTGGTTGATTTGTGTTTGCTAAGATTCCGCTGCAAAACTGGTTTTTGTGTGTTGCAGGTCGGATAATCGGTGGTCAGCCTAGATAACCGATTATCTCATTCTGCTCGGCACTAAATCCAACTATTTTATAAAAACAGCAAACATCATTTTAATCTATTTCAATTATATCCGAGAAATTGCTATCACTGCTTCAAACTACTATCACCCCCCCCCCCTCTAGTATATTGTTAGGCCGATTGTTGGTTTCCAACAACTTTGTGAGATTCCAAGTTCTCTGCCTCAAGTACACGAGTTAGAGAACTGTTGTGCTAACCTTGGGAGCAAGAACCGGTTGGTATAGTTGCACCTCGACTATCCGGAAATCTTGTTTTTAAGGCAGTGGATTTTACCACGATGTAACATCCCGAATTTTAATTCTAACAATAATTAGAATTATAGTAGGATTTGGAAGAAAGGATTTTCATAGAAGGGATTTAAAATGATGGATTAGGAGTGCTTTGAGTGCCATATAGGAGTCAAGGAGCATTGGCATCGAAAAGCAAATTTAAAGAAGACCAAACGAGTGTTAAAAATCGAGTTTTCGGTGTTATAAACACCCGATATTAGGAAATTCAAAATAAAAGATCTACAACTCTAAACACAAATTCCACCGTTAGATGTGAAGTAGGATATGTGAGGAAGCTTGTGTCAAAATTTGAGGAAGATCCAACGGTTAACGAAGAAGTTACGGCCGTTCAAAGTCGGGTTCTGAAAACCCTACAACTTAATCGATTAAGTTGCAGCTTAATCGATTAAGCCTGAAGGGGGGGAGGTTTTAATCGAGTAATATTCGATTAAGCGCTGCTAAAACTGAAAAAAAATAAAAGCGTTTCACGCGTGCTTTTGGCCATAATGCACGAAATTTCTCTCTCTAGGGCACACAATCTCTCATCCCAAATCCATCAAGCTTCAAGGGAATCACTCCAAGGTCCCCCATCAAGTCTCCCTTGGTCTCTCCAAGTAAGTATCCATGATTATTGAAGTTCCTCTCTCTCTCTAATGTGGATTTTCTCTCTCTCTCTCTTTCCCCTCTTTGGGAAATCCGAATTCTCTATGGAAAAGGGGCAATAATCTCTTTATCATTCCATTCCTTTGGCTTAGGGAAGATTATTATCACTATCTCCATTTTCGTGCGTGCGGAGCCCTTGGTTTTGGGAGCGCTTGGAGCTATGGCTTGGGTTCTTCCACTTTCTCTCTCTTTGGTTAAGGTAAGGGAGTGGATATAGTGAGCTTGCCTTGTTCTAGAGAGTCGGGTCTAGTTAGTATATAATGCTTGTTAGGATTATGTGTTAGAGGAGAAAATTAGACTATAAACCCCTATGTTATTGAATGTGAAATTCTAATTAATTAAATATGCATGATGAATGGATGTTAAGACTAGGAAAAGGAAACCCAATAATATAAGAATGAATTATTTGATAAATGAAATTTGGTTAATGACTATATTGAAGTACATGAGGAATTGGGTAATGTGATAGTGAATTTGACATAAATGATAGCTATGATTAGTGACTTTATTTGTAAAGTTGTGAATTAAATGATAAATAATTGTTGTAGCAAATATATGTATGTGTTGTGGAGTAAATTGATAGAGGAAGAAATGGAATGGAAACGAATATATGTGTTGTTAAAGCAAAAATATGAGAAGGTGATAATATGTATGTTTCGGTTGAATATGTTTGTACACTAAATGTTAAATATGTATAAAGTTGAAAATGGGAGTAAAATGGTTATGTGTAAACAAAAGTAAAAGGTGATGTATGTAAATTAAAATGAAAGGCAATCAAAATGTTGGGCTATAAAGGAGAACACTATTTGGCATAATTGTGATAACTGAGAAAGGAAGTGAATGAGGAATTTGCATGAATGATTAGTTGTTGAATGTGTGTTGTTGTGTTTAAATGTGATATAATTGTTGATGTGAGAATATGAAAGTGTGTGTTGGCCTCTGATGTGAGGTAATGTGAAATGAAAATGTGATAAGTGTGTTGGCCTCTGATTTGAGGTGACGAGTAATGGAAAGTGATGAATATGCTGATCTCTGATATGAGGGGCACAACATGAATGGTAAAATGTGTTGACCTCTGACCTGAGGGACACGATATGAATTGGAATGAATGGGTGTTGACCTCTGACCTGAGGGACACCGGATTAAATAATGGGTTGGGTGTTGACCTCTGACCTGAGGGACACCGGATTAAATAATGGGTTGGGTGTTGACCTCTGACCTGAGGGACACCGAATAAAATATGTATTGGAGTGTTGACCTCTGACCTGAGGGACACAAAATGGATTATAATGAATGGGTGTTGACCTCTGACCTGAGGGACACATAATTTAAAAAGGGAATAAAATTGGAGAAGGTAAAGGTAATGGAAACGCGATGTATGTAGGCCTTCGAATTGGTGGAGACATACATCGTGGTTGGTGTATGTATGTAGGCCTTCGATTTGGTGGAGACATACATACACCGCAAATAAAAGGAAATGAATAAAGGAAACAGGGAATAAAATTGGACAAGGTATGGTAATGGGAACGCGATGTATGTAGGCCTTCGATTTGGTGGAGACATACATCGTGATTGGTGTATGTATGTAGGCCTTCGATTTGGTGGAGACATACATACACCGTAAAAATATGGGAAAGGTAAGGGTTTAAAAAGGGAATTATTTGGAAACGGGGAAAATAAATACAGGGGAACAGATGGTGAAATGAATAATGAGAATGGAAATGTGGAATAAATATTGTAATGGGTATGGTGTGCAATATGTGAATATATGCTTAATTGCTAAATGTGTTTGACCTAGTGAGTTGTTATGTCTAGTTAGAAACTGCTTTCTATTTCTTGTGCAATGCTCACTCCCTTACATTTACAGGTACGGAGATTGAGTTGACACAACCCCCGGCCGAGCAGGAGTACTTTCCCTTACAGGGAGAGTATGGTGTTATGGGTTTAGTGTATAGTATGGACCTAAGCCTCTGATATTATTTTGATGTAAATTTTATATGCATAATTCGAATGAGGCTTAGGATGTCTTGTTTTGCTAAAGCTATAACTTTTGGTTTTAATGCTTAAAATTTGTATTTCCGCTAATACTCTGATTTATTTTTGCATATTGATATCATTGGAGCCCGTGGGGCCTTGATTTGATTTAGAAATATAATCTGAAGCCCTGCAGGCTATCAGTTGTTTATTTTAAATTGTTTATCACAGGTCAAATTTTGGATTAGTCCGAAAAACAAACAAAACTCCATCCGTTTGACGGTTGATTTTAATGTAATAAAAATGAATTTTTGAGTCCGTATTTTAATATAAGGGGAATTAAGGGTAATTAATCATAGGGTGTTACACACGACACAACCATCTTCAACTTATTTTTCTAACAAACCCTATACATACAATATAGGTCTGATAGCTTATAAATGTATCAAAGATCTCACATAGTGTGTCATGAACAAATGAACAAATGAACAAATGCGTTAAGGATAATAATTTATGCAGAAAAGCATCCATATTTGCTCATATTTCACATTGTACAATAAGTTAATTTATGCTAGAAGGTGATTTTTGGGGTCGTTCACGTTCAATTGACATCTTCCTCTGATCCTTTTTACTTGCGTCATTAGTGTCCAACCTGCATAGTAAGTTATTCCCCTATGTTACGTATATCACAAGTAATCCATGCGTGATATAAAACACAAATTAAAAGTAACTTTATTATTAACAAATATATAAATAAATCGAGCAAGAAAACTTTTGTGTTATTTGTAATTATTATACTTAAAAATATCTGATGTAACATTTAAAAAATATGCACTTAAGATTTTGTTATTATAAAAAAAATAACATGACAACTTTTAAAGTCATATATGACAATTAGGTGCTTTATGTTTTTTAGGTAAGAACAAAATTACTTTAAATGGTCACATATATATATATATATATATGAATTTGTTATGCAATTGATGAAATAAGTAGAATTATTTTAGTAACGTAATTCCACTACATTTTAGAATTTGTTTTGTATGACAATTTGTAATGCATATGGCGTCACATCACAGTTTACGAACTTGAAGAGCCAACTGAATTTGTAAAGTGACATCATGTATGACATCCTCCTTATGATCCTCAACATAAAATCTTTAAGAAAATCTTTAACTTGTATCAAGTAAAGCGGTTAAATCAATCGGTGGCATAAATATTTGATATACTGGTTCAAATTTGCTCATATACTAATACTATTTATAAGAAGTCATGAAACATTAATTATTTTTTGCCTTCTAATAAAGGCATTTTTTAAAATTTGCTCATATACAAATACTATTTATACTAATACTATTAATGGAATTGACTAATTTAAAAAGTGTCTCATAAATAGGATTCAAAAAAGTTTTTAAAAAAAAATCTTATATTTGAAGGATTGAAGGTAGTAAAACTAGTTAAGAAGGTTATAATTTGACTAAAATTACCTTAGTCTTGTTTAATTGTAGATTTCTTTTTAAAAAGCCCAAACATTAAAGATTTTGATTTGATAAGTTAAAAGAAGCATCTTATGATTTTGTTTCGTATAACAAATTGAAAATAAAGATGAACTAAAATCTTAAAAGATGATCAATTGAATTGAAATTATTTATTAAAATAAACTAATAAGTTAGTTAATATGTGTAAAATAATATAAAATGAGATGACAACATATCTATGTATATAATAATGATGATGTCACATAGTTTAGGAAAAATATTATGTTTGCTATGTAGCATCTCGAAGGACCTATAAACTACATAATAAGCTTCTATAAAAAAAATAAATAATTAAGGTAGTCAAGTTTTAAAGAGACTCGTTTTTATTTTATTTTTTTAAAATCCAATTGTAGCCTTGATTTGATGAGTTACGTTAATAAAAGTAGCTTATAATTTTAATTGACATAACTAATTGACAAGCTAATAACTAAAAATTTATACATTAATTGATATTTAAGTTAATACATGTAAAATAACCAAAATTACATATATAGAGGCTTAAATAAGTTTTGGATCCCTTTTGATAGGGTTGATTATGCACATGGTTGACATGTGTTAATCAGTGGTGCAGTTAGCTAGGACATGGCAACGCTCAAGTGATGAGATACTATTAGCCACAACATCACATTCCAACTAAAACTAGCTTAGGAAATTAAAATTAATTTAAAATTGTGGAACTTTACGATGAATAAATTAGAAAAAAAGTTTTCTAGGAACTAATCATAAATT
This sequence comes from Crotalaria pallida, assembly GCA_037953625.1. Classification (NCBI taxonomy): domain Eukaryota; kingdom Viridiplantae; phylum Streptophyta; class Magnoliopsida; order Fabales; family Fabaceae; genus Crotalaria; species Crotalaria pallida. Next base: position 35,443,328 of record CM075653.1, read on the forward strand.
TAGTCATATTTATGGGGACCAAAAACTTATATAAGCATATGTTAAATAAAAAAAATATAAAATTAATGAGCGGGTAACCTTTTTTTCTTTGTGCTTATATTAACAAAATACTTGAAGTGTTATGAAGGTTGTCAATTTTAGGAACCAATGAGAAAAAATTCAACAAAGCTTAATTTATAAGTAAATTTACTTCCACTATGTAACATCCCTGATTTTCCCAAATTATTAGGTGCCTTAGTTAATCGAATTTTGATGGGTGTAGTGTTGTTTCCAAGTCTTTGATCTTGTTTAGAATGTAGGAATTAGTAAGAGTAGGTTTGATGAAGTAGGATTAGTTTAGAAGTGGGTTTTAGAAGAGTTAATGAGGATCTAAAGAGCATAGGATCTTAGGAAATTAGGAATTAGATATCCATAGCTCCAAACCCAAATTCCACCGTTGGATGTGAAGACGAATGTCTTAGGATGCTTGTCCCAAAAGTTGAGCAAGATCCGACGGTTAACGAAGAAGTTAGGGCGATTCGAAGTACAAGGGATTAAGTGGGCTGAACAGATTAATCGATTAACCTATGAGTTAATCGATTAAGTTTTTGGCAACATTCAGCCCCTAATCGAGTAGGGTATAGGTTAATCAATTAAGTTTTTAACCACCTTCTGGTGCTACTCGATCAATGGAAGTGTTAATCGATTGGCCATGTACAACTGATAGGAATTAATCGATTAACCAAAGAGGTTAATCGATTAACCCCTGTTATATCAGACAAAGAACACGTGAATTTGGGGCATTTTTCTCATGGTTCTCTCTTTCCTCTTCTCACGACTCTCTCCTCTTATTCAACCCTAGGATTTACAAATCCTCAAATCAACTCAAAATCTCACCAAATTAACATCATAAATCATCTCCCCGTCTCTTCCCAATCAATTTTCCTCTTTCAAATCTCTATTCCACCTCTTATTCTCAAAAACCCCAAATTCAAACCCAAACCCTAACTTCTCCAATCCTTCTCTTTGGGTGAGGCAATCTTCAAGGGAGCTTAGGGAAGTGTTAAGGAGCATGGAATTGGGGACTAGAAGCTAGCTTGGAGCTTGGTGGTGGAGCACCAACTCAACCCCGATTTCTCCTCTTCTCTTCAAGAGGTAAGGGGGAGTACTTTTGTTTTAATTAGGGAAGGGACTTAGTGATAGTAATAAATGCATAAGTAGATGTATTTTGCCATGTGTATATGTGACTTGTATGTTTTGTATGATGAATATGAGAAATATGGCATGTGTGTTTTATATGTTGAGTATGGGAATGTATGCTATGGACTTGGGGCTTAGGATAGTAATAAATTGTTATAATGGTTATGAAACTAATTGAATAGAAACCTAGGACTCTATGGTGAACTAAATGAATGAATGGCATGATTGTGATCATTATTGTTGTTAAGTGTGATTGTTTATATATATATATATATATATATATATATATTATGGCAAAAAATTCTAAGTTAGAAAACCCAACCAATTGGATATAAGGTATTAAAGGCTCGACTAATGAAAGCTATATAAAATGAATTAGAAACACGTGCATTATGGAGTAAGGTGGACCTTAGGTGTACGGGGAAAAACACACGTCATTTACGATTGATGAGGGCAAGAGTGAATTATTGGGATTACCTTGGGGAACTTTGATCCTGCAAAGGATACGAGTTTGCTTCCCGTGTTGGGGGTTGGTTCCACGCAAACCGAGGTAATTCCATCACTTTGGCTCGTTTTGGCCAGTGAGGGTGATTTCTGCTAAAGCCAATTCGGGCGAATCAATCCGAATTGCATGACGAACCCTAGAGGGGTGAAGTGTTATGCAAGCGGGTGAGCGAGGGACCTTCCTAAGTGGAGGTGAAGCACCCAACTATAGGTTGAGAAATGCTTACTCCTGGTCGGTTTTTTCCCAGAGTGGAGGGTGTATGAGAGGGTTGGAAAGTGTTATTGTTATTGGATATGGAGAAGTGCATACATGGATATATAATTGGTTTAATTCACTAAATCCAATAAAAGTGTTAAAGTGTTATAGTGGTTAAAGTTAAATGGAAATTGTACATTGGATTCAGGGATTAAACCATAATAGTATAAAGTGCATTCACACTCATATGATTGAGCATAAAAGCATTGTTATGTATTGGTATTGTATAACAAAATGTATTGGTACAGTGAAATAAAATAGTTAAATATTAAGATATAGGAATGGTATAGTTATTTGGAATAATGTGAATATGAATATATGTGTGTGGATATGTCTAGTTATGTCTTACTACTGTTGTCTAAGTGTTTTCCTTGATTAATATTCAAATTACTCACCCCTTAAGTTGACCATTTTAGGTACCATTGGAGAAAGATATTCACTGCTTCCGTGCCGATAAGATATACTCTCACATAAGGAGAGTATATTAATTGTGAGACTTTAGTAGTCTCATTTTATTGAAATCATTCTTGGATATTGTAATGTAAATAATTTTCATTGACTAAAGTTGTATTTAATTTTGAATTACTTATCTCCATTTAAAGATACTTCTATTTTTGTAAAAAGGACTTTATAAAAGTATTTATTTTGATTAAAAGGAGAAAAGGTTGTGAAGGATATACAAATATCCTTTTCTAAATTGAATTAAGGAATTCACAACCACTTACGATGTAATCATAGTTTGTAATTGTTATAAACTGTTCTGGTCTGACATGTAAATAATTAACTTGGGGAAAGTCCATATTTTAGAGTAAACTCCGCCAAAATTTTTATAAAACCCCAAGCATTTTTATATTAAATACTATAAAAAGTAATATATTTTAAAGTATAAAAAAATTGAGGATGTTACAGATGGTATCAGAGCAATGGTTGCAATTCTGAGCCGTGGAGTATGGATTTCCTACTCCCGAAGAGTTACTCCACATGAGAGTAACTAACCAATAGTTAGTTTAGTAACTTATTTTCATAGTTATGCATGCATATTTAGTCAAAGTTAGCATAGTTTAGTTGTGTCAATAGAATAGTGTTAGTGATAGTTTAGTAATCTTCAATTCAATGTGGACTAAGTATAATTTTCAATTGTAACTTGGTTGTATTTTGAAGCGGACTGAAAGTAGGGACTAAGGGAAGTAAAACTCCCAACGGGATAGAGCATGAATTGCTACCCCAACGGGATGGACTAAACCTTAGTTTTGAATTAAGTAAGTCAACTTCGGATATGACGAAGAATTGAAACTTTTACATAAAACAAAATTTCAAAGTCTTCTTTTGAGTGGAGGATGAGTCATTTCTTATTATTTGATTGGAATTCAGGTTGTACGAAAATGGTTTTATTTCTAATGCAATGTAGAATCAAGAAGGGGCCCTCGATGCGTACATTTTATTAGAAGATAATACCATTGAGTCCTTGAAATTCATTGAAATAATTGTCGAATTCCTTTTCTATGCATAGGAATAGGATAAGTATTAGGAACCATTGCATTATAGACACTCCGAGCATTCTTTATCAGAGTGCGTAGCAGAAGTGAATAGGTGTCAATCCAGTGTACTTGCCTTTAACTTTGATGACTGAGTGTCGTCTCTAATAAGATTTAAGTCCTTTCTACAATCCCACATTATGTTTGGTGATAAATACATTACTAAATTTATAAAATGTAAATGTGTTTTTACATCAAACTATTTTAAGACTTTATTTTGAAAAGTATTAGAATTATGAATTCTAATGAATGTCAAGCATACAAGTATTCTAAGACTTTCCAATGTGCGGAATTGATTCTAACTTTGATAATTGGCCGAATGTCACAACATCGATTTTTAAACATGTATTGTTAACAAAGTGAATTCCTAAGTAATGGGATGATGGTGTGGTTTATTACTGGACTACACCAATTGCCGATTAAATGGGAATTCACCAATTGTGACATACGTCAATTTGAAATAAGAGAGGAACTTCAAAGTTGAAATAAAAGGAAAAGCATTTATTAAGATTTGAAAATGCGGATGAAATCATATTTCAACCGATACATGCGATTACTTTTATTTGAGTTTGATGATTATAGAGGATCCTTACTTTCTTTGACGAAGGAGTCCTCCAAAACTTTTGAATTAGTTCCAAAACCAATGTGAAACGATTTTTGGAAATCGTTATGAGTACTTTAAACTTTTGGGTGCTTGACATGTTTTCTATTATCAACTAATTTTGTTAAAGTTCGAAATGAAATTGATTTATAAATTATAAAGAGTTTTTCCTTATTTTCGGAAAGAGATAATTTTTGGAAATTCTTTATCACCAAAGGGCAAATCTTTTCTTTACAAATTAAAACTTATTGTTTTCTATTGCAATGTGGGATTGAGAAATGCAAGTGACGATAACCAAGTGGGTTAAAGGCAATGTATTTAGCATAGAGCGAGATTCTAGTTTAGAATCTCAATTAAGATAAAGGATGTTATGTCATTTCTTTTAAGTTCACGTAGAACTCAAGGGAAATGTGTGATTAGCGCTGAACAAACTATATTTCGGAATCACAACTAATTTTTAAATCAAAGTTAACTATTCCCTGGAATATAATTTGTTGGATATTAAAGCCCCAATCCTAACATCCATTATAAGAGTCTTAACACCTGAGTCTAGATAGCAATAAGAGAGTTCAACTCGGGTCCTAAGATAGAAAGCAGTCATGTGAAACCCTAACCCAAGAAACCAAATAGGAAACCCTGAACCTCATGTGAGTGATAGACAAGCATAGATCTAGTGAGAGTCTTAAGCTTGTAGGAATAATTGAGTTCGTATCACTGCATCCATTTTTTTAAACATAATGACTCAACGTCTTACCATGTATAAAGGTGTGTGGCTGATAATGTTTTAGTTATCATATAGTGGAATAGATTGAACACTCCTGGATATTATTTCCTGTTCTGGCTGATAATTCAGATTTTTTTTTAACAAAAACCAGTTTTTACCACGTACATTCTAAAATCTGATCTTACTAAAAGCAAATACCTGCAGACATCTTATTTTTAGTTGCAGGTGTCTAAACAACTTTTTGAAATGTTCATCTTTATTATATTATAGTTAGTCACTAGTACACTAACCAGATGAATGTGAAGGACTAACTGAGTTTTGGTTTTCATTGCAGGAAATCAAGACAAAGGATGTGATGGACTACTTAGGGAGCTGATCCTTATATGACATAAGAAAAATAAGTGGATTACTGAGTTTTTCTTTCAATCATGAATCCCTTGAAACTACAATGCAATTTTCATGCTTAAGTTTTTTTGATGACATAAAAGGAACTTATTGTGAGATTCAGTTTTTATTGTCCAAATGTTCATGTATTTTGTGTTTCAAGCCTATTGAATATAGTTATAGTCAATTTAAAATTTGTATTAGTTAGTATCGTACTTTATCTATTCTTACATTTAGAATCTTGATCATTTGGACTCATGACTTTTGATCAAATGTACTCTTGGATTTCAATGGTAGTTTGTTTCTTTTATTAAATTATACCACTAACAATATTGCAAGTAAGGATAATATTCGAGCTCAATCATTTTATTTCATGAATATATTAGATAAATATAGATTAATGCAATAAGTATTATAGATATGGAAATATATAGCTTGGGTCATTTGAGTGGTTTTACTACATATGCTTTTTAATTCACATATAGCTTTTAGTCCCATAAGATTGAATCTTTTTGGTTTTATTACAAATGCTTTTAATTCACATGTAGCTTTTACAATGCTCAATGCATATGACATCAATTCAATTTTTCCTACTGCAAGTTAGTAATTATGAACGCATTGAACACATGGTATTATTATTTTCGCTGTGTTTTGCAGCCACTACATTTGTGTAGCTAGGTATCATCTCTTTTCTACTGATTCTTTATCTCTCTCTCCCTTTCCTCTATTTTTATTCTTTATATCTATTTGATGGAATTTCTCTTTGTGTTTGCTATTGGTGTGGTGACATTTTGTTAGAATGTCAATAGTCATGTATGAAATAGGAAAAGTAATTTTTAATACAGGAGAAGGAGATTCCTTAGATGTTCTATATTTCAATTAGTTTTGTATTTTTTTTTTTTCAAATTCTGAAATAAATGTTCTATATTTTGATCACATTTTGCAGAATCATGCTCTTTATTGCAAGGGTTGGGTCTCATTATTTGGGTGCTGGAAATTCATAATTTTATTTCTCTATTAGGATAATGGTAATTTTAATGTATTCAAATGTGTTAATTGTGAGAGCCTTTATGCAATGCCTACTTTTTTCGTAACTGACACTATTATTTTGTTTGAGTTAATAGTCACATAGCTAGGTCCCCGAAAGATACATGTGAATCAGTTAGGTCCCTAAAAGATTTGTGGAATCTCTTAAACCCCCAAAGATCATTTTGAAATCAGTTAGGTCTCTGAAGGATTTGTGAAATTTTTTAAACCCTCCAAAGATCAATTTGATATCATGTTAGTCCCCACACGAGGGACCTAAGGGAATCCTACGTGGCACGTTAAATGCTTTGTTGGTCCAAACGTGACACCTTCTTAACATTCCAACATGGCATTGGGGCCAACAAAACATTTAACGTGACACACGTGGGATTCCGTCATGTCCCTCCTAACAAAATTGTATGGGGGGACTAACGTGCCAAATTGATCTTTGGAGAGTTTAAGAGATTCCACAAATCTTTCAGGGCCTAACTGATTCCACGAGTATCTTTTAGGAACCTATGTGACTATTAACTCTATTTTGTTTTGTTTCTTGCATAATTTTGTGTTGGATATTTTTGTGATATGCACTATTATTGTTATTTTTTTACTAACAATTTTTACACATTATTTCTTTATCAACAATTTTTACAAACAACATTTTTACACATTATTTTTTAATACCTTATTATTACGCACTTTTCGTTATGACCCGTCCTGAGGACAGGTCTACTTACTAGTTGTTAGGAAATTGGACTATAAATCATTCATTTAGGCATACCATACAAAATCTCAATACATATTTATATTTTGACTAAGATCTTTTTTACCTGTTAAAATCATGAGAGCAGTTGTATGTGTCTGTAAAACATATAAATCTTGGCTCATTATGATATCTCTGCTACTCTTTTACACATGCATATTTCTTTGTTTTTTGTAATGTATCAAACTAGTTTATTAATTTTTTCTCCTCAACTTTGTCAACGGACTCTCTGCATTGATGAATTCAATATTGATGAATTTCCAAGTCAAAAATGGATGTAGTTTTGTTACCATTTTGGATGTAGTTTTCTTACTATTTTGGATCTAGTTAAAATATTTGATACTCTTATTTGAATTGATGTTATTTCCAGTATTTTTTTTTGGTATAATTATTTCTAGTATTTTAAATTTTAACTAAATGTGTTAAATAGACTGGATCGGATAGGATCGGACCAGTCCATTTAAGTTCAGTCTGGTCCGGTCCGGTCCGGTTTTTATACATAGAATACATCAAGATCGAACTAGACCGAACCACATTAATTTGATTGGTCCGATCTCCAATATCCATCAAAGACCGGACCGCTACACCCTTAATAGGGGTGTTTGTTTAAACTTTTTCTTTTTGAACCCCGCTATCGACTTTTTGGCTTCCATTCGTTTTTATCATGGACGAAGGTGCCCTTACTTTACCGACGATACATAGGCGGAAGATAGCTTCCGATTTTCCCAAGGCGGAAACAAATATCAATATATATATTTCTGATTCTCATAAGGCGGAAGTTATTCTGATTCTTTAAAGGTGGAACTAATTTTGTACTTCTGACTCTTTAGAAGCGGAAACATTAAAATATTTCAAAGTATCAGAAATGCCCCTCTGTGAACCTTTCACCTTCCCTCTTTTTAAAATGATAAGTCACTCTCTCTCTTATAACTCCCTCCCTCTCTCACGATCACTCACTCTCCCTCTCAAACAAACCCATCTCTCTCAAACTCCCTCTCAGATAACTCCCTCTCACTCTCGATCGTGGGTTCATTGTTGTCTTCCTCCGTCGTTGTTGTAGTCCCTTCATCTCCATTGTGAGCTCGATCCTTCATCGTTGTTGTCTAGTAAGTGATTCGGTCCCTTATATCCTATTCTTCCATTCGGTTCCCCTTTGTTCCCATTCCCCTTCTCGTTGTGTTTATTGTTGTTTGCTGCATGTTCTTGTTGCTATGTTTGTTGCTATGTTGTTGTTCATGCTCTTGTTGACCATGCTATGTTCGTGTTCTTTCTTTGTTTGTTGCTATTTACTAACTCCCTACGTGCGTGGTTTCGCCTTAATAGAGGCAGAAAATACTTTAATTGTGACTTCCGTCTTAACAAAGGTGGAAAACACTTTATTTTTCACTTCCGACTTAACAGAGGTGGAAGCATGTTTAGACCATTCCGACTTGTTAAAGGCGGGAGGGATTCCGATTCTTTAAAATCGGCAATAGTAAATAATAAAATTATTAGTATTACTAATTAGTCATTTATTTATAGTTTTGATTATTAATTATTAATTTATAATTTAGATTATTTATTTAGTTTGCGATTAATAGGTTATTATATATTAATTCGTTAGTAATTGATAATAAAATAGTAATTGTTTTTTATAGTAATTAGTAATTCTTAGTAATTGATAATAAAATAGATTATTTTTTATAGTAATTATTAAATATTTAATTTGATTAATTTGTATATTTTAATCATTTAATTTGTATTACTAATTACATAATGATCTATTTAATAGGATTACTAGTATTACTATTTTTAATTTTTAGTAGTACTAGTACCATACCCGTGCAATTTGCACGGGAATTAGTTCCAATTGTTATGTGCTAATATAAATTTAATTATTATTAAATTATGTAAGATATGATACCAAATTCGATTATATCGGACTAATCCTACATGAAGTCATGCTTATATGCCTCTCCATGAAAGGTGACTTAAGCGAAAAAAATGAACTTGAGATTTCTTAGTGTGTCCATACCCAAGTAACAATGCCAAAGTGTTGAAGCCTCATTCTTGTTAAGAGCCTATCATGAATCATTAACCAACAAATTATGCTAAGCTTGGGAACATAACAACTCACGTTCGCCCTGTCAAAACTTAACAACTCAACCCAGTCAGCACCCAACTAAACAACTAAAATCTCAAACCAGATTATAAAATACGATATTTACATTAGAAATACCACTATCCACAGATTTCTCAGGCTCACCCTGTAAAAGTCGATCCAGCAGCCTATAAAGTTAGCATTAAAATGGTCTTGTCTCGATAAAATCAATCAAGCATAAAAATATATCAAGTAGGATTGCTCACCTAAATCTTGGTTAAAGCTGCCAAGGAAGAACCAAGGGTCTCGCCCTTTAACATGATAGCAAGCAATCGGTCAAATTTCAAGCCGACAATTTTACAGATGACCCGTGAATAAGCCATAGTAACTATCGCCTCTTTTTTCTCCATGTTACAACATAGGAATGCTGAATTAACCCAACACAACCCTTAAACCTCTTCACATTCTTCCTCCCAAGTGCCCCACAAATCAAACAACATAAAGCTCCTTCTACAAAGGTTTTTTCATAATAACTCCTCAAATCAGTATCTTCTGTAAACAATTTTAAAAAGAACTTGAACTCCTCACATGCTTCGGCGTCAAAAGAATCTATTAAGTCATCTTTGTCATCGTCGTCTTCATGATCATCGTTGTCATCATCACAGTCAGAATCAGCATTACGAACTAAGAATTCGTTGCAAGCTTTAAAAGAAAAGTAGCAAAATTCTCGTGGCATTTGCAATCTTTGCCTGTCTTTGGTGTTTCTAATTGGAGTGCTATTCTCTCACCGTTAAACAAATTTCTTTAGATGAGCAGCTTCTTTGCACAAATTAGGCATTTTTCTTCTACTTGGTGATCTCATGGGCATTTTAGAGGGATATCTGACATATGTTGTGAGATTGGATTATCTTTGCTTAGTTGATGTTTTTTGTTCTCTTTTGGTTGACATTTTTTCATTTTATCTTTTCTATAATACTCAAGCTAACATCTTATTGTTGCTCGTATGGTTGCAGTTACCGTTACTCTCTTAAATTTTACGAGGTTGTTTTGGAAAGCAAATGAAGAGAATTGCAAACAAGCAGAGATAGAGAAGAAGAAAGCTGAAAAAGAGGCTGAAATGGAGAAGGCTAAGGGCATTAGCTTGACAAAGAAGAGTGCAAAAGATAGTTGACAATTGTGTTTTTCACTTCTTTGCATTGACATCATGCTCTTGCCGAAGAGCATGAAACTACCTACGGGTAGGGGGACTGCTTCGAAGACCAATTAAGAAGCCTCCCCAGTCCATCGTGACGATTATGTGAAAAATAGCATTTCAAGCTGAACTATTGAGGTGGAATAGCAAATTCCTGCCACCGTCGGACCCTTGAACACACAACAAGCTTAGGAGTTGATTCTTTGATGGTGTGCTGTTGAATCAGAATTACAAGGCCAATTGATTTTTATCATCAGAATATTCTGGAAAGTCCGAATTTAGTCGCAGGATAATGCTTACTGTGATTGCTTGCTATGCCATCTGCATCCAGTGTATATATGGAAATGATGGATCTGGTACACCTCTCACGTTGTTTAAAGAAGAAATTTGGTAGAAGAGCATATTTTGTGTGGCGCCAGAGCATATTGCTTTTTGGACTTTTAAAGCAATAAAGTCCAACACCAGAACCATGAAACCTTGTACATAGCTCTAACCCTTTTCTAGGATCCAATTCTTTGTCTTGTAACATAGAAATTAGTTTCCTTTTTGATAGATATTTTTGGTAGGTACCCTCAAGGAAATGTTGTATAGCTGTCAGCTAGGTTAAGAGAGAAATAGGTATCAGGTCATTGTATTGTAACTGTAATATAAGTGAAGAGCAGGCCAGGCTAGAAATGCTAGTTTCATTTTTCATGTGAAATACTGTATGTATGTATGCATGTGGTGAGGTGTAAAATGTTCTTGTTACATTCTGTTCTCAAAGCTCATGGAATTACCACTCGGGATTATATGTGCCCACATTTGCTAAATATAGTGAAAATTTAGAGGTATTGCAGCCATTCAATGGTTCAGTGCAATGGTCTACCTCACCAGTTACATCCTTATTTGCATGCTGAGAGTCATTTTGGAACTGTAATACCATCAATGATACCTGCTGAAATTTCATTTGGTGCAGACATTCATTACCAATTGTTTCATTTAAGGCTTTTACTGCAGCAAAATAACCAAACTTTTTCTTTCTATTTTTTTGGCCTAGCATATAAAAAGCACACTGGTAAGCAAACCACCGTGCCTTTCTCACAGGGAATTGTGGCTACGTTAACAAACAGGTGTAGTTGAGTTTGGTTTGATTTTGAACGAAAATGGCCACCTAAATCAAACTTAAATCAGTTTAGTTCCGATTGGACAAGCATAATCAAACCAAATATTAACAAGTTTAGGTCTATTTGGTCACAACAGTTATTTATTTTACATTTATTATTGAATGAACTAAAATTTAGTTTCACTTCTTGAGATTTTAAAGATCCAATAATCAACAATAAATTTGTCTCAAAAGTTGAATAAGAACCGAGTAACAATGACAATTCTTCCTCAATATTGACAGTCTTACACAAGTTAATCCTAATCTCAATTGGAGCAAATTCATGTAAGATTGAACCATGAGAAGAAAAAATTAACCACTCTTGCAGAGAGTTGAAAAAGTATTTTTTGGTTTGCCCCATGTATATTTCAGTTATGAACACCCTTGTCTTACCCCTTTTTATTTATTTTGTGAAACAATAGGATGGTAGTACTCATCCAGCTACAAAGTCCAAAAAGATAATAATTTTAAACATTAATGAGAACAAAAATCTTCATTTAAAAACAAAAATCATTTTTTCTTCTTCCTTTTCTCTCCTAAATTTCTTTTCAATTTGTTCATCTTTCTTTTCCTCACAATTACATACACTTACTCTCGACAAAGACACGGCGCCAGTCTAAGAACTCACCAAAGACACGGATTCTCTTTTCAATTGGAACATGGCAGCAAGGACAAACAGCTTTGCTCTTTCTCCCATACACTTCACTGCAACCAGCACACATAACTTGGTGTCCACACGGCAAGAAAACAATGGAAACTTGATCTTTCTTACATAGAATGCATTCTCTATCACCACTGACTTCTGTATCTGATAAACCCTCAATATTATTATATAATTCTTGAAAAAGCTGAGCAATTTTCTCTCTTTGTAGCTTTGCACCCTCAGACTCACTTGTAAGTGAGGTATTTGATTTTCGATGCAAATCTGCAGAATGAGCAGATACTTTAAGGCATGCAAGCTCCTGCTCAAGCCTTAAGAGATCATCCTTGCGACGCTGGATTTCTATCTCTATCTTCAGGCGTAAAGCCTTAAGATTTCTCCTATTGTTAGCCTCGGCAGCTTCCTTAGAACAGCGTTCAACCTCAACTAATGCCAAGGCCTCCTCCTTAGCCTTCAACTCCTCCCCCATCTTGACCTGTCATAAGTTATTATGCATATTAAATAATTCAGAAGAAATTTGTGCTCCAAAATATATATAATTCTTTTATGAAGTAACTTCAGCAAAAAGGAAACACCAAGTAAAAAACTAAGCAACAGACAGAAACGGCAATTTTTATCGCATGAGATTGGTTGGTAAGGAACCCATGTAAAGGTGTTGTATTGAGTTATATGCTAACAAATCATAGCACGTGCTAATCAAATGGACTTGAGAGCAGTTAAAAGATAGAAGATTCAGGTATGACAATGATGAATAATTAGATACTTCAATTCCAGGATTATGAATCAGAAAGCACCTAGAATGTATATAATTTAGGAATTAGGATCATCAACAACTGAAAAAGACGCAACACACAAGTTCTTCTCATAGCCACATACAAACATATATACAAATACACAAAACATGCAACACCAGATTGGAGCAATTTTTTTTTTACAAAGTGAGCAACTGTCGTGAAATTGGTGAATTTATTCAAGAAATGTGACTTCAATTTCAATTGGTTTCAAAGTACCCTGTTAGGATCAGAAGTGTCATCTATCTAGACAGAAAAAAGCCTTGCCTTACAATTATACTGAAAAACCAAAAGTGAAAAGTCAAAGAAAATGTTAGCCTATAGGCAAAACTTATAGGCAAAGTAAAAGGTTAAATGTTAGCCTACATCACAATCTATCATATCCCAAAGAATTCTCACCACCGGTCTAGTTAAACAATTTCACACAAGAGTATGTGAATTAAATAAAAATTTAATTTCCAGGCTCCTCACTACTACCAGATGAGTTACTTTTACCATATTGAGAGGCTAAGAATAACTTGCAGTGCTTTATGAGAAGCTAAACCAACACACTTTTCACAACCTCGTAAACTTAGCAAAATTCAAAGACTAAATGTATGTCAAGAAGCCAAAATTGAAAACTTTTAACAACCACATTTTATGACCTTGTGCAGCACATGATACTGCGATACATGCAGGAAACTTTCCCAAGATTAAACTTAGAAAAGATTGTGTAGTGAAATATCAAGCAGGGTAATCATAACAAATAAAACTTCGAATCACCATTGATTTCATATTCCAGCCACATCCAGTATCCACCCTTCCTGCGTACTTCTCTTTATCACAAAGCAACTTCCTTCCTGCAAATATAGAGCACAGAAATTAAAACTTAAAAACCTGAACAAAATAAGTTGTTATGATTCAAGCCAGCATATAAGAGTTTGGCCAACCACTGCATTTTCATGAAAATATGCTAGAGTTTGGCCAACTTATCTCTCTAAAACTGTTAAATAATGTATATGACCAACTACACAAAAGAAATTATAGGCAATCATATAATCGGAATGCTTATATAATGTAGGAATACAAAAGTCTAAAATTGTAGAAGGCCTGATATAAGATGTCAAAGCTTAAACAATTGTTTAAACTCATGAAACAGTAGGATAATAACAGCAAAATATATATGCCTCTCAAATTGAGGCAAGCAAATTTATATGCAATAGTAATAACAAAAGAAGCACCAATCATAATCAATCACCAAGAAAAAGAAACCCATTACAGGTCCTTAAAAAAACCCATTACAGGCTCTATACACATAAATAAATACACTAAAATAAAAAGAAAAATCAATTAACAACTATGTACTTTTATCAGGTCCTTATTGACCGTTGGGGGTCTTCTAATTTCCATTTGGGCTATATTAAGAAAATTAATCAAGAACTGAAAACAAGATTTGCACAAGAAAATTCCCTGAGTAAGGAGACCAATAACTTTTATTACTATCAGAAGAAAGATAAACAGATTCACTAGTAACTTCTACATTAAGCAAGTTCCCATTCCTTAAAAAAAAAGATTCCAAGAAAAATAGATGAGGATGAAGAAGACAAATTAAGAGAAGAATGCTGAAAGTGCCTTGGAAAACCATTTTTACGTGAATAGAAAGGAAAAACCAGTTTATCCAAACTTGTTTCATTGGATTAATTGTTATTCACATACCATTATGCACAATAAGAACCTGATATAAAACAAACAAGAACCTAAAACAGCAAAACATGCAGATTAGACCTAACTTTGTTCAGTAAGAATGCAAACAGACACATATTCCTCTTCCAATCTTTACATGTTTTAGTTAACAGAAGAGAGAAGTGAGGAACAGAAAAGGAAAAACATGATTCGCATTACCTTTTTGCCTCTTCTATACCTTCAATAAAGCTAAGTTTCTTGCACTTTGAGTGCAGATCAGTAAGAAGCCCACCAAGAAATGATTTCACCTGCTGCACTCTAACCCTGGAAAACAGGAAGAATATACAAATGGAAAAAATTATCTCAAAAAGAGGAATGAATCATATAAATACAATAGTCACTAACAAACTTGTATAGACAGGTTACCTGATTGGTACACCTCTAATCCGGCCCATATTTTATAACAGTAATGAAAACTGTTTATTTAATACTTGCGTTAGAAAAATTAAATAATCGTTAAATGTGACCATTTAGTACCTCAAGAAACTCTGCTCCAGCTTCAAGTTCAGATTCTTTCAAAGAATTCCTGCCACGGCCAGTTGTGTAGAGATTTTTAGCAACTGAAAAACTGCGCACTATTTTTTTCCTTTTGTTTTCCATTTCCTTGTTAAGCTTAAGAGGCAATGCTAATCTATTCAATCTCTTCTGATAAGCTATCACTGCCTTCACAAATTCCTGCACATATTTCATGAATTCAAATTCAAAATGTGAACTCAATCAAAGCAAAGCAATAAGTATTATCATTAACTTAGTACTCCTAATTAGAGCTTTAAGAGAAACAATTAAAAAACCTTATAAGCAAATGGTTACAGCCAAGGTTCTAAGGTCACAACCTTAATTGCAATTGCAAAGTTGCAGTTTTGATGGTCTACGCAATGTTAATGTGACCACAAATATGGTCGCATGGGCTATTTTCCTTGCAATTTCCACAAATTGAGGTGAACACCATACAACCGCAATTTAGAACCTTGGTAAAAAGAATTGCCACTAAATGCTACAGTATTAATTTGAAGGAAACAATAGTAAAACCTTATAGGCAAATGGTTACTAACAAGTAACAAGCAAGGTTCTTAATTGTGATCGCAACTGTAATTGCGATTATTAGGCGATCTTTGCAACTGTATAATGACCACAACAGTGGCCACATCAGTTATACTTTCCTGCAATTTTTCACAAATGCGATAAACACAAAAATAATTTAGAACTTTGATACCAAGTAATGTCAGTAAGTGTTCTTAATTTAAAGGAAAAAATAGTAAACATTATAAGCAAATGGACATTCCTTGATAATCAAACTCATCACAATCTGGCTTCCTCATACGCTCAGGGTGAAATTGCAATCCCATAATAAACTTACCCTCTTCTGGATTGTAAGCATCAGGATCATAAAACCCTTCAATCAAACCATCAGGAGCAAAAGCCATTGGCACAAAACGTTGTGCCAATCTCTTACCCCCTTGATGGTGATAGCTATTAACAAAAATCTCCATTTTCCCATTTTCTTCTAAAGAGTCCTTGAACCAATGATGCAAAGGGGTGTTTTCAACCACCTTCACAACATGCCTATGCCCATCATAATCATCATAGTTTATGTGCATCACTCTTTCACTTTCTGGACACTTCTTTGAAAGCTCTTTCCCTATGTTCTGGTAAAGGGTACCCCCACATGCTACATTTAGGACCTGTGACCCTCTACAGATTCCCATATAGGGAATGTTCCTTTCGAGGCAAAGCTTGGCTAGGCTCAATTCAATTGAATCTTTCTCCTTGTCAATGGATGTATCACTTACATGAAGCCTTCTGATTTCATCCATCTCCTCTTGAGAAAGACCTGCACCAAGTAAATTATATTATAAAATAAGAAACATTCATGAAGAGTCTGAATATATACACACATGTAAAATTATGATTTATTCTGGCGACTTTTTTTTTTTCCTAGTGACTATGATTCTCAACATCTAGAGCATTAACAACATCTAGCAGGAGCAGAAACTGTAAGGGATAAACAAGCATGTGCATATGAAGTAGATAAAGGAAAAGGATATTTAATGTAAAATAATCATGAAATAATCTCCATAATAATTCTTCCTCAACAACAGCATTTAAAAACAGCATTTAATTTAATATATCACCAACCTCAACCATACTATAAAAATGTATTGAATTAGGTAATATAAATTCATAAATCAAAATTGGGTCAAGCATTTTCCCAAATATATAGTAGGCAACTGACAAAAACCAAATTTCAACTCACCTGTGACTCTAGAGCAAGAATAGGTATGGTTGGTTGTAGCTCCTCCTCCCCTCCAACCTTTCTTTCATATTACTCTCCACTCAACCAAATGCTGCAGCTAACAATCAACGAAACCAAATTAAAAATAAAAATAATATGCGGTCATACATATATAGATAAAATGATCCAGGTTTAGTATAAATGAAATCAAGACAATCAACGAAATTGAGGAAAGAGTTGGCTAGTTCCTCAAAACTTGCTCGGTATTTACTCGGCCTTAGTTGATGAGCAAGCTAACAGCGAGAACACTGAGTTTGCTCGGCCTTAGTAGTCTGTAGCAAGCTAACAGCGAGAACACCGAGGCTTGCTCGGCCTTAGTTGATGAGCAAGTTAACAGCGAGAACACCGAGCTTTCTCGGCGTTTGCTCGGCCTTAGTTGATGAGCAAGCTAACAGTGAGAACACTGAGCTTGCTCGGCCTTAGTTGTCTGCAGCAAGCTGACAGCGAGAACACCGAGGCTTGCTCGGCCTTAGTTGATGAGCAAGTTAACAGCGAGAACACCGAGCTTTCTCGGCGCTTGCTCGGCCTTAGTTGATGAGCAAGCTAACAGTGAGAACACTGAGCTTGCTCGGCACTTGCTCGGCCTTAGTTGATGAGCAAGCTAACAGCGAGAACACCGAGACTTGCTCGGTATTTGTTCGGAACTTGCTCGGCCTTAGTTGGTGAGCAAGTTAACAGCGAGAACACCGAGCTTTCTCGGTACTTGCTCGGCCTTAGTTGATGAGCAAGTTAACAGGGAGAACACTGAGCTTGCTCGGCACTTGCTCGGCCTTAGCTGATGAGCAAGCTAATAGTGAGAACACTAAGCTTGCTCGGCCTTAGTTGATGAGCAAGCTAGCAGCGAGAACACCGAGACTTGCTCGGTATTTGTTCGGAATTTGCTCGAGCTTAGTTGATGAGCAAGTTAACAGCAAGAACGCCGAGCTTGCTCGGCACTTGTTCGGCCTTAGTTGATGAGCAAGCTAACAGGGAGAACACTGAGCTTGCTCGGCACTTGCTCGGCCTTAGTTGATGAGCAATCTAACAGTGAGAACAGTGAGCTTGCTCGGCATTTGCTCGCTGACATAATTAAGCCAATAAAAATTAATGGGTCAAACTATAGGGACCCCTGACATAATTAAGCCAATAAAAATTATTGTCCCCTGCACATATATAGTAAAAATAATATGAAAATGAATAAGGGTATTTCATTTCTGTATGCTTTGTAAACACCACACCATGGGCATCATCCTAAATCAAAAGTTTGAAAACAAGCAACAACTGCTACAGGTACAAACATGGCAGAGAAACAGCATCATCTCATTTATAAACCCCTTTGTATTTTATTTATATTTATTAGAGTATTTGGCAGCCCCTATCTTCAATAAGAAAATAAAACCCTTTCCTTTCTCCCTCTGACCTATTCTATCACAAGTCAACAAATATTACAGACTTTAAGTTACATTTCAAAAAGATTCAAAATGAATCTATGCAATCGCAAAAAAAAAAAAGGAATGGAGTTATGACTTATGACCCAAGAAAACCATCTGGCTCATAAATAACTTGGCTTCATTATCCTGGTTCATTAGAAATTCAAGCAGCTGCAGACATTCTAAAAAGGAAAAAAAAAACAATCACATACCAATGATGCAAATAGGTAGTAACAAACATATTAAAATTACTCGAGTTGCAAGACTCAATGTGCAAGTAAAAAAGATGTACCAGGATGTCATTATCTATGGTTTTTGGGATTCCTACAACTGCAACTTGGAGACCACGCCTTCGGAGTTCCTGAATGGATAATCAAGTTCAGTTAATAACAAATTTCAACTCAAATGCAATTAGTATCAAAGATATTAAATACTACTATTGGTTGAAGTTTCGTGCTTGAGTACTATAAATACTACTATATAGTATATATATGTGTCCTAAAAATTCACCATGATATCCGAAGGAAAAAGCCAAGGGTACATGATAAGAGGTCAGTAAGTTGACCATAAATACTACATATGTGTATAATAAAGAAAGCAAATAATCAAATAGGACCAAGATGCACAAAAAGAGATAAGGTGAAGTTGATCTAATCATGACTGGTCAAATAACAAGCAAGAAACAATGAAAAGGCAGAACCCAAAGCATTCGTAAATAATAATACACCTAGCATAATTAATGATAAAGATATTTGCCTCTGGATCATCAGGAAGTCTGAGAGGTGTAGTGTCTGTCCTAAGGAGGTCCCTGACAGATTCATTTTAGATTTTCAATGCTGAAAACTTCAAAACAAAATCCCTTTCCTTATGCTGTAAGAAATCAAAATAAGATTTGATAAAGACAAGCTATTTTATCAATCTGTTCAGATTTAATTTACCTTTTCTATGTAGCCAAAAATGTCTGCTACAGCATATTCAGTTATGGCAGCCATAATGTTTGTCTTTCCACTACTTGTTTGACCATATGCAGAAATGCTTGCTGATCAAATAGATAACCAAAGACCCAATAGGCCCAGCCAAAGAAGTTAATTTAGATGTTCCACGGATGTGAGTGCTTATGAAGGAGGTAAGGAACAGACAAAGGAAAAAGAAAAACTCACAGTTGGTGCCACTGAGAACTGAAAGTGCAACATCCTTAGCTGATTCTTCATATACCTTCCATGTTGGGCAATATGTAACAACCCGATTTTCGTAAACCAGAATAACTGACTTTCATTCGTTAAGGTTGCAAAAAATGGGGCAAATTTTTTTTTTTTTTTAAACATTGTGGAAGTGTTTGAAAACGTGATTGCGAAACCCTTGATATTCTTCAACACTCTATTCGAAAACCGAGTTGTTACTAAGACCAAAACTTATTCATGTAGTGTTCCAAAAACATTTCTCAAGAAAAATAGTTTGATTCTAATTCAAAATAGTTCTTTGCATTACGTCCAAAAAGGTCATTAAACCTTTCCCACAAGGATATATAAAAAGTAGGGCACGCTTCGGAAAGAGTCAAGTTACATCAATAGTTCATCACTTTGGTAAACCTTAAACTCCAAGCACTCACAACAGCCTAAACTAACTACACTATCCCTAAACTTTACTATTGAAATCAAGTGAGTGTAGCTCCTTCTCCTTCTTGCGTCCTCTCCTCGTTCTCGAAGATGATGCCGTCTGCGTGGTTGTTTCCTCCTTGCTATTGGACTCCAGTGCCACTCCACCTAATGCAGTAGAGTTCATCTGCTTCTCATACCGGGCCTTCTCCTCGTAACTCTGAAACCCTCGTACAGTGACTTGTCCCAAGTGAGGCTCCAGATTAGCTCCACTCAGTTGATGCTCCGGATCTGGGATCACGATCTCCGTGTAACCGGTCCATGCCCAGCCGTGTGGAGTGTGTTTCCACCCTCTTCCATATTTATTCCACATGGTGATATCCATGCAATACTCCATTCTGCCCGTTGAGATACCAGCGGCCCCGATATGCCAACGAACAGGAGAGAGTAAGCGATCCGAACGACGAATCGTCGACGGTGTGGAATTACGATAGGCAAGATAATAGGACCATACAAACATACAAGCAAACAACAATCAAGTATATTATCACCATTATTATCATTATTCTCTTTCATTATTATCATCCTTGTTATCATCTTTTCTCCTCTTTCATTTCCTTTTTACCACCATACATTTTTTTCATCCAGTCTTATCGATTCATAACCTTTTGGGATTGGGAGAAAAATTAAGGTATTATCAAGATGTTCGTTTCGTTCTCGGCTATCACTCACGTCTACATCTCCTCGGTCATCCACCCAACCTAGTCGGAAGCGAACAAGAGTACAGGACCTTTACCGTGCGGGCACGACAGCTGTCTCACAAACAATTGGTCCCAGACCAGGAGGACTCAGCCTCAAATCAATTCAATTCATTCAATTCATATATATATACATATACACATATATATATATATATATATATCAAGGCACACTGTCTCACAGTGGCAATCAAGATGCCCCACTCCAGTCCCTCTCCACTGTTCTCGAAATGCCATAGGGGTGACAGCACTATTCCGGTTCCGGGTGCAGAACTTACCACGGCATTGGGACCCAGTCCCCACCACGTCTGGCTACCACATATGGAATTCGTTCCGCCCAGAATAGTACTCAAGGCAACGTGACATTTTACCGCCCGAGCCTACCCTATTGCATTCACCACCCGAATATCCCTAATATCCGGGGTACCTTCCTCTCCACTACTTTGCACTCTCATACCTCACCGCGTTAATGTCTTTTAATGTCTTTTATCTTGTTAATAAACCTAAGGTCGGCCCATCCTTCGTGCATCCCTTCAATGAGTCCCGGCCACTAACTTGGCATAACCTTTCTCTCATCAATTCTCACCTAGCACAGAGCTGGGATCACCTCAATGAACTCACATCTCATTTCCAAATCCTTGTAATCATCTCGTTAAAAATCTTTTCTCAAAACAATCTTTCACAAACTTTCTCAAAATACCATTTTATAATCTTTCACAAAATATCATTTCATAAACTTTTTCATAAAATCCCTTCTCATAAATTTTTTTCAAAATCTAGGTTTTCCTTCTTTAAAATCTCTTTTCAAAAACTTTCTTAGAAATCTCTTTTCTCAGGTTCTAAAAATCTTTGTTCAAAACCTTTTACAAAATTTCATCTCAAAAGCTTTTCTGAAAATACTTTTTTTTATAATCTTTCTCAAAAATGTTATTTCGAGAAGACCTTCTCAAAAAATATCATTTTAAAAACTTTATCAAAAAGATTGGTTCACAAAAGTTTTCTTAAAGTTATAACCTTTCATAAAACTTTTCAAAAAGATCGTTTCATAAAACTCCTTTGAAAATATTGTTTCACAAACTTCTTCAAAAATCTCATTTCAAAAACATTTTCAAAAATTTCTTTTCACAAACCTTTTTCAAAAATTTCTTTTCACAACTCTTTACAAAAATTTCTTTTCACAAATCTTTTTCAAAAATTCCTTTTTCAAAAACCCCTTTTTCAAACAAAAACACATTTTTGGCTGAGTGCTAATGAAGGAGCAAGATCAACTCAACACTAGTCTCTTTCCAAAAAAAAACATAAACAAAGGAGCCAAGCTCCGCTCAAATCACCTCTTATTCCAACAACATTAATTTTCCCAGCTTTGGCTCGTTCTCAACATTGTCATCAATGCATTCCCCAATCTCAACTCTTTCTTTCTTTTCCAACATATACTTTATTTCCTATCATTATTTCTTTCTCAGTATGTCTTTACTTCACAGTCTTATTTATTTCTTTTCTATTTTCAGGACGTAACAGACGTCCATCAGCACATTACTCATATTAATCAACAGTATTTAGTCTCATCATGCATAATTGAATAAATAAATATAAGCATACTGTTAAAACACAAACATCACCCAACAACATTGTGGTCTTCGTCACCTTCGTATAAGTGGCCACACAATCACAAACAATTGCCACTTATACTACTGACTCCGAACCACTTAGTTCCGATCTTTGAGATGATACGGAACATCCTAATAAATCACCTAACTACCACGATGTCTTAGGAAAGCTTCTCTCTCACCTGAGGTCCAGCACTTTAATGCGTACCGTCTCCTCGAATCCTTTTTTCCGCCGGCTGCCCCAATCCCTCGTCTATATTATTCCTCGTATTAAATAAAACACACTTACGTTACTAACGTGTTTTATAAAAATCTTTTCTTAACTCGAGACACTTTCCGTTCCTTGTTGCAAGACTTAAAACACTATTGTTTTATCAAAGTAACTCCCATATTTCCTAGTACTTAAGTATTTCAAAACCATTAGAAAAACATCATGTGAAATGATTTAAATCATTTGGTTTGGTTGCTGGTCCGTTTTGGACAGCACCTTTAACATGTTCGAAAACACCGAAAAATGCACCGTTTTCAATTTGGGTTTTTCTTAAGCCAAATATCACTTGAAAACTTTACTTTAAATCACGTGAACACATTTTCAGAGTTAAGAAACAATTAGAAATAATTCTGGACAGCAAATGATTATTTTACAAAAATCATTTTGATAAAACCCCGAAAACATCGTAAAAACACTTTTTATTTCAAATACTTCTTTAACTCAAAGTTAACATTTTAAAACTCAAACTTTTGTCATAAAACAAACTTTGGACAGCCATAAACACAATTTAAAAATCTCAAATAAATCAAATGGAATTTTTCTTAAAATCAATTAATTTCAAAACCAATTACACACTCACATATTTTTCAAACATCAATTAACACATAGACAACAAGCAACACTTTCACAAATAAATATTTAAAATCAACCAAGACAACTTGATACATCATGATGCTATTTCATTTTCATAAAACAAAAACACTTAGACATGCATAAATTCACAAACCAAATTGAACTACAGATTTAAACTAAGTATATTTATTTTTCTTACTTTAAATAACTTTATTCTTTTCAAAAATCACTAGGTAAATTTAATTTTATGCAACTAATCTTTCTAAACCTATTGACACTATATGACCGAATGAAATCAGAAGGAAACAAGCCAGACATCACAAATTTAAAACACACAAATCAACTTGATTTATTTCAAGCACTTAAATTCCATTTTCTTTCTTATGCAACAAAATTATCTACTCTTTCCTTTATTCTTACCCGAATGCACATACTCACACATATATCCAGTTAAACACAAAACTTTCCTCTCAAATCAATTAGTTCATTTATTTCCTTTATTTTTAATTAAAAACCGAATATAAATTAAATATTCACAACACAATTACAAACATATTAATTTAACAATATTTCACAAAACACACTCATTGTTTTTATGTCACTTTATTGAAAAGAATCCTAGTCTATTTACTGTGCCTAGGCCGAATCCTATATTGACAAAACAAAGTTTTTAGTTTACTTTTTCAACATGCAAACATCAAAATCATACATCAAACCATGCACCCTTTTTACACAAAACTCTAAAAATATCATTTCCTTAAATCAAGTTTCATTTTAATTATGCTTTCTTAAAGTCTTTGAATCAAAAAGAAATCAACATGCAAGATCACAAAACATGAATCAAGTTGAAAATTATTTTTCCAAAAACTTGTTTCCTTGGTCTCTTTGTAAAACCGTGAGGTCCATTAGGAAAGTTAAAACCTCTTTATTCAAAAGCCACATGCATGCACCTAGATCTTGTAGATCAACTCATGAAATCAAATATGATAGCACAAATTAAAGATAAAAATCATTTCGAGTAAGAAGAAGTCAAAACCGTGATGAATGTTGAAGAAGATTAAGTCTTTTTGGTTCAAAACAACATGCATGGCTTTATAACAAAACTTTTTAAAGATTAGAGCTAGGATCAAGACATTTTTCAAAGATCACAGTGAAAATCAAAGCTTCATCAACATCAAATCAAACCAAAACATTTCAACAACTCAAATCAACTTGTAAAGGCACAAAACTTAACATGCAATGAATTAGATTAAATTAAAAAGCATCAAGGCCTACACTTTTAGGTATGGCCGAATTGAAGAGCTCTTGATTTGGTGTTTTATAAGTTCACTTATTCTTAAAAAATTCAAGATCAAAGTTTATTTCACATGCATGAGTTCAAATCATCAAAACCACCATTAAATCAACATGCAACACCAAGATCTCAACATTATTGCTAAGAAAGTTTAGATCATTCATTCATTTACCAAATAAACTCAAAAACACATTATAGTTCACGGTTTTAAGAAAGAAAGTTCAACACACAAAGAGATATACTTCAAATTTTACAAAAATCTCCAAAACTTTTAGATCTTCAAGATTCATATTGAAAAACTTTAAGATCTTTCATGAAGATCTTAACCAAGTTATAAAGTCCGTTGATTAGAAATTTACAAGTTATTTTTAGTTTTAAAAGTCTAAGATCAAGCATAAATAAAACTTAGAAAATTAACATGCAAAGAAATTTACTTAAAGCTTTACAAAATTTTCAACAAATCTTTAGATCTCTAGGATTTAGTTTGAAAACTTTAAGAGCTTCCATGAAAAACCTTAAACGAGTTATGAAGTCCGGTAGTTAGACGTTTATAAGTTTCTTTGATTCTTAAAAGTTCATGATCCAACATAAATAGGACATGCAAAGAAAGAAAAGAAATCAAAGAGAAAATCTATACTATTACAATTTTCCATGCTTATTCGAACTACCCACCAAAAAGGGTTGATCTTCTAACTTTTAAAGTCTTGGTTCTTCAAGAAAGGGTTTAGGTTTTTGGCTTGATCTCCTCCTTCTTTCTCCTTTCTTATTCACGGCCTCTCTTCTTTTTCTTTAGGTGTTGAGAGCTTGATCTTTGCTCTTAACCAATGTGTGTGGGAAATGAAGGGAAATGAAAGAATGAAAGTAAATGAATGGAAATGAACTAAGGTGTAAGTCTTATATAGGCAATTCGTACATTTCCTCTTTTGCCCTTGTAGGTTCAGCCATGGGTGTAAGTGGGAGGGGCAATTTTGGCAACTCACTTTGTTGCATGGGTGAAGGTTATCATATTCAAGGGGACAAGGTAGGATAGATTAGGGTTTTAGGGGTCACTTTAGGTCTAATGGCTAGTTGGCTAATAGTTAGGATTTAGTTACTATAATAACTTAGTTTGGTCCTAACTTAGTTCCCTCATGGTTTTAGTCTTAGTCCATAAGCTTCTTATTTTTGAATGAAATCATGGCATGCATACATATATACACACGTATCATACATAAGCACACATACATGCATTATCATATTTTTCTACTAATTAAATTTTCATTTAATCCTAAGCATATACATACATACATGCATCTTCATATTCTTTTACTAATTTAATTCCATATAACTTCAAACATTTATACACATAGCAATATCACACATACGTTCATATACATAACATCCCTCATGTATAAAAATCCTTAATTCTTTTAAAGTATAAAAATTGTAAACACATGACCATTCCCAAAACTCAATTTCTAAATTCTTAGCATTATTTCGTGAAAACCATTCCTTTTAAATCACTCATCACTTTGAAATCATAAGATAGGAAATTTATTCAAGAAAATTTTCTTTCAAAACACCTTTTCAAAAATATAATCCTTCTTTAGCATTTTAATTTAATACGAGGAATTTGCGGGGGTACTAAATACACGGTCTACAGCCAAAAAACAAAAAAGATGAATCATAAGAGGGAATTGTGTTTTGATTTTAATCCATGTCTCTGATGGAATAAAAGACAAATTTGGTCTAGGCAGAATCATTTTACTGACAAAAGCAATGGACCACTTTCAACTTCCATTTACAGACACAAACAGATATGACACAAATACTACACAAATTTGACGTTTCAAGCCTCTATCTTAAGCACACAAAATTCCAGTAACTTGTGTGATCCATATCAATGAGTATGATAAATTCCCATCATATTCTCAAGTTAATTCAGCCTTATCTTATAAATGAAAGATCATTCAAACACAAACAAAAGTAATCCAGACTGCACTGAGAGAAAGTAAGAATGAAGTTAAATTAAATTATATGAAGCTTTCTATTAGTTTATTTTTCAGTCTAAAGCACTCTACATTTTATTATAAGCATTTTATACAAACAATACCCAGTACATCTACATATGGAATTGCAAGATAAGCCTCTTCATACCAAATGAGTAGGATGTTGGATACAGGGACCTGTCAGGAGCTGGAACATTGCTCCTGTATATGATGGTAGTGTCATTAATGCATTCCAATTCTGAATCATTTCTACCAAGCTCCTTATCATTGAAAGGTCGAACACGAATAGAAACAAGAATTCTCTCTTCACTGCCAACGCAATTAAGGATTCTCCCTCACATTCAAATCATGAAAACTCACTGTACATTCAAGTTCAATTAAAAAAACAGTACCATAAATTGGACCATCAATTTCCTTCAATCTCGATAAAGCATTAATTCTTCAAAATTTCAGTAGCTGTCACACCAACCATGCCATTTCTATGTTGCATTTTCTTCCTTCCTTTTTTACCCGAAGACTGCATCAAATATCAAGCATAATGTCAGAAACACAGCACCTAGAAGATTTAATTGAAGAATATAATATTAAATCCTCCTCCTAAGCAATAGCTCATTGGTTTAAGCTTTTTTTTTCCCACAAAAACATGACATCTGATAAAATAAAATCATTTGACACTTGTGCATTTGTTTGGTTGAGCTTTTACAAAAAAAAGCAGAAGCTACAACAAAGAGTATTTTTCAGGTTCTCAAAAGATCACTTCTTAGAATCACTTTTTTTAAGCCTAAACAAACAGGTCCTAAATTGATGACCACACAATTGAATCCTTTGCCTACCACCCAAGGGAATGTACATGGCTCAGCATTATTCATAAATATAACTAATGAGAACCTCAGATTCTCCAACGGAAATCATAACCAAGACATTAAACCCTGGTGAGTTTGTATCCAAAATTAAGCAGTCTTCTTTTTTTTTTTTTTGAGAACTTCAGCAGTCTTCATATTAATTGATAGAGAAACGACATATTTAGTCAACAATGACCCTAGACATAAGAACAAAACGTCAAAACCCAAACAAACAGAATAAGGAAGAACTGTACCTTTCCATTTGAAATTGTTTTCCTGGAAGCAGCCTTGCTCATGATGCTCTTATAGTATTGTGAAAATGGAGTGCTACCATTATGGTTTTCAGCCTGGCAAATCAACCATAAATGGAGTGCTACCATTATGTTTTCCCCCACTCAATTTTCAAGCAGGAGAATTGAAGTTACCTCCCCAAGGATAATCCCCTGGTTTATAAAACATTGGAAACTGCTAACATAATGGCACTACAGTGGAATTCAAACTATAATAATAAAATTAAGGGAAACTTGTGATGAATCAAGCTAATATTTTCTTAGTTTGCGGAGACAAAAAATAATATATATAAAGGATACTCCCCAGACAATTGCTGCAGCTCTTGATCAGTAATCCTCGGCCAGTATCGAGGAAGTAACAGAGAACGAAGTTAACAACAAATATCAAGAATCTTAGAGTGGATCATTAGCATCAACAACATAACAAAACGAAGTTAAGGAAGCAAGGGGCTACCTTTTCGAACGAGGAACCGTGGCGGTGGCTCGGCGAGGATGGCTGAAGGTCAACCCGAGTCGAACCGGTGACTCAACGGTGAGGATTGCATGGTGGTTTCTGGGCTTAGTGAGATATTGACATCAACGCTAGTGTGGTGGAATCATGAGAGAGCATCGACGAAAGAAAGATCCGATCTGAATAAAAACTCTAATAAATCTAAATCACATGAAAGAAAGACAGATGAGCATCGACGAATAAAATTATGAAAGAGAATTGAGAGTAAGAGAGAGAGAGTGGACCTCACCGGTGTGAGCGAAACGTTACTGAAGATCACCGATAGAGGGTGGAGACCTCGTCGCCGGAGGTAGCAGGGCGAGGAGGAAGAGGAGGAGGGACGGAATGGGGAGTGAGACGGGGGAATGGTCGAATCCCCTCCGGCAGGGCACCGCTAATGAAGCCCACATGCCCACCTTCGCCGCCGTCACCGACCACGCCTTCATTGCCCAAAAGGGGCGACAGTGAGATGAAGGAAAGACGAAGGGGAATGCAGAGAGAGTTTTAAGGGATTGGAGTAGGAGGTTTAGTGTTTCAAGCGAGGAGGGAAGACATTTGAGGGAGGCTTCAAGCGACCTACACCAACAGGGAGCTAGCCTACTGATTCACAGTCAACTATTAAAATTGTAGCTGTAAGAGCTGCACAATATAGGGAGCTAACCTACTAATTGAGTCAGCGAGCAGAAGGCTAATCGATTGTAGGTGAAAGGACTGCATAGGCTATGAGGTAGAGTATTAGTCAACCCTCCAGGAACAAAAGTAGAAGCTGATCATCCGGTACAATAAAGCCAGTTGGACAGAAAGAATATAGAAATTGGAAGGAAAAGGGAGGAGGAAAGTAGAACGGAAGAGGTCTCTCCATGAACCATATATGCCACGTGGAAATGAACAGTAAAATTTGATGTGGAGGGGTTTTTGCATTTGTAATGTAATAGAATAGATTGGTATTATTATTATTATTATTATTATTATTATTATTATTATTATTATTATTGTTATTATGGTAATTATTAGATTAGTATTAGATGAATTGGTTAGATTAGTATAATGCTTAAAATAGTTTTCTATTAGTGTTTTATTATATATGTGTTTCTTATTAATTTAACATTTAGATTATTTATTTAGTTTGCGATTAATAGGTTATATAATGTATTTTATAGTAATTTTTTAAATATTTAAAATGATTAATTTTTATATTTTAATCGTTTAAAATAGATTGTTTTTTTAATAGTAATTTTTTAAATATTTTAATCAATTTTTTTTATTAATTTGTATATTTAATTTGATTAATTTTGAAATATTTAATGTGATTAAATTTGATTAATAGGTAATATTTAATTAATTAATATTGTTTGTAATTGTTTTTCAGGTATGGTGAGGAAAAAGAACACTAAGAGACGTGCACCACCATGTACAGTGATTACGATGTTTTGTATTACGTTATCATGATGTTTTCTATTATGTTATCATGTTAAACGATGTTATGATTTCATATTATGATGTTTTATATTATGATGTTTTCCATTATGTTATCATGTTAAACGTTGTACGATGTTATGATTTCGTATTAATTAATATTATAATGTCTTGATTAACTATTAAATGATGATTTGGAAAATGATAAATTAAAGTAATTGATAACTCAATGATTATTAAATTATTAAATAATTTTAAGTATATGATAAATCAAACTATATTAATATCCTAAATTAAAGTAATTGATAATTCATTCCACCTGCCCTAAGTCGAAATTTATTATGACTGCCCTAAGTCGAAAATAACATAAACCAGATAATATATAGTAGCAACATACATCATAAACTAGAATATTGTAAACCTGCATTCTAAGCTACCAGTGGCAACAGTCAGCTATAACCAGTAACATCATTCTAAACAACCAACAATAACAAATAGAATATTAATATATTAATTAATATTCAAAATTATCATATATGTAATGACATTACTAATTATACACATAACAATTCATGGACTAGTAAGATCAACCACATCACCAAAAGTATGTGTTTTCGGAAGTAATGGTTTGAAAGAGTTCAACCAATCTTCGAGTTTATCCGCCCATTCACATGCAGTGGGCCAAAGGGATTGATACCAATTGGATATAATGGAGGTAACGGACTGTGATCTCGCAAAATAATCGGCACCCAATGCAAATTTTGGATGTTGTCAATAGCCCATATGGAAGGACGTGGCGTCAGATTAGTTCTATATGGGAAAAAGGCCTGACACTGGCCAATACTCGCCGGTTGAGATGTTATTGAGAGAAAAGCTACATTGTACATTGAAGCAATGTCATGACCTATATCTGGTATATCCAACCACTTTGCATGTGGTACCGCACCAAAATTGCTTACATATGTATTCTCCAATACTTTATGTATCACTTGGTGCCCAATAACTCAATGTAAAGGTCTTTATACTCTTTCATCTCCTTGATCAAATCTAGGCGCACCAACATCCAACTATGTTGATCTCCATATCCATGCAAAGATATAGCCCGGAAACCACAATTCTCATCGCCATCAACATCATGTATAGACTCGATATGTTCTTGTAGTGCAATTGGGGCCAAGAACCCATGAGTTGGAATTCTTGCGGTTGATATTTGAGATGGTTGAGAAAGTGGGACTTTTGAAGTTTGAGATGGTTGAGGAAGTGGGAATTTTGTTGACTTCTCTGACTTTGACTTTGACTTGGACTTCTTCTTTGATGATTCCGCTTTGTCCATAGTATTCAACAAACTACTCACAAGGGAATCCATACTCTCCCAATGAGAAGGATAGTGTTTGGTTGACTTATCCGTCTTCGACTTCCTACCTTTCGTATTCACCTTGTCTTTAGGTGGTATCATAGTCGTGGTATCAGGATGGACAACTTCGCGAAACTTATGAAAAAGTCGTTTCTTCGTAGCTTTGTCCCCTGCGTTGAGCATCTGCAAATATTCCTCCCAAAGTGGAAATGGATCTGGATCAACCTCTTCGTATTTTGTTTTCTCAGGTTGAACTTGTCCACAATCGAACATAGATAACTTCTGCCACTGAACATGCACCACACTCAGAGGAATACACCATCCAATCTTTTTATAACCAGCAAGCTCGCAGCAATGGGGTAATAATGAGTGGCCCTGATTCGGCGATCACAATCATCATAACCAATACGTTGCACCTCTTTATTAATCAACATCAAAGCTTCTTGAGAAACCACATAGCGCAACTCCGTGTAGAAAGGTATGTTTACTTGTAATCAACCCTTGTAATGCTCTTCTGAAATGAATCCACGATGTCATGATGCTGACATGTCAGCATACATGTAGCTAAATCTCCACAGCTATCAGCCAACATCCTCTTAAATGATGCATGTGCACTCTCAGCTCTGTTTAACAAGACAAGGATAAATATGAGATGTCTGAATTAAAACAAGTATATCTATTAACGATTATTATTAGTATTTATAATTTTACCTATTCGTTGTTGTGTTACCAAAGTGTATATTCTTATGTACCCAAGCATCCACAAATTTTTCTTTGTTTTCATTGAGGTATGTCCTCTAAACATACTCCAACAATCAACCACACCCGACTTCCTTGCATTTGTTTGAAAATGTATCATGATATGCTTCATACTCCTTTATGATCTTACAGTGGATGACATTCACCCATGCTTTCATCACTTTGTCTGTTTTTTTCATGTCGCGGAAATAGTTTTAAAACATTCCCTTAACATTGCATTTCACATGAAACTGACAAAGTAGATGTGTCGACGTAGGAAAGACATCTCTAATATCTCTCACAAGAGCACCGTCAAAGTCAGTCACAATAACCTTGGGAAATTGGTGAGGGTCTGCAAACAATCCACTGAACTACTTCAATGCCTACAAGAAGCTATCATGATTCTCGGCCGACATGAAACAAAAAGCAGGGGAGAATGTTTTGCATGTTGATGTCTCAGCAACAATCTCAAGAAACGACACTGTATATCGGTTTATCTTATATATGTCATCCATTATGAGCACAAGATTGAAGTTGCGCAATAAAGCAATGTCGTCAGGATGAGCCCAAAAAATGTCCTTGACCACATCAGAACTAGGGAAAGTCGTGTGAGAATACCCATATCCTTCCCTCACAATACATAGAAACAGATGTTGCATCTGCGTACACGGGTGTCTCACATCTCTTTTGTATTAACTACGGACATTGTATATTTGTTTCATGGTTGTCACATTCCCCGGGTATCGTTCCTTCAAGGTAGTCATTATCGTCTTTGGTTTTATGCCACTCTTCGTCAGATCAACCACAAGAGCATGTTGTTCTTTAGTTAGTCTTCCAGGAAACAAATGACCAACAAATGACTCGTATTCCTTATGGTTATGGAAACCACATTTCACATTCAACACCCACCAATCACCAGAACGACTTGTCTTTGCATACAATCTAAATGAATAGTTACTTTTCTTGCTCCCAATATCATATTTAAGGACTACCTTTGAACGCTTGTAAACACCACTTTGCTCGCAAGCAAATACAACCCTTTGCCTCTTACTTTTGCCCAATCCTAAATCTGATTTCAATACTTTGAGGACAAAGCCGAGGCTATAGCCGACTCCGCGAACCCAATCAACAGCCTCATCCTGATTCTTCAACACATCATTCGTGCAAACCGAAGCGCTATAATCGGGAAACTCTATCTTCGGAACTTTTTCACCAAGAGGTTCTTCAACATCGTGTATCACATTCTCCATGTTATCAGCCATTGTATCTGCATGCAATGTTAAATCAAATAATTAATAATTCATGCAGACACATGTTACTGATGCTCTTTTCGCCTTCAACAAGTCGAAAACCATTCCGACTCAGGGTTGTCGGAAGCATTAATGGCAGCCATTAATGCTACATTAACCCAGCACCACTATTGTTAATAAAAAACATACACAACTACTTTATTTAAGGTAACTATAATCTAAAGATAACCTCAATATAACCTCAATATAACCTCTTTCAACTTAGAATTCAAAATACAACACACACACAAACAATCTTATTCAAATAAAAATCAAGGGTTTTGAAATACCTTGTGGTTAAGTATTTTCTTGTGCAAATACAATGACAAAGTGTGGACAATGTTGCTTCAAGGAATTGCTTTAGTGATGGTGCGTTGGGGAAGTGTCTCTCCCTTGTGTTTTTTTTAATGTTTGATGATGTTAGCTTCATTGAGAAGGAAACAATGAATGCGTGCTTTTATGTTTGTACATTAATGAATGGAGGGGCATTTTGTGTTGGTTTTGGCCTCAAAATCTCGAGAGGGGGGGTGAATCGAGTTTTATTAATGTATTGTAAAAACCGTTACAAAATAAAAAATTGTTTTGAGATGGAGAGATTAAGCGTTTGAAACAGATCGCGAAAATGATAGATAATAATAAACGAGTAGCACGGAAACGTAAAAATTGAAATATGCGGAAATTAAAAGAGATAGGGATAGAAAAACTTGCACCGGTGAATTTTATACTGGTTCAGCCTTCCCGTCGAAAGGCCTAGTCCAGTCCCCAAGCGACCCGCCTGAGAGTTCTTATACCAAGCAATAGAGCCGCATCCTATTACAACCAAGAGCACCCCGCACACTACTAGGAACCTCCGATCGCTAGGGGCCTCAATCACACAGCAGGGTTCCTCGCCCTACGACGTATCAAACGTCCACTAAGGGATTCTCTCCCCAACCACTAAGGTTTAGAACAATTCAATGAGAGTGATTACAACAAGTATAATGTGTTCTCAAAACACAGATTCTACAATAAGCTCTATGATAATGAAGTAGTTGTTTCTCTAGAAGTTACTCAACCAACAAGGATTTTTGTTCTTCAAAAAGTATGAACGTGAAAACCAGAAGACTTGAGAAGAAGAAGAGAGAAACGTGAATATCAGAGAAAAAGTGTGAATGAATGATCAACTGTTTGTTGGAGTGATTTTGTTTCTAAAATAGAAAACGTTTTAGAATCAAAAGGATTTAGAATAAGTAAAACAAAATCAAAATAAAATAAAATAAGATTTGAAATAAGTTTTAAAATCAAAACTAAATCAAAACGATTTACAAAATAAAATAAAGATTTGATTCTTAAAACCAAAAAAGGAAATAATTCAAATTTAAAATCATTTTCGAATTTTATAAAATAAATCAGAATCTTTTATATAAAAACAAATAAGGAAATAATCAAATGATTCTGGCACATTTTTCAATAAAACATGAAGTAATCGATTACTTTCTGAAGGTAATCGATTATTCCTTCAAAAATAAAAATTCTTAAATTCATTTGAAAACCATGTAATCGATTAGGCCAATAATAGTTAATCGATTACACCACTCATGTTCAATATATGATGCAACTCATTATAATCGATTACACTAGACAGTTAATCGATTACTGAGCCTCTGATATGCATATGATGCAACATCATGTAATCGATTACTACAGAGCTTGTAATCGATTACTAAGCCTCTGAAAAATATATGATGCAACAATTATAATCGATTACTTGAGCCAGATAATCGATTACTTCCATAAGAAAGTAACTGAATAACAAGTTTCATTTAATCGATTACAACCTCTCTGATTTTTCTATGATGCAACAAAGTTAATCGATTACTTGAGAAGATAATCGATTACTCTCTCTTGTAAGCATACAAATATACGGAGTTTTGTAACATCAAGTATTCTTACTAAGATTAATGCAGAAAACACTTATCTCATGCAAAAACACGTTTTTCTTCTTCTCTCTTTGAAATGAAAAACTTATTGGCTTTTGTAACTCTTAAAGAAATAAAAACTCCATTACCTTACAATTGATCTAAGGAGAAGGTTTCTAATCTATGCCTTGCTTGAATCTTCAATCTTGAATGACACTTGCACTTGTGAGCTTGAATTTGAGTTGGCTTGTTATCATCAAAACACTATCTTGAATTAAACTTGAAGTCCATAGAGAGTTTGAAGCATGTCTTCCAACTAGCTTGACTTCCAACATTTTGGGCATTCTAACAAATTATTAATGTTTCCGCTTGTAAGAAGTTGGAATATTCAATTTTATTTCCAACTTTAATAAAACGGAAGTTGTTCCGACGTACATAATTCGGAAAGATTGATATTTTTGTTTCCAACTATTCAAAGGCGGAATGTTAATTCCGACGTCTTAGAGGTGGAAGTTATAATTAGCTGAAGGGCATAATAGTCCATTAAAAAGCGAAATGAGGGCCAAAAAGTCGATAGCGAGGTTCAAAAAGAAAAGGTCGTTTGTTTTTTATTAAGATTATGTTTTTAGCTTTTTTTCTTCAAAAATATCATAATTTAATGTGTTTTGTTGCAAATAAAAATTATTATTTTAGATTTTATTCTTGGATAAATGATAAAAATCTATCGTCTCTTCCTCGTAGGTGTTGTAGATTATTTTGGTATGATTATTTTTTTATACCTATGTAATTTTTCTATTCTACTATACCCTTGTCACTTCAAGTCTTCAACATTATTAACTATCATACCCTCTTACCACTCATACCTTTTTTTTTCATAATTTACTTAGTAAAAATAATATTCTTTACGCTATCTAAACAAAACAGATTAGCTTAAATTTATTTTTTAGCTAAGAAACCCAAACATAAACAAATTATAATCTTACCAGATTATAATCATAGATAAAAATAAGGCCTATTCATGTTTTTGTTCCCTAAAAGTTCAGCGTGTTTTGGTTTTAGTCCTTAAAAGTTATTTTGACCTTAATTAGTCCTTAAATTTTCAAATGTTTTGGTTTTGATACCCTCCATTAAAAAAATAGGCTAGCCTGTAAGAAGTCTCTTAATGGACATTTGTTAAAGCCGGTTCCTTGCTGAACCAGTCTCTTAATGGACATTTGTTAAAACTAGATTGGTTACTTTGTATAACCAGTCTGAAAATATATTAAATAAATGGAACCAATCTCTTTTTTGCTCTTTTGTTCAAATCAGACTGGTTCCGCACGGAACCAGTCTCATACACTAGTACAATCAGACTGGTTCCGCACGGAACCGGTCTAAACACTATATCTCATACATGATACACTAGTACAAAATATAGTGTTTAGACCGGTTCCGTGCTGAACCGGTCTGGTTTACGGAATTTAAAAAAAAAAAAGAAAACAACAAAATCGGTCTTCTTCTTCTTCCGTTCTTCGCGTTTCTTCTTCTTCTTCTTTCCCTGTCAGCCCCGCTAGGGTTCCCTCTTACTCTTCCTCTTCATCTTCTCCATGGTGACCTCTTCCCAACTCCATTCACAGCCACCGCTAGGGTTCATGGCTGCAATACCGTTCCTCTTCTCACTACACTGTTAGCTCTTCCTCTCACTCCGTCGCTCACACCTCCTCTCACTCCGTCGCTCGCTCGATTCTCGGATCAACAGAATCGTCGGTGAGTAATTTTTTCAATGGAAGGCGACGAAGAGGTTCTTCCACCCGCCACCTCTGCTTCCTCATCGCCACCAGTGCCACCTGATCTCGATCCCCTTGCTCCTCCTCCCCTGGACGATGTCGCTGACCCCGATATCCATGCTCTGACTATGATTTCAGACGAAGAACACGATCTTCTTGATGAAGTTGAGAACGATCTCGAGCATGACCATGAAGAAGAGGAGCAACAGGATCATGATCACGCGGCTGAGACCAGTGGTGTCTCATTAGATGGTCTCAAGCTCAAGATCATTAAGCAGGCAAGCGTGATTTCTTTCTTTCAACTATGATTGAGCATCATTTATTATTTTTTTTGAAAAAAAGCTAAGATTATGATGTCATATTCATACTTTAAAACGTTGAATTTGTGTTTTCACATATACTTAGGTTTTTCGATTGAGTTTGTATATTCCTATATTGATTTTGCAGGTGGAGTATTATTTCAGCGACGAAAACTTGCCTACTAATAAGTATCTTTTGGGTTTCATCAAGAGGAACAAGGAAGGTTTCGGTAAGTGATATTCTTTTTCTTTTTTGGAGTAATATTATATTATGTCTATATTGAATTATTTATTGTTGTATCTGTTTTATTGGTATTGTTGTAAGGCTAAAAGAGTGAGGAAAAGAGGAAGACTGAGAATATTGACTCAAGACAAAATGTGCTGCTATAGCATGAAGAATGCTTAAATTTAGTTTAGAAAACAGAACGCGTGCAAATCCACTGTGATTGTGTTTAAAGTGATTTTTTTACCTAAGTGGGGTAGTTTTACAAACAATTTATGAAAAAAAGGTAGGTTAAAAACTATTTACATAGAACCGGGTAGTCAACGAAACTATTTACGCAAATGGGGCAGTCAAAGTCAAAAAAAAAAGTCTAAGAAGTCATCCCAAATGACTTAACCCAGGTGACACGTGGCGGCCTCCCATTGGTCCGCCAGATTTTTTGGATAAAAAGTAAAAAAAAAAAGAAAGAAGCGTAGCGTCAGCCGCAGTGACGCAACCACCGGGTTGCGCCACGTGGCGCGCTGCCTCCCCCTGTCCCCCACGCCCCAGCCTTCCTCTCCCACTCCCCACCTACCCACTCCCCTTCCCAATATATAATAACTACTACCCCCATATAACCACCCAATCCCACTCTATATTTCCCCCGACATACTCGGTACTTCAACCCAATATATTTTTCCCCAACAATAACTTCCACAGCTTCTATAAATTGGTACTTCCTCAACCTAATAAAGATAAGACATAGATTTTAATTTTTTTAATATTTTATAATTTATTTACATAATTATTTTATGTATTTTTATATTTATGTGTACACCTCTATTTTATTTTTTGGCACAATATTTTTTATTATTGTTTAGGTAATTATTATGCACTTAGTTTTATTTTTTATGTTTAGCTATTAGTTAGATTTTAAATTTTTTATTTTTATGTAAGAGTGCATTTCCATACTACCTCCTTCTAAAAATTTATAGTCCGTCTTTCATTCAATTATATTCCTACAGTCAACCTTATTTCTTAACGCTGTATCACAGAGTCTTGAGGTAAGTTTTACGATTCTTCGAAATTTTATTTTGTTATAACTTTTATTGCATTAGTACATAGAAATTATTAGTTAGAATTTTTATTTATTAATTATTTGAGATTAGATTTTTTTATTAGTTAGACTTTATATCTATTTTAAAGTTATATTTTTATTAGTTTAGTTATTAGTAAGATTTAGAAAAGTTTTATTAGTTAGATTTATTTTGTTTAGGTATTTGTTATATTTTTTATTTATTTATTAGTTTTATTCTCTTATGTTTAGGTTCTATTATGTTGTAGTTAGATTTTCAATATTTTTACTAGTAGAATTAATTTTTTATGTTAGGTATTTTTTATGTTTTTCATATATATAATAGTTGACTTCGTTTTTTTTCTTCTAAATAGATTTTTATTATCTATTTAGAAGCTATATTTTTATTAGTTTAGTTATTAGTAAGATTTAGAAAAGTTTTATTAGTTAGTATTATTTTGTTTATGTATTTGATATAACCATTATTTATTTATTTATTTGATATATGTATTTTATAGCGTTATTTCTATTAGTTGGAGTTAAATTTATTATTAGTTAGATTTTTATCTATTTAGAAGTTATATTTTTTTTTTTGATAGTTGGAGTTAGGTTTATTTATTTATTAGTTAGATTTTTTATATATTTATTAGTTAGATTAGTTATATTTTTATAGTTATTTGTGTTTAAGGTAATATTTTAGTTCATTACTGAAGGTAATATTATAATTTTTATTTCCTGTTTTTTATAATTTTGTGCTTTTATTTTTTTATATATGTGTAATTCCTCTATATATATGTGTAG
The DNA here is from genome assembly GCA_037953625.1 of Crotalaria pallida. Lineage (NCBI taxonomy): Eukaryota > Viridiplantae > Streptophyta > Magnoliopsida > Fabales > Fabaceae > Crotalaria > Crotalaria pallida. Next base: position 35,482,132 of record CM075653.1, read on the forward strand.
TTTATGTAATATTTTATAATTTTTTTAATAAATTTAATTTATTTTTTTCTTAATTTGTGATTTTACATGTTTTTTTTATATTAAGCTATTGCAATATTTTAGTTTATTATTTTAGTTATTTATTAATTATTGAAATATTTCACAATAATTATTAATTTTTTACATGTAGAACAGGTATAGGTAAAATCTTGGATTTCATTTATTATAATGGGAGATATTACGAACGACCTGAAGGCACAACGTTTGAAGGAGAAAAAAAAGGGATACAAATTCAACGTGGTATCACTTATGAGCAGTTAAAGATGAATATAAGCGAAAAAATTAGGCTTGGACAAAATCAATACATTTCAAAGTTAATAAGCAGACTTTTAGTGCAAGAAAACCCGTGCAAATATGTTGAATATGTGATCTATGATGATAGTGACATACATTGTGCCATTGATTATTTTGAGGGGTCAAATATGAGAGTCATTGATATATATGTTGAATTAGACGTTACGGGTAGTTCCACTGCCCTGACAAAAACAAGAGCAAATGAAATGGAGAATAATTCTTCAGAGAGTGATGATGAAGAGCGGGGTCGAGATATGGATGACGATATCACAGAAGATGAAGATGAGGCTCAATTTACATATGTCAATTCGTCTGACTCCGAAGAGGAAGGAGCAATTAGTATTTCTTTTCCTTCACAGTCGACACCAGTTATGCCAAATTTTCATGGATGTCCAAACCCTGAAATTGCCGGTTTGTGGTTATAAAGAATAATATTTATTTTAATATTATTTGGTTAGTAAGTAATTAAAATTTTCTAATGTTATTTTATTTTTGGTTTTGATTACAGATCTAGATTATGCTCCATTCCCACTGCATACTCCTCATTCAAGTTACATTAATTGGGACCATCCAGATCAAGAAATTGATGGTAGAGGGCTTGATGTATCAGAATCTTCTTTCCAGGGGGGTGATGGATTTTATGTTGGTCTAAGATTCAATAGCAAAGAAGCAGTTTTAATGGCTATAAAGCAGTATTCGATGAAGACTCATCAAAGTTATACCACTGTTGAATCAAAACCGACGAAAATCTATTTGAAATGCCCAAAACATGCAGATGGTTGTCAGTGGAGAATGAGAGCTATTTTACCCAAAAACGAGGACGAATGGGTAGTGAAGACGTGGGGCGGCCCACACACTTGTGTGAACACATTGTTGTCACAAGATCACAAAAAGTTGGACTCTAACGTTATAGCATTGTTTATTCATGGTAAGACATTTAAAAACGTTCCTGTTTTGATATGATTGATGACATTTTGAAAAAAAAATTTAAATTTAAAATCGTTTCAGATTTGATTTGCGCGGCACCATCTACTCCTATCAAGGCTATCCAAGCAATAATCAACACTCAATATAATTTTCGAATATCATATCGAAAAGCTTGGCTAGCAAAACAAAAGGCAATTGAAAAATTTCATGGAGACTGGGATTTTTCTTACGCTATGTTACCGGCTTGGATGGAGAACATGCTTCTTTATGCTCCTGGTGCTTATTATCAGATTCTGGAAAGAGATGCTTATCCCGGATCCGGAGAATTTGCATCATTTCGGATATTTGAAAGACTATTCTGGACATATAAGCAATGTCGTGATGCCTTTGACTATTGCAAGCCAATTATTCAAGTGGATGGTACTCATTTGTATGGAAAGTATCGCGGTGTGCTTTTAATTGCAACAAGCCAGGACGGAAACGATCAAGTGTTACCGCTTGCATTTGCGATTGTCGAAGGGGAGACGACGTCTGCTTGGGAATGGTTTTTAGCACACATACGTGAGCATGTTACCAATAAGTAGGGTTTGTGTTTGATTTCTGACAGCCATCGGAGTATATTATCAGCTGTTCGTAATGAAGTTCTCGGTTGGCAGGCTCCATGGGGGTATCACAAGTTTTGCATAAGGCATATAGGAAGCAACTTCAATACCAAATTCAAGAATGAGAAATTGAAGCACTTATTGAAGAGTGCAGGTACCCATTATTCTTTAGTGACAGTATATCAGGATTTTTTAATTTATTTTTTAACCTTGTATTGTATCATATCACATTTGTGTAAGCGATACAGGTTATGCTACTGACCAAGTTACCATGGAAAGGAAGTTAAACAGACTCCGTAGCAAAAGTGAAGAAATTAAAAAATGGGTCGACGACATACCAAAAGAGCAATGGCTACTAGCATGTGATGAAAATGGGCGAAGATATGGACACATGACAACAAACTTATCAGAATGTGTCAACAAGCTTTTAAAGGATGCTCGTAGTTTACCAATTACATCATTGGTGAAATGGATGTATAATCGATTGGTTGAATACTTTGTTGAAAGGGGTTCCAAATCGAGGGCCCAATATGCATCCGGTCAAAGGTATACCATCGAATTAAACAAAGCCATTGATGAATCTTGTAAAGAAGCTAGTAGTCATCTAGTTCGACAGTATAACATTGCTAAGACAAGGTTTCAGGTGGAGGTTCCATTCAATACAATTAAGCAAACGGGTGGCCGATCGTTTTGTGTGGATTTGGAAAGGCAAGTTTGTGAGTGTGGAAGATTTCAACTTTTCCATTATCCATGCTCTCATGTTATTGCTGCATGTGCATCAGTGAGACTTGATTTTTATCAATATGTGGATGATGTGTACAAATTAACTACTATGATTCAGGCGTATTCCACCAGAATGGTACCCAATCCAGAATGAGCATCAAGTTGCATCAATGCATGTTGTTCCATGGATGTTAATGCCTGATCCCAAAATGCATAGAAAAAAGGGTCGTCCAAAATCAACCCGCATGAGGAATGAAATGGATTGGAAGCAGTCTCAACCTCCACAGAGTTGTGGGCTTTGCAATCAGGTTGGCCATAACAGGCGTCGATGCCCTCACTTAGCAAGTGGATCTGGTTCACATCAAACTGATGATGAGTATGATGCAGCAAATCTGTAGTGTAACTCAATAATTTGTAGTGTAACTCAATAATAATATACCACTAAGTCATCTTCTGCATTATATATTCTTGGTTGATTAATTATGTGTAGATAAGTGGAAAATAGAAATTCAAACTCTTGGGAAAACTCACATGGTACAACAACCATGAACATTCATAAAAATAGGGGACACGTGATGGTCACATAGATTCATCCAGTCAATTGAATTTTCAGTGCCCCTGGCCATAGTCTTTAAGCAAACAGCCAACAAATTGAGCAGGGGTAACAACCTCATTAAGCATAGACTTCACAGCTCCCACAAGAGTGCGTGTCAAATCCAGCAGCACCTCAGCTGATGGAACCAGCTCTCTTGGCCTTTGAACTGAAAATCACTAAATTACTAAATGAGTTTTCATACAATATAGTTTTGGAACGCTATAAAATAAGAGATTCAAGCAACGTTTGATTCTCTTATTGTTTGTAGGGTTCAAACGTAATGTATGAAACACTCCCATTAAGTGATTTAGTGATTATCATTTAGAAAGCCAAGAGAGCTGGTTGCAGATGCTGAGGCGCTGCTGGATTTGACACGCACTCTTGTGGGAGCTGTGAAGTCTATGCTTAATGAGGCTGTTACCCCTGCTCAATTTGTTGGCTGTTTGCTTAAAGACTATGGCCAGGGGCACTGAAAAATTCAATTGACTGGATGAATCTACGGGACCATCACGTGTCCCCTATTTTTATGAATGTTCATGGTTGTTGTACCATGTGAGTTTTCCCAAGAGTTAGAATTTCTATTTTCCACTTATCTACCCATAAATAATCAAATAGCTCATGTTATAGAAAAAAACTCATGTTATAGAAAAAAACTCATGTTAAAGAAAAAAATATCATGTTCCGCATCGCCAATGTTGATCTCTAGCCCCACGATGTGGATTTCTCCTAACTTCTACATTGACATCTTGGGAAGTTGATTCATCAAATAACTGTGTATTAAGATCGATTCCTGGTGCACTTGATTCAGCTATGTCATAAAAATCAATGTTAGGAGATACCACATTATGCTCCCAGCGTCCCGGTGCAGATGGAGTGCTTGTAACAAGATCATATGGGGACGGTGTATTGAATCCTTGCATTTGAGCCATGGGTGCATATCCATAAGATTGAGGCGATGGCATATATCCCTGAGGCAAGGGTGAAGGGATGTATCCTTCCTGACTTGGCGATGGTTGCCCACGAGCACTACCTGGAAGACGTGGATAGAAATAGGTCGGATACGGTGCCTGGGACGTATAATATGGATATGGTTGTGGCACATAATACATCCCCGGTTGGCGATCCTCTGGAATTTGTTGTCGGTGCTCAACCGCTTCTTCACATCTTCTTCTGCGTCCTAAACCACCACGTTCACGAGAAGTCATTGGGACTACATCATCCGCATTGATGGGAGGCGGAATATTCGATGCGGCTGGAGACTCTTGGATCGATTCATGGATGCGATCCAGCGCATTCAACGAAGCCAACATATGATTAGTCTCTAAATTTATTTCTGCAAAATGTTCCACAAGATCATCCGGTATGTCTTCCCTATATCCTTCTGGAGAAGTCATGTAATTGACCCTTTCAATTGAATCTGCCTGTACCAGATAATAAATAACTTATGAAATGAATAAATTATTTGACTAAATATAGCGTCATTTTTATGATTAAAAATAATAAATAAAGGACAATATGTTTACCAAGTGCCCTTGATTAGCTCCATGCACGGTCATCCAACGTCTTGTATGACGTAGATACCACATCATATATTCTGATTGTCTGCCCAGACGATGATTCGTTCGATCATTCCATTGAATATACTGATCTCTGATATGCCACATGTCGATCAAAGGGCGTAAAGAATTTTCCCAATTCCTTCCTTGTTTTCCTTTGAGCGTCAAGTCATGAATTTGTTGAGGCTGCGATGGTGGATTGGGGATGGGTTGACCCATACCAAATTGTCGCATCACACGATCTGGTTGATGCCACTCCACAATATTGTAACATATCAGTGGACATACAGATCTCCAGGTGTCTGCGTTTTCAAACGCTACACCAGGTACAGTCATCAAGACATCTGGCGTGTATGGATCCCACACAATCTGCAGATAATATACAATAATATATTATATAAATGTACTTACAAAGAATAAGGGTTAAGAGACTAAAAAGAAATAATAACAATATTATATTACATAAATACACTTACATCACTTTGTCTGAAATTATCAAATTTTGACCTGTACCAACTCAAGGGGTGAGAAGGTCTAGCATAATTCTTACCGTGCACCCACCTTAAAAAAAATTTAAATATATCAATAATAAATTTAATAATAATACTAATAACATGTATTATGACATCGATTCAAAATAAATAACATGTACTTACCTTGTACCATATGTTCTGCTAAAGTGTTCTACCACCTGAGGCTCATTCTCATTTTCATCTGTTTCTATTATTGTTGGTGCTATGGAAGGAAATCTCACCCAAGCCCACATTTGGATTAAGGGAACAAAACCACAGATATCTTTTCTGTCATAGTCAGTGGATAAGCATAACTCACGATATAAATAGCTAACCACAGCTGATCCCCAACTAAAGTTCTTTGTTTGTGAGAGGTCTTGCAATAGAAAAAGATACCTCAACGGTACAAAACTTCCAGAATGGTTTGTGAACATTACCCCTCCAATCAATCTTAATATGAAGGCTCGGGTAAATGTTTCAATCACATACGGATCGTCATCAAAACCATTAGGCAAATACCCAAAATTCTCCTCCAACCAGCTCATCCTCAGTCCGCTGCCAGACAAAGCATTTTGTGGTGGGCGTATGCCTAATAGCTGCTCAACAAGTGTTGGTCAGTCATCATGATGCGTAGGATCAATCACCGGTTCTCCATCCACAGAAATACCAAGCAATACGGCAACATCCTGTAGCGTTATCGTGCATTCTCCAAACGGCATGTGAAACGTGTGTGTTTCAGGCTGCCACCGCTCTACTAGTGCAGAAATGAGCTTATGATCAACTGGGAATAACATCAATTCCGCAACCCAATAAAATCCGATACTCCTTAACTTATCTTTCAAAGCCTCGGGAATTTCATCAACTCCATGATGAAACTGTTGTGCACGCCTGCATCGTAAAACACGATCAGGGCTACCATTCCACACATGTTGGGAGACGTGTTTATGTTGCAAGTATAGAACGGATTCGTCTTCTGGACCAGGGTTAATCGCACGTCCTGAGGAAGATGAACTTGATGCCATCACTATCTGCATAACATTAACACATTTAATTAATAACAATTGTAATAAATTTAGAAATATTTCAGTAACGAATGAAAATAATAAAAAATTATTCATTGAACTAATAAAAAAATAAAGCTAAAATTACCTAAACATAAAAATCAAAACAAATATATAAATAAAAAAACACTAACTAATACCTAAACATAAAAATATAACTAATAAATAAATAAATAATCTAACTACTAAATAAATAAAAAATATCAAACTAATACCTACACATAAATAATCTCACTAAAACCATAAAGGTAAAAACAAAGTAATACCTAAATAAATTCACAATAATACCTAAACATTAATAAGTGCATAAAAAATCTAACTACTAAATAAATAAAAAAACACTAACTAATACCTAAACATAAAAAATCAAACTAATAAATTAATACAAAATATCTAACTATTATCTAAACATAAAAAAATTAACTATTAAATAAATAAAAATTCAAACTAATACTTAAACATTAAATTTCAAAAAATTGTATAAATAAAAAAAATTAACTAAGTAATATACATGAAATAAAGTAATACATAAATAAAAAATTATACTAATGCCTAAACATTAATAAGTGCATAAAAAATCTAACTAATAAATAAATAAAAAAATCTAAGTAGTAAATAAATACAAAATCTAACTAATAACATAAATACATATTACCTAAACATCAATATCAAACTAATAAATAGTAAATAAATCTAACTAATAAATAAATATCAAAGTATTACCTAAACATTACAAAAATCAAACTAATCACCTAATAAATACATTAAAAAAACCTAACAACACATAAATAAAAAATCTAAATCATAAATACATAAAAAACTATAACTACCTAATATATCAAAAATCTAACTAAAAAATTTACGTAATGAATAAATAAAAAATATAAAATCTAATTGTTAAATAGATAAAAAAATCTAACTATAAATACATAAATAATTCTAACTAACTAATAAATCAAAAATCTAACTAAAAATTCTAAGTAATAAATATATAAAAAAAATTCTAACTAATAAATAAAAATAAAATCTAAATAATACATACATAAAAAAAATCTAACTAATAAATAAATTAAAATTTAACCTCGGAAAATATATTAAAGATTAGTGTAGAACAATTAATGATAATTGACAAGAAAATAAATATTCTTACAAAATATGCTGAAGTAGGAATGGATTGTGAATGTTGGAATGTGATAAGAAAAATACACCGAGCGAAATTGCACCGGAACGTGTGAAGAGAAAATATACTGAGGGAGGGAGTATGTGCAAATACACTGAGGGAAGAAATTTGAGAACGGAAGTTTGGGGTGAAACAACTTTGTGGTTTGGTTGGTTGATATATATAGAGAAAAAGAGATAGGATAAGGGGGGGCTTTTTTATCGGATAATGGGGTGGGCTGGGGGGATTGGGTAAAAATCCGGTGGGTAATCCGGTGTTGGGGCGTGGGGGACAGGGGGAGGCAGCGCGCCACGTGGCGCAACCCGGTGGTTGCGTCACTGCGGGTGACGCTACGCGTTGCGTCAAGCGCAGTGACGCAACCACCGGGTTGCGCCACGTGGCGCGCTGTCGGTTCGCTTTTTTTTTTTTTACTTTTTATCCAAAAAATCTGGCGGACCAATGGGAGGCCGCCACGTGTCACCTGGGTTAAGTCATTTGGGATGACTTCTTAGACTTTTTTTTTTTTTACTTTGACTGCCCCATTTGCGTAAATAGTTTCGTTGACTACCCGGTTCTATGTAAATAGTTTTTAAACTACCCTTTTTTCGTAAATTGTTTGTAAAACTACCCATATCTCAGTTATGCAATATGATAATTTTCTGTAACTTATATTGTTTGATTAAATTTAACATAATAAAGATTTAACTTATGCCAATAGTTCTTGTATTTGCAAGTTTCAAATAGAGGATTTTTGTTTTGATATTTAACATAGAAAAGAGTATATGAGTTTTGGCCTTGCTTGAGTTCACCACTAGTCAAACAATTGAAGAACGTGTTCTGATAATCTTTTTTTAAATTTAGAATGGAATGAGAGTGAGATGAGAGCTGTTTTTGCACTATTTTCTGTTTAAAGTATCTAAAGGATACATTTTGATAATCTTCTATGACCGTTAATTACATAGTATAAAACTTTAAATTATGCGAATAGTTCACTTGTTTGTAAACTTAAACACTGTATTTTCTCAATTTAACTTTTGTTTTGTTGCGGAGTGATTATGCAGGCTGAGGGACTCGTTGTTGAGTTGACATTGTCATCTTGTTATGATTATGTTGAGGAGTCCTGTGAGTTTTTGTTAAAGCACCTTGGCTTACGAGGTATTAAGAATTATTGATAGAAGTGTCTCTAACCTGTTAAAATTATTGTTGGAAGGATAAACTTGAAATTGATTATCATGGAAATTTCTTGCTAGCAGCAACAGAATAGCCAGGTTCTTACCCTGTTTTACTTATGTCTTACATGAGAAACCTTTTTTAAACTATCATACTTTGTCTCTGAAGTGCTTTCAAGCGCTGCTACTCATGTCAGAATGACTTTTTATCCTCTTTATTTGTTGTTGAATCATGAACAAGGGAAAAATCTAGTTCTTGTGGGTTCATTGTGTCCTAATGTGCATATGTTCATAAAATTGTATTTGATTTTCCTGCTCTTTTTTTTTTCAGACTGAAAATATTGATTTTGTCTAGTTCATTACCTGAATTAAACTAGAAGTTTCCGTCGGTTTTTGTTCACCAAATATCTCTATTAACATATTTTTTTTATAAGAAAATATCTCTATTAACATATTTGGTCATTGGTATCATTTTCATGTTCAGAATTTAATTAATAGCATGGGAGAACCAGGTTTATTTTCTATCAACTCACTACTTTGCTTCACTATTGTTGTTATACATAAATTGGTGTGTTGAGTGCTGCTGACTCTGTAATCCTATTTCCATGCTAATTGTGAAATCAGTTGCAGAGTCATGCAGGCCTCTTCAACCTCTGTATAGTTGTGCTCATTACCGTCAACCTCTGTATATTATTTGAGTATTGACCACACAAATTAATTTGGGAGTAGAATCCTCAAGTTTATGCTAAAATCCATCTTGGAAAGGACAAAAATTTAACATGCTCTATTATCCAACAATTTATCTCTTCTCTTCCTCGGGATTTTAATGTATTTGCAATCTGATATATATTGCCTTAATAATACAGGTTTCCCTATGTGTGAAACGTCTTGTGTACACAAATGAAAATGGAGAAATTGTCAAGGGTGACTGCTCAAATTTCTTGTGTAAGAATGAATAGCTTCCCTGATCCAAAAAAAAAATGAATAGCTTTAGTTTTTATATAATGTATTCTAAAAGAAATTCATCTATATTTCTCATGAGATATCTATTCACAAGAATGCTATGTTGTTTTCATACAACCATCTGCCTTTTATCACTTATGGTCCTCTTTATTTAGGTGACTTGAAGCCAGGATCTGAAGTAAAGATTACTGGACCTGTTGGTAAAGAAATGATTATGCCAAAAGATCCTAATGCCACCATCATCATGGTACATTAACTGATGGCCTTCATCTTAATTGAAAAAGGAATACTTGATCCTTTTGTGTAGTGATGATTGAAGTTTTGATTTCCATCACTTGATCCTTAGTCAGTGCTATTTTATTAGTCAAATTATATAATGGGAGAACAATAAACTCTATCTTGTTAATGATGGTCGTTGCAGTTATGATGTTGTTTTGTGTTGTGTAGATATAGCAGCAAAAATAGGTCAAAGAGATATTTCTGATTTGACTCCAACTGCTATTTCAATTGAGGCCTTCATGAATTTCTATTTGTTTGATCTTGCTCTTCTAACTCCATTTCTATTTGTTTGATCTTGGCCCACTGAAATATTCTTAGGCACTGTAGTTGAATTTAGATTCTGTCTGTGATGCTTGTCTATTTTATATGCCTATGTTTTTTTGTATTCGGTATGACGCAAAATATGTTTTTTTCTTTAAAACAAATATGTTGAATTTTGTGCATAATTTGTTTTGGATAATTTATATAGAAAATTAGCTTTTTTTTCATAAGTTTTGTTTTTAATATTTTGGTTATGAGCTGTTGTGAATCCAACATAATTAATATAGACAAGAAGCACGACTTACGTTTGTAGATCTTTTCTCAATCCACTGGTGAAATTACTTAAGTTCTACTATAAATTCATGCTTGAAATAGAACTTTACCAAAGTATTAACTTCAAGTTCTTACTAGTAGAACATGACATAGTTTTAAATGCATCTTGAAGTTAATACTTTAAAGTTTAAAGGCAGATCATGTTATGAGGCATAAGTTTTGAAGACTTGGTGATACTTTTCAATCTACAGTTGAAGTAAACAATGGAGAAAATCCAACTAAGAGACCTGAAGGAGTTAGATTTGTTATACATGTTCAACTTACATGTATAACATCCATTTTGGAGCTCTGAGTAGTGGATTGACTAAGTTTTTATTTTGCTGCAGTTGTTACGATTTTTTGCTATTGTGTTTACTGTTTCTTCTGGTATAATTTGGTTCCTACTGTCATAAGAGAAGGCCTGTTTTGATTAGGTGCACAGGGGCTGGTGTTGCTAGGTCTCACGGTTTTGGGTTCTGCAGTTTATTGTCATATTTATTTGCAGTTTTCATGGGCCAATTACAGGTGTGTTTGGATTTGTCTCATTTCTGTTAGATATACCACATTAATATTCATATGATTTTATTTTGGCTATAAAGTTATGTTTCTTTGATTTTATGCTATTTGTTGTTTGATTCTTTTTGCAGCTATGCTTCTATATATTCTTGATAGATTGCTAGGCCTAGGAAGGCAGGATGTGATGGAGAAGATAGAAGAAAGCATTTTTGATTCAGGAGGGAGAGAATTTTCATCTTATTTCTTTCTTAGAATTACTTCTTATCTTGCATAGTAGTGGACAAGCTCTGTATTCTTAATGTACAGTAGTGGGCGTTTTGTTTCACTGTGCATAGTGTTGTATATATATACTTTATTATAATATAATTTTAGCATCTAGTTATGTCTCCATTATTATTATTTATTAGTGTTATCATTCATATGTTTTTTTAATTGAGACTGGTTCAAAACACTAAACGAGACTGATTCATATTTTAAACGAGACTGGTTAAAAATACTAAACGAGACTGGTTCATATTTTAATTGAGACTGGTTAAAAATACTAAACGAGACTGGTTAAAAATACTAAACGAGACCGGTTCATATACTCAATGAGACCGGTTCAAAATACTCAATGAGACTGGTTATTTTTTTTGTTTTCCGACCGGTTCAAATCACTCAATCAGACTGGTTCTTAGTTTAAATGAGACCGGTTCAAAATACTCAATGAGACTGGTTCATCTTTTAATAGAGACTGGTTATTTTTTGATTTTCAGACTGGTTCGGAACCAGTCTCTTTAGTTGGAAACGAGATCAGTTCGGAACCAGTCTCATTTAAAGGCATAGCAATAAGACCGCCACTTTTAAGACTGGTTCGGAACCGGTCTGAAATGGGGTGCAGAACCGGTCTAAAATGACCGATCTGTACTAGTGGCTTACTTATGGTTTTAGCCCCTGAAAGTTGGAAGTGTTTTGATTTTGGCCCCTGGAAGTTTTTTTGACCTTGGTTCATCCTTAATTATTTTGAAAATTTGGTTTTATTAGTCCCTACCGTTAGAAAAAATTCGTTAATTACTGATGTAGTTAACGATACGTCACATCAGCATACACGTGTGCAAGTATTGCATGTCGTCGATAGGATGATGTGAATGATCCGGATCCGCAGAAGCAAAAGGGCCAAGGCCCAACCAAAATGTGTTTGTGGATTGGGTTATGACCCTTTTGCTCTTGCGGGTCCGGGTCATCCACGTCATCCTACCATGATATTCCAATGTGACTAATGTGAGTAGCTTTTTTCAAAGTAAGGAATTAAAGAAGAATTATTAAAAAGTGAAGAACTAAAATGAAAGCTCCTTAGAACTAAAATAACATTTTAGTCCTATGAAAAAACATTGAGGCAATCGATTCACACTCTAATCCACAAATATATCTCCTCTTCCCCATTTATTAATAGTTTATTTTATCACACTACCATATGTCACAAATTTTCTCCTCTTCACTTCTATATTATTAGCTTTCGCACTCCCTTACTACCTCTCCCTAAACCACCACTGCCATCATGTCCTCATCCAAAACCCATTTCTCCATTTTCACCATTCTTCTCCTAATCCTCTTTTGCTCCCTCACAATCGCCAAAGAAGAATCTCATCATTTCCATAAAACCATTTCACCAACACTAATAGGTCTCCAAAAGGAGAAGCTCAGCCACCTTCACTTCTACTTTCACGACATCGTCAGCGGCCCGAAGCCCACAGCAGTTAAAGTTGCCCAGGCCCAAATGACCAACACCTCTTCCACGGGCTTCGGCATGGTGGCGATGATTGATGACCCCTTGACCGTCGGGCCCGAGCCGGGCTCCAAGCTCGTGGGTAAAGCCCAAGGAGTATATGCATCTGCTGCCCAGAACGAGGTAGGGCTGTTGATGGTGATGAACTTTGCTTTCACGGAGGGGAAGTACAACGGCAGCACCCTCAGCGTGTTGGGGCGGAACACGGTGTTTTCCGCCGTGAGGGAGCTTCCGATCGTCGGCGGGAGTGGGCTTTTCAGGTTTGCACGTGGATATGCTCAAGCCAAGACTCACACGTTTGATCTCAATACTGGAGATGCTGTGGTTGAGTACAATGTTTATGTGTTCCACTATTAACCTCTTTTTTGTGGACCACAAAACATTGTTGTTAACTTGTTATACACTATTGGCATTTTCCATTGTATGAAAAGTATGCTTCTTCACGTTGCTTCCTTCTTTGTTGGCCAAGTCTTCTTGTCTTTATTACTTTTTCTTTTTTCTTTGGCCGGCAAAGAATTTCTTATTACGTACTTTCTTAGCAGCTTGGAATAAGTGTTGTTGTCCTTTTTCTCCGTGAAGATCCTAGTTGCGTTTTCTTACATGCACGCGTCTCATGTTCAATTAAGAAAACAGAAATGTTATACCCTCCTAATAATAAAAATGTCTAAAAATTCTGTCAATAATATGGGTCAATACTTGATTTCAAAATTAGTAGAAAAGTGACTTGTTATTATTTTGGATTTTGCTTTTACAATATAGGGTTGTGGTATCTCTATCTTATATCCAATGAAATAATAACATGTCGATTAAAAATATCACATAAAAAACATGTGAGACTTTTTTAATTAAAACTTTTAAAATTTGTAATTAAATTTTTAGGATTTTTCTGAAAATACTAAAAATTTACAACTTTCTAAAATTAAAATCCAGCGGATGCCTGCAAAATAACAATTCTAGTGATCCCAAATTTTTTATACTCAAACAACCATTGCATATGAAAAATCACTTACACACAAGAAAAATACCAACACTAATGGGATGGTTGGAACACACAACCTCATATCCACTGTACTATACACAAAACAACCACTACATCATGGAAAACTTTTTTAATTAATTTTCTTTGTTATTTATTTATGTAGTAATTGATCATGTTCTTCACTTGCAGAAAAACAAAACTGAAAAACCAAACACAATGGCAATGTGAGGATTAATTGATAAACAATGACAACTTAAATCTTAATCTTGTTTTTTCTTCTTTTTTCTTTTTTAAAAGAAAGATCCTAAAGGTTCAATTGCAAAATTTAAAATTTTAAATAAAGAGATTTCACATTATATTCATATAGCATTTTTAATCTACGTGTCATTGTTTTTCCATTGAATATAAAATAGAGAATATCACAGCCTTTTATTATCAAAAAGTATCAAATCTAAATCCTATTATCAATACTTGAGTTCAACATTTTGTATCTATTTATGTTTTGAATGGTCTTATATGTATATCGAAAATTGATATATGATATACATCTGTTTGTCTTATATGTCGAAATAATTTATTTCTACATATAAGACAAACGGATATATGTCAATTTTAGATATACACATAACATAACATTAATGTTATGTTTTTGAGAGATATATAATTGCTGGTATGCAATTCATATGAGTTAGAGTACCTACCCTTCAATTCATATATATCAACATACTTTGATTGTAAAACAGAAAAAGGAAAATTTTTATACTAATTTGTTTACAAGCAATTTTTCGCGTAAGTTTGGCGCAATAAAACTAGTTTATAACTATAAGCGTATAACTGATAGTTGTGAGTTTGTAGCTAATAGCTGTGAATCTAGCTGAAAACTGTGGGTCGGGATTATAGCTAAAAGTTTATAGTTGTATAGCTAGCTTATTGTAGTAGAACTGTTTAGTAAAATTAGTTGTGTGACTAGCTTAAATTTATTAAATGATTTAAAAGACATAATCTGACCAATATATATAATTATAATTAAAAAAATAAAAGGTAAAATTAAGATATAATTTATTCAAAACTCTTTTGTTTTTTTGAAAAGCTACTTCTCGTAACTTTCTAAAAACTAGCTTTCAAAACCTAAAACTATAAGTTTCTTTTATGAAAGTTATAAGTTTTTTTTTCACCAAACAGCTCTATAGTAGCTTATTGATTCAATCAATAAATTAAAAGCTACTAGATAAATTATAAGCTTGTCATACCAAACAGCATTGAAATATAAATTTATAAATTTTCAAAGAATAAATTAGTACAATGAAAAAAAATGAGTAAACTGTCACTATGGTCCCTAAATTTATACAACACTTTTACTTTAGTCCCTGAAATTAGCAAAAATGCTTTTAGGTCCCTGACTTTGTAAAAAGTCATACACATTAGTCCTTGCCCTTAATCTCCGTCAACAAACGTTAACAGAGTAATAATGTGGCTGACTGGGGGCCTTAAACGACGTCGTTTTTGCGTCTCGTGCACTTATAACGGAGTAAACTGTCACGTTACCATTAGCTGCACCAGTACCATGTTCAGTTGCACCAGTCTCGTCCCATGTTCAGCTGCATCAGTGCCATGTTTTGAAGTGTGTATATTTTGAAATGTTCAGCTTCAAAACATGGGACTGGTGCAGCTGAACATGACACTGATGCAGTTGATAGAACTAACGGGACAGTTTACTCCGTTATAAGTGTCACGAGGACGCAAAAACGACGTCATTTAAGGCTCCCAGTAAGCCACGTCATCACTCTGTTAACGTCCATTGACGGGGGTTAGGGGCAAGGACTAACGTGAATGAATTTTTACAAAGTCAGGGACCTAAGAGCATTTTTGTTAATTTCAGAAACTAAAGTGAAAATGTTGCGTAAACTTAGGGACCAAAGTGACAATTTACTCGAAAAAAAATCAAAGACAAAATTTTTTACTTATTATTATTATTTTTTTAAGGAAAATGCTAAAAAGTGCCCTTAGGGCATTGGTTAAAGAAGCAAAAGAGGTAGCTTTATCTTAAAAAATGAATTTAGAACTTCAAGAATTAGTGGACTTGGATTTTCAATACAAATTTTCTTTTAATGTATTCCTTAACCAATGCCCTCAGGACACTGGATAGCAACACCCTTTTTTTCAAAAACAGATTAGTTTTGAAACATAATGTGGACCAAATACCACTGTTGGTTAGCTTGCAAACGAATGTGCCAAGCTATTGGACTTGCATTTGTGAAGATATTGCCATTGGGATTAGAAAACTGATTTTGTCAACTGTCACCCTATCATCTCACAGTCCCACGCAATTACTCCGCTATAAAAATTTTTTTATGGCACCGTGCAAGTCATGAACTAAAGTTAAACATTAGTAAAAAAAAAAATATCTGTTCGTGAGCTAACGTGATTTTTGCTTATTGCTATCATATGATATTGTCTTTCTGAAAAAAAGCTTCCATCATTAGTTGTAAGTCTAACTCACGAACGTATTCAAAATTTGAAATTTGTATATCTTTTATGTATATTAATCCATATTTATTCATAACAATAAATTTTAAACCAATTAATGATCAATACATAAGTAGACACAAAATATGTGCATAAAATTGTTTTTGAGTTCAATTATTTTATAAAAAAAATAAAAAAACTTCGATCATGAACCTAGCTCTCGAGCAGTGGCGCAGTCAAGATTCAATGAATATATGATAAATTGATACTAGTAACTAGGAAAATTGTCCGTACGATGCACAAGTCTTAAATTTTGTTATCCTTTATTTTTTTTGAAGGGCTTTCCATTTGTTAAAACATTAAATATTAATTTTATTTACATGCGAATTTTTTTATCGGACAATAAATCTATCATTTTTTGGAATTATATTTTATATGATATTTTTTTTAATTATTACAAATTTACATTGAAATTTATTTTTTTTATGATCAGACAAATTTATGTAATCAAATCGGAATACAATACTTATAATTAGATAAAATGCGATAAAGATTTTGAAAAATATATATAATATGTGAAACAATCATGTATACTTTAAAAATAGTTATGAATAACCGTTATTATTTTTTTTCGTGTTTTTTTGGGACAATTATATAATATAAAATTAGTATAATATATAATACACAAACTTCTATCTATATATTAAGGAAAATGTAAATATTTAAATATGTCTTTTGTCACACACTTATCATTATCAAGGAAAAATCATAGTTATTTGACACATGTTGAAGTGAAAAAATATATTTGTAATGACCAATAAAAACATGTTGAATTGAAAATTAAAAATGTAAATAAACAAAACAAAAACCAATTGTACTTCCAACTTCTAAAGTTTAGACACGGCTTAAGAACATCTATTTGGAAAGAACCATGAACAAACTTATATATGAGAATGAAGCAAAATACTTAAAAGAGAAAAAGATCTTTATCCTTACATCACCAGCGATAACACGTTACCTTTAGTTGCCTCAAGCATTTTGAAGACAGTCACCTTCATTAAATGTTTGTCTCCTTAATATTTCTTATTTTTGTGATTTTCTACCATCCTTGTGGTCAAGAGTATTTCCTCAATCATTAAATGGGACGAAGGCTGGGAGTATTCCCTCAATCCTAAATCTAAAATCTTTATGAGAAATTTACATCCATCATGAAGGTAGGTTAATTTTGTTAGTAACATTGAAATTGTACAAATTTAATATACTTATTTGAAACAACCTCTAAAGATATTATTGACATTTTAAAAGGTGCTGACTTAATTGAAATATTTTTTAAAAGAAATTTTTTTTATAAGCGTTTTTTGGAAAAGGTATTTAAGTTTTATTAGAAATTGAAATGAGTTTATGCAAATTGGAAAAATAAAACTATAGATACAGATGGATAAATATATATGGATTAAATGATAATTTTTTACTTTAATATTTTGAATGAAACTTTTTAGTTGAAATTTCACACACATTGACAATTTCTTGCTAAATATTTGGATATATATATTTTTATTAGACTTTTTTTACTATTTTTTTACCTATATTTTTTTTATATTTTTATTAGTCTTGTTTAATGATATTGTGTAGTGCATTAGATATATATATATATATAATATTATTTTTTAAAAATAATTTTTTATTTAGATTTAATATTTTTTTACCCTTAACTGACGGGGTTTGATTCAGTTGGTGTAAGACCTCAACTGAAATCTTGGGAATGGGACACGGGTGTTAGTAGCCCCGTGTTCGATTCCCACTAAAAACATCCAGTCACGCAGCTCGCTCCGGATTAGTTTCAAGGACTCCCTGGTATTAAGGGTGCTCTTGGGATACCGGTCGTTCCGCAAGGAATACAAAAAAAAAATTACCCTTAATATTGATTGATAGCATTTTTTTATAAATGTGTAGTAAAGAATACAATAATATATAGCAAAATATTTATTAAATTTTTTTTATAAGCAAATTTTGGAATGTGGTAATAATTAAGTTTTATTATAAATTGAAATGAGCTCATGCAAATTAAACAAAAACTATAAATATAGATTCATTAACAAAAAAATTATAGATATAGATAGATAGATAAAGTTGAATAATTAACATGTTAATTTTTTATGTTAATATTTTGAATAAAACTTTTTAGTTGGAATTTCACATGTGTTGATACTTTCTTGCTAAAATATTTCGGATGTATATATTTTTATTAGACTTTTCTTTTATTATTTTGTTTAATTTATATTTTTCTATCATTTTTATTAGTTTCGTTTAACGATATTATGTAATGCATTATATATAAAGTATCTTTTTTTAAAAATAGTTTTTTATTTAAATTTAACATTTTTTACCCTTAATATTGATTGATCGCATTTATTATAAATATGTAGTGAAGAATACAATAATATATATATATATATATATATATATATATAGAGAGAGAGAGAGAGAGAGAAATGAAAAGATTAGAAATGATATGGACGGATGTGATTTACTTGCAATGGATGACTGCGATTAGAAAAAAAATTTGGAGGGAAAAAATATCATTTGGAGAGAAAGTAAGATTAACCCTCACCTTCTTCTATTTTATAATAGGTTGATGATTATGTTGATGATGACTATTATTAATTATTAATATTATGTTTCTAAGAAAACATGATGAGCGGTTATGATTTAATCTAATAAAATATGATGGACGGCTAAGATTAAAAGATACAAAACGGCCGGTTATAATTTAATCTAATAAAATATGATGGACGGCTAAGATTAAAAGATACAAAACACACACTTAATGATGGATTTATGAGAGAAATACACCATTAAGAGGGAAAATGGGTGTTTTAGGAGAAAAATCTTTTTTGCCCTTCTACTTCTCCAATTTTAATATATGTTGATAAGTAGTATATTTTACACATTATTTTGTCACTTAAATTTGAATAGCCTAATGACATTAATTAGTAGGGTCGTTTAACGTTACTTATTGTTTCATTGGACGGCTGCGGATTGCGGCATCAGGTAGACGACTAAGATTGATGGATGAGAGTATACATGTATATGACTGGTTAAATTGAATGCATTGTAGAAAATGACTATCAGTAGTTGTTTTTTTTTTTTGTAAGAGAGGCTAAATTCTCCTAAAAATAATGACCTTAAAAATATACTAATCACAATTTTTTGACACATATTCACTAATAAAACATTAGTCCCTTTATTCCTTAATTTTTGGGTTTTTAAGGTTTTTTTATTCCATATTTTTTGTCCTTTTATCAATGTATAAATATATATATTTTTCAAACTTTAACCCTTCATTCAATCATTTTTCTTTTTTCTCATTAATTTTACTTTTATCATCTCTCTCATATCTAAACCATTATACATTGATTATGGACACACTTACAAATAAAAATTAAATACTATTACAATTTTCAATAAGAACTAAATAAGAATATTTTAAACAAAACACATAAATTGTGCCTTAGAAATTTATGGAAAGATGTCAAAAAGTTAAAGAATAGAGGGAGTAATATTTTATTAGTGGAAAGATGTCAAAAAATTGTGGTTAGTCTATTTTTAAGGTCATCATTTTTAGGAGAATTTAGCATTTTTTTAAAAAAAAACTAAACAACAAATGGTCACTTTGTATGTGTACTCAACTTAACTAGTAATATACTCCATCCGATCCTATATATAGGTCACATTCTAGAAAGTTTTCTTAGTCCTAATTATAAGTCATTTTATATTTTCTATGCATCATTTATTGATTTTTCTCTTTTTTGTCCTTATTAAATGTTTTGACTATCTATGTTTTTTTTGTTGTTCATTAATGAGCGCGAATTTTCCAAAAAAAGTTAAGAGGGTAAAATTGTAATGTTACAATATATTCTCATAGAATTCATAAAATCAACCATTTTCCTTGGTATGTGTAATTCGGTTAAGTATGCCCTATAATAAGGACCGGAGAAAGTACGCACCATACTCCTATCCATCAATATTAGTCGTCCACATGATGCGATACATACTCATTTGACCACAATGAGTATAGCATAGAGACCCTAATTGGTATTTTGCCTTATGTCTGTGGACCAGGGTTCGAATCTTAAATTCACCACTGGTCATCAATTCTAAAAAAAAAGATAAACTAAAACCAAAATAATGGATGGCGAAGGTGAGAATCCAACCTGCACCTTGCCTATTATTAGCCTATTATAGTTGAAGAGTAAAGCTACTGTGGCAACTGTCCTAAATTTGCTAAGTGTTGCCGTTAGAAAATATATAATGCAGACAGTCGTGAGTCTTGACCATTGTCGTGAGTCTGCCATCGTATTAAAAATTTGAAATAAGTGTTAAACCAATTAATGATCAAAACATATGTGAAGACGTGAAATTTGCATGAGGTTGTTTTTTAATTCAATCATTTTGATAAAAAATTTTTTTGATCATGAGCCTAAATCACAATCATAATTTTTGCAATGGCTTAATTGCATAATTGGTCCTTTATCTTATTTATTAGATTCACTTTGATCTTTTATCTTTTTTTTTTTGCAATTTATTAGTCCTTTATTTTTTTTTTAAAAGATTCAGTTTGGTCCTTCTGTTAAAATAAAGTTAAATGAGAAGGAATATTTCTCCTTCTAGGCTTAATTGCATAATTGATCATTTATCTTATTTATTAGATTCACTTTGGTCCTTTATCTTAATATTTCAAGAGTATTCCCTCTTCTTCTTCCTCTTCCTCTGCTCTCTCCTTACAGCGGCGGCAGCCACCATGGGCTCACACCCTCTTCCCTCGAAAATCATCAAATTTCTTTAACATTCTTCAATTTTTCATGGTTTTTAAGCTTTATTTTCATTATTCCTCAAACAAATTCGTGTTTTTCGTTCTTTTTTCCTCAAAATCCTAATTCTAGGTCCCTTTTTCTAAAACCTTGGTTATCAACAATGGTCTCCTCATCTGAACCTGCTGGAAAACGTGTGAAAACACGTGCAAAACGCTTCAACAACTCCGATTAATTTTTAAAATTGGCGGCGACGGTGGCCTTGGCGGTTGCCGCCCATGGTGGTCGTCGCCGCTGTAAGGAGAGAGCAGAGGAAGAGGAAGAAGAAGAGGGAATATTCTTGGAATATTAAGATAAATGACCAAAGTGAATCTAATAAATAAGATAAAAGACCAATTATGCAATTAAGCATAGAAGGGGAATATTCTTGAAATATTCCTTCTCATTTAACTTTATATAACAGAAGGACCAAACTAAATCTTTAAAAAAAAAATAACGGACCAGTAAATTGCAAAAAAAAGATAAAGGACCAAAGTGAATCTAATAAATAAGATAAATGACCAATTATGCAATTAAGCCTTTTGCAATTGATTATAACTTATGTTTAAGATCCGAGTATTACTCGAAAAAAAAGGAGATAGTTTAGATTTTTTTTTTCAAGTTATTAAACTGGGGTGGCATGCATTATCAACCTTTTAAGGTGGCAAATAATTTTTGTTGGGACTAATGTTTAAGAATGTGATGTCCTAGACGGTGGGGGACCACTGAAACCAGGGAATGGTCTAATGGAGGCCACAATCTAGGGTTATTGTAGGATATTTGAGGTTCTCCTAATATCCAGTAGGGATATCAGAAGTTGCCCTAATCACATAGTGTGTGAGCTTACAATTAGGATTAGAGGACGTATCTGAGCCCCTTGTAGAACGGTACTACTTATAGGGGTGGCTGTGAGTCCTATGGGCCAAGGGATGAAAGACCCATTAGGGCTAGCCTGGATGTGAGCTGTATTGGGATAAGGATGCTGAGTTACCTTATCCCGATCTTGTACTGGTAAGGCGGTTGGAACAGTTGTAGATGAAGTGTGGGACGCTCTCGGCTAGTTCCTGATGATCTGGTCGGTCCCTAAGGATTGATCTTGGCCAGATATCTGGAGGACATTAATGTGTCATGCTCGACCTAGGATGGATGTGCTGATCACGTGATTAAGGATGTCAGTCCTAGGCGAGGTCCACCACAAAGAGTGAATTAGTTAAGTCTACTTTCGCTATAATAACCAGTTTGACGATGGATAGGAATGTTGGAAAAGTAAATTGCCACATGATCAGCACCAAAATAGATAAAGTAGTAAAACTCCACATAGTTGAGTAGATTTTCGCTGAATACTATACTTACACGGTGATGGTTGTAAAGCATAATATTTTGTCCCGTTCGAATTATAAGTAAAATTAACTAATTTTACGTTTATTAAGGAGGTTAGTTGATTGTATTTAATTTTCTCAAATTTATAAAAGAATAGAGATATTTTAGGAAAGTTGGATTGAGAATGAAACAAAAATTAATTAACATAACAATTTTCTAGAGATGTTCTAGGAAAGTGACATTGAGAATGAAATAAAATTTAAAAATGTTGTTTAATTTTGTTTATATTTTAAACCAAGAGAGATATGTTTTTTTGTTGCTTATATTTCAAGCCGGAGGGAGTAATAGTTAACATGTACTGATGCATATTTGACTTTAACTTAGTATAATAAGTTGTTGCCGGTTTTCCAAAATTGCATAAAAGTCCTTTGGGTAATATATTATTGCATAATAACATTCCATAGAAAAAGACCGTTGTAGCCACGTATTTGTTGAAGGCCATAGATCTGGAGTCATTCACATTTTCCTTCTTCTCTGTAACTGTTTCTTTCTTTTTACCACCACTGTAACACTTTCACAAATATTTAGTTAATTTAGGATTTTATAAAAATTAGTACTTGAAAATTTCGATAAAAATCCGGCAGAGTTTCCTCTGTTTTTCGGACTTTCCCAAAATTTCCAACTTTGTACCTGCTTAACCTGTCCAGACCAGCATACTTTTAAAACTTAAACGTTTAATTATTATCCAGAAACAGATCCTAATGCCCCAAATATCTCAAATAGGGGCGTACAACTAATACATATCTTTAAATTACAAAATAATAGTTTTTATCATAGCTAAAACTACAGTCCACTCATAAAATAATAAACGGACACTCCACGTAGTGGAGGTTCAACCTGCTCGACCAGAAACTGTGCAAGCTCCAAGCTCAGTACCTGAAAAATGGTTGTAAGGGTGAGCTTTACACATGAAGTAGAAAGTAGTTTTTAGCTAGACATAATGACCTACTAAGTCAAACACACTTAGTCATATATCTCATAATATATCAATAATTCATTCCCAACCAATTCACATACATGCACACAATGTCAATCAGTTTCTTTTATAATACATTAAACCCTTACACTTCATGTATTTTCCACTTCATTCACAAATATATCTTTTCTATTCTCATGATTTCATAGTTCCTTTCTCATTTCATATCCTTTATTGTTCTTACTCACGTGGATCCATCATTGCGTGCAGTCCCACAACCCGGACAAACGTCTTACAGCTGCGCACCATATGCGTCTTACGCGATCTATGCGTGCAGTCCCACAACCCGGACAACGTCTTACAAGATCTGGATCGCACTAGTCTATGCGTCCAGCCCCACAACCCGGACAACGTCTTACAAGACATCAAATAAAATCAGTCGATGCGTGCAGTCCCACAACCCGGACAAACGTCTTACACGACTTCAAATAAAACCAGTCGATGCGTGCAGTCCCACAACCAGGACAAACGTCTTGCACGACTTAAATCAAACCAGTCGATGCGTGCAGTCCCACAACCCGGACAAACGTCTTCCACGACTTAAATCAAACCAGTCGATGCGTGCAGTCCCACAACCCGGACAAATGTCTTACACGACTTAAATCACACCAGTCTATGCGAGCAATCCCACAACCCGGACAACGTCTTACAAGACTGGCTCATTTACTTAACTTGCCTTTAATTTTTTAAATCATAAACAAATTATTCTCTTTTTGTGTCAACTTTTATTAATTCCACAATTTCCTTTAATCTTGTCATATTTTTCCAAATACACCATCAAATTAAAAGACAATAAATAAATACGTACAACTTCCAATCATCACAATGAATTCACAAAATAATCCAATTCAATGCTCTACATTTAGGCTCTTATTCTAATTCATCTTATTCATTCACTTATCAATTACGTATTTCAACACATAACTCATATATTCGTTCAAGCACACCGTAACATTTCTCAATCAACATATATTCAAAGTTATCAATGTAACACCCCAATTTGGACTTAGAATTTTCACTAAAAATTTGCGTCATTTTTTTATAACATTATCAAAATCAATTCAGTTTCATTTCCTTTACAAAAAGTTTTCATAAATACAATTTGATTTATTTGGTTTGCAAAAATGTTTTGGTACTTAGACTCGAGTCATAAAATTCTATTTCCAAAAAGAGATGTTACCATCCAACACATTTCCAAAAAAAAAACTCATTTTCTCAATGTCATATTTAGTCGATGGTTAACTCGCAGAAAAATAGTTTAATTACTTTATGAACATGATATATAACAAAAGAAACTTCTTTTATTTCATTTCAAATAATCATTTATTACAATAGGGGTTACATTCGGGATAGAGTAATCCTGTCCTATTCATCTGAAGATGGAATACAAAACAAGAACTCTACTAACTTAGACTACTAGTATTCATTTCTATCCTTCACCACTAGTCTCTGAAAGATTCCTCGGCTGCCGCTTTTGCGTCCTCCTCATAATGATGCTCCATTTCACGATCATTCTCCAACTTAAGCAACCATAACTTGAAATGCTACATGATCTGGCATCTATGAACATTGTTCCCCAATGTCCACAGGGAAAGGAAAGAAGAGAGAGAGTCAACGATCCGAACGAAATGTTCGTCGACGGCATGGTCTTAATCCAAGGAATCACATTAGAACTCACACACATACAACTTTAACAAAGCATAAGCTGTACATTATAACATTATCCCATTAACATCTCATAGTTATCATGGATTCACCATAATCATAACATTACCACGTTATCCTTATACTTTATCATTATAACCTTGTCGTATCATCATAACTTAATATCATTACTCCAGGGTTCCATACTCATAATCTTTTCACTAAGTCTTTTCACAACCATCAATGATTTAGGGAGGAAAATCATTGAGGTAAGGGTAGATTAGCACACACGTTACATCTCCTCCTTCAATATCCAACCATGTCCTAGTTCGGAAAGCAGATGGGATGCACAGGAATCCTAACCATGCTGACATCGAAGCCAAAGGGTACGTACCAGCTGAAACCACGCAAGTTGGCCAGCAAAACAAAATACAGTATCAATTCATAATTTCTCATTTCACAAAACAATGGCTTCTGTGATGTTCTAGACTAAGAGGACCTCAAGGTTAGGGAAGAAGACCTTGAGGTAGTCTCTGTCTAGGGTTTATCTGTGATGTTTGTGGGAGTCCTCAGGTGGCTAGGGAAAGAGCCAAGAAGTAACCCTAATCACTGGTGTGTGAAGGTGACAATTAGGGTTAGAGGACATACCTGAGCCCCATGTAGTACGGAGCTACTTATAGGGGGGAGCTGGTTGCCCTAATGGGCTTGCTTGAGGCCCAAGTAGGGCCAGCCTGTAGTGAGCTATGAGTGGGTGAGCTGTCCTTGTGGATAAGATGTACACGTCATCCTGTCCTTGATATCGGAATCCCTGCGTGGTGTCGGACAAGGAAGTCGGACCTTAGTAGGAGGATGAGGTCGGCCCGTTTCTGGTGTCTGCTCGGCCGTTGAGCTTTAAGCTCGGCCAAGGGCACAGAGGGCTTCCTAAAGGGTCCTCAGGCCCTGAGTGAGGGCTTCGGGGAGCTCGGCTAGGCCGAGTCCACCACATAAGCCCCCCAGCTCGGTCAAGGCTACTTGAGCCTTGTTCCGAGGTCTTGGTTCAGGTCCTTTTCCCAAGTCCGCCACATAAGCCCCCCAGTTCGGTCAAGGCTATCCAGGCCTTGTTCCGAGGTTCTAGGGAGTTCGGAAGATGAGTTTCCGAGAGCTGGATCCAGCTGTCTATGACGTCCTTTCACTTTGACGGAGCAGATTTGAAAGCTGTCCTTTCACCTGCTCCGACGTGACGTTTGCCTTCCCCATACCTGACACGTGTCAGAAATCCCGTTCAGCGAAGCGTTGCCATTATTGCAACGTTGCTCGAGGTATGCTGTTCCGCTCACTTTGTGCCACGTGTCCACTGGTATGCGGTAGTAAGTTGGGTTGGGCTTGTTGGGCCGAGTCCATCTCGCAAATAGAAGGGGGGTAAACTGCCTATTTAAACCCCTTTGACCCCTTCTTTCCTCTTTTTTTGACTCTTCTGTTTCTCTCTCCTAAACCGTCCTTCTTCTCCACCTGAAACCGCTCCATTTCCTCTACAACTTCCAGTGCTTCTTCTCCCATTATCGAATTCACTTCTCCCTCTCTGCACTTCCTTTTCCTCCTTTCCAACCGCGAATCCGTTTGAACTTACAAGCTCCACTCTCCTTCAAGTTTATACTCTTAAGGTACTGCTTTCTTTCCTGTTTCTTCTTCTTCGTCATTGCTTTTTCTTCTTTCTTTACTGTTTCATGATTTACATGGGAGGGATTAGTATTTTTTGTTTTCTGTTTCTGTTTTCATGGTGGTGGGGTTTTCTCCCTGGGTTTTGAGGTTTTGGTTTTGGGGAATAATATTGGGGTTTTGGTGCTCTTGGGTTGGGCGTGTTTAGGCCTTTGAAGAGTTTTTGATTTTTGTTTTTGTTCTTGTTTTTCAGAAACCCAGAGGAGTGGATTGGGGAAGTAGGAAGATGAGTAGGAGTAGAGATTGGTTTAGGAAATGGGTAGGGGTAGTTTCGCTGTCAACCAGCAGTAGTGAGGAGGAGGACGGCTCCTCCTCCTCGTCCTGCTCCTCCATGGAGGTAGACGAGGCACTTCGTCGCCAGCAGGAGTATAGGCATAGGTATGAGAAACAAGTCCTGGAGGTCGATCCCCTTGAGGTCGTCTATCCTCGGGATTGGAAAGAGCAAAGGGAGTGGATAAGGCAATATGCCTGGGCCGAGTTCGTCGATGATAGGGAGCGTCGCGACTTTGAAATGATGGAGAGAGAGAGGATGTATGAGCGAGGGGTTCCTGTGGAAGAGGGGAGATGCTCGCCCCTCGGAACAACTTCGAGGGGGTTTTCTGGGGGGTTATTTTTTGTAACCCGTAGGACTAACGCCGAGCTCCCCTGTTCTTCTACAGGTAACATGCCACCCCGGAAGTGCATCAGCCGACCTGAGCTCTACCCCGCACCCTCTGATGCCGATCAGTAACAGTGGGTTGACGTCGAGCCTAAAGGAGTTCGGTCCAGTTTAGACTCTGAGGACAAACTTGCCGGAGTGAAGAGAGCTGTGCTGCCCTGCTCGGGGGATGCTTCTGGAAGATCTTATGAAGTTCTACCCTGTTCTGCGAACGACAGGATATGCTCGCGGACTGATGACAACTCTTTCTTCTTCTACGCCGACCTGATACATAACCTCGGCGTGACCCTTCCTTTCACCGACCTTGAAATGAGGGTTTTGAACGAACTAGGACTGGCACCTTCACAACTACACCCTAATACTTGGTCGTTTCTCCAAGCCTTCCAAAAGTATTGTGGAGCCAAAGGGTTGGTGTGTACAGTTTGGCTCTTCTTGTGGATGTAGAACCCATTTGTAAGTAATAAAGACGGTGTTACTGGTCGGCTTTGGGTGTCGACCAAGGCCCGAGGTCACTTTGGGCTATTCGGCATGCTCACGGACTCTTGGAAGCATTTCAAGCCCAGATGTTTTAAGTACAAGTATGTGGGCACGGGGCGACCTTGGTTTCGGGCCGAGACGGGACCGAAGTTCTCCTTGGAGTGGACCCAAGAGTTCTTTACTCGCCACGTCGGCACGCCGCAGAGATGGTCGGGTGCGACACTCGATGCCTATGAAGTTGTGACGGCCAACCACTTCCAGTCCGAGTACCGGGCTCGGAAATTCCAGCTTGACATCGGAGTATTCATGAAATGTCCCGATAATGAAGTCATTACAAGAATTGGTAGTTAACTTTGCCCTTGTACTTGTATATTTTCTTTCAACTTTTTTACTAATTTTTATTTGTTCTTTTGTTTTCAGAAGAACACTGGTCGGACATGTCGTCCAAGGTGCTCAAAGCAGCAATGAAGGCCCGTAAGAGAAAGAGGTCGGACAACCCTTCCACTGAAATAGCGCCTACTGAGACTTCTGCCGACACGACCTCCACCGACTCGGCTCCTCCTGAACCTACTCCTCCTGCGGTGATTCTCGCCCCTCCTCCTCGGTTTCCGAGCCTTAACGCCGAGGTGGTGATTGCTGCTGATACACCTCCTTCATCGTCAGGGCCAAGGAAGGGAACCGACATTCTTCCGAGGCCACCGACCACCACTGCCAACCCTAGGTTAAAGAGACTTTGATCAAGATGTCGGGGGCTGAATGGAAGAGAATGGCCGAGGAGCTGGCCTGTAAATTGAAGAGGTCAACCACCATGTTCAATGTGTTGGCCAAGGTTGCAGATGATGTGGCGGAAGGTGTATCGCCTGTCAAAAAGAAGGCCCGAGCTGAGCTGGCGGCCGAGGTGGCTGATCTCAGGAGTAGCAAAAACTCTGCCGATCAGAAATTGGCTGAATTGGAAGAGAAGCATCGCCAGCAAATGGAGGAGCTCCTCAAAAGTCATGAAGAGGCACTGGCCCAAGTAAAAGCAGATGCTCGGACGGCGGAGGAGGCTGCTAAAGAAGCTGGTTGGCAGGAAGACTTGGCCGAGGTTGAGAGGGTCCGATAAATGCTGAAGAAAAGGGCTGCTCAAGCTCTTAAACACAAGATAGCAACAACCGAGGCAACCTTCGATTTAGAGAAGGGAGGAAGCAAGATCTTCGCCAGTGCTGTTGAGCAGATCCAATTTTTGAACAAGGAGATCCGACTTCGGTAGGGATCTCGGATCTACCCACCATAGCCAAGGTGGGTGTCCTCGTCCCCGATGTGAAAGGGGTTGCTGAGTGAAGTTATGTGAGAACATTTCACAGCAAGCTGTACTTTATCGGGTGTCCCTTGTACACTGTGCATATGAGCCGATCTTATTTACAAGATGTTGACTGTACATAGCGCCATGCAACATTTAGGTGGCTAGTGCTAAATGAGAAGCTAGTACGTACGTATATAAAACTGTGGCACTTGAGTAAGGGCAAGTTTGTACTATTTCATTGATCATAAATGTGAGTACATTGCCTTTTAGGGAATTTAAAAGTGAATATATAACAATGGAACAAGATGTGAGTAAAGGAGGCAGATGTAAAGACTTTAACTGAAACTAAAATGAACTTAAATTCGAACTTGAACTAAAGATGCAGGTGATTGCTGATAATATCCGAGGTAATCCTAGCTGAAATAGGTTCTCAACTTTGCTACGTTCCAGGAATTCTTGAGCTCGGCTTGATTTAGGTCCAATATATATAGATTAGAGCATTATTTGGACTCCCTTTTACTATGTATTTGGCTTGTTTCTCTAGCAAATTTAGGAATTTTTAGTAGTTTAGGGTCCTTTGAACGTTTTGATCCGTTTGTTAGTGTTTCAGGTACTTTTTGGAGCTCAAATTAAGAAAATATTTATGGACCTGAAAAGAGGACGAAAAGATCTTGCAAATGGAAAAAGAACGGAGCGAAATGGAGCCGGAGTAGGTCTCACGCGCCTGGGGCGCGAGACCGTGGGCGCCTGAGGCGCGCCTGTGTGGAAAAGAAACAATTATCAGACCTGCACGCCTGGGGCGCGAGGTCGCGTGTGCCTGGGGCGCGTGTATCTGCCGAGGCCCAATTTGACCAGATTCTGAACAAAGTAGAAGAAGAGAAGTCTAATTTGGCTTCATATCTTAGATTTGGTCAGAAATTAGAAGATAAACATGGACCTTATCTACTAGATTTAATTAAGATTTATTTTAGGATTTGTTTTACTCTTTAAATAGAGGATTTGTAAATAGCTTTTGTAGGTTTTGAGATCATAGAATTCAATTAGGATTAGAGAGAGAGGTTAGCAACATATATTGAGAGCAAGGAGGCAAGGCACAAAGATTGGAGATCATCACTACAAGTGAGATCTGCGTGAGGATTGAAGGTCTCTTGGAGAGTAACCTATATTGTCTATGATATGAGGTTTTCTCTTTGCTTCTGTTTTCTTTATTTCTATATGTGTAACTAAAACCTCTTGTTAGGAACATGGTGTAAATTGTATGGTGTAACTTATTTTAATTTATGATTTAGTATTTTCCTGTTTTAATTCATGCGTTAATTGTGTTTTTATTGCATACGTAAAACTGATCACTTTATGTTTTGGATTTCTTAATTCATAACGAAAGGTAGGATTTTGAATAGGCCTTGCAATTAACGGTATAATCAGTTTAGTTATAGAGATATGATTAAATGATTATTGACTTGGTAATTCCCTTGTGCTCAATAGATTATTTTCATTGCTGTAATTTGTTGAGAGATCAAGGATTAAGCATTTAGAAAGTAAAGGGTAATGTTAGAGAGATCTAATTATTGCTATTTGAGAGGAATTGTCCATGAATTAAAGGAAAATCTAAATTATAGTTAAATAAGTGAATCATACAACGAAACCAAGTTCCTAACCTTTTTCTATTGCTTTCTATACATCTTATCTCCTCAATCTTTTTATTTTTTATTATTTAAATTCTCCTTCTCCTTCTAAAATTCAATAACAAGTTGCATTAATAATTACGAATTGGTGAAAAGTTATTAGAAACAATTTGCAATCCCCGAGTGGAACGATACTCACTTACTATCTGTATTACTCGTTGACCCAGTCCACTTGCTGGCTCATCAACAAGTTTTTGGCGCCGTTGCCGGGGATTGAAATTCGATTCTAATTTCTTTTCGGTACTTTTTGTAATTATTTCTGTAATTTGTACTTTCTCATGTATAATTATAGTTGTAATAGTGATTCAGATTGTGATAGATTTATTCCATATTATCCTCATCCTCCATACTATGTTGCACAAAATATAACTCCTAGGAAGGCCGAATGGGAAATAAATATAGAGATAATGAATCAACAGATTAATGATATGAAAAAGGAAAGATACTATTCTCAATTTTCTCATGTGGAGCCTCCTCCTCCTAGTAAAACCCCAATGGAAATAGCTCTAGAGAAATTGGCTCAAACCACTGAGGATTATGCTAAAGATTGCAAAAATAATTTTGGATTCCCTCGTGTTGAGCCATTTCCTCAAAAACATTTATCTGAGGAGTCACAAGCATTATCAACAATTTTTGACTCTCCTAAAAAAGAGGAAGAAGTTGTGGTGATGGATGTGACCAATGATCAAATCCCTTTGGAGGAGCAAAAATCTGAAAAAGAAATTGTGCATGATAGGTTTGAGGAAGAAGATCGAAATATAACAATAGAAGGTTTGAAAATTGTAGAAAAAATTGAACCACCCTTGCATGAGGAATTTGTTGCTATAGAGAATTTTATTAAATCTAGTTCATGCTTGGGTGATTCAAAATTTTTCTATTATATTCAGCCTAAGTACTTTTATGAAAAATATCTAGAGCAATCTGAGTCATTATTAGGCAATGGGAAGCATGAGAAAGTAATCTTCCTGACTAATGGAGTTAACAACTTCATGATGGATGATGGAAGAAAAGAAAATTTTGGTGATCATCACCCAAGGTCTTCCCCATGGGATGTGGGCATAACTCATTATTGTTGCATCACATGGGATTTGACCCATAGAATTTGGGATCCTGGTGGATTTTTTTTACATAAGCAGTAGTGTAGGTTTCAATTCTTAGGTAGTTGTTGTTAAAAAAAAATAGAGGTACATACCTCGTGCGCCCCAGGCGCATGCGGTCGCGCGCCTCAGGCGCGCAGGCTGCTACAAGCCCAAAGGGGTGCAAAAGTTCAGTTTTGGGGTCAAATTCTGATTCTACCATCTTATCTCTTAGGATTATATTTATTTTTATCTCTAGGAAGTTTCTTTTTTTATGTTTATCTTATTTTTTTTAGCAATAGATATTTTTTATTCTTATCTTTTAGGATTAGATTAGTTTTATATCTTTTTAGGAATTTGTTTTTATCTTTTTAGGATTAGATTTATCTTCTTAGGTTTATTTTTAGAATAGATTTTTTTATTTTATTATTTATTTTCGTTTTTTTTATTTTCTATTTTTTTAAGGATAGATTTATTTTAGAATTAGATTTGTATTTATAGGATTTGGACCCCATTAGCCCCAATTTTTTCAATATTGCACCCCAGGACCTGTATCTCACAAAAAAAAATATTGTCCAGCTTTCGTAGGTAGTTTATTTTTATTTTGTAGTTTTAGGTTAGATAGTTTGCTTGGGGACAAGCCAACATCTAAGTTTGGGGGAGTATATACAAAATAAAAATTTTTCAGATCTGAATTTTCTCTCTCATATTGGTATTGGTTTGTGTCCTTAGCAAGAGTAATTAATTTTTCTAACCTTAGAACTTTTTCTCTGATGATGCATGTATATACTTAGTTTAGGACTTAGACTCATTGACTTTTGATTCTGTTTGATTGGGCTGTAAATACTGTTGTGAACTGGTTATTTTGACAAATGCTTTCAGAACTTGTGATTAGTGAACTGACTTTAGCCTGTGAGGTTTTGAGCCTATTGATGGGGTATGTGATTATTGATTTATTCTAATTTTGAGACCCTTATTCTTTCATGAGTGTGTTCACTTTGATGATTGTGTTCTAGAACTTGACCTGTGACCATTTCAAAATTGATGATTGATTGCATGCATGAAAATGATTAAGGCACCTAGGTTGTGTTTTTGAGGCCTTCAGATTGTTGCATTAAATTGTTCCCTTAGTTGCCCACTTTGAGCCTTATAATGATATATGATTTTTCTTTGGTACCCTGCAATTGTTGCATAATTCTTTGAGAGTACCTTAGGAATTTTGGATGAGCAATTAAGTGGAATGAAAAGAAAAGAAAAAAAAGTAAAGTGTTATGTGCCTACTTCTCTTCCAATGAAAAAAAGAGAAAATTTAAAAAGAATGAAAATTATGAAAATGAAGAGAGTAGAGGAATTGAAAATTGAAAAGTAAGAAGAATAAAGTTGTGAATTGAGTTGTGATTCCATGGTAATATACTTAGTGCTCATTCATGATTCTAGGGGAATTTTGCTTTGCATTTTTAGCCCTTAGTTTTATCCCTTCTTTCTTATATCTCACCTAACACTTTAGCCCGGTCCCATTACAACCAAAAATAAGACCTTTTGATTTGTGCATACTTTCAATAATTTCAGTGGCGATTTTGGTCTATGGTCAAGCCTATGGTAACACATTATCATTGTTGAACTTGAGTGAATTGAAAATATGACCCTTATACACTTTTGAGAGAAACATTTGAGAGGTTGAGAGTGTTCACTAGTTCTGAGTTCTGATTGGGTTTGTTACTCTAACTAGTCTGTGATTGTGTAAATAGCTTGTGATAATATGTGTTGGAGTCTTGAGTCGTAGTCTTAGATGAGGTGTATATATGTTGATTTAGGGAGGTTGTCTTTTGTTTAGAAAGTTATTTTACTTTTGCCTGGGACATGCAAAATGCTAAGTTTGGGGGAGTGATTTAGGTCCAATATATATAGATTAGAGCATTATTTGGACTCCCTTTTACTATGTATTTGGCTTGTTTCTCTAGCAAATTTAGGACTTTTTAGTAGATTTTAATTATTTTTAGTAGTTTAGGGTCCTTTGAACGTTTTGGTCCGTTTGTTAGTGTTTTAGGTACCTTTTGGAGCTCAAATTAAGAAAATATTTATGGACCTGAAAAGAGGACGAAAAGATCTTGCAAATGGAAATAGAACGGAGCGAAATGGAGCCGGAGTAGGTCTCACGCGCCTGGGGCGCGAGACCGTGGGCGCCTGAGGCGCGCCTGTGTGGAAAAGAAACAATTATCAGACCTGCACGCCTGGGGCGCGAGGTCGCGTGCGCCTGGGGTGCGTGCATCTGCTGAGGCCCAATTTGACCAGTTTCTGAACAAAGTAGAAGAAGAGAAGTCTAATTTGGCTTCATATCTTAGATTTGGTCAGAAATTAGAAGATAAACATGGACCTTATCTACTAGATTTAATTAAGATTTATTTTAGGATTTGTTTTACTCTTTAAATAGAGGATTTGTAAATAGCTTTTGTAGGTTTTGAGATCATAGAATTCAATTAGGATTAGAGAGAGAGGTTAGCAACATATATTGAGAGCAAGGAGGCAAGGCACAAAGATTGGAGATCATCACTACAAGTGAGATCTGCGTGAGGATTGAAGGTCTCTTGGAGAGTAACCTGTATTGTCTATGATATGAGGTTTTCTCTTTGCTTCTGTTTTCTTTATTTCTATATGTGTAACTAAAACCTCTTGTTAGGAACATGGTGTAAATTGTATGGTGTAACTTATTTTAATTTATGATTTAGTATTTTCCTGTTTTAATTCATGCGTTAATTGTGTTTTTATTGCATACGTAAAACTGATCACCTTATGTTTTGGATTTCTTAATTCATAACGAAAGTTAGGATTTTGAATAGGCCTTGCAATTAACGGTATAATCAGTTTAGTTATAGAGATATGATTAAATGATTATTGACTTGGTAATTCCCTTGTGCTCAATAGATTATTTTCATTGTTGTAATTTGTTGAGAGATCAAGGATTAAGCATTTAGAAAGTAAAGGGTAATGTTAGAGAGATCTAATTATTGCTATTTGAGAGGAATTGTCCATGAATTAAAAGGAAAATCTAAATTATAGTTAAATAAGTGAATCATACAACGAAACCAAGTTCCTAACCTTTTTCTATTGCTTTCTATACATCTTATCTCCTCAATCTTTTTATTTTTTATTATTTAAATTCTCCTTCTCCTTCTAAAATTCAATAACAAGTTGCATTAATAATTACGAATTGGTGAAAAGTTATTAGAAACAATCTGCAATCCCTGAGTGGAACGATACTCACTTACTATCTGTATTACTTGTCGACCCAGTCCACTTGCTGGCTCCTTCGAGGGTTTCTAACTTGTATGCCCCAGAATGTGTTTTTGAAACTACTCTGTAGGGGCCTTCCGAATTCTAAGCAAACTTTCCATCCCTTCGATTCTTGAGTCCGATGTCTGCTCTTCGGAGTACGAGGTCTCCGACCTCAAAGGACCTGGGTTGCACTGACTTGTTGTATTGCTTTGCTTGTCTTTCCTTAGCTTTCTTCTCTCTAACCGAAGCGGCTTCTCGGATCTCCTCGGACAATACTAGGTCTTCTTTGATCAGATTCTCATTTTCTTTCTCGGGCCTGTCCCTCATTCGGAAGGTATGGATCCTCCGTTCAATGGGGATGACCGCTTCACAGCCATAAGTGAGTCTAAAAGGGGTTTCCCCTGTTGAGGTCTGTACTGTGGTCCTGATCGACTAGAGGACCTCAGGTAGCAGATAGGCCCACGCTCCCTTAGCCTGTGTAATTCTCTTCTTAAGGCCATCAACAATAGCCCGATTAGCGGCTTCGGCTTGCCCATTAGTCTGGGGGTGCTCGACCGAGGAGAACCGATGAGAGATTCCGAGGTTTTCAGCCAATATTTGAAAGTTGTTGGCAGCAAACTAGCTACCATTGTCAGTAATCAGAGTGAGTGGAAGTCCGAAATGGGAAATGACTTGTTTTATGAAAAATTTTTGGATTCTTGCAGAAGTGATGGTTGCTAATGGTTCGGCCTCAATCCATTTAGTAAAGTAGTCTATTGCAACCACAATGAACCTTAGCTGACCTGGAGCTATTGGGAACTGTCCCACAATGTCCTTTCCCCACATACTGAAAGGCCAAGGGGAAGCTAGAGAATGGAGCTCTTCAGCAGGCTTCTGGTGCAGATCACTAAAGAATTGGCACTGAGGACATTTCCTGACGTGATCGATGGAATCTGTTACCAAGGTAGGCCAAAAATAACCAGCCCTTAATACTTTCCTTGCTAAGGACTTGCCTCCCACATGGTGGCTCCCTATTCCTCCATGGACCTCGTTCAAGGTTTCTTAAGCTTCCTCGGAGGTGAGACATCGGAGCAGTGGGGAAGACATTCCTCTCCTATAGAGGATTCCATCAATAACGACATACTCGGCTGCTTTTCTGGTCAGCTTCTTCGCTTCTTTTTGGTCGACGGGGAGTATTCCATGCTCTAAATATGCCCTGATCGGATGCATCCAGTTTGGTGAAACAGCAATAGCCATTATTACACTAGGAGCCGAAATCTGTTCTTGGATGAGGCTTCAGTTATTCCCTTTTCCCTTTGTGCTCGCCAGCTTGGAAAGCACATCGGCGTGGGAATTTGAGCAGCGGGGGATGTGGGTGATGGAAAATTTAGCAAAGTCTTGAGCCAGAGTCTTAACTTTATCAAGATATTTTTGCAGAATGGGCTCTTTCGCTTGGTAATCTCCGATAACTTGAGAAACTACTAACTGGGACTCACTTAGTATTTGAACTTCAACTGCGCTGAGCTCTTTAGCCATACGGAGGCCAGCAAGGATCGCTTCGTACTCAGCCTGATTATTCGAGGTTAAGAACTCGAATTTCAAGAAATATTCGATGCTGAGACCTTCCGTATTTTCCAAGATCACCCCAGCTCCTGCTCCTTTCTGATTGCTCGAACCGTCCACATATATTACCCATGTGTCCGAGCTAGAGCTTTGGTGGGGCTCTGTGAACTCGGACACGAAATCTGCCAATGCTTGTGACTTGATTGCCCTCCTCGGTTCGTAGGAAATATCGAACTCGGAAAGTTCGATTGCCCACGCCATCATTCTCCCGGCGAGGTCGGGCTTCTGAAGAACTTGCTTAATGGGCTGGGCTGTTCTTACGACAATGGGGTGACTCTGGAAATATTGTCGTAGCCGCCGTGCAGCGAGGATCAAACAAAATGCGAACTTTTCAACCTTTTAATACCGGAGCTCGGGACCTTGTAGAGCTCGGCTGATGAAGTAAATGGGAAACTCATTTCTGCCCTCGTCTCGGACCAACACCGAGCTGAGGGCAGAATCACCAACAGATAGATAAATGAAAAGACTTTCTCTCTGCCGAGGGCTGGAGAGAACTGGAGGAGAGGCGATATATTCTTTAAGTGTCAGAAAAGATGCTTCACAATTTTGATCCCAATTAAAAGTTGTTCCTTTTTTCAAAAGTTGGTACCAGGGTAAAGCCTTTTTTGCAGCTTGCGGGAGAAACCTTGACAGTGCTGCCATTCTGCCTGTTAACTGTTGCACTCCTTTAAGATCGGCAGGGCTCCTCATTTATAAGATAGCTCGGCACTTGTCGGGGTTTGCTTCAATCCCTCTCTCGGATAGCATGAAGCCGAGGAAGGCACCCGCGGGGACCCCGAAGGAGCACTTTTCTGGATTCAACCTCATATTGTGTGCCCTTACCCTTTCCAGTACCATGGTTAGGTCTCGGACGTGGTCCTCCTTTTTCCTGCTCTTTGTAATCATGTCATCAATGTAGACCTCCATGGTGGTACCGATGATACCATCAAAGACCTTATTCATCATTCTTTGATAAGTTGCTCCGGCATTCTTCAGACCGAAAGGCATAACAGTATAACAGTAAGTCGCCTTTCCAGTCGTGAATGTGGTTTTATCTTGGTCAGGAGGATACATGGGGATCTGATTGTATCCCGAATAGGCATCTGTAAATGACAACAACTGGTAGCCTGCCGAGTTATCAACGAGCTGGTCTATAATTGGCAGCGGATACTGATCCTTGGGGAAGGCTTTGTTGAGGTCGGTGTAATCCACACACATCCTCCAACTGCCGTTTGCCTTCCTTACCAAGACTGTGTTTGCAACCCATTCGACGAATGACACCTCTTTGACGAACCCAGCTTCGAGTAACTCGGAAACTTTCTCTTGAATAACTTTTGCTTTTTCTGTCCCAACTCTTCTCATCTTTTGTGCTACTGGCTTTGCTTTTGGATCCACGCTGAGCTTGTGACAGATGAAATTCGGATCAATTCTTGGCATATCAGCCGAGGTCCATGCAAACAAATCTCGGATGGCTCTTAACAGGTTGATGATTTCATCTTGGATTTTCTGAGGGAGGTCGGCTCCCACCTTGACAGTTTTGCTGGGGTCCGAAGGATCAATGGGGATCGCCAACCACTCCCCTTGGGGAGAAGGCCTAAGATCATCCTGTTCGGCCCGAGCGTCCAGCTCGGCTAATAAAACTCTTCCTTTAGCCAACGTCGGACCAGTCAGCTCTTCTTCTTGTTTCTTTCTTATTCCCCGTAGACTCGCGTTGTAGCAAAGTCAGGCCCTGATCTAGTCGGCTTTGACAGTGACGACCTTGTCGTCCGAACCAACAAATTTCATAGCTAAATGCACTGTTGACACAACCGCCCCGAAGGCTTGCAAGAAAGTCCTTCCCAGTATCACATTTATAGGGGGATTCGGAATTGACAACTAGAAACTTTATGATCTCCGTTCGGGCCGAAGGCTGCTTGCCTAAGGTCACCGGGAGGTGGATGGCTCCTAGGGGGCGAATCGCCTCTCCCGTGAAGCTAATAAGATTGCCTTCAAATTTGACGAGGCCAGCTGACCTCAATTTTAACGCTTGAAAGGTGTGGAGAAAAAGAATGTCGGCCGAGCTTCCTTGATCAATGAATACTTGGGCGACCTCAAAGTTACCGAGCAAAGCCGTGATCACCATTGGGTCATTGTGATCCGGGATGATGTCCTCCTTGTCCTGATCCGAGAAGATAATGGGGATGTTCCGAGATGGTTTCTTAAAGATGGGTTTATGATGAACAGCTAACACTTGGTTGACATACCTTTTCCTTTCTGATCTTTTCTCACCGCCACCAGCAAAACCTCCCGAGATAGTTTCGACTCTGAAATTTTCTGGTGACATATCCAAATCCTGCACCACGACCATATTTACTCGTTGTGGCTCTTCGGTTTTCTTTTCTGGAGATGGGTCAGCCTTGGCTTTTCCCTTGTCTCTATTCGGGCTCCGAGACCGTCTTCGGCCTCTTCTCTCCACAGCTTC
The DNA here is from genome assembly GCA_037953625.1 of Crotalaria pallida. Lineage (NCBI taxonomy): Eukaryota > Viridiplantae > Streptophyta > Magnoliopsida > Fabales > Fabaceae > Crotalaria > Crotalaria pallida. Next base: position 35,521,348 of record CM075653.1, read on the forward strand.
TCGCACGTACTGTTGCAACTTACCCTGTCTCACCATGTCTTCGATAACGTCTCGAAGCCAGGTGCATTGGTCGGTATGGTGGCCATACCCATCATGGAAGTTGCAGTACTTAGATTTGTCTCTGACACTATTTTTATTTCTAAGAAAAGGTGGCCTGGATACATGTCCGAGTTCAGTCTGCATGGTTTCTCTCCATACTTGCGACCTCGGAACTGTCAGTGGGGTGTAATTGTCATACTTGGTGACATAAGGACGTCGGCGGTCATCCTGCTGGCCCAGATGAGGACGTCGCCGATCACCCTGGTCCGCCCTGCCACCTCTGTCATCCCTATTTCGCGACCTCGAGGAAGGGCATTTTGTGAAGCAGCTTGGGCCTTCTCCATCCTGCTTGTTTGACCTTTGCTGAACTCCTCCAAGTTGATATACTTGTTGGATCTTTGCCTGAGCTCGGCCATATCTCTTGGTGGCTTACCTATTAGTGAGTCTTTGAACCCACCCTCTGCAAGACCTTGAGTAAAAAGGAGGACGGCCACTTCGGGAGATAAGTTGGGAACCGAGCTGGACTCGTTATGAAACCGATGTATATAAGCACGTAGCGATTCGTTAGGTTTTTGCGTCACTGTTGCTAGTGTGTGGTCGGATCTTGGTTGCACACAGCTAGCAGTGTACCTATTGAGAAACGCGCGCTTCATATTTGCCCAGCAGTTAACAGAATTCCTAGGTAATGTCGCATACCACCGGAGAACTGGAGCTTGGAGGGTCATGGAGAAAGCTCGGCATTTGAGCCTATCTCCGCCGCCATAGAAGTTCATAGCTCCCTCGTACGAGAGTATGTGCTCTTGAGGATCGGTCAAGCCATTATACCTTGGTATGTTGCTAGGTCCGAGGTATCCTAGTGGTGGTTCATAGGACATAACAACTGCTGTGAAAGGGTGTCCGGGGTGAGAATCATCTAGGTCGGGTTGTTGATGGTCATGGAGAGGTGGTGTATGTGTTAGTTGGGTGATGACGGTATGTGGTGTTGTTAACGTTTGTGGTGTTAACGGTGGCGGAGGTGGTGGTAAATCTTGAGCTGGGGGTACCAGAGTGCCCCGTTCAGCTGGAAGTCCCAAAGGTTGTGGAAGTTCGTTTGGGGCTGGAACTTGTATGACAGCTCGTTCCGCCAACCGCTGCATGGTAAGCTGCTGAAGATCTGCTATGGCTTGGCCTTGCTGCTCTATGATTCTCATTTGTTGTCTCATCATGGACAAGACCTCTGCATCACGAGAGCGTGTAGATTGACGTGAATGAGAACGATGTGTATTACTGACGGAGTGAGCACGTTCGCCGTGTCGGCGGTGCTGCTCTGTGTTGGTTTCCCCAAGTTTGGAGCGTAGTTGCACGCGCCGACCTCCCTCCTGGTGCTGAGTTGGATTAGAGTTATCACCAGTGTGGATGGTGTAAGGTCCACTATGAGTATGGGTAAGCTCTGGGGGTGGTGCTGGAGGTGGAGGTGGCGGTGGCGGAGGTGGGGGTGGGGGTGGGGGAGGAGGTGGTGGTGGTGGTGGGGGTGGTTGTGGGGACCTTGCAGCTCTATTGGCTTCAACGTGGAGGCGCAGGTCCTCTGTTGTTGGTACCCTCCTTTGATGGCCTCTTCCCCTCCTCTGCACTGGTGGTACATCAGTCATGGTAGATTCTTTGGGTGGGGATGAAGTTTTTCTCTCCCCACAGACGGCGCCAATGTGATGTTCTAGACTAAGAGGACCTCAAGGTTAGGGAAGAAGACCTTGAGGTAGTCTCTGTCTAGGGTTTATCTGTGATGTTTGTGGGAGTCCTCAGGTGGCTAGGGAAAGAGCCAAGAAGTAACCCTAATCACTGGTGCGTGAAGGTGACAATTAGGGTTAGAGGACACACCTGAGCCCCATGTAGTACGGAGCTACTTATAGGGGGGAGCTGGTTGCCCTAATGGGCTTGCTTGAGGCCCAAGTAGGGCCAGCCTGTAGTGAGCTATGAGTGGGTGAGCTGTCCTTGTGGATAAGATGTACACGTCATCCTGTCCTTGATATCGGAATCCCTGCGTGGTGTCGGACAAGGAAGTCGGACCTTAGTAGTAGGATGAGGTCAGCCCGTTTCTGGTGTCTGCTCGGCCGTTGAGCTTTGAGCTCGGCCAAGGGCACAGAGGGCTTCCTAAAGGGTCCTCAGGCCCTGAGTGAGGGCTATGGGGAGCTCGGCTAGGCCGAGTCCACCACAGCTTCTAGTCCCATTTGGATTCCCTCTACACCATCTAAGATTTGCTCAAGGGGGTGACAGCTCTATCCCTAGTTGTACATGCAGTCCTCGCTACGATCAACGTCCATCAGGTGACCTTGATCATTGTAACATCACCCCGCCTAGGGAAGCTCTCTTAGGCTTCTTGACGAGTCACCATCATTGCCCTCCCCTATCACAATCACCACTTGAAGAGACACTTACCTCCAAGTATACGGTATCTTTCCTCTCCACTACTTCACTCTAAACGTAGTTAGAAAGGATTTTAAGCTTAAAGTCTTTTAAGTCTTTATTATCCTAAGTTGGTCGACCCATTCTAAGCCGCGCTTCTAACAGGTCTCGACCTCTAAGGGAAAACACCTCCCTATAGTACAATGGATTCCACAAGACATGAAACCACGGCAAAGTCATTCACGTGGCCAGTCACTTAAGGGGATATAATAAAGTCATTGTGCCGCTTGCACCATCACTGTACACTAACAACGATCCTCAAATTTCCACAAGATTCAAATAATCATTTCTCATAATTTATTTTCATAATAATACTTCCAAATATTCCAAGTCCTTTTCATAGGAACAACAATTCAATATACATTGAGCATCCTTCCATAGGATAAATCATTATCTCAAAATAATCCCAACATATTTGTTATCTCATCACTTATCATTTTATCATTTCCAAAATCATTAAGGCAATATACCATATACAACTTCAGGATATACAACATGATATAACAATTATTAACCGACATACGAATAATATTGAGGAATCGTATTTTTCGTAAGGACGGCGGAACACACACACATTTTCCGTCTTACTACTCAACCTATAGATTCCTAGTTCCGACTTTTGAGATGGTACGGAACGCCCTAATGCTACCTCAGTGCCATTATGTCTTAGGAAGGTTGCTCTCTCACCTGAGCTCCACGCTTACTCTGATTCCATCTTCGTGTCCACAGTTCCAACAGTTCATTCACTTTTAATTCCCTTTATTTCTTAAACGATGAACGACATACAATCAATATCAAGCAAGTACCTTATACTATCTATTTACTAATGTAAGGACTAAAACCAAAGTACCAAAGTACCTTAAAACAGAAATCCCTTTTTAAAACAGAAACCCTTTTTAAGGCATTAGATAACTTAAAACAATTCCTTCTTTAAAATCAAGAAATTCTTTTTGCAAAGCATAATTTACAACTCATTCCAATACTTGAAAACCTTTAAGAATACATTTTTTATTTATACAAAAACCATATTATATTGCTTATATAACAACTACCACCTTCACACACTTATACACAAAATCAAACACTTGAACACATATTTACATTTTGATTAACATAGAAAACTTTAAAAGATAACTCAATATTATAAAATCATACATGAATTTATTTAATCCCTATAGTTACACATAGATCATTTAAGGAATAAAGAAGCACCTTATCAGTTAGACATAAATATTTATTCATCTAAAATACTATGGCCTAACTAACAACACTTAACCATATAGTTTCACCTTAGTATACAAACCATCTCACAAAATCAAACAACATGACACATACACACATGCCACCACCAGAGTTTACCCATACCCACAGTGGACCTTACACCATCCACACTGGTGATAACTCAAATCCAACTCAGCACCAGGAGGGAGGTCGGCGCGTGCAACTTCGCTCCCAACATGGAGAAACCAACACAGAGCAGCACCGCCGATACGGCGAACGTGCTCACTCCGTCAGTACTACACACCGTTCTCATTCACGTCAATCTACATGCTCTCGTGATGCAGAGGTCTTGGCCATGATGAGACAACAAATGAGAATCATAGAGCAGCAAGGCCAAGCCATAGCAGATCTTCAGCAGCTTACCATGCAGCGGTTGGCGGAACGAGCTGTCATACAAGTTCCAGCCCCAAACGAACTTCCACAACCTTTGGGATTTCCAGCTGAACGGGGCACTCTGGTACCCCCAGCTCAAGATTTACCACCACCTCCGCCACCGTTAACACCACAAACGTTAACAACACCACATACCGTCATCACCCAACTAACACATACACCACCTCTCCATGACCATCAACAACCCGACCTAGATGATTCCCACCCCGGACACCCTTTCACAGTAGCTGTTATGTCCTATGAACCACCACCAGGATACCTCGGACCTAGCAACATACCCAGGTATAATGGCTTGACCGATCCTCAAGAGAACATACTCTCTTACGAGGGAGCTATGAACTTTTATGGTGGTGGAGATAGGTTCAAATGCCGAGCTTTCTCCATGACCCTCCAAGCTCCAGTTCTCCGATGGTATGCGACATTACCTAGGAATTCTGTTAACTGCTGGGCAGATATGAAGCGGGCGTTTCTCAATAGGTACACTTCTAGCTGTGTGCAACCAAGATCCGACCACACACCAACAACAGTGACGCAAAAACCTGACGAATCGCTACGTGCTTATATACATCGGTTTCATAACGAGTCCAGCTCGGTTCCCAACTTATCTCCCGAAGTGGCCGTCCTCCTTTTTACTCAAGGTCTTGCAGAGGGTGGGTTCAAAGACACACTAATAGGTAAGCCACCAAGAGATATGGCCGAGCTCAGGCAAAGATCCAACAAGTATATCAACTTGGAGGAGTTCAGCAAAGGTCAAACAAGCAGGATGGAGAAGGCCCAAGCTGCTTCACAAAATTCCCTTCCTCGAGGTCGCCCTCGAGGAAACAGGGATGATAGAGGGGGAAGGGTGGAGCAGGATGACCAGCGACGTCCTCAGGTCGGCCAGCAGGATGACCGCCGACGTCCTTACGTCACCAAGTATGATAATTACACCCCACTGACAATTCCGAGGTCGTAGGTATGGAGGGAAACCATGCAGACTGAACTCAGACATGTATCCAGACCACCTTTCCTTAGAAACCAAAATAGTGTCAGAGACAAATCTAAGTACTGCAACTTCCATGATGGGTATGGCCACCATACCGACCAATGCACCTGGCTTCGAGACGTTATCGAAGACATGGTGAGACAGGGTAAGTTGCAACAGTACGTACGAGAAGCTGTGGAGAGAAGAGGCCGAAGACGGTCTCGGAGCCCGAACAGAGACAAGGGAAAAGCCAAGGCTGACCCATCTCCAGAAAAGAAAACCAAAGAGCCACAACGAGTAAATATGGTCGTGGTGCAGGATTTAGATAAGTCACCGGAAAATTTCAGAGTCGAAACCATCTCGGGAGGTTTTGCCGGTGGCGGTGAGAAGAGATCAGAAAGGAAGAGGTACGTCAATCAAGTGTTAGCTGTTCATCACAAACCCATCTGTAAGAAACCATCTCGGAACATCCCCATCATTTTTTCCGATCAGGACATGGAAGATATCATTCCGGATCACAATGACCCAATGGTGATCACGGCGTTGATTGGTAACTTCGAAGTCGCCCGAGTATTCATTGATCAAGGAAGCTCGGCCGACACTCTTTTCCTCCACACTTTTCAAGCACTAAAGTTAAGGTCAGCTGACCTCGTCGAATTTGAAGGCAATCTTATTAGCTTCACGGGAGAGGCGATTCGCCCCCTAGGAGCCATCCATCTCCCGGTGACCTTAGGTAAGCAGCTTTCGGCCCGTACGGAGATCATTAAGTTTCTAGTTGTCAATTCCGAATCCCCCTATAATGTGATACTCGGAAGAACTTGCCTGCAAGCTTTTGGGGCAGTTGTTTCAATGGTGCATTTAGCTATGAAATTTTTTGGTTCGGACGACAAGGTCGTCACTGTCAAAGCCGACCAGGTCAAGGCCCGACTCTACTACAACGCAAGTCTACGGGAGATAAAAAAGAAACAAGAAGAAGAGTTGACTGGTCCGACGTTGGCCAAAGGAAGAGTTCTATTAGCCGAACTGGATGTTCGGGCGGAACAGGATGATCTCAGACCTTCCCCTCCAGGTGAGTGGTTGGCAATTCCCATTGATCCTTCCGACCCCAGTAAAACTGTTAAGGTGGGGGCCGACCTCCCTCAGAAAATCCAAGACGAGATCATCAACCTGTTAAGGGTCAACCGAGATTTGTTTGCTTGGACCTCGGCCGATATGCCGGGAATTGATCCGGGCTTCATTTGCCACAAGCTCAGTGTGGATCCGAAAGCAAAGTCGGTGGCACAAAAGATGAGAAGAGTTGGGACAAAAAAAGCAAAAGTTATTCAGGAGAAAGTTTCCGAGTTACTGAAGCTAGGTTCGTCAAAGAGGTGCCATACGCCGAATGGGTTGCAAGCACAGTCTTGGTAAGGAAGGCAAACGGCAGTTGGAGGATGTGTGTAGATTACACCGACCTCAACAAAGCCTGCCCCAAGGATCAATATCTGCTGCCGATTATAGACCAGCTCGTTGATAGTTCGGCAGGCTACCGGCTGTTGTCATTTACAGATGCCTATTCGGGATACAATCAGATCCCCATGTATCCTCCTGACCAAGATAAAACCACATTCACGACCGGAAAGGCAACTTATTGCTATACTGTTATGCCTTTCGGTCTGAAGAATGCTGGAGCAACTTATCAAAGAATGATGAACAAGGTCTTTGATGGTATCATCGGTACCACCATGGAGGTCTACATTGATGACATGATTACAAAGAGCAGAAAAAAGGAGGACCACGTCCGAGATCTGACCTCGGTACTAGAAAGGGTAAGGGCACACAGTATGAGGTTGAATCCGGAAAAGTGCACCTTCGGAGTCTCCGCGGATGCCTTCCTCGGCTTCATGCTATTCGAGAGGGTAATCGAAGCAAACCCCGACAAGTTCCGAGCTATCTTAGAAATGAGGAGCCCTGCCGATCTTAGAGGAGTGCTACAGTTAACAGGCAGGATGGCAGCACTGTCAAGGTTTCTCCCTCAAGCCGCAAAAAAGGCCTTACCCTGGTACCAACTTTTGAAAAAAGGAACAACTTTCAATTGGGATCAAAACTGTGAAGCTTCTTTCCTGGAACTTAAGGAGTATCTCGCCTCTCCTCCAGTTCTCTCCAGCCCTCTGCAGGGAGAGAGTCTTTTCATTTATCTATCTGTTGGTGATTCCGCCCTCAGCTCGGTGTTGGTCCAAGACGAGGGCAGAAGTGACTTCCCCATTTACTTCATAAGCCGAGCTCTACAAGGTCCCGAGCTCCGGTATTCCAAGGTTGAAAAATTTGCATTTTGTTTGATCCTCGCTGCACGACGGCTACGACAATATTTTCAGAGTCACCCCATTGTCGTAAGAACCGCCCAGCCCATTAAGCAAGTTCTTCAGAAGCCCAACCTCGCCGGGAGAATGATGGCGTCGGCAATCGAACTTTCCGAGTTCGATATTTCCTACGAACCGAGGAGGGCAATTAAATCACAAGCATTGGCAGATTTCATGTCCGAGTTCACAGAGCCCCATCAAAGCTCTAGCTCGGACACTTGAGTGATATATGTTGATGGCTCAAGCAATCAAAAGGGAGCAGGAGCTGGGGTGATCTTGGAAAACTCGGAAGGCCTAAGCATCGAATATTCCCTGAAATTCGAGTTCTTAACCTCGAATAATCAGGCTGAGTATGAAGCAGTCCTTGCTGGCCTCCGCATGGCTAAAGAGCTCGGCGCAGTTGAGGTTCAAATACTAAGCGACTCCCAGTTGGTGGTTTCCCAAGTCGTCGGAGATTACCAAGCCAAAGAGCCCATTCTGCAAAAATATCTGGATAAAGTTAAAACCCTGGCTCAGAACTTTGCCAAATTTTCCATCACCCACATTCCCCGCTGCTCAAACTCCCGCGCCGATGTGCTTTCCAAGCTGGCGAGCACAAAAGGAGCAGGGAATAACAGAAGCCTCATTCAAGAACAAATTTCGGCTCCAAGTGTAATAATGGCTATTGCCGTATCGCCGAAATGGATGCATCCGATCAGGTCATATTTAGAGCATGGAATACTCCCCGCCGACCAGAAGGAAGCGAAGAAGCTGACCAGAAAAGCAGCCGAGTATGTTATTGTAGATGAAATCCTTTACAGGAGAGGAATGTCTTCCCCACTCCTCCGATGTCTTACCTCCGAGGAGGCACAAGAAACCTTGAACGAGGTCCACGGAGGAATGGGGAGCCACCATGTGGGAGGCAAGTCCTTAGCAAGGAAGGTGTTAAGGGCTGGTTATTTCTGGCCTACCTTGGTGACAGACTCCATCGACCATGTCAAAAAGTGTCCTCAATGCCAGTTCTTTAGTGATGTGTACCAAAAACCTGCTGAGGAACTCCATTCTCTGGCTTCTCCTTGGCCTTTCAGTATGTGGGGAATGGATATTGTGGGACAGTTCCCAACGGCTCCAGGTCAGCTAAGGTTCATTGTGGTCGCGATAGACTACTTTACTAAGTGGATTGAGGCCGAACCGTTAGCAACCATCACTTCTGCAAGAATCCAAAAAATTTTCATGAAACAAGTCATTTCCCGTTTCGGACTCCCACTCACTCTGATTGCTGACAATGGTAGCCAGTTTGCTTCCAACAACTTTCAAATATTGGCTGAAAACCTCGGAATCTCTCATCGGTTCTCCTCGGTCGAGCACCCCCAGACTAATGGGCAGGCCGAGGCTGCCAACCGAGCTATTGTTGATGGCCTCAAAAAGAGAATTACATAGGCCAAGGGAGTATGGGCTGATCTGCTACCTGAAGTCCTCTGGTCGATCAGGACCACAGTACAGACCTCAACAGGAGAGACCCCCTTTAGACTCACTTATGGTTGTGATGCGGTCATCCCCATCGAACGAAGGATCCTTACCTTCCGAATGAGGGACAGGCCCGAGGAAGAAAATGAGAATCTGATCAAAGAAAATCTAATACTGGCCGAGGAGATCCGAGAATCCGCTTCGGTTAGAGGGAAGAAAGCGAAGGAAAGACAAGCAAAGCAATACAACAAGTCAGTGCAACCTAGGTCCTTTGAGGTCGGAGATCTCGCACTCCGAAGAGCCGACATTGGGCTCAAAAATCGAAGGGATGGAAAGTTTGCTCAGAATTGGGAAGGCCCCTACAGTGTCGTTTCAAAAACATACTCTGGGGCATACAAGTTAGAAACCCTTGAGGGAGCCGAGCTCAAGAATTCCTGGAACGTTGCGAAGTTGAGAACCTATATCAGTTAGAATCACCTCGGATATCATCAGCTATCACCAGCACCTCCAGCTAAAGTTTAAATTTAAGTTCATTTTAGTTTCTGTAAATGTTTTTACATCTGCTTACTTTAGTCACATCTTGCTCCATTGTTATATACTCACTTTTTCAATTCTCTAAAAGGCAATGTACTCATATTTATTATCAATGAAACAGTACAAACTTGCCCTTACTCAAGTGCCACAGTTTTATATACGTACGAACTAGCTTCTCATTTAGCACTAGCCACCTAGCCCTCACTCAGGGCCTGAGGACCCATTAGGAAGCCCTCTGTGTGCTTGGCCGAGCTCAAAGCTCAACGGCCGAACAAACACCAGGCACGGGCCGACCTCATGCCCCTGCTAAGGTCCGACTTCCTTGTTCGACACCACACAAGGATTCCGATACCAAGGACAGGATGACATGTATATTTTATCCACAAGGACAGCTCATCCACTCATAGCTCACTACAGGTTGGCCCTACTTGGGCCTCAAGCAAACCCATTAGGGCAACCAGCTCCCTCCCTATAAGTAGCTCCGTACTACATGGGGCTCAGGTATGTCCTCTAACCCTAATTATCACCTTCACACACCAGTGATTAGGGTTACTTCTTGGCTCTTTCCTTAGCCACCTGAGGACTCCCACAAACATCACAGATAAACCCTAGACAGAGACTACCTCAAGATCTTCTTCCCTAACCTCGAAGTCCTCATAAGTCTAGGACATCACACTTATCAGTTAGACATCAATATTTATTCATCTAAAATACTATGGCCTAACTAATAACACTTAACCATATAGTTTCACCTTAATATACAAACCATCTCACAAAATCAAACAACATGACACATACACACATACATTTAGTAAACTAAAATCATTTTTGGAATTACTTAAATAAAATTTGTACAACACTTACATACAAACTTTAATTTCCGTTTTCTCTTAAACTATATCTCTAAAAATTAATCTACTTTTTTCCTATATACCACATACAAGTTCTATTATCTACTTAACATTTAAGTAGCATATAATCATATTCAAAACAATTCTGGACAGCAAAGTAAGGTAGAGTTGCATCAATTCAAAATTACCCGAAAAAAAACGTCTTTTTCCATTTATTACAAAAGGATACATACCCCAAGGTCTAAAAATAAAGTTAGACTAAATAAAATAATATTTTTACCTTAAAAAATAAATCTAGACATCAATTTAATTTTATTTAATAAAAACATATACTTTCAAGCTATACATATATATGCCATTAAGCATCACAAAACATATAATTTGGGAACCATGGTCCAAAATATTATTTTTCCAGAAAAATTATTTTTCAATTTTAATATATATAAAACTCATAATTTATGTCAAGCATACACATCAATAAACATCATATATTCATCATACAATCACTTAGACTATTAGGAAAAATTAACAAGATCACTGTTTCCTCTAATATCAAATCCGGTCCTAATAAAACAATAATGAAAACAGTAATAACAATTTATAAACATATGTAACATATTCTTATAATTTAATACTTTAGAACAATTACTCTAAACACCAAATCACTCAAAAATAAACACTTATAGGATAAAAACTAATCTTGGACAGCATATACACTATTTCTTAAAAATCAGTTTTCTCCTAAACAGTTCATCGAAAACACATGCCATTTTTTTCTTAAAATTCTTTACAAGTACTACTATAATTAAATGATTAAATATGATTTAAATAAAGCATATTAGTTTGCTGGACAGACACCATAAGTCCAGTTGCATTACTTCAAAAATTTGAACTAACATACTCTAACATTCCTATACATACTTTAATTGCATATAAACAAGTTAAGCATAGTACACACCTACAAAAATCATTATTTGGGGCCTTATACCTTATGAAAATAATACTTTTCAGCATTAAGAAAATTTCCAGATCTAAATATATTTTTATCAGAATACATAATACACACAGATAACCATTTATTCACATCAAATAATCAATTAAAAATAATCAAACATTTTTGTTTTTCTCTTCAATAAATTCGGCCAACCTTATATACATAAAAGAGTACTTTTTAAATTTTCAAACACACATATATACTTTAGTCACATAATTTCATATACTCAAAATAATCAATTTGACATAAAGATAATCACATTTTAAGAAAATTTACTTCTGTACAGTAACTAGTTTACAATTCATATTAACTACATAGTCAGACATTTACACAATCACAAGATAAAAATTACCTACTTACTCCTAAATTTACCAAACCAAATATTATAAACCATTCGTAACTTCAAATCAGAAATCAATTATACTTTACTGTTAACACCATAAAATCCAGAATTTCCTCTGTTTTCATAAAACTATTTTCATTTCACTTTCATAACAAAACATCAGAGATCAAATAATCATCCATTTGTTCACGCTCTTTTTAAGAAATAAGTCACATAACATAATAACAACAACTACCATCCTATATATATATATATATATCACGGCCGAAAATAAAACAAGGCAAAAGTATAAGTTTAGGTACATTCAGTTCGGTCATTCAAAATACAATTTGTGTTTTAGTTCGGCCCAACTGGCCGAGACCCAATACAAAACAATGTTCTAGCTCGGCCAAACTGGCCGAGACCCATCCACCTATCAGACTCTAAAATCACTTACTCTCCCTGTGAGGGAGAGTGATCCTGCTCGGCCGGGGACTGCGTCTGCTCGGGCTCAGTACCTGAAAAATGGTAAGGAGGTGAGCATTACACAGAACTTAAATAAGCAGTTTCTAAAATGACATACCGAACTACCAAGTCACACACAAATAGTCAAATAGCAAATAAATCACAAGTAATCAAACCCATGTATCTCATGCATATATCAACGTTTAGCTCGATTCGCATACCCACATCCTTGTCTAGCTTGGCTCACATCATAAACCAGATAACGCATTACTAGCTATAACTCGGTTCATCCTCTCATGTCTCGGATTACCATCTCTATCTCGGGTTCATTACTCATTATTTCCCTTTTCACATAGTTTACAATCTTTTACTCTTCTCGGATGCATACACCCAGTGCATGTCTTACACCATTTAAGTCGGGTATTGGAGTGTCCATAACTGCGAGTACCACGATACTCGTCTTACAACTGCGAGCACCACAATGCTTGGCTTACGCGATCAATGCACGCACCCAGTACGCGTCTGCTATGACCAGGAACATTATCGCCGATCATTCTATGGAGTAAGGAGTGTCCATAACTACGAGTACCACAATACTCGTCTTACAGCTGCGAGCACCACAATGCTCGGCTTACGCGATCAATGCACGCACCCAGTACGCGTCTGCTATGACCAGGAACACATCCCACCGATTCCGTTCTCGGAACCTTGTGTGAGTCATAACTGCGAGCACCACAATGCTCGTCTTACAGCCGCGAGCACCACAATGCTCGGCTTACGCGATCAATGCACGCACCCAGTACGCGTCTGCTATGACCCGACCACACAACCATTTCTCTTTAATTCCCCTTATCTTCTTAACCATTACTTTTAGTTCGGCCCACCTCAGTTCACCTCTTTAATTTAATCCTCTTTGCATCTATCTCGGCTCAGCCCTTTACCCATTTCCGATTTCCATTATTCCTATTATCTATCTCATCTACCTATCTCATTATATAACTTATTAATTCGTCTTTTCGATCCACCCTGGTTACCATTCTTCTCATTCTCCATTCTCACCCTCTCTCGGCTCGGCCACAGATACAAATACCAAATATCAAAGCTCAACATTCATGCACAAAGTTCATAAACACTTATACAACATCCGTAATAGGAATAAAGCATTCGGCCAATCCATCATGTAAATACCAACATATAGCATATAACAATATTCCATATTCACCTAACATCCATGTCTCTAGTTCATTTATTAGTTCCCTTTACCCTTTTTACCTTTCCTTCCTCATGTTAACCTAGATCCATTCCCTAATCTAACACCCACTCTTAGTACCCTTTATGAACACCATAGAAACCCAAACTCAAGTAGAGGTAACACTCACTCCTTACCTCAAACCGTGTAAGATAAGAGTTGAGAGTTTGAGAATGGTTCCTTGTTGCTTGTCCTTGATCTTAGCACCCTTGAATCCTTCTTACTCCAAGCTGCACACGAGCTCCACCAATCTACACACGAACTCCACGACGGTCCAGGGGCGTCCGGGACGGAAGAGAAGGCGGCGGGGAGGAGGTCTCTAGTGGTGGAAGAGAGGGAAATGTTCGTGAGAAGAGGAGAGGAAGAAGATATGTTGGGTTGTTGTCGCTGGACTTTGAGAGAAAAGGGAGAGAGAGACGTAGGGAAGAGAGAAGAATAAAAGTGAGAAGTGTTGTGGGTTATGTGTTGGGATTTTCTTTTATTCAAATGTGGAAGATATTTGTGTGGTTCTCATTGGGGGCTTCTTGAGGAAGCTTGAATATGTGGACAGGATTCATTGGCTTCTTGAGGAAGCCATGAACAGTACATTGAAAAGGACATAAAGCAGTGATAATGACATAAAGTGGATGCTGGTACAACGTACGGATGGTACGAAACCCAAGGGCTATCAGCTCAACATGAGCTGGAATGGAGGAGCTCGGACGTGTTGGCTCGGGTACGTCGGATAGGATACGTTGGCTCGGTTTGTAGGAACAGCAGTAGTCCGAGCTTCCCTCTCGGACAGGACACTGAAATCGGCTAATCCAGACTGGACAATGGGTTTCACGTTGGGTTCCCTTTCAGCTCGGTTCATAAGCACACAATCTTATCTAGATCGGCCGGGATGGGGCCGAGGCCTTAATCTCTCATCCTAGGTCGGCCTATGCTCATACTACCCTTCTAACCTTGTAGAATTTCTAAGGCTTAATCCTATCCTTAAATAGATATTCATATACTGAAATTATATTATTTAATAATAATTTTAGGAATGTTACATTCCTCTCCCACTTACAGGAATTTCGTCCTCGAAATTTAGTCGGCATTGAACAGTTGCGGATACGACTGCTTCATCTTGTCCTCGAGTTCCCACATGGCTTCCTCCATGTCATTCTGATTCCAGACGACCTTGACTAAAGAGATTTCCTTCCCTCTGAGTCGTCTGACTTGTCTGTCCTCAACTCGGACTGGTAGGACCTCGATGGTCAGATTATCTCTTAGAGGCAGTTCGTCCACTGCTATCACATGCGAGGGATCGTGAATGTATCTCCTAAGTTGTGAGACATGAAATACATCGTGGAGCTTAGACAAGTGCGGAGGTAGAGCAATTCTGTAAGCCACTGGTCCGACTTTCTCCGATATCTGGTACGGTCCGACAAACCTAGGGGTCAACTTCTTCGATTTGATAGCTCGGCCGATACCCGTTACAGGGGATACCCGAAGGAATACATGATCTCCCTCGATGAAGTTCAAGGGTTTTCTTCTCTTGTCGGCATAGCTCTTCTGCCGATCTTGGGCTGCTTTCATCTTTCCTTGTATTATTCGGATCTTCTCGGTGGTCTCATGCACAATGTCAGGACCAATCAATAAGTTTTCTCCTATCTGGAACCAGCATAGCGGCGTCCGACATTTCCGACCATACAATGCTTCGAAAGGAGCCATTCCAATACTTGAATGGAAACTGTTGTTGTAAGTGAATTCGACCAGTGGTAATAGTGTTTCCCAGCTTTTCGACTGTTCAAGCACGCATGTTCTCAGTAAGTCCTCAAGAGTCTGAATGGTGCGCTCGGATTGTCCATCAGTTTGGGGATGATAAGCAGTGCTAAACCTCAACTTTGTACCCTTGGCTTCTTGCAGACTCTGCCAGAATCGAGATAAGAAGCGAGGATCACGGTCCAACACTATGCTGCTCGGAACACCATGGAGTCTAACGATGTCCTTTATGTACAGTTGCGTCAGCTTCTCCAAGTTGTACTTCATGTTGATCGGCAGGAAATGAGCGCACTTCGTAAGTCGGTCTACCACAACCCAAATGGCTTCCTGCCCTGCTCTCGTCCTCGGTAGACCTGATACAAAATCCATCGAAATGCTGTCCCACTTCCATTGTGGAATCTCCAAGGATTTGAGTAATCCACCTGGTTTCTGATGCTCGATCTTGGCTTTCTGACATATCAAACATCGAGACACATAATCGGCCACATCGGTCTTCAACTTCGGCCACCAAAACAACTTCTTCAGATCCTGGTACATCTTTGTGGCACCTGGGTGAAGACTCATCTCCGTCTTGTGGGCTTCTTCCATCAACTCTCTTCAGACCTCAAAGTCCATGGGGATGCAAACTCTGCCTCGAAATCGCACAAGACCATCAGGTCCTTTAGTGAAGTCAGGTTCATCCTTGTTTCTGGCTCTTTCTAATAGCTTTTGGAGCTCTAGGTCGGCGGCCTGCCTTTCCTTAATGAAACCCAATAAATCATTGGTTACTTGCAGCATTTCCAAGACAACACTGTTTTCCTTCTTCTGTATGTCGAGGTTAAGATCACTGAACTCTTGCATCAGCTGCATCTCTCGGACCATCATGTTTCTCAAGTGAAGACTCTTCCTGCTCAGTGCGTCGGCCACCACGTTGGCTTTTCCAGGATGATAGTGCAAGTTGAAATCATAATCTTTCAAAAATTCCACCCATCTGCGCTGTCTCATGTTCAGTTCCTTCTGGTCGAACAAATAGCCGAGACTCTTGTGGTCACTGAACACCTCGAATTTTGTGCCATACAGTTAGTGTCTCGAAATCTTGAGGGCAAACACCACAGCTGCCAATTCAAGATCATGGGTGGGGTAATTCTGTTCTTGTTGCCAAAGCTGTCTAGAGGCATAAGCCACCACCTTCCCTTGTTGCATCAATACACAGCCGAGACCCTGCTTCGAGGCGTCACAGAACACGTCGAAGGCTTTGGTTGGATCTGGTAAAATCAGCACGGGCGAACTCGTCAATCTTTTCTTTAGCTCTTGGAAGCTCTGTTCACACACCTCGAACCATTGGTAGGGTGCATCCTTCCTGGTTAACGAAGTCAATGGTAGAGCTAGTTTAGAGAATCCTTCAATGAATCTCCTGAAGTACCCTGCAAGATCGAGGAAACTCCTGATCTCAGTCACCGAGTTCGGTCTCTCCCACTTAAGTACCGCTTCCACCTTGGAAGGGTCAACTGCTACACCTTGCTCGGATATCACATGCCCGAGGAAATGAACCTCGGTGAGCCAAAAGCTGGACTTAGAGAGCTTAGCGTAGAGATTCTTATCCTTCAAAACTTGCAACACCGTTCTCAGATGCTGCTCGTGTTCACTCGGATTTTGGGAGTAGATGAGGATATCGTCAATGAAGACTATGACAAATGAGTCCAGGTAAGGTCGGAAGATCCTATTCATGTAGTCCATGAAAATAGCTGGGGCGTTGGTAAGTCCAAAGGGCATAACCACGTACTCAAAATGCCCATACCTTGATCGGAAGGCTGTCTTCGGAATGTCTTCTTCTCGGACTCGGATTTGGTGATATCCAGATCAGAGATCTATCTTTTAAAACACCGACGCTCCCTTGAGTTGGTCCAATAAATCATCAATCCGGGGGAGGGGATATTTGTTCTTCACCGTTACTGCGTTGAGCTTCCTATAGTCAGTGCACATTCTGAGACTACCATCTTTCTTTTTCACAAACAGGATTGGAGCTCCCCACGGCGATACGCTTGGTAGGATTAGCTTTTTGGCCAAAAGTTCTTCCAGCTGTTTCTTAAGCTCTTCTAGCTCGGGAGGCGCCATTCTGTATGGAGCAATTGAGATCGGGCCAGTTCCCGGAAGGAGGTCTATACTGAACTCTACTTCTCTATTCGGCGGTAAGCCAGGCATTTCGTCCGAGAAAACCTCAGGG
Source organism: Crotalaria pallida (assembly GCA_037953625.1). Lineage (NCBI taxonomy): Eukaryota > Viridiplantae > Streptophyta > Magnoliopsida > Fabales > Fabaceae > Crotalaria > Crotalaria pallida. The sequence goes on from CM075653.1 coordinate 35,538,613, forward strand.
AATTCTCCAACCACAGGAATTTGGTCTAAGGTCGGTTCCTCTGTTGTCTCTAACTTTGCAACAGAAGGGCCACTAAAGATTACGGTCTTTTCTCGGCAATCAAGTAAGACATGGTGTTGAGACATCCAGTCCATGCCAAGGATAATATCTAGCTTGGTTAAGGGTAGACAAATCAAGTTGACTTTAAACTCTTTGCCTAATACTTGGATAGGACACTCTAGACACATTTTAGAAGTGATTACAGAAGAATTGGTTGGGGTAGAAATGGATAGTTTGTAAGGCATTTCTACTGGGGATAGTTTTAGTCTATTCATACAGTCAAGGGAAATGAAAGAATGTGTGGCTCCACAGTCAAATAGTACAGCACAAGGAATACTATTTACTTGACAAGTACCTCGGATCAGTTCGTCAGCATCAGTCACTTCTTCTCCATCTATAGTGTAAACCTTGCCTCTCTGCATAGGTCGGTTAATACCAGTCTGATGAGCCTTGGTCACATTGACCTCTTCCTTCACAATATTCTCGGTACACCGAGCTGCAAAATGGCCAGGCTTGCCACATCGAAAACAGGATCCTCTGGTTTTGCTCGGATCCAGATTCCAGCATTCTCCCCGGTGCTGCCTTCCGCAGTGTTGGCAGATCAGATAGGGGCCAGTGACAACCACCATCTGACCACCGTTCCTTTGAGTTGTTGCCACTCTTGAGCTCGGATTCGCATAGGGGGCAGATCTCTGAATAGCTCCTTTTCCTCTGATTGGACCCACTGCTTTCTGTGCCGACCTGTTCCTTTTTCCGTCAGCTTTCCTCTTGAGCCCCTTCTCATAAGTGCTAGCCATGTTCACCAATTGCGAGAGATTGGTCACGTTCTGATATTCGAATGCGAGCCGAATATCATCACGGAGACCAGATTCAAACTTGATGCACATGGCGCGGTCATCAGCATCTCTGTAGCTTCCTGAATAGCGGATCAAATCCTCGAACTAAGCGGCATATTCTCCGACACTCAAGTTCCTCTGTTCCAGCTTGAGAAAAGCGAGCTCCTCCTCTCTCCTGACGTCCTCGGGAAAGTACTTTCCGAGGAAGCGGGCTCGAAACAATTCCCAAGTGATGACCTCATTTGCCGCCTCCAGTCCTCGGCTTTGTTGATCCCACCAGTGCTCGGCTTCACTAACCAGCACAAACTCAGCTAACCTTACCTTGTACTCATAGGGAGGTTGCAGAGATCGGAAGATCTTCTCAATATCCTGGAGCCATCTCTGAGCTCCATCTGGGTTATATCCTCCTTCGAACCGAGGTAGTTCGTTCTTCCGAAATCGGCTCATCCTGTAACATCCCAAATTTTAAACCCAAAGACGAATAAGTAAATAATAATTAGAATAAAGGAAATAAGGATGGTAAGCTACAAATAGTTATTCGAAAGAAGTATTTTAACATTAGGAAAGGATAAAAATAATAATAATAATAAGGTTAGAAAAGAAGGGAACATTAAATTGAAGTTAGGAACAGGCCAGAAGAAGAGATAATTCGGTACGAAAACATAACAAAGAGTAGAAAATTAAAATAAAAGATTTAAGACTCATAACACAATTTCCACCGTTGGATATGAGGATATGATTTTTAGGAAGCTGCTCGTCAAATTTGGGCAAGATCTGACGGTTAACGAAGGAGATATAGCATGGTCAACTCAAGTCAACCTTTTGGCGCTCAAGCGCGAGAAGCCCGCGCCCAGGCGCGAGTAGCGCATCAGACCTGCACCTGTTTGCCCTCGCGCTCAAGCGCGGAGGGCGGCGCTCAAGCGCCGATCGGGTTTTTAAGCAGCGTTGGTGGGGTTCGAAACCCCCATTCGTTCCCCCTCCCTCCATTAATTCCGGTCCCAAGCTCCTCCACGACCCTCCCCACCGTCGACCTCCACTGTGCCACCCAAGCCCGCCGCCTTCTTGGTCCATACTCCCTCCACCCACGATCCATCTCTCTCTCCTCACAATCGGCCCTCCCTCTCTCTCCACCTCATCCACCACCCTTCTCTTCCTCTCCGGCCACCAAGCCGCCCCAGCCGCCACCACCGGAGCCCCAAGGCCGCCCCACCTCCTTGTTCTTCCTCCTCCTCATAGATCCTCCCTTTCCCTCTCCTCCCTCTTAGTCTCATCCTCTCTCTCTCTCCTCCTTACCACCACAAACCGTAGCCGCCAAGGGCCACCACCGCCAAGGGCCACCATCGCCACAACACCGGCCACCATAACCACCATGAGCCACCACCACCGTCCCGATCCATCACCATAACCATAAACCCCTCCCTTTTTCCATTCTCTCTCTCACCGTGAGCCCTCTCTCTCTCCTCCCGGTGTCGAAGAGCAACACCGTCACCGTGATCGAGATCGATTGTCCCCACCGTGCTTGGAATCGAAAATTGGGGAAGCTTAGGATCAAGTTGGAGCCGAGCTAAAGCGTGAGTCAAGGAGTAAAGCGCCAGATTAAGGTTACCCCTCACTATCACCGATTGAGGTAAGGGGTTTCATTACCAGTCCTTAAGGGGTGTATTTCTGGGTAGTTATATCTATCGCTAGGACCGGGGGAAATGTTAATTGTTAATGAACCTTAGGGTAACCCGCTAATAATGAAGAAAGATAGATGGAGTAAATAGGGGAAACAAATAGTGATGAATAAAAGATAGGTAATAGAATAACTAATCAATTAGATCGGTAGGGTGTGGCAAAAGAATAGAAATGGTGAATAGGGAAATATATTTAGAAATGAACAAATGAGAGTAAAGAGAATTTAGTGAGACTACTGAGTAGAATAGGACTAATGATGTAATAATAGGATATGTAATAAGGAAGATAATTAGGAAAAGAAAAGTTAGATAAAGAAGAGTTAAAGCAATTAGTAACGAAATAAACGGAATAACAAGAAAGAAAGAAATAAACAAAATTATAAGGAAGAGAAGAAGAAAAAGAAAAGAAAAAGAATAGGTAAACAACTAAGAGTTAGTATGAGAGTAATTTAGTAACGAAAAGTACTTAAGTATAAGATGGCAAGGAAATAATAATAAGTCGTTAAGGGAAGGCGTGAGCTAAGTGAGACGATAATAGGGGATAAGGAAGTGTTAGGAAATTAAAAGTATTAGATAGAATTAAGGAACTAAAAGTAAAGGGATAAAACTAATACGATAATAAAGAGATAATAAGAACGGTAAATGTCGCAGGTGGTTGTATTGACCCTGTGGCATGGCGCAGGTGGTTGTATTGATCCTGTGGCACGGCGCAGGTGGTTGTATTGACCCTGTGGCACGGCGCAGGTGGTTGTATTGACCCTGTGGCCAAATAAATATGGTACAAGTCACAGGTGGTTGTATTGACCCTGTGGCACGACGCAGGTGGTTGTATTGACCCTGTGGCCAAATAATAAAAAGGTAACGAAAGTTTATGTAGATCTTTGTTTGAGGTTACATAAACGAGATGGGTGTATACAGATCGCTGTTTGTGGTTGTATACACGTATGCAGATCACTGTCTGTGGTTGCATACACAGCGTTTGCAGATCACTGTTTGTGGTTGCAGACACGGTGTGTAGATCTCTGATTGAGGTTACACATAATGGAAAATGAATGAAGGAAATAAATAAAAAATGGAAAGCGGTAAAGGAATTGAAGGGAATGAATAATGGTCAAGGTAATGGAAAGAGTTAGGAAAAGGAAAAAGGGATAACGGAAACGGATAGGGACATATCATTGAATAAGGGACAAGGGTAATGAAAATGGAATAAAAAGAGAATAAAAATGGGGAAGGAAATGAAAATGATAATGGAAAGGAAAAATGGCTAATAGAGTGGTTATGGGAAAAGAAGAAAAGAAATAGGTTAGCTGGAAAGAGGGGGAATAGGGAAATTAGGGTGATTAGGAAAAAGGGATTAAACATGATAGAGCGAAAGTAATGAGGAATAAGAATAATTAGAGGTTAGGGATTATTTAAGAGGAAACAATTAAAAAGAAAAAGAATTGGGAAACAGTTAGGAAGTAAAGAGGAAAAGAAGAGCATGAATTAAGTAGTAGAGCATAGGCTTTAATGGTCTTGGTGTGTCGTATATATCTGCTTAGAAATCTCTCTTTTAAGTTCTGTGTGATGCTTCCCCTTTGTGGTTAATATTTTTCAGGTACACAAGTGGAGCATACACCAGTGCCGGCCGAGCAGGATTTTAAGTTCCACTACGTTGAATGTGTTTTACCTATTTTGAGTGGATAAATACTTTTTGTAAATAATATATAAATTAGTAGTTTGCCCTGAAATTGCATTAATCGGGCGTTAGGATCTGTTATGACTTTTAACTGTTGTTGTTTATGTTTTTAAACAATTCTGGACTGACAGGTTTTTAGAAGAAAATTTTTGGGAAGTCCGGAAAACAGAGGAAACTCTGCCGGATTTTCGTAAAACCTTTTAAAGAAATTTATGTGTTAAAAAGAAATTTTGAATCTCCAATTTTAACAAAACCTAAAAGTAACTAATAAAAGTGAGAGTGTTACATTTTGGTATCAGAGCAGTTTTTCCTCGGCCTTGGAGTTTGGACTCACAACTCCTGTGGTTTACTCACCAAGCGAGTAACCGATATGTATAGTCAAGTGTCTAAGCTAGGCGAATAGAATACATATATAACTACCTATTTATAGATGTATTCACTTACTATCTTCTCCAGGCTTAGGTTGTGACAGCAAAAGACTATAGGATGTTAGTTTGAACTCAACTGGATCTCTCGATGGTGTTGTCGTTTAATAGAGTGTAAGGGTAGGATTGATCATCCTTACTCTTGCAACTATTAAGTGATTATATCGTCAGCAAACCTGACAATGATGTTGCTATTGATAAATGTGAGATTGAGACTGACCATCTCGATCTTCGCGCTTGTCGATTGTCAATGTCATTGAAAGCTTCGAAGTAGCACAAAAACCAATCCAACATAAGATTTCATGAGAAGTATCACCTTTAGAAGAAAGTAGGCCGACTTGAACGATTCCTTCTTCGGATCCTTCACGTGAAGTTCTTGAGGGAATCAAGCTCACCCTAGACACCATCTCCAGCTTCTCTGAAAAGCTAGATCAGACTTTGACAGTCCAAAACCTACTGGGAGTCTTACCAACAAGATTCCTGAACGGTCGCCCGCGAGAAAAGCAAGTCTTGACAACCTTACCAAGTATCCCCGCCGAGACCAACCAAGGTTGAGCAATTCAACAATGGCCTTCGGTAAAAATAAGAACCCGACAATGGTGCGTTGTTGATAGACGTGAGGTTGAGATTGATCACCTCAATCTTTGCAACTATTAACGGATGATATCATTGCAATCCTCTTAATGAAATTGAAACCATAGAAATGGGAACTCTCCAAGGGAGTAGATCCTTTGGAAACACAGAAACCAACCCGAATGGTGTTCTTTCCAAGTTCCTTAAACGGAAGCGGATAGTAGGCCCAAAACGAAACCAAAGCATAAGAGCCTTATGCCATCTTATCTATTTAAGAGTAGCGTAATCGAATACTCTATCTTAGAAAGGATGGAAAAACTCTATAAGAACCACCCCTAACCATCAAAAAGCCAAACTGAAACTTAGATAACCCAAGTCTCATCGGGAATCTTACCAAGGTTCCTGAATAGTCATCTCTTAGAAAAGCTTAACTGATAACCTCTTGAAGTCTCTACACAGAGACCAAACAAATTGAATGAATGACCACCAACGGGTCGTCCACCCAGCACGAATCTCAATTTCTAGAATAGTGCGAGTCTTAAGGTGATAGAAAGGACATATCCCATTAGTTTTCTTGTTCTATAACAAATTCACTCAAGCTTTCCTTAAGATCCAACTTGAAATAGGTTGTAAGGGATTGCTGACATACATCCAAGGTATCCCTTGAGTGTCATTGATCTTAAATGATGCTTAATAGAACGTTCAAAAGTCAAGAACGTCTGCCAACCTCAATTCGTGATCGTCAAAAATCATTTAAGACTTTAATAGTAATTCTGAAAGGCTTAGTTAGTACCTCAATTCGTGCAAGTAGATCTCTTCCTCCTCATTCTTCTTGGTTTGACTTTACCTTGAAGTAGCGACTTTTGATTACGGATCAAAGATTTCTCGCTCTAATCTACTGAACATTGTAAACTTACGAGTTTCTCCTTGTTTCTTATCCTGGAATACCCATCGTTCTTGGAGTTCCAGTCTTATTTATTCGATCCGATTCCTCGTGGACGAGGAAATTTCTAGTCAAAAGCTGCTACAATCTGCAAAAAGTCCTTGGATCGCATAATCTTAGGTTGTTTTTCTTAAAGCGAAAGCGTAAATTCCTTGTGAATTCCAAAGATTACGTTTCCTGCTGTTGTTAGATTATTACACTCTTCATTGAAAGTCGTATGAAAGGCAGTCAGAAGCCGACACGTTCGATTCCCTACTTCCGGACACCGGCATAATCGGGTAAGTTGATAATAAGTGGGGGAGACTTAACGACTCAATTCGGGTCCTATCCGAGCGACAATAACTAGTAATCATACCATAAGCCATAGGACTACTAAATAGATAATTCCAAATGCTTCACGGAGGATTGAATGAGAGTTAAACTAGAGTTAAAACCATACCTCCCCGAAATAACACCGAATTGAGGAGTAACATCTAGGCCTTGACCGAGACCAATCAATTAGCCGCAGATCCATAGAAAACGCATCCTTCGACGACTCTCTACTGAGAAGGCACACTGTGGGGATAATCCCCATTGTCTTCTTGCTTGACATGTATCCAGTCCATCCTGGGTCATCTTGCAAAAACCATGAGACTCACTCTTGAGTGCTTCATGTTTCTTCTATTCATCTTCACTCTCTTCAAGCTTAAAGCATCTCCGATGCATAGGTGAGAATTGCCAAGTCGTAGAAGCCCAGCATAGTTCGATGCCTACCGATAGACAGTCACATACGTGTCCTCTTCTCAGCCTTGGATACCGGTAAGGAACTTGCGTACTCTATTCGGAGTAACGAATGCGCATACCCACCTAGCATGGATATAATCAAGTATGTCGATGCTAAGTGGGGGAGGATTTCAATCCAAGGAATGAGAGATGGAACTTTAATAATAAGAAGACTGACGATGCTACGCAGATAGAGATAGTACGTAGTATTAGAAGACGAGCATTGAAATAGGCATGAACCTAACCACACCTAGAGCGGGAAATAAAAACAGAAGGGAAGTGAAGACCGTAGTCAGGAGTTTACCAATGGGATGATTCTCCATTTAAGGAATCGAACGGAATTTCGAGGACGAAATTCAAATAAGTGGGGGAGAAATGTAACATCCCGAATTTTAAACCCAAAGACGAATAAGTAAATAATAATTAGAATAAAGGAAATAAGGATGGTAAGCTACAAATAGTTATTCGAAAGAAGTATTTTAACATTAAGAAAGGATAAAAATAATAATAATAATAAGGTTAGAAAAGAAGGGAACATTAAATTGAAGTTAGGAACAGGCCAGAAGAAGAGATAATTCGGTACGAAAACATAACAAAGAGTAGAAAATTAAAATAAAAGATTTAAGACTCAGAACACAATTTCCACCGTTGGATATGAGGATATGATTTTTAGGAAGCTGCTCGTCAAATTTGGGCAAGATCTGATGGTTAACGAAGGATATATAGCATGGTCAACTCAAGTCAACCTTTTGGCGCTCAAGCGCGAGTAGCGCATCAGACCTGCACCTGTTGGCCCTCGCGCTCAAGCGCCGATCGGGTTTTTAAGCAGCGTTGGTGGGGTTCGAAACCCCCATTCGTTCCCCCTCCCTCCATTAATTCCGGTCCCAAGCTCCTCCACGACCCTCCCCACCGTCGACCTCCACTGTGCCACCCAAGCCCGCCGCCTTCTTGGTCCATACTCCCTCCACCCACGATCCATCTCTCCTCACAATCGGCCCTTCCTCTCTCTCCACCTCATCCACCACCCTTCTCTTCCTCTCCGGCCACCAAGCCGCCCCAGCCGCCACCACCGGAGCCCCAAGGCCGCCCCACCTCCTTGTTCTTCCTCCTCCTCATAGATCCTCCCTTTCCCTCTCCTCCCTCTTAGTCTCATCCTCTCTCTCTCTCTCCTCCTTACCACCACAAACCGCCGCCGCCAAGGGCCACCACCGCCACTACACCGGCCACCATAACCACCATGAGCCACCACCACCGTCCCGATCCATCACCATAACCATAAACCCCTCCCTTTTTCCATTCTCTCTCTCACCGTGAGCCCTCTCTCTCTCCTCCCGGTGTCGAAGAGCAACACGTCACCGTGATCGAGATCGATTGTCCCCACCGTGCTTGGAATCGAAAATTGGGGAAGCTTAGGATCAAGTTGGAGCCGAGCTAAAGCGTGAGTCGGGGAGTAAAGTGCCAGATTAAGGTTACCCCTCACTATCACCGATTGAGGTAAGGGGTTTCATTACCAGTCCTTAAGGGGTGTATTTCTGGGTAGTTATATCTATCGCTAGGACCGGGGGAAATGTTAATTGTTAATGAACCTTAGGGTAACCCGCTAATAATGAAGAAAGATAGATGGAGTAAATAGGGGAAACAAATAGTGATGAATAAAAGATAGGTAATAGAATAACTAATCAATTAGATCGGTAGGGTGTGGCAAAAGAATAGAAATGGTGAATAGGGAAATATATTTAGAAATGAACAAATGAGAGTAAAGAGAATTTAGTGAGACTACTGAGTAGAATAGGACTAATGATGTAATAATAGGATATGTAATAAGGAAGATAATTAGGAAAAGAAAAGTTAGATAAAGAAGAGTTAAAGCAATTAGTAACGAAATAAACGGAATAACAAGAAAGAAATAAATAAACAGAATTATAAGGAAGAGAAGAAGAAAAAGAAAAGAAAAAGAATAGGTAAACAACTAAGAGTTAGTATGAGAGTAATTTAGTAACGAAAAGTACTTAAGTATAAGATGGCAAGGAAATAATAATAAGTCATTAAGGGAAGGCGTGAGCTAAGTGAGACGATAATAGGGGATAAGGAAGTGTTAGGAAATTAAAAGTATTAGATAGAATTAAGGAACTAAAAGTAAAGGGATAAAACTAATACGATAATAAAGAGATAATAAGAATGGTAAATGTCGCAGGTGGTTGTATTGACCCTGTGGCACGGCGCAGGTGGTTGTATTGACCCTGTGGCACGGCGCAGGTGGTTGTATTGACCCTGTGGCCCAATAAAAGTGGTATAGGTCATAGGTGGTTGTATTGACCCTGTGGCACGGCGCAGGTGGTTGTATTGACCCTGTGGCCAAATAAATATGGTACAAGTCACAGGTGGTTGTATTGACCCTGTGGCACGGCGCAGGTGGTTGTATTGACCCTGTGGCCAAATAATAAAAAGGTAACGAAAGTTTATGTAGATCTCTGTTTGAGGTTACATAAACGAGATGGGTGTATACAGATCGCTGTTTGTGGTTGTATACACGTATGCAGATCACTGTCTGTGGTTGCATACACAGCGTTTGCAGATCACTGTTTGTGGTTGCAGACATGGTGTGTAGATCTCTAATTGAGGTTACAAATAATGGAAAATGAATGAAGGAAATAAATAAAAAATGGAAAGCGGTAAAGCAATTAAAGGGAATGAATAATGGTCAAGGTAATGGAAAGAGTTAGGAAAAGGAAAAAGGGATAACGGAAACGGATAGGGACATATCATTGAATAAGGGAAAAGGGTAATGAAAATGGAATAAAAAGGGAATAAAAATGGGGAAGGAAATGAAAATGATAATGGAAAGGAAAAATGGCTAATAGAGTGGTTATGGGAAAAGAAGAAAAGAAATAGGTTAGCTGGAAAGAGGGGGAATAGGGAAATTAGGGTGATTAGGAAAAAGGGAGTAAACAGGATAGAGCGAAAGTAATGAGGAATAAGAATAATTAGAGGTTAGGGATTATTTAAGAGGAAACAATTAAAAAGAAAAGGAATTGGGAAACTGTTAGGAAGTAAAGAGGAAAAGAAGAGCATGAATTAAGTAGTAGAGCATAGGCTTTAATGGTCTTGGTGTGTCGTATATATCTGCTTAGAAATCTCTCTTTTAAGTTGTGTGTGATGCTTCCCCTGTGTGGTTAATATTTTTCAGGTACACAAGTGGAGCATACACCAGTGCCGGCCGAGCAGGATTTTAAGTTCCACTACGTTGAATGTGTTTTACCTATTTTGAGTGGATAAATACTTTTTGTAAATAATATATAAATTAGTAGTTTGCCCTGAAATTGCATTAATCGGGCGTTAGGATCTGTTATGACTTTTAACTGTTGTTGTTTATGTTTTTAAACAATTCTGGACTGACAGGTTTTTAGAAGAAAATTTTTGGGAAGTCCGGAAAACAGAGGAAACTCTGCCGGATTTTCGTAAAACCTTTTAAAGAAATTTATGTGTTAAAAATAAATTTTAAATCTCCAATTTTAACAAAACCTAAAAGTAACTAATAAAAGTGAGAGTGTTACACATCCAGTCTATCTCGACCGGAGCCGGAGGTTGAGGCTGAAGGGCTGCAGCTGCAGCTGCTGCGGCCGCGGCGATGTTTTGAGCGAGGTTCTCAGCCTGATTCTGCTGAGCCTGCGCTTGGTTCTACTGTAGTTGAACCAGAGTTTCCAACACAGCAACAATTCGATCGTTATCAGCTCGTCTCCCAGCCATGCTGCTCGGTCATGGAGAGAAAGCCAATTAACTTCCGAATAATCAAGCAAATATATATTTAGACATGTATATATATAAGTTCTATTGTCAAACTTAGACTCCTAGACTTTACTTATTTGTCACTCTCTTGGTGTGTAACCACTGGAGTCCTTTGCAACTCCAATAGGCCGAGGAGAAACTGCTCTGATACCAAAAATGTAACACCCTAAATAATAATTACCCTTAATTACCCCAAAATTAGGATTTAAATTTTTTTTTTAAAAAAAAAAGAATATGATATTTGCCAAAATAATACTTCCTTCCATTAATAACGAAAAAAATCAGAGTTAAATAAGCGGAAGACTTAAATGCATCAAATACATAAAGTATAAGTTTAGGCACATTCAGTTCGGTCATTCAAAATACAATCAGTGTTTTAGCTCGGCCCAACTGGCCGAGACCCAATACAAAACAATGTTCTAGCTCGGCCAAACTGGCCGAGACCCATCCACCTATCAGACTCTAAAATCACTTACTCTCCCTGTGAGGGAGAGTGATCCTGCTCGGCCGGGGACTGCGTCTGCTCGGGCTCAGTACCTGAAAAATGGTAAGGAGGTGAGCATTACACAGAACTTAAATAAGCAGTTTCTAAAATGACATACCGAACTACCAAGTCACACACAAATAGTCAAATAGCAAATAAATCACAAGTAATCAAACCCATGTATCTCATGCATATATCAACGTTTAGCTCGATTCGCATACCCACATCCTTGTCTAGCTCGGCTCACATCATAAACCAGATAACGCATTACTAGCTATAACTCGGTTCATCCTCTCATGTCTCGGATTACCATCTCTATCTCGGGTTCATTACTCATTATTTCCCTTTTCACATAGTTTACAATCTTTTACTCTTCTCGGATGCATACACCCAGTGCATGTCTTACACCATTTAAGTCGGGTATTGGAGTGTCCATAACTGCGAGTACCACGATACTCGTCTTACAGCTATGAGCACCACAATGCTTGGCTTACGCGATCAATGCACGCACCCAGTACGCGTCTGCTATGACCAGGAACACTACCGCCGATCATTCTATGGAGTAAGGAGTGTCCATAACTGCGAGTACCACAATACTCGTCTTACAGCTGCGAGCACCACAATGCTCGGCTTATGCGATCAATGCACGCACCCAGTATGCGTCTGCTATGACCAGGAACACATCCCACCGATTCCGTTCTCGGAACCTTGTGTGAGTCATGACTGCGAGCACCACAATGCTCGTCTTACAGCCGCGAGCACCACAATGCTCGGCTTACGCGATCAATTCACACACCTAGTACGCGTCTGCTATGACTCGACCACACAACCATTTCTCTTTAATTCCCCTTATCTTCTTAACCATTACTTTTAGTTCGGCCCACCTCAGTTCACCTCTTTAATTTAATCCTCTTTGCATCTATCTCGGCTCAGCCCTTTACCCATTTCCGATTTCCATTATTCCTATTATCTATCTCATCTACCTATCTCATTATATAACTTATTAATTCGTCTTTTCGATCCACCCTGGTTACCATTCTTCTCATTCTCCATTCTCACCCTCTCTCGGCTCGGCCACAGATACAAATACCAAATATCAAAGCTCAACATTCATGCACAAATTTCATAAACACTTATACAACATCCGTAATAGGAATAAAGCATTCGGCCAATCCATCATGTAAATACCAACATATAGCATATAACAATATTCCATATTCACCTAACATCCATGTCTCTAGTTCATTTATTAGTTCCCTTTACCCTTTTTACCTTTCCTTCCTCATGTTAACCTAGATCCATTCCCTAATCTAACACCCACTCTTAGTACCCTTTATGAACACCCTAGAAACCCAAACTCAAGTAGAGGTAACACTCACTCCTTACCTCAAACCGTGTGAGATAAGAGTTGAGAGTTTGAGAATGGTTCCTTGTTGCTTGTCCTTGATCTTAGCACCCTTGAATCCTTCTTACTCCAAGCTGCAAACGAGCTCCACCAATCTACACACGAACTCCACGGCGGTCCAGGGGCGTCCGGGACGGAAGAGAAGGCGGCGGGGAGGAGGTCTCTGGTTGGTGGAAGAGAGGGAAATGTTCGTGAGAAGAGGAGAGGAAGAAGATATGTTGGGTTGTTGTCGCTGGACTTTGAGAGAAAAGGGAGAGAGAGACGTAGGGAAGAGAGAAGAATAAAAGTGAGAAGTGTTGTGGATTATGTGTTGGGATTTTCTTTTATTCAAATGTGGAAGATATTTGTGTGGTTCTCATTGGGGGCTTCTTGAGGAAGCTTGAATATGTGGACAGGATTCATTGGCTTCTTGAGGAAGCCATGAACAGTACATTGAAAAGGACATAAAGCAGTGATAATGACATAAAGTGGATGCTGGTACAACGTACGGATGGTACGAAACCCAAGGGCTATCAGCTCAACATGAGCTGGCACGGAGGAGCTAGGACGTGTTGGCTCGGGTACGTCGGCTAGGATACGTTGGCTCGGTTTGTAGGAACAGCAGTAGTCCGAGCTTCCCTCTCGGACAGGACACTGAGATCGGCTAATCCAGACTGGACAATGGGTTTCACGATGGGTTCCCTTTCAGCTCGGTTCATAAGCACACAATCTTATCTAGCTCGGCCGGGATCGGGCCGAGGCCTTAATCTCTCATCCTAGGTCGGCCTATGCTCATACTACCCTTCTAACCTTGTACAATTTCTAAGGCTTAATCTTATCCTTAAATAGATATTCATATACTGAAATTATATTATTTAATAATAATTTTAGGGATGTTACAGATGGCTATTTAAGCCATGGTTGACGGATCAACCAACCCATTTGCTCAAATTGTGAAGAAGTTGCATGTGTTAGGGTTCTGAAGTTCGATCGTTCGATTCTCCCTCTCTGTGTTGAGTTGAGCCACAAATTATACACCAATACAAAGCTCACATCACGAGCTTTGTATAGAGATCAAAATCGTGAGCTGAGAGTGTGTGTGGTGGAAGGATTGGATCTCGAAAGTTGGAGCTTGGGTGCTGTCAAGTTGGTTCTGGAGCTTACTTTGATCTCTAATTGTGGTAAGTTCAAGCACCTTCCGAGTCTCAAATTGGTTTCTATAGTTAGTATGTGTTGCATAGAGCTTAGAAATACTAATTTCCCCAATTGTTATCTCTGTTTTCTATGTCAACCAATTCGGTTTTGGTGCTCTGCTCAAACTGTCGTGCATGTTGATGGTTGAAGTCATTTTCGGTGTTGGAAGGATTTTCCTTGTAATTTCTTTGTTGAATCACGTCTGAGAGGTAAGGGGAAAGCTTTCTATTCACTAGATAGAGTTTAAATTTCATGAATTTATTTAGAGAGCCACCAAGAGGCTCTAAGGGCTTAGATTGAATAGGGAAATTGGTTTGGAGACCAACTTGTGCTCTAAAGTTGTTTTGAGCAAGTCCCATATGATGCATGCAAACTGTTTTGAACTTGAACTCACAAGATTGTTGAGTATATTGCAATTTAGTATGTTGAGTTGTGAATTTCCAAGTTTTATGCATAATCTTGTGAATCTCTGTCAATTCTGTAATTTGATGTGTTCTAAGTGCTTGAACATGTTTATTATATGGTATATGAACTCTGTTGATCATTGGATTGGATTAGAAATGGTTAGAATTGAAAATGGTATGTTAAAACCAAGTTTCCAGTCTGTTCTGTATGAAAAGACACGAGTACTTGGCTTAACACTCGAGTATTTTGTGATAAAACAGTGTGTCTTTTGCTCCAACACTCGAGTATCAGGTCCAGAACTCGAGTATTGACTGATGTAACAAGAGTACTTTCTGATGAACCACTCGAGTAATGCATGAACCACTTGAGTATTCTGGATTGATGAAGAACACTCGAGTATTCATGAACTACTCGAGTATTTTTATAAGATTTGAAATCTGACTTTTATGAAAAGCATGAACGACTCGAGTAGCCATGAACTACTCGAGTAATCTGGAAAAAACTGAAGAACTACTCGAGTATTCTGAAGAACACTCGAGTATTTCTGCCCAGAAAATTAAAAATACCATTTTTAATTCTGAATCATTCTGTTGATACTTAAACGATAATAATCCAAGTGATCTAAGACTTAAAAGAAATTGATTGATGATGGTATGAAACTATGGAATTAATAATGTGAGATATTATTAATTGGGATATACCAATAAATTCCTTTAAGTTAAGAAATTGCATTCATTCTGGAGTTCGGATGATAGATCTTTTATCATGTTTTGGTAAAATGAGTAGGGCCTCTGGGAGTGCCAACTGACGGCTTGCTTGATGACACGTTATGGTTGACGACGTGGCTAGCACAGTGAGATGCTGATGATATGGTTATTCCGTTTGGATGACGGGACGTTGCTCGGGTGGCACGTTATGTACCATTTCCAAGCTTGTCGTGTACATTCTTGGTGAATGTACGAATGTTGTACACCTAGGAGTACAACGCACTGTTGAGTGCTGGACGAAGTAAATGATGGATGTCAGAGAGTGACATAGATTGATGGAGATAGGGTTGAGAGCTAGACTCATACATCATGCCACTTATTTAACCTAAAGTTGATAAATGAAATAAGTATGAGCGTCTTACTTGCATTAAATACTTGATAAGTGCTAAATGTGGTTGTTGATTATTGCTACATAATTACATATTCATGTTGTGCATTTATTTATGCTCTATTTATTATGTGTATAGAATTGCTTATCCATGTGCCCTTGTAGGTGATGTCATGTTACATCGCTTGCATCGAGATCCGGCCACTTCCTAGTGGCATATGGATCTACGAGGATCACCGAGCGGTATTCGAGGGTGAGGTAGAGGTTACCTTCTACCACCCCAACCCGCTGATCCGGTTTCGTCCTCGTAGGTTTAGGATCCCCATCATATACACTATGCACGTACCACCCTTTTACACTTACCATGGACCACCTCCCACACGACTAGCTCGCTCATATCACAGTTTTCACTTTCGACCTACCCGCTCACACCCTTTTTTCTTCTAGAGTCATCCGCGAGGAGACTCCCCCATCTGATCCGAGGAGCCCTGTTAGGGTCTCGCCATCACCTGACCCTGTACCCAGTGGTAGGGTACCCACTTCTTCGGATGAGATAGAGGAGGACCCTGTGGAGGACGAGAGCGGAGGTGAGCCTGTCGTTCACTCTACCGGGAGTCAGTGGAGGGATGATGATCCCTAGGTATGTGCATAAGGTAGATGATGAGGATCGGGGATCTGGTGTGATGGATGCTGTGGAGGAGATGATGCTGCTGCTGATGATGTTGGATGATGACTACTGCTGCTACTTGAATATTTCTACTACTACTACTGCTGCTACCTGATCTATGTGACCAACAGCTCTAGAGTTTTATATTTTGAGATGTATATATATATATTGTAGATATGCTTTTGAGAACTCTAGAGTTATGGTTTACTTTTGGATATAGATCTTTTATTATGGACTTGTATTGGATCTTGGAGACACGACCTATGGACTATGTATTTCATGACCTATATATATGTATAAAGATATATATCTTATGTTCATATTACAACTTGTGCATAGTCCTATTATTTTCGCTTACTCTGATAACGAATGTTTAAAGAGTTCCGCTACGTTATTTGAAAATGGTATCATTTCCGCAAAACGAAAGAATAGATGGCATCACTTAATTTTTACTATGCAAATACAATTTCGAAGTACCGATGCTATCTGGATTGTGAAAAGATTTTATTGTCTTAGATAATGCCGAATTCAGTACAATGTTTAAAATGATATAAGTTACATTCTCCAAGGATTCCATGTTTTGGTTTGTGCACCCGCCTCTATAGAAAATAAAAAGAAAATTTTATTTCCTACATTTTCTAAATACTAACAAGTCCATAACTATATGAGTAAGAGTATATTTATTACTTTAATTTATATTACTATATTGAGGGTGTCACACTTTGTACTTTAAAACCTTGATATTTTGATTAATATGTCAGATTAGTCCCTGACTTTGTAAGCATCGGTCAAGTTAGTCCCTGACTTTATCGAAATAGCAATTTAGTCCCTGAGATAGGAGAACGTCGATCAAGTTAGTCCCTGCCGTCACTATCGCATGGATGTATTTGCTTTAAAAAGGGATAAAGATAGGGACGTATGTGAATTAAAATGAAATCTTAGGGACTAAATTTCTATTTCGATAAAGTCTGGGACTAACTTGATCGATGCTTACAAAGTCAGGGACTAATCTGACATATTACTCTTGATATTTTTCTTGCCAAATAATTTGGATAAAATTCTGAAAACAAACTTTGCAAACCAAATAATGTCTTTTCAAAAAGTATTACCTCCATCCAACTTCGTGGAAACTTCGATGAAGAAGTGTAATACTTCTCCTGGTTGGCAAGCTCAATGAGAAAGGGAATATGCTGTTGACTAGAAAATTTATTTTGGGTACTTCTTCATAAATTGAAATAGTTACATTCCCTTAAACTTTGAGTTTGAGAATTAAATTTCGTTCCAAATCGATTTTTGTCGCACGTAAAGGTTCCTATTTAATCGGCATGTGGTTTGATTAAAACAATGAACGACTTCACCGCCTGATTAATTAAGAATCTTTGGTTTCCTTACTAACTTCTTAAAATTTATCCTGTGACTTAGAGTTCAATTTGGAAGAATTTCTGATTCTATTTTAAAACAGGGAAATTCGTTTTTAGTTCAGTTTTCAAAACATTGAAATTCACTTTGGTTACTATCACACTTAAATATCAAATGGTTTCTGACTTAAATTTTATTATACTTGGGAACCACTCGATCTTTTGATAGCAACACTATTTTATAAAGAAGTTTTCAAAAATGGTTTTATGCTCCAAACAGTTTCAACATTCACATGTCAAACAATAGCAGGTATCATCAAAATTTACAAATAATCATCTAGGTAAACACATATCAGCACATAGCATTTCATACATTTATCATCCAACATACCTCCTAGCTCTATGCAATCAACTAGGGTGTTAAGCACCTAATTGCCTAGACCGAAGATTATCACTATGTACTATCTCAGGGTTCCTTACTTACTATTCTAGGCAAAACGAACCCGAACAAACTGTTATAACTATCTAGAATTCCTGAACTAGCTAAAACTCTTATCTTAATGCCAGACAATTCTTACTACACTTCCGCTGCACAACTCTGATTCAAAAATGTCCACGCATACGGAGACCTATAACAACGACTTCTAATCCTCCTAAATATGGGATCTTCCTAAATTCCCAAAATACTGGCCGAAACTTAAGGACAGGATGATGATATCTCCCAATATGTGTACACTTGAGGTGATCAGGCTCAAACATACATCATATTGGTGATAAGACCATTCTCGTCTCACTTAAGTTTGAAACATATAGCCTATTAGTTTTAAAACGTTGAAATTTTGTTTTGTGTGTCACATTTAGAATTGGTTTACTTGACACGAAACTAAAGATCATTTCCTCCCGATGAGGTAGCAACTTAGTGATCTTGCCCATTGGGGTATCACTTTCCTTAGTCTCGTCATTCATCCCCTTCTAAATATGACTCATTGTTTTCCACAAGATTTCAGGTTTGAAAAAAAAAATAGTTTCAAATAATTTAAGCAAACTCAAAAGAAATTTTGTAAACACTAACCGCTCTATACTTCGTAGATATTCCTATTATTATGCTAGTAATGATGCTCACTAAATTAGAAAGCAGTTCTATTTCTAGTTACAAGTTACTCGCTTGATGAGTAACTACAGGAGTAATGAGTTACTCCAATAGGCCGAGGAAAACTGCTCTGATACCACAATGTAACACTCTCACAAATATTTAGTTAATTTAGGATTTTATAAAAATTGGTACTTGAAAATTTCGATAAAAATCCGGCAGAGTTTCCTCTGTTTTTCGGACTTTCCCAAAATTTCCAACTTTGTACATGCTTAACCTGTCCAGACCAGCGTACTTTTAAAACTTAAACGTTTAATTATTATCTAGAAACAGATCCTAATGCCCCAAATATCTCAAATAGGGGCGTACAACTAATACATATCTTTAAATTACAAAATAATAGTTTTTATCATAGCTAAAACTACAGTCCACTCATAAAATAATAAACGGACACTCCACGTAGTGGAGGTTCAACCTGCTCGGCCAGAAACTGTGCAAGCTCCAAGCTCAGTACCTGAAAAATGGTTGTAAAGGTGAGTTTTACACATGAAGTAGAAAGTAGTTTTTAGCTAGACAAAATGACCTACTAAGTCAAACACACTTAGTCATATATCTCATAATATATCAACAATTCATTCCCAACCAATTCACATACATGCACACAATGTCAATCAGTTTCTTTTATAATACATTAAACCCTTACACTTCATGTATTTTCCACTTCATTCACAAATATATCTTTTCTATTCTCATGATTTCATAGTTCCTTTCTCATTTCATATCCTTTATTGTTCTTACTCACGTGGATCCATCATTGCGTGCAGTCCCACAACCCGGACAAACGTCTTACAGCTGCGCACCATATGCGTCTTACGCGATCCATGCGTGCAGTCCCACAACCTGGACAATGTCTTACAAGATCTGGATCGCACTAGGCTATGTGTGCAGTCCCACAACCCGGACAACGTCTTACAAGACATCAAATAAAATCAGTCGATGCGTGCAGTCCCACAACCCGGACAAACGTCTTACACGACTTAAATCAAACCAGTCGATGCGTGCATTCCCACAACCGGGACAAACGTCTTACACAACTTAAATCACACCAGTCTATGCTAGAAGTCCGACAACCCGGACAACGTCTTACAAGACTGGATCATTTACTTAACTTGCCTTTAATCTTTTAAATCATAAACAAATTATTCTCTTTTTGTGTCAACTTTTATTAATTCTACAATTTCCTTTAATCTTGTCATATTTTTCCAAATACACCATCAAATTAAAAGACAATAAATAAATACGTACAGCTTCCAATCATCACAATGAATTCACAAAATAATCCAATTCAACGCTCTAAATTTAGGCTCTTATTCTAATTCATCTTATTCATTCACTTATCAATTACGTATTTCAACACATAACTCATATATTCGTTCAAGCACACCGTATCATTTCTCAATCAACATATATTCAAAGTTATCAACCTAGCACAACATCATATATTCAACCACTCAATTTACCAAGTTCCTACTCTTGCTTTTTAATTGTTTCTATTCCTCAATTACCACTTATATGATACATATATATCTCTTTAAATCAACCAGACATACAAAACGATAATCACTTATAATCCTTCACAATTAACAACCAGAGTTCATGTTCTTCAAATAAACATACATGATAACATATAGCGCTTAGCACTTAGCATGCATATTCAATCACAAGTAACGATTTTATTTTCTTACTTTATATTTATTCTAAATTAATTACCCAAATAATCTGTAGTGTCTAAGATCTATCAATAGCCCAAAGATATTAAGAGACCTGAGAGCTAGAAAGTGATCTGATATTACTGTGTGATTTTCTTTGGTATTCTAGATATCCAGTTGGGATAGCTAGGGTTTCCCTAATCACTAGTGTGTGCGATTGTGCAATTAGGGAGTGAGAGAACGTACCTGAGCCCCTTGCTGGAGACAGCTATTTATAGGGGTGTCATTGTACCTTATGGGCCTGTACGGTGGTCCAGCAAGGCAGTTGACGTGTCCCATTTAGGATAGGGGATGAGTCATTCATCCTTATCCTGTATTAGAGGGTCTTATCCCCGTGGCAAGTTAGATCCATGCGCCCCTAGCTCGGACTCTTAAGGGGTAGAGCCCATATGGTCGGTCCAAGGTTGCTAGGGTGGGTCCTTGAATTAATGCTTGGCCTGAGTAGGTGCAGTATGTATAATAGATTATTCTGGTCGGATGGGTATCGTAAGGGTAGGACCGAGGGTCGGTCCACCACATAAGCCCCCTAGCTTGGTAAGACTGTTTGAGTCTTGAGCCGAGCCGAGAGTTTCTTACTTTATGGTTGAGGTCGAAGTGGGCCGAGTGCCTGGATAAGGGTGAGGTAATGACCTGTGTTCTTTCTTATCCTCAGTGTGCTCCGCTGCCCCTTCATCTGGGTGAAGGGACGTTTGTGTACCTCCCAGCTGACACGTGTTATATGTGTCAGTTATGCCATTATTGCGCGTGTTGATATTTGGGATTTTCAAAAATGTTGACCTATGACTAAACGCCACGTTTCTTTTTCGTGGCTCAATACAATATTGGGCTTTTGTTGTCAGGCCCATTTACTCAGAGAACGTGGGAGGAAGTTCCTTTTTGAACTTAACTGTTTTTTCGTTTTCCTTTTTTCATTTCTTCCAAACTCCCTGCATCCTGACTACTCATCTGTTCCCTGCGATTTTCCTTTCTAAGACTCCAGATTCTTTCTCAGTCACACTCACGCTATTTTCTTTCTGTCATTTTATCTTGACGATGTTGCTCCTCTTTGCTGTGCTAACCAGTTTGTGCCAGTTTTTCTTTCATCTCAGGTATTTAATTCGGAATTTCTAACTTTGTTTTTCTCCTTTCTTTTTCCGTTGGACTGTTCATTTCTGGGTTCCTAAGTTGCCTGGTTTTCTAGTTTTTCTTAGGCTTTTTGTGTTTTTCTAGGCTTTTTCTGGGTTCTTTAGTTTACGGTTATGGGTAGCAAATGGTCATGGTATGAGAAGTGGTCTAAGGTTTTGAATTTGAGTGATATTGACGATTCTTCTTCTTCATCATCATCTTCCTCTTCTGAAACGGAAATATTAGATTTCCTACCATTACCCTTCCGCCACCGTATGGCGGATCCTACGGTGGAGACAACGTTAACCGTGGAATTTCCCCAAAATTCTGCAGAGGAGGATAGTAGGAGGCTAGCGTATCGGTTGGCGGAGGAGCGAGGGCAAATAGCATCACGATCCTCGAATCGTTCCTGGGAAAAACCTTTATGGGGGAAAGCCGTAAAGGTTAGGGGAAGATGTAGTCGGCTCGGCTATAGGGTGAATCGAACTAGGGTTAGGGTGTTTAAAGATGTTGATTTTATAGATTCTGACGCCGAGTCATGTTCCCTTTCCCCAGGTATGGTTCGTCGGTGCATCTCGCATCCTCATGAATTTCTTTTACCACCGAATGCTGAAGCTTATGACTGGGTTGATCGGGAGGTGCTTGGTACGAGATCGGCTTTGGTTTCCAACAATCTGGGCCATATCCGAGCTCATGTGCTCCCATGCCCAATAGATGTGGCTGGGACTTCCTATACAATCAGTGCTCCGTTAGTTAATGACCGAGTGTGCACCTTGATTGAGAATAACCGTAAGGAATTCTTTATGTATGAGGAGGTTGTTATAAGACTAGGCATTAAGATGCCTTTCTCGGAATCTGAGATTGCCCTGCTGCGGCGGCTGCATCTGGCTCCTACTCAACTACACCCTAGTGGTTGGGCCTTTGCTCGAGCTTTCCAAAGGTTCTGTGAGGCACGGAGGTTGGCTTGCTCAATCCGAGCATTTCTGTGGTTGTACGTCCCCCAAATTAATGTTTTCGAGAAAGGGTCGACTAAAAGGGCATGGGTGTCATTGAAGGCTCTCAATGACCACGCTTTATTTGCTAAGTTTACTGATTCATGAAAGACCTTTAAGCCACTATTTTTTAAGTATCAATTTGTTGGAGAGGGGGCTTGCTGGTTTATGGAGGGTGATCAGCCTCTGTTTCCCCTATCCTGGTCTTCCGATTTTTTCAATAGGCACCCAAAACTTTATCAATATCATTATACCAAAGAGCTGTTGGATGCGGAGAGGCATACTTGTGATACTTTTTACAAGTATCTCAAGTCGAACGACCAGATTGACATTAGGAATATTATTATTCTACCCAAAGAACTTGTGAAATCTGAACTTGGTAACGATCGTTTTTTTTACCCATCTTTTGGACTTTTTTGCAGTCAGAATGTCTAATGTGAACAAAGTTGCTGCTCGCATGAGAGAGCTTGCTAAGGTTAAGTTGGATGAAGCAGTTGGGTCTCCGAGTGCGGCTGCTTCCAACGAGGCTACCCAGTCCGTGACAATTGTCGTGGCCCCACCCTCTGGTGCCGAGGTTGTACAGGAAGTGCCGGCACCTAATGAATATGCCGATGATGCTGCTACTACCATCCCCTGTGTCAATGTGGATGAGGAAGAGGTGGAGGAGGAGGATCGTCAACCTTTGGCCAAGAGGGCTAGGCTGGATAAGGGAAAGGGTAAGGCGGTTTATTTGCTGAAGCCACTGAGGTCATCCTCGGAAAAGAAGTACTTGTGGTTTGACATTTCTGATCCGAAGGAGGAGACTGTCTGGGCTCGGAAGTTGTAGGAAAAGTTTGTTAATATGGTTTATACACCTAATGATAAGAAGAGGCTTTTGGGCCAATCTGCTAACACTTTAAAAAACAATTGTGAAATGTTAGGCAAGAATATTCTGAGGGCGGCGAGTTATGTCTTTCACATTGCTGAAAATGCCGAAGATATCAGCCCAGCTCTTTCAGCGGTTGAGAAGGAGAAAAGGAGGGCTTCCGCCCTGCAAGTGGAAGTTCTGCTTACCCAAATCAAAGAGTATGAGGCTGATTCCCGAGCGTTAACGGAGGCTAATACCGAGCTTCAGAGGAACCTTGCTGACTCCGAGAAGGCTCGGGAAACTGCTGAGAAGGCTAAGGAAGATGCTGTTGGATTGAAGGCTAAAGTGGAGAGGTTGCTGCAGGTTGCCCGAGAAGAGCTGGCTGAGGCTCGTCGTCGGAACACTGAATTAGAAGGGGTCCAGGGCCGACTGACTGAATCTGAGAATGCAGTGACCCGTTTGCAAGGTAATCTTGCTAAGATGCGTCGGAAGGCATTAAAGCACAAAGTTTTGGCGAAGAGGAATCAGTTCAATTGGGATCATGCGACGACCGATTCCTTTGTCAATGTCGTCCAACAATTGAGCTTTATGAACCCCGGGATTCGAGTTATAGGAGCAAATCCGACCTTTGGGATTGTGGATGGTCATGTTGTTGACTATAGTCGAGGGGACATGGAGGTAGATTTGTCGGCCCCCAACCTTCCGAATCCTCTGGACTTGGCCAATGAGGATGAAGATGATTTTGACGGGTCGTCAATCGTGCTTTCAGAAGACGAAGAGTAGTCCCTTTTCATTTCTTTGTAGTTTCAGTGAAGATGTTGATCCTTTTGTAATTTAATCCGTATGTTAAGACTTGATTACTTTTTAAGTTTGCAATTCATTATGCCTTTTTTATCTTCATGGTTCCAGTGCGGATGAGGTTTATCTTTTTTCTTCGTTATGAACTGTTATCGAGATTTCGGATCTCTGACCTTTGACCAAGGTAGGATCCTCGGTCCTCGGCTGTAAAAGCTGTTAAGCTTTTTAGTCGGCCATCTCTTAAAGTACTTGTTATTTTAGTTTATAAGTCCCTGTTGGAAGGACATGTATAAACAACCCAGTTCGACTCGGTGGCGAGCCGAGAGGAAAGGGTTAGTACGTTAACAGAAAGAAAATTTGAGACTGAAATGCTGTAAAAAAGTTCTTCATTGAGTTCCTTCAACTGTCTACAAGTAGTGAATGTTAAGTACAAAAAGCATTGAAATGACTAAAACATAGAGATGCTAAAATAAACGACAACAAAGTAGATAAAAGTGAAACGACGAAATTTTAAAACCAAGGTTGAAGTTCTGCAAGGGTGATTGTGAGATTCCAAGTGTTTTCAGCTGTAGTAGGGCTTGAGTTTTGTGGCATTCCAAGTGTTGTTTAACTGTTGCTTTGTCAGCGTCTCCAGGCTGTATGCTCCTAATCCTGTTTTTGAAGTGATTCTGTAGGGTCCTTCCCAGTTTCTGGCCAGCTTTTCTTCTCTGGCATTTTTCAAACCAATGTCAGCTCACCTGAGGACTTGGTCCCCCACCGTGAAACTCCTGGGGACCACCCATTTATTATACTCTTGGGCTTGTCTTTCTTTTGCCTTCTTCTCTCAAGCTGCCGCAAGAGCTCGGATTTCATCACTGAAAGTTAGTTCTTCTTTAATCAATTCATCATTCACTTCAACTGGCACTCCGTCACTCGGAATGTGGGAATCCGAGTCTTGATGGGTAATACAGCTTCGCAACCGTACGTGAGTCGGAACGGGGTTTCTCCATTGGAGGTATGTACGGTCGTATGAATTGACCATAGGACCTCAGGAAGAATATCAGCCCACGACCCTTCCGCTTCTAGTAGCCTTTTCTTTATACCATCAATGACAATCTTGTTCACTGCTTCTGCTTGCCCATTTGTCTGCGGATGCTCAACAGACGAGAAGTGATGGGCAATGTGGAAGTGATCCACCAATTCTTGAAAGACCTTGGCAGTGAATTGGGTGCCGTTGTCGGTTACCATAGTATGTGGGACGCCAAAACGAGCAATGACCTGCCTGAGAAAAAACTTTTGTGTGACACCCTTCCGAATTACCCAAATATAATATAGTAATTATACTTGTATATTGGATAATTTATGGACTTGTGAGTGTTAAGAAAATATGGAAATAAAATTTTCTGTTAAAGCGGGTGCACAAATCGTCATTTGGAATTCTTGGAGAATAAGCTCTAAACCATTTCAAAACATTTGTATCGAGTTCGGCGATTTCTAAAACCTTTTCGCAAATAGAGTAACAATTCGTTCTTTGGAAACATCTTTATACCATACAAGTAATTAAAACTACCCATGCTTTGTTCGATAAAACTGATACCATTAAATAATATTTATAGCCGAGCTCTTAAGTAGATTAAATCAGAGTAAGCGGAAATTATTGGACTATGCAATTACTAGTAAGATAAACATAGGTATATATATATATAATAAGAGTCATAAGTACATATCCCCATATCAAAGCTTCTAAGATCCCAAAATACAAGTCCATAAACAGATCTACATAATAATGTGACCAAATCCCTAGAGAACCCCAAAAGTATATCTACAACATATATACATAACCAAAATAAAACTCTAAGGGTGGTCACGCAGATCCGGCAGCATCAGATGTAGTAGTAGTGATAACAGCAGTCTCCAAGAAACATAAGTAGTAAGGTAGTAGCATCATCATCAACACAGCAGCAGCAGCAAGATCTCCTCCACAGCCTCCACACATCGGATCCCCTGATCCTCATCACATACCCTATGCACAAACCTAGGGATCATCGTCCCTCCAATCACTCCCAGTAGAATGCACGACAGGCTCACTCTCACTCTCGTCCTCCACCGGATCCTCCTCGATCTCATCCGAGGGAGAGTGTACCCTACCACTGGGTACCGGGTCAGGTGATGGTGAAACCCTGACTGGGCTCCTCGGATCAGAAGGGGGAGTCTCCTCGCGGACGACTCTCGAGGTAAAAGGGTGAGAGCGGGTAGGTCGAAAACGGAAACTGTGATAGGAGCGAGCTGGTCGCGTGGGAGGTGGTCCATGGTAAGTGTAAAACGGGGGTACATGCATAGTGTATATGATGGGAATCCTAAATCTACGAGGACGGAATCGGATCAACGGGTTCGGGTGGTAGAAGGTAACCTCTACCTCTCCCACGAACACCGCGCGATGGTCCTCATAGATCCATGTGCCACTAGGAAGTGGCCGGATCTCGATGCAAGCAATGTAACGAGACATTACCTACAAGGGCATAGGGGTAAGCAATTCTATACATATAATCAACAGAGAATAAATTATGCAATATGAGTATGTAAATATGCATCAATTAACAACAATCACATATAACACTTAGCAGTTAATTAATGCACATAGGATGCTCACACTTATTTCATTTATCACAATTGATTTAAATGAGTGGCATGATGCATGACTTTAGCTCTCAAGCCTATCTCCATCATACTATGTCACTCTCTGACGTCCATCCCTGACAACCCAGCACTCAACAGTGCGTTGTAGACAGAACAGACTGAAACTTGGTTTTTACATACCATTTCAATTTCTAAACATTTTTAACCCAAACCAGTGATCGCAATAGTTCATATACCATATATTGAACATGTTTCCATACTCATTTCATATCAAATAACCAATTTGACAGAGAATCAATGAATAATGCATAAAAACACATTTTAACAACTCAACACCTCAATTTACACAATAAGCACAATACTCATGAAGCAAAGTTCATTTAAGCTTGCATTCATGATATAGAACTTGCTCAACACAGTTTTAGAGCAAAGCTTGGTCTCCAAACCAAAGATCCTATTCAATCTAAGCCCTTAGAGCCTCTTGGTGGCTCTCTAACACAAATTATGGAATTTAATCTCTATCTAGTGAATATAATTACTTCCCCTTACCTCTCAGACGTGAATCAAACCAAGAATCCCAAAGAAAAGCTCCACAACTCTCAGACCAACTTCAAGCACCACATACAGAGCATTTTGAGTGCAACACCAAAGTGGAATTGGTTTACCCATGAAACAGAGAATAAAATTGGGGAAATTAGATTTTCTAGAATCTATACAACATAATCTAACTAAGGAAACCGAATTTGAGATTCAAGGATTCGTGAGCTTACCAGAAATCAAACCCAAAGTAAGCTCCCAGAACTGATGATAACAACTCAGCCTCAACTTCTCAGCTTCGATTCTAACAACACACTCACTCTCAGCTCACAATCTGTATGTCTATACAAAGCTCGTGATATGAGCTTTGTATTCGTGTATCACTCAAGCCTTAACACTCAGAATTGAAAGAGAATCGAAGAGGGCAAATTCGAAACCCTAACTTTGTCAACAAGAGCAAGATTGAGCAAAATTCCTAACTTCACGGTGTTGATGGGTTTAAATAGAGATAGAGGGAGCTCATGCATGTCGACACGCTACCCATGGCGTTGGCAAGGAGACGATTTCGTGTCAACGAAGGGGAATCGGTGGTGGTGACTCACCAAACGCACTCACTCGTGCAGTTTGACCCAGAATACTCGAGTTTTCCGAGAAATACTCGAGTATTTTGCCCCATTTTTGAAAAATAATTATTTTATTTACTTTCCCTGCAAAACCTTTCCTATAATTGCTTCTAGGTCCCAACCCAGGGACTAATATGCAAAATATTTATTTTATGCATTATTATATTTATTAAATCAATTCACACACATATACTAACTATATGAACACATATTTTAATCAAGGATTAATATAGAAATAATTAATTATAAATTAATTATAATTAACATTTCATTAATCGGGGATTAAAATTTTGGGGTGTTACACTACTCCCCCACTTACAAGGAATTTCGTCCCCGAAATTCAACTTATACAAACAAGTCAGGATAATCCTGACGCATCTTATCTTCTAATTCCCAAGACGCTTCTATCACATCACCACAAACCCAGACGACTTTGACCAGACAAATGTCCTTCCCTCTAAGCTGCTTGATCCTTCGATCTTCAATGCGAACTGGCTTAGCTTCGAAGGTTAGGTTCTCATGAATTTCTAAGTCATCCGGTTGGATTCTAAGGACAATGGTGGGGTCA
Organism: Crotalaria pallida; assembly: GCA_037953625.1. Taxonomy (NCBI): domain Eukaryota; kingdom Viridiplantae; phylum Streptophyta; class Magnoliopsida; order Fabales; family Fabaceae; genus Crotalaria; species Crotalaria pallida. The sequence goes on from CM075653.1 coordinate 35,566,862, forward strand.
TGGACATATCTCTTTAATTGAGACACATGGAATACATTATGAAGGTTAGCTAATGACGGAGGCAGGGCTAACTGATAAGCTACTGGGCCGACTCTTTTGAGGATTTGATAAGGACCAATGAACTTAGGTGATAGTTTCTGAGTTTTCAGGGCCCTACTAACACCTTTGGTTGGTACTATTCTAATGAATACATGGTCTCCTTCGGTAAACTCTAAAGGTTTTCTTCTTCTATCAGCATAACTTTTCTGCCTACTTTGAGCTGCCCTCATCTTCTCTTGTATCATCTTGATCTGTTCCGTGGTCTCTTGCACAAAGTCTGGCCCAACCAGAGAATTCTCCCCCACTTGAAACCAGCATAATGGCGTCTGACACTTTCTTCCATACAAAGCTTCAAATGGTGCCATTCCAATACTCGTGTGATAACTGTTGTTGTAAGTGAACTCCACGAGTGGCAACATCTGCTCCCAATTCCCTTGTCCTTCCAAAACACAGGCTCGTAAGATGTCCTCCAACGACTGAATAGTCCTCTCCGTTTGACCATCAGTCTGAGGATGGTATGCAGAACTCAACTTCAATCTTGAACCCAAGGCTCTATGCAGATCTTCCCAAAATTTCGATGTAAACCTCGGATCGCGATCAGATACAATGCTTGATGGTACACCGTGCAGACGAATAACTTCTTTGACGTACAACTGGGTAAGCTTTTCCAACGAGTAGCGCATATTCACGGGAATGAAATGCGCTGACTTGGTTAAACGATCCACGATCACCCAGATTGCATCATGAGCAGTAGATGTTCTTGGCAATCCCGACGCAAAATCCATCGAGATACTATCCCATTTCCACACAGGAACTTCCAAGGAAAGTAACTCTCCTCCTGGCCTTTGATGTTCCACTTTCGCCTTTTGACACACCAAACAACAGGCCACATACTCAACTACATCTTTCTTCAAACCAGGCCATCAAAATAGCTTCTTTAAGTCCTGGTACATTTTGGTAGCTCCCGGATGCATACTCATCTTACTCTTATGCGCCTCATCCAGAATCATCCTTCTTACTTCTAAATCATCAGGCACACAAATCCTTTCTTAAAACGCAGAATTCCATCCTTCCCTTCTTGGAATTCCAATTCCTTGCCTTCTTCCATCCATTTCTTCTTTTCCATAAGCTTCTCATCCTTGCGTTGCAATTCCCGAATCCTTTGCAGAAACTCATTAGCAATCTGCAGCATCCCCATCTTGATACTTGCCGGCTCCACTTGCATCGTCAGACTCAAATCCCGGAATTCCTCTATCAGTGCAGCTTCTCTGACCATCATTGTACTGATGTACATTGCCTTTCTACTCAATGCATCTGCCACAACATTGGCCTTCCCCGGATGGTAATGGAGCTCGAACTCATAATCTTTCAAAAACTCCATCCATCGACGCTGCCTCATATTCAACTCCTTTTGATCGAAGAGGTACTTTAAACTCTTATGGTCACTGAACACTCGGAACGTAGTGCCATATAGATAGTGCCTCCAGATCTTTAATGCAAACACCACAGCTGCCAGCTCCAAATCATGAGTTGGATAGTTCATTTCATGAACTTTTAGCTGTCTCGAGGCATTGGCGACGACTTGCCCTTCTTGCATCAAAACGCACCCAAGGCCTTGTTGCGACGCGTCACAGTACACATCAAAGCTCTTCTGTGTATCGGGCAGAATCAATACCGGAGACGATGTCAACCTTTCCTTCAGTTCCCGAAAACTCCTTTCACACTTCTCGTCCCAAAGGAATGGTTGATCTTTCCGAGTCAACTTCGTCAAAGGCAGTGCAATTTTTGAGAAACCTTCTATAAACCTTCTATAGTACCCAGCCTAGCCAAGAAAGCTTCTCACCTCCGTGACCGACTTTGGTTGCTCCCATTGCAAAACTGAACTCACTTTCGTCGGATCAACGACTATCCCTTTGTCTGAAATCACATGCCCCAAGAACTTAACCTCCTTTAGCCAGAACTCACATTTTGTAAGTTTGGCGTACAATTGCTTCTCCTTTAGGATGCTCAACACTATCCTCAAGTGTTCAGCATGCTCCTCCGGGCTCTTAGAGTAAATAAGGATATCATCAATGAACACAACCACGAATGAATCTAAATAAGGTCTAAAGATTCGATTCATGTAGTCCATGAAGATAGCTGGTGCATTAGTCAATCCGAACGGCATCACGACATACTCATAATGCCCGTATCGGGATCGAAATGCAGTCTTAGAGATATCCTCTTCTCTTATCCTGATTTGATGGTACCCCGACCTCAAATCAATCTTGGAAAATACCGAAGCTCCGCGAACTTGATCCATAAGGTCATCTATCCTCGGCAATGGATACTTGTTCTTGATGGTGACCTTATTCAGCTGCCGGTAGTCGATACACATCCTCATACTACCATCTTTCTTCTTTACAAACAAAACCGGAGCACCCCAAGGTGACACACTTGGTCGAATCATCTGCTTCGATCTGTAGTAGTTCCTCAATCTGCTTCTTCATTTCTGCCATTTCCGGTGGTGCCATTCTATAGGGAGCGATAGAAATGGGACCAGCTCCCGGAACTAGATCAATACCAAATTCAATCTCTCTTCTTGGTGGCAACCCAGGGATCTCATCAGCAAAAACTTCCGGAAAGTTTCTGACAATAGGGATCTCTTCCATCCTTGAACCATTCTCCTCCACCTCAGAGTTGAACAGGCACACGTAGCTGGAGGGTTTTGAATTTCTATAGGTCACTACTTTTCTATCACAATCAATGATTACTTGGTTTTGACTTAACCAGTCCATTCCCAAGATCACATCTAATTGTGCCAAGGGTAAGCAGATCAAATCTACTTTAGAGGTTTGTCCTAACACTTCTATACAACAGTTAAGACATGCTCTAGAAACTACTACTGGAGCATTAGTAGGGGTTTCTACTTTGAGAGTACAGGGCATCTCAGACATACTCAAACCCAAACGTTCTACACATTTATATGAAACAAATGAATGCGTTGCACCAGAATCTAACAAAACAAGACAAGACTGACCATTAAGCAAGTATTTACCTTGCACCAGATCAGAAGATCGGTTTGCTTCCACACCACTAAGGGTGAAAACCCTTCCTTGAGCCATAGGTCTTTCTGCAGTTCCTCTTGAGTTGGCTTTGGCCGGTTCCTTGCAGTCCCTTGCAAAATGTCCCGGCTTTCCACAGTTAAAGCAACCACTTGTCCCCCAACACACACGGCCATAGTGATTGCGCTTGCACTTATCGCAGAATGGAGCCTCGCTCCGATAATTCCTTCCATCCGAACTACCAGCTTTTCCTTTGCCTTTCCCTTGGCGATCGTACGGACCTTTGCCTCTGTTATTGAAACCTTTACGCCTCTGGGGTCCATAGCTCTGATTGTCCTTCTTCTCTGAGACTTGCATCTCCTCAGCCTTGGTATCGTCTTCATACATCCTACACATGTCTACTAGTGCAGGAAAGCTTTGAATCCGCTGGTAGCTGAAAATCGACTTCAACTTTGGCCTCAAGCCTCCTTCAAACTTTATGCATTTACTTCTCTCATCTGGATTGTTCTGATAGTATGGAGAGTATTTCATCAGCTCCTCAAACTTGGCTGCGTACTCACCCACACTCATATTCCCTTGCTTCAGCTGCAAGAATTCCACCTCCTTCTTCCTCCTTAGATCTTCAGGGAAATACTTTTGGAGAAACTTCTCCATGGATACTCCCCAACTTACCTCCCTTCCTTCATATTGCAGAAGCTGCATCGTGTGATTCCACCAATTCTCAGCTTCATCCTCTAACATGTAGGTTGCATATGCCACCTTTTGAGCATCAGAACACTCCAATGTTCTCAGAATCTTATCCATGGTGTGAATCCACTTATTGGCCTCTTCCGGTTTAAATCCTCCTTCGAACTTTGGTGGATTACAGCTCCTAAAATCAGCCAAAGTCTTCGCCTCAGCGCTACCCACATTACACTGATGAGGCGGGTTAACCGGTTGAGATGGTTGTTGAGATTGTCGTTGCATAGCCTCCAACACTGTGGTGATTCGTTCTAACATCGCGTTGGTGTGATTTTGGTTTCTAGTTGCCATATTAGACCTGCGCTATGGGCTTATGGTCACATATGTTGAACTAAAGAAACTTCCATTACACCACCTATACTAAGACTATAGTTTAAACGCTTAAATCTACAATCAATTGTGTCTTGTACTCAAAAGAGACAAGATACAAACAAATCAAGGGTATCTAAAGCTCAACAAACAAAATGATAACATTCAAATAGTGTAAATGCCCTGGAGATACCTGCTTGATGCTGATGGCTACCTTTCTGAAACTACTTCCACTACTACAGGATCTGACTTTTGCTCTGATACCACTCAGTGTGACACCCTTCCGAATTACCCAAATATAATATAGTAATTATACTTGTATATTGGATAATTTATGGACTTGTGAGTGTTAAGAAAATATGGAAATAAAATTTTCTGTTAAAGCGGGTGCACAAATCGTCATTTGGAATTCTTGGAGAATAAGCTCTAAACCATTTCAAAACATTTGTATTGAGTTCGGCAATTTCTAAAACCTTTTCTCAAATAGAGTAACAATTCGTTCTTTGGAAACATCTTTATACCATACAAGTAATTAAAACTACCCATGCTTTGTTCGATAAAATTGATACCATTAAATAATATTTATAGCCGAGCTCTTAAGTAGATTAAATCAGAGTAAGCGGAAATTATTGGACTATGCAATTACTAGTAAGATAAACAGAGGTACATATATATATAATAAGAGTCATAAGTACATAGCCCCATATCAAAGCTTCCAAGATCCCAAAATACAAGTCCATAAACAGATCTACATAATAATGTGACCAAATCCCTAGAGAACCCCAAAAGTATATCTAAACATATATACATAACCAAAATAAAACTCTAAGGGTGGTCACGTAGATCCAGCAGCATCAGATGTAGTAGTAGTGATAACAGCAGTCTCCAAGAAACATAAGTAGTAAGGTAGTAGCATCATCATCAACACAGCAGCAGCAGCAAGATCTCCTCCACAGCCTCCACACATCGGATCCCCTGATCCTCATCACATACCCTATGCACAAACCTTGGGATCATCGTCCCTCCAATCACTCCCAGTAGAATGCACGACAGGCTCGCTCCCACTCTCGTCCTCCACCGGATCCTCCTCGATCTCATCCGAGGGAGAGTGTACCCTACCACTGGGTACCGGGTCAGGTGATGGTGAAACCCTGACTGGGCTCCTCGGATCAGAAGGAGGAGTCTCCTCGCGGACGACTCTCGATGTAAAAGGGTGAGAGCGGGTAGGTCGAAAACGGAAACTGTGATAGGAGCGAGCTGGTCGCGTGGGAGGTGGTCCATGGTAAGTGTAAAACGGGGGTACATGCATAGTGTATATGATGGGAATCCTAAATCTACGAGGACGGAATCGGATCAACGGGTTCGGGTGGTAGAAGGTAACCTCTACCTCTCCCTCGAACACCGCGCGATGGTCCTCATAGATCCATGTGCCACTAGGAAGTGGCTGGATCTCGATGCAAGCAATGTAACGAGACATCACCTACAAGGGCATAGGGGTAAGCAATTCTATACACATAATCAACAGAGAATAAATTATGCAATATGAGTATGTAAATATGCATCAATTAACAACAATCACATATAACACTTAGCAGTTAATTAATGCACATAGGATGCTCACACTTATTTCATTTATCACAATTGATTTAAATGAGTGGCATGATGCATGACTTTAGCTCTCAAGCCTATCTCCATCATACTATGTCACTCTCTGACGTCCATCCCTGACAACCCAGCACTCAACAGTGCGTTGTATTCCTAGGTATACAACAATTCGTACATTCACCTAGAATGTACACGTCAAGCTTGGTATCCATGCCACCCGAGCATATCCCGTCATCCAAACAGACCGTCATCCAAACGGTATAACCATATCGGCATCCACTAAGCCGACCACGTCAACGACGTGTCATCAAGCAAGCGTATTGGCACTCCCAGAGGCCCTCCACATGTTTACCAAAAACATGATATACATCCTACCATCCAAACTCCAGAATGAATGCATTACTTTACTTAAAAGGAATTGATTGATGTTTTATCCTTTTATTAATACATTACGTGCCTCCTGAGCAACGTATCATTACTCAAATGAAAACATCATAACGTCAATCAATATCCTTTAAGTCCAGGATCACTTGGCTTATCGTCCTTTAAGTGTTACAAAATGACTTAGAATTGAAAATGGTATTTTTAAGTATCTGACTAAAAATACTCGAGTGTTTTCCATAATACTCGAGTAGTTTATCATTTTCCAGATTTTACTCGAGTAGTTCATGATTATACTCGAGTCGTTCATGTCTGTTTAGAGATTCAAGTTTTCAGATCTTCAAAAATATACTCGAGTAATTCATGAGATACTCGAGTAGTCCATTACCCAGAATACTCGAGTAGTTCACATATTACTCGAGTTGTTCATTAATTTTTACTCTTGTTGCATCTGAAATACTCGAGTGCTTAGCCTGGTTCTCAAGTTGGTGCGCCAATTTTCACACTGGTGCATCACGAAATACTCGAGTGTTAAGCCATATACTCGAGTATTTGTAGACAGAACAGACTGAAACTTGGTTTTTACATACCATTTCAATTTCTAAACATTTTTAACCCAAACCAGTGATCGCAATAGTTCATATACCATATATTGAACATGTTTCCATACTCATTTCATATCAAATAACCAATTTGACAGAGAATCAATGAATCATGCATAAAAACACATTTTAACAACTCAACACCTCAATTTACACAATAAGCACAATACTCATGAAGCAAAGTTCATTTAAGCTTGCATGCATGATATAGAACTTGCTCAACACAGTTTTAGAGCAAAGCTTGGTCTCCAAACCAAAGATCCTATTCAATCTAAGCCCTTAGAGCCTCTTGGTGGCTCTCTAACACAAATTATGGAATTTAATCTCTATCTAGTGAATATAATTACTTCCCCTTACCTCTTAGACGTGAATCAAACCAAGAATCCCAAAGAAAAGCTCCACAACTCTTAGACCAACTTCAAGCACCACATGCAGAGCATTTTGAGTGCAACACCAAAGTGGAATTGGTTTACCCATGAAACAGAGAATAAAATTGGGGAAATTATATTTTCTAGACTCTATACAACATAATCTAACTAAGGAAACCGAATTTGAGATTCAAGGATTCGTAAGCTTACCAGAAATCAAACCCAAAGTAAGCTCCCAGAACTGATGACAGCAACTCAGCCTCAACTTCTCAGCTTCGATTCTAACAACACACTCACTCTCAGCTCACAATCTTTATGTCTATACAAAGCTCGTGATATGAGCTTTGTATTCGTGTATCACTCAAGCCTTAACACTCAGAATTGAAAGAGAATCGAAGAGGGCAAATTCGAAACCCTAACTTTGTCAACAGGAGCAAGATTGAGCAAAATTCCTAACTTCACGGTGTTGATGGGTTTAAATAGAGATAGAGGGAGCTCATGCATGTCGACACGCCACCCATGGCGTTGGAAAGGAGACGATTTCGTGTCAACGAAGGGGAATCGGTGGTGGTGACTCACCAAACGCACTCACTCGTGCAGTTTGACCCAGAATACTCGAGTTTTCCGAGAAATACTCGAGTATTTTGCCCCATTTTTGAAAAATAATTATTTTATTTACTTTCCCTCCAAAACCTTTCCTATAATTGCTTCTAGGTCCCAAACCAGGGACTAATATGCAAAATATTTATTTTATGCATTATTATATTTATTAAATCAATTCACACACATATACTAACTATATGAACACATATTTTAATGAAGGATTAATATAGAAATAATTAATTTAATAATTAATTATAAATTAATTATAATTAACATTTCATTAATCAGGGATTAAAATTTTGGGGTGTTACATTTTGAATCTTGGTTGAAGAGATTGTTGCCAAAGCCTCGGCTTCGACCCATTTAGTGAAATAATCCACTGCGACTATACAAACTTTAACTGTCCAGGAGTCGTTTTGAACTTCCCAATGATATCCATGCCCCATTGGTAAAAGGGCCATGGGGCAATCATCGAGTGAAGCTCAGTTGGTGGTCGTTGGTAGACCTTTCCATGAAGCTGACAGGATTTGCATTTCTTAACATGGTCTGAGGTGTCACTGTGAAGTGTGGGCCAGTAATAGCCTGCTCGAAGGACCTTGCGGGCTAAAGCTTTTCCTCCTACATGATGGCTTGAAATTCCTTCATGAACCTCGGCCAAGACGAGTTCTGCTTCCACTGGGTTCAGACATTTTAGCATGGGGGAATCTATCCCCCTTTTGTACAGAGTGTCGCCAATGATGGAATAATGGGCTACTTGTTTGATTATCTTTTTAGATTCCAATGGATCTGCCGGCAAGACTTGATGCCTGAGATATTGTCTAATCGGATCCATCCCGTCGGTAGCCAGGGAAACCGCTAGAACAACGCTCGGCTCATGCACGGTTTCCTGTACTAAACTCTTGTTATTCTCGGGGCCCTTGGTGCTAGCATGTTTGGAGAGAATGTCTGCCCGTCCGTTGGAGGCTCTTGGAATATGGGTAATAGAGAAATTTGAAAAAAGATCAGAGAGTGCTTTGACCTGCTCCAGGTATTTCTGAAGAATTGGCTCCTTTGCCTGAAATTCTCCATTAACCTGGGAAACCACCAATTCTGAATCGCTGAAAATTTGAATTTCCGAGGCCCCCATCTGATGGCCCATACACAAACTAGCTAATACCGCTTCATATTGATTTAGGTCCAATATATATAGATTTGAGCATTATTTGGACTCCCTTTTACTATGTATTTGTCTTGTTTCTCTAGCAAATTTAGGACTTTTTAGTAAATTTTAATTATTTTTAGTAGTTTAGGGTCCTTTGAACATTTTGATCCGTTTGCTAGTGTTTCAGGTACTTTTGGAGCTTAAATGGAAAAAATAATTGTAGACCTGAAAAGAGGACGAAAAGATCTTGTAAATGGAAAAAGAATGGAGCAAAACGAAGTCGGAGTAGGTCTCACGCGCCTGGGGCTCGAGACCGTGTGCTCCTGAGGCGCGCCCGTGTGTAAAAGAAATAGTCATCAGACCTGCGCGCCTGGGGTGTGAGATCGCGTGCGCCTGGGGCGCGCGTGCATCAGAGGAGGCCCAATTTGACCAGATTATGAACAAAGTAGAAGAAGAGAAGTCTAATTTGGCTTCATATCTTAGACTTGGTCAAAAATTAGAAGATAAACATGGACCTTATCTACTAGATTTAATTAAGATTTATTTTAGGATTTGTTTTACTCTTTAAATAGAGGATTTGTAAATAGTTTTGAGAGAGGTTTTGAGATCATAGAATTCAATTAGGATTAGAGAGAGAGGTTAGTAACATCTATTGAGAGCAAGGAGGCAAGGCACAAAGATTGGAGATCATCACTACAAGAGAGATCTGCGTGAGGATTGAAGGTCTCTTGGAGAGTTAACCTGTATTGTCTATGATATGAGGTTTTCTCTTTGCTTCTGTTTTCTTTATTTCTATATGTGTAACTAAAACCTCTTGTTAGGAACATGGTGTAAATTGTATGGTGTAACTTATTTTAATTTATGATTTAGTGTTTTCCTGTTTTAAATCAAGCGTTGATTGTGTTTTTATCACATAAACCTGCGTAATTTATGTTATGGATTTTCTAAGTTACTAATGAGAATTAGGATTTAGAATAGGCCATGCAATTCAACGGTATAACTATTCAATATAGAGAGATCTAATTGGTTAGTTATACAACTAATTAATTCCATGTTCTTAATAAATTATTTATTCAGTAATGTAATTACTTAAGAGATTAAGAATTAATTATCGGAAAAATAAACGGTAGTTGCATAAGAGAAATCTAGTAACTACTGTAACACCCCGCAAATTCCGCGTATTAACTTAAAAACACCAAAGAAATTTATTTCGAGAAAAGTGTTTTGAAAGAGTATTTTCTTAAATGAGTTTCCTAAGTCACGTTTCCAAAAATGATGAAAGCTTTTAAAGAAATGGTTTTCGTAAAATAATGTCACGAGAATTAAAGTGGAGTTTTAAGAGATAATATTATATGTTGGACATTTTTATGCCTTAAAGAAATGGTGACTTCTAAACAAGGACATTTTCATAAGAAAGAAATTGTTTTCTAATATATGTGCTAGTTAATATGTATTTGATGTGTGATTGTGTGATTAGATGTTCTAAAATAGAATTAATTAAGAAATGAAATGATATGTGTGTACATGTATGATACGTGTATATGTGTGTATGCATAAATGTAAAGGTGTTATATGTATATATATGAATACACATGAATATGCTTAGAATTAAACTAGTAAAATAAAGTCATGCATGCATAAGTGTTGATGTGTGTGTGTGACACGTGTGAGAGTGTGTGAGTGTGTGCTACGTGTATGCATGCATGAATGGGGGCTAGGACTTTTAAGTTAGGGAGTCATGGACTAGGGTGGGGTTATAAGTAACTAAGTGTAACCAAAATCCTAACTAAACCCCTAACCAAGCGATAACTAAATATTAAAACCTAATGGAGAACCCCAAAGGTCAACAAACCTAGAATGGCTCCTAAGCACCTAATGTCCCCTATATTGTCTCCTTGGCAATGTTAACCTCCACCCATGCAAAATTATAGAGAACCGAATTTACCCCTCCCTTAAACACACCTTGGCCGAACTTATCAAGGATAAAAGAGGGAATCATGAGTTGCCTATATAAGCCTTTACCCTTAGTTCATCTCACCCATTTTCCCATTCATTTCTTTCATTCCCTTTCACTTTTCAAACACAATTGTTGAGAGCAAGTACCAAGCTCTCAACACATAGAGGAAAGAGGGAGAGGCCGTGGGTAAGAAGGAGGAAGAAGGAGGGAATCAAGCCCAAAAACCCTAGAGTTTTCTTTCAAGAATCAAGAACTAATAAGCTAGGAGATCAACCTTAAGCTTGGTGGGTATTTCGAGTGGACAAGAAGAAATTGCAATAGTTTAGATTCTTCTTTTTCTATGATCTTTCTTTTCTTTCTTTTGCATGTTAATTTCTAAAGCTTGAACGATGAGTACAAGTGTGTTTGTACTTGATCATGGATTTTAAAGTTTAAAGAAACTTGTAAGCTTCTAACTAATGGATTCTATAACTCATTTAAGGTCTTCATGAAAGATCTTAAGGTTTTTCAACATAGATCTTAAAGATCTAAAAAGTTTGTTGAGATTTTTGTGAAGCAAACCTTTTTGCATGTTAATTTTTCAAGCTCAAAGGAACTTAAAAACGTCTAATCAACGGATTTCATAACTTGTTTAAAGTTTTTCACAAGAGATCCAAAAGCTTCTAAATCAAAAGGTTTGATGGGCTTTTTGTAAAGCCCAAAGTAAATCTCTTTGTGCGTTGAATTCTCTTTCTTAAAACCGTGATTTAAGGATGTACTGGTGTTGCATGTTAACTTGTTAAGGATCTTAATGATTTAAGTACATGCATGTGTTGATTGTGTATTGATCTTGAATTTTTGAGAACAAATAAACTTATAAAACCCTAGATCAAGAGCCCAATGATTCGGCCTTGACTAGATTTATGGATCTTAATGCTTTTAATTTGATCTAAATCATTGCAAGATAACTTTATGATTAGGAAAATTGATTTGAGTGTTTGAAAGTGTTTAATTCTAACTTGATCTATGATGCCTAGGTGCATGCATGCCATTTTTTTAAGTGGGAAAGATTTGATATTTTCTAAAGGCCATCTCGGTTTTATAAAGAAATCAAGGAGACAAGTTTTGGAAAAAAAAATGATTTTAACTTGATTCATGCTATGTGATCTTACATGAGAAAGATTTGAAGATGAACCTTAATTTTTGGTGATAAGGCATTCGACCTACGCTTAGAAATCAAGGAGTCATGTTTTGATTTTCATAAAAGATACATGCATGATTTTCTTGATTCAAAGATTTTGATGTATGCATGAAAATAAAAATTAAAATGAAAACTTGGTTTAAGGAAATACTATTTTTTTTGAGTACTGTGTGAAAAGGGTACATGGTTGGATTCATGACCTTTGATGCTTGCATGTTGAAAAAGTGGACTAAAAACCTTGTTTTTGGTCAACATAAGGTTTGGTCTATGTATGTAAGCTAGGCTAGGATCTTTTTCAATAAGATGACACAAAAACAATGAGTGTGTTTTGTGAAATCATGATAAATTATTTGAAATTGAGTTGTGAATATTTATTTTCCAATAGGTTTTTGATCTTAAAATAAAGGAGATGAATAAACTAAACGATTTTGGGGAAAGTATTGTGTGTGTGCATGTGTATTCGGTTTAGAGGGAAAGGAAGGGTAAATGAGATTGTTGCATGAGGAAGAAAATAGAATTTAAGTGCTTAAAATGAATTAAGTCGATATATGAGTTTTTAAACTTGTGATCCTCAAATTGTTCCTCTTGAGGTTGCTCGGTCATAAGGAGAAAATAAATTTAGGGAGCTTAGTTTCATAAAATAAAATGTACATGTTTGGTTTATATCTTGTAAGTGGGTGGATGCTTAAGTGTTTCGCGAATAAGTGTTTAATTTATAATCAAGTTAAATAATTTATTTTGTGTTACTTGTCCTTTATGTATTAATTGATGTTTGAACGATATATGTATGTGTAATTGGTTGGGTTCAAATGTTTGTTTGTGATTTATAACTAAGTAAAACGATTGGTTTTGAAATTAATTGAATTTGGATTAAAATAATTTCTCATGAAGTAATCCCTTGATGTCCCGAATTAAATAAAATTGTTTCTTAATTTTAAAAGGTGTTTTCAAATGATTTAAAGTAAAGTTTTCAAGTAATAATTAATTTAAGAAAAACCCGGATCAAAAACGATGCATTTTTCGATGTTTTCAAACATGTTTAAGGTGCTGTCCAAAACGGACCAGCCCCCAAACTAAATAGTTTAAATAACTTTTCATAATATTTTCAAATGATTTTTGAAAGTACTTAAAGTGTTAAAAACATCCGAGTTGTTTGAAAGAAAAACGAGTCTGTTTTAAAGTCTTCCGACGAGGAATGAGAGGTGTCTAAGTTTTGAAAAAGAATTTCTTAATACAAGTTAATAACATAAGTGTATTTTATTTAGTACGAGGAAAATCTTAAAGACGAGGGATTGGGGCAGCCGGCAGCACAAAGGATCCGAGGTGACGGTACGCACTTAATAGCTGGACCTCAGGTGAGAGAGAAGCTTTCCTAAGACACTGTGGTGTTTAGGTGATATATTAGGACGTTCCGTATCATCTCAAATATCGGAACCAAGTGGTTAGAGTCAGTAGTATAAGTGGCAGTTGTTTGATTGTGTGGCCACTTATACGAAGGGGACGAAGACCACAATGATATTGTGTGATGTTTGTGTGATTGGTAGCATGCTTCTGCTTATTTAGTTATTTATTTATTTAATCATGCCAGTTGAAATTAAGTGTTGTTGGTTATTATTTATAATCCGTTGAGGGACGTCTGCTACGTCCTGAGTAAGAGAATGAAAACAAAGAAAATTGAATAAGAAGTAAAGAGATGAGTTGGATTAGAAAAGAGAAAGAGCTGAGATTGGGGAAAATATGTAATGATAATGTTGAGACCGAGCCAGAGCTCGGGAAGGTGATGTTGATTCTGAGAATGAGATACGATTTGGACGGAGCTGGGCTCCTTTGTTTGGTTTTAGTCTGGGACTAGTGTCGAGTTGAGCTTGCTCCTCCATTAGCGCCCAGCAAAGTTGTGATCTTTGAAAGGGTTTTTGAAAAGTAGTTTTTGAAAATATTTTTATAAAGAGATTTTTGAAAAGATCTTTATGATTGTGAAAGAAGGATTTTGAAAAGATTTGTAAAAGGGTGGTTTATGGAAAAAGGTTTTCGAGAGGAAATTTTGTAAAAAAGAAGTCCGTGAAAAAGGTTTGCGAAATGAAATCTTTGAAAAGGTTTTGAAATGGGATTTGTGAAGAAGTTTGTAAAACAATGTCTTCAAAGGAGTTTTTATGAAACAATCTTGTTGAAAAGATTTGGGAAAGAATGTAATTTTGAGAAAAGTTCTGGGAATCCATCTGATGAGGAAATTTTGGAATGACATTTTGGAAACTATTTGTGAAACAGTATTTTGGGAATGTTGGTGAAAGGAGATTTTGCGGAAGTTTTGGAAATGGTATTTTGAGAAAGTTGAGAAAAGGTGATTTAAGAAGGATCTGGAAATGAAATGAGAGTTCAGTGAAGTGACCCCACCTCTGTGCTATGTGAGAGATGATGAGAGAAAGTTTGTGCAAAGTAGTGGTCGGGACCCGTTGAAGGGTTGCACGAAGGACGGGCCGACCTTAGGTTAATTAAAAAGATAAAAGACTTAAAAGACTCATGCGGCGAGGTATGAGAGTGCGAAGTAGTGGAGAGGAAGAAACGATAAGTATCTGCGGATACTTAGGACGAGACTGCATTAGGGGAGGACGATGACGGTGAAACGTCGAGAAGTCTAGAGTATGTTTCTAGGCAGAACGAACTCCACATGTGGCACACTAACGTGGTGGGGACTGGGTCTAATGCCGTGGCAAGTTCTGCGGGCCCACTAGAAACATATTGTTGCCCCCTAGATTGAAAATTGAGAACTGTAACACCTAAGTTTATTTACCCTTTTATACCCTTAATTAAAAATAGCAACTTGAAAATTCCATTTTAAACTTATAAATTGACTAGTAAAAACTTTTAGTTATTTTTAATTCATAAGAAAATCTCCCGTCAAACGGACGGAGTTTCGTTTGTTTTTATGACTTTTCCAAAATTTCTGTTTTCCTGCAACCTGATAAATATCATATTTTCAAATTTCAAAGCCAGCAGGGCTATTCACATATATATATATATATATATATATATATATATATATATCAGCTAGTGCATCTTCGTGCACGCATCAGAAACAAGTTTAAAACATCAGAATCTAGTCATCAGAGTTAGCGGAATATAAACAAGTTAGGAAAACAGTTTTTCCCCAAAATAGACCCCTTTCCCAAAAGGAGTCGTCGTGGGCCCCCAAAAGCTATTTACATTTATCTACAACAAAAAGGATTCACATCATCGGGCCCAGGACATTTCCATGTCCTACATAATAATAAGTGTCCTACTCTCCCTGTGAGGGAGAGTACTCCTGCTCGGCCTGATCTTGTGCAAACTCTTCCTCAGTACCTGTGGGGATTGTAAGGAGTGAGTATTACACATAAAATGGGGAGGCAGTTTCCAGATAAGACATAATGCAACACTAAGCCATACACATATAACAGTTCAATCACACAAGTTAAGAGTCAATGTGTCACAAATCATTTTCAAGTATTCATTAGTTTCTCAAATCGATTTTTATTTAGCATTTTCTTAAGTCTTTCGTTACATGTATTTTAATCATATTTATATTCTTTTTTATCTGTCCCTGGTCACGACCTACTGCGTCTGCACTCCTGTGCACTCACGACTTACTGCGCCCGGGTAATCCCCTGGTCACGACCTACTGTGTCTGCACTCCTGTGCACTCACGACTTACTGCGCCCGGGTATGTTTCTCAATCCCCTGGTCACGACCTACTGCGCTCGCACCACCGCGCGATAGCGACTTACTGCGCCCGAGTATGTTTCTCAATCCCCTGGTCACGACCTACTGCGCTCGCACCACCGCGCGATAGCGACTTACTGTGCTCGGGTAATCCCCTGGTCACGACCTACTGCGTTCGCACCACCGTGCGATAACGACTTACAGCTCCTGGGTATAATACAATCTCCCCTGGCTGAGCTTGGGTATAATTCATTTAGTTCCTTTATCATTATCAATTCTTTAGCAAATTTCCATTACTCAAAATTAATCACCACATTACACATTTCCACTATCCAATGATCACAAATATATTTTATAACTTAATTAGCACAATTCAACTTAATATCACAACTCAAGTTATTAAACAATATAAGCATTTAATTCATCAACATCACCAAATCACAAAATGCAATATATCAACATCAAAATAAATTCCCTACGTCATAAATTCTATTCTAGCAATTATTCTATATTATATCAACCTAAACTAACACAAAAATCTTAGTACCCATTATATGCATATTGTAAACTAAACCCCAGAGTAAGGTAATACTCACTATAACCCACTCCTTACCTTAAATTAGTAAAGAGAAATAGAACCTTAGTGAGCCCTAGCTCAAAATCTTGGAAACTTTGAACTTCCTAAGTCTAGCTTGCCACCTCAATAAGGAAATGATGAAGTGATCCTTGTCTTTGCCTTGGTTTGAGTTGGAAGGCATGAAACCAAAACCCCTATATAACAAAGAGTGCAAGAACCCTAAGGGTTTTAGAGCTCAATTTCTATGAGTCAAGGAAAGTTGAAATGGAAAGGAAAATAACTCATGGCATGAAGCTACTTACCCAATCAATGGTGGAAAAATTGAAAATCCAAGAAGAATGAAGGAGTGAGTAACTCGTGTGAGCCCAAGAAGGAAGAGGAATGAGCTCCTAGCCAAAGTCCATGATGCAAGCTTGATAGGTGTGTTTGATTTTGGGTTTGGGGTGCCCAAGATCAAGTGTTTATGGTGGTTTGGTGATGGAAATGTGATGAAGATGGAGAGAGTTTGATGAAGGTGGTAAGTTGATGATGGTGTAGAAATGTGAAGGAATGAAGTGTTTTTGATGTTTTATTTGCCTTTCAATAAGCTGAGAAAATCGTGTGGCCATGATGAAAACTTTGGCCCCAAGTTTCAATTTTCAACGCACCAGATCTGGTGCTTCTGAGCGCGCGCGCTTGGGCGCACGCCTGGCTCGCCTGGGCGCGAGAGCTGCACCAGCTCGTGTTGCTGGTGCGTGGTGCGTGGGCTGGTGCGTGTGGTGGGGGGCCTTGGCGCGCCAAAACGCAAACTGGTGCGTGCTGCGACTCGCCTGGGCGCATGGTGGGCTGGCCTGGGCGGATTTTTCACTGAATTGGTGCACCATGAATAGTGCACCCGCCTGGGTGCATGGCCGGTGCGCCTGGGCGAGTTTCAGGGTTTCCAACCTTCGATTCGCCGTAACTTTTTCGTTGACCGTCGGATCGAGTCCAAAGTTTTAGACATGCTTCTTCACCCCACAAACTTCCTATCCAACGGTGGAATTTATTTTCTTAGCTTCCTATAATAAATTTCTAATTTTCTCTTTTCGGTCGATTTCTAACATCTAAAACGCCAATTTAACTCCCGATTTCGCTTATTTGACTTTGCCCAAAGCCATAACTGCCTTCTATACAACCCCTAGGACTTATAATCACCACTCACCTACCTACCAAAATTCATTAAGTCATTATTCCAATTTTCCTAAGGTTTTTAATCAATAATTTCATTAAAATCAAAGTTTAGGATGTTACAAGAACAGTGAGAGGGACTGGAACGGAGCATTGTGTTTGCCACTGCGTGGAAAGTGAGCCTTGTTATTATTGAAATGATTGAGGACGAGATCCTCCTGGTCTGGGACCATTTAAGTGTTGTGACAGCTGTCGTGCCCGCGTGGTAAAGGTCTTGTACTCTTGTTTGCTTCCGACTAGGCTAGGTGGATGACCGAGGAGATGTAGACGTGTGTGACAATGGCAACGAAACGAGTACCTCGATGATCTTCTAAGTTTTCCCCAATCATCGAAGGTTATGATTCGATAAGTCATGATAAGAAAAATTGAAACGAGATTGAGAGAGTAGATGAGAAAGAAGGAATGTTAATAAGTTTGGTAAGACAAAGAATATAATGGTAAGAAATATGATGATAATAATGATATGTTTGATTGTTATGTTGTATGTGTGTTGTATACTTGTATGGTCTTGATATCTCGCCTACTGTAATCCCACACCGTCGATGATACGTCGTTCGGATTGCTTACTCTCTCCTGTTCGTTGGCATATCGAGGCTGCTGATATCTCAACGGGCAGACGGAACATGATATGGAGGTTTCCACTTTAGACGAAATGAAGTTGGAGTTTAAAAACAATGGGAAAGCAGAGAAAAAAGGTGGCTTCATCTTCGGGAGTGACGAAAGGGCGCAAGAAGAAAGAAGGACTTCATCTGGATGTCTTCCACCGAAGGAAGCGAAAGTAGTGTGTTTAGTTTAAGTTTGTGGATTATGTTTTTGAGTCGAGGATTACCAAGCAATGTGCCACTTATGTAACTGAGCCAAGTTTTAATTCTGTATTGTGGAATACTCTATTTTGGAAGAATAAACAATGTAGTCTTTGGGAAAATATCATGATGATTTGGAAACAAGTCTTTTTATGAAAATGAAAGTCTTCTGAAAATAAATGTTTTAGTAACAACTCGGTTTTCAAAAAGGTGATGAGAACACCAAGGACTTTTCCATCATGTTTTCAAACGCTTCCACAATGTTTTATAAAAAAAATTAAAAAAAAAGTTAAAAAGAAAATTTTGCCTCATTTTTGTAACTTTAAAAGTAAAAGTTAATTATTTTTGGTTTACGGAAATCGGGCTGTTACAGAATGGTATCAGAGCTTATGGTAATCCTTAGTGGCCTTAAGCATGGGCTTACATGCTTTGCTTGTGTGTGACTCTGTGTGCTTGCTAGTGTAAGGATGGGAACCTAGGATTAAGTTCTCATAGTGTATGAGACTTTGTTTGTAGTTTAAGGTCGGCTGTGTTAGGAAGCTGATGGTCCAATAATATGGAAGAAAGTAGATCAAGTAGAAGGTGAATAGATTGGGACCCCTTAACCCTTGATGTCTCATTTGTGTTAGAAAAACCTCAATTTGTTGACTTAGACGTACCCTTTCCAAGAGTAGCCGGTGCCTTTGAGAAAATAGGATGCTATTCTTGAATTCCCTGTCTGTTGAATTGCTTCAACAAGACAGTTAGTATTGTTAAAATTCGACCTTTTTCTTCATAAGCCTTTTTATTCATCTATGACCTCATCAATCCTATTTAGGACTCTTTAACCCAAATTGTGGAGTTAGAAGCACCATTATTACCCGAATAATTTAGGCTTGAGTGATTAAGGAAGGATAAATAGTTTGAGTTAAGGAGGAAGTAAGATCACAGTGGATTTAGTTATAAGTTTGATCAAAGTTGGGGAGCTACAAGGAAGGAAAGAGGTGTATATTACTTGTTATTAGAGGAAATACTGAGGAGAATTTAAGGATTAGGATTGCCATACGTCCTAATCAGAGGTTTAGTCGATGAAAGTGGTAAGTTTGATTAATGTGTAGGATGAGTCTAAGAAGAAAAGTAAGGGTATTTTGAGGAAGTAAGTACGCCTAAGTAGTAATAGAATCCCTTTGAGCTAGAGAAATGATAGACGAAGACCCTAGAGCTACAAGGAGAGCTGTAGAAAGAGTAATTATCGTGAGTTAGTGAGAACCTAAATTGTAGAAAATAGAGAATGTCTGAGAATTTCAGGTGGAATCCTGTGTTTCTGGAGATGTATGCCTTTTGTTTGCTTGCTTTTTCCCTAAGTCCGTACCTATGGTTGGACTTTCTGTGACGACGACCAGCTAAAGGAGCGACATTCTCTTCGGTCAGTCCGTTGGACTTGACCCGATTCGACACATAAACGGTGATATGATTGAGACTTCTTCATCCGAGAGCAACGAACGAGGAGCACTACAAGGAGGATTATACCTGCAAAAGGGAATATGATCATGAAGAAAGAATGAGAGCGTTCTCATGAGAATCACGGTGACGTGAGAATTGTGTGCCCTGCTGCCCAATCCACAGTGTATTTCTCGGGGACGAGAAATCTTTAAGTTGGGGAGAATGTAACACCCCGCAAATTCCTCGTATTAACTTAAAAACACCAAAGAAATTTATTTCGAGAAAAGTGTTTTGAAAGAGTATTTTCTTAAATGAGTTTCCTAAGTCACGTTTCCAAAAATGATGAATGCTTTTAAAGAAATGGTTTTCGTAAAATAATGTCACGAGAATTAAAGTGGAGTTTTAAGAGATAATATTATATGTTGGACATTTTTATGCCTTAAAGAAATGGTGACTTCTAAACAAGGACATTTTCATAAGAAAGAAATTGTTTTCTAATATATGTGCTAGTTAATATGTATTTGATGTGTGATTGTGTGATTAGATGTTCTAAAATAGAATTAATTAAGAAATGAAATGATATGTGTGTACATGTATGATACGTGTATATGTGTGTATGCATAAATGTAAAGGTGTTATATGTATATATATGAATACACATGAATATGCTTAGAATTAAACTAGTAAAATAAAGTCATGCATGCATAAGTGTTGATGTGTGTGTGTGACACGTGTGAGAGTGTGTGAGTGTGTGCTACGTGTATGCAAGCATGAATGGGGGCTAGGACTTTTAAGTTAGGGAGTCATGGACTAGGGTGGGGTTATAAGTAACTAAGTGTAACCAAAATCCTAACTAAACCCCTAACCAAGCGATAACTAAATATTAAAACCTAATGGAGAACCCCAAAGGTCAACAAACCTAGAATGGCTCCTAAGCACCTAATGTCCCCTATATTGTCTCCTTGGCAATGTTAACCTCCACCCATGCAAAATTATAGAGAACCGAATTTACCCCTCCCTTAAACACACCTTGGCCGAACTTATCAAGGATAAAAAAGGGAATCATGAGTTGCCTATATAAGCCTTTACCCTTAGTTCATCTCACCCATTTTCCCATTCATTTCTTTCATTCCCTTTCACTTTTCAAACACAATTGTTGAGAGCAAGTACCAAGCTCTCAACACATAGAGGAAAGAGGGAGAGGCCGTGGGTAAGAAGGAGGAAGAAGGAGGGAATCAAGCCCAAAAACCCTAGAGTTTTCTTTCAAGAATCAAGAACTAAGAAGCTAGGAGATCAACCTTAAGCTTGGTGGGTATTTCGAGTGGACAAGAAGAAATTGCAATAGTTTAGATTCTTCTTTTTCTATGATCTTTCTTTTCTTTCTTTTGCATGTTAATTTCTAAAGCTTGAACGATGAGTACAAGTGTGTTTGTACTTGATCATGGATTTTAAAGTTTAAAGAAACTTGTAAGCTTCTAACTAACGGATTCTATAACTCATTTAAGGTCTTCATGAAAGATCTTAAGGTTTTTCAACATAGATCTTAAAGATCTAAAAAGTTTGTTGAGATTTTTGTGAAGCAAACCTTTTTGCATGTTAATTTTTCAAGCTCAAAGGAACTTAAAAACGTCTAATCAACGGATTTCATAACTTGTTTAAAGTTTTTCACAAGAGATCCAAAAGCTTCTAAATCAAAAGGTTTGATGGGGTTTTTGTAAAGCCCAAAGTAAATCTCTTTGTGCGTTGAATTCTCTTTCTTAAAACCGTGATTTAAGGATGTACTGGTGTTGCATGTTAACTTGTTGAGGATCTTAATGATTTAAGTACATGCATGTGTTGATTGTGTATTGATCTTGAATTTTTGAGAACAAATAAACTTATAAAACCCTAGATCAAGAGCCCAATGATTCGGCCTTGACTAGATTTATGGATCTTAATCCTTTATTTTGATCTAAATCATTGCAAGATAACTTTATGATTAGGAAAATTGATTTGAGTGTTTGAAAGTGTTTAATTCTAACTTGATCTATGATGCCTAGGTGCATGCATGTCATTTTTTTAAGTGGGAAAGATTTGATATTTTCTAAAGGCCATCTCGGTTTTATAAAGAAAGCAAGGAGACAAGTTTTGGAAAAAAAATGATTTTAACTTGATTCATGCTATGTGATCTTACATGAGAAAGATTTGAAGATGAACCTTAATTTTTGGTGATAAGGCATTCGACCTACGCTTAGAAATCAAGGAGTCATGTTTTGATTTTCATAAAAGATACATGCATGATTTTCTTGATTCAAAGATTTTGATGTATGCATGAAAATAAAAATTAAAATGAAAACTTGGTTTAAGGAAATACTATTTTTTTTTAGTACTGTGTGAAAAGGGTACATGGTTGGATTCATGACCTTTGATGCTTGCATGTTGAAAAAGTGGACTAAAAACCTTGTTTTTGGTCAACATAAGGTTTGGTCTATGTATGTAAGCTAGGCTAGGATCTTTTTCAATAAGATGACACAAAAACAATGAGTGTGTTTTGTGAAATCATGATAAATTATTTGAAATTGAGTTGTGAATATTTATTTTCCAATAGGTTTTTGATCTTAAAATAAAGGAGATGAATAAACTAAACGATTTTGGGGAAAGTATTGTGTGTGTGCATGTGTATTCGGTTTAGAGGGAAAGGAAGGGTAAATGAGATTGTTGCATGAGGAAGAAAATAGAATTTAAGTGCTTAAAATGAATTAAGTCGATATATGAGTTTTTAAACTTGTGATCCTCAAATTGTTCCTCTCGAGGTTGCTCGGTCATAAGGAGAAAATAAATTTAGGGAGCTTAGTTGCATAAAATAAAATGTACATGTTTGGTTTATATCTTGTAAGTGGGTGGATGCTTAAGTGTTTCGCGAATAAGTGTTTAATTTATAATCAAGTTAAATAATTTATTTTGTGTTACTTGTCCTTTATGTATTAATTGATGTTTGAACGATATATGTATGTGTAATTGGTTGGGTTCAAATGTTTGTTTGTGATTTATAACTAAGTAAAACGATTGGTTTTGAAATTAATTGAATTTGGATTAAAATAATTTCTCATGAAGTAATCCCTTGATGTCCCGAATTAAATAAAATTGTTTCTTAATTTTAAAAGGTGTTTTCAAATGATTTAAAGTAAAGTTTTCAAGAAATAATTAATTTAAGAAAAACCCGGATCAAAAACGATGTATTTTTCGATGTTTTCAAACATGTTTAAGGTGCTGTCCAAAACGGACCAGCCCCCAAACTAAATAGTTTAAATAACTTTTCATAATATTTTCAAATGATTTTTGAACGTACTTAAAGTGTTAAAAACATCCGAGTTGTTTGAAAGAAAAACGAGTCTGTTTTAAAGTCTTCCGACGAGGAATGAGAGGTGTCTAAGTTTTGAAAAAGAATTTCTTAATACAAGTTAATAACATAAGTGTATTTTATTTAGTACGAGGAAAATCTTAAAGACGAGGGATTGGGGCAGCCGGCAGCACAAAGGATCCGAGGTGACGGTACGCACTTAATAGCTGGACCTCAGGTGAGAGAGAAGCTTTCCTAAGACACTGTGGTGTTTAGGTGATATATTAGGACGTTCCGTATCATCTCAAAGATCGGAACCAAGTGATTAGAGTCAGTAGTATAAGTGGCAGTTGTTTGATTGTGTGGCCACTTATACGAAGGGGACGAAGACCACAATGATGTTGTGTGATGTTTGTGTGATTGGTAGCATGCTTCTGTTTATTTAGTTGTTTATTTATTTTATCATGCCAGTTGAAATTAAGTGTTGTTGGTTATTATTGATAATCCGTTGAGGGACGTCTGCTACGTCCTGAGTAAGAGAATGAAAACAAAGAAAATTGAATAAGAAGTAAAGAGATGAGTTGGATTAGAAAAGAGAAAGAGCTGAGATTGGGGAAAATATGTAATGATAATGTTGAGAACGAGCCAGAGCTCGGGAAGGTGATGTTGATTCTGAGAATGAGATACGATTTGGACAGAGCTGGGCTCCTTTGTTTGGTTTTAGTCTGGGACTAGTGTCGAGTTGAGCTTGCTCCTCCATTAGCGCCCAGCAAAGTTGTGATCTTTGAAAGGGTTTTTGAAAAGTAGTTTTTGAAAAGATTTTTATAAAGAGATTTTTGAAAAGATCTTTATGATTGTGAAAGAAGGATTTTGAAAAGATTTGTAAAAGAGTGGTTTATGGAAAAAGGTTTTCGAGAGGAAATTTTGTAAAAAAGAAGTCCGTGAAAAAGGTTTGCGAAATGAAATCTTTGAAAAGGTTTTGAAATGGGATTTGTGAAGAAGTTTGTAAAACAATGTCTTCAAAGGATTTTTTATGAAACAATCTTGTTGAAAAGATTTGGGAAAGAATGTAATTTTGAGAAAATTTCTGGGAATCCATCTGATGAGGAAATTTTGGAATGATATTTTGGAAACTATTTGTGAAACAGTATTTTGGGAATGTTGGTGAAAGGTGTAACATCTCTAATTTATTTTCCAAGCCTAATTAATGAATTAATAGGTTTATAGTGTAGAGAATAGGTTGATTTCCTGCTTAAGGAATTTTGTGAGCAAGGTGATTAATAATTTTAAGTACTAGGGGTTGCGTAGGGTGCATCGGTGGCAAGAAGTAGAATTATAGAAGTGAAATCGGGAGTTTAATCGGGGTTTTAAGTGTTAGAACTCGTCCGGTGAAAGAAAAATTAGGAATAAAATATCCATAGCTCTAAACCCAATGCCCACCATTGGATGTGAAGTTTAGGATTTTAGGAAGCTTGTCTCAAAATTTGGGCAAGATCCAACGGTTATCGGAAAAGTTATGGCGTTTTGAAGTTAGGGCCCTCAAGACACGCCCAGGCGCACCGGGGCACGCCCAGGCGCGCTAGCCCCTCATTTGGTGCGCAACTCAGGCAGATCTGCGCCCAGGCACGCCATGACCCGCGCCCAGGCGAGCGGGGCTGATAGCTGACGCATTAAGTGGTGCGTGGGCACCTTAGGAGCCACACATCTTTGGCTTGCTTAAGAAGCCAATTTCCCACTCTCTCATAATACCTCTAACAAAATAATTAAATGATTTAATATGATGTTTTCAAGATTTGAGTCTCAGAATAAAATTTTGATTTCATCATTATATTTGAAATATGTTTTTTTTTGTCAAAATAAGTATAAATTTGTTATCATACGTCTTCCAAAAATAAAGTAGTACTTTTATTTAGTTTAATTAACATTTTGATAGGGAGCTCAAGTGGCAAGCCTTAGAGGCATTTTTATAAATAGTTTCTTCAGAAAAATATGTTTAACTTAATATTTTGAGCGTCCCTGTAAATTTTCATAGTGTTCGGAGGCTGTTTTACTTTTAGCTTCTAGACTGGTTTAATAAATTACTGGTATAAGTTATATATAATAATTTGCTATTTCAAAATTATAAATATTATTTTTATCAAGTTTAATATCAAGATTTAGAAAATATATTTACTTTTGAATTTTGATAATTTTTCTTACGCAATAGCTATCCGGAGGGACCGGTAACTTTATTATTTTTTAATCAGTTTTGAGTAATTTAAAATACAATATTGTTTTACCTAAACGTATTTTATTTTTAGTATCATCCAACTTTTAGCTATAATCCAAAATACCTACACACATTGACCCACAAATATATATATAAATGTATTATTCCTAATCTACCCGGTACCCGTAGCCTAGGGGTGAGCAGGACCCGGACCGACCCGCTCACCCGGACCGGACCCGCGTGCTTCGGGTCGGGTCAGACCCGGATCAGTGTGACAAAAGGGGACAAACCCGCTTAAAAGTATATTACCCGACATCGGGTTGTGACGGGTCCGGGTCTAAAACCCGGTCACCCGACCCGACCCGTATATATATATATATTTATTATATAAAATATATTATTACTAATTTATATTACAATTAAAATTATAAATTACTACATTACATTTCAAAAAAAAAAAGTACATTACACTTACAGTGAACCACACAAGTTACAGGCATACACGGTTCAGTGGTTCACTAATTTACTCAACTAATTCACTCCTTGAGTCCAAAATAATAGAATATCATTGCTCAGTGCTCACTACTCAGTCTCAGTTCCTCTTCCTCACTACTTTTAGAATTAGGGATTTTGACCACCATGAGGCACCATAACCACTCTTCCATGGAAAACCCTCCATCACCGACACCGATTGAACCGTCACCACCGTGATGTTGCCGCAAGCCCACAACCGAGGACGACGCTGCTCTTCCATTTGTGCTTGACTACGACACTGTTCCTATCACCGCTCTTCCCCGACCTTTATTCAAGAACAACCCAACACCGCTCTTTTCTTTCTTCAAGAACGACTCACTTCTCGTTGATGGAAAGTGGAAGACCTTGATTTTGAACTCTATTCAACAATTCAACTACCAGTTCTTCCATTCTTCTAACACAAGAACAGAATCTAGCGATCTCCTTTGACCCATACGGTATACTTTAATACTTATTGTTGTAGAGTTTGATATTTTCAAACTGATTTCAATTTTTGCATTGTGGACTAAATATCTATTATATTTTCCTTTTTATCTTTTTTGTTTTAGTGAATAGAAATGGCAAACAGTGATGCTACACAAAGTGAGACTGAAATTAGAAACTTAAACCCTCCAATTGACACAAATCCTCCCATAGTTACCTCTACCCACCAAAAACCTCCTACAGAAGCACCTGTAATAACGGAGAAAAATGAGGTAATTAAAGTTGAAGATGAGGAGAAAAAGAAATCAATTGTTTGGGATCACTTCACAAAGCTTCCTTTAAAGGAGACTAAGGGTAAACACAAAGCCAAATGCAACCATTGTAATAGCACATACTGTTGTGACCCAAACAAACATGGTTTCTCTTCTTTGCGCAAACATTTGCACCGGAAGCATCCATGGATATTCAGTAAAGTAGGTAAGAGTGGAACACTGCATGGTTTTATGCCAAAAATCACAGAGGAAAATGTTTTAGATGAAACCAATTCCGTTGTCTATAACTTAGAGGATTGTCGGAGGGCAGTGATAGAATTTTTTATTTGTGATAAAATGCCATTTAAGGTTGTAGAAGGGCGTGGGTTTCGTCGAATGATGAATCGTTTAGAGCCTAGATTTACTGTACCATCTAGGTTCACGGTTGCTAGGGATTGTTATCAACTTTTTTTGGATGAAAAGAAAAAATTAAAGGCTTGGTTTATGAAGTCATGCAATCGTGTTTGTTTGACAACAGATTGTTGGACTTCAAACCAAAACTTAGGCTACATGTGTGTGACGGCACATTTCATTGATGAAGATTGGAAGCTACATAAAAGGATCTTGAATTTTTGCCTAGTTGAAAACCACCAGGGTGAAACCATTGGTAGAGAAATAGAGAGATGTTTAAGAGAATGGGGAATTGAAAGAGTGTTCACAATCACGGTTGATAATGCAAGCTCAAATGATAAGGCCATTGCATACATTCAAAAGAAGTTTGATGCGAGGGGTGGGCTAGTGTGTGGTGGCAAATATTTGCATATGAGGTGTTGCGCTCATATTCTAAATTTGATTGTTAGTGAGGGGTTGAAGGAACAACAACCTTCCATTGATAGCATTAGGAATGCCGTGCGATATGTTAGGTCTTCACCCTCAAGACTTAAAAGCTTCAAAGAATGTATTGAGGCTGAATTGATTGAGTCTGGAAGCCTTGTGTGCTTGGATGTTCCAACTAGGTGGAATTCTACTTACCTTATGTTGGAACATGCCGAGAAGTATGAGAAGGCATTTGATAGGCTTTATGATCTAGAATCAGATTTCCGAAATTGGTTTGGTAAAGATGACAAAGAGAAAAGGAAATATGGTCCACCTACTGAGAGGGATTGGGATCATGCTAGGATATTTATTCAATTTTTGGCAATCTTTTATAAAATGACTTTGCGATTCTCTAGTTCTTTGCATGTTACATCAAACAAATGCTACAGTGAAGTTGCATCAATACAAGCTACTTTGAAAGAATGGAGTCATGATGAATCTGAACTTTTAGGGTCTATGTCTCTTTCTATGTTAGCAAAGTATAATAAGTATTTTGGAAATGTCGAAAAGATTAACCCTATGTTGTTTGTTGGGAATGTCTTGGATCCTCGATACAAACTTGATTATGTCACTTGGAGTATAGAGGATACATGCAGTGAACTCTTGGCAGCCAAAATGCTTACTTTGGTTAAAGAGACCTTGGATAACCTGTACAAATTTTATGCACATGTGGTGCAAGATGTGGTGCAAGATACCACTTCGGTTAAAGAGACCTCTAACAACACAGCATTGGTGGAGAGTGTTAAAGGGTCAAAAGTCCAAGATGTGGTGCAAGATAGGGAGCAAGCTTGGAAAAAAGAAAAGAGGGCCAAAACCAATTCAGAAAGAAATGATATTGAGAGATATTTGGTAGAGGATACCATTGAAGGGGGTGAGGACTTTGACATATTGGCATGGTGGAAGACAAACTCTACAAAATATAGGATCCTTTCAATCATGGCTCGTGATGTATTTGCAATTCCGGTTTCTACTGTTGCATCCGAGTCGTGTTTCAGTACCAGTGGACGTGTGCTTGATGTCTTCCGCAGCTCTTTGTCTCCTAAAATGGTTGAAGCTCTCATATGCACTCAAAATTGGCTAAATCCTACTGGCCTCAGGTTTGATGAAAAAGATTTTGATCAATTTGATCGCACCGAGAAGATTATTAGTGGTGAGTTTACTAATACTTTACTATTAAGTTTACTGTTGGCTTCAAAGTACATTATTTCATGCATATTGAATTTGTTTTGTTTTTTTTTTCTTTTTTGCAGATGTTTCTGCTAAGATTCTTGACTCACAAGGAACAAACGATGAATCGACAACCATGATTATTGATTGATAGGCAGCCTTGGCTAGATTTCTTTTTTGTATATGGGAAACTATTATGAATAGCTTTTTGGTGGGGAGTAAATTCAATTCTTTTTGTGCATGATAATGGGTTTATAGGATATTTTTTTGGATGTATAGTTTGTTAGAAAGGCTTACAAAGTTAATATATTTTTGGTCTATAGAAGCCTGACTTGATTTGGAATATGTCATGTAAGACAATGCACTTATAAATTATATATAGTGCTAACTGCTAATGAATGCTGATGTTTGTGATGAGACAATTGTGTAGAATTTCAGTATTCAATTTGTATTCAGATTCAGTATTCAATTGCATTTGTTTTTAGTATTTTATCTTAAGGGCCTTTCATTTTGCTGTTGCACTCTGGTTCTTTTGGCTATTTTTAGAATTTCAGTACTCTGGTTCTTTTGGCTGTTTTTAGAATTTCATTTGGCTGCATTTGTTTTTAGAATTTCAGTGCTCTGGTTCTTTTTCATTCTGCTGTTGCACTCTGGTTCTTTTTCAATTTGTATGCAGATTCAGTATTCAATTCCGGTCTTATAATCACTATTCGTATGGCTCTCAGTGTCATAGCTTTCTTTGCAGTGAAGACTTTTTACAGGTACAGGGAAAGCCTTTTCAGGTCATAGTTACAGCCATAATGAAAAAGAATTTATCATGTCCTTCTGATCCTCCCACTTTTGTATGAATTTATCTTAACATCTTCTGCTGCTATTTTATATAATGGAAGACCTTGAAGTCCTGAAGTAGTAATTGATGAGACATGGTTTATTTTCACTTAATCTTGTTACATTACTGATTACTGTAATGTATTCTTTCTTCTTTGAGAATGAATGCAGATTTATACTTGCAGTTTATTCTAAGCGCGTAACTGGATATCATGCTATTGTTGCTTTGACTCCTCCAAGTGTTGACTTCTAACAAGGTTTTCAGATCCAAATTTGGTCGGGGATTGGAAGGTATGTACCATATTCCATGTAACTTACTCAAATTTGAAGATCATGCAGGATGAATACGTGACTATGGTGTGGGTTAATTTGTTTAGAGTTGGGAATTTAATAGCATGTTTTCTAGTTTCTACTTCTACATAAAAATCAATTTTGTGCTTCTTCACTTATTAAGGTAACTCCAGAAACCATATGGAGTTATGACCAATTGTTTACTGTACAATTGTATGCTGCCATATGTTTCCATGATTCGCCAGCTTTATAACCCTTACATCTGAACTTCTAGTTGCTATGTGAACCTCTTTAGCTACTCTTGCAATATCTCTTGAAATGT
This sequence comes from Crotalaria pallida, assembly GCA_037953625.1. Taxonomy (NCBI): domain Eukaryota; kingdom Viridiplantae; phylum Streptophyta; class Magnoliopsida; order Fabales; family Fabaceae; genus Crotalaria; species Crotalaria pallida. The sequence goes on from CM075653.1 coordinate 35,596,756, forward strand.
CAAAGGCACTAGCTCCAAATCCAATATAACCACAACCTATTAGTAAGGAAATATCATTACTTACTATTTTTACTGCAAAATTATCAGTGTTGTATTTCATGTCCTGTTAAATTGCATGATCTGTCAATAATTAACAACAGTATGTTACTCTTTGAGATGGAAAAAATCCCATTGTGCATATAGGTAATAATTTGTCTTGTAAAGTTTGTTACCCATCTCTTTGACTTTCTTGCCATTACATATTTGTGATTTCAGTGGACACCGTACATACTTTCAAAGATTTTAGCTGAGAATGCAGATTGGTGTTAAGTATGTAAGTGAAAGATTTTGGGTGTAAGTTTTATCTTATTTTAAGTTTGTGATTATTGTCCCGGGTCCAACCCGGACCCGTCCTCATTTTTTTCTGTCTCAATTAGACCCAATATGTTCGGGTTTATTCGGGTTTAGGAACGGGTACGGGTTTAAAAATTGGCCCGGTCAAATTTTACGACCAGGTGACGGCCAAACCCAACCCGTCACACGCTCACCCCTACCGTAGCCCACCCAAAGAAAAGAAAAAAAAATGAAACAAAACGTGTGGCACTGAGGCCAACACGTTAAAAGCCAAGAAAGAAGGAAATACAGAGTCTGAGAGCGCAAGAGAGAGAAAAAAAAACATAGAAGGAAAGAAATAGATAGAACGAGAGCAGAGAGGGCGGCACAGGAGAAAAAGAATTTAAGGGTTTTCAAATTTCCCGGTCCAATAATTCAAGATCCAACTGTCCAATCTTAAATCTTTCTTAGGTATATAATCTCCTCAAGTCGCTCTACCTATCTATATAATTTATTTTACGATCCGTTAATATTTTTATTATCCCTATATTTTCAAATAAAGAGATGTTTTAGGGAAAAGTGATATATCTTTATTGTATAATGATATATATTTATTGTTTTGACAAAAATGAGTTTATTTGATATAGTTATATATAAATATATATATTTTAATGTTATAATTAGTTTTAACACATGTCCCTATTTAGATTCAACACGTTGTTTTTGACCTTGACCCGGGAGCAAGTTGCGGATGTTAAATTGACTCTGTCACTATGACTAGGATTTCCAAGGTAAGGGGAGTCTCTTTTCCACACTTTGAGTTAGGGATAGTTGGGGTTTATAATAGGATTTGAGTTTAATAGTTGAGTTGGGTTGTGGGTGATGGATTAAGAGGTAATTAGAATTAAGGAAGGGTAATGGTAATATATTGGTTAATGTTGTTATTTTGGAAATTGTTAATGTTTAATTTTTGTATATTAAATAAGTAGGAAGTGAAGAACCATAGGGAGATGATTTATGTTAAGCACTCTGAGACATACCTGAGTATGTCGACTGATATATGTTGTCTTCAAGTGTGTTGTTATCTGTTGATATTCTGTTATGTTCACTAAGTGGTATCTGTGGGTTATCATGAATTAATGCTGAATAATAGGTGATGTAAATGGTCAAATGAAATGGAAATGTTATATAATGGAAGTAAAAGATAATTATGAGGAGTAACTTGAAAGAAATTGAATGTTACGGTACGATTTGGTTATTTAAGGGTGTTTATGTCTATTGAAAATATGTAGAGCTAATTTTAAGTACTAAAGGGATATTGGTTGTGAAATGATTATATGAATTGCAAATGGATAGATTGGATTATGTTATAGTAAGGGAAAATGGTTATAAATGCTAACTGTAGAGTGAGACCCTAAATGTGAATAATTGGAAATATTTATGATGATGGATGATAAATGCTTATTTATGAATATATGTGTGGTTATTTGGAAATGGTAATTTTTATATATTTGTTGGAATTGGAATGTGATGATTAGGAATGGATGATAAATATGCATATTTGTGATTGTTGGTGGAATTTTGATTATGGTTTATAATTAATGGACTGGACTGTTGATTAATTGAAAATGGTAAAGGTTACTAAAGTGGAAACTGATCAGTGGGGCCCGGAACACTGGGTACCCGGCTAGGTGTTCCAATTACCTGTTAGGGCCAATTACCTGCCAGGCCAATTACCCATCAGGCCAAATCGCCCTGTAGGCGCCGGGTGACCCACAGGATCAGTTTTCCACACCAATAATTGGAATAATTAATGGATTGGTAAAAGTACATAGTCCTACAGGTGATGGTCTGGATGGGTGTAAAGTCCTGGGCAGGTGTTTCAAGTCCCTAGACAGGTGTGCCAATTACCTAGCGAGTAATCCAAATCCTAGTGGTGTACGGTAAAAATGGAAGTGTTTGCAGATCACTGTCTGTGGTTGCTTATACTGTGTGTGTAGATCTCTGCTTGGGGTTACACACATTAATGGAAAATGAATAATGGAAAGGTAAAAAGGGAAAGGGAAGTTTATGTAGATCTCTGTTTGAGGTTACATAAACGAGATGGAGTGTATGCAGATCACTGTCTGTGGTTGCATACACAGTGTATGCAGATCACTGTTTGTGGTTGCATACACCGTGTGTAGATCTCTGTTTGGGGTTACACGCGATGGTAAGGTGTAGATCTCTGATTGAGGTTACACATAATGGAAAATGAATAAAGAAAATGAAAATAGAATTGATAAAGGAATTAAAGGGAATAAATAATGAACATGGTAATGGAAAGGATTTAGGAAAGGAAAAAAGGATAATGGAAAATGGATAAAAAGGGAATGTATAAGGAAATGGGAATGGAATGAATTGGTTGATCCCTGACTTGATTTGACTGTTATTCTTGAGTTTATATTATGAGCTTTATATTATCCTTTGATTTACTGTGTCGTGAAAAGGTCTCACCCTTATGTGGTTAACATTTTAGGTGATTGCTAAGGAGCTTGTGGATCAGAGTGCGCAGCGAGAGACCGGGAAAGAAAGAAACTTTATTTTTGGGTCCTACTATATTATAAATGGATGCCCAAAGTTAATGTAAACTTAACTTGTGAAAATGAATTTTTAAGTACACTATTTTAAATATAGACTTTTACTTATATTTTTGTATTTAAAATAAGGGTGTTACAAAAGGAGATTTTGCGGAAGTTTTGGAAATGGTATTTTGAGAAAGTTGAGAAAAGATGATTTAAGAAGGATCTGGAAATGAAATGAGAGTTCAGTGAAGTGACCCCAGCTCTGTGCTATGTGAGAGATGATGAGAGAAAGTTTGTGCAAAGTAGTGGTTGGGACCCGTTGAAGGGTTGCACGAAGGACGGGCCGACCTTAGGTTAATTAAAAAGATAAAAGACTTAAAAGACTCATGCGGCGAGGTATGAGAGTGCGAAGTAGTGGAGAGGAAGAAACGATAAGTATCTGCGGATAATTAGGACGAGATTGCATTAGGGGAGGACGATGACGGTGAAACATCGAGAAGTCTAGAGTATGTTTCTAGGCAGAACGAACTCCACATGTGGCGCACTAACGTGGTGGGGACTGGGTCTAATGCCGTGGCAAGTTATGCGGGCCCACTAGAAACATACTGTCGCCCCCTAGATTGCAAATCGAGAACAGTGAGAGGGACTGGAATGGGGCATTGTGTTTGCCACTGCGTGGACAGTGAGCCTTGTTATTATTGAAATGATTGAGGACGAGATCCTCCTGGTCTGGGACCATTTAAGTGTTGTGACAGCTGTCGTGCCCGCGTGGTAAAGGTCCTGTACTCCTGTTTGCTTCCGACCAGGCTGGGTGGATGACCGAGGAGATGCAGACGTGTGTGACAATGGCAACGAAACGAGTACCTCGATGATCTTCTAAGTTTTCCCCAATCATCGAAGGTTATGATTCGATAAGTCATGATAAGAAAAATTGAAACGAGATTGAGAGAGTAGATGAGAAAGAAGGAATGTTAATAAGTTTGGTAAGACAAAGAATATAATGGTAAGAAATATGATGATAATAATGATATGTTTGATTGTTATGTTGTATGTGTGTTGTATACTTGTATGGTCTTGATATCTCGCCTACTGTAATCCCACACCGTCGACGATACGTCGTTCGGATTGCTTACTCTCTCCTGTTCGTTGGCATATCGGGGCTGCTGATATCTCAACGGGCAGACGGAACATCATATGGAGGTTTCCACTTTAGACGAAATGAAGTTGGAGTTTAAAAACAATGGGAAAGCAGAGACAAAAGGTGGCTTCATCTTCGGGAGTGACGAAAGGGCGCAAGAAGAAAGAAGGACTTCATCTGGATGTCTTCCACCGAAGGAAGCGAAAGTAGTGTGTTTAGTTTAAGTTTGTGGATTATGTTTGAGTCGAGGATTACCAAGCAATGTGCCACTTATGTAACTGAGCCAAGTTTTAATTCTGTATTATGGAATACTCTATTTTGGAAGAATAAACAATGTAGTCTTTGGGAAAATATCATGATGATTTGGAAACAAGTCTTTTTATGAAAATGAAAGTCTTCTGAAAATAAATGTTTTAGTAACAACTCGGTTTTCAAAAAGGTGATGAGAACACCAAGGACTTTTCCATCATGTTTTCAAACGCTTCCATAATGTTTTATAAAAAAAAATTTGCCTCATTTTTGCAACTTTAATAAGTAAAAGTTAATTATTTTTGGTTTACGGAAATCGGGCTGTTACAACTACTAATTTAGGAATTGTTCTTGATTTGAAGGAAAACCTAATTCATAGTTAAATAAGTGAATCATACAACGAAACCAAGTTCCTAACCTTTTTCTATTACTTTCTTACCATCTTATCTCCTCAATCTTTTTATTTATTTTATTTAAATTCTCCTTCTCCTTCTTAAATTCAATAACAAGTTGCATTAATAATTACGAATTGGTGAAAAGTTGTTCGAAACAATTTGCAATCTCCGAGTGGAACAATACTCACTTACTATTTGTATTACTTGTCGACCTAGTACTCTTTCTAGACAATCAACAAGTTTTTGGCGCCATTGCCAGGGATTGAAATTCGATTCTATTTTCTTTTCGGTACTTTTTGTAATTATTTGTGTAATTTTTACTTTCTCGTGTATAATTATAGTTGTAATAGTGATTCAGATTGTGATAGATTTATTCCATATTATCCTTATCCTCCATACTATGTTGCACAAAATATAACTCCTAGGAAGGCCCAATGGGAAATAAATATAGAGATAATGAATCAACAGGTTAATGATATGAAAAAGGAAAATACTATTCTCAATTTTCTCATGTGGAGTCTCCTCCTCCTAGTAAAACCCCAATGGAAATAGCTCTAGAGAAATTGGCTCAAACCGCTGAGGATTATGCTAAAGATTGCAAAAATAATTTTGGATTCCCTCGTGTTGAGCCAATTCCTCCCCCTGTGAAGAAAGAGTCATGGGAAATTAACCAAGATAAATTAGCTCAAAAAGTTATTAGTAATGTTCAAGAAATTAATTTTATAGATGAAGAAAACGGAAAAAGTTTTGAGAACATAAAAATAGCACTTGAGCAAATTTCAAAACATTTATCTGAGGAGTCACAAGCATTATCAACAATTTTTGACTCTCCTAAAAAAGAGGAAGAAGTTGTGGTGATGGATGTGACCAATGATCAAATCCCTTTGGAGGAGCAAAAATCTGAAAAAGAAATTGTGCATGATAGGTTTGAGGAAGAGGATCGAAATATAACAATAGAAGGTTTGAAAATTTTAGAAAAAATTGAACCACCCTTGCATGAGGAATTTGTTGTTATAGAGAATTTTATTAAATCTAGTTCATGCTTGGGTGATTCAAAATTTTTCTATTATATTCAGCCTAAGTACTTTTATGAAAAATATCTAGAGCAATCTGAGTCATTGTTAGGCAATGGGAAGCATGAGAAAGTAATCTTCCTGACTAATGGAGTTAACAACTTCATGATGGATGATGGAAGAAAAGAAAATTTTGTTGGGATGATGTATGGATTAAGGAATATACCTTTTAACCCTGGTGGGTTTGAACTCTATTTTGAAAATTCCTTAATCCACTATCATCACCCGAGGTCTTCCCCATGGGAAGTGGGCATAACTCATTATTGTTGCATCACATGGGATTTGACCCATAGAATTTGGGATCCTGGTGGTTTTTTTTGTACATAAGCAGTAGTATAGGTTTCAATTCTTGGGTAGTTGTTATTGTTAAAAAAAAAATAAAAAAAAATAGAGGTACATACCTCGTGCGCCCCAGGCACATGCGGTCGCGCGCGGGCTGCTACAGACCCAGTTTGGGGGAATTTTTCTAGTTTCCCCAAAGTGGTGCAAAAGTTCAGTTTTGGGGTCAAATTCTGATTCTACCATCTTATCTTTTAGGATTAGATTTATCTTTATCTCTAGGAAGTTTTTTTTTGTTTATCTTATTTTTTTTAGCAATAGATTTTTTTATTCTTATCTTTTAGGATTAGATTAGTTTTATATCTTTTTAGGATTTTGTTGTTATCTTTTTAGGATTAGATTTATCTACTTAGGATTATTTTTAGAATAGAATTTTTTTTATTTTATTATTTATTTTCGTTTTTTTTATTTTCTATTTTTTATGGATAGATTTATTTTAGAATTAGATTTGTATTTTTAGGATTTGGACCCCATTAGCCCCAATTTTTCAATATTGCACCCCAGGACCTGTACTTCACCAAAAATATTGTCCTGCTTTCTTAGGTAGTTTTTCATTTTTATTTTGTAGTGTAGGATAGATTAGTTTGCTTGAGGACAAGCAAACATCTAAGTTTGGGGAGAGTATATACAAAATAAAAATTTTTCAGATCTGAATTTTCTCCCCCATATTTGGTGTTGGTTTGTGTCTCTAGTGAGAGTAATTAACTTTTCTAACCTTAGGACTTTTTCTCTTTTGATGCATGTACATACTTAGTTTAGGACTTAGACTCATTGACTTTTGACTCTATTTGATTGAGCTGTACATATGGTTGTGAACTGGTTATTTTGACAAATGCTTTCAGAACTTGTGATTAGTGAACTGACTTTAGCCTGTGAGTTTTTGAGCCTTATATTGAGGGGTATGAATTTTATTGAAATATTCTGATTGTGAGACCCCTATTCTTTCATGAGTGTGTTCTCTTTGATAATTGTGCTCTGAACTTGACCGGTGACCATTTCAAAATTGATGATTTATTGAATGCATGAAAATGATTAAGGCACATAGGTTGTGTTTTTGAGGCCTTCAGAAGGTTGCATTGAAAATTGTTCCCTTAGTTTCCCACTTTGAGCCTTATAATGTTATATAATTTTTCTTTGGTACCCCCTGCAATTGTTGCATTAATTCTTTGAGAGTACCTTAGGAATTTTGGATGAGCAATTAAGTGGAATGTAATGCAAAAGAATAAAAAAAATGAAAAGTGTATTGTGCCTACTCCTCTTCCAATGAAAAAGAAATAAATTAAATGAAAGTGAAAAGGAAGAGAGTAGAGGAATTGAAAATTGAAAAGTAAGAAGAATAAAGTTGTGATTGAGTTGTGCTTATTGAAATATACTTAGTGCTCATTCATGATTCTAGGAGAATTTTTCTTTGCATTTTTAGCCCTTAGTTCATTATTCCTTCTTTCTTATATCTCACCTAACACTTTAGCTAGGCCCCATTACAACCAATATTAAGACCTTTTGATTTTTGTGTGCAATTGATAATTTCAGTGGAGATGTTGGTCTATGGTCAAGCATATGGTAACACTTTGTCATTGATGAACTTGTGTGCTTAAATGAAATATTACCCTTATACACTTTCGAGAGAAACATTTGAGAGGTTGAGAGTGTTCACTAGTTCTGAGTTCTGATTGGGTTTGTTACTCTAACTAGTTTGTGATTGTGTAAATAGTTGTGATAATATGTGTTGGAGTCATGAGTTGTAGTCTTAGATGAGGTGTATATATGTTGATTTAGGGAGGTTGTCTTTTGTTTAGAAGGTTATCTTACTTTTGCCTGGGACATGCAAAATGCTAAGTTTGGGGGAGTGATTTAGGTCCAATATATATAGATTTGAGCATTATTTGGACTCCCTTTTACTATGTATTTGGCTTGTTTCTCTAGCAAATTTAGGAATTTTTAGTAAATTTTAATTATTTTTAGTAGTTTAGGGTCCTTTGAACGTTTTGATCCGTTTGCTAATGTTTCAGGTACTTTTGGAGCTGAAATGGAAAAAAGAACTGTAGACCTGAAAAGAGGACGAAAAGATCTTGCAAATGGAAAAAGAACGGAGCAAAACGGAGTCGGAGTAGGTCTCACGCGTCTGGAGCGCGAGACCGTGTGCGCCTGAGGCGCGCCTGTGTGGAAAAGAAATAGTCATTAGACCTGCGCGCCTGGGGCGCGAGATCGCGTGCGCCTGGGGCGCGCGTGCATCAGAGAAGGCCCAATTTGACCAGATTCTGAACAAAGTAGAAGAAGAGAAGTCTAATTTGGCTTCATATCTTAGACTTGGTCAGAAATTAGAAGATAAACATGGACCTTATCTACTATATTTAATTAAGATTTATTTTAGGATTTGTTTTACTCTTTAAATAGAGGATTTGTAAATAGTTTTGAGAGAGGTTTTGAAATCATAGAATTCAATTAGGATTAGAGAGAGAGGTTAGTAACATCTATTGAGAGCAAGGAGGCAAGGCACAAAGATTGGAGATCATCACTACAAGAGAGATCTGCGTGAGGATTGAAGGTCTCTTGGAGAGTTAACTTGTATTGTCTATGATATGAGGTTTTCACTTTGCTTCTGTTTTCTTTATTTCTATATGTGTAACTAAAACCTCTTGTTAGGAACATGGTGTAAATTGTATGGTGTAACTTATTTTAATTTATGATTTAGTGTTTTCCTGTTTTAAATCAAGCGTTGATTGTGTTTTTATCACATAAACCTGCGCAATTTATGTTATGGATTTTCTAAGTTACTAATGAGAATTAGGATTTAGAATAGGCCATGCAATTCAACGGTATAACTATTCAATATAGAGAGATCTAAATTGGTTAGTTATACAACTAATTAATTCTATGTTCTTAATAAATTATTTATTTGGTAATGTAATTACTTAAGAGATTAAGAATTAATTATCGGAAAAATAAACGGTAGTTGCATAAGAGAAATCTAGTAACTACTAATTTAGGAATTGTTCTTGATTTGAAGGAAAACCTAATTCATAGTTAAATAAGTGAATCATACAACGAAACCAAGTTCCTAACCTTTTTCTATTGCTTTCTAACCATCTTATCTCCTCAATCTTTTTATTTATTTTATTTAAATTCTCCTTCTCCTTCTTAAATTCAATAACAAGTTGCATTAATAATTACGAATTGGTTAAAAGTTGTTAGAAACAATTTGCAATCTCCGAGTGGAACGATACTCACTTACTATCTGTATTACTTGTCGACCTAGTACTCTTGCTAGACAATCAACACATACTCTGCCTGATTGTTGGAGGTGGGGAACTCGAACTTCAGAGAGTACTCAACGCTGAGTCCTTCAGCGTTTTCCAGAATTATACCGGCCCCAACCCCTTTGCTGTGGCTGGAGCCGTCCACGTAAACCTTCCAGAGCTGTGGTTTGTTGGTATGATGAGGGTCTGAGAGTTCTGAGATAAAATTTGCTAGAATTTGAGATTTGAGAGTTTTTCTTGGTTCAAAGGTTATGTCGAACCTCCGACAGCTCAACTGACCAAGAAACCATTCTTCCAGCCAAATCAGGTCGGTGGAGCACCTGCCTTATTGGTTGGGTTTTCCTGACTATGATGGGATGGCTCTGGAAATACTTCCTGAGTCTTCTAGCAGTAACCACCAGAGTAAAAGCAAGCTTTTCTATCTTCGAGTACCTCATTTCAGGCCCCTGCAGAGCCTTACTCACGAAGTACACTGGTTGCTCGGTCCCTAAGTCATCTCTGACAAGGGCATAGCTTATGGATGATTCACCAATTGACAAATACAAAAACAGAATCTCTCCTTCCCGACGGCTAGTGAGGACGGGAGGGGATGATAGATATTCCTTCAGTCCGACAAATGCCTGTTCACAAGATTCGTCCCAATGAAAATCTTTGTTCTTCCTAAGCAGCTGATACCACGGGAAGGCCTTCTTGGTCGCCTGCGGGAGGAATCTAGAAAGAGCCGCCATCCGATCTGTCAGTCTTTGGACTTCCTTCACATTGGACGGACTATGCATTCTCAGAATTGCTTGGCATTTTTCTGGGCTAGCCTCGATGCCTCTTTCTGTAAGCATGAAACCCAAGAAAGCCCCTGCAGGTACTCCAAAAGTGCATTTATCGGGGTTAAGCCGCATATTGTGCTTTCTAATTCTGGCCAAGACCGCAACCAAATCATGAGGGTGGTCTTCTTTCTTTTTTCTCTTGGTTATCATGTCATCAATATATACTTCGAGGGTGGGACCATTCAGTCCAGAGAAGACCTTGTTCATCATTCACTGGTATGTTGCACCAATGTTTTTTAGTCTGAAGGGCATCACTGTGTAGCAGTATGTGGCCTTCTCGGTGATGAAGGCCGTTTTCTCCTGGTCAGGGGGGTACATTGGGATCTGATTGTACCCTGAATATGCGTCCATAAAGGAAAGGAGCTGATACCCAGATGAATTGTCCACCAACTTGTCAATACCAGGGAGAGGATACTGATCTTTCGGACAAGCCTTGTTTAAGTCGGTGTAGTCGACGCACATGCGCCACTTCCCGTTCGACTTCCTAACCAGCACAGTATTTGAAAGCCACTCAGAGTAGTTAACTTCTCTGATAAATCCCGCTCAGAGGAGCTCGACCACCTTTTCTTCAATAACTGCGGCCTTCTCTGTTCCCACTCTTCTTTTCTTTTGAGCGACCGGTTTACTGGTCGGATTGACACCGAGATGATGGCATATAAAATTTGGATCGATCCCCGGCATGCCTGTTGAGGTCTAGGCAGAAAGATCTTTGTTCTTTTTCAAAAGCTCGAGCATTTATGCTCTTGTGTTCTCGGAGAGGTTGGTGCCCAATCTTATTCTTCTGCTTGGGGTTTCCTTGTCCAACACTATGAATTCCCATTCTCCTTGGGGGGTCGACCTGGTGTCGTCCTGATCGGACCTAACATCCAGGTTGGTTAGTAGCACGTTTCCTTTGTTCAGGCTCAGCTTAGGTTGTTGAATCTCCTCTAGGCTCTTGACTTTCGCCAAACTAGCGTTATAGCATAGTCTGGCTTTGTCTTGCTCGTCTCTGATCGAGACGACCCTTCCGTTAGAGCCCTCAAACTTCAAGGACAAGTGAACGGTCAAAATGACCGCACCAAAGGCTTGCAAACAGGTTCTGCCGATTATGGCATTGTATGCCGACGGGCAGTCAACTACCAAAAACTTAATAATTTCAGTTCTTGCAGAGGGTTGGTTCCCAAGTGTTACCGGGAGTTGAATGTGTCCTTTGAGGACGACTGTGTCTCCTGTGAAACTAATTAATTTTCCTTCAAAATGGGTCAGATCAGCTGTCTTCAATTTCAGGGCTTCGAAAAGGTTTAAAAACATGATGTCGGCGGAACTGCCTTGGTCGACAAATATTCTTGCGACCTCATAATTGCCTACCAAGGCGGTTATCACCATCAGGTCATTGTGGCCCGGAATGATCCCTTCTAAATCTTCATCTGTGAAACAAATTGGGACACTTTTTGAAGCTCTCTTGCGAATCGGATGGTCTTGGATGGCTAGCACTTGATTGATATACTTTTTCCTGTCTGATCTGCTTTCACCTCCCCCTGCAAATCCTCCAGCAATGGTGTTGATTCTGAGGTTTTAGGGGATTGATCTGTGCTGGCTATTTCTACCATAGCTATTCTCTGTTGGTTTGATGCTTGTTTCTGATTGGGATGATGATTGGTTTGTCTTGTTGGGGATGGATTTTTTCTGCGAACATTTCTGTCCGGGGAAGGGGTTCTCCTCCTGGTACTCCGATTGAGTGCCTCTCGAACGTACTGTTGCAATTTTCCATCTCTAATGAGCTGCTCAATAACGTTTCTCAGCCATGTACACTCGTCCGTGGTGTGGCTGTATCCCCCATGATACGAGCAAAATTTTGATCGGTCCTAGCGCTGGCTTCTTTTCAGAGGAGGAGGTCTTTCGACCATTCTTAGGTCAATTTGCATGGTTTCCTGCAAAATCTGACTTCTCGGAACCGTGAGGGGGGTTTATTCATCAAACTTGGCCCTAGGGATGGCAAATCTCCTGTCTCCCCTAGGTCCTCTCCCCCGCTCATCTCTCCTGTCATCTCTCCTCGGCCTTCCTTGAGAAGAGGGCTCCCCTCTGTCACCTTTTTCTCTTTGTCTCTGCCACTTGCTAAATTCTTCCAAATTGATAAATTTGGTGGAACAGTGTCTCAGTTCCGCCATGTCCCTTGGTGGCTTCCCCACCAACGAGTTCTTAAAATCTCCATTACGAAGTCCCTGGGTAAAAAGAAAAACTGCGAAACTCGGCTCAAGGTTTGGAACGAAGCCTGCCTCCGAGTGGAATCGAGCCAGATACTCTCTTAATGGTTCTTCTGGTAGTTGTATTACTCCTGCAAGTGCATGGTCTGATTTTGGTTGTATGCAACTGGCTGTATACCTGTTAAGGAAAACCTTTTTCATTTCTGCCCAAGAATTAATGGAATTCCTGGGAAGGGCTGAGTACCACCTCATTACCGGTGGTTGGAGAGTCATCGAAAAGGCTCGGCACTTCATCAAATCTCCTCCATCATAAAAATTCATGGCACCTTCGAAAGATAGGATGTGCTCCAGGGGGTCGGTTAACCCGTTGTACTTTGCAACGCTAGTGGGGCCAAGGAAAGCAGAAGGTGTTTCATAGGCCATGATACGTGGGGTGAAGGGGTGGCCTGGGTGAGTATTGCTTTCTGTTTCATAAGTGGCTGCTAAGGCCGGGTTTACGGGTGGTGGAGGGGGTAAGGTGATTGGACCTTGCAGATCATGAACTGGTACGGTTGCTGAGGCTGTTTCCATTGCCTGTGCGGCAATCGTGTTCATGTGGATCTGCTGAAGGTCGGCTATAGCCTTCCCTTGTTGTTCCAGCATTTGAGCTTGCTGCTTAATTATCTCTTCAAGTTGAGTTTCTCTTCGGCCATGGGAATGTCCCCTTTCTTCTCCGGAAACACGGGCGTCAATGGGTCGTCCAGATCCGTGGTTCTGTACACGGTTGGGTGTATTGGGGTTTGCCTATCTGGAATGGACAGTGTAGGGTCCACTGTGTGTTCGGGTTGGTACGGTGTGGTGGCTGCGAGCTGGGATCTCTAGTCGAACTGAAGGTATGCTATGGGGGGAGGGTGGGGTGGGTTTCTTCCGTTAGTGTTACCTTCTAGGTCTCTTCCGTTGTCAGCACTACCTTCTACCAGTCTATGACAATTTCTTCCGGCCTGGTGATTTGCACCGCGAGAGTTGTTTCCGGTGTTTCCTCGTGTGTGTACCATTTTGGGTGGGAATGACATTTTATCGTCCCAACAGACGGCGCCAATGTAGTGTCTAAGATCTATCAATAGCCCAAAGATATTAAGAGACCTGAGAGCTAGAGAGTGATATGATATTACTGTGTGATTTTCATTGGTATTCTAGATATCCAGTTGGGATAGCTAGGGTTTCCCTAATCATGGGTGTGTGCGATTGTGCAATTAGGGAGTGAGAGAACGTACCTGAGCCCCTTGCTGGAGACAGCTATTTATAGGGGTGACATTGTACCTTATGGGCCTGTACGGAGGTCCAGCAAGGCAGTTGACGTGTCCCATTTAGGATAGGGGATGATTCATTCATCCTTAAGGGGTAGAGCCCATATGGTCGGTCCAAGGTTGCTAGGGTGGGTCCTTGAATAAATGCTCAGCCTGAGTAGGCGCAGTCTGTGACACCCTTCTTACTACCTCCAGTTTAATATAGTAATTAAACTATCTTATCAGATAGTATATGGACTTGTAAGTATATAAGAAAATGTGGAAATAAAATTTATAATTCTTTAAGCGGGTGCACAAACCAAAACTTGGAATTCTTGGAGAAGAAATTCTAAATCATTTCAAATAAGTTGTATTGAGTTCGGCAATCTCTAAAACCTTTTCATAAGCGGAATAGCATTCGTATTTGAAAGCGTCTTTATATGATAGAAAGTAAATGGAGCTATCCTTTTCGGAGCCGAGCTCTTTAAAAAGATTAAATTAGAGTAAGTGGAAATTATAGGACTATGCAACTAATAGAAATATAACATAGACTCTATATACATATATAAATAAAAAGTCAGGTGATACATAGTCCAAGCATGAGTCATGTCTCTAAGAACCATAACACAAGTCCATAACAGATCTATGCTCAAAATAAAACCATATCCCTAGAGTACTCATAGTATATCTACAATATGTACATCTCAAAATATAGACTCTAGAGGTGGTCACATAGATCTGGCAGTATCAGTAGTAGTAGTGGTAGTAGCAGAAATCTCCAAGTAGCAAAAGAAACATCCCCATCAACAGCAGCAGCAGAATCTCCTCCATGGCATCTCCACATCGGATCCCCTGATCCTCATCATATACCCTATACACATACCTAGGGATCATCATCCCTCCACTGACTCCCGGTGGAATGAACGACAGGCTCGCCTCCGCTCTCATCCTCCACGGGATCCTCCTCGATCTCATCCGATGGAGAGTGTACCCTACCACTAGGTACGGGGTCAGGAGATGGTGTGGCCCTGACTGGACTCCTCGGATCAGAAGGGGGAGTATCCTCGCGGACGACTCTCGAGGAAAAAGGGTGTGAGCGGGTAGGTCTGAAACGAAAACTATGATAAGAGCGAGCTGGCCGTGTGGGAGGTGGTCCATGATATATGTAAAACGGGGGTACATGCATAGTGTATATGATGGGAATCCTAAATCTACGAGGACGAAATCGAATCAACGGGTTCGGGTGGTAGAAGGTAATCTCTACCTCTCCCTCGAACACCGCGCGATGGTCCTCATAGATCCATGTGCCACTAGGAAGTGGCCGGATCTCGATGCAAGCGATGTATCGAGACATCACCTACAAGGGCATAGGGGTAAGCAATTCTATACACATAATCAACAGAGTTTAAATATGTACAATATGAAGATGTAATTAGGCAACAATGAATAGCTATCACATTTAGCACTTAGCAGGTATCGAATGCAAGTAGGATGCACATACTTATTTCATTTATCACAGTTAATTTAAATGAATGACATGATGCATGGATTTATCTCTCAAACCTATCCCCATAAATCTATGTCACTCTCTGACGTTCATCCCTGACAACCCAGCACTTACCAGTGCGTTGTATTCCTAGGTATACAACAATTCGTACATTCACCTAGAATGTACACGACAAGCTTGGAATCCGTGCCACCCGAGCACATTCCGTCATCCAAACGAACCGTCATCCAAACGGTATAACCATATCGGCATCCACTAAGCCGACCACGTCTTCAACGTGTCATCAAGCAAGCGTATTGGCACTCCCAGAGTGTGAATTCAATGCTCCTAATTATGTGGATTATGTTTTGATGATGACAAAATAATTAACAAATCATACCTTGAAGATATTGCAACATCAACATCAACAAGAAGTCAAGAAAAGAAGACAAGTGCCCAATCATTCTCAATCAAATATTAATTGTAAATTTCTAATTTATGTTGAGAGTGGTTGAGAGTGGGTAGAAATAGTTAGTCTCTTCTAGGAATAAATTTTTATATGATTATTAAGTTGAGATTGACCAAAAATTAATACTTGAGAGGAAAAATAAAATTGAAAAATAATTTTTTCCATATCTGATCAAAATACTCGAGTATTTTGAGAAAGACTCGAGTATATACTCGAGTATTTATCGAAAAACTCGAGTATTTGTGCCAGGTCAGCAAATATGACCGTTAGTCTGGTTCGTGCACCAATTCACTCGTGACCGACCAAAAAGACTCGAGTATTTTCCAAAAGACTCGAGTATTTTTGTCAAGTCATCAAAAATGAACGTTGGAGAGACTCAAAAACCAATTGAGGGGCATTTGAGTCTCATCCAACCCCAAGAGAGGATTCTGAACCTCATTGTAAAATTGCTCTTTGAATTTGTGCAAGAACAAACAAGACAAAAAGATCATAGTGTGTTCAAGCTTTTATAATTTCCTCTTATCAAGTGTTAATTCCCAAAAAAAGCTCAACTTCTCACTCATATTGTCATTTTATTCCAAGTTGAGTTTTAGGTCTCAATTCTTACATTGAGCTATGCTTATTTGTGCTAATCCATTGTGAGATTAGTAATACACATACAAAAAGCTTGATTATTCAAAGTCTTGGATTGTTCCCAAGCAAACCCTAAGTGGCTTAGGGTGTTGGAAGTCTTGAGAGGTTCTCAAGCACAAGACTAGGAGGTTCCTAGCCCGGTGGAGTTTCTTGAAGGGAGTTCAAGGAAGCTTTGTGAAGAGTTCTTCAATCACCGGAATCAAATTGGGGTAGAAATCAAGAGTTTGGTACACTCTTAAAGGGTTAGGTTGAGTGAGGCCATTCTCAAGCAATCCTTTGTAATTTCTAACAATTTGATTATTAGTAGAAACTCCTAAGTGATTAGGAGGACTGGATGTAGCTCATTGTTGGAGTGAACCAGGATAAAATTGCTTGAGTGGTGGTTTATTGCTTTTAATCTACTTTCTAGCTCAATAGACTTAAGTTATTTCAATCAATTAGGATTTATACAAGTAGGTAGCAAGTTCAAGGAATCTTTGTGTTAAAAGTTATTTAGATTGCTTGCTATTCTGTTGGATAAGTTCCTGTTTATTATTGAATTGATTTGAGTTAAATTGCTGAATTTTCGTTTCTGGTTTTTCTGCTATCTGATAGGAAAAACTCGAGTATTTCAGAAAAGACTCGAGTTGTTCATCACTGAAAAACTCGAGTATTTCACAAAAGACTCGAGCCTTTTGTGTCTGATTCCAGAAAATTCAGTCTTAGCTCCATTCTTCAATTATCAGTCGAAATATTTGGTATTAGTGCTTCAAAATACTATTCACCCCCCCTCTAGTATTTGTTTAGCCCGCTTGTTGGTTTCCAACAAGTGGTATCAGAGCTCGGTCGAAAGATCGAGTGTAACAACTTTTTCGAAAAAGATCCTTTTGGAAACTTAATGGGCTCTAGCAATAACTTTGGTGGAGAAGGAGCTTCAATAAACCATCCTCCACTATTTAATGGTGAAGGATATGTTTATTGGAAAACTCGCATGAAAGTTTTTATTGAAGCAATTGATATGGATATTTGGGATGCAATTGAAAATGGTCCTTTCATTCCCAAAAAGAAAATAAATGATGAAATTGTTGAAATTCCAAGGAGTAGTTGGAATGATGATGAAAAGAGAAAAGTCTCATTTGATTTAAAAGCTAAAAACATCACCTTTTCGGCTTTATCCCATGATGAATTTTATAGAGTTTCCCAATGTAAATCGGCAAAAGAAATGTGGGATACTTTGCAAGTCACACATGAGGGAACAAGTGAGGTTAGAGATGCAAGATTGAATTCTCTAACACACGAATATGAATTGTTCCACATGTTGCCAAATGAAACCATTAGTGACTTGCAAAAGCGATTCTCTCACATAGTTAATCATTTGATTTCCTTGGGAAAAGTATTTCGCAATGGTGAAACTACCAACAAAATTCTAAGATGTCTTGATAGGAGTTGGCAACCCAAGGTAACCGCCATCAAGGAATCAAGAGACATAAATAGCATGGACTTAGCCACTTTGTTTGGCAAACTCCAAGAGCATGAGATGGAACTTACAAGACTTGGGATGCATGAGGAATCGGACAAAAAGAAAAAGGGCATAGCACTCAAAGCTTCAACTAAAGCTACAAAAGAAGTTGAAGAATGCTCTACAAGTGGAGATTCCGATGGTGAACCAAATCAAGAAGAATTTGGGATGTTTGTGAAAAGATTCAACAAATTTTTCAAAGGGAAGAAAGGTGGATCTTCATCCAATTTCAAGAGAACCAAAGACTCCAAACAAAGAGAAAAGAGTACCAATGATGGAGTTAAGTGTCATGAATGTGGTGGGGTTGGTCACATAAGAATGGAATGTGCCACATTCTTGAAGAAGAATGACAAGAAGACCCAAGATACCAAAGGGAAGCGTGCATACATTGTTTGGGATGCACCGGAGAAGAGCAATGAATCATCTTCAAGTAGTTCCGGTGATGAAAATGCAAATCTTTGTCTCATGGCCAAGAACAATCATGAGTCCTCATCAAGAGCTAATCATGACATGGGTGAAAGTGATGATGAGGTAACCTCTAGCTCTTCTTGTTCCTCTTCAAACTCCATTTCCTATGATGATTTGCAAGAAGCCTACAATGAAATGTTAATTCAATTTAGAAGGCTTGCTAAAATCAATAAGGAAAAAGGAAAGAAAATTTTGGAGTTTCAACAAGAAATTGATGAATTGCAAAAATCTATAAATGAGTTGAAACTTCAAAATGAATCCTTGGAAGTTATTAATTCTAGTCATCAAAGTGATTGTGCAAATCATGAGGAGATTATCACTCCATGTGAGAGATGTGATGAACTTGAAAAAGAAGTGAAAGAGTTGAAAAACAAACTCACAATCTCACATAGTGATAGAAACCTCAACCGGTTGTTGAACTCTCAAAGACATAATCACAACAAAACCGGTTTAGGATATGTTCATAAAAAGGACAAAAAGTACAAGGTGGTTGGAACATTTTCTAAGAAAAATTCATCAAAGAGACCAACTTGTACTTATTGTGGAAAAGTTGGACATATCAACATTGAGTGCCACATTAAGAAGTTTGAAATGAAAAAGGGCACTTATATGTGGATTAAGAAGGGAGAAAGTCCCAACACTAACCCTAAGGGACCCAACATTGTTTGGGTACCCAAAGTGAACAAGTGATTTCATTTTGTAGGTGTGTCTTCGAACGGGAAAACAATTGTGGTATCTTGATAGTGGATGTTCGAAGCACATGACGGGAGATAAGCGACACTTCATTGAGCTTACTCCAAAGGAAAAGGGTTATGTCACTTATGGGGACAACAACAAAGGCAAAATCCTTGGTATTGGTAAAATCGGAAACTCTTCAAACTTGATTATTGATAATGTGCTCTATGTTCAAGGATTAGAACATAATCTCTTGAGCATAAGCCAATTATGTGATATTGGCAATCATGTAGTTTTTACCTCTACCCATTGCCTCATTAAAAGTGACAAAGATGAATCAATCAAATTTGTTGGTAGAAGGTCAAATAATACTTACTTAGTTGATTTGAACAAAGTCACTTCTTTGGTCTCTACTTGTTTAGTGAGCAAAGAAAATGACACTTGGTTATGGCATCGTAGGACCGCTCATATAAATGTAAACCAATTGAAGAAAATTCAATATAAAGATCTAGTAGTTGGTTTACCAAAGCTAAATTTTTCTATTGAAGGTGTTTGTTCCCCTTGCAAGAAATGTAAACAAACTAAAAACACCTTTGGATCAAAAATGGTGATGTCCACATCAAGGCCATTAGAAATGCTTCATATGGACTTGTTTGGACCATCATAAATAAAAAGCTTTGGTGGCAACTATTATGCATTGGTGATTGTTGATGACTTCTCTAGGTTTACTTGGACTTTATTTTTAACTACTAAGAGTGAGACCTACAAATCTTTTAAACATCATGTCAAACTTTTGCAAAACCAAGTAAATCAAAAAGTAATTATTATTCGTACCGATCATGGTGGTGAATTCGAAAACCACAAATTTGATAGATTTTGTGCTAAAAATGGTATTGAGCACCAATTCTCCGCACCAAGGACTCCTGAACAAAACGGAGTGGTAGAGCGGAAAAATAGGGTGCTAGAGGAACTTGCTAGAACCA
Organism: Crotalaria pallida; assembly: GCA_037953625.1. NCBI lineage: Eukaryota > Viridiplantae > Streptophyta > Magnoliopsida > Fabales > Fabaceae > Crotalaria > Crotalaria pallida. The sequence continues at coordinate 35,616,564 of CM075653.1, forward strand.
TGTTAAATGATTCTCAAGTACCTCAATATTTTTGGGCCGATGCCGTCAATACGGCTTGTTATGTTTTAAATCGTATTTTGATAAGGCCCTCTTTGGATAAAACCCCCTATGAACTTTACAAGGGAAGAAAGCCAAATATATCTCATTTTCATGTCTTCGGATGCCAAGTTTTTGTTTTAAATAATGGAAAAGAACACGTTGGCAAGTTTGATTCCAAATCCGATGAAGGCATATTTTTAGGCTATTCTTCTCATAGTAAAGCTTATAGAATTTTCAATAAAAGAACTTTAACTATTGAGGAATCAATTCATGTGGTTTTTAATGAGTCTTCAAAAGAAGATAGTGTTTTATGTTATGCTAGTGAAGATGGCATTGTCTTTTCAAAATAAGAAAAAGAGAGAGAGAATTCAAAAGTTGATGAAGGAGAAGTAAGGGAATAACTTCCTCCAACTTGGAAATCGGTCAAGGCTCATCCTATAGACAAAGTCATAGGAGATATGTCAAAGGGAGTACTTACTCGTAGGTCTATTCAAAACATTTGCCACTATGTCTCATTTGTTTCTCAAATTGAATCCGATTCAATTAAAAAGGCCATTGAGGATGATCATTGGGTTCTTGCTATGCAAGAAGAATTAAACCAATTTGAAAGAAATGAAGTTTGGGATCTAGTCCCTAAACCCGATGATCATACCATAATTGGTACTAAATGGATTTATAGAAACAAACTTGATGAATCCGGGTTGATTATAAGAAACAAAGCTAGACTAGTAGCTCAAGGGTACAACCAAGAGGAAGGTATCGATTATGATGAGACCTTTGCTCCGGTTGCACGTCTTGAAGCAATCCGAATTTTACTTGCTTATGCTTCAATCATGAAATTCACTTTATATCAAATGGATGTTAAAAGTGCTTTCTTGAATGGGTTTATAAATGAAGAAGTGTATGTCAAACAACCCCCCGGTTTTGAAAATAGTGAATTTCCAAACCATGTTTATAAATTGAAAAAGGCACTCTATGGATTGAAACAAGCTCCTAGAGCTTGGTATGATCGATTGAGTTCCTTTCTATTAGAAAACAAGTTTCAAAGAGGGAAGGTTGATAATACACTATTTATTTATAAAACCAAGGATGACCTTTTGTTAGTACAAATCTATGTTGATGATATCATTTTCGGTGCTACTAACGTGTCTCTTTGTAGAAAGTTTTCAAATTTGATGAAAAAGGAATTTGAAATGTCAATGATGGGAGAACTCAAGTTCTTCCTAGGCTTACAAATAAAGCAAGTCAAGGAGGGGATATTTGTGCATCAAGGGAAATATTGCAAAGAGCTCCTTGAAAAATTCGGATTGGACAAGTGCAAGGAAGCCTACACTCCAATGAGCACATCATGCTACCTAGACAAGGATGAACAAGGTACACCGGTTGATGTTAGTAAGTATAGGGGTATGATAGGTAGTCTCCTATATCTCACTGCATCTAGACCGGATATTATGTTTAGTGTATGCATGTGTGCTAGATTTCAAGCTAATCCTAAAGAATCTCACCTATCCGTAGTTAAACATATATTTAAGTATCTAAAAGGAACAATTAACACTGGTTTATGGTATCTTGCTGATGCCAATCTTAGTTTAGTTGGTTACTCGGATTCCGACTTCGCGGGATGCAAGCTTGATCGCAAAAGCACCAGTGGTACTTGCCATTTCTTGGGAAGTTCATTGGTGTCATGGTTTTCTAAAAAGCAAGCTTGTGTCGCTCTTTCTACCGCCGAAGAGGAATATATCGCAGCCGGTAGTTGTTGTGCTCAACTGTTATGGATGAAACAACAATTATCGGATTTTGGTTTGAAACTTGAAAATATTCCGATTAGATGCGATAACACGAGTGCAATCAATTTGACTAAGAATCCGGTGTATCACTCAAGAACTAAACACATTGAAATAAGACATCACTTTTTAAGAGATCATGTACAAAAGGGTGATTGCACAATTGAATTTGTTAGTACCACAAATCAATTAGCAGACATTTTTACAAAACCTCTACCAAGGGACACCTTTTATCATATTAGGAGAGAACTTGGTATTTTAGATGAAGCTAATATAGGCTAATTGCATTGTGTGTCATTTTTTGAAAAATCACCATATTAGTCTTACTCTAATGTGTTATTGATTCTTAGTTAAATTGTCCTTGATGATATTTGAAATTGTATGTGTTAATTGTGTGTGATTCTGTACTGTATTCCAAGTTGGTAGTGAAGCATTTGTGTTTGATTTGTGTTTGGTCTTTCAAAACTGTGTTTTTACTTTCTGTTCTGTCAAAATACTCGAGTTTTTCCAAAAAAACTCGAGTATATTAATTCAAAATTAAATCAGTTTTAAATTGAAAAAGTTTTTAATCAGGGTCTGATAAAAATACTCGAGTGTTTTTCAAAACACTCGAGTCTTTCGAAACCCCCAATTTTTGAACTTTCAGACCAAACTCGAGTATTTTTCCAAAAACTCTAGTATTTTGCGTTTTCCTGAAATTTGAACTTTCAGACCAAACTCGAGTTTTTAAGTTTTTACTCGAGTTTTCTGGGGAAATCTGGGCTGAGTCACGAACGACTCGAGTATATTCTCAAACACTCGAGTATTTTTCAACGAACAACTCGAGTATTGTTGAATATACTCGAGTATTTTGGCGAGTTTATATATACTCCAGCCCCCACAAACTCGAGTTTCACGAACCCCTTTCTCTTCTCTCTCGGTTTTCTCATATCTCTCTCCTCAAAACTCCGTTTTTACTCAAATTTTTGGCAAATCTTACTAGTTTTACATCCTCTAATCACTTTTCTACCATTATTTCAACGAATTTCAACACTTTTCAACCTCAAATCCGTCACCCCCTTTTCAAACCCTAACTTTCCAAAACTTCAATTTTTCATCAATTCCTCTATGGCTTCCTCATCTGGTAAAGGAAACAGAGTTAGGATTGCCGAATCATCTTCTGAGGAGGATATTCCGGAGTACTATCAAGAAGATGAATGCTTGGAACGGTTGGAAGGCTTTGCCACTAGGGAGTTCGGAGTTATCTCTTGGATCAACAGTGCATTCCTTGAAAGTAAGGGTTTCTCATTTGTTACTAACCTTAGGTATCAAAAACTTATTCCATTTCTGGAATTTAATGGCCCTATCTATCCTAGGTTAGTTAGAACCTTTTATGCGAACCTTAGGCTACATAATGATGTCATAGAAACCATGGTTGAGGGTGTTAGATTCAAAATTAGCGCTAAGGACCTTTTTGTTGCTTTTGGGACTACACGACACGGGGACAATTCTTTAAAGGCAGATGCGGACGAAATTTTTCAAAGTTGTTTGCGCCCCGGTCTTGTATGGACCGAAGGAATTAAGCATTCCTCATATATGACTGTCCACACTAGGGTGTTGCACTATATAGTATGCCATCAGTTAGTGCCTCAAACCTCACCCAATTATGCTAAGCCCACAAACAATGAACTTAGGCTTCTTAGTGCCATCCTGAACAATGAGAAGCTAAATTGGTCTCGCATAATTTTGGACCGAATGCTCCTTGCTGCAAAGTCTAAACACCCGAAAACCTTGCCTTATGCCATGCATGTTTGTTTCCTGTTGCGTTACTTCAAGGTGCCTATCCCACGGAATGAAGAGAAAAAGACTCTTCATGTGAACCAGCACTGCCTCAACAAAGGCACCTTGAGTCATCAAGACATGGCATTTCATGAACCCTCTGACCAATACTTGTACCGATCTGATATTGCTGAGATGGAGAGGGTTGCAGCTCGACAAGGGGTGGATGCCCAACAGATGGAAGAGGAAGCTGCAGCATTTGCGCAGGCTGAAGGAGGGGACCCTATTGAGGATCAGATTAATTTTGATGACTTTACTGGATCTCAATCTGGGTTTGATAACTTGGGCTGGAGAGACAATGTTATCACACGGCTGGACACCTTAGATGGGAGGATGGACTCCCTTGTGCATGCTATGGACGCCCAGCGTGATGATTTTGTTAGCTTAGACACTAGGATGAGTGCAGAGTCTGCCATGTTTTATTCTCATTTGGATCAGCACTCGGCCCAGATTAATGCCCGCCTGGACCAGCAGTCAGGGGAGATGCACCGCCGGTTAGATGAGATGATGGCGGCCTTCTCTCGGTTCTATCCTCCTCCAGATGATCCAGCTCCTTCCATGTTTTGATGCTGCTGCTTATGGATTTTCTATTTTAGTTTTCATTATGTTTTCATCATGTTGATCTTGTTGCATTTTCTGTACTTTGAGAACTTGGTGTTTTGAGACTTTGGGTTTATTATTGCACCTTTTGATTTGGACCTTTTATGATGTTTTTATGTTAATGAATTTGATTTTCATTATGATGTTTGTGCAAAGCTTCAGGGGGAGCTCCTTATGTTTATTATTAAGTCTATTTTTTTTGCATAGTTGGTTATGGGGTTGTCCAATTATGCACCTCTCCTCCCTTGATCTTTTTTTTAAATTGTTACATCTTTTTGGCGTATGACAAAAAGGGGGAGAGATATTATACACTTGTCTTGATATTGTTGCACCTAAAATCTCTAATTATGGTATATACTCTGATAATTGTTAAATACTCTAATACCATAGGCTTGGTGCTAAAATTAAATTGTCTTAACATCTTGCTCAAGCTGAATTTTTAGATAGGTGAAAAGTATCATATAGTGAGGGGGAGTTGCATCTCCAAGTGGATCAAGCTCAACAAATGGATCAAGTGTTAATTATTTTGTCATCACCAAAAAGGGGGAGATTGTGAATTCAATGCTCCTAATTATGTGGATTATGTTTTGATGATGACAAAATAATTAACAAATCATACCTTGAAGATATTGCAACATCAACATCAACAAGAAGTCAAGAAAAGAAGACAAGTGCCCAATCATTCTCAATCAAATATTAATTGTAAATTTCTAATTTATGTTGAGAGTGGTTGAGAGTGGGTAGAAATAGTTAGTCTCTTCTAGGAATAAATTTTTATATGATTATTAAGTTGAGATTGACCAAAAATTAATACTTGAGAGGAAAAATAAAATTGAAAAATAATTTTTTCCATATCTGATCAAAATACTCGAGTATTTTGAGAAAGACTCGAGTATATACTCGAGTATTTATCGAAAAACTCGAGTATTTGTGCCAGGTCAGCAAATATGACCGTTAGTCTGGTTCGTGCACCAATTCACTCGTGACCGACCAAAAAGACTCGAGTATTTTCCAAAAGACTCGAGTATTTTTGTCAAGTCATCAAAAATGAACGTTGGAGAGACTCAAAAACCAATTGAGGGGCATTTGAGTCTCATCCAACCCCAAGAGAGGATTCTGAACCTCATTGTAAAATTGCTCTTTGAATTTGTGCAAGAACAAACAAGACAAAAAGATCATAGTGTGTTCAAGCTTTTATAATTTCCTCTTATCAAGTGTTAATTCCCAAAAAAAGCTCAACTTCTCACTCATATTGTCATTTTATTCCAAGTTGAGTTTTAGGTCTCAATTCTTACATTGAGCTATGCTTATTTGTGCTAATCCATTGTGAGATTAGTAATACACATACAAAAAGCTTGATTATTCAAAGTCTTGGATTGTTCCCAAGCAAACCCTAAGTGGCTTAGGGTGTTGGAAGTCTTGAGAGGTTCTCAAGAACAAGACTAGGAGGTTCCTAGCCCGGTGGAGTTTCTTGAAGGGAGTTCAAGGAAGCTTTGTGAAGAGTTCTTCAATCACCGGAATCAAATTGGGGTAGAAATCAAGAGTTTGGTACACTCTTGAAGGGTTAGGTTGAGTGAGGCCATTCTCAAGCAATCCTTTGTAATTTCTAACAATTTGATTATTAGTAGAAACTCCTAAGTGATTAGGAGGACTGGATGTAGCTCATTGTTGGAGTGAACCAGGATAAAATTGCTTGAGTGGTGGTTTATTGCTTTTAATCTACTTTCTAGCTCAATAGACTTAAGTCATTTCAATCAATTAGGATTTATACAAGTAGGTAGCAAGTTCAAGGAATCTTTGTGTTAAAAGTTATTTAGATTGCTTGCTATTCTGTTGGATAAGTTCCTGTTTATTATTGAATTGATTTGAGTTAAATTGCTGAATTTTCGTTTCTGGTTTTTCTGCTATCTGATAGGAAAAACTCGAGTATTTCAGAAAAGACTCGAGTTGTTCATCACTGAAAAACTCGAGTATTTCACAAAAGACTCGAGTCTTTTGTGTCTGATTCCAGAAAATTCAGTCTTAGCTCCATTCTTCAATTATCAGTCGAAATATTTGGTATTAGTGCTTCAAAATACTATTCACCCCCCCTCTAGTATTTGTTTTGCCCGCTTGTTGGTTTCCAACACAGAGGCCCTCCTCATGTTACTAATACATGATAAACGACCTACCATCCAAACTCCAAATGAATGCATCATCTTTTAAGCTTAAAGGAAATTGGTTAATATATAACGTGCCACCCGAGCACATCCCGTCATCCAAACGGTACACTCATATTAATCAATTTCTTTTAAGTCTAGATCCCTTGGATTATTGTTGTTCAATCATTAATTAAATTATTCAGAATTGAAATGGTATTTTTAAGATTTTGGGGTGAATTACTCGAGTGTTCTTCAGAAGACTCGAGTGTTATTCAAACTATTTCCAGATTACTCGAGTGTTCTTCAAACTACTCGAGTGTTCATGTCTTTCTGGGATTTGGGTTTCAGATTCATAAAAATACTCGAGTGATTCATGAGTTACTCGATTATTTTTCAGCATTTCCAGAATACTCGAGTGACCCCTGCATTACTCGAGTGGTTTACCTTAACATATCCCATACAACACTCGATTACTCGAGTGCTGGGCATGGTACTCGAGTGTTCTTGTTCAAAATACATTGTTTTGCAAAAATTTTACTCGAGTAACCAGCCTAATACTCGAGTGTCTTATTGCAGAACTGACTAAAATCTTGGTTTTAACATACCATTTTCTATTCTAACCATTTTTATTCCAATCCAAGGATCAACAGTGTTCACATACCATATAATGAACATGTTACAACACTCATTTCATATCAAATTACAGATTTGACAGAGAATCAATCATTAATGCATAAAATACACAATTTGACAACTTAACACCTCAAATTGCAAAATAAGCAACAAATTCATGAATTAGTGTTCATCACAGCTTGCATGCATCATGAGAAACTTGCTCCAAACAATCATAGAGAATAACTTGGTCTCCAAACCAGAGTTCCTATTCAAACTAAGCCCTTAGAGCCTCTTGGTGGCTCTCTAATGAAAATAATGAAATCCAAACTCTATCTAGTGCATAAAACAACTTCCCCTTACCTCTCAGACGTATAGCAACAGAGGATTACCAAAAGAAAGCTCTCCAACCCCAGAAACCACTTTGAGCATCACATGTAGGACAATTTGAGTGCATCACCAAAATTGAATTGGTTTACATGGAAAACAAAGATAAAAATTGGGGAAATTAGATTTTATGGACTCTATGCAACACATACTAACTAGAGGAATCGAATTTGGGACTCAGAGACTCGTGAGTTTACCAGAAATCAGAATCAAAGTAAGCTCCAGACTAAGACTTGACCAAGAACAGCTTCACTTCCAAGCCTTGATTCTTCCACCACACTCACTCAAACCTCACGATTTTGGTGTTTATACAAAGCTCATGATGTGAGATTCGTATTCGTGTATGATTTGTAGCTCAATTCGACTCAGAGAATGAGAATCGATTCAGAGAAGTTTAGAACCCTAGCTTCACCAACAACTTCGAATTTGACCAAGAACTTCAACAAATCGGTGTTGATAGGCTTAAATAGAAGGAGAGAACGTTCATGCAGGTCGACACGACCTCCATAGACGTGGAGTGGTGGTGATTTCGTGTCAACGACACGAAATCGTTGGTGGTGACTCACCAAACGCACTGACTCGTGCAACTCTGTCCAGAATACTCGAGTGTTCCAGAAAATACTCGAGTATTTTGCTAAGTTTTTTGAAAAATAATTATTTTATTTACTTTCCCTCCAAAATCTTTCCTATATTTACTTCTAGGTCCCAACCCAGGGACTAATATGCAAAAATTTTATTTATGCACAAATTTACTCACCAAAATAAATTCTAGCAATATAAACAAAGGTCTTAATTAAAGATTAAAAATAGAAATAATTAATTATAATAAACTTTATAATTAATATTTCCTTAATCCAGGATTAAAATTTTGGGGTGTTACACTACTTCCCCACTTAAAAGGAATTTCGTCCCCGAAATTCATTCTTCAAAATTTCACGTTCTCAAAATTAAATAAAAGATTATTTTGATGTTTTCCATAATATCCATAGGGGAAATCCTTCCCCACTTAAAAGGATTTTTCTTACACTTCTTTGAATTCTCTGACTCAAAATGTTTCACTAAACATTTAAAATAAAACTTTTCTCGAATAACACCTTCGCGTCTGAAAGCATAACCCAATTTTTCATAAAAGAGTTTTCTTATATTTCCTCGAAAACTACTTCGCAATCAGTTCAAAGGAAATTCTTAGACTAAACCTTTCCGGATAACATACATATTCTTTAAAAAAAAACATTTCTTAATAAACTTTTTGAGGAGAACTTTTATGAAAAATGCATTTCAACCACATATCTTAAATTTAAAACATTTTGCAATACATTTTTCAATGAAAAACTTTTCCCGCTGCGCACTCTGATTACTCACGCACGATCAACGAATCATTTATATGACTTTATTTCGTAATAGTTACAAACATTAGGGTGATCAGTCCTAACATTCAAACCATTAATAAGAAAATCATTCCTTTCAGATATAACTTTTCGCAAGAAAAGTCATACGACACGTCTTTAAGTTTGATGAACTTAAAGATGGGTACTTGTCACCATCAGATTTAGCTAGATAGCTAAGTGCTAGAGTTATTTTCGTTAGGGAGACAAATACTTGCCCTATCCCGGTGGTTATTAATCTCTCTAGTCTTAACTGATCTTTCTCTTTCCGTAGCGCTCAAAGATATTTATCACATCCAACTGTGATAAGGGTTTTGATCACAGAAATTCAAATCAAGGACCTACTCAGGTTTTCAAATTACAAAACGATGTAACTAACGCAATCGGAGACATTGATTACGTTAATTCCGATCGTAGAAAGGATGAACTCATATTACCTAAACATAGATCTAACTCGCATCCGACCAGGTTGAACGCCCATCCGAGCTTAACTCACTTGACGTCCATTCCCTTCTTACCCTTAACCTTTGCTGAATCTGACAAGCCAAAACCTTAATCTCTTACGGCTGCAACCAAATGTCCTCAAAGATATATCACTACTTAGCCCAAAGTGACACACCTCATACATTACACATAGAGTTGGGCAAGCTCTTTACTGCTTATTAGCATACTAGCTAATTCCTACAATCGGGGTCTCTTTAACTTGTCATTCTTCCACCTTTCCCATACTTCTAATTGAATACTTCCTTTTGCCCAAGTCCCTCTTATACTGGTTTTGGACACTCATTCTACCAACCTCTTATGCTCATCCATTGTACTTATAAATTCCACATACGTTGTCCAATATCGAGAAAATTCCTTATGCATTGATAATTGACAGTTGGCTCGAGGTTCGGACATAATCCATTCTAAACTTCACTTATTTGAACCTTCCATCTGGGTCGTACTGTAGCATACTTCCTTGGTCCTTTGAACTTGGCAAAGCCTTTTCTGAGACTAACATTTTCTCGTTCTATGTTTAGCAATTCAACCCCTTATATCCTTCTCATGCCTCTTGAGAATTCTCTTCAGTTCCCAAAGTCATCTTTTCGAATGCTAATAAAGCGATATATCAATCTTTTGTTTCAACATCTATCTTACACGGTTCCCACCAGTTCCTCGCTACATTACTTAACATGGAAAATGGCATGACCTTTTATCCACTCATCTCTTGTGTGCATAATTCCAAAATTTTCATTCCCAGTTCACGAATCATTCGAGATACAAATTCTGGTATAAAGAAGAAGTCCTTCCATATGTTAGTCTCTTATTCTCTTTCAACTTCCCTACTTAGAACAGCCTCTTAGTCACCTTAAAGTTTCCATGAATCGTTCTTCGACTCAATATTTGTCATTACTTTTCACTTTACTGATTAAGTATTGAGGCTCGAAATCAAAACTTTCAGACCCAACCATTGATGATAACTCCAATTCAATCTCTTCTTTTAATCGAGTTAATTCCTTCATACTCCTTTGATCTCTGAATTCCCAAGACAAAGAGCCCTAAAGACAAAACCTCCGGATCTTTTAGAGTGAACATACTTGTTGCAAGCTCCAAGTCATACAACAAGAGCTCACCCCGGGTGTATTCGATCACTTTGATGCATACACCCCCACCTTCCTTCCTTAAGACTACTCTCTTCCGAGTCCTTACCTCGACACAGGAAATTATTCTTTAATACTTCCGCATGAATCGAGTAAGAGCAATGTAGGAGAGGTTGTTAGCCTTCTCCCTTCAATTACTGAAAATCCTCGTGTATTCTTATTTCATATGAAAGGCTAATTCTTTGGATTACCTTGGTTATGGGAGTTCGACCTAAAGAAGTCCATCTATAGTTCTATGATAGCACTCAATCAGATGATTCCCAAGATCGCATCCCAATGCGATAAAGGTAGACAAATCAAATCTATTCTAAAGACTCCTCCTGACACTTCTATACAACCGTTAAGACTTACCTTAGGAACGACTATAGGAATGCTCGTAAGAGTTTCTATCATATCAATATAGAACAACTCAAATACAAACAAAGTCAAACGATTCACACATTCATAAGGGTGCATAATACCGAAATCAGACAACGCATTGCAAGACTAACCATCGACAAATAGTTACCTTGCATGAGATCGGAGGATCGATTAGCTTCTACTCCGCTAAGGGTAAACACTCTGCCTTGAGTCATTGGTTTGCTAGCAGGTACATTGGGGTTACTCTTCCCATATTCTCTACAGTAATGTGCAATATGCCCCTGCTTCCCACAATTGAAGCAAGTACTTATTGCCCAACAACTTCTTCCACGATGATGATGCTTACACTTCGCACAAAAGGGAGCCTCGCTTCGGAAATTACTTCCATCACTACTTCCAACTTTTCCTTTGCCTTTCCCTCGGCGATCATACGGATCCTTGCCTCGATTGTTGAAACCCTTGCGCCTCTGAGGTCCATAATTCTGACTTTCTTTTCTCTCTATTGCTTGCAATCTTTCAGCTTTCTTGTCATCCTCATACATCCTACACATGTCCACAAGTGCAGGAAAACGTCGGGTCTGTTGATAGCTGAAAATAGACTTCAGCTTGGGCCTTAAGCCTCCTTCGAACTTGATACACTTGCTCCTTTCATCGGGGTTGTTCTGATAGTATGGAGAGTACTTCATCAATTCCTCAAACTTAGTCGCGTACTCACCCACACTCATGTCTCCTTGCTTCAGCTGCAAGAACTCCACTTCCTTCTTTCTCCTCAAATCCTCAGGGAAGTATTTATTGAGAAATTTCTCCACAAATACACCTCAATTCACATCCCTTCCTTCATAGCGTAGGAGCTGAACCGTATGATTCCACCAGTTCTCAGCTTCGTCCTCTAGCATGTAGACTGCATATGCTACTTTTTGAGCTTCCGTGCAATCCGAAGTTCTCAGAATCTTGTCCATAGTGTGAATCCACTTACTGGCCTCCTCAGGTTTAAATCCTCCTTCAAACTTGAGTGGATTACAACTCCTAAAATCAGCCAGACTCTTCGCCTCAGTATTACCCACATTACATTGATGAGGTGGATTAACCGGCTGAGGTGGTTGCTGAGATTGTTGCTGCATGGCCTCCAACATTGTGGTTATCCTCTCTAATATCGCATTGGTGTGATTTTGGTTTCCAGTTGCCATAATAGACCTGCGCTATATGCTCATGGTCACATATGTTGAACTAAGGAAACATTCCTCACACCACCTATACTAAAACTATAGCTTATACCTTTAAATCAACATTCAATTGTGTCTTGTGCTCAAAAGAGACAAGATAAAAACATTCATAACAATAAATATGCCCTGCGGATACCTGCTTGATGTTGATGGCTACCTTTCTGGAGCTACTTCCACTACTACAGGATCTGACTTTTGCTCTGATACCACTCAGTGTGACACCCTTCTTACTACCTCCAGTTTAATATAGTAATTAAACTATCTTATTAGATAGTATATGGACTTGTAAGTATATAAGAAAATGTGGAAATAAAATTTATAATTCTTTAAGCGGGTGCACAAACCAAAACTTGGAATTCTTGGAGAAGAAATTCTAAATCATTTCAAATCAGTTGTATTGAGTTCGGCAATCTCTAAAACCTTTTCATAAGCGGAATAGCATTCGTATTTGAAAGCGTCTTTATATGATAGAAAGTAAATGGAGCTATCCTTTTCGGAGCCGAGCTCTTTAAAAAGATTAAATCAGAGTAAGCGGAAATTATAGGACTATGCAACTAATAGAAATATAACATAGACTCTATATACATATATAAATAAAAAGTCAGGTGATACATATTCCAAGCATGAGTCATGTCTCCAAGAAACATAACACAAGTCCATAACAGATCTATGCTCAAAATAAAACCATAGCCCTAGAGTACTCATAGTATATCTACAATATGTACATCTCAAAATATAGACTCTAGAGGTGGTCACATAGATCTGGCAGTATCAGTAGTAGCAGTGGTAGTAGCAGAAATCTCCAAGTAGCAAAAGAAACATCCCCATCAACAGCAGCAGCAGAATCTCCTCCATGGCATCTCCACATCGGATCCCCTGATCCTCATCATACACCCTATACACATACCTAGGGATCATCATCCCTCCACTGACTCCCGGTGGAATGAACGACAGGCTCGCCTCTGCTCTCATCCTCCACGAGATCCTCCTCGATCTCATCCGATGGAGAGTGTACCCTACCATTGGGTACGGGGTCAGGAGATGGTGTGGCCCTGACTGGACTCCTCGGATCAGAAGAGGGAGTATCCTCGCGGACGACTCTCGAGGAAAAAGGGTGTGAGCGGGTAGGTCTGAAACGAAAACTATGATAAGAGCGAGCTGGCCGTGTGGGAGGTGGTCCATGATATATGTAAAATGGGGGTACATGCATAGTGTATATGATGGGAATCCTAAATCTACGAGGATGAAATCGAATCAACGGGTTCGGGTGATAGAAGGTAATCTCTACCTCTCCCTCGAACACTGCGCGATGGTCCTCATAGATCCATGTGCCACTAGGAAGTGGCCGGATCTCGATGCAAGCGATGTATCGAGACATCACCTACAAGGGCATAGGGGTAAGCAATTCTATACACATAATCAACAGAGTTTAAATATGTACAATATGAAGATGTAATTAGGCAACAATGAATAGCAATCACATTTAGCACTTAGCAGGTATCGAATGCAAGTAGGATGCACATACTTATTTCATTTATCACAGTTAATTTAAATGAATGACATGATGCATGGATTTATCTCTCAAACCTATCTCCATAAATCTATGTCACTCTCTGACGTTCATCCCTGACAACCCAGCACTTACCAGTGCGTTGTATTCCTAGGTATACAACAATTCGTACATTCACCTAGAATGTACACGACAAGCTTGGAATCCGTGCCACCCGAGCACATTCCGTCATCCAAACGGACCGTCATCCAAACGGTATAACCATATCGGCATCCACTAAGCCGACCACGTCTTCAACGTGTCATCAAGCAAGCGTATTGGCACTCCCAGAGGCCCTCCTCATGTTACTAATACATGATAAACGACCTACCATCCAAACTCCAAATGAATGCATCATCTTTTAAGCTTAAAGGAAATTGGTTAATATATAACGTGCCACCCGAGCACATCCCGTCATCCAAATGGTACACTCATATTAATCAATTTCTTTTAAGTCTAGATCCCTTGGATTATTGTTGTTCAATCATTAATTAAATGATTCAGAATTGAAATGGTATTTTTAAGATTTTGGGGTGAATTACTCGAGTGTTCTTCAGAAGACTCGAGTGTTATTCAAACTATTTCCAGATTACTCGAGTGTTCTTCAAACTACTCGAGTGTTCATGTCTTTCTGGGATTTGGGTTTCAGATTCATAAAAATACTCGAGTGATTCATGAGTTACTCGAGTATTCTTCAGCATTTCCAGAATACTCGAGTGACCCCTGCATTACTCGAGTGGTTTACCTTAACATATCCCATACAACACTCGATTACTCGAGTCCTGGGCATGGTACTCGAGTGTTCTTGTTCAAAATACATTGTTTTGCAAAAATTTTACTCGAGTAACCAGCCTAATACTCGAGTGTCTTATTGCAAAACAGACTAAAATCTTGGTTTTAACATACCATTTTCAATTCTAACCATTTTTATTCCAATCCAAGGATCAACAGTGTTCACATACCATATAATGAACATGTTACAACACTCATTTCATATCAAATTACAGATTTGACAGAGAATCAATCATTAATGCATAAAATACACAATTTGACAACTTAACACCTCAAATTGCAAAATAAGCAACAAATTCATGAATTAGTGTTCATCACAGCTTGCATGCATCATGAGAAACTTGCTCCAAACAATCATAGAGCATAACTTGGTCTCCAAACCAGAGTTCCTATTCAAACTAAGCCCTTAGAGCCTCTTGGTGGCTCTGTAATGAAAATAATGAAATTCAAACTCTATCTAGTGCATAAAACAACTTCCCCTTACCACTCAGACGTATAGAAACATAGGATTCCCAAAAGAAAGCTCTCCAACCCCAGAAACCACTTTGAGCATCACATGCAGGACAGTTTGAGTGCATCACCAAAATTGAATTGGTTTACATGGAAAACAGAGATAAAAATTGGGGAAATTAGATTTTCTGGACTCTATGCAACACATACTAACTAGAGGAATCGAATTTGGGACTCAGAGACTCGTGAGCTTACCAGAAATCAGAATCAAAGTAAGCTCCAGACTAAGACTTGACCAAGAACAGCTTCACTTCCAGGCCTTAATTCTTTCACCACACTCACTCAAACCTCACGATTTTGGTGTTTATACAAAGCTCGTGATGTGAGCTTCGTATTCGTGTATGATTTGTAGCTCAATTCGACTCAGAGAATGAGAATCGATTCAGAGAAGTTTAGAACCCTAGCTTCACCAACAACTTCGAATTTGACCAAGAACTTCAAAAAATCGGTGTTGATAGGCTTAAATAGAAGGGGAGAACGTTCATGCAGGTCGACACGACCTCCATAGACGTGGAGTGGTGGTGATTTCGTGTCAACGACACGAAATCGTTGGTGGGGTGACTCACCAAACGCACTAACTCGTGCAACTCTGTCCAGAATACTCGAGTATTTTGCTCAGTTTTTTGAAAAATAATTATTTTATTTACTTTCCCTCCAAAATCTTTCCTATATTTACTTCTAGGTCCCAACCCAGGGACTAATATGCAAAATTTTTATTTATGCACAAATTTAATCACCAAAATAAATTCTAGCAATATAAACAAAGGTCTTAATTAAAGATTAAAAATAGAAATAATTAATTATAATAAAATTTATAATTAATATTTCCTTAATCCAGGATTAAAATTTTGGGGTGTTACACAGTCTGTATAATAGATTATTCTGGTCGGATGGGTATCGTAAGGGTAGGACCGAGGGTCGGTCCACCACATAATCAATCACAAGCATACCCACATATTTTTAGCAAGTATTATATACTAATCAGAAAATACTTTCTAAAGCAAGGTAAAGAACCCCTTACCTTTAGACGCTTTAATCCTTAGATTCGACAAATACCTACTTATCCCGCATGATAACGTCCACTGATTTTCACGCTGCAGCTGGTCCTGAACTTCTTTCATCATCCTCAGCAGGGAAGATTTGCGCTTGTTTTTCTAACCAAAAAGCTACTCCGATCCGACCCGGCTCACAATCGAACCGGTTCGGTCCACACCCAAACCTTAGCCACAGATTCAAGCTTTTCCTTGGCAGCAACAACATCACATCGAGCAACGGTGGACAGCGGTGACGACTGTAACATCCCGTTATTTTTAATACTTTCAGTAAAATAATTAAATGATTTAATATGATATTTTTGAAGATTTGAGTCTCGGAATAAAATTCTGATTTTATCATTATATTTGAAATATGTTTCCTAATCGAAATAAGTATAAATTTGTTATCATACATTTTTCAAAAATAAAAGAGTACTTTTATTTAGTTTGATTAATATTTTGACAGGGAGCTCAACTGATAAGCCTTAGAGGCATTTTCGTATATAGTTTCTTTAGAAACATATGTTTAATTTAATATTTGGAACGTTCATGTAAATTTTCATAGCATTCTGGGACTATTTTACTTTACCTTCCGGACTTATTTTAATATATTACCGGTATAAGTCATATTTAATGATTTATTATTTCAAAATTCTGAATATTATATTTTATCAAGTTTGACATCAGGATTGAGAAAATGTATTTACATTTCAATTTTTATACTTTTTCTTACGCAATATCTATTTATAGGGACCGGTAACTTTATTATTTTTCAATCAGTTATGATTAATTGAAAGTACAATATTGTTCTACTTAAATGTATTTTATTTTTAGGATTATCCAACTTTTAGTTATAATCCAAAATACTTACACACATTGACCCACAAATGAGAACAAAATATAAAATAATATATATTATTAACCTAACACTACCCAAGGCCCAAACCCCAACCCGTAAAAAAAATAATAAAGAAAGAGAGGAGGTGCAGTAGAATGGAAATCGAAAATGTTAACTTAACATCTGTATGTGACACTTACGGTTACACCGTATATTTAGATGTACAGCTGTGCTTTTTTTTTTGTATTTCACTAAAAAGTAAGTAAAAAATTCATCCCCCTCCTTTCATTTGGAATATGTAGCTCCTCCCTTTATCGCTCTGACTCCCGTCTCTCTCTTCATCTCTTACTCCTCCTCTATCACTTCAACTCTCGTCTTTCTCTCTCTCTCACTCGGGTTCCTCTCCTGCTTTGGTGGTGTTGACTTGTTTTTCTTCTTCTCTTTGCTGGTGGCTCTCTCTCGCTCGTTTCCCTCACGTTCGGTGACTTCTCTTCCTCGTATCCCTGGTGGCTCTCTTCCTCTTGACAGTTCTTCTCTTCATTCGGTGAATTCTCCTCTTCCTCTGCTCTTATGAAGTAGGGAATCTTATTATCGGTGTCTTTAATTGGAGGAATTTAGGTATAAATAGAATTTGGATTTCAAATCCCTAATTTTTGTGCCAAATAAAATTAGGTTTTCAAATCCTTATTCAATGTTCTTAACAAATTAAAATAGATAAAAAAAAACAAATCCTCTCTTAAAAGTCTTCATCTATGAAGACAAATTAAAAGTGGCATGAATGGTTTAGGTTTGAAATTGTTGTTGAGTATTAGTGATTTATGCACATTATTGGGTTTGCACATTATTGAGTATTAGTGAGGACGAGGATAAAAGCTCAAAGAGTCGTAATGTAGGTTATGTAATGGGTTGATTGTTTATTATTGGTCAACCTTTTTCTTTAATAAATGTCAATTAATGGATTATATATAACTAATTTGCAAAAGATTTTATATATTTATTATATAACCTTTTGCTTATTATTTTTCTATGTTGATTTCTCGCATAAGATTTTCAAAATTTATTCACTTACTGAATGTTTGATAATGTTTCAGGTACAAGTGTACAACTCACAAACATGAGGTACAAGTTACTTTGTGAATGGGTTATGTATCCTGAAAACGTCCATAAAAAAGGAATCTTGGAGAAAGAAATTCCAAATAAATAGGATGAATTTTTGGAAGTCTTGTATTATTATATATAATGGAAACATCTTGTAAAATGTATTTGGAAGTTTTATAACACATTGGAAGTATTGTATTATTCTAATATTGGAAACTTGTTATTATGATATCTTATTGTATTCTATAAATAGTTGTAGTTGTATGAGATGTAAGTAATTACATAGAAACTGTGTTCACATGGAATCTGGTGAGAGATCTTCTTGTATTCAAAATTGTTGGTAATTACATGGAAATTATGTTCACAGGTTTTCTAATGTTGGTAACTTTGTCAGATATGTTTGTAACACGTGTGTAGGATGTTGGTAACTTGTATGAGGTGTTGGTAATTTTAAGAAATTTGTGTTCACAGGTTTTATGATGTTGACAACTTTGTCAATATAGTTTGTAACACCTGTGTAGGATGTTGCTAACTTGTATGAAATGTTGGTAACTAAAGGAATATTTTGTTCACAGGTTTTTTGATGTTGCTAACTTGTTATGATTACCACTGTAGGATACTGGTAACTAGCATGGGGTGTTGATAGTTACTGGAAATTTTTGCTCACAGGTTTCTGATGTTAGTAACGTTGTCAAAAATGTTTGTAATACCTATGTAGGGTGTTGGTAACTTTTATGAGGTGTGAGTAATTACAAGAAAATACTATTTTACAGGTTTATGTTGTTGATAGCTTTGTCCGATAAATTACAAGTTATACATACATTCGTAAATTCATTAAGTAATAACATAAATCCAGTTGACGATTGATTGCTTGATAGCCACGGTATCCAAGTTTGGCCTTCAAAATCAAGTATTGCTATATTAGCTCTGGCACTAACTTCAATAAACTTGTGGGAATGAAATTAAAATTAACAAAATAACAAAGTTACCAACAACATCTAACAACACAACAAAAAAATTACCAACAACATCCATATAATTGAACAACATTAATACACAAATTTTATCCACAAATTAGAAATTCGATTTATGTGAAGTTAAGGGACTTTGTGATTGATATTAGTTTTGTTACTACGTGGATAACGTGTTAAAGAGTGTCAATTTTAGTAAAATAACGTTCTGATGTTTGTTAGTAAATATGGAGAAAATGTTGGTAACTTTTGTTTGATTTTCTAGTAACGTATGATATGTGTTGGTAACGATTTGTGATTTTTGTTAAGATGGTAGTTCTAGCCAATAATCTGCTTCAATAGAGCATTTTAACAATATCGAGACGGTCACAATTGTTGACTTGTTGTTCAAAGTGGCAGCCAATACATGATATATGCAAAGATATTTTGTTATCAATCTCTCCAAGTGTTCTAACATTATTTTTCTTAAATCGACACTCTTTAACACGTTATCCACGTAGTAAAGATATTTTGCCTATATTTACCAACATCTCATACAAGTTACCAACATCATACACAAGTGTTACAAACAATTTTAACAAAGTTACAAACATCAGAAAACCAGTCAACAAAATTTGCATATAGTTACCAACATCAGAAAACCTATGAACAAAATTTATCTGTAGTTATCAACATCTCATACAAATTACCAACATCCTACACATGTGTCGCAAACATATTTGACAATTTTACCAACATCAGAAACCAAAATTTGCGTATAATTTACCAATATCTCATACAAATTACCTAAATCCTACAAGATGTTACAAAGAGTTGTGACAAAGTTACCAACAATATAAACCCAAATTTCCTACAATAACCAACATCTGTAACACCCCGCAAATTCCTCGTATTAATTTAAAATACTAAAGAGATTCATTTTGAGAAAAATGTTTTTGAAAGAATATTTTCCTTAAATAAATTTCTTGTTTCACGTTTTCAAGATGGTAAAAGATTTTGAAGAATGATTTTCATGAAATAATGAGATGAATTTTAAAGCTAAGTTTTTGGAAATGATTATGTGCTTAAAATTATTTCATAGAAATGGTGCTTTTTTCCACAAGAAACTATTTGATGAAAAAGGTGTTTTGACTTCTAAAAATATGCGCTTGATGTTTTGGTGACCTTATAATTCTTATATGATTTATTTTCTATGTGTGTGTATGAGCATGTATATACGGTCTTATATGTAGGTATGCATAGAATTGTGCAAAATTTAATTAATGAATGAATATGGTGATGAATGCATATATATATATGTGTAACGTGTGTATACATGAATATAAGTATGATTGATATGTGCATATGAATGTGTGTATGATGCATGAATGTATGTGTTAATATGGTAGGAGTATGCATGTGTGTGTGTGAGTGATACGTGTAAGTGAGGGGGTGTATGCATGTAAATAGGTGTGTGTCGTGTATGCCTATAGGAAAGCCTAGAATTCTCCTCAATATTAGACAAGGAACCAAATAGAATGAGTCCTAACCATGACCAAACTAGGTACATGGAAAAACCTAACTAGAAGCAAAAGAGTCTTTAGGCCCAAGGAAACTTAGTTCCTTAATCTACTCCTCCTTGTTCCCTTAAGAGATGATAATCTCCACCCATGCAAAACCTTGAAGAGCCAAAATTACCCCTCCCACCCACACACATGGCCGAAACCCACAAGGTTAAAGGAGGAAGAACATGAGTTGATTATATAAGCCACCACCCTTAGTTCTTTCACCCACTTCTCATTCATTTTCTCTCATTTCCATTCATCTTCCAAACACCTTTGTTGAGAGAAAATATCAAAGCTCTCAACACATAGAAAATAGAGGGAGGCCGTGAACTATAGAAGAGAAGGGGAGAAGGGAATTAAGCCAAAAACCTAGAGTTTTTCTTGAAGATTCAAGATCCAAAAGCTAGGAGATCAACCTTTCCTTGGTGGGTAGCTCGAGTTGTGAGGGAAATTGTGATAACTTAGTTTTCTTTGATCTTGTAATCTTCCTTTCTTTTCTTCTTTGCATGTAAATTTTCTAAGTTTGTTCATGTTTGATCTTGGACTTTTAAAACGAAAAATAACTTGTAAACTTCAAATCAAAGGACTCTATAACTCGTTTAAGGTTTTCATTTTTCATGTAAGATTCTAAAAGTTTTTCAAATAAAATCCTAAAGATCTAAAGACTTGATGAGATTTTGTGAAGATTGATGTAAAACTTCTTTGCATGTTAAATTTTCCTTTTCAAAACCGTGAGCCATGATGTGTTTAGAAGTTTATTTGATGAGTGAATGTGAGATCTAAAACTTGGTTGGTAATCTTCATGGTAGATCTCTATGTCTTCGAGTTAAATCTCTTAGATCTAAAAGTTTTGTTCATGATCCTTGTAAGTTTGAAGTAGATCTTTTGCATGTTTGATTTTGATGCTTGAAACCGTGGACTATAAGATGTTTATGTGCTTAACCAATGTTTGATCAAACTTTATTTTAATTTTTGGTCTTGCATGTTGGTTTATGATGTTGATCTTTGATTCTTAAATTGATCTTTGAATTTTGTTTTGATCCTGATTTTGTTTTAAGTTTTGTAAATGATTTTTTTAAACAAAAGCTTCCTTGATTTCTCCAAATATGCCTCGGTTTTGACCCCTTTCCACTTACAATGATTTTTGTCTTTGATTTGTGCTAATATGTTGATGTTATGACTTGATCTACATGGTATAAGTACATACATGTTGATTGTGATGAATTGAGTTCATGCATGTGTTAATTGAACTTTGATCTTGAAACTTTAAGAATAAATGAGCTTGTAAAACCCTAGATCAAGAGCCAAGTGATTCGGCCTTGACTAAATCTAGGAGTCTTGATGCTTTTAATTTAATTTAAGTCATTGCATGTTAATTTCATGATTAGAAAAGTTAGTATGAGTGGTTGAAAGTGCTTGATTCTAACTTGATCTCGATAAAGTCTTAATCTTGATTCTAAATCTTTAACTGGTCCTTGAAAAAGATTTGATCCTTCTTAGAGATCATTTTGGTTTTTCAAAGAAACCAAGAAAAACAAGTTTTGGAAAATAGTTTCTCACTTGATTCATGTCGTGTGTTCTTGCATGAGAGAGATTTGAAGTAAATCTTGATTTTGGTGATGTAATATTCGGTCTAGGCTTAGAAATTAAAGAAATCATGTTCTAATCTTCATAAGAGAGGCATGCATGATTAATTCATTTTGATTTAAGAATCTTGTGTTTGTGCATGTGGAGAAATGAACCAAAAACTTTGTTTTGTCCAAGTAAGATTCGGCCCTACATGCTAGCTAGACTGGAGTTCTTTTCATGAAATGACACAAAAATAATAAGTATGTTTTGTGAGATCATGCTAACCTAAGTTGCTTGAAATTGTGTTGAGAATATTTAATTTCTAATTGTTTTTCTTTGAAAGCTAAGGGAAATGAATGAATTAAAAGGTTTTAGAAAGAGCTTTGTGTATAATTGAAAGTACGTGTGTGCATTCGGTTTGTGAAGTATGTGCATATCTATGTGTTTTTGTTTTATAAAAATGAAAATGTGTAGAAAATAATTAAGTGAATAAATGTTTGATTAATCTACATAATTGGTCGATTGCTTATATAACTTAATTTATTTAAGTGTTGCTGTGGTTGTGTGCTAGCTTATGTTTGAAAAATATGTGAGTGCGTAATTGGTTTGAAATAATTTGGTTTCAAGAAAATTTCATTTGATTCATTTGAGGTTTCTAAATTATGTTTATGGCTATCCAAAGTTTGCTGATGGTGAAAACTTGAGTTTTAACGTGTTGATTTTGAATTAAAGAGTTATTCAAAGTAAAAAGTGTTTTTAGAATGTTTTCGGGGTTTTATCAAAATGATTTTTGTGAAGTAATTTGTGCTTTCCAGAATTATTTATAATTGTTTCTTAAACTTTGAAAATGTGTTCAAATGATTTTAAAATACTTAAAGCATTAGAAAAATGTTAAAATGGTTTAAGGGAAACCAGTTATGTTTTAGATTTTCCAACGGAAATGAGAAGTGCCTAAGTTGTGGAAAAGATTTTCATAATACAAATTAATAATGTGAGCATATTTTATTTAGTACGAGAAATTTGAAAGACAAGGGATTGGGGCAGCAGGCAGCCACAAGGATCAGAGGAGATGGTACGCATTTAAATTGCTGGACCTCAGGTGAGAGAGAAGCTATCCTAGGACACTGTGGTGTTTAGGTGATTTTATTAGGACGTTCCGTATCATCTCAAAGATCGGAACTCAGTGGTCGGAGTCAGTATCATAAGTGGCAATTGTTTGTGTTGTGTGGCCACTTATGCGAAGGTGACGATGATCACAATGCTGTTGTGTGATGTTTGTGTGATTGATAGCATGTTATGTTTACCGCTTTGATTATGATATTAATTGTTGTTGAATAGTATGAGTGTTG
The DNA here is from genome assembly GCA_037953625.1 of Crotalaria pallida. Lineage (NCBI taxonomy): Eukaryota > Viridiplantae > Streptophyta > Magnoliopsida > Fabales > Fabaceae > Crotalaria > Crotalaria pallida. The sequence goes on from CM075653.1 coordinate 35,639,810, forward strand.
TGCTGATGGACGTTTATTACGTCCTGAATAAGTAAATGAAAATTTAATAAGAAATAAAGAGATGGGATGGATTAGAAAGAGAAAGAATTGAGATTGGGGAAAAGTGAATGATAGTGATGAGTTCGAGCCAGAGCTGGGGAGAGTGATGTGAATATGGAATAAGCTGTGAATTGAGCGGAGCTGGGCTCCTTTTGTTTTTGGTTTTAGTCTGGGGCTAGTGTTGAGTTGAGCTTGCTCCTCCATTAGCGCTCAACAAAGTTGTGAGTCTTGAAAAAGGATTTTTGAAAAGCAGTTTTCGAAAAGGTTTTTGAAAGGAGATCTTGAAAGGGGTTTGTGAAGAGAAATATTTTAGAAAGGATTTTAGAAAAGAAGTTTCTGGAAAAGACTTTAAAAAAAAAGTTTTGAGAAGATTCATGAAAAAGAAATTATTTGAAAAATGTTTGCGAAAAGAAATTTTCGAAAAGGTTTTTGTAAAAGAGATTTTTAGAAACTTGGTGAAAACCAGATCCTTTTTGGAAAAGGATGTTTTGAAAATAAGATGTTGAGGGAGTTTGTGAAAAGAGACTTTGAGAAAAGTTATGAGAAGAGATTTTATGAAAGAGTTTATGAAAGAATATTTTGTAAAAGTTCATAAGTGTTGTTTTGATATAGTTTTTGAAAATATTATTTTGAGGTGAGATTTTGAATTGAGATGATTGGGGGAAATGGAGATCATTGAGAGAGTCTGAGAAATGAAACTTGAGAGTGTGATGTGATCCCAGCTCTGTGCTATGAGAGATTTGATGAGAGAAAAATCGTGCCAAGTTAGTGGTCGGGACTCATTGAAGGGTTGCACGAAGGATGGGCCGACCTTAGAATAAGTAAAAAGATAAAAGACTTAAAAGACATGCACGGTGAGGTATGAGAGTGCGAAGTAGTGGAGAGGAAGAAACGATAGGTATCTACAGATACTTAGGACGAGATTGCATTAGGGGAGGACAATGACGGTGAAACGTCAAGAAGTCTAGAGTATGTTTCTAGGCAGAACGAACTCCACAAGTGGCGCACTAACGTGGTGGGGACTGGGTCTAATGCCGTGGTAAGTTCTGCGGGTCCACTAGAAACATACTGTCGCCCCCTATATTGCAAATCGAGAACAGTGAGAGGGACTGGAGTGGGGCATTTGTTTGCCACTGTGAGGCAGTGTGCCATGTTTATTGATATTATTGAGGCTGAGTCCTCCTGGTATGGGACCATTTGTGTTGACAGCTGTCGTGCCCGCACGGTAAAGGTCCTGTACTCCTGTTTGCTTCCGACTAGGCTGGGTGGATGACCGAGGAGATGTAGACGTGTGAGACGATTGTACAAAAGAGGGCACCTCGATGACATTATGATTTCTCCCCAGTCATCGAAGGTTATGATTTGATAAGACATGATAATGAAAATTGAAAAGAGATTGAGAAAACAGTTGGGAAAGAAAGAATGCATATAAACTTGGTAAAACAAGAACTATAATGATAGTAACAATGAGGATAATAATGATATGTTTGGTTATTGTGTGGTATGTATGTTGTGTGTTATATGTTTGTATGGTCCTTCTATCTTGCCTATCGTAATTCCACGCCGTCGACGATGCGTCGTTCGGATCGCTTACTCTCTCCTGTTCGTTGTTATATTGGTACTGCTGATATCGCAACGGGCAGACGGAGCATCATGAGGAGTTCATCACTCTAAAGGCAATGGAGCTGGGCCTAGCGAGGTGACTTCACTTCGGGAGTGAAGAAAGGGCTCAAGAAGAAAAGGGAAGCTCCATACGGATGTCTTCATCAGAGTAGCGCAGCGGAAACGATAGTAGTAAAGTTAGTTTAAGTTACGATATGTGTTTTGAGTCAAGGATTACCAAGCAACGTGCCACTTATGTAATACAGCCAAATGTAACCCATGTTTTGTAAAAGTACTTCACTTTAGAAGGAAGGCCAATGTAACTTTTGAAATCCGTTATGAGTATTAATGTTAATGAAACTAAATTACTTTACGAAAGGAAGGTTTTATGAAAAAGGATTGTTTTGGTAACAACTCGATTTTCAAGAAAAGGACTTTTAAATATGACAAGGACTTTTCAACAATATGTTAAAAAAAAAATCTGGCCTCAATTTTTGTGACTTTAAGTAAATACTTGGTTTACGAAAATCGGGTTGTTACAACATCTCATACAAGTATTTATAGAATACAATAAGATTTCCTACTAACAAGTTTCCATTATATAGAATAATACAATACTTCTAATGTGTTCTAATACTTCCAAATACATTTTACAACATGTTTCCATTATACATATAGAATAATACAATATTTTTAATACAAAACTTCAAAATTCTTCCAAGAAATTCATCCTATTTATATGGAATTGCTTTCTCCAAAATTCTTTTTTTAGGCGTTGTCAAGATGCATAATCCATCCACAAAGTAACTTGTACCTCATGTTCGTGAGTAATACCTGAAACATTATCAAACATTCAATAAGTGGATCAATTTTGAAAATCAAATTCGAGGAATTAACATAGAGAAATTCGTGGATAAATTTTGAAAATCTTACGGAATTGATTAGCCATGTCTAGAAAGAAACATATTTGTTACAAGTTAAAAAAAATTTTGTCATAAACATCCCACATTTGCACAAATATGTGTAAGTTACTAACATTTTTCAGCAGTTACTAACATAATACAAACACTTCTATATATAGATAAATAAAACATTGCATAACAACTCCACAATAATAGAATCACATAATAATACACAATAAGTAGAAAATATGCATTAAGAGTAATGCATTTAATCAAATAGTGCTGCTCCATACATACATAAAACTCAAGTGTTGTTGTAAAACTAGTTCTTGTGCAATGTTATTCCTGATATGGCAGCAACAAGTGCTGCTTTAAAACTAGGATCCTAAGTCAAAGAATTAGCCAAGAAGCACTGACTACCAATAAACAAGTACTACATGCATGATAAAAAATTCAATACTATTTATAATTTTTCTTAAGCAAGCAAAAAGCTATGTGACGATTGAAAATGGTTGGTTTAAAACATAAGCTATGTAAAGTGGATCAACCAAGGTTCTATGGTTACACACATAGAGCATGCCCTTTTGTTCTTCTTTGGGTTTTGAAAGAGTGGTTCTTGTTCCTGAGAATGCTAATATTGGAGCACACACATTGAAGGGTAATATGAAGTACCAAATATGAATCTAAACATGGCAAGGCATAATGCAAAGGAAACATGTTAACCCCAAACTGAAATTGAGGAAGTTATAAAATAATGGACAAATGAAGTACCAATTGAAGTACCAAAACTGAGAAAGTCATTCAATTAATTAAACTCATTAAAAAATTCCTTAGTAAAAGTAGTAGTACCAAAACTGAGAAATTTGTTATTGATCTTTTCTAACATATAGCATAATGTATTACCAATTTGATTTTATTCCTTAGTAAAAGTAGTAGTACCATTTACATTAACGCTTCTAGTACAGAGTTATTACAACTGCCAACATATTTTTAACATTGCATTTTAGTGATAGTGATACTTCTTTATCAGTAAAACTAGAAACAAAAGGTTCGATCTTCAATAGGTAAGACAAAATTACAAGAGTGTTCAGGAGGGTTATCATAACATGCATATTTCCTTCGTTCTATATAATAAAAAGATTTCAGTGAGAAAGATTAATAACACAGAGAAAGTCATTCAATTAATTAACCCCAATTTTTTTAACACAAACCCTAATTTTATTTGCCACAAAAATTAGTGATTTCAAACCTAAATACCTCAACTTAGACACACCAATATTAGGTTTCACTAGTTCATAAGAGCAAAGGAAGACAAGACTCACCGAATGCAACACCGACTGTTGAGAGAGAGGAACCGAAGAGAACCACGAGAGAGAGGAACCACCGACAACGACAAAGAGAGAGAGAGAGAGGAATGACGAATGTGACACCCTTCTTAGTAACTCAAGTTTAATATAATAATTAATCTATTCCATCGGATAATATATGGACTTGTAAGTATTTAGGAAATGTAAAAATAAAATTTTCTCTCAAAGCGGGTGCACAATCAAACTATGGAGCTCTTGGAGAGAACAACTCGTATTATTTGAAACATTGTGTTGGATTCGGTGTTTGCTAAAATAAGAAAACCTTTCCATAATCCGGATAGCATCGGTGCTTTCGAAAACGTATTGACATAGTAAAATTAAACGATGCATATCCATTCTTTCATTTGCGGAACTGATACCATTTAAATAACATAACTGAATCTGATAATTAATCTTTATCAGAGTGAGCGGAAGGAGTAGGACTATGCATAGTTAAAAATATGAACATAAGCTATATATATATATAGGTCAAGTAATACATAGTCCCAGCGGTCAAGTCTCCAAGGTCCAACAAGTCCATAACAGATCTACATCATAATATAACCATAGCCCTAGAGCTCTCAAGAGCATATCTACAAAATATATATATACAAAACAAAATATGAACTCTAGAGGTGGTCACGTAGATCTGGCAGCATCGGTAGTAGTAGTGGTAATGGTAGTAGCAGTCTCCAGGTAGCAAAAGAAATATCCACATCAACAGTAGCAGCAGCAGCATCTCCTCCTCGACATCCCCACACCGGATCCCTTGATCCACATCATGTACCATATGCACATACCTAGGGATCATCGTCCCTCCAATCGCTCCCAGTAGAATGAACGACAGGCTCGCCTCCGCTCTCTTCCTCCACGGGGTCCTCCTCGATCTCATCCGAGGGAGAGTGTACCCTACCACTGGGCACGGGGTCAGGTGATGGTGTGACCCTGACTGGGCTCCTCGGATCAGAAGGGGGAGTCTCCTCGCGGACGTCTCTAGAAGAAAATGGGTGTGAGCGGGTAGGTCTGAAACGAAAACTGTGATAAGAGCGAGCTGGTCGTGTGGGAGGTGGTCCATGGTATGTGTAAAACGGGGGTACGTGCATAGTGTATATGATGGGAATCCTAAATCTACGAGGACAAAATCGAATCAATGGGTTCGGGTGGTAGAAGGTAATCTCTACCTCTCCCTCGAACACCGCGCGATGGTCCTCATAGATCCATGTGCCACTAGGAAGTGGCCGGATCTCGATGCAAGCGATGTAACGAGACATCACCTACAAGGGCATAGGGGTAAGCAATTCTATACACATAATCAACAGAGTATAAATATGTAAACAATATGATCGTAAAGTTATGCAACAATAAACAACCATCACAATTAGCACTTAACAATTATTGAATGCAAGTAGGATGCTCATACTTGTTTCATTTATCACACTTAATTTAAATGAGTGGCATGATGTATGAATCTAGCTCTCAAGCCTATCTCCATCAATCTATGTCACTCTCTGACGTCCATCCCTGACAACCCAGCACTCATCAGTGCGTTGTATTCCTAGGTATACAACATTTCGTACATTCACCAAGAATGTACACGACAAGCTTGGAATCCGTGCCACCCGAGCACATCCCGTCATCCAAACGGACCGTCATCCAAACGGTGTAACCATATCGGCATCCACTAAGCCGACCACGTCTTCAACGTGTCATCAAGCAAGCGTAATTGGCACTCCCAGAGGCCCTCCACATGTTACCAAAACATGATAAACAACCTACCATCCAAACTCCAAGATGGATGCATTAACTTAGTTTAAAAAGGAATTGATTGACGTTTTATTCTTTTATTAATACCTTACGTGCCTCCCAAGCAACGTATCATTACTCGAATGAAAACATCATAACGCCAATCAATTTCTTTTTAAGTCCAGAATCACTTGGTTTGTTGTCCTTTAAGTGTTAACAAAATGACTTAGAATTGAAAATGGTATTTTTAAGTTTCTGATTAAAATACTCGAGTATTCTTCATAACACTCGAGTAGTTCATCAGTTTCCAGTTTTACTCGAGTAGTTCATTATTATACTCGAGTTGTTCATATCTTTCCAGAAAGTTAGGTTTTAGATTTTTAAGAAAATACTCGAGTAGTTCATGAGATACTCGAGTCATTCACCAATCCAGAATACTCGAGTAGTTCATGCATTACTCGAGTCGTTCATCAAACTTGACTCTTGTTGCATCTGTTAATACTCGAGTTCCAAGCCAGATACTCGAGTTGTGCGTCAAAATCCACACTGGTGCATCACGAAATACTCGAGTATCGAGCCATCTACTCGAGTTTTATCAGACAGAACAGACTGAAAACTTAGTTTTTACATACCATTTTCATTTCTAAACATTTCTAACCCAAACCAATGATCAAAACAGTTCATATACCATATATTGAACATGTTATAACACTTATCACATATCAAATTTCAGATTTGACAGAGAATCGATTGTTAATGCATAAAACATACAATTTAACAACTTAATACCTCAAATTGCAAATTAATCAACAAACTCATAAAATAGTGTTCATTACAGCTTGCATGCATCATATAAAACTTGCTCACAACAACCATAGAGCATGAATTGGTCTCCAAACCAAAGTTCCTATTCAATCTAAGCCCTTAGAGCCTCTTGGTGGCTCTCTAATGAAAATCATGGAATTTAAACTCTATCTAGTGCATAAAACAACTTCCCCTTACCTCTCAGACGTGTACCAACAGAGGATTCCAAAGAAAAAACTCTCCAACACCAGAAATGACTTTGAGCACTACATGCAAGACAGTTTTGAGTGCATCACCAAGATTGAATTGGTTCACACATGAAACAGAGATAAGAATTGGGGAATTTAGTTTTTCTAGACTCTATGCAACACATACTAACTAGAGAAATCGAATTTGGGACTCAATGAACACGGGAGCTTACCAAAATCAAGGCTCCAAGTAAGCTCCAGAGAATGGCTTGACAGAAAATAGCTCCACTTCCAAACTCCAATTCTTCCACCACACTCACTCAAACCTCACGATCTTGGTGTTTATACAAAGCTCGTGATGTGAGCTTTGTATTAGTGTATGGTTTGTTACTTGAATCAACACACAGAGGATGAATCGAAGGAAACGATTTCAGAACCCTAACTCACTAACTCATCAACAAATTGGCAAAATGGTTGCTCTTCGATCGGTTTCGAGCTTAAATACTGGGTTTGGAGGATCATGCACAGCGACACGAGGCTGTTGATGTGTCTGGGGTGGATTATTCGTGTCGTGAAGAGGGAATCGTTGGTGATGACTCACCAAACGCACTAACTCGTGCAACTCTTTCCAGAATACTCGAGTTTTCCGAGCAATACTCGAGTAATTTGCCTAATTTTTGAAAAATAATTATTTTATTTACTTTCCCTCCAAAATCTTTCCTATAATTACCTCTAGGTCCCAACCCAAAGACTAATATGCAAAATACTTATTTCATGCATAATTATATTTATTAAATAAATCCACACACATTTCCTAACTACATAAACACAGATTTTAATCAAGGATTAAAATAGAAATAATTAATTATAATTAATTTTATAATTAACATTTCATTAATCGGGGATTAAAATTTTGGGGTGTTACAACGAAACCAACGAGGAACCGCGAAAGAGAAAGAGGAACCGCGAGAGAGATATAGCAAGGCAAAGGGGAGAGAGAGTCGGTGAGACGATGAAGAACAAAGGAAAAGAAGAGTGGTGTCGAGAAAGAGAGAGAGAGAGAGAGAGAGAGAGAGTCAGGAGTGAATGTTGAGAGAGAGGTGGAAGTGAATTTGCCAAGAAAAAAGGGCATTTTAGACTTTTTAGTTAAATAAGTGAGAATAGTTTTGGATTGAATTGAAATAGATAGAACAAGATAGATAGCAGCACAGAGCTGGGAGAGAGAATGATGTCTATATCCTGATGTCCAAATAACAGGATTGAATTGAAATAGATAGAACAAGATAGATAGCAGCAGTAGCAAGAGAGAGAGAGAATGAGAAACCCGGACAGAGAGTGAGAGCCGATAGAGAGTAGAAGAAAATCTTAAGGTTTTCCAACTTCCCGGTCTAATAATTCAAGATCCAACCGTTCAATCTCAAATCTTTCTTAGGTAAATGATCTCCTCAACTCCCTCTATCCATCTATATAATTTATTCGACGATCCGTCAATATTTTATTATCCCTATATTTTCAAATAAAAAGATTTTTTAGGGAAAAGTGATATATTTTTGTTGTATAATGATATATATTTATTATTTTGACAAAAATGAATTTATTTGATATATATATTTTAATGTTATGATTAGTTTTAATATATGTCCCTATTTAGATCCAACACGTTGTTATTGACCTTGACCCTGGAGCAAGTCGCGGATGTAAACGTGGCTCTGTCGTCACTGCTAGGATTTCCTGGTAAGGGGGAGTACTTTGGTTTAAATTAGGGAATGAATTTAATGATAATAATAGGGCCATAATTAGATGTATATTGATTTGTGTATGTGTGGCTTGTATGTTTATTGTGAAATTATATGTTATGAACTTAGGGTGTATGTAAGTTAGTGAATGATTATAAGTGAATAATATAGTTAAAGAATAAATTCTATGTTAAGTGTTATGGAATTAAATGAATGAATGTCATTATTAATGAAATTAATGTTGTTATATTTAAATGTTAAAATAGTGTTTATGTGCCTGAATGGTCATTAAAGTAAATAAATAAATGTTATTGTTAATGTTATGATTGTTGTTATGTTTGAATGTTATTATTTATAAAGTATGGCCAATAATCCTAAGTTAGAGGACCCAACCAAACTGGCATAAAGTATTAAAGGTTTGGTTATTAAACGAACAACCTAAAACAAACTAGAAACACGTGCATTAAGGAGTAAGGTGGACCTTAGGAGTACGGGGAAAAACATACGTCGTTTTCGATTGATGAAGGAAAAAGTAACTAGATTGTGTCATTGAAACAATCCTCGAGAATTGTTGTGGAAAACTTTGATCCTGCAAAGGACACGGGTTCGCCACCCGTGTTGGGGATTGGTTTTAAGCAACCATAATAATTCTGTCAGTTACTTTGGCTTTTCGTGACCAGTTGAAGGTGATTTCTGCTAAAGCCAATTTGGACGAATCAAACCAAATTGCATGAGGGACCTTCCTAAGTGGAGGTGAAGTGTTGTGCAAGCGGGTGAGCGAGGGACCTTCCTAAGTGGAGGTGAAGCACCCAACTATAGGTTGAGAAATGCTTACTCCTGGTCGATTTTTCCCCAGAGTGGAGGATGTATGTGAGGGTTGAAAAGTGTTATTATAAAGGAAATGGAGAAAAGTGCATGCACTGGTATATAAAGGGGTTTAATTCACTGAATCCAATGAAAATGTTAAAGTGTATAAAGTGTATAAAGTAAAATGGAAAGTGTAACATTGGATTCAGGAATTAAATCTCAAAAGTGTAAAGTGGCATTGCATGTTCATGTGTTTGAGCATTAAAGCATTATAAAGTATATGTATAGTATAAGGGAATGTGACAAATGTGAAATTGATAATATAAATGGAATATATGAATGAATGATATGTGTATGAATACATTTTAGTTATGTTTTATTTCATTTTAAGTGTTTTCCTTGATTTATATTCAAATTACTCACCCCTTAAGTTGACCATTTTAGGTGCTCATCTGAGAAAGACTTTCATACCTTCTAAGCCGAGAAAGATATACTCTCACTAGAAGAGTATAAGAAAGAGGATGACCTTAGGGTCACATTAATTATGTGACCATTCTAAGATTCCATTGTGTAAAGGATTTTCACTAAATAAATTTGTAATTAAATATACTCTTATTTTGTAAAAAGGACTCTATATGGATATCTAAGTTTGTGGAATTGTGGAATGTATTAGTGGTTGTGAAGGCTATTGACACATCCTTTCTTTAATGAACTTATTTTATATCACAACCACTTACAATGTAATTATAGATTTTTGTTATATGTATAAACTGTTCTGGACTTGACAGGTACAAAATTTAATTTGTGGAAAGTCCATCTTTTAAACGAAACTCCGCCAAAATTTTTATAAAACCCCAACTCTTTTCTTATTAAATCACCAACCTAAAATAATATATTTTAAAGTATAAAAACGTAGGATGTCACAACGACCCAGCAGCTCCCACGACGACAGGCCCGTTTCCGGCAACTGCATCGGCGCTGGCCACGATCGGCGGCAGCAACAGCAGCGAACACTGGCAGCAGCGTCCTCCATGGTGGCAGTGGCGCGAATCAGAGCGAGGAAGGAGGTGGCGGCGGATCTAAACCAAGGGGCGGTGAATCTGAGCCCATGGAGCAACGGGGCGAACTAGCGACCGATTGGAGGGAGAACTATCATGCGTTGCGAGCTTGAGGGAGAAGAGCGCAGCAACGGTTGGTGGCGGCAGCGGCTGGGGTCGACGACGCAAAGAGGACACGGGTGGAAGAAGAGAGCGAGCGAAGCAAGCTTAGAGAGGGAGAGGGGCGAATGGACCATATGAAGGAGAAGGAGATGTGTGGACAAATTTTTCTAAACCTGATTCTTTTTACTATAAATAGAGGTCCCTTCTTTACTTTGAGAGGAGAAAATTTTTTTTGAAGGTAGGATTGCACAGAATTTCATGAAAAGAAAAACCCCTCTCAACCTCAAGGCACGTGCAGTGCACGCATCATCTCTTCCGTTATTCCCATTCCCTCTGTTTCTTGCCAGAGAATGTGATCATTTCTCAACTATTACTACTACTCTTCTATAGCCGGTGTCCAGGTACTTCTTCTTCTTTTTCTTTTATCACTTTTTTTTTAATTTTTTTTAAATAATTAAATAGTAATAATTCAAAATTTAGTTTTCTTTTCTATTTTTATCTAAAATTGGTTGTGTTTTAGTGACTCAATTTTTCTCACCCAACTTTAATATTTGTGGTGAGATCTTTTGGACTTCTTCTCCGCACAAAAAATAAATATATAAAAATAATTTTATTTACAATAATAATAAATTAAAAATGTAGATTTTTTAATTGTTGTTTAAAAATTTGTTGTATTTTGGTAAGTCGATTTTTCTCTCCCAAATTCAATGGAGAGATCCTTCGGGTTGTCTCTCCGCACAAAATATGTACACATAAAAAATAATTTTTTTATATAAATAAATTATAAAAATTAGAAGAAAAAATGTTTTTTTTAGATAAAAGTTAAATAGATTTTATTAATTAAGTTTTAATAAAATGTGTTTTAGAAATCCACATTTTCTTGCCTAAATGACAAGATCTTGTGCATATTTCCTCTCTGCATCAAATATTTTTGTAATAAATTAAAAAACATTAAAAGTTAATTTAGAACTACGTAGTCTTGATTCCGTAGTTTATGAGGATACGTAGGACCAAGGGCAACCTTGTCAGGCACAACAATAAAAAACAAATATTTTTTTGGCAAACCAATTATTTAGGTCTTTTAATTAAAATCAATCAAATATACCATTTTCGAATGGGCGAACGAGGTGCTAATACCTTCCTCGGCTCGTAAACGACTCCCGAGCTCAGATCTACCTAGTTCGAGACCAAGTTTTATCCGGTTTAATTAATAATTATTTTTTCCGCGTTTTTGCAACAAAATGCAGTGGCGACTCCATATTGGGTCAACTATTCACTCTCTAGCAAGTATACTAGATCGGATAGTAATATAGTCAATAAGACCAGATATCGTCCCTCAGGGATTGCATATTGTTCAATTAATTCTTACCAAAGAGTAGTTAAAAGCAAAATCTATATGTTTCTAACTAATTAATTAAGATTAAATTAAAAACAGAAAATAAATTAAAAACAGAAATTAAATAGAAGTGTTGAGCAATTTGAGAAAGATGTTAGGAACATGGTTTCATTGTAGACGTTGTTTATTTATCATGAATCTCTGTTTTTCCCTAAATCATGAAAAAATTCCTAAATTGGTAACTATTAGATCCCTCTTGTATAATTACCGTTTCTTATTCAATTAGATAATCCTTAATTCCTTAAGAGATTAAACTATTGAATAATCTTAATTAAGAACAGGGAATTAATCATGTTATATAATTACCCAATTGTATCCCTACTTGTTGAATAACTATATTGTTTGAAGGCATGACCTATTCTAATTCCTAATCTCTCAATTGAAGAATTAGAGATCCAAAACAAGACATAAATTGGCCAGAATTATGAATTGGAAATAAAAAGCAATCAAACACATGATTTAGAAACGGAAAAACATCAATTCATAAAATCAATAAACTAATCCATACAAATTCACCAATTCCTAACACAAGGGTTTTAGTTACACATCATGAAAATAAGAACAAAAGCAATAGAAGAATGCATGATTACCATGGAAAAGCCTTGGATCTTCCAATCCTTGATCTTCTCCTCTTCTAAAACTCTCTAAAATTATGTAATCTCCCACTCTAAAAACTGCCTAACCTAGTTCTAAAACCTCTATTTAAAAGATAAAACGAAATCATAATTAATCCCTTGAAAAACGCATCAGAAATCAGCCCAATTGGGTCTCCTCGACGTTCGCGCGCCTAGGCGCGCCAGGTCTGATGGTCCCTTTTCACCGCTGCATGCGCGCCTGGGCGCGCCATCCACCCGCCTGGGCATGCAACTTTACTTCTAGCTCCGTTTCTCTCCGTTCTTGTGCCATTTTCAAGGTCCTTTAATCCTCTTTTCAGCTCCAATAATATTTTCTTCATTTAAGCTCCGAAAGTACCTGAAACATACCCAAAACGGATCAAAACGTTCAAGGGAATAAAATTTCCTAAACTAATTAAAAACTAAACAAAATCTACCTAAAATACTTAAGAAGCAAACCAAAACTAAGCAAAAGGGAGTCAAATTAAGCTCTAAAACATCATATGTTAGACCCAAATCATCAACCGACCCCACTCGTAGGCGAGGCCCCAAAGGCGACCCGGGACCCCGGCCGCGACAGCTGGCGACTCCATTGGGGACTAAACTAAATAAGAGAGTCAGGCCTAAATGATTGATTATTTTTAATTAACCTATTTTCTTTTCTAATTGGTTTGCCTTTAATTAATTATTTATTGTATATATTTGTTTAATTTTTTTTGTTGCTAAATTGTATATTTATTCTTTATTGTAATCTCTTCTTTTTTTATTAAAAAAAAGGGTTTGTATGCCCCCGAAATAGGTTTTTTACACGGATCTTTGCACACACCGAAACCCTACACCTGGGTACTATTATTTAAACCCTAATTTTAGGGGTGCTTTTGTCCTACCTTTGACTTACCAAGTGTATAGTCTCTTGTAGTGTGCGAAAGTACCACTCGGACTACAAACCATTCCTTGTAAACACGACTTTTGGGAGGTGCGTCCTACCTATTTTAGGAGGCGTAGCCAAGCTCTTGGTCGTTAGTTTGCGAGGTGGATCATCACCTTAAAGAGTGAGGGCAATCCCGGGGCCTTTAGAAGTCTAGAGCCACCATGGAGTACATTTTGTGTAGCATTCAATTTTGAAACTTAAATAAGTTAGTCATGGTTCCCCTTCATTCACTATCAAAGATTAAGAGGTGTTAAAACAGTTAATCTGTTACCTACTTAACCTTCGAAAAAGCTGTGGGGATTGTGTCGATCAAAAAATTAAAAAAATATATATACTCTTTTTCATGTCAACAAATTAGAGTGTTACACCTTAGTTATACCTTAGAACAAAGTCTCTTAAAGGATTTACCCTAAGGGGACATATTCTCTATCTTTTATCGCATTTTGTTTAATAAAAGTTGGGATCACCATCACACATAAGTTGGATGACCCACCATCATCTGTAACATTCCTAATTTTAATCGCTAGTATAATTATAATTTTTATTAAATTTAATAATTATTTCTTGAAATCAATCATTTAAGTGTTGGGTATTTTCCTAGAATGCATTATGTTAACTACGAAAGAATATTTAATTATATTTGAAAGTAAATTCATTTAAAATAGTTACCCTATATCAAAAATACACTTTTTATACTTCACTTTATTTTTTGATATATATTTCATATTGAAATATTGTATTTTCAATAGTTATAAGTTTCCTACATTATGATTTTATTCTAGTATCAATGTTTATTGTTTAAAAATGATTATTGGTACTTTGAGTTTTAAAATAAAAGAATAAGTAAAATATGTATGTGTATGTGTTGAAAAAAAAAGAAAAGAAAGAAGGCTATGTACGTGTGCGTGTGAGCAGGGGGGGTATGGAACCCTAACACCCTTGTGCCTCTGGTCAGCCGCCGCCCCTCATTGCTTCCCCTTCTCCATTCCTTTTTCTCTCTCACGCTCTCTCTCCTCTTGCCCTTCCGCCGCCCTGAAGCAAGCCATCACCGTGTGTCCCTCCTTCTCTCCTAGCTCCTCCGATTGCAGTAATCTCTCTCCTCCGTGCTCGCGACTTCTCTTTCTCTCGGCCTTGTCGCGAATCGCGACTCCCTCCCTCTGCAGATCGGACTGCCGAAGCCAATCGCCACGAGCAAGCAACCAGCCCCGTCGCCGTCTCCTCTCCCTGGAATCGCCGCCGCAGTCCTCTTCTGCTGCTGCTGTGAAGTCACGCCACCACCACACGCCGCCCTCTTCCATTGGTCCAAGCCCCTGGTTCGTGTGCTGCTGTTGCTGCCAGTTGCAGAAGTCACGACCGCCACTGCCATGGAGCCGTCGCCATCACCGCCACCGTACACCGCCAAGTCCTTGGGCAAAGCTTGAGACCTCCGCTTCTAGCCCCAACCACCGCCACCTCTTTTGGTACTATCCTCCGATCACAATTCAAATCACGAACCAAACCGAAGTCGTTATCGTCATCGGCCACGGTTGCGGGTTCGATCCAAACCGCCATCATCAACATAGTCGAGGATTCAAACGACCCCGGTCGTGTAAGCCGTATTTGCCGCTGGTGGATTTGGACTAGTTCGACGTAAGCCGCAGCGGGATCGCCTCACCAAGCCGTAAGCCAGGTTCTAATAAAACCCTGAGGTAAGGGGTTCTTTACCTTGCTTTAGGGAGTATTTTTCTAATTAGCTCATAGTGCTTGCTAAGAGTATATGTATATGTTTGGTTTGGAATTTAGATAGTTATTATAGGCTTAACAATCAAGAATGAAATTAAATGAAATAGTTGTTAAATTGATATATGTGAAAATTTTTGTATGTTAAGTGTTAAATGTCATTATTTATGCCCAATTGAAGTATATAGAGACTTGGTTGGTAACTAGAAATTATTATATACGATAGTTGTTATGTATGTTTGAAATGATAAATACGACATTTGTTCGATTTAGCAATCGATGAGTGTTAGCTAACAAATTTAGGAAGTAGGAGCATAAACCTAGGAAGGTGAGTGTGAGAACTTTGAGAACTTGTAGGAAAAATGTATATTGAAGGACTTAGGAATTTAATTAATCATGATGTTGTGTATATGTGAATAGTTATGAATATGTGTATGTTTGACTTAAGTGTATATTCGAGTACGTCTAGTTGCTGGACCTCAGGTGAGAGAGAAGCTTTCCTAAGACACCGTGGTGTTTAGCTGACATATTAGGACGTTCCATATCATCTCAAAGAACGGAACTTTGTGGTTCGGAGTCAGTAGTATAAGTGGCAATTATTTGTGTTGTGTGACCACTTATACGAATGTGACAAAGACCACATTATTTGTTGTGTGATGATTGTGTGGAATAACATGCTTGTATGATTCTTTATTTAATTATGCATGATGGTAATTGTGTTAATGATTAATGTGAATAACATGTTGACGGACGTCTGTTACGTCCTGAAAATGAAAATGAAATAAATGAGTGGTGAAAGTAAATGACACAAAGAGAAATGAATAGTGATAAAGGATATGAGATAGTTTGGAAAAGAGATAAGTACTGAAAAAGTAATTAAGAAATAAAGAGTTGAGATTGGGGACAGATTTAATGATAACGATGAGGTTAAGCCAGAGCTGGGAAAGTGACGTTGTGTGACTACTAAAATGAGATGTGATTTGAGTGGAGCTGGGCTCCTTTGTGACATTGTTGAAATGAGACTGCTGCTGAGTTGAGCTTGCTCCTCCACTAGTACTCATTGAAACAATATGTTTTCGAAGAGTTTTTGAAATAAGATTTTTTGAAAAGGTTTATGAAAAGTGATTTTGAAAAGGTTTATGGAAAGAGATTTTTTTTGTAAAGGTTTATGAAAATGAGAATTTTTGAAAAGAGATTTTATAAAAGTCCGTGAAGTGAGTTTTCAAGAAAGGTTTGTGAAAGGAGATTTTTAACGATTTGTAAAAAGAGATTTTCAGAAATTTTGTAAAACGAGGTTTTTAGAAAATTTGTGAAATGAAATTTTTAGAAATCTTGTGAAATGTGATTTTTAGAAATTTTGTGAAAAGAAATTTGGTGAATTTAAGTTTTTTCTTGAGAAGGTCTACAAAATGAGATTTTTAGAAAGTGATAAAAGGAAAATTTTTTAGAAGATTTGTGAAATGAGATTTCGAAAGTTGTGAAACGAGAATTTAAGGAAATTTTGTGAACTGAGAATTTTGAGAAAGATTATGAAATGAGATTTTGTGAACATTGATGATTTGAGAATTTGAAAAATGATGAAATTCGGTTTTGAGAAAAATGATGATGGACTGTTATGTTGAGAAAGATCGTGAAATAAGAATGTTGAGAAAGAGATTGAGAAATGAGATGCAAGCGTGATGACGCGAACCCAGCTCTGTGCTCTGATGAGAAAAGATTGTGCAAAGTTAGTGGTCGGGACTCATTGAAGGGATCCACGAAGGATGGGCCGACCTTAGGTTAATTAAAAAGATAAAAGACATTAAAAGACACTAACGCGGTGATGTATGAGAGTGCGAAGTAGTGGAGAGGAAGGTACCCCGTATATCAGGGATATTCGGGTTGTGAATGCAATAGGGTAAGCTAGGGCGGTAAAACGCCATGATGCTTTGAGTACTATTCTGGGCGGAACGAATTCCATATGTGGTAGCCAGACGTGGTGGGGACTGGGTCCTAATGTCGTGGTAAGTTCTGCACCCGGAACCGGAATAGTGCTGTCACCCCTATGGCATTTCGAGAACAGTGAGAGGGACTGGAACGGGGCATCTTGATTGCCACTGTACCCGAGTTTTCTACAGTGAGCCTTGAATATATGATATAAATTGAAATGTTATGAATTGATTTGAGACTGTACCCGAGTTTTCTACAGTTCTCCTGGCTTGGAGACAATTGATGATTGAGACAGCTGTCATGCCCGCGTGGTAAAGGTCATGTACTTCTGTTAGCTTCTAACTAGGTTGGGTGGATGACCGAGGAGATGTAGACGTGTGTGACGATGGCAACGAAACGAGTACCTCGATGAAAATATAATTTTCCCCAATCATCGATGGTTTTGATCCGATAAGATATAATAAGGGAAATTTAAGAGAAACGAAAGAATGTATGATTATGAGAAGTGAAATCTTATGAAATGATGAAGTTGAGAAAAGAATTGAGAAATAAGGAATGATTATGCTAAGAGATGATAATAAGTTGGTAAGATAACGATAATAAGGACAAGGTAATGAAGGATAATGATAATGATATGCTTGATTATTATGTTGTGTGTATGTTGTGTGTGTGCCTATATGGTCTTGATATCTCGCCTACTATAATCCCACACCGTCGACGATTCGTCGTTCGGATTGCTTACTCTCTCCTGTTCGTTGGCATATCGGTCTTGCTGGTATCTCAACGGGCAGATGGAGCATCGCTTGGAGATTACCACATGGCGTCGACGAGGAAATGGCTGGAAACCCACCCGCTATGTAACACCCCAAAATTTTAATCCCCGATTAATGAAATGTTAATTATAATTTAATTATAATTAATGATTTTTATATTAATCCTTGATTAAAATGTGTATTCATGTAACTAGTTTATGTGTGTGAAATTATTTACTAAATATTATAATGCATAAAATAAATGTTTTGCATATTAGTCCCTGGGTTGGGACCTAGAAGCAATTATAGGAAAGGTTTTGGAGGGAAAGTAAATAAAATAATTATTTTTCAAAAATGGGGCAAAATACTCGAGTATTTATCGGAAAACTCGAGTATTCTGGACAGAGTTGCACGAGTTAGTGCGTTTGGTGAGTCACCACCACCGATCCCCCTCCGTTGACACGAATACTCCATCATCAACAGCTCAAGGACGTCGTGTCGCCCTGCATGAGCTTTCTCCATGTCTATTTAAGCTCAGCAACACCGAATTCGTGAAGATTTTTGGTTAAGTTTGGGTTGTTAATCAAGTTAGGGTTCCGAGGTTGTTGCCTTCGATTCTTCTTCAATTCTGAGTGTTAGGATTCGAGTGATACACGAATACAAAGCTCACATCAAGAGCTTTGTATAAACACCAAAATCGTGAGGATTGAGTGTGTATATTGGGAGAATTGGAGCTTGGAAGTGAAGCTGTTGCTGGTCAAGTCTTGGTCTGGAGCTTACTTTGATCATTGATTCTGGTAAGCTCATGAATCCCTGAGTCTCAAATTCGGTTTCTTTAGTTAGTTGATGTTGCATGGAGTCTAGAAAATCTAATTTCCCCAATTTTATTCTCTGTTTCATGTGTGAACCAATTCCATTTTGGTGATGCACTCAAAATGCTCTGCATGTGATGCTTGAAGTTGATCTGAGAGTTGTGGAGCCTTTTTCTTGTCAATCCTTTGTTGATTCACGTCTGAGAGGTAAGGGGAAGTAATTATATTCACTAGATAGAGAGTAAATTCCATTAATTGTGTTAGAGAGCCACCAAGAGGCTCTAAGGGCTTAGATTGAATAGGATCTTTGGTTTGGAGACCAAGCTTTGCTCTAAAACTGTGTTGAGCAAGTTCTAAATCATGCATACAAGCTTAAATGAACTATATTTCATGAGAATTGTGCTTATTATGCAATTTGAGGTGTTGAGTTGTGAAAATGTGTATTTTATGCATGATTGATGAATCCCCTGTCAAATTTGTTATTTGATATGAAATGAGTATGGTAACATGTTCAATATATGGTATATGAACTATTGTGATCATTGGTTTGGGTTAAAAATGTTTAGAAATTGAAATGGTATGTAAAAACCAAGTTTTCAGTCTGTTCTGTCTGCAAATACTCGAGTATATGACTTAACACTCGAGTATTTCGTGGTGCACCAGTGTGAAAATTGGCGCACCAACTTGAGAATCAGGCTTGGCACTCGAGTATTTCAGATGCAACAAGAGTAAAAATTGATGAACAACTCGAGTAATACATGAACTACTCGAGTATTCTGGGTAATGGACTACTCGAGTATCTCATGAATTACTCGAGTATATTTATGAAGATCTGAAAACTTAAATCTCTAAAAAGACATGAACGACTCGAGTATAATTTTGAACTACTCGAGTAAAATCCGGAAACTGATAAACTACTCGAGTATTATGGAAAACACTCGAGTATTTTTAGTCAGAAACTTAAAAATACCATTTTCAATTCTAAATCATTTTGTAACACTTAAAGAGCAATAAACCAAGTAATTCTGAGCTTAAAAGGAAATTGACTGACGTTGTGATGTTTTCATTTGGATAATGATACGTTGCTCGGAGGGCGCGTAAGATATTAATAAAAGAATAATACGTCAATCAATTCCTTTTTAACTAAGTAATGCATTCATTCTGGAGTTTGGATGGTAGGACGTATATCATGTTTTTGTTAAACATGTGGAGGGCCTCTGGGAGTGCCAATACGCTTGCTTGATGACACGTCGTTGACGTGGTCAGCTTAGTGGATACCGATGTGGTTATACCGTTTGGATGACGGACCGTTTGGATGACGGAATATGCTCGGGTGGCATGGATTCCAAGCTTGTCGTGTACATTCTAGGTGAATGTACGAATTGTTGTATACCTAGGAATACAACACACTGTTCAGTGTTGGGTTGTCAGGGATGGACGTCAGAGAGTGACATAGAATGATGGAGATAGGCTTGAGAGCTAAACTCATACATCATGCCACTCATTTAAATTAATTATGATAAACGAAACAAGTGTGAGCATCCTATGTGCATTAACTAACTGCTAAGTGTTATATATGATTGTTATAAATTGATGCATATTTACATAATCATATTGCACAATTTATTCTCAGTTGATTATGTGTATAGAATTGCTTACCCCTATGCCCTTGTAGGTGATGTCTCGTTACATTGCTTGCATCGAGATCCGGCCACTTCCTAGTGGCATATGGATCTATGAGGACCATCGCGCGGTGTTCGAGGGGGAGGTAGACATTACCTTCTACCACCCGAACCCGCTGATGCGATTCCGTCCTCGTAGGTTTAGGATTCCCATCATATACACTATGCACGTACCCCCGTTTTATACTTACCATGGACCACCTCCCATGCGACCAGCTCGCTCTTATCACAGCTTTCATTTTCGACCTACCCGCTCTCACCCTTTTACCTCGAGAGTCGTCCGCGAGGAGACTCCCCCTTCTGATCCGAGGAGCCCAGTCAGGGTTTCACCATCGCCTGACCCGGTACCCAGTGGTAGGGTACACTCTCCCTCAGATGAGATCGAGGAGGATCCGGTGGAGGACGAGAGTGGGAGCGAGCCTGTCGTGCATTCTACTGGGAGTGATTGGAGGGACGATGATCCCTAGGTATGTGCATAGGGTATGTGATGAGGATCAGAGGATCCGATGTGTGGATGCTATGGAGGAGATCTTGCTGCTGCTGTGTTGATGATGATGCTACTACCTTACTACTTTTTCTTCTTAGAGACTACTGCTATCACTACTACTACATCTGATGCTTCCAGATCTACGTGACCACCCTTAGAGTTATATTTTGGTTATGTATATATGTTGTAGATATACTTTTGGAGTACTCTAGGGTTTTGGTTACACTGCTATGTAGATCTGTTTATGGACTTGTATATTTTGGAACTTGGAGACTCCGATGTTGGGCTATGTACTTATGACTTTTCTATATATAAAACCTATGTTTATATTCCTATCCATGGCATAGTCCGATAATTTCCGCTTACTCTGATTTAATCTATTTGAGAGTTCGGCTGTGAAAACTATTCGATGGTATCAGTTCTATCAAATAAAGCAAGGGTAGCTTCAATTATTTTCTATGATAAAAATACGATTCCAAAAGACAAATGTTACCCAACTTTTGAAAAGGTTTTAGAAATTGCGGAATTCGATACAACTGTTTTGAAATGCTTTAGAGTTTATTCTCCAAGAATAACAAGTGTTGATTTGTGCACCCGCTTTAAAAAGAAAAATTTCACTAACATATTTTCTTAATACTCACAAGTCCATATATTATCCAATATAATAGCTTAAGTACTATATTATACTTGGGTAATCCGGAAGGGTGTCACACGCTATGGATGGGCGTGGATGGGATATACTGAGATGTTGATTGCGGATCCAGAACATAAGCTAAGCATATCGACATTGGGATCGTGTTTGGGAAGCGTCTCCCTAATGGGATATGATAGTAATGAACCCCCGCCACGGGATGGAACTAAAAGGGAATCGGTGAAGTTGTTCGGTGTGGAGCTCAAGCCAAGTTTTGAAGGAGAGGCAACAACCGAGGCAGCATCACCCTCCAGTGAAAAGGCATCAACAGAAAAGAAAAGGGAGCCGAATCCGATTGTCTTCATCAGAAGGAAGCGCAAGCAGTGTGTTTAGTTTAGGTTGGTTGTTTGTGTTGTGAGTGAAGGATTACCAAGCGAAGAACCATTTATGTAACTAAGCTAATTCTAATTCTATACTGTGGGAGTGCCTTGTTTAGGAAACTACTATGAACACTTTTAATCCAATACAATGAACCACTACGCTTTTGGAATCAAGTTCTTTTATGAACCTTAAAGTTTTATGTGAAAGAAGTTTTTTTTTTAGTAACAACTCGGTTTTCAGTCAAAGAAATTTTAAATGTACCAAGGACTTTTCAACAATGTTTTACAAAAAAAAATAAATTTGGCCTCATTTTTGCCACTTTAATAAGTAAAAGTTAATTATTTTTGGTTTACGAAAATCGGGCTGTTACAGCCCACACTTCAGAGTGATGCTTCAGAACATGTCAAAAGATGTAAGTCCTGTCAATTCCATGGGAAGGTTTTCTAGCGACCGTCGACGGAACTCCACTCGATGATTGCCCCATGGCCCTTCTATCAGTGGGGCATGGACATCATCGGAAAGTTCAAAACAACTCCCGGACAATTAAAGTTCGTTGTGGTTGTAGTAGACTATTTCACAAAGTGGGTCGAAGTCGAGGCTTTGGCTACAATCTCTTCAGCTAAAATTCAAAAAAAAATTCTCAGACAAGTCATCGCCCACTTCGGTGTCCCGCATACTTTGGTAACCGACAATGGCACACAGTTCACAGCCAGGGTTTTCCAAGAATTGGTCGACCACTTCCATATTACCCACTATTTCTCGTCGGTCGAGCATCCACAGACGAACGGGCAGGCAGAAGCGGTGAATAAGATCATCATTGATGGGATGAAGAAAAGACTGTTCGAAGCTGAAGGGTCATGGGCTGATATCCTTCCTGAGGTGCTATGGTCAATCCGAACGACCATACACACCTCCACAGGAGAAACCCCATTTCGACTCACCTATGGTTGTGAAGCTGTGTTACCTATAGAAACTTGGATTCCCACCTTCCGAGTGTCTGAGCGCCCGATGGAGGTCAACGATGGTTTGTTGAAGGAAGAGTTAGCTCTCAGCGATGAGATCCTAGCTCTCGCAGCTGCCCGAGAAAGGAAAGCAAAAGAAAGGCAATCACGATAGTACAACAAGTGGGTGGTTCCGAGAAGCTTTGCTGTAGGGGATCTAGTCCTCAGACGAGCCGACATCGGCTTGAGAAATGCAAAAGAAGGAAAATTGGCCAGGAATTGGGAAGGCCCCTACAGAGTCACCTCAAGAACAGGGTCTGGGGCATACAGGTTGGAAACATTGACAAAACAGCAACTAAACAACACCTGGAATGCTACAAAGCTCAAACCTTACTACAGCTGATTCAGAATCCCACAATGACCTCTGCAAAACTTCAACTCTGATTTTAAAATTTTGTTGTTTCAATTTTATTTACTTTGATGTCGTTTATTTTAGCATCTTTACGTTCTTGTCGTTTCAATACTTTTTGTATTTGACATTCGCTGTTTGTAAACAGATTAAAAGAACTTAATGAAGATCTCCCTTTTTCCGACACTTCATCCTCCAATTCTCCTTTCTGTTAACGTACTAACCCTTTCCTCTCGGCTCGCCACCGAGTCGAACTTGGGTGTTTATACATGTCCTTCCAACAGGGACTTATAAACTAATAATCACAAGTACTTTTAGAGATGCCCGGCTAAAAACTTAAACAGTTTCAACAAGTCGAGGACCGAGGATCCCACCTTGGCCAAAGGTAGGAGATCCGAAATCTCGATAACAGTTTATAACAAAATAAAGGATAAAACTCGGCTACCGCGGAATTAGAAGGGCAAAGATCAAAGTATCCCAAGGAATGGCAAATTTCAAAAGAAATAAAGTCAGTTTAATAGCATACTGATCGTCAAACAAACCGATCACATTACACTGATAATCACTACATCAAATTACAAAAAAGGAAATACATCATAAAAGATCTACTTTTCATCCTCGGAGAGCACAATGGTTGACCCATCAAAGTCAACTTCATCTTCATTCTCCAAGTCCAAGGGGTTGGGGAGATTCGGTGCAGACAAATCCACTTCCCTATCCCCTCGGGCATAGTCAATAATACGATCACCATCAACCCCAAAGGTCGGACTTGCTCCAACAACTCGGATTCCCGGATTCATAAGGGTCAACTGCTTGATGGCATTGACGAAGGAATCATTCACTGCATGGTCCCAATTGAAGTGATTCTGTTTGGCCAAGACCCTTTGCTTCAAAGCCTTCCGACGAATCTTTGCTAGCTCTCCCTGTAAACAACTCACTGCATTTTCAGAATCAGTCAGCCGACCCTGGACGCCCTCCAATTCGGTAACTCGTTGCCGAGCTTCAGCCAATTTTTCTTGGGCGGTTTGCAACAACCTCCCTTTTTCAGCATCTCTCCCAACAGCATTTTCCAAAGCCTTTTCAGCAGTCTCCCGAGCTCTCTCCGATGCTTCAAATCTCTTCTGTAGCTCGGTATTGGCCTCCGTTAAAGCTCGGAGATTAGCTTCATTCTCCTTAACCTGAGTAAGTAGAGTTTTTGCTTGAATAGCAGAAGCCTTCCTTTTCTCCCTCTCAGCTGTTGAGAGAGTCGCACTGATCTCTTCAGCATTTTTGCCAATATGAAACATATAGCTTGCAGCCCTTAACATGTTCTTACCCAGCAACTCACAGTTATTCTTCAAAGTATTGGCCGACTGATCCGACAACCTCTTCTCATCATTGGGAGTGTAAACCAACTCCACAAATTTCTCCCGCAGTTTCCGAGCCCAAACGGTCTCTTCCTCGGGGTCAGATATATCAAACCACAGGTTTTTCCTCTCAGCAGACTTCAATGGCTTCAGCAGTTCAACAGCTTTGCCCTTGCCCTTGTCTATTCTAGCCCTTTTAGACAACGGCACTCGGTCTTCTTCTTCCTCCTCCTCTTCTACTTGAACAAGAGGAATTCCAGTAGCTACCTCGACCACACGAGCGGATGGTGCTCGGACATCCTGTACAACTTCAGCTTCAGATGGCGGCACCGAGGCCATTGTCACAGACTGAGTGGCCTCCGAGGAAGCGGCTCCACTCGGAGACCCGGCCGCTTCACCCGCCCTAGTCCTACCAAGCTCCCTCATACGAGCAGCAGCTTTGTTCTCTTTTGCCATTCTGACTGCAAAAAGGAAATCCAAAAGCACGGTTAAAAATATATATATATATATATATATATATATATATATTATTACCAAGCTCGGCCTTCACAAGCTCTTGTGGAAAAATAACAATGTTCCTAATATCAACTTGGCCATTTTCTCTAAGGTACTTATAAAAGGTATCACAAGTATGCCTGTCGGCATCCGTCAGCTCTTTGTCATAATGATACTGGTAAAGCTTTGGGTGTCTGTTGAAAAAATCAGGCGACCACGATAGAGGGAACCTAGGTTGACCATCCTCCATAAACCAACAGGCTCCCTCTCCGACGAACTGATACTTGAAAAATAATGGTTTAAAAGTTTTCCACGAATCGGTGAACTTGGCGAAAAGGGCATGATCATTGCGTGCCTTCAACGACACCCAAAACCTCTTGGTCGACCCCTTCTCAAAGATGTTTATTTATGGTATATTCAACCATAGAAACTCTCGGAGCGAGCACGTCAGCCTACGAGCCTCACAAAATTTTTGAAACGCCCGAACAAACCCCCAACCACTAGGATGTAGTTGGGTGGGGGCCAAGCGTAGCCGCCGCAGTAGAGCTATCTCCAAATTTGAAAAGGGCATCTTAACGCCCAGTCTTATCACGACCTCTTCATACATAAAAAACTCCCTGCGGTTCTCTTCAATTACTGTGCACACCCGGTCATTAACTGACGGAGCACTAATTGTATAAGATGTTCCAGCCTCATCCGTTGGGCATGGGAGCACGTGAGCTCGGATATGGCTCAGGTTGCTGTTGATTAAGGCCGACTTTGTACCGAGTACCTCCAAATCAACCCAATCATATGCTCCAGCGTTTGGTGGCAAAATAAATTCATGAGGATGTGAGATGCACCAACGAACCATACCTGGGGAAACGGAAGACTCGGCGTCAGAATCTATAAAATTAAAATCTTTAGACACCCTAACCCTAGGCCTATTTGTCCTATAGCCGAGCCTACTACACCTTCCCCTAACCTTTATGGTTTTTCCCCAAAAGGGGCTTTCCCTAGGGCGGTTCGAGGTGGAGCGTTTTGAGGTGCGAGACGCTACTTGCGCCCGCTCCTCAGCCGCACGATACACTAACTTTCTACTCTCTTCCTCCCTGGAATTCTGGGGAAAATCCACCGCTAACGGTGTCTCCACTGTTGGATCCGCCATGCGATGGCGGAAGGGTGAGGGTAGGAAATCTAGTATCTCCAAGTCAGAAGAGGATGATGATGATGAAGAAGAAGAAGAAGAATCTTCAATATCACTCAAACTCAAAACTTTAGACCACTTCTCATACCATGACCATTTGCTATTCATGATTAAAAAAGAAATCCAGAAAAGAAACCCAGAAAAGAAACCCAACAGAAAACACAAAACCCTACGAAAACTAGGAAACCAGAACCTAAGAGCTTGAAAGAGAACATTTCATTAGAGAAGTCAAAATACCTGCGATTGAAGGAAGACTGGCATGAACTAGTTGATGCAGCGAAGGAGGAGCAAAAGAGGAAACGGCGTGAGTGCAATGGAGAAGACTCTGAGTCCAAGAAAGGAGAATCGCAGGGAAGGGAATGAGAAGTCAGAAGTGAAGAGTTTGGATGAAAGTGAGAAAGGGAAAACTGAAAGGACAGTTGAAGTTCAAAAGGGAACTTCCCTCCCCCCCCCCCCCCACGATTTTGAGTAATTGGGCTTGGAAGCAAAAGGCCCAATTTTGCATTGAGCCACGAAAAGCGAAACGTGGCGCGTAATCACTGGAAAGGATATTTAAAAAACCCAAAAGCCAACATGCGTAATAATGGCGTATCTGACACAAGCAGCACGTGTCAACAGAAGGGCACTCAAACGTCCTGTCGAACAGACGAAGGGGCAGCGAGGCACATTGAGTTATCCAAAGGTGATTACCTCATTCCGACTGTAACACTCGGCCCCTCTAACCTCAATTTCAAAGAACTTTCAGCTCGGCTCAACACTCAAAAAGTCTTACCGAGCTAGGGGGCTTATGTGGTAGACCGACCCTCGGTCCTACCCTTACAATACTCGGCCGACCAGATTGATCTATCTGTCAGGTCACGCCTGTCCAGGCCGAGCGCTTGTTCTAGGACCCACCCTAGCGACCTTGGACCGACCACGGGGACCTCACCCTTAAGGATCCGAGCTAGGGTACGTGAGCCTAACTCGCCACAGGGATAAGGACTCCTAGCACAGGATAAGAATGAATGACTCATCCCTTATCCTAAATGGGACACGTTAGCTGCCTTGCTGGACCTCCGTACAGGCCCACAAGGTACAATGCCACCCCTATAAATAGTTGTCTCCAGCAAGGGGCTCAGGTACGTTCTCTCACTCCCTAATCGCACATTTGCACACACCAGTGATTAGGGAAACCCTAGTTGTCCCAACTGGACATCTAGCATACCTAATAAATCATACAGTAACACCAGATCATCCTCTAACTCTCAGGTCCCTCCATACCTTTGATCTAGGGGTACACCTTGTACACAGTGTCCTAGACACTACAGATTTCAAATTCAAAATTCAAATATTTTCAAATATTTTTATAAGAAAGTTTTTTTTTCTATTTTTCAATCTTAATTCTTTGATCACATTTTTGAAATCATGTTGTCACGTTTTCTTCTTCTTCTCCATAATCTCTGAGTGTGTGGCCTATGCTATAGTGAAACCTTTATCCATAGCCATTAGAGCTTTATTGTTGTATTCGTGTTGATTAGACCACACATTTGTTAGAAAGCCAAATTGTTGTATCCGCACTATTAAGAGTGCACTATAGTTGTTGTACCAATCATCATATCCATAATCATTATTGTTGTAAAGGGGTGTGTGACCCTTAGTTGATAGGGAGTGAATCTCCTAGTTGGACGTGTGGAACGTTCCTGTTGTTTAGGGTGAGAAACCCTTGAGTACTTGGGTAGTGGCTAGACGAACGGTGGGACACCTAGTAGTTAGGCTATCCTAGTTGTGTTGAGGCCCCTAGCGAAAGGAGGTTCTGTTGATGTGCCAGCAAGTGGACTGGGTCAACGAGTAATACAGATAGTAAGTGAGTATCGTTCCACTCGGGGATTGCAAATTGTTTTCTAATAACTTTTCACCAATTCGTAATTATTAATGCAACTTGTTATTGAATTTTAGAAGGAGAAGGAGAATTTAAATAATAAAAAATAAAAAGATTGAGGAGATAAGATGTATAGAAAGCAATAGAAAAAGGTTAGGAACTTGGTTTCGTTGTATGATTCACTTATTTAACTATAATTTAGATTTTCCTTTAATTCATGGACAATTCCTCTCAAATAGCAATAATTAGATCTCTCTAACATTACCCTTTACTTTCTAAATGCTTAATCCTTGATCTCTCAACAAATTACAGCAATGAAAATAATCTATTCAGCACAAGGGAATTACCAAGTCAATAATCATTTAATCATATCTCTATAACTAAACTGATTATACCGTTAATTTCAAGGCCTATTCAAAATTAACTTTCGTTATGAATTAAGAAATCCAAAACATAAAGTGATCAGTTTTACGTATGCAATAAAAACACAATTAACGCATGAATTAAAACAGGAAAATACTAAATCATAAATTAAAATAAGTTACACCATCCAATTTACACCATGTTCCTAACAAGAGGTTTTAGTTACACATATAGAAATAAAGAAAACAGAAGCAAAGAGAAAACCTCATATCATAGACAATACAGGTTACTCTCCAAGAGACCTTCAATCGTCACGCAGATCTCACTTGTAGTGATGATCTCCAATCTTTGTGTCTTGCCTCCTTGCTCTCAATATATGTTGCTAACCTCTCTCTCTAATCCTAATTGAATTCTATGATCTCAAAACCTACAAAAGCTATTTACAAATCCTCTATTTAAAGAGTAAAACAAATCCTAAAATAAATCTTAATTAAATCTAGTAGATAAGGTCCATGTTTATCTTCTAATTTCTGACCAAATCTAAGATATGACGCCAAATTAGACTTCTCTTCTTCTACTTTGTTCAGAATCTGGTCAAATTGGGCCTCAGCAGATACACGCGCCCCAGGCGCACGCGACCTCGCGCCCCAGGCGTGCAGGTCTGATAATTGTTCTTTTCCACACAGGCGCGCCTCAGGCGCCCACGGTCTCGCACCCCAGGCGCGTGAGACCAACTCCGGCTTCGTTTCGCTGCGTTCTTTTTCCATTTGCAAGATCTTTTCGTCCTCTTTTCAGGTCCATAAATATTTTCTTAATTTGAGCTCCAAAAAGTACATGAAACACTAACAAACGGATCAAAACGTTCAAAGGACCCTAAACTACTAAAAATAATTAAAATCTACTAAAAAGTCCTAAATTTGCTAGAGAAACAAGCCAAATACATAGTAAAAGGGAGTCCAAATAATGCTCAAATCACTATATATTGGACCTAAATCAGGTTCCTAGTAGTAGCTTGCGGGGCGCTCTGGTTGTATTCGGGGACGCGGGGGCGTCTTTGGATTATTGACAGAAAAGCTCAAGCGGGTCGCTTGGGGACTGGATGTAGGCTTTTTTGCCGAACTAGGATAAAATCTCTGGTGCACAATCTTCTATCCCTTATCTCTTTTATTTTCGTTGTTATTGTTGTTCTTGCTCTTCGTTGTTATATATTCGTTTTGCAACAAAACAACTAATTTCATAATAATCTATTTTAAATGAATTTAAATTAATAAGCGCGTAGCGGTATTTGTTGTTATTAATTTATCTGTGTTCCGCGCATATTAGTTATTATTATTATTATTATTATTATTAAAGCTTCCGCGAAATCGTTTTTATTCAATATATTAGTTTTCCGCTGCAAGATTTATTTAATTTTATTGAAAACGATTTGAAACCAACATATGACAATATTTTCGTAAACACCCAATTCACCCCCCCTCCCCCCTCTTGGGTGACGGCTGCCAATCCTAACAATAATGCAAATCTCCTGGCTTCAATTTCAGACGATCGAATAATTCAGTGAACATGATATCAGATGAGCTACCTTGGTCCACCATCATGCGACAAACACGGAACCTGTCAATAATTCCTATTACCACTAATGGGTCATTGATCGAGGTCGTACCCGATCAAATAAAAGGGGTTTAATTCTGTAGTACTAGGAAGATGATCCTAGGTCGTTTCCCAGTGAATATCGGTTTAGGCAAAGTATCAAACACGTAGTGTGCAGTAAAATGGGGGTTTTTGTATGTATCAGATGTGAAGAACAAAACACAAAACAGAATATTAAAACTAAGAAAATCAGAAACAGAAGCGGGCAAACCCCTTTGGCTACGTACACTACTCAATCCTGGCTCACTAAAGATCGATTCCTCTCCTCACCTCTGTCCAAATTGTGACAACCAAATACTAAGCAAAAATTTAGTTATCACTCCAAACCCTAACTTCTAATTAAGCATCAGAAACCAGAATTGGAGTTTTTACGAGTTAATACAAATTAAGCATTTACATTCATGTATTATCTCTACGAAATGGAATTAAACAAACCACTACACATTGATAAACATGAAAACAGAGGAGAGAAAACAAAATTGCATTAATAACAAGAGCTCAAGAGTAGATAATACAATCCCAAAGAGATTAACCCTTGAAGTCTAGCCTTCCATGGCCATAAATGAAGAAAAACGAGTATAAATAGGGAAGAACAAAATCCTAGAAGCCACCACCACTTGGGAGAGCCAAGAGAGAAGTTCTAACCTAGAGAGAGAGTGAAAAATCTGAAATGGGATAGTGGTGCTAGGTTTGGACGAATTTCCCCTTCTTTTACCATGAAAATGGGCCTAAAACATGGGCCCAAGTCCTAAGAACACTATTATGAAAATTACAACTAAAAAGGGATCTAAATGTAAATTAAAATCTTCACTTCAATACTTCAATCTTCATTTCCAAAATTCCCAAAGTGTCCTTGTGTCAATTATGACCTGAAAATAGAAATAGAATTAATTAGGCTAAATAATCCCAAATTAAACAATATTCGGAATATTAGTCCATAAACTCTAAATCACTAAATCAAGCTAAACAATGTTAAATGGGCAACAAGTATCAATAATAGGAGTAAAATAATGCAAGGAATAATGGGAAATAAAATGCTCATCAGTCGTTATGATGAGGAATCACTCCCTCTAAGTCAGCTCCAGTAAACATGATCGGAGGGTGTGAATCCTTCTGCCTGCCTGTCTGATACAGAGACCGTCATCGTTGCTAACTTTAACTGTTTTTTCTGAGACGTTATAGATTCTCCCTCTACTGTTAAACCACCTGCAATGGTACTGATTAACTCCAGATCTTCATTATCAACTTTACCACCACCTTCCTTTTTTACTAGAGAGTTCCTGGTTGGAGCACGTTTAGGGGTTCTACTCCTTCTTGTAGGTGTTTGGGTCCTCCTTTTCGGTGGACTTCTTGTTCTCCTCCTGACTGGACTTCTTGTCCTTCCCCTTATTGGACTCTTGGTCTTCCTCGTGGGGGTGCGCTCATTGGGACCTCCTCTGAAAGACCGTGTATTGGTTCAGCCTTCCTCTTCTTACCAGCATTTCTACGACATCTTTAAGTTGAACGCACTCAACATCAGTGTGCCCATAGCTGCCATGCCAACTACACCTTTTATGCTGATTTTCCTTCGTCGGGGGTCTCCTTAATGATGGTGGTCGGTCTACTTCCATCAATTCTGCATTCATAATATCACGAAGGATTTGTGATCTAGAAGTATTTAAAGGAGTGTAATGGTCATATTTACCTTCTGGTTTTTTTGCCCCAGAATCATGCATGTTATTCCTATCTCCTTTACCAGAAACCCTTATTGAGGAAAGCCTCTTTCTTCTTCCCGGAAGTCTCTGTGGCAAAATTGTTCTGTGCTTTCTGGTATTCCTCTAAGTTGATGTATTTTTCTGCTCTTTCCATGACTTCGTCCATAGTTTTGATCTTGTGCATCACCAAGTGGTCTGTGAAGTCCCTTGGTCTCAGAGCGCACATCAAGAGATGTAGAGCTACAGAAGCCTCTATATCACTAATAGACAAATATTAAGTGTTAAAACGAGTAAGGAAATCTCTCAATGACTCCCCTTTTTCCTGCTTAATTTGGGATAAGTGATGCTCGGACTTTGGTTGTGCCTTGCTTGTCATGAAATGCCCCAGGAATTTGGCAGCCAGACCCTTCCATCCTGTGACTGAATCAGGTTCCAATTTTGAATACCAACGCAAAGCCACTTTTTTCAGAGTCAAAGGGAAGGTGCGACACTTATACGCATCCTTAGCCCCTTGACACGACATCGCAACCAGAAAACTGTCGATATGTTCCTGTGGGTCTGAATTCCTGAAGTAAGGATCTACATTGGCTGGAACTTCGAGATTCTCAGGCATGGGGAAGGCCATTATGCTTTCATAAAACGGGTGGTCTTTTTCTTCAGGCTCTCCCACCTGTAACACCCTATAATTAATTACCCTTAACTCCCAATTTTTGAAAATGTGGACTTAAAAATTCCTTTTTAAGATAATAAAATCACCCATCAAACGGACGGAGTTTTGTTTGTTTTTCGGACTTTTCCAAAGTTTAACCTGTGAATAACATCATCAAATATATAACCAGTAGCCAGCAGGGCTTCATCTCATACATGCATCATATAAAAGCCCCATGGGCGCAAAATATAACAATCTGTACCAGCTTTCACAGTAGTAGCGGAATATATACTAAGTACAACTAGCATGATACTCAGCAAAACAACTATGCCACAGGTAATATCCTAAGCCTCTCCCAAAATGTATATACATTATAACTACATCAAAAGAATAAAGAGGATTAGGCCCAATAAAACCCTAATCCCAATAATAACCCTACTCTCCCTGTGAGGGAGAGCACTCCTGCTCGGCAGGGGGCTGTGCTAGCTCAAGCTCCGAACCTGAAAAATGTTAAGGGAGTGAGCATTGCACATGAAATAGAGATGCAGTTTCCAAATAGACATATCGACCCACTAGGCCAAGCACAATAATCATATAGTTCACACATTTCACATTATCACATTTCATGCATTTAATCATTCAAAGATATTCCTTTTTACCAATTTCAATTCCATTTACATCTTTTTCCTTTTCAAATCTCATTACACTATTCATTTCCCTTGTCATTTTCCCCTTTCATTTTTCATTTTCATTTTCTATTATGTGTAACCTCAAGGCAGAGATCTACACGATTCAGCGTATGCAACCGCAGGTCAGAGATATGCATACACACCACATTAGTTTGCAATGTATGCAACCACAGGTCAGATGATCTGCATACACGCCACAATTTATTTACGATGTA
This sequence comes from Crotalaria pallida, assembly GCA_037953625.1. Taxonomy (NCBI): domain Eukaryota; kingdom Viridiplantae; phylum Streptophyta; class Magnoliopsida; order Fabales; family Fabaceae; genus Crotalaria; species Crotalaria pallida. The sequence goes on from CM075653.1 coordinate 35,672,966, forward strand.
TGCAACCACAGGTCAGATGATCTGCATACACCCACAATTTATTTTACAATGTATGCAACCACAGGTCAGATGATCTGCATACACCCACAATTTATTTACAATGTATGCAACCACAGGTCAGATGATCTACATACATCTTTAGCCCCTTTTTCCTTCAACTTTTACCATTCATTTACTCTTTTTATAATTAATAACCGACTGCACAATAAAAATTTCCATACACTTTCACATGTCATAAAAGTTCATTAGTAACATTTAAGACACATTCACACATAACATTTATGATACATAGCCCATTCTCAACAATTAATTTGAGTTCCAATATTATTTTATTATACACAATCCCATTAATATTCTTATTTCTACCCTAGGGTCCTCTAACTAATCTCCTAATTCAACTAACTCCTAACAAATCAATATAACTAATTGGATACCCATCCCTATGACAAGCCAACACCCACCCCCTTACCTCAAACACTTAAGGATAAGGAGATTCCAAGTGCCCTATGCTTGAGTTTGTCCACCAAAGAGCTCAAAATCCACAAGGGGATGATAGAACCTATTACAATGCCACAAAGGAAAGATTTATCATATGGTGCCATGATTTCAAGCCCATGATTTAAGAAAAATGAAGATTCAATGTCTTAGAATTGAAACCCTAAATGAAAGGGAAGAGAGAGAGAACTCGAAATAGGAAGAGGGGAGGAAATCTAGAGCTTAATTACTTACTTGGAACTAAGAAGGAAGAGATTTGATGGTGGAATGGATTGCACAACTTGAGCCTTGATTGAGTTGAAAAGAAACCAAGAAGGATGGATAGAGAAGGGGTTCGAATGGAAGGAGGGAGTACAAGAATATTTCTAACTCATTATGTTTAGCTTGATGATGGTAATATTAAGCTTGTTCAAGGATTTGGTGGAAGGGAAATGGTGTTGATAGTGTGGGCGCCCTAGAGAGAGAGAGTTGGATATGGATGATGAAGAAGAAGGTTGGTGTTGATGTTGTGTGAAGTGCTTTTCTTTATTTTCCATTTCATGTATATCAACCCATGGCATGGGGCTGGCCAAGACGTGTGGTGGGAAAAGTTCCTTGGAGAGAAAGCCCAATTTTTGTGGCTGAAAACGCACCAGCTCACCGCGCGCGCTTGAGCGCGGTTTTTGGCGCTTGAGCGCGAAACAGGCACCAGTTCTTCATCTGGTGCATGGCGCTGGGAAGGTGGTGCACGGTTTGGGCTTTTGGCGCACCATTTTCAAATCTGGTGCGCTGGAGGTGTGCCTGGCGCATGGATAGCACGCCTGCGCGAAAATCTGACTGTCCAAGCCAACAAAAATTCAATGCTCGCGCCCGAGTGCGGCCCTGTCGCGCTTAAGCGCGTGTCTAATGACTTGGAACAATCAAACTTCAAACTGCTATATCTTTTTCGTTACCCGTCGGATCTTGCCCAAATTTTGCAACACGCTTACTAAGATCCCAATCTTTATATCCAACGGTGGAATTTGCATTTGGAGCTATAGATATTTTATTTCAATTTTTCTAATTAGAGGTGATACTTAAGGCCTAAACTCATTCTACTAACCCACCTTCTAACTTAATATTCACATACCCTTCATACTAATATCAATTCTTTGACTAATTATATTTAGGATTTAAATTGAGGATGTTACAATCCTCTCCCACTTACCAGAATTTCGTCCTCGAAATTCGACTCTGGAAGAAAACAGTTGTGGATGAGACTCCTTCATCTTGCTCTCCAATTCCCAAGTGGCTTCTTCCACGTTGTTTCTATTCCAGATCACCTTCGCCAGTGGGATTTCCTTGCCCTTGAGTTGCTTTATCTGCCTGTCCTCGATTCTGATTGGAAGAACCTCAAAAGTAAGATTCTCCTTCAAGGGCAAATCATCAGCTGCTACCACATGAGAGGGATCATGAATGTATTTCCGGAGCTGCGAGACGTGAAATACACTATGAAGCCTAGACAAATGTGGAGGCAAAGCAATCCTGTACGCCAAATGTCCAACTCTTTCCAGAATCTCATAAGGTCCAACAAACCTCGGAGTCAGCTTCTTTGACTTGATTGCCCGACCAATGCCAGTGGTAGGGGACACCCTCAAAAATACATGATCACCCACATCAAACTCTAGGGGTCTCCTACGCTTATCTGTATAGCTCTTTTGCCGATCCTGAGAAGTTTTCATCTTATCCTTAATCATCGCGATCTTCTCAGTGGTTTCTTGCACCAACTCTGGCCCAGTCAACAGATTTTCACCGACCTGGAACCAATAGAGAGGCGTTCTACACTTTCTGCCATAAAGTGCCTCAAACGGTGCCATACCAATGCTAGAGTGAAAGCTGTTGTTGTAAGTAAACTTCATTAATGGTAACAACTGCTCCCAACTACCAGCCTGCTCTAGAACACAAGCCCTCAACAGATCCTTCAGGGTCTGAATAGTACGCTCAGACTGCCCATCTGTTTGAGGATGGTAGGCTATACTAAACCTCAACTTAGTACCCAAGGTCTACTGAAGACTCTGCCAAAATCTAGATAGAAATCGTGGATCTCGATCAGATACTATACTAGAGGGCACACCATGAAGCTTCACTATGTCCCGGATATACAACTGTGTCAACTTCTCCAGTGTGTACTTCTTGTGGATCGGGATAAAGTGAGCACACTTTGTTAAACGGTCTACAACAACCCACACAGCATCACAATCTGCAGCAGTTCTAGGTAGACCTGTCACAAAGTCCATGGCAATGCTATCCCATTTCCATTCAGGAATGTCAAGTGATCGCAACGGACCACCTGGCTTTTGATGCTCAATCTTCACCTTCTGACAAGTCAAGCAATGAGACACATGTTCGGCCACATCGGACTTCAATCCTGGCCACCAATAGATCTTCTTCAAATCCTGATACATCTTTGTTGTACCGGGATGGAAACTCATTTTTGATTGATGAGCTTCCCACAATATGTCTCTTCTAACCTCGAAATCCATTGGAACACATATTCTACCCCTAAACCTGATGACTCCATCTACACCCTTGATGAATTCCGGTTACTCTTTACTTGCTGCTACTTCCAACAACTTCTGGAGTTCTTCATCATCTGCCTGCTTTCCCTTAATCAAGTCCATTAACTCACTAGTGACCTGCAACATTTCCAGAACAATACTTTTCTCTTTCACCAGCATGTTCAAGTTGAGATCACTAAACTCCTGAATCAGCTGCATCTCTTTCACCATCAAGTTGCTAATATGAAGGGTTTTGCGACTCAATGCATCAGCTACCACATTAGCTTTACCAGGATGATACTGAAGATGGAAATCATAGTCTTTCAAGAATTCCATCCATCTCCTCTGTATCATATTCAACTCCTTCCGATCGAAGAGATAACGGAGACTCTTGTGGTCACTGAACACCTCAAACTTCGTGCCATACAAGTAGTGTCTCCAAATTTTCAGTGCAAATACCACAACTGCTAATTCCAAATCATGAGTCGGATAATTCTGCTCATGCTGTCGCAACTGTCTAGACGCATAAGCCACAACCTTGCCTTGCTGCATAAGTACACAACCTAAGCCTTGCTTTGAAGCGTCACAATACACATCGAAGGGTTGGGTTGGATCCGGTACGGAGAGCTCGTCAATCTCTTCTTCAGCTCTAAGAAACTGCTCTCACACAGCTGGGACCATTGATAAGGAACATCCTTCTTGGTCAACATTGTCAATGGAAGAGCCAATTTGGAGAAACCTCCAATGAATCTCCGATAGTAACCTACCAATCCTAGGAAGCTTCTGATTTCTGTAACTGATGTGGGCCTCTCCCACTTTAACACGGCTTCCACCTTAGAGGGATCCACAGCAACTCCCTGTGCAGAAATCACATGTCCCAGAAAATGGACTTCATCCAACCAAAAACTACATTTAGAAAGCCTGGCATACAACTGCTTCTCTTTAAGGATTTGCAACACAATCCTCAAATGCTCCTCATGCGCATTTGGACTCCTAGAATAAATCAAGATGTCATCAATAAACACAATGACAAAAGAATCCAAATATGGCATGAAGATCCTATTCATGTAATCCATGAATATTGCAGGAGCGTTGGTCAATCCAAAAGGCATCACCACATACTCAAAGTGCCCATAACGCATCCTGAAAGCAGTTTTTGGAATGTCCTCTTCACGAATACGGATCTGATGGTATCCCGATCGGAGGTCAATCTTAGAGAACACTGATGCACCCCTCAACTGATCCAACAAATCATCAATGCGAGGGAGCGGATACTTGTTCTTTACTATCACTGCATTCAACTGCCTGTAATCGGTGCACATCCGGAGGCTACCATATTTCTTCTTGACAAAAAGAATGGGAGCACCCCAGGGTGATACACTTGGCCTGATGAGTTTCTTTGCTAACAGCTCCTCCAATTGCTTCTTTAATTCTTCCAATTCAGGAGGCGCCATTCGATATGGTGCCATAGAAATAGGGCCAGTACCAGGTTTCTAGTCGATACTGAACTCCACTACTCGCCTTGGAGGCAATCCGGGAATCTCCTTAGAAAAGACTTCCGGAAACTCACAGACTACTTTAATTTGACTTACATCAGATACTTCATCAACCTCTATGGCAAATAGAGAAGAATCACTAAAGATGACTGCTTTCTTATGACAGTCAATTAGAACATGATGCTGAGACAACCAATCCATACCCAGAATAACATCTAATCTAGTCAGAGGCAGACAAATGAGATTGACTTTGAATTCCCTCTCCAAAACTCGGAGTGGACAATCCAAACACATCTGAGAAGTGACTACTGAAGAATTTGTGGGAGTAGAAACTGACAATTTATAAGGCATATCAATAGTGGACAACCCTAGTCTCTTCATGCAGTCAATAGAAATGAATGAATGGGATGCACCACAATCAAACAAAACACCACAAGAAATGCCATTAACATGACAGGTACCTCTGATCAGCTCATCCCCATCTGTCACTTCTTCCCCATCCAGTGTATAAACTTTACCTTTCAACAATGGCTGACTCCCACCTGCCTTTGGATTTCTGGCTCCATTGCCTTCCTTCTTTATCATGCTTTTCGGGCAATGTGAAGCATAGTGTCCTGGCTGCCCGCAATGGAAGCAAAGTCCTTCTATTCGAGACCGATACCAACACTCCCCCTTGTGTTGCCTCCCACAGTGCTGGCAAGTCGGGGCAGGACCAATAGGGAATGCTGCTTGGCCTACCTAATCTGCTCCCCTGGGATTCCCATATGGGCCTGCTCGCTGTATCGGGCCTTTGCCCCTGATTGGGCCTGCCCGCTGTACTGCTTTTCTATTCTCCTCCGCCTTCTCTTGCTTAAGGGCATTTTCAAATGCACTAGTCATATTCACTAACTGAGCCAAATTTGAAATGCCCTGATAAGTGAATATGGTTCTGATCTTAGCATTCAACCCCGCTTCAAATTTAATACACTTTGTCCGTTCATCAGCATCTCTGTAACCTCCGGAGTATCGGATCAAATCCTCAAACTGGGCTGCATATTCTCAGACACTCATTGTTCCCTGCTCCAACTTCAAGAAGGCCAGCTCCTTCTCCCTCCTAACTTCTTCCAGAAAGTACTTGTTTAGAAATCAGATCTTAAGAAGATCCCAAGTGATCACTTCATTACTAGCTTCCAGACTACACCTCTGATGTTCCCACCAGTGTTCTGCCTCACTTGACAGGACATACTCCACCAATCTGACATACTGATCTGTTGGTGGTTGCAGCGAACGAAGGATCTTCTCCATTTCCTGGAGCCATTTCTAAGCCCCATCTGGATTAAATCCCCCTTCGAATCGAGGTGGATCGTTCTTCCTGAACCTCGACATCCAATCCACAGCAGCAGGAACTGGTGGAGGATTGATTGTTGTTGCTGATGCTGTTGCCGCTGCTGCAATGTTATCAGCTTGGTTCTGTTGCATCTGTGTCATAGCTGCTGCATGATCCTGTTGTATCTGGGCTTGGGTCTGCTGCACTTGCACCAAGTTCTAAAGTATAGCTGCCATTCTATCATTATCACCTCGACGCCCAGCCATACTTCTAAGTCATGGAGGATACAATAATTAAGAATTTAGTACTAAGTAAGCATATAAACTTCCTAGTCTTGAACTTCGACTCTTAGCTACACAATTCAGTTACTCTCTTGGTGAGTAACCATTGGAGATGTGAGTCCACACTCCAAAGGCCGAGGGAAACTGCTCTGATACCATAAATGTAACACCCTATAATTGTAGGATTCTCATGTTTTGATGCTAACAATCTCTCTCCAAGCAACAACATTGGCAACAAGCAAGCTACACCACATGAAGATTAGAATTAGGATTTTTATTAATTCTATTTCAATGTAATCTTTATTTTATGCAATGCATCTCATTGGTGTGGGTAGCTTAGGTGATTTTAAGAATATTTAAATAATGTTTGATTAAGAGTGAAGATACTTTAAATCTTGATTAAATAGCTTGTGAAAATCATTTTAGAAAAACTTTGTTTTTATTCAGATTCTGATCAGATTACTCGAGTAATGAGTATTGGTTCACTCGAGTAATTTATGTTCTGACAGGTTAATCGAGTAATGGTTTACACATCACTCGAGTAACTTAATCTGACATGTTTCACTCGAGTGACGTTGTTTGGTTTACTCGAGTAATTCAATCAGTGTTGGGAAAATTTTAAAAGGACTTAATTTTCTCTTTCATAATATATACTTTTATTCTTACAATTTTCTAATACACTTTGAAAAGTAATTCAAGAGCTATTTTACATCTTTCAAGAGCTATCAAGATTCAACAAAGAATTTTTCATTCTTCACTCTATTTTCTATCATTGTTCAAATATTCTTGAGATCATAGTTTTGTTCTTAGTGGTTGTTGAAGATTTGCAATTTGTGATTGCATCATTGAAGTTTCAACACAAGTGAAGAATCTCACAAGGAAGACTTTGAAGATCAAATCAAAGCAAGAAAAGAGGATTGGTTGGAAGCATCTTCAATCAATTAGCAAGGAAATCTAGAATACTCAAAAGGGGTAGATTAGATCAAAGTGTTTGGTACACACTTTGAGTTGGGTTTTAAGATAGGAGAACTAAGAATCTAGTTGCATCTTAAAACATTGTAAAATCTACATTTGAAGATTTCTAGTGAAGAATCTCTCTTGATTTAAGAGGGGACTGGAGTAGCTTTCAAGTGGGTGAAAGTGAACCAGGATAAATCCTTGTGTTTCTTTTATTTTCATTCCTTGTATTTCATTAATTCATTAACAATTGCATTTTTAGGTTAGAATTGGGGGTTTCTTAATTCTACTCAATTGATCTAAAATTGCATGTTAATATTACTTGAAATTGTTCATATTAATCATTCATAATTTGTTGAATCATCATAGCATTGTTATTCTTGAAGAACTCTATTGAAAACTAAGTTTTAAATTGAATTTTACCCAGTTTACTCGAGTAAAGTTCTTGTCACTCGAGTAATCTGCTTTCAGTTTATAAACATTACTCGAGTAGGTTTTCTGTTACTCGAGTGATTTAAAATTTGCTTTCGTAATACTTGAGTGATTTGCTGAATACTCGAGTGAAATTATTTTTGGTTGCGTATTACTCGAGTGAAGGCTTGAGTTACTCGAGTAATCTGAACTGAATTCTTAAGAAAATTTATTTTCATAAAACCATTCTCTTAGGTGAACGAAAAATCTATAATAAGGCTTCAATATTCTATTTCCCCCCCTCTAGACTATATTGAGCCGCTTGTTGGTTTCCAACAAGTGGTATCAGAGCTCGGACGAAAAATCCGAGCCTTAAAAAGCTTTTTCGAAAAGATCCTTTTTACTTGGAAACAATGGGCTCAATTTCAAATCCTTTTGGTGGTGAAGGAACTTCCATTAATCGTCCTCCACTATTTAGTGGTGAGGGTTACGCTTATTGGAAGGTCCGCATGAAAATTTTTATTCAAGCCATAGATATGGAAATTTGGAACGCCATAGAGAATGGACCTTTTGTTCCTCAAACGAAAGTAAATGATGTTGTTTCAATTAAACCTCAATCGAGTTGGGACAATGATGATAAGAAGAAAGTTGCATTTGATTTAAAAGCTAAAAATATCATCACGTCCGCTCTTTCTTATGATGAGTTCTTTCGAGTATCTCAATGTGTTGATGCTAAACAAATGTGGGACACATTACAAGTCACACATGAGGGCACTTCGGAGGTTAGAAGGGCTAGGATAAATACACTCATGCATGAATATGAACTCTTTCGTATGTTACCTAATGAAAACATAGGTGACATGCAAAAGCGGTTCACTCATATCATTAATCATCTTTCTGCACTTGGAAAAGTTATAACTAATGGTGAAGTTGTTAATAAGATTTTGAGATGTCTTAGCAGGGAATGGCAACCTAAGGTGACGGCCATTATGGAAGCTAGAGACGTGGATCAAATTGATTTAGCAACTCTGTTCGGAAAGCTTCAAGAGCATGAAATGGAGCTTGGACGGTTATCCATGAATGAAGATGCCGATAGAAAGAAAAAGGGGATTGCTCTTAAATCAACTTCAAAATCCCTTAAGGCACAAGAGGAAAATTCTCAAGTGGATGACTCGGACTCCGATATAGATGATGAGACCCTTGGCTTGCTAGTTAAAAAGCTTGGTAGATTCTTTAAGAGTAAGGGAAACTTTAATAAGAATAGTCAAAGAGATTCTAAGGATTCTCAACCAAGAAATAAGACTAACAAGGATCACATCAAGTGTCATGGGTGTGGAAAGCTTGGTCACTATCGATCAAAATGCCCAAATCATTCTAAGAAGTCGGAAGGTGACAACTCAAAGTTCAATTCATCTAAAGGAAAAAGGGCTTACATAGTATGGGATGAAGTGGAGAGTCAATCAACATCTAGCTCGTCGGATGATGAAGAACTTGCAAATCTATGTTTAATGACAAAGCTTGATGAAGAGGAATCTTCGAGCATTAAATCAAGTAAGAACGTCAATGAGGTAGATTATCTTTCCGATGCTAGCTCAAGTTCTAATTCTCCTTCATTCAATGAATTGTACAATGTGTATGTAGAGATGCATAAAGAGTTGAAGAAACTTGCTAAAATAAATGTTGAAAGAAAGAATTTCATAATGAAGCAACATGAAAAGATAATTGAACTTCAAAAAGATTTAGAAGAACTTAAGCTTCAAAATGAAACTCTTGAACTCATTTATGCAAACTCTACATGCAATTGTGAATTGAAATCAAATGAGACTCCATCTTGTGAAAATTGCAAGTCTTTAAAAAAAGAAGTTTTTAATTTGAATGATCGACTTGCAAGGCTCATGAAAGGAGATACTTCATTAGATCATTTGCTTTCAACTCAAAGGAACAATAGCAATAGATTCGGTCTTGGCTATACCAAACCTAAGAAATGCAATTATCGCAAAGTTGGTGGATTTTCAAAGAATAAGATTTCTAAAAACCCAACTTGCCATTATTGTGGAATCTTTGGGCATACCACGAATAAATGTAATATAAATAAATTTGGTATACCAAGCGGTGAATATATTTGGATTGTTAAGGGGACTTCTCCCCATGCTAACAACAAAGGACCCAAGACCACTTGGGTACCTAAGTCAACCAAATGATATTTTTTGTAGGTGTGTCTTCGAACCAAAGAGCGCAAATGGTATTTGGATAGTGGTTGTTCGAGACACATGACGGGAGACAAAACGCACTTCATGGAACTTACTCCAAAAAGTGATGGATTTGTGACATACGGCGACAACAACAAGGGCAAAATTCTAGGAGTCGGGAAGATCGGTAACGTATCTAATCTTGTCATAGAAAATGTCCTATACGTAGAAGGCTTAGAACACAACTTGCTTAGTATAAGCCAACTATGCGATATAGGAAATTATGTGACTTTTACTCCGGAATTATGTTTCATTAAGTCTTCTATAGATGATAGTGTTAAGTTTGTTGGTCGTCGCTCTAATAACACTTACTTAATTGATTTGGATGAGATAACTTCACTATTTTCAAAATGTTTCAAATCTTTTGATGATGAAATTCGTCTTTGGCATAGACGAATTGCTCATGTAAATGTGAATCAATTGAACAAACTTTTGCGAAAAGATTTAGTGATTGGTTTGCCTAAACTAAACTTTAAGCTTGATGGCATTTGTGACTCTTGTCAAAAGTGCAAGCAAGTTAAAAGTTCTTTTAAACCTAAAAATGTGATAAGCACAACAAAGCCTTTGGAGTTAATCCATATGGATTTGTTTGGCCCTTCACAAATTAAAAGTTTAGGTGGCAATTACTATGGATTTGTTTTAGTAGACGATTTTACTAGATTCACATGGACTTTATTTGTATCCGCAAAAAGTGAAGTTTATAAATGTTTTAAAAAGTTTGCCAAACTCATCCAAAATCAACTAAGTTTGAAAATTGTGTCTATTAGAAGTGATCACGGAGGTGAGTTTGAAAACACTAGGATTGATGCGTTTTGTGATAAGTTTGGTATTGATCATCAATTTTCGGCCCCTAGGACTCCGGAGCAAAACGGAGTTGTAGAAAGGAAAAATAGAATATTAGTGGAACTTGCTCGTACTATGTTGATAGAATCAAATGTTCCTAAATATTTTTGGGCTGATGCGGTAAGCACCGCTTGCTATGTGCTTAATAGGGTTCTTATTCATCCGCATTTAAATAAAACACCTTATGAACTTTTAAAAGGGCGAAAGCCAAATATCTCACATTTTCATGTTTTTGGGTGTAAGGTGTTTGTTTTAAATAACGGAAAGGAACCGGTCGGCAAGTTTGACTCTAAAGCCGACGAAGGCATATTCATAGGTTATTCAACTCATAGCAAAGCATATAGAGTCTACAATAAAAGAACATTAACCGTTGAGGAATCCGTGCATGTTGTATTTGATGAATCTTCGAAAGGAGATTGTGTTGTTTCTTGTGATGATAATATAGGTACATTTTTGGATCATGAAAATTCAACACCACAACAAATGGAAGAGAATCAAATTGAAGATAGAGAGGTGCAAGCACAAGATAAAGACTTAGCACAAGAGATTCAATCTCAATTACCAATAGCTTGGAAGTCCAACAAAAATCATCCGATTTCTAATATCTTAGGTGACTTTGCGAAGGGAGTGGTAACCCGACGCACTTTAAATAATTTTTGTTATTATGTTGCCTTTGTATCTCAAATAGAACCTAAGAATATCAAAGAGGCTCTTCAAGATGATCATTGGATTATGGCCATGCAAGAAGAATTAAATCAATTTGAAAGAAACCAAGTTTGGGAGCTTGTGCCAAAACCCGATGATCGTCCTGAAATTGGTACTCGGTGGGTCTATAGGAATAAGTTAGATGAATCGGGTATTATTGTTAGGAATAAAGCTAGGTTGGTAGCACAAGGTTATAGTCAAGAAGAAGGAATCGATTACGATGAGACATATGCTCCCGTTGCTAGATTAGAAGCTATTCGTATTCTTCTCGCTTTTGCTTCAATTATGAATTTTAAATTGTTTCAAATGGATGTTAAGAGCGCCTTTCTTAACGGATACATTCAAGAGGAAGTTTATGTGTCACAACCTCCCGGATTCGAGAATTTTGAGCATCCGGACTACGTTTTCAAACTGAAAAAGGCTTTGTACGGTTTGAAACAAGCTCCTAGAGCTTGGTACGACCGACTAAGCAATTTTTTATTACAAAAAGGTTTTAAACGAGGCACTGTTGACACTACACTTTTTATTGAACGTTCCGGTAAGGATATTTTATTGGTTCAAATATATGTTGACGATATTATATTTGGTGCTACTAACGATAACTTGTGTAAGAAGTTTTCAGAATTGATGCAAAGTGAATTCGAGATGTCGATGATGGGAGAGCTTACATTCTTTCTTGGCCTTCAAATAAAGCAGCTTAATGATGGCATTTATATTCATCAGAGTAAATATTGTAGAGAGCTTCTCAAACGTTTTGGAATGGATTCGTGCAAATCCGCTTCTACACCAATGAGCGTTGCATGCTACCTAGATCAAGATGAGGCTGGAAAAGCGGTAGAGGTAACGAAGTATCGTGGTATTATTGGTAGTTTGTTATACTTAACTGCATCTAGGCCTGATATCATGTTTAGTGTATGTATGTGTGCTCGTTTTCAAGCAAAACCGAAAGAGTCGCATCTAACTGCTGTCAAAAGAATAATGAAATACTTAAAGGGTACAACGAATACTGGACTTTATTATCCTAGGGATGCTTTTCTAAAACTTATAGGATATTCGGACTCTGACTTTGCCGGTTGTAAAGTTGAGCGAAAAAGTACAAGCGGAACATGCCATTTAATTGGTAATTCACTTGTATCGTGGTTTTCTAAAAAGCAAAATTGTGTAGCTTTATCAACCGCGGAGGCCGAATACATAGCTGCAGGTAGTTGTTGTGCTCAAATTTTATGGATGAAGCAACAATTATCTGACTTTGGTTTAAATTTGACAAATATCCCTATAAAGTGTGATAACACTTCGGCAATTAATTTGACTAAAAATCCAGTATTACACTCAAGGACAAAGCATATTGAAATTAGGCATCACTTTTTGAGAGATCATGTTCAAAAAGGTGATTGTGTTATTGAGTTTGTTCAAACTTCGGATCAATTAGCTGATATCTTTACAAAACCATTACCAAGGGACACATTTTATAAGATTCGAAGAGAACTTGGTATTTTTGATGAATTAACTATTAGCTAATTGTATTTGATGCTTTTTGTACTCACCTTCAAGCCTATTTCAATGTGACTTGTATTTTGAGTTGTTGTATCTTATTAAAGTGTTTCTTAATTTTTTTTTATATGTAGTTATGTGTGTATGTTTTCTATAATATGCTAATTGCTTTATTTGTATGTGTGTTACTTGCTACATGCTAAGTGTTTCTCTGTGTTTGTGCATGAAAAATGATTTTGCATGAAAAAAAAAAAAAAAAAATTGAAATTTTTGAAATTCTGGACAGTTCACTCGAGTAACAGAAATTTCACTCGAGTAATTTTAAAAACTCTTTCGTATTACTCGAGTAATTCTGTCTGTCACTCGATTAATTTTAAAATGACTTTCGTATCACTCGATTAAGTTCATCCATCACTCGAGTAAAATCTTTTTATCTTTCGGCATACTCGAGTAACATACTCTTTCACTCGAGTACTGCTCGAATCACTCGAGTAACGTATGAACATTACTCGAGTAACTTACGTGATTTTAAAAGCTGAACTGTTGAAATCTGCATCATTTTCACGACTTTTTCTCTCTCTTGTTCGTCTTTCTCTCTTCTCTCTCATACGGGTCTTCATCAAATCATCATCTTTCAGCCACAAAACTCACAAATCATACAAATTTCTTCCATATTTCATCATTATATCATCATTTCTACTCCTTTCATTCATCAATTTCACCAATTTTATCCAAAAATCCGAAAACCCCAAATCAAAACCCTAACCCCCAAAACCGAATTTGCTTTTTCTGAATCAATGGCTTCTTCCTCTCACTATCAACCTCCTCAAAAGAAAGCAAAGCAAGGAGCAGGTCGTAATGATACTTGGTTTTCTGGAATCAACCAAGATTTGCGGGAACCGGCATTTATCAATCGCTCTTTTGGTCTTACAAGGTATGTTAAGTTTGCTTGGTTGCATAAGGAGCAATTTCCGTTTGTAGAGGATTTAGAATTTCAGAATTTGAAGAGGTTTTTGGAATTTGAGACTCATTATTACCCTAGGCTTGTCAGACAATTTTATCAGAATTTTACTAAGCTAGATGGTGAGTATCAAACAATGGTTAGAGGACATCATTTTGTTATAAAGCCTGCGGATTTGACTATGATGTTTGGTTTAGAAAACAAGGGAACTTTTATTGGTGATACTGAATGTCTGGATTTGGATGTGGATACTAATAAGATTTATACTGATTTGTTGCGTACTGGTGAATCTTGGGGTGATAGGACTACTAGAACTGTATCACCTTTGCATGCTGTGGATAGGGTGCTAATGTACATTATCTCTTATTGTTTGATTCCGAAATGCAATCAAAATTATGCTCAATTGGAAGATGATGATCTTACTTTGTTTCATGGGATTAAAAAGAGATATGAGATGAATTGGAATAAAATGTTTTTAGCTCGTATGGAAGCTGCTGCTCAATCTCCTCCTACCCAATTCTTGCCATATCCTATGCATGTCACCAAGATCATGAGGTATTATCGTGTTCCAATTCCTGATGATGAGCCAGCTGAAAAGGAAAAGAAAAATAACTGGTGTCTTAATGATTCGCACATTAGTTATATGAAAATTGCTTGGCATAGGGACAGTCGCACTTGGTTATGGAAATCACAGATTAAGGAAATGGCTGAAGCTGCAAAGGCTGCAAGAGTTTCAGGTACTAGGAAAAGGAATTTACTTGGTGATAGGGCTGGTGCATCTTCTTCTGCTCCTCCTTCTTCTACTGATCCGATGGATACCGATCGTATTGAGGACTATATCGATTTGGATAATCTTGATACTTCATTTGATGCACAGGCTGCTCATGAGTCATTGGTTGAGCACATCAATGCTCAATTTACTCAGTTGGAGATGAGACAGGATGTGAAGAATATTGCCATGGAGCATCGTTTGATGGATTACATGTCTGGATTATTTTCTCACCATTTTCCTCCTCCTCCACCTGATTCCTAGACCTGTGGATGCTGATGATGTTTGCTGTTGATTTCTGTTGCATGTTTCATCTGCATATTTTCTGTTTATGTTTCTGTTTCATGTTTCTGACTCTGTTGCTACTATGACTTTAGGACCTTGTGTATGGTCTAGTTTGTTTAGTTTTCGTTTTGATTATCTGCTATGATTTGCTGCATAGTGTGATGCTCTGATACTCTGATTTATGGTGCTATATTCGTTGTTCGTTTATATTCGTTGTTTATATTCGTTGAGGCACTATTGTGGTTTATTTTGGTATTGTCTTTATTGTTATATATTTTATATACCATTGTGAACTACTTACCTTCAACTTTTGGCAAAGGACTTTTCTCAAAAATATTATCTTTTTAATGATGCCAAAAGGGGGAGAATATTTTGTTGATGTTGTTCTTGTAGGTTAAGTTTTATTATATTTTTCCTAGATGTTTTACATTTAGGGGGAGTATGTTAAAACTTAGTGCTTAATTTGAAAGGAGGTTTGTCATCATCAAAAAGGGGGAGTTTGTAGGATTCTCATGTTTTGATGCTAACAATCTCTCTCCAAGCAACAACATTGGCAACAAGCAAGCTACACCACATGAAGATTAGAATTAGGATTTTTATTAATTCTATTTCAATGTAATCTTTATTTTATGCAATGCATCTCATTGGTGTGGGTAGCTTAGGTGATTTTAAGAATATTTAAATAATGTTTGATTAAGAGTGAAGATACTTTAAATCTTGATTAAATAGCTTGTGAAAATCATTTTAGAAAAACTTTGTTTTTATTCAGATTCTGATCAGATTACTCGAGTAATGAGTATTGGTTCACTCGAGTAATTTATGTTCTGACAGGTTAATCGAGTAATGGTTTACACATCACTCGAGTAACTTAATCTAACATGTTTCACTCGAGTGACGTTGTTTGGTTTACTCGAGTAATTCAATCAGTGTTGGGAAAATTTTAAAAGGACTTAATTTTCTCTTTCATAATATATACTTTTATTCTTACAATTTTCTAATACACTTTGAAAAGTAATTCAAGAGCTATTTTACATCTTTCAAGAGCTATCAAGATTCAACAAAGAATTTTTCATTCTTCACTCTATTTTCTATCATTGTTCAAATATTCTTGAGATCATAGTTTTGTTCTTAGTGGTTGTTGAAGATTTGCAATTTGTGATTGCATCATTGAAGTTTCAACACAAGTGAAGAATCTCACAAGGAAGACTTTGAAGATCAAATCAAAGCAAGAAAAGAGGATTGGTTGGAAGCATCTTCAATCAATTAGCAAGGAAATCTAGAATACTCAAAAGGGGTAGATTAGATCAAAGTGTTTGGTACACACTTTGAGTTGGGTTTTAAGATAGGAGAACTAAGAATCTAGTTGCATCTTAAAACATTGTAAAATCTACATTTGAAGATTTCTAGTGAAGAATCTCTCTTGATTTAAGAGGGGACTGGAGTAGCTTTCAAGTGGGTGAAAGTGAACCAGGATAAATCCTTGTGTTTCTTTTATTTTCATTCCTTGTATTTCATTAATTCATTAACAATTGCATTTTTAGGTTAGAATTGGGGGTTTCTTAATTCTACTCAATTGATCTAAAATTGCATGTTAATATTACTTGAAATTGTTCATATTAATCATTCATAATTTGTTGAATCATCATAGCATTGTTATTCTTGAAGAACTCTATTGAAAACTAAGTTTTAAATTGAATTTTACCCAGTTTACTCGAGTAAAGTTCTTGTCACTCGAGTAATCTGCTTTCAGTTTATAAACATTACTCGAGTAGGTTTTCTGTTACTCGAGTGATTTAAAATTTGCTTTCGTAATACTTGAGTGATTTGCTGAATACTCGAGTGAAATTATTTTTGGTTGCGTATTACTCGAGTGAAGGCTTGAGTTACTCGAGTAATCTGAACTGAATTCTTAAGAAAATTTATTTTCATAAAACCATTCTCTTCGGTGAACGAAAAATCTATAATAAGGCTTCAATATTCTATTTCCCCCCCTCTAGACTATATTGAGCCGCTTGTTGGTTTCCAACAATAATTAATTACCCTTAACTCCAAATTTTTGAAAATGTGGACTTCAAAAATTCCTTTTTAAGATAATAAAATCACCCGTCAAACGGACGGAGTTTTGTTTGTTTTTCGGACTTTTCCAAAGTTTAACCTGTGAATAACATCATCAAATATATAACCAGTAGCCAGCAGGGCTTCATCTCATACATACATCATATAAAAGCCCCATGGGCGCAAAATATAACAACCTTTACCAACTTTCAGAGTATAAGCGGAATATATACTAAGTACAACTAGCATGATACTCAGCAAAACAACTATGCCGCAGGTAATATCCTAAGCCTCTCCCAAAATGTATATACATTATAACTACATCAAAAGAATAAAGAGGCTTAGGCCCAATAAAACCCTAATCCCAATAATAACCCTACTCTCCCTGTGAGGGAGAGCACTCCTGCTCGGCCGGGGGCTGTGCTAGCTCAAGCTCCGAACCTGAAAAATGTTAAGGGAGTGAGCATTGCACATGAAATAGAGATGCAGTTTCCAAATAGACATATCGACCCACTAGGCCAAGCACAATAATCATATAATTCACACATTTCACATTATCACATTTCATGCATTTAATCATTCAAAGATATTCCTTTTTACCAATTTCAATTCCATTTACATCTTTTCCCTTTTCAAATCTCATTACACTATTCATTTCCCTTGTCATTTTCCCCTTTCATTTTTCATTTTCATTTTCTATTATGTGTAACCTCAAGGCAGAGATCTACACGATTCAGCGTATGCAACCGCAGGTCAGAGATCTGCATACACACCACATTAGTTTGCAATGTATGCAACCACAGGTCAGATGATCTACATACACGCCACAATTTATTTACGATGTATGCAACCACAGGTCAGATGATCTGCATACACCCACAATTTATTTTACAATGTATGCAACCACAGGTCAGATGATCTGCATACACCCACAATTTATTTACAATGTATGCAACCATAGGTCAGATGATCTGCATACATCTTTAGCCCCTTTTTCCTTCAACTTTTACCATTCATTTACTCTTTTCATAATTAATAACCGATTGCACAATACAAATTTCCATACACTTTCACATGTCATAAAAGTTCATTAGTAACATTTAAGACACATTCACACATAACATTTATGATACATAGCCCATTCTCAACAATTAATTTGAGTTCCAATATTATTTTATTATGCACAATCCCATTAATATTCTTATTTCTACCCTAGGGTCTTCTAACTAATCTCCTAATTCAACTAACTCCTAACAAATCAATATAACTAATTGGATACCCATCCCTATGACAAGCCAACACCCACCCCCTTACCTCAAACACTTAAGGATAAGGAGATTCCAAGTTCCCTATGCTTGAGTTTGTCCACCAAAGAGCTCAAAATCCACAAGGGGATGATAGAACCTATTACAATGCCACAAAGGAAAGATTTATCATATGGTGCCATGATTTCAAGCCCATGATTTAAGAAAAATGAAGATTCAATGTCTTAGAATTGAAACCCTCCATGAAAGGGAAGAGAGAGAGAGAACTCGAAATAGGGAGAGGGGAGGAAATCTAGAGCTTGATTACTTACTTGGAACTAATAAGGAAGAGATTTGATGGTGGAATGGATTGCACAACTTGAGCCTTGATTGAGTTGAAAAGAAACCAAGGAGGGTGGATAGAGAAGGGGTTCGAATGGAAGGAGGGAGTACAAGAATATTTCTAACTCATTATGTTTAGCTTGATGATGGTAATATTAAGCTTGATAAGGATTTGGTGGAAGGGAAATGGTGTTGATAGTGTGGGTGCCCTAGAGAGAGAGAGTTAGATATGGATGGTGAAGAAGAAGGTTGGTCTTGATGTTGTGTGAAGTGCTTTTCTTTATTCTCCATTTCATGTATATCAACCCATGGCATGGGGCTGGCCAAGACGTGTGGTGGGAAAAGTTCCTTGGAGAGAAAGCCCAATTTTTGTGGCTGAAAATGCACCAGCTCACCGCGCGCGCTTGAGCGCGGTTTTTTGCGCTTGAGCGCGAAACAGGCACCAGTTCTTCATCTGGTGCATGGCGCTGGGAAGGTGGTGCACGGTTTGGGCTTTTTGCGCACCATTTTCAAATCTGGTGCGCCGGAGGCGCGCCTGGGCGCATGGATAGAACGCCTGCACGAAAATCTAACTGTCCCAGCCAACAAAAATTCAATGCTCGCGCCCAAACGCGGCCCTGTCGTGCTTAAGCGCGGGTCTGATGACTTGGAACAATCAAACTTCAAACTGCTATATGTAACACCCTAAATAATAATTACCCTTAATTACCCCAAAATTAGGATTTAAAATTTCTTTTAAAGAAAAGGAATATGATATTTGCCAAAATAATATTTCCTTCCAGTAATAACGAAAACATCAGAGTTAATAAAGCGGAAGACTTAAATGCATCAAATACATAAAGTATAAGTTTAGGTACATTCAGTTCGGTCATTTAAAGTACAATCAGTGTTTTAGCTCGGCCCAACTGGCCGAGACCCAATACAAAACAATGTTCTAGCTCGGCCAAACTGGCCGAGACCCATCCACCTATCTGACTCTAAGTAACTTACTCTCCCTGTGAGGGAGAGTGATCCTGCTCGGCCGGGGACTGCGTCTGCTCGGGCTCAGTACCTGAAAAATGGTAAGGAGGTAAGCATTACACAGAACTTAAATAAGCAGTTTCTAAAATGACATACCGAACTACCAAGCCACACACAAATAGTCAAATAGCAAATAAATCACAAGTAATCAAACCCATGTATCTCATGCTTATATCAACGTTTAGCTCGATTCGCATACCCACATGCTTGTCTAGCTCGGCTCACATCATAAACCAGAACGCATTACTAGCTATAACTCGGTTCATCCTCTCATGTCTCGGATTACCATCCCTATCTTGGGTCCATTACTCATTATTTCCCTTTTCACATAGTTTACAATCTTTTACTCTTCTCGGATGCATACACCCAGTGCATGTCTTACACCATTTAAGTCGGGTATTGAAGTGTCCATAACTGCGAGTACCACAATACTCGTCTTACAGCTGCGAGCACCACAATGCTCGGCTTACGCGATCAATGCACGCACCCAGTACGCGTCTGCTATGACCAGGAACACTACAGCCGATCATTCTATGGAGTAAGGAGTGTCCATAACTGTGAGTACCACAATACTCGTCTTACAGCTACGAGCACCACAATGCTCGGCTTACGCGATCAATGCACGCACCCAGTACGCGTCTGCTATGACCAGGAACACATCCCACAGATTCCGTTCTCGGAACCTTGTGTGGGTCATAACTGCGAGCACCACAATGCTCGTCTTACAGCCGCGAGCACCACAATGCTCGGCTTACGCGATCAATGCACGCACCCAGTACGCGTCTGCTATGACCCGACCACACAACCATTTCTCTTTAATTCCCCTTATCTTCTTAACCATTACTTTTAGTTCGGCCCACCTCAGTTCACCTCTTTAATTTAATCCTCTTTGCATCTACTCGGCTCAGCCCTTCACCCATTTCCGATTTCCATTATTCCTATTATCTATCTCATCTACCTATCTCATTATATAACTTATTAATTCGTCTTTTCGATCCACCCTGGTTACCATTCTTCTCATTCTCCATTCTCACCCTCTCTCGGCTCGGCCATAGATACAAATACCAAATATCAAAGCTCAACATTCATGCACAAAGTTCATAAACACTTATACAACATCCGCAATAGGAATAAAGCATTCGGCCAATCCATCATGTAAATACCAACATATAGCATATAACAATATTCCATATTCACCTAACATCCATGTCTCTAGTTCATTTATTAGTTCCCTTTACCCTTTTTACCTTTCCTTCCTCATGTTAACCTAGATCCATTCCCTAATCTAACACCCACTCTTAGTACCCTTTATGAACACCCTAGAAACACTAACTCAAGTAGAGGTAACACTCACTCCTTACCTCAAACCGTGTGAGATAAGAGTTGAGAGTTTGAGAATGGTTCCTTGTTGCTTGTCCTTGATCTTAGCACCCTTGAATCCTTCTTACTCCAGGCTGCACACGAGCTCCACCAATCTACACACGAACTCCACGGCGGTCCAGGGGCGTCCGGGACGGAAGAGAAGGCGGCGGGGAGGAGGTCTCTGGTTGGTGGAAGAGAGGGAAATGATCGTGAGAAGAGGAGAGGAAGAAGATATGTTGGGTTGTTGTCGCTGGACTTTGAGAGAAAAGGGAGAGAGAGACGTAGGGAAGAGAGAAGAATAAAAGTGAGAAGTGTTATGGGTTATGTGTTAGGATTTTCTTTTATTCAAATGTGGAAGATATTTGTGTGGTTCTCATTGGAGGCTTCTTGAGGAAGCTTGAATATGTGGACAGGATTCATTGGCTTCTTGAGGAAGCCATGAACAGTACATTGAAAAGGACATAAAGCAGTGATAATGACATAAAGTGGATGCTGGTACAACGTACGGATGGTACGAAACCCAAGGGCTATCAGCTCAACATGAGCTGGCACGGAGGAGCTAGGACGTGTTGGCTCGGGTACGTCGGCTAGGATACGTTGGCTCGGTTTGTAGGAACAACAGTAGTCCGAGCTTCCCTCTCGGACAGGACACTGAGATCGGCTAATCCAGACTGGACAATGGGTTTCACGTTGGGTTCCCTTTCAGCTCGGTTCATAAGCACACAATCTTATCTAGCTCGGCCGGGATCGGGCCGAGGCCTTAATCTCTCATCCTAGGTCGGCCTATGCTCATACTACCCTTCTAACCTTGTACAATTTCTAAGGCTTAATCCTATCCTTAAATAGATATTCATATACTGAAATTATATTACTTAATAATAATTTTTGGGATGTTACACTATATCTTTTCCGTTACCCGTCGGATCTTGCCCAAATTTTGCAACACGCTTACTAAGATCCCAATCTTTATATCCAACGGTGGAATTTGCATTTGGAGATATAGATATTTTATTTAAATTTTTCTAATTAGAGGTGATACTTAAGGCCTAAATTCATTCTACTAATCCACCTTCTAACTTAATATTCACATACCCTTCATACTAATCTCAATTCTTTGACAAATTATATTTAGGATTTAAATTGAGGATGTTACACCACCAATCCGACTTCATTCACTTTACCAATACCAGATTGGGAGGTTCCTTTCCTCAATTCCTTCAGCAGTTTGTCTTGCTCATCCAATCGTCTACGTAGATGGGCCAATTCTGTCTCAAGGCTTGCTTTCCTCTGTGAACATCCACCAGATGATCCTTTACTCTCATGACGGGAATGCGAAGGGCTTCCTCCTCTAGTGGGGGGCCTCTGTCGCGACTTCTCTCGTTCATGATGAGTGGATCCCACAGGCTTTGAATGCTAAGCTTCGGCCCGCCTCCTTCCTTCACTCAACTGCTCCCTTAAGTCCTTCTGTTGTGAAGATGTCTGTCCTCCACTTAGTTGGTTTCTAAGTTCCATCACACTATGGTGGCTGTGTTCTGTACGTTTTCCTTGTGATCGGTTTGACATGTTCTTCTTCAAAAGTTAATGGGAATAAATTTCTCACTCCCACTGTGGTCGCCAATGTTATGTCGTGGAATTACCGGTCTTAGTCTATCCGGCTAAGAATTCGGCAATCCTACTCTTGATGTCAGACTTGAAGTGGGCACCTTGAACACCAAGATACCCACACTCTGGATGTTCTACTTTGGTGTGATGTGTGCGTTTGTGTGAGTTGAGATAGATCATACCTGCTTGTCTTACCAGGTGATGTTATATAGGCATACCCGCTTAAACGGTGTTGATTGCTGCCATCATGAGGCAGGTAAGGTTCCTTGTAAACGGTCTGAACGTAATGGCGGGTATTATGTTGCGTATAATCCAATGCTTATGAGGATAACGAAATTCCTTGGATTCCCTAACACATGTAGTTGACTTGATGGATTCTTGCCGGTATAACGGTATGAAGAAAGGCATTGGATATCCATGACCTCATACCGGTATGCCGGTATCAGCTTCGTTGGGCCTCTAAGGCCTCATACCGGTATACCAGTATCAGCTCCATTGGGCCTCTAAAGCCTCATACCGGTATGCCGGTATCAGCTCCATTGGGCCTCTAAGGCCTCATACCGGTATGTAGGTATCAGCTTCATTGGGCCTTTAAGGCCTCATACCGGTATGCCGGTTGTTGGAAGTCAAGCTAGTTGGAAGACATGCTTCAAACTCTCTATGGACTTCAAGGTTAATTCAAGATAGTGTTTTGATGATAACAAGCCAACTCAAGTTCAAGCTCACAAGTGCAAGTGTCATTCTTTCTCAAGATTGAAGACTCAACCAAAGCATAGATTAGAAACCTTCTCCTTAGATCAATTGTAAGGTAATGGAGTTTTTATTTCTTTAAGAGTTACAAAAGCCAATAAGTTTTTCATTTCAAAGAGATAAGAAGAAAAATGTGTTTTTCATGAAAAAGTGTTTTTCTGCATTAATCTTTGTGAAAATACTTGATGTAACAAAACTTTGTATATTTGTATGTTTGCAAGAGAGAGTAATCGATTATCATCTAAAGTAATCGATTAAATTTGTTGCATCATAGAAAAATCAGAGAGGTTGTAATCGATTAAATGAAACTTGTTAATCAATTACTTTCTTATGGGAGTAATCGATTACCTGGCTCAAGTAATCGATTATAATTGTTGCATCATATATTTTTCAGAGGCTTAGTAATCGATTACACGCTCTGTAGTAATCGATTACATGATGTTGCATCATATGCATATCAGAGGCTCAGTAATCGATTAACTGACAAGTGTAATCGATTATAATGAGTTGCATCATACATTGCACAGGAGTGGTGTAATCGATTAACTATTATTGGTATAATCGATTACATGGTTTTCAAATGAATTTAAGAATTTCTATTTTTGAAGGAATAATCGATTACCTTCAGAAAGTAATCGATTACTTCATGTTTTATTGAAAAACGTGTCCGAATCCTTTTGATTATTTCCTGATTTGTTTTTATATAAAAGATTATGATTTATTTTATAAAATTCGAAAATGATTTTAAATTTGAATTATTTCCTTTTTGGTTTTAAGAATCAAATCTTTATTTTATTTCGTAAATCATTTTGATTTCGTTTTGATTTTAAAACTTATTTCAAATCTTATTTTATTTTGTTTTGATTTTGTTTTACTTATTCTAAATCCTTTTTGATTCTAAAACGTTTTCTATTTTAGAAACAATATCACTCCAACATCCAGTTGATTTCATTCATTCACATCATTCACACTTTTCTCTGATACACGTTTCTCTCTTCTTCTTCTTCTCAAGTCTTCTGGTTTTAACGTTCATACCTTTTGAAGAACAAAAATCCTTATTGGTTGAGTAACTTCTAGAGAAACAACTACTTCATTATCATAGAGCTTATTGTAGAATCTGTGTTTTGAGAACACATTATACTTGTTGTAATCATTCACATCAATTGTTCTTAACCTTAGTGGTAGGGAGAGAATCCCGTAGTTGAACGTTGAGGCGTTCGTAGGGTGAGGAACCTTGCTGTGTGATTGAGGCCCCTAGCGAACGGAGGTTCCTAGTAGTGTGCGGGGTGCTCTTGGTTGTAATAGGGTGCGGCTCTATTGCTTGGTATAAGAACTCTCAGGCGGGTCGCTTGGGGACTGGACTAGGCCTTTCGACGGGAAGGCTGAACCATTATAAAATTCACCGGTGCAAGGTTCTCTATCCCTATCTCTTTTAATTTCTGCATATTTCAATTTTTACGTTTCCGCGCTACTCGAATTATATTTTCTATCGTTTTCGCGATCCGTTTCAAACGCTTAATCTCTCCATCTCAAAACAATTTTTAATTTGTAACGGTTTTTACAATACATTAATAAAACTCGATTCCCCCCCCCCCCCCCACCCCTCTCGAGATTTTGAGGCAAAACCAACAATTGTCATCAGAGCTAGTCTCTTGTGTTAAGACTTAACCTTCTCAAGAGTATGGCTTCAAACTCTCTGTTTGGTGGTGAAGGGAGTTTTATTAACCGTCCTCCCATGTTTGATGGGGTAGGGTACGCGTATTGGAAAGCCCGTATGAAAATTTTTATTCAAGGAGTAGGATTAAAAGTTTGGGATGCAGTCGTAAATGGTCCCTATGTTCCTACCTATGTGGTTAATGGTAACACAGTCGAAAAGCCTATGGCTGAGTGGACGGAGGAGGAGGAACGTAGAGTCCAGTACGACTTGAAAGCGAAAAATATTATAACATCTGCTTTGAGCTATGATGAGTTTTTCAGGATATCAACATGCGAGACAGCACAATAGATGTGGGATACACTGGAAGTCACGCATGAAGGTACGACTGAAGTAAAGAGATCGAGAATCAACACGCTGACTGGTGAATATGAGTTATTCAGAATGAAAGATGGAGAATCGATTCAAGAGATCCAAAAACGCTTCACAATGATTGTAAATCAACTGACGACATTGGGGAAGAAATTCACCAATGAGGATCTCATCAACAAGGTTCTAAGGTGTTTGGGAAGAGAATGGCAACCCAAAGTGACGGCGATTGCTGAATCAAGAAATCTCTCAACTATGACGCTGGCAACTCTCTTTGGGAAGTTACAAGAGCACGAAAGTGAATTAAAAAGATTGGCCCAACATGAAGAAGAGAACAAGAAGGTCAAAAGTTTGGCTTTCAAGGCTGAAGCACCTGTAACAGAAAGTGACTCATACAAAGAATTATTAAATGATGAACACATGGGTCTATTGGTCAAAAAGTTCGGGAAATTTCTAAGGAAGAAGAATTTTAACAGAAGAGACAACAACAAGAGTGGAGGCTCAACCATTACGTGTCATGAGTGTGGCAAGTCTGGTCACATCAGAGCATATTGCTATCAGCTGAAAAAGAAAGAGAATTCATAAAAAGGCACCTCAAATTCAAAGAAAGGGAAGCAAGCATACTTGGCATGGCTAGACAATGAAGGAAGTTCGGATGAGGATTCAGACGAATAAGAGGAGACCGTCAACATATGCTTGATGGCTCACGGAGATGAGGTAACCATTGAACTAAATTTTTCTTATGATGAATTACAAGAGGCATTTGAAAAATTGCATGAGGAATCGATGAGGTTATCCTTGTTGGTTTCTCTAGAAAATAAAAATTCAGCTTCTCTTTTAGAAAAGAATAAAAACCTTATTAAAGAAAATGAATTTTTGAAAAATCAAAATAAGGAGCTGAATTTGACTTTGAAAAATTCTTCAAACACCTCGAGTAATGACATTAAATTTAAAGCTAGTTCTTCTTCTTGTAAATTCTGCAAGGACCTGGTTAAAGAAGTTGAGGATTTAAAAGAAACCCTTGCTAAATTTAAGAAAGGTAGAAATACTTTAAATTTGATGCTAGGGAGACAAAAATGTTTCTTTAATAGAGCGGGTTTAGGATATCAACCCAGTAGGCATCAAAAGAAATTAAGTACCATTTTTGTCCCTGCTAGCAATCATAAGAAACCTTTAATTATTTGTCATATTTGTGGTAAAAAAGGGTCATGGTGCACATGAATGCATACACCGAAAAGTGAAGTTCGTTAAACCGAACAATGAAACTAGAAGGTGGCATGATTTAAACTATGGCTATACTAACGCTCAAGGACCCAAAAAGATATGGGTACCTAAAAAGAAACCTTGAACTCTTTGCTTGTAGATTACTCCGAAAGAAAGGAAGTTGTGGTGGTACTCTGACAGCGGATGCTCAAAACATATGACTGAAGATAAATCTAAATTTTCGCATCTCGTGCCAAAGGACCAAGGACATGTGACTTTCAGAGATAACAATCAAGGAAATATTCTCGGAGTCGGTAAAATTGGTACACCTCCTAACCCTTGTATTGAAAATGTCTTACATGTTGAGGGCCTAAAACACAATCTGCTAAGTATTAGTCAATTGTGTGAGAAGAGCAATAGGGTTATTTTTTATTCTGATAGATGTATTATCGAGGGTAAAATTGATAATCTTATTAAGCTAATTGCTCGCAGGATAAACAATGTTTATGTTATTGATTTTAATTCAATACCCTCAAATGATGCGAAATGTTTATTATCTAAAGAGGATGAATCGTGGCTATGACATTGTAGAATAGGTCACATCCACATGGCTCATTTAAATAAAATTTCTTCTAAAAACTTAGTAGTTGGTTTGCCAAAGCAAAATTTTTCTATTTCTGAAAAATGTGATCCTTGTTCTAAATCAAAACTCACAAGGGCATCTTTTCCTTCTAAAAATCTTGTTTCATCTCAAAGGCCCTTGGAACTTTTACATATGGATCTTTTTGGACCGTGTCAAACAAAAAGCTTTGGTGGCAACTATTATTGTTTAGTTGTGGTGGATGACTATTCTAGGTATACATGGACGCTTTTTATTACTCATAAAAATGATGCATTTCATGAATTTAAAAAGCTAGCGAAGATTATTCAAAACCAATTGCATTTGAGCATTGCATCCATTAAAACTGATAATGGTGGAGAATTTGAAAATCATCTTTTTGAAAAATTTTGCGAAAAACATGGAATTAAGCATTATTTTTCAGCTCCAAGAACTCCTGAGCAAAACGGAGTTGTGAAGAGGAAAAATCGTTCATTAAAAGAGCTTTCTAGAACAATGCTTAATGACATGAATTTGCCTGCATATTTTTGGGCCGATGCAGTGAGTACAGCTTGCTATGTTATGAACCGTGTTTTAATAAGCCTATTTTAAAGAAAACCCCCTATGAGCTGTACAAGGGGAGAAAACCAAATATTTCCCATTTTCGTGTTTTTGGATGTAAATGTTATGTGCATAATAATGGTAGAGAAAATCTAGGAAGTTTTGAGGCTAGAGCTGATGAGGGCATATTCCTTGGATATTCTGTTTCGAGCAAAGCATATAGGATTTACAATAAATCTCGTAATACTATTGAAGAATATATTCATGTATCATTTGACGAATCTGATCCCAGAAAGTTGGGAAAGGTATCTGTTAATGAAATTTCAGGTATTCTTGGAGATTTGTTCATTGATGAGGATGAGGAGCAAAATGCTAAAGGAAAGGATCATTCCAAAAGCAAGGAAAAATTAGTTGAATCAGTTGAGGAGAAAAATCAAGAACAATCCATGGAGCTCAATGCTGATTTGCCTAAGGAATGGAGAACTTCGAGACACCATCCCATTGATCAAATCATAGGTGACATCACAAAAGGTGTAAGTACTCGCAATTCTATTAGCAATCTATGTAACTACTTTGCATTTGTTTCTCAAGTGGAGCCAAAGAATATTTCTGAGGCTACGCTTGATGAGCATTGGCTTTTGGCAATGCAAGAGGAATTAAACCAGTTCGAAAGAAATCAGGTGTGGGAACTTGTTCCTAGGCCTGAGTCTCATTCGATTATTGGAACTAAGTGGATTTATAAAAATAAACTTGATGAGGCTGGTTTAATTGTTCGAAACAAAGCTAGGTTAGTTGCACAAGGTTACAACCAGGAAGAGGGGATAGATTATGAGGAAACATTTGCCCCTATTGCTAGGTTGGAAGCCATTAGACTGCTTTTAGCTTTTGCATGCATTTTAGATTTTAAATTATATCAGATGGACGTAAAGAGTGCCTTTCTTAATGGTTTTATAAATGAAGAAGTTTATGTGTGTCAACCTCCCGGCTTTGAAAGTTATGAACACCCGGATTATGTTTTTAAACTGAAAAAGGCTTTGTACAAACTCAAACAAGCTCCTAGAGCGTGGTATGACCGTCTTAGCAAATTTTTATTAGAAAATAATTTTGAAAGAGGGAAGGTTGATAACACACTTTTTATTAAAAATAAAGGAAAGGACATTCTTTTAGTTCAAATTTATGTAGATGATATTATTTTCGGTGATACTAATGAAATCCTTTGCAAGGAATTTTCGAGTATGATGCAGTAAGAGTTCGAGATGTCTATGATGGGCGAGCTGAACTTTTTCCTGGGATTGCAAATAAAGCAAGCAAAGGATGGGATTTTCATTAGCCAAACGAAGTACTGCAAGGAACTATTGAAGCGATTTGGCATGGATAAGGCCAAGGCAGTAGCAACACCTATAAGCACTTCTTGCTATTTGGACAAAGATGAAGGAGGTAAATCCGTAGAAATCACAAAATATCGAGGTATAATCGGATCCCTTCTCTATTTAACGGCAAGTAGGCCGGATATAATGTTTAGTGTGTGTCTTTGTGCCCATTTTCAATCGAATCCAAAAGAAACGCACATGGTTTCTGCCAAACGTATAATGAAATATTTGTCTGGCACAACTGACATGGGTTTATGATACCCCAAAGCTTCTTCATGTAATCTTGTTGGGTATTCTGATTCTGACTTTGCTGGCTGCAAAGTAGATAGAAAAAGCACTAGCGGCACTTGTCATCTTCTTGGCAATTCGTTGGTATCATGGGCTAGCAAGAAACAATCTAGTGTGGCCCTATCTACAGCTGAGGCTGAATATGTCGCCGCGGGTAGTTGTTGTGCGCAAATCTTATGGTTGAAACAGCAACTTCTGGACTTCGGTGTAAGTCTAGATCACATTCCCATAAAATGTGATAATACCAGTGCTATTAGTATTACCAAAAACCCAGTGCAACATTCTCGTACTAAGCATATAGAGATTCGACACCATTTTATTCGTGATCATACTCAAAAGGGTGATTGTATTATTGAGTATGTTGATACTTCGCGGCAGTTGGCTGATATCTTTACGAAACCGCTTCCAAAAGAAAATTTCTTTTTCATTCGTAGAGAAATTGGTTTAACTTCTGCCTCTCACCACTTTTGAGTATGTGACTTTGTTTATCTCTCTTGTTATTATTGATGCGTCTTCTCAGTGTTTCAGGGGGAGATAGCACAGCTTTTTGATGATTACAAAAGGGGGAGAGATATTCTGATATTGTGATTGATTCATACAGGGGGAGAGATACTCTGAAGATGCAAATCTTTTTCGAAGTGATATTTTTTTTATGCATCTATACAGGGGGAGATGATATGAATTATTATATTCCTGTGATTATTGTTCTAAGGAAGGTTTTGGTTATATATATATGTGTGTGTGTGTGTGTTTTTGCTTGTATAACACTTGTGATGCGGATAATAAAGAGCATATCAGAATCGTTGTTTGTCATCATCAAAAAGGGGGAGTGTTGGAAGTCAAGCTAGTTGGAAGACATGCTTCAAACTCTCTATGGACTTCAAGGTTAATTCAAGATAGTGTTTTGATGATAACAAGCCAACTCAAGTTCAAGCTCACAAGTGCAAGTGTCATTCTTTCTCAAGATTGAAGACTCAAGCAAAGCATAGATTAGAAACCTTCTCCTTAGATCAATTGTAAGGTAATGGAGTTTTTATTTCTTTAAGAGTTACAAAAGCCAATAAGTTTTTCATTTCAAAGAGAGAAGAAGAAAAATGTGTTTTTCATGAAAAAGTGTTTTTCTGCATTAATCTTTGTGAAAATACTTGATGTAACAAAACTTTGTATATTTGTATGTTTGCAAGAGAGAGTAGTCGATTATCTTCTAAAGTAATCGATTAAATTTGTTGCATCATAGAAAAATCAGAGAGGTTGTAATCGATTAAATGAAACTTGTTAATCAATTACTTTCTTATGGGAGTAATCGATTACCAGGCTCAAGTAATCGATTATAATTGTTGCATCATATATTTTTCAGAGGCTTAGTAATCGATTACAAGCTCTGTAGTAATCGATTACATGATGTTGCATCATATGCATATCAGAGGCTCAGTAATCGATTAACTGACAAGTGTAATCGATTATAATGAGTTGCATCATACATTGAACAGGAGTGGTGTAATCGATTAACTATTATTGGTATAATCGATTACATGGTTTTCAAATGAATTTAAGAATTTCTATTTTTGAAGGAATAATCGATTACCTTCAGAAAGTAATCGATTACTTCATGTTTTATTGAAAAACGTGTCCGAATCATTTTGATTATTTCCTGATTTGTTTTTATATAAAAGATTATGATTTATTTTATAAAATTCGAAAATGATTTTAAATTTGAATTATTTCCTTTTTGGTTTTAAGAATCAAATCTTTATTTTATTTCGTAAATCATTTTGATTTCGTTTTGATTTTAAAACTTATTTCAAATCTTATTTTATTTTGTTTTGATTTTGTTTTACTTATTCTAAATCTTTTTTGATTCTAAAACGTTTTTATTTTAGAAACAATATCACTCCAACATTCAGTTGATTGTTCATTCATTCACATCATTCACACTTTTCTCTGATACATGTTTCTCTCTTCTTCATCTTCTCAAGTCTTCTGGTTTTAACGTTCATACCTTTTGAAGAACAAAAATCCTTATTGGCTGAGTAACTTTTAGAGAAACAACTACTTCATTATCATAGAGCTTATTGTAGAATCTGTGTTTTGAGAACACATTATACTTGTTGTAATCATTCACATCAATTGTTCTTAACCTTAGTGGTAGGGAGAGAATCTCGTAGTTGAACGTTGAGGCGTTCGTAGGGTGAGGAACCTTGCTGTGTGATTGAGGCCCCTAGCGAACGGAGGTTCCTAGTAGTGTGCGGGGTGCTCTTGGTTGTAATAGGGTGCGGCTCTATTGCTTGGTATAAGAACTCTCAGGCGGGTCGCTTGGGGACTGGACTAGGCCTTTCAACGGGAAGGCTGAACCATTATAAAATTCACCAGTGCAAGCTTCTCTATCCCTATCTCTTTTAATTTCCGCATATTTCAATTTTTACGTTTCCGCGCTACTCGAATTATATTTTCTATCGTTTTCGCGATCCGTTTCAAACGCTTAATCTCTCCATCTCAAAACAATTTTTAATTTGTAACGGTTTTTACAATACATTAATAAAACTCGATTCACCCCCCCCCCTCTCGAGATTTTGAGGCCGAAACCAACACCGGTATCAGCTTCATTGGGCCTCTAAGGCCTCACACCTGTATCTGGCATAGCGGCTCTGTACAGTCAGCAACATTACCTTATCTGAATCCGACATACCGGTCTCGTATATACGGTCCATAACAGTTTCTATTTACATGCTTGAGGTTTGCATAGAGTTTTGTTGTGATAGGTTTTCAAAGCAAATTTCTTAGTTTACCTTTCTGGGAGCATTATATATAATTGGGTTATTTAAGCTTTTAGTCCCTGAAAGTTCAACACTTTTTGGTTTTAGTCCCTAGAAGTTTTTTAACGTGACTAGTTCTTAAATGTTAAAATGTTTTGGTTTTAGTCTCTGTTGTTAGGTAATCTCTGTTAAGTGTTGATGTGGCTAACGAAATGCCACATCAGCCTTGTCACCTACCAAAACCGGTGAGTTGGCGTCACATGGTTTTGGTTTTGGTCATGAAAGTTGAGCCCGTTTTGATTATAGTCCCTAATTTTTTTTTTACCATGACTAGTCCTTAAATGTTGAAAAATTTTGGTTTTGTTCGTGACTGTGAGGAAATCTTCGTGAAGTGCTAATGTGAATTGGTACCATGTGTTTGATTAGTCTAAAATGTTGTTAAAGTTTTGATTTTGATCCTGATGAACATGATGGAATCCCCATTTAGTGTTGATGTTTGTAACAGAACACTACATCACCTTTGCCACCTGTCTTAGTTGATGTGAATTGATGCCTTATGTTTGGGTAGTTTGGCTATGACTTGGGTATATTACTACTTTTCATAACTCAGCCTAGCTCTAATCATCTAGTTGAGGCATGTAAGGAGATTGACCAAATTGCTCATTCTGTTGGTTTCTTTTAATTTTATAAAAAGTTGGAGTCCAATCTTAGATGAGTATTGCAAATAAAAAATTGTATATATGCTCAAGTCGTGTTAAGTCATTCGTCAAAGCTATGAGCTTAATTATAAGATCCTCAGGCCGTTGGAACGCTTTTGGACAATTGTGGCAAGTTTTGATATAGGTTCATTTTTTTATCCCACATGTCAAGATACCAACATCAAAACTTTTCAACATATAAGGGATTAACCATTGTCAAAAAACTTTCAGGGACAAAAATAAGAACTCGTTAAATTTTCAAGGATCAAAACCGAAACCACATGGTGTAAGACCCCGACTGACGAGGGCGGGGAGTGATCGCGGGTGCGAGAGGCACGGACAAGGAGAAACTCCTGGCAGACTTTTAAGGGTGGGGTACATGAATGAACCAACACATCGGAATGAAAGGGGATCCTAAGACTTTGTATGAATAGGACTACATAGTACAAGAAGGTTTAAATGAATTTATTGGTACTACTCATATCAACATGATGCATCTTCTTTTTGGTAGCTCATCACTTAAGAACTTCATAGTTAAGCGTGCTTGACTTGGAGTAATTCTGAGACACATCGGAATCGGGATGAGAGGGGGATCATGAGACTGTGTAGGAATGGGATTACATAGTACAAGAAGGTTTAATGTGCGAGTGAGGACAAAGTATGTTGAAAAGACCCATGTTGGTACGTGGGGACAATCAAAATCCATTTGTCTGTCAGGGATGTGACACATGGCATCAACTTACATTACTTTAGACATGTGGCAAGACCTTCACTAACCACATCAGTACTTAACATTTAAGGACTAGTCAAGGTTAAAAAAACTTTTCAACATTTAAGGACTAGTCACGATTAAAAAAAACTTCTAGAAAATAAAACCAAAACATGCTGAATTTTTAAGGACAAAAACATAAATAAGCCTGTATTAGTCTGGAGTTTTTTTTTATGGTTTTGTTGTTTGAATCCTTTTTGCATTTTTTAAAAACAGTGCCGATCAATATTATTTTCTGGCATTTGAGTATCATATTAAATTATAAGTTGATTCCTTGCACCGAAATTAATATGAAGAATATGAATGTCTATTCACTCTATGATTCTTACTTTACACCTAAGGATTACGAACCTACCGCTAAGACTTACAATTAATATGCCACATGACACATGTGGGATTAAGCACATCATCGATAAAGACTAAAAGCAAATTCTAAGAATTTTTAAAGATCAAAATCGACAAAAAAGAAGTTATAAGATTCTCAAAAGCTAGCTCAATTGATAAAATTGTAAGACATAATGCACCATATCCCGGGTTCAAACCCTGATAATAGCACAATATTTGCTTATAAAAAAAAAAAGAGTTAATAGTGATATAGGTCCTCGAAAGATACCTATGAAATCAGTTAGGTCCCTGAAAAATTTGTGAAATTTCTTAAACCCCAAAGATCGTTTTGGAATCAGTTAAGTCCCTGAAAGATTCGTGGAATCTCTTAAACCCCCAAAGATCAATTTGACATCACGTTAGTCCCCCAATGAGGAACCTAACAAAATCTTACGTGACACGTTAAATACTATCCAAACATGACACCTTCTTAACGGTCTAACATGACATTGAGGCCAACAAAATATTTAACGTGTCATGTAAGATTCCATTAGGTCCCTCCTGACGAAATTAGATGAGGGATTAACGTGGCGTCGCATTGATATGTGAGGAGTTTAAAAGATTCCACAAATTTTTCACAAACCTAATTGATTTCATGGGTATCTTTCGGGGACTTATGTGACTATTAACTCTAAAAATAATTATAACGACTAAAACTATAATTCTGTCAACTTTTGGAAAGGAAAAATGATATTTAAGTCAACTAAAATAATCATGGAGAAATTTAAAAATGAAAAATATAAATATGAAATACAATACTTGTTAAGTACATCACATATGTTCCTCTTTTCTCGACGACTTTTGTCATTTAGTCATGGAAAAAAAGGCAAAAATAGATAAAAATATGTTGGGTGGAAACTTGCTCTAGCTTTTCGACTTGAACAAGCCAAGACCCAAAACTCTCTTCACCTTCCGGAAGATGCTCTTCGGTGATGATTTGTGAGCTGCCGTGGACGTCGTTGCCGATGCCGACGCCGAAGCCAGCTCACCTGCAAACACATTGCACAGACTAGCCATTAATCATGATGTGCAGACACTGTACTCATCAGGATATGTAAATGGATAAATGGTAGTCTCTAATTCCCTATTGTGGATTAGCAATGAAGTAAGAAATAAGAATGATAAAAGAAGATGTAGAAATAGAGATTGGTAAAAATAAGTAACACTAAGACTACTTCTTCTGTATACCAAAAAAAAATAATAAAGATTACTTCTTCTTAAAATTCTTTTGAAATTTTTATTTTGTCCTTATTATAAGATTTTATACCAATTTTTAATGACAACTAATTTCTTTTTTCAACCAACATCATTATTTATTTAAACACTTTTTATTTTTTATTTTTATTTTTTTTGTTCGTATTCACCGGTATCCCAAGAGCATCCTTAATACTAGGGGAGTCCTTGAGACTAATCCGGAGCGAGCCGGAGCGAGCTGCGTGACTGACTCTCCCAGCGGGATGTTTTTAGTGAGAATCAAACACGGGATCCCATTCCCAAGATTTCAGTTGGGACCTTACATCAACTGAACCAAACCCCGTTGGTTACTTAAACACTTTTTAGCTTCTCAACAATATTTATAAAATTAATTTTGGAAAAAATATATCAAATGTTCAAGTTTCTAATATACCAACTTTCTTAACGAACTTAAAATCTACCAAAATTATTTATATATAGGGATGGAGATCTTCTTTCATTTTTAACAAGTATTGTGTGAGAAATAAAAAAAAAAAAAAAGGTATTATCTCCGGTAAGAGACTGGTCAATGAAATTATTTAATTAAATTATTTTCTTATTACTAATTGAACAAACGAAAAAAAAAGGTACTTCCGCATCTATCTTGTTATGAAATGCCCAAAATTTCATACAGAAAGCATATTCTACAATAGAACGGAATAAACTTGAACCTGCAACAATAATCACTTATTTTTTTTAATTGGTTTAAGTATCAAATTGATCCTTATAAATGTTGACATCTTTGAAATTAGTTCCTACATTTTACTTTTTAGGATTTTGCCCCTATTTTCGGTTTCATTTCGGTTCTTACTACCTACACCTATTAATAATATAAGGACAAAAACCTTCGGACATACAAAATATGGGAACCAAAATAAAAATTATATTCGCATTATCCTTAACCATAGTTGACAGCAAAGACCAAAACCAAAGCGGAACGGAAAAACAGGATCCAAAGCCCCAAAAAATTAAATATAGAAACTAATTTCAAAGAGGTCAATATTTATAAAAATCAATTTGGTATTTAAACCTTCAAAAATTGACAAAAAAATAATTAGTTACATAAAAATATAGTTGAATTTTTTTTATAATAAATATAGTTGAATTTAGTGGGAGAGAAAAGACACTTGAGGATATTTTATTTGATAAGAGCATATGGGAGAAAACTAAAAGGAGTTTTTATGAATGTTGATAATAAATATCAATAAATGATATGAATTACAAATAATTAAGAAGGTACCAAACTAATCATATTTGAGTTCAGTGCTTAATTTATAGCAGAAATCTTTCTTACAGTGATTATAGCATCAATTTAGCCATCTAGAACCACATTCTGTTATTTTTATGACTTGTGGACATGTAATGTTAATAAATGT
The DNA here is from genome assembly GCA_037953625.1 of Crotalaria pallida. Taxonomy (NCBI): domain Eukaryota; kingdom Viridiplantae; phylum Streptophyta; class Magnoliopsida; order Fabales; family Fabaceae; genus Crotalaria; species Crotalaria pallida. The sequence goes on from CM075653.1 coordinate 35,709,362, forward strand.
TGACATCTTTGAAATTAGTTCCTACAATTTACTTTTTAGGATTTTGCCCCTATTTTCGGTTTCATTTCGGTTCTTACTGCCTACACCTATTAATAATATAAGGACAAAAACCTTCGGACATACAAAATATGGGAACCAAAATAAAAATTATATTCGCATTATCCTTAACCATAGTTGACAGCAAAGACCAAAACCAAAGCGGAACGGAAAAACAGGATCCAAAGCCCCAAAAAATTAAATATAGAAATTAATTTCAAAGAGGTCAATATTTATAAAAATCAATTTGGTATTTAAACCTTCAAAAATTGACATAAAAAAATAATTAGTTACATAAAAATATAGTTGAATTTTTTTTATAATAAATATAGTTGAATTTAGTGGGAGAGAAAAGACACTTGAGGATATTTTATTTGATAAGAGCATATGGGAGAAAACTAAAAGGAGTTTTTATGAATGTTGATAATAAATATCAATAAATGATATGAATTACAAATAATTAAGAAGGTACCAAACTAATCATATTTGAGTTCAGTGCTTAATTTATAGCAGAAATCTTTCTTACAGTGATTATAGCATCAATTTAGCCATCTAGAACCACATTCTGTTATTTTTATGACTTGTGGACATGTAATGCTAAAGTAAAAATCAGCCTTGTGTATACCAAAAAAAAAAATAAAAAATCAGCCTTGAAACTCCTATTCATCATCAACAAAGAGTTTTCTAAGTGAAAACCTTGAGCCTCATCCATCGTACATTTTACAATCACACAATACAGTTGATGAAAATCATGTGATATTATCCGTTTCTGTAAGTACCATATATATTCTACACACAGTGCAGTAATACGAAACAACTAAAATCAAATACCTGTACCCTCAGGTGCATTAAAAGGAGAATGTGTCTCAGAGCTTATCAAAAGATACGGTTTCCTTGCCCAGTACTCTTGAAACCTCTGTTTCGCATACTCCTTGTAGTCAAAGTCGATTTTGTTTACTTGTGCCTGGACAAAGGAATCAGGAAGATAAGCCAATAAAGAACAAAACTCCAACCTCATTTTTGCAAAAAAGTTAAAGTCCTAGTATACCTCATTACCGTGTATATGGTATAAGTAGGAGTTGTCATAGTCCATAGAGATATTCTAATATGCGGTCAGGGATATGGTGGAAATAGGTTAGGCCACTTGTCAAGGGCCTATGGCCAAGTGAGGCCAATTTACGAAAGAAACCAAATCAAGGCTTTTTTAAAACCTAGTTAGTTAAATAGACTCAGGTTTTATGCCATCCAAAAAACCATCTAAGCTTATGAGGCTGGCTTACATTAGAAAATATAACATGATGATATTATCATCATATGGATTTTAGTATATTCGTTATTGACTTATTTTTCACGATCAAATTGGTCTCTTGCCTTTTTTTGTTATTAAATTGGTCCCTCGTGTTTCTGTCTATTTGTACCACTAGTCCAAAATGTCAAAAGCCACTAATGGTGTCAATTTTAATCTGACGTACCCGTTACTTTTCCCATGTGGCCTTCCTACGTGTCATTACTGTTCCCATGTGGCTTTCCTACATGGCATCAATTTAGACATTTTGGACTAACGGTGCAAACAAAATGAAATGTGAGGGACCAATTTGATACCAAATAAATGTAACGGACCAAATGAGCAATTTTGCCTAAATAGAACAGACTCAAGCCATAGATTAGGGAGACAGGCAGAGCTGAGGCCTTAAAAGCACGACCCACCTAGCCAATTCTCATCACTCACATACTCTGTGAAGCTCAAATGGGAGCAATAGATGTAGGCCCAAATGGGAGTGCATGTAGTAAGGCCCATATCTAAGCTGTACTAAATACTGATTGCTTGTATTGAATAACTTCACCCTCTCCAGGGAGTTAAGAAAGTGAATAATTACAAGCTTAATTATGAATAACTAAATCTAAAGTAAGAAAGTAAGGTTACCGAAATTATTCCCCAAATGCCCCAGAATAGGTGATTTGCAAGTGTATACTTCTCAACTTCTTGAAGTAGTTGCTCTACTTCACTGTCACTAGGTTGCTCACCTGTACTCAAGTCCAACAATTTCAGGAAAACATGATAATTTCAGCGCTTATGATGACACATTGATGTATAAGTGATGAAATACAAAGAGTACACTGAGGATTGATCTGTACTGTTTGGTTATCTTTTTTCGGTCTAGCTACAGGTATCATCCATAGGAGGCAATCCTGTTTTGATTATCTTAGGCCGTGCAAACTTACTTGCTCTAATTATGAAATAGATATTTCATTTAGTAAATTTAAAACAGAACACCAGTTACTCTTAAAATGTTTACACTACAAGATGAAGTGTTAAATAGAAAATAATAAGACAGTATAATACAATATGTAAACATAATAGAAAGATTCAATGAAATCCATTACCGGAGGAACTCAAATATGCCCGCACAAATATTTGACGCTCTTCAACATCTGTCAAGAGAATAAGCCAAATAAAAGTCATGTTATGCCGGAAACAATAGAATGAATAATAAATTCAAAAGGCTATACCAGGATATTTTTTGTAGTCAAGAACATGAGGCGCTTCTGAATGATAGTTAGCAGCCATCTCACAAAAGTGATTTGCTATATCATATGCTACGGGATTATAACTTGCATATTCATAATCCTGTTACAAAAGGGTAGCATTAAATTATATTTTCTGTCGATGACCCGTTGAACTAATGAAACTTGTAATGTAAGAGAAACAAGACTGAGTAAAGAAAGATCAACCAGATGATTGTAAATACACAGCAAAAAATCTCATACTATTAGCCATGTTAAAAAGAACAACAATATCAACAACAGCAAAAGCTTTTCTCCCTGAGGTGGGATGGGCTGAAATGTCTTAAAAAATGGTCGCATGCAATCTATCATTCAGAATCTATCTCATCTTATATTATTTCAAGCCCTTTGTTATCAAATAGATTAACTTATTTCCCATTATGCCATTGTTTGAAATTTTAATTTAACAGTAAAATGAAGCAGTATCTCAACTAGAAAGAAACCAACAAAGTTCATGAAGTTAAGGTAACACAACAGTCATGCATCCACATTCAAATTACTATAAATAGGATTATTCTTTTGCAGTGGTTCTCTTTCTTTTGTTTTCAAGGCTGGGAGCCTAAGGGAAGTCTAGGTTTAGGGGTCTAAGTACATAATCAGCCACTTTTAAGCCAAACAACCTCTTGAACCATTGCCCAGAGCTTTCAATAACTAGTCTCTTACAAAATTTATTCTTCCATAAAATAGGGTGCTGAAGATATTAATAGTGCAATTGAAGTTGCTTCTACTAAGGAATAATCAATATATCAATTAGAAAAGGTCTGATGTCTTTTCTACTTTTCAACAAAATTAAGCCAGTAACTCCATTATGATAGAAGTGGAACCAATTATTCCCTCAGCAGTCATAGAGAAAATTCAATTTAGATTATTCCCCCACAAGGTGTCGGCAACAAAACCATGATTTTCCTATCTAGTATAAAGAGAAACTCACTATTATGGTCACAGACTTGGTCTCTTCGTCAAGCATTATGTTACCATATTGTAAATCATTGTGGCAAAATCCAATCTTTTGGTTTGGTGCAGATAGTTCTTTTTCCAAAACAGAGATTTCCTTGTCAATTGTGTCCAAATAAAAGGCTTCAACTTCTTGAGGGGAAGACAACTGTTTGGCCTCACCAAGCCACTTTCTGAAGCATTGAAATAAATAAAAATTGAGAAATTGTCAAACCATACTAAAAATACAGAAGTTTTGAAATAAAAGTATTTGAATAAACTTCATATAAGTGAGGCATATAACCAGATTCTTATTTGTCACATAAATAAATTCTTTCACATTTTTAAGGTTGAACTGGATGGTCATTTCAGAAAGTACATACCGCAATCTATCCCAAAGGTAAACTTTCTTTTCACCAGGCATGTCAAGATCATGGAACTCCTTCAATTTGGCCGCTATAAGAGCAGAAATAGATGGATCACGAAGATCAGATGCTGATAATGTCTGATAAATTCACAATGGAATGTATGAGCATATCGACTTTATAAATTTAGTAGTCTTACTAAATAAAAGCAATGGAGTGTCTAAGCATATCAAGTTCATAAATTGGCTAATGAAAAATAAATAAAAGCAATGCCTAAATTTTAAAAATCATTTATATAGCAGAATGAAAAATGAAAAATGAAGATAGTTCCAAGAAAATATGAGTTGTATAATAATGTATTGATTCTACAGTTCCCATTCATGACCTAGATGATAACAATTTTCACAGAAGGAAGTTGGGGTTGTAACACTTATTAAGATGAAAAAGAAAGAGTGAAGATCGAATTACCCGTGCATGGATAAATTCTTCAACACGGCCATTTGCAAACCGTCCTAGTAGAAGAGGTCCCTGCCCATTCTTTGACATGAATTCAAATGTCCGGATCTCATCGTCCCTATCAAAGAAAATGTCCACACCTTGACCATAGATTCTAACTAGAACCTTCCGTGAGGTTTCCCCTGTTGTTGTTGGCCACTTTATCTGGAATACCTCATTTGTCATTGCCCCCTTGAGAGCAATCACCTGCAATGCATTTTCATCAACTACATCCTCCCATTTATCTGCCAATGATGCCAGTAACTCCTTTGCTTCTACTGGAAGACGGTCTGCTGTGCTTATTACCGGGGTTTCAGCGGCATCTGCTTTGTCGTCTACAGCAGCGCCTTCTTTGTCACTCGGAGGATTTTTTGCAGCATCTGCTTGTTCGTTTAAAGGATCTTCTGAATTGTCTGCTTTGCCCGTAATAGCATTTTCTGAAGCACCTAATTCATTTACCAAATTTTCTGTAGCATCTGCTGTATCAATGAACGGATTTCCAGCACCACCTGCTTGGACATTTACAGGAATTACTGCTCCTTCTGATTGACCGTTAGCAGAACTGTTTGAACCATCACATGCTTGGTCCTTTGCAGGATTTACTGCACCATCTGATTGGTCACTTGCATGATTTTCTACCTTAGCTGCTTTGTTGATCCCGGGATTTTCTGAAGAACTGGTTTTGTCAGTTAAAGGAATTTCTGTAGCACCTTCTTCGCCGTTTCTAGGATTTTCTGTAGTGTTATTTACAAGATCTTCAACTGCACCCATTCTGAAAGACTCCAAAATCCTGAGCGGGACAAGGATTGAGTAAAACTATCAAGTTTCCTTTATTTATCCTGGAAAAGAAAGGTTAATACCCAAAGCAAGAAAAGCGTGAATACAAAAACATTCGACTCATCAAATAAAATGTGAGAAATTCATGATCACAACTACAAACTAACGCAGTGCAGTATTGTCTCTTTTCCTCCTTCAAACTGTAAATGGATACAGTTGAGAGAAAAGAGATAGAAGAGAAGAAAATAATATCTTGTCAGATAAGCATTTGATGCAAGAGAAACAAGAAGGAATCTGAGATAGCAACACAGGCTGATCTTTAATCAGAAAATCCTAAGATTTATTCATTTTTGAAAATGGTAAAGAATAAGCCAGTCTCCTCTTTATTTTCTGTTCAGAAAAATAGAAAATCCTAATTGCATAATAGCCACTCCAACGACACATTAAAATTAATTATTTACAACATCAACAACCAAACCTTCCACTAAGTGAGGTCGGTTACGAAGATCAAATCACATGATAGTGTTCTATTGTAAATCATACTTATAGATAAAACCTTAAATCTAGAGGGACAAACTTGTGCACGACGTCCCGGGAGGGTAAATCCACACAACCTTTCCACCGCATGCGGCTGTTTCTAGGAGTTGAGCCCCAGGCAACAACCTTACCGTTACGCCAAACCTCGCCCTTATTTAAATCTAAATCCACATTAATTTATTTATTTAAAAATTAAAAAAAGTCGACCATAGGGTAAGAATCCAAAGAAATTGCAAATTCTAAACATGCAGAAACTAATCAACATCCCAAGTGATAGTGAACTGAAAAAACATGAATTTACTCAAAGTTGGAGAAGCCCATCAAAATCATTTCTTTCCAACTTGCTCCTCAGCCTCCAAACCAAACAATTCCTTATGGAACGCAGCTAAATCGCAAGACATAATCGAACTAAAATGACAATTATATATTTCAGAATCTAATTTCTCAGCTTTCAAACATTTCCCTATTGAAAGTAACTTTGCATGCAATAGTTCCTTAACAAACAAACAAACAAAAAAACATTTCCTTCCTTAATTCTCATTGCAGGTGATTACAGAGGTACTCACAGATTACCCACCAACGAAGTCGTCGGTAAATAAGATTTGAACTAACGACCTTGAGGGTTACGAGCTAATTCCTTAACAACCGAACCAACCTTCATTGGTTATCCTTCCTTGATTCTACTCCAAGGAGCAAACCAAAAAAAGCACTATCCTCATTGATTAAAATGAAACCAAACCAAAAAAAGCACTATCCTCATTGATTAAAATGAAACCAAACCAAAAAAAAAAAAAAAACACCATCCAAGAATAGACAGAGAAGAGACAGCATTGAAAAAATAAATTAAAAAAAAAAAAGAAATAAGGGAAGGGATAAAAAATGGCACCAACCTCAAGAGGTTAGTTATTCGTGAAGCTAACACGCACAGAACCTCGACGACTGAAAGGGGAAAAACTGAACTGCGAGACGGAGGTCGGAGATATCGGCGGCGGAGAGAGGTGGCGGTTTGGGAAGCGTTGGGTTGAAGGGGGGAAGCAGAGCAGAAATGGGGAGAAAGGAATGAGAGAAAAATGAGGGAAAAGGGGTTATAAGGAGGGTAGTTTTTTTTCAACCGGCAATAACAAAGGGTGGAGGAGCTGGACTACTGCTGACGTGGACAAAACTGTATTGAATTTGTTAGGATTCGTTAGAATTTTTGGATATCGGGGTTAAAATTAGGTAGTTTGTTTCTAAAATTAATTTTAACAAAATTACCAACCATCAAAACCAAATATACCGAGGAAAAAACAATTTTCAAGATCTGTTGAGAGAGCTGGGTAATTAGTTTGGATAGTAAGGCTGTCCAAGGAAGGTGATGGGTTCTTTTAAATTTTACCTTCACTCGATATTATTATTATATCCGAATCATTTAGTTATGATCTTGAGAAAATAGTTTGTATATCTATGGTGTAAAGGGTCAGTCTATCATCAATCATCATCCAATGATATATGGTTATTGATTTCTAAATAAAAGTAACGCAAATGAACGGTGGATGATGTACACCGTCAGTGTAAACATATTAAACTCTATGATCTTATTTGATATGATTATGAATTGATAATAAGATTCAATATGATATTTTGATATTATATATTCCCTTTGGTTCCTAATATAAGCACCAATCGACCAATTTCACTCCCTTTAAGAAAATTAGTTAATATTGTTAGTAATATTGAAAATGTAAATATTTGGTATATTTTTTCAAAAGTACCATTATAATGTGAAGACCTACTTTGGTCCTTGTCGATTTTGCACAGTACCAATTTAGTCCCTGGCAGTTCATAATACCACATTTAGTCCCTAAAAAAAATTCCATACCAATTTGGTCCCTCAACTTTTTTTCATACCAATTTAGTCCCTCAAGATTTTCATATGTACCAATTTGATCCTTAAAATTGAGGGACCAAGTTGGTATAGAAAAAAATTTTGAGGGACGAAATTGGTATGGAAAAAAGGTTAGGACAAAATTGGTATAAAATTTTTTTTGAGGGACTAAATGTGATATTATGAATTGTCAGGGACCAAATTGGTATTGTGGAAAATCGACAGGGACCAAAGTGGGTCTTCACTCTAATTATTATTGGAAATCTCAAAAGTGTTGAGTAAATAGGGGTATTTGTGGAAAAGAAGTAATTAAAGCTATTGAAAATTGGAAATGAGGCTTATATTAAGGACAAAAAAAAATCTTCAAAAAGGGCTTATATATAGGACCGGAGGGAGTATATTATATTATATACATTGTAAATTAATATAATTCATGAGTCAGTTCAATTTGCAAAGATATGGGAGTGTGAGTTCATATGAGTTTAAATTGTTTTATAGGAAGAAAGAATAATATTAATAAAAGAGGTTATGTCAGTATCATTGTACACATCCACGCCACCTTTTATAAAAGGGTTTAGGTTTGTACATGAATACACACTCATATGCTCAAAATAACTCGTACCAACATAGCATAATACATGTGAGCCCACTTCACAAAGTGTGAAGCAACAAAGATAACTCTAGAGCGCTAATTATTACCAATACCAAAATCACAACCAAACCATTACTAGGACCTCTACTTCCTTGAAAACCTTGATAGGAAAAACCCAATGGGAAAAGTCTTATGTAAGGGAAAAATAGTGTAGCAAATCCTATAAATCACACCACAAACTCCCCATCCTACTTACAATAACAAATACAAGTTAAAAAAGTCATTTCAGGGCATTCTATAGGGTTGATACAACAATCACTAAATGTGAAACTATAATCACTCACAACCTTAATCCAAAATCACGTCTTAATTTTGATGTAGACCAAAAAATCCATGATATGAAAGGACATTTCTGTTGAAAATAATGCCATTCCTTATAACCCAAATAAACAAAAAAACGATAAGGCAAAGCCTCTTCCGTGTCGCACATAGACTTGCCATGGAAAAATTATGCACATCCAACAATAGATCTAATGTATTATGGTAGATATGAAAAATTCCCTCCTAAACTTGATTTATAATAGGACATGAGACAAATAGGTAATTAGGGTTTTCAGTCCCTCCATCACAAAAACACAACAGTGATCATCCACCAACACCCCATGAGGTAATAGATTGTCACATGTAGGTAATCTGTTCCATCATCACCATCAAACCCTAAGCAAGAAAACAAGCACAAGATCACCCATATCACTCCCTCTCAAATTCGTCTCTCTCTCTCGCTCATTTCCCTTGAAGTTTTTCAACTCCATAGTCATGGAGAACCATATGTACACATGCCTCCTCCTCAAGACCAAGTGAAAGCAAGCTTACTTCCTCCTTCACAATATCCTCTTGACAAAGTTCCTATCCATCTTGTTGTTACTTGGTTGAGATATCTCAGGAGGTTCAAGGGTTTAAGGCTTTAAGAGCTAGGCACAAAGGAGAAACTAGAGTTTCAAGGGTCCTTATCTCTCATCACTTTTGATGTAAGGGGTGGGTATTGCCTTGACCTAGGAAATGGTTTCTAGTTAGCTAATAGTGATTTGCTAAGGATGTGTGATAGTTGTGATATTGAACATTAGGGTAGTTGACCTAGAATTTAATTAGGGCAAAAGAATAGAAGAAATGGAACCACTTTGATTTTGTGATTATATATTTGTGAGAAATGTTGCTAAATATGTTTGAATGATAAAGTAAGATATATGTTTATGAGTTAATAGTCACATAGGTCTCCGAAAGATACCTGTGGAATCAGTTAAGTCCCTGAAAGATTAGTGGAATCTCTTAAACCCCCAAAGTTCATTTTGGAATCAGTTAGGTCCTTGAAAGATTTGTGGAATCTCTTAAACCCCCCAAAGATCCATGAGGGACTTAACGGAATCCTATATGACACATTAAATGCTTTGTTGGTCCAAACGTGGTACCTTCTTAACATTCAAACATCACATTGGGGCCGACAAAGCATTTTACGTGCCACGTAAAATTACGTCAGGTCCATCATGACGAAATTGAATGAGAGGGACTAATGTGACGCCAAAATGATCCTTGAGGGGTTTAAGAGATTCCATAAATCTTTCAGGGACCTAACTGATTCCACAGGTATCTTTCGGGGACCTATGTAACTATTAACTCTATTTTGTGACTATGTGTGTAATTGAGATGTTGATATATGTGTTTGATGAAATATGTAACGAACTAAGGAAAGAATTGATAGTTAAGGTTAAAGAGTGTACAACCAAATTGATCCTTGGGAATACTGATACTAGGTGCCCTGCTAGGTGTCAAACGACCCCTTAGGGCTAAACGACCTATCAGGCTAAACGCCCCATTAGGTTTAAACGACCCGTTAGGCGTCAGTGTAACCAATGGATCAATTCGGTGCTAAATAAAAGAGATGTAAATGTGAAAAAGAATTAAAGAAAATGATTTGAATATGGACATGATTAAGATAAGTATAAATGAGGTCATGAGCATTTGCCTAACAGGTGATGCCTCCTGATGGGTGCAAAGTCCCTAATGGGTGCCGCAAACGACCTAGCAGGTGCAATCAAATCCTAGTGGTGCAAAAAAAAAGAAAGGAGTGTAAGAAAGAAAAGTAAGTGCATGAATGAATGATGAGATAAGATAAGGAATTATGAATGGAAATAATTGAACGTGTTTGTGTTATATGGGTGTGACGAGTTTGCATTATGTGAGATATTCGATGATTGTGTTTGACTTAGTAGGTTATTATGTCTGATTAGAAACTGGTTTTCTATTTCATGTGTAATGCTCACCTCCTCACTATTTTCACACAGGTACTGAGATAGAGCTAGCACAACCCCCGACCGAGCAGGAGTACCCTCCCAGAGTAGGTTTTAACTGTAGGACATGAATCATGTCCTGGGCCTTGTCTTGATTATGATGATGTAGTTGTTTTGTTGTAAATAATGTAAATATCTCTTTTGGGTGGGCCCAGGACAACTCCTTTGGGAAAAGGAGATCTTTTGGGAAATATAAACAATTCCACAGCCCGTTAATATTTCTGCTAAAACTCTGATGTAAATATAGCTGTGATGTGAATAGTGCATGGTGATGCATAATTTTATGTTATTAGCCCTGCTGGCTTCTAAATGATATGAACACTTTGTTTAAAACAGTTTGCAGAACAAACTAAATTTTTGGGAAGCTATATAAACAAAGGAAATTCCGTCTGTTTTCCACAGAGATTTTTATAAGATTAATGAGTCTTAAAAAGAAATTTTTAGTTTACTATTTTCATTAAGGGTAATTAAGAGTAATTATAAATAGGGTGTTACACCTTCAAAATTTCCAAGTGAAAAGAATCATCAAGTGAGGATTACTGATACAAAACCAAAATTGGTTTACAAAGAAGAAAGAAATAAATAAATGGAATTAATGGAAACATTACCATGTTTTATCTACATACTGCATTTACAGAAAAGTAAGGATTAGTAAATTAGTATTAAAATTAATAAAAATATATTTTATGATAATTGTGAGAAACCACAATCGGTGGGTCAAATAACTAAGGAACACTAGGAGAACACCTAGAAAGGGGGGTTGAATAGGTGTTTAAGAAACCTTGAAAGATTTTCGAAAGAAACGAATCGAAACAATTAAAACGAATGATTTTTACAAAGAGTTTCAGTCCTTAATCGATTAAGACAAGCTGACCCTTGAAAACCACAAGTTAATCGATTAATCTGACCAGTTAATCGAGTAGTGCTTGAAAGCTGATTTTTGCTTAATCGATTAACACATTCAGTTAATCGATTAACCACTGTTAAAACTGAAAAATCACTTTTCAATCGAATACGAAAATCAATCAATTAACACATAAGATCAGAGATTAAGCGGAATTGATTAACACCAATATTCTTATTGATTACCTAGGTTATGAAAATGATTTTCCCCAATTCAATTTGCACAATTAAAAACTAATTCATTCAAATGAAAATCATTCTTTTCTAGGTTTTCAACCAAGAACAATATGAAATGACAAGAATGTAAAGAGTTAAGGGAATAGAGATACTGCATAGTGATTTATCCTGGTTCACTCACAACCACCGTGAGCTACATCCAGTCCCCTCTTCAACCAAGAGAGATTCTTCACTAAAGGAATTAGAATTCTCAAATTACAAGTAATACGTCTCTCAAGACTCCCTTCTTGATAGCCTCCAAGAGATACCTCACTCTTGTCTTGCAATCCTATTGAAATCTAATCTAACCTCTTCCCACAAGTCTTCCAATTGCTTGTCGATTCCTCACAACAAGACTTCCAATTTGCTTGTTAACACAACAAGACTTCCAAGACTATTTGCTTGATGAACAACCACCAAGACTTCCAATTGTTGTAGATAGCTTGCCTTCTTTGCAATGATTACAACCCATTTGAAAACAATAACAATCCTATGAATCTCTTTCAAGAACTATGAAAATATCAACACAAGATATTCAAAGATTCTTGATCAAAGAAAGTGAAAATTAAAGCTTTGATCTTTGAGAAAGTGAGAGAGAATAGTGTGACTTTGATCTTTCTAAAAATGATAAGAAAATGATGTTAGTTTGTTCTAATTATTCACAAAGGTTAGGAAAAGATTTATATAGAATACCCAAAAGTTAGGAAACTTAAAAACTCATTTTGAGAAGTGAAAAACGTATTTTAAAAACAAGTACTGCAGGTAATAATCGATTAACACATAACCTTAATTGATTAATCACTGTACAATGTGTGTTAATCGATTAGCCACTCTTACTTAATCGATAAGCCACTGTTAAAGTCAATTAAAAACATGTTTTCTCAAATCTAAACCTTTTCTTTCAAACCTTTAACCCACCTATTGATTTTAGGTTAAGTGAATACTCAAATTATAATAAATCATGCACTTGATAGAGATTCACTACCCTCTAATAACTCTACCCAAACTCATCAAACTCTAAGACTCATAAAGATATTACTATTTACACAAAATGAATCTTCATGAGCTTGCTCTCTCTTCATCATTGTTGATTGTTGTTTGTTTGTTGAGCTTCTTCATGACTTGAGCTTGATCAAAACATTTGTCATTATCAAAACCTTCTCATTGGATCTAACAATCTCCCCCCTATTTTATTATGACAAACATGTTTTGAAGTTGTTTGAAGTTGTTGATGCTTGAACCATTTGATCACTTGGTGAGACTCTTGCTCTGTAACATCCCCAAATTTATTGAATAGTTAAAAGCATTAGTTAGTTAGAATTCGTTCATAATTAAAGTTAAGTTAGTGAATTAGTTTGTTTTGGTTTAAGTAATTAGGAGTTTTGAGTTAGATAATTATAAGAAAATGAAATTTTAATGTTTTAGTGTGTATTTTATTTTTAGAGAGGTTTTGGAATGTATTAGATTGTGTAAAAAAAAAATCAGCACCGGCTAGCCAGAACCATGCACCGGTGCGCAGGAGCCATGCACCGGTGCGCAGCACCAAGGTGCAGCACCAGCCGCACCAGCCGGTGCATCAGCCCAGCACCAGAAATCCCGCACCAGGCGCACCAGAAAGCAGCACCGCAGCACCAGCCAGAAATCCTGGCGCACCAGAAATCAGCACGTGCACAGCAAGTGCATTAAACGCACTCGCGCTTGAGCGCGAGTCTGGCGCTTGAGCGCGCGACACCAGATTTAATCTGGTGTTGCTGCGGTTCGGTCCATAACGCACCGACCCCTCCATCTCTCTCTAACCCGATTTCTTCCTACCTCAAACCCTAAGTTTTCTAATCTTAAAAATCAAACCAAAAGCTCCATAAATCATCACTCCCAACTTGATTCTCATCACAAATCCATGCTTTTCCTTCTCTAAATCTCCATATTCTTCTCAAATCCACCCAAAAACCCATGAACCCTAAAATCCCAAATCATGAGCTCTTGCTATAGGAATTGGCATAGTAGCTTAAAAAGTGATAGAGAAGAAGGATTTAAAGCTTAGGGGTGGAAATTAAAGCTTGAAGTGGTGCTCTCCATAGAACCCTCTCTTTTTCTCTTTCTCTCCTAAAGGTAAGAGAAGAGGTATTTTTCTTAATTAGGAGAAGGAATTAATTATGATAATATGTATATATTGATGTGTATGTTTAATTTTGTATGTTATATGTGAATTTAATTATGTATGAATTTGGTATTATGTTAATTGATGCATGATGATGGTAATGCTTATGTTTGGAAAATTGTAATATTATGAAGAAATAAATATGATTATCATTGTCATTGAGATTATTATTATGTGTTAAATGTTAAATTAAATTGGTTGTTAACTTAGGGTTCACAGATGATGTTGATGTTGGAATGGTAATTTTAAGCTTGAATGGCACTAATTTGGATGAATAAATGTTATTGCTATTATTAGTAATGTTGTATGATTGCATATCTATAATTTATAATTATGACCTATTACTCTAAGTTAGAACACCCATCTAAATTGGTATGATTAATTAAAGGATTGATTATCAAATGCATTAAAATGAATTAGAAACACGTGCATTTAAGGAGTAAGGTGGACGTTAAGAATGGGAAAGATAACGCGATGGCCAGGTTCTATGAACCGAAGAACCTTTGGTTAAAGTTCATAGGACTAATGGGCGAGAGTAGATAGTGATTTGATTGTGCTTTTGAAATAATCACGGGAATTTCTATAGGGGACTTTGATCACCCTAGTAGTAGACTAGTGCGATGTACGCGATCGAGAAGTACTGGTCGAATTGGTGATTGGTCCTGTGCACACTGTAGTAGTTCTATCGGTCACTTACCTACTTCGTGGCTACGGAGGGTGGTTCCTCCCCTGTATGATGTACGTGATCGAGAAGTACAGAGGGTGCCTATATTGTATGAAGAACCAAGTGGTGAAGTACAATGTAGGTAAATGGTAGAGGAACATTTACTCCTAGTCGGTCTTTCCTAAAGTGTGGAGGGTGATGTGAGGCAAAAGTAAAAGAAAGCGTAGCAAAAGCTACGACGTTAAAGTAAAAGAAAAAGAATGCCAATGATGAATGGAGAAGTTGCATTGCACTGCATTTCTTTATGAATGATTATGTATTATCAACATTGAGTTGATAATTATGACGATGACTATGTATATGTAAAGTTAGAAAACGAAATGTATCCAATGTGAAAAGGAAAAAGAAAAGATGAAATGAATTATTTTAGAAGGTATATTATTATATTTATTAATCACCTAAAGCATGCATATTCCCTTATGTCTTATTATTGTTTTTAATTGTTTCCCTTGATTTTGAATTAATATCTCACCCTCTTAAGTGGACATTTTAGGTACCTTGATCGGATAAGTCATAAGGGCACGAATGCTGAGGACAAGTGCACTCCTCCTAGTAGAGTGCATATGGACCCTATGATTATGTAATCATAGCTCTGCAACCATTAGGCTTTTATCATCCTATTTTGTATAAATGTATATTATAATTTAGTTTTAAATGTTTATTTCCTTAAATAAATATATGGATGTCACTTGTAAAGGATATCTACATATCCTTCTTTTGTCCAGTGATGTCCTGTAAATGTTTATCTTTTTACTGTATCTGGTTCTGATAGGTTATTTACAGATATTTTAAAAAGGGAAAAGTCAATATTTTAAAGTAAACTCCGTCAAATTTTTCCTAAAATTTTTATGATTTAATAATTAATAATGTAATTCAAAAGTAGGATGTTACATGCTCCCCCTCAATAAATGCTTTTGACATTTGAAATACAATTGAGTAAAGCTTGATTCTCCCCCTATCTTCAACAATTTTGCTCCACCTATATAAAAACAAAACAACCTTTTCTCCCCCTTTTGGCATTATCAAAAAGTAATATGACAATAAAATCTTAAGCCAAAATAAGAGATAAGAATTTAACAATCATTTCTTCACAACATTGATACCAATTAATCAATGATAACAATTTTAACTAATTGTAACTATACTTTGAGATGTGATACCAATTGGAAAGAAATATGACAATGAAATATAATACCAATTGGAACTAAAGAGTCATCAAATCACTCAACAAAGTAAGATATCAATTGTAAAGAAATATCACAATAACCACAATAGCATGATAATCATATAATGATCACACAATGATACCAATTGAAAGAAAATATAGTAATCATGACAACACTTGTGAATTTTCAACACCAATTGTAAATACCAATTGTAAGAGACTAATGGTAAGATTAGAAGATACCAAATGTAAATCCAATTGAAAATACTTGTTGTCTCTTGTGAGAAATTCACTTGATACCAAATGTGAACTTTGTAGAAATAATACCAATTAAAAAAATCCAATAATACCAATTGTACCAATTTGTAGGACTTTCTCTTTGATACTTGAAGATGCAAAATAAAGAATAACACTTGTAAGCCCTTTTGCTCTTCAATCATACCTATAAAACAATCATGCTTTACTTTTTGGTATCCAAATAGTCTTGGATCCATTTTTGTTAGTTAAGGGACTTTCACCCTTCTTAACCCAAACAAAATTTCCTTTAGGTATACCATGCACTTTAATATAACACACATTTGAAGTATGTCCATGAGTACCACAATATAAACATGTTGGTGCAATTGAAAAATAAACTTTAGAAAAATCAACAACATTTCTATGAGACTTACTCTTAGCATTAGTATAACCCAAAACAAACTTGTTTGAATTTTCTCTTTGAAAATTTAACAATGTGCGCAATTTAATATCACCACTTGTGAAACTTGCAAGCTTATTTTTCAAAATAGAATTTTCATCTTTAGGCAACTTGCAACTCTCACAATCAACCACAACATTCAATCTACTAGCACAATCACAAGAAGAACTAGCATAAATGAGATCAAGAGTTTCATTTTGATGATTAAGCTCATCAACTTGTTTTTGAAGTTCTAAAATATCTTGTTGATGTTTCAAAATGAGCTTCTTTCTTTCTATGTTTTTCAAAGCTAGTTTCTTAAGTTGTTCATGCATTTCTTCATAAGCATTATATAAAATTTCATATTTGGAAGAAATTTCGGATTTAGTATACTTACATCGCTATCCTCGCTTTGTTCATTTGATTCATCATTTGAACTTTCTTCTTCATCTACTTGAACTAGCAAGTTGAGTGTAGCGATTTCTTCATCATCCGAAGAACTACTTGATGTGCTTTCCTTTTCTTCTTCATCATCCCAAACAATGTATGCTTTTTTGTGCTTTGGATGTTTCTTCTCTTTCTCCATCTTTTTGAGATACTTTGAACATGAGTACTTGATGTGACCGGGTTTTCCGCATTCATGGCAAACCACTCCTTCTTTTGTTGTCTTGGTCTTGTAGTGTGGGGAATTCTTCTCTTTTCTTTTGTCTTTGTTCAACCTTCCTGTTCTCCTTAGAAGCTTGCTAAACTTTCTTAGTAGAAGTTTCATATCCTCTTCATCAATGTCCGAATCAGAATCTTCAATATCATCATCGGAACTCTCTTCCTTTTTATATGAACTTTTGGCCTTAAGAGCGATTCCTTTTCTTTCTTTGTTCTTGTCCGATTCTTCATGCATATGCAAACGTCCAAGCTCCATTTCATGTTCTTGAAGCTTTCCGAAAAGTGTAGCTAAGTCCATGGTGTCCAAGTCCTTTGATTCAACAATTGCGGTAACTTTAGGTTGCCATTCTCTACTTAGACATCTTAAAACTTTGTTAACAAGTTCACAATTCATGAAAGTTTTTCCAAGAGCAATGATATGATTAATAATATGAGTAAAACGTTTTTGCATAATACATATAGATTCATTAGGCAACATACGAAACAATTCATATTCATGCATCAAAGAATTTAATCTAGCATGCCTAACTTCACTAGTGCCTTCATGTGTGACTTGCAAGGTGTCCCACATTTCTTTGGCATTACGACATTGGGAGACTCTAAAGAACTCATCATAAGATAGAGCCGAGGTGATGATATTCTTAGCTTTTAAATCATATTGAATTTTCTTTTTATCATCATCGGTCCACTTATCTTTGGGGGTTAATTGAGATACACCTTCTACTTGAGTTGAGAGAATGTGAGGACCATTCTCAATGGCTTCCCAAATATTCATGTCTATGGCTTCTATAAAGATTCTCATTCTAACTTTTCAATAAGTATAACCCTCTCCACCAAACACAGGAGGACGACTTATTGAAGCACCTTCACCACCAAAGGGATTCGTAGAACCCATTGTAGTTTCCTTAAGGATCTTTACGAAAAAGCTCTATGCTCGTGTCTTCCGACCGAGCTCTGATACCAATTGTGAGAAACCACAATCGGTGGGTGAAATAACTAAGGAACCCTAGGAGAACACCTAGAAGGGGGGCTGAATAGGTGTTTAAGAAACCTTGAAAGATTTTCGAAAGAAACGAATCGAAACAATTAAAACGAATGATTTTTACAAAGAGTTTCAGCCCTTAATCAATTAAGACAATCTTATAAAAAAAAATTAAGACAAGCTGTTAATCGATTAACCCTTGAAAACCACAAGTTAATCGATTAATCTGACCAGTTAATCAAGTAGTGCTTGAAAACTGATTTTTGCTTAATCGATTAACACATTCAGCTAATCGATTAACCACTGTTAAAACTGAAAAATCATTTTTCAATCGAATATGAAAATCAATCAATTAACACATAAGATCAGAGATTAAGCAGAATTGATTAACACCAATATTCTTATTGATTACCTAGGTTATGAAAATGATTTTCCCCAATTCAATTTGCACAATTAAAAACAAATTCATTCAATTATGAAAATCAATCTTTTCTAGGTTTTCAACCAAGAACAATATGAAATGACAAAAATGTAAAGAGTTAAGGGAATAGAGATATTGCACAGTGATTTATCCTGGTTCACTCACAACCACTGTGAGCTACATCCAGTCCCCTCTTCAACCAAGAGAGATTCTTCACTAAAGGTGTGAGACCCGCAATTTTACCCAATTTAATTAAATTATAATAATTGTATTTTTGCTTTATTTTATTTAGTATTATTTATTTTAAGGATAATTTAATGAAATTTGTTATTAAAGTTGGTTTTGGTTATATAATTATATATATGTGGCGTTAATACATATATATATGCATAAAATTATAAATTTCTAATTAATAAAAGAGAAAATTATTGTTGGGATAGAAATAATTAGTAAGTATATTTTTATCTGAGAAAAATAATTTTTGGAGTGATTTTTATTAATGTTTGGACAAAAATGTGAATTTTCAAGTTATAGTGTTTTTAACTTCAAAAATGCATATCTTTTAAACCGTACGTCGAAAAATTACAAACGATATATCAAAACGATCGTATTGAAATCTAGATTATGAAAATGTAAAGCTTTGATTTTTATTTTAGATTTTTCGAAATTTTATCACTGCTACAATATTAAACGAATTTTTAAGTTTTGAGTATGAATGAATGGTTTTAATGCATTAAATAACCTTTTGACTCAAGTATATTTTATTTTGAAAATGAAAATACATTTCTGAAGTTGTATATTGTACTACCATTCAAATAAAGTGTATTTTCATATTTTTCTTATTTTTAAATTATTTGAAGGCTTAGGAAGTGTATTTTTAGGAAATGATCTTAGGACTTCAAAAATTCATAACTTTCAAACTGTAAGTCCAAAAATTATAAAATTTATATGAAAACGATCGTATTAAAATATAGTATCTGAATATGTGGAAAGAAAATTTTTGTTTTGACATTTACAAAAAAGTACTGTACAGTAGGTAGAAAATCGAATTTTGGCATTTTTAATTAGGAAAAATTATTTTGGGGCATAAAATAATTTAATGGACTATAAAATATTTTTATTGGTATATTTAAATGTTTGGCTGCACAGTCCATATTTGAATATTTTCTTAATTGTTTTCTGATTTATTTGAAATAATTGTGTAATATGATTGGTTAATAGTGTAGGCACCTCCACAAAGAACCAATGAAAAATTTTCTCTCCTATTTTAATATATATGTGCCGTCCAAATAAGGTAGAAAGAGGGGAAGAATAGTTCTGAAGTTTGTGAGAATAAACCATGAATTAAAAGGCTTTAGGAATCAACAAAATCCCATTTAATGTTAGTTGTAACACCCTAATTTTCGTCTCCCAAATAACCAAGAAATTAATTATAACAATTATTTTATAATTGATTTATATTGGTTTTGAAGGTTTTAGTTTTTGTACATTATGCGTTTTTATATATAAAAATATGAGATATATTTTTATATGGTTATTTTGTACAAAAATGTGAATATTGTAATTTAGTCCTTGGGTTGGGACCTAATTGCAATATTAAAAAGGTTTTTGAAGAAAGAGTAATTAAATTATTAATTTTTGAATTTTATCAGTATGTAACCGGTTAGAAGGGCTCTGTAACCGGTTACACGATGAACACAGAAACTGGGATTAGTGCGTTTGATGAGTAATCACGCATTTTAACCCAGAAATTGCCACGAATCAACCCTAATCTTAGTGGAGATCAACGTGTCGACTTGCATGACACTCAAATCCCTCTATAAATAGCTTTCCTTGCTCTGATTAAAGTCCATTTTTGCTCCTGAATTGCTGAATAAAGCTCTGTTTTAGGGTTCCATAATCTTTCTGTTCGATTCTCAGTCTGTGTTGAGAGATAGAAAACGAGTGATACACTGTTACAAAGCTCACATCAAGGGCTTTGTATTGATATAAAATTTGTGAGTTGAGAGTCCCTAAATCAAGAGAACGAAGCTTGCAAAGTAAGGGTGTTGGTGCTGTCAAACCTCAGCTTCTGGTTTCTGGAGCTGACTTTGAAGCTTGATTTTGGTAAGCACACAAACCCTTGTGATTTCAAATCTGTTCCTACCTCTAGTGCATGTTGCAGAGAACTCAATTTGACCATTTTCCCCAATTCTTAATTTGGTTTTGCATGTCAAATTCCCTGGTTTTGGTACCCTGTCCAATTCTATCAGCATGGAGTAGATTCAATGGGAATTTGTGTTGGAGCCTTTCTCTCTGCAAAGTTTTGGATCAAGCACAATTTAGAGGTAAGGGGGAAGCTTACTATTTGCTAGAATGAGGAAAAACATGTTGGTAAATAGGATGAGTCACCAAGAGACTCTAAGGGCATAGTTGGAATTAGTTTTATGGTTTGGAGGCCAATTTAAGCTCATTTCTGTTTTTGAGCAATCATAATATGATGCATGCAAGCTGTTATGATGACAATTTCATGACTTAATTGGATATTATGTGAATTGATGCGTTAAGTTGTGAAATATATGCAATTATGTGCAATTTGTGTATCTAAATTGAATGCTTGCAAGGTGAATGTGTTTCAGTGGTTAAACATGTTTACTTAAGGTATATCAACTCTTTTGAATGATTGAAATTGGTTAGATTTGAGTAATGAAAAGAATGGGTTGCAAAACCTCATATCTCAATGTGCTGACTGCACAATCTAACCGGTTACTCGATAATTGTAACCGGTTAGACACTGTAAAATTGTCAAAGAAAATAAGTTTCTGAAATCAGTTCTGTGGTCTTATCAATGTTACTCAAATCTAGACCCTAATTTCACTGGAATTCAATCTGAAATGAAGTTGATTTTATTGTAATAATTCAGATTGAAAATTGGGAGTTAATACCTTAACATCAAATGATAATTTCAAGAGGAAATTATGCATAAGTGAAATGGGATTATGACTTAGATCTTTTGAATGATATTATGTGTTGAACTTGAGGTATTCTGATATGCTAAGACCTTGTCATTGGATTGAGTAGAGAATTTAAGAAAGGATTCTTTGAAAATCAGTGGTTTTGTATTCAGGTCTGTAATTCTAACCGGTTAGGTGATGATGTAACCGGTTAGTACCTGAAAACTTAAAAATAAAAGTTAAGTTTTGAGTAAGGATTTTGATATCAATGATTATATTCTCTCAATCCAGGTCTATGAGCATAGGTTAAATTTAAATTCAAAGGTGAATTTTATGAGTAAAGCTATACCTCAAGGTATCATTCAAAAGTTGTGCTTTTTCTAAGTCATAATAGCGGAATTGATGGAAAGACTAACCTTAGGAATTATGTATGCAATGCATGCATAGAGAAAGGTAATATAATAGGTTGGCAAGGATTGTTTATAATGTTCTGGGAACATGGCACTGTACTCTAAGAGTACCAAACTGATGCAACATACACTATGACACATTCTGGGAATGTGGCCATTGTCTGGGACATGGTTTCTTTGATACGTTCTGGGAACGTGATGCACACTCTGGGAGTGGTGCTTGATTATATTCCAAGTATGGTTTGCGATACGTTCTGGGAACGTATGTTAGTGTTAAGGGAACACGTTGGTATAATAATAGAATTAAAGATAAAACCAACCTTGATGATTGTGAATTCATATAGAATGGAAGTTTGGTTGGTAGGAACGTTTATCATATTCTGGGAATATGAGGAGGGTACTCCGGGAGTACCAAATTGTAACCTACTTGATGACACATTATAGATATGTGGCCAGTGTCTGGGACCTGGTTATATACATTCCGGGAACGTATGATAGTGTTCTGGGAACACATTGATAAGCAACCTACTGGATGACACATTATAGATATGTGGCCAGTGTCCGGGACCTAGTTTTTATACGTTCTGGGAACGTATGCGTTCTGGGAACGTGATGCACACTTTGGGAGTGATGCTTATTTATCCAAGTATGGTTTGCTACACGTTCTGGGAACGTGATGCACACTCTGTGAGTGAATGCTTATCTTCCAAATATGGTTTGGCATTACGTTCTGGGAACGAATGTCAGTGTTCCGGGAACACAACGGTGTATTGGATGGACGTCCAAGATGGACTTTGTAAGAGGCCTCAGTTGTGGAAGGAAATCATGCATCATGCCACCTGCATTGAAAGAATTATTATAATTAACCGTTTGTGCTCATATGATTATGCATCGTGACTTGCTATATGTTGACTTGTGGATGTTAGTTTTATTCTCATTTGATTATGCGAATATGTATAGCTAACCCCCATGCCCTTATTAGGTGTTGATCGTGCATCTAGCTTGCACAAAAGTCAGTGAAGGGAGATGTCCCTTAGGTGCATGCAGAGTGTAGAAAGTGTGGGTTGGGAACCCGTTGTGCAGATTGTAACAGCCCAGCCCCAGCCAGCCGTACGGTACTGGGCACTGGGGCCCAACGCACCGCCACGTGGATATTGTCCACTTTGGGCATCCTTCACCCTCACGGTTTTGCTCTTGGTCTCACACTAACAGTGAGCCCCAAAACGCGTCCACGTGAGGTAAGGTATCCACACCCTATATAAGGCATGCTTCGTTCACCTTACCAGCCGATGTGGGACTAAGGCTTGCCCTTACATCCACCCCCCTTGGAGGCCCAACGTCCTGTTGGCACACCGACCCGTCCCTGGCTCTGATACCAAATGTAACAGCCCAGCCCCAGCCAGCCGTACGGTACTGGGCACTGGGGCCCAGCGCACCGCCACGTGGATATTGTCCGCTTTGGGCATCCTTCACCCTCACGGTTTTGCTCTTGGTCTCACACTAACAGTGAGCCCCAAAACGCGTCCACGAGAGGTAAGGTATCCACACCCTATATAAGGCATGCTTCGTTCACCTTACCAGCCGATGTGGGACTAAGGCTTGCCCTTACATCATGTAAGACCCAGGCTGATGAGGGCGGGGAGTGATCGCCGGTGCAAGAGGCACGGACAAGGAGCGGCTCCTGGCAGGCTTCTAAGGGAGGGGTACATGGATGAACCGACACATCGGAATGAGAGGGTGATCCTGAGACTATGTAGGTATGGGACTACATAGTACAAGAAGGCTTAAATGAATTGATTGGTACTACCCATATCAACAAGATGCATCTTCTTTTCGGTAGCCCATCACATAAGAACTCCATGGTTAAGCGTGCTTGACTTGGGGTAATTCTGGGATGGGTGACCTCCTGGGAAGTTTTCCTGGAAAGTGTGCGAGTGAGGACAAAGCACGCTGAAAAGACTCGTGTTGGTATGTGGGGACAGTCGCAATCCATTTGCCTGCCAGGGTTGTTACAAATGGTATCAGAGCGGCTCCTCTCCCAGTACGGTGTGGTTCGGGGACGAACCAGGCGGAAGCTGGTGGGTATGTAAGACCCGGGCTGATGAGGGTGGGGAGTGATCGCCGGTGCAAGAGGCACGGACAAGGAGCGGCTCCTGGCAGGCTTCTAAGGGAGGGGTACATGGATGAACCGACACATCGGAATGAGAGGGTGATCCTGAGACTATGTAGGTATGGGACTACATAGTACAGGAAGGCTTAAATGAATTGATTGGTACTACCCATATCAACAAGATGCATCTTCTTTTCGGTAGCCCATCACATAAGAACTCCATGGTTAAGCGTGCTTGACTTGGGGTAATTCTGGGATGGGTGACCTCCTAGGAAGTTTTCCCGGAAAGTGTGCGAGTGAGGACAAAGCACGCTGAAAAGACTCGTGTTGGTATGTGGGGACAGTCGCAATCAATTTGCCTGCCAGGGTTGTTACAAATTGTAACATCCCAAACTTGATTTATGTTGTAATTTATGTTGTGATGTTCCTAGGATAGAAGAAATGAAGACGTAAGTTAGAAACTTAGCCAAATAAGCATGCAACCTTAGGTTTATAACATAGGAACTTGGGAAATTAGAATAACAAGATTGGTAGCTTAAAACATAAATTCCACCGTTGGATGTGAAGTAGGATATGTGAGGAAGCTTGCCTTAAAATTTTAGGAAGATCCAACGGGTAACGAAGAAGTTATGGCCATTCAAAGTCTGGGTACTGCAAAACTGAACAGCTTAATCGATTAAACTGCAGCTTAATCGATTAAACTGCAGCTTAATCGATTAAGGCCAGAAAATGGAAAATGGCTTAATCGATTAATAATCGATTAAAGGTTGTAGATGCTGAAAAAAAATAAAGGTGCGTCCACCTCTTAGTTCTTGAGAAACTCGAATTCTCTCTCTCCTAGGGCACCAAATCCTCCATTTTCATCAATCAATCCTCAAGAGGATCACTCCAAGTCCATCCCCAAGTCCTTCCTTGTTGCTCCAAGTAAGTGGTTGTTGATTTTATTCTTCTCTTTATCTCCCTAGAATTCGAATTTCTCTCTCTCCCTCTTCCTCCCTTGAAGCTTTAGTCAACAACCTTGAGGAACTTGATGGGGTCACGAATTCCCTCAAGATTCTTGGGCAAAGTTTGATATTTTGTTCCTTTATTTTATTGATTTTAGGTTCCTCCCTCTCTTTTGAATTGTGGCTCTTTCTCAAGTGAGTTCGAAGCACAAATTCTCTCTCTATCTCTAAGAGCTTGAGGTAAGGAGTGGGTTATAGTGAGTATTACCTTACTCTGAGGTTTAGTTTACAATATGTATATAATGGGTACTAAGAGTTATGTGTTAGTTTAGGTGGTTATACCATAGGGTAGTTAATAATTAGAGCTTGTGACATAGGGAAAATAATTAGATGATGATAAGCTTCATTTTAATATTTGGTATATAAATTTGTGACTTGGTGATGATTATAATTTAAAGTGCTTATTTTGCTAAATGAATGAGATATGATTTTATTTTTAAAAAAAAAACTAAGGCAAAGAATGGAAATTAAGGATAATGGTGACAGTGTTAATAAAGTTGTTTAATAGATGCTAATTAAATTATGAGATATGTTTGTGATGGGTTGATGATGCAAATGTGTAATGTGGTGATTAATTTTGAGTAATTTACTTGATAAAAAGTTAAGTGGTTTTTCTGAAAAAATGAAATGGTTGATATGAATAAGAGGAAATGTTATTATGGAAAATGAGAATGAGAAATATATATACCCGGACGCAGTAAGACGTGAGTGCACAGGAGTGCAGACGCAGTAGGACGTGACCAGGGGAGAATGAAAATATATACCCGGACGCAGTAAGACGTGAGTGCACAGGAGTGCAGACGCAGTAGGACGTGACCAGGGGAGAATGAAAATATATACCCGGACGCAGTAAGACGTGAGTGCACAGGAGTGCAGACGCAGTAGGACGTGACCAGGGGAGAATGAAAATATATACCCGGACGCAGTAAGACGTGAGTGCACAGGAGTGCAGACACAGTAGGTCGTGACCAGGGGAGAAATGAAAATATATACCCGGACGCAGTAAGACGTGAGTGCACAGGAGTGAAGACGCAGTAGGTCGTAACCAGGGGAGAAATGAAAACATACCCGGACGCAGTAAGACGTGAGTGCACAGGGGTGCAGACGCAGTAGGTCGTGACCAGGGACAGATTGAAAAGAATTATGAATATAATTAAAGTAGAAGGAATAAATGACTTTATGAAAATGATGTATAAGAATGAATAGGCAAGATTGACTTGAGAAACCAATGGAATACTTTGATAATGAATTGTGATTTCTTGAGTTTTATTATATTGTTATTAAATTGTTAAATGTGTATGGCTTGGTATAGCATTATGTCGTAATTGGAAACTGTTTCCCCATTTTATGTGTAATACTCACTCCTTACTATTTCCACAGGTACCGAGGCTGAGTTTACACATGACCAGGCCGAGCAGGATTACTCTCCCTCACAGGGAGAGTAGGGTTGGGATTAGATGCATTCTTTTGACCTAAGCCTCTATATTATTTGATGTATAAGTGCTGTATATGCTCTTTGTGAGAGGCTTAGGATAGTGGTGCATTTGCTTATGATTTATTTTTGGGCATAGTTGCGGATATGGTCTCTTGTTTTGCATACTTAGCACTGTTGCTGGCACTCTAACACATTGACGTTGATGTTTTACACTTGAGCCCATGGGGCAACTATGTGATGCACTTATATCTATATTTGAGCCCTGCTGGCTACTGTTGATATTAAATAAATGTGTTTATCAGGTTGAAGATTTTGAAATGTCCGAAAAACAGACGAAACTCCGTCCGTTTGACGGTTGATTTTCATGAATTAAAAATGAATTTTTAAATCCGTATTTTTGGTATAAAGGAAATTAAGGGTAAATAATATAGGGTGTTACACAGATATCGAGGATCCGGCCAGATGGATGTTTGGACAGAGGACCAGTGACCAGCTCTATAACATCTCTATTTTTAATAGTATTTATATGATACACATTTTGAAAGAGGTGTAATAAGATGAAGTTGGGTTCATCATAATATTTATTTGGTATCCATGGACTTGTTACACTTGATATATTTTGGGGGCATAATATGATTTCTTGACTATGTTTCCGCAAACTCTGATTTTGTTATTCAACCTCATTATTAATCAAGTGTTTTGTGAAAAGGGATTTTCAAGGGAGGGGAAAATTCTTATTTTCGGATCTTTTTCCAACAATAACAAGTCCAAGTATTCATAAACTTATTACTTTTCTCTTAAAGTAAGATGATATACAAGGAGTGTTACATTTTTATGGTATCAGAGCAATGGTCCTGACTCTTGGTCCTTGGGTGTGTGGTCCAATACGCTGGTCATCGATATCTGCAATGTTTCCTGGGAAGTATGCTTTCATATACTTCCAAACTAGAGCTAAGGTTATGGGTAATGGCTCTAGATAAGTAGCTTATTCTGCTATTAAAAAGTGTTCTATGTAGTCTAAGTAGAAGTATGATAGTTGTATGCTTCTCTTTAGACATGTGGTCAACCTAAAACCATAGTGTTGGTTTATTTCGTTTTCATAGAACCAGTGATAAGGAAATATTAAGGAGTACTAGTTAAGTCCTTGACTCTGAGGAGGAGTGTTTACCCTCACTCGTGTTAAAGTTAATCAACTTTTCAGACCGAGTGTAGGGCAGTTATCCTCTTAAAGATCAACCTTGTTGAGTTTGTTAAATTCTGAAGCTATCCTTTCTTTTGCCCTTATGGATAAGGGTATTGATCGAAGTTGCTCTATGCCTTATCCAATCTGCTATCTCAAAGCAGAGGATCTTACAAGTCTTCTTGTAGTGGCTTTCAATGTATGACGGAATCGTTCTATTAAGGTATTAGACTTTGTCTATCTACCTGTGTCATGAATTCATTTGATCTTAAGCACGGTTTGGGAACCGAAGGATCAAGTGATCATGATTAATGACGATAGAACAACCCTGTATTGGGATTCCCAAGTTTCGAATCTGGAACCCAATGGACCCATGTAGTTGCTCCTGGGCAGCAGGGAAGGAATAAGGGGGTCAAAGAAATCCTGGTTACAAGAAATGATGTTAGGTTCACCCTTGGGCAAAGAGATAGAGTTTGGAATCAAGTTAATTTTTGAAGCTGATTCTCTCTCTACTACCCTTACGATATGATATCATCAGAAAAAGTCACATGGGGGAAACACGGAGAAAAGTGTTAAAAGGTTTTGGGTGGATCAGTTTAAAGGAGTCTAAGTGTTTTCTAAGATTGATTGGCGGTTGGATTAACCCCAAATCAGGATTTGGGGCAGGGATACACTTAAGACTGCATTTTGATCTCGATACGGACATTATGAGTAGAAAATAATGCTGTTCGGATTGACTAATACACCGGTTCTAATATGGACTATAAGAACTGGACCTTTAGATTATATTTGGATTCGCTTGTGGTTTCTTCTAAGAATCCGGAGAGACATGAGGAACATCTCAGGATTGTGTTGAGAATCCTGCAAGAGGAGTAATGGTATGTTAAACTCGCCAAAGATGAGTTTTGGTTGAGCGAAATTACGTTTGTAGGGCATGTGATCTTTAAAGAAGAATTGTGATGGATCCAGCAAAGGTAAGTTTATTGTTGAAATAGGAACAGCCTAAGACTGTGACTGAGGTGAGAAATTTTCTTAGGGCTGGCTGGATACTATCGCCGGAGTATTTAAGGATTTTCTAAGATCGCATGGTCTTTGATCAAGTTGACTTGGAAAGATCAACTGATGGTATTGAATGATAGGATGTTGTTTAATTATGGTGGGGTGATGATGGATTATACCCCAACATAATATGATTAATCCAAGAGGAATTATGGAAAATGTGAGTAGATTATGATTTAAATCATTTCAGTGATGGATTCAGTTGGAATCAAGGTATTAGATTATGAATAAATCCTATTTTGAGTTGGATTGGATGATGTAAAGAAAATGGTTTTGAAATTCTTTGGTTTTATTTCTAAAACCATACTTCATAACCGGTTAGAGTTTCTTGTAACCGGTTAGAAGCTGAAAGTTTAAAATAAAAATTTAAGTCCTTTGTGAAGGAACTTTTGGTATTAGTAGACATCTTCCTCCAATCCAAACTCAATGTCAATTATCTAAGTAAAATTTAAGGAAAGGATTTAAGGTGGTAAAATAACTTAATGCCTTGATTCATCATTGAAAATGATTTAAGAGGATTGAATCGCAATATTTATGGACTAATCAAGAGTTAAAATTAAGGAGCTACTCCAATTGGAGAAGGTAGAGGATTTAGCTGGATGATGCAAAAGAAACGATAAGCATTAAGATAAGAAGGTTGTGATTCATGAACAAGTTTGAAGTTCGAAAGTATGAATGACAATAAGAAGAGGAAGTGTTGAATGTGAGACAAAGGCGATGGATGGAGTTTCTAACAGATTATGACCTTGAGCTCCATTATCATCCTGGCATAGCAAACGTAGTTGCAGACGATTTGAATTGCTAGGCTATTCTTGTGAGCCCAATGATGGTTAAGGAGGTTAACCTGATCGAGGAATTCAGAGACCTAAGTCTGGTAACCCAAGAGGAACCCTCTAAGTATTAGATTGGGAATGTTGCCAATCACCAACGAATTCCTGAATCGGATTCGTGAATTACCATCAGAAGATGAAGAGAAGAAAGAGAAGTTGACTTTTGAGGAAAAGGAGTTAGATCTCTATGAAGAAATGAATGAGATTTAATCTTTAGAGCTAAAGTTGGTGATTATGGATATTAGAAAATATATTATGGAAGTAAGGGATTTAGGAAGTGTTGTCTAGGACAACCTAGATGAGAAATCCAAAGGCATGAACTTCCAGAATAGATTATGTTCGAACCCAAGTTAGCTATCAACTATCAAGGAATAAGGAATTTCTCGATGTTGGTAAGCATGTATGAGGACTATGGGAAAGTACATGAATTTCTTGCGAGAAATGTTTGAGTTTAGAATAAGAGAAAGATTGATGAAATAAAGACCCAACTGGAGGAAGAGGAAAAGTAAATGGGAGAATACCAACCACGGAAATATCAAGGTTAAGGGATCCTCGATTGAAGAAAGGGGACTAAGGAGGACATTGGGAAGGGAACATTTGTCCATCTCAAGGTGAAAACTGTGAGGCACATCACTTTGAGTTTAGTTGTGATGTACCTAAGGGAATAGTCAATTCCGATTGTAGGAAGCTGGAGTATTACTCACCAAATTGTCTTGAAGGAAAAGGTGAGAAAGAAATGGACGAACCCAGCACAAGAAGAATTCACCGGTTGATATAAGAGTTGAGTATAATCCTGACGTAGACAACCCAAGCCTATCTCCTCCTTTGATCTGAGTTAACGTAATCAAATGTTTTTGACTACGTTAATCTAATTGTTTGAAAGTATCAATGTTCTGTTGGAAGTTCAACTCCAATCTTTCTGTGATCAAAACATTTATCACAGTTGGATGTGATAAATCGCTGTGGACACTACAGAAATAGAAAGATCAGTTATGGCTAGAGAGATTAACAACCACCGGGATAGGACGAATCTTTGTCTCCCCAATGGAAATGTCTCTAGAACTTGACTATCTAACTAAGTCTGATAGTGATAATTTCCCTATCTTTAAGTTCATCTAACTTAAAGACCTGTCGTATGGTCTTTCTTGCGAAAGATTATATCTGAAAGGGATGAATTTGTTATTAATGGATTGAATATTAGGAATGATCACCCTAATGTCTCAAACTATTAAGAAATGAAGTCATACAAATGTTTCTTTGATCGTGCTCGAGAGATCAGAGTGCGCAGCCCAAAAAGTTTTTCCAAAAAGTTTATTGGAAAATGTTTTAATTGAAAAATATTTATGTGAAGTATAAAGAGTATTTCTTTTAAAATAAATTTTTTTCACATAAGAGTTTTATATGAAAAATCCTTGTGGTTTAGTTTGGAAAGTTTTTCCTGAAGGGTTTTATTTGAAATGTTTCAAAATACAAGGAATATATCAAAACTCTTTTAAGTGGGGGAGGACCCTAAAAGAACAAATTTTTGGGAGCTAGATGAAGATTTCTAGTATAAAAATATTTTGGAAAAGTGGAAAATTTCAAAAGATGAATTTCGGGGACGAAATTCCTTTTAAGTGGGGGAGTAGTGTAACACCCCTAATTTCCGTCTCCCAAATAACCAAGAAATTAATTATAACAATTATTTTATAATTGATTTATATTGGTTTTGAAGGTTTTAGTTTTTGTACATTATGCGTTTTTATATATAAAAATATGAGATATATTTTTATATGGTTATTTTGTACAAAAATATGAATATTGTAATTTAGTCCTTGGGTTGGGACCTAATTGCAATATTAAAAAGGTTTTTGAAGAAAGAGTAATTAAATTATTAATTTTTGAATTTTATCAGTATGTAACCGGTTAGAAGGGCTCTGTAACCGGTTACACGATGAACACAGAAACTGGGATTAGTGCGTTTGATGAGTAATCACGCATTTTAACCCAGAAATTGCCACGAATCAACCCTAATCTTAGTTGAGATCAACGTGTCGACTTGCATGACACTCAAATCCCTCTATAAATAGCTTTACTTGCTCTGATTAAAGTCCATTTTTGCTCCTGAATTGCTGAAGCTCTGTTTTAGGGTTCCATAATCTTTCTGTTCGATTCTCAGTCTGTGTTGAGAGATAGAAAACGAGTGATAAACTGTTACAAAGCTCACATCAAGGGCTTTGTATTGATATAAAATTTGTGAGTTGAGAGTCCCTGAATCAAGAGAACGAAGCTTGCAAAGTAAGGGTGTTGGTGCTGTCAAACCTCAGCTTCTGGTTTCTGGAGCTGACTTTGAAGCTTGATTTTGGTAAGCACACAAACCCTTGTGATTTCAAATCTGTTCCTACCTCTAGTGCATGTTGCAGAGAACTCAATTTGACCATTTTCCCCAATTCTTAATTTGGTTTTGCATGTCAAATTCCCTGGTTTTGGTACCCTGTCCAATTCTATCAGCATGGAGTAGATTCAATGGGAATTTGTGTTGGAGCCTTTCTCTCTGCAAAGTTTTGGATCAAGCACAATTTAGAGGTAAGAGGGAAGCTTACTATTTGCTAGAATGAGGAAAAACATGTTGGTAAATAGGATGAGTCACCAAGAGACTCTAAGGGCATAGTTGGAATTAGTTTTATGGCTTGGAGGCCAATTTAAGCTCATTTATGTTTTTGAGCAATCATAATATGATGCATGCAAGCTGTTATGATGACAATATCATGACTTAATTGGATATTATGTGAATTGATGTGTTAAGTTGTGAAATATGTGCAATTATGTGCAATTTGTGTATCTAAATTGAATGCATGCAAGATGAATGTGTTTCTGTGGTTAAACATGTTTACTTAAGGTATATGAACCCTTTTGAATGATTGAAATTGGTTAGATTTGAGTAATGAAAAGAATGGGTTGCAAAACCTCATATTTCAATGTGCTGACTGCACAATCTAACCGGTTACTCGATAATTGTAACCGGTTAGACACTGTAAAATTGTTAAAGAAAATAAGTTTCTGAAATCAGTTCTGTGGTCTTATCAATGTTACTCAAATCTAGACCCTAATTTCACTGGAATTCAATCTGAAATGAAGTTGATTTTATTGTAATAATTCAGATTGAAAATTGGGAGTTAATACCTTAACATCAAATGATAATTTCAAGAGGAAATTATGCATAAGTGAAATGAGATTATGACTTAGATCTTTTGAATGATATTATGTGTTGAACTTGAGGTATTCTGATATGCTAAGACCTTGTCATTGGATTGAGTAGAGAATTTAAGAAAGGATTCTTTGAAAATCAGTGGTTTTGTATTCAGGTATGTAATTCTAACCGGTTAGGTGATGATGTAACCGGTTAGTACCTGAAAACTTAAAAATAAAAGTTAATTTTTGAGTAAGGATTTTGATATCAATTATTATATTCTCTCAATCCAGGTCTATGAGCATAGGTTAAATTTAAATTCAAAGGTGAATTTTATGAGTAAAGCTATACCTCAAGATATCATTCAAAAGTTGTGCTTTTTCTAAGTCATAATAGCGGAATTGATGGAAAGACCAACCTTAGGAATTATGTATGCAATGCATGCATAGAGAAAGGTAATATAATAGGTTGGCAAGGATTGTTTATCATGTTCTGGGAACATGGCCCTGTACTCTAAGAGTACCAAACTGATGCAACATACTTGATGACACATTCTGGGAATGTGGCCATTGTCTGGGACATGGTTTCTTTGATACGTTCTGGGAACGTGATGCACACTCTGGGAGTGGTGCTTGATTATATTCCAAGTATGGTTTGCGATACGTTCTGGGAACGTATGTTAGTGTTCTGGGAACACGTTGGTATAATAATAGAATTAAAGATAAAACCAACCTTGATGATTGTGCATTCATATAGAATGGAAGTTTGGTTGGTAGGAACGTTTATCATATTTTGGGAATATGAGGAGGGTACTCCGGGAGTACCAAATTGTAACCTACTTGATGACACATTATAGTTATGTGGCCAGTGTCTGGGACCTAGTTATATACGTTCTGGGAACGTATGATAGTGTTCTGGGAACACATTGATAAGCAACCTACTGGATGACACATTATAGATATGTGGCCAGTGTCCGGGACCTGGTTTTTATACGTTCTGGGAACGTATGCGTTCTGGGAACGTATGCGTTCTGGGAACGTGATGCACACTCTCGGAGTGATGCTTATTTATCCAAGTATGGTTTGCTACACGTTCTGGGAACGTGATGCACACTCTGGGAGTGAATGCTTATCATCCAAGTATGGTTTGGCATTACGTTCTGGGAACGAATGTCAGTGTTCCGAGAACACAACGGTGTATTGGATGGACGTCCAAGATGGACTTTGTTAGAGGCCTCAGTTGTGGAAGGAAATCATGCATCATGCCACCTGCATTGAAAGAATTATTATAATTAACCGGGTGTGCTCATATGATTATGCATCGTGACTTGCTATATGTTGACTTGTGGATGTTAGTTTTATTCTCATTTGATTATGCGAATATGTATAGCTAACCCCCAAGCCCTTATTAGGTGTTGATCGTGCATCTAGCTTGCACAAAAGTCAGTGAAGGGAGATGTCCCTTAGGTGCATGCAGAGTGTAGAAAGTGTGGGTTGGGAACCCGTTGTGCAGATATCGAGGATCCGGCCAGATGGATGTTTGGACAGAGGACCAGTGACCAGCTCTATAACATCTCTATTTTTAATAGTATTTATATGATACACCTTTTGAAAGAGGTGTAATAAGATGAAGTTGGGTTCATCATAATATTTATTTGGTATCCATGGACTTGTTACACTTGATATATTTTGGGGGCATAATATGATTTCTTGACTATGTTTCCGCAAACTCTGATTTTGTTATTCAACCTCATTATTAATCAAGTGTTTTGTGAAAAGGGATTTTCAAGGGAGGGGAAAATTCTTATTTTCGGATCTTTTTCCAACAATAACAAGTCCAAGTATTCATAAACTTATTACTTTTCTCTTAAAGTAAGATGATATACAAGGAGTGTTACATTAGTTCATGTTCCAAGTAGTATTTGAAAAATTTTTGACCAAGACTTGATGAAGAGGGACCGAAATTTGAGTCTGAAAATTGAGGGAAATGGGTCACTTCAACACCTATAAATAGATAGCCTAGTTCCCACATTTTTCACACACAAACCTTGATGGTTTCACAAGAGAAAAAAATAAAATTCGAAGAGAGAAATAGAGAGAGAGGGACGAGTAAGCTAGGAAGAAGGGAGGATTAGCTTGGTTGCTTGAAGTTTTCTAAAAAGCTTAAGGAGTAGAGGTAACCCAAAATCACTTATTTATTTAAGTTATTTTTAAGTTGTTTGTTTATATTTTGTTTAAATCTTCTAAATTTATTCTATGGTCAAGTTCTAAATTTCCTTTTCATTTTAAAGTTATTTTTGAATATATGAAATTGTCCTTAAGTCATATGAATTAAGAATGAGAAAAGGGACACAAAAAGGGGTGTTTAAAGGGATTTATCTCCCCTTTTCTTTAATTCTTAAGATGGCTAAAAGTTTTTGATAAGTTTGAGTAATTTAATTTCTGGGTTTATTTTAATTAGAATATAAGAATTGTAGAGAATTTTGTGTGAACAAATAAAGTGTTTATTCATTGTCTTTTTAATTGTTTTGTTCTTTGTTTTAAGGAATGAAAAAGAAATAAGTAAATAACAATGGAAAATAATAATTTCTAATATATATATATATGAACCGTGTGACGTATTAGGAAAAATGAGGATTGATTGTGTATTTTAATATGTGTATTGTATTGTTGTTTAATATAATAAAAGAGAATAGAAATGAATAAAAGATTTAAAATGGATTTTTATTTTTGGTTTTTATTTCTTTTCTTTTCTGGATCGTGTATGTATGTATGTATATTGTGTGATAATTGTTGTTATTTCATGTATATTTGAGTTATAATTAAGTCTTTAAAAAGAATGAAAACAAATAAGTATTTTCCTTAAAGTAGAAATGAAATGAAAATGACTTAAAGGAACTAGAAATGATTTTTTAGAAATAAAATTAATTCTGGAAAATTTTGATGTTCTTGAAGTGTATGAAATTATATGTTATGCAATTTTTATGTAATTGTTATTGTTTGATTGTATGTTATTTCCTTTTGTTTGATTTAAGTAATTGAACAAAAAAAAATTTCTGGAAAAATAAAAATAATAGCCGTGAGGTCTATGATGTTGTTTTGAAATTATTTGTGGTAAATTGCTTGTTGTTTGATGTGTAATTAAATTATAGTTAATTGCTTAAAAGAAATAGGAACTAATGGTAGTTGTTATAAACTTATAAGAACATGTATTTTTGAATAATTGTATAAGTATGTGGTTGATGTGTTTATAAATATTAGTTACTGGAAAAAGTGAATTATTTTCTAAAAGAGATCTATTTTATATTTTGTTAATGATTAAACCTCTTATTTTTAGTATACCAAATGATGTAATTATATTATATAGATGCTTTAGGAATTGAAAATATTTTTCTGACTTGTCTATATGCTAGTCGAATTTTAGAGAAAAAGGAATACAAGTAATTAAATTTTTCTAATTGATTTGATGATTGTTTTAGTATGTTTAGGGAATATATTACATGTTTATATGGAAAAGATTAATTTTGAAAGTTTTATTTTAATTCTGGAAATTTAAATTTTAATCTGAAAAATTTATTTATTTAAGACCCCAAATGATTATTTTTGAGAATGTTAATGATACCTTGTCTGTATGTGCAATTATAATGTAGAAACAAATAGAAATGAGTGTTTTTGATTGATTAATTTGATTTTATAGAAAATATAATTTTCTGTCCAGAAATTATAAATAATGAAAAAGTAATATTTTATTTGAAATAATAGTGTTTTAAAGTTTGTAGCATAAGTAGGAATTGTGCATAATTGTGTATGATTGTTTGGATTGTTTTACTTGAACTTCTTGAATTAATGCAACTTTTTCAGTGGCTGCACAGCAGATGCAATCATTTTATTTAGTTTAATTTAAGTCATTTTACTATAGTAGAAGTTGTAATGAGAATTTAGGAAAAAACGGCATGTGTTTTTGACTCTCCGTTTAAGAGAAAATGAATTTTTAAGTTTGAGTATGCATGCTGTCCAAAAATGTGAAATGTGTGGCATTGATGTTATGACTTGTTCTTAAATGAATTAATATGTAAATTTCATGCTAAGATTTTTAGTATAAGTGTTTAGAAGTAAAAATGATTTATAAAAGTAACTTTGTAAATGTATGCCTTAATGCTCTAGTTGTTTACTAAATTATTGTCTTACTGGTGCTTGTATGATAATTATGGGATGTCGTGATAAAGTGAATGAAGTTATATTTTAGAATGATTGTTGATATGTTAGGTGTTTTTAGTAAATGTTAAAATTGATTTTTAAAGAAGGTGTTTCTGGGCTGTCCAAATGATTAAAAAGGTTGCATCAAGTTTAAGTTGTTTGTTTTATGTTAATCCTTGAACGGTAGTTATTATTGATTTTCAGAGTTAATGAAAAGTATGAAATAATCTCTTATTAGTTCTAAAAATTTCCACTGACGTTTTAAAGGTTTTGGATTTTGTAAAGTATGATTTATTTTAAGTATTGGAAGTTTTGGTCCAAGTCTTTTAGATTCCTAAAAGTGATAAAGGAAATTGTTGTTAAGGATATGTGTCTTGTGGTTTGCTTAATTGTAATTGAGTAGTTATTTATGAAATTATTTTGTAAATATTATTTGGTAAAGGCTTTCGTTCGGATTTGGGTGACGTGACTTCAAAGCAAGAGGACAATAAATTTGTAGCTTCAACTCAAGGTGAGAGAGAAGCCTTCTTAAGACATAGTGGCATGTATGGTAATATTAGGACGTTCCGTATCATCTCAAAGGTCGGAACTAGGGATCTATCGAGTGAGTAGTAGAACGACAATTGTGTGTGTATATCCCGCCGTTCATACGAAAACACGATCCCTCGGATATAATTGTATGTTTTGTATATATTGTTTTATTATGATGTTGAATCTATCATAATATTAAATCATTAATAATAACATGTTTGGCGAATATGATATATCAACCTATTATTGGAAAATAATGGATTCATAAGATGTCATGGTGTATAATTTTTGGGAATTGATTAAAGGCTTTATGGTTTAAGGAATTATTATGGAACCTTTACAATGGTGTAGAAAAGTTATAATACTACCCCGGATCGCATTGTCATGATGACATGCTTGATCTTTAAGTGTTGAATTCCCTGTGACCTGGAAGTGTCCATGAGAAGCTAATCCCTTAGAGGTCGAGGCCCGTTAGAAGCAAGGTTTAGAATGGGTCGACCACAATTAGGAAGGTTTAACGTAGTAAAACATTTCAATAACTTAAAAGACATAGGAACCCTTTATTTTAAACCTTGCGTTGAGAGTGAAGTAGTGGAGAGGAAAGACACCCTGTTTATCTATGGATACTCAGGTATGCTTGGAGATAGGAGTTCTTCAAGTGATGATTGCAATAGGGGAGGGCAAGGACGGTGAAACGTCAAGAAGCCTCGAGTACTTCTCTAGCCGGGACGGGACTACAATGACAAGGTTCACGCAGGAGTCTGGGCTTTCGTCGTAGCGAGGACTGCAGGCCAACTGGAGATAGTACTGTCGCCCCCTTGAGCAAATCATAGATGGTGAGAGGGAACCTGAACGGGGCTAGAAGTTCGGTAAGGGTTGGGTTTTTGGAAACCTTTATGAAATGAATCTTGTCGACCGTCGGTGTTGGTCACATGAATTTTTATATCTTACTGACCACTGGCGATGGTGTAGCCTTTTCATTTACCGACTTCGATGCCAGTGTGGCTAGGGTTCCTGTGCGTCCCATCTGCTTTCCGAACTAGGATATGGTTGGACTTGTGGAGGAGATGTAACGTGTGTGATATCCATACCTTGCACCTCGGTAATGGTACCCCCCTTTTGATTTACCGATGGTATGAAACTTAGAGACTAAAGATAATTTAACGGCTATGGTTTTAAGAGGTATAACCTTCTTGAGAAAGGATTTTATGGTAAAAAATGCAATATGGTAATGGTAATAATGATGTACATGTTTGTGTGGTCTTAATATTCCCCTATGGTAAGCCCACACCGTCGACGATAATATCGTTCGGAAGTACTTACTCTCTCTATTTCCCTTTCCTGTGGACATTGGGAAACAATGTTTACAGATGGCAGATCAAGGAGTGGTAGCTTAAGACAGGAAGAGGATCAGGAGATGACGCACGTACAAGGAGAAAGCAGAAGTGGCAATCGAGGAATCTTCTAGACATTTGTGATGGGAGAT
The DNA here is from genome assembly GCA_037953625.1 of Crotalaria pallida. Taxonomy (NCBI): domain Eukaryota; kingdom Viridiplantae; phylum Streptophyta; class Magnoliopsida; order Fabales; family Fabaceae; genus Crotalaria; species Crotalaria pallida. Next base: position 35,748,122 of record CM075653.1, read on the forward strand.
AGCAATGAAGACTTGTAGTATAAGATAGGATAGTTTTTGCTTTGTATCCTATCTTAAGGTGATTAGGACATGATTAATCTGTCCCGTATGTAACCCCAGTTGTAATATGGATTATTTTAAATGGAATAAAAGAAGTTCTTTTTGATTATGTATGAAGTTAATTTAAATAATTAAATGTTTTCCGCAAATTAACCATCGAATAATTTTGGCATCACGAAAAGGAGCTTTTTGGAAAAGTGTTAGTGACATTTCTTTTTGGAAAGGAATTTTATATTGCGAGTTATGAACCAAATATTGAAAACCAAATGAATCAAATTGTTTTATGAAAACCTTTTTGTAAAAGAATTAAAATGAAATGGTTTGGTAATGTTTATTTAAAAAAAAATGGCGCAAATTTTTAGTGAAAATTCTATTTCCAAATCGGGGTGTTACATTTAGTGGTATCAGAGCGATGGTTGTCCTTAGTGGCCTTAAGCATAGTCTTACAAGCTTTCTTTGTGTGACTCTGTTTGTTAGTATGTAGGATGAATGTCCTTTGTGGCTTAAAGCATAGCCTTATATGCTTTTCTTGTATGACCCTCTGCTTAGTCTAAGACTTAAAACTTCACGTGTGTAGAAGAATCGCAATGGCACGTCGACAAGCAAATGAGGAACCGATGAACGCTCAACAACAAGCTGCTATGATGGCTCAGACAGCTGCAGTTTTGGCAGGAGTAAGGGATAACATGAACCTTATGCTCCAACAACTTCAACAGAATCAGAATGCGAATGCTGGTGGGCAAGGAATCAGAGGACTCGACGAATTTTGTCGTAGGAATCCAAAGGAATTCGCTGGGGGTTTCACATCGGAAGAAGCGGAAGTATGGGTAGCAAGTTTGGAAAGGATTTTTGGAGGAATGGTGCAGTGCACCGACGAGCAAAAGATCGCCTATGCTGGATACATGATGGTAGGAGACGCGGCCGACTGGTGGCGTAATGAGAAACAAGCCTTAGGAGGAGAACTTGGAGCGCTGACTTGGAATCAATTCAAGGACAGACTATTGGTAAAATACTTTCCGGAACATCTGAAGACAACTAAGGAGTTAGAGTTTGTAACACCCCTAATTTTCGTCTCCCAAATAACCAAGAAATTAATTATAACAATTATTTTATAATTGATTTATATTGGTTTTGAAGGTTTTAGTTTTTGTACATTATGCGTTTTTATATATAAAAATATGAGATATATTTTTATATGGTTATTTTGTACAAAAATGTGAATATTGTAATTTAGTCCTTGGGTTGGGACCTAATTGCAATATTAAAAAGGTTTTTGAAGAAAGAGTAATTAAATTATTAATTTTTGAATTTTATCAGTATGTAACCGGTTAGAAGGGCTGTGTAAACGGTTACACGATGAACTCAGAAAACTGGGTTAGTGCGTTTGATGAGTAATCACGCGTTTTAACCCAGAATTCGCCACGAATCCCACTCGATTCATGGTGGGAGACACGCGTCGCTCTGCATGCAAGCCCAATTCGTCTATAAATTGTGAAAATTCTGAAGGTTTAGGGTTGATTTCTGGTTTTAGTGTTGAAGGTGGCTCAGTTAGGGTTTCGTTTTCGTTCTGGGAAATTCGTGTTGGTTCTTGAGTATTAGAGAGCAAAACACACACTTTTGGAAAGCTTGAATCAAGGGCTTCCAATGATATAAGATTTGAGAGCTGAGTGTTCGTGTGGAAGGAGTAATCAACCTTGGAAGCTAGGAAATCAAGTCTGAGCTTTGTTTTCTTCTTGTTCTGGAAGCTGAGTTTCAGCTTTGATTTTGGTAAGTACAGTCCACCATTAAGCCTCAAATCTCTTCGATTCTTTAGTGCATGTTACCTATATTGAGTCCTAATTGTTTTCCCCAATTTCTTTGGCCAATTGCTATGTCAAATTTTATGGTCTTTGAACCCTGTTGATGGAAATCGTGGCTGAGAGCAGAACCTAGGATTTGTGGGGAATCTATGTTGGAGCCTTTCTCTCTGCAATGTTTTGGATCAAGCACGAACCTAAGGTAAGGGGGAAGCTTACTATTTGCTAGAATGAGAATAAATTGTGGTAGAATATAGGAGGAGTCACCAAGAGACTCAAAGGGCATAAGTTGAAATGGATAGATGGCTTGGAGGCCAATTTGAGCTCAATTGTTGTTTTGAGCAATGTTATCTGGATGCATGCAAGCTATGTTGATGTTGATTTCATGACTTAATTGAATATTATGTGAATTGATGCATTAAGTTGTGAAATGTGTGCAATTATGTGTAATTGGTGTATCCAAATTGAATGCATGCAAGATAGATATGTTTCTGTGTTTAAACACACTTATTTAAGGTATATGTACTCTGTTAAAGGTTGAAATTTGGTTAGATTTGAGTAGTGAAGAAAATGGTTTGTTAAAACTCATGTTTTAGTGTCAGACTGCATAATCTAACTGGTTACTCGATATTCGTAACTGGTTAGACCCTGTTAAAATGCAAAAGAAAATAAGTTTATAAAATCAGCATTTTGGTTTTATAAATCCTACTCAAATCTAGGCCTTAATTTCATGGAAAACAATCTGAAAATAAGTTATTTTATTGTAATAATTCAGATTGAAAATTGAGAGTTAATACCTTAAGGTAATGAGATAGTTTCAAGAGGAAATTATGCTCATTGAATAATGAAAGGTGATTTAGACTTTTGAATGATATAAACAGTGGTTTGAGGTATAAACATTGTTAAACTGGTTTATGGATTGGGTAGGGAATTTAAGAAAAAGGGTTTTCTGAATTACAATGGTAAACAGTTCAGGTCTGTAATTCTAACCGGTTAGCCTGGAACTGTAACCGGTTAGTACCTGAATCTGAAAAATAAAAAGTTAAGTTTTTGAATACCATTGACTTTGTTTTACCCAATCTAAGTTTAATGACATGTTTTGGGATAATTCAAAGGAGAATTTTGTGTCAAAGACTATACCTCAAATAAATCATTCAAAAGAGAAATTGGAATATTTCTAAATCACAGTAATTAATGGAAAGACCAACCTTAGTAATTATGCATGCAATACATGCATAGAGAAAGGTAATGAAATAGGTTGGCAAGGATAGTTTGTGATGTTCGGGTACTTGACCCCGTACTCTAGGAGTACTAAACTAATGCAACCAACTTGATGACACATTCTGGGAATGTGGCCATTGTCTTGGACATGGTTTCTTGGACACGTTCTGGGAACGTGATGCACACTCTGGGAGTGGTGCTTGATTTCATTCCAAGTTTGGTTTGAGATACGTTCTGGGAACGTATGTGAGTGTTCTGGGAACACATTGGTTTAATAATGGAATTAAACATAAAAACCAACCTTGATGATTGTGCATTCATATAGAATGGAAGTTTGGTTGGTAGGAACGTTTATCATATTCTGGGAATATGAGGAGGGTACTCCGGGAGTACCAAATTATAACCTACTTGATGACACATTATAGATATGTGGCCAGTGTCTGGGACCTGGTTTTATACATTCTGGGAACGTATGTTGGTGTTCTGGGAACACTTTGATAAGCAACCTACTGGATGACACATTATAGATATGTGGCCAGTGTCCGGGACCTGGTTTTTATACGTTATGGGAACGTATGCGTTCTGGGAACGTGATGCACACTCTGGGAGTGATGCTTATTTATCCAAGTATGGTTTGCTACACGTTCTGGGAACGTGATGCACACTCTGGGAGTGAATGCTTATCATCCAAGTATGGTTTGGCATTACGTTCTGGGAACGAATGTCAGTGTTCTGGGAACACAACGGTGTATTGGATGGACGTCCGAGATGGACTTTGTTAGAGGCCTCAGCTGTGGAAGAAATCATGCATCACGCCACCTGCATTGAAAGAATTATTATGATTAACCGGGTGTGCTTATATGATTATGCATCATGATTTGCTACATGTTAACTTGTGGATGTTAGTTTTATTCTCATTTGATTATGTGAATATGTATAGCTAACCCCCATGCCCTTATTAGGTGTTGATCGTGCATCTAGCTTGCACAAGAATCAGTATGGGGAGATGTCCCTTAGGTGCTTGCAGAGTGTAGAAAATGTGGGTTGGGAACCCGTTGTGCAGATATCGAGGATCCGACCAGAAGGATGTTTGGACAAGGGACCAGTGACCACCTCTATGACATTTTTATTTTTAATAGAATTTATATGATACATATTTTGGAAAAAGGTATCATAAAAGGAATTCAGTTTCATCATAATACTTATTTGATTATAGTGGACTTGTTACACTTGATATATTTTGGGAGGGTAATATGGTGATTTTACTATGTTTTCGATAAACTCTGATTTTACTAGTCACCTTCATTATTAATCAAGTGTTTGTGAAAATAAATTTTCTAGGGAAGGGATAATTTCTTATTTCCAGATCTTTCTCCAACGAAAACAAGTCCAAGTATTCTTAAACTTATTTCTTTTCTTATAAAGTAAGATGATATACAAGGAGTGTTACACTTTTATGGTATCAGAGCAATGGTCCTGACTCTTGGTCCTTGGGTGTGTGGTCCAATACGCTGGTCATCGATATCTGCAATGTTTCCAAGGAAGTTTGCTTTCATATACTAGAGCTAAGGTTATGGGTAATGGCTCTAGATAAGTAGCTTATTCCGCTATTAAGAAGTGTTCTATGAGGTCTAAGTCGAAGTATGATAGCTGTATGCTTCTCTTTAGACATGTGGTCAACCTAAAACCATAGTGTTGGTTTATTCCATTCTCATAAGAACCAGTGATAAAGAAATCTTAAGGAGTTGTAGTTGAGTCCTCGACTCTGAGGAGGAGTGTTTACCCTCACTCGTGTTAAAGTTAATCAACTTTTCAGACCGAGTGTAGGGCAGTGATCTTCTTAAAGATCAACCTTGTTGAGTTTGTTAAACTCTAAAGCTATCCTTTCTTTTGTTCCTTTCGGATAAGGGTAGTGATCAGAGTTGCTCTATGCCTTATCCAATCTCCTATCTCAAGTGGAGACTCCTACCAATCATCTTGTAGTTGTTTCCAAGGTATGTTCTAATCGTTCTATTAAGGTATTAGACTTTGTCTATCTACCTGTGTCATGATTACATTTGATCTTAAGTACGGTTTGGGAGCCGAGGGATCAAGTGATCATGATTAATGACGATAGAACAACCCTGTATCGGGATTCCCAAGTTTCGAATCGGGAATCCAATGAACCCATATGTTGCTTCTGGGAAGCAATATTGAAGGAGAAAGGGGGTTAAAGAAATCCTGGTTGTAGGAAAATGATGCCAGGTTTACCTTTGAGCAAAGCGATAGAGTTTGGAAACAAGTTAATTCTTGAAGCTGATTCCCTCTCTACTACCCTTACAATATGGTATTATTGGGAATGGTCAAATGGGAGAAACACGTAGAGGAGTTGCTAAAAGAATTGGTTGGACCAGGTTAAAGGAGTCTAAGTGTTTGCTAAGATTGATTGGCGGTTGGATTAACCCCAAATCAGGATTCGGGGCAGGGATACACTTAAGACAACATTTTTGATCCCGATACGGACATTATGAGTAGGAAATAATGTCGTTCGGATTGACTAAGGCACCTGTTCTTTTATGGATTATAAGAACTGGACCTTTAGATCCTATTTGGATTCGTTTGTGGTTTATCCTAAGAATCTGGAGGAGCATGAGGAACATCTCAGGATTGTGTTGAGAATCCTGCAAGAGGAGTAGTGGTGTGTTAAGCTCGTCAAAGATGAGTTTTGGTTGAGCGAAGTTACGTTTGCAGGGCATGTGATCTTTAAAGTAAAGAAGTTCTTAGGGCTGGCTGGATGATTGAAGGATTTTCTAAGATCGCATGGCCTTTGACCAAAGTTGACTTGGAAAGATCAACTGATGGTATTAAATGATAGGGTGTTGTTTAATTATGGTGGGGTGGTGATGGATTATACCCCAACATAATATGATTAGTCCAAGAGGAATTATGGAAAATGTGAGTAGATTATAATTTAAATCATTTCAGTGATGGATTCAGTTGGAATCAAGGTATTAGATTATGAATAAATCCTATTTTGAGTTGGATTGGATGATGTAAAGAAAATGGTTTTGAAATTCTTTGGTTTCTAAAACTATACTTCATAACCGGTTAGAGTTTCTTGTAACCGGTTAGAAATTGAAAGTTTAAAATAAGAATTTAAGTCCTTTGTGAAGGAACTTTTGGTATCAATAAACATTTTCCTCCAATCCAAACTCAATGTTAACCACCTAAGTAAAATTTAAGAAAGGATTTAGTGTGGTAAAATAACTTAATGCCTTGATTCATCATTGAAATCGATTTAAGAGGATTGAATTATAATACTTATGGATTAATCAAGAGTTGAAAATTAAAGAGCCACTCCAATTGGAGAAGGTAGAGGATTTAGCTGGATGATGCAAAGGAAACAATAGGTGATAAGATGAGAAGGTTGTGATTTATGAACAAGTTTGGAGTTCGAAAGTAGGAATGACAATAAGAAGAGGGAGAGTTGAATGTAAGATAAAGGCGATGTATGGAGTTTCTTAAAGATTATGGCTTTGATGCTCCATCCTGGCATAGCAAACATGGTTGCAGATGATTTGAGTTGATAGGCTATTCTTGTGAGCTCAATGGTGGTTAAGGAGGTTATCCCGATCGAGGAATTCAGAGACCTAAGTCGGGTAACCCAAGAGGAACCCTCTAAGTATTAGATTGGGAATGTTGCCAATCACCAACAAATTCTTGAATCGGATTCGTGAATTACAACCAGAGGATGAGGAGCTGAAAGGGGTGAATGAGATTTAATCCTTAGAATTAAAGTCGGTGATTATGGATATTAGACAATATAGTATGGAGGCAAGGAATGTAGGAAGTGTTGTCTAGGACAACCTAGATGAGAAATCCGAAGGCATGAACTTCCAGAATAGGTTATGTTCGAACTCAAGTTAGCTATCAACTATCAAGGAATAAGGAATTTCTCGATGTTGGTAAGCATGTATGAGGACTATGGGAAAGTACATGAATTTCTTGTGAGAAATGTTTGAGTTTAGAATAAGAGAAAGATTGATGAAATAAAGACCCAACTGGAGGAAGAGGAAAAGTAAATGGGAGAATACCAACCACGGAAATATCAAGGTTAAGGGATCCTCGATTGAGGAAAGGGAACATTTGTCCATCTCAAGGTGAAAACTGGGAGGCACATCACTTTGAGTTTAATTGTGATGTACCTAAGGGGAATAGTCAATTCCGATTGTAGGAAGTTGGAGTATTATTCACCGAATTGTCTTGAGAAAAAGGTGAGAAAAGAATGGACGAATCCAGCACGAGAAGAATTCACCGACCGAGATGAGAGTTGAGTGTCATCCTGGCGTAGGCAACCCAAGCCTATCTCTTCCTTTGATCTGAGTTAACGTAATCAAATGTTTTTGACAACGTTAATCTAATCGTTTGAAAGCATCAATATTTTGTTGGAAGTTCAACTTCAATCTTTCTGTGATCAAAACCTTTATCACAGTTGGATGTGATAAATCGCTGTGGACACTACAGAAATAGAAAGATCAGTTATGACTAGAGAGATTAACAACCACCGGGATAGGACAAATCTTTGTCTCCCCAACGGAAATGTCTCTAGAACTTGACTATCTAACTAAGTCTGATAGTGATAATTACCCTATCTTTAAGTTCATCTAACTTAAAGACCTGTCGTATGGTCTTTCTTGCGAAAGATTATATCTGAAAGGGATGACTTTGTTATTAATGGATTGAATATTAGGACTGATCACCCTAATGTCTCAAACTATTAAGAAATGAAGTCATACAAATGTTTCTTTGATCGTGCTCGAGAGATCAGAGTGCGCAGCCCAAAAAGTTTTTCCAAAAAGTTTATTGGAAAATGTTTTAATTGAAAAATATTTATGTGAAGTATAAAGAGTATTTCTTTTAAAAGAAATTCTTTCACACAAGAGTTTTATATGAAAAAAATCCTTGTGGTTTAGTTTGGAAAGTTTTCCTGAAGGGTTTTATTTGAAATGTTTCAAAATACAAGGATTATATCAAAACTCTTTTAAGTGGGGGAGGACCCTAAAAGAACAAATTTTTGGGAGCTAGATGAAGATTTCTAGTATAAAAATATTTTGGAAAAGTGGAAAATTTCAAAAGATGAATTTCGGGGACGAAATTCCTTTTAAGTGGGGGAGTAGTGTAACACCCCTAATTTTCGTCTCCCAAATAACCAAGAAATTAATTATAACAATTATTTTATAATTGATTTATATTGGTTTTGAAGGTTTTAGTTTTTGTACATTATGCGTTTTTATATATAAAAATATGAGATATATTTTTATATGGTTATTTTGTACAAAAATGTGAATATTGTAATTTAGTCCTTGGGTTGGGACCTAATTGCAATATTAAAAAGGTTTTTGAAGAAAGAGTAATTAAATTATTAATTTTTGAATTTTATCAATATGTAACCGGTTAGAATGGCTCTGTAACCGGTTACACGATGAACTCAGAAAACTGGGTTAGTGCGTTTGATGAGTGATCACGCGTTTTAACCCAGAATTCGCCACGAATCCCACTCGATTCATGGTGGGAGACACGCGTCGCTCTGCATGCAAGCCCAATTCGTCTATAAATTGTGGAAATTCTGAAGGTTTAGGGTTGATTTCTGGTTTTAGTGTTGAAGGTGGCTCAGTTAGGGTTTCGTTTTCGTTCTGGGAAATTCGTGTTGGTTCTTGAGTATTAGAGAGAAAAACACACACTTTTGGAAAGCTTGAATCAAGGGCTTTCCAATGATATAAGATTTGAGAGCTGAGTGTTCGTGTGGAAGGAGTAATCAACCTTGGAAGCTAGGAAATCAAGTCTGAGCTCTGTTTTCTTCTTGTTCTGGAAGCTGAGTTTCAGCTTTGATTTTGGTAAGTACAGTCCACCATTAAGCCTCAAATCTCTTCGATTCTTTAGTGCATGTTACCTATATTGAGTCCTAATTGTTTTCCCCAATTTCTTTGGCCAATTGCTATGTCAAATTTTCTGGTCTTTGAACCCTGTTGATGGAAATCGTGGCTGAGAGCAGAACCTAGGATTTGTGGGGAATCTATGTTGGAGCCTTTCTCTCTGCAATGTTTTGGATCAAGAACGAACCTAAGGTAAGGGGGAAGCTTACTATTTGCTAGAATGAGAATAAATTGTGGTAGAATATAGGAGGAGTCACCAAGAGACTCAAAGGGCATAAGTTGAAATGGATAGATGGCTTGGAGGCCAATTTGAGCTCAATTGTTGTTTTGAGCAATGTTATCTGGATGCATGCAAGCTATGTTGATGTTGATTTCATGACTTAATTGAATATTATGTGAATTGATGCATTAAGTTGTGAAATGTGTGCAATTATGTGTAATTGGTGTATCCAAATTGAATGCATGCAAGATAGATATGTTTCTGTGTTTAAACACACTTATTTAAGGTATATGTACTCTGTTAAAGGTTGAAATTTGGTTAGATTTGAGTAGTGAAGAAAATGGTTTGTTAAAACTCATGTTTTAGTGTCAGACTGCATAATCTAACTGGTTACTCGATATTCGTAACTGGTTAGACCCTGTTAAAATGCAAAAGAAAATAAGTTTATAAAATCAGCATTTTGGTTTTATAAATCCTACTCAAATCTAGGCCTTAATTTCATGGAAAACAATCTGAAAATAAGTTGATTTTATTGTAATAATTCAGATTGAAAATTGAGAGTTAATACCTTAAGGTAATGAGATAGTTTCAAGAGGAAATTATGCTCATTGAATAATGAAAGGTGATTTAGACTTTTGAATGATATAAACAGTGGTTTGAGGTATAAACATTGTTAAACTGGTTTATGGATTGGGTAGGGAATTTAAGAAAAAGGGTTTTCTGAATTACAATGGTAAACAGTTCAGGTCTGTAATTCTAACCGGTTAGCCTGGAACTGTAACCGATTAGTACCTGAATCTGAAAAATAAAAGTTAAGTTTTTGAATACCATTGACTTTGTTTTACCCAATCTAAGTTTAATGACATGTTTTGGGATAATTCAAAGGAGAATTTTGTGTCAAAGACTATACCTCAAATAAATCATTCAAAAGAGAAATTGGAATATTTCTAAATCACAGTAATTAATGGAAAGACCAACCTTAGTAATTATGCATGCAATACATGCATAGAGAAAGGTAATGAAATAGGTTGGCAAGGATAGTTTGTGATGTTCGGGTACTTGACCCCGTACTCTAGGAGTACTAAACTAATGCAACCAACTTGATGACACATTCTGGGAATGTGGCCATTGTCTGGGACATGGTTTCTTGGACACGTTCTGGGAACGTGATGCACACTCTGGGAGTGGTGCTTGATTTCATTCCAAGTTTGGTTTGAGATACGTTCTAGGAACGTATGTGAGTGTTCTGGGAACACATTGGTTTAATAATGGAATTAAACATAAAAACCAACCTTGATGATTGTGCATTCATATAGAATGGAAGTTTGGTTGGTAGGAACGTTTATCATATTCTGGGAATATGAGGAGGGTACTCCGGGAGTACCAAATTGTAACCTACTTGATGACACATTATAGATATGTGGCCAGTGTCTGGGACCTGGTTATATACGTTTTGGGAACGTATGATAGTGTTCTGGGAACACATTGATAAGCAACCTACTGGATGACACATTATAGATATGTGGCCAGTGTCCGGGACCTGGTTTTTATACGTTATGGGAACGTATGCGTTATGGGAACGTGATGTACACTCTGGGAGTGATGCTTATTTATCCAAGTATGGTTTGCTACACGTTCTGGGAACGTGATGCACACTCTGGGAGTGAATGCTTATCATCCAAGTATGGTTTGGCATTACGTTCTGGGAACGAATGTCAGTGTTCCGGGAACACAACGGTGTATTGGATGGACGTCCGAGATGGACTTTGTTAGAGGCCTCAGCTGTGGAAGAAATCATGCATCATGCCACCTGCATTGAAAGAATTATTATGATTAACCGGGTGTGCTCATATGATTATGCATCATGATTTGCTACATGTTAACTTGTGGATGTTAGTTTTATTCTTATTTGATTATGCGAATATGTATAGCTAACCCCCATGCCCTTATTAGGTGTTGATCGTGCATCTAGCTTGCACAAGAATCAGTAAGGGGAGATGTCCCTTAGGTGCTTGCAGAGTGTAGAAAATGTGGGTTGGGAACCCGTTGTGCAGATATCGAGGATCCGACCAGAAGGATGTTTGGACAAGGGACCAGTGACCACCTCTATGACATTTTTATTTTTAATAGAATTTATATGATACATATTTTGGAAAAAGGTATCATAAAAGGAATTCAGTTTCATCATAATACTTATTTGATAATAGTGGACTTGTTACACTTGATATACTTTGGGAGGGTAATATGGTGATTTTACTATGTTTCCGATAAACTCTGACTTTACTAGTCACCTTCATTATTAATCAAGTGTTTTTGAAAATAAATTTTCCAGGGAAGGGATAATTTCTTATTTTCAGATCTTTCTCCAACGAAAACAAGTCCAAGTATTCTTAAACTTATTACTTTTCTTATAAAGTAAGATGATATACAAGGAGTGTTACAGAGTTTCTGCGATTGGAACAAGGTAATATGACTGTGGGGGAGTATGCTGCAAAATTTGAGAGTCTAGCAAAGTTCATGCCTTACTATGGAGAAGCTGCGAATGAGAGATCTAAGTGTGCAAAATTTTTGGATGTACTAAAGTCGGAGATTAAGCAAGTTTTGGCTCCCATGGAGATTGCGGTGTTCACAACTCTGGTAAACAAAGGAAGTATTGTGGAAAGCGGCCTGAAATCAAGGAACTCTACTGGAAAGCTAGCTATACAAGTTTCAAGTGGTGGTCCGATGAGACACTCTTCAGGACATGTAAACCCGAACAGTAGAGCAAAACATCAAGGTCCTTATGGACAGGGAAGTGGACAAAGAGACAACAGATTTGGAGGCAACAATTCGGCTGGAAGTAACAATCGTAGTGGTGGAAATCATGGGAATGATCGTAACAACAACCGGAATAATCAAAACAATGGTGGGAACCGATGGAACAATGGGAATGCTAGTGGTAGCAATGGAGATGCTGGCGGAGGACAAATTACTGCACCTCCACTTTGCAACAAGTGTAACAAGAATCATTATGGACCCAACTGTCCTTATGAAAATCCCAACTGCTTTAACTGCAACAAACCAGGACACACTGCGAAGAACTGTTGGGAACCAAAGCGTGAAATGGGTTCTGATAGACCAAAAGGAAACGGAAGAATGTTCGCTATGGTTGGGAATAAGGATGCTAATGCTACTAGTCGTTCTTAGGATTGATGTTTTGTATTGAATGTTGTTTGAACGAAGTGGGTTTATCCACTCGTCTTGTCTAGTTTTTTTTATTGTTTTGTTACTTGACTTGTTTTGGAGGAGTTTTCCTTCTCGTACTTTGATATCTTAAGTTGGAATTTTTAAAGATTCAATGCATGGATGCAGTTATTTTCATAAAAATGTTATGCCTTATTTTCAATAGCATAGTATTTCTCGGGGACGAGAAATCTCTAAGTTGGGGAGGATTGTGAAACCCGCAATTTTACCCAATTTAATTAAATTATAATAATTATATTTTGGCTTTATTTTATTTAGTAGTATTTATTTTAAGGATAATTTAATGAAATTTGTTATTAAAGTTGGTTTTGGTTATATAATTATATATATGTGGCGTTAGTACATATATATATGCATAAAATTATAAATTTCTAATTGATAAAAGAGAAAATTATTTTTGGGATAGAAATAATTAGTAAGTATATTTTTATCTGAGAAAAATAATTTTTGGAGTGATTTTTATTAATGTTTGGACAAAAATGTGAATTTTCAAGTTATAGTGTTTTTAACTTCAAAAATTGCATATCTTTTAAACCGTATGTCGAAAAATTACAAACGATATATCAAAACGATCGTATCAAAATCTAGATTATGAAAATATAAATCTTTGATTTTTATTTTAGATTTTTCGAAATTTTATCACTGCTACAATATTAAACGAATTTTTAAGTTTTAAGTATGAATGAATGGTTTTAATGCATTAAATAACCTTTTGACTCAAGTATATTTTATTTTGAAAATGAAAATACATTTCTGAAGTTGTATATTGTACTACCATTCAAATAAAGTGTATTTTCGTATTTTTCTTATTTTTAAATTATTTGAAGGCTTAGGAAGTGTATTTTTAGGAAATGATCTTAGGACTTCAAAAATTCATAACTTTCAAACTGTAAGTCCAAAAATTATAAACTTTATATGAAAACGATCGTATTAAAATGTAGTATCTGAATATGTGGAAAGAAAATTTTTTTTTTTGACATTTACGAAAAAGTACTGTACAGTAGGTAGAAAATCGAATTTTGGCATTTTTAATTAGGAAAAATTATTTTGGGGCATAAAATAATTTAATGGACTATAAAATATTTTTATTGGTATATTTAAATGTTTGGCTGCACAGTCCATATTTGAATATTTTCTTAATTGTTTTCTGATTTATTTGAAATAATTGTGTAATATGATTGGTTAATAGTGTAGGCACCTCCACAAAGAACCAATGAAAAATTTTCTCTCCTATTTTAATATATATGTGCCGTCCAAATAAGGTAGAAAGAGGGGAAGAATAGTTCTGAAGTTTGTGAGAATAAACCATGAATTAAAAGGCTTTAGGAATCAACAAAATCCCATTTAATGTTAGTTCATGTTCCAAGTAGTATTTGAAAATTTTTGACCAAGACTTGATGAAGAGGGACCGAAATTTGAGTCTGAAAATTGAGGGAAATGAATCACTTCAACACCTATAAATAGATAGCCTAGTTCCCACATTTTTCACACACAAAACTTGATGGTTTCACAAGAGAAACAGTTAAAATTCTAAGAGAGAAATAGAGAGAGAGGGACGAGTAAGCTAGGAAGAAGGGAGGATTAGCTTGGTTGCTTGAAGTTTTCTAAAAAGCTTAAGGAGTAGAGGTAACCCAAAATCACTTATTTATTTAAGTTATTTTTAAGTTGTTTGTTTATATTTTGTTTAAATCTTCTAAATTTCTTCTATGGTCAAGTTCTAAATTTCCTTTTCATTTTAAAGTTATTTTTGAATATATGAAATTGTCCTTAAGTCATATGAATTAAGAATGAGAAAAGGGACATAAAAAGGGGTGTTTAAAGGGATTTATCTCCCCTTTTCTTTAATTCTTAAGATGGCTAAAAGTTTTTGATAAGTTTGAGTAATTTAATTTCTGGGTTTATTTTAATTAGAATATAAGAATTGTAGAGAATTTTGTGTGAACAAATAAAGTTTTTATTCATTGTCTTTTTAATTGTTTTGTTCTTTGTTTTAAGGAATGAAAAAGAAATAAGTAAATAATAATGAAAAATAATAATTTCTAATATATATATATATATATATATATATATGAACCGTGTGACGTATTAGGAAAAATGAGGATTGATTGTGTATTTTAATATGTGTATTGTATTGTTGTTTAATATAATAAAATAGAATAGAAATGAATAAAAGATTTAAAATGGATTTTTATTTTTGGTTTTTATTTTTTTTCTTTTCTGGATCGTGTATGTATGTATGTATATTGTGTGATAATTGTTGTTATTTCATGTATATTTGAGTTATAATTAAGTCTCTAAAAAGAATGAAAACAAATAAGTATTTTTCTTAAAGTAGAAATGAAATGAAAATGACTTAAAGGAACTAGAAATGATTTTTTAGAAATAAAATTAATTCTAGAAAATTTTGATGTTCTTGAAGTGTATGGAATTATATGTTATGCAATTTTTATGTAATTGTTATTGTTTGATTGTATGTTATTTCCTTTTGTTTGATTTAAGTAATTGAACAAAAAAAAAATTCTGGAAAAATAAAAATAATAGACCATGAGGTCTATGATGTTGTTTTGAAATTATTTGTGGTAAATTGCTTGTTGTTTGATGTGTAATTAAATTATAGTTAATTGCTTAAAAGAAATAGGAACAAATGGTAGTTGTTATAAACTTATAAGAACATGTATTTTTGAATAATTGTATAGGTATGTGGTTGATGTGTTTATAAATATTAGTTGCTGGAAAAAGTGAATTATTTTCTAAAAGAGATCTATTTTATATTTTGTTAATGATTAAACCTCTTATTTTTAGTATACCAAATGATGTAATTATATTATATAGATGCTTTAGGAATTGAAAATATTTTTCTGACTTGTCTATATGCTAGTCGAATTTTAGAGAAAAAGGAATACAAGTAATTAAATTTTTCTAATTGATTTGATGATTGTTTTAGTATGTTTAGGGAATATATTACATGTTTATATGGAAAAGATTAATTTTGAAAGTTTCATTTTAATTTTGGAAATTTAAATTTTAATCTGAAAAATTTATTTATTTAAGACCCCAAATGATTATTTTTGATAATGTTAATGATACCTTGTCTGTATGTGCAATTATAATGTAGAAACAAATAGAAATGAGTGTTTTTGATTGATTAATTTGATTTTATAGAAAATATAATTTGCTGTCCAGAAATTATAAATAATGAAAAAGTAATAATTTATTTGAAATAATAGTGTTTTAAAGTTTGTAGCATAAGTAGGAATTGTGCATAATTGTGTATGATTGTTTGGATTGTTTTACTTGAACTTCTTGAATTAATGCAACTTTTTCAGTGGCTGTACAGCAGATGCAATCATTTTATTTAGTTTAATTTTAGTCATTTTACTATAGTAGAAGTTGTAATGAGAATTTAGGAAAAAACGGCATGTGTTTTTCACTCTCTGTTTAAGAGAAAATGAATTTTTAAGTTTGAGTATGCATGCTGTCCAAAAATGTGAAATGTGTGGCATTGATGTTATGACTTGTTCTTAAATGAATTAATATGTAAATTTCATGCTAAGATATTTAGTATAAGTGTTTAGAAGTAAAAATGATTTATAAAAGTAACTTTGTAAATGTATGCCTTAATTGTCACACCCTTCGTTATTACCCAAATATAAACTAATAAATATGCTTTTATATTGGATAATATATATGAACTTGTGAGTGTTAAGAAAATAGGTCAATAAAATTTTTCTTTTAAAGCGGGTGCACGAATCGTCACTTGAAAGTCTTGGAGAATAAAGTCTATATTATCTCAAAATCATTGTATCGAGTTCGGCGATTTCTAAAACCTTTTCGCAAATAGAGTAACATTCGATCTTTTAGAAGATATCTTTGTATCAAGTAGTTTAAGCTACCCTTGCTTTATACGATAGAACTGATACCATTTATAGCCGAGCTCTTAAACAGATTAAATCAGAGTAAGCGGAAATTACTGGACTATGCAACTGATAGAATATAAACATAGGTTTTCATAGATATAGAGAATCATAAGTACATAGCCCATGAGTAAAATCTCCAAGTTTCAAAATATACAAGTCCATCATCAGATCTATATAACAGTGTAACTACAAGCTCTAGAGTGCTCCAAAAGTATATCTACAATATATATACATAACAAAATGTATAACTCTAGGAATAGTCACATAGATCTGGCAGCATCAGATGGAGTAGTAGTAGCAGTAGTCTCCCAAAAGTAAAGTGAGTAAGGTAGTAGCATCATCATCACAGAAGCAGCAGCAAATCTCCTCCACACACCGGATCCTCAGATCCACACCATACATCATATACATGTACCTAGGGATCGTCGTCCCTCCAATCACTCCCAGTAGAATGCACGACAGGCTCGCTCCCACTCTCGTCCTCCACCGGATCCTCCTCGATCTCATCCGAGGGAGAGTGTACCCTACCACTGGGTACCGGGTCAGGTGATGGTGAAATCCTGACTGGGCTCCTCGGATCAGATAGGGGAGTCTCCTCGCGGACGACTCTCGAAGTAAAAGGGTGAGAGCGGGTAGGTTGAAAACGAAAACTATGGTAAGAGCGAGCAGGTCGCATGGGAGGTGGTCCATGATAAGTATAAAACGGGGGTACATGCATAGTGTATATGATGGGAATCCTAAACCTACGAGGACGGAATCGCATCAGCGGATTAGGGTGGTAGAATGTGAACTCTACCTCCCCCTCATACACCGCGCGATGGTCCTCATAGATCCATACGCCACTAGGAAGTGGTCGGATCTCGATGCAAGCAATGTAGCGAGACATCACCTACAAGGGCATAGGGGTAAGCAATTCTACTCACATAATCAATAGAGAATAAATCATGCAACATATGAAAGATAATAATGCATCAATTAATAACAATCACAATTAGCATTTAGCAAGTATCAGATGCACATAGGATGTTCACACTTAATTCAGGTATATCAATTGCATTAGGTGAATGACATGATGCATGACTTTAACTCTCAACTTATCTCCACATTTTCTAAGTCACTCTCTGACGTCCATCCCTGACAACCCAGCACTCCACAGTGCGTTGTATTCCTAGGTATACAACAATTCGTACATTCACCTAGAATGTACACGTCAAGCTTGGTATCCATGCCACCCGAGCATATCCCGTCCTCCAAATGGATCGTCATCCAAACGATATATCCATATCGGCATCCACAAAGCCGACCACGTCAACGACGTGTCATCAAGCAAGCGTATTGGCACTCCCAGAGGCCCTCCACATGTTTATCGAAACATGAATACGTCCTACCATCCAAACTCCAGAATGAATGCATTTTAGACTTAGGGGAAATTGATTAATACATTACTTGCCACCTAGGCTTAATTTTCAAAATGGATCGTCACCGAACGATCTATTTGTATTTATCAATTTCTCTTAGTCTTTGATCCCTTGAATTATCCTTAATAATTCCTTAATTAATTAAGTTAGAATTGAAAATGATGTTTTCAGATTCTGGGCATTTTACTCGAGTAAAGTTCAGAATACTCGAGTGTTCTGGAGATTTTCCAGATTACTCGAGTGTTCTTAAGCTTACTCGAGTGTTCATGTCTTTCTGAGGATTTGGGTTTTAATTTCAACAATTTACTCGAGTAGTTCATGAGTTACTCGAGTGTTCTTGGACTTTTCCAGAATACTCGAGTGACTTTGAATGACTCGAGTGTTTGACCTATAACAATTCTCAGTTCATGCCCGATACTCGAGTAACAGACAAAATACTCGAGTGTTCTTATGAAATTTACTTTATTTTGAACACGATTTACTCGAGTACTTTGCCATTTACTCGAGTGTTTCGCAGCTGACAGTATTGAAAACTGGTTTTAACATGCCATTTTCATTTCTACTCAATTTAAGTCCATTTCAGGGATCAACAGAGTTAACATATCATTAATCAAACATGTTACAACACTTATTTCAATTCAAAACACAGAATTGACAGAGAAATCATTGATTATGCATAAAAAGGCATTTTAACAACTCCATACCTCAAATCACACAATAAGCATAATATTCATGAAACAAAGCTCATTCAGGTTCACATGCATGATAACAAACTTGCTCAATACGGATTTAGAGCATGGATTGGTCTCCAAACCAAAGTTCCTATAGAATCTAAGCCCTTAGAGCCTCTTGGTGGCTCTCTAACACATTTAATGGATTTCAAACTCTATCTAGTGAATATAATTACTTCCCCTTACCTCTCAGATGTGAATCAACAGAAAGAAATCCAAGAAAAGAGCTCCAACACCAGAAATCAACTTGAACTTCACATGCATGACAGTTTTGAGTGCACCACCAAAACCGAATTGGTTTACCCACAAAACAGAGATAAGAATTGGGGAAAATTAGATTCCTAGACTCTATACAACATCAACTAACTAAAGGAATTAAGTTTGAGACTCAGGGATTCACGAGCTTACCGAAATCGATGATCAAAGTAAGCTCCAGACACCAACTCAAGCAAGGACAGCTTCACTTCAAGCTTTCGATTCTCTCAATCCACACACTCAAACCTCACAACTTTGGTGTCTATACAAAGCTCGTGATGTGAGCTTTGTATTGGTGTATCACTCGAAGCCTAACACTTAGAATCAAAAGAGAATCGAACGAGACGAATTCGAAACCCTAACTATGTCAACACAAGCAAGATTGAGCAAAATTCCCACGAATTCGTGGTTGATAAGCTTATATAGACGTGGAGAAGGCTCATGCAGTGCGACACGACATCCTTGAGCTGTTGAAGATGGTGTAATCGTGTCAACAAAGCGAACTCGTTGGCTGTGACTCATCAAACGCACTAACTCGTGCAGTTTGACCCAGAATACTCGAGTATTCTGAGTAATACTCGAGTATTTCGCCCAGATTTTGAAAAATAATTATTTTATTTACTTTCCCTCCAAAACCTTTCCTATAATTGCTTCTAGGTCCCAACCCAGGGACTAATATGCAAAATATACATTTTAGGCATTTAAATTATTTATTAAATAATTTCTCACACATAAGCTAGTCATATAAACACATATTTTAATCAAGGATTAATATAGAAACTATTAATTATAATTAAATTATAATTAACATTTCATTAATCGGGGATTAAAATTTTGGGGTGTTACATTAATGCTCTAGTTGTTTACTAAATTATTGTCTTACTGGTGCTTGTATGATAATTATGGGATGTCGTGATAAAGTGAATGAAGTTATATTTTAGAATGATTGTTGATATGTTAGGTGTTTTTAGTAAATGTTAAAATTGATTTTTAAAGAAGGTGTTTCTGGGCTGTCCAAATGATTAAAAAGGTTGCATCAAGTTTAAGTTGTTTGTTTTATGTTAATCCTTGAGCGGTAGTTATTATTGATTTTCAGAGTTAATGAAAAGTATGAAATAATCTCTTATTAGTTCTAAAAATTTCCATTGACGTTTTAAAGGTTTTGGATTTTGTAAAGTATGATTTATTTTAAGTATTGGAAGTTTTGGTCCAAGTCTTTTAGATTCCTAAAAGTGATAAAGGAAATTGTTGTTAAGGATATGTGTCTTGTGGTTTGCTTAATTGTAATTGAGTAGTTATTTATGAAATTATTTTGTAAATATTATTTGGTAAAGGCTTTCGTTCGGATTTGGGTGACGTGACTTCAAAGCAAGAGGACAATAAATTTGTAGCTTCAACTCAAGGTGAGAGAGAAGCCTTCTTAAGACATAGTGGCATGTATGGTAATATTAGGACGTTCCGTATCATCTCAAAGGTCGGAACTAGGGATCTATCGAGTGAGTAGTAGAACGGCAATTGTGTGTGTATATCCCGCCGTTCATACGAAAACACGATCCCTCGGATATAATTGTATGTTTTGTATATCTTGTTTTATTATGATGTTGAATCTATCATAATATTAAATCATTAATAATAACATGTCTGGCGAATATGATATATCAACCTATTATTGGAAAATAATGGATTCATAAGATGTCATGGTGTATAATTTTTGGGAATTGATTAAAGGCTTTATGGTTTAAGGAATTATTATGGAACCTTTACAATGGTGTAGAAAAGTTATAATACTACCCCGGATCGCATTGTCATGATGACATGCTTGATCTTTAAGTGTTGAATTCCCTGTGACCTGGAAGTGTCCATGAGAAGCTAATCCCTTAGAGGTCGAGGCCCGTTAGAAGCAAGGTTTAGAATGGGTCGACCACAATTAGGAAGGTTTAACATAGTAAAACATTTCAATAACTTAAAAGACATAGGAACCCTTTATTTTAAACCTTGCGTTGAGAGTGAAGTAGTGGAGAGGAAAGACACCCTGTTTATCTATGGATACTCAGGTATGCTTGGAGATAGGAGTTCTTCAAGTGATGATTGCAATGGGGGAGGGCAAGGACGGTGAAACGTCAAGAAGCCTCGAGTACTTCTCTAGGCGGGACGGGACTACAATGACAAGGTTCACGCAGGAGTCTGGGCTTTCGTCGTAGCGAGGACTGCAGGCCAACTGGAGATAGTACTGTCGCCCCCTTGAGCAAATCATAGATGGTGAGAGGGAACCTGAACGGGGCTAGAAGTTCGGTAAGGGTTGGGTTTTTGGAAACCTTTATGAAATGAATCTTGTCGACCGCCGGTGTTGGTCACATGAATTTTTATATCTTACTGAACACTGGCGATGGTGTAGCCTTTTCATTTACCGACTTCGATGCCAGTGTGGCTAGGGTTCCTGTGCGTCCCATCTGCTTTCCGAACTAGGATATGGTTGGACTTGTGGAGGAGATGTAACGTGTGTGATATCCATACCTTGCACCTCGGTAATGGTACCCCCCTTTTGATTTACCGATGGTATGAAACTTAGAGACTAAAGATAATTTAACGGCTATGGTTTTAAGAGGTATAACCTTCTTGAGAAAGGACTTTATGGTAACAAATGCAATATGGTAATGGTAATAATGATGTACATGTTTGTGTGGTCTTAATATTCCCCTATGGTAAGCCCACGCCGTCGACGATAATATCGTTCGGAAGTGCTTACTCTCTCTATTTCCCTTTCCTGTGGACATTGGGAAACAATGTCTACAGATGGCAGATCAAGGAGTGGTAGCTTAAGACAGGAAGAAGATCAGGAGATGACGCACGTACAAGGAGAAAGCAGAAGCGGCAATCGAGGAATCTTCTAGACATTTGTGATGGGAGATAGCAATGAAGACTTGTAGTATAAGATAGGATAGTTTTTGCTTTGTATCCTATCTTAAGGTGATTAGGACATGATTAATCTGTCCCATATGTAACCCCAGTTGTAATATGGATTATTTTAAATGGAATAAAAGAAGTTCTTTTTGATTATGTATGAAGTTAATTTAAATAATTAAATGTTTTCCGCAAATTAACCATCGAATAATTTTGGCATCACGAAAAGGAGCTTTTTGGAAAAGTGTTAGTGACATCTCTTTTTGGAAAGGAATTTTATATTGCGAGTTATTAACCAAATATTGAAAACCAAATGAATCAAATTGTTTTATGAAAACCTTTTTCTAAAAGAATTAAAATGAAATGGTTTGGTAATGTTTATTTAAAATAAAAAAAAATGGCGCAAATTTTTAGTGAAAATTCTATTTCGAAATCGGGGTGTTACAAAAGGAATTAGAATTCTCAAATTACAAGTAATACGCCTCTCAAGACTCCCTTCTTGATAGCCTCCAAGAGATACCTCACTCTTGTCTTGCAATCCTATTGAAATCTAATCTAACCTCTTCCCTTGCTTGTTGATAACCCCACAACAAGTCTTCCAATTTCTTGTCGATTCCTCACAACAAGACTTCCAATTTGCTTGTTAACACAACAAGACTTCCAAGACGATTTGCTTGATGAACAACCACCAAGACTTCCAATTGTTGTAGATAGCTTGCCTTCTTTGCAATGATTACAACCTAATTGAAAACAATAACAATCCTATGAATCTCTTTCAAGAACTATGAAAATATCAACACGAGATTCAAAGATTCTTGATCAAAGAATGTGAAAATTAAAGCTTTGATCTTTGAGAAAGTGAGAGAGAATAATGTGACTTTGATCTTTCTAAAAATGATAAGAAAATGATGTTAGTTTGTTCTAATTATTCACAAAGGTTAGGAAAAGGTTTATATAGAATACCCAAAAGTTAGGAAACTTAAAAACTCATTTTGAGAAGTGAAAAACGTATTTTAAAAACAAGTACTGCAGGTGTTAATCGATTAACACATAGCCTTAATCTATTAATCACTATACAATGTGTGTTAATCGATTAGCCACTCTTACTTAATCGATTAGTCACTGTTAAAGTCAATTAAAAACTTGTTTTCTCAAATCTAAACCTTTTCTTTCAAACCTTTAAGTCACCTATTGATTTTAGGTTAAGTGAACACTCAAATTATAATAAAATCATGCACTTGATAGAGATTCACTACCCTCTAATAACTCTACTCAAACTCATCAAACTCTAAGACTCAAATAAAGATATTACAATTTACACAAAATGAATCTTCATGAGTTTGCTCTTTCTTCATCATTGTTGATTGTTGTTTGTTTGTTGAGCTTCTTCATGACTTGAGCTTAATCAAAATATTTGTCATTATCAAAACCTTCTCACCGGATCTAACAATATCATAGATATCATAGAAGAATGAGAGGAACCATGGCTAGGGTTGTTGTGTTTTGTTCTGAAGAACAATTCTTCTAGTATTTGGAAGATGATAACCGATAAATTAGAAATGAGAAAAAAAGAGTGAAACTCAAAAAGAAAGCCTCAATATTATTGCTGGTAATTGATGTAGTTATTGATGGCCACCCATTTGCTTCATGATGAAAAACTGCTCATGTTAAGCAAACTCCTCTTGGTTGTTACAAATATTGGATAACTGCAAAATGCTCTATGATGCAGTTATGAATTAGATGTTGCAGTAGTTATTTTCTTTATATTGGGTATAAATGAATGAATGTGCAGTCTTTTAAATGTGAAGTTTCCTATTGCCACCATTTTAGTTTAAAATAAGCATGAATTAATGTTTATTAAAGATAAAACTTCAGCCCATTTTAACTCACATTCTTGGTGTCTCCAAGAGCAGCTTCTAGGCCATTGATTTTTTGCAAGGATGATGTATATTTTGCCTCCTCAAGCGCCAGACTCATACTAAACTCATTTTTGTTTTGTATGTCGTCAACCTACATTTCATTACATTAAGCAAAGGTGTGTGTTCACTTAGTAGGCAGAACAAAAGTGTATAATTCTACACCTTTTTGGGGGTCATGGTATCGTCTGAAACCACATCGTCATTTTCGCTTTTACTATCGTTCCATTCTCTCAAAGAACCACCCAGAAACCACCCATAGTCTAGGAAACTGCTTGGAAGTTTAAAGTGTACATGAGTTTCTATTTTTACCCTTTAATTACTTGAATAAATAAATAAGAAGTGGTTGACAAATTGTAAATTAAAGTAAGTAGTGGGGTATTTTGGTCATAAAAAAGTAGACAAACTATGTTAGTTAAAAAAACATAGTTTGCTTTATTATTGTAAAAGATTATAGCAAAAGAAGTAAAAGATAAAAGATATTTATTGTTGTATAAATAGATGGATGAAGAAATTGAATTAAACCAATGCAACAGAAGAGTGTGTAACACCTTAGCTGAATTACCGATAATTACCCAATATATTAAAATAGAGAATTAAAAATTTCCTCTTAATTATATAAAATCTACCGTCAAACGGACGGAGTTTCCTTTGTTTCTAAGACTTTCCAAAAATCAATTTAGACCTGCACCTGATAAACACATTTCATACACCATTCCAGAAGCCAGCAGGGCTTAATATCAACAGTGTGCCATAACACATCCAGAATCACAAAGTCATCAGAGTATGAAGCGGAAACATAAACATAAGTTTTTACATACAATCCATCAAAACACCCCTTTATATCTAAGAGGCTGTCCTGGGCCACCAAAAGAAACTATTTACATTTTTATAACCAAATAGATATCACAATATCATAATGATAAACGGGCCCAGGACATTTCCATGTCCTATGATACTAAATCTACTCTCCCTATGAGGGAGAGTGCACCTGCTCGGCTGGGGGCTGTGCTAGCTCGATCTCAGAACCTGAAAAATGTTAAGGGAGTGAGCATTGCACATGAAATAGAAATGCAGTTTCCGAATAGACATACTGACTCACTAAGCCAAACACAATTAGCAAATAATTCACATAATTCACGGTATCATAACTCATTCATTTATTTAAATATCATTCCTTTACTTAATCCAGATTGTTCCTTTTTATCATTTTACATTTCATGACATTTTCTCTTTTTCACTTTCCATTGTCCATCTACCTTCATAATTTATTTTCCTTTCTCATTACTTTTATTCTCTTTTTACTTTCCTTTTCACTTTGTATGTGTTCTCAGGTCAGAGGCCCGCATACCAATCTCATTTATCATGTATGCATCTTCAGGTCAGAAGCATACATACATGCCACTTAATAAATGTATGCATCCACAGGTCAGGGGCCTACATACATTTATTTATTAATTACCTTACTTGATAAATGTATGCATCCACAGGTTAGGGGCCTACATACAATTATCCCATTTAAACACATTATTAAAATAAATGTATGCATCCACAGGTCAGGGGCCTACATACATTTATTTCCATTCATACAAATTACTTGTTAATTGTATGCATCCACAGGTCAGGGGTCTACATACATGCCACAATATGAATGTATGCATCCTCAGGTCAGGGGCCTACATACATTCATATTCTTAATTACCCTTATATTTCACCTTTTATCATTATTTAACTATTATCACCAGTTACAGTCATTTATTCTTTATAAGTTTCTATACACATTCAACATCACATAATTGAACAATTAGGGCACAAATATGCAAACATTCTCATTTCACCTTTATCAATCATCCTAACTATCACATTATTCATTCGTTAGTTTATAATCCCATTGATTTTATTTTGTACCATCTCATTTATATTCTTATCACTATCCCTAGGGTTCTCTAACTATTTTTCCTAATCAAATAAATCCTAATAAATCAATATAACCTATTTGATTACCCATTCCTATACCAAGCCAATACCCACCCCCTTACCTTGGTGTGGTGAGTGAGCAAATGGGAATTTAAAACCTTGGTGCTTTTCTACCTTCTGAACCTCCTTAGCCTAGTGTACCACCTAAGGATAGCTAATTCCCAATGATTGTAGAGAGCCCTAGGATGATTGTTGTATGATGGAATAGAGCCTTCCTTGTCTTGATTTTGTGGAGGAGGGAGTACACGACTTGATGGGGGAAAGAGGGAAGAGACTTTTAATTCACATATTGCCTTGATTCTTGATGGGGTTAGGAGTTATGATAAATATTTGGTTTGATTCTTGGGTTTAGAGTAGTGAAGGATGGAGATTCACTCTCGAAGATTAAGAGGATGGAGGTAGGAGATGATGAATAGTGCCCTTGGGTCTTAAAAAAATATGAGGCCACAAAGCTTGGATTTTATCTTAACAAAGGGGGGTAAAAATCGTGTGGCCAAGATTTGACAACTTGGCCCCCAAGTTTTAATCCAACAGCTGAGAACGCACCAGCTGCTATCGTGCGCCTGAACGCGGTTTATCTGCACCTGAGCGCGAGCTCAGCACCAGTTCAGTTTCTGGTGCATGGCGTGGGAGCTGGTGCATGGCTCTTGGGCATTTGGCGCGCCATTCCCAAATCCGGTGCGTGGGAGACGCGCCTGGGCGCACGGGAGAGCACGTCTGAGCGAAAATCTGTCTAAACCAGCACCCAATGAATAGTGCATGCGCCTGGGCGCAAGCTGGTGCGCTTGGGCATGCAACAAAAATCTCCCCCTTCGATTCGCCGTAACTTTTTCGTTAACCGTCGGATCGGGCCCAAAGTTTTTGACAAACTTCTTAATCCCTTAAGCTTCATATCCAACGGTGGAATTAAATTTCTTAACATCTTATAATAAATTCTAAATTTTCTCACACCGGCTGATTTCTAATACTTAAAACGTCGATTTAACCCCCGATTCCTCTTAGATAACTTTGCCCCTTGCTACCAATGTCTCATACACAACCCCTAACACTTATAATTACTACTCACCTGTCACCCAAAATTCTTTAAGCAATTAATTCAATTATTTCTTGAGTTTTTACGCAATAATTTCACTTAAAATAAAACTTAGGATGTTCTAGAGTGTCTTTCATTTATATGAACCATTTGAAATGCCCTTTGATATAAGTGAACCATTTGAAGAAGAATCAGATTAAACAAAATAATTATGCAGGGATGAAGAACTAATTAACACATTTTTTCCATAATAAATAAGATACTTACTTAATGATGGAATATTAAGATACAATAAATATATTAAAATTACGTAACTAAATCAACATCTCTTCATTACTAGTTTTTTTTCTCAGCCCATCTATTTTTGATGTTTGGTACACATTAAAAAAATAGAAAACTAAATTATTACATAGATAAATTGTTTAAAGGCGAATATCTTTTATGATTGAGAGACCTATATAGAGAGATATCTATATGCAAACCTATACACAAAATTTTGACACTTATTATTTTTTTAGGGTTTGCTTAACCTCGGCCCTAGGGCTGAGGATAAGAAGCTAAAATTAGTAAATAAACTTAGAAAAACTAAGTCCACTATCACTTGAATCATTAAATGTTTAGTTTTTCTATAAATGCACTTCTTTTAGTCTCTTATCCTCAGCCCTTAGGGCTGAGGTAAGGGCTGAGGTTAAGAAAATCAATTTTTTTAATTAAAAAATAATAAAAATACATAAAATAGAAGTGTCACAATCTTATGTGTAAGTTTACATATAGGTCTTTTTAAATAGGTTTCTTAATAATTTTTTTACTAGAACAATGGAAAAGACTCGATTAACTGAATGTAAATTAAAGTTTGTTAAACAAATTAAATTCACAAAGACGATAAAAAGATTGAGAAATAAAATCAGTGAAGGCTAACATAGTTGGTTATTGGGGTTGTCACTACTTAAGCAAGTAGTTAGAGATTCGTTTATTGGCTCTTGCAAATGTAAGAGACCTTATTAGGAGGGACGCTATGAAAGACCAACCAATACCTGAAAAAATTAGTCACCCTATTCATGTGGATGAATATGTTAAAAAACAATGAAAAATAATAATTAAAGAGCATATTTAAATTATTAAATAGCCAATATTACAAAGGGGAGAGATAGAGGCGAGAGGTAGAAGGTCACGAGAGGATGACGTTGTAGTAAAGGTAGGAAGAAATGAAAAGGGTTTAGGGTATTTTTTGGATTCTCCACATTTGAATGGAGTCGAAATTAATTCTTGGGTATAAAAAAATAACTCTTTAAAACATATGTCATTTTAGTTTTGGAGATGAAATAATCGTTTTTATTTGATTGTCTTTTTAAAAGTTCAGTAAAGGTCGAAAGAGATGGAGAGGGTTAAGGGTATTTTTGGGTTCTCCACATTTTAATGGAGTCAAAGCTAATTTTTGGGTGTCGAAAAATAACTCTTTAAAACATATACTACTTTTATTTCTATATATTTGTCTTTTTAGTTTTGGAGATAAAATAAATCATTCTTTTTTATTGTCTTTTTAAAGTTCAATGAGTTATAATTGTCGCTTTTTCATTTACGCCCTTGCATGCGAAATAGAGACATAGATAGTGGAGTAATGTTAATGATAGAAAGAATAGTTAGTGAGAAAATATTAATGATAGTTGATGGAAAGATAAATGTTAAATATGAAGAGCAAAATAAATAGTTTATAGGAGTTAGTTGTATTAATTTAATTTAATTGTATTGGTTTGTGAATTTTTGAAGAGACAATTAAATAAAAATGGAGAAGGAAGTACCAATTAAACTTATCCAAATCTTATCAGAAAAAAGTGCATAAAGGGTGGCCTAATGCAAAAGGCTTCCACTTAGTAGAGTTTAGGGAAGATAAATGTAGGGGTGGCAGGACTCGACCCAACCTGCAAACTCGGCAGGTTTGGACCGGGTCAGACCTGTCCCTAGCCAAGCAAAGGGACAGACCCGGAGCAGTGAAGGACAAACCCGATCCTTTCAAGGCCGGTTTCGGGTTCGCGACCCGGCCCGGAATGCTTATGTATATTCCCTGTGCATGTTTCAAGTGCTCACACGTGAGTAAATCCTATACTTACTCAGTTACTTTTTCTCGCGATTCTTCTTCATCTCTTCACTCTTCTAATCTTCTCACGTTCTCACTTCCACTGCTAGGCTTTGGTCTCTTGCCGCCGCCGTCAGAGGGAGCTCTTGCTGCTGAGACCATCGCCGTCGATCCCCTGCTGCCACCGGCCCTAACCGCTCTTCGAAGGTATAACTCTGCCGCTGCTTCCCCTAACCACCATCGCAGAGTGCTAATTTCGAAGGTACTTCTTAAGTTCTTTGTAATTGTTTTCTCCATTGTTGGTCCAAAGCTTTATTATGGTCCCTGTTTTCTGCCACACGGTTTGGAAGATTGACCAAAGTTCATTTGGCTCAAAGATTCAAGAATAAGGAGTGTGGGCAACATTAACAGCTTTGCATATTTAATTTCACTTTATTTATGTTACACTTTGAAGATTTTGCAACTATGGTTATTATCATCATCATTTGGCTCCTAATTTTAAGTGAGTAATATGTCAGATTAGTCCCTGACTTTGTCAGCGGTCAAGTTAGTCCATGACTTTATCGAAATAGCAATTTAGTCCCTGAGATAGGAGAACGTCGATCAAGTTAGTCTCTGCCGTCACTATCGTAGGGATGTATTTGCTTTAAAATGGTATAAAGATAGGGACGTATGTGAATTAAAATGAAATCTCACGGACTAAATTGCTATTTCGATAAAGTCAAGGACTAACTTGATCGACCCTTACAAAGTCAGGGACTAATCTGACATATTACTCAAAAATGAATCTTCTAACAGGAAGCTTTTTTTTTTTTTTTTTTCAGTTAGTCCCATGCCCCATTGGCTGAATTAAGTTTCTGCTAGTTAGGAGGAGTTAGTGTGGGGTGTCTGAGAAACATGTTGAAGCAAGCAATTGGCAGAATTTTCAGATCAAGTGCTTATGCTTATGAAGGAAACAGAGTTTCACCTTGGATTTATGTGCCCTCTTGCTATATCCACAGTGGACAGGTAAAGTCTCCGCTTCTGCCTCTCAGAGATTGATTTGATGTTTCTCTTGCAATTAATTATTTTAGTATTACTTGATTACTTGGTTCCTAATCTACATCTTTTTACTAGAATTGAATAATTTGGCCGAACACTCATTTAAGCCACTGTCTTTGTAACATTATTGAAAAGAAATAAAGACTTTGATTGCAACTGAACATACTGATGTGGTACACGATGATAGACAACAACTAAGCAATAGGATTTTGGGAGAGAAGTATGATAAATCGTGGTGGAACCTTAAAGGAGGGGTTTTAATGTTAAGAAACCTCTCGAATCTGTGAACAATAATATGTCGGCTAAAGAAGATGCTGAATACAAGTCCCAAGGATTATTTGTGCTAAGCTTATAAGTATATTACTAAACCTAGCCTAATATATCAAGGCCCAACTAATATTAAACCTAAACCTCATAATATTGTCACATGCTGGATCATCAAATAGAAAATAGAAAATAAACAGACTAAATACAAAACAGAACACCAAATAAAACGCTTCTGCATTGTATATGGCAGAAGCTAAATGGTTCAAATATAAGGTTTTGAAACTTGAAAACTAAGTAGCAAGGGACACTTCATTCCCAATTTGTTGTAAGTCTAATAGTATGATGACTGATGGTTATTAGTGCTTTTAATTGAAGTCACTGATTTCGTGTTTAAACTGGGGAATTAGATTCTATTCAATAAAACAAGAATGAAACCCAAAAGCTTATAAAGGTATCTAGGGTTAAGTTGGAATGTTGGGTAGTTTTTGGTTGTTTCTTTTGTTCTTCTGAGGATTTCTTATCCTGTTGTAATATCCCCCTTTCTCTTCTAATAATATTTATTTTTTTATCAAAAGAAAAAGTTGGCATGGTGAGATGTGTAGTTCTGATATACATTTATTTTGTTGGCTTTTGAATGTTTTATGGCCATTACTTATGTTTATGTTATTCTGTGAACAATACTAAGACTAGTCATTGCTCAAATTATTTTCCTTTTTAATTACTGATAATGTGATTTGATTTGAAAATGACACTTTAAGGAGGGTTGTTGTTTTAATGTTCTGTACATATTACATTTTAGTTAGTAAAAGGATATCTGATATAATTCTTGCATGAACTGAGTTTGCAATCTGGTGGCAGAAGATATATAGTCCATCCTTAACAAGTTTGTATGGTTTTTTTGTATTGTTTAAATATGGGAACTTACCTTGTTAAGACCGTTATTTCTACAGTCCAAGAATGTTGCTTGTAGTTCATTAAATCTACTTCAGAATGAGATGTCGTTTTCTAATAATTGTCATCATTTGCAGACTTGCCATATGCATGTTAAGCACTTGTTGAATGAATTCAGTGAGAGAAATTAAGAAAATGATGTCAGTTTGAGAGAAGAATCAGAATTGTAGCATTAATACTCATTTCTAATGCATTTGTTTAATACAGGCGCGTATGGCACCTAGAAGCTTTTTTGGTGTAGAGGATTTCCTCGATGATGACAACAGTCGACCTTACACTTACCAGAAAGGGAAGAAGTCGAAGAATCCAAATAAGCATATATCATTTAAACAAAGAACAATTGCCTACATGGAACCTTTTACACTTGATGTGTTTATCTCAAAACGTTTTGTATCAGCTTCACTCACTCATAGGGTGACAAGCAAACAGGTTGCAGTTGCTGGTACCAACTCCAAGGACATAAAAGCTGTTCTCAGGTCTCGTTCTGACATACCGGCGTGCATTGCCATTGGTCGGATATTAGCTGAAAGATCTAGAGAAGCTGATGTTTACACTGCTTCTTATACACCAAGGGAAAGGGACAAGTTTGAAGGGAAAATCAGAGCTGTAGTTCAATCACTTATTGATAATGGGATTGATGTTAAGGTTTATCTTGATTAAGTCATACGTTTTTTATTTAAGTAAACACTGCAGGTTAAGTTATTGATATTCTGGTTTAAGCAATCTAGGCTCCTGACGTGTTTAATCATGCCAATCCACCCTCTATATGTATTTTAGTGACCCTAAGGGCCTACATTGATTTTGAGACCAAATGAGACTTTATATTGATTCTCACGAATCCTTGCTTTCGGAAGAAAAGTTGTCAAAATACTTGAATTTGAGGCATGTCATGTGATAGATTGGTTTTTTTTTTTAATAAAAATATTCATAATTAAGACTCAACCTCAATTTTGAAAATTGAAATAAAACCAACAATTTGAAATTTAAGATATAGAGGTGTTCATATCCAAATTGATCCAAAACAAAAATCGAAAATGATCAAAAAACCAATAAAAATTGTAATGATAAAAAAAACCAATAAAAATTGTTTTTTTTCTATTCATTTTCGTGTGCATTAGTAAAGAAGCCATTTGATAGGATTTCAGATTCAATAAGTTGGAATTGACATTTGTTAGTCAAGAAGGGGGTGAATTGAGTGTTTATAAAATTATGGTATGGTAAATTATGATAGATTAAAGTATATTTCTTCGAAGTTGCTTTTGGAGAGTAAATTGTAATATTGAAATCCTGATTCACAAGTTGTTATATATCAAGAATGGTGAGAAAAATATCATCAATTTTGTTTAAATAAGAATATAATAAATCCATTCCTATTGTCATCACGGTTAAAACTTTTGAGCAACTAGTGCACAAGATTGTACTTCCTCGACTCAGGGATATTTGACTAATTGTGAGGGAGAAATAAATACACGTTGTACTTCTTTTACATTCGGCTTAGTTTTTATCCCATTGAATTTTACCTATCAAAATTTTTAATGAGGTAATATTTGATGCATATAATTTACAAGAATAATGTGCTCTTGTTCCTTCATCGCTAGATTTTTTATCCCGATGAACTTTTACCATATAAAATTTTATCGAGGCACGTTCTAAGATAATGAATATCCAAGAGTGTTATGAATATAATAACTGTGGATGTTAATTCGTAACCCCTACTAGACATCTTCTCACATTTGAAACTCGAGTTCATGTTAATGCTTAGCATACAAGGGAATAAAATATCGTCTCTTCTCCTTATATCTTGTTTCATATCTATTCACTTTGTTCTTGTATTCATATATTTTCTTTGCTTCATAACAGTATGATCAATGCCTCAATGGTAAGTTTTGTTTTTGTAGCCCAACACCTTCTTACATAATTGATTAAATTAATGAATGAATAACAATTATTCTCTTAAGTATAAAGGAAATTTGCCAAAAAATTAATATTTATTATTGGGTCAATGATACCCTAATTTTACTCTTTTTTTATTTTTTTTGCCCAGAAAGTTTTGAAAATATCTTTTACAGCATACTGTTTCTGAATAGTGTGTTAAAACTTAAATTTTAATCGCAAAAGTTAACAAGTAGCTTTAGGAGGCATGGCAGCGGGTCGGGTTTGAAGCGGGTTTTTCCAATATCAATCCCTCACCCATAAAGAGCGGGGTGGGTTCGGGAGCGGGTTTAAGGAGAGCGGGTATGAAAAAGTGAAACTCAAACCCATCCTCATCGGGTTCAAGGAAATCCATGGGTAACCTGTTCATTTTTTTTAATTATCCTTTATTGTATTAAACAAAAGTCATATATAAGATACATTATAATTCAAATAATATATACTCTCTACGGTCCCTAATATAAGCACCGGTTGACCAATTTCACTCCCTTTAAGAAAAGTAGGTAATTTAGTTATTTGTATTGGAATTGTAAATTTTAAGCGTATATTTATCAATTTATCCTTTTGATCTTCTAGTCATTAATTGGTGTTTTTTTAAAAAATTTTAATCCAAAATTATTTCTCACCCATTTATAAAAAAACACGAAAGAATCAACCCCTGACCCATCGTCTTCTTGTTCTACGGAGTACTAATTAAAGTAGAAGCTTTGCAATCCTCACATAGCAGTAATTAAAGTAGAAGCTTTATATTCCCCTCCCATCGTCTTCTTGCTCTCTTGTTCTACTCATTATCTCTTCATATTGCAAAAAGCAAAATTATTCTTGTTGAAGCCATTAATTGTTCTATTGATATAAATATGGTATCCTTTGATTTAAATGAATTGCCATGTGAAGATAAGGAAGAATATCAAAGAGAAAGAATTGCCATGGAGTATTATATGGTGGGTTTCTTCACTGTAGCAATAAGTAAAAGAAACGAGTATAAAAGGATCGAGTACTATAGTTGGTATTTTAGAATTCCATTGCTAAAGTCTTTTAGTTTCTGTAGCATTCATATAAATGTAGTTAATGGAGTACTTGATAAATGGATTACTTAATCTCTTCTTCTTTTCCTCACAAACATAATAGAGTATATTAAATAGGGTTAGTTTTGTAAAATTTTAGAAGAGGTGCTTATATTTAGTACCAAAAAATTTTGGTCAAATGGTGATTATATTAGGGACTGGAGGGAGTAATAATAAACGTCAAATTTTTAAAAATATTTAAAAACCTAAGAATTATATCATGGTTTTAGCCAAATATGTTAGTTTGACTTCACCATTTAACTATTATTATTATTATGAAAATTATTTATTTTTTATATCAGGGCGGGTTTAGAAGCGGGGGCAGGGCGGGTAATTACAATCTCAAACCCTCCCCATCCCCATCTTTTTAAAGCAGATTTCAGGTTTCCCCAAACCCAATTAGAGTGATTTTTCCTCACCAAAATCGGGTCGGTTTCGAGCAGACACCCGCAGGCGTGGGTTTTATTGTCATATCTATTTAGGATACAAGTTACGAAGTTAAATATAATAAAAAGTTATTCAGAAATGTAATATAATTGTCGTTATTCCTAAAAAAATATAATAATATGTACTTATGATTATTTTCCTAATTCCTAACAGTGACAAACTTAAAATCAGCCAAACCCTAACTTAAAAAGGAAGAGCAAATGAAGAGAAAATAGTATTTTAAAGGAAGAGGGAATCATCCAATAACATTACAAAAGGTGTGAATCTAAGGAGAAGGATTGATATGAATGAAAAAGAAGGTTTTCACTCCTCCAACACCAGCTCCGCTCCTCTTGAGTTGTCGAATCGTGGAGGAGGAGGTCTTAATGGCAAATCCAATTTAGTCTCTTTCAAGGATGCTTTCTTTGGCAGTAACAACATCCTTAAGCTGAGACCTAGGAGGGATGTGGTTGTAGAAAATCTAGGAAAACTTGATTTCAAGATGGAAATTGTCTAAAACCCATGGTTCATCTTGATCAACGGTACATTGATGAGATCTCAGGGCCATGTAAAGATGTGTCAGTCATCAAGTTACTTGTGAAGGAGATAGGCTATTATGCAATGCAACCAGCAATTTGCACAACAGAAAGTTCACTGCAGGGCTTAACAAGGTAATGTTTGAGGATGATGAAGTGAAGGACTTTGAGAAGAATTGGGTTAAATTAAAGAAAGACACTGGGTAGAGGGGGTGGAGTGGGTGAATAATTTTTACAAAAAGAAGAACATGTGGGCAACTTCACATTTGAAAGGAATATTCCTTGTTGGTTGTAACAACCCGATTTTCGTAAACCAAAATAATTAACTTTGTGAATTAAAAATTACCAAAAATGAGGCAAATTTTTTTTTTTTACATTGTTGAAGGACTTGAAAACATATTTGAAAAGTTATTAATCTCCTTCAACCTTCTCTTTCGAAAACCGAGTTGTTACTTAGATTCCAAAACTCTTTCACCTTGTTTTCCGAAAACGTTTTATGAAGAAAACACTTTAATTTCTACTTAAACGATTTCATAAAAAAGGGTTCTTACATTTCTTAAAAGTCGGGCATGCTTCAAAATAACTGAAGTACAGTAATAGCTCATGACTTAGGTAATCTTGAATATCAAATACAAAAAATCAACTTATTCTAATTCTATCACTGGCTCTTTTCTCCTATCAAAGACGACCGGTCTCAGCTTCTCCTTCTCCCTTGCAGGGGTCTTTGTACCGGAAGATGATGCGACCGCATCCTTGGGTTCTTCTTCAGAACTTGGCTTAAGTTCCACTCCGAAGAGTCTCACTGAGTACTCCTTCCCTTGATTCCGAGGCGGCGGTTCGGAGCCATGACATGTGTAGGATATACTCCCCAAACACAAACTAGGTGTAGATCCACCCAACTTATGTTCCGGGTCTTCGATCACCAACTGTGCACATCCCGACCATGCCCATCCTCGACGTATAGCTTTCCATCCGCGTCCCTTATGAGGCCAGTTAATGATCTCCAAACGACGATCCATCTGCCCGTTGGGATACCAGCGACACCGATGTACCAACGAACAGGAGAGAGTAAGCGATCCGGACGCGTAGCGTCGACGGTGTGGAATTACGGTAGGCAAATTTAATAGGACACACACAACAATACACAGCACACACACAAGCAAACATACTATCATTATTATCCACGATTCATATTTATTTCGTTTTATCATCATTTCCTTCATACTTCTCCTCTTTTGTTCCTCATCCCTTTCACAAGTCTCAATATCTTTTCCACATCATCCATTCTCAATTTCTTCTCATTCCTCACATTCCTTGAATTCTTACTCTTACAAATATAAATCTTTTCTTACAGTGTGTTATCGAATTACAACCATCGATGATCAGGGGATTTCAGGGATCATCGAGGTACGCGTTTCTTTCGTAGTTAGCACTCACATCACAGGTCTACATTTCCTCGGCCAACCCACCACCTAGTCGGAAGCAAACAGGAGTACAAGACCTTTACCGTGCAGGCACGACAGCTGTCACAACATAAATGGTCCCAGACCAGGAGGCTCTGCCTCAATAATATCAATTCACAATAATCATGGCACACTGCCTCGCAGTGGCAAAGAAGATGCCCCACTCCAGTCCCTCTCACTGTTCTCGATTTGCAATCTAGGGGGCGACAGTATTGTTGTAGTGCGCGCACAGAACTTACCACGGTATTAGACCCAGTCCCCACCACGTTAGTGTACCACTTATGGAGTTCATTCTGTCTACAACAATACTCTAGACTTCTTGACGTTTCACCGTCATCGTCCTCCCCTAATGCAATCTCGACCTAAGTATCCGCAGATACTTATCATTCCTTCCTCTCCACTACTTCGGGTTAACTCTCATATCTCACCGCGTCCGCCGTTAATGTCTTTTAAAGTCTTTTATCTTTTTAATTAACCTATTGGTCGGCTCACCCTTCGTACATCCCTTCAGTGAGTCCCGACCGCTAACTTTTCACAATTCTTTCTCACATCAAATCTCGCATAGCACAGAGCTGGGATCACATCAACAGATTCACATTTCACTCTTCAATCTTTCTTTTTACCACCCTTCTCAAAAATCCTTGAATTCTCAATCTTTCCAAAAACTTTCTTTCTCGACCTTCAACAACTCTACTCCCAAAACTTTCACAAAACTTTATTTTCACCAACATTCACCAAAATTATCATTTCCACAGACTTTTCCTCAAAGAGGTCATTTCGTAAAACTTTCTCAAAAACGTTGTTCCGAAACATTCTTTCATAAAACTTCTTTCAAAAAGATCGTTTCATAAAAACTCCTTTGAAAAATCCGGTTTCACAAGCTTCTTCAAAAATTCCATTTCAAAAACGTTTCCCAAAATTTCGTTTCATAAAACCTTTTTCAGAAATATTTCTTTTCACAATTCTTTTCAAAAGTTATTTTCGCAACCCAAAATTTCCTTTCATAATTCCTCTTTCAAAAACCATTTTTCAAAACACATTTACTTTGCTGAGCGCTAGTGGAGGAGCAAGCCCAGCTCAACACTAGTTCCCAGACTAAAACCAAGAACATAGGAGCTCGACTCAACTCAGCCCATTTCTCATTCCAACAACTCACATTACTCTTCCCAGCTCTGGCTCGTTCTCGTTCTTACTTTCAATTTCTTTTCCAGTTAACTCTGATATCTCTTTTGTAAGGTCCTGTATTTTTATAAACAAAATAAATAAATGTGTTGAATAAAATAATGATTTTTCTGAAATTAAGATATTTTAATCGAGTATTGTAGAGGGTACTCGAGTATAATCACTATCTGTTTGAAAATTTGAATTTTGAGTCAAAAGACTCGAGTATGTCAGAAAAGACTCGAGTGTTCTTGAGTTTTTGAAATATACTCGAGTAGAAAGAAAAAGACTCGAGTAAATCGAGCAGTCTGGCTAAATGAATAAGTTGGTTTTATAATTAATTTCGCACCAAAACGCGGTTTCTTGACGTGACAAGCATAGAGCTGAACCTTACTTCGAGTTGAAGTACTCTTAGACTATAAATTGATGCTTGGGTGAAGCATCAACACCTCTGAAGTTCCAAAACCCGAATTTGACCAGAAATTTCCCTGTTTTACAGAGTTCACTTTGATCCCTTTGTTCTCTCTCAATCCTCACCCATTTTCCTTGAAACCTAAACACAAACTGAAGTTCTGATTCCATTCTTGAATTAGAACTCGAAATCACTTCAAATAGCCTTCTGAAGATCAGGTTCTAGGCCTACAAAGTTGGAGGTTCAAAACTGAGAAAAACAGAGTAACATTCAGTCTCAAGTATTCATCTTCATTGAAATCGTTTGGTAAATTCATGGATTCTTTTCGTGTCAAACTTGTTTCTGATTAAAGTTAGTATATCCTAGTTTCTGAAACTAACTTGTTTCATTCTTTTCATGCCAAATCCGTGGTGAAATCTGTGGCCAAAGTCAGCCTGTTCAACTCTTTTTCACCAAGTCCAGAATTTGGATTTTTGATCCAACCGATTTCTCTGTCGTTTTACTTGTTGATTAGCTTCTCTAAGGTAAGGGAGGAG
This sequence comes from Crotalaria pallida, assembly GCA_037953625.1. Lineage (NCBI taxonomy): Eukaryota > Viridiplantae > Streptophyta > Magnoliopsida > Fabales > Fabaceae > Crotalaria > Crotalaria pallida. The sequence continues at coordinate 35,786,564 of CM075653.1, forward strand.
TTATCTAAATACTAGAATGAGTTATTTCAAGCTGGAAATGTAGGAACCTCATATGGTTCATCAAGGGGTGAAGTTTGAATTGGGAATATGACATAGAGGTCATAAACCCAAGTTTTTATAAACCAAACATGTCTAAATGGACCTAATGATGCTCACTGGATCAATTTTCGAAGTTAAAAACAAAAGGAAATGAAAATCATATGTGAAATGGTTATTTGCTAAGTTTATGTTGATTTTGTGATTTATTGCATTTGATGTTGTTTCAATATTGATTACATGTTCTAACATGTTTATTTTATGTATCTAAGTTACTGTTTTGCATAAAAGTGGAAAGGAAAGGCTCTGAACTCGAATTGGCATTATAAAGTGCAGAAACTGGTGCTGCTGCTGCTAAAACACTCGAGTAATTGAAGAAAGACTCGAGTATTCTGGAAAATGGGAAGAACACTCGAGTATGTCTTGAAGGACTCGAGTAATTTTACATGAACACTCGAGTATGTGAAGAACTACTCGAGTAATTTAAAATAATTTTCAGAAAATCTTTACTTCTTTATGAAGTAATTAAAGATTAACTCGTCTAAACTCCTATATGCTTAAATTTTAATTTCTGCTCTTAATATCTATAGATTTAATCCCATTGGTTGATTTTATCCTGGATGAGTCCTACTGGAATTTTATTCAGTGGTTGACATATTCGGACAGGATGTCCCAATGGAGGTGCGTACACCCATTTGGTTGATTTTATTCCCACGTCCCAGTGGAAGTTTTTACCCACTTGGTTGATATTTTGGGAGTCCTAGATGGGGTCGTTGCACAAATTAATGACAACGTAATTAAATTCCTATTGTATAAAACCATCACAAAGTGGCTGGGCCGCTGATGGAATTTTTGGAAAGCACAAGCACCAGTTAATGCAAAAATGAAAAGATGGTTATAAGCAAGAAGGATTATGAATTTTGGGTCTCTATATTGGAGGCATGATATTCAAAGATATGAATTAAAAGAGAAAAAGACAATGAACAATTATGTGACATTGACATGCATGGAGATGCTCCGATTTTGATTGTGGAATCTGGTATAGGTAGAAGTATTCCGCAGCCCTGAGATAGCTGTGATGCCATAGCACGAAGATGCTGTGATGATTTGGATTCCGTAACATGAAAATGTTATGATGGCCAAATTCCCAATCAAATCGTGACGCCTGGGTTGTGAATACGCTCCGGTTTGATGAACCATAGGATTATGAATATCCCGAGCCTGAGATACTCGGATGCCGAACCGCGTAGCATGAATGGAGAGTAGGCATGCATCACGAAACTAAATGAAATATTATAAAAGACAGTTTGAGCATATACATATGCATTTATTATTGCTATCTGGAAACTTGTGCTTGTTATTTCTAGCCTCTGTTATGCTCATTTGTTATTGTGTTTAGCTATGACTCACTCCTAATCCCTTGTTGTAGGTCATGGCCAGGAATATGTTTTGCGTGGAGATGAGGCCGCTCCCTAATGGGGAGTGGAACTTCGAGGATCATCGGGCCATCTATGAGGGAGACGTGGAAGTTATTTTCCGTCACCCGAACCCATGGTCCCGAATGCGTCCGCGTAGGACGAGAATCCCAATGATGTACATTATGCACATTCCGCCCAATTTTGTGTTTCGGCATGGAACACCACCACCACCGCCAAGACGTTTTCCGAGACGCACCCTCCCACCAAGTCCATCACCCTCTGAAGAAAGAATTATTTTGGAGGTTCCTGCTCCCTCTCGTCCTTCCACTAGAGCCCGATCTCGGACTCCGGTATATGTGCCATCTGAACCGGCACATGAAGAGGAGGAGGAGGAGGAGGATCCGATAGAGGATGAGGATCCGGTGGAGGATGCTGACCCGGTGGCTGATGATGATTTCATGGACAACTCAACCGGTAGTCAGTGGGGAACTGATGATTGAGTTGAGTTGGGATGTTGGAGTGTGGATAGTGCTACTCATCAGGTTTCTCTTATCTATTTGATATTTTGAGTTCCGAACCAGTTGCTCAAGGTTATTATAAATTTTGTTGTAAGATATGTAATATAATGTAATGACCTAGAGTACTTAAGTTAAACCTAGTGGTGATAGTTTTAATGTAATGGAAATGTACTTTCCTTTTTATGAAATATAATATGAATAGTTTCTTTCATGATAATTATAATTTCCGCAAAGACTCGATAATGGATGATGACTGACTTTTAGTTTAAAAAAAAAAAAATGGTCTAATTTTCTAAGAATGAATATTAAGTTTTGGAATAAAAGTTGGGTCGTCACATTTAGTGGTATCAGAGCAATGGTTCAACTCTCGGCCTTGGAGTGTGGCCTTACACACTAACCATTGCATACTCTAGAATCATGTTTGCATTTTGAGATATAGAATAGCAGAATCTAATTAAGTTTTCCCTTTTGGATTCTGTAGGATAGATGGCTGGACGTAATAACGCTAACATTGCTGAGGCTCTGACCCGTATGGCTGCGGTCCTGGAAAACTTGCAGCAAACCCGTCCTCCCAGCAATGTAACCCCTGTTGAATTTCAAGGACTAGATTCTTTCCGTAGATGTAAACCCCCTGGCTTCTCGGGTGGTCGTTGCCCTGAGCAAGCCCAGTTTTGGTTAGCTGAGATGAATAAGATTTTCCGAACGTTGACTCTCACGGAAGTTCAGAAGGTCACGTTCGCGGCCTACATGCTGAATGGGGAAGCTGCAACTTGGTGGGAGCAGACCCGCCAGTTCTTGGAGTATGATCATCGCGAGCTCTCTTGGGAAGTCTTCACGGAAAAATTCTTGGAGAGGTATTTCCCGGATGATGTTCGGATCCAAAAGGAGATGGAATTCTTAGACTTGAAGCAAGGCAGCATGACTGTCGACCAGTATGCTGAAAAGTTTGAGGAGCTGATGAAGTACTCCCCGTACTTCCAATATCATCCTGACGAATACTCGAAGTGCACCCGGTTTGAAAATGGGCTAAGGTCAGATATCAAACTAGCTGTAAGCGTGCAAAGAATTCGTCACTATCCAATCCTGATTAGTGCATGTCGCATTTTCGAGAAGAACAACTTCAAGAAGGAAGTCAGTCAAGGAAGCCATGGACCCCACCGCAATCAGCATAAGAATAACCGTGGAAATCGTGGAGGCCCATATTGGCACAAAGGAAAGGGAAGAGCACAACCTTCTGGAGCAGTTAGTCTTCCGGCTCCGGCAGAGATTTGTAGCAAGTGTCGACGCTCTCATCCTAGTCAAGAATGCTGGAGGGACAAGCCACCAGTCTGTTTCAATTGTGGAGGGACCGGCCACATCGCCCGTGCATGCCGCCAACCCCCGCGTCAAAGCAACCAAGGACAAGGAAGCAAACCTTGGGTCAATGGAAAGGTGTTCACGATGTTTGGAGAGGAAGCAAAGCAGGCCGACAACCTTGTGAAAGGTAACCATTTCCTCAATGGCATGCCTTGTCGCTTTTTATTTGATTCCGGAGCAACGCATTCCTTCATCTCGGAGAAATGTGTCAAGCGTTTAAATTTGTCTGTCTCGGAGACCCCGTTTAAACTGAGTGTGTCTACCCCCACGAATGCTCATGTTGTTGCATCAAGAGCATGTGTCGGTTGTGTGGTTAGCATAAGAGATCAGATTTCTCGAATAAATCTGATTTGTTTGCCGTTGTCCAATATCGATGTCATTTTGGGCATGGATTGGATGGCATCCAACCATGTAGTAATCGACTGCAAGGTTCGAACGATCATCTTTCCTGGTGAGAAGTCGCCGGCCAAGCAACCTGGAGGTTATGTGTGCCTATTTTCAACCATCGCTGAAGAAAAGAAAGAGGAAGCAAAGATCGAAGATATTCCGGTTATTCGAGAGTTTCCCGAAGTGTTTCCCGATGAAGTGCCCGGTTTGCCGCCGCATCGAGAGATAGAATTCAGTATTGACCTAGTCCCCGGTACTGGCCCTATCTCTATCGCCCCTTATCGTATGGCTCCAGCAGAATTAGCTGAATTAAAGAAGCAAGTGGAGGACTTGTTAGAAAAGCAGTTCATCAGACCAAGTGTGTCGCCTTGGGGAGCGCCGGTTTTATTCGTGAAGAAGAAGGATGGATCAATGAGGATGTGCATTGATTATAGGCAACTCAACAAGGTTACCATCAAGAACAAGTATCCGTTGCCAAGAATCGACGATTTGATAGATCAAGTGAGTGGAGCATCGGTATTTTCAAAGATTGATCTGAGGTCAGGATATCATCAGATCAGAGTTAAGGAGGAAGATATACTGAAGACTGCTTTTCGGTCACGATATGGACACTACGAGTATGTAGTGATGCCATTTGGGTTGACCAACGCTCCAGCAATATTCATGGATTACATGAATAGAGTGTTCCGACCCTACCTGGATTCCTTCGTCGTGGTGTTTATCGATGATATTCTCATCTATTCGAAGAATCCGAAAGAGCACGCTAATCATTTGAAGATTATTTTGGAGACCTTGAAGGAAAAGAAATTATATGCTAAGCTGGCCAAGTGTGAATTTTGGCTTGAAAAAGTCAATTTCTTGGGTCATATAATTTCAAAGGATGGTGTGGCTGTGGACCCAGTCAAAGTAGAAGCAGTTTTGCAATGGGAAAGACCAAAGACGGTTACTGAAATAAGAAGTTTTCTGGGGTTAGCTGGATATTATCGGAAGTTTATCGAAGGTTTTTCCAAGTTGGCCCTTCCGTTGACTCGTTTGACCCGGAAAGAGCAACCTTTTGTCTGGGATGAGAAGTGTGAAGTTAGTTTCCAGACGTTGAAGGACAAGTTAACATCATCTCCAGTGTTAACTTTGCCCGATCCTAGGAAAAGCTTCGATGTTTATTGTGATGCATCTCGACAAGGTTTGGGTTGTGTCTTGATGCAAGAAGGGAAAGTTGTTGCTTATGCATCTCGTCAGCTGAAGGTGCATGAAGGGAACTATCCTACTCACGACTTGGAATTGGCTGCCATTGTCTTTGCTTTGAAGATTTGGAGACATTACCTGTATGGTAATACGTTCCAAGTATTCAGCGACCATAAAAGTTTGAAGTATCTCTTCGACCAAAAGGAACTGAATATGAGGCAACGTAGGTGGATGGAATTCCTGAAGGATTATGACTTCGAATTGCATTACCACCCCGGCAAAGCTAATGTTGTAGCAGACGCTCTCAGTAGGAAGATGTTGCACATGAGTACGATGATGATAAAGGAAGCTCAGCTAATTGAAGAATTCCGCAACTTGAATTTGGCAATTCAGTTCAAGCCGAGCTGCGCCAAGTTAGGAATGTTGCAAATCACAAATGAGTTTAAGGGTCAAGTTCGAAACCTTCAACAAGCGGACGAGGAGCTTCTAGAGAAGAAAAGATTAGGAATGGAAGGAGTAGAACCGGAATTCCAATTAGGATCTGATGGTATTTTGAGATTCCGGGATCGGATCTGCATCCCGGCAAATCAAGAATTAAGAAGAGTTGTATTAGAGGAAGCCCACAAGAGCAAGCTGAGTATGCATCCTGGATCAACGAAGATGTATCAAGACCTGAAGAGGATGTTTTGGTGGCCCGGACTAAAGAGGGATGTTGCGTCTTACGTAGCGTCTTGCCTTGTCTGCCAAAAGGCGAAGATCGAGCATAAGAAGCCTGGAGGAGAACTACAACCTTTAAGCATACCAGAATGGAAGTGGGATGGAATAGCTATGGATTTCGTAAGTGGTTTTCCAAGAACAAGAGAAAGCTTTGATGCAATTTGGGTTGTGGTTGATCGCTTAACGAAGTCTGCACATTTCATTCCCATCAACATGCAGTATCCGTTGGAGAAGCTTGCAAGATTGTACATTAAGGAGATTGTTAGATTGCACGGAATTCCCTCGAGTATTGTATCGGATCGTGATCCCCGTTTCGTGTCCCGGTTCTGGCAGAGTTTACATCAGGTATTGGGAACGCAGTTGAGGATGAGTTCCGCCTATCACCCTCAAACCGATGGTCAATCGGAAAGGACGATTCAATCCTTGGAAGACCTGCTTCGAGCGTGTGTTCTGGAATATCAAGAAGGGTGGGATCGGTTATTGCCGCTTGTGGAATTCACCTACAATAATAGTTATCACGCAAGCATCGGTATGGCCCCGTACGAAGCCCTCTATGGAAGGAAGTGTAGAACCCCGCTATGTTGGTTCCAAGTGGGGGAGAAGGCTCTCATCGGACCTGAATTAGTTCAAGAAACGACTGAAAAGGTAAGGACTATCCAAGAGAAGATGAAGATCGCTCAAAGTCGCCAGAAGAGCTATGCCGACCAACGAAGATCCAAGCTCGAATTTCAAGAAGGAGATCATGTATTCCTGCGGGTTGTGCCAACGACTGGAATTGGAAGGGTAATGAAGCCAAGGAAGCTATCTCCTAAGTTCATCGGCCCTTATCAGATTTTGAAACGAGTAGGCCCTGTCGCGTATCAGATCGCCCTACCCCCATTTTTGTCCAACCTGCACAATGTTTTCCATGTCTCTCAGCTTCGCAAATTTATCCAAGATCCATCTTCGATTGTGCAATTGCAACAAGATTTGATACCGCTGAAAGAAAATCTCACGTTTGATCTTGGACCCGTGAGAATAGAGGATAGAAGGATTAAGAAGCTGCGAGGGAAAGAGATTCCGTTAGTGCGAGTTCTCTGGGGACAAGGTGGAGTGTCTGACTCCACATGGGAATTAGAGTCTAAGATGAGGGATGAATATCCACATCTATTTTTGTAAATCGGAATTTCGGGGACGAAATTCTATGTAAGTGGGGGAGGATGTAAGGTCCTGTATTTTTATAAACAAAATAAATAAATGTGTTGAATAAAATAATGATTTTTCTGAAATTAAGATATTTTACTCGAGTATTGTAGAGGGTACTCGAGTATAATCACTATCTGTTTGAAAATTTGAATTTTGAGTCAAAAGACTCGAGTATGTCAGAAAAGACTCGAGTGTTCTTGAGTTTTTGAAATATACTCGAGTAGAAAGAAAAAGACTCGAGTAAATCGAGCAGTCTGGCTAAATGAATAAGTTGGTTTTATAATTAATTTCGCACCAAAACGCGGTTTCTTGACGTGACAAGCATAGAGCTGAACCTTACTTCGAGTTGAAGTACTCTTAGACTATAAATTGATGCTTGGGTGAAGCATCAACACCTCTGAAGTTCCAAAACCCGAATTTGACCAGAAATTTCCCTGTTTTACAGAGTTCACTTTGATCCCTTTGTTCTCTCTCAATCCTCACCCATTTTCCTTGAAACCTAAACACAAACTGAAGTTCTGATTCCATTCTTGAATTAGAACTCGAAATCACTTCAAATAGCCTTCTGAAGATCAGGTTCTAGGCCTACAAAGTTGGAGGTTCAAAACTGAGAAAAACAGAGTAACATTCAGTCTCAAGTATTCATCTTCATTGAAATCGTTTGGTAAATTCATGGATTCTTTTCGTGTCAAACTTGTTTCTGATTAAAGTTAGTATATCCTAGTTTCTGAAACTAACTTGTTTCATTCTTTTCATGCCAAATCCGTGGTGAAATCTGTGGCCAAAGTCAGCCTGTTCAACTCTTTTTCACCAAGTCCAGAATTTGGATTTTTGATCCAACCGATTTCTCTGTCGTTTTACTTGTTGATTAGCTTCTCTAAGGTAAGGGAGGAGTTATCTAAATACTAGAATGAGTTATTTCAAGCTGGAAATGTAGGAACCTCATATGGTTCATCAAGGGGTGAAGTTTGAATTGGGAATATGACATAGAGGTCATAAACCCAAGTTTTTATAAACCAAACATGTCTAAATGGACCTAATGATGCTCACTGGATCAATTTTCGAAGTTAAAAACAAAAGGAAATGAAAATCATATGTGAAATGGTTATTTGCTAAGTTTATGTTGATTTTGTGATTTATTGCATTTGATGTTGTTTCAATATTGATTACATGTTCTAACATGTTTATTTTATGTATCTAAGTTACTGTTTTGCATAAAAGTGGAAAGGAAAGGCTCTGAACTCGAATTGGCATTATAAAGTGCAGAAACTGGTGCTGCTGCTGCTAAAACACTCGAGTAATTGAAGAAAGACTCGAGTATTCTGGAAAATGGGAAGAACACTCGAGTATGTCTTGAAGGACTCGAGTAATTTTACATGAACACTCGAGTATGTGAAGAACTACTCGAGTAATTTAAAATAATTTTCAGAAAATCTTTACTTCTTTATGAAGTAATTAAAGATTAACTCGTCTAAACTCCTATATGCTTAAATTTTAATTTCTGCTCTTAATATCTATAGATTTAATCCCATTGGTTGATTTTATCCTGGATGAGTCCTACTGGAATTTTATTCAGTGGTTGACATATTCGGACAGGATGTCCCAATGGAGGTGCGTACACCCATTTGGTTGATTTTATTCCCACGTCCCAGTGGAAGTTTTTACCCACTTGGTTGATATTTTGGGAGTCCTAGATGGGGTCGTTGCACAAATTAATGACAACGTAATTAAATTCCTATTGTATAAAACCATCACAAAGTGGCTGGGCCGCTGATGGAATTTTTGGAAAGCACAAGCACCAGTTAATGCAAAAATGAAAAGATGGTTATAAGCAAGAAGGATTATGAATTTTGGGTCTCTATATTGGAGGCATGATATTCAAAGATATGAATTAAAAGAGAAAAAGACAATGAACAATTATGTGACATTGACATGCATGGAGATGCTCCGATTTTGATTGTGGAATCTGGTATAGGTAGAAGTATTCCGCAGCCCTGAGATAGCTGTGATGCCATAGCACGAAGATGCTGTGATGATTTGGATTCCGTAACATGAAAATGTTATGATGGCCAAATTCCCAATCAAATCGTGACGCCTGGGTTGTGAATACGCTCCGGTTTGATGAACCATAGGATTATGAATATCCCGAGCCTGAGATACTCGGATGCCGAACCGCGTAGCATGAATGGAGAGTAGGCATGCATCACGAAACTAAATGAAATATTATAAAAGACAGTTTGAGCATATACATATGCATTTATTATTGCTATCTGGAAACTTGTGCTTGTTATTTCTAGCCTCTGTTATGCTCATTTGTTATTGTGTTTAGCTATGACTCACTCCTAATCCCTTGTTGTAGGTCATGGCCAGGAATATGTTTTGCGTGGAGATGAGGCCGCTCCCTAATGGGGAGTGGAACTTCGAGGATCATCGGGCCATCTATGAGGGAGACGTGGAAGTTATTTTCCGTCACCCGAACCCATGGTCCCGAATGCGTCCGCGTAGGACGAGAATCCCAATGATGTACATTATGCACATTCCGCCCAATTTTGTGTTTCGGCATGGAACACCACCACCACCGCCAAGACGTTTTCCGAGACGCACCCTCCCACCAAGTCCATCACCCTCTGAAGAAAGAATTATTTTGGAGGTTCCTGCTCCCTCTCGTCCTTCCACTAGAGCCCGATCTCGGACTCCGGTATATGTGCCATCTGAACCGGCACATGAAGAGGAGGAGGAGGAGGAGGATCCGATAGAGGATGAGGATCCGGTGGAGGATGCTGACCCGGTGGCTGATGATGATTTCATGGACAACTCAACCGGTAGTCAGTGGGGAACTGATGATTGAGTTGAGTTGGGATGTTGGAGTGTGGATAGTGCTACTCATCAGGTTTCTCTTATCTATTTGATATTTTGAGTTCCGAACCAGTTGCTCAAGGTTATTATAAATTTTGTTGTAAGATATGTAATATAATGTAATGACCTAGAGTACTTAAGTTAAACCTAGTGGTGATAGTTTTAATGTAATGGAAATGTACTTTCCTTTTTATGAAATATAATATGAATAGTTTCTTTCATGATAATTATAATTTCCGCAAAGACTCGATAATGGATGATGACTGACTTTTAGTTTTAAAAAAAAAAAATGGTCTAATTTTCTAAGAATGAATATTAAGTTTTGGAATAAAAGTTGGGTCGTCACATCTTTCCCACTCAATCCCTTATCCTTTCATCATCATTCCTCTCTTATAATGTCATCACTTTCAATTTCCTCACTTTCTCAATAATTTCTTTTCATAAAGCACTTCTCTTATTCCAACGTCTCTCAGTCTTTTACTCATTATAGTTAATAGCAATAAGCAGTATCAAACATAAATGAAAGCATGCTATCAACACACAACATCACACAATAGAATTGTGGTCTTTGTCACCTTCGTATAAGTGGCCACACAAAGAACACAATTGCCACTTATACTACTGACGCCAACCACTTCGTTCCGATCTTTGAGATGATACGGAACGTCCTAATAAATCACCTAGCTACCACGATGTCTTAGGAAAGCTTCTCTCTCACCTGGGGTCCAGCGATTGAATGTGTACTCTCCTCGAATCCTTGTGTTGCCGGCTGCCAACTGCCCCAATCTCTTTTCTATACCATTCCTCATATTAAATAAAACATTTTACGTCATTAACTTATTTGAGAAAATATTTTCTTAGATCAATACTTGTCCCTTCTTTGTTGAGAAAACTTTTAAGAATATAATCAAAATCAACTACCACTTGAAAACTTGGCTTTAGATTACACGTAAACATTTTTAAACATAAAAAGCACGTTCAAATGGTTCGGGACAGAAAAACAGTTTTGTAAAATAAAAACTCTGAAAACATTATAAAAACGTCCCTTACCTTAAATAGCTTTTTAGCTTAAAAATCAACACTTTAAAATCCATGTTTTATCATAAAACAACTTAGGGCAGCCATGAACGCAACAAGACATTCAAACAAATCATACCACACACGGCTACAAACAACACTTGGGCATGCAAACATACATAAACCAATCTTAATCAAATCTCAAATCAACACATCAATATTTATTTTCATGCACCTTTTGTTTAAGTAACTAAACTCCCTAAACCTACTTAACTACATAACCGAATAAGATTAAAGAGAATAGATCAAACATCACAATTTTACATTACAAGAATCACTTGGTTTATTTTGGACATTTAAATTCCCTTTCATTCTAAGCTTGACCGAATACACACAACATACACAAACACATATTCATTCGAACACACATCATGCACTCAAACACATACTCTTCCAAGATTAATTAAATTTATTTATATATATCTCCTTTAATTCTGAGTAAAGAACCGATTAGAAAATAATGTTCACAACATAAATTCAAATAATTTATTTTAACACAATCCCTCAAAACACAATTATTCCTTTTAAATCATTTCATGGAAAAAGGATCCTAGGCTAGCTAACATGATTAGGCCGAATAACATCATGGCAAGGCAAGGTCAAATGTGCACATAATTCATGAGGCAAAGCAAAGATCATTTCCAAAAACTTGTTGTCTTATTTCCTTTATAAAAACCGTGAGTTGCATAAGCAAGTTTTGTAATCCAAAAGTTAATTTCTTAATACAATGAAATCAAGGATCATGTCAAAGTTTTTACTCTTTAGAAAACACATGTATGCACCTATAAACCTCTAGGTGAGACACTTTTCAACATGCATATAAGAAAATGATGATTTAACATGATTCCCTATTTTACCTAGGCTTGGCCGAATGATGGTAGCAGGAGGGCCAAGTCCTACAATTTTATTTTCTACATGCAACCACCTAAGTTCATAAATTACATCATGCAAGACTTAAAGCATTAGTTTATTTTCAAGCTATCAACCGAATCACCATCAACACACACACAAAATCTTGATTCAAACTCTTTTTATACTAAGAATTATTTTTAAAGCTTGTTAGGCTTAGTTTCTTTTGAAATCCGTGACATGCATCAAGGAAAATCAAGACTAAAATGAACATGCAAACTCAAACTTCATGTTTTTCAAAGGTTGATCATAGATCATGACATGCAAGACAAGATCAAAGCAAGAACATGAACTAAGACACAAAAACCTAGACAAAACCGTAAAGAGCAAGTTAAAATTAAAGCATCCAAGAACCAATACTCAAGATCTAACCACAAAATAACATGCAAAGTACTTAAGCTTCAAGATCGTGAGAAATTACACACTCGCATCAAAGAAAATTGAGATTTTGCACCAAATAATCATACAAATTCAAAGTTCGCATTTTCTCAAGGATCAATCCTAGATCGAGACATGCAAAACAAGAGCAAACATAGCTTAAACACAAATCCTTAACAAACCGTGATGAAAACAATTTTACAAGTTAGAGATCAAAGCTTTTTCACATCAACATTAGCAAAAAAATCAAAGCATAAAAACAACATGCATGACCTTCAAACCTCAAGATCATTCAAAAATGCATGCATCACAAAATTAAACAAAGTCCATTATAAAGTCTTTTACAACACAAAATCACTTAATTAAAACTCTATCTACCTTAATTCCTAACTCAATCTTCAAATCTCCTCTTCTCTCCCTCTTGGGTTTTGCCTCGATCTCTCTTTCTTCTAGGGTTAGGGGTAGTTTCCTCTTTGGTCCTTGGAGAAGGAAATGGTTGAGAAAGGAATTAGAAGGATTTGGGTTAAGGCTTTGAAATTTTTCACTCTTCTTCTCCTCTCCTCCTCGCGGTTCACTATTTCTTTCTATGGGTTTCAAGATTTTGATGATACTCTTGAAACTAAGTGTTTGAGCTTGTGTGGAAAAGAAAATGAATGAAGGAAATGAACCAAAGGCAACACACCCACAAACACGGTTTAAGAGCAAAAGTAAGGGATGGGATTTTCCTATTTTGGCCTTGGTTCAATGTGGAAGCTTAAGGGTGATTTGGTCCAATCCATTTGTTGCATGGCTTGGTTCAAGCCGTGGGGAACATGGAGGAAAGAAAGTCCTCCTTAGGTTGATGACTAATCCCTCCTAGTTTCTCCCTAGGCTCCATGAGTCACTCTTCCTACTTTCTATTTTGAATTTCATTTTTTAAGGCTTAAGAGAGTGGTTTCTACTTGGTCTTTCTTCTCCTCTCATAGCCGAATCTCACATACACACAAGCACACATGATTTTTATTTTTATGAACACATAGCATGCATATACTTAGCATATACATAAGTATACACACATTCACATACATAGTCATGCATACAATTAACACCTTGATGTTCATACGGTTCTCACATATATCATACATATAAATTCACACATTCATACATCACACATTACTCATACACATATATTCACATACATACATTCATGCATCATATTTTACTTATATTCACATTCATGTTTCTTTAATTAATCATGGTGCTAATCCTAAACATGCACACCATGTCGCACACACACAATTAAAATAAATCACAATTTTTTTTTATAAAATCACGAAGTATATAATCTTTCCCAAAGTCAAATTTCTAAATGTTGAACATTGCCCCAAAAACCATTTCCTTAAAAATATTATTTCTTATCTTTAAAACGTGGATTTTAGAAAATCATTTAGGAAAATATTTCTTCCAAAACACTTTTCTCAAAAATACATTCTTCTAGTGTTTTAATTTAATATGAGGAATTTACGGGGTGTTACATTGGTTACCGAACCACCTCCTGATGTGAAGCACTGCATTCTCAAATGGGTAAGTAGGTTGTGTCAGGGGAGAGCCAATATGAAGTTTTGCAACATTTTGAGTCTTGTGTAAATTTCATGCGCAATAACGAGGTTTTAGCAGACCTGAAATCATGTTATGGTGATCTAGTGATGCACACATATGTTCCTACCCTTGAAATGTCCGGTGCAAAAGTTTATACTAGAAAGATTTTTTTCAAATAACTGAAGGTTCTGGAAGAGCTTAGCAGTGTAGAAGTGGATGGGCACAGAAGAACGGCTAGTAATGTTACCTACATTGTGAAAAAGTTTGGAGAGGGAAGTGGTGGGCGTAGATGGCATGTGTCACATTGTGAAGAGAAAATGGAGTTCGGGTGTGCCTGCAAGGGAATGGAGACAAGAGGGATTCCTTGTGTGCATATACTTAGTGTCCTGAGGCATTTGGAAATTCATGAGTTGCTAGAGAGTATGGTTTTGCATAGATGGAAAAAAATGCTAATGAATGGCTTGAAGGTTCATCTAGTAATGGCAATGGTGATGGCATTGATCTAAGTAATCGGATGAATCGATTAGGGGCATTATCAAGGTGTTGTCGTAGAATGTGCAGTGTTGCTTGTAGATCACTGGATGATTTTAATAAAGTTCGTGACTTTGTTGTTGGTGTGACCTATAAACTACTAGCCAACAATCAGTGTTCTCTCATTTCTGAAATGGGTGATTTGAGAAATTTTCACTCAAATGTGAAAGATCCGAGAAGGGTGTGCACAAAAGGGTGTGGTTCAATGGGTAACATTCCTAGTAGCGGTAAAAGGACCCAAAGGTGCAGTGGTTGCAAATTTGTTTGGTCATAACATCAAGAGGTGCCCGAATGGAATGGTAGACAATGATGATGCAGATGACTCCAGCAGCAGGAGTGTGAGTTGCAGTTCTAACTTTGACAACCCCAAAGGAGATGAAGCAACTAGTGGGTGTAGTGTCGATGTGCAGGTATAGTAATTTTCATAATATCATTAAATGAATTCAATTTTAATTCACAAATTTGCATGGGTTGTATTCAAACGTACATTTAACATGAACAGGGAATGGATTAAACTATCAACAGTAGGTGTGTGAGAGTTGGAGCTGCATGAGGTCTACCGATTTTAGCAAACTGTCTTGCTGTCTTTATTTAGTTAGTAGTATTTAGTGTTGGAAACAAACAAGGGGACTTAGCAATTACTAGAGGGGGGGGGGGTGAATAGTAATATGGAAGCAACAGTGACTAATTTTCGGTGCAATTAAAAGATAATTGATCAAAAGCTTGTTTTTCTGAAACTGGGCAATTTACTCGAGTGAATTTAAAAACACTCGCGTGTTTTTCAGAAAACCTGAAAAACACTCGCGTGAAAATGAAGAACACTCGAGTGAAATGCTACGAAATACTCGAGTGAATTGAAAAACACTCGAGTGTTTTATGCAGAACAGAAAGGAGCAGTTTCAGAGAAATTTAGCAAAAAGATTCAATTTCTTAAAGACTAATCCAGGGCAGATATAAATCAAAGAAGAGGGCAATTAAACTAAGTTAAAACAAGTTGAAAACAAGTTAATTGCAACCAATTGCTACTAGAATTATAAAAGCCCCTTTCTAGAGAACTTAGGGTTTGGTTTTACTTGAAAACTAAGAAAGCTATAAAAGAGAGAGACAACACCAATTTTATCCTCGTTCACACTCAATCTAGAGTGCTAATCCAGTCCCCCTAATCAACTTAGGAGTTTCTACTAGTGATCAAATTGTTAGAAATTACAAGGATAAATTGAGATTCCTCACTCAATCCTAACCCTTTTCAAGAGTGTACCAAACTCTTGAAATTTCTACCCCAACTTGATTTGGTGATGAAGAGTCCCTTCTTCTTAAGCTCCTTGGAACCTCCAAGAGCCCACCAAGCTAAGAATCCTCTTAGTCTTTGTGCTTGAGAACCTCCCAAGACTTGAGAACTTGGATACCTCACCAAGTACTTGGATCCCTCACCAAGATTTTCTAAACAAGCTAAAGTGTTTGAGTGTTTGAGAATTTTACAACAAATAATTCTCTTACAAATGAAGCACACTCTCTTAACTCACTAAGACAAATAATAAAGATGAATGCTTGGTTGAGTTTAGAGAGAGAAAATGATTTTAACACTTGAGAGAGAGAGAATCAATGATAGAATGTAAGCTTGTTTCCTTTGGATAATGGCCACTATTCAGAATATAAGTGAGGGGACAAAAGGGAAGCAAAAACCAAGTTATTCTTCCTTTTTGTCCTCTTCTAACGTTTAAAAAATTTGCTGACAGACCTAAATCACTCGAGTCTTTTTGAAAACACTCGAGTGTTTTTGGTCAGCTCTGATAGTGTTACCTTTTTACTTTATCCAACGGCTATATTACTGAAAATTCATAAATCACTCGAGTGAATTGAGAATCACTCGAGTGAATTGCTCAATGTTAGAAAAATTAAGTTTTTCTAACATTGTTTTCAATTCTCTTCTCAAGTCTAATTGGTTTTAATCTCAACCTTTCATGCATGAATATCATTTGACCTTATGTGAGAATAAAAACCTAAACTACCCACTCTCATAAATAAAATAAAATACAATAAGAATAAATGAGAATGAATAATTAAACTAAACACTTGATCTTCTTTATTGTTGGGCTTGCATTCTTCAAATTAAGTCCATAATTTAATTACATTGTCATCATCAAAATTAATCCACCTTAATCGGAGACTTGATTTTACAATCTCCCCCTTTTTGATGATGACAAAATAATTAAACCTCTAGCACTTGAGAGCTCCTCCTCAATCTAGGAACCTTTTTAACCTGTACATCCAGAAAATGCCAAGCACAACGTAATACAATAATAATCATAATCAAGTGCTCATTGGTATCAGAGTAAGAGCATATATCATCAGAGTGTAAACAAGATAGCGGGAAAAAAATATGCTCTTTGCTCTTTAATCTCCTTTCTCCCCCTTTTTGTCATGATCAAAAATATAACATTTTGGAAACAAAGGTGGAGAATTAAGGATACCAATAAGAAAACTGTCCCTTAAGAGTAAATAAGAATCAAAATATGACTATGAAGCGATAAAAAAAAACTTTAAAGAACATGAAAACCATGAAGAAAACATGATTAATGCATAAATATCATAAATCCATCATTCCACACACCATCCATAGACCATGAAACATGAGTTTTAAACAAAGTACACCCAACTCCAAAAACAACAAAATACTCAAAAGTTTCAACATAGCTAAAAATAAAGTCATAGACATAAAAAGTAGTGCAAAGGAACATCAAGGACTTCAAGTGGGTGGTGGCTGCTGATCATCATCACGAGGATAGGGCTGGAGTCTCCCAAGAGCTGACAGAATCTGACTAAGATCGGAGCGCACATGTCCAAAGTTCGCATCCACACTAGTAGAATGGGCATCAAGCCTACCATGAAGAGCTGAGTGCTGGATGTCCATATGAGTCCTCATATCAAACATAGATGCACGCTGCTCTTGAAGTTGATTGTCAATAGCATCCAAGCGCCCATCAATGCGATCAACTCTCCCAGTCATATAGGTCCTAAAGTCCTGAGCCTTATGAGCCAATGAGGCAAACCTCCCATCAAAACCATCCATGCGCTCATCCATATACACCCTGTGCTCTGCAAATGTGGTGTGCCAGGACCCCGGCATATCAAAGTTGATCCCATCAGTAGGATCATCCTGGGGTACACTGCCACTCCCTCCGGCCTGCTGATCAAAAGCAGCCTGCTCCTCCTGTAGCTGCTGAGGGTCAACGCCCAGCTGATCTGCAGCCTGCTGAACATTGCCCTGACCCCTCAGAGCAGCTGCCTCATCAAAATATAAACATCGATTACCGAAGTATTCGATGTCCATATTACCCAAAGAAATGTCAGAAAAGGCATGGATTTTTGCAGGTAGACGAACGACAGACTCTATGTCTGGAATAGGAACCTCAAAATGTTGAAGGAGTCTGCACACATGCATCGGGTAAGGGAGGTTTTGCTTAGGTTTGGAGTCGGAGGCTTGTTTCATTCTAGCAAGGATAATGGAGGCCCAATTCAAAACATTTCCATTTAGAATGGCATCCATAGCTCTAAGCTCAATTTGAATGGGGCGGGAGTAATTTGGAGAAGTTTGGGGCAACAAAATATGGCAAATGAGATAGTGGGGGACTCTATTGTTGGCAGTCATGTGGTTTGCTTTCTTCTCGCCCTTGAGATACACACGATCGGGGCGAAGTAAGTTTCGGAAAATAGGGTCAACATCCCCTTTAGATGTGCCTTCACCCGATCGTGATATCCCAAAGACTTGGAATAAAGCCTTAGGGGTAACCTCAAAACATTTTCCTAACACGGAGGTCTCATATGAGTTTCAATTTTGCCTAAAGTTTGCATAAAGTTGCCTAACTAACCTAATGTAGATAGGTCCATTAAAGGATAGCAAACCCATGAGCTTTTGAGTTTTGAGGGCATTGACAAAAGGAAATCCTCTACTATGGAGATAAGCTTCACTTACCCATGTTTGTGTAGCATAATCGTTGGAAGCAAACTTTCTTTCCCTCTCAATGCAATTTGCCCTTTGATAGAAATCATCCTCCTCCTCTTCAATGGGTTCCTCCATTCTAGCCTTTTTCCCTTTTCTTCTATTGTCCGAAGATGAAGCCATTTGCACTTACAAGTGAAAGACTAGAAGAAATTTTGAGAAATTGGGGTTTTGGGGAGTTAGGGTTTTGGAAAGAGAATGATGAATTTGATGGTTAAAAATGTGGATTTGATGTGAAATAAGGATGGGAATGAGTTTAGAAGATGAAATCTTGTTGAAATATGAAAGAAATAATGATTTTGGGTGAAATATGTGATGAAAGGGGTGAGAGAACTGAGAAAACGCGAGTGAAGAGAGAGAGAGGTTCGAGCAAATCTGGGAAAAACACAGCAGCATCAGACTAAATCTGATTAATTCACTCGAGTGAATTTAAAAACACTCGCATGTTTTTCATAAAACCTGAAAAACACTCGCGTGAATTTGAATTCACTCGCGTGTTGGCCGAAAGTTGGATTTTCAGAAAACTGCGATTCACTCGAGTGAAATGGGATTCACTCGAGTGTTGGCCGAAAGCTTGATTTTTCCCTAGACTCAAAACACTCGAGTGATTTAGAAAACACTCGAGTATTTTCCATCAGACCTGCTCAAAAACCTTTTCAATTAAAACTGATTTAATTTTGAATTAAAATTACTCGAGTGATTTTAGGAACACTCGAGTCTTTTTATCAGTTATGTTGAAAATCACAGTTTTTAAAACACAAAACACATAATTCACCACATTTAATGAAAACAATAGATGGGAAACATGATCACACACAGTTAAAACATAAATTTATAAGCTCTTAAGGCAATTTCAACCAAGTATCACCACACACTAGAGTTAGACACATTTGGTGATTTTCGAATGGCACAAATCAATTAGTTTATACTTGACTCATCTAAAATACCAAGTTCACCTCTTATATGATAGAAGGTATCCCTTGGTAAGGGTTTTGTAAAAATGTCCGCTAATTGATTTGTGGTACTTACAAATTCAATTGTGAAATCACCCTTTTGAACATGATCTCTTAGGAAATGATGTCTAATTTCAATGTGTTTAGTCCTTGAGTGATATACCGGATTCTTAGTTAGATTGATGGCACTCGTGTTATCGCATTTTATGGGAACAGTTTCTAATTTTAAACCAAAATCCGCTAATTGTTGTTTCATCCACAAGAGTTGAGCACAACAACTACCGGCGGCGATATATTCCGCTTCGGCGGTGGAAAGAGCAACACAAGCTTGCTTTTTAGAAAACCATGACACTAATGAACTTCCCAATAAATGGCAAGTACCACTAGTGCTTTTGCGATCAAGCTTGCATCCCGCAAAGTCGGAATCCGAATAGCCAACCAAACTAAGACTAGCATCCCTAGGGTACCATAATCCGGTGTTAATTGTTCCTTTAAGATATTTAAAAATATGTTTAACTGCGGATAGGTGTGATTCTTTAGGATTAGCTTGAAAACGGGCACACATGCATACACTAAACATAATATCCGGTCTAGATGCGGTAAGATATAGAAGACTACCTATCATGCCTCTATATTTACTTACATCAACCGGTTTACCTATGTCATCCTTGTCTAGGTAGCATGTTGTGCTCATGGGAGTGTATGCTTCTTTGCATTTGTCCATTCCGAATTTTCCAAGGAGCTCCTTGCAATATTTTCCTTGATGCACAAAAATACCCTCCTTGACTTGCTTGATTTGAAGTCCTAGGAAGAACTTGAGCTCCCCCATCATGGACATTTCAAATTCCTTTTTCATCAAATTAGAGAACTTTCTACACAAGGACACGTTAGTGGCACCAAAGATAATATCGTCTACATATATTTGCACTAACAAAATGTCCTCTTTGGTTTTATAGATGAATAGGGTATTATCAACCTTTCCCCCTTTGAAAGTCATTTTCTAATAAAAAGGTACTTAATCGATCATTCCAAGCTCTAGGAGCTTGTTTTAATCCATAAAGTGCCTTTTTCAACTTGTAAACATGGTTTGGAAACTCATGACTTTCAAAACCGGGTGGTTGCTTAACATACACTTCTTCATTTATGAAACCATTTAAGAAAGCACTCTTGACATCCATTTGATAAAGAGTAAAATTCATAATTGATGCAAAGGCAAGCAAGATTCGGATTGCCTCAAGACGTGCAACCGGAGCAAAGGTCTCATCATAATCAACACCTTCCTCTTGGTTGTACCCTTGGGAAACAAGTCTCGCTTTGTTTCTTATAATCAAACCGGATTCATCAAGTTTATTTCTATAAATCCATTTTAAACCAATTATGGTATGATCATTGGGTATAGGCACTAATTCCCAAACATCATTTCTAACAAATTGATTTAGCTCTTCTTGCATGGCCATAACCCAATGTTCATCCATAATTGCTTCCTTAATTGAATTTGGTTCGATTTGAGAAACAAAGGAAACAAAATGACAAATGTTTTGAATTGACCTACGAGTTAATACTCCCTTTGAAAGATCTCCTATGACATTGTCAATAGGGTGAGCTTTCACCGTTTTCCAAGACGGATCAAGTTCATCTTTGACTTCTCCTTCATCCTTTGATTTTTCCATTTCTTTGTCAACATTTGAAATCTCAAGTCCATCATCACTATCATCACATAAAACACTATATTCTTTCGAAGACTCATTAAAAACAACATGTATAGATTCTTCAATAGTCATAGTTCTTTTATTATAAACTCTAAAGGCTTTACTATGAGAAGAGTAACCCAAAAATATTCCCTCATCCGATTTAGAATCAAATTTTCCAAGTTGATCTTTTCCATTGTCTAAAATGTAAACTTTGCATCCAAAAACATGGAAATGGGATATATTGGGTTTTCTACCTTTGTAAAGCTCATAGGGGGTTTTCTTTATCATGGGCCTAATTAAAATTCTATTCATTACATAACAAGCCGTATTAACGGCATCGGCCCAAAAATATTGAGGTACTTGAGAATCATTTAACATGGTTCTAGCAAGTTCCTCTAGCACCCTATTTTTCCTCTCAACAACTCCATTTTGTTGTGGAGTTCTAGGTGCCGAATATTGGTGCTCAATTCCATGCTTATCACAAAATCTATCAAATTTATAGTTTTCAAATTCACCTCCATGGTCGGTTCGAATAATAATCACTTTTTGATTTACTTGGTTTTGTGCAAGCTTAATATGGCGTTTAAAAGACTTGTAGGCCTCACTCTTAGCACTTAAAAATAATGTCCATGTAAATCTTGAAAAATCATCAACAATCACCAAGGCATAGTAGTTGCCACCAAAGCTTTTTACTTGAGAAGGTCCAAACAAGTCCATATGAAGCATTTCCAATGGTCTTGTTGTGGACACATCATTTTTGGAACCAAAATGATTTTTAGTTTGTTTGCACTTCTTGCAAGGAGTGCAATCACCTTTAATTTGAAAATTGAGCTTTGGTAAACCAACTACTAAGTCTTTGGATTGAAGTTTCTTAAGTTGATTTACATTAATGTGAGCGGTCCTACGATGCCATAACCAAGTATCACTTTCTTTGCTAATTAAACATTTTGAAACTAAAGAAGTGATATTATTCAATTCAACCATGTAAGTGTTATTAGACCTTTTTCCAACAAATTTGATAGATTCATCTTTGTCACTTTTTATGAGACAATGAGTAGAGGTAAATAATACATGGTTACCAATATCACATAATTGACTAATGCTCAAAAGATTATGTTCTAATCCTTGAACATAAAGTACATTATCAATAACCAAGTTGGAAGAATTACCAATTTTACCTATACCAAGTATTTTGCCTTTGTTGTTGTCCCCATATCTGACATATCCCTTTTCCTTAGGAGTAAGCTCAATGAAGTGTCGCTTATCTCCCGTCATGTGCCTAGAACATCCACTATCAAGTATCCAAAGTTGCTTTCCGGTTCTATGGCACACCTACAAGACATAATCACTTGCTCATTTTGGGTACCCAAATTATGTTGGGTCCCTTTTTGTTAGTCTTGGATGATTCTTCCTTCTTAATCCAAACATAAGTACCATTTTGAATTCCAAAAGATTTGATATGGCACTTATTGTTTGTATGTCCAAATTTTCCACAATAAAAACAAGTTGGTTTCTTTGTGAAATCAATTTTTGAGAATGAACCAACCACTTTATTTTTCTTTTTCTTGTGGACATATCCTAGACCGGTTTTGTTTGAATTGTGTCTAAGAGAACCAATTAACCGATCTAGGTTTCTATCACTTTTGTTAAAAGTGTTGAGTTTGATTTTCAAGTCATTAACTTCATGTTCAAGCACACAACACTTTTCACAATGAGTGATGGTATATGATTGATTTGCATTCTCACAAACATGACTAGAGTTAGCAAGTTCCAAGGATGCATTTTGGAGTTTCAAATCATTAATAGATTTTTCTAATTCATTGATTTCCTTTTGATACTCCAAAAGCTTCTTTCCTTTTTCTTTGTTAACTTTAGCAAGTCTTTCAAATTGAGTTAACATTTCATTATACTCATTTAGCAAATCATCATAAGAAATAGTATGAGAGGATGTGTAAGAATAGTTAGATGATACCTCATCCTCACTCTCATTGTCATTTCTTTCACTACTTGAGGAGGCTTCATTGTCATTCTTGGCCATGAGGCATAGCTTGGCTTCCTCATCATTCGAACTACTTGAGGATGACTTGGAATCCTTTTCCGGTTCATCCCAAACAATGTAAGCTCTTTTCCCCTTGCCATCTTGAGTCTTCTTCTCATTCTTTCTCAAGTAGGTGGGACATTCCATTTTTATGTGTCCTATCCCACCACACTCATGACATTTGACACTTTCGCTTGAGCTCTTGTTTCTTGGCTTGCTATCCTTGAATCTTTTGTCTTGAGGTCTCTTGTCCTTAGAGAATGATTAACTACCCTTTTTGCCCTTGAGGAATTTGTTGAACCTCTTGGCAAATAAACCAATCTCTTCCTCATTTAGAGCATGATCGGAGCTTTCACTTGAAGATTCATCTTCATCCTCTTTTGACATTTTGGTTGAGGCTTTTAGAGAGATGCTCTTCTTTTTCTTGTCCGAGTCTTCATTTAAGTGAAGTCTTGATAGTTCCATCTCATGTTCTTGGAGCTTTCCAAACAAGGTGGTCAAGTCCATAGATTTTACATCCTTAGCTTCCTTGATGGCAGTCACCTTAGGTTGCCATCTCCTATCAAGACATCTCAAGACTTTGTTAGTAGTTTCACCATCTCTAAATTCCTTTCCTAAGCCAATCAATTGGTTAACGATATGTGTGAACCTTGTTTGCATATCATTGATAGACTCATTAGGGAACATATGAAAGAGCTCATATTCATGAGTTAAAGCATTTAATCTTGAGTCTCTAACTTCACTAGTTCCCTCATGAATGATTTTCAAGGTATCCCACATTTCTTTAGCCGATTGACATTGTGAAATCCTATGAAATTCATTTTGGGACAAAGCGGAGAAGATGATATTTTTAGCTTTTAAATCATATGAAACTTTCTTTTTATCATCTGCATTCCAACTTGTCCTAGGAATAACAATGGCTTCACCATTAATCACTCTTCTAGGAATATAAGGACCTTTTTCAATTGCATCCCAAATATCGGTGTCTATTGCTTCTACAAACACTCTCATCCTAACCTTCCAATAAGAATAATCTTCACCATTGAAGAATGGAGGTCGGTTAAGAGACATAGACCCTTCTTGTTGATTGCTAGAGCCCATTTGTTTCCAAAAGGATCTTTTTCGAAAAAGCTTTTACTCTCGATCTTTCGACCGAGCTCTGATACCACTTGTTGGAAACCAACAAGGGGACTTAGCAATTACTAGAGGGGGGGGGGTGAATAGTAATATGGAAGCAACAGTGACTAATTTTCGGTGCAATTAAAAGATAATTGATCAAAAGCTTGTTTTTCTGAAACTGGGCAATTTACTCGAGTGAATTTAAAAACACTCGCGTGAAAATGAAGAACACTCGAGTGAAATGCTACGAAATACTCGAGTGAATTGAAAAACACTCAAGTGTTTTATGCAGAACAGAAAGGAGCAGTTTCAGAGAAATTTAGCAAAAAGATTCAATTTCTTAAAGACTAATCCAGGGCAGATATAAATCAAAGAAGAGGGCAATTAAACTAAGTTAAAACAAGTTGAAAACAAGTTAATTGCAACCAATTGCTACTAGAATTATAAAAGCCCCTTTCTAGAGAACTTAGGGTTTGGTTTTACTTGAAAACTAAGAAAGCTATAAAAGAGAGAGACAACACCAATTTTATCCTGGTTCACACTCAATCTTGAGTGTTTTTGGTCAGCTCTGATAGTGTTGCCTTTTTACTTTATCCAACGGCTATATTACTGAAAATTCATAAATCACTCGAGTGAATTGAGAATCACTCGAGTGAATTGCTCAATGTTAGAAAAATTAAGTTTTTCTAACATTGTTTTCAGTTCTCTTCTCAAGTCTAATTGGTTTTAATCTCAACCTTTCATGCATGAATATCATTTGACCTTATGTGAGAATAAAAACCTAAACTACCCACTCTCATAAATAAAATAAAATACAATAAGAATAAATGAGAATGAATAATTAAACTAAACACTTGATCTTCTTTATTGTTGGGCTTGCATTCTTCAAATTAAGTCCATAATTTAATTACATTGTCATCATCAAAATTAATCCACCTTAATCGGAGACTTGATTTTACAATTAGTATGTGATCCTTAGATTTAAATTTGATGTTGCGTTAATGTAAAAATTGTTGTAGAGATTGGAGAATCTTTGTAGTTTGATTAAATTTATGGGATTTAAACATTTGGTGTTGACCGTACTTATACAATGTCATTCCTCTTGTTATTTTAGGACCCTAATATTCCTTGTTTAACTTGTGGCTAGTGCAATTGTTTTAGTGCAGTTGGAAAAAGCAGCATGAATTTGTGGAGTTCTACCCAAGCAGTTGGGCATTAGACCCTGGGTGATTTTCGGTTGGATAAAATAAGTTAGTTGTATATGGGTGTTGAGAAATAAAAGAAAAGAAAAGAAAAAAAATAGATAGTGGTTGGGGGAGGATACTTTGTCCCTACTTTTCCCTTACTTATGGTTTGGAATTGTAACCAATGAATCCACATTCCTCACATACACTCAGACACACAAGAAAAACTAATACAAAAGCAACGAATTTTGAATATGAGTATATGTTTGTGGTTCCCTTTTAGTGATATAACATCTGGCAATCGAAATTGTGGTTCAATTTTCATGCAATATCCAATTTAGGCAACACAAAAATGATTTCTAAATAGTAAGACAAGTTATGTAATCCTGTACATGTGGCCTTTAATTGAGATGATGTAAATTAGTGGACACAAATTGAGCAGTGTATTTGGTCATGACGTAAACCATACTGGATATATTCTTGCACATGCTATGTCCCAAATACTGGATAGAGATATTAGTAAGTACATGTTAGCATTGCACATGCTATGTCTCATATCGTAGAGATATTAGTAAGTATATATTATACATGTGCGTTGAAACGAGTAAATGCCAAAAGTAGTCCCTAAATTGTTTTATATGATCATAATTAGTTCCTTGAAAAAATAAAGACCGAAAGTAGTCCTTAAAAAATTTTTGCATAGTTAAATTGGTCCTTAAAAAAAATAAAGTCACAAAGTAGTCCTTGAAATTTTCTTCCATGATGCAACTTAATTTTATGACTTTATTTTTTTCAAGGACCAAATTTGATTACGCAAAAAATTTTAGGTACCATTTTCGATCTTTACTCGCGTTCAAACGGACCCAAAATTCAAAAACGCCGCATCGAGCCATGTGGCCCCAAAAACATTTGTCCTAATGGCTCACATATTCGAAAGTTAAAATATGAGCACAAAATTTATGGCCCCAAAAACGTTTCATGTCCAAATGGGTCAGGTGTTGCCTATTTCCTTCAACCATGCAGTTGCCTTATGCAAAATATCAATGTGGTTTTGGTTGAATGGGCTTGCGAGCAAGTTCATAGCTATGTTCATGTGAATCTTGTTGTATGTTGCTTGCGAATTAAAAGTGTGCTTTAGAATGTTAATTTTTAATTCTACCAAAATAACGAATAAAAATTAACAATAATTTAATCACTCACCAATCCATACGTGTTAGGCATGAATGTACCTTCCATATTCATCTAATCCAATATAGACAATATAGACTCCTAGCTGTAATAAGAAATAAATTATAGATTACCATTTGGGTCCTATGCATGCACATTCAAATTGTCATTGCATATTACAATTATAATTATTTACCTATTATACGTGGATTGCATGCATGGACCCTCCTCTAAATCCCGCAACGACATGTCAGGCTTTGTAAAAGTCTTCCCATCAAAGAACAAGTCTTGGTCTGGGAGCAATTTAGACATGAACCCGACCTATATAAAGCAGGTGTACATATGAGTCTATATAAATGTTAACCTATGTAAAATGAAAGGCATATTGTGGTATGATTTAGTTACAATGTAATAAATTGTAATTTATACCAATAATCTGAATGTTCCCCTACGAGACTTTGATCTGCTTGGATTATGTATGGTTTCCATGCAATAAAGTTCCTTGTCCATAACCGATATCACCATAAGGTATCAGTGGTTGTCATTCTCACAAATGGGGGTGTAAATCTTCAAATCATAGTTATAAAAATCAACGTTTAGCATTTGTAAATAATTTGATAAAACATTTTGCAAATAAGTATTGTAGATAGGTCGTTACGTATTCTAGAGTGTGTGAATGCGGGAGCCACGGGTTTGCATATATTTGTTGTATCTGCTTAATGGAACTACTTCCGTTTATAGCATCTCCCAATGAATGGAAGTTAAATTTAATATGCATACATACAGAGGATTCATGTACTCCATTATTAATATAGTCTTACTGACCGAAAATTAATGAGAAACAGTACTGGGTGTGTTGATGCTCACACCAATATTACTAAAGCATGTCACACACCATACATAGCGTACATGTCATAAACAAAATAAGTAGATCAAAAGGATAGCAGATCAGGTACATAACACAACAAAAGTGTTTAATGATTAACTCCACCATTGTCTATTGTCTATGCATCTACTTAACTCCTTCTAAGTGGTTAAACCTAGATTCCTGATGAGCAGTCCATCATTGGCTTCAACAAAAGTGATAACTAGGTTACAATGTGCCTTAACCAAGTTCAGTGATGTCCGCATCCGAGCTGCATCTTCGTTAATCTGTGTTATTGCATATCAATAGTAAAATTGATCATTAAACGCTCCAACAGTAGCAGTGTATGTGCATAAAAAATAAATTACGATGCATCAGGTCACATTCTTGAACCTACCCGCTCGATGACCCTTCTATCAAACCAATGCTCCATATCTAACCAATCCATAATCCACAATGTTGACCCAACACTGATGCCACAATAACGGTTAGATGCAAATTTTAATTTCAGTATATATAAATTATGGCACAGTAATAACCTTGTTCCCAGATGAGGCACCCCTTCAACAGGTGTAATGGGGTAAGTAGATAGGTCAGGTTTATCTGTATAGTCAACAATGATGGATTTTGAGACAGCCCGATTTTCGTAACCCAAAATAACCAACTTTTATTTATTAAGTTACCAAAAATGAGGCCAAATTTTTTTTTTTGAAAACATTATTGAGGTGTCGTTGTTGCACTTAACGTTCATTACTGAAAATCGAGTGTTACTAAAACATTTCTTTTCATAAAACATTCATCTTCATAAAATGACTTGGTTCCAAGAACATCACAACTCAATGCATTATATCAAAAGTATTCATAACTGTTCCAAAAGATTACAGTGTCCCATCTTTCAAAATAGAAATATTCAACAAGATAGAATTAAAGACTTAGCTTGATTACATAACTGGTTCATTGCTTGGGTAATCCTTGACTCAGAGTACTAACAACAGACTTAGACTAAAAACACTATCCTTAAATCTTCCTGTCGAAGACGAACGGATGAAGTTTCCTTTTCCTCTTGTGTCCTTTCTTCACTCCTGAAGATGATGCCGTCTTTGCCGCTACTTTCTGTTAGTTCCATGATGAACATGATGAATGTTTTGATAATGACAAAGTGTTTTTGAACAAGCTACATGTGTTGATCAAGTTTCAAGCCCAACAAGCAACAACAAACATCAAATGAAGAAGAGAGAAAGCAAGCTCATGAAGACCTAAGTTTGAGTGTATTTGTATTTCTTTTATCTTTTGCCTCTCAAGCTTCATAGGTTTTTTATTTGGTTAGATTATTATAGAGGGTAGTGAATCTCATTCATAAGTCATGATTTAATCATAATTTGAGTTTTCACTTAACCTAGAATTAATAGGTGGCTTAAAGGTTTTAAAGGAAAGGTTGGATTTTGAGAAAACAAGTTTTGAACATGTGCAGTACCAACTTAATCGATTAAGTGATTAACTTAATCGAGTACTACTCGAGTACACGACTTGCTTAATCGATTAAGTACTGCTGAACTGATTTTTAAAATACGATTTTCACTTCTCAAAATCAGTTTTCAAGTGCTACAACTTTTGGGTATTCTATATAAACCTTTTCCTATTATTTGTGATTAATTAGAATCATTTCATACAAGTTTTACAAAGAATTAAGCCACTCTATTCTCTCTCAATTTCAAAGATCAAAGCTTTTCTATTTTTATATTCTTTGATCAAGAACCTTTGAATCTCTTATGGTGAATTGTCATAACTCTTGATTGAGATTCATAGGATTGTTTTGTGTTTTCTATTGTGTTGTAATCTTTGCAAGAAGGCAAGCCACTACAACAAACAAGAAGTCTTGGTGTGTCGATTTTATCATCAAGCAAGTGCATTCTTATTGAAGAAGAAGAAGAAGTCTTGGTTGTGAATCAAGCAAGTGAAGCCTTGGTGTGTGGATTATCATCAAGCAATTGAAGACTTGTTGTGTCGATTATCAACAAGGGGTAGAGGTTAGATTAGAGAGAAGATCAATAGGATTACAAGGCAAGGGTGTCGGTTATCTCTTGTAAGCTAGCAAGAAGGAAGTCTTGTGAGGCAATCACTTGTAATTTGAGAACTCTAATTCCTCATAGTGAAGAATCTCTCTTGGTTGAAGAGGGGACTGGATGTAGCTTTCAAGTGGATGAAAGTGAACCAGGATAAATCACTGTGTCGTATCTCTAAACCCTTACTCTTTATATTCAAGTCATTTGATTGCGTTCTTGGTTGAAAACCTAGAAAGATTGATTTTCATAATTGATTGAATTGAATCTTTAATTGTTCAAATTGATAAAGGGAAAATCATTTTCATAACTAGGTTAATCAATAAGAATATAGGTGTTAATCATTTCTGCTGAATCTCTGATCTTGCATGTGAATTGATTGATTTTCGTATTCGAATGAAAAATTGATTTTTCTGTTTTCTGTCATATTTAATCGATTAAGTTCAAGTTTAATCGAGTACTACTCGAGTAAATTGCAGGTTAATCGATTAAGTGCTGTAGAATTTGCAAAAATCATTTGTTTTGATTGTTTAGATTTGTTTCGTTCGAAAATCTTTCAAGGTATCTTGTACACCTATTCAACCCCCCCTTCTAGGTGTTTTCCTAGGGTTCCTAAGTCTCTCCAACCACCAATTGCGGTTTCATCAATTGGTATCAGAGCTCGGTCGAAAGACACGAGCATAAGAGCTTTTTCGTAAAGATCCTTTAAGAAAATCGCAATGGGTTCCATGAATCCCTTTGGTGGTGAAGGTGCTTCAATAAGTCGTCCTCCATTGTTTACCGGAGAAGGCTATGCATATTGGAAAGTTAGAATGAAAATCTTTATCCAAGCCATAGATAGTGAAATTTGGAAAGTAGTTGAAAAAGGTCCTCATATCCCCTCTAGTTTAGTTGAAGGTGTAGAACAATTGATCCCCGAGGATAAGTGGAAAGATGATGATAGAAAGAAAGTACAATATGATTATAAAGCAAAGAATATCATCACATCCGCTTTATCCTATGACGAGTTCTTTAGAGTTTCTCAATGTTCTAGTACTAAAGAAATGTGGGACACTTTACAAGTGACTCATGAAGGAACTA
The DNA here is from genome assembly GCA_037953625.1 of Crotalaria pallida. Lineage (NCBI taxonomy): Eukaryota > Viridiplantae > Streptophyta > Magnoliopsida > Fabales > Fabaceae > Crotalaria > Crotalaria pallida. The sequence continues at coordinate 35,816,849 of CM075653.1, forward strand.
GTGAGGTTAGGAGAGCTAGATTGAATGCTTTAATGCGTGATTATGAATTGTTTCATATGCTTCCAAATGAATCTATAAATGATATGCAAAAGCGTTTTACTCACATTATAAATCATTTACTTGCTCTTGGTAAAACTTTTCTTCAAGGTGAACTTTCTAACAAAGTGTTGAGATGTTTAGACAGGAATTGGCAACCAAAAGTAACGGCTATTGTTGAATCTAAAAATTTGGATGCTATGGATCTAGCAACACTTTTCGGAAAGCTTCAAGAACATGAAATGGAGCTTGGACGATTAAGTATCAATGAAGAGTCGGATAAGAACAAATCAAGGAAAGGACTTGCTCTTAGAGTCAAAAGTGCATATAAAAAGAAAGATAGTTCCGATGATGATGATAGTGAAGATTCCGATTCCGATGTTGATGAAAAAGACATGAAACTTTTGTTAAAAGAATTTGACAAGTTTCTAAGGAGAAAAGGAAGGTTGAACAAGGACAAAAGTAAAGAGAAGGATTCCCCACACTACAAGACCAAGACATCAAAAGAAGGTGTAGTTTGCCATGAATGTGGAAAGCCCGGACATCTCAAGTATTCATGCTCTAGGTATCTCAAGAAAAAGGAGAAAGACAAGAAAAATTCTAAATCTAAAAGAGCATACATAGTTTGGGATAGTGATGAAGATAACAAGAAAAGCACATCGAGTAGTTCATCGGATGATGAAGAAGCCGCTTGTCTCAACTTGATAACTCTAGTAGATGATGAAGAACAAAGTTCAAATGATGAATCAAGTTATCAAAGCGAGGATAGCAATGTAAGTGAATCTAAATCCGAAATTTCTTCTAAATATGAATTGTTACATAATGCTTATGAAGAAATGTATGAACAACTTGAAAAACTAGCTTTGAAAAACATTGAAAGAAAGAAGCTCATTTTGAAACATCAAAAAGAGATTTTAGAACTTCAAAAACAAGTTGATGAGCTTAATCTTGAAAATGAAACTCTTGATCTTATATATGCTAGTTCTTCTTGTGATTGTGCTAGTAGAGTGAATATTGTGGTTGATTGTGAGAAGTGCAAGTTGCTTAAAGATGAAAATGCTATTTTGAAAAATAAGCTTGCAAGTTTCTCAAATGGTGATATTAGATTGCGCACATTGTTAAATTTTCAAAGAGAAAATTCAAACAAGTTTGGTTTGGGTTATACTAATGCTAAGAGTAATTCTCATAGAAATGTTGTTGATTTTTCTAAAGTTGATTTTTCAAATCCTCCAACATGTTTCTATTGTGGTACTCATGGACATACTTCAAATGTGTGTTATGTTAAAGTGCATGGTATACCTAAAGGAAATTTTGTTTGGATGAAAAAGGGTGAAAGTCCCTACACTAACAAAAATGGATCCAAAACCATTTGGATACCAAAAAGCAAAGCATGATTGTTTTGTAGGTTTGATTGAAGATGCAAATGAATGACACATGCCCTCAATTGGTCTCAACTATGAATGTCTATATTCACATTTTCGATTGGTATCACACTTGCATCTCAAGTGAATGTCCTACAAAGTGGTAATATTTGATATTGATATATTATCTTAATTGGTATCTTCTCAATTGATATTACTTTTCTAAATGTTTAGTTAATTCAATTTGTATCATTGAGAGATTATTAGTTGATTATCATGCTTTTGTGATTATTGATTCTTCTTTACAATTGATATCTTCTTTGTTAAGTGATATTATGATCTTTTTAGTTCTCAATTGGTATTATATTTCATTGTTATATTCTCTTACCAATTGATATCACATTTCAAAGTAAAGCTCTATTGTATTTGTTCAATTGGTATCAATGTTGTGAAGAAATGATCATTGATTTCTTACCTTGGCTTAGATGTTATATTTCAATTGGTATATATTACTTTTTGATAATGCCAAAGGGGGAGAAATATGATGTTTTGAATTGAATGAAATGTTTCTCAAAGAGGGAGAAATGGTATGTTTTGAAACATGGGAGAAATATGATATTATATTTGGAGAAAGGTTGTTTTGTTGTTTTTATGTAGGTTGAGCTAAGTTCTTTAAGATAGGGGGAGAATCAAGCTTCTATCTCAATTGGATTCAAGTGTTATAGCATTGATTGAGAGGGAGAAAGAGTCTTCTCAAGTGATCAAATGTTTCAAGCATCAACAACTTCAAGCGATTTCAAAACATGGGTTGTCATTTTCAAAAAGGGGGAGATTGTTAGTTCCATGATGAACATGATGAATGTTTTGATAATGACAAAGTGTTTTTGAACAAGCTACATGTGTTGATCAAGTTTCAAGCCCAACAAGCAACAACAAACATCAAATGAAGAAGAGAGAAAGCAAGCTCATGAAGACCTAAGTTTGAGTGTATTTGTATTTCTTTTATCTTTTGCCTCTCAAGCTTCATAGGTTTTTTATTTGGTTAGATTATTATAGAGGGTAGTGAATCTCATTCATAAGTCATGATTTAATCATAATTTGAGTTTTCACTTAACCTAGAATTAATAGGTGGCTTAAAGGTTTTAAAGGAAAGGTTGGATTTTGAGAAAACAAGTTTTGAACATGTACAGTACCAACTTAATCGATTAAGTGATTAACTTAATCGAGTACTACTCGAGTACACGACTTGCTTAATCGATTAAGTACTGCTGAACTGATTTTTAAAATACGATTTTCACTTCTCAAAATCAGTTTTCAAGTGCTACAACTTTTGGGTATTCTATATAAACCTTTTCCTATTATTTGTGATTAATTAGAATCATTTCATACAAGTTTTACAAAGAATTAAGCCACTCTATTCTCTCTCAATTTCAAAGATCAAAGCTTTTCTATTTTTATATTCTTTGATCAAGAACCTTTGAATCTCTTATGGTGAATTGTCATAACTCTTGATTGAGATTCATAGGATTGTTTTGTGTTTTCTATTGTGTTGTAATCTTTGCAAGAAGGCAAGCCACTACAACAAACAAGAAGTCTTGGTGTGTCGATTTTATCATCAAGCAAGTGCATTCTTATTGAAGAAGAAGAAGAAGTCTTGGTTGTGAATCAAGCAAGTGAAGCCTTGGTGTGTGGATTATCATCAAGCAATTGAAGACTTGTTGTGTCGATTATCAACAAGGGGTAGAGGTTAGATTAGAGAGAAGATCAATAGGATTACAAGGCAAGGGTGTCGGTTATCTCTTGTAAGCTAGCAAGAAGGAAGTCTTGTGAGGCAATCACTTGTAATTTGAGAACTCTAATTCCTCATAGTGAAGAATCTCTCTTGGTTGAAGAGGGGACTGGATGTAGCTTTCAAGTGGATGAAAGTGAACCAGGATAAATCACTGTGTCGTATCTCTAAACCCTTACTCTTTATATTCAAGTCATTTGATTGCGTTCTTGGTTGAAAACCTAGAAAGATTGATTTTCATAATTGATTGAATTGAATCTTTAATTGTTCAAATTGATAAAGGGAAAATCATTTTCATAACTAGGTTAATCAATAAGAATATAGGTGTTAATCATTTCTGCTGAATCTCTGATCTTGCATGTGAATTGATTGATTTTCGTATTCGAATGAAAAATTGATTTTTCTGTTTTCTGTCATATTTAATCGATTAAGTTCAAGTTTAATCGAGTACTACTCGAGTAAATTGCAGGTTAATCGATTAAGTGCTGTAGAATTTGCAAAAATCATTTGTTTTGATTGTTTAGATTTGTTTCGTTCGAAAATCTTTCAAGGTATCTTGTACACCTATTCAACCCCCCCTTCTAGGTGTTTTCCTAGGGTTCCTAAGTCTCTCCAACCACCAATTGTGGTTTCTTCACTTTCCCATTGTCGTTCGACTCTAACTCTACTCCATCTAGAGCGATGGAGCTTTCCGGAGTCTCATTTCGTACCTTTCCTTCATAGCTATTGTATCCTCGTACCGTGACTTGTTCCAGATGCGGTTCCAGGTTAACTCCACTCAAGGTATGCTCCGAGTCCGGAATCACTATCTGAGTACAACCAGTCCATACCCAACCATAGGGAGTAGGCTTCCAACCATTTCCATGCCTTTTCCAAGTGGTGATCTCCATACGATACTCCATCTTCCCGTTGAGATACCAGCAACACCGATATGCCAACGAACAAGAGAGAGTAAGCAATCCGAACGACGCATCGTCGACGGTGTGGGTTTACAGTAGGCAAGATATTAATACAAAACAAACATAACAAGCAACATAAAGACAACACAGCATTCAAGTTCATCATTCATTATCTTGCCAATCTTGTTTTCACTTCCCATCGCTAAACATTCTTCCTCTCTCAATCACTTTCTCATTCTCAACTTATTTATTTCCATTCTCATAGGATTTCTTTCACCTTTCCAAACTTTCATTCACGATTCGTTTCTCAGTATCAATATTTCATAAGATTTCGCTTCTTATAATTATAAGCCTTTTCATGACTCTTAAACTTTCTTATCAAGTCTTATTAGATCACAGCCATCGATGATTGGGGGGAAATTAAAGTATCATCGAGGTACACGTTTCTTTCGTAGTTAGCACACACGTCTACATCTCCTCGGTCATCCACCCAACCTGGTCGGAAGCAAACAGGAGTACAGGACCTTTACCACGCGGGCTCGACAGCTGTCTCAACAAATCAAATGGCTCCAAGCCAGGAGAACTGTAGCAAATCGGGTATAGTCTCAAATCAAATCAAATCATATAATATCAAGGCACACTGTAGAAAAATCGGGTACAGTGGCAAAATCACATAGCCCCATTCCAGTCCCTCTCACTGTTCAAGATTTGCAATCTAGGGGGCGACGGTACTATTCTAGTTGGCTGCAGAACTTGCCACGGCTTTGGACCCAGCCCCTACCACGTTCGTATACCACATGTGGAGTTCGTTCTTCCTAGAAAGTACTCTAGACTTCTTGACGTTTCACCGTCATTGTCCTCCCCTAATGCAATCTCCACCTGAGTATCCGCAGATACCCATGGTATCTTCCTCTCCACTACTTCGATATCACACTCATAGCTCATCACATTCGCATTTATCGATGTATTTTATAGTCTTTTATCTTTTTAATTATCCTAAGGTCGGCTCATCCTTGGTGCATCCCTTCAACGAGTTCCGACCGCTATCTTTCAACATTACTTTTCTTTTCTTTCACTACAGAGCACAGAGCTGGGATCGTATCGGCATACTTGCATCTCATCTCAAAACTTTCTTAACATCTCAACTCATAACTTTCTCAATATCTCAACTCATAACTTTCTCAATATCTCATCTCAGAACTTTCTCACTATCTCAACTCATAACTTTCTCAATATCTCATCTCAGAACTTTCTCACATCTCATTTCAGAACTTTCTCACATCTCATTTCATAAGCTTTCTCAAAATATCATTTCATGTACTTCCTCAAAATAACAACATATCTCTTTTTTTGGAACATCAGCCCTCTGGCTTCGCATAGCTCAACTCGTATCATTTCTCATTTCCATAAACAACAGCAACATTACTTTTCCCAGCTCTGGCTCAACAGCATTGCTCTCGTCAGCATTACAATACTTTTCGCTCACATCATAACTTATCTCATATCACATTCTTACGGTTCTCATAATATCTCATATCTTTTCACAATCTTAGTTCTTTATCAATCTTAGATCATATCTCTTTCCAAATCATTCTCATAACTCTTATCGTTATCTCTTATCGTAATGTCTTATCAGGGCTGCCTTATTCCATAAGGACTTAGGCCAAACAGGGTATCATATCTTTCTCTTTGTGTCTTTTTACTTTCGATCTCATTTCATCACTTTTACAAACTTATTCGCATTATCTCAATTTCAAGACGTAAAAGACGTCCATCAGCATGCTACTCTTATTATTCAACAACTCAAATGTCATCATGCATAATTAAACAAATAAACATAAGCATGCTATTTCACATCATCATCATATAGATTCATCACATAACAACACGTGGCCTTTATCTCCTTCGTATAAGTGGCCACACAACACAAACAATTGCCACTATACTACTGACTCAGAACCACCAAGTTCTGATCTTTGAGATGATCCGGAACGTCCTAATAAATCACCTAAATACCACGGTGTCTTAGGAAAGCTTCTCTCTCACCTCTAGTCCAGCAAACAAATGCACTCGATCTCCGCGGATTCGTATCGCTGTCAGCTGCCCCAATCCCTCGTCTTTAAAATTCCTCGTATTAAATAGAACACATTTACGTTATTAACTTGCATCAAGAAAATCTTCTCTTAACTCAAACACATTTCATTCCTCGTTAGATGACTTAAAACATAATTGTTTTCTTCAAAACGATTCTAATATTTTTTTGTACTTTAAGTACTTCAAAACCATTTGAAAACATCAAATAAAGTAATTTGAACCAATTGATTTGGTTGCTGGTCCATCTTGGACAACACCTTAATCATGTCCGAAAACACCGAAAAATTCACCGTTTTCAATCCGACTTTTTCTTAAATCAAATTCCACTTGAAAACCATACTTCAAATCACTTGAACACATTTTTAAAACTAAGAAACAAGTCCAAACGATTCTGGACAGCAAAGGATTGTTTCACAAAATCACTTTAATAAAAATCCGAGAACATCGTAAAAGTACTTTTGTTTCCAAACATTCCTTAATACCAAACCACACTTTGTTACTTTAAAATTCAAGCTTTAATACTAAAAATAAAACCAAGACAGCCACCAAACATAACCAACACTTCCAAATAAAGCAAATCCAATAAACTCAAAGTCGATTAATTTTCAAAGCTAGTTACATACTCAAACATTTTCAAATCATCAACTAATACACCAACGACAAACGACACTTTAATAAATCAATTTACATAGTCACATAACATATATTATTTCATGCTCTAAATCAATTAAGCATACTTACATATATGCATGCAAAACCGAATATAATTAGAGAATTAAGCCAAACATATAAACTTTATACACTTCAAACAACTAAATCATGTTCAAGCATCAACTTGCATCTTTAGGTTTATAAAACAAAGTTTCCTTAACGCCTTTATCATTTATGGCCGAAAATATGCACATATCAAAACAAAGATTTGTTCACATCAAAGACACAAGATCATGAAATTATTTCTTCCTCTTTTGATCCTAAAACCGTGAGCTTTCACTTAGAAAGTTAACAAACTTTAATTTATTTCCTTATCTTAAATCAACATATTAATTCAAAAGCCACATCAAAGTCTTATTTTTCAAGCCTTAGAAATTTTATGCATGCATCCAAAGTCCTTAGATTAAACAAATATTAACATGCATACACATAAAATGAGAATCAAGTATAGATTCCTTTATCTTTTAACCAAAACCGAATAGAAAATAAATAACCACAACACCATTTCCAATAATTTAACTTAGCATTAACCCACAAACATACTCATTACTTCATGTCACTTCATGAAAAGAATCCTAACCTAGTTAGCATGCATTGGCCGAATGTCCATCATGACAAAGACAAGGTTTTTGGTTCACTTTTCAACATGCAAAGATCAAGGTTCATGGATCAAATCATGCACTTTCTTACACAAAATTTTAAAAACATCATTTCCTTTTTAAAGTACTAAACCGATTCATCATCATAACTTAAGCAAGGTTTTTAACTTCAAATCTTATGTATGCACTTTAAAGTTCTTAAATCAAGTAAAGATTTACATGCATATGCCTTTTTCATGAAAAACAAAACACGATCTCTTAGTTCTAGGCTTAAACCGAATCAATGTCATTAGAAATCAAGATTTAACTTCAAATCTTTAACATGCAAGAACACAACGCATAGATCAAGATTTCTTTGAACCAAAAATCATTTTCAAAAGTTTTCTTTCCTTGGTTCTTTGCAAAACCGTGACATGCACTAAGAAAAGCTTTTTGTTCAAAAACAACATGCACTACTTCAAGGTCAAAACTTTTCATAGATTAAGACAAAATCAAAGCTTTTTTCAAAGATCAAATAAAAAATCAAGACATGCAAAGTTCAAGATCTTAACTTTTTTACTTATTAAACATAGATCATCATCAAATCAACATGCAAGACCAAAGACCTCAACTTTATCATCAATCAAGCTTAGATCATGCATTTATTCATCAAATAATCTCATGAGTGCATCATAAATCACTATTTAAGCAAGAAAATTTAACATGCAAAGAAGATTTACAAAAAATCTCAACAAATCTTTAGATCTTTAAGAGTTAGTTTAAAAAGCATCAAGATCCATCATGAAAACCTTAACCGAATCATCAAGTCCATGGTTTAGCTTATTACAAATTCCTTTTAGTTTCAAAAATCCATGATCATGCACAACAACACATGCATTCATCATCAAGACCATGAAAAACCAACATGCAAAGAAAGAAAAGAAGAAAGATCACAAGATCAAAGAAAAACCTAAACTATTACAACTCCTTCATGATTTTTCGAACCACCCACCTAAAGAAGAGTTGATCTTCTAGCCTTCTAGTTCTTGGATCTTGAAAGAAACCCCAAGATCAAGCTCCCAATCTTCTTCTTCTTCTTCTTCTTTCTCCCACGGCCTCTCTCTTTCTCTCTCTCTCTCTCTCTCTCTCTCTCTCTTTCTTTTTCTAAGAGCTTAATGGACTCTTAGAATGAATGTGTTTGGAAATGAAGGGAAATGAAAGGAAAAATGAGTGAAATGAACTAAGGGCCAAGGTTTATATAGGCAAACCGTGAGCTTACCCTTTTGCCCTTGATGAATTCGGTTCTATTGTGTCAAAGGGAGGGGAAATTTTGGCACTTCAACAAGTTGCATGGGTGGATTTTATCAAGGGGACAATAAGGAGTAATTTAAGGCTTTAGGTTTAATCACTCACCATTTTATTTCCTACTTCACATTTCCTAATTTATTTTCCATGGTTTAGATTTTTCTTTCAATTTTTTTTAACCTAGAATAAAATTAATCTTCCTACTATCTCTTCATGCATGCTTGCCACCTATACACATTTATACACAAATCTTAATTTCCCTTTTTCTAATCACACACACATCATGCAAATACTAGAATGTTATGCCACCTTAATGGAAAATAATGGAATGCAAGGAATTCATACACCACACAAACATTCACATACACTTCACATCAAATACTCATTTTATTTCAAACTCATTTTATAAAATCACATAAAATAATTTTCCCTTTATAACAAGGCAATCACTCCCAATAATGAATAAAAATTCTAAAATACACACTTTAGATAAAACAATTAGCTGCACTATTTGGCTATAAATACAGCCCTCATTTCATTTTCTAAAATCATATTTTCATATATAAAAGAGATCCTCAAAAGGAAAAGTTCATTGGAGATTAAAAACTATTTTTACCACTTTATCCTTTAGAAATTCGTCCTTTAATTAGCTGGAAATAAATTTTTTGCAAATCAACCCAGAAAAATACAAAAGTTACATTTTTGAAATCTAAATTTCAATACAATCGTTTTCATATAAAGATCATAAAATTCGGAGTTACGGTTGAAAAGATATGAATTTTCAAAGTTAGTCAATCTATTAAAATTTCACAAGGAATTCCAATTCTTAAAGAAATCTCAAATAATGAAATCTTTGGATGTATATCCATGAAAACACTCATCTTCACATCCATACACTTATTATTGATAAAATATATTTCAAAAATTCATTTAAAACAGACGAGGAATTTGCGGGTCGTCACATTCTCCCCAACTTAAAGATTTCTCGTCCCCGAGAAATACGTCACGGATTGGGCAGCAGGACACAAAATTCTCACATTACGGTGAGGCCTAAGAGAACATTCTCATTCTCACTTCGTGGTCGTATTTCCTTTGCTGGTACCATTTACTTTACAGTATTCCTCGTATATCGCTTTTGGACGAAGAGGCTCCACACGTGCAACCACTTGCGTGTCGAATCAAGTCAAGTCCAACGGACTAAACCAAGAGGATACCGTTCCTTAGCCAATCGTGGTTATAGAAGTCTCAACCTTAGGTACAAACTTAGGGAATATCAAGAAAACATAACTTCACACATCTCTAAGAGCACGAGGTTTTTACTCTTAAAACTGCTAAAAGGTCCAAAAATCACTAGGCATTCACTATTCTCGACAACTTTGGATTCTCACTAATTCATAAGTAACTACTCCTTCCTTCGGTTCTCTTTCTAACTCTAATGCTTTCATCCATCATTTCTCCGACTTAGAGGAATTCTATTGCAACTTTGGTTTTACTTCCTCAAACAATTTCACTTTTCTCATTAAGCTCATCCTAGACATCAATCATATCCATCACTTGCACCGTCTAAACATCTACTTTTAACACAAGGCGATCTCAATCATCCAGATTTTCACCATAATCTCCTCAAATTACTGACAATATACACCTCTTTCCTTCCTTGCAACTCCCCAACTTTGATCAAACTTACTACTAGGTTTACCATTGTTCTATATTTCATTCAATTACCACCATTGATCCATCCATAATCATTCAAGCCTAAGCTATCTGGGTAACTATGACACTTTCATCTTCTCACCATTCAGGCTACGGGATTTCGGAAGGATCGATAGTGCTATGGTTCGATAGTAAGGCTTATGAAGAAAAGGTTCGAATTCCAGCAACAATGACTGTTTTTGTTGACGCAATTCAACCAATAGGGGATCCAAGAATAACATCCTATTTCCTCAAAGGTAATGACTACCCTTGCACCAAAAGGTGCGCCAAGGTCAACAAACTTGAGTCTAACAAGCAATAGCATCAAAAGTTATGGGGTCTCGGCTCAGAATCTATCCGCTTTCTACTCGATCTACTTCCTTCAAACTATATAACCACCAGGTCATCAGACCAACACTGCAGACACTAGAGAAACAGACAGAGTCTCACATCCCAGAAAGGCGAGAACTTTGACCTTGTACTCCTATCCTTACACTAGTAGACACACACAGAGTGACACAAACAAAGCATGTAAGCCCATGCTTAAGGCCACTAAGCAATACCATAAGCTTTGATACCATTCCGTAACAGCCCGATTTTCGTAACCCAAAATAACCAACTTTTATTTATTAAGTTACCAAAAATGAGGCCAAATATTTTTTTTTTAAAACATTATTGAGGTGTCGTTGTTGCACTGAACGTTCATTACTGAAAACCGAGTGTTACTAAAACATTTCTTTTCATAAAACATTCATCTTCATAAAATGACTTGGTTCCAAGAACATCACAACTCAATGCATTATATCAAAAGTATTCATAACTATTCCAAAAGATTACAGTGTCCCATCTTTCAAAATAGAAATATTCAACAAGATAGAATTAAAGACTTAGCTTGATTACATAACTGGTTCATTGCTTGGGTAATCCTTGACTCAGAGTACTAACAACAGACTTAGACTAATAACACTATCCTTAAATCTTCCTGTCAAAGACGACTTAATGAAGTTTCCCTTTCCTCTTGCGTCCTTTCTTCACTCCTGAAGATGATGCCGTCTTTGCCGCTACTTTCCCATTGTCGTTCGACTCTAACTCTACTCCATCTAGAGCGGTGGAGCTTTCCGGAGTCTCATTTTGTACCTTTTCTTCATAGCTACTGTATCCTCGTATCGTGACTTGTCCCAGATGCGGTTCCAGGTTAACTCCACTCAAGGTATGCTCCGAGTCCGGAATCACTATTTGAGTACAACCAGTCCATACCCAACCATAGGGAGTAGGCTTCCAACCATTTCCATGCCTTTTCCAAGTGGTGATATCCATACGATACTCCATCTGCCCGTTGCGATACCAACAACACCGATATGCCAACGAACAGGAGAGAGTAAGCAATCCGAACGACGCATCGTCGACGGCGTGGGTTTACGGTAGGCAAGATATTAAGACAAAACAAACATAACAAGCAACATAAAGACAACACAGCATTCAAGTTCATCATTCATTATCATCATCATTCATTATCTTGCCAATCTTGTTTTCACTTCCCATCACTAAACATTCTTCCTCTCTCAATCACTTTCTCATTCTCAACTTATTCATTTCCATTATCATAGGATTTCTTTCACCTTTCCAAACTTTCATTCACGATTCGTTTCTCAATATCAATATTTCATAAGATTTCGCTTCTTATAATTATAAGCCTTTTCATGACTCTTAAACTTTCTTATCAAGTCTTATTAGATCACAGCCATCGATGATTGGGGGGAAATTAAAGTATCATCGAGGTACACGTTTCTTTCGTAGTTAGCAAACATGTCTACATCTCCTCGGTCATCCACCCAACCTGGTCGGAAGCAAACAGGAGTACAGGACCTTTGCCACGCGGGCTCGACAGCTGTCTCAACAAATCAAATGGCTCCAAGCCAGGAGAACTGTAGCAAATCGGGTACAGTCTCAAATCAAATCAAATCATATAATATCAAGGCACACTGTATAAAAATCGGGTACAGTGGCAAAATCACATAGCCTCGTTCCAGTCCCTCTCACTGTTCAAGATTTGCAATCTAGGGGGCGACAGTACTATTCTAGTTGCGCTGCAGAACTTGCCACGGCTTTGGACCCAGTCCCTACCACGTTCGTATACCATATGTGGAGTTCGTTCTGCCTAGAAATTACTCTAGACTTCTTGATGTTTCACCGTCATTGTCCTCCCCTAATGCAATCTCCACCTGAGTATCCGCAGATACCCATGGTATCTTCCTTTCCACTACTTTGATATCACACTCATAGCTCGCCGCATTCGCATTTGTCAATGTCTTTTATAGTCTTTTATCTTTTTAATTATCCTAAGGTCGGCTCATCCTTGGTGCATCCCTTCAACGAGTCCCGACCGCTATCTTTCAACATTACTTTTCTTTTCTTTCACAACAGAGCACAGAGCTGGGATCGTATCGGCATACTTGCATCTCATCTCAAAACTTTCTTAACATCTCATCTCATAACTTTCTCAATATCTCAACTCATAACTTTCTCAATATCTCATCTCAGAACTTTCTCACTATCTCAACTCATAACTTTCTCAATATCTCATCTCAGAACTTTCTCACATCTCATTTCAGAACTTTCTCACATCTCATTTCATAAGCTTTCTCAAAATATAATTTCATGAACTTCCTCAAAATAACAACATATCTCTTTTTTTGGAACATCAGCCCTCTGGCTTCGCATAGCTCAACTCGTATCATTTCTCGTTTTCATAAACAACAGTAGCAATACTTTTCCCAGCTCTGGCTCATCAACATCATTATTCTCAGCTCTTGCTCAACAGCATTGCTCTCGTCAGCATTACAATACTTTTCGCTCACATAATAACTTATCTCATATCACATTCTTACGGTTCTCATATTATCTCATATCTTTTCACAATCTTAGTTCTTTATCAATCTCAGCTCATATCTCTTTCCAAATCATTCTCATAACTCTTATCGTTATCTCTTATCTTAATGTCTTATCAGGGTTGCCTTATTCCATAAGGACTTAGGCCAAACAGGGTATCATATCTTTCTCTTTGTGTCTTTTTACTTTCGATCTCATTTCATCACTTTTACAAACTTATTCGCGTTATCTCAATTTCAAGACGTAACAGACGTCCATCAACATGCTACTCTTATTATTCAACAACTCAAATGTCATCATGCATAATTAAACAAATAAACATAAGCATGCTATTTCACATCATCATCATATAGATTCATCACATAACAACACGTGGTCTTTGTCTCCTTCGTATAAGTGGCCACACAACACAAACAATTGCCACTATACTACTGACTCAGAACCACCAAGTTCCGATCTTTGAGATGATCCGGAACGTCCTAATAAATCACCTAAATACCACAGTGTCTTAGGAAAGCTTCTCTCTCACCTCTAGTCCAGCAAACAAATGCACTCGATCTCCGCGGATTCGTATCGCTGGCAGCTGCCCTGTAACGCTGTTATTTATGAAAACGTTTTGCTCGATTAATTTGGACTTGTATAGTTTTCCAAAAATTAGGGTGGAAATTTTTTTTTCTTTTTAATACACTTGATTGGTAAGTAAAATCAAAGAGTTGAAATCCGGAAAGTTATAAATCATTGAAAAGCAGTCGAGGGTTTTTGCAATAAATATTATTTTCATTAATGAAACCATTAGTCCCTCAATTGCAAGTTCTTTAAAAACTGATCAATACCGGATTTCCAAAACTCATCAAAAGCCAGCGGAATATTGAAATGCATAAAGTGAACCTTAATTGTAGATAATAAGTCATAAAGGTCTGAGACATAATAGGTACAAGTCCATCGGAAATAAAACACTCTGACAATACCTCACCAAAAGCAATATTTACAATATGTATAACTCAAAAGAAAAGGGTATCATCAGAGCTGGTCACTGGTCCACTGCAGCTACTCCATAGTCAGAGATCACCGGTTTCGTCCCACCAAAAGCTGTACAACTGTTTCGAATTATGGATTACTTCCATCATGCACACCCCTAAAGGTCATCCCTCCTCCCCGGACTTCCGGGATTGTACTCAGCCAACACGTTTTCGCTCTCATGCCCTACAGAATATTCCTCATTCTCATCAGACTAAGTCGCGACCCTATAACTAGGTAAAGGGTTAGGAGTACGTACGACTCTTGCCAGCTCAGTCGGATTAGAATGGGGAGTTTCTGATGGAAAAACTCTGGTAGCAGAAGAATGGGAGCGATTAGTAGTACGAAATCGACGACCATGGAATCGATGAGTTGGTTGAGTAGGAGGTGGTCCAACTAAGTGTAAAGCGGAGGTATGTGCATAACGTAAATAATCGGAATACGAAACCTACGAGGACGAAAGCGAACTACGGGATTAGGATGGTAGAGAGTGATCTCTACTTCACCCTCAAAAACAGCCCGGTGATCCTGATACTCCCAAACACCATCAAGGAGCGGGCGAATCTCGATGCAAAGCAGGTATCTGGCCATCACCTAAAAGGGCAGGAGAGTAAGCCTAACACAGTCGCATTATCGAATAAGCCTAAGCCCTAACATTCACAACCAGATAAACAGCAGCAACAACCAGTGCAATAATGCATATACATATGAGCAAACATTAGTTTAGTTGTTATCTTTCAAGATAAGTGGCATGATGCATGTACATGTTTCTTCAACTCCGAGGCCTCGATGTCCACCGGGTCCAGATCTGAGGAATGGTGCGTTCAAGAACGTGGCACGGCTTACGGCACGTCTGCCAGCGTCGAAAGGCACGTCTTACAGTGTTTCCACCTGTGTAAAAGGCACGACTTACAGTGTTTCCACCTGCGTAAAAGGCACGACTTACAGTGTTTCCACTTGCGTAAAAGGCACGACTTACAGTGTTTCCACCTGCGTAAAAGGCACGACTTACAGTGCGTCCACCAGCGTCGAAAGGCACGGCTTACGGTGAACCCCGTGCATGCTTTCATAAAATATCAAGTTCAGTTACATAAACAGTTCACAGGTTCACCTGCATCGAAAAGGTACGACTTATGGTGTTTCCACCTGCGTAGGTGTTCCTCAGATTGGGACTGGTCTGATAACCTAGCTCATGTCACGTATGTTATCAATGCAACTCTTGCAATCCTAGGTTATCATGCACATGTTCAAGTTCCATGTTTATCATTAGTCCAACTATGTCATGATCATTCGACATCAGTTCAGCATGGATACATACATATTCATATCATCTCATCATATAATCATAAGCATTCAACATGTATCCATAAGTATCTAAGTATGCAGATAACATAGCAGAGTCATACGAGTTCTAGGTCAAGCTTATGTCTGAGTATCCGGACAAACTCCCATCATTTCCCTGACCTAAGTACGCCTTAAGTAACTAGAACTTGGGTTAAGTAAGTCTTAATTACTTAAGACTTTGGTCAAGTAAGTCCTAATCACTTAAGACTAGGTTTAACTGAACTTTAGCTGACTAATCATGGATTAAGTCCACTAATCATGGATTAAGTCCACTAATTCATGGATTAAGTCTAGCTTAGTTGACTAATCTCGGATTAAGTCCGACTAATCATGGATTAAGTCCAATTAATCATGGATTAGTTGACTAATCAGGGGATTTAGTTCACTAATCTAGGATTAAGTCCCACTAATCTTGGATTAGTTGACTAACCATGGGATTAAGTTCACTAGTCTAGGATTAAGTCCAACTAATCTTGGATTAGTTGACTAACCATGGGATTAAGTTCACTAGTCTAGGATTAAGTCCAACTAATCATGGGATTAAGTTCACTAGTCTAGGATTAAGTCCTACTAATCTTGGATTAGTTGACTAATCATGGGATTAAGTTCACTAGTCTAGGATCAAGTCCAACTAATCTTGGATTAGTTGACTAATCATGGGATTAAGTCCACTAGTCTAGGATCAAGTCCAACTAATCTTGGATTAGTTGACTAATCATGGGATTAAGTCCACTAGTTTAGGATCAAGTCCAACTAATCTTGGATTAGTTGACTAATCATGGGATTAAGTTCACTAGTCTAGGATCAAGTCCAACTAATCTTGGATTAGTTGACTAATCATGGGATTAAGTTCACTAGTCTAGGATTAAGTCCAACTAATCTTGGATTAGTTGACTAATCATGGGATTAAGCGAAACTTAATTAGGTTCAAGTACTATTTAGTTATCTAAGACTAGGTTTAATTGGTACTTAGTTGACTAAACCATTTTAGTTACTAAGTTAACTCCCTTAACCGAGATTTAGTAATCCAAAACCATTTTGATTAACACTTTAATTACCTTATCTAATTCTCAGTTAAGGCCTAGTTAACTAAAATCCATTTAGTCAACACTTAAGCCTTGTTCATCCAATGGTCTAAACATTCAATTAACCAACATAACCTATGTAATTACTCATCAACGCTAAACATATTCATAAAATTCAGCATAGAACATTTAACAATCACATGTCAAGATTCATCACAAATTGGCCTCCAAGCCAAAACAAAATCTAACTAGTGCCCTTGAGTCTCATGGTGACTCAACCTAATTTCTAAGCTTCAAGACTTATTCTATC
Organism: Crotalaria pallida; assembly: GCA_037953625.1. Lineage (NCBI taxonomy): Eukaryota > Viridiplantae > Streptophyta > Magnoliopsida > Fabales > Fabaceae > Crotalaria > Crotalaria pallida. The sequence goes on from CM075653.1 coordinate 35,833,899, forward strand.
AAAAGTGTAAGCTTCTCTCACATACCTTAGAAGAAAACTATGGAGACTTTGAGCTTTTGGACCCTTTCTCTCCAAACCGTGGACACTCTCCCTCCTATGACACTTGAAACTTGATCTCAAGCTTCTAAAACTCTAAGGCTCAAATTGATCCACCAAGCTAAAGATCTTAAGGCTTTGTTAGGGGTTTGGCCGTGATCTTCTTAAAAGGAGAACGGGTTGAATTTGAACTTTCTAAGCCTTAATCACTCATGCATGTTGTATATCCATGATCTAGACTTAGGACATGTAAAGATTTCTTAGTTTTAATGGTAAAATGAGTTAGGATGATGGTGTTTGTGGGTGTTGGCCTTGTGGTTCTCAAGGGAAGAAGATAAAGATGATGGTGATGATGCTAAGAAGAAAAGGAAGCAAAAGTGATGATCATCAACACATGGTCTCTTATATAAGGGCTTATGGTCAAATGGTGAAGTGATAAGGTGAGTAAGTGGTGAGATTTGGTGTGGACACCTCACACTTCATGCAAGGAAATGAAATGTGGTGTTGCCACCTCCTTCTTGTGCATCATGCATGAAATGTGAGTTTGACACCTCACTTCTTCATGCAAACTCACAAGCTCACCACACACACACACACACACTTCCTTACTCACTCACGGCTACATACACACACACACATGGCCCAACACTCATGTGCACACATTCATGGCCCAACATCACTCACAAGGCCCATTTGGTTAACTTAGGCTTAATCTAGTTCACTTAACTCTTAAGCCATATATTAACCAAGATAATCTAACTTTTTAACTAAACTATTAGTCATCTAAACCTAATCAACTTAAAACTACACAAGGCTAAACTTAATAAATTAGGTTTAAGCTAACCCTAATCACTATTAGTTAACTAAACAAGATTAAGCTCTAACACATCAACCTAAGGCAAAACATTCATATAGCAAAGCATAAGCTATTCAATACATTATTCGGGAACTAAAGTTCAGGGATGTTACAATCTCCCCCACTTACAGGAATTTCGTCCCCGAAATTCTATTCTAGTTGAACAACTCAGGATATACTCTACGCCTCGTAGCTTCAGGTTCCCAAGTTGACTCTTGAACACCATTGTGTTCCCAAACAACTCTAACCAAGGGTATTTCTTTTCCCCTAAGTTGCTTGATTCGGCGGTCTGCTATACGAATCGGGCCAGCTTCTAGAGTTAGGTTTTCTCGCACAGACAGGTCATCGGGTCGGATATTCAAGATGGAGTTAGGGTCGTGCACAAACTTTCGAAGTTGTGAAACATGAAAGACATTGTGAAGACTAGACAAGGATGGTGGTAAGGCTATCTGGTACGCAACTGGACCAATCTTCCTAAGGATTTGGTACGGACCGATGAACCTGGGTGAAAGTTTCTTGGTTCTCAACGCTCTGCCTACACCTTTCATCGGGGATACCTTGATAAACACATGCTCTCCTTCTGCAAACTCAAGAGGTCTTCTCCTCTTATCCACATAACTCTTCTGCCTTCCCTGAGCGGCCCTCATCTTCTCTTGTACCATCTTAATCTTCTCAGTTGTTTCCTGTACCAGTTCTGGACCGATTAGAGCATTCTCCCCCACTTGAAACCAACATAGTGGTGTCTGGCACTTTCTACCATACAACGCTTCAAATGGTGCCAGTGATTTGGGTCCAATATATATAGATTTGAGCATTGATTTAACTCCCTTATACTATGTATTTGGCTTGTTTCTCTAGCAAATTTAGGACTTTTTATTAGATTTTAATTATTTTTAGTAGTTTAGGGTCCTTTGAACGTTTTGATCCGTTTGCTAGTGTTAATCAGTCCAAAATATAGGGAGTTGGGATTTTGAATAGGCCATGCAATTAATGGTATAATCAGTCCAAAATATAGGGATATAATTGGATGATTATATGGCTTTTTAATTCCCTTGTGCTGAATAGATATTTTCTTATATTGTAATTTGTTGAGGGATCAAGGATTAAATATATAGAAAATAAGGGTAATGTTAGAGACGTCTAACTATTGCTATTTGAGAGGAATAGTCCATGAATTGAAGGATAATTAAAGGAAAATATAAATCATAGTTAAAATAAGTGAATCATACAATGAAACCAAGTTCCTAACCTTTTTCTATTGCTTTCTATACATCTTATCTCCTCAATCTTCTTATTTTATTTTATTATTATTCTTCTTCTCCTTCTAAAATTCAATAACAAGTTGCACTAATAATTACGAATTGGTGGAAAGTTATTAGAAACAACTTCGATCCCTGTGGGACGATATTCGATCTTCCAGACTATATTACTCGTTGACCCAGTCCACTTGCTGGTATATCAACAAGTTTTTGGCGCCGTTGCTCGGGATTGAAATTCGATTCTAATTTCTTTTCGGTACTTTTTGTAATTATTTGTGTAATTTGTACTTTCTCATGTATAACTATAGTTGTAATAGTGATTCAGATTGTGATAGATTTATTCCATATTATCCTTATCCTCCATACTATGTTGCACAAAATATAACTCCTAGGAAGGCCCAATGGGAAATAGATATAGAGATAATGAATCAATAGATTAATGATATGAAAAAGGAAAGATATTATTCTCAATTTTCTCATGTGGAGCCTCCTCCTCCTAGTAAATCCCCAATGGAAATAGCTCTAGAGAGATTGGCTCAAAAAGCTGAGGATTTTGCTAAAGATTGCAAAAATAATTTTAGATTCCCTCGCGTTGAACCAATTCCTCCCCCTGTGGAGAAAGAGTCATGGGAAATTAACCAAGAGAAATTAGCTCAAAAAGTTAGTAGTAGTGTTCAACAAATTAATTTTATAAATGAAGAAAACAGAAAAAATTTTGAGAACATAGAAATAGCACTTGAGCAAATTTCAAAATATTTATCTGAGGAGTTACAAGCATTATTAACAATTTTTGACTCTCCTAAAAAAGAGGAGGAAGTTGTGGTGATGGATGTGACCAATGATCAAATCCTTTTGGAGGAGCAAAAATCTGAAAAAGAAATTGTGCATGATAGGTTTGAGGAAGAGGATCGAAAAATAAAAATAGAAGGTTTGAAAATTATAGAAAAAATTGAACCACCCTTGCATGAGGAATTTGTTGTTATAGAGAATTTAATTAAATCTAGTTCATGCTTGGGTGATTCAGAATTTTTCTATTATATTCAGCCTAAGTACTTTCATGAAAAATATCTAGAACAATCTGAATCATTATTAGGCAATGGGAAACATGAGAAAGTAATCTTCTTAACTAATGGAGTTAACAACTTCATGATGGATGATGGAAGAAAAGATCACCCAAGGTCTTCCCTATGGGATGTGGGCATAACTCATTATTGTTGCATCACATGGGATTTGACCCATAGAATTTGGGATCCTGGTGGATTTGTTTTGTACATAAGCAGTAGTGTAGGTTTCAATTCTTAGGTAGTTTTTGTGAAAAAAAAAGAGGAACAGACCTCGTGCGCCCCAGGCGCACGCGGTCGCGCGCCCCAGGCGCACGCGGTCGCGCGCCTCAGGCACGCCGGGATGTGAAAGCCCTATTTGGGGAATTTCGCTCCTACTTGGGGTGCAAAAGTTCAGTTTTGGGTTCAAATTCTGATTCTACCATTTTATCTCTTAGGATTAGTTTTATCTTATCTTTTAGGATTAGATTTATTTTTTTATCTTATTTGTTTTTAGTAACAGATATTTTTTTATCTTATCTTTTAGGATTAGATTAGTTTTATATCTTTTAGGAATTTGTTTTATCTTTTTAGGAGTTTGTTTTATCTTTTAGGATTAGATTAGTTTTATATCTTTTTAGGAATTTGTTTTATCTTTTTAGGATTAGATTTATCTTAGGATTATTTTTAGAATAGATTTTTTTTATTTATTTTCGTTTTTTTTTATTTTCTATTTTTTAGGGATAGATTTATTTCAGGATTAGATTTGTATTTGTAGGATTTGGACCCCATTAGCCCCAATTTTTTTTTTCAATATTGCACCCCGGGCCCCTGTACCTCACCAAAAATATTGTCCAGCTTTTTAGGTAGTTTTTTTTAATTTTTATTTTGTAGTTTTAGGGTCGATTAGTTTGCTTGAGGACAAACCAACATCTAAGTTTGGGGGAGTATATACAAAATAAAAATTAAAAATTTTTCAGATCTGAATTTTTCTCCCATATTGGTATTGGTTTGTGTCCTTAGCAAGAGTAATTAATTTTTCTAACCTTGGGACTTTTTCTCTTTTGATATATGTATATACTTAGTTTATGACTTAGACTCGTTGACTTTTGACTCTATTTGATTGAACTGTAAATATGATTATGGTGACTGGGTTATTTCGACAAAGGCTTTCAGAACTTGTGACTAGTGAACTGACTTTAGCCATATGTGAGGTTTTGAGCCTATTGAGGGGTATGAATTTTATTGAAATATTCTAATTTTGAGACCCCTATTTTTTCATGAGTGTGTTCACTTTGATATTGTCTTCTAGAACTTGACATGTAACCATTTCAAAATTGATAATTGATTGCATGCATTAAAATGATTAAGGCACCTAGGATGTGTTTTTGTGGCCTTCAGATGATTTGCATTGAAAATATTCCCTTAGTTGTCCATTTTGAAACTTATAATGATATATGATTTTTCTTTGGTACCCTACATTTATTGAAATATTCTTTGATAGTACCTTGGAAATTTTGAATGAGCAATTGAGAGGAATGAATATGAAAAGTGAAAGTAATTGGTGAAAAGTGTATGAGTTCTATTTCTCTTCCGTGAAAAAAAAAATAAATCAAATAAAAGTGAAAAGGAAGAGAGTAGAGGAATTGAAAAGTGAAAAGTAAAGAAGAATAAAGTTGTGATTGAGTTGAGTTTCATTGTAATATACTTAGTGCTCATTCATGATTCTAGGGGAATTTTGCTTTGCATTTTTAGCCCTTAGTTCATTATCCCTTCTTTCTTTTATCCCACCTAACACTTTTAGCCATGGCCCCATTACAACCAAAAATAAGACCTTTTGATTTTTGCATACTTTCAATAATTTCAGTGGAGATGTTGGTCTATGGTCAAGCCTATGGTAACACATTATCATTGTTGAACTTGAGTGAATTGAAAATATAGATTTTGAGAGAAACAATTGAGAGGTTGAGAGTGTTCATTAGTTCTGAGTTCTGAATGGGATTGTTACGTTAACTAGTATGTAATTGTGTAAATAGTTTATGATAATATGTGTCGAAGTGATGAGTCGTAGTCTTAGGTTAGGTGTGTTCATGTTGATTTAGGGAGTTTGTCTTTTGTTTAGAATTTTTATTTTACTTTTGCCTGGGACATGAAAAATGCTAAGTTTGGGGAGTGATTTGGGTCCAATATATATAGATTTGAGCATTGATTTGACTCCCTTATACTATGTATTTGGCTTGTTTCTCTAGCAAATTTAGGACTTTTTATTAGATTTTAATTATTTTTAGTAGTTTAGGGTCCTTTGAACGTTTTGATCCGTTTGCTAGTGTTTCAGGTACTTTTAGAGCTTAAATGGAGAAAATATTTATGGACCTGAAAAGAGGACGAAAAGATCTTGCAAATGGAAAAAGAACGGAGCAAAACAGAGTCGGAGTAGGTCCCGCGCGCCTGAGGCACGGGGACGGGTGCGCCTGAGGCGCGCCTGTGTGAAAAGGAATTGTCATCAGAGTTTGCGCGCCTGGGGCGCGAGGTCGCGTGCGCCTGGGGCGCGCGTATCTGTTGGAGGCCCAATTTGACCAGATTCTGAACAAAATAGAAGAAGAGAAGTCTAATTTGGCTTCATATCTTAGATTTGGTCAGAGATTAGAAGATAAACATGGACCTTATCTATTAGATTTAATTAAGATTTATTTTAGGATTTGTTTTACTCTTTAAATAGAGGATTTGTAAATAGTTTTCAGTAGGTTTTAAGATCATAGAATTCAATTAGGATTAGAGAGAGAGGTTAGTAACATCTATTGAGAGCAAGGAGGCAAGGCACAAGGATTGAAGGTCTCTTGGAGAGTTAGCCTGTATTGTCTATGATATGAGGTTTTCTCTTTGCTTCTGTTTTCTTTATTTCTATATGTGTAACTAAAACCTCTTGTTAGGAACATGGTGTAAATTGTATAGTGTAACTTATTTTAATTTATGATTTAGTATTTTGCTGTTTTTAATTCATGCATTAATTGAGTTTTTATTTTATACATAAACCCGCGCAATTTATGTTTTGGATTTCTTAATTCACAACGGGAGTTGGGATTTTGAATAGGCCATTCAATTAATGGTATAATCAGTCCAAAATATAGGGATATAATTGGATGATTATACGGCTTTTTAATTCCCTTGTGCTGAATAGATATTTTCTTATATTGTAATTTGTTGAGGGATCAAGGATTAAATATATAGAAAATAAGGGTAATGTTAGAGACGTCTAACTATTGCTATTTGAGAGGAATAGTCCATGAATTGAAGGATAATTAAAGGAAAATATAAATCATAGTTAAAATAAGTGAATCATACAATGAAACCAAGTTCCTAACCTTTTTCTATTGCTTTCTATACATCTTATCTCCTCAATCTTCTTATTTTATTTTATTATTATTCTTCTTCTCCTTCTAAAATTCAATAACAAGTTGCACTAATAATTACGAATTGGTGGAAAGTTATTAGAAACAACTTCGATCCCTGTGGGACGATATTCGGTCTTCCAGACTATATTATTCGTTGACCCAGTCCACTTGCTGGTATATCAACACATCCCAATACTCACATGATAACTGTTATTATAGGTAAACTCCACCAATGGTAACACCTTATCCCAACTTCTTTGCTCCTCCAAGGCACGCGCTCTTAACATATCTTCCAACGTCTGAATGGTTCGCTCTGTTTGTCCGTCAGTTTGAGGATGATAAGCAGATCCCATTTTTAACTTTGTTCCCAGGGCTTGATGCAGACTATTCCAAAACCGAGATGTAAACCTTGGATCATGGTCAGACACTATACTGGAAGGTTTACCATGCAGTCGTACCACCTCATCAACGTAGAGTTGAGCAAGCCTTTCCAACGAATAACGCATATTTATGGGGATAAGATGTGCCGATTTAGTTAATCGATCTACCACAACCCATATGACATCAAAATTCCGGTCCGTCCTTGGTAAACCTGACACAAAATCCATCGATATGTTGTCCCATTTCCACTGAGGGACCTCCAAACATTGTAACTCTCCTCCTGGCTTCTTATGCTTGGCCTTTGTTTTCTGGTAAACCAGACATGATGCTACATACTCAGCCACATCTTTCTTTAATCCATACCACCAGAACAACTTTTTCAAATCCTGATACATCTTAGTTGTTCCCGGATGCATACTCATCCGACTCTTGTGTGCTTCCTCCAATATTATTCTTCTAAGTTCTGCGTCTTTTGGAACGCATATCCTCGTTTTGAAACGAAGAAGTCCATCCTTTCCCTCCTGAAAGTTAAGTTCTTTCCTTTCAGATGCCAACCTTTTCTTTTCACTAAGCTCACCATCTTCTTGTTGCCGCTTACGGATCAGAGTCATAAACTCATTCGTGATCTGCAACATTCCTAACTTTAAGCTTGTTGGCTCGACTTCCATTACCAAACTCATATCCCGAAACTTCTCCAGTAACACAGCCTCCTTAATCATCATGGCACTCACATGCAATGCCTTTCTGCTTAGGGCATCCGCAACCACATTCGCCTTTCCAGGATGATAGTGGAGTTCGAAGTCATAATCTTTGAGAAACTCCGTCCACCGACGTTGTCTCATGTTCAGCTCTTTCTGGTCAACGAGATACTTTAAACTCTTATGGTCACTGAACACTCGGAACACAGTGGCATAGAGATAGTGCCTCCAGATCTTAAGAGCGAAAACTATTGCGGCCAACTCCAAGTCGTGCGTCGGATAATTCACCTCATGCACTTTCAAATGCCTTGATGCGTATGCCACAACCTTACCTTCTTGCATCAACACACATCCGAGGCCTTGCCCTGACGCATCGCAGTACACATCAAAACTCTTCTGTGGGTCAGGTAAGATTAACACCGGTGAAGTGGTCAGCTTTTCCTTCAGCTTTTGGAAGCTCTCTTCGCACTTCGAGTCCCAGACAAAAGGTTGATCCTTCTTGGTCAACTTAGTCAAGGGTAGGGAGATCTTCAAAAATCCTTCTATAAACCTTCGGTAGTACCCGGCAAGTCCTAAGAAACTCCGGACCTCCGTTACCGTCTTAGGCTGTTCCCATTGAAGAACTGATTCAACCTTTGTTGGATCGACCGCTATTCCTCCTTTAGAGATCACATGTCCCAAAAACTTAACTTCCTCCAGCCAAAACTCGCACTTCGAGAGTTTGGCGTACAACTGTTTCTCCTTTAAAACTTTCAACACAAACCTTAAGTGTTCTACATGTTCCTCTGGACTCTTTGAGTAGACTAGAATATCATCTATAAAGTCCACTACAAACGAGTCCAAGAACGGCCTGAAGACCCTGTTCATGTAGTCCATAAAGGCAACAGGAGCATTCGTCAAACCAAACGACATTACCACATACTCATAGTGCCCATAACGAGACCGAAACGCCGTCTTGGGAATATCTCGTTCCCGAATCCTTATCTGATGGTACCCAGATCTTAGATCTATCTTCGAGAAAACAGAAGCTCCACGAACTTGATCCATAAGATTGTCTATCCTTGGCAGAGGGTATTTGTTCTTAATGGTCACCTTGTTCAACTGCCGGTAGACACACACATACGCAGACTTTCGTCCTTCTTTCTCACAAACAACACTGGCGCACCCCAGGGAGATACACTTGGCCTGATCAACTGTTTCTGTAGTAACTCTTCTACTTGCTTCTTCAACTCAGCCATTTCCGGCGGCGCCATCCTATATGGTGCTATAGAGATTGGGCCAGTTCCTGGGATTAGATCGATACCAAACTCTATTTCTCGATTCGGCGGCAACCCCGGTACATCATCCGTGAACACCTCCGGAAACTCCTTTACCACCGGTATTCCTTCTATCTCTTTCTCCTCTTCTTCCCTCGTTACAGAGAACAAACACATGAAGCCTTTGGGTTCGGGGTTCGAGGGTTGAAGGTCTTTGTACAAGGCTATCCTCCTATCATAGTCGATGATTAATCGGTTCCTCGTCATCCAATCCATACCCAGAATAACATCTAACTGTGACAAAGGTAAACAGACTAGGTCTACACTCGAGACACGGCCTAGTGCCTCAACCAAATAGTTTAAACAGACTTTGGAAGTAAGGACAGGGGGGTTAGTTGGGGTTTCTATTCTAAAGCAGTATGGTGAATCGGATAAGGGCAAGTTCAAACGATTCACACACTCATATGAAACGAAAGAATGAGTAGCTCCAGAATCAAACAAAACTTTACAAGGTTGACTATTAAGAAGAAGGGTACCTTGCACGAGATCAGGGGCTTGATTTGCTTCAGCACCACTGAGAGTAAATACCTTCCCTCTAGCCACAGGTCTATTCACCGATCACTTCGAGTCACTCTTCTCGGGTTCTCTGCAGTCCTTTGACCAATGACCCGGCTTACCACACTTAAAGCAACCAGAAAACGGCTTCCGACAAACCTCTCCGAAGTGATGACGTTTGCACTTATCACACAACGGAGCACTTCCCTGATAACTTGCTACTTGTCCCGACACCTTGCTTTTACCCTTGTTCTCGAAGTGCGGCCTTTGGCCTCTAAAGTTTGACTCCTTGTGCCTCTGTGACCCGAAGCTCTGCTGATTCCTCTTACTTCGCATGTATAGCTCCTCAGCCTTTTTATCATCTTCATAAACCCGACACATGTCGACCAAAGTTGAGAAGTTCTGAATCTTCTGATAACTGAAAGTTGCTTTTAAATCTGGCCTTAGCCCATTCTCAAACTTGATGCACTTGCTTCGTTCATCAAGGTGTTGCTAAAAGTAAGGAGAGTAATTAAGCAGCTCCTCGAACTTAGCTGTGTATTCACCCACACTCATGTCACCTTGCTGCAGTTGCAGAAACTCTAGCTCCTCCTTCCGCCTCAGATCCTCGGGAAAGTACTTATCCAGAAACTTTTCCGTAAACACTTGCCATGTGATTTCCCGACCTTCATGAGCCAAGAGTTGAACAGCGTGCTTCCACCAGTTTTCAGCCTCCCCAAACAACATGTACGTGGCATAGGTCACCCGCTGAGCGTCCGTACATCCTAGGGTCTGGAAGATTTTGTCCAGTTCGTTTATCCACTTGTTAGCCTCATCGGGTTTGAAACCTCCCTCAAACCTAGGAGGGTTACAGTTTCGGAACTCGGACAGACTACGGAACTCAACTTGTCCCGCATGGTCTGGGGGTGGTTGGTTAGCTTGTTGTTGCATGTTCTCGATCACCGTAGTGATCCTATCTAAAACCTCAGCTATGTTACGTTGATTCCTAGCTTCCATTGTGAACCTTCACTAAAGGCTAAGTATCACAATAGACCTAAGGGAACTGAAGTCCTACAACTATCTTAATCCTACAACTATCTTAGTCTTTATGGGACTACTATGGACCAGGTGCAGGACCTTCAACTCTGATACCACAAAAGGTGTAACGCTCTTATTTATGAAAAGGTTTTGCTCGATTAATTGGGACTTGTATAGTTTTCCAAAAATTAGGCTGGAAAAAAATTTTGTTGGAAGGCATGCTTCAAACTCTCTATGGACTTCAAAGTAATGCAAATATATGTTTTGATGATAACAAGCCAACTCAAGTTCAAGCTCACAAGTGCGAGTCAAGTCTCAAGATTGAAGACTCAAGCAAGCCTAGAATAGAAACCTTCTCCTTAGATCAAATGTAAGGTAATGAAGTTGTAGTTTACTTAGAAGTTACAAAGCCAACATAGTTTTTCATTTTAGAAGAAAAGAAGAAAACGTGTTTTCTGCATATAAAATGTTTTTCTGCATTTAACCTTAGTGAAAATACTTGATGTTACAAAACTCTGCATATTTATATGACAGCAAAGGAGAGTAATCGATTATCTCTCAAAGTAATCGATTAACTTTGTTGCATCATAGAAAAATCAGAGAAGCTGTAATCGATTAACTGAATTTTGTTAATCAGTTACTTTCTTATGAAAGTAATCGATTACAATAGTCAAGTAATCGATTATAATTGTTGCATCACATATTTTTCAGAGGCTTTGTAATCGATTACAAGTCTTGTAGTAATCAATTACATGATGTTGCATCATATGCAAACCAGAGGCTTAATAATCGATTAACTCATAAGTGTAATCGATTATCATAGTTGCAACATATAATGAACAGGAGTGATGTAATCGATTAACTATTCTTAGCCTAATCGATTACATGTTTTTCAAATGTATTTAAGAATTTCTATTTTTGTAGAAATAATCGATTATTCCCTAAAGTAATCGATTACTTCTTGATTTTCTGAAAAACGTGTCAGAATCATTTTTATTATTTCCTGATTTGTTTTTATATAAAAGATTATGATATATTTTATAAAATTCGAAAATGATTTTAATTTTGAATTATTTCCTTTTTGGTTTTAAGAATCAAATCTTTATTTTATTTCGAAAATCGTTTTGATTTTATTTTGATTTTAAAACTTATTACAAATCTTTTATTATTCTATTTTGATTTTGTTTTATTAATTCAAAATCGTTTTTGATTCAAAAGTTTTTTTTCTTTTTAAAATAAAGTCACTCAAACAAGTTTAACGTTCAGTGATTATTATTCATTCATTCTCACGTTCTTCATCTTCTTCTTCTTTAAGAGTTCTGGTTTTCATTGTTCTATTTTTTTTTTAAGAACAAACCTTGTTGGCTGAGTAAATCCTAAGAGAAACTTCTTTTTCATTATCATAAGAGCATATTGTAGAATCCGTGTTGTGAGAACACAAAAAGCTATTGTAATCACTTTCATTGTAATCGTTCTAAACCTTAGTGGTAGGGAGAGAATCCCATAGTTGGGCGTTTGATACGTCGTAGGGCGAGGAATCCTGCTGTGTGATTGAGGCCCCTAACGAACGGAGGTTCCTAGTAGTGTGCGGGGTGCTCTTGGTTGTAATAGGGTGCAGCTCTATTGCTTGGTTATAAGAACTCTCAGGCGGGTCGCTTGGGGACTGGACTAGGCCTTTCGACGGGAAGGCTGAACCAGTATAAAATTCACCGGTGCAAGCTTTTCTATCCCTATCTCTTTTACTTTCCACATATTAATTCTTTTACGTTTTCGCGCTACTCAATTATATTATTTCTATCGTTTTCGCGATCCATTACAAACGTTTAATCTCTCCATCTCAAATCAATTTTTTAATTTGTTACGAATTTTTCAATACATAATAAAACTCGATTCACCCCCCTCTCGAGATTTTGAGGCCAAAACCAACAATTGGTATCAGAGCTAGTCTCTTGTGTTAAGACTTAACCGTCTCAAGAGTATGGCTTCAAACTCTCTGTTTGGAGGTGAAGGGAGTTCTATTAACCGTCCTCCCATGTTTGATGGGGTAGGGTACGCGTATTGGAAAGCCCGTATGAAAATTTTTATTCAAGGAGTAGGATTAAAAGTTTGGGATGCTGTTGTTAATGGTCCCTATGTTCCTACCTATGTGGTTAATGGTAACACCGTCGAAAAGCCTATGGCTGAGTGGACGGAGGAGGAGGAACGTAGAGTCCAGTACGACTTGAAAGCGAAAAATATTATAACATCTGCTTTGAGCTATGATGAGTTTTTCAGGATTTCAACATGTGAGACAGCACAACAGATGTGGGATACACTTGAAGTCACACATGAAGGTACAACGGAAGTAAAGAGGTCAAGAATCAATACATTGACTGGTGAATATGAATTATTCAGAATGAAAGATGGAGAATCAATCCAAGAGATCCAAAAACGTTTCACAATGATTGTAAATCAACTGACAACATTGGGGAAGAAATTCACCAATGAGGATCTCATCAACAAAGTCCTAAGATGTTTGGGAAGAGATTGGCAACCCAAGGTGACGGCGATTGCTGAATCAAGAAATCTCTCAACAATGACGTTGGCAACTCTGTTTGGAAAATTACAAGAACACGAAAGTGAATTAAAAAGGTTGACTCAGCATGAAGAAGAAAACAAGAAGGTAAAAAGCTTGGCATTCAAGGCTGAAGCACCTGCGCCAGATAGTGACTCGGACAAAGAATTGCTGAATGATGAACACATGGGTCTATTGGTGAAGAAGTTCGGGAAATTTCTGAGGAAGAAAAATTTCAACAGAAGAGACAACAATAAAAGTGGAGGCTCAACCATCACATGTCATGAGTGTGGCAAGCCTGGTCACATTAGAGCAGACTGCTACCAGCTGAATAAGAAAGAGAATTCAGAAAAAGGCACCTCAAGTTCAAAGAAGGGAAAGCAAGCATACTTGGCGTGGCTGGACAATGATGGATGTTCGGATGAAGATTCAGACGAACAAGAGAAGACCGCCAACCTATGCTTGATGGCTCACGATAATGAGGTAAATACTGAACTTAACTTTTCTTATGATGAATTACAAGAAGCATTTGAAGAATTACATGAGGAATCGATGAGGTTATCCTTATTGGTTTCTCTAGAAAAGAAAAATTCAGCTTCCATTTTAGAAAAGAATAAAGAGCTTACTAAAGAAAATGATTTTTTGAAAAATCAAAATAAGGACCTGAATTTGACTTTAAAAAATTCTTCAAACACTTCGTGTAATGACATTAAACTTAAAGCTAGTTCTTCTTCTTGTAAATTCTGCAAGGACTTAGTTAAAGAAATTGAAGATTTAAAAGAAACCCTTGCTAAATTTACAAAAGGTAGAAATACTTTAAATTTAATGTTAGGAAGACAAAAATGTTTCTTTAATAGAGCGGGTTTAGGAAATCAACCCGGTAGACGTCAAAAGAAACTAAGTACCATTTTTGTCCCTGCAAGTAGTCATAAGAAACCTCTTATTATATGTCATATTTGTGGTAAGAAAGGTCATGGTGCACATGAATGCATACACCGAAAAGTGAAGTTCGTTAAACCGAACAATGAAACTAGAAGGTGGCATGATTTAAACTATGGCTATACTAACGCTCAAGGACCCAAAAAGATATGGGTACCTAAAAAGAAACCTTGAATTCTTTGCTTGTAGGTTACTCCGGAAGGAAGGAAGGCATGGTGGTACTTGGACAGCGGATGCTCAAAACATATGACTGGAGATAAATCTAAATTCTCGCATCTCGTGCCTAAGGACCAAGGACATGTGACTTTCGGAGATAACAATCAAGGAAAGATTATCGGAATTGGTAAAATTGGTACACCTCCTAACCCTTGCATTGAAAATGTTTTACATGTTGAGGGCCTAAAGCACAATTTGCTAAGTATTAGTCAATTGTGTGATAAGGGCAATAGGGTTATATTTGATTCTGATAGATGTATTATCGAGGGAAAATTGATAATCTTATTAAGCTAATTGCTCGCAGGATAAACAATGTTTATGTTATTGATTTTGATTCAATTCCCTCAAATGATGCGAAATGTTTATTATTTAAAGAGGATGAATCGTGGCTGTGGCATCGTAGAATAGGTCACATCCACATGGCTCATTTAAATAAAATTTCTTCTAAAAACTTAGTAGTTGGTTTGCCAAAGCAAAATTTTTCCATTTCTGAAAATTGTGATCCTTGTTCAAAATCAAAACTCACAAGGGCTAGTTTTCCTTCTAAAAACCTTGTTTCAACTCAAAGGCCCTTGGAACTTTTACATATGGATCTTTTTGGACCGTGTCAAACTAAAAGCTTTGGTGGCAACTATTATTGTTTAGTTATTGTGGATGACTATTCTAGGTATACATGGACGCTTTTTATTACTCATAAAAATGACGCATTTCATGAATTTAAAAAGCTAGCCAAGATTATTCAAAACCAATTGCATTTAAGCATTGCATCCATTAGAACTGATCATGGTGGAGAATTTGAAAATCATAGTTTTGAAAAGTTTTGTGAAAAACATGGAGTTAAGCATTATTTTTCCGCTCCAAGGACTCCAGAGCAAAATGGGGTTGTGGAGAGGAAAAATCGTTCATTAAAAGAGCTTTCTAGAACAATGCTTAATGACATGAATTTGCCTGCATATTTTTGGGCCGATGCAGTGAGTACAGCTTGTTATGTTATGAACCGTGTTTTGATTAGGCCTATTTTAAAGAAAACCCCTTATGAGCTGTACAAGGGGAGAAAACCAAATATTTCCCATCTTCGTGTTTTTGGATGTAAATGTTATGTGCATAATAATGGTAGAGAAAATCTAGGAAGTTTTGAGGCTAGAGCTGATGAGGGTATATTCCTTGGATATTCTGCTTCGAGCAAAGCTTATAGGATATACAATAAATCTCGTAATACTATTGAAGAATCTATTCATGTATCATTTGACGAATCCGATCCTAGAAGGTTGGGAAAGGTATCTGTTAATGACATTTCAGGTATACTTGGAGATTTATTCATTGATGAGGATGAGGAGCCAAATGCCAAAAGGAAGGAGCATTCTGAAAGCAATGGAAATTCAGTTGAAAATGTTGAGGAGAAAAATCAAGAACAATCCATGGAACTCAACGCTGATTTGCCTAAGGAATGGAGAACATCAAGGCACCATCCTATAGATCAGATTATCGGGGATATCTCAAAAGGTGTAAGTACTCGCAACTCTATTAGCAAACTGTGTAACTTCTTTGCATTTGTTTCTCAAGTAGAGCCAAAGAATTATTCTGAGGCTATGCTTGATGAGCATTGGCTTTTGGCAATGCAAGAGGAATTAAACCAGTTCGAAAAAAATCAGGTGTGGGAACATGTTCCTAGGCCTGAGTCTCATCCGATTATTGGAACTAAGTGGATTTATAAAAATAAACTTGATGAGGCTGGTTTAATTGTTCGAAACAAATCTAGGCTAGTTGCACAAGGTTACAACCAGGAAGAGGGGATAGATTATGAGGAAACATTTGCCCCTGTTGCTTGGTTGGAAGCCATAAGACTGCTATTAGCATTTGCATGTATTCTAGATTTTAAATTATATCAAATGGACGTAAAGAGTGCCTTTCTTAATGGTTTTATAAATGAAGAAGTCTATGTGTGTCAACCTCCTGGCTTTGAAAGTTATGAACACCCTGATTATGTTTATAAATTGAAAAAGGCTTCGTACGGTCTAAAACAAGCTCCTAGAGCGTGGTACGACCGTCTTAGCAAATTTTTGTTAGAAAATATCTTTGAAAGAGGGAAGGTTGATAACACACTTTTTATCAAAAAGAAAGGAAAGGACATTCTTTTAGTTCAGATTTATGTTGATGATATTATTTTCGGTGCTACTAATGAAATCCTTTGCAAGGAATTTTCTAGTATGATGCAGGAAGAGTTCGAAATGTCTATGATGGGCGAGCTGAACTTTTTCCTGGGATTACAAATAAAGCAAGCAAAGGACGCAATATTTATTAGTCACACCAAATACTGCAAAGAATTACTGAAAAGATTTGGCATGGATAAGGCCAAGGCAGTAGCGACACCGATAAGCACATCATGTTACTTGGACAAAGACGAAGGAGGTAAATCCGTAGAAATCACAAAGTATCGAGGTATTATCGGATCCCTTCTATATTTAACGGCAAGTAGGCCGGATATCATGTTTAGTGTATGTTTGTGTGCTCGGTTCCAGTCGAATCCAAAAGAAACGCACATGGTTGCTGCCAAGCGTATAATGAAATATCTGTCTGACACAACTGATATGGGTTTATGGTACCCCAAAGGTTCTTCTTGTAATCTTGTTGGGTATTCTGATTCTGAATTTGCCGGTTGCAAAGTAGATAGAAAAAGCACTAGCGGCACTTGTCATCTTCTTGGCAATTCATTGGTATCATGGGCTAGTAAGAAACAGTCTAGTGTTGCCCTATCAACAGCTGAGGCTGAATATGTAGTCGCGGGTAGTTGTTGCGCCCAGATTTTATGGTTAAAACAGCAACTCCTAGACTTTGGTGTAAGTCTAGATCACATTCCTATTAAATGTGATAATACCAGTGCTATTTCTATTACCAAAAACCCAGTGCAACATTCTCACACGAAGCATATAGAGATTCGACACCATTTTATTCGTGATCATATTCAGAAGGGTGATTGCATTATTGAGTATGTTGATACTTCGCGGCAGTTAGCTGATATCTATACGAAACCGCTTCCAAAAGAAAATTTCTTTTTTATTCGTAGAGAAATTGGTTTAACTTCTGCCTCTCACCTCTTTTGAATATGTGAATCTTTTATCTCTCATGTTATTATTAACGCATCTCCTTAGTGTTTCAGGGGGAGATTACACATCTTTTTGATGATTACAAAAGGGGGAGAGAGATTCTGATATTGGCTAATATATTTGGCTAATATATTCAGGGGGAGATACTCTGAAGGATGATATTCTGATATCATAATATATGTTTTTAAGCATTCATACAGGGGGAGAAAAATTAATCCATTATATTTCCTGTATTTAGTGATACTAAGGAAGGTTTTATTATTATATATCTATTTCTGCTTGTATAACACTTGTGATGCAGATAATAAAGAGCATATCAGAATGGTTGTTTGTCATCATCAAAAAGGGGGAGTGTTGGAAGGCATGCTTCAAACTCTCTATGGACTTCAAAGTAATGCAAATATATGTTTTGATGATAACAAGCCAACTCAAGTTCAAGCTCACAAGTGCGAGTCAAGTCTCAAGATTGAAGACTCAAGCAAGCCTAGAATAGAAACCTTCTCCTTAGATCAAATGTAAGGTAATGAAGTTGTAGTTTACTTAGAAGTTACAAAGCCAACATAGTTTTTCATTTTAGAAGAAAAGAAGAAAACGTGTTTTCTGCATATAAAATGTTTTTCTGCATTTAACCTTAGTGAAAATACTTGATGTTACAAAACTCTGCATATTTATATGACTGCAAAGGAGAGTAATCGATTATCTCTCAAAGTAATCGATTAACTTTGTTGCATCATAGAAAAATCAGAGAAGCTGTAATCGATTAACTGAATTTTGTTAATCAGTTACTTTCTTATGAAAGTAATCGATTACAATAGTCAAGTAATCGATTATAATTGTTGCATCACATATTTTTCAGAGGCTTTGTAATCGATTACAAGTCTTTTAGTAATCGATTACATGATGTTGCATCATATGCAAACCAGAGGCTTAATAATCGATTAACTCATAAGTGTAATCGATTATCATAGTTGCATCATATAATGAACAGGAGTGATGTAATCGATTAACTATTCTTAGCCTAATCGATTACATGTTTTTCAAATGTATTTAAGAATTTCTATTTTTGTAGAAATAATCGATTATTCCCTAAAGTAATCGATTACTTCTTGATTTTCTGAAAAACGTGTCAGAATCATTTTTATTATTTCCTGATTTGTTTTTATATAAAAGATTATGATATATTTTATAAAATTCGAAAATGATTTTAATTTTGAATTATTTCCTTTTTGGTTTTAAGAATCAGATCTTTATTTTATTTCGAAAATCGTTTTGATTTGATTTTGATTTTAAAACTTATTACAAATCTTTTATTATTCTATTTTGATTTTGTTTTATTAATTCAAAATCGTTTTTGATTCAAAAGTTTTTTTTCTTTTTAAAATAAAGTCACTCCAACAAGTTTAACGTTCAGTGATTATTATTCATTCATTCTCACGCTCTTCATCTTCTTCTTCTTTAAGAGTTCTGGTTTTCATTGTTCTATTTTTTTTTTTTGAAGAACAAACCTTGTTGGCTGAGTAAATCCTAAGAGAAACTTCTTTTTCATTATCATAAGAGCATATTGTAGAATCCGTGTTGTGAGAACACAAAAAGCTATTGTAATCACTTTCATTGTAATCGTTCTAAACCTTAGTGGTAGGGAGAGAATCCCATAGTTGGACGTTTGATACGTCGTAGGGCGAGGAACCCTTCTGTGTGATTGAGGCCCCTAGCGAACGGAGGTTCCTAGTAGTGTGCGGGGTGCTCTTGGTTGTAATAGGGTGCGGCTCTATTGCTTGGTTATAAGAACTCTCAGGCGGGTCGTTTGGGGACTGGACTAGGCCTTTCGACGGGAAGGCTGAACCAGTAAAAAATTCACCGGTGCAAGCTTTTCTATCCCTATCTCTTTTACTTTCCGCATATTTATTCTTTTACGTTTTCGCGCTACTCAATTATATTATTTCTATCGTTTTCGCGATCCATTACAAACGTTTAATCTCTCCATCTCAAATCAATTTTTTAATTTGTTACGAATTTTTCAATACATAATAAAACTCGATTCACCCCCCCCCCCTCTCGAGATTTTGAGGCCAAAACCAACAAATTTTTCTTTTTAATACACTTGATTGGTAAGTAAAATCAAAGAGTTGAAATCTGGAAAGTTATAAATCATTGAAAAGCAGTCGAGGGTTTTTGCAATAAATATTATTTTCATTAATGAAACCATTAGTCCCTCAATTGTATGTTCTTTAAAAACTGATCAATACCGGATTTCCAAAACTCATCAAAAGCCAGCGGAATATTGAAATGCGTAAAGTGAACCTTAATTGTAGATAATAAGTCATAAAGGTCTGAGACATAATAGGTACAAGTCCATTGGAAATAAAACACTCTGACAATACCTCACCAAAAGCAATATTTACAATATGTATAACTCAAAAGAAAAGGGTATCATCAGAGCTGGTCACTGGTCCACTGCAGCTACTCCATAGTCAGAGATCACCGGTTTCGTCCCACCAAAAGCTGTACAACTGTTTCGAATTATGGATTACTTCCATCATGCACACCCCTAAAGGTCATCCCTCCTCCCCGGACTTCTGGGATTGTACTCAGCCAACACGTTTTCGCTCTCATGCCCTACAGAATCTTCCTCATTCTCGTCAGGCTAAGTCGCGACCCTATAACTAGGTAAAGGGTTAGGAGTACGTACGACTCTTGTCGGCTCAGTCGGATTAGAATGGGGAGTTTCCGATGGAAAAACTCTGGTAGCAGAAGAATGGGAGCGATTAGTAGTACGAAATCGACGACCATGGAATCGACGAGTTGGTTGAGTAGGAGGTGGTCCAACTAAGTGTAAAGCGGGGGTATGTGCATAACGTAAATAATCGGAATACGAAACCTACGAGGACGAAAGCGAACTACGGGATTAGGATGGTAGAGAGTGATCTCTACTTCACCCTCAAAAACAGCCCGGTGATCCTGATACTCCCAAACACCATCAAGGAGCGGACGAATCTCGATGCAAAGCAGGTATCTGGCCATCACCTAAAAGGGCAGGAGAGTAAGCCTAACACAGTCGCATTACCGAATAAGCCTAAGCCCTAACATTCACAGCCAGATAAACAGCAGCAACAACCAGTGCAATAATGCATATACATATAAGTAAACATTAGTTTAGTTGTTATCTTTCAAGATAAGTGGCATGATGCATGTACATGTTTCTTCAACTCCGAGGCCTCGATGTCCACCGGGTCCAGATCTGAGGAATGGTGCGTTCAAGATCGCGGCACGGCTTACGGCACGTCTGCCAGTGTCGAAAGGCACGTCTTACAGTGTTTCCACCTGCGTAAAAGGCACGACTTACAGTGTTTCCACCTGTGTAAAAGGCACGACTTACAGTGTTTCCACCTGCGTAAAAGGCACGACTTACAGTGTTTCCACCTGTGTAATAGGCACGACTTACAGTGTTTCCACCTGCGTAAAAGGCACGACTTACGGTGTGTCCACCAGCGTCGAAAGGCACGGCTTACGGTGAGCCCTGTGCATGCTTTCATAAAATATCAAGTTCAGTTACATAAACAGTTCACAGGTTCACCTACATCGAAAAGGCACGACTTACGGTGTTTCCACCTGCGTAGGTGTTCCTCAGATTGGGACTGGTCTGATAACCTAGCTCATGTCACGTATGTTATCAATGCAACTCTTGCAATCCTAGGTTATCATGCACATGTTCAAGTTCCAAGTTTATTATTAGTCCAACTATGTCATGATCATTCGACATCAGTTCAGCATGGATACATACATATTCATATTAGCTCATCATATAATCATAAGCATTCAACATGTATCCATAAGTATCTAAGTATGCAGATAACATAGCAGAGTCATACGAGTTCTAGGTCAAGCTTATGTCTGAGTATCCGGACAAAGTCCCATCATTTCCCTGACCTAAGTACGCCTTAAGTAACTAGAACTTGGGTTAAGTAAGTCTTAATTACTTAAGACTTTGGTCAAGTAAGTCCTAATCACTTAAGACTAGGTTTAACTGAACTTTAGCTGACTAATCAAGGATTAAGTCCACTAATTCATGGATTAGGTCTCACTAATCATGGATTAAGTCTAGCTTAGTTGACTAATCTCGGATTAAGTCTGACTAATCATGGATTAAGTCAGACTAATCATGGATTAGTTGACTAATCAGGGGATTTAGTTCACTAATCTAGGATTAAGTCCCACTAATCTTGGATTAGTTGACTAACCATGGGATTAAGTTCACTAGTCTAGGATTAAGTCCAACTAATCTTGGATTAGTTGACTAACCATGGGATTAATTTCACTAGTCTAGGATTAAGTCCAACTAATCTTGGATTAGTTGACTAATCATGGGATTAAGTTCACTAGTCTAGGATTAAGTCCAACTAATCTTGGATTAGTTGACTATTCATGGGATTAAGTTCACTAGTCTAGGATTAAATCCAACTAATCTTGGATTAGTTGACTAATCATGGGATTAAGTTCACTAGTCTAGGATCAAGTCCAACTAATCTTGGATTATTTGACTAATCATGGGATTAAGTCCACTAGTCTAGGATCAAGTCCAACTAATCATGGATTAGTTGACTAATCATGGGATTAAGTCCACTAGTCTAGGATCAAGTCCAACTAATCTTGGATTAGTTGACTAATCATGGGATTAAGCAAAACTTTATTAGGTTCAAGTACTATTTAGTTATCTAAGACTAGGTTTAATTGGTACTTAGTTGACTAAACCATTTTAGTTACTAAGTTAACTCCCTTAACCGAGATTTAGTAATCCAAAACCATTTTGATCAACACTTTAATTACCTTATCTAATTCTCAGTTAAGGCCTAGTTAACTAAAATCCATTTAGTCAACACTTAAGCCTAGTTCATCGAAGGGTCTAAACATTCAATTAACCAACATAACCTATGTAATTACTCATCAACGCTAAACATATTCATAAAATTCAGCATAGAACATTTAACAATCACATGTCAAGATTCATCACAAATTGGCCTCCAAGCCAAAACAAAATCTAACTAGTGCCTTTGAGTCTCATGGTGACTCAACCTAATTTCTAAGCTTCAAGACTTATTCTAGCAAAAGTGTAAGCTTCTCTCACATACCTTAGAAGAAAACTATGGAGACTTTGAGCTTTTGGACCCTTTCTCTCCAAACCGTGGACACTCTCCCTCCTATGACACTTGAAACTTGATCTCAAGCTTCTAAAACTCTAAGGCTCAACTTGATCCACCAAGCTAAAGATCTTAAGGCTTTGTTTGGTGTTTGGCCGTGAGCTTCTCAAAAGGAGAAGGGGTTGGATTTGATCTTTCTAAGCCTTAATCACTCATGCATGTTGTATATACATGATCTAGACTTAGGACATGTAAAGATTTCTTGGTTTTAATGGTAAAATGATTTAGGATGATGGTGTTTGTGGGTGTTGGCCGTGTGGTTCTCAAGGGAAGAAGATAAAGATGATGGTGATGGTGCTAAGAAGAAAAGGAAGCAAAAGTGATGATCATCAACACATGGTCTCTTATATAAGGGCTTATGGTCAAATGGTGAAGTGATAAGGTGAGTAAGTGGTGAGATTTGGTGTGGACACCTCACACTTCATGCAAGGAAATGAAATATGGTGTTGCCACCTCCTTCTTGTGCATCATGCATGAAATGTGAGTTTGACACTTCACTTCTTCATGCAAACTCACAAGCTCACCACACACACACTCACACTTCCTTACTCACTCACGGCTACATACACACACACACACATGGCCCAACACTCATGTGCACACATTCATGGCCCAACATCACTCACAAGGCCCATTTGGTTAACTTAGGCTTAATCTAGTTCACTTAACTCTTAAGCCATACATTAACCAAGATAATCTAACTTTTTAACTAAACTATTAGTCATCTAAACCTAATCAACTTAAAACTACACAAGGCTAAACTTAATAAATTAGGTTTAAGCTAACCCTAATCACTATTAGTTAACTAAACAAGATTAAGCTCTAACACATCAAGCTAAGGCAAAACATTCATATAGCAAAGCATAAGCTATTCAATACATTATTCGGGAACTAAAGTTCAGGGATGTTACATGCCCCAATCCCTCGTCTTTAAAATTCCTCGTATTAAATAGAACATGTTTACATTATTAACTTTCATCAAGAAAATCTTCTCTTAACTCAAACACATTTCATTCCTCGTCAGAAGACTTAAAATATAATTGTTTTCTTCAAAACGATTCTAATATTTTCTAGTACTTTAAGTACTTCAAAACCATTTGAAAACATCAAATAAAGTAATTTGAATCAATTGATTTGGTTGCTGGTCCATCTTGGACAGCACCTTAATCATGTCCGAAAACACCAAAAAATTCACCGTTTTCAATCCGACTTTTTCTTAAATCAAATTCCACTTGAAAACCATACTTCAAATCACTTGAACACATTTTTAAAACTAAGAAACAAGTCCAAACGATTCTGGACAGCAAAGGATTGTTTCACAAAATCACTTTAATAAAAATCCGAGAAGATCGTAAAAGTACTTTTGTTTCCAAACATTCCTTAATACCAAACCACACTTTGTTACTTTAAAATTCAAGCTTTAATACTAAAAATAAAACCAGGACAGCCACCAAACATAACCAACACTTCCAAATAAAGCAAATCCAATAAACTCAAAGTCGATTAATTTTCAAAGCTAGTTACATACTCAAACATTTTCAAATCATCAACTAATACACCAACGACAAACGACACTTTAATAAATCAATTCACATAGTCACATAACATATATTCTTTCATGATCTAAATCAATTAAGCATACTTACTTATATGCATGCAAAACCGAATATAATCAGAGAATTAAGCCAAACATATAAACTTTATACACTCCAAACAACTAAATCATGTTCAAGCATCAACTTGCATCTTTAGATTTATAAAACAAAGTTTCCTTAACGCCT
The DNA here is from genome assembly GCA_037953625.1 of Crotalaria pallida. NCBI lineage: Eukaryota > Viridiplantae > Streptophyta > Magnoliopsida > Fabales > Fabaceae > Crotalaria > Crotalaria pallida. The sequence goes on from CM075653.1 coordinate 35,858,178, forward strand.
TTATCATTTATGGCCGAAAATATGCACATATCAAAACACAGATTTGTTCACATCAAAGACACAAGATCATGAAATTATTTCTTCCTCTTTTGATCCTAAAACCGTGAGCTTTCACTTAGAAAGTTAACAAACTTTAATTTATTTCCTTATCTTAAATCAACATATTAATTCAAAAGCCACATCAAAGTCTTATTTTTCAAGCCTTAGAAATTTTATGCATGCATTCAAAGTCCTTAGATTAAACAAATATTAACATGCATACACATAAAATGAGAATCAAGTATAGATTCCTTTATCTTTTAACCAAAACCGAATAGAAAATAAATAACCACAACACCATTTCCAACAATTTAACTTAGCATTAACCCATAAACATACTCATTACTTCATGTCACTTCATGAAAAGAATCCTAACCTAGTTAGCATGCATTGGCCGAATATCCATCATGACAAAGACAAGGTTTTCGGTTCACTTTTCAACATGCAAAGATCAAGGTTCATGGATCAAATCATGCACTTTCTTACACAAAATTTTAAAAACATCATTTCCTTTTTAAAGTACTAAACCAATTCATCATCATAACTTAAGCAAGGTTTTTAACTTCAAATCTTATGCATGCACTTTAAAGTTCTTAAATCAAGTAAAGATTTACATGCATATGCCTTTTTCATGAAAAACAAAACACGATCTCTTAGTTATAGGCTTAAACCGAATCAATGTCATTAGAAATCAAGATTTAACTTCAAATCTTTAACATGCAAGAACACAACGCATAGATCAAGCTTTCTTTGAACCAAAAATCATTTTCAAAAGTTTTTTTTCCTTGGTTCTTTGCAAAACCGTGACATGCACTAAGAAAAGATCAAAGCTTTTTGTTCAAAAACAACATGCACTACTTCAAGGTCAAAACTTTTCATAGATTAAGACAAAATCAAAGCTTTTTTCAAAGATCAAATCAAAAATCAAGACATGCAAAGTTCAAGATCTTAACTTTTTTACTTATTAAACATAGATCATCATCAAATCAACATGCAAGACCAAAGACCTCAACTTTATCATCAATCAAGCTTAGATCATGCATTTATTCATCAAATAATCTCATGAGTGCATCATAAATCACTATTTAAGCAAGAAAATTTAACATGCAAAGAAGATTTACAAAAATCTCAACAAATCTTTAGATCTTTAAGAGTTAGTTTAAAAAGCATCAAGATCCATCATGAAAACCTTAACCGAATCATCAAGTCCATGGTTTAGTTTATTACAAATTCCTTTTAGTTTCAAAAATCCATGATCATGCACAACAACACATGCATTCATCATCAAGACCATGAAAAACCAACATGCAAAGAAAGAAAAAAAGAAAGATCACAAGATCAAAGAAAAACCTAAACTATTACAACTCCTTCACGATTTTTTGAACCACCCACCTAAAGAAGAGTTGATCTTCTAGCCTTCTAGTTCTTGGATCTTCAAAGAAACCCCAAGATCAAGCTCCCAATCTTCTTCTTCTTCTTCTTTCTCCCACGGCCTCTCTCTCTCTCTCTTTCTTTTTCTAAGAGCTTAATGGACTCTTAGAATGATTGTGTTTGGAAATGAAGGGAAATGAAAGGAAAAATGAGTGAAATGAACTAAGGGCCAAGGTTTATATAGGCAAACCGTGAGCTTACCCTTTTGCCCTTGATGAATTCGGTTCTATTGTGTCAAAGGGAGGGGCAATTTTGGCACTTCAACAAGTTGCATGGGTGGATTTTATCAAGGGGAAAATAAGGAGTAATTTAAGGCTTTAGGTTTAATCACTCACCATTTTATTTCCTACTTCACATTTCCTAATTTATTTTCCATGGTTTAGATTTTTCTTTCAATTTTTTTTTAACCTAGAAGAAAATAAATCTTCCTACTCTCTCTTCATGCATGCTTGCCACCTATACACATTTATACACAAATCTGAATTTCCCTTTTTCTAATCACACACACATCATGCAAATACTAGAATGCTATGCCACCTTAATGGAATGCAAGGAATTCATACACCACACAAACATTCACATACAATTCACATCAAATACTCATTTTATTTCAAACTCATTTTATAAAATCACATAAAATAACTTTCCCTTTATAACAAGGCAATCACTCCCAATAGTGAATAAAAATTCTAAAATACACACTTTAGATAAAACAATTAGCTGAACTATTTGGCTATAAATACAGCCCTCATTTCATTTTCTAAAATCATATTTTCATATATAAAAGAGATCCTCAAAAGGAAAAGTTCATTGGAGATTAAAAACTATTTTTACCACTTTATCCTTTAGAAATTCGTCCTTTAATTAGCTGGAAATAAATTTTTGAAAATCAACCCAGAAAAATACAAAAGTTACATTTTTGAAATCTATATTTCAATACGATCGTTTTCATATAAAGATCATAAAATTCGGAGTTACGGTTGAAAAGATATGAATTTTCAAAGTTAGTCAATCTATTAAAATTTCACAAGGAATTCCAATTCTTAAAGAAATCTCAAATAATGAAATCTTTGGTTGTATATCCATGAAAACACTCATCTTCACATCCATACACTTATTATTGATAAAATATATTTCAAAAATTCATTTAAAACAGACGAGGAATTTGCGGGTCGTCACAGATTTGACATATGGCAGAAATTTGTTCACAAAATCGGTCTGGAAAGAATAACACAAAAAATTAATAAGGTAGGTCATATGCGGCATTTAGAACTCATTTTTTCATGTAAAAACTAAATAAAAGAACATATTTGAATCGTTATTTTCATGGTTATACCACGTAACGGATGGTATCAACCCTATATTGAACATGTGATTCCTCCTTGAATGTATCAAACCAGAAAACTTTTTTATCCACAAAGGATATCACCATCAAATACCTGTGTGCCTTTCTTTCAAAAACTGGAATGTAAATCTACACAACGCAAATTATAATCATTGTTATATGACAAGTGTAATTCAAAACATTAACGTATCATTGTTATAATTAACTAGGTAAACACAAATGAAAATCAAAACCGTACGAGCTTCAGACTATCACTACGAGGCATCCAATCGGGGGCATATTTCTCAAACATGTCTTCCACTGTTAGTCCAATAAGAATATTTTCCTGCATGTTCGTTATGCATTGTATTATTAGGATGTGTATTTGTCATTGCCCCATAGGTGTTAATCAACATATTGATACTCACAGGTACAGTATGAGGCCAGACCCACAGTGTTACACCCTCAATATAGAATTGGTTCCAAGCTAAGTTACTTTCTTACACATAAGCTTCACTATCTGCTTAATATAAATACATATATCAACGATAAACAATCCACCACAATCAATTCAACAATGGAATTTCATTGTAGAACAGCTAAATTACTAGGGGAATACCTCTTCAGGAATAACGACCAGGACATAGGTATTGCATGTACTAACGGGTGACCTTAGCATCATCAAATTTGAAGAGAATTTCCCTGACATAAAACAAGTCCATAAATGTTACACTTTTATCTTTAAACTTAACTATTTAAGGTAAATAATTTCATGAAATTTTTATTGTATTATTACTTTTGTGTAGCATTTTCACGAAAAATGTATATGGCCAAATTCTCCTGCCTTTTAGTCAAACCCATTTCTGGAGTCACTTTGAAAGTTACTTTCATTTCCTATGAAATTGTAGTAAATTTAATCAGTCAGTCCACATGTAAGAAATATTATAGTGTTATAACTGTACCACTTACTAGGGGAAGTATGATAGGTTGGTTCCCAGGGTCGACCACGATAGGGGACAATGCTTGGCTTGTTGTGACTCTCTTGGGTAAGGCTCTATCAAAGTTAGGACTCCCCCATGGTATTGGCCTCGTTGGAATTGCATTACACTTACTGTTGTTAAATGGTTTGTTTGGAGATTGAGAAATTAAAAGCATCCTAGAAACCCCACTAACGCTTGGGGTTGGAGAGTGCAATCCCTGAAAAATTATGATTATTTTTAAATTTTTCTGTGTTACTATTTCAATATCCTTCATGTCCATTTCGTTTCTATTTCATTATCAAATGATTTAGAAGAATAATCAAGGAACATATGAGGGTATAATGTGATCACACGTGTCTACCTTTGCAAATCGTAAATTTTTCCTCTTTGTTTTTTTGTTCTTTTTCGAATTTGGGTGGGTCTCCCTGAAATCATCCTCATCTGTGACATCTGGAGAAGGAACATTCTCCTCACTTGAGTTGGCTTTTTTGTATTCAATTTCAAACATTGTGAGAACCTCATCCACATGCTTCACCCATATCTTAATCTCATTGTTACTCTCTTATACACCCCTAATATGAAGCTCTAATCGCTAAAACATAAAAAATTTAAAAAGACCACATTAAAAAAAAGGACATACGTGGTGGCTGAGTAAGATGTATTCAACAAATATTATTTGGATTTTTTTGGAAAGTCATATTTCAAAATTACCACTATTACAACTTACATCCAAATTAGTTCTCATAGCCTCAAATGATTGTGACTATTGCCTCATGAACTTCATTACTTCCTCCAAGATCGTCTGATTGTTGTTCATGGTTATGGTCCTGTAAGTTGGCGAGGAAAATAAATACATATTAAAATGGTGGTACCAATGAACTAGAATTAATGTTCCCACGTTTCACATTGATTATGTTTGCATTGTCAACAAAACTGCACCTGCTTGTGGACGGTTGAAAGGCTACTTGGCTTTTTTTTTTGCATAAATGATAGGAAACTTGGTGCATTGATATTGTAGTTTCTTCAACCCTTCCAACGTGTGGGGTAAATAAGGTTCTACCTACCTCGGGAAGGAACACTGGAAGGAAATATTTCACATTAGGGTTTCCACATTTTGGCCACCTTATCCATTGTCTAATTCTCATTGGTTCATCACCACTGTCTTAGAAAATAAATAATACTTTCTCTGTACTATGCTACGTTATACCTGACAAAGCTACCAGAAGAAAAGACATTTTCCAAACCCATTGCCATACTGTGATGTGATATATATTTGAATTTATTTTTTCTCCCATCAACACTTGCCCTTATTGTTATTGTTAAGCTTAATGTACATTTCATTTTTATCTTTTATCATATTATTAAAATTCACTTTGGTTGTTAATGATATTTTTTATTTATTTTGGGCATTTTTTTATCAAAAAAATTTAATTCGGCCCTTCTATCATATGAGTGTTAGTTCTATTTAAATATTCACAATGTAATCGATATAGATAAAAATAATAACATACTAAATATATCAATAAAGATGGTATTAGAAGCTATAGGCACTGTTCGGCAACACAAGTAAGGAGTTTTTTAGTTAGTTAATAGCTTTTAGATCTAGTCAATAAGCTACTGGCCCTGTTCGATGAACACAAATTAGAAGGAGCTTGTAGCTTTTAAAAAAGGAGCTCGTAACTTTTGAAAGCTAGCTTTTAGAAAACTACTTGAAGTAGTTTTCAAGAAACTAAACTAGCTTTCAATAATTCATATATCAATTATACCCTCAAACATTTTAAAATTATTTATTTTTCTGGTTTATTTTATTAGTATTATTTATATTGCATACGTACTATAATTTAATAATAAAACGAGTAATATTGCATATGGAATCAATTAATCAAGTAATATTGCATATGTTTTCTATTACTATGTTGTACTATTATTAAATTATCAAGTAATTTTTATTATTTAGAGTTTTGTGAGCAAATTAAAATATACTAATGATAATTTAATGATAATTTAACAAATAGCGCAAATTTTTACTAAAATTCTTAGTTCCAAATTGTGGTGTTACATCACATACCTAACGAGGATGCAAAAGCGTGTGTTCTGGAATATCAAGAAGGGTGGGATCGGTTATTGCCGCTTGTGGAATTCACCTACAATAATAGTTATCACGCAAGCATCGGTATGGCCCCGTACGAAGCCCTCTATGGAAGGAAGTGTAGAACCCCGCTATGTTGGTTCCAAGTGGGGGAGAAGGCTCTCATCGGACCTGAATTAGTTCAAGAAACGACTGAAAATGTAAGGACTATCCAAGAGAAGATGAAGATCGCTCAAAGTCGCCAGAAGAGCTATGCCGACCAACGAAGATCCAAGCTCGAATTTCAAGAAGGAGATCATGTATTCCTGCGGGTTGTGCCAACGACTGGAATTGGAAGGGTAATGAAGCCAAGGAAGCTATCTCCTAAGTTCATCGGCCCTTATCAGATTTTGAAACGAGTAGGCCCTGTCGCGTATCAGATCGCCCTACCCCCATTTTTGTCCAACCTGCACAATGTTTTCCATGTCTCTCAGCTTCGCAAATTTATCCAAGATCCATCTTCGATTGTGCAATTGCAACAAGATTTGATACCGCTGAAAGAAAATCTCACGTTTGATCTTGGACCCGTGAGAATAGAGGATAGAAGGATTAAGAAGCTGCGAGGGAAAAAGATTCCGTTAGTACGAGTTCTCTGGGGGCAAGGTGGAGTGTCTGGCTCCACATGGGAATTAGAGTCTAAGATGAGGGATGAATATCCACATCTATTTTTGTAAATCGGAATTTCGGGGACGAAATTCTATGTAAGTGGGGGAGGATGTAAGGTCCTGTATTTTTATAAACAAAATAAATAAATGTGTTGAATAAAATAATGATTTTTCTGAAATTAAGATATTTTACTCGAGTATTGTAGAGGGTACTCAAGTATAATCACTATCTGTTTGAAAATTTGAATTTTGAGCCAAAAGACTCGAGTATGTCAGAAAAGACTCGAGTGTTCTTGAGTTTTTGAAATATACTCGAGTCGAAAGAAAAAGACTCGAGTAAATCGAGCAGTCTGGCTAAATGTATAAGTTGGTTTTATAATTAATTTCGCACCAAAACGCGGTTTCTTGACGTGACAAGCATAGAGCTGAACCTTACTTCGAGTTGAAGTACTCTTAGACTATAAATTGATGCTTGGGTGAAGCATCAACACCTCTGAAGTTCCAAAACCCGAATTTGGCCAGAAATTTCCCTGTTTTACAGAGTTCACTTTGATCCCTTTGTTCTCTCTCAATCCTCACCCATTTTCCTTGAAACCTAAACACAAACTGAAGTTCTGATTCCATTCTTGAATTAGAACTCGAAATCACTTCAAATAGCCTTCTGAAGATCAGGTTCTAGGCCTACAAAGTTGGAGGTTCAAAACTGAGAAAAACAGAGTAACATTCAGTCTCATGTATTCATCTTCATTGAAATCGTTTGGTAAATTCATGGATTCTTTTCGTGTCAAACTTGTTTCTGATTAAAGTTAGTATATCCTAGTTTCTGAAACTAACTTGTTTCATTCTTTTCATGCCAAATCCGTGGTGAAATCTGTGGCCAAAGTCAGCCTGTTCAACTCTTTTTCACCAAGTCCAGAATTTGGATTTTTGATCCAACCGATTTCTCTGTCGTTTTACTTGTTGATTAGCTTCTCTAAGGTAAGGGAGGAGTTATCTAAATACTAGAATGAGTTATTTCAAGCTGGAAATGTAGGAACCTCATATGGTTCATCAAGGGGTGAAGTTTGAATTGGGAATATGACATAGAGGTCATAAACCCAAGTTTTTATAAACCAAACATGTCTAAATGGACCTAATGATGCTCACTGGATCAATTTTCGAAGTTAAAAACAAAAGGAAATGAAAATCATATGTGAAATGGTTATTTGCTAAGTTTATGTTGATTTTGTGATTTATTGCATTTGATGTTGTTTCAATATTGATTACATGTTCTAACATGTTTATTTTATGTATCTAAGTTACTGTTTTGCATAAAAGTGGAAAGGAAAGGCTCTGAACTCGAATTGGCATTATAAAGTGCAGAAACTGGTGCTGCTGCTGCTAAAACACTCGAGTAATTGAAGAAAGACTCGAGTATTCTGGAAAATGGGAAGAACACTCGAGTATGTCTTGAAGGACTCGAGTAATTTTACATGAACACTCGAGTATGTGAAGAACTACTCGAGTAATTTAAAATAATTTTCAGAAAATCTTTACTTCTTTATGAAGTAATTAAAGATTAACTCGTCTAAACTCCTATATGCTTAAATTTTAATTTCTGCTCTTAATATCTATAGATTTAATCCCATTGGTTGATTTTATCCTGGATGAGTCCTACTGGAATTTTATTCAGTGGTTGACATATTCGGACAGGATGTCCCAATGGAGGTGCGTACACCCATTTGGTTAATTTTATTCCCACGTCCCAGTGGAAGTTTTTACCCACTTGGTTGATATTTTGGGAGTCCTAGATGGGGTCGTTGCACAAATTAATGACAACGTAATTAAATTCCTATTGTATAAAACCATCACAAAGTGGCTGGGCCGCTGATGGAATTTTTGGAAAGCACAAGCACCAGTTAATGCAAAAATGAAAAGATGGTTATAAGCAAGAAGGATTATGAATTTTGGGTCTCTATATTGGAGGCATGATATTCAAAGATATGAATTAAAAGAGAAAAAGACAATGAACAATTATGTGACATTGACATGCATGGAGATGCTCCGATTTTGATTGTGGAATCTGGTATAGGTAGAAGTATTCCGCAGCCCTGAGATAGCTGTGATGCCATAGCACGAAGATGCTGTGATGATTTGGATTCCGTAACATGAAAATGTTATGATGGCCAAATTCCCAATCAAATCGTGACGCCTGGGTTGTGAATACGCTCCGGTTTGATGAACCATAGGATTATGAATATCCCGAGCCTGAGATACTCGGATGCCGAACCGCGTAGCATGAATGGAGAGTAGGCATGCATCACGAAACTAAATGAAATATTATAAAAGACAGTTTGAGCATATACATATGCATTTATTATTGCTATCTGGAAACTTGTGCTTGTTATTTCTAGCCTCTGTTATGCTCATTTGTTATTGTGTTTAGCTATGACTCACTCCTAATCCCTTGTTGTAGGTCATGGCCAGGAATATGTTTTGCGTGGAGATGAGGCCGCTCCCTAATGGGGAGTGGAACTTCGAGGATCATCGGGCCATCTATGAGGGAGACGTGGAAGTTATTTTCCGTCACCCGAACCCATGGTCCCGAATGCGTCCGCGTAGGACGAGAATCCCAATGATGTACATTATGCACATTCCGCCCAATTTTGTGTTTCGGCATGGAACACCACCACCACCGCCAAGACGTTTTCCGAGACGCACCCTCCCACCAAGTCCATCACCCTCTGAAGAAAGAATTATTTTGGAGGTTCCTGCTCCCTCTCGTCCTTCCACTAGAGCCCGATCTCGGACTCCGGTATATGTGCCATCTGAACCGGCACATGAAGAGGAGGAGGAGGAGGAGGATCCGATAGAGGATGAGGATCCGGTGGAGGATGCTGACCCGGTGGCTGATGATGATTTCATGGACAACTCAACCGGTAGTCAGTGGGGAACTGATGATTGAGTTGAGTTGGGATGTTGGAGTGTGGATAGTGCTACTCATCAGGTTTCTCTTATCTATTTGATATTTTGAGTTCCGAACCAGTTGCTCAAGGTTATTATAAATTTTGTTGTAAGATATGTAATATAATGTAATGACCTAGAGTACTTAAGTTAAACCTAGTGGTGATAGTTTTAATGTAATGGAAATGTACTTTCCTTTTTATGAAATATAATATGAATAGTTTCTTTCATGATAATTATAATTTCCGCAAAGACTCGATAATGGATGATGACTGACTTTTAGTTTTTTAAAAAAAAAAAAATGGTCGAATTTTCTAAGAATGAATGTTAAGTTTTGGAATAAAAGTTGGGTCGTCACATTTAGTGGTATCAGAGCAATGGTTCAACTCTCGGCCTTGGAGTGTGGCCTTACACACTAACCATTGCATACTCTAGAATCATGTTTGCATTTTGAGATATAGAATAGCAGAATCTAATTAAGTTTTCCCTTTTAGATTCTGTAGGATAGATGGCTGGACGTAATAACGCTAACATTGCTGAGGCTCTGACCCGTATAGCTGCGGTCCTGGAAAACTTGCAGCAAACCCGTCCTCCCAGCAATGTAACCCCTGTTGAATTTCAAGGACTAGATTCTTTCCGTAGATGTAAACCCCCTGGCTTCTCGGGTGGTCGTTGCCCTGAGCAAGCCCAGTTTTGGTTAGCTGAGATGAATAAGATTTTCCGAACGTTGACTCTCACGGAAGTTCAGAAGGTCACGTTCGCGGCCTACATGCTGAATGGGGAAGCTGCAACTTGGTGGGAGCAGACCCGCCAGTTCTTGGAGTATGATCATCGCGAGCTCTCTTGGGAAGTCTTCACGGAAAAATTCTTGGAGAGGTATTTCCCGGATGATGTTCGGATCCAAAAGGAGATGGAATTCTTAGACTTGAAGCAAAGCAGGCCGACAACCTTGTGCAAGGTAACCATTTCCTCAATGGCATGCCTTGTCGCTTTTTATTTGATTCCGGAGCAACGCATTCCTTCATCTCGGAGAAATGTGTCAAGCGTTTAAATTTGTCTGTCTCGGAGACCCCGTTTAAACTGAGTGTGTCTACCCCCACGAATGCTCATGTTGTTGCATCAAGAGCATGTGTCGGTTGTGTGGTTAGCATAAGAGATCAGATTTCTCGAATAAATCTGATTTGTTTGCCGTTGTCCAATATCGATGTCATTTTGGGCATGGATTGGATGGCATCCAACCATGTAGTAATCGACTGCAAGGTTCGAATGATCATCTTTCCTGGTGAGAAGTCGCCGGCCAAGCAACCTGGAGGTTATGTGTGCCTATTTTCAACCATCGCTGAAGAAAAGAAAGAGGAAGCAAAGATCGAAGATATTCCGGTTATTCGAGAGTTTCCCGAAGTGTTTCCCGATGAAGTGCCCGGTTTGCCGCCGCATCGAGAGATAGAATTCAGTATTGACCTAGTCCCCGGTACTGGCCCTATCTCTATCGCCCCTTATCGTATGGCTCCAGCAGAATTAGCTGAATTAAAGAAGCAAGTGGAGGACTTGTTAGAAAAGCAGTTCATCAGACCAAGTGTGTCGCCTTGGGGAGCGCCGGTTTTATTCGTGAAGAAGAAGGATGGATCAATGAGGATGTGCATTGATTATAGGCAACTCAACAAGGTTACCATCAAGAACAAGTATCTGTTGCCAAGAATCGACGATTTGATAGATCAAGTGAGTGGAGCATCGGTATTTTCAAAGATTGATCTGAGGTCAGGATATCATCAGATCAGAGTTAAGGAGGAAGATATACCGAAGACTGCTTTTCGGTCACGATATGGACACTACGAGTATGTAGTGATGCCATTTGGGTTGACCAACGCTCCAGCAATATTCATGGATTACATGAATAGAGTGTTCCGACCCTACCTGGATTCCTTCGTCGTGGTGTTTATCGATGATACTCTCATCTATTCGAAGAATCCGAAAGAGCACGCTAATCATTTGAAGATTATTTTGGAGACCTTGAAGGAAAAGAAATTATATGCTAAGCTGGCCAAGTGTGAATTTTGGCTTGAAAAAGTCAATTTCTTGGGTCATATAATTTCAAAGGATGGTGTGGCTGTGGACCCAGTCAAAGTAGAAGCAGTTTTGCAATGGGAAAGACCAAAGACGGTTACTGAAATAAGAAGTTTTCTAGGGTTAGCTGGATATTATCGGAAGTTTATCGAAGGTTTTTCCAAGTTGGCTCTTCCGTTGACTCGTTTGACCCGGAAAGAGCAACCTTTTGTCTGGGATGAGAAGTGTGAAGTTAATTTCCAGACGTTGAAGGACAAGTTAACATCATCTCCAGTGTTAACTTTGCCCGATCCTAGGAAAAGCTTCGATGTTTATTGTGATGCATCTCGACAAGGTTTGGGTTGTGTCTTGATGCAAGAAGGGAAAGTTGTTGCTTATGCATCTCGTCAGCTGAAGGTGCATGAAGGGAACTATCCTACTCACGACTTGGAATTGGCTGCCATTGTCTTTGCTTTGAAGATTTGGAGACATTACCTGTATGGTAATACGTTCCAAGTATTCAGCGACCATAAAAGTTTGAAGTGTCTCTTCGACCAAAAGGAACTGAATATGAGGCAACGTAGGTGGATGGAATTCCTGAAGGATTATGACTTCGAATTGCATTACCACCCCGGCAAAGCTAATGTTGTAGCCGACGCTCTCAGTAGGAAGATGTTGCACATGAGTACGATGATGATAAAGGAAGCTCAGCTAATTGAAGAATTCCGCAACTTGAATTTGGCAATTCAGTTCAAGCCGAGCTGTGTCAAGTTAGGAATGTTGCAAATCACAAATGAGTTTGAGGGTCAAGTTCGAAACCTTCAACAAGCGGACGAGGAGCTTCTAGAGAAGAAAAGATTAGGAATGGAAGGAGTAGAACCGGAATTCCAATTAGGATCTGATGGTATTTTGAGATTCCAGGATCGGATCTGCATCCCGGCAAATCAAGAATTAAGAAGAGTTGTATTAGAGGAAGCCCACAAGAGCAAGCTGAGTATGCATCCTGGATCAACGAAGATGTATCAAGACCTGAAGAGGATGTTTTGGTGGCCCGGACTAAAGAGGGATGTTGCGTCTTACGTAGCGTCTTGCCTTGTCTGCCAAAAGGCGAAGATCGAGCATAAGAAGCCTGGAGGAGAACTACAACCTTTAAGCATACCAGAATGGAAGTGGGATGGAATAGCTATGGATTTCGTAAGTGGTTTTCCAAGAACAAGAGAAAGCTTTGATGCAATTTGGGTTGTGGTTGATCGCTTAACGAAGTCTGCACATTTCATTCCCATCAACATGCAGTATCCGTTGGAGAAGCTTGCAAGATTGTACATTAAGGAGATTGTTAGATTGCACGGAATTCCCTCGAGTATTGTATCGGATCGTGATCCCCGTTTCGTGTCCCGGTTCTGGCAGAGTTTACATCAGGTATTGGGAACGCAGTTGAGGATGAGTTCCGCCTATCACCCTCAAACCGATGGTCAATCGGAAAGGACGATTCAATCCTTGGAAGACCTGCTTCGAGCGTGTGTTCTGGAATATCAAGAAGGGTGGGATCGGTTATTGCCGCTTGTGGAATTCACCTACAATAATAGTTATCACGCAAGCATCGGTATGGCCCCGTACGAAGCCCTCTATGGAAGGAAGTGTAGAACCCCGCTATGTTGGTTCCAAGTGGGGGAGAAGGCTCTCATCGGACCTGAATTAGTTCAAGAAACGACTGAAAAGGAAAGGACTATCCAAGAGAAGATGAAGATCGCTCAAAGTCGCCAGAAGAGCTATGCCGACCAACGAAGATCCAAGCTCGAATTTCAAGAAGGAGATCATGTATTCCTGCGGGTTGTGCCAACGACTGGAATTGGAAGGGTAATGAAGCCAAGGAAGCTATCTCCTAAGTTCATCGGCCCTTATCAGATTTTGAAACGAGTAGGCCCTGTCGCGTATCAGATCGCCCTACCCCCATTTTTGTCCAACCTGCACAATGTTTTCCATGTCTCTCAGCTTCGCAAATTTATCCAAGATCCATCTTCGATTGTGCAATTGCAACAAGATTTGATACCGCTGAAAGAAAATCTCACGTTTGATCTTGGACCCGTGAGAATAGAGGATAGAAGGATTAAGAAGCTGCGAGGGAAAAAGATTCCGTTAGTACGAGTTCTCTGGGGGCAAGGTGGAGTGTCTGGCTCCACATGGGAATTAGAGTCTAAGATGAGGGATGAATATCCACATCTATTTTTGTAAATCGGAATTTCGGGGACGAAATTCTATGTAAGTGGGGGAGGATGTAAGGTCCTGTATTTTTATAAACAAAATAAATAAATGTGTTGAATAAAATAATGATTTTTCTGAAATTAAGATATTTTACTCGAGTATTGTAGAGGGTACTCAAGTATAATCACTATCTGTTTGAAAATTTGAATTTTGAGCCAAAAGACTCGAGTATGTCAGAAAAGACTCGAGTGTTCTTGAGTTTTTGAAATATACTCGAGTCGAAAGAAAAAGACTCGAGTAAATCGAGCAGTCTGGCTAAATGTATAAGTTGGTTTTATAATTAATTTCGCACCAAAACGCGGTTTCTTGACGTGACAAGCATAGAGCTGAACCTTACTTCGAGTTGAAGTACTCTTAGACTATAAATTGATGCTTGGGTGAAGCATCAACACCTCTGAAGTTCCAAAACCCGAATTTGACCAGAAATTTCCCTGTTTTACAGAGTTCACTTTGATCCCTTTGTTCTCTCTCAATCCTCACCCATTTTCCTTGAAACCTAAACACAAACTGAAGTTCTGATTCCATTCTTGAATTAGAACTCGAAATCACTTCAAATAGCCTTCTGAAGATCAGGTTCTAGGCCTACAAAGTTGGAGGTTCAAAACTGAGAAAAACAGAGTAACATTCAGTCTCAAGTATTCATCTTCATTGAAATCGTTTGGTAAATTCATGGATTCTTTTCATGTCAAACTTGTTTCTGATTAAAGTTAGTATATCCTAGTTTCTGAAACTAACTTGTTTCATTCTTTTCATGCCAAATCCGTGGTGAAATCTGTGGCCAAAGTCAGCCTGTTCAACTCTTTTTCACCAAGTCCAGAATTTGGATTTTTGATCCAACCGATTTCTCTGTCGTTTTACTTGTTGATTAGCTTCTCTAAGGTAAGGGAGGAGTTATCTAAATACTAGAATGAGTTATTTCAAGCTGGAAATGTAGGAACCTCATATGGTTCATCAAGGGGTGAAGTTTGAATTGGGAATATGACATAGAGGTCATAAACCCAAGTTTTTATAAACCAAACATGTCTAAATGGACCTAATGATGCTCACTGGATCAATTTTCGAAGTTAAAAACAAAAGGAAATGAAAATCATATGTGAAATGGTTATTTGCTAAGTTTATGTTGATTTTGTGATTTATTGCATTTGATGTTGTTTCAATATTGATTACATGTTCTAACATGTTTATTTTATGTATCTAAGTTACTGTTTTGCATAAAAGTGGAAAGGAAAGGCTCTGAACTCGAATTGGCATTATAAAGTGCAGAAACTGGTGCTGCTGCTGCTAAAACACTCGAGTAATTGAAGAAAGACTCGAGTATTCTGGAAAATGGGAAGAACACTCGAGTATGTCTTGAAGGACTCGAGTAATTTTACATGAACACTCGAGTATGTGAAGAACTACTCGAGTAATTTAAAATAATTTTCAGAAAATCTTTACTTCTTTATGAAGTAATTAAAGATTAACTCGTCTAAACTCCTATATGCTTAAATTTTAATTTCTGCTCTTAATATCTATAGATTTAATCCCATTGGTTGATTTTATCCTGGATGAGTCCTACTGGAATTTTATTCAGTGGTTGACATATTCGGACAGGATGTCCCAATGGAGGTGCGTACACCCATTTGGTTAATTTTATTCCCACGTCCCAGTGGAAGTTTTTACCCACTTGGTTGATATTTTGGGAGTCCTAGATGGGGTCGTTGCACAAATTAATGACAACGTAATTAAATTCCTATTGTATAAAACCATCACAAAGTGGCTGGGCCGCTGATGGAATTTTTGGAAAGCACAAGCACCAGTTAATGCAAAAATGAAAAGATGGTTATAAGCAAGAAGGATTATGAATTTTGGGTCTCTATATTGGAGGCATGATATTCAAAGATATGAATTAAAAGAGAAAAAGACAATGAACAATTATGTGACATTGACATGCATGGAGATGCTCCGATTTTGATTGTGGAATCTGGTATAGGTAGAAGTATTCCGCAGCCCTGAGATAGCTGTGATGCCATAGCACGAAGATGCTGTGATGATTTGGATTCCGTAACATGAAAATGTTATGATGGCCAAATTCCCAATCAAATCGTGACGCCTGGGTTGTGAATACGCTCCGGTTTGATGAACCATAGGATTATGAATATCCCGAGCCTGAGATACTCGGATGCCGAACCGCGTAGCATGAATGGAGAGTAGGCATGCATCACGAAACTAAATGAAATATTATAAAAGACAGTTTGAGCATATACATATGCATTTATTATTGCTATCTGGAAACTTGTGCTTGTTATTTCTAGCCTCTGTTATGCTCATTTGTTATTGTGTTTAGCTATGACTCACTCCTAATCCCTTGTTGTAGGTCATGGCCAGGAATATGTTTTGCGTGGAGATGAGGCCGCTCCCTAATGGGGAGTGGAACTTCGAGGATCATCGGGCCATCTATGAGGGAGACGTGGAAGTTATTTTCCGTCACCCGAACCCATGGTCCCGAATGCGTCCGCGTAGGACGAGAATCCCAATGATGTACATTATGCACATTCCGCCCAATTTTGTGTTTCGGCATGGAACACCACCACCACCGCCAAGACGTTTTCCGAGACGCACCCTCCCACCAAGTCCATCACCCTCTGAAGAAAGAATTATTTTGGAGGTTCCTGCTCCCTCTCGTCCTTCCACTAGAGCCCGATCTCGGACTCCGGTATATGTGCCATCTGAACCGGCACATGAAGAGGAGGAGGAGGAGGAGGATCCGATAGAGGATGAGGATCCGGTGGAGGATGCTGACCCGGTGGCTGATGATGATTTCATGGACAACTCAACCGGTAGTCAGTGGGGAACTGATGATTGAGTTGAGTTGGGATGTTGGAGTGTGGATAGTGCTACTCATCAGGTTTCTCTTATCTATTTGATATTTTGAGTTCCGAACCAGTTGCTCAAGGTTATTATAAATTTTGTTGTAAGATATGTAATATAATGTAATGACCTAGAGTACTTAAGTTAAACCTAGTGGTGATAGTTTTAATGTAATGGAAATGTACTTTCCTTTTTATGAAATATAATATGAATAGTTTCTTTCATGATAATTATAATTTCCGCAAAGACTCGAAAATGGATGATGACTGACTTTTAGTTTTTTAAAAAAAAAAAAAAAATGGTCGAATTTTCTAAGAATGAATGTTAAGTTTTGGAATAAAAGTTGGGTCGTCACAGGCAACAAAGGAATCTTCCAAACATTTGTGGTAGAGGACAGAAATTAAGACTACTACTTTAGGATATCATAGTTTTAGTTTTGTATCTTATCTTAAGGTAATTAAGATATTATTGCTTTATCCAGAGCCAGTCTTAACAGTTTCAAGGGCTAGGCGAAACGCAAATGTGTGGTCCTATTTCATTGAAAAATTTGAATTATGTAAAACGTAAATTTTAAGGAAATTTTATTTTAAAAGTATGAAATATTATCTGTAACACCCCAAAATTTTAATCTCTGATTAATGAAAAGTTAATTATAAATTTTATTATAATTAATTATTTCTATTTTTAATCTTTGATTAAAAACTGTGATTATGTTATTAGTGGATGTATGAATTTATTTTTGTAAGTATATTTATGCATAAAATAAGCATTTTGCATATTAGTCCCTGAGTTGGGACCTAGAGGTAATTATAGGAAAGGTTTTGGAGGGAAGGTAAATAAAATTATTATTTTTCAAAAACTGGTCAAAACACTTGAGTGTTTCTGAAAATACTCGAGTATTCTGGACAGAGTTGCACGAGTTAGTGCGTTTGGTGAGTCACCACCAACGATTTCGTTGTGTTGACACGAAATCACCTAGCAACCACGTCTATGACCGTCGTGTCGATTTGCATGAACTCGTCCAATGTCTATAAAAGCCAATCAAACCCGAATTGAGAGGCATTTGGCCAATTTGTTGAAGGTTTGCATGTTCTAGGGTTTCTGAGTTCAATCCTTCGATTCTCCCTTTGTGTGTTGATTCGAGTAACAAACTATACACTAATACAAAGCTCACATCTCGAGCTTTGTATAGACACTAAATTCGTGAGCTGAGAGTGTGTGTGGAGAAAGAATTGAAGCTTGGAAGTTGGAGCTGTTTCTGTCAAACCATTCGCTGGAGCTTACTTGGAGCCTTGATTCTGATAAGCTCACGCACTCTCTGAGTCCCAAATTGATTTCTATAGTTAGTAGAGGTTGTGTAGAGTTTAGAAATACTAATTTCCCCAATTTCTATCTCTGTTTCCTATGTCAACCAATTCCATTTTGGACCTCCACTCAAACTGTCCTGCATGTGGTGCTTGAAGTGATTCTTGGTGTTGTGGAGCTATTCCTTTCAATTTCCCTATTGATTCACGTCTATAAGGTAAGGGGAAGTCTTTCTATTCACTAGATGGAGTTTAAATTTCATGATTTCAATTAGAGAGCCACCAAGAGGCTCTAAGGGCTTAGATTGAATAGGGAATATGGTTTGGAGACCAAATGATGCTCTATTGTTGTTTTGAGCAAGTTCCATATGATGCATGCAAGCTATTTTAAGCTCAAGTTCACAAGTTTATCGAGTATTTTGCAATTTGATATGTTAAGTTGTGAATTTGCATGTTTTATGCATAATCTCTTGATTCTCTGTCAAATCTGTTAATTGATGTGTTCTAAGTGTTTGAGCATGTTCAATACGTGTTATATGAACTCTGTTGATCATTGGATTGGACTAGAAATGGTTAGAATTGAAAATGGTATGTTAAAACCAAGTTTCCAGTCTGTTCTGCAAGAAAAAACTCGAGTACTTGGCTTGATACTCGAGTAAAATTTTGGTAAAGCAGTGTATTTTGTGTTAGAACACTCGAGTACCAGGCCCAGAACTCGAGTATCAACTGATGCACAGAACCATGTTCTGATAAACCACTCGAGTAATGCATGAGTCACTCGAGTATTCTTGATTTGATGAAGAACACTCGAGTACTCGTGAACTACTCGAGTAATTTTTAAGAATCTGAAATCTGGACTTGCTGAAAAATATGAACAACTCGAGTAGCCATGAATCACTCGAGTAATCTGGAAAAAAATGGAGAACCACTCGAATATTCTGAAGAACACTCGAGTAATTTTGCCCAGAATATTAAAAATACCATTTTTAATTCTGAATCATTGATTAATACTTAAATGACAATAATCCAAGTGATCTAAGACTTAAAGGAAATTGATTGATGATATGGTTATTTTCGTTTGGATGACGAGACGTTGCTCGGGTGGCACGTCGGGAATTATTAAAAAGAAAAACACCAATCAATTCCTTTAAGTTAAGATAATGCATTCATTCTAGAGTTTGGATGATAGATCGTTTATCATGTTTTGGTAACATGAGGAGGGCCTCTGGGAGTGCCAATTGACGGCTCGCTTGATGACACGTTATGGTTGACGACGTGGTCGGCATAGTGAGATGCTGATAATATGGTTATACCGTTTGGATGACGGGACGTTGCTCGGATGGCACGTTATAACTTTGCTCGGGTGGCATGGATTCCAAGCTTGTCGTGTACATTCTTGGTAAATGTACGAATGTTGTACACCTAGGAGTACAACATGTAACACCCCGATTTGACAAATTGAAAATATAATTTCTTTAATTAATATAGTGAAAATTTGGGCCAATTTTTTTTTTTATATCATAACATGGACATGAGAATCTCCAAGTTCCAAAATCTTTTATCAAAATAATTTGAAACATAAATTTGATTCTCATATCACACGTTATACTTCAAGTTCCAAACCGAGATGTTACGAAACATCTCACTTTGAAACTCGCTTTCACAAATCACATTTAATAGCCCATATCTTTTATGTTTAACCAGAAAACTTAATTTTGATTATCCAGCTTTGTAAAACATCTTTCGGGTGTACACGTGGATGCAGCTAATGATGTCTACGTACCTGGTAAGGGAGTACGATACTTGAACATAGACACTATGACAGTAGACCTCCGCCAACATAATACTCCTCCGAAGGGTCGAACCATAAATCATCGAGTCCTCGAGCCGAGCTTGACTTTCTTCTCCTTTGAGACTCCATCTCGATCTTGTCTTCGTGGGCCATCACTTGAAGCGTCGACTCCCAAGCTAATTTACTTCCTCTGTCACCTGTGGACATCATCACAGAAGTCCACAGGGAAGGGGGAAGACAGAGAGAGTAAGCATTCCGAACGACGTATCGTCGACGGTGTGGGTTTACGATAGGCAAAATATTAAGACAATACAAGTATACAACAATACACATTCATGGCACAACAATACAGCAGATAATTATGCAAGATGCATGAGGATGCAATGCAATCGTCGCATTGTCCAAACCTTTATCTTGCTCTTAAGGAAATCTCTTATTCAATTATCTCACAAAGTCGAATCTTTTTAACATCTTATCTTGCAAAGTCGAAATCTCTTTGTCCACATATCACGAGTCCAACACATCGGAAATTTAGGCTTTATGGTCTTGGGTTCAGGTCTACATCTCCTCGGGATCCATCCACCTAGTCGGAAGCAATCAGAAGTACAGGATCTCTAACCACACCGGCTCTTGGAGACAACAACCAAAATAAAATATAATATAAAATGCCCGGGAAAAAGTGTCATGACAAGGGGTGTCTACCTCCACCGTGTTCAAGTATCCCTCTTCTGATCCTGATTTAGTCAAGGGGATGTCAGTCATCCGTCTAGTGATCATGCAGTACTTCAGCTATGACACCAGACTACCTACCCAACCTCGGATGGTCAACCCAGGTCACTGTAGCTTTTTCCCGCCTAGACAGACTCCTCTTAGGCTTCTTGACGAGTCACCGTCATTGCCTTCCCCTATCCTAATCATCAAGTGATTACCACGCAGGTAAACACCGTATCTTCCTCTCCACTACTTCGGGTAAGGGTTTTAAGTCGTGGGGTTATACTCGTTCGTCCTAACGTCGACCCATCCTAAGTCATCTCCGTCATATAGCTCCAACCATATGCGGATTACTTCTGTGGGACTCAACTACTGTTGTCCGACGGGCTCCGACCCATCCTGAATCATTCTCAGCATATGGCTCCGACCATATGCAGGATATCCACAATCTCTCTGACGGGCTACAACCCATTCAGGATTACCATCGACATATAGCTACAACTATAGTCGGAATATCAATCATCACTCTGACGGGCTACGACCCACTCAGAATCACCATCGGCATATGGCTCCGACCATATGCGGGATATCCATTAATCATTGATAGATAGGCTCCGACCTATCTCAACTCGCTCTCAACATATGGCTACGACCATATGGAGGCTATCTCAACATATGGCTACGACCATATGGAAATCATCTCAACATATGGCTACGACCATATGGAAATATTCTCAACATATGGCTACGACCATATGGAAACACTCTTTGTAGAAATCCACAGTTGTTTCATCCACGTTCAAAGCATCGTCATCATAGTCACATCGTCAGCTCGATCCACGTACTCGGCGCATTAGCATCATCCGGTTCCGTAGCGCGTTCCACCCTTTAGAGTTTCGTTCTTATTCTTTTGGGGGGAATTTCTTATAGTTTTCTAATGTCTTTACTATTCTTATCTTATATCGCGGGATGATGCACTATGCTCATGCAATGACAATATAAGTAATACACCTCAACATAACAATTATGTCAATCAATCAATACCATGTAATGGTATAGGTCTGAGTCTTCATATACCACGATACAAACAAGGCACACAATTTATCGGGTATACTACTAGCTACGATAGACCTTTACTCCAACTTTGAGAGAGTACGGAGTGTCCTAATAGATCACCTAAATACCATGGTGTCTTAGGGAAGCTTCTCTCTCACCTCAACTCCAGCAAATACCTCGTCCGAAATCATTGCAGGTCCTCCCAACTGTCAGCTGCTCCAGCTTCCTGACTTATACGCACCTTGTACTAGATAGGAGATACTAACGTTACTAGTCTATCTTACTAATCGTCATACTCGGAAATCAAAACGTGTTTTTCGAAAACTCCTTTCACTTCTTGTCGGAAAGTCGTAAAACGTCAAGACTTTCTCAAAATCAAAATCCAACTTTCAATATACTTTAAACACTTTGTGTAACATCCCAAATTTAATTCTTAATGTAAATCATGTTTTGATAGTCTTAGGATAGAAGTAATTATGATTTAAGTTAGAAAATTGGCCAATTAGACATACAAATTCAAGTTTAGAACATAGGACTTTGGGGAATAAGAATAACAAGATTGGTAGCTTAGAATACAAATTCCACCGTTGGATGTGAAGAAGGATAGGTGAGGAAGCTTGTGTCAAAATTTGGGGAAGATCCAACGGGTAACGAAGAAGTTATGGCCTTCCAAAGTATGAATGCTGCAAAACTGAGCAGCTTAATCGATTAAGCTGCAGAGTAATCGATTAAGGTCAGAAAGTTTGAAAGTGCTTAATCGATTACTAATCGATTAAAAGCTGTACTGTGAGAAAAAAATAAAAGCAATTCACGCGTTCATTCATGGCAAAATTCGAACTCTCTCTCTCTAGGGCACAAAATCTCTCATTCTAAATCCATTAAACCTCAAGTGAATCACTCCAAAATCCATCATCAAGCCCCATCTTTGTCACTCCAAGTAAGTTTTCATGTTTTTAATTTCATTCCTCTCTCTTTGGTTTGAATTTTTTCTCTCCCTCTCTTCCCACCTCTTGGTGAAACACGAAATTCCTCTTGTTTTTATGTCATGATCTCTTCATCGTCCTCATTTCTATGGCTTAGGGAAGATCATCATCACTCTCCTCCTTTGATTGCCTTTGGAGCTCTTTGTTTTGGGTGCTAGAAGCTAGGGCTTGAGGTTCTCCCACTCTCTCCTTGATTGAGGTAAGGGGGTGTGTGTTACCTTGGTTTAGGGACTAGTTTTCTAGCTAGTGCATAGTGATTTGATAAGGTTATGTGTTTAGAGTTATATAGGAACCCAAGAATTAATACATATTGAAATTATTATGATATTGTCATAAATGAGCCCTAAGTGAAAATGTTCAATAAGATTGCAAGAATGTGAATAAATATTGATAGATATGACTTATGGATGATTAATTGTGATATATGAATGAATATGGATATGTGCTACTTGATGTATATGATTAATTAATTGTTTGTATTATGTTAGTAATGTTTGGTTGATATGCTGAATTGAGTGGAATACAATGCTAAATGGAAAAGTATAATTTAAATGAATTAAAAAGGGATGGATGGTTGAATTGATCATTGGGACATTGGCACACTAGGTCGCCCCTGCTAGGTGTATCAAATGCCCCATTAGGGCTAAATGCCCCGTCAGGCCAAATGCCTCATTAGGTCCAAACGCCCCGTTAGGCGTCGATGTGCCCAAGTGATCAATTCAACGATAATTAAGAGTATGGAAAATGTGAAAAGGAATAAAGTAGATGAAAGTGAATATGTTATGAAATGTGTTAAGCAATGATAAAGATTGCATGTATTGTCCTAACGAGTGAAGCCTAATGGGTGATTAAAGTCCTGATGGGTGTATAAGTCCCTAATGGGTGTACAAATGTCCTAGCAGGAGCAACCAATTCCTAGTGGTACTAATATATGGAAATGAGAAATTGAATGGTGAAAAGATCATTGGATAATTGAATTATAATGGGACAAAGAGAAAGAAAATGAATATTGAAATTGCATGAATATGACATGGAATGATTGTATGAACTTACATGTGCTAAATGTCTAAGTGTGTATGACTTGGTGGGTTAGTATGTCTAATTAGAAACTGCTTCCTACTTCATGTGTAATGCTCACCCTCTTGCTATATTTTACAGGTACTGAGATTGAGCTTGCACAACCCCCGGCCGAGCAGGTGCACTCTCCCTTACAGGGAGAGTAGCTTATGAGAGTTTAGGGGATTTTTGGTGTAGTCCTGGGGTATATTGGAGATAGTATATGTGTCTATATGTTTTGTATATGTTATGAAAATTATCTTTGGGGTACCCAGGACTGCTTCTTTTGGAAAGGAAGTACATTATTTTGGGAAACATTCATAGTTCCACAACTTGTTTATTTACTGCGACCTCTGATGTAATTATGTGATGATGTGGATGGTTATTCCACTATTGATGTTTTGGCCCTGTTGGCCCTGGATGAAAGGAAAATATATATATATATATATATATATATATATATATGCATTGCACAGGTTCCAGGAAATCTAAACTTTGGTTTACTCAATAAACAAAGGAAACTCTGTCCGGTTTGACAGAGATTTTAGAAATCAAATAGTTTTAAAAAGAAATTTTCAAGCTACTATTTTATATTATGGGTACTTAAGGGTAATTATTACTAGGGTGTTACATTTTGGTATCAGAGCAGTTTCCCTCGGCCTTTGGAGTATGAACTCACTACTCCTATGGTTACTCACCGAGCGAGTAACCGATGTACTTAGTTTAGTGTCTAAGTCTAATTTGTAGGATGTTTGTAGTTTTATTTAGTTGTTTTATCATTGACTGATTGTCCCTCCATGACTCAACAGTATGGCAGGGAGACGGGCTGACAATGATAGGATTGCTGCAATCCTTGAAACTCTGGTTCAATTGCAGCAGAACCAAGCCCAAGCTCAGCAGGACCAAGCTGAGAATCAGGCCCAAAACATAGCAGTGGCTGCAGTAGTTGCAGCAGCAGCATTGCAACCTCCTCCTCCACCTCCGGTTGAGATTGACTGGATGGCCCGATTTCGGAAAAATGATCCACCAAGGTTTGAGGGCGGATGTAATCCTGATGGAGCTCAACTCTGGCTCCAAGAGGTAGAGAAGATACTCCGTTCCTTGCAACCACCTGCCGATCAGAAAGTTCGGTTGGCTGAGTTTATGTTGACAGGAGAAGCAGAGCATTGGTGGGAGCACCAAAGGAGGAATTTAGAGCCAGCTGGCCAAGCTATCACTTGGGATCTATTCAAGATCCGCTTCTTGGGAAAATATTTTCCGGAAGATGTGCGAAGGGAGTAGGACTTGTTGTTTCTGAAGCTTGAACAAGGGAGTATGAGCGTTGGTGAATATGCAGCGCAATTTGAAGATCTAATCCGATACTCCAGTGGCTACAAGGATGCAGAGGAGCGAGCAAAGTGTATCAAATTTGAGTCCGGTCTCCGGGAGAATATTCGACTTGCTTTCGAGTATCAGAATATTTCCGATCTCTCTCATCTCATCAACATGACAAGTACTTATGAGAAGGGACTCAAAAGGAAGGCGGAGGCAGATCGGAACAAAGCAGCCCAGAGATTAGTGGGGCCCCTCCGAGGCAAGGGTCCAGTGCAGAGGTCAGGACCATATGCTAAGGCAAAGACTGTAGTTACTGGGGGAGCAAGCCAACCAGCGATTGCTTATGATCCCATTCCCACTTGTCAACATTGTGGGAGGCGACATAGGGGAGTTTGTTGGAGTCTTGATCCCCGCAAGGGGGAAGGACTTTGCTTTCATTGTGGCCAACCGGGACACTTTGCTGCTAACTGTCCCAAGAGCCCCTTGAAGAAAGAAGTAAATGTGGCCAAAGTGCAGAAAACAGGAGCAAGTCAGCCACTTCAGAAGGCAAGGTGTACACCATGGATGGTGAAGAAGTGACTGATGATGATGAGCTCATTTGAGGTACATGTTATGTCAATGATGTTTCTTGTGGAGTTCTATTTGATTGTGGAGCAACACATTCATTTATTTTTGTTGATTGCATGGCGAAGCTAGGACTTTCTTGTGTAGAAATGCCTTATAAGCTTTCCGTTTCAACTCCTACAAATTCTTCTGTAATCACATCTCAAATGTGTCTGAATTGTTCTCTTCGAGTGTTTGATCGGGAGTTCAAAGTGAATCTGATCTGTTTGCCGTTGACTCGGTTAGACATTATTCTTGGCATGGATTGGATGTATCACCACCGTGTCTTAATTGACTGCCATCAAAAAGCGGTTATTTTCAGTGATTCTTCTTTAGCTGCTATGGAGGTAGATGAGGTGTCGGATGTAAGCCAGATTCCAATAGTTTGTGAATTTCCAAAAGTCTTTTCTGCTGAGATTCTCGGATTGCCTCCAAAAAGAGAGGTAGAGTTTAGTATTGATCTGAAGCCTGGTACTGGCCCAATCTCTATAGCACCGTATAGAATGGCACCTCCCGAATTAGAAGAATTGAAGAAGCAGTTAGAGGAGTTGTTGGCCAAGAAGTTGATTAGGCCAAGTGTATCACCTTGGGGTGCTCCAATTCTTTTTGTCAAGAAAAAGGATGGTAGCCTCCGTATGTGCACTGACAACAGGCAGTTGAATGCGGTGACCGTGAAAAATAAATATCCGCTCCCTCGCATTGATGATTTGTTTGATCAACTACGGGGTGCAGCAGTGTTTTCTAAAATTGATCTCCGATCTGGACACCATCAAATTCGTATCCGTGAGGAGGATATTCCTAAAACTGCATTCAGAACGCGGTATGGGCACTTTGAATATGTTGTGATGCCATTCGGATTAACAAACGCTCCTGCAATATTCATGGATTATATGAATAGAATCTTCATGCCTTATTTGGATTCTTTTGTAATAGTATTCATTGATGATATTCTCATCTATTCTAAGAGTCCAAGTGAGCATGAGGAGCATTTGAGGATGGTGCTGCAGGTCCTCAAAGAAAAGCAATTATATGCAAAGTTTTCCAAGTGTAGCTTTTGGTTGACCGAAGTTCACTTTTTGGGCCATGTTATTTCTGCACAGGGAGTTGCTGTAGATCCCTCCAAGGTGGAAGCAGTGCTAAAGTGGGAGAGACCCACTACCGTGACAGAAATCAGAAGCTTTCTGGGTTTGGCAGGGTATTATCGGAGATTCATTGAAGGGTTCTCCAAGCTGGCTCTTTCATTGACTATGCTTACTAGAAAAGATGTTCCTTATCAGTGGTCTCAGCAATGTGAAAACAGTTTCCAGGAATTGAAGAGAAGATTGACTAGCTCACCGGTTCTAGTTCTACCGGATCCGACCCAACCCTTTGATGTTTATTGTGATGCTTCAAAGCAAGGTTTGGGTTGTGTGCTCATGCAGCAAGGCAAAGTGATAGCATATGCATCCAGGCAGTTACGACAGCATGAGCAGAATTATCCAACTCATGACCTGGAGTTAGCAGCTGTGGTCTTTGCATTGAAAATTTGGAGACATTATTTGTATGGAACGAAGTTTGAAGTTTGAAGTTTTCAGTGATCACAAAAGTCTCCGCTATCTCTTTGATCAGAAAGACTTGAATATGAGACAGAGGAGATGGATGGAATTCCTGAAAGATTATGATTTCCATCTTCAGTACCATCCTGGTAAAGCTAATGTGGTAGCTGATGCACTGAGCCGCAAGACTCTACATGTTAGCAACCTGATGGTAAAAGAAATGCAACTGATTCAGGAGTTTAGTGATCTCAACTTGAACATGCAGGTGAAAGAGAAAAGCATTGTGCTGGAAATGTTGCAGGTTACAAATGAGCTGATGAGTTCCATCAAAGAGAGACAGGCCGATGATGAAGAGCTTCAGAAGCTCCTGGCTGAGTCTGAGGGTAAAGAAGAATCTGATTTCATCAAGGGTGCAGATGGAATTATTCGGTTTAGGGGCCGAATATGTGTTCCTATGGATTTCGAGGTTCGAAGAGACATATTATGGGAAGCTCACCAAACAAAAATGAGTTTCCATCCCGGTACAACAAAAATGTATCAGGATTTAAAGAGGATCTATTGGTGGCCAAAGTTGAAAACAGATGTGGCGGATCATGTGTCTCATTGCTTAACTTGTCAGAAGGTAAAAATTGAGCATCAAAAACCAGGTGGTCCTTTGCGATCACTTGATATTCCCGAGTGGAAATGGGATAGTATTGCTATGGACTTTGTGTCCGGTTTGCCCAGAACCACTGCTGGGTGTGATGCTGTCTGGGTTGTGGTTGATCGTCTGACAAAATGTGCTCACTTTATTCCGATGAACATGAAGTACAGCTTGGAAAAGTTGACTCAATTGTACATTCGGGACATAGTGAAGCTACATGGTGTGCCCTCCAGCATAGTATCAGATCGTGACCCAAGGTTCTTATCCAGATTTTGGCAGAGTCTCCAGCAGGCTTTGGGTACCAAGCTGAAATTTAGTACAGCTTACCATCCGCAAACTGATGGGCAATCTGAGCGTACTATTCAGACATTGGAGGATCTGCTCAGAGCTTGTGTGTTGGAGCAGGTTGGCAACTGGGAGCAGCTTCTGCCGCTTATGGAATTCACTTATAATAACAGTTTCCATTCTAGCATCGGCATGGCACCTTTTGAGGCACTTTATGGCAGGAAGTGTAGAACGCCTCTTTGTTGGTTTCAGATTGGTGAGAATTTGTTGACTGGGCCAGAACTTGTGCAAGAGACTACTGAGAAGATCACTATGATTAAGAACAAGATGAAAACTTCTCAGGATCGTCAGAAGAGCTATGCAGATAAGCATAGGAGACCTCTAGAGTTTGATGAAGGTGATCATGTTTTTCTATGAGTGTCCCCTACTACAGAAATTGGTCGGGCAATCAAGTCCAAGAAACTGACTCCACGATTTGTTGGTCCTTATCAGATTTTGGAGAAGGTTGGTCCATTGGCATATAGGATCGCCTTACCCCCACATCTTTCCAAGCTTCATGATGTTTTCCATGTCTCACAGCTAAGGAAATACATTCATGATCCTTCTCATGTAGTTGCTGTGGATGAATTGCCTTTGAAAGAGAATTTGACCTTTGAAGTTCTACCAATCAGAATTGATGATAGGCGGACTAAACAACTTAGAGGCAAAGAGATCTTGATGGTGAAGGTAATTTGGAACCGAAACAACGTGGAAGAGGCTACTTGGGAGCTAGAGGACAAAATGAAGGAGTCTTATCCACATTTGTTTCAGGACAACTGAATTTCGAGGACGAAATTCTGGTAAGTGGGAGAGGATTGTAACATCCCAAATTTAATTCTTAATGTAAATCATGTTTTGATAGTCTTAGGATAGAAGTAATTATGATTTAAGTTAGAAAATTGGCCAATTAGACATACAAATTCAAGTTTAGAACATAGGACTTTGGGGAATAATAATAACAAGATTGGTAGCTTAGAATACAAATTCCACCGTTGGATGTGAAGTAGGATAGGTGAGGAAGCTTGTGTCAAAATTTGGGAAAGATCCAACGGGTAACGAAGAAGTTATGGCCTTCCAAAGTATGAATGCTGCAAAACTGAGCAGCTTAATCGATTAAGCTGCAGAGTAATCGATTAAGGTCAGAAAGTTTGAAAGTGCTTAATCGATTACTAATCGATTAAAGGCTGTACTGTGAGAAAAAAATAAAAGCGATTCACACGTTCATTCTTGGCAAAATTCGAACTCTCTCTCTCTAGGGCACAAAATCTCTCATTCTAAATCCATTAAACCTCAAGTGAATCACTCCAAAATCCATCATCAAGCCCCATCTTTGTCACTCCAAGTAAGTTTTCATGTTTTTAATTTCATTCCTCTCTCTTTGGTTTGAATTTTTTCTCTCTCTCTTCCCACCTCTTGGTGAAACACGAAATTCCTCTTGTTTTTATGTCATGATCTCTTCATCGTCCTCATTTCTATGGCTTAGGGAAGATCATCATCACTCTCCTCCTTCGATTGCCTTTGGAGCTCTTTGTTTTGGGTGCTAGAAGCTAGGGCTTGAGGTTCTCCCACTCTCTCCTTGATTGAGGTAAGGGGGTGTGTGTTACCTTGGTTTAGGGACTAGTTTTCTAGCTAGTGCATAGTGATTTGCTAAGGTTATGTGTTTAGAGTTATATAGGAACCCAAGAATTAGTACATATTGAAATTATTATGATATTGTCATAAATGAGCCCTAAGTGAAGATGTTCAATAAGATTGCAAGAATGTGAATAAATATTGATAGATATGACTTATGGATGATTAATTGTGATATATGAATGAATATGGATATGTGCTACTTGATGTATATGTTTAAATTAATTGTTTGTATTATGTTAGTAATGTTTGGTTGATATGATGAATTGAGTGGAATACAATGCTAAATGGAAAAGTATAATTTAAATGAATTAAAAAGGGATGGATGGTTGAATTGATCATTGGGACATTGGCACACTAGGTCGCCCCTGCTAGGTGTATCAAATGCCCCATTAGGGCTAAATGCCCCGTCAGGCCAAATGCCCCATTAGGTCCAAACGCCCCGTTAGGCGTCGATGTGCCCAAGTGATCAATTCAACGATAATTAAGAGTATGGAAAATGTGAAAAGGAATAAAGTAGATGAAAGTGAATATGTTATGAAATGTGTTAAGCAATGATAAAGGTTGCATGTATTGTCCTAACGGGTGAAGCCTAATGGGTGATTAAAGTCCTGATGGGTGTATAAGTCCCTAATGGGTGTACAAATGTCCTAGCAGGAGCAACCAATTCCTAGTGGTACTAATATATGGAAATGAGAAATTGAATGGTGAAAATATCGTTGAATAATTGAATTATAATGGGACAAAGAGAAAGAAAATGAATATTGAAATTGCATGAATATGACATGGAATGATTGTATGAACTTACATGTGCTAAATGTCTAAGTGTGTATGACTTGGTGGGTTAGTATGTCTAATTAGAAACCGCTTCCTACTTCATGTGTAATGCTCACCCTCTTGCTATATTTTACAGGTACTGAGATTGAGCTTGCACAACCCCCGGCCGAGCAGGTGCACTCTCCCTTACAGGGAGAGTAGCTTATGAGAGTTTAGGGGATTTTTGGTGTAGTCCTGGGGTATATTGGAGATAGTATATGTGTCTATATGTTTTGTATATGTTATGAAAATTATCTTTGGGGTACCCAGGACTGCTTCTTTTGGAAAGGAAGTACATTATTTTGGGAAACTTTCATAGTTCCAGAACTTGTTTATTTACTGCGACCTCTGATGTAATTATGTGATGATGTGGATGGTTATTCCACTATTGATGTTTTGGCCCTGTTGGCCCTGGATGAAAGGAAAATATATATATATATATATATATATATATACATTGCACAGGTTCCAGGAAATCTAAACTTTGGTTTACTCAATAAACAAAGGAAACTCTGTGCGGCTTGACAGAGATTTTAGAAATCAAATAGTTTTAAAAAGAAATTTTCAAGCTACTATTTTATATTATGGGTACTTAAGGGTAATTATTACTAGGGTGTTACACTTTGAAATCATTATAAGAAATCAATGAAATCATTTTTAAACAAATGGATCGGTTGCTGGTCCGTCTTGGACAGCCGCTCGCTCGATCCCGAAAACATTGAATAACGTCATTTTTGAAATCCAACTTTTCTTAAATCACGTACCATTTAAAATTTAAACTTTAAAACCAATCAAACACATTTTCAGGATTGAAAAACAATTTAAATAAAAATTGGACAACAAAGATGCTAGCCCATAAAACACTCTTTAGAAAATCCGAAAACACCGTAAAATTGCACTTTCTTAAAACCAACTTTATCTTGGATTAAGTACTCATCAAAACTCAACTTCAAATCACTTTGAAAACATTTTTAAATAAGAAATACAACTTATAAAAATTCTGGACAGCATCATATGCTAAGTCCCAAGTTCACTTTCCATTGTTCAAAACCAATTTAAATCCATAAACAAGTTAAGTATCTTGAAAACAATTAAACAAACACTTTGATTAACAACTTCTCAAACTCAAATACTTAAAACAATTTATTTCCAAGTATAACATTATGCAACAAAATGAGGCAGCAACCAATAAGTCCAATACTTTTTCAAATAACCAAATCCTTTTTAAAAACCGATCAGTTTTAAGAGACTAGTTACAACATCATAACTTACTAAATAACTCATTTTCCTTCACTTCTTTTATCACAAAAACAACTCCAAAACACTTAAACAAGGTAGTTCAATTAAAATAAATCACCTAAAACAAACCATTTGGCATATAGCA
The DNA here is from genome assembly GCA_037953625.1 of Crotalaria pallida. Classification (NCBI taxonomy): domain Eukaryota; kingdom Viridiplantae; phylum Streptophyta; class Magnoliopsida; order Fabales; family Fabaceae; genus Crotalaria; species Crotalaria pallida. The sequence continues at coordinate 35,889,936 of CM075653.1, forward strand.
CATAGCACATTTTCAAATCATAATTTCAAACTAATAACCTAGACCGAAACACCGTAAACAATCAATTTTGCGAACTCATTCATGCGTAGTCTAAACATATCATCAAGCAATCAATCATTCAATTATTTCAAGACATCATGATAATCATACAGGTCCAGCCAAGACACAAAATAAAGTACAAAAATTCATATTTATCGAAAACATTTACATAAAGCTTTTTGTTCGATTACGGGAAAGCACAAAAGATAAAATCTAAAACCATACCAAATCAATTTGTTTAATCCTAAAAATTTCCAGAGCATACACGTATATGACAAGGTTCATACTATAAAATTTTCAAGTCATTTGAACCATCTTAAGTTAGGTTTCAAATCAGATTTTATATGAAAAGCAAGATAGAACTGTTGCTGACCTGAGGCCAAAACGCCATGATTAAAAATAGTGTTTCAACTCCGAATTGCTTGAAAAATGGTATAAATCTTCCTTACACCATCAAGGTCATCTCATAAAAATTTCAGATTATTTGGAGTTGTGAAAGTCATACTTTTTCAATTAAAATTGTCACTAAGTCTGGAAAATCTGAACCAAACGGTTCACTGTTTCTCAATTGGTAAAAATATCAAACCAACTTCAAATCACCTCAAATTTTACAGAGAGTCACAAGACATGTTTAAGGAGATACCATAAAAATTTCAAGCAATTTAGAGTAGTTTAGGTCATAAAACGCGGTTTAGGTTTTTCCTCGAAAACTTACTTTTCCAAAACCGTTTTCACCAAAATGATTCCATTTTAATTAACAAACCAATTCTAAAAATCTTATAAAAATTCAGGGACAATCAATCTAACCTACTTAAAACAGTGTCCAAGTTTCAGAATCATCAAACATGTACAAGTACTACTTATCCAAATCTTTTTCACCAAAAACCTTAGACTTCCATAATTAACACCGAACAACCAAAATTTATTTAAATTACCAAAACAATTCCAAATCCCTTCAAATTTTCCAGAACTCATTTAGATAGATTCAAGGACCATATATTAATATTCCAAGGCAATCCAATTAGTATAACTATCGTTTCTCAAAGTTTCTTACAAGGAAATTATTTATAAATCAAAATTTCAGCACTTAATCAAATTGTTCAAACCAATACATTTTCAAAGATTCAAGACTTAAAACAACTCCAAATCCAACAAAAATCTCATATAATTCATCAAGCAAGTAAAACATAATCCTAGCATGCATTCTTCTACATGAAACCGTGAGCATCATTATCTTTCTAACAATTTTGATTTCACATTTAACACATAGAATCAACTCAATAGTTCATGGAAATCACTTATTCATCAAGTAAACTTAAGAAAATATTAACCCTTTCATTCACACCTACAAACCGTGACTATCACAAGAAAATCACAACATCACAAAATTTTATATTCATCATTAAACTTCAAGATCATGACATGCAAAATGTAACACCTAAGTTTATTTACCCTTATATACCCTTAATTAAAAATAGCAACTTGAAAATTCCTTTTTCGACTCATAAACTGATTAGGAAAAACTCTTAATTACTTTTCTTTCATATGAAAATCTCCCGTCAAACGGACGGAGTTTCGTTTGTTTATTGGACTTTTCCAAAAAAAATCATGTTTTCCTGCAACCTGATAAACAATAATATTTTCACATAACAAAGCCTGTAGGGCTATTCGCATATATATATACCAGCTAGTGCATCTTCGTGCACGCATCAGAAACAGGTTTAAGACATCATAGTATCAGCATCAGAGTTAGCGGAATATAAACAAGTTTTAGGAAATAAGTTTTTCCCCAAAATAGACCCCTTTCCCAAAAGGAGTCATCCTGGGCCCCCAAAAAGCTATTTACACTTATATACAACAAAAATGATTCACATCATCGGGCCCAGGACATTCCCATGTCCTACATCACTAAAGGTAACCTACTCTCCCTGAGAGGGAGAGTACTCCTGCTCGGCCTGCTCAGGTGCAAACTCTTCCTCAGTACCTGTGATGATAGTAAGGAGTGAGTATTACACATAAAATGGGGAGGTAGTTTCCAATTAAGACATAATGCGACACTAAGCCATACACATATAACAATTCAATCACAACATCATAAATAAGAGTCAATTCATCACAATTCAATTTCGAGTATTCATTAGTTTCTCAAATCGATTTTGATTTAACATTTTCTTAAGTCTTTCGTTCCATGTATTTTAATCATATTTATATTCTTTTTATCTGTCCCTGGTCACAACCTACTGCGTCTGCACTCCTGTGCACTCACGACTTACTGCGCCCGGGTAAATCCCCTGGTCACGACCTACTGCGCTCGCACCACCGCGCGATAGCGACTTACTACGCCCGGGTATGTTTCTCAATCCCCTGGTCACGACCTACTGTGTTCGCACCCCCGTGCGAAAACGACTTACTGCGCCCGGGTATAATATAATCTCCCCTGGCTGAGCCTGGGTATAATTTAATTAGTTCTTTATCATTATCAATTGTTTAGAAAATTTCCATTATTCAAAATTAATTACCACATTACACATTTTCATTATCCAATGATCACAAATATATTTTGTAACTTAATTAGCACAATTTCACTTATTATCACAACTCAAATTATTAAACAACATAAGCATATAATTCATCAACATCACCAAACCACAAAATGCAATATATCAACATCAAAATAAATTCCCTAAGTCATAGATTCTATTCTAACAATTATTTTGTATTATATCAACCTAAACTAACACAAAATCTTAGTACTCATTATATGCATAATGTAAACTAAACCCCAGAGTAAGGTAATACTCACTATAACCCACTCCTTACCTTAAATTAGCAAAGAGTAAATAGAACCTTAGTGAGCCCTAGCTCAAAATCTTGGAAACTTGAATTTCCTAAGTCTAGCTTGCCACCTCAACAAGGAAATGATGAAATGTTGATATACCACCCTATTTGTGAGAGCACAAGAGGAACTATCTTTATCCTTGCCTTGGTTGGAGTTGGAAGGCATGAAACTCAATTCCTATATCATGAAGAGTGCAAGAATCCTAGGGTTTTAAAATAAAATCCATGAACTAAGAGGATTTGATATGGAAAGGGAATAACATCATTAAATAGAGCTAGCTTACCTCAAATAAATGATGAAAATGAAAAACCAAAGAGTGAGAAGGTGGGTGCAACTCGTGAAGTCCAAGGGAGAAGAGGATGAAGCTTCAATCAAAATCCATGGTGCAAGGTTGGTTGGTCTTTTTTGATTTTGGGTTGAGGTGCCCAAGAATCAAATGTGTTTTGGTGGATTTGGTGATTGGAATGTTCTTGGAGTTGAGAGAATTGATGAAGTTGATGGAGTTGTGTGGGTTTGAATGGTGGTGGAGAGCTTTGTTTTTATTTCTTTTATTTTTACCTTGGCTGGTGCAGGAGGATCCAAGGGCTGGTGGGGAAAACTTAGCCACCAAGTTGAAAATCAATGGACCAGATCAAATCTGGTCTGCGCCACGCGCCTGGGCGCATGCCAGGCTCGCCTGGGCGCACGTCCTGCACCAGCACCAGACTGGTGCATGGCTCACACGGTCAGCTGGAGGATTGGCGCGCCACACGGAATTCCTGGTGCACTGGTGTGCGCATCCGCTCGCCTGGGCGAGAAATCTGCACCAGAACCAAGTTGGTGCACAACTGATGCGGTCAGATGCTGGCACAAGGGGAATTGGCGCGCCAGAAAACGGAAATGGTGCGGCTGGTGCGTGCAACACTCGCCTGGGCGAATGGTGGGCTGGCCTGGGCGGGAATCTCACTAGATGGTTCACCAAAATGAACAGTGACTCGCCTGGGCGAGTGACTCATGCGCCTGGGCGAGTTTCAGGGTTTCCAACCTTCGATTCGCCGTAACTTTTACGTCGACCATCGGATCGAGTCCAAATTTTTAGACATGCTTCTTTACCCCATAAACTTCACATCCAACGGTGGAATTTATTTTCTTAGCTTCCTATAATGAATTTATAATTTTCTCTTTTCGGTTGATTTCTAACACCTAAAACGCCGATTTTACTCCCGATCTCGCTTATTTGACCCTGCCCAAGGCCATATATACCTCCTATACAACTCCTAGGACCTATAATCACCACCCACATATCTGGCAAAATTCATTAACTCACTTTTCCAATTTTTCTAAGGTTTTTAGTATTTATTTCACTTAAAATCAAAGTTTAGGATGTTACACAAAAGGTCAAGCAAAAGAAAATCAAGCTTTCACTCACAACAATATCAAACCGTGACCAATATAAAGGAAAATCATCAAGAAAAGTCCGATCATTTCTGATGAGCATTTTATTTCCCATTATTCCTTGCATTATTTTACTCCTATTATTGATACTTGTTGCCTATTTGACATTGTTTAGCTTGATTTAGTGATTTAGAGTTTATTGGACTAATATTCTGAATATTGTTTAATTTGGGATTATTTAGCCTAATTAATTCTATTTCTATTTTCACGTCATATTTGGCACAAGGGCTTTTTGGACATTTTGGGAATGAAGATTTAATGTTGGAAGAGAAGATATATGATGAAGTGAAGATTGTAATCTATCTTTAGGATTAGTTGAGATTTAGTTATATCTTTTAAGATTTAGATTTTATCTATAAGATATTTTTAGATTTAATTTAGAGATAAGCTTTCCTTAGGATTTGGGCCCATGATTTAGGCCCGTTTTGTGATTTAAAAAGCCAAATTCGTGTAAACCCTTGGAGAGACCTTCCATTCACGTTTTTTTACATTCTCTTTCATAGAGAAGGCTTAGTTTTGCTCTCCAAGCTTGTGGAGGCTGCTAGGGTTTCTCTCTCTTCCCTTTTCTACACGTTTTTTGGTATTTTTCTTCATGGAAGGCTAAACTCTTAGGTTAAATCCCTTTGGTAATGTATCACATACTCTTGAGGTTTTGTTCTTAATGCTATTTCGTTTTTATTCACTGTTTTCATGCTTATTGATATGTTATGGTTCGCTTAGTTCCATTGTATAGAGATAATCCATGTGTATGAATGCTTAATTTATGCAAACTCGTAAAATCTCCATGCTTTGGCTTTTAATGCTTAATTAGAGGTTTGGGTTTTGGGGTGAGAATTGAATTTTCGCTTAGTATTTAATTCTCACGAGTTGGACAGTGAAGAGGAAAGAAATTGATCTTTTGTGACCGATGATAGAGTTGTGAACGCGAGCCAAAGGGGTTTATCCGCTTTTCCTTATCTGTTTCTTCGTTTTGATTTAATTCTGTTTTGATTTCAATTATTCAATATTCAATACAAAAAAAAAAACCCCCCTGTTTTCTATGCATACTATGTGTTCGACCTTTTGCTTGATAAGATATTCCTTGGGAGACGACCTAGGAGTCACTTCCTAGTACTATACTTAAACTGTTTTTATTTGTATCGGGTACGGCCTCGATCAAATTTGGCGCCGTTGCCGGGGAGTATCGGTTCTTGCCAAAGGTCATTAGTAGTTAGTTAGTGTCGTAATTAGTATAGTTATTATAGTGTGTCGTGTCTGATTTAGGGTCTAGTAGTCAATTCTGATAACCGGTTGAAGTTGCACTGTTTGCTGTTTTGCTATTTTGTTGCAATTAGTGTATTTGATTGATTCTGTGGTTGCTAGTTCACATAGTTGTGGGTGGAATTTTTGCACGAAAATTTATATCCACACTACTTTTATCATATAAAAAGGTTTTGAGGCACCACGATCACTCAGATCATCACTGGTTGTGAGTTCCAGAAAAATTTTCCAAGTTTTAGCAGCACTTTCTTCAAATCGTCGCAACTTTTGACCCGTAACTCGGAATTTGACGAATTTTATATCAAATCGAAGGGAATTTTCTGAATAATCTGATTTTTCTCACTTCATCAGAAAACTCCTTTGTCTGGATCCTGAAAAATCCGTTTTACTATTTCTTTTTTATTTTACAAGTTTTATTTTCTTAGTTTTTGGTCTCTGATTTAATTGTTTGACTTGGTTCCCTTTTGAATTTTGTCCTCAAACTTTTTGTGGTATGTTTTCATGATTTTAGGGTGCTGAAAAAAATAAATAAAAAAATTTTAAAAAATAAAAAATTTTGTTGCCTATTTTGGTCATGTATATTAGTGACAGTTTGCTATGCTTAATGGTGTTCTGTTCAGTACATGACTAGGGGCAACCCAAGCTACTTTCATCCATATAACCCTGAAATTGATAGAACTTATCACAGACTAGTTAGACAAAATAGGAACCAGTCCATAGGTAGTGAGTCTATTGAGTCTTTACATAGTGAGTCTGCTTCTTTTTCTTCTATTCCTATAAATTCTGATTCTTATTCTGATTATTCTGAAAATATGGCTCAACCTCCACCACGTGAGAGGACATCGAGGGATCTGGCTGCACCTGATTTCACTATTGAAGATTTGTGCATCCAGTATCCCGATGACCCGTATGAGCTAAGGTCTGGACTAATTCATTTGTTGCCCAAGTTTAATGGTCTTGCAGGTGAGGATCCTCATAAACATCTCAAGCAGTTCCATATTGTCTGTGCTACTATGAAACCACATGATGTGCAAGAGGATCATGTTTGTCTTAAGGCATTCCCACACTCCCTAGAGGGGCTAGCCAAGGATTGGTTGTACGATCTGGCCCCTGGTTCTATCACAGTCTGGGATGACCTGAAGAGGGCATTTTTGGAGAAATTATTCCCTGCATGCAGAACAACAGCAATCCGAAAGGATATATCAGGCATCAGGCATCAGGCAACAAAGTGGAGAAAGTCTCTATGAGTATTGGGAGAGATTCAAGAGACTATGTGCGAGCTGCCCCCACCATCAGATCTCAGAGCAGCTGCTTATTCAATATTTCTATGAAGGTCTCAACCTCATGGAGAGAAACATGCTTGATGCTGCAAGTGGTGGTGCCCTAGGAGACATGACACCTTTAGAAGCCAGAGTCAAGATTGAGAAGATGGCTTCCAATTGTCAACAATTCCATGCAAGGGGCAACAGCGATGCAATCATAGTGAGAGGAGTGAATGATGTTGGCACAAGTTCTGGTAAGGTTGAGAAGCTTGAACAGAAGATAGATTCACTTACAACTTTGGTCACTCAATTGGCAATCAACCAGAAGAAGTTGTCTCTGCCTGCTAGATTATGTGGCATATGCACATCCGCTGAGCACCCCACAGATGCATGCCCTTCTGTGCAGCAGCAGCCCACGACTGGTGCTGACTAACCTGAGGCATATGCCGCCAACATCTTCAACAGTAGAAACCAGCAGCCACAGAACTTTGATCTCTCTACCAATAGATACAACCCTGGTTGGAGGAACCATCCCAACCTGAGATGGTCTGATCAGCAGCAACCTTCACAGGTTCAATTTCAGAACAATTCTAGACCACCATATGTACCTCCTCCAGTCCAGCAACAGAGACAACAACAGGCTAATTCTGCACCACCAGCTCCTAGTACTGAGCAGCAGCCTTCATTGGAAGAGCTGATGAAACAGATGACCATGCAAAATCTCCAATTCCAACAGGAAACTAGAGCATCCATTCAAAGACAAGAGGCCTCCATTCAATCTTTGACCAACCAGATGGGACAGATGGCAACAGCAATCAACACTATGCAATCTCAGAATTCTAACAAGTTGCCATCCCAAACAGTGATCAATCCAAACCAGAATGTGAATGCCATTAGTCTAAGGTCAGGGAAGCAGATTGTCACACCCACACCAGAATCTGACCTCAACAAAGATGATCTAGTTTCACCCAACAAGAAGACCCAAATGGTCGAGGAGAGTGAGCACACAAGTACCAGAAAATCCCATCCAACTCAGCCTTCCACAAGCACAACACCTGCTGCTGCCCAACAACCACCCCCCATTCCTCTTCCTTTCCCACCAAGGGGGGTGACTCAAAGCAAGAAAATGGAAGAGATTGACAAAGAGATACTTGACACATTCAGGAAGGTGGAAGTCAACATACCCCTTCTTGATGCAATCAAGCAAATTCCAAGGTATGCAAAGTTCTTGAAGGATCTATGCACACACAAACGGAAGCTCAAGGGCAATGAGAGGATCAACATGGGAAGAAATGTCTCTGCTCTTATAGGTAAACCCGTCCCTCATATTCCTGAAAAGTGTAAGGATCCTGGAACTTTCTCTGTGCCTTGTATCATAGGTAATACTAAATTTGAGAATGCTTTGCTAGATTTAGGAGCATCTATTAATGTTATGCCTATGTCTGTTTTCAAGTCTCTTTCACTTGGACCTCTTCAACCTACGGGTGTGGTTATTCACTTGGCAAATAGATCTACTGCCTACCCCGCAGGTTTGATAGAGGATGTCCTGGTTCGGGTTGAAGAGCTTATCTTTCCTGCTGATTTTTATATTCTTGATATGGAAGAGGACACCTCTCGTAGTGCTGTCCCTATCATATTAGGGAGACCATTTTTGAAAACAGCCCGAACCAAGATAGATGTGCATGCAGGTACACTTTCCATGGAATTTGATGACAGTGTGGTTCGATTCAATATTTTTGATGCTATGAAACATTTTTCTGATGACCACTCTATTTTTCATGTTGACTTGATTGATGATCTGATTGATGAGCATGTTCTAGACTTTTTGCATGATTATGATTTGCCATCTTTCACTAGCTCATTTACTTGTTCTGCATGTTCTGATTCCGAAATGTGCACTGCATGCATTGAAATTGACCAGTTTTTAAATTCTGCTACTGCATCTGTTGATTCATATGATATAGATTCAGATCATGCTAACCCCATTTCTGTTTTGCATGAGTCTAATTCACTTGTTCAGGTGCAGGCGGCAGAATCCAATTCTGCTGCTCCTTTAGTTCCATCTGTGATGCAGGCACCTTTATTGGACCTGAAGCCCCTTCCTCCTCATCTCAAATATGCTTACTTGGAGGCTGAGCAGAAACTTCCAGTGATCATCTCTACCTCCCTTTCTGTTGATCAAGAGAAGCAGCTGCTGGGTGTGATTAGAGCAAACAAAAGGGCAATAGGATGGACTTTGGCAGACATACCTGGTATTAGCCCCTCCATGTGCATGCATCAGATTTTATTGGAGGATGGGGCTAAACCAGTGAGACAACCCCAGAGACGGTTGAACCCCCAGATTCTTGATGTGGTGAAGAAAGAGGTCACCAAGCTGCTGCAAGCTGGCATTATCTACCCCATTTCAGACAGCACTTGGGTAAGCCCGGTTCAAGTAGTTCCCAAGAAGTCTGGGGTGACAGTTGTCAAAAATGAGAAGGATGAGCTGATTCCCACTAGAGTGCAGAACAGTTGGAGAGTCTGCATTGATTATAGGAAGCTCAACCAGGCGACCCGCAAGGATCACTTTCCTCTTCCCTTCATTGATCAGATGTTGGAGCGCCTGGCAGGTAAATCTCACTATTGCTTCTTAGATGGTTTCTCTGGTTATTTCCAAATTTGTATTGCACCAGAGGACCAACATAAGACCACATTTACCTGTCCTTTTGGTACATTTGCTTATAGGAAGATGCCTTTTGGCCTATGCAATGCTCCTGGCACTTTTCAAAGATGTATGATGAGTATTTTTAATGACTTACTTGAGCATTGCATAGAGGTCTTCATGGATGATTTTAGTGTATATGGTTCCTCTTTTGATGCATGTCTTGATAGTTTGTCTAAGGTGCTTAATAGGTGCATTGAGACTAACCTTGTCTTGAATTTTGAAAAATGTCATTTTATGGTAGAACAAGGCATAGTCTTAGGGCACATTATTTCGCATAAGGGCATAGAGGTTGACCCTGCTAAGCTGCATGTAATATCACATTTGCCTTACCCCTCTTGCGTGCGAGAGGTGCGTTCTTTTCTTGGCCATGCAGGTTTCTATCGCAGGTTTATTCAGAACTTTAGCAAGATAGCCCTTCCACTATCCAACTTGCTTCAAAAGGATACCGCATTTGAGTTTGGAGACCAATGCAAGAAGGCATTTGATGAGCTAAAGAGAGCACTCACCACCACTCCCATCATCCAACCACCTGACTGGACTCTCCCATTTGAGCTCATGACCGATGCCTCGAATTATGCTTTGGGAGCAGTTCTCTCCCAAAGGGTTGGTAAGATGTCTCATGTGATTTATTATGCATCTAGGACTTTAGATTCAGCACAAGTTAATTACACCACAACTAAAAAAGAGTTGTTAGCCATTGTCTTTGCACTTGATAAGTTTAGATCATATCTATTAGGTTCTAAGGTTGTGGTGTATACTGATCATGCTGCTCTGAAGTATCTTTTGAAAAAGACAGATTCCAAACCTAGGTTGATTAGATGGATGTTGCTCCTCCAGGAGTTTGATCTTGAGATTCAGGATCGGAGTGGTGCACATAACCTTGTCGCAGACCACTTGAGTAGAATAGAGAGAGAGGAGGATGCATTTCCTATCCGGGATGACTTCCCGGATGAGCAGCTTTTAGTTTTGCATGTTTCACATCCCCCTCCCCTTATTCCTTGGTTTGCTGATATTGTAAATTATATAGTTGCATATGTTTTTCCACCCTTGGCATCCAAAGCTCAAAGAGACAAATTGAAGAGCGATGCCAAGTATTATGTATGGGATGACCCCTATTTGTGGCGTTTTTGCAGTGATCAGGTCATTCGCAGGTGCATTCCAGACCAGGAGATCCAATCGGTTCTCCAATTTTGCCATGCTTCACCAGTTGGAGGCCACCTTGGCACTCAAAGGACAGCACGAAAGGTGTTGGATTCTGGATTTTATTGGCCTACCATCTTCAAGGATGCAAGCAAAATCTGCAGCTCATGTGAGCAATGTCAAAGGGCAGGAGGCACCCTATCTTGGAGGCAACAGATGCCGCAACAACCTATGTTGTTCTGTGAGGTGTTTGATGTTTGGGGTATAGATTTCATGGGCCCCTTTCCTGTTTCTTTTGGTTTTTATTATATCTTACTTGCTGTGGATTATGTATCCAAATGGGTGGAAGCTAAGGCCACCAGGACTAATGATGCTCAGGTTGTTGTAGATTTTGTCAGGACTAATATCCTTTGCAGGTTTGGCATACCTAGAGCCATAGTCAGTGATCAAGGCACACACTTCTGCAATAGATCCATGCAAGCTTTGCTCAAGAAGTATGGGGTTGTGCACAAAGTTTCTACACCATATCACCCCCAAACCAATGGGCAAGCTGAGATTTCAAACAGAGAGATCAAGCGGATTTTGGAGAAGATGGTGAAGCCTAATAGAAAGGATTGGAGCACACGATTGGAGGATGCTCTATGGGCCCATCGGACTGCTTACAAGGCACCCATAGGGATGTCACCTTATCGGGTTGTTTTTGGTAAGGCATGCCACCTGCCTGTGGAGATAGAGCACCGTGCATATTGGGCTGTGAAGCAATGTAACTTAGCTCTTGATCAAGCGGGTGAGGAGAGGAAGCTGCAGTTTAGTGAGCTAGATGAGATCCGTTTGGAGGCTTATGAGAACTCCGAGTTCTACAAAGAGAAGACCAAGAAGCTCCATGATAGCTCAATTTGCAGAAAGGAGTTCTTGGTTGGTCAAAAAGTGTTGCTCTACAACTCTAGGCTTGGACTCATGAGTGGAAAGCTCCGCTCTAAATGGATTGGACCGTTTGTAGTCACCCAGGTGTTTCCTTATGGCACTGTGGAGATCAAGAGTGAGTCAAAAGACAAGAGCTCTAAAGTCAATGGCCACCGACTCAAGCCTTTCCTTACTACCCCTTCTTTGGATGATGCACCTGTGGAGGAAGCCTCATTGGTCGACCCCATTTTTGACCCACCATGATTTAGGGAGTCTTCTTTTCTCCTTCCTTACTACTTTTATTCCACTTGTCTATATCTGTCTGATTTTGCTATTTGTGTTCCATTGAGGACAATGTGTGATTTAAGTGTGGGGAGAGAGTAGTTTAGGTTGCATATTTTTGCTTTGATTTTTTTTAGGTTTTGCTAAGTTTTGGGCATTTTCTTGCATGTTTTTGCTTCATTTTAGTAGAGTCTTGGTATCTTGTGTCTGAATTCATGCATTTCTGTGTGTAAAGTTGCTTTTGATAATTAAGAGGTGGTAACACTGTGATAGAATTGTCCCTTTTGTGAGGATTTGAGCCTTAATTGTGGGTGGATTGCTATATATGCCACCTAATTTTTCTTTCATGTGTGATTGCACTCTGGATTACTTGCACTCTAGAACTTGACTTGACTCTTGTTGATACTTGATATTCCCATGCACATTTTGAAATGATTTAGGCATTTTTTTTTCTTGAATAAGCCACTAGCCATATGAGCCTACCTTGAATGAATTTATCCTTTGATAGCCCCTTTGAGCCTTTATATCCCTTTTCTTTGTTCTTTAGCTCATTACAAGCCTATGACTGAAAAACCATGATTGTCCTAACCTTAGGGAATGTTGGAGCTTTGGAATTGTTTTGGGAATGGGTATTAAGTAAGCGAGGGTGCTTTGTTCTTCATCTCTTGTGAGTTCTGGGTTTTGCCTCTATGGTCGGTGACGTAATTATGGCTTTATCTCATTATGCCATTTTTATTGTTTCTTCTTTTCTTTCGTTCATGAAGTTCTGCAATGTAATGCAATTAAAAAAAAAGAAGAAGAAGACAAAAAAAAATGGAATAAAAGGTTGATTGAGGCATGGAGGATTGGAATTAGAGGTTGTTGTTATGTTTACCATTTCATTCTGGGGTGGATTGTGCTTATTTTTTTACTTGTTCCCCATTGCTCCTATATTCCCTGGGTTTTAGCTACATTTCCCATATTTTTATCCTACCTTGTCCTTGGCCCCATTACAACCCTGAAAAGACCTTTTGATCTTAATGTGCATGTGTGTTGATTGTTGATGTTAGAGGCTTGTCAAGCTTATGGTTGTGTTTGTTTTTCATGATGTGCCTTGTGAGTTTCTATCATCTTTGTGACTACCCTCTTGATGTCATTGGTTTTCTTTGCATATTTGAAATAATTGGATGATGTTCATGAATGCCTTGATTCTTTGGTCCTTATTTTCTTCATGTGCTCGATTTTGCCCATTTCTTTGCATTTCCTAGAATTCATTGTGAAGTATGTAATCTCTTAGGTTTGCATTCATTAGTTTTAGTAATCTTGTTGCATGATTCACTTTGGTGCATATTGATTTTCTCAGTCCTAATTCTTAGTTTTGCCCAGGAGTGCAAAAGGATAAGTGTGGGGGTATTTGATGAGCATTTTATTTCCCATTATTCCTTGCATTATTTTACTCCTATTATTGATACTTGTTGCCTATTTGACATTGTTTAGCTTGATTTAGTGATTTAGAGTTTATTGGACTAATATTCTGAATATTGTTTAATTTGGGATTATTTAGCCTAATTAATTCTATTTCTATTTTCAGGTCATATTTGGCACAAGGGCTTTTTGGACATTTTGGGAATGAAGATTTAATGTTGGAAGAGAAGATATATGATGAAGTGAAGATTGTAATCTATCTTTAGGATTAGTTGAGATTTAGTTATATCTTTTAAGATTTAGATTTTATCTATAAGATATTTTTAGATTTAATTTAGAGATAAGCTTTCCTTAGGATTTGGGCCCATGATTTAGGCCCGTTTTGTGATTTAAAAAGCCAAATTCGTGTAAACCCTTGGAGAGACCTTCCATTCACGTTTTTTTACATTCTCTTTCATAGAGAAGGCTTAGTTTTGCTCTCCAAGCTTGTGGAGGCTGCTAGGGTTTCTCTCTCTTCCCTTTTCTACACGTTTTTTGGTATTTTTCTTCATGGAAGGCTAAACTCTTAGGTTAAATCCCTTTGGTAATGTATCACATACTCTTGAGGTTTTGTTCTTAATGCTATTTCGTTTTTATTCACTGTTTTCATGCTTATTGATATGTTATGGTTCGCTTAGTTCCATTGTATAGAGATAATCCATGTGTATGAATGCTTAATTTATGCAAACTCGTAAAAACTCCATGCTTTGGCTTTTAATGCTTAATTAGAGGTTTGGGTTTTGGGGTGAGAATTGAATTTTCGCTTAGTATTTAATTCTCACGAGTTGGACAGTGAAGAGGAAAGAAATTGATCTTTTGTGACCGATGATAGAGTTGTGAACGCGAGCCAAAGGGGTTTATCCGCTTTTCCTTATCTGTTTCTTCGTTTTGATTTAATTCTGTTTTGATTTCAATTATTCAATATTCAATACAAAAAAAAAATCCCCCCTATTTTCTATGCATACTATGTGTTCGACCTTTTGCTTGATAAGATATTCCTTGGGAGACGACCTAGGAGTCACTTCCTAGTACTATACTTAAACTGTTTTTATTTGTATCGGGTACGGCCTCGATCAATTTCAAAGATCTTTACATTATAAATTCAAACATCAAGTACATCATAGATCAAGCATAGATCTTGGCATGCATGAAGTCAAAACACTAGATCCTTGAAAAATCTTTTATGAAAACTCAAGAATTAAATTCTTTCTCAAAAACCATTTAAGAAATTAAAAGGAAAACTTTAAGGTCATGGAATAAAATACTTTCTTAGTAAAACTTCAAGATCAAGTTCAAAGATCCACATGCATGTAAAGAAAATCACTAGATCTAATCATAAGAACAAACATGCATCAACACTTTTTCAAATAAAATCAGTGTCTTGGAAAGAAGGTATGAACACAAAAATGAATCAAAGAAAGAGGTTTCAAACTTTTAGATCATGTAATAAGATTCTTACTTAATCAAAACTTTTCAAGAATCAAGTCCAATATCTTTGGTTTTCTCTCTTAATCCTCACGGTTTTCTCCCTCCTTTTCCTAAGTCCATGGTTTCTCCTTCTCTTCTTCACTATCTTGGCTTGATTTCACTTAGATTGTGAAGAGTTCGGGTTGGTTCTTCCTCTCTTACAATTCGGCCACTCTCTTTCTTTCTCTCTCACCAAGAGCTTGATGTAGCTCTTTGGTGTTGTGTTTAGTTTGGAAAAGAAATGAAGGAATAGAAACAAGAGATGTGGGTGTGTTGATCACTCTCTCACGGTTTGTTAGTGTGTGTGTGTGTGTTGGTGTTGTTTATGTTGATGAGGAGAAATGGTGAAGAATGAAGAATGAAACAACTCACTCTCTCCCTCACACGGTTTTTGGTCCCTTCTTTATTCTTCTTCATTTTTCTTATTTGCCATCAAGGGCTTGCATGGGTGGCTTCTTTGCAACTACTTGGGGACTAAGTTACAAAACTTGGAGGCCATGTCTTGCTCTCAAGTCCCTCACGGCTCCTTCCTTCCTTTCCCTTCTTTTTCCTCTCTTATGTCATGCTTTGGTCATCTTGATGATGTCATGTGATTGACTTTAAGGCATGCCACTTGGTGACTAATCAAAGCTACTTGGTGGCCAAGCAAGGTACATGGACATTCGGCCATAGGGTGGTTTAGGGTAGATTAGGTTAGTTCAATTAGGTTTAAGGCACTAACTAGGGTCTAATCATGATTAGGGCAGGATTAGGAAAATTAATTTAGGTTTAGTCCACTAATCCTTTGAAATTAGGGCTTAATCAGGGATTAAGGTACTAATCAAAAACTTAATCTTTTCTAACATAGGTTTATGGGAAACTAATTTCTAGGTTAGCTCACTAACCTTGAGGGTTTAGGGTTTAAGAGAGTGATTAAGTACTTAATCAAGGATTAGGAACTCGATTAAGGTTTAATCAAAGGTTAAGGATGTTAATTAGGGTTTCTAAAGATGATTCTAGATTAAGGGTTTGATAAGATGATTGGACTTTAATTTTTGATCTTAGAGAAAATAATTTTCCATCTTAAAACCATAAAATCATATAAATCAATTAAGAAGACAAAATCTCAATAAAAACCTCAAGCAATATGATTCATTGAAAACCTTAGAAAATCAAGCACATAAAATCACACACAAGTAAATTAAATTTCAAAGCATAAAAACCCATCATGAAATCAAAACTCTTTTAAATCAATTTTCAAATCAATTAGGTTAAATCTATAAAAATGCACAAAGAGATTCTTTTCTTAAATGAAATCACAAATAATAAAATTACTCCAAACTCAATAAAATCGTTTGCTTAAACTCTATAAAAATCTTTGTTTACCAAAATTCCGTAAATCGAAAATTGATTACGTAATCGAATAAAATACTCATCGAAAATCATTTGTAAAAAAATATCTCAAAATTCTTCTTTAATGAAAACTTATTTATCTTAGTCGGGAAAAGTACGGAATGTCACATCCTCCCCAACTTAGAAATTTCTCGTCCTCGAGAAATGTTACGCGGGATTACACTATCAAAGAATGCCGAGCTCTTTGGAGTGATTCTTTCGATCTTTAGTAGTCGTAGTCTTCAAGTTGCCAATTAGGTATCATCCTCTGAAGGTTCTTGGGAGTAAGTCAAATTGATTACTTTCAAAAGTAATCTTTCGGGCTATTCCATTATCAGATACAATGGAATACTAATGGTTTAGTTTTGTCAACAAAAATTTCAAGGGGTTCAAGGGTTTTGGAACAATATTTAGAAAGAATAGCATGCTTATGCCAATCCCTACAAGGGTACTACTATTCTTCTCATGGTCTTTCTCCCTTAACTTGACTCTTCTCATCTACTCAAACATAGGCGGGTTATTACAACCTCAAAATTCTCCGTTCACTCCCCAACTTTGATGAATCATATTCCTATACACCATAACTATCCAATAGCGTTTGTCAGGGACTAAAACCATAAAAATTCCCAACATTCACCAATTCTAGTTTATCTTACAAAACTTCCCATCACTTGTTCAAGCCTATCGGAGTATCACCTTAAGTTCTGCTGACTAACCCAAATTTTCTCTCTCTCGAATTACTATATTCACCATAATTCCTTCCTAATCCGTAAAATATGTATCATCTTACTCCTCATCTTAAGCACTCACCTAAATAACTTATGCATTCTAAACCTTTTTCCACCTTTTATGGCTCATCTTCGGGTTCTAAACCATCCCAAGCTCTCCAACTCAGGGATTCATCCTTCAGAGTCACGATCTTAGCACCTAACGACACCCTTAATTCCACAGCTTACGGTCACCTATGTCCATTAAAATGTCGAATCTTAGTCATTTAACCTAATTTTGGACGTCACTAAAGGGTTTCATCCATAAATTGTACTGCTTCCTCTATCCAATCTTATGGTCCTATCCTAAGTTCACATCCACTCCAACCGTTCACCTACTCCAACTAGAGCTTTTCTAACCCTAAATCTTTCAGACTGATCTTAGTTATCTACCACCTTGACGCTATCCATACCATTACTCAGGGTAGGCTGCTATCAGACTTGTGGCTCTAAGGGGTACTCTTACCTTACTTTGTTCATACTTACTTATCCCTCAACCTTCATAACTCTTCCTTAGCAACACCTCACTGTCTACCTCATAATTGGGAAATATCTAATTGATTGGCATAAGATGTCAAGGTCGAAGATTGTCACAAAGGTTCTGAAGAAGAAAATCGTTTTGTCAAAGTTCAGGAGATTAAACTTTGGGTTCATCAGCAATCACAGTCTTGTCATGTTGTTTGACAGAACATGGTCATTTTCGAAAGACATGCAAAGCCGCCAAGGACGTTGGCCATGATCACAAGAAAAGGGTTCATGTCAAAAGAGGCTTCAACAAACAAGGTCTTATGTCAGGGGTTCAGAGGTCATTGCAGACAAAAGGGATTCTCAACAAAGAGGGCTTCAACAAACAAGAGAAGTTTCAGGTCACACAGAACAAGGTCTCAAGATGACACTAGTCTCGGTTCTTCGTACGCACCGTAGACAAATTCCCGAAGCACTCCAGAGATAGAGAGATAGAACGATAGAGACAGAACGAGCGTCACACAACTTCGCACTTCTATTCTTACTCATTGTAACCCTAATACTAACACACAAACAAACACACACAAGCAAAGCATGTAAGCCCATATAACAGGCTACTTAGGACAACCATTGCTCTGATACCACAAATGTAACACCCCGATTTGACAACTTGAAAATATAATTTCTTTAATTAATATAGTGAAAATTTGGGCCAATTTTTTTTTATATCATAACATGGACATGAGAATCTCCAAGTTCCAAAATCTTTTATCAAAATAATTTGCAACATAAATTTGATTCTCATATCACACGTTATACTTCAAGTTCCAAACCGAGATGTTACGAAACATCACACTTTGAAACTCGCTTTCACAAATCACATTTAATAGCCCATATCTTTTATGTTTAACCAGAAAACTTAATTTTGATTATCCAGCTTTGTAAAACATCTTTTGGGTGTACATGTGGATGCAGCTAATGATGTCTAAGTACCTGGTAAGGGAGTACGATACTTGAACATAGACACTATGACAGTAGACCTCCGCCAACATAATACTCCTCCGAAGGGTCGAACCATAAATCATCGAGTCCTCGAGCCGAGCTTGACTTTCTTCTCCTTCGAGACTCCATCTCGATCTTGTCTTCGTGGGCCATCACTTGAAGCGTCGACTCCCAAGCTAATTTAATTTCTCTGTCACCTGTGGACATCAGCACAGAAGTCCACAGGGAAGGGGGAAGACAGAGAGAGTAAGCATTCCGAATGACGTATCGTCGACGGTGTGGGTTTACGATAGGCAAAATATTAAGACAATACAAGTATACAACAATACACATTCATGGCACAACAATACAGCAGATAATTATGCAAGATGCATGAGGATGCAATGCAATCGTCGCATTGTCCAAACCTTTATCTTGCTCTTAAGGAAATCTCTTATTCAATTATCTCACAAAGTCGAATCTTTTTAACATCTTATCTTGCAAAGTCGAAATCTCTTTGTCCACATATCACGAGTCCAACACATCGGAAATTTAGGCTTTATGGTCTTGGGTTTAGTCTACATCTCCTCGGGATCCATCCACCTAGTCGGAAGCAATCAGAAGTACAGGATCTCTAACCACACCGGCTCTTGGAGACAACAACCAAAATAAAATATAATATAAAATGCCTGGGAAAAAGTGTCATGACAAGGGGTGTCTACCTCCACCGTGTTCAAGTATCCCTCTTCTGATCCTGATTTAGTCAAGGGGATGTCAGTCATCCGTCTAGTGATCATGCAGTACTTCAGCTACGACACCAGACTACCTACCCAACCTCGGATGGTCAACCCAGGTCACTGATTAAGGACTAATATGTGATGTTTTTGTACCTTTTTTGTCTCCCTTTTACATAGTAAGTGGCTAGTTTCTTGAGTAAATTGGAATAAAACAATGAAATTTTGTCATTATAAGATTTTTGGAACCTTTTGATGTGTTTGGTTTGTTTTCAGCTCTTAAAACAATGACTTTTGCACAGGAATGAAGGAGAGCTTGGTACTTAAATTGGGAAGAAAAAGAGGAAAAAATGAAGAAAAGTTGACCGTGGCGCCCAGGCGCGGGTCCCACGGGCTCAGGCGCGGGCTGGGGTCAACTGGCCAATAATGGGGTGCATTTTGTTGATTTTTTCATACAGCAGCACGCCCAGGCGCAGGAGCTTCACGCCTGGGCGCGAAAAATGCGAGAAAGTGACACTGTTCGCTGTTTTGATCATAACTTGAGCTACACTTATCCAAATTAGGCGATCTATATATCATTTTAAAGATAAGGAAAAGATCTACAACTTCGCCAGAAATAGCCTTGCTCAAACTCGTTCATCTTAGGGGCCAAAATCAGTGCCGAAGTTGCTGTCAGACACAAATACGGGATTCTAGAAGGATTTTAATGATAAATTCTATTTGTAGATAAGATTCTTAGAGATTAGTTTATTCTAATAGGATCTTATCATATTATATTCAGATTTAGGATTAGTTTTATTCAGATAATAATCTTATCACATTATATTGAAAATTAGGTTAGTTTTTATCTATATAATAATAGGATTAGGATTCATTCGAAAAAAAAAAGCTTTGAAAGATTAGTTACCACGTTTTTAGAGAGAGCAATAGTGAGAGAGCTTTTGGAGGCAAAGGGAATAATTGCAATTTGTGATTGGAGATTGGGGTAATTTCATGTCTCTCATTATGATTTTCATTATTCTTCTTTCTTCTTCTCTAATTATGTGTAACTAAACTCTTTTTTGGGAACATGTGGGTTTGTATGGAACCTTCATAGTTATTTGCTTAACGAATTGATGTTTTTCCAATTAAGTATTGTGTTTGATTATGTTCTTATTTGTTTATCATAATTTTGAGTTCGATTGTGATTTGGTAATTCTAATTGAATAGGAATATTGAATTAGGATTTAGACCTTTAATCAAACAATTCAATTACATAGGTATAGGAATATGTCTATGAATTGGATAACCTTCTAATAATTTTGATTGAACATTAATTGGTAAGATTAGGATTTAAAGCTCTGCTTAAGGAATTAAGGGAGATTAAATTACTAAGAAACAGGGTTGACCTAAGGAATTAGGTTGCTTTTACCTTTGCAAAATTGGTTCAATACTTAGGAAAATTATTGATTTGTTAGCAATTATTATAGGAGCCTACAATGAAACAAGTTCCCAAGCTTTCCCAAATTCTTTCACAACCACTTTTTATTTGCGTTTTTGTTTTTCAATTTAATTTAGTTAAGAATTTTCCAATCAATTTAATTTTATTTTGAATTTCACGTAGTAACTACGACTTAGGTGAGAATTATTTTAATCGATTTTAGTCCTCGTTGGGAACGACAACCTACTTCCACTTTATTACTTGTCACGAACTGGTGCACTTGCCAGAACGCCAACAGTCACTGTAGCTTTTTCCCGCCTAGACAGACTCCTCTTAGGCTTCTTGACGAGTCACCGTCATTGCCTTCCCCTATCCTAATCATCAAGTGATTACCACGCAGGTAAACACCGTATCTTCCTCTCCACTACTTCGGGTAAGGGTTTTAAGTCGTGGGGTTATACTCGTTCGTCCTAACGTCGACCCATCCTAAGTCATCTCCGTCATATAGCTCCAACCATATGCGGATTACTTCTGTGGACTCGACTACTGTTGTCCGACAGGCTCCGACCCATCCTGAATCATTCTCGGCATATGGCTCCGACCATATGCAGGATATCCACAATCTCTCTGACGGGCTACAACCCATTCAGGATTACCATCAACATATAGCTACAACTATAGTCGGAATATCAATCATCACTCTGACGGGCTACGACCCACTCAGAATCACCATCGGCATATGGCTCCGACCATATGCGGGATATCCATTAATCATTGATAGATAGGCTCCGACCTATCTCAACTCGCTCTCAACATATGGCTACGACCATATGGAGGCTATCTCAACATATGGCTACGACCATATGGAAATCATCTCAACATATGGCTACGACCATATGGAAACACTCTTTGTAGAAATCCACAGTTGTTGCATCCACGTTCAAAGCATCGTCGTCATAGTCACATCATCAGCTCGATCCACGTACTCGGCGCATTAACATCATCCGGTTCCGTAGCGCGTTCCACACTTTAGAGTTTCGTTCTTATTCTTTTGGGGGGAATTTCTTATAGTTTTCTAATGTCTTTACTATTCTTATCTTATATCGCGGGATGATGCATTATGCTCATGCAATGACAATATAAGTAATACACCTCAACATAACAATTATGTCAATCAATCAATACCATGTAATGGTGTAGGTCTGAGTCTTCGTATACCACGATACAAACAAGGCACACAATTTATCGGGTATACTACTAGCTACGATAGACCTTGACTCCGACTTTGAGAGAGTACGAAGTGTCCTAATAGATCACCTAAATACCACGGTGTCTTAGGGAAGCTTCTCTCTCACCTCAACTCCAGCAAATACCTCGTCCGAAATCGTTGCGGGTCCTCCCAACTGTCAGCTGCTCCAGCTTCCTGACTTATACGCACCTTGTACTAGATAGGAGATACTAACGTTACTAGTCTATCTAACTAATCGTCATACTCGGAAATCAAAACGTGTTTTTCGAAAACTCCTTTCACTTCTTGTCGGAAAGTCGTAAAACGTCAAGACTTTCTCAAAATCAAAATCCAACATTCAATATACTTTAAACACTTTGAAATCATTATAAGAAATCAATGAAATCATTTTTAAACAAATGGATCGGTTGCTGGTCCGTCTTGGACAACCGCTCGCTCGATCCCGAAAACATTAAATAACGTCATTTTTGAAATCCAACTTTTCTTAAATCACGTACCATTTAAAATTTAAACTTTAAAACCAATCAAACACATTTTCAGGATTGAAAAACAATTTAAATAAAAACTGGACAGCAAAGATGCTATCCCATAAAACACTCTTTAGAAAATCCGAAAACACCGTAAAATTGCACTTTCTTAAAACCAACTTTATCTTGGATTAAGTACTCATCAAAACTCAACTTCAAATCACTTTGAAAACGTTTTTAAATAAGAAATACAACTTATAAAAATTCTGGACAGCATCATATGCTAAGTCCCAAGTTCACTTTCCATTGTTCAAAACCAATTTAAATCCATAAACAAGTTAAGTATCTTGAAAACAATTAAACAAACACTTTGATTAACAACTTCTCAAACTCAAATACTTAAAACAATTTATTTCCAAGTATAACATTATGCAACAAAATGAGGCAGCAACCAATAAGTCCAATACTTTTTCAAATAACCAAATCCTTTTTAAAAACCGATCAGTTTTAAGAGACTAGTTACAACATCGTAACTTACTAAATAACTCATTTTCCTTCACTTCTTTTATCACACAAACAACTCCAAAACACTTAAACAAGGTAGTTCAATTAAAATAAATCACCTAAAACAAACCATTTGGCATATAGCACATAGCACATTTTCAAATCATAATTTCAAACTAATAACCTAGACCGAAACACCGTAAACAATCAATTTTGCGAACTCATTCATGCGTAGTCTAAACATATCATCAAGCAATCAATCATTCAATTATTTCAAGACATCATGATAATCATACAGGTCCAGACAAGACACAAAATAAAGTACAAAAATTCATATTTATCGAAAACATTTACATAAAGCTTTTTGTTCGATTACGGGAAAGCACAAAAGATAAATTCTAAAACCATACCAAATCAATTTTTTTAATCCTAAAAATTTCCAGAACATACACGTATATGACAAGGTTCATACTATAAAATTTTCAAGTCATTTGAACCATCTTAAGTTAGGTTTCAAATCAGATTTTATATGAAAAGCAAGATAGAACTGTTGCTGACCTGAGGCCAAAACGCCATGATTACAAATAGTGTTTCAACTCCGAATTGCATGAAAACTGGTGTAACTCTTCCTTACACCATCAAGGTAATCTCATAAAAATTTAAGATTATTTGGAGTTGTGAAAGTCATACTTTTTCAATTAAAATTGTCACTAAGTCTGGAAAATCTGAACCAAACGGTTCACTGTTTCTCAATTGGTAAAAATATCAAACCAACTCCAAATCACCTCAAATTTTACAGAGAGTCACAAGACATGTTTAAGGAGCTACCATAAAAATTTCAAGCAATTTAGAGTAGTTTAGGTCATAAAAATCGGTTTAGGTTTTTCCTCGAAAACTTACTTTTCCGAAATCGTTTTCACCAAAATGATTCCATTTTAATTAACAAACCAATTCTAAAAATCTTATAAAAATTCAGGTACAATCAATCAAACCTACTTAAAACAGTGTCCAAGTTTCAGAATCATCAAACATGTACAAGTACTACTTATCCAAATCTTTTTCACTAAAAACCTTAGACTTCCATAATTAACACCGAACAACCAAAATTTATTTAAATTACCAAAACAATTCCAAATCCCTTCAAATTTTCCAGAACTCATTTAGATAGATTCAAGGACCACATATTAAAATTCCAATGCAATCCAGTTAGTATAACCATCGTTTCTCAAAGTTTCTTACAAGGAAATTATTTATAAATCAAAATTTCAGCACTTAATCAAATTGTTCAAACCAATACATTTTCAAAGATTCAAGACTTAAAACAACTCCAAATCCAACAACAATCTCATATAATTCATCAAGCAAGTAAAACATAATCCTAGCATGCATTCTTCTACATGAAACTGTGAGCATCATTATCTTTCTAACAATTTTGATTTCACATTTAACACATAGAATCAACTCAATAGTTCATGGAAATCACTTATTCATCAAGTAAACTTAAGAAAATCTTAACCCTTTCATTCACACCTACAAACCGTGACTATCACAAGAAAATCACAACATCACAAAATTTTATATTCATCATTAAACTTCAAGATCATGACATGCAAAAGGTCAAGCAAATGAAAATCAAGCTTTCACTCACAACAATATCAAACCGTGACCAATATAAAGGAAAATCATCAAGAAAAGTCCGATCATTTCAAAGATCTTTACATTATAAATTCAAACATCAAGTACATCATAGATCAAGCATAGATCTTGGCATGCATGAAGTCAAAACACTAGATCCTTGAAAAATCTTTTATGAAAACTCAAGAATTAAATTCTTTCTCAAAAACCATTTAAGAAATTAAAAGGAAAACTTTAAGGTCATGGAAGAAAATACTTTCTTAGTAAAACTTCAAGATCAAGTTCAAAGATCCACATGCATGTAAAGGAAATCACTAGATCTAATCATAAGAACAAACATGCATCAACACTTTTTCAAATAAAATCAAAGTCTTGGAAAGAAGGTATGAAAACGAAAATGAATCAAAGAAAGAGGTTTAAAACTTTTAGATCATGTAATAAGATTCTTACTTAATCAAAACTTTTCAAGAATCAAGTCCAATATCTTTGGTTTTCTCTCTTAATCCTCACGGTTTTCTCCCTCCTTTTCCTAAGTCCATGGTTTCTCCTTCTCTTCTTCACTATCTTGGCTTGATTTCACTTAGATTGTGAAGATTTCGGGTTGGTTCTTCCTCTCTTAAAATTCGGCCACTCTCTTTCTTTCTCTCTCACCAAGAGCTTGATGTAGCTCTTTGGTGTTGTGTTTAGTTTGGAAAAGAAATGAAGGAATAGAAACAAGAGATGTGGGTATGTTGATCACTCTCTCACGGTTTGTTAGTGTGTGTGTTGGTGTTGTTTATGTTGATGAGGAGAAATGGTGAAGAATGAAGAATGAAACAACTCACTCTCTCCCTCACACGGTTTTTGGTCCCTTCTTTATTCTTCTTCATTTTTCTTATTTGCCATCAAGGGCTTGCATGGGTGGCTTCTTTGCAACTACTTGGGGACTAAGTTACAAAACTTGGAGGTCAAGTCTTGCTCTCAAGTCCCTCACGGCTCCTTCCTTCCTTTCCCTTCTTTTTCCTCTCTTATGTCATGCTTTGGTCATCTTGATGATGTCATGTGCTTGACTTTAAGGCATGCAACTTGGTGACTAAGCAAAGCTACTTGGTGGCCAAGCAAGGTACATGGATATTCGGCCATAGGGTGGTTTAGGGTAGATTAGGTTAGTTCAATTAGGTTTAAGGCACTAACTAGGGTCTAGTCATGATTAGGCAGGATTAGGAAAATTAATTTAGGTTTAGTCCACTAATCCTTTGAAATTAGGGCTTAATCAGGGATTAAGGTACTAATCAAAAACTTAATCTTTTCTAACATAGGTTTATGGGAAACTAATTTCTACGTTAGCTCACTAACCTTGAGGGTTTAGGGTTTAAGAGAGTGATTAAGTACTTAATCAAGGATTAGGAACTCGATTAAGGTTTAATCAAAGGTTAAGGATGCTAATTAGGGTTTCTAAAGATGATTCTAGATTAAGGGTTTGATAAGATGATTGGACTTTAATTTTTGATCTTAGAGAAAATAATTTTCCATCTTAAAACCATAAAATCGTATAAATCAATTAAGAAGACAAAATCTCAATAAAAACCTCAAGCAATATGATTCATTGAAAACCTTAGAAAATCAAGCACATAAAATCACACACAAGTAAATTAAATTTCAAAGCATAAAAACCCATCATGAAATCAAAACTCTTTTAAATCAATTTTCAAATCAATTAGGTTAAATCTATAAAAATGCACAAAGAGATTCATTTCTTAAATGAAATCACAAATAATAAAATTACTCCAAACTCAATAAAATCGTTTGCTTAAACTCTATAAAAATCTTTGTTTACCAAAATTCCGTAAAATCGAAAATTGATTACGTAATCGAATAAAATACTCATCGAAAATCATTTGTAAAACAATATCTCAAAATTCTTCTTTAATGAAAACTTATTTATCTTAGTCGGGAAAAGTACGGAATGTCGCACAACGCACTGTTGAGTGCTGGACGAAGTAAAGGATGGACGTCAGAGAGTGACATAGAATGATGGAGATAGGCTTGAGAGCTAAGTTCATATATCATGCCACTCATTTAATATAAAGTTGATAAATGAAACAAGTATGAGCATCTTACTTGCATACAATATCTGCTAAACGCTAAATGTGATTGTTGTGTATTGTTGCATGTGTTTATACATTCACATTGTACATACATTTATGCTCTATTGATTATGTGTATATAATTGCTTACCCCTATGCCCTTGTAGGTGATGTCACGTTACATCGCTTGCATCGAGATCCGGCCACTTCCTAGTGGCACATGGATCTACGAGGACCATCGCACGGTGTTCGAGGGAGAGGTAGAGGTTGCCTTCTACCACCCGAACCCGCTGATCCGATTTCGTCCTCGTAGGTTCAGGATTCCCATCATATACACTATGCATGTACCACCTTTTTACACATATCATGGACCACCTCCCACACGACCAGCTTACTCGTATCATAGTTTCCGTTTTCGACCTACCTGCTCACACCCTTTTTCTTTGAGAGTCGTCCGCGAGGAGACTCCTCCATCTGATCCGAGGAGCCCTGTTAGGGTCTCACCATTTCCTGACCCGGTATCCAGTGGTAGGGTGCCCACTCCATCGGATGAGATCGAGGAGGACCCAGTGGAGGACGAGAGCGGAGGCGAGCCAGTCGTACGCTCTACCGGGAGCCAGTGGAGGGATGACGATCCCTAGGTATGTGCATAGGGTACATGAGGAGGATCAGGGGATCCGGTGTGAGGATGCTGTGGAGGAGATACTGCTGCTGCTGCTGCTGTTGATGATGACTGATGATGTTTACTACTTCTACTATCTGGGGACTACTACTACTACTACTAATCCTGCTGCCAGATCTATGTGACCACCTCTAGAGTTTCATATTTTTGTGATGTATATTTTGTAGATATACTTTTGAGAACTCTAGGGTTATGGTTTTACTTTTGGTATAGATCTTTATGATGGACTTGTGTATGGATCTTGGAGATATGACCATGGAACTATGTACTTTATGACTTACTTATATATATATATATATATATGCATATTATGTTTATCTTATAATTATGCATAGTTCCACTATTTCCGCTTACTCTGATTTAACTTATTTGAAGAATTCGGCTACGATAGAAATGCATGGTATCAGTTCTCCAAAACGAAAGAAGGGATGGCATCGCTTAATTTCTATTATATAAATATGATTTCAAAGTACTGATGCTATCTAATTTGTGAAAAAGTTTTAGAGTATGCCGAATTCAACACAATGTTTAAAATGATATGAACTATCCTCTCCAAGAATTCCATGTTTTGATTGTGCACCCGCTTTTAAAAGAGAAATTTTATTTCTACATTTTCTAAATACTTACAAGTCCATATTTTATCCGAGTAATAGTATAATTAGTATATTAATTACTTGGAATTTGATAAAGGGTGTCACATTATCAATTTTCCAAAAAAGAACCAACTCTAATAAAAAATTTATCATGAGTCCTTCTCTCTAATTTTACATACTCAGACTACTAGTCTTTGTTTTTCCTTTTGTATCACATCCACACAAATGTTTTCTCACTACCATTTTATGAAAAAAGATAATTGAAATACAAAGAAATATTTGAAAAATAGTATATCAATTATCACATTTTTGAGATCTATAACCATAAAATATTAGATAAACCTATTTTAGATTCACAACCAACAATAACTATTAAAAAGAAAAAAAAATCACAACCTGATAGTAATTACAAAGTGAAAAAAAAAACATATTAAAACAGATAACTATAAAATAACATAAAATATAGGTTCATTTTTTGGATTGGAAAAAAATTTATTCCAAAACAAAAAAGAGGTAATCAAAATTTTTATTTTGAGGCTCCTTAATGCCCTGGGGCTTAGGCCCGCGCCCCACATGCCCCGCCCCAGGGTCGGCCCTGGCTTTATCCCAATGCAACCCATTTTATAATCAATGATCTTTTGTAACTAAATAAAGATTTGTTACTTTGGAAATGGATCAAGATTGGTAACTTCTTAAAAGGCCTTTCCGCCAAATTAAAAATTGATGTAATCTTGAGAGATGTTTTATAAACCGAGTTTTGAAAGGTTGTGTTTATAATATCTCAATTTCGAAAAGTGTATTGTGACATAATTGTTACGAACTACTTTTATTAAAGACAAAATATTATGGTTTTAACCCCATCATTTCATGTGTGAACCCCACAATCTTATGTCTGTCAACCTGTTTTAAGGTAAACATATAAAAAATTTATATATATATATATATATATATATAATTAAACTAAGCAGTTAAATTTGTCTCGTATATAACCCCTATTGCTTTACTCAATTATGCGACTCAACCCCATCACTTTACTCACTTAATCAAGTCAACTGAATCTCATCATTTAACCAAGTGAACCTGATTGCTTTAGTCATTTACATAGTTTAACCAATATTACAATAGTAACTTGCTTTAATTGTAATACAAATTTTTTTTCAGTTATAATATTTAATTACTATTTTCGATTACTTTTGATGAACTATCCATAACTTTTTTTTATAATTAATTGTACATAACTAATATTATGCAAATTATGTCATGTCACTAATTACTATTTTCTAAATTACATTAGATTACTAATCAAATGTAATTAATCATTTTAAAGCAAGATTAACGTTTGCTAATTCTTTATATTAACATTTTATTTTCTATTATTTTAATGGTTATTATTACTATTACAATTAGGTAAATATATATGATTTCATTTTTACTAAACTTTCAGTTCTGATAACAGTGGTAGTATAAGGCCTCCTTACATAACTTGGCCTACAACGACTCATACAGGCTTATGATCCCTTTAAAGTACCCGACCCGGTGATCCCATCTTCCTCACCCGCTACGTTATCACTGCATCAAACCAGTGGCGGTTCAAGTTTCTTCACATCCACTTTGACCCACCCCCAATCTTGCAACTACCCACATCCCCTCGCCCCACACCTTCGCTGTGGCATTGCAGGTCTTCGTCTTCGCCCTCGTTTGCCGCTGCCGCTACCGTGTCTTAGTCTTTGTCTTCCGTTCCTCCATTACAGGGAAGGAGAGGCGGTGGTTCGAGGGTTGTGGCAGCCGGGATCTGAACTGGTTCAGATGGGGAGGAAGAGAATCGGACCGGGTCGGTTTGTGGTTGTTGTTGGGTATTGGTGGGTCGGGACTTGTTGGGCAGTTACGGTAGGACTGTTGGGTGTGATGGCTGTTGGGTTATGTACAAAGTTTATGGAGGGGGTTGTAGGGTTCGAAGGAAGACAGTGGACAGAGGGTGGCAGTTGCGGTGGTGTTGTAAAAGAAGACAGGGGTTGTTGGGTGCTGCGTTGGAGGTGGGGGCCTAAATCAAAAAATTAAACTTTCAAATTAAACTTCATAATCTTTTATGTTACACACTAATATCAAAGACTTAAATTGCAAATTGTCAATTTTTTGCCAAGGGCTTATTAGCAAATTTGAACTCTATGCACATCCCAAAACTTGTTACCCAGGTCATCAGGTCACCACCCCATACATTCTCTATGTAAACGAAACGAGTGCACCATGCACTCGACCTATCTTTGGTGCAGTGAAGAATTCTACGCAATAGAAACAAGATAGCCGTAGATTTGGACCCTTGGCAGTTTTATCATCTCACTAAGTTCGTCCCTAATATGTTACGCGAGGTTACTAACTCGATGCAATATGCTCATTGCCATTCTCTTGACATGCGGAAACCGCGTTTGGTTCGCTAGGACCTAGACACTGTCGCTTTTTGGGTTCTTAATATGGATGGGTCGTGTCTTGGCAATCCTAGTCCAGCTGAGTTTGATGGCTTGTTGAGATCTGGTGAGGGTGACTAGCTTGGTACTTTCTCTGGTTATGTAGGACATGCTTCAGTGCTTCAAGTGGAGATCGTGGCTCTCATGAAAGGTCTAGAGTATACCAAGGCCAAAAGTTATACTTAAATTCAATGCAAAACAGATTCAATGGAGGTTCTTTGGGTAGTGCAGCATGATACTTGTGCGACTCATTTATTTTCTTGTTATTTATCTCGAATCAAGGACCTTCTTAGCAACTTTGCAAGTTTATCCATTGTTCACACACTTCGTAAGGGGAACAATGTGTCGATTGGTTTGCATGATATGGTTCCATGATAAGGGAGAACTTGAAACTTCGGGATACTCTTTCTCCAACAGTTGCTTCCTTATTGCTTATTGACAAGATGAGTGTTCTGTTTGTTTGTGTTTTTTTTTTTTTTGAAAGAGAGTGTTCAGTTTGTTAGGTCTTAGAGCATCAACACCAATGAACCAAACTTTTGTTCTTAAATAAACCCCACACATTATTTTATGATTCTTCACACTTTCCTACACTTTTAGGGACAAACACATTTTTTCTCCACACCCATGAACTCACTTTTGTCCTTAAAATTAGGACCCACACTCTACCCCACACTCTTAATATTTTACAATAAATTAAACCACCATCGACTAACTAGATTTTTCCCACCAAAATCATAACTATAATTTAAAATGTTCTATATTATTCTATTATTCAATAACGGCTACTTTTTGTAAAAATATTTTATTTATTTTTGTAACACCCCGCAAATTCCTCGTATTAATTTAAAATACTAAAGATAATTATTTTTGAGAAAAGTGTTTTAAAAAGGGTATTTTCTTAAATGATTTTCCCTAATTTACGATTTAAAGTAATGAATAATTTTAAAGAGATGATTTTTCGGAAATGCTAATATGAGTTTTAGAAAGTGAGCTGGAGTAGTTGTGTGTTTATGAATTCTTATGCTTAAAAAGATTTATGAACGCATGAGGGTGTGTGTATGTACGGTTTTGTATGGATAGGACTATGTGAAATTGAATTAACAAAAGAACATGATCATATATGCATGTGTATATATGTGTAACGTGTAAGAGTGTGTGCATGAATATGTGCATGTGAATATGTGAATATAAATGTGTGTGTGTGCCGTGTATGTGTGTGAGTGTAGGAAGCCTAGAATTTTCCTTAAGTTGAGACCAAGCAACCACCTCCTAACCAAGTTCCAAACCAAGTCCTAACCAAATAGTGAAACCCTAATGGAGTGCCAGCTAACCATTAAACCTAGATTGACTCCAAGCACCTAATGTCCCCTACATGTTCCCTTGGAAATGCTAAACTCCATCCATGCAAAATTATGAAGAGCCAAATTTGCCCCTCCTTCTAAAAGCTTGTGGCCGAATGGACTAAGGGAAAAATAGGAAGCCTCGAATTGCTTATTTAAGTCTTGGCCCTTAGGTGCATTCCATTCATTTCCATTAACCATTTTCATTCTACTCTTCCACATCCAACATAAACCAAACACAATTTCTAAGAGTAACCTCAAACTCTTAGAGAGAGAGGTAGAGAGAGGTAGAGAGAGAGTGACACCGAGAGCTCCAAGAGGAGGAGAAGAAGGAGATCAAGCCAAGAAGCCTTAGGATTTCTTGAAGATTAAGTGAAGAAGGTTGAAGGTCTTCTCTTTTTCTTTGGTTTACTCGAAGATCATAGAGTGTAGAAGTAGTTCTTAATTTTCCAAGCCTTGTAAAGTTCTATGTTGTTGCATGTCCATTTTTCTTGTAGATCTATGTCTATAAGTAATTGTTTAGCTTTGATCTTGAGTTTCAAGAGCCACACAAATTTGTAGAACCTTAAACCTTGGACTCTACCATTCGGCCATGTCTAAAAATTAGGTTGTGATGATTTTTATTTAGTTTAGAGTCCATGCATGTTAGTTTGATGTTTGTTAAAGATGATCTAAGTGGTTTGAAAGCTTTGATTTTAACTTTGAATTTTCTAAGCTTTGATCTTTAGTTTTCTTTTCAAAAAGACCTTAATCTATTGTTTATCCTTGAAAAAGATTTGATTCTTTCCTTGATTTTCCATAGCTTTGATCTTGAATTCTTGCATGTGATTTTTGAACTCAAAAAGTTTTGTTCCTTGGCTTGCATGTCACGGTTTTGAGGAGAAACCAAAGGAAAACAACTTTTTGAAAATGGTTTTTACTTTGATCTAAATCTATGTGTGTTCCAAAGCTAAAGATTCAATTTCTTTCTCTTGATTTTGTTGATTGGTTTTCGGCCAAGCCTTGAAAACAAAAGACCATGATTGTTTTTCATAAAAAGCATCTTGCATATGTTCTCTTTTTGATTTCCATGATTTCTAAAGCAAATGCAAAGGAGAAATAAAAATGAAAACATGTTTGAAGTGACTAATAGGTCACGGTTTTATGAAGAAAAGAGAGTGGTATTTTTCTAAACCATGTGTTTTTATGTGCATGTTTTTGATCTAATATTCTAAGATTTTTGCATGAAAGTGCATCAAAGACCTTGTTTTTCCAAGATGATGATTCGGCCTATACTAAGTTAGATAGGCTAGATTCTTTTTGCATGTGAGTGACTTGTTAAAATGATTATGTTTGTGACTTTACCTTGAGAAAAATTTATTTGAATTGTGTTGTGGTTTTGTTCAAATCGGTTTTGTAAAAGAACCAAAAGAAATAAGTTTTTGGAAAATGATCCTTGCCTTGATTCATGTTCTATGTGCATGCATGATAAAGATTTGAAAACTAAACCTTGTTTTGTGAAAATGTGGTTCGGCCTATGCATCCTAAATAGACTAGGGTTCTTTTTCTCAAGAAATGACTTGGAGCAAAGAGTATGTCTTGTGAACTTAGGTTAAATTAATTGTTTGAAATTGCATTGTGAATATTTTCTTCCAATTCGGTTTTAATTGAAAAGATAAAAGAAGGATAAATGATTTTGTTTCATGAAAAAGAAAACAAGGTTTAAAGTGCTTGAAATAAACTAAGTTGATGTATGTGTTTTGGATTTATGATTTTCAACTTGTTTCTTTAATTTCATTCGGCCCTATAGCATAGTTAAGCCTAGGAGATTTAGCTGCATGAAAATAAATTTACATAGTGACTTTTGAAAGAAATTAAGTTGTTTAAAGTAAAAGAGAAATGAATATGCTTGGTTTATAGTTTCATTCGGTTTGTGAGTATATGTGTGTCCAGGTGTTTGTGTTTTATGAAAATGAAGATGTTTAGAAAATAATTAAGCGTTTGGTTAAGTAATTATATGATATGATTTATTAAAGTGATATGTGTTTGAAAGAATGCTTGTGTACATAATTAGTTTTTAAATTTAATTGATTTTAAGATAATTTGATTTGATTTATTTGGTTGATGGATTTCACTTAGTGGCTGTCCAAGAATTGTTTTATGATAAAAACTTGAGTTTTAAAGTATTAGTTCGAGTTAAAGAATTGTTTTCACGATGTTTTTGAATCTTTAATGAAATGATTTTGTAGAATAAGCCTTTGCTGTCCATAATTATTTAAAATTGTTTCTTAAACTTTAAAAATGTTTTCATGTGATTTAAAGTAAAGTTTTCAAGAGATGTTTGATTTAATAAAAAACTCGGATTGAAAACAGTGAATTTTTCGGTATTTTCGAACATGTTTATGGTGCTGTCCAAATCGGGCCAGCAACCAAACCAAATGATTTAAACCATTTTATTAAATATTTTCAAATGATTTTAAAATAATTAAAGTGTTAGAAAATGTGGGGATTGTTTTGGTGAAACAAGAGTGTTTTAAGTTTTCGATTAAGACAAGGAAAGTGTCATGAAATAAGAAAAGATTTTCTTAGAACCAGACAATAACGTAAGTGTATTTTATTTAGTACGAGGAAATCTTAAAGACAAGGGATTGGGGCAGCCGGCAACAAAAAGGATTCGAGGAGACGGTACGCATTACATTGCTGGACCTCAGGTGAGAGAGAAGCTTTCCTAAGACACCGTGGTAGTTAGGTGATTTATTAGGAGATTCCGTATCATCTCAAAGATCGGAACTAAGTGGTTAGAGTCAGTAGTATAAGTGGCAATTGTTTGATTGTGTGGCCACTTATACGAAGGTGACGAAGACCACATTGTTGTGTGATGTTTGTGTGAATGATAGCATGCTTTCATATATTTATTTAATTCTGCCTTATGTTATCTATTGCTGTTAATATGCTGATGGACGTCTGTTACGTCCTAAAAATAGAAGCGAAATAAATAGGATTGTGAAGTAAAGACATAATGAAAGAGAAATAATTATTGTAAATAAAGTATGTAATGGAAAAGAGAAAGAGTTGAGATTGGAGAAAGAATAAAATGATAACGCGGAGAACGAGCCAGAGCTGGGAGAGTGATGTTGATATGAGATGTGAATTGAGCGGAGCTGGGCTCCTGTGTTTTTGGTTTTAGTCTGAAACTAGTGTTGAGTTGAGCTTGCTCCTCCATTAGCGCTCAGCAAAGATGTAATTTTGAAAAGGTTTTCGAAAAGCAGTTTTTGAAAAGGTTTTTGAAAAGAAATTTTCGATAAGATTTTTGAAAGGAAAATTTTCAAAGAGATTTTTGAAACGAGATCTTGTAGAAAATGGTGAAAGGAAACTTTTAGAAAGGGTTTGTGAAAAGAAATTCTTTTGAAAATGTTTTGAACAGAGGTTTTGAGAAATATTATAAAAAGTATTTTCAAAGAAGTTTTGTGGAAGGCTGTGAAAAGAGATTTTAGAAACTTTGTGAAATGAGATTTGTGAGCGGTTGTGAAACTAGATTTTTGAGAAAATTTACAAAAAGGGAATTTTATGAAAAGGTTTATGAAATGAGGTTTTGTGAAAGTTTATAAAATGGCATTTGAGAAAGTTTGTGAAGAGATTGGTTTGAGAAAGGATGTTGAAATGAGATGATTTCGAGAAATGGAGAAAGTTTGAGAAGTGAGATTTCAGATTGTGACGTGATCCCAACTCTGTGCTATGTGAGTAATGATGAGAGAAAGTTTGTGCAAAGTTAGTGGTCGGGACTCGTTGAAGGGTTGCACGAAGGACGGGCCGACCTTAGGACAATAAAAAAAAAGATAAAAGACTTTAAAAGACTTACGCGGTGAGGTATGAGAGTGCGAAGTAGTGGAGAGGAAGGAACCATAAGTATCTGCGGATACTTAGGAGGAGATTGCATTAGGGGAGGACGATGACGGTGAAACGTCAAGAATTCTAGAGTGTATTTCTAGGAAAAACGAACTCCATATGTGGCGCACTAACGTGGTGGGGACTGGGTCTAATACCGTGGTAAGTTCTGCGGTCCCACTAGAAATATATTGTCGCCCCCTAGATTGCAAATCGAGAACAGTGAGAGGGACTGGAGTGGGGCATTTGGTTTGCCACTGTAGTGAGACAGTGTTCCATGTATATGAATTGATATGATTATGATTTGAGGCTGAGTCCTCCTGGTCTGGGACCATTTGATGTGTGACAGCTGTTGTGTCCGCACGGTAAAGGTCCTGTACTCCTGTTTGCTTCCGACTAGGTTGGGTGGATGACCGAGGAGATGTAGACGTGAGTGATAGTCGAGAACGAAACGAATTTTCTGATGATGTATGGTATATTTCCCCAAAAGCATTAACGAGGGTGATTCGATAAGACTGGATGAAAAGAAAACGAGAAGTTAAGAGAGATAAAGGAATAAAAGAAAGGAAGAAAGAACACTCATGAGAAATGCATAAAAGAGGATAATAATGATAATGATATGTTTGATTGTTGTGTGCCTGTGTGTTATATAGTATGCTTGTATGGTCCTATTATTTTGCCTAGCATAATCCCACACCGTCGACGATCCGTCATTCGGAATGCTTACTCTCTCCTGTTCGTTGGCATATCGGTGCTGCTGATATCTCAACGGGCAGACGGAGCATCACGTGGAGATCATTACTCTAAATGAATCGGAACGGGAGCTTAACGTCAACAGGAAAGTAATGACAGAGGTGACTTCACTTTTGGGAATGAAGAAAGGGCTCAAGAAGAAAGGGGAGTTTCATCCGGTTGTCTTCATCAGAGTAACGCAGCGGAAGCGATAGTAGTAAAATTAGTTTAAGTTATGATTTGTGTTTGAGTCAAGGATTACCAAGCAATGTGCCACTTATGTAATACAGCTACATTTAAATTCTATTTTGTAAAGTGCTTTACTTTGAAAGAGAGGCTAATGTGAACTTTTGAAATCCATTATGAGTATTAATGTTCTTGAAACTAAATTACTTTATGAAAAGAAAGATTTTAGTAACAACTCGGTTTTCGGAAAAGTGAATGGAAGAACTTAAAGAGATTTTCAATAATACCACAAACACTTCCACAATGTTTTAAAAAAAAATTTGGCCTCACTTTTGCAACTTTAACAAGTAAAAGGGAATATTTTCGGTTTACGAAAATCGGGCTGTCACAATTTTCGCCCTAAATAAATACCACAATAAACTTAAATGCAATAAAATTAAATTTAAAATGCATTAAAAATAAAAAAATCGAAATAAAAATTGGAGAGAAATAGAAAAAATAAAATACATTAAAGATTTGAAAAATAAAGAAATACATAAAATAAGTCACACCATACAGAAAATAAGTAGAATGAGAATACATTAAACGTAAGATAAAAATACATTAAAATTTAAGTCACACCAAACAATGTTCAATATTAATCATCGACACCATTGTAATGATTCCAAACATGTTCAATCAAATCGACTTGAAGACGTTGATGAACAGACCTATCGTAAAGACTTGATCTCAAACGTAGTTACTCTTGAAAATCATGATGACTGTCATTAGGTACTTCCGGATTGTCCACGCCACCAACATACTCGCCAAAATTACCAACAGCATACATATCTCGTTCATCTTCAACAATCATGTTATGCAAAATGATGCATGCATATATTATATTAGATAATTGCTCCAAATGCCACTGTCGAGCCGGACAACGTAAGATATCAAATCATTGTTGCAGTACTCCAAATGCTTGTTCAATATCATTCCTGAAGCTTTCTTGTTTTTTTTTTAAAAAAAATTCCCGCATAACTCCTTGTGGCATAGAGATACTTTTGACAAATACAGCCCATTAAGGATAAATATCATCTGCAAGATAATAGCCCATATTGTAAGGAGTTTGATTGAAGGTGAAATTTACCTGAGTTGCTTGACCAGTAAGAACATCATTGAAGACATTGGATCTGTTCAACACATTTATGTCATTGTTAGATCCCGCAACTCCAAAAAAAGCGTGTCATATCCATAAATCAGCTGAGGCAACTGCTTCGAGCAACACTGTTGGGTTTCCATGATCGCCTCGACTAAATTGTCCCTTCCATGCAATTGGACAATTCTTCCATTCCCAATCCATGCAATCAATGCTGCCTAACATGTTTGGAAAGCCACGATTTCTACCGATTTGAAGTAACCGCTGAATGTCATCATTGTTGGGCCTTCTTAAGTACGTATCCCCAAATACATTGATCATTGCCCTTGTAAATCTGTCAAGGCATCAGAATGATGTGGTCTCGGCCATTCTCACATACTCGTCGAGACTGTCATCACTTGCTCCATATGCTAGCATTCTAATAGCACTAGTACATTTTTGTAGAGGGGAATGCCCAAGCATACCAGTTGCGTCTGGCTTCTGTATGAAATACTCGTCATGGGCGGTAACGGCATCTACAATTCTCATGAACACATGCTTACGCATTTTGAACCTGCGACGAAAATGATCATCTGTGTATGTTGGATGATCAAAGAAATAATCATTAAACAATCAAACATGCCCCTCTGCACGATTTCTCTGTATGTTTGGTCTTTTCCTTCTACGGTTGGTGGGAATGTTATCTTCTTCGTCACTACTATCAAACAACATGTTAATAGCTCTCTAGACAATGCTGTTCTCCAAATTGGATAAATTTGTGGGATCCATTTCGGGTAGTAAAAGATGAATACAAATTATTGTATAGAAGAAGAGAGCAAAGATCAGTGTTGTGAATACATTCAGAATGTTAGTAATACTTATAGGCAACTTGGATGCTATTAACGGATAATTTTGCAACGACTACTTTTGTGTAACGGCTACTTTTGTAACGGCTAGTTTTTCAACGACTACTTTTGCAACGGCTAGTTATGTAACGGCTAATTTTTCAACGACTTACAAAATGCATAATGCTTAAAAAAGTTAGAGATGCTTATAATGGATTAAAACTACAAACAAAATACATAATGATTTAAAAAGTTACAGATGCTTATAATGGAATAAAACTACAAAGAAAATACATAATACTTTAAAAAGTTACATAATGAAATACACTTACACTAAAATAAAGTTCATATCAAATACCAAATTTTTTCCTAATAACGTCGCAAACCTTTTCATGAGTTCGCTTTTGTATCTCGGTCATCCCTGAAGCATCTCTGAAAAGTATCTCATACTCATTGATCATCAACTTTTCTTCCTCTAAAGCCATCCTTTTCTTCTCCTTTTCTTCCTCGAAAGCCAGCTTTTTCTACTCTAGTTCTAAATATTCAACTTTGAACTCATTAAAAGCATCCACTTTGGTAGAAGATGTTGCACCTTTTGTTGATTTTTGTAACACTCCTTGTATATCATCTTACTTTATAAGAAAAGTAATAAGTTTATGAATACTTGGACTTGTCATTGTTGGAAAAAGATCTGACAATAAAAATTTTCCTTCACTTGAAAATTCCTTTTACAGAAATTTGATTAATAATGAATTTGACTAATAAAATCAGAGTTTGCGGAAACATAATAAATTAATTCTGTTATACTTTCAAAATATATCAAGTGTAACAAGTCCATGGATTCCAACTAATTATTATTATAAAACTAAATTCATTCTATGATACCTCTCTCAAAATATGTATAATATAAATACTACTAAAAATAGAGAGGTATAGAGCTGGTCACTGGTCCTCTGTCCAAACATCCATCTGGCCGGATCCTCGATATCTGTACAAAGGGTTCCCAACCCACACTTTCTACACTCTGCATGCACCTAAGGGACATCTCCCTTCACTGACTTTTGTGCAAGCTAGATATACGATCAACACCTAATAAGGGCATGAGGGTTAGCTATACATATTCGCATAATCAAATGAGAATAAAACTAACATACACAAGTAATCATGTAGCAAATCAGAATGCATAACCATATGAGCACACCCGGTTAATCATAATAAGTCTTTCAATGCAGGTGGCATGATGCATGCTTTCTATCTCATAATCCTGAGGCCTCCATACTAATCAATCTCGAATGTCCATCCATTACACCAGTGTGTTCCCAGAACACTAATATACGTTCCCAAAACGTATAGCAAACCATACTTGGAATATAACAAGCACCACTCCCAGAGTCTGCATCACGTTCCCAGAACGTATAGCAAACCATACTTGGAATATAAACAAGCACCACTCCCAGAGTGTGCATCACGTTCCCAGAACGTATCAAAGAAACCATGTCCCAGACACTGGCCACATTCCTAGAATGTGTCATCAAGTAGGTTGCACACCAATGTGTTCCCAGAACACAACAAGGAAACCATGTCCCAGACACTGGCCACATTCCCAGAATGTGTCATCAAGTAGGTTGCATCAATATGGTACTCCCAGAGTACCCTCCTCATGTTCCCAGAACATGACAAACAATCTTTGAAAACCTATTTCATCATCTTTTACCATGCACGGATGCACACATAAATATTAAGGTTGGTCTTTCCATTAATTCCATTATTATGACTTAGAAAACACAACTTTTGAATGGTATCTTGAGGTATAACTTTACTTATAAAATTCACCCTTGAATTTAAGTTAAACACATGCTCATAGACCTGGATTGAGAGAATATAATCATTGGTATTAATAATCTTTACTCAAAAACTTAACTTTTTATTGTTAAGTCTCAGGCACTAACTGATTACATCATAACTTAACCGGTTAGAATTACA
Organism: Crotalaria pallida; assembly: GCA_037953625.1. Classification (NCBI taxonomy): domain Eukaryota; kingdom Viridiplantae; phylum Streptophyta; class Magnoliopsida; order Fabales; family Fabaceae; genus Crotalaria; species Crotalaria pallida. Next base: position 35,930,172 of record CM075653.1, read on the forward strand.
GACCTGAACTTAAAACCACAGATTTTCAAAGAATCTTTTCTTGAATTCTCTACTCAATCCAATAACAAAGTCTGAGCATAACAGAATACCTCAAGTTCAACACATATTATCATTCAAATATCTAAGTCATAATCCAATTTCATTTATGCATAATTTCCTCTTGAAATTATCATTTAATATTAAGGTATTAACTCATCACCTCCATTCTAAACCAAACAGTGCTCAATCACCTAGTTTCAGAATGGTTTGTATATGAAATTCTAGCTTAAAGTTGAGTAAAAATGGTATGAACACTTAGCCAAATTCAGAAACCTTTTTTCTTTTAAAAACTGACAATATCTAACCGGTTACAGACAGGCTCTAACCGGTTAGATTATGCAGCAAATACACTGAAAAGTGGGGTTTTGCATACCATTCTTTTCAATACTCAAATCTAACCTATTATCATCATTAACCAATGTTTAATACCTTAAAGCACATATGTTTAAACACTTAAACATATCACAAATTCATGCATGCAAAATCATCATACACCAAAAGTGCATAAATCACATATTTCACAACTTAATGCATCAATTCACATAATATCCAAATAAGTCATGAAATTGTCATCACAATAGCTTGCATGCATCATCTTATAATTGCTCAAAATCAGAAATGAGCTAAAGTTGGCCTCCAAGCCATTAAACTAATTCAAACTATGCCCTTAGAGTCTCTCAGTGACTCATCCTATTTACCAAACATGTTTATCCTCACTCTAGAAAATAGTAAGCTTCCCCCTTACCTTAGGATAGTGTTTGATGAGTAATAACACTGAGATTGAATAAAAATCCACAGATTCCACAGAAATCCTTAGTTCTGCTCTTAACCACGATTTCAGCAACAGGGTCCAAATACCAGGGATTTTGACATATAGATTGACCAAACAAATTAGGGAAAATAATGAGGACTTGCTCTAGGTAACATGCACTAAAGGATCGAAGTGATTTGAGGCTTAAAGGTTACCTGTATTTACCAAAATCAGAGCTTAAACCTAGCTTCCAGAAACAAGAATAACACTGAACCAGTTTTCAAGCTTCAACTTCAGAGATTGATTTCTTCTTCCACACACACTTTTAGATTACAAATTTTATATAAACACGAAGCTCTGGATGTAAGCTTCGCGTTCGTGTATCACTCAAAGTCTCACTCCCCACACAGAAGAAGAATCGAACAGAATGAAGCAAAAACCCTAGAACAGAGATTTCCTAAACCAACACTCACCAAACTCTGATTTTGATCTCAATCCAAGCAATTTATAGAGCAATTAACTTCTCATGCAGAGCGACAAGTCTAATTCCACTCAAAGAAGGAAGAAATTGTGGCAAGAACATGATCCACAGCTGGATTACTCATCAAACTCCACTATCTCAGCTTCTGGGTTCATCGTGTAACCGGTTACAGAGCCCTTCTAACCAGTTACATACTGATAAAACTTCAAAAATTAATAATTTAATTACTCTTTCTTCAAAAACCTTTCTAATATTGCAATTAGGTCCCAACCCAAGGACTAAATTACAGTATTCATATTTTTGAACAAAATAACCATATAAAAATATATCTCATATTTATATATATAAAAACACATAATGTACAAAAACTAAAACTTTCAAAACTAACATAAATCAATTATAAAATAACTGTTATAACTAATTTCTTTGTTATTTGGGAGACGAAAATTAGGGGTGTTACAATTTTCCCTTCCTTTTTGCTGCTTTTTTGTCCAATTGGTCGTTCCATAAAGAGGGTTTGTGGGTTGTCTTCACTGCTAGATGTTGGCGGATTAGATGATGAAGTGTATGCCCCGGATACAGAGGTCTTTGTTCTTTTTGATGACCCTCCAACTTTAGGTGTATTAAACCATCTCGGTTTATCTTTTACTAATCGCCAAACGTGCTCCATGGTGAACTTCTCTTTTTGATCGTGACGATAAATTGCCATTGCTTTCTCCATTATATCTTCGTTGGTGCTCCCACTAGTCTTTGACTCCAGGGCATGTTTGTAACACCCAACAAATTTGGAAGTCATTGCTTGAAGTCTGTGATATCGAGCTTTTATTTGATTCGCATTTTTAGCCTTTGTCTTGTTGAGAAACTTATTGTATTGACTAGCTATCCTTGCCCAAAAACTTCCAGATTTTTGATCCACCCCAACAATAGGATCTTCAGAAACATTGAAATATGATTCCACCAATAGTTTATCTTCCTCAATTGAAAATCTTTCTCGATTCTTCTTTGCTTTTGTTGTGGAACCTTCTTCTCCTTCATCAAGATCAATAGCTTCCAGACCATCTTGAGTGCAGAATGGTGAGTCTTCAGACTCATTAATCGACCCCATTGGTGATACTGGATCTTTGTCCAAGGATTGCATTTCACTATTATTTATTACAGGTTTGGTTGTTGTATTTGGAGGATACATTGGATATTGGTAAGGGAATAAGTGGTGATTTGGAGTGGATGATTTCATTTGTGTATTTGGGTAAAATGGATTAAATGGGTTTTGTGGAGCAATTTGAGGATTTAGGTAAAAAGGTGTATGAGAACTTTTAGGATGTGGGTAAAAAGGTGCATGACCACTTTGAGAATTTGGGGTGTGATGAGGATTTTGAGAGCTTGGTGCATGAGACATACTTGATAATAATTTTCTAAGAGCTTTTAATTCAACATGAGTAGGATCCATTAAAATAAAATTATGGACTTGAAAAAATTGAATGTGAATGAGATGAGAATAAGAAAAATTATAAAGAGATTATAGTATAAAAATTGAATGAAACAAGAACTAATTGAATGAAGGTATTGTGTGAATTGAACTTCAAAATTACTCATCTATATATAATAAAGAGGATGGATCCGTTTACACCAAGTTAAATTACACCAATTCTTACACCGCTCATAACTCTTACACCAAGTCAAATTTAATAGAATGAACCATTGGATTGAAAGTTTCTATCTTGTAGATCGTCTATGTCAAATTTTATAAAAATCCAAAATCATTTAGTACTTCAATTATATACGTCAAAATTAACGAAATATATGTCTTAAAAATATATGAAAATGGAGCTATTTGAATATATATTCAATGATGTTCGAATTTTCTCAAATTTGACACAAATGATCTAGATGACATATAGTTATTATTCAACTGATGGATTAGTGAAATTCACGTTATATAAAAAGTTATGAATGGTGTAAGAGTTGGTGTAATTTAACTTGGTGTAAACGGATCCCTCCTCTATAATAAAATTCTTAACAATTGGTTTTATTACCGTTGCTGCAATTGCAACGGTAATAATTTATGGGAAACATGACAATATGTCTCAGACTCACTCCCTCAGTCTCACACAATGTTAACTTGTACACAACACTCACTCATGACCTCACTCACTCACTTGTACACCCACAACACTCCACAACGGTAATAATTTTATTCACTCACTCACACTTGTCCACACACTCACTCATGACCTCACTCACTCACTTGTACACACACAACACTCCACACCAACACTCACTTCTCCACACTCACGAGCTTCTCCCTACCAACACTCCACACCAACACTCACTTGTCCACACACACACCAACACTCACCAAGAACTCTTTTATCCAAAACTCAAGCCTCTCACTCACAACCACACAAAAACTCTTCACTTTCTCCTTCCACAACACACACTCACAAGACCACACACTCACTCACGATCTCACTCCCTCCCTCACGGTCTCCCTCCCTCACTCACGATCTCCCTTCCTCACTCACAATCTCCCTTAGATCGCCCTCCGCCTTCGATCCAGCACCAAAACCAGCACTCAGATTGCCCTCAGCCTTCGATCTCTCCCTCTATCCACCTTCACTCTCCCTCTCTCCGTCTTCACTCAGATCTCCCTCCCTCCGCCTTCACTCTCCTTTTCTCCGCCTTCGATCCACCTTCATCTCCGATTTGCCCTCCCTCCGTAGCCTCCCTCTTTCGATCCAGCACCCACCCACCTCCATGGCCTCCCTCCTTCTCTCTTCCATTCTTCCCCATCTCCACCGTCTTCGATCCGGTTGCATGCAGATTGTTGATCAAGGAACAAATTGAATGTGAATGGATTCTCTCTCTTCTCAATTTTTTTTGTAAAATTTCTTTATTTTTTTATGCCGTTGCTGTAATTTTTTTAATTTTTTTCCAAATAATGTAATCTGCTTTGTTGTAGAAGAAGGTAAAATCTCTTTATTTTTTTTATTTTCCTTTGTTGTTGCTGTATTTCTTTTTTTTTTTCTTTTCATTTTTCTTCAATTTGGGTAGTTTTGGTTGTTGATGATCTTCAAGGAATATAGAAATTTCTAATCGTTTCTCACTTCTCCCTCATTTTTTTGCTGCTGATGTTTGCACTTTCTCTCTCCTTCCCCTAACTGTGACACCCTAATTTAAGATTACCCTTAATTACCCTTAGGAAAAATTATTACAGAAAAATTTCTTTTATGAACCTTATTCACTTGTAAAAATCTTCGTAAAATTTGACGGAGTTTACTCTGTTTTATGGACATTCCAAAAACTTGGTTTTCCTGTTAATCCTGTTATAAACATCATTTCATATAAACAAAAAGCCAGCAAGGCATATCATGACATTGAGCATTATAATGCATCCATTCCCATCAGAGTTACTATTCACATCATAGTTATAATAGAAAATATAAACAAGTGGCGAAATAGTTATTTTCCCAAAATAACTCCTTTCCCAAAAGGAGTGGTCCTGGGCCAACCCAAAACAACTATTTACATTTTATACAAATAAAGCACTGCATCATCATAATCAGAAAGTGGCTCAGGACATGAACATGTCCTAACCAAAGCTACTTACTCTCCCCGAAGGGATATCCCTGAAAGCAAAATCCATAGCCCTCTGGTTTCACCAGCATTGATTAGACCGACATTTTTGGGTATGCAAAGGTGCCCCATGGAGTGGTTAAAATTATCTTTGCTCTTTGCTCTCGCTTCTAGCACAACAGACCCCTCGAAGGGGAGAGTACACCTGCTCGGCCTGTGACTCGGTAAGCTCGGCCTCGGTACCTGTATAAAAACAGTAAGGAGGTGAACATTACACAAAAATTAGAAAGATATCTTCTAAAGCAACATAGAAATAAGCTAAGTCAGGCACAAATAACAATTAATCATAACATTTCGATCATTCATTCACAAGCACTATAGCAATCACCTAATTCCTTTTTCAATTCATACTTAACATTTTCTTTTTCTTTGGCTCAACTCTTTATCTTTACATTCTTATCTCTTTTTCATTCCATTTGTTTTAGTTCTTTCTTGCATCACTAGGATTTCGTGCACATGTTAGGTCGTTTTCCACCCATTAGGTATATTTTCCACCCATCAGGTAGCTTTTCACCCATTAGGCCATGAATCACCCATTAGGTCCTTTTTCATTTACTTCACTCACTTTTCTTTAGTTCATTTCGTTTGTCTTTCCTTACTTTTACTTTTCATGTTTATTTTATTTACCCTTGCAACTTATTGATCCTTTGGGTTCACAGGCACCTAACGGGGCGTTTGGACCTAATGGGTCGTTTGCACCTGATGGGTCATTTTCCTAATGGTTCATTTGGCACCTAACAGGGCACCTAGTGAGCCAGTTCCCCCAAGGATCAATAGCTGCACCTTTCATTATCTTTCTTTTATTATTCTTTATTTCATTTGTATCCTCACTTGTCTAGCACACATTTCATTCAAACATACATATATCTCATGGTCATCATCCGAACATTCATATATAACATGTTCAACATTCAAACATACATAACAATATACCATATACACAATTACTCATAAATGTAAAAGTGGGTTCTACTCATTTATTTTCTTACTCTAATCATTAGCAATATCAACTACCCTAAGGTTCATTATCCTAAACTACTCACATATTCTTAGCCATCACTATATAAACCTTAGAATCTAATTCCTAAGCCAAGGTAATACCCCCCTCCTTACCTCAAATGAAGTTAGAGATAAGGAACCTTAAAACTTAAGCTTTCCTTCTTGTGCCCTAGCTTCCCTTAGAACTTGAACTTCTTGAATCTAGCTTGCCACCTCAAAAAAGCAACTATGAGATGAGTAGGGACCTTGTCTAGAGGAGAGTGAGAAGGAGGAAGTGGTTTCTCCTTTACTTGTTCTTGGGGATGGGAAGGCATGAGTGAGAAGTGAGCTCCATGATCATAGAGCTTTAGAGAGAGAAAGCTCCAAGATATGTGGTGATGGTGGGGGTGCGTGTGATGTTGGTGGTGATGGGGGTGATGAAGCTTGGTCTTGTGGTGCTTGATGATGGAAGTGAGGTTGATGATGGGTGCTCTTGAACTTAGGGCTTGAGAGATGATGATGATGATGAATGGGTGCTCTTGAGAGGAAATGAAGAAGAATGATGAAGAAGGAATGAATGAATGAATGTTTGTTTGTTTGTTTTGTTATGAAGGGAGGGTTTTGCATGTAATGGAGTGTGTGGTTGTAATTGAAAGCTTCTTGGAGAAGCTTCATTTGTGTGGCCTCCAAGTCATTATTTTTTTTCCAGGTCTGACAAGTGGTAATCGATTACTTCACCAAGTAATCGATTATCTCCTTAATTTCTTAATTATTTGGTTCCTCACAGAATGCAACTAATATATTACTTCTCCAAAAGTGATCGATTACTTCCTTCACAAAATGCTGATAATCGATTACTTCCCCAAAGTAATCGATTACTTTACTTGATTTTCATATATTAAGTGTTTCTAGCTCTAAGACACCCCTCTTAACTCCTAAACACGATTTGCTATTGTTAATTCCATTAATTCTAACTTAGATTTATTCTAATTATGCTCGGAATTAGAAATCAGGATGTTACACCCACCATTCTGACACCTTCATTGTTTCAAATTAGAGTTAATACCAAATTAGGGACAATATCACTTCTCTCCACACCGGTAAAAATAAATAGGGACAGTCCCTAAAATTTTAAGGACAAAAAAAAAGGTACCGGTGTGGATGCTCTTAGTCCCTTGTGTTTTATGCTTTATCTTTTGGGATGTACTAGAAAAAAAGGAAGGGGGAATAAAGGCAAAATAAAGAAATGAAAAGTAAAATGTTTTTTTTAATGTGTGTACACGTAAATATGTATTGTAAATTGATGTATTTACAAATTTCGTGCCGGTTAATTACATCAATTCCAAATACAAATTTACATAATGCTTCCTCTGGCCTATATTACAAGTTCCATTTTAGAAGCTTTCCATGATCTTTTTCTTATAAGACACCTTACATTTTTCATGAAGTATTAATTATTTTTTTTCTTATTTACACTTGTTGAATGGTTTGATTATCTCTAGGTTTTTGATCATTGATTGTCAAGAAACCAATTAGATAAATCAATGGAAAGATTAAATTAAATGATAGTTGGAACCCAATTGTCACTCCACATGTCAGCATGCCACCTCACGAGTGTGACCATGTTCAAGACCTTAATGTCATGAAAAAGGTCACGATTGTTAAAAAAAATTATTTATACTGTTGTGATCTTACTCATTATCGTATAAAATGGTCATGAGTAAAGTCACGACCCGAAAATGGAGTGACAATAGAATACGGTAGGGTGACAAAAAATTTTCTTTACTATTAATTAAATGAGGGTACAATTATAATGTTATAACATTCGTTTAAAAAATAAGAAAATTAATTAATATTAACTAATTTTAATTATATTTTGATTCAGTTAAAAATAACTTATCAACTTTTATATTATATTTTAGAGCCAAGTTGTTGCAATTAGAGAGCTCCTCACAAAATGGAGCTCTCACAATCATAGTTAGAAGATTTAAGGCTTATGAGATATGCCACGTGTCACTACTAAAAAAAATTAAAAATACTTTTTTCATTTTTTTACCTTGGTGAAAAAGACACCTTTTCATAATATTGCAAATGAACATAGTAAAAAAAACTACCTATTAACACATTTTCATAAACAGACACCTAATAATAAGATTTTTGTTAAAAGGCAAATATTTTCCTACCCTTTCATAATATTGTAGGAACATAATATTATGAAAAATCATAATTTTTACTTTAATAGCAAGTCTTTCATTATTTTACTTTTTTCTTCAGATTTTTGTTCTCTCTAATATATTGATATGGTAAAGTTTTTGAAGTTTATTTTAACTTTTTGTATGTGTCTTAGCTTCTTAATCTATTCTAACATGTTCTATCATATATACTATTAAATTTATTAAACTAAAGTAGTTTATGTTTATGTCATAATTTAGAGTTTAACATCAAAGTTGTTATTCAATGGTCTAGAAGTTTTGATTCTTCACTCGAAAGCATGACTTACTAAATGAGAGAAATAAACCTCGAAATCATATAAACTTATATGTAGTAATTTTAAAAAAAAAACACAAAATGGTATGTACAGTTTGAAACAGTGAAGAAGTTCATTGATTTGTGCACTAATTCCATAATGTTTGAAACAATATAAGGATACAATATTTGAAAAAAAAAAAACACTAGATGGTATGCACTCTTTGAAAAAGTAAAGAAATGCGTCTATTTGTGCACTAATTTGGTATTGCCCGAAACAATGAAATGATAAACTATTTAAATATTTATAAAGTAAAAAAAAAATCACGAGAACTTCTTAAATTTAATTAGGGTGTAAATAAAAAACTATTAACAATGCACGGGATAAATACTAATATCATAGTATGGGTATGAGTTTGTTAACATAAAAAAAAAAAAAACAAAAAAACAAAAAAAACAAACAAACAAGGAAATAATGCCTTAAATGGATGAATACCGGTCAGAAGCACATTTATCTATCTCTTGCACGTTTTTTTACCATTTACATTTTCAGTTTGAACCTCTCTCTTGCCTACAAATTTTCTCACTCCCTTCTCCCGTTCAACTCGCTCGATCTCTTCCGGGTTGACTCAGCTCCCCAAGGTACTCTCTCTCATCGCTCTCGATACCACTTCTCTGTGTTCTCATTGTTTGAATTTTTTTTTAATGATGAATTGCAATCCCCTTTTTCGTTGAGCAACATTGGAATCATCTTAATTCGATGAATTTGTGCTGTTGTCATTTTTTTTTTTTTTTTGTTATCCGTTTGGTCATTAACTTTTTAATTTTCATCGAATTTTGATTGTCTTCGTGTTTTCAATCGAATCTTTTTTTTTTCTTTTTTGCTAATTGAATTGGTTAGTTTTATACTCTTTGAATTTCTCAACACCAAACACAGTTCTCCAGTGTCAAATTATTATTATTATTATTATTATTATTATTATTATTATTATTATTATTATTGTTGTTGTTGTTGTTGTTGTTGTTGTTGTTGTTGTTGTTATTATTATTATTATTATTGTTATTGTTATTGTTGTTGTTGTTGTTGTTGTTGTTGTTGTTGTAAAAACACGGGTGTTAATAGAATTTGCCTTTACTATTGATGCTGAAAATAGAGTAGGATGTAATGTAGATAAATTTTCACTTACTTTTATCGGGACATGAATTGTTGTTCAGCATGTGAAACAGTGAAAGCTATTATTAAGGGACAAGGCTCACCTGTCTCAAAGCATGTCCCCACCGTATAAATTTTAAAAAACTGAAAAATAACTTTCAACTGTTATGACATTTTTGTAATATTTGATGAGATCTGATTGTTTGGAGACAGACAGACAGACAGGGAATTTGGGGACAGAGGATCCTCATCCATATGTATAGGACCTTCAGTTGGGAGGGGAAGGCATTATTATTTTCATTAAGTTTGGGTTTTAATTCAGTTTGTAAACTCTTGTAGATTTTTTTCTTCCTGGTGTGTGTGTGCGCGCGCGTGCTCGCCGTGTGTTTTGGGGGGCGCTAAATGTTAAAATTCCTTTTACTATTGCAGTTTGAAAAAGTACAGAGAATTGGATGTAACTGGTCATTTATCATTGACATTGCATGTTTTATGGAGTGTTGTTCAGCATGTGAGAGCAAGATTTTAAGGGTATGTTTGGGACCTGTGAGTTGAGAGGGTAAGGCAGGGGAAGGAATCCGATGAAAAATGAAGGGCTAGGGAATGCAAGAGTATGGAAGGTTAAAAAGTTTCCCTCCCTTTGTTTGGATGTTTATAATTCTCTGTTCCGGAAACTTTAAATGCTCATAAGAGTAATAAGGAAAGGTTTTGTTGCTGCATGATGATGATCCCTATTTTCCTACCTATGTTGGGGTTTGCTTATGTAACATATAGTCTACAGTAGTTCTTTGTAAATATTAGAATTTACATTTATAGTTGCTTTCAATTATTGAAGGAGAGGATAAGGATTTAGGATATGTGCTTTGACACAATACTTTCTTCATTGTAATGTGCTGCTGTGTATCAAATTTTTTTATTTGTTTTGATAGCTTACAATGAAGAGAAAAGAATTGCATAGAGTGGGGAGGATAATGAATATTCGTAAGTAATGAACAAAACAAAAACATAAAAAAGAGGGCAGCACAATGCATGAGGCTCCCACCTAGTAGGGTCTAGGAAGGGTAGATGTACGTAGCCTTACCTCCACTTTGCAAGTGGAAAGACTGTTTCTAGGATTCAAACCCGTGACCGCTTGGCCACTAAGCAACAACCTCACAGTTACACCAACGCTCACCCTCTAAAACAAAAACATGAAAATAGAGAAAATTACTGTACCAAAGCTCCTCAATCCATCAATATATCTGTTAGGGAAACCCCTGGAAAAAGGCCATGATCTTTGCACCGAAAAGATGCTAACTGCCTAATCTTATCCCAAATCAATTTACGAGGCAAAGACCTTTCCTTAAAAATATGAGAATTCTTCTTCTAGCAAATACGCTACTGCTGGAATGGTTACACATTGCTAACTTGCTATAAAAGTTTAGCCGTTTTACTTGTATCAAAACCATGAAATTAACATTAAAAAATTAGTCAAGTGGTTCTTTGACACTATCGTTTTCCTTGTCCGATCTCAGCATTAATAATTGGATTGTTACTGCTTCTACAGATTCGTGTGAAAGGTCAATCAATTTTAAAAGCCAATGGCATTTTTTGTATTTTCTTTATTGGTTGAAGTAATATTTTGTTTTGGAAATTTCTTTGCTCAGACACCTTCATAAAATGGAACAAATAGACAGCAAGGAGGACACTGAGAATCCTCAAGAAGTGTCTTCTAATTCTCGGTCATCAGAAAACAATGATAGCAAGAAGGTTGCAGATCCTCCTGATACATACCTCAATGATATTGAACTAGAAGAAGGCCCGGAGGGTACTGAGAATCATCTAGAAATGTCTTCTAATCCAAAGCCAACAGAAAAGAATGATAGCAAGAAGGATACATGTCCTCCTGAAGGGTACCTCAATAATATGGAAATAGAAGACAGCAAGAAGGGCTCTGAGAATCCTCCTGAAGTGTCTTCTAATCTCCAGTCAACAGAAAAAGACAATAGCAAGAACGTTACAGTACCTCCTGAAGGATACCTCTATGATGTGGAACTAGAAGACGGCAAGAAGGGCATCGAGAATCCTCCAGAAGTGTCTTCTAATCCTCCGTCATCAGAAAAAGATGATTGCAAGAAGGATACAGAACCTCCTGAAGGACACCTCAATGATTTGGAAGTAGAAGACAGCAAGAAGGGCACTGAGAATCCTCCATCATTGGGAAAAGATGATAGCAAGATGGATGCAGATCCTCCTGCAGTGGAACAAGAAGACAGCAAGAAGGGTGCTCAGTATCCTACAGAAGTGTCTCCTAATCCAAAGTCATCAGCAAAAGATGAGAGCAAGGACACAGATCCATCCGGTGGATTTAGCAAACCTGCGTTGAGTGACAAGCATACTCCACAATCGCTTAAGGGCAAATCTAAAGTCATTAAGAAATCTCGGTCCGGTACGTTTAAGACCAGAAAGAATGAAATTTTTCGACTGATTCATGGAAAAAGAAGGGATACGAGGAAGAACAAAACAGTAGTGGGCAATGCTGCAAATGATAAACAAATTTCTGACAGTAGCCTGCAGATTAAAACTATTGATGATCCACCTCTTCTGGAGGCTGAAAAGAATAAAGTGAAGAAAAGTCAAAACATGAGCACTAGTAATAAACGTCCTATCGAGGAGAGCCATCAGGCTCAGAAAAATAAGAAGATTGCTGTGTCAGATAAAAGCGAAGAAAAACAGAAGAATAAAGAGAAGCATAAAGAGTCAAATAAGAGTTTTAGGAGGACAAATAAAGAAAAGCGAAGTGGCATGGAGAAGAGTCAAGGAAAAGGGAGAAAGAGTGACAAGCTTGGTGGTGTCATCTTCATGTGTAATGCAAAGACAAAGCCTGATTGTTTCCACTATCGTGTCATGGGTGTTTCAGCTGGTAAAAAGGATATCGTATTAGGTGTCAAGCCCGGGCTTAAGCTTTTTCTGTATGATTTTGATCTGAAGCTACTATATGGGATTTACAAGGCTTCATCCTCCGGTGGAATGGAACTGGAACCTGGAGCTTTCGGTGGTAAATTTCCAGCTCAGGTATTTTTTTCATTTGACTATCTAATTTGTTCTGATTTTTGTTTATCATAATTTATAATTTATGTGCTCATGGTTGACTCCTTCAGGTGCGTTTCAAGATTGCTTCTGATTGCTACCCACTACCTGAGAGCATTTTCAAAAAGGCCATCAAGGAAAATTACAATAAAAAGCACAAGTTCAAAACCGAACTTACTTTCAGACAAGTGAGAATCAAGTGTTGGGCCTTGTTATGAGCTGGTTGTCTGTTTCGTTACCTTTTTTAATCATTGATGATATTCAATTGTTCTGTTTCAGGTTAGGAAGCTCACTGAACTTTTCCGACCAGTGGAAGATCATTCAGCTTTGCTGCCTGTCTGCTCCCCTCGAAGAGCAATAGTTCGAAATAGAGAAGCTCTTGATGGTGTTAGGGGATCATGGCCCCATTTGCAAAGGGAAAGAGCTGTTGGAGACCCTTATACCAATATTAATGTCAACAGCTACAATGTGCGATATCCTGAAAGGGATCATCGAGTTGAACGGCTAGAGTATTCTGAAAGGGATCATCGAGTTGAACGGCGAGAGTATTCTGAAAGGGGTCATCGATTTGAACGGCTAGAGTATCCTGAAAGGGATCATAGAGTTGAACGGCGAGAGGAAATTACTCATGAGAACTATCGAGCTTATGGTCTCCAAGGAGATAGAAGAAATGTGACTACCATTTCTCATGCTAATTCTATGCTTGAATCTTACGAGATAGATTATGAACATCTTCATAACCTGGATGCTAGCTACAGGAGCAATGTCCCTGCACATGTTGAATTCAGTCGTCGTGCTGATCCTCTTCATTCTAACGAGAGGGAATATCAGAACTATTTCCGAAGTGCAATTTCTGACCATACAACGGATCCTTATCATGCGTATCACCGTGTTGCTTCACCAAGGGATGCATATTTGCCACCTTTAAGTAGGGAGGAAATCTCTTCAAGCTCATATTTGGTTGGAGGAAGAACATTGATTAGGAGTGGTGATTTGCAGAGGAGAGAGATTGTTGATGATAGGCTGTACTCGACATATTCTGCTACTAATGCTTTGTCTGATTATAATCAAATGCATCCATATCATGGAGACAAGTTAGAAGCTTCTCTCCTACCAGTGTCATCTCGTTACTCTTTTGCTGGTCCTTCATTTTCCCGTCGCTGAATCCCTGGTCATTTGTTCGTTTAGATTATCTTCTGTTCTGATTATTTTCTGCACTTGAGTATCTTTGGATTTGGAAAATCAGTTCTGTAGTAAGAGATTTATTTGCTGTTAAATGTGCAAATTGACACAAAATGGAAATTTGATGAAGGGCTTAGTTTAATGTTAATAAGTTAATTGTTGTTTAGTGACTTGAATTTGCGGTTAGTGGCTAATTGGCATATACTGGTTTAATGGATGGGAAGATACGTATCTTTCCAATAAATTTCAGCAACTCAATGTAGCTTAATTTTGCAGGCCGATAAGATGAGACTTGCAAAAGTGTATCCCTCACTAATTCTCATGTAAGTCATTGGATAATACTTTGCTCCCGTAGTAACTTTCTCTGACTTGCAAGATTGTGCAATTCTCATCTACTTTCTATGTATAGAAAGACGCCTATTCGAGACATCACGTTTGTCTGAGAAATTTTCGAGGCACCACGCTTGTTCGCTTAATGAACATGTTGAGAAAGAAAATAATAAATTAGTCCCACATTGACTAGAGCATAGTAAGTTGAACAATATATAAGTAGAAAGACCCATGGACCTAATGCCTTAAGGTTTTAGGTCAAGACATGGTGTCATACTACTTATATTGTTGTTCACTTAATCTCATTAATTCACACTCTCCCTAATTAAACAAGGACTTGGATTAAAGGGCCTATACTAAACTTTTCTCTCCCGAGTATTCAATTAATTCTTCTCAAGTCTTCTCCCTCGAGTTTCATGTTAATTCTTATCAATTATCCCTCAAGTGATTTCTCTAATCTTCTTCAATAATCAAATCTGATATCATAATTCTAATATTTTATCATAGCAAGGGTCAGTTGCCCTAGTTGGACTTGAGGGGGGGTGTTGAGAAAGAAAATAATAAACTAGTCCCACATTGACTAGAGCATAGTAAGTTGAACAATATATAAGTAGAAAGATCCATGGACCTAATGCCTTAAGGTTTTAGGTCAAGACATGGTGTTATACTACTTATATTGTTGTTCACTTAACCTTATTAATTCACACTCTCCCTAATTAAACAAGGACTTGGATTAAAGGGCCTATACTAAATTCTTCTCTCCCGAGTATTCAATTAATTCTGCTCAAGTCTTCTCCCTCGAGTTTCAAGTTAATTCTTATCAATTATCCCTCAAGTGATTTCTCTAATCTTCTTCAATAATCAAATCTGATATCATAATTCTAATAGAACACTCGCTTCACAGCGATTGTAGGGAGATAATCATTATCTATATGTAAAATAATTATCCTTAGTTATCGAAAACTAAAAAAATAATTCAAATTTATTTAATCTTATCTGTGAAACAATTATCCTTAGTTGTCGAAAATTAAATAAATAATTCAAATTTATTTAATCTTATCTGTGAAATAATTATCCTTAGTTGTCGAAAATTAAATAAATAATTCAAATTTATTTAATCTTATCTACATGTGAAATCATTATCCTTAGTTTTACAAGTTTTCCGAATCATTATATATAGTAGCAATATGCATTGGATGGCTCCTCAACAATATTTTAGTGTTTCTGCGAATTGACTCACAAACTTATGGATATTCAGGTAAACAGCAATCTCACAATTATATTCGCCTTCAACTCTTGTAGTTTTTCGTCATTAATTTTTTTTAATTCTAATAATTCTCGCTTGTTTTAATTTATATTATTTGATTTTAAGTTTCTTTCTAAATACTTACTTTAATTTAGCAATCTGTGTGTATCATTGATTAAAATAAATATTATGTAACTAATTGTGCCGTTAGAGAGTGGAGAAAGACAAGTGGAGGAGTCCATCCCGACAAAGTAAATAATGCTCAACCAGATTTCTTTTAGTGATTGATTTTTCAATTGCGGGTGACAACAGAGTGTATCAAAATCTAATGTTGCATTGTTTCAGGATGACTATCATAAACTACTAAGGAAGATGATTATTTATTGTTATCTGCACCAATGACCTCTTTAATCACGGAAATAGTGGAATATGGCGTGTGATGGTGACCGATATACCCCGTCCTACTGTTTCATCTTCTTGAGAGATTCAAGTTTTAATTTAAGAAGATTTCATTTATGACTGCGACAATATAATAATAGGATTTGATTTTATACTTGATGTAAATATTTTTTTTTTTGTTTTTTGATTTTTATTGTGACAAGAAAATTAGAACTATTAATAACAAACCAAATGTATAGAATATTATACTAATATGGTATAATCGGATGCTTGATAAATGTTAGATGGAATTGTATGTGCAATGACTAATGGTATGTTTGCATTTGCAGTGAAAAAATGTGTTTGGCCAAAAGCTATAAGGGAGCTGCTTTCACAAATGTGCGTTCAGTACCTCAATACACACAATCAAACAAGCTATAAGTTGATTTTTTTGAGCGTTGTTCCCTTTGTTAAGAAGTGGCTCAACTATTGTTCTAAATCTATGAGGTCTTATAATGCTTGTCATATCCTACTCTATACCCGTATCTTAATTTTTAGTAAAAGAGGTAGTCCTTTATCGTAGTAGCATAATCTAAATATATAAGAAAAAACTAATTATTATTATATTATTAAATATTATCATTCCAAAACATAATTCGTTACTTTTAAAATAATACTTGAAAATTTTGTTTTCAATAGGTTATTTAAATTTTCCAAATCATTATCCCAACAATATTAAAATCTCATCATTAATTATATTTAATAATTAAAATAAAATTAAAATCATATAAATAAGTCTCATAATATATTAAAATATAGCAACAACATTTAAAAAAAAATCTGGATACAAACTACATATCCAAAGATAAAAAATAACTAAATTCAATTTAAAGTTGGATGTCTCTTCCTACTTTTTATGTAACCATTTTATCTGAATGCATTGTCGAGATAAATTTATTTATTTTTTAATAAAAAATTAAAAAAATATATTTAATATAAAAGTGTTATATTAAAAAACAGAGGGACTAATTTATCAAAAAAAAACATAGGGATTATTTGGTTGGTATATCCGAGAATAAATTTTTTTGATGCTATTCACAAATTACAAAGAAGAGATAAATTCAATATAGATAAAATATATAAGAAAAAGAATTCGCATGTCTCATATAGAAATTCTCACGTAATCGGTGGAGAGATCATAAATCTATACAGATATTTGACACAGCACGTCAACCTAAAAGCTAAACTAAAAAAACAAAGTTATGTAACGACCCAAATATTTAACTCTTAATTACTTAAAAATAAAATAGAGAAAAAATTTTCGCCAAAATAAGTTTATAACTTAATTATTTCAAAAGCGGAAGCAAACTCATACATAATAATATAACGTAGAAGTTTTACAACTTTATAACACAATAGTTCAAACTATAAGTAAACAAAATAGACTCCGAGCTACTTAATATACTACTAGTAACCCAGAGCATGGTTCTTCAAACTCCATCATTGGGAAGGGAATTTCGCATCCCTTGCCAACACTCATTCTTCCCCTTGGAAGACAGGACCTCCATTACCTACAAGGGCAACAAGGGAGTAAGTCATAGCTAATCACGTTAAAACAAATGATAATAATAGTGTCTAAAAACAGCAAACACAAGTAATAACAAATTACAGATGCAAGTACATATGTCAAACCCTTTTTACTCAAGTACTTAATCTTATTATCAATGACATGATGCATGCTAATCTCAACAATATCCGGGGGCATCACAGCTTGGAGAAAAATGGGTCATCCTGAGTCTCTTCCGACAGACAGCGGAATACGCTCGACCCTTCACGACAGACAGCATGTGCGACAGACAGCGCAAAAACATCTCAACAAGCTGGAGCAAAAAATGCATGAATGCAGCCATAATCCATTACCAATCCTCATTATCAATTCGTTATCATTTCCATCAAGGACATAGTCCATCATTCCATCTTTCCATTCATTAATCTCATCTTTAACAATTCCTTTAGCTGGTGCTGGTGCTGCTTTCATAAAAAGGCCATCAGCGGCATAGCCACTTTGTGATGGATTTAATCATTTCTTATTTAACAATTTCAGGAAAAGTCCATCAGCGGCCTAGCCACTTCGTGATGGTTTTAGAAATCGTGTATAATCATTTATTTAGCAATCCATCGGGGCATAGCCTCCTATTGGTGGATTTTTATTGCAACGACCCCATTGGGACTCCCATAGGAAAATATCAACCAAGTGAGTAAAGCTTTCACTGGGACATCTAGGGATAATATCAACCGAATGGGTGTACGCACTTCCGTTGGGACTCCTGTAGGGAAATAATCAACCACTGAATAAAATTTCAGCAGGACACCTCCAGGATAGCTATCAACCAACGGGATTAGATATTAAGCAAAGTGATATTTAAAATTTAGTGATTTAGGAGATTAGACGAGTTAATTTCTGAAACTTTAAAAGACTAAGAGATCTGTGAAATTTTCTCAAAATACTCGAGTAGTTCATGAACTACTCGAGTAGTTCATACCAAAATACTCGAGTACTTGAAGAAATACTTGAGTCGTTCATCATTTTCCAGAATACTCGAGTATTTATCTAAATACTCGAGTCTTTTTGATGCGACAACACCATTTTTTCTGCATAATATGCACCAATTCGTGATTCTTACACTTTTACTTCAATTCTGTACCAAACAGAAGTTAGTTCACAAGTAATAAACATGTTGCATATATCAATTAACATCAAATTAACAGAAAACACAATCGAATCACAAAATTGCATAAAACAGAGAGAATATACATTTCAACATATCAATTTCATTTCTACTTGATTTTAAGTTCGAAAATCAATCCAGTGAGCTTCCTTAGGCCCAATTAAAGTTGTTTGGATACAAAAACCATGGGTTTCTGGCCTCCAAGTCAGATTCCCATTTCAAACTTAAGTTGCCCATGAACCTCATATGGTTCCTATGAATTTAGCTTATTGATTATCATTCTAGCGATTAGGTAACTTCTCTCATACCTTAGAGAAGCTAAACAAATGATTGGTCGAAGAGGAAAGGGACTGGATCAAGGTTGGTGATTTCTGCACTTGTGCACACAAGTTGCACTAGCTGACTTTGACCATTAAATTCACCATGATTAAGGCATGAAAAAGAACGAAATAAGTTAGCTCAAGCAACTAGGGAATGCTAACTTTAATCAGAAACAAATTTGGAATCAAAAGGGTTCCTGAATTTACCAAACCAATTCAAGAAAGAGAGGTAGATGATGTTGTTTTGTACTCTGTTTTTCAGCTTTAGAACACCTAACTTTGAAGGCTTGTAACTTGATCTACAGGAGGTCAATTTGAGTGGTTCTTGGTTCTAATTCAAGATTGGAATTAGAACTCGAAAAGTGTTTTGGTTTTACAGAATTTGGGTGAGTGAGGAGGAAGAATCAAAGGCTCAAAGAGAGCACCAGAAAACTGAGAATAACTGAGAATGGATATCGGGTTTGGGAGTTTTGGATTAGTTTCCAGCTCCCCAAATCATTTATTTATGACTTAGGATTACCCTCCTATAAAGTAAGGTTCAACTCTGTGCTTGTAACTAGATGAAACGAGCTATTGGTTCCAATTTGGTTTGAAACCGACTTTTATTTTTTGGCAGAACTGCACGAAATACTCGAGTATCTCTAGAAATACTCGAGTATTCTGACTAAAATTTCAAATTTTCCAATAGCTAGTTACAATACTCGAGTCTTCCTTCCAATACTCGAGTATTTTGACTAAAAAAATCAGAAAAATTAATATTTTATTCAATTAAAATAGTTTATTTTATTATTTATTTTATTTACTTTATTTATTTAAAAAGTTGGTCCTTACATCCTCCCCCACTTAAGAAGGAATTTCGTCCCCGAAATTCAATTCAGAAAATAAAACTTACTCAAACAGATACGGGTATTCTTCCTTCATCTGACTTTCTAATTCCCAAGTGATGTCGCTAACACCACCCCGTTCCCATATGACTTTTACTAATGGAATCTCCTTCCCTCGCAACTGCTTTGTCTTCCTATCTTTTATTCGGACAGGACCGGTTTCGAACGTCAGATTTTCTCGCAAGGGTATCTCGTCGGGTTCGATGCGAATAATCGAAGCGGGGTCAGGTACAAACTTCCTTAGCTGGGACACATGGAATACGTTATGCAGGTTGGATAGGAATGGTGGCAGGGCTATCTGGTAGGCAACAGGAACAATATGCCTCAGGATTTGGTATGGACCGATGAACTTGGGTGATAATTTCTTTGGTTTCATCACACGTCCAACTCCAGTTGTTGGAACCACTCGGAGAAAGACATGCTCTCCCTCTTGAAATTCCAATTTAGTCCTTCTCCGATCCGCATAATTCTTTTGTCTGCTTTGGGCAGCTTTCATCTTTTCTTGAATTACTTTAATCCTTTCGGCTGTTTCTTGAACGACCTCGGGGCCAATGAGCATATTCTCCCCCACTTGGAACCAACATAGTGGGGTTCTACACTTTCGCCCATAGAGTGCTTCGAAAGGTGCCATCCCAATGCTTGCATGGAAGCTATTGTTGTAAGTGAATTCCACCAAAGGCAATCATTGACTCCAGGTCTCACTATACTCCAAAGCACATGCCCTTAGCAGATCCTCAAGAGATTGGATTGTCCTTTCAGATTGACCTTCGGTTTGGGGATGATAGGCTAAACTCATCCTCAACTTGGTTCTCATTGCTTGGTGTAAACTTTGCCAAAACCGAGAACAGAACCTTGGGTCACGATCAAAGATTATGCTTGATGGAATTCCTTGTAATCGCACCACCTCCTTGATATAAAGTTGTGTGAGATTTTACAATGAATATTTCATATTGACTGGAATAAAGTGAGCCGATTTTATCAATCGATCCACTATTACCCACACGGCTTCACATCCTCCTTGTGTCCTTGCCAACACTCATTCTTCCCCTTGGAAGACAGGACCTCCATTACCTACAAGGGCAACAAGGGAGTAAGTCATAGCTAATCACGTTAAAACAAATGATAATAATAGTGTCTAAAAACAACAAACACAAGTAATAACAAATTACAGATGCAAGTACATATATCAAACCCTTTTTACTCAAGTACTTAATATTATTATCAATGGCATGATGCATGCTAATCTCAACAATATCCCGGGGGCATCACAGTTTGGAGAAAAATGGGTCATCCTGAGCCTCTTCCAACAGACAGCGGAATACGCTCGACCCTTCACGACAGACAGCGTGTGCGACAGACAGCGCAAAAACATCTCAACAAGCTGGAGCAAACAATGCATGAATGCAGCCATAATCCATTACCAATCCTCATTATCAATTCGTTATCATTTCCATCAAGGACATAGTCCATCATTCCATCTTTCCATTCATTAATCTCATCTTTAACAATTCCTTTAGCTGGTGCTGGTGCTGCTTTCATAAAAAGGCCATCAGCGTCATAGCCACTTTGTGATGGATTTAATCATTTCTTATTTAACAATTTCAGGAAAAGTCCATCAGCGGCCTAGCCACTTCGTGATGGTTTTAGAAATCGTGTATAATCATTTATTTCGCAATCCATCGGGGCATAGCCTCCTATTGGTGGATTTTTATTGCAACGACCCCATTGGGACTCCCATAGGAAAATATCAACCAAGTGAGTAAAGCTTTCACTGGGACATCTAGGGATAATATCAACCGAATGGGTGTACGCACTTCCGTTGGGACTCCTGTAGGGAAATAATCAACCACTGAATAAAATTCCAGCAGGACACCTCCAGGATAGCTATCAACCAACGGGATTAGATATTAAGCAAAGTGATATTTAAAATTTAGTGATTTAGGAGATTAGATGAGTTAATTTCTGAAACTTTAAAAGACTAAGAGATCTGTGAAATTTTCTCAAAATACTCGAGTAGTTCATACCAAAATACTCGAGTACTTGAAGAAATACTCGAGTCGTTCATCATTTTCCAGAATACTCGAGTATTTATCTAAATACTCGTCTTTTTGCTGCGACAACACTAGTTTTTCTGCATAATATGCACCAATTCGTGATTCTTACACTTTTACTTCAATTCTGTACCAAACAAAAGTTAGTTCACAAGTAATAAACATGTTGCATATATCAATTAACATCAAATTAACAGAAAACACAATCGAATCACAGAATTGCATAAAACAGAGAGAATATACATTTCAACATATCAATTTCATTTCTACTTGATTTTAAGTTCAAAAATCAATCCAGTGAGCTTCCTTAGGCCCAATTAAAGTTATTTGGATACAAAAACCATGGGTTTCTGGCCTCCAAGTCAGATTCCCATTTCAAACTTAAGTTGCCCATGAACCTCATATGGTTCCTATGAATTTAGCTTATTGATTATCATTCTAGCGATTAGGTAACTTCTCCCATAGCTTAGAGAAGCTAAACAAATGATTGGTCGAAGAGGAAAGGGACTGGATCAAGGTTGGTGATTTCTGCACTTGTGCACACAAGTTGCACTAGCTGACTTTGGCCATTAAATTCACCACGATTAAGGCATGAAAAAGAACGAAATAAGTTAGCTCAAGCAACTAAGGAATGCTAACTTTAATCAGAAACGAATTTGGAATCAAAAAGGTTCCTGAATTTACCAAACCAATTCAAGAAAGAGAGGTAGATGATGCTGTTTTGTACTCTGTTTTTCAGCTTTAGAACACCTAACTTTGAAGGCTTGTAACTTGATCTACAGGAGGTCAATTTGAGTGGTTCTTGGTTCTAATTCAAGATTGGAATTAGAACTCGAAAAGTGTTTTGGTTTTACAGAATTTGGGTGGGTGAGGAGGAAGAATCGAAGGCTCAAAAAGAGCACCAGAAAACTGAGAATAACTGAGAATGGATTTCGGGTTTGGGAGTTTTGGATGAGTTTCCAGCTCCCCAAATCACTTATTTATGACTTAGGATTACCCTCCTATAAAGTAAGGTTCAACTCTGTGCTTGTAACTAGATGAAACGAGCTGTTGGTTCCAATTTGGTTTGAAACCGACTTTTATTTTTTGGCAGAACTGCACGAAATACTCGAGTATCTCTAGAAATACTCGAGTATTCTGACTAAAATTTCAAATTTTCCAACAACTAGTTAAAATACTCGAGTCTTCCTTTCAATACTCGAGTATTTTGACTAAAAAAATCAGAAAAATTAATATTTTATTCAATTAAAATAGTTTATTTTATTATTTATTTTATTTACTTTATTTATTTAAAAAGTTGGTCCTTACAAGTTACATATATTTCAAAAAGTAAAAAAAATTAAATCAAGATGATTAGAACAATTAGGATAAAAAAAATTTTGGATCAAATTGTAGTGGACCGGACCTACGAGTCGACCACGTGCCCTTGACGACGACCATTTAGTGACACTTATAAGGCCCTGCCAACCGGGAAGCTCAAGAGGCCCCACCGACATCAGGCATCTTGGCCACCACGTGCCAAGCGCCTCGCCTTGTCAGCCAAGGACCCGAGCACCATGTCCGGGCAGCCCTTATGACTTAAAGGATAAGGGTAAGCTCTCTAGTACAGGATGAGGATGAATGACTCATCCTTCTTATCCTCTAAGAGTCACGTAAGCTCTACTGGGCCAAACAGACCCATAAGGTACCACAACACCACTCTCCCTATAAAGACACCCCTTCCACAAGGGCTAAGGTATGACATTCTCTACCCTATTCTCAAGAACTACAGTGGCTTGATTCCCTTTTCACCGGGGATACGTAGGACCGGGGTCACCCTCGTCAGCTACAACAACCCTCAAACACATTGTGGTGTCTCCCTAAGGTTGGAACACTACATTGGCGCCGTCTGTGGGAAACGATAAACTTAGATCCCCATCCATGTTCAAACACAACAAAAACCAGAAAAATAACAAAAAATAAAAAAGGAAATTGAATCCAGATTCACGATGTTGTACGGTGTCGTTCGCGATATCGTTCACGTCACGAATCTGTACAGATATTTGATTCATGTGCTTCTTAAATAATTTGTCTCTTACCCTTCCTATTACATTCAAAAACATAAAATTATATGTCAGTTTCTCTTTTAAATAAAAATCATATTCTCATAAAGAGCAGATTTTGAAAAAAAAATTAAAAGGGTCTTATAATTAAAACCAAACTTTTAATTATAAGATAATAAAATAAGACAACACACCCGCATCTTACCAGTACTCCAGGTATCATTGGCCTTTCTAAACCGATCTGATCGCTTTATTTTCAACGCCCACGATTAGACATCACTACGCCTCAAGAGTAGAGTCGGCAAAATAGCCCGGCCCGACCCAAATAAGCCCGCATTATATCCGGGTTTATATACCAAAATTTGAGCTCGAAATATATCTGGGCCTTTTTAGCCTGGCCCGCAAAAGGCCGAGCTATATCCGGGTTTGAACCGGGCTAGCCCGCCTCTACCCGAAAGCCCGATTTATATATATTTATATAGGCTTAATTGCATAATTGGTCCTTTATCTTATTTATTAGATTCACTTTGGTCCTTTATCTTTTTTTTTTTTGCAATTTACCGGTCCGTTATTTTTTTTAAAAGATTCAGTTTGGTCCTTCCGTTAAAATAAAGTTAAATGAGAAGGAATATTCCAAGAATATTCCCCCTTCTAGGGTTAATTGCATAATTGGTCCTTTATCTTATTTATTAGATTCACTTTGGTCCTTTATCTTAATATTCCAAGAATATTCCCTCTTCTTTTTCCTCTTCCTCTGCTCTCTCCTTACAGCGGCGGCAGCTACCATGGGCTCACACCCTCTTCCCTCGAAAATCATTAAATTTCTTCAAATTTCTTCAACATTCTTCAATTTTTCACGGTTTTTAAGCTTTATTTTCATTATTCTTCAAACAAATTCGTGTTTTTCGTTCTTTTTTCCTCAAAATCTGAATTCTAGGGTCCCTTTTCTAAAACCTTGATTATCAACGATGGTCTTCTCCTCTGAACCTACTGGAAAACGTGTGAAAACACGTGCAAAAAGCTTCAACAACTACGATTAATTTCTAAAAATGGCGGCGACGGTGGCACGGGAGGTGGCGGCGACGGTGGCACGGGCGGTAGCGGCGGCGCCCATGGTGGTTGCCGCCGCTGTAAGGAGAGAGCAAAGGAAGAGGAAGAAGAAGGAGAGGGAATATTCTTGGAATATTAAGATAAAGGACCAAAGTGAATCTAATAAATAAGATAAATGACCAATTATGTAATTAAGCCTAAAGGGGAAATATTCTTGGAATATTTCTTCTCATTTAACTTTATTTTAACGGAAGGACCAAACTGAATCTTAAAAAAAAATAAAGGACCAGTAAATTGCAAAAAAAAAAAGATAAAGGACTAAAGTGAATATAATAAATAAGATAAAGGACCAATTATGCAATTAAGCCTATTTATATATAATTTTTTAATTTTTTTATTTAAAATAGTTGGTAATACTGTAATACCTTTACAAAAAATAATGGGTCACACCAAGCTTTGCACATGGTTCATACATATCAAGCCGTGCTCTGGTACTGCTACATACCACACGTGGCTTTCGAACCTTCGACACATCTTGGCCGACACTACCCTCCAAGTATAATTGTTGAGCAGGTACATAATTTTGTATGCTAGTGAATAATTAGGAATAGAGATTAGAGATTAGAACAGGGACATTGTCACATTGTTGAGCATTGGATTTGAGTAGAGATCTACGACCAATTTTTTTTTATTTCCCTGTCACAAGTGTACAACTTAGAAAATTCTTTTGTTTAATTTTTTTTCTTAAAGAAAAACATATTGTCGGGTTAGCCTGTATAAGTCTGTTACTCGCATAGGACGGGTTTAGACATAATTTAGAAATCCAATTTTAAGTCGAGTCTTTTTAGTCCGGTCCGGTCCTGACCCGAGCCCGAAGCAGGCTGGCTCGAACCCGCCCGGGTAACAAGAATTGTCACCTCTACTCAATAGCACCGTAGTATTTCGGTCCCGCAAATTTTATTGACTTCCCATTGAGCATGGCTGGGAATGCGCATACTCCCCCGTTCCTTATTATTTGTTTTTTTTTGAAGAGATTTTTTGTTTCTTTTTATCTGTCATATTGTCATATTGAGGATTTCAAGAGTGTAATAAATGTTATTTTCCATATTTGTCTCTGTTTAATATGTCTTGGTTTATGTAAGTAGTGGAGAAAAATTAATGATTATAAAGAGAGAAAATGTATAGTGTGAAAAAACATAATTAATGTAATGAAAATCTGAGTAATGATTAGATTTTTTAAAGAGTGTGTTCTGTTTGAATATGACAGATAAATAGAAATAGAGGGAGTACTCCCTGTAAATTCAATGCTCCTAATTATGGTGATTATATTTTGATGATGACAAAGTAATTAATAAATCAAGTCTTGAAGACATTGCAACATTCACAACAACAACAAGTCAAAAAAAGAAGACAAGTGCCCAATCATTCTCAATCAAATATTAATTGTAAATTTCTAATTTATGTTGAGAGTGGTTGAGAGTGGGTAGAAATAGTTAGTCTCTTCTAGGAATAAATTTTTATATGATTATTAAGTTGAGATTAACCAAAATTAATACTTGAGAAGAAAAATAAAATTGAAAAATAATTTTTCCCATATCTGATCAAAATACTCGAGTATTTTGAGAAAGACTCGAGTATATACTCGAGTATTTTTAAAACACTCGAGTATTTGTGCCAGGTCAGCAAAAATGACCGTTAGTCTTGTTCGTGCACCAAATCACTCGTGACTGATCAAAAAGACTCGAGTATTTCATAAAAGACTCGAGTATTTTTGTCCAGTCAGCAAAAATGAACGTTGGAGAGACTCAAAAACCAAAATTGAGGGCATTTGAGTCTCATCCAACCCAAGAGAGCATTTCAGAACCTTATTGTAAAAATTCTCTTTGATTTTATGCAAGAACAAACAAGATAACAAGATCATAGTGTGTTCAAGCTTTCATAATTTCCTCTTCTCAAGTGTTAATTCCCAAAAAGCTCAACTTCACACTCATATTGTCATTTTATTCCAAGTTGAGTTTTAGGCTTCAATTCTTACATTGATCTGTGCTTATTTGTGCTAATCCATTGTGAGATTAGTAATACGCATACAAAAAGCTTGATTATTCAAAGTCTTGGATTGTTCCCAAGCAAACCCTAAGTGGCTTAGGGTGTTGGAGTCTTGAGAGGTTCTCAAGCACAAGACTAGGAGGTTCCTAGCCCGGTGGAGTTTCTTGAAGGGAGTTCAAGGAAGCTTTGTGAAGAGTTCTTCAATCACCGGAATCAAATTGGGGTAGAAATCAAGAGTTTGGTACACTCTTGAAGGGTTAGGTTGAGTGAGGCCATTCTCAAGCAATCCTTTGTAATTTCTAACAATTTGATTATTAGTAGAAACTCCTAAGTGATTAGGAGGACTGGATGTAGCTCATTGTTGGAGTGAACCAGGATAAAATTGCTTGAGTGTTGGTTTATTGCTTTTAATCTACTTTCTAACTCAATCTACTTTAATCATTTCAAGCAATTAGGATTTATACAATTAGGTAGCAAGTTCAAGGAATCCTAGTGTTAAAAGTAATTTAGATTGCTTGTTATTCTGTTGAATAAGTTCCTGTTTAGTATTGAATTGATTTGAGATAAATTGCTGAATTTTCGTTTCTGTTTTTACTG
The DNA here is from genome assembly GCA_037953625.1 of Crotalaria pallida. Classification (NCBI taxonomy): domain Eukaryota; kingdom Viridiplantae; phylum Streptophyta; class Magnoliopsida; order Fabales; family Fabaceae; genus Crotalaria; species Crotalaria pallida. The sequence continues at coordinate 35,957,594 of CM075653.1, forward strand.
CTATCTGATAGGAAAAACTCGAGTATATTCAGAAAGACTCGAGTTGTTCATCCTGAAAAAACTGGAGTATTTCTCAAAAGACTCGAATATTTCGTGTCTGATTCCAGAAAATTCAGTCTTAGCTCCATTCTTCAATTATCATTCGAAATATTTGGTATTAGTGCTTCAAATTACTATTCACCCCCCCTCTAGTATTTGCTTAGCCCGCTTTTTGGTTTCCAACAAGTGGTATCAGAGCTCGGTCGAAAGATCGAGTGTAACAACTTTTTCGAAAAAGATCCTTTTGGAAACTAAATGGGCTCTAGCAATAACTTTGGTGGAGAAGGAGCTTCAATAAACCGTCCTCCACTATTCAATGGTGAAGGATATGTTTATTGGAAAACTCGCATGAAAGTTTTTATTGAAGCAATTGATATGGATATTTGGGATGCAATTGAAAATGGTCCTTTTATTCCCAAAAAGAAAATAAATGAAGAAATTGTTGAAATTCCAAGGAGTAGTTGGAATGATGATGAAAAGAGGAAAGTTTCATTTGATTTAAAAGCTAAAAACATAATCTTTTCGGCTCTATCCCATGATGAATGTTATAGAGTTTCCCAATGTAAATCGGCAAAAGAAATGTGGGATACTTTGCAAGTCACACATGAGGGAACAAGTGAGGTTAGAGATGCAAGATTAAATTCTCTAACTCACGAATATGAATTGTTCCACATGTTGCCAAATGAAACCATTAGTGACTTGCAAAAGCGATTCTCTCACATAGTTAATCACTTGATTTCCTTGGGAAAAGTATTTCGCAATGGTGAAACTACTAACAAAATTCTAAGATGTCTTGATAGGAGTTGGCAACCCAAGGTGACCGTCATCAAGGAATCAAGAGACATAAATAGCATGGACTTAGCCACTTTGTTTGGCAAACTCCAAGAGCATGAGATGGAACTTACAAGACTTGGGATGCATGAGGAATCGAACAAAAAGAAAAAGGGCATAACACTCAAAGCTTCAACTAAAGCTACAAAAGATGTTGAAGAATGCTCTACAAGTGAAGATTCCGGTGGTGAACCAAATCAAGAAGAATTCGGGATGTTTGTGAAAAGGTTCAACAAATTCTTCAAAGGGAAGAAAGGTGGCTCTTCATCCAAAGTCAAGAGAACCAAAGACTCCAAACAAAGAGAAAAGAGTACCAATGATGGAGTTAAGTGTCATGAATGCGGTGGGGTTGGTCACATTAGAATGGAATGTGCCACATTCTTGAAGAAGAATGACAAGAAGAACCAAGAGACCAAAGGGAAGCGTGCATACATTGTTTGGGATGCACCGGAGAAGAGCAATGAATCATCTTCAAGTAGTTCCGGTGATGAAAATGCAAACCTATGTCTCATGGCCAAGAACAATCATGAGTCCTCATCAAGAGCTAATCATGACATGGGTGAAAGTGATGATGAGGTAACCTCTAGCTCTTCTTGTTCCTCTTCAAACTCCATTTCCTATGATGATTTGCAAGAAGCCTACAAAGAAATGTTAATTCAATTTAGAAGGCTTTCTAAAATCAATAAGGAAAAAGGAAAGAAAATTTTGGAGTTTCAACAAGAAATTGATGAATTGCAAAAATCTATAAGTGAGTTGAAACTTCAAAATGAATCCTTGGAACTTATTAATTCTAGTCATCAAAGTGATTGTGCAAATCATGAGGAGATTATCACTCCATGTGAGAGATGTGATGAACTTGAAAAAGAAGTGAAAGAGTTGAAAAACAAACTCACAATCTCACACAGTGATAGAAACCTCAACCGGTTGTTGAACTCTCAAAGACATAATCACAACAAAACCGGTTTAGGATATGTTCATAAAAAGGACAAAAAGTACAAGGTGGTTGGAACATTTTCTACGAAAAATTCATCAAAGAGACCAACTTGTACTTATTGTGGAAAACTTGGACATATCAACATTGAGTGCCATATTAAGAAGTTTGAAATGAAAAAAGGGCACTTATATGTGGATTAAGAAGGGAGAAAGTCCCAACACAAACCCTAAGGGACCCAACATTGTTTGGGTACCCAAAGTGAACAAGTGATTTCATTTTGTAGGTGTGCCTTCGAACGGGAAAACAATTGTGGTATCTTGATAGTGGATGTTCGAAGCACATGACGGGAGATAAGCGGCACTTCATTGAGCTTACTCCAAAGGAAAAGGGTTATGTCACTTATGGGGACAACAACAAAGGCAAAATCCTTGGTATTGGTAAAATCGGAAACTCTTCAAACTTAATTATTGATAATGTGCTCTATGTTCAAGGATTAGAACATAATCTCTTGAGGCTAAGCCAATTATGTGATATTGGTAATCATGTAGTTTTTACCTCTACCCATTGCCTCATTAAAAGTGACAAAGATGAATCAATCAAATTTGTTGGTAGAAGGTCAAATAATACTTACTTAGTTGATTTGAACAAAGTCACTTCTTTGGTCTCTACTTGTTTAGTGAGCAAAGAAAATGACACTTGGTTATGGCATCGTAGGACCGCTCATATAAATGTAAACCAATTGAAGAAAATTCAATCTAAAGATCTAGTAGTTGGTTTACCAAAGCTAAATTTTTCTATTGAAGGTGTTTGTTCTCCTTGCAAGAAATGTAAACAAACTAAAAACACCTTTGGATCAAAAATGGTGATGTCCACATCAAGGCCATTAGAAATGCTTCATATGGACTTGTTTGGACCATCACAAGTAAAAAGCTTTGGTGGCAACTATTATGCATTGGTGATTGTTGATGACTTCTCTAGGTTTACTTGGACTTTATTTTTAACTACTAAGAGTGAGACCTACAAATCTTTTAAACATCATGTCAAACTTTTGTAAAACCAAGTAAATCAAAAAGTAATTATTATTCGTACCGATCATGGTGGTGAATTCGAAAACCACAAATTTGATAGATTTTGTGCTAAAAATGGTATTGAGCACCAATTCTCCGCACCAAGAACTCCGGAACAAAACGGAGTGGTGGAGCGGAAAAATAGGGTGCTAGAGGAACTTGCTAGAACCATGTTAAATGATTCTCAAGTACCTCAATATTTTTGGGCCGATGTCGTCAATACGGCTTGTTATGTTTTAAATCGTATTTTGATAAGGCCCTCTTTGGATAAAACCCCCTATGAAATTTACAAGGGAAGAAAGCCAAATATATCTCATTTTCATGTCTTCGGATGCCAAGTTTTTGTTTTAAATAATGGAAAAGAACATCTTGGCAAGTTTGATTCCAAATCCGATGAAGGCATATTTTTAGGCTATTCCTCTCATAGTAAAGCTTATAGAATTTTAAACAAAAGAACTTTAACTATTGAGGAATCAATTCATGTGGTTTTTAATGAGTCTTCGAAAGAAGATAGTGTTTTATGTGATGCTAGTGAAGATGGCATTGATTTTTCAAAAGAAGAAAAAGAGAGAGAGAAATCAAAAGTTGATGAAGGAGAAGTAAGGGAAGAACTTCCTCCAACTTGGAAATCGGTCAAGGCTCATCCTATAGACAATGTCATAGGAGATATGTCAAAGGGAGTACTTACTCGTAGGTCTATTCAAAACATTTGCCACTATGTCTCTTTTGTTTCTCAAATTGAACCCGATTCAATTAAAAAGGCCATTGAGGATGATCATTGGGTTCTTGCTATGCAAGAAGAATTAAACCAATTTGAAAGAAATGAAGTTTGGGATCTAGTCCCTAAACCCGATGATCATACTATAATTGGTACTAAATGGATTTATAAAAACAAACTTGATGAATCCGGGTTGATTATAAGAAACAAAGCTAGACTAGTAGCTCAAGGGTACAACCAAGAGGAAGACATCGATTATGATGAGACCTTTGCTCCGGTTGCACGTCTTGAAGCTATCCGAATTTTACTTGCTTTTGCTTCAATCATGAAATTCACTTTATATCAAATGGATGTTAAAAGTGCTTTCTTGAATGGGTTTATAAATGAAGAAGTGTATGTCAAACAACCCCCCGGTTTTGAAAATAGTGAATTTCCAAACCATGTTTATAAATTGAAAAAGGCACTCTATGGATTGAAACAAGCTCCTAGAGCTTGGTATGATCAATTGAGTTCCTTTCTATTAGAAAACAAGTTTCAAAGAGGGAAGGTTGATAATACACTATTTATTTATAAAACCAAAGATGACATATTGTTAGTACAAATTTATGTTGATGATATCATTTTCGGTGCTACTAACGTGTCTCTTTGTAGAAAGTTCTCAAATTTGATGAAAAAGGAATTTGAAATGTCAATGATGGGAGAACTCAAGTTCTTCCTAGGCTTACAAATAAAGCAAGTCAAGGAGGGGATATTTGTGCATCAAGGGAAATATTGCAAAGAGCTCCTTGAGAAATTCGGATTGGACAAGTGCAAGGAAGCCCACACTCCAATGAGCACATCATGCTATCTAGACAAGGATGAACAAGGTACACCGGTTGATGTTAGTAAGTATAGGGGAATGATAGGTAGTCTCCTATATCTCACTGCATCTAGACCGGATATTATGTTTAGTGTATGCATGTGTGCTAGATTTCAAGCTAATCCTAAAGAATCTCACCTATCCGCAGTTAAACATATATTCAAGTATCTAAAAGGAACAATTAACACTGGTTTATGGTATCCTGCTGATGCCAATCTTAGTTTAGTTGGTTACTCGGATTCCGACTTCGTGGGATGCAAGCTTGATCGCAAAAGCACCAGTGGTACTTGCCATTTCTTGGGAAGTTCAGTGGTGTCATGGTTTTCTAAAAAGCAAGCCTGTGTCGCTCTTTCTACCGCCGAAGCGGAATATATCGCAGCCGGTAGTTGTTGTGCTCAACTGTTATGGATGAAACAACAATTATCGGATTTTGGTTTGAAACTTGAAAATATTCCGATTAGATGCGATAACACGAGTGCAATCAATTTGACTAAGAATCCGGTATATCACTCAAGAACTAAACACATTGAAATAAGACATCACTTTTTAAGAGATCATGTACAAAAGGGTGATTGCACAATTGAATTTGTTAGTACCACAAATCAATTAGCCGACATTTTTACAAAACCTCTACCAAGGGACACCTTTTATCATATTAGGAGAGAACTTGGTATTTTAGATGAAGCTAATATAGGCTAATTGCATTGTGTGTCATTTTTAGAAAATCACCATATTAGTCTTACTCTAATGTGTTATTGATTCTTAGTTAAATTGTCCTTGATGATATTTGAAATTGTATGTGTTAATTGTGTGTGATTTTGTACTGTATTCCAAGTTGGTAGTGAAGCATTTGTGTTTGATTTGTGTTTGGTCTTTTAAAACTGAGTTTTTACTTTCTGTTCTGTCAAAATGCTCGAGTTTTTCCAAAAACACTCGAGTATATTAATTCAAAATTAAATCAGTTTTAAATTGAAAAAGTTTTTAATCAGGGTCTGACAAAAATACTCGAGTGTTTCTCAAAACACTCGAGTCTTTCGAAACCCCCAATTTTTGACCTTTCAGTCAAAACTCGAGTATTTTCCAAAAACTCGAGTATTTTGCGTTTTTCCTGAAATTTGAACTTTCAGACCAAACTCGAGTTTTTCAGTTTTTACTCGAGTGTTCTGGGAAATCTGAGCTGAGTCACGAACGACTCGAGTATATTTTCAAAAACTCGAGTATATCCTAAAGAACAACTCGAGTATTGATGAATATACTCGAGTATTTTGGAACGTTTATATATACTCTCAGCCTTCCAGACTCGAGTTTCTGCGACCCCTTTCTCTTCTCTCTCGGTTTTCTCATATCTCTCTCCTCAAAACTCCGTTTTTACTCAAATTTTTGCCAAATCTTACGAGTTTTACATCCTCTAATCACTTTTCTACCATTATTTCAACGAATTTCAACACTTTTCAACCTCAAATCCGTCACCCCCTTTTCAAACCCTAACTTTCCAAAACTTCAATTTTCACAACAATTCATCTATGGCTTCATCATCTGGTAAAGGAAAGAGAGTAAGGATTGTCGAATCATCTTCCGAGGAGGAAATTCCAGAGTACTATCAAGAAGATGAATGCTTGGAACGGTTGGAAGGCTTTGCCACTAGAGAGTTCGGAGTTATCACATGGATCAACAGTGCATTCCTTGAAAGTAAGGGTTTCTCATTTGTTACTAACCTTAGGTATCAAAAACTTATTCAATTTCTGGAATTTAATGGCCCTATCTATCCTAGGTTAGTTAGAACCTTTTATTCGAACCTTAGGCTACATAATGATGTCATAGAATCCATGGTTGAGGGTGTTAGATTCAAAATTAGCGCTAAGGATCTTTTTCTTGCTTTTGGGACTTCATGACACGGGGACAATTCTTTAAAGGCAGATGCGGACGGAATTTTTCAAAGTTGTTTGCGCCCCGGTCGTGTATGGACCGAAGGAGTTAAGCATTCCTCATTTATGACTGTCCAAACTAGGGTGTTGCACTATATAGTCTGCCATCAGTTAGTGCCTCAAACCTCACCCAATTATGCTAAGCCCACAAACAATGAACTTAGGCTTCTTAGTGTCATCCTGAACAATGAGAAGCTGAATTGGTCTCGCATAATTTTGGATCGAATGCTACTTGCTGCAAAATCTAAACACCCGAAAACCTTACCTTATGCCATGCATGTGTGTTTCCTGTTGAGTTACTTCAAGGTGCCTATCCCACGGAATGAAGAGAAAAAGACTCTTCATGTTAACCAGCACTGCCTCAACAAAGGTACCTTGAGTCATCAAGACATGGCGTTTCATGAACCCTCTGGCCAATACCTGTACAGATCTGACATAGCTGAGTTGGAGAGGGTTGCGAATGTTGCAGCTCGACAAGGGGTGGATGCCCAACAGATGGAAGAGGAAGTTGCAGCATTTGCACAGGCTGACGGAGGGGACCCTATTGAGAATCAGATTAATTTTGATGACTTTACTGGATATGACAACTCGGGATGGAGAGACAATGTTATCACACGGCTGGACACTTTAGATGGGAGGATGGACTCTCTTGTGCATGCTATGGATGCCCAGCGTGATGACTTTGTTAGCCTGGACACTAGGATGAGTGCAGAGTCTGCCATGTTTTATTCTCACTTGAATCAGCACTCGGACCAGATTAATTCCCGCCTGGATCAGCAGTCAGAGCAGATGAACCGCCGGTTTGATGAGATGATGGCGGCCTTCTCTCGGTTTTATCCTCCTCCAGATGATCCAGTTCCTTCGATGTTTTGATGATGTTGACCTTTGCAGTCTATCTTAGTTTTCATTCTGTTTTTATCATGTTGATCTTTGTTACATTTTCTGCGTTTTGAGAACTTGGTGTTTTGCGACTTTGGGTTTATTATTGCACCTTTGATTTGGACCTTTTATGATGTTATTTTGTTAATGAATTTGGTTTTCATTATGGTGTTTGTGCAAAGCTTCAGGGGGAGCTCTTTATTTTTATTATTACGTCTATTCTTTTTGCATAGTTGGTTATGGGGTTTTCCAATTATGCACCTCTCCTCCCTTGATCTTTTTCTAAATTGTTACATCTTTTTGGTGGTATGACAAAAAGGGGGAGAGATGTTATACACTTGTTGTACACTTGTCTTGATTTTGTTGCACCTAAATTTCTTTAATTATGGTATATACTCTGATAATTGTTGAATACTCTAATACCATAGGCTTGGTGCTAAAATTAAATTGTCATAACCTCTTGCACAAGCTGAATTTTTAGATAGGTGAAAAGTATCATATAGTGAGAGGGAGTTGCATCTTCAAGTGGATTCAAGCTCAACAAATGGTACAAGTGTTAATTATTTGGTCATCACCAAAAAGGGGGAGATTGTAAATTCAATGCTCCTAATTATGGTGATTATATTTTGATGATGACAAAGTAATTAACAAATCAAGTCTTGAAGACATTGCAACATTCACAACAACAACAAGTCAAGAAAAGAAGACAAGTGCCCAATCATTCTCAATCAAATATTAATTGTAAATTTCTAATTTATATTGAGAGTGGTTGAGAGTGGGTAGAAATAGTTAGTCTCTTCTAGGAATAAATTTTTATATGATTATTAAGTTGAGATTAACCAAAATTAATACTTGAGAAGAAAAATAAAATTGAAAAATAATTTTTCCCATATCTGATCAAAATACTCGATTATTTTGAGAAAGACTCGAGTATATACTCGAGTATTTTTAAAACAATCGAGTATTTGTGCCAGGTCAGCAAAAATGACCGTTAGTCTTGTTCGTGCACCAAATCACTCGTGATTGATCAAAAAGACTCGAGTATTTCATAAAAGACTCGAGTATTTTTGTCCAGTCAGCAAAAATGAACGTTGGAGAGACTCAAAAACCAAAATTGAGGGCATTTGAGTCTGATCCAACCCAAGAGAGCATTTCAGAACCTTATTGTAAAAATTCTCTTTGATTTTATGCAAGAACAAACAAGACAACAAGATCATAGTGTGTTCAAGCTTTCATAATTTCCTCTTCTCAAGTGTTAATTCCCAAAAAGCTCAACTTCTCACTCATATTGTCATTTTATTCCAAGTTGAGTTTTAGGCCTCAATTCTTACATTGATCTGTGCTTATTTGTGCTAATCCATTGTGAGATTAGTAATACACATACAAAAATCTTGATTATTCAAAGTCTTGGATTGTTCCCAAGCAAACCCTAAGTGGCTTAGGGTGTTGGAGTCTTGAGAGGTTCTCAAGCACAAGACTAGGAGGTTCCTAGCCCGGTGGAGTTTCTTGAAGGGAGTTCAAGGAAGCTTTGTGAAGAGTTCTTCAATCACCGGAATCAAATTGGGGTAGAAATCAAGAGTTTGGTACACTCTTGAAGGGTTAGGTTGAGTGAGGCCATTCTCAAGCAATCCTTTGTAATTTCTAACAATTTGATTATTAGTAGAAACTTCTAAGTGATTAGGAGGACTGGATGTAGCTCATTGTTGGAGTGAACCAGGATAAAATTGTTTGAGTGTTGGTTTATTGCTTTTAATCTACTTTCTAACTCAATCTACTTTAATCATTTCAAGCAATTAGGATTTATACAATTAGGTAGCAAGTTCAAGGAATCCTAGTGTTAAAAGTAATTTAGATTGCTTGCTATTCTGTTGAATAAGTTCCTGTTTAGTATTGAATTGATTTGAGATAAATTGCTGAATTTTCGTTTCTGTTTTTACTGCTATTTGATAGGAAAAACTCGAGTATATTCAGAAAGACTCGAGTTGTTCATCCTGAAAAAACTCGAGTATTTCTCAAAAGACTCGAGTATTTCGTGTCTGATTCCAGAAAATTCAGTCTTATCTCCATTCTTCAATTATCATTCGAAATATTTGGTATTAGTGCTTCAAATTACTATTCACCCCCCTCTAGTATTTGCTTAGCCCGCTTGTTGGTTTCCAACACTCCCTCCGTCCCTAAATATAATACTCTTTTGACATTTTTATTTTGTCCTTATTTATAAGACCCTTTGCCAATTTTCAATGATTATTAATTACTTTTTTCCACAAACACCCTTATTTATTTAACACTTTTTAGATTCCCAATAATATTAATAGGGGTAATTTTGAGTTACATATCAAAAGTTCACATTTTCAATACAATTAACTAAATTATTCCATTTTCTTGATGGACGTGAAATTCCCAAAGGGATCTTATATTTAGGGACGAAAGGAGTATTAAACTATCCATCAAACAAAGGCTAAAACTTAGGTGAGACACGTGGTACTCCTATCAACCGAACAACAAGACAAGATCACTTACGCCTTGTTTGTTTCGAGAGAAAATGAGTAGAAAGAAAATGAGATGAGAGATTTTGGAGAGAAAACTTCATTTTTCCATATTTGGTTTAGGAAAGAAAATGGAGAGAAGAGAAAAAAAAACACATGGAACCCACAAAAAAGTTTTCTCTCCCCGGATGAAGAGATTTGTGAGAGAAAACTATGATTGACATGTAAAATTACTCGTCTGTTCTTCACTTGTCCATTTTACTTCATATTTTTTTTTAATTTTTTAATTGAAAAAAAAAACATTTTTATTTTATTAAAAAAAATATTTTTATAATATTTTGCATTCGAAAATTTTATTATGTAATAAATAATTGAAGCAAAAAAAATCTTTGACCATATGAAACACACACAACATATACTCGCTCCGTTTCACTTTAAGTGTCTTTTTAACATCAAAACTTTGTTTCAAAATAAGTGTCTTTCTACCAAATCCAGGCAACATTTTGTAAGTTCCATGTTGAATGTTTTGATAATGACAAAGTGTTTTGAACAAGCTACAAAGATGTTGATCGAGTTTCAAGCTCAACAAGCAACAACAAACATCAAGTGAAGAGAGAAAACAAGCTCATGAAGACTTAGTTTGAGTGTAATTGTAATTGTTTTATCTTTTGCCTCTCAAGCTTCTTAGGTCTTTTATTTGGTTAGAGTTTATTTAGAGGGTAGTGAATCTCTATCATAGTCATGATTAAATCATAATTTGAGTTTTCACTTAACCTAGAATCAATAGGTGGCTTAAAGGTTTGAAAGGAAAGGTTTAGTTTTGAGAAAACAAGTTTCTAAAATGTGCAGTATGGATTTAATCGATTAAGGATGAATTTAATCGATTACTACTCGATTAAGTGAAGATTTAATCGATTAAACACTGCTGAACTGGTTTTTTAAAATACGATTTTCACTTCTCAAAATCAGTTTTCAAGTGCTACAACTTTTGAGTATTCTATAAAAACCTTTTCCTAATCTTTGTGATTAATTAGAACACTTTCATAATCAATTTTACAAGAATTAAGCCATTCTATTCTCTCTCAATTTCAAAGATCAAAGCTTTCATATTTTCATATTCTTTGATCAAGAACCTTTGAATCTCTTATTGTGAATTGTCATAGCTATTGATTGAGATTCATAGGATTGTTATTGTGTTTTTAATTGAGTTGTAATCTTTGCAAGAAGGCAAGCCATCTACAACAAACAAGAAGACTTGGTGTGTCGATTATCATCAAGCAAATCTCATTGGAGAAGAAGAAAGTCTTGGTTGTGAATCAAGCAAAGTGAAGCCTTGGTGTGTGGATTATCATCAAGCAAAGAAGACTTGTTGTGTCGATTATCAACAAGGGGTAGAGGTTAGATTAGAGAGAAGATCAATAGGATTACAAGGCAAGGGTGTGGTATCTCTTGTAGGCTAGCAAGAAGGGAGTCTTGTGAGGCACTTACTTGTAATTTGAGAACTCTAATTCCTCATAGTGAAGAATCTCTCTTGGTTGAAGAGGGGACTGGATGTAGCTTTCAAGCGGATGAAAGTGAACCAGGATAAGTCACTGTGTCGTATCTCTAAACCCTTAACTCTTTACATTCAAGTCATTGATTGTGTTCTTGATTGAAAACCTAGAGAAAGATTGATTTTTCATAATTGATTGAATTGAATCTTTATTGTTCAAATTGATAAAGGGAAAATCATTTTCATAACCTAGGTAATCAATAAGAATATAGGTGTTAATTGTTTCCGCTGAATCTCTGATTATACGTGTGAATTGATTGATTTTCGTATTCGATTGAAAAGTGATTTTTCAGTTTTTATCTGTCATAATCGATTATTAATCGATTAAGTGAAATTGTGTTTTCTGACCTTAATCGATTAAATTGCAGGTTAATCGATTAAATCTCAGTTTAATCGATTAAGTGCTGTAGATTTTGCAAAAATCATTTGTTTTAATTGTTTCGATTTGTTTGTTCGAAAATCTTTCAAGGTTTCTTTTACACCTATTCAACCCCCCCTTCTAGGTGTGTTCCTAGGGTTCCTTAGTTGTTTCAACCACCAATTGCGGTTTTTTTTTCAATTGGTATCAGAGCTCGGTCGAAAGACACGAGCATAAGAGCTTTTTCGTAAAGATCCTTTAAGAAAATCGCAATGGGTTCCATGAATCCCTTTGGTGGTGAAGGTGCTTCGATAAGTCGTCCTCCATTGTTTGCCGGAGAAGGCTATGCATATTGGAAAGTTAGAATGAAAATCTTTATCCAAGCCATAGATAGTGAAATTTGGAAAGTAGTTGAAAAAGGTCCTCATATCCCCTCTAGTTTAGTTGAAGGCGTAGTACATTTAATCCCCGAGGATAAGTGGAAGGATGATGATAGAAAGAAAGTTCAATATGATTATAAAGCAAAGAATATCATCACATCTGCTTTATCCTATGACGAGTTCTTTAGAGTTTCTCAATGTTCTAGTGCTAAGGAAATGTGGGACACTTTACAAGTGACTCATGAAGGAACTAGTGAGGTTAGGAGAGCTAGATTGAATGCTTTAATGCGTGATTATGAATTGTTTCAAATGCTTCCAAATGAATCCATTAATGATATGCAAAAGCGTTTTACTCATATTATTAACCATTTACTTGCTCTTGGTAAGACGTTCTTACAAGGTGAACTTTCTAACAAAGTGTTGAGATGTTTAGACAGGAATTGGCAACCAAAAGTAACGGCTATTGTTGAATCTAAGAATTTGGATGCTATGGATCTAGCAACACTTTTCGGAAAGCTTCAAGAACATGAAATGGAGCTTGGACGATTAAGTATCAATGAAGAGTCGGATAAGAACAAAGGAAGAAAGGGACTTGCTCTTAAAGTTAATAGATCATACAAGAAGAAAGAGAGTTCCGATGATGATGATGATGATAGTGAAGATTCCGATTCGGATGTTGATGAAAAAGAAATGAAACTTTTACTAAGGAAGTTTGACAAGTTTCTAAGGAGAAAAGGAAGGTTGAACAAAGACAAAAGTAAAGAGAAGGATTCTCCACACTACAAGACCAAGACTTCAAAAGAAGGTGTAGTTTGCCATGAATGCGGTAAACCCGGACATCTCAAGTATTCGTGCTCTAAGTATCTCAAGAAGAAGGAGAAAGACAAGAAAAATTCTAAATCTAAAAGAGCATACATAGTTTGGGATAGTGATGAAGATAACAAGAAAAGCACATCGAGTAGTTAATCGGATAATGAAGAAGCCGCTTGTCTCAACTTGATAACTCTAGTAGATGAAGAACAAAGTTCAAATGATGAATCAAGTTATCAAAGCGAGGAAAGCGATGTAAGTCATACTAAATCCGAAATTTCTTCTAAATATGAATTGTTATATAATGCTTATGAAGAAATGCATGAACAACTTGAAAAACTAGCTTTGAAAAACATTGAAAGAAAGAAGCTCATTTTGAAACATCAAAAAGAGATTTTAGAACTTCAAAAACAAGTTGATGAGCTTAATCTTGAAAATGAAACTCTTGATCTTATATATGCTAGTTCTTCTTGTGATTGTGCTAGTAGAGTGAATATTGTGGTTGATTGTGAGAATTGCAAGTTGCTTAAGGATGAAAATGCTATTTTGAAAAATAAGCTTGCAAGTTTCACAAATGGTGATATTAGATTGCGCACATTGTTAAATTTTCAAAGAGAAAATTCAAACAAGTTTGGTTTGGGTTATACTAATGCTAAGAGTAATTCTCATAGAAATGTTGTTGATTTTTCTAAAGTTGATTTCTCAAATGCACCAACATGTTTCTATTGTGGTACTCATGGACATACTTCAAATGTGTGTTATATTAAAGTGCATGGTATACCTAAAGGAGATTTTGTTTGGATGAAAAAGGGTGAGAGTCCCTACACTAACAAAAATGGATCCAAGACTATTTGGATACCAAAAAGCAAAGCATGATTGTTTTGTAGGTATGATTGAAGAGCAAAGGGCTTACAAGTGTTATTCATACATTTGCATCTTCAATTGGTATCACTTTTGCATCTCAAAAGAAGTCCTACAAATTTGGTACAAGTGATATTGTTAGATATTGATGATTATAGTATCTTCTCAATTGGTATCTCCTCAATTTCTTTTCTAAAGTTCAATTGATATCATTGAATGATGATTAGATGATTATTATGCTTTTGTTGTTATTGAAGAAATATCACAATATATCTTATTTCTTTACATTGATGATATCTCAATTGGTATTATGACTTCTTAGTATTTCTATTGGTTCATAATTCATTGTTATATTTTCTTGCCGATTGGTATCACATTTCAAAGTATAGTACTTGTTACATTTCTTTGTTTCTCCATTTTGGCTTAGTATTTTATATTTCAATTGGTATATATATTACTTTTTGATAATGCCAAAGGGGGAGAAATGGTATGTTTTGAAAAATGGGAGAAATGATATGTTTTTGTGGAGAAAGGTTGTTTTGTTGTTTTTATGTAGGTTGAGCTAAGTTGTTGAAGATAGGGGGAGAATCAAGCTTCTATCAATTGGATTTCAAATATCAAATGCATTGATTGAGGGGGAGCAAGTTTCTCACCAAGTGATCAAATTGTTAAAGCATCAACAACTTCAATCAAATTCAAAACATGGTTTGTCATTTTCAAAAAGGGGGAGATTGTAAGTTCCATGTTGAATGTTTTGATAATGACAAAGTGTTTTGAACAAGCTACAAAGATGTTGATCAAGTTTCAAGCTCAACAAGCAACAACAAACATCAAGTGAAGAGAGAAAACAAGCTCATGAAGACTTAGTTTGAGTGTAATTGTAATTGTTTTGTCTTTTGCCTCTCAAGCTTCTTAGGTCTTTTATTTGGTTAGAGTTTATTTAGAGGGTAGTGAATCTCTATCATAGTCATGATTAAATCATAATTTGAGTTTTCACTTAACCTAGAATCAATAGGTGGCTTAAAGGTTTGAAAGGAAAGATTTAGTTTTGAGAAAACAAGTTTCTAAAATGTGCAGTATGGATTTAATCGATTAAGGATGAATTTAATCGATTACTACTCGATTAAGTGAAGATTTAATCGATTAAACACTGCTGAACTGGTTTTTTAAAATACGATTTTCACTTCTCAAAATCAGTTTTCAAGTGCTACAACTTTTGAGTATTCTATAAAAACCTTTTCCTAATCTTTGTGATTAATTAGAACACTTTCATAATCAATTTTACAAGAATTAAGCCATTCTATTCTCTCTCAATTTCAAAGATCAAAGCTTTCATATTTTCATATTCTTTGATCAAGAACCTTTGAATCTCTTATTGTGAATTGTCATAGCTATTGATTGAGATTCATAGGATTGTTATTGTGTTTTTAATTGAGTTGTAATCTTTGCAAGAAGGCAAGCCATCTACAACAAACAAGAAGACTTGGTGTGTCGATTATCATCAAGCAAATCTCATTGGAGAAGAAGAAAGTCTTGGTTGTGAATCAAGCAAAGTGAAGCCTTGGTGTGTGGATTATCATCAAGCAAAGAAGACTTGTTGTGTCGATTATCAACAAGGGGTAGAGGTTAGATTAGAGAGAAGATCAATAGGATTACAAGGCAAGGGTGTGGTATCTCTTGTAGGCTAGCAAGAAGGGAGTCTTGTGAGGCACTTACTTGTAATTTGAGAACTCTAATTCCTCATAGTGAAGAATCTCTCTTGGTTGAAGAGGGGACTGGATGTAGCTTTCAAGCGGATGAAAGTGAATCAGGATAAATCACTGTATCGTATCTCTAAACCCTTAACTCTTTACATTCAAGTCATTGATTGTGTTCTTGATTGAAAACCTAGAGAAAGATTGATTTTTCATAATTGATTGAATTGAATCTTTATTGTTCAAATTGATAAAGGGAAAATCATTTTCATAACCTAGGTAATCAATAAGAATATAGGTGTTAATTGTTTCCGCTGAATCTCTGATTATACGTGTGAATTGATTGATTTTTGTATTCGATTGAAAAGTGATTTTTCAATTTTTATCTGTCATAATCGATTATTAATCGATTAAGTGAAATTGTGTTTTCTGACCTTAATCGATTAAATTGCAGGTTAATCGATTAAATCTCAGTTTAATCGATTAAGTGCTGTAGATTTTGCAAAAATCATTTGTTTTAATTGTTTCGATTTGTTTCGTTCGAAAATCTTTCAAGGTTTCTTTTACACCTATTCAACCCCCCCTTCTAGGTGTGTTCCTAGGGTTCCTTAGTTGTTTCAACCACCAATTGCGGTTTTTTTTTTCACATTTAATATTGTTTTTCCTTATTTACCCTTACATTTAATGTTGTTTTAGTTTTGAAATTTGTAATACTAGTAATGATGCATTGACAAAATAAAAATATTAAATAGGGGTATTTTTGACAAAATACACATAAAATTTACAATAATCATCATAATCAACACTTTCTTAATCTATGTGCAAAAGTCCAAAAAGACACTTAAAGTGAAACGGAGGAAGTATATATATATGAAAAATAAAAAATTATTTATATTTTTAAAAACAATGGTGTAATTGTTTTTTGACTAATTTATTATTTTCTCTATTCCCATCTTTCTCTTAAACCAAACAAAAGAAACAACTTTTCTCTTTTCTAATTTTTTCACATTTTCTCTCACCGCAAACAATTTTAAAATCTTCCTTATCTTTTCTGCGTTAACCATAGAAAGTCTTAATTCTACTCACCACTCGTATCTCTCAGTTTTCTCTCTCTTTTAGTCTCTTCTCTTCTCTTTGACTCCAAAGTCCACGAAAGAAGGAATAATCGTTATCATCATCAAATCATCAGTACCCACTTCCCAAAGCTTCGATCTTTTCTCTCAAATCAATGAGAAAATGATCAACAACAACAACCCATCATGTGTTTCTTCTTCTTCTTCTTCTTTTCCCACCACTTTCTTCGGGCTTCTTCTTCTTCACTCCAGATGCAACACCACCTCCTCTGAGCTTCTCAGGGACTTTGCCACAAGAGAATTCAATGCTTTTCTGTGGCTCTCTCTCATTGTTATCACTGCCCTTCTGCTCAGAAAACTCTTCACCCTCTTCAGCTTGTGGTTCAAGGCTCAATCCATCCCTGGCCCTCCCTCTCCCTCCTTTTTTGGCCACTGCCACCTCATTTCCCGCCAAAATCTCACTGGTATGTTAGTTGTACTGTACTTTGGGCTTCAACTTTCAAGTAATTTCCTTGGATGTTTCCAATAGTAAGCTCTCGGATGATAAAGTTGCGTGCCGGATTTGGATTTTCTAACTTCAATTTTTCATAACTTCAATGACTTCATTTCATACTTGGAAATAATATTCTCTAGGTTCATTTTCATATTTTGTGTAATTAATTAAATAAAATAAAATATTTTCAAATATGGAATGACGTCATTGAAGTTAGGAAATTTAAAGTTAGTGAATCCAAGTCCGGGTTTATGGATTTGGGATCTTGTGTTATAGTTGGTTGTTAATGTTATTTTTTCAATTTTGGTTGTTTTGGCTATTTGTTATTGATTCACGGGTTTGTTGAATATTGTGAATTTATTATCGTTACCAAATACTACATACTAGTATGCAGTTAGTCACATAATATTTCGTTGAGAGACTTCTTCCTTAAGATGAACCTGGTATGCGGTATTTTGTAGTTGGTACGATTCAGTTCGCTATGCTGTATGCAAGGTTAATAAGAGAATTCGCTAACTATTGATATAGATATTGCACGAATATGACATGATACAGATATGTTGATACAGAAAAAAATAAAATTATTGAAAGATATATAGACAAAAAGTATTAAGTATATTGGATCGGATACCAGTACAGCAAGTCGGCAACCATTTTGAAGTGCTGCATAGAATATCAATCTTTTCATTGAACATGTAGGCAACTCTCGATGAATAAACAATAAAGGGTTATTGAGGAATGATGTCAGATTCAGGATCTTCTGGGTTTAGAATTGGTTGATGATAAATTTGGCAAAGGTATCCATGTTGTCTTGTGATTAGGATCAAGCTCTACCGAAAGAAAAGGGGTCTGAATGCACAAATAGTTTGTTGATTAGGTTGTATGATATTTAAATTCCGTGAAACACTTTAAAATTGTGATAAGATATTTGATATCAAGCCGGAACACTTTAATTAATTTATTATTTATGGGGTTGGCAGATTGAGTGGAAACTGTTTGTTACGTTACTTAGAAGTACCGTGGGCCCTGTTATACTCATCTCCTGAATTTGTTTATAATACTTCTACCCATTGTTTGGAAATGGAAATCCATAATACATTGTTTGAATACCTAAAAGAGTTTTAGTTATCATTTTTCTTTTGGGTTTGTAATAGTATGAAGAATTTGGCCTTAGTTGTAATGATTGGCTGTGGCACACTACTCCTAGTCGTAGCCTTATGATGATACCTTTTCACGTCAGTAACGTGTGTTGAATTGAATAACAGATAATAGTATAGTCTGATGTATATTTTAAAAATAATTGAATACTTCACCTTTTGATTTCCAGATGTGTTGTCAGAATCCCATGAGAAGTATGGATCAATTCTTAAGCTGTGGTTAGGTCCTACTCAGCTTCTGGTGTCGATCAAGGATCCTGCGCTTATTCAAGAGATGCTTATAAAGGCCAAAGATAAGTTGCCTTTTACCGGAAAAGCATTTCATCTAGCCTTTGGCCAATCAAGTCTCTTCGCCCCTTCCTTTGAAAAGGTGCCTAACTGTCTAGTTACTTTTTTCCTATCATCTTTTTCTTTCCTGATGTCGTAGTTTATTATGATTATAATAATTTGGACCTATTTCACCTGTTTCATAACCTAATCTATTGTTAACTCTGACAATGTTTCAAGCTATGCAATTGGAAAATTAATCTATGTCAGCAGAAGTACTTATACATAGCTTCTCTTTAAATATACTGGAAATATCTATCAGTACATTTAACTATGGCATTCAGTTTATTAACATTTGAACATGATTGAAAGTACATATCAGTACATTAAACTCTCTTTGCCTTAAGTTTACTATTATTATTCTTTAACAATAGTTGTGTTCAATGTTCACTAGAACAGGTTTATGTTTCTGATTAGAGTTATGAGAATCACTTTGTAATTTGTTACAGGATTTCAAAATGTTTGGGGTGTTGTTTTTCAGTTTGAGATCTTCTATGTTCTGATCAAACAACTACTCTTTGTTCGTATATTTTCATTATGCATCTTAAATGTTGACTGGAGAAATTAAAGTTCCTGTCTTCTTTATGTATGTTGTTCTCATTCTGACTAGCAGAATGGAATTCAAATTAAAATGTTTTCAGGTGAAAAGGAGAAGGGAATTATTGGCTACAGAATTGAATGAAAGACTGATCAAGACTGCTGATCCAATTCCTATGAAGGTTGAAGATTCCATCATGGATAAAATAGAAAACATCAGAACCCGTGGAAGTATTGATCGTTTGTTGGTTTCTCAGCATATGGCTTTTGCCATAATGGGAACCACATTCTTTGGAGATGGCTTCTTGGCCTGGCCAAAGGCTGCAATTTATGAGGAACTGCTTATGATGATTGCTAAAGATGCTTGCTTTTGGGCCTCCTATAATGTTACTCCTTTCTGGAGACGAGGATTTTGGAGGTACCAAGGCTTATGCACAAAGTTAAAATGCTTAACTCGGGATATTCTTCAGCATTGCAAAAAAAGATGGAAGCTATTTGGCCATATTGATCAAAATGTGAATGATGAAAGTAAGATGGAAATGAATTCACGACATGGTGACCTTAATGTTCATCAGAATTCTAAAGAAGAACCTTGTGGGAACATCATGCGTGTGATGTTTCATGGATGTCAAACTACAGCTGCTTTAATTGCCAATGTATTGACTAGGCTTGCCATGCATCGGGAAATACAGGATAAGGTAGGATTTTTTTATTCTCTCTTCTTTGTTTGATCCAATTCTTTATGGATCATGCTATTTCGTGTATTCTCCAATGCTAAAAACCAGCGGTCTTTTTTATCTAAAAAATGAGAGTCCAATTCCTAAACTTTGGAGTTTCGCTCTACTTGTTGAGAAGAATATGGATTACATGAATTTATTTAAATATAGGAAGTATCTTATGCATTAGGATGACCATTCTTTGTTTGGAAATGGTCATTTGCATTTTACCTCTTATTTGCCATCTAAGTCTCCTATTTGCATGAGTTTTTTGCATCGGCAGATATTAAAGTTACATTTTCCCCAAATCTTTTTGGTATGAGTTATTTTTAACCATATCATTGTTTAGAGTTATTAAAGAAACAGTTTTTCTAGTACCTTTTTGGAAGAAAACCATGTTGCTGTTAGAATAGGGTTTGGTTTTTTGATTGGTTTAAAGATTGAATTTACTTGATGATTGCCACGAATTGACTGTTATTTGCATATACTTTTGCAGGTTTATTCAGAGATTATCATGGTAGGGAGAAACCCATCAAAATATGAGCACGAAGATGTTTACAGGATGCCTTTGTTATTGGCTACAGTTTATGAATCTGCACGACTTCTGCCCACCAGTCCCATGCTGCAGAGGTGTTCTCTAAAAAATGGTTAGATATTGCTTACTATTCTCTGGAGCAAATTGAACATATTTTACTGTGTATAATATGAAATAATTTAACATTGGTTCCCTGGGATTCTTGTGTAATAAATGCTAACTAGTTAGAAACCGTTGCAAATTTATGGTTTACTTGTGGGAACTCCTTACATGTTCTGATTTGTGCAATGCATGGTTAAGCAGTGACGTTGTTGAAGTGTGAGATAAAAGTTGGGAGCTTGTATCCCATCTCTACAACAGCATGAAGTTATTATTTGCATTTTTGTGCTTGACTTTATAGGTGGGAGATTTGATTATAAATATTGGTGATCAAAGGTGTGATATTTTGCATAATGTAGAATGATCAAATTTACAAATACAAGTTTGTCTAGATGGTAGTTACTTTGAAATTTTGGTGCGCAGAGAAGCAAGAAAAAATAGTGACCTTTTCAAACAAAAGCTTATGTATTGCAAAAAACAGGGTGATGGCGTTGAATAGATATCATAACTTAAGGGCCAATTGACCAATATGAAAGTCAATGGACAAATTTGATAAGAACACATTTAAGAATCAAATTTGTCATGCTTTTGAAAGTTTGGTTTTGATATTTGTTCAATGATTGTGCTTTTCATGTTGATGTGTATTATTCATAGTGCAAATATGAGTGAGCTTGGAGTTGGAGCTATTCTTAAAAAATAGCTTTTTAGTTTTCTAAAAGAAAAGAAAAGTTGGTTTCAGAGCAGAACATACAAATTTTTTTTTTTTAAATTTTTCTTTGAATTAATTGGAAAACACTTAAAACAACTTTTCAAACTAATTCCATTAATGGAAAAAAACGTAAGAATATAAAATCTTTTTTAGCCTTTTTCTCTTTGAAAGCTGTTTTTGCACATAATAATCCCGAGGCCATTTTTTATCTTGTTTGTCTTGAATAATATATCAATACATTCACGTGAATACTGTTTTCTAAAACAAAAACTGAGAATGGTTCCAAACACACACCATATATCATCCCCCAGGCTGGAGCATGTTTTTTTAGTCAATTCCCTTTTCCGGTGTACTGTAATTTGTTTCTAAATATGGGTATTGAGTCAGAATATACTGGTTTCTGCTAATTGAATTGGCTCAGATTGTATCTGGGGAGGAAGGTTATTGTAATTTAATGCGATGCCGGTGTGATTTGCAAGCATAATTATTTATGATATGCATTCTTAACATCTTAAAATCAATGTCATGGTTGTTTTTAAATATTTGTATCGATTTCACTTGTTAAATAATGTTCATCCTTGTGTCAGACTTGAGCTTAACAACTGGTGAAACCATCCCTGCTGGAGCTATACTCGTTGTGCCAGTTCAGTTGGTACACAAGGATGACTCCAATTGGGGTAGTGATGCAAGTGACTTTAATCCATACCGATTTCTGTCCAACAGTACAAAGGGATCAGGTATGAGCCTTAATGATTCTTTCATAGGTTTCGAACCTTTCTTTAGTGAAACCTCAAGTTTTGTTGTTTAGATTAGTATCTGTAGCCCTCACAGTTGATTTTTTCTGATACCCTGCCATTATTGTAGTACTTGGTACCATTTATTTATTTTTTGAACTGATTTATACATTGCTTGTTTATTTTTTCTGTAGTTGTTTTACTTGAAATGTATTGAATCACACCATCCACACTTTTGAAGGAGAATAATCTAGAAGGGCTTTTAACAAAATGAAACTAAAGTTGAAGGACCAATAACCATTCCCGTCCCAGCAACAGCCATTCAAATTGATCGTTTTGAATGGTTAATTGGTCCTTCCCCTTAATTGTACATTGTTAGCAACCTTTCGCCTTTATTCTCGTGGACTGAGCTTGTAAATGATTTGCAAAAACTAATTTCAATTCTACATTAATAATGGAAGTAATGTATACTGTAGTCTATACTATGTTTGATGATAAAAAATCATGATATGTTATCTCGTAGTTCCTATATAATTCTAGCCTATCCACAATAATGTTGAGACTGCATTAGGTTTCTATTTGAGTGGTTTTGTTAACTTAATCCCTCCCCAGTCCCCATTTGTTCGTGTGTTTGTTTCCTCCTCTTCTTTGGCCCCCTTTTTTGGCTGGCAGAAGATTGTGGGTAATTTGGAATGAGAGTTGGCTAGTTGTGTGGCCAAGTATGGCATTCAATCTTCGTCATCGGAACTTTTCTGATCTGTCCTCTTGAGGTTGTAGGTGAGAAAATTCTGTTTTTCATCTATCACTAATTTTTCAATATTGATTACTCTTTCAGGTTCTACTGAAGAACTTAATGATGCTAGATTCAGCTCATTTGTACTAAATGATCCAAATGAAAATGCAGCATTCCTTCCCTTTGGATATGGTGCACGTACATGTGTTGGGCAGAAATTTGTTATCCAAGTTGTTGCCTTATTGTTGGCATCTTTACTGAAGAAATATGAGGTTTGTATTGAGAATCATGATTTTGTTATTGATGCTTCTAATAAGAAAGAAGACATGAGTGCAACCTGAATCATAAAATTGCATAACATCTTTATCAATTCTGGAATGGAAATTAAAAAAAACAAGAGTAGGAAATAGAAACTGAGAGAAGGTAATGAGCATGTCATGTAGGAAACAGTAATTAAATGTCCTGTAACTATATGAATGCAATGGTAGTTGAACACTTTAATCACAATTTAGTTAAGAGTGGCGGCTTGAGACTTAAAAGTTTGTGAACCTTCTTTACTTGAACAGTCTTGCTCTGAAGCAAGTTTGAATACGGTGGTATTCTAACAAATTCCAAGTGATGGCAGTTCAGATACCATAGTGAAAGGATTTGAATGGCTAGAATTGAAAATGCGATGACTGGTACATTTTACACGTATTTTCTTCAAGTTTTGGTCCATTGGGTCTGACTACTTAAAATTTTATGTATCTAGTATATATTTTTTGGTACCTAATGTAAAGTATAAAACATATCATATTTATGTAACAACTGATGTTAACCATATTGATCTATTTCATTGAATGTTTGAAGTACTAACTCTATCTTTCGATACAGATAAGGCTTGACTCAGGATCAGATGATAATGATTCCAGACCAAACTTGAAGAATCATCTTCTCCAGCATCATCCTCACTCACCTATATTATTTGTGAGAAGGGACCAGTGAAAGAAAATAAGCGCACGCACGCACGTATACTATATACTACGTACATAAAACCCGTGTTGCTAATCGCATCAAAGATGCAGAAAATTTTCTAGACTTTCCTTTTTGTAACTGTCATTTTCCTGTTTTCCCAGATGAATGGGGAAGAATCTCTTCTCTATGATAATGGCTCATTGTTGTCGGCCGGGACGATGCAACCTGCGTGTTTTTTTCCTCCATGGTTTTAAACATAAGCCTTAATGCTGGCTTCAGGCCATGCACGTGTTTTTGCAGGTTTTTTAAGCATTTGGGTTTATTGCTACAATGGAGCCTTAGTTTTCCTTCCCCTTCTCTGGATATGGACCTCTACTATAATGGCATTGACTTTTTTACTTCTGAAGGAAGTTTGTTCTTGTATCCTGACACTGTCATGAACAAATGTATGTAATATTTGCATGTAATATTTGCAGTGTCTTTACTTTCAATTTTATGTGGCACTGCTGTGTAGCCTAAAGGCATATAAGTATATATATATTGATATTGTTGGAAAATCTCCACGGCTAAGTTCTGGGGTGCGGTTTTTATATTGGTTGGATAAATTTCATTCGATGCCAATTGGTTTTAAGATGATGTCTAATATTGAATCGGAATCTATAGCTAATTTCTATTGTTTGCGAAGCTTGAGAAGAAAATCTTCACCATTTTCATAATTTCCTAAATTTTAGTATTTTGGACTCCCTCCGTTTCATTTTAAGTGTCTTTTTGGACTTTTGCACATAGACTAAGAAAGTGTTGATTATGATGATCATTGTAAGTTTTATGTGTATTTTGTCAAAAATATCCCTATTTAATATTTTTATTTTGTCAATGCATCATTACTAGTATTACAAATTTCAAAACTAAAACAACATTAAATGTAAGGGTAAATAAGGAAAAACAATATTAAATGTTGCCTAGATTTGATAGAAAGACACTTATTTTGAAACAAAATTTTGATGTTAAAAAGATACTTAAAGTGAAACGGAGGGAGTATTTTATTATATGTATGTGTATATATTATATAGAGTATATTGAAGTTAGATCCTATAATTTGATGTTTTGACAACCAAATTGGATTTCTTTAAACAGCAAGAGTTTCGAGATATATATTTTAAATTGTGGCAAATAAGATTTTTTTTTAATGAAAAAGATGCATTTCATTAACATTTCAAAAATCAGCATAAGCTGTTTTCATTACATGAGTAGGAATAATAGTGCACCCAGTTCCTCAAGGAAAGATAGTGCATTTTCTAACTTAAGATATGAGCTATTTTGTAACACACATTTTTATTCTGATTATTTTGTAAATGCTATCAATAATATGAGTATATTTTATTTTATTTAAATTATTAATACTATATTTTATAAAGTATATTCCACTTGGTTTATTAAAGACATTAATAGCAAAACATATGATCAGCTCATCAGCTCATAAATTAAATAGTTTTTTTTTTTACAAGTAAAAATATTGGGAATTTCTAAATGCACCTATGTTTTACTATCAACATCCATTCTTTTATAATTTTTGTTATGAAGATCCTAAAATATCCTTTTTCACACACCCAACTTTATTTTTTTCCTCTTTTCACTCTTATTTCACACACCCAGCTTTTAATTTCTTTTTTCTTTTCATTTTTATTTCTCACACCCAATATTTTTTACTTTTCATTGTCTTCTTTCTCCATCTTCTCCCCTTTTACTCATAAACATCCACATACCCTTTATACCCTCAATTTTGAAAACCCTTCAAAAATAAAAAATCAGCCGTACCAAATAATGCTTTTTTATTCCAAATAACCACCACTTTTTAATTCCAAATTCCTCCATTCACGATTCTCAAGCACCCTCCATTGGCCACAAACCTTTGAATTCAATTCTCAAGCACCCTAGCCCTGGCTTCACACCGTAGATTAAATATTTTTTTATGATTCAAACATGCGTTTTACATGTTCTGCGAGTTTTTGCATTGATCTGCAGGCTGGTCTTGATTACCCTAATGTTCCCATGAGAGAAAATATTCTCAATTCAACACCATCACGTTTATCAACACACCCATGTTTTTTTAAAAGGGAGAAGCACAATTATGTACTATTTGATAATTTTTAAAATTTTTTTTTAAGGGTTTTCAAAATTGAGAATATAAAGTGTTTATGGGAGGTTTATGAGAAAAGGGGAGAAAATGGAAGAAGATATGATACAATATGAAAAGTAAAAATACTGGGTGTGTGAAGTAAAAGTGAAAAAAAAAAAGAAAAAAAGAAAAAAGAAAAGTAAAAGTTGGGGGGAGATGTTATAACCCTTATCATTACTATTTACACTCATTTTTTATAATTTTTTAAACCCATTTTCCAATTTTACCCTCCTTTCAAAACAGTAAACATTCTATTCATTTTTATTTATACTCATCCCTTTATTTTCTTCTCACATCCTCTCTCTCTCTCACAAAATTAAACAGCCTGTCTTCCCTCTCTTCCCTTATACGGTTCTGCCTCCTCCTCCTCTTCTTCTTCTTCAATTTTGTTCATCAATTCTTTTCTTCTTCGTTTTTGTATGTGCATGCATGTCTGTATGTGATGTTGTATCTCTTCTTCATTTTTCTCTATGGTTTCGTGATTCTGCGTTTAGATCTGCAACGGATGGGGCATCTGTTCCCCTTCACGGATGTGGCATCCGTTCAAACCCACGGATGAGGCTTTCGTTCCCACCATGGGGCTTCCGTTTATAGAAAAGGAACAAAGTTGTGTTTTTTATTCATTGAATACTGTACACGGCTGGGTCATCCGTCTCGACTCACGTCACGAATAATAAAAAGAATGCAGATACTGAACAGATGCATCATCCGTATCCATCAACGGATGGCTAATCCGTGTGAAATAAAAAATTGAGCCCTAGACGGATTGCTCATCCGTCCCATTGACGGATGACACATCCGATTAGTTTATCGTACGTCTGCATCTTTCACGATTTGGGACAAAAAAGAAAGATAAGAAGAAGAAATTACTTTGGATTAAATACAACACATCAATAAAATTCACAATAATGTTTTCAATGATTAAGAAGATATGCAAGGTTTTGGGTGAGCAAGGTGGTGAGCAGAGTTTTTATGCAGAAGAGGGTTTTTATGGAGATGAAGATGGGTGTGGGTGTGGGTAGTAATATATAGGGTGTGAGTAGTAATATATATAATTTTTTAGGATTACGGGTGTAAATAATAGATATGGGTGTGAGTAGTAGGATAAAGGTAATATTGAAAAGTTGGTGTAAAAATTATAAAAGTTGGGTGTAAATAGTAATGATAAGGGTGTAAATAACATCTCCCAAAGTTGGGTGTGTGAAATAGGGTATTTTAGAAAGTTTCATGACAAAAATGATAAAACAATGGGTGTTTAAAATAAGACATGGTGCATTTAGAAATGAGTGGAGTTTTTGTCACCTCACTCTAGACTTTACACACCCAACTTATTAATTTATTTCCAAAATTACCCTTTCCATCATCCCTTTCATTTCATCTTTTTTATTTTCTCATATTCACACACCCCACTCCCACCCAACAAAGACAAATATTATGAATATTCCAATAAAAAGGGTCTGGTTAAAATGCGTGTCATGCAAGAGTTTGCATTGGTGCGTACTATCCATCTAATGGATATGAATTCTTATTAAAAGTGAATAGTGAGGATCGAGAAGGTATATCAGTGTATTAAATTTGGGGAGGGACACGAGAGACATGATTTTATTTTTTTACAATTTAATAATTTTTTTAATTATGTGAAACTTTAACATTAATTTATAGGAAGATTTTATTATTAACACCTACTTTTTTTATTATTTACACCCATATTTTTGAAATATTTATCTTACACTTACAAAAACATATTTATCGTCAATTTTATTTTTTTTGGAAATTTTAGTAACACATGTTCCTATACTACTCATACCCAATTTTTAAAAATATTTGTTTTTAGTTACTAATATACTATTATTTATAAATTTAAACCTTTTTTTAATCCTCTCTTCTAGTCTTATTCACATTCACACCCACATAGTTATCTTGAACCTCTTACCCTTTTTACCCAACATCATAAAAGTTAATTAAAAGTCTCATAAAAAGTTATAGATCAGTCTAAGTAAAGAGCTAATTACTTCATCCATTTCACAATATAAGTTTGTGTTAAGGAAATATTTTTGTTTTATAATACAATATAAGTCTTTTTACAAACCAATATAACATTAATAATGAATTTTATAATGTCAACAATGTCAATAAGTTTATGAGTTTGATCGAGGAATAAGAATAACTTTCAATTCATGCTACCTCTGTTCATAAATAACTAATATTATTATTTTAAGAAAAAAATATTCTTTTTAATATTTTTTTTATAAAAAAAACAATACAATATTTATTATTATTTTTATAAGGGCACTTGTTAAGAAATCAAATGTACTACTTCCTCCATCCTTTTATTTAACAGCAAGGACGGTAAAAATTAGCAAAATTTCATATCCCAAACTAAAATTAAAGTAATTAATGAAAAATTTAGAAATTATAAATTTTGAATTGTGATTGGTTGATCAATGTAAATGCATTAAATTATATGTTTGATAATTGATTGATGCGTTAGTCAAATCATTAAATGCAAGTCTTTTTAATTTTCAATTTTTCAAATTTTGTAATACCGTCCTTGTGAGACAGATGGAGTAATAATTTCAAAAGTCAACAAAATATGGGATTACTAGACTTTTAATATGTTGTTTAATAAATCAATCAATCATCAACCTAGTAATTTAATGTATTATTCATTGATTATCCAATTGCACATCATAGTATACAATTTTTAAGCATTTTCATTTATTATAAAGACTTCATATTGAGACTCTTTTTTTACCATTTTTTGTCATCTTTTTTGGGACGAATGGAGTATAAAGTTATTGAAAAATGCATATTTGAAGAATTTCGAGAGAAAAGTTAATACACACTTATGATTTTTTTCCACCTTAAGTAATCCTAATAAGTTATCCTAGGGGTATTTGTTAGCAAGACTCTTTTTACAACTCTACATCATCTAATTAATATGAGAGAAAAATGATCATCTGTTTCACAATACAAGTCTTTCAAGGTTGTGCTATATAGATTAAGAAATATAAATAATATGTCTTTTGGTATTAATTTTTTACTTTTTTTCTTTTTTGCTCTTTATTACTCCAAGGTGTATATCTTTATAATTAATTTCCCACTTATTATCTCTCTATAATAATTAAGGGTAAAATTATTAAAACCATAATTAATGTTGCATAGGTTTTGTAGAAAGACTTATATTGTGAAACAAAAATATTTCCTCCTTAAAAAAACTTATATTGTGAAACGAAGGAGGTAATTAGCTCTTTATTTAGGCTGGTCTATAATTCTCAGTGGGACTTTTAATTAACTTTTATGGTGTTGGGTGAAAAGGATGAGAGGTTCGAGATAACTATGTGGGTATGAGTGTAAGTAAGACTAAAAGAAAGGATAAAGAAAAGGTTTAAATTTAGAAATAGTAATATTTTTGTAACTGTAAAATAAATATTTTAAAAAACTGGACGTGAGTAATATAGGAATGAGTGTTAATAAAATCTCCAAAAAGTATTTTTTTTTTGGTAGACAAAGGGGGCTAAACGCCCAGCAGAAAAACAAAAATTACATCAAAAAGGATTCTCTAGGCAAAGAAGTCCTAGAATAATAGTCATGAAATAAAAGAGGTTTTAGCTCCTGTGTAGGCTCTTGAAGAATGCAATAACCATAATCTTCTCAAAGCTAAGATTCAGATGATCAGCACAGATGTTCCCTTCACCTTTGATATGCAAGAACTTTAAGTGTTGAATTTTCTTCCTCAAGTGAGTGATGTGAGCAAGAAGACCATTGTTAGGTTATCTCTGAACAGAACTTCTATCTTTGTTTAATAAGTTTATAATGAAGAGGGAATCACATTCCACAATCAGCTTGGTGATACCATTTTCAACAACAATGTTTAGACCTGCGAAAAGACCCCATAACTTTGTTGGAAACCAACAAGCGGGCTAAGCAAATACTAGAGGGGGGTGAATAGTATTTTGAAGCACTAATACCAAATATTTGGACTAACAATTGAAGAATGGAGCTAAGACTGAATTTTCTGGAATCAGACACAAAAGACTCGAGTCTTTTGTTAAATACTCGAGTTTTTCAGTGATGAACAACTCGAGTCTTTTCTGAAATACTCGAGTTTTTCCTATCAGATAGCAGAAAAACCAGAAACGAAAATTCAGCAATTTAACTCAAATCAATTCAATAATAAACAGGAACTTATCCAACAGAATAGCAAGCAATCTAAATAACTTTTAACACAAAGATTCCTTGAACTTGTTACCTAATTGTATAAATCCTAATTGATTGAAATGACTTAAGACTATTGAGCTAGAAAGTAGATTAAAAGCAATAAACCACCACTCAAGCAATTTTATCCTGGTTCACTCCAACAATGAGCTACATCCAGTCCTCCTAATCACTTAGGAGTTTCTACTAATAATCAAATTGTTAGAAATTACAAAGGATTGCTTGAGAATGGCCTCACTCAACCTAACCCTTCAAGAGTGTACCAAACTCTTGATTTCTACCCCAATTTGATTCCGGTGATTGAAGAACTCTTCACAAAGCTTCCTTGAACTCCCTTCAAGAAACTCCACCGGGCTAGGAACCTCCTAGTCTTGTGCTTGAGAACCTCTCAAGACTTCCAACACCCTAAGCCACTTAGGGTTTGCTTGGGAACAATCCAAGACTTTGAATAATCAAGCTTTTTGTATGTGTATTGCTAATCTCACAATGGATTAGCACAAATAAGCACAGCTCAATGTAAGAATTGAGGCCTAAAACTCAACTTGGAATAAAATGACAATATGAGTGAGAAGTTGAGCTTTTTGGGAATCAACACTTGATAAGAGGAAATTATGAAAGCTTGAACACACTATGATCTTGTTGTCTTGTTTGTTCTTGCACAAATTCAAAGAGAAATTTTACAATAAGGTTCTGAAATGCTCTCTTAGGTTGGATGAGACTCAAATGCCCTCAATTGGGTTTTTGAGTCTCTCCAACGTTCATTTTTGCTGACTGGACAAAAATACTCGAGTCTTTTGGTAAATACTCGAGTCTTTTTGGTCGGTCATGAGTGAATTGGTGCACGAACCAGACTAACGGTCATATTTGTTGATCTGGCACAAATACTCGAGTTTTTCGATAAATACTCGAGTATATACTCGAGTCTTTCTCAAAATACTCGAGTATTTTGATCAGATATGGGAAAAATTATTTTTCAATTTTATTTTTCCTCTCAAGTATTAATTTTTGGTCAATCTCAACTTAATAATCATATAAAAATTTATTCCTAGAAGAGACTAACTATTTCTACCCACTCTCAACCACTCTCAACATAAATTAGAAATTTACAATTAATATTTGATTGAGAATGATTGGGCACTTGTCTTCTTTTCTTGACTTCTTGTTGATGTTGGTGTTGCAATATCTTCAAGGCATGATTTGTTAATTATTTTGTCATCATCAAAACATAATCCACATAATTAGGAGCATTGAACTCACAATCTCCCCCTTTTTGGTGATGACAAAATAATTAACACTTGATCCATTTGTTGAGCTTGATCCACTTGGAGATGCAACTCCCCCTCACTATATGATACTTTTCACCTATCTAAAAATTCAGCTTGAGCAAGATGTTATGACAATTTAATTTTAGCACCAAGCCTATGGTATTAGAGTATTTAACAATTATCAGAGTATATACCATAATTAGAGATTTTAGGTGCAACAATATCAAGACAAGTGTATAATATCTCTCCCCCTTTTTGTCATACGCCAAAAAGATGTAACAATTTAGAAAAAAAAGATCAAGGGAGGAGAGGTGCATAATTGGAAAACCCAATAACCAACTATGCAAAAAAAAATAGACTTAATAATAAAAATAAAGAGCTCCCCCTGAAGCTTTGCACAAACATCATAATGAAAACCAAATTCATTAACATAAAAACATCATAAAAGGTCCAAATCAAAGGTGCAATAATAAACCCAAAGTCTCAAAACACCAAGTTCTCAAAGTACAGAAAATGCAACAAGATCAACATGATGAAAACATAATGAAAACTAAAATAGAAAATCCATAAGCAGCAGCATCAAAACATGGAAGGAGCTGGATCATCTGGAGGAGGATAAAACCGAGAGAAGGCCGCCATCATCTCATCAAACCGGCGGTGCATCTCCCCTGACTGCTGGTCCAGGCGGGCATTAATCTGGGCCGAGTGCTGATCCAAATGAGAATAAAACATGGCAGACTCTGCACTCATCCTAGTGTCTAAGCTAACAAAATCATCACGCTAGGCGTCCATAGCATGCACAAGGGAGTCCATCCTCCCATCTAAAGTGTCTAGCCGTGTGATAACATTGTCTCTCCAGCCCAAGTTATCAAACCCAGATTGAGATCCAGTAAATTCATCAAAATTGATCTGATCCTCAATAGGGTCCCCTCCTTCAGCCTGCGCAAATGTTGCAGCTTCCTCTTCCATCTGTTGGGCATCCACCCCTTGTCGAGCTACAACATTCGCAACCCTCTCCATCTCAGCAATATCAGATCGGTACAAGTATTGGCCAGAGGGTTCATGAAATGCCATGTCTTGATGACTCAAGGTGCCTTTGTTGAGGCAGTGCTGGTTCACATGAAGAGTCTTTTTCTCTTCATTCCGTGGGATAGGCACCTTGAAGTAACTCAACAGGAAACAAACATGCATGGCATAAGGCAAGGTTTTCGGGTGTTTAGACTTTGCAGCAAGGAGCATTCGGTCCAAAATTATGCGAGACCAATTTAGCTTCTCATTGTTCAGGATGGCACTAAGAAGCCCAAGTTCATTGTTTGTGGGCTTAGCATAATTGGGTGAGGTTTGAGGCACTAACTGATGGCATACTATATAGTGCAACACCCTAGTGTGGACAGTCATATATGAGGAATGCTTAATTCCTTCGGTCCATACACGACCGGGGCGCAAACAACTTTGAAAAATTCCGTCCGCATCTGCCTTTAAAGAATTGTCCCCGTGTCGTGTAGTCCCAAAAGCAACAAAAAGGTCCTTAGCGCTAATTTTGAATCTAACACCCTCAACCATGGTTTCTATGACATCATTATGTAGCCTAAGGTTCGCATAAAAGGTTCTAACTAACCTAGGATAGATAGGGCCATTAAATTCCAGAAATTGAATAAGTTTTTGATACCTAAGGTTAGTAACAAATGAGAAACCCTTACTTTCAAGGAATGCACTGTTGATCCAAGAGATAACTCCGAACTCCCTAGTGGCAAAGCCTTCCAACCGTTCCAAGCATTCATCTTCTTGATAGTACTCCGGAATATCCTCCTCAGAAGATGATTCGGCAATCCTAACTCTCTTTCCTTTACCAGATGATGAAGCCATAGAGGAATTGATGAAAATTGAAGTTTTGGAAATTTAGGGTTTGAAAAGGGGGTGACAGATTTGAGGTTGAAAAGTGTTGAAATTCGTTGAAATAATGGTAGAAAAGTGATTAGAGGATGTAAAACTAGTAAAATTTGGCAAAAATTTGAGTAAAAACGGAGTTTTGAGGAGAGAGATATGAGAAAACCGAGAGAGAAGAGAAAGGGGTTCGTGAAACTCGAGTTTGTGGGGGCTGGAGTATATATAAACTCGCCAAAATACTCGAGTATATTCAACAATACTTGAGTTGTTCTTTGAAAAATACTCGAGTTTTTGAGAATATACTCGAGTCGTTCGTGACTCAGCCCAGATTTTCCCAGAAAACTCGAGTAAAAACTGAAAAACTCGAGTTTGGTCCGAAAGTTCAAATTTCAGGAAAACGCAAAATACTCGAGTTTTTGGAAAATATTCGAGTTTGGTCTGAAAGTTCAAAAATTGGGGGTTTCGAAAGACTCGAGTGTTTTGAAAAACACTCAAGTATTTTTATCAGACCCTGATTAAAAACTTTTTCAATTTAAAACTGATTTAATTTTGAATTAATATACTCGAGTTTTTTTGGAAAAACTCGAGTATTTTGACAGAACAGAAAGTAAAAACACAGTTTTGAAAGACCAAACACAAATCAAACACAAATGCTTCACTACCAACTTGGAATACAGTACAGAATCACACACAATTAACACATACACTTTCAAATATCATCAAGGACAATTTAACTAAGAATCAATAACACATTAGAGTAAGACTAATATGGTGATTTTTCAAAAAAATGACACACAATGCAATTAGCCTATATTAGCTTCATCTAAAATACCAAGTTCTCTCCTAATATGATAAAAGGTGTCCCTTGGTAGAGGTTTTGTAAAAATGTCGGCTAATTGATTTGTGGTACTAACAAATTCAATTCTGCAATCACCCTTTTGTACATGATCTCTTAAAAAGTGATGTCTTATTTCAATGTGTTTAGTTCTTGAGTGATACACCGGATTCTTAGTCAAATTGATTGCACTCGTGTTATCGCATCTAATCGGAATATTTTCAAGTTTCAAACCAAAATCCGATAATTGTTGTTTCATCCATAACAGTTGAGCACAACAACTACCGGCTGCGATATATTCCGCTTCGGCGGTAGAAAGAGCGACACAAGCTTGCTTTTTAGAAAACCATGACACCAATGAACTTCCCAAGAAATGGCAAGTACCACTGGTGCTTTTGCGATCAAGCTTACATCCCGCGAAGTCGGAATCCGAGTAACCAACTAAACTAAGATTGGCATCAGCAGGATACCATAAACCAGTGTTAATTGTTCCTTTTAGATACTTAAATATATGTTTAACTGTGGATAGGTGAGATTCTTTAGGATTAGCTTGAAATCTAGCACACATGCATACACTAAACATAATATCCGGTCTAGATGCAGTGAGATATAGGAGACTACCTATCATACCCCTATACTTACTAACATCAACCGGTGTACCTTGTTCATTCTTGTCTAGGTAGCATGATGTGCTCATTGGAGTGTAGGCTTCCTTTCACTTGTCCAATCCGAATTTCTCAAGGAGCTCTTTGCAATATTTCCCTTGATGCACAAATATCCCCCTCCTTGACTTGCTTTATTTGTAAGCCTAGGAAGAACTTGAGTTCTCCCATCATTGACATTTCAAATTCCTTTTTCATCAAATTTGAAAACTTTCTACAAAGAGACACGTTAGTAGCACCGAAAATGATATCATCAACATAGATTTGTACTAACAAAATGTCATCCTTGGTTTTATAAATAAATAGTGTATTATCAACCTTCCCTCTTTGAAACTTGTTTTCTAATAGAAAGGAACTCAATCGATCATACCAAGCTCTAGGAGCTTGTTTCAATCCATAGAGTGCCTTTTTCAATTTATAAACATGGTTTGGAAATTCACTATTTTCAAAACCGGGGGGTTGTTTGACATACACTTCTTCATTTATAAACCCATTCAAGAAAGCACTTTTAACATCCATTTGATATAAAGTGAATTTCATGATTGAAGCATAAGCAAGTAAAATTCGGATTGCTTCAAGACGTGCAACCGGAGCAAAGGTCTTATCATAATCGATACCTTCCTCTTGGTTGTACCCTTGAGCTACTAGTCTAGCTTTGTTTCTTATAATCAACCCGGATTCATCAAGTTTGTTTCTATAAATCCATTTAGTACCAATTATGGTATGATCATCGGGTTTAGGGACTAGATCCCAAACTTCATTTCTTTCAAATTGGTTTAATTCTTCTTGCATAGCAAGAACCCAATGATCATCCTCAATGGCCTTTTTAATTGAATCGGGTTCAATTTGAGAAACAAAAGAGACATAGTGACAAATGTTTTGAATAGACCTACGAGTAAGTACTCCCTTTGACATATCTCCTATGACATTGTCTATAGGATGAGCCTTGACCGATTTCCAAGTTGGAGGAAGTTCTTCCCTTACCTCTCCTTCATCAACTTTTGATTTCTCTCTCTCTTTTTCTTCTTTTGAAAAGTCAATGCCATCTTCACTAGCATCACAAAAAACACTATCTTCTTTTGAAGACTCATTAAAAACCACATGAATTGATTCCTCAATAGTTAAAGTTCTTTTATTGAAAATTCTATAAGCTTTACTATGAGAAGAATAGCCTAAAAATATGCCTTCATCGGGTTTGGAATCAAACTTGCCAAGGTGTTCTTTTCCATTATTTAAAACAAAAACTTGGCATCCGAAGACATGAAAATGAGATATATTTGGCTTTCTTCCCTTGTAAAGTTCATAGGGGGTTTTATCCAAAAAGGGCCTTATCAAAATACGATTTAAAACATAACAAGCCGTATTGACGGCATCGGCCCAAAAATATTGAGGTACTTGAGAATCATTTAACATGGTTCTAGCAAGTTCCTCTAGCACCCTATTTTTCCGCTCTACCACTCCGTTTTGTTCCGGAGTCCTTGGTGCGGAGAATTGGTGCTCAATACCATTTTTAGCACAAAATCTATCAAATTTGTGGTTTTCGAATTCACCACCATGATCGGTACGAATAATAATTACTTTTTGATTTACTTGGTTTTGCAAAAGTTTGACATGATGTTTAAAAGATTTGTAGGTCTCACTCTTGGTAGTTAAAAATAAAGTCCAAGTAAACCTAGAGAAGTCATCAACAATCACCAATGCATAATAGTTGCCACCAAATCTTTTTACTTGTGATGGTCCAAACAAGTCCATATGAAGCATTTCTAATGGCCTTGATGTGGACATCACCATTTTTGATCCAAAGGTGTTTTTAGTTTGTTTACATTTCTTGCAAGGGGAACAAACACCTTCAATAGAAAAATTTAGCTTTGGTAAACCAACTACTAGATCTTTATATTGAATTTTCTTCAATTGGTTTACATTTATATGAGCGGTCCTACGATGCCATAACCAAGTGTCATTTTCTTTGCTCACTAAACAAGTAGAGACCAAAGAAGTGACTTTGTTCAAATCAACTAAGTAAGTATTATTTGACCTTCTACCAACAAATTTGATTGATTCATCTTTGTCACTTTTAATGAGGCAATGGGTAGAGGTAAAAACTACATGATTACCAATATCACATAATTGGCTTATGCTCAAGAGATTATGTTCTAATCCTTGAACATAGAGCACATTATCAATAATCAAGTTTGAAGAGTTTCCGATTTTACCAATACCAAGGATTTTGCCTTTGTTGTTGTCCCCATAAGTGACATAACCCTTTTCCTTTGGAGTAAGCTCAATGAAGTGCCGCTTATCTCCCGTCATGTGCTTCGAACATCCACTATCAAGATACCACAATTGTTTTCCCGTTCGAAGACACACCTACAAAATGAAATCACTTGTTCACTTTGGGTACCCAAACAATGTTGGGTCCCTTAGGGTTAGTGTTGGGACTTTCTCCCTTCTTAATCCACATATAAGTGCCCTTTTTCATTTCAAACTTCTTAATGTGGCACTCAATGTTGATATGTCCAACTTTTCCACAATAAGTACAAGTTGGTCTCTTTGATGAATTTTTCTTAGAAAATGTTCCAACCACCTTGTACTTTTTGTCCTTTTTATGAACATATCCTAAACCGGTTTTGTTGTGATTATGTCTTTGAGAGTTCAACAACCGGTTGAGGTTTCTATCACTATGTGAGATTGTGAGTTTGTTTTTCAACTCTTTCACTTCTTTTTCAAGTTCATCACATCTCTCACATGGAGTGATAATCTCCTCATGATTTGCACAATCACTTTGATGACTAGAATTAATAAGTTCCAAGGATTCATTTTGAAGTTTCAACTCATTTATAGATTTTTGCAATTCATCAATTTCTTGTTGAAACTCCAAAATTTTCTTTCCTTTTTCCTTATTGATTTTAGCAAGCCTTCTAAATTGAATTAACATTTCATTGTAGGCTTCTTGCAAATCATCATAGGAAATGGAGTTTGAAGAGGAACAAGAAGAGCTAGAGGTTACCTCATCATCACTTTCACCCATGTCATGATTAGCTCTTGATGAGGACTCATGATTGTTCTTTGCCATGAGACAAAGATTTGCATTTTCATCACCGGAACTACTTGAAGATGATTCATTGCTCTTCTCCGGTGCATCCCAAACAATGTATGCACGCTTCCCCTTGGTCTCTTGGGTCTTCTTGTCATTCTTCTTCAAGAATGTGGCACATTCCATTCTAATGTGACCAACCCCACCACATTCTTGACACTTAACTCCATCATTGGTACTCTTTTCTCTTTGTTTGGAGTCTTTGGTTCTCTTGAATTTGGATGAAGAGCCACCTTTCTTCCCTTTGAAGAATTTGTTGAACCTTTTCACAAACATTCCGAATTCTTCTTGATTTGGTTCACCATCGGAATCTTCACTTGTAGAGCATTCTTCAACTTCTTTTGTAGCTTTAGTTGAGGCTTTGAGTGCTATGCCCTTTTTCTTTTTGTCTGATTCCTCATGCATCCCAAGTCTTGTAAGTTCCATCTCATGCTCTTGGAGTTTGCCAAACAAAGTGGCTAAGTCCATGCTATTTATGGCTCTAGATTCCTTGATGGCGGTTACCTTGGGTTGCCAACTCCTATCAAGACATCTTAGAATTTTGTTAGTAGTTTCACCATTGCGAAATACTTTTCCCAAGGAAATCAAATGATTAACTATGTGAGAGAATCGCTTTTGCAAGTCACTAATGGTTTCATTTGGCAACATGTGGAACAATTCATATTCGTGTGTTAGAGAATTCAATCTTGCATCTCTAACCTCACTTGTTCCCTCATGTGTGACTTGCAAAGTATCCACATTTCTTTTGCCGATTTACATTGGGAAACTCTATAAAATTCATCATGGGATAAAGCCGAAAAGATGATGTTTTTAGCTTTTAAATCAAATGAGACTTTTCTCTTTTCATCATCATTCCAACTACTCCTTGGAATTTCAACAATTTCATCATTTATTTTATTTTTGGGAATGAAAGGACCATTTTCAATTGCATCCCAAATATCCATATCAATTGCTTCAATAAAAACTTTCACGCGAGTTTTCCAATAAACATATCCTTCACCATTAAATAGTGGAGGACGGTTTATTGAAGCTCCTTCTCCACCAAAGTTATTTCTAGAGCCCATTAATTTTCCAAAAGGATCTTTTTCGAAAAAGTTGTTACACTCGATCTTTCGACCGAGCTCTGATACCACTTGTTGGAAACCAACAAGCGGGCTAAGCAAATACTGGAGGGGGGTGAATAGTATTTTGAAGCACTAATACCAAATATTTGGACTAACAATTGAAGAATGGAGCTAAGACTGAATTTTCTAGAATCAGACACAAAAGACTCGAGTCTTTTGTTAAATACTCGAGTTTTTCAGTGATGAACAACTCGAGTCTTTTCTGAAATACTCGAGTTTTTCCTATCAGATAGCAGAAAAACCAGAAACGAAAATTCAGCAATTTAACTCAAATCAATTCAATAATAAACAGGAACTTATCCAACAGAATAGCAAGCAAGCTAAATAACTTTTAACACAAAGATTCCTTGAACTTGCTACCTAATTGTATAAATCCTAATTGATTGAAATGACTTAAGTCTATTGAGCTAGAAAGTAGATTAAAAGCAATAAACCACCACTCAAGCAATTTTATCCTGGTTCACTCCAACAATGAGCTACATCCAGTCCTCCTAATCACTTAGGAGTTTCTACTAATAATCAAATTGTTAGAAATTACAAAGGATTGCTTGAGAATGGCCTCACTCAACCTAACCCTTCAAGAGTGTACCAAACTCTTGATTTCTACCCCAATTTGATTCCGGTGATTGAAGAACTCTTCACAAAGCTTCCTTGAACTCCCTTCAGGAAACTCCACCGGGCTAGGAACCTCCTAGTCTTGTGCTTGAGAACCTCTCAAGACTTCCAACACCCTAAGCCACTTAGGGTTTGCTTGGGAACAATCCAAGACTTTGAATAATCAAGCTTTTTGTATGTGTATTGCTAATCTCACAATGGATTAGCACAAATAAGCACAGCTCAATGTAAGAATTGAGGCCTAAAACTCAACTTGGAATAAAATGACAATATGAGTGAGAAGTTGAGCTTTTTGGGAATCAACACTTGATAAGAGGAAATTATGAAAGCTTGAACACACTATGATCTTGTTGTCTTGTTTGTTCTTGCACAAATTCAAAGAGAAATTTTACAATAAGGTTCTGAAATGCTCTCTTAGGTTGGATGAGACTCAAATGCCCTCAATTGGGTTTTTGAGTCTCTCCAACGTTCATTTTTGCTGACTGGACAAAAATACTCGAGTCTTTTGGTAAATACTCGAGTCTTTTTGGTCGGTCATGAGTGAATTGGTGCACGAACCAGACTAACGGTCATATTTGCTGATCTGGCACAAATACTCGAGTTTTTCGATAAATACTCGAGTATATACTCGAGTCTTTCTCAAAATACTCGAGTATTTTGATCAGATATGGGAAAAATTATTTTTCAATTTTATTTTTCCTCTCAAGTATTAATTTTTGGTCAATCTCAACTTAATAATCATATAAAAATTTATTCCTAGAAGAGACTAACTATTTCTACCCACTCTCAACCACTCTCAACATAAATTAGAAATTTACAATTAATATTTGATTGAGAATGATTGGGCACTTGTTTTCTTTTCTTGACTTCTTGTTGATGTTGATGTTGCAATATCTTCAAGGCATGATTTGTTAATTATTTTTTCATCATCAAAACATAATCCACATAATTATGAGCATTGAATTCACAAACTTGACATCGTAGGTTGTAGCTATTCCAATTTTGTTGTGGAATCCATTGATCCATTTTCCATCACTATCTCCAAAAAATATTTTATTTGAAGATAAATGTATTTTTGTAAGTGTTAGATAAATATTTCAAAAATTTGGATGTAAGTAATAAAAAAAGTAGGTGTTAATAATAAAATATTCCTATAAATTAATGTTAAAGTTTCACATAATTAAAAAAAATTATTAAATTGTAAAAAAATAAAATCATGTCTCTCGTATCCCTCCCCAAATTTAATACAATGATATACCTTCTCAATCCTCACTATTCATTTTTAATATGAATTCATATCCATTAGATGGATAGTATGTACCGATGCAAACTTTTCATGGTACGTATTTTAACCGGACCCTGTTAAACAGTAATAATTCTACACTTTTGTTTTCAATTCATATACTGTGTAACACTCCTTGTATATCTTCTTACTTTATAAGAAAAGTAATAAGTTTATGAATACTTGGACTTGTTATCGTTGGAAAAAGAT
The DNA here is from genome assembly GCA_037953625.1 of Crotalaria pallida. Classification (NCBI taxonomy): domain Eukaryota; kingdom Viridiplantae; phylum Streptophyta; class Magnoliopsida; order Fabales; family Fabaceae; genus Crotalaria; species Crotalaria pallida. The sequence goes on from CM075653.1 coordinate 35,998,422, forward strand.
CTGAAAATAAGAATTTTCCCTTCCCTTGAAAATTCCTTTTTCACAAACACTTGATTAATAACGAGGTTGACTAACAAAATCAGAGTTTGCGGAAACATAGTAAAGTAATCATATTATGCCCCCAAAATATATCAAGTGTAACAAGTCCATGGATACCAAATAAATATTATTATGAAACCGAATTCATCTTATGATACCTCTTTCAAAATGTGTATCATATGAATACTATTAAAAATAGAGATGTTATAGAGCTGGTCACTGGTCCTCTGTCCAAACATTCATCTGGCCGGATCCTCGATATCTGCACAAACGGTTCCCAACCCACACTTTCTATATTCTGCATGCACCTAAAGGACATCTCCCTTCACTGAATTTTGTGCAAGCTAGATGCACGATCAACACCTAATAAGAGCATGGGGGTTAGCTATACATATTCGCATAATCAAATGAGAATAACACTAACATCCACAAGTCAACATGTAGCAAATCATGATGCATATTCATATGAGCACGCTCGGTTAATCATAATAATTCTTTCAACGCAGGTGGCATGATGCATGATTTTCATCCACAACTGAGGCCTCTAACAAAGTCCATCTTGGACGTCCATCCAATACACCGTTGTGTTCCCGGAACACTGACATTCGTTCCCATAACGTAATGTCAAACCATACTTAGATAAATAAGCATCACTCCCAGAGTGTGCATCACGTTCCCAGAACGTGTAGCAAACCATACTTGGAATAATAAGCATCACTCCCAGAGTGTGCATCACGTTCCCAGAACGCATAAAAACCAGGTCCCGGACACTGGCCACATTCCCAGAATGTGTCATCAAGTAGGTTGCATATCAATGTGTTCCCAGAACACTAACATATGTTCCCAGAACGTATATAACCAGGTCCCAGACACTGGCCACATTCCCAGAATGTGTCATCAAGTAGGTTACAAATTTGGTACTCCCGGAGTACCCTCCTCATATTCCCAGAATATGATAAACGTTCATACCAACCAAACTTCCATTCTATATGAATGCACAATCATCAAGGTTGGTTTTATCTTTAATTCTATTATTATGCCAACGTGTTCCCAGAACACTACATACGTTCCCAGAACGTATCGCAAACCATACTTGGAATATAATCAAGCACCACTCCCAGAGTGTGCATCACGTTCCCAGAACGTATCAAAGAAACCATGTCCTAGACAATGGCCACATTCCCAGAATGTGTCATCAAGTAGGTTGTATCAGTTTGGTACTCCCAGAGTACAGGGTCATGTTCCCAGAACATGACAAACAATCCTTGCCAACCTATTTCATTACCTTTCTCTATGCATGCATTGCATACATAATTACTAAGGTTGGTCTTTCCATTAATTCCATTATTATGACTTAGAAAAACACAACTTCGGAATGATATCTTGAGGTATTGCTTTACTCATAAAATTCACCTTTGAATTTAAATTTAACATATGCTCATAGACCTGGATTGAGAGAATATGATAATTGGTATTAACAATCCTTACTCAAAAAACTTAACTTTTATTTTTAAGTTTCGGGTACTAACCGGTTACAGCATCACCTAACCGGTTAGAATTACAGACCTGAATACAAAACCACTGATTTTCAAAGAATCTTTTCTTGAATCCTCTACTCAATCCAATAACAAGGTCTTAGCATAACAGAATACCTCAAGTTCAACACATAATATCATTCAAAAGATCTAAGTCATATTTCAATTTCATTTATGTATAATTTCCTCTTGAAATTATCATTTGATATTAAGGTATTAACTCATCATTTCCAATCTAAACCAAACAGTGCTCAATCACATAGTTTTAGATTGGTCTTTGTATGAAAGTATAGCTTAAACTTGAGTACAAATGGTATGGAAACTTGGTCAATTTCAGAAATTCATTTTCTTTGAAAATTGACAGTATCTAACCCGTTACAAATTTCGACTAACCGGTTAGATTATGCAGTTTGTACATTGAAAAATGAGGTTTTGCATACCATTCTTTTCAATACTCAAATCTAACCAATTTCAATAATCAAAAGAGTTCACATACCTTAATACTAGTATGTTCATCCACAGAAACATATCTATCTTGCATGCATTCAATTTAGATACTCAAATTGCACATAATTGTACATATTTCACAACTTAATACATCAATTCACATGATATCCAAATAAGTCATGAATCCAACATCAATATAGCTTGCATGCATCTAGATAACATTGCTCATAACAACAATTGAGCTCAGATTGGCCTCCAAGCCACTTAACCATTTTAACTTATGCCCTTTGAGTCTCTTGGTGACTCATCATATGTTCTACCACAATTTATTCTCATTCTAGCAAATATTAAGCTTCCCCCTTACCTCTAAATTGTGCTTGATGAATTCAATCACTGGAATTTGCAAGATCTCCCCAGAATCCACAAGCTCCATTTTCAGCCAACAACAGGTTTGACAAGGTCCAAAAATTACAAGATTTGACACATGAATTGGACAAACAATTTGGGGAAAACCATCAATACTTACTCTATGCAACATGCACTAAAGATTTGAACAGATTTGAGACTCAAAAAATGCATGTGCTTACCCAAATCGAAGTCCAAAGCAAGCTCCAGAAACTCAGAATCAGTGTTGACAGCTCCAACACCCTTACTTTGCAAGCTTCGTTCTCTTGATTCAGGGACTCTCAACTCACAAACTTTATATCAATACAAAGCCCTTGATGTGAGCTTTGTAACAGTGTATCACTCATGTTCTAACTCTCAGAAAAGAAGGAGAATTTCATAGACGAATTCACGAACCCTAAACAGAGCATCAGCACTTCAGATCAACAAATGAGCCAAAAATCTCGATCAATTGGGCTATTTATAGAGCAATCAGGCTAACATGCATCAAGACACGTAGCTCCCACTACGATTAGGATGAATTCGTGGCAAATTTCTGGGTTTTGGCTTGATTACTCATCAAACGCACTATTCCCAGTTTCTGAGTTCATCGTGTAATCGGTTACAGAGCCCTTCTAACCGGTTACATACTGATAAAATTAAAAAATTAATAATTTAATTACTCTTTCTTCAAAATCCTTTTTAATATTGCAATTAGGTCCCAATCCAAGGACTAAATTACAATATTCACATTTTTGCAAAAAAATAACCATATAAAAATATATCTCATATTTTTATATATAAAAGTACATAATGTACAAAAACCTTCAAAATTAATATAAATCAATTATAAAATAATTGTTATAATTAATTTCTTGGTTATTTGGGAGACGAAAATTAGGGGTGTTACATATTGCAATTTTGCATCATCCTGCGATTTGAATAGCACAATACGTGTGATACTAACTACCATGGTTCAAACGTCAAAACACAAAGCATGGAACATTTAACCATGCATTGTATCCCCATAGACCATAACCCCAGTCTCTTATAATATGTCAAAAATCAATGTGAAAACAGAAATTGCAGATTACTAAATCTATTAAAAATAGAAAAATAAATAGTTGCAGAATAATCAAGGATATGATAAGTAAAACAATATGAAAGGAGGAAGCCACCTGAAAATTTTCTTCAAGCCTATTTTGTTTGCTCCCAAGACCATGGTTTGGCAAACCATTCAGTTCATTACCACCCCACTCAACAGGACCTCTCATTTTTTCATTATCCATATCACTTCTATGTTTCCTCGAGTTAAAACCAGGTGGGGCCGCAAACAATGCTCTACCACCACCATTAGTAGAGTTTTTAGGCAGAGAAATTAAGTTTTTTTAGAGAGAATATTCCAATGAAAATTAATATTGTTATAAGAATATGAGCAATAATTCTCTGAACCTCTTGGAATGTGAACCCGTCTCAATAACAGAAGCTATCTCCTTCAAATATGTGAGTTTCAATCAAAGAAGGAGGGAGTACTTTTTTTTTAATTTTTTTTGAGTGAGAGTGGGGTGTGTGAATATGAAAAGAAAAAGATAATGAAGTGAAAGAGATGATCGAGATGGAGATAGAGGATGATTTTGGAAATAAATTAATAAATGAGGTGTGTAAAGTCTAGAATGAGTGACAAAAGCCCCACTCTTTAGAAATTCCAAAATATTTGGTTTAGTTCGTTACTATTTTATTTCAAAAGAGCCACTGAGCTAAATAATGTACCACGATGTACAACTGACTCATGAATCTACCAAATGCATCAAAAAATTATAGATGTAATGATATTATACGAGTCCTTATGAATATTAATCTTAATCATATCTTGGTAATTAAAATTTGAAGGCAATTTTGAGAAAAACATTGATAATTAAGTGTTAACTTCTAATCAAGGTTTAATTTGAAAATTTTGAATTAGTTTTTTAATTTGTTAATTTTAATCTTAATCTTAATTTTAACTAGTTCGAGTTGCCGGTGGGAGGCACTATATCACAAGGAAGTCAATGTTTCATCAAAATTACTTACATGGTAATTGGTCAGAGCGGTCCTGACTTTATAGGCGTCAGTCAAGTTAGTCCTTGACTTTATTGAAATACTCCTTCCGTCTCATTTTCTTGGTAAAAGTCAAACAAGTCAATAAAAATAAGAGAGTATATGTTTAATATAATGCATGATTCATTCATTAATTACAAATTGATATTATACAAATTTTCATATCATTACAATTAATACATATTGCAAAATTGTCTCCAAAAAAATCTTTAAATGTATTTTTCTTACTTACTTATCAATCATCGATACAATATACAATCTTTAAGATTTTTCATTTATTTTTTTACTTTAATATGGGACAAATTTTTTAACATTTTTTTACCAAGATAATGGGACGGAGGGAGCAATTTAGTCCCTGAGATAGCATTTTAATTCACATACGTCTCTGTCTTTATCTCATTTTAAAGCAAATACATCCCTACCATAGTGATGGCAGGGACTAACTTCATCGACGTTCTCCTATCCCTACCATACTAAATTGTTTGGAAATGGTCCTGGTCATTTGCATTTTACCTCTTTTTTTTGCCATCTAAGTCTCCTATTTGCATAATTTTTTTGATTCAGCATATATTAAAGTTACATTTTCCCCAATCTTTTTTGTATGAGTTATTTTTAACCATATCATTGTTTAGAGTTATTGAAGAAACAGTTTTTCTAGTACCTTTTTGGAGAAAAACCATGTTGTTGTTAGAATAGGGTTTGATTTTTTGATTGGTTTAAAGATTGAATTTACTTGATGATTGCCAGGAATTGACTGTTACTTGCATATACTTTTGCAGGTTTATTCAGAGATTATCATGGTAGGGAGAAACCCATCAAAATATGAGCACGAAGATGTTTACAGGATACCTTTGTTATTGGCTACAGTTTATGAATCTGCACGACTTCTGCCCACCAGTCCCATGCTGCAGAGGTGTTCTCTAAAAAATGGTTAGATATTGCTTATTATACTCTAGAGCAAATTGAACATATTTTACTGTGTATAATATGAAATAATTTAACATTGGTTCCCTGGGATTCTTGTGTAATAAATGCTAACTAGTTAGAAACCGTTGCAAATTTACGGTTTACTTGTGGGAACTCCTTACATGTGCTGATTTGTGCAATGCAAGGTTAAGCAGTGACGTTGTTGAAGTGTGAGATAAAAATTGGGAGCTTGTATCCCATCTCTACAACACCATGAAGTTATTATTTGCATTTTTGTGCATGAGTTTATAGGTGGGAGATTTGATTATAAATATTGGTGATCAAAGGTGTGATATTTTGCATAATGTAGAATGATCAAATTTACAAATACAAATTTGTCTAGATGGTAGTTACTTTGAAATTTTGGTGCGCAAAAAAGCAAGAAAAAATAGTGACCTTTTCAAACAAAAGAATACGTATTGCAAAAAATAGGGTGATGGCGTTAAATAGATATCATAACTTAAGGGCTAATTTGTAACATCCCCAAATTTTAAATCCAAAGACAAATAAATAGATAATAGTTAGAATAAATGAAATAATGATAATAAACTACAAATAGTTATTAAAAGGAGTGTTTTAACATTAGGAAAGGATAATAATAATAATAATAACGTTGGAAAAGAAAGGAGCATTAAATTGAAATTAGAAACAGACCAGAAAAATAGATAATCCGGTACTAAAATATAACATAGAACATTAAATTTATTAAATTTGGACAGTATACAATACAAACTCAAAATCACTTTTACAAGACATTCCACAATTATCATACAAGCACCAGTAAGACAGCAATTTAGTAAACAACTAGAATATTAAGGCATACATTTACAAAGTCATTTTTATATTTCCTTTTTAACTCTATATATAAAAAGTCTTAGCATAAAATTCACATATTGATTTAATCCAAAACAATTTCTATCATTGGTGCCACACACTTTAGATTTTTAGACAGCATGCATACTTAAACTTAAAAATTCAATTTCTCTCAAATAGAAAATCGAAAACACATGTCGTTTCTTCCTAAATTCTTATTACAACTTCTACTATAATAAAATGACCAAATTAAACAAAATAAAATAGTTGCATATGTTGTACAGCCACAGAAAAGTTGCATTACTTCAATAAGTTCAAGTAAAACAATCCAAAACAATTATATACAATTCTAACTTATGCCAAAGACTTATAACTACAATTATTTCTAATAAAATATTACTTTTTCATTAATTCTAAATTCTGGACAGCAACTTAATATTTTTATTTAAATTACTTTAATCACTCAAAAATACTTATTTCTATTTGTTTCTATATTACATTTGCACATATAAACAAGGTATCATTAACATTCTCAAAAATAATCATTTGGGGTCTTAAATAAATAAATTTTTAAGATTAAAATTTAAATTTCCAGAATTAAAATGAAACTTTCAAAATTAATCTTTTCCATATAAACATGTAATATATTCCCTAAACATACTAAAACAATCATCAAATCAACTAGAAAAATTTAATTACTTGTATTCCTTTTTCTCTAAAATTCGACTAGCATATAGAAAAGTCAGAAAAATATTTTCAATTCCTAAAGCATCTATATAATATAATTACATCATTTGGTATACTAAAAATAAGAGGTTTAATCATTAACAAAATATAAAATAGATCTCTTTTAGAAAATAATTCACTTTTTCCAGCAACTAATATTTATAAACACATCAACCACATACTCATACAATTATTCAAAAATACATGTTCTTATAAGTTTATAACAACTACCATTTGTTCCTATTTCTTTTAAACAATTAACTATAATTTAATTACACATCAAACAACAAGCAATTTACCAAAAATAATTTCAAAACAACATCATAGACCTCACGGTCTATTATTTTTATTTTTCCAGAAATTTATTTTTTTGTTCATTTACTTAAATCAAACAAAAGGAAATAACATACAATCAAACAATAACAATTGCATAAAAATTGCATAACATATAATTCCATACACTTCAAGAACATCAAAATTTTCCAGAATTAATTTTATTTCTAAAAAAATCATTTCTAGTTCCTTTAAGTCATTTTCATTTCATTTCTACTTTAAGGAAAATACTTATTTGTTTTCATTCTTTTTACAGACTTAATTATAACTCAAATATACATGAAATAACAACAATTATCACACAATATACATACATACATACACGGTCCAGAAAAGAAAAGAAATAAAAACCAAAAATAAAAATCCATTTTAAATCTTTTATTCATTTCTATTCTCTTTTATTATATTAAACAACAACACAATACACATATTAAAATACACAATCAATCCTCATTTTTTCTAATATGTCACACGGTTCATATATATATTAGAAATTATTATTTTCCATTGTTATTTACTTATTTCTTTTTCATTCCTTAAAACAAAGAACAAAACAATTAAAAAGACAATGAATAAAAACTTTATTTGTTCACACAAATTCTCTACAATTCTTATATTCTAATTAAAATAAACCCAGAAATTAAATTACTCAAACTTATCAAAAACTTTTGGCCATCTTAAGAATTAAAGAAAAGGGGAGATAAATCCCTTTAAACACCCCTTTTTGTGTCCCTTTTCTCATTCTTAATTCATATGACTTAAGAACAATTTCATATATTCAAAAATAACTTTAAAATGAAAAGGAAATTTAGAACTTGACCATAGAAGAAATTTAGAAGATTTAAACAAAATATAAACAAACAACTTAAAAATAACTTAAATAAATAAGTGATTTTGGGTTATCTCTACTCCTTAAGCTTTTTAGAAAACTTCAAGCAACCAAGCTAATCCTCCCTTCTTCCTAGCTTACTCGTCCCTCTCTCTCTATTTCTCTCTTAGAATTTTATTTTTTTTCTCTTGTGAAACCATCAAGGTTTGTGTGTGAAAAATGTGGGAACTAAGGCTATCTATTTATAGGTGTTGAAGTGATCCATTTCCATCAATTTTCAGACTCAAATTTCGGTCCCTCTTCATCAAGTCTTGGTCAAAAAATTTCAAATACTACTTGGAACATGAACTAGCATTAAATGGGATTTTGTTGATTCCTAAAGCCTTTTAATTCATGGTTTATTCTCACAAACTTCAGAACTATTCTTCCCCTCTTTCCACCTTATTTTTGGACTGTTCATGTATATTAAAATAGGAGAGAAAATTTTTTCATTGGTTCATTGTGGAGGTGCCTACATAATTATCCAATCATATTAACTATCAAAATTTGATTTTTTATCTACTGTACAAAATTTTTCGTAAATATAAAAATAAAAATTTATTTTTACATATTAAGATTCTACATTTTAATACGATTGTTTTCATATAAAGTTTATAATTTTTGGACTTACGGTTTGAAAGTTATGAATTTTTGAAGTCCTAAGGTCATTTCTTCAAAAATACACTTCCTAAGCTTTTCAAATATTTTAAAATAAGAAAAATACGAAAATACATTTTATTTAAATGATAATACATTATACAACTTCAGAAATGTATTTTTATTTTAAAAATAATTATACTTGAGTCAAAAGGTTATTAAATGCATTAAAACCATACATTGATTCTTAAAACTCAAAAATTCGTTTACTACTGTAGCAGTGATAAAATTTCGAAAACTATAAAATAAAAATCAAAGCTTTACATTTTCATAATCTAGATTTCGATACGATCGTTTTGACATATCATTTGTAATTTTTCGACGTACGGTTGAAAAGATATGAATTTCTAAAGATAGGATACTCTAATCCATCAAAACACAATTCATCTTCTAAAAATCATTTAAATCAAATACTTTACCTTAAAATATTTCATTTAAATAGGCTAGGAAAAACATTGGTATATATATAATATATACATATATGTCACGTATATATATATATATATTCATATATATATTTATATTTCATATGATTTTTAATTAAATCCAGGTATCAAAATCAAGCATAATTTCCTAATTTCAATTATAAAATTACAAATAAATTGGGTAAAATTGTGGGTCTCACACAGATACCATAGTGAAAGGACTTGAATGGCTAGAATTGAAAATGCGATGACTGGTACATTTTACAAGTATTTTCTTCAAGTTTTGGTCCATTGGGTCTGACTACTTAAAATTTTATTCTTTGGTACATATTGTATAAAAGTATAAAACATATCATTTTTATGTAACAACTGATGTTAACCATATGGATCTTTTTCATTGAATGTTTGAAGTACTAACTCTATCTTTCGATACAGATGAGGCATGACTCAGGATCAGATGATAATGACTCAAAACCAAACTTGAAGAATCATCTTCTCCAGCATCATCCTCACTCACCTATATTATTTGTGAGAAGGGACCAGTGAAAGAAAATAAGCGCTCGCACGCATACTATATACTAAGTACATAAAACCCGTGTTGTTAATTGCATCAATTATTACATTCATTTTCTAGACTTTCCTTTTTTGAACCTATCATTTTCCTGTTTTCCCAGATGAATGGGGAAGAAGCTCTTCTCTATGATAATGGCTCATTGCTGTCGGCCGGGACGATGCAACCTGCGTGTTTTTTTTCCTCCATGGTTTTAAACATAAGCCCTAATGCTGGCTTCAGGCGGTGAATTCTTTGGTGCAAGGAATATGTGACATGCATTCAATGCATGACACATCTGGACCATTAATCAATGCCCATCTGGAATGGATGGTCAAGATTATTCAAGGACAACTATTATAAACTTTGCATATTAATCCACTTCCTTTGCTAATGGGCCAGTTGGACTTCAAGCCCAATAATTTCCCAAACCCCAAAAAATCGAATTTCCCAAAGTGCCCCCAGTTAAACCCCTCCACCCCTGTTCTCCTCCCTCAATTTCGAAATTCCCGAACCCCACAACAACTCTCCATTTCCCAACTTCGACGTCAAGGGCCATCTCCCCGTCGCCTCCGCCTCCGTCGCAGCTGCAGATTCCCAAGTTCCCTCTTTCACCGGTAATATTTTACTTCTGGTTTAGTTTATAATTTCCTATCTGTTTGACCAATGTCCTTCAATATGCATGTTATCTCGTGGTTCCCTGTTGTTGTCATGTACTTGGTGTGTGGATGCTATTGGGTGCGTCATTTGTTTTAGGGTGTGGAGTCACCGAATATACTCCTATGCTGCATGGTATAAAGAAATCTTTGAGAAACTAGTTTGATATTCCTTGGTAGACTGACTTATGTCAATATGCATTCAACTTGATATTAGGGTCAGTGAATCAGTCACCATGATAATTGTCATGACTTTTGGTGTATTAGTGTGCAATGAATAGTCACTCAATTCACAGTTGGCATCATATATTGAATGTAATGTTTTGATATTAGCTTGGATAGAACATGATATTAGTTTTGATTTGGCATTGTTTTGATATTTATTTGAGTTGATATTAGTGGTAATGGTCCATCGATTCACATTTGAAATAGTTTTAATTTGGCATACAACTTGGTGATGTTAGCTTTGATTTGCTGTATTTTCATACCATGGCTAGGTTAAAGCGTACTAAGGAGACAGTTCGATTAGAAGAGCAAGAGTCGCGTAGACGGGCATACAAGCAAGTAGAAGAGTCGCGTCAACGGGCAGACAATCAAGTAAAAGAGGGGGGAAGATTGCCACCGACTGCATCCAACAGGAGGCAGATGTCTGAGACGAGATGTCGGGCCAAGGATAAAGCAGCAGCTGCTACTTCAGCAGTACCGTCACTACCATCACAACCATCGCAGAGGGCTGAGACGAGATCTCAGGCCAAGGACAAAGCAGCAGCTGCTACTTCAGCAGCACCGTCACAACCATCGCAGAGGGCTGATACGAGATGTAAGACCAAGGATAAAGCAGCAGCTGCTACTTCAGTAGCACCGTCACAACCATCGCAGAGGGCTAAGAGGAGATGTCAGGGCAAGGATAAAGCAGCAGCTGCTACTTCGGCAGCAGCATCACAACCATCGCAGAGGGCTAAGAGGAGATGTCAGGGGAAGGATAAAGCAGCTGCTGCTACTTCGGTAGCAGCATCACAACCCTCTATTCAAACAGAAACTGATCCATCAATTACACCTCAATCAATTCCCTCAGTTGCTACTTCAACAGCACCATCAACTCCATCTGCTCCCGCTGCCCCTGTTGTCGATGCATATGCTACAATTGAAGTTAGGGATACTACACTTGATGAGGCACGTGCTACGGATGATGCTGAACCTTCCATTGCTTCAACTGGTGCTGCTCTTGCAGAGGGAAGTGATGATGCTGAGCCTTCCATTGCTTCATATGACATTGACATTACTGCCATTGCTGCTGATGCTGCTGCTGGAGTAGAGGATCAGGAGAAAGAAGAAGAGATTCCTGACCCACAGGACAAGAGTTTGCTTAGGTCATATGCAAACCATGTTGCGAAAGAAATTTGGCAAGGCAATGTAATTATTTAAGTAAAATTAATTTTCAAAATGCTTCTTCAAGTTTTGAAATCTGATGAATTTTCTACCAAGTTGGTATTTTTTGTTTGGGGTTTGCTAATGAATGAAAATATTGCTCGTTTCAGGAACGTGGGGTATTAGGCAGGGGCACAAATAGGAAGTGGGTTTTGCCACGTGTTGCTGAATTGCCGGATGAAGTCCGCGTTGTGGTCGAGAATTCTGGACTAAGGGCGCTAGTAGGCGCTTCGTATGATCAAGTTGACAAGAAATTGTTGACTAGTTTTGCAGAACGCTGGTATCCGGACACCAACAGTTTCCATCTTCCTGTTGGTGAGATGACCATCACACTGGACGATGTGTCATGCATCCTTCACATACCAGTTGTAGGGAAATTTCTGCCATGGAAGAAACCAAAAGCTGCAGAAGGGGCATCGATGATGATGCAGCACCTTGGCATTGATGCGGCTGCTGCTGCTACTGAAGTACGAATTAACCGTGGAGCAGCGGTTCGATTTAGCACTCTACAACACTGGTTCCACACTCATGTTGCTGCTCAAAGATTTCAACTTGCTGCTCGTTGCTATTTGATGACTCTTGTGGGGTCTACTCTTTTTATAGAGAAGTGTATGACATATGTTGGCTTACAGTACGCACTTGCATTTGAAAACCTGGACACGGTGCACCAATGGGCTTGGGGGGCATGTGCATTGACACACCTGTACGGGGAGCTAACACATATAAGCAACAAGAATGTCAAGCAGCTTGGAGGTTATATGACTTTGTTACAGGTATTCCGATGACTTTGATTAATGAATTTAGGCATTTAATGAGTATATGAGGTCTTGAAGTTATTGTAAATTTGCATTCGTGAAAACAGGCATGGATCAAGGAACATTTTCCGGAGATTGGTTGTGCTATACCAAGGGCTGATTACACGGAATTTATGCCGAGAGTTTTGAAATGGGACCAAAGCATTGGTGCTGGATGTATGGAGGGGCAGTATAGACAGCACCTTGAGATTCTGCGCTTTGAGCAAGTTAGGTGGCAGCCATACGATCCGGAGCACCGATCTATCATACCATTCGAAGAGGTTAGCTTATATTCAGGATGGCTTAGATGCGGGATTCAAAAGGCTGCTTACTTACCAGAGCGTGTGGTTCGCCAATTTGGGTACATTCAAGGTATTCCAAGACCACCACCACGCGGCATCCCTTCTCTTGATGACATATCTGACGATTTCGATTCCTGGCCTGAGCACGTGCTTGATGATATGACCAGGGGACCCCGAGTCAGGTTCGCAGGGGAGGTGGACAACGGATACATTGACTGGGTGCATCGCTTCTCTCATCCTTATCTTTTGCATACTTCAGTGAGGGTTCAGAACCACGACCTTCTCAATGTAAGGGTTACTTGACTAGGAAGAAATATTTTGTATCTGTATTTGAGTATTACATGTCTCCAGTGCTAACATTCATCATTCGACAGGTTCGATATCAGGACAGATTGGCGAGGATTGATGTCCTGTTGGATTCAAGATCACATACCGGTGTGTTATCGGATGAGGCTCATCAGGAAATGAAGTTACTCTGTACCAGGCCAATCACCGAAGATGTCCCTCGGATAGCAACAAGGCAAAGAGGAGGAAGGGCCAATGGCAGGGATTCAGCAAAGAGACACAATCACAAGTAGAGGTGGAACCAGTTCAAAGCTGAGCTAGAAGGCATTGATCAATTTGTGATATGATTAGTTGTATTAGTTAGGGTTAGTTAGGCAGTATGGATTTGTCAACAATGTGTCAATACATTGATTTTATTGTTTAATTTTAAATGAGAAGTGTTTTTTGTATAATATGAATCATGTTATTACGTGCTTAAGTGTGTGGCATGAGCCTAGCCAGCAATGAACAGGTCTACAAAATTATACCAGGATCAAAGATTTAAACATCAGAAATACAAACTTTTGAAAGTTTGAAGTATTCTTATAGTCATAGATCGGAATATGAGAAGACGAATACAATTCTGAAATCAACCTATGAGAATATTCTCATATTTTGATAGCAATCTGTCAGCGATTATTTAACTAAATTCGAATTGAAAGTAAATGGCATAATGGATGCCTACATCCGACAGCATTCTGTCAGAAGTTAGTCAATTTTGAAATACTCTTATCAGAATAAGTTACGTTTATGAAATCCTCTTATCAGAATAAGTCACGTTTATGAAATCCTCATATCAGAATAGATTTTTTTGACATCCTTTTATCAGAATAAGTCACGTTTTTGAAATTCTCTTATCAGAATAACAATTTTGAAATCAGAGTTATCAGACTTATAAAAATTTTGAAATTTGCCATGTAAGCTTGACATAACGCAAACAGGTCACCACGCAAACAATATCCATCCATATCAGACTAACTTTACAGGATATGGGCTAATTGACCCCCACATTCATCTAATAACAATGTTCATCTACTAACTCTAACATATCAAATATTGTAAACATGCATTCACCAATGCTTCCAAAAAAACACAAAAATACACTTCTACGTATCACTTAATCTAATCGTATGATGTCCCCGGTGGTATGACTCTCTGGCAAAAACGGCTGGAACAAACGGATACGGTCAGCAACAACTTCTTCCCACTCTCTTGCTTCTTCACTACGGTGTGAACGCCAAAGTGCATACACCGGAGGTAATGGTGATCCCTCGTGTAGATTTACCTGTGATCAATAAAATCAAGGTTGAAATTATATCAAAATGGTTAATCAACGTGGTTGAAGTGACAACATGAATTGAGTAATCATCGTGCCGAAAATTAATTGGAAAAAACTTCAGAGTATTGTACCTGAACAAAATGTTCTTTACTTGTTATTCGCCCGATCACCCAGATACGTGGTCTCGCAGGAGGGGCCGTGTTATACGGTAGAAAAGTCATGCATTCACCAATGCTTTCGGTAGGTATCAATACACATACAACATTGTATGTTGATGCGATGATGCATCCCATGTCCGGAAAGACCATCCACTTGTCCTTTCCAACAGAGCCCTCACTCTTAACATCTAGCCGAGCCAAAACTGAATTGTACTCACTGGTACCTCCCAAAAGATCCATATATAACTGCCTGTAATTTTTCATTTCATTCATCAAGTCAAGCCGGACTATCTTGTGGTGGTTTTCATGACCATGAAGGTACATAGATACTGTCCTGAAGCCGCAGTTACCATCCCCATCAACGTCGTTCACCGATTCAATGTAAGGTTCCAAGAGATGATGTGGTACGAATCCCGCACTTGATCGGGTATGCCTTCTAACATGGAATTTTGAAGGGTCTGTCTTCTTTGCCGCCATATCATCTGTTTGTTGCTCCTCTTGTGACTTCGTTGTGGATTCATCACAAGTTTCAGGTGCATTCTCTAGATCAGAAGAGGTCAGTGTTGTCATCTGCATGGCAGTTGCCTCCAGTCCACCATGGCATACATGGTCTTGGGCCAACAGTTTTTCTTCGTTGTTCGTACATTCATCATTCCCATGGTCTAACTATGAACGGTTCGGAAGATGGTTGTGCGTGCCGCATTTTACCTGTAATTTCCATGGTCCACCTTTTACATGAGGCCGTGCATAAACGGCAAAGGGACAGTTAGCTTTCTTTGATCCTGTTTTATTTTTCCCTTTTGATCGCTTGTCTGGCACGAATATACCCCCCCTTTCATAGCCTAACACAACCCTCTCTCTTTTGCCTAAGTCAGACCTTGAAATCTTCAAAACAAATCCAGGTTCTTTTCCAACTTTCTTCACAAAATAAACCAACTCCTCTCGGGTTTCAAAAGGTTCGTACCTGTAAAAAAGGGAGGCTGTGTCATCCAGGGCAACTGTTGTCTCGTCCTTATGCTCCATGGATTCTGAAATTGGGTGCCAAAATCAAAAACCAAGAAAAATTATGACTGTGAGGAAAAATAAACTGGTTCAGAATTTAATGGCGTATAGAGGAGTATGAATATACACACACGCTGTGTCTTGCAAGAATAATGGTAGCAATGCAAGAATGACAAAAAATGGATGAAGGCTTTACCCTTGAAGATGTCACGGTAGCACGAAAAGTCTTGAGTATGGGAAAGAGGCGAGGCCAGATGACAATGCAGTTGAATGAGGTCTGGTTATGGGGTTTCCCTTGACTATTGGTATTTGGCGCTTAAGAGGGGTACATGAGTTGAGATTTGGAATTTGGGGGTTTGGGGTTTGGTACTTTGTAGGCGGGGTTCGGGGTTTTTTGTGGGGTTTGTATTAATTTTCTTGGGGTTTGTGTTTTTATTGGGGTTTGGGGTCTATGTCTTTGGGGTTTGGGGTTTTATTGGGTTCCTATGTTTAGAAAAACAATCATCACTGCACATTACTCCGTATCTCGATAATCTAAAAAATGCATTTTTCAATGGTTATTTACTACATTTAGCTTCTTAACAAGTGCACTTGTTAGCAATTGCCTAATTTAATTTGGTTTTTAAATTGCATAGTAATTTTATCATTTAGTTACATGTTTGATTAATGCCTGGAATTTTAATTTACTGAGATTAATATTTTGAGTGTTAACTTGAATTTTAATTTATTATGATTAATAATTTGAGTGTTAACTTGAATTTTATTTTATTAAGATTAATATTTTGAGTGTTAACTTGATAAATTAACATACAGAATTAACCTACAAGAATTACAATATCAAATATGACAGTTACTGTATTAATCTATCGATAAATAACTTGAATAAGACTGGTTTTTTATGCATAACATTTGTTATTCTAGTAAGTAACTATATAATCTTAAATTGATTAAACTAATTGCAAAAATATCTCTGCGATGTTGAGAGTAACACTGAAATTAAGTTTGAATATATTTTCTGAATTAATGTTTTCGTAAAAAGGGACTTTCCTGATAAACTCCTGTCAGAAAAATAAAAGTATATTGGAAAAGGTGATGAAAAACTAGAAATATGTCATTGATAAAATACCAAACACCAAATTCAAATTCACTCAAGTAAGCAAACCAAGTGTTTAAGTGATTAATAATTCACTCAAGTAAGCAAACCAAATATGTCAATGGTTGCTTTGGCTACTAGTCAATTCTACAACACAGAATCCTGATAAATCAACGCAAACAAGTGTTTAAGTGGAATTGATGGAGAAAAAAACACTGCCTAAGTTGCTATGCTGTTACACGCTTGGTTCCTGGACAACACAATAAACCTTAAGGAACTCATCATTCACATCAATCACTTCTAGTACACAGCAGGATGAAATTGTCACTCCAATGTCTTCAGCAAATTTGGACCAACCATCTCCAATAACACAAGAACCATGACTTTGGTTCAACGTAAAAACAGCATTCCATGTCTTCCCCCCATGAGCAAGTTGCATTTTGTCTTGGCTGTTGTATGTGTAATGCTTAGCAAACAGAATGGGAAATACCTGCAATAATCCCTGCATTAGTTATCATCTCATATAAGCCATGGATAGGAATATACTTCCAGTTAAAAGAATATACCAGAATTTTATTTTCCATGTTGAACCTTGTGATTTTAATGGTGAATGTTGGATCAGCCAGGACAATAGGCCATTCAACGAGATCACGCAAGTAAGTAGCTATACCCGGTCGTTGTTGGTTGAAATTGAAAGGGTTTCTAGCATAACTTATCTCTGCATTTTGAAGCCCATTTTGAAGATATATCAATTAAATAGTAAATAAGGTGCCAAATGTTACTTAAAGTTGGGTTTCAGCCCTTACCTTTAGGGTTGGGATATTGAATCTCTTCAACTTGAAGATTATAAATGTACACTTTGACAATTGCAGTTAGGTTAAACCTGAACACGATTAGATGGGGTTCACTGCCTAATGACAGTTGTAAGATAAATCTGGCCCAACCATCACATATGTTCACTCTGAACCCGTTTCTTCGTAAAATAATCCTAAAATTCTGACCCATTGGGATTTGTAGGAAGATGGGGTTAGGCATGGCCCTAAACTGATAACATGGTGGGATTGTCTGGGCAAAGATATTAAAAAAATATATATTATAAGATTAAGCTTCATGTTATTTATGCAGATAGATTATAAATAGGCAGCCTAGAATAGCCAAGAAAAGTTAAGAACAGAGCATTGTGTGGGAGAAGAAGGGTGTACCAGTGATCCATCTCTCAGTTTGTGTGGGAGAAGAACGGCCAAGAACTCCATTGGGGGAGACATTGTATAGTGGAGAGTAGAAGAGGAAGCAGTCTTCGCTAATGCACTTAGTTAACAGCAAATGTGCATGTAACCGACACATGTAGTACACTATGCATTATAACTATTGCTTAACGTGTTGCAGTGGATTACCTAAAAAGGAAATCAATGACACTGCATGAACTTGGGTTTCGTAATCTCTGATGCTCGTATTTGGCATGCTTCATTAATGGGGGAAGGTGGGGGGGTTCTTTGTGAAACGTGGATTAGACTTGATAATGGGGGGGTGTAAATGAACCCTGGGTGGACAGGGACGCCTTTTCAGATGGGGTTAGGTAGACTCTTCAGATAGGGTCATACCTAGCGAATACCTCTACGCTGTGGGGTTTATGTTTAATAATGTGGGTCGAAGATTAATTGTGGGGTTCGGGAAATGTGGAGTGTGAATTAACTTTGGAATATTAAGAGGTTGTGTATATTGGAATATTGGTCAAGTGGTAGGTACCGAAGAGATGTGCATATTGAATGCACCTCTTCGCTACACACCTTTACAAGATCACTCCCACCACTTCATCCCTCTATAAAACCCGAGTTACATTCACAATATTTTGTACAGTTTTTGGTTGAGAGAAAAAACCTATTAAAGAAAAAATGGATGTTCAGAATGTTGCTTTGCTTCCAAGTCTATATGACCATGGTGTGGTTGTCGACTCTGGGGATGTAAGTTCCTACTTCCTATTCCATGTGTCCTTGGTTAATTAAATTTAATTTAAATTTGAGTGGCAGATTTTTAATCCCTTGACTTCTATTCTTTTGCAGATCATCTTCATGGTTCACTCTGAATTCATGATGAGGTATGGGCTCAAAATGGGAGCCCATTGGGTTTGCTTCTGCCCAGACGGAGAGAAGATTCGTTTGGTGTTCTATCCTAATGGCTTAAAGGAGTCATCCGTTGGTGGTACTGGCTGGGCTGAGATGAAATTCAGATATGGACTGGTGCATGGATCTGTGGTGCACTTTCACTACCTAGGGGGTCATCGTTTTCGTGTTGAGATTCCAGGCTGGGATGGGATCCTTTATCCGTCTTTTGCGGAGAGGATTCAGTGGATTGAGGAGGAACTGGCGGCTTATGAAGCACTGGATGAGGAGGATGGTGATGGCGCTGAAGGAGGTGAGGTACCCACTGCACCAAGGGAAGCTCTTCTGGTTCTGGAAATTGAGGATGTCACTGCTGCTATTTGATTTCATGTTTATTGGGATTATGTAATTTGCTTTTATGAACCTTTTTTTTTTAAAGTTTTATGTTGGACCTTTTATGTTTTCTGTTTTTTTTAAGTAACTTTTGTAATGACTATTTTAATTTTAATTAATGAATGGTTTATGTATGGTTTGTTTTATTAAGTAACTTATGCTTTTATTGTTAATGTATGGTTATTCCTTTGTGTGGTTTCCTCCCTTGAGAATCTGCTCTTACTCGTCTCTGCTCTATGGGTTTTTTTTGTGTGGATTAATGATAATTGTTAATCCTATTCACTCACGAATCCTCTGTTCCTACATCGTCTCTGGCCTAGGGTTCTATTCTCTATTATTACTAGTACTTAATAACAATAAGAATGTGGGGAAAATTAGAAGACTAACAGTTCAAGGAACACCGAGTCCTCTGTGGTTGATGTCCTTCACAATACTCCATTATTGACTGAAAATGAATACTTGAAGATTAATAAAAAGATTAGATACTTCAACAAGTTTATGGCTTATATATTATAATGATACTACAACATATGATAGCTAAATGATTTCCAAGGTACGTTAAGAAGGTCAATGAAATGTTCCACAGGCATGTACATAGCATTAGCACGTAGATGATCAACAATTATAGGTATGGTTTTGGCATCAACGATATGATAGTAGAAAATTACATAGTGTTCTTCAACGCTCAAGGAGATATTTAGAAGTAAACAAGTGTCAACCTAAATTAGTATGTCCAAACATGGTGACACCTACAAACATCTATTTACAGGGGTAAAAAATTTTCATAATTTACAAGTGTTCGTCTAAATAATTAGTCTATTTAGATGTTCATATATTTATTATTTATTAATAGGTAACTTTAGATGTTCATCTATTCTCTTTTAGGTTAGTACTTAATAACCAGAATGGTTGCTGAGAGTAACAAAAAAGAAGATGAAAGATAAAAGACTTACCACTGATGGAAGACCGGGTCCTCTGTGGTAGATGTATTACACAATACACCAGTCTCTACTTGGCTCCAATTGATTAACTCGAATAGTGAATTTCCATTGGCAAACAACAACTGGTTACTAAAGCAAAAAAACAAAATCATTGAGAATAGAAGGGTTAATGTCAGAGTAGACAAAAAAACGACTTCAAAAGATGACATAATGACAGAGATCTAACACATATCTTAAGCAATTAACAACATATATGATTCGAATTTGATTAACATAATAAGTGTTTTCTACATAACCACAGTTAACACCTAATTTTTGCCAAACAACATGAGCCCAAACAAAATCCCAATTGACAATACTAAACAAACAAGAAAAAAATGTGACTTCTTTCTCTCCTCTTCTAGTTTTGTTCGAAGCCTCGTGATCTTCTTGTTTTGTCCATCATCCTCGACATGTTTAGCCTCCACAGGAGCTTCCACAACATCCCCCATTCCACCGGGAATTTGGGGTTTGATATGCTTGAGATGAAAATAAAGCAAATTTCGTGCGAAATCATCCTCCCATTGAAAGAAGTTGCAGCCATCCTGTGAACAATGTTACAAAGGTTAAGTTAACTTGATGCTGTGAAACATTGGTTAGATAGTAGAAATGGAACTATGTCGGTAGATCAAACTTGATACGTACTCTACAAAGTGGGCAGCGAATAAACCGTCTCCCAGGGTTGTCAGTAGTGGTGGAGGTATGCATCCTCAATCTCCCGCAGGGACATGTGAGATCCTCAAAGTTGATTTTACGAATGGAGCCTCTGGATGCATCAGACCGATTCGAGTTGTATGTTGAGCGTGAATCGTCGTTGATGTTTTGCTGTGCAATAGGAGCGCTGGATCTGGAAGAAGATTCGGTGGCCATTTTGGTTTGCTTTGCTGGTGAGATGGGGTATTTCAAGTTGAGGGATTCTGTTCTAAGTATGAGAAGCTTGCCTAAGACGACTGGGGTTTAGAATTTAGGGTTGTTCTATCAAAACGCACAGTTTTAATACAATGGGGATTCATTTTATGTGGTTCACTTAATTATTGTGTGGGGTTCCCTTGACTAAGTTGATTAGAACGTGGGGTTCGCTTGACTAAGTTGATTATTGTGCGGGGTTCCCTTGACTAAGTTGATTAGAACGTGGGGTTCGCTTGACTAAGTTGATTATTGTGCGGGGTTCCCTTGACAAAGTTGATTCGAATGTGGGGTTCGCTTCACTAAGTTGTTTATGGTGTGGGGTTCGCTTGACTAAGTTGATTATTGTGCGGGGTTCCCTTGACAAAGTTGATTAGAATGTGGGGTTCCCTTGACTAAGTCCAATATTCTGTGGGGTTCGCTAGACTAAGTTGATTATCGTGTGGGGTTCCCTTGACTAAGTTCATTATTGCGTGGGGTTCGCTTGACTAAGTTGATTATGGTGTGGGGTTCGCTTGACTAAGTTCATTATTGCGTGGGGTTCGCTTGACTAAGTTGATTATTGTGCGGGGTTCCCTTGACTAAGTTGATTAGAACGTGGGGTTCGCTTGACTAAGTTGATTAGAATGTGGGGTTCCCTTGGCTAAGTTGATTAGAATGTGGGGTTAGCTTGACTAAGTTGATTAGAACGTGGGGTTCGCTTGACTAAGTTGATTATTGTGCGGGGTTCCCTTGACTAAGTTGATTAGAATGTGGGGTTCCCTTGGCTAAGTTGATTAGAATGTGGGGTTCGCTTGACTAAGTTGATTAGAACGTGGGGTTCGCTTGACTAAGTTGATTATTGTGCGGGGTTCCCTTGACAAAGTTGATTAGAATGTGGGGTTCGCTTCACTAAGTTGATTAAAATGTGGGGTTCGCTTGACTAAGTTGATTATTCCGTGGGGTTCGCTTGACTAAGTTGATTATTGTGTGGGGTTCGCTTGACTAAGTTGATTATGGTGTGGGGTTCGCTTGACTAAGTTCATTATTGCGTGGGGTTCGCTTGACTAAGTTGATTAGAATGTGGGGTTCCCTTGACTAAGTTCATTATTTTGTGGGGTTCGCTTGACTAAGTTGATTATCGTGTGGGGTTCGCTTGACTAAGGTCATTATTGCGTGGGGTTCGCTTGACTAAGTTGATTATGGTGTGGGGTTCGCTTGACTAAGTTCATTATTGCGTGGGGTTCGCTTGACTAAGTTGATTATTGTGCGGGGTTCCCTTGACTAAGTTGATTAGAACGTGGGGTTCGCTTGACTAAGTTGATTAGAAAGTGGGGTTCGCTTGACTAAGTTCATTATTCTGTGGGGTTCGCTTGACTAAGTTGATTAGAATGTGGGGTTCCCTTGGCTAAGTTGATTAGAATGTGGGGTTAGCTTGACTAAGTTGATTAGAACGTGGGGTTCGCTTGACTAAGTTGATTATTGTGTGGGGTTCGCTTGACTAAGTTGATTATTGTGGGGGGTTCCTTTGACTAAGTTGATTAGAATGTGGGGTTCGCTTGACTAAGTTGATTATTCCGTGGGGTTCGCTTGACTAAGCTGATTATTGTGTGGGGTTCGCTTGACTAAGTTCATTATTGCGTGGGGTTCGCTTGACTAAGTTGATTATCGTGTGGGGTTCGCTTGACTAAGTTCATTATTGCGTGGGGTTCGCTTGACTAAGTTGATTAGAATGTGGGGTTCCCTTGACTAAGTTCATTATTCTGTGGGGTTCGCTTGACTAAGTTCATTATTGCGTGGGGTTCGCTTGACTAAGTTCATTATTGCGTGGGGTTCGCTTGACTAAGTTGATTATGGTGTGGGGTTCGCTTGACTAAGTTCATTATTGCGTGGGGTTCGCTTGACTAAGTTGATTATTGTGCGGGGTTCCCTTGACTAAGTTGATTAGAACGTGGGGTTCGCTTGACTAAGTTGATTAGAACGTGGGGTTCGCTTGACTAAGTTCATTATTCTGTGGGGTTCGCTTGACTAAGTTGATTAGAATGTGGGGTTCCCTTGGCTAAGTTGATTAGAATGTGGGGTTAGCTTGACTAAGTTGATTAGAACGTGGGGTTCGCTTGACTAAGTTGATTATTGTGTGGGGTTCGCATGACTAAGTTGATTATTGTGTGGGGTACCCTTGACTAAGTTGATTATTATGTGGGGTTCGCGTGACTAAGTTGATTATTGTGTGGGGTTCCCTTGACTAAGTTGATTAGAATGTGGGGTTCGCTTGACTAAGTTGATTATTCCGTGGGGTTCGCTTGACTAAGCTGATTATTGTGTGTGGTTCGCTTGACTATGTTCATTATTGCGTGGGGTTCGCTTGACTAAGTTGATTATCGTGTGGGGTTCCCTTGGCTAAGTTGATTAGAATGTGGGGTTCGCTTGACTAATTTGATTAGAACGTGGGGTTCGCTTGACTAAGTTGATTATTGTGCGGGGTTCCCTTGACAAAGTTGATTAGAATGTGGGGTTCGCTTCACTAAGTTGATTAGAATGTGGGGTTCGCTTGACTAAGTTGATTATTCCGTGGGGTTCGCTTGACTAAGTTGATTATCGTGTGGGGTTCGCTTTACTAAGTTGATTATCGTGTGGGGTTCACTTGACTAAGTTGATTAGAATGTGGGGTTCCCTTGGCTAAGTTGATTAGAATGTGGGGTTAGCTTGACTAAGTTGATTAGAACGTGGGGTTCGCTTGACTAAGTTGATTATTATGTGGGGTTCGCGTGACTAAGTTGATTATTGTGTGGGGTTCCCTTGACTAAGTTGATTAGAATGTGGGGTTCGCTTGACTAAGTTGATTATTCCGTGGGGTTCGCTTGACTAAGCTGATTATTGTGTGTGGTTCGCTTGACTATGTTCATTATTGCGTGGGGTTCGCTTGACTAAGTTGATTATCGTGTGGGGTTCGTTTGACTAAGTTCATTATTGCGTGGGGTTCGCTTGACTAAGTTGATTAGAATGTGGGGTTCCCTTGGCTAAGTTGATTAGAATGTGGGGTTAGCTTGACTAAGTTAATTAGAACGTGGGGTTCGCTTGACTAAGTTGATTATCGTGTGGGGTTCGCTTGCCTAAGTTGATTATCGTGCGGGGTTCGCTTGACTAAGTTGATTAGAATGTGGGGTTCCCTTGGCTAAGTTGATTAGAATGTGGGGTTCGCTTGACTAATTTGATTAGAACGTGGGGTTCGCTTGACTAAGTTGATTATTGTGCGGGGTTCCCTTGACAAAGTTGATTAGAAAGTGGGGTTCGCTTCACTAAGTTGATTAGAATGTGGGGTTCGCTTGACTAAGTTGATTATTCCGTGGGGTTCGCTTGACTAAGTTGATTATTGTGTGGGGTTCGCTTGACTAAGTTGATTATGGTGTGGGGTTCGCTTGACTAAGTTCATTATTGCGTGGGGTTCGCTTGACTAAGTTGATTAGAATGTGGGGTTCCCTTGACTAAGTTCATTATTTTGTGGGGTTCGCTTGACTAAGTTGATTATCGTGTGGGGTTCGCTTGACTAAGGTCATTATTGCGTGGGGTTCGCTTGACTAAGTTGATTATGGTGTGGGGTTCGCTTGACTAAGTTCATTATTGCGTGGGGTTCGCTTGACTAAGTTGATTATTGTGCGGGGTTCCCTTGACTAAGTTGATTAGAACGTGGGGTTCGCTTGACTAAGTTGATTAGAAAGTGGGGTTCGCTTGACTAAGTTCATTATTCTGTGGGGTTCGCTTGACTAAGTTGATTAGAATGTGGGGTTCCCTTGGCTACGTTGATTAGAATGTGGGGTTAGCTTGACTAAGTTGATTAGAACGTGGGGTTCGCTTGACTAAGTTGATTATTGTGTGGGGTTCGCTTGACTAAGTTGATTATTGTGGGGGGTTCCTTTGACTAAGTTGATTAGAATGTGGGGTTCGCTTGACTAAGTTGATTATTCCGTGGGGTTCGCTTGACTAAGCTGATTATTGTGTGGGGTTCGCTTGACTAAGTTCATTATTGCGTGGGGTTCGCTTGACTAAGTTGATTATCGTGTGGGGTTCGCTTGACTAAGTTCATTATTGCGTGGGGTTCGCTTGACTAAGTTGATTAGAATGTGGGGTTCCCTTGACTAAGTTCATTATTCTGTGGGGTTCGCTTGACTAAGTTCATTATTGCGTGGGGTTCGCTTGACTAAGTTCATTATTGCGTGGGGTTCGCTTGACTAAGTTGATTATGGTGTGGGGTTCGCTTGACTTAGTTCATTATTGCGTGGGGTTCGCTTGACTAAGTTGATTATTGTGCGGGGTTCCCTTGACTAAGTTGATTAGAACGTGGGGTTCGCTTGACTAAGTTGATTAGAACGTGGGGTTCGCTTGACTAAGTTCATTATTCTGTGGGGTTCGCTTGACTAAGTTGATTAGAATGTGGGGTTCCCTTGGCTAAGTTGATTAGAATGTGGGGTTAGCTTGACTAAGTTGATTAGAACGTGGGGTTCGCTTGACTAAGTTGATTATTGTGTGGGGTTCGCATGACTAAGTTGATTATTGTGTGGGGTACCCTTGACTAAGTTGATTAGAATGTGGGGTTCGCTTGACTAAGTTGATTATTCCGTGGAGTTCGCTTGACTAAGCTGATTATTGTGTGGGGTTCGCTTGACTAAGTTCATTATTGCGTGGAGTTCGCTTGACTAAGTTGATTATCGGGTGGGGTTCGCTTGACTAAGTTCATTATTGCGTGGGGTTCGCTTGACTAAGTTGATTAGAATGTGGGGTTCCCTTGGCTAAGTTGATTAGAATGTGGGGTTAGCTTGACTAAGTTGATTAGAACGTGGGGTTCGCTTGACTAAGTTGATTATCGTGTGGGGTTCGCTTGACTAAGTTGATTATCGTGTGGGGTTCGCTTGACTAAGTTGATTAGAATGTGGGGTTCCCTTGGCTAAGTTGATTAGAATGTGGGGTTGGCTTGACTAAGTTGATTAGAACGTGGGGTTCGCTTGACTAAGTTGATCATTGTGCGGGGTTCCCTTTGTGAATTCAATGCTCCTAATTATGTGGATTATGTTTTGATGATGACAAAATAATTAACAAATCATGCCTTGAAGATATTGCAACATCAACATCAACAAGAAGTCAAGAAAAGAAGACAAGTGCCCAATCATTCTCAATCAAATATTAATTGTAAATTTCTAATTTATGTTGAGAGTGGTTGAGAGTGGGTAGAAATAGTTAGTCTCTTCTAGGAATAAATTTTTATATGTTTATTAAGTTGAGATTGACCAAAAATTAATACTTGAGAGGAAAAATAAAATTGAAAAATAATTTTTCCCATATCTGATCAAAATACTCGAGTATTTTGATAAAGACTCGAGTATATACTCGAGTATTTATAGAAAAATTCGAGTATTTGTGCCAGGTCAGCAATTATGACCGTTAGTCTTGTTCGTGCACCAATTCACTCGTGACCGACCAAAAAGACTCGAGTATTTACCGAAAGACTCGAGTATTTTTGTCCAGTCAGCAAAAATGAACGTTGGAGAGACTCAAAAACTCAATTGAGGGCATTTGAGTCTCATCCAACCCCTAGAGAGAATTTAGAACCTTATTGTAAAATTTCTCTTTGAATTTGTGCAAGAACAAACAAGACAACAACACATCATTGATTCAAGCTTTCTTAATTTCCTCTTCTCAAGTGTTAATTCCCAAAAAGCTCAACTTCTCACTCATATTGTCATTTTATTCCAAGTTGAGTTTTTAGGCCTCAATTCTTACATTGAGCTGTGCTTATTTGTGCTAATCCATTGTGAGATTAGTAATACACATACAAAAAGCTTGATTATTCAAAGTCTTGGATTGTTCCCAAGCAAACGCTAAGTGGCTTAGGGTGTTGGAAGTCTTGAGAGGTTCTCAAGCACAAGACTAGGAGGTTCCTAGCCCGGTGGAGTTTCTTGAAGGGAGTTCAAGGAAGCTTTGTGAAGAGTTCTTCAATCACCGGAATCAAATTGGGGTAGAAATCAAGAGTTTGGTACACTCTTGAAAGGGTTAGGTTGAGTGAGGCCATTCTCAAGCAATCCTTTGTAATTTCTAACAATTTGATCATTAGTAGAAACTCCTAAGTGATTAGGAGGACTGGATGTAGCTCATTGTTGGAGTGAACCAGGATAAAATTGCTTGAGTGTCGGTTTATTGCTTTTAATCTACTTTCTAGCTCAATAGACTTAAGTCATTTCAATCAATTAGGATTTATACAATTAGGTAGCAAGTTCAAGGAATCTTTGTGTTTAAAAGTTATTTAGATTGCTTGCTATTCTGTTGGATAAGTTCCTGTTTATTATTGAATTGATTTGAGTTAAATTGCTGAATTTTCGTTTCTGGTTTTTCTGCTATCTGATAGGAAAAACTCGAGTATTTCAGAAAAGACTCGAGTTGTTCATCACTGAAAAACTCGAGTATTTCACAAAAGACTCGAGTCTTTTGTGTCTGATTCCAGAAAATTCAGTGTTAGCTCCATTCTTCAATTATCAATCGAAATATTTGGTATTAGTGCTTCAAAATACTATTCACCCCCCCTCTAGTATTTGCTTAGCCCGCTTGTTGGTTTCCAACAAGTGGTATCAGAGCTCGGTCGAAAGATCGAGTGTAACAACTTTTTCGAAAAAGATCCTTTTGGAAACTAAATGGGCTCTAGCAATAACTTTGGTGGAGAAGGAGCTTCAATAAACCGTCCTCCACTATTTAATGGTGAAGGATATGTTTATTGGAAAACTCGCATGAAAGTTTTTATTGAAGCAATTGATATGGATATTTGGGATGCAATTGAAAATGGTCCTTTCATTCCCAAAAAGAAAATAAATGATGAAATTGTTGAAATTCCAAGGAGTAGTTGGAATGATGATGAAAAGAGAAAAGTCTCATTTGATTTAAAAGCTAAAAACATCATCTTTTTGGCTCTATCCCATGATGAATTTTATAGAGTTTCCCAATGTAAATCGGCAAAAGAAATGTGGGATACTTTGCAAGTCACACATGAGGGAACAAGTGAGGTTAGAGATGCAAGATTGAATTCTCTAACTCACGAATATGAATTGTTCCACATGTTGCCAAATGAAACCATTAGTGACTTGCAAAAGCGATTCTCTCACATTGTTAATCATTTGATTTCCTTGGGAAAAGTATTTCGCAATGGTGAAACTACTAACAAAATTCTAAGATGTCTTGATAGGAGTTGGCAACCCAAGGTAACCGCCATCAAGGAATCAAGAGACATAAATAGCATGGGCTTAGCCACTTTGTTTGGCAAACTCCAAGAGCATGAGATGGAGCTTACAAGACTTGGGATGCATGAGGAATCGGACAAAAAGAAAAAGAGCATAGCACTCAAAGCTTCAACCAAAGCTACAAAAGAAGTTGAAGAATGCTCTACAAGTGGAGATTCCGATGGTGAACCAAATCAAGAAGAATTTGGGATGTTTGTGAAAAGATTCAACAAATGCTTCAAAGGGAAGAAAGGTGGATCTTCATCCAATTTCAAGAGAACCAAAGACTCCAAACAAAGAGAAAAGAGTACCAATGATGGAGTTAAGTGTCATGAATGTGGTGGGGTTGGTCACATAAGAATGGAATGTGCCACATTCTTGAAGAAGAATGACAAGAAGACCCAAGAGACCAAAGGGAAGCGTGCATACATTGTTTGGGATGCACCGGAGAAGAGCAATGAATCATCTTCAAGTAGCTCCGGTGATGAAAATGCAAACCTTTGTCTCATGGCCAAGAACAATCATGAGTCCTCATCAAGAGCTAATCATGGCATGAGTGAAAGTGATGATGAGGTAACCTCTAGCTCTTCTTGTTCATCTTCAAACTCCATTTCATATGATGATTTGCAAGAAGCTTACAATGAAATGTTAATTCAATTTAAAAGGCTTGCTAAAATTAATAAGGAAAAAGGAAAGAAAATTTTGGAGTTTCAACATGAAATTGATGAATTGCAAAAATCTATAAATGAGTTGAAACTTCAAAATGAATCCTTGGAACTTATTAATTCTAGTCATCAAAGTGATTGTGCAAATCTTGAGGAAATTATCACTTCATGTGAGAGATGTGATGAACTTGAAAAAGAAGTGAAAGAGTTGAAAAACAAACTCACAATCTCACATAGTGATAGAAACCTCAACCGGTTGTTGAACTCTCAAAGACATAATCACAACAAAACCGGTTTAGGATATGTTCATAAAAAGGACAAAAAGTACAAGGTGATTGGAACATTTTCTAAGAAAAACTCATCAAAGGGACCAACTTGTACTTATTGTGGAAAAGTTGGACATATCAACATTGAGTGCCACATTAAGAAGTTTGAAATGAAAAAGGGCACTTATATGTGGATTAAGAAGGGAGAAAGTCCCAACACTAACCCTAAGGGACCCAACATTGTTTGGGTACCCAAAGTGAAAAAGTGATTTCATTTTGTAGGTGTGTCTTCGAACGGGAAAACAATTGTGGTATCTTGATAGTGGATGTTCGAAGCACATGACGGGAGATAAGCGGCACTTCATTGAGCTTACTCCAAAGGAAAAGGGTTATGTCACTTATGGGGACAACAACAAAGGCAAAATCCTTGGTATTGGTAAAATCGGAAACTCTTCAAACTTGAGTATTGATAATGTGCTATATGTTCAAGGATTAGAACATAATCTCTTGAGCATAAGCCAATTATGTGATATTGGCAATCATGTAGTTTTTACCTCTACCCATTGCCTCATTAAAAGTGACAAAGATGAATCAATCAAATTTGTTGGTAGAAGGTCAAATAATACTTACTTAGTTGATTTGAACAAAGTCACTTCTTTGGTCTCTACTTGTTTAGTGAGCAACGAAAATGACACTTGGTTATGGCATCGTAGGACCGCTCATATAAATGTAAACCAATTGAAGAAAATTCAATCTAAAGATCTAGTAGTTGGTTTACCAAAGCTAAATTTTTCTATTGAAGGTGTTGGTTCCCCTTGCAAGAAATGTAAACAAACTAAAAACACCTTCGGATCAAAAATGGTTATGTCCACATCAAGGCCATTAGAAATGCTTCATATGGACTTGTTTGGACCATCACAAATAAAAAGCTTTGGTGGCAACTATTATGCTTTGGTGATTGTTGATGACTTCTCTAGGTTTACTTGGACTTTATTTTTAACTACTAAGAGTGAGACCTACAAATCTTTTAAACTTCATGTCAAACTTTTGCAAAACCAAGTAAATCAAAAAGTAATTATTATTCGAACCGATCATGGTGGTGAACTCGAAAACCACAAATTTGATAGATTTTGTGCTAAAAATGGTATTGAGCATCAATTCTCCGCACCAAGGACTCCGGAACAAAACGGAGTGGTAGAGCGGAAAAATAGGGTGCTAGAGGAACTTGCTAGAACCATGTTAAATGATTCTCAAGTACCTCAATATTTTTGGGCCGATGCCGTCAATACGGCTTGTTATGTTTTAAATCGTATTTTGATAAGGCCCTCTTTGGATAAAACCCCCTATGAACTTTACAAGGGAAGAAAGCCAAATATATCTCATTTTCATGTCTTCGGATGCCAAGTTTTTGTTTTAAATAATGGAAAAGAACACCTTGGCAAGTTTGATTCCAAATCCGATGAAGGCATATTTTTAGGCTATTCTTCTCATAGTAAAGCTTATAGAATTTTCAATAAAAGAACATTAAATATTGAGGAATCAATTCATGTGGTTTTTAATGAGTCTTCAAAAGAAGATAGTGTTTTATGTGATGCTAGTGAAGATGGCATTGTCTTTTCAAAAGAAGAAAAAGAGAGAGAGAATTCAAAAGTTGATGAAGGAGATGTAAGGGAAGAACTTCCTCCAACTTGGAAATCGGTCAAGGCTCATCCTATAGACAAAGTCATAGGAGATATGTCAAAGGGAGTACTTACTCGTAGGTCTATTCAAAACATTTGCCACTATGTCTCATTTGTTTCTCAAATTGAACCCGATTCAATTAAAAAGGCCATTGAGGATGATCATTGGGTTCTTGCTATGCAAGAAGAATTAAACCAATTTGAAAGAAATGAAGTTTGGGATCTAGTCCCTAAACCCGATGATCATACCATAATTGGTACTAAATGGATTTATAGAAACAAACTTGATGAATCCGGGTTGATTATAAGAAACAAAGCTAGACTAGTAGCTCAAGGGTACAACCAAGAGGAAGGTATCGATTATGATGAGACCTTTGCTCCGGTTGCACGTCTTGAAGCAATCCGAATTTTACTTGCTTATGCTTCAATCATGAAATTCACTTTATATCAAATGGATGTTAAAAGTGCTTTCTTGAATGGGTTTATAAATGAAGAAGTGTATGTCAAACAACCCCCCGGTTTTGAAAATAGTGAATTTCCAAACCATGTTTATAAATTGAAAAAGGCACTCTATGGATTGAAACAAGCTCCTAGAGCTTGGTATGATCGATTGAGTTCCTTTCTATTAGAAAACAAGTTTCAAAGAGGGAAGGTTGATAATACACTATTTATTTATAAAACCAAGGATGACATTTTG
Source organism: Crotalaria pallida (assembly GCA_037953625.1). NCBI lineage: Eukaryota > Viridiplantae > Streptophyta > Magnoliopsida > Fabales > Fabaceae > Crotalaria > Crotalaria pallida. The sequence continues at coordinate 36,030,221 of CM075653.1, forward strand.
TTAGTACAAATCTATGTTGATGATATCATTTTCGGTGCTACTAACGTGTCTCTTTGTAGAAAGTTTTCAAATTTGATGAAAAAGGAATTTGAAATGTCAATGATGGGAGAACTCAAGTTCTTCCTAGGCTTACAAATAAAGCAAGTCAAGGAGGGGATATTTGTGCATCAAGGGAAATATTGCAAAGAGCTCCTTGAGAAATTCGGATTGGACAAGTGCAAGGAAGCCTACACTCCAATGAGCACATCATGCTACCTAGACAAGGATGAACAAGGTACACCGGTTGATGTTAGTAAGTATAGGGGTATGATAGGTAGTCTCCTATATCTCACTGCATCTAGACCGGATATTATGTTTAGTGTATGCATGTGTGCTAGATTTCAAGCTAATCCTAAAGAATCTCACCTATCCGCAGTTAAACATATATTTAAGTATGTAAAAGGAACAATTGACACTGGTTTATGATATCCTGCTGATGCCAATCTTTGTTTAGTTGGTTACTCGGATTCCGACTTTGCCGGATGCAAGCTTGATCGCAAAAGCACCAGTGGTACTTGCCATTTCTTGGGAAGTTCATTGGTGTCATGGTTTTCTAAAAAGCAAGCTTGTGTCGCTCTTTCTACCGCCGAAGCGGAATATATCGCAGCCGGTAGTTGTTGTGCTCAACTGTTATGGATGAAACAACAATTATCGGATTTTGGTTTGAAACTTGAAAATATTCCGATTAGATGCGATAACACGAGTGCAATCAATTTGACTAAGAATCCGATGTATCACTCAAGAACTAAACACATTGAAATAAGACATCATTTTTTAAGAGATCATGTACAAAAGGGTGATTGCACAATTGAATTTGTTAGTACCACAAATCAATTAGCCGACATTTTTACAAAACCTCTACCAAGGGACACCTTTTATCATATTAGGAGAGAACTTGGTATTTTAGATGAAGCTAATATAGGCTAATTGCATTGTGTGTCATTTTTGGAAAATCACCATATTAGTCTTACTCTAATGAGTTATTGATTCTTAGTTAAATTGTCCTTGATGATATTTGAAATTGTATATGTTAATTGTGTGTGATTCTGTACTGTATTCCAAGTTGGTAGTGAAGCATTTGTGTTTGATTTGTGTTTGGTCTTTTAAAACTGAGTTTTTACTTTCTGTTCTGTCAAAATACTCGAGTTTTTCCAAAAACACTCGAGTATTTTAATTCAAAATTAAATCAGTTTTAAATTGAAAAAGTTTTTAATCAGGGTCTGAGAAAAATACTCGAGTGTTTCTCCAAACACTCGAGTCTTTATTAAATTACTCGAGTGTTTTTATAAACACTCGAGTCTTTCGAAACCCCCAATTTTTGAACTTTCAGACCAAACTCGAGTATTTTCCAAAAACTCGATTATTTTGCCTTTCCCTGAAATTTGAACTTTCGGACCAAACTCGAGTTTTTACGTTTTTATTCGAGTTTTCTGGGGAAATCTGGGCTGAGTCATGAACGACTCGAGTATATTCTCATACACTCGAGTATTTTGCAACGAACAACTCGAGTATTATTGAATATACTCGAGTATTTTGGCGAGTTTATATATACTCCAGCCCCCACAAACTCGAGTTTCACGAACCCCTTTCTCTTCTCTCTCGGTTTTCTCATATCTCTCTCCTCAAAACTCCGTTTTTACTCAAATTTTTGCCAAATCTTACTAGTTTTACATCCTCTAATCACTTTTCTACCATTATTTCAACGAATTTCAACTCTTTTCAACCTCAAATCCGTCACCCCCTTTTCAAACCCTAACTTTCCAAAACTTCAATTTTTCATCAATTCCTCTATGGCTTCATCATCTGGCAAAGGAAAGAGAGTAAGGATTGCTGACTCATCTTCCGAGGAGGAAATTTCCGACTACTATCAAGAGGATGAACGCTTGGAAAGGATGGAAGGCTTTGCCACCAGAGAATTCGGAGTAATCACATGGATCATTAGTACTTTCCTTGAGAGTAAGGGTTTCCATTTTGTTACTAACCTTAGATATCAGAAATTGATTCAATTTCTGGAATTTCATGGACCTATATATCCTAGGTTAGTTAGAACATTCTATGCAAACCTTAGGCTAAAAGACAATGTCATAGAAACAATGGTTGAGGGTGTTCGTTTTAAAATTAGCACTAAGGACCTCTTTGTAGCTTTTGGGACAACCCGTCACGGGGACAATTCTCTAAAGGCCGATGCGGACGGCATTTTTCAAAGTTGTTTGCGCCCCGGTCGTGTATGAACCGAAGGAGTTAAGCATTCCTCATACATGACTGTCCAATCTAGGGTGTTGCATTATATTGTTTGTCATCAATTAGTGCCTCAAACCTCACCCAATTATGCCAAACCCACAAACAATGAACTTAGGCTTCTTAGTGCCATCCTGAACAATGAGAAGCTGAACTGGAGTCGCATAATTTTGGATAGAATGCTCCTTGCTGCTAAGTCTAAACACCCAAAAACCCTGCCCTATGCCATGCATGTTTGTTATCTGTTGAGTTACTTCAAGGTGCCTATCCCACGCAATGAAGAGAAAAAGACTCTTCATGTGAACCAGCATTGCCTCAACAAAGGCACCTTGAGTCACCAGGACATGGCATTCCATGAACCCTCTGGTCAATACTTGTACCGATCTGATATTGCTGAGCTAGAGAGGGTTGCAAATGTGGCAGCTCAACAAGGGATGGATGCCCATCAGATGGAAGAGGAAGCTGCTGCATTTGCCCAGGCTGAAGAAGGGGATCCTATTGATCAGATTAACTTTGATGACTTCGCTGGATCTCAATCTGGGTTTGACAACTCGGGCTGGAGAGAGAATGTGATCACACGTCTGGACACTTTAGATGGGAGAATGGACTCCCTTGTGCATGCTTTGGACAGCCAGCGTGATGATTTTGTTAGCTTAGACACTAGGATGAGTGCAGAGTCTGCCATGTTTTATTCTCATTTGGATCAGCACTCGGCCCAGATTAATGCCCGCCTGGACCAGCAGTCAGGGGAGATGCACCGCCGGTTTGATGAGATGATGGCGGCCTTCTCTCGATTTTATCCTCCTCCAGATGATCCAGCTCCTTCGATGTTTTGATGATGTTGACCTTTGCAGTCTATCTTAGTTTTCATTCTGTTTTTATCATATTGGTCTTTGTTACATTTTCTGTATTTTGAGAACTTGGTGTTTTGAGACTTTGGGTTTCTTATTGCACCTTTGATTTGGACCTTTTATGATGTTTTTATGTTAATGAATTTGGTTTTCATTATGATGTTTGTGCAAAGCTTCAGGGGGAGCTCTTTATCGTTATTATATCTCCGTTTTTTTTTTGCATAGTTGGTTATGGGGTTTTCCGATTATGCACCTCTCCTCCCTTGATCTTTTTCTAAATTGTTACATCTTTTTGGCGTATGACAAAAAGGGGGAGAGATATTACACTTGTCTTGTCTTGATATTGTTGCACCTAAAATCTCAAATTATGGTATATACTCTGATAATTGTTAAATTCTCTAATACCATAGGCTTGGTGCTAAAATTAAATTGTCATAACATCTTGCTCAAGCTGAATTTTTAGATAGGTGAAAAGTATCATATAGTGAGGGGGAGTTGCATCTCCAAGTGGATCAAGCTTAACAAATGGATCAAGTGTTAATTATTTTGTCATCACCAAAAAGGGGGAGATTGTGAATTCAATGCTCCTAATTATGTGGATTATGTTTTGATGATGACAAAATAATTAACAAATCATGCCTTGAAGATATTGCAACACCAACATCAACAAGAAGTCAAGAAAAGAAGACAAGTGCCCAATCATTCTCAATCAAATATTAATTGTAAATTTCTAATTTATGTTGAGAGTGGTTGAGAGTGGGTAGAAATAGTTAGTCTCTTCTAGGAATAAATTTTTATATGTTTATTAAGTTGAGATTGACCAAAAATTAATACTTGAGAGGAAAAATAAAATTGAAAAATAATTTTTCCCATATCTGATCAAAATACTCGAGTATTTTGATAAAGACTCGAGTATATACTCGAGTATTTATAGAAAAACTCGAGTATTTGTGCCAGGTCAGCAATTATGACCGTTAGTCTTGTTCGTGCACCAATTCACTCGTGACCGACCAAAAAGACTCGAGTATTTACCGAAAGACTCGAGTATTTTTGTCCAGTCAGCAAAAATGAACGTTGGAGAGACTCAAAAACTCAATTGAGGGCATTTGAGTCTCATCTAACCCCTAGAGAGAATTTAGAACCTTATTGTAAAATTTCTCTTTGAATTTGTGCAAGAACAAACAAGACAACAACACATCATTGATTCAAGCTTTCTTAATTTCCTCTTCTCAAGTGTTAATTCCCAAAAAGCTCAACTTCTCACTCATATTGTCATTTTATTCCAAGTTGAGTTTTTAGGCCTCAATTCTTACATTGAGTTGTGCATATTTGTGCTAATCCATTGTGAGATTAGTAATACACATACAAAAAGCTTGATTATTCAAAGTCTTGGATTGTTCCCAAGCAAACCCTAAGTGGCTTAGGGTGTTGGAAGTCTTGAGAGGTTCTCAAGCACAAGACTAGGAGGTTCCTAGCCCGGTGGAGTTTCTTGAAGGGAGTTCAAGGAAGCTTTGTGAAGAGTTCTTCAATCACCGGAATCAAATTGGGGTAGAAATCAAGAGTTTGGTACACTCTTGAAAGGGTTAGGTTGAGTGAGGCCATTCTCAAGCAATCCTTTGTAATTTCTAACAATTTGATCATTAGTAGAAACTCCTAAGTGATTAGGAGGACTGGATGTAGCTCATTGTTGGAGTGAACCAGGATAAAATTGCTTGAGTGTCGGTTTATTGCTTTTAATCTACTTTCTAGCTCAATAGACTTAAGTCATTTCAATCAATTAGGATTTATACAATTAGGTAGCAAGTTCAAGGAATCTTTGTGTTTAAAAGTTATTTAGATTGCTTGCTATTCTGTTGGATAAGTTCCTGTTTATTATTGAATTGATTTGAGTTAAATTGCTGAATTTTCGTTTCTGGTTTTTCTGCTATCTGATAGGAAAAACTCGAGTATTTCAGAAAAGACTCGAGTTGTTCATCACTGAAAAACTCGAGTATTTCACAAAAGACTCGAGTCTTTTGTGTCTGATTCCAGAAAATTCAGTGTTAGCTCCATTCTTCAATTATCAATCGAAATATTTGGTATTAGTGCTTCAAAATACTATTCACCCCCCCCCCCCTCTAGTATTTGCTTAGCCCGCTTGTTGGTTTCCAACACCCTTGACTAAGTTGATTAGAATGTGGGGTTCCCTTGGCTAAGTTGATTAGAATGTGGGGTTAGCTTGACTAAGTTGATTAGAACGTGGGGTTCGCTTGACTAAGTTGATTATTGTGCGGGGTTCCCTTGACAAAGTTGATTAGAATGTGGGGTTCGCTTCACTAAGTTGATTAGAATGTGGGGTTCGCTTGACTAAGTTGATTATTCCGTGGGGTTCGCTTGACTAAGTTGATTATTGTGTGGGGTTCGCTTGATTAAGTTGATTATGGTGTGGGGTTCGCTTGACTAAGTTCATTATTGCGTGGGGTTCGCTTGACTAAGTTGATTAGAATGTGGGGTTCCCTTGACTAAGTTCATTATTCTGTGGGGTTCGCTTGACTAAGTTGATAATCGTGTGGGGTTCGCTTGATTAAGTTCATTATTCTGTGGGGTTCGCTTGACTAAGTTGATTAGAATGTGGGGTTCCCTTGGCTAAGTTGATTAGAATGTGGGGTTCGCTTGACTAAATTGATTATTGTGTGGGATTCGCTTGACTAAATAGATTATTGTGTGGGGTTCGCTTGACTAAGTTGATTATGGTGTGGGGTTCGCTTGACTAAGTTGATTATCGTGTGGGGTTCGCTTGACTAAGTTGATTATCGTGTGGGGTTCGCTTGACTAAGTTGATTAGAATGTGGGGTTCCCTTGGCTAAGTTGATTAGAATGTGGGGTTAGCTTGACTAAGTTGATTAGAACGTGGGGTTCGCTTGACTAAGTTGATTATTGTGTGGGGTTCGCTTGACTAAGTTGATTATTGTGTGCGGTTCCCTTGACTAAGTTGATTAGAATGTGGGGTTCGCTTGACTAAGTTGATTATTCTGTGGGGTTCGCTTGACTAAGCTGATTATGGTGTCGGGTTCGCTTGACTAAGATCATTATTGCGTGGGGTTCGCTTGACTAAGTTGATTATCGTGTGGGGTTCGTTTGACTATGTTCATTATTGCGTGGGGTTCGCTTGACTAAGTTGATTATCGTGTGGGTTTCGCTTGACTAAGTTGATTATCGTGTGGGGTTCGCTTGACTAAGTTGATTAGAATGTGGGGTTCCCTTGGCTAAGTTGATTAGAATGTGGGGTTAGCTTGACTAAGTTGATTAGAACGTGGGGTTCGCTTGACTAAGTTGATTATTGTAAGGTCCTGTATTTTTATAAACAAAATAAATAAATGTGTTGAATAAAATAATGATTTTTCTGAAATTAAGATATTTTACTCGAGTATTGTAGAGGGTACTCGAGTATAATCACTATCTGTTTGAAAATTTGAATTTTGAGTCAAAAGACTCGAGTATGTCAGAAAAGACTCGAGTGTTCTTGAGTTTTTGAAATATACTCGAGTAGAAAGAAAAACACTCGAGTAAATCGAGCAGTCTGGCTAAATGTATAAGTTGGTTTTATAATTAATTTCGCACCAAAACGCGGTTTCTTGACGTGACAAGCATAGAGCTGAACCTTACTTCGAGTTGAAGTACTCTTAGACTATAAATTGATGCTTGGGTGAAGCATCAACACCTCTGAAGTTCCAAAACCCGAATTTGACCAGAAATTTCCCTGTTTTACAGAGTTCACTTTGATCCCTTTGTTCTCTCTCAATCCTCACCCATTTTCCTTGAAACCTAAACACAAACTGAAGTTCTGATTCCATTCTTGAATTAGAACTCGAAATCACTTCAAATAGCCTTCTGAAGATCAGGTTCTAGGCCTACAAAGTTGGAGGTTCAAAACTGAGAAAAACAGAGTAACATTCAGTCTCAAGTATTCATCTTCATTGAAATCGTTTGGTAAATTCATGGATTCTTTTCGTGTCAAACTTGTTTCTGATTAAAGTTAGTATATCCTAGTTTCTGAAACTAACTTATTTCATTCTTTTCATGCCAAATCCGTGGTGAAATCTGTGGCCAAAGTCAGCCTGTTCAACTCTTTTTCACCAAGTCCAGAATTTGGATTTTTGATCCAACCGATTTCTCTGTCGTTTTACTTGTTGATTAGCTTCTCTAAGGTAAGGGAAGAGTTATCTAAATACTAGAATGAGTTATTTCAAGCTGGAAATGTAGGAACCTCATATGGTTCATCAAGGGGTGAAGTTTGAATTGGGAATATGACATAGAGGTCATAAACCCAAGTTTTTATAAACCAAACATGTCTAAATGGACCTAATGATGCTCACTGGATCAATTTTCGAAGTTAAAAACAAAAGGAAATGAAAATCATATGTGAAATGGTTATTTGCTAAGTTTATGTTGATTTTGTGATTTATTGCATTTGATGTTGTTTCAATATTGATTACATGTTCTAACATGTTTATTTTATGTATCTAAGTTACTGTTTTGCATAAAAGTGGAAAGGAAAGGCTCTGAACTCGAATTGGCATTATAAAGTGCAGAAACTGGTGCTGCTGCTGCTAAAACACTCGAGTAATTGAAGAAAGACTCGAGTATTCTGGAAAATGGGAAGAACACTCGAGTATGTCTTGAAGGACTCGAGTAATTTTACATGAACACTCGAGTATGTGAAGAACTACTCGAGTAATTTAAAATAATTTTCAGAAAATCTTTACTTCTTTATGAAGTAATTAAAGATTAACTCGTCTAAACTCCTATATGCTTAAATTTTAATTTCTGCTCTTAATATCTATAGATTTAATCCCATTGGTTGATTTTATCCTGGATGAGTCCTACTGGAATTTTATTCAGTGGTTGACATATTCGGACAGGATGTCCCAATGGAGGTGCGTACACCCATTTGGTTGATTTTATTCCCACGTCCCAGTGGAAGTATTTACCCACTTGGTTGATATTTTGGGAGTCCTAGATGGGGTCGTTGCACAAATTAATGACAACGTAATTAAATTCCTATTGTATAAAACCATCACAAAGTGGCTGGGCCGCTGATGGAATTTTTGGAAAGCACAAGCACCAGTTAATGCAAAAATGAAAGATGGTTATAAGCAAGAAGGATTATGAATTTTGGGTCTCTATATTGGAGGCATGATATTCAAATATATGAATTAAAAGAGAAAAAGACAATGAACAATTATGTGACATTGACATGCATGGAGATGCTCCGATTTTGATTGTGGAATCTGGTATAGGTAGAAGTATTCCGCAGCCCTGAGATAGCTGTGATGCCATAGCACGAAGATGCTGTGATGATTTGGATTCCGTAACATGAAAATGTTATGATGGCCAAATTCCCAATCAAACCGTGACGCCTGGGTTGTGAATACGCTCCGGTTTGATGAACCATAGGATTATGAATATCCCGAGCCTGAGATACTCGGATGCCGAACCGCGTAGCATGAATGGAGAGTAGGCATGCATCACGAAACTAAATGAAATATTATAAAAGACAGTTTGAGCATATACATATGCATTTATTATTGCTATCTGGAAACTTGTGCTTGTTATTTCTAGCCTCTGTTATGCTCATTTGTTATTGTGTTTAGCTATGACTCACTCCTAATCCCTTGTTGTAGGTCATGGCCAGGAATATGTTTTGCGTGGAGATGAGGCCGCTCCCTAATGGGGAGTGGAACTTCGAGGATCATCGGGCCATCTATGAGGGAGACGTGGAAGTTATTTTCCGTCACCCGAACCCATGGTCCCGAATGCGTCCGCGTAGGACGAGAATCCCAATGATGTACATTATGCACATTCCGCCCAATTTTGTGTTTCGGCATGGAACACCACCACCACCGCCAAGACGTTTTCCGAGACGCACCCTCCCACCAAGTCCATCACCCTCTGAAGAAAGAATTATTTTGGAGGTTCCTGCTCCCTCTCGTCCTTCCACTAGAGCCCGATCTCAGACTCCGGTATATGTGCCATCTGAACCGGCACATGAAGAGGAGGAGGAGGAGGAGGATCCGATAGAGGATGAGGATCCGGTGGAGGATGCTGACCCGGTGGCTGATGATGATTTCATGGACAACTCAACCGGTAGTCAGTGGGGAACTGATGATTGAGTTGAGTTGGGATGTTGGAGTGTGGATAGTGCTACTCATCAGGTTTCTCTTATCTATTTGATATTTTGAGTTCCGAACCAGTTGCTCAAGGTTATTATAAATTTTGTTGTAAGATATGTAATATAATGTAATGACCTAGAGTACTTAAGTTAAACCTAGTGGTGATAGTTTTAATGTAATGGAAATGTACTTTCCTTTTTATGAAATATAATATGAATAGTTTCTTTCATGATAATTATAATTTCCGCAAAGACTCGATAATGGATGATGACTGACTTTTAGTTTCAAAAAAAAAAAAAAATGGTCGAATTTTCTAAGAATGAATATTAAGTTTTGGAATAAAAGTTGGGTCGTCACAATTAGTGGTATCAGAGCAATGGTTCAACTCTCGGCCTTGGAGTGTGGCCTTACACACTAACCATTGCATACTCTAGAATCATGTTTGCATTTTGAGATATGGAATAACAGAATCCAATTAAGTTTTCCCCTTTGGATTCTGTAGGATAGATGGCTGGACGTAATAACGCTAACATTGCTGAGGCTTTGACACGTATGGCTGCGGTTCTAGAAAACTTGCAGCAAACCCGTTTTCCCAGCAATGGAACCCCGGCTGAATTTCAAGGACTAGATTCGTTCCGTAGGTGTAAACCCCCTGGCTTCTCGGGAGGTCGCTGCCCTGAGCAAGCCCAATTCTGGTTAGCCGAGATGAATAAGATTTTCCGAACGCTGACTCTCACGGAAGCTCAGAAGGTCACGTTCGCGGCCTACATGCTAAATGGGGAAGCTGCAACTTGGTGGGAGCAGACCCGCCAGTTTTTGGAGTATGATCATCGCGAACTTTCTTGGTTCTGTGGGGTTCGCTTGACTAAGTTGATTATCGTGTGGGGTTCGCTTGACTAAGTTCATTATTCTGTGGGGTTCGCTTGACTAAGTTGATTAGAATGTGGGGTTCCCTTGGCTAAGTTGATTAGAATGTGGGGTTCGCTTGACTAAATTGATTATTGTGTGGGATTCGCTTGACTAAATAGATTATTGTGTGGGGTTCGCTTGACTAAGTTGATTATGGTGTGGGGTTCGCTTGACTAAGTTGATTATCGTGTGGGGTTCGCTTGACTAAGTTGATTATCGTGTGGGGTTCGCTTGACTAAGTTGATTAGAACGTGGGGTTCCCTTGGCTAAGTTGATTAGAATGTGGGGTTAGCTTGACTAAGTTGATTAGAACGTGGGGTTCGCTTGACTAAGTTGATTATTGTGTGGGGTTCGCTTGACTAAGTTGATTATTGTGTGGGGTTCCCTTGACTAAGTTGATTAGAATGTGGGGTTCGCTTGACTACGTTGATTATTCCGTGGGGTTCGCTTGACTAATTTGATTATCGTGTGGGGTTCGCTTGACTATGTTCATTATTGCGTGGGGTTCGCTTGACTAAGTTGATTAGAATGTGGGGTTCCCTTGGCTAAGTTGATTAGAATGTGGGGTTAGCATGACTAAGTTGATTAGAACGTGGGGTTCGCTTGACTAAGTTGATTATCGTGTGGGGTTCGCTTGACTAAGTTGATTATCGTGTGGGGTTCGCTTGACTAAGTTGATTAGAATGTGGGGTTCCCTTGGCTAAGTTGATTAGAATGTGGGGTTAGCTTGACTAAGTTGATTAGAACGTGGGGTTCGCTTGACTAAGTTGATTATTGTGCGGGGTTCCCTTGACTAAGTTGATTAGAATGTGGGGTTCCCTTGGCTAAGTTGATTAGAGCGTGGGGTTCGCTTGACTAAGTTGATTATTGTGCGGGGTTCCCTTGACAAAGTTGATTAGAATGTGGGGTTCGCTTCACTAAGTTGATTAGAATGTGGGGTTCGCTTGACTAAGTTGATTATTCCGTGGGGTTCGCTTGACTAAGTTGATTATTGTGTGGGGTTCGCTTGACTAAGTTGATTATGGTGTGGGGTTCGCTTGACTAAGTTCATTATTGCGTGGGGTTCGCTTGACTAAGTTGATTAGAATGTGGGGTTCCCTTGACTAAGTTCATTATTCTGTGGGGTTCGCTTGACTAAGTTGATTATCGTGTGGGGTTCGCTTGACTAAGTTCATTATTCTGTGGGGTTCGCTTGACTAAGTTGATTAGAATGTGGGGTTCCCTTGGCTAAGTCGATTAGAATGTGGGGTTCGCTTGACTAAATTGATTATTGTGTGGGATTCGCTTGACTAAATAGATTATTGTGTGGGGTTCGCTTGACTAAGTTGATTATGGTGTGGGGTTCGCTTGACTAAGTTGATTATCGTGTGGGGTTCGCTTGACTAAGTTGATTATCGTGTGAGGTTCGCTTGACTAAGTTGATTAGAATGTGGGGTTCCCTTGGCTAAGTTGATTAGAATGTGGGGTTCCCTTGGCTAAGTTGGTTCGCTTGACTAAGTTGATTATTCCGTGGGGTTCGCTTGACTAAGTTGATTATTGTGTGGGGTTCGCTTGACTAAGTTGATTATGTTGTGGGGTTCGCTTGACTAAGTTCATTATTGCGTGGGGTTCGCTTGACTAAGTTGATTAGAATGTGGGGTTCCCTTGACTAAGTTCATTATTCTGTGGGGTTCGCTTGACTAAGTTGATTATCGTGTGGGGTTCGCTTGACTAAGTTCATTATTGCGTGGGGTTCGCTTGACTAAGTTGATTAGAATGTGGGGTTCCCTTGGCTAAGTTGATTAGAATGTGGGGTTAGCTTGACTAAGTTGATTAGAACGTGGGGTTCGCTTGACTAAGTTGATTATGGTGTGGGGTTCGCTTGACTAAGTTCATTATTGCATGGGGTTCGCTTGACTAAGTTGATTAGAATGTGGGGTTCCCTTGACTAAGTTCATTATTCTGTGGGGTTCGCTTGACTAAGTTGATTATCGTGTGGGGTTCGCTTGACTAAGTTGATTATCGTGTGGGGTTCGCTTGACTAAGTTGATTAGAATGTGGGGTTCCCTTGGCTAAGTTGATTAGTATGTGGGGTTCCCTTGGCTAAGTTGGTTCGCTTGACTAAGTTGATTATTCCGTGGGGTTCGCTTGACTAAGTTGATTATTGTGTGGGGTTCGCTTGACTAAGTTGATTATGTTGTGGGGTTCGCTTGACTAAGTTCATTATTGTGTGGGGTTCGCTTGACAAAGTTGATTAGAATGTGGGGTTCCCTTGACTAAGTTCATTATTCTGTGGGGTTCGCTTGACTAAGTTGATTATCGTGTGGGGTTCGCTTGACTAAGTTCATTATTCTGTGGGGTTCGCTTGACTAAGTTGATTAGAATGTGGGGTTCCCTTGGCTAAGTTGATTAGAATGTGGGGTTCGCTTGACTAAATTGATTATTGTGTGGGATTCGCTTGACTAAATAGATTATTGTGTGGGGTTCGCTTGACTAAGTTGATTATGGTGTGGGGTTCGCTTGACTAAGTTGATTATCGTGTGGGGTTCGCTTGACTAAGTTGATTATCGTGTGGGGTTCGCTTGACTAAGTTGATTAGAACGTGGGGTTCCCTTGGCTAAGTTGATTAGAATGTGGGGTTAGCTTGACTAAGTTGATTAGAACGTGGGGTTCGCTTGACTAAGTTGATTATTGTGTGGGGTTCGCTTGACTAAGTTGATTATTGTGTGGGGTTCCCTTGACTAAGTTGATTAGAATGTGGGGTTCGCTTGACTACGTTGATTATTCCGTGGGGTTCGCTTGACTAATTTGATTATCGTGTGGGGTTCGCTTGACTATGTTCATTATTGCGTGGGGTTCGCTTGACTAAGTTGATTAGAATGTGGGGTTCCCTTGGCTAAGTTGATTAGAATGTGGGGTTAGCATGACTAAGTTGATTAGAACGTGGGGTTCGCTTGACTAAGTTGATTATCGTGTGGGGTTCGCTTGACTAAGTTGATTATCGTGTGGGGTTCGCTTGACTAAGTTGATTAGAATGTGGGGTTCCCTTGGCTAAGTTGATTAGAATGTGGGGTTAGCTTGACTAAGTTGATTAGAACGTGGGGTTCGCTTGACTAAGTTGATTATTGTGCGGGGTTCCCTTGACTAAGTTGATTAGAATGTGGGGTTCCCTTGGCTAAGTTGATTAGAGCGTGGGGTTCGCTTGACTAAGTTGATTATTGTGCGGGGTTCCCTTGACAAAGTTGATTAGAATGTGGGGTTCGCTTCACTAAGTTGATTAGAATGTGGGGTTCGCTTGACTAAGTTGATTATTCCGTGGGGTTCGCTTGACTAAGTTGATTATTGTGTGGGGTTCGCTTGACTAAGTTGATTATGGTGTGGGGTTCGCTTGACTAAGTTCATTATTGCGTGGGGTTCGCTTGACTAAGTTGATTAGAATGTGGGGTTCCCTTGACTAAGTTCATTATTCTGTGGGGTTCGCTTGACTAAGTTGATTATCGTGTGGGGTTCGCTTGACTAAGTTCATTATTCTGTGGGGTTCGCTTGACTAAGTTGATTAGAATGTGGGGTTCCCTTGGCTAAGTCGATTAGAATGTGGGGTTCGCTTGACTAAATTGATTATTGTGTGGGATTCGCTTGACTAAATAGATTATTGTGTGGGGTTCGCTTGACTAAGTTGATTATGGTGTGGGGTTCGCTTGACTAAGTTGATTATCGTGTGGGGTTCGCTTGACTAAGTTGATTATCGTGTGAGGTTCGCTTGACTAAGTTGATTAGAATGTGGGGTTCCCTTGGCTAAGTTGATTAGAATGTGGGGTTCCCTTGGCTAAGTTGGTTCGCTTGACTAAGTTGATTATTCCGTGGGGTTCGCTTGACTAAGTTGATTATTGTGTGGGGTTCGCTTGACTAAGTTGATTATGTTGTGGGGTTCGCTTGACTAAGTTCATTATTGCGTGGGGTTCGCTTGACTAAGTTGATTAGAATGTGGGGTTCCCTTGACTAAGTTCATTATTCTGTGGGGTTCGCTTGACTAAGTTGATTATCGTGTGGGGTTCGCTTGACTAAGTTCATTATTGCGTGGGGTTCGCTTGACTAAGTTGATTAGAATGTGGGGTTCCCTTGGCTAAGTTGATTAGAATGTGGGGTTAGCTTGACTAAGTTGATTAGAACGTGGGGTTCGCTTGACTAAGTTGATTATGGTGTGGGGTTCGCTTGACTAAGTTCATTATTGCATGGGGTTCGCTTGACTAAGTTGATTAGAATGTGGGGTTCCCTTGACTAAGTTCATTATTCTGTGGGGTTCGCTTGACTAAGTTGATTATCGTGTGGGGTTCGCTTGACTAAGTTGATTATCGTGTGGGGTTCGCTTGACTAAGTTGATTAGAATGTGGGGTTCCCTTGGCTAAGTTGATTAGTATGTGGGGTTCCCTTGGCTAAGTTGGTTCGCTTGACTAAGTTGATTATTCCGTGGGGTTCGCTTGACTAAGTTGATTATTGTGTGGGGTTCGCTTGACTAAGTTGATTATGTTGTGGGGTTCGCTTGACTAAGTTCATTATTGTGTGGGCTTCGCTTGACAAAGTTGATTAGAATGTGGGGTTCCCTTGACTAAGTTCATTATTCTGTGGGGTTCGCTTGACTAAGTTGATTATCGTGTGGGGTTCGCTTGACTAAGTTCATTATTGCGTGGGGTTCGCTTGACTAAGTTGATTAGAATGTGGGGTTCCCTTGGCTAAGTTGATTAGAATGTGGGGTTAGCTTGACTAAGTTGATTAGAACGTGGGGTTCGCTTGACTAAGTTGATTATGGTGTGGGGTTCGCTTGACTAAGTTCATTATTGCGTGGGGTTCGCTTGACTAAGTTGATTAGAATGTGGGGTTCCCTTGACTAAGTTCATTATTCTGTGGGGTTCGCTTGACTAAGTTGATTATCGTGTGGGGTTCGCTTGACTAAGTTCATTATTCTGTGGGGTTCGCTTGACTAAGTTGATTAGAATGTGGGGTTCCCTTGGCTAAGTTGATTAGAATGTGGGGTTCGCTTGACTAAATTGATTATTGTGTGGGATTCGCTTGACTAAATAGATTATGGTGTGGGGTTCGCTTGACTAAGTTGATTATGGTGTGGGGTTCGCTTGACTAAGTTGATTATCGTGTGGGGTTCGCTTGACTAAGTTGATTATCGTGTGGGGTTCGCTTGACTAAGTTGATTAGAATGTGGGGTTCCCTTGGCTAAGTTGATTAGAATGTGGGGTTAGCTTGACTAAGTTGATTAGAACGTGGGGTTCGCTTGACTAAGTTGATTATTGTGTGGGGTTCGCTTGACTAAGTTGATTATTGTGTGGGGTTCTCTTGACTAAGTTGATTAGAATGTGGGGTTCGCTTGACTAAGTTGATTATTCCGTGGGGTTCGCTTGACTAAGTTGATTATTCCGTGGGGTTCGCTTGACTAAGTTGATTATTGTGTGGGGTTCGCTTGACTAAGTTGATTATGTTGTGGGGTTCGCTTGACTAAGTTCATTATTGCGTGGGGTTCGCTTGACTAAGTTGATTAGAATGTGGGGTTCCCTTGACTAAGTTCATTATTCTGTGGGGTTCGCTTGACTAAGGTGATTATCGTGTGCGGTTCGCTTGACTAAGTTCATTATTGCGTGGGGTTCGCTTGACTAAGTTGATTAGAATGTGGGGTTCCCTTGGCTAAGTTGATTAGAATGTGGGGTTAGCTTGACTAAGTTGATTAGAACGTGGGGTTCGCTTGACTAAGTTGATTATGGTGTGGGGTTCGCTTGACTAAGTTCATTATTGCGTGGGGTTCGCTTGACTAAGTTGATTAGAATGTGGGGTTCCCTTGACTAAGTTCATTATTCTGTGGGGTTCGCTTGACTAAGTTGATTATCGTGTGGGGTTCGCTTGACTAAGTTGATTAGAATGTGGGGTTCCCTTGGCTAAGTTGATTAGAATGTGGGGTTTGCTTGACTAAGTTGATTAGAACGTGGGGTTCGCTTGACTAAGTTGATTATTATGTGGGGTTCGCGTGACTAAGTTGATTATTGTGTGGGGTTCCCTTGACTAAGTTGATTAGAATGTGGGGTTCGCTTGACTAAGTTGATTATTGCGTGGGGTTCGCTTGACTAAGTTGATTATCGTGTGGGGTTCGCTTGACTATGTTCATTATTGCGTGGGGTTCGCTTGACTAAGTTGATTAGAATGTGGGGTTCCCTTGACTAAGTTGATTAGAATGTGGGGTTAGCTTGACTAAGTTGATTAGAACGTGGGGTTAGCTTGACTAAGTTGATTATTGTGCGGGGTTCCCTTGACTAAGTTGATTAGAATGTGGGGTTCCCTTGGCTAAGTTGATTAGAATGTGGGGTTAGCTTGACTAAGTTGATTAGAACGTGGGGTTCGCTTGACTAAGTTGATTATTGTGCGGGGTTCCCTTGACAAAGTTGATTAGAATGTGGGGTTCGCTTCACTAAGTTGATTAGAATGTGGGGTTCGCTTGACTAACTTGATTATTCTGTGGGGTTCGCTTGACTAAGTTGATTATTGTGTGGGGTTCGCTTGACTAAGTTGATTATGGTGTGGGGTTCGCTTGACTAAGTTCATTATTGCGTGGGGTTCGCTTGACTAAGTTGATTAGAATGTGGGGTTCCCTTGACTAAGTTCATTATTCTTTGGGGTTCGCTTGACTAAGTTGATTATCGTGTGGGGTTCGCTTGACTAAGTTCATTATTCTGTGGGGTTCGCTTGACTAAGTTGATTAGAATGTGGGGTTCCCTTGGCTAAGTTGATTAGAATGTGGGGTTCGCTTGACTAAATTGATTATTGTGTGGGATTCGCTTGACTAAATAGATTATTGTGTGGGGTTCGCTTGATTAAGTTGATTATGGTGTGGGGTTCGCTTGACTAAGTTGATTATCGTGTGGGGTTCGCTTGACTAAGTTGATTATCGTGTGGGGTTCGCTTGACTAAGTTGATTAGAATGTGGGGTTCCCTTGGCTAAGTTGATTAGAATGTGGGGTTAGCTTGACTAAGTTGATTAGAACGTGGGGTTCGCTTGACTAAGTTGATTATTGTGTGGGGTTCGCTTGACTAAGTTGATTATTGTGCGGGGTTCCCTTGACTAAGTTGATTAGAATGTGGGGTTCCCTTGGCTAAGTTGATTAGAATGTGGGGTTCCCTTGGCTAAGTTGGTTCGCTTGACTAAGTTCATTATTGCGTGGGGTTCGCTTGACTAAGTTGATTAGAATGTGGGGTTCCCTTGACTAAGTTCATTATTCTGTGGGGTTCGCTTGACTAAGTTCATTATTCTGTGGGGTTCGCTTGACTAAGTTCATTATTCTGTGGGGTTCCCTTGGCTAAGTTGATTAGAATGTGGGGTTCCCTTGGCTAAGTTGGTTCGCTTGACTAAGTTGATTATTCCGTGGGGTTCGCTTGACTAAGTTGATTATCGTGCGGGGTTCGCTTGACTAAGTTCATTATTCTGTGGGGTTCGCTTGACTAAGTTGATTAGAATGTGGGGTTCCCTTGGCTAAGTTGATTAGAATGTGGGGTTCGCTTGACTAAATTGATTATTGTGTGGGATTCGCTTGACTAAATAGATTATTGTGTGGGGTTCGCTTGACTAAGCTGATTATGGTGTGGGGTTCGCTTGACTAAGTTGATTATCGTGTGGGGTTCGCTTTACTAAGTTGATTATCGTGTGGGGTTCGCTTGACTAAGTTGATTAGAATGTGGGGTTCCCTTGGCTAAGTTGATTAGAATGTGGGGTTAGCTTGACTAAGTTGATTAGAACGTGGGGTTCGCTTGACTAAGTTGATTATTGTGTGGGGTTCGCGTGACTAAGTTGATTATTGTGTGGGATTCCCTTGACTAAGTTGATTAGAATGTGGGGTTCGCTTGACTAAGTTGATTATTCCGTGGGGTTCGCTTGACTAAGCTGATTATTGTTTGGGGTTCGCTTGACTAAGTTCATTATTGCGTGGGGTTCGCTTGACTAAGTTGATAATCGTGTGGGGTTCGCTTGACTAAGTTCATTATTGCGTGGGGTTCGCTTGACTAAGTTGATTAGAATGTGGGGTTCCCTTGTCTAAGTTGATTAGAATGTGGGGTTAGCTTGACTAAGTTGATTATAACGTGGGGTTCGCTTGACTAAGTTGATTATCGTGTGGGGTTCGCTTGACTAAGTTGATTAGAATGTGGGGTTCCCTTGGCTAAGTTGATTAGAATGTGGGGTTAGCTTGACTAAGTTGATTAGAACGTGGGGTTCGCTTGACTAAGTTGATTATTGTGCGGGGTTCCCTTGACTAAGTTGATTAGAATGTGGGGTTCCCTTGGCTAAGTTGATTAGAACGTGGGGTTCGCTTGACTAAGTTGATTAGAATGTGTTCCCTTGACTAAGTTCATTATTCTGTGGGGTTCGCTTGACTAAGTTGATTATCGTGTGGGGTTCGCTTGACTAAGTTCATTATTCTGTGGGGTTCGCTTGACTAAGTTGATTAGAATGTGGGGTTCCCTTGGCTAAGTTGATTAGAATGTGGGGTTCGCTTGACTAAATTGATTATTGTGTGGGATTCGCTTGACTAAATAGATTATTGTGTGGGGTTCGCTTGATTAAGTTGATTATGGTGTGGGGTTCGCTTGACTAAGTTGATTATCGTGTGGGGTTCGCTTGACTAAGTTGATTATCGTGTGGGGTTCGCTTGACTAAGTTGATTAGAATGTGGGGTTCCCTTGGCTAAGTTGATTAGAATGTGGGGTTAGCTTGACTAAGTTGATTAGAACGTGGGGTTCGCTTGACTAAGTTGATTATTGTGTGGGGTTCGCTTGACTAAGTTGATTATTGTGCGGGGTTCCTTTGACTAAGTTGATTAGAATGTGGGGTTCCCTTGGCTAAGTTGATTAGAATGTGGGGTTCCCTTGGCTAAGTTGGTTCGCTTGACTAAGTTCATTATTGCGTGGGGTTCGCTTGACTAAGTTGATTAGAATGTGGGGTTCCCTTGACTAAGTTCATTATTCTGTGGGGTTCGCTTGACTAAGTTCATTATTCTGTGGGGTTCGCTTGACTAAGTTCATTATTCTGTGGGGTTCCCTTGGCTAAGTTGATTAGAATGTGGGGTTCCCTTGGCTAAGTTGGTTCGCTTGACTAAGTTGATTATTCCGTGGGGTTCGCTTGACTAAGTTGATTATCGTGCGGGGTTCGCTTGACTAAGTTCATTATTCTGTGGGGTTCGCTTGACTAAGTTGATTAGAATGTGGGGTTCCCTTGGCTAAGTTGATTAGAATGTGGGGTTCGCTTGACTAAATTGATTATTGTGTGGGATTCGCTTGACTAAATAGATTATTGTGTGGGGTTCGCTTGACTAAGCTGATTATGGTGTGGGGTTCGCTTGACTAAGTTGATTATCGTGTGGGGTTCGCTTTACTAAGTTGATTATCGTGTGGGGTTCGCTTGACTAAGTTGATTAGAATGTGGGGTTCCCTTGGCTAAGTTGATTAGAATGTGGGGTTAGCTTGACTAAGTTGATTAGAACGTGGGGTTCGCTTGACTAAGTTGATTATTGTGTGGGGTTCGCGTGACTAAGTTGATTATTGTGTGGGATTCCCTTGACTAAGTTGATTAGAATGTGGGGTTCGCTTGACTAAGTTGATTATTCCGTGGGGTTCGCTTGACTAAGCTGATTATTGTTTGGGGTTCGCTTGACTAAGTTCATTATTGCGTGGGGTTCGCTTGACTAAGTTGATAATCGTGTGGGGTTCGCTTGACTAAGTTCATTATTGCGTGGGGTTCGCTTGACTAAGTTGATTAGAATGTGGGGTTCCCTTGTCTAAGTTGATTAGAATGTGGGGTTAGCTTGACTAAGTTGATTATAACGTGGGGTTCGCTTGACTAAGTTGATTATCGTGTGGGGTTCGCTTGACTAAGTTGATTAGAATGTGGGGTTCCCTTGGCTAAGTTGATTAGAATGTGGGGTTAGCTTGACTAAGTTGATTAGAACGTGGGGTTCGCTTGACTAAGTTGATTATTGTGCGGGGTTCCCTTGACTAAGTTGATTAGAATGTGGGGTTCCCTTGGCTAAGTTGATTAGAATGTGGGGTTCGCTTGACTAAGTTGATTAGAATGTGGGGTTCCCTTGACTAAGTTCATTATTCTGTGGGGTTCGCTTGACTAAGTTGATTATCGTGTGGGGTTCGCTTGACTAAGTTCATTATTCTGTGGGGTTCGCTTGACTAAGTTGATTAGAATGTGGGGTTCCCTTGGCTAAGTTGATTAGAATGTGGGGTTCGCTTGACTAAATTGATTATTGTGTGGGATTCGCTTGACTAAATAGATTATTGTGTGGGGTTCGCTTGATTAAGTTGATTATGGTGTGGGGTTCGCTTGACTAAGTTGATTATCGTGTGGGGTTCGCTTGACTAAGTTGATTATCGTGTGGGGTTCGCTTGACTAAGTTGATTAGAATGTGGGGTTCCCTTGGCTAAGTTGATTAGAATGTGGGGTTAGCTTGACTAAGTTGATTAGAACGTGGGGTTCGCTTGACTAAGTTGATTATTGTGTGGGGTTCGCTTGACTAAGTTGATTATTGTGCGGGGTTCCCTTGACTAAGTTGATTAGAATGTGGGGTTCCCTTGGCTAAGTTGATTAGAATGTGGGGTTCCCTTGGCTAAGTTGGTTCGCTTGACTAAGTTCATTATTGCGTGGGGTTCGCTTGACTAAGTTGATTAGAATGTGGGGTTCCCTTGACTAAGTTCATTATTCTGTGGGGTTCGCTTGACTAAGTTCATTATTCTGTGGGGTTCGCTTGACTAAGTTCATTATTCTGTGGGGTTCCCTTGGCTAAGTTGATTAGAATGTGGGGTTCCCTTGGCTAAGTTGGTTCGCTTGACTAAGTTGATTATTCCGTGGGGTTCGCTTGACTAAGTTGATTATCGTGCGGGGTTCGCTTGACTAAGTTCATTATTCTGTGGGGTTCGCTTGACTAAGTTGATTAGAATGTGGGGTTCCCTTGGCTAAGTTGATTAGAATGTGGGGTTCGCTTGACTAAATTGATTATTGTGTGGGATTCGCTTGACTAAATAGATTATTGTGTGGGGTTCGCTTGACTAAGCTGATTATGGTGTGGGGTTCGCTTGACTAAGTTGATTATCGTGTGGGGTTCGCTTTACTAAGTTGATTATCGTGTGGGGTTCGCTTGACTAAGTTGATTAGAATGTGGGGTTCCCTTGGCTAAGTTGATTAGAATGTGGGGTTAGCTTGACTAAGTTGATTAGAACGTGGGGTTCGCTTGACTAAGTTGATTATTGTGTGGGGTTCGCGTGACTAAGTTGATTATTGTGTGGGATTCCCTTGACTAAGTTGATTAGAATGTGGGGTTCGCTTGACTAAGTTGATTATTCCGTGGGGTTCGCTTGACTAAGCTGATTATTGTTTGGGGTTCGCTTGACTAAGTTCATTATTGCGTGGGGTTCGCTTGACTAAGTTGATAATCGTGTGGGGTTCGCTTGACTAAGTTCATTATTGCGTGGGGTTCGCTTGACTAAGTTGATTAGAATGTGGGGTTCCCTTGTCTAAGTTGATTAGAATGTGGGGTTAGCTTGACTAAGTTGATTATAACGTGGGGTTCGCTTGACTAAGTTGATTATCGTGTGGGGTTCGCTTGACTAAGTTGATTAGAATGTGGGGTTCCCTTGGCTAAGTTGATTAGAATGTGGGGTTAGCTTGACTAAGTTGATTAGAACGTGGGGTTCGCTTGACTAAGTTGATTATTGTGCGGGGTTCCCTTGACTAAGTTGATTAGAATGTGGGGTTCCCTTGGCTAAGTTGATTAGAATGTGGGGTTCGCTTGACTAAGTTGATTATCGTGTGGGGTTCGCTTGACTAAGTTGATTAGAATGTGGGGTTCCCTTGGCTAAGTTGATTAGAATGTGGGGTTAGCTTGACTAAGTTGATTAGAACGTGGGGTTCGCTTGACTAAGTTGATTATTGTGCGGGGTTCCCTTGACTAAGTTGATTAGAATGTGGGGTTCCCTTGGCTAAGTTGATTAGAATGTGGGGTTCCCTTGGCTAAGTTGGTTCGCTTGACTAAGTTGATTATTCCGTGGGGTTCGCTTGACTAAGTTGATTATTGCGTGGGGTTCGCTTGACTAAGTTGATTATGGTGTGGGGTTCGCTTGACTAAGTTCATTATTGCGTGGGGTTCGCTTGACTAAGTTGATTAGAATGTGGGGTTCCCTTGACTAAGTTCATTATTCTGTGGGGTTCGCTTGACTAAGTTGATTATCGTGTGGGGTTCGCTTGACTAAGTTCATTATTGCGTGGGGTTCGCTTGACTAAGTTGATTAGAATGTGGGGTTCCCTTGGCTAAGTTGATTAGAATGTGGGGTTAGCTTGACTAAGTTGATTAGAACGTGGGGTTCGCTTGACTAAGTTGATTATCGTGTGGGGTTCGCTTGACTAAGTTGATTAGAATGTCGGGTTCCCTTGGCTAAGTTGATTAGAATGTGGGGTTAGCTTGACTAAGTTGATTAGAACGTGGGGTTCGCTTGACTAAGTTAATTATTGTGCGGGGTTCCCTTGACTAAGTTGATTAGAATGTGGGGTTCCCTTGGCTAAGTTGATTAGAATGTGGGGTTAGCTTGACTAAGTTGATTAGAACGTGGGGTTCGCTTGACTAAGTTGATTATTGTGCGGGGTTCCCTTGACAAAGTTGATTAGAATGTGGGGTTCGCTTCACTAAGTTGATTAGAATGTGGGGTTCGCTTGACTAAGTTGATTATTCCGTGGGGTTCGCTTGACTAAGTTGATTATTGTGTGGGGTTCGCTTGACTTAGTTGATTATCGTGTGGGGTTCGCTTGACTAAGTTCATTATTGCGTGGGGTTCGCTTGACTAAGTTGATTAGAATGTGGGGTTCCCTTGACTAAGTTCATTATTCTGTGGGGTTCGCTTGACTAAGTTGATTATCGTGTGGGGTTCGCTTGACTAAGTTCATTATTCTGTGGGGTTCGCTTGACTAAGTTGATTAGAATGTGGGGTTCCCTTGGCTAAGTTGATTAGAATGTGGGGTTCGCTTGACTAAATTGATTAATGTGTGGGATTCGCTTGACTAAATAGATTATTGTGTGGGGTTCGCTTGACTAAGCTGATTATGGTGTGGGGTTCGCTTGACTAAGTTGATTATCGTGTGGGGTTCGCTTTACTAAGTTGATTATCGTGTGGGGTTCGCTTGACTAAGTTCATTAGAATGTGGGGTTCCCTTGGCTAAGTTGATTAGAATGTGGGGTTAGCTTGACTAAGTTGATTAGAACGTGGGGTTCGCTTGACTAAGTTGATTATTGTGTGGGGTTCGCGTGACTAAGTTGATTATTGTGTGGGGTTCCCTTGACTAAGTTGATTAGAATGTGGGGTTCGCTTGACTAAGTTGATTATTCCGTGGGGTTCGCTTGACTAATTTGATTATCGTGTGGGGTTCGCTTGACTAAGTTCATTATTGCGTGGGGTTCGCTTGACTAAGTTGATTAGAATGTGGGGTTCCCTTGACTAAGTTCATTATTCTGTGGGGTTCGCTTGACTAAGTTGATTATCGTGTGGGGTTCGCTTGACTAAGTTCATTATTGCGTGGGGTTCGCTTGACTAAGTTGATTAGAATGTGGGGTTCCCTTGGCTAAGTTGATTAGAATGTGGGGTTAGCTTGACTAAGTTGATTAGAACGTGGGGTTCGCTTGACTAAGTTGATTATCGTGTGGGGTTCGCTTGACTAAGTTGATTAGAATGTCGGGTTCCCTTGGCTAAGTTGATTAGAATGTGGGGTTAGCTTGACTAAGTTGATTAGAACGTGGGGTTCGCTTGACTAAGTTGATTATTGTGCGGGGTTCCCTTGACTAAGTTGATTAGAATGTGGGGTTCCCTTGGCTAAGTTGATTAGAATGTGGGGTTAGCTTGACTAAGTTGATTAGAACGTGGGGTTCGCTTGACTAAGTTGATTATTGTGCGGGGTTCCCTTGACAAAGTTGATTAGAATGTGGGGTTCGCTTCACTAAGTTGATTAGAATGTGGGGTTCGCTTGACTAAGTTGATTATTCCGTGGGGTTCGCTTGACTAAGTTGATTATTGTGTGGGGTTCGCTTGACTTAGTTGATTATCGTGTGGGGTTCGCTTGACTAAGTTCATTATTGCGTGGGGTTCGCTTGACTAAGTTGATTAGAATGTGGGGTTCCCTTGACTAAGTTCATTATTCTGTGGGGTTCGCTTGACTAAGTTGATTATCGTGTGGGGTTCGCTTGACTAAGTTCATTATTCTGTGGGGTTCGCTTGACTAAGTTGATTAGAATGTGGGGTTCCCTTGGCTAAGTTGATTAGAATGTGGGGTTCGCTTGACTAAATTGATTATTGTGTGGGATTCGCTTGACTAAATAGATTATTGTGTGGGGTTCGCTTGACTAAGCTGATTATGGTGTGGGGTTCGCTTGACTAAGTTGATTATCGTGTGGGGTTCGCTTTACTAAGTTGATTATCGTGTGGGGTTCGCTTGACTAAGTTGATTAGAATGTGGGGTTCCCTTGGCTAAGTTGATTAGAATGTGGGGTTAGCTTGACTAAGTTGATTAGAACGTGGGGTTCGCTTGACTAAGTTGATTATTGTGTGGGGTTCGCGTGACTAAGTTGATTATTGTGTGGGGTTCCCTTGACTAAGTTGATTAGAATGTGGGGTTCGCTTGACTAAGTTGATTATTCCGTGGGGTTCGCTTGACTAAGCTGATTATTGTGTGTGGTTCGCTTGACTAAGTTGATTATGGTGTGGGGTTCGCTTGACTAAGTTCATTATTGCGTGGGGTTCGCTTGACTAAGTTGATTAGAATGTGGGGTTCCCTTGACTAAGTTCATTATTCTGTGGGGTTCGCTTGACTAAGTTGATTATCGTGTGGGGTTCGCTTGACTAAGTTCATTATTCTGTGGGGTTCGCTTGACTAAGTTGATTAGAATGTGGGGTTCCCTTGGCTAAGTTGATTAGAATGTGGGGTTCGCTTGACTAAATTGATTATTGTGTGGGATTCGCTTGACTAAATAGATTATGGTGTGGGGTTCGCTTGACTAAGTTGATTATGGTGTGGGGTTCGCTTGACTAAGTTGATTATCGTGTGGGGTTCGATTGACTAAGTTGATTATCGTGTGGGGTTCGCTTGACTAAGTTGATTAGAATGTGGGGTTCCCTTGGCTAAGTTGATTAGAATGTGGGGTTAGCTTGACTAAGTTGATTAGAACGTGGGGTTCGCTTGACTAAGTTGATTATTGTGCGGGGTTCCCTTGACAAAGTTGATTAGAATGTGGGGTTCGCTTCACTAAGTTGATTAGAATGTGGGGTTCGCTTGACTAAGTTGATTATTCCGTGGGGTTCGCTTGACTAAGTTGATTATTGTGTGGGGTTCGCTTGACTAAGTTGATTATGGTGTGGGGTTCGCTTGACTAAGTTCATTATTGCGTGGGGTTCGCTTGACTAAGTTGATTAGAATGTGGGGTTCCCTTGACTAAGTTCATTATTCTGTGGGGTTCGCTTGACTAAGTTGATTATCGTGTGGGGTTCGCTTGACTAAGTTCATTATTCTGTGGGGTTCGCTTGACTAAGTTGATTAGAATGTGGGGTTCCCTTGGCTAAGTTGATTAGAATGTGGGGTTCGCTTGACTAAATTGATTATTGTGTGGGATTCGCTTGACTAAATAGATTATTGTGTGGGGTTCGCTTGACTAAGTTGATTATGGTGTGGGGTTCGCTTGACTAAGTTGATTATCGTGTGGGGTTCGCTTGACTAAGTTGATTATCGTGTGGGGTTCGCTTGACTAAGTTGATTAGAATGTGGGGTTCCCTTGGCTAAGTTGATTAGAATGTGGGGTTAGCTTGACTAAGTTGATTAGAACGTGGGGTTCGCTTGACTAAGTTGATTATTGTGTGGGGTTCGCGTGACTAAGTTGATTATTGTGTGGGATTCCCTTGACTAAGTTGATTAGAATGTGGGGTTCGCTTGACTAAGTTGATTATTCCGTGGGGTTCGCTTGACTAAGCTGATTATTGTTTGGGGTTCGCTTGACTAAGTTCATTATTGCGTGGGGTTCGCTTGACTAAGTTGATAATCGTGTGGGGTTCGCTTGACTAAGTTCATTATTGCGTGGGGTTCGCTTGACTAAGTTGATTAGAATGTGGGGTTCCCTTGTCTAAGTTGATTAGAATGTGGGGTTAGCTTGACTAAGTTGATTATAACGTGGGGTTCGCTTGACTAAGTTGATTATCGTGTGGGGTTCGCTTGACTAAGTTGATTAGAATGTGGGGTTCCCTTGGCTAAGTTGATTAGAATGTGGGTTAGCTTGACTAAGTTGATTAGAACGTGGGGTTCGCTTGACTAAGTTGATTATTGTGCGGGGTTCCCTTGACTAAGTTGATTAGAATGTGGGGTTCCCTTGGCTAAGTTGATTAGAATGTGGGGTTCGCTTGACTAAGTTGATTATCGTGTGGGGTTCGCTTGACTAAGTTGATTAGAATGTGGGGTTCCCTTGGCTAAGTTGATTAGAATGTGGGGTTAGCTTGACTAAGTTGATTAGAACGTGGGGTTCGCTTGACTAAGTTGATTATTGTGCGGGGTTCCCTTGACTAAGTTGATTAGAACGTGGGGTTCCCTTGGCTAAGTTGATTAGAATGTGGGGTTCCCTTGGCTAAGTTGGTTCGCTTGACTAAGTTGATTATTCCGTGGGGTTCGCTTGACTAAGTTGATTATTGCGTGGGGTTCGCTTGACTAAGTTGATTATGGTGTGGGGTTCGCTTGACTAAGTTCATTATTGCGTGGGGTTCGCTTGACTAAGTTGATTAGAATGTGGGGTTCCCTTGACTAAGTTCATTATTCTGTGGGGTTCGCTTGACTAAGTTGATTATCGTGTGGGGTTCGCTTGACTAAGTTCATTATTGCGTGGGGTTCACTTGACTAAGTTGATTAGAATGGGGGTTCCCTTGGCTAAGTTGATTAGAATGTGGGGTTCGCTTGACTAAATTGATTATTGTGTGGGATTCGCTTGACTAAATAGATTATTGTGTGGGGTTCGCTTGACTAAGTTGATTATGGTGTGGGGTTCGCTTGACTAAGTTCATTATTGCGTGGGGTTCGCTTGACTAAGTTGATTAGAATGTGGGGTTCCCTTGACTAAGTTCATTATGCTGTGGGGTTCGCTTGACTATGTTGATTATCGTGTGAGGTTCGCTTGACTAAGTTCATTATTCTGTGGGGTTCGCTTGACTATGTTGATTAGAATGTGGGGTTCCCTTGGCTAAGTTGACTAGAATGTGGGGTTAGCTTGACTAAGTTGATTAGAACGTGGGGTTCGCTTGACTAAGTTGATTATTGTGCGGGGTTCCCTTGACTAAGTTGATTAGATTGTGGGGTTCCCTTGGCTATGTTGATTTGAATGTGGGGTTAGCTTGACTAAGTTGATTAGAACGTGGGGTTCGCTTGACTAAGTTGATTATTGTGCGGGGTTCCCTTGACAAAGTTGATTAGAATGTGGGGTTCGCTTCACTAAGTTGATTAGAATGTGAGGTTCGCTTGACTAAGTTGATTATCGTGTGGAGTTCGCTTGACTAAGTTGATTATCGTGTGGGGTTCGATTGACTAAGTTGATTATCGTGTGGGGTTCGCTTGACTAAGTTGATTAGAATGTGGGGTTCCCTTGGCTAAGTTGATTAGAATGTGGGGTTAGCTTGACTAAGTTGATTAGAACGTGGGGTTCGCTTGACTAAGTTGATTATTGTGCGGGGTTCCCTTGACAAAGTTGATTAGAATGTGGGGTTCGCTTCACTAAGTTGATTAGAATGTGGGGTTCGCTTGACTAAGTTGATTATTCCGTGGGGTTCGCTTGACTAAGTTGATTATTGTGTGGGGTTCGCTTGACTAAGTTGATTATGGTGTGGGGTTCGCTTGACTAAGTTCATTATTGCGTGGGGTTCGCTTGACTAAGTTGATTAGAATGTGGGGTTCCCTTGACTAAGTTCATTATTCTGTGGGGTTCGCTTGACTAAGTTGATTATCGTGTGGGGTTCGCTTGACTAAGTTCATTATTCTGTGGGGTTCGCTTGACTAAGTTGATTAGAATGTGGGGTTCCCTTGGCTAAGTTGATTAGAATGTGGGGTTCGCTTGACTAAATTGATTATTGTGTGGGATTCGCTTGACTAAATAGATTATTGTGTGGGGTTCGCTTGACTAAGTTGATTATGGTGTGGGGTTCGCTTGACTAAGTTGATTATCGTGTGGGGTTCGCTTGACTAAGTTGATTATCGTGTGGGGTTCGCTTGACTAAGTTGATTAGAATGTGGGGTTCCCTTGGCTAAGTTGATTAGAATGTGGGGTTAGCTTGACTAAGTTGATTAGAACGTGGGGTTCGCTTGACTAAGTTGATTATTGTGTGGGGTTCGCGTGACTAAGTTGATTATTGTGTGGGATTCCCTTAACTAAGTTGATTAGAATGTGGGGTTCGCTTGACTAAGTTGATTATTCCGTGGGGTTCGCTTGACTAAGCTGATTATTGTTTGGGGTTCGCTTGACTAAGTTCATTATTGCGTGGGGTTCGCTTGACTAAGTTGATAATCGTGTGGGGTTCGCTTGACTAAGTTCATTATTGCGTGGGGTTCGCTTGACTAAGTTGATTAGAATGTGGGGTTCCCTTGTCTAAGTTGATTAGAATGTGGGGTTAGCTTGACTAAGTTGATTATAACGTGGGGTTCGCTTGACTAAGTTGATTATCGTGTGGGGTTCGCTTGACTAAGTTGATTAGAATGTGGGGTTCCCTTGGCTAAGTTGATTAGAATGTGGGTTAGCTTGACTAAGTTGATTAGAACGTGGGGTTCGCTTGACTAAGTTGATTATTGTGCGGGGTTCCCTTGACTAAGTTGATTAGAATGTGGGGTTCCCTTGGCTAAGTTGATTAGAATGTGGGGTTCGCTTGACTAAGTTGATTATCGTGTGGGGTTCGCTTGACTAAGTTGATTAGAATGTGGGGTTCCCTTGGCTAAGTTGATTAGAATGTGGGGTTAGCTTGACTAAGTTGATTAGAACGTGGGGTTCGCTTGACTAAGTTGATTATTGTGCGGGGTTCCCTTGACTAAGTTGATTAGAATGTGGGGTTCCCTTGGCTAAGTTGATTAGAATGTGGGGTTCCCTTGGCTAAGTTGGTTCGCTTGACTAAGTTGATTATTCCGTGGGGTTCGCTTGACTAAGTTGATTATGGTGTGGGGTTCGCTTGACTAAGTTCATTATTGCGTGGGGTTCGCTTGACTAAGTTGATTAGAATGTGGGGTTCCCTTGACTAAGTTCATTATTCTGTGGTTTGCTTGACTAAGTTGATTATCGTGTGGGGTTCGCTTGACTAAGTTCATTATTGCGTGGGGTTCGCTTGACTAAGTTGATTAGAATGTGGGGTTCCCTTGGCTAAGTTGATTAGAATGTGGGGTTAGCTTGACTAAGTTGATTAGAACGTGGGGTTCGCTTGACTAAGTTGATTATCGTGTGGGGTTCGCTTGACTAAGTTGATTAGAATGTCGGGTTCCCTTGGCTAAGTTGATTAGAATGTGGGGTTAGCTTGACTAAGTTGATTAGAACGTGGGGTTCGCTTGACTAAGTTAATTATTGTGCGGGGTTCCCTTGACTAAGTTGATTAGAATGTGGGGTTCCCTTGGCTAAGTTGATTAGAATGTGGGGTTAGCTTGACTAAGTTGATTAGAACGTGGGGTTCGCTTGACTAAGTTGATTATTGTGCGGGGTTCCCTTGACAAAGTTGATTAGAATGTGGGGTTCGCTTCACTAAGTTGATTAGAATGTGGGGTTCGCTTGACTAAGTTGATTATTCCGTGGGGTTCGCTTGACTAAGTTGATTATTGTGTGGGGTTCGCTTGACTTAGTTGATTATCGTGTGGGGTTCGCTTGACTAAGTTCATTATTGCGTGGGGTTCGCTTGACTAAGTTGATTAGAATGTGGGGTTCCCTTGACTAAGTTCATTATTCTGTGGGGTTCGCTTGACTAAGTTGATTATCGTGTGGGGTTCGCTTGACTAAGTTCATTATTCTGTGGGGTTTGCTTGACTAAGTTGATTAGAATGTGGGGTTCCCTTGGCTAAGTTGATTAGAATGTGGGGTTCGCTTGACTAAATTGATTATTGTGTGGGATTCGCTTGACTAAATAGATTATTGTGTGGGGTTCGCTTGACTAAGCTGATTATGGTGTGGGGTTCGCTTGACTAAGTTGATTATCGTGTGGGGTTCGCTTTACTAAGTTGATTATCGTGTGGGGTTCGCTTGACTAAGTTCATTAGAATGTGGGGTTCCCTTGGCTAAGTTGATTATTCCGTGGGGTTCGCTTGACTAAGTTGATTATTGCGTGGGGTTCGCTTGACTAAGTTGATTATGGTGTGGGGTTCGCTTGACTAAGTTCATTATTGCGTGGGGTTCGCTTGACTAAGTTGATTAGAATGTGGGGTTCCCTTGACTAAGTTCATTATTCTGTGGGGTTCGCTTGACTAAGTTGATTATCGTGTGGGGTTCGCTTGACTAAGTTCATTATTGCGTGGGGTTCGCTTGACTAAGTTGATTAGAATGTGGGGTTCCCTTGACTAAGTTCATTATTCTGTGGGGTTCGCTTGACTAAGTTGATTATCGTGTGGGGTTCGCTTGACTAAGTTCATTATTGCGTGGGGTTCGCTTGACTAAGTTGATTAGAATGTGGGGTTCCCTTGGCTAAGTTGATTAGAATGTGGGGTTAGCTTGACTAAGTTGATTAGAACGTGGGGTTCGCTTGACTAAGTTGATTAGAATGTCGGGTTCCCTTGGCTAAGTTGATTAGAATGTGGGGTTAGCTTGACTAAGTTGATTAGAACGTGGGGTTCGCTTGACTAAGTTGATTATTGTGCGGGGTTCCCTTGACAAAGTTGATTAGAATGTGGGGTTCGCTTCACTAAGTTAATTAGAATATGGGGTTCGCTTGACTAAGTTGATTATTCCGTGGGGTTCGCTTGACTAAGTTGATTATTGTGTGGGGTTCACTTGACTTAGTTGATTATCGTGTGGGGTTCGCTTGACTAAGTTCATTATTGCGTGGGGTTCGCTTGACTAAGTTGATTAGAATGTGGGGTTCCCTTGACTAAGTTCATTATTCTGTGGGGTTCGCTTGACTAAGTTGATTATCGTGTGGGGTTCGCTTGACTAAGTTCATTATTCTGTGGGGTTCGCTTGACTAAGTTGATTAGAATGTGGGGTTCCCTTGGCTAAGTTGATTAGAATGTGGGGTTCGCTTGACTAAATTGATTATTGTGTGGGATTCGCTTGACTAAATAGATTATTGTGTGGGGTTCGCTTGACTAAGCTGATTATGGTGTGGGGTTCGCTTGACTAAGTTGATTATCGTGTGGGGTTCGCTTTACTAAGTTGATTATCGTGTGGGGTTCGCTTGACTAAGTTCATTAGAATGTGGGGTTCCCTTGGCTAAGTTGATTATTCCGTGGGGTTCGCTTGACTAAGTTGATTATTGCGTGGGGTTCGCTTGACTAAGTTGATTATGGTGTGGGGTTCGCTTGACTAAGTTCATTATTGCGTGGGGTTCGCTTGACTAAGTTGATTAGAATGTGGGGTTCCCTTGACTAAGTTCATTATTCTGTGGGGTTCGCTTGACTAAGTTGATTATCATGTGGGGTTCGCTTGACTAAGTTCATTATTGCGTGGGGTTCGCTTGACTAAGTTGATTAGAATGTAAGGTTCCCTTGACTAAGTTCATTATTCTGTGGGGTTCGCTTGACTAAGTTGATTATCGTGTGGGGTTCGCTTGACTAAGTTCATTATTGCGTGGGGTTCGCTTGACTAAGTTGATTAGAATGTGGGGTTCCCTTGGCTAAGTTGATTAGAATGTGGGGTTAGCTTGACTAAGTTGATTAGAACGTGGGGTTCGCTTGACTAAGTTGATTAGAATGTCGGGTTCCCTTGGCTAAGTTGATTAGAAGGTGGGGTTAGCTTGACTAAGTTGATTAGAACGTGGGGTTCGCTTGACTAAGTTGATTATTGTGCGGGGTTCCCTTGACTAAGTTGATTAGAATGTGGGGTTCCCTTGGCTAAGTTGATTAGAATGTGGGGTTAGCTTGACTAAGTTGATTAGAACGTGGGGTTCGCTTGACTAAGTTGATTATTGTGCGGGGTTCCCTTGACAAAGTTGATTAGAATGTGGGGTTCGCTTCACTAAGTTGATTAGAATGTGGGGTTCGCTTGACTAAGTTGATTATTCCGTGGGGTTCGCTTGACTAAGTTGATTATTGTGTGGGGTTCGCTTGACTTAGTTGATTATCGTGTGGGGTTCGCTTGACTAAGTTCATTATTGCGTGGGGTTCGCTTGACTAAGTTGATTAGAATGTGGGGTTCCCTTGACTAAGTTCATTATTCTGTGGGGTTCGCTTGACTAAGTTGATTATCGTGTGGGGTTCGCTTGACTAAGTTCATTATTCTGTGGGGTTCGCTTGACTAAGTTGATTAGAATGTGGGGTTCCCTTGGCTAAGTTGATTAGAATGTGGGGTTCGCTTGACTAAATTGATTATTGTGTGGGATTCGCTTGACTAAATAGATTATTGTGTGGGGTTCGCTTGACTAAGCTGATTATGGTGTGGGGTTCGCTTGACTAAGTTGATTATCGTGTGGGGTTCGCTTTACTAAGTTGATTATCGTGTGGGGTTCGCTTGACTAAGTTGATTAGAATGTGGGGTTCCCTTGGCTAAGTTGATTAGAATGTGGGGTTAGCTTGACTAAGTTGATTAGAACGTGGGGTTCGCTTGACTAAGTTGATTATTGTGTGGGGTTCGCGTGACTAAGTTGATTATTGTGTGGGGTTCCCTTGACTAAGTTGATTAGAATGTGGGGTTCGCTTGACTAAGTTGATTATTCCGTGGGGTTCGCTTGACTAAGCTGATTATTGTGTGTGGTTCGCTTGACTAAGTTCATTATTGCGTGGGGTTTGCTTGACTAAGTTGATTATCGTGTGGGGTTTGCTTGACTAAGTTCATTATTGCGTGGGGTTCGCTTGACTAAGTTGATTAGAATGTGGGGTTCCCTTGGCTAAGTTGATTAGAATGTGGTGTTAGCTTGACTAAGTTGATTAGAACGTGGGGTTCACTTGACAAAGTTGATTATCGTGTGGGGTTCGCTTGACTAAGTTGATTATCGTGTGGGGTTCGCTTGACTAAGTTGATTAGAATGTGGGGTTCCCTTGGCTATGTTGATTAGAATGTGGGGTTAGCTTGACTAAGTTGATTAGAACGTGGGGTTCGCTTGACTAAGTTGATTATTGTGCGGGGTTCCCTTGACTAAGTTGATTAGAATGTGGGGTTCCCTTGGCTAAGTTGATTAGAATGTGGGGTTAGCTTGACTAAGTTGATTAGAATGTGGGGTTCGCTTGACTAAGTTGATTATTGTGCGGTGTTCCCTTGACAAAGTTGATTAGAATGTGGGGTTCGCTTCACTAAGTTGATTAGAATGTGGGGTTCGCTTGACTAAGTTGATTATTCCGTGGGGTTCGCTTGACTAAGTTGATTATTGTGTGGGGTTCGCTTGACTAAGTTGATTATGGTGTGGGGTTCGCTTGACTAAGTTCATTATTGCGTGGGGTTCGCTTGACTAAGTTGATTAGAATGTGGGGTTCCCTTGACTAAGTTCATTATTCTGTGGGGTTCGCTTGACTAAGTTGATTATCGTGTGGGGTTCACTTGACTAAGTTCATTATTCTGTGGGGTTCGCTTGACTAAGTTGATTAGAATGTGGGGTTCCCTTGGCTAAGTTGATTAGAATGTGGGGTTCGCTTGACTAAATTAATTATTGCGTGGGATTCGCTTGACTAAATGGATTATTGTGTGGGGTTCGCTTGACTAAGTTGATTATGGTGTGGGGTTCGCTTGACTAAGTTCATTATTGCGTGGGGTTCGCTTGACTAAGTTGATTAGAATGTGGGGTTCCCTTGACTAAGTTCATTATGCTGTGGGGTTCGCTTGACTATGTTGATTATCGTGTGAGGTTCGCTTGACTAAGTTCATTATTCTGTGGGGTTCGCTTGACTATGTTGATTAGAATGTGGGGTTCCCTTGGCTAAGTTGACTAGAATGTGGGGTTAGCTTGACTAAGTTGATTAGAACGTGGGGTTCGCTTGACTAAGTTGATTATTGTGCGGGGTTCCCTTGACTAAGTTGATTAGATTGTGGGGTTCCCTTGGCTATGTTGATTTGAATGTGGGGTTAGCTTGACTAAGTTGATTAGAACGTGGGGTTCGCTTGACTAAGTTGATTATTGTGCGGGGTTCCCTTGACAAAGTTGATTAGAATGTGGGGTTCGCTTCACTAAGTTGATTAGAATGTGAGGTTCGCTTGACTAAGTTGATTATCGTGTGGAGTTCGCTTGACTAAGTTGATTATTGTGTGGGGTTCGCTTGACTAAGTTGATTATTGTGTGGGGTTCGCTTGACTAAGTTGATTATTGTGTGGGGTTCGCTTGACTAAGTTGATTATTGTGTGGGGTTCCCTTGACTAAGTTGATTAGAATGTGGGGTTCGCTTGACTAAATTGATTATTGCGTGGGGTTCGCTTGACTAAGTTGATTAGAATGTGGGGTTCGCTTGACTAAATTGATTATTGCGTGGGGTTCCCTTGACTAAGTTGATTATTGTGTGGGGTTCCCTTTACTAAGTTGATTAGAATGTGGGGTTCCCTTGACTAAGTTCATTATTCTGTGGGGTTCGCTTGACTAAGTTGATTATCGTGTGGGGTTCGCTTGACTAAGTTGATTAGAATGTGGGGTTCCCTTGGCTAAGTTGATTATTGTGTGGGGTTCCCTTTACTAAGTTGATTAGAATGTGGGGTTCGCTTGACTAAATTGATTATTGTGTGGGATTCGCTTGACTAAATAGATTATTGTGTGGGGTTCGCTTGACTAAGTTGATTATGGCGTGGGGTTCGCTTGACTAAGTTGGTTTATGAAAATGTTTTCATTGTTTAATGAAAACATTTTCATGTTCTATTTTCAAAAAATTTGGATAATTATAAATATGACTTCATGTTTATTTTATTAACTTAATTAATTATCAATATTAATTTTTTTATTATTAATTAAAGTTAATTTAATCATAATTGTATAACAAAATCTATATTATTTACTCATTTTTATTTATTTATATCCAACAAATATGGAGTTCACTTTATTAAATTGATTATTGTGTTGGTTTCAAATTATTAAGTTAATTAAAATGTGGGTTTCACTTGTTTAGAATTTGATTAGAATATGAAGCAACTAAGTTAATCAGCAATAAAAAAAAATAAATTAAGCACAACACATATGAAACCCATGTGATTTATTATAATTTTTTGATCGGAAAAAAAAAAAAGAAAACAAATTGAACTTGTGGGTCTCCAATGCTCAACGATGGATCCATCAGTTCATCACTGATGTTGATTATCATTATTAAATTCAATTTCATTCTCAGCCACAACCTCTGGATTCTCAATGTTAACCCTGAATTTCGAGAGCCCCAGATACTCGAACACGATTCTTTGTCCATCGGCCAGTCTGAACTCATCCCGGAATTCCTTCCATCCACCGACGACTGTTCCTCGTCTTCCACCTGGGTTTTCCCGATAATGCATACGGCTCACCCCACCATCCAGCGAATGAACTGTCCATACAGTCCCTAGTTGGTTGTGAAACTTTTTAACAAATTCCATTGGTAGTTCAAAGTGAGCCTGCACATACATACAATTGATCAATTAAACATGATGCAAACAAGAATGACTAGATAAAATGAAGAGGGACACCGTTCACCATCACCTCTGAAGCAAAATTCGTCACAGCTACTCGATAAAGAACAGGCTTACTGAACAAGTCTGCAACCGGGTCCATGTTTATCTGCCGATGGCACCCGCATACAAAAATGAAAGTTTAGATGTCACAGATTAAAAAAAGAGGAATAAGCAAAGTGGAGAAGGAATAATTAGGGAGATACCTCAAACCGTGGAACAGTGGATGAGTTCTGTCTGATGATGGCGCCTCTAATGTTGATGGGTTTGTCTTTCTCCTTAAATAGATGCAGGCTTATCAGTTTGAGAAGATGTAACGCATATGGGAAAAGTTAATACCGTGGGTCACCTTCTGATATTTTCAAGAAACTGATTCAATTCATGCATCTAAATTAAAGCCAAATTCATGGCTCATTCAAAATTATAAACTCGTAAATACAAACATTAATGACACGCCTTGACCAGAAGGGATACGAAGAGTTATGGGAAACGCAGGGTCAGTATGGGTGGGGTTTGGGGTTTGTACGATGCTGGGGTTCACAGTTCTATTATGTGGGGTTCACACTTGGACACTATTAGAATGTTGGGGTTCACACGTGCAGTGAAGGGGTACACTGCCAAGATGGTGGGGTTCACAGGTGCAGTGAAGGGGTACACTGCCAAGATGGTGGGGTTCACAGGTGCAGTCACATGGTTCACATTGCTAAGTGAACCCAACATTGATAAAATGGCTTCCACCCGTCACATGGAGAATTTTAGTATTTTACTATTTGTTTATTTGGTTGAGAGAGCGAAACTAGTACTAACTCAGTCTGAAACAAGTCTGGTCACATGATTTCTTAAAATGGTTATCCTACATACACTTAGTTAAGCATAGATGGGACCAAATCCCCAATTGGGGAAAGCGGGGTTCTAACAATTGTCTGGAGAGCGAAGTGCGGAGTAACTAAATGATGCAAGCGTTGATTAGAAACGAATCAAGCGTTGTTGAATCAAGCGTTGTTGAAGGGACCACAGTGGGGAACGAACCATGCTGTGTCGTCAGAACAATAGAACTGGCAAAGGTAAACACTTCCATTCCCTTCCTTGCATTTATTACATTTCTAATGTCATGTCTTCTCTGTCTTCCTTTTTTTTGTTTCTGAGCTTCGTGTTATTCCCATAACACCACACCTTAATAGCCAAACCCCAAATGTGTAGGAGTACATTCATCCCCAATAATGCGCCAATTCGCTTGAATGTGGTATTCGAATTAGGAGTGATAGACGATTAGGGTTTCCAAATTTTTTAATGTAACTCTATCCACTGTATTTGGTTATTTGGCAGCATATGCAAGGATTGGGGTTAGGGCTTAGGGGGTTCAATATCCAGGTTAGCCTACGGTTATCCTTTCTAAACACTACAAATCAGTGATTCCAATTAAGTTAATAACACATTCTTTCACACATCCGACTTTTAATGTTACCCAGAAATAGCCTGACAAAAATACGAACCCCACAGTATTGGCTGCTGGAGCAGTGTACCCCCTTTTTTTTTTCAGAACTATGATTTCCAATATCGTGTATACTCCAAATAAACCGTACTTGCTTTGGGCAGCGGTTCACACTTATTAGATGAAAGTGTCTTGGTTACAGTGAGAGTAGGGTTTAGTATTCCCTGCCAAAAGCAGGTCTCTACTGCCAACACTCACCCAAAAAGCAGGTATAGTTGGGTTATCCTACACATATCCCTTCTCATGCCATCAGAACCAAAAAAAAACCCTCCTCTTGTTCAATGAGTGAACTCTTGATTTCTCTCATCTTTTGCAAACCATTAATGGCTTCAAACGTGGATGGAAAACCTGCAGCTGCAGCTAGGTTTAACGACTCCATGGTGTCAAAGAGGTAACTGCAACCTGTATTTATTATACTATAATAAATCAAACCCTTATTCTACAATAAATGCATTGTTCCCAGTGGAGTAGGTAGCTGTTGGTGGAATAGGAGTTCCATGGTTATTTAATGATGGAATGATGAGGTTCTGTTAGTTACCTAACTATTATGCTATTCTGTGTGTGTTTAATGTTTATTGTATAGTTTATGATTAAGAATGGTGGACATCATATTGTAGTTGTAACTAGCCCAACCTGTCACATTCAATTAAATGCCTCAAATGCAGTCATGGAATGGTTAATGCATCAAACTATTAGGGGATGATGGAATAGTTGATGACTATCAGTACATGTGAATATTGTATGATGGTGTTCCGATTCTTACCCAACCATTATGGCCATATGAATGTGTATGTATCTGAATATGGTATAAACTGGAATGGTGGACATGATACAAAGAAGCTGTAAGTAGCCAAACCTGTCACATTCAATAAATGCCTCTATTGTAGTGATGGAATAGTTAATGCATCAAATGTTTACGTGTTCATGGATTAGTTAATGATAGTACTATATGTGAATATTTAATGATGGGGTTCTGTTTGTTACCAATCACTTCTATGTGTTGGTGGAATAATTATGACTTAGAAAGGTCGACATCATATAAAGAAGCTGAAACTAGCCAAACTTGTCAAATGATTCTATAAATGCACCAAGTATATTGATGGTATAGTTAATGCGTCAAATGATTGGGTGTTGATTAGAATAGTCAATTATTAGTCTATATGGATATTTATTGATTCGGTTAAGTTTGTTCCCCAACCCTTGACATTCCAGGTAAATGAATGTATTGCAATATGCTGTTTCATGTTCTATGCATGTGGCCTTGATGGAATAGTTAATTATTAGGAATGGTGGACATTATATTAAGAAGCTGCAACTTGCCAAACCTGTCTATTTTACTAAGTGTCTAACAAAATCAGTATTACGTAGGTGTTGATGGCATTTTTAATGGTTGGTCTATATGTTTTGATATTAAGAATGTGTTTGTTACCTTTTCTACTAATGAAATAGTACTTGATTAGTGTCCATGTTTTTACAGTGCACTGCACAACGCAGAGGGTGTTTCCGAAGACATCGGCGAGAGTCAAAGCACCTGCGCCCACCCTAAAGGAGAAGATGTCAGCAATCATGTGCTGTTACAGTTGATAAAGGTAAATGTTTCCAATTAACGTCCACTAATTTTTCTGAATGTTGATGTTACATTCATTCGTTATGGGCTAACATTCGTTTAATATGTTTTAACAGCAATTGGAGTCAAGGCTTGATAAGTCCGAAAAGGAGCGCGAGGAACAAAAAACAAAGCTTAAACTGTACGAGTAGGGCATCACTCCCGCGAATGTTTCCCACCCTCACCCCTCTTCTCACTTCACAAACCCCATAACCCCACCTCTTAAAACCAAAGACTCCCAGACCCACCGGATCAGTTTAGTTGATGAGGCAGCTGACAACTCCAACGAACCTGCAGCATATGGGAATGAACCACTCCCTGGGTCGAAGGAGAGGCCCATACTGGTTGACGACACAGTTGCCTTTTCAGCTTTGTCCGATGAGGTTCCCGTTAACGTCGTTGATCACAACACCAGCAGAATTTGTCGGAGACTGAACTTTGGGAGGTTCAGCAGAACATCAAACTCACAGAAAACCCCATCCACTACCCCTTCTTCCGAAATGGTGAATGCATCCACCGAGCATGATTATTCACCAGTATTGTGATAACCACCTAGTTTCTTCTTCTATGCCTGGCTAATATAGACTACTTATTAGTGTATGTATTGTTTTATATTATCTTGATTGACAATAACATATTGCTCTTTTATTAGCCTGATCTTCGGTACACAATACCCAAAAGACTCTTCAAATCTCATGGAAGTGGACTTTTCACCTCAGCTGGTATCAAAGTGAGACCAGTGAAACGACCGAAGACGGATTTTGTTAATAAATACAGGCAACTGAATGTTTACTCGCATGGTTCTTCGAGTCAGGCCCTTAGTCCCGTTTTGAAGAGCACACCCCCTGAACCATTATCTTCATGCATGCTTCCAAAGGAATTCCCTCACTTGTGGTGTTATTATGTCATTCATATTTGTCTCATTACTGATTTCATGTTTCTGTCTGCAGAAAGCTAAACTGACGTTCCAACTCACTCCAGAGATGAATCTGAGTGAAGAGGATCAAAAACATGTATATTTTGTCTTTGGTGTTGGGCTACCCAAGAGGTAAGACATGTTGGATTGCACTTTATTTGTTTACCCTTACCAATTCCTACACTTACCGATTAACTTTTCTGGTTTGATTGACCAGCGACATTCTGATTGAAAGCGGTGGGATTTCCTTGACACGTGAAGAACTTCAGTGCATGCTGCCTGGCAACGAGATTCCCCAGGAGGTATCTTTAATATACAGTAGTAATGATTTTGTCAAGCTTGTTTCTAACCAATTTGTTATTCTTATAACTGAAATAATTTCCAAAAATCTATCATAACTGCTTTAATTTTTTATACGTAACAGATTATACTCCTGATGTGCTGGCATAACACCGCAAACCAAGTAAAAGAAAGGATGATCCTCACTTGGACTCTCCCTCCGTCCTTCTCCGTAAGTGTACTATTTCACAGGCCTAATGCCTACTCCAATGATACAAATAACATAGCTTAGAGAGTTCAACTTTTCAATTATAGGCCGAGTACCTGGTTCGGCAGGATGTAGCAGAAGCTGTCAATAAGTACCACGAAGATTGGATGCCCGAGACGGATAATCTAGAACATGTAAGTGCACACTTGATTATTGTGTAGGGTGAGTAAATGCATGCGTACTTTACAATCAATTGAAAGCCTTTTGTGTGTTAGTTTCCAAGATGGTGTGTGTTGTACATAAAATACAGGCTGGGCTTAAAAATGGTAACTTGTGTAGGTAATTAGAAGTTTATCTTTATACTATGCAATCCCCGTCATTTTATATTTGGCACATTGTATTTTCAAAATCACTTCTTCTTCGTAAGCTTAAACACATTGACGACTAACTAACCGAATACTTCGTTTATTATAGATCAATATGAAAAACAGCTTTGACTTGAGTACTGTTTGTTGATACACTTACATGGAATTCAATTGTATTATTTACATCTGCATCATCAACAATGCAGATCTACGTACCAGTGTGGGAGGAAAACACACATTGGTATTTGATTGTGTTCTCCTTCGTAGAGAAGAAAGTGTATCATTTGGATACATGCAGGAGCACTGGTATGTTGGAGCATCGACGCTCTAACATATATGTTATGGTATGGATTGAAATTACGCCATTGAATTACTTCATCTTTGTATATTACCACCCGAATGCATTCCCACATGTTAGTGTTTAATATTTGCAGAAGGAGTTCTTCTCCAGGATTATCCAGACGGGAGGTGGTCGGTTGAAGGGTCTCGGCAATGCCAGCACCATCATGGATTGGGAGGTTATCTTAGTGGATGGTATCCCAGAGACCGGGAATAGGTACATCACCGTATATAACGGCCCATCTGAACACGTTCATATTTAGGATTCTTATTATTGTATGTCTGTTTCAGCATGCTGTCTGCAGTCTATTTGCTTGAATGGCTGTCAATGGAGGAGTGCTTTCAATACCCGGTATTTGGTGAGGTATGTAATTCATCCACTCATTCTTGGTATGTCTTATTATTGTTCTTTCTCATATTCGAACTATTGGTTATGTAGCTGGATGAAAACGTGGCAAGGATGTCATGCATGTTGAAGCTTCTCAACTCGCACGTCAATGTTATAAAGAACAGCTTTATGCTTGCCGAGGATGCATTCAGAGGGATCAAGAGTGGTCGCCGAAAACATTAATCCATTCTCATGGGGTTCGTGACTGTGGGGGGTGGGTGGATTTTTTTGGATAAGATTAATCTGGGGTTCGACAACATTAATCTTTATGGGTGCTTGAAGATGTAATTTTTTTTTTGGATAAGATTTCAACTTACAGTGTTCGGTGATTTAAGGTGTTGGATTTTGGTAATGATTAACTTATTTTGATACAGGGCGATCAAAATACATGAACATTCTGATATGTGAGACTCACAACAGTAACCTCCATCCGATGCCCTCTTATCATAACTATTGAACATTATGATAATATGATTGATTTTGGTAACTAATAACTTATTCTGAATATTCTGATGCCCTCTTATCATAATTAATGAACATTATGATGCCCTCTTATCATAATTATTGAACATTTTGATTCCCTCTTATCATAATTATTGAACATTCTGATACCCTATTGGCAGAAGACAATCGCAGTTGAATCAATTTTTTTTTTGTTACAGTAGCAAACCAATTATGGTCTAAGAACTACTGGGTACTGCAAAGAAATCATGTTTGGTCCTATTAAAA
Organism: Crotalaria pallida; assembly: GCA_037953625.1. Classification (NCBI taxonomy): domain Eukaryota; kingdom Viridiplantae; phylum Streptophyta; class Magnoliopsida; order Fabales; family Fabaceae; genus Crotalaria; species Crotalaria pallida. Next base: position 36,072,543 of record CM075653.1, read on the forward strand.
AGAATCATGTCTTGATTTACAATCAACACCTAGACGACAACGATTTAAAATAAAGCGCACGTATCCTTTAATTTTACTTTCATTTTCGGAGATTCAAAATTTTTTATAATACAATATATAGGTGCCCTCAAATTGTGTTATGTTGTTTACTAAGTTCACCAGTTTCATTCTTAGATTATTTCAAAATACTAAGTATCTCATTGTATCTCATTAGTTGAATAGCCAAATGAATCATTTTGTCAAAGAAACAAGGTGAAGAATTCATTTAAAATCTCACAGAATATCACAACAATTTTAATTTGCAATCACTATCCATAATTAGTAACACCCAACTCATAGATTAAAAATAACGAATTCTTACATACATAATCATGTACTAATAATTCATTAAACTGAACAACAACAACAAACTATCATTTCTTGAATTCTTAACATCGAGTCCAGAAGTGAAGTCTACACCCGTAGAAGGTAACCATAGATCCCCCAAAAGCAATTGGGCAACCGTGAATTTAGTAGTCTGATCATCATAAAAATACAACACGCCCATAATTGCATTACAAATCCAAACTTGATTTCAATTCCTTTTCCTTCCCACCACCCGCCCCTTGCCCAACCTGTGATACACAGAGGAAACATGTGAATAAACCCAAATTCGAGCAAAAGTAAAATGGACTATATCCCGACAAAAAAGGTTCAAAATCATATATATATATATATATCGGATATTAGTTAGGGCGAGCACATATTTTTCAGAATAACCTTTAACATAAGTACAATCAAACCTTCACCGAACGTCGAAGTCCTGGTCTCCTATGGCATCATACCCATCCTCACCATCTTCTTCACTCCAACCACCACCTTCACTGTCCTCGTCCTCATATACACCATCGTCGTCATGATCCTCACTCTCCCCACTGTCATTACTGTACATCCCTTCTTCATCACCATCAGCAATATCATAATCATCAACTTCGTCATCAGCCACGCCACCATGATTACAGCTTCTTGCATTGTGACCTTGTTGATGGCATTTAGAACATCGATGTGGAGCACGCTTACGCGAACCAGACGCTTGGCTAGAGACACCACCAGGGGGGAGTCCACCGGCATCATTGTTTCCACCATTGCTCCCATCTCCATCCTCGCTTTCCAGCAATCTCAATTCAGAAAAGATCTTGTTCTTCAATGCATTATAGCTGCTCAAATTTCTTGCACCTAAAACACACCACCTCCTGCAAATGCGTATCAACGAGCAATATCTGCTGATAAATGCTGCCGACCCTCCGTCTCCATTACCAGAGACTCTCACACCCACAAATTCTTTTGCTATCATCGTCCACTGTTCAAGCACCATGCTTTCAGGTATTTCAGTCATGTGCAGTTTAACAAGGACGGCAAAAATATGAACGCATGGTAGACCAAATGATTCCATCCTCTTGCAGCAACAAACAAACTTTGATCCAACAGGACAATACGAGACAGTCCAGCAACCAATCTCCTTAGGGTATTTTACAACCCGAAAGATCACCGTTGTGAGGGTTTCTTTCCAATCACGAACCTTGTACTATGCCGAAATAAACAAGATACCCTGAACTTTCTCAAACACTTCTCTTGTGTAGATTTCAGCAGCAGACTTCTCCAACAGCTTGAAAGGTGTAAGCAAAACTGGGTATGTGCTTAAAGTCTTGAAATCAGCGTCTAGCTCATTATACCTCATTACATCCCAACATCTTTCCATTTGCTCAACGAATTCACAGAGATTGTCCCTGGACCCTACAAACCTCCGCATCTGAGAGTGCAATGCCTCACACCTTGAAGTAGTTCTCAACCCGGCAAAAAATAAACCTCTCATGTATGCTGTTGCCCACATCCTCTTCTTTACATAAGCAGCTTTCACCCAATCATTATCCTCTAGCCCACAAGAATCGCGTAGTACTGACCACCTTGCCTCAAAGACAGGCACATCATAGTCAGTGAACATGCAATCCTTGAATCCTTTCAGGAACTTACGGTTATGGACCCTCTTGGCCGCATTTTTAACCAAATGCCATGCACAAAGCCTATGGTGTGCCTGCGGAAATACTCTCGCAATTGCATTCCGCATTGACAACGCACCATCGGTTATTACACACTTGGGATATTTACCATTCATTGCTTCGAGGAGCTGCTCCAAAAGCCAAACATATGTGCCTTCTGTTTCATCGGACACAAATGCAGTTGCAAACACCACTGTCTGTAGGTGGTGGTTTACCCCAGAGAAAACAACAACAGGGCACTTGTACTTATTCTTTCCATAAGTGGCATCAAATGCCAACACATCACCAAAAACACTGTAATCAAGTCTCGACGTGCTGTCACACCAGAACAAATGAAGCAAGTGTCCATCGCTGTCAACCACGTGCTTCCACACAAATCCAGGGTCCGTGGACACAGACTTCCGCATGTACTTCAACGCTGCATGACCAACACCATCTTTGTTCTCACCGTGCAGGCGGTTGTACAAAGCCTTCTTCTTGAAGCCAACATAAGGATAACCACCTACCCTCTCAGCAAATGATGCATAAATGTGTGGCATCTTTATCCCAACCCTCCTCAATGACCTCACTTCCTCCATGTCTGGCTCCGTGATCTTTGATTGTGAGCGGTGAATGCGGCCGAAACCAGGCAGAAGTTGATGATTGTGTTGATCGTTGAAGTAACAAACAATCCATCTGCCCGTGGTTGATTGCAAGTAAATTCTCATCTCAGCTTTGCAATAACACCGAGTCCCGCCCCTCGGTGCCCTCTTCCGATTCACCATGGTTTCATACTTTTTGTCTCGTGCCCCTTGGTTTGAGCAAACAAGAGATTTTGATACTATTTCACCCTTGCGGTTTCTGGCAGTCAAGTGTTTTCTAACACTGAACCTGTAACCTGGGCATACTGATTGTAGAAATCATAGGCCACATCAATGTTAAGGAAGCTATACTTGATCACATCCTCAAAAACCAATCCCCCGAAGTCAGTGTTGGCAAAATCATCACTGCTATCTATGTGTATCATCTGTTCAGCCTCCACGGATGGCACCGTTGCCTGCACATCAAAAGATTTCAAGTGCTCACAAACATAAATACGTATATTAAGGGTGACTTATATTAACTGGAAAAAAAGATGGACTTATAACAAATATTGCCAATACCGTTCTGCGATTACAAAACCAAACTAATCATAACCAATTTTGAATCAATTTCATTATCACTATCGCTGCACGTGGAACCCCACTAGGGAACTATTTTAAAGCACATGATCCACTGTGTGCATAAATGTGTGCATGGGTAACAAAAGCAGTGAGGGATTAGAAGAAATACAAAAAAACCAGTGAAGCCTAGATCCAGCTCAAGTCTATCAGACAAAACCAGTGAAGGATTACAAGAATTAAAATTGAAAAAATGAACAAATTATTTGTGTTTCTAAAAAGAAATTATTTGAATCAATTTCACTATCACGACAATTAAGTATCATTGCAGGCAAACCAAATGTAAAGTTTACGGTGAGTAAGGTAAAATACTAATTATCCCGTGTTAACTCATATGTTGAACAGACTTAATTCAAGGGACTCCACATGTTTTTGTTTCACTTGAAATTACCCTCTACTGTACAGAATCAATTCAAGGGACTCTACGAAAGTGATAAACATATCATTTAGTATGCATCATTATTAAATTTTGCCAATACCTCCACGTTCTCTGTCTGATGCGAGGCTCCAACATTTGGGTTCATGTCTGGATTCGTGGATACTGTAGAATTAATTTGTAAAACAAAAATTACGAAAATAAAATTTGGCCCGGTTGGGATCAGCAATACAGATGAAGTTGTTACATAATTCATGACATACCTTGATCTTGGGTTGAGGGACTGGGGACTGAGGAAGACATTTTTGGTGGCGGTGTGTTATAGCTTGGGTAGCTAGAGCCGGAGTCGTGGAAGGTTGTGGACCTCTAATTGAGGTTTTGATTTTACTCGATTGAATGCAATGTCCAATGTATGTGACTTGGGAGATCGGAGGTGGCGGCGGCGCCGGCAGCTCTGGAGGGTCGAAGGCTATGGTCGAAGAAATGAAATATGGTAAGGAACCGGAGGCTATGGTTGAAGAAGAAATAGGGTTCATCATGTGGATATGTCACCAAGGAAGAAGGAGAAGGAGAGGACATTTTGGTAAAATTAGTTCATTAGGATGGGAGGTCAGTTTGGTAAAATGACTACATTTTTTATTTTGTTAATATTGCATTACCTGGTAACCTGCACTAACAGGTAAAAGTGTACCGGTACACTCACATGCATTGTATGCATGCCACATAAATTATGCACCGCAGAATTCACCGCTTCAGGCCATGCACGTTTTTTTGCTGGTTTTTTAAGCATTTTGGTTTATTGCTGCAATGGAGCCTTAGTTTTCCTTCCTCTTCTCTGGATATGGACCTCTACTATAATGACATTGACTATTTTACTTCTGAAGGAAGTTTGTTCTTGTATCCTGACACTGTCATGAACAAATGTATGTAATATTTGCAGTGTCTTTACTTTCAATTTTATGTGGCACTCCTGTGTAGCCTAAAGGCATATAAATATATATTGATATTGTTGGAAAATCTCCACGGCTATGTTCTGGGGTGCAGTTTTTATATTGGTTGGGTAAATTTCATTAGATGCCAATTGGTTTTAAGATGATGTCTAATATTGTATCAAAATCTATAGCTAATTTCTATTGTTTGCGAAGCTAGAGGAGCAAATCTTCACCATTTTCATAATTTCCTAAATTTTAGTATTTTGTATTTTATTATATGTATGTCTATACATTATATAGAGTATATTGCAAGTTAGATCCTATAATTTGATGTTTTGACAACCAAATTGGATTTCTTTAAACAGCAAGAGTTTCGAGATATATATATATATATACACATATTTTAAATTGTGGCAAATAAGATTTTTTTTAAGAAAAAGATGCATTTCATTAACATTTCAAAAATCAGCATAAGCTGTTTTCATTACATGAGTAGGAATAATGGTGCACCCAGTTTCTCAAGGAAAAGATAATACATTTCTAACTAATTAAGATATGAGCTATTTTGTAACACACATTTTTTATTCTGATTATTTTGTAAATGCTATCAATAATATGAGTATATTTTATTTTATTTAAATTATTAATACTATATTTTATAAAGTATATTCCACTTAGTTTACTAAAGACATTAATAGCTAAACATATGAGCATCTCATAAATTAAATACTTTCTATTTTACAAGTAAAAATATTGGGAATTTCTAAATGCACCTATGTTTTATTATCAACATCCATTCTTTTATAATTTTTGTTATGAACATCCTAAAATATCCTTTTTCACACACTCAACTTTACTGTTTTTTTCCTCTTTTCACTCTTATTTCACACACACAGCTTTTAAATTCTTTTTTCTTTTCATTTTTATTTCTCACACAAAATAATTTTTACCTTTCATTGTCTTCTTTCTCCATCTTCTCCCCTTTTACTCAATATTTATGGGTTGTTTGGTTGGACGTCCAAGAAAGTGATAGTTGGAGAACTCAGGAATTTGAGATATAGCAAGCATGAATCATGTCACCATAATTAAATAAGTTAATTATCATTGAAAATGGCTTGATCATATGTATATACATGCTACTTGATCAGTTGCTAAATGTGAATGTTTACTTTCTTTGTAATTATTCTTATTTGATTATGTGAACTGTATGGCTTACCCTTATGCCCTTTTAAGGTGATGACTCTCTATCTAGCTTGCATCGAGTTGCCCCCACTCCCTAGTAAAGTGTGGTACTACGAGGATCACCGAGCCACCTTTGAGGGGGAAGTAGAGTTGACACTCTATCACCCGAACCCTCTAGCACGTGTCCGTCCTCGTCGGTTCCGCATCCCTATCATCTATGCCCTGCATGTGCCCCCTTTTTACACATACCATGGACCACCCCCGGCTCGACCAGCTCGACGTTTTCATAGTTTTCGTTTTAGAGCTGCTACCCGATCCCATCCATCTGCTTCCCGAGTTATCCGTGAGGAGACTCCTGTTCCTAGTCCGTCGAGTCCGTTTCATGGGACTCCATCTACTGATCCAGTGCCCAGTGGTCCGACACCGACTCAGTCGGACGACTTCGAGGAGGATCCGGAGGAGGTAGAGAGCGAGAGCGAGAGCGAGTCAGTCGAGCACTCCACTGGTAGTCAGTGGGGAGTTAGGGATCCACCGGGCGATGCATGATATAGGTGACTGGGGTGAGGGACGGTGGAGCAGCTGCTAAAGACCAGGAGGAGGATCATAGCTGTTGGAGGATCATCAGACCATCTCTGGGATTTCTATTTTTGAGATGTATATATTTTGTACATATTTTGGAGAGATTTCGGAGAGTTGGTCTTTCTTTATATTTTAGCTCTATGGACTTGTTTATGGGACTAGTACTTTGACTACACTGGACTTGGTTGATGATGATATACCTTGATCTACTTACTATGTTTATATATGTATATATATATATAATGTTTTGATGTACATCAGATCAAGGGTATTGTTGTGGGGTGTTATCCCACATGTACTGGCAAGCCGATTTGTTGATGTACGACGATGATAGCGGGTTCTCGGTTAAAGAACTCCGCCACCGAGTCGGGATATTTGGGGGTGGTGTGTGTGTCGTGTGTAAAACAACGGGATCAGAACCTAGTTCATACCTTAGCCATTACCTCTTATTTGTAGGGTGAAGGGTGTAACACCCCGATTTAATATCTTGAATTTTTCTTTTTATTTAGTAAAAAATCTGAGAAATTTTTTTTTGTTGGTGACATGGGCATGAAATCAGCTTATGAAACATTTCTTTTTCAAATAAATATCCATCAGTAAATAAATCGTTCATGTCCCACATCACACGTCGAGTTCCAAATCGAGATGTTACTAACACGTGCTTTGAAACCCAACTTATCATAATCACGAATCACCAAGATATTATTTCATACCTTAGGTTTGAAAACATTATTGTCAGCACGGGGTTACATGCTATCCGAGCAAAGTTATCAGAATCTACCTGATCATACAAAAACTAGAGATGGCTAATGACTCTCATTGCTGAAAACTGCCGCCGGCGCCTCCTCTGAAGATAATCCTTTACTCACGTCCCTCCTCGTTTGTAGATCCACCATCTAATTGGTTGACGAAGGACCAATAGAGACATACAACCAAGAGACAAAGAGAGAGTCAGCTTTTCCGAGCGGACAAGCCGACGGTGTGGGATTACAGCAGGCAATATATTAAGATAAAATAATACACAAACACATTGAGTATATACATACACATTTCAATTTATCATTCCAATTATCATTCCCACATTACCATTAACATTGTCATTTCTCTTTTCGATCTCTGTCTCACTCAGTCATCATATTATTTCACAGCCTCAACGTCATCACCAATATCTCTTCCTTAGCATTATTCATAGCATTATCATTCTCAGCGTCAATTCTCATACCATTCTCAGCGTCAATTCTCATACCATTCTCAGCTCATAATTCATAAGTCTCTTCAATGTTCTTTAACTTTTCTTATGAAGTTTTATTAGATCGTATCCATCGATGACAGGGGAATTAGGTAACGTCATCGAGGAGTTGGTTAGCACACTTACATCTCCTCCAATCCTCCCGAACCTAAGCGGAAGCAAACGGGACGTACAGGAACCTTAACCCACGCAGGTCGAACAGCCGAGAAATCACAAGGTATATGTCAAGACCACAAACGTACGGGCCGACCATCATGACAATCAATACTTCAAATTATTCGACTGCCTGCCTCGTTCAGGTTCTCTCTCACCGTTTCGAATTTGATCAAGGGGGCGACAATACTTTTCTAGTTAGCTGTGTAGAACACGCTACGATCCCTTTGTTGGAAACCAACAAGCGGCCTAACAGTTTACTAGAGGGGGGGGTGAATAGTAAATGGAAGCAACGATATTAATTTTTCGGATGTGATTGATATTATCAATTAACACGCTTACTGTTTTTCAACAAAGTTAAGTTTCTGTCCAAAATTTGATAAGCTACTCGATTAGTTCAAGGACTACTCGAGTAGTGCGATCAGTTTCTGGCAGAAAACAGATTTTCAGAGAACTTCTTTCACAGGCAAGAACACCACGAACGGAAGCGAGATAATTGGCTAACTTAAGGTTCAGATGGAGAGATTAAATATGCAGAAATAAATGAAAGCGATAAAAAGAGAACACAGAGAATTTTTATACGGGTTCACTCTCACCCACTTGAGAGCTACGTCTAGTCCCCCCTAAACCTTAGGGATCTTTTTACTCAAAATCAATTAAATTGGTTACAATAGGAGATACAAGCGAACCTCACTCTATAAATCCTATCCCTTTCAAGAGTGTACCAAACTCTTGAGATCTACCCCAAATTTTGTTGATCTCGTTGGTTGAAGAACCTCTTCAACGCTTCCACTAACAGGACTCCTTGAAACCTTCAAGAGTTCCTTCCTTTCTTCAATGGTGAATTCAAATGACAAAGATGCGGCTCCAAAAGATCTCAATTGAAAATGAATATGAAAGTTTGAATACTAATTGAGATTAGGTCTTAGAAAGGGATTAGATGAAATGCAAAAATGTTTTCCGTGCAAAGTCAAGATTGTTCTTGTGAAAATTATTCCGTCTAATGGTTGGAAGAGGTAATCAAATATATAATTAAAATCACAAGAATCAGGGAGGAGCCAAAGCAACATATTAGGAAAGATTCCTCCCATGATTACCTCTTCAACAACCATATTTGGAACTGATTTCCTGATGAAATTGACTCGTGCTAATCTAGTAGTTGAGGCACTACTTGATTAGTTCGAGCAGACAGAGAAGTTGTTGTTTTTCTGTTTGGCAGACTAATCGAGTAGTTGAGGTACTACTCGATTAGTTCGAGCAGACAGAGAAATTACAACTTTTCTGTTTAGCAGGCTACTCGAGTAGTGCACAAGCTACTCGAGTAGTCACTGCTACTTTCTTAAAACAGTTTTTTTTAAAAATAGTTTTCAAATTTGCCACTCCCTTTCTAAGCTTTTTCAACTATTTAACTCAACTAGTATTCATGCTAATGAATTCATTATCGCTTGAGTTAAACCTAAGTCTACCACCCACACTCAAACATAAATATAAAAGATTACAAAGAGCGAGAAATAGAAGACTCTAAGAGGTTTGTTGTTGTTGACTCTTCATGCTATTTGTCTTCATCAAAATAATGCATTCCTTGTTGAATTTACACCCTTGGGTATTAATCCCCAATCACTTATAGACTCGTTCCGCCTAGAAAAGTACTCTAGGTTACTTGACGTTTCACCGTCATCACCCTCCCCTATCACAATCACTCACTCGAGTATCCGCAGATAAACAGGGTATCTTCTTCCCCACTACTTCACACTCAACTCGTCGCGTTATTCAATGTCTTTTATTGTTTTATTAGTATTTTACCAATCCTAGATTCGGCGAGTCACCCTTGTTCATCCCTTCGGTGAACCTCGACCTCTAATCGAATCATTCACATTAAATTTTCCTCAACACTTCACATACTTATTTTCCTTTTTCACATTGTCATCCCAGTTGAGGGCTCGAAACCGTGGCATACAGCTCACACTACCAGCACTTATCCTCATCCTTGAGAGCACATGACATAGGCTGTGCACATCAGGGGGATTTACTTTAACATTTCCGTAATATTCAAAACCACGCGTCATATCCAACAATACTTTCTGTACAATTCCACTTTCCTTTAATCACTTACTCAAACTTTGACCATCACTTTACCACACATACTTTATTTTTTGTCAACTAAAACCACCGATCATTTTCGTCATAATTATGTCTCGCCATAAACAAAATCTTTCATCTTTTATCAACATCATTATCTCATAACACATGCAATATCTTACATAGCATGATTACTCTTGATTTTCAAATAAAATTTCAGCAGGCATATAACATCATATCATACCATTTCATCATTACTATATTGACAACACCAAGTATTCATCATGTAATTTTAAAAAGGGAAGTCTTAGTCCTACGTATGAGTGGTCACACACGCATCCAATTGCCACCACACGACTAACTCACAGACCCCTACGTTCCGGCTTTTGAGATGGCTAGGAACACTTAACACATTACCTACAAACCACGATGTCTTAGGAAAGCTTCTCTCTCACCTCTATTCCAGCAAACACTTGTCTGAATCGTCGCAGGTCCATTCGACTGACAGCGGTTCCAACTCCCGTCTTGCATATTCCTTGCCTTAAACAAGACACACGACATTACAAGTCTATATAACTAATAGTCGCACTTAATATCAATCCATTTTTTCGAAAACTAGTTTTACTTTTTGTCGGGTAATCGTAAAACGTCATTACTTTTCCTAAATCAAGTCCAACTTCTTACCATACTTTAAACACTTCAAAATCATTGTAAATACGTCAATTAAATAAATCAATTAATTGGTTTAGTGGCTGGTCCTTGCTGGACAGCAGCTCCTTGAAGCCCGAAAACACCGAAAAACTTTATTTTGTCAATCCAACCTGTTCTGTCGTAGAATCCTTGGACTTGAACTAACCGGTCAAGTCCCAATTCTTCTACTTGTTGCTGTTAGACGTGAAGGAGGCACCTTGAATACTAAGATACCCACTCTCTTGTCGATTGTTTTGGTGTTGTGTGTGTCAGTGTGAAAAAGATAGATCATACCTTGGTCCCCTGCCTTTATAGGCGTAGTCGTAGGAGTGGGGTGTAAAGCCAGATAATAAGGAATCCGGGATTCCAGCCAACGATTGTCTTTATGGTGACGGTTTCATTTGTTAATGCTCATTATGACGCTTCCTCAACGGATAGCCTCTCAACGGCCAGATGTCCAACGTTACCAGTTGGTAAGCCTCAATCCGGTTTGCCGGTATGCTGGTTTCGTATCGTGTTGGGCCACTATGGGACCTCCTTGCCGAATTGTCGGTATGCTGGTTTCCACCAGATTGAGCCTCTTGGGGCTTCGTGGCTGATTTGTCGGTATACCGGTTTACACCTGGCTGGTCCTCTATGGGTCCTCTTGGCCGAATTGTCGGTATACCGGTTTACATCTGACTGGGCCTCTATGGGTCCTCTTGGCCGAATTGTCGGTATACCGGTTTACACTTGACAGGTCCTCTATGGGTCCTCTTGGCCAAATTGTCGGTATACCGGTTTACACCTGACTGGGCCTCTATGGGTCCTCTTGTCCGAATTGCCGGTATACCGGTTTACACCTGACAGGTCCTCTATGGGTCCTCTTGGCCGAATTACCAGTATACCGGTTTACACCTGACAGGTCCTCTATGGGTCCTCTTGGCCGAATTTCCGGTATATGGGGGTCCAAGAGTCTGGTCCATAACACAACCTTTTCCTAAATCAAGTACTATTGAAAACTCAAGCTTTAACTCATTTGAAAACATTTTTAGGAGGGAAAAACAATTTAAATATGTCCTGGACAGCCATGAAATAAGTCTAAAAATCACTCTTTCGCAAATCCGACAACACCGTAAAATCATACTTTAGTTCATGTAATACTTTACATAAAGTAAACACTTAAAACGAATTATTTTTTAAACATATCTCCAAAGAGGAAATGGGACAATAGCCAACAACTCAAACCATTTTTAATTAAATCAAGAGCAAACCATTCCAAAATCAATTGACCTTAAAAGCTAATCACATAATCAAGCACCACTCTTTGACCACTTAAATAACTTATTTTTCTTTTACTTCTTTTAGTCATGCAAACGAACCATAGAAAGTAAACACATAGCCAACTAAATTAGCATGCTTCATTTAAAACAAATTAGCCTAACCTTCAACCAAACTCTTCAACCGAACACAACTATAAACAATTAACTTACAAGTTCATTTTCACTTAGTTCTAATAGTCTTCAAACAATTATTCATTTAATTACTTCAAAATATCCTAATCATCATACAAGGTCCAATCATCTATAAAAACATGCACATAGGTTTGCACACCTCCAAAAAGTATCAAGTAGAGTCTTAGTTCGAATACGGAGAAAACGAGAAAGGAGAAATCCAAAATTACATCAAATCACATATTTTTAATCCCATAGTTTCCAGAATACTACAACATATGTTCAATTTCAACACATAAAATTTTCAGGTCATTCGGACATTACAAACTTAGGTTTCAAATAAGATTTTGGGTCAAAACCAAAACAGGACTCTTGCTGAACTGAGGCTCAAACGCAGTTATTAAAAATATCAAACCAACTCCGAATTGCATGAAACTTGGTATAGGCCTTCCTTAAATTGTCAGGGTCATCTCATAAAATTTTCAGATTATTTGGAGTTGTCTAGGTTACATTTTTATAATTAAATTCGTCACTAATTCTGAAAAATCTGAACCAATGTATTCACTGTTTTTTAGTTGGAAAAAATATCAAACCAACTCCAAATCTCCTCAAATTTTATAGAGTCACAAGACATGTTCAGAAAACTACCATAAAAATTTCAAGCCATTTACATCTGAGAACTATGTGTAGGTTTCACCCGAAAACTCCATTTTTCCAAAATCGTTTTTACTAGAAGGACTCTTATAAAATTATTAAATCAATTCTAAAAACCTCATAAAAATTCAGAAAGCTCTATATTTCCCTAAGTTAAATAGTGATTAGGTTATGAAAAGCATTGATCTCATACAAAAATCTTTGGTCCGAAACTTTTGCAACTTGAAGCGCAAGTCTTCCTTAAGCAACTTGTCCAAACAAAATCACTTTTAAAATACCAAAATTAGTTCCGACCTACTCAAATTTTCCAGAATACATTTAGGCATCACAAAGGACAACACAGCAAATTTCTAGGTCAATCCAATGACTAGAGCCATGATTCATCAAAATCTCTTATAATCCAAAACAACATTTCCTGAAAATTCAGCGTCAACACATATAAACATATTCTATCCAAATCCTAATCAATTGAATCCTATGCAAATCCAATAATATTTAAACATCATAGTAATATAGGAAAACCCAGCCAAGTCCAGAAAAAAAATACTCAAAGCACCACATATGTCAAAAAGTGTCAAATAACATGCTAAATTGGATACGGAAAAGACACTAAGGACAAAATTTAAAATCACATCAAACAAAGGAATTTCAGATCCAAACTTTTCAAAACACAAAAAAAATATAGCCAAGTTCCTCACATAAATTTTTCAAGTCATTTCAACACTTAGAACATAAATTTTCATTTAGTTTGGTCATGAAAATCCAATCAGACCTGCTGCATTCTATAGGCAAAAGTGCAATTATTTAAAATAGTAAACTAGCTTCAATTGACACAAAATTTTGTACAGAACATATACACATACGTAAGATCATCTCATAAAAATTTCAGATCATTTGGAGTTGCCTAAGTCACACTTTTCCAATTAAAATTCTCTCTAGTTCTGCAAAAACAGAGCAGACCTGCAGACCGTTTTTTGTTTATTTAAAATACAAAATCAACTCCAAATCATCTCAAATTTTTCCGGTAGTCTCCTAACATGTGCAAGGTCTTACCATAAAAATTTCAAGTCTATTAGAGCAGTACAAGTTTGAAAACTCAGTTCACTTTCACTCCGAAAAACCCGTTTTTCTGAAATCGTTTCCTAAAAAGTAATTCTTGTAAAATTAGTAAACAAACTCCATAAATACTATAAAAATTCAGAGGCTCTGAAATCAACTTTATAAAAACAGTGACAAAATTTCAAGACCATCCGACATGTCACATGTGCAAGCATTATTCCTTCAAGCCTCTTGCAACCAAACTCACTAATACTCTATATTTCTCATCAAACAATCAAAATTCATTCCACATGCCAAAACAAGTCCAAATTAAACTAAAATTTGCAGAATGCCTTTAAATAACACAAAGAGCAACATACTAAATTTTTAGAGCAATCAGATTTGGAAAAGTACTTCGTATATCAAAACGTCCTGCAAGCTTAATGACTTAGTTCAAATATTCAGCATATAACCAATTTGTTCTTTCTTACACTACTAATCAAAATCCACATCTATCAAACATCAAAATCATTTCTCTAACTCACTTATACTAAGAACTGAATCATACATAGAGCACCAAGTTGGGAATTTTACAAAACAACTCAATGAATCAACAAGCACGAAAGGATAACCACTAAAACTTGATTTCCTCACATACCTACCAAAACCGAATAAAATCATTACCAAACATACAAGCTCAAATCAATTTTCCAGACATATATATATATATATATATATATATATATATATATATATATATATATATATGCAGCACCATTAAGCATCCACCCAAAATAGAATCAATTCCTTTGTCTATTTTTCTTATAAAAACCGAAACATACATAGAGAAAATAAGCTTGATTTTTGCAAAGCAAATTAACAAATCAACATGCATAAAGGAATAACCACAAAAATCATTTTCATTTCTCCAAGTTCATACATAAACCGAAATGCATCAAAGAAAACAAATTGATTTGTATAAAGTACTCATAAAAACCGAAACAAGCAGTATGAAGTAACCACAAAAATCAAGTTTATTTTTCCCAAACATAAACCGAAACACCTCAAAGGAAATAAAATTATTTGTACCAAATATTTATAAAAACCGAAAATCTCCTCAAACCTCCTTGCATGTCAATTTTTCAAACTAAAGCTTTGATCTCTATTCATGAGCAAAATAAAAATAGAGTGCTTTATTTGAAACTAACATGCAAAGACCCATGCCAACAAATTTCTAAAAGTGCTTAATAAAAACCGAAAATAATCAAAAGACAAAGATTAGGGAGAAGTAAAATTACCCCAAATGAAGTTTGAAGAGACAAAATGAAAATCAAACTTCCTTGCTCTTTCCTCCATACTCACGGGTTCTTCTTGTAATGGGGGTTAGGGTTCTGCTTCTTGGTTTTTTAATGGGGAAAAGCATTTAAATAGAGGTACAAGAGTATATTAAAGCAAGGAAATGGGTTAGAAATTAAACTTACTTTGATTTGAACAGAATTCCATCCCCTCGTCAAATGCTCCCCACGGTTCACTCTCATTCTCTCCCTCTATTTTTCTTAATTTTCTAAGTGTGTGAACAATGGGAGAAGGAGATGTGCTAAGGGTATTTATAGAACTTCGGGGCTTGGGGTTGATTTAATTAAAAATGGGGTCTAAAAACAAATTAGAGATAGGTTTGGGTGATGGAATAAAAGCTGGGCCTCTTATTGGCTGAAAATCCTCTTTAGGATAGGGTCCTTAAATGTGGGTCTTAAATAATATGTTTTAGAGATAAAGTGCATTTTGTAGAATCAAAGAGATTTTGATTATGTCAAATATATATATACGCTCGGCAGAATCAATGATGTTGATAATGTCAAGTAAATTAGAGCTCGGCGTGGGGACAATGTCAAAAGCGTCAGACTCAGTTTCTGCGCATGCATTTCGCCAAAATCAGAAGCTCGGATATCTGCTTTTGGAGTTTCAGCTCGGATTGAGCTTGGCTCTTGATCACGGTCGGAGCTCATCCAAGTTTGATAGCTCAGCTCTTCACTTCAAGACAGTACGCTCGGATATTGATCAGCTCGGCACACGCTCAGAAGGCTCTGAATATTGAACTAAGCCACAATGTAACACCCTTATTTTATATGCTAAAATAGTGAGTAAAATTTTATAATTAAAATAGTGTACTTAAAAATTCCTTTTTTTTTCCAATTCAAGTTTACAAATAAATTTGGGCACCCATTTACAATACAAGTAGCACAAACATAAAGTTTCCTTCTTTCCAGTCTTCCGCTGCGCCACTCTGATCCACAAGCTCCTTAGCAATCACCTAAAATGTTAACCACTAAGGGTGAGACCTTTTCACAACACATTGAATCATAAGATAGTAAAAAGGCACATAATAATAACTCAAGTATCATAATCAAACCAAGCCATGAATAACAAAATGCTTCCCATTAACAAATTATTCAGTAATAACACATTTTTCATTTATTCGGAACATCACCTCAAACCAGAGATCAATGTAACAATTTTACTCATCATAAATGGCACCTCAAAACAGAGGCCCTCATACCTTTCCTTATTTAAATTATGTGTCCCTCAGGTCAGAGGTCAACACTCCAATACTTTATTTCATTCGGTGTCCCTCAGGTCAGAGGTCAACACTCTATCACATTAATTCATTTGGTGTCCCTCAGGTCAGAGGTCAACACCTTAACATTCATTTCATCTTGTGTCCCTCAGGTCAGAGGTCAACACTCCTTTACTTTGATTCATTTTGTGTCCCTCAGGTCAAAGGTCAACACATTAACATTCATTTCATCTTGTGTCCCTCAGGTCAGAGGTCAACAATTCATTACTGTAATTCATTTTGTGTCCCTCAGGTCAGAGGTCAACACATTAACATTCATTTCATATTGTGTCCCTCAGGTCAGAGGTCAACACTCCTTTACCTTATTTCATTTGGTGTCCCTCAGGTCAGAGGTCAACACCCAAACATTTCATTTCAACTTGTGTCCCTCAGGTCAGAGGTCAACACATTCATCACTTTCCATTAATCGTCACCTCAAATCAGAGGCCAACGCACTTATTACATTTATCATTACACATTACCTCAAATCAGAGGCCAAAACATACTTTCATCTCCATACACAAACAACTTAGCACATATATTTACAATTACACTTACACACCTTTCCCATTCATTCTTTATCCATACTCATTTTCTATATCAATTATCAAATCTTTCCATTAATCGTCACCTCAAATCAGAGGCCAACGCATAAATTTCACATTTACACATAATCATCATTGAGATACAAAAATATACCATCCATACGTACTTGTCACATAATTAGCATCACATTTTACTTTTAGTTTACACATAATCCTTTTATTCCCATTTCTACCTTTACCAGTTCATTCCATAACCATAACATCAAAATTTATTCATAAAACATCGTTTACTCATGTAGTGGACATAGCAAACTTTTATCAGACAGCAAACATCATCAATCAATTCGACATACTCAGGTATGCCTCAGAGTGCTTTAATATAAGTCAACTCCCTAGGGTTCTTCACTTCCTACATTACCAACATTCATAAGGGATTTTACCAAAATCAAATCAATTAAATATTTAAATTAAAACAAAGATACATTCAACATCCTTATACCAATTCTATTTTGGTGCTATTTTGCTACCCACAACCCAATTCAACTAATTAACCCAAGTCCTATTATATACCCCAACTATCCCTAACTCAAGGTGTGGAAAAGAGACTCCCCTTACCTGGAAATCCTAGCAATAACAACAGAGCCACGTTTACATCCGCGACTTGCTCCAGGGTCAGGGTCCATAACAACGTGTTGGATCTAAATAGGGACATATGTAAAAACTAATTATAACATTAAAAATATATATAAAATAAACTCATTTTTGTCAAAATAATAAATATATCATTATACAACAAAAATATGTAACTTTTCTCCAAAACATCTCTTTATTTGAAAATATAGAGATAATAAAAATATTGACGGATTGTCGAATAAATTAGGTAGATGTATAGAGGAAGTTGAGAATATTAGTTACCTAAGAAGGATTTGAGATTGGACGGTTAGATCTTGAATTATTAAACCGGGAAGTTGGAAAACCTTAAGATTTTCTTCTTCTCTCTGTCGGCTCTCACTCTCTGTCCGGTTTCTCATTCTCTCTCTCTCGCTACTACTGCTGTTATCTATCTATTTCAATTCTACTGCACCTCCTCTCTTTCTTTATTAATTTTTTTTTTCACGGGTTGGGGTTTGGGCCTTGGGTAGTGTTATGTTAATAATATATATTATTTTATATTTCGTTCTCATTCGTGGGTTAATGTGTGTAGGTATTTTGAATTATAACTAAAAGTTTGACGATCCAAACCATAAAATACATTTAAGTAAAACAATGTTATATTTTTAACTACTCAAAACTAATTAGAAAATAATAAAGTTACCGGTCCCTCCGGATAGTTATTGCTTAAAAAAAATTATCGAAATTCAAAAGTAAATATATTTTCTCAATCTTGATATTAAACTTGATAATATATAATATTTGAAATTCTAAGTAGAAAATTATTATATACAACTTAAACCGGTAATATATTAAACCAGTCCAGAAGCTAAAAATAAAACAGTCTCCGAACACTATGTAAACAGGGACGCTCAAAATATTAAGTTAAACATATTTTTTTAAAGAAACTATTTATAAAAATGCCTCTAAGGCTTGCCACTTGAGCTCCCTGTCAAAATGTTAATTAGACTAAATAAAAGTACTACTTTATTTTTGGAAAACGTATGATATCAAATTTATACTTATTTTGACTAGAAAACATATTTCAAATATAATGATGAAATCAAAATTTTATTCCGAGACTCAAATCTTGAAAATATCATATTAAATCATTTAATTATTTTACTAAAAGTATTAGAAATAACGGGATGTTACACACAACATAAGAAAGATCAATTTAGCTCGGATTGAACACGCACCCTGAGCAAAGAACAAAGCTTGGATCTGTTACTTCAAGTTTCAAGTCTGGTTGCCGAGGTAAGCTCAAGGCTCGGCAACACAAATCTCAGACCAAGCTCGAACAAAGTTCAAGGCTCGGCAACACCAATCTCAGACCAGGCTCGAACGAAGCTCAAGCTCGACTGTCTCTATTCACTCTTCAACAACACATCTTCTTCAACCTTCAGACTCTGCTCAGCTGTGCCGTACCTTTTTATTACCGTTGAGTCTGGGTAGAAAGTCTAGGATTTTAACTCCAACAAAGTAACAAGTTTGAAATTCAAAATGAGTTAAAATCAAAGGTTGGTGAAGGGTCACTATCACCGCTCTGCTGTCAAAATGTAGCCGTTGAAAACCCCATGGCCTTTCCGTACAACCGTGCTTTTCTTATTTCTGGAAAGACAGAGAAATGCCTTTTGCCGTACGGCTCTTTCTCTCTCTCTTTTCTGGAAATCAAGAGATTATAAATAGGGGTGTTTTCAACGGTTACAGAGGACACTTCTTTGAACAACTTTTGTGGCACCTCACTTTCATTACTTTTAAAACAATAGAGCAGAATCAAAAACACACAGAAAAGAAAAAGTGCTTTTGAATTTTCAAGAACTTAGAGATTTAAACTTTCAAATCCTAACTCCAAGTTCAACTTATTTCTTCTCTGTGATTACCCTTCACAAAATCGACTCACTCTTGAACTTCATACTTTCATACTCATTCGAAGAGTGTTTC
Organism: Crotalaria pallida; assembly: GCA_037953625.1. Lineage (NCBI taxonomy): Eukaryota > Viridiplantae > Streptophyta > Magnoliopsida > Fabales > Fabaceae > Crotalaria > Crotalaria pallida. Next base: position 36,091,897 of record CM075653.1, read on the forward strand.
GAATTGGAGCCATTCTCCTTCGTTAATCTTGTTCGTTGTAATCGCTGGAGTGAAAAGCTGGTCTCTGATCGAGAAAGCTTTTTGGTGTTGAAAAGGTTCCAATGAGGTTCTTTGGTCATCGATTTGTCGTGGGTAGTTTGTCACGAGTTTGGTATACTCGATTGACTGGATAGGTCTAGAGGGGTAGTCTCTTGTAAATCCTTTTGTAACCCAGAAAATCGATTTTTAGTGAAAGCTCTCTAAAAGGTTTTTAGAGGGGACTGGACTAGCTCTCAGGGTGAGAGTGAACCAGGATAAATTTGTGGTGTCAAGTTTTATTTCTTTACTGCTTTCTTATTGCTCGGCTTACTCGACTGGTTATTCGTTGGCTTATGCATCAAGCTTTTAATTTACTTTGTGATAGCTCGGTTTTAAGTGTTGTTCAGAAAGCTTGGCTTTGAAGCATCTATGTTAACTGATTAACTAGTTTATTCATCTGGTAAATAACTTAACATTGTTTGCTCGACAGCTCGGCCTTGAACATTAATATTTAAGAAAACCAACTCTCATTGTGAGGCAGCTCGGTTAATCAATTAACCATTCTATTTATCTATTTGGTTAATCAATTAACCGTGTCTAGTCGGATAGAGCTGGAATCGTATTTAAAACCGTGAACAACATTCAAACTATTTTCAAGAAATCGAAAAATTCCCATATCACGTTCAATCTCCTATTCACCCCCCCTCTACTCGATTGTTAGGCCGCTTGTTGGTTTCCAACAAGTGGTATCAGAGCACGGTCGAAAGATCGAGTGTAAAAACTTTTTCGAAAAGATCCTTGAGAAAACCGAATGGCTACTAACAATCCCTTCAGAGGTGAAAGCTCTTCCATAAACAGACCACCACTATTCAATGGTGAGGGTTATTCTTATTGGAAAGCTCGAATGAAAATTTTCATTGAAGCTATAGATATGGAAATTTGGAAATCTATTGAAAACGGGCCATTTGTCCCTAAAAGAAAAATTAATGAAGAAGTTGTAGAAATCCCATGGGAAAGCTGGGATGATGATGATAAAAGGAAAGTATCCTTCGATTTAAAAGCCAAAAATATCATCACCTCAGCTTTGTCCTATGATGAATTTTTTAGAGTGTCAAGTTGCAAATCTGCAAAAGAAATGTGGGACATTCTTCAACTTACTCATGAAGGGACAAGTGAAGTAAGACGAGCTAGATTAAATACTCTGATGCATGAATATGAGCTATTCCGAATGCTGCCAAATGAAAATATAAATAATTTGCAGAAACGGTTTACTCATATCATAAACCATCTTAATGCTCTCGGCAAAACTTTTCAAAATGTCGAGATAACTAACAAAGTGCTTAGATGTCTTAGCAGAGAATGGCAGCCAAAAGTCACTGCCATCATGGAAGCTAAGGACTTGGACACAATGAGCATAGCCACTTTGTTCGGCAAGCTACAAGAGCATGAGATGGAGCTCGGCTGTAACATCCTCAATTTAAAATACTTCATATAGTATGAATTATGCAAGATGTTGTATTAGCTTGTGAAGAATTTATGAGAAATTAGACAACTAATATCTAGGATTTAGCATAGAAATCATGGCCAAATGGGTATAGGATGTAAGAAAGAGGTTTGAGAGTTAGAAACTCTGAAAAGATGAAAAAGCAGCAAAATAATCGATTACTGGTGCGAGTTAATCGATTACAAGCTCTCAGCCAACAATGCACAAAAATGTTGCATTGAAGGGTAATCGATTACTCCTGGACAAGTAATCGATTACTGAGCCTCTGCTGAAAATTAAATACCAAATTTGTTGCATCAAGTTGTAATCGATTATTTTATGGCCATTAATCGATTACAGGGCCTCAGGTTGGAAGTCACAAAAATGTTGCATTGAAGCGCTAATCGATTACCTGGCTAGGGTAATCGATTACTTTGTGGGTCTGTACAAAAAAAAAAAGAATAAAAGGGGGTACGTGTGGCTCCCCAACCACACAAAGGGAATCTTCCCTTTTCTCTTTAATTTGGGACCACATATCTTCCTCCTTCATAAAACAAAACTCACTCCACTCCCATTCATTTTCATTCTTCACTCTCATCCTCTCTCTCTCTCTCTCTTCATTCACTCCCTCCCCCACGAGTTCCACTTCCTTCCTCCAAGGTCCAAGTTTATTTCTTCTTCCTTTGCAAGCTCCTCAAGCCATAAGCAAGCTTCATAGGTAAAGCTTACTTCTTCTTTCTCTCTCTATGTGTTTCATACGAATTTTCTCTCCCTTTTTCCTCTCATAAATTCGAACCCCACTCCTTTGGGTTTCCATGTTCTTATGTTCTTTCTTTGTTTCATGGCTTAAGGGAGATCAAGTTCTCATTTTCCTCCAATCACCTCTCTTGGGAGCTCTTTGTGGGGCATAAAGGATCTTGGGTTAAGGCTAGCTTTTGGGTTAAGGTTCATCCCACTCTCCCCTTGACTTAAGGTAAGGGAGTGGATATAGTGAGCATTGGTTTGTTCTAGGGAATAGGTTCAAATTAGTTCATAAGAGCTTGCTAGGATTTACATGTTATTTTGGTGTTATTAAATCCCTAGGATTATGAAGGAATAGAGTAGTTTGATTTAATTAAAGAAATAAAAAGTAAACTTTGAGAATGCATAGAAATTGGTATGTATTAATGCTAAATGCTCTATATATTAAATGTTGATTGAATTGGTGAATATCTGTTAATGTGAGCAATTGATCTAATTTGTGAGTTATTTGGAATATATGTGGATGTTACTTTTATGTGATAATGCAAGTAATGTTGCCAATGATTCTAAGAGTGATAATTGTTTTGAATATAAATAAATGGAATTATAAAAATGATTGAAGTTGCAGCTATGATTGATCCTTGTGATACACCGACCCATTAGGTGCCCTGTTAGGTGACAAGTTACCCATTAGGCACAAGTTACCCAATCCAGGTGCAAGTTACCTATTAGGTCCCGTAAATGCCCGTTAGGCGGGGGTATCCAATGGATCAATCATGCTGCACAATAATAAAAGTTTTGAAAAAAGAAAATGTGAATGTGATGGTAAAAGAGTTGAGATGTTGTTTTTAGTCCTAATGGGTGTCAACCGTGGCCTAATAGGTGGAAAGTTACCTGGATTGGGTGAAAGTCCTAGTGGGTGTGAAATGCCTAACAGGTGCGCTAATCCCTACTGGTAAAGAAAAGATAAAATGATTTAAAAGATGATGAGATGTGTGTGTGTTGTCCTCTGACCATGAGGAGACATACGATGGTATTTGGGAATGTTAGCCTCTGATTATGAGGTGACATACAGTGTATGATTTTCGAAAAAGGGTACGACTTATGGTTATGAGTTGAAAACTGATAATATGAGAAATTGAAGGTAATGAAAATGGAAATACAAAGAAGAAAGGTGAAACAGAATGATAAGTAATGAGAAATATAAATGAAATCTGAAAAGGATTGCCAAATTGTGAACGCATGATATTTGCCTGTGGATAAATTGTGCTATATGATTTAATTGATAATTGTGTCTGGCTTAGTGGGTAATTATGTCTAATGAGAAACTACTTTCCTATTTCATGTGCAATGCTCACTCCCTTACTATTCTTTACAGGTACAGAGATTGAAATTGCACAGCCCCCGGCCGAGCAGGTGCACTCTCCCTCCCAGGGAGAGTAGGGTTATGGGGATTAGATACTTTTATTTTTGACCTAAGCCTCTGAGTTATTGGAGGTGTATGAGCTGTATACGTTTTTTTTGAGTGAGGCTTAGGATAGTTTCTTTTGGGCACGGTTTATGATTCATTTTTGGGCATAGTTGTTGATATGGCCTCTTGATTTACATACTTAGCATTTTTGTTGGCACTCTGACAAACTGATGCTGATGTTTTACACTTGAGCCCATGGGGCAACTATGTGATACATATATATTTATATTTGAGCCCTGCTGGCTCCTGTTGATATTATTTAAATGTGTTTATCAGGTTGAAGATTTAGAAAAGTCCGAAAAACAAACGAAACTCCGTCCGTTTGACGGTTGATTTTCATAATTTAAAAAAGGAATTTTTAAGCTCACATTTTAATATAAGGGGAATTAAGGGTAATTAATCATAGGGTGTTATATCGGCCGACTGACCATGCATGAAGAGTCAGACAAGAAGAAGAAGGGAATTTCCCTCAAAGCTTCTATTAAGGCAACCAAAGAATCCTCTGAGGACGAGTCCAGCTCGGACATGGATGAGGAAGACTTTGGTCTCATGGTCAGGAAGTTCAGCAAATTTTTCAAAGGCAAAAAGAACTTCAGAAACCGAGCAAGAGATGCCAAGAACACTCACCACAAAGGTTCAAGTTCAAAAGACCGAGTTAGATGTCATGAATGTGGTGAAGCTGGTCACATCAGAGCATACTGTCCAAGAGTGCAAAAGCAAGGTGGTGAAGAAATAAAGAAGAACAAAGACCACAAGAAGAAGAGAGCTTACATAGTATGGGATGCACCCAACAACGACAACAGCTCAAGCTCCAGCTCTTCCGATGAAGAAGAGAAAGCAATTTTGTGCTTAATGGGAAGGGAAACTGTGTTTAGAAGCCCAAGCCAAACTTTTTCTGAGCAAGATCTTCCTGTATATGACTCGTGCTCGGAGTGTGAAGATGATGAACCATGCTCGGTTCTCAGATTTGCCGATCAAGAAATCTCATCGAGCTCGGCACCAGATGCATCAGAACACAGATCTATCAAATGTTTAATGGGCAAACATAGCGAGGAAACCTCAACTAGCCGAACAGTATCCAAACATATAAGCACTGAGGTAACCTCTACTTCTGATTCTGACTCTGAATCTGAATTTAATGACACTGATGAATTGTATTCTGCGTATCTTGAAATGCAAACCGAATTCAAGAAACTTGCTAAAAATTTCATTAAGATGAAACAAAATCTTTCAAACTATAAAGAGCAAGTTCTTGAATTGGAAAAATCAATTGAAACTCTGAAAAGCAGAAACAAGTCATTAGAAAACACTATCACTCAACTGAAAAATGAAAATCTTGACTGCTGCACTAGATATGAAAAAGAAATTTCTGAGCTAAAATTTAAAAGTGCAACTGTCAACAAGAGTGATGGCTTGTTTGATCGGCTTTTAGCCGAACAAAGAAACTGTTCAAACAAAACTGGACTTGGATACATTAAGACCAAGAAGACAGTAAGGAACCTCGGCAAGGTCTCAAACTTTAACAATTTGAAAAAGCCGAGCTGCTCCTACTGTAGTCTTCATGGTCATACACCCAATGAATGCAAAATCCGACGTTATGGTGTAGCCAAGGGCAATTTTGTTTGGGTAGTTAAAAGGAAAGATCCAACTGCTAACCCCCAGGGACCCAAGATAACGTGGGTACCCGAATCAAAGAAGTAATATTTTTGTGATGCAGGTGTGCTTCCAAGCAAAGGAGAGCATATGGTACCTAGATAGTGGCTGCTCGAAGCACATGACGGGGGACAAAAATCTAGTCACTGAACTTTCACATTCAGATAAGGGCTACGTCACTTATGGTGATAACAACCGAGGTAAAATATTGGGTGAAGGTAAAGTCAGTAATTCTGCCAACATGGTTATTAATAATGTTTTACTTGTAAAAGGGCTAGAACATAATCTTTTAAGCATAAGTCAACTCTGTGATATTGGTAACCATGTTGTTTTTACCTCTACCCATTGCATTATTAAAAGTGACGAGGACAACTCTGTCAAATTTGTTGGAAAACAATATAACAACACTTACTTGGTTGATTTGAATGAAATCACCTCTTTGATAACCACTTGCATGGTTAGCAAAGAAAGTGATACATGGTTATGGCATAGAAGGACAGCTCATATACATGTAAATCAGTTAAAGAAACTACAATCAAAAGACTTAGTGATTGGTTTACCAAAGCTGAATTTTAATATTGAGGGGGTTTGCTCGTCTTGCAAGAAGTGAAAACCAACCAAAAAGAAAAATGATTTTTCATCTAAGTTGATGGTCTCAACAACTCGACCCTTGGAAATGTTACACATGGATTTGTTTGGACCATCACAAGTAAAAAGCTTTGGTGGCAATCTCTATGCTTTAGTAATTGTAGATGAATTTTCCAGATTTACATGGACTTTATTTTTAAAATCAAAAAGTGACACTTTTGAAAATTTCAAAGAGCTTGTCAAGCAACTCCAGAACCGAGCTAACCAAAAAGTAGTTGTAATCCGAACAGACCATGGTGGTGAGTTCGAGAACTACAAATTTGACAAGTTTTGTTCCAAGCTCGGCATAGAACATCAGTTTTCTGCTCCTCGGACTCCCGAACAAAACGGAGTTGTGGAACGGAAAAATCGAGTTCTTGAAGAGCTAGCCCGAACCATGCTTAATGAATACAATTTGCCACATTATTTCTGGGCCGATGCGGTAAACACAGCTTGCTATGTAATGAACCGCATCCTCATCAGACCAATTTTAAAGAAAACTCCATATGAACTTTACAAGGGTGGAAAACCAAAAATTTCTCATCTCCATGCATTTGGTTGCAAAGTCTTCATTTTAAATAATGGAAAAGAGCATCTCGGCAAATTTGATTCTAAAGCCGATGAAGGAATATTTTTGGGTTATTCTACTCATAGTAAAGCATTTAGAGTTTTTAACAAAAGGACCTCCACTGTGGAAGAGTCCGTACATGTGGTATTTGATGAGTCTCCTCGGAGAGACAATGTTAGTTGTGCAGATAGAGAGGATCAAACTATGGCAGAACACGATCCTAGCACAAAAACTGAAAGAGCTCAAAAGGCACTACTACAGAATTGCAAAAAAGTTCCCAGATATTAATCCCGGTTCCGTTTCGGAACTGGGATTAATAGACAAATCATAGTTAAAAAATACCATGAATTTATTGATCCCGGTTATAAAAAACACGGAACCGGGATCAATATTATAACATAAATAATTTTTTATTTTTTTAAAAATTAAAAATCACAAAACTTTATTTATCCCATTGTTTTACTTCAACTGGGATGAATAATTAAAAACCGGAACCGGGATCAATATTGTAAAATAAATATTTTTTCTATTCATCTCCTTCACACCCAGCCAGCGTTCTTCGATCGTCCCTCCGTTCCCCAAACCCAGTGCGACTCTCCAGTTCTTCCCTTCCCTCCGCCGTCGTCTTTCCTCCGTTCTTCCCTTCCCTACGTCGTCGTCTTCCCTTCCCTCCGCCGTCGTCTTCCTTTCGTTCTTCTTCTTCGTTTCACAACCGTCTCCTCTCCGCCGCAATTCGCTTCGCTTCGACGACGTCTTCTCCACCGAAGTTCACTTCGACCTCAATCGCAGAAGAAGAAGCAGCAGCCGCACACTCAGCATACACTCAGTAACCATTTTAGGGTTTTTAGCTTTCTCCCTTTGCTCATTTTTTATGATTTCTGCTATGTACTATTGTTTACTGTTCGATGTGCTTTTTTTTTGCAACCGTTTTATTTTATTTTTCTTTTTTGTAATTTTGTGCTTTTGGATCCTTGATTCATTTTTAAATCCGTAGAAACTATAGATCTGAAATCGGTGTTGTTGTGGTGTGTCCTGATCTAGAATTTCTTCATTAAAGCTTTATTTGTTTTACGTTCCCTTTTCATTGTGTAATTGAATGGATCTTTTTTTTTGTTTATGCCACTGGTCTATGCATTTCTTGCTTTTTTTTTTGCTTTAAATGGTTTATTGTTTATATATGTTCCTAGTTATTTGAAATAAAATTAATATTTACCGATCTAAGTCTGCAATTCAGTTTTCAAGATATTTGTTTGCCTAAACTGTATTCATTTACAACTTTGTTCAGATGATGTGATGTTTGTTGGAATACAAGCGGTATAGTATGAACACGTAAGAACACCTAGAAGGGGGGGTTGAATAGGTGTTTAAACAACCTTGAACAATTTTCGCAAATCACAAATAAAACATAGTTAAAACAGAATTTCTTTAACCAATGTATCAGTGACTAACCGGTTACTAAGCTTACTAACCGGTTAGTGTCTGAACCAGTTTTGAATGAAATTGAAAAATCAATCAAGAACTCAGAGTAAAACGCAGAAATACTTCAACCCAAGAATTAAAACAATTAAACAGATGTTTTAAAATGATTTTCCCCAAATTAATTTGTACAATTACTAACTAATTGATTCAATTAATTTGAAAATCCCTTTTCTAGGTTTTTATGCAAGAACAATGAATAATGCAGAAATTAAAGAGATTAGGGAAGAGATACTGCACAAGAGATTTATCCTGGTTCACTCTCACCCACTTGAGAGCTACATCCAGTCCCCTCTTCAACAAAGAGAGATTTCTTCACTAGAATTAAAGATCCTTGATTACAAGCTAAGCCTCTCAAGATTCCTCACTTGATAGCTACCAAGAGATACCTCACTCTTGTTATGCAACCTTCCTTGATCTTCTAATTCTACCCTCTTGCTATGTGAATCTCTATCCACTTAGACTTCTTCAATTTCTTGATTATTCCTCAACCAAGAAACCTTCACTTTGCTTGAATACACCTTAATCAAGACTTCCTTTGCTTGATTGTTCTTCAATCAAGACTTCCTTGATCTTCAATTTGTTGTAGACTATTTTGCCTTGAATGCAATGATTACAACACCATAGAATTACAGAAAATCAGAACCTAATGAATCTCAATCAAATAACAATGAACAAGTTGATTATGAGATTCTTGTGTTTGTGGAAAAGATGATAACAAGATGTGAAAGAAAGCTTTTGATCTTTTCAATCTAAGAGAGAGTGTGTGGCTTGTTTCTCTGGATATAAAACGTATTTGAATGATTCTGTATTTTCATTAAGGTGTAAGAATGGTTTATATAGATACCCATAAAGAATGAAAACATAAAACTGAATTTTTAACAAACTTAACAGTCACTAACCGGTTACTGGGTATGACTAACCGGTTAGTCACTGTAACTTTTGTTTATTAATTTAGCAAAAAATATTTTCAAAACTTTAACTATTAAAACCAATTCTTTCCAACCTTAATTAAAATATTTAGCCACATATTGATGCATTCTAAAAAATAGTTAAAAAACATTTTGAAATATATGCATCAACATATTTTAATTAATTGGTTTTATGAAACTCAAAATTAATTTGATCAAAATTAATTAATTGAGATTCACTACCCAAAACTAACTCTACCCAAGAACCTAAGGACTCAAAGCAAAATATAAAATAACTCTATGAAACTTTGATTCCTTGCTTGCTTGTCTAGAGATTAGTTGATTCTCTCTTCTTGTAAAATTTGCTTTCTTCTTCTCTTTATCTTTTCTTTGTAACATTTATAGCTCTTGAACTTTGTTGCTTTTGTTCTTTGGGAGACTTGCTTTCACTTGATTTCATCACAATGTTTAGTCTTGCTTTCACTTAATTTCATCACAATGTTTTCCTCATCAAAACATAGCTTCATACACATGGATTCTTCAATCTCCCCCTTTTTGATGATGACAAACATTGTTTTGAATTGTTGTTGATTGTTGATCATTAGCTTTCCTTGCTTTAAACTTCATAGAGTGCACAAACAATGCTCCCCCTCAACATAAGTCTCTTGAAAATATGTTGAAGATATCAACAACTCTTCTCCCCCTGCATAAAAGAACAAAACAACACCTTTCTCCCCCTTTTGGCATGATCAAAAAGCATATATGAAGTATAAAATATTGCCAAAAGTGAAAGAAAACAGATTAATAAAAGAAATCTGCTAACTGTCAGTTACTAACCGGTTACAAAGGCTACTAACCGGTTAGCCTCTGCAGTTCAGAACACTGCAAAAATCAGAATTAAAATCCTGACTTTGAGACTTCAAAACTAGTATCCAATGCATTTAAAAATAAGTTTTCAGAGAGTAAATATAATGTATACATGGAATACTTCAAAGTCATAGAAAATTTACAGTCAATTACACACTATATGAATTATAAAACTGTGTTAAAAATCAGTTGTGAAAAGCTGTAAATTGCAGTGATTATATGCATGTATATCAATGTATTATATCTAAAACCTCATGAGAGCATACCACACATGTCCAAATTAGTAATCAAATAGTAATTCACCATGTGCAGATTAAATAACCAACATAATGGTCAAAAAAATACACTGAAAAACACACTATTTTGCTGTCAGGCTGTCACACTAACCGGTTACACGGGGTACTAACCGGTTAGTACCTGTCAGATACCAGAAAAACATGGAAGAATTGATATGACCACTTTGTAAATTCCAAAACTTATCAAATCAAGGCCAATACCAAACATGCAGGTTACATACATACATTTGGACCATAATAAAGTAGAACAACATGAATTTAAGGATCCAACTCATTATGTATGAGTCACAAAAGTGTATCAAAGAACCATATCCAAATCTGAAATTTCACACTCTATGTAATATGGCAGAAATCATTATTACTTTTCAGCACAATAAAAGGTATATACTTGACCAAAATAAAATGAACCATAAATGAAACATAATTTGAAATTAACATTAACATAGATTCATTCATAAAGATTCATTACATAACCATAAAGTAACTAGTCAAAGTACATAACCATAAATCCAAAACAAGCTGAAAAGACATGAAAGACCAAATTACATCCAAAAACCACCAAAATACATTTATAAAACCAGACTTAAAACAGGATACTAATGCAATCCTAAAGGTCACTAGTCTTCACTTGGAGGAGGTGCTTGAGGTGCGGAAGATGATCCAAAAGTCCTCATCAAAAACATGAGACGTTCCAAGTCTCTCTCATAAGTTGCTTGGAATCCATCCATCCGACTATTGATCCGATCAAAACCGGAATCAATCCGTGCATTGAGACGCTCCTCCATGGCTGCAAAATCAAACAAGCCTAATGCATAACCTGAACCACCAACATCATGAGTAGTTCTAGGTTGAGAACTAGCAACCGGAACTGAACCAGCATTTTCTTCGTTATCACCTTCATCCATCTCAGCAGCATTATCATCACCTCCATCCTCATTCTCATCCTCATCCTCATCACTGTCATCGCTGCTCACCATATGAACATCGTGAGCAGCATCCTCATTCTCTTTTTGTTGCCTTTCTTCTTCATCCAATTGAGCATTCAACAATGCAATATCATCGCTCCACTTCCAACGGTTATCCAACCTCTTGTGTTGCTGAATACCAGCAGAATGAAGAATTCTAGGCCCAATGCAGTGAAGAGTAGGAGCAAACTCAAGGAACTCCTCAGCGGCTGAAATAGTTATATTCTTCCTTTCGATGAGCTTGCTAACAAACATTGCATAGGGAAGACTACCACATGTTGACTTGGCTGCATCTTTCATAAAAGAAAGCATAACCCTTACCCAATTCACTTGAATCATTTCCTTAATAGCATAAAAATACCTCAGATCAGTTTCAAAAAGTTGGGTATGGTTGGTAGATGTCCTAGGGGTGAGAATATATGTCATAACATACACAATCAACCTATCACCTACTGTCATATTTCCTACAGCCTTTCTATCCCCTGCAGAGTACAAGTCAGCAGTCCTAAGGCTATCACGGTACACGTCTTCCGGGTTACACTGTGCTATCCTATCATCATAATCATCTCCCCAGAAGGTACCTATAGCCCTAATTCCAGCAACACTAAGAAAATCCTCTTCATTCACATTGAATACAACTCCATTAACTTTGGTATGATAGACATCATTCCTAAGAGTAAGATTAGAGTAGAACTCTCTTATTAACCTAGGGTAAATATTGCAATTCAGTTCTAGAAACCTTCTAAGACCCTGAAAGTTTAGGAGCCTATGGAAATCAAAAAGATTTGCAGAACACCAGTCAAAATCCATCCACCTAATTACTCCAAACTTTCTAGTAGAGAAACCATCAAACCTTTGGTTACAGTTGGAATCATCAAAGAAATCGTCTCTGTTCCTCCTTGAAGGCCTTGTGGCTGTGCTCTTTACCCTTGCTCTCTTTGAGGAAGACATGATTGAAGATAGAGAGTAGTTCGGTCTAGGGTTTGGGAAAGAGGGAAAAACGAATTTTGGGCACAAATAAGATAATGGGTGAAGAAAACGTGTATGAAGATGGTGAAATATGATGAAACAATGAAGAAATAGGATTGATTTGATGATGGAAAGAAGAAATCGTGTGCTAGGGTTTTGGAAAGGGGAAAACGAGTTTGAGTGAAAGAGAAGAATGAGTGAAAACTGTTTTGAAAAGCCTTTTAATTTTTCTGAACTGTTACGTGCTAACCGGTTAGTAAGTTCACTAACCGGTTAATCACTGTAACCAGTCAGTAAAAATTGCAGAATTTTGATAAAAACAATTTTTCACACAAATATCACATATTTAAACATTGAAAAAGCTTTATCAAAATTAATAAAAGTTTTCCATAACTCATAAACTCAATATTCACATAAACTCACACAATGTCATATAAGTTTGCATACATATACAATAAAAAGAGCAAAACTCATAATAACACATATTTTCCCATTAAACCAAACAAATTCAATATGCATCAACTAGCACATCAAATCAAATATATTTCAATCCATCTATTCAATCTCAGCAACATTTGTAAAATGAACAAGTGCACACAAATTGATAAAATAGCATTCACCATGAAAGAGATAAATTCTATAATATTATCATGGTTGAAGGACTTGAGAAATTTTGAAATTATGAATTCATACCAATTTATCTGCATTGAAGGTACTGAAATATTTCCAAGTCATAGCACATTCCCTTCAAGCATACCTACAAAATGACTCAAGCCTTGGTTTTTGGTACCCAAATGGTTTTGGGTCCATTGTTGTTAGATAAAGGACTTTGACCTTTCTTAACCCACTCATACAATCCATTTGGTACTCCAAACCTTTTTATTTCACAAATATTATTTGTATGTCCATGTTTTCCACAATAAAAACAAGTTGGCTTTATGGAAAAATCAATTTTAGAAAAAGAGCCAACAACTTTGAAATTTCTTTTCTTTCCATGGACATAGCCTAATCCGGATCTATTCGAAAAATTCCTTTGACTAGAAAGTAAATTGTTTAAATGCTTATCTCCTCTTGTGAATGATGCAAGTCTATTTTTCAAAATGTCATTTTCATTTTCAAGCATTTTGCATTTCTCACAAGTTGGGACAGCATTAGTACAATTTTCACAATCATGAATAATAGGGGAATTTTTAAGATTCAAAGATTCATTTTGAAGCTTCAACTCATTTATATAATTTTCCATTTCAACAATCTTTTGTTGATGCTTCAAAATAACCTTTTTCTGTTTTTCATGAACTTTGACAAGTCTTTCAAATTCAATATGCATTTCTTCATATGTATTGTACAAAGTATCATAGGATGGTAAATTTGAATTAGAAGAAGAACAAGAGGATACCTCATTTTCACTATCACTATCAAGTAAGATGGTTTTGTCACTTTGAGAAGCCTCTTCATCGAGCAATGCAATGAAACATGAATTTGAGAATCCATCTTCTTCCGAAATACCTTGCACAACTTCATTCACTTTTGAATTGAATTCTTGGTTATTCTTCTTGTCATCTTCAAGTTTCTTCAAGTATTGAGGACATTCAAATTTGATGTGTCCCACTTTTCTACATTCATGACACTTGAGCTTTTCCTTTGAAATCTTCCTAGTCTTATTGTCTTGGTTGAAACTTGTAACATCTTGCTTGCTGAAATTTCTTCTTTTTTGACTTGTGTTGATGTGAGACACTTGATTCTTCTCTTCTTTCTTGAACAAGCAAAATTCCTTCACTTTTCAAAAACTCCAAGAATTTACTCATTAGCAATTTCATAGTCTTATCATCAACATTTAAAATATTCAGATTATTTAACATGTTCATGCTATCCATTGTAAACCAAAAGGATCTTTTCCGGTAAAAGCGTTTAAGCTTTGATCTTAACCGACCAAAGCTCTGATACCACTTGTTGGAATACAAGCGGTATAGTATGAACACGTAAGAACACCTAGAAGGGGGGGTTGAATAGGTGTTTAAACAACCTTGAACAATTTTCGCAAATCACAAATAAAACATAGTTAAAACAGAATTTCTTTAACCAATGTATCAGTGACTAACCGGTTACTAAGCTTACTAACCGGTTAGTGTCTGAACCAGTTTTGAATGAAATTGAAAAATCAATCAAGAACTCAGAGTAAAACGCAGAAATACTTCAACCCAAGAATTAAAACAATTAAACAGATGTTTTAAAATGATTTTCCCCAAATTAATTTGTACAATTACTAACTAATTGATTCAATTAATTTGAAAATCCCTTTTCTAGGTTTTTATGCAAGAACAATGAATAATGCAGAAATTAAAGAGATTAGGGAAGAGATACTGCACAAGAGATTTATCCTGGTTCACTCTCACCCACTTGAGAGCTACATCCAGTCCCCTCTTCAACAAAGAGAGATTTCTTCACTAGAATTAAAGATCCTTGATTACAAGCTAAGCCTCTCAAGATTCCTCACTTGATAGCTACCAAGAGATACCTCACTCTTGTTATGCAACCTTCCTTGATCTTCTAATTCTACCCTCTTGCTATGTGAATCTCTATCCACTTAGACTTCTTCAATTTCTTGATTATTCCTCAACCAAGAAACCTTCACTTTGCTTGAATACACCTTAATCAAGACTTCCTTTGCTTGATTGTTCTTCAATCAAGACTTCCTTGATCTTCAATTTGTTGTAGACTATTTTGCCTTGAATGCAATGATTACAACACCATAGAATTACAGAAAATCAGAACCTAATGAATCTCAATCAAATAACAATGAACAAGTTGATTATGAGATTCTTGTGTTTGTGGAAAAGATGATAACAAGATGTGAAAGAAAGCTTTTGATCTTTTCAATCTAAGAGAGAGTGTGTGGCTTGTTTCTCTGGATATAAAACGTATTTGAATGATTCTGTATTTTCATTAAGGTGTAAGAATGGTTTATATAGATACCCATAAAGAATGAAAACATAAAACTGAATTTTTAACAAACTTAACAGTCACTAACCGGTTACTGGGTATGACTAACCGGTTAGTCACTGTAACTTTTGTTTATTAATTTAGCAAAAAATATTTTCAAAACTTTAACTATTAAAACCAATTCTTTCCAACCTTAATTAAAATATTTAGCCACATATTGATGCATTCTAAAAAATAGTTAAAAAACATTTTGAAATATATGCATCAACATATTTTAATTAATTGGTTTTATGAAACTCAAAATTAATTTGATCAAAATTAATTAATTGAGATTCACTACCCAAAACTAACTCTACCCAAGAACCTAAGGACTCAAAGCAAAATATAAAATAACTCTATGAAACTTTGATTCCTTGCTTGCTTGTCTAGAGATTAGTTGATTCTCTCTTCTTGTAAAATTTGCTTTCTTCTTCTCTTTATCTTTTCTTTGTAACATTTATAGCTCTTGAACTTTGTTGCTTTTGTTCTTTGGGAGACTTGCTTTCACTTGATTTCATCACAATGTTTAGTCTTGCTTTCACTTAATTTCATCACAATGTTTTCCTCATCAAAACATAGCTTCATACACATGGATTCTTCAATGTTTCCCTTTGTTTTGCCACATGTAAACTTGCCTCTAAAATGTTTTGGTATTGTTTCTTCAGGAAAGCCATGGTTGATCAGATTCAGCACCCTACAATCATGGGGAAGGTTGCTGGCAAGTATTCCAGAGAACCCGACAACCCCACCAAGTGTGAGTTTCTTTTTCTCTTTAATTTGTTTAATTATTAACAATTTTTCATGGAGGTGATATATTCAGGCTTTCCATGACAATTTTCTTTCCTGATATCATAATCTTGCACACAAAATACTTAAGAGGTTTTTGTTGTAGTGTTAACATTAAATTTTTGGATAATGTTGTCATATGTTTAGGTGGTAGTTCTCTGTTTTACCAATTAACCACTGTTGCATATGATATCTTCTCTATCCTTTGGTCCATAGACATGTCTTTAGTTGAAATAGCTGTCCATTTGGAATGGTTAAATATATGATTTGACTAGCATTACAATTTGTGCATTGTAAAACAAGTGCTAAACTTTGTTCATCATCCCTTCTTGTCTGATTTAAAGAGTTAGATTATAGTAAGTGCTTGATTATTGTTGCATTAGAATGTGATGTTACTACCCTACTCCTTCAATTGAAATTAATGTAATCTTGATTCTTTGTTGATCAGTGTCTATTCTGTTTTTAGTTCTTTATGCTTTTTTTTCTCATAAAAAGGAAAACTTTTTAATAGGCAAGGACCCAGGCAAACTAGGCAGGTGACTTTGGTTTTGATCCACTAGGCCTAGGCAAGGACCCAACCTTCCTCAAATGGTACAGAGAAGCTGAGTTCATTCATGGTAGGTGGGCAATGGCTGCAGTCCTAGGCATTTTTGTTGGTCAGGCATGGAGTGGTGTACCATGGTTTGAGGCTGGAGCTGACCCTAATGCAATTGCTCCTTTCTCCTTTGGTACTCTTCTGGGCACTCAGTTGCTTCTCATGGGATGGGTTGAGAGCAAGAGATGGGTGGACTTCTTCAACCCTGATTCCCAGTCAGTGGAATGGGCCACTCCATGGTCAAGAACTGCTGACAACTTTGCCAATGCCACTGGGGATCAAGGCTACCTTGGTGGCAAATTCTTTGACCCTTTAGGCCTTGCTGGCACAATCAAGGATGGTGTTTACATTGTAGATACAAAGAAGCTTGAAAGACTTAAATTGGCTGAGATTAAGCATGCTAGGATTGCTATGTTGGCTATGCTGATTTTCTACTTCGAGGCTGGACAAGGGAAGACGCCCCTCGGTGCTCTCGGCTTCTAAACAAACTAATGTATGTAGTAAATAATTGAATTAAGAGGCTGGCTATGCAGTTGCACATTAATCTTTGTCCTGTAATCAGATTTTCCCTATGAAAAAGCTTCAAATTCTATGCTCTAATTTAGGATACATTCACCTTCTGTCAGAGTTATAAGTTTTATAGTGCAGGCAACTCATGTATTGCATTTTTGGTGATGTTTATATGCAACCAATTTCAAACAAAGTTTCAATTATATTAGTCATAAGCAACGGGTAAAGAAAATGTAAATATAGCTTGGAACGACATAAATAAAATGCTCTATCCGAAGAAACTCAAGACCAAATGTCGAATATGTTCATCTATAAAAAGGAAATCAAGAATTAAAAACTTTTTAATTCTTTTTTGAAAAAATTGTTGTGTTATTTTAGCTTTTTCTAGTTTGTTCTCTATTGTCTTTGTCCTTCAAGTCTCTCCTAGTTGGAATGTTGGATTCGGGAAGCAGAAGAGAGACACAACAATTTAGCCGAAAAGGGTATTGCATAGTTCATAACTCATAAGTCACGTTTTGTCTTGAGCAATTTTCGGAGATGGCAACTTCTTTTGTTCTCTACATAATGTACAATTTATTTATTTTTTTTGGTTTTTCAGATCAAGAGGCTCAAGGAGAAATTCAAAAGAATACACGATCAGCTTGTTCTACATCAGGCCACGTGAATATGTAAGTGATTATGTCAAGCCATTGCTAGAACTGCCAAGTATCGGTATCATTCTAATTTCTATTTCAAATGAAATAGGCTTGTGATTTTATAATTTATTATGAGATTAATTATTTTTCTGATGTAGTTGTTTAGTACAGAAGAAATTAAGGGAATACTGTCATCGAGTTGTGTAACATCCCTGATTTTTAACCCCTGATTAATAAAATGTTAATTATAAAGCTTATTTATAATTGATTATTTTTATTCTTGATTTCAAAGTAATTTATTATGAATGATAATATTAGATAGTTCTAATATGAGAAAATAAATATTTTCACATTAATCCCTGTTTGGGGACCTTGAAGTGATTTTAGAAAGATTTTGGAGGGAAGGAAAATAAAAATTATATTTTTCAAAAACTGGTCAAAATACTCGAGTAGTTTTGGAAATACTCGAGTATTCTGGTCAGTGAAGAACGAGTTAGTGCGTTTTGGTGAGTCACCATTAACGATTCTCGTGTGTTGACACGAAATCGTCTTCCTCAACACGTCCTAGCTTTCGTGTCGCCATGCATGATTGTTAGGTTCAAGTATTTAAGCTCAATGGTTGCTGGAAATCAACCATTTTGGCAAACTTTGAGTGTGTTGATTAAGTTAGGGTTCCGAGCTTGTTTCTTTCGATTCATCCTCTGTATTCTGATTCAAACCACAAATCATACACCAATACAAAGCTCACATCTCGAGCTTTGTATAGACACCAAAATTGTGAGCTGAGAGTGAGTAGATTGGAAGAATCGAAGCTTGGAAGTGGAGTCCGTTTGTTGTCTCAGGTTTTCTGGAGCTTACTTTGGAGCTTGATTCTGGTAAGCTCAGACAACCTCCTCATGTGAATCTTGTTTCTTTAGTTAGTTTGAATTGTAGAGAGTATATAGAGACTAATTTCCCCAATTTTTATGGTTGTTTCATGCATCAACCAATTCAATCTTGGTGCTCTGCTGAAACTGCTCTGTTTCAGTGTGGATTTTGGGGAATTCAGCTTGGAAGCTAAGTTTGGGGTAAAATCTCTGTTGATTCACATCTAAGAGGTAAGGGGAAGTAATTTTGTACACTAGATAGAGTTTAAATTCCATTAAATGCATTAGAGAGCCACCAAGAGGCTCTAAGGGCTTAGATTGAATAGGAACTTTGGTTTGGAGACCAAGTCATGCTCTAAAACTGTGTTGAGCAAGTTCTAAATCATGCATGTGAACTTAAATGAACACTATTTCATGAGTATTGTGCTTATTATGCAATTTGAGGTGTTGAGTTGTCAAATTGTGTATTTTATGCATTAAGGATTGATTCTCTGCCAAATCTATAATTTGATATGAAATGAGTGTTGTAACATGTTCTATTTATGATATATGAACTTTGTGGATCCCTGGATTGGACTAGAATTGAGTAGGATTGAAAATGGTGTGTTAAAACTAAGATTTCAGTCTGTTCTGCTGTGAAACACTCGAGTATTGGACAGGATACTCGAGTAAAATGTTTGTAAAACAATGTAATTTGAGCAAGAACACTCGAGTATTGTGTCTAGTACTCGAGTATCGAGTAAGACCTGGGGACATGTTAAGGCAAACCACTCGAGTAATGCAGGGATGACTCGAGTATTCTGGAAATTATGATGAACACTCGAGTAACCCATGAACTACTCGAGTAATTTAATGAATTTGAACCTCAAATCCCCAGAAAGTCATGAACACTTGAGTAACCCTAAAGAACACTCGAGTAATCTGGAAAAGTTGAAAAAAAAACACTCGAGTATGCTGGATTATACTCGAGTAATTTACCTGAACCTGAGAAACACCATTTTCAATTCTGACTTAGTTGGTTAAGAATTTAACTACAATAATCCAAGTGATCTAGGACTTAAAATAGATTGATTGATTATATGGTTATTCATTTTGGACGATGGGACGTTGCTCGGGTGGCACGTCATAACGTTGCTTGGGTGGCACGTTACATATTGAAATATACCAATCAATTTCTTTAAGCAAGGATATTACATTCATGTTTAAGTTCGGATATTAGATCGTTTACTCATGTTCGGGTGACATGAGGAGGACCTCTGGAATCACAAAAAGTTGCTGCTAGCTCGATGACACATTAAGGTGGACAATGTCGACAGTATGTGGTATACTGTTGATTTGATGGTTCAACGGTGTGTTGCACACAAGTGGTAAGGTTTACGTTTTGGCGACGTGACGTTCATCAGACATGGTGACGTTGTTTACCACCTCTGTCGTGTATCACAAGTGATAAGGTTTACGTCCTTAGGCGACGTGACGTTCATTAGATGTGGTGACGTTTTTTATCACACCCATTGTTTGTTGAGAAGGGTGTGGTGCACACAAGTGATAAGGTTTAAGTCCTTAGGCGACGTGACGTTCATCAGACATGGTGACGTTGTTTATCACCTCTGTCGTGTATCACAAGTGATAAGGTTTACGTCCTTAGGCGACGTGACGTTCATCAGATGTGGTGACATTTTTTATCACACCCTTTGTATGTTGAGAAGTGATAGGTTTACGTCCTTGGGCGACGTGACGTTCCCCAGATAGTATGACGTTTTTATCACTTCCGAGCTAGTACGCCATACGTTTTGGTAACGTATTCGTGATTTGGAAATGAATTATGGTATTGGATTGGCGTCCGTGAGGACATTAGATGGAGAATCTCAGAAAGAGAAGAATGTCAGGCATCATGCCACTTAACCTTATTTGAGCTAAGGTTTAATATTAAGAATGAGTATGAATATCGTATCTGCATTAAGTGCGGCTAAGTGTTAACCATGGCTGTTAACTGATTTGGGGTTATATGTGCATAATCATGATCACTTCTACATTTAAGCTCTATTGATTATGTGTATAGATTTTCTTACCCCTATGCCCTTGTAGGTGATGTCACGTTACATCGCTTGCATCGAGGTCCGCCCACTTCTTAGTGGCATATGGATCTGCGAGGATTGCCGAGTGGTGTATGAGGGTGAGATAGTGGTTACCTTCGATTACCCTAATCCACTAGTTCGGTCACATCCTCGTAGGTTTAGGATTCCCATCATATACGCTTTGCATGTATCTACTTTTTATACTTACCATGGATCATCTCCCACTCGACCAGCTCGCTTGTATAACAGTTTTCAATTCGAACCTACCCGCTCATACCCTCTTTCTCTTAGAGTTATTCGAGAGGAGACTTCCCCGTCTATTTCAAGGAGTCCTAGTAAGGTCACGTTTTCATTAGACCTTGTACCCAGTGGTAGGGTAAATACTCCTTCAAATAAGATCAAGGAGGATCCTGTCGAATACGAGAGCGGAAGCGAGCTTGTCGTTCAATCTATCGGGAGTCAATGGAGAGGCGATGATCCCTAGGTATGTGCATAAGGTAAATGATGAGGATCGGGGATCCGGTGTGATGGATGCTGTGGAGGAGATTAGCTGCTGATGATGATGTCGGATGATGATTGCTGCTACTTCTTGGAGACTTCTACTACTACTGCCGCGACCAGTGCTATGAGACCAGCTTTGGGAGTTTTCTATATTGTGGGAATTTCTCTTGAAAACTCTGGAGCCATGGTCTATTTTGATGTACATATAAATACATAGCCTTATGGACTTGTTCTGGGATTTTGGAGATCCTTACCGCCGGACTATGTATTACGTACCTTTTGATATATATAAAATCCATGCTTATACTAAAGTTTATTACATAGTCCTGATATTTCCGCTTACTCTGATATTGATTTAAAAGAATTCGGCTATGACATTTTGGAAATGGTGTCACTTGGCTAGACGAAAACTGGATGGCAATACTTGAGTTCCTTTATATGAAATAGAGTACATTTATCTTCAAAGAGAATGCTATCCAAGATTTGCGAAATTACCTTTCGAGCAAAGTGAATGCCGAATCCGATTTAAAAAGTAATACGTAAACTATTCTCCAAACATCCCATGTTTTGGGTTTGTGCACCCGACTATTTGGAAAATATAAAAGAAAATTTTGAATCCAGTATTTTCTAACATTTTACAAGTCCATATATTCTCAAGTAATAGTATTCATTTTGTATTAATTACTTGGGTTATTTTGAGGGTGTGACAAGTTGAAATGGAAAACTATCAACGTTTTTTTCAATCTTTTTCTTATACAAGGTCTGATCTTATAAATTTGTTGATTGAATTGCTAATAGGTTTTATTTTAATTATCTTGTTTTTATTTCCATTAAAGGAAACTATGTTTTGTTGGTATCTAATATAGGGGTTTGTTTTAAGTCTGTAGCTTTTGGTTGAACTCATGTACATAACTGATGATTTAGATTAATATGTATGTTGATGGTTTCTAGTTAATATTTTTATTAGCTTGCCTACTCATTTCCTTAATGGTTCTAGTTGATATCCTGATCTTGTTATTAACCTCATATTAGAAGCTTTGTTCTTTCTGTTTTTCTTTGTACTGATATTAGAAGCTTTATTCAAGTACAGCAGGTCGGCAATTCAGCAACTTTATGATGTATCTTGTGGTTGATTGCAGTAAAGTAAGTGGAGACAGAGAGGTACAACGAACAATGTTAGAGTTGCTCAATCAGTTTGATGGTTTTAGTAGTGACAATTTGATTAAGGTCTGTCTCAAATTCTATGTATGGCTTTTTTTTTCCTCTTTGATTGTGAAAGATAAGCAAGAAAATGTTCACTGTCTTTGATTTGGTGGCTGGTATCAGAACTTGTTTTAACTTTTATTTGCAACAACTTCAATAATGATTAACTGGACTTAGAAGTTGGCATCAAACATATCGGTTTTTTTGTTGAATTAGGATCTAAGTGATTGAAATGACATTTTCATTTATTCTTGTAAATTGCAGGTCATAGATTCATAGCAGCAACCAATTGGATCGTAAGATCGTGTTTCCACACCGGACCGATGAAACAAGAGCTCGAATTCTGTAGGTTTGGTACCTTTGGAGTGTATCTTTTAACGTTAATGTACATTATATTGCCTTCTAAAACTTCGATATTCAAATTCGGTTCCAAAGGTTATGACTAAGAATTTGTAGTTGCAATTCGTTTGTAATAATCATTGACCCTTATTTTTTTTTAAAACTACAGGTGAACCACGAGGACTTCAATGAAGGTATCATCCAAGTCCAAGCAAAGAAGAAATCAAGCTTGAATTATTATGCATAAGTTGGAGCAAGCCATTTTTTCGGTTAACAATGACACAACCTAATTTGATGTTCGGAAATTTGTTTGCTTTTTCTCAATTTTCAATATTGTGCTTTTTAACTATATCAAGTACAATGTATCTTCATTTTTATCTTTGATTATATATGGTCTTGTGCATTAGTGCAATTTTATGTTTTGGTTCGAAAGAGCTGGGAACACGTTATTCTTGTTGTTCATTCTTTTTACTAGTACATTAGTGCAATTTTATGTTTGATCTTATGCTTTATGACTAACTAATTAAAGAATGCAGCCTTGTGGTCTTGTACTCTTGTCTATGTCTTTTTTATTAGTTTAAATTATATTTACTTGTCTATTATAATTTATTTAAAAAAAAATGTTGACAATTTATTTAAATATATGGATATAGAAAATATTATAATTTTTTTAAAAAAATATATATATTCACTAAAGATCCCGGTTCATTTAAAAAACTCAATAGTGATCATACATACTAAAGATCCCGGTTCGTTTTAAAAAACTCAACAGTGATCATATATATTAAAGATCCCGGTTCATTATTAAAAATCAACAGTGATCATATATACTATTGATCCCGGTTCCTTGTTTTTTATTGATCCTGGTTCCGTGTTTTCTAAAACACCTGGGATCAAAAGTATCAGACTTGTTATACCAGGGGATACAATCCCAGTTCGGAACCGGGATCAATGTGCATGCGGAACCGGGATCTTTAAACATTTCTTTTGTAGTGAGGATGAAACTGCTGAAGATAGAAATCAGAGGGACGAGCTTGTTCAGAGCAGAACAAACAAGGAACAAACTGAACTCAGTCCGAGCCAAACTCTCAATGATCAGTCCGAACTCATTCCGAGCCGAGCAGAGCATCTCGAGCTGAATCCAGCTTGGAAGAGAGTCAAGGACCATCCGATAGAAAATGTGCTGGGCGACATGTCTAAGGGAGTTTTAACTCGTCAGTCTATTTAGAATTTTTGCAATTTCGCTTCCTTTGTTTCTCAAATTGAACCTAATTCTGTTGATCAAGCCATTGAAGATGAACATTGGGCAATTGCCATGCAAGAGGAACTGAATCAATTCATCAGAAATGATGTCTGGGAATTGGTTCCTCGGCCCAATGATCATACTATAATCGACTTGAAATGGATTTTCAGAAACAAAACAGATGAATTAGGCTTAATTATAAGAAACAAAGCTAGATTAGTTGCTCAAGGCTACAACCAAGAGGAAGGTATCGATTATGATGAGACCTTTGCTCCAGTTGCTAGACTTGAAGCAATCCGAATTTTGCTTGCTTTCGCATCTATTATGAATTTCACCCTATACCAAATGGATGTAAAGAGTGCCTTCTTAAATGGTTTTATAAATGAAGAAGTTTATGTAAAACAACCTCCTGGTTTTGAAAACTTTGAATATCCAAACCATGTTTATAAACTGAAAAAGGCTCTTTACGGTTTGAAACAAGCCCCAAGAGCTTGGTATGATCGGTTGAGTTCATTTCTACTTGATCAAGGGTTTGAAAGAGGGAAGGTTGACACAACTCTATTCATTTATAAATCCAAAAAGGACATATTGTTAGTACAAGTGTATGTTGATGACATAATTTTCGGTGCTACTAACATGTCTCTTTGCAAGAAGTTTTCTGAATTAATGCAAGGTGAATTCGAGATGTCGATGATGGGAGAACTCACATTCTTCCTCGGGCTGCAAGTAAAGCAAGTTGAGGGAGGAACCTTTGTGCATCAAGGAAAATATTGCAAGGAACTCCTCAAGAAGTTCGGCTTAGAAAATTGCAAAGAAGCTGCCACTCCCACGAGCACTTTGAGCTATCTTGGCAAAGATGAGTCAGCTAAAGTTGTGGATGTAAGCAAATATAGAGGCATGATAGGAAGTCTTCTATATTTGACTGCATCTCGGCCTGATATCATGTTCAGTGTTTGTTTATGTGCTCGTTTTCAAGCTAATCCCAAAGAATCTCATCCTTCGGCGGTTAAAAGAATTTTTAAATATTTAAAAGGAACTGTGAACACTGGTCTATGGTATCCTAGGGATGCCAATCTTAGTTTGGTTGGGTATTCGGATTCCGATTTTGCTGGGTGCAAGCTTGACCGAAAAAGCACAAGTGGAACATGCCACTTGCTCGGCAGTGCCCTTGTGTCATGGTTTTCTAAAAAGCAAGCTTGTGTTGCCTTGTCAACAGCCGAAGCCGAATACATTGCCGCTGGTAATTGTTGTGCTCAAATTCTTTGGATGAAACAACAGTTATCAGATTTTGGCTTAATTTTAGATCACATTCCTATCAAATGTGATAATACAAGTGCAATCAACCTGACTAAGAATCCAGTGTATCACTCTCGAACAAAACACATTGAAATTAGGCATCACTTTCTACGAGATCATGTTCAAAAAGGTGACTGTGTCATTGAATTTGTTAGTACTGAAAATCAATTAGCCGACGTGTTTACAAAACCTTTGCCGAGGGAAACTCTTTATAAAATTCGGCGTGAGCTCGGCATTCTGGATGAATCCAGTGTGTGCTCGACGTAAGCTCGGCATCATGGATGAGTTCAGCATGTGCTCGGCATGAGCTTGGTTTTTCAGTATATCATAAAATTGATCACCTTCATAATCTCGATTGTTTCATTCAATTGTGTATTTGTTTAAATTCCTGAAATTTCACATCTTCCAACTCCTCTTCCTCTCCTTTAAATTATCTTCTCTTTTTCGAGACGCATGCTTTCATTTTCCTTAAAAGGGAGAGAAAGGTGTTGGTTTATAATTTTTTTTTGAGCTTTCATATTTTAATATTCGTCATTCTCTTCTTTTTTTTCATTTATCTTCTCTGTTGAGAAGCATGCTTTCACTGTTAAAGGGGGAGAATGATGAAAATTTTTCTTCCTCGTCTATCTTTTTAATATTCTTCAGGGGGAGAAAAGTTTTTATTGATTCAATCCTTGTTACCATCAAATGGTATCAAGCAACTTATTTCTCTTTTGGCAATTGTGCTTAATCTTTGGCTCCTTTTTTGATCATGCCAAAAGGGGGAGAGAGGTGTGTTGTTGTTTTTGATTATTGCAGATATTCAATGGAGAGAGATATGTGCGAGCGACCATTAATTGGGAGAAAGGTGTATGAGCATAAACTCAGGGGGAGTACTTAACGAGTGGCTCCACAAATTGTCAAACTTTTGTTCAACAAATGATTTCAACAAGTGGTAGCATTATTGAGCAACAAGTACTACAAGTAGGATCATTTCGACATGTAGTACACATTCTGATCTGAGCATTTTCATAGCAACAACAAGTGGTACACTTTCGAGCAAATTCCGATCAGTGCTGAGTCCAATCAGTTTATGAATGAGCATACAGTCAAAGGAAGAACACAAAAAGCAACAAACTTTCAAGAGAATATTTGTCATCATCAAAAAGGGGGAGATTGTAGAATCAAAGAGATTTTGATTATGTCAAATATATATATACGCTCGGCAGAATCAATGATGTTGATAATGTCAAGTAAATTAGAGCTCGGCGTGGGGACAATGTCAAAAGCGTCAGACTCAGTTTCTACGCATGTATTCCGCCAAAATCAGAAGCTCGGATATCTGCTTTTGGAGTTTCAGCTCGGATTGAGCTTGGCTCTTGATCACGGTCGGAGTTCATCCAAGTTTGATAGCTCAGCTCTTCACCTCAAGACAGTACGCTCGGATATTGATCAGCTCGGCACACGCTCAGAAGGCTCTGAATATTGAACTAAGCCACAACATAAGAAAGATAAATTTAGCTCGGATTGAACACGCACCCTGAGCAAAGAACAAAGCTTGGATCTGTTACTTCAAGTTTCAAGTCTGGTTGCCGAGGTAAGCTCAAGGCTCGGCAACACAAATCTCAGACCAAGCTCGAACAAAGTTCAAGGCTCGGCAACACCAATCTCAGACCAGGCTCGAACGAAGCTCAAGCTCGACTGTCTCTGTTCACTCTTCAACAACACATCTTCTTCAACCTTCAGACTCTGCTCAGCTGTGCCGTACCTTTTTATTACCGTTGAGTCTGGGTAGAAAGTCTAGGATTTTAACTCCAACAAAGTAACAAGTTTGAAATTCAAAATGAGTTAAAATCAAAGGTTGGTGAAGGGTCACTATCACTGCTCTGCTGTCAAAATGTAGCCGTTGAAAACCCCATGGCCTTTCCGTACAACCGTCCTTTTCTTATTTCTGGAAAGACAGAGAAATGCCTTTTGCCGTACGGCTCTTTCTCTCTCTCTTTTCTGGAAATCAAGAGATTATAAATAGGGGTGTTTTCAACGGTTACAGAGGACACTTCTTTGAACAACTTTTGTGGCACCTCACTTTCATTACTTTTAAAACAATAGAGCAGAATCAAAAACACACAGAAAAGAAAAAGTGCTTTTGAATTTTCAAGAACTTAGAGATTTAAACTTTCAAATCCTAACTCTAAGTTCAACTTATTTCTTCTCTGTGATTACCCTTCACAAAATTGACTCACTCTTGAACTTCATACTTTCATACTCATTCGAAGAGTGTTTCGAATTGGAGCCATTCTCCTTCGTTGATCTTGTTCATTGTAATCGCTGGAGTGAAAAGCTGGTCTCTGATCGAGAAAGCTTTTTGGTGTTGAAAAGGTTCCAATGAGGTTCTTTGGTCATCGATTTGTCGTGGGTAGTTTGTCACGAGTTTGGTATACTCGATTGACTGGATAGGTCTAGAGGGGTAGTCTCTTGTAAATCCTTTTGTAACCCAGAAAATCGATTTTTAGTGAAAGCTCTCTAAAAGGTTTTTAGAGGGGACTGGACTAGCTCTCAGGGTGAGAGTGAACCAGGATAAATTTGTGGTGTTAAGTTTTATTTCTTTACTGCTTTCTTATTGCTCGGCTTACTCGACTGGTTATTCGTTGGCTTATGCATCAAGCTTTTAATTTACTTTGTGATAGCTCGGTTTTAAGTGTTGTTCGGAAAGCTTGGCTTTGAAGCATCTATGTTAACTGATTAACCAGTTTATTCATCTGGTTAATAACTTAACATTGTTTGCTCGGCAGCTCGGCCTTGAACATTAATATTTAAGAAAACCAACTCTCATTGTGAGGCAGCTCGGTTAATCAATTAACCATTCTGTTTATCTATTTGGTTAATCAATTAACCGTGTCTGGTCGGATAGAGCTGGAATCTTATTTAAAACCGTGAACAACATTCAAACTATTTTCAAGAAATTGAAAAATTCCCATATCACGTTCAATCTCCTATTCACCCCCCCTCTACTCGATTGTTAGGCCTCTTGTTGGTTTCCAACACATTTAATTGGGTTACCCTAGGGTCTTGTGTACTAATAAATGAATGTTTTACAAATTCAAAATTCAAATGCACAAAATACTTATTAAAACCATGTAATGCTTAACAGACAGTAAAAAATAATAGTTTCCAATACAGTAAATACAACAATATTTGAAAATCATAAATTTCACTTTCCTCAATTAATAAAACATTGTAATTTTCCCAAAACAATGAAAAATTTGTGGGCTGAAAAATAAATCTCAAACTTTATAAAAATAAATTCTACGTTTCAATATGATCATTTTGACTGTAAATTCGTCTAATTCCGATTTACCAGTAAAAAATTATTAATTTTCAGAGTAAATAAATCAAAGAAATCAATAAATAATAATTCCTCCAAAATACAGAATAAAATAACTTATCATTATAAAAATAAACTCCAAATAATTATTTTCACTCATAAATATAAAGCAAATATTAACTTTATCTCAATTTAAAAAGAAATGTACAATCACAATTTTTCAAGAATCAATTTATTAGAATGGGAAAAATTGCTGGTGTTACAAAAGGTATGATGTGCTATGATGAACCATTAAGGTGGCGGTTGTAACGACTCGATGAATGCCATGATGAGCAGCGACAATAATAACTAACCGTTACAACGGTTACACATTGATTGACTATTGATGCCGGATTGTCGGTATACCGGATTGATGCTTGTTTGTCCGTGATACCGGTTATTATTTGTCTGTGAAACCGGTCCATAACAGGTAATATTTCAAATATTTTTCGCTTACTCTGATATTGAAATGCATAATTTTGTAAGATTTATTATTTTAAAATTATATCTCACGAGTTCAAGATAACGACACATTAATTATAAAATACATCTTGTATTCAATGAAATGTTATATTGAAACACCATCTTTTCGTCACAAGATAATCAAACTCAAATGTCAAGTATTTAACCAAGTCTATTTGTAAGCTTTTAGAGAAAATTTTATGAACCCTATCCATATATATATTTTATAAGTTAATCAATTACTCCACTTATATTATGAAATAAGAGAGCGCTACAAAAATGATGACTGATTACTCGGCAAAAAATTGGTAAGGTAGTTCCGAGAGAGTGTTCTCGTTGTGTATTTCCTCCGGCTTGAAATATAAGAAAAAAATAATTCTTTTATTTTAAAATATAAACAAAATTAACTAATTTTCTTAAATTTTATTTTATTCCTAATGCAATTTTCCTAAAACATTTTTAGAAAATTGTTATCTTATTTAATTTTTGTTTCATTTCCAATGAAACTTTCCTAAAATACCTCTATTTTTTTATAAATTTTAGAAAATTAAATACAATTAACTAATATTCTTAATAAGCGTAAAATTAGTTAAAATTGCTTATAATTTAAGTTACAGGGAGGAAAGTCAATCAAAATAAAATAAAATAAAAATGTCAAAATTGGCATAATTTTATTGGTTATTGGCGAAAAATAATGCCACCAGCTTCCTACAAGTTGACCGTGGACATATCTTAAACGAAGAGAGGTTGGAGAACCACCACAACTCGAAGCGCTAGGATGCCCCATGACTACCTGCGACGTTGATGTGAAACGCCGGTGACTCCCGATGATACTTATCTGATAATGGGAGGTCGCCCATGCGTGGCATCATCACTTCCCCCACTTGTGTGAGTTCTCCCTCTGTTTTACTTTCTTTTACTTTTTTTTTCCTCCTAATCAATGATCATTTGACTTTCTTCGCTCGAGAGTTGAGATTCAACATGTGTATCAGTATATGCTTGGGTTTCTTGTTAAGGGATTCAATCATTTAATATTGATATACGGTTTTGTAGTGATTTTGTTCAGCTGCTACTTATGTTTTCAAAAAAAATACTTTCTCCTATCATTATTACAAGTCATCTTTTTCTCTTAAAAAAGGTGTTTATAATAAGCACCGAAGGGAATGACTATATCCATGGACAACATAGTAAAAAGGAATTTTTTTTAAAGTTTGTAAAAAAAGAAAATAAATGGTGTAGTGATACTGTGATAGTCTAAAAGTTTTTTTTTTTTACATCATCAATGTATTATAATCATGCATGTGTTTATGGTTGTTGACTTTTAGATAAAAATAATACACATGAAGTGGGGATGATGAGCCATACGATAATGCAAATGCAACTTTGATTTTGGTCCTCATATTTTCATTAGAGATTAATGGATATGCATTGACGGTGTAAAGTTTTTTACATCATCAGTCAAACATTCATCATTCGTTTGTATTACTTTAATCTAAAAGTCAACGACCATACACGGATAAAGGATGGATGATACACTGATGGTGTAAAAAACCTTTACACTGTCGTTGCATTCTCCATTTTCTCTTTTCATTATCTGGAGGTTTTGATCTCTCCTTTTTCCTTCCATTTGGGTTTCGGTCCCTTTCCTGTCACCCACGTCAACATTTTTCATCCATAATTGATGGTGGGGACTCAAAGCAAAATGGAACGAAAAAAGCATGAACAAACCCTAAACCCAAAAAAATAAAATGTAGGGACTAATCTTAAATATTTCAATATTATTTACATGACTAATTTAATCTTTAATTCAAAAAAAATATGATTATATGAACAACTAATTGAAAAGACCAAATCAATATATTAGAAAAAAAATAAAAGAAAATGGTAAAGATTCATTTCGGTACCTAAAAATTTCGCATGTATCAATTGATTCTTAAAAAAGAGAAGGGAAATGTTAACAAGTATCCTTAGAGCACTAATTACTAATTAAGCATACAAATATAATTAAATTATGTTAGAAAATTTGTTTTTTTAAATTATCGAGTGATTAAGTAGGATAAACATATGATTAAATTTTTTTTTATAATCTTAACAAGTACCGTTGAGAGGCACCTGATAGGAAGACCCAAATGAGAAAGGCGAAATCGGTCCTTAAAGACTTTAAATGAAGATCAAAATAGTCGTCTTTAGTGTCTTTTAGGAAAAAAAAAATTGGAACACTGTAGCACAGTCAAACTCCTATAATGTGGTATGCCTATGGCTACTGGTATGCAATTTTTCTTGGAATCCTCATTTTTTAAATACTCCATTCATTTCTTAACTTTTTGCATTTTAGGTTTTTTTTTTTAATTTCATATTTTTTATTCTTTTACAATTTCAATGCATAAATATAAATATATATATATATATATATATATATATTCCAACTTTCATCTTTATTTAATCATTTTTCTTATTCCTCATTAATTTTACTTTTATCCTCTCTTTCAGCTCTCAATCACTTTACATTAATTAATGGACACACTTTCTAATAAAAATTAAATACTACTACAATTTTTAATAAGTATTAAATAGGAACATTTTTTCCCCTTTTGTTAAAAAAAATTAATAGGAACATTTTTAATAAAACACATGTAAAAGTTACAATAATCAATGATTTTGTTTTTCAATATATATGTCCACACCTAAAAGATCAAAAATTAAGAACGGAGGAAGTAATTTTTACAAGTCATTCTTTACGAGAACCTGGCTCTAGGTATGTGGTACTTACGTCGAACTCGGTACACGATTCATGGGGTATCTATTTGGAGTTTTTGACCCATGTTTGAGATCTTTAAGCACCAATTTGGATTTTTTCAATTTCCAGGGATCAAACTGCCATACAGAAATTTTTGAGGGATCAAAATATGTTTTCACTAAAAAAAATGGAACCGATATCTGATTATTTTGGTCCGTCCCACGAGGATGGTTAAAAAATTCAAAAGTTAAAAAATTAAGGAGACATGTATTTAATGGCTTGTCTAACACATCAACCAATTATCAAACAACTAATTTAATGCATTTTACATGAATTAACCAATCACAATTCAAAATTTACAATTTTTAAACTTTTCATTAATTATTTTAACTATAGTTTGAGACAAAAAATTTAGTCATTTTTTATCATCACTGTGGGAGGGAGGGAGTATAAATCATAAATCATACTACCTCCGTCCCTAATTATAAGGCACTCTTGGGAAATTTCAGTCCATTAAGAAAGTAAAATAATTTAGTTAATTGTATTGGAAATGTGAACTTTTGATATGTATTTTCAAAATTACCCCTATTAATATTATTGGGAATCTAAAAGGTGTTAAATAAATAGGGGTGTTTGTGGAAAAAAATAATTAATGCTCATTGAAAATTGGTAAATGGCCTTATAAATAGGGACAAAATAAAAGTGTTAAGAGGACCTTATAATTAGGGACGGAGGGAGTATATCTTTAGGTTGTAAATTACTCCCTCCGGTCTTATATATAGGACATACTTAACCATATTCCTTGGACCAAGAAAAGTAGTTAGTTTTATGAATTCTATGAGAATATATTGTAACATTACAATTTTACCCTCTCAACTTTTCTTGAAAAATTCACACTCATTATGAACAACAAAAAAACACATAAATAGTCAAAGCATTTAATAAGGGCAAAAAAGAGAAAAAACAATAAATGATGCATAGAAAATACAAAATGTCTTATATATAGGACCAAAAATTGCTTCTAGAATACGTCATATGGTACCGGAGGGAGTAAGAAAGATGTGCATCCTCTTGAATTTTCTCTTAACGCCATGCAAATTAGTGCATCCTCTTGAAGTTATGAACTGCTGGTAACCAGTCAAAAGTCAAAACCAATTGCCAAAAGTTTTTTTTCTTTTTTTTCTTTTTTTTTTTTTTTAATGTTCAGCACCAATTGCCAAAAGTTGCCAGCTTCATTTTTCAAATTCTGAAAAAAGTGTGCGTATTGTCATTCATGGTTGTTTTTGGATCAGTGGCATCATTTTTCTACACTACCCATTCGGAACTTGGAAGTATCATAAGTAATGGATAAAGGGGAAATAAATGAATTATCATCCCACTATTCTCATAAAGTATATCTTTCCTTCTCTCAAACTCATTGTATTGCATAACAAGTTAAATAACAATACTTGCATTAATGATAGGGTTATGGGATGAAGTGGAATGAGAGCATAAAGCAAAATGGCAGAAACTGGGGTATTGTTTGCTTTACAGAAAGTGTACCAACTCCTACTTGAAGAGGGAACTTTTCTAGCAAGCATCCACAAAGAGATTGTCGTCATTAAAGATGAACTGGAGAGCATTGGAGCCTTCCTCAAGGATGCAGATACAAGGGCTGCACGTGAAGGTGACGCTAATGAAGGAATAAAAGTTTGGGTGAAGCAGCTGAGGGAAGCATCATTTCGCATAGAAGATGTCATTGATGAATACATTTATGTGGCACTAAAAGTCCATCATCCTGGATTTATAGCTTCGCTGCGAAAGATCGCTCATGTAATCAAAACTTTGAAGTCACGTCATCAGATACTATCTGAGATTGGAGACATTAAATTATCAGTTCTTCAAATCAAAGAAAGAAGTGAAAGGTATAACTTTCGGTCTTCACTTGAACAAGGAGGTTCAACTAGTTATAGAGGGACTGAAGATGTCAAATGGCGTGATCCGCGATTGGCATCCCTTTTCATTGAAGAAGCAGAAGTCGTGGGATTCGAATCTTCAAGGGATGAATTGGTTGGTCAGTTATTGGAGGGAATGGCAGAGCGCACAGTGATTTCAGTTGTAGGAATGGGGGGACTTGGAAAAACCACTCTTGCCAAGCTAGTTTTTGACAACCAGAAGGTGAGAGGGCACTTTGATTGTCATGCTTTCGTCACAGTTTCTCAATCATACACCACAAGGGGGTTATTGATAGACCTGATTGAGCAAATTTGTAAAGGCACAATGGAGTCGCTTCCTCAGAGCATACACAAAATGGAGGAGAAATCACTGATAACAGAAGTGAGACAGTACCTTCAACAAAAGAGGTATTTAGTAGTCTTTGATGATGTATGGAAATTGGATTTTGCTGATGAGATTGAACTTGCCATGCCTAATAATAACAAAGGAAGTAGGATCATCATCACCACTAGAATGATGCATGCTGCTGAATTTTTTAAGAAAGCTTTTCCTGTTCATATTCACAAATTACAACTTTTGCTTCCAAACAATGCATGGGAACTCTTCTGCAAAAAGGCATTTAGATATGAACTTGACCAGAATTGCCCAATAGAGCTCATGGATATGTCTAATGAAATTGTCCAAAAATGCAATGGCCTACCACTAGCAATTGTGGCCATTGGGGGTCTTTTATCAACAAAATCCAAAAGCATGTTTGAATGGAAAAAGGTGAGTCAAAATCTGAGTATAGAATTAGAGCGTAACGCCCACTTAACCAATATAACAAGGATTTTATCTCTAAGTTTTGATGACCTGCCTTACTATTTGAAAGCATGTATGTTGTATTTTGGTGTATATCCAGAGGATTATTCCATTAGTCCTGTAAAATTGACAAGACAGTGGATTGCTGAAGGATTTGTTCAAAATGAGGAGAAAAGAACTTTAGAGGAAGTTGCCAAAGAGTACTTAACAGAGTTGATACAGAGAAGCTTGGTTCAGGTCTCAAAACTAGGATCCGATGGGAAAATTAAAGGTTGTCAAGTCCATGATTTATTACGAGAAGTGGTCATCCGAAAAATGGAGGATTTAAGTTTTTGCCATCTTGTGCAAGATGATAAATCAGTGAGTTTTGGAATAACTAGGCGCCTATCTATTTCGACTGGTTCCAAGGATGTGTTGAGCTGCACTGATCATTCTAGCATTCACTCAAGCATTCGTGCTATTCATATTTTTGAAAAAGGTGAATTACCTGAAGATTTCATGAGTAAATTCATTGCAAAGTTGAAGCATTTGAAAGTACTTGATTTTGAAGATACATTGTTGAATTATGTTCCTGATAATTTGGGTAAACTTTTTCACTTGAGGTACTTAAACTTGAGGAATACAAAAGTACTGGTTCTTCCTAAATCTATTGGTGAGCTTCAGAACTTAGAAACCTTGGATCTGAGGCAAACCCTTGTGCATGAGTTACCAAGTTCAATAAAAAAGCTCTCAAAGCTGCGACATCTTGCTGCTTACCAAAGAAACCAAGAAGTAGATTATTCTGTTATGGAAACTACAAAAGGGGTGGTGGTGAAAAAAGGTATTGGATGCTTGACATCCCTACAAGACCTTCGTTTTGTTGAGGTGGGTCATGGTGGGATAGACTTTATCCAAGAGCTTAAAAAGTTGAGGCAGTTAAGGAGGTTAGGCTTAAAGTTTGTACGGAGAGAACATGGGAATGCCCTGTGCGCTTCACTAGTAGAGATGAAATACCTTGAATCTCTGAATATCACTGCAATAGCTGAAGATGAAATCATTGACTTAAATTTTATGTCATCTCCACCCCAACTTGAATGGCTCAATTTCAAAGCACGACTACAGAGGTTGCCTGACTGGATTCCAAAACTTCAGTATCTTGTTAAGCTACGGCTTAGTTTATCCATGTTGAAAGATGATCCACTAAAGTCATTGAAGAACTTGCCAAATCTACTGCGGCTCTCTTTGTGTGACAATGCCTATAGTGGCGAAATTTTGCATTTTGAAGGAGGAGGATTTCCAAAAGTGAAGAAACTGTTTCTCTCCCGCTTAAATAGAATTCAGTCCGTCATCATTGACAAAGAAGCGTTGCTTGATCTTGAATATTTGAGTGTTGACCGAATCCCTCATTTAAAGGAGGTACCCTCTGGCATCAAACACTTAAAAAACCTTGAACTTGTTAAATTTTCTGATATGCCTATAGAATTCGTTGAAAGCATTGATCCTGACCAAGGACAAGATTACTGCATCATCAGTCATGTTCCCCTAGTTATCATTCGTCAGAAGAACGGGCCGAAGTTAATGGACTATGACATTCGCACTATTCGCTCTTCTTCCATTGTTTCAAAAATTGAGGTACCCTTTTTCTCTAATCATACAATGCTGCTCTCATCAATGTATTTAATTACAAATGCTTATATGTCTGTTTCTAATCACACAATATCAGTGACCCTGTCAACCTCTAGTTAGCTACCTCCCATGATAACTCTTTTGCTTCAATCACAACAAGTTTCAATCTTTTGTGAAGTGGGAGAGTAAACTATGTCATATGTTGCGAAACTCGATCATGTATTTTAAAATTTGGCTTGTTT
The DNA here is from genome assembly GCA_037953625.1 of Crotalaria pallida. NCBI lineage: Eukaryota > Viridiplantae > Streptophyta > Magnoliopsida > Fabales > Fabaceae > Crotalaria > Crotalaria pallida. The sequence goes on from CM075653.1 coordinate 36,128,095, forward strand.
ATGTTTTTAGTCTATGAAAGTTGTGAGTGTTTTGGTTTTGGTCCATGGAAGTTTTTTTGACCTTGACTCATCTTAATTGTTTTGAAAATTTGGTTTTAGTCAAACAATTAAGGATTAGTCAAGGTCAAAAAACGTTTAGGAACAAAAACCAAAACACTCCTAACTTTCTGAGACTAAATACATAAATAGGCCTTAAAATTTTATATTTTTAATGACACTTGAATTGGATTATGTACCGCAGAGAAGAGATACCGAAGCCAAGGAAGCACGAATACGATACGACACAAGAGACAGCAATACGACAAAAAAAATATAAAAGGTTAAAATAAATAATTAAAAGTGTCTAAAATGGATACGTGTCTGACGTAAGACACGATACGATGATAAATATGAAGTATTGAAGCTTCCTTGAATTTGATGCCAAGTCTAAATGTCTTTGTTATCCATATATGCTGCCCCAGTATTGTTTTACATCCTGTAAATATAATAAATAAGTTGTTTCAATTAAAATCTGTCTTTGTAAACCACATTATCTTAAAGGTGTTTTGTTCTTGTAATATATCACGCCAAAGGCCTCTTTTCGAGTAACTATTGTTCCTTCTCCAGAAGATGCTGCTAAGAGCTTCCTCATACTGGTGTCTGGTGAGTATCTTTCAGGTACAAAGAAATAATTTGATTTTTAATCATGGGTTGGTGGATTCTTTGAAAGTTTAGATTTTGGCATTAGTTCAATCCCCTTGATGAAAATCATATTTCACATAATGATTAGTGCTTGAGTTTTATGACTCGTATCCAATCCTTCTTGTAATTTTATTGCATTTTGTAAAAGTGTTAAACCAAGCGGGACCTGGTCTATGTGCAAGCAACTTTTTGGTTACAATATTCAATTATGGAGGCTGTAATATTACAATGAATCTTTTCATGGAGCAAGCTGCCCAAGCGTGAAGAAATAACAGTTGGATTCGGTGCAATTATATTTGCTTTTTATATTGTACACGTCCTCTGTAAATAATAGAGACAAAGCATTCAGAGAAAAAATAGAACAGAGAGTATAAACATGAAAATTAGTCCCCAAACCCCATTTTAAATGGGAAATATCCACATTGCCTTTTATAATTCAAAACACAAAAAAAAAAAAAAAAACCCTCAAATCCCAAACCCCAATATCCAAAACTCCAAACCTCATGCTTTCCTCATCTCACAAACCCTTCTTTCTTCTTCTCATCTTTCACCATCAAACCTCCTTCACTCAAAAATAAAATAAAATCCAAAAAGACAAGTTTTTTATTCTCTTTCACGTTCAAAAAGAGTACCAAATGAATGTTACATACTTATTGAAGGTAAAATTCATGTCTTTTATTTTTTTTTTTACGTTACTGTGTAAATTTCAACAATCCAGTGTCAGAATTTTTCGGGATTCCGACACGAGTATGTCGGAATTTTTTACGTAGTTAAGTTTTCTAACATAGAAAATTTTTCTAACGAAAAAAATTAGAACACTGTGTAAATTTCCGATGGCTTTTTGTCGGAATTTTGAAATTCTGATACCCCCATGTCGGAAATTCAAAATTCCGACACTGGTTTGTTGGAATTTTACAGCGTCGGAATAAAAAAAAAACAAACACTTCCAACGAAGAGAAGACAAATGGGTTTGCGTAAAACATAACAAATGAACAAAAAAACTATTAAAAAATGAAAATCTAATTTCAAACAACCTATTAATCATCTAACATAAACTTTAAATGAAAATACCCAAAAGAAAGGAAAGAAGATAAAGGAAAAAGAAGACTTTGAAAGGGAGAATGGAAAAAAGATAGAGGAAAAAGAAAATTGTGATAGAGAGAAAGAAGATTGTGAAATGGGAGAGGGAAAGTAGGCGTTAGAGAGGAAAAAATGGAAGAGAGAGAGAGAGAGAGTGAAAGGGAAGAGAGAAGAGAAAATGAGGTTTGGAGAGGTAATAGTCGAATAAAAAAAATTGGGATTTGATGGATAACATGTGGGGTTTGGGAACTAATTCCCTATAAACATTAGTGTTTGGGATTGAAATAATTATATTGGGCTTTAATCCATTAAGAAAAAAGAAATGAATAAATCAAGTAAAGCCCAACCAATACAGGCCCAAAATAATAGTCAAAGGACCACAACATACTGGAGTCAAGATGAAAAGGTGTCCCTCCTCCTAAGCATCCTAACCCGATAATGTTAATTCAGAATTGTGGAGTTCCAAGGCAAAGTCCTCCTTCTACAAGTTTTCATCCTCAGGCCCAACGCTTGCCCAACCCTGTCATTCAAAAATACTACAAATGAAAAATACGTTACTTCACTCAAGCAACAAAAATGGAACGTCGTTTGCTTTCTCTGCTGAAGGAAACGTTGGGAATAACCAGTGGGTAAAGGGAGAATCGATGCAACAACCATTAGATCAAAAGGAGGAAAAACATGAAGGCCAAGCCATAAGTCAACCATAAAAGGGTCACAAGGCAAAGGCAACTCAAGCTAAGCCAAGTACGACCCACCACACACCAAAGAATGAGAGCAAAAACTACAATGAACCAAAAGAAGAGAGAAATACAACAGAGAGCTTGAGGGGATAAAAGAAAGGCGTTCTAGAAAATCCTTTTCTTTTGTATAAATTTCACGGTGTACACATCTATTACATCATAATACCCCCACTCTCTTGTATTTCTCGTACATGATCAATAAGATGAGGCATTGATTTCATTAAGTTTACGAATCCACTTGCATTTTTATTATTCTTTTTAGAATATAGATTTTCGGCTGAAACAATTAGCTAGTAGAAAAATATAGACTTCAATAAATTCTATTGTTTATGTGTAGTGTGTTGGTAAAAATGGCTATCAACTAAAAGCCAAAGTTTTTTAGTGTATTATATTTTTCCACATAGCATCTAATTTTTTATAAGACAATTTTATTTTTATGGCCAACATCTGGCATTGGAGCTAAATGTATCAAAATGGAGGCGAGCTCCTCTCCATTACCACAATGTAATGAACATCTCCATTACTTGCAAGCATAGCATGACACATGGCAAAGGATGAATCGATGGCTAAGATTTTAAAATGAAAGTATATCTTTTTTTTCATTTAAAAAAAAACACAAAACCCCCAAATCCCTACTCTCTTCTTCTACGACAGTGAAGCCAAAAGTTCTCAAACCCCTTATCTTTTTCTTCATTTACACTAGAAAAATCTATCATTTTCTTTATGGTAACTTGTAATGGGCTACACACAACTGAAAATTTACATATCCAAAACTCTTGTTGAGAAGATCATAGTAGAAGGGCTCATCGTCTCTAAGGACTTTTTATCAACTCTTATAATGGCAATGTTATTAACTAAACTCAAAACTCCATCACTCCCAGCATTATAAAACAAATTAGAGCTGTCAAAACGGGCTGCCCCGCCGGGTTCGGGCCAGCCCGTTTCGGGCTCGGGCCAAACCGGGTTCGAGTCCAAAAACCCGGTTGTAAGTTAAGTACAATAATGCTTAGCCCAAACCCGTCCTAAGCGGGTCACGGGCTTGTGCGGGCCAGCCCGCATGACTTTTAAAAAAAAAACAGAAAAAAAAATTATACAGCAGAAGGGAAAAAAAAAACCAGAAAAACAAGTATTAGTACTAATACTATCAAACCCGAAAAACAAAAGAAAAATAATAATACAAGAAAAATAGAGAATAAACCAAAATATTAAAGAACAAAAAAAATCCAGAATAACGAAGGAAAAATGCAGAAAAGACCAAAAAATAAACAAACCAAAAAAAAAACGAAGCAAAAAGAAATACAGAGAACGGAGAAATGGAGGACACACGGAGTTACAGTGGACGCGAATCGTGGCGGCTCGTGAGGTGGCCGATGGTGAGATCTTGAAGGGAGAGATATTTAGAGAGAGAACGGAGAAACTAGAAACTACAAAGGCAAGTGATTTTCACAATCTCTGGAAATAAGGTTATGGACTTATGGTACGGGGTTTATTTTTTAAGCACTGCTGCTGCACATGGTGATGGTGGCCTGGTGAAGTAGTGGGTGGGATTCGTGGGAACTGGGAACTAGGAAGGCAGGAAGCAAGAAGTGAAGTGGGAAGTGGGGACGTGGGGTACTGGGAAATAGGGAAATGGAAATGAAATTTGGGGCATTGGGAGGGTCTGTCTGGCAGCACACACACCTCACATAGTCACACGCATGGGAATTGGGAAATGAAAAGATTTGATTTTTTAGGCCCGAACCCGGCCGGGTTTACCCGGCCCGAGCTGGTTTTTTTAAAACCCGGTCGGACCGGGCTGAAAAGCCCGGTTTGATTAAATGTCCCAAATTATAAAGTCCAAGCCCTAATTTTTTTCGGGCTTTTTGGCCCGGCCCGATTGACCCGGCCCATTTTGACAACTCTAAAACAAATGGCATGCATGACTCTTTCCCCGTCATCTAATATAGAGAAACATGGTTTTGGCTAAAAAAACACCAAATATATTTGGTGTTAGAGTACACCACGTGTTAATTTAATGATTGAGCTTACCTGCAACCTGTTGAGTAAGTAAAATATATCAACTTAATGAATTTTCAAATATAAACCTCATTAATGAATTTATTTGTTGTTTGCATTTAAAGATTTTTTTCATTAATAAGTAATAAATAAAAATATCTATACATTATTTTTTTAATTATTATCTATGCTATAAGTTTTTAAAATGATTTATTTCTAAAAAAAATTATAAATTCTAATTTCACTAAATTATATCTGAAATGTTAATTTATGAAGGTGTAAATCAATTAATTTTTTTATTGAAATATCTCTGACGTAGGAAATGTAAATCAAGTAATTAGAATTATCATGAGTTTTGAGGGTGCAAATTAAATAATTTACCTATGCCAAAGTTATTTTGCCATTGTGTGTCGTATGATTTATTTTTTTTTATTTTCAGTGTATTGGATTATTAAATCTACACTAAAAATATAATTTTATAAAAATATAATTTTAGAATATGTTCCTAAAAAAATAATCAAATTTCGACATCTACTTCATAGGTTCTGTAGATTATTTTTTGAAACGTGTGTAATTTTCTTATTTTATCCAAATCACTCAAAAGAAGAGGAGGAAACAAACACACAAACAAATGGGGAGGGGTTGAGTTAACAAAACCACTCAAATAGAAACCTAATGCATAGGCTAGAATTATATAGGAATTACGAGATAACATATCATGATTTTCTATCATCAAACATAGTATAGGCAATTCTTATAAAAAAAAACAACAACATAGTATAGACTATAGTATACCTTACTTCCCTCATTAATGTAGAATTGAAAATAGTTTTTGCAAATCATTTACAGGCTCAGTCCAAGAGAATAAATGAGAAAGATTGCTAACAATGTACAATTAAGGGGAAGGACCAATTAACCATTCAAAACGATCAATTTGAATGGTTGTTGCTGGGACAGGAAAGATTATTCTCCCTAAAAAGTGTGGATGGTGTGATTCAATACATTTCAAGTAAAACAACTAGATAAAAAATAAACAAGGAATGTATAAATCAGTTCAAAAAATGAATAAATGGTACCAAGTACTACAATAATGGCAGGGTAGCAGAAAAAATCAACTGTGTGGGCTACATATTTTACTAATCTAAAGAGCAAAACTTGAGGTTTCACTAAAGAAAGGTTGGAAACCTATCAATGAATCATCAAGGCTCATACCTGATCCCTTTGTACTGTTGGACAGAAATCGGTATGGATTAAAGTCACTTGCATCACTACCCCAATTGAAGTCATCCTTGTGTACCAACTGAACAGGCACAACGAGTATAGCTCCAGTAGGGATGGTTTCACCAGTTGTTAAGCTCAAGTCTGACACAAGGATGAACATTATTTAACAAGTGAAATCGATACAAATATTTAAAAATAACCTTGACATTGATTTTAAGATGTTAAGAATGCATGTCGTAAATAATTATTCCGAATTATGCTTGCAAATAACACCGGCATCGCATTAAATTACAATAACCTTCCTCCCCAGGCACAATCTGAGCTAATTCAATTAGCAAAAACAGTATATTCTGACTCAATACCCATATTTAGAAACAAATTACAGTGCACCGGAAAAGGGAATTGGCTAAAAAAAATGCCCCAACCGGGGGATGATATATGGTGTGTGTTTGGAACCATTCTCAATTTTTGTTTTAGAAAACAGTATTCACGTGAATGTATTGATATATTATTTAAGACAAACAAGATAGCATATGGTGGGTTGCGTCAACTGGGCTGACGCAACACGTTGCGTCATTGGCAGTGACGCTTCACCACGTTGCGACACGTGGCACTTCATTGCTGCTGTAGTTGACCCGCGTTGACCCACTCTCCTTGCACATATATTAGCAAAAATTGTCCAGACTGGGATTCGAACCCAGGACAAGGAGGAGAGAGCAACCACGGCACAACCACTGGGCCACAACAATTTTGATGATTTTATGCGTAACGAATTTTATTTATTATATTATAATTGTCTTTTTTAATAATTTTATGATGAAATTAAAATATAAGCATAAAGTTATTAAAAAAGACAATTATAATATAATAAATAAAATTCGTTACGCATAAAATCATCAAAATCGCTGTGGCCCAGTGGTTGCTCTCTCCTCCTTGTCCTGGGTTCGAATGTCACTGCCAATGACGCAACGTGTTGCGTTAGCCCAGTTGACGCAACCCACCATATGCTGACATGTGGCAGGTGCATCAGACCTGTTTTTTTTTTTTTTTTGAAAATTTTTTTTGACCAATCAGAGTCTGACACGTGTCATTCTCTTGACTTTGACTTTGACTGTCCGATTTTCGTAAATAGTTTCGTTGACTGCCCTATGTTTCGTAAATAGTTTTAAAACTACCCCAATTCGGTAAATTGTTTGTAAAACTACCTCACTTAAGTAAAAAAGCCCTTGGGATTATTATGTGCAAAAAACAGCATTCAAAGAGAAAAAGGCTAAAAAAGATTTTATATTCCTACGTTTTTTTTCCATTAATGGAATTAGTTTGAAAAGTTGTTTTCCGTGTTTTCCAATTAATTCAAAGAAAAATAAAAAAAATTGTCTGTTCTGCTCTGAAACCAACTTTTCTTTTAGAAAACTAAAAAGTTAATTTTAAGAATAGCTCCAACTCCAAGCTCACTCATATGCGCACTATGAATAATACATGTGACGCTCTCTTTTTAACTTGAAAATAATTAATATTTCCAAAAAGTTTACTACTTGCTATCAAAATTAGGACTAAAAAATTTTTCCTTCTTAATATTATTACTTGCTTAATCCAAACCTTTTTTTTTTGACATAAACCGTTTCATGAATTCGGCTTAGTATTATCTTAGATTTGAAAAAGACTCTCGAGAAAGCACGTCCTTATTTATAGGAAACCTTAGTAGTTATTATTTAAACATATGATTTGCCTCTAGAGTCAGATTTGAGTATATAAAATATAAATTTATCGCCGAATCCTTTGTAAAGTGAAATCAGAGTTCGCGGAAGTAAAAATAATACTTATGGGGCTCTGCTAAGGAAAATAGACAACATAGATATATGTATAGATCATAATATAAACTGAAAACCCCATCAGTACAGTAGCAAGTAACATCAGTCGAGATAGCAAGAGTTTATAAAGATATATACAACTCAGATGTATAAAATAAAACCTCACTCTAAGACCTCTCAAAATATATACACTATATCACATGATCTCAAAATAGAAGTCTCAGAGCAGGTCTTCAGTGTCCTCAGCAGCTCCTCAGATCCTCCTCCGCTCTATCCCTAGGATCTAGGATCCAAAACACCTATGCTATGCAAGCTCTTATGAACCAGCGGGTCCACCTCTAGCAGAAACAGTCGGCTCAACATGCACCTCCTCCTCGCTCTCATCCTCCACGGGGTCCTCCTCGACCTCGTCTGACTGTGTAGAGACCCCACCACTGGGTCTGGGATCTGCAGAAGCAGTCCTATCATACTCAGTCGGACCAGGAGAAGGAGTCTCCTCAGCGACAACTCTATGGGATGAAGGATGGGAACGATTGGCAGCTCTAAATCTAAAACTATGAAAACGACGCATAGGTCGAGCCGGGGGTGGTCCTCTATAAGTGTAAAAAGATGGAACATGCATAGTATAGACTAATGGAACCCTAAATCGACGAGGTCGCACCCGCACCAGAGGGTTAGGGTGGTAGAGAGTAATCTCAACCTCCCCCTCAAAGGTGGCACGATGCTCCTCATACGTCCATATACCGCTAGGGATAGGGCGTATCTCGATGCAGACTAGGTATCTGGCCATCACCTAAACAGGGAACAGGGAGTAAGTATACAAATATACATAATGGATAAAGACTAAAATTACAATCACAAATATATCATGGACAGATCATAATGCAGATACATATGAGCACACCAATTTTTCAACATTATAACCCTTATAATGCAAGTGGCATGATGTATGATTTTCTATCCACAACTGAGGCCTCTAAATGTCCATCTTGGACGTCCATCCAATACACCATTGTGTTCCCGGAACACCGACATTAGTTCCCAGAACATAATGCCGAACCATACTTGGATAAAAAGCATCACTCCCGGAGTGTGCACCACGTTCCCAGAACGCATAAAAACCAGGTCCCGGACACTGGCCACATATCTATAATGTGTCATCAAGTAGGTTATACTTTGGTACTCCCGGAGTACCCTCCTCATATTCCCAGAATATGATAAACGTTCCTACCAACCAGACTTCCAGTCTATATGTATGCACAAACATCAGGGTTGGTTTTATCTTTATATTAATTAATGTGATTTAGAAATATTCCAATTTCTACTTTTGAATGATTTATTTGAGGTATAACATTTGGCATAAAATTCCCCTTTAAATCTTCCTCAAAATATGCCTTTTAAAACCCAGATTGAGCATTACAACTTCAATGGTATTTAAAAACTTAACTTTTTATTTTTCAGCTTCAGGTACTAACCGGTTACAGTTTCAGGCTAACCGGTTAGAATTACAGACCTGACCTGTTTACCATTGCAATTCAGAAAAACCCTTTTTTTCTTGAATTCTCTACCCAATCCAAAACACATTTACCATTGTTTTATACCTCAAAAACCATTGTTTCAACATTCAAAAGTCCAAATCACATTTCCTTTTCCAATGAACATAATTTCCTCATGAAATTATTTCATTAATTTTAAGGCATAATTTTTTATCCTTCAATTCAGAACTTTGACAACTCAAGTTCAGACCATGTATAATGAAATTTAAGCTTAAATTTGAGCAAAGGCCATTGAGATTTCAGAACTGATTGATAAACCAATTTTCTTTGAAAATCTGCAGTGTCTAACCGGTTACGAAAATCGTGTAACCGGTTAGATTATGCAGTCAGACCATTAAAACAAGAGTTTTAACAACTCATTTTCTTCCTTTCTCAAATCTAACCAAATTTCAGTATATACAAAGTTCATATGCCTTAAAACAAACATGTTTACTCTCAGAAACACATTCATATTGCATGCATCAAGTTTATTGTATCAAATTGCATGAAAATCCACATAAACACAATTTAACACAACCAAACTTAGATTAAGCACTCAAACACAGAATTCAACATTTATATAACTTGCATGCATCAAATTAAAGTTGCTCAAAACCACAGTGAGCAAGTTTTTGGCCTCCAAGCCTTTGTGCTTAAAAACACATAATGCCCTTTTGAGTTTTGTGAACTCAAATCCTAAATCACATGGATTTTAGCCTAAATCTAGTATAAGGTAGACTTCTCCCATACCTCTAAGACGATTTTGATGAAGATTTTCACTGGATTAGAAGAAAAACCACAGATTCTCACAATTTCCCCAAGTCTGCTCTCAGATTCGGTTTCCAGCAACAGGGTCCAGAAACCACCAAATTTGACATGGAATTTGGCCAAAGAAATTGGGGAAAATGGTTAGAATTCAAAGTAGGTAACATGCATGAGAGAATCAAAGAAGTTTGAGACTCAAAGATCAACTAAGCTTACCACAATCGAGTTTGGAAATCAGCTTCCAGAATCAGGATCCACAGAGAACTCAGCTTTCTACCTTCTACTTCCAAGCTTGATTTCTCCCTCCACACTAACTCTCAACTCACAGTGTTTAGATCTTTGTAAAGCTCTTGATGTAAGCTTCACAATCGTGTATCACTTGATTACTAACACTCAACAACGAAGACGAATTGCTCAGCACAATTCTGAAACCCTAATCACCCTCCTTCAACCAGAAATCAATTGATCAACCCCTAATTCATCAGAATTTCCACTATTTATAGACAATTGAAGGTAACATGCAGGGCGACGCGTGTTTCCCATTAACACCAGGTTGATTTCGTGGCGATTAAACGAGTAATTCAAGTGATTACTCATCAAATTCCACTAAACCAGTTTCTGAGTTCATCGTCTAACCGGTTACAGGGCATTACTAACCGGTCAGATCAGTTCAAAATTTTAAAATTATTATTTTTAAATCTTTCCCTCCAAGAACCATTCTAATATTGCCTTTTAGTCCTCATCCAGGGACCAAAATGCAATATTCTTATATTTTGCATTTATTTGCCATATAAAAATATTTCAACTTATTTTTATATTTAAGGCTAATTAAATACAAAATATAAACTTGGAAAAATTCTATAAATTAATAATAAAACTTTTTTATTATTAATTTCCTATTATTCGGGAGACGAAAATTAGGGGTGTTACACTACTCCCCCACTTAAAAGGAATTTCGTCCCCGAAATTCTAGATTACAAAAACAACTCCGGATACTCTTGACGCATCTTCTCCTCTAATTCCCATGTAGCTTCCGATACGTCAGCATTCTCCCAAGTTACCTTTGTAAGTTCCATGATGAATGTTTTGATAATGACAAAGTGTTTTGAACAAGCTATCATGTGTTGATCAAGTTCAAGTTCAACAAACAACAACAAACATCAAATGAAGAAGAGAGAAAGCAAGCTCATGAAGACTTAGTTTGAGTGTAATTGTAATTGTTTTATATTTTGCCTCTCAAGCTTCTTAGGTCTTTTATTTGGGTAGATTATTTAGAGGGTAGTGAATCTCTATCATAGTCATGATTAAATCATAATTTGAGTTTTCACTTAACCTAAAATCAATAGGTGGCTTAAAGGTTTGAAAGGAAAGGTTTAGTTTTGAGAAAACAAGTTTCTAACATGTGCAGTGTGGATTTAATCGATTAAGACATAATTTAATTGATTAATACTCGATTAAGCTGAAATTTAATCGATTAAATACTGCTGATCTGGTTTTTTTAAAATACGATTTTCACTTCTCAAAATCAGTTTTCAAGTGCTACAACTTTTGGGTATTCTATATAAACCTATTCCTAACCTTTGTGATTAATATACATCATTTTCATAATCAATTTTACAAGAATCAAGTCACTCTATTCTCTCTCAATTTCAAAGATCAAAGCTTTCATATTTTCATATTCTTTGATCAAGAACCTTTGAATCTCTTATTGTGAATTGTCATAGCTATTGATTGAGATTCATAGGATTGTCATTTGTGTTTTCTATTGAGTTGTAATCTTTGCAAGAAGGCAAGCCAACTACAACAACAAAGAAGACTTGGTGTGTCGATTATCATCAAGCAACGTTTATTCGAGAAGAAGAAAGTCTTGGTTGTGAATCAAGCAAAGTGAAGCCTTGGTGTGTGGATTATCATCAAGCAAAGAAGACTTGTTGTGTCGATTATCAACAAGGGGTAGAGGTTAGATTAGAGAGAAGATCAATAGGATTGCAAGGCAAGGGTGTGGTTTCTCTTGTAGGCTAGCAAGAAGGGAGTCTTGTGAGGCACTTACTTGTAATTTGAGAACTCTAATTCCTCATAGTGAAGAATCTCTCTTGGTTGAAGAGGGGACTGGATGTAGCTTTCAAGCGGATGAAAGTGAACCAGGATAAATCGCTGTGTCGTATCTCTAAACCCTTAACTCTTTACATTCAAGTCAATTCATTGTGTTCTTGGTTGAAAACCTAGAGAAAGATTGATTTTCATAATTGATTGAATTGAATCTTTATTGTTCAAATTAAGTTGGGGAAAATCATTTTCATAACCTAGGTAATCATAAGAATATAGGTGTTATTTGTTTTCGCTGAATCTCTGATCTTAAGTGTTGATTGATTGATTTTCGTATTCGATTGAAAAGTGATTTTTCAGTTTTTATCTGTCATAATCGATTAATAATCGATTAAGTGAATATTTAATCGATTAAGGAAAATTGTTCTTTCTGGCTTAATCGATTAAAGTTCAGATTAATCGATTAAATCATCAGTTTAATCTATTAAACCCTGTAGATTTTGCAAAAATCATTTGTTTTAATTGTTTCGATTTGTTTCGTTCGAAAATCTTTCAAGGTTTCTTAAACACCTATTCAACCCCCCCTTCTAGGTGTGTTCCTAGGGTTCCTTAGTCTCTCCAACCACCAATTGCGGTTTCTTCAACCTTGACCAAGGATATTTCCTTCCCTCTGAGCCGCTTGACTTCACGATCTTCTATCTGAACCGGTCTGGTCTCAAAGGTCAGGTTTTCTTTCAGAGTTAGGTCATCAGGCTGGAGTCTTAGAATAACGGATGGGTCATGAACATATTTCTTTAACTGCGAAACGTGAAAGACGTTATGCAAGTTGGATAAAGAGGGTGGTAAGGCCAATCGATAAGCAACAGGACCAACTCTCTTAAGAATCTGATATGGACCTATACACTTAGGCGAAAGCTTTCGGGTTCTCAAAGCTCTACTAATTCCTTTCATCGGAACTCCCCGAAGGAACACATGATCGCCCTCAGAAAACTCTAATGGTTTCCTCCTCTTATCCGCATAACTCTTCTGTCGACTCTGAGCCGCTTTCATCTTAGTCTGAACCATCTTGATCTTTTCAGATGTCTACTGTATCATTTCTGGTCCAACCATTAGGTTCTCCCCCACTTGGAACCAACATAGCGGGGTCTGACACCTCCTTCCATACAACGCCTCGAACGGTGCCATTCCAATGCTCGCATGGTAGCTATTGTTGTATGTGAACTCTGCAAGAGGTAGCACTTGATCCCAGCTTCCTTGTTCTTCAAGTGCACACGCTCGCAACACATCTTCCAAAGATTGAATTGTGACGAAAATCTCGGATCTCGGTCTGATACAATGCTCGAAGGCACTCCGTGAAGACGAACTATCTCCTTGATATAGATCTGGGTAAGCTTGCTCAAAGAATAACGCATATTTATCGGAATAAAATGCGCCGACTTGGTTAACCTATCCACAACCACCAAGATTGCATCATGATTTGCTGCGGTCCTCGGCAAACCAGACACAAAGTCCATCGAGATACTATCCCACTTCCACTGGGGAATCCTCAGAGGTTGCAACTGTCCTCCCGGTTCCTGATGTTCTACCTTCGATTTCTGACAAATCAAGCACGCCGCCACATATTCTGCCACATCTCCTTTCAATCCCGACCACCAAAATATCTTCTTCAAATCCTGATACATTTTGGTCGATCCGGGATGCATACTCATCCGACTCTTATGGGCCTCATCAAGAATTAGTCTTCTAACTTCTTGATTTCTTGGTACACAAATCGTTGTCCTGAAACGAAGGATTCCATCCTGCCCATACTTGAAATCAGGTTCCTTTCCTTCCGAACCTAGTCTCATCTTTTCCATCAATTCGTCATCTGTTCGTTGCAACTCCCGAATTCTTTCCAAGAACTCGTTGATGATCTGCAACGTCCCCAACTTGATACTTGATGGCTCCACTTGCATCAACAAGCTCAAGTCTCTGAATTCTTCAATCAATGCTGCTTCCTTGACCATCATCACACTAACGTGGATTGCTTTCCGACTCAACGCGTCTGCAGCCACATTCGCTTTACCCGGATGATAATGGAGTTTAAAATCATAATCCTTCAAGAACTCCATCCATCTTCTTTGCCTCATGTTCAACTCTTTCTGGTCGAACAGATATTTCAAACTCTTATGGTCACTAAATACTTGGAATGTAGTGCCATAGAGATGATGTCTCCATATCTTTAAGGCAAACACGATCGCAGCCAACTCCAAATCGTGTGTCGGGTAATTCACCTCATGATTCTTCAATTGCCTCGATGCATACGCCACTACTCTTCCTTCTTGCATCAATACATAACCCAGTCCTTGCTTAGATGCATCACAGTAAACTTCAAAACTCTTGTGAGGATCGGGTAAGATTAACACAGGAGACGATGTTAACCTTTCCTTCAACTCACGAAAACTAACTTCGCACCGATCATCCCACACAAACGGTTGATCTTTCCGAGTCAACTTAGTCAAAGGCAATGCAATCTTAGAAAATCCTTCTATGAATCGACGATAGTATCCAGCCAGTCCTAAGAAACTTCTCACCTCCGTCACCGTCTTAGGCTGTTCCCAACTTAGTACTGAACTTACTTTCGCTGGATCCACCGCAATTCCCTCTTTAGTGATCACATGCCCCAGAAACTTCACTTCATTCAACCAAAACTCACACTTCGTAAGCTTGGCATATAGTTGCTTCTCCTTCAGGACCTTTAACACAATCCTGAGATGCTTTTCATGTTCTTCCGGATTTTTAGAATAGACCAAAATATCGTCAATGAATACCACCACAAACAAATCCAAATATGGTCTAAAGATCCGGTTCATATAGTCCATGAAAATAGCAGGTGCATTTGTCAATCCGAACGACATCACAACATACTCATAATGACTGTATCGCGATCGAAATGCAGTCTTGGGTATATCCTCCTCCTTTTTCTTGATCTGATGATAACCCGATCTCAGATCAATCTTGGAGAATACTGCAGCTCCCCTCACTTGATCCATAAGGTCATCAATCCTTGGCAAATGATACTTATTCTTAATAGTGACCTTATTCAGCTGTCTGTAGTCCACACACATCCTCATACTTCCATCTTTCTTCTTTACGAACAATAATGGAGCTCCCCAAGGTGAAACGTTTGGCCTGATCATCTGTTTCTGCAACAGCTCCTCGATTTGCTTATTCATTTCTGCCATTTCTGGTGGTGCCATCCTATAAGGAGCAATAGAGATGGGACCAGCTCCAGGGACTAAATCGATCCCAAACTCTATCTCTCGCTTCGGAGGTAATCCTGGTATCTCCTTAGGAAATACTTCCGGAAATTCCCTCTCCACTGGAATCTCTTCAATCGGCATCGACTCTTCTTCTCCAGAAGCCGAGAATAAACACATATATCCCTCCGGTTCAAGGGTCCTATATTGAATTGTCTTTTCCTCACAATTGATGATCACTTGGTTCTTCATCAACCAATCCATACCCAAGATCACATCCAATTGTAACTTAGGAAGACAAACCAAATCTACCTTGGATGAACGACCCAGAATTTCTACGTCACACCCTAAACAGACTTTAGCGGTGTAGATTGGTATACCCGTAGGGGTAGCTATACTAAGATAGCAGGGTGAATCAGAAACAATAAGATTCAGCCTACTCACACATTCAGGGGAAACAAAAGAATGTGTAGCTCCAACATCAAACATGATTTTGCAAGGTTGATTAATGAGCAGGAAATTACCTTGCACGAGATTCGGGGTTTGGGTTGCTTCACTACCACTTAGGGAAAATACTCGTCCTTGTACCACAGACTTTCCAGCAGATCCCTTTGCATCCCCCTTTGCAGATTCCTTGCATTCACGGGCAAAGTGACCTTGCTTCCCACACTTGAAACATCCTCCTGTGGACCAGCAAAACAGACCATGATGATAACGCTTGCACTTCTCGCAATAAGGAGCATTATCGCGAGGCTTCTTCCGGTTATCCATCACTGCCTTGTCTTTCCCCTTGTTCTTATAATATGGACCATTATTCCGATGGTCAAACTTCTTACTTTGGGGTCCATAGTTCTGTCCAACCCCCTTCACTTGACCTCCTATCAATTCTGCCTTCTTATCATCTTCATACATTCTGCACATGTCCACCAGTGCAGGGAAACTCTGAATCCTTTGGTAACTGAAGATAGACTTCAGCTCCGGCCTTAGCCCACCTTCAAACTTCACACACATACTTCTTTCATCAGGGTTATTTAAGTAATACGGAGAGTATTTCATCAGTTCCTCGAATCTGGCAGCATACTTCCCTACACTCATATCCCCTTGCTTCATTTTCATAAACTCCACTTCCTTTTTCCTCCGCAAATCTTCTGGAAAATATTTATTAAGAAATTTCTCCATAAATACTCCCCAGTTGATTGCTCTCCTTTCAAAATTCAGCAATTGGACCGTGTGATCCCACCAGTTTTCAGCTTCCCCATGAAGCATGTAAACTGCATAGGTCACCTTCTGTTCATCAGAACACTCCAGAGTTCGGAAGATCTTATTGATCTCATACAACCACTTGTTCGCCTCATCAGGTTTATATCCTCCCTCAAATCTTGGTGGATTGAACTTCCGGAACTCCGACAGAGTCTTAGCATCATGATTCGCCATGTTGCCAGCAGACGGGTTACCAGCTCTCTCCTGAGATGATTGATGCCTCTGCTGCTGCTGCATACCCTCCAGCACGGTTGTGATTCGTTCTAACATTTCGTTAGTAACATTTCGATTCCGGGTTGCCATAGAAAGACCTGCACTATGGGCTTTGGGTTACTAAAAAGGTCTTTAAGATATAAATGCTACCACTAACTTACTCAAACATATTCAATCAACATTGAATATCATACTTAGCTGCATCTGCGGGGCCATGAGGAACAGGACCAATGCTCTGATACCACCAAAGGTGTGACGCTCTCTTTTTAACTTGAAAATAATTAATATTTCCAAATAGTTTACTACTTGCTATCAAAATTAGGACTAGAAAATTTTTCCTTCTTAATATTATTACTTGCTTAATCCAAACCTTTTATTTTTGACATAAACCGTTTCATGAATTCGGCTTAGTATTATCTTAGATTTGAAAAAGACTCTCGAGAAAGCACGTCCTTATTTATAGGAAACCTTAGTAGTTATTATTTAAACATATGATTTGCCTCTAGAGTCAGATTTGAGTATATAAAATATAAACTTATCGCCGAATCCTTTGTAAAGTGAAATCAGAGTTCGCGGAAGTAAAAATAATACTTATGGGGCTCTGCTAAGGAAAATAGACAACATAGATATATGTATAGATCATAATATAAACTGAAAACCCCATCAGTACAGTAGCAAGTAACATCAATCGAGATAGCAAGAGTTTATAAAGACATATACAACTCAGCTGTATAAAATAAAACCTCACTCTAAGACCTCTCAAAATATATACACTATATCACATGATCTCAAAATAGAAGTCTCAGAGCAGGTCTTCAGTGTCCTCAGCAGCTCCTCAGATCCTCCTCCGCTCTATCCCTAGGATCTAGGATCCAAAACACCTATGCTATGCAAGCTCTTATGAACCAGCGGGTCCACCTCTAGCAGAAACAGTCGGCTCAACATGCACCTCCTCCTCGCTCTCATCTTCCACGGGGTCCTCCTCGACCTCGTCTAACTGTGTAGAGACCCCACCACTGGGTCTGGGATCTGCAGAAGCAGTCCTATCATACTCAGTCGGACCAGGAGAAGGAGTCTCCTCAGCGACAACTCTATGGGATGAAGGATAGGAACGATTGGCAGCTCTAAATCTAAAACTATGAAAACGACGCATAGGTCGAGCCGGGGGTGGTCCTCTATAAGTGCAAAAAGGTGGAACATGCATAGTATAGACTAATGGAACCCTAAATCGACGAGGTCGCACCCGCACCAGAGGGTTAGGGTGGTAGAGAGTAATCTCAACCTCCCCCTCAAAGGTGGCACGGTGCTCCTCATACGTCCATATACCGTTAGGGATAGGGCGTATCTCGATGCAGACTAGGTATCTGGCCATCACCTAAACAGGGCACAGGGAGTAAGTATACACATATACATAATGGATAAAGACTAAAATTACAATCACAAATATATCATGGACAGATCATAATGCAGATACATATGAGCACACCAATTTTTCAACATTATAACCCTTATAATGCAAGTGGCATGATGTATGATTTTCTATCCACAACTGAGGCCTCTAAATGTCCATCTTGGACGTCCATCCAATACACCATTGTGTTCCCGGAACACCGACATTAGTTCCCAGAACATAATGCCGAACCATACTTGGATAAAAAGCATCACTCCCGGAGTGTGCACCACGTTCCCAGAACGCCACGTTCCCAGAACGCATAAAAACCAGGTCCCGGACACTGGCCACATATCTATAATGTGTCATCAAGTAGGTTATACTTTGGTACTCCCGGAGTACCCTCCTCATATTCCCAGAATATGATAAATGTTCCTACCAACCAGACTTCCAGTCTATATGTATGCACAAACATCAGGGTTGGTTTTATCTTTATATTAATTAATGTGATTTAGAAATATTCCAATTTCTACTTTTGAATGATTTATTTGAGGTATATCATTTGGCATAAAATTCCCCTTTGAATCTTCCTCAAAATATGCCTTTTAAAACCCAGATTGAGCATTACAACTTCAATGGTATTTAAAAACTTAACTTTTTATTTTTCAGCTTCAGGTACTAACCGGTTACAGTTTCAGGCTAACCAGTTAGAATTACAGACCTGAACTATTTACCATTGCAATTCAGAAAAACCCTTTTTTTCTTGAATTCTCTACCCAATCCAAAACACATTTACCATTGTTTTATACCTCAAAAACCATTGTTTCAACATTCAAAAGTCCAAATCACATTTCCTTTTCCAATGAACATAATTTCCTCATGAAATTATTTCATTAACTTTAAGGCATAATTTTTTATCCTTCAATTCAGAACTTTGACAACTCAAGTTCAGACCATGTATAATGAAATTTAAGCTTAAATTTGAGCAAAGGCCATTGAGATTTCAGAACTGATTAATAAACCAATTTTCTTTGAAAATCTGCAGTGTCTAACCGGTTACGAAAATCGTGTAACCGGTTAGATTATGCAGTCAGACCATTAAAACAAGAGTTTTAACAACTCATTTTCTTCCTTTCTCAAATCTAACCAAATTTCAGTATACACAAAGTTCATATGCCTTAAAACAAACATGTTTACACTCAGAAACACATTCATATTGCATGCATCAAGTTTATTGTATCAAATTGCATGAAAATCCACATAAACACAATTTAACACAACCAAACTTAGATTAAGCACTCAAACACAGAATTCAACATTTATATAGCTTGCATGCATCAAATTAAAGTTGCTCAAAACCACAGTGAGCAAGTTTTTAGCCTCCAAGCCTTTGTGCTTAAAAACACATAATGCCCTTTTGAGTTTTGTGAACTCAAATCCTAAATCACATGGATTTTAGTCTAAATCTAGTATAAGGTAGACTTCTCCCATACCTCTAAGATGATTTTGATGAAGATTTTCACTGGATTAGAAGAAAAACCACAGATTCTCACAATTTCCCCAAGTCTGCTCTCAGATTCGGTTTCCAGCAACAGGGTCCAGAAACCACCAAATTTGACATGGAATTTGGCCAAAGAAATTGGGGAAATGGTTAGAATTCAAAGTAGGTAACATGCATGAGAGAATCAAAGAAGTTTGAGACTCAAAGATCAACTAAGCTTACCACAATCGAGTTTGGAAATCAGCTTCCAGAATCAGGATCCACAGAGAACTCAGCTTTCTACCTTCTACTTCCAAGCTTGATTTCTCCCTCCACACTAACTCTCAACTCACAGTGTTTAGATCTTTGTAAAGCTCTTGATGTAAGCTTCACAATCGTGTATCACTCGATTACTAACACTCAACAACGAAGACGAATTGCTCAGCACAATTCTGAAACCCTAATCACCCTCCTTCAACCAGAAATCAATTGATCAACCCCTAATTCATCAGAATTTCCACTATTTATAGACAATTGAAGGTAACATGCAGGGCGACGCGTGTTTCCCATTAACACCAGGTTGATTTCGTGGCGATTAAACGAGTAATTCAAGTGATTACTCATCAAATTCCACTAAACCAGTTTCTGAGTTCATCGTTTAACCGGTTACAGGGCATTATTAACCGGTTAGATCAGTTCAAAATTTAAAAATTATTATTTTTAAATCTTTCCCTCCAAGAACCATTCTAATATTGCCTTTTAGTCCTCATCCAGGGATCAAAATGCAATATTCTTATATTTTGCATTTATTTACCATATAAAAATATTTCAACTTATTTTTATATTTAAGGCTAATTAAATACAAAATATAAACTTGAAAAAATTCTATAAATTAATAATAAAACTTTTTTATTATTAATTTCCTATTATTCGGGAGACGAAAATTAGGGGTGTTACAATACACATCAACATGAAAAGCACAATCATTGAACAAATATCAAAACCAAACTTTCGTAAGCATGACAAATTTGATTCTTTAATGTGTTCTTATCAAATTTGTCCATTGACTTTCATATTGGTCAATTGGCCCTTAAGTTATGATATTTATTCAACGCCATCACCCTGTTTTTTTGCAATACATAAGCTTTTGTTTGAAAATGTCACTCTTTTTTATAGCTTCTTTGCGTACTAAAATTTCAAAGTAACTACCATCTAGACAAATTTGTATTTGTAAATTTGATCATTCTACATTATGCAAAATATCACACCTTTGATCACCATTATTTATAATCAAATCTTTTACTTATAGTCCGCGTAAGACAGCCCAGTTGGTGGCTGCAGGGACACTTAGGATTTCCCCCTCCCCAGGTCATGGGTTCTAGTCTCAAATCTCCCATGTAAACAAAAAAAAAATTTATTACCTATAAAGTCATGCACAAAAATGCTGCACAAAAATGCAAATAATAACTTCATGATGTTGTAGAGATGAGATACAAGCTCCCAACTTTTATCTCACACTTCAATAATGTTAATGCTTAACCATGCATTGCACAAATCAGCACATGTTAGGATTGCCAACAAGTAAACCGTAAATTTGCAACAGTTTCTAACTAGTTAGCATTTATTACACTAAGAATCCCACAAAACCAATGTTAAATTATTTCATATTATACACAGTAAAATATGTTCAATTTGTTCCAGAGAATAGTAAGCAATATCTAACCATGTTTTAGAGTACACCTCTGGAGCATGGTACCGGTGGGCAGAAGTCGTGCAGAGGCATCTTGTAAACATCTTCGTGCTCATATTTTGACAATCTCTTAATAAACTTGCAAAAGTATATGCAAATAACAGTCAATTCTGGCAATCATCAAGTAAATTCAATCTTTAAACCAAACAAAAAATCAAACCCTATTCTAAGTAGGAGTGTTCAAAAAAGCTGGTTCGGTTGAACGGAACCGGAATCAACTCAAAAAAACTGAACTGGACCAATTTGAAATAGACCGGATAAACCAAATGTAGTTAATTGGAATAATTTAACGTCCATCAAGAAAGTGGAATAATTTAGTTAATTGTATTGGAAATGTGAACTTTTGATATGTAATTTCAAAATCACCCCTATTAATATTATTGGGAATCTAAAAAATGTTAAATAAATATGAGTGCTTGTGGAAAAAAGTAATTAATGATCATTAAATATTGGTATGAAACATTATCACTGAAAATTGGTATGAGGCTTTATAAATAGAGACAAAATAAAAATAAAAATGTTAAAAGAGCTTTATATTTAAGAATGAGGGAGGTAGTAATTTGGATATCCAGTTCGGTCCAAACGACTCTACCGATCTCACTGAAGTCGCAACAAGTGAGAAACGTAACTCTTCACTTTGCTCGGTGAGAACGAAATCTAAGAAGTGAGAACGAAATCGCGATGTCGCGAACGCTGAGTCGCGAAGAGCTGAAGACAAAGAACGCTAAGTCCCTTTCTTCTCAATCTCCATGAACAAAGTCCCTTTCTTCGCAACACGAGGTAATATTTTTATTTTCCCAATTTGTAAACCCGAATTTCTTAAATCTCGTCATTTGTTAAATATGAACTCTAATTTCTTCGATTCTACCATAAATTGTTTGACCCAGTTGAAAAACGTTATTGGGTAGCTGATTTTTAGTTGTTTTAACTGATGTGTCACCTTATACTTTGCGCTTTGTGAGGTTTCTAAGTGGAGCGTAGGTAGGTGGTGTCAGTTTTGGTTCAAAGTGACTCTTGACACATTACATAGGATCTCTTCTTCTCTGTTTGCTAGCTTTATATATGTATTTTTTAAGTGAGAAAACACCAAGATAAGCCAACCTAGCTCTGTTTATAAATAGATTCTGCGACTCTGTTTATAACCAGGTTTGGTTTGGTTAGAATCTATTTAGTTCGGTTATAAAAACTCTTGTTGAAAAAACTTAAGGTTCTTGCTGTTCTTGTTGAGATGAGTCTTAAGAAGCTTTTTTCATGTGTTTTTTGATGCACTGTTGTTAATTTTTAGTTGGGTTCAGTATATATGTAAGTATGAAGTGTGGATTGTTAGGTTTGTATAGCCTTAAAATTCTGAGATTTTTAATATGTGTTGTAAAACAGCTTTATAATGTATAGTCATTAGAATACACTCATTTTCTTTTTTAAAGAGCTATAAACTTATTCTGACAAGTGACAAATTATGAGAAGAAATTCCGGCAATCTTTTCATAGTATTTATTCTTTTGATTCTGATTGCATATTACCCTTATGTCAAATGGACTGCACATAAGGGTCATAAAAATTATCCTAAAAATCAAAACAATTGTCTATGATGAAACAAATTTAGGATAATATTTATCTGTTAAGACTTGGAATCATTTATGCAATAGTTTTGATTATATACTTAGCTTGTTCATAATGGTTAGTGGTTTATTTATGATGTACAATTGAAACTTGTTATCATAGCATATCTTCCTATTATTTGTTGGCCTCTGTTCTATCCCATTAATTACACATTGGTCTGAACACTGCACATATGTTCCTAAGTCTATTGCAGTCTTTGTTCTTCAAGGCCTTAATGGGAAAATAGTTTTCAATATGGCTGCCTAATTAAAAGCTATCTGTAGAACTAGAAGTGAATCATAAAGTGAGAAGAAAGAACAACAACATGAACAGAGATAATTTTCAAGAGTAGGATAAGACTAGTCCTGTGTTTGTTTTGTACTGCATGTCTATATAATAGATCTACTATACAGTCTATGTCTTCATTGTCTGTTAAACTGGGCTAACATAAGTTGATGCTTGTTAATTAGAAGAAATATATTTTAATACATTAAAATGTGATAAACGTTTTACTACTGATATAATTGATGAGTTATTATTGCTGTTTCAAGGTGGTGGTTGAAGGAGTCTCTAACTCACTTGGATCAATCACTGAAGTCTCTTGGAGCTGGACTTGTGCTGATCAAAACCCACAGTACTCTTGCAGCTCTTTTGGAGTGTATAAATGATGTTAAAGCAACAAAAGTAGTGTTTAACTTCTGGGTCAGTAACTCAGTATTGATAAATCATTGTGCTATATTTTCTGTGTTCTGGGCACATGCCGGTTCTTTGGATTAATATCATAAACTCTTATGTAATGCTGTGAATCAGATATGAATCTGAAGTTTTGATGCAATTTTTATCATGATTGCTTCTAGTTATTTTTAACTTATAAGCTTGGAATATATGTTGCTGGAACTTTGTCAACTTGCATAGAATTTTTACCTTTTCTTTTCGCTTAAAAAATGTATTATGCTTTTTGATATGTTGTTTTTCTTAATGTTCTGCAATGCATCAATTAGTTGTGATCTCTTTGGTCCTATTCCAGAGTCAAAGGATTTCTAAAGATTTTGTGAGAAATATCAAAGGTTTTCATCTTTCTGTGCCTGTGATAGTGTGATTTGATCATTTTCTGATAATTATGTCTGCACTGTTTTACTGGTTCTGAAATGCAATATCAAAGGTTTTCATCTTTCTGACTCTGCGACTCTTGTTTTTCTTGTTGAAAATAAGTTTATTGTTCTTGTTCATTTGTTGTTCTAATTGATACTACTCATTTGTATTCCTTAATAAATACTGCACTCATATTCAAAACCTAACGAACAACATTGTTCTAAATTAGAACTTCTAACGAAACTTGTTTTTTTCCCTGCTTTCTTATGTTCTTTTTGGAAATTATTCTCCTATGTTCTGTTTGGAAATTATTTTGGAAATCCCTTCTTTCAGATTTGAACATGGTTTTATAAACCAGTTTTTTTATGGAAAAAAACCGGACTATTGAAAAATCCGTTTTTTATAAACTGGATTTTTGGAAAAAAAAAACCGGTTTTTTGAAAAAATCCATTTAAAAAACTGGATTTTTGAAAAAAACCATTTAAAAAAACCGGTTTTTCCTAAAACCGGTTTTCATTTTAAAAACTGGTTTAAAACCGGTTTGCACTATGAACCGGTTTTGAACTGGTTCATAACCGATCCAGATCCAGATTCAAATTTAGAACCAGTTTGGTTATATATCCAAACCAATTAATATGGTTTACTGAATTTTGGACCAGTTTTAACCATTAAAACTGGTCCATGAACGCCCCTAATTCAAACACATTCATATCCTTTGTCTCTCTCACTCTCACTATTCTATCGATCTTCGTCTCTCTCACTCGCAAGTTACTAAGTCTCTCTCAGACTCTCACAAGCTGAAGACTCAGTTAAATGAAATCCCAATTCGCAAATCGCAAATCGCGTGTGTATTCTCTGCGAGGTAATATTTTACAAACCCTAATTTGTTAAATCTCCTCATTTGTTAAATCTGAGTCCTAATCTCTTCAATTCGACCCTAATTTGTATTACCCAGGTTGAAAAACGTCATTGGGTAGCTGATTTGTACTTGTTTTGGTTTGGAGCTGAAGAAGAACATGTAAGAACACACTCTGACTCTGTGACTCTTGTTGTTCTTGTTGAAAATAACTTGACAAATACTGCACTCATATTCAAAACCTAACAAACAACATTGTTTTTGCTCTGCTGCTATTGTTTTAACTGTGCTATTAATAAGTATAAGCTGCTTTCCTATGTTCTTTTTGGAAATTATTCTCCTATGTTCTGTTTGTGAATTTAGTATTTTTGTTAAGTGAATTGAAATGGGTCTTGATTGTTTTTTGTTGCATCGTGTTCATTGCTTGATCATTCCTTATTATTCAGTTCATGTTTGTTTGGGTTCTCTTTTCTTTTTTTTTGTTGATAAAGTTCTGTGCTTTTTCAAAATGTTTTTTTGTTAAAGATTGTGAATTTAGTGTTTTTGTTACGTGAATTGAAATGGGTCATTGCTTGATTCCTTATTACTACTCAGTTCAGTGTTTGTTTAGGTTTGTAAAATATAATGTGATTCTATAAATGTGATTTGGAAAAAGGTGATTTTTTTTCCTGAGAAGTGGAAAAGTGTGGCTTAGAATTAGAAAAAGTGAATTCAAATGGGTCTTGATTCCTTCGACTCATTAGTCCTTGGCACTAAAAAAAGGGATTTGGGAAAATGTGATTTTTACTGAGAAGTCAAAAATGTAGATCCTCACAAAAACTGAACGTTAGTGTGTTTAACTGCTTATTATTTTTCTTCTGTAAATGCTGATTTAATTTAGAAATTCTCAGTTTACTTAGGATTTTAAAAAAGTGATTCCGTAAAAGTGATTATGAGAAATGCTATATTTTTGAGACACTGTAAAGAGTAGCTTATAATATTAAGATGAATTTTATGGTCTGTTGCAGCTTCTGTATTCAAATGGGCCTTGATTGCTGGTGTTACATCATGCAATGTAGCATTTCTTGATTCCTTATTGTCGATTTGATTAGGTTCATAGGAAAAGTGATTATTGTCGATTTGATTAGGTTCATAGGAAAATGTCGATTTTCGGGTGATTGTTACTTATTTGCATTGAGTGCTAGATGATTGGTTTGTTGGAGAACTTTTGTTCCAATGGAATGCTTTTTGATTTTAATTTCAATTGTAGTTGTTGTTGAAGTGCGATGAATTGGTGAAATTGGAATAGAATTTGTATAGTATGATTGTTATTCTTTTCGATTCATATTGCATTGATTACAAGATGATTGCTCTGTAGAGAAAGAGGATTTGTTTTTTGATAAGCTACTTAGCTATTTGAAATTTGTTATTGACATGCAGGGGAAGATTGCATGTTGAGTAATATCTTGTAGGTGTAGGGAGCATTACAACTAAGTGAAGGTTGCAGATTTCAGATATCATTACAACTAGGTGAATGGAGACTTACTGTGTCAGATTTCATAAGGTTTTTTTTGGTTATATTGGAAAACTAGAAACAGAAGAAAAAGTGATTTCATAAGGTTGATACTTATGTTCAGGAGAAGGACCAAGGTTTTACAAGTGCTTCATATGGAAATCTTTATGAAAATGCATCTGTTTTCACTCTTCCTACGTCTGTTTAAATCTTAATTCTGTCCTGAATTTCTGCATCTTGCAGTATGGCATATTAGTAGTCAATTGATGAATAATACCAGTTTTGAAAAATCTGGTTTTATAAACCAGTTTTTTATGGAAAAAACCGGATTTTTGAAAAATCTGGTTTTATAAACCAGTTTTTTTAATGGAAAAAACCGGACTGTTGAAAAATCCGTTTTTTATAAACTGGATTTTTGGAAATAAAAAAAACGGTTTTTTGAAAAAATCCGTTTAAAAAACTGGATTTTTGAAAGAAAAAAAACCATTTAAAAAAACCGGTTTTTATCCAGTTTTTACTAAAACCGGTTTTTGATCCGGTTTTTACAACTTGTAGCCTTGTAGGGTGTCAATGTGTTATTATAAGTGTGTTGCATGTGGTTGTATGTAGCTGGTCAGTTTTTCTTTTGATTGTTTTGACTTTCGAGTCTTCATTTTTGAAGCTGTTATGTAATTCCCTTTTTGTGATTGAACAATATTAGTATCTTTTGGGATTCATGTATTGTGTTATGTCTTATTGACATTTTCGACATGTTAGGTTTTTTACAGTATGATATGCTATGCATTAATTTTGCTTTAGTTTTTGTGCAATTTTGCTATATTTTGTCATATAAATATTTTTTATAATATATATATATATATATATATATATATATATATATATATATATATATATATATATATATATATATATATATAATAACGTACCCGTACTCTAGCTTTTATGAAAATACCGTACCCCTTACTCGGTACGTAAACGTGTGAAATATAGTTCGTTCCTATAGATCTACTTCCTGAACTGACCGTTTTCTCATTGCTATTTAATTTAGTGTGCCTTTACCTTTATCTCATCATTATTTTCAGATTTGTTGATCAGTCTCTTCTTTTGAGGATCAGAGCCATTGAAACAACATGCTTCAGCAGCACCAAATTGTACAATCCCCTGCTAGGCTAGGCCTCACTAACCCTAATTCCCCTTCAATTCCGAACCCTACCCCTCCGAAGCTCCCTCCTTCGCAGCAGACCCATCACAACCAAGATCGACATTCGGCCACCCCTTCTTCGGCTCTCCTCTCCCTTCTCCCACCCCTCCCTAGAGCCCAAGCACTCCTTCAACAAATGTCTTCCTTAGCTTCTAAGCTCTTTGAAGTATCACCCAATAGGTCCCTTTGGGTCAGTGCATTCCGTGGTTCCCTCCCACCCTTCCTTTCTTCCCAATCCTCCACCCCGCTCCTCGAGACTTCTCCTTCCACAACCAAAGAAATTCTTTCCCTTTTCACTTCTCTTCAAACCCAAATATTCGAAGCTGTTGCCGAACTCCAAGAGATTCTTGATTTGCAAGACGCTAAGCAGAAGATTGATCAAGAAATCCGCTCGAAAGACATGGTGCTACTCGCGTTTGCCAACAAACTCAAAGACGCTGAGCGAGTTCTCGACATTCTTGTTGATGATTACGCGGATTATCGCCGTGCCAAGAGAATGAAATCAGGGGATGATGATGCAAGTGAAGAAGGTGATGGTTCTTTGGCTTGGTCAACTGTCTCATCTCAGCTGAAGCTGGCAGATATATTATCATATGCTCATCGGATAAGCTATACAACATTTGCACCACCCGAATTCGGAGCCGGGCAAGCGCCTCTCCGTGGCGCACTGCCGCCTGCGCCACAAGACGAGCAAATGAGAGCTTCGCAGTTGTATAATTTTGCAGACCTTGATATCGGATTGCCTAAAGAAGTCGAAACCAAGGAGAAAACCATCGAGGCTATTATCGAGCCTCCACCTCCTCCACAGCCAGTGGATACCAATCCACTTACCAACTTGCCTTCAATTCAAGGGCTGCTTCCTCCAAATTTTATGGTTCCACCTGGTTGGAAGCCTGGAATGCCCGTGCAATTGCCTATTGATCTACCAATTAAGCCCCCACCTGGGTGGAAACCAGGGGATCCTGTGCCTTTGCCACCTATGGACTCGCTTCCTGTACCAAGATTTGAGGAGCATCCACGGCCTCACATTCCTCAGCCGCCGAAGCAACCACAAGTTATTCAAGTGCAGCATGTTAATTTGGATCTTGGAGGAAGCGATAGTAGTGACTATAGCAGTGATGATGCCAGTACTGATGATGAAGATTGACAAGTCCATGCAACCGATAATCTCAAGTGTGCAGGTGAGTTTTTGTTTTTTGAATTTGTTTTCCATTTCAAGTAGTTGAAAATGCACAAGTTATTATTAATTGCAGTTTCATATGAGAATTCCCAACATCAGTTTTTACCCTCTCTGATTTGCACTCTTTGCATTTGATTGTTACTTACTTTTATTAGGCCCAAATGTCGCTGACCCATGTTATTTATCCTGTCAATTGTTTCATATGCATTGAGTTTCAAGATGACCTCCTCATTGTTGACAAGTTAATTGTAGGATAGTAAGTTAGTAAACAGAACATTTTGATCATCTGGTGGTCCTTCTGGTATTTTAAGTCATAGGTTTATGGTACATAGTGTCCTTGGTTGAGAGCTCTTTTTATTTCTGCTGTAGCTCTAGAAATCAGAATGCTGCTTTATCCTCACTTCATAGTTGTGAAACTAATAAGCACTGCATTCACTAAAGTGGAGGGTTGTTTTTCAAGCTCCAAATGATATAGGCAGTTACATGTGTGCTACTAATATGTTTCACTATGAACAAGATAATATGTATTTTATATCAGCCTAATTTACTCCTGGTTCTGATGTCAACTACCATTTTTTAACATAAACAGATGAACTACTCTACTAAGGCATGTTCGTGCCCAATTGTGATGAGGCGCCTTGTTACATTACATGCATGGTATCTATTGCTGGAACAGTGTTGAGACACAAAAGATTATTGCAAAGTTGTTATGGACGAATTATTTTGATTTGATGAATAACATTTAGGCGGTAGCAGATGAAAAATTCAATTCAGCTACTCATATATACCTTTATTACAAGTCTAAATCCATTTTCATGGCAACTTGGGTACTTGCTTTTGTGAGCTAGTCCACCCTAAGACATATTACTTGCCATTTGCTTATCTGGTGAATGGAACATGTGGTGTGCTTATCTCTCAAACACAAGTTCCATTCAATGTAAAGTTGATAACACTGTTTCAATCAAAGCAGTTTGCATATTTATCCATTGCCTTAAGGGGCAGTCAGATGAAGATCTCACGACACTTCAATGCCTGGTGCCCGGTGGCGTATGAATAGTGTGTTTACCAATGATAAGTTTTTGGATACTTGCAGCAATACTAAACGAGAAAAAGGAAAGTTTAGCTGAAAACAAGATTAGTAGGATATACTCCGTATTGAATAATATTGAATACCAAAGGAGATTTATTTGCTCACTAAAGCACTTAATTCTCAACAACTTCCTTTTCAACCAAGTCCTTTACACTTGTGTGTGTAAGCTTTTCTCTGAAGTATTTATTGGTCAATAGTCCTGCTTCAAATATGTTGAACCCTTTCTTTCATGAGTCATATATTACATATATCTGGAAACGGAATTTCACTCTGCAATATTGCCAATCAATGAGCAACGTCTCTGCATATGTTACCATGAACCGAATTACTGATTTTGATAGTACTAGTTAAGCCATCATGAGGAGCTCTAAATATTTGGAGATTTTGATTTTTTATTAATAATGTTTATGTTATGAAAAGAGTTATCAGGTCTTCCAAAGTTGCACATGACATCAACTTAGTCCTCAACAAAATTTTGGGATCATTTAAGTCCCTCAAAGATCAAAATGGTATCACGTTAGTCCTTCTGTCAATTAATTTGTTACTCCCTCCATCAATGGCCACATGGCACTTCCTCATTGGCTATCTCTCCTAACGCATTTACTCACGGAGTCATAGGATCATCCCTCTTTTGAATTTTTAACCGGTTTAGATTTTAAAATAAAAAATAAAAAAACAATCCTCAACTCTCATCATCTTCTACTTTCTTCTTTTGTAACTTTTCTCAATCTAGTAACAATATTTGCCATAGCAAACAAGGTTTGATTCCAAGGCGGATATAAGGTGCAACATAGCCCTGTAGTGCTTTTGTAGTTCTTTGGTGTATTTGTTTGGACTTTGGAGTGAATCGCTAGTATGTTTAAGCATACATCCATCTTGCATACATCCATTTTCATTTAGATGTTATGGAGCAAGGGTGTTTTTAGGATTCTATCTTATTCCCCTTTCATGGTTTTGGTTAAGGGACTCTTTTAAATATGCAGACCCGAACATGCATGACAGTTTCAGCAGGGGTTTCAAACCACATTTAAATGACATTCAAATCATGCATAAAAATTGGGGAAAATGGTTAGATTATGTTCTCTGTAACATGAACTAGAGATACAGAGGACAAGTTTGAGGTTAAGAGGGTGTTTATGCTTACCGTAATCGAGCTCCAAAGTCAGTTCCAAGCATCAGGAATTGCACTTTGACATAAAAGAGTCCTCACTTTGCAAGTTCACTATTTCACGCACACTCAACCTCAACTCACGATTCTTGTGTCTTTGTAAAGCTCGTGATGTGAGCTTTACAATGGTGTATGGTTTTCGTCTTAGCACTTAGAATTGGTAGAGAAACGAAGAGAGAAAGCTACGAACCATAACACTCGGATTTTCCACGAAAATGGCAAAAATAGTTGGTTGATTCATCAACCACGAGCTTATATAGCTAGGCCGAGCAATCATGCAGCTCGACACGACATCAGGGACGTGTTCATGAGCTGATTTCGTGTCAACTTGAGGAGTATTCGAGTGGTGACTCAACAAACGCACTAACTCGTGCTTTGCTGCCCAGAATACTCGAGTCTTTGCAAAAAGACTCGAGTCTTTTGACCAATTTTTGAAAGACTCGAGTCTTTTGACCAATTTTTGAAAGACTCGAGTCTTTTGACCAATTTTTGAAAAATAAATATTTTATTTCTTTTCCCTCCAAAATCTTTCTAATATTGCTTCTAGGTCCTAAAACAGGGACTAACATGCAAAAACCTTATTTTCACATATTAATGATTTTCAAATTATTTTTCATGCATTCTCATTCATCGATACACACACAAAATACATAATTAATCAAGAATTGAAAATAAAAATAATTGATTATAAATAAACTTTCATTGATCGGGGATTAAAAATTTGGGGTGTTACATTACTCCCTCACTTAACAGGAATTTCGTCCCCGAAATTCTACCTTACATAAACAGCTCAGGATAATCCTTACGCAACTTGTCCTCTAATTCCCAAGTTGCTTCAAATACATCTTCGCTTTGCCATAAAACCTTGACTAACGGAATTTCCTTTCATCTAAGTTGTTTTATCCTTCTATCTTCAATCTGAACTGGGCCAACTTTAAAGGTTAGGTTCTCTCATAGGGTCAAATCGTCAGGATGGATTTGGAGAATTGCAGTTGGGTCATGCACATACTTTTTCAGTTGAGACACATGAAAAACATTGTGCAAGTTGGTCAGGGATGTTTGTAAGGCTATATGGTAAGCTACAAGGCCAATTCGTTTAAGGACTTGGTAGGAACTGATAAACTTGGGTGAAAGCTTTTGACGTTTTAAGGCCCTACTCACTCCCTTCTTGGCATAATTCTAAGAAATACATGGTCACCTCCGAAAATTCCAAAGGTCTTCTTCTTCGATCTGCATAACTTTTCTGACGACTTTGTGCTGTCTTCATTTTCTCTTGGATCATCCGAATCTTTTCAGTTGTTTGCTGCACAACTTCAGGACCAAGGTGTAGGTTCTCCCCCACTTGAAACCAACATAGCGGGGTTTGACACTTTCTCCCATACAAAGCTTCGAACGGTGTCATACCGATCCTTGCATGATAACTATTATTGCATGTGAATTCAGCAAGTGGCAATTCTTGATCCCAATTTCCTTGTTCCTCCAATGCACAAGCTCGCAGAATATCTTCCAAAGATTGAATGGTCCTTTCTGTCTGCCCATCGGTCTAAGGATGATAGGTTGAACTCATCTTTAACCTTGTCCCCAGGGCCTGATGTTGACTATGCCAAAACCTTGACATAAATCTTGGGTCACGATCTGAAA
The DNA here is from genome assembly GCA_037953625.1 of Crotalaria pallida. NCBI lineage: Eukaryota > Viridiplantae > Streptophyta > Magnoliopsida > Fabales > Fabaceae > Crotalaria > Crotalaria pallida. The sequence continues at coordinate 36,160,619 of CM075653.1, forward strand.
TAATACTGGAAGGTATCCCATGCAGTCGTACTACTTCCTTGATGTAAAGCTGGGTAAGCTTTTCCAAAGAATAACGCATATTCACCGGGATGAAATGCGCCGACTTGGTCAAACGATCCACAATTACCCAAAAGTGCAGCATGGTTTGCAACTGTCCTTGGCAATCCTGTTAAAAAATCATAGAAATACTATCCAATTCCACTGAGGAATATCTGAGGGTTGCAACCTTCCTCCAGGTTTCTGGTGCTCCATTTTAACCTTCTGGCAGATTAAACAGGACGCTACTTAATCTGCCATATCCTTCTTTAAACTCGACCACCAAAACATATTCTTCAAATCCCGATACATCTTAGTTGATCCAGGATGAATACTCATCTGACTTTTGTGTGCTTCATCCAGGATTAACCTCCTAACTTCTGAATTCCTCGAGATGCAAATTCTTGTTTTGAAACGAAGAATTCCATTCGATCCTTCTGAAAAGTTAGGCTCCTTTCCCTTAATCATCAATTCTCTCTTCTCCTTTAGCTCTTCGTCCTTCCGTTGCAATTCATGAATTCGGGTCAGAAATTCATTGGAAATTTGCAACATACCCATCTTTATACTGGTTGGTTCCACTTGCATCACCAAACTTCGATCCCAAAATTCTTCAATCAAAGCTGCTTCTTTAATCATCATCGAGCTCACATGAATCGCTTTCCGACTCAGAGCATCTGCCACAACATTGGCCTTATCGGGGTGGTAATGAAGCTCAAACTCATAATCTTTTAAAAACTCCATCCACCGCCGCTGTCTCATATTTAACTCATTTTGATCAAATAAATACTTTAAACTCTTATGGTCACTAAACACTCTAACGTAGTGCCATAGAGATGATGCCTCCAAAAGTTACATCCTTGAACCATTAAGATTTTGACACTTGGCAAAAGCAAAAATAAAATTCAATCATTAATTAAAAAGATTACAAATTAAAAAAAAATCACAAGTGAAATAAAAAATTAAAAAAAAAGTAAAAGGAAGCAGCAGCGCACAGAGAGGAGAAAGGAGAGCTGCCATCGCCCCACCGTGCTGTCGCCCGTCGTCAAAGTTCATATTCAAAAGGGGAGAAACATTGCAGAAACAGTTAAGGAAAAAATGCATCATGTGTAATGTAACAGCCCGATTTTCGTAAACCAAAAATAATTAACTTTGACTTATTTAAAGTTGCAAAAATGAGGCCAATTTTTTTTTGTAACACATTGTTGAAAAGTCATTGGTGTATTTAAAAGTCCTTTTGTTGAAAATCGAGTCGTTACTAAAACATTTATTTTCAAAAACTTTCATTTTCATAAAAAGACTTGTTTCCAAATCATCATGATATTTTCCCAAAGACTACATTGTTTGTTCTTCCAAAATAGATTATTCCACAATACAGAATTAAAACTTGGCTTAGTTACATAATTGGCACCTTGCTTGGTAATCCTTGACTCAAAAACACAATCCACAAACTTAACCCAAACACTCTACATTCGCTTCCTTCTGATGAAGACATCCGGATGGAACTCTCCTATCTTCTTGCGCCCTTTCTTCATTCCCGAAAATGAAATCGTCTCTATCGCTACTCTGCGGTTGTCATTCAGCTCCATCTAGAGAGATGATCTCCACGTGGTACTCCGTCTGCCCGTTGAGACATCAGCAGCACCGATATGCCAACGAACAGGAGAGAGTAAGCGATCCGAACGACGTATCGTCGACGGTGTGGAATTACGATAGGCAAGATAGAAGGACTATACAGACATACTATACAACATACAGCATACAAACACACAACAATCATGATATCAATATCAATATTATCAGTCTTATTGTCTTTATTACTATCTTTAACTTTTCCTTCTAAAATTAATTCCGCTTCTCTTAATTATTCTTTCTTTCTCAGTTTCTTTTCCATTATCATTCTCAGAATTTCTTGTTTTCCGATCTCATCAATTCATCTCATCCCTTTACTCTGGGGAATCATAAGATATCATCGGGGAATTCATTTCGTTCTCGGCTATCACTCACGTCTACATCTCCTCTGTCATCCACCCAACTTAGTCGGAAGCAAACAGGAGTACAAGACCTTTACCACGCGGGCACGACAGCTGTTGTAACACCCCTAATTTTCGTCTCCCAAATAACCAAGAAATTAATTATAACAATTATTTTATAATTGATTTGTATTAGTTTTGAAGGTTTTAGTTTTTGTACATTATGTGTTTTTATATATAAAAATGAGATATATTTCTATATGACTATTTTGTACAAAAAAATGTGAATATTGTAATTTAGTCCTTGGGTTGGGACTTAATTGCAATATTAAAAAGGTTTTTGAAGAAAGAGTAATTAAATTATTAATTTTTGAATTTTATCAGTATGTAACCGGTTAGAAGGGCTCTGTAACTGGTTACACGATGAACTCAGAATCTGGGTTAGTGGATTTTGATGAGTAATCACCAAATTAATCCAGAAATCGCCACGAAACCAGCCTCGGATTAATGGAGAACACGCGTCGGTATGCATGTTACTCCAATTCGTCTATAAAATGCTGAATTTCTGAGGATTTGGGGTTGATTTCAGCATTTGGTGTTGGGGAGGTGCTGCTAGGGTTCCAATTTCGTCAGAGGAAATTCTTCTTCGTCTCTGAGTGTTGGAGAGCGAGTGATACATGTAACATCCCAAAAATTGATATTAAATAATATAATTTTAATATATAAATATCTATTTAAGGATAGGGTTAAGCCTTAGAAATTGTACAAGGTTAGGAGGGTATATGAGCATAGGCCGACCTAGGATGTAAGTATAGGACCTCGGTCCGATCCCGGCCGAGTTAGATGAGTTTGAGTGCATATGAACCGAGCTGAATGGGAAACAAACGCGGAACCTGTTGTCCAGTCCGGATTAGCCGACCTCAGCGCACCTCACAATACCATCCGAGAAGGAAGCTCGGACTACTGCTATTCATACAAACCGAGCCGACGTATCCCAACCGACGTACCTGAGCCGACACATCCTGGCTTTTCCGTGCCAGCTCATGTTGAGCTGTTGACCCTTTGGTTTCCGTGCCATCCGTACGGTACTATCTTTCACTTTATGTCACTATCACTACTTTATGTCCCTTTCAATATACTATTCATGGCTTCCTCAAGAAGCCAATGAATCTTGGCCATACAATCTAGCTTCCACAAGAAGCCAATGAATCCTAGCCACACAAATATTTTTCCCTAAATGAATAAAAGAAAGTCCAAAACACCACATATCACACTTTGCATTTCTCATTCTCTTCCTCCTACGAATCTCTCTCTTTCTCCTCCAAAGCTTCAGCAAACAAAACCCCAACACTTTCTTTCTCCCTCTCTTCTCACAAAACGGAACCCTCCTCCTCTCTGTTCTCTTCTGTTCCGGCGTCCCTGGATCGTGGTGGTGTTGTGGTGGCAGCAAGGAGGACACGAATTCGAGTGGTGTGAAGCTCACAAGGTCAAGGTCTAGGTCAAGGAAGTCATTCTCAAGCTCTCAACTCTTATCCCTCACGGTTTGAGGTAAGGAGTGAGTGTTACCTCTACTTGAGTTTGGGTTTCTAGGGTGTTCATAAAGGGTACTAAGAGTGGGTGTTAGATTAGGGAATGGACATAGGTTAATGTTAGAAGAGAAATGGTAAAAAGGGAAAAAGGGGAATTAATGAATGAACTAGAAACATGGATTTTAGGTGAAGATGGAATATCAATTTTGATTACATGCTATATTTCATATGTTGTATTTTATATGATGGATTGACTAAATGTTTTGTGCATACGGTTGTTGTGGTATAAGTGTTTATGAGCTTTGATATTTGGTGTTTGTATCTGTGACCGAGCCGAGAGAGGGTGAGAATGGAGAATGAGAAAAATGGTAACCAGGGTGGATCAAAAAGGACAAACTAATAAGTTACATAATGAGTTAGGTAGACGAGATAGATAATAGGATTAATGGAATCGGGAATGGGTGAAGGGTTGAGCCGAGATAGATGCAAAGAGGAATAAACTAAAGAGGTGAACTGAGGTGGGCCGAACTAAAAGTAATGGTTAATAAGATAAAGGGAATTAAAGAGAAATGGTTGTGTGGTCGGGTCATAGCAGACGCGTACCGGGTGCGTGCATTGATCGCGTAAGCCGAGCATTGTGGTGCTCGCAGCTGTAAGACGAGCATGGTGGTGCTCGCAGTTATGACACACAAGATTCCGAGAACGGAATCGGTACGAAGTGTTCCTGGTCATAGCAGACGCGTACTGGGTGCGTGCATTGATCGCGTAAGCCGGGCATTGTGGTGCTCGCAGCTGTAAGACGAGTATGGTGGTACTCGCAGTTATGGACACTCCTTACTCCATAGAATGATCGGCGGTAGTGTTCCTGGTCATAGCAGACGCGTACTGGGTGCGTGCATTGATCGCGTAAGCCGAGCATTGTGGTGCTCGCAGCTGTAAGACGGGTATTGTGGTACTCGCGGTTCTGGACGCTCCAATATCCGACTTAAATGGTGTAAGACATGCACTGGGTGTATGCATCCGAGAAGAGTAAAAGATTGTAAGCTATGTCAAAGTGAAATAATGAGTAAGGAATCCGAGATAGAGATGGTAATCAGAGGTAAGAGAATGTAAACCGAGGTATAGCTAGTATTGAGTTAACTGGTTGATGATGTGAGTCGAGCCAGTCGAGGTTGTGGGTTTGCGAACCGAGCTAAATGTTGATATATATGCATGAGATATATGGGTTTGATTATTTGTGATTTATTTGCTATTTGACTACTTGTGTTTGGCTTGGTAGTTCGGTATGTCATCTTAGAAACTGCTTATTTAAGTTCTGTGTAATGCTCACCTCCTTACCATTTTTCAGGTACTGAGCCCGAGCAGACGCAGTCCCCGGCCGAGCAGGATCACTCTCCCTCTCAGGGAGAGTAAGTTATTTAGAGTCAGATAGGTGGATGGGTCTCGGCCAGTTGGGCCGAGCTAAAACACTGATTGTATTTTGAATGACCGAACTGAATGTATCTAAACTTATACTTTATGTATTTGATGCATTTAAGTCTTCCGCTTTATTAACTCTGATGTTTTTGTTATTAATGAAAGGAAATATTATTTTGGCAAATATCATATCCATATTAAAAAGAAATTTTAAATCCTAATTTTGGGGTAATTAAGGGTAATTATTTCATAGGGTGTTACATTTTTGGTATCAGAGCAGTTTCTCCTCGGCCTATTGGAGTTGCAAAGGACTCCAGTGGTTACTCACCAAGAGAGTGACAAATAAGTAAAGTCTAGAAGTCTAAGACAATAGAACTCATAGGTATATTTGTTTATATAAATATATATTTACTTGATTATTTGGAAGTTAATTGGCTTTCTCTCCATGACCGAGCAACATGGCTGGGAGACGAGCTGATAACGACCGAATTGCTGCTGTGTTGGAAACTCTGGTTCAACTACAGCAGAACCAAGCGCAGGCTCAGCAGAATCAGGCTGAGAACCTCGCTCAAAACATCGCCGCAGCCGCAGCAGCTGCAGCTGCAGCTCTTCAGCCCCAACCTCCGGCTCCGGTCGAGATAGACTGGATGAGCCGATTTCGGAAGAACGAACCACCTAGGTTCGAAGGAGGATATAATCCAGATGGAGCTCAGAGATGGCTCCAGGATATTGAGAAGATTTTCCGATCTCTGCAACCTCCCTATGAGTACAGGGTGAGGTTGGCTGAGTTTGTGCTGGCTAGTGAAGCCGAGCACTGGTGGGATCAACAGAGCCGAGGACTGGAAGCGGCTAATGAGGTCATCACTTGGGATTTGTTCCGAGCCCGCTTCCTCGGAAAGTACTTTCCCGAGGATGTCAGGAGAGAGAAGGAGCTCGCTTTTCTCAAGCTGGAACAGAGGAACTTGAGCGTTGGGGAGTATGCCGCTCAGTTCGAAAATTTGATCCGTTATTCAGGAAGCTACCGAGATGCTGATGAGCGTACCAAGTGCATCAAGTTTGAGTCTGGTCTCCGTGATGACATTCGGCTCGCATTCGAATATCAGAACGTGGCCAATCTCTTGCAACTGGTGAACATGGATAGCACCTATGAGAAAGGGCTTAAGAGAAAAGCTGACGGAAATAGGAGCAAGTCGGCACAGAAAGGAGTGGGTCCGATCAGAGGAAAAGGAGCTGTCCAGAGATCTGCCCCATATGTGAATCCGAACTCCAGAATGTCAACAGCTCCGAGGAGTAGTGGTCAAATGGTGGCTGTTCCTGGCCCGTATCCGATATGCCAACATTGTGGAAGGCAGCACCGGGGGGAATGCTGGAATCTGGATCCAAGCAAAACCAGAGGATCCTGTTTCCGATGTGGCAAGCCTGGCCATTTTGCAGCCCGGTGTACCGAGAATATTGTGAAGGAAGAGGTCAATGTGACCAAGGCACATCAGACTGGTGTTAACCGACCTATGCAGAGAGGCAAGGTTTACACTATGGATGGTGAAGAAGTGACTGATGCTGACGAACTGATCCGAGGTACTTGTCGAGTAAACAGTATTCCATGTGCTGTGCTATTTGACTGTGGAGCCACACATTCTTTCATTTCCCTTGACTGTATGAATAGACTAAAACTATCCCCAGTAGAAATGCCTTACAAACTATCCATTTCTACCCCAACCAATTCTTCTGTAATCACTTCTAAAATGTGTCTTGAGTGCCCTATCCAAGTATTAGGCAAAGAATTTAAAGTCAATTTGATTTGTCTACCTCTAACCAAGCTAGATATTATCCTTGGCATGGACTGGATGTCTCAACACCATGTCTTACTCGATTGCCGGGAAAAGACCGTAATCTTTAGTGGCCCTTCTGTTGCGAAGTTAGAGACAACAGAGGAACCGACCTTAGACCAAATTCCTGTGGTCGGAGAATTCCCTGAGGTTTTCTCGGACGAAATGCCTGGCTTACCGCCGAACAGAGAAGTAGAGTTCAGTATAGACCTCCTTCCGGGAACTGGCCCGATCTCAATTGCTCCATACGGAATGGCGCCTCCCGAGTTAGAAGAGCTTAAGAAATAGCTGGAAGAACTTTTGGCCAAAAAGCTAATCCGACCAAGCGTATCGCCGTGGGGAGCCCCAATCCTGTTTGTGAAAAAGAAAGATGGTAGTCTCAGAATGTGCACTGACTATAGGAAGCTCAACGCGGTAACGGTGAAGAATAAATATCCCCTCCCTCGTATTGATGACTTATTGGACCAACTCAAGGGAGCGTCGGTGTTTTCAAAGATAGATCTCCGATCTGGATATCACCAAATCCGATTCCGAGAAGAAGACATTCCGAAGACAGCCTTCCAATCAAGGTATGGGCATTTTGAGTACGTGGTTATGCCCTTTGGACTTACCAACGCCCCAGCTATCTTCATGGACTACATGAATAGAATCTTCCGACCTTACCTGGACTCGTTTGTGATAGTCTTCATTGACGATATCCTCATCTACTCCCAAAATCCGAGTGAGCACGAGCAACATCTGAGAACGATGTTGCAGGTTTTGAAGAATAAGAATCTTTACGCTAAGCTCTCTAAGTGCAGCTTTTGGCTCAACGAGGTTCATTTCCTCGGACATGTGATATCCGAGCAAGGTGTAGCAGTTGATCCCTCCAAGGTGGAAGCGGTACTTAAGTGGGAGAGACCCAACTCGGTCACTGAGATCAGGAGTTTCCTCGGTCTTGCAGGGTATTACAGAAGATTCATTGAAGGATTCTCTAAACTGGCGCTACCGTTGACCTCGTTAACTAGAAAGGATACCCCATACCAATGGTCCGAGGTGTGTGAACAGAGCTTTCAAGAGCTAAAGAAAAGGTTGACGAGCTCGCCCGTGTTGATTTTACCCGATCCGACCAAAACCTTTGACGTATTTTGTGACGCCTCAAAGCAGGGCCTTGGCTGTGTGCTGATGCAACAAGGAAAAGTGGTGGCGTATGCCTCTCGGCAACTTCGGCAACACGAGCAGAACTACCATACGCATGATCTCGAATTGGCAGCAGTAGTGTTCGCCCTTAAGATCTGGAGACATTACCTGTATGGCACGAAGTTTGAAGTGTTCAGTGACCATAAGAGTCTCGGCTACCTATTCGACCAGAAGGAGTTAAATATGAGGCAGCGTAGATGGGTAGAATTCTTGAAGGACTATGATTTCAACTTGCACTATCATCCTGGAAAGGCCAACGTGGTGGTCGACGCACTGAGCAGGAAGAGTCTTCATTTGAGCAACATGATGGTCTGAGAGATGCAGTTAATGCAGGAGTTCAGTGACCTTAACCTAGGCATACAGAAAAAGGAAAACAGTGTGGTACTGGAAATGCTGCAAGTAACCAATGATTTCGTGGGTTTCATTAAGGAAAGGCAGGCCGCCGACCTAGAGCTCCAAAAGCTATTAGAAAGAGCCGGAGACAAGGATGAACCTGATTTCACTAAAGGATCTGATGGTCTTGTGCGATTTTGAGGCCGAGTTTGCATTCCCATGGACTTTGAAGTCCGGAGAGAGTTGATGGAAGAAGCCCACAAGACGAAGATGAGTCTTCACCCAGGTGCCACAAAGATGTACCAGGATCTGAAGTGGTTGTTTTGGTGGCCGAAGTTGAAGACCGATGTAGCCGATTATGTGTCTCGATGCTTGACATGTCAGAAATCCAAGATCGAGCATCAAAGACCAGGAGGATTGCTCAAGTCGTTGGAGATCCCTCAATGGAAGTGGGACAGCGTTTCGATGGATTTTGTATCCGGTTTACCGAGGACGAGAGCAGGGCAGGAAGCCATTTGGGTTGTGGTGGACCGACTTACAAAGTGCGCTCATTTCCTGCCGATCAACATGAAGTACAGCTTGGAGAAGCTGACGCAACTGTACATAAAGGACATCGTCAGACTCCATGGTGTTCCGAGCAGCATAGTGTCGGACCGTGATCCTCGCTTCTTATCTCGATTCTGGCAGAGTCTGCAAGAAGCCATGGGTACAAAGTTGAGATTTAGCACAACTTACCATCCCCAAACCGATGGACAATCCGAGTGCACCATTCAGACTCTTGAGGACTTACTGAGAACATGCGTGCTTGAACAGTCGGAAAGCTGGGAAATACTATTGCCGTTGGTCGAATTCACCTACAACAACAGCTTCCATTCAAGTATCGGAATGGCTCCTTTCGAAGCCTTGTATGGTCGGAAATGCCGAACGCCGCTATGCTGGTTCCAAATAGGTGAAAACTTGTTGATTGGTCCCGACATTGTTCAGGAGACATCTGAGAAGATCCGAATGATACAAGGGAAGATGAAAGCCGCTCAGGACCGACAGAAGAGCTATGCCGACAAGAGAAGGAAACCCTTGAACTTCATCGAGGGAGATCATGTATTTCTTCGGGTATCCCCTATAACGGGTATTGGCCGAGCTATCAAATCAAAGAAGTTGACCCCTAGGTTTGTCGGACCGTACCAGATATCGGAGAAGGTCGGACCAGTAGCGTACAGAATCGCTCTACCTCCGTACTTGTCTAAGCTCCACGATGTGTTCCATGTCTCGCAACTTAGGAGATACATTCACGATCCCTCGCATGTGATAGCAGTGGACGAACTGCCGCTAAGAGACAATCTGACCTTCGAAGTCCTACCAGTCCGAGTTGGAGATAGACAAGTCCGGCGACTCAGAGGAAAGGAAATCCCCTTGGTCAAGGTAGTATGGAATCGAAATGGTGTGGAGGAAGCTACTTGGGAACTCGAGGAGAAGATGAAGCAGTCATATCCGCAATTGTTCAATGCTGACTAAATTTTGAGGACGAAATTCCTGTAAGTGGGAGAGGAATGTAACATCCCAAAAATTGATATTAAATAATATAATTTTAATATATAAATATCTATTTAAGGATAGGGTTAAGCCTTAGAAATTGTACAAGGTTAGGAGGGTAGTATGAGCATAGGCCGACCTAGGATGTAAGTATAGGACCTCGGTCCGATCCCGGCCGAGTTAGATGAGTTTGAGTGCATATGAACCGAGCTGAATGGGAAACAAACGCGGAACCTGTTGTCCAGTCCGGATTAGCCGACCTCAGCGCACCTCACAGTACCATCCGAGAAGGAAGCTCGGACTACTGCTGTTCATACAAACCGAGCCGACGTATCCCAACCGACGTACCCGAGCCGACACATCCTAGCTCTTCCGTGCCAGCTCATGTTGAGCTGTTGAACCTTTGGTTTCCGTGCCATCCGTACGGTACTATCTTTCACTTTATGTCACTATCACTACTTTATGTCCCTTTCAATATATTATTCATGGCTTCCTCAAGAAGCCAATGAATCTTGGCCATACAATCTAGCTTCCACAAAAAGCCAATGAATCCTAGCCACACAAATATTTTTCCCTAAATGAATAAAAGAAAGCCCAAAACACCACATATCACACTTTGCATTTCTCATTCTCTTCCTCCTACGAATCTCTCTCTTTCTCCTCCAAAGCTTCAGCAAACAAAACCCCAACACTTTCTTTCTCCCTCTCTTCTCACAAAACGGAACCCTCCTCCTCTCTGTTCTCTTCTGTTCCGGCGTCCCTGGATCGTGGTGGTGTTGTGGTGGCAGCAAGGAGGACACAGATTCGAGTGGTGTGAAGCTCACAAGGTCAAGGTCTAGGTCAAGGAAGTCATTCTCAAGCTCTCAACTCTTATCCCTCACGGTTTGAGGTAAGGAGTGAGTGTTACCTCTACCTGAGTTTGGGTTTCTAGGGTGTTCATAAAGGGTACTAAGAGTGGGTGTTAGATTAGGGAATGGACATAGGTTAATGTTAGAAGAGAAATGGTAAAAAGGGAAAAAGAGGAATTAATGAATGAACTAGAAACATGGATTTTAGGTGAAGATGGAATATCAATTTTGATTACATGCTATATTTCATATGCTGTATTTTATATGATGGATTGACTAAATGTTTTGTGCATACGGTTGTTGTGGTATAAGTGTTTATGAGCTTTGATATTTGGTGTTTGTATCTATGGCCGAGCCGAGAGAGGGTGAGAATGGAGAATGAGAAAAATGGTAACCAGGGTGGATCGAAAAGGACAAACTAAGTTACATAATGAGTTAGGTAGAAGAGATAGATAATATGATTAATGGAATCGGGAATGGGTGAAGGGTTGAGCCGAGATAGATGCAAAGAGGAATATACTAAAGAGGTGAACTGAGGTGGGCCGAACTAAAAGTAATGGTTAATAAGATAAAGGGAATTAAAGAGAAATGGTTGTGTGGTCGGGTCATAGCAGACGCATACCGGGTGCGTGCATTGATCGCGTAGGCCGAGCAATGTGGTGCTCGCAGCTGTAAGACGAGCATGGTGGTGCTCGCAGTTATGACACACAAGATTCCGAGAACGGAATCGGTACGAAGTGTTCCTGGTCATAGCAGACGCGTACTGGGTGCGTGCATTGATCGCGTAAGCCGGGCATTGTGGTGCTCGCAGCTGTAAGACGAGTATGGTGGTACTCACAGTTATGGACACTCCTTACTCCATAGAATGATCGGCGGTAGTGTTCCTGGTCATAGCAGACGCGTACTGGGTGCGTGCATTGATCGCGTAAGCCGAGCATTGTGGTGCTCGCAGCTGTAAGACGGGTATTGTGGTACTCGCGGTTATGGACGCTCCAATATCCGACTTAAATGGTGCAAGACATGCACTGGGTGTATGCATCCGAGAAGAGTAAAAGATTGTAAGCTATGTCAAAGTGAAATAATGAGTAAGGAATCCGAGATAGAGATGGTAATCAGAGGTAAGAGAATGTAAACCGAGGTATAGCTAGTATTGAGTTAACTGGTTGATGATGTGAGCCGAGCCAGTCGAGGTTGTGGGTTTGCGAACCGAGCTAAATGTCGATATATATGCATGAGATATATGGGTTTGATTATTTGTGATTTATTTGCTATTTGACTACTTGTGTTTGGCTTGGTAGTTCGGTATGTCATCTTAGAAACTACTTATTTAAGTTCTGTGTAATGCTCACCTCCTTACCATTTTTCAGGTACTGAGCCCGAGCAGACGCAGTCCCCGGCCGAGCAGGATCACTCTCCCTCTCAGGGAGAGTAAGTTATTTAGAGTCAGATAGGTGGATGGGTCTCGGCCAGTTGGGCCGAGCTAAAACATTGATTGTATTTTGAATGACCGAACTGAATGTACCTAAACTTATACTTTATGTATTTGATGCATTTAAGTCTTCCGCTTTATTAACTCTGATGTTTTTGTTATTAATGAAAGGAAATATTATTTTGTCAAATATCATATCCATATTAAAAAGAAATTTTAAATCCTAATTTTGGGGTAATTAAGGGTAATTATTTCATAGGGTGTTACAATACAGTGTTACAAAGTTTACATCAAGGGCTTTGTATTGATGTAAGGTTTGTGAGTTGAGAGTTTCTGAGCTAGGAGAAATCGATTCACGAAGTTGGAGGTTCAAAGCTGTCACAGTTCTGTATTGGGTTTCTGGAGCTGACTTTGAGCTTCGATTTTGGTAAGCTCAAGCCTTCTCTTGTTCTATACTTGACTTCCTTTCAAAGTTCATGTTGCATGGTTTTGATAATGACCATTTTACCTAATTTCCATGTCCATTTCATGTTCCAAATTCCTTGATCAATCTACCCTGTCAAAACGGTTATGGTTTGAGGAGAAGCTTTGGGTGTTTGGTGTTCTACCTCAAATCTCTGCTCAAATCTTGTTCAAGCACGAACCTAAGGTAAGGGGGAAGCTTAATATTTGCTAGAATGAGAATAAATTGTGGTGGAATATAGGATGAGTCACCAAGAGACTCAAAGGGCATAAGTTAAAATGGTTAAGTGGCTTGGAGGCCAATCTGAGCTCAATTGTTGTTATGAGCAATGTTATCTGGATGCATGCAAACTATATTGATGTTGGATTCATGACTTATTTGGATATTATGTGAATTGATGCATTAAGTTGTGAAATATGTGCAATTATGTGCAATTGGAGTATCTAAATTGAATGCATGCAAGGTGAATGTGTTTCTGTGGTTAAACATGTTTACTTAAGGTATATGAACTCTTTTGAATGTTGAAATTGGTTAGATTTGAGTAATGAAAAGAATGGTTTGCAAAACCTCATATTTCAGTGTGCTGACTGCACAATCTAACCGGTTACTCGATAATTGTAACCGGTTAGACACTGTAAAATTGTCAAAGAAAATAAGTTTCTGAAATCAGATCTATGGTCTTATCAATGTTACTCAAATCTAGACCCTAATTTCACTGGAATTCAATCTGAAATGAAGTTGATTTTATTGTAATAATTCAGATTGAAAATTGGGAGTTAATACCTTAACATCAAATGATAATTTCAAGAGGAAATTATGCATAAATGAAATGGGATTATGACTTAGATCTTTTGAATGATATTATGTGTTGAACTTGAGGTATTTTGTTATGCTAAAACCTTGTGATGGATTGAGTAGAGTATTCAAGAAAAGATTCTTTAAAAATTAGTGGTTTTATAATCAGGTCTGTAATTCTAACCGGTTAGGTGATGACGTAACCGGTTAGTACCTGAAAACTTAAAAATAAAAGTTAAGTTTTTGAGTAAGAATTATATTCTCTCAATCCAGGTCTATGAGCATATGTTAAATTTAAATTCAAAGGTGAATTTTATGAGTAAAGCCATACCTCAAGATATCATTCAGAAGTTGTGTTTTTCTAAGTCATAATTGTGGAATCAATAGAAAGACCAACCTTAGTAATTATGTATGCAAATCATGCATAGAGAGAAGTAATGAAATAGGTTGGCAAGGATTGTTTGTTATGTTCTGGGAACATGACCCTGTACTTTAGGAGTACCAAATTGATGCAACCTACTTGATGACACATTATGGGAATGTGGCCATTGTCTGGGACATGGTTTCTTTGATACGTTCTGGGAACGTGATGCACACTCTGGGAGTGGTGCTTGATTTTATTCCAAGTATGGTTTGCGATACGTTCTGGGAACTTATGTGAGTGTTCTGGGAACTTGTGTGAGTGTTCTGGGAACACATTGGTATAATAATAGAATTAAAGATGAAAACCAACCTTAATGATTGTGCATCCATATAGAATGGAAGTTTGGTTGGTAGGAACGTTTATCATATTCTGGGAATATGAGGAGGGTACTCCGAGAGTACCAAATTATAACCTACTTGATGACACATTATAGATATGTGGCCAGTGTCTGGGACCTGGTTTTTATACGTTCTGGGAACGTATGTTAGTGTTCTGGGAACACATTGATTTGCAACCTACTTGATGACACATTATAGATATGTGGCCAGTGTCCAAGACCTGGTTTTTATGCGTTCTGGGAACGTATGCGTTCTGGGAACGTGATGCACACTCTGGGAGTGATGCTTATTATTCCAAGTATGGTTTGCTACACGTTCTGGGAACGTGGTGCACACTTTGGGAGTGATGCTTATTATCCAAGTATGGTTCGGCATTACGTTCTGGGAACGAATGTCGGTGTTCCGGGAACACAAGGATGTATTGGATGGACGTCCAAGATGGACTTTAGAGGCCTCAGTTGTGGAAGGAAATCATGCATCATGCCACCTGCATTGAAAGAATTATTAAGATTAACCGGGTGTGCTCATATGATTATGCATCATGATTTGCTACATGTTGACTTGTGGATGTTAGTTTTATTCCCATTTGATTATGCGAATATGTATAGCTAACCCCTATGCCCTTATTAGGTGTTGATCGTGCACCTAGCTTGCACAAGAATCAGTAAAGGGAGATGTTCCTTTAGGTGCATGCAGAGTGTAGAAAGTGTGGGTTGGGAACCCGTTGTGCAGATATCGAGGATCCGGCCAGATAAATGTTTGGACAGAGGACCAGTGACCAGCTCTATAACATCTATGTTTCTAATAGTATTTATATGATACACATTTTGAAAGAGGTATCATAAGATGAATTTGGTTTCATAATAATATTTATTTGGTATCCATGGACTTGTTACACTTGATATATTTTGAGAGTATAATATGCCTATTTTACTATGTTTCCGTAAACTCTGATTTTACTAGTCACCTTCATTATTAATCAAGTGTTCTTGAAAATAAATTTTCAAGGAAGGGATAATTCTTATTTTCAGATCTTTTTCCAACGATAACAAGTCCAAGTATTCTTATTACTTTTCTTACAATGTAAGATGATATACAAGGAGTGTTACAGCTGTCACAACACATAAATGGTCCCAGACCAGGAGGATCTCGTCCTCAATTCATTTCAATAATATCAAGGCTCACTGTCCACGCAGTGGCAAAACACAATGCCCCGTTCCAGTCCCTCTCACTGCTCTCGATTTGCAATCTAGGGGACGACAGTATATTTCTAGTGGGGCCGCAGAACTTACCACGACATTAGACCTAGTCCCCACCACGTTAGTGCGCCACATGTGGAGTTCGTTCTGCCTAGAAATATACTCTAGACTTTTTGACGTTTCACCGTCATCGTCCTCCCCTACTGCAATCTCCTCCTAAGTATCCGCAGATACTTATGGTTCCTTCCTCTCCACTACTTCGCACTCTCATACCTCATCGCTTATGTCTTTTAAAGTCTTTTATCTTATTTTTAATTAACCTAAGGTCGGCCCGTCCTTCGTGCAACCCTTCAACGAGTCCCGACCACTAACTTTGCACAGCCTTTCTCTCATCATTTCTCACATATAGCACAGAGCTGGGATCACCTCTACAAGCTCGCATCACAAACTTTCTCATCTCATTTCTCAACATACTTTCCACCATCTCTCTTAACAGTCACATTCTGAATCTCTTCTCAAAATAATCTTTTCACAACTTCCTCAAAACACCATTTTATAAGCTTTTACAAAACCTCACTTCATAAACATTTTCATAAAACTCCCTTTTGTAAATTTTCTCAAAAATCTAATTTCACAACTGCTCACAATCTCTTTTCAGGGACTTTAAAAAAAATCTCTTTTCACAAAGTTTCAAAAATTTCTTTTTACAACCTTTCGCAAAATTTCCTTTCAAAAACTTTCCTGAAAATACTTTTATAACATTTCTCAAAAACCTCCTTTCAAAAAGATTTTCAAAAGAATTTCGTTTCACAATCCTTTTCTAAAATTCTCTTTTCACCATTCCTCACAAAATCTCTTTTCAAAAACCTTTTTTTTTTTTTTAAACTTCAACTTTGCTGAGCGCTAATGGAGGAGCAAGCTCAACTCAACACTAGTCCCAGACTAAAACCAAAAACAAAGGAGCTCTGCTCCACTCAATTCACACTTTGTTCCAACAGTCAACATCACTCTTCCCAGCTCTGGCTCGTTCTCAACATTATCATTCATTCATTCTTTCCCCAATCTCAATTTTTTCTTTCTTTTCCAACACATACTTTGTTTCCACTCATTATTCCTTTCTCTTTGTATCTTATCATTATTATTTTCTCACACTTCTAACTTTACTTTCACTTTCATTAATTTCGTTTCCTTATTCAGGACGTAACAGACATCCATCAGTATATTACACATATCAATCAACATCATTAAATTCCAACAGGCATAATCAAATAAATAAATATAAACATGCTATCCACACACACAACCAGCACACAATAACAATGTGGTCTTTGTCACCTTCGTATGAGTGGCCACACAAAGCAAACAATTGTCACCATACTACTGACTCCGAACCACTTAGTTCCGATCTTTGAGATGATACGAAACGTCCTAATAAATCACCTAACTACCACGGTGTCTTAGGAAAGCTTAGGTCCAGCTATGCAATGCGTATCGTCTCCTCGAATCCTTTTTGTTGCCGGCTGCCCCAATCCCTTGTCTTTAAGGTTTACTCGTACTAAATAAAATACACTTACGTTATTATCTTGTATTAAGAAAATCTTTTCTTAGTTCGTGACATTTTCCGTTCTTAATCGAAAGACTTAAAACACTACTGTTTTATCAAAACAATTCTCATGTTTTCTAGCACTTTAATTATTTTAAAATCACTTGAAAACATTTAATAAAATGGTTTAAATTATTTAGTTTGGTTGCTGGTCCGTTTTGGTCAGCACCAAAAACATGTTCAAAAACACCGAAAAATGTCCCGTTTTAAATCCGGGTTTTTCTTAAATCAAATATCACTTGAGAATTCTATTGTAAATCATTTGAACACATCTTCAAAGTTAGAAAACAATTTTAAATAAACTTGGACAGCAAAGAATACTTTCACAAAATCCATTTAATGAAAATCCGAAAACATCGTAAAAATTCTTTTTAATTTCAAACACTTTTTGGTTAAATATTAATTCCTTTAAAACTCAAGTTTTTGTTATAAACAAGTTTTAGAAAATCATAAACACAAATAAACCAAATCAAATTGGATTAGAAACCGATTACACACATACCATCAATAACTCACTATGATAAATCAATTCTCATAAGCAATTAATCAATCATTCACAAACATTCACTCTTAAGTAATTAGTTCATAATTAAACACTTGATTAAATCACTCATTCCATAATTAATTTCAAAAACATTTCATTTTCATAAAACAAACTCATTTAGATGTACTTAAGTCCACAAACCGAATACACACATGATTTTACAAGTACATGCATTATTCCTAGGTTACTTCATGGAAAAAGAATTCTAACCTAATTATCATGCATAAACCGAACACTAGTCACAATTCCAAGCATGCATTATCAAACATACAAAATTATGCAATTATTCTCTTCTTTTCAAAACCGTGAGCTACATCTTTGGAAAATAATCAAACTTAAATTGATTTTTCTTAAATCAACTGAAAGCAAAGATCATACAAGGACATAGAACATAGATCACATATCAAGCTCTCACAAATAAAAAGCGTAGATTTTAATGTAGACATGGCCGAATGCAACATACACAAGATCAACACATGTTCATGCAAAGAAAATTATTTTAAAGTTTATTTTCCTAATTTCTTTCCAAAACCGAGTCATGCATCCAAGAAAACATGGTTTTTCTTTTGAATTTATCATGCAAGAATTAAGTCCTTAAGCTTTCTTAGCAAATCATGCAAGAATCATATATTAACACAAACACTTTCAATTTATTTTTCAAAAGGATATGAAAATAACTTTTCAAGATTCAACACTCACATGCATGTGCTTGAGTCATGTAGATCAAGTCATCACATGAAACATAAGAACACAATTCAAGGACAAAAGTCATTTTAAATGAATAGGGACCAAAACCGAGACATAGTCTAAGAAAATAAGAAAACTTTTGTTTCAAAATTTACATGCAAAGGTTAAAATCAAAACAAAATTAAAGATCGAAACACAAATCAAAGATCAAAAAATCATTTTGAGTAAGAAAAAGATCAAACCGTGACACATATTAAGAAAACACTAAAGCTTTGGTTTCAAGATCCTATATAAAACTCAAGATCAAAACAAAAATCAAAGATCAAAGCAAGAATCACAAATCAAAGCCAAAAATCAAGACATGCAAAGATTAAGATCAAGGCAAAACCAAGAATCAAAACACAAATTAAAGCTTTTATCAAGATTAAATCAAAACCGAGACATGCAAGGGTTCAAAACCATATAAATTATCATAAATCAACATGCAAGACCAAAAATTAAAAACAAGTTTAGATCAAATATTGATGCACCAAATAAACACATAAAAATCACATAGTTCACGGTTTTAAACATCAAAACCACACATGCAAGAAGATCTACTCTAAATTCACAAAAATCATAAACAACTTTAGATTTAAAAGAAAAACATCAAAATCAATCATAAACAACACCAACCGAATCATCAAACATAATCTACACATATTACAAATTAAATTGAGTCTTTAAAAGTCCAAGGTTAAGAAAGATCCACACATAGAGTCATTTCTCAAAACATAAAATGAGCATGCAAAGAAAATAAACAAGGATTACAAGATTATAAAATAAAACTAGTCCTAATACTCCTAGGATCTTCGATTATACCAAGAAGAAAGGCTTCTAGTCCTCTTGGACACTTGATCTTCAAGGATTTCCTAGTTTAGGTCTTGATCTCCTCTTCTTCTTTTTCTCTTCTCCTCTCTCGGCCACTCTCTCTTTGTCTAAGGTCTCAAGAGCTTTTTGTGTTGCTCTTGGACTAGAGTGTTTGTGTTGGTGTGAGAAAGAAATGAATGAAGGAAATGGGAAATGAACTAAAGCCAATACTCTCCCACACACGGTTCTATAGGGGCATAGGCAAGATAATGGAGTTTTTCTTTTCTACCCTCGGTTTAGGCTATGAGTTTAAGGGCAATTCGGTCCAGCCAAATAGTTGCATGGAGGGATCTTTTCATGGGGGACAAGGTGGAAGGAAAGTCACTCCTAGGCACCATGACTCACACCACTTAGGTTTCCACTTGTTTCCCATTCAAATTTTCTATTTAATTTCGACTTTCTTAATGAGTAAGAAAATGCTCTCCTACTTGGTTCTCTTATCCTCTCATGGCCGAACCGTATGCACACACACATATGCACATAATCTTCATTTTATGCTATCATAGCAACACATAACATTCGGTCATGAATTGTTGCATACATTTTACACATATTTAAGCATGCATGTAACACTTTGGCATATCATGTTTCACACTCCATAATACACGGCACACATATCACACATGCACATATATATTCACCTACATATATCATACATTCACGCATATATAACCATGTTTATTTACTAGTTAAATTTTAAGCATACATACATACTTGTAACAACCGTACATGCATGTTTATGCACACATAGAAAATAAATTATTCATGCATCAAAATTATAATGACACCAAAAATATCAAACACATAGACTTTTCCAAAAACTCAATTTCTAAACTTTTGATATTGTTTCAGGAAATTATTTCTTTAAAGTTACTTGTTACCTTGAAAATGTTAATTAGGAAATTTATTTAAGAGGATATTCTTTCAAAAACATTTTTCTCAAAACATATCTCTTTAGTATTTTATTTCAATACGAGGAATTTGTGGGGTGTTACATGTAACACCCCGATTTAGAAACTTCTAATTCATAAAGTAACTAGAGCAATAAATACTTGTCCCCTAGGGTATTAGTAGGGTGGTTATAATTAATTGAGTTACCGTAGGGTATTGTGCTCTAATAAATAGATGTCTCAAAATTCAAAATTCAAATGCATAAAATTATACTCAAAACCGTGCAGCATACTTAAACAGTAGAAAATATTATTTTTCCAATATAGTACGTAATACTCAGAAATCATACTTAAATTTTCTTACGTAATAAAACATTATAATTTACCACAAAAATACAAAAATTCGTGGACTGAAGAATAAAATTCCAAACATTACAAAAATAAATTCTATATTTTATTACGATCGTTTTGACTATAAATTCGCCATATTCCGATCTTCCAGTCAAAAGTTATGAATTTTCAAAGTTAGATAAATCAAAGAATTTTATAAATACTTGCTTTCCCAAATCACAAAATAAATCCTTCAAATCAATAAAACACAAGAATCAAATACTCAATCCATTTAAAATAATTTCCCTCATTCCACGTGTCATCTATAAATCAAATGATAGTTTTTCTCAATTTAAAAAGGATAGACCAATCAGAAATCTCTGAAAATCAATTTATTAAAATGGGAAAAATTGCGGGTGTTACATCATGGACCACGGTTAACCACCAAAATGAAGTTTAGAAGAAGGTTATTGTCAAGCTCTCACATAGAAAAGATCTCATGTCACACTTTGTGTACCACAATCATTTCCAGAATTACACAAGCACAACATTAATTTGGCTCCATAGCTATAAGGCCATGGTTTTGAGGCATTATAGAAAATGTTTTCATTTAAGAACACTATAATAGAAAAGTGAGCGACGCCATGAGAGGGAGGGTGGAGGAGCGACGACTTATCGTCGCGCCGGGAAGTCACCGGTAGTGGCCAACGTCGGAAATCACCGCCTTCCTTGTGCGGGAGGCGGTGAGTGGGCGTGGAGTTCTCTTCTCCATCGTCCTCTTCTCCACATCTGCGTTATCTCTATCTTTCTCTCTTCATTTTGATTCTCTTTTCTCTATCTATTCTCTCTCTCACACTGGTCTCATTTTGTTTTTTTTTATTTTAATTAATAATTTGATTTTTATTTTTCCTTTAGCCAAGTGTCAAAATCTTAATGGTTGAGGATATAACTTTTCCTCCTTACATAAGGAGAAACCTTTTTCCTGTAAAATATAATAAAAATAAAAGAAACATTGAGAACTCTCCAGAGAGCGCACTGGAGGGGTGAATAGACGAGAGTGGCCTTGGTTCCTCGAAAGGGATGATGAATTAGATGAGGAAGGAACTTTGAAAGCAATGATGGCGACGTCTGAATCATGATGGGATATGACTATTGTTGATGTATGTCTCGAGGTCTGGACAGTTTGACCTGGGGGTTGGGCGCATTACTTTAAGGCGTCCTCATCATCGACAAACTGGTTCTTTCCAAATTCACTTTTTCTTTGTAACTGGGTTGTCTTCTGTTTTCAAGGCTTGATATGCCTTGGGGGAGGACATCTCATCCAAATGTCATCCAAGCCACGTCGCTCTGCGAAATTCCCGAAGCAGGCCATCTTTGTCTATGCGTCACCCTGCACGACGTCGACTCCGATTAGTCCCATCATATCAATAGAAAAGATTGTTCCTCTTCTGCTCTGGTTGCTTCATATTTCCAAGGGTGCCTTCAATTGACAGATTGGACAAAAGGTGGTATCTAGACGAATCATCAACCAACTTATCGATGTTTGGGAGAAGATACGGGTCTTTTGGGCATGCTTTGTTGAGATTAGTATACTCTACACACATTCTCCATTTTCCATTTGATATCTTGACACTGACGATATTTGCTAGCCATTTGGGATAATAGATTTCTCAGATGAAACCTGCATTGAGTAAATCCTTTACTTGAGCTTTGATGACTTCTTGTCTCTCTAGCCCTACTTTGCTTCGTTTTGAGCTACGGGCTTGTGGTTTGGGTCACAAGCTAAGCGGTGACATGTAAAATTCGGATCTACCTCTAGTAGATCAGTTGTTGTCCAAGCGAAAAGATCTTTATTCTTGAGCAAGTGAGATATCAACCTGATCCTGATCTTAGGTGTCAGATCGGTACGTATGTGCATCGTGTTAGTTGGAGTTGGTCCGATCTGTATTTCCTCGACGTCTTCTTCGGGTTGCGGCCTGATTTCTTCAAAATCTTCGCAAGCATCAAGGATGTTGAGGGATATTAAATCAGGGTTTTCAGTTATGTGCATGATCGTGTCCACTACTGGTTCTTCTCTGTTTGGGTGGTTAGTGATATCTTTGACTTGCTTTGCTAGCTCCTAATCTTCATTGACTTCATGTACTTTCCCTTGGTGCAAGAATTTCATGCAGAGATATGTAATAGATATAATTGCTTTCATCTCAAAGAGGGTTGTCTTTCCCAAGACTACTCTATAGGGGGTACGACATTTTGCGACAAGGAATTGGGTTTCGTTGGAAAACCATTTCGACTTGGAATACAACGTCATTTGTATGGTCTTGTTGCAAATCCTTTGAGGTCTTGGTAGGTAGGTGCCAGGATTGATTCTGTAGTTACATCTTCAGGGAGGTTTGATAAGGAAGGATATTGACAAAGCTTCCTGGATTCACCAAGAATTTTCTAATCGCCTAGTTGGCAATCTTCATTGTGATCAACAGGGGGTCATTGTGTGGAAGAAAAACATCCATAACATCCTTCCAACTGATTTCATTAGGGGGAATACCTGCATTATGCTTTCAAGTTTCTTTGGGAAATTCGACGAACTTTGCCATCATATACTTTTTCTTATCTTCGAACGTCGTCCTTCCCCCTGGTATTCCTCCCGATACCGTGTTGATTCTATCGATCTTCTATTTGGCCCTCGGGTATGGTGTTTTCAATGTTGCTGTGAGGTTTGTAATTTACGGTTTCCCACAGACGACGCCAATGTTTTGTTTAGTTAGAACAGGGTCCCTGTAAAGGATTTTTAGTTTGACAAAAATGAGCTCTTGGTCCTACGTAGTACGTACATGTTCGAACTAGGTTATGGGGATCAAGATTACGCAGTTCTATCAGGCATGTTGAAATAGTGCATATGAGGTATTAAGACGGCTTTTAGCAATTCCTAAGAGTTTTTAACAATATGCCCCTACTCTTAGGAAGGTCGTTTACAATCTCGTTCCCCCTATATGAATGGATTAGGAACACTGTTTCGGATCCTGAGGCTCAAGCTCTCAGGTATGTTTGCTAGTGGCCTTTGTGATGTTGTTGGATCTTCATGGGGGGGTTGGATGCAACTACCACCTTCATGACAATATCTCTCTTTGGGGAGTATTTGTGTATCAAATGTGTTTGATGTGTATTAGTTGTACTCGAAGTATACTGATGGAATTATGTGTGGATGATGTTCAGCCCCCTGCTTGAGGTTTGTATGTATAGAATGAGGATGAACAACTTGGCCTAATGTATTTCCTTGATAAATCTTCTATCTTTGAGAATAATCTTCATCTAATCTTATCTCTAAGGAGATAATCAGTGATATTCTATAATTGTTAATAATTCATGGATAATCTTCAATAATTTAGTTGCTTATCTTTTGGAGATCCTCTTCAGGAATAAGTCTCATGACTCATCTATAGATAAGATCCATATCTGAATTCCTCCGAGTTAATCCGGACTCAAAGTCCTTCGTTGCAAGTTGTATGAGCTCGGTTCATGTCTTTAAGTCCTTATTGTAAGTCGCAGTAGGTGTTCTTAACTTGCGATAAGTCTGGAACATTTTTCAAAAATTCACGGTAGTGAGTACAGTTATTACTGAAGGAATTGTCTAATATCATATTTTCCTTTTGCTCCCTACTCCACCTCTCATTCATATCTCCAATAGCATAACTCACTTATCCCCTTATATCTTTCTTAATAAGTCACCCACCCCATCAAACCCCATTATCTTGTATTTTTTTATTTGAACAACAAAACTTTTGGTAGTGATTGTCCATATGATTTTTTGTAAAATCCTTCGGTAGTAACTAAAATCACGACCGTGCATGATACTGACTGTAGTCATGATTGTGCATAGTAGTGACTATAGTCACGATGTTATTATGCACGATTGTGATTACAGTCACTATCGTGGATGGTAATGACTATGGTCACTACCAAAAAATTTAAAAAAAATTAAGGAAGTGATTGGTCACAACAGTAATATTTTTGTTGAAGTAAGAAAAAGTGAGGGATGAATGAAAGAGTTGAGAGATGAGTGAATGGAATAGAAGGGTGGAGTCAGGGGTAGAGTGGAAGGGTTGAGAGATGAGAGAATGAGATGGAGGAAGTGAGAGAAAGTTAAAATTCATAGTAAAGAGAATGATATTTTTGAGAAAAGAAAAATTGTGGGGTCAGAATGTATCGATGTGGAATGACAAAAACATTTCTCTCCCTCTCTCTCTTTTTTTTTTAAAAAAATTTGTTTAATGTATATCTAGGATATTGTCCAGCTAATAATCGAGGATTAATTCTCTTCAAGAAATGAATATCATTGAAATAAATTTATCTTTACAAAGTTTTTTTTATATATAGAATAATGATTCAACTTCTCACTTAGTCATCTAACAATTATAGATCCTGATCACCCAATTGTTACTTGCATATGTTATATTTTTTAGGTCTAGGCTTTTTGCAAGTTCACGGTATCCCATGGGTCCACCATTACCTATGGGGTCCTTGAGACTAATCTGCTTTGTGGTCATGAGGGGACCTCTTTTCAGCGGAGTGTTTTTTCTAGGAATTGAATCTGAGACTACTACTACCCGGATTCCATTCCTATGATCTGAGTTGGTTCCACAAGACTAATTGAGCCAACTCTCATTGGTACATGCATATATATGGTTTCATTATACACGTCACCATTTAAAAAGATTAAGATATATATATATATATATATTGACAATGTAAAATATTTTATACAATCAATATATTATCCATTATTCAAATGCATTATTTTTACTTATAAATCAATTATTCAAGTTATGTTGTTTTAGATCATTGCATATATATATATATATATATATATTAAAATATGAGTAAATGATATAAGATTTGATATATTTTGACTAAATTACCCCCGTTTAATAATATGAGAGAGTAATAATAAATGTATAAAGATTATATTGAAGATGGTGTTAAGGTTCCATATCAAAACCAATTGGCAACCCTCCAACAAAGCCTGTCGGACCAGGCAAATTGTAACAACCCGATTTTCATAACACAAAATAATCAACTTTTATTTATTAAGTTGCAAAAATGAGGCCAAATTTTTTTTTTTTTGAAAACATTATTGAGATGTCATTGGGACGCTTAACATTCTTTACCGAAAACCGAGTTGTTACTGAAACTTTCACTTACATGAACTTCCAAGTCTTTCAAAATAACTTCCTTTACATTGAACTTGATTCATTTACATTATATTCAAAAGCTGTGGATAATAAGTATCCATACATTGCATGACAGAGTCGAGATTCTTTTAAAACAAAAGTTCTGACAGTCACAAAATAAAGATGAGCATAATTACATAAGTGGTACATTACTACGGTAATCCTTGACTCCAAATATTAACACTAAACTTAAACTTAAAGATAACAAGAGGCCCCTAAATCCATAGCACTACTATTAAATCTTCCTGTTGAAGACGACTGGTCAAAGCTTCCCGTTCATCTTGGGCCCCTCCTTCACCTCCGAAGGTGCGTGATGCCATCTTTAACGTTGCTTCCCCATTGCCATTTTTCTCCATCTCCATACGATGTCCCAGCTGTCCGTTGCAATACCAGCAACACCGATATGCCAACGAGACAGGAGAGAGTAAGCATTCCGAACGACGCATCGTAGACGGTGTGGGTTTACAGTAGGCAAGATATCAAGACAATACAAATATACAACATCACACATATACAGCATAACAATGCAACATAAATGCAGCACAACATTCAAGTATATCATCATCATCATTCATTATCTTGCCAAACTTATTATCACTTCTCACATGAACATTCTTTCTTTCTCAATTCCTTTCTCGATCTCAACTTGCAAATCTTTGAATTGCATTCATTTCCATTTCATAAGGTTTATACTTTCATTCTCAATTTATTTCTCATTATCAATATTTCATAAGCTTTTGCTTCTTATAATTATAAATCTTTTCATTGCTCTTAAACTTTTCTTAACAAGTCTTATTAGTTCACAACCATCGATGATTGGGGAAATTAGAATATCATCGAGGTACTCGTTTCGCAGTTAGCACACACGTCTACATCTCCTCGGTCATCCACCCAACCTAGTCGGAAGCAAACAGGAGTACAGGACCTTTACCGCGCAGGCTTGACAGCTGTCTCAACAAATGGCTCCAAGCCAGGAGAACTGTAGAAAATCGGGTACAGTCTCAATTCAAATTATATAATCATGGCACACTGTAGAA
This sequence comes from Crotalaria pallida, assembly GCA_037953625.1. Classification (NCBI taxonomy): domain Eukaryota; kingdom Viridiplantae; phylum Streptophyta; class Magnoliopsida; order Fabales; family Fabaceae; genus Crotalaria; species Crotalaria pallida. Next base: position 36,187,159 of record CM075653.1, read on the forward strand.
AATCGAGTACAGTGGCAAAAATCATAGAGCCTCTCTCCAGTCCCTCTCACTGTTCTCGAATTGCCATAGGGGGCGACAGTACTATTCTAGTCTCGAGTGCAGAACTTACCACGGCATCGGATCGGCCCATCCTTACCCCTTATGGAATTCGTTCTGCCTAGAATAGTACTCAAGGCTTCTTGACTTATCACCGTCCTTACCTTCCCCTATTGCAATCACAACCCGAATATCCCTGATATTCCGGGGTATCTTCCTCTCCACTACTTCGCACTCATTGATCACCGCATTCGTCAATGTCTTTTTTAAGAGTTTTAGAGTTTTAGTTATTACCCTAAGGTTGGCTCATCCTTGGTGCATCCCTTCAACGAGTCCCGACCACTAATTTTCAACATTACTTTTCTTTTCTTTCTCAACAGAGCACAGAGCTGGGATCGCATCGACATACTTGCATCTCATCTCATAATCTTTCTCAGCATCTCATCTCATAATCTTTCTCAGCATCTCATCTCGTAATCTTTCTCAGCATCTCATCTCGTAATCTTTCTCAAAATAACCACATATCTCTTTTTGGAACATCAGCCCTCTGGCTTCACTCTCACCACTAAGGAGCCCAGCTTCAGTCATATCACATCTCATTTCAATGAACATTAACAGAGGAGCAAGCTCAACTCGTGTCAAGTCTCATTCCAGCAATCATCAACAGAGGAGCAACGCTCAGCTCATATCACATCTCATTTCAGATAAACCACAACAACATTACTTTCCTCAGCTCTGGCTCATCATCACTATCATTAGCTCTTACTCAGTAGCATTATTCTCATCAGCATTACGATACTTTTCGTTCACATCATAGGTTATTTCTTATCACAATCTTAAGAATCTTCATTACTTCTCAACTCTTTCTCAAGCTCAACTCATATCTCTTTTTTTTTATCATTCCCATTATTTCTTTTCTTAATGTCTTATCAAAACTGCCTTATCCAATAAGGACTTAAACCCCAACCGGGTATTACATCTTTCTCTTTGTGTCTTTTACTTTCACAATCTTACCCACATTATCTCATTCGTCTTTCTTTTCAATCATATTTCATTACTTTCACCAACTTATCCACATTATCTCATTTTCAAGACATAACAGACGTCCATCAGCATGCTACTCTTATTAATCAACAACTCAAATATCATCATGCATAATTAAACATTTAAACAGATAACATAAGCATGCTACTTCAAATCATCATCATATAATTTCATCACATAACAAAATGTGGTCTTTGTCTCCTTCGTATAAGTGGCCACACAACACAAACAATTGCCACTATACTACTGACTCAGAACCACCAAGTTCCGATCTTTGAGATGATCCGGAACGTCCTAATAAATCACCTAAATACCACGGTGTCTTAGGAAAGCTTCTCTCTCACCTCAGGTCCAGCAATTAAATGCACACGATCTCCGCGGATCCTTGTCACTGCCAGCTGCTCCAATCCCTCGTCTTTAAAATTCCTCGTATTAAACAAAATACGTTTATATTATTAACTTGTATCAAGAAGGTCTTTTCTTGACTCAATACACATTCCATTCCTCGTCGGAAGACTTAAAACATAATTGTTTTCTCAAAACAACTCTAATATTTTCTAGTACTTTAAGTACTTCAAAACCATTTTTAAAGTATCTAATAAAGTAATTTAAATCAATTGATTTGGTTGCTGGTCCGTCTTGGACAGCACCTTAATCATGTCCAAAAACACCGAAAAATTCACCGTTTTCAATCCGACTTTTTCCTAAATCAAATTCCACTTGAAATCCATACTTTAAATCACTTGAATACATTTTTAAAATTAAGAAACAAGTCCAAACGATTCTGGACAGCAAAGGATTGTTTCAAAAAATCACTTTAATAAAAATCCGAAAACATCGTAAAAGCACTTTTGTTTCAAATAATTCTTTAACTCAAAACTAACACTTTAAAATTCAAGCTTTATTAATAAGTACGAACTTAGGACAGCCACTAAACATGTCCCATGTTTCCAAATAAATCCAAGCAAATGAACTCGGAGTTGCTTAATTTCAAAACCAATTACGTATACAAACATTTTTCCAAACATCAACTAGCACACAACCAACAACAACACTTTGATAAATCAAGTCATATAAATCATATACTTTTCAAATATTACTTAACACTTATCAAAATAAATTTCTATCCCAATAAACCTACTATGGCCGAATTATACACAAAGACAAAACAACATTCATGGATTTTCTTGATCAAACCTTAAGGTATCAAGACAACACTTTGTTACTTAAGTTGAAGCATATACTCAATTAACTAGAGAAATTATACAACTCACAATCTTTTCCAAATGATTCATTTTCATATTTACCTATTATTAAAAAAGGGACCGAATTGAATAAGCCAAAATAAACCAAGACTACAAGTTCATATACTTTAAATCAACACATAAAACACACTCATTATCACATGTCATTTCATGAAAAAGATTCTTTAACCTAGTTAGACATGCATTGGCCGAATATATGCACAAGTCAAAATAAAGATTTGTTCAAGATCAAAGACATAAAATCATGAGGTTATTCATTCCTTTTTGATTCAAAAACCGTGGGCTTCACTTGGAAAAATTAACAAACTTTAATTTATTTCCTTAACTTAAATCAACATATTAATTCAAATACCACGTCAAGGTCTTATTTTTAAATCTTAACAACTTCATGCATGCATTTAAAGTCCTTGGATTAGACAAATATTAACATGCATGTGCTTTGAATGATGATCAAAACATGATTTCCTACTACTTTCCTAAGCTTGACCGAATCATCATCATCCCCAAAACAATTTTTCATTCAATTCTTTTTGCATGCATAATTCTTTAACACATAGATCAAGTCATGCTTAAGCCAAAAATAATTTTTAAAGTATGAAAACTTAATCTTTCTTCAAAATCGAAACATGCATCAAGGTTTGAGAAAAATCTTTAGTTAAATCTCACATGCAAAGCTCAAGTTCCATGCTTTATCATATATCAAGTTTAAATCATCACATGCACATAAAGATCAAGGCAAACAACCAAGTTTAAGCACAAACTCAAATCAAAACCTTGACAAAGAAAATTACAAATGAAAGATCTAAACTTTCTAGCACAAATACTCATGATCAACACTTAAAAGTGGCATGCATGTAACTTAAACTCCAAGATCACATCAAAACAAACACATGCAACCATAGATCTTTAACATGCAAAGATCATAATGCATAGATCAAGTCCTTTTTGTATCAAAATCATTTTCAAAAGCTTGCTTTCCTTAGCTTCTTTCAAAACCGTGATGAACATCAAGAAAGATCAAATCTTTTTACTCAAAAACAACATGCAAGACTCAAGATTAATGCTTTTTTTATACTAAAAATCATTTTTAAAGCTTGTTACCCTAACTATTCTTCAAAACCGTGTCATGCAATCACTTAGATCAACTTTTCTAAACATAAAACCAACATGCAACCACTTAGATCCACTTGAAAATCATCAACTAAACCATAAGATCTAACATGCAAAAAGAAAAGAAGATTACAAAGCTATAAATCCAAATCTAATCTACTCTTCTATGATCTTCGAAACACACACCAAGAAAAATGATCTTCAAGCTTCCAACACCTTTGATCTTCGAAGAGAATCCATGATCAAGCTTGAATCTCCTTCTTCTTCCTTCCTCTCTCACACGGCCTTCTCTTTCTCTCTCTCTCTAAGAGTTTGTTGTACTCTTAGGTGAAGTGTGTTTGGTTTAGAAGGAAATGAAGAAATGAAAGAGTTGTTGTCAAAATGAACCAAGGCTAAGCCTTATATAGGCAAAACCGTGACTCCCTCTTTTGCCCTTGGTAATTAATTCGGTCATGTGTTAAAGGGAGGGGCAATTTTGACACTTGAAAGTTTGCATGGGTGGATTTTATCAAGGAGACAATAAGGAGTAATTTAAGGCATTAGGTCTAATCACTCATCATTTTTATTTTCTACATCACATCTCCTAATTTATTTTCCATGGATTAAATTTTACTTTCAATTTTCTTAACCTAGAAGAAAATAAACTTTCTACTCTCCCTTCATGCATGCTTGCCACCTATACACACTTATTCACATTTTGCATTTTCCTTTTCTAATCACACATATCATTCAAATATTAAAATGTTATGCCACTTTAATGAAAAACAATAGAATGCAAAGAATTCACACATCACACAAACATTCACATACACCTCACATCAAATACTCATTTTATTTCAAATTTATTTTATAAGATCACATAAAATAATTTTCCCTTTATAACATGACAATCACCCACAATAGTGAATAAAAATTCTAAAAATGCACACTTTAACTAAAACAATTAACTGTACTATTTGGCTACATTTATAGCTCTTATTTCATTTTCTAAAATCATATTTCCATATATGAAAGAGATCCTCAAAAGCAAAAGTTTATTTGAGGTCTTTAACCATTTTTACTAATTTAAATACTCAAAATTCGTTTACAATACACTCAGCAAATAAATTCTCGTAAATCAATCCAGAAAATCATAGAAGTTACATTTTTGAAATCTACATCTCAATACGATCGTTTTCATATAAAGATCATAAAATTCGGAGTTACGGTTAAAAAGATATGAATTCTCAAAGTCATTCATTCTTATTAAAGTCCACAAGGAATTTCACTTCTCAAAGAAATCCCAAATAACAAAACCATTTAATTTGAGTCCATGAAAATATTTATTTCACACAAATACATCTATTGTTGGTAAGACATAGTTCAAAAACTCATTTAAAACAGACGAGCAATTTGCGGGTCGTCACACAAATGATAACTTTTGACCCATAACGAAAGATCAACTTTTGGCCCATAACAACCGAAAAGAAGTTGGGCTCTGTCTCTGATATCATGTTAAGGTTCCATCTCAAAACCAATTGGCAATGAGATGAGTAGCCCTACAGGTATTTAAATCATGTCACATATTATGAGGCAGACAATGTGGGATTTCCAACAGATAGATGGAGAAATGGGTGATAAAAAGGATGATCTAATAAATAAAGGTATGCTTGGAAAAAATATAAATAAGTATTAGATTTCTAAAAGAACATAAAATATAGAATAAAGTAAAATAATTAAATGAACATATCTTATGAAACGAAAGAAGTAAATAACTCACTATATGAAAAAAAAAAATAAACAGACTATTCTGTCTTTGACAATTCTATTGATGTTCATATCTTCTTTTTCACATTCTTAAACATCCAAACTTTGTTGGTAAAGGCAAAATCCACTTAGGTGATCTTTACGGCTCGGAGGGGATTAATCTTTGACTATCGACTTATCGGCTGGAGGATATTCTTAGTGCAAAAAAAAAAAACCATCTAAACTTTTTCATACAATTTTACTCGGTCAATTAAATAATCCGACAGATATAAGCAATATAAATGTAAGGCTAAAATGCAATTTTGGTCCCTTAAATTTTCTATTTGTGCATAATTAGTCCCTTTACTATTTTTTGAGCTAAAATAGTCCCTTATGTTATTTTTTTTGCGCAGATTCAGTTCCTCTGTCATCTTTCCATTAAAAAACTAAATGCGTTATTTCATGTGGTAGCATCCACCAACCATGTACTAACATGTGATATTTTAATTATTTAATTATTAATTAAATATTAAATTAATAAAAATTAAATAAAAATTTAGAAAATATATATATTAAAAATTTCAAATTACTAAATTAATAAAAATAAAATTAAAATACTTGAAAAAAAATAAATTAACTAAGAATAAATAAAAAATTCAGAAACAAATAAAAATAAATAAAAATAAATAAAATTCCAAAAAAATAAATTAATTCAAAAAATTAAAATTCATTACTGCATAATTGAGCCTAGAATATTTTGGTGACGCGATTTTTGTAAGTTGACGAAGCATATTTTGATATTTTTTAGAATTTTAATTTTTTAAATTTATTTATTTTTAGTTAATACATTTTTTTGGGGATTTTTATTTATTCTAAGTTAATTTATTTTTTATGTAATTTTAATTTAATTTTATTAATTTAATATTTTAATTTTAATTTTATTTTTTTACGTAAAGTGTCACGTGTCAACATATGGCTGGTAGATGCTACCATATGGGATAACGCCATTATTTTTTTAAAGAAAAAATAACGGAAGGACAAAATCTATGCAAAAAATAAATATAATTGACTATTTTAGCTAAAAAAAATAAGGAAAATGCTAAAGAGTGTCCTTAGGGCACTTGTTAAGTAACTAAATGTGGTTAAAAGTTATGAGACAATGCACTTTTTTGGATTCTCGAGAGAGTAAATACCTTGAACTTTTGAATTTTTTCCACTATTGGTATTCTTAACAAGTGCCGAGACCCAAAAAAATAAACGGACTAATTATGCATAGACGATAAAGTTAAGGACCAAAAGGCATTTTAGCCTAAATGTAATGTGAGCGTTAATAAGATATTTTTCTTATCCACTTTTTCATTTCATCATTTTTCTCCCGACAAAAGAAAATCCAGTTATCGGTGCCTCCGTTCTAAGCATCAGACTTTCACTTCACAATTTTATGTTCTTAGTCAAACTCGTACGGAGGAATATTCCACTAAATCTAAAGTACCTCGTTGTTTTCTGAGACAGAACCTTCCTTCGGATCTGATATGTTTTCCTTAGATTTTGTCCTGTGAATCATTTCTTGTTCCCAAGTTTACTTTTTTTTCTTTTTTTCTTTTTTCCCGTACCATGAGGAAGAAGCTCGATACCCGTTTCCCTGCTGTAAGTGATTTTCTACTTTCTATTTTATTCTCAAGCTAGTTTTTTTTTTCCCTAACTTTAATTGAACTTTCTTATATGGGTTGAGGGAAATTGAATGTTTCTGGGTCTTGGTTAGAGTTACATGATTACTGTGACTGTGATTTGGTAAAATTTTTTTGGGATTTCTATATTAAAGTTGATAACTGAAGTAGAATAGGAGATGGGTTCATAGGTTATGCCGTTATGTTTGTATTTTGGAGATATGTGACATTACTTCTTCCAGTGCTTAATGAGACCCTCTCGAAAAAAAATTAAGGTGCATTAATTTTGTTAGTTGCTTTAAAATATACTCCCTCCCTCCCATAAGTTAAATTATTTTAGGCCATTACCCAAGTTAAGTTATTTTAGGTCATTACACATAGATTAAGAAATGATTATATGATGTAAGAATTTGATATATTTTGACTAAATTACCCCATTAAAGTAATAACAAATGTACGAAGATTATGTTGAAAAGAGATGAAGAAATGAGTGGTAAAAAAGATGATGTAATAAATAAGGGTATACTTGAAAAAAGAAGTATAAATGATTATTGAGTTTCTAAAAAAACATTACTTATGGGACAAAATAAAATTGCCAAAAGAACATAACTTATGGAATGGAGGGAGTACTATTGTTTCAAAATTACTTATATACTAATTATTGGGAATTAAGACACATTAATTATATCTCTTTCCGCCTAATAGGAGCAATGTTGGAAAAGATTAATTAATTTAATTTGCTAATTGGAAATGTGTCGTATAAATCGGACAGAAAAATTAATTTCTAAGAAAGATATTAAATTCAGGCCCGGAGCCCGAAGGGAGAGTTTTTAGGAGTTTGCCTCTTGTTCCGGGAAAGTACCTGGTAGTAGTCTGAGCACTTCAATGGGATGAAGAGATATAGGTTCTATGAAGTGCCTATCAAGTTTTCAGTTGAACCATACTAACTTCACTAACAAGAATATTGAAATGTAGTTTAGACTGTAAAATTCTTCAACTTATGAATATTTTATAATGAAATTGATCTTTTAGAAGAAATGCTTCATCTGATGGAAACATTACTTTGTAGGCTCGGATAAAGAAGATAATGCAAGCAGATGAGGATGTCGGAAAGATAGCACTAGCAGTTCCTGTTTTAGTCTGTGAGTTGCTTTAACTTTCTTCCTGGTTTAACTCTTGGTTGCAACTGGGTCTTTTCTATCGCATGTAGTTGACATCACTCCTGAATTGTTTACAGCTAAAGCTCTGGAGTTATTTTTGCAAGATCTTTGTGACCGCACTTATGAAATAACTCTTCAAAGAGGAGCAAAGACCATGAATTCATTGCATTTGTGAGTCCAGGAATTTTTTATTTATTTTTTGTTTTTTTTTTTATGAAATTAAAAAATGAAAAATAACTTAGAGGACGGAATCATTAGTTTTGCCTTTTTTTTTTTTATTAGGACACATTTTCTTTTAATGGGGGATAAAGCACACTTCCAGGGGAGAAAACATTTTCTTGTTATCCCACAGCATAACCAAGCTGACTCTAGGGGACACTAAGACAAGGAATATTATGATTTGAACTTTTTCTTCAAGTAGCACTTTAGGCTTCAAGTGTACCCATTCTTCGACCCATTTTACCTTGTGATAAAATCTGATTTAAATAAGAGCAATAGCGGTTTTGGAAAACCTAGTCCTGATCACTTTGGTCAAAGAGGGTCTGTTTCCGTGTTATGAACAAACCATCTTAAATATTAGGCAGTTGTTTTATATTCGTAACATATTTCATGGGAGAGTTTATTTGATTTGATTACTTGATTGAAATGTTCTAGTTGGAAGAAGTCATTCAACATGTTTCTTTAGAGTTGAGGTTTACGAGAGTAAAACCGTACACTCTAGCCTATTTAACATCATTCGTACAAGCAACAAAAATAGACTAGTTCATTAGTAAACATGCTACTGCTTCAAGGCTCATTAACCTCTCTGCTTGAGGATTCCAACCTGTGATCTCATGACTACTAAGCTGAAGAAACCGCAATTGGTGGTTGGAGAGACTTAGGAACCCTAGGAAAGCACCTAGAAGGGGGGGTTGAATAGGTGTTGAAGCTACCTTGAAAGATTTTCGAATGAAACAAATCGAAACAATCAAAACAACAGATTTTTGCAAATTTTCACTAACTTAATCGATTAATCTGCAACTTAATCGATTAAGTCTGAGAGATCAAAATTACTTACTCGATTAAGCAAGTCGTGTACTCGAGTATTACTTGCAGAAACCAGAAAAATCAAGTTTTCATTCGCATACGAAAATCAATCAATTCACACGAAAGATCAGAGATTCAACGGAAATGATTAACACCTATATTCTTATTGATTAACCTAGTTATGAAAATGATTTTCCCTTTATCAATTTGAACAATTAAAGATTCAATTCAATCAATTATGAAAATCAATCTTTCTAGGTTTTCAATCAAGAACGCAATCAAATGACTTGAATATAAAGAGTAAGGGTTTAGAGATACGACATAGTGATTTATCCTGGTTCACTTTCATCCGCTTGAAAGCTACATCCAGTCCCCTCTTCAACCAAGAGAGATTCTTCACTATGAGGAATTAGAGTTCTCAAATTACAAGTGATTGCCTCACAAGACTCCCTTCTTGCTAGCTTACAAGAGATAACCGACACCCTTGCCTTGTAATCCTATTGATCTTTTCTCTAATCTAACCTCTACCCCTTGTTGATAATCGACACAACAAGTCTTCAATTGCTTGATGATAAACCACACACCAAGGCTTCACTTGCTTGATTCACAACCAAGACTTCTTCTTCTTCTTCAATAAGAATGCACTTGCTTGATGATAAAATCGACACACCAAGACTTCTTGTTTGTTGTAGTGGCTTGTCTTCTTGCAAAGATTACAACACAATAGAAAACACAAAACAATCCTATGAATCTCAATCAAGAGTTATGACAATTCACTATAAGAGATTCAAAGGTTCTTGATCAAAGAATATGAAAATATGAGAACTTTGATCTTTAGAAAATGAGAGAGAATAGAGTGGATTGATTCTTTGTAAAACTTGTATGAAATGATTCTAATTCTTCACAAATAATAGGAAAAGGTTTATATAGAATACCCAAAAGTTGTAGCACTTGAAAAACTGATTTTGAGAAGTGAAAAACGTATTTTAAAAATCAGTTCAGCAGTACTTAATCGATTAAGTTGCAGACTACTCGAGTAGTACTCGATTAAGTTAGTCACTTAATCGATTAAGTTGGTACTGCACAAGTTCAAAACTTGTTTTCTCAAAATCCAACCTTTCCTTTAAAACCTTTAAGCCACCTATTGATTCTAGGTTAAGTGAAAACTCAAATTATGATTAAATCATGACTTATGAATGAGATTCACTACCCTCTATAATAATCTACCCAAATAAAAAACCTATGAAGCTTGAGAGGCAAAAGATAAAAGAAATACAAATACACTCAAACTTAGGTCTTCATGAGCTTGCTTTCGCTCTTCTTCATTTGATGTTTGTTGTTGCTTGTTGAGCTTGAAACTTGATCAACACTTGTAGCTTGTTCAAAAACACTTTGTCATTATCAAAACATTCATCATGTTCATCATGGAACTAACATAAGCAATAACCTTACTATTGCTTCAAGGCTCACCCTTCGAAAATGGGGACAGTTCAAAAGAAATGATTAGATTTGTCTTTGCAAAATGAGTTGAATCAATGCATACAAGAAGGAGAGTTAGTGTTCATTCAATCTCACAAAATTAGTGTTCCCATAACACACATCAAATGAGAGCACTATCTTATTATAGAGTTGATAGGATCTATTCTTGATCATTCAATCTCACAGATGTTCAATCTTAGTAGTCGTTTGAAAATCACATGAACACTTAAAAAAGTCACATGACTATATTTTCGTCTCTTTTACTGAAGCCAGTGTAGTTTATCTTCAGAAGATTTTTACTCTTTCCTGCCCCCTTTGCATCTTTTAGTGAATGTGTTGTTTTTGTTTGATGTTTCTTATTTCAATTATATGTTATTGACAATGGTGAAATTTGCGGTGTGCTTTCTTTTGTTAATCCAAAAGGAGTTGAGGGAACAGGGGAATGGGGACCTTTAACAAACCATAGCAGTTAAAGTTCACTTCCTCTGACATCCTTTTTTATGTTGATTACTTAAATTACAAAATATTCGGGGCATGTTTAATTGTGAATTATACTGCTTTTCTTTCCTGCTTCCTCAACTCATTATTTCTTTAATAGATTTTAAGTCTTGTCTGACTGGCTGTAAACGCAAATTGCAGAAAACATTGTGTACAAAGCTATAATGTCTTTGACTTTCTGAGAGACATCGTTAGTAAGGTTCCTGATTACGGTCATGGACATGGCCATGGCCATTCTGAGGTTGGTGCTGATGATCGTGTGCTTTCAAAGAGAAGGTCTGAAGTTCAATAACCTCTTTCTTTTTCTTTACCCTTCTGATTTATCTATGCATATATGAGCAATTTAACGCAGTTAAGAATGCTATACTTTACCAGGAAAGCTACCGGTGATGATTGCAATGACAGTGATGAAGAAGCTAAGAGGAGTAAAATGGTAATTGCACTTTTATTAAAAGCCTTGATAATACATGCCAATTATATTTCTTTGATGATGGTAAGGCGCTTCAAACATGGACACGCCTACACACGTTGTCAATGGTGCAACAATTGTCACACTTACAGCATCTAACAGCTCCTTGGAGAAAATGACTATTGAATTATATTTAGTCATAATGTAGAAGTTGCATAGGATATCTCATGAATCTAAACACCTATGAGTATATGTTAACATGTCGTGCACCACAAGGATGTGCCGAAAAGCAGATTTTTTTTTTTTTTTTTTTTTTGGAAAGAGGGAAAAGTAGATTTTAAGACCAAAAGACAATCTGAAGTCTTGTGAGGAAGGAAAAATGTATCTGTGTGTTGAATTGATAGAACTTCAGATTTGAAATGAACACTTTTATTGATAGAAACATAAATTACTTACACTGTACAGCAATAAACTTGCTGCTCCAGAGACCAAGGTCTCCTAATACACACACAATACAGCAATGGCTTGCTGTCCCAGAGACTAAGTCTCCTACAGAGAATGTTCTCTGTCCCGAATTCTCCAAATAACAACATATATGACTGTCTACAAATGCACAATACATTATATAATAAGAAATAACTGCTCCTAATAACCTCTTAACCTCCTAATAACTAATAATCAAATCTTCCCCCAAATAACTAACTAAATCTGCCACATGGCAGATCAGAGGTTCCTATCATTTTCGGTTCCTTGAAAATCAGCCTTGTCCTCAAGGCTGAATATAGGAAATTGTCTATTCAGGATAGATTCCTCCTCTTGGGTTGTATCTTCTGCTGACATTCCTCTATGCACCTTCACTACAACTGTCTCAACAAATGGGTCTGGAGGCTTTGGTGGTGGACGTTGAGTCAACTGATGTGAGACACCGAACTCAGCCACCGTATACGCTTCAGAGGACAAACCGAAATCCAACATTTCTAGGAGCATCACCATTCGTGGTTGGTTTGCCTCCATGGTTGATGCACTCTCCTTCCACCCATTCTTTGCCATTGCAGTTCCCTTAGAGAGGATTCTGCCCTCTTCGTCACTACCCAAAGGATGATTGTCGTAGCCCGGTCTCACCTACCACTCTCTTGTTTAACCCTCTGCATTTTGTGAACTTCTTCTTCATACTTAGAATCATTTGTTGTCCCTCTCTCCTTCAATTCCTTCAACTCATCATAAGGGTTTTGAACATTTCTTCCTCCAAACCTTGCAACCAGGCTCTCTTCTTCTTCATTGCTCTTTCTCGTGATCTTCCTAATTTTAGATAGAATGTCCTCCTTCAAATTAACCTCCAAACGATTCATCTTCTCTTCCTTGGTAGTCAATCTCTGATCCATGGTAGTTCCCATCACTTCGATTTTTTTCCTCCAACAAGTCCACTCTTTCTAAAACTCTTGCCATGATCAACACACTATTTCGCTGGTTTGACAAATCTCCTTTTCGGATCCGGCAGGTCGGACCAATTGATAGAACTTCAGATTTGAAATGAACACTTTTATTGATAGAAACATAAATTACTTACACTGTACAACAATAAACTTGCTGCTCCAGAGACCAAGGTCTCCTAATACACACACAATACAGCAATGGCTTGCTGTCCCAGAGACTAAGTCTCCTACAGAGAATGTTCTCTGTCCCGAATTCTCCAAATAACAACATATATGACTGTCTACAAATGCACAATACATTATATAATAAGAAATAACTGCTCCTAATAACCTCTTAACCTCCTAATAACTAATAATCAAATCTTCCCCCAAATAACTAACTAAATCTGCCACATGGCAGATCAGAGGTTCCTATCATTTTCGGTTCCTTGAAAATCAGCCTTGTCCTCAAGGCTGAATATAGGAAATTGTCTCTTCAGGATAGATTCCTCCTCTTGGGTTGTATCTTCTGCTGACATTCCTCTATGCACCTTCACTACAACTGTCTCAACAAATGGGTCTGGAGGCTTTGGTGGTGGACGTTGAGTCAACTGATGTGAGACACCGAACTCAGCCACCGTATACGCTTCAGAGGACAAACCGAAATCCAACATTTGCCCTCTTCGTCACTACCCAAAGGATGATTGTCGTAGCCCGGTCTCACCTACCACTCTCTTGTTTAACCCTCTGCATTTTGTGAACTTCTTCTTCATACTTAGAATCATTTGTTGTCCCTCTCTCCTTCAATTCCTTCAACTCATCATAAGGGTTTTGAACATTTCTTCCTCCAAACCTTGCAACCAGGCTCTCTTCTTCTTCATTGCTCTTTCTCATGATCTTCCTAATTTTAGATAGAATGTCCTCCTTCAAATTAACCTCCAAACGATTCATCTTCTCTTCCTTGGTAGTCAATCTCTGATCCATGGTAGTTCCCATCACTTCGATTTTTTTCCTCCAACAAGTCCACTCTTTCTAAAACTCTTGCCATGATCAACACACTATTTCGCTGGTTTGACAAATCTCTTTTTCGGATCCGGCAGGTCGGACCAATTGATAGAACTTCAGATTTGAAATGAACACTTTTATTGATAGAAACATAAATTACTTACACTGTACAGCAATAAACTTGCTGCTCCAGAGACCAAGGTCTCCTAATACACACACAATACAGCAATGGCTTGCTGTCCCAGAGATTAAGTCTCCTACAAAGAATGTTCTCTGTCCCGAATTCTCCAAATAACAACATATATGACTGTCTACAAATGCACAATACATTATATAATAAGAAATAACTGTTCCTAATAACCTCTTAACCTCCTAATAACTAATAATCAAATCTTCCCCCAAATAACTAACTAAATCTGCCACATGGCATATCAGAGGTTCCTATCATGAATGGATCTTGGACTTTTATTATTTTGGCCTATAATGTTTTTGTTTTATTGCAGCTTGAGTTGGGCCATGCTGGCAGTACTGGTAGGGGAAGAGGCCGAGGTAGGGGAAGAGGCCGAGGTAGAGGTGCTCGAACTGTAGAGAGAGAGGCCCATCATCAGCAGGTTGAATCTGAGCCTTGCACCTCTGTTCAGCCCAGTAGCATTGATATTCTTCCAAGCATGGCAATAGATAACGATGCAGAATCCAAGGAGTTATCCAAGGAGAACATTGCAGTTCCTGAGGAAAACACTCAATCGCTCCCTCACATTGATCTGAATGCCAGCTTAAATGAAAACGAGGGCAAAAATGCTAGCGCATCAGCTCAGGCCTCTTTGTCTGGACCTGCAACAGAGACTACTAAACATGAAGAAATTCCAGGTTGGTCCCTTTCTGATGTGGAGAAGATGGCCATTGACTCTACGCAACTTGCAAACCTTGGTAGTCGAGTAGAAGAGGATGATGAAGATTATGATGAGGAAGGTTAAGTAAATATGCACTTTGGGAGATTCAACAGTGGAAAGCTTGTGATAACAGATGATAAGTGTATACTGGTGCTTTGATAACTGTCTACTAGTAGTTAGAACATATGTCCCATTCTAGATATATGCATAATCCCTTTCTTCTTATCTGGCATGTCTATGTTGTTAGCATATGTTCTTGTGCAGATGTAGCTTTCTCAGTCTTAACCAGAAATGTTAACCTCGTTCACCTTAGGTTTTAAATGGATATTATTAGGTGACAACAACTTGCTTGTACTGGATCAAACGCTTGGTGAAGTTTACTTACTAGCTGACTTCGATGTCTTGTGTTATTTTAGATATTTTATGTCTGATACAATGGTTTCTACTTGTCTATGCTTAAAATATCATAATGCAAAGGTATTTGTGTGCCTTAGCCTCGGTCAGCGCGGTGCCAGGATGTGAGGACGAGGGGAAAAGAGTTGTATAATTTTAGGACTCATGGTGGACATGATAAGAAAAATAGTATCGGATTTCTTTCCTTGTTTGATGGGAAGAGATAAAAGTCCAAATAAACCCAAGTTGATTGGAGAACAGGCTAACTTACTTGGAGACTAAGATAATCCACATGGAGTGGAGAACAAGCAAGTGGAGTGAGGAGCATGTGCCTCCAATCCAAATCCTATAAATAAAGCTTCCAAGAGAGAGCAAGACATACTAACACCAAAACCTGTGTGAGTATAGAGAATTTCTAGCGAGATGTTGAAAAGAAATCTTAGTATAATACTAGAGAGAGTTTCTAGTAAGAGAAAACTATATAGATAAATCCTAGTATGATACCAGTAGAGTTGCCAATTCGGGCTGGCCAAGTCCATTTGAGTAAGCCCATTGCGGGCCACTGGTTTTTCGGGATGGGTTGGGCTGGCCCACTTTATATCTAGCCAATCATTTCAATAGCCCAGTCCACTAGTTTTTAGAGTTGGGCTGGGTTAGCCCCTGAGCCAATATTTTTTCTTTTTTGATTAAAAAAATCATTAATCACGACCAAATTAAAATTTCATAACATTTTCTTTTGAGTAGGTTATCATTATTAATCATGAAAATAATAAATGAAACGACAAAAGGTTCTATCTTATCTTAATTTTATTATTGTCCAATCCTATTCAATAGAAAAATATTATAATATATATAAAAAAGGCCATATGTGCTGGCCCCCATATCGGGCTGACTCGTGTCTAGCTAATGAACTATCAGGCTAAGGTGGCCCAAAAAAGATTTTCCATGACCCAACCCATTCTTATGTTGGGTTAAATGGGCTAGCTCGTCAAGCTTGGCCTATTTTTGACAACTCTAGATACTAGAGATATTTTATTCCATCTTTTTAAGTTGAGATTAAGAGCACTCATCCTACACATGAAGAGATATATTGTATCCCTGCTTTTTCACAGTGGAGATTTTTTTTGGCTTGTGCCCTGGTTTTTTATTTCTTTAATTTTGGAGAAGGTTTTTCCACATTCAAATTTCTGGTGTTATATCTTCAACTTGGTAGGGAGAGGAATAAAACCTTAACCCCGGGACCCCCCTCGAATTGGATTAGTCGGCCCAGTGGGCCGGATACCAGGGTGCAAACCAAAAAAAAATATCTTCAACTTCAGACCAACAAAACCCAGCACAGTTGGTAGATAGCTGGGTTCCTTAAGCATGACGTCAAGGGTTCGATCCCTGCCGTGGGCATGGAAAAGGCTTTGTTGGTAGAGGCAAAACCCACTTCGGTGATCTCTACGCCTCGGAGGGGATTAGTCTTTGGCTGTCGGTCAGGGGATACCCTTGGTGTACACCAAAAAAATATCTGCAACTTCAACTCTTTCTATTTTTCAATAACATATTTATTTACAGTTATATTGCTTCCGCATTGTTTAGCCTATTTTGCATCACATAGAGGAGGGAAGTTAGTTCTGGTTTTATCAACAATGATATCAGAGCTCCAGGTTTATCCGAGGAGCATTACTTGTGTGACTCAAGATGGATGGAATCACTCCTTCTATCCATATATGATTACAAAATAGCTCATATCTTAGTTAGAAATACACTATCTTTTCCTTGAGGATCTGGTTCACTATTATTCTTACTCATGTAATGCAAACAGATCATGCTGATTTTTGAAATGTTAATGAAATGCATCTTTGTCATTAAAAAAGATATTATTTTGCACAATTTTTTTTAAATATATCTCAAAACTTTTATTGTATAAAGAAATTCAATTTGGTTGTCAAAACATCAATTTATAGGATGTACATCAAAACAATCTATAGTAACTTGCAATATACTCTATATAATATATACACATACATATAATAAAATACAAAATACTAAGAAATTATGAAAATAGTGAAGATTTGCTCCTCAAACTTCGAAAACAATGGAGATTAGCTATAGATTCTGATACAATATTAAACATTATCTTAAAACCAATTGACATCAAATGAAATTAAACCAACCAATATAAAAACCAACCCAAAACTTAGCCGTGGAGATTTTCCAACAATATCAATACTCCCTCGGTCTCGTTATCTTAGTAAAAGTCAAACAAATCAATGAAAATAAGAGAGTATCTATTTAATATAATGCATGATTCATTCATTAATTACAAATTAATATTACACAAATTTTCATATCATTACAATTAATACATATTGCAATATTGCCTCAAAAAAAAAATTTTTAAATGTGTTTTCCTTATTTACTTATTATCAATCATTGATACAATATATAATCTTTAAGATTTTTCATTTATTTTTTTACTTTAATATGAGACAAAATTTTTTGCATTTTTTTTATCAAGATAATGGTACAGATGGAGTATATATTTATATGCCTTGAGGCTACACAACAGTGCCACATAAAATTGAAAGTAAAGACACTACAAATATTACATACATTTGTTCATGACATTGTCAGGATACAAGAACAAACTTCCTTCAGAAGTAAAAAAGTCAATACCATTATAATAGAGGTCCAATAGAGGCAAAATCCACTTCGATGATCTCTACGCCTCGGAGGGGATTAATCTTCGGCTGTCGGCTGGGGATACCCTTGGTGTACAAAAAAAAAATAAAAAAAAAATATAATAGAGGTCCATATCCAGAGAAGGGGAAAGGAAAACTAAGGATCCATTGCAGCAATAAACCCAAATGCTTAAAATTTCAAAGTAACTACCATCTAGACAAATTTGTATTTGTAAATTTGATCATTTTACATTATGCAAAATATCACACCTTTGATCACCAATATTTATAATCAAATCTCCCACCTATAAAGTCATGCATGTAACATCCTACTTTTATTTACTAAAACTATTATTTAAGATTAACGTTTAATTAGGAAAATGTTCGGGGTTTATAAAAATTTCGACGGAGTTTCCTCTAAAAATTGGACTTTTCCCCGAATAATAATAAACCTGTCAGTCCAGAACAGTTTTAAACAATTATAAATATAAATTCAATCCCTTTACAACAATAGGGATTTACTTAAACTTAGTAAAATGAAAAGATATAAATACAATTATTCAAGAATACAAATGTTTAAACCAAATGAAATCATTAAAAACAATTAAACAACTCTTTATAAAATAATTCCCTACAAAATAATAACCTATGAATGGTTGCACCAGGAATAGGACCGTAAGGTCACCCCTACCAATATACTTTTACAATGAGTATACCTTACTCGACCTTGTCCTTATGTGTACCTGTCTCCAATGTGTACCTAATATGTCCACTGTAAGGGTGAGAACTTTGAAATCTAGATCAAAGAAAACATTTAAAAACAATAATAAATCATAAATAGATATATTCACACACAAACAATAGCAGTTAGGCAATTCACACTTCAATTAACAATAATACATTGCAATAGTAATCAATTTATAAGTTATATATATACTTATGGTATAATACTTTACTATAGTACTATGATGCACAATCACATGATTATGTTATGTCAATCGTCGCACTTAGATGGTTTAACTCTTGAATCCGATATTGAACATTTCCTTTCATTCTATTAACTTTAACACTTTGATCGGATTCAATGAATTAAAGCATCTATAACAATGCATTCACACTTTCCCTTTCACTTTCATCCTAACAATGTACTATAACAATTCACTTTAACTTTGACCAATAACAATAACAATAACATTTCCTAACAATGTACTATAACAATTCACTTTTCCCTTTTTTAATAACAATATACATCCTCACATACACCCTCCACTCTGGGGAAAACCGACCAGGAGGAAGCATTTCTCAACCTCTGATTGGGTGCTTCACATCCTCTAGGAATGCCGCTCACCCGCTTGCACAGTACGTTACACTCCTCAAGGGTAGTGTTCAATGTACAATCTGGATTGATTCGCCTAGATTGGCTCTAGTAGAAATCATTGTCACTGGCCACAAGGAGCCAAAGTAAATAGA
Organism: Crotalaria pallida; assembly: GCA_037953625.1. Taxonomy (NCBI): domain Eukaryota; kingdom Viridiplantae; phylum Streptophyta; class Magnoliopsida; order Fabales; family Fabaceae; genus Crotalaria; species Crotalaria pallida. The sequence goes on from CM075653.1 coordinate 36,206,417, forward strand.
ATTACTATGGTTTGCATAGAACCAATCCCCGACACGGGTTGCGAACCCACGTCCTTTGGAAGATCAAAGTCCTCCATAGTAATTCCTAACATTTACTCTTGTCCTCATCAATCGTTAAAACGACGTATGTTTTTCCCCGTCACCTAACGTCCACCTTTACTCCATGCATGATCCCATATTCTAAGTATTTCGCAGTTGAGTTTAAATCCCTTTTTGCCCTTTTGAAAATGTCCTTGAATTGGTTTAAACTCAATTGGGAAAGACTTAGCCCTATTTGATGCATAACTATATGAATGCAAACTTTATACTTTATAAACATATTATCCATACATTATCATATTATTTACATTTATAACAACAATAATCATAAAAACAATATATATTTCTAAACAATCAATATAAACATACACAATTAACCTAACTAAATACTTAGAGTTTCTAAACTAATTCTACCCCTCTTAATCTCAAACTTAACTAATAACCTAAATACACCTAGTTATGTGTCTATTACTATAATTAAATCCTTTCTCTAATACTAGACCAAAGTAACCCCCTTACCTCTTAGAGAGCAAGAACCAAATTGGGATTTTGATGGAGCATCCCCACCAAGCTCTAATCCATGCCTCTTAACTTCCTATTCCTTGCTCTTAATCACTTCCTAAGCTCCCTTGCATGATTAGAAGACCCTATGCCACGGATTGCACAAATTGGGGTTTGATAGCGAATTGGGATTTCATGAGAAAGAGGAAGTAATATGTGTTTTTGGAGAGGGAAATTCATGGGGAATTGATTTGGAAGTGATTCGTGGCACTAATTTATGATAACTTTGAGTGGCCATGGTGATTGAGTGAATCTAGGGTTGAGAGAGGAGAGAAATCGTGGAAGAGAGGGAAAGAAATGGTGAGAAATGAGGGGAAAATCGTGTTTTTATCAACCAGAACTGCAGATTTTCGCTTGAGCGACAATTTGCTCGCTTGAGCGAAAACTGGAAGCGATCAGACTTGATTTTCTGTGACATTTTCGCTTGGGCGAGTAGGAGCTCGCTTGGGCGAGTAAAATTCAGCTTCAGCATGCTAACTTCAAAATGTCATAACTTTTTCGTTAACCATCGGATCTTGCTCAAATTTTGAGACAAGCTTCCTAAGACACTAATATTAACATCCAACGGTGGGTTTTGGGTTTAGAGCTATGGATATTTTCTAATATCCTATGTTCTTTATTCTTAAATAACTCTTCTAAAACTCAACTTTAACCTATTTCTAACCCATACACTTCTACCCTTACTTAAATCCTAAACCCTAAGCACTTAAACACCTACTAATCTTTATCTATTAATTATCCTAAATTGACATTAGAAATTGGGGATGTTACAATGCACAAAAATGCAAATAATAACTTCATGCTGTTGTAGAGATGGGATACAAGCTCCCAACTTTTATCTCACACTTCAATAACGTCACTATTGCTTAACCATGCATTGCACAAATCAGCACATGTAAGGATTGCCCACAAGTAACCCGTAAATTTGCAACAGTTTCTAACTAGTTAGCATTTATTACACAAGAATCCCAGAGAACCAATGTTAAAGACTCTTTCTTTTTGAACCCCCCTAGTTACTCAATGGCCCCCATTTGTATTTTTTATAGACGAAGTTGTCCTTTATTTACCGCCTGAAACCAGGCGGAAATAACTTTCCGCTTTTTGAAAGTCGGGAACAAATTTAATATTTCCGACTAGTAAGAGTCGGAAAAATTCCGACTGGTTAGAGTCGGAAAAAGCTAATATCATGATATTGATGGAATTATAAGCAAACTACCTACTGACCTGTGAAGGTGGAGCTAGAATACAGGATCATAGTCAAATCACTGCCAATTTTTTCTTCAATGGATTTCTCAACCGATAGCGAAAATTAATATATTTTGATGAGACGTAGAGATGGCTAAATGAGTTCAAAAAATTAAATTGGGAGAATGACTTGAAGAGACACATTAGCCATGCAACTTGAGTTACTAATTGTATTTTACCAATGTCTTCTTGGTCCAACATCTTCGTCTGGCATGACTTTTCAGAACTTATCACACACAATTTGAATAGTTTAACTGTTTAACAATGCAACACGGCTTCGGTATCAGTTTTAAGAGTCTAATATATCTATCAGAAGGACCAAAGTCAAAGTTCTTGATAAAATATACCTTGACATCATCTGAATTATATTAACATACAAACAGAAAGTAGCAGAGGAAAACAGAGGTGAAGAACCTTTGACTAGTCATAATATCATGATATTAGCTGTTTCCGACTTTAACCAGTCGGAATTTTTCCAACTCTTACTAGTCGGAAATATTAAATTTGTTCCCGACTTTCAAAAAGCGGAAAGTTATTTTCGCCTGGTTTCAGGCGGTAAATAAAGGACAACTTCGTCTATAAAAAATACAAATGGGGGCCATTGAGTAACTAGGGGGGTTCAAAAAGAATGAGTCATGTTAAATTATTTCATACTATACACAGTAAAATATGTTCAATTTGCTCCAGAGAATAGTAAGCAATATCTAACCATGTTTTAGAGTACACCTCTGCAGCATGGGACCGATGGGCAGAAATCGTGCAGATTCATAAACTGTAGCCAATAACAAAGGCATCTGTAAACATCTTCGTGCTCATATTTTGATGGGTTTCTCCCTACCTTGATAATCTCTAAATAAACCTGCAAAAGTATATGCAAATAACAGTCAATTCCTGACAATCATCAAGTAAATTCAATCTTTAAACCAAACAAAAAATCAAACCCTATTCTAACTAGGAGTGTTCAAAAAAACCAACTGAACCGGAACTGAACTGAACCAACTTATAAAAACTGAACTGGACCAATTTGAAATGGACCGTATTAACCAAAGAGATTTAGTTCCCAGCCCCATGTATTAGCCCCAAACCCCAATTTAATAGTGAAAAGTCTGAAATGCCCTTACTTAATAATTTCCCTCCAAAACTTAGTCCCCAAACCCCATTAACCACAAAACCCATTCCTAATTTATGTAAAACCCAAACCCCATCAACCTTTCACCTTCATAAACAAGGGGATATAAAGGGCTAGCTGTTGGTGGATGAGACGGAAGACCTTATGAATCCATGAAGCTGTTAGAGTCGATGGAACATGAAGAAAATTTGAAACTCAATGATCGAACATATAATCATCTCATCCATGCCCTGTGTAAAAACAAGAAACTGGAAAAGGCGTGGAACATCATACTTAAGATGGAGGCCTCTGGCGTGCCACCTGATGTTGTTACTTACAACGTATATAAGTTTAAGTTTTTTTTTTCGTACTGTTAAAAATTCCGATAAGCCAGACTCGGAATTTTAATAAATTCTGACATACCCTATGTCGGAATTTATTAAAATTCCGACACGGGTATGTCGGATGGGGCTGATATCTTCGTCGGCGGCGGCGGCGGCGCAACTTCCACAGGTAGAAACTGCAAGGAACGACGGCAGCGGCGCGAGCTAGGGCCTCAATGGGTCGCAAATCGCGACTGGGAGAAGAGATGGAGAGCGGGTGACGGCGAACGGTGGAGGGGAGAAGACGATGGCGATTTGCCCAGCAGTGGAGGCGGTGGCTGCACGAACTAGAGATGGGAGAGCGGCGGTGCGGTGGGGAAGAGAGGGTCGTTTCCGGTGGGGAAGGAGAGAGTCGTTTGGGGAAGGAGATAAAACTGAAGAGTCCTTTATTTTTGAGAGTTACTTTTCAGCCCCCACCCATTTCTCTTGAACCCCATTTTTTTCCGCCTCTTGAGAGGCGGAAGTGTAATTTTTTTTGTTTCCCACCTCATGGAAGGCGGAAAAGCCATTAATTTTACACTTCCGCCTCTCAAGAGGCGGAAAAAAATGGGGTTCGAAAGAAATGGGTGGGGGCTAAAAAGTAACTCTCTTATTTTTAGGTGGGGTTTGGGGAATGATTTGATTTAGGGAAGAAGTTATATGGGGTATTTTAGGATTATTAATAAAATGGGGGTTTGGAATAATACATGGGGCTGGGAACTAAATCTCTTAACCAAATGTAGTAATTTGGATATCCAGTCCGGTCCAAACGACTCTATCGATGATCTCCTTCATTCAAACTCCTTCGTCTCTCTCAGACTCTATCGATCTCTCTCTCACTCTCACTATTCTATCGATCTTCGTCTCTCTCACTCTATCGATCTCCGTCTCTCTCACTCGCAAGTTACTGAGTCTCTCTCAGACTCTCACAAGCTAAATGAAAACCCAATTCGCAAATCGCAAATCGCGTGTGTATTCTCTGCGAGGTAATATTTTACAAACCCTAATTTGTTAAATCTCCTCATTTGTTAAATCTGAGCCCTAATCTCTTCGATTCGACCCTACCCAGGTTGAAAAACGTCATTGGGTAGCTGATTTGTACTTGTTTTGGTTTGGAGCTGAGAGCTTGATTTAGTTGGTTAATTCAATTTTTATTTAATGATATTACATTTCAATTGATTCAATATTGGTTGAATTATGCCTTTTTTTTATGAACTTTTCTTATGCTAATTTTTCTTATGTTTGTTTTTTTGAGTTGTGGTTAGGTTTAAGTGGTTACTGAAAGAACCAACATGATAAAAGCAGTGCTGATTATGAACACACAGGGCAAACCTCGTCTCACGAAATTCTATGAATTTCTGGTCCCTCTCTTCTTTTCTTTACCCTTTTTACTTTTCCTTGATGCAATTTTCATAACAAATTATGACACCATGTTTATAATCATAATCATAATAATAATAATTATTATTATTACTTTTATTATTTGGTAGATCAGCCTGTCGAGAGGCAGCAGGAAGCAATTCACAATGTGTTTGCAGGTTTTCCATTCTGATGATCCCTTGATTTTTTGTTGATTAGTGTCTATTCTGTTTTTAGTTCTTTAAGCTTTTTTTTTTTCTCATAAAAAGGAAAACTTTTTAATAGAAAAACCTCTACCGAGACTTATTACATGTTTATTCGAATGGTCTTTTACTAAAAAACATAAGATATAATTTCTAGCTTCTCTATAAAATCACTTTTCTAGAGTATTTTAAAACTACTTTTCTTTTAAGTTTGAAACAAATGGACCCTTAATTTTCTTTTTAAACTTTGTTTGTTTTGCAGTCCTATGCAGTAGACCTGAACATGTAAGCAATTTTGTGAATGCTGAGTCGATCTTTGGCCCGGTATTTTTTACTTCCATTTTCTACTCACTATAGTTTTGAATTTTTGATCTTTCAAAGACATAATTTTAATATTCTAATTATCATTGAGGAAACATTGAATTGAAAATGTTGGCGTTGGGGCTTGTTCGCTTCTTGGTACCTTTTAATGGTAGAATGGTATTGAAATTGTAGCGTATGGTGTAAATAGACAAAACTTGGACTGAATTACCATGAACTTGGTTTTAACCTTAAGTTAGAAGGACAATTGTAATTATGATTGTGTGTGTGTACTGTTGTTAGTACAGACCCACCATTTAGTTTGCCTGACCTAAAGTGTGTTTTGTTAATTTCACTTTTATTTGATATCCCAGCCCAGTTCTTTCAAGCATTCTTTAGCTTCTTCATAGTAATACTATTAACTCTATTATAGCTTCCACCTTGATAAACCCCTAAAGAAGTTGAAAGCTCTCTGTGCTTAATAGAATTAATGCCAGTTACAGGCCATAGGTTTGTAGGCTGCATAAGGAAACTTCACCTGATATGGTTTTACAGTGGTACAAGCTCAGAATAAGTTCTTCATCTACTTTTATATTGTCTTCTTCTAATTTTATAGAATTCTTTGTTTTGGTTGTGCCCTGCATCTTTGTACCAAAATTTAACGACTTGCTAGTAGCTTTGCTAGTTATGGTAGAAGGAAGCCAAATTTTTCTGCCAATGTGCAATATTTTCTAGTTGTTCCACTTTGATGCATTTGGGTATACCATGCCCTTTGCATTTTATGATTATCTCTTTGGATAAGCACACGGTCCTTTAAAGGGGATATGGATATGTTGAGGTATCGAACAGCTTTCCTACACTGATATCTTTTGATCTGAAATGTTTCCTTATTATTTTCTTATATTCTAATTAAGATATCTTATCCCCCTATCCCTTGCTATTTTTGTCTTTGTCTAAATGAATTTCTTCTCTTATCCCGAAAAAAACTTTTTATTCCGAAGAAAAGAAGTCATGAATTCATTTCTTTTCTCCTTCAGGATGCTCGCCTTGTCTACAAGCACTTTGCAACTTTATACTTTGTGTTTATATTTGATAGTTCTGAAAATGAGCTTGCTATTCTTGACCTGATACAAGGTAGATTCCTGAATCATTGCCTATTTGTTTGAAATGTTGCTGTTACCTAACCATTTTTTTTTGCGTTGCATTATGTCTCAAAATCCAGAAGATCTATTTTTTTAACGGAATGATGGGTACTTCTGAGTGGTTATTCCAACAATGTTACATAGTAATGGCCACCTGCTGGCATGCTTGGTGTCAGTCTGTTTCTGTCTTAAGAAGTTTCTCAAAGAACCTATGAAATTTTTTTGACATCTGAATGCAAACATAATTTGATTTTTTATATTGTCGGTGAATGGGGAGATTTTAACAACATGAAATGAGAGTTTTTTAATTGATTGAGGATAGAAATATGTTGTGCCTGCTCTAGATCTATTATAAAAATGTTGATTTTTGAAACTTTAATTTTATTTGATATAGGTTAGTAATGCAATACTAGTTTTACCTTTACTTTCATAAAAAAAAAGTAGCTGAATTTTTGTAATACTTATATTAAGTTCTTCCCAAAGTTTAAAGAAAGGTATTACTACAATTTAATCTTTCCACAATATAATCTTATCATTAGTTAATTTTTACTGTGTAAAGCATGTGAATGAACAGCTTTCCACAATTAAATCTATATTTGTGAAAGGACGAAAAGGAATCTAATTTAAGTTGTAGGGGAGGTAATTATTGGTTCTTGTGGATATATATCTTGGAAAATGCTAGCTGTCATAACATAGTAGCACAGAAAAATCTTCTGGGAAAATTATGATGTGGAAAAAAATATTGGGGATTAATGTTTTTGTGGTTATTTTGCATTTTCCACATTCTTAACTGTGTATGATCTGCATGGAATTTTGCTGAAGTTATCATTGTCGATAATCTATGTAACCTAGTCATTGTTTAGCCGTTTCAATTTTTTGCTTATTCTGCTAAGGATCCTGGTGGAGTAATTATTTGCATTATGCATGACCATTATGAACTGCACCAACTTCTGTTCAAATCTACCTTTTACTTGATTGATAATATGTTGGGGAGATTTGTTTAATTTGAGCCCTTTCTGCCTTCAGTCTTTGTTGAAACATTGGACAAATGCTTCAGAAATGTATGTGAGCTTGATGTTGTGTTCAACTACAGTAAGGTTTGTGCCTCAACTTTGTATCATATGTTCTTTATCACATACTGATTCTATATGACAATTTATACTAACAAAAATGAATTAGAAACTGTGTCATGATTTAGGCAAACATTTTCTGCTGCAATACATATTTTTGGAGGCTGCAGCCTACAAGTTTGATATATCGGATCCTAACACATGAAGCAATGGTGAAGGGACTATACTTGATTCAAGCTACAAAAATAATTGATAACTCTCTTTTTGGAGGAAAAGATAATTCGTTAAACAACAACTCCAAAAGGAGAATTACATGACAAGGCAGAGGGGTGATCACACCAGGCCTTGTCTACATATGCTTGCATCACTATAATTAATAACTTATGTTTTTATGTTCACTAATTTTTGGTTCTTTGGAAATTCCCTTCCACAATATGAATTCACTCTCTTGCTTCATATCTATACTCAAAATACTTCAACCAAATAATATTTGCATCTTAAGTTTCCATTTACGTTATTATCCTAAAAATGAGGTCACCTGCAAATACATACTGTACTTGATGAGATTATTATCCTAAAAATGAGGTTACCTGCAGATACATACTGTACTTGATGAGATTATTATCCTAAAAATGAGGTTACCTGCAGATACATACCATACTTGATGAGATTATATTTGGAGGCCAGGTCTTGGAAACAAGTTCAGCTGAGGTTATGAAGGCTGTTGAAGAAATATCAAAGTGCTCTCTCTTTCCTTTGGCTTTTTTAACATGGTTTCTCTTTGAGAAAATAGGTTGTGCACTAACGGTGTAAAGGTTTTTTTTTTTACATCATCCACCACTCGTAAGTTTATGTTCATTGATTTTTAAGTAAAAAATAATGTAGATGAATGGTGGAGGATGTACTGATAAAGTTAAAAACTTTACATTGTCAATGCATACAAATTAAACTCTTTCTTTTTCACATTATTAGTAAATTAGTAAATAAGAAAGTGCTATATCATTCTAGCAAACTAGTAAATACAGATTTGTCACTTAAGAAAAATTCTAAATGCTCTTTTGAACAGATAGAATGATTCATAAGTCAATTGAATTCTCCTTTAACATCTATTTTTGTTTACATTTTCAGAATGTAGGTTGAAATTCTTTGTATTTTTATGAACACTTACTTATTTCCGCACATGGTTTATGGGTGGAAGCAGGCTAGAAGCAGCATCCAATGCAATCAATCTTGTTCCAAAATCTGTTTCTGGTTGGAGGACGCGGTAGCATGATTTCAATGCTTCTGGAAGAGTTTCTTTTAACACATACAATAGGCCTGAGAAGTGAAATTATCTTTTGATCAGGGAGATTTATAGGACGTATGTTGTCTAAATGTGAGTGTTCATAGACTGACACTCTTGAAACCATTTGTGCAACTGATCTTAAAGATGGGTTAAATAGGCTAGTTTTGTTGGTCTAAGGAATCTTGTTTCACATGCACTGCCTCTCATTGGTTGGGGCAGAACCTGATTTCTTTCAAATGTGATTTTGTTTGGTTGTATTTTCACTTTGAATTGTTGAGTTGTTTACCTTACGTACATGGTCTTACACATGAAATTGACGCTGAACCGAGGATTTCTTATGTCAACATTAAGATTAGTTGCAACCACATGTTCTACCTTGATACGCCCAGGAAATGAGATCATGAATTCCAATTCTTTTCTCCAAGGCAAAGATCAAATAATCTTAGACTCTAACCCTTAATGGATTCGGTTTCCATTCAATTAACACTTTAAGGCCATGAATCTTATGATTCAAGGTTCAATCGTTGTGTTCTTTTGTTTAAAAGTTCATTACTCATTTCAAGTCCTCAGAAAACCAAGCATAGAATTCTATGTTCAAACTCAACACATTGATTAAGGGAAGGAATCAAAACTGAATTGATGAGAAAACTCAAAGAAACTCAAAACAAGAAACACTTTCAGTCACTCAAAGAAGATCACAAATTGATCTTCAAATACAAGACTCAAGAAAACTACTCTTTTTGTATTTTTGCAAGTTGAACACAAGTGTGTTTTTAGACTCAAAAACAATAAAGATAAACCATAAGGGATAGGAAGATGGAGCCACCCTCATGGATGAAAGGGAGCCACCTTGCTTCACAAAGCATCTCACTTTGGAAGACTTGGTTCAATCACTGAACCTCCAAGAGATTCACTCCCTTGAATTAGGAAGGCATCACGCCTAGCCAAGGCACAAGGCCAAGTCACATGGTTTTTCTCAAAGTTTCAACCTCCTTTCATTCATCAAATTGGTTACAATATATAGGCATGAGTCTCAAGGCCCTTCTCTAGTCATGGTCGTACAAACTATGCCAACAATTCATTACAATGAAAAGGAATCTACCTTAACTTCTAAGCCTAATTTTGGATGTGATTAACAAGCTAATGATGGGTTGGGAGTTACAAAACTTAAATGAATAAAACGTCCATTCTTCATTCCTCTTCATGGCCATGAGCATGGGTTTGATGATGGCCATTAATTCTTGTAACCCCTCATCTTGTGTTTAAGTTGGCTGCCCAAAATAATGATTGCCACATGAATTTGGAATTCAATTTGAAACTCCTTGGATTGATGGCTTCATGATGATGATGATGATGAGAATCTTCCACCTCTTATTACCCTTCATGCCTTGGACGAAATTCTCTTCTTAAAGAAAGAGAAAATTCTTGCATTCATGAGTCAATGATGGACACTTAATGGTAGGTTACAAATAGTTAATGTATTTTAACACATTTGTAACTTTCACTAAAGTCATGGTTAATTCCCTTGCTCCTTTTGAACCTTGTAACCTCCAAGATTTCATGACACTCATGATGGCTTCTTTGTTCATCATTTTTAAATCATGATTGATTACTCTTTAAATGTTACTAATGATTGTGGTTACAAAACATTAATATTGTTTTAAAGTATTGTAACGTTCACTTTAGTAGCATTAAATATCAATCAATCTTCACTTCAGTCCTTTACTCCACTCGATTCCTTTCCTTCACATCACCAAATTCATGCACCCTTTGGCCTCCACATTTAGTGACCTTATTTCATGAGGAAAAGTGTCTTTATTAAGGGTATGTGTCCTCCATAAGGGTACCTTTAAGGGCAGTCCCTTAATTTCTCCAATCTTGAGCTTGATTGTTTTAGGATTGTATTTGAGTCACCTTGGTCTCTCCTGAGGAGGCTATCATACCTTTTGTCTTTTAAAAAAAAAAACCCTCATTTTGGCCTCTGCAAGTTTGTAATGTAATTGTTCATCTAGTTTGATAAATCTTTATCATGATTGTTCTTTCGGATGCAATTGAACAACGATTAATGATACATTTTCCAATTTGAGAAATAGAGTTGTCACCACTTAAGTTACTTTTCTATTTATCTTGTAGAACTAAATGGGCGGTATTATGTCCAGGTGCCGCCATAACTCCACTGCCAGTATATGCTCCAATTCCACCATTCCTTTTATTATAAAAACTTGTTCTAAAGAAGCAACCACATTCAATCTTTTCATGGGTATAGACCTTTAGTCATGTAGTTGTGAATTGGCTTTGTATGCTACACCACCAAAGAGTGGTGGTGTCTATACATCTAGATGCATCCTGATTAAACAACATAAGGCTAGAATCTATTAACATAGTAAAAAAAAAAAATTGCTAGAATACAAGTATTCAACATAGGATTTATTTTTTTTCACCGATTTTTGCATGTTTCTTCTAGAAATTTGTATCACTTCTAATAATATGTTTGAAGATAATACAAGAGGTTGTTCTGAAATACTTGCAAGGCAGTGGATCTAAAACTTACTGATTTATTCTTATGCTATGACTGGGAATGTTAGGATCGACTTCAAACCTCGAGAGGAGGGGGGGGGGGGGGGGGGGGGGTGAATCGAGTTTTATTGAATTTATTGGAAAATAGTCGAACATTTAAAAAATAGTTTTGTGGAGAGATTAAGATTTAGAATGTGAACGCGAAGCGATGGATAATAAATAAATAGAGTTGCACGGAAATAATTTAAACAAAAATAATGCGTAAAAATAAAGAGATAAGGGAAGAGGAACACGCAAACCTATTTTTATACTAGTTCAGTTTTTCCAGCGAAAGACCTACGTCCAGTCCCCAAGCGACCCGCTTGAGCCTTTATAACCTTGCAAATTGAGCTACATCCAATTACAACCAAAAGCGCCCCACACACTACTAGGAACCTCCGTTCGCTAGGGACCTCAAATAATCACAGAAGGGTTTCTCACCCTAAGAACGTGCCACACGTCCAACTAGGAGTTCCACTCCCTACAACTATGGTTGGATATTATGAATTTGTGAGTGATACAATTGATGTTTTCTTAATAACACGGATACAACAAGAATGCTCTACTGATAATGAAGAATATTAATTCACAAGAACTAAGGCCAGAAGAATGTATCAACAATGAAGAATGTGTTCTTGGAGAGGAAGAAGAAGAAGAAGAACGCATTTTTCTTTTTATCAGATGTGAAGAAGAATGTTTTGTAAAATTAAGATTCTACTATATAAAAATAGATTTTTGAAAACAAAATAAATAAATAAAGATTATATTTTGAATCAACAATAATTAAGAGAAATCAGAAAATAAAATAGAATAGATTTAAATCAGTTTTAAAATCAAAACAGAATAAAAAAAGATTTAGAATATAAATCCAAGATTTGATTCTTAAAACAAATAAGGAATATTTTCAAAAATAAAATCTATTTCGAATTTTGAAAAGATATCAGAATCAATTATATAAAAACAAATCAGGAAACATTTAAGGTTGATTCAGACACGGATTTCAATAAAACTTAAAGGTAATCGATTATCTTCATTATGAGAAAACTTTGAAATTAGTTTTTTTTTTATTTTTTTATTTTTAAAAAGAGTAATCGATTATTCAAACCAAGGTAATCGATTATCGAGTTTTTGTGATAACATGCGAAATCAACTTTTTGAGAAAGTGATCGATTATCAAAACAAGGTAATCGATTATCTACTCCATGTGAGAAAGGTAATCGATTATTAAAACATGTAATCGATTATTTTCAATTAAAACTCTCAAGTCACAACTCAGAGGCATGGTAATCGATTATCCAAGGAAAGTAATCGATTACTTCTGCTTATTTTCATAAAAATGATTTTCTAAAGCTGAGTAAGTAACCATAGGTTTTCAAAAACAATTTTAACAGAAAATCTTGTAACACCCCTAATTTTCGTCTCCCGGATAATAAGGAAATTAATAATAAATAAAGTTTTATTATTAATTAAAATAAATTTTCCAAGTTTATGTTTTGTATTTAATTAAGTCTTTAAAAAAAAATAGGTGAAGGTATTTTTATATGATAAGGATATATAAAAATATAGATATTGCATTTTAGTCCTTGAGTTAGGACCTAAATGTAATATTAGAAAGGTTCTTGGAGGGAAAGGTTTTAAAAGTATTAATTTTTAAATTTTACACTGACGTAACCGGTTAGTAATGCCCTGTAACCGGTTAGTCGATGAAACCCAGAAACTGAGATAGTGGAGTTTGATGAGTAATCCAGCTGTGGATCATGTTCTTGCCACGATTACTCCCTTCGTTGAGTGGAATTGGACGTGTCGCTCTGCATGATAAGCAAATTGCTCTATAAATAGCCTGGACTGAGATCAAAATCAAGGTTTTGTGAGTGTTGGTTGGGAAATTTCTGTTCTAGGGTTCTTGTTTCGTTCGGTTCGATTCTTCTTCTGCGTGGGGAGTGAGATCTTGAGTGATACACGAACACGAAGCTTACATCTAGAGCTTCGTGTTGATATAAAATTTGTAAGCTAAAAGTGTGTGTGGAAGAAGAAATCAATCTCTGAAGTTGAAGCTTGAAAACTGGTTCAGTGTTGTTCTTGTTTCTGGAAGCTAGGTTTAAGCTCTGATTTTGGTAAGTACAGGTAACCTTTAAGCCTCAAATCACTTCGATCCTTTAGTGCATGTTACCTAGAGCAAGTCCTAATTATTTTCCCTAATTTGTTTGGTCAATCTATGTGTCAAAATCCCTGGTATTTGGACCCTGTTGCTGAAATCGTGGGTAAGAGCAGAACTAAGGATTTCTGTGGAATCTGTGGATTTTTCTTCAATCTCAGTTTTATTACTCATCAAACACTATCCTAAGGTATGAGATAAGTTTACCTTATACTAGATTAAGACTAAAATTATGTGTTTTAGGATTTGAGTCAACAAAGACTCAAAAGGGCATTATATGAATATGTTAAAAGGCTTGGAGGCCAATATGCAGCTCAATTTTGTTGTGAGCAAATTTGGTATTATGCATGCAAGTGATTTTGATGGTTGAAACAGAATCTAAATGCTTATTATGAGTTTTGTGATATCAAGTTGTGTTTATGTTGAGTTATATGCAATTTGATGCTCTAAATTGGATGCATGCAAAATGAATATGTTTATGTTGTTAAGCATGTTTATATTAAGGTATGTGAACTCTATTTATGTCTGAAATTGGTTAGATTTGAGTATGGTAGAAAATGGTATGCAAAATCTCTTTCTGCAGTGTAAGTACTGCAGAATCTAACCGGTTATTCTGAATCTGTAACCGGTTAGATACTGTCAGTCTTTCAAAGAAAATGGTTTTCTGAAATTGGCCCAGTGTTCTTACCATTTGCACTCAAGTATATACTCTAATTTCATTTGAAACCAATCTGAAATCATGCCCAAGAACACTGTTTGTTTCAGATTGTAATTGATGAGTCAATGCCTTAATGTTAAAGGATAATTTCAAGTGGAAATTATGCTAAATTGGAATTGGATTGTGATTTAGACTTTTGAATGATGAAATCAGTTGGGTTTGAGGTATATATCAATGCTGAGACTCTGGTTATGGATTGGGTAGAGAATTCAAGAAAAAAGTTGTTCTGAATTTCAATGGTTATTAGGTTCAGGTCTGTAATTCTAACCGGTTAGTCTGAAATTGTAACCGGTTAGTACCTGAAACTGAAAAATAAAAATTAAGTCTTCTAAGTGGAAAGTTGGATACCATTGGTTAAGTTTTCCCCAATCCAAGTCTAATGGCATGTTTTTAAGTTAATTCAAAGATTATACCTCAAATCAATCATTCGAAGGAGAGTTTGAGATATTTCTAAATCACAATAATTAAATTAAAGATAAAAACCAACCTTAATAATTGTGTGTGCATTCATTCATAGAGAATGGAGATTAGGTTGGTGATTGAGTCATGTTCTGGGAACATGAGGAGGGTACTCTGGGAGTACCAATTGGGTGTTGTTCTGGGAACATGATCCTGTACCTGGGAGGACTAAACTGTGCGGATTGCCGGTTGATAGCTGTTCTGGGAACGCTTTGGCCAACAATATTGATAACAACTCTGGGAGTGTTTTGATCATTATTGTATGTTAAGTGATGTATATACTTAGTCAATTTTGGTAATTGATAGTCGCTCTGGGAGCGCTAAGTTTCACTTAAAGCAATTCCGCAGTACCAGTGTTCTGGGAACACTGAGATATCTATTGACAGATATCAAGGATGATGGAGGCCTCAGTTGTGTATAGAAATCATGCATCATGCCACTTGCATTATAAGAGATATAATGTTGAAAATTGATGTGCTCATATGTACTTGCATTATTGTCTGTCCATGATATACTTGTGTTTGTATTTTAGTGTTTATTGATTATGTATATGTGTATACTTACTCCCTATGCCCTGTTTAGGTGATGACCAGATACCTAGCCTGCATCGAGATACGCCCTATCCCTAGTGGTATATGGACGTACGAGGAGCACCGAGCCACCTTTGAGGGGGAGGTGGAGATTACTCTCTACCACCCTAACCCTTTGGTTCGGGTGCGACCTCGTAGATTTAGGATCCCTATAGTCTATACTATGCATGTTCCACCCTTTTACTCATATAGAGGACCACCCCTGGCTCGACCAGTGCGTCGATTTCATAGTTTTCGTTTTAGATCTGCCACTCGTACTCATCCTTCTTCTCATAGAGTTGTTACTGAGGAGACTCCTTCTCCTGGTCTGGCTGACTCTGAGAGGACTGCTTCTGCAGATCCTAGGCCCAGTGGTGGGGTCTCTGCACAGTCGGGCGAGGTCGAGGAGGATCCCATTGAGGATGAGGATGAGGAGGAGGTGCCTGTCGAGCCTACTGTTTCTCTATTAGAGGTGGACCTGCTGGTTCTTAGGAGTTTGCATAGCATAGATATTTTGGATCCTAGGACTAGGGATAGAGCTGCAGAGGATCAGAGGAGCTGCTGAGGACGTGGATGACTTGCTCTGGGACTTTTATCTTGACTTTGCTATATATTGTATATATTTTTGAGAGGTCTTAGAGTGAGGTTTATTTTGAGCAGCTAGTTATGTATATGTTTCATCAAAACTTGCTATCTCGACTATGATACTTGCTACTATGATACTGGTGGGGGTGTTTATCTTATGGTATATATATATATATATATGATGTTTTTACCTCAGCAGTGTCCCACAAGTATTATTTTCACTTCCGCATACTCTGATTTTGGTTAAAAAGGATTCGGCAAATAAGTTTATATTCTTCAAGCCCGATCAAACTCAAGAGACAATTAATATGTTTTTAATCAACGCTACGGGTATGTTTTACTATATTAAAAAGGCGTTGTCTCAAGAGGCTTTTGTAATTAAAGTATTATTAAGCCGAATTCAAATTATTTGTCAAGGTTAAACGTGTTTACAATTGAGCAAGTATAAGTTAAAAAGGAAAAATTTTCTAGAACCAATTTTTGATAGCAAGTATTCTATATTTGGAAATATTTATTATTTTCAAGATATAAAACAAGGGTGTCACACTTTGGTGGTATCAGAGCAATGGTCCTGTCCCTCATGGCCCTGACGATGCAGATAAGTATAATATTCAATGTTATTTGAATATGTTTGAGTAAGTTAGTCAAATAAGCTGGTTGTCCTTATGTTTTAAAAGACCTTTTAGTGACCCAAAGCCCATAGTGCAGGTCTTTCTATGGCAACTAGAAATAGAAATTATAAGAATGAGATGTTAGAGCGTATTACTGCTGTGCTGGAAGGTATGCAGCATCAGCAACAACAACCACTACAAGGACAAGCTGGTAACCCACATGCTGGTAATGTGGTAAATCATGATGCAAAGACTCTGTCAGAGTTTAGAAAGTGCAATCCACCAAGGTTTGAAGGAGGATACAAACCTGATGAGGCAAATAAGTGGTTGTATGAAATCAACAAGATTTTTAGAACCTTAGACTGTTCGGATGCTCAGAAGGTAACATATGCAGTTTATATGCTTCATGGGGAGGCTGAGAATTGGTGGAATCATATGGTGCAATTGCTGAATTTTGAGAGAAGAGCAATCAGCTGGGAAGTGTTTATGGAGAAATTCTTAATAAATATTTTCCAGAAGATTTAAGGAGAAAGAAAGAGGTAGAGTTCATGCAATTGAAACAGGGAAATATGAGTGTAGGAGAATATGCTGCTAAGGTTGAGGAGCTGATGAAGTATTCTCCTTACCACCTGAATAACCCTGATAAAAGGAGTAAGTGTATCAAGTTTGAAGGTGGACTGAGACCGGAGTTAAAATCTATCTTAAGTTACCAGAAAATTCAGAGTTTTCCTGCACTTGTGGATATGTGCAGAATGTATGAAGATGATAAGAAGGCTGAGTTGGTAGAAGGCCAAGGAAAGGGTAGTGGACAGAGTTATGGACCATAGAGGAAGAAGAGATTTGATCACCGGAATAATTGTCCATATGCTCAGAAGAACAAAGGCAAGGGCAAGGCTGTGATTTCACTTGTGAACTATCGGTAAAATTCACCAATCTTTAACTTATCAAATAATGATTTCAGTGTTTAAAAGATCAAGTGCATTGGTTGCATTATACCATAATAACTGACTTGTAACGAGCCTTGTTTGCCATTGGATTTCCTCCTGCCCTACTTCCCATTGGTTGCCATTGGATTTCCTCCTGCCCTACTTCCCATTGGTTTCACTAAACATGTTTTCTTTATCTAGGCCTTTTCGGTATTTTTTCAGGTTCGTTACTAGAGCAAAAATTGCATGAATATTGTCTAATTCGCACAAACAATATTGGTCATCCTTAAAGAAAACAACAATATCAGTCATTATATTTCTTTAAAGTTACTTTTAGTAAGTGTTTTTTGGTTTTCTAACAACTAAATTCAATAAATCTAATAACTGATATTCTGTGCTCATTGAGCACATGCTCATTCAAGCTAGATACATTTATGCTAAATATTATTACTACATACTGAAAAGGAAAACAATAAAAAGCTACAGAAAACATCCAAAGTTTTCAGCTAAAACATAATTAGTAGGATTAGGATGAATAATTTTAATAGTTAAGCAATGAAGATGATGTTTGGAAAGTTTTCAAGCTACAGAAACATTTTCAAAAAAGTCCAACAGAGTTGATTGCCACTATTATGCAAAACACACCAAAAGTATCAGACCATGGCATCAACTAAAAATAAATTTCTATGCCGATCTTTTACAGATCCACAATATTTAAAGCACTATCCAACATGATAGTAACAAACATTAAGGGCACTGCAAAAGCCTAGATAAAGAATATATATGTAGTGAAATCAATGAAAACTAGGGCTGGACAAAATCCAATAGGCACATTTCAGGAACATAAATTAAGATTCACAGTAAGGTGAAAAAGAGTCATAACTATGAAATTATAAAGAAACAAAAGTAATGATCTAATAGGAGTGCTACCATAGTCATATCTCAAATCAAGGATTACTCTTAGCCTAGTTGATTGACTAGTAGTGAATGAATTTATATGACAACACTGCGGCAAGGTAACCATAAAACATAAAACAATAATAAAACTCTAAATGCTTGATATAAACATATTGGTTAACAAATTCAAGGATTAACTACAATACAGAGTACATTCTAGCAAGAGGAGTGACATCATCAAAAAACCATTAAAAGCTTCTAATTAATTGCCTGATTGTGGCCTCCAAAAATATGAAGTTGGAGTACTACATTTTCTCTGTTAATGAGCTCATAGACACAAATATCTCCAGCTTTCATTTTGCTTTCTTTTTCAAGACGGGACAAACCAGCAGAGAGTGAGGCCGAACCACTTGTATAATAGATCACCTTTACAGGAAACAATTTATTTCCAAACTTTATTAACATATCCCGCTTTGTCTTTGTAATATGCTCTTGGACAAAGGCCATTGGTAAGTTCTGCATCATATAAAAGTAAGACAATTATACTTTCCTCAGCATCAGAACATAGGTCAACGGTTTGAGAAAGCATAATAATAGATGGAAGCTTGCATGAAATTATCCATACAGGCAACCGTATCTTCTTAACTTAAAACTTACTCGATAGGATTTCCCCATGAATCTTCCCTTTATTTTGATAATGCCGAAGGGGTTTTCTGATGTGAATTTCTTAGCTTCTTCCAGATTTCCAGTTGTCCAAGGACAGGGACTAATCAAAAGTGATTTTTGTTGACTTGTCTTCCCATCTATAGCATGCGAACATATCAGTTAGTTTTAGATTAGCTGCAATGCAGATTTTAGAGAACAACCACTTGTAATTTCTTCAAACATATTGTTAAAATTGATCCAAATTTCTAGAAGAAATCAGCAAAAACCAGTGACAAAAAAAAGTCCCGTGTTGAATACTTGTATACTAGTAATTTCTTGTATATTTTTATAATCAAGATGTATCTACATATATAGACACTGCCACTCTTTGGCATTGTAGCCAAGAGAGTGAGCCTACAGTAAGAATTAGAAATCAATTGTGAAGTGTGGTGTAATGGAGGGTGAAAATAGAAACACTATGCCTTCAATCAACCAAAATTACTCCTTCAGCTATTATCTCATCCTAGTATATCGCATCCATTGATGATTTATCTCCTATTATCAACTATTTCTATTTTCTACTAAAACGAACACATATTTCTTAAAGTTCAAGATATCAAATTTCTTTATCAACCACAACACAAAAAACTATTTACTCATTAAAAGGGAACACAAAGTCTATACTCATTCAAAAGCTCACCAAGAATAAATAACCACTAACAAAGTGAGGCATAATTGAACACAAGCCAAGGGCAACATGGGTTTGTCATGTATTAAACCTCAAAGAGCCAACACTAACTAAGAAATAGAAAGGATTATCAGAAAATGAAATACATACCATCCAACTCTTTTTGCTTGATGGTTTGTCTGATTGATTACCTTTAGTTTCACCATGGTGAAGTAATTTATGAGCATTGGGGCTACCTTCAACTTTTGTCTTATGTAGTTGAAGAGATGGCATTGGTAATTCTAGTCTTCTCTTCTTACATGGAGATTCTTTGTTCAAAATTTGAACTGAGTCATCATTACTACTCTAGTTATTAAAAGGATATTCTACTTCAAGGAAACTCATATCAAATATGTGGACATCAAAATAAGAAGTTCCCTCGTATTCAAACACCGCCAAATTCCCATAATCCAGACAGTAATATGTAGCAAATTCTTTCCAACCCTCTTGAAACCAAATGTTACCATCATATTTAGTCCAACATACCTTCCATTCCGTGCCATCTGGAGGCTTCAGAAATATTGGGTTAGACAAAACTACACCCAAATATCCTTGTGAAATTGTTTGGGATCTTCTGCAAAGACCAAGCTTTTAGCATGCATTATAAATTAATCAGAAGCACAACAAATTTATCATGAACTTGGACATTAGCTCCACTTGTCTAATATTTGGTATTCAACTCAAATTCATGCTGGTATATTTAGGACATTATGCAAGCTAACCCAACAGTCATTGTTGCAAACTGATGCTCTTTTATTAGATTCACTTGAGCATCTTACTAACTAATTATATACTATATACATATACAGTTACATATACATACATACATATAAATATATAAATAAATGAAAATTTACTCCATAATAGGAATTGTAACAAAAACTCAATCAGATTTCGCTACTTCCAACTACTTCACAATTTCCAATATGCACATTTCAGATCATGAGTCTGATTTCAATATCCGGAAAATATAAGACCCTTTTGGTAGATTTCAAGTTCATTAGTAAATTTGGTTAGTTTAGTTAACTGTATTGGAAATGTGAACATTTGATATGTATTTTCAATACTACCAATATTAATATTACTGTGAATCTAAAAAGTGTTAAGTAAATAAAGATATTTGTGGAAAGAAGGTAAATAATTATCATTCAGGGTATAGGATCTTATGAATAGAACAAAATAAAAATATCAAAAAGTACTTATATTTAGGACGGAGGGGATAATTACCAATTTTGGGGAATAATTACCAATTTAGGAGATGAAGTTAAGAAAATGCTTACAAGATATAGATCTTCAAGATATTTGTAACGACCCAACTTTCTAACCTTGATTTATTTATAATAATAAAATAGAGAATAATTTTTCGCAAACGAGTTTCAAAACTTTATCATTATAAGTGCGGAAGCAAACTTTCATAAATTGCGGAAACAAAACATATGAGTTACAGCTTAAGTATTTTACACAACAAAACTTAATAGTTCAAAATAACTTAGATTCTGAGTTATTTAAGGCATCGCCTATAACCCAGAGCATGGTTCTCAAAACTCCAACGATCGGGAAGGGAATCTAATATCCCTTTCCATCCCTACTCTCCCTCTGTGAAAACAGGATCTTCATTACCTACACACAAGAGCAGGAATGGAGTAAGTCATAGCTAATCACGTTAAAACGAATAATAAATAATAACAGTGGCTAAAGACAACAAACACAAGTAACAACAATTCACAAATGCATGTACATATGTCAAACCCTTTTTATTCAAGCAATTAATCTTATTGTTAATGGCATGATGTATGTCTATCTAGAATCCTTTCTCGGGGCATCACAGTTTGGAGGGAAATGGGTCATCATGAGCTTCCTACGCTCGACCACTCGCGACTTACAGGCTTCCTCCGCCAAGCGTAACCGGTATTAAATCCTCAACAAACTGGAGCAATCAATGTATGAAATGCAACATGGTTTATTACCAATCCTCATTATCGATTCATTATCATCATTTTCATTTCCATCAAGGACATAGTCCATTAATCTTATCTTTAACTTTTCTTAATCTTTCCAGAAAAAGGCCATCAGCGGCATTGCCACTTTGTGATGGTTGTAACCAGTTCCATTTTCTTAACTTAAATAATTTTCAGAAAAGGCCATCAGCGGCATAGCCACTTTGTGACGGTTTTAAGAGTAGTAATTAAGACGTTTATTAATCAGTTTTGATTCATTATTCCATTGGGACACCACTGATGGGTTACTTATCGACCAAATGGATGCAATGTCCATTGGGACTCCCACAGGGTATAACATCAATCAAATGGATATACAAGCTCCGTTGGGACTCTTGTAGGGAAAATATCAACAACTGAATAAACTTCCAGTAGGACTCCTCCAGGATTATTATCAACCAAATGGATTAAGTTATGCCACTGGGTGAAATCCTCATAGTGGTCTTTAAAATTTAGCAATTATGATATTAAACGAGTTAAATTCTGAAAATTAAAGAAAATCAGAGTCTTATGCAATTTTGTTTCAAATACTCGAGTAGTTCATGAACCACTCGAGTAGTTCATGTAAAAATACTCGAGTACTTGGAGAAATACTCGAGTCGTTCTTCAATTCCCAGAATACTCGAGTGTTTTTCTAAATACTCGAGTCTTTTTGCTGCAACAGCACCAGTTTTTCTGCAATTTATGCACCAATTCGAATTTCTTGCTTGTTTACTCCAATTCTGTACAAAAGAGAAGTTACTACACATAAAACAAACATGTTACACATACCAAATAACATCAAATCAACAGATAACAGAATCAAATCACAGATTGCACAAAACATAGAAAATGTCCATTTTAACATATGAAATTCATTTTTACTCAATTTTTAAATCGTGCAACAATCCAGTGAGATTTACTAGGTCCATTTAAAATTGTTTAAACCTTTAAACCACAGGTTTCTGACCTCTAAGTCAGTTTCCCGATTCAACTTTCATTGCCCATGAACCTCAAATGGTTCCTATGAATTTAGCTTGTTAATTATTATTCTAGCGATTAGGTAACTTCTCCCATACCTTAGAGAAGCTAAAGAAACAGTTGATTGAGAAAGAAATGGTCTGGAACAAACTTTTGAGTTTCAACACTCAAGTTCTGCACTTGAACAGCTAACTTTGGCCACGAATTTGACAGTGAATATGTAATGGAAAAGGGTGAAACAAATTAGCTTTAGCAACTAGGGAATACTAATTTTAATTAGGAACAAGTTTGGAACGAAATGGCTCAGTGTACTTACCAAACCAATTCAAGAAAGAGAGGTGGTTGATGCTGTTTCAGGCTCTGTTTTTCAGTTTAGAGTATGCAACTTTGGAAGCTTGTAACTCTTGATACAGGAGGTCAATTTGAGGGGGTTTTTGGTTCTAATTCAAGATTGAAATTAGAACTCGAATTGTGTTTTGGTTGTACTGGATTTGGTTGAGTGAGGAAGGAGAATCGAAGGCACAAAGTATGCACCCGAAAACAGAGAAATGTGGACAGAAATTCGGGTTTTGAGTGATTTGGATGAGTTTCTTGCTTCCCCAATCACCTATTTATAGTCTAAGCTTACCCTCCTTCGAAGTAAAGTCCAGCTCTGTGCTTGAAACTAAGTGAAACACGTTTTGGTTCGAAGTTTGAAATGAAACCGCCTTATACACACACTGCCACTGCTCGAACTACTCGAGTATTCCCTCAAATACCCGAGTATCCAACCAGAAAATTCAAATTTTCTAAGTACTAGTTACAATACTCGAGTCTTTTGACCAAATTTCATAAAATTCATTATTTTATTCAATTATAATAATATTCTTTTTAAAATTATTTCATTCATTATATTTATTTAAAAATACTGGATATTACAATATTTCCGTTGAATAATTATATAGAAACGATTGCAATGGGAAGCCATGGTTGTTGACAGTGTGAAGACTTGAGAAGCGCTTTGTCTCTCATCAAATCAATGCTTACCTTCTTTCTGTTAAGGTTCCATCTCAAATCCAATTGACATTGATAGGAATAGCCCAACAGGTATTTAAACCATGCCATATATTATGAGGCAGGCGATGTGGGATTCCAACACGCCCCCTCCAACGAAGCCTGCCGGACCAGGCAAAGGGTAACTATTGACCCATAACAAAGGGCAACTCTTGGCCCATAACAACCGGAAAGAAGTTGGGCTCTGGCTCTGATACCATGTTATAGTTCTATCTCAAAACCAATTGGCATTGAGAGGAGTAGATCAACATGTATTTAAACCATGCCATATATTATGAGGCAGGCGATGTGGGACTTCCAACACTTTCCACTACTCTAAAGAAACTAAACTGCTCCACAAGTAGGATGTCTTTGGGAGTTTTTTTTTGTAACACCCTAATCTTTTATAAAGGGAATAAAATAATTTATGAAATAATTGTTGCGGCGGAAGAATAAAAATTCCTTTTTTTTTCAAGATTAGTGAATTAATTTTTTTCTTTAAAGTTCATCATGTTGGTGTTACAATGAATCAAATCTAATAATTGAGTAAATGAATCTCTTCCTTTTCTGCTTGAGTCTCTGCCTTGACAGGTGAACTGACTTTATCTGCTATTTGTACCTACCACCAAACATGGTAGATGAGAGTAAATCACTTGTCATATCGCGTAGGCGAACAATTAATTGAATAATCATGGACAAACATACACACATAATCATCGTAATGCAATTTACGTGCTTAATCCATTATTTACAATCATATTATCTTATCTCTTTATGTAGCATGATGCATGAGCTCTAACATCAGCTCTCCTTCACTTGTTGGATCCAATATTTGTAACAATCATGCGTATCCTGTAACACCTCGATTTAGAAACTTGAAATTTCCTTTTTATTTAATTCATAAAAATACGGGTCAATTTTTTTTGATGACGTGGACATGGGTTCATTCTTGTAAATACATTTCTTTTTCAAAAACATTTTTATTGTAAGATAATTCATTCATGTCTCACGTCACTCATCAAGTTACAAGTCAAGGTGCTACCAACACTGCACTTTGGGACCCAAATTACCATATTCAAAATCATCACAATATTATTTCAGTTGTCAAGTCCAGACAACATTATTACAAGTACGGGAGTTACACGGTATCCAGCAAAGTTATCAATGTCCAATGACATACATGACACATAATACAAAACTGAAAATAAGCTAACTACTGATCCTCATCACTAGATACTGCAGCAGGCACTTCGTCCGGGTCATACTCCCAAACATCGGCATCAAAATACTCAGATGGAGACGATCCCTTACTAGGGTCCTCTTCAATCTCATCTGGGTCGCTCTGGGGTAAGGCTTCAAAATCATCCTCAAGAGGTTCTATAGGATCCAAGTCCTCATACTCATCCACCTCCTCAGCTCCAGGGTCAATGCGTGCAGACAGCGATAACGGATAGCCACCATGATAGTCTGCTGGTCCTCCAGTCCGAAGATCCACCAAAGATAAACGACATTCACGGGTGTCGGTTGAATCTCCTCGGAGCGTACGACCTTGGTCTTTGATGATCACCTCTGAGCTACCTCTCCATTCCCAGCCTTGACGATTCACCTCCCACTGATCGTTGTGGTAAATCTCAAAGGTAAACTTGACCGGATCCACCATCTAATGGGCCATCGCAAGGCCAAAAGAAAGCCAAACCAAAGAGATACAGAGAGAGTCAGCTTTTTCGGGCGGATAAGCTAACTGCGTGAAATTACAGCAGACAATCATATCAAGATATAACAATTAAATAATAACACATCAAGTATACATATTCATAGTTCTTCGTTCCAAATATTATTCCCATAATCACCATTTACCATGATCAATTCCTTCTCTTTCTTGGCATTACAAGCCTTTCCTTTGCCATTAACTCGAATCATCACCTTGACCGCAGGCTCCTTTGGTACCACATATCTTTCATAATTCTTATTTCATTATTAAGGGAAATGCACTATTATATTCATATATCTTATTCCATTCTTGATGGTTACACTTCATCTTCATATGTTTTCTTATTAAATTTTATTGAAGCATATCCATCGATGACAAGGGATTCATGGGAAGTCATCGAGGAGTTTGGTTAGCACACATACATCTCCTCCAATCCTTCCAAGCCTAAACGGAAGCAAACAGGACGTACAGGAACCTTAACCCACACAAGTCGAACAACCGAGAAAATCCAAAAGCATATAATATATTTGTCAAGACCACAACCGTACAGGCCGGTCATTAGGACAATTAATATTTTACACGATATCGCAAGAGCCCAACACCAATCGACTGCCCGCCTCGTTCAGGTTCCCTCTCACCGTTCCAAAATTGATCAAGGGGAAACAATACTATTCTAGTCTGCAGTGTGGAACACACTACGATCCCTTGGGTATCAATCCCCGATCACATATAGGCTAGTTCCACCTAAAATAGTACCCCAGGTTACTTGACTTTTCACCGTCATCACGCTCCCCTATCACAATCACACACCTGAGTATCCGCAGATAAACAGGGTATCTTCCTCTCCACTGCTTCATGTAACATCCCAAAATTTGATATTAAATAATATAATTTTAATATATAAATATCTATTTAAGGATAGGGTTAAGCCTTAGAAATTGTACAAGGTTAGAAGGGTAGTATGAGCATAGGCCGACCTAGGATGTGAGATTAAGGCCTCGG
The DNA here is from genome assembly GCA_037953625.1 of Crotalaria pallida. Taxonomy (NCBI): domain Eukaryota; kingdom Viridiplantae; phylum Streptophyta; class Magnoliopsida; order Fabales; family Fabaceae; genus Crotalaria; species Crotalaria pallida. The sequence continues at coordinate 36,232,641 of CM075653.1, forward strand.
CCCAATCTCGGCCGAGCTAGACAAGATTGTGTGCTTCTGAACTGAGCTGAAAGGGAACCCAACGTGAAACCCATTGTCCAGTCCGGATTAGCCGACCTCAGCGCACCTCACAGTAACATCCGAGAAGGAGGCTCGGACTACTGCTGTTCCTACGAACCAAGCCGACGTGTCCCAGCCGACGTGCTCTATCCGACACATCCTAGCTCTTCCGTGCCAGCTCATGTTGAGCTGTTGACCCTTTGGTTTCCGTGCCATCCGTACGGTACTATCTTTCACTTTATGTCACTATCACTACTTTATGTCCCTTTCAATGTACTATTCATGGCTTCCTCAAGAAGCCAATGAATCTTGGCCATACAATCTAGCTTCCACAAGAAGCCAATGAATCCTAGCCACACAATTATTTTCCCTAAATGAATAAAAGAAATCCCAAACACCCCATAACACACTTTGCATTTCTCCTTCCCTTCCTCCTACGGATCTCTCTCTTTTTCTCTTTCAAGTTCCAGCAACAACAAACCCTCAACACACCTTCTTTCCCTCTTCTCACTCACACATCCCCCTCTCCTCCACCAAGTCTCACAAACCGGAGACCCACCTTCTCTCCGTCCCCGTTCTGTTCCGATGCCCCTGGACCGCCGTGGAGCTCGTGTGCAGCTTGGAGTAAGAAGGATTCAAGGGTGCTAAGATCAAGGACAAGCAACAAGGGACCATTCTCAAACTCTCAACTCTTATCTCACACGGTTTGAGGTAAGGAGTGAGTGTTACCTCTACTTGAGTTTGGGTTTCTAGGGTGTTCATAAAGGGTACTAAGAGTGGGTGTTAGATTAGGAAATGGATCTAGGTTAATGTAGAAAGGAAATGGTAAAAAGGGAAAAAGGGAACTAATAAACGAATTAGAAACTTGAGTTTGAAGTAGGGATGAGTATCGTTATATGCTATATGTTGGTATTTACATGATGGATTGGTTGAGTGTTTTTTTCTTATTGTTGTTGCTGTTGTATAAGTGATTATGAACTTCGTGTATAAATGTTTATGAGCTTTGATATTTATGATCCATGTCTGTGGCCGAGCTGAGTGACTTCGGTAATGGGTATAAGAAAATGGTAGAGGCAAAGTAGGAGAGATAGAGTAACAAGGCAAAAAAATGAGTAAGGTTAATGGAAAGAGGGAATGGTTACTGAACTTAGCCGAGAGAGAGACCGAGCTAAGCAAATAATGAGATTAATGAGGAGGAATAAATTAAGGAGTGGAGCCGAGAGAGGCCGAGCTAAAAGATGGTTAACAGGATAAGAGAAATTAAAGAGAAATGGTTGTGTGATCGGGTCATAGCAGACGCGTACCGGGTGCATGCATTGATCGCGTCAGACGCATACTGGGTATGTGCAGCTGTAAGACGGGTACTGGGTACTCGCAGTTATGATTCACACAAGGTTCCGAGAACGGAATCGGTGGGATGTGTTCCTGGTCATAGCAGACGCGTACTGGGTGAGTGCATTGATCACGTAAGCCGAGCATTGTGGTGCTCGCAGCTGTAAGACGAGTATTGTGGTACTCGCAGTTATGGACATTCCTTACTCCATAGAATGATCGGCGGTAGTGCTCCTGGTCATAGAAGACGCGTACTGGGTGCGTGCATTGATCGCGTCAGACGCATACCGGGTATGCGCAGCTGTAAGACGGGTACTGGGTACTCGCAGTTATGGATGACACTCCGATATCTGACTGTAAATGGTGTAAGACATGCACTGGGTGTATGCATCCGAGAAGAGTAAAAGATTGTAAGCTATGTGAAAGTGAAATAATGGGTAATGAATCCGAGATAGAGATGGTAATCCGAGGTAAGAGAATGTGAACCGAGGTATAACTAATAGGTAATAGAGCTGTTGGATAATCATGTGAGCCGAGCTAAATTAGAGTGTATGATGTGAGCCGAGCTAGATGAGATTGTGTGTATGTAGCCGAGTTAAATGAGATAGTGTGCATGTGATATAGGGTTTGATTACTTGTGATTTATTTGCTAATTGACTATTTGTGTTTGGCTTGGTAGTTCGGTATGTCATTTTAGAAACTGCTTACTTAAGTTCTGTGTAATGCTCACCTCCTTACCATTTTTCAGGTACTGAGCCCGAGCAAACGCAGTCTCCGGCCGAGCAGGATCACTCTCCCTCTCAGGGAGAGTAAGTTATTTAGAGTCAGATAGGTGGATGGGTCTCGGCCAGTTGGGCCGAGCTAAAACACTGATTGTATTTTGAATGACCGAACTGAATGTACCTAAACTTATACTTTATGTATTTGATGCATTTAAGTCTTCCGCTTTATTAACTCTGATGTTTTTGTTATTAATGAAAGGAAATATTATTTTGGCAAATATCATATCCATATTAAAAGAAATTTTAAATCGTAATTTTGGGGTAATTAAGGGTAATTATTTCATAGGGTGTTACATTTCACACTCAACTTGCCGTGATATTTAAAGTCTTTTAATGTTTTAACAATGTTTTATTAATATCTGATTAACCATAAGGTTCGGACGAGTCACCGTTATACATCCCTTCGGTGATCCCCGACCTATAATTATTTATCTTTCACATTAATCTTTTTCAACAACACTTTGCTTAACGTATTAGGGCTCGGACACACGGGCATACTGCACACGTGGCCAGCACAAGCTCAACTGAAAAGCACGAATCCACCTTGGTGCTCATCAGGGAGATTTATTACCATGCGTCTATCATATCCACAGCATCTCATTATATCCATTTACGCTTTTTGTACAAGTCCACTTTACTTTCATTACTTCTAAAATTTACCAGTCTTTTCATCAAGTAATCTTATCATTTTCACGTCATTTCCATCAGCATCATTATTTTACTTTAACAATCAAGCATGGCATATATCTCACATAACATTATTACTTTCGATTTCAGATAAAAGTTCAGCAGGCATAGAGCAACATATCATAACATCTCATCATCATAAATAAATGGCATCATGTCATAATATTATAACAAAAAAGGGACGTCTTAGTTCTGCGTATAAGTGGCCAAACATACACAATCAACTACCACTATACGACTGACTCTTAGACCCCACGTTCCGGCTTTTGAGATGACCAGGAACATCTTAATATATTACCTACACACCACTGTGTCTTAGGAAAGCTGCTCTCTCACCTCGAGTGCAGACAAAAATCCAAAGAGCTTTTCCACCAATGCGATCCTCCGACACGCGTCCACAGCTGTTCCCTTCTAAATCCTCCAAACAAGCATCACATATTAATATTGTAATCTAATTCAAACATTTATCCCAAAGTTAAAACTACTCTTTGAAATTTAAATTGAAACCCGTCGGGTAAAATCAAAACATAAATCCTTCTTTCCAAAATCGTTCCAAAACTCTTTAACACTTTAAATTTCTCAATATCATTAGCAAAATCTTTTTAAAATAAATAGGTTAGTGGCTGGTCCGTACCAGATAGCAGCTCACTTGGACCCAAAAACATCGAAAAACTCTAGTTATTCGTTCTAACTTTCACTATAACTCAAAACACTTAAAACTCATGCTTTTTAAACACTTGTAAACATTTTACAATTTGAAAACACCTTAATTAAAATTCTGGACCGCCACACACGGTTTCATAAAATCAGTTTTCAAACATCCGAAAACACCATAAAAGCGTACGTCAATTCACAATACTTCTTAGATAAAATAAACACTTAAAAACAACTTATTTTTCAAACCACACACCTTAAATAACATTTGGACAGCCATGAAATAGTTTCAATTTCCAAAAATGAATTAAAGTAAACAACTCAAAAACCAACTTAATTTCAAAAGCAAATTATCAGGTCAAACACTTAGCACATAACCATTTAAAACAAGAACAAACACATCACTTAAATCTTATGCATTCATGTAAACGAATCATTTTCCTTTACTCCCTTAATCATGCAAATAGTTCCATACAAGTAGCACAAAGCATATCACACGATCATACTAAATCCATAAACTTACTCTAACTGAAACATGTTCACGTTTTGGTTCAAGTAACTCCATTAGCATGCCTCAAATTAATTCAAAACATATCACATTATCATGGACTCAATCTTAAAATAAACAAAATTTCATACCCACTTATTCAAAAAGCAAAACATAAAAACAAATCAATCAGGGCATGCATTCTTGACCTTATATTCATGGAAATCACATAGTACAAAAATTTACTTTACATTACACAAACTAATCTTATTCACTCAATTAACTATATACAAATATCACAATTAAGATGAAAACATCCAGCCAAGTCCAGCAATTGCACAAAACATCATTAGCACCCACTAAATGTCAAATAGTGCAATAAGCCAAATACGGAAAATTCGAAGAAATAAAAATCCAAAATCATGTCAAATCAACTCACCTCAGTCGCAAACTTTGTGACACACTTAAACATATATTAAAATACCTCACTTAAAATTTTAAAGCCAATCCAACATCCAGAACACAAGTTTTTATTCAATATTTGTCCTAAAAATCCAGTCAGGACTGTTGCAACCTAAAGCAAACATACATTTATTTAAAATAGCAAACTAACTCCAATTGACACAAAATTTGGTACAGAGCATATAAACATACCTAAGATCATCTCATAAAAATTTAAAATTATTTGGAGTTGTCTAAGTCCCACTTGTCAATTAAATTCCTCTCTAGTTCTGAAAATCCTGAACTAGATTTACTCACTGTTTTATGTTAAATAAAATACCAAATAAACTCCAAACAACCTCAAATTTTACAGAGAGTGTCCTTATATGTGTAATAACTTACCATAAAAATTTCAAGTCCATTAGAGTAGAACAGGTTCAAAAATTCAGTTCACCTTTAACCTATAAAACCCATTTTTCCTAAATCATTTTCTCAAAAACAATTCTTGTAAAATTAATAAATCAATCCCAAAATTTATACAAAAATTCAGAGGCATTCAACTTAGTATTATCAAGACAGTGACAAAACCTTAAGCTTCCATAAACATGTACAAGCACTTTTCATGCAAGTCTTTTTCAAGTAAAAGCACTAAATCATCAACCAAACCAAAGTGCATCAAAACACCAAATCAAGATCAAACTAATTCAAGATCACTAGGGCACACTCAAATGGCACATAGCATGCATCACATAAACTCATTTATTAAGGATTAGGCAAAACCGAATGGTGCACCAAAAAATGAACCAAAATCAACTTATTTTCTAAGACTCTATTAAGGCACCAAAATCAAGCAAGTTTCATAGTCAAGCTCTAATATTTACCAACCAACCAACACATATACATCATTTAGAACTAAATCAAAAATCATTTAATTCATTTTTAAATGTATGGCCGAATTGTACAATGGAGAAGGTTAGGAATTTTGCAAACACTTTAACACTTATATGTCACACTCTCTTTTCTATTTCAAAATATAGACTCGAGTTTTTTTATTTTTTAATAATATGGACTTGGGTTTAATGGAGAAGTTGGGGAAATAATGAAAATACTATGATACCATACATTATATAAGTAACTTTGTGATAGCATAAGTTGGGTTTTCCTTTACGATTATTAAAACTTCCCAAACTCAGCAATAAAATCTTTCTTGTTAGAATAAAATAGCATAATTATCAGAGTAAGCGGAATTTGAATAAAATAGCGACCTTGATTTGATAATCCACATACTAAATCATATATATATAAAGATATATATATATATATATATATATATATATATATATATATAATATAACATAAAAGTACCAACATACACCAAGGTCAAAGTCGAGGTAGCAGAAATTCATAAAATACAAGTCCAAAATAAAATACTCAAAGAAAAGACCGCCTCACTGAGATCTCTCAAAATATATACAATATAAATACATCGCAAAATACGAAATCCCAGTAGTGGTATGACGATCCTCCTCCATAGCATAGGTCTCCAGAATCTCTAGCAGCTGCTCCACATGTCCCACATCCTAATCATCTATACTATGCATCACCCGGTGGATCCCCAACTCCCCACTGACTCCCATGGAGTGCTCAACTGGCTCGCCCTCACTCTCAGCCTCCTCAGGGTCCTCCTCTACCTCGTCCGACTGAGTGGGTGCCCTACCACTGGGCACTAGGTCAGCTGAAGGAGTCCCATGAACCGGACTCATCGGACTAGGCACAGGAGTCTCCTCACGAATCACTCGAGAAGCAGTGGGATGAGATCTACTAGCAGCTCTAAAACGAAAAGTATGAAATCGACAAGCTGGTCGAGTCGGGGGTGGTCCATGATAAGCATAAAAGGGGGTACATGCAAGGTATAGATAATAGGGATGCGAAACCTACGAGGACGGACACGAGCCAGAGGGTTAGGGTGATATAGGGTCACCTCTACTTCCCCCTCATAAGTGGCCCTATGGTCCTTGTAGTACCACTCTCCACTAAGGAGTGGGCGCAACTCGATGCAAGCTAGATAACGAGCCATCACCTACAATGGGCGTAAGGGGTAAGCAATATAATTCACATAATCAAATAAGTATAAATAAAGCAAGTAACATTCTCCAGTACCAAGTAGTCATGTGCATAAACAAATGAGTAAGCATGGTTCATTTATAATTGGTCCCATCATATATGTGTCATGATGCATGCTTCCCATTTCCATTATTTATTGAACGTTCAATCCATCAATTCGTATACATGTCCACCATGTATTGTGAAACTGCTTGGATAGTGTGCACATAACGTCACCAAGACGTAACAACATCCCACAATGCTGCCCACATTACCAAAATGTGTCATCGAGCCAGTTAGCACCCGAATTAATTATCCACTCAGTTTTTCCATGTATGAATGCACATAAGTTTATCCATTAAGATTAACCGTAAATCTTATTATGTGCAATCAATAATATTCCATCAGTGTATTCTGTAACATCCTAAACTTTGATTTTAAGTGAAATAAATATTAAAACCTTAGAAAAATTGGAAAAGTGACTTAATGAATTTTGCCAGATATGTGAGTGGTGATTATAGGTCCTAGGAGTTGTATAGAAGGTATATATGGCTTTGGGCAGGGTCATATAAGCGAGATCGGGAGTTAAATCGGCGTTTTAGATGTTAGAAATCAACCGAAAAGAGAAAATTATAAATTTATTATAGGAAGCTAAGAAAATAAATTCCACCGTTGGATGTGAAGTTTATGGGGTAAAGAAGCATGTCTAAAAATTTGGACTCGATCCGACGGTCGACGAAAAAGTTACGGCGAATCGAAGATTTGAAATGTGATTCTCGCCCAGGCGCATGAGCCACTCGCCCAGGCGAGTCACTATTCATTTGGTGCACCATCCAGTGAAAAACCTGCCCAGGCCAGCCCACCGTGCGCCCAGGCGAGCGCAACACCACTCCAGCCGCACCAGTTTGCTCTTTGACGCACCACAATTCCCACCAGCCGCACCACTTTCATTTCTGACCGTGTGAGTCATGCACCAGCTTGGTGCTGGTGCAGTTTTCTCGCCCAGGCGAGGGAATGGCTCGCCCAAGCGAGCTGATGCGCACACCAGCCGCACCAGAAATTCTGTTGGCGCGCCAGAGCCCCCACCAGCACGCACCAGGTGCACCAGCAGCACCAGTTGGTGCCAAGACTCGCCCAAGCGAGTAATGGGCTCGCCCAAGCGAGCGTCGCACACCAGATCAGATCTGGTGCATCCAAATTGAAACTTGGAGGCAAAGCATGGCCTTATGGCCACACGATTTTCCCATCACCCTAGGCTGATCAAGAGGCACTAAAAATACACCATTTCACCACCTTTCAACTCCAAAACAACTCACCACCTTCATCCATTTTCTCTCAACATCAAGAACACCTCCACCACCAAATCCACCAAACACCTTTGATTCTTGGGCACCTCAACCCAAAATCAACCAAAGCTCATCAAGTTGCATCATGGGTGTTGATTAAAGCTTCATTCCTTTCTCCTCCTTGGCTCACGAATTGCACCACCTTCCTTTCTCCTTGGCTTTTCAATTTTCCACCATTAATTTGAGGTAAGCTAGCTTTATATCATGATATTATGTCCTTTCCATTTCAACTCCTCTTAGTTCATGGATTTTGTTCTAAAACCCTAGGGGTTCTTGCACCATGATCATGTAGGAATTGAGTTTCATGCCTTCCAACTCAAACCAAGGCAAGGATAAGGATAGTTCTTCTTGTGCTCTCACAAATAGGGTGGTATATCATCATTTCATCATTTCCTTATTAAGGTGGCAAGCTAGACTTAGGAAGTTCAAGTTTCCAAGATTTTGAGCTAGGGCTCACTAAGGTTCAATTTACTCTTTGCTAATTTAAGGTAAGGAGTGGGTATAGTGAGTATTACCTTACTCTGGGGTTGAGTTTACATTATGTATATAATGGGTGCTAAGATTTTTGTGTTAGTTTAGGTTGATATAATATAGAATAATTGTTAGAATATAATTTATGACTTAGGGAATTTATATTGATGTTGATGTGTTTAATTTTGATATTTGATAATTGATGATGATTTGAATGCTTGATTGTGAAATGACTAAGATACTAAGTTGGTTAGAATTTAAGGTAAAGAATGACAATAATGAATGAAGTGAATAATAATGGAATGTGCAGTTGAATTGATGATCGGTGCATTGATAGACTAGGTGCCCCTGCCGGGTGTACCAAAGTCCTAAGGGCCAAGTGCTCAACCAGGCCAAAATCCCATTAGGTACAAACTTCCTGTTAGGCATCAATGCACCAAGACTCAATTCACTGCCAAGATAAAAGACATAAAATTTGTTGAGAATGTGAAAAGTGAATGAATTCAATTAATTGAACGTAATTGAATTGTGGAAATTATATGATAGCATAGCCTAATAGGTGAAGCCTTTTGGGTGTAAAAGTCCTGGTTGAGCGAGAGACCCTTGGGTGTACCAAATTCCTGGCAGGAGCGTTAAATTCCTAGTGATGCAAACCGGTTCTAACCGGGAGTGTTGTCCAGACGTGGTAAGTCGTTATCGCGCTGTGGGTGTGAACGCAATAAAATCGTGACTGGAATACACTGATTGAGAATTGTGATTATAAATGATGAAATGAGAATGAAAGACATTATGAGATTAATGTATAATAATGATGAGATAAAATCGACTTAAGAAGCCAATGAACACTTGAAATTGAATTGTGATGAATTGTCTCTTATGAGGAAACCGCAATTGGTGGTTGGAGAGACAAAGGAACCCTAGGAACACACCTAGAAGGGGGGGTTGAATAGGTGTCTAAGCTACCTTGAAAGATTTTCGAACAAAACAAATCGAAACAATCAAAACAAAAGATTTTTGCAATTTTGTTCAGGTTTACTCGAGTAAAGTTCAGAATACTCGAGTAGTACTCGATTAAAGACTCGTTTACTCGAGTATATCTGACAGAAACCAGAAAAATCAAGTTTTCATTCGCATACGAAAATCAATCAATTCACATGAAAGATCAGAGATTCAGCGGGAATGATTAACACCTATGTTCTTATTGATTAACCTAGTTATGAAAATGATTTTCCCTTTATCAATTTGAACAAATAAAGATTCAATTTAATCAATCATGAAAATTAATCTTTCTAGGTTTTCAACCAAGAACGCAATCAAATGACTTGAATATAAAGAGTAAGGGTTTAGAGATACGACACAGCGATTTATCCTGGTTCACTTTCATCCGCTTGAAAGCTACATCCAGTCCCCTCTTCAACCAAGAGAGATTCTTCATTATGAGGAATTAGAGTTCTCAAATTACAAGTGATTGCCTCACAAGACTTCCTTCTTGCTAGCCTACAAGAGATAACCGACACCCTTGCCTTGTAATCCTATTGATCTTCTCTCTAATCTAACCTCTACCCCTTGTTGATAATCGACACAACAAGTCTTCAATTGCTTGATGATAATCCACACACCAAGGCTTCTCCTTGCTTGATTTACAACCAAGACTTCTTCTTCTTCAATGAACGTTGCTTGATGATAATCGACACACCAAGGCTTCTTGTTTGTTGTAGTGGATTGCCTTATTGCAAAGATTACAACTCAATGAATACACATAACAATCCTAATGAATCTCAATCAATAGCTATGACAAATCACACAAGAGATTCAAAGGTTCTTGATCAAAGAATATGAAAATAGAAAAGCTTTGATCTTTGAAATTGAGAGAGAATAGAGTGGCTTGATTCTTTGTAAAATGAATATCAAAATGATGGGTTATGATCACAAAGGTTAGGAAAAGGTTTTTATAGAATACCCAAAAGTTATGGCACTTGAAAAACTGATTTTGAGAAGTGAAAATCGTATTTTAAAAATCAGTTCAGCAGTGTTTACTCGAGTAAATTGCAGCATACTCGAGTACCATGCGAGTATAATTGCATCATACTCGATTAAATCCACACTGCACATTTTAGAAACTTGTTTTCTCAAAAACCAACCTTTCCTTTCAAACCTTTAAGCCACCTATTGATTCTAGGTTAAGTGAAAACTCAAATTATGATTAAATCATGACTTATGAATGAGATTCACTACCCTCTAAACAAACTACCCAAATGAAAACCTATGAAGCTTGAGAGGCAAAAGATAAAACAATTACAATTACACGCAAACTAAGTCTTCATGAGCTTGCTTTCTCTCTTCTTCACTTGATGTTTGTTGTTGCTTGTTGAACTTGAACTTGATCAACACATGATAGCTTGTTCAAAACACTTTGTCATTATCAAAACATTCATCATGGAACTTACAATCTCCCCCTTTTTGAAAATGACAAACCATGTTTTGAAGTTCTCCAAAAGTTCTTTGAAGTTGTTGATGCTTTAACAATTTGATCACTTGGTGAGACTCTTGCTCCCCCTCAATAAATGCTTTTGACATTTGAATCCAATTGATAGAAGCTTGATTCTCCCCCTATCTTCAACAACTTATCTCAACCTACATAAAAACACCAAAAACAACCTTTCTCCAAACAAACATGTAAAAATCTAATATTTATCCAACAATCATTTCTCCCCTTTGAGAAACATTCCATTCAATTCAAAACATCATATTTATCCCCCTTTGGCATTATCAAAAAGCAATATATACCAATTGAAATATAACATCTAAGCCAAGGTAAGAAATCAATGATCATTTCTTTACAACATTGATACCAATTGAACAAATACAATAGAACTATACTTTGAAATGTGATATCAATTGGCAAGAGAATATAACAATGAAATATGATACCAATTGAGGACTAAAAAGATCATAATATCACTTAAAAAAGTAAAATATCAATGTAAAGAAATAACATATATCAACAAAATTTTGATACCAAATGTGATATTTCTTTAATAACAACCAAAGCATGTCAATAAATCATGATAATCATCTATGAATCTACTCAATGATACCAATTGAACTAATTAAACATTTAGAAAAGTAATACCAATTGAGAAGATACCATTTGAAGTTCACAAATCTATCAACAACGTTTGTAACATATTGTAGGACTTCTTTTGATACCAATTGAAGATGCAAATATGAATAACACTTGTAAGCTCTCTTTGCTCTTCAATCATACCTACAAAACAATCATGCTTTGCTTTTTGGTATCCAAATGGTTTTGGATCCATTTTTGTTAGTGTAGGGACTTTCACCCTTTTTCATCGAAACAAAATCTCCGTTAGGTATACCATGCACTTTAATATAACACACATTTGAAGTATGTCCATGAGTACCACAATAGAAACATGTTGGTGCATTTGAAAAATCAACTTTAGAAAAATCAACAACATTTCTATGAGAATTACTCTTAGCATTAGTATAACCCAAACCAAACTTGTTTGAATTTTCTCTTTGAAAATTTAACAATGTGCGCAATCTAATATCACCATTTGTGAAACTTGCAAGCTTATTTTTCAAAATAGCATTTTCATCTTTAAGCAACTTGCAATTCTCACAATCAACCACAATATTCACTCTACTAGCACAATCACAAGAAGAACTAGCATATATAAGATCAAGAGTTTCATTTTCAAGATTAAGCTCATCAACTTGTTTTTGAAGTTCTAAAATCTCTTTTCGATGTTTCAAAATGAGCTTCTTTCTTTCAATGTTTTTCAAAGCTAGTTTTTCAAGTTGTTCATGCATTTCTTCATAAGCATTATATAACAATTCATATTTAGAAGAAATTTCGGATTTAGTATGACTTACATCGCTTTCCTCGCTTTGATAACTTGATTCATCATTTGAACATTGTTCTTCATCATCTACTAGAGTTATCAAGTTGAGACAAGCGGCTTCTTCATCATCCGAAGAACTACTCGATGTGCTTTTCTTGTTATCTTCATCATTATCCCAAACTATGTATGCTCTTTTAGATTTAGAATTTTTCTTGTCTTTCTCCTTCTTCTTGAGATACCTAGAGCATGAGTACTTGAGATGTCCGGGTTTTCCACATTCATGGCAAACTACACCTTCTTTTGAAGTTTTGGTCTTATAGTGTGGGAAATCCTTCTCTTTACTTTTGTCCTTGTTCAACCTTCCCTTTCTCCTTAGAAACTTGTCAAACTTCCTTAGCAAAAATTTCATGTCTTTTTCATCAACATCGGAATCGGAATCTTCACTATCATCATCATTAGAACTTTCTTTCTTTTTGTATCCACTTTTGACTTTAAGAGCAAGTCCGTTTCTTTCTTTGTTCTTATCCGACTCTTCATTGATACTTAAACGTCCAAGCTCCATTTCATGTTCTTGAAGCTTTCCAAAGAGTGTTGCTAGATCCATAGCTTCCAAATTCTTAGATTCAACAATAGCCGTTACTTTTGGTTGCCAATTCCTGTCTAAACATCTCAACACTTTGTTAGAAAGTTCACCTTGTAAGAAAGTCTTACCAAGAGCAAGTAAATGGTTAATAATGTGAGTAAAACGCTTTTGCATATTATTTATAGATTCATTTGGAAGCATTTGAAACAATTCATAATCACGCATTAAAGCATTCAATCTAGCTCTCCTAACCTCACTAGTTCCTTCATGAGTCACTTGTAAAGTGTCCCACATTTCCTTAGCACTAGAACATTGAGAAACTCTAAAGAACTCGTCATAGGATAAAGCGGATGTGATGATATTCTTTGCTTTATAATCATATTGTACTTTCTTTCTATCATCATCCTTCCACTTATCCTCGGGGATCAATTGTTCTACACCTTCAACTAAACTAGAGGGGATATGAGGACCTTTTTCAACTACTTTCCAAATTTCACTATCTATGGCTTGGATAAAGATTTTCATTCTAACTTTCCAATATGCATAGCCTTCTCCGGCAAACAATGGAGGACGACTTATTGAATAACCTTCACCACCAAAAGGATTCATGGAACCCATTGCGATTTTCTTAAAGGATCTTTACGAAAAAGCTCTTATGCTCGTGTCTTTCGACCGAGCTCTGATACCAATTGAGGAAACCGCAATTGGTGGTTGGAGAGACAAAGGAACCCTAGGAACACACCTAGAAGGGGGGGTTGAATAGGTGTCTAAGCTACCTTGAAAGATTTTCGAACAAAACAAATCGAAACAATCAAAACAAAAGATTTTTGCAATTTTGTTCAGGTTTACTCGAGTAAAGTTCAGAATACTCGAGTAGTACTCGATTAAAGACTCGTTTACTCAAGTATATCTGACAGAAACCAGAAAAATCAAGTTTTCATTCGCATACGAAAATCAATCAATTCACATGAAAGATCAGAGATTCAGCGGGAATGATTAACACCTATGTTCTTATTGATTAACCTAGTTATGAAAATGATTTTCCCTTTATCAATTTGAACAAATAAAGATTCAATTTAATCAATCATGAAAATCAATCTTTCTAGGTTTTCAACCAAGAACGCAATCAAATGACTTGAATATAAAGAGTAAGGGTTTAGAGATACGACACAGGGATTTATCCTGGTTCACTTTCATCCGCTTGAAAGCTACATCCAGTCCCCTCTTCAACCAAGAGAGATTCTTCACTGTGAGGAATTAGAGTTCTCAAATTACAAGTGATTGCCTCACAAGACTTCCTTCTTGCTAGCCTACAAGAGATAACCGACACCCTTGCCTTGTAATCCTATTGATCTTCTCTCTAATCTAACCTCTACCCCTTGTTGATAATCGACACAACAAGTCTTCAATTGCTTGATGATACCAAGGCTTCTCCTTGCTTGATTTACAACCAAGACTTCTTCTTCTTCAATGAACGTTGCTTGATGATAATCGACACACCAAGGCTTCTTGTTTGTTGTAGTGGCTTGCCTTATTGCAAAGATTACAACTCAATGAATACACATAACAATCCTAATGAATCTCAATCAATAGCTATGACAAATCACACAAGAGATTCAAAGGTTCTTGATCAAAGAATATGAAAATAGAAAAGCTTTGATCTTTGAAATTGAGAGAGAATAGAGTGGCTTGATTCTTTGTAAAATGAATATCAAAATGATGGGTTATGATCACAAAGGTTAGGAAAAGGTTTTTATAGAATACCCAAAAGTTATGGCACTTGAAAAACTGATTTTGAGAAGTGAAAATCGTATTTTAAAAATCAGTTCAGCAGTGTTTACTCGAGTAAATTGCAGCATACTCGAGTACCATGCGAGTATAATTGCATCATACTCGATTAAATCCACACTGCACATTTTAGAAACTTGTTTTCTCAAAAACCAACCTTTCCTTTCAAACCTTTAAGCCACCTATTGATTCTAGGTTAAGTGAAAACTCAAATTATGATTAAATCATGACTTATGAATGAGATTCACTACCCTCTAAACAAACTACCCAAATGAAAACCTATGAAGCTTAAGAGGCAAAAGATAAAACAATTACAATTACACTCAAACTAAGTCTTCATGAGCTTGCTTTCTCTCTTCTTCACTTGATGTTTGTTGTTGCTTGTTGAACTTGAACTTGATCAACACATGATAGCTTGTTCAAAACACTTTGTCATTATCAAAACATTCATCATGGAACTCATCTTATTTATGATGTTGTGATTGAATTGTTATATGTGTTTGGCTTAGTGTCACATTATGTCTTATTTGGAAACTGCCTCCCCATTTTATGTGTAATACTCACTCCTTACTATCTGATGAGCATTTTATTTCCCATTATTCCTTGCATTATTTTACTCCTATTATTGATACTTGTTGCCCATTTGACATTGATTAGCTTGATTTAGTGATTTTGAGTTTATTGGACTAATATTCCGAATATTGTTTAATTTGGGATTATTTAGCCTAATTAATTCTATTTCTATTTTCAGGTAATATTTGGCACAAGGACACTTTGGGAAGTTTGGAAATGAAGATTGAAGCATTGAAGTGAACATTGTAATTTGCATTTAGGTCCCTTTTTAATTGTAATTTTCAGAATAGTGTTTCTTAGGACTTGGGCCCATGTTTTAGGCCCATTTTCATAACTAAAGAGGGGAAATTCGTGTAACCCCCAAGAACATACTCCCATTTCAGATTTCTCACTCTCTCTCTAGGTTAGAAATTCTCTCTTGGCTCTCCCAAGTGGTGGTGGCTGCTAGGGTTTTGTTCTTCCCCATTTCTACTCGTTTTTCTTCATTTATGGCCATGGAAGGCTAGACTTCAAGGGTTAATCCCTTTGGTATTGTATTATCTACTCTTGAGCTCTTGTTATTAATGCAATTTCGTTTTCTCTTCTCTGTCTTCATGTTTATCGATGTGTAGTGGTTTGCTTAATTCCATTTCGTAGAGATAATACATGAATATAAATGCTTAATTTGTATTAACTCGTAAAAACTCCAATTCTGGTTTCTGATGCTTAATTAGAAGTTAGGGTTTGGAGTGATAACTGAATTTTCGCTTAGTATTTTGGTTATCACGAGTTGGACAGAGGAGAGGAGAGAAATCGATCTTTAGTGAGCTAGGATTGAGTAGTGTACGTAGCCAAAGGGGTTTGCCCGCTTTTGTTTCTGATTTTCTTAGTTTTTATATTCTGTTTATGTTTTGTTCTTCACATTTGTCACACACAAAAACCCCCCCATTTTACTGCACACTACGTGTTTGATACTTTGCCTAGACCGATATTCGCTGGGAAACGACCTAGGATCACCTTCCTAGTACTACAGAATAAACACCTTTTATTTTGATCGGGTACGGCCTCGATCACTATCACCACAGATACTGAGGAAGAGTTTGCACCAGATCAGGCCGAGCAGGAGTACTCTCCCTCACAGGGAGAGTAGGTTACCTTTTGTGATGTAGGACATGGGAATGTCCTGGGCCCAGTGAATCGATGTGAATCATTTTTGTTGTACATAGAATGTAAATAGCTTTTTGGGGGCCCAGGACGACTCCTTTTGGGAAAGGGGTCTATTTTGGGGAAAAACTGACTTCCTAAAACTTGTTTATATTCCGCTATCTCTGATGACTATGTTCTGATGTTTTAAAACTTGTTTCTGATGCGTGCACGAAGATGCACTAGCTGGTATATATATGTTAATAGCCCTGCTGGCTTTTCTATGTGAAAATGTTATTGTTTATCACGTTGCAGGAAAACAGAAATTTTGGAAAAGTCCAATAAACAAACGAAACTCCGTCCGTTTGACGGGAGATTTTCATTTGAATTAAAAGTAACTAAATGTTTTTCCTAATCAATTCATAAGTTAAAAATGAAGTTTTCAAGTTGCTATTTTTAATTAAGGGTATAAAAGGGTAAATAAACTTAGGTGTTACATATTCAATGTTGTTCTTAATCACTTCAATCTTGTATTGGAACATGGTATTTTTCCCATAAGCATAGTTGATTCAAATGGAAATGACTTAGGTATGTTTGAAAAGGGTATTTCTCTGTCTCTAGACAAAAGACTCGAGTGGAATTTCCTTAAACTCGAGTGAATCATGCTTTTCATAAAAATACTCGAGTAGTTCCTGAATACTCGAGTGTTCTTTATTTTCCAGAAATTCATTTTTCAGGTTTTTACCAAAATACTCGAGTGTTCTTCATGGATACTCGAGTGTTCTTCAGATTTTACCAAAATACTCGACTGTTCTTGATTTTCCAGAAATTCATGTTTCAGGTTTGGCCGAAATACTCGAGTATTAGCCCCAATACTCGAGTGTTTTCAGACAGATATCAGTGTAAACTGCATTTTAACTTACCATTTTCAATCCTAGTCAATTCCAGTTAAAACCAATAATCAACAGAGCTCACATTATTCACATTAAACATGTTCCAACACAGAATTAACAACAAATTACACTGAATCAAACAATGGCATCATTTATGCATAAAATCCACTTTTCCAACAACTCCACATACCAAATTCGATTCTAGGCACAATTAGCATGAAAACAACTTTGGTACAGCTTGCATACAACATAAGAAACTTGTCCAAATCAACATTTGAACCCAAAGAGGCCTCCAAGCCTTAAACCTATTTCAAACTATGCCCATAGAGTCTCTTGTTGACTCTTAACCTAAATTCAAATGATTTAAACTTATTCTAGCGAATTAATAGCTTCACCCTTACCTTTAAGCCGTGAATCAACACAAAGATTGCAGAGAAATTGGCTGGAACACTCTAACCCCCAAAATCCTTTGCATGCAGCAACATGTGAACAGAGTACCAAAACCAGAAGATTTGACATGCAAGATCGTTGTAAAAATTAGGGAAAGAGGTTAGGGATTATTCTCTGCAACAAAAACTAAAGGTAGGAACGAATTTGAGGTTTGTATGGTTCACATGCTTACCAAAATCAGAGCTTAAAGTAAGCTCCAGAACTCAGGAACTTGGTTTGACAGCAAAACTCCCTCTCTTTTCGAGCTTCGATTCTCCTTCAACACAGCACCTCAACTCACGAATCTTTTATCTTTGTAAAGCTCGAAACGTGAGCTTCACAATGGTGTATCACACTTAACTTAACTCTCAGCAACGATCAAGTATGCAAGGCACGAAATTAGAAACCCTAACTTGGAGTTTCAGAGCAAATCAACCAAAATGGTTAATCTTCGTCCACCATTGATCCTTTATACATGAACCAGGCCTTCATTCATGTCGACACATCATCAAGGAAGCTCGGTTGAGTGGGCTTCGTGTCAACGAAAGGGATTCGTCGTGGGTTGACTCATCAAACGCACTAACGAGTTCTCCACTGACCAGAATACTCGAGTGTTTCTTGAAATACTCGAGTTTTTTGGCCAATTTTTCAAAAATATTTATTTTAATGCCCTTCCCTCTAAAACCTTCCTAATATTGCTTCTAGGTCCTCATTCAGGGACTAATATGCAAAAACATTATTTTTTTACATATTATATTTTACCAAAATATTTTTCCACCTAACACAGGCACACATACCAATACATACTTAATCTAAATTATTTATGAAATATATAATTATGATTAAGGTAAATAATTATGAAATAACCTTTCATAATCAAAATTTTCATTACATCAGGGGATGAAAATTTGTGGTGTTACATTATACATGCATCAAAATTGAAGTCACTTTCAACCATTTTTCATGTCTTCATGCCCAAACATATAGGGGACCGAATTAAACAAAGGGAAGTACGGAAAATTTGCAAGTTTCCAAACACTTTAATCCACTTTCCCTCCAAGGCATGCTTTAACTGAATCATGCATCAACACAAACCAAAATCCATAAATTTCTAATACTTCCTTAAGCATTCAAGCAAACACTCTTCCAACTAACCCAACCAAATAATCAATTAGCTAACTTTAAATCTCATGCTCAACACATCCACACTTTAAAACAATTAAATTTTCTTGCTCACTTAATCAAACGTGAGGAACCGAATTGAACAAAGCAAATAAGCCAAATATGTCATGTCCAAACATTTTAAATCAACTAAACTATTTCAAAGCATCATCAAGAAATTTTGTTTTCAAGAAACAAAATCATTGAATCATTTTCTCATGCTTGGCCGAATATACACATGAACAAGGAGCATAATTTTTAATTCAACCAACACATGCATTTTTCCTAATCAAAACCATATAGCACTCTAAATCAAGAAATCAAGGTAAAAATTCATTTAATTAATCCTTTTCATAAAGGAACCGAAAAATATATTAAGAAATAATCAAAGGTTTACAAATAAATCTTATGCATCAAGAACCAAAATCATTTTCCTCATTCCCTAGCCTAAACCATGACATGCATGAAGAAAAGGGAAAATCTTAACAAATCAAACCAACATCATTACACATTTTAGTTCATAAACAACATAAGCAACTCATTTTTAATCATTCTTAACACACATCAAAAATTTTGTGAACAATAGCAACAATAAAATCGTATGGTCTTAAAAATACCCAAACCAAGACAAAATCACTTTAACAACTTGTTCTTCATATGAAAATCGAAAATAATCTAGAAAAATAGTAAAGATTGACAACCCTTTAACATGCATCAAACAAAAATCCATTTCCCCTAAACTTAAGTCCTAGGCCGTGGCACATTTAAGTGAAATTGGGGAGTTTTCAACTAAAATCAAAACAAATCATGCATCATAAAAATCAACCTTTATTTACTCATTCCAAACATAACCCAAACCAAAGAAACAAACAAAAAATCATCAAGGCCATGAACTCATCAAAACCGTGGGGACCTCAAGGTTCCTAAATCAAAACAAAAATCACTTGACAATTCCTTTTATTGTGAAAACCGAAAATATCCTAAGAAAATAACAAAGATTCATCAATTATTAACATGCATGAAAGATCAATTTCACTTCCCCCTTTTCTAAACCCTAGCCGTAACAGGCAATGAGGAAAGAAGAAAAATTTGTCCAAATCAAATATACAAGGTTCATAAACAACACTAACATACTCATATTCAAGCATATCAACATGAATCAAGGATAAAAAATTATGTACACAAAAGGGACCATAAAACCGTGAGCTCCAAAGTCATGGTGTATGTCCATTTTTGATTTCAAACTTCAATATATATATATATATATATATTCAAGCATATAAAATCATGAGGAATCTTAAAAACATACATGCAAAAGCTTACGTTCATGAAACAAAAAAACCTCTTTGAAAGCTCATAGAAAAACCGAAAATAAAAATGAAAGAGAAGAAGAACAATAAGCATCAAGTCGATACCTAAGGGAGATGAATGAAAATGAGCCAAAAATCCAAGTTTCCTCTCCTTCCTTCTTCCTCTCTCCCTCACGGTTCTCCCTCTCTTCTCACTTCTTCTTTCTTTTTTTTTTGTCTAGGTGTGTGTGTGTAAGAACAAGAGTGTGGGTGAGGATCTTAGAGGGGTATTTATAGGGATAAGTGGGGTGGGGTTGGTTTAATAAAATGGGGGTTTATAATTTAATTAGAGTGGGAGAATGTGTAAGCGATAAAGGACTACACTCCCTATTGGCCGAAAATCTCCTTAAGATAGGGTCATTAATTATTAGTCTTAATTAGGGTGGTTTAAGAGATAAGTTGTATTAATTGGGTTGCCCTAGGGTATTGTGCATTAATAAATGGATGTCTCACAAATTCAAAATTCAAATGAAATAAGACATATCAAAACCATGCATCATACTAGGAGAGTAGAAAATAATATTTTTCCAATACAGTTCATAACACTTTAAAAAATCATAATTCAATTTCCTTTAAATAATGAAACATTATAATTTTTCACAAAATATAAAAATTTCGTGACAGCAGATTAAAATCCCAAAATTGTACAAAATAAATTCTATATTTCAACACAATCGTTTTGACTATAAATTTGTCAAATTTTGATTTACCAGTCAAAAGTTATGAATTTTCAAAGTTAAATAAATCAAAGAAATTAATCAATAACCATTTCTCCAAAACTCATACTAATTTATTACTACAAAATAAATTCTTTAAATTATCAAAACATAAGAATCAGATATTTTGACTCATAAAATAATTTTCCTTTATTTTCACGTATTATTATAAATCAAATAATTCTTTTATATAACTTTAAAAGAACCAACCAATCAGAAATCTCCGAAAATCAATTGTTAAAATGGGGAAAATTGCGGGTATTACATATTCACGATACTCGGGACCAGTGGACGCAATATCTTCACAACCCTTCGCCCAAAATCATAATCAAATCTAACTCAGGGAAAGTAACTGGGAGTAAACGCCTTTCATCCAGGCGGATACACTCACTATACTTATGCGTATCCCGATACCACGCACTATACGTATGCGTATCCCGATAAACGGACCAGGGATATGACCAGGGATAGGACCAGGCCAAAGGACTGTCCTTCGCAGTCAAGATATGTTCCTAGAGGTCGATAGGATATATTACAGTTAAGCAAAACTATCCCGGGCCTAGTCTGCAGAACCAGCCCATCTTAGGACCGTTTTACCCATAATAATCCCCAAGGGTTACAGACAAATCACCGTCAAACCTAACCTCTGCACATTTTCATCAAGTTCTTAGAACACATTCTCAATCTGATTTGAAGAATACGTTCTCAATCTTGTTTTAAGAACTATCTGTATCTTTCCCGAACAACCTATCTTACCATCCGCAACACCATATGCGAATGCAACCATTTATCATTTCTCTTTCCATTAATATTCCAATTCTATAAACATTCCATAATCATTCTTTCAATGCCATAATCATTCATCATCATACAAATCATTTTAATAATCCAAATAATCATAAATATAATCTCCAATATCAATTAAGGTATAGGGTTAAGGCTAAGTATCATCAAAATTGAAGTTTTGTGTTTCCGCATCAGTGACTAATCGGTTACTGGAGCCACTAAAAGATTAGTCTGTAGGACACAACACTAAAATTGAAGGTTTTGATACATCAAACTTTGAGATACTTTCCCTTAGCCCAAATCAATACATAACAACAATAAAACATGTTATAACACACATATTAACACATATTAAACATCACTTTCATAACCAATTCCCAATATTTTATAAAAACACATAAACACAACTTAACAGGTGATATTCCATTCTCTTGCAAATTAACCATGGATTAGTATTTTATTAGCTCATATTCAGTTATTAGAACTTAATCCAATCAGTAATTTTAGCAAAGTACCATGGGTTGTCTTGGTCTCAATACCAAGCAACTTTGTCATGGTACCAACACTTATAAACAATCAAACATACTTCAATTATTATCCTAGCGATATGAATGAGATCTCCCATGCCTGAGGGTCAAAGTTAAAAGTTTGTCCAGAGATGTTTGAGTACTAGCACTGCCCCAAGTTCCCAGAGAGTCAAGTGAAAGGTGGTTTGCTTTATTTAAAATACTCTTGCCCCAAATAACTCAATTCTTCTTGTTGATGGTATGTCATTTGAGAGCTACGAAGGGAAGTATAAATTCTATATGGACTAAAAGTTTTGATGGAGTGAGCTATAGAAATAATATTTGTCAGACCAAGAAAACAAGAGCAACCATGTTTATTGACACAGGTAAAGGAGGTCCAGAAACTTGGAAGAATTGGTAGTTTCACTCCACAAGATTTTCTCTTCATAAATTATTCAAGGGGTGGCGGTGGATTCATTTTATCTAAAGAGTGACTTGCCTAATCAAGGAAGGAGTATGAATGTTTTCAATTCATTCTCTCATATGGGTCGTAGCATCATGTATATATATATATCTAGGCCATTCCTTCTTTTCCCTTCTTTGGATTTGGTTGCAATAGAGAGATAAGGCAGTGGGTTTAGGTGTTTAGTCACCTCACATGCATGCTACACACATATGCGGCATGAGGTGCCTTGAGTATTGGCCGAGTAATGTCCTAGATGGTGGAGGATCACTGAAATCAGGGAATGGTCCAATGGAGGCCACAATCTAGGGAACTGTAGGATCTTTGAGGTTCTCCTAATATCAATAGGGATACTAGGGGTTGCCCTAATCACAGAGTGTGTGACCTTGCAATTATTGTTAAAAGATGTACCTGAGCCCCTTGTAGCATGGAACTACTTATAGGGGGTAGTTCTGAGTCCTATGGGCCAAGGGAAGGGAGGCCCATGAGGGCTAGCCTGGATGTGAGCTGTATTGGGATAAGAACGCTAAGTCACCTTATCCTGATCTTGTACTGATAAGTCGGTTGGGACAACTGTAGATGAGGTATGGGACGTTCTCAGCCAGTTCCTGGTGATCTGGTCGGTCCTTAAGGGTTGATCTCGGTCAGGTATCTAAGGGTATATTAGTACATCGTGCTCGACCTAGGGTGAACGTGTTGATCACGTGATTAAGGATCTCGGCCCTAGGCGAGGTCCACCACATAAGCCCCCCAGCTCGGTAAGACTGTTTGAGTCTTGAGCCGAGGTGAGTTGCTAGCCCCTCGTGTCCGAGGAGTCTTAGTCGTACAGGTCCCTGATCGTGTTGTCCTTTCAGTTGACTGGACAGACTGGGCACCTGTCCTTTCACCTTCTCAGAGTGACGTTCGCTTTTCCCATTAGTGACACGTGCTCTTCTATTCCTATCACAATGTCTTGTCCTTATTGTTACACCACTCGAGGTGTGCCAGCCTGTTAGGTTTTTGACACGTCGCTGCCATTGGTTGGGGGTTCCAATGGGCTGGGTTCTTGGATCAGGCCCATTTGTTTGAAAATAAAGGGAAAGTTTCCTTATTTAAACCACTTTATCCACCTTTTTTCTCTTTTCCTCCACCTTCAAATCCTATAACCATTTCAGTTTCTTTTTGCGAATTCTCTCTCTACTTTCTCACTCTACCCTCATCCTCTTCAAGTTCTTCTTCTATTCCTTTTATTCACATTTTCACAGAGGTTTCCATCTTTTTCTCCACCAAGTTACGTACCCTGCTGCTGCTTCTTCCTTTTGTCCAACAAAACCAGTTCATCAATTTCATATACAGCAGGTACTTTTTCGCCTGCTGCTGGGATTCTGGAAAGTATACCAGATCGTACAAGTAATAAAGTGAAAGTGGGATTTCGTTCCCAACGAGGACTAAAATTGACTAAAATAATTCTCACCTAAGTGTAGTTACTAAGCGAAATTCAAATTAAGATAAAATTGATTTGAGAGTTTTTAACTAAATTAAATTGTAAAAACAAAAACACGAATAAAAAGTGGTTGTGAAAAGATTTGGGAAAACTTGGGAACTTGTTTCATTGTAGGTTCCAAAAGTAATTGCTAACGAATCAACGAATTTCCTAAGTATCGAACCAATTTCGCAAAGGTAAAAGCAGCCTAATTCCTTAGGTCAACCTTGTTTCTTAGTGATCTAATCTCTCTTAATTCCTTAAGCAGAGCCTTAAATCCTAATCTAACCAATTAATGTTCAATCAAAATTATTAAATGGTTATCCAATTCATAGACATATTCCTATCCCTATGCAATTGAATTGTTTGATTAAAGGTCTAAATCCTAATTCAATATTCCTATTCAATTAGAATTACCAAATCATAAACGATATCAAATTCATGATAAACAATGAAAACTTAATCAAACACGACACTTAATGGAAAAACATTAATTCATTAAACAATAATTATGAAGGTTCCATACAAATCCACATGTTCCCAATATGGAGTTTTACACATAATGAAAGGAAGAAGAAAAACTATAACTATGGTATTCATTCCTAAATTACCACAGAAAACTGCTTCAGATCTTCAATCTTCTCTGGATTCCTCCTTCGAATGCTCTCACAAGTGTGTAATCTCCCATCTCCAAAGCTCTCTACTGACTGCCTAACCTAATTCTAAAACCTAGAATATATACAAAATAGCAAAATCCTAATAGAATCCTCAAAACTTGCTCAGAAATTGGCCCAATTGGGCCTTATCGTGTCACTCGCGCCTGGGCGCATGGTGCTTCACGCCTGGGCGCGCACCTCTGATCAACCAGCAGTTAACGCCACACGCACGCCTGGGCGCGGGATCCATACGCCTGGGCGTGTGAGACTTTTTCCGACTCTGTTTCTCTCCGTTCTTGTGTCAATTTCAAGGTCTTCTCATGCTACTCCTCTAAGCTCTAATAATATTTTCTCCAAATTAAGCTCCAAAAACACCTGAAACATATCCAAAACGGATCAAAACGTTCAAAGGACTCTATAATACTAAAAATTCCTAAAACTAATACAAATTACCTATATTTACAAGAGAAACAAGCCAAAACCATAGTAAAAGGAAGTGAAATTAAGCCCAAAAACATCATATATTAAACCCAAATCATTCCCCAAACTTAGCATTTTGCATGTCCCAGGCAAAAGTAAAATAAAAATTCTAAAACAAAAGACTACCATCTAAATCAAAATGTACAACACCTAATCTAAGACTTCGACTCATCAATACAGCCACATATTTACACAAGCTACTCACATATTCAAAAACTGGTTAAAGAAACAAACCCAATCAGAACCCAAAACTAGTGAACACTCTCAACCTCTCAGTGTATATCTCTCATGTGTATCAAGGGTTATAACAATTCACTCAAGTTCATACAATAGCAAAGTGTTGCCATAAGCTTGACCATAGACCCAAATTTCCCCTGAAATTATTGAATACATGCAAAAATCAAAAGATCTTATTTTTTGTTGTAATAAGGCCACGGCTAAAAGTGTCAGGTGGGATAAAAGAAAGAAGGGATGTAACTAAGGCTAAAATGCAAAAACAAATTTCCCTCAAAAATTATGAATGAGCAATGAATACTATGAGGACTCACACTCAAATCACAACTATTTCACTTCTTTTCTTTTCAATTTTTACTCTACTACCTCTTCCAAATAAATTTCTTTTCTTCTCATTTTCAATTCAAAACAAATTCTCAATTTTTTCTTTTTCAATTTTCTTTTCTTTTTTTCTTTTGAAAGAGGAGTAAGCTCAACAACACTTTTTACAATTTTTTTCCTTTGAAATGTCCCTCTCAATTGCTCATCCAAAATTCCTAAGGTACTCACAAAAATTATACAACCAATGCAGGGTACCAAAGAAAAATCATATCACATCAGACTCAAAATGGGCAACTAAGGGAAACATATCCAAACAAATTATCTGAAGGCCACAAAAACACAATCCTAAGTGCCTTAATCATATTCATGCATGCAAACAATTATCAATCTCAAAATGGTCACCGGTCAAGTTCTAGAACACAAAGCTAAAGTGAGCACGCTCATGAAAGAAATAGGGGTCTCAAATCAAAATAATCAAAAAATCATACCCCTTCAATGTTTAGGCCCAAAATCTCACTAAAATATAGGTCAGTTCACTAATCTCAAGTTCTCAAAAAGTTTGTCAAAATAACCAGATTTCAAAAATGTTTACAGCTTAAACATATTAGTAACATGAATCAATGACTCTAATCCTAAACTAAGTATTTACACCTATCATCAGAAAAATAGCCCTAAGCCTAGAATAATTACATACTCTGCCAAAGACACAAACCAACACAAAAAATGGGGAAACAATTCAAGTTTGAATTTTTTTTATTTTGTCCACTCCCCCAAACTTAGAGGTTGGTTTGTCCTCAAGCAAACTAAACTAAACAAACCTAAACTACAAAAATAAAAAATTACAAGGATAAATTTAGAACACTTCCCTATCACATCCACATCAAATGTTCATCACTAACAAAAGTGAGAAGATGCCCCCCCCAAACTTAATACCTGCAGGTCGTTAGAAATTAGTGCAAAATAGAACCTCTCATGGGGAAGACATCAACTCACACCTGCTTCCCACAAAATAAATAAATAGATGCAAATAAAAAGTGAACCAAATAAAATCCATGCAATAAAACTAAAAAACAAATCCTAAAAAGCAAATACATGTTTTTGGTGTGGCACAAGTACAGGTACAAGTCTGAATAGCGGAAGGGGGTACAGAATATAGAAATGAAAATCAGAAATCCCCTATTTAATCAGAATATGGAGGAAATGGGGGGTTTGCTCCCCTGGGTGTGCATATCTACGCCCAGCGCGCGCCCAGGCGTGCGAGACCGTGCGCCCAAGCGCGCGGTACCTATACCAGTGCCCTTTTTTTTCTCTCTTTTTTTTTTTATTTTTTAACAGAAAAGATCCTACTCTAAAAAAATAATAATAATAAGTCAAAGAAAATAAAATACGAAAGGAGTAGTTACCACTGGGTTGCCTCCCATAAGCGCTTGTTTAACGTCCCGAGCTTGACGGATGACACTTTCTCAAGAACTAAGGGTTTTTGAGCTCCACTTTGGGTGAGCTCTTATCAATTACTTCACCATGGTACACCTTAAGCCGCTGTCCATTTACTTTAAACACATTTCTACTTGTAGGATTCTTAATTTCAACAGCACCAAAAGGAGATACCTGCACAACAATATATGGACCTGACCATCTAGATTTAAGCTTTCCAGGGAAAAGTTTAAGTCTAGAGTTATACATCAAAACATTCTGTCCAATATGAAAATTGTTATTGACTATTTTCTTGTCGTGCCACCTTTTCGTCGTTTCTTTAAAAATTCAAGAAGTGTTATATGCTTGCTCTCTAAACTCAGTGAGTTCATTGAGCGGCAATAACCGCTTCTCTCCAGCTTGTTGCATATCATAGTTTAAAAATCAAGTTTCCCAATATGCCTTATGAACTAATTCAACAGGCAAGTGGCAACTTTTCCCATAAACCACGTGAAAAGGTGACATTCCAATTGGAGCTTTGAAAGCTGTCCTATATGCCCAAAGAGCATCATCTAATTTCTTACACCAATCCTTCCTAGAACTATTCACAGTTTTTTCAAGGATTCTCTTAAGGGACCTATTAGACACTTCAACCTGACCACTAGTCTGGGGATGGTATGGGGTTGCAATTTTGTGATGCACCCAATATTTGGTTAAGACTCTTTCCATCACTTAATTACAAAAGTGACTCCCACCATCACTAATGAGCACTCGTGGCACTCCAAACTTGCAGAAAATATTCTTTCTCAAAAATTCTATCACAATTGCAGAGTCATTAGTGGAAGTGGGAATTGCCTCTACCCACTTAGAAACATAATCTACCCCCACAAGAATGTATTTATTGTTGTATGATGGTGGAAAGGGCCCTACAAAATCTATCCCCCAAACATCAAAAACCTCCACCTCCAAAATACTATGGAGGGGCATCTCATCCTTCCTAGAAATATTACCCATCCTTTGGCATTTGTCACATTTCATCACAAAGTCCCTAACATCCTTAAAAAGAGTTGGCCAATAAAAGCCACATTGAAAAATTTTTGATGTTTTTTTCTCATTGCTATAGTAACCTGCATATGGTGAAGCATGACAATGCCAAAGGATATCGGGGATTTCTTCTTCAGCAACACACCTCCTAATCACTCCATCTGCACTTTTCCTGAACAGAAAAGGCTCATCCCAAAAATAAAACTTGGTGTCATGTAAAATTTTTTTCTTTTGTTGCCAAGTTAAATCTTTGGGAATGATCTTTGCTGCTAAGTAATTTGCCAAATCAGAATACCATGGCATAGCAGATGCAACTAGGAGTTGTTCATCAGGGAACTCATCAACTATTGGAACCTGGTTGTCTCTATCACTAGTCTCAAGGGGAAGCCTAGATAAATGATCAGCTATTACATTCTCAACCCCCTTTTTATCTTTGATTTCCAAATCGAACTCTTGCAAAAGCAAGATCTGTAAGATCCATGAAGAATGTTTTGATAAATGCCAAAAGGTTTTGAACAAGCTACAAAAGGTTTTGAACAAGCTTCAAGTGTGTTGATCAAGTTCAAGCTCAACAAGCAACAACAAACATCAAGTGAAGAAGAGAGAGCCAACTCATGAAGACTTAGTTTGGTAGTTTGTGTTTTATTGTTTTATCTTTCGCCTCACAAGTCTTTTAGTTTATGAGTTTGGGTAGAGTCGGTAGAGTCATTAGAGGGTAGTGAATCTCTTTTGAATGCATGATTATATCATATTTTGAGTACTCACTTTGCCTAAAATCAATAGGTGGCTTAAAGGTTTGAAAGAAAAGGTTTAGTTTTTGAGAAAACAAGTTTTAAGTGATTTTTAATGTTAATAATCGATTAACAGATTTTGATAATTGATTAACAGTGTATTTTGAACGGATAATCGATTAATAAACTTTTGATAATCGATTATCTGCACTTCTACTCGAGTATTTTTGGTCTCACTCGAGTGAAATTTATCAGACTTTCGTATTACTCGATTAACACTTATTTTACTCGAGTAAACAGGGTCTGTAACTGTTTTAAATACGTTTTTCACTTCTCAAAAGCCATTCTAAGTGCTCTAACTTTTGGGTATTCTATATAAACCTTTTCCTAATCATTTCTATCAACAAGAATCATTTTAATACACAATTTTACAAATAATCAAAGCCACACTATTCTCTCTCACTCTCTCAAGATCAAAGCTCTCATTTTCATATTCTTTGATCAAGAACCTTGAATCTCTCCATGTTGATCTTTTCATAGCTTTTGAAAGAGATTCATAGGATTGTTATTTTGTTTTCATTTTGAGTTGTAATCATTGCAAGAGGCAAACATTCTACAACATTGGAAGCCTTGATTTTGTGAATCAAGCAAAGTTATTTGGAAGCCTTGGTGAGGCATTTCATCAAGCACTTGGAAGCCTTGTTGTGTTAACAAGCACTTGGAAGCCTTGTTGAAGAACAAGCATTTGGAAGTCTTGTAGTAAAGCAAGCATTGGAAGTCTTGTTGAGGGGATTTGGCAAGCAAGGGTAGAGGTTAGATTAGAGCATCAATAGGGTTGCAAGGCAAGGGTGTGGTATCCTTTGTAGGCTAGCAAGAAGGAAGTCTTGTGAGGCATTTACTTGTAATTTGAGAAACTCTAATTCCTCATAGTGAAGAATCTCTCTTGGTTGAAGAGGGGACTGGAGTAGCTTTCAAGTGGATGAAAGTGAACCAGGATAAATCACTGTGTCGTATCTCTAAACCCTTAACTCTTTACATTCAAGTCTTTAATTGTGTTCTTGATTGAAAACCTAGAAAAAGTGATTTTTCTATATTTGATTGAATTGAATCTTTATTGTGCAAAATTGATAAAGGGAAAATCATTTTCATAACCTAGGTGAATCAATAAGAATATTAGTGTTGATTGTTTCCGCTTAATCTCTGATGTAATATTTGTTAATTGATTGATTTTCATTGGTTTTAATCGTTTAGATTTGTTTCTTGCAAAAATCTTTCAAAGTTTCTATAACACCTATTCAACCCCCCATTCTAGGTGTTCTCCTAGTGTTCCTAGTTATTTCACACACCGAGTGTAGTTTTTCCAACAAGTGGTATCAGAGCTCGGTCGAAAGACACGAGCATAGAGCTTTTTCGTTAAAGATCCTAAGGAAACTACAATGGGTTCTACGAATCCTTTTGGTGGTGAAGGTGCTTCAATTAATCGCCCTCCTATGTTTGGTGGAGAGGGTTATGGTTATTGGAAAATTAGGATGAGAATCTTTATAGAAGCTATAGATGTGAACATTTGGGAAGCCATTGAAATTGGTCCTTATATTCCCTCAAAAGATGTAGAAGGTGTGCTTACCCTAACTCCCAAAGATAAGTGGACCGATGATGATAAAAGAAAAATTCAATATGATTTAAAAGCAAAAAATATCATCACCTCCGCTCTATCTTATGATGAGTTCTTTAGAGTCTCCCAATGTAAAGATGCCAAAGATATGTGGGACACCTTGCAAGTCACACATGAAGGCACTAGTGAAGTTAGGCGTGCTAGATTGAATTCTTTGATGCATGAATATGAATTGTTTCATATGTTGCCTAATGAATCTATATGTTTTATGCAAAAACGTTTTACTCATATTGTTAATCATCTCATTGCTCTTGGTAAAACTTTCTTGAATTGTGAACTTGTTAACAAAGTTTTAAGATGTCTAAGTAGGGAATGACAACCCAAGGTTACCGCAATTGTTGAATAAAAGAACTTGGACACAATGGACTTAGCAACACTTTTCGGAAAGTTACAAGAACATGAAATGGAGCTTCAACGTTTGCATAAGCATGAAGAATCGGTCAAGTATGGAGAAAGAAAAGGAATTGCTCTTAAAGCTCAAAGGTCATATCAAAAGGAAGAGAGTTCCGATGATGATGATAATGAAGATTCCGATTCGGATATTGATGAAGAGGAGATGAAGCTTCTACTAAGAAAGTTCAATAAAATTCTAAGGAGAAAAGGAAGGTTGAACAAGGACAAAAGTAAAGAGAAGGATCCCCCACACTACAAGACCAAGACTTCAAAAGAAGGTGTAGTTTGCCATGAATGTGGAAAGCCCGGTCATCTCAAGTACTCATGCTCTAAGTATCTCAAGAAGAAGGAGAAAGAGAAGAAAAATGCAAAACACAAAAGGGCATACATAGTTTGGAATAGTGATGATGAACAAGACAAGAAAAGCACAACTAGTAGTTCTTCGGATGATGAACATGCCGCTTGTCTCAACTTGATAGCTCAAGTACATGAAGAGGAAAGCTCAAATGATGAATCAAGTGAGCAAAGTGACGAAAGCGATGTAAGTCTTACTAAATCCGAAATTTCTTCAAATTATGAAATGTTATATAATGCTTATGAAGAAATGCATGAACATCTCAAGAAATTAGCTAAGAAAATATTGATAGGAAGAAGCTCATTGAGGAACATCAACAAAAGATTTTAGATCTTCAAAAGCAAGTTGATGACCTTAAGTTAGACAATGAGACTTTGCATCTTATCATTGATAATTCTACTTGTGATTGTGCTAGTAGATTGAATAATGTGGTTGATTGTGAGGATTGCAAGTTGCTTAAGGATGAAAATGCTATTTTGAAAAATAAGCTTGCAAGTTTCACAAATGGTGATATTAGATTGCGAACATTGTTAAATTTTCAAAGAGAAAATTCAAACAAGTTTGGTTTGGGTTATACCAATGCTAAGAGTAAATCTCATAGAAATGTTGTTGATTTTTCTAAAGTTGATTTTGCAAATGCACCAACATGTTTCTATTGTGGTACTCATGGACATACTTCAAATGTGTGTTATATTAAAGTGCATGGTATACCTAAAAGAGACTTTGTTTGGGTAAAAAAGGGTGAAAGTCCCTACACTAACAAAAATGGATCCAAAACCATTTGGATACCAAAAAGCAAAGCATGATTGTTTTTGTAGGTATGATTGAAGAGCAAAAGGACTTTCATGTGATATTCATTCATTTGCTACTTCAATTGGTATCAAGAAGAAAATCCTACAAATTGGTAACATTTGATATTATACAATTGGTATTTTCAATTTGATATTGTTGGATATTGCTCATAGTTCTCTCAATTGGTATTATTTCTTATAATGTGATATTGTTTATACTTTTGAGAAAATACTATTGGTATCAAATTCTTACAATTGTTTTACAATTGGTATCATGTTATTGGTATACAATTTGTTATAATTGATATCATTGAGTAATCATTAGATGATTATCATGCTTTGGTTATATTTCTTCTATTTTGGCTTAGATCTTATATTTTTAATTGGTATATGTTTCTTTTTGATAATGCCAAAGGGGGAGAAATATGATGTTTTGAAAAAGGGGAGAAATATGATGTTTTGAAACAAAGGGAGAAATTTTTAAATGGTATGTTTGGAGAAAGGTTGTTTTGTTGTTTTTATGTAGGTTGAGCAAAGTTGTTGAAGATAGGGGGAGAATCAAGCTTACTCAATTGGATTTCAAATGTCAAAAGCATTAATTGAGGGGGAGCAAGAGTCTCACCAAGTGATCAAATGGTTCAAGCAACAACAACTTCAATGAACTTTAAACGATTTCAAAACATGTTTGTCATTTTCAAAAAGGGGGAGATTGTAAGATCCATGAAGAATGTTTTGATAAATGCCAAAAGGTTTTGAACAAGCTACAAAAGGTTTTGAACAAGCTTCAAGTGTGTTGATCAAGTTCAAGCTCAACAAGCAACAACAAACATCAAGTGAAGAAGAGAGAGCCAACTCATGAAGACTTAGTTTGGTAGTTTGTGTTTTATTGTTTTATCTTTCGCCTCACAAGTCTTTTAGTTTATGAGTTTGGGTAGAGTCGGTAGAGTCATTAGAGGGTAGTGAATCTCTTTTGAATGCATGATTATATCATATTTTGAGTATTCACTTTGCCTAAAATCAATAGGTGGCTTAAAGGTTTGAAAGAAAAGGTTTAGTTTTTGAGAAAACAAGTTTTAAGTGATTTTTAATGTTAATAATCGATTAACAGATTTTGATAATTGATTAACAGTGTATTTTGAACTGATAATCGATTAATAAACTTTTGATAATCAATTATCTGCACTTCTACTCGAGTATTTTTGGTCTCACTAGAGTGAAATTTATCAGACTTTCGTATTACTCGATTAACACTTATTTTACTCGAGTAAACAGGGTCTGTAACTGTTTTAAATACGTTTTTCACTTCTCAAAAGCCATTCTAAGTGCTCTAACTTTTGGGTATTCTATATAAACCTTTTCCTAATCATTTCTATCAACAAGAATCATTTTAATACACAATTTTACAAATAATCAAAGCCACACTATTCTCTCTCACTCTCTCAAGATCAAAGCTCTCATTTTCATATTCTTTGATCAAGAACCTTGAATCTCTCATGTTGATCTTTTCATAGCTTTTGAAAGAGATTCATAGGATTGTTATTTTGTTTTCATTTTGAGTTGTAATCATTGCAAGAGGCAAACATTCTACAACATTGGAAGCCTTGATTTTGTGAATCAAGCAAAGTTATTTGGAAGCCTTGGTGAGGCATTTCATCAAGCACTTGGAAGCCTTGTTGTGTTAACAAGCACTTGGAAGCCTTGTTGAAGAACAAGCATTTGGAAGTCTTGTAGTAAAGCAAGCATTGGAAGTCTTGTTGAGGGGATTTGGCAAGCAAGGGTAGAGGTTAGATTAGAGCATCAATAGGGTTGCAAGGCAAGGGTGTGGTATCCTTTGTAGGCTAGCAAGAAGGAAGTCTTGTGAGGCATTTACTTGTAATTTGAGAAACTCTAATTCCTCATAGTGAAGAATCTCTCTTGGTTGAAGAGGGGACTGGAGTAGCTTTCAAGTGGATGAAAGTGAACCAGGATAAATCACTGTGTCGTATCTCTAAACCCTTAACTCTTTACATTCAAGTCTTTAATTGTGTTCTTGATTGAAAACCTAGAAAAAGTGATTTTTCTATATTTGATTGAATTGAATCTTTATTGTGCAAAATTGATAAAGGGAAAATCATTTTCATAACCTAGGTGAATCAATAAGAATATTAGTGTTGATTGTTTCCGCTTAATCTCTGATATAATATTTGTTAATTGATTGATTTTCATTAGTTTTAATCGTTTAGATTTGTTTCTTGCGAAAATCTTTCAAAGTTTCTATAACACCTATTCAACCCCCCCCTTCTAGGTGTTCTCCTAGTGTTCCTAGTTATTTCACACACCGAGTGTAGTTTTTCCAACAAGATCCACCTTATGAGTCTTGGCTTAGCATCTTGCTTAGCCAAAAGGTGCCTAAGTGCAACATGATCTGTGTAAACAATGACTTTCGAGCCTATAAGATAGGCACGAAATTTATCCATGGCAAAAATTACTGCTAAGAGTTCTTTTTCAGTAGTAGTGTAATGCACCTGAGCACTATTCAGAACACGACTAGCATAATAGATTGTATGAAATACTTTATCAACTCTTTGTCCTAGAACGACTCCTATAGCATGGTCACTTGAAACACACATTAGTTCAAAAGGCTTATCTCAATCGGGTGCGACCACTATAGGAGCTGTTATTAGTCTTTTCTTCAAAGTTTCAAAAGCATTCATACACTCTTCATCAAATTTGAACTCCACATCCTTCTCCAACAAATTGCAAAGGGGCTTAGCTATTTTTGAAAAATCTTTGATGAATCTCCGGTAGAAACCGGCATGACCCAGAAAACTTCTAATCCCCTTTACATTTGTTGGAGGAGGTAGATTTTCAATTACATCAATCTTTGATTTATCTACCTCAATTCCTTTTTCAGAGATTTTATGACCCAGAACTATCCCCTCCTTAACCATGAATTGGCATTTCTCCTAGTTAAGGACGAGATTAGTTTCTTGGCGCCTTTGCAACACTTGTCCCAAATTACTAAGACATGAATTGAATGATGACCCATAGACCGAAAAATCATCCATAAATACCTCTATGAAGTTGTCAATCATATCAAAGAATATAGCAAGCATGCACCTTTGAAAAGTGGTTGATGAATTGCAAAGTGCAAAAGGCATTCTCCGGTATGCAAAAACTCCAAAGGGGCATGTGAATGCAGTTTTTTCTTGATCATTGGGGTCAACACAAATTTGATTATAGCCAGAATATCCATCAAGAAAACAGTAACATGCATGTCCAGCTAATCTTTCTAACATTTGATCCATGCAAGGCAAAGGGAAGTAGTCCTTTCGGGTGGCATTATTCAATCTCTTGTAGTCTATACAAACTCTCCACCCTGAGACAGTGCGGGTGGGTATCAATTCATTTTTTTCATTTTTAATCACAGTTAAGCCACCCTTCTTAGGGACCACTTGCACTAGGCTTACCCAAGTGCTGTCGGAGATGGGGTAAATGATTCCTGCATCTAAAATTTTACCACCTCCTTTCTCACTACCTCTTGGAGAGTAGGATTAAGTCTCCTTTGAGGCTGAATGACCGACTTAAAATTCTCCTCTAGGAGAATCTTATGCATGCAGAAACTGGGGTTAATCCCCGTGAGGTCATCCACACACCATCCTATCGTAGATTTATATTTCCTTAACACCCTCATTAATTTTTCAGTTTCTAATTCAGTTAAGGCATTATTAATTATGATAGGATAGTAATCAGAGTCATCTATAAAGGCATACCTGAGATTGGTTGGAAGAGTTTTGAGCTTAGGTTTTGTCCTGGCCTCCTTTTCATGCCTTCTCAGATCCTTGACCTAAGAGCTTGTGTATTCTGGAGTTGCATCCAGCTGAGATGTGTTAGGATCGGCCTCAAAATATCGAGAGGGGGGGGGGGGGGGTAAATCGAGTTTTATTAATTTATTGACAAAGCACGTATAATTTAAAATAATTTTTCGCGTTGGAGAGATTTAGAGTTGAGATGGAGAGCGATTGTGATAGATAAAAAAATTAAGAGTAGCGCGAAAACGTAAATAATTGAAATTGCGGGAATTAAAAGAGATAGAGAAGAAGAACACGCAAACCAATTTTATACTGGTTCGATCAATCCAGCGAGAGACCTACTCTAGTCCCCAAGTGACCCGCATGAGAGTTTCTATAAACCTTTGAATTGAGCATCACCCAATTACAACCAGAGCACCCTCCACACTAGTAGGAACCTCACCCTAAGAACGTGCCACACGTTCAATTAGGAGATACACTCCCTAAACACTATTGTTTGAGTACAAGATGATGTGAGTGATTATAATAGTATGATGTGTTCTCAATAAAACGAATACAACAATTAAGCTTTCTATGATAATGAAGTTAAGTCACAAGAGTATAGGCCAAAATAAGGTTTTCTTCTCAAAATAGTATTAACGTGAAAAGCTTGAAGATGAAGAAGAAGATAAGAGTGAGCGTGATCAGAGAAGAATTGTAGGAGTGTGTTCTTATTAAAAGTAAAATCTGATTTTGAAATAAGAAGCAAAAGAATATTTTTGAAATAAAAAACAAATCAAATAGATTTAAAGAATAAACTAAAAGATTTGAATCTTAAACCAAAAAGGAATATTTTCAAAAATAAAATCAAATTAGAATTTTGAAAATATTTCAGAATCGATCAGGTAAAACAAATATGGAAATAAATCAAAATGATTCTGACACGTTTTTCAATAAAACTTAAGGTAATCGATTACTTCAGGGAAGGTAATCGATTATCCTCTTTAAAATGGAAACTTTGAAAACCTTTTGAAAAACCAGTAATCGATTACATCAAACCACATAATCGATTACTTCACTCCTGTTTAATATATGATGCACCTCATATAATCGATTACCACTAATCTAATAATCAATTATAAAGACTCTGGAATTTATGAGATGCAACATCAGATAATCAATTACTCAGGGCAGTAATCGATTACTTTGCCCCTGGAAAATGTATGATGCAACAATTATAATCGATTACTTGATCTAGGTAATCGATTACTCTCATTCAAAAAGTAATGGATTAGTCAAGTTCACATAATCGATTACACACTCTCTAGATTTTCTCTGATGCAACAAAAGTAATCGATTACTTTGAGAAGGTAATAGATTATCTCCTCTTGCACTTGTAAAAATAGTTTTTCATGACTTAGATAAAAGCATCCAGAGTTGTTTCATCATGCATTTCACAAAAACTAAGTTACAAACTGATTTTCACTACAACTCTTTTTCTTCTCCTTTAATTGAAAAACTCATTTGGCCATTACACACTTGTAATAAAACTTCATTACCTTACAAATTTCCTATGGGCAAGGCTATACAAAACTTTGAACTTGAAACTTGATGCTTGAAACTTGGAATATGTTGTTATCATCAAAACTAATTTCTAGAAATCTTCTAGCTAGCATAACTCTTTACGTCCTTTAGGGCAAGCTTGATTTCCAACATGACTCGCTGGTTATTAATTCCTGTCTTGCTTTTCTCTCCTTTGAACAATCTAGTGAATAAAACCTCGGCTTCCACTTGTGGAAACAATCATCCCCTTGGGTACACCATGACTTAATCCAAAGTAATGTGCCTCTCTTTCCACATTGAGGTGGACAAGTGAGTCCTTTCTCATTACCTCTTCAGTTATTTCCCCTGTAGTCGAGTAGTTCTGGTTCCTCAATTTGTCCTTTTTCCAAAATTGATTCACTTAATCGCTCTTCCCTTTCTTCCAGTTGAGTCCTCCTTTTCTGAGTTCGAACATTTGGCTCATAAACTCCCTGTGCTTTTCCATTGTCCTCATAAATCCCACACATGCTTATTAATGCCGGGAAACTCCTTATTCCCTGATAGCTGATAGCTGGTTTGAGATTCGGACGTAATCCATTCTGGAACTTCTCACACTTAGACCTCTACTATGGGTTGTTATGGGAAATACTTTATCAATCCTTTGAACTTAGCAACACGTTCTTCGAGATCCATATTTCGTTGTTTTATTTCCAACAATTCAACCTGCCTCTTTCAACCTGCCTTACATCTCCTGGGAAAGAATTTAATTTTCCAAAAACTTCTCTTTGAATATTTCCCACGTGATGTGTCGGTCCTCCGTTTCCAACAATTACTCTTCATGATTCCATTATGTCTTAGTTTCACCACTTAGATTATAAGTGGCATAACCTTCTGCTCATCCGTCTTTTGTGTGCTTAATTCTAAAAAAATAATTTCCAATTTTCGGATCATTCGGAACGCCAACCCTTGTCTTGAAACGAAGAATTTTATCTGTTTCCTTATGGAAATAGGGTTTCTTCCCTTCCAAAGCCAATCTCTTATTTCTTCTCAATTCTTCATCATCCAGCTTAGGTTTCTAAATTCCTCACTTAGAGTAGCTCCTTTAGTCACTTTAGAGATCGCATGAATCGCCTTTCGACTCAACGCGCTTGCCATCACCTTCACCTTACCAAGATGATAATGGAGCTCAAAATCATAATTCTTCAAAACTCCATCCATCGGCGTTGTCTTATATTCAACTCTCTCCCTCTAGTCGAATCAATTACTTCAAACTCTTATGGTCACTAAATACCCGAAATGTAGTGCCATAGAGATGATGAATCAAGATCTTTAGAGCGAACACAATCGATGCAAGCTCCAAATCATGCATCAGATAATCACCTTATGTGTCTTCAATCACTTTGATGCATGTGCAACCACCTTCCTTTCTTATGTCTACACTTTTCCAAGTCCTTGCCTCGATGCATGACAATACACTTCACATCTATTGCATGGATCGGGCAAAATAACACAAGACAAGATGTTAGCCTTCCCTTCAATTGCTGAAAACTTTCTTCGCACTTCTCATTCCATATGAAAGGCTAATCCTTCCAGGTTAACTTGGATAAATGTAATTTGACTTTGGTAAGTCCACTTGTGAACCTACAATAGTACCCAGTCAGTCCTAAGAAACTTTAATCTTCAGCGACTGACTAGGTCGTTCCTGTTGCAGAATTGCATCCCTCTTTGTTTAGTCCACAACTGTTTCTTCCTTAGAGATCACACACCTCAAAAGCTTAACTTCTTTCAACAAAACTTGCACTTGGAGGGCTTAACATACTACTATTTCTCTGTTAAGATCTCCAACATGATCTCGAGATGTTTCTCATGCTCTTTGAAATTCTTCGAATAAATTAGGATATCATCAATGAATACTAGCACAAACGAATCCAGATAAGGTCCGAAGATTTTGCTCATGAAGTCCATAAAATAGCAAGGGCATTAGTCAATCCAAACGACATCACTATACATTCATAGTGTCCGTATTGGGATTGAAATGCTGCCTTGGAAATGTCTTCTTTCCAGATTCCGATTTGATGATATCCCGACCTTAGGTCAATCCTAGAAAATATTGAGGCCCCACGAACTGGATCCATAAGATCATCTTTCCTTAGAAAAGGACACTTATTCTTCGATGGTGCTCTTATTCTATTATCGATAATCAACGCATTCACGTCATTCTCCCATTCTCGTTCGTATCGAATAACACTGGAGTTCTTTACGAAGACACAATTGGCCTGACCAACTACTTTTGCAGTAACACCTCCACTTACTTTTTTCACTCGGCCATTTCTAGTGGTGCCATTCTGTAAGGGGCAATAGAGATGAGACCAGCTCCCAAAATCAAATTGATACCAACTCGATTTCACGATTCGGTGGCAAACCCGATATTTCATTAGGAAATATCTCTGGAAAATTCCTTATAACAAAGATCTCTTCCATTCTTTTTTACCTTTCTCCACTATTTCCATTCTAATACAGAATTGCCCTTTATCGCAATCAACGATCACTTGATTTTTCGACATCCAGTCCAAACCCCAGATCACATTTATTTGTGACAAAGGTAGACAGACTAGGTCCACTCTAGAGATATGGTCTTATAGCTCAATAGAACAACTCAGACATACTTTGGAAGCAACTACAAGAAAACCTGTAGGAGTTTCTACCTTGAGGTAGTAGAGTGAATCAAATACAGACAACTTCAATCGATGATAGCCCTCACCAAATATTAGATAATTTCAGAGTTACAAACTCTACAAGGCTGATTATTAAGTAGATGACTACCTTGCACTACATCTGGGGATTGACTAGCTTCTACACCATCGTGGGTAAATACTTTCCCCAGAGTCACTGGCTTACTAACGGGTCCTTAGAAATCAATCCTTATTGATTCCTTGTTGCCATAGTAGACCAACACCATGGACTTAGAGTTAAAACAGATCTAAAAAGAAGTAAATTACCATCATACTTCGACTTAGACCACATTAAACACTAACAGACAAGTATTAGGCCATATACTAAGGGCCAAAAGGAAGAACCTTTGCTCCAATTGGAAGTATGTAGGAGCATACTTCACAGAATACTCCACAAATCTTGATGACCAGCGTATTGGACCACACACCCAAGGACCAAGAGTCAGGACCATTGCTTTGATACCACAAAGTGTAACACCCTTTATCTATTCACTTCACTTGTATGGAAAAGTAATTTATTCACATTATTGAACTTGACAATGTTGGAAAATTGGAATATAAAATTTTCTTTTTCAAAACCTTTGATTATGGTAATCAACTTGAAAGTATAACTGAGACTCAGTTCGATAGAAGAAATGATTATTCGTTAATTATTTAAAAATCACTTTGAGATAACTTTGGTAGCTTCAAATAAATAGCTTTCGAAAACTTATGCTTTCTTGATAAATTAATTAATTAATAAATAAAGTTATCTCATAGATTAACTTCTTCAATACTCTCTTCATACCGAGATCGAATAAAAAAAATCAGAGCTAGGGGAATATAACAAAATTATTTTATTATATACCTTAAGGTTTATAAAACATAAGATGGGATTCTTATCCATGAATCAAGTACAACTAATTCATGAGTACCATATGAGTATAAAAGTATAAAAACTAAGTTCACTCTCTGATACATCTCTTAAAATGTGTGCAAAATATGTACTGACAAAATAGAGACGTTCCAGAGCTTGTCACTGATCCTCTGTCCATTCATCCATCTAGTCGGTCCTCAAGAGCTGTACAAGGAGTCCCTAAACCATGATATCTATATACTGCATGGACCTCCGGGTCATCCACTCCCACTGAACTCTAATCCAATGAGATATCTGGCCAAAACCTAATAAGGGCAGGGAGGTAAGCTATACACATTCGCATAATCAAATGAGAGTAAAGTTCTAACATCCACAAGTAAGCAATCCAACATACACATAAGCACACGCCATTTCCATTTATAATTAATTCCTTTAATTATGATGGCATGATGCATGCTTTCTATCTCGCTATCGTAAGGCCTCCAGTACTAATCCCTCTCTGACGTCCAACCAAACACCCAATGTACTCCCAGAGTACAATAATACGTTCCCAGAATGTATGGCGAATCTTGTAACATCCCGAATTTTATTCCCGAGAATAAACAAAATAATAATGGGATTAGAAAAATGATAATTTTTCTAAAGAAGAGTTAAGGTGGTGGATTAGGATTAAATTTAGTGATATGAAATCGTTAGATAGCCTAAGCAAAGAATAAGAGGTTGTGAGTGGGGAAAACGAGCGTTAGAAACGACTTTTTTGGAGTTTGGAATACATCGTATTAGGAAATTAAAAATAAAAGATTTACAACTCTAAATGCAAATTCCACCGTTGGATATGAAGATAAATATTTTAGGAGGTTA
The DNA here is from genome assembly GCA_037953625.1 of Crotalaria pallida. Classification (NCBI taxonomy): domain Eukaryota; kingdom Viridiplantae; phylum Streptophyta; class Magnoliopsida; order Fabales; family Fabaceae; genus Crotalaria; species Crotalaria pallida. The sequence goes on from CM075653.1 coordinate 36,274,534, forward strand.
GCCCTCAAATTTTAGCAAGATCCGACGGTTAACGAAGAAGGTAGGGCGATTTGAAAGCAAGAAGAAAATAGAAGGAAAAATAGAAAAGCCAATTAGCAGTGACTAATCAATTAGTTGACGTCTGGCCAAAATGTTGAAAATAACAAGTTCAAATTGTAAAATTTCACAGACTAATCGATTAGTGAGTCCACTAATCAATTAGGTCGATAAAATTCTGAAAAGATATAAGGCATAAGATCCATTTTCCACCACTCATTCCATTCATTCTCTCTTCTTCTTCTCCAAGAGCTCATCACTCAACACCACCACCATCACACGCCAAGCTCCAAAACTCCCGGCACTATCATCATCATCACACGCCTAACATCCCTACCCCTACTCTATCCATTTTGATTCTCTCACTAGAACCATAGCCATGTAGATCATTTCTCTCTCCTACCCTCTCTTCCCCAAGAGCCATTAAAGGAAAATCAAGAGCATAAACAGATATTATCATCCCCATCACCAAGGACCAAGGCAAAGCTTCACCCCCATCACTCATCCTACCACATGTCTCTCTCTCATCCCCATACACTCTTGGAGTTTTCTCCCTCTAAGCTCCAAGGGCTAAGAACATCATCAAACCTGCTATTCACAAAAACTCTCCAAAACTCTGCTCCAAATTGTTCTGAATAATCACTAATTACCAATCCTAATGTCTTTTATAAAGCCCACAAGCTATTCTTATCAAAAACCCATGAAAAAGATAAGATTCCAAAACAGATCAGCGACGCGCGCCTGGGTATGGCGTTGGCACGCGTGGGCGCGCGTCCAAAATTTAGTAGTTCCCCTTTTCACGTGAAGCGCGTGCCTGGGCACACGGTGCTGCGCGCCTGGGCGTGAATCTGACTGAGTTGCTGCATAATTCCTAGCACTTTGACCCCCTCTTCTGGCATATTGACCCCTTGCATGCCTGGGCGTGTTATTCCTGCGCCTGGGCGTGCAAGTGTAAATTTTCACTTTTTCTTCTGCTCAGCTTCCAATTCTCCAAAGTCCAGCTCTAATTCCTTCTTCCCATCTCCAATTTAGCACTAAAACACCTGGAACACTAACAAACACATCAAAACGAACAAAACTCTACCTAAACACTTAACAACTAAAAATCCTAGGAAAAGACTATACTTTTGCTTAAGAACAAACCAAAACCAAAGCAAGCATGGGTTAAATAAGGTACAAAAACATCATATTTAAGACTCAAAACACACCCCCAAACTTGACATTTTTCATGTTCCAGGCAAAAGTAAACGAAAAATTCCAAAAACAGTGTTACCTCCTAAATCAAAACATACAGTGCTAATCTAAGACTTCGACTTTCCAACTCTGACACAAATTTTCTCAAATAGCTACTCAATCAAAACCTGGTTAGAATAACAAACTCCAAGGAAACTAAGGAAGCGATTTAACACCCCGCATTTTTTCCGTACGTGCGTAAACGATTTTTAACGAAAGAAAACTTGAAATGATGATTTTTACAAAAAGTATTTTTTGTAAGAAGGAAATTGTAACACCCCGCAAATTCCTCGTATTAATTTAAAATACTAAAGAAATTTATTTTTGAGAAAAGTGATTGAAAAAGTATTTTCTTAAACGATTTTAAAGAAAGGATTTTCATGAACAAACTATTAAGAGTTAAGAAATTGAGTTTTTTAGAAAAATTTATATACTTGATATTTTTATGTTTTAATTGTGACCTTTATGTATGAGTCCTTTTATAAGAAAAAGATCTATTTTCTATGTGTGTGTATATATATATGGTACGCATATGTATATTTGTGTATGCCTACGTATATATATATATGTGTTCTACGTGTATGCATGTATGTGTGGATATGTGTATGTGTAATGTATGATGCATGAGTATGTGTGTGTAGGCATGGTACGTGTGAGTGTGAGTGTATGCATTATCCCATGAATTCATGCTAGGTATTGTGGTAAGGGAATGCAAATGAATCATGTGCGTATATGTGTGCATGTGAGACTCGGCCAAGTGTAGGACTAGAAGACCAAGTAGAGTGCACCTTCTTAAGCATTAAGAAAGTAGAAAATGTAAATAGAAAATAGGAGGGAGTAGGAGGCGTGACTCAGGATGCCTAAGGAGAACTTTCTCCTCACCATGTGTCCTTGATAAGACCTATCCCATGCAAAATGGGCTGGACCGAAATGCCCTTAGTTACACACCTTGAACCAAGGCCAAAAGAGGAAATTGATCACCCTTGCATCTATTCTTAAAAACCGTGTGAGTGAGTGTTGGCTAGTCCCTTTTCTCCACTTCCTTCATTTCATTTCCCTTTACCTTCCACAAACCTAAACACTTTTCTAAGAGTATCATCAAACTCTTAGAGAGAGACATAGAGAGAGAGGGAGACCGAGAGCTTAAGAGGAGAGGAGAAGAAGAAGATCAAACCCAAAAGCCTTAGGATTTCTTGAAGATCACTTGAAGGTGGTTGAAGATCTACTCTTTTCTTTATTTATTCGAAGATCATAGGATGTTAAAAATAGTTCTTAATTTTCCAAGCCTTGTAAAGCTTCTTTGTTGTTGCATGTCTATTTTCCTTATAGATCTATGTTTGTAAGTGATTATTTAGCCTTAATCTTGAGTTTTCAAGAGCCAAACAACTTGTAGAACCTCAAATCATGGACTCTACTATTCGGCCATGCCTAGAAAACTAGGTTGTGATGATTCTTATTTTGTTTTGAGTGCATGCATGTTGATTTGATGCTTGCAAAAGGTGATCTAAATGATTTGAATGCTTTGATTTTAACTTTGATTTTTCTAAGCTTGGATCTTTGTTTTAACCTTGAAAAAGATTTGATCCTTGCCTTGATTTTCCATAGCTTTGATCTTGAAGTGTTGCATGTGGTCCTTTTACTCAAGAAGTCTTGTTTCTTGGCTTGCATGTCACGGATTTGATGAGAAAACAAAGGAAAACAACTTTTGTAAAATGATTCTTATTTGATCTAAGTTTATGTGTGTTTGGAAGTTGAAGGTTTAAGTTTTCTTCTTGGTTTTGTTAATTGGTTTTCGGGTAGGCTTTGAAATTTAAGAAATCATGATTGTTTCCATGAAAAGCTTCTTGCATATTGTTCTCTTTTGATTTAAATGATTTTTAAAAGCACATGCAAAAGAAAAATAAAAATGAAAATATGTTTGAAATGACCAAGAGGTCACGGTTTTGTGAAGAAAAAGGGAAGTAGTATTTTCTAAAACCATGTGTTGAAAGTGTGTGTTTGATTTGCAATTTTAAGGTTTTGCATGTAGAAAATCGCACCAAAGACTTTGTTCTTCCTATGATGATGATTCGGTCTACACTAGGATCAATAGGTTAGATTCCTCTTTGCATGTGATTGACTTGTAAAATGATTAGGTTTGTGATTTTATTTTGAGAGAAATGTATTTGCATTGTGTTGTGATTTTTCCCAATTCGGTTTTGTAAAAGAACCAAAAGAAATAAGTTTTTGAAAAGTGATTTTTGTTTTGGTTCATGAACATGCATGTGAAAAATTTGAAAATAAAACCTTAACTTATGATGAGGTGCATTCGGCCTATACATGATTAGTAGACTAGGACTCTTCTAAATGAAGTGACCTAAAAGCAATAAACATGTTTTATGAAATATTGTTAAATTAAACTATTTGAGATTGTGTTATGAATATCTAAATCCTATTCGGTTTTTAATTAAAAATAAGGGAAATAAATAAACTAAATGATTTGGAAAAGTAGGGTGTTTAGATAATTAAATGTGTGAGTATGTGTATTCGGTTGAGAATCAAAGAAAGAGTAAACGATTTTGCTTCATAAAAAAAAGGGGACTAAAGTATTTGAAATGAATTCAGTTGATGTATGTGCTTTAAATTGCAATCCTTAACTTGTTTTCCTAAATTCCATTAGGTTATGTAAAGTAAATAAGTTTAGGAAATTTAGTTGCATGAAAATGAATCCATTTAATGGTTTTTGAAAAGGATTTAAGTTGTTTAAAGTAAGTGAAATAAATATAAATACGCTTGGTTTAAATCCTTAGTTCAATGTGGTTTATGAATTTAAGCATGCCTAAGTGTTTTTGTTTCATAAAGAAGAGAATGTTTAGAAGATAATTAAGTGAATAAGTGTTTGAATTGTAATTGAATTAAATGATTCATTTTGTGTTGTTTAAGCTGCTGTTTGGAAAATGATTGAGTGTGTGTGATTGATTCTGAAATTTATTGATAAATTGGTTTGATTTGTTTAGAATTGTTGGATTACGTTATGATTGTCCAAAGTTTGTTTTGTGGTAAACTTGAGTTTTAAAGTGTTAATTTTGAATTAAAAAGTTAATTAAAGAGGAAAGTGTTTTTAAAATGTTTTCGGAGTTTTATTAAAGTAATTTCGCAAAACGACTCTTTGCTGTCCAGAATTAATTGGACTTGTTTCTTAATTCTAAAAATATTTTCAAATGATTTAAAGCAAAGTTTTCAAGTGGTTTTTGATTTAAGAGAAAACCGGATTAATAATGGTGCATTTTGCGGTATTTTTGAACTCGGTTAAGGTGCTGTCCAAGACGGACCAGCAACTAACCCAAATGAATTAAATTATTTTATAAGATGTCTTCAAATGGTTTTAAAGAACTTAAAGTGTTAAAAAAAAATGGAAGTCGTTTTGAGAAAACGATTAAGTCTTAAGTTTACCAACGAGGAACTAAACGTGTTTGAGTTAAGAAAATATTTTTTTTAATACAAGTTAATGACGTAAACATATTTTATTTAGTACGAGGAATCTTAAAGACAAGGGATTGGGGCAGCGGGCAGCACAAAGGATACGCGGAGACGGTACGCATTTAATAGCTGGACCTCAGGTGAGAGAGAAGCTATCCTAAGACACTATGGTGTTTAGGTGATCTATTAGGACGTTCCGTATCATCTCAAAGATCGGAACTTAGTGGTCGGAGTTAGTAGTATAAGTGGCAATTGTTTGTGTCGTGTGTGGCCACTTATACGAAGGTGACAATGGCCACATTACTATTGTATGATGAGTGCGTGATTGATAGTATGCTTTTATGTTTTATTTCATTATGCCCTATGACAATTATTGCTGTTGAATTAAATAAGTAAAATGTGATGGATACACCCTGAATGAGAATTGATAATGAGAAGAATAGGTTGAGGAAGTAATAAAAGTGAAGGTATAGACACGATGGAAAAAGGGTGATGATAAAGAACTGAGATTGGGGAAAGAACTAATGATGGCATTGAAAACGAGCCAGAGCTGGGGAATGTGATGTTGTTTGTGGAATGAGATGTGATGAGAGCGGAGCTGGGCTCCTTTGTTTCTGGTTTTAGTCTGGGACTAATGTTGAGTTGAGCTTGCTCCTCCATTAGCGCTCAGCAAAGTTGTAATTTCTGAAAAGGTTTTTGAAAAGAGATCTTGTGGAGAAGGGTGAAAAGAAGTTTTTAGAAATGAATTTGTGAAAAGAAATTACTTTGAAAATGTTTTTGTAAAAAGGAGATTTTTGAGAAATATTATAAGAAGTATTTTCAGCAAAGTTTTGAAAGGAAAATTTGAGAAAGGTTGTGAAAGGAGGTTTTTGAAACTTTATGAAAAGAAGTTTTCGAGAAAATCTTTGAAAGGAGATTTTGAGCAGTTGTGGAAATAGATTTTTGGGAAATTTACAAGAGGGAATTTTGTGGAAATGTTTATGAAATGAAGTTTTGTGAAAGCATGCAAAATGGCATTTGGAGAAAGGTTGGGAAAAGATTGTTTTGAGAAAAGATTGTGGATTTTCAGGAGAGAGAGTGGAATGTATTTTGTGGGATGAGGTATCAGTTGAGATTTAGTTGATGTGAACCCAGCTCTGTGCTACATGATGAGAGAAAGATTGTGCAAAGTTAGTGGTCGGGACTCATTGAAGGGTTGCACGAAGGATGGGCCGACCTTAGGATAATTAAAAAGACTAAAAGACTTTAAAAGACATGCGCGGTGAGGTATGAGAGTACGAAGTAGTGGAGAGGAAGAAACGATAAGTATCTGCGGATACTTAGGACGAGATTGCATTAGGGGAGGACGATGACGGTGAAACGTCAAGAAGTCTAGAGTGTGTTTCTAGGCAGAACGAACTCCACAAGTGGCGCACTAACGTGGTGGGGACTGGGTGTAATGCCGTGGCAAGTTCTGCGGGCCCACTAGAAACACACTGTTGCCCCCTAGATTGCAAATCGAGAACAGTGAAAGGGACTGGAACGGGACATTGTGTTTGCCACTGCGTGGACAGTGAGTCTTGTTATTATTGAAATGATTTGAGGACGAGATCGTCCTGGTCTGGGACCATCTGTGTTGAAACAACTGTCGTGCCCGCGTGGTAAAGGTCTTGTACTCCTGTTTGCTTCCGACTAGGTTGGGTGGATGACCGAGGAGATGTAGACGTGAGTGATAACCGAGAACGAAGTGAGTATCCCGATGATATTTTGTAAGTAGGAATTGTGAGTATGAGAATGAGAGGGAATGAGAAAGAAAGTATGTTTATGAGAAGTGAAACTAAGTTTGAAAAGATAATAGAAGATAAGAATAATGATGATAAGACTGATCAAATAGTTGATAACATACTTAATTGTGGTGTGCTTGTGTGTTTTATTATGTGTTTGTATGGTCCTTCTATCTTGCCTATCATAATTCCACACCGTCGACGACTCGTCGTTCGGATCGCTTACTCTCTCCTGTTCGTTGGCATATCGGGGCTGCTGGTATCTCAACGGGCAGACGGAATATCACGTGGAGATCATCACTCTGAATGAGTTGGAGCTGGAGCTTAGCGTCAACAAGAAAGTAATGACAGAAGTGACTTTACTTTCGGGGATGAAGAAAAGGTGCAAGAAGAAAGGGAAGCTTCATCCGGTGGTCTTCATCAGAGTAGCGCAGCGGAAGCGATAGTAGTAAATTTAGTTTTAGGTTATGAATTGTGTTTTAGTCAAGGATTACCAAGCCATGAACCATTTATGTAATCAAGCTAAGTTTTCAAACTGATTAATGGAATACATTTCTTGCTAAGTAAGTCATGTGAAGTTTTGAAAGATTGTCAAGATGATTTAGAACCAAGTTCTTCTATTGAAACAAATGTTTTATAAAAAGAAAAGTTTTTAGTAACAACTCGGTTTTCGAAAATGGGTGTTGAATGTAACACCCCTAATTTTCGTCTCCCGAATAATAGGAAATTAATAATAAAAAGTTTTATTATTAATTTATAGAATTTTCCAAGATTATGTTTTGTATTTAATTAGCCTAAAATATAAAAATAAGTTGAAATATTTTTTATATGGCAAATAAATGCAAAATATAAGAATATTGCATTTTGGTCCCTGAATGAGGGCTTAAAAGTAATATTGAAAAGGTTCTTGGAGGGAAAGATTTAAAAATATTAATTTTTAAATTTTGAACTGAGCTAACCGGTTAGTAATGCCCTGTAACCGGTTACACGATAAACCCAGAAACTGGTTTAGTGGATTTTGATGAGTAATCACTTGATTAACTCCGTAATCGCCATGATTGCTGCCTGAGATTAGTGGCAACACACGCGTCGCTCTGCTTGCAAGTGTAATTTGCCTATAAATTGAGGGATTTCTGAAGATTGGGGGTTGATTCTTCTTGGTTTGGTGTTGAGAAGCGGAATTAGGGTTCTTAATTTGTGGGAGTAAATTCTCCTTCATCTCTGAGTTTTATTGAACGACTGATACACATTCACAAAGCTCACATCAAGGGCTTTGTGTTGACATAGAGTTTGTGAGCTGAGAGTCTTTGTGTGAGGAGAAATCACCATTTGAAGTTGAGGTTGGGAAAACTGAGCTCAGAATTTTCTGATTCGGGAAGCTGTATTGGAGCCTTGATTTTGATCAGCTCAGGTAACCTCTAGGTCTCAAATCTTTTTCATTCGTTAGTGCATGTTGCCTAGAACAATTTATAATTGTTTTCCCCAATTTCTTTGGTCAATCTCTGTGTCAAATCCTCTGATCTTTGGACCCTATTGGTGAAATTCGTGGCTGAGAGCAGAATTGGGGTTTGTGTGAAATCTGGGGGTTTCCTTCAATTTCTGTGTCAGGTCTTCATCAACTTCAGTCTTAGAGGTATGGGAGAAGTCTTCACTATACTAGATTTAGACTAAATGTCAAATGAATTAGGATTTGAGTTGGCAAAACTCAAAAGGGCATTATGTGTTTTTAAGCACAAAGGCTTGGAGGCCAAAATCTTGGCTCAATTCTGTTTGAGCAAGTTTAGATTGATGCATGCAAAGTGTATGAAAGTTAAATTCTGGATCTGAATGATTAGAATGACTTTTGTTGTGTTAAATTGTGTTTATGTGGATTTTTTATGCAATTTGATGCAAAGACTTGATGCATGCACTTTGAATATGATTTCTGTGATGAAACATATTGGTTTAAGGTATATGAACTTCATTGAATGATGGATTGTGGTTAGATTTGAGAATTAAAGGAAATGGTGTGTTAAAACCTTCAATTTGAAGGACTGAATGCATAATCTAACCGGTTACTCGATTTTCGTAAACGGTTAGACACTGTAGAATTTTAAAGAAAATTTGTTTAATAAATCAGTCCTTAGGTGTTTGGGAGTTTTGCTCAAATCTATACTGTAAATCCATTATAAATAATCTGAACAAAAGGGTTATGATTCAGATTGGAAGTAAAGAGTTATACCTTAAATTCATAAAGTAATTTTCAAGAGAAAATTATGTAGGATTGGAAATAAATGTGATTTTAATTTTGAATGATGGAAACTGTGATTTTGAGGCATAAAACAAGGTTTAAGTGGTGTATAGATTGGGTAGAGAATTCAAGAAAAAGGGTTTTTCAAATTGCAATGGTGAACAGTTCAGGTCTGTAATTCTAACCGGTTAGCCTGAAACTGTAACCGGTTAGTACCTGAATCTGAAAAATAAAAAGTTAAGTTTTTGAATACCATTGGCTTTGTTTATCCAATCTAAGATAAAAGACATGTTTTGAGAAAATTCAAAGGAGAATTTTATGTCAAATATTATGCCTCAAATTTATCATTCAAAATGGAATTTGGAATATTTCTAAATCACATTAATTAACGCAAAGATAAAACCAACCCCAATATTTGTGCATCCATATAGATTGGAAGTCTGGTTGGTAGGAACGTTATCATATTCTGGGAATATGAGGAGGGTACTCCGGGAGTACCAAATTATAACCTACTTGATGACACATTATAGATATGTGGCCAGTGTCCGGGACCTGGTTTTTATGCGTTCTGGGAACGTATGCGTTCTGGGAACGTGGTGCACACTCCGGGAGTGATGCTTATTATCCAAGTATGGTTCGGCATTACGTTCTGGGAACGAATGTCGGTGTTCTGGGAACACAAGGGTGTATTGGATGGACGTCCAAGATGGACATTAAGAGGCCTCAGTTGTGGATAGAAAATCATACATCATGCCACTTGCATTATAAGAATTATAATGTTGAAAAATTGGTGTGCTCATATGTATTTGCATTATGATCTGTCCATGATATACTTGTGAGTGTAATTTTAGTCTTTATCAATTATGTATATGTGTATACTTACTCCCTGTGCCCTGTTTAGGTGATGGCCAGATACCTAGCCTGCATCGAGATATGCCCTATCCCTAGCGGTATATGGACGTATGGGGAGAACCGTGCCACTTTTGAGGGGGAGGTTGAGATCACTCTCTACCACCCTAACCCTCTGGTGCGTGTGCGACCTCGTCGATTTAGGATCCCATTAGTCTATACTATGCATGTTCCACCTTTTTACACATATAGAGGACCACCCCCGACTCGACCTATGCATCGTTTTCATAGTTTCCGTTTTAGAGCTGCCACTCGTTTCCATCCTTCTTCCCATAGAGTTGTCACTGAGGAGACTCCTTCTCCTGGTCCGACTGATTATGATAGGACTGCTTCTGCAGATCCTAGACCCAGTGGTGGGGTCTCTACACAGTCGGGCGAGGTCAAGGAGGACCCTGTGGAGGATGAGAGCGAGGAGGAGGTGCATGTTGAGCCGACTGTTTCTGCTAGAGGTGGACCCGCTGGTTCATAGGAGCCTACATAGCATAGGTGTTTTGGATCCTAGATCCTAGGGATAGAGCGGTGGAGGATCTGAGGAGCTGCTGAGGACACTGAAGACCTGCTCTGAGACTTCTATTTTGAGACCATGTGATATAGTGTATATATTTTGAGAGCTCTTAGAGTGAGGTTTTATTTCACACAGCTGGGTTGTATATGTTTTTATAAACTCTTGCTATCTCGACTGATGTTACTTGCTACTTACCGTACTGATGGGGTTTTATATTATGATATGATATATATATATATATATATATATATGATGTCTTATTTTCCTCAGCAGAGCCCCATAAGTATTATTTTTACTTCCGCGAACTCTGATTTTAATTTACAAGGGATTCGACGATAAGTTTATGTTTTTGGGTGTATTCAAAACCACTCGAGAGGCAAATGATATGTTTTAATAATAACTTCAAATAATGTTTTCTATAAATAAGGAAATGTTATCTCGAGAATCTTTTCGAAGCTAAGATATTATAACGCCGAATTCAAAACCTGGTTTATATTACAAAAGGTTTATGTACGAGCAAGTATAACTTTTAAAAATGAAAAATTTTCTAGTCCTAATTTTTGATAGCAAGTAGTAAACTATTTGGAAATATTAATTATTTTCAAGTTAAAAAGAGAGCGTCACACCTTTGGTGGTATCAGAGCATTGGTCCTGTTCTTCATGGCCCCGAAGATGCAGCTAAGTATGATATTCAATGTTGATTGAATATGATTTGAGTAAGTTAGTGGTAGTATTTATGTTTTTAAAGACCTTTTTAGTAACCCAAAGCCCATAGTGCAGGTCTTTCTATGGCAACCCGAAATAGAAATGTTACTAATGAGATGTTAGAACGAATCACGACCGTGCTGGAAGGCATGCAGCAGCAGCAGAGGCATCAATCATCTCAAGGGAGAGCTGCTGACCCATCTGCTGGCAACATGACGAATCATGATGCTAAGACTCTGTCGGAGTTCAGGAAGTGCAATCCGCCAAGATTCGAGGGAGGATATAAACCTGATGAGGCGAACAAGTGGTTGTACGAGATCAATAAGATCTTCCGAACTCTGGAGTTTTCTGACGAACAGAAGGTGACCTATGCAGTTTACATGCTTCATGGGGAAGCTGAAAACTGGTGGGATCACACGGTCCAATTGCTGAATTTTGAAAGGAGGGCAATCAACTGGGGAGTATTTATGGAGAAATTTCTTAATAAATATTTTCCAGAAGATTTGCGGAGAAAGAAGGAAGTGGAATTCATGCAATTGAAGCAGGGGGATATGAGTGTAGGGGAGTATGCGGCCAGATTCGAGGAATTGATGAAGTACTCTCCCTATTACTTAAATAACCCTGATGAAAGGAGTAAGTGTGTGAAGTTTGAAGGTGGACTAAGACCGGAGCTGAAGTCTATCTTCAGTTATCAAAGGATTCAGAGTTTCCCTGCACTTGTGGACATGTGCAGAATGTATGAAGATGATAAGAAGGAGGAACTGATAGGAAGTCAAGTGAAAGGGGTTGGACAGAACTATGGACCCCAGAGAAAGAAGAAGTTTGACCATCGGAATAATGGTCCATATTCTAAGAACAAGGGAAAGGGCAAGGCAGTGATGGATAACCGGAACAAGCCTCGCGATAATGCTCCTTATTGCGAGAAGTGCAAGCGTTATCATCATGGTCAGTTTTGCTGGTCCACAGGAGGATGTTTTAAGTGTGGGAAGCAAGGTCATTTTGCCCGCGAATGCAAGGAATCTGCAAAGGGAGATGCTGGAAAGCCTGTGGTACAAGGACGAGTATTTACCCTGAGTGGTAGTGAAGCAACCCAAACCCCAAAGCTCGTGCAAGGTAATTTTCTGCTTAATAATCAACCTTGCAAAATCATGTTTGATTCTGGAGCTACACATTCTTTTGTTTCCCCTGAATGTGTGAGTAGGCTGAATCTTATTGTTTCTGATTCACCCTGCTATCTTAGCATAGACACCCCTACGGGAATTGTAACACCCTTCCGGATTACCCAAATATAATATAGTAATTAAGCTTTTATATTGGATAATATATGGAGTTGTGAGGATTAAGAAAACATGGAGATAAAATTTTCTTTTAAAAGAGGGTGCACAAATCAACACTTGGAATTCTTGGAGAATAAACCCTAAGGTATTACCAAAACAGTTATATTGAATTCGGCGATTTCTGAAACCTTTTCGAAAGTTGGGTAGCATTCATCTTTTGGAACCGTATTTTATATTATAGATAATAACTGAAGCTACCCTTGCTTTATTTGATAAAACTGATACCATCGAATAGTTTTCACAGCCGAGCCCTCAAATAGATTAAATCAGAGTAAGCGGAATTATCGGACTATGTAATTACTAGTAAGATGAACATAGGTACATATATATATATATATATATATATATATATATATATATAATAAGAGTCATAAGTACATAGCCCCATATCAAAGCTTCCAAGATCCCAAAATACAAGTCCATAAACAGATCTATATAATAACATGACCAAATCCCTAGAGAACCCCAAAAGTATATCTACAACATATATACATAATCAAAATAAAATTCTAAGGGTGGTCACGTAGATCCGGCAACATCAGATGTAGTAGTAGTGATAACAGCAGTCTCCAAGAAACATAAGTAGTAAGGTAGTAGCATCATCATCAACACAGCAGCAGCAGCAAGATCTCCTCCACAGCCTCCACACATTGGATCCCCTGATCCTCATCACATACCCTATGCACAAACCTAGGGATCATCGTCCCTCCAATCACTCCCAGTAGAATGCACGACAGGCTCGCCCCCACTCTCGTCCTCCACCGAGTCCTCCTCGATCTCATCCGAGGGAGAGTGTACCCTACCACTGGGTATCGGGTCAGGTGATGATGAAACCCTGACTGGGCTCCTCGGATCCGAAGGGAGAGTCTCCTCGCGGACGACTCCCGAGGTAAAAGGGTGAGAGCAGGTAGGTCGAAAACGGAAATGTGATAGGAGCGAGCTGGTCGCGTGGGAGGTGGTCCATGGTAAGTGTAAAATGGGGGTACATGCATAGTGTATATGATGGGAATCCTAAATCTACGAGGACGGAATCGGATCAACGGGTTCGGGTGGTAGAAGGTAACCTCTACCTCTCCCTCGAACACCGCGCGATGGTCCTCATAGATCCATGTGCCACTAGGAAGTGGCCGGATCTCGATGCAAGAAATGTAACGAGACATCACCTACAAGGGCATAGGGGTAAGCAATTCTATACACATAATCAACAGAGAATAAATTGTGCAATATGAGTATGTAAATATGCATCAATTAACAACAATCACATATAACACTTAGCAGTTAATTAATGCACATAGGATGCTCACACTTATTTCATTTATCACAATTGATTTAAATGAGTGGCATGATGCATGACTTTAGCTCTCAAGCCTATCTCCATCATACTATGTCACTCTCTGACGTCCATCCCTGACAACCCAGCACTCAACAGTGCGTTGTATTCCTAGGTATACAACAATTCGTACATTCACCTAGAATGTACATGTCAAGCTTGGTATCCATGCCACCCGAGCATATTCCGTCATCCAAACGGACCGTCATCCAAACAGTATAACCATATCGGCATCCACTAAGCCGACCACGTCAACGACGTGTCATCAAGCAACCGTATTGGCACTCCCAGAGGCCCTCCACATGTTTAGCAAAAACATGATATACGTCCTACCATCCAAACTCCAGAATGAATGCAATACTTTACTTAAAGGGAATTGATTGATGTTTTATCCTTTTATTAATACATTACGTGCCTCCCGAGCAACGTATCATTATTCAAATGAAAATATCATAACGTCAATCAATTTCCTTTAAGTCCAGGATCACTTGGTTTATCGTCCTTTAAGTGTTACAAAATGACTTAGAATTGAAAATGGTATTTTTAAGTATCTGACTAAAAATACTCGAGTGTTTCCCATAATACTCGAGTAGTTTATCATTTTCCAGATTTTACTCGAGTAGTTCATGATTAAACTCGAGTCGTTCATGTCTGTTTAGAGATTCAAGTTTTCAGATCTTCAAAAATATACTCGAGTAATTCATGAGATACTCGAGTAGTCCATTACCCAGAATACTCGAGTAGTTCACATATTACTCGAGTTGTTCATTAATTTTTACTCTTGTTGCATCTGAAATACTCGAGTGCTTAGCCTGGTTCTCAAGTTGGTGCGCCAATTTTCACACTGGTGCATCACGAAATACTCGAGTGTTAAGCCATATACTCGAGTGTTTGCAGACAGAACAGACTGAAACTTGGTTTTTACATACCATTTCAATTTCTAAACATTTTTAACCCAAACCAATGATTACAATAGTTCATATACCATATATTGAACATGTTACCATACTCATTTCATATCAAATAAGCAATTTGACAGAGAATCAATAAATCATGCATAAAAACACATTTTAACAACTCAATACTTCAATTTACACAATAAGCACAATACTCATGAAACAAAGTTCATTTAAGCTTGCATGCATGATATAGAACTTGCTCAACACAGTTTTAGAGCAAAGCTTGGTCTCCAAACCAAAGACCCTATTCAATCTAAGCCCTTAGAGCCTCTTGGTGGCTCTCTAACACAAATCATGGAATTTAATCTCTATCTAGTGAATATAATTACTTCCCCTTACCTCTCAGACGTGAATCAAACAAGAAATCCCCAAAGAAAAGCTCCACAACTCTCAGACCAACTTCAAGCACCACATGCAGAGCATTTTGAGTGCAACACCAAAGTGGAATTGGTTTACCCATGAAACAGAGAATAAAATTGGGGAAATTAGATTTTCTAGACTCTATGCAACATAATATAACTAAGGAAACCGAATTTGAGATTCAAGGATTCGTGAGCTTACCAGAAATCAAACCCAAAGTAAGCTCCCAGAACTGATGATTGCAACTCAGCCTCAACTTCTCAGCTTCGATTCTAACAACACACTCACTCTCAGCTCACAATCTTTATGTCTATACAAAGCTCATGATATGAGCTTTGTATTCGTGTATCACTCAAGCCTTAACACTCAGAATTGAAAGAGAATCGAAGAGGGCAAATTCGAAACCCTAGTTTTGTCAACAAGAGCAAGATTGAGCAAAATTCCTAACTTCACGGTGTTGATGGGTTTAAATAGAGATAGAGGGAGCTCATGCATGTCGACACGCCATCCATGGTGTTGGCAAGGAGACGATTTCGTGGCAGGAGAAGGGAATCATTCATGGTGACTCATCAAACGCACTAACTCGTGCAATTTGACCCAGAATACTCGAGTTTTTCAGAAAATACTCGAGTATTTTTCCCAATTTTTGAAAAATAATTATTTTATTTAATTTCCCTCCAAAACCTTTCCTATAATTGCTTCTAGGTCCCAACCCAGGGACTAATATGCAAAATACTCATTTTAGGCATTTATTATATTTATTAAATAATTTCACACTCATATACCAACTATATGAACACATATTTTAATCAAGGATTAATATGGAAATAATTAATTATAATTAATTTATAATTAACATTTCATTAATCGGGGATTAAAATTTTGGGGTGTTACACTACTCCCCCACTTACAAGGAATTTCGTCCCCGAAATTCAATTTATACAAACAAGTCAGGATAATCCTGACGCATCTTATCCTCTAATTCCCAAGATGATTCTATCGCATCACCACAAACCCAGACGACTTTGACCAGACAAATGTCCTTCCCTCTAAGATGTTTAACTCTCCGGTCTTCAATGCGAACTGGCACAGCTTTGAAGGTTAGATTCTCATGAACTTCTAAGTCATCAGGTTGGATTCTAAGGACAATGGTGGGGTCATGGACATATCTCTTTAATTGAGACACATGGAATACATTATGAAGGTTAGCTAATGACGGAGGCAGGGCTAACTGATAAGCTACTGGGCCGACTCTTTTGAGGATTTGATAGGGACCAATAAACTTAGGTGATAGTTTCTGGGTTTTTAAAGCTCTACTAACACCTTTTGTTGGTACTATTCTAATGAATACATGGTCTCCTTCGGCAAACTCTAAAGGTTTCCTTCTCCTATCAGCATAGCTTTTCTGCCTACTTTGAGCTGCCCTCATCTTCTCTTGTATCATCTTGATCTGTTCCGTGGTCTCTTGCACAAAGTCTGGCCCAACCAGAGAATTCTCTCCCACTTGAAACCAGCATAACGACGTCTGACACTTTCTTCCATACAAAGCTTCAAATGGTGCCATTCCAATACTCGTGTGATAACTGTTGTTGTAAGTGAACTCCACGAGTGGCAACATTTGTTCCTAGTTCCCTTGACCTTCCAACGCACAGGCTCGCAAAATGTCCTCCAGTGACTGAATAGTCCTCTCCGTCTGACCATCAGTCTGAGGATGGTATGCAGAACTTAACTTCAATTTTGAACCCAAGGCTCTACGCAGATCTTCCCAAAACTTCGATGTAAACCTCGGATCGCGATCAGATACAATGCTTGATGGTACACCGTGCAGACGAACAACTTCTTTGATGTACAACTGGGTAAGCTTTTCCAACGAGTAGCGCATATTCACGGGAATGAAATGTGCCGACTTGGTTAAACGATCCACGATCACCCAGATGGCATCATGACCAGTAGATGTTCTTGGCAATCCCGACACAAAATCCATTGAGATACTATCCCATTTCCACACAGGAACTTCCAAGGAAAGTAACTCTCCTCCTGGCCTTTGATGTTCCACTTTCGCCTTTTGACACACCAAACAACGGGCCACATACTCAGCTACATCTTTCTTCAAACCAGACCACCAAAATAGCTTCTTTAAGTCCTGGTACATTTTGGTAGCTCCCGGATGCATACTCATCTTACTCTTATGCGTGTAACATCCCGAATTTTAATCCTAAGAGTAATTAGAATAATGATAAGATTTGGAAGTAAGGATTATTCTAAAAAGGATGTAAAATGATGGATTAGGAGTTCTTTGAATTCCATAAAGGAATCAAGAAGCATTGGCATCAAAAGGGAGGTTGAAAGATGAACAAAAGAGCGTTAGAAGCGATGTTTTTGGTGTTATAAACACCCTATATTAGGAAATTCAAAATAAAAGATTTACAACTCTAAACACAAATTCCACCGTTGGATGTGAAGTAGGATAGGTGATGAAGCTTGCTTTAAAATTTGAGGAAGATCCAACGGTTAACGAAGAAGTTATGGTCTTTCAAAGTCTGGATACTGAAAAATTGTGCCTCTTAATCGCCTCTTAATCGATTAAGCTGCAATTTAATCGATTATTAATCGATTAAAGGCTGTTGCTGTGAAAAAAATAAAAGCGAATCCACACGTTGTTCTTGCCAAAATGCATGAATTTCCTCTCTCTAGGGCACAAAACCTCTCATCCCAAATCCATCAAGCTTCAAGGGAATCACTCCAAAACCCCCCATCAAGTCCCTCTTTGTCACTCCAAGTAAGTATGCATGTTCTTGATTTCATTTCTCTCTCTTTAATTTGGATTTTCTCTCTCTCTTCCCACCTCTTGGTGAAGCACGAATTTCCCTTGTTTTGTGTCACAATCTCTTCATCGTTCTCATTTTCGTTCTCATTTCTATGGCTTAGGGAAGAGTATCATCACTCTCTCCATCTTCTTGGCTTGGGAGCTCTTTGTTTTGGGAGCGTTCGGAGCTAAAGCTTGGGTTTTTCCACTTTCCCTCTCTTGGGTTAAGGTAAGGGGGTGGATATAGTGAGCATTGGCTTGTTCTAGGAAAGGGTTTGTATTTAGATATAATGGTTGGCTAGGAGTTTATGTGTTAGGGTAGAAAATTAGAAATCTCAATTTAGGAATTAAGGAATATGTTAAAAATAGGCTTAATTGGTAATTATGGAACTCTAGGAAGTAAAGAATGAGGTTAGGTTTTAATTGAGGAAAATAAATGGCATGAACCCCTAATTTAGGACTTTGAATCAATAATTCGGACAAGTGAAAAGAAAATGTGGTTGTTGCATGATTATATGAAAAGGTGAAGTTTGTTATTATTTGCACTCTAATTGTTATGTGAAATGTGAAATGTGGCTATTTGTTTATAATATGAAGGTGCTTGTGCTTGGAATGATTTGGTAAACATTAAATGGAATTGGTGGACAAAATAATGACAAATAATATGGACAATTAATATTGGATAAATATGGTGATGTATCGTAGGCCTTCGATTTGGGGGAGACGATACATCGTAAAATTGGGGTTGTATTGTAGGCCTTCGATTTGGGGGAGACAATACAACGAAACTGGGGCGATGTATGTAGGCCTTCGATTTGGTGGAGACATACATCGTCGATGGTGTATGTATGTAGGCCTTCGATTTGGTGGAGACATACATACACCGTAAATAAAAATGGTAAATGTCACAGGTGGTTGTATTGACCCTGCGGCACGACGCAGGTGGTTGTATTGACCCTGTGGCCTGATAAATGGTAAATGTCACAGGTGGTTGTATTGACCCTGTGGCGCGGCGCAGGTGGTTGTATTGACCCTGTGGCCTAAATAAAATGGTACATGTCACAGGTGGTTGTGTTGACCCTGTGGCACGGCGCAGGTGGTTGTATTGACCCTGTGGCCAAATAATAAATAGGTAAAACGGTAATGGAAAAGCGATGTATGTAGGCCTTCGATTTGGTGGAGACATACATCGTGATTGGTGTATGTATGTAGGCCTTCGATTTGGTGGAGACATACATACACCGAAAATAAAAGGAAATGAATAAGGAAACAGGGGAGTAAAATTGAATAAGATAATGGTAATGGAAACGCGATGTATGTAGGCCTTCGATTTGGTGGAGACATATATACACCGTAAAAATAAGGAAAAGGTAAGGGATTAAAAAGGGATTTCTTTGGAAATGGGGAAAATAAATAAAAGGGAACCAAATGGTGAAAAGGAATTAACTAAAAAGGGAATCAAAACTTATAAAATGATGGAATTGGAAAATATGGCATGTTTGTGATGAACTTGTACTTATGAGGATAAATTGCTAATTGTGTTTGGCCTGGTTAGTTGTTATGTCTATCTAGAAACTGCTATTCTATTTCATGTGCAATGCTCACTCCCTTACTATACTTTACAGGTACAGATATTGAGATTGCACAGCCCTCGGCCGAGCAGGTGTGCTCTCCCTCCCAGGGAGAGTAGGGTTATGGGGATTAGATACTTTTATTTTGATTTGAGCCTCCGTATATTTGGATGTGTATGAGCTGTACATGCTTTTTGAGTGAGGCTTAGGATAGTTTCTTTTGTGCAAGGTTTATGATTCATTTTTTAGCATAGTTGTTGTTATGGCCTCTTGATTTACATACTTAACATTTTGCTGGCACTCTGACAAACTGATGTTTTACACTTGAGCCCATGGGGCAACTATGCGATGCATATATATTTATATTAGAGCCCTGCTGGCTCCTGCTGATTTTATATAAATGTGTTTATCATATTGAAGATTTAGAAAAGTCCAAAAAACAAACGAAACTCCGTCCGTTTGACGGTTGATTTTCATAAGTTAAAAAGGAATTTTTAAGTACACATTTTTAATACTTGGGAATTAAGGGTAGTATTTATTAGGGTGTTACAATGCGCCTCATCCAGAATCATCCTTCTTACTTCTAAATCATCAGGCACACAAATCCTTGTTTTAAATCGAAGGATTTCATCCTTCCCTTTTTGAAACTCCAATTCCTTGCCTTCTTCCATCAACTTCCTCTTTTCCATGAGTTTCTCATCCTTGCGTTGCAATTCCCGAATTCTTTGCAGAAACTCATTAGCAATCTGCAGCATCCCCATCTTGATACTTGCCGGCTCCACTTGCATCGTCAGACTCAAATCCCGGAATTCCTCTATCAGTGCAGCTTCTCTGACCATCATTGTACTGATGTGCATTGCCTTTCTACTCAATGCATCTGCCACAACATTGGCCTTCCCCGGATGGTAATGGAGCTCGAACTCATAATCTTTCAAAAACTCCATCCATCGACGCTGCCTCATATTCAACTCCTTTTGATCGAAGAGGTACTTTAAACTCTTATGGTCACTGAACACTCGGAACGTAGTGCCATAGAGATAGTGCCTCCAGATCTTTAATGCAAACACCACAGCTGCCAGCTCCATATCATGAGTTGGATAGTTCATTTCATGAACTTTTAGCTGTCTCGAGGCATAGGCGACGACTTGCCCTTCTTGCATCAAAACGCACCCAAGGCCTTGTTTCGACGCGTCACAGTACATACTTAACATTTTGCTGGCACTCTGTCAAACTGATGTTTTACACTTGAGCCCATGGGGCAACTATGCGATGCATATATATTTATATTAGAGCCCTGCTGGCTCCTGCTGATTTTATATAAATGTGTTTATCATGTTGAAGATTTAGAAAAGTCCAAAAAACAAACGAAACTCCGTCCGTTTGACGGTTGATTTTCATAAGTTAAAAAGGAATTTTTAAGTACACATTTTTAATACTTGGGAATTAAGGGTAGTATTTATTAGGGTGTTACAATGCGCCTCATCCAGAATCATCCTTCTTACTTCTAAATCATCAGGCACACAAATCCTTGTTTTAAAGCGAAGGATTTCATCCTTCCCTTCTTGAAACTCCAATTCCTTGCCTTCTTCCATCAACTTCCTCTTTTCCATGAGTTTCTCATCCTTGCGTTGCAATTCCCGAATTCTTTGCAGAAACTCATTAGCAATCTGCAGCATCCCCATCTTGATACTTGCCGGCTCCACTTGCATCGTCAGACTCAAATCCCGGAATTCCTCTATCAGTGCAGCTTCTCTGACCATCATTGTACTGATGTGCATTGCCTTTCTACTCAATGCATCTGCCACAACATTGGCCTTCCCCGGATGGTAATGGAGCTCGAACTCATAATCTTTCAAAAACTCCATCCATCGACGCTGCCTCATATTCAACTCCTTTTGATCGAAGAGGTACTTTAAACTCTTATGGTCACTAAACACTCGGAACGTAGTGCCATAGAGATAGTGCCTCCAGATCTTTAATGCAAACACCACAGCTGCCAGCTCCATATCATGAGTTGGATAGTTCATTTCATGAACTTTTAGCTGTCTCGAGGCATAGGCGACGACTTGCCCTTCTTGCATCAAAACGCACCCAAGGCCTTGTTTCGACGCGTCACAGTACACATCAAAGCTCTTCTGTGTATCGGGCAGAATCAATACCGGAGACGATGTCAACCTTTCCTTCAGTTCCCGAAAACTCCTTTCACACTTCTCATCCCAAAGGAATGGTTGATCTTTCCGAGTCAACTTCGTCAAAGGCAGTGCGATCTTCGAGAAACCTTCTATAAACCTTCTATAGTACCCAGCCAAGCCAAGAAAACTTCTCACCTCCGTGACTGACATTGGTTGCTCCCATTGCAAAACTGAACTCACTTTCGTCGGATCAACGGCTATCCCTTTGTCTGAAATCACATGCCCCAAGAACTTAACCTCCTTTAGCCAGAACTCACATTTTGTAAGTTTGGCGTACAATTGCTTCTCCTTTAGGATACTCAACACCATCCTCAAGTGTTCAGCATGCTCCTCCGGGTTCTTGGAATAGATAAGGATATCATCTATGAACACAACCCCGAATGAATCTAAATAAGGTCTAAAGATTCGATTCATGTAGTCCATAAAGATAGCTGGTGCATTAGTCAATTCGAACGGCATCACGACATACTCATAATGCCCGTATCGGGATCGAAATGCAGTCTTAGAGATATCCTCTTCTCTTATCCTGATTTGATGGTACCCCGACCTCAAATCAATCTTGGAAAATACCGAAGCTCCACGAACTTGATCCATAAGGTCATCTATCCTCGGCAATGGATACTTGTTCTTGATGCTGACCTTATTCAGCTGTCGGTAGTCGATGCACATCCTCATACTACCATCTTTCTTCTTGACAAACAAAACCGAAGCACCCCAAGGTGACACACTTGGTCGAATCATCTGCTTCTGTAGTAGCTCCTCAATCTGCTTCTTCATTTCTGCCATTTCCGGTGGTGCCATTCTATAGGGAGCGATAGAAATGGGACCAGCTC
This sequence comes from Crotalaria pallida, assembly GCA_037953625.1. Taxonomy (NCBI): domain Eukaryota; kingdom Viridiplantae; phylum Streptophyta; class Magnoliopsida; order Fabales; family Fabaceae; genus Crotalaria; species Crotalaria pallida. The sequence continues at coordinate 36,296,762 of CM075653.1, forward strand.
CCGGAACTAGATCAATACCAAATTCAATCTCTCTTCTTGGTGGCAACCCAGGGATCTCATCAGCAAAAATTTTCGGAAAGTCTCTAACAATAGGGATCTCTTCCATCCTTGGACCATTCTCCTCCACCTCAGAGTTGAACAGGCACACGTAGCCGGAGGGTTTTGAATTTCTATAGGTCACTACTTTTCTATCACAATCAATGATTACTTGGTTTTGACTTAACCAGTCCATTCCCAAGATCACATCTAATTGTGCCAAGGGTAAGCATATCAAATCTACTTTAGAGGTTTGTCCTAACACTTCTATACAACAGTTAAGACATGCTCTAGAAACTACTAGTGGAGCATTAGTAGGGGTTTCTACTTTGAGAGTATAAGGCATTTCAGATATCATCAAGCCTAACCGGTTTACACATTCATACGAAACGAATGAATGCGTTGCACCAGAATCAAACAAAACATGACAAAACTGACCATTAAGCAAGTATTTACCTTGCACCAGATCAGAAGATCGGTTTGCTTCCACACCACTAAGGGTGAAAACCCTTCCTTGAGCCATAGGTCTTTCTGCAGTTCCTCTTGAGTTGGCTTTGGCCGGTTCCTTGCAGTCCCTTGCAAAATGTCCCGGCTTTCCACAGTTAAAGCAACCACTTGTCCCCCAACACACATGGCCATAGTGATTGCGCTTGCACTTATCGCAGAATGGAGCCTCGCTCCGATAATTCCTTCCATCCGAACTACCAGCTTTTCCTTTGCCTTTCCCTCGGCGATCATATGGACCTTTGCCTCTGTTATTGAAACCTTTACGCCTCTGGGGTCCATAGCTTTGATCGTCCTTCTTCTCTGAGACTTGCATCTCCTCAGCCTTGGTATCGTCTTCATACATCCTACACATGTCCACTAGTGCAGGAAAGCTTTGAATCCGCTGGTAGCTGAAAATCGACTTCAACTTTGGCCTCAAGCCTCCTTCAAACTTTATGCATTTGCTCCTCTCATCTGGATTGTTCTGATAGTATGGAGAGTATTTCATCAGCTCCTCAAACTTGGCTGCGTACTCACCCACACTCATATTTCCTTGCTTCAGCTGCAAGAATTCCACCTCCTTCTTCCTCCTTAGATCTTCAGGGAAATACTTTTGGAGAAACTTCTTCATGAATACTCCCCAACTTACCTCCCTTCCTTCATATTGCAGAAGCTGCATCGTGTGATTCCACCAATTCTCAGCTTCATCCTCTAACATGTAGGTTGCATACGCCACCTTTTGAGCATCAGAACACTCCAATGTTCTCAGAATCTTATCCATGGTGTGAATCCACTTATTGGCCTCTTCCGGTTTAAATCCTCCTTTGAACTTTGGTGGATTACAGCTCCTAAAATCAGCCAAAGTCTTCGCCTCAGCGTTACCCACATTACACTGATGAGGCGGGTTAACCGGTTGAGATGGTTGTTGAGATTGTCGTTGCATAGCCTTCAACACTGTGGTGATTCGTTCTAACATCGCGTTGGTGTGATTTTGGTTTCTAGTTTCCATATTAGACCTGCGCTATGGGCTTATGGTCACATATGTTGAACTACAGAAACTTCAATTACACCACCTATACTAGGGCTATATTTTAAACTCTTAAATCAACAATCAATTGTGTCTTGTACTCAAAAGAGACAAGATACAAACAAATCAAGGGTATCTAAAGCTCAACAAACAAAATGATAACATTCAAATAGTGTAAATGCCCTGGAGATACCTGCTTGATGTTGATGGCTACCTTTCTGAAACTACTTCCACTACTACAGGATCTGACTTTTGCTCTGATACCACTCAGTGTAACACCCTTCCGGATTACCCAAATATAATATAGTAATTAAGCTTTTATATTGGATAATATATGGACTTGTGAGGATTAAGAAAATATGGAGATAAAATTTTCTTTTAAAAGCGGGTGCACAAATCAACACTTGGAATTCTTGGAGAATAAACCCTAAGGTATTACCAAAACAGTTATATTGAATTCGGCGATTTCTGAAACCTTTTCGAAAGTTGGGTAGCATTCATATTTTGGAACCGTATTTTATATTATAGAAAATAACTGAAGCTACCCTTGCTTTATTTGATAAAACTGATACCATCGAATAGTTTTCACAGCCGAGCCCTCAAATAGATTAAATCAGAGTAAGCGGAATTATCGGACTATGCAATTACTGGTAAGATGAACATAGGTACATATATATATATATATATAATAAGAGTCATAAGTACATAGCCCCATATCAAAGCTTCCAAGATCCCAAAATACAAGTCCATAAATAGATCTATATAATAACATGACCAAATCCCTAGAGAACCCCAAAAGTATATCTACAACATATATACATAATCAAAATAAAACTCTAAGGGTGGTCACGTAGATCCGGCAGCATCAGATGTAGTAGTAGTGATAACAGCAGTCTCCAAGAAACATAAGTAGTAAGGTAGTAGCATCATCATCAACACAGCAGCAGCAGCAAGATCTCCTCCACAGCCTCCACACATCGGATCCCCTGATCCTCATCACATACCCTATGCACAAACCTAGGGATCATCGTCCCTCCAATCACTCCCAGTAGAATGCACGACAGGCTCGCTCCCACTCTCGTCCTCCACCGGGTCCTCCTCGATCTCATCCAAGGGAGAGTGTACCCTACCACTGGGTACCGGGTCAGGTGATGGTGAAACCCTGACTAGGCTCCTCGGATCAGAAGGGGGAGTCTCCTCGCGGACGACTCTCGAGGTAAAAGGGTGAGAGTGGGTAGGTCGAAAACGGAAACTGTGATAGGAGCGAGCTGGTCGCGTGGGAGGTGGTCCATGGTAAGTGTAAAACGGGGGTACATGCATAGTGTATATGATGGGAATCCTAAATCTACGAGGACGGAATCAGATCAACGGGTTCGGGTGGTAGAAGGTAACCTCTACCTCTCCCTCGAACACCACGCGATGGTCCTCATAGATCCATGTGCCACTAGGAAGTGGCCGGATCTCGATACAAGCAATGTAACGAGACATCACCTACAAGGGCATAGGGGTAAGCAATTCTATACACATAATCAACAGAGAATAAATTGTGCAATATGAGTATGTAAATATGCATCAATTAACAACAATCACATATAACACTTAGCAGTTAATTAATGCACTTAGGATGCTCACACTTATTTCATTTATCACAATTGATTTAAATGAGTGGCATGATGCATGACTTTAGCTCTCAAGCCTATCTCCATCATACTATGTCACTCTCTAACGTCCATCCCTGACAACCCAGCACTCAACAGTGCGTTGTATTCCTAGGTATACAACAATTCGTACATTCACCTAGAATGTACACGTCAAGCTTGGTATCCATGCCACCCGAGCATTTTCCGTCATCCAAACGGACCGTCATCCAAACGGTATAACCATATCGGCATCCACTAAGCCGACCACGTCAACGACGTGTCATCAAGCAAGCGTATTGGCACTCCCAGAGTCCCTCCACATGTTTACCAAAAACATGATATACGTCCTACCATCCAAACTCCAGAATGAATGCATTACTTTACTTAAAGGGAATTGATTGATGTTTTATCCTTTTATTAATACATTACGTGCCTCCCGAGCAACGTATCGTTATTCAAATGAAAATATCATAACGTCAATCAATTTCCTTTTAGTCCAGGATCACTTGGTTTATCGTCCTTTAAGTGTTACAAAATGACTTAGAATTGAAAATGGTATTTTTAAGTATCTGACTAAAAATACTCGAGTGTTTCCCATAATACCCGAGTAGTTTATCATTTTCCAGATTTTACTCGAGTAGTTCATGATTATACTCGAGTCGTTCATGTCTGTTTAGAGATTCAAGTTTTCAGATCTTCAAAAATATACTCGAGTAATTCATGAGATACTCGAGTAGTCCATTACCCAGAATACTCGAGTAGTTCACATATTACTCGAGTTGTTCATTAATTTTTACTCTTGTTGCATCTGAAATACTCGAGTGCTTAGCCTGGTTCTCAAGTTGGTGCGCCAATTTTCACACTGGTGCATCACGAAATACTCGAGTGTTAAGCCATATACTCGAGTGTTTGCAGATAGAACAGACTGAAACTTGGTTTTTACATACCATTTCAATTTCTAAACATTTTTAACCCAAACCAATGATCACAATAGTTCATATACCATATATTGAACATGTTACCATACTCATTTCATATCAAATAACCAATTTGACAGAGAATCAATAAATCATGCATAAAAACACATTTTAACAACTCAATACTTCAATTTACACAATAAGCACAATACTCGTGAAACAAAGTTCATTTAATCTTGCATGCATGATATAGAACTTGCTCAACACAGTTTTAGAGCAAAGCTTGATCTCCAAACCAAAGACCCTATTCAATCTAAGCGCTTAGAGCCTCTTGGTGGCTCTCTAACACAAATCATGGAATTTAATCTCTATCTAGTGAATATAATTACTTCCCCTTACCTCTCAAATGTGAATCAAACAAGAAATCCCCAAAGAAAAGCTCCACAACTCTCAGACCAACTTCAAGCACCACATGCAGAGCATTTTGAGTGCAACACCAAAGTGGAATTGGTTTACCCATGAAACAGAGAATAAAATTGGGGAAATTAGATTTTCTAGACTCTATGCAACATAATCTAACTAAGGAAACCGAATTTGAGATTCAAGGATTCGTGAGCTTACCAGAAATCAAACCCAAAGTAAGCTCCCAGAACTGATGACTGCAACTCAGCCTCAACTTCTCAGCTTCGATTCTAACAACACACTCACTCTCAGCTCACAATCTTTATGTCTATACAAAGCTCGTGATATGAGCTTTGTATTCTTGTATCACTCAAGCCTTAACACTCAGAATTGAAAGAGAATCGAAGAGGGCAAATTCGAAACCCTAGCTTTGTTAACAAGAGCAAGATTGAGAAAAATTCCTAACTTTACGGTGTTGATGGGTTTAAATAGAGATAGAGGGAGCTCATGCATGTCGACACGCCACCCATGGCGTTGGCAAGGAGACGATTTCGTGGCAGGAGAAGGGAATCGTTCATGGTGACTCATCAAATGCACTAACTCGTGCAATTTGACCCAGAATACTCGAGTTTTTCAGAAAATACTCGAGTATTTTTCCCAATTTTTGAAAAATAATTATTTTATTTAATTTCCCTCCAAAACCTTTCCTATAATTGCTTCTAGGTCCCAACCCAGGGACTAATATGCAAAATACTCATTTTAGGCATTTATTATATTTATTAAATAATTTCACACTCATATACCAACTATATGAACACATATTTTAATCAAGGATTAATATGGAAATAATTAATTATAATTAATTTATAATTAACATTTCATTAATCAGGGATTAAAATTTTGGGGTGTTACAGGAATACCGATCTACACCGCTAAAGTCTGTTTAGGGTGTAATGTAGAAATTCTGGGTCGTTCATCCTGGGTAGATTTGGTTTGTCTCCCTAAATTACAATTGGATGTGATCTTGGGAATGGATTGGTTGATGAAGAACCAAGTGATCATCAATTGTGAGGAAAAGACGATTCAATATAGGACCCTTGAGCCGGAGGGTTATATGTGTTTATTCTCGACCTCTGGAAAAGAAGAGTCGATGCCGATCGAAGAAATTCCAGTGGTGAGGGAATTTCCGGAAGTATTTCCTGAAGAGATACCAGGATTACCTCCGAAGCGAGAGATAGAGTTTGGGATCGACTTAGTCCCTGGAGCTAGTCCCATCTCTATTGCTCCTTATAGGATGGCACCACCAGAAATGGCAAAGATGAAGAAGCAAATCGAGGAGCTGTTGCAGAAACAAATGATCAGGCCAAGCGTTTTGCCTTGGGGAGCTCCATTATTGTTCGTAAAGAAGAAAGATGGAAGTATGAGGATGTGCGTGGATTATAGGCAACTGAATAAGGTCACTATTAAGAATAAGTATCCTTTGCCAAGGATTGATGACCTTATGGACCAAGTGAGGGGAGCTGCAGTATTCTCCAAGATTGATCTAGGATCGGGTTATCATCAGATCAGGATAAAGGAGGAGGATATACCCAAGACTGCATTTCGATCGCGATACGGTCATTATGAGTATGTTGTGATGCCGTTCGGATTGACAAATGCACCTGCTATTTTCATGGATTATATGAACCGGATCTTTAGACCATATTTGGATTTGTTTGTGGTGGTATTCATTGACGATATTTTGGTCTATTCTAAAAATCCGGAAGAGCATGAAGAGCATCTCAGGATTGTGTTAAAGGTCCTGAAGGAGAAGCAACTATATGCCAAACTTACGAAGTGTGAGTTTTGGTTGAATGAAGTGAAGTTTCTGGGGCATGTGATCTCTAAAGAAGGAATTGCGGTAGATCCAACGAAAGTAAGTTTAGTGCTAAGTTGGGAACAACCTAAGACGGTGACGGAGGTGAGAAGTTTCTTAGGGCTGGCTAGATACTATCGTCGATTCATAGAAGGATTTTCTAAGATTGCATTGCCTTTGACTAAGTTGACTCGGAAGGATCAACCGTTCGTATGGGACGATCGGTGCGAAGTTAGTTTCCGTGAGTTGAAGGAAAGGTTAACATCGTCTCCTGTGTTAATCTTACCCGATCCTCACAAGAGTTTTAAAGTTTATTGTGATGCATCTAAGCAAGGACTGGGTTGTGTATTGATGCAGGAAGGAAGGGTAGTGGCTTATGCATCGAGACAATTGAAGAATCATGAAGTGAATTACCCGACACACGATTTAGAATTGGCTGCGATCGTGTTTGCCTTAAAGATATGGAGACATCATCTCTATGGCACTACATTCCAAGTATTTAGTGACCATAAGAGTTTGAAATATCTGTTCGACCAGAAAGAGTTGAACATGAGGCAAAGGAGATGGATGGAGTTTTTGAAAGATTATGACTTTAAACTCCATTATCATCCGGGTAAAGCGAATGTGGTGGCAGATGCTTTGAGTCGGAAAGCAATCCACATAAGCGCGATGATGGTTAAAGAGGCAGTGCTGATTGAAGAATTCAGAGATTTGAGCTTGATGACACAAGTGGAACCATCAAGTATCATGTTGGGAACGTTGCAGATCACCAACGAGTTCTTGGAAAGAATTCGGGAGTTGCAACGAACAGATGAAGAATTGATGGAAAAGATGAGATTAGGTTCGGAAGGAAAGGAACCTGATTTCAAGTTTGGGCTGGATGGAATCCTTCGTTTCAGGACAAGGATTTGTGTACCAAAAGATCAAGAAGTTAGAAGAATGATTCTTGATGAAGCCCATAAGAGTCGGATGAGTATGCATCCTGGATCAACCAAAATGTATCAGGACTTGAAGAGGATATTTTGGTGGTCGGGATTGAAGAGAGATGTGGCAAAATATGTGGCGGCGTGCTTGATTTGCCAGAAAGCGAAGGTAGAACATCAGAAACCGGGAGGACAGTTGCAACCTCTGAGGATTCCCCAGTGGAAGTGGGATAGCATCTCAATGGATTTTGTGTCTGGTTTACCGAGGACAGCAGTGAATCATGATGCAATTTGGGTGGTTGTGGATAGGTTAACCAAGTCGGCGCATTTTATTCCGATAAATATGCACTATTCTTTGAACAAGCTTACCCAGATCTATATCAAGGAGGTAGTTTGTCTTCATGGAGTGCCTTCGAGCATTATGTCAGACCGAGACCCGAGATTTTCGTCGCAATTCTGGAGAAGTTTGCATGATGCTATGGGAACAAGGTTGAAATTGAGTTCTGTGTATCATCCACAGACGGATGGCCAGAAGGAGAGAACAATTCAATCCTTGGAAGACGTATTGCGAGCGTGTGCACTTGAAGAACAAGGAAGCTGGGATCAAGTGCTACCTCTTGCAGAGTTCACATACAACAATAGCTACCATGCGAGAATTGGAATGGCACCGTTCGAGGCGTTGTATGGAAGAAAGTGTCAAACCCCGCTATGTTGGTCCCAAGTGGGGGAGAACTTGATGGTTGGACCAGAAATGATACAACAAACATCTGAGAAGATCCAGATGGTTCAGGCAAAGATGAAAACGGCTCAGAGTCGGCAAAAGAGTTATGCGGATAAGAGGCGAAAACCATTAGAGTTTTCTGAGGGCGATCATGTGTTTCTTCGGGTAGTTCCGATGAAAGGAATTAGTAGAGCTTTGAGAACCCGAAAGCTTTCGCCTAAGTGTATAGGTCCATATCAAATTCTTAAGAGAGTTGGTCCGGTTGCTTATCAATTGGCTTTACCACCCTCTCTATCCAATTTGCATATCGTCTTTCACGTTTCGCAATTGAAAAAGTATGTTCATGATCCATCTGTTATTCTGAAACTCAAACCTGATGACCTAACTCTGAAAGAAAACCTGACCTTTGAGACCAGACCGGTTCGGATAGAAGATCGTGAAGTCAAGCGGCTCAGAGGAAAGGAAATACCTTTGGTCAAGGTGATTTGGGAGAATACTGACGTATCTGAAGCTACATGGGAATTAGAGGAGAAGATGCGTCAAAAGTATCCTGAATTGTTTTTGTAATCTAGAATTTCGGGGACGAAATTCCTTTTAAGTGGGGGAGTAGTGTAACACCCCTAATTTTCGTCTCCCGAATAATAGGAAATTAATAATAAAAAGTTTTATTATTAATTTATAGAATTTTCCAAGATTATGTTTTGTATTTAATTAGCCTAAAATATAAAAATAAGTTGAAATATTTTTTATATGGCAAATATATGCAAAATATAAGAATATTGCATTTTGGTCCCTGAATGAGGGCTTAAAAGTAATATTGAAAAGGTTCTTGGAGGGAAAGATTTAAAAATATTAATTTTTAAATTTTGAACTGAGCTAACCGGTTAGTAATGCCCTGTAACCAGTTAGACGATAAACCCAGAAACTGGTTTAGTGGATTTTGATGAGTAATCACTTGATTAACTCCGTAATCGCCATGATTGCTGCCTGAGATTAGTGGAAACACACGCGTCGCTCTGCATGCAAGTGTAATTTGCCTATAAATTGAGGGATTTCTGAAGATTGGGGGTTGATTCTTCTTGGTTTGGTGTTGAGAAGCGGAATTAGGGTTCTTAATTTGTGGGAGCAAATTCTCCTTCATCTCTGAGTTTTATTGAACGACTGATACACATTCACAAAGCTCACATCAAGGGCTTTGTGTTGACATAGAGTTTGTGAGCTGAGAGTCTTTGTGTGAGGAGAAATCACCATTTGAAGTTGAGGTTGGGAAAACTGAGCTCAGAATTTTCTGATTCGGGAAGCTGTATTGGAGCCTTGATTTTGATCAGCTCAGGTAACCTCTAGGTCTCAAATCTTTTTCATTCGTTAGTGCATGTTGCCTAGAACAATTTCTAATTGTTTTCCCCAATTTCTTTGGTCAATCTCTGTGTCAAATCCTCTGATCTTTGGACCCTATTGGTGAAATTCGTGGCTGAGAGCAGAACTGGGGTTTGTGTGAAATCTGGGGGTTTCCTTCAATTTCTGTGTTAGGTCTTCATCAACTTCAGTCTTAGAGGTATGGGAGAAGTCTTCACTATACTAGATTTAGACTAAATGTCAAATGAATTAGGATTTGAGTTGGCAAAACTCAAAAGGGCATTATGTGTTTTTAAGCACAAAGGCTTGGAGGCCAAAATCTTGGCTCAATTCTGTTTGAGCAAGTTTAGATTGATGCATGCAAAGTGTATGAAAGTTAAATTCTGGATCTGAATGATTAGAATGAGTTTTGTTGTGTTAAATTGTGTTTATGTGGATTTTTTATGCAATTTGATGCAAAGACTTGATGCATGCACTTTGAATATGATTTCTGTGATGAAACATATTGGTTTAAGGTATATGAACTTCATTGAATGATGGATTGTGGTTAGATTTGAGAATTAAAGGAAATGGTGTGTTAAAACCTTCAATTTGAAGGATAATCTAACCGGTTACTCGATTTTCGTAACCGGTTAGACACTGCAGAATTTTAAAGAAAATTTGTTTAATAAATCAGTCCTTAGGTGTTTGGGAGTTTTGCTCAAATCTATACTGTAAATCCATTATAAATAATCTGAACAAAAGGGTTATGATTCAGATTGGAAGTAAAGAGTTATACCTTAAATTCATAAAGTAATTTTCAAGAGAAAATTATGTAGGATTGGAAATAAATGTGATTTTAATTTTGAATGATGGAAACTGTAACACCCTCACAATTATTTAATTAAAATGAGTTTTATAAAAATATGGACTTGAAAATTTCTTTTTAATACTTAAATTTCCTTAAAAGGTTTTACGAAAATCCGGCAGAGTTTCCTCTGTTTTCCGGACTTCCCAAAATTTTTCTTCTAAAAGCCTGTCAGTCCAGAATTGTTTAAAAACGTAAACAACAATAGTTTAATAGTCATAACAAATCCTAACGCCCGATGGATACAGATTTCAGGGCAAGCTACTAATTCATAAATAATTTACAAAAAGTAATTATCCACTCCGAAATAAGTAAAATACATTCCACGTAGTCGAACTTGTAGTCCTGCTCGGCCAGCACTGGTGTATGCTCCACTTGTGTACCTGAAAAATATTAACCACACAGGGGAAGCATCACACAGAACTTAAAAGGGAGATTTCTAAGCAGATATATACAACACACCAAGACCTTTCAAGCCTATGCTATACTACTTAATTTATGCTCCTCTTCCTTTTTACCTCCTAACTGTTTCCCAATTCTTTTCCTTTCTAATTGTCTTCTTTTAGATAATCCCTAACCTCTAATTATTCTTGTTCCTCATTACTTTCGTTATTTTCCTTTTTATTCTCATTTTCCATTTGTATTTCCATTTTAAATTTCCTTTTTATTTCATTCTCATTACCCTTTATCCATTTTCCATTCAAATTCTTTTTAATCGACACGCCCTCACAGGCTGGCATCGATGCCGATACGCCTTCTCAGGCCCGCATCGGACTTCCATCTTTCCTTTCTAATCGACACGCCCTCACAGGCTCGCATCGATGCCGATATGCCTTCTCAGGCCCGCATCGGACTTCCATCTTTCCTTTCTAATCGACACGCCCTCACAGGCTCGCATCGATGCCGATACGCCTTCTCAAGCCCGCATCGGACTTTCATTTCTCCCTTTTAATCGACACGCCCTCACAGGCTCGCATCGATGCCGATACGCCTTCTCAGGCCCGCATCGGACTTTTATCTTTTACCTTTCTTTCTCTTACTTTTTCTTTCTCTTTTGCTTTTTCTTAGCCTTTTTTCTGGTTTGCTATATCATTCTCTTTTCTCTCGTTCCGTTACTTAGGAACTTATTAACACATTACTTAATTTCCCCTATTTCCAATGTTTCTCTTTACTAGTTTAATCTTACTTTTATTTAACTCTACCTAGCTTGGTCATATGCTTTATATTTTAACTCTCTCTTCCTTATTTTTCGTTTATTCCTTTCCTCTAATGGCTAATTACTCATTCACTCCATTTATTTCTATTAACCTTATTTTATCCTAATTTAGCTCTCAACTCATTCCTACACTTTCTTTATTTAATTCCGGCTCTCCATAGTTAATCTCTAATTTCTCCCTTTTCTTACTTACGCTACTCACTCGTTCTTATAATTCCGTTTATTTATCTCTTTACTCTCATTTGTTCATTTCTAAATTTATTTCCCTATTCACCATTTCTATTCTTTTGCCACACCCTACCGATCTAATTGATTAATTATTCTGTTACCTATCTTTTTATTCATCACTATTTGGTTCCTCTATTTACTCCATCTATCTTTCTTCACTATTAGCGGGTTACTCTAAGGTTCATTAACAATTAATATTTCCCCTGGTCCTAGCGATAGATATAACTACCCAGAAATACACCCCTTAAGGACTGGTAATGAAACCCCTTACCTCAATCGACGACAGTGAGGGGTAACCTTAATCTGACGCTTTACTCCCCGACTCACGCTTTAGCTCGGCTCCAACTGGATCCTAAGCTTCCCCAATCTTCGATTCCAAGCACGGTGGGGATAATCGATCTCGATCACGGTGACGGTGTTGCTCTTCGTTAGTGAGAACGATCGCGGCTGGATCAAGGCCAAAGCTTCAAGCTTCGAGGTTCCCGATACGAGCCCGGCACGGTCACGAGCCGATAACGGTGTCGGTGAGATCCGTGTAGAGAGAGAGCTCACGGTGAGAGAGAGGGAGTTCGGCAAAAGGGGAAGGAGAGGGCGAGTATGGGGTTTATGAAGGTGGTGACCGTGGAGGTGGCCGGTGTGGTGGCGGTGGTAGCCCTTGGTGGTGGCGGCCGTGAGTGGGGAGTGAGAAAGGGAGAGAGAAAAAAAAGAGAGACAAGGGAGGAGAGAGAGAGAGAGAAGATCTATGGAGGAGGGAGAGAGAGAGACCGAGGTGGATGGCGGTATTGGGCGGCGGTCGGAGTAAGGAGGAGGAGGAAGATCGGAGGGAGAGAGAAAGAGGGATTGGAATGGGGGTTTCGACCTCCAAAACGCGTTTTTAAAGTTGCAGACCGCAAAATACTCGAGTGTTTCTATAAACACTCGAGTGTTTTTTTCAATACTCGAGTATTTTTACCCAAAATACTCGAGTATTTCACAAAAATACTCGAGTAAAATGATCAGATACTGCTAGTTTGCTTTTCTATTTTTCTTCTATTTTCTTCCTAACTTCAAATAGCCATAACTTCTTCGTTCACCGTCGGATCTTGCTCAAATTTGACGAGCAACTTCCTAAAAATCATACCTTCATATCCAACGGTGGGAATTGTGTTTTGAGTCTTAAATCTTTTATTTTGAATTTCCTAATGTCGGGTGTTTATAACAACGAAAAATCAATTTTTAACACTCGTTTGGTCTTCTTTAAATTTGCTTTTCGATGCCAATGTTCCTTAACTCCTTCATGGCACTCGAAGAATTCCTAATTCATCATTTTAAATCCATTTTAGGATAATCCTTATTTCCAAATCTTATTGTTATTCTAATTATTATTAGAATTAAAATTCGGGATGTTACAGAAACTGTGATTTTGAGGCATAAAACAAGGTTTAAGTGGTGTATAGATTGGGTAGAGAATTCAAGAAAAAGGGTTTTTCTGAATTGCAATGGTGAACAGTTCAGGTCTGTAATTCTAACCGGTTAGCCTGAAACTGTAACCGGTTAGTACCTGAATCTGAAAAATAAAAAGTTAAGTTTTTGAATACCATTGGCTTTGTTTACCCAATCTAAGATAAAAGACATGTTTTGAGAAAATTCAAAGGAGAATTTTATCTCAAATATTATGCCTCAAATTTATCATTCAAAATGGAAATTGGAATATTTCTAAATCACATTAATTAACGCAAAGATAAAACCAACCCCAATATTTGTGCATCCATATAGATTGGAAGTCTGGTTGGTAGGAACGTTATCATATTCTGGGAATATGAGGAGGGTACTCCGGGAGTACCAAATTATAACCTACTTGATGACACATTATAGATATGTGGCCAGTGTCCGGGACCTGGTTTTTATGCGTTCTGGGAACGTATGCGTTCTGGGAACGTGGTGCACACTCCGGGAGTGATGCTTATTATCCAAGTATGGTTCGGCATTACGTTCTGGGAACGAATGTCGGTGTTCCGGGAACACAAGGGTGTAGTGGATGGAAATCCAAGATGGACATTAAGAGGCCTCAGTTGTGGATACAAAATCATACATCATGCCACTTGCATTATAAGAATTATAATGTTGAAAAATTGGTGTGCTCATATGTATTTGCATTATGATCTGTCCATGATATACTTGTGAGTGTAATTTTAGTCTTTATCAATTATGTATATGTGTATACTTACTCCCTGTGCCCTGTTTAGGTGATGGCCAGATACCTAGCCTGCATCGAGATACGCCCTATCCCTAGCGGTATATGGACGTATGAGGAGCACCGTGCCACTTTTGAGGGGGAGGTTGAGATCACTCTCTACCACCCTAACCCTCTGGTGCGTGTGCGACCTCGTCGATTTAGGATCCCATTAGTCTATACAATGCATGTTCCACCTTTTTACACATATAGAGGACCACCCCCGGCTCGACCTATGCGTCGTTTTCATAGTTTCCGTTTTAGAGCTGCCACTCGTTTCCATCCTTCTTCCCATAGAGTTGTCATCGAGGAGATTCCTTCTCCTTGTCCGACTGATTATGATAGGACTGCTTCTGCAGATCCTAGACCCAGTGGTGGGGTCTCTACACAGTCGGGCGAGGTCGAGGAGGACCCTGTGGAGGATGAGAGCGAGGAGGAGGTGCATGTTGAGCCGACTGTTTCTGCTAGAGGTGGACCCGCTGGTTCATAGGAGCCTGCATAACATAGGTGTTTTGGATCCTAGATCCTAGGGATAGAGCGGTGGAGGATCTGAGGAGCTGCTGAGGACACTGAAGACCTGCTCTGAGACTTCTATTTTGAGACCATGTGATATAGTGTATATATTTTGAGAGGTCTTAGAGTGAGGTTTTATTTCACACAGCTGGGTTGTATATGTTTTTATAAACTCTTGCTATCTCGACTGATGTTACTTGCTACTTACCGTACTGATGGGGTTTTATATTATGATTTGATATATATATATATATATATATATATATATGATGTCTTATTTTCCTCAGCAGAGCCCCATAAGTATTATTTTTACTTCCGCGAACTCTGATTTTAATTTACAAGGGATTCAGCGATAAGTTTATGTTTTTGGGTGTATTGAAAACCACTCGAGAGGCAAATGATATGTTTTAATAATAACTTCAAATAATGTTTTCTATAAATAAGGAAATGTTATCTCGAGAATCTTTTCGAAGCTAAGATATTATAACGCCGAATTCAAAACCTGGTTTATATTACAAAAGGTTTATGTACGAGCAAGTATAACTTTTAAAAATGAAAAATTTTCTAGTCCTAATTTTTGATAGCAAGTGGTAAACTATTTGGAAATATTAATTATTTTCAAGTTAAAAAGAGAGCGTCACATTGAAAACACCAAGTACTTTTCAAAACATGTCTACAATGTTTTAATTATAAAAAAAAAAATTGGCCGCATTTTTGGTAACTTCTAATACACAAAGTCAATTATTTTGGTTTACGAAAATCGGGCTGTTACAGAAATAAAGTGTTGATTTCTATGGATTTTTACAAACAAAATATTTTATAAAAGAAAAATAAATGATTTTGCTGAGGTGGAAAAATGATTTGTTTAAATTGTGTTTTTCTTAAAAGATGATTTTGTGAAAAATGAAACTTCTGGGTCTATTATCTTGAAAAATCCATAACTTTTTAATCGTAACTCGGAATTTTATGATCTTTATATGAAAACGATCGTTTTGAAACCTAGAATTTGAAAATGTAATTTTTAGAATTTTCTGGGCTGTTTTATAAAAATTGATTTTCAGATTATAAGAAAAACGAATTTTAAAGAAATTGTGTTTTGTGATGTGTTTTGACATGAATTCTATGTGATGTGTGTTTGATGTAATGTGTGTGAATCATGTGATGGTTATGAATGTGATTTCCTAAAATTAATTGCATTAGCATATGAATTAATAAATTAAAGTAAATATGACTAGAAAATAAAAGAATAATAATCATGTATGCATGTGTGAGACATGTGTGTGAATGTGAGAGTGCCACGGTTGTGTGTGTGTGTATGCATGTAGGTGTGGGTGTATGTGTCATATGTGTGTGTTTCTACGTGTGTGTGTGTGTGTAAGCTTAGTGAGTAAGCAATTAAGAACCAAACTAGAACCAAGCCAACTAAACTAGAAGGAAAACCCTAACTATTAGCTAACAACCCCTTAGACCTAGATGCCCCCTAGTAAGCTAGCCCATTCCCTTTTGTCCCCTTGACTTTGGCAACCTTAGCCATGCAAAATTTGGTAGAGACCAATTCGCCCTCCTCATTTGTGCATGAACCGAAATTCTTACAAGGGCAAAAGAGGGAGAACTCGTGGCTTATTTATGTATGAAGCCTTGGTTCATCTCATTTTACCCATTCTCATTTTCACTCTTCCAACCTCAAACACACTCTAAGAGCCATCCAAACTCTTAGAGAAACCTAGAAAGAAATAGAGAAAGAGAAAGAGGAAGGAGGCCGTAAGCCTTAGGAGGAAGAAGGAGGAAAAATCCAACCTTAAATCAAGCCATTTCCTTTGAAGATCTAAGTGCTAGGAACCTAAGGAGATCAACCCTTCTTGATAGGAGACTTGAAGAACAAGAGGAGAAATGTAATAGTTTAGTTTTCCCTTTTTAGTTGTAGATCTCTTTTATTTCCTCTTGCATGTTTATTTTCACGGTTTGTAAAGTGAATTTATGTGCTATTCTTTCTTGATCTTGGACTTTCATGGACTAAAATAATTTGTAATAAGTGTAACTCTATGTGTGTGATTCGGTTGTGATTTTCCTTGTTAGATCTAAATGTTTTTCTAACTCAAACTTAAGGATCTAAAGTTTTGTTTAAGTTTTTGTGAAACTTGACATAGATCCTTCTTGCATGTATGTTTTTCTTGTTCTAAACTATGATCTATGTATGCTTATGTGCTTACTTGACAAACCAATTTGTGATCTAAGTTTAATGAATGTTAAAGTAAAATTATTTGGCCTTGCATGTTGGATCCTTGATAAAACCGTGAGCTATATTGTTTTTAAGAAAAGATTTGATAAATAAATTTATGCTTGAACTTGATCTAAGATCTTTAGTATTGCATGCTAAATTTTCTTGTTTAAAATGGTGATCTATGATGTGTTTGTGTGATCCTTTCATGAACAAATACATGATTTAAATTTACTTGAAAATAAAGTTGAGATCTTGTACTTTACATGTTGAGTTCATGATGTTCTTGTTGATTTATGTGCAAGCACTTTATGATCCAAGTTTTTAAAGTATGCATGATAATTTTTAAGAAGAAAAAAAAAACATGTTTTTACTTTATGCATGTCACGGTTTTTGAAGAAGAAAATTTAAGAAACAAGTTTTAAAATAATTTTTGATGTATGAACTTGATTTAGCTAAGTATTTGATTTTTGTGTGTGATAAATTTTGTAAAAGGCCATTCGGCCATATTTAATAAAAATGGATTCCATGCTTTCTTTTATGTGAAGAGTTGATGCATGTGCATGTTAAGACTAGATCTAGTGATTTTAGGTGCATGCATGTTATGTTTAGGAGTTTAAAATGTAATGTTAATTTTTATTTAAGACTAGGTGATGAACTTGAGTTATTTGTGTATGTGATGTGCATAAATGATGTGGTGTGATGTTTGATTTAACTTTGTGACTTTTGTATGTTAAGAATTGAATCAAAATCTTGTTTTCCTTGCATGTTGGTATTCGTCCATGAAGGAAAGAAATAGGAAATTTTATTTGATCATTGTTTAAGTGCATATATAATAAAATTAATTTAATTTAAAGGCTTAGAATGTGCATGCATGAATTAATGGTATTTAAAAGAAAATATATGTGTGACTTTATAATGATTTGTGATTTAAATTTTTTGAATTTTCTTTTAATGCTCTCGGTTTCTAAGTCCTAAAAGGAAAATAAAATAATTTAATCTGTTGTGTGCTTCTCTGTGCGCATCAATCTTTGTGAAATTTCCTATATATGATTCGGTCACTGCATGCTAATATAGTAGGAAAATTATTCTCATGAAATGACCTTTATGAATGACTATGTGTTGTATGCATGATACTATGTGTGTGATGTATTATTTGTTTTGATCTTTTCGGTTTGTGTAACATCCCGTTATTTATAATACCTCTAGTAAAATAATTAAGTGATTTAATATGATGTTTTCAACATTTGCGTGTTTTAATAAAATTTTGATTTCATCATTATAATTGAAATATGTTTTCTAGTCAAAATAAGTATAAATTTGTTATAATATGTTTTTCAAAAAAATAAAAGAGTACTTTTATTTAGTTTAAATTAACATTTTGACAGGGAGCTCAAGTGGTAAGCCTTAGAGGCATTTTTTAAATAGTTTCTTCAGAAAAATATGTTTAACTTAATATTTTGAGCATCCCTATAAATTTTCATAGTGTTCGGAGGCTGTTTTATTTTTAGCTTCTGGACTGGTTTAATATATTACCGGTAACTTTATTATTTTCTAATTAGTTTTGAGTAATTAAAAATACAATATTGTTTTACTTAAATGTATTTTATGATTTGGATCGTCAAACATTTAATTATAATCCAAAATACATACACACATTGACCTACAAATGAGAACAAAACATAAAAATAATATTATATATATATATCCCTAATACTACCCAAGTGTCCCATCCCACGATTAAAAAAAAAAAAAGAAAGAAGGTGTGGTCATAAGGCCACCACGTGAAGGAAAGAAAAAAAAAGCAATTATAAAGGATGTGGCCACAAGGCCGTGGGATCAAAAGAAGGAAAATTAAGAAAAGAGGAGCATGCATGGGGGAGCGAAATAGAAACCGCGAGCGACAGAAGGTTTTCGTTTTTTTTATTTTTCCGGTCCAATAATTCAAGATCCAACCGTTCAATCTCAAATTCTTCTTAGGTATATAACCTCCTCAACTCCCTCTATCCATCGACCTAATTTATTTGACGATCCGTCAATATTTTTAGTATCCTATATTTTCAAATAAAGAGATGTTTTAGGAAAAAGTGATATATTTTTATTGTATAATTATATATATTTATTATTTTGACAAAAAATGAATTTATTTGATATATTTTTTAATGTTATAATTAGTTTTATCATATGTCCCTATTTAGATCCAACACGCTATTGACCTTAACCCTGGAGCAAGTCGCGGATGTAAACGTGACTCTGTCGTTTTTGCTAGGATTTCCAGGTAAGGGGAGTCACTTTTCCACACTTTGGGTTAGGGATAGTTAGAGTGTATAATAAATAGGATTTGAGTTTAATACTTAGACCGGGTTGTGGGTAGCAAAATGGTTTTGATTTAAAGTTGATTTAGGGGTGATTAATATGTTTACGGTTAATTTTATATTAATTAAATTGTTTATGTTAAACTCTCTTTTTATTAATACTAAAGTAGGAAGTGAAGAACCCTAGGGAGTTGACTTACATTCCATGTACTCTGAGACATACCTGAGTATGTCGACTGATTTGTGATGGTTGTTAAATTGATATGCTCACTAAGAGTTTTATATGTGATTAATTGAAATGTGATCCTATATGTGTTTAATTGATGGTGTATGTGTATAAACATTAAAAATGAAAATGTGATGTAAAAAGATATAATAAGCTGGAACTTGAAATGAATTTATATATAGATATAACTTGAGAATGTTGGTGTGTAAATAATGTTTGGAAATATGTGTGATTTTTGAAATGCTCGGTAAATTATGGTTTGATCTATAAATTAAAGGAATGATTATGTCTGTTAAAAGTGGTGAAAATGAATATTTGATATTACTTGCAATTCTCTGAGTATTTGATGAATGGTGTGAATGTGGTGCTTGACTTTTTGTGAATGAGTTCTGATCTGGAATAAAAAGGAATGCAATGTGGTTGATCCTTGGATGCCCCGGCACACTAGGTGCCCTGCTAGGTGGTGAATTGCCTGCTAGGGCCGAATTGCCTGTCAGGCGAATTGCCCATTAGGTCCTAAATTCCCGTTAGGCGTCGGTGCGCCAATGGATCAATACACTGCATAACCACCTGAAAAAGTTAATAAATTGTGGACTGGAATTGAGAAATGAATAATTAATGGAAAGGTAATTAATTGCGTTGTCCTAACGGGTGATGCCTAATGGGTGTGTCAGTCCTGACAGGTGTAAAGTCCCTAGTAGGTGCCGAATTGCCTAGCAGGTGCGCTAATTCCTAGTGGTGCAAAGATAAAAAGAAAAAGAGAATATGATTTGTATGTTGTCCTCTGACCATGAAGAGACATACAATGTATATGTGGTTTGTATGTTGTCCTCTGACCGTGAGGAGACATACAATGTATAAGTGGGTATGTTGGCCTCTGACCGTGAGGTGACATACAGTTTTATGAACCTGGAAAGAGAATGAATATGGAAATGTATTTGGATATTGAAAATATGTGATTATGATACATTTTATTAATCCATGGCTTGATTTACTTATTATCCTTGAGTTTTTGTTATATACCATTTTACTATCTTTTAATCCACTGTGTTGTGAAAAGGTCTCACCCTTATGTGGTTAACATTTTAGGTACTTGAGCAAGGAACTTGGAGATAAGAGTGCTCAGCGGATCAGTCGAAAGAAAGGAACTCAAGTGTATTTTATTATATTGTAATTGAAAGCCCCCAACGCTATTTGTGAACTCTGATTTATAAAAGAAAATTTAAAGTCCAATGTTTCATTTTTCAAACGTTTATTGTTTATTATTCATTATATTACGGGGTGTTACATTTATGGTATCAGAGCAGTTCTTTCCTTTCGACCTGAGGGAAAGTAATCTTGATCACGTTGCGACACTCTCATCTCAAGCTTCTTGACCAGAGGTGAGACCCATACAAGTGAAAACTTTTGAATAACAATTGGATTTGTATATGTTTGTTACTATGGTTGTGCATATTTGCAATGAACCGAATGGGTTTATGTTTGCATAGGGAACACCGACAATTGACAATGTAAAAGAAATCATTTATGGAAACCAAAGAGAATATAATTCTTTGGAAACTAAGCAGGATCCCTTAGTGATTCCAAGAATTGGATATTCTGAGTATGCACCCAATTGCAAACAGGAAACCTAATTGGTATGAACACGATTAGTCGAGAGTGTAATTGTTGAGTTTTTGGACTAATCGAAAGTTAAAGTATTATACAAAGGAAATCTAATTAAGCATTCGAACATGTAGTACAGGAATTCAACCGAATTGCGAGGACTACTACCACCGATTAAATGTAGTGTTGGAAATGGCCAATCCGACATTATATCTATTGGGAGGTGAAGTCACCGAAATTCAAGAGTTTGTGTACTATCGCGAAGTTGTAAACGATTTCTGATGTACGAAACCTTAATGCCAATTATATGACTCTCTTTGCTTCGTTGTGTTTAATTGTTTACTACTCGAATATGTGGGTTTGACAAGTAGTTTGGTATCAAAGTAGTTGGATGGAGATTTGAAATGGAACCATGTGGATTTTTATGAGTTAAAATCTCAATGCCAATCTAATCAAGGGATTAAATTCACATTGGTTAGATTAGTACCTGAGAGAGCAAAAAAAGAATGCTTAAAAATTAAACTAATAGTCAATTCCATTACTAATCTCGATTCGACTAACTGTGACACCAATTGTGAAATAAGCATTGAGTACTGACCAATTGAATTTGAATCGCTGAACCGCACCAATTTGATTTGCGAATATAAAAGGACTTTTGCCTAACTTGGGGAAGCGGTTCAGACTCAATCGAAAGGTTCTCACAATATGTTATACGCGGAATAGTTTAGCATTAAAGTAAGAGAACGAAAATTAGAAGTGGAATCAGGAGAATTAAAATAACTTCTTGCGCGATTCTAATCTAAACGAGTGATTTAGTTCGCATCGCTTAAATTAGAATCCACGAAGAACAATAACAACTTTTATATTAGATTAGTAGTTGACTCCACTACTAGTTTAGTTCCGATAACTTTAATACTAAACAAAAGATAAGTAGGGAGTCCTAGCAATTCCTATCGATTGAACTTAAACTTCCAAGTGACAACACTTGGATTTATACATGACAAGAGATTTTACTCAATCAGAACCAAGGGTTTAAATTCAATCGGGAGGTCTTTGCACAAGTTTTGGATTAGTTCCATAGTAGTATATGTGCATATCTATATGTATATACTTATTGAATTACTTGTATGTGTATGTATGCATATTACACTTGATGATATAGCTATAAATACCAGGTGTTGTACTAAATGATCGTGGTTCATTGCATATGTTTGTTTATTCATATGTCTTGCATTCATGTGTGCTTTTGCTTAACGCTACTAAGTTATTTTCTTATTTGTACATTAAGATGGTCACCCTATAGTATTAATATTTCTGGGTTGTTACTATATACGGTTGTTGCATTTGTGTGTTGGATATTTTTACAACCCAAATTATTAAACATTTTTGCAACATGATTCTAAACCATTTCTAAAACTAATTGTGTTGTAGTTCCCGTTCGATTTCAAAAGGCTTCCCGATATAAAAGGGAACTCCTATTTTCGGACTCAAAATTATTTTTGTATATTTGAAAGAATATATCTGCATATGTGCATATACCAAAAAGTTTATGTTATGATTGACATGAATTTAAACTTTCGAAAATGCTATCAAACGATAATCTGGACTAAGAACTTTTCAATTACCATCCCCATATTTAAAAGTCCCAAAATCCATTTCAATCACAACAGCGATTAAAAGTATTATTTTCAGGATTTGCTTTCAAAATAAAAACTTGACTATGTTGGTGTATGTATATAT
The DNA here is from genome assembly GCA_037953625.1 of Crotalaria pallida. Classification (NCBI taxonomy): domain Eukaryota; kingdom Viridiplantae; phylum Streptophyta; class Magnoliopsida; order Fabales; family Fabaceae; genus Crotalaria; species Crotalaria pallida. The sequence goes on from CM075653.1 coordinate 36,319,245, forward strand.
CAATATATGTACATGTATACATTTCATGTTTAACTTGGATGGTTTCAAATTTTGCAAGCGTTTTCAAATGACTTTCAAATTATGAGCTTTTGTGTTTTGTCCTAGGATTAGGAATCCTAGATAGTCCTTAGCGAGTATCTAGGATTATGGGTCTAGTTAGTAGCTGTGAAATCCTAGGATAGATAGAATTGTTAATTGTGCATAGTTGTGTCCGTCCGATTGACACATGTACTTGATGTTTGTGAGTGAATAACATCATGATTGTTTGTTTGATAATATGGATGTTCAGAATAAGTTTTAAAAGGGTGCACCGAACCACAATCATCCCAAATGGATTGTGAGGTTACACGACAAATTTTTAAGAAAGTAATAAAGGATGAAAGGATTTCTAAGTAATCGATCAGTGAATTAGCTCAATTACTTTAATCAAGTCACTCGTCGATTAAATAGGAACTCTCTATAAGCGACACCTCGTGATTCGGAATGATATTCAATTTTCAAACTTGGAGTAAAAGGAAATGTAATTGTTCCAATTTTTGAAGATGAACTAAACTGAATTTTCTAAGTTAAAACCATATTCCTTTTTCTCTAAGTCTGATAAATTTTGTACAAGTTTGCACTCCTTCATCTAGGTTCTTACGAAATTAGATGAAGGTAGTCCTTTATGGTGAAGTACACAAATGCGTGTCCAAATGCTTTTATTGTATGGGATCTTATTTATTAAATTTTAATCCTCATACGTAGAGATTGTTAAACCAAATATTTTGTCGTGTGTATGTGATTGCGATTAGGTGGTTGTTGGGAAATCGGGGTTTTTATTACATAAAGTGGAAAACTGAGTTTTGGGTTGGGGATACTTGATTGACTTAAACATTTTTATATACAAGCCCCTAAGGTTGAATGATTGTTCCATGTAAAATCTCAAGCCAATTGAAGCAAGTTAGTGTTTTTGAACAAATTTAATCTAACGTGCTCCGATCGATTCGATATTTTTACTCAACCTTTGGCTAAGTACAAGTGATGTCCCTTAATGTTTTGAGGCCATCCAGAGTTTAATTACTAATTTTCAAACAAATCTGATTTAGGTTTAGCCCCGACAATTACAATTCTTTGGCAAAATGGTCGTAGGGTTAAAACTGAACCTAATGAACTCTGAGTGACTTGAAAACTTATCATGATACTCTTGTGTAGGGACACTACATGGAAAATTTCAAAACATCAGGAAAATGAAGTGATGAAAATGTATTTTTATTACCCTCAGTAATCCTATTCCCCGAACCCTTTTCTTAAAACGATTTTCATATATGTGATGATTGTTAAGATTGTGTGGATAGATGAAGATTTACCCTAAGTTAGGCTAGATAGATAAGGAATAAGTTAGGAAGAGGTAGGGATTGAGTAATGCTTGTGTTTGAAGTATATGATGTTGTGAATTATTGTTGCATATGTTTGAATTGTGTATGATGCGTATGTGATTTATAACTGCCTAATTGATGAATGTGCTTGACTAGGATTTAGGAGTAGGGGATAGGTTGTATGTTTTGGGGTTAGGTTATAATCAAACCCTTGAGGGTATTAGTGTTTAGGGCCTAATAATACCCTTTCCAAACCTCTGATATAAAATTCCGGAGGAAACCCAGTTGATCTTAGAAACCATTTCCGACTTCCTTGGGAAGCAAAACCCGAATTTTGGGAGTCCTATTAGTGGGACTCTTGAAATGTTAGTCGTAAGTAGAGTAAACCTTAGAGAACCTGTTAGAGTCTTCGCGTCGAGACTAACCAAATCAAACCATAAATTCGTACTCTTCATTGAGTGCAAGAGCTTAGTGACGTACTAACGCAGAATGGTATGCCGTTTTTCAAGTGGGGGAGTAAAACCAAAGGAAGTGAGTATTGTAGTGGAAAACCCTTGTCCGGGATGGTTCTCCATTTAAGGATTTTGAACGGAATTTCGGGGACGAAATTCCAATAAGTGGGGGAGAATTGTAACATCCCGTTATTTATAATACCTCTAGTAAAATAATTAAGTGATTTAATATGATGTTTTCAAGATTTGCGTGTTTTAATAAAATTTTGATTTCATCATTATAATTGAAATTAGGGATGGGCACGGGTGCGGGCGGGCACGGGTAGTGCATACCCACTACCCTATCCGCGGGTATTTGCGAGTATTTATACGGGTAACGGGTATTTACGGGTACCCACGGGTTTTAAATTTTTATTATTTTTTCCTTTAATTTAATGATCCACATAATGATAAAAAAGCTCACGGGATCTTCAATTATACTACACGTCAGGCATACATGAACTTCCACGTAATAATAGGAGAAAAGTGGCCTCAAGTATCATAGTGCATCTCTGTAGCAAATAAATGTTTGAGATGATTGCTAAAATTACAGGGCATTTTATTATATATCTTTCTTCGTTCTAGAGTCATGATCTTATGATAATTAATTAACTCCCCACTTCCCATAATATATATATATAGCTGAACACTATGAAGATTTTAATTAGTATATAGATCAATAGATGTACCTCCAATTTTAATCACTACTAGTAAAATATTATTTATACTAATATATTTAATATTTAATAAAATATTTTTTTATTTATACGGGTACCCGCGGACGCGGGTACCATGATACCCATCCCCACCCATAAGGGAATAATGCGGGTACACGTCACGGGTATTTATGCAGGTACCCGCGGGCATGGGTATTTTGCCCATCCCTAATTGAAATATGTTTTCTAGTCAAAATAAGTATAAATTTGTTATAATATGTTTTTCAAAAAAATAAAAGAGTACTTTTATTTAGTTTAAATTAACATTTTGACAGGGAGCTCAAGTGGCAAGCCTTAGAGGCATTTTTTAAATAGTTTCTTCAGAAAAATATGTTTAACTTAATATTTTGAGCATCCCTATAAATTTTCATAGTGTTCGGAGACTGTTTTATTTTTAGCTTCTGGACTGGTTTAATATATTACCGGTAACTTTATTATTTTCTAATTAGTTTTGAGTAATTAAAAATACATTATTGTTTTACTTAAATGTATTTTATGATTTGGATTGTCAAACATTTAATTATAATCCAAAATACATACACACATTGACCCACAAATGAGAACAAAACATAAAAATAATATTATATATATATATATATATATATATATATATATATATATATATATCCCTAATACTACCCAAGTGTCCCATCCCACAATTAAAAAAAATAAAAAAGAAAGAAAGAAGGTGTGGCCATAAGGCCACCACGTGAAGGAAAAGAAAAAAAAAGCAATTATAAAGGATGTGGCCACAAGGCCGTGAGATCAAAAGAAGGAAAATTAAGAAAAGAGGAGCATGCACTGAGGGAGCGAAATAGAAACCGCGAGCGACAGAAGGTTTTCGTTTTTTTTATTTTTCCGGTCCAATAATTCAAGATCCAACCGTTCAATCTCAAATTCTTCTTAGGTATATAACCTCCTCAACTCCCTCTATCCATCTACCTAATTTATTTGACGATCCGTCAATATTTTTAGTATCCTATATTTTCAAATAAAGAGATGTTTTAGGGAAAAATGATATATTTTTATTGTATAATTATATATATTTATTATTTTGACAAAAAATGAATTTATTTGATATATTTTTTTAATGTTATAATTAGTTTTATCATATGTCCCTATTTAGATCCAACACGCCATTGACCTTGTCGCGGATGTAAACGTGACTCTGTCGTTTTTGCTAGGATTTCCAGGTAAGGGGAGTCACTTTTCCACACTTTGGGTTAGGGATAGTTAGAGTGTATAATAAATAGGATTTGAGTTTAATACTTAGACCGGGTTGTGGGTAGCAAAATGGTTTTGATTTAAAGTTGATTTAGGGGTGATTAATATGTTTACGGTTAATTTTATATTAATTAAATTGTTTATGTTAAACTCTCTTTTTATTAATACTAAAGTAGGAAGTGAAGAACCCTAGGGAGTTGACTTACATTCCATGTACTCTGAGACATACCTGAGTATGTCGACTGATTTGTGATGGTTGTTAAATTGATATGCTCACTAAGAGTTTTATATGTGATTAATTGAAATGTGATCCTATATGTGTTTAATTGATGGTGTATGTGTATAAACATTAAAAATGGAAATGTGATGTAAAAAGATATAATAAGCTGGAACTTGAAATGAATTTATATATAGATATAACTTGAGAATGTTGGTGTGTAAATAATGTTTGGAAATATGTGTGATTTGTGAAATGCTCGGTAAATTATGGTTTGATCTATAAATTAAAGGAATGATTATGTCTGTTAAAAGTGGTGAAAATGAATATTTGATATTACTTGCAATTCTCTGAGTATTTGATGAATGGTGTGAATGTGGTGCTTGACTTTTTGTGAATGAGTTCTGATCTGGAATAAAAAGGAATGCAATGTGGTTGATCCTTGGATGCCCCGGCACACTAGGTGCCCTGCTAGGTGGTGAATTGCCTGCTAGGGCCGAATTTCCTGTCAGGCGAATTGCCCATTAGGTCCTAAATTCCCGTTAGGCGTCGGTGCGCTAATGGATCAATACACTGCATAACCACCTGAAAAAGTTAATAAATTGTGGACTGGAATTGAGAAATGAATAATTAATGGAAAGGTAATTAATTGCGTTGTCCTAACGGGTGATGCCTAATGGGTGTCTCAGTCCTGACAGGTGTAAAGTCCCTAGTAGGTGCCGAATTGCCTAGCAGGTGCGCTAATTCCTAGTGGTGCAAAGATAAAAAGAAAAAGAGAATATGATTTGTATGTTGTCCTCTGACCGTGAAGAGACATACAATGTATATGTGGTTTGTATGTTGTCCTCTGACCGTGAGGAGACATACAATGTATAAGTGGGTATGTTGGCCTCTGACCGTGAGGTGACATACACTTTTATGAACCTGGAAAGAGAATGAATATGGAAATGTATTTGGATATTGAAGATATGTGATTATGATACATTTTGTTAATCCATGGCTTGATTTACTTATTATCCTTGAGTTTTTGTTATATACCATTTTACTATCTTTTAATCCACTGTGTTGTGAAAAGGTCTCATCCTTATGTGGTTAACATTTTAGGTACTTGAGCAAGGAGCTTGGAGATAAGAGTGCTCAGCGGATCAGTCGAAAGAAAGGAACTCAAGTGTATTTTATTATATTGTAATTGAAAGCCCCCAACGCTATTTGTGAACTCTGATTTATAAAAGAAAATTTAAAGTCCAATGTTTCATTTTTCAAACGTTTATTGTTTATTATTCATTATATTACGGGGTGTTACAGTTTACTAAGAATAAAATAAATAAGTTGAATTAATAATTAAAAAAGGAATTTTTATGTTTAATGTGGCTTGTTTATGTGAAGTTGTAAATGTTTTAATGATGTATTTTCTATATTTGAATTTCCAAAGGATTGAAAAATGTTTTACTGAAAATATGATTTAAAAACTTAAATTGATTTAAATTGATTTTGGAATTTTCTTAAGTTCTGAATTTTCTTAAGACAAATGAATTCTGTTTTAAAGAAATTAATTTAGAACTATTTCAAAGTCTTCTTGAAAACATTCTCTGGATTTGAAAGGTGAACCATGTGTTTTCAAAAAGGGAATGATTTCAAAGTGTTTTAAAACAAATTGAATGAATTCGTTAAAACGTTTCTAACGCACGGGGAAAAATGCTATAGTTCGGACAACCGACGGAAAGGAAACGAGACGGGATTAGCGATCGGAGAGCTCTCGGAGGCCTACGGTATTTGAGGTTAGAGAGGGGTTTCCCTTAAGACGCTGTGGTATTTAGGTAACTTATTAAGAGGTCCAATCATCTCAAAGGTAGGACTCCAATCTCATTTAGCGTAGTGGTGTATGTGATAGCAATTGTTTGATTGTTTGCTTGGCTATCCACCCGAACGGCTGAGATCGGTTTATTAAGTTTGATATTATGTTTTCTGGATGATTATGTTTGAGTCATTCAATTGTCTTATGATCTATTTATTGATTAAGTAATTATGTTGTGAATCGAGAAATATTGGTGTGCTGAATAATATGTGATGAGAATGAAATTGTAGAAGTAAGAAAGCGCAATTGAAAGAAAGATAGAAGAGTGATAATAAAAGTTGTGTAAAGAAGGAATAATGACGAGAAGCTCAAATGTGATGGCAAAGAGTTAAAGGGATGAGACTGAGAATGAGTTATGGAAGTGAGAAAGAGTTATGGAAGCGAGATGTGGTTTGGCTCTTGTTGTTTTTGGTTTTAGTCTGGGACTAGTGTTGAGTTGAGCTTGCTCCTCCATTAACGCGCAGCAAAAAAATGTGATTTCTTGTTTTTATTTTTGGAAAGAGCCTAGTGTTGAGTTGAGCTTGCTCCTCCATTAGCACTCATCCAGAAATATGGTTGTTGAAAACAGTTTTCGAAAAAGAGAATTTTGAAATGATTTGTGAAAAGAAATTTTTGGAAAAGGTTTTCGAAAAGTATTTTGAAGAGGTGGAATGAGATTTTCAAAGGGGTTTTATGAAACAATTTCTTTGAAAAAGTTTTGAGAAAAGATATATTTTTGGGAAAAGTTTTTGGAAACAATCTTTTGATAAAGTTCTTTGAAATGCTATTTTGAGAAAATCTTTTTATAACAATATTTTTGAGAAAGTCTTTTTGTAAGGACATTTTTGAGAAAATCTTTTTGAAACAATATTTCGAGAAAGTTTTGCGAAAGGATATTTTTGAGGAAATTTATGAAAGAATATTTTTGAAAGAGTTTTGTGAAGTGAAAGTTTTGTGAAATGATATTTTCGAAAAAGTTTTGCAAAGGATGTTTCTGAGAAAAATGAGGAAATGAACCTTGAGAAGGAGAGGAATTGTGTGATGAGTTGAGATGATGAAATGTGATGAGAAAGAGTGTGACATGAGATGCTGAAATGTATGTGATGGATTGGGGAACGGTTTGCGATTAGTGGTCGGGCTTCGTTGAAGGGATGCACCAAGGACGAGCCGACTATTAATATTACGCCGATAAATAAATCTTTAAATCCTTAAAACTTTAAAAGACTCTTAAAAGACATGAATAATGTGGTGAGGTATGAGTGTGTGTCGAAGTAGTGGAGAGGATGAAACGATAAGTATCTGCAGATACTTAGGACGAGATTGCATTAGGGGAGGACGATGACAGTGAAACGTCAAGAAGTCTAGAGTACTGTTCTAGGCAGAACGAACTCCATAAGTGGTGCACTAACGTGGTGGGGACTGGGTCTAATACCGTGGTAAGTTCTGCACTCGAGACTAGAACTGTACTGTCGCCCCCTAGATTGCAAATCGAGAACAGTGAGAGGGACTGGAACGGGGCATTTGTGATTGCCGCTGAGAGCGTGCACTGTTAATTATGATTATGATTTGAGGCAAGGCCTCCTGGTCTGGGACCATTTGTTGTGTGACAGCTGTCGTGCCCGCGTGGTAAAGGTCCTGTACTCCTGTTTGCTTCCGACTAGGTGTGGATGGATGACCGAGGAGATGTAGACGTGAGAGCCGTTTTTCCTCAATGATGGTTCCCCAAGTCATTGAGTGGATTGAGATGATAAGACTTAATAACTCAAAGATTCGAAAAAGAAAAGTACAGTTGTGGCATTGATTATTGAAGGAGATTTGGGAAGTGACGATAAGATGATGTTTGTGTAATGATTATGATGATTATGTTTGTTTATATGAGTTGTTTGTCATTTACTACTTTATCTTAATAATTGCCTATCGTAAATCCACATAGTCGACATTGCATGTTTTGGGTAGCTCACTCTCTCGTACCTCTGCTTTGTATTGGGAAAATTTTGTATGGTCCTTAGAAAGGAAAACACGGAGAGACTGCTAGCTCGTATGAGGAGGAAAAGAAAGCCCGAGAAGCGGCTATGGAAAGCATTGTTAGGGAGACTGACGAGGATGCCTCTACTCTTGACCCGAGGAGTGGACGTACCAAGAATCAGAGTAGCACAGCGGAAACGTTAGTGTCGATGACTAGCGGTTAGGTAATTTGCCTTTCAGAGTTTTGTATTTCCATTGCAGTTACTTAGAAATCCTGGCTCTAACATGCTGTTGTAACACCCCTAATTTTCGTCTCCCGAATAATAGGAAATTAATAATAAAAAGTTTTATTATTAATTTATAGAAATTTTTCAAGTTTATATTTTGTATTTAATTAGCCTTAAAAATAAAAATAAGTTGAAATATTTTTATAGGGCAAATAAATGCAAAATATAAGGATATTGCATTTTGGTCCCTAGATGAGGACTAAAAGGTAATATTAAAAAGGTTCTTGGAGGGAAAGATTTAAAAATATTAATTTTTAAATTTTGTACTAATCTAACCGGTTAGAAATGCCCTGTAACCCGTTAGACGATGAACCCAGAAACTGGGTTAGTGGATTTTGATGAGTAATCACTTGATTAATCCCAAATTCGCCACGATTACAGCCTTGGATTAGTGGAGAACCACGCGTCAACATGCATGCTATCTTGATTTGTCTATAAATTGAGGAAATTCTGAGGTGAAGGGGTTGATTTTCTGCATTTTGTGTTGAAGAAGGGCAGTTAGGGTTTCCAATTCATTCTGAGAAATTCGTCTTCGTCCTTGTGAGTTAGAGAGTGAAACACACATTTTTGAAAAGCTTGAATCAAGGGCTTTTCATTGATATACACCTTGTGAGCTGAGTGTTTGTGTGGGAGGAGGAATCGATCTTGGAAGCTAAGAGTTGGAGACTGAACTCTGTTTTCTGTTGATTCTGGAAGCTGAGTTCAAGTTGTGATTTTGGTAAGTATAGTTCACCATTAAGCCCCAAATCTGTTCCTATTCTTAGTGCATGTTACCTAGAGTAATTTCTAACTGTTTTCCCCAATTTCTTTGGCCAATTGCTATGTCAAACCTTCTGGTCTTTGGACCCTGTTGATGGAAATCGTGTGTGAAGGGCAGAACCTAGGATTGGTGGGAATCTGTGGATTTTGCTTCAAGTGCAGTGTTTATAGTCATCAAGATCAGCTTAGAGGTATGGGAGAAGTCTACCTTATACTAGATTTAGACTAAAATTCAAGTGATTTAGGATTTGAGTTAACAAAACTCAAAAAGGGCATTATGTGCAATATGGAACAAAGGCTTGGAGGCCAAAGTTTTTCCTCACTGTGGTTTTGAGCAACTTTATATTGATGCATGCAAAGTATATGGAGGCTGAATTCTGAATTTGAATGCCTATTATAAGTTTTGTTGTATTAAATTGTGTTTATGTGAATTTTCATGCAATTTGATATCATAAACTTGATGCATGCGATTTGAATGTGTTTCTGGGTATAAACATGTTTATCTTAAGGCATATGAACTCTGTGAATATTGAGATTTGGTTAGATTTGAGAAAAAAAGAAAATGAGTTGTTAAAACTCTTGTTTTAATGGACTGACTGCATAATCTAACCGGTTACTCGATATTCGTAACCGGTTAGACACTGCAGAATTTCAAAGAAAAATCAGTTCATTAATCAGTCCTGAAATTTTAGTGGTTTCTGCTCAAATCTATGCTTTAATCTCATTATACTTGATCTGAACATGAGTTGTTATAATGTCAAGGTTCAGATTTGAAAGATTAAAGTTAATGCCTTAAGTTAATGAAATAATTTCAAGAGGAAATTATGTTCATTGGGAAATGAAAAGTGATTTAGACCTTTTGAATGATAAAACTGTAATTTTTGAGGAATAAAACAATGTTTAACTTGTTTATGGATTGGGTAGTAAATTCAAGAAAGAGGTTTTTTCTGAATTTCAATGGTAAACAGTTCAGGTCTGTAATTCTAACCGGTTAGCCTGAGACTGTAACCGGTTAGTACCTGAATCTGAAAAATAAAAAGTTAAGTTTTTGAATACCATTGACTTTGTTTTACCTAATCTAAGTTTAAAGGCATGTTTTGAGAAAAATTCAAATGAGAATTTTATGCCAAAGATTATGCCTCAAATCAATCATTCAAAAAGGGAAATTGGAATATTTCTAAATCACATTAATTAATGTAAAGATAAAACCAACCCTGATATTTGTGCATCCATATAGACTGGAAGTCTGGTTGGTAGGAACGTTTATCATATTCTGGGAATATGAGGAGGGTACTCCGGGAGTACCAAATTATAACCTACTTGATGACATATTATAGATATGTGGCCAGTGTCCGGGACCTGGTTTTTTATGCGTTCTGGGAACGTATGCGTTCTAGGAACGTGGTGCACACTCCGGGAGTGATGCTTATTATCCAAGTATGGTTCGGCATTATGTTCTGGGAACAAATGTCGGTGTTCCGGGAACACAAGGGTGTATTGGATGGACGTCCAAGATGGACTTTTAGAGGCCTCAGTTGTGGATAGAAATTCATACATCATGCCACTTGCATTATAAGAGTTATAATATTGAAAATTGGTGTGCTCATATGTATTTGCATTATGATCTGTCCATGATATACTTGTGATTGTAATTTTAGTCTTTATCAATTATGTATATGTGTATACTTACTCCCTGTGCCCTATTTAGGTGATGGCCAGATACCTAGCTTGCATCGAGATACGCCCTATCCCTAGCGGTATATGGACGTATGAGGAGCACCGTGCCACTTTTGAGGGGGAGGTTGAGATTAGTCTACACTATGCATGTTCCATTTTTTTATACATATAGAGGACCACCCCCGGCTCGATCTATGCGTCGCTTTCATAGTTTTCATTTTAGAACTGCCACTCGTTCCCATCCTTCCTCCCATAGAGTTGTTACTGAGGAGACTCCTTCTCCTGGTCCGACTGACTTGGATAGGACTGCTTCTGCAGACCTTAGACCCAGTGGTGGAGTCTCTACACAGTCGGGCGAGGTCGAGGAGGACCCTGTGGAGGATGAGAGCGAGGAGGAGGTGCATGTTGAGCCGACTGTTTCTGCTAGAGGTGGACCCGCTGGTTCATAGGAGCCTGCATAGCGTAGATGTTTTGGATCCTAGATCCTAGGGATAGAGCTGTGGAGGATCTGAGGAGCTGCTGAGGACACGGATGACTTGCTCTGGGACTTCTATTTTGGATTTTGTTATATATATTGTATATATCTGAGAGGTCTTAGAGTGAGCTTTTATTTTATGCAGCTGGTCTATATATGTTTTCTCAAAACTTGCTATCTCGACTTTTTATCACTTGCTACTGACTGTACTGATGGGGTTATGTTATGACTATTATATATATATATATATGATGTTTTTCTTTACCTCAGCAGTGCCCCATAAGTATTATTTTTACTTCCGCGAACTCTGATTTCTATTGAGAAAGGATTTGGCGATAAGTTTATGCTCAACTCGAGAGGCAAATAGTATGTTTTAATATTAACTATGAAGAGTATTTTCTATAGTTAAGGAAATGTTATCTCGAGAGCCCTTTTTTCGAAACTAAGATATCATTAAGCCGAACTTTCAAAAATGGTTTATGTTCAAAAAGGGTTTATGAACGAGCAAGTACTGGTTCTAAAAAGGAAAAATTTTCTAGCCCAAATTTCGATAGTAAGTATTCAATTATTTGGAAATATTAATTATTTTCAAGTTAAAAAGAGAGCGTCACACCCTTTGGTGGTATCAAAGCATTGGTCCCGTCCCTCATGGCCCGAAGATGCAGCTAAGTATGGTATTCAATGTTGATTGAATATGTTTTGAGTAAGTTAGTAGCATTTATGTTTTAAAGACCTTTTTAGTAACCCCAAAGCCCATAGTGCAGGTCTTTCTATGGCAACCCGGAATAGAAATATTACTAATGAAATGTTAGAACGAATCACGACCGTGCTGGAAGGCATGCAACAGCAGCAGAGACAACAACCATCTCAAGGGCGAGCTGGTAACCCATCTGCTGGCAATATGGTGAATCAGGACGCTAAGACTCTGTCGGAGTTCAGAAAGTGCAACCCACCAAGATTCGAGGGAGGATATAAACCTGACGAGGCGAACAAGTGGTTGTATGAGATTAACAAGATTTTCCGAACTCTGGAGTGTTCTGATGAACAGAAGGTGACCTATGCAGTTTACATGCTTCACGGAGAAGCTGAAAACTGGTGGGATCACACTGTCCAATTGCTGAATTTTCAAAGGAGGGCAATCAACTGGGGAGTATTTATGGAGAAGTTTCTTAATAAATAATTTCCAGAAGATTTGCGGAGAAAGAAGGAAGTGGAATTCATGCAATTGAAACAGGGGGATATGAGTGTAGGAGAGTATGCTGCCAAGTTCGAGGAGCTGATGAAGTACTCTCCCTACTACTTAAATAACCCTGATGAAAGGAGTGTGTTAAGTTTGAAGGTGGACTAAGGCCGGAACTGAAGTCTATCTTCAGTTATCAAAGGATTCAGAGTTTCCCTGCACTAGTGGATATGTGCAGAATGTATGAAGATGATAAGAAGGCTGAGTTGATTGGAAGTCAGGTGAAGGGGGTTGGACAGAACTATGGACCACAGAGGAAGAAGAAGTTTGACCATCAGAATAATGGTCCATATTCTAAGAACAAGGGTAAGGGCAAGGCGGTGATGGATAACAAGAACAAGTCTCGCGATAATGCTCCTTATTGCAAGAAGTGTAGGCGTTATCATCATGGTCAGTTTTGCTGGTCCACAGGAGGATGTTTCAAGTGTGGAAAGCAAGGTCACTTTGCTCGTGAGTGCCAAGAATCTGCAAAGGGAGATGCAAAGGGATCTGCTGGCAAGCCTGTGGTGCAAGGAAGAGTATTTACCCTGAGTGGTAATGAAGCAACCTAAACCCCAAATCTCGTGCAAGGTAACTTTTTGCTTAATAACCAGCCTTGCAAAATCATGTTTGATTCTGGAACTACACATTCTTTTGTTTCTCCTGAATGTGTGAATAGGCTGAATCTTGTTGTTTCTGATTCACCCTGCTATCTTAGTATAGATACTCCTACGGGAATACCGATCTTCACCGCTAAAGTCTGTTTAGGGTGTAATGTCGAAATTCTGGGTCGTCTTTCTAAGGTAGATTTGGTTTGTCTTCCTAAGTTAAAATTGGATGTGATCTTGGGTATGGATTGGTTGATGAAGAACATAGTGATCATCAATTGTGAGGAAAAGACAATTCAATATAGGACTCTGGAACCGGAAGGTTATATGTGTTTATTCTCGACTTCTGGAGAAGAAGAGTCGATGCCGATCGAGGAGATTCCGGTGGTGAGGGAATTTCCGGAAGTATTTCCTGAAGAGATACCAGGATTACCTCCGAAGCGAGAGATAGAGTTTGGGATTGATTTAGTCCCTGGAGCTGGTCCCATCTCTATTGCTCCTTATAGGATGGCACCACCAGAAATGGTAGAAATGAAGAAGCAGATAGAGGAGTTGCTGCAAAAACAGATGATCAAGCCAAGCGTTTCGCCTTGGGGAGCTCCATTACTGTTTGTAAAGAAGAAAGATGGGAGTATGAGGATGTGTGTGGATTACAGGCAGTTGAATAAGGTCACTATTAAGAACAAGTATCCTTTGCCAAGGATTGATGACCTTATGGACCAGGTTAGGGGAGCTGCAGTATTCTCCAAGATTGATCTGAGATCGGGTTATCATCAGATCAGGATAAAGGAGGAGGATATACCCAAGACTGCATTTCGATCTCGATACGGTCATTATGAGTATGTTGTGATGCCGTTCGGGTTGACTAATGCGCCTGCTATTTTCATGGATTATATGAACCGGATCTTTAGACCATATTTGGATTTATTTGTGGTGGTATTCATTGATGATATTCTGGTCTATTCTAAAAATTCGGAAGAGCATGAAGAGCATCTCAGGATTGTGTTGAAAGTCCTGAAGGAGAAGCAATTATATGCCAAACTTACGAAGTGTGAGTTTTGGTTGAACGAAGTGAAGTTTTTGGGGCATGTAATCTCTAAAGAAGGAATTGCGGTGGATCCAGCAAAAGTAAGGTCAATGCTAAGTTGGGAACAGCCTAAGACCGTGACGGAGGTGAGAAGTTTCTTAGGGCTGGCTGGATACTATCGTCGGTTCATAGAAGGATTTTCTAAGATTGCACTGCCTTTGACTAAATTGACTCGGAAAGATCAACCGTTCGTGTGGGACGATCGGTGCGAAGTTAGTTTCCGTGAGTTGAAGGAAAGGTTAACATCGTCTCTTGTGTTAATCTTACCTGATCCTCACAAGAGTTTTGAAGTGTACTGTGATGCATCTAAGCAAGGACTGGGTTGTGTATTGATGCAAGAAGGAAGAGTAGTGGCTTATGCATCGCGACAATTAAAGAATCATGAAGTGAATTACCCGACACACGATTTAGAATTGGCTGCGATCGTGTTTGCCTTAAAGATATGGAGACATCATCTCTATGGCACTACATTCCAAGTATTTAGTGACCATAAGAGTTTGAAATATCTATTCGACCAGAAAGAGTTGAACAGGAGGCAAAGAAGATGGATGGAGTTTTTAAAAGATTATGACTTTAAACTCCACTATCATCCGGGTAAAGCAAATGTGGTTGCAGATGCTTTGAGTCGGAAAGCAATCCACATAAGTGCGATGATGGTTAAGGAAGCAGAGTTGATCGAGGAATTCAGAGACTTGAGCTTGTTGACACAAGTGGAGCCATCAAGTATCAAGTTGGGGATGTTGCAGATTACAAACGAGTTCTTGGAAAGAATTCGGGAGTTGCAACGAGCAGACGAAGAGTTGATGGAAAAGATGAAACTAGGTTCAGAGGGAAGGGAACCTGATTTCAAGATTGGACAGGATGGAATCCTTCGTTTTAGGACAAGGATTTGTATACCAAGAGATCAGGAAGTTAGAAGACTGATTCTCGACGAAGCCCATAAGAGTCGGATGAGTATGCATCCTGGATCAACCAAAATGTATCAAGACTTGAAAAAGATGTTTTGGTGGTCTGGATTGAAAAAGGATGTTGCGGAATACGTAGCGGCGTGTTTGATTTGTCAAAAAGCTATGGTAGAACATCAGAAACCGGGAGGACAATTGCAACCTTTGAGGATTCCCCAGTGGAAGTGGGATAGCATCTCAATGGATTTGGTGTCTGGTTTGCCAAGGACAGCAGCAAATCATGATGCAATTTGGGTAGTCGTAGATAGGTTAACCAAATCGACGCATTTTATTCCGATAAATATGCGTTATCCTTTGAACAAGCTTACTCAGATCTATATCAAGGAGGTAGTTCGTCTTCACGGAGTGCCTTCGAGTATTGTGTCGGACCGAGATCCCAGATTTTCGTCGCAATTCTGGAAAAGTTTGCATGAGGCTATGGGAACAAGATTGAAACTGAGTTCTGCGTATCATCCACATACGGATGGCCAGACGGAGAGAACGATTCAATCTTTGGAAGATGTGTTGAGAGCTTGTGCACTTGAAGAACAAGGAAGTTGGGATCAAGTGTTACCTCTTGCCGAATTCACGTACAACAACAGCTATTATGCGAGCATTGGAATGGTACCGTTCGAAGCGTTGTATGGAAGGAAGTGTCAAACCCCGCTATGTTGGTTCCAAGTGGGGGAGAACTTGATGGTTGGACCAGAAATGATACAACAGACATCTAAGAAGATTAAGATGGTCCAGGCAAAGATGAAAGCGGCTCAGAGTCGGCAAAAGAGTTATGCGGATAAGAGGAGAAAACCATTAGAGTTTTCCGAGGGCGATCATGTGTTCCTTCGGGTAGTTCCGATGAAAGGAATCAGTAGAGCCTTAGAACCCGAAAGCTGTCGCCTAAGTGTATAGGTCCATACCAAATTCTTAAAAGAGTTGGTCCTGTTGCTTACTAACTAGCTTTACCACCCTCTTTATCCAATTTGCACAACGTCTTTCACGTTTCGCAATTAAAGAAGTACGTGCATGATCCATCAGTTATTCTAAAACTCCAACCTGACGATCTAACTCTAAAGGAAAACCTGACCTTTGAGACCAGACCAGTTCAGATAGGAGATCGTGAAGTTAAGCAGCTCAGGGGAAAGGAGATACCTTTAGTAAAGGTCATATGGGAAAATGCTGACGTATCAGAAGCCACATGGGAATTAGAAGAGAAGATGCGTCAAGAGTATCCGGAGTTGTTTTTGTAAACTAGAATTTCGGGGACGAAATTCCTTTTAAGTGGGGGAGTAGTGTAACACCCCTAATTTTCGTCTCCCGAATAATGGGAAATTAATAATAAAAAGTTTTATTATTAATTTATAGAAATTTTTCAAGTTTATATTTTGTATTTAATTAGCCTTAAAAATAAAAATAAGTTGAAATATTTTTATAGGGCAAATAAATGCAAAATATAAGGATATTGCATTTTGGTCCCTGGATGAGGACTAAAAGGTAATATTAAAAAGGTTCTTGGAGGGAAAGATTTAAAAATATTAATTTTTAAATTTTGTACTAATCTAACCGGTTAGTAATGCCCTCTAACCGGTTAGACGATGAACCCAGAAACTGGGTTAGTGGATTTTGATGAGTAATCACTTGATTAATCCCAAATTCACCACGATTACAGCCTTGGATTAGTGGAGAACCACGCGTCAACATGCATGCTATCTTGATTTGTCTATAAATTGAGGATATTCTGAGGTGAAGGGGTTGATTTTCTGCATTTTGTGTTGAAGAAGGGCAGTTAGGGTTTCCAATTCGTTCTGAGAAATTCGTCTTCGTCCTTGTGAGTTAGAGAGTGAAACACACATTTCTGAAAAGCTTGAATCAAGGGCTTTTCATTGATATACACCTTGTGAGCTGAGTGTTTGTGTGGGAGGAGGAATCGATCTTGGAAGCTAAGAGTTGGAGACTGAACTCTGTTTTCTGTTGATTCTGGAAGCTGAGTTCAAGTTGTGATTTTGGTAAGTATAGTTCACCATTAAGCCCCAAATCTGTTCCTATTCTTAGTGCATGTTACCGAGAGTAATTTCTAACTGTTTTCCCCAATTTCTTTGGCCAATTGCTATGTCAAACCTTCTGGTCTTTGGACCCTGTTGATGGAAATCATGTGTGAAGGGCAGAACCTAGGATTGGTGGGAATCTGTGGATTTTGCTTCAAGTGCAGTGTTTATAGTCATCAAGATCAACTTAGAGGTATGGGAGAAGTCTACCTTATACTAGATTTAGACTAAAATTCAAGTGATTTAGGATTTGAGTTAACAAAACTCAAAAAGGGCATTATGTGCAATATGGCACAAAGGCTTGGAGGCCAAAGTTTTTGCTCACTGTGGTTTTGAGCAACTTTATATTGATGCATGCAAAGTATATGGAGGCTGAAATCTGAATTTGAATGCCAATTATAAGTTTTGTTGTATTAAATTGTGTTTATGTGAATTTTCATGCAATTTGATATCATAAACTTGATGCATGCAATTTGAATGTATTTCTGGGTATAAACATGTTTAACTTAAGGCATATGAACTCTGTGAATATTGAGATTTGGTTAGATTTGAGAAAAGAAGAAAATGAGTTGTTAAAACTCTTGTTTTAATGGACTGACTGCATAATCTAACCGGTTACTCGATATTCGTAACAGGTTAGACACTTCAGAATTTCAAAGAAAAATCAGTTCATTAATCAGTCCTGAAATTTTAGTGGTTTCTGCTCAAATCTATGCTTTAATCTCATTATATTTGATCTGAACATGAGTTGTTATAATGTCAAGGTTCAGATTTGAAAGATTAAAGTTAATGCCTTAAGTTAATGAAATAATTTCAAGAGGAAATTATGTTCATTGGGAAATGAAAAGTGATTTAGACCTTTTGAATGATAAAACTGTAATTTTTGAGGCATAAAACAATGTTTAACTTGTTTATGGATTGGGTAGTAAATTCAAGAAAGAGGGTTTTTCTGAATTTCAATGGTAAACAGTTCAGGTCTGTAATTCTAACCGGTTAGCCTGAGACTATAACCGGTTAGTACCTGAATCTGAAAAATAAAAAGTGAAGTTTTTGAATACCATTGACTTTGTTTTACCTAATCTAAGTTTAAAGGCATGTTTTGAGAAAAATTCAAATGAGAATTTTATGCCAAAGATTATGCCTCAAATCAATCATTCAAAAAGGGAAATTGGAATATTTCTAAATCACATTAATTAATGTAAAGATAAAACCAACCCTGATATTTGTGCATCCATATAGACTGGAAGTCTAGTTGGTAGGAACGTTTATCATATTGTGGGAATATGAGGAGGGTACTCCGGGAGTACCAAATTATAACCTACTTGATGACACATTATAGATATGTGGCCAGTGTCCGGGACCTGGTTTTTTATGCAATCTGGGAACGTATGCGTTCTGGGAACGTGGTGCACACTCCGGGAGTGATGCTTATGATCCAAGTATGGTTCGGCATTATGTTCTGGGAACAAATGTCGGTGTTCCGGGAACACAAGGGTGTATTGGATGGACGTCCAAGATGGACTTTTAGAGGCCTCAGTTGTGGATAGAAAATCATACATCATGCCACTTGCATTATAAGAGTTATAATGTTGAAAACTGGTGTGCTCATATGTATTTGCATTATGATCTGTCCATGATATACTTGTGATTGTAATTTTAGTCTTTATCAATTATGTATATGTGTATACTTACTCCCTGTGCCCTGTTTAGGTGATGGCCAGATACCTAGCTTGCATCGAGATACGCCCTATCCCTAGCGGTATATGGACGTATGAGGAGCATCGTGCCACTTTTGA
Organism: Crotalaria pallida; assembly: GCA_037953625.1. NCBI lineage: Eukaryota > Viridiplantae > Streptophyta > Magnoliopsida > Fabales > Fabaceae > Crotalaria > Crotalaria pallida. The sequence goes on from CM075653.1 coordinate 36,337,941, forward strand.
GGGGGAGGTTGAGATTACTCTCTACCACCCTAACCCTCTGGTGCGAGTGCGACCTCGTCAATTTAGGATTCCCTTAGTCTACACTATGCATGTTCCACTTTTTTATACATATAGAGGACCACCCCCGGCTCGATCTATGCGTCGCTTTCATAATTTTCGTTTTAGAACTGCCACTCATTCCCATCTTTCCTCCCATAGAGTTGTTACTGAGGAGACTCCTTCTCCTGGTCCGACCGACTTGGATAGGACTGCTTCTGCAGGCCTTAGACCCAGTGGTGGGGTCTCTACACAGTCGGGCGAGGTCGAGGAGGACCCTGTGAAGGATGAGAGCGAGGAGGAGGTGCATGTTGAGCCGACTGTTTCTGCTAGAGGTGGACCCGCTGGTTCATAGGAGCCTGCATAGCGTAGATGTTTTGGATCCTAGATCCTAGGGATAGAGCTGTGGAGGATCTGAGGAGCTGCTGAGGACACGGATGACTTGCTCTGGGACTTCTGTTTTGGATTTCTTTATATATATTGTATATATCTGAGAGGTCTTAGAGTGAGCTTTTATTTTATGCAGCTGGTCTGTATATGTTTCATCAAAACTTGCTATCTCGACTTTTTTTCACTTGCTACTTACTGTACTGATGGGGTTATGTTATGACTATTATATATATATATATATATATATGATGTTTTTCTTTACCTCAGTAGTTCCCCATAAGTATTATTTTTACTTCCGCGAACTCTGATTTCTATTGAGAAAGGATTCGGCGATAACTTTATGCTCAACTCGAGAGGCAAATAGTATGTTTTAATATTAACTATGAAGAGTATTTTCTATAGTTAAGGAAATGTTATCTCGAGAGCCTTTTTTTCGAAACTAAGATATCATTAAGCCGAACTTTCAAAAATGGTTTATGTTCAAAAAGGGTTTATGAACGAGCAAGTACTGGTTCTAAAAAGGAAAAATTTTCTAGCCCAAATTTCGATAGCAAGTATTCAATTATTTGGAAATATTAATTATTTTCAAGTTAAAAAGAGAGCGTCACAGCTGTAACCCCAACAAAGTTTATTTTAGTACTAATGTTTTGAAAGGACTAAACGGGCCGTGTTTTAAACAATGTTTTTAAAAACGAGTTTCAAAGTGCGGTGTCTTGTGACATCTCGGTTTGGAACTTGAAAAGGGTGTCATGCAAAGTGAGAACACGAGTTTTAGTTCGTAACCGTATTTTGAAAACCCAAGTGTTCTCATCTTGTATAAATCCCTTGTAAAAAAAAAAATTGGCCCAAATTTTCACTATAAACAGTTGTGATTTCAAGTTGCCAAATTGGGGTGTTACAGTTTTGGTATCAGAGCTGTGGTTGGATTTTAAGTAACATTGTGCATGGACTTACATACTCTGTGTTTACGATTAGTATTAGGATAACGATAGACGAGAATAGGAACGCTAGGAGTACGCGGATACTCCCCTGGACAGTGCCAGCCTTGTCTACAGCGGAATCAAGGAGCAGTGATCAGTGTCATCAGAGGATGTTGATGTGAGATCTGAATCTTCCATTGATGAACCTATCTTCTTTGGTTGAATTCCTCTTTGATACGAACCCCTTTTGTTTGCAATGACCCTTAATCCATAAGATTTGTCTTGTGACTAGAACACTTCTTTCCTTGATTGCAACTCTTCTTGTGAAAACCCCATGTGTGCCAAATTGTTTTGGTATAACATTTGAAAAACCTTTTCTGAAAAATCCTAAACCCTGTGTTTGAAAGGCCTTGATTGTTGATGAACCCAAAGCTTTCTTCTTTGATCTTTTGACCCAACATTTATCTTTTCCTAAACTTTTGATGAAAATTTTTGAACCCTGACACCTTACCCAGTCAAGTAGATAGTGTAGAACAAAGAGTTAGTGGTGAATTGTTATTAGGAAAAAGTTGCAAAGTCTAAAGAGAATGAGGATTAGTAAGTGTGGGTTGAAGGAAGCATGAGTTTCGGAGTACCCTCGGAGTCTTAGTGAAGTGATTAGGATTGAGGATTTTGATGCCGGATTGGTTAAATAAAGGTTTAGATGGTGATAAGATGAGGAAGAAATTAAGGTAATGATGAGGATTTAGAGTTATAAGTGTCTTGATTTGAGTTGGTAAATGGTTAGCTAGAGGTGAATAAGTGATGATATGGTTGACAGGATGGTAGAATTTGTGGATAGAATCCTTAAGTGTTGACCCAAGGTTAGGTAAAAATCTAAGATTTGATGTGGTAATAGGTAATAGGTCTTCGAGTTGAAGAATTTTATGGTTTAGTGTGTTTAAGTCATGTGATCAAGTGTTTGAAATAGGGAGTGAAATAGTAAGTGTTTCTTGAGGATTAGTGGTCGTTAGAGCAAAAGGAGGATAGATTGAAGCTAAGTGATGAGAAATTTTGTAAGAATTGATCAAAAAGTGGTAAAGGATAGGAGTGTTTAGAGGTTAAGTGTGTGATGATAAGTGTGGTGTTGGGAGATATGCGTCATTTAAGTTGGGGAGTAGTCGGAAACATGAGGTTTTGGAGAGTAGTTTGTCTAGGCTTGAACAACTCAATCTTAAAGTGTGACGGTGTCTTGACCCTAAATATACGTGACCCCATTACCTTGATACTGTTTTAATGCCTTTGAAACCCCCAGTTCTTGTTGCCAATGAAACCGTGTTGTTCTAACCCGCCCCGTTTGTCATTGAAAGCACCCCAAGGGATTACTTTTACAAGTAATCTATTTGATTTTTTCTTTGAGAGCGACGAATGGACGGTACATATTCGAAAATGCAACGATTGCTACGGTTGGAGCGGGAAAGAATTTCCTCAAGAAGCTATGCGTTCACGGATTAGTCAGACTCTGCGCAGCATTTCTCGAGGACGAGAAATCTTTAAGTTGGGGAGAATGTAACACCCCGCATTTTTCATGTACGTGCGTAAACGATTTTTAACGAAAGAAACCTTGAAATGATGATTTTTACAAAAAGTATTTTTCGTAAGAAGGAAATAAAGTGTTGATTTCTATGGATTTTTACAAACAAAATATTTTATAAAAGAAAAATAAATGATTTTGCTGAGGTGGAAAAATGATTTGTTTAAATTGTGTTTTTCTTAAAAGATGATTTTGTGAAAAATGAAACTTCTAGGTCTATTATCTTGAAAAATCCATAACTTTTTAACCGTAACTCGGAATTTTATGATCTTTATATGAAAACGATCGTTTTGAAACCTAGAATTTGAAAATGTAATTTTTAGAATTTTCTGGGCTGTTTTATAAAAATTTATTTTCAGATTATAAGAAAAACGAATTTTAAAGAAATTGTGTTTTGTGTTGTGTTTTAACATGAATTCTATGTGATGTGTGTTTGATGTAATGTGTGTGCATCATGTGATGGTTATGAATGTGATTTCCTAAAATTAATTGCATTAGCATATGAATTAATAAATTAAAGTAAATATGGCTAGAAAATAAAAGAATAATAATCATGTATGCATGTGTGAGACATGTGTGTGAATGTGAGAGTGCCACGGTTGTGTGTGTGTATGCATGTAGGTGTGGGTCTATGTGTCATATGTGTGTGTTTCTACGTGTGTCTGTGTGTGTGTGTGTGTAAGCTTAGTGAGTAAGCAATTAAGAACCAAACTAGAACCAAGCCAACTAAACTAGAAGGAAAACCCTAACTATTAGCTAACAACCCCTTAGACCTAGATGCCCCCTAGTAAGCTAGCCCATGCCCTTTTGTCCCCTTGACTTTGGCAACCTTAGCCATGCAAAATTTTGTAGAGACCAATTCGCCCTCCTCATTTGTGCATGAACCGAAATTCCTACAAGGGCAAAAGAGGGAGAACTCGTGGCTTATTTATGTATGAAGCCTTGGTTCATCTCATTTTACCCATTCTCATTTTCACTCTTCCAACCTCAAACACAATCTAAGAGCCATCCAAACTCTTAGAGAAACCTATAAAGAAATAGAGAAAGAGAAAGAGGAAGGAGGCTGTAAGCCTTAGGAGGAAGAAGGAGGAAAAATCCAACCTTAGATCAAGCCATTTCCTTTGAAGATCTAAGTGCTAGGAACCTAAGGAGATCAACCCTTCTTGATAGGAGACTTGAAGAACAAGAGAAAAAATGTAATAGTTTAGTTTTCCCTTTTTAGTTGTAGATCTCTTTTATTTCCTCTTGCATGTTTATTTTCACAGTTTGTAAAGTGAATTTATGTGCTATTCTTTCTTGATCTTGGACTTTCATGGACTAAAATAATTTGTAATAAGTGTAACTCTGTGTGTGATTCGGTTGTGATTTTCCTTGTTAGATCTAAATGTTTTTCTAACTCAAACTTAAGGATCTAAAGTTTTGTTTAAGTTTTTGTGAAACTTGACATAGATCCTTCTTGCATGTATGTTTTTCTTGTTCTAAACTATGATCTATATATGTTTATGTGCTTACTTGACAAACCAATTTGTGATCTAAGTTTAATGAATGTTAAAGTAAAATTATTTGGCCTTGCATGTTGGATCCTTGATAAAACCGTGAGCTATATTGTTTTTAAGAAAAGATTTGATAAATAAATTTATGCTTGAACTTGATCTAAGATCTTTAGTATTGCATGCTAAATTTTCTTGTTTAAAATGGTGATCTATGATGTGTTTGTGTGATCCTTTCATGAACAAATACATGATTTAAATTTACTTGAAAATAAAGTTGAGATCTTGTACTTTACATGTTGAGTTCATGATGTTCTTGTTGATTTATGTGCAAGCACTTTATGATCCAAGTTTTTAAAGTATGCATGATAATTTTTAAGAAGAAAAAAAAAACATGTTTTTACTTTATGCATGTCACGGTTTTTGAAGAAGAAAATTTAAGAAACAAGTTTTAAAATAATTTTTGATGTATGAACTTGATTTAGCTAAGTATTTGATTTTTGTGTGTGATAAATTTTGTAAAAGGCCATTCGGCCATATTTAATAAAAATGGATTACGTGCTTTCTTTTATGTGAAGAGTTGATGCATGTGCATGTTAAGACTAGATCTAGTGATTTTAGGTGCATGCATGTTATGTTTAGGAGTTTAAAATGTAATCTTAATTTTTATTTAAGACTAGATGATGAACTTGAGTTATTTGTGTATGTGATGTGCATAAATGATGTGGTGTGATGTTTGATTTAACTTTGTGACTTTTGTATGTTAAGAATTGAATCAAAAATTGTCGTGTCCTTAACCAAGATCAACCTTAAAGCTATGGAAGAGCCTTGAAGAATGATCTCAGTCAAGATATTAACGTAGGACTCTTTAGGATTTCTGAATATCCAGTTGGGATAATCAGGTTCTCCCTAGTCAACAATGTGTGTGCTAGTGTCAACTTAGGGATGAGAAGACATACCTTTGCCCCTATAGCATGGTGGTTCTTATAGGGGATTACCTGTGTACTGTGGGCCGTCTTGATAAGGCTTCTAAAGAGGAAGAATTCAACTAGGATTTGTATAGGATGTGATAAGATAATATCCATAAGTCCTGTAAATGATAAACTCTATCCAATGCTGTTTTATCTAACCAAGAGTCATGGGAATCTAGGAGTAGTTACGGTTAGATGAGGCTGTAAACGTTAAGGATCAGATTGAGAGTCCTGTGCTCGGTGGTAACCTCATCAGTACGTAACCTACACGTATCAACCCAGTTTGCTCGGTGTAAGTGTGTAACACCCCGCAAATTCCTCGTATTAGTTTAAAATACTAAAGAGATTCATTTTGATAAAAGTGTTTTGAAAGGAATAATTTTCTTAAATAAATTTCTTCAGTCACGTTTTCAAAATGGTAAATGATTTTAAAGAATGATCTTTCGTGGGATTAACTTATGGATTTTTTTAAGTTGAGTTTTGGAAATAATGATGTGTTTAAGATTCTTTTAGTAAAATGGTGAAATTTTCAACGAGAAACTATTTTATGAAGCTGTGCTTTGTTTCCTACAATTATATGCTCGATATTTTGGGCGTCATTATAATTTTGATGCATGAATAAGTTGTTTTCTATGTGGATATGCATGTATGTGTATGTACGGATTGTTATGAATGTGTGTGTGTGAAAATGATATGTGTATGCATGTGAGTGCGATACGTGTAAGAGTATATATGTATATGTGTGTGTGTACCGTGTATGTATGTGGGTAGGAGGAAACCTAGAATTTCCTAAGTAATGACCAAGTAACCAAAATCCTAAGTAAACCCTAATTGATGCCCTAATCGTTGATTAAACCCTAATCGAGCTCTTAATCCTTGATTAAGAACTTAATTACCCTCTTAAACCCTGAACCCTTTTGGTTAGCAAGCTAATCTAGAATTAGTCCTCACTAAACCCATGCTAAATATGGATTAAGTTTTTGATTAGTGCCTTAATTCTTGATTAAGCCTTAATCACTAAGGATTAGTGGACTAAATCTAGATTAATTATCCTAATCCTACCCTAATCACGATTAGTAACCTAATTAGTGCCTTAAACCTAATTAGCTAATCTAAATCACCCTAAACCCCATATGGCCGAATGCCTTGATGCATGGCTTGGCCACCAAGCTCATTCCCTTGAGCAACAAGTGGCATGCTTTTAGTCAACACTATGACATCACTTTGATGACCTATGCATGACTTAAAGGGAGAAAAGTGAGAAAAGGAAAGGAAGAGGAAGGAGCCGTGGAGGAGGGACCAAGACCAAGGAAATTGCAAATAAACCCTCCATGCAAACCCTTCTTGGCAAATAGGAAAAGTAGAACTAAAAGAAAAAGGGACCAAACCGTGAGAAGGAGAGAGAGAACTCATTTGCACCTTTTCATTCTTCATTCTTATTCCTTTACCATTTCTTCTCTCAACACCAACAGATACACCAACAACAAACCAAAACCGTGAGGGAGTGAATAAACTTCTCTTCATTCCTTCATCAAACACAAACTTTCATTCATTTCTTTCCTAAGACCAAATACACACTTGGTTGAGAGCAACATCAAGCTCTCAACCTTAGAAAGAAGAAGAAGAGGAACCGTGAGTAGGAGGAGGAAGAAGGAGAGGAGATCCACCCTAAACCTAGGAGTTTCTTGAAGATCAAGTACTTAGAAGACCTTTCTTCTTGGTATAGCCGAATACCTTAGAGGAATTAGGACTAGTTTTATTTTGTGATCTTGTAAATTTTCTTTTCTTCTTTTGCATGTTCATTTTGTGTTTTGAAAGATGACTCTATATGTTGATCTTCCTTAACTATGGACTTTTAAGGACTTGAATTAATTTGTAATATGTGATGCTTTTGCTTCGATCTTGATCTTTAAGACCTAAATAAATTTGTAATGAACTAAATGAGGGACTCTATGGTTCGGTTGGTATTATTCAGGATAGATCTCGATGTTCTTATTTTGTATCTAAAGCTTAGTTTATGATCTTTGTGAATTTTAAGAAGATTCTCCAGGCATGTGTGATTTTGGTGTCTAAAACCGTGAACCAAAAGGTGTTTATGTGTTTATTTGGTAAATCTATGTTCGATCTAAACTCATTCTTAAATTTTTGATCTTGCATGTTGTTTGGTGATGATTTGTATGGTCTTGAACTCTTGCATGTCTTGATTTTTTTTGTTTAATCTTGGGAAGAGCTTTAATTCGTGTCTTGATTCTTGGTTTTGTTTTGATCTTGAGCTTTATAAATGATTTTTGAACCAAAGCCTTCTTATTTTCCAATATGTGTCTCGGTCTTAACCCCTTTTCTTTTAAAATGATTTTTGTCTTTGATTTGTGTTCTTATGTGTAATTTCATAAATTGATTTTTACGATCTAGACGCATGCATGTTGATGTTGAGTTTTAAAAAGTTATTTTCTTTGAAAAAGTCATTTTTATGATTCTTTAAAAAGTAAATTTGAAAATGTTTGTGTTGTTCTATGATTGTTGCATGATTTACTAGGAGGGCTTAAATACCTAATTCTTGCATGAAAAAGACCATGTTTTCTTGAATGCATGCCTCGGTTTCTAGAAGAAAATTAGGGAGACAAGTTTTAAATTAGTTTTGGGTATGAACATGATTCAAATTGAGTTTTGATTGTGTGCATGTTGCATTCGGTCTTGAATCATGTTTTTATTTTATGAAGCCTTGATATATGTTCTATGCCTTTGCATGATTTTGATTTGATATAATTTAAAGAAAACAAATTAAAGTTTGATTATTTTTCATGCTTGGGCTCACGGTTTGGGTAAAAAGAAGGAGTACATAATTGCATGAGTTTGGGTGTGTTATGATGAGTAAACCTTGTTGGGTGTGTGAAGTGTTTCGGTCTATGCATGTTAATTAGGTTAGAATCCTTTTCCATGAGGTAAAATAGAAACAATGCATGTATTTTGTGAAATAATGTTAAGCCAAATTGGTTTGAGAAATAGTTTTATGTTTAAGATGATTCATGAGTGTATATTCGGTTTGTGAGTTTGGATGTGCCTAAGTGTTTTTGTTTTATAAAATGAAATGTTTCTGAAATCAATTATGTGTGGAATAATTAAACTAGATGTTTGATTTTGGACATGCTTAATTAAGAATGAATGTTTGTTAAGTGTCTATGTGATTTGAATAATCATAATATGTTATTGATCGTACATGTATAATCGGTTTTTAATTTATGTAGTTTGACTTGTTTGAGTTTTGAGGTTGTGTTTATGATTTTCCAAAAACATGATTTAAAAAAAATTAATAATATATAATATTGAACTAGAGAGTATTCGAAGTAAAAGAGTTTTTACAATGTTTTCGGGTTTTATTGAACTGATTTTTGAGAAGCGATTCCTTGCTGTCCAAGACGGACCAGCAACCCAATCATTTGGTTTAAATTGTTTTATTTGAAGTTTTCAAAATGGTTTTTAAGCACTTAAAGAACTAGGAAACGTTTGAGTCATTTTAAGAAAACAACAATGTTTTAAGTCTCCCGACAAGAAACGAGGAATGTTTTGAACCCAAGAAAGATTTTCTTAATACAAATTAGTAATGTGAGCATATTTTATTTAGTACGAGGAATTTGAAAGGCAAAGGATTGGGGGCAGTCCGCAGCACAGAGGATCCGAGGTGACGGTGCACAATAAATAGCTGGACCTCATGTGAGAGAGAAGCTATCCTAAGACACTGTGGTGTTTAGGTGATTTATTAGGACGTCCCGCATCATCTCAAAGATCGGGACTAAGTGGTCGGAGTCAGTAGTATAAGTGGCAATTGTTTGATTGTGTGGCCACTTATATGAATGTGACAAAGACCACACTGTTGTTGTGTGATGCTTGTGTGATTGATAGTATGTCTATGTTATTGATTTGATTATGCTGAATGGTATTTATTGCTATTGATTAAATGAGTAACACGTTGATGGACGTCTGTTACGTCCTGAATAAGAAATGAAAATGAAAAGAATAAGTTAAGAAAGTATCGAGAATAAAAGTAAAGCACAATAAGAAAGGAAAGAGTTGAGGTTGGGAAGGAATGAAATGATGATGTTAGGAACGAGCCAGAGCTGGGAGAAGAGATGTGGAAAGAGATGTGAAGTGTGATGCCTTGCTCACGTTTTGGGAAGAAGCTTAGTGTTGAGTTGAGCTTGCTCCTCCATTAACACTCACCCAAAACGTGATATTTGAAAAGCAGTTTTGAAAAGGGTTTGAGAAAAGATTTTCGAAAGGAATTTTGTGAAAGCTGTGAAACAGTGTTTTGGGAAAATTTGGCGAAACGAAATAGAAACATGAGACTGCGAAAAGGTTGAGAAATGAGATTAGAGTTATTGATACGATCCCAACTCTGTGCTATGTGAGATTTGATGAGTGAAAGTTGGTACCAAGCTAGTGGTCGGGACTCATTGAAGGGTTGCACGAAGGATGGGCCGACCTTAGGATAATTAAAAAGATAAAACACTTAAAAGACATACGCGGTGAGGTATGAGAGTGCAAAGTAGTGGAGAGGAAGAAACGATAGGTATTTGCGGATACTTAGGACGAGATTGCATTAGGGGAGGACGATGATGGTGAAACGTCAAGTAGTCTAGAGTATGTTTCTGGGCAGAACGAACTCCATAAGTGGCGCACTAACGTGGTGGGGACTGGGTCTAATGTCGTGGTAAGTTCTGCGGGCCCAATAGAAACATACTATCGCCCCCTAGATTGCAAATCGAGAACAGTGAGAGGGACTGGAGTGGGGCATTTTGTTTGCCACTGCGAGGCAGTGAGCCATGTATATTATAAATTGATTGAGGCAGAGTCCTCCTGGTCTGGGACCATTTGTGTTGTGACAGCTGTCGTGCCCGCACGGTAAAGGTCCTGTACTCCTGTTTGCTTCCGACTAAGCTGGATGGATGACCGAGGAGATGTAGACGTGTGAGACGATGGTAACAAAGAGAGTACTTCGATGATATTATGACTTCTCCCCCAATCATCGAAGGTTATGATTCGATAAGACATGACGATGAGAATGGAAAAGAGAGTGAGGAAATAGTTGAGAAAGAAAGGATACTCATGAGAAGTAACATTGAGTCTGGAAAGATAATAAAGGACCATAATACTATTGATAATATGCTTGATTGTTGTGTATATGTTTGTTTTATTGTATGCTTGTGTGGTTCTGGTATGTCGCCTATCGTAATTCCACACCGTCGACGATGCGTCGTTCGGATTGCTTACTCTCTCCTGCTCGTTGTTCCATTGGTGTTGCTGATGTCGCAACGGGCAGACGGAGCATCACGTGGAGTTCATCACTCTAGACACGTTGGAGCTGGGCTTGGCAAGGTGATTCCACCTTCGGGGATGAAGGAACGATGCAAAGAGAAAGGAAGCCTCATCCAGTCGTCTTCATCAGAGTAACGCAGCGGAAGCGATAGTAGTTTAAGCTACGATTTATGTTTTGAGTCAAGGATTACTGTAATGTCCTCAATTTAATTTCCAGTTAATTTATTTAATTAATTGTTATCAAAATATATTAGAGTTAATTAAGAAAAATTAAGATAATTAATCCAACGAGTATGTGAGGTGTTAGAAAGGAGTTAGAAAGGGGAGAATCGAAATCGGAATTGAATCGGGTTAAAAAGTGCAATTTTAACTAAGTTAAATCACCTTTCCAACAATCCTAGTTTGGAAAATTTTAATTAAATAATTACAACTCCAATCAATATTTCCACCGTTGGATATGGAGTATGGATTTTTAGGAACCTTGCTTTAAAATTTGAGCAAGATCCGACGGTTAACGAAGAAGTTATGGTGATTTGAAAACACGATGAAAATAGAAGAAAAATAGAAAAGGCAATTAGCAGTGGTTAATCGAGTATTAATCGATTAACTGCCATTTTAATCGAGTATTAATCGATTAAGTCGAGTTTTTCAGCCCAGAAAACAGCGTTTTGGCCTTCTTCTTCACACATTCTTCCATGGCTTTCTCTCTCTACTAGGGGCCGAACTTCTCTCCCTTCTCTCCATGATTTCACCTTCAAATCATCACTTAAACCCATGAATAATCACTAAAAATCAATCCCCATCACCCACAAACCTTTAATCTTCTATCAATCTCTCAAGATCAAGGATTGGAAGCTCTCTCTCTCCCTCTCTCCACGTTTTTCTCTCTCATCCAGCAAGAGGGTTTTAGCTCAAATTGGTATTTTCTATCTTTAATCTTCAAAATCAAGGTAAGGGGGTTGATTCATGGGCTTGGGAGTTGAAGTTTGGGTGTGTATAATTATGATTAAGTTTAGGGTTAGATAATATGATTTTCTCTCTTTAATATATATGTTATTGTTCATGAAATTGCTTGACCCTATTTGCTACATGAAATAAGCATGATTATTAGTTGTATTTGTGGTTTGTTTTGTATTAGTTGTTTACCTTGCAATTAGTTGAGGAATTTATGGACATTGTAAGTAATAAGTTGAAAAAGGAATTTATGAGAATAAGGAGTAAGAAATTGTTTATGTTAGTAAATATGTAATTATGTAACTTCAAGTAAAAAAATGAGATGTTTTGAAAAGTTTATATGAATTGGAAATGAGAAGTGTTACTTTGCAAATTATGAGTATGAGAAATGAAAGAAATAAAGTGGTAATGCAAAGTAAGGAAAAAAAATAAGAAGGTATGCAGCTATTAATCGCGTTTTGGGATCCACACCCATTAGGTGCACACGGTTAGGACAGGGTCCTACTAGCAAAGTAGGCCCGAATTAGCCCCAATAGGTACAAAGCTCGCTCAGGAAAAATCCCCATAAGATCAAAGGCTCGTTAGGTTACGTGGATCCTACGCGATGATTAATAGCTGCATTACCAAATATAATCATGAAATATGAATAAATGAGAATATATGAAAGAGAGTGAAGAAAAGAAAATAAAGAAAAGGCCCTAACGAGGGAAAGGTCTTATGGGTCAAGAAGTCCTGAGTGAGAAGAAGTCCTATTGGGTGAAGATACCATCCTAACCAATTGTGCAGCAAGAATACCTAATGGAATTCATAATGCAAGCAAAGTTATGATACAAAAGTTAAAAGCTTGTGAAAGTAAAAGTCATGTTTAAAGTTGAAGAAAAACGAAGAGTGTTTATCATTGATATATATATATATATGATTTAATTTCGAACCAATAAGGTATGCAATGAAGCATGATATATGTATGTGTATGAATTGATTGTTGCATGCCTTAGTTGTTCTTATGCCTCTTTAAAATGACATTTCTGGGTTCGTGGATTTCTCACCCCTTACGCCCATTTTTCAGGTTCAGAGTTAGATTCCGAGGTCCCAGCCGAGCAGGATCACTCTCCCAACTAGGGAGAGTAGTGGTTCATACTTTTATTCTACTAGTTTTGGATTTAGTTATTTTGAGATTTTATATAAAAACTTAGTTTAAACTTTCCTTATGACTTAGTATATTTTTGTGGTGCAATGTGTGAGCACCTTTGGGCCGGATTTCCTCCGCTATGACGGGGACGTTCCGTGCATATTTTTGTTGTAAATAATACCTATGTAATGTTGCAAAACTAAATGAGTGCGGGGCTATAGAATGAGCTGGGGAAACACCCTAGCACCGCACATAAGTAAAAGGAACTGAACTGGAAAATGTATTTTTAACTTTCACGCAGGTAGCAGGTTTTCAAGAAATATGGAAAATATCCGATAAACAGAGGAGACTCTGTCGGATTTTTCCAAAAAATTTTCTATAACTAAATACTACTAAATATATTTTCTAAATAAGGGTAATTAAGTAATTCCACATGTGAACCCCTTTGTTTGTAAAAGTTAGGAAAAGAAAAATTCTAGACCACTATTTTAATAATAAATTTAGGCTTCCCCACTTTGATAATGGAGTTAGAAATTAATTAAGCAAAGAAAACTCATAAAATCTTTGTTTAATCGTATAATAAAACTTAGGGTGTCACATTCATGGTATCAGAGCAGTTTTGTCCTCGGCTATGGAGTTTCATTACTCCTTGATTTCTCATCAAGCGAGAAATTGTTCAAATGTCAATGTTTAGGTTCATCTTTAGTAATTCTTAAATAATTTCCTTTAAGTCTTTCTTCTTTAAATTCTTCTTGGCATACTAATTTAGTTGTGATCTTCAACAAGGTAGATACCCTTCATGGCTCGTCGACAAAACGAGAATGATCGTCTTACAGCTATTCTAGAGAATCTGGTTCAAGCCAACCAGAATCAGGCTCAGAATATTGCAAACGCTGTCACTGCTGCTGTTGCTGCTATGCAACCACCCCAACCCGCCCCTCCTGCTATTGATTGGCTTTCAAGGTTTAAGAAGCAGGATCCTCTGAGGTTTGAAGGGGGACACAATCCTGATGGAGCCCAAGATTGGCTCCAGGATATTGAGAAAATATTTGCTTCTCTTCAGCCTCCACAGGATCAACGGGTTCGTCTTGCTGAATTCATGCTGATCGGTGAGGCCCAATATTGGTGGCAGCAGGAACGTCGCGATCTTGAAGCGGCAAATCGGGAGATCACTTGGGAGCTTTTCCGCACTACTTTCTTGGACAAGTATTTCCCAGAGACTGAATGCAGAGAGAAAGAGCTGCAATTTCTGAATCTTGTTCAGGGCAACATGAATGTTAGAGAGTATGCTGCGAAGTTCCGGGAGTTGATGCGCTATTCACTTGGTTACAGAGATGTTGAGGAGAGGGCAAAATGTATCAAATTTGAAAGTGGTTTACGCTCTGAGATCAAGGTGTTGTTTGAATATCAGAATATCGCCAGTTTGTCTCAACTGATTAATATGACTAGTGCGTATGAAAAGAGTTTGCAGAATGCGCAAGTGACTGATCGGGGGAAAGCTGTGCAGAAGTCTGGAGGCCCGATCAAGGGTAAAGCACCTATGCATAAATCTGGTCCTTATTCTGTTAGTGGCAACAGAGGCCCTCAGCAATCCAAATCTGGTCCCACAGGAGCTGCTTTTCCTAGTTATCCTTCATGCACTCATTGCGGAAAGCGTCATCTTGGTGAATGCTGGTTTAAGAATCAAGACTCAAAACCCAGAGTTTGCTTTACTTGTGGACAACCTGGTCATTTCTATTATCAATGCCCGAAGAAGAATGTGAAACAAGAAGTTAATACGACTCAGGCGCAACCAGTCAAGGGAAAGAAACCCGTTCAGAAGGGTAAAGTGTATACTATGGATGGAGAGGAGATAGAGGATGGTGATGAACTTATTCGAGGTACTGGTACTTTAAATAATCTCCCTTGTAAAATATTGTTTGATAGTGGTGCATCGCATTCCTTTATTTCATCATCATGCGTCAAGAGAATAGGAGTGCCTACAGTGGTGATGCCGTATGTTCTCGCGGTGTCAACACCTACTAGTACCGCAGTGTCTACGTCTCTTGTGTGTCCAAATTGTTCTCTTCGAGTACTTGAGAGAGAATTTGACTTGAATCTTATTTGCTTACCTCTCAAGGGGCTCGATGTCATCCTCGGCATGGATTGGATGGCGAAGAATAGAGTTCTTATTGATTGCCACAGCAAGGCCGTCATCTTTCCTAATGCAACCGTGTCAAATCTAGAGATTGAAACAGAATCAGATGTAAGCAAGATTCCTGTTGTGCAGGGATTCCCGGAGGTATTCCCGGATGATATTCCTGGTTTACCGCCACATAGAGAAGTAGAATTTAGCATTGATTTGGTTCCTGGTGCTGGACCAATATCAATTGCCCCGTATCGGATGGCCCCTCCTGAATTGGCCGAGCTAAAGAAGCACATCGAAGAGTTGTTTGCTAAACAATTCATTCGGCCTAGTGTGTCACCATGGGGAGCCCCGGTATTATTTGTTAAAAAGAAGGACGGCAGTTCAAGAATGTGTATTGATTACCGCCAGTTGAATGCGGTAACAATCAAGAACAAGTATCCACTTCCCCGAATTGACGATTTGTTAGATCAACTGAGGGGAGCGTCCATATTCTCTAAGATTGATCTTCGATCAGGCTATCATCAAATCCGAATTAAAGAGGTCGACATTCCCAAAACAGCTTTTCGCACCCGTTATGGGCATTTTGAATACGTTGTCATGCCCTTCGGCCTTACTAACGCACCGGCAATCTTCATGGACTACATGAACCGGATATTCAGACCCTTTTTGGATTCTTTCGTCGTTGTCTTCATCGACGATATTCTTGTATATTCTAAAACTCCAAGTGAGCATGCTGAGCACTTGCGGATGGTGTTGCAGATCCTCAGGGAGAAACAATTGTATGCTAAGCTTGCCAAATGTAGTTTCTGGTTAAATGAAGTGTACTTTCTGGGTCATGTCATTTTAGAAAAAGGAGTAGCAGTTGATCCATCGAAGGTAGAAGCAGTACTCAAGTGGGAGAGACCCACTACAGTCACAGAGATCAGAAGCTTTCTAGGCATGGCCGGCTATTATAGGAGATTCATTCAGGGTTTTTCTAAGTTAGCACTTCCGCTAACCAAATTAACTCGTAAGGAGGTACCCTATCAATGGACAGAGGAGTGTGAGCATAGTTTTGAAGAATTAAAGAAGCGACTCACTAGCTCACCCGTCTTAATTTTGCCAGCTCCATCTCAACCCTTCGACGTTTATTGTGATGCATCGAAACAAGGATTAGGATGCGTGCTAATGCAACAAGGCAAAGTTGTTGCATATGCTTCTCGGAAACTTCGCCCACATGAACAGAATTATCCTACCCATGATCTCGAATTGGCAGCCGTGGTATTTGCATTGAAAATTTGGAGGCACTACTTGTACGGCAGTCGACTCGAGGTGTTCAGCGATCATAAGAGCCTCAAGTATCTATTTGATCAGAAGGAGCTGAACATGAGACAAAGGAGGTGGATGGAATTTCTTAAAGATTACGACTTCAGTCTTCAATATCATCCAGGCAAAGCAAATGTAGTGGCGGATGCTCTAAGCCGCAAGACACTTCACGTTAGCAATATGATGATAAAGGAGATGCAATTGATGCAGGAATTTAGTAATCTCATGTTGGGTGTGCAGGTGCAAGAAAAGAGTATTATTCTGGAAATGTTGCAGGTGCATAATGAATTCATCGACCTGATAAAAGAAAGGCAGGCAGAGGACCCAGAATTGCAGAAGCTCTTTGAAAGAGCTCCTGATGGAGAAGAGCCCGATTTCATCAAGGGTTCGGACGGAATCATCCGATTTCGAGGCAGAGTATGTGTTCCTAAAGATTTTGAAGTTCAAAGGGACATTCTTCATGAGGCACATAAGATTAAATTAAGTATCCACCCAGGTACCACAAAGATGTACCAAGACCTTAAAAGGCTATTTTGGTGGCCTGGAATGAAGAAGGCGATTGCAGATTTTGTATCCCACTGCCTAGTATGCCAAAAGGCCAAGATTGAACACCAAAAGCCCGGAGGCTTGTTAAGGCCTTTAGAGATTCCCGAGTGGAAATGGGATAGCATCTCTATGGATTTTGTATCTGGTCTTCCAAGAACCCCTTCCGGCTATGAAGCTATCTGGGTAGTAGTCGATCGACTTACCAAATGTGCTCACTTTATTCCGATGAATATGAAGTATAGTATGAAGAAGTTGACACAGCTATACATTCAAAATATTGTGAGATTACATGGAATCCCTTCAAGTATTATCTCTGACCGTGATTCCAGATTCCTCTCTCGTTTTTGGCAAAGTCTTCAACAGGCTTTGGGCACAAAACTCAAGTTCAGCACAGCATATCTTCCCCAAACGGATGGGCAAACAGAGCGCACCATTCAGTCATTGAAGGATTTGCTAAGGACTTGCGTTATTGAGCAATCAGATAGTTGGGAACATCTTCTGCCACTAATTGAGTTTACTTATAACAACAGCTTCCATTCCAGTATTGGGATGGCTCCTTTTGAAGCTCTCTATGGCAGAAAATGCCGGACTCCACTGTGCTGGTTCCAAATCGGTGAAAATCTGCTCCTTGGTCCAGACATTGTGCAAGAAACCACAGAAAAGATCAAAATGATTCAGCAAAAGATGAAGGCATCTCAGGATCGCCAAAAGAGCTATGCAGATAAGCGTAGACGGCCCTTGGAATTCGATAGTGGTGATCATGTGTTCTTAAGGGTAAGTCCTACCACCGGTATCGGTCGTGCAATCAAGTACCGGAAGCTCTCTCCCAGGTTTATTGGTCCCTACCAGATAATTGAGAAGGTTGGACCTTTGGCATATCGAATTGCATTGCCTCCTCATCTAGCTAAGTTGCATGACGTATTCCATGTATCACAACTTCGGAAGTACGTGCATGACCCTTCGCATATAATCGATGTGGATAATGTACCTTTGAAAGAAAATCTGACTTTTGAAATCCATCCCATTCGGATTGAAGATCGTCGGATTAAGCAACTTCGAGGCAAACAGATTCCTTTGGTAAAGGTTATCTGGCATCGCAATAATGTTGAAGAAGCTACGTGGGAGCTAGAGGACAAAATGAGGGAGTCATATCCACAATTATTCAACACCTAGCGAATTTCGGGGACGAAATTCTGGTAAGTGGGAGAGGATTGTAACGTCCTCAATTTAATTTCCAGTTAATTTATTTAATTAATTGTTATCAAAATATATTAGAGTTAATTAAGAAAAATTAAGATAATTAATCCAACGAGTATGTGAGGTGTTAGAAAGGATTTAGAAAGGGGAGAATCGAAATCGGAATTGAATCCGGTTAAAAAGTGCAATTTTAGCAAAGTTAAATCACCTTTCTAACAACCCTAGTTTGGAAAATTGTAATTAAATAATTACATCTCCAATCAATATTTCCACCGTTGGATATGGAGTATGGATTTTTAGGAACCTTGCTTTAAAATTTGAGCAAGATCCGACGGTTAACGAAGAAGTTATGGTGATTTGAAAACACGATGAAAATAGAAGAAAAATAGAAAAGGCAATTAGCAGTGGTTAATCGAGTATTAATCGATTAACTGCCATTTTAATCGAGTATTAATCGATTAAGTCGAGTTTTTCAGCCCAGAAAACAGCGTTTTGGCCTTCTTCTTCACACATTCTTCCATGGCTTTCTCTCTCTACTAGGGGCCGAACTTCTCTCCCTTCTCTCCATGATTTCACCTTCAAATCATCACTTAAACCCATGAATAATCACTAAAAATCAATCCCCATCACCCACAAACCTTTAATCTTCTATCAATCTCTCAAGATCAAGGATTGGAAGCTCTCTCTCTCCCTCTCTCCACGTTTTTCTCTCTCATCCAGCAAGAGGGTTTTAGCTCAAATTGGTATTTTCTATCTTTAATCTTCAAAATCAAGGTAAGGGGGTTGATTCATGGGCTTGGGAGTTGAATTTTGGGTGTGTATAATTATGATTAAGTTTAGGGTTAGATAATATGATTTTCTCTCTTTAATATATATGTTATTGTTCATGAAATTGCTTGACCCTATTTGATACATGAAATAAGCATGATTATTAGTTGTATTTGTGGTTTGTTTTGTATTAGTTGTTTACCTAGCAATTAGTTGAGGAATTTATGGACATTGTAAGTAATAAGTTGAAAAAGGAATTTATGAGAATAAGGAGTAAGAAATTGTTTATGTTAGTAAATATGTAATTATGTAACTTCAAGTAAAAAAATGAGATATTTTGAAAAGTTTATATGAATTGGAAATGAGAAGTGTTACTTTGCAAATTATGAGTATGAGAAATGAAAGAAATAAAGTGGTAATGCAAAGTAAGGAAAAAAAATAAGAAGGTCTGCAGCTATTAATCGCGTTTTGGGATCCACACCCATTAGGTGCACACGGTTAGGACAGGGTCCTACTAGCAAAGTAGGCCCGAATTAGCCCCAATAGGTACAAAGCTCGCTCAGGAAAAATCCCCATAAGATCAAAGGCTCGTTAGGTTACGTGGATCCTACGCGATGATTAATAGCTGCATTACCAAATATAATCATGAAATATGAATAAATGAGAATATATGAAAGAGAGTGAAGAAAAGAAAATAAAGAAAAGGCCCTAACGAGGGAAAGGTCTTATGGGTCAAGAAGTCCTGAGTGAGAAGAAGTCCTATTGGGTGAAGATACCGTCCTAACCAATTGTGCAGCAAGAATACCTAATGGAATTCATAATGCAAGCAAAGTTAAGATACAAAAGTTAAAACTTGTGAAAGTAAAAGTCATGTTTAAAGTTGAAGAAAAACCAAGAGTGTTTATCATTGATATATATATATATGATTTAATTTCGAACCAATAAGGTATGCAATGAAGCATGATTTATGTATGTGTATGAATTGAATGTTGCATGCCTTAGTTGTTCTTATGCCTCTTTAAAATGACATTTCTGGGTTCGTGGATTTCTCACCCCTTACGCCCATTTTTCAGGTTCAGAGTTAGATTCCGAGGTCCCAGCCGAGCAGGATCACTCTTCCAACTAGGGAGAGTAGTGGTTCATACTTTTATTCTACTAGTTTTGGATTTAGTTATTTTGAGATTTTATATAAAAACTTAGTTTAAACTTTCCTTATGACTTAGTATATTTTTGTGGTGCAATGTGTGAGCACCTTTGGGCCGGATTTCCTCCGCTATGACGGGGACGTTCCGTGCATATTTTTGTTGTAAATAATACCTATGTAATGTTGCAAAACTAAATGAGTGCGGGGCTATAGAATGAGCTGGGGAAACACCCTAGCACCACACATAAGTAAAAGGAACTGAACTGGAAAATGTATTTTTAACTTTCACGCAGGTAGCAGGTTTTCAAGAAATATGGAAAATATCCGATAAACGGAGGAGACTCTGTCGGATTTTTCCTAAAAATTTTCTATAACCAAATACTACTAAATATATTTTCTAAATAAGGGTAATTAAGTAATTCCACATGTGAACCCCTTTGTTTGTAAAAGTTAGGAAAAGAAAAATTCTAGACCACTATTTTAATAATAAATTTAGGCTTCCCCACTCTGATAATGGAGTTAGAAATTAATTAAGCAAAGAAAACTCATAAAATCTTTGTTTAATCGTATAATAAAACTTAGGGTGTCACAATTACCAAGTAATGTGCCACTCATGTAATGCAGCCAAATTCAAATGCTGTTTTGTAAAGCACTTCACTTTAGAGGGGAGGTCGATGTGAACTTTTGAAATTAGTGATGAGCATTAATGTTTTTGAAGCTAAACTATTTCATGAAGAGAAAAGTTTTATGAAAAGAACTGTTTTAGTAACAACTCGATTTTCAACGAAAGGGGACTTTAAATTGCAACAATGACTTCTCAACAATGTGTTTACAAAAAAAAATAATAATCCGGCCCCAATTTTTGCAACTTTAAGTAAATATTTTGGTTTACGAAAACCAGGCTGTTACAGAATGGTATCAGAGCTTATGGTAATCCTTAGTGGCCTTAAGCATGGGCTTACATGCTTTACTTGTGTGTGACTCTGTGTGCTTGCTAAGTGCAATGATAGAAACGTAAGATTAGATTCTCATCTTCCTAGAATGTAGGATTTTGTTTGTGGACTAAGCCTGGCTAAATTAGTCCAAGGAACCTATTCAACCTATAGTTTGAAGGAAATAGACCCAGTAGGAAGTAAATAGATTCTGAGACTAAGACCCCATACCTTATAATATCCTATTGATGCTTGTAAGACTTACCTTTGTTAACCTTAGCATGCTTCCATACCAAGACAGTTATTTCCCTTAAGGACGCAGGTTGTTATCTCTGGATCCCCGTGTTTGTTGAATTGCTTCAACAAAACAGTTCTTGATTCTAGCTCTTTTCCTTCAGGAAATCCCATCACCTTACTGATTCTATTTAAAACCCTTTAGTTCGTGTTGCGGAGTTGGAAGTACCGTACCAATCTAAATAATCCAGGTTTGAGTAATGGAGGAAGGAGAAGTAGTACGGTTATAAGATCACCAGGGAATGGATATAGGTTGAATCAAAGTTGGGGAGTCACAAGGAGAAAGGAGGCGTATGTTATCAGTCTTTAGAGGAATTCTGAAAAAAAAATTGATGATTAGGGTTACCTTATACCCTAACTAGAAGGCTGAATGATCGAAGGTGATGAGTTTAACTAATGTCTAGGATGGATATAATAAGAAAAGTGGGGTTGCCCGAGGGAGTGAGTAAGCCTAGATTGTGATGAAACCCCTCGAAGCTAGAGAGACGATAGATGAAAACCCTAGGACTAGGAAGAGAATTGAAGGAAAGAGTGATTAGTTTCAGGTGGTAGGAACCTAAGACGTAGTAAATAGTGAATATTTAAGGATTTTAGGTGAAATCTTATACTTTTGGAGATGTGTGAAATTTGTTTGCTTGATTTTCCTAAGTCCGTACCTATGGTTGGACTTTCTGTGACGACGATCGGCTAAGAGTGCGACATCTTCTTCGGTTAGTCCGATGGACTTAACCCGATTCGACACTCGAGCGGGTGTGCGAGTGAGACTTTATCGTCTGAAAGCAACAAACAAGGAGCACGACAAAATGAATGAAGCCAGCAAAAGGGAACACGGCCCCGCATCGAAACGAGAGTGTTCTTCTGAAAGTCAAAGTGACAAGAGGATTTTGTGCCCTGTTACCCAATCCACGACATATTTCTCGGGGACGAGAAATCTTTAAGTTGGGGAGAATGTAACACCCCGCAAATTCCACGTATTAGTTTAAAATACTAAAGGGATTCATTTTGATAAAAGTGTTTTGAAAGGAATAATTTTCTTAAATAAATTTCTTCAGTCACGTTTTCAAAATGGTAAATGATTTTAAAGAATGATCTTTCGTGGGATTAAGTTATGGATTTTTTTAAGTTGAGTTTTGGAAATAATGATGTGTTTAAGATTCTTTTAGTAAAATGGTGAAATTTTCAACGAGAAACTATTTTATGAAGTTGTGCTTTGTTTCCTACAATTATATGCTCGATATTTTGGGCGTCATTATAATTTTGATGCATGAATAAGTTGTTTTCTATGTGGATATGCATGTATGTGTATGTACGGATTGTTATGAATGTGTGTGTGTGAAAATGATATGTGTATGCATGTGAGTGCGATACGTGTAAGAGTATATATGTATATGTGTGTGTGTACCGTGTATGTATGTGGGTAGGAGGAAACCTAGAATTTCCTAAGTAATGACCAAGTAACCAAAATCCTAAGTAAACCCTAATTGATGCCCTAATCGTTGATTAAACCCTAATCGAGCTCTTAATCCTTGATTAAGAACTTAATTACCCTCTTAAACCCTGAACCCTTTTGGTTAGCAAGCTAATCTAGAATTAGTCCTCACTAAACCTGTAACATCCTAAGCTTTTATTTAAATGAAATAATTATTAAAAACCTTAGAAAAATAGGAAAAGTGATTTAATGAATTTTGGTAGAGATGTGAGTGGTGATTATAAGTCCTAGGAGTTGTATAGAAGGCAATTGTGGCTTTGGGCAAAGTCAAATAAGCGAGATCGGGAGTTAAATCGGCGTTTTAGATGTTAGAAATCGACCGAAAAGAGAAAATTAGAAATTTATTATAGGATGCTAAGAAAATAAATTCCACCGTTGGATGTGAATTTTAAGGGGTGAAGAAGCTTGTCTAAAAATTTGGGCCCGATCCGACGGTTAACGAAAAAGTTACGGCGAATCGAAGTTTGGAAATTCTGGTGCACGCCCAGGCGCACCGGTTCACGCCCAGGCGCACCACTGTTTATTGGTGCACCAACTCAGGAGCTTTTTCGCTCAGGCGCACCATTCCGTGCGCTCAGGCGCGCGCAAATCGCACCAGCTGCACCAGAAATCGCGTGTTGGTGCGCCAAAACTCCTGCTGACCGTATGAGCCATGCACCAGCTTGGTGCTGGTGCTGATCGTGCGCCCAGGCGAGCCTGGCATGCGCCCAGGCGCGTGGCGGAGATCTGGACAGATCTGGTCCATTGAAATTGAACTTGGTGGCTAAGTCAAGGATTTCAGCCACACGATTTCCAGCAGAACCACGGCAAAAATTAAGGCACCAAACACACCTCATTTCACCACCTTTCATCACCAAACAACTCCATCAACTTCATCCATTTTCTCTCCATCTCCAACACATTTCCATCACCAAACCACCATAAACACTTGATTCTTGGGCACTTCAACCCAAAATCAACCAAGCTCCACCAAGTCTTGCACCATGGAAGTGGGATAAAGCTCATTCCTTCCTCCCTTGGCTCTCACGAATCACTCCCACCTTCACTCTTCTTGGTTTTTCAATTTTTCCACCATTGATTGGGTAAGTAGCTTCATGCCATGAGTTATTTTCCTTTCCATTTCAACTTTCCTTGACTCATAGAAATTGAACTCTAAAACCCTAGGATTCTTGCACTTTTTGCTATATAGGGATTGTGTTTCATGCCTTCCAACTCGAATCAAGGCAAGGACAAAGATCATTCCTCTTGTGCTCTATCAAATAGGGTTGTCTATCATCATTTCATCATTTCCATATTGAGGTGGCAAGCTAGACTTAGGAAGTTCAAGTTTCCGAGATTTTGAGCTAGGGCTCACTAAGGTTCTATTTACTTCTTGCTAATTTAAGGTAAGGAGTGGGTTATAGTGAGTATTACCTTACTCTGGGGTTTAGTTTACAATATGCATATAATGGGTACTAAGATTTTTGTGTTAGTTTAGGTTGATATAATATAGAATAATTGCTAGAATGGAATTTATGACTTAGGGAATTTATTTTGATGTTGATATATTGCATTTTGTGATTTGGTGATGTTGATGAATTAAATGCTTATGTTGTTTAAATATTTGAGTTGTGATATTAAGATGAATTGTGCTAATTTAGTTATAAAATATATTTGTGATCATTGGATAGTGGAAATGGGTAATGTGGTGATTAATTTTGAGTAATGGAAATTTGCTAAAGAATTAATAATGATAAAGGAACTAAATGAATTATTACCCAGGCTCAGCCAGGGGATTGAGAAACATACCCGGGCGCAGTAAGTCGCTATCGCGCGGTGGTGCGAGCGCAGTAGGTCGTGACCAGGGGATTACCCGGACGCAGTAAGTCGTGATCGCGTAAAGATGCGAATGCAGTAGGTCGTGACCAGGGACAGAATGAAATATACCCGGGCGCAGTAAGTCGTGATCGCGTAAAGATGCGAACGCAGTAGGTCGTGACCAGGGACAGAATGAAACATACCCGGGCGCAGTAAGTCGTGAGTGCAGAGGAGTGCAGACGCAGTAGGTCGTGACCAGGGACAGATAAAAAGAACATAAATATGATTAAAATACATGGAACGAAAGACTTAAGAAAATGTTTAATAAAAATCGATTTGAGAAACTAATGAATACATGAAATTGAATTGTGGTGAATTGACTCTTATTATGTTGTCATTGAATTGTTATTTGTGTATGGCTTAGTGTTGCATTATGTCTTAATTGGGAACTGCCTCCCCATTTTATGTGTAATACTCACTCCTTACTATCTCCACAGGTACTGAGGAAGAGTTTGCACAAGATCAGGCCGAGCAGGAGTACTCTCCCTCACAGGGAGAGTAGGTCACTTATTATTATGTAGGACATGGAAATGTCCTGGGCCCGATGATGTGAATCCTTTTTGTTATAGAAAAATGTAAATAGCTTTTGGGGGCCCAGGACGACTTCTTTTGGGAAAGGGGTCTATTTTGAGGAAAAAAAAACTGTTTTCCTAACTTGTTTATATTCCGCTAACTCTGATGACTAGATTCCGATGTTTTAAACTTGTTTCTGATGCGTGCACGAAGATGCACTAGCTTATATATATATATATATATATATATATATATATATATATATATATATATATATATATATATATATATATATATATATATATACGAATAGCCCTGTTGGCTTTGAAATTTGAAAATATGTTATTTGTCAGGTTGCAGGAAAACAGAAATTTTGGAAAAGTCTTTAAAACAAACGAAACTCCGTCCGTTTGACGGGAGATTTTCTTATGAATTAAAAATAACTAAGAGTTTTTACTAATCAATTTATAAGTTTAAAAATGAAATTTTCAAGTTGCTATTTTTAAATTAAGGGTATAAAAGGATATAATAAACTTAGGTGTTACATTTTGTGGTATCAGAGCAGTTTCCCTCGGCCTTTGGAGTTATGAGCTACTCCAGTGATTACTCACCGAGCGAGTAATCGATAATTATAGTTTAGAGTCTAGAGTTTATTGATAGGATGTTTATACTATTAACTATGCTACTAAGCATTAACTGTCGGCCTTGTGCATGACTAAACAGAATGGCTGGTAGACGGATCGATAATGATGGGATCCGAGCTATTCTGGAGCAGATGGCTAAGATGCAACAGGATCAGGGGAATAACATCGCAGCAGCAGCTGCAACAGCAACAGAAGCTGCAATGATTCCTCAACCCCCGGCTCCAGTGGCTATTGATTGGTTGGCGCGGTTCAGAAAGAACGATCCGCAGAAGTTCGAAGGTGGTTTCAATCCCGATGGGGCACAACTATGGTTGCAAGAGATCGAGAAGATCCTTAATACTATGGCACCACCGGAAGAACAGAAGGTTCTGCTAGCACAGTATATGCTGACTAGTGAAGCGGAACATTGGTGGCAGCAAATGCGGAGGGGTTTGGAGGCTAACAATCAGGCGATTACATGGGACTTGTTCAAGAATCGTTTTCTGGGCAAGTACTTTCCTAAAGATGTTCGGAGAGAGAAGGAGATAACTTTTCTGCAGCTCGTGCAAGGAAACATGAGCGTCGGGGAATATGCTGCTAGGTTTGAGGACTTGATCCGGTATGCTAGAAGTTACAGGGATGCAGATGAACGGACCAAGTGCATCAAGTTCGAGACTGGACTTCGTTCTGAGATCAAAATGGCTTTTGAATATCAGAACATCTCCAACCTGTCTCAGTTGATCAACATGACAAGCACTTATGAAAAGAGCAGGAAGCAGTGTGCAGCTGAGAAACGCAGCAAGAATGTTCAGAAAACTGGAGGTCCTATCAGGGGAAAGAGTTCGGTGTAGCGACCAGGTCCTTACTCCCAGCCTAGATCAGGCCCAGTAGTGAGTACCTATGGTCCTATTCCGACTTGTCCACATTGTGGTAGACAACATAAGGGAACTTGATGGAGATTGGATCCAAGTAAGGGGGGACCAACCTGCTACATGTGTGGTCAGCCAGGTCACATTATGACAAATTGTCCTAAAAATGCAGTTAAGAAGGAGGTGAATGTGGCTAAGGTTCAGAAAGCTGGTGACAACAGGGTGACTCGAAAGGGCAAGGTGTATACTCTGGACGGCGAGGAGGTTTCTGATGCTGATGAACTGATTAGAGGTACCGGTTATGTTAATAGTATTCCTTGTGGTATTCTCTTTGATTGCGGAGCTACTCATTCATTTATTTCTTCCGATTGCATGAAGAGGTTAGGGTTGTCTGCAATAGAAATGCCTTATAAATTATCTGTTTCTACACCCACAAATTCTTCTGTAGTCACATCAACTATGTGTTTGGATTGCCCACTTCGAGTATTGGAGCGGGAATTCAAAGTGAATCTAATCTGTTTACCTCTAACTAAGCTTGACATCTTTCTGGGCATGGACTGGATGTCTCGGCACCATGTTCTGATTGATTGTCATCAGAAATCAATTACTATCGGTGATTTTTCTTTATCTGCCTTGGAGATGAATGAGGAGGCGGAGATCAGTCAGATTCCGATAGTCTGCGAATTTCCAGAAGTCTTTCCTACGGAGATTCCTGGATTACCGCCGAACCGAGAAGTGGAGTTTAGTATTGATCTGATGCCCGGTGCAGGTCCTATTTCTATAGCCCTGTACCGGATGGCACCTCCGGAGTTAGAAGAGTTGAAAAAGCAGATAGAGGAGCTTTTGGCTAAGGGTTTGATTAGACCGAGCGTGTCACCTTGGGGAGCTCCGATTCTTTTTGTTAAAAAGAAGGACGGAAGTCTCCGAATGTGCATCGATTATAGGCAGTTGAATGCGGTGATAGTGAAAAACAAATATCCTCTCCCTCGCATCGACAATTTGTTGGACCAATTGCGAGGAGCAGCTGTATTTTCTAAGATTGACCTTCGATCGGGATACCATCAAATCCGTATCCGAGAGGAGGACATTCCTAAAACGGCGTTCAGGTCGAGATATGGACATTTTGAGTATGTGGTTATGTCCTTTGGTCTCACTAATGCTCCGGCTATCTTTATGGATTATATGAACAGAATATTCAGGCCGTACTTGGATTCTTTCGTCATAGTCTTCATTGACGATATTCTAATCTATTCTAAGAGTCCAAGTGAGCATGCTGAGCATTTGAGAATAGTGCTGCAAATTCTCAAATCCAAACGGCTTTATGCAAAGCTTTATAAGTGTAGCTTCTGGTTGAATGAGGTGGAGTTTCTGGGTCATGTTATTTCCGAGAAGGGTGTTGCTGTCGATCCATCTAAGGTGGAAGCGGTACTTAAGTGGGAGAGACCTAAGTCCATTACTGAGATCAGGAGTTTTCTTGGTATGGCTGGGTATTATCGGAGGTTCATTGAAGGGTTCTCTAAGTTGGCTCTTCCATTGACGACTCTTACACGGAAAGGTGTTTCGTTTGAGTGGTCCCCGGAATGTGAAGGTAGTTTCCAAGAGTTGAAGAGGCGGTTGACTAGTTCCCCAGTGTTAATTTTGCCGGACCCGACTCAATCCTTCGTGGTGTATTGTGATGCTTCTAAGCAAGGGTTGGGTTGTGTGTTGATGCAGCAAGGGCAAGTCATATCTTATGCATCCAGACAATTGAGGCAACATGAACAGAACTATCCCACTCATGATCTTGAGTTGGCGGCAGTAGTTTTTGCTTTGAAAATCTGGAGGCATTATCTATATGGTTCAAAGTTCGAAGTCTTTAGTGATCATAAAAGTCTTCGCTATCTCTTCGATCAAAAAGAGTTAAATATGAGATAGAGGAGGTGGATGGAATTTCTGAAAGACTATGACTTTGATCTTCGGTATCATCCGGGCAAGGCCAATGTAGTGCCTGATGCACTAAGTCGTAAGACTTTGCATGTCAGCAATCTAATGGTGAAAGAGATGGAATTGATTCAAGAATTTAGTGACCTCAACTTGAACATGCAAGTGA
Source organism: Crotalaria pallida (assembly GCA_037953625.1). Taxonomy (NCBI): domain Eukaryota; kingdom Viridiplantae; phylum Streptophyta; class Magnoliopsida; order Fabales; family Fabaceae; genus Crotalaria; species Crotalaria pallida. The sequence continues at coordinate 36,366,471 of CM075653.1, forward strand.
AAGAGAAGAGCATCGTTCTTGAAATGTTGCGGGTTACTAATGACTTGATGAATCTTATTAAAGAAAGGCAAGCCGATGATGTAGAGCTGCAAAAGTTGTTAGAAGGGGCATCAGGCAATGAAGAGCCCGACTTTGTGAAAGGTTCTGATGGCATCATCCGATTTAGGGGTCGGATATGTGTTCCTATGGATTTCGAAGTTAGAAGAGATATCCTATGGGAAGCACATCGAACCAAGATGAATTTTCATCCGGGTGCAACAAAGATGTACCAAGATCTAAAAAGGATTTATTGGTGGCCGAAGTTGAAAACTGATGTGGCCGATCACGTGTCTCATTGCTTAACTTGTCAGAAGGTTAAGATTGAGCATCAAAAGCCTGGTGGTCCTTTGCGATCACTTGAGATTCCGGAATGGAAATGGGACAGTATAGCTATGGACTTTGTGACGGGTTTACCAAGGACTGTTGGAGGATGTGATTCAGTTTGGGTGGTTGTAGACCGTCTGACAAAGTGTGCTCATTTCATTCCTGTTCATAAGAAGTACACTGTTGAGAAGTTGACTCAGTTGTACATCAGGGACATAGTGAAGTTGCATGGTGTTCCTACTAGTATTGTATCCGATCGCGATCCGAGAATTCTGTCTAGATTTTGGCAGAGTCTTCAGGAGGCATTGGGTACTAAGCTGAAATTTAGTACGGCTTACCATCCGCAGACAGACGGACAATTGGAGCGTACTATCCAGACACTTGAGGATTTGTTGAGAGCATGTGTACTGGAACAAGCTGGTAGTTGGGAGCAGTTACTACCTTTGATGGAGTTTACTTACAACAACAGTTTTCACTCCAGTATCGGTATGGCACCCTTCGAGGCTCTCTACGGAAGGAAATGTAGAACGCCTTTGTGTTGGTTCCAGATAGGTGAAAATCTGTTGACAGGTCCTGACATTGTGAAAGAAACAACGGAGAAGGTCACAATGATCAAGAACAAAATGAAAACTTCACAGGATCGCCAAAAGAGTTACGCAGATAGGCGAAGGAGACCTTTGGAGTTCGATGTTGGAAATCATGTGTTCCTAAGAGTGTCTCCGATCACAGGAATTGGTAGGGCAATCAAATCCAGGAAGTTAACTCCTCGGTTTGTTGGGCCTTATGAGATTCTGGAGAAGGTTGGCCCAGTGGCGTACAGGATTGCGTTACCCCCTCATTTGTCAAGGCTTCATGACGTGTTTCATGTTTCACAATTAAGGAAATACGTCCATGATCCTTCGCATTTGGTTACATTAGACGATTTTCCTTTGAAGGAGAATTTGACTTTCGAAGTTCTGCTAGTTAGAATTGAAGATAGACAGGTGAAGCAGCTCAGAGGCAAGGAAATCTCTTTGGTAAAAGTGATTTGGATCAGGAACAATGTGGAGGAGGCTACATGGGAACTGGAGGACAAGATCAGGCAGTCTCATCCACAATTGTTCGACGAATTTCGAGGACGAAATTCAGGTAAGTGGGAGAGAATTGTAACATCCTAAGCTTTTATTTAAATGAAATAATTATTAAAAACCTTAGAAAAATAGGAAAAGTGATTTAATGAATTTTGGTAGAGATGTGAGTGGTGATTATAAGTCCTAGGAGTTGTATAGAAGGCAATTGTGGCTTTGGGCAAAGTCAAATAAGCGAGATCGGGAGTTAAATCGGCGTTTTAGATGTTAGAAATCGACCGAAAAGAGAAAATTAGAAATTTATTATAGGATGCTAAGAAAATAAATTCCACCGTTGGATGTGAAGTTTAAGGGGTGAAGAAGCTTGTCTAAAAATTTGGGCCCGATCCGACGGTTAACGAAAAAGTTACGGCGAATCGAAGTTTGGAAATTCTGGTGCACGCCCAGGCGCACCGGTTCACGCCCAGGCGCACCATTGTTTATTGGTGCACCAACTCAAGAGCTTTTTCGCTCAGGCGCACCATTCCGTGCGCTCAGGCGCGCGCAAATCGCACCAGCTGCACCAGAAATCGCGTGTTGGTGCGCCAAAACTCCTGCTGACCGTATGAGCCATGCACCAGCACCAAGCTGGTGCTGATCGTGCGCCCAGGCGAGCCTGGCATGCGCCCAGGCGCGTGGCGCAGATCTGGACAGATCTGGTCCATTGAAATTGAACTTGGTGGCTAAGTCAAGGATTTCAGCCACACGATTTCCAGCAGAACCAAGGCAAAAATTAAGGCACCAAACACACCTCATTTCACCACCTTTCATCACCAAACAACTCCATCAACTTCATCCATTTTCTCTCCATCTCCAACACATTTCCATCACCAAACCACCATAAACACTTGATTCTTGGGCACTTCAACCCAAAATCAACCAAGCTCCACCAAGTCTTGCACCATGGAAGTGGGATAAAGCTCATTCCTTCCTCCCTTGGCTCTCACGAATCACTCCCACCTTCACTCTTCTTGGTTTTTCAATTTTTCCACCATTGATTGGGTAAGTAGCTTCATGCCATGAGTTATTTTCCTTTCCATTTCAACTTTCCTTGACTCATAGAAATTGAACTCTAAAACCCTAGGATTCTTGCACTTTTTGCTATATAGGGATTGTGTTTCATGCCTTCCAACTCGAATCAAGGCAAGGACAAAGATCATTCCTCTTGTGCTCTATCAAATAGGGTTGTCTATCATCATTTCATCATTTCCATATTGAGGTGGCAAGCTAGACTTAGGAAGTTCAAGTTTCCGAGATTTTGAGCTAGGGCTCACTAAGGTTCTATTTACTTCTTGCTAATTTAACGTAAGGAGTGGGTTATATTGAGTATTACCTTACTCTGGGGTTTAGTTTACAATATGCATATAATGGGTACTAAGATTTTTGTGTTAGTTTAGGTTGATATAATATAGAATAATTGCTAGAATGGAATTTATGACTTAGGGAATTTATTTTGATGTTGATATATTGCATTTTGTGATTTGGTGATGTTGATGAATTAAATGCTTATGTTGTTTAAATATTTGAGTTGTGATATTAAGATGAATTGTGCTAATTTAGTTATAAAATATATTTGTGATCATTGGATAGTGGAAATGGGTAATGTGGTGATTAATTTTGAGTAATGGAAATTTGCTAAAGAACTAATAATGATAAAGGAACTAAATGAATTATTACCCAGGCTCAGCCAGGGGATTGAGAAACATACCCGGGCGCAGTAAGTCGCTATCGCGCGGTGGTGCGAGCGCAGTAGGTCGTGACCAGGGGATTACCCGGACGCAGTAAGTCGTGATCGCGTAAAGATGCGAACGCAGTAGGTCGTGACCAGGGACAGAATGAAATATACCCGGGCGCAGTAAGTCGTGATCGCGTAAAGATGCGAACGCAGTAGGTCGTGACCAGGGACAGAATGAAACATACCCGGGCGCAGTAAGTCGTGAGTGCACAGGAGTGCAGACGCAGTAGGTCGTGACCAGGGACAGATAAAAAGAACATAAATATGATTAAAATACATGGAACGAAAGACTTAAGAAAATGTTTAATAAAAATCGATTTGAGAAACTAATGAATACATGAAATTGAATTGTGGTGAATTGACTCTTATTATGTTGTCATTGAATTGTTATTTGTGTATGGCTTAGTGTTGCATTATGTCTTAATTGGGAACTGCCTCCCCATTTTATGTGTAATACTCACTCCTTACTATCTCCACAGGTACTGAGGAAGAGTTTGCACAAGATCAGGCCGAGCAGGAGTACTCTCCCTCACAAGGAGAGTAGGTCACTTATTATTATGTAGGACATGGAAATGTCCTGGGCCCGATGATGTGAATCCTTTTTGTTGTAGAAAAATGTAAATAGCTTTTGGGGGCCCAGGACGACTTCTTTTGGGAAAGGGGTCTATTTTGAGGAGAAAAAAAAAACTGTTTTCCTAACTTGTTTATATTTCGCTAACTCTGATGACTAGATTCCGATGTTTTAAACTTGTTTCTGATGCGTGCACGAAGATGCACTAGCTGATATATATATATATATATATATATATATATATATATATATATATATATATATATATACGAATAGCCCTGCTGGCTTTGAAATTTGAAAATATGTTATTTTTCAGGTTGCATGAAAACAGAAATTTTGGAAAAGTCTTAAAAACAAACGAAACTCCGTCCGTTTGACGGGATATTTTCTTATGAATTAAAAATAACTTAGAGTTTTTACTAATCAATTTATAAGTTTAAAAATGAAATTTTCAAGTTGCTATTTTTAAATTAAGGGTATAAAAGGATAAATAAACTTAGGTGTTACAAAACCCATGCTAAATATGGATTAAATTTTTGATTAGTGCCTTAATCCTTGATCAAGCCTTAATCACTAAGGATTAGTGGACTAAATCTAGATTAATTATCCTAATCCTACCCTAATCACGATTAGTAACCTAATTAGTGCCTTAAACCTAATTAGCTAATCTAAATCACCCTAAACCCCATATGGCCGAATGCCTTGATGCATGGCTTGGCCACCAAGCTCATTCCCTTGAGCAACAAGTGGCATGCTTTTAGTCAACACTATAACATCACTTTGATGACCTATGCATGACTTAAAGGGAGAAAAGTGAGAAAAGGAAAGGAAGAGGAAGGAGCCGTGGAGGAGGGACCAAGACCAAGGAAATTGCAAATAAACCCTCCATGCAAACCCTTCTTGTCAAATAGGAAAAGTAGAACTAAAAGAAAAAGGGACCAAACCGTGAGAAGGAGAGAGAGAACTCATTTGCACCTTTTCATTCTTCATTCTTATTCCTTTACCATTTCTTCTCTCAACACCAACAGATACACCAACAACAAACCAAAACCGTGAGGGAGTGAATAAACTTCTCTTCATTCCTTCATCAAACACAAACTTTCTTTCATTTCTTTCCTAAGACCAAATACACACTTGGTTGAGAGCAACATCAAGCTCTCAACCTTAGAAAGAAGAAGAAGAGGAACCGTGAGTAGGAGGAGGAAGAAGGAGAGGAGATCCACCCTAAACCTAGGAGTTTCTTGAAGATCAAGTACTTAGAAGACCTTTCTTCTTGGTATAGCCGAATACCTTAGAGGAATTAGGACTAGTTTTATTTTGTGATCTTGTAAATTTTCTTTTCTTCTTTTGCATGTTCATTTTGTGTTTTGAAAGATGATTCTATATGTTGATCTTCCTTAACTATGGACTTTTAAGGACTTGAATTAATTTGTAATATGTGATGCTTTTGCTTCGATCTTGATCTTTAAGACCTAAATAAATTTGTAATGAACTAAATGAGGGACTCTATGGTTCGGTTGGTATTATTCAGGATAGATCTCGATGTTCTTATTTTGGATCTAAAGCTTAGTTTATGATCTTTGTGAATTTTAAGAAGATTCTCCAGGCATGTGTGATTTTGGTGTCTAAAACCGTGAACCAAAAGGTGTTTATGTGTTTATTTGGTAAATCTATGTTCGATCTAAACTCATTCTTAAATTTTTGATCTTGCATGTTGTTTGGTGATGATTTGTATGGTCTTGAACTCTTGCATGTCTTGATTTTTTTTGTTTGATCTTGGGAAGAGCTTTAATTCGTGTCTTGATTCTTGGTTTTGTTTTGATCTTGAGCTTTATAAATGATTTTTGAACCAAAGCCTTCTTATTTTCCAATATGTGTCTCGGTCTTAACCCCTTTTCTTTTAAAATGATTTTTGTCTTTGATTTGTGTTCTTATGTGTAATTTCATAAATTGATTTATACGATCTAGACGCATGCATGTTGATGTTGATTTTTAAAAAGTTATTTTCTTTGAAAAAGTCATTTTTATGATTCTTTAAAAAGTAAATTTGAAAATGTTTGTGTTGATCTATGATTGTTGCATGATTTACTAGGAGGGCTTAAAGACCTAATTCTTGCATGAAAAAGACCATGTTTTCTTGAATGCATGCCTCGGTTTCTAGAAGAAAATTAGGGAGACAAGTTTTAAATTAGTTTTGGGTATGAACATGATTCAAATTGAGTTTTGATTGTGTGCATGTTGCATTCAGTCTTGAATCATGTTTTTATTTTATGAAGCCTTGATATATGTTCTATGCCTTTGCATGATTTTGATTTGATATAATTTAAAGAAAACAAATTAAAGTTTGATTATTTTTCATGCTTGGGCTCACGGTTTGGGTAAAAAGAAGGAGTACATAATTGCATGAGTTTGGGTGTGTAAACCTTGCTGGGTGTGTGAAGTGTTTCGGTCTATGCATGTTAATTAGGTTAGAATCCTTTTCCATGAGGTAAAATAGAAACAATGCATGTATTTTGTGAAATAATGTTAAGCCAAATTGGTTTGAGAAATAGTTTTATGTTTAAGATGATTCATGAGTGTATATTCGGTTTGTGAGTTTGGATGTGCCTAAGTGTTTTTGTTTTATAAAATGAAATGTTTCTGAAATCAATTATGTGTGGAATAATTAAACTAGATGTTTGATTTTGGACATGCTTAATTAAGAATGAATGTTTGTTAAGTGTCTATGTGATTTGAATAATCATAATATGTTATTGATCGTACATGTATAATCGGTTTTTAATTTATGTAGTTTGACTTGTTTGAGTTTTGAGGTTGTGTTTATGATTTTCCAAAAACATGATTTAAAAAAAATTAATAATATATAATATTGAACTAGAGAGTATTCGAAGTAAAAGAGTTTTTACAATGTTTTCGGGTTTTATTGAACTGATTTTTGAGAAGCGATTCCTTGCTGTCCAAGACGGACCAGCAACCCAATCATTTGGTTTAAATTGTTTTATTTGAAGTTTTCAAAATGGTTTTTAAGCACTTAAAGAACTAGGAAACGTTTGAGTCATTTTAAGAAAACAACAATGTATTAAGTCTCCCGACAAGAAACGAGGAATGTTTCAAACCCAAGAAAGATTTTCTTAATACAAATTAGTAATGTGAGCATATTTTATTTAGTACGAGGAATTTGAAAGGCAAAGGATTGGGGGCAGTCCGCAGCACAGAGGATCCGAGGTGACGGTGCACAATAAATAGCTGGACCTCAGGTGAGAGAGAAGCTATCCTAAGACACTGTGGTGTTTAGGTGATTTATTAGGACGTCCCGCATCATCTCAAAGATCGGAACTAAGTGGTCGGAGTCAGTAGTATAAGTGGCAATTGTTTGATTGTGTGGCCACTTATATGAATGTGACAAAGACCACACTGTTGTTGTGTGATGCTTGTGTGATTGATAGTATGTCTATGTTATTGATTTGATTATGCTGAATGGTATTTATTGCTATTGATTAAATGAGTAACACGTTGATGGACGTCTGTTACGTCCTGAATAAGAAATGAAAATGAAAAGAATAAGTTAAGAAAGTATCGAGAATAAAAGTAAAGCACAATAAGAAAGGAAAGAGTTGAGGTTGGGAAGGAATGAAATGATGATGTTAGGAACGAGCCAGAGCTGGGAGAAAAGATGTGGAAAGAGATGTGAAGTGTGATGCCTTGCTCACGTTTTGGGAAGAAGCTTAGTGTTGAGTTGAGCTTGCTCCTCCATTAACACTCACCCAAAACGTGATATTTGAAAAGCAGTTTTGAAAAGGGTTTGAGAAAAGATTTTCGAAAGGAATTTTGTGAAAGCTGTGAAACAGTGTTTTGGGAAAATTTGGCGAAACGAAATGGAAACATTAGACTGCGAAAAGGTTGAGAAATGAGATTAGAGTTATTGATACGATCCCAGCTCTGTGCTATGTGAGATTTGATGAGTGAAAGTTGGTACCAAGCTAGTGGTCGGGACTCATTGAAGGGTTGCACGAAGGATGGACCGACCTTAGGATAATTAAAAAGATAAAAGACTTAAAAGACATACGCGGTGAGGTATGAGAGTGCGAAGTAGTGGAGAGGAAGAAACGATAGGTATCTACGGATACTTAGGACGAGATTGCATTAGGGGAGGACGATGACGGTGAAACGTCAAGTAGTCTAGAGTATGTTTCTGGGCAGAACGAACTCCATAAGTGGCGCACTAACGTGGTGGGGACACTACTACAAAAACTATTTAAAATACCCGATTTTCAATCCCGGTTCCGTGTTATAACTGGGATTAAATATCCTTTTTAATTAAAAAATTAATAAAAAAGAAGTAGAAATATATTTAAAATTCCAGCGTTTTTTCCTCCCAGTTAAAAAAAATTCGGAACTGGAATCATAAATGTTAATTAAATTTTTTAAACAACTGTGCATTTTTAATCCCCATTTTTATAAGGAGCCGGGATCAATAATAAATTTTTTATGCAGACATACAAAAATTTGGTACCAAACCAAACCCTCAGGCTTTCAGTAACTCATAACACAGTAAACCCTCATCAGCCCTCTCTCTCCGATCATCTCTCTCACGCCGGTCCCAAGCTCTCCTTGGCAAGCTCACTCGCCGCCGCCGCCGCTGCTCTTCCTAATCAGCCACTGTCTTCCTCGAACCCATTCTTCTCTTCCTCGAGCCCTCTCTTCCTCGAACCCATTCTTCTCTTCCTCGAAGCCTGAACCGCCGCCGCTGAAGCATACCAAACCCTCCGAGCTTCTCTTTGTCGTCGATCATCTCTCTTCTTTGCCCAAGCTGTCACACATTCTTCTCTTCCTCGAGCCCTCTCTCTCTCTCTCGTCGCTCAGAAGCCCGAACCGCCGCCGCTGATCCCTCCAAGTCACTACAGGTATCGACTCCTCCAAGTCACTATAGCCTGAACCGCCGCCGCCGCTTCACTGCAGGTATCGACTCCGCTGATCTCTATCTTCGTTCTATTGCTTTATTTTGTCTGAATTCTTCCAAGTCACGGTAAGAGAAACTACACACATAAGTTTGGTATGTTCAATTCCATTGTAGTACCTAGTGTTCTAGGATATATATATATATATATATATATATATATATATATATATATATATATATATAGTTTCCTGTTTCTAATTGCTGCTTTCCTTTCTGTTAGTTGTATCTTGGAAAGTTCAAACTAATCAGTTCTTACATTTTCATCTTTAACTTTGTCATATCTATTATCTAGTGAGAAGGTAACACACCTGACTTCCTTAGTCTTGCTAAACTTATTTTTATGCAAATCAGGAATACTGCAATAAAGTTTGCTCTGCTAAGGCCAAGTATCATGGCATTGAAGGAGCTGAAAGTAAACCAAGAAGTAGGCCATGTAATGGTGCTAAATTCAGAAGGTGGAACCCTATACTGAGAATGGATGCTCACGCTAACACTCATGTTAAGAATGACACCAAAATTCTTAACCAGATCAAAAAAAGCATTAGAGTACTTAGAGCTGCTGCAGATACCAAAAAGGGGTATGTTAGTACAGTATACATACTTATATATGTTGCAGCTTAAAGTGTATATCAGTGAATGCGATAGTATAAATTAGTTGGTGATAATTTGCATCTAGATTAGGTTGTTGTTTCATGCAGCCCTTTAGTTGTTTTATTCCAAATTATTGAACTGCTAGTATTATTTTATTTTTATCACAGTTTTCTTAATTTTAGGATTTCCCAGATCAAATAACATTCCACTAGAGCATTTTCTAGGTTACATGTGGAGGTTGTCAGAGTGCTCACACAGCTGCAATAGGTTGGTAACTTTCATGGTTATGGTTAAAATCTGCTGAATTTTTGGAAGTGTAGTTACTTTAGGTAGACCTGAAGTTAAATTGTTAATATCATTTCTTATTTCTTTCCAAATTGTAATTTGCTTATTTTGCAGCTGTTCTGTGTGCGGAGAAAGGAATCGTGTCACATCTCCTGACATTATTTGTGATGGCAGGTCCATTATTATGTGCAGTCTCACAATCAAATTAATGAATACCGTGACCGTGTTATCTTGGTGAGTCTATATTAGTCTTTTGAATTTTTTTCATGAAGCAGTTAATTAGTTGAGCTTTCTTTTGTCCCTTTGTTTTGAGTTTTGACACCATATATATGGCTGTAGCCTTCTGCATCCAAGAAGCATAGGCGTCCCATTACTACTTGTGTAAAGGTTTTAGACATGACTGGTTTGAAGCTGTCAGCCTTGAATCAGATTAAGGTACTTTATATTTTGAACAGCCGCTTGATCCTTGAGGACTTAACATACATGTTATTGTTTGTGAAGCTGTGAATGTATTGAATAATTAGTATTTCATTTTTTAAGTTACATTTGAATGGCAAGTGATGTGACTTTATAGAGTCGGTATAGAGAACAAGTATGAGAATGTGTATAAAATGGTCATTAACATATCAGATCAGTAATCTATAGCATATCTGAAACTAGTACTAGACATACACAAAATTGTACTGTACTTCTCAAGATTGTGAGTTTAGGTTAAAATTTTTCTGTTATTGCTTCACTAAAAATTTCATAAATCAGAAAAGAATTTCTGGCTGTTATAGTTTCTGGTTAACTGGTGCTCTATCAATTCAAGAGTCAGATTGTAAGGCATAATTATATTGCATCAAGCATTAAAGTGTATATACGTAAAACATCAGTGGCCATAACTTTTGTATCACGGGCTAGTGTCGGTGAAAATATGTATTGATTTGTCGTTTAGGGAGCTATTTTTTTTATACCAACTATTGTCATTTGAGATTTCAAGCAAGTTCTCAACTTTGTTAAAATGTGCCAGTGTTTTTTATTTTTAGCTGTTTAAGCTGGTCATTGCCATTTACTAATGCAAACTTACATTATTTACAATGTAGCTTTTCTGTTATTATGAACCTGCATTAATTGTGTTGAACATATTTCATTTTAGCTCCCAGGACAATAAATCCAACCCCCAATTAAATTGATCAGGTGAAAATCAATTGATTTATTTTCAGTTGTTTTATTTTACTTGACAGAAATGTGTTTGATATTGATATTAGTGGCAGGAGCGATGATTGAGATGCCAAATATCAGTATTAGATGTGCATTAAGCACTAAAAAGCTAGCCTGGGGAGGAATAGGACATTTAAATAACTCCTAAAAAGAAGAGTGTGAGAACAGATGACTACTGACTCATAACAAATCAGAATGCTTCTTACAATTGATCAGTTAATAACAATGTCTTAAGACTTCAGTGCTCACTTACCATCTGAATCCTAAATATATAGATATTATGCATATATGTGATCTGCTTTCTAGCCTTGTGATTTAAACGTCTCTCTTCTTTTCTTTGTATTTTTATTCCTAAAGTAGTTTTCCATATATTTTAGATGAGTATGAAGCTATCAGTAGCTGATGGACATCTTTGTAACATGGGGAGGATGATTGAAGAAATGGAGAGTAAGCTGAGGTACTCACTAGATCAGGTATTTCTCTATTATAAGATTAACTATGTATTTGTTGTATTCAAGATCTTATGGCATCATACAATGTTGTGTTTCTTTAATTAAAGGTCAATTTGTTGTATTTTCTTACTCATATTCTCTTTCCACAATTTTGTCTTTATTTATGATTTTCATTGAGGGTTTATTATGTAAAAAAAAAATAAAATGGGATAAAATTGACAGAATCAAAATTAGAGGTAGCCGTAAAGAAGATGTCATGATTCCTGAATTGGTTTGCAATTTCATTCTGATTTATGTTTGTTTCAACTCTTATAATTACTCATTTAGTTCAATAATATAACTTGCGCTACTTTATATTAATTTTACAGTACTTTGATGGTTGCAAGTACACCAAGGAGTTGTTGGATGAAGTCAAGGAAGGATGGGCAGCTTTCATGTTCGATGAAGTACCTTAGACTTAGATTTAGATTTATATATATGTAGTACATGATAATTTAGTTAGATAGTAGACTTTTGAAGCTATTTTGGTCTTTTGGTTATATAGCACTTGATAATTTAGTTATTTTGATATATGTTTCTCAACTTTATGGAGCTATTTTGGTCTTTTGAAACTATTTTGGATGAAGTCAATTAAGATATATATTATATTGAGATTGGTTATACAGGTACAGGGTGTTGTGATGCTATATTATTATATAAAATTGTGAATCCAAAAAAAAAAGTCCTATCATTTACGATTCCGGTTCATAAAAAAAAAGCTCCCCTCATTTAAGATTCCGGTTCACAAATTTTTTTTTTAAAAATCCATCAAATACGATCCCGGTTCAGTTCATTTAAAGATCCCGGTTCTTTATTATTTATGATCCCAGTTTCGTGTTTTTAAAGAACCGGAAACGTAAATTGTCCTATTTACAATCCCGCCATATTCAATCCCGGTTCGGAACCGGGATTGAAATTGTTTCGGAATCGGGATTAAATTTGTTTTTTGTAGTAGTGGGTCTGGGTCTAATGCCGTGGTAAGTTCTGCGGGCCCACTAGAAACATTGTCGCCCCCTAGATTGCAAATCGAGAACAGTGAGAGGGACTGGAGTGGGGCATTTTGTTTGCCACTGCGAGGCAGTGAGCCATGTATATTATAAATTGATTGAGGCAGAGTCCTCCTGGTCTGGGACCATTTGTGTTGTGACAGCTGTCGTGCCCGCACAGTAAAGGTCCTGTACTCCTGTTTGCTTCCGACTAGGCTGGATGGATGACCGAGGAGATGTAGACGTGTGAGACGATGGTAACAAAGAGAGTACTTCGACGATATTATGACTTCTCCCCCAATCATCGAAGGTTATGATTCGATAAGACATGACGATGAGAATGGAAAAGAGAGTGAGGAAATAGTTGAGAAAGAAAGGATACTCATGAGAAGTAACATTGAGTCTGGAAAGATAATAAAGGACCATAATACTATTGATAATATGCTTGATTGTTGTGTATATGTTTGTTGTATTGTATGCTTGTGTGGTTCTGGTATGTCGCCTATCGTAATTCCACACCGTCGACGATACGTCGTTCGGATTGCTTACTCTCTCCTGTTCGTTGTTCCATTGGTGCTGCTGATGTCGCAACGGGCAGACGGAGCATCACGTGGAGTTCATCACTCTAGACACGTTGGAGCTGGGCTTGGCAAGGTGATTCCACCTTCGGGGATGAAGGAACGATGCAAAGAGAAAGGAAGCCTCATCCAGTCGTCTTCATCAGAGTAACGCAGCGGAAACGATAGTAGTTTAAGCTACGATTTATGTTTTGAGTCAAGGATTACCAAGTAATGTGCCACTCATGTAATGTAGCCAAATTTAAATGTTGTTTTGTAAAGCACTTCACTTTAGAGGGGAGGTCGATGTGAACTTTTGAAATTAGTGATGAGCATTAATGTTTTTGAAGCTAAACTATTTCATGAAGAGAAAAGTTTTATGAAAAGAACTGTTTTAGTAACAACTCGATTTTCAACGAAAGGGGCCTTTAAATTGCAACAATGACTTCTCAACAATGTGTTTACAAAAAAAAAAAAATCTGGCCCCAATTTTTTCTAACTTTAAGTAAATATTTTGGTTTACGAAAACTGGGCTGTGACACCCTTCCGGATTACCCAAATATAATATAGTAATTAAGCTTTTATATTGGATAATATATGGACTTGTGGGGATTAAGAAAATATGGAGATAAAATTTTCTTTTAAAAGCGGGTGCACAAATCAACACTTGGAATTCTTGGAGAATAAACCCTAAGGTATTACCAAAACAGTTATATTGAATTCGGCGATTTCTGAAACCTTTTCGAAAGTTGGGTAGCATTCATCTTTTGGAACCATATTTTATATTATAGAAAATAACTGAAGCTACCCTTGCTTTATTTGATAAAACTGATACCATCGAATAGTTTTCACAACCGAGCCCTCAAATAGATTAAATCAGAGTAAGCGGAATTATCGGACTATGCAATTACTGGTAAGATGAACATAGGTACATATATATATATAATAAGAGTCATAAGTACATAGCCCCATATCAAAGCTTCCAAGATCCCAAAATACAAGTCCATAAACAGATCTATATAATAACATGACCAAATCCCTAGAGAACCCCAAAAGTATATCTACAACATATATACATAATCAAAATAAAACTCTAAGGGTGGTCACGTAGATCCGGCAGCATCAGATGTAGTAGTAGTGATAACAGCAGTCTCCAAGAAACATAAGTAGTAAGGTAGTAGCATCATCATCAACACAGCAGCAACAGCAGCAAGATCTCCTCCACAGCCTCCACACATCGGATCCCCTGATCCTCATCACATACACTATGCACAAACCTAGGGATCATCGTCCCTCCAATCACTCCCAGTAGAATGCACGACAGGCTCGCTCCCACTCTCGTCCTCCACCGGGTCCTCCTCGATCTCATCCGAGGGAGAGTGTACCCTACCACTGGGTACCGGGTTAGGTGATGGTGAAACCCTGACTGGGCTCCTCGGATCAGAAGGGGGAGTCTCCTCGCGGACGACTCTCGAGGTAAAAGGGTGAGAGCGGGTAGGTCGAAAACGAAAACTGTGATAGGAGCGAGCTGGTCGCGTGGGAGGTGGTCCATGGTAAGTGTAAAACGGGGGTACATGCATAGTGTATATGATGGGAATCCTAAATCTACGAGGACGGAATCGGATCAACGGGTTCGGGTGGTAGAAGGTAACCTCTACCTCTCCCTCGAACACCGCGCGATGGTCCTCATAGATCCATGTGCCACTAGGAAGTGGCCGGATCTCGATACAAGCAATGTAACGAGACATCACCTACAAGGGCATAGGGGTAAGCAATTCTATACACATAATCAACAGAGAATAAATTGTGCAATATGAGTATGTAAATATGAATCAATTAACAACAATCACATATAACACTTAGCAGTTAATTAATGCACTTAGGATGCTCATACTTATTTCATTTATCACAATTGATTTAAATGAGTGGCATGATGCATGACTTTAGCTCTCAAGCCTATCTCCATCATACTATGTCACTCTCTGACGTCCATCCCTGACAACCCAGCACTCAAAAGTGCGTTGTATTCCTAGGTATACAACAATTCGTACATTCACCTAGAATGTACACGTCAAGCTTGGTATCCATGCCACCTGAGCATATTCCGTCATCCAAACGGACCGTCATCCAAACGGTATAACCATATCGGCATCCACTAAGCCGACCACGTCAACGACGTGTCATCAAGCAAGCGTATTGGCACTCCCAGAGGCCCTCCACATGTTTACCAAAAACATGATATACGTCCTACCATCCAAACTCTAGAATGAATGCATTACTTTACTTAAAGGGAATTGATTGATGTTTTATCCTTTTATTAATACATTACGTGCCTCCCGAGCAACGTATCGTTTTTCAAATGAAAATATCATAACGTCAATCAATTTCCTTTAAGTCCAGGATCACTTGGTTTATCGTCCTTTAAGTGTTACAAAATGACTTAGAATTGAAAATGGTATTTTTAAGTATCTGACTAAAAATACTCGAGTGTTTTCCATAATACTCGAGTAGTTTACCATTTTCCAGATTTTACTCGAGTAGTTCATGATTATACTCGAGTCGTTCATGTCTGTTTAGAGATTCAAGTTTTCAGATCTTCAAAAATATACTCGAGTAATTCATGAGATACTCGAGTAGTCCATTACCCAGAATACTCGAGTAGTTCACATATTACTCGAGTTGTTCATTAATTTTTACTCTTGTTGCATCTGAAATACTCGAGTGCTTAGCCTGGTTCTCAAGTTGGTGCGCCAATTTTCACACTGATGCATCACGAAATACTCGAGTGTTAAGCCATATACTCGAGTGTTTGCAGACAGAACAGACTGAAACTTGGTTCTTACATACCATTTCAATTTCTAAACACTTTTAACCCAAACCAGTGATCACAATAGTTCATATACCATATATTGAACATGTTACCATACTCATTTCATATCAAATGACCAATTTGACAGGGAATCAATAAATCATGCATAAAAACACATTTTAACAACTCAATACTTCAATTTACACAATAAGCACAATACTCATGAAACATAGTTCATTTAAGCTTGCATGCATGATATAGAACTTGCTCAACACAGTTTTAGAGCAAAGCTTGGTCTCCAAACCAAAGACCCTATTCAATCTAAGCCCTTAGAGCCTCTTGGTGGCTCTCTAACACAAATCATGGAATTTAATCTCTATCTAGTGAATATAATTACTTCCCCTTACCGCTCAGACGTGAATCGAACAAGAAATCCCCAAAGAAAAGCTCCACAACTCTCAGACCAACTTCAAGCACCACATGAAGAGCATTTTGAGTGCAACACCAAAGTGGAATTGGTTTACCCATGAAACAGAGAATAAAATTGGGGAAATTAGATTTTCTAGACTCTATGCAACATAATCTAACTAAGGAAACCGAATTTGAGGTTCAAGGATTCGTGAGCTTACCCGAAATCAAACCCAAAGTAAGCTCCCAGAACTGATGACTGCAACTCAGCCTCAACTTCTCAGCTTCGATTCTAACAACACACTCACTCTCAGCTCACAATCTTTATGTCTATACAAAGCTCGTGATGTGAGCTTTGTATTCGTGTATCACTCAAGCCTTAACACTCAGAATTGGAAGAGAATCGAAGAGGGCAAATTCGAAACCCTAGCTTTGTCAACAAGAGCAAGATTGAGCAAAATTCCTAACTTCACGGTGTTGATGGGTTTAAATAGAGATAGAGGGAGCTCATGCATGTCGACACGCCACCCATGGCGTTGGCAAGGAGACGATTTCGTGGCAGGAGAAGGGAATCGTTCATGGTGACTCATCAAACGCACTAACTCGTGCAGTTTGACCCAGAATACTCGAGTTTTTCAGAAAATACTCGAGTATTTTTCCCAATTTTTGAAAAATAATTATTTTATTTAATTTCCCTCCAAAACCTTTCCTATAATTGCTTCTAGGTCCCAACCCAGGGACTAATATGCAAAATACTCATTTTAGGCATTTATTATATTTATTAAATAATTTCACACTCATATACCAACTATATGAACACATATTTTAATCAAGGATTAATATGGAAATACTTAATTATAATTAATTTATAATTAACATTTCATTAATCGGGGATTAAAATTTTGGGGTGTTACACGGGCTGTTACAAAGTGTCCGACCGTTTACCCTGTTGTAGTTTCATACCACTCGTAGCAATGAGGTTTTGGTTGGTCAACGCTTGGTTTACTACAAGTCCACTACATAAGCCCCCCAAGCTCGGTTGGGTGATTTGAGCCCTGCCGAGCTTCTGAGACGAACGGATCTTTTTCCGACTAAACTTTTGATGATTGAAAGAAAGGCTTGAGCATTTTTGCACTTTGACCAAGGCTGTCGTTTGATTGACCCCAGAATGACCTTCCGCTTCTCCCTGTGCTTACGCATGTCCTTAACTTTATTGGAAAATGTAACGTTACGATTTCAAATCAGAGGTGCCACGTACTCCATTTTCAACGCTAAATGGGATTTTTCCGCCTTAGGCCCAAACCTTTTGAGATAGTGGAGGGAAGTTTTAGGAAGAATATCAAAGGGCGGTTTTTCCACTTACTCATTTCTTCAAGCATTTTTCGAACTCTCTTTCTTCTTGTTTCCTCATTTCTCTGAAATCTTTGTCCAACAAAGCCAGAAACTTCCAAGGACGTTCTTGTTGCTTCGATTCTCTTCACCATATTCCGAGTGCACTTCTCAGTGTTGATTTCGTATTTTTCTTGTCGCTTGATACTTCTTGGCTAGCAGGTACCGTACTCTTTCTTTTTCTGATCAAATTTCTTCTCTGAATACTGTCTTGCATGTTCTTCTTTCTGTGATGTCTTGCATGCGATTGCTTTTGCTTTCTTACTATGTTTATGTAGGATTTTGTTTTTCAAGTATTTTTACTGGCCCTTCTCCTCTGATTTTTTGAAAAGATCGTTCTTGGGTTCTCCATTTTTGGGTTTATTTATTTTTCTGGGTTTATTGAGTTCGTCTACTTTTCTGGGTTTTATGGGTGCTGTTTGTTTTTCTGGGGCTTGCTTTCTGGGGTTTGCTTTCTGGTTTTAGTGAAAACCCCAAATCGTTGCTGTTGTTGGTGTTGTTGTGATCCCCCACTTGCCCTTCGCAATTCTTTATCCGCTTTACCACCCATTGAGTGATCGTTGTAGCATTTCTTAGGTTTGCTTTATACTTTTCTGCACCTAACTTCTTAGGGTTGGTATTGGAGCGTCATTTACCATGAGTGAGGAATCCGTAAACTCTGATGTGCCAAGAACATATAAAGAAGGGAACCCAGAAATTTGTGTTGAACCAATATCCATGCATTTCCCTCAGACTTTGAGAGAGTTCAGACAGGGTGTGATTCATTATAGGATCGCCGAGAGAGTAGAACAGCGGAAGTTAAGGAGGTAGCATAGAGGTATTAGATATTTCAATTGGTTTGGGGAAATTCTGCCCAGAAAGGGAGGTGTTTCCCAACCGACCGTAAGTATTTGATCATACATAATCAAGTTTTTGTGGTTCTGACTCCAAGTGTGCCCCCTTTTCCTCAGGTATGAAGAGGAAGTGTGTTACTAATCCTGATCTCTACCCACTTCCGACGGATTGGGCTGAATATGAATGGGTGGACCGAGAGGTCCTTGGTACACAATCCAAGCTCACAACACAACAATCACTAGATCAAACTCGAGCAATAATTTTGCCGTGCCCGGGAGACAATACTGGTAGTTTGTATTCCATTACTCCAGTGGGTGAGAACGAGAGAGTTTTTACCAAAATTCCGGACGGTAGTACTGCTTTCTATTTTTACGAAGAAGTGATTACTCGGCTTGGGATAAGAATGCCTTTTACCGATTTTGAGATGGGCGTTTTAAATTTCTTAAGAGTGGCTCCTTCTCAATTACATCCGAATGCTTGGGCATTTGTAAAAGCCTTTGAACAAGTCTGCTCAGCTATGAATTGGAGTTGCAACCTTAATATATTTTTTCACATTTTTGCTCCTCAGTGTAATTCCTTCGAGAAAGGTTCGGCAAAGAAACCCTGGGTTTCGCTGAAATCTCGTAGGGGATACGCTCTTTTCACAAAATACTCTGAATCATGGAAGGGCTTTAAACCTTTTTTCTTTAAGTATACATTTACTGGTAATGGCGTCTGCTGGTTTACTCGGCCGGGGGAAAGACGACCGCTTCCCCGATTTCCTCTCCAATGGAGTGCCAACTTCTTCAACCGATCAATTGCTTCATACTCATCAGAGTGGAAAGAACTTGCTGAGTATGAAAAGGATGTGTGTCGGCAGGTTGAAAGGTATTTGAAGAAAGTTGGCATGATAGAGACGAGAGATATCGTGAACATCCCGTCTTCGGACGTTAAAACCGAGCTTGGTATAGTGCTTTATTTTTTGCTTTTATATCTGTGATTTGAACGGCACTAATGTTTCTTTGTTTCCTTTGCAGAAAAAATGGCTGATCGTATGGCAGCTCTTGTTCAAGGTGGCAAGAAGAGGAAGACATCTGCTACTTCAGGATCTTCGAGTCTGAGCACTCCAAGCCTGAGTGTTTCCACCCCTACTCCTTCTGCCTCGGCTCCCGAGGCTTCTCCTCACCAAGCCACAAACGTGGTTGCTGTTGCTTCAACTGTTTCAGTGACCCCTAGTGGTCAAGTTCAAGCTACTTCTCCTATCCAACCTTTACTCCGTCGCCGACGACTGGATAAGGGAAAAGAGAAAGTTCCGGAGGGTGCCAACCCAAGAGCTGAAGGGCCAAATGTTCGAACTACTGCTACTCCTGCTGATGTTGCTCCAACTTCTGTTGCGATCTCTCGGGAAACATCTATATGGGATCAGCAGTTTGATGAGAGGTTTGGGAAATATATCTTATCTGAGGCTGACTGTTCCAAGTTTGGAAATTTGAGTGTTGATGAGTGGTCTCGTTGCAATATGACCTTTGCAAAATACTTTCTTCGAGGTGCCAATCTTGCCTATTTTTTGGCTAAGCACCCGGAGGGACTCTTTTCTGGTTACAATGTTGATCAAAAGGAAGCTCGTGAGGTAGCAGCTGCTCAAGAGGCTAGTCTCTCGGATGAGTTGATTCGAGTGAAGAATGAACTGGAGAACCTGAAGGCCGACAAGGGGGAATTGATTAAGGAGAGAGATTCCTTAAAGGTTTCTCAAAAAGCAGCTGAAGTTAAGAAGAAGGAAGCTGAGGACACTCTGAAGAAGGAACTCCAGGTGTATCAGCAGAAGTTGGATGAACTAAAATCTGAGGTTGAAAAGTCTGCAGCAATTGCTCGGAAGTTGAGGGAGAAAGCACTTTCCCACAAGAAGAAGGCAGTAACTAACTTTTACAATTGGGGAAAAGCAGTGGATGACTCCTTTGTCTCGGCCATCAAGCAAGTTCAATTTTTGAACCCTGAATTAGAGTTCAGGGTGGTCGGGGCTCATCCATTTCATGCTGTTCAGGATGGGAAGTTGATCGACCTTGAGACCAGGGCCGAGGTAGATCTGTAGGCGGAAGATCTTTCCAATCCCCTTGAGGAGTTGACTGAGGCGCCAAACTTTGATGATTCAAACGTAGTTTTATCTGACATTGAGGAGTGATGTTGAACTTTTTTAATCTTTGCTGTTTTGTTGATTTTCCTTTTGCTCGCTGTTTTCTGAGCGTTTTTAACTTGCTAACATTGCAATAACTTGTCTTTAACCTTTTGTTACGCTGAACAATTTGCTATGTCTTTCGATTGCTCGTGTTATTCGAACGTCATTTTGAACAGTTTAAATCATCTTGCGATTTATGATAATAACCTCTTTATTTGGCGTGTTATCATTGCTTTTGGTTTCGTTCGTCACGCTTCTGGTGTTTGCTCATTAACGAGTAGTAAAACAAGTTTTATAAATATACAATTCATTGTGAGTAGAACTTGGATCGCCAACTTTAGCCGAAGTGGGATCCTCGGACCGCGAAATAAGGAAAGTAGTTTCCTGGATTCGGGTGTTCTATGAGTACGTTGCTGAACTCTTGTTGGGAGTTGTACTTCGATTTGGCTCGGTGGCTAGCCGAAGCAAATGAGTCGCATGTTACTTCACAATGTTCAAACAAGGATTACGAATAAATTGGTGCATTTATTGATAAAAAACAAAAAATGAAGTTGCTCATCTGTTAACAAATTCCTATCAATCTAATTCCTAACAATTGTCACTAATCTAAGAAGGATGTTACCCTTTGTTTATTCGACCTAATCATTACTGAGCAATAAATTTACCTAACTATAAAAAGTGAAAAAACAAAGTATGAGCTTAACTGTAATAAGCTCTGAGTTTGGCAACGTTCCATGTGTTACCGATTTCCATGCCCGAGAGAGACTCCAGTTTGTATGCCCCAGATCCAGATTTAGCCTTCACTCGATATGGTCCTTCCCATTTTGGTTGGAGTTTTCTGACTCCAGCATTTCCTTTGCCAATGTCAGCTCGACGAAGGACTAAGTCACCAACTTCAAAGCTTCTTGGACGAACCCTCTTGTTGTATTCCCGAGCCTGGCGCTCCTTCATTTTGCTTTCATGGGCTGCAGCATTTTTTCGAACTTCTTCCAATAAAACAAGCTCCTCACTGATCAAATGGTCATTTGTCTCCGAAGGACGTTCAAGTGTCCTGAAGGTAGGAATTCGCTTTTCGATTGGAATGATTGCGTCACAGCCGTATGTCAAACGAAAAGGAGTTTCACCTGTGGACGAGTGTATTGTTGTCCTGTGTGACCATAGGACACTCGGAAGTTTATCTGCCCAAGTGCCAGCAGCATTTCCGAGCTTCTTTTTGATCCCATCCAAGATGGCTCTGTTGGCTGCCTCGGCTAAACCATTTGTCTGTGGATGTTCAACAGAGCTAAAATAGTGAATGATGTTTAGGTCGGCTGCTAATTGTTGGAAGTGAGATGCTGCGAACTGTGATCCATTGTCTGTGACTATGGCATGTGGAACTCCGAATCGAGAAATCACCTCCATGACGAAGAAAGACTGAATCCGAGCTGTTGAGATTGTTGCTAACGGCATTGCTTCGATCCACTTGGTGAAGTAATCAATAGCCACTACTGCAAACTTAAACTGGCCTGGTGCGGTGGGGAATTTTCCGATGATGTCCATGCCCCATTGGTAAAAGGGCCAAGGTGCACCGAGAGAGTGCAACTCTTCAGCAGGTTTTTGATAGATGTCACTATGATATTGGCACTGCGTACATTTCTTGACATGTTCCATAGCATCTTTCTGCAGTGTAGGCCAAAAATAGCCCACTCGGATTACTTTTCTTGCCAAGGACTTTCCTCCCATATGGTGACTGCAAATTCCACCGTGAATCTCTTCCAATATTTCCTCAGCTTGGGATGGGTTGACGCATATGAGCATGGGGGATCCAAAGCCTCTCTTGTACAGGACTCCATTTAGAACTGTGTACTGAGCGGCCTTTTTAACTAATTTCCGAGCCTCCAACTGATCTTGGGGGATGAACCCATGTTACAAATAAGTAAGAATTGGGTCCATCCATGACTGAGATAATGAGACCGTCAGAATGACACTGGGTCGGGGAATGGTTTCTTGTATCAGTGTTTTGTTATTTTCCGACCCTTTTGTACTTGCCAATTTGGATAGAATGTCGGCTCTGGAATTCGAATCTCTCGGCACATGTGAAATGTTAAATTTGGAAAAGTTTGAGATGATTCGCTTTACCTCTTCAAGATATTTTTGTAAAATGGGTTCCTTTGCCGAGTACTGACCTTTGATCAGAGAAACTACCAGTTGTGAATCGCTGAAAACTGACACTTGCTCTGCTCCGAACTCGTGAACCATCTTGAGGCCTGCAAGAACTGCCTCGTATTCTGCTTGATTGTTCGATGTTTTAAATTCAAATTTCAATGAGTACTCCATGCACAATCCCTCGGGGTTCTCAATGATGACTCCAGCCCCTGCGCCTTTTCTATTACTTGATCCGTCCACATAAACTGACCAAAGATTTTGAGAGTTGTCCGAAGGGATATCTGTGAACTCAGTAACAAAATCAGCAAGCGCTTGAGATTTCATTGCTTTCCTTGGTTCGTAGGTAATGTCGAATTCAGAAAGTTCGACAGACCATGAGACCATTCTGCCAGCTAGGTCGGGATTGTGAAGAACCTGTCTGAGAGGTTGAGCGGTTCTTACCAATATTCTATGTGCCTGAAAATACTGTCTCAATCTCCGAGCTGATGTGACCAAACAATATGCAAGTTTCTCCAGCTTCTGGTATCTCAATTCCGATCCTTGAAGTGCTCGGCTAACGAAATATATTGGGGTTTCAGTACCTGAATTATCACGTACCAGAACTGAACTGACCGCCGCCTCGGCCAGTGACATGTATAGAATGAGTTTCTCACCAGGAAGAGGACTGTGGAGGACCGGTGGGCAGGAAAGGTACTCTTTTAACTGAATAAAAGCTTGCTCACATTGCTCGTCCTAGAGGAAATCCTTGTTTTTCCTAAGGAGCTGGTACCACGGCAAGGCTTTCCGAGCGGCTTGGGACAAGAACCTGGAGAGTGCCGCCACTCGGCCCGTAAGTTGTTGAACTTCTTTAAGACTAGCTGGGCTCCTCATGTCAAGGATTGCTTTGCATTTATCAGGATTGGCCTCAATTCCTCTCTCGGTTAACATAAAACCGAGGAAAGAACCGGCCGGGACTCCGAATACACACTTCTCCGGATTCAACCTCATGGAGTATTTTCTCACTCGGTCAAGTATTATTGTGAGGTCCTTGGCATGATTTTCTTGTTGTCTACTTTTTGCGATGATGTCATCTATGTACACCTCCATGTTTGAGCCGATCATACCTTGAAAAATCTTGTTCATCATCCTCTGATAAGTAGCTCCCGCATTTTTCAACCCAAAGGGCATAACGGTGTAACAGTAAGTTGCCCTATCGGTGATAAATGCAGTTTTGTCCTGGTCGACAGGGAACATTGGAATCTGGTTGTAACCAGAGTAAGCATCCATAAATGATAAGAGTTTGTAACCAGCCGAACTGTCGACGAGTTTGTCAATAACAGGGAGTGGGTATTGATCTTTAGGGCAGACCTTGTTCAAGTCTGTGTAGTCAACACACATTCTCCATTTTCCATTAGGCTTTTTGACCAAGACGGTGTTAGCTAACCAGTCTGTATAGTCAATCTCCCTAATGAAACCCGCTCGGAGTAGTTCAGCGACTTTTTCCTCAATTGCTAGGGCCTTTTCCGCACTAACTTTCCTTTTACGCTGTGCCACTGGTTTCGACCCCGGAATGATGCTTAACTTGTGACAAATAAAATTGGGGTCAATTCCTGGCATATCAGCTGATGTCCAAGCGAACAAATCTTTATTCACGATTAATAGTGCGGCCAATTCTTTTTTAACGCATGCAGGCAAGTCAGAACCTATTTTCACTTTCCTGAGGGGGTTGTCAGATAGTGTCAAAAACTCCCATTGTCCCTTTGGGGTCGGTCTATTTCTGTCGGATTGGTCTCGCATATCCAGGTCCGCCAGAAAAACATTTCCCTTACCCAAAGAAACTCTCTCCAGATTGCTCGGATCCTTGCTTTTCACCTTCCCCAGGCTGGCATTGTAACATTTTCTTGCCCATCCTGTTCGGCTTTGACCGTTACCACTCTGTCATCAGTTTCGACGAACTTCATGGCCAAATGAACTGTTGATACAACTGCCCCAAATGCTTGCAAAGAGGTTCTCCCAAGTATGGCATTATATGCTGCTGGACAATCAACCACCAAAAACTTGACTATCTCGGTTCTAGCCGAAGGTTGTTGTCCGAGAGTTACAAGAAGTTGGATGTAGCCCTTTGGCTCAACGGTGTCTCCAGTAAAACCAATTAGTTCTCCTTCAAAGGGGGTGAGATTACACTCCCTGAGTTTTAAAGCTTTGAATAATGGGAAGAACATTATATCCGCCGAACTACCTTGATCAATAAAAACTCGTTTTACCTCGTAATTGCCAATCAGAGCAGTTATCACCGTGGGGTCATTATGGCCCGGAAGGATTCCATCCAAATCTTCGTCGTCAAAAATGATGGGAATGTTCTTTGTTGATCTTTTGGCAATCGGTTTCTGGCTGACTGCCAAGATTTGGTTGATGTACTTCTTCCTGTCAGCTTTTTTCTCCCCTCCTCCAGCAAAACCTCCTGCAATAGTGTTGACCAAGAATTCATTTTTGCTAGCGTTTGCGTCAGGAACTGGAACGGATTCGGTTTTCTGTCTTCCTGCGTTTCTATCATCTGGTGACCTACTTCTCTGGCGTTTAGATTTTACTGGGGATTGAGATCTGTTTCTGCTTCTTCGACCAGCTGCATCTCTGATGTATTGCTGTAACTTGCCATCTCTGATCATCTCTTCGATCAGATCTCGCAGCCAGATGCATTCGTCAGTGGTATGGCCATTGTAACATCCAAATTTTCGTTTGTATTATAAATTGTGAGTTTATCAAATTAAATGATTAATTTTTATATATAATTATTAAAGTGTTGGTTGTTTCCCTCAAGTACCGTATATTAATTTATTGGACTATTTTATATACATACTTTAAAGTAGGTTCATTTAAAGTAAATACCTTGTTTGAAAAATATATATTCTTTACATTACATACTTCACATTGGATGTATCATTAAATAAATAGTTTGTTTTAATATTTCAAATTACTAACTTTGTAATTTCCCTATATTATTAATCATTGTTTAAAGTTATACTAGTGGTATTTATTTAGATTTGATTGCATAAATAAATAAATGTAAGTATATGTTTAAATCTTACTATTAGTATTTTGGGTTTAAAAATAATTTGTAGTTATATTGGTTTATTTATATCTACATATGTAAAAAAAATAAAAAATAAAAAAAAATTATGTATGTGTGTTTGTTCAGAAAGGAAGGGAACCCTAAGGAAACCCCCCTTCATTTGCTTCAGCAGCCGCCGCCCTCCCTCCCCATGAAGTCTCCCTCCTTGTTCTTCCTCTCTCCCCGTCGCCCCTCTCTCTTGGCCATCACCAAAGCCTCTCCACCGCCGCCACCCACCTTGTCGCCGTCGCTCGCGTCCGCTCTCAGCCTCCCTCACTCGCGTCTCTCTCGTCGTTCTCTCCCTGTCCCGGTCTCCTCACGAATCGTGAGCACCTCGCCGCCACGAACCAGCGCCGCCGCCGCTGCTTTTGAGCCACGATCTCGCCTCCTCCTTGCCGCCGTTGCTGTCGCGTTTCTTCTTCCCCAATCGTGATTCGCTCGCGCTGCTGCTGACCATGGAGGTCGCTGCTACCGGTTTTGGGTTGCTGCCGCCGTTGTTCACCTCATTATGGTTGTGTTGTTGATGGTTCAGACCGGTTGAAACGAACCAGATCTGGGCTGAGCTCAAACCGAACCGATCTCCTCATTTTTGCTTCAATCCGATCTTGAGGGTAAATCCCTAATACCCTTTTTAAGTACTTTATGTTGTGTTTTAAATTTAATACTAATACGAATTTTAATGTTATTGGTGATTATTATCAAAGATATTTTATTTTGGAAAAATAAGTGATATTGTGATTTAGAATTGATTTTTAAGTATACTGATATTTGCAATGATTTTAAGTGGTTACTTTGATTTGGAATAATATCGGATTAAACATTATGTCAAATGAATTGTGTTAAAGAGTATTTTAGTTAAGCGTGTTAGGTTCCTAAGTAAGTGAGCTGTAGTTTAGCTTGGTGGACTTGTCCCTAGGCTGAGCAATACACCAGTTAATTAGGAACCTGATATAAACGGCATAACGTTAATTCGAATTGAAACCTTGAACGTTAATTCCAAGTTGAAAGGAAGTGTAATTACCTTAATGTTGGAAACGTGAGTTATATTTATTTCGAATCGGAAATACTTCCTTTTAGTTTGGAATTAATAGTGTCAAGCAATATAGCTTTGATTTTGTGACTTGAAGCTAAAACTACTGAATTTTGATGTATTTTTGATAAATATGTTAGTCTTGACAGTTAATGTATTTTCAACAAGAAGCTACACTATTTTATTGAAGGGACAATGGTTCTAATTTCATTTGACGATGATTTATGAATTTTAATTAAATGTTTTCAAAAATTAACTAGTTTCGGTTTTCACTTAAAGTCCCTTTTTCGTAAAGCGCATTATACCTATTACTATTTATTTTTATATGATCGATTAGACGACGAAGGAGCTTTAGGATCAGCGCAAGCGAAAGCACTGAACCGCGCTACGTTTGGACATCGTCAAATGAAAAGAAACAGGTTTATGGGAACGCAAGGTAAGGAGTGGGTTATAGTGAGTATTACCTTACTATGGGGTTTAGTTTACAATATGCATATAATGGGTACTAAGATTTTTGTGTTAGTTTAGGTTGATATGTTATAGAATAATTGTTAGAATAGAATTTATGACTTAGGGAATTTATTTTGATGTTGTTATATTGCATTTTGTGATATTAAGTTGAATTGTGCTAATTAAGTTATAAAATATATTCGTGATCATTGGATAGTGGAAATGTGTAATGTGGTGATTAATTTTGAGTAATGGAAATTTGCTAAAGAATTGATAATGATAAAGGAACTAAATGAATTATACCCAGGCTCAGCCAGGGGAGATTGTATTATACCCGGACGCTGTAAGTCGTTATCGCACGGTGGTGCGAACGCAGTAGGTCGTGACCAGGGGATTACCCGGACGCAGTAAGTCGTTATCGCGCGGTGGTGCGAACGCAGTAGGTCGTGACCAGGGGATTGAGAAACACACCCGGACGCAGTAAGTCGTGAGTGCAGACGCAGTAGGTCGTGACCAGGGGATTGAGAAACACAACCCGGACGCAGTAAGTCGTGAGTGCACAGGAGTGCAGACGCAGTAGGTCATGACCAGGGACAGATAAAAAGAACATAAATATGATTAAAATACATGGAACGAAAGACTTAAGAAAATGTTTAATAAAAATCGATTTGAGAAACTAATGAATACTTGAAATTGAATTGTGGTGAATTGACTCTTATTATGTTGTCATTGAATTGTTATTTGTGTATGGCTTAGTGTTGCATTATGTCTTAATTGGAAACTGCCTCCCCATTTTATGTGTAATACTCACTCCTTACTATCTCCACAGGTACTGAGGTTTGAGCTTGCAATACCACTGGCCGAGCAGGAGTGCACTCCACACCGTGGAGTGTAATTTAGTTAAGGGTGTACTCTAGTTATTGTATTATAATTAATCTATTTTGGGTGTTTGAAATAATTTAATCGCTGCAAGCCCGAATTTATTATATGTACGTTATTAGGGCTTGTAAAGTTAATTAATATATTTAGAAATGTTGAAATGTTTTCTGGATTGTTCTGGTTGACAAGTAGAAACTCTAAATTTTTGGGAAGTCCGATAAACAGAGGAGACTCTGTCGGATTTTCGTTAAGATTTAAAACGAAATTTTTCAGGTCCTATTTTAAAACCAACATAATTATTAGTAAATAAGTTATATAAATGTTAGGGTGTTACATTTTGGTATCAGAGCAGTTTCCCTCGGCCTATGGAGTGTGGACTCACATCTCCTGTGCTTACTCACCAAGCGAGTAACTTATAGTTAGTAGCAGTTTATTCTAGTATGTGTTTGTGTATTGCTAGAGTCATAATAGGAATGGTTGTGCATTTGCATTTCCTTAAATTTTCTGCATTTGGCCCATTGCACTAATTGATATTTTGTAAGTGCTAATGATGATGTGTGCATTTGCTGGACTTGACTGAGTTATATTTTGATTGAAATATTTGGTCCTAGACTAGTGTTAGAGTTGAGGCATGAGAAGGGCTTAGCTGGACTCCGATTTTGAGCACACCCATAACAATTTCTTGCTTGGATGCATTCCACCATTTCATGAATAAATAGGATAGGAGTTTGTTTAATGAAAATAAAATTATGTTGTGATTATTATGATTCATGCTAAGTGTTTGATTTGACTTGATAGGTGTCTAAATGCTTAGTGTTTGACTTGATGTGTTGCTTTTAATAAATTGATTTCAGATTTACCAAGCAAAACCCGAAATCTTGTGAAAATGAATGTTTCATATTTAGAATTGGACGAATGACGAGATTAAAGAAATGAAGTACCCCAACGGACTAGAGCACTAAGTTGCTACCCCACCGGGAGGAATTAATCTTTAGTCTTGAACCAAGTGAGTCACTTCTAAATGTGACAACACAACTCAAGACTTCGGTACTTTTGAAACTGAGAGTTGCCTAACCAAAAACTTAGGCGACATGAGAATAATTGTATCACTAATGTATGTATATTTGAGATTGATCACCTCAAATATAAATACTTATTGGTAGATATAATCATTCCATCTTTAAGTTCCGAAAAAAAAAATTAAATTAATTATTTTGAAAGTTTTGTGAAAGTTTAAGGGAAATGAACCATGTGTTTGTGTACTAGGTAACATCATGATACCTGATTTTTCTGAAGGTTGCAGGTGATTTGAAAACCATTGGCTTTTTATTTGAATCTTTGGGTTTTAAAGTGTTTGTTGGGAAATTGGGGTTTTTCATATAAAGTTAAACTCGTTTTCGGGCTTAGGGTGCTCAAAATGTCATGGAAAGATTTTATGTGAGCATCCCACGTTCGAATCCATGTTGTGTGTAAAAGTTCAAGTTGTTTGGAGCAAGTTAGTATTTTAAGCAAATGCTTTTTCACAATCAGACCCGACAATTCCGGTGTCTCCGACACTGCGAATGCAAGGGATAAATCGAGTCTAACGTGCTCCGATCGGTTTGAAAATTTTACACAACCTTTGGCTAAGTATATCTGGCGTCCCTGTAAATTTTGAGGTCATTTGGAATTGTTTACTATTTTAAATAAATCCAATTTGGGTTCAGCCCCCGATGTTAACGGTGTTTTTGACAAAGTGGTCGCGGGGTTAAAACTGAACCTGATGAACTCCGATTGACCTGAAAATTTACCACATTGTTCTTGTATATGTAGGGACACTACCTATAAATTTACATGGTGTTGGTAATTGAATTGGTATTTTTCATAAATGCATTTTTATTACAGCCATGTAATTTTTCCGGTTTTTGGGCTTTGGGGCAAATAATGGAAATCATACCTCCCGAACTCATTTTGAACTAATTTTCGGATATATTTCCTTTTAATACCTGCATGTGAAGTATGCCAAATTTCAAATAAAAGTGAATTTATATGATATGATTTCGTTATATGTCTTGAATGTGCTATGTGTATGCTAGTTTGGTTGTTTAGTAATAGTGAATCCTATGCTTAGATAATCCTTCTTTTCAGCCGAATAGGTTTTTCTGAATCTTCATACGTGATCTCTTCCTCCAATGAGGGTCTCCTTGAATGGTTCATTTTGCTTACTCTAAGAAACTCTTCATAAAGCATATTATATAATTTGCGAAAGCCTAATTTGTACATATGTTTTTCTTTTTCCAAAACACTTGTGTAAGTTTCGCTTTGAGGAAGTGTCAGATATTTGATTTTATTGAATATAATTTTATTTGATTATGGACTTTGAAGATTCGTTGTTTTTACGTCCTCGAAGTCTACTATCTTGTTTCCAACCCACTTGGAAGAACACGTTTGTTAAGATGACAATTTACTCTATTTGTCAATGATTTACCTCTTACACTTCGATATAGTTAGCCCTTCTTGCTTTTGGATTTCCTTTTGCTCCAGTCTCTATGATCTTAATTTTCTGAATTGCTATTTTAGAGTTTATGTAAAATGCAAGTTAGATTTGTTGACTTTTTGATTTTAATAAATTTGTTCCCTGATTTTGCATGACTGCATGCACCTGTGTTTAAAAATGATGAATCTTGAATTTTGAGCCGTTGGTTATGTCCTTTTTGAACGAGAATTGTTAAATAAGTTTCAACTAATAGCTTTTCTTGCTTAGCATATTTCTCATGAATCTTTTATATTTGTATTGGCCAATGCCAACCTATTATGTTACTTAGTTTTTAGTTTGTTACAAGAAGTTTTCCAAAACTATCATGCCAGGAAAATGTTTTTGAACACTAGTTTAACGAATTTTTAATTCTTTTTAGGTTTCAGTTTTTCTCCTTGTAATATAAATTGACATTCATTTAAGAAAATGACACACTATTGGTTGAGTCATGATTTCTAATTCTTATCTTTTTGGGATTTAAATTTCTACATAGATTTTATTATATGCTTTATTCTTGTAGAGAAGAGGTGTGACACTCTTCCTGTTTCAAGCTTTTACAAAATTAAAACCACATTTGGACGTGCAAGTGAATTGTGTTTTTCTCACCAAAAATATTTCTCAGTAAGATTTTCAGATATTGTACCATTTTAGGTGCTGAACTTGTTATCCGAATTTAAACCATGTGCATAATGCTGATTTTGTTTAGACTAAATTGAATTTTTAAAGCTCCTACTTTGTATTATATTTGATGTTGCCTCTTTGAGATTTGAAATCGTTTTACATTTTTGACAAAGAGTCAACATATCCTTTTAATAGCTATCACTTTCTAAATGTTAAAATTCTTTTTCTGTTTTGATAACTTAGATGATTGCGTTTGGAATTGATTCAAATGTAGCTGCTGTTTTGTACTCCAAGTGATGATTTTTTTTTCTATTTGGCATTGTTATGGAAGATGGTTCCTCCTCTTTGATTGAATGAGAACCTTTTTACTTAACCAATCATCGAAATTCTTTTGCTATCGTTAAATTTTTTTTCTCGAATCATACCCTTGTGGTTTTCTCTAGTCAAATTTCGAGGACGAAATTTCTTTTTGGGGGGAAGGATTGTAACATCCTAATTTTCGTTTGTATTATAAATTGTGAGTTTATCAAATTAAATGATTAATTTTTATATATAATTATTAAAGTGTTGGTTGTTTCCCTCAAGTACCTTATATTAATTTATTGGACTATTTTATATACATACTTTAAAGTAGGTTCATTTAAAGTAAATACCTTGTTTGAAAAATATATATTCTTTACATTACATACTTCACCTTGGATGTATCATTAAATAAATAGTTTGTTTTAATATTTCAAATTACTAACTTTGTAATTTCCCTATATTATTAATCATTGTTTAAAGTTATACTAGTGGTATTTATTTAGATTTGATTGCATAAATAAATAGATGTAAGTATATGTTTAAATCTTACTATTAGTATTTTGGGTTTAAAAATAATTTGTATTTATATTGGTTTATTTATATCTACATATGTAAAAAAAAATAAAAAAATAAAAAAAAAATTATGTATGTGTGTTTGTTCAGAAAGGAAGGGAACCCTAAGGAAACCCCCCTTCATTTGCTTCAGCAGCCTCCGCCCTCCCTCCCCATGAAGTCTCCCTCCTTGTTCTTCCTCTCTCCCCGTCGCCCCTCTCTTTTGGCCATCACCAAAGCCTCTCCACCGCCACCACCCACCTTGTCGCCGTCGCTCGCGTCCGCTCTCAGCCTCCCTCACTCGCGTCTCTCTCGTCGTTCTCTCCCTGTCCCGGTCTCCTCACGAATCGCGAGCACCTCGCCGCCATGAACCAGCGCCGCCGCCGCTGCTTTTGAGCCACGATCTCGCCTCCTCCTTGCCGCCGTTGCTGTCGCGTTTCTTCTTCCCCAATCGTGATTCGCTCGCGCTGCTGCTGACCATGGAGGTCGCTGCTGCCGGTTTTGGGTTGCTGCCGCCGTTGTTCACGCCATTGTGGTTGTGTTGTTGATGGTTCAGACCGGTTGAAACGAACCAGATCTGGGCTGAGCTCAAACCGAACCGATCTCCTCATTGTTGCTTCAATCCGATCTTGAGGGTAAATCCCTAATACCCTTTTTAAGTACTTTATGTTGTGTTTTAAATTTAATACTAATACGAATTTTTAATGTTATTGGTGATTATTATCAAAGATATTTTATTTTGGAAAAATAAGTGATATTGTGATTTAGAATTGATTTTTAAGTATATTGATATTTGCAATGATTTTAAGTGGTTACTTTGATTTGGAATAATATCGGATTAAACATTATGTCAAATGAATTGTGTTAAAGAGTATTTTAGTTAAGCGTGTTAGGTTCCTAAGTAAGTGAGCTGTAGTTTAGCTTGGTGGACTTGTCCCTAGGCTGAGCAATACACCAGTTAATTAGGAACCTGATATAAACGGCATAACGTTAATTCGAATTGAAACCTTGAACGTTAATTCCAAGTTGAAAGGAAGTGTAATTACCTTAATGTTGGAAACGTGAGTTATACTTATTTCGAATCGGAAATACTTCCTTTTAGTTTGGAATTAATAGTGTCAAGCAATATAGCTTTGATTTTGTGACTTGAAGCTAAAACTACTGAATTTTGATGTATTTTTGATAAATATATTAGTCTTGAAAGTTAATGTATTTTCAACAAGAAGCTACACTATTTTATTGAAGGGACAATGGTTCTAATTTCATTTGACTATGATTTATGAATTTTAATTAAATGTTTTCAAAAATTAACTAGTTTCGGTTTTCACTTAAAGTCCCTTTTTCGTAAAGCGCATTATACCGATTACTATTTATTTTTATATGATCGATTAGACGACGAAGGAGCTTTAGGATCAGCGCAAGCGAAAGCACTGAACCGCGCTATGTTTGGACATCGTCAAATGAAAAGAAACAGGTTTATGGGAACGCAAGGTAAGGAGTGGGTTATAGTGAGTATTACCTTACTCTGGGGTTTAGTTTACAATATGCATATAATGGGTACTAAGATTTTTGTGTTAGTTTAGGTTGATATGTTATAGAATAATTGTTAGAATAGAATTTATGACTTAGGGAATTTATTTTGATGTTGTTATATTGCATTTTGTGATATTAAGTTGAATTGTGCTAATTAAGTTATAAAATATATTCGTGATCATTGGATAGTGGAAATGTGTAATGTGGTGATTAATTTTGAGTAATGGAAATTTGCTAAAGAATTGATAATGATAAAGGAACTAAATGAATTATACCCAGGCTCAGCCAGGGGAGATTGTATTATACCCGGACGCTGTAAGTCGTTATCGCACGGTGGTGCGAACGCAGTAGGTCGTGACCAGGGGATTACCCGGACGCAGTAAGTCGTTATTACGCGGTGGTGCCAACGCAGTAGGTCGTGACCAGGGGATTGAGAAACACACCCGGACGCAGTAAGTCGTGAGTGCACAGGAGTGCAGACGCAGTAGGTCGTGACCAGGGGATTGAGAAACACACCCGGACGCAGTAAGTCGTGAGTGCACAGGAGTGCAGACGCAGTAGGTCGTGACCAGGGGATTGAGAAGCACACCCGGACGCAGTAAGTCGTGAGTGCACAGGAGTGCAGACGCAGTAGGTCGTGACCAGGGACAGATAAAAAGAACATAAATATGATTAAAATACATGGAACGAAAGACTTAAGAAAATGTTTAATAAAAATCGATTTGAGAAACTAATGAATACTTGAAATTGAATTGTGGTGAATTGACTCTTATTATGTTGTCATTGAATTGTTATTTGTGTATGGCTTAGTGTTGCATTATGTCTTAATTGGAAATTGCCTCCCCATTTTATGTGTAATACTCACTCCTTACTATCTCCACAGGTACTGAGGTTTGAGTTTGCAATACCACTGGCCGAGCAGGAGTGCACTCCACACCGTGGAGTGTAATTTAGTTAAGGGTGTACTCTAGTTATTGTATTATAATTAATCTATTTTGGGTGTTTGAAATAATTTAATCGCTGCAAGCCCGAATTTATTATATGTACGTT
Source organism: Crotalaria pallida (assembly GCA_037953625.1). Taxonomy (NCBI): domain Eukaryota; kingdom Viridiplantae; phylum Streptophyta; class Magnoliopsida; order Fabales; family Fabaceae; genus Crotalaria; species Crotalaria pallida. The sequence goes on from CM075653.1 coordinate 36,401,077, forward strand.
ATTAGGGCTTGTAAATTTAATTAATATATTTAGAAATGTTGAAATGTTTTCTGGATTGTTCTGGTTGACAGGTAGAAACTCTAAATTTTTGGGAAGTCCGATAAATAGAGGAGACTGTCGGATTTTCGTTAAGATTTAAAACGAAATTTTTCAAGTCCTATTTTAAAACCAACATAATTATTAGTAAATAAGTTATATAAATGTTAGGGTGTTACAGCCATAGCCCCTGCGGAAGTCACAGTATTTCGACCTATCACGCTGTGCGCCCTTTCGTAAAGACGGCGGTCTTTGGGCAGAGCGTAAGTCAGTCTGCATAGTTTCTCTTAAAATATGACTCCTCGGAACTGTTAGAGGAGTGTAATCTTGAAACTTATTTCTTGGGGGAACCCGTCGGTCCCGATTATTCTTATCTCTGTCTTGTCTCCCACCAAAACGTTCGTCACGTTTTTGTTTGTTCGGTCCTTGAGGATCGGCTCGTTGTCTATCTTCTCTGAACTTATGTCCCTTGTGAAATTCTTCCAAGTTGATGAACTTATTTGACCGTTGTCTCAACTCGGCCATATCCTTTGGGGGTTTACCAATCAGAGATTTTCTGAAATCCCCAGACTGCAAACCTTGTGTGAATAGTAGCACTGCTACTCCTGGCTCTAACCGTGGAACGGAACTTGCTTCCGCGTGGAAGTGTGATAAGTAATCTTTCAGTGGTTCATCCGGCCTTTGTGTAACAGATGCCAAAGTATGGTCGGATTTGGGTTGAATGCAGCTAGCAGTATATCTGTTAAGAAATACACGCTTCATCTCCTCCCAGGAATTAATGGAGTTAGGAGGGAGGGAAGAATACCACCTTAGAACCGAGGGTTCGAGTGTCATAGAAAATGCTCGGCATTTCATTTGTTCACCACCCCCATAATAATTCATGGCCCCTTCATAAGACACAATATGGTCCACTGGGTCAGTTAGACCATTATAATGTGGCACATTAGAGGGGCCCAAGTATCCTTGAGGGGTTTCAAATGCCATTATATATGGAGTAAAAGGATGACCAGGGTGGAAACCGGCCTGATCCTGATTTGTGGAGGGGTTAACATGAAAATTTGGTGGGGGAAGCTGCATTATCGGGGCTGGTTGTGGGTCCATGGTTGGTTGGTTCTGTGGTGGAACAGAGGTTGATTGATTTTGAGCAATCCTTGCCATAGCTTGTTGTTGAAGGTCGGCAATAGCACGTCCTTGTTGTTCGATTAAAGTGGTCTGCCTATTAAGAATATTGATCATCTCTTGCTCCCGAGCCCGAGCGGAGGCAGTAGTTGCATAGGATCTGCTGATGGAATGGCTATGACGAGAGTTTCCCGGAGCAGATCTACTTGGATTCAGTCTGGTTCTAGGTGTTGTACTTATATGATCAGGGTTATATGGGATAGGAGGGGTACATTGGGTGTTTCGCCCATGGTGTGCTCGGGTTCCAGTGGTTCTAGAAGTGTTTCGTGTGGTAGGAGCTGTGCTACTTGAATCACCATGGGTAGAGGGAGGTGGTGTTGGAGGGGGTGGTGGTGGTGGTGGAGGTTGTATGGTACGTAAAACCTGAAGGGGTTGGGGATTGCTCCCAGCCCTAGGATGGGAAGATTGTGGTGTTTGGGGGTGTACAGCATGAACTCCACTACGATTTTGGCTTTGGTTTGGCGGTGGTTGGCCTTGCGAATGGTTTCGTGGTTGGGGGTTATTCCCTGGCCCAGAATGAGATCTTCGTGGTGGTTGCCCATTATTTCCACGATTATGATTGAGAACGTCACGCAGATCGCCCGCAGAGTGAGGCTGTGGGTCATTATTATTAGCATTCCTGGGCCTGCCACGGGTGCGGGCGATGCGCTCCCGGAGATCACCGACCTGACTTCTGGTAGTGACCATGGTGGTGGTGGGAATGATATGTTATTCAAGTCCCCACAGACGGCGCCAATGTCGTGTCCTTAACCAAGATCAACCTTAAAGCTATGGAAGAGCCTTGAAGAATGATCTCAGTCAAGATATTAATGTAGGACTCTTTAGGATTTCTGAATATTCAGTTGGGATAATCAGGTTCTCCCTAGTCAACAATGTGTGTGCTAGTGTCAAATTAGGGATGAGAAGATATACCTTTGCCCCTATAGCATGGTGGTTCTTATAGGGGATTACCTGTGTACTGTGGGCCGTCTTGATAAGGCTTCTAAAGAGGAAGAATTCAACTAGGATTTGTATAGGATGTGATAAGATAATATGCATAAGTCCTGTAAATGATAAACTCTATCCAATGTTGTTTTATCTAACCAAGAGTCATGGGAATCTAGGAGTAGTTACGGTTAGATGAGGCTGTAAACGTTAAGGATCAGATTGAGAGTCATGTGCTTGGTGGTAACCTCATCAGTACGTAACCTACACGTATCAACCCAGTTTGCTCGGTGTAAGTGTCCGACCGTTTACCCTGTTGTAGTTTCATACCACTCGTAGCAATGAGGTTTTGGTCGGTCAACGCTTGGTTTACTACAAGTCCACTACAAAAATCTTGTTTTCCTTGCATGTTGGTATTCGGCCATGAAGGAAAGAAATAGGAAATTTTATTTGATCATTGTTTAAGTGCATATATAATAAAATTAATTTAATTTAAAGGCTTAGAATGTGCATGCATGAATTAATGGTATTTAAAAGAAAATATATGTGTGACTTTATAATGATTTGTGATTTAAATTTGTTGAATTTTCTTTTAATGCTCTCGGTTTCTAAGTCCTAAAAGGAAAATAAAATAATTTAATCTGCTGTGTGCTTCTCTGTGTGCTTCTCTGTGAGCATCAATCTTTGTGAAATTTCCTATATATGATTCGGTCACTGCATGCTAATATAGTAGGAAAATTATTCTCATGAAATGACCTTTATGAATGACTATGTGTTGTATGCATGATACTATGTGTGTGATGTATTATTTGTTTTGATCTTTTCGGTTTGCTAAGAATAAAATAAATAAGTTGAATTAATAATTAAAAAAGGAATTTTTATGTTTAATGTGGCTTGTTTATGTGAAGTTGTGAATGTTTTAATGATGTATTTTCTATATTTGAATTTCCAAAGGATTGAAAAATGTTTTACTGAAAATATGATTTAAGAAACTTAAATTGATTTAATATGATTTTGGAATTTTCTTAAGTTCTGAATTTTGTTTAATAACTAAAGAATAATGATTTTTTTTTATAACCTAAACATTTTGAAGTGAGTTCTCTTCAAGACAAATGAATTCTGTTTTAAAGAAATTAATTTAGAACTATTTCAAAGTCTTCTTGAAAACATTCTCTGGATTTGAAAGGTGAACCATGTGTTTTCAAAAAGGGAATGATTTCAAAGTGTTTTAAAACAAATTGAATGAATTCGTTAAAACGTTTCTAACGCACGGGGAAAAATGCTATAGTTCGGACGACCGACGGAAAGGAAACGAGACGGGATTAGCGATCGGAGAGCTCTCGGAGGCCTACGGTATTTGAGGTGAGAGAGGGGTTTCCCTTAAGACGCCGTGGTATTTAGGTAACTTATTAAGAGGTCCAATCATCTCAAAGGTTGGACTCCAATCTCATTTAGCGTAGTGGTGTATGTGATAGCAATTGTTTGATTGTTTGCTTGGCTATCCACCCGAACGGCTGAGATTGGTTTATTAAGTTTGATATTATGTTTTCTGGATGATTATGTTTGAGTCATTCAATTGTCTTATGATCTATTTATTGATTAAGTAATTATGTTGTGAATCGAGAAATATTGGTGTGCTGAATAATATGTGATGAGAATGAAATTGTGGAAGTAAGAAAGCGTAATTGAAAGAAAGAAAGAAGAGTGATAATAAAAGTTGTGTAAAGAAAGAATAATGACGAGAAGCTCAAATGTGATGGCAAAGAGTTAAAGGGATGAGACTGAGAATGAGTTATGGAAGTGAGAAAGAGTTATGGAAGCGAGATGTGGTTTGGCTCTTGTTGTTTTTGGTTTTAGTCTGGGAGTAGTGTTGAGTTGAGCTTGCTCCTCCATTAGCGCGCAGCAAAAAAATGTGATATCTTGTTTTTATTTTTGGAAAGAGCCTAGTGTTGAGTTGAGCTTCCTCCTCCATTAGCACTCATCCAGAAATATGGTTGTTGAAAACAGTTTTCGAAAAAGAGAATTTTGAAAAGATTTGTAAAAATAAATTTTTGGAAAAGGTTTTCGAAAAGTATTTTGAAGAGGTGGAATGAGATTTTCAAAGGGGTTTTATGAAACAATTTCTTTGAAAAAGTTTTGATAAAAGATATATTTTTGGGAAAAGTTTTTGGAAACAATCTTTTGATAAAGTTCTTTGAAATGCTATTTTGAGAAAATCTTTTTATAACAATATTTTTGAGAAAGTCTTTTTTTAAGGACATTTTTGAGAAAATATTTTTGAAACAATATTTCGAGAAAGTTTTGCGAAAGGATATTTTTGAGGAAATTTATGAAAGAATATTTTTGAAAGAGTTTTGTGAAGTGAAAGTTTTGTGAAATAATATTTTCGAAAAAGTTTTGCAAAGGATGTTTCTGAGAAAAATGAGGAAATGAGCCTTGAGAAGGAGAGGAATTGTGTGATGAGTTGAGATGATGAAATGTGATGAGAAAGAGTGTGACATGAGATGCTGAAATGTATGTGATGGATTGGGGAACGGTTTGCGATTAGTGGTCGGGCTTCGTTGAAGGGATGCACCAAGGACGAGCCGACTGTTAGGATTACGCCGATAAATAAATCTTTAAATCCTTAAAACTTTAAAAGACTCTTAAAAGACATGAATAACGCGGTGAGGTATGAGTGTGTGTCGAAGTAGTGGAGAGGAAGAAACGATAAGTATCTGCGGATACTTAGGACGAGATTGCATTAGGGGAGGACGATGACGGTGAAACGTCAAGAAGTCTAGAGTACTGTTCTAGGCAGAACGAACTCCATAAGTGGTGCACTAACGTGGTGGGGACTGGGTCTAATACCGTGGTAAGTTCTGCACTCAAGACTAGAACTGTACTGTCACCCCCTAGATTGCAAATCAAGAACAGTGAGAGGGACTGGAACGGGGCATTTGTGATTACCGCTGAGAGCGTGCACTGTTAATTATGATTATGATTTGAGGCAAGGCCTCCTGGTCTGGGACCAATTGTTGTGTGACAGCTGTCGTGCCCTCGTGGTAAAGGTCCTGTACTCCTGTTTGCTTCCGACTAGGTGTGGATGGATGACCGAGGAGATGTAGACGTGAGAGCCGTTTTTCCTCAATGATGGTTCCCCAAGTCATTGAGTGGATTGAGATGATAAGACTTAATAACTCAAAGATTCGAAAAAGAAAAGTACAGTTGTAGCATTGAGTATTGAAGGAGATTTGGGAAGTGACGATAAGATGATGTTTGTGTAATGATGATGATGATTATGTTTGTTTATATGAGTTGTTTGTCATTTACTGCTTTATCTTAATAATTGCCTATCATAAATCCACATAGTCGACATTGCATGTTTTGGGTAGCTCACTCTCTCGTACCTCTGCTTTGTATTGGGAAAATTTTGTATGGTCCTTAGAAAGAAAAACACAGAGAGACTGCTAGCTCGTATGAGAAGGAAAAGAAAGCCCGAGAAACGGCTATGGAAAGCATTGTTAGGGAGACTGACGAGGATGCCTCTACTCTTGACCCGAGGAGTGGACGTACCAAGAATCAGAGTAGCGCAGCGGAAACGTTAGTGTCGATGACTAGCGGTTAGGTAATTTCCCTTTCAGAGTTTTGTATTTCCATTGCAGTTACTTAGAAATCCTGGCTCTAACATGTTGTAACCCCAACAAAGTTTATTTTAGTACTAATGTTTTGAAAGGAGTAAACGGGCCGTGTTTTAAACAATGTTTTTAAAAACGAGTTTCAAAGTGCGGTGTCTTGTGACATCTCGGTTAGGAACTTGAAAAGGGTGTCATGCAAAGTGAGAACACGAGTTTTAGTTCGTAACCGTGTTTTGAAAACCCAAGTGTTCTCATCTTGTATAAATCCCTTGTAAAAAAAAATAAATTGGCCCAAATTTTCACTATAAATAGTTGTGATTTCAAGTTGCCAAATCGGGGTGTTACAAGCGAACTCTCTCAACCTCTCAGTGTATCTCTCTCAAGTGTATAAAGGGTAAATTCATTCAATGCACTCAAGTTCATCCAATGGCAATGTGTACCATATGCTTGACTATAGACCAAATCTCCACCGAAATTTTTGACTACATGCACAAATCAAGAGGTCTTAGTTCAGGTTGTAACGGGGCCATGGCTAAAAGATTAAGGTGGGATAAAGAAAGAATGGATGTACAAAGGGCTTAATCAATGCAATCAGAAAAATTCCCTTTAAAATTCATGAATGGAGCAACTAAATTCAACAATCAATCACATCTCACTCCAATTCAAACACCCTTTCTAGTCTTTTTTTTTTCATTTCATTCATTCTACTCTTTTCTTTTTTCTTTTCTTTTTCTGTTTCTATTTATTTTTTAGAAGAGAAGTAGAACTCATGTCATTTAATTTTCCACACTTTCACTTTAGCTTTTTAACAACATTCCTCTTAATTGCTCCATTACAAATTTCAAAGGTACTTCACAAAAATTATTCAAATTATGCATGGTACCAAAGAAACTCATTCAACTTCAAAGGCTCAAATTGGGCAACTAAGGGATATTAATGTCATTCAAACAGTTGAAGGCCACGAAAAACACAAACCTAGGTGCCTTTATCATTTTTATGCATGTAGACAATTATCAATTTCAAGCTGGTCACAAGTCAAGTTCTAGACACACTATCAAAGTGAACACACTCAAGAAAGAATCAGGGGTTTTCATCATATAATCATCAACAAATTCCAATTCATACCCCTTTCAATTATAGGCCCAAATTCTCACTAGGCTAATGGTCCATTCACTATTCCAGAGTTTCCAAACAATTTGTCAAAATAACCAGTTTTCAAAAGAATCACAGCTCAATCAATTAAGTATCAAAAGTCAGAAAGTCTAATCCTAAACCAGCAACTACATTTATTATTAGGAAAACAACACTAAGCCAGAAAAATCATCTACCTCTACCTAGGACACTAACTAACACCAAAATTTGGGGACAAATTTCTCTTTTCTTTTCTTTTTGAGTTTTTGTACCACTCCCCCAAACTTGGTTTGTGGCTTGTCCTCAAGCAACTAGACACTCTACAACAAAATAAACAAAAGAAAAGAAAGAAAAGTAAAACAAAGAATAGAGACTTCCCTTTGTAGTGCAGTATCCACATGATGATCTAGGGAAGCTAACTCCCCCAAACTTATGTACCTGCACACATGTAACTAAAAATGGCGCTTGCAGCACCGCATTAGTCAACAATTATAAGAAGCTCTAATCCGACAACGACTGCCTAACCTAAGAACCTAACGACACCTAAAACTACCAACTAAAACTAGAGCACAACAATCACTCCTCACTGGACATCCTCGTCCATCTCATGGGACGATTCATCGTCCAAAAGCCCAAAATCCTCCTCCGTGTAAGGAGGAACAGCAAACGGCAACCCCTGAGACTCTCGCCAATCCCTCATGTACACATCTCGGTCTTGGTTCTGGCGCATCTCTCTACGCCACAATTCAGCTGTCCAGGCCTGGCGTAGCATAATGCGATCCTGCCCCTGTAAAATCCTAGCTTGGCCACCTCTCAACTCTGTTTGTCCCGCCATAAGGGACTGCATCATGCACATCATCTCATCCATGCCCCCCGGTTGTGAAACCGAAGGGGAAGAGGGGCCAGCCTCAACTGCGGGTGGTGGCTCAAAAACTGGGTGTGGTGGGGGAGGTGCATTGCCTCCCGGATGCCCTGCATCGCGCAACGCCTTTCTTTCTAAAGATAAGAAATGGTCCCAAGTGGACCAAGTCATCTGAGGAGTCCTCCTCAGCGCGCGCACATCCTCCCTAAAATAGACACCAGCGGCTGTACACAGCTTGTGGATCACCCAGGGAAATCCAACATATCCCTAGTCCTTCATTGCAAAGTTGTGCATTCTATCAGAAATAATAGTTGTCGCATCAACCACTATCCCCTCAAGCAAAGCATAAACCAGCCGGCACACCCTAGGTGGTACCTCTGTATCATGGGACCTAGGATCTAAGTTATGCACCACGAACCTAACCCAAAACCTAGCAGCACCTACTAAGTTCTTTTGATACACATGTTTGACCGTGTTAGACACGGACAAGTTCCAGTCAGTTCCTGGTATAAACATGGCCCTCTTAATCTTGTCCAGGGAGTACTGCTCATTATCCTCAAAACTGGATGAGGTGAACGTAGCAGGGCCAGCCTCAAGTGGGTACATAGGGAGCCCCATGACACGAGCAATGGTAGCCGCGTCGTAAGGGACTTCAATGCCCCGCACATAGCTAATACGACGGTTACCTAGCTCTAATGCTTTCTTCTTTATCCTCCAATGAGCATGGGAATAAAATTCCCCCACTAAAGCTCGACTAAAGTATTCATCGGTCTCCCCGATCCATTCTACCCACTGATTGATTTCCAGGGTCTCCCGCACCTCTGCAATCTCCCTAACACTTATGACATGTTGGCCCAAAGTGCCCTCCGGCAAATAGAGCATACTTGTCTCCGGGTTAATACCCCTTCGACTCATCTTGGAGTTTAAAAACTCCAAGACATCAGCATGCTCAAATGTCTTTTTCCCTGAGCCACTAGCAATTGCCTTTCTTTTGCCCTTGTTCATGTTGAAAACTCTCCTAGACAATTAATCGAACACCTAAAGTGCACCCTAACTCTAAACTCAACTAACACAAACTCTAAACTCAAATCCTAACACAAAACACTTAAAATCATAACTAAACACTAAATAAAACCTAAAACATAGATAATTACTAAAATAATCAGAGAATAAATCAAAAACCGAAACTAATAAAAAACTAACCTAGAAAATAAGAAATTAGAGAAGGGAGAGAAGAGAAGACAAAACCGTGATTACCAAAGAAGGAAGAGAAGGGGAATAAGAAGAATGATGATGGAGGAAAGGAGAGCGGTGGTGGTTGATGGCAGGGCTTGGGTCGGCGATGCTTTTGAGAGGGAGAGGAATTAGGGTTGAGAGTGAGAAGAAAAGAGGAGAATGAGGGTTGGCCGTGTAATTTGGGGGTTAAAACTGAATTGCGCGCTCAGGTATGGTTATGCGCGCCTGGGCGCGCCCCTCACACTGTAAGGTCTGAAGAAATATAATGCGTGTGCCTGGGCATGATTGGGGACGCGCCTAGGCGCAAATCTGTCTGTGAAACCCCTAAATTTTTTAAATTACGAATTGGGTTTTACACCCCCTTTCCAGCCTTGGTGTAACATCCCCAAATTTATTAAATAGTTATGTGCATTAGTTAGTTAGAATTGAAGCATAGTTTAAGTTTAAGTTAGGCAAATGGTTTGATTTGATTTAGGTAATTAAAAGTTTAAGTTAGATAATTATAAGAAAAATGAAATTTTAGTATTTTAGTATGTATTTTATTTTTAGGAGTGTTTTGGAATGTATTAAATTGTGTTTAAAAAAAACTCGAAGTATCTGGATACTTTGGTAAGTATCCGGATACTTTGCCCAAATTTAAGTCTGGTTCTGCTGCATTTGGTCCAATCCCTTCTCTTCTCTTTTATGCGATTTTTCTCCCCAAAACCCTAGGATCATCAACGTCAATTATCAACCCAAAATCACCATAAATCATCACTAGAAATCAAGTTTCCATCACTAATCCTTCACTTTTCCACCCTAAAAACCAAAGAATCACTCACTTTCCCTCTCTTTCCAAGAACACCCATAATCAACCCAAAACCCTAACTCTTTCAATCCATCACCTAGAGTCTTAAAACCATCAAAGGGACTTTAGAAAGTGATAAAGGGCATGGAATGTGTGTCTTAAAAGCTTGTATTAAAGCTTTGTAGTGGAGTTCCATCAAATTCCCAATTTCTCTTTCTCTCTCTAAAAGGTAAGGGGGAAGATATTGCATAAATTAGAGAAAGGGTATAGTAATAATAATAATAGGGATATAATTATATGCATATTTAATTTGTATATTGGTTATGAATTGATTAGTTTCTAATCTTAAGGTTTTATGTGAATGTTAGTATGTTGATGATTATCAGGAATTAATTGATTATGTGTTGGTGATACTTATTATTGTTGGATGATTGGCCTTGTATTACAAATGATTTCATAAATTGGATACTTACTCTTATTATTGGTATTGTTGTTGTTATTATAATTGGATGATGAATTAATTTATTATTATGTATAATCACTTTAAGTTGGAGAAATTATCTAAATTAATGTAATTATTAAAAAGGCTTGACTATTAATAACTAATTAAAAAGAACTAGAAACACGTTAATTATGAAGTGAGGTGGACGTTAGGAATTGGAAAAGATGTCGTGAAGATTCTATGGACTGAAGGACATTTCGTGAAGGTTCATAGAATTGACGAACGAGAGTGTCATAGTGACTAGATTGTGTTATTGAAACAATCGTGGGAAACTATTATAGAGGACTTTGATTCACTAGAGGACCTAATACAGTATGAGGTATTCTCATAGGGATGAAGTACTGGATAAGTCGGGGATTGGTCCTGTGCACACTATAATAGTTTTTATCAGTCACTTATACACATCATGACTAGTGCAAAGTGGTCCCTGCTATAGCCAATTTGGGTAAAACGGCCCAAATTGTACGAAGGACGATTCGTGAAGTACTGTGCAAGCGTTGGTTGAGGGACACTTACTCCTAGTTGGTCTTTTCCAAAGAGTGGAGGGTGATGTGAGGAAAAAGGAAAATGGTAAGTAGTGATATCTACTTTAAAAAAAAGAAAATGGAATGCAGTAATAGCTACATCAACATTGAAACTAAGAGAATGCATTAACACATGTATTTCAAAGAAAGGAAAGAAAATGGTATATGGAAAGAAATTGTATTGTATTGCTTATGTTATGTATTATGGAAAATGGTTGATGAATATGGAATAGGATAAGTGTATATTCTTATACCTTATTATTGTTATTATGTGTTTTATTTGATTTATGAATAAATATCTCACCCTCTGTGTTGTCATTTTAGGTGCTCATATTGGAGATAAAAGTAATGTTCTACTACTGAGGAAAATTACATTACAACGGGTGGAATGTGATTTAGACATAGGAGTCAAGAGTCTTATGTATGCAACCATATCAGTTCTGTAATCATAAATAGAAATTAATAAAAAATTATGATGGATATTCAAATATCCTCCTTTGATTACACACTAGTTTTATATTTGATATTTTACATAAACGATTCTACTTCCACTTTAAAATTTGTAAAAGAAGTCCTAATGAAATGAATATAATTTATAGTACTATGTTCTGAATCTGACAGGTGAAATATTTTATAAGGGAAACAACAATTTTTAGAGGAAACCCTGTCAAAATTTTCCCAGAAATTACTATTTTATTTATTAATCTTTATTCTAAAAAGTAGGATGTTACACTTGGCACCCCAGCGCGCCTGGGTATGGGACCAGCGCGCCTGGGCGTGACGTACAGACCCCCCCCCCCTTTTTAATGGAATCATAAAATAAAAATAAACACTAACAAATGGAAAACTTTTACCACTGGGTTGCCTCCCAGAAGCGCTTGTTTAACCTCCCAAGCCTGACGGATGACATTTCCACGAAAGCTAAGGGTCACAGAGCCCTATTTGGGAAGAGCCCTCCTCGAAAACATCGCCATGGTACAATTTCAGGCGCTGTCCATTTACCTTAAAACATCCCCAGACTTGGGGTCTTTTATCTCAACAGCGCCAAAGGGTGAGACCTGCACAATCACAAAAGGACCAAACCATCTAGATTTAAGCTTTCCAGGGAAAAGCTTAAGTCTAGAGTTAAATAGCAAAACCAATTGTCCAGGTTCAAATTTCTTATTAATCAGTTTCTTGTCATGCCACCTCTTAGTTTTCTCTTTAAAATCACGAGAAGTGTTATATGCTTGCTCTCTGAACTCATCAAGTTCAGTTAGCTGCAATAACCTCTTCTCACCTACAGGTTGCATATCCAAGTTCAAAAATTTAGTTGCCCAATATACCATATGAAGTAACTCCACCGGCAAATGACAATTTTTACCATAAACAACCTGAAAAGGTGACATTCCAATGGGTGTCTTATAAGCAGTTCTATACGCCCACAAGGCATCATCCAATTTTTTTGACCAATCCTTCCTACTGCTATTAACAGTTTTCTCCAGGATTCTCTTAAGAGACCTATTTGACACCTCTACTTGACCACTAGTCTATGGATGATATGGGGTAGCCACTTTGTGGCGCACCCCATATTTGGACAAGGCTTTCTCCATGACTTGATTGCAAAAATGACTCCCACCATCACTAATAAGTACTCTAGGTACTCCAAACCTGCTAAAAATATTTTTTCTCAAAAAGTTCACAACCACAGCAGAGTCATTGGTGGGAGTGGAAATTGCCTCCACCCACTTAGACACATAGTCAACCCCTACAAGAATGTATTTGTTGTTATAAGAAGGGGGAAATGGCCCTACAAAGTCTATGCCCCACACATCAAACACTTCAACTTCTAAAATGCCTTGAAGAGGCATCTCATCTCTCCTAGAAATATTCCCAACCCTTTAGCATCTATCACATTGCATCACATGGGTCCTAGCATCTTTAAAAATGGTGGGCCAGTAGTACCCACATTGAAAAACTCTAGAAGCTGTTTTTTCACTACTATAGTGACCAGCATATGGTGAATTGTGACAATGCCAAAGGATGTCAGGAATTTCCTCTTGGGAAGCACAACGCCTGATTACTCCATCTGCACTCCTCTTGAATAGGAATGGTTCATCCCAAAAATAAAACTTGGCATCATGTAAAAAAAATTTCTTTTGTTGCCAAGTCATATCCTTAGGAATCACATTCGCTGCTAAGTAATTAGCTAGATCAGCATACCATGGGAGTTCAGATGCAGCAAACAGGTGTTCATCAAGGAATTTTTCTTCAATTGGAACCTGCTTATCCCTATCACTATCCTCAAGGGGGAGCCTAGACAAGTGATCAGCAATAACATTCTCTACCCCCTTTTTATCTCTTATTTCTAAGTCGAACTCTTGCAAGAGCAAGATCCACCTAATCAGCCTTGGCTTAGCATCGTGCTTAGCCATTAGGTGCCTTAAAGCAGCATGATCTGTGAAAACTATCACTTTCGAGCCTATCAAATAGGCATGAAACTTGTCCATAGCAAAAATTACAGCCAATAGTTCTTTTTCAGTGGTCGTGTAATTAATTTGTGCACTGTTCAATACACGACTTGCATAATAGATTGCATGAAAAACCTTATTAATTCTTTGACCGAGTACAGCTCCTATTGCGTGGTCACTAGCATCACACATTAGTTCAAAAGGTTCACCCCAATTGGGTGCAACCACGATAGGAGCTGTAACCAATCTTTCTTTCAAAAGTTCAAAGAATTTCATGCAATTATTATCAAAAATGAACTCAGCATCTTCTTGTTGGAAGTCAAGCTGGTTGGAAGGCATGTTTCAAACTCTCTATGGACTTCAAAGGAATACAATTATATGTTTTGATGATAACAAACCAACTCAAGTTCAAGCTCACAAGTGCAAGCCTAGAAGATTGAAGACTCAAGCAAGCATAGAATAGAAGCCTTATCTTTAGATCAAATGTAAGGTAATGAAGTTCTGTTTCTTTAAGTAGTTACAAAGCCAATAAGTTTTTCATTTTAGAGAGAAGAAGAAAAACGTGTTTTTGCATGAAAAATGTATTTTCTGCATTTAACCTTAGTAAAATAATTGATGTTACAAAACTCTGTATATTTATATGTGTGCAAGAGGGAGTAATCGATTATTTGCTAAAGTAATCGATTAACTTTGTTGCATCATAGAAAAATCAGAGAGGTTGTAATCGATTAAGTGATTTGTGTTAATCAGTTACTTTCTTATGGAAGTAATCGATTACATTGGTCAGGTAATCGATTATAATTGTTGCATCATATATTTTTCAGAGACTTTGTAATCGATTACAAAGTTTGTAGTAATCAATTACATGATGTTGCATCATATGAAAACCAGAGGCTTAGTAATCGATTAACTCCTCAATGTAATCGATTATTATAGTTGCATCACATAATGAACAGGAGTGATGTAATAGATTAACTATTCTTAGCCTAATCGATTACAAGTTTTTCAAATGTTTTATGAATTTCTATTTTTGTAGAAGTAATCGATTATTGCTTCTATGTAATCGATTATTTCTTGATTTATTGAAAAACGTGTCAGAATCATTTTTATTATTTCCTGATTTGTTTTTATATAAAAGATTCTGATATATTTTATTTTATTTCGAAAATGAATTTAAATTTGAATTATTTCCTTTTTTGGTTTTAAGAATCAAATCTTTTTATTATTTCGAAAATCATTTTGATTTTAAAACTTATTACAAATCTTTTATTATTCTGATTTGATTTGTTTTACTTAATTCAAAATTCCTTTTCTTTTTAAAAGAGGTTCACTCCAACACGTTAAGAAAGAATTTTTTGATCAGAACATTTTTTTTGACGTTGCACGTTTCTTCTTCATCTTCTTCTCTAGACTTGTGCTTTTCGTTGTTCATACTTTTTGAAGAACAAACTCTTATTGGCTGAGTAACATCTAGAGAACCACTACTTCACTATCATAGATCTTATTGTTGTATCTGTGTTTTGAGAACACACAAAGCTATTGTAATCGCAATCGCATTCATTCTAAACCTTAGTGATTAGGGAGAGTATCCCTTAGTGGACGTTGTGATACGTCGTAGGGCGAGGAACCCTGCTGTGTGATTGAGGCCCCTAGCGAACGGAGGTTCCTCGTAGTGTGCGGGGTGCTCTTGGTTGTAATAGGGTGCGGCTCTATTGCTTGGTTATAAGAACTCTCAGGTGGGTCGCTTGGGGACTGGACTAGGCCTTTCGACGGGAAGGCTGAACCAGTATAAAATCACCGGTGCAAGCTTTTCTAACCCTTATCTTTTACTTTCCGCATATTTACTTTATTTACGTTTCCGCGCTACTCGATTATATTTTTCTAACGTTTTCGCGATCCATAACAACGCTTAATCTCTCCGTCTTAAAACTATTTTTTAATTTGGTACGAATTTTTCAATACATAATAAAACTCGATTCACCCCCCCCCCCTCTCGAGATTTTGAGGCCAAAACCAACACTTCCTCCAGTAAATTGCATAGGGGTTTTGTAATTTTTGAAAAATCTTTAATGAATCTCCGGTAAAAACCGACATGACCCAAAAAACTTCTTATCCCCTTAGCATTTACTGGAGGAGGTAGATTTTTGATGACATAAATCTTTGCCTGATCTACCTCTATACCCTTTTCTGAAATATTATGTCCTAAAACTATCCCCTCCCTGACCATGAACTGACATTTTTCCCAGTTAAGGATGAGATTAGTTTCTTGACATCTTTTTAAAACTTTACCCAGATTGGCAAGACATGCATCAAAGGATGACCCGTAGATCCATAAAAACCTCAATGAAATTTTTGATCATGTCAGAGAATATAGCCAAAATACACCTTTGAAAAGTCGTAGGTGCATTACAAAGCCCAAAGGGCATTCTCTGATAGGCGAAAATCCCAAAGGGACAAGTGAAAGCAGTTTTTTCCTGGTCTACAAGATCGACACAGATTTGATTATAACCTGAATATCCATCCAAAAAGCAGTAGTATGCATGTCCTACTAATCGTTCTAACATTTGATCCATAAAGGGTAATGGGAAATGATCTTTCCGGGTGGCATTGTTTAATCTCCTATAATCAATGCATACACGCCACCCAGAAACAGTGCGGGTTGGTATCAATTCATCTTTTTCAGATTTAATCACAGTTAACCCCCCTTTTTAGGCACTACTTGCACCGGGCTAACCCAAGTGCTGTCGGAGATGGGGTAGATAATGCCTGCATCTAAAAGTTTGACTACCTCCTTTCTCACGACTTCCTGCAAAGTCGGATTCAGCCTCCTCTGTGGCTGAATTACTGGCTTAAAATTCTCGTCAAGGAGAATCTTATGCATGCAGAAACTGGGGTTAATCCCCTTCAAATCAGAGACACTCCATCCTAAAGCAGCTTTGTATTACCTCAAAATCCTCATTAATTTCTCAGTTTCAGTTTCAGTCAAGGTATTACTAATTATAACTGGATAGAATTTAGTGTCATCTAGAAATTCATACCTGAGATTTGGTGGAAGAGCTTTGAGCTCTGGCGTTGTGCGTGCCTCTTTTTCATGCAACTTCAGCTCTTTCATCTAATTTGTCCTTGTGTAAGCTGCAGGTGCATCCAATCTGGCCACCACCTTCTCCACCTTGAGATCTTCACTCTTCTCATGTGTCAGTGTTGTTGCCAACTCATCTCCATGCCCAATTTGCTAAAAGGTAGACGTGACTAAAGTGTCAATCACGTCCACTAAGAAACATTGAGAGCTCTCCATTGGATTCTTCATGGATCGGTAAACATTGAAAGAAACCTCTTCCTCATGAACCTGGAGCTTGAATTCGCCTTGTTGAACATCTGTGAGGGCTTGCCTAGTAGCTAGAAAAGGCCTACCCAGAAGGAGGGGAATGTCTGAATCCTCCTCCATATCCAAAATTACAAAATCAGCAGGGAAGATGAACTTGTCCACCTTGACAAGCACATCCTCCACTTTCCCATAGGGCCTCTTCATAGAACGGTCAACAAGCTGAAGACACATCATTGTAGGCTTCACTTCCCCAATACCAAGTTTCTTGAAAATAGAGAGAGGCATCATATTGATGCTTGCCCCCAAGTCGCATAGAGTGTAACATCCCAAACTTTATTTTAAATTAGATTATTAATGAAAACCTTAGAAAAATTGGAAAAGTGACTTAATGAATTTTGGTAGATAGGTGAGTGGTAATTATAAGTCCTAGGGGTTGTATAGAAGGCAATTGTGGCTTTGGGCAAAGTCAAATAAGCGAAATCGGGAGTGTAATCGGCGTTTTAGATGTTAGAAATCAACCGAAAAGAGAAAATTAAGAATAAAATATCCATAGCTCCAAACCAAATTCCCACCGTTGGATGTGAAGATTAAGGTCTTAGGAAGCTTGTCTCAAAATTTGAGCAAGATCCGATGGTTAACGAAAAAGTTACGACGAATCGAAGATTTGGAATTCTGGTGCACGCCCAGGCGCACCGGTGCACGCCCAGGCGGGTGCACTGTTCATTGGTGCACCAGACAGTGAAAAACTCGCCCAGGCGGTGCACCAATTCGCCCAGGCGAGCTGAAACACGCACCAGCCGCACCAGATTCGCGTGTGGCGCGCCAAAACCCCACCTGACCGCACCAAATCTCGCACCAGCAGCACCAGTTGGTGCTGATCTCACGCCCAGGCGCGTGGTCTCTGCGCCCAGGCGCGCTGCGCGCATCAGACTGGCGCGCCAATCTCTCCTGACCGCACCAGCTCTGGTGCTGGTGCAAGAACTCGCCCAGGCGCGCGCTGTCCTCGCCCAGGCGCGCGCGACCAGCTGGTGCGCTCCCAACCACCAGATCTGGACTTGGGGGCCAAGCCACTCCCTCCCCACCACACGATCAGACCAGCCAAGGCAAGGGGCCTTATAAACCAACCAAACCACCACCAACATACCTTCACCTTCTTCTCCTCCTTACTCTATCCGTGCCTCCCTCACTCACCAAGGCACCACCATTTCTTCTTCTTGCTCACTCCCACCCAAAGCAACCAAGCACCAATTTCCTTTCTTCCCCAACACCACCGTGATTCCCTCTCTCTCATGGACCCAAGCACCTTCTCCTTTCCTTCCCCAACACCACCATGTCTCTCTCTCACCCAAGCTAGCAATCATCATCACCATCAACCTCCAACATGGATCAAACATCAAATCACCACCAACCACCACAACAACTCACCCTCTTGATCCAAGAACCTAGCTCCACCATCATCAACTCAAACACTAGTAACCAAGTCCCACTATTCTCATAAATCATCATCAATTATCAAGCAACCAAAGAGCTAGCACCATCTTCCTCCATAAATCCATGATCAAGACCTTTGATCGCCATCTCCACCAAAAAAATTAAGTATGAAACTAATAACCCATAACTTCCCTCCTCTTCCCCTTGAGATTCGTGTGCTTCTTCCTCTCCATGGGTTTCTCTAATTCAAGTGGCTAGGGAGAACACCTCATGAGCACACCTTTAGCTTCAAGTCAAAGAGTAGGAGATTAAGGCTAGGGTTTTAAGGGCCAAGTGGGTACAAGTCAAGGATTAGAAAGGCTAGGGACAAGAAAATCAAACACAAGGATCAATGGGCTAGGACTTGGGATTCACCACCACTTCTTAAGAAGGTAAGAAGGGTTTGTGTTACCTTTCCTAAGGATATAGATTCTAGGTTGCTGTAATGATGACTAGGTGTAGATAAATAATTAAAAGAATAAATCATAGGATAATTAAGGTGTATGGAATGAATCTTAGGGCAAATTGCTTAGGAATGTGTAGATTATATGCTAATTAAGTTGAAAGTTGAGAACCCTAGGGAGTTGACTTAATTATAGTGCTCTGAGACATACCTGAGTATGTCGACTGTTTTGATTGTTATTCGTTGATTGTTACTTGTTATTGATGTATGTTCATGTCATGTTTGGTTTTGTGACTCGTAAAGTAAATAATGGACTAAGTATCATCATAGGCAAGTAATATAGAAAGGGCTAAGTAAGGAAGGAAGGATGGAAAATTATGAGTGAATGATTAAAGAATGGACTAAGGATAAACAGCATGGTAAAAGAGAAATGATGTTTATTAATAAATGAATCAGAAATCAGAGGATGGTGATCGAGTGAGCAGGAACCTTGATGGATGTTGTGCTTGATTTGATTTGATAAGTGTAAATGTGACTATAAGGATTGTGTGATGATATGTCATATTGAAATGTTGAATTGTGCTAATTAAGTTATAATATATAATTGTGACCATTGGATAGTGGAAATGTGTAATGTGGTAATTAATTTTGAATAATGGAAATTTGCTAAAGAATTAATTAAATTATACCCAGGCTCAGCCAGGGGATTGAGAAACATACCCGGGCGCTGTAAGTCGTTATCGCACGGCGGTGCGAACGCAGTAGGTCGTGACCAGGGGATTGAGAAACATACCCGGGCGCTGTAAGTCGTTATCGCACGGTGGTGCGAACGCAGTAGGTCGTGACCAGGGGATTGAGAAACATACCCGGGCGCTGTAAGTCGTTATCGCACGGTGGTGCGAACGCAGTAGGTCGTGACCAGGGGATTGAGAAACATACCCGGGCGCAGTAAGTCGCTATCGCGCGGTGGTGCGAGCGCAGTAGGTCGTGACCAGGGGATTTACCCGGGCGCAGTAAGTCGTGAGTGCACAGGAGTGCAGACGCAATAGGTCGTGACCAGGGGATTGAGACACATACCCGGGCACAGTAAGTCGTGAGTGCACAGGAGTGCAGACGCAGTAGGTCGTGACCAGGGACAGATTGAAAAGACTTATGAATCTGATTAAAGTGAATGAAACGAAAGTCTTTATGAAAACGATGGATGAGAATGAAATGTGAATTTAATTGAATTGAAAAGCAAACTTAAGACTAAAAATAGGATCGATAGGAAGGTAGTATGGACATAAGGCTTAAATTATCGAAGATGAACTTGTATGTGATTACCTGAAAAAGAATTCTAGGTTAACAGACAACTTTGACTTCAATAGGGCCTAGTTTGTCAGCTATGCTTCTTAGAAGCTATTATTCTTAGTACTGTGTAATGCTACCCTTCTTGCTATATTTTTACAGGTACCGAAGGAGCATACACGTGTCTCGCCGAGCAGGATTACATTCCACCACGTGGAGTGTGGATAGTATTTAGCGACCACCTATTGGTCATGGGTTAATTTGGGGAAGTTTTATTGTATCTCATTTACTTTGTATTTTGAGGAACTATGAGTTTGAGAAACTATTTGAAATTCCTTAGAAATAATGTAATGAGTGGACTAAACCATATTTTGGGCCCTGCTGGCCTCTGATGAATTTAAAATGCTATTGTTTATTAGGTTACAGGAATTTTGGGAAAGTCCTAAAAACAAGCAAAACTTCGTCCGTTTGACGGGAGATTTCCATATGAATTAAAAATAACTAAGTGTTTTTCCTACTCAAATCATAAGTTTAAAAAGAAATTTTCAATTCACTATTTTAATTAAGGGTATAAAAGGGTAATTAATTGTAGGTGTTACATTTATGGTATCAGAGCAGTTTTTCCTCGGACCGAAGGGAGTAACTGACTACTCCTGTGGTTACTCATCAAGCGAGTAACTTGTAGTCAAATGTTAAACTGCTTTGTGGTCTAGTCAGGTGTTGTTGTAGTATGATATTAGGCATAGTTGTTGAGTCTAGCATAGTGAGAACTCTAGATTCTTTTAAGTTTGTTGAATGATTTGAGGAGCGCGATTAGCATCTGACGATTTCTTTCGAAAAGCATGGTAAGCATTGGAAAATCTTTTATAAGTCCACTCAAATCATGTTCAGTTTACCATGCTAAACTTGAAGTCTTGTGAGAACGACAAATCATATTTAGAGATGGATGAATGACGAGGCTAAGGAAAGCAATACCCCAACGGGCAAGAGCACAAGGTTGCTACCCCACCGGGAGGAAGTGATCTTTAGTTTCGCTCCAAGTAAACCAACTCTAAATGTGACACACGAAGCAAGATTTCAACGTTTTAAAACTAATAGGCTATGTGTTTCAAACTTAAGTAAGACGAGAATGGTCTTATCATCGATATGATGTATGGTTGAGCCTGATCACCTCAAGTATACACATATTGGAGGATATCATCATCTTGTCCTTAAGTTTCGGCGAGTAATATGGGAATTTAGTGAGATCCCAAATTTAGGAGAATTAGAGGTCCTTGTCATAGGCTTCCGTATGCGTAAGTATTTTAGAATCAGAGTTGCGCAACGGAAGTGTAGGAAGTATTGTCTTGTCTTAAGATAAGAGAAGTAGCTAGTTAGGAATCCTAGTTAGCTATGATAGGTTTCTAGTATTTATACATTTAGAATTGAATGTAAGAAATCCTAAGATAGTACATAGCAACAGTTCTAAGTTAAACATTAGGTGCACAAAATCCTAGTTAATTGCATAGAGCTAGGTCATGTATTTGGAAGTGAATGAATGGGATGCTATGTACTGTCTTGTGTTTGCCTACATGATGAATTGTGCATTTTAATGATAATTTTATTTGTCTGAACATGTGCATGATGAAAATTGTTTTGAGCATAAAACCTTTTGCAAATTTCTTCATGAAATGGTGTTACTATCAACAAAATGCTTGGTTCCCAAGCATAATCATTTCAAAACCCGGAACCGTTCGATTTTCAAGAGTGATAGTAACCCCAATGAACTTTTAAGTTTGGAATTGAATTCAAAAGTGAATATCATTGTTTTAACAGAATCGAAAATCATTCTAAATTGAGTGCTAAGTCGTATCACGAAATTTTGAAAAGTTAAATTAATAAACCAAGGATCCTAAGTAATCAGGCGGCGAACTAATCATTCTTTAATCAATCCCCACGCTGATTAAATAGGAACCCTTCTATGTGACTTTACTCAATTCAGAATGAAGCTTTGTTGTCAAACTCAAAGTCAAAGGGGAATGTGACTATTTTGATTGTTTGGGAAACATTGAAATAAATTTTCTAGTAAACCACATATTCCCATTCTCATTGAGTTTGCTAATCTTGAAAAAGCATATACACCTTCACCTAAATTTCTTGAAGTTAGATGAAGGAAATCCTTTTAGAAATATATTTATATATATATATATGCTTTGCTTTATAAAGTTGGTTTTTGGAGCTTCACTCAAAGTTATTTGGCACGAACATATCAAAGTTTTAGAGTATGGAATAAATTTTCCTGATTTACTCTTTTTCTAAGAATCTTACGAAAAACAAACCAATATATTTTCCATCAAGGAAAGAATTCGATTTTCATGAATAATGACTCCGTCTACACACCACCACATCAATATTTGTTGATGTGTCCTTTTGACTTGTGCATATGTAAGTACCTTATTGGTATGATAAGCAAAATTTCTAAACATAGATGAACGCATACACGTTTTCGGCATATCCCCTTTGATTTTATAGATGCATAAATGCACAAACGAATTTCCGAACGCTATTCTGATTTTCATAAAAATGCACATACTTTGAATTTATAGGATTTTAATTATTGAACTTTGAAACCATACAAAGTGATTGATTTTGTCGAAGTTTTATCTTGACATGCATAACTTGAATGTGTGAACAAATCATGGGAAACCATGCAAATTTTCAAACTCTTCTTAGATTGCATTTGAAATATGGGAAGCTTATTTAAGATGTGTGCATGGATTTAGACTTGAGTTCTAGGGTTGATTTAGGTAGATCGGGATTGGATTAGAATCAAGTAGAGATTGCCAAGTTAGTGGTTGTATTTATGTGCTGATATGAAATGTTGGTGTGCGTATTTGAATTTTGATTGTTATGTATGTGCTAACTGTTTACTTGTCAATGAGTGTGATTGCTTATGACTTAAGAATAGTGCCTAAGTGTAGATCACCAGGCAGATTGTGATTAGAACTCTTGTGATGTTTGACCCACATCGGAGTGAACCTCAAAAGCCTTAGAGCATTTTGCTTCTAGTCTAACCAAACTAAACCACGATTTGTATTCTTCATTGGATGCATGAGTCCGGTGGCGTACTTAAGCAAGGTAGTATGCCGATTCAAAGTGGGGGAGTAGAACCTAGTGCAGAATGTATCGTAGTTAGAAAACCCTTTGTTGGGATGGTTCTCCATTTGAAGGAATTGAATGGAATTTCGGGGATGAAATTCTAATAAGTGGGGGAGAATTGTAACATCCCAAACTTTATTTTAAATTAGATTATTAATGAAAACCTTAGAAAAATTGGAAAAGTGACTTAATGAATTTTGGTAGATAGGTGAGTGGTAATTATAAGTCCTAGGGGTTGTATAGAAGGCAATTGTGGCTTTGGGCAAAGTCAAATAAGCGAAATCGGGAGTGTAATCGGCGTTTTAGATGTTAGAAATCAACCAAAAAGAGAAAATTAAGAATAAAATATCCATAGCTCCAAACCAAATTCCCACCGTTGGATGTGAAGATTAAGGTCTTAGGAAGCTTGTCTCAAAATTTGAGCAAGATCCGATGGTTAACGAAAAAGTTACGGCGAATCGAAGATTTGGAATTCTGGTGCACGCCCAGGCGCACCGGTGCATGCCCAGGCGGGTGCACTGTTCATTGGTGCACCAGACAGTGAAAAACTCGCCCAGGCGGTGCACCAATTCGCCCAGGCGAGCTAAAACACGCACCAGCCGCACCAGATTCGCGTGTGGCGCGCCAAAACCCCACCTGACCGCACCAAATCTCGCACCAGGCGCACCAGCAGCACCAGTTGGTGCTGATCTCACGCCCAGGCGCGTGGTCTCTGCGCCCAGGCGCGCTGCGCGCATCAGACCCCCTTCAGGCGCACCAGACTGGCGCGCCAATCTCTCCTGACCGCACCAGCTCTGGTGCTGGTGCAAGAACTCGCCCAGGCGCGCGCTGTCCTCGCCCAGGCGCGCGCGACCAGCTGGTGCGCTCCCAACCACCAGATCTGGACTTGGGGGCCAAGCCACTCCCTCCCCACCACACGATCAGACCAGCCAAGGCAAGGGGCCTTATAAACCAACCAAACCACCACCAACATACCTTCACCTTCTTCTCCTCCTTACTCTATCCGTGCCTCCCTCACTCACCAAGGCACCACCATTTCTTCTTCTTGCTCACTCCCACCCAAAGCAACCAAGCACCAATTTCCTTTCTTCCCCAACACCACCGTGATTCCCTCTCTCTCATGGACCCAAGCACCTTCTCCTTTCCTTCCCCAACACCACCATGTCTCTCTCTCACCCAAGCTAGCAATCATCATCACCATCAACCTCCAACATGGATCAAACACCAAATCACCACCAACCACCACAACAACTCACCCTCTTGATCCAAGAACCTAGCTCCACCATCATCAACTCAAACACTAGTAACCAAGTCCCACTATTCTCATAAATCATCATCAACTATCAAGCAACCAAAGAGCTAGCACCATCTTCCTCCATAAATCCATGATCAAGACCTTTGATCGCCATCTCCACCAAAAAAATTAAGTATGAAACTAATAACCCACAACTTCCCTCCTCTTCCCCTTGAAATTCGTGTGCTTCTTCCTCTCCATGGGTTTCTCTAATTCAAGTGGCTAGGGAGAACACCTCATGAGCACACCTTTAGCTTCAAGTCAAAGAGTAGGAGATTAAGGCTAGGGTTTTAAGGGCCAAGTGGGTACAAGTCAAGGATTAGAAAGGCTAGGGACAAGAAAATCAAACACAAGGATCAATGGGCTAGGACTTGGGATTCACCACCACTTCTTAAGAAGGTAAGAAGGGTTTGTGTTACCTTTCCTAAGGATATAGATTCTAGGTTGTTGTAATGATGACTAGGTGTAGATAAATAATTAAAAGAATAAATCATAGGATAATTAAGGTGTATGGAATGAATCTTAGGGCAAATTGCTTAGGAATGTGTAGATTATATGCTAATTAAGTTGAAAGTTGAGAACCCTAGGGAGTTGACTTAATTATAGTGCTCTGAGACATACCTGAGTATGTCGACTGTTTTGATTGTTATTCGTTGATTGTTACTTGTTATTGATGTATGTTCATGTCATGTTTGGTTTTGTGACTCGTAAAGTAAATAATGGACTAAGTATCATCATAGGCAAGTAATATAGAAAGGGCTAAGTAAGGAAGGAAGGATGGAAAATTATGAGTGAATGATTAAAGAATGGACTAAGGATAAACAGCTTGGTAAAAGAGAAATGATGTTTATTAATAAATGAATCAGAAATCAGAGGATGGTGATCGAGTGAGCAGGAACCTTGATGGATGTTGTGCTTGATTTGATTTGATAAGTGTAAATGTGACTATAAGGATTGTGTGATGATATGTCATATTGAAATGTTGAATTGTGCTAATTAAGTTATAATATATAATTGTGACCATTGGATAGTGGAAATGTGTAATGTGGTAATTAATTTTGAATAATGGAAATTTGCTAAAGAATTAATTAAATTATACCCAGGCTCAGCCAGGGGATTGAGAAACATACCCGGGCGCTGTAAGTCGTTATCGCACGGCGGTGCGAACGCAGTAGGTCGTGACCAGGGGATTGAGAAACATACCCGGGCGCTGTAAGTCGTTATCGCACGGTGGTGCGAACGCAGTAGGTCGTGACCAGGGGATTGAGAAACATACTCGGGCGCTGTAAGTCGTTATCGCACGGTGGTGCGAACGCAGTAGGTCGTGACCAGGGGATTGAGAAACATACCCGGGCGCAGTAAGTCGCTATCGCGCGGTGGTGCGAGCGCAGTAGGTCGTGACCAGGGGATTTACCCAGGCGCAGTAAGTCGTGAGTGCACAGGAGTGCAGACGCAGTAGGTCGTGACCAGGGGATTGAGACACATACCCGGGCGCAGTAAGTCGTGAGTGCACAGGAGTGCAGAAGCAGTAGGTCGTGACCAGGGACAGATTGAAAAGACTTATGAATCTGATTAAAGTGAATGAAACGAAAGTCTTTATGAAAACGATGGATGAGAATGAAATGTGAATTTAATTGAATTGAAAAGCAAACTTAAGACTAAAAATAGGATCGATAGGAAGGTAGTATGGACATAAGGCTTAAATTATCGAAGATGAACTTGTATGTGATTACCTGAAAAAGAATTCTAGGTTAACAGACAACTTTGACTTCAATAGGGCCTAGTTTGTCAGCTATGCTTCTTAGAAGCTATTATTCTTAGTACTGTGTAATGCTACCCTTCTTGCTATATTTTTACAGGTACCGAAGGAGCATACACGTGTCTCGCCGAGCAGGATTACATTCCACCACGTGGAGTGTGGATAGTATTTAGCGACCACCTATTGGTCATGGGTTAATTTGGGGAAGTTTTATTGTATCTCATTTACTTTGTATTTTGAGGAACTATGAGTTTGAGAAACTATTTGAAATTCCTTAGAAATAATGTAATAAGTGGACTAAACCATATTTTGGGCCCTGCTGGCCTCTGATGAATTTAAAATGCTATTGTTTATCAGGTTACAGGAATTTTGGGAAAGTCCTAAAAACAAGCAAAACTCCGTCCGTTTGACGGGAGATTTCCATATGAATTAAAAATAACTAAGTGTTTTTCCTACTCAAATCATAAGTTTAAAAAGAAATTTTCAATTCACTATTTTAATTAAGGGTATAAAAGGGTAATTAAT
The DNA here is from genome assembly GCA_037953625.1 of Crotalaria pallida. NCBI lineage: Eukaryota > Viridiplantae > Streptophyta > Magnoliopsida > Fabales > Fabaceae > Crotalaria > Crotalaria pallida. The sequence continues at coordinate 36,427,526 of CM075653.1, forward strand.
TGTAGGTGTTACATAGAGCCTTGCCAATATCAAATCCCCCAATGTTACAAGGGATTGTGAAACTCCCAGGATCTTTTAACTTCTGAGGGAGCTTCCTTTGCAGAATTGTACTACATTCCTCTTTGAGAAGCACAGTTTCATCATCTTGCATCTTCCTTTTGTTGGTCAAGAGCTCTTTCATGAACTTTGCATATGTGGGCATCTGCTCAAGGGCCTCCGCGAATTGAATGTTGATCTGGAGCCTCTTGAACACCTCCCTGAACTTGGCAAATTGCTTCTTATTTTCCTCCTTTTTCAGCCGCTGAGGAAAAGGAACCTTGCGAGACATCTGTGGCTTCTTCTCTTCTTCCTGTATTGCAGATGAATTCTTATTTTGTTGCACTTCAGGAATTGTTTCCTCAGCTAGTTGTGGTTGTTCCTTTACTGCTGCTTTCTCAATCACTACCTCATCACTCTTCTTCCGTGGCTTCTCAAGAGACTTGCCACTTCGAAGAGTGATGGCCTTGCAATGCTCCCTGGGAAAGGATCCTAGTGACCTCTCTGAAATCTGCTTGGAAAGTTGACCCATCTGAACCTCCAGGTTGCGAATGCTAGCACCTTGGTTTTTGAAATTGGCTCGCGTCTCCTCAACAAAATTAGTTGTCATTTGAGCGAGTTTCTCTATTGCTGCCTCCCAAGGTGCCGGCTGCTTCTCTTGTGGTGGTTGGAGTGCTGGACTGCGCCAAGAAAAGTTAGGGTGATTTCTATACTCTGGGTTGTAGGTGTTTGAGTACGGATTGTTCCTCTGGCCTCCCCTCACAAAATTCACCTGTTCTTCGTTACCTGTGCTATTACTAACCTCAAATACACACTCACCATTACGGTGGTTGCCCTTACAAAAATCACATGTTAGTACTAAACCAGGAATATCAGAAGGGACATGAGGTATACATGTTGAAGCACTCATTTGGACCTGACCCAATTTCTGAGTCAATGCAGCTATTTGCTACTGCATCTCCTTATTCTGTGCGAACAAGGCTTGCACATTCTCAGACTCCAAATCACTCTTCTTCAAGATATGCTTCCTAACAGTGGCCCGACTGCTGTTGTGAGCCATTTTTTCAAATAATTGCCTGGCTTCCCCAGGTGTCTTACTTTCCAGGGAACCTTGTGATGCACAGTCAATCATATGCTGATTGGATGAATTCAACACATCATAAAACAATCGCATTTGCATCCACTCAGGTACAGAATGATTGGGGCACCTCTTAAGCATTTGCTTGAACCTTTCCCATGCCTCATGTAAGGATTCACCATCTTGTTGAGCAAAGGAATTGATTTCTTGTCGCAGCTGAGCTTGTCTAGTGGGTGGAAAGTATTGATCAATGAACTTCATGGTCAGATCATCCCACGAAGTGATGCTCCCCTGTGGTTGAGTCCGGAGCCACTGATTAGCTTTCCCCTTCAATGACAAAGGGAAAAGTCTCAGCCTGATTGCCTCATCACTAGCACCCTGAATTCTGAAAAAATCCAGGTAGCTCAAGAAACTTGCAATGTGATCATTCGGGTCCTCATCCGGGCCACCACCAAACTGATTGTGCTATAACAAGTTTAAGTACGCTCCCTTGATGTCGAAATTTGGTGTATCGACAGCAGGTCGCACTATGCTGGTGCCACACACATTTGGGTTGACTAAGGCGTAATCAGCCAAAGTACACCTATCAACTAGGGGTTCGCGTGCGCGCTCAGCTTGGCGCTCACGCTCATGCTCACGTGCGTGCTCAGCTTCGCGCTCACGCTCACGTGCACGTTCGGCCTCAAGCTCAATTGCGCGTTCATCTTCGCGCTCACGCTCTTCAGCCATTGCTCTTGCTTGTCTCTTTCTCTCTCGCTGTGCTCGTTTCCTTAGCTTCTTCGCTGTCAACTCCATCTCAGGATCGAATTGAAGACTGCTATAATCACCTGCAGATCGCAAGTGCATATACCAATCTCGGCAAAGAGGGTTAAAAGCACCTATTGATAATAAATAGAAACAATTAAGAATAAAAAGCTAAAGTAAAATTCCACCAAATAACTACGAAAAAGTACCGAAAAATTATTTAAACCTAATTACAATCCCCGGCAACGGCACCAAAAACTTGTTGGGATTCTGGCAAGCGTACTAGATCATACAAGTAATAAAGTGATAAATAGAGTATCGTTCCCAATGAGGACTGAAATTGATTATGATAATTCTCACCTATTCGTAGTTACAAAATGAAATTTAGATTGGAATTCAATTAATTGAGAAATTGTTGATTCAATTAAATAAAAATAAATAAATGCAACAACTCTTAAACAAGGAGACAGAGCGGGACGTAGTTTCAATGAAGGTTCCTAAACGTTTAACAATGAATTAATTTGTTTTCCTAAATTCTGAATTTGTTTTGCAAAAGTAGGAAACTCCTAATGTCTTAGAACGTTACCGTATTTTAGAGATTAATCTCTGTCGACACCCCATTTTGTTCGGGGTCAAAATTACATTTTGTTTGGGTAAGATTTTATCTTTAAGTTTTTTTAATTCAATTTTATAAATAAAATAAAAAAAAAGTTTGTTTGGACCCATTATTTTCTACTTAATGTGTATAAATTTATTTTTGGGGTTTTAAAAGAAAAATTTTAAAAAAATGTTAAAAATTAAAAATAAAATAAAAAAAGATTTGAAAAAAGTATTTTTTATGAAAAATAAAAAAAAACGAAAAATAAATAGAAAATAAAAAGATTTTGAAAAAAATGTATTTTTTATGAAAAATAAAAAAACGAAAAATAAAAATTTTTTGAAAAAAAATAATAAGATAAAAATGTTTTAGTAAAAGATTTGGTTAATTTGTGAAGATAAAGATAAAATTTGGTTTTGTTTTAAAAGGATTATCATCAGATTTGTTTTTATTTTTTTAGATTTAATTGAGGAATAAACCAGAGAATATTCTACTGGGCTTTCAAAAGCCTGTTGAAAAACCCTATTTTTCTAACCTAATTTTTTCCTATAAATAGAGCATTCTTCTTCACTTTGATAACACAAAAAAAAAAGGAGAGAGGAACAAAATTTTACACACAATTTTTCATGAACAGTTTTCTTTTAAAAAAATATAGTCAATTCTTGAAAATATTTCGCTCCTTCAGTCCCGTTCTTTTTCTTTCCGCCTTCAGTTCTGTTCTTTATTTTTTCGGCGCAAATACTCTCCCTCCAATGTACTTCTAGTTTCCCTGCTGCTCCTTTGCTAGTGCAGCATTACGTCCACTTCAGGTATTCTTTTTTTTTTTTTTCCTTTTGTTTTCAGTTTTGTTTTTTTTATATGGTAAAATATTAAAAATAAAAATGTAGTCTTTCAACTTTCAATTATCGAGATGTTAATTATTAATTTTATGAATCTTTTTGATTGCTGAATAATAAATATTTTTGCATCAAAGTACAGATTTGATATTTAGATTCTAATTTTATCCTTAAATCAATGTATTTGTATTTTAGGATATGTTATGAATTTAATTGTTAAATTTAAATTAAATAAATTGGGATCATAAATTTTACTAATTAAATCTCATTTTTTTTAAAGATTATTGGATATGCTTTGGCAAACCGATTTTTCTCACCCGTTTAGTGGAAGGATCTCTCGGACTTTCCTATTTGTATTCAACAACATAGTGAACATTTTTTTTATTATTGTTTTAAAATAAAATAAAATAGATCAATTTTTTTATAAAATCTACTAAATTTTATTAATTAAGAATTTTAATGCGTTTTGGAAATCCACCTTGACTAAATGTTGAGGTCTTGTGCCTATTTCCTCTCCGCATAAAATATATTTTAAAAAATATATAAAAGTATTAAAAGTTAATTAAGAACTACGTAGCCTTGATTCCTCATTTCATGAGGGTACGTAGGACCAAGGGCAACCTTGTCAGGCACAACAATAAAAAACAAATAATTTTTGGCAAACCAATTCATTAGGTCTTTTAATTAAAATCAATCAAATGTACCATTTTCGAATGGGCGAACGGGTGCTAATACCTTCCCCGGCTCGTAACCGACTCCCGAACTCGGAATCAATCTAGTTCGAGATCAATCTTGATCCTTTTTAATTAATAATTATTTTTTCCGCGTTTTGTAACAAATGCGGTGGCGACTCCATATTGGGTCAATCGACCCCCACTCGTAGGCGAGGCCCCGAGGGCCACCCGGGACCCCGACCACGACCGCTGGCGACTCCGCTGGGGACATAACATTAAAAAGAGAGTCAGGCCTAAATGATTGGTTATTTTTAATAGACCTATTTTTTTAATTGGTTTGCCTTTAATTAATTGATTATTGTACATATTTTTTTATTAATTTTATATATTTATTTAGTTGTATATTAATTCTTTATTGTAATATTTTTATTTAAAAAAATGGGTTTGTATGCCTCCAAAATAGGTCTTTTACACGAATCTTTGCACACACGGAAACCCTATACCCGGGTACTATTATTTAAACCCTAAGTTTAGGGGTGCTTTCGCCTTACTTTTGACTTACCAAGTGTATGGTCTCTTGTAGTGTGCGGAAGTACCACTCGGATTGCAAACCATTTCTTGTAAGCACGATTTTTGGAAGGTACGTCTAACCTATTTTGGGAGGCGTAACCAACCTCTTGTTGACCGTTTGCAAAGTGGTTCCTCACCTTAAAGAGTGAGGGCGATCCGAGGGCCTTTATTAGAGCCACAGTACACTTTGTGTAGCATTCTATTTTGAAACTTGAATAAGTCAGTCATGGTTCCCCTTCATTCACTATCAAAGATTAAGAGGTGTCAAAATAGTTAATCTGTTACCTACTTAACCTTTGAAAAAGCTGTGGGGATTGTGTCAATAAAAAATTTAAAAAATATATACTCTTTTTTCAAGTTATCGAATTAGAGTGTTACACTTTAGTTATACCATAGGACAATGTCGTAGGACCGTGACCAATAGACATCCCAAAAACCTTGTAGGATCTACTATGGAGGCATATTCTATCTCTTATCGCATTTTGTTTAATATAAGTCGGGACCACCATCCCACATAAATGCGGTGACCTACTGTCATCCAAGCCAGAATGATGTAAGGGGCACCATTGCACTTTGGTAACCTTATGCCATGAGGAAGGCATTTTCTTTTCATATGAATTAAACCCGCAATAGGGCTCATCGCCCTAAGGGTAAATTTCATTTTCATATCCATCATTTCACTTGGGATAATCCCTCGTTGTTCCAAGTGGGCCCGAACTATATGGTTATTGTCAATTCATTATGGCATCCTGTATTTTGTAATGAAGGCTTAATAGCCCCCGATTAGGGTCACTTACCCTAGGGGCATGCATTTGCATTTGTATCATAACATTTCATTTCAATAAGACAAATAAAATTTTGGAGTGATTCACCGTCGTTCCGAAGTTGGCCAGAACTACATGAATGCTATCAATCCATCCTGATACCTCATATTGGTAATGAAGGCTTAATCGCCCCCATATAGGATCTTTTGGATTCTAAGGGCACTACATCATACATTTTTGCATAATCAATACTCATACATTCATATTCATGTGCATCGCTCATAAAGAAAAAAAATCTAAAAAAAAATATTTTTGAACAAGTCCAGGTTTTGTCACTATTGCTCATAAACACCGATACCAAATCAGACTAAGACTCAAGATCATGGCTGCTGAAAGTGAGAGCATAGAATAACTTCGAGCGAAAATGCTCCGGATGAAAGAGCAAATGAATACGATGATTCAGTCAGTGGAGCAAATCACTAAGGTCGGTCAAATGCTAGAAAGGTTGATGAGGGTGAATTTTGACATGCCTGGTGAAGATGAACAACCTGTCACCAATCTTGGAGATTCCTCTCAGCCTCCCAAAGATCCTCGGCCCAAAGTTATTCCTCATCTTAATCCCTCTACAGAATCACCATCTTACAAGCCCGATTCTATTGCAACCAGCAAAGTGGAAAAAACTTACTCTGACCCTGAGACCAAAGAACTGCTAGAGTCTCTGGCAGCCCGGTTGGAAGCTGTGGAGGGGAATAACCAATCTTGGATCAAAAGCACCATGGATATGTGTTTAGTGTCGGGGCTAGTGGTGCCTCCTAACTTTAAGGTACCCGATTTTGAAAAGTATCGAGGTACCACTTGTCCTAGAGAGCATTTGACCATGTATGCAAGGAGAATGACCAATCATGCTGAAAATGACAAGATGATGATTCATTTTTTCCAAGACAGTCTTATTGGGGCTGCATCCAGTTGGTACATGAGGTTGGAAAAAGGTCAAATGCGTACTTTTGAAGATTTATCTGAAGCCTTCATCAATCAATACAAATTCAACATGGATATAGCACCTGATCGCACCCAACTGCAGAACATGACCAGAAAGAACTTTGAAAGTTTCAGAGAATATGCTTTGAGGTGGAGGGCTGTGGCTGCTCAAGTAAACCCTCCACTAACTAAGAGGGAGATGAACTCAATGTTTCTAGATACTTTGCAAAGCTCTTACTATGAGAAGTGTAACATCCTAAATCTTGACTTTAAGTGAATTAAATACTAAAAACCTTATAAAAATTGGAAAAGCGATTTAATGAATTTTGCCAGATATGTGGGTGGTGATTATAGGTCCTAGGAGTTGTATAGGAGGTATATATGGCCTTGAGCAGGGTCAAATAAGCGAGATCGGGAGTAAAATCGGCGTTTTAGGTGTTAGAAATCAACCGAAAGGAGAAAATTAGAAATTCATTATAGGAAACTAAGAAAATAAATTCCACCGTTGGATGTGAAGTTTATGGGGTAAAGAAGCATGTCTAAAAATTTGGACTCGATCCGACGGTCGACGAAAAAGTTATGGCGAATCGAAGGTTGGAAACCCTGAAACTCGCCCAGGCGCACGAGTCACTCGCCCAGGCGAGTCACTATTCATTTGGCGCACCATTCAGTGAGATTCCCGCCCAGGCCAGCCCACCATTCGCCCAGGCGAGCTGATGCGCACGCCAGCCACACCAGAAGTTCTGTGACGCGCCAAATCCGTCCCTGACCGCACCAGCACGACGCACCATGCACCAGGTCAGAAAACTGGTGCAGATCTCCCGCCCAGGCGCACCAGGCGTGCGCCCAGGCGGGCGCGCACAGTAGGCACCAGATCTGGTGCGTTGATATGAAAACTTGGGGCCAAAGTTTGGCTCCCAGCCACACGATCTTTCTGGCCTGTTGGAGTGAGAATAAGGCACCAAAAACATGATCACTCCACCACCTTTCATCTCCAACACAACCCCATCATCATCAAGGCTCTTTCCATCTCCAACACACTTCAATCACCCAAACCACCAAAAACACTTGATTTTTGGGCACCTCAACCCAAAATCAACCAAGACCAACCAACCTTGCACCATGGATGTTGATTGAAACTTCACCCTCTCCTCTCCATTGGTCCACACGAGTTGCACCCACCTTCTCACTCTTTGGTTTTTCATTTTCATCATTGACTTGAGGTAAGTTAGCTCTATTTAATGATGCTATTCCCTTTCCATTTCAAATCTCCTTAGTTCATGGATTTTATTCTAAAACCCAAGGATTCTTGCACTCTTTATGATATAGGGATTGTGTTTCATGCCTTCCAACTCAAATCAAGGCAAGGACAAAGACCATTCCTCTTGTGCTCTATCAAAAAGGGTTGTCTATCTTCATTTCATCATTTCCTTGTTGAGGTGGCAAGCTAGACTTAGAAAGTTCAAGTTCCCAAGATTTTGAGCTAGGGCTCACTAAGGTTCTAATTTCTCTTTACAAATTTAAGGTAAGGAGTGGGTTATAGTGTGTATTACCTTACTCTGGGGTTGAGTTTACATTATGCATATAATGGATATTAAGATTTTGTGTTAATTTAGGTGAATAAGACATAGAATAGTTGTTAAAGTAGTATTCGTGACTTAGGGAAATTATATTGATGAAGATATGCTAAATTTTGATATTTGATAATTGTTGTTGATTTGAATGCTTGATTTATGAAATGACTGAGACATTATGTTGATTTAAACTCAATGCAATGAGTGTTGGAAATGTATAAAGTAAATAATAACGAATAGTGCAGTTGAATTGAGAATTGGTGCATTGGTAGACTAGGTGCCCCTGCTGGGTGTTTCAAAATGCCCAAGGGCCAAGTGCTCAACCAGGCTAAAAACCCATTAGGTACAAATTCCTGTTAGGCATCGATGCACCAAGACTCAATTCACTGCCGGACTAAAAGATTTAAAATGTGTTGAGAATGTGAAAGGTGAATGAATTCAAATCACTAAATGTAATTGAATTGTGGAAATTTTATAATAGCATAGCCTAACAGGTGAAGCCTTTTGGGTATAAAAGTCCTGGTTGAGCGAGAGACCCTTGGTTGTTCCAAAGTTCCCAGCAGGTGCGTTAAATTCCTAGTGATGCAAACCGGATTGTAACCGGGAGTGTTGTCCAGACGTGGTAAGACGTTATCGCGCTGTGGGTGCGAACGCAATAAAGTCGTGACTGGAATACACTGAATGAATAATGTGATTTATGAATGATGAAATGTGAACGAAAGACATTATGAGATTAATGCATAAGAATAATGAGATAAAATCGACTCAAGGAACTAATGAATACTTGAAAACGAATTGTGATGAATTGTCCCTTATTTTGATGTTGTGATTGAATTGCTATTTGTGTTTGGCTTAGTGTTACATTATGTCTTATTTGGAAACTGCCTCCCCATTTTTATGTGTAATACTCACTCCTTACTATCACCACAGGTACCGAGGAAGAGTTTGCACAAGAGCAGGCCGAGCATGAGTACTCTCCCTCACAGGGAGAGTAGGTTACCTTTAGTGATGTAGGACATGGGAATGTCCTGGGCCCGATGATATAGATCATTTTTGTTGTGTATAAATGTAAATAGTTTTTGGGGGGCCAGGACTACTCCTTTTGGGAAAAAGAGGGGTCTTTCTTTTTGGGGAAAAACTTATTTCCTAAAACTTGTTTATATTCCGCTAACTCTGATGCTGATACTATGATGTCTTAAACTTGATTCTGATGCGTGCACGAAGATGCACTTGCTGGTATATATATGTGAATAGCCCTGTAGGCTTTGTTATGTGAAAATAATATTGTTTATCAGGTTGCAGGAAAACAGGAATTTTTGGAAAAGTCCAATAAACAAACGAAACTCCGTCCGTTTGACGGGAGATTTTCATATGAAAGAAAAGTAATTAAGAGTTTTTCCTAATCAATTCATGAGTTGAAAAAGGAATTTTCAAGTTGCTATTTTTAATTAAGGGTATATAAGGGTAAATAAACTTAGGTGTTACATTTTATGGTATCAGAGCAGTTTCCCTCGGCCTTTGGAGTTATGAGCTACTCCAGTGATTACTCACCAAGCGAGTGATCGATAATTATAAATTTAGAGTCTAGTGCCTAATGATAGGATGTTTATATTATTAACTATGCTGTTAAGCATTAACTGTCGGCCTTGTGCATGACTAAACAGAATGGCTGGTAGACGGATCGATAATGATGGGATCCGAGCTATTTTGGAGCAGATGGCTAAGATGCAACAGGATCAGGGGAATAACATCGCAGCAGCAGCAACAGCAACAGCAGCTGCAATGATTCCTCAGCCCCTAGCTCCTATGGCTATTGATTGGTTGGCGCGGTTCAGGAAGAATGATCCGCAAAAGTTCGAAGGTGGCTTTAATCCCGATGGTGCACAGCCATGGTTGCAAGAGATCGAGAAGATTCTCAACACTATGGCACCACCGGAAGATCAGAAGGTTCTGCTAGCACAGTACATGCTGACTAGTGAAGCGGAACATTGGTGGCAGCAAATGCGGAGAGGCTTAGAGGCGGATAATCGGGTGATTACATGGGACTTGTTCAAGAGTCGTTTCCTGGGCAAGTACTTTCCGGAAGATGTTCGGAGAGAGAAGGAGATCACTTTTCTGTAGCTTGTTCAAGGAAACATGAGCGTCGGGGAATATGCTGCTAAGTTCGAGGACTTGATCCGGTATGCTGGAAGTTACAGGGATGCAGATGAAAGGACCAAATGCATCAAGTTTGAGACCGGACTACGTTCTGAGATCCAAATGGCTTTTGAATATCAGAACATCAGCAACTTGTCTCAACTGATCAACATGACCAGCACTTATGAAAAGAGCAGGAAGCGGCGTGCAGCTGAGAAACGCAGCAAGAATGTTCAAAAGACTGGAGGTCCGATCAGGGGCAAGAGTTCGGTACAGCGACCAGGTCCTTACTCCCAGCCTAGATTAGGCCCGGTAGTGAGCACTTATGGTTCTAATCCGACTTGTCCCCACTGTGGCAAGCAGCACAGAGGAGATTGCTGGAGACTGGATCCGAGTAAGAGGATAATGACCTGTTACAAATGTGGTCAGCCGGGTCACATGATGTCAACTTGTCCTAAAAATGCAGTTAAAAAGGAGGTGAATGTGGCTAAGGTTCAGAGAGCTGGTGACAACAGGGTAACTCGAAAGGGCAAGGTTTATACTCTGGACGGCGAGGAGGTTACTGATGCTGATGAACTGATTAGAGGTACCGGTTATGTAAATAGTATTCCTTGTGGTATTCTCTTTGATTGCGGAGCTACTCATTCATTTATTTCTTCCGATTGCATGAAGAAGTTAGGGTTGTCTGCTATAGAAATGCCGTATAAATTATTTGTTTCTACCCCTACAAATTCTTCTGTAGTCACATCAACCATGTGTTTGGATTGCCCACTTCGAGTATTGGAGCGGGAATTCAAAGTCAATTTAATCTGTTTGCCTCTAACTAAGCTTGACATCATTCTGGGCATGGACTGGATGTCTCGGCACCATGTTCTGATTGATTGTCATCAGAAATCAATCACTATCAGTGATCTTTCTATATCTGCCTTGGAGATGAATGAGGAGGCAGAAATCAGTCAGATTCCGGTAGTTTGTGAGTTTCCAGAAGTCTTTCCTTCAGAGATTCCTGGATTACCTCCAAACAGAGAAGTGGAGTTTAGCATTGATCTGATGCCCGGTGTAGGCCCTATTTCTATAGCCCCGTACCGGATGGCACCTCCGGAGTTAGAAGAGTTGAAAAAGCAGATAGAGGAGTTTTCGCTACGGGTTTGATTAGACCGAGCGTGTCACCTTGGGGAGCTCCGATTCTTTTTGTTAAAAAGAAGGATGAAAGTCTCCGAATGTGCATCGATTATAGACAATTGAATGCGGTGACGGTGAAAAACAAGTATCCTCTCCCTCGCATTGATGATTTGTTGGACCAATTGCGAGGAGCAGCTGTATTTTCTAAGATTGACCTTCGATCGGGATACCATCAAATCCGTATCCGAGAGGAGGACATTCCTAAAACGGCGTTCAGGTCGAGATATGGACATTTTGAATATGTTGTTATGTCCTTTGGTCTCACTAATGCTCCGGCCATCTTTATGGATTATATGAACAGGATATTCAGGCCGTACTTGGATTCTTTCGTCATAGTCTTCATTGACGACATTCTCATCTATTCTAAGAGTCCAAGTGAGCATGCTGAGCATCTGAGAATAGTGCTGCAGATTCTCAAATCCAAACAGCTTTATGCAAAGCTTTCTAAGTGTAGTTTTTGGCTGAATGAAGTGCAGTTTCTGGGGCATGTCATTTCTGAGAAGGGTGTTGCTGTTGATCCTTCTAAGGTGGAAGCGGTACTTAAGTGGGAGAGACCTAAGTCCATCACTGAGATCAGAAGCTTTCTTGGTATGGCTGGGTATTATCGAAGGTTCATTGAAGGGTTCTCTAAGTTGGCTCTTCCTTTGACGACTCTTACACGGAAAGGTGTTCCGTTTGAGTGGTCCCCAGGATGTGAAGGTAGTTTTCAAGAGTTGAAGAGGCGGTTGACTAGTTCTTCGGTGTTAATTTTGCCAGACCCGACTCAATCCTTCGTGGTGTATTCTGATGCTTCTAAGCAAGGGTTGGGTTGTGTGTTGATGCAGCAAGGGCAAGTCATAGCTTATGCATCCAGACAATTGAGACAGCATGAACAGAACTATCCCACTCATGATCTTGAGTTGGCGGCAGTGGTTTTTGCTTTGAAAATCTGGAGGCATTATCTATATGGTTCAAAGTTCGAGGTCTTTAGCGATCATAAAAGTCTTCGCTATCTCTTCGATCAGAAAGAATTGAACATGAGACAGAGGAGGTGGATGGAATTTCTTAAAGACTATGACTTCGATCTTCAGTATCATCCGGGCAAGGCCAATGTAGTGGCTAATGCACTAAGTCGCAAGACTTTGCATGTCAGTAATCTGATGGTGAAAGAGATGGAATTGATTCAAGAATTTAGCGACCTCAACCTGAACATGCAAGTGAAAGAGAAGAGCATCGTTCTTGAAATGTTGCGGGTTACTAATGACTTGATGGGTCTTATTAAAGAAAGGCAAGCTGATGATGTTGAATTGCAAAAGTTATTAGAAGGGGCATCGAGCAATGAAGAGCCCGACTTTGTGAAAGGTTCTGATGGCATCATCCGATTTAGGGGTCGGATATGTGTTCCTATGGATTTTGAAGTTAGAAGGGATATCCTATGGGAAGCACATCGAACCAAGATGAATTTTCATCCGGGTGCAACAAAAATGTACCAAGATCTAAAAAGGATTTATTGGTGGCCGAAGTTGAAAACTGATGTGGCCGATCATGTGTCTCATTGCTTAACTTGTCAGAAAGTTAAGATTGAGCATCAAAAGCCTGGTGGTCCTCTGCGATCACTTGAGATTCCGGAATGGAAATGGGACAGTATAGCTATGGACTTTGTGACAGGTTTACCGAGGACTGTTGGAGGATGTGATTCAGTTTGGGTGGTGGTAGACCGCCTTACAAAGTGTGCTCATTTCATTCCTGTTCACAAGAAGTACACACTTGAGAAGTTGACTCAGTTGTACATCAGGGACATAGTGAAGTTGCATGGTGTTCCTACTAGTATTGTATCCGATCGCGATCCGAGATTTCTGTCTAGATTTTGGCAGAGTCTTCAAGAAGCTTTGGGTACTAAACTAAAGTTCAGTACAGCTTATCATCCGCAGACAGACGGACAATCTGAGCGTACTATCCAGACACTTGAAGATTTGTTGAGGGCATGTGTACTGGAACAAGCCGGTAGTTGGGAGCAGCTACTACCTTTGATGGAGTTCACATATAACAACAGTTTTCACTCCAGTATCGGTATGGCACCATTCGAGGCTCTCTACGGGAGAAAATGTAGAACGCCTTTGTGTTGGTTCCAAATAGGTGAAAATCTGTTGACAGGTCCTGACATTGTGAAAGAAACAACAGAGAAGGTCACAATGATCAAGAACAAAATGAAAACTTCACAGGATCGCCAAAAGAGTTATGCAGATAGGCGAAGGAGACCTTTGGAGTTCGATGTTGGGAATCATGTGTTCCTAAGAGTGTCTCCAATCACAGGAATTGGTAGGGCAATCAAATCCAGGAAACTTACTCCTCGATTTGTTGGGCCTTATGAGATTCTGGAGAAGGTTGGCCCAGTGGCATACAGGATTGCATTACCCCCTCACTTGTCAAGGCTTCATGACGTGTTTCATGTTTCACAATTAAGGAAATACGTCCATGATCCTTCGCATGTGGTTACCTTAGATGATTTGCCTTTGAAAGAGAATTTGACTTTCGAAGTTCTGCCAGTTAGAATTGAAGACAGGCAGGTGAAGCAGCTCAGAGGCAAGGAAATCTCTTTGGTAAAGGTTATATGGATCAGGAACGATGTGGAAGAGGCTACATGGGAACTGGAGGACAAGATCAGGCAGTCTCATCCACAATTGTTCGACGAAATTCAGGTAAGCGGGAGAGAATTGTAACATCCTAAATCTTGACTTTAAGTGAATTAAATACTAAAAACCTTAGAAAAATTGGAAAAGTGATTTAATGAATTTTGCCAGATATGTGGGTGGTGATTATAGGTCCTAGGAGTTGTATAGGAGGTATATATGGCCTTGAGCAGGGTCAAATAAGCGAGATCGGGAGTAAAATCGGCGTTTTAGGTGTTAGAAATCAACCGAAAGGAGAAAATTAGAAATTCATTATAGGAAACTAAGAAAATAAATTCCACCGTTGGATGTGAAGTTTATGGGGTAAAGAAGCATGTCTAAAAATTTGGACTCGATCCGACGGTCGACGAAAAAGTTATGGCGAATCGAAGGTTGGAAACCCTGAAACTCGCCCAGGCGCACGAGTCACTCGCCCAGGCGAGTCACTATTCATTTGGCGCACCATTCAGTGAGATTCCCGCCCAGGCCAGCCCACCATTCGCCCAGGCGAGCTGATGCGCACGCCAGCCGCACCAGAAGTTCTGTGACGCGCCAAATCCGTCCCTGACCGCACCAGCACGACGCACCATGCACCAGGTCAGAAAACTGGTGCAGATCTCCCGCCCAGGCGCGCACGCACAGTAGGCACCAGATCTGGTGCGTTGATCTGAAAACTTGGGGCCAAAGTTTGGCTCCCAGCCACACGATCTTTCTGGCCTGTTGGAGTGAGAATAAGGCACCAAAAACATGATCACTCCACCACCTTTCATCTCCAACACAACCCCATCATCATCAAGGCTCTTTCCATCTCCAACACACTTCCATCACCCAAACCACCAAAAACACTTGATTTTTGGGCACCTCAACCCAAAATCAACCAAGACCAACCAACCTTGCACCATGGATGTTGATTGAAACTTCACCCTCTCCTCTCCATTGGTCCACACGAGTTGCACCCACCTTCTCACTCTTTGGTTTTTCATTTTCATCATTGACTTGAGGTAAGTTAGCTCTATTTAATGATGTTATTCCCTTTCCATTTCAAATCTCCTTAGTTCATGGATTTTATTCTAAAACCCTAGGATTCTTGCACTCTTTATGATATAGGGATTGTGTTTCATGCCTTCCAACTCAAATCAAGGCAAGGACAAAGACCATTCCTCTTGTGCTCTATCAAAAAGGGTTGTCTATCATCATTTCATCATTTCCTTGTTGAGGTGGCAAGCTAGACTTAGAAAGTTCAAGTTCCCAAGATTTTGAGCTAAGGCTCACTAAGGTTCTAATTTCTCTTTACAAATTTAAGGTAAGGAGTGGGTTATAGTGAGTATTACCTTACTCTGGGGTTGAGTTTACATTATGCATATAATGGATATTAAGATTTTGTGTTAATTTAGGTGAATAAGACATAGAATAGTTGTTAAAGTAGTATTCGTGACTTAGGGAAATTATATTGAGGAAGATATGCTAAATTTTGATATTTGATAATTGTTGTTGATTTGAATGCTTGATTTATGAAATGACTGAGACATTATGTTGATTTAAACTCAACGCAATGAGTGTTGGAAATGTATAAAGTAAATAATAATGAATAGTGCAGTTGAATTGAGAATTGGTGCATTGGTAGACTAGGTGCCCCTGCCGGGTGTTTCAAAATGCCCAAGGGCCAAGTGCTCAACCAGGCTAAAAACCCATTAGGTACAAATTCCTGTTAGGCATCGATGCACCAAGACTCAATTCACTGCCGGACTAAAAGATTTAAAATGTGTTGAGAATGTGAAAGGTGAATGAATTCAAATCACTAAATGTAATTGAATTGTGGAAATTTTATAATAGCATAGCCTAACAGGTGAAGCCTTTTGGGTATAAAAGTCCTGGTTGAGCGAGAGACCCTTGGTTGTTCCAAAGTTCCCGGCAGGCGCGTTAAATTCCTAGTGATGCAAACCGGATTGTAACCGGGAGTGTTGTCCAGACGTGGTAAGACGTTATCGCGCTGTGGGTGCGAACGCAATAAAGTCGTGACTGGAATACACTGAATGAATAATGTGATTTATGAATGATGAAATGTGAACGAAAGACATTATGAGATTAATGCATAAGAATAATGAGATAAAATCGACTCAAGGAACTAATGAATACTTGAAAATGAATTGTGATGAATTGTCCCTTATTTTGATGTTGTGATTGAATTGCTATTTGTGTTTGGCTTAGTGTTACATTATGTCTTATTTGGAAACTGCCTCCCCATTTTTATGTGTAATACTCACTCCTTAATATCACCACAGGTACCGAGGAAGAGTTTGCACAAGAGCAGGCCGAGCAGGAGTACTCTCCCTCACAGGGAGAGTAGGTTACCTTTAGTGATGTAGGACATGGGAATGTCCTGGGCCCGATGATATAGATCATTTTTGTTGTGTATAAATGTAAATAGTTTTTGGGGGCCCAGGACTACTCCTTTTGGGAAAAAGAGGGGTCTTTCTTTTTGGGGAAAAACTTATTTCCTAAACCTTGTTTATATTCCGCTAACTCTGATGCTGATACTATGATGTCTTAAACTTGATTCTGACGCGTGCACGAAGATGCACTTGCTGGTATATATATGTGAATAGCCCTGCAGGCTTTGTTATGTGAAAATAATATTGTTTATCAGGTTGTAGGAAAACAGGAATTTTTGGAAAAGTCCAATAAACAAACGAAACTCCGTCCGTTTGACGGGAGATTTTCATATGAAAGAAATTAATTAAGAGTTTTTCCTAATCAATTCATGAGTCGAAAAAGGAATTTTCAAGTTGCTATTTTTAATTAAGGGTATATAAGGGTAAATAAACTTAGGTGTTACAAGAAGATGGTTGGGCTCATAACTGTTGACTTTGTTGATATGATAACAGTGGGAGAAAAAATTGATGGAGGATTTAGATTTGGAAAAATGTCTAATGAAGATCGAGAGGATCCTTCTGGTACAAAGAAGCCCGGTTTTTTGAGAAAGAATGAAGAAGAGCCAATCAATGAACCAAAGGAACAAGATCTGTCAAATGCTAGAACTGATGTTGAAGGGTAACAATGACAGGGAATGAATGACCCATCACAATTCCTTGAAGTTTAACCCTTATTGCTTTGCTTAATGATGGGCAACCATGTTTTCCATTCTCTCTTCAATAAATGTGGGCCATGTTTGGCCATCTCAATGTTGTTCCTTAATGAAAATTTCATTTTTGTTGCACGTCTCTTTAACAATTATCTACTAATGTTTTGATCATGTGAATAAACCATCTCACCGCACTTCTCAAAAAAAACATAATTGATTCCTGCATTAACTTGAGATATTTGATTCAAATTTGAAATTAAAGGAAGGATGATGCAAATGTAAGACCAAAAATAGTGTGGACCCTCAAGAAAATCCTTCTAGTGATACAAGGCTTCGTTGAATTCCCAAACACTGAGGAGATATCCCTAGTCACCCCATTGAGCCTAGATATTTTGAAGCGGAGATCGTTTCTCTCAAACCACTAATGTGTGTTTAAACCGGGGTGGGTAGTTTGCAACAGTTTTTGCCAGCATGCAAATATGAAGGAGGATTACTTTTTCTTTCATAAACTCAAGCACATTTTATCCATCGTTCACCCCATTGGGCCCCAACAAGAAAATTTTTCTTCTTTTAAACCAAAAATATTTTACCCGAGTATTAATGAGAATCAAATCAAATGAGGTATTTCCATGGTCAAAAGTACAATCACAAAAATCAAAAATGGATGTAGGCAAGCACAAAAAATTAACAACAAGAATTAGCAAAAAGTGAGTGTGCTTGTCTAAATAAGGCAAAGCTCATGAATCCATTATGTGATGAAAAAGAACAATTTTAATCCTTCTGAATGAAAGATTCTCAACATAAATTTTGGGCCTTTATATCTATTCTTTCATTAGCCACATTATTACCCCCAGACCATGTTACAACCTTTTGGAAAATCCTCTTGATGATTTGAGTGTTGTGCAAAATCTGTTGAGAAAATAGGGAATTGAAGAGAAAGGAGTAAGGAGGGGAAGGGAAATAAAAATTTTGAGCCTTATATCTTTTTATTGTCGACCCTCAGCCAGGCCAAATTACAAGCTTTAAAAGACCTCGTTGAGGATTGGTTTACATGAGTTACACACTAGGGCGGAGAAATGCTGACTTCATTAAACCTAATTGAAACTATGATGAAAAATATCTCATTTTTAATGCATAAATGAATTGATTCCATCATCTAAACTTTTCCATGTTCACATGATCATTAAATTAGTGTTGCTTGTTAAGAAGATATGTGAGAAAAAGAAATTGAAAGGAAATTGATTGGTTGAATATGGTTAACGATCATTTGTTAATAAGAACATGTTCTCTGAGAGAGTCCTGACCTTGAGCAAGATGAATAAAAAAGATTTACAATTTCCATTCAATTAAAAAGCAATTAAGAAATTTTGCGTTTGAAAAATAAAAAAAAAAGAGAGCTCGCTAGGTTGAAAATCCTGAAAAGGACGACCTAGGCAAAAGTTAGAGAGATCCGCTAGGACGTAAAACTCGAAAGAGGCGGCTTAGGCAAATTTTAGGATCATAAGATAAAAACCCGCTAGGAACCTACATTGGGTTTCCTATGCAAAATTTAGGGCAAAAAAAAATTAAAAATCCTTAAACGCAAACCAGCTGGTTTTTAACAAAAAGATGATGGAAATTGCAAATAGAACCAGAAAAGGAGTCCTGAAGGTTGACACTGGGACAATGTTGAAGATTCCCTATCCTCGGTTAAACATTGCTCAAACTGGGGCAGTTTTGAAAAGTTTTGTTGCTCCTAAGCAAACTGGGGCAGTTTTGGAAATTTTTAACAAGCCCTAGAATGAGATACTGGGGCAATTTTGAAGAGAGATCAAGCAGATTGTTTGTTCCATTGCAAATATTGCTAATATAGTCAACTGGGGCAGTTTTGGAAAATTTTGTTGAATAAATCATTGAATGAGATACTGGGGCAGTTTTTGAAATTTAGAAGCATTGATCATTCCCTTGAATTTGTTGATCAGACAACAAACTGGGGCAGTTTTTGAAGAGATTAATTGTTGAGCTCTAATTGAAAAATGTTGGGGCATTGTTGATTCCCTAGTTAATATTCTAAGCACAATACACTGGGGCAGATTTTGGAAAAGTTCAGGTTGTTGACAAATGTTAGATTGCTAAGCTTTCAATAGATGTTGTTAAAGATGAAGGTTGTTAAAGATTTTTCTGTGCCTATCTTGATTGACAAGATTTTGGTCTGATATGGTATTGGTGTTCAAGAGCAAAAGAGTTGAAACCAGTTTATCTTGTTACAAAAAAACATTTTGCGTTTTAGACCCATTAATTCTTGATGGGTTTACATTAGAAAGAAGTTAGAGTTGCATTGTAATTTCTCAACTGCACTCCAAATCCATTCCCTTGGCATTTGCCTCATTTGCATTAATTGCATTACCTACACTAGTTGCATCATATCATTTGTTCATTATCGTTTGCACACAAATTGCATTGCATTCATGATCATTACCCACTTTCATGTTCGAATCGACAATACATGCCTGTTTGTCGAAAATAAGTTGATTGAAAGATACCATAAACGTTTTCTAGTTAGACTTTTTGGTGGTCTCCACGTCGCTAAAATCATTTTTAAATTGGTTGGGCTTTTTGATGCCCCGACAAGAATGTCGAAAATCATTTTGGGTCTTTTGACACCCGGCATAAACGCTAAAGTCATTTTGATATTGGTTGGGCTTTTTGATGCCTCGACAGAAATGTCGAAAATCATTTTGGGTCTTTTGACACCCGGCATAAACGCTAAAGTCATTTTGATATTGGTTGGGCTTTTTGATGCCCCGACAAAAATGTCGAAAATCATTTTGGGTCTTTTGACACCCGGCACCAACGCTGAAGTCATTTTGGGTCTTTTGACACTCGGCACACCCACTGAAGTCATTTTGGGTCTTTTGACACCCGGCACCAACGCTGAAGTCATTTTGGGTCTTTTGAAACCCGACACACATGCTGAAGTCATTTTGGGTCTTTTGACACCCGGCACCAACGCTGAAGTCATTTTGGGTCTTTTGACACCCGGCACACCCGCTGAAGTCATTTTGGGTCTTTTGACACCCGGCACAACGCTGAAGTCATTTTGGGTCTTTTGACACCCGACACCAACGCTGAAGTCATTTTGGGTCTTTTGACACCCGGCACCATGCTGAAGTCATTTTGGGTCTTTTGACACCCGGCACACATGCTGAAGTCATTTTGGGTCTTTTGACACCCGGCACACACGCTGAAGTCATTTTGGGTCTTTTGACACCCAACACCAACGCTGAAGTCATTTTGGGTCTTTTGACACCCGACACACCCGCTGAAGTCATTTTGGGTCTTTTGACACCCGGCACCATGCTGAAGTCATTTTGGGTCTTTTGACACCCGGTACCAACGCTGAAGTCATTTTGGGTCTTTTGACACCCGGCACACACGCTGAAGTCATTTTGGGTCTTTTGACACCCGGCACCAACGCTGAAGTCATTTTGGGTCTTTTGACACCCGGCACCAACGCTGAAGTCATTTTGGGTCTTTTGACACCCGGCACCCACGCTGAAGTCATTTTGGGTCTTTTGACACCCGGCACCAACGCTGAAGTCATTTTGGGTCTTTTGACACCCGGCACCCACGCTGAAGTCATTTTGGGTCTTTTGACACCCGGTACCAACGCTGAAGTCATTTTGGGTCTTTTGACACCCGGCACCAACGCTGAAGTCATTTTGGGTCTTTTGACACACGGCACCCACGCTGAAGTCATTTTGGGTCTTTTGACGCCCGGCACAAACGCTGAAGTCATTTTGGGTCTTTTGACACCCGGCACCAACGCTGAAGTCATTTTGGGTCTTTTGACACACGGCACCCACGCTGAAGTCATTTTGGGTCTTTTGACGCCCGGCACAAACGCTGAAGTCATTTTGGGTCTTTTGACGCCCGACACACACGCTAAAGTCATTTTGATATTGGTTGGGCTTTTTGATGCCCCTACAGAAATGTCGAAAATCATTTTGAGTTTTTTTGGCGCCCGGCACAAACGCCGAAAGTCATTTTGAAATTATATGAACTTCCAAACCTAACAAGTACTTTTCTCGTTGTTTTCCCGAACAAAATCGGTGTCTATTTCTTTACTCGTTGCTTACCATGATAGCATGCAAACCCCGGTTTGCTTGCTCTCTGATAAGAAACAAGTAAAGAGGGACAGCTGTAGACACCCCATTTTGTCCGGGGTCAAAATTACATTTTGTTTGGGTAAGATTTTATCTTTAAGTTTTTTTAATTCAATTTTATAAATAAAATAAAAAAAAGTTTGTTTGGACCCATTATTTTCTACTTAATGTGTATAAATTTATTTTTGGGGTTTTAAAAGAAAAATTTAAAAAAATGTTAAAAATTAAAAATAAAATAAAAAATGATTTGAAAAAAGTATTTTTTATGAAAAATAAAAAAAACGAAAAATAAATAGAAAATAAAAAGATTTTGAAAAAAAAGTATTTTTTTATGAAAAATAAAAAAAACGAAAAATAAAAAATTTTTGAAAAAAAATAATAAGATAAAAATGTTTTAGTAAAAGATTTGGTTAATTTGTGAAGATAAAGATAAAATTTGGTTTTGTTTTAAAAGGATTATCATCAGATTTGTTTTTATTTTTTTAGATTTAATTGAGGAATAAACCAGGGAATATTCTACTGGACTTTCAAAAGCATGTTGAAAAACCCTATTTTTCTAACCTAATTTTTTCCTATAAATAAAGCATTCTTCTTCACTTTGATAACACACAAAAAAAAAAAAGGAACAGAATTTTACACACACAATTTTTCATGAACAGTTTTCTTTTAAAAAAATATAGTCAATTCTTGAAAATATTTCGCTCCTTCAGTCCCGTTCTTTTTCTTTCCGCCTTCAGTTCTGTTCTTTATTTTTTCGGCGCAAATACTCTCCCTCCAATGTACTTCTAGTTTCCCTGCTGCTCCTTTGCTAGTGCAGCATTACGTCCACTTCAGGTATTCTTTTTTTTTTTTTCCTTTTGTTTTCAGTTTTGTTTTTTATATGGTAAAATATTAAAAATAAAAATGTAGTCTTTCAACTTTCAATTATCGAGATGTTAATTATTAATTTTATGAATCTTTTTGATTGCTGAATAATAAATATTTTTGCATCAAAGTACAGATTTGATATTTAGATTCTAATTTTATCCTTAAATCAATGTATTTGTATTTTAGGATATGTTATGAATTTAATTGTTAAATTTAAATTAAATAAATTGGGATCATAAATTTTACTAATTAAATCTCATTTTTTTTAAAGATTATTGGATATGCTTTGGCAAACCGATTTTTCTCACCCATTTAGTGGAAGGATCTCTCGGACTTTCCTATTTGTATTCAACAACATAGTGAACATTTTTTTTATTATTGTTTTAAAATAAAATAAAATAGATCAATTTTTTTATAAAATCTACTAAATTTTATTAATTAAGAATTTTAATGCGTTTTGGAAATCCACCTTGACTAAACGTTGAGGTCTTGTGCCTATTTCCTCTCCGCATAAAATATATTTTAAAAAATATATAAAAGTATTAAAAGTTAATTAAGAACTACGTAGCCTTGATTCCTCATTTCACGAGGGTACGTAGGACCAAGGGCAACCTTGTCAGGCACAACAATAAAAAACAAATAATTTTTGGCAAACCAATTCATTAGGTCTTTTAATTAAAATCAATCAAAGGTACCATTTTCGAATGGGCGAACGGGGTGCTAATACCTTCCCCGGCTCGTAACCGACTCCCGAACTCGGAATCAATCTAGTTCGAGATCAATCTTGATCCTTTTTAATTAATAATTATTTTTTCCGCGTTTTGTAACAAATGCGGTGGCGACTCCATATTGGGTCAATCGACCCCCACTCGTAAGCGAGGCTCCGAGGGCGACCCGGGACCCCGGCCGCGACAATCTCCCAATGATGTCTCAAGGAAGCCTTAAAACCTAACCATTAATTAAGTTCAATCAAAACTCACAAAAATTATTCAATTCATAAAAAATATGTCTATTCCTATGCAATTGAACTGTTTGATTATTGGGCACAATCCTAAATTAATATGTCTATTAAATTAGGATTCCTAAGTCATGAACTGCGCACTTTCATGAACAACAATAAAAATATAATCAAACACCGAATTTATAATGGAAAGGCAAAATTAATTCATTGCATAAACATTAAAAAGGTTCCATATTCATCTACTCCTACATCCCAAAGAAGGATTTAGTTCATAATTGAGAGAAGAAAAACAATAAAAATGATAAAGAGTGAAATAATTACCACTAATCAGTGATCCCAATCTCCGTTCTTCACAAAAACTCTCCAAAACTCTGCTCCAAATTGTTCTGAATAATCACTAATTACCAATCCTAATGTCTTTTATAAAGCCCACAAGCTATTCCTATCAAAAACCCATCAAAAAGATAAGATTCCAAAACAGATCAACGACACGCGCCTTGGTATGGCGTTGGCACGCCTGGGCTCGCGTCCAAAATTTAGCAGTTTCCCTTTTCACGTGAAGCGCGCGCCTGGGCGCACGGTGCTGCGCACCTGGGCGCGAATATGACTAAGTTGCTGCATAATTCCTAGCACTTTGACCCCCTCTTCTGGCATATTGACCCCTTGCACGCCTGGGCGTGCTGTTCCTGCGCCTGGGCGTGCAAGTGTAAATTTTCACTTTTTCTTCTGCTCAACTTCCAATTCTCCAAAGTCCAGCTCTAATTCCTTCTTCTCATCTCCAATTTAGCACTAAAACACCTGGAACACTAACAAACACATCAAAACGAACAAAACTCTACCTAAACACTTAACAACTAAAAATCCTAGGAAAAGACTCTACTTTTGCTTAAGAACAAACCAAAACCAAAGCAAACATGGGTTAAATAAGGTACAAAAACATCATATTTAAGACTCAAAACAGGTCACGACCCAGAATTGTGTAATGCTATATTTTGATTCCTTTTAAGATATTCAGATCCTTGAATCACTTGTAATTTCAAATATTTAATGTTATTATTTTTATTATGTATATGTTAGTTCCATGATGAACATGATGAATGTTTTGATAATGACAAAGTGTTTTTGAACAAGCTACAAGTGTTGATCAAGTTTCAAGCTCAACAAGCAACAACAAACATCAAATGAAGAAGAGAGAAAGCAAGCTCATGAAGACCTAAGTTTGAGTGTATTTGTATTTCTTTTATCTTTTGCCTCTCAAGCTTCATAGGTTTTTTATTTGGGTAGATTATTATAGAGGGTAGTGAATCTCATTCATAAGTCATGATTTAATCATAATTTGAGTTTTCACTTAACCTAGAATCAATAGGTGGCTTAAAGGTTTTAAAGGAAAGGTTGGATTTTGAGAAAACAAGTTTTAAACATGTGCAGTACCAACTTAATCGATTAAGTGACTAACTTAATCGAGTACTACTCGAGTACACGACTTGCTTAATCGATTAAGTACTGCTGAACTGATTTTTAAAATACGTTTTTCACTTCTCAAAATCAGTTTTTCAAGTGCTACAACTTTTGGGTATTCTATAAAAACCTTTTCCTAACCTTTGTGATCATAACCTATCATTTTGATATTCATTTTACAAAGAATCAAGCCACTCTATTCTCTCTCATTTTCTAAAGATCAAAGTTCTCATATTTTCATATTCTTTGATCAAGAACCTTTGAATCTCTTATGGTGAATTGTCATAACTCTTGATTGAGATTCATAGGATTGTTTTGTGTTTTCTATTGTGTTGTAATCTTTGCAAGAAGGCAAGCCACTACAACAAACAAGAAGCCTTGGTGTGTCGATTATCATCAAGCAAATCTCATTGGAGAAGAAGAAGTCTTGGTTGTGAATCAAGCAAAGTGAAGCCTTGGTGTGTGGTTTATCATCAAGCAATTGAAGACTTGTTGTGTCGATTATCAACAAGGGGTAGAGGTTAGATTAGAGAGAAGATCAATAGGATTACAAGGCAAGGGTGTCGGTTATCTCTTGTAGGCTAGCAAGAAGGAAGTCTTGTGAGGCAATCACTTGTAATTTGAGAACTCTAATTCCTCATAGTGAAGAATCTCTCTTGGTTGAAGAGGGGACTGGATGTAGCTTTCAAGTGGATGAAAGTGAACCAGGATAAATCACTGTGTCGTATCTCTAAACCCTTACTCTTTATATTCAAGTCATTTGATTGCGTTCTTGGTTGAAAACCTAGAAAGATTGATTTTCATAATTGATTGAATTGAATCTTTAATTGTTCAAATTGATAAAGGGAAAATCATTTTCATAACTAGGTTAATCAATAAGAATATAGGTGTTAATCTTTTCCGCTGAATCTCTGATCTTGCATGTGAATTGATTGATTTTCGTATTCGAATGAAAAATTGATTTTTCTGTTTTCTGTCATATCTAATCGATTAAGTTCAAATTTAATCGAGTACTACTCGAGTAAATTGCAGGTTAATCGATTAAGTGCTGTAGAATTTGCAAAAATCATTTGTTTTGATTGTTTCGATTTGTTTCATTCGAAAATCTTTCAAGGTATCTTGTACACCTATTCAACCCCCCCCCCTTCTAGGTGTTTTCCTAGGGTTCCTTTGTCTCTCCAACCACCAATTGCGGTTTTCTCAGTATAAACATGCTATAGTAATGTGATTTCCCTATCACTAATCCATTATTTTGTATTGTACAGATGGATGCGGGAGATGCTTATGTTAGGGTACGGCCGACAGGATCTAATAGAAGAAGAGTCGTTGAGCGACGCGCAACACAAAGTGATTATAACGTCGGTGATATGGATGTGGATGTTGATGTGTGTCCCTCTCAAGCCCCTGAACCCGTTGTTGAACCTGAGAACTTACAGGAAGAGGTTGAGCATATCTCTGATGCTGAGGGGGGATGATGATCCTCAAGACAAGTCGCTGTTAACCACATATATTGATCACGTGACGCATCAAATTTGGAAAGGGAATGTGAGTATTATTTATTTTATTATATTTAATAATTTTTATTACTATGAATTGAATAAACCTCATTAATTTGTGTGGACTTTGTAGGAACGTGGACCATTGGGCCGCTGTTGTAATAAAGCATTCAATTGTCTACCATGGACCGACCTACCCTTGGAGGTTTCCAATCTTGTTGATGGGACTGGTTTGATGCCTTTGATTGACAATGCCTATGAGAGGGTAGATAAGAGGCTTTTAACTACTTTCTGTGAGCGATGGTACAAGGACACATGCACATTTTATCTCTCGTGTGGTGAAATGACTATCACATTGGATGATGTGTTCTTGCTTCTGCACATTCCGGTTATATGAACCCTAATCCCCTGGGACAAACCTAGCAAATAAGAGGCAATAACACTATTGCATGACCTACTCGGGGTGGATGTGGGACAGGCCAGGGAAGAGGTGAAGGGTACGAAAGGTAGGGCCATTAAGTTTGAAACTTTAGAATGGTGGGTTCCAAAGTTTATTGAAGAAGGGAGATATGTCCATGCTGCTAGGGCGTATTTGCTATATCTTCTTGGCTCCACACTGTTCATGGACAAGACTTTGAACACGTGCGGTGTGCAAAGGTTGCGGGCATTGGGTGCTCTAGATGTCGTTGATGAGTATGCGTGGGGTGCAAGCGCATTGGCATATCTATATGATCGTCTCTCTGATGGCGCAAAGGCGCATGTTTCTCATATGGCTGGAAATGTTTCCCTCCTACAGGTAATGGACTTTATCAAGTCTTTGACTTGTTTTTAACTATGATATAATGATGTTAGGTGTATTAATAATGTTTTATAATACTATTTCAGGCATGGATCATGGAGCATTTCCCTGGTCTTGGGTGTGGACGCCCAAGAGATAATTATGTTGAAGAAATGCCTAGGATATTCAAGTGGTATGCACCTGTTTCGCAAGCTCACACGAAGATTAGATTTTGAGAGTATCTTGAATCTTTAAGGTCTGATCAAGTGAACTGGCAACCCTTTGATCCATCACATCGGGACGTACGTTACTTTGAGGAGGTTGTGTTTTATTCTAGTCACCTCATATGCGGTTCTGTTAGGCGACCGTATCTTTCGGAGACAGTACTGTGCCAATTTGTGTATGTTCAGAGCATTCCTCGATCGCGCACCCGATTTGATACTTCCCTCAGAGATTGATATGGCTTGGGATAACTGGGAACATTATGTTGTCTCCACTGATACCATCTTGCGTCATGTTTTCGCATATGGAGAATGTACACCGGATTAAATGGATTGGGTGCACAAGTATTCCCACCCTTACCTACTTCCATCATCACCCAGGGTCGACCATGATGTCGTGCTCGTAAATGTAAGATTCAATCATTAATTTTAGTCTTTACTTATGTTTAATTAAAATGAAAATTACTCAAGTTTTTGTACTTTATTTTCCAGAGGATTCTAACACGCAGGATGAGGGCTGTTGTGAACCTAGCTGATCCAATCATTAATAATGGGATAGTGAATATTGAAGCTATTATGGACATTAGATTCTTGGCGGCAACCCCTGTCTTCGAGAGACCTACACGAAGGACGACTAGATCCGGTGGGAGAGGGAGAGGTCGTCACGGCATCTTCGTGTCTAGGGGGTGGAGTTGAAAAGGCGGAGCTGAAGTTACAAATTAGCTTAGTCATTTGTTAACTTAGTTTATGTTTAGGATTATATGTTTAAAACTTTGGATGCTATGTTTAAAATTATGGTTTAAGTTTAATTTTTAGTTATCTTATCAATTTTTAAACAGGCATTAGTTTAATATCAGATTTTAAATAATCAGACAGAAAATGGTCGTGAAACAACTCACGACCTCAGGTCGTGATGATTGTCACGACTCTAGGTCGTCAAAAATCTCACAACTCAGGTCGTAATGACAGTCATGGCTTTGGGTCGTGAAGTAGATCACGACCCTGACATTTATAAGCTTACAACAATATAGAAAAATGTTATAATACCTGCATTTAAGGCATATTATAATACCTTTGTAATATATTTAAATTTCAGTAATGTCATGTTATTCGTTTTATCTTCTTTTAGAGTGATCAATATTTTCTTCGGCTTCACACCACTTTTTGTAAGTCTCACAATTGTGTCACGTTCATCCTTTGTTGGTCGGCCTGGATATGGATGACCTTGCAAGCTATCACATGAGTTGTGATTATGAGATCCACATTTTACCTGAAGCATCCATCCTTCACTGTTACCCTTATCCTTCGCATATAGTCTAAATGGGCAATTACACTTCCTTGATCCAGAAATATACTTGGGATCATTTTCGTTCTTCTTCCTATAAACTCCACTTTTTTCACAAGCAAACCTAACCCGCTCTCGTCTTTTCTGTTTGCCTCCTCCTTTGTTTGACTTGTAGGTTACGATAACAAATTTTTTGGAAAGTCCAACCGCTTGAACCTACTCAACCATATCTTCACGATTATGAAATGGTTCATTGCATGCAAAATCATTACTGTAATCTGAAAATTCACTTTGTGTAGTCTTTGGAACCTCAACCACATCCGCATCAATGAGCATGTTTTCAACCCTATCCGTAACACCGTCATTTGCTTCCATACCTGTCAATAAATAAAAAGTTTAATTTAATTTATACGCAAAAAAAATTAAAAATTAAAAAATGGTGTTGTTTTATCAGGGTCATGACTATACTCTCGACCAAAAATAGAGAGGTCGTGACCTTCCTCACGACCACAGTCGTGAACCTACTTCTCGACCCTGCAATTTTTTCATCCTCCATTCTTTCACCTTATAACACACTTGTCATGCCCCCAACAAAGCATATATGAAGGGGATAACGGATTTATGATTATATATTCTCAAATAAAAGGAAAAAAAGAGTGTGGAGGAGATCTTTTTTATATAAAAAAAAACGTCGGGGTCGTGACCTGACTCACGACCCAAGGTTTTACGTGGACATGAGTTGTGTCACGTGTGACATCCTAACTTTGAAACCATAATTAGACCCTTAAACAAAAATAGCAACTTAAAAATTTCGATTTAAACATAAACTTCTTATGAAAGTCTCCGAAAAATTTAACGGAGTTTACTCTGTTTTATGACAAATAAAATTATTCCAAAATTAATTTCTCCCTGTTGAATGTAACATCCCGTATTTTTCCGACTAAGACAAATAAAATTTTATTAAAGAAGAGTTTTGAGACATTGTTTTACAAAGGGTTTTCAGTGAATATTTTCTTCGGTTACAAAGTAAGATGTTGATTTTACGGAGTTTTGGTAAACAAATATTTTTATGGAGTTAGTGAAAATGATTTTTATTGAGTGTGGATCGATTTGATTAATAAAAATGAATAATGATTTTTATTGTTGGTGATTTATTGTAAAAATGAATTTCTTTATGGATTTTGATAGATTTATCAACTTCGGAAATTCATAACTTTTTAACCGTAACTCCAAATTTTATGATCTTTATATGAAAACGATCGTATTGAAATGTAGATTTCAAAAATGTAACTTTTATAATTTTATGGATTGGTTTGCGAAAATTATTCCTCAGCATTGTAAAGAACGAATTTTAAAGGTATTAATCATGAAAAATAGTTTTTGATTTTTAATAAATTTTTCCTTTTGGGAATATCTTTAATATATTAAAATATGATTTTAGAAAATGAAATGAGGGCTATAATTGAAACCAATTAGTACAGTTTATTATTTAAGGAGGACAACATGTATTAAGTATTAATATTTATGTGTGATTATTTAATGAAAGAAGAAATTATTTTATGATCAAATGTGTGCATATATATGTATGTATGGTATGTGTATGTATGTGCTTGCCTAGGATAACATCAACTATAGCCTTGCTTGGTGGCTAAGTTAAAGGGGAAATAAAATAAAAAAGAAAAGGAAATTGGAAACTTGGTCCCCAAGTACATGTTTTGGGTTGCCAAAATTACCCCTCCTAGATGCATGTAGGGCCGAAATAATTAAAGGCCAAAGAAGGAAAGTATGCTTCACCTATAGTTTATTTCCTCTCATTCTTCCATTCATTCTTTCATTTCCTTCTTTCCTTCGTTTTCTCTTTTCATTTCCTCATTCCACTTCTCACACAAACACTTGGTCCCAAAGAGCAACACAAGCTCTTGAGACATAGAGAGAGAGAGAAAGAGAGAGAGAGAGAGAGAGAGAGAAAGAGAGGGCCAAATTAGAGAAGAAGAGGAAGGAGAGAAAGCCTTGATCCTTAGCTCATTTTCATTCATCTCCCTTAGGTATTAGCTTGATTCTTCTTGTTCTTCCTCTCTATCATTTTTATTTTCGGTTCTATATGTTTTTGTTGTAAAAATGTTGATTTGTTCAAAGTTTGTTCTTGCATGTTGATTTCTAAGGTTGTTCTATATTTTTCAAAGAATAATGAATAAAGATTGAAGCTTTAAAACAAAAAAATGAACATGCAAAAAAAGATTGAAGGTGATTCGGTTTTTGTAACTATTTTGTGTAAATGATTCTTGTTTCTTTGATTTACTTTGGTTTTATGCATGTATTTGGAAAAAGAAATCGATTTTTGAAGTTGTTCTTTGATGCATGTTAGTTTCAAGCTAGATCTAGTGTTTCTATTTGCATACATATGATTTTCTCAAATTGATCTTAATTTTTTCTACATGTATGTAAAGATCTTGACTTAAAAATGAGAGATTTTCTATGTTTAAGAACTTGATGTTCAATTCGGTTTTAAAAAGGACTTGTGCTAATGATGTTATTTTCTTGCTTGATTCGGTTTTTCGTGTGCATGTAAAGGAAATTATTTTTAATAAGAAAGTTTAACTTAAAGCATGAAATTTTTGATAAAATGAATTTATTTTCCTTATGTATGTTTCGGTGATGGCTTAAATCTTTAAAGATGAATTTTTACTTAAAGTATTTGATACATGCATGTGATGATCTAGTGAAAAGGAGTACGCTTTAATGTTAGTTTTGATTTTTCTCTTAAAGCCTTGATTTTGGTTCTTGAATGTTAATGCATGTGTGATTTTTCTTAAGATCTACTAATTTTAAATATGTGCATGACAAGATCTAGGATAGTTTAATTCGATTCTTGATTTTTAGTTTAAAAGGCTTGATTTTTATTCATAGATGTTGATGCATGTTGTATTGGAGTTAAAGTAAATTGTTTCATGATAAATTAATTCGGTTTTTGAAGGAAAAATAATTGATGGATTGATTTTTGTATTGATTTGTATGTGTAAGTGCTTAAAGTGAATCAATGGTGTTTGTTTGATAAAAAATTTAAGTCTTTGCTCGTGCATGTATATAACTTCGGTCCAAGCATGAGAAATAAGTGAATGAGTTTATCTTTGAATATATGTTGATGATTTGTTAAGCTTTATTATTTTCTTGAGTGTATTTTTGATTTTCATGAAAAGAAATGGATGAACAAATTTGTTGGATAAAACGTTGTGCTGAAATTGTGATGTGTGTGATTTTCACCTTGATGAATGATATTTGGGTATGTTCAATAATTTTGAAATTTTTCCACTAATCTAAGTATGTTAAAATGAACTTCTCTGAATTTTTGAATGATTTTTGGAATTGATTTTCTATTTCTATGAGAGCCAACTTTGTGAAGACAATTTTGAGAAAACAAGTTTTTCGGTTTAAAGAGGGACAGAATTTTCGAACTTGTGCTACTCTAAATTGCTTGAAATTTTTATGGTAACTTCCTGAATATCTCTAGATATTCTCTGTAAAAATTGAAGAGATTTGGAGTTGATTTGATAATTTTACTAAAAACAAAACAGTGAACCGTTTGGTTCAGATTTTCCGGACTTAGTGATGAATTTAATTGGAAAAATATGACTTGAACAACTCCAAATAATCTGAAATTTTTATGAGATAGTCTTTATTGTATAAAGAAGATTTATACCAATTTTTGTGCGATTCTGAGTTGAAAAACTATTTTTAATCATGACATTTTGGCCTCAGACCAGCAACAGCTCCGGCTTGCTTTTCATGCGAAATCTGATTTGAAACCTAGATTAGGATTGTTAAAATGACTTGAAACTTTTACCTGATGAATTTTGGCATATATGTGTATGTTCTGGAAATTTTGAGGATTAAACGAATTGATTTGATATAGTTTTGGATTTTATCTTTTGTGTTTCACTTGTAATCACGCTAGGATTCCATCTGAATATTTTTGATGAATATGAATTTTTATACTTTATGTTTTGACTTGGATGGATTTTATGATAATCATGATGCCTTTAAATGATTGAATGAGTGGTTGTTCGATGATATGTTTAGGTTATGCATGAATGAATTTGTAGGTTAAGTGTTTACGGTTAAGTTTCGGTTAAGGTTTTTAGTTTGAGACTGAATTGATAGTGTTCTATGGACTACATGATAATTACATGATGAAGTGTTTACTGCCTTACCTTATTCGTACGATTAGGGAAGCGAAAGACAATGAATTATTTAATTAACCAAAGTGTTGTGTTTGATTTTTGTAATCGGTTTTGAAAATTAGTTGGTTTTGATCTAAAATAGTTTAGTCTTAATTTAATTGAAAAACCTTGGACTTATTGGTTGCTGCCCTTGATTCATTTCACGGTGTTAAGTTTGAAAAATAAATCGTTTAAGTGTTTATTTTATAGCAAAGTATTATATGAACTAAAGTATGATTTTACGGTGTTTTCGAATTTTCTGAAGAATAGTTTATGGACTCGTATAATTGCTGTCCAGATTTTATTTAAATTTTTTTTCAATCCTGAAAATTTGTTTGGTTGGTTTAAATTTTAAGTTTTAAGTGATATTTAAATTGAGAAAGAGTTAGATTGAAAAAGTAAGTTTTTCGGTGTTTTTGAGTTTTGGTTAATGGCTGTCCGGAACGGACCAGCAAACAAAATAAATGGTTTTAAAGTGTTTTGTCAATTGTTTTAGAAAGATTTTGAGATGTTTAAAGTATGTTCAAAAGTCAAATTTGATTTGAAAAAGTTTTAACATTTTACGATTTTCCGACGAGAAATAAAAAGAGTTTTTGAAAACACGTTTTGATACTGAGTATGACGATTATTTAAATAGACTTGTAACATTAGTATCATCTATTTAGTACAAGGTGCGTATAAGTCAAGAAGTGAAACAGCCGACATGTTGGGAAGGACCCGCAACGGTTTCGGATAAAGAGTTTGCTGGAACGAGAGGTGAGAGATGCAGTAGGCCTAAGTCATCGTGACGTTTAGACTCAATTCTAAATTGAGTACATCGAGTGTAATTGAGTAATTGTCATATGTTATGTGCTACATGATTATAGGTGATATAAAGGTGCTAGATGTTTATCTGTTTTGTTAAATATGATGCATGACTGATTTTGTTATGTATTGGATCTCACTGTGATTATATTGTTGAGTATATCTTGTTCTGTCTGGAAAAGCTGAATGTTGTTATATGTGATAATGAGAATCATGAGAAAGAGTAAGACTTAAGATTAAGTGGAAACTTAAAGAAAGATGATAAGAGAGGAGATGCAAGAAGGTGGCAGCAAACAATGATGCGGAGATCGTGCTCGTGATATGGAGACCCTGTTCGTGAAGCTGAGATGATGCTCGAGGATTCAAGATTGAGGATGACTGTCAAGTAGCTATTGAGAATGAGAAAGGATACAAGAGACGTATGAGGATTCCTGCGGGAACAGTTTGATGATAATTTGCCAAGTGGCTAGTGAAAGAGAAAGAGATATGTGAAAGTGTTGGGGAACGGATATAACCCGTAGTGGTCGGGACTCGTTGAAGGGATGCACTAAGGGCGAGCCGACCTTAGGTTAATTAAAAGAATTAAAAGACTTTAATATACGCGGTGAGGTATGAGAATGCGAAGTAGTGGAGAGGAAGATAACATGAGTATCAGGGATACTCAGGTGGAGATTGCATGAGGGGAGGGCAAGGACGGTGAACGTCAAGAATCTTGGAGTATATTTCTAGGCGGAACAAATCCCACATGTGGCATACGAACGTGGTAGGGACTGGGTCCTAAGCCGTGGTAAGTTCTGCACCGCGAACTAGAAATAATACTGTCACCCTCTTGATTGCAAGTCTAGAACAGTGAGAGGGACTGGAACGGGGCATTGTGAATTGCCAATGTACCCGAGTTTTTCTACAGTGAGCCTTGATTAAATGATATGATATGAATTGAAATGAATTGATTTGAGACTATACCCGAGATTTCTACAGTTCTCCTGGCTTGGAGCCATTTATTGAGACAACTGTCGTGCCCGCGTGATAAAGGTCCTGTACTCCTGTTAGCTTCCGACTAGGTTGGATGGATGACCGAGGAGATGTAGACGTGTGTTTTTCCTCAGTGATGGTTTTTCCCCACCTCATTGAGTGAACCGATTACGATAAGACTTAAGATTGATAAAAGATTCCAAGAATGAAAGTATAAAGAATTTATGAAGGATTAAGAAAGATGGTGATAAGACTTGAATGTTCGAAGGCCGGTGATGCCAAGTGCGGTGATGTATATTGAAATGAGTTATGATTTTGATATATTTAGTATACCGTGATATGCTTTGTTTATAAGTGTTTCCTATATGCTTACGTGAATATGTTTGTCATATGCATAGTATGAGTAATTGTTATTGCATGAGAATTAATGGATCCTATGCCTTTATTATATGCCTCCAGTCATTGTTATGTTCTAGTTAATGATAAATGTCTGTCAAGTCCTGCATTTTACTAACATAATTTACTCTGTTCATTCTATTTTATATGAAGTCATTATTCTACTGTCTTGTCATGGTTGTACTTCTGGAATGCTGACCTCTCTCCTATCATGTTGTCGTATCGGGTTACACCGGTATTGCAACGGATAGATGGCCGACCCTGCAGTAAATCTGTACTTTTATCTCGATGAGGCTTCTGCAGTGGACTTCAGCGAGGAAGATTAGAAATAAAGATTAGTAGTAGGTAATCCCTTCGAGTATTGTATCCCTTGCAACTACTTGGTTGACATTGCTATATCATTGTGTACCCCACTTGGTATTTTATTAAATGTAGCTTTTAAGAAACAAGGTTTCATGAAACAAGAAATAAAAAGGTTTTCTCAAATCAGATCTATGAAGCCAAGTTACAAAGTGCGATGTTAAGTAACATCTCGGTTTGGAACTTGACGTGTGATGTGTGACATGAGAATGTTATTTTATTACAATTAAATTAATGAAATGTTTTTGAACTTAAAGGTTCTCATGTCCATGTCACCATGTAAAAAAAAAATTTACCCAAATTTTCATTATATTTTGTTAAAGAGATGGTGTTTTCAAGTTTCCGAAATCGGGGTGTTACATTGAACTTGTAAATAACATTTTCAAATAATCCAGACATCCATAATCCATATCACATCATATCCTGTCATATCATGCCATGTGATATCATATCATGTCATGCACCATGGCTAAACATTAGCAGATAAACATAAACAAGTCTGTGGAAATAAATCTATCCCCCCAAAAATACCCCAAACCCAAATGGAACATGTCCTGGGCCGGCCCTGCTAAATATCTACATCAAAATATATATACAAGTCTCAAGTAAGGATCATAAATACGAGAGAGACTCAAAACCCAGCCCAGGACCCAACATCAGTCCTACTAATTGACACTCACACTCCCTGTGAGGAAGTATGCATCTGCTCGGCCTCAAAGTCGGTCTGCTCAAACTCTAGACCTGTATAAAAACAGTTAAGAGGTGAGCATTACACAGAACTTAGCGAATGAAATCTAAATAGATATAATAATAACTAAGTCATAAACAATACAACATATAACCACATAAAGTACAAGACAGTTCCAATCCAACTCATTTCATTCACTAACACTTATCATTTCATTCTCGTTTTATTGTTCTAATCTTAATCTTACTTTGTTCAACATTTGATTATTCATTCACTTTCATTCTTTGTGCTTAAAGGCTTTTACTCTTTGGGTCTTTGCAAATCCATCACTGCGCACAACTTCATGTGCGTCTTACCGCTGCACACGTCAACACGTGAGTCTTACACAACCATTGCACACGGACCAATCGCGACTTATTGCGCACAACCACACGTGTGTCTTACTGCACCCGGTCGCACGGCTTACTTGGCCTGGCACCCGTAAAACCGTAATTAGGGTACTAAGGACCTACCACTACGCACAACTTCATGTGCGTCTTACCGTTGCACACGTCAACACATGAATCTTACACAACCATTGGGCGGCTTACATGTACATTGCACATCCGACGGCTTACATGCACATTGCACGTCTTACATGGCCTGGCGCCCGCAAACCATGTATGCATATCTTAATAGGGTATTGCGAATCCACCAATGCGCAAAACTTCATGTGCATCTTACCGCTGCACACATCAACACGTGAGTCTTACGCAACCATTGCACCCAGTCCAGGGCGTCTTACTTGGCTTGGCACCCGCATACGAAATCCTTTAGTCTTATTATCACATTCTCTTTCTTTGCTTTATTCAATTTATTCAACCATATTTCTTCTTTTTCATTTAATACTTTAATATCATTTCCTCTTTCGTTCTACTCTTTCATTTAGGGGGGGGGGAATCTCAATTAACATCCATAAAGCCAATCTAAGTTTTACTCATGTTCACATATTCATTTTCAATTACCCAATTATCAATTAAAGCATCCAACCACCCATACATATTTCCATAGAAAATATCAAATATCAAATTCCAATCATCATATCATGCATATATAAAATGTAAATATCAAGTGAGGGTTTCTTATCTTTCCCTAAGTCATTATTCTTTATTATTACCGATTATCCTAAGGTTCATTAACATACAAAATCACCTGGTCTTAATCATCACTATAAACTACCTAGAAATGCATTCTCTAAGCTAAGGTAACACTCCCTCTCACCTCAACCACGTAGAGAGAGAAGAAAATAGCAAACCCTAACTCAAAACCTTGCTCTTAAAGCTGTAGAATTGAAACCGTTTGAGTCAAGCGTGGTAATGAAAGATAGTGACTAAGAAACGAGTCGAAAAGCAATGAGGAGCAATAATAAGAAGATGTTGATGGGTCTTCCTCCTTCTCTTGAAATGGTGAGAGAATCAAGAGAGAGAGAGAGAGAGAGCCATTATCCCTTTTATGAAAAAAAAGAGATGATAATGATTAAAGATGATGATGATGGTTTCGTGTAATGGGAGGAAAGGGAAAAGAAAGGAGCTTGATCAAACTCACTTAGAAATGCTTGAGATGAGGAGAGAACCAAAGAGAAGAGATGATGGAGCTTGGTGGAGATGGGGTTACTGCCATGAGAAAGAGAAGGGAAGGAAGCTTGATGATGTGTGTGCCTTGGTGCTTAAAAATATGGAACCAAGTGAGGAAATGGTGGTGTGGTTTGATGCTTTGTTGTTCTTGAACCCTAAGCCAAGAAGAAGAATGAAAGAGGGACTGAAACTTGATAATGAAGGATAAGATATGTGGTTTAAAATGAGTACAAAGGGATGTAAATCTCGAATTTGCCCCCAACTTGGGTGCATTTCCACACCAGCTCGCAGACCGCGTGCCTGGGCGTGCGATTTGTGAAGAAACCGCAATTGGTGATTGGAGAGACAAAGGAACCCTAGGAATACACCTAGAAGGGGGTGTTGAATAGGTGTACAAGATACCTTGAAAGATTTTCAAAAGAAATGAATTGAAACAATCAAAACAAATGATTTTTGCAAAATCTACAGCACTTAATCGATTAAACTGAAATTTAATCGATTAACCTGCAATTTAATCGATTAAACCTGAAAGTTCAAAAGTCCTTAATCGATTAAACGAACACTTAATCGATTAAAACTATCAGAAACTTAAAAATCACTTTTTCAATCGAATACGAAAATCAATCAATTAACACATAAGATCAGAGATTCAGCGAAAACAATTAACACCTATATTCTTATTGATTATCCTAGTTATGAAAATGATTTTCCCTTTATCAATTTGAACAAATAAAGATTTAATTCAATCAATTATGAAAATCAATCTTTCTAGGTTTTCAACCAAGAACGCAATCAAATGACTTGAATATAAAGAGTAAGGGTTTAGAGATACGACACAGCGATTTATCCTGGTTCACTTTCATCCGCTTGAAAGCTACATCCAGTCCCCTCTTCAACCAAGAGAGATTCTTCACTATGAGGAATTAGAGTTCTCAAATTACAAGTGATTGCCTCACAAGACTTCCTTCTTGCTAGCCTACAAGAGATAACCGACACCCTTGCTTTGTAATCCTATTGATCTTCTCTCTAATCTAACCTCTACCCCTTGTTGATAATCGACACAACAAGTCTTCAATTGCTTGATGATAATCCACACATCAAGGCTTCTCCTTGCTTGATTCACAACCAAGACTTCTTCTTCAATGAACGTTGCTTGAGGAACTTGAACTTGATCATCACATGATAGCTTGTTCAAAACACTTTGTCATTATCAAAACATTCATCATGGAACTTACAATCTCCCCCTTTTTGAAAATGACAAACCATGTTTTGAAGTTCTCCAAAAGTTCTTTGAAGTTGTTGATGCTTTAACAATTTGATCACTTGGTGAGACTCTTGCTCCTCCTCAATAAATGCTTTTGACATTTGAATCCAATTGAGATAAGCTTGATTTTCCCCCTATCTTCAACAACTTTGCTCAACCTACATAAAAACAACAAAAAACAACCTTTCTCCAAACAAACATCTAAAAATCATATTATTTATCCAACAATCATTTCTCCCCTTTGAAAAACATTCCAATCAATTCAAAACATCATATTTCTCCCCCTTTGGCATTATCAAAAAGTAATATATACCAATTGAAATATAACATCTAAGCCAAGGTAAGAAATCAATGATCATTTCTTTACAACATTGATACCAATTGAAAAAATACAATAGAACTATACTTTGAAATGTGATACCAATTGGCAAGAGAATATAACAATGAAATATGATACCAATTGAGAACTAAAAAGATCATAATATCACTTAACAAAGAAGATATCAATTGTAAATAAGTAACATATATCAACAAAATTTTGATACCAATTGTGATATTTCTTTAATAACAACCAAAGCATGTCACTATATCATGATAACCATCTATGAATCTACTCAATGATACCAAATGATTTAATTAAACATTTAGAAAAGTAATACCAATTGAGAAGATACCATATGAAGTTCACAAATCTAATAATATCACTTATACCAAATTGTAGGACTTCTTTTGAGACCAATTGAAGATGCAAATATGAATAACACTTGTAAGCTCTCTTTGCTCTTCAATCATACCTACAAAAAAATCATGCTTTGCTTTTTGGTATCCAAATGGTTTTGGATCCATTTTTGTTAGTGTAGGGACTTTCACCCTTTTTCATCCAAACAAAATCTCCTTTAGGTATACCATGCATTTTAACATAACACACATTTGAAGTATGTCCATGAGTACCACAATAGAAACATGTTGGTGCATTTGAGAAATCAACTTTAGAAAAATCAACAACATTTCTATGAGAATTACTCTTAGCATTAGTATAACCCAAACCAAACTTGTTTGAATTTTCTCTTTGAAAATTTAACAATGTGCGCAATCTAATGTCACCACTTGTGAAACTTGCAAGTTTATTTTTCAAAATAGAATTTTCATCTTTAAGCAACTTGCAATTCTCACAATCAACCACAACATTCACTCTACTAGCACAATCACAAGAAGAACTAGCATATATAAGATCAAGAGTTTCATTTTCAAGATTAAGCTCATCAACTTGTTTTTGAAGATCTAAAATCTCTTTTTGATGTTTCAAAATGAGCTTCTTTCTTTCAATGTTTTTCAAAGCTAGTTTTTCAAGTTGTTCATGCATTTCTTCATAAGCATTATATAACAATTCATATT
Source organism: Crotalaria pallida (assembly GCA_037953625.1). Lineage (NCBI taxonomy): Eukaryota > Viridiplantae > Streptophyta > Magnoliopsida > Fabales > Fabaceae > Crotalaria > Crotalaria pallida. The sequence continues at coordinate 36,467,346 of CM075653.1, forward strand.
TAGAAGAAATTTCGGATTTAGTATGACTTACATCGCTTTCCTCGCTTTGTTTACTTGATTCATCATTTGAACTTTGTTCTTCATCATCTACTAGAGTTATCAAGTTGAGACAAGCAACTTCATCATTATCCGATGAACTACTCGATGTGCTTTTCTTGTTATCTTCATCACTATCCCAAACTATGTATGCTCTTTTAGATTTAGAATTTTTCTTTTCTTTCTCCTTCTTCTTGAGATACCTAGAGCATGAATACTTGAGATGTCCGGGCTTTCCACATTCATGGCAAACTACACCTTCTTTTGAAGTTTTGGTCTTGTAGTGTGGGGAATCCTTCTCTTTACTTTTGTCCTTGTTCAACCTTCCTTTTCTCCTTAGAAACTTGTCAAACTTCCTTAGTAGAAGTTTCATGTCTTTTTCATCAACATCCGAATCGGAATCTTCACTATCATCATCGGAACTTTCTTTCTTTTTGTATCCACTTTTGACTTTAAGAGCAAGTCCCTTTCTTTCTTTGTTTTTATCCGACTCTTCATTGATACTTAATCGTCCAAGCTCCATTTCATGTTCTTGAAGCTTTCCAAAAAGTGTTGCTAGATCCATAGCATCCAAATTCTTAGATTCAACAATAGCCGTTACTTTTGGTTGCCAATTTCTATCTAAACATCTCAACACTTTGTTAGAAAGTTCACCTTGTAAGAAAGTCTTACCAAGAGCAAGTAAATGGTTAATAATATGAGTAAAACGCTTTTGCATATCATTAATAGATTCATTTGGAAGCATATGAAACAATTCATAATCACGCATTAAAGCATTCAATCTAGCTCTCCTAACCTCACTAGTTCCTTCATGAGTCACTTGTAAAGTGTCCCACATTTCCTTAGCACTAGAACATTGAGAAACTCTAAAGAACTCGTCATAAGATAAAGCGAAGGTAATGATATTCTTTGCTTTATAATCATATTGAACTTTCTTTCTATCATCATCCTTCCACTTATCCTCGGGGATCAATTGTTCTACACCTTCAACTAAACTAGAGGGGATATGAGGACCTTTTTCAACTACTTTCCAAATTTCACTATCTATGGCTTGGATGAAGATTTTCATTCTAACTTTCCAATAAGCATAGCCTTCTCCGGTAAACAATGGAGGACGATTTATTGAACAACCTTCACCACCAAAGGGATTCATGGAACCCATTGCGATTTTCTTAAAGGATCTTTACGAAAAAGCTCTTATGCTCGTGTCTTTCGACCGAGCTCTGATACCAATTGAAGAAACCGCAATTGGTGATTGGAGAGACAAAGGAACCCTAGGAATACACCTAGAAGGGGGGTTGAATAGGTGTACAAGATACCTTGAAAGATTTTCAAAAGAAATGAATTGAAACAATCAAAACAAATGATTTTTGCAAAATCTACAGCACTTAATCGATTAAACTGAAATTTAATCGATTAACTTGCAATTTAATCGATTAAACCTGAAAGTTCAAAAGTCCTTAATCGATTAAACGAACACTTAATCGATTAAAACTATCAGAAACTTAAAAATCACTTTTTCAATCGAATACGAAAATCAATCAATTAACACATAAGATCAGAGATTCAGCGAAAACAATTAACACCTATATTCTTATTGATTATCCTAGTTATGAAAATGATTTTCCCTTTATCAATTTGAACAAATAAAGATTTAATTCAATCAATTATGAAAATCAATCTTTCTAGGTTTTCAACCAAGAACGCAATCAAATGACTTGAATATAAAGAGTAAGGGTTTAGAGATACGACACAGCGATTTATCCTGGTTCACTTTCATCCGCTTGAAAGCTACATCCAGACCCCTCTTCAACCAAGAGAGATTCTTCACTATGAGGAATTAGAGTTCTCAAATTACAAGTGATTGCCTCACAAGACTTCCTTCTTGCTAGCCTACAAGAGATAACCGACACCCTTGCCTTGTAATCCTATTGATCTTCTCTCTAATCTAACCTCTACCCCTTGTTGATAATCGACACAACAAGTCTTCAATTGCTTGATGATAATCCACACATCAAGGCTTCTCCTTGCTTGATTCACAACCAAGACTTTTTCTTCAATGAACGTTGCTTGAGGAACTTGAACTTGATCATCACATGATAGCTTGTTCAAAAAAATTTGTCATTATCAAAACATTCATCATGGAACTTACAATCTCCCCCTTTTTGAAAATGACAAACCATGTTTTGAAGTTCTCCAAAAGTTCTTTGAAGTTGTTGATGCTTTAACAATTTGATCACTTGGTGAGACTCTTGCTCCTCCTCAATAAATGCTTTTGACATTTGAATCCAATTGAGATAAGCTTGATTCTCCCCCTATCTTCAACAACTTTGCTCAACCTACATAAAAACAACAAAAAACAACCTTTCTCCAAACAAACATCTAAAAATCATATTATTTATCCAACAATCATTTCTCCCCTTTGAGAAACATTCCAATCAATTCAAAACATCATATTTCTCCCCCTTTGGCATTATCAAAAAGTAATATATACCAATTGAAATATAACATCTAAGCCAAGGTAAGAAATCAATGATCATTTCTTTACAACATTGATACCAATTGAAAAAATACAATAGAACTATACTTTGAAATGTGATACCAATTGGCAAGAGAATATAACAATGAAATATGATACCAATTGAGAACTAAAAAGATCATAATATCACTTAACAAAGAAGATATCAATTGTAAATAAGTAACATATATCAACAAAATTTTGATACCAATTGTGATATTTCTTTAATAACAACCAAAGCATGTCACTATATCATGATAACCATCTATGAATCTACTCAATGATACCAAATGATTTAATTAAACATTTAGAAAAGTAATACCAATTGAGAAGATACCATATGAAGTTCACAAATCTAATAATATCACTTATACCAAATTGTAGGACTTCTTTTGAGACCAATTGAAGATGCAAATATGAATAACACTTGTAAGCTCTCTTTGCTCTTCAATCATACCTACAAAAAAATCATGCTTTGCTTTTTGGTATCCAAATGGTTTTGGATCCATTTTTGTTAGTGTAGGGACTTTCACCCTTTTTCATCCAAACAAAATCTCCTTTAGGTATACCATGCATTTTAACATAACACACATTTGAAGTATGTCCATGAGTACCACAATAGAAACATGTTGGTGTATTTGAGAAATCAACTTTAGAAAAATCAACAACATTTCTATGAGAATTACTCTTAGCATTAGTATAACCCAAACCAAACTTGTTTGAATTTTCTCTTTGAAAATTTAACAATGTGCGCAATCTAATGTCACCACTTGTGAAACTTGCAAGCTTATTTTTCAAAATAGAATTTTCATCTCTAAGCAACTTGCAATTCTCACAATCAACCACAACATTCACTCTACTAGCACAATCACAAGAAGAACTAGCATATATAAGATCAAGAGTTTCATTTTCAAGATTAAGCTCATCAACTTGTTTTTGAAGATCTAAAATCTCTTTTTGATGTTTCAAAATGAGCTTCTTTCTTTCAATGTTTTTCAAAGCTAGTTTTTCAAGTTGTTCATGCATTTCTTCATAAGCATTATATAACAATTCATATTTAGAAGAAATTTCGGATTTAGTATGACTTACATCGCTTTCCTCGCTTAGTTCACTTGATTCATCATTTGAACTTTGTTCTTCATCATCTACTAGAGTTATCAAGTTGAGACAAGCAACTTCATCATTATCCGATGAACTACTCGATGTGCTTTTCTTGTTATCTTCATCACTATCCCAAACTATGTATGCTCTTTTAGATTTAGAATTTTTCTTTTCTTTCTCCTTCTTCTTGAGATACCTAGAGCATGAATACTTGAGATGTCCGGGCTTTCCACATTCATGGCAAACTACACCTTCTTTTGAAGTTTTGGTCTTGTAGTGTGGGGAATCCTTCTCTTTACTTTTGTCCTTGTTCAACCTTCCTTTTCTCCTTAGAAACTTGTCAAACTTCCTTAGTAGAAGTTTCATGTCTTTTTCATCAACATCCGAATCGGAATCTTCACTATCATCATCATCGGAACTTTCTTTCTTTTTGTATCCACTTTTGACTTTAAGAGCAAGTCCCTTTCTTTCTTTGTTTTTATCCGACTCTTCATTGATACTTAATCGTCCAAGCTCCATTTCATGTTCTTGAAGCTTTCCAAAAAGTGTTGCTAGATCCATAGCATCCAAATTCTTAGATTCAACAATAGCCGTTACTTTTGGTTGCCAATTTCTATCTAAACATCTCAACACTTTGTTAGAAAGTTCACCTTGTAAGAAAGTCTTACCAAGAGCAAGTAAATGGTTAATAATATGAGTAAAACGCTTTTGCATATCATTAATAGATTCATTTGGAAGCATATGAAACAATTCATAATCACGCATTAAAGCATTCAATCTAGCTCTCCTAACCTCACTAGTTCCTTCATGAGTCACTTGTAAAGTGTCCCACATTTCCTTAGCACTAGAACATTGAGAAACTCTAAAGAACTCGTCATAAGATAAAGCGGAGGTAATGATATTCTTTGCTTTATAATCATATTGAACTTTCTTTCTATCATCATCCTTCCACTTATCCTCGGGGATCAATTGTTCTACACCTTCAACTAAACTAGAGGGGATATGAGGACCTTTTTCAACTACTTTCCAAATTTCACTATCTATGGCTTGGATGAAGATTTCCATTCTAACTTTCCAATAAGCATAGCCTTCTCCGGTAAACAATGGAGGACGATTTATTGAACAACCTTCACCACCAAAGGGATTCATGGAACCCATTGCGATTTTCTTAAAGGATCTTTACGAAAAAGCTCTTATGCTCGTGTCTTTCGACCGAGCTCTGATACCAATTGAAGAAACCGCAATTGGTGATTGGAGAGACAAAGGAACCCTAGGAATACACCTAGAAGGGGGGGTTGAATAGGTGTACAAGATACCTTGAAAGATTTTCAAAAGAAATGAATTGAAACAATCAAAACAAATGATTTTTGCAAAATCTACAGCACTTAATCGATTAAACTGAAATTTAATCGATTAACCTGCAATTTAATCGATTAAACCTGAAAGTTCAAAAGTCCTTAATCGATTAAACGAACACTTAATCGATTAAAACTATCAGAAACTTAAAAATCACTTTTTCAATCGAATACGAAAATCAATCAATTAACACATAAGATCAGAGATTTAGCGAAAACAATTAACACCTATATTCTTATTGATTATCCTAGTTATGAAAATGATTTTCCCTTTATCAATTTGAACAAATAAAGATTTAATTCAATCAATTATGAAAATCAATCTTTCTAGGTTTTCAACCAAGAACGCAATCAAATGACTTGAATATAAAGAGTAAGGGTTTAGAGATACGACACAGCGATTTATCCTGGTTCACTTTCATCCGCTTGAAAGCTACATCCAGTCCCCTCTTCAACCAAGAGAGATTCTTCACTATGAGGAATTAGAGTTCTCAAATTACAAGTGATTGCCTCACAAGACTTCCTTCTTGCTAGCCTACAAGAGATAACCGACACCCTTGCCTTGTAATCCTATTGATCTTCTCTCTAATCTAACCTCTACCCCTTGTTGATAATCGACACAACAAGTCTTCAATTGCTTGATGATAATCCACACATCAAGGCTTCTCCTTGCTTGATTCACAACCAAGACTTCTTCTTCAATGAACGTTGCTTGAGGAACTTGAACTTGATCATCACATGATAGCTTGTTCAAAACACTTTGTCATTATCAAAACATTCATCATGGAACTTACAATTTGGTGCGCTTGGGCGCGTCACCTTTTGTAACAGCCAGCATGACCACAATGGCGCACCTGGGCGTGGATTGGTGGGGGCCTAGGTGTGGTGCTTCACCATGGCCCCAAAATCGTATTTTCACATTCCGAATCTCCCGAGTAATGGTTCCACTTCTCGACTATCTTCCCTAACATCTCTATCTCAGTCCTATTACCGTTATTAGAATTTATTCTAACTTCCTTTTATGCTTTAAAAATAAATTGCACTTATAAATAAAATCAGGATGTTACATCACGACCCGACACTAATCCATACATATTTTCACACTTGTCATTCCTCCAACAAAGCATATATGAAGGGGATAAACGATTTATGATTGTATATTCTCAAATAAAATGTAGAAAGAGTGTGGAGGAGGCTTTTTTTTAAAGAAAAAGAAAAAACGTCGGGGTCGTGAACTGACTCACGACCCAAGCTTTCACGTGGTCGTGAATTTTGTCACGACCCGACAACCCAAGCTTTCACGTGGTCGTGAATTTTGTCACGACTCGATAATGATGCTCCATATTTTCACATCATAGAACACTTGTCATGCATCCAACAAAGGACATTTGAAGGGAATAAAGGATTTATGAGGTTATGTCCTTCAAATAAATTTTTGTTGTGTCTGTTTGAAAAAAAAAGTCGGGGTCGTGAACGTACTCATGACTCAAGGTTTTACGTGGTCGTGAGACACTGATCAGAAAAAAAAGGGACGAAATAGTGTCATGCAACTTACCTTCTTCTACATGTTTTGCTTGCTCGTGAAGGGATTCACCACTTGATTTTATGATGTTCATTTATGTCTTCAATAATGATGGTGTTCATGGCTTGGTGTTGATTAATGGGAATGAAATGAAACGAAAAGGGGGTTGTAGGGTGAAATGGAATGAGAAGTAGTGTGGGGTGAAGTGGAATAGAAAGAAGGTGGTGAAAGATGAGTTAGTTTTTGGGAGAAAATTTTTTTAAAGGGTGTTTTGGGAATTTAAAAAATTAGTGGGGTGTATAAATTTGTGTATGGGGTGTCAAAATTTTTTCCCTTTGCTTTTTTTTAGTTGTGTTGGTTGATGGGCTCACTATGGGCCAAATACATGAAAAATTAACAAGTTTTGTTTAAAGATGATAACACTCATATTAATAATAGGATTAGGTTCTTTTGAAAAGAGTTTTAGATTCCAAACCCCAATTTTAATAAAAAAATAATAGGATAAGGTTGTTGTTGTTTTAACGTAGTATCCTTGTTAGCTTTGATACACTTGACAAGTTGTTTACATTTTTGTTATATTAGTTTGATTTATTAAATTAAACTGTTAAAAGTAAAATACAAAAATAAAATCTAATGAATTCAATTATTTTTTCCTTCTTTTATTGTATGTCTTTGTTCGCCTCGTGTAACCTCAGCTTCCAACAAATAAAATTAGATATGTTAATTGTTCCAAATATATAACGATCGTTGTTGTGATCTTAAATAATAGATTTCACGTTATTTTTGTGAAAAGTCACTGCTTGCCTAGTGTAATTTCGACTATTACATAACAGAGATTAAATACGGTTAGTCATTCTTATAAATAAAAAATAAATTATTTTTTATCGCTCGTATTTATTTATTTCTTTGGAAGTCGTCGCTCGCCTAGTATAACTTTGGCCTCCATCAAAAGAATTAAATATGATTCATTAAGGGAAAATTCTTATCACTACACATCTTCAATTTCATAAAAGATCAAATTCATTTATTTATCGGAAGTCGTCACTCGCCTTGTGTAACTTCGACTTTCCTAAACATTCAAATAACCTTTGTTTAAAAAAAAAACTAAAATCAATCAGCTTTTTTTTTTTAAAGAACTACATAGCCTTGAGTTTCCTTATTATACCGAGGGACACGTAGGAGCAAATACATTCTTGTCAGGCACTAAAATTAAATTATAATTTTGTTCCTTTTTTAAAAAAATTGCTGGTAAAATCAAAATAAAAAAATGTTGTCCACATAATCAATTAAAGGTACCGTTCTCGAATGGGCAGTTGGGGTGCTAATACCTTACCCAAACTGTAACCGACTCCCGAGCTTGGAATCAATCGAGTTCGAAGACCGTGCTTTATCATTTTATTTTGATTTATTGATAATTCCTCACTTTGGAAACAAAATGCGGTGGCGACTCCACAAATTGAGTCAATCAACCTACACTCGTAGGCGAGGCCCTGCTCCGCATAGGACCCCAATCGCAACATAAGGGAACAATGCAAAGGGAAGGTGGATTGGTTTAAATGGGACAAAGTTTGTAAACCAGAGGAGGGCGGGGGATAGAGGTGAGAAGCATAGAAATATTTAACTTAGCACTTTTTGGAAAATGGAGGCGAATGATGCTAAATGAAATAGATTCTCTTTGGCATAAGGTACATAGGTCAAGGTATGAGGACAAGGTACCTGAGATTGGAGGTGTGACGAGAGTAAAAACTTTTAAGAGAGATTAGAGAGAATAGCGTTTACATCATCAGTTAAGGATCAACATGAACTAAAACAAAACTTACATTTAAAGAGCAAAATCTATAATAAAAAAAATATATCTAAGTGACAAAAACAAAATTAATAGACTTTCAAGTAAAAAAAAGAGTGAAGGGACACTTTGGTCCCTCAAGTTTTTCGACAGGGACACTTTAGTCCCTCAAGAAATTTAATTCATTTTTAGTCCCCAAATTTTTCCAAAAGTACCAATTTAGTCTCTGTCCTATTTCCGTTAGCCATTTCGTTGAGGGACTAAATTGGTATTTTTGGAAAACATGAAGGACTAAATTGGTACTTTTGGAAAACATGAAGACTAAAAGTGAATTAAATTTCTTGAGGGACTAAAGTGTCTCTGTCGAAAAACTTGAGGGACCAAAGTGTCCCGTCACTCTTAAAAAAAATAAAGCTTAATTAAAACAATAAATGATTTATTCAAAATACCCCATCCCAGATTACCCTCGAGTTGCAAGATAAGGTTATTTTGGTCATTTCAATGGAAGGCAAGGCGCCATTTTGGTCAGCAATCTTTGATCATCATCATACTCTCATAGAGTCTGTCTGCCTCTTGGTATTCTTTCTTTCTTTCATTCTTGAGTGTACTTCTTCAGCAAAACAAATGAATGATGGGGTCGGTAACGTTAACGTTTGATGTGGTGCCAAATTTTTTGGCACCACCGGTGGTACCATGGCTAAGAGGCATTGATCTTAGCTGTATACAAAATGGACGGTTCAGATGTTCAACCTGGTAATGTTTATACAGGTAAAAATACTGTTATGTATTTAACATTAAATAATGTATCTGAAATACAAAATGAAGCAATGGGCCGGTATGCTTACTGGGTCTGTGTTGGATTCTTTTGGGCCCTGAACAATAACCGGCAAATCTGTAGGGCAAACGTTTTTGTTGACCCATTAACGATTAAAAAAAGCTAATAACAAAATTAAAAATTTCAATTATGTTAGTGTTGTGCATATCATCCTTTTATCATCTCCGTGTTCAATGTTATGATAATCCTTCTTAACACTGAAAACTCGCTGCCTTATCTCCTCTATATGTGTTATAGTCACTGTCACGCTCCTAACTGACCCCCTCGTCTCCGTCGCTTCGCCCTCTGTTGTCACTAATTATGCGCGACGGTTGTGACGGTTGTTGCCTCACAAAGAGTCCGTCCTCAGCATCGGTTCTGGTAACGAAATCGACGCCTGTGACAAAGAGAGCTCGATGCAAGAAGTCTGAGGATATGGGTTTCGTTTTGTAAGTGGCTTTGAGTTCGACAAAGGTATTTAGTTATGGTGGTCTGCTAGATTTGCTCATAGAAAGAGAAGGAGTGAAAGAGAAGGAGTTTAAGAAAATGATAGACGAAGAGTAAATGTATTTCTTATTAAAATCAAGTAAGGGGCTTTTTAGAGAATATAACATTACCAGTAATATATTGCAACAATAGCCAAATATGACCTATAGGAACATGTCATAATACATCCCCACCAGTGTACGGCACCAAATTAAAATCGTTCTAACGGAAGGTTCAAGACACTGCTTTGCAGAAAACACAGCAGAGGTGTATGCTATTGGGGTTCCACATGCAACTATGCTCATAGCATTCAAGAGCTTAAACCACCGCCTCAACAACAACTTTGTAGAATGTTTCTTCACAACAATTAATGCTCCTATGGTCACACCTGTCGTTTCCTTCATGTTCATCATGCAAATCCAAACCTTTCTCACGCACCACCACCACCACAACCCCAACCTCGTATGCTTTCTTTTTTTATTTTATTTTTTCATCTTTATTTTGTAGAGTAGTATCTTTTTTATGTACAAAGGTTTATTTAGATGAGCTGGGTGCCAGAATTCATTGAGGGTTAGGGCAAGCTTCGTGACTATTTACCTGTCTGGTTTGAAAAAATTTGATATTCTTAAGTTCTTGTTCTAGTTATATGAAGGTGGGTTGGTTGATAAAGTTGCGAGACATATATTATGTGTGTGAGTGTGTGAGCTAATGGGTTTGAATCTTTGCATGACACAATTTTATCTCTTTGTCAAAACTTTGCTTATAAAAACATGGTTAAGAGTTCAAAAGTGCAATGATTGATATTTTTCTTGCGATATTGATTTAAGTAAGTAGTGAGAAAAATATTTAATAACCATAAAGAGAGAAATGGTGTATTAGAAAAACATATTATTAATTTATTCAAAATTAACACAATCATTACATTTCTTAAATTGGATGTTTTTGTGTAATAGGAAAGATAAATGCTAATGAAGGGAGTATCTATCTACCTATTAATTCGAATAACTTCTTAGGCCACTCTTTTACATGGTGTATTTATGTAAACAATTTAATTAAGTGCTTATTCACTAATTTATTTTGAAATAAGCTAAAATGATCTTATTTTTGTAGGCTTTTGCTTTTTTAAATAAGTTTAAGGCTCTGTTCGGCAACACGAGTTAGGAGCTTTTTAGCTAGCTAGGAGCTTTTAGATTTAGTCAACAAGCTACTAGCCCCGTTCGGTAAACACAAATTTGAAGGAGCTTATAGCTTTTAAAAAAGGAGCTTGTAGCTTTTGAAAGCTAGCTTTTAGAAAGCTACTTGAAGTAGCTTTCTAGAAACTAAACTAGCTTTCAATAATTCATATACCAATTATATCCTCAAACAAAATTTAAAATTATTTTACTACCTTTAATTAATTATTAATTATAATTTAATAATTTTGTTATAATTAATTAATTAACTACATAATTAATAAATAAAGAAAAATGAATTTAATTAAGGCTTAATTAATTATAATTTAATAATTTTAATATTTTATTTATTAATTAATTAACTATCTATTTAATAAATAAAGAAAAAAATTTGAAAAAATTAAAATAATAAAATATTGCATGTCCTTTTTGGTCATTTAACTACTTCAAAAGCTAGTTTTGCCAAACAACACTATTTTAAATAGCCAGCTAAACAGCTATAAGCTCTCAGCTACAAGCTCACAGTTCCTAGCTAGCTTAACAGCTACAAGCTAAAAGCTCATAGCTACAAGCTAAAAGCTCATAGCTACAAGTTGCAAGCTCACAGTTACAAGCTAGTTTTGCCAAACAGACCCTAAAACAAAAACTTATAGGAATGTTTGAAGATCATAAATCATTTTCATAAGCTTGATGGCTTATTGAAATAAGCTATTCTCATAAACGCAAATACGTCTTGAGTAAGGTCTTTGATTTGGTATGAAGCAAAACAGAAGCTTGTTTATGATTAATGGAGCTGTGCTAATGTGAATCAATCCTGACTTCAGTTTTTGGGAATGCAGAACTAGAGAGTTGATGGCTACTCTTCTGCAAAATGCAATGCAATGCAAACTTCTACCGCTGCTACAAATGTTTCAACTAGTTCCTTGCATAAGAAGGAACCATCTGGAAACATTTGTCCTGGAGGACAACCGCGTATGTCATTTTCCTTCATTTCATCTTTATTGTGCCCTTTTTTTTTTTCCCTTTTGATTTTTCTAGCTATTGTGTTACATCATCGAATGCTATTATTTGAACAATTGAATCAAACAACTTCTTGCGATAGAACTATTCGAGTAGCTAACTCAGATAACTTCTAGTGGCATACGATAATTTTATACACAAATATGCGTACTTTGATAATAGATTTTGTTGTTTGAATCACTTGTTCAAATCACATTATTGTATAACATCCGTGATTCTTGAACAAGCATCAACAGCTTTTTTGTGATCAGTTTTTGTTTTTCTCTAATTAGTTGTGTGAATAAATTCCAACTTCAGTTTTTGCAAATGCAGAACTACAGAAACTCAATGGCTACTCTTCTGCAATATGTGGGGTAACACAAACTTCTACCACTGCTACAAATCTCTCACCCACTAGTTCTTTGTATAAGTATGTACAAGATAGTTTTGTGAAGTTGATATTCAAGAAAAATGACCTACAAAAAATCAGTGGCATCTATGCTGATTGGATATAAGATTTGTCCCTGCATCATAACTCTTGGCAAACTGACTAGTGAGCTACACTAAAAACTCATCAGTTTGTTTCTCTCGCAAATTGAAGATTTGAGATTCAAGCGCTTTTATTTTTTACTCTTAGCCTCTGACCAAACTTGCTTTGGTGGATAGACTTCAGTATTTTGGACAGATATTAATAGATCACTTTGAATAGAACCTAACAGACTTCTATTGTGTATTGTGTGTTTTGCTGACACTTGGTGTATGACTTTGTATAAACCCGCATTATGCTTGGAGTACAACATGATTGACACATCATATGATGTCCCTTTTGCCTTTTCTTTTTCGGAAAGTATTTTTTAAATGCGTGTATACAAAGGAGATAAAAGTAAGTGACAAATAAAAATAAATATATTATCAAATAAGATGTTGAAAATGAAATGTACACATAACAAAACTCTGCCATGTTTATGAACACGATAATACAAGAAGAAAACTAAAATGATTTTAATCAAAATGAATGTTTATTCTAACTATCATGAACTACAAGATAATTAACAATTCAGCCCATGTTTAGAACTCATAAAGCAGGTTCACTGATTCCAGGATCCCCTTTGTGAAATTTGTACATATAAGATAAGATAAAAGGTTCATTAAGCTCAAATAACATTGACTTGCACATGAATACAAAAGTTTGCACTGACATGACGATGCATCATATCAATGAGACCAGAAGAATATTGATTACATGAACTACAATAGTTGCTTTCTGTTCTAGTGTTGTTCATGTATTATCTGCAGATGATCTATCTTAGCCATTTGATAGTTGACCGGGCTAAGGCGTCCATTGGATCAATACATTTCTTGAGAAGAGGATCATCTTGGGGCAAGAGATCTCGCATATCGTCAGAAGCAAGGATGATAGAGTTAACTCCACTCACCAAAAGAACTTGAAGTGCAATTCTCAATAGATTGCATGCCCCTTCCATGTCCTTTCTGTTCAAAGCTTCAGTAGCAGGTATCACTGTATGCTCCATAGTAGCTCTATCAGGCAGTACAACCTCAAAGCCCTGCATATAGGTAATTAAGATTAACAACTATTACCGTCTCTATTGCTAGTCAACATAATTCAACTTGGTCATTCTTCAAATAAGTATTGCAGAAAAACAACAAAAGCATAAAGTACAAAATCAACTCCAGGCTTACATATAAGAAAATTACAAAAACAAAAAAGTTCTATGTGCTCACATGTGTAGTTATACAAAATTATTTACGAACATATTGACAAATGCCATTCAGGTTTCTAGCAGCGGTGACTCATAACAGTGCACAAATGTTGTAGCACAAGTTGAATAAAGAAGTAGCCTTGTAAAACTCTTTCACTGTTACTAATATTGAACATGAAGGTTTAATAACATTATGCAAGCATATAAGTTATTCTTTTTAAGGGAAAGATATACTGATGAAAAAGGTTCATCCTGTTCCGGATTAGAAAGGAATGTTTAAGGTATAAATAATTCTCTCCTATTGAGGCTGTAGTTTCTGGTCTGTGGTCATATAGGAAGTGAACCAGTACTAAACTATTGATTCATAGGAACCCTTAACAACTAGAGATTAACTGTGTTGTTGATCAAAGTTTCATGGCCATGTTTTAGTTCACATTCTATATTACTGCTATGATATCTTATATGCACAAATCCACTGAAACACTACCAAAGCTGCTGCAATTGTTTAATTTTCATAGAAACCAAATAATTTTAAAGGGAAATTTATAAAGGTCGCACCACATAGATTTTTTCTAAAGTTACACTGAAAAACTAATAAGGCTCTAATTGCGCATTGCTCAAAGCAAACTACTTTCACTTGAGCTGGTACATGCACTAATAAAAATGCAAATCACATTTAGTACAGCAAGCTACCGAAAAAAAACAAATCACTACAAAGAACATAGACTTTCACTTAAACTGCTATGCACTAATAAGATATGCTGTTCAGGTTCAAGATTACTACCTATTAAAAAAATAAATATATGGTTGTGGAGCAAAAAAATTACTTCATTCTGAAGCTTCTTCTGATAAAATCCAGAAGCTAGAGTTGCATTTGTTGCAAGCACTCCAATTCTCGAAGGACTACCAGCTTCAAGTGGCTTTAACTTGGCTTCCTTGAGCTCCTTGGCAACACACTCAGCCATGTGAAGAAAAGGAACAGAACACCCTTTTGATAACTCTTCATACCAAGAGTGTGATATATTACAAGGCATCACTATACAACTAGCACCTGAATTCTCAAGAAACAACCTTTTATTCTTAAGATTCTTCACAATTGGAGAAGAATCCAGTTTCAAAAACTCCACTTTATTACTTCTGCTTGAAACAAAGTAACTCCTTTCATATGACAAAACCTCCTTACTCAACAAAGGGTCTGAACATAGCACAAAAGGAATTGAATTTGAATTTGAATTTGCTTCATCTTTTGAAGAAGAATCAGAACTCAACTCCACAATTTTTCTTAAAAAATTCAAGGTGGCATCAACAGAAACCCCTCCAATTATACCGACACTATTACCATGATTGAGCAAAGGAGAAAAAGATTCAGCCTTTATTCCTGAAGCATGAAGCTTCTTACCATGAGAAAAATTGCCACTTTCATTTGCATTCAAATTAACTGAAGATGGAGGCATAGCTTCAACATGGCAAGACCTTATCTTGCACATGTTTCTAGAACCTAATGATAATGTTTGAGATGAAGGGTATCTCAAAGTGTTGAAAAACATCGTCAATGTGACATTGAACATTTCCAAAGAAATTAAAAAAGTGAAGAAGGTGAGAATTTTGACGCCAAAAATGGTGTCTTTTTTAATTGATTGTGTGTGAAATTTAGAAACTCCAGACCCCCATTTGGCTTCCAGAGTAAGAGAGAGTAAATAAAGAAGAACCAGGAGAAGAAAATCAAAACTTTGTGCAGAAGAAGACATGTGAGTCCACATTTTCACACAACAAAGTTGACAAGTACAACCTGTTTTTATTTGTTTTGCTATTTTGTATGGTCGGATATGAAATTTCGGGAACTTGTCTAATCAATCCTTAAAAAAATTGAGGGGGAAAAAATATTTTTTTTTTAATTGCATAATCGGTCTTTTATCTTATTTGTTAGATTCATTTTGGTCCTTTATTTTTTTCTTTGCAATTTACTGGTCCTTTATTTTTTTTAAAAAAGATTCAGTTTGGTCCTTCCGTTAAAATAAAGTTAAATGAGAAGGAATATTCCAAGAATATTTCCCCTTCTAGGCTTAATTGCATAATTGGTCATTTATCTTATTTATTAGATTCACTTTGGTCCTTTATCTTAATATTTCAAAAATATTCCATCTTCTTCTTCCTCTTCCTCTACTCCCTCCTTAGAGCGGTGGCAGCCACCACGGGCTCACACCCTCTTCCCTCGAAAATCATCAAATTTCTTCAAATTTCTTTAACATTCTTCAATTTTTCACGGTTTTTAAACTTTATTTTCATTATTCCTCAAAAAAAATCGTGTTTTTCGTTCTTTTTTCCTCAAAATCCGAATTCTAGGGTCCCTTTTCTAAAACCTTGGTTATCAACAATGGTCTCCTCCTCTGAACCTGCTGGAAAACGTGTGAAAACACGTGTAAAACTCTTCAACGACTCCAATTAATTTCTAAAAATCGCGGTGATGGTGGTATGGGCGGTGGCGGCGGCGCCCATGGTGGCTGTCGCCGCTGTAAGGAGAGAGCAAAGGAAGAGGAAGAAGAAGAGAGAATATTCTTGGAATATTAAGATAAAGGACCAAAGTGAATCTAATAAATAAGACAAAGGACCAATTATGCAATTAAGTCTAGAAGGGAAAATATTCTTGGAATATTTCTTCTCATTAACTTTATTTTAACAGAAGGACCAAACTGAATCTTTAAAAAAAATAAAGGATTAGTAAATTGCAAAAAAAAATATAAATGACCAAAGTGAATCTAATAAATAAGATAAAAGACCAATTATACAATTAAGCCTTTTTTTTAATAAGGATTTAGCATTTAATTTCTAAGGTGAAATTTTACTTAATTCTATGAAGTTTTTACTCATTCGGCTCCATATTTCTTCCAGTTGAAAAGAAAAAAAAAGTTACTATTTAGTTATTTTTTTTAAGTTCAACGAGATACTTACAGTTCTTTTTTTTTATTTGTGCCCTTATAAATAAAAATTGAACAATAGTTAATATGATAATGAGGAAAAAAATAGCTAATGAGATAATATTAATGATGATCAAAGATCAATAGAAAGATAAAGGTTAAATATGAAAACACAAAATAAATAAATATGAAAATGAGTTGTACCCTTGGGTCTCTATACATAAGACCTATGTAGCACCAACACGGGTAAAATACCACCACCAGAGATGGGTATGGGTACATGATACGTCATTTTTTAAAAAATTGGGTACGAGTATGGTATTATAAATTCAAAATGAATAAATAAATATAAATAAAGAATATTAATATTGATGTAGGATAAAATGTCTTCGGATGATAAATTGACACTAAAATTTAGTGAGATATAAGGACGAGATACTGATTATTTAAGTTAAATTTACAATCATGGTGTGAATGTAGGAAAAAAATTAGAAAATACTGAAGTTTTTAGAAAAATATGACAGTTTTGAAATGATGCATATTCAAATGTAGTCAAACATACTTGATACATGTATCCGCTACGACGGTTCGTATACTCAACTTAAAATTAAAATAATAATAAATCAATATGTTCCGGGTACGTATCCAAGAGTACATGTACTAGTACCCTACATGTACCATGTACGAGTATGTCACCTATTTTGAAGTACCCATGCTTCAGAATATAAGGTCCTCTTATTTGACTTCGGGTCCAATAAAAAAGTACATTAATTTAGTTAGTTGCATTAAAAATATGAACATTTCATATGTTTTTTCAAAATTAATTCTATAAATATTATTAAAACTCTAAAAAGTATTGAATTAATAGGGGTATTGGTGGAGAAAAATAATTAATTGTGATTGGAAATTAGTAAACAGTCTCATAAATAAAGACAAAATAAAAGTTTTAAAAAAAGTCTTATATTTAAGAATAGAGAGAGTATTAACTAATTTTATTGATTTAAGAGTTTTTTAACAAAAAATAAATAAATTGTAACATATGGTGTATATGCTAGATGATAATACTAATATTGAATGCTTTCTACATATTTCAACAAAAATAATGAGATCCACGATATATGGGTGTAGATACTAGTTTAATTTATATTAAAAAAAAATACACTAGTTAATTTAAATATACATTATGACTCTGTTAAAATACATACATACATACATTATGACTAAAGTGAAAACCATACTGAACATAATTACTACGAACACTTCCTAATTGCAATGATGTCGAGAGATTTAGTTGTATTATTGGAATTAGTCTTTGTTGTTGTCAACAAACACAATAAAAACCAAATGTAGAAACCATTGACAAGGAGTCAATTGTCTATCAAATGCAAATAGTTGACAATTTTTTTTTTATCAATTCTTCCTCTCTTTTTATTTATATATATATATATATAGTATCTACAGAACTTTTACTTTTATTTCATATGTATTATTTTTTTACAAATTAAATGTATAATTAATATTATTTTTTTAATTATGTTTTTATTTATTACAATTTTTTTCACCTATAATATTTTTATCTTTTTTCAATAATAATTACATGATGATATTATAATAAAAATATCTAAATTCTTATATATTATTTCACTATTGTTTTAGAATTCGTACATAATCTTAAAATACACAAATATATGAAATGAAGAGAGTTTTATTTATCCTATACTTCCCTAACCATGTGTCCTTAATAGCATTATTAGTTATAGTTCCCCCTAATTTTGTTTTTCTTAATGCGACTTGATCAAAATACCAATTATTCACAAATGGACCTGGATCAAATTAAAATACCAAGGGTGTTCAATGTTCATGCCATGTGCTGCATTAGTGTCACGTTTCACATTGGTTGCATCATTCTCCACGTGGATCTACCACTTGTGAAAGAAAACCATGCTTCAATGAGCCAATTGAAAGTTAGTTGATAACATTTTCTCGTTGGCATCTGCTGAAAGACCCCACCCACGACCACAATTGCAATTGCAGAAAGGAACTTCGAATCATGGAAATTCAGTCCTATGTCTTTTCTAGATCTGACTTCTCTGCATTTACATCATCTGCATTTCTCCGCATTTGCATCTAACGGTTTTAAAGGAGGGTCTTATCTGCATCTGGTTTTGGCATTCACACTATATTTTTTTCGGTTTTTGTTTTTTACTTTCTTTATTCATCTCTAATATACCATAAGTCTATATCATTATTTGGTTAATATTCGAAGTCAATATATTCAATACATAAATCTTTTTCTATATCATCAATAATTTGTGCAGAAATTATTTCGAAGGTAATTTCTATTTGTAACCATTCATTTCTAATTTTATGATTTATTTCTTTTACAGGTGTTAATTTATTAATTAGACTTAATTTTTGGGAGATTATAAATCCATACTAAAATTTTTCTTTCTATGGTAATTTGTTCTATATATCTAAAACTTTTTAGTTCATAAATATTTGTTGTGTTTTGGCACTTTCTAAATATCATAATTTTCAAATTGTTCTAATTCAGCAAAGGCTTGATCTAGTGCTTCATCTATTTCTATCTCTAGGTTTTGTGTTTTATCATTTCTTAATGGACTACTTTTCTTATCATTTTTATAGATAAAATTACTTATTATCTTCATTAGTCTAGATTTAGCATATTCTTTATGAAATCTTGTTCTTAGTATATTGTTAACTACTCCCATAAAAATTGCTAAACTTTCTTCTTTAAGTCTTTCAATGTTTTTTTATTCTCAATTATTTTCACTTCTTTGATTATTATATTTTTGTATTTTTTTTATTTTCTTTTAGTCTTCTTAGATTCTTCAGAATCCATAGGCAGGTGATTTTGTTATTTTATTTATTTCAGTATTGGTCATTGTTATGTGCAATTCTGCATACTTTATTCTTTCTAATACTGATCCTTTTTTATGTTCTAAAAGTGCATAATTCTCTTCTTGTGACTTATCTTCTAATCGAGCTTTCAAATATTTTAAATTTCCTTTTAATTCTTCTATAAGGTCTAACTAATGCTGTTTATAAATTTGTAGTGTTTTAATTCTTTGTTTATCTTCTCTAAATGTCATAATATGAAATTTATCCTGTAAGTTTATGTTTGTCTTCATGCCTTTTCAGATCTTATATTTTAGAGATTACTTCCTGTCTAAGACTACTAAATTCTTCCTTATTTTTCTTTACTAGTTTTCTTTCGCATTCTTTTATTCGTCTTGTTTCTCTGACAGATATTTGTTGTTGTTGGGCTTGATACATTATGCAATTATATCTTGTATTTGTCTTGTTAACTTTAAATGAACATTTATTAAATGTTCTAAATTTTTAGGGAGATGTTATTTGCACTCTGTTCATTACTCCATATACCCAACTTTTATAATTTTTTACACCAAATTTTCAATATTACCCTAATCATTACTACTCACACCCATACATCTATTATTTACACCCATCACTAATATTTACACCCCTAATCCTAAAAACCTATATATAATACTCACACCTTATATATTACTACTTACACCCAACTTCTTCTTCTTCTTCTTCTTCTTCTTCTCCATACAGATCCTCTTCTCCATAAAAACCCTGTTTACCACTTTGCTCACTCAAAACCTTGCATACCTTTTTAATCATTGAAAACATTATTGTGAATTCAATACGAGTGGGGGAATATATAACTAACATGTCAAAACTTTAAATCAGTTATTGCATTTGTGTTACCTGTGAATCACAAAAACTGACACGAACTTGCAACATGACATGGACATGACTCTGAGAGTTAGACATGAAACATATATTCATCAATGTATTTTAATATTAATTTATATAAAATTAAAAGTTCAAGGAAAAAGATTCATAATTCCATACATAGAGTTGAGTGTTTTTGCTTTTGTTTTGAGTCTTTTGTGCTTTTGTTTTGAGACTTGATTTAACTATGAGTCTGTTTATGCAAGCATTATTTCTCCTTTTTTCCCTCTCTCGGGATGTTAATATTTGTTGCTTCTATTATTCTTTAATCTTCATGCTTTAGAGATGGAAAAATGAAGCTGATAGAGTTAAAGTGCTTTCGGAGAAGCATCGACGTGGTGCAGCAGCACGCTTTGTTAGAGTTGGGAAGCAAAAGAAGAAAAGTCATCATGCTAATGGATCTAAGGGTAGTTTATGGAGAAGAGGATATGTATGGAGAAGAAGAAGAAGAAGAAGAAGAAGTTGAGTGTAAGTAGTAATATATAGGGTGTGAGTATTGATATATATGGGTTTTTAGGATTAGGAGTGTAAATATTAGTGTTGGGTGTAAATAATAGATGTATGAGTATGAGTAATAATGATTAGGGTAATATTGAAAAATTGGTGTAAAAAATTATAAAAATTGGGTGTATAGAGTAATGAACAGGGTGCAAATAACACCTCCCAAATTTTTATTCCTAGGTCGTTATTAGCTCTGATACCAGCTTTTGCCGGATCTCTTCGTTATAGCGGAATTACGAATGCTCCTGCGATTCATAGTCTTTTTTCAACTAATTGACTCAAATTATTAATTTCTCTACTTAATTTTTTGAGTTTTTCTTCTTCATTATGAGGTTTAGGGGTATAATTTATTTTAATTTTTCTGGAATTATTAAAGTTTTATTTTCATGAATAATTTTTCTTGCTGGTTCTAATGATTGAGAGTTAGTTATTCCTAATAAAGTTGCTTTAACTTTATCCTCCATATGACTTTTCTCTATGTGAGACCCACAATTTTATCCCAAATTATTTGTGATTTTATAATTGAAATTAGGAAATTATGCTTGATTTTGATGTCTGGATTTAATTAAAAATATGGGTATATATGTATATACACGTGATATATATATAGGTATATATATTATATACCAATGTTTTCCCTAGTTTATTTAAATGAAAATATTTTAAGGTAAAGTATTTGATTTAAATGATTTTTGATTTTTGAAGGATTAGAGTATCCTATCTTTAAAAATTCATATCTTTTCAACCGTACGTCGAAAAATTACAAATGATATGTCAAAACGATCGTATCGAAATCTAGATTATGAAAACGCAAGGTTTTGATTTTTATTTTTGAGTTTTCAAAATTTTATCACTGCTGCAATAGAAACGAATTTTTGAGTTTTGAGAACCAATGTATGGTTTTAATGCATTTAATAATCTTTTGACTAAAAGTTTATTTTATTTTAAATCAAAATACATTTCTGAAGTGGTATAATGTATTATTTTTCAAATTAAGTGTATTTTCATATTTTTATTATTTTTAAATTTTTGGAAAGCCTAGAAAGTGTATTTTTGAAGAAATGATCTTAGAACTTCAAAAATTCATAACTTTCAAACCGTAGGTCCAAAATTTACAAACTTTATATGAAAATGATCGTATTGAAATGTAGAATCTTAATATGTAAAAATAAAATTTTTATTTTACTGTTTGCGAAAATTTTTGTACAGTAGGTAGAAAATCAAGTTTTAAATAATTAAGTGATTGGGTAATTATATAGGCACCTCCACAATGAACCACTGAGAATTTTTCTCTCTTATTTTATATATATGCACCGTCCAAAAAATCATAGGAAAGAGGGGAGAATAGTTCTGAAGTTTGTGAGAGTTATCCTTGAATTAAAATGCCTTAGGAATCAACAAAGTCCCATTTAATGCTAGTTCATGTTCCAAGTAGTATTTGAAAATTTTTGAATGGAACTTGGAGGAGGGGCCACGAAATTTAGGTCAGAAATATGAAGGGGAATGCACCTCCAAACACCTATAAATAGAGAGCCTTAGTTTCACCTCTTTCACACACAAAATTCTGATAGTTTCACAAAGAAAAAAGAAATACATTCCAAGGAGAAAAATAGAGAGAGTGAGACGAGTAAGCTAGAGGGAGGAAGGAATTGCTTGGTTGCTTGAAGTTTTCTAAAAAACTTAAGGAGTAGAGGTATTCCTAAAATCACTTTTGTATTTAAGTTATTTTTAAGTTATTCTGATTTTAGTTTTGATTCAGTCTTCTGAAATTTTCTATAGTTATGTTCTGAACTTTTATTTTCATTTTAAAGTTACTTTTGAGTATGTGAAATTATTATTGAAGTCATATGAATTAAGAATGGGAAAAGGGACACAAAAGAGTGTTTAAAGGGATTCATCTCCCATTTTCTTAAAATTCTTAAGATGACTAAATATTCTGATGAGATTGATTAATTTATTTTTCTGGGTTTATTTTGTTTCTTAGAACATATGAATTTTGGAAAAAAGTTTGTAAGATTAAATAATTTGGTATTCTTCTTTTCATTGTTTTATGTCTTTGTATTAAGAAATAATAATCAATGAGTAAATGATAAATAGAAAAATTTTAATCTCTAGTATCTATATATATGTATGAACCGTGGTATGTATAGTAAAAAGATTGAAGATTTATTTGTGTGTTTTGGTATGTGTATTTGTATTGTTGATTTATAAAGGGAATAGAAAATTTAAAAAGGAATTAAAAAGGATTTTTTATTTTATTTTCTTTATTTTGGGCGTGTGACATATATGTATGTATATATATGATTAGATGATATTATATGTTGTATTTCATGTGTGCTTGAGTTTTGGTTAATCTTCAAAAGAATAAGTAATTTCTTAAAGAAAGAAATGAAACTGATGAAAGGAATTAAAAATGATTTTTAGAAATGAAATAATATTCTGGAAAATTTTGATGCAAATAAAGTATATGGAATCATATGTCATGAAATTTATTTTTATGTAGTTGTTACTGTCTGATTTTATTGGATTTTCTGCTGTCTGGATTTAAGTTTAAGAACAATGAGTAATTGAATAAATAAAAAAATAAATTTTCTGGAAAAAAAAATAATAATTTTGGACCGTAAGGTCTATGATGATATTTTAAATAATTTTTGTAATTTATTTGTTGTATGATTGGTAGTTAAATTATATTTGATTGTTTAAAAGGAAAAAGAAATATGGCAGTTCTTATAAACCTATAAGAACATGTGTTTTTGATTTATTTTATGAGTATGTGGTTGATATATTTGTAATATTATTTGCTGGAAAAAAATGAATCATTCTCTTAAAAGAAGTCTATTTTATATTTTGTTAAGGAATAGATCTCTTGTATTGTTTTGTTTTTAGTGTACGTAATGATGTAATTATATTATAGGGATGCTTTAGGAATTGAAAATATTTTTCTAATTTTTATTTATGCTGGTCGAAGTTCTTAGAAAAAAGAAATTAAATTTATTGAATTTTTCTAATTGATTTGATGATTGTTTTAGTGTGTTTATAGAATATATTATATGTTTATATGGAAAAGATTAATTTTGAAAGTTTCATTTTTATTCTGGGAATTTATTTTTAAATCTGAAAAATTTATTTATTTAAGATCCCAAATGACTATTTTTGAGAATGTTAGTGATACTTTGTTTGTATGTGCAAATATGATATAGAAATCAATAGAAATAAGTGTTTTGATTAATTGCTTTGATTTTATAAAAATATTTAGTTGCTGTCCAGAAATTTAGGATGCATGAAAAAGTGATATTTTATTTGAAATATTAGTATTTTTAAAGTTGTAGCATAAGTAGGAATTGTATCTGAATTGTTTTGGATTGTTTGCTTGAACCTTAATTGAATTGATGCAACTTTTCTGTGGCTGTACAGCAGATGCAACTATTTTATTTTGTTTTAATTTAGTCATTTTATTATAGTAGAAGTTGTAATAAGAATTTAGGAAGAAACGACATGTGTTTTCGATTTTCTGTGTAAGAGAAAATGAATTTTTAAGTTAGAATATGTATGCTGTCCAAAATTCTAAATTAGTTGCATCAATGATAGAAATTGTTTTAGATTAAATCATTATGTAAATTTTATGCTAAGACTTTTTATATATAGAGTTAAAAAGGAAATATAAAAGTGACTTTGTAAATGTATGCCTTAATGTTCTAGTTGTTTACTAAATTGTTGTCTTACTGGTGCTTGTATGTGGAATGTCTTGTAAAAGTGATTTTGAGTTTGTATTGTATACTGTCCAAATTTAATGAATTGATTTAAGTAATTATAAAAATGATTTTAATGTATGAGTGTATGTTTGGATATAGTTATCATATTGTTTGAATTTAGTAAATAAGAAGTGGGTTGTATTTTGATGTAAAAATATAATGTTAAGAATTTTTAGGCAAGTTATAGTATTTCATTAGATAAGTGCAATTTGTTTGAGTGGCTGTCGAGAATTGTTTTATATTGACCTTAGTAGTATGTCTATGGGATTTAGGTGGATTGAAATAATTTAAGTGCTGCCCATAATTGAATAAGTGTGGAAAAATATTATTTCTTGAGCTTAATTTTATTTTTAGAATTTGAATGTGAATCTGTTATTAGGAAATTGAAATGAATGAATTTTTGGGTAACTGTGAAGTAATGCAACTTTATTTCATGTTGCTGTCCAGAGAAGATTCTTATATATATATATATAGTTGCATGATATTTAAAATAGAACTTGTTTTGAATTGATAAGTGAATGAGTTCATATTTTAGAATGATTGTTGATATGTAAAGTGTTTGTATTGATTTTTTTTTTAAAAAAAAAGAAGGTGTTTCTTGACTGTCCAAATGATTTAAAAGGTTGCATCAAATTTAAGTTATTTGTTTTAAATGGCTTATGTTAATCCTTGAGTGGTAGTTGTTGTTGATTTTGAGTTAATAATCTCTTTTGATTTAATAATTAGTTCTAAAAATTTCCATTGACGTTTTAAAGGTTTTGATTTTGTAAAGTATGATTTATTTTAAGTATTGGAAGTTTTGGTGAGCGTCTTTTGGATTTCCTAAAAGTGATAAAGAAAATTGTTGTTAAGGATATGTATCTTGTGGTTTGCTTAATTGGAGCTGAGTAGTTATTTATGGAATTATTTGTAAATATTATTTGGCAAAGGCTTTCAAATTGTTCGGATTCGGGTGACGTGACTTCAACTCAGGGGGACACTGAATTGTAGCTTCAACTCAAGGTGAGAGAGAAGCCTTCTTAAGACATAGTGGCATGTAGGGTAATATTAGGACGTTCCGTATCATCTCAAAGGTCGGAACTAGGAATCTAGCGGTTGAGTAGTAAAACGGCAATTGTGTGTGTTTCCCGCCGTTTATACGAAAAACACGATTCCTCGATATTTATTGTATGTCGGTTGATAATTGCTTATGCTATGTTGTATATTTTTGTATTGTATATTATATTTTGGAAATAATGGTGCATCTTATGGAAAGGAAATTAATGTTCGGTGGTTCCTATGAAAAGAGTTCTTTGTGTTTTTCGATCGGTTGTTCCATGAGAAGGATTTGGCATATCTTGGAAATACTATTATGAAAATATAAGAATGATTAAAGAGTAACGTGGAATTGCGAAAGTGATAGTAGTGTACAGTGATGGTGCAAGCGGCACAAAATAACTTTGCTAAATATCCCCTTTAAGTGACTGGCCACGTGGATGACTGTGCCGTGGTCTAAGTCTTGTGGAATCCACTGTACTGTAGAGGGTGCTTGATGTTTCCCTTAGAGGTCGTGACCCGTTAGAAGCGAGGCTTAGAATGGGTCGACCAAAACTTAGGTTTAAGAAAAGACTTAAAAGACTCAAAAGACTTAGGAACCCCTCTCCTAAACCTACGCGTTGAGAGTAAGTAGTGGAGAGGAAAGATACCGAATACTTGGAGGCCGGTGTACTTTCAAGTGGTGATTGCGATAGGGGAAGGCAAGGACGGTGAACGTCAAGAAGCCTCGAGTGCTTCTCTAGGCGGGACAAGACTACAAGGACTTATCTTTCGGTTGTAGGCAATGTCGTAGCAAGGAACTGCACGATCAACTAGAGATAGCGTTGTCACCCCCTTGAGCAAATCTTAGATGGTGAGAGGGAACCCGAATGGGGCTAGATGTCGCTGTATATTGGAAACTGTATTGATGAAATGATTTTACTTCAGTTGTTGAATACTCTCTGGTGCGTACCCTTCGACATCAATGCCAGCATGGTTAGGGTTCCTGTGCGTCCCATCTGCTTTCCGAACTAGGATGTGGTTGGAATGATGGAGGAGATATAACGTGTGTGCTACCAAACCCCTGAGCCTCGGTGGTGGTACCCCCTCTTGAATTTCCGGTGGTTATGACAATGAAACTTAGAGCCTAAAGATAATTAAATATAATGGACATGGTTTCATGATAATTACCCTTTTGGTCTTAATATTCCCCTATTGTAAGCCCGCGCCGTCGACGATCATATCGTTCGAAAGTGCTTACTCTCTCTATTTCCCTTTCCTGTGGACATTGGGTAACAATGTTCACAGATGACAGATCATGTACTATCTCAAGTAGCGGTTGCTCAAGTCGGAAGAGGATCACGAGACGACCTACATACGAGGAGGAAGCAGAAGCAGCAATCAAAGAATATTCCAGACAGTTGTAGTGGAAGAATGATGAAGACTAGTAGTCTAGGATAGTCTATTTTGTATTCCATCTTTGGATGGGTAGGACATGATTACTCTATCCCGAATGTAACCCCAGTTGTAATATGGAATTATTTTAAATGAAATAAAAGAAGTTCCTTTTGTTATATATTATAAAGTAATTAAACTATTTTTCCGCAAGTTAACCATCGACTAAATATGACATTGAGAAAATGAGTTTTTGGAAATGTGTTGGATGATAACATCTCTTTTTGGAAATAGAATTTTATGACGTAAGTCTAAGTATCAAAACATTTTTGTAAACCAAATGAATTAAATTGTATTTATGAAAATCTTTTGGTAAAAGAATTAAACTAAATTGATTTTGATAATGTTAATAAAAAAATGGCGCAAATTTTTAGTGAAAATTCTATGTCCAAATTGGGGTGTTACACTCTACAACATATATTAATTCAACTTCTGAAAATAATTTATTAATTCCAATATTCTTACGTTCTAAAAAATCTATATTGTGATGTGAATTACTTAGTGCAAAAGATACACTATAAGTTATACTAAAGATCTTATCTCCATTTCTCATTAAATCAGCTTTGTGAAATTTATGTTTTAAAGTGATAGAGGTATCAAAATTCTTTGTTTCGAACGGTATTCCATAATTCGTATAAACATTAAATTTTAACTTTCCATAAAAAAGATTTCCATCTACTATTCCTATGATTTTATCTTGATCGTGTTGAATTCTTTCATCAGTTACTGTAATAGTAAGGGGTGAATGAATTCCTTCTTTGAAGGTACTTTTTATTAAAATCTGGATAACTCCTATATGAATATATCCTAGTTTCTTTTTATCTTCATCATTTTTAATTTTTGCTAAACAATTTTTTACATCATTTTTTTATTAATTGAATATTACTTTTTCCAGAAGTATTTCTTATATCTACTGTTTGTTCTATAGACGTTTTCCCTGGGAAAATAATATTGGATCTCTTTACAAAAGGTAAAGTTAAATGTTTTTTCGTTTTATATTTTTGGCTTCTTTTAAATCTATTTTTTCTTTTTGAATTTAATCAAACTTTTTCTTTTCGGATATTATCTGTTGTCCGAACAATCCATTTTATTCGTATAGATCTACTCCTTCTATTCCTTCTATCTTAGATTCCATTAGTAAAGATTACTGAAGTCAACTCTTATCATTGATATGAAAGATAGTATCCTAATTATTTTTCTTTTATGATCTCCTAACACATGATATTGATAATTTATTGGTAATGAGATCATACTTGATGGTGGTTATTAGATCCGGAAGGGTCCACTTTGCTTCTGCCTAGTCATTATACTTTTGCCTGATTATAGATTTTGAGAACTGAACAAGTTTTATTGATTGGAATAAAGTGTTTACAATGTTTTTACAAAGTAGTAGAGATAGGTAGAGGTACTAGGGATTATGATGCCTAGACCATAGATGATCGACTCTTAACAAAGAGGACCGATTTCAGAAGTCTTGAGCTCTCTACTTAATTAAGCTTGAAAATAAACACACATGAAATCTCCTTTTATAAGCGAAGGAGCCTCCTACATCATTAATGCAAGACCTAAAAATATCTACATCTTTACACGCGACCTTCACTTGTGGTGAGTGCCGAGTGTATTCTGAGTCAGCTTGGGTGAGCTGTCTCCTTCAGTCTTAAATGAGCCTTATCCTTTCAGTCGTTACATGCCGACAGTTATTGTGACAAATTGACAAATTTCTTTCTGGACTTCCTTGTTGAATTTTAATTTGTCAAAATTAAATATTGCGATGAAGTTCTTTAAATGAAGTTTATCTTCTTCGCTTGATTCTTTGGTGAGACTAGTGATAAGGGTTTCATAATCTAGGGTCCTATAACTAACTCGGGTTTTTTTGTCTTTGAAATGTTTTTTTAACATGGAAAATAATGTATTTTAGTTGTTGGATTATGGATTTCTGGATATCAATTTCTTGGTTCATTTCTTCGGGTAGATCCATGGCTGGGTATGTATGATTGCTAACCCCAATATGGCCTTGGTGAATAGCAGGTTGTTGTTTCTGATGGTCTGGGTAACAACTATTAATCCTAATAAACATGGTTCCTTGATTTTTCATTTCAAGTCGTTTAAAGTTACGACATGCGATTCTAAATCCTGGTGGTAACTGATCAATTTCTTTGAGGCTTTCGGTGTATATAGTATGGATGAGTCCAAAATGATAAAATCGGGTTACATGTAGCTCGGAACATCCTAGAAAGGTAATGGCTTTTAATCCTAAATCTGGGTGGTATGTGGTATAGAAGAATTTTTCTGAATAGTCTCCTTTGAAAGAGAATAATCCATCCATTGCTTTGGTGAATTGGTGAATTGGTCTTCTGTATTTTAAAATTGTTGATTTAGTCCTGTTCTTTTGAAAATAGATAGGTCTTTAAGGATGTCTAGTTTAGGGATGGTTCCTAAGCTAGTCATCTTTTTGGTTTTTTCAAGGGGCTCTTTCTTCACAATTTCTTTGAAAAGTGTTTTAGCTTCATGAGGAACTAGCTTATTATTAATCTCTTGGTATTCTCTGAAAGCATTTTCAGCTTCGGTTTTATTTGGCGAATTTCCTATGGACTGCTCCTTTTGATCCAATGACAAATGGGCTTATTTTTTCCCATTCTTTATAAATTCCTGCATGCTCTATGTTAAATAGAACATAGTAATCTGCTTGCTTGGTGTTGAGTTCTTCCGCCGAAGTACTTGCTCCTATTACTGATTTTCCTTTGAGTTTTGTCTTTTCCATCTTGATCTTCAATTCTACTGTCTTTTGTTTTTTCATGAGTTGTTCTTTCTTTACTATCAATTCTTCAAGTTCAGCTTGAATAATTTCTAGTTCTACTTTTAGCTGCTCCATTCTCTTGTGAGGATGTCTGCTAAAAGATTCTTCTTTCTAGAGATATGTTTGGCTTCGTATGTGAATCTGATGAGTTTTTGCTGCCAGCGAATTAGTCTTCCTTATTTGTAACTTCCTTTGTGATTCAGCTTGAGAAACTGGGTCACGTAGGTTGAGTTCGTATGTACTTCAAATTCCTGATGTAATAAGTACATTTGATTCTTATTTAACGTTTTAATGAGAGCGAGTAACTCTTTCTCATGTGTAGTATAATTTTGTTCGGCCTTGGTAAAGGCACCATTTGTCCATTAAACTATCTTTAGTTGTTTTATACCAGTTGGTCGTGCTAAAAGCACTCCAGCCCAGTGAGTATTAAAGGCATCTGTCTCCGCTATAATCATATCCTCAAGGGCAGGTTGATATAATGAAGGCAAATCTGTTGTACAGAGTCGTTTTAAGTCATTAAAGACTGTAGTATCTTCTTCATCCCAAAACCATTCAACATCTTTTTTCAATTTCTGTTGCATTTTTGCAAACTTTAAAGAATTATTTCATAAAAATCCAAGAGTTTGTATATATGTTACTGCTCCAAGGAATCTTTGAAGATCCCTCTTATTCTTTGGAGTGGTAAACTGTTGAATTTTTTCTAAGGGATGTTTTTGTAATTTGATTTGTCCTTTCTGGATATATAATCCGAAAAATTCAATCTCTTGTTGAACAATTTTTGCTTTCTTTTTAAAGATTATAATCCCTTGGTTTATACATTCCTTTAGGATAATTTTTACTTTTTCTAAATGTTTTTTGATCTTCCCTTCAGTAAATATTAGAATGTCATCTACATAAACCACACAGAAGTTCTGATATTTTCTGAAAGTTTCATCCGTAAATCTCTGAAAAATATTTGGTGACTGCTTTAGTCCCATGGGCATGACATTCCATTCATATTGACCGATAAGAGTACTAAAACTTGTAAGAGGTTTAGATTCTTCATCTAACCTTATTTGCGAAAAGCCTGATTTACAATCAAAGCTAATGAACCAGTCTTTTCTACTTACTACTTGAATAAGTAAATCTTTCTTTTGTAAAAAGTATACATCCCCTATAGTGAATTTATTAGGTTCCTTATAATTTTATTATCATCCTCCTTTTTTGTCTTTTTTATTTCGGAGTGTTTTTCTACATAGAAGGCTGGGCTGCTATGTGGGCTTGTGCTATATCTTATAAGGCCTTTTTCTAACATATCTTCAATATCTTTTTCAAATTTTCTCTATCTTTTAGAGTGTATATCATGGGCTTAGTTCTTACCTCCTTATTTTTATCTTTTAATTCTAAATGGACCGTCTCTACTCTTTTGTTGTTAATATTTGGGTCTAGCGGGTTTTCTGACGAACATTGGTCTAACAATTCTTCTATTTCTTTGGGTATAGGGATTTCCTTACTAATTTCTAGGACTTTGTCAGCGATTTTTCTAATGACATTTTCGTCAATTTTTCTAATTTTTTCCGTTACCTCACCACGTTTGGTTGCACGGTTATTGTGATAGATTGGTGTAGTGATTGGTTCTTCAACCTGTTTATACTTTATGTAGTATTTACAATGTAATGTAATAGAATATAATTGCTGGATAAGTGGTTGGTATAATCGTAGAAAGTTATTACCAAGTAAGACAGTTACCTTTGTATCGTATTCATAGTTGCTTGGTATAGTGAAATATGCATGCTCTATTCTTATATCTTGGAATCTTGACACAGATTAAATTTTATTTGAACTATTATCAACAATTGTTATTGTAATTGGTTTCTTTATCTTAGTCCATTTTTCTATTACATGTCGTTGTGCTAAGCATATAGATGCTCCAGTGTCTATGAATGCTCTGCAAGGTTGTAATCCTATTCGAATGTTAATGTTAGTGTTATTCGGGTTCATCTTTTGTAGTTTCTAAGTCTACTTAAGAGTTAGTAGTAGTATAATAGTTGTATAAGTTGTATTCACTTTATGTATCGGATTCATCCGGCTCTAATTCATATTCCTCTGCCTCAATTATTATTTTAGCAGTTTCCTTCTTCTTACTTTTATCTGGGTATTCATTCGCATAATAATGTCCTTCATTGTGATATATCCAACATGTACATTTTTCTCACTATCTGGACAATATTTTTGTTTATTCCTTTTTCCTTCTTTCAAAAGTATCCTTTTCCTCTTTTCCTCTTATTTGTTTTTCTAAACTTATATTTTTTTTTGGTGTACACCAAGGGTATCCCCCAGCCGACAGCCGAAGACTAATCCCTCCGAGGCGTAGAGATCACTGAAGTGGGTTTTGCCTCTACCAACAAAGCCTTTTCCATGCCCATGACAGGGATCAAACCCCTGACATCATGCTTAAGGAACCCAGCTATCTACCAACTGTATTGGGCTTTGTTAGTTAAACTTATATTTTTTAAACCATTGCTTCTTATATCTTTTCTTTTTATAAATTTTTTCGGGTTGACATCCCCATTGTGTTGCTAAATCTAAGCTAAGCAGAACACAACATATTCTATTAGTCTTTTTCGATTGATTTTGAGCTTTCTTTTGTGAACATAGAGTTTTTTATAGTTTCCATTATAAAACTATGTTTTCCTCCTAATGTATCTTCTATATATGATTTTTTGTTTTGCCATTTTTCTCTTATTAATTCACCTAATTCTCCTGGTAATTTTAGGAGATATAATTCTTGATAATTTTCTCGTTTTTACTATTAAGCTTGTAATAGTATTTTTCATACTCAGAATGAAATTGTGGATAATTAATAGCAGAAATCACATAGAGTGATGTTATTTAAATTTACTTTAGCATTCATTTGTTCCTTTTCTGCTAAACTTGCTTCATGGTTTGTTTTATCATATCCTACAAATTCTTCATAAATTTTTGTAGCTATATCCTTTAAAGCTTCTGACGATGTTCCCATAAGGGTTATCCTAGCTAGTTTTCCAATAACTGACTCCTTTACTTTCAAACCTTTTGTAAACTATTCCTTTCATATAGATTCTTACCAAATTGTATATCTCATTGATGTCATTGGTAATTTCTTTATTAGTTGTTGTGATCAAAAATATTTCATTGATCCATTGTTCAATGAGTTCTAGTCTATTGTCTAAAGCTCTAAGACTTTCTTATTGGTCATTTATCCTATCATAGGTTCAAATTCTTTATAATTAGTATACTGACCTTTCTTATTTTTATTGTACCTTTTTCTTCTCATATATTCATCATTATTCCAATTATCTCCTCTATAATACCCATTATTTTCCATATTTGAGAAAATTATATTTTTATGATGTAAAATATTATTATATTTCTTTTCGTCAGAAATAAATGAATTTATTTAAGCATTATGTTTTCATATGAGATTTGAATAAAATAATGTTACTGTCAAAATAATTTGTATGAAGGTATTGAGTTTTGTTTTTATAATAAAAGTTTAATTGTTATAACTTGAGAAAGACTATTATTTTGTGATTTAGTTTATAAAGCATTGCTATAGTGTTTTGTAATTTATTAGAGCATGATTTTAATGCACCTTACAAGAGTTTAAAGAAATTTTCATTTTTCCCATGCGTATTTATTTTCACGGTTTGGAAATAATTAAGGAAGAGGAAAAGTGTTTCGAAAAATAAACCCCAAGTAGTTACAATGGTCATTTTATTATCACCCTAATTACCCTATTGGTATTTTAATTAAAAACAAATATACACCATTATTTTTAAGGAGGAAACTGTGCCCCCCTCTATTATTTCTCTCTTTTATTCATTTTGTTTGATGACTCTTAGTTTTCCTTTGTAACAAAAAAAAAAAATAATAATTAACTCCCTCATTCTCTTATATGCTTCTTACTTCCTTTTTCTAGAAGATTGCTTTTTTTTTTTTATATTTTCTCTCCCTAAAAGCAAAACAGCAACAGTAAATACCCCCTCCTTCCTCCATAAGTTTCTCATCCTCTTCTCTTCTTAAATTTATTTTCATTTCTTCTTCTCCCAAAGAGCAGAGGCAACAACACACAGCAACTTACTCCCTCCCTCCTATCACACGACTTACTCCCTCCCTGGCTTACCATGGGTTTTCATTTTCTCTCTTCTATGAAACAACAAGGTCACGCATCAGAGAAAGCATTCTCCCTCCTCTCTCACGCCTCATCTCTTCTCTGTACAGTAAGTCCCTTTTTGTTTCCCTTCTCACAAGAGTTGACGATAGAACAGTGACCTCCATTCCTTTTTCTCCATTTTAATCTCACAAAATCCATACTCATTTCATTGTTGTTATCCTTTTGGTCCAGCACAAGTGAAGTCAAATTTCCCCATTGGAAAAGAAGAGGAACCTGTGGCTTTGGAGAAGGAGCAAGGACCTATTTTTGCAATTTTACTTTATTGGGTAATAATCTCTAACCCATTTTAATTTATTTTACCCTATTTAAATTACTTGAAGTTATATTATGAAGAAAGTTGGGAATTTTGGTTTTGCATGTGTTATATATGTACATGTGTTGTTGGTGTATGAATTTATTTAAAATGAATTTTCGCTAAAAAGCTTTGATTTTCATAAACGCCAAGTCCCTATATGTCGTATGTTCATAATATAAATAATAGGAGTAGAGATCTTTTATTGCATGTATGATTAGAACAAGTACCTGAGCCTAAAAGTTGATATTTTTGTGAAAATGGGTTATGATGTTCATGCATGTAGTTATTTGAGTTTGATATGTATAAATATTTGTTTTCATGAAATTAGTGTAAGCAAATAATGAGCTTTTAAAATAAAAAGTGATTTTTTCCTATTTTTGGGGTCTTGGCCGAATTGGCCATAGAACAAGGAAAAGGACCCTAAAGTTGGTTTAAGCTTTAATTCTTTATTTTTGTTAAAAAGAGGGTGTGTTAGAACCTTGATTTTGTGTGCATGTTAATAATTTTGTTGCATGATTTTTGGGTGTTAAGGAAAAATTGTTTTTATTTGGCTTTTCATGAACTTTTGGTTTTGTTAGATGTTATGTGTGTTAGTATTTTGATTATGTATGAAGCCAAAGAAATTGATTTACCAAAATGTATGTTAATGATTTAAGTGGATTTGGTTTAAGTGTTTATTTTAAAGCTAGATTTTTTTCAATATTGGTAAGAATGAAAATTTAAATAAAGGAGCCTTATTTTATTTGCTATGGCCGAATGGATTTGAGTGAGAAAAACAAGTGTTTTGGTTTATTTAGCAACCACAACAATTGATAAGTTTGGTTTGAGTTTTTCTGGTAAAACTAAAGAGAGATAAGGAATGACTATGTTTGGAGTAAGTTTTGTCGTTTGCTTTCTGTGACTCGGTGAATTTAATTTGATTGATTTTGTTTAACTTGATTTTTAGTGTTTGTGACACCCTCTTTTGTATCTTAAAAATAATTAATATTTTCAAATAGTTGTATATTTGCTATCAAAATTAGGACTAGAAAATTTTTCCTTTTTAACTTAATACTTGCTTGGTTATAAACACTTTTTAATTTGAACATTTATTGGAGTTCGGCTCGGTAATATCTTAATTACGAAAAGACTCTCGAGATAATATTTCCGTAAACACAATAAACCTTTTCATAGTCTTTCATAAAATATGTTATTAGTCTCTCGAGTTGGATTGATTATATAAAATATAAACTTGTCGCCAAAATCCTTTTTAAATCGAAATCAGAGTTCGCGGAAGTAAAAGCAATACTTATGGGGCACTGCTGAGGTAGATAAAACATCATATATATATATATATATATATATATATATGTCATAACATAAAAACCCCATCAGTATCCATAGTAGCAAGTATCATAAGTCGAGATAGCAAGAGTTTATAAAAACATATACAACCCAGCTGCATATAATAAAACCTCACTCTAAGACCTCTCAATATATACAATATATAACAAAATCCAAAAGTAGCAGTCCCAGAGCAGGTCATCCATGCCCTCAGCAGCTCCTCAGATCCTCCATAGCTCTATCCCTAGGATCTAGGATCCAAACCATCCACGCTATGCAGGCTCCTATGAACCAGCGGGTCCACCTCTAGCAGAAATAGTCGGCTCGACATGCACCTCCTCCTCGCTCTCATCCTCCACAGGGTCCTCCTCGACCTCGCCTTACTGGGTAGAGACCCCACCACTGGGTCTAGGATCTGCAGAAGCAGTCCTCTCGAAATCAGTCGGACCAGGAGAAGGAGTCTCCTCAGTAACAACTCTGTGGGAGGAAGGATGAGAACGAGTGGCAGCTCTGAAACGAAAACTATGAAAACGACGCATAGGTCGAGCCGGGGGTGGTCCTCTATATGTATAAAAGGGTGGAACATGCATAGTGTAGACTAATGGGATCCTAAATCGACGAGGTCGCACTCGCACCAGAGGGTTAGGGTGGTAGAGAGTAATCTCAACCTCCCCCTCAAAAGTGGCACGGTGCTCCTCATACGTCCATATACCACTAGGGATAGGGCGTATCTTGATGCAAGCTAGGTATCTGGCCATCACCTAAACAGGGCACAGGGAGTAAGTATACACATATACATAATTGATAAAGACTAAAATTACAAACACAAGTATATCATGGACAGATAATAATGCAAGTACATATGAGCACACCAATTTTTTAACATTATATCTCTTATAATGCAAGTGGCATGATGTATGATTTTCTATCCACAACTGAGGCCTCTAAAAGTCCATCTTGGACGTCCATCCAATACACCCTTGTGTTCCCGGAACACCGACATTCGTTCCCAGAACGTAATGCCGAACCATACTTGGATATTAAGCATCACTCCCGAAGTGTGCACCACATTCCCAAAACGCATACGTTCCCAAAACGCATATAAAAACCAGGTCCCGGACACTGGCCACATATCTATAATGTGTCATCAAGTAGGTTATAATTTGGTACTCCCGGAGTACCCTCCTCATATTCCTAGAATATGATAAACGTTCCTACCAACCAAACTTCCATTCTATATGGATGCATAAATATCAGGGTTGGTTTTATCTTTACATTAATTACTGTGATTTAGAAATATTCCAATTTCTCTTTTGAATGATTTATTTGAGGTATAGTCTTTGGCACAAAATTCTCCTTTGAATTATCTCAAAAACATGCCCTTAGGCTTAGATTGGGAGAACATAACCAATGGTATTCAAAAACTTAACTTTTTATTTTTCAGATTCAGGTACTAACCGGTTACAGTTTCAGGCTAACCGGTTAGAATTACAGACCTGAACTGTTTACCATTGTAATTCAGAAAAACCCTTTTTCTAGAATTCTCTACCCAATCCATAAACAAGTTTAACAATGTTTTATACCTCAAAACCACTGTTTTTATCATTCAAAAGTCTAAATCACATTCTGTTTCCAAAAGAGCATAATTTCCTCTTGAAATTATCTCATTACTTAAGGTAATAACCCTTAACCTCAAATCTGAACCATGACAGTATTATCAACTCATTTTCAGATTGTTTCCAGTGAAATTAAAGTATAGATTTGAACAAAATTTGTGAGACTTCAGGACTGTTTTGTAAACTGATTTTCTTTTGAAATTTTGCAGTGTCTAACCGGTTACAAATATTGAGTAACCGATTAGATTATGTAGTCAGTCCACTAAAACAAGAGTTTTGACACATCATTCTTTTCATTTCTCAAATCTAACCATATTTCATCATTTGTAAGGGTTTATATACCTTAAACAAATATATTTCCTCACAGAAACATATTCAATTTGCATGCATTAAGCTTCTTGTATCAAATTGCATAAAAATCAATATAAACACAATTCAATACCACAAAACTTAAAATAAGCATTTAAATACAGATTCCAATATCAATATCCATTGCATGCATTAACACAAAGTTGCTCAAATTAACATTGAGCTAAAATTTGGCCTCCAAGCCTTTGTGCTTTATACACATAATGCCCTTTTTGAGTTTTGTTAACTCAAATTCTAAATCACTTGATCTTTAGTCTAAATCTAGTATAAGGTAGACTTCTCCCATACCTTAGGACAGAGTTTGATGAAGATTAACACTAATCTTGAAGAAAAATCCACAGATTCCTCACAAATCCTAGGTTCTGCTCTCAGCCACGATTTCCAGCAACAAGGTCCAAAGACCATGAAATTTGACATAGCAATTGGCCAAAGAAATTGGGGAAAACAATTAGAAATTGCTCTAAGTAACATGCACTAAGAATAGGAACAGATTTGGGGCTTAATGGTGGACTGTACTTACCAAAATCAAAGCTTGAACTCAGCAATAGAAAACAGAGTTCAGTTTCCAGCTCCAACTTCTAAGATCGATTCCTCCTCCAACACAAACACTCAGCTCACAAAGTGTATATCAATGAAAAGCCCTTGATTCAAGCTTTTCAGAAATGTGTGTTTCGCTCTCTAACTCTCAAGGACGAAGACGGATTTCTTAGAACGAATTTGAAACCCTAACAGCCCTTCTTCAACACAAAATGCAGAAAATCAACCCCTTCACCTCAGAAATTCATCAATTTATAGAGCAATTCGTGTGCCATGCAAGGCGACACGTGTATTCCACTGAATTTGAGTGGGATTCGTGGCGATTAAACGAATTAATCAAGTGATTACTCATCAAAATCCACTAACCCAGTTTCTGGGTTCATCGTCTAACCGGTTACAGGGCATTACTAACCGGTTAGATTAGTACAAAATTTAAAAATTAATATTTTTAAATCTTTCCCTCCAAGAACCTTTTCAATATTACCTTTAGGTCCTAAACCAAGGACTAAAATGCAATATCTTTATATTTTGCATTTATTTGCCATATAAAAATATTTCAACTTATTTTTATATTTCAGGCTAATTAAATACAAAACATAAAATTGAAAATTTATTTAAATTAATAATAAAACTTTTATTATTAATTTCCTTATTATCCGGGAGACGAAAATTAGGGGTGTTACAGTGTTCATTGTTATTTTTGGTCTTTATGTTTGAGAATGACTAATTGCTTTAAAGGTTTTAGTTTCGGGTTATACTTTATTTTGTAAAAGGATGTGACTTATTAAGTTATTTTATGTCGTGAATTGATTTAGAACCTTGCACGTGACTTAGAGTTAAAGAAAACCAAGTTTTGGATAAAAATCAAAAAGAGGTCGTGAGCCCCATTTTTTAATCTAGAACCAAGTTTTAATTTTGACGTTTAAATGTTGTGTTGATTTGTGCAAGAGTTTTAAAGTACCAAGCATGTTTATTGTATTGGAATGTCATTACATTGTTTTTGATTTTGAGTTGTTTGAAAGTGTTATGGAATTGATGGTTAAATTGAAATTGTATTACTTTTTTTTTTTGAAAATTTAAATGTCGACTCAAATAAGGTTTGTAAATTAAAGTGTTTGAAAAATGAAGTTTTTCAAAGGAAAAGAGGTGATGGCCGAATTGGCCCATTTAAAAAGAAACAAGAGGAATTTTGTTTAAGTGTTTTAGTTCAGCAATTAAAAAGTGTTTTTGCAATGGTTTATATTTTAATGTCAATGATATTTGATCCTTGAACTATCCTTTATAAAATGAATGATTTTTGGACAAGCATGAAATGATTTTCAAAAGGAATGTGTGAAAGAGGTGCATGTTGTCCAAGGTTTGCATTTTCATGAAATGATAGTTTAAAAATATGCTTTGATACATGAGACTTAAGAATTTTGAGTAACAAGACTTATGTGAGATTTTTACTTAATTCCGACACATAAAGTATAATTTTTTCCCCTCAAGTATGATGCTGTCCAAGTATGATACCAAGTGTTTTTAGATATTTGAAAAATGTAGTTTGATGATAGGTGAAAATATTTTTGAAAGCTTAATTGGTATAATAAGTGTTTGAGTCAATTTTATAAAAAAGAATACTTGTTTAATTTGATGTTGTCCCGAAGTTGCATTTTTGTAAATATTAGCTTAGGGTAATGATCCTATGCCTAAGACTCATGAGTTTCTAAGTGACGTAACATGTCTTCGGTTATGATTTGATTTTTATTTAAAGGTTGTTTTTTGGTTTACAATAGAGGTGCTGTTCGAGAAGTGTGTTCTTTAAAAGATTAATTTTAGTCACGTGATTGTAAATGGAGCTTGAGTTTTTAAGAAAGTGTTTGGTTGTGTTTTGAAATAACCTCGATTGTTTTAAAACGATGACTTTGTTTTATGCCCAAAAGCTGCCCCGAAAATTGTTTACATGATTTGATACTTGAACTTATTTTGTGTATATGCTTATATTTGATTTTTGAGAAGGAGGTAGAAAAATAAAGTTTAGTTTGGATTTTTGAATGTAAGAGTGTTTTGTAACAAGTATATGAGTACGTATAACGTGTTTGGATTTTGTATAAGTTCATGGTATTAGCTATAAGTAATTTCATATGATGAGACCTCTTGAAGTTTTGTGAAAATTATTCAAAGGACTATGAGTAAGTTTGATGAAGTTAAAATGTTAATTTCTTTATGTTGTATATGCTGTCCAGATTTTGTTATTTTGCTATAACGCGTTTGTAATAGCTAAAGTTGTTTTCAAACCCTTTGTACAATCTAACACCCCTAATTTTCGTCTTCCGAATAATAGGAAATTAATTATAGAATTTGTTTTATAATTAATTTATATTAATTTGAAGTTTTAATTTTTGTACATTATGTGTTGTGAAATATAAAAATATGAAATATTTTTATATGGATATTTTGTACAAAAAACATAAGTCTTGCAATTCAGTCCTTGGGTTGGGACCTAATTGCAATATTAGAAAGGTTTTTGAGGGAAAACAATTAAAATAAAAATATTTGAATTTTTTTCAGTATTTAACCGGTTATATGTGCCCTATAACCGGTTAGACGAAGAACCCAGAAACTGGGTTAGTGAGTTTTGATAAGTAATCACTGGAATTAACCCTTAATTGCCACGAATCTCACTCGATTCATAGTGGGAAACGCGTGTCGGCCTGCATGTTAATCAAATATATCTATTTAAGGCTCAATTGTTGTTCAATTGAGTTCATTTTGCCCAAGTGTTGAAGGATTACTCTATGTTAGGGTTCTTGTGTTTGTCCTTGCGATTCTCTTTCATTTCTGAGAGATAGAGTTTGATTGATACACCATTGTAAAGCTTTACATAGACACAAAAATCGTTAGCTGAGAGTTCCTGAGCAAAGAGAACGAGACCTGCAAAGTTAGGAGTTCAAATCTGTCAAAGTTAAGTTTCTGGTTTCTGGAGCTTACTTCAAGCTTCGATTTGAGTAAGTACAAACTCTCTCTGAGTCTCAAATTGATGTCATTCTTTCATGCATGTGGCATAGAATTAAGTCTAACCACTTTCCCCAATTTTTATTCCCTTTTCATGTGTCAAATCTTCTGGTTTTGGGCCCTGTTCAAACTGTTGTTGGCTGAAAACAGAGATTGTGGATTCTATGGAGTTTTTGCATTTTTCAGTGATTCAACTCATTAAACACGACCTATGTAACACCCCTAATTTTCGTCTCCCAAATAACCAAGAAATTAATTATAACAATTATTTTATAATTGATTTTGAAAATTTTAGTTTTTGTACATTATGTACTTTTATATATTAAAATATGAGATATATTTTTATATGGTTTTTTTGTACAAAAATGTGAATATTGTAATTTAGTCCTTGGATTGGGACCTAATTGCAATATTAAAAAGGATTTTGAAGAAAGAGTAATTAAATTTTTAATTTTTGAATTTTATCAGTATGTAACCGGTTAGAAGGGCTCTGTAACCGGTTACACGATGAACTCAGAAAACTGGGTTAGTGCGTTTGATGAGTAATCACTCGTTTTAACCCAGAATTCGCCACGAAATCATCTTA
Organism: Crotalaria pallida; assembly: GCA_037953625.1. NCBI lineage: Eukaryota > Viridiplantae > Streptophyta > Magnoliopsida > Fabales > Fabaceae > Crotalaria > Crotalaria pallida. The sequence continues at coordinate 36,508,991 of CM075653.1, forward strand.
ATCGTAGTGGGAGCTACGTGTCTTGATGCATGTTAGCCTGATTGCTCTATAAATAGCCCAATTGATCGAGATTTTGGCTCATTTGTTGATCTGAAGTGCTGATGCTCTGTTTAGGGTTCGTGAATTCGTCTCTGAAATTCTCCTTCATTTCTGAGAGTTAGAACATGAGTGATACACTGTTACAAAGCTCACATCAAAGGCTTTGTATTGATATAAAGTTTGTGAGTTGAGAGTCCCTGAGTTGAGAGAACGAAGCTTGCAAAGTAAGGGTGTTGGAGCTGTCAACACTGATTTTGAGTTTCTGGAGCTTGATTTGGACTTCGATTTGGGTAAGCACATGCACTTTTTGAGTCTCAAATCTGTCCAAATCTTTAGAGCATGTTGCATAGAGTGAGTATTGATGGTTTTCCCCAATTTGTTTGTCCAATTCATGTGTCAAATCTTGTAGTTTTTGGACCCTGTCAAACCTGTTGTTGGCTGAAAATGGAGATTGTGGATTCTGGGGAGATCTTGCAAATTCCAGTGATTAAATTCATCAAGCACAATTTAGAGGTAAGGGGGAAGCTTAATATTTTCTAGAAGGAGAATAAATTGTGGTAGAACATAAGATGAGTCACCAAGAGACTCAAAGAGCATAAGTTAAAATGGTTAAGTGGCTTGGAGGCCAATCTGAGCTCAATTGTTGTTATGAGCAATATTATCTAGATGCATGCAAGCTACATTGATGTTGGATTCATGACTTATTTGGATATTATGTGAATTGATGCATTAAGTTGTGAAATATGTTCAATTATGTGCAATTTGAGTATCTAAATTGAATGCATGCAAGATAGATATGTTTCTGTGGCTGAACATACTAGTATTAAGGTATGAGAACTCTTTTGATTATTGAAATTGGTTAGATTTGAGAATTGAAAAGAATGGTATGCAAAACCTCATTTTTCAATGTACAGACTGCATAATCTAACCGAAATTTGTAACCGGTTAGATACTGTCAATTTTCAAAGAAAATGAATTTCTGAAATTGGCTAAGTGTCCATACCATTTGTACTCAAGTTTAAGCTATAATTTCATACAAAGACCAATCTAAAACTATGTGATTGAGCACTGTTTGGTTTAGATTTGAAATGGTGAGTTAATACCTTAATATCAAATGATAATTTCAAGAGGAAATTATGCATAAATGAAATTGGATTATGACTTAGATCTTTTGAATGATATTATGTGTTGAACTTGAGGTATTCTGTTATGCTAAGACCTTGTTATTGGATTGAGTAGAGAATTCAAGAAAAGACTCTTTGAAAATAAGTGGTTTTGTATTCAAGTCTGTAATTCTACCCGGTTAGGTGATGATGTAACCGGTTAGTACCTGAAACTTAAAAATAAAAGTTAAGTTTTTGAGTAAGGATTGTTAATACCAATGATATATCCTCTCAATCCAGGTCTATGAGCATATGTTAAACTTAAATTCAAAGGTGAATTTTATGAATAAAGCCATACCTCAAGATATCATTCCGAAGTTGTGTTTTCTAAGTCATAATAATGGAATTAATGGGAACATGACCCTGTACTCTAGGAGTACCAAACTGATGTAACCTACTTGACGACACATTCTGGGAATGTGGCCATTGTCTGGGACATGGTTTCTTTGATACGTTCTGGGAACGTGATGCACACTCTAGGAGTGGTGCTTGATTATATTCCAAGTATGGTTTGTGATACGTTCCGGGAACGTATGTTAGTGTTCTGGGAACACATCGGTATAATAATAGAATTAAAGATAAAAACCAACCTTAATGATTGTGCATTCATGCATATAGAATGGAAGATGAGTTGGTAGGAACGTTTATCAAATTCTGGGAATATGAGGAGGGTACTCCGGGAGTACCAAATTTGTAACCTACTTGATGACACATTCTGGGAATGTGGCCAGTGTCTGGGACCTGGTTATATACGTTATGGGAACGTATGTTAGTGTTCTGGGAACACATTGATATGCAACCTACTTGATGACACATTCTGGGAATGTGGCCAGTGTCCGGGACCTGGTTTTTATGTGTTCTGGGAACGTATGCATTCTGGGAACGTGATGCACACTCTGGGAGTGATGCTTATTATTCCAAGTATGGTTTGCTACACGTTCTGGGAACGTGATGCACACTCTGGGAGTGATGCTTATTTATCCAAGTATGGTTTGGCATTACGTTCTGGGAACGAATGTCAGTGTTCCGGGAACACAACGGTGTATTGGATGGACGTCCAAGATGGACTTTGTTAGAGACCTCAGTTGTGGAAGGAAATCATGCATCATGCCACCTGCATTGAAAGAATTATTATGATTAACCGGGTGTGCTCATATGATTATGCATCATGATTTGCTACATGTTGACTTGTGGATGTTAGTATTATTCTCATTTGATTATGCGAATATGTATAGCTAACCCCCATGCCCTTATTAGGTGTTGATCGTGCATCTAGCTTGCACAAAAGTCAGTGAAGGGAGATGTCCGTTAGGTGCAGGCAGAATATAGAAAGTGTGGGTTGGGAACCCTTTGTGCAGATATCGAGGATCCGGCCAGATGAATGTTTGGACAGGGGACCAGTGACCAGCTCTATAACATTTCTATTTTTAATAGTATTTATATGATACACATTTTGAAAGAGGTATCATAAGATGAATTCGGTTTCAGAATAATATTTATTTGGTATCCATGGACTTGTTACTCTTGATATATTTTGGGGGCATAATATGATTACTTTACTATGTTTTCGCAAACTCTGATTTTGTTAGTCAACCTCATTATTAAGCAAGTGTTTGTGAAAAGGAATTTTTAAGGGAAGGGAAAATTCTTATTTTCAGATCTTTTTCCAACGATAACAAGTCCAAGTATTCATAAACTTATTACTTTTCTTATAAAGTAAGATGATATACAAGGAGTGTTACAACCTAGAGATAAGGGAGAGGCTTACCTTATACTAGAATGAGATTTAAAATATGTTTTATATAGTGAGAGTCACCAAGAGACTCTGAGGGCATAGTTTGAATTGGTTATAAGGCTTGGAGGCCAATTTCAGTTCATTTCTGATTTTGAGCAACTTTAATATGATGCATGCAAGCTGAAATGATGTTGTGTTAATGATTAAATGCAGTATATATGAGTTTGGTATGTCAAGTTGTGCTTTATGTGATTTTTGTGCAATTTGATATTTAATATATACATGCATGAATTTGTTGGATGTTTATGTGTTTAAACATGTTTATATTAAAGTATTAAACCTCTGTTGAGGATGAAAATAGGTTAAATTTGAGTATCAACGAAAATGGTGTTGAAAACATCAATTTTAGTGTGTTGTTTTGCAGAATTTAACCGGTTAGAAGTTCAGTGTAACCAGTTAGAACCTGACAGAAATTAAGAATGAATTTCTGATTTTTGCTAAGTTGCTTTCGCCATTTTTGGTTTGATTCTCTTAGCCTATTTTTACTATTATATAAAGAAAACCTTGTTTTTTAACTAACAAAACTTAAAAACAGTTAGTAAAATGTACATAATTTGGCTATGCCCAAAATACCCTTCTCATAATTTCACCCATAACTGTCTTGCATGATGAAAAGAAACTGTCGTGGAGTTACTAATTTGCCATACACTTAAAGAATAGGGAACACTTCGGCGGCAAGACTAATAATTCATTCAGAGCAAAACTAGCAAGACAAAATTGACCAAATGGAGATAAAATTTTGTTCTTCCTTTTTCTTAATATTTTTCTTTGTATCCTTTACAAGAATCCAACAAGTGTGCTCAGCATGTTGTGATAATTTACAAGACACTTGCCCTCAGGATCTCCAACCATATTCCTCAATGGTGTCCAATGTAAGAAACCATCTAACACAACTGCTCAAGATTTCAAGACCACTGAATTAAGGAAAGCCGGTCCTAGAGATGCTTTTGGTTCATCAATGAACATTGTTACTGCATCAAAATTTCCTGGCCTAAACACTTTTGGCCTTTCCATTGATAGAATTGATAATCTCTTCTCTTCTCATCACTACTCTTATATTCTCTCCAAATCTATTTTTTCTTTCCTAGGCCTCACTCACGAATCAAGTTTACAGTAATTAAAAGATAGAGCAATTTATATTAACAGAAGTTATTTTTTGGCTAATTAAAAAAAAACATGTTTGGAGGTGTGATACACTACCTTTATTTTTTTTATTTGTTTTCTTATGTTTCTATGTCAATTTTTTTATCAGGTTCTATACTTCTATGCACTTACCTTTAAAATTGAAATTGTAACCGTGTGTTATGCTTTTTTGTTTTCTCAGGAAAAAATTATGGTTCAAACCATCTTTTTACAGTAAAAATATAGAAATACCCACTGTAGTACAAACCCAAACAACAAAATATGCGGAGAAGGTATATATGCCACAATCTTTCTACTGTAATTATGTATGTCTGGTCAGAGTATTTGCTTTTGTTTTGAGAAACTAATTTATATATTCTTAATTTGCTATTTGTTAATGTCTTTGGTGTCGATGATTAGGAAAAAGATATTCCAAAGAGGTGAAAAGCACTCAAAACCACAAAGATTCTACATGCTTAAAGTTGTAAAGAGGTATTCACTAAAGCTTTTTCTTTTTTACTTAAAAATAATTTGGTCTCACCAAAATATATTTAAAATATAATTTTAAACACAAAGAAATTAGCTGCCCCTATATGTTCTCTCATTTAGCACATTATTTTTATTTGAATGAATGAATTACCACATTATTTGTATTGAAAACAAAATATACCTTTCCTTCTTCTGCATCTGACATGTCAACGTCATCCCCCGTCATCCCCTCTTTGACACCGCTTGAATGGAATTTATTCTACTCAACAAAGAAAAGCTTTCAACTTTCTTCTCTATTTTCAATTTTGTGATAACAGGTTAGGAACATAGAAGATTAACGTGAAAGATTAGGAAGGGAGGCAAACCCATATCGCAGAATAAGTGGAAGATCATCCCGGGTTCGATAGTGGTGGTGGCTGTGGCTGGCGACGGTCGTGGTCATGGGTGTTGGTCCATGCGGATTTGACAATGGTGGTCGACGACGATCATGGGCGTTGGTGCGTTGGTGGCTACGAATCTCTGATGAGGTTGATTTTTTTTATAGGAGTGTAACCAGCATATGTTTTCTATTTAATTGATCATTTCTTCACATGTTTCTATATCTTTTACATTTATCATTCCATCATTATCAATTTAACCAATTAATTTTGTGAAATAATAGAAAGAGAAGAGAGAAAAGGGAAGAAAAGTATATTGTATATTCTAATATGTGTTTACAATAGTAAAAGGAATGTATATACAAAAGGGAAAAAGACTAAAATAGCCCTAACTTATGACATTAAATATATATTGTAACATCCCCCTCAAACTCAAGTAGGTAGGGAAGAAACCAACTTGAGTTTGGAAACTAATGTATGAAAACGACCAGGGTGATGAGCTTTAGTAAGCAAGTCAGTCGGCTGGTCAATAGTTCTAATAGGGATGAGATGAAGGGTGCCACGAACAACTTGTTGCCGAGTGATGTGACAATCAATTTCAATGTGCTTGGTGCGCTCATGAAAGACATCGTTATGAGCAATCTGAGTAGCACTATGGTTGTCACAATAAAGAGTAGTAGGAGATTGTTGAGGGAATCCGAGATCACCTAAGAGCCAACGAATCCAGACAATCTCAGATGTGGTATCAGCCATAGCGCGATATTCTGCTTCAGTACTAGAATGAGCAACAAGTTGTTTCTTGTTGCGCCAAGAAATGAGTGAATCGCCCAGAAAGAAACAAAAACCAGTAATGGAACAATGATCAGTGGGATCACCACCCCAATCAGCATCAGAGTAAGCACAAAGGATCAAGGGAGAATCAGCTGAGTAATGGAGACCATGGAAGAGAGTGCCTTTAATGTATCGGATGATACGAAGAACAACAGCAAAATGGGTGGTCCGAGGAGCAAACATGAACTGACTAACCAAATGGACAGCATAGGCAATGTTTGGTCGAGTGACAGTGAGATAAATCAAACTCCCAACTAACTGACGATAAAGGGTGGGATCTTGAAGAAGAGTACCATCAAGGGGAGTGAAGCGAACACGAGTTTCGAGAGGGGTGGATTTGTAACACCCTATATAATAATTAACCTTAATTACCTGATGATTAGGATTTAAAATTTCTTTTTCATTAATTCAAAAACATAAGAGTTATAAGCGGAAGACTTTAATACATTAAAATCAAAAGCATAAATTAATTACATCCAGTTCGGTCATTCAAAATACGAATCAGTGTTTTAGCTCGGCCCAACTGGCCGAGACCCAATACAAAACAATATTTTAGCTCGGCCCAAATGGCCGAGACCCATCCACCTATCTGACTCTAAATATCTTACTCTCCCTGTGAGGGAGAGTGATCCTGCTCAGCCGGGGACTGCGTCTGCTCGGGCTCAGTACCTAAAAAATGGTAAGGAGGTGAGCATTACACAGAACTTAAATAAGCAGTTTCTAAAATGCCATACCGAACTACCAAGCCAAACACAAGTAGTCAATTAACAAATAGTAATAAGTAATCAAACCACATGTATACATCATCATGTAATATTATTTAGCTCGGCTCACATCCTACCAATTCCCCTTATCCTCTTTCCATAAATCATACACTCGGCGTCTCGACCACTATCCTCTTACCTCGGTAAACCATCTCTCTACCTCAGACTCATTACTCATTATTCCATTTTCACATAGTTTACAATCTTTTACTCTTCTCGGATGCATACACCCAGTGCATGTCTTACACCATTTAAGGTCGGATATCAGAGTGTCATCCATAACTGCGAGTACCCAGTACCCGTCTTACAGCTGCACATACCCGGTATGCATCTGACGTGATCAATGCACGCACCCAGTACGCGTCTTCTATGACCAGGAGCACTACCGCCGATCATTCTATGGAGTTAAGGAGAGTCCATAATTGCGAGCATCCAGTACTCGTCTTACAGCGGCGCATCTCGGCGACTTACGCGATCAATGCACGCACCCAGTACGCGTTTGTTATGACCAGGACCACATCCCACCGATTCCGTGCTCGGAACCTTGTGTGAATCATAACTGCGAGCACCCAGTACTCGTCTTACAGCTGCGCATACCCAGTATGCGTCTGACGCGATCAATGCACGCACCCGGTACGCGTCTGCTATGACCCGATCACACAACCATTTCTCTTTAATTCCTCTTATCCTGTTAACCATCTTTTAGCTCGGCCTCTCTCGGCTCAGCATCTCTTTTAATTCCTCTTAGTCTTATTAATCATCTCTTTTAGTTCGGCCCATCTCGGCTCAACCCTTTAAATTATTCATCTTTACATTAATCTCATTATTCTCTTAGCTCGGCCTCTCTCGGCTCAACCTCCTAATCTTTCTAACCATCTATTCAGCTTGGCCTCTCTCGGCTCACCCCTTTAACCACTTCCTTATTCCATTATCTTTTCTCATTATCTGACTTATTACTCTATCTCTCCTACTCTCCATATGTACCATTTCCTCATACCCATTCTCAACCTCACTCCGCTCGGTCCAGCTCGGCCACAGATATAAATAACAAATATCAAAGCTCATAAACATTTATACACGAAGTTCATAAACACTTATACAACAACAATAATAAGAATAACATCATTCAACAAATCCATCATGTAAATACCAACATATAGCGTAAAACAGCATTCCTCCCTACTTCAAACTCATGTTTCTAATTCATTTATTAGTTCCCTTTTTACCCTTTTTACCATTTCCTTTCTAACATTAACCTAGATCCATTCCCTAATCTAACACCCACTCTTAGTACCCTTTATGAACACCCTAGAAACCCAAACTCAAGTAGAGGTAACACTCACTCCTTACCTCAAACCGTGAGAGATAAGAGTTGAGAGTTTGAGAATGGCTTCCCTTGACCTTGACCTTATAAGCTTAGCACCCTTGAATCCTTTCCTCCAAGCTGCCACGAGCTCCACCAGGCTGCACACAAGCTCCACCAGCCACACACGAACTCCACCGCGGTCTAGGGGCGTCCGGGACGAAAGAGAAGACGACGGAAGGAGGGTTCTCCGGTTGGGGAAAAGAGGGAAGAAGAAAGTGGGTTGGGGTTTTGCTGGAACTTTGAGAGAAAGAGAGAGAAACGTGGGGGAGAAAAAGAGTGAAAGTGAGAAGTGTTATGTTGTGTATGTTGACTCTCTTTTATTCATTTAGGGGAAATATTTGTGTGGCTCTCATTGGAGGCTTTTTGGGGAAGCTAGAATGTGTGGACAGGATTCATTGGCTTCCAAAGGAAGCCATGAATAGTACATTGAAAGGGACATAAAGCAATAATAGCGACATAAAGTGAATGACAATGACATAAAGTGAAGGATAGTACCGTACGGACGGTACGAAAACCAAAGGGTTAACAGCTCCACATGAGCTGGCACGGAGGAGCTAGGGCGTGCCGGCTCGGGTACGTCGGCTAGGATACGTCGGCTCGGTTTGTAGGAACAGCAGTAGTCCGAGCTTCCTTCTCGGATGATACTGTGAGGTGCGCTGAGGTCGGCTAATCTGGACTGGACAACAGGTTCCGCGTTTGGTTCCCATCCAGCTCGGTTCATATGCACACAATCAATCTAGCTCGGCCGGGATCGGATCGAGGTCATATACTTACATCCTTGGTCGGCCTATGCTCATACTACCCTTCTAACATTGTACAATTTCTAAGGCCTAATACTATCCTTAAATAAATATTTATATACTAAAATTATATTATTTAATATTAATTTTCAGGATGTTACATTCCTCTCCCACTTACAGGAATTTCGTCCTCGAAATTTAGTCGGCATTGAACAATTGCGGATATGACTGCTTCATCTTCTCCTCGAGTTCCCAAGTAGCTTCCTCCACATCATGCCGATTCCAGACGACCTTGACCAAAGAAATTTCCTTCCCTCTGAGCCGTCTGACTTGTTTGTCCTCAACTAGGACTAGAAGAACCTCAAAAGTCAGGTTGTCTTTTAGTGGCAGCTCGTCCACTGCTATCACATGCGAGGGATCGTGAATGTACCTCCTAAGTTGCGAGACATGAAACACATCATGGAGCTTAGACAAGTGCGGAGGTAGAGCAATTCTGTAAGCTACTGGTCCGACCTTCTCCGATATCTGGTACGGTCCGACAAACCTAGGGGTCAACTTCTTCGATTTGATAGCTCGACCAATACCCGTTACAGGGGATACCCGAATGAATACATGATCTCCCTCGATGAAGTTCAAGGGTTTCCTTCTCTTGTCGGCATAGCTCTTCTGTCGGTCTTGGGCCGCTTTCATCTTCCCTTGTATCATTCGGATCTTCTCGGTTGTCTCATGAACAATGTCGGGACCAATCAACAAGTTTTCTCCTATCTGGAACCAGCATAGCGGCGTCCGACATTTCCGACCATACAATGCTTCGAAGGGAGCCATTCCAATACTTGAATGGAAACTGTTGTGGTAGGTGAATTCGACCAATGGCAATAGTGTTTCCCAACTTTCCGACTGTTCAAGCACACATGTCCTCAGCAAGTCCTCAAGAGTCTGAATGGTGCGCTCGGATTGTCTATCGGTTTGGGGATGATACGCTGTGATAAATCTCAACTTTGTACCCATGGCTTGCTGTAAGCTCTGCCAAAACCGAGATAGAAAGCGGGGATCACGGTCCGACACGATACTGCTCGGAACACCATGGAGTCTGACAATATCCTTTATGTACAATTGCGTCAGCTTCTCCAAGCTGTACTTCATGCTGATCGGCAAGAAATGAGCACACTTTGTAAGTCGGTCCACCACAACCCAAATGGCTTCCTGCCCTGATCTCGTCCTTGGTAGACTTGATACAAAATCCATCGAAATGCTGTCCCACTTCCATTGAGGATCTCCAAGGATTTGAGTAATCCTCCTGGTTTCTGATGCTCGATCTTGGCTTTCTGACATGTCAAACATCGAGACACATAACCGACCACATCGGTCTTCAACTTCGGCCACCAAAACAACCTCTTCAGATCCTGGTACATCTTTCTGGCACCTGGATGAAGACTCATCTTCGTCTTGTGGGCTTCTTCCATCAACTCTCTTCGGACTTCAAAGTCCATCGGAATGCAAACTCGGCCACGAAATCGTACGAGACCATCGGGTCCTTTAGCGAAGTCGGGTTCATCCTTGTCTCCTGCTCTTTCTAGTAGCTTCTGGAGTTCTAGGTCGGCAGCCTGTCTTTCCTTAATGAAACCCACAAACTCATTGGTTACTTGCAGCATTTCCAGTACCACACTGTTTTCCTTCTTCTGTATGCCGAGGTTGAGATCACTGAACTCCTGCATCAACTGCATCTCTCGGACCATCATGTTGCTCAAATGAAGACTCTTTCTGCTCAGGGCGTCGGCCACCACATTGGCTTTTCCAGGATGATAGTGCAGGTTGAAATCGTAATCTTTCAAGAACTCCACCCATCTGCGCTGCCTCATGTTCAGTTCCTTCTGGTCGAACAGGTAGCCGAGATTCTTGTGGTCGCTGAATACTTCAAAGTTCGTGCCATACAGGTAGTGTCTCCAAATCTTAAGGGCGAACACCACTGCTGCCAATTCGAGATCATGCGTGGGGTAGTTCTGCTCGTGTTGCCGAAGTTACCGAGAGGCATAAGCCACCACTTTTCCTTGTTGCATTAACACACAGCCGAGACCCTACTTCGAGGCGTCACAAAATACGTCAAAGTTCTTGGTCGGATCGGGCAAAATCAACACGGGCGAACTCGTCAACCTTTTCTTTAGCTCTTGAAAGCTCTGCTCGCACACCTCGGACCATTGGTAGGGTGCATCCTTCCTGGTTAACGAAGTCAACAGTAGAGCCAGTTTAGAGAATCCTTCAATGAATCTCCTGTAGTACCCTGCAAGACCGAGGAAACTCCTGATCTCAGTTATCGAGTTCGGTCTCTCCCACTTAAGTACCGCTTCCACCTTGGAGGGATCAACTGCTACACCTTGCTCAGATATCACATGTCCGAGGAAATGAACCTCGTTGAGCCAAAAGCTGCACTTAGAGAGCTTAGCGTAGAGATTCTTATCCTTCAAAACCTGCAACACCGTTCTCAGATGCTGCTCGTGTTCGCTCGGACTCCGAGAGTAGATGAGGATGTCGTCGATGAAAACTATTACAAACGAATCCAGGTAAGGTCGGAAGATCCTATTCATATAATCCATGAAGATGGGAGGAGCGTTGGTAAGTCCGAAGGGCATAACCACATACTCAAAATGCCCATACCTCGTCCTGAAGGCTGTCTTCGGAATGTCTTCTTCTCGGACTCGGATCTGGTGGTATCCAGATTGGAGGTCTATCTTTGAGAACACCGACGCTCCCTTGAGTTGGTCCAATAAGTCGTCAATCCGAGGGAGGGGATATTTGTTCTTCACCGTTACCGCGTTGAGCTTCCGATAATCAATGCACATTCTGAGGCTACCATCTTTCTTTTTAACAAATAAAATCGGAGCTCCCCAAGGTGAGACGCTTGGTCGGATTAGCTTTTTGGCCAAAAGTTCTTCCAGCTGCTTCTTAAGCTCTTCTAGCTCGGGAGGTGCCATTCGGTACGGAGCAATTGAGATCGGGCCAGTTCCCGGAAGAAGGTCTATACTGAACTCTACTTCCCTGCTCGGCGGTAAGCCAGACATTTCGTCCGAGAAAACCTCTGGAAATTCTCCGACCCCAGGAATTTGGTCTAAGATTGGTTCCTCTGTTGTCTCTAACTTCGCAACAGAAGGGCCACTAAAGATTACGGTCTTTTCTCGGCAATCAAGCAGGACATGGTGTTGAGACATCCAGTCCATGCCGAGGATAATATCTAGCTTGGTTAAGGGTAGACAAATCAAATTGACTTTAAATTCTCTGCCTAATACTTGGATAGGACACTCTAGACACATTTTAGAAGTGATTACAGAAGAATTGGTTGGGGTAGAAATGGATAGTTTGTAAGGCATTTCTACTGGGGATAGTTTTAGTCTGTTCATACAGTCAAGGGAAATGAAAGAATGTGTGGCTCCACAATCAAATAACACAGCACATGTAATGTTGTCTACTTGACAAGTACCTCGGATCAGCTCGTCAGCATCAGTCACCTCTTCACCATCCATGGTATAAACTTTGCCCCTCTGCATTGGTCGGTTAACACCGGTCTGTTGAGCCTTGGTCACATTGACCTCTTCCTTCACAATATTCTCGGTACACCGAGCTGCGAAATGACCAGGCTTGCCACATCGGAAATAGGATCCTCTTGCTCTGGTCGGATCCAGACTCCAGCATTCTCCCCTGTGCTGCCTCCCGCAGTGTTGACATATCGGATAGGGGCCAGGAACAACCACCATCTGACCACCGCTCCTCGGAGCTGTTGACATTCTGGAGTTCGGATTCACATAGGGAGCAGATCTTTGGACAACTCCTCTTCCTCTGATCGGACGCACTCCTTTCTGTGTCGACCTGCTCCTCTTTCCATCAGCTTTCCTTTTGAGCCCTTTCTCATAAGTGCTAGCCATGTTTACCAATTGCGAGAGATTGGCCACGTTCTGATATTCGAATGCGAGCCGAATATCGTCACGGAGACCCGATTCAAACTTGATGCACTTGGTACGCTCATCAGCATCTCGGTAGCTTCAAGGAAGTAATCGATTACTTTAAGTCAGATCTGATTAAAAACACGTTTTTCCTTCATTTTCCTCATTTCACTCTCTCTCCTCCCTCACGACTTCTCTCTCTTCTCTCTCTAAACCTCCATGGTTTCTTCCTCTCTTTCCATGGCAAATCACCATAAAAACACCACAAATCACCAAATTGAAACCGTGAATCATCCCCAAATCTCATCCTAATGATTTCCCCTCTCTCAAATTATGTGTTTTCTCCCTCTTTATCATGAAACCCAAATCACCCCAAAACCCTAGGTTGGGTAATCAACCACACAGAGTCTTCTAATCATGCAAAGGAGTTTAGAAAGGGTACAAGGGCAAGGAGTAAGAGCCATAGGAGCATGGATTGGAGCTTGGCATGGAGCTTCATCAAAAACCCCGATTTCCTCTTTCTCTCTCTTCTAGGTAAGGGGGTTACTTTGGTTCTAATTAGGGAAGGGATTTAATGATAGTAATAGGGTTATACCTAGATGTATTTTGATATGTGTATAGGTGATTTGTATGCTTTGTATGTTGTGGGTGAAATATATGTTATGAACTTAGGGTTTGATGTTAGTAAGTGATTGTTTTAATTGATATTGAATGAAATGAATGAATAAATGTTATTGTCATGATTATTGATATTGTTATGATTGTTATTGGACATAAGGAATGAGTAACTGTTATGGTTAATGAAATTAATATTGTTAAAATTGAAGGGTAAATGTAAAATTGATGATGTTGGTACTTGAATGGTTATGAATTGGAATGATTGAATGTTAGTAGTCATTTAAAGATAGTATATATATATATATAAATGGTAATTATTATATATTGTTATGGCCTATTGCTCTAAGTTAGAGAGCCCAACCAAATTGGTATAATGGTAAAGAGGATTGACTATTGTAAACACCATAAAATGAACTAGAAACACGTGCATTCAAGGAGTAAGGTGGACCTTAGGTGTAACGGGGAAAACTTACGTTTCTATTCATGAAGGCAAAAGTAACTAGATTGTGCCACTAAAACAATCGCTGAGAATTGTTATGGAAAACTTTGATCTTCCAAAGGGCTGGGTTCGCAACCTGTGTCGGGGATTGGTTTTCTGTACTTCTGCTTCTCTTTCTTCTTTTGGAAAATGTCGTACGCCGATTAGACGCAAAAGAAATTGAGGTTCCAGATCCAGCCTGTTCGGGAAATAGGAACACCTCCGTGGAAAGGAGACGACTCAGTGGAAAGATCTCTGGGGCAGTAGACGAGGACGACCTTACTGGCGGACCGTGAGCGGGATCCATCAAGATGCAGAGCTAGACTAAGGATGTTAGAGTGTATGACTAGAAGCTAGGTCTCCCCTCAGAGCATGGCGCTCCAATGTAAGTCCTTATTTACCTAGCTCTATACTCCTGTACCCCGACTAAAGTTTTAATTAAAACACAGATGTTTGAAACCAAGTAAATTGGGCCACGTGTTAATTAATGTTTTGAAAACGGGTTCCAAAGTGCGATGTCTTGTGACATCCCGGTTTGGAACTTGAAAGGGGTTTGCACAATATGAGGACATGAGTTTAAATGCAACGTCGTTTTGAAAACCTAAATGTTCTCATCTTGTGTAACACTTACAAAAAAAAATGGCCCTAATTTTCACGGTATTTACTTTAAGTTTTCAAGTTGCCGAATCGGGGTGTTACAGAATGGTATCAGAGCTATGTTGAACTAAGTAACCTTACACATGGACTTGCATACTCTACTGTATGTCTTTGTGTGTGAGTTAGTATTAGGATTGTGATAGACGAGAGTAGGAACGTTAAGAGTGCGTGAATGTTCTCATGGAGCATGTTAGATTCGTCCACAGCAAGACTTGAAGCAGAGATCAGTGACGCTATGAGCCGTTGATGCGTGATTCGAATCTTATTTTGTGGACCCTTCTTTGATGTGAACCTCTTTGTTGATGATAACCTCTAAGTTATTTGAGACCTTGTCTTGTGACGGGAACTCTCTTTTGTTGCTGAAGCCCTTGTGTAAATCCTATGCATTGCCAAATTGCTTTGGCATGGCATTTGAAAGAACCTTTTTCTGAAACTCCTGACCATGATTTTTGATGAAACTTTAATTTTGATGAACCTGAAATTCCTTTAGACCAGACATTTGTTCCTTCCTGAAGTCTTAATAAAAGAGTTTTGAACCCTGACCTTTGTATCCAGTCGAGTAGATATTCCTAAACCGGGGAGTAAGTGATGGAGTGTAGATTGGGTAGAGGATGTAAGGATTAAGGAGAAGGAAGATGAGTTAGTAGGAATGAAGGAAGTATGAGTCCTAGATGAGTGGTGAGTCATGAAAAGTGGTTAAGACTAAGAATTTTGATGACGAATTAATCAACATGATGGTTTAGATGGTGATAAGATGAGGAGGAAATTAAGGTGATGTTCAAGATTTAGAGTCGTAAGTGTCTGGATTTGGGTCGTAAAATGGATAGATATAGGTGGATAAGTGATGATATGGTAGAGTCGAAGTGATAAGGTGATGAAAATGGTGGTTAGAATCTAAGCGATTGAATCAAGATTAAGTGAAAGTTGGGATTTGAGGAATTTGATGGTTTAGAATAGGGGAGAAACTGTGGAAAATAGAAAAAGGTTTAGAGTATCTAAGTATTGCCATTGAGCGTTAGAGATAAGGAGTGAGATAATACATGTTTCTTGAGGTTTAGTGGTGGATTAGAGTGAAGGGAAGATTTAATGGTAACTCTAGGAGTTTGATTAAGAAAAGTATGTGGTGAGAAGCACGACAATTAGAGGATAGAACGAAGTTAGGTGCTGGGAAATTTTGTAGGAATTGATCAAAGAGTGGTGAAGGATAGGAGTATTTAGGGGCTAAGTTTGTAATTCTGAAAGTGGTCTTTAGAGATACGTGTCATCTAAGTTGGGGAGTAGTTGAAGATGTGAAGTTTTGAGGAATAAACCATCTAGGCTTGAATTGATGATAAGAGTTTAGCCCTGAGTGTGATGGCGTCTTGACCCCAATTGTCCATGACCCTGTTGTCTTTGCACACTGTTTTGATGCCTTTGAACCCTCAGTCTTTTGTCACCAGTGGAACCATATTGTTTGGAACCCATCAAGTTTGTCGTCGAAAATACCCCGAGAGGTTACTTTTGCAAGTAGTCCATCTGATTTACTTCTAAGAACGACAAAAGAATAGCACGTGTTCGAAAATGCAACGATTGTTACGACTAAAGAAGGAACGAAGTTCTTCAAGAAGTTACGCGTCCACGGATTTGACAGACTCTACACGGCATTTCTCGAGGACGAGAAATCTTCAAGTTGGGGAGAATGTAACACCCCGCATTTTTCCCGTACGTGCGTGAACGAAATTTGTTAAAATAAACCCCGGAATTCGGTCTTATAAGGAATTTTCAGAAAGTAGTTTATGGATTTTTATAAACAAAACATTTTGTAAATGAAAAGTGAATGATTTTGTAGCAATAAAAATACTTTGCTAAATGGTGATTTTAAGAAAAGATGATTTTTGAAAAAGATTTTCTTTTTGGGAGTGTTATCTTTGGAAATTTGTATCTTTTGAACCGTAATTCGGATTTTTACAAATTTTATATCAAATCGATCATGGCGAAACCTAGATTTTGAAAATATAATTTTTGGAATTTTCTGGGTTGTTTTATAAAAAGTTATTTTCAGAACTGTAAAACACGAATTTTGAGTTGTATCTTGAAGAAAATGAATTTAATAATTTGGCTTGGGATTTTTACGTGATGAGTGTTTGATTTAATATGTGTGTTCTGTGTGTTACGTGAAATTAATTGTGTGAATGAGAGGTGTGACTTAATTACATCATTATGTGAAATGGTGATTTTAAGTAAATAAAAACATAAGATGAGCATGTGTGTATGTGTGATGCGGTTTGTATGTATATATGTGCATATGTGATGTGTATTTGATATGTGGTGCATGGAAATGAATAAGAAAATATGATTAAAGAAATGCTTGCATGAGTTAGAAATGATAATGGAAAATAAAATGTGGAATATGTGCATAGGTGTGTGTGTGTGTGTGCGCTACGGTATAGGTGTGTGTGTATGAAGGTGCCACCATTAGTGTATGCATGTAAGTGAGTGTGTGTGTGTGCTATATGTGTTACACGTGTGTGTGTGTAGTATGCATAAGCTAGGACTAAAATTCTAGAAGCTTAAAGGATAAGAAAGAGGAAACCAAGTGGAAACTAAGTTAGCTATCAAAGCAAACTAGAACCTAACCAAATGACAAATCCTAACCAAAAGCCAACTACTAGTTAGACCTAAGATGACTCCTAAAAGCCTAGTCTATTCCATTTGGTCCCCTTGACTTTACAAACCTCATCCATGCAAAATTGAGAGGACTAAATCGCCCCTCTTGGTTGCACATGACCGAATTTCCTCTCAAGGCCAAAGAAGGAAATTCCGAGTTGCCTTTATATAGAATTGGCCATAGTTCATTTACCCAATTCACTTCCCATTTCTTCACACTAACACAAACACATCTCTAAGGGGCTCATCAACCTCTTAGAGAAAGAAAAGAAATAGAGAGGAAGAGAGGGGTAGTTGGCCGTGAGACTTGAAGAGAAAAAGGAAGGAATTCAAGCCCAAAACCTAGGAGCTTTCTTTGAAGATCAAGAGCCTTAGGAGCTAGAAGACCAACCATTCATGGTAGGAACCAAATATCAAGGAGGAATTTGTAATGGTTTAGATTTTTCTTTCTAAGTTATAGATCCCTTATTTTCTTCTTTGCATGTTATTTTCATGAGTTGATCTCTTTGATCTTGAATTTTATGGACTAAGCATGATTTGTAATATGATTAACTTGTGCTTGATGATCGGTTAAGGTTCCTCTTTACTAGATCTAAAATTTTTAAGTGAGTCTCAAGAATCTAAAGACAACCTAAAATTTTTGTGATAACTAGAATAGATCTCCTTGTATGTTTACTTTTTCTCTTCTAAACCGTGAACTTGTATGACTTTAAATAGCTTGCATGTTACTTTTTGTAGTAATCTTGAGTATTTGAAAAGCTTTGATCTTTAATTTATACATCTTCTTCTTCACGGTTTTATGTAAGATTTGTGTTTAAGCCCATGAAATTGCTTTGATTTTCTTGCATATCTTGACTCATGATAGATCTAAGTGTATTTCTATGTTTGTTGATAAATAATTTTATGATAACCTAGTTTGTAAAAATATTTAAGTTTTTGGTTACTTTCATGGTGATCTTAGTTGATCTAAGTATGTATATGAAAATATCTTTGTTGATTTTTGATTTGCATGTTATTTTAAAACAAAAGATCATGCTCTTCTTTTATGTGTGCCACGGGTTCAAAGAAATTAAAGAAGTAAGACTTAAAAGGATTTTGAGTTTAAGCATACTTCAATTAAGTATTTGATGATGTGCTCTGACTTTTGTGATCCATGCATGTTGAAAAATGTATGAAAACCTTGTTTCCTTGCATCATTAGATTCGGCCATCCTAGGAGAAGTAGGTATCTAGGTTTTGTTCCTTATTTAGAGTACATGCATAATGAGACTAATTAAATATAAGAGTTTTTGAAAGTGTTTGCATGCCATGATTAAGCTTTGAGAGAAAAAGTATGTGAATCTTTGGAATGCTTTGTGGTTTAACTAATTGTCTTGATTTGAGTTTTGAAAAGAAATTTAAAATTTATAATCTCCCTATTGTATGCTCACGGTTTCTAGATTAAGATAAGGAAAATGATTTCATGAATTTATATGCTCCTTGTGCATTAAATCTTTGCAAAACCATGTATGCATGATTCGGCTTTGGCTGAGATAATTAAGAGACTAATTTGAATCATTTTCTTAAATCTAATCTAGTTAATCTATTTAGATTAGAATTTAATTAATTGGTTTTGAATGATTGAGGTGTGGTTTGCCTTATGTGGGTTGTGTGTGTTTAGAAAATTGTGTATGCTGCTGATTGTATTGAATTGACTTTGTGAACTGTATTTGTAAAAATGATATGTTTGAATTCTAAATAAATTGAAAATGCTTTATTTGAAAATGTGATTTAAAATAACTCCAATTGATTTGGACAATTTGTCTCTTTTGATTTTGTGACTTAGAAGATTTTCAAAGTACGGTTTTGAAATCTTATTTTCTTTGATTTTCAGTGTTTTGTTTTTGAAAGTATGAAAACACTGATTCTTATAATCAAAGTACTTTTAAACTCAGAGAAATGAATTGGTTTAATAAAAAGGTTATTTTAATTGTTTTCCTGAAAACCTTTTTACCATACGTCTAAATTGGATTTGGAAAGCTTTTTGGGCGTTAACAATGTGTTTCAAGAAAAGAATTGTTTTAACAAGTTTTCAAAATGAAAATTTATAATCCTCGCAAACCGTTCTAACGCACGGGAAAAATGTCTAGTTCGGGTGTCGGACGCGAAGGGAACGATGCAAAGCTCGCAACGGGAAGTCTTAAAAAGCTGTCGGATGTGTCGTCATCCAGGTGAGAGAGAAGCTCCCCTTAAGACGCCGTGGTATTAGGCAACATATTAAGGCGTCCATTCATCTCAAAGGTTGGACCCGGTCTCGTTAAGGCGAGGAAGAGGGATAGCAAGTGTTTGTTTGTTTGTCGGTTGTTAAGTGTGGGCTATCCCTACAAATCGCTTAGACCGAAGTGTTGTCTATAGTTAATATGTTTGTTGAATGATATGATATTTACTATGCATGAGCTGTTGGTTAGTTTAGTATGTGATGTAATTAAGTTGTTAAAAGATGTTTGATTTTACCATGAGACCTGAAATAATAATGAGGAAATGAGATTGAAAGAGAAAAGAGGTGTGAATAAGAGATATGAGAAAGAATTGAGAACGAAATAAATGGTGCAATAAGACTAAAGAAAAGGTTATGAGAACGAATGATAAAGAGTTGAGATTGAAAAGAGAATGTGATTATGGATGTGAGAAGCGGTGGAGTAAAGATGTGATCCCTCATCCATATTTTTGGGAAGAAGCTTAATGTTGAGTTGAGCTTGCTCCTCCATTAACACTCACCCAAAAATATGATTTTTGAAAACAGTTTTTGAAAAGAAACTTTTGAAAAGAATTTGATAAAGTCATCTTTAAGGTTTTGCGAAAAGAGTTTTTGAGAAAGAAGAGGGAATGAGTTTTGAGGAAGTTGGAAAGAATTATGCTGAGCATGAGCTGACGAGAATGTTGATAAGATTGATGTATGGCTTGAGGCCATTGTGATTTTAGGGGGAACGGATTTACGTTTAGTGGTCGGGCTTCGTTGTAGGGATGCACCAAGGACGAGCCGACTGTTAGGATTCAGCCGTTAATTAAAACGTTAAAACTATAAAAGATTTAAAAGGCATTTACAATTGCGGTGAGGTATGAGTGTCGATCCGAAGTAGTGGAGAGGAAGGAACGATAAGTATCTGCGGATACTTAGGACGAGATTGCATGAGGGGAGGACTATGACGGTGAAACGTCAAGAAGTCTAGAGTATATTTCTAGGCGGAACGAATCCCACATGTGGTGCACTAACGTGGTGGGGACTGGGTCTAATACCGTGGTAAGTTCCGCATCGCGAACTAGAAATTATACTGTCGCCCCCTTGATTGCAAATAGAGAATAGTGAGAGGGACTGGAACGGGGCATTTGTGTTTGCCGCCGAGGGCGTGCATTGATTAAATGATATGATTATGATTTGAAGCAACGCCTCCTGGTCTGGGACCATTTATGTGTTGGACAGCTGTTGTGCCCGCGTGGTAAAGGTCCTGTACTCCTGTTTGCTTCCTACTAGGTTGGGTGGATGACCGAGGAGATGTAGACGTGTGTGACTCCTTCAATGATGATGTTCCCCCATCATTGGAGTGAACCGATACGCTAAAAATTAAAAGAACAAAGATGTTTCAAAGAAATGTATAATAAAATTTCAAGTATTGGAAATGATTTGTAAGGCATGTATAAGAAAGGATTTTCGGAATGCGTGATGAGTTCGGAAATAGTATGATGAAAGAAAGAAGGGATATGGGTGGTGAAGTGTATGAGAAAGATTGTAAGAAAGTGATTATGAAAGCTCAGTATACGTTTGTGATTAAGAAACAATGTTGTTATTGTTTGTGTGATGTATATTGTCTTTCCTTAGTATTTGCCTATTGTAATTCCACATAGTCAACATAACTGTTTGGGTAGCTTACTCTCTCCTCTTCTTCTGTACTTCTGCTTCTCTTTCTTCTTTTGGAAAATGTCGTACGCCAATTAGACGCAAAAGAAATTGAGGTTCCAGATCCAGCCTGTTCGGGAAATAGGAACACCTCCGTGGAAAGGGAGACGACTCGGTGGAAAGATCTCTGGGGCAGTAGACGAGGACGACCTTACTGGCGGACCGTGAGCGGGATCCATCAAGATGCAGAGCTAGACTAAGGATGTTAGAGTGTATGACTAGAAGCTAGGTTTCCCCCTCAGAGCATGGCGCTCCAATGTAAGTCCTTAGTTACCTAGCTCTATACTCCTGTACCCCGACTAAAGTTTTAATTAAAACACAGATGTTTGAAACCAAGTAAACTGGGCCACGTGTTAATTAATGTTTTGAAAACGGGTTCCAAAGTGCGATGTCTTGTGACATCCCGGTTTGGAACTTGAAAGGGGTTTGCACAATATGAGAACATGAGTTTAAATGCAACGTTGTTTTGAAAACCTAAATGTTCTCATCTTGTGTAACACTTACAAAAAAAATGGCCCTAATTTTCACGGTATTTACATTAAGTTTTCAAGTTGCCGAATCGGGGTGTTACAGAATGGTATCAAAGCTATGTTGAACTAAGTAACCTTACACATGGACTTGCATACTCTACTGTATGTCTTTGTGTGTGAGTTAGTATTAGGATTGTGATAGACGAGAGTAGGAACGTTAAGAGTGCGTGAATGTTCTCATGGAGCATGTTAGATTCGTCCACAGCAAGACTTGAAGCAGAGATCAGTGACGCTATGAGCCATTGATGGGTGATTCGAATCTTCTTTTGTGGACCCTTCTTTGATGTGAACCTCTTTGTTGATGATAACCTCTAAGTTATTTGGGACCTTGTCTTGTGACGGGAACTCTCTTTTGTTGCTGAAGCCCTTGTGTAAATCCTATGCATTTCCAAATTGCTTTGGCATGGCATTTGAAAGAACCTTTTTCTGAAACTCCTGACCATGATTTTTGATGAAACTTTAATTTTGATGAACCTGAAATTCCTTTAGACCAGACATTTGTTCCTTCCTGAAGTCTTAATAAAAGAGTTTTGAACCCTGACCTTTGTATCCAATCGAGTAGATATTCCTAAACCGGGGAGTAAGTGATGGAGTGTAGATTGGGTAGAGGATGTAAGGATTAAGGAGAAGGAAGATGAGTTAGTAGGAATGAAGGAAGTATGAGTCCTAGATGAGTGGTGAGTCATGAAAAGTGGTTAAGACTAAGAATTTTGATGTCGAATTAATCAACATGATGGGTTAGATGGTGATAAGATGAGGAGGAAATTAAGGTGATGTTCAAGATTTAGAGTCGTAAGTGTCTGGATTTGGGTCGTAAAATGGATAGATATAGGTGGATAAGTGATGATATGGTAGAGTCGAAGTGATAAGGTGATGAAAATGGTGGTTAGAATCTTTAACCGATTGACTCAAGATTAAGTGAAAGTTGGGATTTGAGGAATTTGATGGTTTAGAATAGGGGAGAAACTGTGGAAAATAGAAAAAGGTTTAGAGTATCTAAGTATTGCCATTGAGCGTTAGAGATAAGGAGTGAGATAATACATGTTTCTTGAGGTTTAGTGGTGGATTAGAGTGAAGGGAAGATTTAATGGTAACTCTAGGAGTTTGATTAAGAAAAGTATGTGGTGAGAAGAACGACAATTAGAGGATAGAACGAAATTAGGTGCTGGAAAATTTTGTAGGAATTGATCAAAGAGTGGTGAAAGATAGGAGTATTTAGGGGCTAAGTTTGTAATTCTGAAAGTGGTCTTTAGAGATACGTGTCATCTAAGTTGGGGAGTAGTTGAAGATGTGAAGTTTTGAGGAATAAACCGTCTAGGCTTGAATTGATGATAAGAGTTTAGCCCTGAGTGTGATGGCGTCTTGACCCCAATTGTCCATGACCCTGTTGTCTTTGCACACTGTTTTGATGCCTTTGAACCCTCAGTCTTTTGTCACCAGTGGAACCATATTGTTTGGAACCCATCAAGTTTGTCGTCGAAAATACCCTGAGAGGTTACTTTTGCAAGTAATCCATCTGATTTACTTCTAAGAACGACAAAAGAATAGCACGTGTTCGAAAATGCAACGATTGTTACGACTAAAGAAGGAACGAAGTTCTTCAAAAAGTTACGCGTCCACGGATTTTGTAACACCTAAGTTTATTTACCCTTATATACCCTTAATTAAAAAATAGCAACTTGAAAATTCCTTTTTTCGACTCAAGAATTGATTAGGAAAAACTCTTAATTACTTTTCTTTCATACGAAAATCTCCCGTCAAACGGACGGAGTTTCGTTTGTTTATTGGACTTTTCCAAAAATTCCTGTTTTCCTGCAACCTGATAAACAATAATATTTTCATATAACAAAGCCTGCAGGGCTATACACATATATATACCAGCTAGTGCATCTTTGTGCACGCATCAAAACAGGTTTAAGACATCATAGTATCAGCATCAGAGTTAGCGGAATATAAACAAGTTTTAGGAAATAAGTTTTCCCCCAAAATAGACCCCTTTCCCAAAAGGAGTCGTCCTGGCCCCCCCCCCCCCCCCAAAAAAGCTATTTACATTTATATACAACAAAATGATTCACATCATCGGGCCCAGGACATTCCCATGTCCTACATCACTAAAGGTAACCTACTCTCCCTGAGAGGGAGAGTACTCCTGCTCGGCCTGCTCAGGTGCAAACTCTTCCTCAGTACCTGTGGTGATAGTAAGGAGTGAGTATTACACATAAAATGGGGAGGCAGTTTCCAATTAAGACATAATGCGACACTAAGCCATACACATTTAACAACTTAATCACAACATCATAAACAAGAGTCAATTCATCGCAATTCAATTTCGAGTATTCATTAGTTTCTCAAATCGATTTTGATTTAACATTTTCTTAAGTCTTTCGTTCCATGTATTTTAATCATATTTATATTCTTTTTATCTGTCCCTGGTCACGACCTACTGCGTCTGCACTCCTGTGCACTCACGACTTACTACGCCCGGGTAAATCCCCTGGTCACGACCTACTGCGCTCGCACCACCGCGCGATAGCGACTTACTGCGCCCGGGTATGTTTCTCAATCCCCTGGTCACGACCTACTGCGTTCGCACCACCGCATGATAACGACTTACTGCACCCGGGTAAATCCCCTGGTCACGACCTACTGCGTTCGCACCCCCGTGCGAAAACGACTTACTGCGCCCGGGTAAATCCCCTGGCTGAGCCTGGGTATAATTTAATTAGTTCTTTATCATTATCAATTCTTTAGCAAATTTCCATTATTCAAAATTCATTACCACATTACACATTTTCATTATCCAATGATCACAAATATATTTTGTAACTTAATTAGCACAATTTCACTTATTATCACAACTCAAATTATTAAATAACATAAGCATATAATTTATCAACATCACCAAACCACAAAATGCAATATATCAACATCAAAATAAATTCCCTAAGTCATAGATTCTATTCTAACAATTATTTTATATTATATCAACCTAAACTAACACAAAATCTTAGTACTCATCATATGCATAATGTAAACTAAACCCCAGAGTAAGGTAATACTCACTATAACCCACTCCTTACCTTAAATTTGTATAGAGAAAATAGAACCTTAGTGTGCTCTAGCTCAAAATCTTGGAAACTTGAATTTCCTAAGTCTAGCTTGCCACCTCAACAAGGAAATGATGAAATGTTGATATACCACCCTATTTGTGAGAGCACAAGAGGAACTACCTTTATCCTTGCCTTGGTTGGAGTTGGAAGGCATGAAACTCAATTCCTATATCATGAAGAGTGCAAGAATCCTAGGGTTTTAGAAAAAAATCATGAACTAAGAAGAGTTTGATTCATGAGGAAAATAACTTATGGCATGAAACTCACTTACCCAAATCAATGATGAGAAAATGAAAATCCAAGGAGAAGGAAGGAGGGTGCAATTCGTGAGCCTTAAGAAGAAAGAAGGGAAGAGCTTTAACCAAAATCCATGGTGCAAGGTTGTGTGGTCTTGATTGATTTTGGGTTTGGGGTGCCCAAGATCAAAGGTGTATGGTGGATTTGATGGTGGAGGTGTTCTTGATGTTGAGAGGAAATGGGTGAAGGTGATGAGTTGATGATGGTTTGAATGATGGTGGAGGACTTTGTTTTTATTTCTTTTATTTTGCCTTGGCTGGTGCAGGAAATCCAAGGGCTGGTGGGCAAAACTTAGCCACCAAGCCAAAATTCAAGGGACCAGATCTGTCCAGATCTGGGCCACGCGCCTGGGCGCATGCCAGGCTCGCCTGGGCGCACGTCCTGCACCAGCACCAGACTGGTGCATGGCTCACACGGTCAGCTGGGAAATTGGCGCGCCACACGGATTCCTGGTGAGCTGCTGCGTGCATCCGCTCGCCTGGGCGAGTGGTGGGCTGGCCTGGGCGGGTTTTTCACTGAGTTGTGCACCAAATGAACAGTGACTCGCCTGGGCGAGTGGTTCATGGGCTTGGGCGAGTTTCAGGGTTTCAACCTTCGATTCGCCGTAACTTTTTCGTCGACCGTCGGATCGAGTTCAAATTTTTAGATATGCTTCTTTACCCCATAAACTTCACATCCAATGGTGGAATTTATTTTCTTAGCTCCCTATAATGAATTTCTAATTTTCTCTTTTCGGTTGATTTCTAACACTTAAAACGCCGATTTTACTCCCGATCTCGCTTATTTGACCCTGCCCAAAGCCATACATACCTTCTATACAACTCCTAGGACCTATATTCACCACCCACATATCTGGCAAAATTCATTAAATCACTTTTCCAATTTTTCTAAGGTTTTTAGCATTTATTTCACTTAAAATCAAGGTTTAGGATGTTACAATTCTCTCCCACTTACCTGAATTTCGTCCTCGAAATTCGTCAAACAATTGTGGATGAGACTGCCTGATCTTATCCTCCAGTTCCCATGTAGCCTCTTCCACATCGTTCCTGATCCATATAACCTTAACCAAAGAGATTTCCTTGCCTCTGAGCTGCTTCACCTGCCTGTCTTCAATTCTAACTGGCAGAACTTCAAAAGTCAAGTTCTCTTTCAAAGGCAAATCATCTAAGGTAACCACATGCGAAGGATCATGGACGTATTTCCTTAGTTGTGAAACATGAAACACGTTATGAAGCCTTGACAAGTGAGGGGGTAATGCAATCCTGTACGCCACTGGACCAACTTTCTCCAGAATCTCATAAGGCCCAACAAACCGAGGAGTCAACTTCCTGGATTTGATTGCCCTACCAATTCCTGTGATCGGAGAAACCCTTAGGAACACACGATCCCCAACATCGAACTCCAAAGGTCTCCTTCGCCTATCTGCATAACTCTTTTGGCGATCCTGTGAAGTTTTCATTTTGTTCTTGATCATTGTGACCTTCTCCGTTGTTTCTTTCACAATGTCAGGACCTGTCAATAGATTTTCACCTATTTGGAACCAACACAAAGGCGTTCTGCATTTTCTTCCGTAGAGAGCCTCAAATGGTGCCATACCAATGCTGGAGTGAAAACTGTTGTTGTAAGTAAACTCCATCAAAGGTAGTAGCTGCTCCCAACTACCGGCTTGCTCCAGAACACATGCTCTCAGCAAATCCTCAAGTGTCTGGATAGTACGCTCAGATTGTCCGTCTGTCTGCGGATGGTAAGCCGTACTAAATTTCAACTTAGTACCCAATGCCTCCTGAAGACTCTGCCAAAATCTAGAGAGAAATCTCGGATCGCGATCGGATACAATACTAGTAGGAACACCATGCAACTTCACTATGTCCCTGATGTACAACTGAGTCAACTTCTCAAGAGTATACTTCTTATGAGTAGGAATGAAATGAGCACACTTTGTAAGACGGTCTACAACCACCCAAACTGAATCACATCCACCAACAGTCTTCGGTAAACCCGTCACAAAGTCCATAGCTATACTGTCCCATTTCCATTCCGGAATCTCAAGTGATCGCAAAGGACCACCAGGCTTTTGATGCTCAATCTTAACCTTCTGACAAGTTAAGCAATGAGACACGTGATCGGCCACATCAGTTTTTAACTTCGGCCACCAATAAATCCTTTTTAGATCTTGGTACATCTTTGTTGCACCAGGATGAAAATTCATCTTGGTTCGATGTGCTTCCCATAGGATATCTCTTCTAACTTCGAAATCCATAGGAACACATATCCGACCCCTAAATCGGATGATGCCATCAGAACCTTTCACAAAGTCGGGCTCTTCATTGCCTGATGCCCCTTCTAACAACTTTTGCAATTCAACATCATCGGCTTGCCTTTCTTTGATAAGACCCATCAAGTCATTAGTAACCCGCAACATTTCGAGAACGATGCTCTTCTCTTTCACTTGCATGTTCAAGTTGAGGTCACTAAACTCTTGAATCAATTCCATCTCTTTCACCATCAGATTGCTGACATGCAAAGTCTTACGACTTAGTGCATCAGCCACTACATTGGCCTTGCCCGGATGATACTGAAGATCAAAGTCATAGTCTTTCAGAAATTCCATCCATCTCCTCTGTCTCATATTCAACTCTTTTTGATCGAAGAGATAGCGAAGACTTTTATGATCGCTAAAGACTTCGAACTTTGAACCATATAGATAATGCCTCCAGATTTTCAAAGCAAAAACCACTGCCGCCAACTCAAGATCATGAGTGGGATAGTTCTGTTCATGCTGCCTCAATTGTCTGGATGCATAAGCTATGACTTGCCCTTGCTGCATCAAAACACAACCCAACCCTTGCTTAGAAGCATCACAATACACCACAAAGGATTGAGTCGGGTCCGGCAAAACTAACACCGGAGAGCTAGTCAACCGCTTCTTCAACTCTTGAAAACTACCTTCACATTCTGGGGACCACTTAAACGGAACACCTTTCCGTGTAAGAGTCGTCAAAGGAAGAGCCAACTTGGAAAACCCTTCAATGAACCTCCGATAATACCCAGCCATACCAAGAAAACTTCTGATCTCAGTGATGGACTTAGGTCTCTCCCACTTAAGTACCGCTTCCACCTTAGAAGGATCGGCAGCAACACCCTTCTCAGAAATGACATGCCCCAAAAACTGCACTTCGTTCAGCCAGAAACTACACTTAGAAAGCTTTGCATAAAGTTGTTTGGATTTGAGAATCTGCAGCACTATTCTCAGATGCTCAGCATGCTCACTTGGACTCTTAGAATAGATGAGAATGTCGTCGATGAAGACTATGACGAAAGAATCCAAGTACGGAGGAATATCCTGTTCATATAATCCATAAAGATGGCCGGAGCATTAGTGAGACCAAAGGACATGACAACATATTCAAAATGTCCATATCTCGACCTGAACGCCGTTTTAGGAATGTCCTCCTCTCGGATACGGATTTGATGGTATCCCGATCGAAGGTCAATCTTAGAAAATATAGCTGCTCCTCGCAATTGGTCCAACAAATCGTCAATGCGAGGAAGAGGATACTTGTTTTTCACCGTCACCGCATTCAACTGTCTATAGTCGATGCACATTCGGAGGCTTCCGTCCTTCTTTTTAACAAAAAGAATCGGAGCTCCCCAAGGTGACACGCTTGGTCTAATCAATCCCTTAGCCAATAGCTCCTCTATCTGCTTTTTCAACTCTTCTAACTCCGGAGGTGCCATCCGGTACGGGGCTATAGAAATAGGACCTGCACCGGGCATCAGATCAATGCTAAACTCCACTTCTCTGTTTGGCGGTAATCCAGGAATCTTTGGAGGAAAGACTTCTGGAAACTCACAGACTACCGGAATCTGACTGATTTCTGCCTCCTCATTCATTTCCAGGACAGATAAAGAAAGATCACTAATGGTAATTGATTTCTGATGACAGTCAATCAGAACATGGTGCCGAGACATCCAGTCCATGCCCAGAATGATGTCAAGCTTAGTAAGAGGCAAACAGATTAAATTCACTTTGAATTCCCGCTCCAATACTCGAAGTGGGAAATCCAAACACATAGTTGATGTGACTACAGAAGAATTCGTGGGTGTGGAAATAGATAATTTATAAGGCATTTCTATTGCAGACAACCCTAACTTCTTCATGCAATCGGAAGAAATAAATGAATGAGTAGCTCCGCAGTCAAAGAGAATACCACAAGGAATACTATTAACATAACCGGTACCTCTAATCAGTTCATCAGCATCAGTAACCTCCTCACCATCCAGAGTATACACCTTGCCCTTCCGAGTCACCCTGTTGTCACCAGCTCTCTGAACCTTAGCCACATTAACCTCCTTTTTAACTGCATTTTTAGGACAATTTGTCACAACGTGACCCGGCTGCCCGCACTTGTAACAGGTTGGACCCTTACTCGGATTCAATGTCCAGCAATCTCCCCTGTGGTGCCTACCACAATGTGGACAAGTCGGAATAGGACCAAAAGTGCTTACTGCTCGGCCTGTTCTAGGCTGAGAGTAAGGACCTGGTCGCTGCACCGAACTCTTGCCCCTGATCGGGCCGGTCCGCTGTATTGCTTTGCTCTTATCCTCCGCTTTCTCTTGCTTTAGAGAATTTTCAAATGCACTAGTCATGTTCACTAATTGAGCCAAATTTGATATGCCCTGATAAGTAAAGATGGTTCTGATCTTAGCATTCAACCCAGCTTCAAACTTAATGCACTTGGTTCGTTCATCAGCATCTTTGTACCCTCCAGAGTATCGGATCAAATCCTCAAACTGAGCTGCGTATTCTCTGACACTCATTGTTCCGTGTTCCAACTTCAAGAATGCTAACTCCTTCTCCCTCCTGACTTCTTCCGGAAAGTATTTGTTCAGAAATCGGATCTTAAAAAGATCCCAATTGATCACCTCATTACCAGCTTCCAAACTACGTCTCTGATGCTCCCACCAGTGTTCTGCCTCACCTGACAGAACATATTCCACCAGTCTGACATACTGATCTACTGGTGGTTGCAGCGAGCGAAGGATTTTCTCCATTTCCTGGAGCCATTTTTTAGCCCCATCTGGATTGAATCCCCCTTCGAACCTAGGTGGATCGTTCTTCCTGAACCTTGACATCCAATCAACAGGAGCTGGTGGAGGATTTATTGCTGCTGCTGCTGCTGCAATGTTTCCCGCTTGGTTCTGTTGCATTTGTGCCAAAGCTGCTGCATGATCCTGCTGTATCTGGGTTTGGGCCTGTTGCACTTGCACTAAGTTCTCCAGTATCGCCGCCATTCTATCATTATCACCTCGTCGCCCAGCCATACTGCTAAGCCATTGATGAGATAAACAATTAAACATTTAATATTAAATAAGAATATAAACTTCCTAGTCTTGGTCTTAGACTCTTAGCTAAGTAATCCAGTTACTCTCTTGGTGAGTAACTATTGGAGATGTGAGTCCACACTCCAAAGGCCGAGGGAAACTGCCCTGATACCATAAATGTAACACCTAAGTTTATTTACCCTTATATACCCTTAATTAAAAAATAGCAACTTGAAAATTCCTTTTTTCGACTCAAGAATTGATTAGGAAAAACTCTTAATTACTTTTCTTTCATACGAAAATCTCCCGTCAAACGGACGGAGTTTCGTTTGTTTATTGGACTTTTCCAAAAATTCCTGTTTTCCTGCAACCTGATAAACAATAATATTTTCATATAACAAAGCCTGCAGGGCTATACACATATATATACCAGCTAGTGCATCTTTGTGCACGCATCAAAACAGGTTTAAGACATCATAGTCTCAGCATCAGAGTTAGCGGAATATAAACAAGTTTTAGGAAATAAGTTTTCCCCCAAAATAGACCCCTTTCCCAAAAGGAGTCGTCCTGGCCCCCCCCCCCCCCCCAAAAAAAAGCTATTTACATTTATATACAACAAAATGATTCACATCATCGGGCCCAGGACATTCCCATGTCCTACATCACTAAAGGTAACCTACTCTCCCTGAGAGGGAGAGTACTCCTGCTCGGCCTGCTCAGGTGCAAACTCTTCCTCAGTACCTGTGGTGATAGTAAGGAGTGAGTATTACACATAAAATGGGGAGACAGTTTCCAATTAAGACATAATGCGACACTAAGCCATACACATTTAACAACTTAATCACAACATCATAAACAAGAGTCAATTCATCGCAATTCAATTTCGAGTATTCATTAGTTTCTCAAATCGATTTGGATTTAACATTTTCTTAAGTCTTTCGTTCCATGTATTTTAATCATATTTATATTCTTTTTATCTGTCCCTGGTCACGACCTACTGCGTCTGCACTCCTGTGCACTCACGACTTACTGCGCCCGGGTAAATCCCCTGGTCACGACCTACTGCGCTCGCACCACCGCGCGATAGCGACTTACTGCGCCCGGGTATGTTTCTCAATCCCCTGGTCACGACCTACTGCGTTCGCACCACCGCGCTATAACGACTTACTGCGCCCGGGTAAATCCCCTGGTCACGACCTACTGCGTTCGCACCCCCGTGCGAAAACGACTTACTGCGCCCGGGTAAATCCCCTGGCTGAGCCTGGGTATAATTTAATTAGTTCTTTATCATTATCAATTCTTTAGCAAATTTCCATTATTCAAAATTCATTACCACATTACACATTTTCATTATCCAATGATCACAAATATATTTTGTAACTTAATTAGCACAATTTCACTTATTATCACAACTCAAATTATTAAACAACATAAGCATATAATTTATCAACATCACCAAACCACAAAATGCAATATATCAACATCAAAATAAATTCCCTAAGTCATAGATTCTATTCTAACAATTATTTTATATTATATCAACCTAAACTAACACAAAATCTTAGTACTCATCATATGCATAATGTAAACTAAACCCCAGAGTAAGGTAATACTCACTATAACCCACTCCTTACCTTAAATTTGTATAGAGAAAATAGAACCTTAGTGTGCCCTAGCTCAAAATCTTGGAAACTTGAATTTCCTAAGTCTAGCTTGCCACCTCAACAAGGAAATGATGAAATGTTGATATACCACCCTATTTGTGAGAGCACAAGAGGAACTACCTTTATCCTTGCCTTGGTTGGAGTTGGAAGGCATGAAACTCAATTCCTATATCATGAAGAGTGCAAAAATCCTAGGGTTTTAGAAAAAAATCCATGAACTAAGAAGAGTTTGATTCATGAGGAAAATAACTTATGGCATGAAACTCACTTACCCAAATCAATGATGAGAAAATGAAAATCCAAGGAGAAGGAAGGAGGGTGCAATTCGTGAGCCTTAAGAAGAAAGAAGGGAAGAGCTTTAACCAAAATCCATGGTGCAAGGTTGTGTGGTCTTGATTGATTTTGGGTTTGGGGTGCCCAAGATCAAAGGTGTATGGTGGATTTGATGGTGGAGGTGTTCTTGATGTTGAGAGGAAATGGGTGAAGGTGATGAGTTGATGATGGTTTGAATGATGGTGGAGGACTTTGTTTTTATTTCTTTTATTTTGCCTTGGCTGGTGCAGGAAATCCAAGGGCTGGTGGGAAAAACTTAGCCACCAAGCCAAAATTCAAGGGACCAGATCTGTCCAGATCTGCGCCACGCGCCTGGGCGCATGCCAGGCTCGCCTGGGCGCACGTCCTGCACCAGCACCAGATTGGTGCATGGCTCACACGGTCAGCTGGGAAATTGGCGCGCCACACGGATTCCTGGTGCGCTGCTGCGTGCATCCGCTCGCCTGGGCGAGTGGTGGGCTGGCCTGGGCGGGTTTTTCACTGAGTTGTGCACCAAATGAACAGTGACTCGCCTAGGCGAGTGGTTCATGCGCTTGGGCGAGTTTCAGGGTTTCAACCTTCGATTCGCCGTAACTTTTTCGTCGACCGTCGGATCGAGTTCAAATTTTTAGATATGCTTCTTTACCCCATAAACTTCACATCCAATGGTGGAATTTATTTTCTTAGCTCCCTATAATTAATTTCTAATTTTCTCTTTTCGGTTGATTTCTAACACTTAAAACGCCGATTTTACTCCCGATCTCTCTTATTTGACCCTGCCCAAAGCCATACATACCTTCTATACAACTCCTAGGACCTATATTCACCACCCACATATCTGGCAAAATTCATTAAATCACTTTTCCAATTTTTCTAAGGTTTTTAGCATTTATTTCACTTAAAATCAAGGTTTAGGATGTTACAGATTTGACAGACTCTACACGGCATTTCTCGAGGACGAGAAATCTTCAAGTTGGGGAGAATGTAACACCCCGCATTTTTCCCGTACGTGCGTGAACGAAATTTGTTAAAATAAACCCCGGAATTCGGTCTTATAAGGAATTTTCAGAAAGTAGTTTATGGATTTTTATAAACAAAACATTTTGTAAATGAAAAGTGAATGATTTTGTTGCAATAAAAATACTTTGCTAAATGGTGATTTTAAGAAAAGATGATTTTTGAAAAAGATTTTCTTTTTGGGAGTGTTATCTTTGGAAATTTGTATCTTTTGAACCGTAATTCGGATTTTTACAAATTTTATATCAAATCGATCGTGGCGAAACGTAGATTTTGAAAATATAATTTTTGGAATTTTCTGGGTTGTTTTATAAAAAGTTATTTTCAGAACTGTAAAACACGAATTTTGAGTTGTATCTTGAAGAAAATGAATTTAATAATTTGGCTTGGGATTTTTACGTGATGAGTGTTTGATTTAATATGTGTGTTCTGTGTGTTACGTGAAATTAATTGTGTGAATGAGAGGTGTGACTTAATTACATCATTATGTGAAATGGTGATTTTAAGTAAATAAAAACATAAGATGAGCATGTGTGTATGTGTGATGCGGTTTGTATGTATATATGTGCATATGTGATGTGTATTTGATATGTGGTGCATGGAAATGAATAAGAAAATATGATTAAAGAAATGCTTGCATGAGTTAGAAATGATAATGGAAAATAAAATGTGGAATATGTGCATAGGTGTGTGTGTGTGTGTGCGCGCTACGGTATAGGTGTGTGTGTATGAAGGTGCCACCATTAGTGTATGCATGTAAGTGAGTGTGTGTGTGTGTGCTATATGTGTTACACGTGTGTGTGTGTAGTATGCATAAGCTAGGACTAAAATTCTAGAAGCTTAAAGGATAAGAAAGAGGAAACCAAGTGGAAACTAAGTTAGCTATCAAACCAAACTAGAACCTAACCAAATGACAAATCCTAACCAAAAGCCAACTACTAGTTAGACCTAAGATGACTCCTAAAAGCCTAGTCTATTCCATTTGGTCCCCTTGACTTTACAAACCTCATCCATGCAAAATTGAGAGGACTAAATCGCCCCTCTTGGTTGCACATGACCGAATTTCCTCTCAAGGCTAGAGAAAGAAATTTCGAGTTGCCTTTATATAGAATTGGCCATAGTTCATTCACCCAATTCACTTCCCATTTCTTCACACTAACACAAACACATCTCTAAGGGGCTCATCAACCTCTTAGAGAAAGAAAAGAAATAGAGAGGAAGAGAGGGGTAGTTGGCCGTGAGACTTGAGAAAAAGGAAGGAATTCAAGCCCAAAACCTAGGAGCTTTCTTTGAAGATCAAGAGCCTTAGGAGCTAGAAGACCAACCATTCATGGTAGGAACCAAAGATCAAGGAGGAATTTGTAATGGTTTAGATTTTTCTTTCTAAGTTATAGATCCCTTATTTTCTTCTTTGCATGTTATTTTCATGAGTTGATCTCTTTGATCTTGAACTTTATGGACTAAGCATGGTTTGTAATATGATTAACTTGTGCTTGATGATCGGTTAAGGTTCCTCTTAACTAGATCTAAAATTTTTAAGTGAGTCTCAAGAATCTAAAGACAACCTAAAATTTTTGTGATAACTAGAATAGATCTCCTTGTATGTTTACTTTTTCTCTTCTAAACCGTGAACTTGTATGACTTTAAATAGCTTGCATGTTACTTATTGTAGTAATCTTGAGTATTTGAAAAGCTTTGATCTTTAATTTATACATCTTCTTCTTCACGGTTTTATGTAAGATTTGTGTTTAAGCCCATGTAATTGCTTTGGTTTTCTTGCATATCTTGACTCATGATAGATCTAAGTGTATTTCTATGTTTGTTGATAAATAATTTTATGATAACCTAGTTTGTAAAAATATTTAAGTTTTTGGTTACTTTCATGGTGATCTTAGTTGATCTAAGTATGTATATGAAAATATCTTTGTTGATTTTTGATTTGCATGTTATTTTAAAACAAAAGATCATGCTCTTCTTTTATGTGTGCCACGGGTTCAAAGAAATTAAAGAAGTAAGACTTAAAAGGATTTTGAGTTTAAGCATACTTCAATTAAGTATTTGATGATGTGCTCTGACTTTTGTGATCCATGCATGTTGAAAAATGTATGAAAACCTTGTTTCCTTGCATCATTAGATTCGGCCATCCTAGGAGAAGTAGGTATCTAGGTTTTGTTCCTTATTTAGAGTACATGCATAATGAGACTAATTAAATATAAGAGTTTTTGAAAGTGTTTGCATGCCATGATTAAGCTTTGAGAGAAAAAGTATGTGAATCTTTGGAATGCTTTGTGGTTTAACTAATTGTCTTGATTTGAGTTTTGAAAAGAAATTTATAATTTATAATCTCCCTATTGTATGCTCACGATTTCTAGATTAAGATAAGGAAAATGATTTCATGAATTTATATGCTCCTTGTGCATTAAATCTTTGCAAAACCATGTATGCATGATTCGGCTTTGACTGAGATAATTAAGAGACTAATTTAAATCATTTTCTTAAATCTAATCTAGTTAATCTATTTAGATTAGAATTTAATTAATTGGTTTTGAATGATTGAGGTGTGGTTTGCCTTATGTGGGTTGTGTGTGTTTAGAAAATTGTGTATGCTGCTGATTGTATTGAATTGACTTTGTGAACTGTATTTGTAAAAATGATATGTTTGAATTCTAAATAAATTGAAAATGCTTTATTTGAAAATGTGATTTAAAATAACTCCAATTGATTTGGACATTTTGTCTCTTTTGATTTTGTGACTTAGAAGATTTTCAAAGTACGGTTTTGAAATCTTATTTTCTTTGATTTTCAGTGTTTTGTTTTTTAAAGTATGAAAACACTGATTCTTATAATCAGAGTACTTTTAAACTCAGAGAAATGAATTGGTTTAATAAAAAGGTTATTTTAATTGTTTTCCTGAAAAACTTTTTACCATACGTCTAAATTGGATTTGGAAACCTTTTTGGGCGTTAACAATGTGTTTCAAGAAAAGAATTGTTTTAACAAGTTTTCAAAATGAAAATTTATAATCCTCGCAAACCGTCCTAACGCACGGGAAAAATGTCTAGTTCGGGTGTCGGACGCGAAGGGAACGATGCAAAGCTCGCAACGGGAAGTCTTAAAAAGCTGTCGGATGTGTCGTCATCCAGGTGAGAGAGAAGCTCCCCTTAAGACGCCGTGGTATTAGGCAACATATTAGGTAATTGTCGGTTGTTAAGTGTGGGCTATCCCTACAAATCGCTTAGACCGAAGTGTTGTCTATAGTTAATATGTTTGTTGAATGATATGATATTTACTATGCATGAGCTGTTGGTTAGTTTAGTATGTGATGTAATTAAGTTGTTAAAAGATGTTTGATTTTACCATGAGACCTGAAATAATAATGAGGAAATGAGATTGAAAGAGAAAAGAGGTGTGAATAAGAGATATGAGAAAGAATTGAGAACGAAATAAATGGTGCAATAAGACTAAAGAAAAGGTTATGAGAACGAATGATAAAGAGTTGAGATTGAAAAGAGAATGTGATTATGGATGTGAGAAGCGGTGGAGTAAAGATGTGATCCCTCATCCATATTTTTGGGAAGAAGCTTAATGTTGAGTTGAGCTTGCTCCTCCATTAACACTCACCAAAAAATATAATTTTTGAAAAGAAACTTTTGAAAAGAATTTGATAAAGTCATCTTTTGAAAAGGTTTTGCGAAAAGAGTTTTTGAGAAAGAAGAGGGAATGAGTTTTGAGGAAGTTGGAAAGAATTATGCTGAGCATGAGCTGAAGAGAATGTTGATAAGATTGATGTGTGGCTTGAGGCCATTGTGATTTTAGGGGGAACGGATTTACGTTTAGTGGTCGGGCTTCGTTGAAGGGATGCACCAAGGACGAGCCGACTGTTAGGATTCAGCCGTTAATTAAAACGTTAAAACTATAAAAGATTTAAAAGACATTTACAATAGCGGTGAGGTATGAGTGTCGATCCGAAGTAGTGGAGAGGAAGGAACGATAAGTATCTGCGGATACTTAGGACGAGATTGCATGAGGGGAGGATGATGACGGTGAAACGTCAAGAAGTCTAGAGTATATTTCTAGGCGGAACGAATCCCACATGTGGTGCACTAACGTGGTGGGGACTGGGTCTAATATCGTGGTAAGTTCCGCATCGCGAACTAGAAATTATACTATCGCCCCCTTGATTGCAAATCGAGAACAGTGAGAGGGATTGGAACGGGGCATTTGTGTTTGCCGCCGAGGGCGTGCATTGATTAAATGATATGATTATGATTTGAGGCAAGGCCTCCTGGTCTGGGACCATTTATGTGTTGGACAGCTGTCGTGCCCGCGTAGTAAAGGTCCTGTACTCCTGTTTGCTTCCGACTAGGTTGGGTGGATGACCGAGGAGATGTAGACGTGTGTGACTCCTTCAATGATGATGTTCCCCCATCATTGGAGCGAACCGATACGCTAAAACTTAAAAGAACAAAGATGTTTCAAAGAAATGTATAATAAAATTTCAAGTATTGGAAATGATTTGTAAGGCATGTATAAGAAAGGATTTTCGGAATGCGTGATGAGTTCGGAAATAGTATGATGAAAGAAAGAAGGGATATGGGTGGTGAAGTGTATGAGAAAGATTGTAAGAAAGTGATTATGAAAGCTCAGTATACGTTTGTGATTAAGAAACGATGTTGTTATTGTTTGTGTGATGTATATTGTCTTTCCTTAGTATTTGCCTATTGTAATTCCACATAGTCAACATAACTGTTTGGGTAGCTTACTCTCTCCTCTTCTTCTGTACTTCTGCTTCTCTTTCTTCTTCTGGAAAATGTCGTGCGTCGATTAGATGCAAAAGAAATTGAGGTTCCAGATCCAGCCTGTTCGGGAAATAGGAACACCTCCGTGGAAAGGAGACGACTCGGTGGAAAGATCTCTGGGGCAGTAGACGAGGACGACCTTACTGGCGGACCGTGAGCGGGATCCATCAAGATGCAGAGCTAGACTAAGGATGTTAGAGTGTATGACTAGAAGCTAGGTCTCCCCTCAGAGCATGGCGCTCCAATGTAAGTCCTTAGTTACCTAGCTCTATACTCCTGTACCCCGACTAAAGTTTTAATTAAAACACAGATGTTTGAAACCAAGTAAACTAGGCCACGTGTTAATTAATGTTTTGAAAACGGGTTCCAAAGTGCGATGTCTTGTGACATCCCGGTTTGGAACTTGAAAAGGGTTTGCACAATATGAGGACATGAGTTTAAATGCAACGTCGTTTTGAAAACCTAAATGTTCTCATCTTGTGTAACACTTATAAAAAAAATGGCCCTAATTTTCACGGTATTTACTTTAAGTTTTCAAGTTGCCGAATCGGGGTGTTACACGGTTTGGACCTTAGACTTTGAGTAAATTTTCTTGAGTATGTGGATGATTATATTGTGAAATTATGTGTTGATTTGTGAAGCCATGATGTATACGGTTTCAACATATTTAGGTATATTAGGATGAAGTTTTACTAAGATGGAAATTGATTAAGTGAAAGTTAAAAGGAATTATATTTGTATGATGCATGATTCGGTTTGTCTATGTTTAAGAACTTGATTTCTTTGATTGATTAAGTTATGTGTATGAATGAGTATGTAAACGTGTTATGTTGACTTGATGAATTGTGATTATGTGATGTTTGAAATAAATGAATGATTGTTTGATTTATTCTATTTGAATACTATGCTGTCCACAATTGGTTTTAAGTGTTTGAACTTGATGAATTATCGATCAAAGTGTCTATTTGATTGTTTTCATGATTCTTGGTTGTTTGTGCTTTTGAATTTGGATTTAAACAATGGAAAATGAATTTAAAACTTAGGACATGATGCTGTCCAGAATTTTCTAAGTCACATTTCCTATTTAAAAGTATTTTCAAAGTGTTTTAAAGTTGAGTTTCCATGGGTATTTAATCTAAGATAAAGTTGGTTTGAAAAGTGCAATTTTTCGGTGTTTTTGGAATTGATTTCAATGCTGTCCAAGAGGGACCAGCAAAGAAACTTTTAATTAAATTAATTTAATTGATTATTTTCTCATGATTTTTAAAGTATGAGAGTTAGTGTTTGATTTTGGACAAGCCTGAGTGAAAGAGTTAATGTTTTGATTTTAAATGAAGACGATGTTTGGATTTTTCTTAAGTTACCTTGAGAATGATTTTAAGGAAAATATTAAATGAAGTTTTAATACTCATATATCTATCTTATGGGACTTGAAAGAAGTTGAAGTCGGGCAGACGAGGAAGGAAGCAGATCACTCGGAACTTGTAGATTTGGTAACTGCGAATCCAGGTGAGAGAGAAGTTATCCTAAGACGCTTTGGTGTCTAGTGAGTATGCTAGGACACTCCGTACTCTCTCAAAGTCGGAGTAAAGGTCTATCGTAGCTAGTAGTATACCCGATAAATTGTCTGATTGTTTGTATCGCGGTATACGAAGACTCAGACCTACACCATTACATGGTATTGATTGATTGATATATTTGTTTATGTTGAGATGTATTATTGTTATATTGTCATTGCATGAGCATAATGCATCATCCCGCGTTATACGTAGAGAATAGAAAAGACACTAGAAAACTATAAGAGATTCCCCAACGACTAGAGTGAAACTCTAAGGGATGGAACGCGCGATGAACCGGATGATGCTGATGCGCCAAGTTCGTGGGTCGAGCTGACGCTATGATGATGACGACGACGCTTTGGACGTGAACGTTATGAGTTCTATGATGATAGTTTCACGTGGTTGTAGCCATGTGTTGAGATAGCCTCCATATGGTCGTAGCCATATGTTGAGAGTGAATGTTTTGGGATAGGTCGGAGCCTATCTATCGATGATTAATGGATATCCCGCATGTGGTCGGAGCCATATGCCGATGGTGATTCTGAGTGGGTCGTAGCCCGTCAGAATGATGTTTGATATTCTGCCTATAGTCGTAGCTATATGGCAAGGTTGACTCTGAATGGGTTGTAGCCCGTCGGAGAGATTGCGGATATCCTGCATACTGGTCGGAGCCGTATACCGAGAATGATTCAGGATGGGTCGGAGCCCGTCAGACACAGTGGTCGAGTCCCACAGAAGCATTCCGCATATAGTCGGAGCTGTATGGCGGAGATGACTTAGGATGGGTCGACGTTAGAACGAGCGAGTATAACCTTACGAACTTAAACCCTAACCCGAAGTAGTGGAGAGGAAGATACATCTGGATTACCCTTATGGTGTTCAACTGGATGATTAGGATAGGGGACGGCAATGACGGTGATTCGTCAAGAAGCCTTGAGAAGTCTGTCTAGGTGGGAAAAACCATAGGGGCCCTGGCTGAACCAGTCGGAGCTGGTCACTCAGTGGTGTGGACGAAGTACCACATGATCACTAGGCAAGGCGACTGACACCCCCTTGACTAAATCTTGATCAGTGAGAGGGATGCTCGAACACGGCCGGATGAGGTTATTTTATTTATTTCCCGGGCCATTATTTTATGAATGCATTCACTTTGCCATCCAGTAAAAGCCGGTGTGGTTAGAGATCCTGTACTCCTGATTGCTTCCGAATTAGGTGGATGGATTCCGAGGAGATGTAGACCCGAGACCGAAAACTATAAAGCCTGAATTCCCGATGTTATGGACTCGAGAAACGTGAACAAGAGACTTCGACTTTGCGAGACGAGTGGTTAAAGAGATTCGGCTTCGCGAGATAATTGATTTAGGGATTCCCTTAAGCGAGAGATAAAAGGTTGGACAATGCGACGATTGCATTGCATCCTCATGCATTTTGCATAGTTATCTGCTGTATTTTTTGTTGTGCTGTTTGTATGTTCTGGTATGCGTCGCTAGTGTAATTCCAAGAAGTCGATGGGAGTAATTCCATTCGGATAACTTACTCTCTCAACTTCTTGTGCATATGTGACGATGAACCTCTGGTTCTTAAAGATAGCGGAGCTGGTGATGCTACTCCTGGAGGAAGGACTTACTGATCGTGACGCGCTGACGAGAGGGCGGCTGCTGAATGACGGGGATCGCTTTTGAAGACTTGCGTTGCGGATCGAGAAGGGGAGG
This sequence comes from Crotalaria pallida, assembly GCA_037953625.1. NCBI lineage: Eukaryota > Viridiplantae > Streptophyta > Magnoliopsida > Fabales > Fabaceae > Crotalaria > Crotalaria pallida. The sequence goes on from CM075653.1 coordinate 36,550,266, forward strand.
CTACTTAGTAGATTATAAATAGGCTCCCGACGGACCCTTGCTGATATGTATCAAGTGTACCCCTTATCTTTTGAAATGTTTTGATTAAGTACATGTTTATGTAAGAATGGTACCGCTGACCTATGGTGACCACTTTTGTATAACCCTTATGGTCTGTTTTCAAAACTGTTTTCTGAATGACTGTCTTAATCAGACAGATAACTATTTTAAGTATGTCAAATATTTTCCTATACGAAAAGCCTTTGTTTTGTGAAGTTATCCATATCGAACTGTTTTTAGAAAATTCCGCAAGCGTTTTGAGAGAAAGGATTTTAAAAAAGTAATACCTTGTTTTGGAAAGCTTGACAGTGGAGTATTATTCTGGTTTTCAAAAAAAAAATTCACCCTATTTTCCTTAAAGAAATAATCAGTATTTGATGAGTGTTTATTTCGAGTTTTCCAAATCGGGGTGTTACACTTGGTGGTATCAGAGCAATGGTTGTCCATGCGGCCTGAACATGGCCTTACATGTTATCTGTTGTGTGATCTCTAGATATATTTAGGTTGTGTGATTAGATACGTTAGTAGGTATATTGAATCGTTAGTGCGTTAATGAATATAGCTCACGATGTCCGGAAGAGGAAGAGGTAGACATGCTCCTGAAGCAGCTCGGAACACCGAGGACATGCTAAACGAACTGACTGCTGCTGTTCTGGGTATGAATGAGAATCTCAATATGATGCATCAGCAGGCTCAGCAGAACAACCAAAACCAAAACTTAGGACCTCAGGAATATAGGGGATTAGATGAGTTTTGTAAGAGGAACCCTAAGGAATTCGCCGGTGGATATGCTTCGGATAATGCTAATGAGTGGATTAGGGAGTTGGAAAAGATCTTCACCGCTATGCAATGCACCGATGCTCAGAAGGTAACCTATGCGGTCTACATGCTAACAAATGAGGCATCTGACTAGTGGGAGAACACTAGGCAAGTTATGGAGGTTCAACAGCAAGCTGTCACTTGGGACTCCTTCAAGCAAAGATTCCTAGAGAAGCATTTTCCTATCGACATGAAGTTGAATAAGGAGATAGAGTTCATGCACTTGACTCAAGGAGATATGTCGGCCGGCGAGTATGCTGCGAAGTTCGAGGAACTGGTGAAGTACGTGCCGCACTATAATCAACCCGGAAACGACCAGTCGAAGTGCGCGAAGTTCCTTGATGGACTTAACACTGAGATTAAGATGGCCTTCATACACATGGGGATCGATAGTTTTCCGCTCTTAGTGAGCAGATGCAGGATCTATGAGGATGGGCTTAAGGCGAAGAACGTGAGTAACAAGACTGCTGTACCCTCGAGTTCCCATGGACCAATGAGGAACAACCCCAATTACCAGAATGTGAGGCAAGGAACCCAGCATGGGCGAGGACCTTATGATCGATTCAGAGGAAGAAGGGATAATCGCTATGGAGGATCGAGGTTCCAAAGGAACAACAATCGTAACAATGGCAACCGGGGGAATAGGAACGCTAACACTTGGAGCCACAACGGGAGTAGAAGCCGCTACAGCAATAACCCTACTGATAGGAACTCTGAAACATCACCTCCTTTTTGTACTCGATGCGGTAGACGCCACTTTGGCAATGAATGTAACCCCAAGCCGGTTTATTTCATCTGTCAAGAACCTGGTCACTTTGCAAGGCTATGCCCCAAACAAAGGAAAGGAAATGATGCTGGGAATGCTGCGAGGCCACAAGCTAAAGGAAAAGTGTTTACGATGAGTGGTGTAGAGGCTTCAAACCACGATGGTCTCATCCAAGGTACATGTCTTATACGTGAGATTTCCTTAAATGTGTTGTATGATTCGGGTGCCACACACTCTTTTATATCTGATGATGTTGTGAGTAGGTTGCACTTGATGGTAGCTTCTCTACCATATGATTTGGTTGTGTTTACCCCTACTAGTGACCCAGTCACAGTTTCAACTTTTTGCCCTAAGTGTCCGGTAGTGATAGACAATAAGACTTTTCCCACAGACCTGATAGCATTACCCTTATCCCAGATCGATGTTATCTTAGGAATGGACTGGTTATCTGCTAACCATGTTCAGTTAAACTGTTTCACTAAGACCCTATCTTTTCAAAACCCTGACGAACCCTTCCCAAAGCACGTATCTGCCAATCAAGTCATGGCTTCTCTGAGAGAGGGAGCCCATGTATACATGATCTCAACTTCGTTGGACAACGATGTGGACAATCACATTCAAGGACTGCCTGTAGTCTGAGACTTCCCAGAAGTTTTCCTTGACGACATTCCTGGATTACCACCTGTTCGAGAGGTCGAGTTTTCAATCGATGTGATACCGGGGACTGGACCAATCTCTAGAGCGCCCTACCGAATGGCACTAGTGGAGTTAGCTGAGTTGAAGAAGCAAATCGAGGAGTTGGCGGAAAAGCAACTCATTAGACCCAGCGTGTCGCCATGGGGAGCTCCGGTTTTGCTAGTGAAGAAGAAGGACGGTAGTATGAGGTTGTGTGTCGACTATCGCTAGTTGAATAAGGTAACAATCAAGAATAAGTATCCTCTGCCTAGGATAGATGACCTGATGGATCAGTTGAGAGGAGCTGCGGTGTTTTCGAAAATCGATCTTCGATCGGGCTATCACCAGATTCGAGTAAAGGAAGATGACATTCCGAAGACTGCTTTTAGGACCCGATATGGGCATTTCGAGTATTTAGTCATGCCTTTTGGAGTGACTAACGCTCCTGCAGTGTTTATGGACTACATGAACAGAATATTTCAACCCTTCTTAGATTCGTTGGTGGTAGTATTCATAGACGATATCCTCATTTATTCCAAGGACAAGGAGGAACACGAGGAACATTTGAGGATAGTTCTGCAGATTTTGAAGGAGAAGCAGTTATATGCGAAGCTCTCGAAGTGCGAATTTTGGTTGGATGAAGTAAATTTCTTGGGCCATGTAATCTCGGAGGAATGAATAGCAGTGGATCCGGCTAAAGTAAAGGCGGTATTGGACTAGAAGGTGCCAACGACGGTGACGGAGATTCGAAGTTTTCTCGGTTTGGCAAGATATTATAGGCGTTTTATCGAAGGATTTTCAAGACTATCCTTGCCGATGACGAAGTTAACAAGTAAGGGACAACCGTTCATGTGGACAACGAAGTGCGAGGAGAGTTTTCAAGAGCTTAAGAGGAGGTTAACCATAGCTCCAGTGCTTGTTTTGCCGAACCCCGAGAAGAGTTTCAGTGTTTATTGCGATGCGTCGAAGAAAGGTTTGGGTTGCGTCCTGATGCAAGAGCGAAAGGTCGTAGCTTACGCCTCTAGACAACTGAAAGTTCACGAGCAGAATTACCCAACTCACGATTTGGAGTTAGCTGCGGTAGTTTTTGCTCTAAAGATATGGCGACATTACCTCTACGGTGCGAGGATTGAGGTATTTAGTGATCATAAGAGTCTTAAGTATCTCTTTGATCAAAAGGAGTTGAACATGAGACAAAGGCGATGGATGGAATTTCTGAAGGATTACGACTTTGAGCTACAGTACCATCCGGGGAAAGCAAACGTGGTAGCAGACGCTTTAAGTAGAAAGTCTCTTCATGTGTCTACGATGATGGTAAAAGAAATGGAGTTAATCGAGAGATTTAGAGATATGAACCTGGAAGTTAGGATGAATCCGAGGAGTATGACTTTGGGAATGTTGGTTGTATCGAATGAGTTTATGGAACAAGTCAAGGAAGGACAATCCAAGGATCCGGAGTTACAAGCAAAGAAGCAGTTGGTTTCGGAAGGAAAAGAGGCTGAGTTTCAAGTAGGAGCTGATGGAGTGTTCAGGTATAAGGATCGGATTTGTGTGCCACAAGACAAAGGAATGAGGGAGATGATTTTAGAAGAAGCTCATAAGAGTAAGCTGAGTATTCATCCCGGAGCAACCAAGATGTACCTAGACTTGAAGAAGATGTTCTGGTGGTCTGGTATGAAGAGAGAAGTAGCGGAATATGTGTCGAGATGTTTGGTGTGTCAGAAGGCTAAGATCGAACACAAGAAACCCGGTGGAGTGTTACAACCATTGGAAATTCCAAGTTGGAAATGGGACAGTATTTCCATGGATTTTTTAACTGCTTTGCCTAAGACCCGAAAAGGATTTGACGCTATTTGGGTAATTGTCGATCGATTAACCAAAAGCGCTCATTTCCTGCCTGTCAATGTGAAGTATCCGTTGGAGAAGCTAGCAACCATATATGTCAATGAGATAGTGAGACTTCATGGAGTGCCAACAAACGTCATATCAGACAAAGATCCGAGATTTGTTTCGAAGTTCTGCAATAGTCTACATGCTGCACTCGGGACAAGACTTCAGTTGAGTTCAGCTTATCATCCTCAGACGGACGGACAGTCAGAAAGGACCATTCAATCACTGGAGGATCTTCTTAGAGCTTGTGTTCTGGAACAAGCAGGAGAGTGGGACACCTTATTGCCACTAATTGAGTTCATGTACAACAACAGCTATCACTCAAGCATAGGGATGGCTCCTTATGAGGATTTGTATGGGAGGAAGTGCAGAACGCCGTTATGTTGGTTTGAAATCGGAGAGAATCTCATTTTGGGACCGGAAATGGTTCAGCAAACAACAGACAAGATTAAGATGATTCAGGAAAAGATGAGAAGTGCTCAAAGCCGGCAGAAAAGCTACTATGATCAGAGGAGGACTCCTATTGAGTTTGATGAAGGTGACCATGTATTCATGCGAGTAGTTCCCACTACTGTGATTGGCAGAGTGCTTAAAACCCGAAAACTTACCCCTAAATTCATAGGACCCTACCAGATCCTAAAATGTGTAGGACCAGTAGCTTACGAAATTGCTTTACCCCCAATGTTTTCTAACCTACACAATGTCTTCCATGTGTCGCAACTTAGAAAGTATGTTAGTGATTCTTCTCACATCATCGAACCCGACTCTGTGCAACTCAAGGAAAATCTTACGTACGAGACATCACCTTTAAGGATAGACGGGCGGAGTGTAAAGACTCTGCGAGGAAAGGATATTCCTTTAGTTAAGGTTATTTGGAATTTTGTGAATGGTGAGAATGCTACGTGGGAGCGTGAAAGTAGTATGAGGGATTCGTACCCTCATTTGTTTGAAACAGGTACGCTATTTCTCGAGGACGAGAAATTTCTAAGTTGGGGAGGATGTGACATCTGCCTTTTGACTCACTTCTACAAGTCCCTAATTAAGAAATTATTTTAACCTAAATGAATCGAGAATTAATTTAAAAGAGTTTGAATTCATAATGGATTTCTATGCTTGATTTACTTGTGTTGTGATTTTGTGTGTTTGATTGCTTAAGGTTTGATTTTGTTTTCCTAATTTCATGCATATGATTTTAAGATGGAAAATTATTTTATTTCAAGTCTCAAAGAATCAAAGTCCAATCGTCTCTAGAAACCCTAATTAGCACCCTTGATCTTTGATTAAACCCTAATCGAGTTCTTAATCCTTGACTAAGAACTTAATTACTCTCCAAAACCCTAAATCCTCAAGGTTAGTGAGCCAATCTAGAATTAACTTTCCTTAAACCCATGATTAAGTTTTTGATTAGTACCTTAATCTTTGATTAAGCCCTAATCACTAAGGATTAGTGGACTAAACCTAGATTAATTAACCTAATCCTACCCTAATCATGATTAGAACCCTAATTAGTGCCTAAAACCTAATTAAGCTAATCTAACCTACCCTAACCTCCATGTGGCCGAATGCATGTACTTGGCTTGGCCACCAAGCTCATTTACTTGGTTAACAAGTGGCATGCCCAAAAGTCAACACAATGGCATCATCCTCATGACCAAGCATGACATAAGGAAGGAAAAAGTGAAGATTAGGAAGGAGGGAGGAAGGAGCCGTGGAGGGACTCAAGGGCAAGACTTGGCCTCCAAGTTTTGTGACTTAGTCCCCAAGTATTTGCAAGCAAGCCCTCCATGCAAGCCCTTGATGGCAATTAAGTGAAAGTAGAGAAAGATAAGAGAAAAGGGACCAAAACCGTATGAAGAAGAGAGTGAGTTGTTTCATCCTTCATTCTTCATCCTTTCTTCTTTCCTTCACCAACACAAAAACACATCAACACCAACACACACCAACAACACCCTAAAACCGTGAGGGAGTGAGTGAATTCTCCTCCATTCCTTCATCAACACACACACTTTCTTCCATTTCTTTTCCCAAACTAAACACAACACTAAGAGAAAATCAAACTCTTAGTGACAAGAGAGAGAGTAGCCGAATTGTAAGGAAGAGAGAACCAAACTTTGAACACTTTGTAACATCCCAAACTTGATTTATGTTGTAATTTATGTTGTGATGTTCCTAGGATAGAAGAAATGAAGACGTAAGTTAGAAACTTAGCCAAATAAGCATGCAACCTTATGTTTATAACATAGGAACTTGGGAAATTAGAATAACAAGATTGGTAGCTTAAAACATAAATCCCACCGTTGGATGTGAAGTAGGATATGTGAGGAGGCTTGCCTTAAAATTTGAGGAAGATCCAACGGGTAACGAAGAAGTTATGACCTTTCAAAATCTGCTTGCTGCAAAATTGTGCAGCTTAATCGATTAAGCTGCAATTTAATCGATTAAGCTGCCTTTTAATCGATTAACATCAGAAAAGGGGAAAAGCCTTAATCGATTAAGGGCTGTAAATGCTGAAAAAAAAATAAAAGCGCGTTCACCTCTTAGTTCTTGAGGAACTCGAACTTTCTCTCTCCTAGGGCACCAAATCTTCCATTTTCATCAATCAAACCTCAAGAGGATCACTCCAAGTCCATCCCCAAGTCCTTCCTTGTTGCTCCAAGTAAGTGATTGTTGATTTTATTCTTCTCTTTCTCTCCCTAGAATTCGAATTTCTCTCTCCCTCTTCCTCCCATGGAGCTTTCGTCATAACCCTTGAGGAACTTGATGGGGTCACGAATTTCCTCAAGATTCTTGGGCAAAGTTTAATATTTTGTTCCTTTATTTTATTGATTTTAGGTTCCTCCCTCTCTTTTGAATTGTGGCTCTTTCTCAAGTATGCTCCGAGCACAAATTCTCTCTCTATCTCTAAGAGCTTGAGGTAAGGAGTGGGTTATAGTGAGTATTACCTTACTCTGGGGTTTAGTTTACAATATGCATATAATGGGTACTAAGAGTTATGTAATAGTTAGGTTGTTATAATATAGGATAATAAATAACTAGAGCTTATGACATAGGAAAATTAATTAGATGATGATATGCTTTATTTTGAATATTTGGTATATAAGCATGTGACTTGGTGTTGTTTATAATTGAAGTGCTAATTTCGTTAAATATTTGAGTTATGATTTTATTTTATAAACCAAGGCAAAGTATGTAAATTAAATATGAATTAAGGATAATGGGGATGATATTAATAAAATGTTGATTTTGTGCTAATTAAATTATAAGATTTAATAGTGGTGATTTGATAATGCAAATGTGTTATGTTTTGACTAATTTTGAGTAATGTACTTGTTAAACAGTTAAGAGGTTTTCTGGAAAAAAGGAATGGTTAATATGATTAAGAAGGAATGTTATTTATAAAGGATAAAAAGAAAAGTGGAAAAATATATACCCGGACGCAGTAAGGCGTGAGTGCACAGGGGTGCAGACGCAGTAGGTCGTGACCAGGGGAGAATGAAAAATATATACTCGGACGCAGTAAGACGTGAGTGCACAGGGGTGCAGACGCAGTAGGTCGTGACCAGGGGAGAATGAAAAATTTATACCCGGACGCAGTAAGACGTGAGTGCACAGGGGTGCAGACGCTGTAGGTCGTGACCAGGGGAGAATGAAAACATACCCGGACGCAGTAAGACGTGAGTGCACAGGAGTGCAGACGCAGTAGGTCGTGACCAGGGACAGATTAAAAAGAATTATGATATGATTAAAGTGGAAAGAATAAATGACTTTATGAAAATGATGTATAAGAATGAATAGGCAAGATTGACTTGAGAAACCAATGGAATACTTTGATAATGAATTGTGATTTCTTGAGTTTTATTATATTGTTATTAAATTTTTAAATGTGTATGGCTTGGTATAGCATTATGTCGTAATTGGAAACCGTTTCCCCATTTTATGTGTAATACTCACTCCTTACTATTTCCACAGGTACTGTGGTTTGAGCTTGCAATACTATCGGCCGAGCAGGACTACACTCCACCCCGTGGAGTGTTGTAAAATTAATTAGAAGATAGAGTTGTTTATTATGTTAAAATTTAGTTTTCTTTGGATTTGTTATATTTCGTTCGTGCAAGCCCTGAATATGTTTTATTGGATTAGCCGGGCATGAAAATTAAATTAGTATGTTTTATAAATATTTTCTGAACTGTACTGGTTGACAGGTTTATAAAAGTTATTTTTGGGAAAGTCTGATAAACAGAGGAGACTCTGTCGGATTTTCGTTAAGATTTAAAACGAAATTTTCAAGTCCATATTTTTATAAAACTCAATTTAATTAAATATTTGTGAGGGTGTTACATTGTGGTATCAGAGCAGTTTTTCCTCGACCTATTGGAGTAACTTATTACTCCTGCAGTTTACTCACCAAGCGAGTAACTTAGAGTTAGAACTAGAGTTTGTTTTAAGGTGTAGTGAGTATCATTGCTAGGTGATAATGGAGATTGTGCGGAGTATAGTAGTGAGTGTTTAAGCTTTCTTGTATGTTTTTCTTTTAATTATTTGGGAGGCGTGGTAAGCATTTGAAAACCTCTTTTAAGTTCATCTAAACTATGTGAAGCTTACCATGCAAATCTGAAATTTTGTGGAAAACAATGAGTCAGATTTAGAAATGGATGAACGACGAGACTAAGGAAGCGATACCCCAACGGGCAAGAGCACTAAGTTGCTACCCCACCGGGAGGAAACGATCTTTAGTTTCGTGCCAAGTAAACCAATTCTAAATGTGACACACAAAACAAGGTTTCAACGTTTTAAAACTAATAGGTTGAGTGATTCGAACTTAAGTAAGACGAGAATGGTCTTATCACTAATGTGGTGTATGTTTGAGCCTGATCACCTCAAGTATACATATATTGGGAGATATCATCATCCTATCCTTAAGTTTCGGCGAGTATTTTGGGAATTTAGGAAAATCCCAAATTTGGATGGATTAGAAGTCTAGTTAGCTGTAATAGTTGCTAGAATTATGTGCATAGAATAGAAAATAAGAAACCCTCAAGTAGTACGTAGCGTTGGTTTAGGTCTAAACAATTAAATGCTTGAAAACCTTAGGCGATTGCTTAGATCTAGGATGTATGTTCGATATATGTATATATATATATATATATGTATAGGTACGATGCGACGTGCTGTCTTGTGTTCGTCTAAATTATAAATTGTGCATTTGGATGATACCTGCAATCGTTCGAACATGTGAATGTTGAAACTGTTTTGGAGCATAACACCATTTTTGAAAACCTCTTTATAAAATAGTGTTGCTATCAAAGGATCGAGTGGTTCCCAAGTAAAATAATTTTAAAGTCAGGAACCATTTGATATTCAAGTGTGATAGTAACCAAAGTGAATTTCCATGTTTTGAAATTGAATTCAAAATGAATTCCACTGTTTTTAACAAAATCGGAAATCCTTCCAAATTGAGTGCTAAGCCGTATCATGAAATTTTGGAAAAGTTAGTGAGTAAACAAGGGATTCCTAGGTAATCAAGCGGTGAATTCATTCTTTTAAAACAAGCCACACGCCGATTAAATAGGAACTCCTTCCATGAGACTTTACTCAATTCGGAATGAAGCTTAGTTTCCAAACTCAAAGTCAAAGGGAATGGAACTATTTTAATTTATGAAGAAGCATCAAAGTAAACTTTCTAATCAACCACATATTCCCTTTCTCATTGAGTTTGCTAATCTTGAGTAATTTCATATTCCTTCATCTAAGTTTCCCCGAAGTTAGATGAAGGTAACTTGTTTCGAAAAGATATGCTTCGATTTACAAAGATTGTTTTTGGAATTTCATCCGAGTTATTTGGCATGAACATATCAAGGTTTTAAAGTGTAAAATAAATTTTCATGATTTAATCTTTTCCTAAGAATTGTACGTAAAACAAATCAAAATGTTTTTCCATTAAGAATAGAATTCGATTTTTCAAAAACCTTGATTCTATCTTCATACCACCACATCAATATTTTTCTAATATGCTACTTTTACCATATGTATATATAAATGTCTTTCTTGTATGCAACTTTAATTTTTAAGCCTAAACAAACGCATACATATTTCCTGGCATGTTATTTTGGTTTTATATATATATGTATATAAATGCATAAATGATCTTCTTGAACTCCACATCGACTTTCAAAATGTGTAAGTACTCTTTTAGTATGGGGGCTGTATTTATTGAACTTTAATCCCCATACATGGTGATTACTTTTATCAAAGTTTTGGCATAGCATTTGAATGGTTTGATTATTTGAAACTCTGCTTAAGTGTGTGCAGATTTAAGCCTAACCTGAGGTTAGTCCAGGTAGATCATGGCTAGATTAGGAAGAGCTAGAGTTTAAGTCATGATTGATGGTTGTAAACATGTGTTGATCTGAAATGTTGTTGAGCATGTTTGAATTTTGAATGATGTGTATGTAATACATGCTTACTTGAATAATGAATGTGTTTGATTAGGACTTAAGAGTAGTACATAAGTTGTATGTACTTGGGTAGAGTAGGCTCAAATCCCTGTGGATGCTGTCGGATAGATAGGGTGTAGAAGTATATTTGGATTGTTCTAAGTACGGTAGTTGCTAAGTGACAATGTTGTTAGTGAACCTGACCACGATGTCACCATTGATGGATAAGAGATTGGGATGGGCACCTCAATCTTTTTAGTTATTAATCGCTGATATCATTGGGAAACTTTAATTAGCACAAAACCAAACAGGCAATGAAGGAAGGAATTCGCCTGAATAGTAGTATTCCCAACCCTTATTGTAAAATCCCTTGAGAAAACCCTGATGACCGTAGAAAACTATATCTAATCGTTGGGAGAATCTTACCTGATTCTTGAAACCCCAGACCAAGTAGAAGTCTTCCTAGTAGGACTCTTGAAATAAGACACTGCCAATAGTGTAAAACCTTGAAAACCTTAGAGCATTTCGCCTCGAAAACTAACCAAATTAAACCATAACTTGTATTCTTCATTGAGCGCAAGAGTCCAGTGGCATACTAATGCTAGAAGGTATACCGATTCCAAGTGGGGGAGTAGAACTAAAGGGAAGTGAGTGTCGTAGTTAGAAGACCCTTTGTCTGGGATGGTTCTCCATTTGAAGGAATTGAACGGAATTTCGGGGACGAAATTCCAATAAGTGGGGGAGAATTGTAACATCCCAAACTTGATTTATGTTTTAATTTATGTTGTGATGTTCCTAGGATAGAAGAAATGAAGACGTAAGTTAGAAACTTAGCCAAATAAGCATGCAACCTTAGGTTTATAACATAGGAACTTGGGAAATTAGAATAACAAGATTGGTAGCTTAAAACATAAATTCCACCGTTGGATGTGAAGTAGGATATGTGAGGAGGCTTGCCTTAAAATTTGAGGAAGATCCAACGGGTAACGAAGAAGTTATGACCTTTCAAAATCTGCTTGCTGCAAAATTGTGCAGCTTAATCGATTAAGCTGCAATTTAATCGATTAAGCTGCCTTTTAATCGATTAACACCATAAAAGGGGAAAAGCCTTATTAAGGGCTGTAAATGCTGGAAAAAAAATAAAAGCGCGTTCACCTCTTAGTTCTTGAGGAACTCGAACTTTCTCTCTCCTAGGGCACCAAATCTTCCATTTTCATCAATCAATCCTCAAGAGGATCACTCCAAGTCCATCCCCAAGTCCTTCCTTGTTGCTCCAAGTAAGTGATTGTTGATTTTATTCTTCTCTTTCTCTCCCTAGAATTCGAATTTCTCTCTCCCTCTTCCTCCCATGGAGCTTTCGTCATAACCCTTGAGGAACTTGATGGGGTCACGAATTTCCCCAAGATTCTTGGGCAAAGTTTAATATTTTGTTCCTTTATTTTATTGATTTTAGGTTCCTCCCTCTCTTTTGAATTGTGGCTCTTTCTCAAGTATGCTCCGAGCACAAATTCTCTCTCTATCTTTAAGAGCTTGAGGTAAGGAGTGGGTTATAGTGAGTATTACCTTACTCTGGGGGTTTAGTTTACAATATGCATATAATGGGTACTAAGAGTTATGTGTTAGTTAGGTTGTTATAATATAGGGTAATAAATAACTAGAGCTTATGACTTAGGAAAATTAATTAGATGATGATATGCTTTATTTTGAATATTTGGTATATAAGCATGTGACTTGGTGTTGTTTATAATTGAAGTGCTAATTTCGTTAAATGTTTGAGTTATGATTTTATTTTATAAACCAAGGCAAAGTATGGAAATTAAGTATGAATTAAGGATAATGGGGATGATATTAATAAAATGTTGATTTTGTGCTAATTAAATTATAAGAATTAATAGTGGTGATTTGATAATGCAAATGTGTTATGTTTTGACTAATTTTGAGTAATGTACTTGTTAAACAGTTAAGAGGTTTTCTGGAAAAATGGAATGGTTAATATGATTAAGAAGGAATGTTATTTATAAAGGATAAAAAGAAAAGTGGAAAAATATATACCCGGACGCAGTAAGACGTGAGTGCACATGGGTGCAGACGCAGTAGGTCGTGACCAGGGTAGAATGAAAAATATATACCCGGACGCAGTAAGACGTGAGTGCACATGGGTGCAGACGCAGTAGGTCGTGACCAGGGGAGAATGAAAAATATATACCCGGACGCAGTAAGACGTGAGTGCACAGGGGTGCAGACGCTGTAGGTCGTGACCAGGGGAGAATGAAAAATATATACCCGGACGCAGTAAGACGTGAGTGCACAGGGGTGCAGACGCTGTAGGTCGTGACCAGGGGAGAATGAAAACATACCCGGACGCAGTAAGACGTGAGTGCACAGGAGTGCAGACGCAGTATGTCGTGACCAGGGACAGATTAAAAAGAATTATGATATGATTAAAGTGGAAGGAATAAATGACTTTATGAAAATGATGTATAAGAATGAATAGGCAAGATTGACTTGAGAAACCAATGGAATACTTTGATAATGAATTGTGATTTCTTGAGTTTTATTATATTGTTATTAAATTTTTAAATGTGTATGGCTTGGTATAGCATTATGTCGTAATTGGAAACTGTTTCCCCATTTTATGTGTAATACTCACTCCTTACTATTTCCACAAGTACTGAGGTTTGAGCTTGCAATACTATCGGCCGAGCAGGACTACACTCCACCCTGTGGAGTGTTGTAAAATTAATTAGAAGAGAGAGTTGTTTATTATGTTAAAATTTAGTTTTCTTTGGATTTGTTATATTTCGTTCGTGCAAGCCCTGAATATGTTTTATTGGATTAGCCGGGCATGAAAATTAAATTAGTATGTTTTATAAATATTTTCTGAACTGTACTGGTTGACAGGTTTATAAAAGTTATTTTTGGGAAAGTCCGATAAACAGAGGAGACTCTGTCAGATTTTCGTTAAGATTTAAAACGAAATTTTCAAGTCCATATTTTTATAAAACTCAATTTAATTAAATATTTGTGAGGGTGTTACATTGTGGTATCAGAGCAGTTTTTCCTCGGCCTATTGGAGTAACTTATGTTAGTTCCATGATGAACATGATGAATGTTTTGATAATGACAAAGTGTTTTTGAACAAGCTACATGTGTTGATCAAGTTTCAAGCTCAACAAGCAACAACAAACATCAAATGAAGAAGAGAGAAAGCAAGCTCATGAAGACCTAAGTTTGAGTGTATTTGTATTTCTTTTATCTTTTGCCTCTCAAGCTTCATAGGTTTTTTATTTGGGTAGATTATTATAGAGGGTAGTGAATCTCATTCATAAGTCATGATTTAATCATAATTTGAGTTTTCACTTAACCTAGAATCAATAGGTGGCTTAAAGGTTTTAAAGGAAAGGTTGGATTTTGAGAAAACAAGTTTTGAACATGTGCAGTACCAACTTAATCGATTAAGTGATTAACTTAATCGAGTACTACTCGAGTACACGACTTGCTTAATCGATTAAGTACTGCTGAACTGATTTTTTAAAATACGTTTTTCACTTCTCAAAATCAGTTTTCAAGTGCTACAACTTTTGGTATTCTATATAAACCTTTTCCTATTATTTGTGATCAATTAGAATCATTTCATACAAGTTTTACAAAGAATCAAGCCACTCTATTCTCTCTCATTTTCTAAAGATCAAAGTTCTCATATTTTCATATTCTTTGATCAAGAACCTTTGAATCTCTTATGGTGAATTGTCATAACTCTTGATTGAGATTCATAGGATTGTTTTGTGTTTTCTATTGTGTTGTAATCTTTGCAAGAAGGCAAGCCACTACAACAAACAAGAAGTCTTGGTGTGTCGATTTTATCATCAAGCAAGTGCATTCTTATTGAAGAAGAAGAAGAAGTCTTGGTTGTGAATCAAGCAAGTGAAGCCTTGGTGTGTGGTTTATCATCAAGCAATTGAAGACTTGTTGTGTCGATTATCAACGAGGGGTAGAGGTTAGATTAGAGAGAAGATAAATAGGATTACAAGGCAAGGGTGTCGGTTATCTCTTGTAAGCTAGCAAGAAGGGAGTCTTGTGAGGCAATCACTTGTAATTTGAGAACTCTAATTCCTCATAGTGAAGAATCTCTCTTGGTTGAAGAGGGGACTGGATGTAGCTTTCAAGTGGATGAAAGTGAACCAGGATAAATCACTGTGTCGTATCTCTAAACCCTTACTCTTTATATTCAAGTCATTTGATTGCGTTCTTGGTTGAAAACCTAGAAAGATTGATTTTCATAATTGATTGAATTGAATCTTTAATTGTTCAAATTGATAAAGGGAAAATCATTTTCGTAACTAGGTTAATCAATAAGAATATAGGTGTTAATCATTTCTGCTGAATCTCTGATCTTGCATGTGAATTGATTGATTTTCGTATTCGAATGAAAAATTGATTTTTCTGTTTTCTGTCATATTTAATCGATTAAGTTCAAGTTTAATCGAGTACTACTCGAGTAAATTGCAGGTTAATCGATTAAGTGCTGTAGAATTTGCAAAAATCATTTGTTTTAATTGTTTCGATTTGTTTCGTTCGAAAATCTTTCAAGGTAGCTTCAACACCTATTCAACCCCCCCTTCTAGGTGTATTCCTAGGGTTCCTTTGTCTCTCCAACCACCAATTGCGGTTTCTTCAATTGGTATCAGAGCTCGGTCGAAAGACACGAGCATAAGAGCTTTTTCGTAAAGATCCTTTAAGAAAATCGCAATGGGTTCCATGAATCCCTTTGGTGGTGAAGGTGCTTCGATAAGTCGTCCTCCATTGTTTGCCGGAGAAGGCTATGCATATTGGAAAGTTAGAATGAAAATCTTTATCCAAGCCATAGATAGTGAAATTTGGAAAGTAGTTGAAAAAGGTCCTCATATCCCCTCTAGTTTAGTTGAAGGTGTAGAACAATTGATCCCCGAGGATAAGTGGAAGGATGATGATAGAAAGAAAGTTCAATATGATTATAAAGCAAAGAATATCATCACATCCGCTTTATCCTATGACGAGTTCTTTAGAGTTTCTCAATGTTCTAGTGCTAAAGAAATGTGGGACACTTTACAAGTGACTCATGAAGGAACTAGTGAGGTTAGGAGAGCTAGATTGAATGCTTTGATGCGTGAATATGAGTTATTTACTATGCTTCCAAATGAATCTATAAATGATATGCAAAAGCGTTTTACTCACATTATAAATCATTTACTTGCTCTTGGTAAAACTTTTCTACAAGGTGAACTTTCTAACAAAGTGTTGAGATGTTTAGACAGGAATTGGCAACCAAAAGTAACGGCTATTGTTGAATCTAAAAATTTGGATGCTATGGATCTAGCAACACTTTTCGGAAAGCTTCAAGAACATGAAATGGAGCTTGGACGATTAAGTATCAATGAAGAGTCGGATAAGAACAAATCAAGGAAAGGACTTGCTCTTAGAGTCAAAAGTGCATATAAAAAGAAAGATAGTTCCGATGATGATGATAGTGAAGATTCCGATTCCGATGTTGATGAAAAAGACATGAAACTTTTGTTAAAAGAGTTTGACAAGTTTCTAAGGAGAAAAGGAAGGTTGAACAAGGACAAAAGTAAAGAGAAGGATTCCCCACACTACAAGACCAAGACATCAAAAGAAGGTGTAGTTTGCCATGAATGTGGAAAACCCGGTCATCTCAAGTATTCATGCTCTAGGTATCTCAAGAAGAAGGAGAAAGACAGGAAAAATTCTAAATCTAAAAGAGCATACATAGTTTGGGATAGTGATGAAGATAACAAGAAAAGCACATCAAATAGTTCTTCGGATGATGAAGAAGTTGCTTGTCTCAACTTGATAACTCTAGTAGATGATGAAGAACAAAGTTCAAATGATGAATCAAGTTATCAAAGCGAGGATAGCAATGTAAGTGAATCTAAATCCGAAATTTCTTCTAAATATGAATTGTTACATAATGCTTATGAAGAAATGTATGAACAACTTGAAAAACTAGCTTTGAAAAACATTGAAAGAAAGAAGCTCATTTTGAAACATCAAAAAGAGATTTTAGATCTTCAAAAACAAGTTGATGAGCTTAATCTTGAAAATGAAACTCTTGATCTTATCTATGCTAGTTCTTCTTGTGATTGTGCTAGTAGATTGAATGTTGTGGTTGATTGTGAGAATTGCAAGTTGCTTAAAGATGAAAATGCTATTTTGAAAAATAAGCTTGCAAGTTTCACCACTTGTGATATTAGATTGCGCACATTGTTAAATTTTCAAAGAGAAAATTCAAACAAGTTTGGTTTGGGTTATACTAATGCTAAGAGTAAATCTCATAGAAATGTTGTTGATTTTTCTAAAGTTGATTTTTCAAATCCTCCAACATGTTTCTATTGTGGTACTCATGGACATACTTCAAATGTGTGTTATGTTAAAGTGCATGGTATACCTAAAGGAAATTTTGTTTGGATGAAAAAGGGTGAAAGTCCCTACACTAACAAAAATGGATCCAAAACCATTTGGATACCAAAAAGCAAAGCATGATTGTTTTGTAGGTTTGATTGAAGATGCAAATGAATGACACATGCCCTCAATTGGTCTCAACTATGAATGTCTATATTCACATCTTTAATTGGTATCACACTTGCATCTCAAGTGAATGTCCTACAAAGTGGTAATATTTGATATTGATATATTATCTCAATTGGTATCTTCTCAATTGATATTACTTTTCTAAATGTTTAGTTAATTCAATTTGTATCATTGAGAGATTATTAGTTGATTATCATGTTTTTGTGATTATTGATTCTTCTTTACAATTGATATCTTCTTTGTTAAGTGATATTATGATCTTTTTAGTTCTCAATTGGTATTATATTTCATTGTTATATTCTCTTACCAATTGATATCACATTTCAAAGTAAAGCTCTATTGTATTTTTTCAATTGGTATCAATGTTATGAAGAAATGATCATTGATTTCTTACCTTGGCTTAGATGTTATATTTCAATTGGTATATATTACTTTTTGATAATGCCAAAGGGGGAGAAATATTATGTTTTGAATTGAATGAAATGTTTCTCAAATGGGGAGAAATGGTATGTTTCTCAAATGGGGAGAAATGGTATGTTTTTAAAACATGGGAGAAATATGATATTATATTTGGAGAAAGGTTGTTTTGTTGTTTTTATGTAGGTTGAGCTAAGTTGTTTAAGATAGGGGGAGAATCAAGCTTCTATCTCAATTGGATTCAAGTGTTAAAGCATTGATTGAGGGGGAGAAAGAGTCTTCTCAAGTGATCAAATGTTTCAAGCATCAACAACTTCAAGCAATTTCAAAACATGGGTTGTCATTTTCAAAAAGGGGGAGATTGTTAGTTCCATGATGAACATGATGAATGTTTTGATAATGACAAAGTGTTTTTGAACAAGCTACATGTGTTGATCAAGTTTCAAGCTCAACAAGCAACAACAAACATCAAATGAAGAAGAGAGAAAGCAAGCTCATGAAGACCTAAGTTTGAGTGTATTTGTATTTCTTTTATCTTTTGCCTCTCAAGCTTCATAGGTTTTTTATTTGGGTAGATTATTATAGAGGGTAGTGAATCTCATTCATAAGTCATGATTTAATCATAATTTGAGTTTTCACTTAACCTAGAATCAATAGGTGGCTTAAAGGTTTTAAAGGAAAGGTTGGATTTTGAGAAAACAAGTTTTGAACATGTGAAGTACCAACTTAATCGATTAAGTGATTAACTTAATCGAGTACTACTCGAGTACATGACTTGCTTAATCGATTAAGTACTGCTGAACTGATTTTTTAAAATACGTTTTTCACTTCTCAAAATCAGTTTTCAAGTGCTACAACTTTTGGTATTCTATATAAACCTTTTCCTATTATTTGTGATCAATTAGAATCATTTCATACAAGTTTTACAAAGAATCAAGCCACTCTATTCTCTCTCATTTTCTAAAGATCAAAGTTCTCATATTTTCATATTCTTTGATCAAGAACCTTTGAATCTCTTATGGTGAATTGTCATAACTCTTGATTGAGATTCATAGGATTGTTTTGTGTTTTCTATTGTGTTGTAATCTTTGCAAGAAGGCAAGCCACTACAACAAATAAGAAGTCTTGGTGTGTCGATTTTATCATCAAGCAAGTGCATTCTTATTGAAGAAGAAGAAGAAGTCTTGGTTGTGAATCAAGCAAGTGAAGCCTTGGTGTGTGGTTTATCATCAAGCAATTGAAGACTTGTTGTGTCGATTATCAACAAGGGGTAGAGGTTAGATTAGAGAGAAGATCAATAGGATTACAAGGCAAGGGTGTCGGTTATCTCTTGTAAGCTAGCAAGAAGGGAGTCTTGTGAGGCAATCACTTGTAATTTGAGAACTCTAATTCCTCATAGTGAAGAATCTCTCTTGGTTGAAGAGGGGACTGGATGTAGCTTTCAAGTGGATGAAAGTGAACCAGGATAAATCACTGTGTCGTATCTCTAAACCCTTACTCTTTATATTCAATTCATTTGATTGCGTTCTTGGTTGAAAACCTAGAAAGATTGATTTTCATAATTGATTGAATTGAATCTTTAATTGTTCAAATTGATAAAGGGAAAATCATTTTCATAACTAGGTTAATCAATAAGAATATAGGTGTTAATCATTTCTGCTGAATCTCTGATCTTGCATGTGAATTGATTGATTTTCGTATTCGAATGAAAAATTGATTTTTCTGTTTTCTGTCATATTTAATCGATTAAGTTCAAGTTTAATCGAGTACTACTCGAGTAAATTGCAGGTTAATCGATTAAGTGCTGTAGAATTTGCAAAAATCATTTGTTTTAATTGTTTCGATTTGTTTCGTTCGAAAATCTTTCAAGGTAGCTTCAACACCTATTCAACCCCCCCTTCTAGGTGTATTCCTAGGGTTCCTTTGTCTCTCCAACCACCAATTGCGGTTTCTTCAACTTATTACTCCTGCAGTTTACTCACCAAGCGAGTAACTTAGAGTTAGAACTAGAGTTTGTTTTAAGGTGTAGTGAGTATCATTGCTAGGTGATAATGGAGATTGTGCGGAGTATAGTAGTGAGTGTTTAAGCTTTCTTGTATGTTTTTCTTTTAATTATTTGGGAGGCGTGGTAAGCATTTGAAAACCTCTTTTAAGTTCATCTAAACTATGTGAAGCTTACCATGCAAATCTGAAATTTTGTGGAAAACAATGAGTCAGATTTAGAAATGGATGAACGACGAGACTAAGGAAGCGATACCCCAACTGGCAAGAGCACTAAGTTGCTACCCCACCGGGAGGAAACGATCTTTAGTTTCGTGCCATGTAAACCAATTCTAAATGTGACACACAAAACAAGGTTTCAACGTTTTAAAACTAATAGGTTGAGTGATTCGAACTTAAGTAAGACGAGAATGGTCTTATCACTAATGTGGTGTATGTTTGAGCCTGATCACCTCAAGTATACATATATTGGGGGATATCATCATCCTGTCCTTAAATTTCGGCGAGTATTTTGGGAATTTAGGAAGATCCCAAATTTAGAAGGATTAGAAGTCTAGTTAGCTGTAATAGTTGCTAGAATTATGTGCATAGAATAGAAAATAAGAAACCCTCAAGTAGTACGTAGCGTTGGTTTAGGTCTAAACAATTAAATGCTTGAAAACCTTAGGCGATTGCTTAGATCTAGGATGTATGTTCAATATATGTATATATATATATATATGTATAGGTACGATGCGACGTGTTGTCTTGTGTTCGTCTAAATTATAAATTGTGCATTTGGATGATACCTGCAATCGTTCGAACATGTGAATGTTGAAACTGTTTTGGAGCATAACACCATTTTTGAAAACCTCTTTATAAAATAGTGTTGCTATCAAAGGATCGAGTGGTTCCCAAGTAAAGTAATTTTAAAGTCAGGAACCATTTGATATTCAAGTGTGATAGTAACCAAAGTGAATTTCCATGTTTTGAAATTGAATTCAAAATGAATTCCACTGTTTTTAACAAAATCGGAAATCCTTCCAAATTGAGTGCTAAGCCGTATCATGAAATTTTGGAAAAGTTAGTGAGTAAACAAGGGATTCCTAGGTAATCGAGCGGTGAATTCATTCTTTTAAAACAAGCCACACGCCGATTAAATAGGAACTCCTTCCATGAGACTTTACTCAATTCGGAATGAAGCTTAGTTTCCAAACTCAAAGTCAAAGGGAATGGAACTATTTTAATTTATGAAGAAGCATCAAAGTAAACTTTCTAATCAACCACATATTCCCTTTCTCATTGAGTTTGCTAATCTTGAGTAATTTCATATTCCTTCATCTAAGTTTCCCCGAAGTTAGATGAAGGTAACTTGTTTCGAAAAGATATGCTTCGATTTACAAAGATTGTTTTTGGAATTTCATCCGAGTTATTTGGCATGAACATATCAAGGTTTTAAAGTGTAAAATAAATTTTCATGATTTAATCTTTTCCTAAGAATTGTACGTAAAACAAATCAAAATGTTTTTCCATTAAGAATAGAATTCGATTTTTCAAAAACCTTGATTCTATCTTCATACCACCACATCAATATTTTTCTAATATGCTACTTTTACCATATGTATATATAAATGTCTTTCTTGTATGCAACTTTAATTTTTAAGCCTAAACAAACGCATACATATTTCCTGGCATGTTATTTTGGTTTTATATATATATGTATATAAATGCATAAATGATCTTCTTGAACTCCACATCGACTTTCAAAATGTGTAAGTACTCTTTTAGTATGGGGGCTGTATTTATTGAACTTTAATCCCCATACATGGTGATTACTTTTATCAAAGTTTTGGCATAGCATTTGAATGGTTTGATTATTTGAAACTCTGCTTAAGTGTGTGCAGATTTAAGCCTAACCTGAGGTTAGTCCAGGTAGATCATGGCTAGATTAGGAAGAGCTAGAGTTTAAGTCATGATTGATGGTTGTAAACATGTGTTGATCTGAAATGTTGTTGAGCATGTTTGAATTTTGAATGATGTGTATGTAATACATGCTTACTTGAATAATGAATGTGTTTGATTAGGACTTAAGAGTAGTACATAAGTTGTATGTACTTGGGTAGAGTAGGCTCAAATCCCTGTGGATGCTGTCGGATAGATAGGGTGTAGAAGTATATTTGGATTGTTCTAAGTACGGTAGTTGCTAAGTGACAATGTTGTTAGTGAACCTGACCACGATGTCACCATTGATGGATAAGAGATTGGGATGGGCACCTCAATCTTTTTAGTTATTAATCGCTGATATCATTGGAAAACTTTAATTAGCACAAAACCAAACAGGCAATGAAGGAAGGAATTCGCCTGAATAGTAGTATTCCCAACCCTTATTGTAAAATCCCTTGAGAAAACCCTGATGACCGTAGAAAACTATATCTAATCGTTGGGAGAATCTTACCTGATTCTTGAAACCCCAGACCAAGTAGAAGTCTTCCTAGTAGGACTCTTGAAATAAGACACTGCCAATAGTGTAAAACCTTGAAAACCTTAGAGCATTTCGCCTCGAAAACTAACCAAATTAAACCATAACTTGTATTCTTCATTGAGCGCAAGAGTCCAGTGGCATACTAATGCTAGAAGGTATACCGATTCCAAGTGGGGGAGTAGAACTAAAGGGAAGTGAGTGTCGTAGTTAGAAGACCCTTTGTCTGGGATGGTTCTCCATTTGAAGGAATTGAACGGAATTTCGGGGACGAAATTCCAATAAGTGGGGGAGAATTGTAACATCCCAAACTTGATTTATGTTGTAATTTATGTTGTGATGTTCCTAGGATAGAAGAAATGAAGACGTAAGTTAGAAACTTAGCCAAATAAGCATGCAACCTTAGGTTTATAACATAGGAACTTGGGAAATTAGAATAACAAGATTGGTAGCTTAAAACATAAATTCCACCGTTGGATATGAAGTAGGGTATGTGAGGAGGCTTGCCTTAAAATTTGAGGAAGATCCAACGGGTAACGAAGAAGTTATGACCTTTCAAAATCTGCTTGCTGCAAAATTGTGCAGCTTAATCGATTAAGCTGCAATTTAATCGATTAAGCTGCCTTTTAATCGATTAACATCAGAAAAGGGGAAAAGCCTTAATCGATTAATAATCAATTAAGGGCTGTAAATGCTGAAAAAAAAATAAAAGCGCGTTCACCTCTTAGTTCTTGAGGAACTCGAACTTTCTCTCTCCTAGGGCACCAAATCTTCCATTTTCATCAATCAATCCTCAAGAGGATCACTCCAAGTCCATCCCCAAGTCCTTCCTTGTTGCTCCAAGTAAGTGATTGTTGATTTTATTCTTCTCTTTCTCTCCCTAGAATTCGAATTTCTCTCTCCCTCTTCCTCCCATGGAGCTTTCGTCATAACCCTTGAGGAACTTGATGGGATCACGAATTTCCTCTAGATTCTTGGGCAAAGTTTAATATTTTGTTCCTTTATTTTATTGATTTTAGGTTCCTCCCTCTCTTTTGAATTGTGGCTCTTTCTCAAGTATGCTCCGAGCACAAATTCTCTCTCTATCTCTAAGAGCTTGAGGTAAGGAGTGGGTTATAGTGAGTATTACCTTACTCTGGGGTTTAGTTTACAATATGCATATAATGGGTACTAAGAGTTATGTGTTAGTTAGGTTGTTATAATATAGGGTAATAAATAACTAGAGCTTATGACATAGGAAAATTAATTAGATGATGATATGCTTTATTTTGAATATTTGGTATATAAGCATGTGACTTGGTGTTGTTTATAATTGAAAGTGCTAATTTCGTTAAATGTTTGAGTTATGATTTTATTTTATAAACCAAGGCAAAGTATGGAAATTAAGTATGAATTAAGGATAATGGGGATGATATTAATAAAATGTTGATTTTGTGCTAATTAAATTATAAGATTTAATAGTGGTGATTTGATAATGCAAATGTGTTATGTTTTGACTAATTTTGAGTAATGTACTTGTTAAACAGTTCAGAGGTTTTCTGGAAAAATGGACTGGTTAATATGATTAAGAAGGAATGTTATTTATAAAGGATAAAAAGAAAAGTGGAAAAATATATACCCGGACGCAGTAAAACGTGAGTGCACAGGGGTGCAGACGCAGTAGGTCATGACCAGGGGAGAATGAAAAATATATACCCGGACGCAGTAAGACGTGAGTGCACAGGGGTGCAGACGCAGTAGGTCGTGACCAGGGGAGAATGAAAAATATATACCCGGACGTAGTAAGACGTGAGTGCACAGGGGTGCAGACGCAGTAGGTCGTGACCAGGGGAGAATGAAAAATATATACCCGGACGCAGTAAGACGTGAGTGCACAGGGGTGCAGACGCAGTAGGTCGTGACCAGGGGAGAATGAAAAATTTATACCCGGACGCAGTAAGACGTGAGTGCACAGGGGTGCAGACGCTGTAGGTCGTGACCAGGGGAGAATGAAAAATATATACCCGGACGCAGTAACACGTGAGTGCACAGGGGTGCAGACGCTGTAGGTCGTGACCAGGGGAGAATGAAAACATACCCGGACGCAGTAAGACGTGAGTGCACAGGAGTGCAGACGCAGTAGGTCATGACCAGGGACAGATTAAAAAGAATTATGATATGATTAAAGTGGAAGGAATAAATGACTTTATGAAAATGATGTATAAGAATGAATAAGCAAGATTGACTTGAGAAACCAATGGAATACTTTGATAATGAATTGTGATTTCTTGAGTTTTATTTTATTGTTATTTAATTGTTAAATGTGTATGGCTTGGTATAGCATTATGTCGTAATTGGAAACCGTTTCCCCATTTTATGTGTAATACTCACTCCTTACTATTTCCACAGGTACTGAGGTTTGAGCTTGCAATACTATCGACCGAGCAGGACTACACTCCACCCCGTGGAGTGTTGTAAAATTAATTAGAAGAAAGAGTTGTTTATTATGTTAAAATTTAGTTTTCTTTGGATTTGTTATATTTCGTTCGTGCAAGCCCTGAATATGTTTTATTGGATTAGCCGGGCATGAAAATTAAATTAGTATGTTTTATAAATATTTTTTGAACTGTACTGGTTGACAGGTTTATAAAAGTTATTTTTGGGAAAGTCCGATAAACAGAGGAGACTCTGTCGGATTTTCGTTAAGATTTAAAACGAAATTTTCAAGTCCATATTTTTATAAAACTCAATTTAATTAAATATTTGTGAGGGTGTTACACACTTCATAACCTAAGCAAGATCAAGCCAAGATAGTGAAAAAGAAAAGGAGAAAACCATGGACCTTAGAGAGTATGAGTGAGCCGTGAGGAAAGAGAGGAGAAACCTAAGATTTGGACTTGATTTTCTAAGGCTTTTGATTAAGTAAGAACCTTGTTTTATGATCTTAAAAGTTTTAAACCTTTTTCTTTGATTCTTCTTCGTTTTTCATGATCTTCTTCTAAAGCTCGATTTTGTTTGAAAAAGTGTTGATGCATGTTTATTTTATGATTAGACCTAGTGATTTTCTTCACATGCATGTTATTTTCTAAACATGATTCTCAAAGTTTTGTTAAGAAAGTGTTTTCTCTCTTAACCTTAAGTTTTCTTCCTTGATTTCTTAAAAGTGTTTTTGAAAAGAACTTGGTTTTGAATTTTCATGAAGGATCTCCCAAAGATCTAGCGTTTTTGACTTCATGCATGTCAAGATCTATACTTGATCTATGATGAACTTGATGTTTGAGTTATGACATAAAGACCTTTGAAATTATTGAACTTTTCTTGATGATTTTCTTTGTGTTGGTCACGATTTGATGTTGTTGTGCATGAAAGCTTGATTTTCTTTTGTTTGATCTCTTGCATGTGATGATCTTGAGATGTAATGATGTTTTGAGTGAATATAAATTGTGTGATTTACTATGTTTAGCCACGGTTTGTACTTGATCTTTAGGTTAGAGGTTTTAATGTTGGATTTTGGTTATGTGTATGTGATTTTCATGAACTTTGAGTTGATTTTATGTGTTTAAGTGAAATAAAACTTGTTTAGGAACCTATGCATGCTCACGGTTTCACCTAGGAAAAACATGCTAGGGTTATGTCTTTACTTACTTGATGAATTATGTGAAATTGTTGATTGAATTTGGAGTTTTTTTTAAGTCTTGAAACTTTGAAAACATTTTTGAGAAAACCTAGTCAAGGCCACGGTTTGGACCTTAGACTTTGAGTAAATTTTCTTGAGTATGTGGATGATTATATTGTGAAATTATGTGTTGATTTGTGAAGCCATGATGTATACGGTTTCAACATATTTAGGTATATTAGGATGAAGTTTTACTAAGATGGAAATTGATTAAGTGAAAGTTAAAAGGAATTATATTTGTATGATGCATGATTCAGTTTGTCTATGTTTAAGAACTTGATTTCTTTGATTGATTAAGTTATGTGTATGAATGAGTATGTAAACGTGTTATGTTGACTTGATGAATTGTGATTATGTGATGTTTGAAATAAATGAATGATTGTTTGATTTATTCTATTTGAATACTATGTTGTCCACAATTGGTTTTAAGTGTTTGAACTTGATGAATTATCGATCAAAGTGTCTATTTGATTGTTTTCATGATTCTTGGTTGTTTGTGCTTTTGAATTTGGCTTTAAACAATGGAAAATGAATTTAAAACTTAGGACATGATGCTGTCCAGAATTTTCTAAGTCACATTTCCTATTTAAAAGTATTTTCAAAGTGTTTCAAAGTTGAGTTTCCATGGGTATTTAATCTAAGATAAAGTTGGTTTGAAAAGTGCAATTTTTCGGTGTTTTTGGAATTGATTTCAATGCTGTCCAAGAGGGACCAGCAAAGAAACTTTTAATTAAATTAATTTAATTATTATTTTCTCATGATTTTTAAAGTATGAGAGTTAGTGTTTGATTTTGGACAAGCCTGAGTGAAAGAGTTAATGTTTTGATTTTAAATGAAGATGATGTTTGGATTTTTCTTAAGTTACCTTGAGAATGATTTTAAGGAAAATATTAAATGAAGTTTTAATACTCATATATCTATCTTCTGGGACTTGAAAGAAGTTGAAGTCGGGCAGACGAGGAAGGAAGCAGATCACTTGGAACTTGTAGATTCGGTAACTGCGAATCCAGGTGAGAGAGAAGTTATCCTAAGACGCTTTGGTGTCTAGTGAGTATGCTAGGACACTCCGTACTCTCTCAAAGTCGGAGTAAAGGTCTATCGTAGCTAGTAGTATACCCGATAAATTGTGTGATTGTTTGTATCGCGGTATACGAAGACTCAGACCTACACCATTACATGGTATTGATTGATTGATATATTTGTTTATGTTGAGATGTATTATTGTTATATTGTCATTGCATGAGCATAATGCATCATCCCGCGTTATACGTAGAGAATAGAAAAGACACTAGAAAACTATAAGAGATTCCCCAACGACTAGAGTGAAACTCTAAGGGATGGAACGCGCGATGAACCGGATGATGCTGATGCGCCAAGTTCATGGGTCGAACTGACGCTATGATGATGACGACGACGCTTTGGACGTGAACGTTATGAGTTCTATGATGATAGTTTCACGTGGTTGTAGCCATGTGTTGAGATAGCCTCCATATGGTCGTAGCCATATGTTGAGTGTGAATGTTTTGGGATAGGTCGGAGCCTATCTATTGATGATTAATGGATATCCCGCATGTGGTCGGAGCCATATGCCGATGGTGATTCTGAGTGGGTCGTAGCCCGTCAGAATGATGTTTGATATTCTGCCTATAGTCGTAGCTATATGGCAAGGTTGACTCTGAATGGGTTGTAGCCCGTCGGAGAGATTGTGGATATCCTGCATACTGGTCAGAGCCGTATGCCGAGAATGATTCAGGATGGGTCGGAGCCCGTCAGACACAGTGGTCGAGTCCCACAGAAGCATTCCGCATATAGTTGGAGTTGTATGGCGGAGATGACTTAGGATGGGTCGACGTTAGAACGAGCGAGTATAACCTTACGAACTTAAACCCTAACCCGAAGTAGTGGAGAGGAAGATACATCTGGATTACCCTTGTGGTGTTCAGCTGGATGATTAGGATAGGGGACGGCAATGATGGTGATTCGTCAAGAAGCCTTGAGAAGTCTGTCTAGGTGGGAAAAACCATAGGGGCCCTGGCTGAACCAGTCGGAGCTGGTCACTCAGTGGTGTGGACAAAGTACCACATGATCACTAGGCAAGGCGGCTGACACCCCCTTGACTAAATCTTGATCAGTGAGAGGGATGCTCGAACACGGCCGGATGAGGTTATTTTATTTATTTCCCGGGCCATTATTTTATGAATGCATTCACTTTGCCATCCAGTAAAAGCCGGTTTGGTTAGAGATCCTGTACTCCTGATTTCTTCCGAATTAGGTGGATGGATTCCGAGGAGATGTAGACCCGAGACCTAAAACTATAAAGCCTGAATTCCCGATGTTATGGACTCGAGAAACGTGAACAAGAGACTTTGACTTTGCGAGACGAGTGGTTAAAGAGATTCGGCTTCGCCAGATAGTTGATTTAGGGATTCCCTTAAGCGAGAGATAAAAGGTTAGACAATGCGACGATTGCATTGCATCCTCATGCATTTCGCATAGTTATCTGCTGTATTGTCTGTTGTGCTGTTTGTATGTTCTGGTATGCGTCGCTAGTGTAATTCCAAGAAGTCGATGGGAGTAATTCCATTCGGATAACTTACTCTCTCAACTTCTTGTGCATATGTGACGATGAACCTCTGGTTCTAAAAGATAGCGGAGCTGGTGATGCTACTCCTGGAGGAAGGACTTACTGATCGTGACGCGCTGACGAGAGGGCGGCTGCTGAATGATGGGGATCGCTTTTGAAGACTTGCGTTGCGGATCGAGAAGGGGACGCTACTTAGTAGATTATAAATAGGCTCCCGACGGACCCTTGCTGATATGTATCAAGTGTACCCCTTATCTTTTGAAATGTTTTGATTAAGTACATGTTTATGTAAGAATGGTACCGATGACCTATGGTGACCACTTTTGTAAGAACCCTTATGGTCTGTTTTCAAAACTGTTTTCTGAATAACTGTCTTAATCAGACAGATAACTATTTTAAGTAAGTCAAATATTTTCCTATACGAAAAGCCTTTGTTTTGTGAAGTTATCCATATCGAACTATTTTTAGAAAATTCCGCAAGCGTTTTGAGAGAAAGGATTTTAAAAAAGTAATACCTTGTTTTGGAAAGCTTGACAGTGGAGTATTATTCTGGTTTTCAAAAAAAAATATATTTCACCCTATTTTCCTAAAAGAAATAATCAGTATTTGATGAGTGTTTATTTTGAGTTTTCCAATTCGGGGTGTTACAAGTTAAGTGTGAAGTAGTGGAGAGGAAGATACCTTGTGTATCTGCGGATACTCAGGCGTATGATTTAGATAGGGGAGGGTGATGACGATGAAACGTCAAGAAACCTAGAGTACTATTCTAGGTGGAACTAGTCTATAGGTGATCGGGACTTAAGACCCAAGGGATCGTAGTACGTTTCACATTGCAGACTAAAATAGTATTGTCACCCTCTTGATCAAATTCGAAACGGTGAGAGGGAACCTGAACGAGGCGGGCAGTCAAATGGTTTTGGGCCCTTGCAATGTCGCTTAAAAATAGAATATTGATTGCCATGATGGCTGGCCCGTACGGTTGTGGCCTTGGCATATACGTTGTAATTTCTCGGTTGTTCGACCTGCGTGGGTTAAGGTTCTTGTACGTTTCGTTTGCTTCCGTTTAGGCTTGGAAGGATTGGAGGAGATAAGTGTGCTAACAAAATCCACGATGACAATTCCCTAATCTCCCGTCATCGATGGACGCGATGAAATAAGACTTAATTAAAAAGTTAATAACATATCAAAGTTGAGAATTTAGATGAGAAGGAAAGAAATAATAAAATAATTAAGACTTAGATAAGTGGATGAGCAAAGGGCCAGTATGGAAAGAAAGAGATTGGAATAAAGAGGATTGTGTTGGGCAAAGGAGTGCCTTGGGAAAAGAGAAAGAGATTGAGAATGTTGATATAAAAGTGAAGTTGAAAACTGTAAAGAATTAAAACGGTACCAATAAGGAGAATGTGAAAGATGAATGTTTTTAGTTTTTTGTGTTTGATATGCTATTTGTTTTGACTGCCTGATATAAATCCACATAGTTGACATCTCAATGTCTAGAATGTTTACTCTCTCCATCTCGCTATGTTTTCCTGCATGTATAAAATGGTAATTACAACCGAAGGATTGGGAATGGTGCTACGAAGGTGGAGTCAAAGATTGTACCTGAGGAGTCTCCTGCAGACTAGTCGGAATCAGTGGCCAAGGACAGCTCTAGTCTTTATTGGTAGTCCTTATTTTGTTCTGTTTTGTATCCCGCTTATGTGCACTGGATTGATATTGCTAGTACCATTATATCCCCCATTTTTATGCGTAACTATTTTAGAAATTTATGAACTGTTATTCATTTTAAATGAAAAATATTTTGTGAAAATAGAGTAAGAGTTCCAAAGCACGGTGTTGGTAACATTTCGGTTTGGAACTTGACAGGTGATGTGCGACATGTTGACTATATTTTTAATTTGAATAGTTAAACTAAAATGTTTTTGTATTAGCAGCTCCATGTCCATGTCACCAATGAAGGAAAAAAATTGACTCATATTTTTCACTATTTTGTTTAATGTAAAATAAATATTTAAGTTCTAAATCGGGGTGTTACATCCTCCATAATCATCTTCCCACTTCATACTAGGAGATCCTTCTCTTTTTGGACTTTTTATAGTTCCTAAAGTTGATCCCATTTCAATCTTAACTGGTTTTAAGGTGTGTTCATTAGCTAAATTATCCCTCTGTTTCACAATGTTTGACCTTTTAGTCTTTTTTTCTTGTTTCACAATGTTTGGCCTTTTACATTTTCAATACACAAACATATTTTTTTTCCAATATTAACCTTTCATTCAATCATTTCTCTTACTCCTCATTAATTCTACTTTTATCATATCTCTCATCTCTAAACCACTATACATTAATTAATGGACACACTTACTAATAAAAATTAAATACTATTACAATTTTCAATAAGGATTAAATAGGGGCATTTTAGACAAACTATACATAATACTTACAATAATTAACACTTTCTTAATCTGTGTGCCCAGACCTAAAAGGTCAAACATTGTGAAACGGAGGGTGTATTCTTTAGCAAGATTAAGTTCTTGTAATATTTTTCAAGTTTCTTCTCTGAGGTTTTCAAATTCGGTATCCATGCCAAAACGTTTCTCTTATTGGGGCTTTATATGGAATAAGTTCTAGGGGTTCCGGTTTTTTCTCAAAATGGTTTTCTAAATCTTCTAGGGTGATACATTTTTGTTTTGTTTGTTGTTTAACGAGATTCTCCATTTTTTTCTATTAATTTCTTAAATTTTTCTCGAGGTGGTGGTTCCTCTATCTCTTCTTTTTGTTTCCCCTTATCTTGTTGTTCAAGCTCATTGATAATTTCTTTCATTTTATCTAAACAACTTATCTTGTTCTTTTCGGTACAGTTTTTACAACACTCGTCTAATCTTTCTATTATTTTTGAGACCATACAACTGATGTTATTTATTTCTTTTAAATATTTTAGATCATTTTCAGAGACACTTATTTTAATATCTTTAAGTCTTTTGTAAAATCTTCATTTTTTGTGTTAATGTTTCAATTGTATTTGTGAGATTCATAATTAATCTGAATCTGTAAAATCTGAATCATTCATTATTCTTGTTTCTTCATATCTTTGTTGTCTCCTAATTTCTTTAAAATGGTCTCTTAACGATCTCTCTTGTAACAACATATTTTCTACTTGTATTTTTAGTCGTTCTTATCTTATAATGTCCATATATTTTTCAGCTATTATTGTTTTTATATTATCCAGTAATTTTAATCTATGTATTAATCTTAATTGTCTATCTTGTAAATTTCTATAACTTTCTTCTCTTTTGAAAATTATTTATTTTATTATTTTAATAGGTACTAGTTTCATCTTTATTGTTTTTCTTTAGTTTCGTACTAGCTATAATTATTAGTAGTATGTAATATAGTACTGATATTTATTATTGATGTTCTTTACACCTTGGTCTTAATCTGGCCATTAAGTTATATTCAATGGCTTGGATGCTTTTAACTGCAGAGGGCAGTTCCCGACTCAACTACAGACAAGCCATAGCCGTCTTTTCTCGATATTATTCTTTTGAGTAAAATTTCATATGGTCCTTGACTTTATAAACACTAATTAAATCAATTTAAAATATTATCGAAATTCTAAATTAGTTTCTGAAATAGCAAAATGTGAGTCACATTAATCACTTATCGTTAGTGATCCACAAACTTAGGGATTAATTTGATCGATGCTCACAATCTCAGAAACTAATGTGATCGATTTTACCAACAAAAAAAAAAGAAACTAATGTGACCGATAGTCAATGATCTATGTTTATTTTTTTGCCAAAACAATATCGTTTCGGCCATTCCACTAGTTCAAATTAAGGACCACTTACAGATATTAACATCATGATTAATATGACTCACGTTTTCCTATCTCAAAATGTTAAAAATCTTAGGAACTAAATTGATCTGTACTCACAAAATCAAGGATCAATCAGACATATTACTTAATAATAATAGAGTAATATGTCACATTGGTCCCTGACTTAATGGGAACCAATCAATTTAGTTCCTAAGATTTTCGAAATTTCAAATTGGCCCCATAGAGAGAAAAATGTGAGTCACATTAGTCCCTGACAATAATAGTCATCTGTAATCCTTAACTTGGACTAAAGGAATGGCCAAAACAACGTTTTTTTGTGCAAAAACAATCAAATAAAGATTGTCGACTATTAGTCAAATTAGACTCTAAGATTGTCAGTACCAATCAAATTAGTCCCTAATTTTGTGAACCACTAATAGTACGGACCAAAGTGACTCACGTTTTGCTTTTTCGATGATTAATTTAGAATTTCAATAATTTTAGGAACTAATTTGACCAGTTCTCACAAAGTAAGAGACTAATTTAACTATTTACTCAATAATAATAATAACAACAACAAACGACGACGACGATAATAATAATAATTTACAATTTAACTATGTATTATATATTATGAAGTATCGAAATATAGTAGACAATCATAACTAGACAGATAATACAATATAATTGAGGATAATATGCAATGTTATATAATTGTTATACAACTAACAAGATTGTGCGCTTTATCCATCTATACCTATACATTAAATAAATACAATTCTTTATTTAAATACAACAAATAATTTATCCAAAAGATGACAGGTCAATGTATAAAAATAATAAAAGTAATATTATTTAGCTAAAAGATGATAATATGCAATATTATTGGTTAGGAAATTAATTGTCTAAAATTCTTCAAATATGAAATAGGAATATAGTCAAGAGGATTATTCGTAAAATAATAAACTTAGAAATAATCTTCGACATGAATGTTTACTGAGTAGTCAGGAAGACATTGAAGGGATTTGTTTAGAGAACAAGAGAATTCAACTAACTAAAGAACAAACTTTTAGAACAATTTACAATAACTACTTGTCCCAAGATAACAAACTTAATTAATATTATTTATAAGATTTCAACTATAATTTATAATATTTTTTTTATACCCCCTTCGGTCTTTATTATAAGTTTCTTTGATTAATTTTCAAATCTTTGAAAAAAGTTAGTTAATATTGTTAGTGGTATTGAAAAATTTGATATACTTTTTTAAAAGTACCCCTATAATTATTATTGGGAATCTAAAAAGTGCTGAGTAAATAAGGATATTTGTGAAAAAGAAGTAATTAATGACATTGGAAATTGGAAATGAGACTTATATTAACGACAAAAAAAAATCTTTAAAAGGGACTTATATATAAGACCAGAGGAAGTAATTATTATTTAAGATAAAGTCGAGAATATTACAAAGGGAGAAAGGATGGAGTGAGACAACTGCTGCGATGAAGAGAGTTGGAGATGGTTGGATGTGGTCGGAGACAATGATGATTGATGATAGCGGTACGCTTGGGATAGATGAAGGAATGGCAAGGGTAAACTTGTCATTAGATTATTTTTTAATATTTTAATCTCAATCATTTA
Source organism: Crotalaria pallida (assembly GCA_037953625.1). Lineage (NCBI taxonomy): Eukaryota > Viridiplantae > Streptophyta > Magnoliopsida > Fabales > Fabaceae > Crotalaria > Crotalaria pallida. The sequence goes on from CM075653.1 coordinate 36,584,047, forward strand.
AATTGAAATTTTCTAGTAATCAATAAATGGTGCTTATGGTTGGAGCATGAGAATTGTCCCGAGTTAAGAATTTTCCATTGGTTAAACTTTTCTAATTTAATGCCAATGGATTATGGTCTTATAATAAGTTACTCTCTCCGTTTCTTTATGTAAAACTTTTTTGGAATTTCATTTCCATCAAAGAATATAATTAAGTTTATTAGTAGTATATATTAAAAATGTGAAAATTTGATATACTTTTTCTAAATTATCCCTATAAATTTTATTGGAAATCTAAAAAGTATTTAGTAAATAGGGGTATTTGTGGAAAGAAGAATACTACTTAAAATTGAAATGAGATCTTATAAATAAGACCAAAATAAAAATCTCAAAATGATCTTATATATAAAATAGGATAAAGTAAGTATTAAGAAACACTACTTACCAACTATGCCTATGTTCAATTCTTCTTTATTGAGAAACTAGGAGCTATTATGAGATTGAATTAGTTTGATAGAGTTATAGTTTGGGCAAGTGTTAGAAGTGATGACATTCTCAAGAAAAATCTTAGTCTCATATTACTCTTTTTTTTTGTTAAACTTAAACTTTTTATATTCCATTTTATTCTCAACATTTGCAAATATCTTATTGGATTTTAGTAGTGGACTTGTTGGACTCAATACATGCATGCAGTGACCGTTTGGGTGGGCAGGGCGAGCGCCGGGTGTACAGATTCTCTTTCTGAAAAGCCATAGGCTATTGTCTTTTTATTTTCCCCACATTCTTTGCAAATAGCTGTTGCAAACCTCATGGGTCGTTATTTAGTCGTTTCAAGTTAGATTTAATTTCTAATGCTTGCGATTTATTTGGCCAATATCTTTTGGCAGTAGATAGGCTCAACCTAGTCCTATAAGAGACCATCTCAACCTAACAATGTGAGAATCCAAGTATCTTGGCCTTTTTACTTATGTGGGGTAATTTTACAAACAATTTATCGAATTTGGGTAATTTTAAAACTATTTACAAAACATAGGGCAATCAACGAAACTAACAATGTGAGAATCCAAGTTCCTTGGCTTTTTTACTTATGTGGGATAGTTTTACAAACAATTTACCGAATTGGGATAGTTTTAAAACTATTTACAAAACATAGGGCAGTCAACGAAACTAACAATGTGAGAATCCAAGTTCCTTGGCTTTTTTACTTATGTGGGATAGTTTTACAAACAATTTACCGAATTGGGGTAGTTTTAAAATTATTTACAAAACATAGGGCAGTCAACGAAACTATTTACGAAAATGGGGCAGTCAAAGTCAAAGTCAAGAGAATGCCACATGTCAGACCCTAGTTGGTAAAAAAAAGGATCTGACGTTGACACGTGGCTTCACTACACATGACACCAAGTGACGCAACCTCTCCACGTTGCGACACACTACCTTGCAAATATACATGGTTATATATATTGGCAATTCGACCCCTAACCAAGGGGAACTGGAAAGGAAACAACATTGACACATGGGAAAACCACTGGACCAACGACTTGTTTGTGAAATTATACCAAACGACTTATATTTATTATACATTTATTTCGGTTTTTAATAATTTTTTATTTATTCTTACTTCATAATATCATATCCGGTACCAAATATAAAAGTATTAGTTTTAAACTTGAATTTATTTTATTTCATAAGTTTCATTCCAATTTTTAATGACATTATTTATTTTTTTAGCAATCATCCATGTCATTTCAAAACTTTTTTGCATATTAATCATGGTATCCAAAATTAACAACGTAAAAAATAGCAATATAAATTTTTACATTATTTATTTTTTAATTATTAATTTTTTAAAATAATTTAACTACCCATTATTAATTATTAATTATTTTACATTGCTAAATTATTCGATAGTTTTTAATATCCATTAATTTAGCAATGTAAAAACTATCGAATAATTGAAATGTTTTGATAAATCTCCTTTATGTATGTTATAATAGTAGGAAGTGAAGAACCCTAGGAAGCTGACTTCTGTTATGGCACTCTGAGACATACCTGAGTATGTCAACTGATTGATGTGATTATTTGTTGGATACTGCTTGTTATTTTCCTTGTATATGTGTAATGAATATCTGAAAATGCATTGGTGTTGTTGGTGTGGATGGATGAATTTTTTTTAGTGATGATGTTACGTATTTTATGTGCCCTTAATTGCCTATATTTGATAGGAGATAATAAAACTTAATTAATGCGAGGTCATATGTACCCGGCGCGATATGCGAGGTCATATATACCCGTCGCGATCATAAAACTTAATTAATGCGAGGTCATATGTACCCGGCGCGATATGCGAGGTCATATGTACCCGTCGCGATAATAAAACTTAATTAATGCGTTGTCATATGTACCCGGCGCGATATGCGAGGTCATATGTACCCGGCGCGATAATAAAACTTAATTAATGCGAGGTCATATGTACCCGGAGCGATATGCGAGGTCATATGTACCCGGCGCGATAATAAAACTTAATTAATGCGAGGTCATATGTACCCGCGCGATATGCGAGGTCATATGTACCCGGCGCGATAATAAAACTTATATTAATGCGAGGTCGGCACCGACAAGACGCGATAAAAGGCTAAAACAGAGGGGAATGGAGTAGACATATAGCATGATTAACTATAGAACTAGAAAATGGTTGATTAGATTATTATGTGTTTGTGATGTATTTTGTTTAGACCATTGCGTAACATCCCTAATTTTCGTCTCCCGAATAATAGGAAATTAATAATAAAAGTTTTATTATTAATTTATAGAAATTTTCCAAGTTTATGTTTTGTATTTAATTAGCCTTAAATATAAAAATCAGTTGAAATATTTTTATATGGCAAATAAATGCAAAATATAAGGATATTGCATTTTGGTCCCTGAATGAGGACTTAAAGGTAATATTGAAAAGGTTCTTGGAGGGAAAGATTTAAAAATATTAATTTTTAAATTTTGAACTAATCTAACCGGTTAGTAATGCCCTGTAACCGGTTAGACGATGAACCCAGAAACTGGGTTAGTGGATTTTGGTGAGTAATCACTTGATTAATCCCGAATTCACCACGATTACAGCTTAAATCTAGTGGAAAACCACGCGTCAACCTGCATGTTAATCCAAATTGCTTATAAATAGCTGAGTTCTGAAGGATTGAGGGTTGGTTTTTGTTGATCTGTGTTGAAGAGGGCGATTTAGGGTTTCATTTTCGTCTGAAGCGATTCTCCTTCTTCTCTGAGTGTTAGAAAGGGAAATATACACTTTTGGAAAGCTTAAATCCAGAGCTTTCCATTGATATAGAGATTGTGAGTCAAGAGTGTGTGTGTGAGAAGAAATCAACCAGCAAAGTTCAGTGTTGAAAACTGGACTCTGTCTCTCCTTAGTTCGGGAAGCTGTCTTGGGACTTTGATTTTGATCAGTTCAGGTAACCTCTAGGTCCCAAATCTCTTTCGTTCATTAGTGCATGTTGCCTAGAACAATCTCTAATTGTTTTCCCCAATTTTCTTGGCCGATTTCTATGTCAAACCTTTTGGTCTTTGGACCCTGTTGATAAAAATCGTGGCTGAGAGCAAAACTGTGGATTTGTGGGAATTTGTGGATTGATCTTCAAGTTCAGTGGTAATACTCATCAAAATCAACTTAGAGGTATGGGATAAGTTTACCTTATACTAGATTTAGACTAAAAAGAAATCAAATGAATTAGGATTTGAGTTAACAAAACTCAAAAAGGGGATTATGTGTTTTATAGCACAAAGGCTTGGAGGCCAAAAATATGGCTCAATCCTGTGTTGAGAAAATTGAAATTGATGCATGCAAGTGATTTAAGGTTTAAAATCAGAAAGTAATTGTTGACTATGAGTTTTGTGGTATTGAATGGTGTTTGTGTTGATTTTGTGCAAATTAATACCATAAACTTGATGCATGCAAACTAAATGTGTTTCTGGGTATGAACATGTTTATCTTAAGGCATATGAACTCTGTGAATGTTTAAATTGGGTTAGATTTGAGAAAGGAAGAAAATGAATTGTCAAAACTCTTGTTTTAGTGGACTGACTGCATAATCTAACCGGTTACTCGATATTCGTAACCGGTTAGACACTGCAGAATTTCAAAGAAAAATTAGTTTATAAAAATCAGTCCTGAAATCTTAGTGGTTCCTGCTCAAATCTATGCTTTTATTTCACTATAAATGATCTGAACATGAGTTGTTATATGTCATGGTTCAGATTTGAAAGTTTAGAGTTAATGCCTTAAGTTGATGAGATAATTTCAAGAGGAAATTATGTTCATTGGAGAATGAAATGTGATTTAGAACTTTTGAATGATAAAACAATGGTTTTTGAGGCATAAAATAATGTTAAACTTGTTTCTGGATTGGGTAGAGAATTCAAGAAAAAAGGTTTTTCTGAATTACAATGGTAAACAGTTCAGGTCTGTAATTCTAACCGGTTAGCCTGAAACTGTAACCGGTTAGTACCTGAATCTGAAAAATAAAAAGTTAAGTTTTTGAACACCATTGGTTATGTTATCCCAATCTAAACATTAAGGGCATGTTTTTGAGAAAGTTCAAAGGAGAATTTTGTGCTAAAGATTATGCCTCAAACAAATCATTCAAAAAGGAAATTGGAATATTTCTAAATCACAGTAATTAATGCAAAGATAAAACCAACCCTGACATTTGTGCATCCATATAGACTGGAAGTTTGGTTGGTAGGAACGTTTATCATATTCTGGGAATATGAGGAGGGTACTGCGGGAGTACCAAATTATAACCTACTTGATGACACATTATAGATATGTGGCCAGTGTCCGGGACCTGGTTTTTATGCGTTCTGGGAACGTATGCGTCCTGGGAACGTGGTGCACACTCCGGGAGTGATGCTTATTATCCAAGTATGGTTCGGCATTATGTTCTGGGAACAAATGTCGGTGTTCCGGGAACACAAGGGTGTATTGGATGGACGTCCAAGATGGACTTTAGAGGCCTCAGTTGTGGATAGAAAATCATACATCATGCCACTTGCATTATAAGAGATATAATGTTGAAAAATTGGTGTGCTCATATGTAATTGCATTATTATCTGTCCATGATATACTTGTGTTTGTAATTTAGTCTTTATCAATTATGTATATGTGTATACTTACTCCCTGTGCCCTGTTTAGGTGATGGCCAGATACCTAGCTTGCATCGAGATACGCCCTATCCCTAGTGGCATATGGACGTATGAGGAGCACCGTGCCACCTTTGAGGGTGAGGTGGAGATTACTCTTTACCACCCCAACCCTCTGGTGCGAGTGCGACCTCGTCGATTTAGGATCCCATTAGTCTATACTATGCACGTTTCACCCTTTTATACATATAGAGGACCACCCCCGGCTCGACTTATGCGTCGTTTTCATAGTTTTCGTTTCAAAGCCGCTACTCGTTCTCATCCTTCTTCCCATAGAGTTGTCACTGAGGAGACTCCTTCTCCTGGTCCGACTGACTTTGATAAGACTGCCTTTGCAGATCCTAGACCCGGTGGTGGGGTCTCTACACAGTCGGGCGAGGTCGAGGAGGACCCTGTGGAGGATGAGAGCGAGGAGGAGGTGCATGTTGAGCCGACTGTTTCAGCTAGAGGTGGACCCGCTGGTTCATAGGAGCCTGCATAGCGTAGATGTTTTGGATCCTAGATCCTAGGGATAGAGCTGTGGAGGATCTGAGGAGCTGCTGAGGACACGGATGACTTGCTCTGAGACTTCTACTTTTGGGTTTTGTCATATCTTGTATATATTTGAGAGGTCTTAGAGTGAGGTTTTATTTTATGCAGCTGGTCTGTATATGTTTCACCAAACTTGCTATCTCGACTTTTTACCACTTGCTACTGACTGTACTGATGGGGGTTTTATATTATGACATATATATATATATATATATATATATATATATATATGATGTTTTCTTTACCTCAGCAGTGCCCCATAAGTATTATTTTTACTTCCACGAACTCTGATTTCTATTCAAAAAGAATTCGGCGAATAGTTTATGTTTTATATATTCAAATCCAACTCGAGAGACAAATGATATGTCTTAATAAGAACAACGAATAATGTTTTCTATAATTAAGGAAATGTTCTCTCGAGAGCCTTTTCGAACTTAAGATATTACTAAGCCGAATTCAAATAATGATTCAGGTTAAAAAGGGTTTTATAATTGAGAAAGTACTAATTTAAAAAGAAAAAATTTCCTAGTCCTAATTTTGATAGCAAGTATTCAACATTTTGGGAATATTACTTATTTTCAAGATAGAAAAGAGAGCGTCACACATTGCTTGATTTGATTATTATTCTTGAATTTTATTATGAGTTGTTAACTATCTTATAATTCAATGTGTTGTGAAAAGGTCTCACCCTTAGTGCTTATCATTTTAGGTGAATGTCAAGGAGCTTGAAGATCCGAGTGTCGCAGCGGAAGATTTGGAAAGAAGGAAATTATATGTTGCGCTACTCATATTGTAATGGAAATACCCAATTTCAGATGTAAATTTGATTTATGAAAAGAAACTTTTAAGTTCTTCATTTTAGTTATTAAACATGTTAAGTGATATTTTATATAAACACTTGAGGTGTTACATTATGGTATCAGAGTAGTTCCTTCCTTCCGACCTGAGGGAAAGTGGTCCCAATCTCGCTGCGAACACTCTCATCTCAAGCTTCTCCTTCAGAGGTGAGACCCTTTTTAAGTGAAAATTTTAAGGTTTGGTAATTGATGAACATGTTCGGTGCTAAATGCTTATTTGTGAGTGAATAATGTGCTTTGTAAGAGCGGAATGAGTTTAGGTTTGCAAATGGGAATACTAATAATTGCCAAGTTAAGAAAATTGTGCACACAAGTGGAAAACAGAAGTGAATTCTTTGGAACCTAAACGGATCCCTTAGGGATTCAAAGAATCACATATTGTAAGTGTTTATCAATTTGCAAACAGGAAACTTCAAAGGGTGTAATTTGATTTTGTCTAAGGATGAAAATTTTAAGTTTTGAGTTAAACAAAACTTGAAGTTTCTTACAAAGGAAATCTTGCTAATCAAAACGAAGTACATAAACTTTAAATGGATGGCGAGGGCTATTACCACTGATGGAATGTAGTATCGGAACTGGCCAATCCGATGTTGCATTTATCGGGAGGAGACATCGTCGAAATCTAGAAGCTTATGCACCATCGTGAATTAGTAACTGATTTTCTATGTATGAAACTTTTGTATTAGTTCTTTTATGTTTGATTGCTTTGCTATGTGTATTTGTGTGTGGTTTTAATGTATGTTTGTGGAGTAAACTGGTGTCAAAGGAAATGAACAGGGATTAGAAATGGAACCGCATGGAATAAATGAATTATGAATCTCGAATACTAATCCAACCAAGTGACTAAAGTCACGTTGATTAGATTAGTATCTAAGAGAACCAAAAACAATGAGTAAATTAAATTAGTGGTCAAATTCCATAGCTAATCTCAATTCAAGTAACTGTGATACCAATCGGGAAACAAGAAACGAGTACCGATCGACCGGATTTGAACTGCTGAACTACATTAATTCAAATTGCAATCACAAAAGTAACTTTTGTTCAAGTTGGGGAAGCGGTTCGGATTCAATCAAAAGGTCCTCGGATATATGTTTTCACAAGGAATGACTTAGCATTAAAGTAGTCGGAAAGAAAATAGAAGTGGAATCACGAAAATTAAAATAATTGATCAACTCGATACTAATCTAATAGAGTGATTTAGTTCACATCGATTAGATTAGGATCCATGAAAAAAAAACAACAACAACAAAAACATTGATATTAAATTTGTAGCTGATTCCACAGCTAATATAATTTCGATGACTTTAATAATAAACGAAAGATAAGTATGGAGTTCCTATCGATTGGGCTTGAATCCCGAGTATAACCATAAGATTTTATAAGTGGAAAGAGGTTTCTTTAATCGAGAAAGGGGTTGGAATTCAATCTAGAGATCCTCGCATTACTTCAGTTTAGATTGATGTTAGTAGTTATGCACATATAAAGTCTATGCTTATGTGGGGATGAGTTTAAACTTTTGAAAATGTTTTCAAACGATTTGGGATTTATAGCTTTTTAATTACCATCTCTATGTTTGAAGTCCCAAAACTACCTTCCACTAAGCATTGACTAAAGATGTTGTTTTTGGGAAATTGTGTTTAGAATAAAAAAAATAATAAATAAAAAAATCTGATTATGTTTGTATATGTTTGATTAGTTTACGTGCTTGACTCTAATATTTGAAAAGTGAATATTTGTTTGATGTTTGTGAGTGGATGTTATGATAAATGCTTGTTTGACTATGTGAGTGTTTAAAATGAATTTCAAAAGTTTGCACCGAACCACAATCATTCTAAATGGATCGTGAGGTCGCACGACAAATTTTCAAGAAATAGTAAGAAAAGCAAGGATTTCTAAGTGATCGAGTAGTGAATTAACTTAACTGTTTGTAACCAAGTCACACGTCGATCAAATAGGAACCTTTCTTCTGCGACTCAAATCAATTCGGAATGAAAACTCAATTGTCAAACTTGAAGTCAAAAGGGAATGTAATTGTTTCAACTTTCGAAGGTGAATTAAATTAAATTTTTCCAAGTCCAAGACATATTCTCTTTTCCCTTTGAGTTTACCAATCTTGAGTGATCTTTCACTCCTCCATCTAGGTTCTTATGACATTAGATGGAGGTAACTCTCCATGATAAGGTGCATGATTAAAAAGTTTTATTAAATTTTCAAATGAAATTAATTGTTCCTCATCAAGAGAGGAACTGAATTTCCAAAGAATTTTGATTTTTGTAAATGTAAAAATTGTTTTTCTAAATGCTTCACTATTATAGGATCTTTTCACTAAATTTCAATCCACATACAAGGTGATTGCTTTTAGCAAAGTTTTTGGCATGGCCTTTGAATAGTTTGAAAATGTGACACTTTATTTAATTGTATGTGGTTGTAAGAAATGTTTGATGTAGACATTTCCAATAGGTAGCTAACCCTTTTGTTAGGAGCTATGTATGTGCTTTAGTTTCCCCCAAAACTCTAAGTTAGTGAAGTATAGTCATTAGACTAGGCGAATAGGGAGATTTGCACCTAATTCTGGAAAACCAAGACCAATTGGGAGTCTTTCTAGTAGGACTCCTGAAATAAGTGAATGCCAATAGTGTAGAACCTTGAAAACCTTAGAGCATTTTAGCATCGTGGCTAACCAACTTGAACTATAACTGGCATTCTTCATTGAGTGCAAGAGTCTAGTGGCGTATTATTGCAAAATGATATGACAATTCTAAGTGGGGGAGTAGAACCAGCGAGAAGTGAAAGCCATAGTTGGATAGCCCTGCACGGGGGATGGTTCTCCATTGAAGGAATTGAACGGAATTTCGGGGACGAAATTCCAATAAGTGGGGGAGAATTGTAACATCCCACTATTTATAATACCTTTAGTAAAATAATTAAATGATTTAATATGATGTTTTCAATATTTGAGTGTTGTAATAAAATTTTGATTTCATCATTATAATTGAAATATGTTTTCTAGTCAAAATAAGTATAAATTTGTTATAATATGTTTTTTAGAAATAAAATAGTACTTTTATTTAGTTTAATTTAACACTTTGACAGGGAGCTCAAGTGACAAGCCTTAGAGGCATTTTTATAAATAGTTTCTTTAGAAAAATATGTTTAACTTAATATGTTGAACGCCCCTGTAAATTTTCATAGTGTTCGGAGGCTGTTTTACTTTTAGCTTCTGGACTGGTTTAATAAATTACTGGTATAAGTTATATATAATAATTTGCTATTTCAAAACTATAAATATTATATTTTATCATGTTTAATATCAGGATTGAGAAAATATATTCATTTTTGAATTTCGATAATTTTTCTTACGTAATAGCTATCCGGAGAGACCGGTAACTTTATTATTTTCTAATTAGTTTTGGGTAATTAAAAATATAATATTGTTTTACCTAAATTTAATTTATTTTTAGTATCATCCAACTTTTAGCTATAATCCAAAATACATACACACATTGACCCACAAATATATATAAATATACTATTCCTAATCTACCCAGCCTTGGCCCACGCCCAAACCAAAGAAAACAAAAATAAAAGAAAGAGCCCCCCAACCCAACGTAGAAGCAAGAAGAAAGAAGAAAGATCAGAGAGAGAAGGCGTGAGAGAGTCAGAGGGCGACGCATAGAGAGGAAACTTTAAGGTTTTTCCTCTTCCCGGTCCAATAATTCAAGATCCGACCGTTCAATCTCAAATCATTTTTAGGTATATTATCTCCTCAACTTCCTCTATCCATCTACCTAATTTATTCGACGATCCGTCAATATTTTTATTATCCCTATATTTTCAAATAAAGAGATGTTTATGACAAAAGTGATATATTTTTATTATATAATGATATATATTTATTATTTTGACAAAAATGAGTTTATTTGATATATATTTTTAATGTTATAATTAGTTTTAACACATGTCCCAATTTAGATCCAACACGTTGTTATTGACCTTAACCCTGGAGCAAGTCGCGGATGTAAACGTGACTCTGTCGTTATTGCTAGGATTTCCAGGTAAGGGGAGTCTCTTTTCCACACTTTGGGTTAGGGATAGTTAGAGTTTATAATAGGATTTGAGGTTAATAATTAAATTGGGTTGTGGGTAACAAGTTAGTGTTTGTTTAAAGTTGGATTAAGGATGAATAGAGTTTAATTGGTTGATTATTATATAAATTGAAATGTTTTGATAAATCTTCTTTATGTATGTTATAATAGTAGGAAGTGAAGAACCCTAGGAAGTTGACTTCTGTTATGGCACTCTGAGACATACCTGAGTATGTCAACTGACTGATGTGATTATTTGCTGGATACTGCTTGTTATTTTCCTTGTATATGTCTAATGAATATCTGAAAATGCATTGGTGCTGTTGGTGTGGATGGATGAATTTTTTTTAGTGATGATGTTACGTATTTTATGTTCCCTTAATTGCCTATATTTGTTAGGAGATAATAAAACTCAATTAATGCGAGGTCATATGTACCCGTCGCGATATGCGAGGTCATATGTACCCGTCGCGATCATAAAACTTAATTAATGCGAGGTCATATGTACCCGGCGCGATATGCGAGGTCATATGTACCCGGCGCGATAATAAAACTTATATTAATGCGAGGTCGGCACCGACAAGACGCGATAAAAGGCTAAAACAGAGGGGAATGGAGTAGACATATAGCATGATTAACTATAGAACTAGAAAATGGTTGATTAGATTATTATGTGTTTGTGATGTATTTTGTTTAGACCATTGCTTGATTTGATTATTATTCTTGAATTTTATTATGAGCTGTTAACTATCTTATAATTCAATGTGTTGTGAAAAGGTCTCACCCTTAGTGGTTATCATTTTAGGTGAATGTCAAGGAGCTTGAGCATCCGAGTGTCGCAGCGGAAGATTTGGAAAGAAGGAAATTATATGTTGCGCTACTCATATTGTAATGGAAATATCCAATTTCATATGTAAATTTGATTTATGAAAAGAAACTTTTAAGTTCTTCATTTTAGTTATTAAACATGTTAAGTGATATTTTATATAAACACTTGGGGTGTTACAACTTTGACTGCCCCATTTTCGTAAATAGTTTCGTTGACTGCCCTATGTTTTGTAAATAATTTTAAAACTACCCCAATTCAATAAATTGTTTGTAAAACTACCCCACTTAAGTAAAAAAGTCAAGTTCCTTAGTATGAGTGCACAAGTTGAGGAACTGTTGTGCTAACCTTGGGAGCAAGACCAGTTACATAGTTAAACCGTGGCTATCCGGCAATCTTGCTTTTAAGGTAGTGGATTTTACCACAACACAACCATGTTCAACATATTTTCCTAACAATTTAAAAGCAAGATTATAGTTAATTTGATGGCTCTCCTTTTCAACAAAGCCACACTGGCTAACATTAACAAAATCGAGCCACAAGATGGAACAAACTACAAGTGCTGGGCTCAAATCTTCGAGCAATTGGAGGTTGATTTTGTCTTAACCACTGACCCTACCATTGTTCTTGAGATAGAACTTCCGACCACTGTAAAGGTTACACAAGCACTTGAGAATTACAATAAACACAACAAATGGGTACGTGGTCACTTGCTGAGAAAGATGTCAAACAATCTCTTCGACTTTTTCATAACTAACAAATCATTCAAGTCGATATGGGGGACCCTGGAGAAAAAGTATGAAGCTGATGATGCTGAAAATCGAGAATATGTCATTGACAAGTTGTTGCAGTGTCAAATGGTGGACGACAAACCAATAATGGAGCAAGTGCACAAGTATGGGAATCTGGTTGCGGATGTCCTTAACGAAGGAATAAAAATGTGTGAAATTTTACAACCGAATGTTCTGTTGAAAATTTTCTTCCTTCGTGGAGTGACTTCAGAAACCATCTCAAGCAGTGTTGTCAAATCGCGATTCAAATCGTGAATCGCTAGGCCAAATTTTGAAACGTAAATTGGAAATCATATCGAATCGTATGATTCATGAACATAATACAAAATAACTTACAATATATCAAATGAGTGATATATTATGTATATATGCCCAATATACTTAGAAAAAACATCTATACATTCATAAATCATTAAGTATAATCCACACAATATCCAAGTTTAAGACTCATAAATTGCATAAAATCATAAACTAAGAAGAAAACACCATAACACGAGACAAAAAACAATCAACTCAAGACTTAAACTACTAACTGCTTATCCTCCCACTTCCATTCATTAAGACTAAGGTTATCTCAGCCAACATCTTTCTTCAATATCTTTTTGGGAGGTATAGCTAGAACGTATGGATGGTGATTAACTAGATGGAAGTTGGATATTTTTTTGTCAAGAATCACTTCACGAAATACAAAAAGGGACTGAGGAAGAAGGGATGTTGTGTGAATTGCTCAGCCATTATTTGGCTTAAATGTTAAAGAATCAATAAATAGTTAAATTTCCCATGCAAGTAATTACTAGTAGTAATTAGTATTAGAATTAAAGCAAACAATTAAGAATGCAATTTTAAATTGCAATCAGCCTTAAAAGACACAGCAAAAAAACGAGTTTTTCCATTAAAACCACACACATGTAGAGAAAAAAAAGCCCACCGTTTGAGGCTTTGACCAAGGAAAAAAAATAACAATTTAAAACTGAAGGGTCAGGTTCCATTTGAAACCCACTTCTTTGACTCGTTTTTGAGATGGCGATTCACGAGTCATACCGGAATCGGACGATTCATACGATTCAGTTCTGATTCATGGTCACAACCGATTCTGGGCATCGATGTGTATCATTTTCATCGTGACTCGTATCGAATCATACGATACGAATCGTGAATCGTACGATTTCGATAACACTGATCTCAAGCACAAAAAGAAGGACTTTACAGGAACTTATCAGCCACATTAGAACAAAAGAGGCAAATCGTCTCAAGGACAAGTATCAAAATAATTTAAATTTATCTAATGCTAATCTTGTTGAGTCTGTTGATAGTTCTTCAAAGAGCATTTTCAAGAATCAAAAATAAGGAAAACATCAAGGTCAAAATAACAAGAAGAATCAAAAGGGAAACAATCATGTCCTAAAACCAAATAATGCAAGTCAGAAAAACAAAGAAGTGTTATGTTGGTTCTGTCAAAAGCCTGATTTCAAGGCTTACCATTGCAAGGCGTAGAAGAGAGCAAAAAACAACATTCCAAGGCAGGCATCACAACAATTGTGTCCTCAAGTAAACTTGGTTGAAGATGATGAACCAAACGTTGATGTTAATGAGGAAGTGAATCAATTAAGCAACGTCTTTGAATGGGTCGTTGACATTGGAGTGTAACACCCAACTTTTATTTAAAAATATCATTTAAAAGGTTTAATACTCTGAAATGGGGAACTTAAAAATTTCTTTTCATAAATTAAATTTACATTCTAAAATGGGTATTTCAAATACAATAAGAGTAGCGCAACATAAAATTTTCCTTCTTTCCGTAACTTCTACTGCGACACTCTCTGATCCTCAAGCTCTTCTTCATTCACCTAAAAATGTTAACCACATAAGGGTGAGACTTTTTCACAACACAGTGAATTAGAAGATAAAGCACATAATAAAAACTTAAGCATCATAATCAAAACAAGCCATGGATAACAAAATGCTTCACTTTCACATTTTCCAAAATCATCTTCATTTCCTTTACTTTATCTTGGTCTCACATTGTCGTAGCTTAAGTGAGCACCAAGCCCTTAGCCTCACATTGCCGTAGCTTAAGTGAGCACCAAGGTGCAACCTTATACTTTGCCCGAGATCTCACATTGTCATAGCTTAAGTGAGCACCGGGACTCGTACTTATAATTAGTCCTTAACTTTACAATTTACTTATATAATCGTTGATCTTTATTCTTTTAGTTTGTACCACTAGGTAATTTGGTTGCTCCTGCTAGGGCGTTTGTACACCCATTAGGGACTTTATTCACCCATCAGGACTTTCACCCACTAGGCCTCACCCGTTAGGACTGATACATATAATCTTTGCTCATACTCATTAAATTCCTTAGCATATTCAATTTACATACTTTAGTCCTTTTCACATTTTCCAGTCTTTTAGTTTTCGTTGAATTGATCATTTTGGGACATCGACTCCTAACGGGGCATTTACACCTAGTGGGGCGTTTTAGCCTGATGAGTACCTAGGCCCTAATGGGGCGTTTGTACACCTAGCAGGAACACCTAGTGTCCCAATGTCCCAATGATCAATTCAACCGTCCATATCAATCCAAACACATTCATCACAAATCACACAATTCAATTAGCCATTTATAACAAGTAGCAATCATCCACATTCATGCATTCACAATATTCTCAATTTCAGCATCACATAACAACGCATAATTAACATCGTTTATATTCCAGTAATATTCGTCAATATAATTCACCCACGCCTACATTCCAAACTAAGTCTAAAACCCAATTTTCAAGCATCCTAAATAAACATGTTCATCATTACCTAAACAATTATCATTAGCCATGAAATATCCTTATGCCTATTAATCCTCTTACCACTCACTAGCTTGCATGATTGACTGACTCATAATTAATTACTTATTCTTAATTATACCCTTATATTCATTAGTCATTTCACCATCTTATAGCCAACATTATTAATTTACCTCATTAGTTAACACTTAGCCATTTATATACTCATTTTACACACATTGCAAACATAACACCGATCAACAAACAACATATATTCACAGAATCAGTCGACATACTCAGGTATGTCTCAGCATGCTTAAATATAAGTCAACTCCCTAGGGTTCTTCACTTCCTACCTTTACAACATACATAAGGGGTTTTTAGCAATTTTATGACCATTAAATTAAATTATTAAATTAATTCAAATTACATTCATTCTTCTTAAACCAACTTATAACTGGTGCTATTTTGCTACCCACAACCCAATTTAACTACTTAGCCCAAATCCTATTATATACCCCAACTATCCCCAACTCAAAGTGTGGAAAAGAGACTCCCCTTACCTTAGAAAGGGAGAGAGCCCACACAAAGCTCCAAAGACACCAAATCTACACCGGATCTACCTTGACTCCATGCCTCTAGACCGATCTCCACTCCATTCTTCAAGATTGGAGGAGAGAGAAAGCAAACCCTAGAGGAGAGAGAAAGGGGCCACGAGTGAGAGAGAATTTGAGGGAGAAGGTGGGTCTCATGATTATAGGCTATGAAGGGAGGGTTTGGATGGTTTATGGTGGTTTTGTGTTGGTGGTGTGGGTTGTTGATGGAGATGGGAGTGAAGGAGAGAGAAAGAGCCATGGGGGTGAGATAAAAGGATAATCACCATGGACAAGGAAGAGAAGAAGAAAACATGAAGGAGGAGATGAGAAACTTGCCATGGAGGAGGATTGGAGGATGAGCCATGGAGGATTGATGGTGTTTGATGATGGTTTGGAGGAAAGGGAGAGAGAGGCGTGTGAAGGGAGAAGAAGAGAGGGGGAACGCGTGAGGAGGGAGAGAAGAGAGAGAGGGGTCGAGTGAATGAGATAAGGAGGAGAAGGTGTGGCTGAAATAAGGGATAAGGGGGTGGAAATTACGTTTCTGCCCCCAGACTTTATTTTTATTTTCTGCATCAGACCTGAAATAATCGATTACTTACAAAGAGTAATCGATTATTTTACCCCAATAATCGATTATTTCCTCCAATTAATCGATTATTTTTGCAGCATCATACAAAAACCAGAGCATTGATAATCGATTAATGGCCCCCAAATAATCGATTAACACCTGAGATAATCCATTACTTCCTTAAGAGTAATCGATTAAAAATGCTGCAACATTTAAGTGTTTTCACCAGAGGCCCTGTAATCGATTAACCCCTACAAAGTAATCGATTATTCTGCTGGAAACTCCTATTTTGGCCAATTCTAACTCTAAGACACTACCCTTAACTCCTATCCATGATTTTCCTATGGTTCTTATCATAAATTCTAGCTTAGGTTTTCCTAATTAATCCTGGAATTAAATTTTGGGATGTTACATGGAGCAACGAGACACATATATGCAAACAAATCATTGTTCCAAGAATTTGAGGAGCAACAAATGGCGAAATTGTCTACATGGTCAATTCTACTACTACAAGAGTATGCTATAAAGGAAAAAGCCTACACAAATTAACTTTTGGAAAGTCTTTTGCATTGAACAATGTTCTTTATGTGCCTTCCATGCGTAGGAATTTAGTTTTTGGTGCAGGGTAGTCTAATAATTGTTCTTGAGGTTGATAAAAGTGTAATAACCAAAAATGGTGTTTTTCTATGGGAAAAGGGTACCTGAATGGTGGCTTATTTGTACTCATCTCCTTTGATGTTAATAATATTGGTTCCACTTCTACTTATTTCGTTGAGTCTTCTGATCTTTGGCATAGTAGATTAGGACGTTTGGATTTCGGTTCTTTACAAAAATTGAGAAATATGACTTTAGTGCCCACTTTATCTAAAAGAACAAAATCCAAATGTCCAATATGTGTAAAGGCTAAATAATTTACGAAGTCGTTTAATTTTGTAACTCCTAGATAAACCAAACTTTTAGAGTTAGTGCACTCCGATTTAGCAGATTTTAAAAGTTTGGTAACTCGAGGTGGATAATGATATATTATAACTTTTTTAGACGATTTCTCAAGGTACACGAAAATCTACCTTTTAAGAGCAAAAGATGAGGTTGTATCAATGTTTTTGAAGTATAAGGCAAAAGTGGAAAATCAGTTAGACAGAAAAATTAAGAGACTTAGAACTAATAGAAGAGGAGAATACAGTACGAATTGTCTTAGAGATTTCTATGAGAAAAATGGCATAATCCACGAATTCTCTATACCTTATACCCCACAACAGAACGACATTGCTGAAAGGAAAAATAGAACTTTAAAAAATATGATGAATGCTATATTACTTTCCTCTAGTTTGCTTAATAATTTATAGGGTGAAACCATTTTAACAATATGATATATTTTGAAGAAAAAAAGTACCTCACAAAACTTTAGGTAAAACACCTTATGAAATGTGGAAAGGTTTTGTACCTATTCTAAAATTTTTGAAAACATGGGGTTGTTTGGCAAAGGTTGGGTTACCTGATTTTTAAAAGACTAATATTGGTGCTAAAAATATAGATTTTGTTTTTATTAGTTATGCACTTAATAGTGATACCTACATATTTATGTCACTTAGTGACCACTCTGTCATTGAATCTAAGGATGCTGAATTTTTTGAAGGTATGTTCCCTTAGAAACAAAATTTCATTTCTCAATATGGTGATTCTACTTCCTTAGACTCCTTTGATGCATTTTTAGACTTGAGTGTATCTCCAGCTTTGCATGTTTCTAGTTCAAATAATATTAATAAAAATGTTGTGATTGATGAACCTAGAATGTGCAAAAGGCAAAGAACCGAAACTAGTTTTGCTCCTGATTTTATCATTGCTTTCTTATCTATAAATTTTGATGCTGATCTTCTGTTTGAAGAAATTGTTTTTGCTTACATCTTAGAAGAAATTCCCAAAACATATACTGAAGTGATTAAATTAGTAGACTCTAGTTTCTGGAAAAATGCTATAAAAGGTGAAACAGAATCAATTATGTGTAATCATACATGGGAATAGGTGGAGTTGCCTAATGTAACACCCTATATAATAATTACCCTTGAACCCGGAAATTAAGATTTAAAATTTCTTTTAAAAAATGAATATGATAATTTCCAAAATAACATTTCTTTTCATTAATACAAAAAATACATCAGAGTTAAAGGCGGAAGACTTCATACATCATTAGATAAAAGTTAAGAAACATAGCTACACCGAGCTAATTAATCCAAAATACAAAAATAATGTTTAGCTCGGCCATCGGGCCGAGATCCAGCTAGGCTATCAGACTCTAATGACTTACTCCCCCTGTGAGGGAGAGTGAACCTGCTCGGCCGGGGACTGCGTCTGCTCGGGCTCAGTACCTGAAAAATGGTAAGGAGATGAGCATTACACAGAACTTAAATAAGCAGTTTCTAAAATGACATACCGATCTACCAAGCCAAACACAATTAGCCAAAAAGCATATAAATAACAAGCAATCAAACCCATATATCACATGCATATATCATCATTAGCTCGATTCGCATACACACAATCTCATCTAGCTCGGCTCACATCCTACCATCTTATCACCTACTAGCTATACCTCGGTTCACATTCTCTTCTCTCGGATTACCACCTCTACCTCGAACTCTTTACACATTATTCCATTTTCACATAGTTTACAATCTTTTACTCTTCTCGGATGCATACACCCGGTGCATGTCTTACACCATTTAAGGTCGGATATCGGAGTGTCATCCATAACTGCGAGTACCCAGTACCCGTCTTACAGCTGCACATACCCGGTATGCGTCTGAGCGATCAATGCACGCACCCAGTACGCGTCTTCTATGACCAGGAGCACTACCGCCGATCATTCTATGGAGTTAAGGAGAGTCCATAACTGCGAGCACCCAGTACCCGTCTTACAGCGACGCATCTCGGCGACTTACGCGATCAATGCACGCACCCAGTACGCGTCTGCTATGACCAAGACCACATCCCACCGGTTCCGTTCTCGGAACCCTGTGTGAATCATAACTGCGAGTACCCAGTACCCGTCTTACAGCTGCACATACCCAGTATGTGTCTGACGCGATCAATGCACGCACCCGGTACGCGTCTGCTATGACCCGATCACACAGCCATTTCTCTTTAATTCCTCTTATCTTTTTTTTAACCATTTTAGTTCGGTCTACCTCGGCTCAACCTCTTAGTCTTTTAACCGTTTATTTAGCTCGGCCTCTCTCGGCTCAACCCTTTAATCGTTTCCTTATTACATTCTCTTTTCTCATTATCAGACTTATTACTCTATCTCTCCTATTATCCATATTTACCATTTCCTCATACCCATTCTCAACGTCATTCAGCTCGGCCACAGATATGCATCATCAATATCAAAACTCATAAACAATTATACACAAGGTTCATAGACACTTATGCCACCACAACAATAAAAATAAAATCATTCAACCAACCCATCATGTAAATACCAACATATAGCATTAAACAATATTCCATAATCACCTAACATCCATGTTTCTAGTTCATTTATTAGTTCCCTTTTTACCATTTTTACCATTTCCTTTCTAATCATTAACCTAGATCCATTTCCCTAATCTAACACCCACTCTTAGTACCCTTTATGAACACCCTAGAAACCCAAACTCAAGTAGAGGTAACACTCACTCCTTACCTCAAACCGTGAGAGATAAGAGTTGAGAGCTTGAGAATGGCTTCCTTGACCTAGACCTTGACCTTGTGAGCTTCACACCACTCGAATCCGTGTCCTCCTTGCTGCCACCACCACACCACCACTGTCCAGCTCTTGGCTGCCACCACAACAATACGTCGGTCCAGGGACGCCGGAACAGAAGAGAACAGAGAGGAGGAGGGTTTCCGGTTGGGGTTGAACTTGGTGAAAGAGAAGAAGAAAGAAAGTATGTTGGTGCTGGGATTTTCAGAGAGAAAGAGAGAGATTCGAAGGAGGAAGAGAATGAGAAATGCAAAGTGTTGTGGGTGGGGCTTTCTTTTATTCATTTAGGGAAAACATTTGTGTGGCTAGCATTCATTGGCTTCCTGTGGAAGCTAGATTGTGTGGACGGGATTCATTGGCTTCCTGGGGAAGCCATGAATAGTACTTGAAAGGGACATAAAGCAATGATAATGACATAAAGTGAATGGCAAGGACAGTGTACGGATGGTACGAATCCCAAAGGGCTACAGCTCAACATGAGCTGGCACAGAGGAGCTAGGACGTGTCGGCTCGGGTACGTCGGCTCGGCTTGTAAGAACAGCAGTTGTCCGAACTTCCTTCTCGGATGATACTGTGAGGTGCGTTGAGGTCGGCTAATCCGGACTGGACAACAGGTTCCACGTTGGGTTCCCATCCAACTCGGTTCATATGCATACCACCTTATCTAGCTCGGCCGGGATCGGACCGAGATCCTATACTCACATCCTAGGTCGGCTTATGCTCATACTACCCTTCTAACCTTGTGCAATTTCTAAGGATTAATCCTATCCTTAAATAAATATTTATATACTAAAATTATATTATTTAATATTAATTTTTAGGATGTTACACCTAAAGGTTGTGAACCTATTGGTAGCAAATAGATTATTAAAAAGAAATTGAGGCTTGATGGCTCCATTGAAAAGTTCAAGGCGAGATAGGTGATTAGAGGTTTTACACAAAAAGTAGATAATACTGATACCTTTTCACCTAGTACTAGAATCTTAACTGTGTGCTTTAATTGCTTTAGCTGTTCTACAAAATTTGATTATACATCAAATGAATGTAAAAACCTTTCCAAATGATGAATTAAATGAAGAAATTTATATGGAATAACACGAAGGTTGTGTCTTACCTCGAAAGAAACATTTTGTACACAAGCATAAAAAATATTTGTATGACTTGAAGCAAGCACCTAAACAGTCGTATGAAAAGTTTAATAATGCTTTACTGAAATATGGGTTTTCAGTTAATACTTATTATAAGTGCGTATTCTAAGAAGCTTGATTGTGAATGTGTTTTAATATGTTTATATGTGGATGATATGTTGATTTTTGGAACTCATTTATATATGATAAATGAAACAAAAAAGTTTGTATTCAAAGTTTGAAATGAAAGATTTAGGAGAAGCTAATGTGATTCTAGGAATAAAAATAATTTGAATTGAAAATGGGCTTTCATTGAATCAATCTCACTATGTTGAAAAAGTGTCAAAGAAATTCAATAATTTTGACGTATGCCAGTTAGAACTCCATATGATCCCAGTTTTCATTTGAAGAAAAATTATAGTGATATTGTGATGCACACTGAATATCTGACAATGAGATGAATTAGACTAGTGATTTTGTTTTTTTTTTTTTTTTACCTAAGGTGAAAGAACTATATTGTGGAAATCAACTAAACAGACTTGTTCAGTACACTCAACTATGGAATTAGAATTCATAGCTCTGTAGTTGGCAGGACAAGAAGCTAAATGACTCGGAAGTTTCATGGCATATATACCTATGTGGGGAGACCTACACCAGTTTCGTTGCATTGTGACTTTCAAGCAGCAATTGTAGTTGCTAATAGTAACATTTACAATGGAAAGATGAAAAGAATTTAGCTGATCCTTTAACCAATGGACCGCCAAAGAAAGTTGTCTTGAGCTCGTTGAGGAGGATGGGCATTACACATTGAGAGGAGGAAAATGTGAGGGATACCGTTTTATTGGTCAAACGAAACCGCATGAGTACTCTAGTGCATTACATGCTCATCCCAATGACACATGGTAATGCTTGATGTAATAGATACATAGCTCTAGTGTTTGGATGGTACTTTGACAGTTAGCACTTTATGTACTTATTAATAAAGTTTGGAATAAAGGTTACCTATCCCGTTAAACTGGGTGGTGCTACAGAGACACACTTGACGCACCTATTAAAGTTATTAAAGAAATATAGCCCGTTAAATTGGGTGGCTACAGAGACACACTTGATAAATCTATTTCAACAAGTGAGAAGTATTTAAGTCAATTTCTATGAAAGACTTGGGCAATCTTTCGAAGACACTCATATACAATCCAAGATATACTTAGGCTTAGAAATTGATTACAAAAATTGTTATAATTTGTTGTTAAAAATCACATCGCAGAATCTCACAAGTGTTTAAGGTTATTGTGTGTTATGGGAGTCTCAACTAAAAAAATTCTATAAAGTCCAAGGAAACTCCACTTTGTAGAATATAGTTGTTGCCCCGCATCACGTGTTAATTCAATCACATGGATATTAACACTTAAGCATAAAAAACCTAAGATTGTTCTTCCTCTATCATTCTCTTCTTGTAACTATAATTAGTAGGGGATTTGAAAAGTAACGACATTCCTAAGAAAAACCTTAGTTTCACATTGCTTACTTCTGTTAAACGTAACCCTTTATATTCCATTTTCTTCTTCATACTTGTAAATATCTTATTGAATTTTAGTAATAGACTTGTGCCCAATATATGTGCACCACCACCATTCAAGTGGGTCCTACAATTACAGGGTGTACGGATCCTTTTTTTGGAAAAGCACTGGCTAACATCTTTTTATTTTCCCATGTTATTTTCTTCCTTTCTCTAGTTGAGCAGCTTGATGCAGTAAGAATCCAAATTTTTTGTCTCGAGTGCACAAGTTAGGAAATAAGAAATTGTTATGCTAACCTTTGTAACAAGACTAGTTACGTAGTCACACCATGACTATCTAATAACAATCTTGCTTTTAGGATAATAAATTTTACCATAGCCATTTTCAACATATTTTCCTAACAAGGGCACAAAAACTAATTATAGATGGGACATGACTTCAAATTTGAAAATCAAACTCACCTGTCGGGTTAAAGAATACTACGAGAAAAAACTCCAATATAACCGCAAGTGCATATGTTATTGTCATCGAAAAGTGCTAGAGTTGTAGCATGTTGAGGGAGACTACAACATCAGTATCTAGCCAATTTTGGAAACATTAACAGATGGATCGTGTTAGTTGGACAAAAGGGTGGATGAGATTTGATTTAAATAGTGGTGTGGAGTTGCAAGTTGGAACAACATGCTACTAAGAATTTATAATCTATACCTAAAGCCATTTGTAATTTTGTATTACATAAACTCAGCTCTTGAAGCAACATGAGTGAAATTATTAATACAAACTAACCACCATATCAAGTTCGCTGATAAACTTCTCGTCTACAATAATTCCAGGTAAAGGCTAAGCAAGTCAACCCGTGAGTTCCTCCATCAAACCCTGTTCATATTGAGAAAATAGGAAAAATGAGCTTCAATTTCAGATTAATTTGCTATATAGATTTTAAGTTACAAGACAACTTCACCCTTGAGATGAATTGCTCTACATCAGTTCGCTTCAGAAAGTGGATCGAATGGCGGGCAAAATTTGCGGTCTTATCATCGCTAAGCACAATGCCTTCTCCTATGTCATGAAGGACCCTTATTTTGATGTAAGGATCTTTTGGCGGTATCATATCCTATCAAATGCATGTTTTATCAATTACAATCTAGTGATTTATTTGAAGATTACAAATTCATTCTGCATTCAGAAACTACAAACATGCATAACTCAAACATTGTTCCCAACGGACAGGTTGGTGTTCTTATCTTAGCAGTTATCCAATCACTGACACCTAAAATAGATGCTCAATTACTCATCAAGGACCCCAAAGGCAAACAACTAAATCGAGTAATTTTGAAAAGATATGCCTGCTTGTCGATCTCCTAAGATTACTGTAGATGGAATTCCACAAATAATTCATATGAATTCAATCTGTCTATAGCAACAGAACTTAGGAAAGGTGATCAAAACAATTATCTACATGATAGACCTTGATTATATTAAAATAACCAGATTCTGACCATTTCCAACATGGATGCTCAACATTCCTTTGTTGCATCATCATCATCACTTGAACTATCTAGAAGATAAAGACAGGGGGGTATCCATGCAATTGCTTAATTGCAATCATGGAATCAACTTATACGCAGGGATAGTTGCCATTAATCAAAAACCCTAAATGTCGTGTAATTATTGAACAAGGCTTGGTTATAAATGGAACATCGTCAGAACATACCTTTATATGTGGATGTGTAAATTAAGTTTACATCTGACTCTTATGTGAATGTATATAGTGCATGTGTGCCCATGTGAGAAGGAGGGAGGTCGGGTAGAGAGCAGAGGGGTTACCACAGTCAGATCAACAAGCATTTCTGACATATACTCTTTCAATGCTGCAGAGTGCTTCTTGAAATACACTTCCTCCGAATGATTAAGCTTCTCCTCGATTTCTTGAGGAAGCACATGCCCTATCTTCCATACCAAGCTTCTTATAATATCTGCTCGATTATATCTGAATGGAAATAAGTTGCAGAAGCTAAGAACAAATCATAAGAGTTGTGCTTGATGGTAAATAACATTTTAAAAAGAAACACTCACACATAAGCCATTAGGCAGCGTTTATTTCTGACTAGAGCAAGATGATGGATGAGTGCTCCATGGTGATCTGCATTTTTGGCTATTTGGACATCCAAACCTTCTTCCTGCATCTTTCTGTTTATACAACACAAAACTGATGTCCATTTGAGAGATATCACGCTCCAATAAAAAGGGATAATCAAGGGAAAAAGAAGCAGGGAACCCTATGAATGTCACCTCTATTTTAACTTCAAATTATAACTATGGTAAAACTAATAACAAACACACATTCAACATGCCAGCAAATCACCAATTTAGTCCCTGAAAAAGAGGGCACTAGGCAATTTAGTCCATGCCACTCTAAAATGATGCCTTTTCGTCTTTAAATTTTCAAAACGCCGATCAAGTTATTTCCTTGATGGGAAAAATGACTATCAACTTGGTAACCTGCACAAATGACTAATTTGAACGGCATTATGAATATTCAGGGATGAAAAGAACTATTTTCAAGATCCAGGGACTAAATTTCCAAACGATCTATATCTTTTAGGAACCAAATTGATGATTTACTCAAACTTATGCCCATATGATATGAGACAACGTACTCCGATAAAGAAGGGATATAGTTAGGAAAAGGAAGTGGGGAACCACATCGTACACATTACCTTATCAAGGACTGAAGCTCGAGGTGATGCTGACTGCATTCTGCAACTACTTGTTCAAACAAGTCACTCTACAAATTTAGGAAATAAATATCAAGCTGAAGCAAGCACATACTGACAAGTCAAAACAAAGATAAAGGCAAGTAGGTAACAAACAGCAATGCTACTCAACAATCCCAGGACCATGATGTAAATTAGCCAGCCTTTATAAGCATAGGTGAAGGATGCCTAAGAATTTATGACCATCGATCAGACCGTATTTCCATGGAGAAATGTTGCACCAAAACAAGTTCCAACTGTTTTCAAAACATGTTTTTTTTTTTTTAATCTAATGTTTTTCTTTCTTTCTTTACAAGAGGGAGATGAACGAAAAATGGTAGAAATGAGTGAGAACTCTGAATATGAAAAAACAAGGACACCTAAAAAAGAGAAGCAATTAATGCAATTAAGAAAGATGTGTGAAATACTCAAATATTCAACATTGCAACTTTTATAGGTTGGAAACCTTTACTCTTCAAATTTGAGAAAGTTGGCATGATAAAATTTGCATATGAAAGTTCACTCTAAAATTCACTCTCAAAAATTGAGAATTCGAATTATTCATTATTTAGATTCGAGGTGGAAATCAATCACATGCAACATTTAAATACAAAGCTAATCAGTAAAGGTGCAAATCACCCGGTGCACGAAGCTCTCAACTGATGAGGGTCTGGGGAGGGTACATGCACACAAGCAAAGAGACTAAGATTTGAAAATGTGATCTCTAGGTCACAAGGCGTGAACCTTATCATTGCGTCGAGGCTCATCCCCAAAGCATGCACCACACTTCAACTACTAACTAACAATATTAACTAATCAAATCAGTTGTTATATTCAAGAACGAAATTATAATAATCATGATGATGATGATGTTGTGTTTCAATACATTGTTCTCAGGGCAACGTTTAAGGATCTAAAAATGTAAAGTTATCTTAGAAAATGATGTTTTTAAAGTTTTTTTCCAAAGATATCCACCCGCGCAACTAAGTGATTAATCCTTACGACATTGTTGAGCCCTTCCAGGGGTAGTCTTCTAGCGAGAAAGAGTCGAGGATCAAACCCCCAACTATTTGCAGATCATGTGCTAACCTCCACCGGTATGTTTTTAAAGTTTTAAAAGTCAAATTTGTAGTGTTTCAATGTTGACATTACACTTTTAGGTTCTTAAACATAGCAAATCTAATAATAATAATAATAATAATAATAATAATAATAATAATAATAATAATAATAATAATAATAAGTAAGCAACCCCAATGAGAAAGCTTGAAATTGATTTTATGGCCTAGTAAAGAAAAATTGATCAAACTTCACATGATATAAAAGCTAGGGTTTCAGATAATATAATTTGATTTGGAAAAAAAATGGAAGAGAAGGAGAAGATACATTGAAAGGGGGAAGCTGGCCCTTTTCAGAGGAAGCGAGTTCTTTCACTATTTGGCATCCTTTTCTCCCATACATTCTTCAGTGCTCGATCTCCCTTCCGTCTTCCTTCTTCTTCTTCTTCTTCTTCTTCTGAATCTGAGAGAGTGATGAGTGAGTGAGTGAGTGAAAATTGGGAACATAAAATAAAATTGTCTAAACATAATTGAACCAAGAAAGCATAATTGACTAAGGCATGACAGAAAATGCTTTTATGAAATATTAGAAGAAAAAAATGATTTGGAACCCACCTCAAATCGGAGCAGCGGAGAGAATCAGAGGCGGCAGGGGTAGATGGTGATGGAGCGGGTTGGGTGGTGCTAGCGATTGGAATCGAACCAAAAGGGAGTGGAGGTTGATGGTGATTGGTGATGGCGAGCAGATGAGGCTGCGGTGGTGAGGGATATCGGGAGAGAGAGAGAGAAGAGTTTCAGAGTTTCCACTTTCGCGGGCTTTTTTCCCTCAATTTACGAAATCAATCAATTCAACCGCTAAAAATCCATGCGCGTGTTTGTTTTTGTTCTTGTGATTTTTTTTAGGAAATTTTTAAAATGCAATCAAAAATTAAATGGTTGCTATAAAATTCATTCTTAAACCAATAAAACCTTGTCACCTAAGACATGTATGTCACTACCGCTGTAACATCCCAAATTTAATTCCAAGCAATAATTAATTAATTAATAGGGTTAAAGTGGAAGGAATGGGTAGATTAATCGCTTAACGAATTTTGGTGGACAGGTGAGTGGTAAATATAAGTCCTAGGGGTTGTATAGGAGGCAATTGTAGCTTCAAGCGAAATTAACTAAGCGAAATCGGGAGTTAAATCGGCGTTTTCGATGTTAGAAATCGACCGAAAAGAGAAAATTAGAAATTTATTATAGGATGCTAAGAAAATAAATTCCACCGTTGGATAAGAAGTTTATGGGGTGAAGAAGCTTGCCTAAAAATTTGGACCCGATCCGACGGTTAACGAAAAAGTTGCAGCGAATCGAAGATTTGGAATTCTGGTGCACGCCCAGGCGCACCGGTGCACGCCCAGGCGCACCGGTGCACGCCCAGGCGCGTGCACTGTTCATTGGTGCACCAGACAGTGAAAAATCCGCCCAGGCGAGGTACCAACTCGCCCAGGCGAGCGTAGATCCGCACCACACGCACCAGATTCGCGTTGGCGCGCCAGAACTCCCTCCTGACCGCACCAGACGCGCATCAACTCCCTCCTGACCGCACCAGGCGCGCACCAGCAGCACCAGTTGGTGCTCAGACCCGCCCAGGCGCGCCCGGCGTGCGCCCAGGCGCGCGCGCTCAGCAGCACCAGATCTGGTGCGTTGGTTGAGAAACTTGGGGCCAAAGTTCTAATCTCAGCCACACGATGGTGGCTGACCCCAAAACCCATTTTTTGGCATCAAAAGCACTCCATTCTCTCATTCTTCATCATCAACCTCAACCCACCACCTCCATCAATTCTCTCAATACTCAAGAACACTAAAACACCATTCAATCACCCAAACACACAAGATCAAGCAATCAACCACTCAATCCTCATCAACATCAAATATCCCTCATGAAGTGAGCCCAAGACATCATCATCATCCTCTCTTCTATCCTCTTCCTTAGGGTTTAGAACCCCTATTATCATTACCACATATATATCCAATAATCAAGAATCACCAACACTCCTCATGACTTTCACCAAGCATTGGGCATGAAAATGGATTAGAACTAACCACCTTTCTTCCTCTCTCACACGAGCTGCTCCCTCCTTTCTCCCTCTTGGATTTCAAGTTCTACCAACACTTGGGGGCTCAAGCTTTTCTCCCTTCAAGATTGATCAAGAATCAATATCACCATCAACTTCTCAATTCTAAGCTAAGGAATCATCACATAGGACCTCCCTCACCTCAAGGAACTCTTATATTTTCCGGATTTGAGGTAAGAAGGGAAGTGTTACCTTTACTTAGAGGGTATTTTCTAGCTTGCATATAGGGGGAATTAAGGGCAGGAAATAAAATAGAAAAGAGAAACCTTAGGGAAATTGACTAGAATAGGATTTAAGAAAGGTTAATGGATATGACTATAATTGTGTATGTTTGTAATTGTCTAGATTTAAGTATTTGAGGGTTTAATAATGAGAGTGAGCTATAGATCTAGAGATGAGATAGACAATTGGACTTAATGATGATGGTGGTAGAATATAGCATGGCTTGAAGGTTAATAATGGATATAGTGATTAGAAAGTTGATTATGTTATTAATTTTAGTGTTTAGAATGGAATTGTAATAAACATGAATGATGATGAAGAGTAAAATGTAGTTAACGAGAATAAGAAAAGGAATTAGGTAAGTGGTAAATTAATTAAGAGTGTGACAATGGTTAGAGAAGTAGGTAATTAAATGGTATGAATAAATGATTATGACATTATGTATTATTTATGGACCTCCATAAAGGAGAAGATACATTCATGACCCTCCGAAAGGAGTGGATATTACTTTCATGACCCTCCGAAAGGAGTGGATATTATAGGATGGTATGTGCCGTATCATGACCCTTCTTAGGGAGTGAATAACATCAGGACCCCCCCCCCCCCCCCCCCCCCCCGTAGAGGAGTGGAACAGTATGTGAATGAGACCCTCCATTAGGAGTGAGTATTAATGAGAATAAGAGGATAGATAGACAAGTGGTAAATGTTAGAAAGAAAGGATAGAAGACAAGAAAGGTTAAGGAAATAGCTGAAAGGAATAAGAAATGAATATGGTCAATAATGGGGTATTAAGGAATCAAGGGAAATTGAAATAGAAAATATAATTCAAGTGATAACGGGTAGTAATCTCTTAGTTGTTCTCTATGTCATTTTAGAATGTATTTTCTAAGTTCTGTGTAATGCTACCCTTCTTGATATATTTTTACAGGTAAAGAAGGAGCTTGCACGAGTATGGCCGGGCAGGATTACACTCCACCCCATGGAGTGTTGCATAGTTAGTTGGGTGACCCGTTGTCGGTCAATAGTTTTATTTGGGTATTTGAAATGTATACATGTTGGGAACCAAACGAAATTAAGATTTGTAATTGTTTTCTAAAATAGTGTAAATGAATTGAATTGTATTTTGGCCCTGCTGGCCCATTGTTGATGAGAATAAAATTTTATGCAGGTTAATCAGGAAAAGTGAATTTTGGGAATGTCCCTGAAACAAAGGAAACTCCGTCCGATTTTACGGAGATTTTTATAATAAGCAAATATAATTAAGAGTTTTCATGATCATCTATAAGTTTAAAAGAAAAAATTTTCAAATCCTCAATTAATTAAGGGTAAAAGTAACTAGGGTGTTACAACCGCCGCCGCCACTGGTGAGTTTTGAGAAGTGAAGAAGAGTTATGGGTTTAAGATTTTTTTTTATATAAAAAAAATTAAAATTTTTAATTTGTCTAAAAGTACAAAAGGACTAAATTACAATAATGTAGTTTTTATGTTGGACTAAATTGCAAAACTTAATTTTGACTAATTTAAGTAATGATGTGACATACATGTCTTAGGTGACAAGGTTTTATTGGTTTAACAATGGGTTGCATAGCAACCATTCAATTTTTGATTGCATGGTAATAACACCCTTTTTTTTTAAGTTTATTTTTCAAATATAATTACTTCCTTTGTTTGATATGAAGGGTGTTTAGAGATGGGCATGGTACCCATGGGACGGGTGGTACTTACCCATGCCTATACTCGCGGATATTTGTGTAGGTAAACGAATTATTTTTAACCACCACAAATTGTTTTATAGCAATTGTTTAAACTGTCGTTACTTTTAACAAAATTTCATATTTACGTTTCACAACTATTTCAAAAATCATGGAATTTCTTTTATCATGTTTACACATAAGTTGTTACAATTATAGTGAACACACAGAGAGCACGACAACGGTTTTTTTCATATTAATTTGGAGTTTACAAATAAGTTAGTAATAATTCAATTCGAAAACATAAAATGATTAACAAATAACAATTATCGATGTTTATTAACAAACCATCGTGAAGTTTATAGAATATTAGAATGAGAAGAGAAAAGGGCATTTAAAAATAGATCAAAATATCTACTTAAATTATCCAACGGTAATTAATTAACAATTGACCTGTGCATTGCATGGGTTTAAAATTAGTTATATATATGCGGATATCTGTGGGGTGAGTATCATAATACCCATCCCCACCCGCAAGTAAATGGTGTAGATATCTATTGCGGGTACCCGCGAGTATGGGTATTTTGGCCATCTCTAAGTGTATTTTAAGGTTATGCATGAGTTTTAAGGAATGATTAAATGATGTAAAAATTTGGTGTATTTCGACTATAATGCCCTTATATAATCATTATTGAAGAGAGAGAAAGATATTGGAAGTGAAAAAGAAAGTATAATAAATAGAGATGTGTTGAAAAAAATAGCATTAATTATGTATTGGATTTTGTAAAAAAAATAATACACATGAAACATGAAACAAAAACTCTATAAACACTACATATAAAATGGGGAGTATAATTTAATGTATTTATTTGTCAACACAGATTATAATTTTATATTATATT
The DNA here is from genome assembly GCA_037953625.1 of Crotalaria pallida. Lineage (NCBI taxonomy): Eukaryota > Viridiplantae > Streptophyta > Magnoliopsida > Fabales > Fabaceae > Crotalaria > Crotalaria pallida. Next base: position 36,615,407 of record CM075653.1, read on the forward strand.
TTTGAAAAAATAATCAACATCTTGTAGTTCCCTTCTGGGAGTCGTAGATTATTGTTGGTAATATTATTATTTTAAATCCATGTAATTTTCCTATTTTATCTTTACTCTAACACATTAACTACCCCCTTATCACTCCATACCTTTTTTTTTGTTGTAATTTACTTAGTAAAAACTATCTTTATGTTATCTAAACAAAACATATTAGCTTAAATTTATTTTTAAGTTAAGAGACCCAAAATAAAGAGATTATAATATAAAAAAAATTAAAATATCAACAACTCATGCATTGCACGGGGTAAGAGCTGGTCTAATATATTTGTACATTATAGACTAATTATACATTATCACGTTTCAAATTTTGATACACATGCATCAAAATATAAAGTGAGCCGCACATTTAGAAAATAAAGATCCGTACATCATTGGATCATAAAGTTAGCTAAGATCCTTACGCACTTGATCAAATAAAAGATGTACACTCACCTACTTTCTCACTTTAGAAACGTGCAACATGCTTGCTCTAGAGGAGGTAAATCCATCAAAATCAAAGTGCAAATTCAAAGTCTGAATAAGATTAGTGATGCCAGCTAAATTAAATGGAAAGAAATGGTTATGCCAAATGGTTGCCTATACTACACCACACCAGACTGTTCAATTAACCGCCTTAATGCCATAATTAAGTTCGGCCTCTTTTAGAGTTTCTTCTAATTATCGAAACCGAGATTTTTCTACTGCAGCTTCATCATTTGGGATGCTTCAGTTATGAAAATGGTCAAGAGTCCTATGGGGCTCTAAATGGCTATGGAAAACAGGAACAGTCTTGGTAATAGCATTAGGGAAATAGATTCACTAACTTAATGTTAAGGTAAGATATGTACAAAACCACTAAAATCCAAAATAAGAAATCTTAGGTTTATTTTGGATTTTAGTGATTTTTACACTAATGTTCCTCCAACATAATGTTAGAGGATCCAAATCATTATATAATGCCTTATAGTAGCTCTTTAATGGACACGCTGATTCTTAATGAATGGTATCAATTCATGCTATCAAAATGGCTAGGCATCGGCATGTACAGAATTGGTGAAAAACTAGTTATTGTTGATCATCTATCAAATAAGAACTTAGCTTCATAACATAAGCAAAATGCTTGCAAAATAATTGACAAATAAATCAAAAGCAGAACTAAAGATGAAACTATGCCAGTTTCCACCAGCAACTAGCTGCTACATCTCATGTCACTCTGACCAACATTAAAAAAAGAGATTAATGGGTATGCACGGACGGTGTAAAGTTTTTTACACCATCAGTCCATCATCCACCATTCATTTGTATTACTTTAATTTAAAAGTCAACGACCATAAACGAATGAATGGTGGATGATGAACTGATGGTGTAAAAAACTTTACACTGTCGGTGCATTACCCATTTTCTCTTAAAAAAAATAGTGAAAAAGAATAGTATCATATGCTAAGTACTCGAATGTTCCTATTAACCAAACCTGTAATCAGCACATTGCCAAAAGCACAGGGGGAAAAAATGTGAGAGAAGTCATCATAAGTCATAACCAGTGTATTTCTTTTTTCTTGTTCCTCCCAATTTATCTCCATGGACATAGGTCCGGCAAATATGCCATTGGACACTACTTTACAATTGTTACACTGCTGAAAACATTAATCCGAACACATTCCATTGTGTCCTCGAGAATTAAAAGGCTAGGACAATTGCCATTGTATATTTACTTTCACAACCTCTGCCCAACTCTTTCATACAAATCACGAGGCCAATTCCTCTTCAAATTATTCGCAATGAAACTCGCAATCTGCAATAAAACAAGCAGACTAAGTGTTTATGAAACAAGAGCAAATATAAATAAATTTTTTTTTTTGGTAATCATAAATAAATTAAATATCAAATAGTAGCACTTTAATAAACAATACCTTGGCTCTTAAGGCACGAAGTGATCCATCAGAGTCCGGCACATTGTCCAGACAAGTGAGAGCAACCTTTAACAGATCTGGAATACAAGCTTGGACATGAGGAGATAAAGTTTCAAACACATCAACCGCAATGTCAGGGCCTCGGGGATCTAGAGGAAGAAATGGAAGTTTGGCAACCTCCCTTATTGCATCGACATAATTCCCAAGTCTTGCCAATTTGTGAATTGACAATACTGACTCAAGTTGTCTTAACACAGTTTGCTGCTCAAAAACATGATCTCTCTCTTGAAGACTGCAAAAGGAATTCAATCAATCATCTTATCTTTATGTTTGAAGAGCCAAAACCCAAATAACTAGGACCTCAAGTTCGTTACAATGTAAAATCCTGTTGAATTATTCTGAGAGTTGCAGCAACGCAAACAATGGTAACTAGTAAGGCAGACTCGGAATTTCCAAGTCAAGCTTTATAAGAACCCAACAAAAGGAAGGCCTAATAATTTGGCAAAGACGGCACTCTTTGAGAAAATATCCCAACTCAATATTCAGAATAGTTGCAAATTGAAGAAAAACAAAATCACTTAAAAAGCTATGAAATTTAAAAAATTTAAATATCGATAAATTTTTTGGTACAGCAGAAAGGAAGAAAAAAAGTAACACCTCTGTACCACCTAATTGAAACTACACCCATGGACCCAACCAAACGAATATGACCAAATCCTGTCGGTGGTAAATCCCTGATCATCACACTATATCATCCCCTTCAGAAACTATTTTGCAAGGAAATCAGCACTACAATTCTATTGACATCATGTAGTATATGAGAAAGATAGATTTCACAGATACAGAGGCGGACATTTTATCTCCAAGGTCACTCCATGTTAAAAGACATATCTAAGTAAAAAGTGAGAGCAAGGATCAAATCAAAGTCTGGGTGAAATCATCACATAATAAGTTCTAAAGATACCTCTAGGATTTATTAAATTCTTGCTTTAAAAGTTAATATACGAAAGATTAGGCAAAGATTCAACAAAACATTATCGCAGAGCCAAGCATAACCATGCATGAATCAAGAAGATAAGGTAAGAGATTCAGTATGACCTGACATCAGGGTAATAACTGTACGTCTCCAAAATCTCATTGCCAGAATGGATGAGGCCAGCAGTCTGGCTCTCACCATCTAATCTTCCACGGAAAAGGGCACAAATAGCTTCAGAGAGGCATTTGTTGATGGTATCCAGGGCCATTGAAAAGGATCCCACTCTCTTCTGGATTTCTATAGACTGAACCAAACAAAAAATTATCAGCAAAAGAAACATTAAGGTTCTCTTCTACCAAAAAAAAACATTAAGGTTCTAAAGGAAAAAACCCAGAGATACACAAAAGAGGATGATAATAAGAAGAGCAGAGAGAAGAGGGGAAAACATGTCACTTTTCCACTAAAATAAGACCGTAACATAGGCAAGAAAATAATTACTTTATCATACATCCCGGCCTCCTGACACTGGCAAGCAGCTTCCATTAAAAATTGTTGCCTTGCTTTTGGATCAGTCACAAAACGTCCCAATTCACCTTCTTCTCCAGCACCTCTTGCACCAAGTAAAAGATAAATGCCTCCATCCCTTAATAGTAATTCAGTTAAAAGTTGTTTCAGCATCAAATTTCTCTGCCTTTGCTGATCAACATTACCTCTACTAGTCCATGACAACTGCCCACCACCCACTGCAGCAGCAGCTTGTGCATAATATTCTAATGCCATTTGGAGACCACCAAGACGCAAATACATTGATCCATACTGCCTAATAATGGTAGACACCTCTGCATAAGCATCCATCACTCCTAACTTATACCCAGCACCGGCCCCTTCAGAAAGGAACCCATGATCAGCTAGCACAATTGATAGGTGGACAGCATCAATGTTATAACCTTCATCTCCTGCTTCCTTAGACATGTATAACACAGCTGGAAGCAATTGAATGCTTAAAAGCAAGATGTAGGGATATACCAGAGGATCCTTTCCATTTTTTGTATAGTACGATGGCTCAAATTTATTCAGGTAAATTTGCAAGTCATCCAAACTATATGGAACCAGACCATCACTTAGAACAATGGATGAAGGCCCACTAGGACAGTCACGCACAGCTGACAATTGGAACCACAAGAAATCCTCTATTGTACTAAAGAGAGTTGGTTGATCTCTAAGCAGACGATCAATATGCCTTCGAGAACCTGATATGATGGCATACAGAAGTAACTTTTTCTTGTCATATGCAGCCCGACCAACCCGATCACCAGTTCTCAACATTCTTTCACATTCCTCAGATGCAGCAGTTGCAACCTCTTCTGGTACTGCTCCTCCGGTATTAATCCACTCTGTAAGCTGTCAGAAACAGTAAACCACTAAAAAAGATTTCGCCATGAATATGTACAAAATCAGTAATGACCAAAATATGTACCAAAGGAGAAAATTGATGTGAAGCACGTGAAGATAAGGCAACATTTCTTGCTTCATCATAATACCCAGACCTCAAGCAAAAATATATCTGCAAAAGAAATGCATGCTCTCATAATCAATTGCAATTTCAAAAAACAAAAAGGAACCAAAAATATCACAGAAATGAGTTAAACCAAGAAATAGTGAAATATAACCAAATTTAAATTATATAACATTTCAGAGACCTGCTGCCAAGTAGTATCAACAGGAGGCTGCCGCCGAGCATCACCAGCATCAAAATCCAGTACTCCATAATCCCTCAACCGAATCTGGCACAGCAACAGTTAAAATTAGGGACTTCAAAAAAAAAATTATTCATGTTAAATCTTTGACAACATGCATATTCTTCAAATTGAGACAAACCCGAAGGAAGGCACGGATTCTTTGCAAATTCCCAACACCACCACCGAGAGCAGCCTGCCATAAAATTTAAAAAAAAAAAAAAAAAAACAAAAGCAATTAAGTATCGATACAACAAAAGCAAATTTGTGCATGCAATAAAAAAGAACAGGCATCAAAAAGCAAGCAAATTTAGAGAAGCTTGTTAAAGTATTTCCAAAAGCATATTGCTAAAATGCATAGCATGCAAACACAATGAATCCTATTGCAGATTATCAATATAAAAAAAAAAAAAAACAAAAAACAAAAAACTAAGCAAAGTCTTTTTTAGATTATTGTTGAAACAAACAATGCAAATACATGCATCCTCTCTATCTTATAAGAATGAACAAGGAAGCAAAACAATTGAAAGAATCTTGACAAAATGTTTCTCAAAATAACCCAAAAGCATAGCATCCAAACACGGAGTCAAAGAAAGGAAACATAAACAGTCTACAAAAAATAAGTATCATAAAGTATTTGAAACATTATCTGCAGACTACAATATTAGTATGGGAGTCCTCTATAACAAATTACTTGAGCAGGATGACTATGTATGGTGTCCATGATGTACTTCTCATGTCCCAATTCAAGGTGACTTCTTGCACCAATAATCAATGACATCCTTTTTGAAACATGTTGAGCTGAGTCGCCATCCATCATCATCTGTTTCAATGAGCGAAATTATGAAAAAATGATGTTGACATAAATGGAAGCAAGAAAATTGCATGCAGAAGTTAGTCTTTCTGTTTTTGACTGTTAACAGTACACAACTAAGTACTACCTGAACAAGGTGCCATATCTTCCGCATTGTAACTGATTTTCCACCACCAGCATCAATGCCCAAACTTTCATATGCACCCTTGAAAGATGCAGCAGGCTAAGAACCACGGGGAAAAATGAAATAATAATCAACATACATGTATGTAAACACAGCAAGGAAAACGCATTAAGAGATTTCAGGAAAATAACACAGCAAACATCTCAAGACAAATTCAACAACTATTTTAAGTCCAAAATTATGAGTGGGGATGATATTGAATTAAAAGGTTAAAACATTAACTTCATGCCAATCATTATGCTGAACATCATGAGACAGACATGACTTTTAAATAGGCAACTCCGGCCATTAAGTTTCCAATATAATGTAGAAATCTCTTTCAAAATTTAAGAGATGGAGAGAGTAGGGGACATACTTTGAATGGTAACCCACACTCCCTTGCTTTATTCAGGTTTTTCACTACTTCAGCATACACAGATGCCTTTTTCTCCATATTAGGCCTACTAGTCAAAGGAACAATCTCCATACCAGAAGAGACTTGTGGGCTAGAAGCAATAGAGACAATCTGAACCGAGCGGGTACCCGCACTGCTGGTAGCACTCATGTTTGTCCGAGGTAATGTTGAGATTCGGTTTAAACTCTGAAGGAAATCACGCTTTTCTTTTTGCCAATCCTCCTGTTCAACATTAATTCTATGAAGCGGTAAGAGGGTTGAGCCACACAGTGGACATTCCACCAATCATTGCAACTAGATACATTTAGAAAAATCAAGAACAAAAAAAAACTATCTGAATCACGATATTACAATGCAATAAAATATTCATCCCAATTATAAAATTTTCAAAATAAAATAAAACTATTTACATACTTCACTACGCTACTTCCTTTCGTATGCGAACTTTAACAGATTAACCTAATCATGTATAACAGAAAAGCAATCAACCAAACGGGATGCTTTGGTTGTGGCAAGTTTAGGCAGGTCAACGGACCTAATTGTCATGGATGGTTAAGACTAAGAGAACTATGAAGTTACAAGAGTTGACCGCAACTATCCGTTTTAAATTGATGCAGTAAATTGCTTCGATCCTTTTTTCATAGTCCTGTCCCATAAACCATAAGAAATATAAGGGAAAGCATTTCTTTTTGAAAGTTGAAGGCATTTTACAACAATCTTAAATAAAAGCAAATATAACATAGGATACAGCCATAAAGATTTCTTAATTTCAGCAATAAAAGCAAAGCACAAGCACACATCAACTCATAAAGTGAGCCAGAAACAATGGTTGAGCACTACTTAAACTAAACATTCTTATCTGGGTAGTTTTGTGACCATGCCTTAGCCTAGGCCCATTGCAAATTCCGAAAGACATCTCCAGTGAAATATATACAAAAACCAAACCACAACTAACAGAAAGAGTAAAAAGACAATATAACGCTGACCTCCAAAACTTTCATCATGTAGTCATTAAAACTTCTGAGATTATCTTTCTGTGCTTCCTGGACAGCAGAGACCATTGCCATTTCATGAACCTGAGAATAAAACAGAGTGTAATCCCATTAAAGAAGGACGGCGAGGGAGGAGTATGAAGATTTCGTTGGTTTTCCACAAGGCACATAATTTCATAAACAAACAATAATATTTTTGCTTATAGAACTGAGGGAGGATCAGATGGAAACAACATTTAGATATAACAATCATGTTATAATAATATGCTTATCTTGAAAAGTAAAAAATAAAAAAAAAAAATTAAAACCAATAATTAATTTCAACAACAAAGGATAGTTCTTTAACAGTTTAACCTTCACAAGATGTAATAAAATGAAAGAATTCTAACACTATATTTGTGAACAAATATTTCACACTGTTTTGTGAACAATGGAAGGAAAAAAGATGAAACAATAAAAAGAGCACATGATTATCTCACCAAAAAAAGAGATCCAAATTGAATCAATTTAAGCTCTAATTATGAATTTAATGTAATAGCAAGTCCGAATGATAAACAGGCAATTTGAAAGTGAAAATTACCTGCTGCAGGTACTCTTCAACGCTTGTTGCTTCAACGGGAAAAACATCCTCAAAAGTTGTCTTCAAAGAAAAATTAACCCAAAAGTAAAAATCAACTCAGAAAGGTTACAGCATCAACAAAATAGTAGTACTGTAGTCCTCAAAAGTTGTCTTCAAAGAAAAATTAACCCAAAAGTAAAAATCAACTCAGAAAGGTTACAGCATCAACAAAATAGTAGTACTGTAGTAGTAGTAGTAGTATCAGCTCAAAAATATAGAAAACCACTGCAAAAACAACTAAGAAATCAGTTTTGCATGGACTATCAAGTGAATCACTTTTGCCAGCACCAAACAAAGTCTATCAGGAAAATAACTTAAAGTAAGGCTGTGTAGATATCAAATGAAACCTAGAGATAGAGACTAGTAAGAATTACAGAATAAGAATGGGGAAATATTAATGATGAATTCAGAATTAAAGGAGAGAATCTCCTTCCAAGGGTTTCCCCTTCCAACTGAAAAAGAGCTCTGTTATCAGACAAAACCGATGAATGCTCCTTCCTTCTTTCTTCTACTCAACTACCCAACCCAGCTAATGCTAGCCTAACTAGCTTAATTACTGGACTCATGGGAATAAACCTTCCATATTCTACCCTCATTTTGCAAAGGCCTAACAGAATGCATAAAATATCCCATGTAACAGACTGACAGACAAATAAATAGAATACTCAAGGCAAGCAAAGCACAGATGTTGAAATTAAAAAAGATTAAAAAGTTGGTATTAAGTAATATGCAACTAAATACCTTCAATTCAAATGACTTCAGATCCCTTGCAAGCTGCTCTGCATTTATCCCCTCACGAGCTAGGAGCCTGTCTGAGAAAAATAAATTAGAACAATGACCATAACAATTGATCATGTGTTACCCAGCACTTTCTGCTTTAAGAACAAAAGGTGATGGAAAAGCATCAAGGTTGGCATGTAAGGCAGCAACCTCCACATGCCCGAGTAGGAAGATGTGAAATGAAAGTGAGGCCCCTTCAAAAGAGGTATGGGGAGACCAAATCTCAAATTTCAATGATACATCATCAATGCTAGAATTCATGTAGCACACCCCATTTAGAGGGAATAAGACTTGGTTGGTTTTATTTGTTCTTCTAGTTTAAGAGAAATGAAAGAAACTGTTATATATACATACATACATATAAATATATATATTATATATATAATATATATATATATAAAAGTCATTCTAAAAGCTCATAGCCCTCCAACCTGCCATAAGATAACTAAAGTATTTTTATTAAAAAATAAAATAAAATTGTGATAATTATCACGGAAGTATACCTTGTTGCAGCGATAGATTGAGAAGGCGCCTCAGTCCTTAGGGTCTTGGATTTGAGCTTCTTAGATAATGCTTCAAGTTGATCTAAGTTCCTCTGGACAACATATCAAATTGAAGTCAAAATAAATATTTAATCAACATTATTTTTATTCATTTTACTTAATTAACTTAAAATGAAGCTATCCTTAGTTCACAATCAAAATGCACCCAGTACTTCTGCCTCCAAATGCATTCTGTTTGCGCATAACCTCGAGTTTCAAGTTTCAACCTAATATACAAATACCTTGACACTGACACAAACAATAGGACACTGATACAGCATGGCACGGGAGACTAATCGGAAGATGTTTAGGCCAAAAGTATCTATAAATTACCAATGCCGCAACCATTTCGTATCAGTGGTACATTCATAGATTTCAAGTTTCAACCAATAGGAACAACACTGATTGTGGAATCAAATGTGAAAATGAAATTGGAATCTTTCTTAGTGTCAAAACATCTTCCCTAGTAAAAGTGGAAGCCACTTGCACAGCTAGTTTTGCCAAACAGCTCAAGTTCAATCAGCTAAACTACATGGATATAAGCTTTCAACCATAATCTCACAATTTTTAAGTTAGTTTTCACAGCTATAAATAACAATTTCCCAACTATAAGCAACAATCCCATAACCATAGACCATAAAAAAATCTCACAGCTACACGCTAATTTTGCCAAGCCGAGCCTTAATTGGTTTCATAATCAAAATAATTTCAAGTTTTCAACCTAAGAAGCACAGATACCAATACCAATACCAACACAGATACATACAGAAATTCATAAAATAATGTAAAAAATATATAGAGAAAAAATCCTCTAAAAACCAGGGTTTATAAATCTAAGTCCACAACCGCTTCAGACTCAAACTCAAATCATATCGTTAAGGTTTTCAAGAGTCACAAGACTGTATCCTGACCGCAATTTGACGAAGCGTCGAACTCATTTTCCTGAAAATAGTTTCGGCCGCAACTGCTATTTAAAACCTTGCTAAAAGATTAATGAAGCTGCAAACCATTTCGAAGTTATTATCGCTACACCGGTTTCAATCTTCCAGAGAAAACACCGTCATCGATTTCAATTTAGTTAGGAATTTTCAACAGCAACAAAATCAAAACAACAGCGAAGTAACTGTTTCGAACGAAGACGAAAAACGAAGAAGGAACAAGTGAGTGAATTATCGAGATTGAGAGAGAGAGAAGGTTTTGGTTGAACCTGAAGAGGAGGGAACTGAGCGGAAGGAGCAGCTTGTTCTAGAAGCTTCGTGGAAGAATGTAGAAGATCGCTCCAATTACTCAAATCTTCGTTCGCCATCTCTCTTCTCTCTTCTCCGCGAAAACAGTGGAGTAGAGAGTGTAAGTAGCTCTTCACTGTTCTTCTTAAGCCCTAAAATTTGAAAAAGGAAGTTCGCGTTAATGGGAAATGGGGATGTAGCTGCTACACCGCTACTATATGCAGTGTTGTGAAAATCGGACCGGACCGGTTGGTTTAACCGGAAAACTGATTTCTACACCGGTTCATTCCATCCTGAAACTGTAATGTTAAAAACCGGTTGCAAACCGGACAAACCTTGTAAACCGGTGAAAACCAATAATTCCACGGTTTAGCCGACCCATCATTTTCTAAGAAAAAATTGGAACAAGTTGGATCCAAATATAGAGGAGAGATGGAGGGAAATAGAAGTAAGAGAAGGAACAATGAAATGATTTGAGAAAGGAGAACAGAAGAAGATGTTGTACAGCTTGAACCCTAATCTTTGTGGCAATATAGAAGTAAAAATATTAGGGCCCTTTTATTTAGAGGGGCAATTCATGTTACCCGATTGTATTTGGGTAAGTTCGGTTTGGTTTATGTTTTTATCATATTATGTCAAAAAGGTATAAGTATAATTTGCACTCTAAATTTATTGTTTAGATCTTTTATTTAATTTATTCGAGTCAGTCAGGTCGTGTTGAGCTTTTTGCTAATTATATTTAGTGAAAAAATATTTTGTCCTCTCAAAGGTTGACAATATCATACTGAAATTTATAAATATTCCAACACTACCCTTTTTTTCTTGGTAAAGTGTCGATTATAAGCATCCCTTACGGCTACAGGTGGTAAGCACCCCTTACGATCCTGTTTTTAGTAAAAATTTTAAACATTAAAAACATGTGACGTAAGGGATGCTTACGATTGTTTTTAATAGAATTTTTAATAGTAAAAACATAGGTCAACTACAAGGGTATTTTTGAGTTTTCATGATATATTGGGGTGGCATTGTCATTGATTAGGGTAGAAAAATAATTTCTCTATTTAGTTAGAGGCAGCAATTTGTGTTAGCCGATCGTGTTCGAGTTAGCCCAATTTGGGTTTCTGTCATGACCATGCTATACCAAAAAGGTACGAGTATATTTTAGGCTCCAAATTTTGTTGTTAAGCCCTATGTTTTTCCGGGACTATTGGTGTCGACCCGATTGTGTCAGGCTTTTTTGCCGGTTCTACTCTCATTTACAACCGGGATCTAGTTTTTTTCTTAATCCTTTAATTAGTACTTGACCCCCCAAATATTATATTTTTTTCAAAATATTCCCATTATATATTTTTTTTTCCGTTTTTATGCTTCATACGCTTGAGAATAGCATATGATTTTAAAATTTTTTAACAAACAATAGCATTTTAAAGCATTAATTTTTGTTATTTAGCACATTGATCCTCTAGCATAAGTGTAACTTTTTGCACATACCCTATCCTAATAACGTATAACAATTAAAGCAATATTTTTTCAGTACAAGTTTTTTCACATAAAATTCAGGAGTAGCGTATGTTGTAATTCAAGTTCAGCTACAGTCACACTGGTCTCTCCCTCATCCTCAAAGACCCTTCTTTCCACTCAATTCTTTTCATTCACAGGCATATCAATTCGTCTATTCCTCTTCCTATTCTATGTTCGAAGATTACTATAAAAGAATTTTTAGCTTCTCAAATGGATTTTAGAGGTTCATAACTCACCAAGAAAACCACCACCATCAACAATAACAACACTTGTCCCAAGATATTTAGAGATACAAAGTCAGAGTTACACAAAGCTTCGAGCAATTACTACCATTGCAAGCACTATCACAATTAGTTGGTATAGAAGAAGACGAAGAACCTAACGAGAAGACAATGAAGGAACAAGTAGGTGGTAAGAATACTGCAAAATCCCTCAAATTTTTGGATTAATATTATGTGTTTTAATTTAAATAATAATAAAGATTTTTGGAATTTAAAATATATAATTTTTAATATAAAATAAGTTTTGGAAAGAAAGGATTCAAATCTAATATTTTAATATATGAAGTTGTGATTTTGTAAGCAGAATAACTAATTATCAGGAAAGATAACTAGTACCAGCATTGGTAATCGATTGTAATAATGGACAATCGATTATCGAGTCCAGAATTTTCAGTCTGGGCAAATTTTAAGCCCGATAGTCGATTATCAAGGGTTGATAATCAATTATCCCGACCTTTTTTCATGCTAAAGCTAGCTTGGAATGGCAGAAAACGCGTGAAATCTTCCATAGTTGCCACCTCATACTTCTTGGGTGATGAGCAGCTACTTGCTTGAGGCAAGTCGGTTGTTGCAGTGTCACTTTCTTGTGATTTCCTTCCCATGAAGGAAACCTTGAACTTCTATATAAATAGGAGTTCCCAAGCCTCATTCCTGTCATGCTTCAGTGCTCATAAAGCCTTAGAAACACTTATAAACCGTGTATGCATCTTGCCTTTAGGTGCAACACAAGCTCTCTTTGATTTTGTGGCAAAACCTTGCCAAAATCCCTTTTTGAGCTCTGTCTAGAAATTGTTCAACACCCTCACTTTACCCTTTTCGTTTGCCTAACTCAGGGAGGTGTAAGCCCAATTTCTTGGCTCTCATTACTGTCCTCACAGCAAAGAATAAAGCCAAGTTGGTTCTCTGAATTTTTGTTGCAAGACCATCAAGTTCTCGTGTGTCAAAGTTAAAAAAAAACTAGTCGAGACAGCAGTTTCAGCAAACCAGAGTTCTCAAGTATACCACTTTAACCCTCTCATTTGGTAAGCTCAGCCCCTTATAAGTCCTCGTTCTTGATTCTAATTTTAGTATTCATATCCTAGAGTTGATACCAAGTGGTCCCATGCATTTTTCGTTAGTGGACCATGATGATCTTTGCTACAAAAGTTAGTCAAAATAATTCTGGTTCTGGAAACATCAAACAAAATTATAAACGTGCCAACTTTGAAGGATTGGCACAACAAAACCAAGCCTCCATTTGTTTATATCTTTAGTTCTATTTAAAGATCTCATAACCTAGCTTGTGTTCTAATTGGTCTCACATGTTTTTGTTGAACGATCGTGCCGAACTCTAAGACTAAAGTTGCATAAAATCATCGCGATTCTAGAAGCTGAAACTAAAATTCTCAAGGTACCAACTTTGCAGGAATCGTGTGGTAAGCTCCCTGCGAAATAAGCTCTTCTTTCTGATCCTAACTTTTGTCCTCATGGCCTAGTTTTGATACCGATCAACCCTTTTTCATTTCCTTTCAAAACGATGATGAAATCTCGTGCCAAAGTCGCCCAAAAATCATTCTGATTATGCTGTGATTGGTGATACTCTAATCATGTTTCAGTATAAACCTTGAAGTTTGATCTTTCAGTATCTCAAATCAAGTATGAGAGATGTCATTCATATCACTAGGATTAATGATTGGTAGTTATGGATTATGATTGTGAGTTTTCCATTTACTTGAAAAAAATGAATATAAACCATGACAAGATTGCTTGACATTGAGGTTAAGACAATCCATGGTTCCTTGCTGAATGAATGAGTTGAATGATAGGTTAAGTGAATTTAGTTGAATAAGTAAGGTTATGTTGAGATTACAGTTATGATATGTGGAGTTATTATGCTTATATGATTTGGATATGAACTTGATGATATATGTTTATACCTCAGTTGAATTATACTAGTAACAAGCTTAAAACCATGAGAATATTGATGTATAATGTTTGTTAGGTGTTAATCTAAGTTATTGGCATGAAATGGATTTGAAAATAATGAATTCTGGTCTCAGGTCCTAATAACAATCGATTATTGTGGAGTGACAATTGGTTATCGGGCCTATCTACAAATTTATAATTAAAAGTTTGTATTGGATAATCGATTATCCATACATAAATCTGAGTAAATAAATATTTAATGATTGAATAATGATTACCATTATCATGGGTATCAATTATAATTTAATGAAGAATTAAGAGGAATAATTAAGGATATATTAAGCTATCATGAATCATGCATGGCTTGGTATGAACACCAAGCACGAAAGAATTCATATGGTATGAGTATTTTATTATGGAACGGTTGCAAGGAATGTACAAGAGAATGTTAATATCCTGGTATATCGTGTCCCGTGGGGAAGACTGTTGCGGATAGGATGTTACTCGTAAGCAATATACTACTAGAGTCCCGATCTTACCGTGTCTTGTGGGAAAAAACCTGTTGTGGATGAGACGCTATTCGTAAGTGGAAGATCAAGAGTCTTGTTATACCATGTCCCTTGGGAAAGGACATGTAGCGAGTAGGATGCTATTCATAAGCGGTATAGCCAGAGATCCCGATATACTGTGTCTTGTGGGAAGAGGCCTTTTGTAGGTAAGATGCTATCCGTAAGTAGTATATCAATGTTTACATCTTGGTGTGACGTGTCCTTTGGGAAAGAACCTGGTGGAGATACGAAATACTATATCTGTAGGCGTCATAGTCAAGAGTACGTGAGACCCTTCTACAACCAAAATGTTTATGAAAAGTGAAGCGGGTACATATGAATCCTTTTATGAAAGAAAGAGAAAGTCTAACATTGCATACAGAATAATAAGAAAATAATTATGAATGATAAGACACGTGCTTGCATGCATCAATTGCATTATGACTGTGTTATGTGTGTTTGTAGATTATAATTATTCAATCATTTATCTGCTTACCTGATATGACAAGTGACTTACTCCTATCTACCATAAATGTATGATAGGTACAAGCATCAGATAGAGTCAGCCAGTCTGTCAAGCCAGAGACTCAAGTGGAGAAGGAAGGTGTATAATTAACCCTTAAATTGGTTTGGTCCATTGTAACCCTGAGATATGATGTACTTTGAAAGGAAAAATTTTATTTACTATTTTTCAATAAGGGAATTTTTATTTTTCGTTGCAACATTTTTATGTAAAACTCTTTTATTCCCTTTATAAAAACCAGGGTGTTAATTTATGGTATCAGAGCAATTCCTTCCTTATGATTTGAGAGTATGGTTTCATCACCTCTGTTGTCAGTCTCTGATAAGTTCTCCTAGAGTTAGTTAGAAATCATTAGTTGTGTAAAAATTCTATTTGATTTTAGGATTTTTTTAAAATCAAAGATATCAAGTTTTGTTGTTAAGATTTGGCCAAGTTATTGCAAAGTTATATTCAATTACCTTTGTTATTATAAGAGGAAGGAAGTTAGTTAAGCCTAAAGAGAATGATAACCAACGGGCTAGGGCAAACGAATGTCACCCCAACGAAAATGGAAAATCTCTAGAACTTAACTATATGCCTTGAATTTGATGGTGACAAATAATCCTTGTTTTTAGATTCATCTAATCTAAAGATGTATCCCATAATCTTCCTCGTGAAGGATTATAAACTTCAATGGGATCAATATAATTTCATCACCAAATGGTATGTAATGTTAGGAGGCCATCATGATACTTACAACTATTGGAGAATGACATCATAAGTATCCAAAGACTCATTTATCTCTAACAGATCAAAAATCATATGGATCAGAGTGTGTAGCAGAAGCATCCAAGGAATAGATATCTCATTACTCAGTCTCTTTTATTGACATAACCCTTGTTTGTTTATTTTCGTAAAAGTAGAACTCGAGTAACCATATTTCTTAATCACCTCTCAAAACTTTAGGAAATAGAATCCTCTAATACCTAGAGAGTTAATGACCCCAAGAGAGTTAACGACCCCAAGAGAGTTAACGACCCCAAGAAAGCCCTGTAAAATCAAATCTCTTATTAAGGTGGATTAATTTTGATGATGACAATGTAATTAAATTATGGACTTAATTTGAAGAATGCAAGCCCAACAATAAAGAAGATCAAGTGTTTAGTTTAATTATTCATTCTCATTTATTCTTATTGTATTTTATTTTATTTATGAGAGTGGGTAGTTTAGGTTTTTATTCTCACATAAGGTCAAATGATATTCATGCATGAAAGATTGAGATTAAAACCAATCAGACTTGAGAAGAGAATTGAAAACAATGTTAGAAAACTAAATTTTTCCAACATTGACCAATTCACTCGAGTGATTCTCAATTCACTCGAGTGATTTATGAATTTTCAGTAATATAGCCGTTGGATAAAGTAAAAAGGCAACACTATCAGAGTTGACTAAAACACTCGAGTGTTTTCAAAAAGACTCGAGTGATTTAGGTCTGTCAGCAAATTTTTTAAACGTTAGAAGAGGACAAAAAGGGAGAAGAACTTGGTTTTTGCTTCCTTTTTGTCCCCTCACTTATATTCTGAATAGTGGCCATTATCCAAGGGAACAAGCTCACATTCTATCATTGATTCTCTCTCTCAAGTGTTAAAATCATTTTCTCTCTCTAAACTCAACCAAGCATTCATCTTTATTATTTGTCTTAGTGAGTTAAGAGAGTGTGCTTCATTTGTAAGAGAATTATTTGTTGTAAAATTCTCAATCACTCAAACACTTTAGCTTGTTTAGAAAATCTTGGTGAGGTATCCAAGTACTTGGTGAGGTATCCAAGTTCTTAAGCCTTGGGAGGTTCTCAAGCACAAAGACTAAGAGGATTCTTAGCTTGGTGGGCTCTTGGAGGTTCCAAGGAGCTTAAGAAGAAGGGACTCTTCATCACCAAATCAAGTTGGGGTAGAAATTTCAAGAGTTTGGTACACTCTTGAAAAGGGTTAGGATTGAGTGAGGAATCTCAATTTATCCTTGTAATTTCTAACAATTTGATTACTAGTAGAAACTCCTAAGTTGATTAGGGGGACTGGATTAGCACTCTATATTGAGTGTGAACCAGGATAAAATTGGTGTTGTCTCTCTCTTTTATAGCTTTCTTAGTTTTCAAGTAAAACCAAACCCTAAGTTCTCTAGAAAGGGGCTTTTATAATTCTAGTAGCAATTGGTTGCAATTAACTTGTTTTCAACTTGTTTTAACTTAGTTTAATTGCCCTCTACTTTGATTTATATCTGCCCTGGATTAGTCTTTAAGAAATTGAATCATTTTGCTAAATTTCTCTGAAACTGCTCCTTTCTGTTCTGCATAAAACACTCGAGTGTTTTTCAATTCACTCGAGTATTTCATAGCATTTCACTCGAGTGTTCTTCATTTTCACGCGAGTGTTTTTCAGGTTTTCTGAAAAACACGCGAGTGTTTTT
This sequence comes from Crotalaria pallida, assembly GCA_037953625.1. Lineage (NCBI taxonomy): Eukaryota > Viridiplantae > Streptophyta > Magnoliopsida > Fabales > Fabaceae > Crotalaria > Crotalaria pallida. Next base: position 36,632,830 of record CM075653.1, read on the forward strand.
AAATTCACTCGAGTAAATTGCCCAGTTTCAGAAAAACAAGCTTTTGATCAATTATCTTTTAATTGCACCGAAAATTAGTCACTGTTGCTTCCATATTACTATTCACCCCCCCTCTAGTAATTGCTAAGCCCGCTTGTTGGTTTCCAACAAGCCCTCTCGAGACCACAATACGATTAAAGGAAGAATCTCTTTAGATTCTTTCATTCTTAAGTAAGGAAACCCTTCAAGCATCGAGAACGAATTTGTAATACCCTTCAAATAATTCGCTATCCTTACCCGACGAATCCCTCATTCACTTACCCTTGTGAATATTTTGGTGCATTTTGAAAACTTTCTGATTTTGGAATAATAATTTTATAATATTTTGAGTTTTAACTTTGACGGTAAATCCTTTGGACATACTAATTTTCATAAGGACTTGCGAAAGAAAGAATTCCTCGTAATATGACTTGCAAAACTTTTCCCCTTTGGAGCAAAAGACCTAGGCGTCATACTCTAGGAGCTGCTGATTGGGCATCGCTTTTGTGAAGAGGGGAGCGCTTAGGGCCCTGGCTATTGGCATAAAATAATTGTTTTTGGTCGATGTAGATTTTTGCATAGTGTATTGGGCTTTCAATAAAAATTGGGTCTGTAACACCCCAATTTAGTAACTTGAAAATATATTTTTTTAGTAAAAATGTGGGAATTTTTTTTACATGGATGACAAGGACATGAACTATTTTCGCAAAACTAGTTAATCCCAACATCTTCATTTCAAAACTTAATTGTCATGTCACATGTCATCCCTCAAGTTCCAAATCGAGATGTTACCAACATCGCGCTTTGAAACCTTTTTCTTTTCAGTACCATAAAATAATGCGTTCATTAAATCCATCCGGGGTAGTGAGTTCTCAAAACATTTCACATATTAAACAAGTTACTTTGTGGAAGAGCAATATTATCTTAAAGACCTCAAGAAGATACCGTACATACTTAGACATCATGGATTAGATGTCCCAATCTAACGAGCTTCTTCAAGGCTTCGTCTCGAGCTTCTCTCCATAAACTACCACTAGGCGAGTCGGCCGAATAGAATCTACTTGCTCTGACATCTGTGGACATCATCGCCGAAGTCCACAGGGAAAAAGAGAAGACAGAGAGAGTGAGCAATCCCAAACGATTTACCGTCGACGGGATGGAATTACAGTAGGCAAAAGTATTAAGACAAACACACAAAAAAAACATATCAACAATGAAGTACATAACATAATTCACCTCATCATCAACAATATTATTCACAATTCTCGTTCTTATAATTTCACGCCAACACCATTGGTTCTATTCTTACTTTCTTGCTCAACGTCATTTCACCACTCTCTGCCATCACATTATCACGTCCTTGAACTTATCCATAGTTCTCTTCCACTTAACCTTTCCATTCTCTTCACCAAAATCCTCATTATATCTCAATCTCTTATCCTAAGGGTCTTTTCAATATTTTGGGCTTACTTTGTTAAGTTTTATTGAATCGTATCCATCGACGACGGGGGATTAAGAAATTGTTGTTTGAGCATTAATTTCACCTCTTTTTACTATGGATTTGGCTTCTTTCTCTTGTAAATTTAGGATGTTTTTATTAGTTTTAGGAATTGTTATTAGTTTAGAATCCTTTGAACGTTTTGATCCGTTTTGTGTATGTTTCAGGTACTTTCGGAGCTTAATTGAGGAAAATAATTATGGAGCTGAAAAGAGGATGAAAGGACCTTGAAAATAGCGCAAGAACGGAGCGAAATGGAGTCGGAGCAGGTGCCACATGCCCAGGCGCCCAGGCGCGCGCACCCCGTTAGCAGCACCACATCAGGCCTAGTGCGCCCAATACACTAACTTTGGAACTTGAGGGATTAACTAGTTTTTATTGATTTTGTTAGCACACATACATAATGCATCATCGCGGACTTTGTTAGCACACATACATCTCCTCTAATCCTCCCAAGCCTAAATGGAAGCAAACGAGACGTACAAGAACCTTAACCCGCGCAGGTTGAACAGTCGAGAAACACAAACATATGCTGCAACCCACTCGGGTTAGCTATAATTTATTCATTTTATTGTGATATCGCAAGGCCCAACAACCAATCGGTCTGCCTGCCTCGTTCAGTTTCCCCTTCACCGTTTCGAAATTGATTAAGGGGGCGACAATACTTTTCTAGTTAGCTGTGCAGAACACGCTACGATCCCCTGGGTATTAATCCTCGATCACTTATAGACTAGTTCCGCCTAGAAAAGCACTCTAGGTTACTTGACGAGTCACCGTCATCACTCTCCCCTATCACAATCACTCACCTGAGTATCCGCAGATAAACAGGGTATCTTCCTCTCCACTACTTCACGCTCAACTCATCGCGTCATTTAATGTCTTTTAATGTCTTATTAGTATTTTATTAATCCTAAGTTCGGACGAGTCACCCTTGTTCATCCTTTCGGTGAACCTTGACCTCTAATTCCAATCTTTCACATTAATCTTTTCCTCGGTGATTCACATACTCACTTTTCCAATAACACATCATCATCATAACTGAGGGCTCGAAACCACGGCACGAAACTCACGTGGCCCGCGTCATTCTCAATCCGAAAACTCATTTCCTCGTTCATGCACATCGAGGGAGTCCCTCTACCTGACAAGCATGTCACAAGAACAATGCTCATCGGGGAGTACCTCAACCTTCTGCCACATAGAACGTACATAACAGCTGAGTTCCAATCGTATTCACCTTATCATTTCTTTCCTTGAACTTTCACATTGTCACTTCCAAAAATCCTCAATCTCTTTCATCATAACCAAATCTTATCCTCCTTAAATTTTCTCATTTTTGGCATTGTTATTACTTTCATAACTTCCATTGCCTTACTTAATTTCCATCACGGATTAAATCATACAGACAACTCACAGGGTACCAGACATTAACAACATCATCTAAAATATTCATAATGCATAATTGATAAAAGCAAATCATATCATCAGGGCATATTCACATTAAAAACATCATGCATAAGAAGGTGCGTAGTCCTAGTCTCCTTCGTATGCGTGGCCACATACACACAAACAATTGCCACGATACTATTGACCCAGAAACCACTAGGTTCCGATCTTTGAGATGATACGAAACGTCTCAATATTTTACCTAAATACCACAGTGTCTTAGGGAAAGCCCCTCTCTCACCTTGTGTCCAACAAACATCGTCAGAAATTATTGCAAGTCCGTCCGACTGGCAGCAGCTCCAAACTCCCGATCTACGTATTCCTTGCTTAAAACAATGACACAATTATTACAAGACTACCTAAATGTTTAACATCAAATCATTTTTCGGAAACCCGTTTTATTTCTTCTCGGGTAATCGTAAAAGAAGCCTTTACTTTTCCAAATTAAATCCAACATTCGAATATAATTCAAACACTTCAAAATCATGCTAAAACGAGTTATAAATTTTTTTAAAACAAATCAATTTGATGCTGGTCCGTTCCGGACAACCGCCAGTCAAACCCGAAAACATAGAAATACGCTACTTTTCCAATCCAGCTTTTCTCTAAATCAAGTACTATTTAAAACTCAACTTTAAATCAATTGAAAACATTTTTAGAAGTAAAACATGTGACATCCCGCATTTTTCCTTACCTAAATAAATCAATGAGATTTTATTTAGAGTGAATTTTGAGAATTTAAGAAGGATTTTTACATGAATGTTTTATAAACTTGAAGCCAATGATTTTATTTGAGTTTGAATTACTGAGATATAAGTTATGGTTTTGTTATTTGTAATTTCTTGAAGAAGTGAATTTTCCTTATCAACTAAAGTGAATATAGTAACTTTGAAAATGCATATCTTTTCAACCGTAACTCGGAAAATTATGATCTTTATATGAAAACGATCGCGTTGAAACGAAGAATTTGAAAATAGAATTTTTATAATTTTCTGGGTTGAGTTGCAAAATATTATTTTTCCAGGTCCGTAAAGTGTGAATTTCGAAAGTATTGAGTGTTGAAAATAATTAGAAACCTCAAATAAATTATTCCTTTTGGAGATCTTTTAATTATGTGAAAATATGGTTTTAGAAAATAAAACGAAGTTCATACCTATATCCAATTGATGCAGTTTATTAATTTTCTTAAGAAGCATATCTTTGGAATTTTCAAGTTTGTGAACATTAGTGTTTTCTTATCATAAGAGTAAAATAATTATATGCAAATTTAAATAGTAAATTTGAGATGAATGAGTGCATGACTTGATGTGAATATGAGTGTGTGTATGATGTATGATTTTGAATTGTTAAGAAATATAATACCCTAAAGCATTGCATATATGTGTGATTGTGTGTTAGATATATGCCTTGAATTTCTAAGATATTCCATGATTTAATTTTATAAGCTTGTAATTGTTCTTTCTCAACAAAATGAAAGGAAAATTTTATTTCCCTTCTATGTGTATAATTCGACCATGTATAGACCTAAGAGGACAAATTGAAGTTTATTTTCTTAGGAATTAAGGAAGTAAGAATTTGAAGGAAATTAGTAGGAAATGTGAGGTGGTGAGTGTGATGATGCATGACAAGACTTTCTCCCTAAATCACTCCACATTGTTTCACCAAGACAAGACCCTTTTCATGCAACAAATAGGTTGGACAAGATTGCCCTTGAAATTGAACCCTAGACCCGAATTTGGAAGAGAAACCCCATGCCCTTGCTTGCCTATATATATGTGAGTGTTGGACTTGGTTCATTCTTCATTTCATTTCCTTCTTCATTTCAATTTCTACACACTTGGTCCCAAGAGCAACAACAAGCTCTTGAGACATATAGAGAGAGAGTGAGGCCGAGAGGGAGAAAGGAGAAAGAGAGTGAAGGCCCAAGCTTCTCAACATACACCCTTGATTTCTTTTTTCAACCACACTTTCTTCCTCAAAACTCAAGAAGAAAATCACCCATCAACCCAAAGGAGAGAAGGCCGAAACTAACCTAGGAGAAGAGAGAGATCTTGAATCTTGAAGTTGAGATTTTTTTTAAGGTAGTTGTTTAAGTTTTTTGAGAGTTTTAAGTGTAGTTAATCTTGTGTTGTAAAGGACTTATGATGAATGATGTTTGAACTTAAAGACCTATGATGCATGTGTTTGTTTTGAAGTGATCTTGAAGTTTAAATGACATGCATGCCATTTTTAAGAGTTGATCATGAATATTTGTGTTAAAAAGTTTGGATCTTTAACTTGTGATCTTTCTTTGTCACGGTTTTAACTAAAGTTTGTGTTTAAAGTTGTTTATTTGTCTTGATCTTCATGTGCATGTGATGATTTATGGTTGATCTATGATAAAGCATGGAACTTGAGTTTTGCATGTTGATTTTGAGTGAAAAGATTTGATTTTTCCTTGATGCTTGTCACGGTTTTGAAGAGGAATTAGAGTAACCAGCTTTTAAAAATGATTTTTAGCATAAAAAGGATTTGAAGCAAGATTTTGTTTACATGATGATGAAGATATGATGATGATTCGGTTGGTGTTTGAAAAGAAAATGGTGCTTTAAAGTTTTGCATGAACAAGAACATGGTGTGATCTATGAGTTTTGAACCTTGCATGTGAAAATGAAACCAAAGATCTTGCCTTTTAACATGAGGACATTCGATCAAGCCTAGGGAAAATAGAAAATCATGTTTGATCATCATTCAAGCTACATGCATGGTGAGATTTATTTAATCTAAAGATTTAAAGTGCATGCATGAAATCATTTAGATTTGAAAGATGAAACTTTGATGTGATGCTTGAGGTGGTTTATTGATTTAAGTTAAGAAATTTAATTAAAGTTTGTTAAATTTTGGTGTGAAGCTCACGATTTTACTTTCATAAACCTCAAAGTTGGTTCATTTTGTTTTGCATGTATGTTTCCTTGATAGATCTGTGGAATTTAAGCCTATGAGAGCCTAAATCTTTGTTTAAAAACTTGAAAGAAATCTTCATACTCCATTCGGTTTTGGAACAAGTTCTACTCAAGTCATTTTTATTTCTTTATGTGTTATGGTTTGAACTTAGCTTTGGACAAATAAAGTTGATTAAGCGTTTGAGTTATTTTTCTATACTCAATTCGGTTTCGGTCAAGAAATAAAAGAAATGAATTGATTTTTACTTTGCATGTTGATTTAAAGATAAAACTAATTGATTTGAATAATCATTGATATAGCTTGATTTGAAAAATATCAACATAATTCTAAGCAAGGATATTCCTTTTTCTTTAATAATTATTTCGGTTGTGATGTTCAAAGTAGGATAATATGTTTAAAAGGATATTTTCATATGTGCATGATCTTGTTCAAGTGTTATAAATCATTGGTGTTTGAAAATTGTGAATATAAACCTTGTCTTGTGTATGATGAGATTCGACCATGCTTAGAAAAATAGGAGCATATACTTGACTTTTATTTCATGTGCATGCATGATAAGTGTACCCTTGATACATGAATTTTTGAGTGACTTGAAATGCTAAAAGTGTATGTTTGAAAATGATTATAAGGATTTAAAGATGAGAATAAAGATTTTGTTCTTTAAGGTGGATGTCTGAATTTCATGATAAGAAAATGAATTAAGATTTGCTATTTTATTTTAAGATGCTCACGGTTTTAAGACCAAAAAGAGAGAAGAAAAGATCTTTACGTGATTATGGAATTGTATGGTTTTAATTTAATGGTGGTCTTATACGAAAACCCTTAAGATAAATGTGCCTTTATGTGAGCCAAGGAACTATTCCTGTTTTGGTTTTAATGAGCAAGCGTTTGAAAAAGAATATTGTGAGTTTTAAATTTCTAAGCATGTTACTAAACAAATGTTTTTACTTGATCATGATTGTGAGTTTAAAACCCAAAGTTGATTTCAAACTATTGAGAAAAAGAGAATATTCTATTTTCAAATAAGAAGTTTTGGTAATGTTGTTTTGTTTTCGAAATGATCGTATGAGAATGATTTTAATGAGAAAGAAATATTTTAGTTGCCAGTAACGATCGGAAAGCGGATACGAGCATCGCGTTGGAATTCAAGGAGCTTATTGGGAATTGCTGCCGGTAGAGGTGAGAGAGAAGTTTCCCTTAAACACCGTGGTATTTAGGTAACATATTAAGCCGTTTCGACCATCTCAAAAGTCGGAACTTAGTGGTTCTGAGTCAGTAGCATAGTGGCAATTGTATTGTGGTGTGGCCACTTATGCGAAGGAGACAAATACCACGTGAGATTATGTGATGAGTTTATATGACAATGTTTGGATGCTAGTATGCTGTGTTTATTTACTAAAGAATTTATTATGCATGATGAGATCTGAGTTGCTATTGATTGTGATAATAATGATTGATGAGAATAATGATTATGAGAATAATATTGATGAGATTTATGAGTAAGAAATATGAAAAGAACAAAATGTTGTTTTGGCAAAGTTCAAGTGATGAACAGAAACGTGATTCTGAAAAGAAAGAGAAATGATTAATGCAAAAATGATCGAAAAAGAGATACGAGCTAAAGTTTGAGAAAGATTTTGAGATATTGTGGAATTCATAAGAATGCGATAAGGGCTGATGATATTGATTGAGCAAGAATTGCAGAAAGTGAAGCTGATGAGACTTATGAGATTGTGTTAATATGATTTGAGCTGTGCTCCTCAGTTGTGAAAGTGAAATTGAAAGGCTGATGCCCCGAGCTGAAACATGAGATTGTATTATGAAAGCCCAATAGATGAAACACAAGTTGTTGATGTTCAAGCCTTGTGCTAAGTTGAGAAGCGAATTATCGGTTAGTGGTCGGGACTCGTTGAAGGGATGCACCAAGGATGAGCCGACCTTAGGATTAAGATATTAATTAAGATATTAAAACTCTAAAAGACTTGGATTAACGTAGTGAGTTATGAGTGCGATATCGAAGTAGTGGAGAGGAAGATACCATGGGTATCAGGGATACTCAGGTGGAGATTGCATTAGGGGAGGACGATGACGGTGAAACGTCAAGAAGTCTAGAGTACTTTTCTAGGCAGAACGAATCCCACAGGTGAGCGGGTGATCGGTCCCGAAGGTCGTGGTGATGTTCTGCAGCGCAGCTAGAAAATACTGTCGCCCCCTAGATTGCAAATCTTGAACAGTGAGATGGACTGGAACGAGGCTCCATGATTTTGCCACTGTACCCGATTTTTCTACAGTGCGCCTTATTATATGATTTGATTTGAGACTGTACCCGATTTTCTACAGTTCTCCTGGCTTGGAGCCATTGTTGAGACAACTGTCAAGCCCGCATGGTAAAGGTCTTGTACTCCTGTTTGCTTCCGACTAGGTTGGGTGGATGACCGAGGAGATGTAGACGTGTGTGCTAACTGTGTTAAACGACCTCCTCAATGATGATTAATTTTCCCCAGCATCATTGATGGATACATATTCAGAAGACTTAATTAAGAAAAGATGAATTGTATAATGTTAAGAAATGATTCCAAGAATGAAAGGATGGAAAAGAGTATGAGATTATATGGAGATGGAAATGTATACAGATATGAGATTCACAGACTGTAATGTGGTTATGTTAAGAATTTTGAGAAAGAAAAAGTAATGATGTTGATAAGCGTAAATGAAATGGATGTTGATGATGAGAATGAATATGATGATGCTCTTTATCTGTTGTAGTGTTTGTATGATGTTGTTATTTCTTAATATCTTGCCTATTGTAATTCCACACTGTTGGCATTGAATGCTTGGGAATACTTACTCTCTCGAGATTTCTATTTTGTGTGCTTGTTTATATGATGTCAATCCCATAGCCTATGGACCCTGTCAAGTTTACTTTCGACATCCGGGATGAGGGAAGATGGGAAGTTAATTATAGAGGTTGAGAATGGCGTGGAGTCACTGAGGTGCGCATTTTTGACCCCGACCATACTTTGCGAGGGACAGCGCCTGATGCTCGCACCTGTCGTTTTGTGCTTGCGGACTTGCAGACTGGTGTACCAGCTGACTATCATGGTGGGCATCCGATGCCTTTACCTGCACGGATTGATCCCGAGGCCGAGGAGTTAGAGGAGTTGGATGAAGCTCTGGATGATCTACCGGACGAGGCTTTCGAGGCTATGCAAGAGGACGAACCAGAGGAAGATCCAGAAGAGGATCCTAATGAGGACTTAGACTACTCGGATGCTGAGGTGTACGAGTTTGACCCTAGTGAGGCACCTCATGTGGATCCTTCAGCATCATCTTAGAGTGGGCCTGGTGGTAGTTCTTTTCTTTTGTTGGAAGTATTATGTTTCCCTGTATTTACTTAGTTATCATTGCAGTACCATCATGTAACCCCGGACTTATGTTTATGAAGTATGTTTTTAAGTGGTACGAATGAATCGTGTTATGAAAGCATAAGGGCTATTACAAGTGAAATTAAAAGAAGCAAGTTTCAAAGTGCGGTGTCTTGTGACATCTCGGTTTGGAACTTGAAGGTTAACATGAGACGTGAGAACACCAATTTTAATTATGAAAGAGTTTTGGAAACTTAAAGGTTCTCATGCCCATGTTACTTGCAAAAAAAAAATTGCCCACATTTTCACTACATTTTATAATTAAAGAAATATATTTTCAAGTTGTCAAATCGGGGTGTTACAAAATACAAATTAAATCTATGCCGAACAACAGTGAAACCACACAAAATCACTTTTTCGAAAAATCCGAAAACATCGTAAAATCGTACTTTAGTTTATCCAATGTTTTGCAATGAAACGAACACTTGAACAATTCTTCTTTCAATCATAACACTATGAAAGACATTAGGGCAGCAGCTAGAAGTTCAGCATTTCCAAATATAAACCATTCCAAAAATCAATTGATTTTCAAGATTAATCACGTAATCAGACACAACTCTTTAACTAATTAGAGGCTCACTTCCTTTCACTCCCTTAAGCTTAAAAACACCTAAGGTAAGGAAATACATAATCAAATAAGTTAGAATGCATCTCATAGAATAATTCAATTAGCATATATCACATAAAGCAAACCATCCTAACTTTAGAAATAAATACCTAAACCGAAACACAACCGTAAACAACTTACAAATTTATTTACACATAACCTAAACACATATTTAAACCATTACTCATTCAAATATCTCATGGCATCACAACCAACATACAAGTCCAGCCAAGTCACAAAAGAATGCACAAAAGTCTATATTCATAAAAAATATTCACATAGAGCTTTAGTGTGGCTACAGATAAAACACAAAAGATAAAGTCCAAAATCATATCAAACCAATTAGTTTCAAGCCCGAAATTTCCAGAATGTTCAAACACATGGTCAAGTTCATCATATAAAATATTTAGGTCATTTGGACCTCCAGAATGTAAGTTTCAAATCAGATTTTGCATAAAAATTAGAACAGAACTGCTGCTGACCTGGGGCAAAAATACAATGATTAAAAATAGTAAATCAGCTTCAAATTGAATGAAACTCGGTACAAACCTTATTTACACAGTAAAGGTCATCTCATAAAAATTTCAGATTATTTGGAGTTGTCTAAGTTACATTTTCTTAATTAAATTTGTCATTGACTCTGAAAAATCTGAACCATTGTGTTCACTGTTTTCCGATTCGAAAAGATACCAAACCAACTGCAAATCCCCTCAAAGTTTGCAGAGTTATTCCTAACATATCCAAGAGGCTACCATAAAATTTTTTAAGCCATTTAGAGTAGTTTAGGTCCGAAAAATATGTTTACGTTTAACCCGAAAAATCCGTTTTTCCGAAATTGTTTTCACCAAAATGACTCTTGTAAAATTATCAAATCAATTTCAAAAATATCATAAATTTCAGAGAGACTCATATCTACCTAAATGAAACAGTAACCAAGTTCCATAAATATTTATCTAGGGGAAACATTTTTCATTCAAGCCTTTTGCAAATCAAAACACAAGTTTGTTTCAAACAACTTGATCAAACAAAGTTATAATTAAAATACCAAAATAAACCCAATTCAGCTCAAAATCACCAGAATACACCTAATTAGCATCAAGAACAACATACCAAATTTTCAAGGCAATCCAATTAGCAGAACTATTATTTATCAAAGCCTCTTTTAAGTAAAATAACATCTTCCAAAAATTTCAGCATCACACACAAAAAAACATACTCAATATAAACTCTTTTTAAATGACTTGTATGCAACTTCAATCATACTCTAAACACTTACTAACACATAAACAATCAAAATACACCTTAAACCAAATTTGTTCCTCTAGAAGACATACTCAAATTTTTCGGTTCCTCTATCAAAACAAATACAAAACATTCTCTCAACTCAAAATTAACTTTATTACTCTTAACACTAACACAACTTAAGGTTTAAAACCAAAGTCCAAACATTTGTTTTCCTTCTTGACCCATTCGGTCCTACACACCAATGAGGCAAATACTTTTAACTTCAAAAACTCCTTATTACTTCACATAGCATTTCATAAAATTCAAGAATTATTCATACATGTACCAATAAATAGAAAATCAACAACATAAGCATATTTCTAATTATGCAACAAAATCATGCTTCATTTCAATCACAAACCTAAGCAGCAAGGTATCAAAAATTCATTTGGGCAAAAATTAAAAGAAAATCGTATGGAATTACATACACAACCAACACAAAATCAATTTCATCAATCATTTTTATCAAGAACCAAATTGTGAAGCATGAAAATGAGTTATCTTAAACCAAATAAAACATGCATAATTAAATCAATTTATTTTCCTCTTTTGCTCATTAGGGCCGAAGCATACATGGAGAAAATTGGAAATTTTTACACAAATCAATCAACACATAGGCACACACAAAAATCCATTTTTATTCCTCCCTTTAAACATAAATCAAAGTATCAAAGTAAAAAAAAAATCATTTGAACAAAATGAAGGGAAAAACCATATGGACCTCAAAGCACAAGGCAAGTTCATTTCAAACCTTTAGACTTAAATCTTCCCATATCAAGGCTTAGAAATCAAAGAGAAACATGAAGAACCAACATGCATGAAAAACAAAAATTATTTCCTTCACTTTTCCTTCTTGGCCGAATCATGCATGAAAGAAATTGGGAAAAATTCAACAAAATAAACCATGACCATAACATACATTTTAAGATTCATAAAAATCACTCTTGTTTCATTATCCTTAATCAAAAGCAAAAACAAAAATCATTTGGGCATAAAAGGGACAAAACCGTGAAACCATGGGACATGGATGCATGTCCATTTTTCCATTTCAAACTTAAATCTTTACTTTTAAACACTTGAAAAACAAGGATCAATACTAAAAACTAACATGCAACAACACATTCTTATCAAATTAAATCATCAACTCTTATACATATATAAAACCGAAAACAAAAGAATAAAATAGAAGAGAAACTTAGGAAAATGATGATTACCTAAAGGAGTATTGAAAATGGATAGAAAATCCAAAAGCTCCTCCTCCTCTTCTCCTCCTAAGGCTCACGACCTCTCCCCCTCTTTCTCTCCTCTTTTTTTTTTTTTGTTCAAATGGAAATGGCAAGAACAAGATAATGAAGGTGGGTAGGGAGTATTTATAGATGAGGACTTAAATGGGGTCAAGTGAATAAAAAGTGAGGTGCAAAAATATTCAAAAGCCTCCCCCCAAGGTCATACACTCCCTCGCGGTTTTTATTATATATTTTGGGGTGGGGACTTTGCATTTTTGTTTTATGTTTATGAGGAATAATTTAGAGCACCTTCAGCGGCAAAGTTTTGGTTCGTTCATTATGGTGACGAACGGTTCATTTCGTTCATTATCGCTGGGAGCTCTCCCTGTTCGTCCCAAATTCACTACCATGCCCTAATTAGTGAATGGTTCATCAGCATTAATATAATAAAAAAAATTAGGGGAAGAGAGAGTGTGAAGTATATAGTGGAACCCATTTATGAGCGAAAAGTAAGTTTATGGGTGGAGTAAAAAAGTGATTGAGGTTGCTAAAATATAGAATAGAGTGAAAAATAATAAAATAATGTGCATGGTCCATTTAAGAACGAAAAATTCGTTCACGAGTGGAGATGCTCTTAGCAGGGTATAGGTAGGTTTAACTAGGTTTACATGGGAAAGGGTGGATAAATTAAAAAGAACAAAGACATGCATTGGTCCAAAATTTATTTAGGATAGGGTCATTAATTACATGTCTCCTATAGTGTACATGTAGGGTGGCTACACTTTTATTTAGGTAGGTTGTGTTTAATTAGGTTACCCTAGGGTCTTGAGCACTCATAATTATATGTCTAATAATTTAAAATTCAAAATGCACAAAATAATTTAAAAAAACCGTACAACATCATCATACAGTGAGAAATAATATATTTTTTTTTTCCAATTCAATAAATAACACTTGAAAATCATAATCCAATTTGCTTTAATAAAACATTATAATTCTTCCATAAATAATAAAAATTTCGTGAACAGTACCGATAAATTCCAAACTGTACAAAAATAAATTCTACATTTTAATACGATCGTTTTGACTATAAATTCGTCCAATTCGGATTTACAGATCAAAAGTTATAAATTTTCAAAGTTACGTAAATCAAATAAACCAATAATTCAGAATTGAGTTAATAGTCACATAGGTCCCCGAAAGATACCTGTGGAATCAATTAGGTCCCTGAAAGATTAGTGGAATCTCTTAAACCCCCCAAAGATCATTTTGGAATCAGTTAGATCCCTGAAAGATTTGTGGAATCTCTTAAACCCCCCAAAGATCAATTTGGCATCACATTAGTCCCCCCATGAGGGACTTAACGGAATCCTATGTGACACATTAAATGTTTTGTTGGCCCAAACGTGGCACCTTCTTAACATTCCAACATCGCATTGGGACCGACAAAGCATTTAACATACCACGTAGAATTACGTCAAGCTCATCCTGACGAAATTGAAAGGGGGGACTAATGTGAAGCCAAAATGATCTTTGAGGGGTTTAAGAGATTCCACAAACCTTTCAGGGACCTAACTGATTCCACAGGTATCTTTCAGGGACCTATGTGACTATTAACTCTTCAGAATTCTTTCAAATCTCAAAATAAAATAATCTATCATTGCAAAAATAATTTCCTGACAATTATTTTCGTTCACAATTTTAATCAAATAATGAATTGATATAAAAATCCGAAAATACTGCCCAATCATAAATCCAGAAAAATCAATTTATGAAAATATTAAAAATTGCGGGTATTACAGGGCCTTATGGTGAGGATTGGGCCCTATTTGCAATTTTATTGTTTCAGGGTATTAACAAAAGCCCCCTTGCATTAAAGAGGAAAAAAAAAGGTTTCCTCTTTGATGCAAATCCTATTTTTTCCTCTCTTCGACGTCTTGTCTCCTCCTCCCTCTGACGTATGTTAGTTATTTAATAACTATGCCTTGCTTCAGAATTGACCACTTCTTCTATCACTTTCAAATTTTAGCCTCTTCATCTTCTATTGTTCTTGACCCCACGTTCTCCACTCTTCTTCCAAGTCTTCAAACCTCTGACATCTCCCACGTTCTCCACTCCTTTTCCCTCGCATTTCCTTTCTTATTGCTCAGGTTGATGGAACCAAGAGACATAAACTAGCACTAGCGAGAGGTAGGGGAAGAGGCAACATTTGGAGGATATGAGATGACTCTATTGCACTTTTAGTTATGTATTGCACCTTTTGTTATGTACTGGCACCAAGATACTTACTTTTTTGGTTATATATTGCACTTGGTTCTAGCTGTTGGCACCAAGATACTTAGTTTTTTGGTTATGTAAAGCACTTGGTTATAACTACTAGCATGGATGTATTGCACTTTTTTAGTTATGAAATAACTTTATTATCAGTGCACTGTCATGATGGTGATTTTGGATATGCTATGTTAATAATGTTATGTTAATTATGTTCTTGCATTTACTTTTGGACATGTTATGTTAAATCTGTCATGGTTAATGTTCTTGCATTCTCAAGTTATCAATCTGTGTTGAAGAACAAAACAGGAAATAATGATGAAGGAGAGAATCATAATTTCATTCAACATATCCAAACTTCATTACATAAAACAATGTCAAATACATTGAGCACCCCTCCTTCAAGTACATCTTATTCTCTTGTCCCTTTTTTGCTCCTACTTCCCAAAACATAAACATAAACAAAAACAACTAAACATAAACAAAAACAACAGCACAAACATTACATTCACTCCCAAACTAACAAATGTGCTAAATTGAAAAAACTTCAACTTTCTTATGCTCTCCATCAAGGATGTTTGCAGCTTCACAACTTTCTTCCTCTGTCTCATGATAACATCATACTTGTCATCATACACAAAAACTTCATCTTTCTTGTACCACTTAAAAAAACCGCATCCAACATACTCCTCACCTTCCTACAAAAAGAAGTTAACATTGTTTAAAAATGACAAAAAAATTTGTCCCAAATTAAAGTTAAAGTAATTAATGAAAACCTTAGAAATTGTAAACTTTGAATTGTGATTGGTTGATTAATGCAAAATGCATTAAATTAGTTGTTTCATAATTGGTTGATGTGTTAGACAAAACATTAAATGCATGTCTCCTAAATTTATTTACTTTTCCAATTTGTTACCATCCTTGTGAGACGGAGGGAGTAGTGAGTAGTAAACATTACCTTGTAGAACTTGCATATATCCCCAAAATTTTGAACCCTTGTTGGCCGTCTTCTTCCTCACTGTGTGAACAACAACATAGTCCATACAACCACAAATTGGAGCTCCATTGCCACTACCAATCCCAATCGAAGACGATGACTCCATGTGAGTTTCACGATTTCTAATGCAACGTGAATTGCTAAACATTGTCCACTATGGATTCGTTTTGTGAGAAGAATTGAAATTGGGGAAGAGGGGTAATAAGAACCCTAATTTCCATGTTCTATTATAGGGGATGTCATATAACAACGGTAATATGACCTATGAAGCCACATCATCTCTCTATTAAGTTTTAAACGGATATGAACGAAAGGATATATGTGGACATTAGAAAAAAGATAAAGGATTAATAAATTGCAAAAAAAAAAAAAGGCCAAAATGAATTTAATAAATAAGATAAAAGATCAATTATGCAATTATGTCTAAATTCTTTAAGGTTATATGTATATGTTTAGATACAATATTGATATTTGTTTGTTGATAAAAGGTAATAGAAGTAGAAAAATACATTATTGACAAAGTTTTTAAATGTACATTTACAAACTAGCATTATTGATAACATTTATAAATTCTTCAAAGTTACTTCCTTTTGCACGTAAGAGATGGGAGGTTATGTTGTTGTTTTTTTTTTAATTTTTTTTTATAAGTTTTTATTTTAATTTTAAATAATATTAATTATTTATTTTTCATAAATGTCTTTATTTAGTCAATATTTTTAGAGTCATGATAATAATTATAACGATAATTTTTTTTAAAAAATATAATAAATATTATAATTTTCAATATTTCTAATAATAATAACTAATTTTTTTATCCACTTGAAAATTCAACCTATGTACTTACTACCTCGTTTCTATATATACAAGACTCTTTTGAAACTTTTATTTTGTCCTTATTTATAAAACCCTATATCAATTTTCAATGACAATTAATTACTTCTTTCCACAAACACCCCTTTTAACTTAACACTTTCTAAATTCTCAATACTATTAATAGGAGTAGTTTTGAAAATGCATATCAAATATTCACATTTCAAATACAATTAACTAAATTAACCAATTTTCTTAATGAACGTAAAATCTATCAAAAAAATCTTATATATAGGGACAAAGAAAATATATAATATTAACTAACTTTTTTATTAACATAGAAATCCAAATTAAGTGTTTATATTTAAAAATAAAATGTTGTTAACAAGTGCTTTCACTTATTATATTTTCTCTAAAAACTCCAAACATTTTTTAATACTTATTTTATATACTTAGTTGCTTGAAAATACTGCCGTTAGCATTTGCCTATGAAGTGCGCGTAGTATATGTTTCAATATGATTAAAATGTGACTTTAATCTTTCACTTTTCAAGATTTTTTACTTTTTTTAATTTTCCAATAATTTCTCTTTAGTCTCTCACTTTGAAAAAAGTTATTCACGTTAGTTCCTGACAATTTTTTTTGTTCATAAACGTTAACGTCTTACACAGTAGTAGTTAAATAACATATTCACACGTGGATGTTAACATCTTACATATGGTGCTGAATTCAAAACACAAAAATTGAAAAAAAAAAAAAAAGGCTAAGGCGATAAGGCCGCTGAAAAGGCAGCTTCAGAATTTAAGGCAATTGCAAATAAAGTAGCTGCTGAAACTCTGAAAGTTACAAAAAATACAGCGGCTGATGAATTAGTGGCAGCAACACAACAATTAAACTTCGTATAAGTTATTTAACGGCCACATATATATGTTGTTAAGGTCCATGAATGGAAAAAGTTGTCAGGAACTAATGCGAGGAACTTTTTTCAAAGTGAAGGACTAAAAAAGAATTATTGAAAAATCGGGACTAAAATAAAATCACCTTACAAAATTATATACATTAGTGACAGTTTCTAAAAATACATTTCCGTTTGACTCAAAACTCAAATTAAATCTCAGAAACTTGGTTCGATACTTTTGGATTGAATCCATCGAAGAAGAATGAGCTCGCAGCTCCTAGCTCTACACTCTTTACCGATAACCAACGACACAAACACAAACATCAAAACAAGAACCCATTCTTCTTCTTCTTCTTCTTCAACTTCACCATCCCCTCTCTACCAAAGAATCTTCATCCCTACCCATGTTTACAGGCACCCTTCAGCTATACTCTTAGAACTCTGCACTTCAATCAAAGAGCTCCATCAAATCATTCCCCACATCATCAAAAACGGCTTCTACAATGAGCACTTGTTTCAAACCAAGCTTATCAGCTTGTTCTGCAACTTTGGCAGCATGGCTGAAGCAGCACGTGTCTTTGACTCTGTTGAGGTCAAGCTCGATGTGCTTTACCACACTATGCTCAAAGGGTATGCAAAAAATGAATCTTTTTGTGATGCGTTGGAGTTTTACCATAGGATGAGGCGCGACGAGGTTAAACCCGTTGTGTATGATTTTACTTATCTTTTGCAATTGTGTGGGGCGAATTTGGACTTAAAAAGGGGTAGGGAGATTCATGGGCAGCTTATAACTAATGGGTGTGAGTCGGATTTGTTCTCCATGACTGCGGTTGTGAATTTGTATGCCAAATGTAGGCAGATTAATGATGCATATAAGATGTTCGAGAGAATGCCGCAGAAGGATTTGGTTTCTTGGAACACGTTGGTTGCGGGGTACGCGCAGAACGGGTTCGCCAAGAGAGCATTGAGGTTGGTTTTGGAGATGCAGGAAGATGGGCGAAAGCCTGATTCGATCACATTGGTTAGTGTTTTGCCGGCCATAGCAGATATCAAGGCTTTCAGAAACGGAAAGTCTATTCATGCTTATGCTTTCAGGTTAGGATTAGAGTCCATGGTTAATGTTGCGACGGCGCTTTTGGATATGTACTTCAAATGTGGGTCTGTTAGGACTGCGAGGTTGGTTTTCAAGGGGATGAGTAGCAAGAATGTTATTTCGTGGAATACGATGATTGACGGTTTTGCACAGAATGGTGAATCTGAAGAAGCGTATGCAACATTTTTGCAAATGTTGGATGAAAAGGTGGAGCCTACAAATGTTACCATTATGGGAGCTTTACATGCTTGTGCAAATTTAGGTGATCTGGAACGAGGGATATTTGTTCACAAATTATTGGATCAGCTAAAACTTGATTTTGATTTGTCAGTTATGAACTCTTTAATATCCATGTATTCGAAATGTAAGAGAGTTGATATTGCAGCCTCAATATTTGACAATTTGAAGGAGAAAACAAACGTCACATGGAATGCCATGATATTAGGTTATGCGCAAAATGGGTGTGTAAAAGAGGCTTTAAATCTATTCTGTATGATGCAATCTCAAGACATTAAACCGGATTCCTTTACATTAGTGAGTGTGATTACTGCTCTTGCAGAATTATCAGTTATCCGCCAGGCTAAGTGGATCCATGGGCATGCTATAAGAACTCTTATGGACAAGAATGTCTTTGTTGCTACTGCTCTTGTTGACATGTATGCAAAATGTGGAGCTATACAAATTGCTAGGAAGCTTTTTGACATGATGCAAGAGCGACATGTTCTAACATGGAATGCGATGATAGATGCATATGGGACACATGGTCTTGGACAAGAAGCTCTAGATCTCTTCACTGAAATGCAGAAGGGAGATGTTAAGCCAAATGATATAACATTTCTGTCTGTTATCTCAGCTTGTAGTCATTCAGGTCTTGTGGAACAGGGCCTCTACTACTTCGAAAGCATGAAGAAAGATTATGGCTTGGAGCCTACAATGAGTCACTATGGTGCCATGGTTGATCTCCTCGGTCGCGCTGGCCGGTTAGATGATGCTTGGAGTTTCATCCGCGAGATGCCCATCAAACCAGGGATTACTGTTTTTGGTGCAATGCTAGGTGCTTGCAAGATTCATAAAAATGTAGAATTGGGAGAGAAGGCTGCCGACAAACTATTTGAGTTAGACCCTGATGATGGCGGGTATCATGTGTTACTTGCCAACATGTATGCCTCTGCATCAATGTGGGACAAACTGGCTAGGGTGAGAATTGCCATGGAGAAGACGGGGCTCCGCAAAACTCCTGGCTGCAGTTTAGTGGAGCTGAGAAATGAAATTCACACATTCTACTCGGGAAGTACTAAGCATCCTCAATCTAAAAGAATCTATGCTTTTCTTGAGACTCTTGGAGATGAGATCAAGGCTGCTGGTTATGCGCCTAATATCGGTTCAATTCCTGATGTGGAAGAAGACGTGAAGGAACAACTGGTCAGTAGCCACAGTGAGAGGCTTGCCATTGCATTTGGACTTTTGAATACAAGACCCGGTACAACAATACATGTTAGGAAGAATTTAAGAGTTTGTGATGATTGCCATGATGCCACCAAGTATATCTCACTTGTGACTGGGAGGGAAATTATAGTACGTGATATGCGTAGGTTCCATCATTTTAAGAATGGAAATTGTTCTTGTGGGGATTACTGGTGAATTAATTAAAAGCCATTGTTATTATCATTCAACCACATGCCTCCTTCAAGGGGTTGTTTGTAACTCGAGAATCACCTGACGAACCTCAAAGGGTGACCTTATTGAAGTTTATGATCCACTTATAGAGTTAGTAAGACTGAAAAGATAAAGAACGGCTTCTGTTCTAAACTCAGAACATGATTAATATGGGTAAGCAAATTCTAACAATTACTCTTAATCTACTTGTTTGAGAATTAAATATACTTTAAAGCATAGTTACATGGTATATGGTATGATTTGGTTCGCGACAAGGGTTCAGGTATGTGGTACGATAGTTGATTAAATATATGATACAAAGGAAGTAGACTTAGTTGGTACGTTATTCCTGGATCTGATACGTTTTAAGTTTATATTTGGTTCGTTCTTTGTACAATTGTATATTTGTTTTTATAAGAACCTAAATACAAATTAATATTTTTGTTACTAGATACTCTACCATAAATGCATTACGCTCTTGCAACGGCTTGGTCTCTTTGATCAGTCTTTCTATTAGAGATCAATTTCACGTGTATTTGATCCGTTTATGGAACCCCGTTACGGGGCTGATGTTGGAGAAATCGCTGCAATTGGTAGTCAATGTGCCAGGCTGTCAATTTGAGCATTGTGAATTCGGGCTCCAGTATGACGGTTTAACTGACAGTTACGAAGTGGTAGCAGTCCTTAAGGATAATAGCGCTAAGCCGGTGATTTCAGAGGGAACGCAGGTCAGCGTTTACAGCGTTGGTGGTGGTGGCAGGAACTGGAGAAGGATTCAGAGCTTCCCTATCTTCCCCATCGCGCAGGCAGAAGAAAGAAAATGTGTGAATGGCACTTCCAATTGGTTAGCTCTTCTCAAATTCAATTCTGATTATGAATGGGATAAAGACGCTGACACTGTGCCTATTGATCGTTTGATAAATGTTTCGCTTGACCTGATTAAGGAGACATACGGGCAATTGGTGCTGCCCACTGAATTCGATGAGATCCCTTACTTTGAGCCAACTGTTGGGGTTTTGAATGGCTACCCGAGTTTTTTGCATGATTACCACGCGACTCATTTTGCTGTACGGCTAATGACGGAGTTTAGAGATGAACGGTCTTGGACTCAATTGCTGAATGTTATGTATTATCATCATCATCTCATTGATACAATATAGAAGAGTTGTTCAAAACGGTACCATTGTACCTGTTGGTTAGAGGGTTTGTTCCCAAGATGCATACAATCATTGACTCATGCATTAACAAATTTTTCTTTAAGATCTTTTAAGTAAACCTTATTTACATACTAAAAAGACCCAAACAATTGTGACATATTGCTTCTAATTCCTTTACCAATGCATCGTACTCCTCTTCATTCTTAGAGTGAACGAGCTTGCTCCATGCACCCTCAATCAAGGGCTCATCGTCGGGGTGATTAAGGGAAAAAATGTTCAGATTTCCAACAAAACTAAGTCTTTCTAAGGATTTGTTTGAGGTAGTAAGCTTGGACAAGTTATGTGGTAATCTTGTTCTTTTTTAAGCGGTGAAAATTGGTAAAGGGATAATGCGAAGAAAAGTAAAAGATTTGGGAATTAAACTGCAAGAAAGTAAATCTGGCAAGAAATTAAAGGGCTGAAATTTAAAGGAAAAGAGAAATTGCATTGAATTAAAAGTGGAAGGTCACAAGGTGTTCTCCGTCAATCTGCTTCGGTGAGATGTGTAGGAGTAACCAAGTGTCAACCCATATTACATCAGAAATCTTAGTATTTATAGGCAAATAAAAATAACTACCTAAATAACCACCCTATTTAACATTTGATTTATTTAATAATAAATAACTACTAATGACTAGTGCTAAGGAACTGCTAATAACTTCTGTGCTCCATGTCTCTGATTGCAAACTGTCTAAGTAAAGCACTTGCACCATTCCACCAAATTTAACATGTCAAAGGACACGTGTCAGTGGCAATTAGTCTTGACTAGTGGCGGTGCATATCCAACTAAAATTATTAACTCTGGACACTGTCGAATGCCATAAGGCTTCTAAGTTTTTTCGAGTTCCTTGTTGGCCAAAGGCTCAAAAGCTGTCGAAGTGCTTCTTGGATGACCTCTGTGTCTGATTGTTTGTCGAAGAGCATTGTTAGGCATGAATGATGGGCTATTACTTGTGAGAATTATGTTTGCTTAAATCATCTCATTGCCTCGTTGATTCATTGCACACATCATTTGCCTTGTACGTGAGACATATCTTTGCCAATTCACATGATAATTCCATGAGTAATTACTCTTGCATTTTGTCGAAAGGTCCAGTAAATGGTTAACTTGCAGAACCTTGTGACTTGTAGAGCACTTCCAAAAAGACATACTTCGGTTATCCAAAAATTTATTTTTGCCAGTCAACAGAGGCCCCCTAGTATTTGTCCTTTGAATGATCAAAGGAAAAAGATAAATACTAATAAATTCATCCATGATTAGTGTATGCTCTGGCATTTGTCAGAACCAATAATTTGACAAAAATGAATTCAACAAGATCAAGATATAATGAGTACATGCACTTGAGGTCACTTTCATATCAGTCTAAAGTAACACGAGTACACCTGCTTTGACATCACTTTCATGTTTCCTATCTTGTCGAAACTTCCGTTGTCAAAATTCTTGTCGATGTGTCAATGGCAATATTACCACTTTGCCGTTGAGAACTTTTGCATTAAAACGTATGGTAATTGCCACTCTTCCCTTGAAAACTTAAATTCTTCTCTTGATGCCTTCCCTCAAATCTCAAGGGACTTTCGCCCAATAAGCAATTTCGAAACACACTTAGGTATGATATGTGTTCCGCCTTGTCGGCCATGCAAGCCGACAATAGGCTAATTTATTTTCAATTGTTCTTGGGGGAAGGCCGTTTTTTGACGACCACGTCTCCCAACTTGACTCCATAATAATCCACCAAGTAAGTTTCCATGTGTTCTTTGTTGAATTGATCTTCCTCCAACTTGATTGGACTCATGTTTGGATTATAAAACTTAAATTCTTCATGCAGTTGCTCTATCTGTCAGACCTTCTCAACAAGTTGGGCTAAGTCGACAAGATGTTGGGAGACTAAATTCTTCTTAATAGAATAATCCAATCCAGCAATTGCCATTTTGACCACCTCTACTTCAGGGATAAGAATAAAACATTTGCTTCTCATTTGCCTAAACCTCATAAGATAGTCGTCAATTGACTACCCGTTATAGCGCTTCACACTTAACAAATCAATGAGAGTCACTCTTAATTCCCCTCTGAAAAACTGGTTATGAAAGGCCTCTTCAAGTTGTGCCCAAGAATGCATAGAGTTCGGCTTTAATGTTAAAAACCATGAGAAAGCACTCTTGGTCAATGAATTTGGGAATAATTTCATCTTTATGGCCTCATTGACAACCATATCACCCAACTCAATAATATATCTGGACACATGCTCCACTGTGGATTCTTCGGCCTCTCCAGAAAACTTAGAGAATTTATGCACCTTCACTTCCTTTGGCACTTCGACATGTTGTACCCAATCAGAAAATGGTGACACAAAGTTTGGCTGATTTGTGTATCTGACATTGAAACCAAATCTACTCAAGGCCTGTTCGACGGCCCTATTGACATCATCTTCACTCTTGTCAAATTCGGAGTGGCTTCCAAATTTGTAACTTGGCTTTGTAGTGCCACTCTTGTCGAAGGCATGTTAACACCCATTGGGTTTTGGTCAGTTTGTGTTCCTAATGGCCAACGTCTTAAATTGACACTTTCAAGGCCATTGTGAATAGGTGTGTTGTAACTACAACCTTGATAGCCTTGTCGAACTTGTTGAACCATGATATCATTGGGGTCATTCTTGTTGACACCTATGACTTAGTTTAATCTTTCCATATATTTGGCAATTTTACCACATAGTTCGTTCGTAGCCATCATAGCCGGTGTTATGACGGCTCCCATTTGGGCCATCAAATAATCTATCATTAGGACTCTACTTTCGTCAATTTGTTGTCGAAGGTGATCCGTCGAATACATTGACAAAGCCTTATTTTCTCCCAGTGTTGTTTGAGTCATAACGCCATGCGAATTGGCAAATGTGAAAGGCACATTACCAACTTGTACATTGGTGTCAATCACATTCTTCCTGAGAAATAATTCTTGTGCCATTACGGTAGCATCACTGCCTCCAGTAGTGGCATTGGTGTCGTTATTCACGGCACTTGCATTATTTGTATCTCCGCCATTAGAATTGGCGGTGTCATTACCAAAAGAGTTATTTTGGACTTCTGTGTTTGCACCTGTTCCTTGAACATTGGTATCATCATCCACCATATTCATTGTAGAACTCCCTTCTTGCAATTGCAAAGGTAATACAATACCGCTTCTCAATCGCATGCAAATAGCATAAAAAACAAGTTACTCTGAACTTGTCCCACTGGGCGTGCCAATTTGTTTAAGGGAAAAAATGTTCAGATTTTCGACAAAACTAAGTCTTTCTAAGATCTGTTTGAGATAGTGAGTTCGGACAAGTTATGTGGTAATCTTGTTCTTTTTCAAGAGGTGAAAATTGGTAAAGGGACAATGCGAAGACAAGTAAAGGACCTGGAAATTAAATTGCAAGAAAGTAAGTCTGACAAGAAATTAAAGGGCTGAAATTTAAAGGAAAAGAGAAATTGCATTGAATTAAAAGTGGAAGGTCACAAGGTGTTCTCCGTCAATTTGCTTCGGTGAGATGTGTAGGAGTAACCAAGTGTCAACCCATATTACATCAGAAATCCTAGTATTTATAGGCAAATAAAAATAACTACCTAAATAACCACCCAATTTAACATTTGATTTATTTAATAATAAATAACTACTAATGACTAGTGCTAAGGAACTGCTAATAACTTCTGTGCTCCATGTCTCTGATTGCAAACTGTCTAAGTAGAGCACTTGCACCATTCAACCAAATTTAACGTGTCAAAGGACACGTGTCAGTGGCAATTAGCTTGACTAGTGGCGGTGCATATCCAACTAAAATTATTAACTCTGGACACTGTCGAATGCCATAAGGCTTCTAAGTTTTTTCGAGTTCCTTGTTGGCCAAAGGCTCAAAAGCTGTCGAAGTGCTTCTTGGATGACCTCTGTGTCTGATTGTTTGTCGAAGAGCAATGTGAGGCATGAATAATGGGCTATTACTTGTGAGAATTTTGTTTGCTTAAATCATCTCATTGCCTCGTTGATTCATTGCACACATCATTTGCCTTGTACGTGAGACATATCTTTGCTAATTCACATGATAATTCCATGAGTAATTACTCTTGCATTTTGTCAAAAGGTCCAATAAATGGTTAACTTGCAGAACCTTGTGACTTGTAGAGCACTTTCAAAAAGACATACTTTGGATTATACAAAAATTTATTTTTGCCAGTCAACGGGGTCACGCGCATAATCTTTGAAGTGCCTTTTCACATTTTTCTTGTTGTGAAACCTGACATAACAAATGAGTGGAAGTTGAAAAAACTTTATTAATTGCGTTATCAATGCACTTTCAAAATCAGTGATAATCACCTTCGGCATCACATTAGGATTTCTTATCAGCTCCTTTAAGTGTTGTAGTGCCCACATGAAGCTTGCATGTTGCTCAACTTCCATATAAGAGAATGCAACATAAAATGTTCTCTCCGTTGAAGTCTGTCCAACAATCTCGAGCAATGACCATTTAATTTGTATCTATTAGTTTTATAAGTGTTTTCTATGACGAGCACAATACTAAAAGAATTCAAAAGACTTATAGACATAAGATGTGCCCAGAATATTTGCTTTACCACTTCCGACTCATCTTTCTTTCTATACCATGTCTCAAAACCATCATCTCAGAGACACTTCAACAAATATTGCATTTGCGTTCTTAGGTCTCGCACACTCTTCTTCCATCTCGTACGTATGTTGTATATTTGAGTCATTTGAGTCAATGTAGTGGAGTTCCTAGGGTTATTTTCCTTCAGTCGTAACAATATAAGTCTCACTTTCGTCAAACTAATTATTTTCTCGAGTTTTTCGAGTGTAGGCTTTCCGGGCCAATGCATGCCCGATCCACGGTTCATAGTGTTTATGATTATGCAAACCACAAGACACCTTCACAATCCGACCTCCAAAAATCAAAGATCACTTCCCATTCAATTTGAAAGGGCAATTACACTTTTTGGTTCTGATAATATACTTGGATTTTTATTGAGATCGTTGTACACCCCATACCTTTCACAACAAAGAATAACTTTTTTCTTCTTGTGAACACCTCCACTATATGGCCGTAGGATTCTTACAAGAAATCCTTGAGTACGTGCCACATCATGAACCCACTTCACTAATGCTTCAAATGTTGGAAATACGATATCATAAACGAAGGCATGTGAATCATCAACATAAACTTCAACTTCTTCCTCTTTAACATTTTGTGAATGCTCCACATGTTATTCATCCATCTATATCATACTCAACACTCAGATAAAGAAATAAAATTAAATAATGGCCAAAATAATCCCTACGCCAATGCATGGGTGTAGGTTTTAAAAAAATTCTCGTATCCATTTTCTAGGCTTAGGTTCAAAAAAATTGTTGCTATGCTTTAGTCGAACCAGTAAGCCTACACAGTGATGTACGACACGTAAAAAAAAAATTAAAAATCGATGAAAAAGGGTTACTTTGGCACCCACGTAACCTTGCACGCTTTGTGAATGACGTAAGGAAGACAATGGGGTACAACGAGGTATAATGGTTGGAGGTTAGTGTATGGGTGGAGTGAATGATAGAGGATATGTATGAGTGAGGGAATGAAAGAGGAATAAGGTGAAGAAGGAGAAGGTTAAGAGTATTTGGGAGAGAAAAGGAATAAAGTGAGGCAAAAATAAAGAAATTATGATGAAGAAGAAGACGAAGAAGAAAGTTTAGAAAAGTAGGAGTAGGAGGCTTAGAGAAGAAGGAAGAATGGAGTCGGAGGAAGTTTTGATGTTTTTTTTTTTTTTTAATTTTTTTTATTTTTATAACATGGGTATTTTTGGAAAAATAATAAAGGGGTCAAAAAGGTGAGAAAATCAATTCCCTTTAAAAACTAAAAAGTCTCAATTAGATATTGTCACCGCATTCTTATCTGTTGTCACGGAATGGAAACCGATGGTGCACCGTCGCCGTCACCACCGCCGCCACAACTTCTTCTCGACGAAGTCATCTACGAAATCCTCTCGTGGCTTCCGGCGAAATCACTCGGTCAATTCGCGTTGGTGTGCAAGTCCTGGAAATCCATCATCTCCGATCCAAATTTCATCAAATTGCACCTCAAGAGATCTTCCAGAAACCCCTGCCTCGTCTTAACCTCCTCAGAACTGTTCGCCAGATATGCCTTATCCTGCACCGTGCGTTCTCTTGTCCAGAACCCTTTGTCCCCCATCGCTCGCGACGCCGAATTAGAATTAACCTACGATCTCTACGTCGGCGTCTCCTGCAACGGCTTGGTCTCTTTGATCACTCATTGTCAATTCCACGATTATTCGATCCGTTTATGGAACCCCGTTACGGGACTGATGTCAGAGAAATCGCCAATGTTGGTTGTCAATGAGCGAAGCTGTGTATATGAGCATGCCGAATTCGGGCTCCAGTATGATAGTTTAACTGACTGTTACAAGTTGGTAGCCGTCCTTAGGGATAATCTCGCTAAGCCGGAGTTTTCCGAGAGAACGCATGTCAGCGTTTACAGCTTCGGTGGTAGCAGCAGCTGGAGAAGGATTCAGAGTTTCCCTATCTTCCCCATCGCGCAGAGGGAAGAAAGAAAATGTGTGAACGGCACTTTTAATTGGTTAGTTCTTCTCGAATTCAATTCCGATTATGAATGGGATAAAGTCGCTGACGCGGTACCTGAGTTTTTTGCATGATTACCGGGCGACGCATTTTGTTGTATGGCTGATGAAGGAGTTTGGAGATGAACGGTCTTGGACTCAATTACTGAATGTTTCGTATTATCATTATCTTCACATTGATAATACGGGAGAGTTCTTCAAAACGATACCATTGTACCTGTCCGAGAATGGTGATGTGCTTATAGTGGCAAACCAAGGATATAGCCGTGCAATTGTGTGCAACCTCAGGGATAATAGAGTAGAGTGGACCGATAACAAAGACATAAATTGGGAAATGACCCAGGATTATGTTCCAAGCTTGGTTTTACCTCCTGAGCTTTAATGCTTCTGCAAGCAGTGGTATGTTTAGCTGGATTTATTTATGTTAAGACATCAATATGTTGTTTCTTCGATTGCATCATGTCTTATGGAAGGAGTACCATATCATTTGATTTGAGTGTCTTCTTTGTTTCTGTTTAATGTATGATCTCATTTTGATTGTATTTGACCTGTTGAAGATCTTAGATTGCCCTGTTTTATATCTGCATAAAAGAACCTTTCTTGAACATGTCATTGCTGAAATTATGTCTTCTTTTTATTTATAGTTGGCTTCTAACTTGTGAATGGCTAGGGATTCTAGCAAGATAGGTGGAAAACTAGGGTGTGTTCCGAACATTTTGAGGTTGATGCATGTTGAGATTTCAATTTTGGTTGAAATTTTTGGTTGATACAAGTGCTGCTATTTTAAATTGCTTTAAGAGAGTCGTATTGAAATCTCTATTTGGTATTAACCATTACAGCTGATGTAAAAACTTGATTAATATTTAGTAGCAAAATTACATAGCTACAAATTTGGATTAGTTTGGGTGAATCTATCAAAATTAGTTCTAGTCTATAACTCATTTTAAATTTTAATACTTCTAGTTAACTTAGTCATTTAATGATTTTTTTTATGATCTAAGAAATTTTAGCTGTATCTTGCCGATTCAAAAAGTTGCAGAAATAATAACCCGAATCTTGTACATAAGTCCAGTTGTTCTAAAGAATAATGAAGTACTAATAATCAGCAACTGCATAAATACCAAATTAGGAACTTCGGCAGTGCAATGGTCTAAACATTAGGCTTCCTGCAAACTACCTGAAGTACTTGCAATGGCTTTATTTCTATGTTCCCTGCATCTAACATAGATTTATACCTAGTCATGAATGGTTTTCTAATATTTCTTTTCTACCTGAAAACCAAGAATTTTTATTATGGTAGACTTCTTTATATCCATCTTGATGGTCTTACTGGTAGATTTATATCAAAGGTTTCTTCCAGTGGTCCTTTTACCAGAAAGTTTTTGGCATCTTGACAGTGTTAATGTTTATGAGCGGTAACCTTTTTTATCTTAGTCCTTTATATTGATTATGTTTCTTACGGTGTTCCAGATGCTTGAAGAACATGTGGTCTTTGTAGTTAGTGGAATGTTACCTCTAGTGTTAACTATCAATTGCCTCTGGAGATATCGCAATAATATAGGCAGAGCAAAAGTCGAGTGTGGCTGTATCTCAGAACATCATGTTTATGTTTATTCCTTTATTGATGACTTTAAGTCTTTAATGTTTGACCATTCTATTTTGCCATGTTAATATTGTTTGGGGACAGACTTTCTGCTTATCATATTTGTCAGACATGTCTACTTTCTCCAAGTCTAAAAAAATTAAACTCGTTAGTCAGTTTACTTGCCTTAGATGATAGTGCTTGAACAAAACATAGTCAGTTAGGTAAGACATGTTGATGGATTTAAGTACTGCAAGCTGCTGCCGTCTCATGCTGCAATAATGAAAATATACTCACTGATCCTCTCAAAAGAGAGACTGACGCACCAATAAAGAGTGAAACTCTCTAATAAAGAAAACTGCAAAACTGAAATCAATAAAATGGCATAAAGATGACATTCGGTAATCCAGTCTCTTTGTCTAGGCATTTAAGGTTCCTTAATACCGTATCTTGGATATCTGAACTATATGCACATGCTTGGTGTGTTGGCATCAGTTTACAAGTTACAACACAGGCATCTCATATTTCTCCATGAAATCCTATATTTGCCATTGTAGTAGTGACTTAATCTGACTTAGACATTTAGTGGTTGATTAGATTTAGAAAGCATGGTAAAGAACTAAAGATTAATAGCATGTTCGGTTACGAGTCAGAAAATCAATTATGGCCCTAAAATCACATTGGAACATAAGCAACTATTAGTAGTGTTGGTATTCCATAATTGATTATGAGCTAACTCACCGCAAAATCAAACATGCACTAAGTGGATATTCGTTCAATTGATGAATTCTACTGCTAATATTTCTTAACATCATTTGTCTTGCTAATTTTGTGTCTTGCTAACGAGTGTCTTAATGATACTCTTTTAAGGAATTAATATTGTAATGGACATGACCTCGACCCCGACCAATGCCGACCCAACACTGTAAGGATTCACCAAGTCCGACCAACCCGTACTTGGGGCTTACGGCCGAGTCCCCAACACTTATGCTATCATCACTTGCCAAAGATCGGCACGAGCGATTCTCTCCTACAATATCGGGAGCTTAACCTGCAAAGGCTGATCACACGTTTATCTTGACATAATCAAGGAGAATATATCGCGATATTCTCTCCCAGATTCTAGGAATTACACGTCAGCGTAACCATGTTTTTTATTGCAATTGTTTATTTTACATACATTCATTTGCGTATTAGATGCCAAATTTGGAATTAATCTGAATTCTGAAGTGTTGATAAAGTTTCATTGCTTCATTTTACAGTAGCTGGAAAAAATGGTTTCATTGTATTAGATTTTTAAACAAAATGATTTCAAGTGTAGTGTATATAAATTAGGGGATGCAACCGTTATTTTATGGGAAGATTAAGAGCCGATTCCAGTGAGGACCAATGAGAGGCTGACGTGTCCTGATGTTAGCTACGTCTATATCGTTAATGGGCATTTGGATGGATGGACGAACGAAATTGGTCAC
The DNA here is from genome assembly GCA_037953625.1 of Crotalaria pallida. Taxonomy (NCBI): domain Eukaryota; kingdom Viridiplantae; phylum Streptophyta; class Magnoliopsida; order Fabales; family Fabaceae; genus Crotalaria; species Crotalaria pallida. Next base: position 36,663,875 of record CM075653.1, read on the forward strand.
AATTGAAAATTGGGGGATTAAATTTGCCTAAAGTAGTAGAAAGGGTATTAAATTCACCAAATTGATCTCATTGGGAATTACAAGTGCAATTAAGCCTATATTTTTTAAACACAAAAAGATTTATCTTTTGGATGGTTTTATTCTGCTATGTGTTAAGAACACCAACAATCCATTTCAAATTTAACATACAACTTGGATTACTTGTGAATATTATTTTGCCAAATTTTATTCACAATTTTATAAAATAATAATTTGCTAACTAATTGGTTTAAAATTTACTAAACCTTTTTTATTCATAGCAATACACCCAAACAAGCTCAAGCAAGAGCTAGCTTACAGTCTTTTTGTTAACATTTAATCAGTTATATTTTTGTTCAAGTATGAGAAGAGTTATGTATAGGATGTGGGTTATGATGGATCAGTGAAAGTTTCAAATGGTCCTCGTGGCATTTTTCCACCGGTGGTTTTTTTGCTTGGGGGTCATAGATCTCAACCAAAAACGTAATCCAACGGTGTTCAGTGGTTACCTGATAACCTGAATAAAAAGTTACCGTATTTCCATTGATAATATCTTCCTACAACATCAAAAAATTCATGGCTTAAATGATTATTCCCTTTTTTTTTAACATGAAATTAAAGGAAAATTTTTTGTTTGATAAGACAAATAATTTTAATCTTATTAAACGAAATTAATGGATCTTTATATATAGTAAAAAAATTAAGATTTCTTTTAGATACTATAATGTGGATTTTTTTAAATATATTTAAGGCTTTTTTAAGCGCCAGGTCTCTAAACTTATGAGGTGTTTTAGATTTAGTCCCTAATCTTTTTTTTGTTGGATCTGTCCTTAAAGTTATCACTGTTTTGGATTTGGTCCTTCTGTTAAGTATTACTTCACTCCGTCAGTGTCTACCAATGATATGTTGACTCGTGTCACAACTTGAAATTTAAAAAATAAAAAATCCAATTTTTTTATTTTTTAAATCGATTTTTTATTTAAAATAAAAAAATTTTAAAAACATTAAAATTAAAAAAAAAAAAAGCTGTCGTTTTGTCTGAGAATGAAGCCACGACTCCAGTTGCATCCAATTGCATTTGCATACGTTCATTCAACCATGATTCAGATATGTGGAGAATCAAGCTATCGTTATAAGCCCCTTGAGCCCAATCCTTATCACTATTTTGTTTCAAAACATGTACCTCTTGTTCGTATTCATTTATTCCTCTAGCAAATTCGTCACAGAGGTCCTCCATTAATTGTGTCTTCTTGCTCTCTCTTGCTCCAATTCTTTCAGAACCATAGAGAAAGAAGACTTCACCTCACAAAGCTCCCAAGCTAATTTCCTGTGTATGCTTTCTGACTGTTTTCTTAATTTCATCTCATCTTTGAGTTCATCCCTTACAGATTGAACAGCAACATGGAGTCGATCCTGTTCCTTACTCTTCCTAACCAACTTATTCTCTGCAATTTGCTTCATAAGGTCATCAATCTCATGTCGATCTGCTTGCCGGTCTCGAAGGAGAAACAAAAGTGAGAGAGTGACAGACAAGTGGGAGACAACAAATGTACTGCCCCTTTTTTTTTTTTAATTTTAATGTTTTTTTTTATTTTTTTATTTTAAATAAAAAAATCGATTTAAAAAAATAAAAATTCAATTTTTTTTTTTAAAAAAATTTCAAGTTGTGACACGTGCCAACATATCATTGGTAGACACTGACGGAGTGAAGTAATGCTTAATGGAAGGACCAGATCCAACACAGTGATAACTTTAAGGACCAAATCAAAAAAAAAAAAAAAACAAAGGTTAGGGACTAAATCCAAAATATTATTAAGCCAAAATATTTTTATGATATTATTAAGCCAAAATATAAGACCCCTTTACAACTTTCAATAACATTTAATTACTTATTTCCACAAACACCCCTATAAAGTCAACACTTTTTATAGTTCCAATAATAATTATAGGGGTAGTTTTGAAAAAGTATATCAAATTTTCACATTTCCAATGTCACTAACAAATTTATCCACTTTCCTTTATGGAAGTGAAAAACTCCAAAAGGATATTATAAATAGAACCAAAAGGAGTAATATGTGGCAAAAGTGTTGGTTGGTATGCATTAAAGATAATGTTTAAAAAAACAACAACGGTTGTGGCGTGCATGAAACAAATAGAACAAATGTTGGTTGGCTGCATTAAAGTGTTCTGTTTTTTTCTTCATAAAATAATGCCCACTTCTCTCTTCTGTCTCACCTTTGGTTACAGGCTGTATCAGGTAAACCGTATGAACCACATGTGGTCCTGTATCCATACTGGACCACAAGAAAAACGTTCGATGGATCAATAATGATTCACGGTCGGTATATGCTTGTTATGTTTTGGATTTGGACCTTCAGGAGTCGACCTTGTAAGATGAAAGATATCATTTGGTTTAACAAAGAATGAGTTTACTGAATCTGTTAAACTCAATATTTTAATATGATTCGTAGGCGATACATGCTTGTGATGCTTTGGATCAGGACCTTTTGGATTCAATCTTTTGATGCTCGGACTAACATGAAGACGCACTGAATTCTGTTTTGCCTCTGGAGCTTTTTTTGTCACAATGGTTTGTGATGGATTTAGATCCGAATCAAATTTTATGACATGATTCAACATATGCATCTAGTCCTCTTTGCATCCAAGTTTTGGGCATCCAGAATTCGCAATTGAATGCTTATTTGCTTGATGCATTGAAGAGTGAAGGTAGTTAATATCAACTGTTTCAGCATAGTTAATGAACATTTTAGAAGGAAAAAATTTGTGTAAGATTTTCATTTCCACAAAACAACTTGATCATACGTATGGGAGTAGTGATTAGAACAACTTAAAATAGTCTAGTAATAAAGGTACTTCATTTAAAATTGTATCTTTTTATATTTTATAATTCAATATTTTTATCTAACTAATTTAAAAGATAAATATAATATTTAACATTTTTATATAAATATAGTATCTAAATGAAATATAATATTTTTAAAGTATATTAACCATAAATAAATAATTTAGTTAATAGTAGAACTTTTAAAGTATATTAATCATCAAGAAATATTTTTATAATTGTATGGATTATTAAGTATTTATTAATTATGTGTTCGGTTCTTGAATTTTAGGTATGCTTTGCCACATGCCCTTGTTTTTCTTTCAATGTCTTGCTCACTAAAGTTACCTTTTGAGTTTTTCATATATCCCTACAACCAATTCTCACCAAATTTTCGTGACGTGTCTCATCAGAATCGTAGCAAGACGTAGGAGGTTAGCCACGTCGTGTCACGTGGGTGAAGACGACATTTCTTTGCAATATTTTTTTTATTTTTCTTTTAACTAAATATTAAAAATATAAATTATTTTTGTTTTTTAATTTTAAAAAAATGATCTTCACCCACGTGACTAAACTCTTGTGACTGACTAGGATTCTAATGTGATATGTCAGCAAATTTTGGCAGAAATTGGTAGCAAGGATTTATGACAAATCTAAAAACAACTTCGAGGAGACAAACATTAAAAAAAAAGCATGTAACAAAGCGTTCCTAAAATTCAAGAACTGGACACATAATTAAGATATTAAGATAATTATCTTTATTGCCAGTGGTCTTCTGTTGTCTTTGTAGTTTGTAGCACAACTAATAAGGGTGAGATTATTAGCGTTATAAAAGTACCTTATCATGCTTCTCTCTCGGCAATCATAATTTTATAAATTAGAAAAAAAAAATTATATATGATTCGTTAGTGAGAATACTTTAGAGTAAAAATAGATTCATCGTATTAATAAATCGAAGAGTTGTGTTACTATAAAGGTTCTTGCCTCAATAACAAAAAGATATGGTTTTTTAGTTAGTTCAAAAGCAAGATACTCCTTACTATTCGAATTATAAGAAAAAATAACTAATTTTATGCTTATTAAGGAGATTGGTTGATCGTATTTAATTTTTTCAAATTTATAAAATAAGAGGTATATTAGAAAAGTTGCATTGAGAATGAAATAAAAATTATAAATAAAAAGACAATTTTATAGAGATGTTTTAGGAAAATAGCATTGAAAATGAAATAAAATTTATGAAAATTGGATAATTTTGCTTATATCTTATTTAAAAAAAAAGTATGTTTTTTTCCTTACATATGAATGGATGTCAAAATGTGAGATAGCATTCCAAGAGCTGAAAAGCTTTCTAACTTCACCAAAGACAAATAAGGTAGTAACATAAAGCTTTCTAGCTTTATATTTGTGCCTATAATTATTTGTCTCATAACATGTTACTAATAGGGTAACAACCCAATAGATCGAAAAAACATAAAACAGTTTATTACAGTAATTCAACAAAGTCTCACAAGGTCCCGATTTATTATATACTAGTTGTTTGAAAATAATGTTTTGGCTTTGGTAACGACATCTACTTGTTGAGACCATATTTAGAAAGTCATTGTGTGATATTATTGACATATTTTTCAATTAAGCGAATCCTCAAAAGCCCGAGTTAGCAAGCTGTTATGGATGTAATTATATCAAGGGTCATAATTTGTATTTAGTTATTTAATCCTACATGGAAGACAAGATAAGTCACGATCTAATGCGAGATAGCAAGACCTTAGTAGATCCATGCCGTCTCGATGTAGGACGATACATCGGTGATATCATTAAGCCAGAAATTTCATGGGAAAGCGTAACCCGCTTTCATGGTTGGTAAGGGATGGAGCCGCTCTAAGACCCATGTAACCTTAAAACCCAGTTCGCTCTCGGACAAACCTCGCTCTCTCAGCATACTGCCCTAAGACAAATTTGCTCTCTAAGTTGACCACCCTTATATGAGTCTGTCCATAGAAGGACACTCTCATTGATTCGTCTGCTTATCAGTAAGTCTGCTCTCACTTGCTATCAGATAAGAGCGAAGACGGACTTACATTTTTCCCCTCCAAACCAACACATTTTCCCTCCAAGACTTATGACCATTTTACCCTCTCACACTATATAAAAGAGACTCATTATCTCCCTCAAAAACCAACTCTTTCAACACGTTTCATCCTAATCACCCTCACATTCTCCATACTTTCCCGCCACTCTTATTATTTCCACCATTCTCGGAGAACTCTCACCAATACTCTCAAAATTCTCATCACTCTCAAAACCCAAAGCCATAACCACATTCGAGTCAAAGCACCAATAACTCCACCAAAATTAGAATCATAACATCAATTCCCTCATTCTCCCTAAATTAGTGATATGGGCTAAGAGCACTCCAGGGTGTCCATCCTATGACTTTCCATGATCCTTCATCGTTCTCTCCGAGCCACATAGCCTAGATTTCCCACTTCTACAAACATTTCTTAATCTTACAAACTCAAGAATCTCTTTTCATTACTGTTAAACTAAATTCCTTGAAATTAGTGTAGAAACAATTGGCAACTTCGCTGAGAAAATTTATGTATGAAACTGGTAATATGAACATGGAAGAAAAAAAATACCAAAATCGAGAAAAAGAAAGAGACAAACGTACATTCATCAAAGGAAAATACACAAGTCAAAGCTCTTTAAGGGAGAGACACCACGAAGAGTTAAAGAAAAATTGGAAACTCATATTAGTCTCCTGTTGTTCAATCTTTAGATCACCGTTCTCTCTCATTCTATCAATGACTCAATATCCTCTTTACTTTCTTAGTGAACAAACTCAGTGAGTTAACTCGACCTTGGTTGGAACTCCCTCAAAACTTAGTTTCACTTTCATTAACTACCGCCATAGTAACCACCTGGACCCATCATCTTCATGCACGAGTTGCACAACTCAGATCTGCCAAGTCCGTTTTCATCGCCTCTTGCCAATGCAGACACCGTCAACGATGCCTTCTTGAAGAACTCGCTATCTAAATGGACCCAAACCTTCATGATCATTGACGCATGAGATGCGACATGCCTCTTCCTTTTCGAGCCCGTAATTGCTTTTCACGCACACGCCGCCGCCCAGAACCACCTTGACCCTGTCATCGCAGAGGCTGCCGTCGTTGAGGTACCTGGATTCTATCTTCATCGTTCACCGCTGGTCATTGTCATCATCACCGCCACCGTCCATGATTGTCGCTGTCACCACCCTGATTAGTCGTTTCCTTCGTCGCTCCTGAGTCATGCCAATTCTGATTCATGGAGTCTGCCGGGTCATTGCTGTCAATCGTCGCCGCCACCTCGATCCCTTGACTTTAAACACTCTTCTTTATTTTCGAATTTTGGTGTTAATTATGCTAGTAGCTCCATAGTTGCATGGTACCTGTGCAAGGTACGTGGTTTGTGTTGGTTCTTCACTTTTTACATTATTTTTGCAAGACTTCCTTTATAACGAACCGGTACATGGTACGCTGAATTCGGCACATGGTACGCAGGTTAAATGAGTGAATCATGTAACTATGAGTAGCTCTAGGTGATGGAAGGATATTTGTAGCATGGGTTGTGTAAATGACAGAGTGGATTGAGTGGGGGCTGGTTTGTCTCGTAAAGTAGGAGTAAGGAATTTTGTTTCCTTTTGGCATGATGTCTGAGTGGGTGACGGGTCTTTGAGAAGCCGTTTTCGGAGGCTTTATCTTCTATCTAGCGATAAATATAAAATGTTGTCCGAATTGTTTGATACTGTGAATGGAGGTTGGAGAATTCAGTGGCGGAGAGTTTTGTTTGAATGGGAGAAGGTTTTGGAGGCTGAATTTTTATTTTTGATTTTACCTATAATTTTGCATCAATATGAGCCTGAAGATTGGGAATAGAAACTTGATAACTCAGACTATTATACTGTGCAAAATGGTTATCATTATTTACAGGAAATATTGGAAGAGACGCAACAACTCCCTCTAGAGTTAGGGGCGATTTTTCCATCTTTTTGGGAGACCTTGGTGCATCCTTGGTTAAAGCCTTTTCTTGGCAAGTTTTACATAATCGTTTACCAACCAGAGATAACTTGATACGTCGTGGGGTTGGAGTGGATGCTACATGTGTTTTTGTAATTTAGGTGCTGAATCAGTCTCTCATTTGTTCTTTGAATGCTTTTGTGTTGTTGGCATTTGGAATGTTGTTCAGGCTTGGCTTGGTCTTTCTTTACGACAATCACACTCAATAATTGATTTGTATTCCATGTTTAAGAGTCATATTCATGGAAGAAATCAGAAGCGGTATGGTCTTATCTTTTGGCATGTTGTCTTATGGTCTATATGGTTGCTACGGAATGGTGTTATATTCAGACAGGAGAATTTTGATGTTGTAGGTTTGTTGGATCTAATTAAAGCTCGTTCATGGATTTGGTCTTCTGATGTAGGAAATCAGAATGTAATATTTTCAGATTGGTGTTTGAACCCAATCTCTTGTATAGCAGTTGTTACAAGCTGACTTTGTATCTGTTGAGTTAGAGTACTACTAGTACTCTTTTAATATATTACTTACTTTTGCTGATAAAAAAAACTTTCTTATTGAACCACCTTTTTAGGTACGACAACCTTTTTTTGGATAGGGTACTGAAGCGGGACGAGGATCTTCTGTTCCAAATACCATATCTTCAAGTCTTTAGCCAATAAGAATTCATCAAATATTACAAAAATGTCATAACAATTGAGAAGTTATTAAAAGAGTTGACAAACCCTTCATAGAAGATGGGGCCTCTATGTAACACCCCGATTTGACAACTTGAAAATAAAATCTCTTTAATTAATATAGTAAAAATTTGGGCCAATTTTTTTTTTTATTTAAAACATAACATGGACACGAGAATCTCCAAGTTCCAAAATCTTCTATCAATGCAATCTCAATTCTAAACATAATCAAAATTTCAATTGAGATTTCTAATCCTAATTCTACCACCCACACTCATATAAGAAAATAATAAAACAATTACAATACACATATATGAGAAAGTGATAAAACTAGTCCTTGATAAATTGTTGTTGTAGGATTGCCATACTGACTTGTGACTTGTCTTCATCAAAACACACAATTGAATGCCTTGCCTTGCATCTTCAATCTCCCCCTTTTTGATGAATGACAAACAATATCTCCATACTCCCCCTAAATGTATGCACACTTAGGAAAAGTGTAATCAACCTACAAAAACAACAATTCCAACCTTTCTCCCCCTTTTGGCATTAATCAAAATATAACAATAAACCTTGCCAAAGGTGAGAATTAAAAAAAACACACAATAACCATATTTCAAACTATATAAAAGATATGTAAGGGTATAAACGCACAAGCACTTAAACCACATAAAAAGTGCCATAATCCATAATCCAGTACCAAAACACACATAAAACAAACATAGTTCGAAACATAGAAACGAAGTCCACAAACCGGACTTGACAACGAACCAAATAAACCATAAACCAGAGAAACATAACCCATAAACCAAAGTCTGAGACATAATCAACAAAACATGATAAAACTAAAGATAAGATGCAACACAATAGAATGCAATGCATGATATCACTGATGTGGTGTTGGAGGTTGTGGAAACATTCTCCCAAGAGCACCGGAAAAGCGATCCTCCATAGCCTGCTGACGAATAGCCAAATTGTCAAAGCCTTGCTGAATCAACCGCTGTTGACGCTCCTCAATAGCATATTGCCTTTGCTCCATTTGTGCAAAGCGCTCATCAATTTGTCCTGAGAGGCTATCATGAAGAGCACGATAATCAAAACCAGCATGTGGCGGAGAGTGAGGTTGCTCTTGACCAGCTGGAGGAACATTCATGAAATCATCAACATTGAATGTAGGATCCGGTGGTGCATTAGAAGGACCAGCACCCATTTGCCTAGCCATTTCCTCCTCAGCTTTCTTCTGTGCCTCTATTTTCTGAATGTCAATTTTCCACATCCAGTTCTTATCAGTGGGATACTCATCTAGGCCTAAACCATGCAATAATGCAGAATTGATGCAATGTTGGTCAGTAATTGGTGTCTCTTCCTCTTCATCATCAACTTCCACACCATAATGTTGCAAAAGTTTTGTCACAATCATAGAGTAAGGAAGAGTGGCTGAACCAACAGAACCAGCAGCTATAACCATCCTATCAAGCACAACCTTAGACCAATTAATAGGAATATGCTCTCTCAATGCATAAAAAAGACGCATTTCATCATTATTCGCTTGAGCATAATTCTGGTTAGTTTTGGGCATCAAAATATACGAAATAACATACAATAAAAGCCTGCTGTCCGGAGTCAGAATCCCTGCATGTTTAGTACCCTTTGACCATGTAAAACCAGCCCGCACAGATTGAGAAAACACAGTAGTAACATCACAGTCGTTCAAAATTTCACTATTCGGATCATTAAAGAATGTGCCTTCCATACTCAAACCAAACAAGTCATTCAAGTCCTGTGGAGTAATTTTCAGTAATTTCCCTTTAACAACTGACCTATACCTTCCTTCATCATACTTAAGATTTGCATAAAATTTTCTAACTAATCTAGGATAGATATCACAATGAAAACCTAGAAACTTTTGCAAGCCTTGTTCAATAAAAAGATTAGAACACTCAAACCTTTGATGTAAGAGCCACTTCACATTCATGAAGCGAATGTGTCCAAAATCCCTTCTCAAAAATCCGGCTTCCCTTTGCTTGCGAACCTCCTTAGAATAGTATTGAGAATCCAAATCCAAGTTTACTCTTTGCTTCTTGCGTCGTCCAGTGGAAGTGGATGGAGGTGCCATAGATGCTCTTAGGGTTTTTGGAATTTGGGGGTTTTTGAAATTGAGTGATGAAGTGTGAAATTGATGATATGAGAGATGTAGAATGAATGTGAGATGAAGAATATTGAAGGAAATTGAAAGAAATCAAGTAAAAGTGAGTGAAATTTGAAGAAACCGTGTGGAAAAGAGAGGAAGTTCGTGTTTTTGAGAGAGAAGAATGAACAAAAAAAGAGCAGAAAACGTGTTTAATATGTGTCAGTTTTTGCACTATCTACTCGAGTAAATAGTCGTTTAATCGAGTATTAATTGAGTAAACTGCAACTTAATCGAGTAGATCATGTGTAAAAATGACACGTAATCGAGTACACTGCAATTTAATCGAGTATTCCAGAAAGATTATTTTGTCATACTCGAGTAAAGAACACTGTAATCGATTAAATTATTTAAAAAATGCAGTTTTAATGCAGTTATTGATACACAACTCATGGTATACATATCCAAAACATATATTCACATCATAAGCAATGTATGAACACATTTTGCACAAGTAACAACTAATCAAATAAGCAAATAAGCATAACACCAATTCATTATATCAATATAATCACAATAGAAAACACTCATTACCAAGACCAATAGAATCATGATTTTGAAGTTCAAAAACATAATAACTCAAAACAAATCACAAAGAAATAGGCATTGATAGTGAGATTGATTTGATAAAAAAAATGCAAATACAACTAACCAATGGTTGATTCATCCAAAATTCCTAGATCCTTTCTAATATAATAAAAGGTATCTCTAGGAAGTGGTTTTGTAAAAATATCGGCTAGTTGATTTGTAGTTGAAACAAACTCAATCACACAATCTCCTTTTTGAATATGATCTCTAATAAAATGATGCCTTATTTCAATATGCTTTGTTCGAGAATGAAGTACCGGGTTTTTAGTAAAATTAATAGCGGAAGTGTTATCACAACGAATTGGTATTTTTGACAAAGATACACCAAAATCAAGTAATTGTTGTTTCATCCAAAGTATTTGTGCACAACAACTACCCGCCGCTATGTATTCGGCTTCCGCGGTCGACAAAGCAACACAATTTTGCTTTTTGGAAAACCAAGAGACAAGTGAGTTACCTATCAAGTGACAAGTACCACTTGTACTCTTTCTATCTACTTTGCAACCGGCGAAATCTGAATCCGAATACCCTACTAAATTTAAAAATGCATCCCTAGGATACCAAAGTCCGGTATTCATTGTTCCTTTTAAATATTTCATGATTCTTTTAACCGAAGTTAAATGCGATTCTTTTGGATTAGATTGATAACGTGCACACATACAAACGCTAAACATGATGTCAGGATGCGATGCAGTTAAGTATAAAAGACTACCAATCATTCCTCTATACTTTGTTACCTCTATCGATTTGCCACTTTCGTCCTTATCCATGTAGCATGTAGCACTCATTGGTGTTGACGCATGCTTGCAAGAATCCATACCAAAACGCTTTAAGAGTTCCTTGCAGTACTTTGTTTGATGTATATAGATTCCGGCGTCCATTTGCTTTATTTGAAGACCAAGGAAGAATGTTAAATCGCCCATCATCGACATCTCGAATTCGCTTTGCATAAGATCTGAAAATTTCTTACAAAGCAATTCATTAGTAGCACCGAATATTATATCATCTACATAAATTTGAACTAATAGGATGTCCTTCCCGGACTTTTCAATGAAAAGGGTATTATCAACCGCGCCTCTTTTAAATCCTTTATTTATTAAAAATGTACTCAATCGATCATACCAAGCTCTAGGAGCTTGTTTGAGACCATAAAGAGCCTTTTTTAATTTGAAAACATAGTTAGGAAATTCATGATTTTCAAAACCCGGCGGTTGAGATACATACACCTCCTCTTGAATAAATCCGTTAAGAAAAGCACTCTTAACATCCATTTGATATAATTTGAAATTCATGATAGATGCATATGCCAATAAAAGTCTAATAGCTTCTAAACGTGCTACGGGCGCATAAGTCTCATCATAATCAATTCCTTCCTCTTGACTATATCCTTGGGCTACCAACCTAGCTTTGTTTCTAACAATAAAACCCAACTCATCTAACTTATTACGATAAACCCATCTAGTTCCTATAATAGGTCTATCATCGGGTCTAGGTACAAGTTCCCAAACCCTATTCCTTTCAAATTGATTTAGCTCCTCTTGCATAGCCATAACCCAATTTTCATCTTGGATGGCTTCATTAATATTTTTGGGTTCTACTTGTGAAACAAATGCAACAAAATGACAAATATTACGTAAAGAGCTTCGGGTTACCACTCCCTTAGCTATATCACCTAATACATTTGTCAAAGGATGATTCTGGTTGGTTTTCCATGCCAAAGGTAGTCCTTCATGTGCTTGTTCATTGCCATTTGAATTGTCAATATCTCCATGAGTTTGCATTTCCATTTCCTTCTCTTTCTCATTGTCATCACGTGGTACTTCTTCATATATATCAATACCTGAAATATTAAAAGTACCCTTCTCTCCTTCCGAAGATTCATCAAATACAACATTTATTGATTCTTCAATAGTCAAAGTCCGCTTGTTAAACACTCTAAATGCTTTACTACGAGTCGAATAACCTAAGAATATCCCTTCATCCGCTTTTGGATCAAATTTTCCCAAAACTTGTTTTCCATTATTTAAAACAAAACATTTACATCCAAAAACATGAAAATAGGATATGTTAGGCTTTCGGCCTTTGAAAAGCTCATAGGGGGTTTTCTTAAGAGATGGCCTAATCATAACTCTATTCAAAACATGGCAAGCGGTGCTTACCGCATCGGCCCAAAAGTATTTAGGAACTTTGCTATCACTCAACATAGTCCTTTCTAATTCTTCTAACACTCTATTCTTCCGCTCAACAACTCCGTTTTGTTGAGGAGTTCTAGGAGCAGAAAATTGATGTTCTACACCAAACTTATCACAAAATTTATCAAATGCATGATTTTCAAATTCACCACCATGATCGGTTCTAATAGCCACTATACTTTGATTGACTTTATTTTGAACAAGTTTGGCAAAGGCTTTAAAACGTGGAAAAGTTTGATCTTTTGATGGTAAAAAGAAAGTCCAAGTAAAACGTGAGTAGTCATCCACAATAACAACTCCATAGTAATTACCTCCAAAACTCATAGTTTGAGAGGGACCAAATAAATCCATATGTATGAGTTCCAACACCCTTGTAGTAGACATCACCTTCTTAGGTGCAAAATTAGTTTTCGTTTGTTTACACTTTTTACAAGGGGTGCAAACTCCATCAATTTTAAAATTGAGCTTCAGAAGACCAATCACTAAGTCCTTGGATAAAATCTTGTTTAATTGTCCTAAGTGGACATGAGCCACTCTTCTATGCCAAAGCCAAACATCATTCTCTTTATTTATAAAACATTTTGAAAACAAAGAAGTAATATCATTTAAGTCAATCAAGTAAGTGTTATTGCACCGATTTCCCACAAATTTAATGGAATGATCACAATCACTTCTAATAATGCAATGGTTAGAGGTAAAACTAACACTATTTCCAATATCGCACAATTGACTAATGCTAAGTAGATTGTGCTCTAAGCCTTCAACATACAAAACATTATCAATTACAACATTGGATGAGTTTCCAATTTTACCTATACCAAGGATTTTCCCACGATTGTTATCACCATATGTAACATGACCTTTATCTCTTGGTGAAAATTCGATGAAATGTCTCTTGTCTCCCGTCATGTGCCTTGAACAACCGCTGTCCAAATACCAACGATCATCTCTCGTTCGAAGGCACACCTACAAAAACAAATTAAGTGGAAGACTTAGGTACCCAAACAATTTTGGGTCCTTGTGGGTTAATTTCCGGTTTTTGTCCCTTAACAATCCAAACAAATTCCTTATTGGGAACACCATAATTTTTGATATTTCAAAATTTTGAAGTATGACCAAAGATGCCACAATAGAAACATGTTGGTTTTCTAGAAAAATTCACCTTTGAAAAATTTCCAACTTTTCTATAGGACTTCTTCTTTGGTTTGATGTATCCCAAACCGGTTCTATTTGTATTGTCTTGTTGACTAGAGAGCAAATCATTTAAATTCCTTTTTCCTTTTGTAAAGGTAGCAAGTTTTTCTTTCAAATCATGTAATTCATTTTCATAAGTCTTGCACCTTTCACAATCGGAAATCACAGCATTAGAAACACAATGATCACATGATGCATTAGAGTAAATGAGTTCTAAAGTCTCATTTTGAAGTACAAGTTCATCAATATGTGTTTGCATTTCTTTAATCTTTTCATTGTACTTCAAAATGGCTTTCTTAGCCTCTATGTTGATTTTAGATAATTTTTTAAGTTCGGCATGCATATCAACATAGGCATTATAAAGTGCATCATATGAAGGGGAAGAGCAAGATTCACTATCGGAATCCATATCAGAGTTGGTTTTAGAATGTACCTCCTTTGAGCTTGATTGCTCAAGAGACGTATCACTAGTGGAAGCTTCAATGTCGTCCTTAGCCATTAAACACAAGTTCGCCGATTCTTCCTCATCCGAAGCACTTGAATTAGTCTCATCTTCGGGTTCGTCCCAAACAATGTAGGCCTTCTTAGCTTTATGATTGTTGGACTTCTTCTTATCATTATCGGACTTCTTAGGCTTTTGGGGATAATGATACTTGATGTGACCCGCTTTCCCACAAGTATGACATATTATCTTGTCTCTAGGAGTTTTTGACCTTTGTGGAGTTTCCTTGCTTTCCTTTGAATTGAATCTTCTTGTGTTTCCTTTCTTCTTAAGAAACTTTTTGAAGTTCTTGACCATGAATGCAAGTGACTCATCATCCAAGTCGGAATCCGAATCTTCATCTTGTGAAGAGTCATTTTGAGTATCAATCATTTTTGATGAAACCTTCAATGTGATACCCTTTTTCTTCTTGTCGGATTCTTCATTTGAATTTAGGCGTCCGAGCTCCATCTCATGCTCTTGCAACTTACCAAACAATGTAGCGAGATCCATGGTATCCAAATTTTTGGATTCAATTATGGCGGTCACCTTAGGTTTCCAATTCCTATCCAAACATCTCAAAACTTTGTTAGTAAGTTCTCCCGGTAAGAAAGCCTTACCAAGAGCAAGCAAGTGATTAATAATATGAGTAAATCTCTTTTGCATATCATTAATATTTTCATTAGGCAACATTTGAAATAACTCATATTCACGCATCAAGATATTCAATCTAGCTCGTCTAACTTCACTAGTTCCCTCGTGAGTCACTTGTAAAGTGTCCCACATTTCCTTTGCACTAGCGCATTGGGAGACCCTAAAGAACTCGTCATAGGACAAAGCGGAGGTGATGATATTCTTACCTTTGTAATCAAGTTGAATTTTCTTTTTATCATCCTCCGTCCACTTCTCCTCGGGAGTTAACATTTGAACATCTTTAACTAGGGTATAAGGAATGTGTGGACCTTTTTCGATTGCTTTCCAAATCTCAACATCAATAGCTTGTATAAAAATTTTCATCCTTACTTTCCAGTAAGCATATCCCTCACCTCCAAATAGTGGGGGACGATTTATAGCAGCACCTTCTCCTCCAAAAGGGTTTTGAGAGCCCATGGTTTCCAATGGATCTTTTCGAAAAAGTCTTTAAACTCGGTTTATTCGACCGAGCTCTGATACCACTTGTTGGAAACCAACAAGCGAGTAAAATAACCTTCTAGAGGGGGGGTGAATAGAATGGTTAAACCACGATGTACGATTTTCGAAAAGGAATCAAAAACAGTTCAATTTAGTCAATTTAACTGATCTACTCGAGTAACCTGCAACTTACTCGAGTATTCCTGAAAGTTGATTTTTACTTAATCGAGTATTACTCGATTAACCACTGTTAAATCACAGAAAATCAGAATTCAATTCAAAACGATTCTTCAACAAAAATCAATGAATCAAGAAATCAAAACACAGAGAATCAATTACAAATCAATTAATGAAATAATAACGATTGCGTAATTGAAAGCCCCAATTCTAATTCTAAATTGATTTTACGTTTTGATCGATTTTAATAACGAAAATATGAAAAAGCTCAAGAACGAAGAACACAGTGATTTTAGCCTGGTTCACTCATAAACGATGAGCTACATCCAGTCCACCCTCTCTGGATTGGGTGATTTGCTACACTATGAAATGAAAGATTAGTATACACCAATGTTAGAATCCTCTCTTACACTCGATCCTAACCCTTTGTTAATTGAAGTACCAATTCAATTAACTCTACCCAATCTTTATTTCAATCTTCGTTCTTCCTCAATCAAAAGTCGCTTTTGATTCGAATGAGCTTCAAGCAATGAAATCCCCGATTGCTCCAAGGTAGTGCTCCAACCTTCTTTCTTCTTCAATTTGTCACAATTGAATCTTGTTGTTGAATCTTGAATGTGTAACCCTTTGTTACAAATGAATTCAACTAGAAATGTTCAAAGAACTATGAATCTCTAAATTGAAACCAAAAGAATGAATTGTGTTTGTAAATTGAGATTCAAATGAACATGATAGAGAGTATGTAAAATCAGAGAGTTTTTGCTCAAGAAAGTTGTAAGAATGTATGAAAAAATGCTGTATGAAAATAAGGTTCGTAACCTTTGCCAAAATGAAAATGAAAGCCTTTTAAACTTTCAGCTATAACAGTTTTACTCGAGTAAACGATTTCTTAATCGAGTACTACTCGATTAATCTGACTCATACTCGATTAAACACTGCTAAAAGCCTTTTCTTTTAAAAATCATTTTTCACCTATCTATTTAAAAAAGATCTTGAGCCATTTTTCTCTATCAATGTAATCTCA
This sequence comes from Crotalaria pallida, assembly GCA_037953625.1. NCBI lineage: Eukaryota > Viridiplantae > Streptophyta > Magnoliopsida > Fabales > Fabaceae > Crotalaria > Crotalaria pallida. The sequence continues at coordinate 36,680,446 of CM075653.1, forward strand.
ATTCTAAACATAATCAATTCTTTAATTTCAATTGAGATTTCTAATCCTAATTCTACCACCCACACTCATATAATAAAATAATAAAACAATTACAATACACATATATGAGAAAGTGATAAAACTAGTCCTTGATAAATTGTTGTTGTAGGATTGCCATATTGACTTGTGACTTGTCTTCATCAAAACACACAATTGAATGCCTTGCCTTGCATCTTCAAATGCATCAATTCACATAATATCCAATTAAGCCATGAAATCAACATCAACATAGCTTGCATGAATCCAGATAACATTGCTCAAAACAACAATTGAGCTCAAATTGGCCTCCAAGCCATTTAACCATTTCAACTTATGCCCTTTGAGTCTCTTGGTGACTCATCCTATATTCTACCACAATTTATTCTCTAGTAAGCTTCCCGCTTACCTTAGGTTCATGCTTGATCCAAAACATTGCAGAGAGAAAGGCTCCAACATAGATCTCCATTAAATCCACTATATGCAGATAGAGTTGGACAGGGTACCAAAACCTGGGAATTTGACATGCAAAACCCAATTAAGAATTGGGGAAAATAGTCAAATTGAGTTCTCTGCAACATGCACTAGAGGTAGGAATAGATTTGAAACCAAAAGGGTTTGTGTGCTTACCAAAATCGAGCTTCAAAGTCAGCTCCAGAAATCAGAAGCTGAGGTTTGACAGCATCAACACCTCAACTTGGCAAGCTTCGTTCTCTTGATTCAGGGACTCTCAACTCACAAACTTTATGTCAATACAAAGCCCTTGATTCAAGCTTTGTAATGGTGTATCACTCGTGTTCTAACTCTCAACACAGACTGAGAATCGAATGGAAGAACTACGGAACCCTAAAACAGAGTTTCAGCAATTCAGATCAACAAATGAGCCAAAATCTCGATCAATTGGGCTATTTATAAAGAAATCAGGCTAACATGCGTGTTGACACGTCCTACCCCACCAAGAGAAGGATGAATTCGTGGCAGATTTCTGGGTTTTGGCTTGATTACTCATCAAACGCACTAACCCAGTTTTCTGAGTTCATCGTGTAACCGGTTACAGAGCCCTTCTAACCGGTTACATACTGATAAAATTCAAAAATTAATAATTTAATTCCTTTCCTTCTAAAAACCTTTCTAATATTGTAATTAGGTCCCAACTCAAGGACTAAATCACAATATTCATATTTTTGTACAAAATAGCCATATAAAAATATATCTCATATTTTTATATATAAAAGCACATAATGTACAAAAGCTAAAACCTTTAAAACTAATATAAATCAATTATAAATTAATTGTTATAATTAATTTCTCGGTTATTTGGGAGACGGAAATTAGGGGTGTTACAGTATGTGCAGCTGTAAGACGGGTACTGGGTACTCGCAGTTATGGACACTCCGACATCCGACCTTAAATGGTGTAAGACATGCACTGGGTGTATGCATCCGAGAAGAGTAAAAGATTGTAAGCTATGTAAAATTGGAATAATGAGTAATGAATCCGAGGTAGAGATGGTGAACCGAGGTATAACTAAAAGGTAGTGGATAAATTAAATTGTACGATGTGAGCCGAGCTAAATGAGAATTGTATGATGCGAGCCGAGCTAGATGAGATCATGTGTATGTGAGCCGAGTGAAATGATGATGTATGTAGGTGAACCGAGCTAAATAATTATGTATGTATGTGATATATGGTTTGATTACTTGTTACTTATATGCTAATTTACTACTTGTGTTTGGCTTGGTAGTTCGGTATGGCATGTTAGAAACTGCTTATTTAAGTTATGTGTAATGCTCACCTCCTTACCATTTTTCAGGTACTGAGCCCGAGCAGACGCAGTTCCCGGCCGAGCAGGTTCACTCTCCCTCACTAGGAGAGTAGGTCATTAGAGTCGGATAGCCTAGATGGGCCTCGGCCAGTTGGCCGAGCTAAACTTTTACTGAACATGTATTTTGAATATGAACTCGGAAAATGTGTTTTGTATGAGTCTCGGCCAGTTAGCCGAGCTAAAATACTTTTGTATTTTTGGATTAATGATCTCGGTGTAGTTATGTTTCTTAACTTTGATTTTATGATGTATGAAGTCTTCCGCTTTATAACTCTGATGATTTGGTATTAATGAAAAGAAATTTTAAATCCCTAATTTTCGGGTTTAAGGGTAATTATTATATAGGGTGTTACAGGAAACATAATTAAGATAATTGTCTTTATCGCCAGTGGTCTTATGTTGTCTTTGTAGTTTGTAGCACAACTAATAAGGGTGAGATTATTAGCATTATAAAAGTACCTTATCATGCTTCTCTCTCGGCAATCATAATTTTATAAATTAGAAAAAAAAAATTATATATGATTAGTTAGTGAGAATACTTTAGAGTAAAAATAGATTCATCGTATTAATAAATCGAAGAGTTGTGTTACTATAAAGGTTCTTGCCTCAATAACAAAAAGATATGGTTTTTTATATAATTCAAAAGCAAGATACTCCTTACTATTCGAATTATAAGCAAAAATAAATAATTTTACTCTTATTAAGGAGATTAGTTGATCATATTTAATTTTTTCAAATTTATAAAATAATAGAGGTATTTTAGAAAAGTTGCATTGAGAATGAAATAAAAATTATAAATAAGAGAACGATTTTATAGAAATGTTTTAGGAAAATAGCATTGGAAATGAAATAAAATTTATGAAAATTGGATAATTTTGTTTATATCTTATTTAAAAAAAAGTATGTTTTTTTCCTTGGCAAAACTACTCGTTTGATCCCTTAAGTTATTTATTTGTTCTAAAGTGGTCCCTTAAGTTTTTTTTGTTCTAAAGTGGTCCCTTAAGTTTTTTTGTTCTAAAGTGGTCCCTCAAGTTTTAATAAGTTATCACCGTTAGTCCTTCCGTCAATTTTTCCGTTATCTTCTCCCTCCGGTCATCTTCTCCAGCGAGCTTCATATTTTCCGGCGAAAATTTCGGTCACACCTGATTTTTTTTATTTCTCTCTCCTCCTCCTCCTCCTCCTCCTCCACCGCTCCTCATCCTCCTCCTTTTTCTTCCTCTTCTACGTGCAGCGGCGACAAGCTCGTTGGATGGAAGTTCTCGCCTACATCGAAGGCAACGGTGTCGACGGCGAGAGTTGCCATTAGCAATGGCGGCAAGCATGGAGGAGTTTTGGAGGCTGGAGTTTCTTCACCGGCGTTGGGTTCGACGGTCTTCCAAATGGGCTCTGCGGTGGTTCCTTCCATGTGCAGCGGCGAAGTAGAACAAGCCACGTTAGCAGTGGCGGTGACAAAACTGATCGCGGTGGTGAGGGAGATAAGAAGACGGTTCAGTATGAAGGAGCTGGAACAGAGGAGTCGAGCTTGCCGCCGCTGCACGCCGGTTTTGTTTGGAAGAAGAAGAACAGGAGGAGGAGGATGAGGAGGAGGAGAAGGAGGAGCGGGCGAAGTAAGAGGAGAGAGAAAATATGAAGCTCGCCGGAATTTTTGCCGGAAAATATGAAGCTCGCCGGAGAAGATGACCGGAGGAGGAAGATAACAGAAAAATTGACGGAAGGACTAACGGTGATAACTTATTAAAACTTGAGGGACCACTTTAGAACAAAAAAACTTAAGCGACCACTTTAGAACAAATAAATAACTTAAGGGACCAAAGGAGCAGTTTTGCCTTTTTCCTTACATATGAATGGATGTCAAAATGTGAGATAGCATTCCAAGAGCTGAAAAGCTTTCTAACTTCACCAAAGACAAATAAGGTAGTAACATAAAGCTTTCTAGCTTTATATTTGTGCCTATAATTATTTGTCTCATAACATGTTACTAATAGGGTAACAGCCCAATTGATCGAAAAAAAAACATAAAACAGTTTATTACAGTAATTCAACAAAGTCTCACAAGGTCCTGATTTATTATATACCAGTTGTTTGAAAATATTGTTTTGGCTTTGGTAACAACATCTACTTGTTGAGACCATATTTTGAAAGTCATTGTGTGATATTATTGACATATTTTTCAATTAAGCGAATCCTCAAAAGCCCGAGTTAGCAAGCTGTTATGGATGTAATTATATCAAGGGTCATAATTTGTATTTAGTTATTTAATCCTACATGGAAGACAAGATAAGTCATGATTTAATGCGAGATATCAAGACCTTAGTAGATCCATGCCCTCTCGATGTAGGACGATAGATCGGTGGTACCACTAAGCCAGAAATTTCATGGGAAAGCGTAACCCGCTTTCATGGTTGATAAAAGGATGGAGCCGCTTTAAGACCCATGTAACCTTAAAACCCAGTCCGCTCTCGGACAAACCTCGCTCTCTCAGCATACTGCCCTAAGACAAATTTGCTCTCTAAGTTGACCACCCTCATATGAGTCTGTCCATAGAAGGACACTCTCATTGATTCGTCCGCTTATCAGTAAGTCTGCTCTCACTTGCTATTAGATAAGAGCGAAGACGGACTTACATTTTTCCCCTCCAAACCAACACGTTTTCCCTCCAAGACTTATGACCATTTTACCCTCTCACACTATATAAAATAGACTCATTATCTCCCTCAAAACCCAACTCTTTCAACACGTTTCATCCTAATCACCCTCACATTCTCCATACTTTCCCTCCACTCTTACTATTTCCACCATTCTCGAAGAACTCTCACCAATACTCTCAAAATTCTCATCACTCTCAAAACCCAAAGCCATAACCACATTTGAGTCAAAGCACCAATAACTCCACCAAAAACAGATCATAACATCAATTCCCTCATTCTCCCTAAATTAGTGATATGGGCTAAGAGCGCTCCAGGGTGTCCTTCCTTTGACTTTCCATGATCCTTCATCGTTCTCTCCGAGCCACATAGCCTAGATTTCCCACTTCTACAAACATTTCTTAATCTTACAAACTCAAGAATCTCTTTTCATTAATGTTAAACTAAATTCCTTGAAATTAGTGTAGAAACAATTGGCAACTTCGCTGAGAAAATTTATGTATGAAACTGGTAATATGAACATGGAAGAAAAAAATACCAAAATCCAGAAAAAGAAAGAGACAAACGTACATTCATCAAAAGAAAATACACAAGTCAAAGCTCTTTAAGGGAGAGACACCACGAAGAGTTAAAGAAAAATTGGAAACTCATATTAGTCTCCTGTTGTTCAATCTTTAGATCACCGTTCTCTCTCATTCTATCAATGACTCAATATCCTCTTTGCTTTTTAGTGAACAAACTCAGTGAGTTAACTCGATCTTGGTTGGAACTCCCTCAAAACTTAGTTTCACTTTCATTAAATACCGCCATAGTAACCACTTGGACCCATCATCTTCATGCACGGGTTGCACAACTCAGATCTGCCAAGTCTGTTTTCATCGCCTCTTGCCAATTCAGACACCGTCAACTATGCCTTCTTGAAGAACTCACTATCTAAAGGGTCCCAAACCTTCATGATCATTGACGCATGAGATGCGACATGCCTCTTCCTTTTCGAGCCTGTCATTGCTTTTCATGCACACGCTGCCGCCCAGAACCACCTTGACCCTGTCATCGCAGAGGTTGCCGTCGTTGAGGTACCTGGATTCTGTCTTAATCGTTCACCGCTAGTCATCGTCATCGTCACCGCCACCGTCCATGATTGTTGCTGTCACCACCCTGATCAGTCGTTTCCTTCGTCTCTCCTGAGTCATGCCAATTCTGATTCATGGAGTCTGCCGGGTCATTGCTGTCAATCGTCGCCGCCACCTCGATCCCTTGACTTTAAACCATCTTCTTTATTTTCGAATTTTGGTGTTAATTATGCTAGTAGCTCCATAGTTACATGGTACCTGTGCAAGGTACGTGGTTCGTGTTGGTTCGTCACTTTAAACATTATTTTTGCAAGACTTCCTTTATAACGAACCGGTACATGGTACGCTGAATTCGGCACATGGTACGTAGGTTAAATGAGTGAATCATGTAACTATGAGTAGCTCTAGGTGACGGAAGGATATTTGTAGCATGGGTTGTGTAAATGACAAAGTGGATTGAGTGGGGGCTGGTTTGTCTCGTAAAGTAGGAGTAAGGGATTCTGTTTCCTTTTGGGATGATGTCTGGGTGGGTGACGGGTCTTTGAGAAGCCGTTTTCGGAGGCTTTATCTTCTATTTAGCGATAAATATAAAATGTTGTCCGAATTGTTTGATACTGTGAATGAAGGTTGGAGAATTCAGTGGCGGAGAGTTATGTTTGAATGGGAGAAGGTTTTGGAGGCTGAATTTTTATTTTTAATTTTACCTGTAATTTTGCATCAATATGTTCCTGACAATTGGGAATAGAAACTTGATAACTCGGACTATTATACTGTGCAAAATGGTTATCATTATTTACAGGAAATATTGGAAGAGACGCAACAACTCTCTCTAGAGTTATGGGCAATTTTTCCATCTTTTTGGGAGACCTTGGTGCATCCAAGGTTAAAGCCTTTTCTTGGCAAGTTTTACATAATCGTTTACCAACCAGAGATAACTTGATACGTCGTGGGGTTGAGTGGATGCTACATGTGTTTTTGTAATTCAGGTGCTGAATCAGTCTCTCATTTGTTCTTTGAATGCTCTTGTGTTGTTGGCATTTGGAATGTTGTTCAGGCTTGGCTTGGTATTTCTTTAAGACAATCACACTCAATAATTGATTTGTATTCCATGTTTAAGAGTCATATTCATGGAAGAAATCAGAAGCGGTATGGTCTTATCTTTTGGCACGTTGTCTTATGGTCTATATGGTTGCTACGCGGAATGGTGTTATATCCAGACAGGAGAATTTTGATGTTGTAAGTTTGTTGGATCTAATTAAAGCTCGTTAATGGATTTGGTTTTCTGATGTAGGAAATCGGAATGTAATATTTTCAGATTGGTGTTTGAACCCAATCTCTTGTATAGCAGTTGTTACAAGCTGACTTTGTATCTGTTGAGTTAGAGTACTACTAGTACTCTTTTAATATATTACTTACTTTTGCTGATAAAAAAAACTTTCTTATTGAACCACCTTTTTAGGTACGACAACCTTTTTTTAGATAGGGTACTGAAGCGGGATGAGGATCTTCTGTTCCAAATACCATATCTTCAAGTCTTTAGCCAATAAGAATTCATAAAATATTACAAAAATGTCATAACAATTGAGAAGTTATTAAAAGAGTTGACAAACCCTTCATGCGGTTAAAAAAAGTTGAGAAGTTATTTTCCATTATATTAAAATTTGTGCGGGGGAAAATAGGTTTTGGAACAAACTTTGGAACACCTGATCCTTGTCCACCACTAAAGCAAAGCCCATATTTTTAATGTAATTCATGATTCACTCATTAATTACTATTTCGTATAACACAAATTTTTAGGATTTGGATTCTGTAACATAATACTCCCTCCATTCCAAATCTTTTTGCCTTTTAGGTTTGAGCACATTGATTATTGTAAGTTTTATATGTGTTTAGTCTAAAATGCCCCTATTTAACCTTATTAAAAATTGAAGGTAGTATTTAATTTTTATTAGGAAGTGTGTCTATTACTTAATGTATAGTGATTTAGAGATGAGAGATGATAAAAGTAGAATTAATGAGGAGTAAGAGAAATAATTGAATGAACGACTAAAATTACAAAAAAAGGCTTATTTAACATTTTAGTCCCTGAACTTAGGTGCTCTTTTGAAATTGGTCCTTAAACTTTTTTTCGATGCTTTGAGTCCTTGAACTTTGTTTAATTTTTAGAAATGGTCCTTTCATCACTTAAGTGGTGATATGACCGATGATATGCTACGCCACTTTCACAATATCGACAAGTGACGTGTTATGTAGAGCCACGGGACACTATATGATTTTTTTATTAAAAAATTAATTTCCTTTAAAATTTATTAAAAGATTCAATTTCCTTTAAAAAAAAATACAATTTTTAATTATTTTTAATAAATTTGAGTTTTTTAATTTAAAAAATTTATGTGGCATCATCTGGCATGTTACTTATCGATGTGGCGAATGTGACGTGTCATATCCTCGGTCATCTCCACTTAAGTGATGAAAGAACCATTTCCAAAAATTTAAAAAAATTCAGGGACCCAAAGCATCGAAAAAAAAGTTTAAAAACCAATTCCAAAAAAACATCTAAGTTCAGGGACTTAAATGTTAAATAAGCCAAAAAAAAGTTTATGCATTAGAATTGTAAAAGAACCAAAATTATAAAATGAAAAAAATAATCTAAAAAACCAAAAGATTTGAAATGAAAAAAGTATTAGAGTAAAAATCACTAGAGTCCAAAATAAAACTAAAAATTGTTGTTTTGGACTTTTATTTTACATTAATGTTACTCTAACATAAATGTTAGAGAATCCATTTCCAAATTTTTATACTATTGCAACTACTACAGTAGCTAAACTAATCTTCCAAGAACATTTTAGAGAATTAAAGGTATGTAACAATAATAATGTTACTCTAACATAAATGTTAGAGAATCCATTTCCAAATTTTTATACTATTGCAACTACTACAGTAGCTAAACTAATCTTCCAAGAACATTTTAGAGAATTAAAGGTATGTAACAATAATAGGGACACTTTAGTCCCTCAAGTTTTTTGACAGGGACACTTTAGTCCCTCAAGTTTTTCGACAGGGACACTTTAGTCCCTCAAGAAATTTAATTCATTTTTAATCCCCAAAGTTTTCCAAAAGTACCAATTTAGTCCATGTCCTATTTCCGTTAACCACTTCGTTGAGGGACCAAAGTGTCCCTTCACTCTTTAAAAATTAATGGATCACCACATCTTCTTTGTTTATAATTAAATGAGTCTTTAAATGCTTACCCAATCATTAATATAATATATAATCTTTAAGATTTTTCATTCATTATTTTTATCTTAATTTATAACAGTTTTTTGAATTTATTTTACCAAACTAATAGGATGGAGAAAGTATTTGATTATCATCATGCGGAATCACAAGAGTGATATTTTGCAATTAAAAAAAAAAGAGAGTGATATTTTGAAAGATTATCATTTATTATTACTTTTATTTATTATTATTAAAATGAAAATTGAAATGCAAAATTGTGAGTGTCACAAAAAAAAAATGCAAGCTATGAAAATGGAAAAATAACACTAGAATGAAGTCACGAACTCACGATGCTTATATAAAAGTATAACAATAAGTCTAATTACATAAAAAAAAAATGTTACCTTAATGATATAATAATTAAATCAAATCAAATTAAATAAAATCTAAATCAAATCAAATGGTAATCTATATCTACAACGTATAATAATATGTAACAAAATAACGACTTTTTTTTATATATCTAAATGCAACTAACATTTTAAATTAATTTTTGAAACAAAGATTAGTGTAACTTGAGATTCAAATATCACTAAAATTAAAATTATATCATATCTAAGATTGGAGATTGAATGATTTTGTGAGATATTATAGATTCACTTTTTTATATCTATCTTTTGTAAAATAAATTTTAAGATATAATTTCGGAACTACATGTTAAACACTACTTGCCTATAAAAGGCACACGCTCCTATTGATTCTCAGAGTTACATTGATTACATTGTTGTGAGATCACTAGTGATGGAAAATCAACAACATCAACCTTCCAAGTTTCACAAAGAATTGGTAGTTTCTGCTTCGAAATCCCATCAAGAACAGAATCAAGAAGCCTCTGCTGCTATGGCTTCTGCAAGCAACAACACCAACTTGTGTTGCCATTTATCACTTGGTGTGTGTCCTTGTGTCTCCGATGATGATTCTCCATCCAAGAAGAATAATGTGTTTCTTTGTGCACAAGAAACTGGTTCTTCGTCACAGGGTGTGTCACTTTGGTCACATGCCTCTTGTTCTTCTTCTTCTTCTCCAACCAAGAAGAGGAAACATGGCACCAACAGCAACGATCATGTTGGTGCAAGAAAGAGAGCATGCAATAATGATGCAGAGGCAACAAGGTGGGGCTTTTCAACTGAGTTGATGCTTTACGATGATCCTTGGAAGATCAAGAAAGTGCTACAAAAAAGTGATATTGGAAACATGAGCAGACTGTTGTTGCCCAAGAATTTGTCAGAGAATTTGGTGTTGCCTGTGTTGGATGATGATGCAAGAAGATATGCTGAGACTGAGATAGGAACACGAGTTAGGATTTGGGATGTGGATACCAACTCCATGCATTCTTTGGTTTTCAAGAGATGGGATGCTTCTTCTAAAAGCTATGTTTTCATTGACAAATGGGCCAAAGATTTTGTGAAAAGAAGAGGCTTGAAGACTGGAGATGAGATTGGCCTTCATTGGGATCCATACAAGACTCACTTTGATTTCACTGTTTTTCATCCGGTCAAACTAGGAAAGCACCAGAGCTAGAGTTCAGAATTCATTTATATATGGAATATATGTATGAGGATTGATGCTTTCTAACTGTTATTAGATATAAAGAGGGATTTTATTCATTGTTATTAGATTTATTATGCATAGACCTTTTTACATTTCGATTTGATCTTTCTTGAGGAGATAACCACTCCCCCTTATAGGTTCTAATGTTGTTTTATTTTATGAACCTCCCCCTGATTGTTTAAGTTGTCCCTTGTGAATGGATTTGCTTTTCATTATTTCGTGGTCAATAATATGGTAAACAAGATTGTGATATTTTTTGAATTTGCATAAAGTATTCGATGAATGAAGCTGCTATTGCAATGAGATTTGATAAGTCACCTAGTTTACATGCTGTATCATTATTCCTATTAAGCTTGGTCCTTAACTTAGGTTGATATGCATAGTGCATATGTTTATAATATACAATTTCAACCCACTTAGCAAGCACAAGAGAGACTTCAAATCCTGTCTCTCTAGGACAATTTGCATAAAAGTTCAGGGATATCTTGCATTTGCATATTGAATGGCTGCCTGAGTTTTTCGCATGATTACCGGGCGACGCATTTTGTTGTATGGCTGATGAAGGAGTTTGGAGATGAACAGTCTTGGACTCAATTACTGAATGTTTCGTATTATCATTATCTTCTCATTGATAACAAAGACATGAATTGGGAAATGACCCAGGATTATGTTCCAAGCTTGGTTTTACCTCCTGAGCTTTTATCCTTCTGCAAGCAGTGGTTTGTTTAGCTGGATTTATTTATGTTAAGACATCAATATGTTGTTTCTTGGATTGCATCATGTCTTATGTAGGTTAGTTACATGCAGGATGGGTTGACTACGTTGCTTTTGTGGACCATTAGTTTGAGTATTTTGTTGGATGATTATCTATTGTCTACTGCAAAGGATTCGATCAAAATTTATGTATTGCATGTTGGTTTGATTTTATATTTCTTGTAAGATAGATGATATTATCTAGAAGTGAAATTGATTCTCTCTTGAATATTCTATCGTTTGGTTAAAGTTAAGAAAAGCAAATAAAAAGAGTTATTTTCTACGCCAGTGCATATTTGGGTAAACTTTTTTGATACCCAAACAAAGCCTTTCAATTACTACCTCTCTCTGTTGAACTTTTCTAAAACCTAAAGTAGTCCAAACAAGCACAATTTAACTGCTCAACGTATCCTTACAAATAATGGAAGGAGTACCATATCATTTGATTTGAGTGTCTTCTTTGTTTCTGTTTAATGTATGATCCCATTTTGATTGTATTTGACCTGTTGAAGATCTTAGATTGCCCTGTTTTATATCTGCATAAAAGAACCTTTCTTGAACATGTCATTGCTGAAATTCAGTCTTCTTTTTTATTTGTACTTGGCTTCTAACTTGCGAATAGATAGGGATTCTAGCAAGATAGGTGGAAAACTAGGGTGTGTTCGAAACATTTTGAGGTTGATGCATGTTGAGATTTCTATCTTAATTGAAATTTTTGGTTGATACAAGTGCTGCTATTTTAAATTGCTTTAAGAGAGTCGTATTGAAATCTCTATTTGGTATTAACCATTACAGCTGATGTAAAAACTTGATTAATATTCAGTAGCAAAATTACATAGCTACAAATTTGGATTAGTTTGGGTGAATCTATCAAAATTAGTTTTAGTCTATAACTCATTTTAAATTTTAATACTTCTAGTTAACTTAGTCATTTAATGATTTTATTCATTGTTATTAGATTTATTATGCATAGACCTTTTTACATTTCGATTTGATCTTTCTTGAGGAGATAACCACTCCCCCTTATAGGTTCTAATGTTGTTTTATGAACCTCCCCTTGATTGTTTAAGTTGTCTATTGTGAATGGATTTATGATTTGCTTTTGGTCAATAATCTGCTAAACAAGATTGTGATATACTAGCATCACTTGTGTTGCTGCTTAAACGTGCAACCTTGTCTTTTGTTTTATGTGTGCATATTTTGTTTTAAGATAAAAAGTATGGCAAAGGATAGTAGCAGTATCTACAGGGTTGGGAATGATTGTAAGTGTAGTTTCAACTTTAAATTGGGCAACATAAATAGTATAGATTCTATCAAATTTGTCCATGTACAAAATGAATGCAGCATATAACTTAGCATTGGATGAAAAAGACTACCAGCTACATTACTTTGTATCCTGTAAAAAAGATTAATCCCTGAATTTCTTTTTGAGAGGAAATTTTATGCTTGATCATGGCTACCCAATTTTCCAGAGCTTTTGGAGCAAGAACAGAAGGTTGCCAGTTTGAACCAAAATACTAAGTAATGAAAACATTCAGCAGCGTCAGCAAACGCTAATTATGCATAAAAGTATATCAACCTTCTTACAAAAATAAAATCATAACAATATCAGAATTTCGATGTAGAAAAATCTATGCTCTTTTGTGAAATTTCACCCACACCTTTTGCAATTGACTATTCTGGTTCTGGATATGTATAGGACTAAGCTATTTACAATGTTTATGATTAGTTTTATAAAGTTTCTACCAAATCGAGTTTTATGTTTTTACTTTCTCAACATCAAACCTTCATTGTTAAGCAACAGTCCTTTTATCCTAACTTCGAGCTAGATCTTGGAACAATAACAAAATTTATGAGTATGAGTGGCCAATGCTAAGAATTGTAAATTCTTGTAAATTCTTATCTGAAAAAAATAATGAAAAATCACTTAACAACAATAATTACTTCTTCATTCCGAAAAACAAAGAAATTACAATGAAAATATTGAAAATCATTTAACTGCAACAATTACTTTTTCATTCTGAAAAACAAAGAAACTTCAATTTACATCTGCTGGGATTTTATGCTTCCATGATCATGACATTCTATTAAACTGTTACAAAATCAAGTAAAAGCCATTTCAAAATGTAAGAGACAATACAGAGAATATCCATTAGGTTTAAGTTTTCATATCTTAGTCTACTTCTTCAATCTTTGGACCAGCAGCGGAATCAGCAGAGGATGTTTTGCTATAGCCACCAGTAGGGATGTCATCTCCACCAGCACCACCTTGGTACATGTTTGCTATTATGGGATTGCACAATCCCTCTAATTCCTTCAACTTGTCCTCAAATTCCTCCACTTCTGCTAGTTGGTTCCTGTCAAGCCAATCAACTGTCTCATCAATTGCCTTCTCAATCTTCTGCTTATCAGCATGATTCAGTTTTCCTGTAAACTTCTCATCTTTGACTGTGTTCCTCATGTTGTAGGCATAGTTCTCCAAGGAGTTCTTAGCCTCGACCTTCTTCTTCAGCTCCTCATCTTCTGCCTTGTACTTCTCTGCCTCGTGCACCATTCTCTCTATCTCCTCTTTGCTTAATCTCCCTTTGTCATTGGTGATTGTGATCTTGTTCTTCACACCTGCAGTTTTATCCTCAGCTGAAACATTCAAAATACCATTTGCATCAATGTCAAAGCAGACATTGATTTGAGGAACCCCTCTTGGAGCTGGTGGGATGCCAGTGAGCTCAAATTTCCCAAGAAGGTTGTTGTCTTTGGTTCTTGCCCTCTCCCCTTCATACACCTGAATTAGAAATCCAGGCTGATTATCAGAATATGTAGAGAAAATCTGCTCTTTCTTGGCTGGAATGGTTGTGTTCCTCGAAATCAACACTGTCATCACACCACCTGCAGTTTCAATGCCTAGGCTGAGAGGAGTCACATCCAGAAGAAGCAAGTCTTGGACCTTCTGGTTCCCTTCCCCACTCAGTATAGCAGCTTGCACAGCAGCACCATAAGCAACAGCCTCATCTGGGTTGATGCTCTTGCACAGTTCCTTGCCATTGAAGAAATCCTGCAACAACTGTTGTACTTTGGGAATCCTTGTTGAACCACCGACAAGAACAACCCCATGAACCCGACTCTTATCAATCTTCGAATCCCTAAGACATTTCTCCACAGGTTCCATGCACTTCCTGAACAAATCCATGTTCAACTCCTCAAACCTGGCTCTTGTAATAGTAGAATAGAAATCAATACCTTCATAAAGGGAATCAATCTCCACGGTTGTTTGCGCAGTGGAAGAAAGAGTCCTCTTTGCCCTCTCACACGCGGTCCTTAACCTCCTCAAAGCTCTAGCATTAGTACTAATATCCTTCTTATGCTTCCTCTTGAACTCTTGCACGAAATGATTAACAAGCCTGTTGTCAAAATCTTCACCTCCCAAATGGGTATCACCAGCAGTAGCCTTCACTTCAAAAATGCCTTCTTCAATAGTAAGAAGAGAAACATCAAAAGTACCACCACCAAGGTCGAAGATAAGCACGTTCTGTTCACCAGACCTGGATGCCTTCTTGTCCAAGCCATAAGCAATAGCCGCAGCTGTCGGCTCATTAATGATTCTCATAACATTAAGCCCAGCGATCGCGCCAGCGTCCTTCATAGCTTGCCTCTGAGAGTCATTGAAATAAGCAGGGACAGTTATAACAGCATTGCTTATAGCCTGACCCAAGTAAGCTTCTGCGATCTCTTTCATCTTGATCAACGCCATAGACGAAATCTCTTCGGCCGCGAACTGTTTCTCTTCGCCTTTGTAATTCACAACAATCATGGGTTTTTCTGCAGGACCAGGGACAACCTTAAAAGGCCAATGCTGCATGTTGCTCTGCACTGCAGGGTCAGAGAATCTTCTACCAATGAGTCGCTTGGCGTCGAAAACGGTGTTGTGAGGGTTCATGGCAACTTGGTTCTTGGCTGCATCGCCTATAAGACGCTCAGTGTCAGTGAAAGCAACATAAGAGGGTATGGTTCTGTTGCCTTGGTCACTGGCTATGATCTCAACACGGTCATTTTGCCACACGCCTACACAGCTGTAGGTGGTGCCAAGATCAATGCCAATGGCCTTGCCGTCTGTTGTCTTGGTAACCATTGATAATATTTGATTGGTGTAAATGGAATAAGCTGAGATATGTGAAGGAAGAGTTGATGATAAAAAGTGTATGTCGGAAAGAGAAAGAGAAAGGCGATACTCCCTCCGGTCCTATATATAAGTCACATTCTAGAAAGTTTTTTGTCCTAATTATAAGTCACTTTATATTTTCTATGCATCATTTATTGATTTTTCTCTTTTTTGCCCTTATTAAATGCTTTGACTGTCTATGTGTTTTTTGTTGTTCATTAATGAGTGCGAATTTTCCAAGAAAAGTTAAGGGGGTAAAATTGTAATGTTACAATATATTCTCATAAAATTCATAAAACCAACCACTTTCCTTGGCATATGTAATTCGGTTAAGTATGTCCTATACTAAGGACCGGAGGGAGTAATTGGTTGTTGTAACTTGTAACTTGTTTGTAGCTTTGTATGTTGTTCTGTGATGAAAGGGTTTGAAGGGGAGAGATATATATAAAGGGAGAAGAGAAGAGTGAAGAAATTTCGAGACATGAGTGAGCACACTCGGACACACGGTTATGAACCAGAAACAACATGAGAGTTTTGGGCAACAAAGCTCAATTTGATTTTTTTTTTTCAAACTTTCTTCGGAGAGAACAAAAACAAACCGAGTTTTTCTTTTTGAACCCCATTCATTGTTCACTGGCCCCCATTATGTTTTGATGGACAAATTTGCCCTTTATTCACCGCCTGAAACAAGGCGGAAAACACTTCCCGACTTAACCTAGGTGGGAACAAAATAGAACAATTTCGCCTTATGGTAGTCGAATTACTTCCGACTCTTTCAAAGCGGTAAGAATATTAAGTATTCCGCCTTTCCACAGGCGGATACTTTAATAAAATGTTATAATGGCAAAAATGCCCCTCCGTTCAATGACGTACAAAACAAAAGCAACAACAACATACTTTTCCTTCATTCATAAGTTACGGGTTCTCAGAGAAGAAAACAAGAAAGGAAAAAAAAAAGAAAAAAAATGCTTTGAGCTGAGGAGTGTTTGAAGAAGAAGAGGAAATAAAGTGAATCAACTTGAAGCAAATCATTGAAGCAACATTGAAAACCTCTTTGCACAAGAGTATATTTCACTTAAGGTATTTGAAAACTCTCTATTTTGGTTTGAATAATATTATTTGAAAGTGGTAATATTATAGTTATGTTTAGGTTATAGTTGCATTGAAGATATGTTTCTTTGTGTATTTTTTTGCCTTGTGAATGGTGGCTACATTAATGAAGCAGTAATAGCTACATTAATGGAGCACCGACAACCCATGGGCGGAACTCTTTCCGACAACCAAAAGTCGGATTACATTCCGACTTGTTATAGGCGGAAACAGAACAGAGTACATATCTGCATGCATTATCAATAATAATGTCAATTAACCTTGCATGCAGATACAATGGTGATAGATGTCAAAGATCCTCCTCATGAAAAGGTTCCGAAGACAGAGTTTCCTGATTTTAGCACATCGTTTTGCACGAAAGATATGTTTAAGAATCGTGATGAGCTTATTGATTGGGTTCGCGGAGTCGGATATAATCTAGGGTTTGTCTTGAAAGTATTGAAATCTGATTTAGGACTAGGCAAAAGTAGCGGCAAAGGATTGTATTTGCTTGTGAGCAAAGTGATGTTTACAAGCGTACCAAGGCAGTCCTTAAATATGAGACTAGGAGTAAGAAAATTAATTGCCCATTCAGATTGTATGCAAAGCGGAGTCGTTCTGATGATAGGTGGGATTTAAAGGTCAAATGTGGTTTCCATAACCATAAGGGATACGAGTCATTGGTTAGTCATCCATTCCCTGGAAGGCTAACTGCAGAACAACACGCTCTTGTTGTTGACTTGACGAAGAATGGTGTGAGACCGAAGAAGATAATGATTACCCTTCAAGAACGATACCCTGGGAATGTGATGACGATGAAGCAAATATACAATGTTCGTGGCCGATACAAAAAAGAGGTGAGACACCCGCGTACACAGATGCAACATCTGTTGCTATGTTTGGCAAGGGAAGGATACCAGTATTCTTAGAGGACTTTGCCATATTCTGATGTGGTTAAGGATATCTTTTGGGCTCATCCTGACAGCATTGCTCTACTCCGCAACTTCAGTCTTGTGCTAGTAATGGACAACACGTACAAGACAAACAGTTATAGAGTGCCGTTGCTTGAGATTGTGGGTCAGACATCAACGTGTAAAACATTCTCGGCTGCCTTTTCTTTCATGTCATCCGAGAATTATGACAGCTTCGTGTGGGCATTGAAGCAGTTTAGGGCATTGTTTTCTGACCCTCGGCAATTTCCCATGCTTATTGTGACTGACTTTGATGGAGCTCTCGTGAGAGCTATTGGTGATGTGTTTCCTACATCGACACATCATCTCTGTCAGTTTTATGTGAAATGCAATGTCAAGGGAAAGTTTAAAATCTATTTCCAGGACACTGCAAAAACTGGCAAAGTGATGAAAGCATGGATGGATGTCGTCCACTACAAGAGCATAGATGAGTATGAAGCATATCTCAATGCATTTAACAATGTATGCAAGGAAGTCGGTGTTGGAAACCAACAAGCGGGCTAAGCAAATACTAGAGGGGGGTGAATAGTATTTTGAAGCACTAATACCAAATATTTCGATTGATAATTGAAGAATGGCGCTTAGACTGAATTTTCTGGAATCAGAAACAAAAGACTCGAGTCTTTTGTGAAATACTCGAGTTTTTCAGGATGAACAACTTGAGTCTTTTCTGAAATACTCGAGTTTTTACTATCAGATAGCAGAAAAACCAGAAACGAAAATTCAGCAATTTAACTCAAATCAATTCAATAATAAACAGGAACTTATCCAACAGAATAGCAAGTAATCTAAATAACTTTTAACACAAAGATTCCTTGAACTTGCTACCTAATTGTATAAATCCTAATTGATTGAAATGACTTAAGTCTATTGAGCTAGAAAGTAGATTAAAAGCAATAAACTAACACTCAAGCAATTTTATCCTGGTTCACTCCAACAATGAGCTACATCCAGTCCTCCTAATCACTTAGGAGTTTCTACTAATAATCAAATTGTTAGAAATTACAAAGGATTGCTTGAGAATGGCCTCACTCAACCTAACCCTTTCAAGAGTGTACCAAACTCTTGATTTCTACCCCAATTTGATTCCGGTGATTGAAGAACTCTTCACAAAGCTTCCTTGAACTCCCTTCAAGAAACTCCACCGGGCTAGGAACCTCCTAGTCTTGTGCTTGAGAACCTCTCAAGACTTCCAACACCCTAAGCCACTTAGGGTTTTCTTGGGAACAATCCAAGACTTTGAATAATCAAGCTTTTTGTATGTGTATTACTAATCTCACAATGGATTAGCACAAATAAGCACAGCTCAATGTAAGAATTGAGGCCTAAAACTCAACTTGGAATAAAATGACAATATGAGTGAGAAGTTGAGCTTTTTGGGAATTAACACTTGAGAAAAGGAAATTATGAAAGCTTGTGATCAATAATGTGTTGTTGTCTTGTTTTTTCTTGCACAAATTCAAAGAGCAATTTTACAATAAGGTTCTGAATTCTCTCTTGGGGTTGGATGAGACTCAAATGCCCTCAATTGAGTTTTTGAGTTTCTCCAACGTTCATTTTTGCTGACTGGACAAAAATACTCGAGTCTTTTGGTAAAAACTCGAGTCTTTTTGGTCGGTCACGAGTGAATTGGTGCACGAACAAGACTAACGGTCATAATTGCTGACCTGGCACAAATACTCGAGTTTTTCTACAAATACTCGAGTGTATACTCGAGTCTTTTTCAAAATACTCGAGTATTTTGATCAGATATGGGAAAAATTATTTTTCAATTTTATTTTTCCTCTCAAGTATTAATTTTTGGTCAATCTCAACTTAATAAACATATAAAAATTTATTCCTAGAAGAGACTAACTATTTCTACCCACTCTCAACCACTCTCAACATAAATTAGAAATTTACAATTAATATTTGATTGAAAATGATCGGGCACTTGTCTTCTTTTCTTGACTTCTTGTTGATGTTGATGTTGCAATATCTTCAAGGCATGATTTGTTAATTATTTTGTCATCATCAAAACATAATCCACATAATTAGGAGCATTGAATTCACAATCTCCCCCTTTTTGGTGATGACAAAATAATTAACACTTGATCCATTTGTTAAGCTTGATCCACTTGGAGATGCAACTCCCCCTCACTATATGATACTTTTCACCTATCTAAAAATTCAGCTTGAGCAAGATGTTATGACAATTTAATTTTAGCACCAAGCCTATGGTATTAGAGAATTTAACAATTATCAGAGTATATACCATAATTAGAGATTTTAGGTGCAACAATATCAAGACAAGACAAGTGTAATATCTCTCCCCCTTTTTGTCATACGCCAAAAAGATGTAACAATTTAGAAAAAGATCAAGGGAGGAGAGGTGCATAATCGGAAAACCCCATAACCAACTATGCAAATAAAACGGAGATATAATAACGATAAAGAGCTCCCCTGAAGCTTTGCACAAACATCATAATGAAGACCAAATTCATTAACATAAAAACATCATAAAAGGTCCAAATCAAAGGTGCAATAAGAAACCCAAAGTCTCAAAACACCAAGTTCTCAAAATACAGAAAATGTAACAAAGACCAATATGATAAAAACAGAATGAAAACTAAGATAAAATCCAAAGGTCAACATCATCAAAACATCGAAGGAGCTGGAGCATCTGGAGGAGGATAAAACCGAGAGAAGAGTTTAGAGGAGAAAAACAAGTAAGATTTGACAAAACTTTGAGGAAAATCTGAGTTTTGAGGAGAGAGATATGAGAAAACCGAGAGAGAAGAGGGTCGCAAAAAAAACTTGAGTCTGAGAGTATATATAAACAGTTCAAAATACTCGAATATATTCATAAATAGTAGAGTTGTTCTTTAGGATATACTCGAGTTTTTTTGAAAATATATTCGAGTCGGTCGTGACTCAGCCTAGATTTCCCCAGAAAAGTCGAGTAAAAATTGAAAAACTCGAGTTTGGTCCGAAAGTTCAAATTTCAGGAAAACTCAAAATACTCGAGTTTTTCGAAAATACTCGAGTTTGGTCTGAAAGTTCAAAAATTGGGGGTTTCGAAAGACTCGAGTGTTTTGAAAAACACTCGAGTATTTTAATAAAGACTCGAGTGTTTTTAGAAACACTCGAGTATTTTTATCAGACTCTGATTAAAAACTTTTTCAATTTAAAACTGATTTAATTTTGAATTAAAATACTCGAGTGTTTTTGGAAAAACTCGAGTATTTTGACAGAACAGAAAGTAAAAACTCAGTTTTAAAAGACCAAACACAAATCAAACACAAATGCTTCACTACCAACTTGGAATACAGTACAGAATCACACACAATTAACATATACAATTTCAAATATCATCAAGGACAATTTAACTAAGAATCAATAACACATTAGAGTAAGACTAATATGGTGATTTTCCAAAAATGACACACAATGCAATTAGCCTATATTAGCTTCATCTAAAATACCAAGTTCTCTCCTAATATGATAAAAGGTGTCCCTTGGTAGAGGTTTTGTAAAAATGTCAGCTAATTGATTTGTGGTACTGACAAATTCAATTGTGCAATCACCCTTTTGTACATGATCTCTTAAAAAATGATGTCTTATTTCAATGTGTTTAGTTCTTGAGTGATACACCGGATTCTTAGTCAAATTGATTGCACTCGTGTTATCGCATCTAATCGGAATATTTTCAAGTTTCAAACCAAAATCCGATAATTGTTGTTTCATCCATAACAGTTGAGCACAACAACTACCGGCTGCGATATATTCCGCTTCGGCGGTAGAAAGAGCGACACAAGCTTGCTTTTTAGAAAACCATGACACCAATGAACTTCCCAAGAAATGGCAAGTACCACTGGTGCTTTTGCGATCAAGCTTGCATCCGGCGAAGTCGGAATCCGAGTAACCAACTAGACTAAGATTGGCATCAGCAGGATACCATAAACCAGTGTTAATTGTTCCTTTTAGATACTTAAATATATGTTTAACTGCGGATAGGTGAGATTCTTTAGGATTAGCTTGAAATCTAGCACACATGCATACACTAAACATAATATCCGGTCTAGATGCAGTGAGATATAGGAGACTACCTATCATACCCCTATACTTACTAACATCAACCGGTGTACCTTGTTCATCCTTGTCTAGGTAGCATGATGTGCTCATTGGAGTGTAGGCTTCCTTGCACTTGTCCAATCCGAATTTTTCAAGGAGCTCTTTGCAATATTTCCCTTGATGCACAAATATCCCCTCCTTGACTTGCTTTATTTGTAAGCCTAGGAAGAACTTGAGTTCTCCCATCATTGACATTTCAAATTCCTTTTTCATCAAATTTGAAAACTTTCTACAAAAAGACACGTTAGTAGCACCGAAAATGATATCATCAACATAGATTTGTACTAACAAAATGTCATCCTTGGTTTTATAAATAAATAGTGTATTATCAACCTTCCCTCTTTGAAACTTGTTTTCTAATAGAAAGGAACTCAATCGATCATACCAAGCTCTAGGAGCTTGTTTCAATCCATAGAGTGCCTTTTTCAATTTATAAACATGGTTTGGAAATTCACTATTTTCAAAACCGGGGGGTTGTTTGACATACACTTCTTCATTTATAAACCCATTCAAGAAAGCACTTTTAACATCCATTTGATATAAAGTGAATTTCATGATTGAAGCATAAGCAAGTAAAATTCGGATTGCTTCAAGACGTGCAACCGGAGCAAAAGTCTCATCATAATCGATACCTTCCTCTTGGTTGTACCCTTGAGCTACTAGTCTAGCTTTGTTTCTTATAATCAACCCGGATTCATCAAGTTTGTTTCTATAAATCCATTTAGTACCAATTATGGTATGATCATCGGGTTTAGGGACTAGATCCCAAACTTCATTTCTTTCAAATTGGTTTAATTCTTCTTGCATAGCAAGAACCCAATGATCATCCTCAATGGCCTTTTTAATTGAATCGGGTTCAATTTGAGAAACAAATGAGACATAGTGGCAAATGTTTTGAATAACCTACGAGTAAGTACTCCCTTTGACATATCTCCTATGACTTTGTCTATAGGATGAGCCTTGACCGATTTCCAAGTTGGAGGAAGTTCTTCCCTTACCTCTCCTTCATCAACTTTTGATTTCTCTCTCTCTTTTTCTTCTTTTGAAAAGTCAATGCCATCTTCACTAGCATCACATAAAACACTATCTTCTTTTGAAGACTCATTAAAAACCACATGAATTGATTCCTCAATAGTTAAAGTTCTTTTATTGAAAATTCTATAAGCTTTACTATGAGAAGAATAGCCTAAAAATATGCCTTCATCGGATTTGGAATCAAACTTGCCAAGGTGTTCTTTTCCATTATTTAAAACAAAAACTTGGCATCTGAAGACATGAAAATGAGATATATTTGGCTTTCTTCCCTTGTAAAGTTCATAGGGGGTTTTATCCAAAGAGGGCCTTATCAAAATACGATTTAAAACATAACAAGCCGTATTGACGGCATCGGCCCAAAAATATTGAGGTACTTGAGAATCATTTAACATGGTTCTAGCAAGTTCCTCTAGCACCCTATTTTTCCGCTCTACCACTCCGTTTTGTTCCGGAGTTCTTGGTGCGGAGAATTGATGCTCAATACCATTTTTAGCACAAAATCTATCAAATTTGTGGTTTTCGAATTCACCACCATGATCGGTACGAATAATAATTATTTTTTGATTCACTTGGTTTTGCAAAAGTTTGACATGATGTTTAAAAGATTTGTAGGTCTCACTCTTAGTAGTTAAAAATAAAGTCCAAGTAAACCTAGAGAAGTCATCAACAATCACCAATGCATAATAGTTGCCACCAAAGCTTTTTACTTGTGATGGTCCAAACAAGTCCATATGAAGCATTTCTAATGGCCTTGATGTGGACATCACCATTTTTGATCCAAAGGTGTTTTTAGTTTGTTTACATTTCTTGCAAGGGGAACAAACACCTTCAATAGAAAAATTTAGCTTTGGTAAACCAACTACTAGATCTTTAGATTGAATTTTCTTCAATTGGTTTACGTTTATATGAGCGGTCCTACGATGCCATAACCAAGTGTCATTTTCTTTGCTCACTAAACAAGTAGAGACCAAAGAAGTGACTTTGTTCAAATCAACTAAGTAAGTATTATTTGACCTTCTACCAACAAATGTGATTGATTCATCTTTGTCACTTTTAATGAGGCAATGGGTAGAGGTAAAAACTACATGATTACCAACATCACATAATTGGCTTATGCTCAAGAGATTATGTTCTAATCCTTGAACATAGAGCACATTATCCATAATCAAGTTTGAAGAGTTTCCGATTTTACCAATACCAAGGATTTTGCCTTTGTTGTTGTCCCCATAAGTGACATAACCCTTTTCCTTTGGAGTAAGCTCAATGAAGTGCCGCTTATCTCCCGTCATGTGCTTCGAACATCCACTATCAAGATACCACAATTGTTTTCCCGTTCGAAGGCACACCTACAATATGAAATCACTTGTTCACTTTGGGTACCCAAACAATGTTGGGTCCCTTAGGGTTAGTGTTAGGACTTTCTCCCTTCTTAATCCACATATAAGTGCCCTTTTTCATTTCAAACTTCTTAATGTGGCACTCAATGTTGATATGTCCAACTTTTCCACAATAAGTACAAGTTGGTCTCTTTGATGAATTTTTCTTAGAAAATGCTCCAACCACCTTGTACTTTTTGTCCTTTTTATGAACATATCCTATACCGGTTTTGTTGTGATTATGTCTTTGAGAGTTCAACAACCGGTTGAGGTTTCTATCACTATGTGAGATTGTGAGTTTGTTTTTCAACTCTTTCACTTCTTTTTAAAGATCATCACATCTCTCACATGAAGTGATAATTTCCTCATGATTTGCACAATCACTTTGATGACTAGAATTAATAAGTTCCAAGGATTCATTTTGAAGTTTCAACTCATTTATAGATTTTTGCAATTCATCAATTTCATGTTGAAACTCCAAAATTTTCTTTCCTTTTTCCTTATTAATTTTAGCAAGCCTTTTAAATTGAATTAACATTTCATTGTAAGCTTCTTGCAAATCATCATATGAAATGGAGTTTGAAGATGAACAAGAAGAGCTAGAGGTTACCTCATCATCACTTTCACTCATGCCATGATTAGCTCTTGATGAGGACTCATGATTGTTCTTGGCCATGAGACAAAGGTTTGCATTTTCATCACCGGAGCTACTTGAAGATGATTCATTGCTCTTCTCCGGTGCATCCCAAACAATGTATGCACGCTTCCCTTTGGTCTCTTGGGTCTTCTTGTCATTCTTCTTCAAGAATGTGGCACATTCCATTCTTATGTGACCAACCCCACCACATTCATGACACTTAACTCCATCGTTGGTACTCTTTTCTCTTTGTTTGGAGTCTTTGGTTCTCTTGAAATTGGATGAAGATCCACCTTTCTTCCCTTTGAAAAATTTGTTGAATCTTTTCACAAACATCCCAAATTCTTCTTGATTTGATTCACCATCGGAATCTCCACTTGTAGAGCATTCTTCAACTTCTTTTGTAGCTTTGGTTGAAGCTTTGAGTGCTATGCTCTTTTTCTTTTTGCCCGATTCCTCATGCATCCCAAGTCTTGTAAGTTCCATCTCATGCTCTTGGAGTTTGCCAAACAAAGTGGCTAAGTCCATGCTATTTATGTCTCTTGATTCCTTGATGGCGGTTACCTTGGGTTGCCAACCCCTATCAAGACATCTTAGAATTTTGTTAGTAGTTTCACCATTGCGAAATACTTTTCCCAAGGAAATCAAATGATTAACAATGTGAGAGAATCGCTTTTGCAAGTCACTAATGGATTCATTTGGCAACATGTGGAACAATTCATATTCGTGAGTTAGAGAATTCAATCTTGCATCTCTAACCTCACTTGTTCCCTCATGTGTGACTTGCAAAGTATCCCACATTTCTTTTGCCGATTTACATTGGGAAACTCTATAAAATTCATCATGGGATAGAGCCGAAAAGATGATGTTTTTAGCTTTTAAATCAAATGAGACTTTTCTGTTTTCATCATCATTCCAACTACTCCTTGGAATTTCAACAATTTCATCATTTATTTTCTTTTTGGGAATGAAAGGACCATTTTCAATTGCATCCCAAATATCCATATCAATTGCTTCAATAAAAACTTTCATGCGAGTTTTCCAATAAACATATCCTTCACCATTAAATAGTGGAGGACGGTTTATTGAAGCTCCTTCTCCACCAAAGTTATTGCTAGAGCCCATTAAGTTTCCAAAAGGATCTTTTTCGAAAAAGTTGTTACACTCGATCTTTCGACTGAGCTCTGATACCACTTGTTGGAAACCAACAAGCGGGATAAGCAAATACTAGAGGGGGGGTGAATAGTATTTTGAAGCACTAATACCAAATATTTCGATTGATAATTGAAGAATGGAGCTTAGACTGAATTTTCTGGAATCAGAAACAAAAGACTCGAGTCTTTTGTGAAATACTCGAGTTTTTCAGGATGAACAACTTGAGTCTTTTCTGAAATACTCGAGTTTTTACTATCAGATAGCAGAAAAACCAGAAACGAAAATTCAGCAATTTAACTCAAATCAATTCAATAATAAACAGGAACTTATCCAACAGAATAGCAAGTAATCTAAATAACTTTTAACACAAAGATTCCTTGAACTTGCTACCTAATTGTATAAATCCTAATTGATTGAAATGACTTAAGTCTATTGAGCTAGAAAGTAGATTAAAAGCAATAAACCAACACTCAAGCAATTTTATCCTGGTTCACTCCAACAATGAGCTACATCCAGTCCTCCTAATCACTTAGGAGTTTCTACTAATAATCAAATTGTTAGAAATTACAAAGGATTGCTTGAGAATGGCCTCACTCAACCTAACCCTTTCAAGAGTGTACCAAACTCTTGATTTCTACCCCAATTTGATTCCGGTGATTGAAGAACTCTTCACAAAGCTTCCTTGAACTCCCTTCAAGAAACTCCACCGGGCTAGGAACCTCCTAGTCTTGTGCTTGAGAACCTCTCAAGACTTCCAACACCCTAAGCCACTTAGGGTTTGCTTGGGAACAATCCAAGACTTTGAATAATCAAGCTTTTTGTATGTGTATTACTAATCTCACAATGGATTAGCACAAATAAGCACAGCTCAATGTAAGAATTGAGGCCTAAAACTCAACTTGGAATAAAATGACAATATGAGTGAGAAGTTGAGCTTTTTGGGAATTAACACTTGAGAAAAGGAAATTATGAAAGCTTGTGATCAATAATGTGTTGTTGTCTTGTTTTTTCTTGCACAAATTCAAAGAGCAATTTTACAATAAGGTTCTGAATTCTCTCTTGGGGTTGGATGAGACTCAAATGCCCTCAATTGAGTTTTTGAGTCTCTCCAACGTTCATTTTTGCTGACTGGACAAAAATACTCGAGTCTTTTGGTAAAAACTCGAGTCTTTTTGGTCGGTCACGAGTGAATTGGTGCACGAACAAGACTAACGGTCATAATTGCTGACCTGGCACAAATACTCGAGTTTTTCTACAAATACTCGAGTGTATACTCGAGTCTTTTTCAAAATACTCGAGTATTTTGATCAGATATGGGAAAAATTATTTTTCAATTTTATTTTTCCTCTCAAGTATTAATTTTTGGTCAATCTCAACTTAATAAACATATAAAAATTTATTCCTAGAAGAGACTAACTATTTCTACCCACTCTCAACCACTCTCAACATAAATTAGAAATTTACAATTAATATTTGATTGAGAATGATTGGGCACTTGTCTTCTTTTCTTGACTTCTTGTTGATGTTGATGTTGCAATATCTTCAAGGCATGATTTGTTAATTATTTTGTCATCATCAAAACATAATCCACATAATTAGGAGCATTGAATTCACAGTCGGGGCCCGGGTGTGGTGCATTGCTTGATTATGTTGAGAGGACATACCTCAATTACAACAAGGAAAAATTTGTGGATGCCTGGGTAAACCAGCATATCACCTTGGCAACACAACGACGAACAGGTATAATTACATATACTAATTTATGTGACTTTAATAGACATGCTTGCTTTAATTCAGACCTCTCTTATGTATTATTGTGTTGTAAAACAGGGTTGAGAGTGCGCATTCTACATTCAAGAGGATGTTGGCTTATAGCTTTGGAGATTTAGCTACATGTTTTGATGCCATGCATAGTATGCTGATATGCCAGCATCGTGACATTGTGGACTCGTTTCAGAAGAGCATTACAAGGGTTGATCATGTGATGAACATACCTTTCTACTCGGAGTTGCTCTATGCGGTGTCTCGAGAAGCTTTGATTTTGATTCATAAAGAGGTGCAAAGTATTGGTGGTGATGGTTGTGACTACCGAATCAAAACCCTCCTGCTGGGCTTGACCCTCCTTCTCATACGATGCCGAATCATCATCGGATGATGATGATGATGACTCCGTTGATAAATCAAACGAAGGATCAGATGATGATGGTGCCACAGCAACTGGCTCAACAACTATTTCTTCCGATGAGTCGTCAGAAGATGAATCAGATGAATCCTCGTTTGCTGATGGCAGTGCTGGCTGTGGTGTAGGTAGCACTACAGAGGGTGGTGGTGGTGTTGGTGGTGTAGGCTCGTCAACTGAGGGGAGTGGTGGTGGTGGTGTAGGCTCGTCAACTGAGGGTGGTGGTGGTGGTGCAGGCTCATCTGCTGAGGGTGGTAGCGACTGTGGCCGTGGTGTAGGCTCCTCTACTGAGGGTAGTGACGACGACGGTGGCTGTGGTGCGGACTGATCTGCTGATTGTGGTGGTGGCGGTGCGGTTTGGTCTACTGCTGCTGCTGCTAGTGGTGGCTACGGTGCAGAGTGGTAATCAGATGGTGGTGGTGGTGGTGGTGGTGGTGTAGGATCGTTTGCTGATGGTGGAGGTGCACACCCATGTACTGGTGGCGGTGGCGGTGGCGGCGCTGTGTGGATCTATTGGTGCCTGGGACGACGACGCCTCAAGCTCCCTTGCCTTACGCTTCCTACCCAACGCGCTCGGTGCCTCTCTCCCTGCGCGAGTAGCACCGGGTGGCAGCATCACACGGTTATCAGGATGAACTGTCTGCGGCGGTGCACTCCTAATGGTGTTCTTGAACCTCACCATACCTGAAAAACAATTAAATCAATACATTAATACTAATCTAATAACTAATCACCAAAATAAAAAAAAACAAAATAATATACTAATTAAATCAATTCATTTATACTAATCTATATACCAGTAATATTAGCAATTAAATTTATTCATTAATACTAATCTAATAACTAATCACCAAAATAAAAAAAAATAATATACTAATTAAATCAATTCATTTATACTAATCTATATAACATAATAATATTAGCAATTAAATTGATTCATTAATACTAATCTAATAACTAATCACGAAAAAAAAATCAACATAATAATATACTAATTAAATCAATTCATTTATACTAATCTATATACTATTATTCTAATCAAATCAATACAATACTAAGATAATAACTAATCACCATAAAAAAACAAAATAATATACTAATTAACTCAATTCATTTATTAGTATCTATATACCACTAATATTAGCCATTATACTAATTACATCTAATAACTAATAAAAAAACAAAATACTAATCTAATAATAACTAATGCAATAATAATAATAATAACATTCACATTCACAATACAAATCATATAAATGATAAAAAGTAAATATTAGTAAAATTAGGTATTTAATAACCCAATTACTATAAACCAAAATCTATAAAAATTAGAATATTAATTATTTACAAGAAAATAATAGTAATACTAATAATAATAAACAAAATATTATTAACTTCTGCCTATATCCAATCGGCAGAACTCCCGCCCACACTTAGGCGGGACATCTACCACCTGTAGATAAGCGGGACTATTACCGCCAACCATAAATCGGAGGGTTTTCGACTTCAACAAATCAGTACGTAGCAGAAAGCACCAACAACAAACACAAACCCTATACCAACTATAACATGCAAACCCATAACTCAACAATCATCAAACACAACAATATCAAACCCATAACTCAACAATCTCTCATAAGCAACATTATCAAACACAACGAAGCATGGGAGAGAATGAAAACACAAAAAACTTACTTGAGAAACGAAGTGAGAAATCGAGATTGGCAGTCTTCACAGAGTGAGAAATCAAGTGATAAACAAGGAGGGATAATGGGAGAACGAGATTGACAGGGAGTGAGTTGAAGGAGGAGAATGAGATATGGTGAGAGAGGGGGTTACGAAGACGAAAGGAAGAAAGAATGAGAGGTAGAATGGGAACGGGAACGAGTTGGGTTTTGAATGGGGGGTAACCATTCATGGAGGGGCAATTTAGGTATTTCATAATTTCTTGACTTATTCCACTTCTAACAAAGCGAAAATAAAAAATACACTCCCGACTTTAACAAAGCGGAATGATTCCGCCTTTAGACAGTCGGTTTCATTATTCTATTTGTTACCGCCTACTTAGTGGCGGAAGGAAGTCCCGCCTTGTCTCAGTCGTTACATTAAGGTCAATTCGGTCACCACAATATCCAATGGGGGCCAGTGAGCAACGAATGAGGTTCAAAAAGAAAAACTCAAACAAACCTGCTTACTTTAAAAAAAAAAGTTTATTATATAAGCATTCAAAAATGGATTTTTTTTTTCAAGTCGATGCATTAAAAAATCAAAATTTATATATTTAGTTTTTTGAAAAAAATTTATTCATTTTGGATTTTTTGTCCTTGATTAAGAAATTCAAAAAAAAAAAAAAAGTCTCTTGAACGTTTATAAAGAGTTGAACTTAATATTTAAAACGTAAAAAGAAAACTTTTTTGTTTTTACAATATCTCATTTTATTTTTCAATACTTTTTAATTTATTCTTTCCACAAGTATTCTTATTTACTTAATACTTTATGAAATTTCAATAGTAATTATAGAGATAATTTTAAAAAAATTATATCATATTTATATTTCCAATGTTACTTAAATAATCCTAGCTATATCTATTGTCCCCTGATATAAGATTTTTTTGCAAACTTTTTTCTTTCTATTTATACGATTATTTTTCTTTTTCCAATAATGTTTAATTACTTTCTTCTCATAAACATCCTTATTTATTGCATATTTTTTAAAATTTCAGAAAAAATATATGGATAATTCTGAAAATATATATCAAATATTACATTTTCAATATATTGATAATATTAAATAACTTTTTTAATAGACATAAAATCTTTTAAAATAGTCGTTTGTATTATAGAAAGAATGGATTATTAACCCAAGTCGATTGCCTAGCGGAAACTGGCTGGGCACTTAGGGACTTTAGGGTCAAAGGCTCGAGTCCTAATGAGACAACAATTTCTGAGGAGGATTCATACCATTGAGTCAAAGACTCGCACAATTCGCGGATCCGTGGTGGATTAGCTGAGTCACAAAAATGTAACGCCCAGACTCCACCTGCTCTTGACAAAAAGAAAAAAGAATGGAGTATTTTTATTTTAGACGTGAAAAACACCATAAACGACTTGTAATAAAGGATCGTGATAGTAGATAAGTGGGTGTAGTCCACATGGTCATGTACCAAGTCTTAAGACTTGGGAGTTGGAAATTCCGGGTTCGATCCTGGGCGCCACAATTTGGTGGACGATTTAATCCCCTTCCTCTAGCCCGTAAAAAAAATAAAAAATACTTTGCCTATAATTAAAAAAAAAATCGTGAAAGTATCTAAAATAAAATGTTCAAAAAGCGGTAAAAAACTTTTTCAAGATTTAATAACATTTTCGGTTTTTCAACATAACAATATTCTTTTTAACTTTTTTTATGCCAAACACTTTATTTATTTATTTATATATATATATATATATATATACACATTAATATTTTTCTTTATTTATTGCTTCAATTGGTATCAGAACAACAAAGAATATGTCCGATGTTTATTACTATAGTTTTCTCTTTTTTAATTTGTTTGTTGCCATATGTTAAAGGATGAAAAGAAAATTATGAAGATTTTCAAATTTTAACGCATCTTGCACCATCTTGCACCAGCAGGTAGATAGTGCAAGTTGACTAGCATATGATTTGACGAATTTTTTTTTATATATTTATATATAAATTTATAAGAACTCATATTGTGCTTAGTTATTTTATTAAAAGTATTAATTAAAAAAAAATTCCACATGCTTTAATCAATTAAAAATAAAAATTAATCTAATTAATTACTACTCATGCTTTTTTATTCTGCCAAAATCTAAATTATAATTATTATATTATACAATTATAATTATAATTTATTATTATTATTACGCTTAAATATTCTTTTTGTCCTTTATCTTAATTTTAGGTTTCAAATTGGTCCTATATCTTTAAAAAAGAGTCAATTTAGTCCTCTATGTTTCTAACGTTTGTCAATTTCATCATTTCGTCATGACAATGTTAAAATTTCACTGGAATATATTGATTTGGCCTAAGATTTCTATTCTAATCATCAAAATCTACATTTTATTGCCATAATTTGGAATTATTAAAACAAAAAAGGCAAAGATGTGAGTGAAATTTCACTTTAAAAAAGTGGAACGACATTGAAATTTTATCAATCAAAATGTCAAACACGATGAAAAATGAAATGCAGATTCTAGTGTGTGGAAGAGAAAACCCATGGCAAAATCAATATATTTCGCTGAAAATTTAAAATCGTCATGATTGAAGGATGAAATTGAAAAATGTCAGAAATATGAAGGACGAAATTGACTATTTTTAAAGATAAAGGACCAAATTGAAACCTAAAAATAAAATAAAGGACCTAAAAAGTATTTAAGTCTAATATATTATCATAAAGGAATAGATAAATCGTTGATTTTAAATTCTTATCTTTATTTTAAAAAAATAAAATAATTCTAATTTACCTAGACAAAACGAATTTGACAACCGGGACCATAGTTGTTCAACTTGTATACTTGCACTATTAAGAGTATTTCATCAATTGTGTACAACTTTATTCTATTTTCAAAGGTATCCCTAAGTTGTTAGGGAGAGGCATTCCTAGTGAAAGAAGGTCTGACACATTCGTTTTAATAAGGTGAGACATCCTATTGTGAGTATTCGAGGTCCCTTATGAAAGGCCGAATCCTAATACTTTGTCTGGTGCTCTGGATCGGAATTGTATTGGGGTTTGGAACTTCAATTAATTAATACAACAAATATGAAGCACAATGCCTAGGGTCTGGATGTAAGCCTCACCGGAGGTCGAACTAGGATAGAAATCCGGTTTGTATTTTCTTTATCCCTTATTTCTATTTTTTTTTGCGATTATCGTTATAGTTTTCACAATGCTACTGTTCATCTTTATTCGTTTAATTGCTCATTAAAATTTACAAACTTACTCGTTAATTTGCTTTCACGCGTAATTGTTTTCATAATCATATGCTTTTCGTTGCATATATTATTAGAAATATTAGAAAACAATTTATTTTAATAATTTACCATAGTTTATATAAATACCCAATTCATTGACCCCTTGGGTGATGGATTCCAATCCCAACATCTCCTATTTTCGTGCTAGGTAGTAATCGAACTATATAGTGGGTAGGTTGGGCAACCACGGTTTGTAGTGTTAGTGAGGGATGGCCTTTCGCCTTTGTGATATTACTAGTATTTCCTTACCCGTGCAATGCACGAATCTATATTTTTATAATATGTCTGTGTGCTTGCCAACCATTGTTGATATGACACTATCACAATTATTTACATCAACAAATAGTATGACACATTTATCAAGCGAAAGTTAAACACCTGAATTAAATAAAAAATTTGAAACATGAAAATCAAAACAAAAGAAAATATTATAAGAACAAAAACCAAAACTTAATAAATTTTCAGAAACCAAACACATATTTAAGCTTTTTTTTAAAAAAAAAAAAATATTAACACAAAATCATAATCATAAATTTGAATCACTCTAATAATTTCTATGTTATAAGCGAATATGTTTTTTTTTAATACTTGAACAAATATGTAAAATCTCAACATGCACTAATTATTCTGGTAAAAACATGAGAGGAAAAAATTGAAGTGAAAATACTTTTAATTCAATTATAATTATATATAACCATCTACAACTTGCTTTAACATCAATTGGAGTACATAAGAATCCTTAAGATGTTGGATCAGAACTTCACAAAAAGAGAACTTGTTAAAGTGTATTTGGACTTTATAGGCATGTACAATGTCTCAATTCTCAAACGTTTCGAAATAATTTGAGCCCATGTTTGAATTAGAATAGTACACATAAGTAAAAAAGAAATAGGAAACTAATATATAGTGTCTCAATTCTCAACCATTTCAAAAGACTTGCTCGTTACAATGTTTCACATATTGTCTGTTAGCCTAATGACTTGTTTAGCACTAAGTATATCACCTACAGTAGATCTCATAAGCTTGCATAGCATCTGCAAGGTGAAAAAACTTCATAAAGCTTGAACCGAAAACCAAGTTAAAAATGCATCATCATCCATTCATAGCAATCCAAATTACATTATATCAGTTTAAATCTACGTCAAAATCACAAGCAAGACACAAGATCACCAACAATCAAAAGATTTAATCCTGTATTGCCCTAACCAAAAAACCAGCATGAACCCAAAAATTAAACATATAAGCACCACATTATTAACTACGTAGGCCTAACTTAAAATAACCACCTAGATGTACTACTTCATAGGGAAGGGCGTACAAGACATTCATTGAGTCAAAATAACATGTCTCATAGAGTCAAGCTTTCTGAAATTTGGGGAGCTTCAGTGTTGGAAGCATTGAGTCAATCCCTCTAAGGCACCTTGAATAAGTTCCAAATACCAATTAGAAGGGGTCTACTTCACCAGAAATGATGCATTAAGGGAGGATTCAACGGCCCGGCTACATATCAACTTTGCAACATATTCCTATATTCACGACAAGAAATATAAGTTCATATCAGTATGTAAAAGGTAAAAATGAAAATAAATAGTCAACAAACAAAGTAATAAAATTTAGATCAATGTCCCACAACGTGAAAAGTACCTGTTGACCAGCACTAATGAACATCAAAGTGATTACCTCAAATGATAAAATAGTTGATTTGCAAACTATATTGTAGCCAGGTTTTGTTTTTCTCTAAAGTAATCAAAACAAATTTTCGAGTGTTACTGATCAGAGCATAATATGCAAGCATATTCTAAATAATTACATATCGAATAAGTAATCACATTCTTACATGAAGGTGAGAACCACATCTAATAGTTCGCTGATGGTTTCCAACACACGCATAACGCATTTCGTTCAACAAACCATAACATATAATCAAAAATACTAATGGAAAGGGATAAGCAACAAACCATAACACAAGACTAAAGGTTTAGCTAAAAGATGGGAGAATAGAAAGTGAGAGAAAAACTACTTATGGTGCTTGAGCCTTGGCATATTATTCCAATTCCTCGATCTTTTCCATGTCATAAAACAAATTTAATATTGAATAAGTCTCTTTACCACATTAGAAATGAATGTTGCTGACCTGAGGTTTTATGAAGATATATTTCAGACCATTAACTATATCACGCTCATCAAGTAGCTTCAAGAGAAAAGCCATAATGAAGCAAAGAGAAAAATCTAGACTTACTAATGTGTAAAAAACATATGATGCCAAAATCCAAAAGAATGCAAACAAAAATAGTTTCATATTGAACTTGCCATAAAACATCCATGACAAACATGTCTGATCTGACATAAAGAGAATTTGGGATTTGTTGCTTAGATGTAGATTAAAAATGTCAAAAGAAACGCAGGTAGATTCTAAAAAAATTGTTCTTGCAACTGACTTGAAGCAGGATAATTATTAATAAAAGTTTCTATTAATAAATTAAAAAGGAGGAGGAAAAAACATCAATTACCATGATCCTATCACGCGGAAACAAACTATCAAGTCAATTTAAATTTAAAAAAAGGTAATCATTTACCCAACTATATATCGAAGAATAAGTTATACGGGGAGGTAGTGAACAA
This sequence comes from Crotalaria pallida, assembly GCA_037953625.1. NCBI lineage: Eukaryota > Viridiplantae > Streptophyta > Magnoliopsida > Fabales > Fabaceae > Crotalaria > Crotalaria pallida. Next base: position 36,715,916 of record CM075653.1, read on the forward strand.
AGAGAGAAGGGAGGCAAAGTACAACTTTAGGAGGGTATATGGTTTGCAACTGAAATGACGTTCAATGAGTTATATTTTCAAAAGAATTTACTATAAGCACCGTGAGAATAAGTTAACTCTTTTGTCCCACAATCTATAGGACCCATAAGTATTATCTTAAAATTTATATTAGCATAATGAGTATCTGTCCGAATTTATTACATTATAAATATTTAATTTTATCCTTAATAAAATTATGGGAATCAATATAAATCATTATTTTTTGCATATCTTCTAGAGGTGTTTTGCTTCTATAAATAACAAATTTACTGCACATACCTGCATCAGTAATATAACTTGGTTTTCCAAAAATAAATAGCAATTTCCAGACTTAATCAATACAAATTCTTGACTACCTTGAGAATTGCTAAAGGTTTGAAAATCTGATCTAAACAAATCCACCGTCCACAAGAATAGATTGAGTATTTAATTTACAAAATTTATTTACCTAAATATATTAATACCTTGGGCTTTGCAGCAAACTCCTGCAGCAGCAACGACGTCTTGCATAGTTTCAATTTCTGTCATTTTTTCTACATCTTCGTCCTTCATCACTTGGTACCACAAAAGAAAAAATAAAAAAAGATCAAAACATAATAACATTCACATGATTGTTGTCTATGCAGAAGGATTCAATAATACATTCACATGGTGTTAATAGGATTCAATAATATCATTCCAGTGTCCTTCCCTTCCTTTCATGTTCAGACAAATATGTAAAAATGAGGAAGTTAAAGATGGTATATCATAACCGCAATCATTATAACAATACCATTAAAAAAAATTCAGAGTTTAAGATTTATATCAATCAAGAAATCATTGTGCTATTCATGTTTGAGACCATAGTCCATACACAAAAAGCAATAATGACAAAATGGCCGCACTAGTGTTATAAGTGAAGTGAAGCACACCTTGTTGTCATGTGTTGTTGCTCTATAATTTCTTGTATTGAGAATCATAGAGAGATGGCTTGAATTTCTATATAGGCAACCTTCCTCCACCAAGGCTGTAAGATATACTAAAATTGGAAGCCAAAAATTAATCAAAATATAAAGAAATAACAAACATATAAATCAACGACAACTTGTTTGAATCCTTGGCAATTATGGTATAGTAGCACCATAAGCACAATTCTTTGCCACATATCGTGAGCAGGGAAGAAAAACTAAATCAAAACTCAAAAGATGCAACCTCATACCAAGTTACATGATTTCCAAGGCTGAGCACAAAATGTCAGTTAAAGAATGGAAATATTCTAAACATACCAAGTTAAAAGCCAACTTATGTAGAGGAGTCAAAAGGAATTACTGAATACCTTTTTCAAAGAGTAGTTTTTTACTTTTCATGATAAAAATAATTTGGCAATAATAAACATTAAATTATTCAATGAAATGCATAGGCAACTATATATAATAAACTTCTACCAAACCATAAAACCCAAAAATACCTTGTTTTTGTGTCAAACTTTGTTCTTGTAACTGTTGATATCAACCCTGTAATGTCCAAATAAACACAAAATTCCAGGCCCAATGAAAAAATAGGCAGAAAAACCACTAAAACAGCGAAAGCCATATCATATTACTTAATACAGCTACCAATCCATGTAACACTTTAGAATATTGCACAAAATTCCTACTAATTAACATAGAAAAGGTGTTTTATACAAGTGGTATTCCAATGCTATGGCTTTGTGTTAATCAAAATGTGTTAGTTAGTTCACATAAATGCAAGGAAGTCATCTTTGCAAAGTTGGGTTGCTAGCATCCTTTAACAACAACTATATCAATCATTTTCTTCTGCATAACATTCTAAAATAATTACGATCATTTTGAATATCCCAGACAGAAAAATCGGACATTGGTGAAAATAAAAATACTACCTTTGATAAAAGGTATCTTCCACTGTATGAGGCTGAAGAATACAGTCTCAAACATGATCAATGCATATCGAAAATCTTCAAGCTTTAAGTTTACAATTTTTTTAAAACCTTCCTACATACAAACAAAAAAGATTCTGCATGCTTGACCTTTGTCATCAAACACGATATAAAAGTTTAGCATTGATAGTTTCTAATAACAACAATCATCACTTATAAGTTTTATTGACTAAGCAAACCACAATCGACATGCTAACTCCCAAAAGGATAAAACCATAAAATCACAAATCCAAGTAAGTCATAACAATAGTTTACTTAGTTCAAGCATCTTATCAAACAGAATATGGGCAATAGTAGCAGAGCTTGGGTCGTCGGAACTCGTTACCGTGACTTCGGAGGTGGTGGTACAGTCATGATGGTGGTGAAGATGATGGGAGGGGAAAGACAAGGGAGAGAGAAAAAGAGTTGAAGAGAGGGCAATGATAGGCCACCAGAACCGTGGTTGAGGTCGTGACCTTGGATTCCAATAGCAGTGATCGTTGACGCGGCGGCACTACTGCTGGGAGAGAGAAGCAAGGATGCCAACAGGAGAGAGAGTGAGAGAGTTAAGTGAGGGTGAGGATGAGGCAATGCTTCTGGGAGAAGGAAAATGGTAAGATGGAGTGTGGTTGTCCAAAAATATGCATGTACCAATCACCAATATCAATTAGGTCTCCCAAACATAACTATTTACAGCTTTGCCATTGTGAGAAGAAGGCACTTAAATGCTCGACACCTGTCCTGCATAGTAGAGTGAACAGTGGGTTTAGAAACTTTGGATTTGTAAGTTGTTTTAATTTTGAATTTGCATAAAGTATTCGTATGAATGAAGCTGCTATTGCAATGAGATTTGATAAGTCACCTAGTTTACATGTTGTATCATTATTCCTATTAAGCTTGGTCCTTAACTTAGGTTGATATGCATGGTGCATATGTTTATAATATACAATTTCAACCCACTCAGCAAGCACAAGAGAGACTTCAAATCCTGTCTCTCTAGCACAATTTGCATAAAAGTTCAGGGATGTCTTGCATTTGCGTATTGAAAATTTGTTTTCCTTTTGATGACAGTGACAATTTTTAGATATTTCATCATCTTCAACAAAGAAACTTGTTGTATCACAAATCAGAGAAACACCATCACACTCCTTAATTGGATTGAATTGATTAGCATGTCAACTCTAACCTAAAATTCCTTTTTCGTACCATAGTACTATTACTAAAAAATAGTTGATATAGATCTAGAAGAAAACTTAAACATTATTTTGAATTCAAAATAGGCATAATTTGGAACGAAAGACCAGGGATTATTGCATTTGCATATTATTATCATTTATCATTGTTTCAGACTTCACTCCACCTTCAAAGGATAATTTTACATAATGAATTGCCAACTCAAAATGCAACAAGTATATAAAATTTAAATAAGAAATGTTGCATGCATGTGCTACATATATACAAACAATTCTTCTGTATAGTAAGTACTTCATCGACTCTCTCCTCTTCACACCATGGCATTCTGTGGTACCTCTAATTTCCCGCCCATACAGAATGAAGGAACTACACTTTTCAGTTTCAATGTAATTACCCTGCAATCTCTCTTCAAGCTCACTTTTGAAGAAGAAACAACTTATCTTCATGAGCTCAGCATACTCGCCACATCGTTTGTCGGTATCCCTGTCCAAGGGTGGATGATTTTGGGGCTGCAAGAAAACAAATGGGCTATTTGCTGTAGTTGTAGGCCGATGAGCACAATGGTGAATTTTTCTTTCTTTCTTTTTTTTTTTAAAAAAAAAATCTTTGACCAGGTATCCATTTATGTAACTGGGTCACTAATCTTTTCGGATATTATGAGGTCCATTGAAAGTGACATTCTAAATAAAGCCTATTTTACATTCACAAAAGTTGAAATTGAATCCCTAACCATTTGTTTAAGTAATGACGGACCTCCTTACTATGTGTGATAACCCTCACAAGGAAGTGAAAGGCGAATAATCGTAGGATGAATTAATTATTTATGTAATGATTTTAACTAACACACTTAATTTTAACTAGTATTTAACCCGTTCTTCCGGTTAAATAATGCAACTAAATTACATATTATATAGAGTTAATAGTCATTTTGGTCCTCGAAAGATACAGTGGTCATCAATTTAGTCCCTACAAGATTTTTTATAGGCTAAATTACTCATTTGGTCCCTTACCTTATTTTTCAATTTCAAATTGGTCCCTTACCTTTTTTTTGTTTCATATTGGTCCCTCGTGTTTCTTTTCGCTGTCAATTTGGTCCCAGAATCACTGTTCATCCTACGTGTCAATATCATATTAGTCCACATGGAGAGAGAAAGTGACACGTGTTCATAACATATTGGTCCACATATGATAAATAGTGATTCAGGGACCAAATTGACAGTGAAAAGAAACATAAGGAACCAATATGGAAACAAAAAAAAACGTAAGGAATCAATTTGAAATTGAAAAATAAGGTAAGGGACCAAATGAGTAATTTAACCTTTTTTATATCAATTTAATCCCCCAAAAATCAACATGGCATTAAGTAGTATAAATTTTGGTCTCCAAAATATTCATATAGTCATTAAATAAGTCTCTAAAAGGATCAATGTGGTGTCATATTGATATTTCGGGGACCAAAGTGACTATTAACTCTATTACATATATATTGGCTTCAATAATGTTATTTGGACATCTACATCTAACATTCAAGTTCAACACCTACTATTCTGAGTAAAGAATAGTGGACCCTTCAATTTATCTTTCTTATTATTTTTCACATCTTTACGTAAAATAGTAGGTATTGATTGGACTTGGATGTTAGATGTAGATATTCAAATAACATTATTGATATTAGCTTAATTAAGTTTTAAGTATCTGAAAGTGGACTAACTTTTAATTTTACTTCCTTTTTTTTTATCAGTCTTGATTCTTAAAAATTCATTTTTTTTGTCTCTATCATTAGGGTGGTTCTTTAAAATGTTAACGTGCTTAACAAGGAGTTATGTCAGTCATGCCACGTGTAAAACAACTATTAAAAAATGTCATGTCGCATTAAAGTAATTAAAAAATACAAAATTAGGCCTAAAATGTCCTTAGTCATTGAAAGTTTAACATGTTTTTATTTTAATCCTTAAAAGTTTAGCTAGATTTAATTTTAGTTTCTAAAGACATAATAGTATCTCACATGATTGCCTAATATAATTTTTAGACATGTTTAATGCAATATTTTAATTTTTTTAAGAGTAAATAGTGTGGGCAATGACAGTGTAAAGTTTTTTTACATTGTCAGCATATCATCTACAGTCAATGGATTAACACTGGTTGACTTACAAGTAAAAGTAATGTACATGAATGGTGTATGATGTACTAATAAACTCATTTTTTAATTGGGCTTTTCTATTGTGTGCTCTAGGTAAGAATGGCAATAGGTATTGTGTGGGTAGACATGGCAATCAAATCCATACGAGCAGGCAAGGTTAGTTGTCAAACTCGCGAGTTTACCTAAACTCGTGGAGCCAAGGTAAACTCGACTTGTAAACTTTTATGAGTTTACTTATTTTAAAACTAACAGGTACATAACATTCATAACATCCATAAAAATGCACCTTATGAGGGTTAAGAGTGAGTAATGTAACAGCCCGATTTTCGTACTCAAACAATTAACTGAAAGTTGCCAAAAATGAGGCAAAATTTTTTTTTTTGTAACACATTGTTGAAAAGTCCTTGGTGTATTTTAAAGTTCTTTTATTGAAAATCAAGTTGTTACTAAAACAGTCCCTTTCATAAAACTTTTCTCTTCATAAAATAATTTAGTTTCAAGGACATTAATACTCATAATGGATTTCAAAAGTTTACATTGACCTCCCTTCCCAAGTAAAGCACTTTACAAAGCAGGATTTAAATTTACATAAGTGGCACATTGCTTGGTAATCCTTGACTCACAAACACAGTCCACAAACTTAACCTAAACACTCTACTTCCGCTTCCTTCTGGTGAAGACATCCGGATGGAACTCTCCTTTCTCTTTGCGCCCTTTCTTCACTCCCCGTAAAATGCAATCGTTTCTATCGCTGCTATGCGGTTGTCATTCAGCTCCATCTAGAGGGATGATCTCCAAGCGGTACTCCATCTGCCCGTTGAGACATCAGCAGCACCAATATGCCAACGAACAGGAGAGAGTAAGTGATCCAAACGACGCATCGTCGACGGTGTGGGATTATGATAGGCAAGATAGTGGGACCATACAACCATACAATACAACACACAAACACACAACAATCAAGTATTACATTATCATTATTATCTTGTATTATTATTATCATCATTGTCATCATCCATGTTCTCATTTTCATTCTCTTACCAGCTTACTTTAACTTCTTATGGATATCTTTTTCCTTTCCTCTCATTTCCTTTTTTACTACTATACTTCTCTTTCCTTCCAGTCTTACCAATTCACAATCCTTAATAATTGGGAAACTTTAAGATCTCATCAAAGCATTTATCTCGTTCTCGGCTATCACACACGTCTACATCTCCTCGGTCATCCACCCAACCTAATCGAAAGCTAACAGGAGTACATGACCTTTACCGTGCGGGCACGACAGCTGTCACACATCAAATGGTCCCAGACCAGGAGGACTCAGCCTCAAATCATAATCATATCAATTCATAGACATGGCACACTGTCTCACTACAATGGCAAACAAGATGCCCCACTCCAGTCCCTCTCACTGTTCTCGATTTGCAATCTAGGGGGCGACAGTATATTTCTAGTGGGCCCGCAGAACTTACCACGGCATTAGACCCAGTCCCCACCACGTTAGTGCGCCACATGTGGAGTTCGTTCTGCCTAGAAATATACTCTAGACTTCTTGACGTTTCACCGTCATCGTCCTCCCCTAATGCAATCTCCTCCTAAGTATCCGCAGATACTTATGGTATCTTCCTCTCCACTACTTCGCACTCTCATACCTCACCGCGTATGTCTTTTAAATCTTTTATCTTTTTAATTATCCTAAGGTCGGCCCATCCTTCGTGCAACCCTTCAATGAGTCCCGACCGCTAACTTTGCACAAACTTTCTCTCATCATTTCTCACATAGCACAGAGCTGGGATTACCTCAATTGATTCACATCTTTCTTTCTCAAATCTTCCTTTTTACCATCCTTCTCAAAATCTTTGATTTCACCACTTTCCAAGAACCTCATTTCTCAAACTTTCTTATCAACACTCTTTCCAAAAACCTTTTCAAAACTTTATTCTCACCAACATTCACAAAAGTATTATTTTCACAGACTTTTCTCAAAGAGATCATTTCGTAAAATTTTCTCAAAAATATAGTTCCAGAAATATCCTCTCATAAAGCCTTTTCAAAAAGAATAAAAAGAATCCTTTGAAAATATGATTTTCACAACTTCTTCAAAAATTCCATCTCCAAAAATCTTTTCACAAATTTGGTTTCATAAATCCTTTTTCCAAAAATATTTCTCTTCCCAAAAAAAATCTTTTCGAAAACTTCTTTTTCAAAATCCTTTTTCAAAAACTCTTTTTCAAAAACACATTTTTGCTGAGCGCTAGTGGAGGAGCAAGCTCAACTCAACACTAATTCCCAGTCTAAAACCAAAAACCAAGGAGCCTAGCTCCGCTCAATTCACATCTCATGTTCGAACAATCCATATCACTCTCCTCAGCTCTGGCTCGATTCTCAACATTATCCTCAACTTCTTTTCCCAATCAACTCTTATATTTTTCTATTCCACTCAATCTCTTGTCCTTTATCTTTATTCTTTTCTCATTATACCATTACTTTTAATCCCATTACTTTCAATTCCATTTTCTTATCCTTGACGTAACAGACGTCCATCAACATATTATTCATTCAATTTAACAGTAATAAGTATCATTAAGCATAATTAAATTAATAAAAATAAACATACTATCAATCACACAAACATCACACAACAACAGTGTGGTCATTGTCACCTTCGTATAAGTGGCCACACAATACAAACAATTGCCACTTATACTACTGTCTCCGAACCACTTAGTTCCGATCTTTGAGATGATACGGAACGTCCTAATAAATCACCTAGCTACCACGGTGTCTTAGGAAAGCTTCTCTCTCACCTGTGGTCCAGCTATTTATTGCGTACCGTCTCCTCGAATCCGTTTTGCTGCCGGCTGCCCCAATCCCTCATCTTTAAGATACCTCGTACTAAATAAAATACGCTCACGTTATTAACTTATATTATGAAAATCTTTTCATAACTTAGACACCTCTCATTTCCTCGTATTAAATAAAACACACTTATGTTGCTAACGTGTATTAAGAAAATCTTTTCTTAAATCAATTATCTCTTGAAAACTTTACTTTAAATCGCATGAGAACGTTTTTAAATGTAAGAAGCAGGTCCAAATAATTCCGGACAGCAAAGAATCATTTTATAAAAATCACTTTGATAAAACTCCGAAAACATCGTAAAAACACTCTTTGTTTTAAACGACTCTTTTATTCAAAATTAACACTTTAAAACTCAAGTCTTTATCGCAAAACAACTTTGGACAGCCATGAACATAATTTAAAATCTCAAATAAATCAAATCAGATTATGTTAAAATCAATTACATGCTCAAGTATTTTTCAACACCAATTAGCACACAACCACAATAGCTCTTAAATAAGTTAATTCATATAAATCATCCATATTTCAAATATCAATTAGCATGAAGAATAATCACATTAAATTTCCAAAGCATTCATAAATTCACATAATGCAAATCACATTTCATCTTCATATCTACCTTCTTTATAAAAAGAAAACCGAATTGAACATGTCAAGACAAACCAAGAATTACTTGTTCAAACACTTTAAATAAACTTGATTATCTTAAAACATCATCATGCAAGTCCCTTTTTAATTAATAAAATCACTTAGACATACACATATTAATAAACCGAATTGAGCCAAAGATGCAAACCAAACACATTTAATTTTCTTACTTTAAACAACTTAATTCCTTTCAAAAATCATTATGTGAAATTATTTTTATGCAACTAAACCTCCTAGGCTTGACTATACTATATGGCCGAATGAAATTAAAGAAACAAGTTAAAAAATTACAAATCCAAAACACATATATCAACTTAGTTTATTTCAAGCATTTTAAACCTTGTTTTCTTCTCTTTCATGAAACAAAATCGTTTACCCTTTCTTTCTCTTAGAACCGAATATAAGTATAAGTCTAAACAAGATTTATTCAATATTAAGGATATGAAACCATGAAGTCTTTCACTCCACTTTGTTTCAAAAACCGTGAGCCCTTCTTAAAAGAAATTAAGTAAACTTTAATTCATTTTCTCCACTTAAATTAGTTTATCAAATATAGTTTCCCTCATCTTTCTAATCAAAACTGAATTGGAATAAAGATAGTTATAATACGATTTCAAACAATTAATTTAACATAATTTTACAAGACACACTCATTACTTTTATGTCACTTCATTGAAAAAGAATCTAGCCTACTAAACCTAGCTAGGCCGGACCATCATCATAGCAAAAACATGGGTTTGATGCACTTTTCAAACATAAAAACCTTAAAATCACCAAATCATATCATGCATTTTTAGACACATAGTTTTGAAAAATACTACTTCCCTTTTCAAACACAAAACCGTGACATGCAACACAAGGATCAAGACTTTTTGGTTCAAAAAAATTATGTATGCATTTGAAGATCAACTTTTTCATAGATCAAAATGAGATTTAAAGCTTTTAAAGGTCAAAAACCCACAAATCAAAGTTTCAGCAAAACTAAACCAAAATTAAACATTTCGACAATTCCAATTAATTTTTTCTAAGCATGAGATTAACATGCAAGGACTTAAAATAAATTAAAAAGCATCAAGACCCATAGTTCTAGTCAAGGCCGAATTATTTGGCTCTTGATCTAGGGTTTTATAGGTTTATTTATTCTTAAAATTTAAAGATCAAGGCATAAACAAGACATGCAAAGGAAAATAAAAATCACAAGGCCATAAAATCAAACATGCAAGACTCAAGAACAAACCCTTTTAAAGATTAAGGCAAAGATCAACCATAGATCAACACATACAAGTGAAAATCAAGACAAATAAATAACTTTAAACACAACTTTTGTTAAAACCGTGACAAAGAAAACCGTAAGTTAAAGATCTAAACTTTTTAGCATCGATTTTCAAGATCAACACTTAGAAATGGCATGCATGTAGTTTAAACTTCAAGATCACTTCAAAATTAATCACATACTTTTAAATTTAAACCAAGTTTATCATAAAGTCCTTTACACACAAAATTATTACACTTAAAACTTCTCAAAATTCAAACAACTACCTTAGATCTAAACTTAACTTCAACTTCAAGATCTCTCTTTCTCTCCTCTTCTCCTAGGTTTTAGCTTTGGCCTCTTCTTCTTTTGGTTGAGGGGTGGTTTTCTTCTTAGTCTTTGAAAAAGGAAGTGATAGAGAAATGAAAATCAAAGGTGAAAGGTGGAGGAACTTGAATCTTCACTCTTCTTGCTCTTCCTCTCCCACGGCCCTCTCTCTTTCTCTCTTACTCTCTAAGAGCTTGTTGGACTCTTAAAGTAAAGTGTTTAGGGATGGAAATGAGAATGAAAGGAAATGAAAGAAAGGAAATGAAGTGCGTGAAAATGGGCTAAGGCCAAAAGCTTATATAGGCAATTCATGGAGTTCCCATCTTGCCCTTTTTCAATTCGGCCAAGGTGTGTTCAAGGGAGGGTAATTTTGGCTCTTCCAAATGTTGCATGGGTGGAGATTATCATCTCCAAGGGGACAATGGGGAGTGATTTAAGGGACTAGGTTTCTTTAGGTTTGGTTACTTTTGGGCTAATAGTTAGAATTTGGTCACTAACTTAGTTACTTATAGTTTCACCCTAGTCCATGGTTTTTTAACTTAAAAACAAAACTCTAGCCCTCCTTCATGCACACATACACGTAGCACACACACATCCACACACGTATCACACACATCATACTCATGCATGCATGCATATATCAATATATATTTTCCACTAATTAAATTCTCACCTTATCCTAAGCATTTAAAGCCGTACATACATACACACATATAGAAGGCACATTTTCTTCCTTATAAAATCATTCAAAAATAATAATTCCTTTAGAAATACTAAAATATCACACACACATTTATAGGGAATAAATCTCCTTTTCAGAATAAATTTCAAAACTCATAACTTTATCTAATGAAAATCATTTCTTTAAAATCATTTACCTCTTTAAAAACGTGATTTAGAAAATTCATTTAAGAAAATATTCTTTCGAAAGCACTTTTCTCAAAATAAATTTCTTTAGTATTTTAAATTAATACGAGGAATTTGCGGGATGTTACAGGTAACCGACGATTGAGCGTAATCGGTGATTGAGACTTGAATCTTTATAGACGAAGAGATGGTTGAGACTTGAGAGACGGAGGGAGACTCAGCAGAGAGAAAGATACGATTGAGGAAGACGAGGGATTCGTGTAAGGTGCGAAGGGATTTTGCGAAATTGAGCCAAAACTACGTCGTATTAGAGTTGTAATTCTATTTATGAGCTAATTGGACGAGTTTTTTCTATTTCTGGGCCAATTGGGATGACTCACGTGTTTATACGAGTTAACTCGCGAGTTTACCCGAGTTTACTCAGTTCCGAGTTTTGGACAGATTTAACTTGATTTTGTGGTCTAAACTCATAAACTCGTACGATTCTACGGGTTAACTTGCAAGTTTGACAACTATGCCAGCAGGTACCCTTCTAAACCGAACCCAATTTTTATGGAGAAAACTCGCGTTGATCGAGTTTGGAAAAACACAAACCTGAAACCCGCTTTAAAAAGACAAGGGTGTGTAAGAACTACAATCGGTGGGTGAAATAACTAGGAGACACTAGGAGAACACCTAGAAGGGGGGGTTGAATAGGTGTAATAGAAACCTTGAAAGATTTTCGAAAGAAACAAATCGAAACAATTAAAACAAATGATTTTTACAAAATTTTAAGCTTCTTAATCGATTAAACAAGACTGTTAATCGATTAATTTCAGTATTAATCAATTAATGCCAAAGCTTACTTTCAAACTAATCGATTAACTAAAGCGTTACTCGATTAATGTCGAAAGAAACTTAAAAATTAATCGATTAACAATCGACTTAATCGATTAATCACTGTTAAAACTGAAAAATCACTTTTCAATCAAATACGAAAATCAATCAATTAACACATATGATCAGAGATAAAGCGGAATTTATTAACACCAATATTCTTATTGATTACCTAGGTTATGAAAATGATTTTCCCCAAATCAATTTGCACAATTAAGATTCAATTCAATCAATTATGAAAATCAATCTTTTCTAGGTTTTCAACCAAGAACAATATTGAAATGACTTGAATGTAAAGAGTTAAAGGAATAGAGATACTGCACAGTGATTTATCCTGGTTCACTTTCATCCACTTGAAAGCTACATCCAGTCCCCTCTTCAACCAAGAGAGATTCTTCACTATGAGGAATTAGAGTTCTCAAATTACAAGTAAATGTCTCTCAAGACTCCCTTCTTGATAGCCTACAAGAGATACCACACCCTTGCCTTGCAATCCTATTGAATCTAATCTAACCTCTTCTCTTTCTTGTTGATATCCCCACAACAAGTCTTCCAATTGCTTTGAGATGCTTCAAAGACTTCCACTTGCATGATGATGCCTCACACCAAGACTTCCAATTGCTTGTTAACACAACAAGACTTCCAAGATAACTTTGCTTGATGAACAACCACCAAGGCTTCCAATGTTGTAGATAGCTTGCCTTCTTTGCAATGATTACAACTCAAATGAAAAACAATAACAATCCTATGAATCTCTTTCAATAGCTATGAAAATATCAACATAAGAGATTCAAAGATTCTTGATCAAAGAATGTAAAAGTTAAAAGCTTTGATCTTATGAAAGTGAGAGAGAATAGTGTGGCTTTGAGAAATTTATTTGTTCTAAAGTGTAATAATGATTCACAAAGGTTAGGAAAAAGTTTATATAGAATACTCAAAAGTTAGAAAACAATAGAAATTGATTTTGCCTTGAAAACCTTATTTTAAAAACTGATTCTGCACGTGTTAATCGATTAACACAATGCTTTAATCGATTAAGCACTGTTACAGTTGTGTTAATCGATTAGCCATTCTCATTAATCGATTAGCCAGTGATAAAAATAACTTGTTAATCGATTAACAGATTCATTTTGTAACACTCCTTGTATATCATCTTACTTTATAAGAAAAGTAATAAGTTTATGAATACTTGGACTTGTTATCGTCGGAAAAAGATCTGAAAATAAGAATTTTCCCTTACCTTGAAAATTCCTTTTCACAAACACTTGATTAATAATGAGGTTGACTAACAAAATCAGAGTTTGCGGAAACATAGTAAAATCCTCATATTATACCCCCAAAATATATCAAGTGTAACAAGTCTATTAATACCAAATAGGTATAATTATAAAACTGAATTCCTCTTAGGATACCCCTTTTCCAAAATATGTATCATATAAATTCTATTAAAAAAATAGAAATGTTATAGAGCTGGTCACTGGTCCCTTATCCAAACATCCTTCTGGTCGGATCCTCGATATCTGCACAACGGGTTCCCAACCCACACACTCTACACTCTGCATGCACCTAAGGGACATCTCCCCTTACTGATTCTTGTACAAGCTAGATGCACGATCAACACCTAATAAGGGCATGGGGGTTAGCTATACATATTCGCATAATCAAATGGGAATAAAACTAACATCCACAAGTCAACATGTAGCAAATCATGATGCATAATCATATGAGCACACCCGGTTAATCTTGATAATTCTTCCAATGCAGGTGGCATGATGCATGATTTCCTTCCACAACTGAGGCCTCTAAAGTCCATCTTGGAAGTCCATCCAATACATCCTTGTGTTCCCGGAACACCGACATTCGTTCCCAGAACGTAATGCCGAACCATACTTGGATAATAAGCATCACTCCCAGAGTGTGCACCACGTTCCCAGAACGTGTAGCAAACCATACTTGGAATAATAAGCATCACTCCCAGAGTGTGCATCACGTTCCCAGAACACATACGTTCCCAGAACGCATAAAACCAGGTCCCGGACACTGGCCACATATCTATAATGTGTCATCAAGTAGGTTGCAAATCAATGTGTTCCCAGAACACTAACATACGTTCCCAGAACGTATAAAAACCAGGTCCCAGACACTGGCCACATATCTATAATGTGTCATCAAGTAGGTTATAATTTGGTACTCCCGGAGTACCCTCTGTTGGAATACAAGTGGTATAGTATGAACACGTAAGAACACCTAGAAGGGGGGTTGAATAGGTGTTAAAACAACCTTGAACAATTTTCGCAAAGCTCAAACAAAACGTGGTTAAAACAGAATTTCTTTAACCAAATATCAGTGACTAACCGGTTACATATTGTTAGTATCTGAACCACTTTTGAATATAATTGCAATTCAATCAAGAACTCAGAGTAAAACGCAAAAATACTTCAACCCAAGAATTAAAACAATTAAACAGATGTTTTAAAATGATTTTCCCCAAATTAATTTGTACAATTACTAACTAATTGATTCAATTAATTTGAAAATCCCTTTTCTAGGTTTTTATGCAAGAACAATGAATAATGCAGAAATTAAAGAGATTAGGGAAGAGATACTGCACAAGAGATTTATCTTGGTTCACTCTCACCCACTTGAGAGCTACATCCAGTCCTCTCTTCAACAAAGAGAGATTTCTTCACTAGAATTAAAGATCCTTGATTACAAGCTAAGCCTCTCAAGATTCCTCACTTGATAGCTACCAAGAGATACCTTACTCTTGTTATGAAACCCTCCTTGATCTTCTAATTCTACCCTCTTGCTATGTGAATCTCCATCCACTTAGACTTCTTCAATTCCTTGATTATTTCTCAACCAAGAAACCTTCACTATGCTTGATTACACCTTAATCAAGACTTCCTTTGCTTGATTGTTCCTCAATCAAGACTTCCTTGATCTTCAATTTGTTGTAGACTAATTTGCCTTGAATGCAATGATTACAACACCATAGAATTACAGAAAATCAGAACCTAATGAATCTCAATCAAATAACAATAAACAAGTTGATTATGAGATTCTTGTGTTTGTAGAAAAGATGATAACAAGATGTAAAAGAAAACTTTTGATCTTTTCAATCTAAGAGAGAGTGTGTGTCTTGTTTCTCAGGATATAAAACGTATTTGAAATGATTCTATATTTTCATTAAGGTGTAAGAATGGTTTATATAGATACCCATAAAGAATGAAAACATAAAACTGAATTTTTAACAAACTTAACAGTCACTAACCGGTTACTGGGTATGACTAATCTGTTAGTCACTGTAACTTTTGTTTTCTAATTTAGCAAAAAATATTTTCAAAACTTTAACTATTAAAACCAATTCTTTTCAACCTTAATTAAAATATTAAGCCACATATTGATGCATTCTAAAAAATAGTTAAAAAACATTTTGAAATATATGCATCAACATATTTTAATTAATTGGTTTTATGAAACTCAAAATTAATTTGATCAAAATTAATTAATTGAGATTCACTACCCAAAACTAACTCTACCCAACAACCTAAGGACTCAAAGCAAAATATAAAATAACTCTATGAAACTTTGATTCCTTGCTTGCTTGTCTAGAGATTAGTTGATTCTCTCTTCTTGTAAAATTTGCTTTCTTCTTCTCTTTATCATTTCTTTGAAACATTTAGCTCTTGAACATTGTTGGTTTTGTTCTTTGGGAGACTTGCTTTCACTTGACTTCATCACAATGTTTAGTCTTGCTTTCACTTGATTTCATCACAATGTTTAGTCTTGCTTTCACTTGATTTCATCACAATGTTTTCCTCATCAAAACATAGCTTCATACACATTGATTCTTCACCCTCCTCATATTCCCAGAATATGATAAACGTTCCTACCAACCAAACTTTCATTCTATATGGATGCACAATCATTAAGGTTGGTTTTATCTTTAATTCTATTATTATACCAATGTGTTCCCAGAACACTCACATACGTTCCCAGAACGTATCGCAAACCATACTTGGAATAAAATCAAGCACCACTCCCAGAGTGTGCATCACGTTCCCAGAACGTATCGAAGAAACCATGTCCCAGACAATGGCCACATTCCCAGAGTGTGTCATCATGTAGGTTGCATCAATTTGGTACTCCTAAAGTACAGGGTCATGTTCCCATTAATTCCATTATTATGACTTAGAAAACACAACTTCTGAATGATATCTTGAGGTATGGCTTTACTCATAAAATTCACCTTTGAATTTAAATTTAACATATGCTTATAGACCTGGATTGAGAGAATATAATCATTGGTATTAACAAATCCTTACTCAAAAACTTAACTTTTATTTTTAAGTTTCAGGTACTAACCGGTTACATCATCACCTAACCGGTTAGAATTACAGACCTGAATACAAAACCATTGATTTTCAAAGAATCTTTTCTTGAATTCTCTACTCAATCCAATAACAAGGTCTTAGCACAACAGAATACCTCAAGTTCAACACATAATATCATTCAAAAGATCTAAGTCATAATCCAATTTTATTTATACATAATTTCCTCTTGAAATTATCATTTAATATTAAGGTATTAACTCATCACCTCCAATCTAAACCAAACGGTGCTCAATCACATAGTTTTAGATTGGTCTTTGTATGAAATTCTAGCTTAAACTTGAGTACAAATGGTATGGACACTTAGCCAATTTCAGAAATTCATTTTCTTTGAAAATTGACAGTATCTAACCCGTTACAAATTTCGACTAACCGGTTAGATTAGGCAGAAAATACACTGAAAAGTGAGGTTTTTCATACCATTTTCTACCATACTCAAATCTAACCAATTTCATTCATAAATAGAGTTCACATACCTTAATAATAGTGTGTTCAACCACAGAGCCATATCTATATTGCATACATTCAATATGGATACTCAAATTGCACATAATTGCACATATTTCACAACTTAATGCATCAATTCACATAATATCCAATTAAGTCATGAAATCAACATCAACATAGCTTGCATGCATCCAGATAACATTGCTCAAAACAACAATTGAGCTCAAATTGGCCTCCAAGCCATTTAACCATTTTAACTTATGCACTTTGAGTCTCTTGGTGACTCATCCTATATTCTACCACAATTTATTCTCATTCTAGCAAATAGTAAGCTTCCCCCTTACCTCTAAATTGTGCTCGATCCAAAACATTGCAGAGAGAAAGGCTCCAACACAGGTTTCCATTAAATCCACTCCATGCTGATAGAGTTAGACAGGGTACCAAAACCAGGGAATTTGACATGCAAAACCAAATTAAGAATTGGGGGAAATGGTCAAATTGAATTCTCTGCAACATGCACTAGAGGTAGGAACAGATTTGAAACCAAAAGGGTTCGTGTGCTTACCAAAATCGAGCTTCAAAGTCAGCTCCAAAAACCAGAAGCTGAGGTTTGACAGCATCAACACCTCAACTTGGCAAGCTTCGTTCTCAAACTCCAGGAACTCTCAACTCACAAACTTTATATCAATACAAAGCCCTTGATGTGAGCTTTGTAACCGTGTATTACTCATGTTCTAACTCTCAGAAACGAAGGAGAATCGCACCAGACGAATCAAGAACCCTAAAAACAGAGTTTCAACCCTTCTATTAGAAAATCAACCCAAATTCATCAACAATTCGGGTTTTTATAGAGAAATCAGACTTGCATGCAAGGCGACACGCGTTCCTCAGCGTGATTTGAGTGGAATTCGTGGCGATTTTTGGATTAATTGGGTGATTACTCATCAAAATCCACTAACCCAGATTCTGAGTTCATCGTGTAACCGGTTACAAAGCCATTCTAACCGGTTACATGCTGATAAAATTCAAAAATTAATAATTTAATTACTCTTTCTTCAAAAACTCTTTTAATATTGCAATTAGGTCCCAACCCAAGGACTAAATTACAATATTCACATTTTTGTACAAAATAACCATATAAAAATATATCCTATATTTTTATACATAAAAACACATAATGTACAAAAACTAAAACCTTTAAAACTAATATAAATCAATTATAAATTAATTGTTATAATTAATTTCTCGGTTATTTGGGAGACCAAAATTAGGGGTGTTACACTACTCCCCCACTTAAAAGGAATTTCGTCCCCGAAATTCATCTTCTGAAATTTTCCGCTTTTCCAAAGTGTTTTTATACTAGAAACTTCATCGTGTTTCCAAAAATTCGTTCTTTAGGGTCCTCCCCCACTTAAAAGAGTTTCGATATAA
Source organism: Crotalaria pallida (assembly GCA_037953625.1). Lineage (NCBI taxonomy): Eukaryota > Viridiplantae > Streptophyta > Magnoliopsida > Fabales > Fabaceae > Crotalaria > Crotalaria pallida. The sequence continues at coordinate 36,734,308 of CM075653.1, forward strand.
TCCTTGTATTTTGAGACATTTCAAATAAAACCCTTCAGGAAAAACTTTCCAAACTAAACCACAAGGATTTTTTTTCGTATAAAACTCTTATGTGAAAGAATTTCTTTTAAAAGAAATACTCTTTTGAATAATACACTTTTCAATCAACTTTTTGGAAAAACTTTTTGGGCTGCGCACTCTGATCTCTCGAGCACAATCAAAGAAACATTTGTATGACTTTATTCCTTAATAATTTGAGACATTAGGGTGATCAGTCCTAATATTCAAACCATTAGTAACAAAATCATTCCTTTCAGATATAATCTTTCGCAAGAAAGACCATACGACGGGTCTTTAAGTTAAATGAACTTAAAGATAGGGTAATTATCACTACTAGACTTAGTTAGAAAGTCAAGTTCTAGAGACATTTCCGTTGGGGAGACAAAGATTTGTCCTATCCCGGTGGTTGTTAATCTCTCTAGCCATAACTGATCTTTCTATTTCTGTAGTGTCCACAGCGATTTATCACATCCAACTGTGATAAAGGTTTTGATCACAGAAAGATTGAAGTTGAACTTCCAACAGGATATTGATATTCTCAAACGATTAGATTAACGTAATCGAAAACATTTAACTACGTTAACTCAGATCAAAGGAAGAGATAGGCTTGGGTTGTTTATGTCAGAATGACACTCAACTCTCATCTCGGCCGGTGAATTCTTCTCGTGCTGGATTCGTCCATTCTTTTCTCACCTTTTCCTTCAAGACAATTCGGTGAATAATACTCCAGCTTCCTACAATCGGAATTGACTATTCCCTTAGGTACTTCACAATTAAACTCAAAGTGATGTGCCTCCCAATTTTCACCTTGAGATGGACAAATGTTCCCTTCCCTATTTCCTCCTTAGTCACTTCTTTCCAATCGAGAATTCCTTAACCTTGATATTTCTGTGGTAGATATTCTCCCATTTACTTTTCCTCTTTCTCCAGTTGGGCCTGTATTTTATCATTCTTTCTCTTATTCTGAACTCAGACATTTCTCGCATGACATTCGTGTACTTTCCCATAGTCCTCATACATGCTTACCAACATCAAGAAATTCCTTATTCCTTGATAGTTGATAGCTAACTTGGGTTCAAACATAATATATTCTTGAAGTTCATGCCTTTGGATTTCTCATCTAGGTTGTACCAGAAAACACTTCCCAAATCCCTTACTTCCATAATATATTTTCTAATATCCATAATCACAGACTTTAATTCTAAAGATTAAATCTCATTCGTTTTCTTCATAGAAATCTAACTCCTTATTTCCTGGTTGAAATTCACGAATCCGATTCAAGAATTCGTTGGTGATTGGCAACATTCCCAATCTAATACTAGAGGGTTCCTCTTGGGTTTCCAGACTTAGGTCTCTGAATTCCTCAATCAGAATAGCCTCCTTGACCATCATTAAGCTCACATAAATAGTCTTTGAGCTCAAATCGTCCGCAACTACGTTTGCTATGCCAGGATGATAATGGAGCTCAAAGCCATAATATTTAAGAAACTCCATCCATCGCTTTTATTTTACATTCATACTTTCGAACTCCAAACTTGTTCATGAATCACAACCTTCTTATCTTAGTATCTATTGACTCCTTTGCATTATCCAGCTCAATTTTCAACCTTCTCCGATTGGAGTATCTCCCTAATTTTAACTCTTGATTAGTCCATAAATATTACGATTCAATCCTCTTAAATCATTTTCTTTACATCATCCAATCCAACTCAAAATAGGATTTAATCATACTCTAATACCTTGATTCCAACTGAACTTTATCACTTAAATGATTTAAATCATAGTCTACTCACATTTCCCATAATTCCTCTTGGACTAATCATATTATATTGGGGTATAATCCATTACTACCCCGCCCAAATTAAACAACATCCTATCATTCAATACCATCAGGGGATCCTTCTAAGTCAACTTTGGTCAAAGGCCATGCGATCTTAGAAGATCCTTAAATACTCCGGCAATAGTACCCAGCCAGCCCTAAGAACTTCTTACTTTAAAGATCACATGCCCTGCGAACTTAGCTTCGCTCAACCAAAACTCATCTTTGGTGAGCTTAGCACACAACTACTCTTCTCGCAGGATTCTCAACACCATCCTGAGATGTTTCTCGTGCTCCTCCGGATTCCCAGGATAAACCACAAACGAATCCAAATATAATCTAAAGGTCCCGTTCTTATAATCCATAAAAGAATAGGTGCATTAGTCAATCCGAATGGCATTATTTTCTACTCATAATGTCCGTATCGAGATCAAAATGCAGTCTTAAGTGTATCCCTGTCCCGAATCCTGATTTGGGGTTAATCCAACCGTCAATCAATCTTAGAAAATACTTAGACTCCTTTAACCTGGTCCACCCATAACCTCTTAGCAACTTCCCTATGTGCTTTTTTTTTTCATTTGACCATTCCCGATGATACCATATCGTAAGGGTAGTAGAGAGAAAATCAGCTTCAAGAATTAAGTTGATTCCAAACTCTATCTCTTTTGCTCAAGGGTGAACCTAACATCATTTCTTACAACCAAGATTTCTTTAACCCCCCTTTCTCCTTCACTGCTGTCCAGAAGCAACACCTGGGTTCACTGGATTCCAGATTCGAAACTTGGGAATCCCAATACAGAGTTGTTCTATCGTCATTAATCATGATCACTTGATCCTTCGGCTCCCGAACCGTGCTTAAGATCAAATGAAGTCATGACACAGGTAGATAGACAAAGTCTAATACCTTAATAGAACGATTCCGACATACTTTGGAAACCACTACAAGAAGATTTGTAAGATCCTCTGTTTTGAGATAGCAGATTAGATAAGGCATAGAGCAACTTTGATGAATACCCTTATCCATAAGGAACAAATGAAAGAATAGCTTTAGAGTTTAACGAACTCAACAAGATTAATCCTTAAGAAGATGACTGCCGTGCACTCGACCTGAGAAGTTGATTAATTTTAACATTAGTGAGGGTAAATACTCCTCCCCAGAGTCAAGGACTTAACTACAATTCCTTTAAGACTTCCTTATCACTGGTTCTATGAGAACAGAATAAACCAACACTATGGTGTTAGGGTTACCACATGTCTAAAGAGAAGCATACGACTATCATACTTCTACTTAGACTACATAAAACACTTTTTAATAGCAGAATAAGCTACTTATCTAGAGCCATTACCCATAACCTTAGCTCAAGTTTGGAAGTATATGAAAGCATACTTCCCAGGAAATATTGCAGATATCGATGACCAGCGTATTGGACCACACACCCAAGGACCAAGAGTCAGGACCATTGCTATGATACCATAAAAATGTAACACTCCTTGTATATCATCTTACTTTATAAGAAAAGTAATAAGTTTATGAATACTTGGACTTGTTATCGTCGGAAAAAGATCTGAAAATAAGAATTTTCCCTTACCTTGAAAATTCCTTTTCACAAACACTTGATTAATAATGAGGTTGACTAACAAAATCAGAGTTTGCGGAAACATAGTAAAATCCTCATATTATACCCCCAAAATATATCAAGTGTAACAAGTCCATTAATACCAAATTGGTATAATTATAAAACTGAATTCCTCTTAGCATACCCCTTTTCCAAAATATGTATCATATAAATTCTATTAAAAAAATAGAAATGTTATAGAGCTGGTCACTGGTCCCTTATCCAAACATCCTTCTGGTCGGATCCTCGATATCTGCACAACGGGTTCCCAACCCACACACTCTACACTCTGCATGCACCTAAGGAACATCTCCCCTTACTGATTCTTGTACAAGCTAGATGCACGATCAACACCTAATAAGGGCATGGGGGTTAGCTATACATATTCGCATAATCAAATGGGAATAAAACTAACATCCACAAGTCAACATGTAGCAAATCATGATGCATAATCATATGAGCACACCCGGTTAATCTTGATAACTCTTCCAATGCATGTGCCATGATGCATGATTTCCTTCCACAACTGAGGCCTCTAAAGTCCATCTTGGACGTCCATCCAATACATCCTTGTGTTCCCGGAACACCGACATTCGTTCCCAGAACGTAATGCCGAACCATACTTGGATAATAAGCATCACTCCCAGAGTGTGCACCACGTTCCCATAACGTGTAGCAAACCATACTTGGAATAATAAGCATCACTCCCAGAGTGTGCATCACGTTCCCAGAACGCATACGTTCCCAGAACGTATAAAACCAGGTCCCGGACACTGGCCACATATCTATAATGTGTCATCAAGTAGGTTGAAAATCAATGTGTTCCCAGAACATTAACATATGTTCCCAGAACGTATAAAAACCAGGTCCCAGACACTGGCCACATATCTATAATGTGTCATCAAGTAGGTTATAATTTGGTACTCCCGGAGTACCCTCCTCATATTCCCAGAATATGATAAACGTTCCTACCAACCAAACTTCCATTCTATATAGATGCACAATCATTAAGGTTGGTTTTTATCTTTAATTCTATTATTATACCAACGTGTTCCCAGAACACTCACATACGTTCCCAGAACGTATCGCAAACCATACTTGGAATAAAATCAAGCACCACTCCCAGAGTGTGCATCACGTTCCCAGAACGTATCGAAGAAACCATGTCCTAGACAATGGCCACATTCCCAGAATGTGTCATCAAGTAGGTTGCATCAATTTGGTACTCCTAAAGTACAGGGTCATGTTCCCGTTAATTCCATTATTATGACTTAGAAAACACAACTTCTGAATGATATCTTGAGGTATGGCTTTACTCATAAAATTCACCTTTGAATTTAAATTTAACATATGCTTATAGACCTGGATTGAGAGAATATAATCATTGGTATTAACAAATCCTTACTCAAAAACATAACTTTTATTTTTAAGTTTCAAGTACTAACCGGTTACATCATCACCTAATCGGTTAGAATTACATACCTGAATACAAAACCATTGATTTTCAAAGAATCTTTTTTGAATTCTCTACTCAATCCAATAACAAGGTCTTAGCACAACAGAATACCTCAAGTTCAACACATAATATCATTCAAAAGATCTAAGTCATAATCCAATTTTATTTATGCATAATTTCCTCTTGAAATTATCATTTAATATTAAGGTATTAACTCATCACCTCCAATCTAAACCAAACGGTGTTCAATCACATAGTTTTAGATTGGTCTTTGTATGAAATTCTAGCTTAAACTTGAGTACAAATGGTATGGACACTTAGCCAATTTCAGAAATTCATTTTCTTTAAAAATTGACAGTATCTAACCGGTTACAAATTTCGACTAGCCGGTTAGATTAGGTAGAAAATACACTGAAAAGTGAGGTTTTGCATACCATTTTCTACCATACTCAAATCTAACCAATTTCATTCATAAATAGAGTTCACATACCTTAATAATAGTGTGTTCAACCACAGAGCCATATCTATATTGCATACATTCAATATGGATACTCAAATTGCACATAATTGCACATATTTCACAACTTAATGCATCAATTCACATAATATCCAATTAAGTCATGAAATCAACATCAACATAGCTTGCATGCATCCAGATAACATTGCTCAAAATAACAATTGATCTCAAATTGGCCTCCAAGCCATTTAACCATTTTAACTTATGCCCTTTCAGTCTCTTGGTGACTCATCCTATATTCTACCACAATTTATTCTCATTCTAGCAAATAGTAAGCTTCCCCCTTACCTCTAAATTGTGCTCGATCCAAAACATTGCAGAGAGAAAGGCTCCAACACAGGTTTCCATTAAATCCACTCCATGCTGATAGAGTTAGACAGGGTACCAAAACCAGGGAATTTGACATGCAAAACCAAATTAAGAATTGGGGGAAATGGTCAAATTGAATTCTCTGCAACATGCACTAGAGGTAGGAACAAATTTGAAACCAAAAGGGTTCGTGTGCTTACCAAAATCGAGCTTCAAAGTCAGCTCCAGAAACCAGAAGCTGAGGTTTGACAGCATCAACACCTCAACTTGGCAAGCTTCGTTCTCAAACTCCAGGAACTCTCAACTCACAAACTTTATATCAATACAAAGCCCTTGATGTGAGCTTTGTAACCGTGTATTACTCATGTTCTAACTCTCAGAAACGAAGGAGAATCGCACCAGACGAATCAAGAACCCTAAAAACAGAGTTTCAACCCTTCTATTAGAAAATCAACCCAAATTCATCAACAATTCGGGTTTTTATAGAGAAATCAGACTTGCATGCAAGGCGACACGCGTTCCTCAGCGTGATTTGAGTGGAATTCGTGGCGATTTTTGGATTAATTGGGTGATTACTCATCAAAATCCACTAACCCAGATTCTGAGTTCATCGTGTAACCGGTTACAAAGCCATTCTAACCGGTTACATGCTGATAAAATTCAAAAATTAATAATTTAATTACTCTTTCTTCAAAAACTCTTTTAATATTGCAATTAGGTCCCAACCCAAGGACTAAATTACAATATTCACATTTTTGTACAAAATAACCATATAAAAATATATCCTATATTTTTATACATAAAAACACATAATGTACAAAAACTAAAACCTTTAAAACTAATATAAATCAATTATAAATTAATTGTTATAATTAATTTCTCAGTTATTTGGGAGACGAAAATTAGGGGTGTTACACATTTAATCGATTAACCACTGCTAAAATCCATTAAAAACTTGTTTTCTCAAAACTAAACCTTTTCTTTCAAACCTTTAAGCCACCTATTGATTTTAGGTTAAGTGAATACTCAAAATATAATATAATCATGCACTTGATAGAGATTCACTACCCTCTATAGGACTCTACCCAAACTCATCAAATAAAAGACTTAATCTTGAGAGACTAAAGATATTACAATAAAACACAAACTAAGTCTTCATGAGCTTGCTCTCTCTTCATCATTTGTTGAGTGTTGTTTGCTTGTTGAACTTCTTCAAACCTTGAGCTTGATCATGTTGGTTTTGGCCTCAAAATCTCGAGAGGGGGGGTGAATCGAGTTTTATTATGTATTGAAAAAATCGTAACAAATAAAAAATTGATTTGAGATGGAGAGATTAAACGTTCGAAACGGATCACGAAATCGATAGAAAAATAATAAGCAAGTAGCGCGGAAATGTAAAAATTGAAATATGCGGAAAGTAAAAGAGATAGGGATAGAAAAGCTTGCACCGGTGAATTTTATACTGGTTCAGCCTTCCCGTCGAAAGGCCTAGTCCAGTCCCCAAGTGACCCACCTGAGAGTTCTTATACCAAGAAATAGAGCCGCACCCTATTACAACCAAGAGCACCCCGCACACTACTAGGAACCTCCGTTCGCTAGGGGCCTCAATCACACAGCATGGTTCCTCGCCCTACGACGTATCACACATCCACTAAGGGATTCTCTCCCTAACCACTAAGGTTTAGAACGATTACAATGATAGTGATTACAATAGCTTTTTGTGTTCTCACAACACGGATACAACAATATGCTCTATGATAGTGAAGTAGAAGTTTCTCTTAGAGTTTACTCAGCCAATATAAGTTTTGCTCTCCGAAAAATATGATCGATGAAAAGCAGAAGACTTGAGAAGAAGAAGAAGAGAGAAACGTGAATGAATGAATGAAAAATAATAAGTCTGATCGTGAAAACTATTTTCAATGTTGGAGTGATCTTTATTTAAAAAGCAAAACGATTTTGAATCAACAAGGATTTTTAATAAATAAAACAAAATCAAAATAGAATAAAGTAGGATTTGAAATAAGTTTTAAAATCAAAATAAAATCAAAACGATTTCCGAAATAAAATAAAGATTTGATTCTTAAAACCAAAAAGGAAATAATTCAAAATTAAAATCATTTTCGAATTTTGTAAAATATATCAGAATCTTTTATATAAAAACAAATCAGGAAATAATAAAAATGATTCTGACACATTTTTCAATAAAACATGAAGTAAACGATTACTTTCTTAAGGTAATCGATTATTCCTTCAAAAATAGAAATTCTTAAATACATTTGAAAAACATGTAATCGATTAGGCTAATAATAGTTAATTGATTACATCACTCCTGTTCATTGTATGATGCAACTCATAATAATCGATTATGTAACGCCCCGATTTGACAACTTGAAAACACAATTTCTTTAATTAATGTAGTGAAAATTTGGGCCAATTTTTTTTAAATGACCTAACATGGACATGAGAATCTCCAAGTTCCAAAATCTTTTATTAAAGTAATTTGCGACAGAAGTTTGATTCTCATCTCCCATGTTATATTTCAAGTTCCAAACCGAGATGTTACGAAACATCGCACTTTGAAACTTGCTTTCACAAAACACATTTAAAAGTCCATCTCTTTTATGTTTAACCAGAAAACTTAGTATTGATTATCCAGCTTTATAAAACATATTTCGGGTGCACATGTGGATGCAGCTAATGATGTCTAAGTACCTGGTAAGGGAATACAATACTTGAACATAGATACTATGACAGTAGACCTCCGTCCAAGCAATGCTCCTCAGAAGGGTCGAATCATCAATCATCTAGTAATTCTACGATATGGTGACTCTTCTTTACTTACGCATATGGTTAAGTTCTTATACAAGTTAGAGGGGTGGCTCGATCATTTAGTTGGATGTTCTTGGTGGAAATATATAATATGAGTGTCTTGAATGGGGTTGGTTTGCGAATCACCACTTACGAGTCTTAGTAAAGATCCTATAGGATTAAAGTTCAATCAGGCTTTCAACAGAGATAGAATTACTAGATGGTTTATTCGGATCTCAACTAGATGATTGCAATAATATAACATGTCAATAAATGCAAAAACCGAGGTGGTCAGTCCCAATCTTACATTTATCGACTGTACATCACTGCGTTATTGAATGATAGCATTATCTTTTAACAGGTGCAAGAGAAAGGATGACCAATCCTGACCTTACACTCTATTAGAGGACGACACTATCATAAGGTCTTTGGTTAGATTTCTTGTTACGGTCTTATAACTAAGTAAGGTTTTAACACTTATCGACTTCTTCTAGATTACACTACCCACACTTAATCTAGACAAAGACGTTAAAGAAATCAGTTGATGCAGCATTAACATAAAAGAAGACCTTGGGTTAGTTTATTCGCTTCCTTCTCCGATACGTCCAGGATAGTTCGCCCCAATGTGTCCCGGTTGTCCGCATATATAGCAGAGGCCCTTGTTCCTGTGCTGCTTCAACAACCGACATAGACGCCTGTGGGGCCTCCCACATAGCGAACATGGTTGCCTAACTCCTGGGGTATCCCCATACGGGGCCACATCTCTTGGCACTACTGCTCTAATGCCCATGTCGGTGTATGGATCTCCTTCCTGAGCCGGTTCCCTGCCTCGGCTAGAACCTTCTGACCCATGCGTTAATTTGTTCTGCTTCTCAGCTGCACGTTGTTTCCGACTCTTTTCATAAGTACTAGCCATGTTGATCAACTGAGATAGGTCGGCGATGTTTTGATACTCAAAAGCCATCTTGATTTCAGAACGAAGTCCGGTTTCGAACTTGATGCACTTGGTCCTTTCATCAGCATCTCTATAACTCCCTGCATATCGGATCAAGTCTTCAAATCTAGCAGCATATTCACCAACGCTCATGTTCCCTTGCACGAGTTGCAGAAAGGTTATCTCCTTCTTTCTACGAACATCCTCAGGAAAGTATTTGCCCAGAAAATGGTTCTTAAAAAAATCCCAAGTGATCGCCTGATTGTTCGCCTCCAAACCCCTCCGCATCTGTTGCCACCAGTGTTCTACTTCACTAGTCAACATGTATTGTGCCAGCAGAACCTTTTGTTCCTCCGGTGGTGCCATGGTATTCAGGATCTTTTCAATCTTTTGCAACCAAAGTTGTGCCCCATCGGGATTGAACCCTCCTTCAAATTTTTGCGGATCATTCTTCCTGAATCGTGCCAACCAATCAATCGCAATTGGAACTAGGGGTTGAGAATTCATTGCTGCAACTGTTTCTGTTGCTGCTGCTGCGATGCTTTCAGCTTGATTCTGTTGCATGTGTGCTTGATTCTGATTCATTTGAATCAGGTTCTCCAGTATAGCAGCCATCCGATCATTTTCGACACGTCGCCCAACCATACTGTTCGGTCATGGAGGGAACAGCCAGTTAAAGACTGAATACTTAATCAATAACCTAAATATCCTATTCTTAGACTTAGACTCTTACTAAACGAATCAGTTACTCGCTTCGTGAGTAACCATCGGAGATGTGAGTCCACACTCCAAAGGCCGAGGAAAAACTGCTCTGATACCAAAAATGTAACACTCTCACTTTTATTAGCAAATTTTAGGTTCTATTGAAATTGGAGTTAGAAATTTCCTTTTTAAAACTTAATTCCTTTAAAAGGTTTTACGAAAACCCGGCAGAGTTTCCTCTGTTTTCCGGACTTCCCAAAATTTTTCTTCTTAAAACCTGTCAGCCAGAATTATTTAAAACATAAACCATAGCAGTTAAATAGCTATAATAAATCCTAACGCCCGATTAGCACAAGTTCAGGGCAACTACGAATTCCATATTATAATTTACAAAAGTAATGGTCCACTCGAAATAACATATATATATATATATATATATATATATATATATATTCACTCCACGTAGTGGAATGAACGTCCTGCTCGGCCATGTCCCATGTATGCTCCACTTCAGTACCTGTAAAAATATAGCAAGAAGGGTAGCATTACACAGAAATTAAAAAGGTAAATCCTAAAAGAGGCATAGTAATAAACTAAGTCTACCCGATTCTTAGCATACATTATTCATATAATTAATCTCTTTTAGTCCTTTACGTATTCTCATATTCGTTTGATACTTGTTCTCTTATCATTCTCTCATTTCCATTCTTTATCCATTTCCCATTAGCCACTTGTACTTAACATCTCCATAATTACTCTCCTTAGTTATTTCCTCTAATTCCAATATCATTTCCATTGTCCATTTTATTATTTCATTTCTCGATTTCCATTCCATTATCCATTTTTACTTCCTTTATTCATTTTCCATTAGGTGTAGCCTCAATCAGGGTTCTACACAATTTCCCTTAGCATTATGACAGGGTCTACTGACCTCCCGCCGTTTTATATTATGGTGATAGGGTCTAACGACCTCCCGCCGTTTATCTCGTGGTGACAGGGTCTAACGACCTCCTGCCGTTTATCTCATGGTGACAGGGTCTAACGACCTCCTGCCGTTTATCTCATGGTGACAGGGTCTCACGACCTCCCGTCGTTCTATATCACGGTGACAGGGTCTCACGACCTCCCGCCGTTCTATATCATGGTGACAGGGTCTCACGACCTCCCGTCGTTCTATATCATGGTGACAGGGTCTCACGACCTCCCGTCGTTCTATATCATGGTGACAGGGTCTCACGACCTCCTGCCGTTTATCTCATGGTGACAGGGTCTCACGACCTCCCGTCGTTCTATATCATGGTGACAGGGTCTCACGACCTCCTGCCGTTTATCTCATGGTGACAGGGTCTCACGACCTCCTGCCGTTTTATATCATTTCCCCTTTTTCTTTATTCTCGTCTATTTTAAATATTTTCTGTTCACCAATGATTCTCATTCTCCTCTAGCTCTGCTTAATTAGGCCACATACATTATATTTCAATTCTCGTTACTAGCTCTTCATTACTTCCATTTTCCCTTTCTTTTCTTTTTTCTTCTTCTCTTCCTTTTTCTTTTCATTATACTTCTCATTAATTACTATAATTTACCTCTAACTCCATTCTACTACACTATCATAATCACATCCTCTCTATTTGTCTTATCATCTTTTCACTCAATTCTTTTACCAATTACCCTCTTGGATTTGGAATTTAGTTTATCATTTTTCGTTTCGATTTCATTACTACCCGACCACTCTTAACTAAGTTTACTCCGTGATTTCTTATTGCTTTCGTACTCTAACTCCTCTTTTTCCTTACCTTTAATTTTAACTCATTCTACACCCTTCGCCTATTACCAATACTCTATGCTCTTTTACCCTTACGCTTCACTGACTTCCCTTAATTAATTTCCCTTGGTTTTATTTTGTGCTTGTTCTACACTTTCATTCCATATTATCACTTTTAATATTTTATCGTATTCATTCACTTCGGAATTCATTCTATGTACATCCACTTTAGTCCATCATCAATTTCAATTAAATCATTATTTTTGCAGGAACTACCCTACGGTTCATTAACTTATTCCTTAACTACCCTATTCTTAGTCACCACTATAAACTCCTAGAATTTACTTTTTAAATAGAGGTAATACGAACCCTTCTTACCTCGGGATTTCTTTATTAAAAGAACCTGGGTTGTGGCTCGGTGTCGATGACGGCGTCGGTGTTGCTCCTCGTTATTGAGAACGATCGCGGCCGGATTGAGGCCCAAGCTTCAAACCTCGGAGTACCCAACACAAGCCCGGTGCGAATCACGATCGGTAACGACGCCGGTAAGATCCGGTGAGGAGAGAGAAAGCCCTAGAGGAGAGAGAAACATCAAGGGAGGAGGAAGGGAGGAAGGGAGAAGGGGAACTCAAATCAATAGGGAGAGAGAGGGGAAGGGGTGTTCATAGTGGTGGTGGTTCGTGGTGGTGGCCGGAGTGGTGGCCACGGTGGTGGGTATGGTGGTGGAGAGAGAGAGAGATAGAGATGGGGTTCCAAGAAGAGAGGGAAAGAAATCAAGAGGGAGGAGGAAGAGAGTAGATCTATGGGGAGGAGGAAGGGCCAAGGAGAGGGGTGGTGGCCTTGGGGCGGCTCCGGTGGTGGTGGCTGGTGTTTGGGGCGGTTTTGGGTGAGAGAGGAGGCAAGTGGTGCGGAAGAAATGAGGAGAGGGAGGGGCTGGGGCACAATTTATCGCACTAGTGGGGGTCTGATTCGCGCCACGCGCCTGGGCGCGGTGCTGGTGCGCCTGCGCGGGTTCTGGCACCAGCTGGTGCTGCTGGTGCACCTGGTGTGCGAAAGTGGTGCGGTCAGGGGGGTTTTGGCGCGCCACACGCAAAACTGGTGCGGCTGGTGGGCATCACCGCTCGCCTGGGCGGATTGGTGCCTCGCCTGGGCGGGTTTTTCACTGTCTGGTGCACGTATGAACAGTGCACCCGCCTGGGCGCATGGCTGGTGCGCCTGGGCGAGAAACAGGGTCTTCAACCTTCGATTCACCGTAACGTTTTCGTTAACCGTCGGATCGGGTCCAAATTTTTAGATAAGCTTCTTCACCCCATAAACTTCATATCCAACGGTGGAATTTATTTTCTTAGCATCCTATAATAAATTTCTAATTTTCTCTTTTCGGTCGATTTCTAACATCTAAAACGCCGATTTAACTCCCGATTTCGCTTCGATAATTTTGCCCCTTGCTACCAATGTCTCCTACACAACCCCTAATACTTATAATTACTACTCACCTTGCTCCCAAAATTCTTTAAGCCATTAATCTACCCATTCTTTCCACTTTAATTCTATTAATTCATTAATTATTGCTTGGAATTAAATTAGGGATGTTACATCACTCACTCCTCCCTTTAGGTCCATGGTTTCTCTTTCTCTTCTTCACTATTTTGGCTTGATCTTGCTTAGATTGTGAAGGGTGTAGAGTTTGTTCTCTTTCTCTCTATTCGGCCACCCTCTCTCTCTCTCTATCTCACTAAGAGTTTGACTTTCTCTTAGTGTTGTGTTTTGGTTTGGGAAAGAATGAAGGAAATGGAAAGAATGGAAGCTAAATGAAAGGTGTGTTGGTGATTTGTACATGATTTGGTAGATTTGGGCTTTTTGTTTCCATTCCCACGGCTCACCCTTCTTCTCTCTTTCTTTTTCCTTTTCTTTTCCCTCCTTAGGTCATGCTTAGGTCATCGGAATGATGTCACTAGTTTGACTATTTGGCACACAACTTGGTGACCAAGTAAAGCAACTTGGTGGCCAAGTTACTCACCTAGGTATTCGGCCATAGGGTAGTTAGGTAGATTAGGTTAGCTAATTTAGGTTTAAGGCACTAATTAGGTTCTAATCATGATTAGGGTAGGATTAGGAAAAATAATTTAGGTTTAGTCCACTAATCCTTAGAGATTAGGGTTTAATCAAGGATTAAGGTACTAATCAAAAACTTAACCCATACTAGCATAAGTTTAGGGAAAACTAATTCTAGATTAGCTCACTAACCTTGAGGGTTTAGGGTTTAAGAGAGTGATTAAGTGCTTAATCAAGGATTAAGAACTCGATTAGGGTTTAATCAAAGATTAGGATACCAATTAGGGTTTTGAGAAATGATTCTAGATCAAGATAATTGGACTTTGATTTCTTTGAAGCTTGGAGTGAAAATAATTTTCCTTCTTAAAACCATAAAATCATATAAATCAATTAAAAAGACAAAATCTCAATAAAAACCTCAAGCAATATGATTCATTGAAAACCTTAGAAAATCAAGCACATAAAATCACAGACAAGTAAATTAAATTTCAAAGCATAAAAACCCATCATGAAATCAAAACTCTTTTAAATCAATTTTCAAATCAATTAGGTTAAATCTATAAAAATGCACAAAGAGATTCATTTCTTAAATGAAATCACAAATAATAAAATTACTCCAAATTCAATAAAATCACTTGCTTGAATTCTATAAAAATCTTTGTTTACTAAAATTCCATAAAATCGAAAATTGATTACGTAATTGAATAAAATACTCATCGAAAACAATTTGTAAAACAATATCTCAAAACTCTTCTTTAATGAAAACTTATTTATTTTAGTCAGGAAAATATGGAATGTCACACTCTCCCCAACTTGGAGATTTCTCGTCCTCGAGAAATGCTACGCGGGATCACACCATCATAGAATGCCGAGCTCCTTGGAGTGATTTCTTCGGTCTTTAGTAGTCGTAGCCTTCGAGTCGCCGTTTATGTATCATTCTCTGAAGGTTCTTGAGAGGAAGTCAAATGGTTTATTTTCAAAAGTAATCTTTCGGGCTATTCCATCATCAGATACAATAGAATATTAACGGTTTACTTTTGTCAACAAAAGTTTCAAGGGTTCAAGGGTTTTTGAAACAACATTTAGAAAGAATAACATGCTTATGCCAATCCCTACGAGGGTACTACTATTCTCATGGTCTTTCTCCCTTAACTTGACTCTTCTTATCTACTCAAACATAGGCGGGTTATTACAAACCTCAAAATTCTCCATTCACTCCCCAACTTTGATGAATCGTATTCCTATACACCATATCTATCCAATAGCGTTTGACATGAACTAAAACCATAAAATTCCAACATTCGCCGACTCTAGTTTATCTTAAAAAACTTCCCATCACTTTGTTCAAGCCTATCGGTGTATCACCTTAAATTCTGCTGACTAACCCAACTTTTCTCTCTCTCGAATTACTGTAATCACCATAATTCCTTCCTAATCTGTAAAATATGTATCATCTTACTCCTCATCTTAAGCACTCACCTAAATAACTTATGCATTCTAAACCTTTTTCCACCTTTTATGGCTCATCTTCGGGTTCTAAACCATCCCAAGCTTTCCAACTCAGGGATTCATCCTTCAGAGTCACGATCTTAGCACCTAATGACACCCTTAATTCCACAGCTTACGGTCACCTATGTCCATTAAAATGTCGAATCTTAGTCATTTAACCTAATTTTGGACGTCACTAAAGGGTTCCATCCGTTAATTTCACCTCCTCATCTATTCCATCTCATGGTTCTATTATAGGTTTACATCTACTCCAATCATTCACCTACTCCAACTAGAGCTTTTCTAACCCTAAATTTTTCAGACTGGTCTTAGTTATCTGCCACCTTGACGCTATCCATACCATTTCTCAGGGTAGGCTGCTATCAGACTTGTGGCTCTAAGGGGTACTCTTACCTTACTTTGTTCATACTTACTTATCCCTCAACCTTCATAACCCTTCCTTAGCGACACCTCATTGTCTACCTCATAATTGGGAAATATCTAATTGATTGGCATAAGATGTCAAGGTCGAAGATTGTCACAAAGGTTCTGAAGAAGAAAATCGTTTTATCAAAGTTCAGGAGATTAAACTTTGGGTTCATCAGCAATCACAGTTTTGTCAAGTTGTTTTGACAGAACATGGTCATTTTTGAAAGACATGCCAGGCCGCCAAGGACGTTGGCCATGATCACAAGAAAAGGGTTCATGTCAAAAGAGGCTTCAACAAACAAGGTCTTATGTCAGGGGTTCAGAGGTTATTGCAGACAAAAAGGATCCTTAACGAAGAGGGCTTCAACAAACAAGAGAAGTTTCAGGTCACACAGAACAAGGTCTCACGATGACACTAGTCTCGGTTCTTCGTACGCACCGTAGACAAATTCCCGACGCACTCCAGAGATAGAGAGATAGAACGATAAAGACGGAACGATTGCTCACGTAACTTCGTACTCCTATCCTCATCGTCGTAATTCTAACACTAACACACAAATAGACACACACAAGAAAAGCATGTAAGCCCATATAACAGGCTACTTAGGACAACCATTGCTCTGATACCACAAGTGTAACGCCCCGATTTGACAACTTGAAAACACAATTTCTTTAATTAATGTAGTGAAAATTTGGGCCATTTTTTTTAAATGACCTAACATGGACATGAGAATCTCCAAGTTCCAAAATCTTTTATTAAAGTAATTTGCGACAGAAGTTTGATTCTCATCTCCCATGTTATATTTCAAGTTCCAAACCGAGATGTTACGAAACATCGCACTTTGAAACTTGCTTTCACAAAACACATTTAAAAGTCCATCTCTTTTATGTTTAACCAGAAAACTTAGTATTGATTATCCAGCTTTATAAAACATCTTTCGGGTGCACATGTGGATGCAGCTAATGATGTCTAAGTACCTGGTAAGGGAATACAATACTTGAACATAGATACTATGACAGTAGACCTCCGTCCAAGCAATGCTCCTCAGAAGGGTCGAATCATCAACCATCGAGTCCTTGAGCCGAGCTTGACCTTCTTCTCTTTCGAGACTCCACCTCGGTCTTGTCTTCGTAGGCCATCACTCGAAGCGTCAACTCCCGAGATAAACTACTTACTCTGTCACCTGTGGACATCATCACAGAAGTCCACAGGGAACGGGAAAGACAGAGAGAGTAAGCATTCCGAATGACGTATCATCAACGGTGTGGGTTTACGATAGGCAAAATATTAAGACAATACAAGCACACAATTGTACACATTCACAGCACAACAACACAGCAGATAATTATGCAAGATGCATGAGGATGCAATGCAAACGTCGCATTATCCAAACCTTTATCTTTCTCTTAAGGAAATCTCTTATTCAGTTATCTTGCAAGGTCGAATCTTTTTAATAGCTTATCTCGCAGAGTCGAAGTCTCTTTATCCACGTATCTCGAGTCCATAAGATCGGAAATTCAAGCTTGATGGTTTTGGGTCTCGGGTCTACATCTCCTCGGGATCCATCCACCTAGTCGGAAGCAATCAGGAGTACAGGATCTCTAACCACACCGGCTTTTACTGGATGGCAAAACAAATGAATACATAAAATGCCCGGGAAATAAGCACATCCGGCCGTGTTCGAGCATCCCTCTCACTGAACAAGATTTGGTCAAGGGGGTGTCAGTCCTCTGTCTAGTGATCATGTGGTACTTCGTCCACACCACTGAATGACCAGCTCCGACCGGTTCAGCCAGGGCCCCTATGGTTTTTCCCACCTAGACAGACTTCTCAAGGCTTCTTGACGAATCACCGTCATTGCCGTCCCCTATCTCAATCATCCAGCTGAACACCACAAGGGTAATTCAGGTGTATCTTCCTCTCCACTACTTCGGGTTAGGGTTTCGAGTCGTGAGGTTATACTTATTCGTTCAATCGTCGACCCATCCTAAGTCATCTCCGCCATACAGCTCCGACCATATGCGGAATGCTTCTGTGGGACTCGACCACTAAGTCCAACGGGCTCCGACCCATCTTAAATCATTTTCGGCATACGGCTCCGACCAGTATGCGGGATATCCACAATCTTTCTGACGGGCTACAACCCATTCAGAATTACCATCGACATATAGCTACGACTATAGTCGAAATATCAATCATCATTCTGACGGGCTACGACCCACTCAGAATCACCATCGGCATATGGCTCCGACCATATGCGGGATATCCATTAATCTTTGATAGATAGGCTCCGACCTATCTTAAACCACTCTCAACATATGGCTACATCCATATGGAAACATTCTCAACATATGGCTACGACCATATGGAAACATTCTCAACATATGGCTACGACTATATGGAAACATTCTCAACATATGGCTACGACCATATGGAAACATTCTTGTAGAATTCAGCAACCATTGCGTCCGTGTCCAAAGGCATCGTCATCGTCATATCGTCAGCTCGATCCACGTGCTCGACGCATCAGCATCATCCGGTTCCGTAGCGCGTTCCACCCTTTAGAGTTTCGTTCTTATTCCTTGGGGGATTTCTTATAGTTTTCTAATGTCTTTGCTATTCTTATCTTATATCGCGGGATGATGCATTATGCTCATGCAATGACAATATAAGTAATACCTCTCAACACAAACAAATATAACAATCAATCAATACCATGTGATGGTATAGGTCTGAGTCTTCGTATACCACGATACAAACAAGGCACACAATTTATCGTGTATACTACTAGCTATAATAGACCTTTACTCCGACTTTGAGAGAGTATAGAGTGTCCTAATAGATCACCTAAATACCACGGTGTCTTAGGGAAGCTTCTCTCTCACCTCAACTCCAGCAAATACCTCGTCCGAAATCGCTGTGGGTCCCCCCCAACTGGTAGCTGCTCCAGGTTCTTGACTCATACGTACCTTATACTAGATAGGAGACACTAAAGTTACTAGTCTATCTAAATGATCGTCATACTTAAAATCCAAAACGTGTTTTTCGAAAACTCTTTTCACTTCTTGCCGGAAAATCGTAAAACGTCAAGATTTTCTCAAAACCAAAAATCCAACTTTCACTATACTTTAAATACTTTGAAATCATTATAAGAAATCAATGAAATCATTTTAAATAAATGGATCAGTTGCTGGTCCGTCTTGGACAGCAGCTCGCTCGATCCCGAAAACATCGAATAACGTCATTTTTGAAATCCAACCTTTCTTAAATCACGTACCACTTAAAACTTAAACTTTAAAACCAATCAAACACATTTTCAGGATGAAAAACAATTTAAATAAAAACTGGACAGCAAAGATGCTAGCCCATAAAACACTCTTTAGAAAATCCGAAAACACCGAAAAATCGCATTTTTCAAACCAACTTTATCTTATATTAAGTATTCATCAAAACTCAACTTCAAATCACTTTGAAAACATTTTTAAATAAGAAATACAACTTATAAAAACTCTGGACAGCATCATATTCCAAGTCTTAAATTCATTTTCCATTGTCCAAAACCAATTTAAATCCATAAACAAATTAAGCATCTTGAAAACAATCCAACAAACACTTTGATTAACAATTTCTCAAACTCAAATACTTAAAACAATTTATTTCCAAGTATAACATTATGCAACAAAATGAGGCAGTAACCAATAGTCCCAATACTTTTTCAAATAACCAAATTCTTTTCAAAGATCAATCAACATTGTAACTTATTAAATAATTCATTTTCCTTGACCTCTTTTATCAAACAAACAATTCCAAAACACTTAAACAAGGTAGTTCAATTAACATGAATCACTTAAAACAAACCATTTGGCACATAGCACATAACACATAGCACATTCTCAAGTCATAATTTCAACTAATAGCCTAGACCGAAACACCGTAAACAATTAACTTTACAAACTCATTCATGCATAATCTAGACATATCATCAAGTAATCACTCATTCAATTATTTTAAGACATTATAATCATCATACAGATCCAGCCAAGTCATGAAATGAAGTGCAAAACTCATATTTGTCGAAAATATTTAAGTAAGGCTTTTGTTTGATTACGGGAAAGCACAAAAGATAAAATATAAAACTATACCAAATCAATTTGTTTAATCTTAAAAATTTCCAGAACATACATATATATGTTAAAGTTCATCATATAAAATTTCCAAGTCGTTTGAACAATCTTAAGCTAGGTTTCAAATCAGAATTTTGCATAAAAGCAAGATAGAACTGTTGCTGACCTCAGGCCAAAATGCCATGATTAAAAATAGTTTTTCAACTCCTAATTGCATGAAAATTGGTATAAACTTTCCTCATACAGTCAATACCATCTCATAAAAATTTCAGATTATTTGGAGTTGTGAAAGTCTTACTTTTTCAATTAAATTCGTCACTAAGTCCGGAAAATCTGAACCAAACGGTTCACTGTTTCTCAATTGGTAAAAATATCAAACCAACTCGAAATCACCTCAAATTTTACAGAGAGTCACACGACATGTTTAAGGAGATACCATAAAAATTTCAAGTAATTTAGAGTAGTTTAGGTCAGGAAACTCGGTTTAGGTTTTTCCTCGAAAACTTACTTTTCCGAAATCGTTTTCACCAAAATGACTCCATTTCAATTAACAAACCAATTCTAAAAATCTTATAAAAATTCAGGGACAATCAATCTAACCTACTTAAAACAGTGTCGAAGTTTCAGAATCATCAAACATGTACAAGTACCACTTATCCAAATCTTTTTTCACTAAAAACCTTAGACTTCCATAATTAACACCGAATAACCAAAATTCATTTAAAATACCAAAACAATTCCAAATCCCTTCAAATTTTCCAGAACTTATTTAAATTGCATCAAGGACTACATATTAAAATTTCAAGGCAATCCAATTAGTAAAACTATTGTTTCTCAAAGTTTCTTACAAGGAAATTATTTATAAATTAAAATTTCAGCATACTATCACATAAACACCTTCCATTTTAATCTCCAACATACAGCCCCTATTTGTTTTTAATCCTTTTACAAACACAACAACAACAACACAAAATCAATCATAATGCTCATCCAACAAAATTAATTTCCTTAAAACACATACTTATACATTTTTCGGTTCTACTTTTAAAATCAACAAAAACATTTTCCAACTTAGAAATCTAACTTTACTCAAATACCACATGCATCAAACATGTTATAGTTTAAACATTGATCTAGACATGCATGCACATAAAAGCACTGGATCTAGCCTTGAGGTCAACATGCATGTCCTCTTCTTATTTCCAAGCTTAAATCTTTAATCATTAATCATTGAAAAGTGTAGATCAATCTTAAAAACCAACATGCAAAATCATATCTTTAGCAATTCAATAACGTTTAGTTTATGAACATCATAGATCAACCCATAATCAAGCATAAAAATAGAAATCAAAGGTAAAAAATTATTTGCACAAAAGAACCACAAAACCGTGAGCATCAACAAGATGATGCATGTTCATTTTTCATTTTTAAGACTCAAATACAAGTAAAAACAATCTTAGAAAATCATAAGAAAACTTAGAAATCAAATCCTTTTCAAAAACCATTTAAGAAATCAAGAAGACAACTTAAGATCATGAGAGAAAACACTTTCTTAGCAAAAACTTCAAGATCAAGCTTTGAAATCAACATGCATGTTAGTAAAAACTCTAGATCTTTTAGAAAATCCTTTTATGAAAACTTAAAATCAAGTTCTTTTCAAAAACACTTTAAGAAATCAAGGAAAAACTCAGGATCATGAAAGAAAATACTTTCTTAGCAAAACGTTAGAATCAAACTTTAGAAATCAACATGCATGTAAAGGAAATTACTGGATCTAACTTGAAAACCAACATGCATCAACACTTTCAAACCAAAAATCAAAGTTTTAGAAAGAAATCATGAAAAACGAAAAAGAATCAAAGAAAATAGGCTTAAACTTTTAAGATCATGAAATGAAATGCTCACTTAATTAGATCTTCAAAATAAAGTCCAAATCTTGGGTTGTTCTTTGGTTTTCTCTTCCACTCTCCTCACGGCTCACTCACTCCTCCCTTTAGGTCCATGGTTTCTCTTTCTCTTCTTCACTATTTTGGCTTGATCTTGCTTAGATTGTGAAGGGTGTAGAGTTTGTTCTCTTTCTCTCTATTCGGCCACCCTCTCTCTCTCTATCTCACTAAGAGTTTGATTTTCTCTTAGTGTTGTGTTTTGGTTTGGGAAAGAATGAAGGAAATGGAAAGAATGGAAGCTAAATGAAAGGTGTGTTGGTGCTTTGTACATGATTTGGTAGATTTGGGCTTTTTGTTTCCATTCCCACGGCTCACCCTTCTTCTCTCTTTCTTTTTCCTTTTCTTTTCCCTCCTTAGGTCATGCTTAGGTCATCGGGATGATGTTACTTGTTTGACTATTTGGCACACAACTTGGTGACCAAGTAAAGCAACTTGGTGGCCAAGTTACTCACCTAGGTATTCGGCCATAGGGTAGTTAGGTAGATTAGGTTAGCTAATTTAGGTTTAAGGCACTAATTAGGTTCTAATCATGATTAGGGTAGGATTAGGAAAAATAATTTAGGTTTAGTCCACTAATCCTTAGAGATTAGGGTTTAATCAAGGATTAAGGTACTAATCAAAAACTTAACCCATACTAGCATAAGTTTAGGGAAAACTAATTCTAGATTAGCTCACTAACCTTGAGGGTTTAGGGTTTAAGAGAGTGATTAAGTGCTTAATCAAGGATTAAGAACTCGATTAGGGTTTAATCAAAGATTAGGATACCAATTAGGGTTTTGACAAATGATTCTAGATCAAGATAATTGGACTTTGATTTCTTTGAAGCTTGGAGTGAAAATAATTTTCCTTCTTAAAACCATAAAATCATATAAATCAATTAAAAAGACAAAATCTCAATAAAAACCTCAAGCAATATGATTCATTGAAAACCTTAGAAAATCAAGCACATAAAATCACACACAAGTAAATTAAATTTCAAAGCATAAAAACCCATCATGAAATCAAAACTCTTTTAAATCAATTTTCAAATCAATTAGGTTAAATCTATAAAAATGCACAAAGAGATTCATTTCTTAAATGAAATCACAAATAATAAAATTAATCCAAATTCAATAAAATCACTTGCTTGAATTCTATAAAAATCTTTGTTTACTAAAATTCAATAAAATCGAAAATTGGTTACGTAATTGAATAAAATACTCATCGAAAACAATTTGTAAAAGAATATCTCAAAACTCTTCTTTAATGAAAACTTATTTATTTTAGTCAGGAAAATATGGAATGTCACAGATTACACTATAGAGTTA
The DNA here is from genome assembly GCA_037953625.1 of Crotalaria pallida. Lineage (NCBI taxonomy): Eukaryota > Viridiplantae > Streptophyta > Magnoliopsida > Fabales > Fabaceae > Crotalaria > Crotalaria pallida. Next base: position 36,757,623 of record CM075653.1, read on the forward strand.
ATCGATTACTGAGCCTCTGGTTTGCATATGATGCAACATCATGTAATCGATTACTACAGAGCTTGTAATCGATTATTAAGCCTCTGAAAAATATATGATGCACCAATTATAATCGATTACGTGACTAATGTAATCGATTACTTCCATAAGAAAGTAACTGATTAACAAGATTCGGTTAATCGATTACAGCCTCTCTGATTTTTCTATGATGCAACAAATGTAACACCCCTAATTTTCGTCTCCCGAATAATAGGAAATTAATAATAAAAAGTTTAATTATTAATTTATAGAATTTTTCTAAGTTTATGTTTTGTATTTAATTAACCTTAAATATAAAAATAAGTGGAAATATTTTTATATGGCAAATAAATGCAAAATATAAGGAAATTGCATTCTGGTCCCTGGGTGAGGACTAAAAAGCAATATTAGAAAGGTTCTTGGAGGGAAAGATTTAAAAATAATAATTTTTATATTTTGAACTGATCTAACCGGTTAGTAATGCCCTGTAACCGGTTAGACGATGAACACAGAAACTGGTTTAGTGGATTTTGATGAGTAATCACTTGGATTACTCGTTAATCGCCACGATTGCTGCATGAATTGAGTGGCAATACACGCATCAAGGTGCATGTAATCTGGATTTGGCTATAAATAGGTGGATTGTTGATGGATTGGGGGTTGATCAACTGATTCTTGCTGAAGAAGGGTGAGTTAGGGTTTTGATTTCGTGAGGACGATTTCTCCTTCGTTCTTGAGAGTTTGAGAGTGAGAGATACACTTCTGAAAGGCTTACATCAAGAGCTTTTCATTGATATATACCTTGTGAGTTAAGGGTTCTTGTGTGTGGGGAAATCAACCTTAGAAATTGGAGCTGGAGAACTGAACTCTGTTTTCTCTTGGTTCTGGAAGCTGAGTTCGAGCTTCGATTTTGGTAAGCACAGATCATGTTTAAGTTTCAAATCACTTTTATTTTCTAGTGCATGTTACCAAGATCAAGTTCTAATCATTTTCCCCAATTTCTTTGGTCAAATTCCATGTTAATTTTGATGATTTCTGGACCCTGTTGCTGGAAAACGAAACTGGAAACAGAACTTTGGTTCTGAGAGGATCTGTGGAGTTTCCTGCAAATCAGTGTCAAACTTTCATCCAAATCAACTTAGAGGTATGGGAGAAGTTTCACTATACTAGATTTAGACTAAATGTCAAAGGATTTAGGATTTGAGTTCATGAAACTCAAAAGGGCATTATGTGTTTTTAAGAACAAAGGCTTGGAGGCCAATTTCTTGCTCACTGTGGTTTTGAGCAAGTTTTAATTGATGCATGCAAGCTAAATGATGACTGAATTCTGTGTTTAAGTGTTTGATTTCAGTTTTGTGGTGCTAAATTGAGTTTATGTGAATTTTCATGTAATTTAATTCAATAAACTTGATGCATGCAATATGAATGTGTTTCTGGGTGTAAACATGTTTAATTTAAGGCATAAGAACTTGGTGTATGCTGGAAATTGGTTAGATTTGAGAAAGAAAGAAAATGAGTTGTTAAAACTCTTGTTTTTATGGTCAGACTGCATAATCTAAACGGTTATACGATTTTCGTAACCGGTTAGACACTGTAAATTTTCAAAGAAAAATCAGTTTGCAAATCAGTCCTGAAACTTTCAATGGTTTTTACTCAAATCTAAGCCTTAATTTCCATACACAGAGTCTGAATATAAGTTGTGATAATGTCAACAAATTCAGATGGGAAAGATCTCCATTTGTGCCTTAAATTGATGGAATAATTTCAAGTGAAATTATGGTTGTTGGAAAAGGATATGTGATTTGGACTTTTGAATGATAAAACAATGGTTTTTGAGGTATAAGAATAAAGTTGAAAGTGTTTTGGATTGGGTAGAGAATTCAAGAAAAAGGGTTTTTCTGAATTGCAATGGTAAACAGTTCAGGTCTGTAATTCTAACCGGTTAGCCTGAAACTGTAACCAGTTAGTACCTGAATCTGAAAAATAAAAAGTTAAGTTTTAATTACCATTGAAGTTATACTACTCAATCTGGGTTTTATAAAGGCATATTTTGAGAGAATTCAAAGGGGAATTTTTATGCCAAATATTATACCTCAATTAAATCATTCAAAAGTAGAAATTGGAATATTTCTAAATCACATTAATTAATATAAAGATAAAACCAACCCCGATGTTGTGCATACATATAGACTGGAAGTCTGGTTGGTAGGAATATTTATCATATTCTGGGAATATGAGGAGGGTACTCCGGGAGTAGCAAAGTATAACCTACTTGATGACACATTATAGATATGTGGCCAGTGTCCGGGACCTGGTTTTTGTGCGTTCTAGGAACGTGGTGCACACTCCGGGAGTGATGCTTTTTATCCAAGTATGGTTCGGCATTATGTTCTGGGAACTAATGTCGGTGTTCTGGGAACACAATGGTGTAGTGGATGGACGTCCAAGATGGACATTTAGAGGCCTCAGTTGTGGATAGAAAATCATACATCATGCCACTTGCATTATAAGAGTTATAATGTTGAAAAATTGGTGTGCTCATATGTATTTGCATTTTGATCTGTCTTTGATATATTTGTGATTGTAACTTTAGTCTTTATCCATTATGTATATGTGTATACTTACTCCCTGTGCCCTGTTTAGGTGATGGCTAGATACCTAGCCTGCATCGAGATACGCCCTATCCCTAGCGGTATATGGACGTATGAGGAGCACCGTGCCACCTTTGAGGGGGAGGTGGAGATCACTCTCTACCACCCTAACCCTTTGGTGCGTGTGCGACCTCGTCGATTTAGGATCCCATTAGTCTATACTATGCATGTTCCACCTTTTTACACTTATAGAGGACCACCCCCGGCTCGACCTATGCGTCGTTTTCATAGTTTTAGATTTAGAGCTGCCACTCGTTCCCATCCTTCATCCCATAGAGTTGTCACTGAGGAGACTCCTTCTCCTGGTCCGACTGAGTATGATAGGACTACTTCGGCGGATCCTAGACCCAGTGGTGGGGTCTCTACTCAGTCAGGCGAGGTCGAGGAGGACCCTGAGGAGGATGAGAGCGAGGAGGAGGTGCATGTCGAGCCGTCTGTTTCTGCTAGAGGTGGACCCGCTGGTTCATAGGAACCTGCATAGCATAGGGGTTTTGGATCCTAGATCCTAGGGATAGAGCTGTGGAGGATCTGAGGAGCTGTTGAGGACACTGAAGACCTGCTCTGAGACTTCTATTTTGAGATCATGTGATATATTGTATATATTTTGAGAGGTCTTAGAGTGGGGTTTTTATTTTATTCAGCTGCGTTGTATCTATTTTATAAACTCTTGCTATCTCGACTGATGTTACTTGCTACTGCTGTACTAATGGGGTTATGTCGTATGACTTTTATCATATATATATATGTTTTATTTTCCTCAGCAGTGCCCCATAAGTACTATTTTTATTCCGCGAACTCTGATTTTAATTACAAATGGATTCGGCAATAAGTTTATATTCTATAATCAAGAAAGTGCATTTTCGAGAGTGTTTCTAAAACCTAAGATATTACTATGCCGAATTCAGGTAACGATTTATGTTGAAAAGAGGTTTTTGATTGAGCAAGTAATGATATTAAAAAGGAAAAATTTTATAGTCCTAAATTTTGATAGCAAGTAGTAAACTATTTGGAAATATTAATTATTTTCAAGTTAAAAAGAGAGTGTCACAACCTTTGGTGGTATCAGAGCATTGGTCCTGTTCCTCATGGCCCGAAGATGCAGCTAAGTGTGGTATTCAATGTTGATTGAATATGTTTGAGTAAGTTAGTAGTAGCATTTATGTTCCAAAGACCTTTTTAGTAACCCAAAGCCCATAGTGCAGGTCTTTCTATGGCAACCCGGAATAGAAACGTTACTAATGAGATGTTAGAACGAATCACAACCGTGCTGGAGGGCAGGCAGCAGCAGCAGAGGCATCAATCATCTCAAGGGAGAGCTGGTAATCCATCTGCTGGCAACATGACAAATCATGATGCTAAGACTCTGTCGGAATTCAGGAAGTGCAATCCACCACGATTAGAGGGAGGTTATAGACCTGATGAGGCACACAAGTGGTTGTACGAGATCAATAAGATCTTCCGAACTTTGGAGTGTTCTGACGAACAGAAGGTGACCTATGCAGTCTACATGCTTCATGGGTAAGCTGAAAACTGGTGGGATCACACGGTCCAGTTGTTGAATTTTGAAAGAAGGGCAATCAACTGGGGAGTATTTATGGAGAAATTTCTCAATAAATATTTTCCAGAAGATTTGCGGAGGAAAAAGGAAGTGGAATTCATGCAATTGAAGCAGAGGGATATGAGTGTAGGGGAGTATGCTGCCAAATTCGAGGAGTTGATGAAGTACTCTCCCTATTACTTAAATAATCCTGATGAAAGAAGTAAGTGTGTGAAGTTTGAAGGTGGGCTAAGGCCGGAGCTGAAGTCTATCTTCAGTTATCAAAGGATTCAGAGTTTCCCTGCACTGGTGGACATGTGCAGAATGTATGAAGATGATAAGAAGGCGGAGTTGTTAGGAAGTCAAGTGAAGGGGGTTGGACAGAATTATGGATCCCAGAGAAAGAAGAAGTTTGACCATCGGGGCAATGGTCCATATTCTAAGAACAAAGGGAAAGGCAAGACAGTGATGGATAACCGGAACAAGCCTCGCGATAATGCTCCTTATTGCGAGAAGTGCAAGCGTTACCATCATGGTCAGTTTTGCTGGTCCACAAGAGGATGTTTCAAGTGTGGGAAGCAAGGTCACTTTGCCCGAGAATGCAAGGAGTCTGCATAGGAAGATGCAAAGGGATCTGCTGGAAAGCCTGTGGTACAAGGACGAGTGTTTACCCTAAGTGGTAGTGAAGCAACTCAAACCCCGAATCTCATGCAAGGTAATTTTCTGCTCAATAATCAACCTTGCAAAATCATGTTTGATTCTGGAGCTACACATTCTTTTGTTTCCCCTGAATGTGTGAGTAGGCTGAATCTTATTGTTTCCGATTCACCCTGCTATCTTAGTATAGATACCCCTACGGGAATACCGATTTTCACCGCTAAAGTTTGTTTAGGGTGTAAGGTAGAAGTTCTGGGTTGTTTATCCCCGATAGATTTGGTTTGTCTTCCTAACTTACAATTGGATGTGATATTGGGAATGGATTGGTTGATAAAGAACCAAGTGATTATCAATTGTGAAGAAAAGACAATTCAATATAGGACCCTTGAACCAGAGGGCTATATGTGTTTATTCTCGGCTTCTGGAGAAGAAGAGTCGATGCCAATTGAAGAAATTCCAGTAGTGAGGGAATTTCCGGAAGTATTTCCTGAAGAGATACCAGGATTACCTCCAAAGCGAGAGATAGAGTTTGGGATCGATCTAGTCCCTGGAGCTGGTCCCATCTCTATTGCTCCTTATAGGATGGCACCACCAGAAATGACAAAAATGAAGAAGCAAATTGAGGAGTTGTTGCAGAAACAGATGATTAGGCCAAGTGTTTCGCCTTGGGGAGCTCCATTATTGTTCGTAAAGAAGAAAGATGGGAGTATGAGGATGTGTGTGGACTACAGACAGCTGAATAAGGTCACTATTAAGAATAAGTATCCGTTGCCAAGGATTGATGACCTTATGGATCAAGTGAGGGGAGCTGCAGTATTCTCCAAGATTGATCTGAGATCGGGATATCATCAGATCAGGATAAAGGAAGAGGATATACCCAAGACTGCATTTCGATCGCGATACGGTCATTATGAGTATGTGGTGATGCCGTTCGGATTGACAAATGCACCTGCTATTTTCATGGACTATATGAACCGGATCTTTAGACCATATTTGGATTTGTTTGTGGTGGTATTCATTGACGATATTTTGGTCTATTCTAAAAATCCGGAAGAGCACGAAGAACATCTCAGGATTGTGTTGAAGGTCCTGAAGGAGAAACAACTATACGCCAAACTTACGAAGTGTGAGTTTTGGTTGAATGAAGTGAAGTTTCTGGGGCATGTAATCTCTAAGGAGGTTGCGGTGGATCCAGCGAAAGTAAGTTCCGTATTAAGTTGGGAACATCCTAAGACGGTGACGGAAGTGAGAAGTTTCTTAGGGTTGGCTGGATACTATCGTCGATTCATAGAAGGATTTTCTAAGATTGCATTGCCTTTGACTAAGTTGACTCGGAAGGATCAACCGTTCGTGTGGGACGATCGGTGTGAGGCTAGTTTCCGTGAGTTGAAGGAAAGGTTAACATCGTCTCCTGTGTTAACCTTACCCGATCCCCACAAGAGCTTTGAAGTTTACTGTGATGCATCTAAGAAAGGACTGGGTTGTGTATTGATGCAAGAAGGAAGAGTAGTGGCGTATGCATCGAGGCAATTGAAGAATCATGAGGTGAATTACCCGACGCACGATTTGGAGTTGGCTGAGATCGTGTTTGCCTTAAAGATATGGAGACATCATCTCTATGGCACTATATTCCAAGTATTTAGTGACCATAAGAGTTTGAAGTATCTGTTTGACCAAAAAGAGTTGAACATGAGGCAAAGAAGATGGATGGAGTTCTTGAAGGATTACGACTTTAAACTCCATTATCACCCGGGTAAAGCGAATGTGGTTGCAGACGCGTTGAGCCGGAAAGCAATCCACGTTAGTGCAATGATGGTCAAGGAAGCAGCGTTAATTGAAGAATTCAGAGACTTGAGCTTGTTGATGCAAGTGGAGCCATCAAGTATCAAGTTGGGGACGTTGCAGATCACAAACGAGTTCTTGGAAAGAATTCGGGAGTTGCAGTGAGACGATGAAGAGTTGATGGAAAAGATGAGACTAGGTTCGGAAGGAAAGGAACCTGATTTCAAGTTTGGGCAGGATGGAATCCTTCGTTTCAGGACAAGGATTTGTGTACCAAGAGATCAAGAAGTTAGAAGACTAATTCTTGATGAGGCCCATAAGAGTCGGATGAGTATGCACCCTGGATCGACCAAAATGTATCAGGATTTGAAGAAGATATTTTGGTGGTCGGGATTGAAAAGAGATGTGGCAGAATATGTGGCGACGTGTTTGATCTGTCAGAAAGCGAAAGTAGAACATCAGAAACCGGGAGGACAGTTGCAACCTCTGAGGATTCCCTAGTGGAAGTGGGATAGCATTTCAATGGACTTTGTGTCTGGTTTGTCGAGGACAGTAGCAAATCATGATGCAATCTGGGTGGTTGTGGATAGGCTAACAAAGTCGGCGCATTTTATTCCGATAAATATGCGTTATTCTTTGAACAAGCTTACTCAGATCTATATTAAGGAGGTAGTTCGTCTTCACGGAGTGCCTTCGAGCATTGTGTCAGACCGAGATCCGAGATTTTCGTCGCAATTTTGGAGAAGTTTGCATGATGCTATGGGAACCAGATTGAAATTAAGTTCTGCGTATCATCCACAAACGGATGGCCAGACGGAGAGGACAATTCAATCTTTGGAAGATGTGTTGCGAGCGTGTGCACTTGAAGAACAAGGAAGTTGGGATCAAGTGTTACCTCTTGCAGAGTTCACATACAACAATAGCTACCATGCGAGTATTGGAATGGCACCGTTCGAGGCGTTGTATGGAAGGAAGTGTCAAATCCCGCTATGTTGGTTCCAAGTGGGGGAGAACTTGATGGTTGGACCAGAAATGATTCAGCAGACAACTGAGAAGATCAAGATGGTTCAGGCTAAGATGAAAGCGGCTCAGAGTCGGCAGAAGAGCTATGCGGATAGGAGGAGGAAACCATTAGAATTTTCTGAGGGCGATCATGTGTTTCTTCGGATAGTTTCGATGAAAGGAATTAGTCGAGCTTTGAGAACCCGAAAGCTTTCGCCTAAGTGTATAGGTCCATATCAGATTCTTAAGAGAGTTGGTCCTGTTGCTTATCAACTGGCTTTATCACCCTCTTTATCCAATTTGCATAACGTCTTTCACGTTTCGCAATTGAAAAAGTATGTTCATGATCCATCTGTTGTTCTGAAACTCCAACCTGATGATCTAACTTTGAGAGAAAACCTGACCTTTGAGACCAGACCGGTTCAGATAGAAGATCGTGAAGTCAAGCGGCTCAGAGGAAAGGAAATACCTTTGGTCAAGGTGATTTGGGAGAATGCTGACGTATCTGAAGCTACAGGGGAATTAGAGGAGAAGATGCGTCAAGAGTATCCGGAGTTATTTATGTAATCTAGAATTTCGGGGGCGAAATTCCTTTTAAGTGGGGGAGTAGTGTAACACCCCTAATTTTCGTCTCCCGAATAATAGGAAATTAATAATAAAAAGTTTTATTATTAATTTATAGAATTTTTCTAAGTTTATGTTTTGTATTTAATTAACCTTAAATATAAAAATAAGTGGAAATATTTTTATATGGCAAATAAATGCAAAATATAAGGAAATTGCATTTTGGTCCCTGGGTGAGGATTAAAAAGCAATATTAGAAAGGTTCTTGGAGGGAAAGATTTAAAAATAATAATTTTTAAATTTTGAACTGATCTAACCGGTTAGTAATGCCCTGTAACCGGTTAGACGATGAACACAGAAACTGGTTTAGTGGATTTTGATGAGTAATCACTTGGATTACTCGTTAATCGCCATGATTGCTGCATGAATTGAGTGGCAATACACGGGTCGAGGTGCATGTAATCTGGATTTGGCTATAAATAGGTGGATTGTTGATGGATTGGGGGTTGATCAACTGATTCTTGCTGAAGAAGGGTGAGTTAGGGTTTTGATTTCGTGAGGACGATTTCTCCTTCGTTCTTGAGAGTTTGAGAGTGAGAGATACACTTTTGAAAGGCTTACATCAAGAGCTTTTCATTGATATATACCTTGTGAGTTAAGGGTTCTTGTGTGTGGGGAAATCAACCTTAGAAATTGGAGCTGGAGAACTGAACTCTGTTTTCTCTTGGTTCTGGAAGCAGAGTTCGAGCTTCGATTTTGGTAAGCACAGATCATGTTTAAGTTTCAAATCACTTTTATTTTCTAGTGCATGTTACCAAGATCAAGTTCTAATCGTTTTCCCCAATTTCTTTGGTCAAATTCCATGTTAATTTTGATGATTTCTGGACCCTGTTGCTAGAAAACGAAATTGGAAACAGAACTTTGGTTCTGAGAGGATCTGTGGAGTTTCCTGCAAATCAGTGTCAAACTTTCATCCAAATCAACTTAGAGGTATGGGAGAAGTTTAACTATACTAGATTTAGACAAAATGTCAAAGGATTTAGGATTTGAGTTCATGAAACTCAAAAGGGCATTATGTGTTTTTAAGCACAAAGGCTTGGAGGCCAATTTCTTGCTCACTGTGGTTTTGAGCAAGTTTTAATTGATGCATGCAAGCTAAATGATGACTGAATTCTGTGTTTAAGTGTTTGATTTCAGTTTTGTGGTGCTAAATTGAGTTTATGTGAATTTTCATGTAATTTAATTCAATAAACTTGATGCATGCAATATGAATGTGTTTCTGGGAGTAAACATGTTTAATTTAAGGCATAAGAACTTGGTGTATGCTGGAAATTGGTTAGATTTGAGAAAGAAAGAAAATGAGTTGTTAAAACTCTTGTTTTAATGGTCAGACTGCATAATCTAACCGGTTATACAATTTTCGTAACCGGTTAGACACTGTAAATTTTCAAAGAAAAATCAGTTTGCAAATCAGTCCTGAAACTTTCAATGGTTTTTACTCAAATCTAAGCCTTAATTTCCATACACAGAGTCTGAATATAAGTTGTGATAATGTCAACAAATTCAGATGGGAAAGATCTCCATTTGTGCCTTAAATTGATGGAATAATTTCAAGTGAAATTTTGGTTGTTGGAAAAGGATATGTGATTTGGACTTTTGAATGATAAAACAATGGTTTTTGAGGTATAAGAATAAAGTTGAAAGTGTTTTGGATTGGGTAGAGAATTCAAGAAAAAGGGTTTTTCTGAATTGCAATGGTAAACAGTTCAGGTCTGTAATTCTAACCGATTAGCCTGAAACTGTAACCGGTTAGTACCTGAATCTGAAAAATAAAAAGTTAAGTTTTAATTACCATTGAAGTTATACTACTCAATCTGGGTTTTATAAAGGCATATTTTGAGAGAATTCAAAGGGGAATTTTTATGCCAAATATTATACCTCAATTAAATCATTCAAAAGTAGAAATTGGAATATTTCTAAATCACATTAATTAATCATATAGACTGGAAGTCTGGTTGGTAGGAACGTTTATCATATTCTGGGAATATGAGGAGGGTGCTCCGGGAGTACCAAAGTATAACCTACTTGATGACACATAGATATGTGGCCAGTGTCCGGGACCTGGTTTTTGTGCGTTCTGGGAACGTGGTGCACACTCCGGGAGTGATGCTTTTTATCCAAGTATGGTTCGGCATTATGTTCTGGGAACTAATGTCGGTGTTCTGGGAACACAATGGTGTAGTGGATGGACGTCCAAGATGGACATTTAGAGGCCTCAGTTGTGGATAGAAAATCATACATCATGCCACTTGCATTATAAGAGTTATAATGTTGAAAAATTGGTGTGCTCATATGTATTTGCATTTTGATCTGTCTTTGATATATTTGTGATTGTAACTTTAGTCTTTATCCATTATGTATATGTGTATACTTACTCTCTGTGCCCTGTTTAGGTGATGGCCAGATACCTAGCCTGCATCGAGATACGCCCTATCCCTAGCGGTATATGGACGTATGAGGAGCACCGTGCCACCTTTGAGGGGGAGGTGGAGATCACTCTCTACCACCCTAACCCTTTGGTGCGTGTGCGACCTCGTCGATTTTGGATCCCATTAGTCTATACTATGCATGTTCCACCTTTTTACACTTATAGAGGACCACCCCCGGCTCGACCTATGCGTTGTTTTCATAGTTTTAGATTTAGAGCTGCCACTCGTTCCCATCCTTCATCCCATAGAGTTGTCACTGAGGAGACTCCTTCTCCTAGTCCGACTGAGTATGATAGGACTACTTCGGCGGATCCTAGACCCAGTGGTGGGGTCTCTACTCAGTCAGGCGAGGTCGAGGAGGACCTTGAGGAGGATGAGAGCGAGGAGGAGGTGCATGTCGAGCCGTCTGTTTCTGCGAGAGGTGGACCCGCTGGTTCATAGGAACCTGCATAGCATAGGGGTTTTGGATCCTAGATCCTAGGGATAGAGCTGTGGAGGATCTGAGGAGCTGCTGAGGACACTGAAGACCTGCTCTGAGACTTCTATTTTGAGATCATGTGATATATTGTATATATTTTGAGAGGTCTTAGAGTGAGGTTTTTATTTTATTCAGCTGGGTTGTATCTGTTTTATAAACTCTTGCTGTCTCGACTGATGTTACTTGCTACTGCTGTACTGATGGGGTTATGTCGTATGACTTTTATCATATATATATATGTTTTATTTTCCTCGGCAGTGCCCCATAAGTACTATTTTTATTCCGCGAACTCTGATTTTAATTACAAATGGATTCGGCAATAAGTTTATATTCTATAATCAAGAAAGTGCATTTTCGAGAGTGTTTCTAAAACCTAAGATATTACTATGCCGAATTCAGGTAACGATTTATGTTGAAAAGAGGTTTTTGATTGAGCAAGTAATGATATTAAAAAGGAAAAATTTTATAGTCCTAAATTTTGATAGCAAGTAGTAAACTATTTGGAAATATTAATTATTTTCAAGTTAAAAAGAGAGTGTCACAACAAAGTTAATCGATTACTTTATGAGATAATCGATTACTCTCATTGCAAACATACACATATACAGAGTTTTGTAACATCAAGTATTTCACTAAGGTTAAATGCAGAAAAAAACACTTTTATATGCAAAAACACGTTTTTCTTCTTCTCTCCTAAAATGAAAAAAAAACTTTATTGGCTTTGTAACTTTTAAGGAAACAAAAACTTCATTACCTTACATTCGATCTAAGGAGAAGGTTTCTATTCTTAAGCTTGCTTGAGTCTTCAATCTTGAGACTTGCACTTGTGAGCTTGAACTTGAGTTGGCTTGTTATCATCAAAACACATACTTGAATAAAACTTGAAGTCCATAGAGAGTTTGAAGCATGTCTTCCAACCAGCTTGACTTCCAACACTCCTCCTTTTTGATGATGACAAACAACCATCCTGATATGCTCTTTATCATCTGCATCACAAGTATTATACAAGCAGTATATACATATAAAATACTAAAACCTTCCTTAGAACACAAAATACAGGAAATATAATATATCAAATTCTTCTCCCCCTGTATAGATGCTTATATTTGTGCATCATTCAGAGTATATCCCCCTGCATGACTTAGTCATGTATATCAGAATATCTCTCCCCCTTTTGTAATCATAAAAAAGATGTGCTATCTCCCCCTGAAACACTAAGAAGATGCATCAATAATAACAAGAGAGATATATAGACTCACATACTTAAAAGAGGTGAGATGCAGAAGTTAAACCAATTTCTCTATGAATAAAAAAGAAATTTTCTTTTGGAAGCGGTTTCGTAAAGATATCAGCCAACTGCCGTGAAGTATCAACATACTCAATAATGCAATCACCCTTTTGAATATGATCACGAATAAAATGATGTCGAATCTCTATATGCTTTGTGCGAGAATGTTGCACTGGGTTTTTGGTGATACTAATTGCACTAGTATTATCACATTTAATGGGAATGTGATCTAGACTTACACCGAAGTCTAGGAGTTGCTGTTTCAGCCACAAAATCTGTGCGCAACAACTACCTGCGGCGACATATTCAGCCTCAGCTGTAGATAGGGCCACACTAGACTATTTCTTGCTAGCCCATGATACCAAGGAATTGCCAAGAAGATGACAAGTGCCGCTAGTGCTTTTTCTATTTACTTTGCAACCAGCAAAGTCAGAATCAGAATACCCAACAAGATTACAAGATGAACCTTTAGGGTACCACAAACCCATATCAGTTGTGCCAGACAGATATTTCATTATACGCTTGGCAGCAACCATGTGCGTTTCTTTTGGATTCGACTGGAACCGGGCACAAAGACACACACTAAACATTATATCCGGCCTACTTGTCATTAAATAGAGAAGGGATCCGATAATACCTCGATACTTTGTAATTTCTACGGATTTACCTCCTTCGTCTTTGTCCAAGTAACAGGATGTGCTTATTGGTGTTGCTACTGCCTTGGCCTTATCCATGCCAAATCTTTTCAGTAATTCTTTGCAGTATTTTGTTTGACTAATGAAGATTCCATCCTTCGCTTGCTTTATTTGTAATCCCAGGAAAAAGTTCAGTTCGCCCATCATAGACATTTCGAACTCTTCCTGCATCATACTAGAAAATTCCTTGCAAAGGATTTCATTAGTAGCATCGAAGATAATGTCATCAACATAAATTTGAACTAAAAGAATGTCCTTTCCTTTCTTTTTGATAAAAGTGTGTTATCAACCTTCCCTCTTTGAAAGTTATTTTCCAATAAAAATTTGCTAAGACGGTCGTACCACGCTCTAGGAGCTTGTTTCAAACCGTACAAAGCCTTTTTCAATTTATAAACATAATCTGGGTGTTCATAACTTTCAAAGCCAGGAGGTTGAGACACATAAACTTCTTCATTTATAAAACCATTAAGAAAGACACTCTTTACGTCCATTTGATATAATTTAAAGTCTAAAATGCATGCAAAAGCTAAAAGTAGTCTAATGGCTTCCAACCTAGCAACAGGGGCAAATGTTTCCTCATAATCTATCCCCTCTTCCTGGTTGTACCCTTGTGCAACTAGCCTAGATTTGTTTCGAACAATTAAACCAGCCTCATCAAGTTTATTTTTATAAATCCACTTAGTTCCAATAATCGGATGAGACTCAGGCCTAGGAACAAGTTCCCACACCTTATTTCTTTCGAACTGGTTTAATTCCTCTTGCATTGCCAAAAGCCAATGCTCATCAAGCATCGCCTCAGAATAATTCTTTGGTTCTACTTGAGAAACAAATGCAAAGAAGTTACATAGATTGCTAATAGAATTGCGAGTACTTACACCTTTTGAAATGTCTACGATGATCTGATCAATAGGATGGTGCCTAGATGTTCTCCATTCCTTAGGCAATTCAGTGTTGAGTTCCAATGATTGTTCTTGAGTTTTCTCCTCAACTGTTTCATCTGATTTTCCATTGCTTTCAGAATGCTCCTTTCCTTTTGCATTTGGCTCCTCATCCTCATCGATGAATAAATCTCCAAGAATACCTGAAATGTTATTAACAGATACCTTTCCCAACCTTCTGGGATCGAATTCGTCAAATGATACATGAATAGATTCTTCAATAGTATTATGAGATTTATTGTAAATCCTATATGCTTTGCTCGAAGCAAAATATCCAAGGAAAATGCCCTCATCAGCTCTAGCCTCAAAACTTCCTAGATTTTCTCTACCATTATTATGCACATAACATTTACATCCAAAAACTCGAAAATGGGAAATATTTGGTTTTCTCCCCTTGTACAGCTCATAGGGGGTTTTCTTTAAAATAGGCCTAATTAAAACACGGTTCATAACATATCAAGCTGTACTCACTGCATCGGCCCAAAAGTATGCAGGCAAATTCATGTCATTAAGCATTTTTCTTGAAAGCTCTTTTAATGAACGATTTTTCCTCTCCACAACCCCATTTTGCTCAGGAGTTCTTGGAGCGGAATAATAATGCTTAACTCCATGTTTTTCGCAAAACTTTTCAAAAAGATGATTTTCAAATTCTCCACCATGATCAGTTTTAATGGATGCAATGCTTAAATGCAATTGGTTTTGAATAATCTTGGCTAGCTTTTTAAATTCATGAAATGCATCATTTTTATGAGTAATAAAAAGCGTCCACGTATACCTAGAATAGTCATCCACAATAACTAAACAATAATAGTTGCCACCAAAGCTTTTCGTTTGACAAGTTCCAAAAAGATCCATATGTAAAAGTTCCAAGGGCCTTTGGGTTGAAACAAGGTTTTTAGAAGAAAAATTTGCCCTTGTGAGTTTTGATTTAGAACAAGGATCACATTTTTGCTTTGGCAAACCAACTACTAAGTTTTTAGAAGAAATTTTATTTAAATGAGCCATGTGGATGTGACCTATTCTACGATGCCATAGCCACGATTCATCCTCTTTGGATAATAAACATTTCGCATCATTTGAGGGAATTGAATCAAAATCAATAACATAAACATTGTTTATCCTGCGAGCAATTAGCTTAATAAGATTATCAATTTTTCCCTCGATAATACATCTATCAGAATCAAATATAACCCTATTGCCCTTATCACACAAATGACTAATACTTAGTAGATTGTGTTTTAGGCCCTCAACATGTAAAACATTTTCAATGCAAGGGTTAGGAGATGTACCAATTTTACCGATTCCGAGTATCTTTCCTTGATTGTTATCTCCGAAAGTCACATGTCCTTGGTCCTTAGGCACGAGATGCGAAAATTTAGATTTATCTCCAGTCATATGTTTTGAGCATCCGCTGTCCAAGTACCACCATGACTTCTTTTCTTCCGGAGTAACCTACAAACAAAGATTTCAAGGTTTCTTTTTAGGTACCCATATCTTTTTGGGTCCTTGAGCGTTAGTATAACCATAGTTTAAATCATGCCACCTTCTAGTTTCATTGTTCGGTTTAACGAACTTCACTTTTCGGTGTATGCATTCATGTGCACCATGACCCTTTTTACCACAAATATGACAAATAATAAGAGGTTTCTTATGATTACTAGCAGGGACAAAAATGGTACTTAATTTCTTTTGATGTCTACCGGGTTGATATCCTAAACCCGCTCTATTGAAGAAACATTTTTGTCTCCCTAACATTAAATTTAAAGTATTTCTACCTTTTGTAAATTTAGCAAGGGTTTACAAGAAGAAGAACTAGCTTTGAATTTAATGTCATTACTCGAAGTGTTTGAAGAACTTTTCAAAGTCAAATTCAGCTCCTTATTTTGATTTTTCAAAAATTCTTTTTCTTTACTAAGTTCTTTATTTCTTTCTAAAAGAGAAGTTGAATTTTTATTTTCTAGAGAAACCAATAAGGATAACCTCATCGATTCCTCATGCAATTCTTCAAATGCTTCTTGTAATTCATCATAGGAAAAGTTTAGTTCAGTGGTTACCTCCTTTTCATGAGCCATCAAGCATATGTTGGCGGTTTCCTCTTGTTCGTCTGAATCTTCATCCGAACTTTCTTCATTGTCCAGCCATGCCAAGTATGCTTGCTTTCCCTTCTTTGAACTTGAGGTGCCTTTTTCTGAATTCTCTTTCTTTTTCAACTGGTAGCAGTCTGCTCTAATGTGACCAGGCTTGTCACATTCATGACATGTGATGGTTGAGCCTCCACTCTTGTTGTTGTCTCTTATGTTGAAATTCTTCTTTCTCAGAAATTTCCCGAACTTTTTCACCAATAGACCCATGTGTTCATCATTCAATAATTCTTTGTCCGAGTCACTTTCAGCAGCAGGTGCTTCAACCTTGAATGCCAAACTTTTAACTTTCTTGTTTTCTTCTTCATGCTGAGCCAACCTTTTTAGTTCGCTTTCATGCTCTTGTAACTTCCCAAAGAGAGTTGCCAGCGTCATAGTTGATAGATTTCTCGATTAACCAATCGCCGTCACTTTGGGTTGCCATTCTCTTCCCAAACACCTTAGGACTTTGTTTATGAGATCCTCATTGGTGAATTTCTTCCCCAATGTCGTCAGTTGATTTACAATCATTGTGAAGCGTTTTTGGATCTCTTGAATCGATTCTCCATCTTTCATTCTGAATAGCTCATTTT
Source organism: Crotalaria pallida (assembly GCA_037953625.1). NCBI lineage: Eukaryota > Viridiplantae > Streptophyta > Magnoliopsida > Fabales > Fabaceae > Crotalaria > Crotalaria pallida. The sequence continues at coordinate 36,774,435 of CM075653.1, forward strand.
CACCAGTCAACGTGTTGATTCTCGACCTCTTTACTTCAGTTGTACCTTCATGCGTGAATTCCAGCGTATCCCACATCTGTTGTGCAGTCTCGCATGTCGATATCCTGAAAAACTCATCATAGCTCAAAGCAGATGTTATAATATTTTTCGCTTTCAAGTCGTACTGGACTCTACGTTCCTCCTCCTCCGTCCATTCAGCCATAGGCTTATCGACGGTGTTACCATTAACCACATAGGTAGGAACATAGGGACCTTTTACAACAGCATCCCAAACTTTTAATCCAACTCCTTGAATAAAAATTTTCATACGGGCTTTCCAATACGCGTACCCTACCCCATCAAACATGGGTGGACGGTTAATAGAACTCCCTTCACCTCCAAACAGAGAGTTTGAAGCCATACTCTTGAGTAGGGGTGTTCGTGGATCGGTTCAGTTCGGTTTTGAGGCAAAATATGATCCGAACCGATTACAAAATATACGTGCGGTTTGGTTTGGATCGGTCCATTATATTAGGCAATCCAATTAGATCCAATCTAAAAAAAACCATGCGGTTTCGGTCCGGTTTGGATCGGTTTCAAATTTCTTTTTTTCCCCTGTTTTGATAAGCATTATGCAAAAAAAAATTGTCCCTATACAGTGGCAGTATGGCACACATTAGTGCATTACAAATCTACAACAATATAATAATTATTGATCCTGTACAGTGGCACTGTTTTGACATATAATAATTCATGTGCATTGGCTACACTGTGGCAAATGCATTGGCACAGTCAAGTCTAAAATCCCAACAAACCAACAATAATAAAGAACCAATATTAAACTAGTATGATTCCTTTTATACTAATATTAATCTATAAATCAAAACTAATCTATAAATCAAAACTAATATTAAACTATAAAAGGCAAAAACAAATCTATAAATCAAAACTAATATTAAACTAGTATTTATTTTCTTTCTCCCTTTCACTGCATCATCCCCTGCATAAAAGGAATCTTACTAACACACTGACAATTTTTAAACTAGCAAAACAATTTCTATAATGTCATTCAATATTTAATTACTATCGTTAATCATAGATATAGAAGGAAAGAAATGAAGCTATTTAATTTCAGTTTTTATTTATTAAATATGAATAATATAAAAAAAATTAGTGAAATGGGTGTTGAAATCTTACCTCCATTGAAGTAGCAGGAGGTAGGAGCAGCGACGGGATGAAGCTTCCTCGCAGGAGCAGCGACGACGTCGGAACTGGAGACGGCGACGACTTCGGCGGTGATAGCGAGCAGTGGTGGAGCAGCGACGATGGGAGGAGCAGTGGCCAGCGAGGGGAGGAGCAGCGTCCAACGTCCAGCGATGAGAGGAGCAGCGGCCAGCGATGGGAGGAGCAGTGGTGGTCTGGTGGAGGAGCGGCGACGTTATGGAGAGAAAGAGAAATGAAAACCTAATGTGTTCTGTGTTGTGTCTGAAAAATGAAAATCTGAAATGCATAAAGCCCCATACAGTGATAAAATGCAGCGTTTTAACTTTCATGTAGGCATGAAGTGGTTCGGTTCGATTCGGTTTTTCAACTGAAACCGAAAACCGAACCGAACCGATCGGTTCTCAGAAAATGAGTCCAAAAAAAACCAATAAATGCGGTTTTTTTCGGTTTTCGGTTTTTTTGGATCGGTTTGCGGTTTTTAATTGGATCGGTTCGGTTTTGAACACCCCTACTCTTGAGACTGTTAAGTCTTAACACAAGAGACTAGCTCTGATGCCAATTGTTGGTTTTGGCCTCAAAATCTCGAGAGGAGGGGTGAATCGAGTTTTATTATGTATTGAAAAAATCGTAACAAATAAAAAATTGATTTGAGATGGAGAGATTAAACGTTCGAAACGGATCACGAAATCGATAGAAAAATAATAAACGAGTAGCGCGGAAACGTAAAAATTGAAATATGCAGAAAGTAAAAGAGATAGGGATAGAAAAGCTTGCACCAGTGAATTTTATACTGGTTCAGCCTTCCCATCGAAAGGCCTAGTCCAGTCCCCAAGCGACCCGCCTGAGAGTTCTTATACCAAGCAATAGAGCCGCACCCTACTACAACCAAGAGCACCCCGCACACTACTGAAGAGTACATGTGTGCACAACATTGAAGTTCATGAAGTTTGTCAAGCACATGTATTTGAAGCATGGTTTTGATGAAGAAAACATAATGATGAAGACAATAAAGACAAGTGAAGGCAACTTTCCGAAAGAACAAAAAGCAACAAACAAAAAGCATTGGATTGTTCAAAAGAAAAGATCAAGTATAGAAGTGAGCAAATAAGGAAAAGAGAGAAAATGAACTATTCTCAATCAAGCAAGCTCAAGGAGTTTCAAAGTTATATAGAGTAATTTTATTGTTTGCTTTGAGTCCTTAGTTTGTGGGTAGAGTTTAGTATTGGGTAGTGAATCTCAATCAATTAATTTTGATCAAATTAATTTTGAGTTTTTCACACTAATAAATCAATTTTTAAATTGATGCATTAAAGTTTTAAAAAATGTTTTTTAAATATTTTTAAATGCATCAATATGTGGCAAAATATTATATCTAAGGTTTAAGGAAAGGTTTTAAATGTTACATTTTATCAAAACAATTTTTGCTGAAATAGAAAACTAAACTTACAGTTCAGTAACCGGTTAGTAGAGCTCAGTAACCGGTTAGTGACTGTTAAGTTAGTTGGAAAAATCAGTTTTGTGTTTAACTCTTTATGGGTATTCTTTATAAAACCTTTATTACACCTTATTACAGTAAATATACACGTTTTTACAGAAACAAGTCACACTTTCTCTCATAGATTAGAAAAGATCAAAACCTCTCTTTTATATCTTGTTGATACTCTTTTCTTACAAACACAAGAATCTCATAATCAACTTGTTCATTGTTATTTGATTGAGATTCATTAGGTTCTGAATTTCTGTATTTCTATGGTGTTGTAATCATTGCATTCAAGGCAAAATTGTCTACAACAAATTGAAGAAAAAGGAAGTCTTGATTGAGGAACAATCAAGCAAAGGAAGTCTTGATTAAGGAGTAATCAAGCATAGATTGAAGAAGTCTAAGTGGAAGGGATCCACATAGAAAGAGGACTTGGAAGAGGTTCTTTCAAGGAATTAGAATTAGAAGATCAAGGAGGGTTGCATAACAAGAGTGGGGTATCTCTTGGTAGCTATCAAGTGAGGAATCTTGAGAGGCTTAGCTTGTAATCAAGGATCTATAATTCTAGTGAAGAAATCTCTCTTTGTTGAAGAGGGGACTGGATGTAGCTCTCAAGTGGGTGAGAGTGAACTAGGATAAATCTCTTGTGCAATATCTTTTCCCTAATCTCTTTAATTTCTGCATTGTTCATAGTTATTGCATGAAAACCTAGAAAATTGATTTTCATATAAATTGAATCAATTAGGTAGTAATTGAACAAATTAATTTGGGGAAAACTATTTTCAAACATCTGGGTATATGTTTATAATCTGGGTTTGAATCAATTCCGCTTTATCTTTGAGTTCTTGAGTTAATTTGTCAATTTTCATTTTCTGTTACAGTGCAGTAACCGGTTAGTGAGAACCAGTAACCGGTTAGTCACTGTGAAATTGGTTAAAGAAATTCTGTTTTAATCAATTCTAATTGGTTTTGCGAAAATTGTTCAAGGTTGATAAAACACCTATTCAACCCCCCCTTCTAGGTGTTTCTCACGTGTTCATACTATACCGCTTGTATTCCAACAAGTGGTATCAGAGCTTTGGTCGGTTAAGATCAAAGCTTAAACACTTTTACCGGAAAGATCCTTATTGGTTTACAATGGATAGTATGAACATGTTAAGTGGTCTAGGTATTCTGGATATTGATGATAATTCTATGCAATTACTAATGAGAGAATTCTTGAAGTTTTTGAAAATTGAAGGACTCTTGAAAATACAAGGAAGAAAAGATTCAAGACACTCACATCAAGAGAACAAGACCAAGAGAAGAAATTTCAGCAAACAAGATACTAGGAGTTCAAATGAAAACAACAAAAGAAAGAAGACCTCAAAGGAGAAATTCAAATGCCATGAGTGTCGAAAGGAAGGGCACATCAAATTTCAATGCCCCTTATACTTGAAAAGACTTGAAGATGACAAGAAGACTCATGAGGAGTTCAAGTTAAAGAGAAATGATGATGTGCAGAACACTACGGAAGAAGATGAATTATCAAACTCATGTTTAATGGTCAACATTGATGATAAGTCTCGTCTAGAAAATGTTCAAGTGAGCCGTCACATGAGGTAAATTCTATCTCCGATTCCGATTCAAATTCTGAGTGTTCCAACCCTACATATGACATGCTATACAATGCTTATGTGGAGATGCATAGTGAATTGGAAAAGTTAGTTAAAGTAAATTTAAAAAGAAAAAGGATTATTTTGGAGCAACAAGATAAGCTTGTTGAATTGCAAAAGTTTGTTGATGAATTAAAACTCCAAAATGAGACTTTGGACCTCATTTATGTAAACTCTACATGTGATTGTATTAACAATGTCAATGCTGTCCAAGCTAGTGAAAAATGTAATTCTCTTGAAAAAGAAGTTTTGTATTTGAAAAATAGGCTTGCATCATTCACAAGAGGAGAAGAGCACTTGTCCAATTTACTTTCAAATCAAAGGATTATTTCAAATAAATCCGGTTTGGGATACACTACAAGGAAAAAGAAAATTTATAAGAAAGTTGGTGATTTTTCAAAAATGAATTTATCAAAAGGTCCAACTTGTTATTATTGTGGTGTTTATGGTCATACTACAAATTTTTGTAAAATAAAAAAGTATGGTGTACCAAAAGGATTATTTGAATGGGTTGTAAAAGACCAAAGTTCCTTAACTAACCAAAAAGGACCCAAAACAATTTGGGTACCAAAAAGCAAAACTTAATTGTTTTGTAGGTACACATGAAGAGCATATATGCTGAATTGTAAAATGTTGTTTCTGCTTCTTCATGAAAAATCACAGCAGACTTAGTATTCCCCCTTATGGTGATATCATTCTTAAACTTGATATAATTTCTTAAATCTTTGTCTAAGTGTGCTTGTTTGACTTATTGTACCTTACAATGTGATAAGATGTAGTTACCAATGTCCTAAAATGTATTTCTCTATGTGCAACTTAATTGAATGTGATTTATGTGTATTTAGTGTGTTGAATGCTTTTAAATTTTTACTTTTTACTGTCAGTTAGCAGAAACTAATCGGTTAGTAAGTTTGAGTAACCGGTTAGTCACCTGTAACTGAAACAAATAAATTTTTTTTAAAGAGTCCTTTTTTCTCTCTAAAACTCTCATTCCTCACACTGTCACGTACGACCCTCTTCTTCTCTGAATTGCTTCTTTTCAATTTCACAAAAATCTTTCCATAATCTTCACAAATCACTCTCACGGTTTTCTATGTTTTTAGGACTTGGTTTTCTATGTTTTTCTTTTGTCTTATTTTGATGTATTTTGGTGGTAATTTCTTATGTATTTCAGCCTATGTAATTCTGATTATGTACCTTGGCTAGTTGCTTTATGGTTTTGTAATGAACCTTTTATGAATGAATCTATGTTAATGTTAATTTCAATTATGTTTCATTTATGGTTCATTTTATTTTGGCCGAGTATGTACTTATATTGATGATGAAATTGTGTGGTTATTGTTGATTTGTTTACACTGTGCAAATTTCAGATTCAAATTTCAGAGTTGAATCTTTAATTAGATTTAGTTTTAGATTCAGTTTCAGATTTATGTGGCTGCATTATACATTATGTGCAGATTTAGTTTCAGTTATGTTTTGTCACAAGAATTTCTATTTTGTTCTGTGCTGATGCTTTTTGGGTCATGTTTTTTTTTGCATATGTGCATCTTGGCTAATCTATGTGCATTCATATACTAGTTTGTGCATTATATTGTATAACATTGTTATAAGTGCATTTTCATGTTTATGCTGCTGCAGTATATTATTTGGTCTGATCAGTTGCAATTTGCTTAAGAGTCTGATTATTAACTACTCTGATTCTATATGGTTACATATCAATTAGCTGCTCATATAATCTGATTTGAATCATGTTATTTGCTCTGATCATGTTCTTCATTGGTGCTTTCATTGACTTAAGTTGGCTTTATATTTTGAATCATAACATGAATGCCTATATCTTTTGTTGTTCATTATGGTTTTTTGCTGTTGCATTCTAAGTTCAGTGTGCTACATTGAAGAACTTTTATGATATTGTGATTTGCATCTCATATTTTCTGATTTATAGTATGATTATGATCCATATGTATGTATGTATGCTGAAAGCTGTATTTCAATATGTATTCTGCAAAACTGGTATTGCAACTGTATGTTTTGATTATGTTTGTCAATTACCAAGTGATTCTATCAGTTCTGTGGAGTATTACTGATATCTGTCATGAGTAACCGGTTAGCAGCCTTCAGTAACCGGTTAGTATATAATACAGACAGTAAAAAATGTGTGATTTTCAGTGTATTTTGGCTATAATAATGATTTTTAAAGCATACACATGATGGTTTACTATTAGCTATTGATATTTAGCTTGTGTATTATGCTCTGTTATGAGATATTGGTCATTATACATTGATTACCTTGATAAAACTTATTTTTCAGATTTGCACACCTGATCTTTGCCATGATTTTATGATTTGTATTTTGTGCAAAAGTGTGTAAATTCAGTATACCTTATGAAGTACTCCATGCCTACCTTATGTATAACCTCTGCAAATTCAATTTTACAAGGCTTTGGGTACTATTTTTAAGTGTCAAAGTTAGCTTTTTCATACTGGGTTATAAACTGTCATATGCTGCAATTACTAACCAGTTAGTTCCCCATGTAACTGGTTAGATGCTGATCTGATATTAAAAATATCATATTTCTGATTATATCTTTCACTTTTTGGCAATGTTTTATATTTTTTATGCTTTTTGATCATGCCAAAAGGGGGAGAAGGTGTTGTTGTTTTGTTCTTATGCAGGTTGTTGATAATATGTTCCAAGCATATTTTGAGGGGGAGCATTGATGCATTAGACAAATGGGAACATTGTTAAACAATCAACAACAATCAGGAAAGTTTTTCAAAACATGTTTGTCATCATCAAAAAGGGGGAGATTGAAGAGTACATGTGTGCACAACATTGAAGTTCATGAAGTTTGTCAAGCACATGTATTTGAAGCATGGTTTTGATGAAGAAAACATAATGATGAAGACAATAAAGACAAGTGAAGGCAACTTTCCAAAAGAACAAAAAGCAACAAACAAAAAGAATTGGATTGTTCAAAAGAAAAGATCAAGTATAGAAGTGAGCAAATAAGGAAAAGAGAGAAAATGAACTATTCTCAATCAAGCAAGCTCAAGGAGTTTCAAAGTTATATAGAGTAATTTTATTGTTTGCTTTGAGTCCTTAGTTTGTGGGTAGAGTTTAGTATTGGGTAGTGAATCTCAATCAATTAATTTTGATCAAATTAATTTTGAGTTTTTCACACTAATAAATCAATTTTTAAATTGATGCATTAAAGTTTTAAAAAATGTTTTTTAAATATTTTTAAATGCATCAATATGTGGCAAAATATTATATCTAAGGTTTAAGGAAAGGTTTTAAATGTTACATTTTATCAAAACAATTTTTGCTGAAATAGAAAACTAAACTTACAGTTCAGTAACCGGTTAGTGACTGTTAAGTTAGTTGGAAAAATCAGTTTTGTGTTTAACTCTTTATGGTTATTCTTTATAAAACCTTTATTACACCTTATTACAGTAAATATACACGTTTTTACAGAAACAAGCCACACTTTCTCTCATAGATTAGAAAAGATCAAAACCTCTCTTTTATATCTTGTTGATACTCTTTTCTTACAAACACAAGAATCTCATAATCAACTTGTTCATTGTTATTTGATTGAGATTCATTAGGTTCTGAATTTCTGTATTTCTATGGTGTTGTAATCATTGCATTCAAGGCAAAATTGTCTACAACAAATTGAAGAAAAAGGAAGTCTTGATTGAGGAACAATCAAGCAAAGGAAGTCTTTATTAAGGAGTAATCAAGCATAGATTGAAGAAGTCTAAGTGGAGGGGATCCACATAGCAAGAGGACTTGGAAGAGGTTCTTTCAAGGAATTAGAATTAGAAGATCAAGGAGGGTTGCATAACAAGAGTGGGGTATCTCTTGGTAGCTATCAAGTGAGGAATCTTGAGAGGCTTAGCTTGTAATCAAGGATCTATAATTCTAGTGAAGAAATCTCTCTTTGTTGAAGAGGGGACTGGATGTAGCTCTCAAGTGGGTGAGAGTGAACCAGGATAAATCTCTTGTGCAGTATCTCTTCCCTAATCTCTTTAATTTCTGCATTGTTCATAGTTATTGCATGAAAACCTAGAAAATTGATTTTCATATAAATTGAATCAATTAGGTAGTAATTGAACAAATTAATTTGGGGAAAACTATTTTCAAACATCTGGGTATATGTTTATAATCTGGGTTTGAATCAATTCCGCTTTATCTCTGAGTTCTTGAGTTAATTTGTCAATTTTCATTTTCTGTTACAGTGCAGTAACCGGTTAGTGAGAACCAGTAACCGGTTAGTCACTGTGAAATTGGTTAAAGAAATTCTGTTTTAATCAATTCTAATTGGTTTTGCGAAAATTGTTCAAGGTTGATAAAACACCTATTCAACCCCCCTTCTAGGTGTTTCTCACGTGTTCATACTATACCGCTTGTATTCCAACAACTACTAGGAACCTCCGTTCGCTAGGGGCCTCAATCACACAGCAGGGTTCCTCGCCCTACGACGTATCACACGTCCACTAAGGGATTCTCTCCCTAACCACTAAGGTTTAGAACGATTACAATGATAGTGATTACAATAGCTTTTTGTGTTCTCACAACACAGATACAACAATATGCTCTATGATAGTGAAGTAGAAGTTTCTCTTAGAGTTTACTCAGCCAATATAAGTTTTGCTCTCCGAAAAATATGATCGATGAAAAGCAGAAGACTTGAGAAGAAGAAGAAGAGAGAAACGTGAGTGAATGAATGAAAAATAAGAAGTCTGATCGTGAAAACTATTTTCAATGTTGGAGTGATCTTTATTTAAAAAGGAAAACGATTTTGAATCAACAAGGATTTTTAATAAATAAAACAAAATCAAAATAGAATAAAGTAGGATTTGAAATAAGTTTTAAAATCAAAATAAAATCAAAACGATTTCCGAAATAAAATAAAGATTTGATTCTTAAAACCAAAAAGGAAATAATTCAAAATTAAAATCATTTTCGAATTTTGTAAAATATATCAGAATCTTTTATATAAAAACAAATCAGGAAATAATAAAAATGATTCTGACACGTTTTTCAATAAAACATGAAGTAATCGATTACTTTCTGAAGGTAATCGATTATTCCTTCAAAAATAGAAATTCTTAAATACATTTGAAAAACATGTAATCGATTAGGCTAATAATAGTTAATGGATTGCATCACTCCTGTTCATTGTATGATGCAACTCATAATAATCAATTACACTATAGAGTTAATCGATTACTGAGCCTCTGGTTTGCATATGATGCAATATCATGTAATCGATTACTACAGAGCTTGTAATCGATTACTAAGCCTCTGAAAAATATATGATGCAACAATTATAATCGATTACTTGACTAATGTAATCGATTACTTCCATAAGAAAGTAACTGATTAACAAGATTCAGTTAATCCATTACAGCCTCTCTGATTTTTCTATGATGCAACAAAGTTAATCGATTACTTTATGAGATAATCGATTACTCTCATTGCAAACATACAAATATACAGAGTTTTGTAACATCAAGTATTTCACTAAGGTTAAATGCAGAAAAAAACACTTTTATATGCAAAAACACGTTTTTCTTCTTCTCTCCTAAAATGAAAAAAAAACTTTATTGGCTTTGTAACTTTTAAGGAAACAAAAACTTCATTACCTTACATTCGATCTAAGGAGAAGGTTTCTATTCTTAAGCTTGCTTGAGTCTTCAATCTTGAGACTTGCACTTGTGAGCTTGAACTTGAGTTGGCTTGTTATCATCAAAACACATACTTGAATAAAACTTGAAGTCCATAGAGAGTTTGAAGCATGTCTTCCAACCAGCTTGACTTCCAACAGATCAAACCATTTGTAGCTTGTTCAAAACCTTTGTCATTATCAAAACATTCTCACTGGATCTAACAATCTCCCCCTTTTTGAAAATGACAAACATGTTTTGAATTTGTTTGAAGTTGTTGATACATGAACCATTTGATACTTGGTGAGACTCTTGCTCCCCCTCAATAAATGCTTTTGACATTTGAAATCCAATTGAGATAAGCTTGATTCTCCCCCTATCTCCAACAACTTTGCTCAACCTATATAAAAACAACAAAACAACCACTTCTCCCCCTTTTGGCATTATCAAAAAGTAATATATACCAATTGAAATATAAAATTCTAAGCCAAAATAGAGAAATTATAACATTCATTTCTTCACAACATTGATACCAACTAATCAATGATACCAAATGTAAAACTAATGAACTATACTTTGAAAAGTGATACCAATTGGAAAGAGATATAACAATGAAATATAATACCAATTGTAATTAAAGAGTCATCATATCACTTAACAAAATAAGATATCAATTGTAAAGAAATATCACAACAATCACAAAAGCATGATAAACATCTAACAATCACACAATGATACCAATTATGAATTTTGTAGAAGTAATATCAATTGTCAAAGACTAATAGCAAGATTAGAATATACCAATTGTAAGTCCAATTGTGAATACTTGCTATCTCTTGTAAGAAATTCACTTGATACCAATTGTGAATATTCAACAATAACAATTGTACCAAAATGTAGGAGTTTCACTTGAGATTTGAAGAAGCAAATAATGAATAACACTTGTAAGCCTTTTGCTCTTCAATCACACCTACAAAACAATCATGCTTTGCCTTTTGGTATCCAAATAGTTTTGGATCCATTTTTGTTAGTTAAGGGACTCTCACCCTTCTTAACCCAAACAAAATTTCCTTTAGGTATACTATGCACTTTAATATAACACACATTTGAAGTATGTCCATGAGTGCCACAATAGAAACATGTTGGTGCATTTGAAAAAACAACTTTAGAAAAATCAACAACATTTCTATGAGACTTACTCTTAGCATTAGTATAACCCAAACCAAACTTGGTTGAATTTTCTCTTTGAAAATTTAACAATGTGCGCAATTTAATATCACAAGTGGTGAAACTTGCAAGCTTATTTTTCAAAATAGCATTTTCATCCTTAAGCAACTTGCAATTCTCACAATCAACCACAATATTCAATCTACTAGCACAATCACAAGAAGAACTAGCATAGATAAGATCAAGAGTTTCATTTTGAAGATTAAGCTCATCAACTTGTTTTTGAAGTTCTAAAATCTCTTGTTGATGTTTCAAAATGAGCTTCTTCCTTTCAATGTTTTTCAAAGCTAGTTTCTTAAGATGTTCATGCATTTCTTCATAAGCATTATATAAAATTTCATATTTGGAAGAAATTTCGAATTTAGTTTCACTTACATTGCTTTGGTCGCTTTGTTCACTTGATTCATCATTTGAACTTTCCTCTTCATCTACTAGAGCTATCAAGTTGAGACAAGCGGCTTCTTCATCATCCGAAGAACTACTAGTTGTGCTTTTCTTGTCTTCTTCATCATCACTATTCCAAACTATGTATGCCCTTTTGTGTTTTGCATTTTTCTTCTCGTTTTCTTTCTTCTTGAGATACTTAGAGCACGAATACTTGAGATGACCGGGCTTTCCACATTCATGGCAAACTACTCCTTCTTTTGTTGTCTTGGTCTTGTAGTGTGGGGAATTCTTCTCTTTACTTTTGTCTTTGTTCACCCTTCCTTTTCTCCTTAGAAGCTTATTAAATTTTCTTAGTAGAAGTTTCATCTCTTCTTCATCAATGTCCGAATCGGAATCTTCATTATCATCATTATCAGAAATCTCTTCCTTTTGATATGACCTTTGAGCTTTAAGAGCGATTCCTTTTCTTTCTTTGTTCTTGTCCGATTCTTCATGCAAATGCAAACGTTCAAGCTCCATTTCATGTTCTTGAAGCTTTCCGAAAAGTGTAGCTAAGTCCATGGTGTCCAAGTCCTTTGATTCAACAATTGCGGTAACCTTAGGTTGCCATTCCCTACTTAGACATCTTAAAACTTTCTTAACAAGTTCACAATTCAAGAAAGTTTTTCCAAGAGCAATGAGATGATTAATAATATGAGTAAAACGTTTTTGCATAATACATATAGATTCATTAGGCAACATACGAAACAATTCATATTCATGCATCAAAGAATTTAATCTAGAACGCCTAACTTCACTAGTGCCTTCATGTGTGACTTGCAAGGTGTCCCACATTTTTTTGGCATTATGACATTGGGAGACTCTAAAGAACTCATCATAAGATAGAGCGGAGGTGATGATATTCTTTGCTTTTAAATCATATTGAATTTTCCTTTTATCATCATCGGTCCACTTATCTTTGGGAACTAATTGAGATACACCTTCTACTTGTTTTGAGGGAATATGAGGACCATTTTCAATGGCTTCCCAAATGTTCATATCTATAGCTTCTATAAAAATTCTCATTCTAACTTTCCAATAAGCATAACCCTCTCCACCAAACATAGGAGGGCGGCTAATTGAAGCACCTTGACCACCAAAGGGATTCGTAGAACCCATTGTAGTTTCCTCAAGGATCTTTACGAAAAAGCTCTATGCTCGTGTCTTTTGACCGAGCTCTGATACCAATTGTAAGAACTACAATCGGTGGGTGAAATAACTAGGAGACACTAGGAGAACACCTAGAAGGGGGGGGGTTGAATAGGTGTAATAGAAACCTTGAAATATTTTCGAAAGAAACAAATCGAAACAATTAAAACAAATGATTTTTACAAAATTTTAAGCTTCTTAATCGATTAAACAAGACTGTTAACCGATTAATTTCAGTATTAATCGATTAATGCCGAAGCTTACTTTCAAACTAATCGATTAACTAAAGCGTTACTCGATTAATGCCGAAAGCAACTTAAAAATTAATCGATTAACAATTGACTTAATCGATTAATCACTGTTAAAACTGAAAAATCACTTTTCAATCAAATACGAAAATCAATCAATTAACACATATGATCAGAGATAAAGCGGAATTGATTAACACCAATATTCTTATTGATTACCTAGGTTATGAAAATGATTTTCCCCAAATCAATTTGCACAATTAAGATTCAATTCAATCAATTATGAAAATCAATCTTTTCTAGGTTTTCAACCAAGAACAATATTGAAATGACTTGAATGTAAAGAGTTAAAGGAATAGAGATACTGCACAGTGATTTATCCTGGTTCACTTTCATCCACTTGAAAGCTACATCCAGTCCCCTCTTCAACCAAGAGAGATTCTTCACTATGAGGAATTAGAGTTCTCAAATTACAAGTAAATGCCTCTCAAGACTCCCTTCTTGATAGCCTACCAGAGATACCACACCCTTGCCTTGCAATCCTATTGAATCTAATCTAACCTCTTCTCTTGCTTGTTGATATCCCCACAACAAGTCTTCCAATTGCTTTGAGATGCTTCAAAGACTTCCACTTGCTTGATGATGCCTCACACCAAGACTTCCAATTGCTTGTTAACACAACAAGACTTCCAAGATAACTTTGCTTGATGAACAACCACCAAGGCTTCCAATGTTGTAGATAGCTTGCCTTCTTTGCAATGATTACTACTCAAATGAAAAACAATAACAATCCTATGAATCTCTTTCAATAGCTATGAAAATATCAACATAAGAGATTCAAAGATTCTTGATCAAAGAATGTAAAAGTTAAAAGCTTTGATCTTATGAAAGTGAGAGAGAATAGTGTGGCTTTGAGAAATTTATTTGTTCTAAAGTGTAATAATGATTCACAAAGGTTAGGAAAAAGTTTATATAGAATACCCAAAAGTTAGAAAACAATAGAAATTGATTTTGCCTTGAAAAGCTTATTTTAAAAACTGATTCTGCACGTGTTAATCGATTAACACAATGCTTTAATCGATTAAGCACTATTACAGTTGTGTTAATCGATTAGCCATTCTCATTAATCGATTAGCCAGTGATAAAAATAACTTGTTAATCGATTAACAGATTCATTTAATCGATTAACCACTGCTAAAATCAATTAAAAACTTGTTTTCTCAAAACTAAACCTTTTCTTTCAAACCTTTAAGCCACCTATTGATTTTAGGTTAAGTGAATACTCAAAATATAATATAATCGTGCACTTGATAGAGATTCACTACCCTCTATAGGACTCTACCCAAACTCATCAAATAAAAGACTTAATCTTGAGAGACTAAAGATATTACAATAAAACACAAACTAAGTCTTCATGAGCTTGCTCTCTCTTCATCATTTGTTGAGTGTTGTTTGCTTGTTGAACTTCTTCAAACCTTGAGCTTGATCAAACCATTTGTAGCTTGTTCAAAACCTTTGTCATTATCAAAACATTCTCACCGGATCTAACAGGGTGTGGCGAGTATGTGATTGTAAGTACCCACCCTCGCCCTGCTATCTCCCGCACCCGTTATGATATAAAAGTTAAATAATTTACATTACAATAACAAATAAATGGTGAAGTTAAACTCACATATTTGGCTAAAATCATATTGTAATTCTTAAGTTTTTAGATATTTTTAAAATTCTTAATGTTTATTTTTGTATCTTATTTGAATTATAATGTATTTCATATATGATTTATGTTAAAGATAGTGAAATATAATTTATAAAAATAATGAAAAATAGAGGGATGGATTACCCACGAATTTTCTCTAACCTGACACTGATGAGTTTAGGTTTCAATTTTTCATCTCCACTCTCCTTAAATTCTCACCCGAACTAACCCCGATCTTCAGGGCATGGGGTGGGAATTTGCGAAACCCATCTCACGCCGACTTGTTGCCATGCCTTTGTGGGGGTAGGGTATGGATAGGGTACTACAACACCCATCCCTGTACCTGCATTTTCAAAAACTACATGTACTCTTCCACACCCATGTGGAAAGCAACACTGACGCCCGTTCCAATACCTATATACTTATATATCCATACTTGTACCTATTACCCTCATATCCAACATAATCTCTCCAAAAATCTTCAAATTAACAAATTTAACACAAAATTTTTATAACGGATTAGTATATCCCTTGTATTTTTTTATAGTTCTTATAAAATAATTGAACATAATACAAAACAAATTCAACATAACAAATTGAACTATTGTAAGAAAACATTTTTTGTGTATTTTTTTTATAAGAAAACATATATTATAACCAACATAATGGGTACTCAAACTCATACATCAAATGAGCCATGAATAAACATCAAGAGCAGCTGTTAATACAAGAATTGAAAGCATGTTATTATTGTTTTTGAATTAAAAGCTTGTTACCAGTATTTTTGCAATATGTTAAGTAATGTTTTGGTTGATTTTTAATACATGAGTATTTAATTTGATAAATCTTCAACCCAAAATTTCAAAGCTTTAAAAAAATTTATACATTACCAACAAAGCCCAGCACAGTTGGTAGATAGCTGGGTTCCTTAAGCATGATGTCAGGGGTTCGATCCCCGCCGTGGGCATGGAAAAGGCTTTGTTGATAGAGGCAAAATCCACTTCGATGATCTCTACGCCTCGGAGGGGATTAGTCTTCGGCTGTCGGCTGGGGGATACCCTTGGTGTACACTTGGCGACCCTCACTCAATGTATATTTTTAATTGTTCTTTACCCAACAAGAGCAAATAAGTCCTTTACCTTATTAAACAGAAAAAATCAAATACTACAGTAAAAACATATCAAGAATCTATATTAGATGCGATACATTATCATGTGTAACACCCCAATTTAGAAACTTGGAAATATTTTTTTATTAATTCATGAAAATACGGGTAAATTTTTTTTTCATTGATGACGTGGACATGGGTTAATTCTTGTAAATACATCACCTTTTAAAACATTTTCATTATAAAGTTAAATCATTCTTGTAAATAGATCACCTTTTAAAACATTTTCATTATAAAGTTAATTCATTCATGTCCCATGTCATCCATCAAGTTTAAAATCGAGATGCTACCAACATCGCGCTTTGAAACCCAATTTACCATAATAAAAAATCACCAAGTTCCCATCTCAATTATAAAGTCTGAAAAATAATATTACAATACGGGAGTTACATGATATCCGGACAGAGTCATCAAAGTCAACGTGATTAAAATACAAGATCAAATCAAAACATAACATAAACTGAAGAGGACTAATGACCCTCATCACTGGAAGCTGCTGCAGGCGCCTTCTCCGGATCCACCATCTAATTGGTCAACAAAGGACCAATAGAAACATACAGCAGAGAGATAGAGAAAGTCAGCTTTTCCGGGCGGATAAGCTGACGGTGTGGGATTATAGCAAACAACATATCAAGATATAATAGCACAACAACATATACATCACGCACAAAATCATATCATTATCATAATCACAAATTATCCTCTTTCTCATCATGCGTTTTGTTTCATTGGTTTTCTAATAGTGATCACAATTCCTTCTTAGCCAGTATCCAACATTATTCCATGCCCAAAGGCTCACTAGTTTTCTTGATGTATCACCATCATCACCCTCCCCTATCACAATCGCACACCTGAGTATCCGCAGATAAACAGGGTATCTTCCTCTCCACTACTTCACGCTCATCTTGTAACACCCTTATAATTACTACCCTTAATTCCCAAGTATTAAAAATGTGTACTTAAAAATTCCTTTTTAATATAATAAAATCACCCGTCAAACGGACTGAGTTTTGTCTGTTTTTCGGACTTTTCCAAATTTTAACCTGTGAATAACATTATCAATATAAACAACCAACAGCCAACAGGGCTTCATCTCATGCACATATCATATAACAGCCCCATGGGCATAAAATATAATATCCTGTATCAGTTATCAGAGTTTAAGCGGAAAATAAATACTAGGTGCAACTAGCATGATTCTCAACACATTGCTATGCCAAAAATAATATCCTAATCCCAATAATAAATCACTGTGTCGTATCTCTAAACCCTTACTCTTTACATTCTTGTTGTTCATTGTGCTCTTGGTTGAAAACCTAGAAAAAGTGATTTTTCATAATTGATTGAATTGGATCTTAATTGTTCAAATTGAGTTTGGGAAAATCATTTTCATAACCTAGGTAATCAATAAGAATATAGGTGTTAATTGTTTCCGCTTAATCTCTGATCTTACGTGTTGATTGATTGATTTTCGTATTCGATTGAAAAGTGATTTTTCAGTTTCTGATAGATTTAATCGATTATTAATCGATTAAGGGTTTTTATACTTTCTTATCTTAATCGATTAAATTGCAGGTTAATCGATTAAATCTCAGTTTAATCGATTAAGTGCTGACAATTTTGCAAAAATCATTTGTTTTAATTGTTTCGATTTGTTTCGTTCGAAAATCTTTCAAGGTTTCTTTTACACCTATTCAACCCCCCCTTCTAGGTGTTCTCCTAGGGTTTCTTAGTTGTTTCAACCACCAATTACGGTTTCCTCATTGGATCTTCCTCAAATTTTAAAGCAAGCTTCCTCAACTATCCTACTTCACATCCAACGGTGGAATTTGTGTTTAGAGTTGTAAATCTTTTATTTTTAATTTCCTAATATAGGGTGTTTATAACATCAAAAACATCGCTTCTAACGCTCTTTTGTTCGTCTTTCAACCTCCTTTTTGATGCCAATGCTTCTTGATTCCTTTATGGCATTCAAAGAACTCCTAATCCATCATTTTAAATCCTTTTTAGAATAATCCTTACTTCCAAATCTTATCGTTATTCTAAATATTATTTGCATTAAAATTCGGGATGTTACACATCTCGCCGCATTAATCAATGTCTTTTATTTTCTTATTAATGTTTTATTAAACCTAAAGGTTTGGTCGATTCACTCTTGTTCACCCCTTCAGTGAACCTCGAACTCTAATTAAATCTTTCACATAATCACTTTTCCATCAACTCATAATCATCACAACCGAGGGCTCGAAACCACGGCACAAAGCTCACGTGGCCAACATCATTCTCAATCTGGCAAGCACATCATAACAACTGTGCACATCAGGGAGTTCCTCAACCTGGCAAGCACGTCACACCTGTAACACCCGCAATTTTCCCCATTTTAATAAATTGATTTGGGAATTTTTGATTGGTCGATTCTTTTTAACTTTAGATGAAAATATTATTTGATTTACAATAATACGTGAAAATGAGGAAATTATTTTAAAGATGATCTTTGTGTTTTATTGAATCAAAGGATTTACGTTGTAGTGATAAATTATTTATTTTATTTATTTTGTGATTTGGAGAAATTGCCATTTAAGGATTTCTTTGATTTATTTAGCTTTGAAAATTCATAACTTTTAATCTGTAAATCTGAATTTAACGAATTAACAGTCAAAACGATTGTATTGAAACATAGAATTTATTTTTGGTACAGTTTGGAAATTTTCACTGTTCACGAATTTTTATTTGTTTTGAGAGGAATTATAATGTTTTATTATTTAAAGAAAATTGGAAGTATGATTTTTAAATGTTATTGACTGTATTGAAAAAAAATATTATTTTTACCTGTGTTAGTGTCACACGGTTCTGATATTTATTTTGTACATTTTGAATAATTAGACATTCATTTATTAGTGCACAAGACCCTAGGGTAACCCAATTAAATACAACCTACCCTAATTAAAGTGTAACCACCCTATAGGTACCCTATAGGGGACATACCATTAATTACCCTATCCTAAATAAATTCCCAACCAATGCATGCCTTTGTCGTTTATCTATTCACACTTTCCAAATATAATCCTACATAAACCTACCTATACATCATTAAATTAGCACTCATGAACCAAGGAATAAATTTGCAAAGTCCCTACCCTATTGTACACACAAAACCGTGAGGGAGTGTAGGAAAGTGTGGGGAGACTTTTGATTTTTTTACACCCCACTTTTTAATGAATAAACCCCACCACCCCATGACATTATAAATACCCCCACCCGCACCTTCTTACACACTTTGTTCTTGCAAAAAAAAAAAAGAAGATAGGGGGAGAGAAGAGAAGGAGCCGTGAGGGAAGGAGGAGGGAGTATACCTCCCTAAAGCCATTTCTTCCCCATTTTCTTTATTCCCTACACATACATATATATACACATATAACCACATTCCCACCCATTAGAAACAAAGAAGCAAAACCTTAGCCCCATTGGAGGAGGAGGCCATGAGCTTCATAGGAGGGAGCAAGAAAGTATGGTTTTTATTTCCACTTTCAAGACTTGATCTAGGTAGTTTTACTTCCCTTAATCTCTATTCTTATATTTATTTTCGGTTTTATATGTGTATTTGTTGGAAAGCTCTTGATTTGTTAACAAAAAATGAGTTCTTGTATGTTGATCCTTGATGATGCACTATATTTTCCAATTGCTCTTGAATAAAGATTGAAGCTTTAACTTGAAAAATGAACATGCAAAAAGGATTGAAGGGTGATTCGGTTTTCGTAATAATTTTGTGTGAAGGATTTTTATTTCTTTGGTATATTTCAGTTTTATGCATATATTTGGAAAATGAAATTTGATTTTTGAAGTTGTTCTTTGATGCATGTTGGGTTGTTAATGTGTTTTGTAAAAAAAAATCAAACCCAAGACTTTATGCATGTTTCGACCAACACCAAGGAATAGGGGAAATGATTTTTGTTTTGATGCATGTGGTTTGTAACACCCCGCATTTTTCCCGTACGTGCATGAACGAATTTGATTAAACAAAACCCTAAAATTCTGTTTTGTAAAAGATTTTTCAGAAAAGAGTTTTGAGGACAGGAAATAAAGTATTGGTTTTCTGGATTTCTACAAACCAAATGTTTTTATAAATAAAAAGAGAATGATTTTGTTAATGCTTGGCTAAATGGCGGTTTTAATAAAGATGATTTTTGAAAAAAAAAACGATTTTTCTTTTGGGATTGAAAAATATGAATCTTGAGTTGTGTCTTGAAGAAAATAAATTTATTAATTTGGCTTAAAAATTTTATGAGTGCTTGATTTAATATGTGTGTATGTGTGTTTAACGTGTGATGTATGAAGATGGCCATGAAATGTGATTCCTTAGAGTTAATTTCATTGTGTATGAATTGGAAGTTATAGTAGAAAATAAAATGTGAATGAATATGTATGTGTATGTGGTACGAATTTCATGTATGAGTATGTATGTATGCATGTGTGCTATACGTGTATATAGGTGAAGATAGAAATGTGTGTGTATATGTGTTTATTTGTGTTTGACCGTGTGATGTATGAGGAGGAATAAGAAAATTTAATTGGAAAATACAATAAAAAAAAGAACATGTGTGTGTGAGAAGGTGCCACGGTTGTGCATGCAAGTGTGAGTGTGAGTGTGCTATATGTGTGTGCTACGTGTGAGTATGCATGTGTGTGTGGGTGTCAACCTAAGACTCTAGGAGCTTAAGGAGTAAGGCAACCAAGCCAACTAAATATAACCAAGGACCAAACCAAATGACAAATCCTAACCAAAAGCCAACTACTAGTTAAACCTAAGATGACCCCTAAAGGCCTAGTCTATTCCTTTTGGTCCCCTTGACTTTACAAACCTCACCCATGTAAAATTGAGAGGACTAAATTGCCCTTCTTGGTTGCACTTGGCCGAACAACTCTTAAGGCCAAATTAGGAAATTGTGAGCTTGCCTTTATATAGGATTGGTCATAGTTCATTCACCCATTTCATCTCCCATTCCCTCACACCAACACAAACGTACCTCTAAGGGATTCATCAACCCCTTAGAGAAAGAAAAGAAAAGAAATAGAGAGAAAGAGAAAGAGATAGGGCCGTAGACATGAAGAGGAAGAAGGAGGCATTCAAGTCCAAACCTAGGAGCTTTCCCTTGTAGATCCAAGTGATTAGAAGACTAGAGACCAACTTTGTCATGGTAGGAACCAAAGATCAAGGAGGAGATTGTAATAGTTTAGAATTTTCTTCTAGTTGTAGATATTTCTTTTCTTCTTGCTTGTTTTGTTTTATGGTTTGTAAGACGATTTCATTCATTGATCTTTCTTGATCTTGGACTTTATGGACTAAGAACAATTTGTATTTGATGTTCGATCAAGACTTTTCTTTGCTAGATCTAAAATTTTTCTAACCAAACTTTTAAAGATCTAAAGAAAAAATTAAGGTTTTGTAAAAACTAACGTGAATCTTTTTGCATGTCTCCTTTTCTTTCAAAACCGTGATGTATGATCTAAGTTTGATTAAATGGCTTGCATGTTATGTGTATGTGTTGATCTTGAATGTTTGTGCTTGAAAAGCTTTGATCTTTGATTTATACTTTTCTTCTTCACGGTTTTTGTCTTATAAGAATCAAGTTAGTTTTATTTTGTTTTGCATATATGATGTATTTATGGATCTATAGATTTTAAAGATATAAAAGTCTAAATTTTGATTAAAAACTTGGAAACAATTTTCATTCCCCTTGTGTGTTATTATTTGAATTTGAATAACTAAAGTGATTTCTCCTTTGCATGAATTGATCAAGTGTTTTCTGTTGTGTGAAAGGCCATTCGACCATGTTTGATTGTTTAAGATTCATGCCTTCTTTTGTAAAAGTTGATGCATGATTGTATTAAGAATTAGATCTAGTAATTTTGAATGCATGCATGTTAATTTTTAATGAAAAACCATGTTTTCCTTTTTATATGAGTTATGGTTTTTAAGAAAATAAATAAAGTAACAAGTTTTAAAATGATTTTCAATAAACATGTCTAGGTCTAGTGTTGGTTATGTGCATAATTTGATTTAGTGTTTAATTTTTTGTGTGTGTCACATTTTGTGAGGCCATTCAGCCATGGTTAGAAGAAAGGAGAATTCATGCATGAAATTTCCATGAGGCTAGAACTACCTCATCATTTTTGTTTTGAGAAAGAATGATGAATTTGAATTTGTTTATGTGTAAAAGGTGGTGCTGTTTTGAAAACCCTATATGATGTGCTTTGACTTTTAATGATCCATGCATGTTGAAAAATGAATGAAAATCTTGTTTGAATGCATCATGAGATTCGGCCATCCTAGGAAGAGTAGGTAGCTAGGCTTGCTTATTATATAGGGTACATCCATGATGGGACTAATTGAATTTAGGACTTAAAAGCATATGCATGTAATTAGAACCTGGTTTTCATGAAACAACTTATGATTATAGCTATGTGTGTGATAATGTATGGTGAGTGTCTTTCTTTTATCTTTTTGGTTTTAAGAAATAAAAATAAACGAATTGATTTGATTATATGAGCAAAGAAATTTTGTAATGATAATTCTATAATTTCAAGATGTTAAAACTTATTAGAGATTAGGAATTAGTAACCATGGTGATTCAGTCCTTGGTGAATTAATCTCAATGCTTAATCTAAATTGTTTTCTTAAGAGTAGTTTAATTTAAGTAAATTATTACGGTGAAGATTTAATTCATGATTGGTGAATGATGTGAAACCTGATTTGCCTGAATGGTATTTGTGAATGCTCCTTGTACTGATTGTGTGTATGTGACTGTTATGACTGCTAATTGAATGTGTTGAGTTCTGAATCTGTTTGTGAGTTTTGTTTGCACTTTAAAGAAATTAAAATCGTTTTATTCAAAACGTAATTTAAATGACTCAAATTAATTTGGAAATTTTACTTTTTGATTTTGTGTCTTAAAAGATTTTCAAAGTATGGTTTTGAAATCTTATTTTCTTTGATTTTTAGTGTTTTGTTTTTAAAAGTATGAAAACATTGATTCTTATAATCAGAGTACTTTTAAACTCAGAGAAATGAATTGGTTTAACAAAAAGATTATTTTAAACCTTTTTACCATAAGTCTAAATTGGACTTGGAAAGCTTTTTGGGCGTTAACAATATGTTGTTTTAACAAGTTTTCAAAATGAAAATTTATAATCCTCGCAAACCGTTCTAACGCACGGGAAAAATGTCTAGTTCGGGTGTCGGACGCGAAGGGAACGACGAAAAGCTAGCAACGGGATGTTTTGGAAAGCTTCCGGATGCGTCGTCATCCAGGTGAGAGAGAAGCTCCCCTTAAGACGCCGTGGTCTTAGGCAACATATTAAGGCGTCCAATCACCTCAAAGGTTAGACCCGGTCTCGTTAAGGCGAGGAAGAGGGAT
Source organism: Crotalaria pallida (assembly GCA_037953625.1). NCBI lineage: Eukaryota > Viridiplantae > Streptophyta > Magnoliopsida > Fabales > Fabaceae > Crotalaria > Crotalaria pallida. Next base: position 36,797,778 of record CM075653.1, read on the forward strand.
AGTGAGTGTTTGTCTGTTTGTCTGTTGTTAAGTGTGGACTATCCCTACGAGTCGCTGAGACCGAAGTGTTGTCTATGGTTAATATGTTAGTTGAAATGATATGATGTTATTTTGCATGAGTTGTTGGTTAGTCTAGTATGTGAAGTAATTTAATTAAGTTGTTAAGAGATGTTTGATTTTACCCTGAGACCTGAAATGATAATAATGAGTAAGTAAGACTGAAAGAGAAAAGAGATGTGAGTGAGAAAGTTATGAGAAAGAATTTGGGAAAGAGAAAAAGGTGATGCGAATAAGAGATATGAGAAGGAATTGAGAAAGAAATAGTCGGTGCGTTAAGAATGATGAGAAAGTTATAAGAAACGAATGAGGAAGAGATAAAGATGATGTGAATGTAGGAAAAGAGAGAAAGAGTTGAAATTGAAAAGAGAATGTGATTATGGATGTGAGAAGCGGTGGAGTAAAGATGTGATCCCTCATCCATATTTTTGGGAAGAAGCTTAATGTTGAGTTGAGCTTGCTCCTCCATTAACACTCACCCAAAAATATGATTTTTGAAAACAGTTTTTGAAAAGAAACTTTTGAAAAGAATTTGATAAAGTCATCTTTTGAAAAGGTTTTGCGAAAAGAGTTTTTGAGAAAGAAGAGGGAATGAGTCTTGAGGAAGTTGAAAAGAATTATGATGAGCATGAGATGACGAGAAAGTTGATATTGAGATGAGATTGATGTATGGCTTGAGGCCATTGTGATTTTAGGGGGAACGGATTTACGTTTAGTGGTCGGGCTTCGTTGAAGGGATGCACCAAGGACGAGCCGACTGTTAGGATTCAGCCGTTAATTAAAACGTTAAAACTATAAAAGATTTAAAAGACATTTACAATTGCGGTGAGGTATGAGTGTCGATCCGAAGTAGTGGAGAGGAAGGAACGATAAGTATCTGTGGATACTTAGGACGAGATTGCATGAGGGGAGGACGATGACGGTGAAACGTCAAGAAGTCTAGAGTATATTTCTAGGCGGAACGAATCCCACATGTGGTGCACTAACGTGGTGGGGACTGGGTCTAATACCGTGGTAAGTTCCGCATCGCGAACTAGAAATTATACTGTCGCCCCCTTGATTGCAAATCGAGAACAGTGAGAGGGACTGGAACGGGGCATTTGTGTTTGCCGCCGAGGGCGTGCATTGATTAAATGATATGATTATGATTTGAGGCAAGGCCTCCTGGTCTGGGACCATTTATGTGTTGGACAGTTGTCGTGCCCGCGTGGTAAAGGTCCTGTACTCCTGTTTCTTCCGACTAGGTTGGGTGGATGACCGAGGAGATGTAGACGTGTGTGACTCCTTCAATGATGATGTTCCCCCCATCATTGGAGCGAACCGATACGCTAAAACTTAAAAGAACAAAGATGTTTCAAAGAAATGTATAATAAAATTTCAAGTATTGGAAATGATTTGTAAGGCATGTATAAGAAAGGATTTTCGGAATGCGTGATGAGTTCGGAAATAGTATGATGAAAGAAAGAAGGGATATGGGTGGTGAAGTGTATGAGAAAGATTGTAAGAAAGTGATTATGAAAGCTCAGTATACGTTTGTGATTAAGAAACGATGTTGTTATTGTTTGTGTGATGTATATTGTCTTTCCTTAGTATTTGCCTATTGTAATTCCACATAGTCAACATAACTGTTTGGGTAGCTTACTCTCTCCTCTTCTTCTGTACATCTGCTTCTTTTGCTTCTTCTCGAAAATATCGTACGTCAGTTAGGCGCAAGAGAGATTGAGGTTCCAGATCCAGCCTGTTCGGAAAGTAGGAACACCTCCGTGGAAAGGAGACGACTCGGTGGAAAGATCTCTGGGTAGTAGACGAGGACAACCCTACTGGCCGACCGTGAACGGGATCCATCAAGATGCAGAGCTAGACTAAGGATGTCAAAGTGCATGACTAGAAGCTAGGTCTCCCCCCAGAGCATGGTGCTCCAATGTAAGTCCTTAGTTACCTAGCTCTATACTCCTGTACCCCGACTAAAGTTTTAATTAAAACACAGATGTTTGAAACCAAGTAAACTGGGCCACGTTTTAATTAATGTTTTGAAAGCGGGTTTCAAAGTGCGGTGTCCCGTGACGCCTTGGTTTGGAACTTGAAAGGTCCATGAATATGAGAACATGTGATTTTGATTGTAACCATTGTTTGAAAAGTTAAAGGTTCTCGTATTCATTCCTTACTTGTTTTTTTAAAAAAAATGGCCCAAATTTTCAACATATTTAATTAAGTTTTCAAGTTGCCGAATCGGGGTGTTACATGGTTTGTTGATAAATCTTTGTTATTTTCTTGTCCTATTTTTCACTTTCCTCGTGAAAATAAGTAGAGGAATTGATTTTGTTATTGATCTTTATTTTTCAAATGCAAATGAATAAAGATTGAACATTGAAATGAGAAAGGGACATGCAAAATGGTTTAGTGTATATTTCGTTTTTTATGGTTATTTTGTATAAAAGATTTTCTTTTCCTTAATGTATTCGGTTATGCATGTGATCGGGAGAAAATAAAATTGATTTTTATGATTAATCCTTGATGCATGTTGATTTGTCAAAGTAGCTTGCAAAAATCTATCCTATTTTCTTCTATATATATATATATATATATTTCGGTTCATAAATATATAAATACAATATATTAGTTTGTTTTATGATTGACTAGATGCATGTTGGTCATTTGCTCTTATTGATGATTTTTGTAACATCCTACCTTTTATCTTAAAATATATTAATTTAAAATGGTGGTTTAATAAGAAAATACTTGGGGTTTTTTAAATATTTTGGCGGAGTTCCGTTTAAAATATGGACTTTCCCCAAATAAAATTAAACCTGTCAAATCCAGAACAGTTTATATAAGCCAACTTATAATTACATTCTTGTGGTTGTGACATACTTTAGAGTTCATTTAAAAAGAGGATATCTTTATATCCTTCACAACCACTAAAATGTTCCGTAAACTAAAAATCCATATAAATCCTTTTTACAAAACAAAGAAAATTTTTAATCAAAGTATACATTTAGTATGTGAATACAACTCTGTTTCCTAAAGTCTCGATACACTATAGGATCTTAGAATGGTTGCAATAAAAGTGAGACCAACAGGGGTCACTACTAATACAATACTCTCTTTCAATGAGAGTGTACCTTCTCGGCATATGGGATATGTGAGTCTTTCTCCGCGATACCTAAAATGGTCAACTTAAGGGGTGAGTAATTTGAATATAAATTAAGGAAAACACTTAAAATGACAATAATAAAGCATAACTAAATGCACTCATACATATATCATCCGTTTCACATTTTCATTCATTTCATTCCATTGCACATTAAATATATTTTACAATGTTTTGATGCTCAAACATATGATCATGAAATTCCACTTTATACTTTTGTGATTTAATTCCTGAATCCAACGTTACACTTTCCATTTTACTTTATACACTTTATACACTTTACGTTGGATTTAGTGAATTAAACCTATATATATATATATATATATATCAATGCATGCACTTTTCTCCCTTTCCTTTATAATAACACTTTATACTTTTCCTCACCCACTTGCACCCTCCACTCTGGGGAAAAACCGACCAGGAGTAAGCATTTCTCAACCCCTAGTTGGGTGCTTCACCTCCACTTAGGAAGGTCCTTCTCTCACCCGCTTGTACAGTACTCCACCTCCACATAGGAAGGTCCCTCGTACAATTTGGTTTGATTTGTCCAAATTGACTTTAGCAGAAATCACCCTCAACTGGCCACAAAAAGCCAAAGTAACTGACATAATTATTATGGTTGCATAAAACCAATCCCCAACACGGGTAGCGAACCCGTGTCCTTTGCAGGATCAAAGTTTTCCACAACAATTCTCAGCGATTGTTTCAATGACACAATCTAGTTACTTTTGCCTTCATCAATCGAAAACGACGTATGTTTTTCCCCGTACTCCTAAACGTCCACCTTACTCCTTGAATGCACGTGTTTCTAGTTCATTTTAAATTGTTTTTAATAAAATCAAACCTTTTATTACTTTATACCAATTGGGTTGGGTTTTCTAACTTAGGATGATTGGCCATACTTTGTAAATAATAACATTCAATCATATCAAAATTTATAACATTCACAATAACATTCAATCATATCAAAATTTATAACATTCACAATAACATTCATTCATTCACTTTACTAATCATTTAGGCACATAAACATTATTTTAACATCATTCACACTTTACACATAATCAAACATACCATTAAAGAGGGACAATTAGTCAAGGCATCAAACAAAGCCATATAACCACTTAATTCTAAACTTAAGGAAACACTTAAATACACCTAGTTATATCCTTAGTACTATCATTAAGCCCTTTCCCTAATTTAAACCAAAGTACTCCCCCTTACCTTTAGAAGAGAAGAGGAGGAATTGAGAACTTGAGGGAGCACCAACCCCCACTCTAATCCACGCTTCCTAGCCTCCTATTTCTTGCCATTAACCACTTTCCAAGACTCCTTTGATGATTGGAATGCTCCATGTGATGGATTGGGAAAGTTAGGGTTTGGGATTGAAATTGGGGTTTTTGAGAATAAGAGATGAATTAGAGATTTGAAAGAGGGAAATCAATTGGGAAGTGATGGGGAGATGAATTATGATGTTAATTTGGTGAGACTTTGTGTTGATTTGAGGATTTGAGAAGGATTGGGGAGTGAGAGATGAGAGGAGCTCGAGAGAGAAAGAGAAAGAACTTCTGCGTTTTTGGCCCAAAACTCTCGTTTTCAGACTGATATAACAGGGATTAATCGATTAACCACTTTGTTTAATCGATTAATGCCTGAAGATGCACATTCTCTTAATCGATTAAACTGATCATTACTCGATTAGTGGCTGAATGGTGCTAAAAATTTAATCGATTAAGGGACCTCTTAATCGATTAACCAGCTAAGTTTTTCCTTCTTTCAAGAATTCTAAGGATCCTAAGCTTACTATAACCCATTCTAACTTACTCTTATTTAAAACCTACATCCTAAACACATTCTAATCTATTCTTAACTCATACCTTTTTACACTTAGCTAAATGCTAATTCTAAACACTTACTAATACTAATACTAATTAACACTTCTAAACGGAATCGAAACTTGGGGATGCTATGACACTTATCAAAATTCTACTAACTAATGCACACAACCACTTAATGAATTTGGGGATGTTACAATTTTCAATTTATTTGATGCATGCATGTTTAGATTTTTGGTTTCTATGAAAAGGTTAATTAAAAAATAATGAGTTTTGAAGTTGAAAAGTGTTTTTCCCTCATTTTGTTGCTTGGACCGAATGGGTCAAGGAGAAATAAATATTTGGACTTCGATTTTTTTAGACAATGATTTGTGTTAGTATTATAAATAATAAAGTGAATTTCTAAGTTAAGAAAACATTTCTTTTTAGTTATTTAAAGGGATGACCGAATATGTGCATATATGTGTTCTAAAGAAATTAATTTTTATTTTGATGCATATGATGAGTATTTACATGTGAGAGTAGGATTAGGGGCTATTTTGTTGAGGAGTAGTGTAGAATATGTTTGTAAGTCATTATGCTGAACTTTTGGAGGATATGTTGTTTTACTTGCAAGAGGTTTGCTAAATAAAAGTTGTACTAATTGGATTGCCTTGAAATTTTAGTATGTTGTTCTTGATGCCATTTGATTGTGTTCTGGAAATTTTGAGTTGATTTGAAATTGTTTGGTATTTTTACTTAGCTTGATTTGTTTGGAATTGATCTTGGAAGTTAATGATTTCGGTGGCAAGAAATCTTGATGAATGATGCTTGCCCCTGTCTAATAATGTGAGTGCCTCTGAATTTTTGTATGAATTTTAGAGTTTGTATACTATTTTTACAAGAATTAACTTTGCGAAAACGATTTCGGGAAAACGAGTTTTTCGGGTTAAGCGTGAACAGAGTTTTCAAACTTAACCTGCTCCAATGGACTTGAAAATTTTATGGTGAGGCCACAGACATGTAAGGATACTCTCTGTGAAATTTGAGGTGATTTAGAGTTGGTTTGATATTTTAAATAATTGCAAAAGAGTGAACAGTCCAATTCAGATTTTTCAGAATTTAGAAGAAATTTAAATGGAAAAATGTGGCTAATGAGCATTTTATTTCCCATTATTCCTTGCATTATTTTACTCCTTTTATTGATATTTGTTGCCCATTTGACATTGTTTAGCTTGATTTAGTGATTTAGAGTTTATTGGACTAATATGTGAATTCAATGCTCCTAATTATGTGGATTATGTTTTGATGATGACAAAATAATTAACAAATCATGCCTTGAAGATATTGCAACATCAACATCAACAAGAAGTCAAGAAAAGAAGACAAGTGCCCAATCATTCTCAATCAAATATTAATTGTAAATTTCTAATTTATGTTGAGAGTGGTTGAGAGTGGGTAGAAATAGTTAGTCTCTTCTAGGAATAAATTTTTATATGTTTATTAAGTTGAGATTGACCAAAAATTAATACTTGAGAGGAAAAATAAAATTGAAAAATAATTTTTCCCATATCTGATCAAAATACTCGAGTATTTTGATAAAGACTCGAGTATATACTCGAGTATTTATAGAAAAACTCGAGTATTTGTGCCAGGTCAGCAATTATGACCGTTAGTCTTGTTCGTGCACCAATTCACTCGTGACCGACCAAAAAGACTCGAGTATTTACCAAAAGACTCGAGTATTTTTGTCCAGTCAGCAAAAATGAACGTTGGAGAGACTCAAAAACTGAATTGAGGGCATTTGAGTCTCATCCAACCCCAAGAGAGAATTCAGAACCTTATTGTAAAATTTCTCTTTGAATTTGTGCAAGAACAAACAAGACAACAACACATCATTGATTCAAGCTTTCTTAATTTCCTCTTCTCAAGTGTTAATTCCCAAAAAGCTCAACTTCTCACTCATATTGTCATTTTATTCCAAGTTGAGTTTTTAGGCCTCAATTCTTACATTGAGCTGTGCTTATTTGTGCTAATCCATTGTGAGATTAGTAATACACATACAAAAAGCTTGATTATTCAAAGTCTTGGATTGTTCCCAAGCAAACCCTAAGTGGCTTAGGGTGTTGGAAGTCTTGAGAGGTTCTCAAGCACAAGACTAGGAAGTTCCTAGCCCGGTGGAGTTTCTTGAAGGGAGTTCAAGGAAGCTTTGTGAAGAGTTCTTCAATCACCGGAATCAAATTGGGGTAGAAATCAAGAGTTTGGTACACTCTTGAAAGGGTTAGGTTGAGTGAGGCCATTCTCAAGCAATCCTTTGTAATTTCTAACAATTTGATTATTAGTAGAAACTCCTAAGTGATTAGGAGGACTGGATGTAGCTCATTGTTGGAGTGAACCAGGATAAAATTGCTTGAGTGTTGGTTTATTGCTTTTAATCTACTTTCTAGCTCAATAGACTTAAGTCATTTCAATCAATTAGGATTTATACAATTAGGTAGCAAGTTCAAGGAATCTTTGTGTTTAAAAGTTATTTAGATTGCTTGCTATTCTGTTGGATAAGTTCCTGTTTATTATTGAATTGATTTGAGTTAAATTGCTGAATTTTCGTTTCTGGTTTTTCTGCTATCTGATAGGAAAAACTCGAGTATTTCAGAAAAGACTCGAGTTGTTCATCACTGAAAAACTCGAGTATTTCACAAAAGACTCGAGTCTTTTGTGTCTGATTCCAGAAAATTCAGTCTTAGCTCCATTCTTCAATTATCAATCAAAATATTTGGTATTAGTGCTTCAAAATACTATTCACCCCCCTCTAGTATTTGCTTAGCCCGCTTGTTGGTTTCCAACAAGTGGTATCAGAGCTCGGTCGAAAGATCGAGTGTAACAACTTTTTCGAAAAAGATCCTTTTGGAAACTTAATGGGCTCTAGCAATAACTTTGGTGGAGAAGGAGCTTCAATAAACCGTCCTCCACTATTTAATGGTGAAGGATATGTTTATTGGAAAACTCGCATGAAAGTTTTTATTGAAGCAATTGATATGGATATTTGGGATGCAATTGAAAATGGTCCTTTCATTCCCAAAAAGAAAATAAATGATGAAATTGTTGAAATTCCAAGGAGTAGTTGGAATGATGATGAAAAGAGAAAAGTCTCATTTGATTTAAAAGCTAAAAACATCATCTTTTCGGCTCTATCCCATGATGAATTTTATAGAGTTTCCCAATGTAAATCGGCAAAAGAAATGTGGGATACTTTGCAAGTCACACATGAGGGAACAAGTGAGGTTAGAGATGCAAGATTGAATTCTCTAACTCACGAATATGAATTGTTCCACATGTTGCCAAATGAAACCATTAGTGACTTGCAAAAGCGATTCTCTCACATTGTTAATCATTTGATTTCCTTGGGAAAAGTATTTCGCAATGGTGAAACTACTAACAAAATTCTAAGATGTCTTGATAGGAGTTGGCAACCCAAGGTAACCGCCATCAAGGAATCAAGAGACATAAATAGCATGGACTTAGCCACTTTGTTTGGCAAACTCCAAGAGCATGAGATGGAGCTTACAAGACTTGGGATGCATGATGAATCAGACAAAAAGAAAAAGAGCATAGCACTCAAAGCTTCAACCAAAGCTACAAAAGAAGTTGAAGAATGCTCTACAAGTGGAGATTCCGATGGTGAACCAAATCAAGAAGAATTTGGGATGTTTGTGAAAAGATTCAACAAATTCTTCAAAGGGAAGAAAGGTGGATCTTCATCCAATTTCAAGAGAACCAAAGACTCCAAACAAAGAGAAAAGAGTACCAATGATGGAGTTAAGTGTCATGAATGTGGTGGGGTTGGTCACATAAGAATGGAATGTGCCACATTCTTGAAGAAGAATGACAAGAAGACCCAAGAGACCAAAGGGAAGCGTGCATACATTGTTTGGGATGCACTGGAGAAGAGCAATGAATCGTCTTCAAGTAGCTCCGGTGATGAAAATGCAAACCTTTGTCTCATGGCCAAGAACAATCATGAGTCCTCATCAAGAGCTAATCATGGCATGAGTGAAAGTGATGATGAGGTAACCTCTAGCTCTTCTTGTTCATCTTCAAACTCCATTTCATATGATGATTTGCAAGAAGCCTACAATGAAATGTTAATTCAATTTAAAAGGCTTGCTAAAATTAATAAGGAAAAAGGAAAGAAAATTTTGGAGTTTCAACATGAAATTGATGAATTGCAAAAATCTATAAATGAGTTGAAACTTCAAAATGAATCCTTGGACCTTATTAATTCTAGTCATCAAAGTGATTGTGCAAATCATGAGGAAATTATCACTTCATGTGAGAGATGTGATGAACTTGAAAAAGAAGTGAAAGAGTTGAAAAACAAACTCACAATCTCACATAGTGATAGAAACCTCAACCGGTTGTTGAACTCTCAAAGACATAATCACAACAAAACCGGTTTAGGATATGTTCATAAAAAGGACAAAAAATACAAGGTGGTTGGAACATTTTCTAAGAAAAACTCATCAAAGAGACCAACTTGTACTTATTGTGGAAAAGTTGGACATATCAACATTGAGTGCCATATTAAGAAGTTTGAAATGAATAAGGGCACTTATATGTGGATTAAGAAGGGAGAAAGTCCCAACACTAACCCTAAGGGACCCAACATTGTTTGGGTACCCAAAGTGAACAAGTGATTTCATTTTGTAGGTGTGTCTTCGAACGGGAAAACAATTATGGTATCTTGATAGTGGATGTTCGAAGCACATGACGGGAGATAAGCGGCACTTCATTGAGCTTACTCCAAAGGAAAAGGGTTATGTCACTTATGGGGACAACAACAAAGGCAAAATCCTTGGTATTGGTAAAATCGGAAACTCTTCAAACTTGATTATTGATAATGTGCTCTATGTTCAAGGATTAGAACATAATCTCTTGAGCATAAGCCAATTATGTGATATTGGCAATCATGTAGTTTTTACCTCTACCCATTGCCTCATTAAAAGTGACAAAGATGAATCAATCAAATTTGTTGGTAGAAGGTCAAATAATACTTACTTAGTTGATTTGAACAAAGTCACTTCTTTGGTCTCTACTTGTTTAGTGAGCAAAGAAAATGACACTTGGTTATGGCATCGTAGGACCGCTCATATAAATGTAAACCAATTGAAGAAAATTCAATCTAAAGATCTAGTAGTTGGTTTACCAAAGCTAAATTTTTCTATTGAAGGTGTTTGTTCCCCTTGCAAGAAATGTAAACAAACTAAAAACACCTTTGGATCAAAAATGGTTATGTCCACATCAAGGCCATTAGAAATGCTTCATATGGACTTGTTTGGACCATCACAAATAAAAAGCTTTGGTGGCAACTATTATGCATTGGTGATTGTTGATGTCTTCTCTAGGTTTACTTGGACTTTATTTTTAACTACTAAGAGTGAGACCTACAAATCTTTTAAACATCATGTCAAACTTTTGCAAAACCAAGTAAATCAAAAAGTAATTATTATTCGAACCGATCATGGTGGTGAATTCGAAAACCACAAATTTGATAGATTTTGTGCTAAAAATGGTATTGAGCATCAATTCTCCGCACCAAGGACTCCGGAACAAAACGAAGTGGTAGAGCGGAAAAATAGGGTGCTAGAGGAACTTGCTAGAACCATGTTAAATGATTCTCAAGTACCTCAATATTTTTGGGCCGATGCCGTCAATAAGGCTTGTTATGTTTTAAATCGTATTTTGATAAGGCCCTCTTTGGATAAAACCCCCTATGAACTTTACAATGGAAGAAAGCCAAATATATCTCATTTTCATGTCTTCGGATGCCAAGTTTTTGTTTTAAATAATGGAAAAGAACACCTTGGCAAGTTTGATTCCAAATCCGATGAAGGCATATTTTTAGGCTATTCTTCTCATAGTAAAGCTTATAGAATTTTCAATAAAAGAACTTTAACTATTGAGGAATCAATTCATGTGGTTTTTAATGAGTCTTCAAAAGAAGATAGTGTTTTATGTGATGCTAGTGAAGATGGCATTGTCTTTTCAAAAGAAGAAAAAGAGAGAGAGAATTCAAAAGTTGATGAAGGAGAAGTAAGGGAAGAACTTCCTCCAACTTGGAAATCGGTCAAGGCTCATCCTATAGACAAAGTCATAGGAGATATGTCAAAGGGAGTACTTACTCGTAGGTCTATTCAAAACATTTGCCACTATGTCTCATTTGTTTCTCAAATTGAACCCGATTCAATTAAAAAGGCCATTGAGGATGATCATTGGGTTCTTGCTATGCAAGAAGAATTAAACCAATTTGAAAAAAATGAAGTTTGGGATCTAGTCCCTAAACCCGATGATCATACCATAATTGGTACTCAATGGATTTATAGAAACAAACTTGATGAATCCGGGTTGATTATAAGAAACAAAGCTAGACTAGTAGCTCAAGGGTACAACCAAGAGGAAGGTATCGATTATGATGAGACCTTTGCTCCGGTTGCACGTCTTGAAGCAATCCGAATTTTACTTGCTTATGCTTCAATCATGAAATTCACTTTATATCAAATGGATGTTAAAAGTGCTTTCTTGAATGGGTTTATAAATGAAGAAGTGTATGTCAAACAACCCCCCGGTTTTGAAAATAGTGAATTTCCAAACCATGTTTATAAATTGAAAAAGGCACTCTATGGATTGAAACAAGCTCCTAGAGCTTGGTATGATCGATTGAGTTCCTTTCTATTAGAAAACAAGTTTCAAAGAGGGATGGTTGATAATACATTATTTATTTATAAAACCAAGGATGACATTTTGTTAGTACAAATCTATGTTGATGATATCATTTTCGGTGCTACTAACGTGTCTCTTTGTAGAAAGTTTTCAAATTTGATGAAAAAGGAATTTGAAATGTCAATGATGGGAGAACTCAAGTTCTTCCTAGGCTTACAAATAAAGCAAGTCAAGGAGGGGATATTTGTGCATCAAGGGAAATATTGCAAAGAGCTCCTTGAAAAATTCGGATTGGACAAGTGCAAGGAAGCCTACACTCCAATGAGCACATCATGCTACCTAGACAAGGATGAACAAGGTACACCGGTTGATGTTAGTAAGTATAGGGGTATGATAGGTAGTCTCCTATATCTCACTGCATCTAGACCGGATATTATGTTTAGTGTATGCATGTGTGCTAGATTTCAAGCTAATCCTAAAGAATCTCGCCTATCCGCAGTTAAACATATATTTAAGTATCTAAAAGGAACAATTAACACTGGTTTATGGTATCCTGCTGATGCCAATCTTAGTCTAGTTGGTTACTCGGATTCCGACTTCGCCGGATGCAAGCTTGATCGCAAAAGCACCAGTGGTACTTGCCATTTCTTGGGAAGTTCATTGGTGTCATGGTTTTCTAAAAAGAAAGCTTGTGTCGCTCTTTCTACCGCCGAAGCGGAATATATCGCAGCCGGTAGTTGTTGTGCTCAACTGTTATGGATGAAACAACAATTATCGGATTTTGGTTTGAAACTTGAAAATATTCCGATTAGATGCGATAACACGAGTGCAATCAATTTGACTAAGAATCCGGTGTATCACTCAAGAACTAAACACATTGAAATAAGACATCATTTTTTAAGAGATCATGTACAAAAGGGTGATTGCACAATTGAATTTGTTAGTACCACAAATCAATTAGCCGACATTTTTACAAAACCTCTACCAAGGGACACCTTTTATCATATTAGGAGAGAACTTGGTATTTTAGATGAAGCTAATATAGGCTAATTGCATTGTGTGTCATTTTTGGAAAATCACCATATTAGTCTTACTCTAATGTGTTATTGATTCTTAGTTAAATTGTCCTTGATGATATTTGAAATTGTATATGTTAATTGTGTGTGATTTTGTACTGTATTCCAAGTTGGTAGTGAAGCATTTGTGTTTGATTTGTGTTTGGTCTTTTAAAACTGAGTTTTTACTCTCTGTTCTGTCAAAATACTCGAGTTTTTCCAAAAACACTCGAGTATTTTAATTCAAAATTAAATCAGTTTTAAATTGAAAAAGTTTTTAATCAGGGTCTGAGAAAAATACTCGAGTGTTTCTCCAAACACTCGAGTCTTTATTAAATTACTCGAGTGTTTTTCAAAACACTCGAGTCTTTCGAAACCCCCAATTTTTGAACTTTCAGACCAAACTCGAGTATTTTCCAAAAACTCGATTATTTTGCCTTTCCCTGAAATTTGAACTTTCGGACCAAACTCGAGTTTTTACGTTTTTACTCGAGTTTTCTGGGGAAATCTGGGCTGAGTCATGAACGACTCGAGTATATTATCAAACACTCGAGTATTTTTCAACGAACAACTCGAGTATTGTTGAATATACTCGAGTATGTTGGCGAGTTTATATATACTCCAGCCCCCACAAACTCGAGTTTCACGAACCCCTTTCTCTTCTCTCTCGGTTTTCTCATATCTCTCTCCTCAAAACTCCGTTTTTACTCAAATTTTTGCCAAATCTTACTAGTTTTACATCTCTAATCACTTTTCTACCATTATTTCAACGAATTTCAACTCTTTTCAACCTCAAATCCGTCACCCCCTTTTCAAACCCTAACTTTCCAAAACTTCAATTTTCATCAATTCCTCTATGGCTTCATCATCTGGCAAAGGAAAGAGAGTAAGGATTGCTGACTCCTCTTCCGAGGAGGAAATTTTCGACTACTATCAAGAGGATGAACGCTTGGAAAGGATGGAAGGCTTTGCCACCAGAGAATTCGGAGTAATCACATGGATCAATAGTACTTTCCTTGAGAGTAAGGGTTTCCATTTTGTTACTAACCTTAGATATCAGAAACTGATTCAATTTATGGAATTTCATGGACCTATATATCCTAGGTTAGTTAGAACATTCTATGCAAACCTTAGGCTAAAGGACAATGTCATAGAAACAATGGTTGAGGGTGTTCGTTTTAAAATTAGCACTAAGGACCTCTTTGTAGCTTTTGGGACAACCCGTCACGGGGACAATTCTCTAAAGGCCGATGCGGACGGCATTTTTCAAAGTTGTTTGCGCCCCGGTCGTGTATGGACCGAAGGAGTTAAGCATTCCTCATACATGACTGTCCAATCTAGGGTGTTGCATTATCTTGTTTGTCATCAATTAGTGCCTCAAACCTCACCCAATTATGCCAAACCCACAAACAATGAACTTAGGCTTCTTAGTGCCATCCTGAACAATGAGAAGCTGAACTGGAGTCGCATAATTTTGGATAGAATGCTCCTTGCTGCTAAGTCTAAACACCCAAAAACCCTGCCCTATGCCATGCATGTTTGTTATCTGTTGAGTTACTTCAAGGTGCCTATCCCACGCAATGAAGAGAAAAAGACTCTTCATGTGAACCAGCATTGCCTCAACAAAGGCACCTTGAGTCACCAGGACATGGCATTCCATGAACCCTCTGGTCAATACTTGTACCGATCTGATATTGCTGAGCTAGAGAGGGTTGCAAATGTGGCAGCTCAACAAGGGATGGATGCCCATCAGATGGAAGAGGAAGCTGCTGCATTTGCCCAGGCTGAAGAAGGGGATCCTATTGATCAGATTAACTTTGATGACTTCGCTGGATCTCAATCTGGGTTTGACAACTCGGGCTGGAGAGAGAATGTGATCACACGTCTGGACACTTTAGATGGGAGAATGGACTCCCTTGTGCATGCTTTGGACAGCCAGCGTGATGATTTTGTTAGCTTAGACACTAGGATGAGTGCAGAGTCTGCCATGTTTTATTCTCATTTGGATCAGCACTCGGCCCAGATTAATGCCTGCCTGGACCAGCAGTCAGGGGAGATGCACCGCCGGTTTGATGAGATGATGGCGGCCTTCTCTCGATTTTATCCTCCTCCAGATGATCCAGCTCCTTCGATGTTTTGATGATGTTGACCTTTGCAGTCTATCTTAGTTTTCATTCTGTTTTTATCATATTGGTCTTTGTTACATTTTCTGTATTTTGAGAACTTGGTGTTTTGAGACTTTGG
Organism: Crotalaria pallida; assembly: GCA_037953625.1. NCBI lineage: Eukaryota > Viridiplantae > Streptophyta > Magnoliopsida > Fabales > Fabaceae > Crotalaria > Crotalaria pallida. The sequence goes on from CM075653.1 coordinate 36,812,816, forward strand.
GTTTATTATTGCACCTTTGATTTGGACCTTTTATGATGTTTTTATGTTAATGAATTTGGTTTTCATTATGATGTTTGTGCAAAGCTTCAGGGGGAGCTCTTTATATTTATTATTAAGTTTTTTTTTTGCATAGTTGGTTATGGGGTTTTCCGATTCTGCACCTCTCCTCCCTTGATCTTTTTCTAAATTGTTACATCTTTTTGGCGTATGACAAAAAGGGGGAGAGATATTACACTTGTCTTGTCTTGATATTGTTGCACCTAAAATCTCTAATTATGGTATATACTCTGATAATTGTTAAATTCTCTAATACCATAGGCTTGGTGCTAAAATTAAATTGTCATAACATCTTGCTCAAGCTGAATTTTTAGATAGGTGAAAAGTATCATATAGTGAGGGGGAGTTGCATCTCCAAGTGGATCAAGCTTAACAAATGGATCAAGTGTTAATTATTTTGTCATCACCAAAAAGGGGGAGATTGTGAATTCAATGCTCCTAATTATGTGGATTATGTTTTGATGATGACAAAATAATTAACAAATCATGCCTTGAAGATATTGCAACATCAACATCAACAAGAAGTCAAGAAAGAAGACAAGTGCCCAATCATTTTCAATCAAATATTAATTGTAAATTTCTAATTTATGTTGAGAGTGGTTGAGAGTGGGTAGAAATAGTTAGTCTCTTCTAGGAATAAATTTTTATATGTTTATTAAGTTGAGATTGACCAAAAATTAATACTTGAGAGGAAAAATAAAATTGAAAAATAATTTTTCCCATATCTGATCAAAATACTCGAGTATTTTGATAAAGACTCGAGTATATACTCGAGTATTTATAGAAAAACTCGAGTATTTGTGCCAGGTCAGCAATTATGACCGTTAGTCTTGTTCGTGCACCAATTCACTCGTGACCGACCAAAAAGACTCGAGTATTTACCAAAAGACTCGAGTATTTTTGTCCAGTCAGCAAAAATGAACGTTGGAGAGACTCAAAAACTGAATTGAGGGCATTTGAGTCTCATCCAACCCCAAGAGAGAATTCAGAACCTTATTGTAAAATTTCTCTTTGAATTTGTGCAAGAACAAACAAGACAACAACACATCATTGATTCAAGCTTTCTTAATTTCCTCTTCTCAAGTGTTAATTCCCAAAAAGCTCAACTTCTCACTCATATTGTCATTTTATTCCAAGTTGAGTTTTTAGGCCTCAATTCTTACATTGAGCTGTGCTTATTTGTGCTAATCCATTATGAGATTAGTAATACACATACAAAAAGCTTGATTATTCAAAGTCTTGGATTGTTCCCAAGCAAACCCTAAGTGGCTTAGGGTGTTGGAAGTCTTGAGAGGTTCTCAAGCACAAGACTAGGAAGTTCCTAGCCCGGTGGAGTTTCTTGAAGGGAGTTCAAGGAAGCTTTGTGAAGAGTTCTTCAATCACCGGAATCAAATTGGGGTAGAAATCAAGAGTTTGGTACACTCTTGAAAGGGTTAGGTTGAGTGAGGCCATTCTCAAGCAATCCTTTGTAATTTCTAACAATTTGATTATTAGTAGAAACTCCTAAGTGATTAGGAGGACTGGATGTAGCTCATTGTTGGAGTGAACCAGGATAAAATTGCTTGAGTGTTGGTTTATTGCTTTTAATCTACTTTCTAGCTCAATAGACTTAAGTCATTTCAATCAATTAGGATTTATACAATTAGGTAGCAAGTTCAAGGAATCTTTGTGTTTAAAAGTTATTTAGATTGCTTGCTATTCTGTTGGATAAGTTCCTGTTTATTATTGAATTGATTTGAGTTAAATTGCTGAATTTTCGTTTCTGGTTTTTCTGCTATCTGATAGGAAAAACTCGAGTATTTCAGAAAAGACTCGAGTTGTTCATCACTGAAAAACTCGAGTATTTCACAAAAGACTCGAGTCTTTTGTGTCTGATTCCAGAAAATTCAGTCTTAGCTCCATTCTTCAATTATCAATCGAAATATTTGGTATTAGTGCTTCAAAATACTATTCACCCCCCCTCTAGTATTTGCTTAGCCCGCTTATTGGTTTCCAACATAATATTCCGAATATTGTTTAATTTGGGATTATTTAGCCTAATTAATTCTATTTCTATTTTCAGGTCATATTTGGCACAAGGACACTTTGGGCATTTTGGAAATAAAGATTGAAGTATTGAAGTGAAGATTTGTAATTTGCATTTAGGTCCCTTTTTAGTTGTAATTTTCAGAATAGTGTTTCTTAGGACTTGGACCCATGTTTTAGGCCCATTTTCATGGTAAAAGAAGGGAAACTCGTGTAAACCATCACCACTCTCCCATTTTCAGATTTCTCACTCTCTCTCTAGGTTAGAACTTCTCTCTTGCCTCTCCTAAGTGGTGGTGGCTGCTAGGATTTTGTTCTTCCCCATTTCTACTCATTTTTCTTCATTTATGGCTATGGAAGGCTAGACTTCAAGGGTTAATCCCTTTGGTATTGTATTATCTACTCTTGAGCTCTTGTTGTTAATGCAATTTCGTTTTCTCTCCTCTGTTTTCATTTTTATCAATGTGTAGTGGTTTGCTTAATTCCATTTCGTAGAGATAATACATGGATATAAATGTTTAATTTGTATTAACTTGTAAAAACTCCAATTCTGGTTTCTGATGCTTAATTAGAAGTTAGGGTTTGGAGTGATAACTAAATTTTCGCTTGGTATTTGGTTGTCACGAGTTGGACAGAGGAGAGGAGAGGAATCGATCTTTAGTGAGTTAGGATTGAGTAGTGTACGTAGCCAAAGGGGTTGCCCGCTTTTGTTTCTGATTTTCTTAGTTTTAATATTCTATTTTGTGTTTTGTTCTTCATATCTGATACATACAAAAACCCCCCATTTTACTGCACACTACGTGTTTGATACTTTGCCTAAACCGGTATTCGCTGGGAAACGACCTAGGATCATCTTCCTAGTACTACAGAATTAAACCCCTTTTAGTTTGATCGGGTACGACCTCGATCAATGGCTTAGGCAACTCCAAATAATCTGAAATTTTTAGGAGATAATCTTGAATATGTTTAGATGTTCTATACTAAATTTCGTGTGAATTGGAGTTGACATACTATTTTTGATAATTGCATTTTCACCTCTGGCTGCAGCAGGTCTGATTGAATTTTTATGACAAACTTGAATAAAAAATTGTGTTCTGAATTTTGGAATGCCTTGAAAATTTTATGGTGGAACTTTAGTATAAGTTTAAGTGTTCTGCAAAATTTGAAACAAAAATTCATTGATTTGATATAGTTTTTGAAATTATCCTTCTTGACTTTCCCGTATCCGATCTAACGCTCTTATTGACACTTCGATGTGTTTGATGCTCTGTACATTCTCTATGACCATGACTGGACTTCATATCTGAATTATGATGTTTGGATATGATTAAATGTGTATAGGTGATTGATTCTTATTTTTGTAAAGCGAGCTTGTATGCTATGTGATTTAGATTGATTTAAGGCCAAGAACTTAAATGATCCAATTGACGTATTTTCCTTGTTTTGGTTCTTGCTTATGTAAACCCGTGGTTAAGGAAATGGTTTGTTTTATTGCGAATTTGTTAAACATGATTTGTCCCAAGTTGGTTAAAGCATGCAAATAGAGAAAGGACTATTGGTCGATTATGGTGTATGTCTCGATTTTTTGAAGAAGAGTTAGGAAAATTAATTGAGTAATATGTCAGATTAGTCCCTGACTTTGTAAGCATCGGTCAAGTTAGTCCCTGACTTTATCAAAATAGCAATTTAGTCCCTGAGATTCCATTTTAATTCACATACGTCCCTATCTTTATCCCATTTTAAAGCAAATACATCCTTGCGATAATGACGGCAGGGACTAACTTGATCGCGTTCTCCTATCTCAGGGACTAAATTGCTATTTCGATAAAGTCAGGGACTAACTTGACCTACGCTTATAAAGTCAGGGACTAATCTGACATATTACTCAAAATTAATTCTTGTCTTGATTTTTCATTTGCCTACATGGTTCAATTGTGACTAAATGAGAACTTGGATTTGATTGCCCTAAATGTTGCATGAAAATTGAATTATTTGAACTATATGCGTGTATGTGATTTGGTTATGATGAGTTTAGGAATTTTAAATGAATTGTTTGATTTATTACGTGACAATTGCTTAAGATTATTTTCATGATAAAGAAAGTGAAGGAAATGAGGCATGAGTATAAGTGCATGCGATTGAAGTGGTGTGTTTTACTTTGCTTAATGGTCTTGTGTTAAGTTATTAGTTTGGTGGTTTGTCTTCGAGAATAAGTTGATTTTGAATAAATTAACTTGGTTTACTTTGATACATGATTCGGTCTTGGCATAAGGATTTGAGGAGGAATTTATTTTGAATGATAAGTATTGCTCGAAGTGCATAGGATTGTATGAAGATAGATTTAAGAAGTCGGTGGTTTGTTGTTTATGTTTCGGTTTAAGTGTTTAGTTTTAGGATTAAAATGAATTACCGTAAGTATTACTTGCTTAATCTAATTGAATTCATGAACAAATGAGATTAGTCAATTGTGTGAATCGATATGCTAAAGTGTGGTATGTTGTTTGCATTTTAACTAATGGTTGAAAAGTGTTTGGATTACGTGACTAGCTTTTAAGAAACTAATTGATTATTTGTGGATTAATTTAGTTTAAGTTAATTGAAATTCTTGGGTATGTATAGTGGCTTCCCAAGCTTTGAATTTGGTGTTAAAGTTTTGAAAACAAAGCGTTTAAGTGTTGGTTTTGAGCTGGAATGCTATGTGAATAAAATTGCAACTTAACGGTGTTTTCGGATTTGTTAAAAAAGTGATTTATGGATTTAATCTTTGTTGTCCCAGATTTATTCAACACTTTTTTCAACTCTAAAAGTGTGTTTAATTGATTTAAAGTTTAAGTTTTAAGTGGTATTTGAATTGAGAAAGAGTTGGATTGAAAAAGTTAAGTTTTTTGATGTTTTCGGGCTTTGGTTCATGGCTGTCCGGAACAGACCAGCAACCAAGAGAAATTGTTTTAAAGAGTTTTTTCAATTGTTTTAGAATTATTTTGAGGTATTTAAAGTATGTTCAAAAGTTGGATTTACTTTGGAAGAGTAAAGGTTTTCTTTTACGATTACCCGACTAGAATTAAGAAGAGTTTTCAAAATGATTCGATGTCAAGCATGAGTGTTAGTTAAATAGCCTTGTAATAATTATGTGTCTTGTTTTAAGCAAGGGGTCTGCCAATCGGGAATTTGGAGCTGCTGTCAGTCGGGAGAGCCCGCATCAGTTTCTAACGGATACTTGCTGGATTCGAGGTGAGAGAGCAGCTTTCCTAACTCACTTGTACGGAAAGTGAGTTTGGGAGGAATGAGATTGCGCTGGCCACGTGTGCGGTATGCCCGTGTAGTCCGAGCCCGGCGAGTTAATTAAAGTATAGTTGGGAAAGATTAATGTGAAAGACGGATAAGTAGAGGTCGAGGATCACCAAAGGGATGAACAAGGGTGACTCATCCGCACTTAGGATTAAATAAAATGTTAATATAACATTGAAAGACATTGAATAACGCGACGAGTTGAGTGTGAAGTAGTGGAGAGGAAGATACCCTGTTTATCTGCGGATACTCAGGTGAGTGATTGTGATAGGGGAGGGTGATGACGGTGAAACATCAAGTAACCTAGAATGCTTTTCTAGGCAGAACTAGTATATTAGTGATAGGGGATTAATACCCAAGGGATCGTAGCGTGTTCTGCACTCGAGACTAGAAAAGTACTATTGCCCCCTTGATAAAATTTGAAACGATAAGAGGGAACCTGAACGAGGCGGGCAGTCGAATGGAAAATTTTTCCCTGCAAACAGGACCATTGCAATCAGAAAGGAATTATCTGGTATCAGGAAGCAACATGGAGAGAGTCTCTATGAATATTGGGAGAGATTCAAGAGGTTGTGTGCTTCATGTCCCCACCATCAAATATCAGAGCAGCTTCTCATCTAATACTTTTATGAGGGCCTCAACTTTATGGAGAGAAACATGGTAGACGCTGCAAGTGGTGGTACATTGGGAGATATGACACCCTTACAAGCCAGGAGCAAATTGAGAAGATGGCTTCCAATTGTCAGCAATTCCATGCAGAAAGCAACAGTGATGCAATAGTTGTGAGGGATGTAAATGATGTTGGTGCAGACTCGGGCAAGGTTGAGAAGCTTAAGCAGAAAATTTATTCTCTTACAACATTGGTCACACAATTGGTTGTCAATTAGATAAAGATGTTACTTCCTGCTAGAGTGTGTGGCATATGCACATCCATTGAGCACCCCACAGATGCATGCCCTTCCCTTCGGCAGCAACAACCGATGACCAGTGGTGACCAACCCGAGGCCTATGCGGCCAACATATACAATAATAGAGACCCACAACAGCACAATCATGACCTCTCTTCCAATAGATACAACCCTGGATGGAGGAATCATCCTAACCTGAAGTGGTCTGATCAACAACAGCAACCTCCTCCTAATGTTCCATTTCAGAACACCGCTGGACCGAGTAGACCACCATATGTACCTCCTCCAATCCAGCAGCAAAGGCAACAACAACAACAACAACAACAACAGCAACAGCAGCAAGTGGTTCATCCTGCACCATCAGCCCCTCCATCCAACCAACCTACCTTGGAGGAGTTGGTGAGGCAAATGACCATGCAAAACCTCACATTTCAACAAGAGACGAGAGCATCCATTCAGAGACAAGAGGCATCCATTCAGAGACAAATCAGATGGGTCAAATGACAACTTCTCTCAACAACTTGCAATCTCAAAATTCTGACAAGTTTCCATCCCAAACAGTGATCAACCCTCAGAATCAGAATGTGAGTGCCATCAACCTGAGGTCAGGAAAGAATATTGTCACACCCACACCACAACCTCACCTCAACAATGATGCTCTAGCTTCCTCTAAAGGGAGAGCCAAGTGGTAGACGAAGGTGAGCATGCTAGCACCAAGGAGAATCATCCAACTCAACCTTCCTCAACTTCAACCACAAGCCCTGCTGTTGTCCTACAACCTCCTCCCGTTCCACTTCCATTCCCACCAAGAGTGCCTCAAAACAAAAGAGTGGAAGAGGTGGAAAAGGATATTCTTGACACATTCAGGAAGGTGGAAGTAAACATACCCCTTCTTGATGCAATAAAACAGATTCTAAGGTATGCGAAGTTCCTTAAGGAGTTGTGCACTCATAAGAGAAGACTCAAGGGCAATGAGAGGATAAGCATGGGAAGGAATGTCTCCACTCTCATAGGTAAACCTATCCCTCACATTCCTGAAAAATGTAAGGATCCTGGAACTTTCTCTATACCTTGCATCATAGGCAATGTTAAGTTTGAAAATTCTATGCTAGATTTAGGAGCATCCGTAAATGTCATGCCTATGTCTGTTTTTAAGTCTCTTTCTCTTGAACCTCTTCAACCTACGGGTGTGGTGATTCAATTGGCAAATAGAAGTACTGCCCACCCAGCAGGTTTGGTAGAGGATGTCTTGGTTCGGGTTGAAGAGTTGATCTTCCCTACTAATTTTTACATACTTGATATGGAAGATGACTCCCCCCGTAATGTTGTTCCTATTATTTTGGGGAGGCCATTTTTGAAAACAGCCCGAACCAAGATAGATGTGCATGCAGGTTCACTTTCCATGGAGTTTGATGGCAGTGTGATCCGATTCGACATTTTCCATGCTATGAAACATTTTCCTAAGGATCACTCTGTTTTCCATGTGGAGTTGCTTGATGAGTTGATAAATGAGCATATGCTTGACTTTTTGCATCATGATTTTGAATTGCCATCTTTCACTAATTCATTTACTTGTCCATCATGCTCTAATTCTGGATGGTGCACCGCATGCATTGAAATAGCTCAGTTTCTAGACTATGCTACTGCATCTGATGATTCATATGTTATAGATCAGATTATGCTAACCCTAACCACATATCTGTTATGCATGAGTCTGATACACTTGTTCAGGTGCAGGAAGCAGAATCCATTTATGTTGTCCTTTAGTTCCATCTATTATGCAGGCACCCTCATTGGACCTGAAGCCCCTCCCTCCTCATCTCAAATATGCTTACTTGGAGGATCAGCAGAAACTTCCAGTGATCATCTCTACCTCACTTTCTGTTGATCAAGAGGAGAAACTGCTGGATGTGATAAGAAAGAACAAGAGGGCAATTGGATGGACTTTAGCGGATATTCCTAGAATTAGCCCCTACATGTGCATGCACCACATTTTGTTGGAGGATGGGGCTAAACCAGTGAGACAACCCCAAAGGCGGTTGAACCCCCAGATTCTTGATGTGGTTAAGAAAGAGGTCACCAAGCTGCTCCAAGCGGGTATCATCTACCCAATTTCAGATAGCACTTGGGTGAGCCCGGTGCAAGTTGTTCCCAAGAAGTCTGGTGTCATAGTTGTCAAAAATGAAAGGGATGAGCTCATTCCTACTAGGGTGCAGAATAGTTGGAGAGTCTGCATTGATTACAGAAAGCTCAACCAGGCGACTCGCAAAGATCATTTCCCTCTCCCCTTCATTGATCAGATGTTGGAGCGCCTGGCAGGTAAATCTCATTATTGCTTCTTAGATGGTTTCTCTGGTTATTTTCAAATTTTCCTTGCACCAGAGGACCAACATAAGACCACATTTACCTGTCCTTTTGACACATTTGCATATAGGAAGATGCCTTTTGGCCTATGCAATGCTCCTGCCACATTTCAAAGATGTATGATGAGTATTTTTGCTAACTTGCTCGAGCATTGCATAGAGGTCTTCATGGATGATTTTAGTGTTTATGGCTCCTCATTTGATGCATGTCTTGATAATTTGACTAAGGTGCTTAACAGGTGCATTGAGACTGACCTTGTCTTGAATTTTGAAAAATGCCACTTCAGCAAGGGCACATTGTTTCGCACAAGGGCATAGAAGTAGATCCTCTAAATTGCATGTTATTTCACACCTCCCTTACCCCTCTTGTGTGCGAGAGGTTCGTTCCTTTTTAGGCCATGCAGGATTTTACCGCAGGTTCATTCAAAACTTCAGCAACATTGCCCTTCTTCTATCCAAGCTGCTTCAAAAGGATGCCTCATGGGAATTTTGAGACCAATGCAAGAGGGAATTTGATGAATTGAAGAAAGCACTGACCACCACCCCTATCATCCAACCACCTGATTGGACCCTCCCATTTGAGCTCATGACTGATGCTTCAAATTATGCTTTGGGAGCAGTTCTCTCCCAAAGGGTTGGTAAGCTGTCGCATGTTATTTAATATGCTTCATGGACTTAGACGTAGCACAGGTTAATTACACAACAACTGAAAAAGAACTTTTGGCTATTGTTTTTGCACTTGACAAGTTTAGATCATATTTGCTTGGTTCTAAGGTTGTAGTCGACACTGATAATGCTGCTCTGAAGTACCTTTTGAAAAAGACAGATTCCAAACCTAGGTTGATTAGGTGGATGTTGCTCCTCCAGTAGTTTGACCTTGAGATTCAGGATCAGAGTGATGCGCATAACCTTGTCGCAGACCACTTGAGCAGGATAGAGAAAGAGAGGAGGATGCATTTCCTATCCGGGATGACTTCCCAGATGAGCAGCTTTTATCTTTACATGTTTCCCATCCCCCTCCCCAAACTCCTTGGTTGCTTCTGTTTTTTCTACCTTGGCATCCAAGGCTCAAAGAGACAAATTAAAGAGCGATGCCAAGTATTATGTATGGGATGACCCCTATCTGTGGCATTTTTGCAGTGATCAGGTCAATCTCAGGTGCATTCCAGATCATGAGATCCAATCGGTTCTCCAGTTTTGCCATGCTTCACCAGTTGGAGGCCACCTTGGGACTCAAAGGACAACACGAAAGGTGCTGGATTCTGGATTTTATTGGCCTATCATCTTCAAGGATGTAAGCAACATCTGCAGCTCATGTGAGCAATGTCAAAGAGCAGGAGGGACACTTTCTTGGAGACAGCAGATGCCTCAACAACCTATGTTGTTCTGCGAGGTGTTTGATGTCTAGGGTATAGACTTCATGGGCCCTTTTCCTGTCTCTTTTGGTTTTCATTATATTTTGCTTGTTGTGGACTATGTGTCCGAATGGGTGGAAGCTAAAGCCACCCGGACTAATGACTCTGCGGTTGTTGTGGATTTTGTTAGGTCCCACATATTTTGCAGGTTTGACATACCCAGAGCCATAGTCAGTGATCAGGGCACCCACTTCTGCAACAGATCCATGCAAGCCTTGCTCAAGAAGTATGGGGTTGTGCACAAAGTTTCCACACCATCTCACCCCAAACCAATGGGCAAGTTGAGATTTCAAACAGAGAGATTAAGAGGATCTTGGAGAAGATGGTGCGCCCGAATAGGAAAGATTGGAGCACAAGACTGGAGGATGCTCTTTGGGCACATCGGACCGCCTACAATGCACCCATAGGGATGTCACCCTATCGGGTTGTCTTTGGTAAGGCATGCCATCTACCTGTGGAGATTGAGCACCGTGCATACTGGGAAGTGAAGCAGTGCAACTAGGACCTTGATCTGGCGGGTGAGCAAAGGAAGCTTCAGCTGAGTGAGTTGGATGAGATCCGGTTGGAGGCCTATGAGAACTATAAGTTCTACAAGGAGAAGACCAAAAAGCTCCATGTTAGCTCAATTTCTAGAAAGGAGTTCTCGGTTGGCCAGAAAGTGTTACTTTACAACTCTCGGCTTGGTCTCATGAGTGGGAAGCTCTGCTCCAAGTGAATTGGACCATTTATTGTCACTCAGTTGTTTCCTTATGGCACTGTGGAGATTAGGAGCAAGTCCACGGACAAGAGCTTCAAAGTTAATGGACATCGACTCAAGTCCTTCCTCACCACCCCTACTTTAGATGATGCACCTGTGGAGGAGGCCTCATTGGTCGACCCCACTTTTGACCCACCATGACTTAGGGAGTCTTCTTTTCTCCTTCCTTACTCTTTTTATTGCACTTGTCTATATCTGATGGCTGGTATATCTGTATGGATTTTCTGGTTGTTTTACATTGAGGACAATGTGTGATTTAAGTGTGGGGGGAGACTAGTTTAGGTTGCATACTTTTGCTTTGAATTTTTTTGGCTTTTGCTTAGTTTTTGGGCAATTTTCTTGCATGCTAGCTTCATTTTTGTAGAGTCTTGGCATCTTTTGTCTGAATTCATGCATTTCTGTGTGCAAAGTTGCTTTTGATCGTTGACAGGTGGTAACATTGTGATAGAATTGTCCCTTGTGAGGATTTGTGCCTTATTTGTGGATGGATTGCTATATGCCATCTAACTCTTTTCTTCATGTGTGATTGCACTCTGGATTACTTGCACTCTAGAACTTGACTTGACTCTTGTTGATACTTGATTGCTCATGCACATTTTGAAATGATTTAGGCACTTTCTTTCTTGAATAAGCTATTAGACATATGAGCTTACCTTGAATGAATGTATCCTTTGCTAGCCCCTTTGAGCCTTTTTATCCCTTTTCTTGTTCTTTAGCTCATTACAAGCCTATGACTGAAAAACCATGATTGTCCTAACCTTAGAGAATTTTGGAGCTTTGGAATTGTTTTGGGAATGGGTATTAGGTAAGTAAGTGTGCTCTATGCTTCAATTGGTTGAGTTCTTGGTTTTGCCTCATTGGTTATTGTAGTTATGGCTTCATCTTCATGCCATTTGTGTTGTTTCTTCTTTTCTTTTTGTATATCTCTCAAAAAAAAAATAGAAGACAAAAATAAAAAAAATGCAAAAAAAAAAAGAAAAAGAAAAAAAAGTGAATAAAAGGTTGTTGAGGCAAAGAGGATTGGAATTAGTGGTTGTTGATTTTGGGGGGATTTTGCTTACTTTTTACTTATTCCCCATTTCTCCTCTATTCCCTTGGTTTTAGCTACATTCCCATATTTTTATCCTACCTTGTCCTTGGCCCCATTACAACCCTGAAAAGACCTTTTGATCATTTTGTGCATGTTTGTTGATAGTTGATGTTAGAGGCTTGTCAAGCTTATCGTTGTGTTTGTTTTTCATGATGTGCCTTGAGTGTAAATAATGATTAACCCCAAACACTTGAGTGTAAACACTTTTGAGTGATCCTTGTGAGTTTCTATCATCTTTGTGACTATCCGCTTGATGTCATTGGTTTCTTTGCATACTTGAAGTAATTGGATGATGTTCACGGATGCTTTGACTCTTTGATCCTTAACCATTTTGTGTGCTTGAGTTTGCCCATTTCTTTGCATTTCCTAGAATTCATGGTGAAGTATGTAATCTTTTAGGTTTGCATTTCTTAGTTATAGTCATCTTGTTGCATGATTCCCTTTGGTGCATTTTGATCTTCATAGTCCTATCTTTTGATTTTGCCCAGGAGTGCAAAAGGATAAGTGTGGGGGTGTTTGATGAGCATTTTATTTCCCATTATTCCTTGCATTATTTTACTCTTATTATTGATACTTGTTGCCCATTTGACATTGTTTAGCTTGATTTAGTGATTTAGAGTTTATTGGACTAATATTCTGAATATTGTTTAATTTGGGATTATTTAGCCTAATTAATTCTATTTCTATTTTCAGGTCATATTTGGCACAAGGACACTTTGGGCATTTTGGAAATGAAGATTGAAGTATTGAAGTGAAGATTGTAATTTGCATTTAGGTCCCTTTTTAGTTGTAATTTTCAAAATAGTGTTTCGTAGGACTTGGGCCCATGTTTTAGGTCCATTTTCATGGTAAAAGAAGGGAAACTCGTGTAAACCATCACCACTCTCCCATTTTCAGATTTCTCACTCTCTTTCTAGGTTAGAACTTGTCTCTTGGCTCTCCCAAGTGGTGGTGGCTGCTAGGGTTTTGTTCTTCCCCATTTCTACCCTAAGTATTACTTGCTTAATCTAATTGAATTCATGAACAAATGAGATTAGTCAATTGTGTGAATCGATTTGCTAAAGTGTGGTATGTCGTTTGCATTTTAACTAATGGTTGAAAAGTGTTTGGATTACGTGACTAGCTTTTAAGAAACTAATTGATTATTTGTGGATTAATTTAGTTTAAGTTAATTGAAATTCTTGGGTATGTATAGTGGCTGCCCAAGCTTTGAATTTGGTGTCAAAGTTTTGAAAACAAAGCGTTTAAGTGTTGGTTTTGAGCTGGAATGCTATGTGAATAAAATTGCAACTTTACGGTGTTTTCGGATTTGTTAAAAAAGTGATTTATGGATTTAATCTTTTCTGTCCCAGATTTATTCAACTTGTTTTTCAACTCTAAAAGTGTGTTTAATTGATTTAAAGTTTAAGTTTTAAGTGGTATTTGAATTGAGAAAGAGTTGGATTGAAAAAGTTAAGTTTTTCGATGTTTTCGGGCTTTGGTTCATGGCTGTCCGTAACGGACCAGCAACCAAGAGAAATTGTTTTAAAGAGTTTTGTCAATTGTTTTAGAATGCTTTTGAGATATTTAAAGTATGTTCAAAAGTTGGATTTACTTTGGAAGAGTAAAGGTTTTCTTTTACGATTAACCGACGAGAATTAAGACGAGTTTTCAAAATGATTCGATGTTAAGCATGAGTGTTAGTTAAATAGCCTTGTAATAATTATGTGTCTTGTTTTAAGCAAGGGGTCTGCCAATCGGGAATTTGGAGCTGCTGTCAGTCGGGAGAGCCCACATCAGTTTCTAACGGATACTTGCTGGATTCGAGGTGAGAGAGCAGTTTTCCTAAGACACCGTGGTCTGTAGGTAACATGTTAAGTTGTTCCTGGCTATCTCAAAAGTCGGAACGTGGGGTCTAAGAGTCAGTTGTATAGTGGCAGTTGAGTGTGTATGTTTGGCCACTGATACATAGGACTAAGACATCCCTTTTCTGTTATAATGTTATGACATGATGCTATTTATTTATGATGATGAAATGTAATGATATGCTGCTCTATGCTTGTTGAACTTTTATCTGAAATTTGGAAGTAGTCATGTTATATTATTATGTTGCTCTGTTGATCAGCGATATTGATAAAATAATGTGAGAATGTGGAAACGATATGAGAAGTATGGGAAACAAACATATTATGTAGAACGATGGTCATGTTTAAATGCTTATGTGAAATGATGATGATGATGATGGAACTGATGTAAAATGTGAAAAGGTACTCAATGGAAAGATTGGCAATTCTTAGAAGTAATGGAAATAAATTGGACTTGTACGGAAAGTGAGTTTGGGAGGAATGAGATTGCGCTGGCCACGTGTGCGGTATGCCCGTGTGTCCGAGCCCGACAAGTTAATTAAAGTATAGTTGGGAAAGATTAATGTGAAAGACGGATAAGTAGAGGTCGAGGAACACCGAAGGGATGAACAAGGGTGACTCATACGCACTTAGGATTAAATAAAATGTTAATATAACATTGAAAGACATTGAATAACGCGGCGAGTTGAGTGTGAAGTAGTGGAGAGGAAGATACCCTGTTTATCTGCGGATACTCAGGTGAGTGATTGTGATAGGGGAGGGTGATGACGGTGAAACATCAAGTAACCTAGAGTGCTTTTCTAGGCAAAACTAGTCTATAAGTGATCGGGGATTAATACCCAAGGGATCGTAGCGTGTTCTGCACTCGAGACTAGAAAAGTATGGTCGCCCCCTTGATCAAATTCGAAACGGTAAGAGGGAACCTGAACGAGGCGGCCAGTTGAATGGTTGATTGGGCCCTTGCTATATCGCGTAAAATATTAATTGTCGTAATGACCGGCCTGTGCGGTTGTGGTCTTGGCAAAGATATTATGTGCTATTGGTTTTCTCGATTGTTCGACCGGCGTGGGTTAAGGTTTATGTACGTCCCGTTTGCTTTCGACTAGGCGTGGGTGGATTGGAGGAGATGTATGTGTGCTAACCAAACTCATCGATGACTTTTCCCTAAATCTCCTGTCATCGACGGATACGCTTCAATAAAGTTAATAAGAAAACTATATGAAGATTGATGAAGTAATCATTACTAGTGAAGATAAGAGTTATGGAAAGTATGTAGTAACAACGAAGCCTTCGGGCAAGGAGAGGAATGGAAACGCCGAATAAAGAGAAAAGAATTATGAAAGTGTTGTGGCAATAAGAGGATTTCTGTGTGCGAATACGAAGAGAAATATCGGTGAAGGGAAAACTTGAGACTAAGGCCTGGAGTGCCCAATATGAGAAAGAGATGATAATGATAAATGAAGATACGGAAAATGATAATTGGAATTCTTGATATGTGAATGCATGTTTAGTGTGTTGTTGATTATTTGCTTAACTTAATATATGTGTCTGCTGTAATTCCACACCGTCGGCTTTCCGCCCGGAAACGCTGACTCTCTCTTTGTCTCTTGAATGTATGCCCTTTTGGTCTTGTGTTGACCACTTAGATGGAGGATCTGCGAATTAAGGAGGAATCGAGCGGAGGATCCTTTCAGTGGAGTGTTCGGGCGCGGACAATGGGAGTATGATGCGGCACAGGTGCCTGCAACAACTTTTATTGATGATGGTTGTTTGATCTCTTCAGTATTCATTATGTTCTGTTGCGGTGTTGTATCTTGGTTCAGGTAGACTCTGATAACTTTACTCGGATATCCTGTCACCCCGTACTGACAATAATGCTTTCACACTTGATATTTAAAATGATATTCGATGATTTATGATTATGATAAGTGGAGTTTCAAAGTGCGGTGTTGGTAACATCTCGATTTGGAACTTGACGTGTGAGGTGGGACATGAATGATTTATTTGATAATGGAAAAGTTTTTGAACAAGAAATCTTTATCAAAATGACTTCATGTCCACGTCACCAATAAAAAAAATTTCTAGATTTTTACGAAATAAAAATAAATTCATGTTACTAAATCGGGGTGTTACAACATCAGTCGTGCACATCAGAGAGTTCGTCAACCTGGCAAACACGTCACATCATCTATCACAAGCTCATATCATCCACGATTCCAATTCATACTCACTTAATCATTTCTTTCCTTGCACTTTCACTTTCATTACTTCAAAAATCATCAATCGCTTTCCATCATAACCAGATCTTGCCATTATCAAAAATCTTTTATGATTCATGTAAATTATCCATCATATACTTTCAATATTATTGCATCATTTTCATCAGTATCATTATTTCACTTAACCATTAAAACAGAGCAAGCATCTTACAGAGCATTATTACTTCCAATTTCAGATAACAGTTCAGCAGGCATAGAGCATCAGATCATAACATCTCATCAGCATAAATATATAGCATCATGTCATAACCTTGCAATAGAAAAAGGAAGTCTTAGTCCTGCGTTTAGGTGGCCATACACACAACCAATTGCCACTATACGACTGACCCACAGACTCCTACGTTCCGGCTTTTAAGATGGCCAGGAACCTCTTAACACGTACATTACCTACACACCAGCGTGTCTTAGTGTAACATCCCTAATTTTAGCCCTAGTATAATTATAATAATAAAAGATTTAGAATAATAATAATAACAATAATGAAGTTTAGAAATAGCAAATTAAGGTCCCTTTCGTATTTCAAAGGTGTTAGGAAATATCAGAATTGGAACACCGTGATTTCTTTAACGTTATAAATTATAAGTTTGATTGAATTAAATAAATGTTCCCTAGAATTTATCATTTAAGTGTTGGGTATTTTCCTAAAATGCATTATGTTAATTACGAAAGAATATTTAATTATATTTTAAAGTGAACTCTTTTAAAGAAAATTAACATATTAAAATTAAAATAATACTAAATATTTTGAATACTTTACTACACTTTTATATATTCAATAAGGAATTATATTTAGTGTTTTTAATTATTTGACTTTATAACATTCGTAAAAATATATTTACTTATTTGGTATGATGACTAAATTCTATTTTTAGATGCTCTTAAAAATAATCTACTTCATTGAAGGATATACTTTTAATATTTTCCTTAATGTGGATATACCAATATTTAAGTACTTCGTAAGTGATATCAATTATTAACTTTATGATATCCCTATATTTGATAGTATGATATTTAATTTTTATTATTAGTTTCCCTTCAAAAAAAAAAATAATAATAATAATAATAATGTAATAAAAAAAAGAAAAAACAATAAAAGAGGAAGGGGGTTCGAAACCCTCCCCCTCCCCAACTTCTTCTTCTCTGATTAAGAGGCCGCCAGCCCTACCCCATCTCCCTCTCCCTCCATCGACCCACAGCCGTCACAAGCCGCCACAAACCACCCATCCCTTCAACAGCAGCGCCGCCCCACCACCATAACCGCCCCTTTTCGGCTCACCTTTCTTCTCACTTCTCCGTTAACACCCAAATCCGTCGCCCCTACCACGATCCGCCGCCGTCCGTCCTCGCCGTCGAAAGCGTGTGTCCCTTCTCCCTCAAGCTCGCGACGAGTGTTCTTCCTCTAGCTCCCCAGTCGCGATTCGCGACTTGCTTCCACTGGGGTCGCGATCCGCCGCCGCCACCCTCCCCACTCTCTCTCCCCACTTGAGCTCTCCTTCCCTATTGGAAGCCCAGCCGCCGTCACCTTGCTGCCACCGTCTCTCTCTTGGTCCTAGGCGCGTGCTCTCTCTCTATTGCGCGTTGCATCATCTTCTCCTTGGGTTCCTAGCGCCACCGCTGCCATGGTTGTTGAAGGAGAACCGCGAATCACGGTTCTGCCATAGCCGTCCTCATCTCATCCTTGCACCGGTGACAACCACCACACTCGCCATCGCCACACTAAATCAACCGCCATCAACGTTAACGTCACCATCACCGGGATCGAAGATTGGGGTTTAACTCTTTGCTTGGTGCTGTGTCGTGAATCGAACCGACGCCGGTCGGGTAAGCCGTAGTTGTCACTGTTGGGTTTGGACCTATTCAACGTGAGCCGGGTTAGATTGGCGAATTTTCTTGGAATCGGGATAAGCCGAGCAGGATCTCCCCCGCTGAGCCGCAAATCAGATTCTATTGAAACCCAGAGGTAAGAGGGGACTCTTACCTGGCTTAGGGGATAAATTCTGGGATGTTGGTAGTGATGATTATGTGTAGAAGAATACGTATATTAATGAGCCTTAGGGTAATTAGTAATAACAAAGGATAATAGTTTAGGGAAAAATAGAACCTCTCATTAATTAATTATAATTTTAAAGGCATGCTATGATTATTGGAAGTTAATGTTTGATGAATTATATGACAATATGAAATTGTGAATATATGTGTTTATGATGATGTGTATGTGATATTGGTTATTAATGTGGAAGGAGAGAGATTATAAACTTAGAAATGATAGATTAATTATGAATTGAGTAAGTGTAAAAAGATAGCGAATGATTTGATAAAAGACTATTGAACTAAGTCAACAAAATAATTGGGTATATGGGTGTGTTGGTGAGTGAAATCTAGGGTAGTTAATATAGACCTAAAGTATGAAAACAAATGAAAGGAAGACCTAAATGGATACTTGTGATTGAATTGGTATGGTGATTATGATGTATGCTTAAATGACAAATATGAAATTCTTGGAATGTACCTATGCTTGAATGATAAATGGGATATCTGTTGCATCGTATAATAATTAAGTGATAAAGGGAAGATTTTAAAGTATAAGTATGAGCCTGGGGAAAATTTAAATATATGCAAACATGAAATTGGTATGCTAAGTGTATGTTGTGTGAGTTGGTTAGATTTATTAAAATGTATTGATAATTAGTAGATCAAGCGGACGTGAGGATTAATTTGAATGAAAGGGATTAATTTGAATGAAAGGGAGCGTGAGGTAGAATATGAAGGTATGTGATAATGATATGTGAAAAATGATTATGATAAGTGTGGTATGTGCGTAATGTGGTTATGAGTTCTTGAATGTTACATGGGAATTACTGAAGGTGATAATTGTTATGTGTGTTTAAGTGATAAATGAGGTGCATGTTGTATCGTGCAAGTGAATATGTGAGGCTTAAGCTAAGTAATTTGGGAACTTGTAAAAGAATATGAGTAATTGTGTGTATCGTATGGTAAAGGTATGAATTGAATAACGAATAAATAAATGAAAGCAAAGAGTGGAGAATTGAGTTAAAAATGTTAGATAAGTTATGTAAACAGTGGAAAAGTAAGAAAACAAGTAATTGAAGAAAACAGGATACAAAAACAAGTAAAGGAAAGAGAAAAGCATGAAAAATGAGAATATGGGTAGAATAAAAGAAAACTAAAGCGGCTGGTGTCCATAAGGACCAGTCGTCATTAAAAGACTAAGCGGCTGGTGTCCAATAGGACCTGTCGTCATTAAAAGACTAAGGGGCTGGTGTCAGTAGGACCAGTCGTCATTAAAAGACTAAGTGGCTGGTGTCCAGTAGGACCAGTCGTCATTAAAAGATTAAATTGGTGGCTGGTGTCCAGTAGGACCAGTCGTCATCAAAAGGTTAAGTGGCTGGTGTCCAGTAGGACCAGTCGTCATCAAAAGGTTAAGTGGCTGGTGTCCAGTAGGACCAGTCGTTATCAAAAGGTTAAGTGGCTGGTGTCCAGTAGGACCAGTCGTCATCAAAAGATTAAATTGGTGGCTGGTGTCCAGTAGGACTAGTCGTCATTAAAAGATTAAATTGGTGGCTGGTGTCCAGTAGGACCAGTCGTCATCAAAAGGTTAAATTGGTGGCTGGTGTCCTGTAGGACCAGTCGTCATCAAAAGATTAAAGCGGCTGGTGTCCAATAGGACCATGTCGTCAATTGAAAGAGTGGAAGAATAAAGTAAGAAAGAATGAAATAGATGAAAAGAAAGTGTTAAAAGGAAAAGAGAAAGAAGAATACGAGAATGAAGAAAAAGATAATAAGAGTTGAATATTGAGAATTTAATGAAATGAGTGTTGTGGTGAATGTTATGATTGTTATAAGTTGGTTAGACTTAGTTCATCATTATTTTATTGAGGGTTTATTTCTCCTAAGTTCTGCGTAAGTGCTACCTCTTTTGCAGTTATTTTTTTCAGGTACAGAAGCGAGGTTTACATCGTCACGGGCCGAGCAGGATTCACTCTACCACGTGGAGTGTATTTATAATAGCATGAGTGGACATAGATATCTATATTTTAATTAGTATTTTGGATTAACTACAATTTGCTAAGTAAGCCTTGGAACTTGTATTATTTTGTAAAGTCGGGCTTTAGTTTTAAAATGGTTGTATAATTTATAAGTTTTCTTGTTTAAATTAATCTGGCTGAACAGGTACAAAACAGGAAATTTTGGTAAAGTCCGAAAAACAGAGGAAACTCTGTCCGTTTTTCCGGAAAAATATTCATAAGTATTTTAATTTAAAAAGAAATTTTCAAGTACCAATTTTCCTAAAACTCTAATTTAACTAAATAAATGTGAGGGTGTTACAATATGGTATCAGAGCAGTTTTTCCTCGGCCTTGGAGTTTGGACTCACAACTCCAGCGGTTTACTCAACAAGCGAGTGACCGAAAGTCAGAGTCAAGTTTAAATTAGGTACCTAAGTACATATATATTTATAGATATTCATGCTTAGTCGCGTAGTTATTATTTATGTGTATTAACTTTTCTTTCTTCAGGAATCAAGTCCCTTATCCATATTCGTAATCAGGTGTTCGGATTCAATTATAGGATGTTTATACTATTATTTATTTTATTAAGCATTAATTGTCGGTCTTGTCCATGACTAAACAGTATGGCTGGTAGACAGATCGATAATGATGGGATCCGAGCTATTTTGGAGCAAATGGTACAGATGCAAAAACAGATGCAACAGAATCATGGGAATAACATAGCAGCAGCAGCCGCAGCAACAGCAACAGCAACAACGGCAGCAATGGTTCCTCAACCCCCAGCTCCAGTTGCAATCGACTGGTTGGAACGGTTCAGAAAGAATGATCCGGTGAAGTTCGAATGAGGGTTCAACCCCGATGGGGCACAACTTTGGTTGCAAGAGATCGAAAAGATCCTTAATACCATGGCACCACCGGAGGAACAAAAGGTTCTGCTAGCACAATACATGTTGACTAGTGAAGCAGAACACTGGTGGCAACAGATGCGGAGGGGTTTGGAGGCGAACAACCAAGCGATCACTTGGGATTTGTTCAAGAACCGTTTTCTCGGCAAATACTTCCCTGAGGATGTTCGTAGAGAGAAGGAGATAGCCTTTCTGCAGCTCGTGCAAGGGAACATGAGCGTTGGTGAATACGCTGCTAGGTTTGAAGACTTGATCCGATATGCAGGAAGTTATAGAGATGCTGATGAAAGGACCTAGTGCATCAAGTTTGAAACCGGACTTCGTTCTGAAATCAAGATGGCTTTTGAGTATCAAAACATCGCCGACCTGTCTCAGTTGATCAACATGACTAGTACTTATGAAAAGAGTCGGAAACAACGTGCAGCTGAGAAACACAACAAAGGCATGCACCAACCCGCAGGTCGTAGCAAACACAATAGATTGGCTTAGGAATCAAACACATATGTTGACAATGACACCAGAGCAGTAGTATCAAGAGCTGAAGCCCTGAATGTGGACGCCCCAAGAATTAGGCTACCATGCCCACTATGTGGAAGAAATCATAAAAGTTTGTGTTTACTATTGAAACAGCACAAGAAGGAGGGCCTCTGCTACAAATGCGGGCAACCGGGACACTTTGAGGCTAACTGCTCCGAGCGCACAAGATCAGGGAATGAGTGAATTATGTCCAAGGTACTTTTATGCCAATAATATACAAACTGATTATTTAAAATCTTTTTGCATAGATTAAACACGTTTAGGGGAGAACTTAGATGCATACACGAGAATTCACCAAGTCGTAGGGATCCCGCGTACTTTAATGCTACCAACAGATAGTCAACCCGACACGATTCCCAATCCCGAACATCGGTCGAAAATCTGTGTCCTCGACTCTTAGTAACGACCGAGCTTATCCCCTAGCATGGATATAATCAAGTATGTCGATGATAAGTGGGGGAGAATTTTAATCCAAGGAATGAGAGATGGAGCTCTAACAATATGAAAATTGTAAACCCCGCCAAGAGATGGTTCTCCATATTTTGGCACTGAAAGAAATTTCGAGGACGAAATTCTCATAAGTGGGGGAGAATTGTAACATCCCTAATTTTAGCCCTAGTATAATTATAATAATAAAAGATTTAGAATTATAATAATAACAATAATGAAGTTTAGAAATAGCAAATTAAGGTCCCTTTAGTATTTCAAAGGTGTTAGGAAATATCATAATTGGAACACCGTGATTTCTTTAACATTATAAATTATAAGTTTGATTGAATTAAATAAATGTTCCCTAGAATTTATCATTTAAGTGTTGGGTATTTTCCTAAAATGCATTATGTTAATTACGAAAGAATATTTAATTATATTTTAAAGTGAACTCTTTTAAATAAAATTAACATATTAAAATGAAAATAATACTAAATATTTTGAATACTTTACTAAACTTTTATATATTCAATAAGGAATTATATTTAGTGTTTTTAAATATTTGACTTTATAACATTCGTAAAAATATATTTACTTATTTGGTATGATGACTAAATTCTATTTTTAGATGCTCTTAAAAATAATCTACTTCATTGAAGGATATACTTTTAATATTTTCCTTAATGTGGATATACCAATATTTAAGTACTTCGTAAGTGATATCAATTATTAACTTTATGATATCCCTATATTTGATAGTATGATATTTAATTTTTATTATTAGTTTCCCTTCAAAATAATAATAATAATAATAATAATAATAATGTAATAAAAAAAAGAAAAAAATAAAGAAAAGAGGAAGGGGGTTCGAAACCCTCCCCCTCCCCAACTTCTTCTTCTCTGATTAAGAGGCCGCCGACCCTACCCCATCTCCCTCTCCCTCCATCGACCCACAGCCGTCACAAGCCGCCACAAACCACCCATCCCTTCAACAGCAGCGCCGCCCCACCACCATAACCGCCCCTTTTCGGCTCACCTTTCTTCTCACTTCTCCGTTAACACCCAAATCCGTCGCCCCTGCCACGATCCGCCGCCGTCCGTCCTCGCCGTCGAAAGCTTGTGTCCCTTCTCCCTCAAGCTCGCGACGCGTGTTCTTCCTCTAGCTCCCCAGTCGCGATTCGCGACTTGCTTCCACTGGGGTCGCGATCCGCCGCCGCCACCCTCCCCACTTGAGCTCTCCTTCCCTACTGGAAGCCCAGCCGTCGTCGTCTTGCTGCCGCCGTCTCTCTCTTGGTCCTAGGCGCGTGCTCTCTCTCTCTATTGCGCGTTGCATCATCTTCTCCTTGGGTTCCTAGCGCCACCGCTGCCATGGTTGTTGAAGGAGAACCGCGAATCACGGTTCTGCCATAGCCGTCCTCATCTCATCCTTGCACCGGTGACAACCACCACACTCGCCACTGCCGCACTAAATCAACCGCCATCAATGTTAACGTCACCATCACCGGGATCGAAGATTGGGGTTTAACTCTTTGCTTGGTGTTGTGCCGTGAATCGAACCGACGCCGGTCGGGTAAGCCGTAGTTGTCACTGTTGGGTTTGGACCTATTCGACGTGAGCCGGGTCAGATTGGCGAATTTGCTTGGAATCGGGATAAGCCGAAGCAGGATCTCCCCCGCTGAGCCGCAAATCAGATTCTATTGAAACCCATAGGTAAGAGGGGACTCTTACCTGGCTTAGGGGATAAATTCTGGGATGTTGGTAGTGATGATTAAGTGTAGAAGAATACGTATATTAATGAGCCTTAGGGTAATTAGTAATAACAAAGGATAATAGTTTAGGGAAAAATAGAACCTCTCATTAATTAATTATAATTTTAAAGGCATGCTATGATTATTGGAAGTTAATGTTTGATGAATTATATGACAATATGAAATTGTGAATATATGTGTTTATGATGATGTGTATGTGATATTGGTTATTAATGTGGAAGGAGAGTGAATATAAACTTAGAAATGATAGATTAATTATGAATTGAGTAAGTGTAAAAAGATAGCGAATGATTTGATAAAAGACTATTGAACTAAGTCAAAAAAATAATTGGGTATATGGGTGTGTTGGTGAGTGAAATCTAGGGTAGTTAATATAGACCTAAAGTATGAAAACAAATGAAAGGAAGACCTAAATGGATACTTGTGATTGAATTGGTATGGTGATTATGATGTATGCTTAAATGACAAATATGAAATTCTTGGAATGTACCTATGCTTGAATGATAAATGGGATATCTGTTGCATCGTATAATAATTAAGTGATAAAGGGAAGATTTTAAAGTATAAGTATGAGCCTGGGGAAAATTTAAATATATGCAAACTTGAAATTGGTATGCTAAGTGTATGTTGTGTGAGTTGGTTAGATTTATTAAAATGTATTGATAATTAGTAGATCAAGCGGACGTGAGGATTAATTTGAATGAAAGGGATTAATTTGAATGAAAGGGAGCGTGAGGTAGAATATGAAGGTATGTGATAATGATATGTGAAAAATGATTATGATAAGTGTGGTATGTGCGTAATGTGGTTATGAGTTCTTGAATGTTACTTGGGAATTACTGAAGGTGATAATTGTTATGTGTGTTTAACGGTTCTGCCATAGCCGTCCTCATCTCAACCTTGAACCGGTGACAACCACCACACTCGCCACCGCCGCACTAAATCAACCGCCATCAACGTTAATGTCACCATCACCGGGATCAAAGATTGGGGTTTAACTCTTTGCTTGGTGCTGTGCCGTGAATCGAACCGACGCCGGTCGGGTAAGCCGTAGTTGTCACTGTTGGGTTTGGACCTATTCGACGTGAGTCGGGTCAGATTGACGAATTTGCTTGGAATCGGGATAAGCCGAAGTAGGATCTCCCCCGCTGAGCCGCAAATCAGATTCTATTGAAACCCACAGGTAAGAGGGGACTCTTACCTGGCTTAGGGGATAAATTCTGGGATGTTGGTAGTGATGATTAAGTGTAGAAGAATATGTATATTAATGAGCCTTAGGGTAATTAGTAATAACAAAGGATAATAGTTTAGGGAAAAATAGAACCTCTCATTAATTAATTATAATTTTAAAGGCATGCTATGATTATTGGAAGTTAATGTTTGATGAATTATATGAGAATATGCAATTGTGAATATATGTGTTTATGATGATGTGTATGTGATATTGGTTATTAATGTGGAAGGAGAGTGGATATAAACTTAGAAATGATAGATTAATTATGAATTGAGTAAGTGTAAAAAGATAGCGAATGATTTGATAAAAGACTATTGAACTAAGTCAGCAAAATAATTGGGTATATGGGTGTGTTGGTGAGTGAAATCTAGGGTAGTTAATATAGACCTAAAGTATGAAAACAAATGAAAGGAAGACCTAAATGGATACTTGTGATTGAATTGGTATGGTGATTATGATGTATGCTTAAATGACAAATATGAAATTCTTGGAATGTACCTATGCTTGAATGATAAATGGGATATCTGTTGCATCGTATAATAATTAAGTGATAAAGGGAAGATTTTAAAGTATAAGTATGAGCCTGGGGAAAATTTAAATATATGCAAACTTGAAATTGGTATGCTAAGTGTATGTTGTGTGAGTTGGTTAGATTTATTAAAATGTATTGATAATTAGTAGATCAAGCGGACGTGAGGATTAATTTGAATGAAAGGGATTAATTTGAATGAAAGGGAGCGTGAGGTAGAATATGAAGGTATGTGATAATGATATGTGAAAAATGATTATGATAAGTGTGGTATGTGCGTAATGTGGTTATGAGTTCTTGAATGTTACTTGGGAATTACTGAAGGTGATAATTGTTATGTGTGTTTAACGGTTCTGCCATAGCCGTCCTCATCTCATCCTTGAACCGGTGACAACCACCACACTCGCCACCGCCGCACTAAATCAACCGCCATCAACGTTAATGTCACCATCACCGGGATCAAAGATTGGGGTTTAACTCTTTGCTTGGTGCTGTGCCGTGAATCGAACCGACGCCGGTCGGGTAAGCCGTAGTTGTCACTGTTGGGTTTGGACCTATTCGACGTGAGCCGGGTCAGATTGGCGAATTTGCTTGGAATCGGGATAAGCCGAAGTAGGATCTCCCCCGCTGAGCCGCAAATCAGATTCTATTGAAACCCACAGGTAAGAGGGGACTCTTACCTGGCTTAGGGGATAAATTCTGGGATGTTGGTAGTGATGATTAAGTGTAGAAGAATATGTATATTAATGAGCCTTAGGGTAATTAGTAATAACAAAGGATAATAGTTTAGGGAAAAATAGAACCTCTCATTAATTAATTATAATTTTAAAGGCATGCTATGATTATTGGGAGTTAATGTTTGATGAATTATATGAGAATATGCAATTGTGAATATATGTGTTTATGATGATGTGTATGTGATATTGGTTATTAATGTGGAAGGAGAGTGGATATAAACTTAGAAATGATAGATTAATTATGAATTGAGTAAGTGTAAAAAGATAGCGAATGATTTGATAAAAGACTATTGAACTAAGTCAGCAAAATAATTGGGTATATGGGTGTGTTGGTGAGTGAAATCTAGGGTAGTTAATATAGACCTAAAGTATGAAAACAAATGAAAGGAAGACCTAAATGGATACTTGTGATTGAATTGGTATGGTGATTATGATGTATGCTTAAATGACAAATATGAAATTCTTGGAATGTACCTATGCTTGAATGATAAATGGGATATCTGTTGCATCGTATAATAATTAAGTGATAAAGGGAAGATTTTAAAGTATAAGTATGAGCCTGGGGAAAATTTAAATATATGCAAACTTGAAATTGGTATGCTAAGTGTATGTTGTGTGAGTTGGTTAGATTTATTAAAATGTATTGATAATTAGTAGATCAAGCGGACGTGAGGATTAATTTGAATGAAAGGGATTAATTTGAATGAAAGGGAGCGTGAGGTAGAATGTGAAGGTATGTGATAATGATATGTGAAAAATGATTATGATAAGTGTGGTATGTGCGTAATGTGGTTATGAGTTCTTGAGTGTTACATGGGAATTACTGAAGGTGATAATTGTTATGTGTGTTTAAGTGATAAATGAGGTGCATGTTGTATCGTGCAAGTGAATATGTGAGGCTTAAGCTAAGTAATTTGGGAACTTGTAAAAGAATATGAGTAATTGTGTGTATCGTATGGTAAAGGTATGAATTGAATAACGAATAAATAAATGAAAGCAAAGAGTGGAGAATTGAGTTAAAAATGTTAGATAAGTTATGTAAACAGTGGAAAAGTAAGAAAACAAGTAATTGAAGAAAACAGGATACAAAAACAAGTAAAGGAAAGAGAAAAGCATGAAAAATGAGAATATGAGTAGAATAAAAGAAAACTAAAGCGGCTGGTGTCCAAAAGGACCAGTCGTCATTAAAAGACTAAGCGGCTAGTGTCCAATAGGACCAGTCGTCATTAAAAGACTAAGGGGCTGGTGTCCAGTAGGACCAGTCGTCATTAAAAGACTAAGGGGCTGGTGACCAGTAGGACCAGTCGTCATTAAAAGATTAAATTGGTGGCTGGTGTCCAGTAGGACCAGTCGTCATCAAAAGGTTAAGTGGCTGGTGTCCAGTAGGACTAGTCGTCATCAAAAGGTTAAGTGGTTGGTGTCCAGTAGGACCAGTCGTCATTAAAAGATTAAATTGGTGGTTGGTGTCCAGTAGGACCAGTCGTCATCAAAAGGTTAAGTGGCCGGTGTCCAGTAGGACCAGTCGTCATCAAAAGGTTAAATTGGTGGCTGGTGTCCTGTAGGACCAGTCGTCATCAAAAGATTAAAGCGGCTGGTGTCCAATAGGACCATGTTGTCAATTGAAAGAGTGGAAGAATAAAGTAAGAAAGAATGAAATAGATGAAAAGAAAGTGTTAAAAGGAAAAGAGAAAGAAGAATACGAGAATGAAGAAAAAGATAGTAAGAGTTGAATATTGAGAATTTAATGAAATGAGTGTTGTGGTGAATGTTATGATTGTTATAAGTTGGTTAGACTTAGTTCATCATTATTTTATTGAGGGTTTATTTCTCCTAAGTTCTGCGTAAGTGCTACCCCTTTTGCAGTTATTTTTTTCAGGTACAGAAGCGAGGTTTACATCGTCACGGGCCGAGCAGGATTCACTCTACCACGTGGAGTGTATTTATAATAGCATGAGTGGACATAGATATCTATATTTTAATTAGTATTTTGGATTAACTACAATTTGCTAAGTAAGCGCTGGAACTTGTATTATTTTGTAAAGTCGGGCTTTAGTTTTAAAATGGTTGTATAATTTATAAGTTTTCTTGTTTAAATTAATCTGGCTGAACAGGTACAAAACAGGAAATTTTGGTAAAGTCCGAAAAACAGAGGAAACTGTCCGTTTTTCCGGAAAAATATTCATAAGTATTTTAATTTAAAAAGAAATTTTCAAGTACCAATTTTCCTAAAACTCTAATTTAACTAAATAAATGTGAGGGTGTTACACTTAGGAAAGCTGTTCTCTCACCTTAATCGCTGATAGATATCCAAAGAGTCTACACGGGTACAGTTCTCTGGAACACGTCCACAACTGACACCTTTTTAAATCCTCGCGATAGACATTACACATTAATATCACAATCCAAATCAAGCATTAAATCCTTAACTAAAAATCATCCTTTGAAAACTTAGATTAAAGTCCTTCGGGTAAAACCAAAACATAAATCTTTTTCTCAAACTCATTCCACAACTCTTTAACACTTTTAATTTCTTAAAACAATTATTAAACAAATAACATAATGAATTTAAAAAAATAGATTAGTTGCTGGTCCGCCTTGGACAGCAGCCCGTTCGAACCCGAAAACACCGAAAAACTTCACCTTTTCTATCTAGCTTTCACTACCTTTTATAATACTTAAAACCCAAGTTTTTAATCACTTGAAAACATTTTTCAAAATTGAAACACTATGATTACAATTTTGGACAGCCATGAAACAAGTTCCATAAATCACATTTTCGAAATCCGAAAACACCGTAAAGTCACACTTTAGTTCATAACACTCTTTGATGTAAAATAAATACCTAAAACAATTTATTTTCAAACCATAACTCTTTAATTAAAAGTTGGACAACAATGAAACAATTCCAATATCCTTATATAAATCAAAGTTAAATCGCTCAAAATCAACTTATTATCGAAAGCAAATCACCAAATCAAATGACTTAACACATATTCATTAAAACAAACTTAAAACAAATCACTTTAATAACATGCACCTATGAACCTAACTCATTTTCCTTCACTTCCTTTAACATGCAAATAATTCCAAACAATTAATCACATATATATCAAATCAATCAAATCATTTTAAGACCCTAAACTCCTCCTAACCAAGTCATGCACACATATAAAAACAATTCAATTAACATGCAACACTTAGAACAAACCATGTCTAACCTTCACATTTAGTCAAAACCGAATCATATAGGCAAATGAAATCAAGACAAAGATCAATTTCCCTAACTCTTTCTTCATGAAACCAAAGCATGCAAGTTATCCTAACTCTATCTTACATGCCTTAATAAACTTAAAACAAATCATGTTATCAAAGATACAACTTAAAATAGACAAGTTTTCATGACTACATGTTCATATAGATAAAAATTGAAACAAACTTTGGACTCTTAGATATTTTAAATCACATCCTTTCTCAATCATGCAAGTTCACTTTATAAAAACAAAGATCAATATCCTACACTCATTTAATCATATCCAAACATCACAATCAAAATGCAAAGTCCAGCTAAGTCATAGAAAAATGCACCAAGTAGAGCACTAGATCAAATACGGGAAAAACAAGAAAGATCAATTCCAAAACCATATGAAATCAAAGAGTTTCAGTCCAAAATTTTGCATAACACTAAAAGATATACCAAAGTTCAACACATAAAATTTTCAAGCCATTCGTACATTCAGAACATAAGTTTTTACTCAGATTTGTCATTAAAATCAAAACAGACCTGCTGTGATCTGAGGCAAAGATACAATTATTAAAAATATAAAACTAACTTCAATTTTCACGAAATTTGGTACAGGAACTCCCCACATACACAATATCATCTCACCAAAATTTTCGATTATTTGGAGTTGTCTAAGTCACGTTTTTCCGATTAAAGTTCTCTCAAATTCTGCAAAAACAGAATTGAGCTTTACACTGTTTGCATTTCTTAAAAATATAAAACCAACTCCAAATCACCTCAAATTGTACAGAGAGTCTCCCAATATGTGCAGTGTCTTATCATAAAAATTTCAAGCCCTTTGAAGTAGCTCAGGTTCGAAATCTTTGTTCATTTTTTACTAGAAAAACCTGTTTTCACGAAATCGTTTTCACAAAGATAATTCTTGTAAAAATAGTAAACAAACTCTAAAAATCACCCAAAAATTCAGATACACACATATTGACTTACTTAAAACAGTGACCAAATATTAAAATCATTGGACATGTGCAAATGTTATTTATCAAGACCTCCTACAACCAAAATCACTAATTTCTATAATCAATACCAAACAAACCAAAATTCATTAAAAACAATAAACACGTCCAAACCAAATCAAAATTTCCAGATCACATTCAAATTTGCACTAAGAGCAATATACTAAATTTTTAGAGCAATCCAATTTGTGAAAATACATTTTTACCAAAACCTCCTACAAGCTAAATAATACACTTTTAAAAATTCAGTTTGTACTCAAATTATCATTTCTCACAATATTCATCAATAACAGCCCCTATCAAGCATAAAAATTATTTCCCTAGCTCATTCATGCCAAAAACCGAAACAAACGTAGAGAAATAAGGTGGATTTTTTCACAACAATGTATCAATAATCTAACATGCACCAAAAGAATCTCTTCAAAACCAATTTCATTTCTCCAAGCACATACCCAAACTGAACCAAATCAAGGAAAAAAAAATGATTTGTGCAAAATGCTCATGAAAACTGAAACCTAGCAAGGAAAATTAATATCATTTGTACAAAATATTTATAAAAACCGAAATGCCCATCAAACCTCTTTGCATGTCTAGTTTTCAAGTCAAGCTTTGATCTTTATACAAGAGCAATTGAAAAATATAGGGCATCAACATAAACCATCATGCAAGAGCTCATTTTGAGCAAATAAACCAATCTCTAAAAATACTATCATAAAAACCAAAAATAATCAAAGGACAAAGATTAGGGAGAAGTAAAATTACCCAAATGAAGTTCAAAGAAGCAAAATGAAATCAACACCTCATTGCTCTCCTCTCCATGCTCACGGCCTCCACTTGTCCTTGGGGGTAGGGTTTTGTTTCTTGATTTCTTATGAGTGCAAGTGTGTATACATGTGTGTGGGTTTTTAGAAAATAAAAGGAATGGAGAAGAGATGATGAAAGAGCACTCCCTCCCCTTATACTCCCCGACGGTTTCACCCTACCCCTCACTCTATCTTCTTTCAATTCTAAGTGTGTAAAATGGGGAAGGGGGTAGGAAATTGGGTATTTATAATGCTTGTGGGTGGTGGGGTTTATTAACTAAAAATGGGGTGCAAAGAATGGGTAAGGATGGGAAGAGTGAAGTGATAAAAAGGTAAGGCCACCCATTGGTCAAAAATCCCCTTAGGATAGGGTCATTAATTGTGGGTCTTAAATAAGGTACTTTAAGGGTAAATTGCATTTAATTAGGATACCCTAGGGTCTTGTGCACTCATAATTGTATG
Source organism: Crotalaria pallida (assembly GCA_037953625.1). Taxonomy (NCBI): domain Eukaryota; kingdom Viridiplantae; phylum Streptophyta; class Magnoliopsida; order Fabales; family Fabaceae; genus Crotalaria; species Crotalaria pallida. The sequence goes on from CM075653.1 coordinate 36,844,531, forward strand.
TCTAACAATTTAAAATTTAAAATACATAAAATAAATATTCAAAACCGTGTAACACTAGTATACAGTTGAAAATAATATTTTTCCATTACAGTAAGTAACATTTGAAAATCATATTTCCATTTACTTAAATAATAAAACATTATAATTTCCCAAAAATAATTAAAATTTCTTGGACCTCAAAATTAAATACCAAACTTTACAAAAATAAATTTTACATTTCAACACGATCGTTTTGACTGTAAATTCGTTTGGTTCTAATTTACCAATCAAAAGTTATGAATTTTCAAAGTTAAATAAATCTTTTAAATCAATAAATCACAAAATCACAACTCACCAAAATCTATTATAAATGTACCACCTTTATTTACTTGGAAAAGTCAAAAACATTAAATTATCACAAAAGAATAAATTTAACATTAAATGAGTTGGTTAGGGTGCCCTACATGCATTGATCACCCCTCCTCAGGAACTTGAACCACTTTAAATAACCTTCAAGAGTTTGAATTTGATTTATGGTCCTGCTACCCTTCTTCAGTCTCTAGCTGGCACCGAAAACAATTGCTAAAAATCAGAGATAGATTCAATGCAGGATATCAGTCTGATCAATGGATTTTGGCATCTGATGGCAGGTACACAGTTAGATCAGGTTACATATTCCTAATTGGGCCTCAAAATAATTTTATGATGCATTAGGCAATCTGGAATCATGTTTCTATTCCGAGACATTGCTTCATTTTCTGGCTTGTTTCTCATGGTAAGATTCAGACTCTGGACACAATGACTTGGTTATGTTTGCCAAATCATTGTTGCCTATGTATGGCTGCGGCAGAATCGAGAAATCATGTTTTCTTTGAATGCTCTTGGAGTAGAGAGCTATTTTTTACAACTCTAGACTGGTTTGGCATTGATCAAGGGCCATACAAATTCACAAATTGGTCAAGATGGGTGCATTGTGCTTTTAGAGATAAAACTCGACATAGATGTGTGACAGCTTTATTGGCAGCCGTTATTTATCATACATGGAAGGAGAGAAATCTCAGGACTTTCAATTATCAAAGTAGAACCATAGATTACATTTTCAAGGTTATTAGAAGAGAAATTTCAGTTAGAATTGATTTTTGCTATCCGAGCTTTAGGTCCTGGCTGAATAAGGCTTTAGTGGATAGACTTTGCATGGAATTGTAATTTCTTATGAACCAAGTAAGCTCTTGAACCCTTCATAGAAGGTGGCAAGAGTGAATTGGTCTGTGGCATGATCATTGTTCTTGAACCCTTCCTAGAAGGTAGCAAGGGTAGTGTTCATGGCCGTTTTTTCAGGTGTATTCATTTTGTTATGTGGTAATAAGATTTATTCTATTTATCAAAAAAGAGTTTGAATTTCAAAAGCTTAAAATAATAGAATTTCTCCAAAATACAAAATTGAATATTTTATCATTATAAAACTAAATCTACATTTTCACGCATAATTATAAATCATATAATATTTTTATATAAATTCGAAAAGGAATACTCAATCATAAATTCTCAAAAATCAATTTATTAAAATCCGAAAAATTGCGGGTATTACATTATGTCTTTAAGAACCAAAAATAAAACTCGTTAAATTGTTAGGGACGAAAATCAAAATTCACTAAATTTTCATGGTTTAATAACATATTTAACACTAAAAAATTACTTTTTAATTATTCATTGCCATGTAGCATTTTTTAAATATTTGTTTTATAAACGTGATATGATTAATGTGGCAGTCCGTCAATCGCGTTAGCTTTTAACAATTATGTCCTAACAGAGGAATCCAAAATCAAATTTTTTGAAAATTTAAGGGTTAGAATGGGGTAAAAAAAGATAGGGATTAAGACCGAAATTCACTTAACTTTCAGGGATCTTTAACTTAATTAAACCTAATATATTTATCCAATCAACATTATGATGATTATTGAAGATAGATGGGTTCCTTTTTTCATCTTAGGGAAAAACCTTAGTTGAAATATAATATGACTCTCCCTAGTTTGTAAGCTATTTTAGAGGATTGGTGTATCCTTTTCCTGATAGTTGTTGTAACATCCTCACTTTTAATAATGGTAATAAAAAGAATTTCTTTACCAGAGTTGCAGCGGAGAAAATAATTTTCTTTATTGAAATTCGAGAGTAAAATTTTTCCTTTTAAAGTAAATTTTATCTGAGGTTATATCGGAACATATCAAAGTAAACAACATGTATATATTTTCTTCCTCCTCTTGAGCATCTGGCATAATGGAATGCTTCCATGTGAAGAACACTCTATTATATAATCACACTTCAAAAAACCCAACAAACTGTATGGGATCGTGTGTAACATCCCTAATATTCCTCATAATTATCCTAAGTGTTTCATTGATTTTATTATGAAAAAGTGGAACTTTTTAAACTTTTAATTAGCGTTTAGATTCATATTTATTATATAATATTATTTTATTAATATTCAAAATGTCATTACCATACTTTTCAAAAGATGTGACTCTCGGCTTTGTTCAAAATTTCATTTAATTTACACATAATACTTACTAATTTAACTACCCAGACCAGACCAATTGGCAATGAGAGGAGTAGCCCAACAGGTATTTAAACCATACCAAGGAGAGTGAGGCATGTGATGTGGGACTTCCAACATGCCCCCTCCACAAAAGCCTGGCGAAATAGGCGAAGGGCTCTGGCAGAACAGAAACCCATAACGGAGAACAATCTGGAGGAGTTGGGCTTTGGCTCTGATACCATGTTAAGGTTCCATCTCAAAACCAATTGGTAATGAGAGGAGTAGCCTAACATGTATTTAAACCATACCAAGAAGAGTGAGGCAGACGATGTGGGACTTCCAACAAGTCCATAGTGGACTAACTCTCATACTCCTGCAGCAAATGGAGTATGAGTCTCCTCGGCCTCTGGGATGCCAAAGACACTCTTGGTACCTAAGATGATAAACAAGAGAGTGAGCCTCTTTCATCAAAGAATAAGAGTTAGGGTATAAGTTAAAAATTCATGAAATAAGATAATCATATCAATCACAAGTGTAACACCCCAAATTTTTAATCCTTGATTAATGAAAGTTTAATTATAAAGTTTATTTATAATTAATTACTTTTATTTTAATCCTTGATTAAAAGTTTTTTATTATGCATGTGTTCGATAAAAGAAAATATGTAAAAATGACTAGATAATTGTTTTTATGGGAAAATAAGGTTTTTTCATATTAGTCCTTATTTTAGGATCTAGAAGTAATATTAGAAAGGTTTTGGAGGGAAAAGGAAATAAAATATTTATTTTTAAAAAATTAGCCAAAAGACTCGAGTCTTTCTGAAAAGACTCGAGTGTTCTTGACAGCACAACACTCGTTAGTGCGTTTGATGAGTCAACAACTCGAATAATCCTCGAGTTGATAAGAAGCCCACTCAGTAACACGATTCTGGTGTCGTGTCGCCGTGCATGATCAACAAATCCAAGGATATAAGCTTGCTTATTGTTGAGAATCGATCATTTTGGCAAAATTCGTGAAGAGTGCATGTATTAAGGTTCCTGATTTTGTTCTCATCGTTCTTACTTGATTCTGAGAGTTAGCTTGAGTGTTATACACCATTGTAAAGCTCACATCTCGAGATTTACAAAGATACCAAATTTGTGAGCTAAGAGTATTTGTGTGAGAAGAATCGAAGCTTGGAAGTTAGGGGGTAGAACCTGCAGAAACTGTAATACCCCGAATTTTTGTTTCCCAAATAAATAAAAAGAAATATTTAAATAAAACTAATTATATGGAATTAATTAGTTTTGTTTATTAAATTATGGTTATATTAAAAGGATAATCAAGGGAAAAATATAAGAAAAATATTTTGGTTAAGAAATAAGGTGTTTTTGCAGTTTGGTCCTTGGAAAGGACCTAGGAGTCAATATTGAAAAGATATTTGGAGGGAAAGTGAATAAAATAGTAATTTTTGAAAAACTGGTCGTGTTAATCGATTAACCCGACCGTTAATCGATTAACGATAGTGCAGAGGTTGAAGATAGTGCGTTTGATGACTCAACAAGCTGATTAATTCAAAAATTAACACATAGCACCGACTGGGATTAGTGGATAACACGTGTTGTGATGCATGGAGGTCGAGTTTGGCTATAAATTAGTGGTTTGGTTGATGAAAATGATGGAGTAATTGGGAAGAAGAAGGGAAACTCTATCCAATTTCCATCTCAAACACCCTCTGTTCTTCGTCTTCGTTCTCAATCCTTACCCACACACTGATTGTAAGCTTTACACCATTTTAAAGCTTTCAAAAAGACCTTCAATTCAAGACAAGAATCGTGCAATTTGGTGGCTTGTACAAGGAGAACGAATTAGCTTAAGTTGGGACCAAGAAACTGAATTCTGCAGTTTCAGTTTTGAGGTGCCAAGTTCAAGCCTTCGATTTTGGTAGGTAGAGGCCCTCAAATCGTGTCATTTCAGTTTCTAATTAAAGTTTGCAATGTCTAGTTTCTATATTGACCAAGTTTATTCGTTTTCATGCACGGTTGCTATGTCAAATCCTCTGCCAAACTTGCTCTCTTGAACCTGTGTTGGAACCGAAAACAGAGCAAGTGGTGATTTTAGAATCTGGGGTATTTCTTGCTGTCTTTGCATCCAAAAAGCTTCATTGAGGTAAGGGAGAAGCTTTACTAATGCTAGAATAGATTATGGGATTGAATTGAATATTGATTGAACCTCTATGTGGTTCAAAGGGCATTAGGTTAGTGGACAATGGCTTGGAGGCCAATTTGAAATGAAACAGGAATTGGAACATGTTAGATTATAGTATTAGAAGCTAAATGAATCCTCAATTTGATCTTAAATGGTGTGAATCAAAAATTGATATGTAATTTGAGTTTTAGGTTAAATTTGGGGGAAACAACATGATTATGTGAAATTGATGTTAATTGGTGCAATTGATGTTATGAACAAGTTTCACATGTTGTATTTAAGTTGTACTTGAGGTTGGTTTTGATCAAAATTGAGTTGGTACGTATTTGGTATTCAAAAACCAGTTTCAGCACTGTTTTACTGATATACTAATCGATTAACCCGACTGTTAATCGATTAACACGAGTAAATTCTGATCAGTTTGAAGTGTTATAAAGGAATAATCGATTATCAGGATGGATAATCGATTATCAATGCAATTTTGTAATAAAAAAATCAGAATTTAACTCATTAATCGATTAACCAGGCATTTTACTCCATTAAAGGCTGAAGTTGGAACCTCTTGACAAAGGTTTATGGAAATAGTAATTGGGAATACCAAATGTTTATGTTAAATGATCTCAAGTAAACTTAAAATACACTTATGCTTGCGGAGTCATGCATGGCATTTGCATTCTGGATTCCCACATTGGTGGAGACACGTCCGTGAGGCGTGGGCATATCCCTTATGGTCATTTCTTTTAGACTCGAGGGACACTAGTGAAAGTGTCTGCTCCAAAGGGTCGTTTGGACTCGAGGGACACTCGTGAAGGTGTCTGCTCCAAAGGGTCGTTATGTGGGACGTAAGAGATTGTCGGTGACCGGGGTTGCACCTTTTGTTCCGGAAATACACACGTGGGTGTGGGCATGTCTTCAAACGCCGGGCTCGAGAGACGTAGTCTTGCGGGATACGTGGGCGTCACTTCTATGAGCTCTAGGGGTGTCGTTTAATGTTGGCCGAGTCCGAGAGGTACTCGTTGAGGAGTACCGGGCATGTTTTAAAGGTGCCACGGAAGCCTATTTTTTGTGTTGGCCAACGATCATGCATTGATAGATGAGTTGCATTGTCAGTGCATATATTATTGATTTTTCGTTATTATGTTTGGATGTTTATGATGGAGTGAGGATTGATTTATGTAAGTGATTATTAAGAAATTCTAATGGATTATCAAAGGATTATAATTGATTATTATCAAATGATAATTGATTAGAAAGGAACATAGTGGTTAATGATAAATAAAGATTTGATTATTTCATTATTTGTTATCCTATCTATTTGATTAGGCGTTAGTATTTGCTGACTCCCTATGCCCTTGTAGGTGATGGCTCGCTACATGACATTCGTGGAGCTACGCCCACTCCGTAGGGGAGTGTGGGATTAAGAGGAGCACAGGGCTGTTTTCGAGGGTGAGATTGACGTGATCTTTCGTCACCCTAACCCCCTTGCTCGTGTGCGACCTCGTAGGCTTCGCATCCCTATGATCTACATACTGCACATTCCTCCAGCTTATACTTATCGTTTTGGTACTCCTCCACCACGTCCTGGCCGTCATTTTTATAATTTACATGTCAGACGTCCGGCTACCCGTACTCGTCCTTCTACTTCTTTTGAGGCTACTGCTACGGCCACTCCTCGTCCTGGTCCGACCACCAGGGTATGTTTTGCACCTTCACCTGAGCCAGTGCGTCACACTGCTGCTCCTCCGGTGTCGGATGAGGAGGAGGAGGAGGACCCCATAGAGGACGTGGATGGGACAGCTGCTGACAGCCAGTGATGTAGTGACTTTATTTTGGTATGTGCAGTATAGGGACCATAGTAGGATGTAGTGTTTCAGCTTTTGGAGGATCCAGGGATCAGGCATCAGTGTGGGTGGTCTTGACATAGCTTTCGATGGCTCTCTTATTTTGATTTGTAGTATATTGTATATATTTTGATGAGAGCATTGAGAGCTAATATTTTATGCTTACTGGTCTGTATCCCTAAAACTATGCTACCTCGACTTTCACTATCTGGTTATCTGGTGTACTTGGGTTTTATGATATATATATATATGCATGGGCTATGGTTGCATGATCATTCTGATATTTATTTTCTCGCAACCATATTAACACTTTCAAATCATTTCCGCTGAATTCAAAACAAGTACACAATTATTTTATCAAACTTGAAAGTATTTCGAGCTATAAACTTATTATGTAAAAAGGAAAAAGTTTTTCATGAAATTCTCCAATACAACAACAACAACAACAACAACTAAGCCTTTGTCCCACTAGGTGGGGTCGGCTACATGGATCAAACGACGCCATAAAGGCCTATCATAAATCATGTCTTTTGATAAGGCATTGATTGCCATATCCTTCTCAATTGTTTTGCCTATAGTTTTTCTAGGTCTTCCTCTTCCTCTAGCCCTGGTAGTACCCTCCATTTGGTCTACCCTCCTAACCGGGGCTTCCACCGGTCTCCTCCACACATGCCCAAGCCACCTAAGACGAGATTCAACCATTTTTTCAACAATAGGAGCAACCCCAACTTTATCTCGAATATACTCATTTCTAATCCGATCTTGTCTGGTATGCTCACTCATCCACCGCAACATCCTCATCTCTGCAACATGAAGTTTATTCTCTTGTGTGCCCTTTGCCGCCCAACACTCTGTCCCATATAACATCGCCGGTCTTACAGCAGTGCGGTAGAACCTTCCTTTAAGTTTAAGTGGTACCTTCTTATCACATAACACGCCCGAGGCACTCCTCCATTTCATCCACCCTGCTTGAATCCTATGATTTACATTCCCTTCTATTTCTGCATCCTGCTGTAAGATAGAACCAAGATACTTAAACTTCGGGACTTGTGCTAAGACATGCTCTCCAACCTTCACCTCCCGAGTAAGGCCCACGTGCCTCTTGCTAAAATTACACTCCATATACTCTGTCTTGCTTCGACTTATCCGGAATCTAGACCCTTCTAAAGCTTGTCTCCACATTTCAATCTTCCCATTTATTTCCTCTCTAGTATCCCCAATAAGCACAATATCATCCGCAAAGAGCATGCATTTGGGCACTGGTTCTTGGACATGTTCCGTAAGCACATCCAAGACCAATGTAAAGAGGTAGGGGCTCAAACTTGACCCTTGGTGTAGACCTATCGAGATGGGAAAATCCTCTGAAATCCCACTTTGTGTCCTCACGCTCGTCTTGACACCGTCATACATATCCTTAATGGCTCTAATATAGGCAACACGCACCCCTTTCTTCTTGAGAGCCCTCCATAGTACCTGTCTAGGCACTCTATCATAAGCTTTCTCCAGATCAATAAAAACCATATGCAGATCCTTTTGTTGCCTCCGGTATTCCTCCATCAACCGGCGCAGTAAGTATATTGCCTCCATAGTTGATCTCCCCGGCATGAAGCCAAATTGATTCTCAGTAACATGAGTCTCTTGTCTCAATCTTCGCTCTATCACCCTTTCCCAAAGTTTCATGGTATGAATCATAAGCTTAATCCCTCTATAATTCGCACAATCCTGTATGTCACCTTTGTTCTTGTAGATAGGGATTAAAGTGCTCCTCCTCCACTCGTCCGGCATCTTCTTGGATCTTAAGATCTCATTAAACAACTTGGTGAGCCAACTGATGCCCCTCTCTCCCAAGGTTTTCCATACCTCAATGGGGATACTATCCGGACCAACCGCTTTACCATTATCCATCCTTCTCAATGCCTCTTTTACCTCAGTCTCCCTAATTCTCCAATAGTTTCTAAATAAACTATTTACGTACTTTATTGTGATATAAATAAAGTCATATTTCGATAGCGTCACACGTGTTGGTATCAGATCTGTGATCCCACGAACTGATCCTGATCTGTGATCTCCAAAAGGTAATACCTGTCCTAGATACTTGTCTTAGTATCTGTTTTGGTTAATTAGCGCATAGAAAGAGGTGTGTTACACATACTTCTTGTTAGGATTTTAGTCTGATATAAAGTCCTTAGTGCAGGTTTAAGATGTCTGCTAGGAACAATAACAATCATATGGCTGATGCCATAGCAAGGTTGACGGATGTGTTGGTGGGTATGCAACAGCAACAGCAACAACAGAGGCAACAAGCTAATCCACCACCACCTCAGCCTTGTCAGGTGGAAAATCCCGAGTCAAAGACTTTCTCAGAGTTCCAAAACTTTAAACCCTCAAAGTTTGAAGGAGGTCATAAGCCCGAGGAAGCGAATCGTTGGATTCAGGAATTGAATAAGATTTTCCGTGCTATGGAGTGTGCTAATGCTCAAAAGGTGAAGTTTGCAGTTTTTATGCTTTCTGGTGAAGCTGAGAATTGGTGGCATCATACCATGCAGTTGTTGAACTATGAAGGAAGGATGATCACCTGGGATGTGTTTGTTGAGAGATTTCTCAATAAATACTTTCCAGAGGATCAAAGGAGAAAGAAAGAAATGGAATTCATGCAACTGAAACAAGGAGACATGAGCGTAGGAGAGTACGCAACAAAATTTGAAGAACTCATCAAGTACTCCCCGTACTATCAGCTTAACCCAGATGAGAGGTCCAAATGCATTAAGTTTGAAAACGGACTTAAGCCGGAGATAAAGTCTGCCTTTGGTTATCAAAAGATCCGAAGCTTTCATGCTTTAGTTGAGATGTGTCGGGTTTATGAAGATGATAAGAAAGAGGAAGAGGCACAAAGGAGAAGTCAGTCTGGATTTGGACCTATCCGGAAGAAGAATTTCAACAATCGTAACAAGGGTCCCTATTTTCAAAAAGGGAAAGGCAAGGAAGCTAATGGTGGAAAAGGTACTTCTCAGGCGAATTCTCGCAAGTGTGAGAAGTGCAATCGTTTTCACTTTGGTACCAACTGCTATGCTGCACAAAATGGTCTCTGTTTTAATTGTGGTAAGAAGGGGCATTACTCCCATGAATGTAAGGAGCCTGTCAAGAAAGAAGGAGCAAGCAAACCGACGGTATCGGGAAAGGTGTTTGCTTTAAGTGGAACTGAATCAACTCAATCCTCTGACCTGATTCAAGGTATTTATCTCCTTAATGACCAACCCTGTATTGCTATGTTTGATTCTGGAGCCACACACTCTTTTGTGTCCCTTGAGTGTGTAAATCGTTTGAAGTTATTAGTGTCTGATTCACCCTATCAGCTACAACTTGAAACCCCCACCAATAACCAGATGGTTGTGTCTAAGGTCTGCAAGGACTGTAAAATAATGGTCTTAAACAACACATCCCTAGTACATTTAATCTGCTTACCCATGCTCAAAATAGATGTGATCTTAGGAATGGATTGGTTAACCCGAAACCAAGTCCTCATTAATTGTGAGGCTAAGACAATCCAGTTTCGAAAACATGAAACCTTAAGTCTTGAGCCTAGAGGATATGTTTGCTTATTCTCCTCAATTTTAGAAGAGAAGAAGGAAGTGAAGATTGAGGATATTCCTGTAATACGAGATTTTCCTGAAGTTTTTCCTGAAGAGATTCTAGGATTACCGCCCAAGCGCGAAATTGAGTTTGGAATTGATCTCGTACCTGGAACCGGACCCATTTCTATTGCTCCGTATAGGATGGCACCACCAGAAATGGCCGAAATGAAGAAACAGATTGAAGAGTTGTTGCAAAAACAAATGATAAGGCCAAGTGTTTCGCCATGGGGAGCTCTGTTGTTGTTCGTTAAGAAGAAAGACAGTAGTATGAGAATGTGCGTTGACTACCGGCAGTTGAATAAGGTCACAATTAAGAATAAATATCCGTTGCCAAGGATTGATGACCTTATGGATCAAGTTCGAGGAGCTTCGGTGTTTTCCAAGATCGATTTAAGGTCGGGATATCATCAAATCAGAATTCGAGACGAAGATATTCCAAAGACAGCTTTTCGATCGAGATATGGGCATTATGAGTATGTGGTGATGCCGTTTGGGCTAACGAATGCTCCTGCTATTTTCATGGACTATATGAATAGAATTTTCAGACCCTACTTGGATTTGTTTGTGGTCATGTTCATCGAAGATATTCTCATCTACTCAAAGAGTCCAGAAGAACATGCCGAACATCTAAAGATTGTGCTAGGGATCTTGAGAGAGAAGCAACTCTATGCCAAACTTGCTAAGTGCGAGTTTTGGTCATGTTATTTCCAAAGAAGGTATTGCGATTGATCCAGCTAAAGTTGGAGCTGTGTTGAAATGGGAGCAACCCAAAACTGTGACGGAAGTTCGTAGTTTCTTGGGTTTAGCTGGATACTACCGGAGATTTATTGAAGGATTTTCAAGGATTGCCTTGCCGTTGACCAATTTAACTCGCAAGGATCAACCTTTCTTGTGGGATCATAAGTGTGAGGAAAGTTTTCAATTATTGAAGGAGAAGTTGACATCCTCACCGGTGTTAGTGTTACCTGATCCACATAGGAGTTTCGATGTTTATTGTGATGCCTCGAGGCAGGGTCTTGGATGTGTTTTGATGCAAGATGGAAAAGTGGTAGCTTACGCATCCAGACAATTGAAGGTGCATGAGGTCAATTATCCGACGCATGACTTAGAATTGGCTGCTATTGTCTTCGCTTTGAAGATTTGGAGACACTATCTCTATGGCACTATGTTCAAGGTGTTTAGTGACCATAAGAGTTTGAAGTATCTATTCGATCAGAAAGAGTTGAACATGAGACAAAGGCGTTGGATGGAATTTATCAAAGATTATGATTTCGAACTTCAATATCATCCCGGTAAAGCAAATGTAGTAGCTGATGCTTTAAGCCGGAAGACTCTTCACATGAGTGCTTTGATGGTGAAGGAGTTTTTTTTAATAGAGAAGTTTCGAGATCTAAGCTTGATGATGCAAGTAGAACCTTGATGTATAAGGCTTGGTAAGCTGCAGATTACCAATGAGTTCCTGATTCATGTTCGGGACTCACAGCAGTCTAATGAAGAGCTTCAAGAGAAGAAAAGGTTGATGATGGAAGGAAAGGAGTTAAACTTCCAAACTGGAAATGATGGAATTCTCCGATTCAAAGATCGGATTTGTATTCCTGAAGATCAGGAGATAAGAAGATTGATTTTGGACGAAGCACACAAAAGTAGGATGAGTATCAATCCTGGATCAACCAAGATGTATCAAGACTTGAAGAAATTGTTTTGGTGGTCCGGATTGAAGAAGGATGTTGCTTCGTATGTCGCCTCCTGTTTGATTAGTCAAAAGGCAAAAGCTGAGCATAAGAAGCCAGGTGGAGAGTTACAACCTTTGGATGTTCCTCAATGGAAATGGGATAGCATTTCAATGGACTTTGTGTCTGGATTACCGAGGACTGTTGGAAGTTGTGATGCAATCTGGGTAATTGTTGATAGATTGACCAAGTCAGCGCATTTTATTCCAGTTAATATGCGCTATTCCATGGATAAGTTTGCCCAATTGTACATCAAGGAGGTTGTTCGCCTTCATGGTATTCCTTCAAGTATTGTCTCGGATAGAGATCCGAGGTTTACTTCGAAGTTTTTGCAGGGTTTGCAGCACTCTCTGGGGTCAAAGTTGAGAATGAGTTCTGCTTATCATCCTCAGACGGATGGTCAGTCCGAAAGGACTATTCAGTCACTCGAAGATTTACTCAGAGCCTGTGTCTTGGAGAGTCAAGAAAGTTGGGATAAACTCTTGCCGCTCATAGAGTTTACCTACAACAACAGTCACCACTCTAGTATTGGAATGACACCGTTCGAAGCACTGTATGGAAGGAAGTGTCAAACTCCCCTATGTTGGTTTCAAGTGGGGGAGCAGACGATCATTGGACCTGAGATTGTTCAAGAAACAACTGAGAAGATTCAGATGATCAGAGAGAAAATGAAGACAGCGCAGAGCCGGCAGAAAAGTTATGCAGATAAAAGAAGGAGACCTTTAGAGTTTGAAGAGGATGAGCATGTTTTTATTCGTGTAAGACCAACAACTGGTGTTGGAAGGGCTTTAAGGACAAGGAAGCTATCGCCAAGGTTTATTGGTCCTTATCGGATACTCAAGCGTATCGGTCCTGTTGCTTATCAGCTCGCTTTGCCTCCGTCTCTGTCAAATCTGCATAATGTGTTTCATGTCTCGCAATTACATAAATTCGTGTCGGATCCCAATTCTGTGATTGAAGTTCAACCGGATGACGTGACTCTGCGAGAGAATCTCACTTTTGAGACAATTCCCGTCCGAATAGAAGATCGAAGAATGAAGCAGTTGCGGGGAAAGGAGATTTCATTAGTTAAAGTTATTTGGGAAAATGCTGATGTATCAGAAGCAACTTGGGAATTAGAAGATAAAATGAGAAAGGATTATCCTGAGTTGTTTATTTAAGCGGAATTTTGAGGACGAAATTTTTGTAAGTGGGGGAGAAGTGTAATACCCCGAATTTTTCTTTCCCAAATAAATAAAAAGAAATATTTAAATAAAACTAATTATATGGAATTAATTAGTTTTGTTTATTAAATTATGGTTATATTAAAAGGATAATCAAGGGAAAAATATAAGAAAAATATTTTGGTTAAGAAATAAGGTGTTTTTGCATTTTGGTCCTTGGAAAAGACCTAGGAGTCAATATTGAAAAGAGATTTGGAGGGAAAGTGAATAAAATAGTAATTTTTGAAAAACTGGTCGTGTTAATCGATCAACCCGACCGTTAATCGATTAACGATAGTGCAGAGGTTGAAGATAGTGCGTTTGATGACTCAACAAGCTGATTAATTCAAAAATTAACACATAGCACCGACTGGGATTAGTGGATAACACGTGTTGTGATGCATGGAGGTCGAGTTTGGCTATAAATTAGTGGTTTGGTTGATGAAAATGATGGAGTAATTGGGAAGAAGAAGGGAAACTCGATGCAATTTCCATCTCAAACACCCTCTGTTCTTCGTCTTCGTTCTCAATCCTTACCCACACACTGATTGTAAGCTTCACACCATTTTAAAGCTTGCAAAAAGACCTTCAATTCAAGACAAGAATCGTGCAATTTGGTGGCTTGTACAAGGATAACGAATTAGCTTATGTTGGGACCAAGAAACTGAATTCTGCAGTTTCAGTTTTGAGGTGCCAAGTTCAAGCCTTCGATTTTGGTAGGTAGAGGCCCTCAAATCGTGTCATTTCAGTTTCTAATTAAAGTTTGCAATGTCTAGTTTCTATATTGACCAAGTTTATTCGTTTTCATGCACGGTTGCTATGTCAAATCCTCCGCCAAACTAGCTCTCTTGAACCTGTGTTGGAACCGAAAACAGAGCAAGTGGTGATTTTAGAATCTGGGGTATTTCTTGTTGTCTTTCCATCCAAAAAGCTTCATTGAGGTAAGGGAGAAGCTTTACTAATGCTAGAATAGATTATGGGATTGAATTGAATATTGGTTGAAACTCTATGTGGTTCAAAGGGCTTTAGGTTAGTGGACAATGGCTTGGAGGCCAATTTGAAATGAAACAGGAATTGGAACATGTTAGATTATAGTATTTGAGGCTAAATGAATCCTCAATTTGATCTTAAATGGTGTGAATCAAAAATTGATATGTAATTTGAGTTTTAGGTTAAATTTGGGGGAAAACAACATGATTCTGTGAAATTGATGTTAATTGGTGCAATTGATGTTATGAACAAGTTTCACATGTTGTATTTAAGTTGTACTTGCGGTTGGTTTTGATCAAAATTGAGTTGGTACGAATTTGGTATTCAAAAACCAGTTTCAGCACTGTTTTACTGATATATTAATCGATTAACCCGACTGTTAATCGATTAACACGAGTAAATTCTGATCAGTTTGAAGTGTTATAAAGGAATAATCGATTATCAGGATGGATAATCGATTATCAATGCAATTTTGTAATAAAAAAATCCGAATTTAACTCATTAATCAATTAACCAGCCATTTTACTCGATTAAAGGCTGAAGTTGGAACCTATTGACAAAGGTTTATGGAAATAGTAATTGGGAATACCAAATGTTTATGTTAAATGACCTCAAGTAAACTTAAAATACACTTATGCTTGCGGAGTCATGCATGGCATTTTCATTATGGATTCCCACATTGGTGGAGACACGTTCGTGAGGCGTGCACATATCCCTTATGGTAATTTCTTTTAGACTCGAGGGACACTAGTGAAAGTGTCTGCTCCAAAGGGTCGTTTGGACTCGAGGGACACTCGTGAAGGTGTCTACTCCAAAGGGTCGTTATGCGGGACGTAAGGGAATGTCGGTGACCGGGGTTGCACCTTTTGTTCCGGAAATACACACGTGGATGTGGGCATGTCTTCAAACGCCGGGCTCGAGAGACGTAGTCTTGCGGGATACGTCAGTGTCACTTCTATGAGCTCTAGGGGTGTCGTTTAATGTTCGCCGAGTCCGAGAGGTACTCGTTGAGGAGTACCGGACATGTTTTAAAGGTGCCACGGAAGCCTATTTGTTGTGTTGGCTGTAACAGCCCGATTTCCATAAACCAAAAATAATTAATTTTTACTTATTAAAGTTGCAAAATGAGGCCAAATTTTTTTTTAATACAGTTTGAAGTGTCCATGTTACGTGTACCACTCTTTACTGAAAATCGAGTTGTTACTAAAATCGTTCGTCACATAAAACTTTCATCTTCGTAAAGTGGCTTATTCAAAATCATCATAGCATTTTCCCAAAAGATTACATTGATTGTTCTTCCAAAATAGTGTATTCCACAATACAGAATTAAAACTTGGCTTAGTTACATAATTGGCACATTGCTTGGTAATCCTTGACTCAACGCACAAATTATAACTTAGCACTAAATTTACTACTATCACTTCAGTTGCGTTACTCTGATGAAGACCCCCGGATGAAGCCTCCCTTTTCTTCTTGTGTGCTTTCCTCATTCTCGAAAGTGAAGTCCCCTCTGTTGCTGCTTCGCTACTGTCGTTTCAGCTCCTGCTCTTATTCCTCTAGAGTGATGATCTCCTTATGGTGTTCCGTCTGCCCGTTGCGATATCAGCAGCACCAATATAACAACGAACAGGAGAGAGTAAGCGACCCGAACGACGAATCGTCGACGGTGTGGAATTACGATAGGTAAAATAATAGGACCATACGAACACACAATACAACACACAGGCACACAACAATCAAGTGCAGAATTATCACTATCTTATCCTTATTGTCATCTTTTATTCTCTTACTTTCTCGATCTTTTCTCTTCTCATACTCTTACTTGCTTCTTATTTAGTCTTATCAATTCACACCCTTCTCTTTACTTTGGGAATCCCAGGATATCATTGGGACAATCATTCCGTTCTCGGCTATCACTCACGTCTACATCTCCTCGGTCATCCACCCAACCTAGTCGGAAGCAAACAGGAGTACAGGACCTTTACCGTGCGGGCACGACAGCTGTCACACACAAATGGTCCCAGACCAGGAGGACTCTGCCTCAATCAATATTCACAATAAACATGGCACACTGCCTCGCAGTGGCAAACAAGATGCCCTACTCCAATTCCTCTCACTGTTCTCGATTTGCAATCTAGGGGGCGACAGTATGTTTCTAGTGGGCCCGCAGAACTTGCCATGGCATTAGACCCAGTCCCCACCACGTTAGTGCGCCACATGTGGAGTTCGTTCTGCCTAGAAACATACTCTAGACTTCTTGACGTTTCACCGTCATCGTCCTCCCCTAATGCAATCTCGTCCTAAGTATCCGTAGACACTTATCGTTTCTTCCTCTCCACTACTTCGCACTCTCATACCTCACCGCGCATGTCTTTTAAGTCTTTTATCTTTTAATTATCCTAAGGTCGGCCCGTCCTTCGTGCAACCCTTCAACGAGTCCCGACCACTAACTTTGCACAGTCTTTCTCTCATCAATTCTCACATAGCACAGAGCTGGGATCACATCACAATTTCCAATCTCATTTCTCAAACTTTTACAACATTCTCCATCTCTCTCAACCATCTCATTTAACATCTTTTCTCAAAACAATCTTTTCACAACTTTCTCAAATGCCATTTTATAAACTTTCACAAAACCTCATTTCACCAAGTTTCTAAAATCTCTTTTCACAGCCTTCCACAAAACTCCTTTTCAAAAGCTTTTTTGAAAATACTTTTTATAATATCTCTCAGAACCTCTGTTCGAAACATTTTCAAAAGAACTTCTTTTCACAAACCTTTTCTAAAAATTTCTTTTCACCATTTTCCACGAAATCTCTTTTCAAAAAGCTCTTCTCAAAAATCTTTTCAAAAACTACTTTTCAAAAACCTTTTTCAAAAACCATTCTGTAAAAACCTTTTTCCAAAATAATATCTTTGCTGAGCGCTAATGGAGGAGCAAGCTCAACTCAACATTAGTCCCAGACTAAAACCAAAAACAAAGGATCCCAGCTCCGCTCAAACCACATCTCCTCTCAAACAACATCACTCTCCCCAGCTCTGGCTCATTCTCAACATTATATTTCATTCTTTCCCCAATCTCAACTCTTCCTTTCTTCTCCATCACATATCTTATTCTCACTCATTATTCTTTTCTCACTATATCTTTACTTTCAATCTTATTACTTTCACAACTCATTCAATTTAACAGCAATAAATATCATTAAGCATAATTAAATTAATAATCATAAACATACTATCAATCACACAAACATCACACAACAACAGTGTGGTCATTGTCACCTTCGTATAAGTGGCCACACAACGCAAACAATTGCCACTTATACTACTGACTCCGAACCACTTAGTTCCGATCTTTGAGATGATACGGAACGTCCTAATAAATCACCTAACTACCACGATGTCTTAGGATAGCTTCTCTCTCACCTGAGGTCCAGCTATTAAATGCGTACCGTCGCCTTGGATCCTTTGTGCTGTCGGCTGCCCCAATTCCTCGTCTTTAAGATTATTCCTCGTACTAAATAAAATATGTTTATGTTATTGACTTGTATTAGGGAAAATCTTTTCCATAATCTAAACACTTATCATTCCTCGTACTAAGTAAAACACCCTTACGTTATTAACGTGTATTAAGAAAATCTTTTCTTAATTCGCGACTCTTTCCGTCTTTAATCAAAAGTCTTAAAATACTATTGTTTTATCAAAACAATTCTCATATTTACTAGCACTTTAATTGTTTTAAAACCATTTGAAAACATTACATAAAAGGGTTTATATCATTTGTTTTGATTGCTGGTCCGTCTTGGACAGCACCAAAAACATGTTCAAAAACACCGAAAAATGCCCCGTTTTCAATCCGGGTTTTTCTTAAATCAAATGTCACTTGAAAATTCTATTGTAAATCATTCGAACACATTTTCGTAGTTAGAAAACAATTTTAAATAATTTTGGACAACAAGGGATTATTCCCTAAAGTCACTTGATTTCATAATCAATTATACACTCACTTATTTCTCAAACCTCAACCAACACATAGACAAACAACACTTTACCAAGCATACAACCCATTAAATCAACATCAAAAAAGGTATACAACTTCACAAATAGTTCATAGTACAAACACTTCGGTATACACAAATTCATGCAATTATTTTCTTCCTTTTTAACAAAAACCCGTGTGCTACAACTTGGGAAAATAATCAAATTTTAATTTATTTTCTTATCAAATCAAGGACGTGCAAGAACATGAAGCATTCATCAAGTTTTCACAAAATAAAAACATGGATCGAGCCCGAACACAACATGCACAACTCAACACTTGGATTGAATCATGATCTTACAAGGAAAATTATTTTGAAGCTTGTTTTCCCTAATTTCTTCTAAAAAACCGAGGCATGCAGCAACGGACATATACTCTTTTCATTTAAATTTTTAACATGCAAGAATCATAGATTACACAAACACTTTCAATTCATTTTTCAAAGAAACATAAAATAACTTTCTAAAGCTCAATACCACCATGCATGTACTTACATCATAGAGATCAAATCTTGGAATTGAACATAAGAACACAAGTAAAATACAAAATCGTCTTGAGTGAGAAAAAGAACCAAAACCGAGACATACTTAAAGAAAACATCAAAGCTTTTGTTTTAAAATTTACATGCAAAGCTCATAATCAAAACAAAAATGAAAGATCAAAACACGAATCAAAGACAAAATCAAGATCAAAGCCCAAAACCAAAGATCATGTTAAAAACCAAAGATCACTACACAAATCAAGACATGCAAAGGTTCAAGATCATAAAAATCATCATCCAC
This sequence comes from Crotalaria pallida, assembly GCA_037953625.1. Classification (NCBI taxonomy): domain Eukaryota; kingdom Viridiplantae; phylum Streptophyta; class Magnoliopsida; order Fabales; family Fabaceae; genus Crotalaria; species Crotalaria pallida. The sequence continues at coordinate 36,863,446 of CM075653.1, forward strand.
TAACATACAAGACCAAAACCTCAAAAACAAGTTTATATCAAACATATATTCACCAAATAAATACTTGAACATTTCATACTTCACGGTTTCAAACATAAAGATCAAACATGCAAAGAGATATAATTTGAAAAAAGAAGCATAAGGATCCACCATGCAACATCAAGATCTATCAAGAAAAGCACTAACCGAATTATAGAGAGTCCATCAATTAGTTATTACAAATTTATTTAGTTCTCAAAAATCAAGATCAAGGTAAAACATCACATGCATCTTAGATCACACCATAAAATAGACATGTAAAAGAAGAAAAGGAAAATTACAAGAGTACAAACAAAACTAATCCTAATACTTCTAGGTCTTCGGTTTATACCAAGAAGAAAAGGTCTTCTAAGCACTTGGATCTTCAAAAGAATTCCTAGGTTTAGGGTTGATCTCCTTTCCTTCTCCTAGAGTTGCTTCGGCCTCCTCTCTCTTAGGGTCAATGGTTGGTTTCCTCCTCACACTTTGAAGAAGAAAGTGATTGAAGGAAGAAATCAAGGTGTTTGGGTTGGGAGGTTTGGGTTTCCACTCTTCTTTTCCTCTCCTCCCTTCTCGGTCACTCTCTCTTTCTCTAAGGGTCTCAAGAGTTTTGTGTTGCTCTTGGACCAAAGTGTTTGTGTTGGTGTGTGAAATGAGTGAAGGAAATGAGAAATGGACTAAAGCCAATACTCATACACACACACGGTTTTATGTAGGCAAATTCAAGAGGTGGAAGTTTCCTCTTTTGTCCTCGGTTTAGGCTATGGTTCAAGGATAATTCGGTCCACTTAATTAGTTGCATGGGAGGGATTTGTCAAGGGGGACAAGGTGAAGAGAAAGTCTCTCTTAGGCTTCATGAGTCATCACCCTAGGTTTCCACTTGTCTCCCATTTGAATTTTCTATTTCTTAATGCTTAAGAAAATCTATCTAGTTTGGTTCCTCTTCTCTTACACGGCCACACATACACACATGCACATATACTCATATAATTTCATTTCATACTATCATCATGGACACATATCATGGAATCACACACTCATACCCAATCATGCATATAACATTTTAGAACATCATGTCTCCCTTCCAAGCATACGACACCCATACATCATACACATACTTTCATTTCATCATAGCAAGCACATAGCATAGGATCATGGAATGATGCATATATATATATATATATATATTTAACCATGCATATCATATTACACACACGACACACACACGTACATATTCATGCACACACACCCATACACTTACACGTATATGCATGCACATGTCACATAAACACCTACATTCATGCATGCTTCATCATCTCCATTTACTAATTAAATTTCCACATAATCTTAAGCATACATTCCAGCATAAAAATTTTAATATCCAAAAATATCAAACACACATTTATAAAAAAAATAAGTTATCTTTTTATCAAATAATTCCTTATTAAAAATTCGCCATTGCTTTGAAATAATCATTCCTCAATAACTCAACTTAAAAACTTATAATATTATTTCATGAAAATCATTTCTTCTAAAGTTACTTATTACTTTGAAAACATGAATTAAGAAAATTATTTAAGAGAATACTCTTTTTCAAAACACCTTTCTCAAAAATAATTTCTTTAGTGTTTTAAGTTAATACGAGGAATTTACGGGGTGTTACATTCTCCCCAACTTAAAGATTTCTCGTCCCCGAGAAATATGTTGTGGATTGGGCAGCAGGGCACAAAGCTCTAACGTCGCCTTGATTTCCATAAGAACACTCTCGTTTTGCTGCATGGTCGTGTCCCTTCTTACTGATTTAATTCACCTTGCCCTGTCTCTCGTCAGTTACTTTCAAGCGAAGAAGTTGTACTCACATATTCGCGTGCGGGTCGAGCCGGGTCATGTCCATCGGACAAACCGAAGAAGATGCCGCTCCTTTAATCGATTGTCGTCACAGAAAGTCCAACGATAGGTATGGACTTAGGGGAATATCAAACAATCAAGGATTCACACATCTCCAAAGCGCAGGATTTTACGTAAAATCTTTAAATATTCATTATTCTCTACTACTCGGGTTCTCACTAATTCGTATTAATCACTCCTTCTCTAGTTCTCCTTCTAACCTTAGGGTTTTCGCCTATTATTTCTCTACCTTAAGGGGATTCTACTACAATCGAAGCTTACTTACTCTCTCAAACAACCTTCTTTTTCCTCCTTAAATTCGTTCAATCATTAATCGAACCTATCATTTTCATCGTCCAGACCTCTGATTATAGTGTAAGGCATTCCAAATCCTCAAATTATCCTCCTACTTCCTCTAATAACAGGTAATATACACCTCTTTCCTACCTTGTGACTCCCCAACTTTGATCAATCTTATGACTAGACCCACTGTATTCTTGTATAAAGGCATGTTAAGGTTAACAAGCTCGAGTCTTTCGAGCACTATTAGAACATCAAGGGTAGGGGTCTCAGCCCTGGAATCTATTTACTTGTCTACTTAGTCTATGTTTCTCCAAACTACAGGATGGATAGGTTTCCTAGACTGACTCGACCAATATCAAGCTACAAACAACCCTTACATCTTAAAAGATGAGATCCTAAACTTATGCTCTTATCCTTATACTAGCAAGAACACAGAGTCACACAAACAAAGCATGTAAGCCCATGCTTACGGCCACTAAGGATTACCATAAGCTCCGATACCATTCTGTAATAGCCTGATTTCCATAAACCAAAAATAATTAATTTTTACTTATTAAAGTTGCAAAATGAGGCCAAATTTTTTTTAAAGCATATTGTAAAGTCTTTGATACATTTTAAAATCTGTTGTACTAAAAACTGAGTTGTTACTAAAACCTTTACTTTCGTAGAACTTTCATTTTCATAAAAAGGCTTGTCTCCAAATCATCCTGATATTTTTCAAAAGGTCACATCATTCGATTTTCAAAAATAATTAGACCTTAATACAGAATGTAAACTTGGCTTAGTTACATAATTGGCACATTGCTTGGTAATCCTTGACTCAACGCACAAATTATAACTTAGCACTAAATTTACTACTATCACTTCAGTTGCGTTACTCTGATGAAGACCCCCGGATGAAGCCTCCCTTTTCTTCTTGTGTGCTTTCCTCATTCTCGAAAGTGAAGTCCCCTCTGTTGCTGCTTCGCTACTGTCGTTTCAGCTCCTGCTCTTATTCCTCTAGAGTGATCTCCTTATGGTGTTTCGTCTGCCCGTTGCGATATCAGCAGCACCAATATAACAACGAACAGGAGAGAGTAAGCGATCCGAACGCCGAATCGTCGACGGTGTGGAATTACGATAGGTAAAATAATAGGACCATACGAACACACAATACAACACACAGGCACACAACAATCAAGTGCAGAATTATCACTATCTTATCCTTATTGTCATCTTTTATTCTCTCACTTTCTCGATCTTTTCTCTTCTCATACTCTTACTTGCTTCTTATTTAGTCTTATCAATTCACACCCTTATCTTTACTTTGGGAATCCCAGGATATCATTGGGACAATCATTCCGTTCTCGGCTATCACTCACGTCTACATCTCCTCGGTCATCCACCCAACCTAGTCGGAAGCAAACAGGAGTACAGGACCTTTACCGTGCGGGCACGATAGCTGTCACACACAAATGGTCCCAGACCAGGAGGACTCTGCCTCAATCAATATTCACAATAAACATGGCACACTGCCTCGCAGTGGCAAACAAGATGCCCCACTCCAGTCCCTCTCACTGTTCTCGATTTGCAATCTAGGGGGCGATAGTATGTTTCTAGTGGGCCCGCAGAACTTGCCACGACATTAGACCCAGTCCCCACCACGTTAGTGCGCCACATGTGGAGTTCGTTCTGCCTAGAAAAATACTCTAGACTTCTTGACGTTTCACCGTCATCGTCCTCCCCTAATGCAATCTCGTCCTAAGTATCCGTAGACACTTATCGTTTCTTCCTCTCCACAACTTCGCACTCTCATACCTCACCGCGCATGTCTTTTAAGTCTTTTATCTTTTAATTATCCTAAGGTCGGACCGTCCTTCGTGCAACCCTTCAACGAGTCCCGACCACTAACTTTGCACAGTCTTTCTCTCATCAATTCTCACATAGCACAGAGCTGGGATCACATCACAATTTCCAATCTCATTTCTCAAACTTTTACAACATTCTCCATCTCTCACAACCATCTCATTTAACATCTTTTCTCAAAACAATCTTTTCACAACTTTCTCAAATGCCATTTTATAAACTTGCACAAAACCTCATTTCACCAAGTTTCTAAAATCTCTTTTCACAGCCTTCCACAAAACTCCTTTTCTAAAGCTTCTTTGAAAATACTTTTTATAATATCTCTCAGAACCTATGTTCGAAACATTTTCAAAAGAACATCTTTTCACAAACCTTTTCTAAAAATTTCTTTTCACCATTTTCCACGAAATCTCTTTTCAAAAATCTTTTCAAAAAGCTCTTCTCAAAAATCTTTTCAAAAACTGCTTTTCAAAAACCTTTTTCAGAAACCATTCTGTAAAAACCTTTTTCCAAAATAATATCTTTGCTGAGCGCTAATGGAGGAGCAAGCTCAACTCAACATTAGTCCCAGACTAAAACCAAAAACAAAGGAGCCCAGCTCCGCTAAAACCACATCTCCTCTCAAACAACATCACTCTCCCCAGCTCTGGCTCATTCTCAACATTATATTTCATTCTTTCCCCAATCTCAACTCTTCCTTTCTTCTCCATCACATATCTTATTCTCACTCATTATTCTTTTCTCACTATATCTTTACTTTCAATCTTATTACTTTCACAACTCATTCAATTTAATAGCAATAAATATCATTAAGCATAATTAAATTAATAATCATAAACATACTATCAATCACACAAACATCACACAACAACAGTGTGGTCATTTTCACCTTCGTATAAGTGGCCACACAACGCAAACAATTGCCACTTATACTACTGACTCCGAACCACTTAGTTCCGATCTTTGAGATGATACGGAACGTCCTAATAAATCACCTAACTACCACGATGTCTTAGGATAGCTTCTCTCTCACCTGAGGTCCAGCTATTAAATACGTACCGTCGCCTTGGATCCTTTGTGCTGCCGGCTGCTCCAATTCCTCGTCTTTAAGATTATTCCTCGTACTAAATAAAATATGTTTATGTTATTGACTTGTATTAGGGAAAATATTTTCCATAATCTAAACACTTATCATTCCTCGTACTAAGTAAAACACCCTTACGTTATTAACGTGTATTAAGAAAATCTTTTCTTAATTCGTGACTCTTTCCGTCTTTAATCAAAAGTCTTAAAATACTATTGTTTTATCAAAACAATTCTCATATTTACTAGCACTTTAATTGTTTTAAAACCAGTTGAAAACATTACATAAAAGGGTTTACATCATTTGTTTTGATTGCTGGTCCGTCTTGGACAACACCAAAAACATGTTCAAAAACACCGAAAAATGCCCCGTTTTCAATCCGGGTTTTTCTTAAATCAAATGTCACTTGAAAATTCTATTGTAAATCATTCAAACACATTTTCGTAGTTAGAAAACAATTTTAAATAATTTTGGACAGCAAGGGATTATTCCCTAAAGTCACTTGATTTCATAATCAATTATACACTCACTTATTTCTCAAACCTCAACCAACACATAGACAAACAACACTTTACCAAGCATACAACCCATTAAATCAACATCAAAGCAGGTATACAACTTCACAAATAGTTCATAGTACAAACACTTCGGTATAAACAAATTCATGCAATTATTTTCTTCCTTTTTAACAAAAACCCGTGAGCTACAACTTGGGAAAATAATCAAATTTTAATTTATTTTCTTATCAAATCAAGGGCATGCAAGAACATGAAGCATTCATCAAGTTTTCACAAAATAAAAACATGGATCGAGCCCGAACACAACATGCACAACTCAACACTTGGATTGAATCATGATCTTACAAGGAAAATTATTTTGAAGCTTGTTTTCCCTAATTTCTTCTAAAAAACCGAGGCATGCAGCAACGGACATATACTCTTTTCATTTAAATTTTTAACATGCAAGAATCATAGATTACACAAACACTTTCAATTCATTTTTCAAAGAAACATAAAATAACTTTCTAAAGCTCAATACCACCATGCATGTACTTACATCATAGAGATCAAATCTTGGAATTGAACATAAGAACACAAGTAAAATACAAAATCGTCTTGAGTGAGAAAAAGAACCAAAACCGAGACATACTTAAAGAAAACATCAAAGCTTTTGTTTTAAAATTTACATGCAAAGCTCATAATCAAAACAAAAATGAAAGATCAAAACACGAATCAAAGACAAAATCAAGATCAAAGCCCAAAACCAAAGATCATGTTAAAAACCAAAGATCACTACACAAATCAAGACATGCAAAGGTTCAAGATCATAAAAATCATCATCCACTAACATACAAGACCAAAACCTCAAAAACAAGTTTATATCAAACATATATTCACCAAATAAATACTTCAACATTTCATACTTCACGGTTTCAAACATAAAGATCAAACATGCAAAGAGATCTAATTTGAAAAAAGAAGCATAAGGATCCACCATGCAACATCAAGATCTATCAAGAAAAGCACTAACCGAATTATAGAGAGTCCATCAATTAGTTATTACAAATTTATTTAGTTCTCAAAAATCAAGATCAAGGTAAAACATCACATGCATCTTAGATCACACCATAAAATAGACATGTAAAAGAAGAAAAGGAAAATTACAAGAGTACAAACAAAACTAATCCTAATACTTATAGGTCTTCGGTTTATACCAAGAAGAAAAGGTCTTCTAAGCACTTGGATCTTCAAAGAATTCCTAGGTTTAGGGTTGATCTCCTTTCCTTCTCCTAGAGTTGCTTCGGCCTCCTCTCTCTTAGGGTCAATGGTTGGTTTCCTCCTCACTCTTTGAAGAAGAAAGTGATTGAAGGAAGAAATCAAGGTGTTTGGGTTGGGAGGTTTGGTTTCCACTCTTCTTTTCCTCTCCTCCCTTCTCGGTCACTCTCTCTTTCTCTAAGGGTCTCAAGAGTTTTGTGTTGCTCTTGGACCAAAGTGTTTGTGTTGGTGTGTGAAATGAGTGAAGGAAATGAGAAATGGACTAAAGCCAATACTCATACACACACGGTTTTATGTAGGCAATTTCAAGAGGTGGAAGTTTCCTCTTTTGTCCTCGGTTTAGGCTATGGTTCAAGGATAATTCGGTCCACTTAATTAGTTGCATGGGAGGGATTTGTCAAGGGGGACAAGGTGAAGAGAAAGTCTCTCTTAGGCTTCATGAGTCATCACCCTAGGTTTCCACTTGTCTCCCATTTGAATTTTCTATTTCTTAATGCTTAAGAAAATCTATCTAGTTTGGTTCCTCTTCTCTTACACGGCCACACATACACACATGCACATATACTCATATAATTTCATTTCATACTATCATCATGGACACATATCATGGAATCACACACTCATACCCAATCATGCATATAACATTTTAGAACATCATGTCTCCCTTCCAAGCATACGACACCCATACATCATACACATACTTTCATTTCATCATAGCAAGCACATAGCATAGGATCATGGAATGATGCATATATATATATATTTAACCATGCATATCATATTACACACATGACACACACACGTACATATTCATGCACACACACCCATACACTTACACGTATATGCATGCACATGTCACATAAACACCTACATTCATGCATGCTTCATCATCTCCATTTACTAAATAAATTTCCACATAATCTTAAGCATACATTCCAGCATAAAAATTTTAATACCCAAAAATATCAAACACACATTTATAAAAAAAATAAGTTATCTTTTTATCAAATAATTCCTTATTAAAAATTCGCCATTGCTTTGAAATAATCATTCCTCAATAACTCAACTTAAAAACTTATAATATTATTTCATGAAAATCATTTCTTCTAAAGTTACTTATTACTTTGAAAACATGAATTAAGAAAATTATTTAAGAGAATACTCTTTTTCAAAACACCTTTCTCAAAAATAATTTCTTTAGTGTTTAAAGTTAATACGAGGAATTTATGGGGTGTTACATTCTCCCCAACTTAAAGATTTCTCGTCCCCGAGAAATATGTTGTGGATTGGGCAGCAGGGCACAAAGCTCTAACGTCACCTTGATTTCCATAAGAACACTCTCGTTTTGCTGCATGGTCGTGTCCCTTCTTACTGATTTAATTCACCTTGCCTTGTCTCTCGTCAGTTACTTTCAAGCGAAGAAGTTGTACTCACATATTCGTGTGCGGGTCGAGCCGGGTCATGTCCATCGGACAAACCGAAGAAGATGCCGCTCCTTTAATCGATTGTCGTCACAGAAAGTCCAACGATAGGTATGGACTTAGGGGAATATCAAACAATCAAGGATTCACACATCTCCAAAGCGCAGGATTTTACGTAAAATCTTTAAATATTCATTATTCTCTACTACTCGGGTTCTCACTAATTCGTATTAATCACTCCTTCTCTAGTTCTCCTTCTAACCTTAGGGTTTTCGCCTATTATTTCTCTACCTTAAGGGGATTCTACTACAATCGAAGCTTACTTACTCTCTCAAACAACCTTCTTTTTCCTCCTTAAATTCGTTCAATCATTAATCGAACCTATCATTTTCATCGTCCAGACCTCTGATTATAGTGTAAGGCATTCCAAATCCTCAAATTATCCTCCTACTTCCTCTAATAACAGGTAATATACACCTCTTTCCTACCTTGTGACTCCCCAACTTTGATCAATCTTATGACTAGACCCACTGTATTCTTGTATAAAGGCATGTTAAGGTTAACAAGCTCGAGTCTTTCGAGCACTATTAGAACATCAAGGGTAGGGGTCTCAGCCCTGGAATCTATTCACTTGTCTACTTAGTCTATGTTTCTCCAAACTACAGGATGGATAGGTTTCCTAGACTGACTCGACCAATATCAAGCTACAAACAACCCTTACATCTTAAAAGATGAGATCCTAAACTTATGCTCTTATCCTTATACTAGCAAGAACACAGAGTCACACAAACAAAGCATGTAAGCCCATGCTTACGGCCACTAAGGATTACCATAAGCTCCGATACCATTCTGTAACAGCCCGATTTCCATAAACCAAAAATAATTAATTTTTACTTATTAAAGTTGCAAAATGAGGCCAAATTTTTTTTAAAGCATATTGTAAAGTCTTTGATACATTTTAAAATCTGTTGTACTAAAAACTGAGTTGTTACTAAAACCTTTACTTTCGTAGAACTTTCATTTTCATAAAAAGGCTTGTCTCCAAATCATCCTGATATTTTTCAAAAGGTCACATCATTCGATTTTCAAAAATAATTAGACCTTAATACAGAATGTAAACTTGGCTTAGTTACATAATTGGCACATTGCTTGGTAATCCTTGACTCAACGCACAAATTATAACTTAGCACTAAATTTACTACTATCACTTCAGTTGCGTTACTCTGATGAAGACCCCCGGATGAAGCCTCCCTTTTCTTCTTGTGTGCTTTCCTCTTTCTCGAAAGTGAAGTCCCCTCTGTTGCTGCTTCGCTACTGTCGTTTCAGCTCCTGCTCTTATTCCTCTAGAGTGATGATCTCCTTATGGTGTTTCGTCTGCCCGTTGTGATATCAGCAGCACCAATATAACAACGAACAGGAGAGAGTAAGCGATCCAAACGACGAATCGTCGACGGTGTGGAATTACGATAGGTAAAATAATAGGACCATACGAACACACAATACAACACACAGGCACACAACAATCAAGTGCAGAATTATCACTATCTTATCCTTATTGTCATCTTTTATTCTCTTACTTTCTCGATCTTTTCTCTTCTCATACTCTTACTTGCTTCTTATTTAGTCTTATCAATTCACACCCTTCTCTTTACTTTGGGAATCCCAGGATATCATTGGGACAATCATTCATGCACACACACCCAGGAATGATGCATATATATATATTTAACCATGCTTATCATATTACACACACGACACACACACGTACATATTCATGCACACACACCCATACACTTACACGTATATGCATGCACATGTCACATAAACACCTACATTCATGCATGCTTCATCATCTCCATTTACTAATTAAATTTCCACATAATCTTAAGCATACATTCCAGCATAAAAATTTTAATACCCAAAAATATCAAACACACATTTATAAAAAAAATAAGTTATCTTTTTATCAAATAATTCCTTATTAAAAATTCGCCATTTCTTTGAAATAATCATTCCTCAATAACTCAACTTAAAAACTTATAATATTATTTCATGAAAATCATTTCTTCTAAAGTTACTTATTACTTTGAAAACATGAATTAAGAAAATTATTTAAGAGAATACTCTTTTTCAAAACACCTTTCTCAAAAATAATTTCTTTAGTGTTTTAAGTTAACACGAGGAATTTACGGGGTGTTACATTGGCAAACGATCATGCATTGATAGATGAGTTGCATTGTCAGTGCATATATTATTGATTTTTCGTTATTATGTTTGGATGTTTATGATGGAGTGAGGATTGATTTATGTAAGTGATTATTAAGAAATTCTAATGGATTATCAAAGGATTATAATTGATTATTAGCAAATGATAATTGATTAGAAAGGAATATAATGGTTAATGATAAATAAAGATTTGATTATTTCATTAGTTGTTATCCTATTTATTTGATTAGGCGTTAGTATTTGCTGACTCCCTATGCCCTTGTAGGTGATGGCTCGCTACATGACATTCGTGGAGCTATGCCCACTCCGTAGGGGAGGGTGGGATTACGAGGAGCACAGGGCTGTTTTCGAGGGTGAGGTTGACGTGATCTTTCGTCACCCTAACCCCTTGCTCGTGTGCGACCTCGTAGGCTTCGCATCCCTATGATCTACATACTGCACATTCTTCCAGCTTATACTTATCGTTTTGGTACTCCTCCACCACATCCTGGCCGTCATTTTTATAATTTACATGTCAGACGTCTGGCTACCCGTACTCATCCTTCTACTTCTTCTGAGGCTACTGCTACGGCCACTCCTCGTCCTGGTCCGACCACCAGGGTACGTTTTGCACCTTCACCTGAGCCAGTGCGTCGCACTGCTGCTCCTCCGGTGTCAGATGAGGAGGAGGAGGAGGACCCCGTAGAGGACGTGGATGGGACAGCTGCTGACAGCCAGTGATGTAGTGACTTTATTTTGGTATGTGCAGTATAGGGACCATAGTAGGATGTAGTGTTTCAGCTTTTGGAGGATCCAGGGATCAGGCATTAGTGTGGGTGGTCTTGACACAGCTTTCGATGGCTCTCTTATTTTGATTTGTAGTATATTGTATATATTTTGATGAGAGCATTTGAGAGCTAATATTTTATGCTTACTGGTCTGTATCCCTAAAACTATGCTACCTCGACTTTCACTATCTGGTTATCTGGTGTACTTGGGTTTTATGATATATATATATATGCATGGGCTATGGTTGAATGATCATTCTGATATTTATTTTCTCGCAACCATATTAACACTTTCAAATCGTTTCCGCTGAATTCAAAACAAGTACACAATTATTTTATCAAACTTGAAAGTATTTCGAGCTATAAACTTATTATGTAAAAAGGAAAAAGTTTTTCATGAAATTCTCCAATAGTTTCTAAATAAACTATTTACGTACTTTATTGTGATATAAATAAAGTCATATTTCGAGAGCGTCACAGAAACCAGAAATAGTGTCTTGGAGCTCACTTTCATAATCGATTGTGGTAAGCACTTGTAACCTTTTGACTACAAACTTATTATGTTCTCTAGTCCTTGTTGCAAAGTACACACCCTAATCTTCTTCCCCAATTTTCATGCATGTATACTCACTCAAACAATCTGGTTTTTGGACCCTACTCATACTGTTTTGTACTTTGGTGGATGAAGTGGTTCTTGGTGCTGTGGTGCTTTTGTTTGCGAATTTTCTGTTGATTCAAGTTTGAGAGGTAAGGGGAAAGCTATTTATACACTAGATAGAGTTTAAAGTATGTGAATTTGATTAGAGAGTGATCAAGAGACTCTAAGGGCTTAGCTTAATATAGGATTTTGGTTTGGAGACCAACACTTAAGGTGTTGATGCTGAGAACAACTTATATTTGGATATAAAAACAGTAACCAGCTAGGTTTTGACTTGGGTTTGACTTTTCTCTGCTAGGGTTTCTCCTGTGATCCTCTCCTTGTCTCGCGGTTGATCTCTGATCATCGCTGCTTCCCATGGACGCTGCTTCCCACCATGGGAAGAAAGAAGGTGCGTCCACCCAAGTCCCCCTCACCCCACCCATCACCTAAAACACCGAACACAAATGCCATTCCGAAACACCTTGATCTTCTGAATCTTGATGAAGACGACATGGAAGACATAGATGACTTGAGCCCTAAGAAAGATGGCTCGATATTGAAAAAGCTTGATGAACTTCGTGCTAAAATTAAAGGAAAGGCGATCGTTGAGGAAGAAGATGTGGCTATGAATAAAAACCTGATAACAACTAATATCAGTACTGAAGGCACTAGCTCTCAAAGCCCAGTTACCACATGTGGTGGTGATCAACCTAAAAGAGCATCAGTATAGGACTCGTTCGATATCACTAAACTTCGTAATGCTGGTGAAAAACTAAACTTTGTAGAACCCACCATTAAAGAAGGAGTTGCAGTAGGGAAGATAGAGGCATCTGATATTGAGAATGAGGAGAAGTATTGGCAACAGGCTATCGTTTGTTATGTATTAGGGTCTAGACCTCCTTATGCAGTTTTAAATGGTTACATTAGGAAAATTTGGGGGCATCATGGAATTGATAAGGTCCTAATGAATGGTGATGGGACAGTGGTGGTCAGATTCAACACAATGGAAGCCAGGAATGCAGTCTTAGAGGTTGGCATCTATCATTTTGATAGAAAACCTCTAATTTTAGCACCTTGGACAGGAAAGCCAGTTTCCAAGAGCTTTCATGATACGGTTCCAGTTTGGATTCAACTGCCAAACCTAAACCTAAAGTTTTGGGGTGCCAATTCACTAAGCAAGATAGCCAGCCTTGTGGGGTCTCCTATAATGGTGGATAATGTGACCAAAGAAAGGAATAGAATAAATTATGCAAGGGTGTTGGTGGAGGTCAATCCTGATATCCTACCAGATGAGGTCTTTTTTGAGGATGAAAAAGAGAATATCGTTACTCAGGGGGTGGATTATGAATGGAAACCAGTCCTATGTGCTCTATGTTCCATGTATGGACATGATAGTAGAACTTGTAGGAAACAGACCAAGAAGGTTTGGGTGGAGAAAAAGAAGCCTACCAGAGAAGATATAGAAAAAGTGGATGATGCCTTGAGACTAAAGAAATAGATAGATGATGGGACAATACCTGAGGCCAATATTGAAATAGCAATGGAAGCTGTAACTGAAGTTTTAAAAGAGAAGTGTGTTGAGGAGGCTGAGGAGGTCACTGTGGTTAAAGAAACTCAGCTTGAAAGGGTGGATATGAACCAGGAGGGGCAAAAGGAGATTGATCACAAAGAAGGCCAATGGACTCCTGTAATGACAAGAAGAAAAGGCCAGGTAAGAGGGAATAAGAGGGACACCAATGCCCTCAGTATTAATGGATAGTATTGGAGCTTGGAACACCAGGGGATTTAACCAACCCCTGAAACAAAAAGAGGTTAAAAGGTTGTTGAGTCTGTATAATTTAGGTGTTTTGGCTATCTTAGAAAATAAAATTAGAGCTAGCTCTTATGATGCTTTGAGGATCAGATTGTTTGAGGGTTGGGGTTCCTTTATCAATCTAGAGGATCACCCAATAGGGAGGATATGGGTAATTTGGAGGAAAGACATGTTTCAAGTAGAGGTGATAAGACATACAAGTCAATTTGTTCATTGTATGATAGTGCATAGGCCTGATAATGTGGTGTTTTATGCTACTTTTGTATATGGCCATAATGATGCTGATAGAAGAGAAGAAATGTAGAAGGAACTAATGGAAATTGGGGTGAGTATGATGGAGAAATGGGTGCTTCTGGGAGACTTTAACTGTTGCCTAAATATTCATGAGAAGCTAGGGGGCATCAGTTGGAGGTACGTCAAATTGAGGTATTCAGGGAGTTTGTGTTTCATTGTCATCTGGAGGATATGAAATATGGGGGCTGCTTCTATACTTGGAACAACAGGCAGGAGGGGGCAGACAGAATTGTGAGTAAACTGGACAGAGTGTTGGTGAATGAGGAATGGTGCAGGGTCTGGCCTGAAGTTCATACTAAATTTATCAATAATGGCACTTCTGACCACAGCCCTATGGTTGTGAAATGGTCCAATAATGCAATCAGTAGAAAGGGAGCTTTCAAATTCCTTAATCATTTGGCTAAGGATAGTGAGTTTCTTGAAATTGTGAAGCAGAATTGGAACTTAGAGGATGGAAGGTATGCAATGTTCAGAATTGTGAAGAATCAGAAGAGGCTTAAGGCAAGGCTTGGTGAGCTTAACAATAGGAAATACAGGGATATAGATAAGAAGGAAACCCAAGCTAGGGTTAATCTGGACAAGGTGCAAGAAATGCTTCAGCATGATCCTATGAATATTCATTTGCAGAAAATGGAGAAAGAGGCTAGGAAGGAGCACTATGAGGCTTATCAGGCAGCAATTGTTTTCTTGAGGCAGAAGGCTAAGCAGGATTGGCTGTGTGAGGGTGATTTGAACACCAAATTTTTCCATCAGGCTATTAAAGCTAGAAGGTACAGGAACAGGATTTTGATGATAAAAGATACCAGGGACATTATGCATACAGAGCATGATCAGATTGTAGAGGCTTTTGAAGACTTCTATAAGTCTTTACTATCTGATGGAGATAGACCCTGGTGCATGTCTGAAGAGGAAATCAAGCAAGAAGCAATTATATCTACAGGTCAACAGCTTAGGCTGCTCAAGCCTTTTGATGTTGAGGAAATTAAAAATTGTGTGTTTCAGATTGGGAATGACAAAGCCCCTGGCCCGGATGGATATGGTGCTGCTTTTTATAAGGCAGCCTGGCCAGTCATAGGGGACACTGTAATAGAAGCTGTGCAGGATTTCTTTGCTAATGGTAAGATGCTTAAGGAAATTAACTAGACCCTGCTGGTGCTTATTCCTAAGATTGACTGCCCTAATTATGTAAGTGATTATAGGCCTATAGCATGCTGTAATGTTATGTATAAGATTATCTCAAAGCTAATCTGTGCTAGATTACAAGAATGTTTGCCCTTTCTGATGAATGAGAATCAGACAGCTTTTATTAAGGATAGGTCTATCCTGCACAATATCCTAATTACCCAGGATTTATTGAGGCTGTATAGAAGGAAGAATGTGTCTCCTAGATGTTTGATGAAAGTTGATCTTAAAAAAGCCTATGATAGTGTAAATTGGAGTTTCATTCAAAGAAGTATGGAGGCCCTTAAATTCCCAGCAAAATTTATAAATTGGGTGATGGAATGTGTCAAAACAGTATCTTACAGACTTGTGATTAATGGCACTATTCAGAGGATGTTTAAGAGCTCTAGGGATCTGAGGCAGGGAGACCCAATGTCCCCCTTGCTCTTTGTTATGGTGATGGAAATGCTTTCAAGGAAGCTGATCTATGCTGCTAAAGACAGAGGATTCAAATACCACCCTATGAGTAAAAGAATTGGGTTGATCAACTTGGCATTTGTTGATGATCTAATGATTTTTTCAAAAGCTGATTTGAGTAGTGTGAGAATCCTATGTGAAGCTTTTGGGGAGTTTGCTAGAAGTTCTGGACTTAGTGCAAATCTAAGTAAGTCTCAGATGTATATTGTAGGAGCTAGGCCTGATACTCAGGAGAGGTTACTGAACATAACAGGGTTCAGTAAGGGAAATTTTCCTTTCACCTATTTGGGTATACCTATAACAGCTAAGAAATGGAGTGTCTCAACTTGTAATGTGCTGGTTGACAGGATCACTAAAAGACTCAATATGTGGTCTACTCGTAATCTGTCTTTTCAGGGGAGGGCTCAGCTTATTCAGTCAGTCCTCATGACTATGCATGTCTATTGGGCAACTACGTTTATAATTCCTAAAGCTGTGGTCAGAGGTATTGAAAAGGTGTGTAGAGGTTTCCTATGGGATAAGGATCAAGGAGGCAGAGCAAAGGCTAAGGTGGCTTGGGATAAGGTGTGTAAGCACAAGAAGCATGGAGGTTTGGGATTCCAGAACATTGTCCTTTGGAATGTAGCAGCTATAGGGAAGCAAGCTTGGCAATTGCAAACTATGAAACAATCTCTATGGTTAAGATGGATTCATGCTATATACTTAAAAAGGGAGCAGTTTGATACTATTCAGGCAACGCAAGCGAGCAATTGGCACTGGAAGCAAGTAATTAAAGCTAGAGATAAACTAAACATGAAATTTACAGATTTGATAATGAATCAACAGGATTATACGATAAAGGAAGGATATGAATACCTGTGTGGCGAGCAGCAAGCTTTTCCATTTCATCGTCAGATCTGGAATAAGCTCAGCATTGCGAAGCACACCTTTATTGTGTGGCTTCTGGTCCATCGAAGCTTGAACACAAAGGATAGGCTGCCATTTCTTCAATCTTCATCAGTCTGTGAGCTTTGTGAAAGAGATGAGGAGACATGCAAGCATTTATTTTTCACTTGTGAATGGAGCAGGGATTTGTTAAGCTTAGCTGGGAACTGGATTGGAATTGAGGTGACGCAGTTCAGGTTTCCTAACTGGTTAAGGTGGCTCAAGCATGGTTTCAATAATTCAAGGAAGAGGAAGATGGTAACTGCTTTGGTAGCTGCCTGTGTGTATGGTGTGTGGATGGAGCGCAATCGGCGGATTTTTGCAAGGAGGAAGATGGAACCTCATCAGGTGCTAGTCCTGATTCAGAGTGAACTTGGAGTGAAGCTCAGTTGTTCGTGTAGGGAGTGGGCCGCCAACAATGGCCCATTTAGTTTAGTTTAAGACAGAATACGGGCAGTAGTGTAGGCCTGTTTTGTTTTTGCATTATTTATTGGATGCTTATTTATTTTTTGGGGTATTTTAGAAGCCTAGAACCCTTCCTAGAAGGTGGCTAGGATCTAATCTACTGCCTTGGCATGTGTATTTATGATTGTTCGTTGGTAATGCAATTTTTTCTTTACCAAAAAAAAACTTATATTTGACGTATGCAAGCTGTAAGAACACTGTTTTTGTGAATTAATTGCATGCATATTGATTTGGTATGTCAAATGTTGAGTTATGCGATTTTATGCATAATGAAAGAGATTGAATTAATCTCTGTGAATGATGTTATTATTTAGTTGAAACATGTTTATTATGCATAAATATGACTCTGTTGATCATTGGTTTTAGTTAAATTTGGTTAGAATTGAAAATGGTATGTTGAAACCCAATAGTCGGTGCTTTACTGTCAGGAAGACTCGAGTGTTTGACTCAAGACTCGAGTATTTTCTGATGCACCAGTGCATCTGATAGCACCAATACTCGAGTAATTGAATCAAAACTCGAGTATTGTTTGATGCAGTGTTTGAGACATTTTAATGAACAACTCGAGTATTGATAAACCACTCTAGTATTCTGGGATGATGAACAACTCGAGTCCTTTTGTGAACTACTCGAGTATTCTGGCGGACTAAAATACAGGTTTAAGAAAGCTGATGAACTACTCGAGTCTTTTTTACCAGAACACTAAAAAATGTCATTTTTAGTTTAACTAAGTTTATTTAAACCTAATGACATTTACAGTAAATGAAGTCATGTTTCAAGGATGAATGATGTGTTCAATTACATTGAGATATTCATTGATGAATTTATTACATGTTGCACATAATGAGATTAATGGATAATCTTTAATGGAACATTTATGTGCAATCATACATGGTGATAAGGCGATAAGAATCGTTTGTCATGTTTTGGTAACATGCGAAGGGCTTCTGGGAAGCCAAATAACGGCTCGCGTGATAACACATTATGGTTGACAATGTGGCCAACGTGAGTGATGCGCTGATGATATGATTATTTCGTATTGGACGACGGGACGCTTGCTCAGGAAGCGCGTTATGTATCATTTCCAAGCTTGTCGTGTACATTCAAGATGGGATGTACGAATGTTGTACAACTAGGAGTACAACGTATGTTTGAGTACAGATGCGAAGTTAAAGGATGGACGTTAGTGAGTGACATAGACTGATGGAATTAAGATTTGAGAGTTAGTCTCATACATCATGCCACTCATCCTTAATTAATTTAAAGTTAATTATTTGTAAATAAGTGTGAGCATCCTACTTGCATCAAGTAATTCCTAAGTGTTAACTGTGATTGTTAACTGATTCGATGCTATCTGTTCATGCTTATATTGCTTATACTTTTATGCTATATCCGTTATGTGTATAGTATTGCTTATCCCCATGCCCTTGTAGGTGATGTCATGATATCTCGCTTGTATCGAGATCCGCCCACTTCCTAGTGGAGTTTGGATCTATGAGGATCACCGAGCAGTGTATGAGGGTGAGGTGGAGATGACCTTCTATCACCCTAATCCACTGGTTCGGATCCGTCCTCGTAGATTCAGGATCCCCATCATATATACTATGCATGTACCTCCTTTTTACACTTACCATGGACCACCTCCCGCTCGACCAGCTCGCTCGTACCATAGTTTTCGATTCAGACCTACCCGCTCACACCCGTTTTCTACTAGAGTCGTTCGAGAGGAGACTCCATCATCTGACACGACGAGTCCTATTAGGGTCACGCCTATGCCTGACCCTGTACCTAGTGGTAGGGTACCTACTCCATCGGGTGAGATTGAGGAGGATCCTACCAAGGATGAGAGTGGAGGCGAGCCTGTTGAGCATTCTATCGGGAGTCAGTGGAGGGATGATGATCCATATGTATATGCATATGATAGATGGTGTGGATCAGGGATCCGGTGTTTCTGCTGCTGTGGAGGAGTTCTGTTGATGGTTGATGATGACTGCTACTACTACTACTACTGGGGGACTACTACTAATTGTGCTATGAGATCAGCTTTGGAGTCTTTTATTTTGATCATGCAGATATTGTATATATTATCTTTTGAGAACTCTAGAGTATTGATCTATTTTGGTTATGTGTATATGTTATTATGGACTTGTACTTTTGGAGTTGGGGACTTACACTATCTGGACTATGTACTCACTGACTTTTGATATATGTATATAAATCTATGTTTAAATTACAACTCTGTTTCATAGTCTTATTATTTCCGTTTACTCTGATAACAAATGAAAAGAATTCGGCTACGATGTTTTCAAATGGTATCAACTATGTTGGATGAAATAATGGATGGCATCACTTATGTTTTCAACATATGAACTATAATTTTTTCTATTAGCCCAAAGATGATGCTATCTAAGTTTTGAAATGACATGGGATTAAATGAGTTCTTAATTAAAGTAATCGCTGAATTCAATATTTAAAGTGATACGTATTCTAAACTCCAAGATCCAATATTTTTGTTTGTGCACCCGCTTCTTTTAGGAAATAAAAAGGAAAAATTTAACCCTATATTTTCTAAATTTAAGCAAGTCCATATCTTTTCGAGTAAAAGCTTAATTATTTTTTTTAATTACTCGTATTAAGAGCAAAAGTTAGTCCTCTTCATCAAGCAGTTGAAGTAGATCCTGTAGTAGTTGAAGTAGTTCCAGAAAGGTAGTCATCTTCATCAAGCAGGTATCCACAGGTTATATTTTATGTTTTTGAATGTTAGTATCTTACTTTGTTCAAGTAATAGATACGAATTGAATGTATTGTTTGGAGCTATTGTCATAGCTTTAGTATAGGTTGTGTGAGGGGTGTTTCTTTAGTCCATCATATATGACCATAAGCCCATAGTGCAGGTCTAGTATGATGACTAGTAATCAAAATCATACTAATGCGATGTTGGAGAATCACAACTGTTCTGGAGACTATGCAACAACAGCAACAACAACAATATCAGCAACCACCGCAACCAGTTAATCCATCTCATCAGTGTAATGTTGGGAACGATGAAGCTAAGAGTTTAGCAGATTTTAGAAGCTATAATCCACCTACGTTTGAAGAAGGATTTAAGTCAGAAGAGGCTAACAAGTGGATTCATACTACGGATAAAATTTTCAGGACATTAGACTATACGGATGCTCAAAAGGTAACATATGCCGTTTATATGTTAGAAGGAGAGGCTGAGAATTGGTGGAATCACACAGTTTAGCTTTTGCACTATGAAGGATGAGATGTCAACTGGGGTGTGTTTATGGAGAGTTTCTCATGAAATATTTTCCAAAAGACTTAAGAAGGAAGAAGGAAGTTGAGTTTCTGCAACTGAAGCAAGGGGAGATGAGTGTGGGTGAGTATGCAACTAAGTTTGAGGAACTGATGTAGTACTCTCCATACTATCAAAACAATCCAGATGAGAGAAGCAAATGCATCAAGTTTGAAGGTGGCTTGAGGCCTAAACTGAAATCTATTTTTAGTTATCAAAGGATTCAGAGTTTTCCTGCACTGGTGGATATGTGTAGGATGTACGAAGATGATAAGAAGGAAGAGGAGTTGCAAGCATCGGAGAAGAAGGATAATCAAAGTTATGGACCTCAGAGACGTAAAGGTTTCAACAATAGAGGTAAGGATCCATATGATCACCGAGGAAAAGGCAAGGGAAAGGCTGGAGGAAATAACAAGGGTAATTCTCGCAATGATGATCCATATTGTGATAAGTGCAAGCGTCGCCATTATGGTCGTGTTTGTTGGGAAACAAGTGGTTGTTTTAATTGTGAAAAGTTAGGGCATTTTGCTAAGGATTGCAAGGAACCAGCCAAGGCCAATCCGAAGGGGGCAGCTGATAAGTCTGTGGTTCAAGGCAGAGTTTTCACGCTTAGTGGCATGGAAGCAAATCAATCTTCTGATCTCGTGCAAGGTAACTACTTGATGAATGGTCAGTCTTGCAATGTTTTGTTTGATTCTGGTGCTACACATTCATTTGTCTCTTATGAATGTGTGAATCGTTTGAGTTTGCTTGTATCTGAATTGCCATATGTTCTTAAGGTAGAAATCCCTGCAAATGTTCCTGTAGTTGTTTCTAAGGCATGTCTTAACTGTTGCATAGAAGTGTTAGGACAAGTCTCTAGAGTAGATTTGATCTGCCTACCTTTATCGCAATTGGATGTGATCTTGGGAATGGACCGGTTGAGTCAGAATCGAGTGATCATTGATTGTGATAAAAAGAAAGTTATCTATAGAAACCCAAAACCCTCAGCTATTTGTGTCTGTTCAACACCGAAGCAGAGGAAGATGGTCCAAGGATCGAGGAGATTCTTGTTATCAGGGATTTTCCTGAGGTATTTGCTGACAAAATACCGGGTTTGCCACTAAAGAGGGAGATTGAGTTTGGAATTGATCTAGTTCCGGGAGCTGGTCCCATTTCTATTGCTCCTTATAGAATGGCACCACCAGAAATGGCAGAGATGAAGAAGCAGATAGTGGAGCTATTGCAAAAACAAATGATCAGACCAAGTGTATCACCGTGGGGTGCTCCGGTCTTGTTTGTCAAGAAGAAGGATGGTAGCATGAGGATGTGTATCGACTATAGGTAGTTAAATAAGGTCACAATCAAGAACAAGTATCCTTTACCAAGGATAGATGATCTTATGGATCAAGTTCGAGGAGCTTCAATATTTTCTAAGATTGATCTGAGGTCGGGGTATCACCAGATCAGGATTAGAGAAGAGTAGGATATCTCTAAGATGCATTTCGATCTAGATACGTACATTATGAGTATGTAGTAATGCCGTTCGGATTGACTAATGCACCAGCTATCTTCATGGACTACATGAATCGAATCTTTAGACCATATTTAGATTCATTTGTGGTTGTGTTCATTGATGATATCCTAATCTAGTCCAAGAGTCCGGAAGAGCATGCTGAACACTTAAGAATAGTGTTGAATGTCCTAAAGGAGAAACAGTTGTTTGCCAAACTTGCAAAATGTGAGTTTTGGCTTAAGGAAGTTAAGTTTTTAGGACATGTGATATCGGACAAGGGGATAGCAGGTGACCCGATGAAGGTGAGTTCAGTTCTACAATGGGAACAACCAAAGTCAGTTACAGAAGTTTGGAGTTTCTTAGGACTGGTTGGGTACTACAGAAGGTTCATAGAAGGTTTCTCGAAGATTGCGCTACCATTGACAAAGTTAACTCGGAAGGATCAACCATTCTTATGGGATGAGAAGTGTGAAAGAAGCTTCCGAGAATTAAAGGAAAGATTAACATTGTCTCCTGTGTTAATCTTGCCTGACCCGCAGAAGAGTTTCGAGGTGTATTGTGATGCATCAAAACAAGGACTTGGGAGTGTGTTGATGCAAGAAGGGAAGGTTGTAGCTTATGCCTCGAGACAATTGAAGGTTCATGAAATGGACTACCAACTCATGAACTACAGCTTGCAGCTGTAGTATTTGCTCTAAAGAACTGGAGACATTATCTCTATGGCACTATGTTTCGGGTGTTCAGTGACCATAAGAGTTTAAAGTATCTTTTCGACCAGAAGGAGCTGAATATGAAGCAATGTCGATGGATGAAGTTCTTGAAGGATTATGAATTCGAACTTCATTACCATCCTGGGAAGGCAAATGTTGTGGCAGATGCATTGAGCCGGAAAGCAATGCATATCAGTTCAATGATGGTCAAAGAAGCTGCGTTGATAGAAGAGTTCAGAGATTTGAGTTTAACAATGCAAGTGGAGCCGACCAGCATTAGAATGGGAATGTTTCAAATCGCAAATGAATTTTTGAAAAGAATTCAGGAGTTGCAACAAGAAGATGATGTGCTTAAGGAGAAGAGAAGACTTCTGGAGGAAAGCAAGGAGCCAAAGTTTCAGGTAGGGAAAGATGGAATTCTTCATTTTAGAATGAGAATTTGTGCACCTGATAATTCAGAAGTAAGAAGAATGATTCTAGATAATGCACACAAGAGCAAGATGAGTATGCATCCGGGAACTACCAAAATGAATCAGGATTTGAAGAAGATGTTTTGGTGGCCTGGTCTTAAGAAGGATGTAGCAAAGTATGTGGCATGTTGTTTGGTATGTCAGAAGGCTAAGGTAGAACATCAAAGGCCTGGAGGAGAATTACATTCCTTAAAAATTCCACAATGGAAATGGGATAGTATTTCCATGGATTTTGTATCCGGTTTACCAAAGACAGTTGCTGGTCATGATGCAATCTGGGTGATTGTAGATCGCTTGACAAAGTCGGCGCATTTTATTCCGGTGAATATGCGCTATTCTTTGGAGAAGTTCACTCGGTTGTATATCAAGGAAGTGGTTCGTTTGCATGGTGTGCCGTCAAGTATTGTGTCAGATCGTGATCCAAGGTTTACGTCGAAGTTTTGGCAGAGTCTACATCAAGCTTTAGGTACAAGGTTGAAGCTGAGTTCTGCTTATCATCCCCAGATTGACGGTCAGACGGAGAGGACTATTTAGTCACTAGAGGATATTTTAAGAGCCTGTGTAACACCCCGATTCGGCAACTTGAAACTTAAACTCAAAGTAGTAAAAATTAGGGCCATTTTTTTTAACAAGTGTTATGTGAACGTGAGAACACTTAGACCTTTAAAACATAGTTACAATTTAAAAACTCGTGTTCACACATTACATAAACTCTTTCAAGTTCCAAACCGAGATGTCACAAGACACCGCACTTTGAAACCCGTTTTGAAACATCATTTGCAACATAGCCCATTTACTTGTTTCAAAACAACAATGTTAAATAAAACTTGTGCCGGGGTACAGTATGGTAGAGCTAGGCAACTAAGGACTTACAATGGAGTACATTCCGCCAGGGGAACTCCTAGCTTCTAGTCATGCTTCCTATTACTTGTCGTCTAACTCCGGACTTTGATTGGTGAAGCCCACCACGCTTCCGCTGCGCCATCTACCTGTTGCAATATCAGCGGTTGCCGATACGACAACATGGTAGGAGAGAGTCAGTGTTCCGAAGACTAACGGGTTGACCTTGGGGTCTCAAGGTAGATTCGAAGTAAAAAGAGACAACAGATATAACATAACTATATAACTAAAACAAAATACTAAAGAATGCAATCATCATCAACATAAATGCACCTAGCATATTATACACATAGCATGAATCACAACAATAATATAATCATCATCATCATCATCATTATAAACACAAATACTTTACTCAGGTTCTTATCATCACAATCCCAAAATCTTTCTCATGAGCTTTCACAACTTTTCTCAATCCTTCTTTCATCATAATTCCCACACTTATTACTTATTCCAAGAATTCTTTCATCTTATAAATCTTATTCGATGATTAATGCTTTGATATACTTTTCTTTGAACCTCTTTGTCTTTTAAGTTTTATTGTTTCGGTTAGCATCAATGATGAGGGGGAAACATCATTGAGCTCACACACGTCTACATCTTCTCGATCAACCACCCAACCTAGTCGGAAGCAAACAGGAGTACAAGACCTTTACCACGCGGGCACGACAGCTGTCACACAAACAAATGGTCCCAGACCAGGAGGACTCAGCCTCAAATCAATCAATTCATATCATATAATCAAGGCACGCTCTCAGCGGCAATCACAAATGCCCCGTTCCAGTCCCTCTCACTGTTCTCGATTTGCAATCAAGGGGGCGACAGTACAATTCTAGTTCCGGTGCAGAACGTGCCACGACATTAGACCCAGTCCCCACCACGTTAGTGCGCCACTTGTGGGATTGTTCTGCCTAGAAAGTACTTTAGACTTCTTGATGTTTCACCGTCATCGTCCTCCCCTCATGCAATCTCCTCCTAAGTATCCATAGATACCTATGGTTCCTTCCTCTCCACTACTTCGATACGACACTCATACCTCACCGCGTTTGTAAATGTCTTTTAAAGTCTTTTAAAGTTTCACGTTTTATTTAGCGGCTTAATCCTAACAGTCGGCTTGTCCTTGGTGCATCCCTTCAACGAAGCCCGACCACTAATCGCAATCCGTCCCCCTAAATCTCAATGGCATCTTGCCTCAAATCACTTTCTCATTATCACCATTCTCATAAACTCATTCTCAACACATTTCTCATCAACACCATCAGTATCTTTTCCTCGTCTTTCTCAGATCATCTTTTCGCAAAACATTTTCGAAAACATGATTTCACAAAACTTTTACTTCACAAAATATTTTCAGAAACCTCATTTCATAAGTCCTTTCACAAAACCTTTTCAAAAATAATGTTTCCAAAAAAACTTTCACAAAAATACCATTTTCACAAAAGCTTTTCAAAAATCCCTTTTTAAAACCTTTTTCAAAAACAATCACATTTTTGGATGAGTGTTAATGGAGGAGCAAGCTCAACTCAACACTAAGCTTCTTTCCAAAAACGTGAACGAGGAATCACATCTCCATTCAAACCATATCTCACTTTCACAATCACTTCTCTTTCAAATCTCAACTCTTTTCACTCAAATATCAATTCTCTTTCTTCCATTCTTTATCTCTTTTGCATTCCATTCTCATCACACTTTATCTCTTTCTCAATCATTCTCATACTTTCTCTTCAATCTCATCTCATCACTTATTCCTTTCTCAATTATTTCTCATGTTTCTCATTCGTTTCTCTTTTCAATTTATCTTATTACTTCCACAGTTCCATCATCATCATTTCACTATCCAAACATAATCAAACATTTTCTAAACAGAATAAAGAATGCTCAACGAATAAACATCTAGTATGCAAACAAGTACACATTTAGTATGCAAGGAAGACAGGTAGACCTCTAATCACAACATCCATGTTGCCTAATTCGCAGTACTCTCACAATCCGTCCATTCGGATTGCGAGCAACCGCGTTACGGGACCACAACACTCTCACTCACCTGGATGACGACACATCCAAAAAATTTCCAAGATCTCCAGTAGCTAACCTTGCCATGTTTCCTTCGTGTCCGACACCCGAACTAGACATTTTTTCCCCGTGCGTTAGAGAACGATTTACATAAATTCTTAATTTTATTTTAAAACACTTCGAAACCATTCCTTTCTTAAAGACATATTACCAACATCAAAAAGGGTTTCAAATCCAAATCATTTCTTTTATAAAATGTTTCGAAGAAAACTCCTTAAAACAATTTCTTTTCAAAACAGAATTTATTTCTCATAGTTTAAAACACTTTGATTACAAAATCATTTTCCTTGAACACTGAATGAAACCTTTTAGAAAACAACTCTTTGAAAATCTTTCTTTAAAGCAAACACAGAATTCAAGGAAGTAAGACTTCAAAATCAATCAGATTAATTTATTTAATTTCTAGACTTCACACATCCAAAAATATTGATCAAAGAAGGTTCTTTAAAATTTTCCAATCAAATTAAGTTATTTAAGTCACACTTTTTAAACAAAACATTTTTCACAAACAATAGTCACAAACAGTATTCAATACAATTCAATTAACACAAGAACAATCCCATA
The DNA here is from genome assembly GCA_037953625.1 of Crotalaria pallida. Lineage (NCBI taxonomy): Eukaryota > Viridiplantae > Streptophyta > Magnoliopsida > Fabales > Fabaceae > Crotalaria > Crotalaria pallida. Next base: position 36,890,056 of record CM075653.1, read on the forward strand.
CACATTTCAAAGCATTCCAATCATTCACAAACACATATACAGGAAGTCACATTTTTTTTTATTTAAGATCATTAATTAAATTATAACCTTAATAAATTAATTCAATTATCCTTAAGAAAATAATTTAGACTTAATCCTTTAATTTAACTCAACCGAATCATTCACATAGTCATTAATCTCTAATCACAAATCATCATCATGCAAATTTCTTTTTACATAATTAAATCAAATACAAAAAAAGAGTTAAAAGAAACACATATTATTTTCATCAATCACATAACACTATGCATCTAGAAATATAGCTATCATCATGGTCATTTTATGAAAATAATTTTCCTATTAATTAAACATACAGTGGCCGAATTATACACATACAATTTTTGTAAAGATTTATGCACATGTAAAGACATGAAATCATGAAATCATTTTCCCTATCTTAATGCTAAACCGTGAGCATGCCATAGGAAAAATTATCAATTTTAATTCCTTTTCAAAACTTAAATCAACACAACAAATTAAATCACAAACCTTCACACATAAATACTTCATGCATGCACTCTTTGAAATCTTACATTCAAAAACCTCATCATATATGCAACCTAAATGAGAGACAATTCTGGTTTCCTACTCCTCCTAGTTGGCCGAAAGTCAACATGTATGAAACAAGACTTTTGGTTCACATTTTAAACATACAAAGTCATGCATTCACACTAAGACATGTAGGTTTTCAAAGCAACTTTTCCAAGCATCATACCACATAACTCATTCACATCCACATGCATCAATTTCATTAAAACAAGCTCTTTTTCAAGCATGCATAAAATAATCTCAAGATTATAACTTTTCTTAAACCAAAAATAAGGATTTACTTTTTAATTTTATGCACATGAAATCACTAGATCTAAGCTTAAACATACATGCATCCACTTTTACAAAATAAAAACATGGGTTTCCCTTTTTAATTAAGCATGGCCGAATGGCCTCCTTAAAAATAAAACATGCACAAACTAATCACTTAATCAAATCATGTTTGCACTTTGAAAATCAATTTAAAACTTGTTTCTTTAATTCTTTTCTCTAAAAACCGAAACACATACATAAAACAAAACATAATTTTTCTCTTAAAAATTAACATGCAATCTAAAGATCTAAACATGTTCATGCTTGAAAAATCATTTTAAAACTCACTTTCTTACTCTTCCTTTTGAAACCGTGGCACACATAAAAGAAAGCATGATCTTTCATTTAAATTTTACATGCAAATTAAAGATCTAAATATTTTTCATGCATCAAACAAAAATAATCACATGCACGCATTTTAGATCAAATAAGATCATCACAAAATTAATCATGCAAGACAAGAAACTTTGAACTTTTCACAAATCAAGTTTGGATTATATTTTCATTCAACAAATAACCATAGAAATACACATAGATCAAGATCTAGTAAGAGGATTCAACATGCAAGGCTAAAAATTTCACTTTAAAAATAAATAAGCTTAGATCATGAAATTATTCTTCAAATAAACACGGAAGTACACATAGATCATAGTTTTAGCACAAAAGTTTAACATGCAAGCCAAGAAATTTCACTTTATAAATAAACAAGTTTATATCATGGATTCATTTATCAAATCATCACATAAACACAATTAGTCCACGGTTTAGAGAAGGAAAATAGACATGCAAGAGAGTTTATTTTAGCTTTCACAAAAACCTTAGTTTTCTTTAGATCTTTAAAGGTTTAGTTTAGAAAAAACATTAGATCTAAAAAGAACACTATGAACCGAAAACATCAAGCACAAGTTTAACATATTACAAATTACTTAGAGTCCTTAGAGACCATAATTAAAGAAGATCAACACATATAAGATCATCTTTTAAGTCATAAAAAGAAACATGCAAGAAGAAAAAGAATATAGATCTATAAAACCAAAAGAAAAATCTAAACTATTACAATCCTTCATCTTGATCTTTGGTTCCTACCATAACAAGGTTGGTTCTTCTAGCTCTCATCACTCTTGATCTACAAAGGAAAGGATTGGTTGAACTTGAAATCCCTTTCTTTCTCCTTCCTAAGGCCCACGGCCATCTCCCTCTTTCTTTCTCTATTTTTCTTTCCATTTTCTCTCTTAGAGTTTGGATGAGTCTCTTAGATGTTGTGTTTAGTGTTGGTACGGTGGAGGTGAAGAAATGAGAATAGGTGAAGTAGAAATAAACTAAGGCCACACCCATATATAGGCACATCACGAATTCCCTTATTGCCCTTAGGTTTTGGTTTAGTTTCACACTATGGGAGGGGCGGTTTTGGGTTTACAATTAATTGCATGGGTGGATTTTATCATTTGCAAAGGGGACAAGGTGGGATGGGCTAGAGCTTAGGGTCATTCTAGGGCTAAGACTTAGTTAGCACATGGTTAGGGTTTGGTTACATTCTAACTTAGTTTTGGTTTTTGGTTTGGTTCCTTTAGTTCCTAATTTTCTTAGCCCATAAGCTTCTTGATACATGCATACCCACACACGTACAACACACATACATACACATATAGGCACATTCATGCAACCGTATCATACACACACACACATACACACAATTTACATTTTATTTTCTTAATCATATTTATCTAAATTCATCAATTCACACTTCAAGGCAATTAATTCTAACAAATTACATTCACACCCTTAGTTTCATGCATCATACAGCACACATATATTAAATCAAACATACATCACATAAAAACACAAGCCAAATCAATAAATTTGTTTTCTTTAAAATACAAATTCCAAAATTCGTATTTCTTATCTCTGAAAATAAATTTTTGTAAAACCACCCATAAAAATCTGAAAATCACATTTTCAAAATCTAAGTTTCAAGACGATCGTTTTGATATAAAGTTCACGAAAATCCGAGTTACGGTTAAAAAGTTATGAATTTTTAAAGTTAACAGATCCAAAACTTTATTTCAAATAAAAATCACTTTTTAGAAAAATCACAACTCAACACAACCATTCACTTCTCTTTTATAGAAACAATTTGTTTAATAAAATTCCTTGAAAATCATTATTTCAATTCTTTCTCACATAAAATACTTTTCTAAAAATATATTCTCAGAGTTTCTTTTAACGAAAATCGTTTACGCACGTATGGGAAAAATGCGGGGTGTTACAGCCTGTGTTTTGGAAGACCAAGGAAGTTGGGAACAAATGTTGCCACTCGTGGAGTTTACTTACAACAATAGTTATCATACGAGCATCGGAATGACACCATTTGAAGCTTTATATGGAAGGAAATGTCAGACCCTGCTATGCTGGTTTCAAGTGGGGGAGAGTTTTCTTATTGGTCCGGAGGTTGTACAAGAGACAACTGAGAAGATCAAGATGATACAGAAAAAGATGAGAACTACTCAAAGTCGACAGAAGAGTTATGCTAATCAGAGGCGAAAACCTTTAGAGTTTACCGAGGGTGACCATGTTTTTATTAGAATAGTACCAACCAAAGGTGTTATTCGAGCTTTGAAAACCCAGAAACTATCACCTAAGTTCATAGGTCCCTATCAAATCCTTAGAAGAATTGGCTCAGTATCTTATCAGATAGCTTTACCGTCATCTTTAGCCAATCTTCACAATGTATTTCATGTGTCTCAGTTGAAAAAATATGTCCATGACCCCACCATTGTTCTTAAAATTCAACCTGATGACCTAAAAGTACGTGAAAACCTAACCTTTGAAGCTATGCCTATTTGGATTGAAGATCGAAGAGTCAAGCAGCTCAGAGGAAAGGATATTCCTTTGGTCAAGGTTATCTGGAAGTGTGGGAATGTAATCGAGGCAACATGGGAGCTTGAAGTCAAGATGCGTCAGGATTTTCCTGAGTTGTTTGTGTAAGTTGAATTTTGGGGACGAAATTCCTTGTAAGTGGGGGAGTAGTGTAACACCCCAAATTTTTAATCCCTGATTAATGAAAGTTTAATTATAAAGTTTATTTATAATTAATTACTTTTATTTTAATCCTTGATTAAAAATTGTTTATTATGCATGTGTTTGATAAAAGAAAATATGTAGAAATGACTAGATAATTGTTTTTATGGGAAAATAAGGTTTTTGCATATTAGTCCTTATTTTAGGACCTAGAAGTAATATTAGAAAGGTTTTGGAGGGAAAAGGAAATAAAATATTTATTTTTCAAAAATTAACCAAAAGACTCGAGTCTTTCTGAAAAGACTCGAGTGTTCTTGACAACACAACACTCGTTAGTGCGTTTGATGAGTCAATAACTTGAATAATCCTCGAGTTGACACGAAGCCCACTCAGTAACACGATTCCGGTGTCGTGTTGTCGTGCATGATCAACAAATCCAAGGATATAAGCTTGCTTGTTGCTGAGAATCGATCATTTTGGAAAAATTCGTGAAGAGTGCATGTATTAGGGTTCCTGATTTCGTTCTCATCGTTCTTACTTGATTCTAAGAGTTAGCTTGAGTGTTATACACCATTGTAAAGCTCACATCTCGAGCTTTACAAAGATACCAAATTTGTGAGCTAAGAGTATTTGTGTGAGAAGAATCGAAGCTTGGAAGTTAGGGGGTAGAACCTGCAGAAACCAGAAATAGAGTCTTTGAGCTCACTTTCATAATCAATTGTGGTAAGCTCTTGTAACCTTTTGACTCCAAACTTATTTTGTTCTCTAGTCCTTGTTGCAAAGTACAAACCCTAATCTTTTTCCCCAATTTTCATGCATGTATACTCACTCAAACAATCTGGTTTTTGGACCCTGCTCACACTGTTCTGTACTTTGGTGGTTGAAGTGGTTCTTGGTGCTGTCGTGCTTTTCTTTGCGAATTTTCTGTTGATTCAAGTTTGAGAGGTAAGGGGAAAGCTATTTATACACTAGATAAAGTTTAAAGTATGTGAATTTGATTAGAGAGTCATCAAGAGACTCTAAGGGCTTTGCTTAATATAGGATTTTGGTTTGGAGACCAATACTTAAGGTGTTGATGTTGAGAACAACTTGTATTTGATGTATGCAAGTTGTAAGAACACTGTTTTTGTGAATTAATTGCATGCATATTGATTTGGAATGTCAAATGTTGAGTTATGTGATTTTATGCATAATGAAAGAGATTGAATCAATCTCTGTGAATTGATGTTATTATTTAGTTGAAACATGTTTATTATGCATAAATATGACTCTGTTGATCATTGGTTTTAGTTAAATTTGGTTAGAATTAAAAATGGTATGTTGAAACCCAATTTTCTGTGTTTTACTGTCAGCAAGACTCGAGTGTTTGACTCAAGACTCGAGTATTTTTCTGATGCACCAGTGCATCAGATAGCACCAATACTCGAGTACTTGAATCAAAACTCGAGTATTGTCTGATGCAGTGTTTGAGACATTTTAATGAACCACTCGAGTGTTGATGAACCACTCTAGTATTCTGGGATGATGAACAACTCGAGTCCTTTTGTGAACTACTCAAGTATTCTGGCAGACTAAAGCACAGGTTTCAGAAGCTGATGAACAACTCGAGTCTTTTGGATAAGACTCGAGTCTTTTTTACCAGAATACTAAAAAATGCCATTTTTAGTTTGACTAAGTTTTTTTAAACCTAATGACATTTACAGTAAATGAAATCATGTTTCAAGGATGAAAGATGTAATCAATTACATTGAGATATTCATTGATGAATTTATTACATGTCGCACATAATGAGATTAATGGATAATCTTTAATTGAACATTTATGAGCATTCATACATGGTGATAAGGCGATAAGAATCGTTTGTCATGTTTTGGTAACATGCGGAGGACTTCTGTTAATGCCAAATAACGGCTCGTGTGATGACACATTATGGTTGACGATGTGGCCAGCGTGAGTGATGCGCTGATGATATGATTATTCCGTATTGGATGACGGGACGCTTGCTCAGGGAGCGCGTTATGTATCATTTCCAAGCTTCTCGTGTACATTCAGGATGGGATGTACGAATGTTGTACAACTAGGAGTACAACGTATGTTTGAGTACATATGCGAAGTTAAAGGATGGACGTCAGTGAGTGACATAGACTGACGGAGTTAAGATTTGAGAGTTAGACTCATACATCATGCCACTCATCCTTAATTAATTTAAAGTTAATTATTTGTAAATAAGTGTGAGCATCCTACTTGCATCAAGTAATTGCTAAGTGTTAACTGTGATTGTTAACTGATTCGATGCTATCTGTTAATGCTTATATTGCTTATACTTTTATGCTATATCCGTTATGTGTATAGTATTGCTTATCCCCATGCCCTTGTAGGTGATGTCATGATATCTCGCTTGTATCGAGATCCGCCCACTTCCTAGTGGAGTTTGGATCTATGAGGATCACTGGGAAGTGTATGAGGGTGAGGTGGAGATGACCTTCTATCACCCTAATCCACTGGTTCGGATCCATCATCGTAGATTCAGGATCCCCATCATATATACTATGCATGTACCCCCTTTTTACAGTTACCATGGACCACCTCCCGCTCGACCAGCTCGCTTGTACCATAGTTTTCGATTTAGACCTACCCGCTCACACCCCTTTTCTACTAGAGTCGTTCGAGAGGAGACTCCACCATCTGACCCGACGAGTCCTATTAGGGTCACACCTACGCCTGACCCTGTACCCAGTGGTAGGGTACCTACTCCATCGGGTGAGATTGAGGAGGATCCTATCGAGGATGAGAGCAGAAGCGAGCCTGTTGAGCATTCTACCGGGAGTCAGTGGAGGGATGATGATCCATAGGTATATGCATAGGATAGATGGTGTGGATCAGGGATCTGGTGTTTCTGCTGCTGTGGAGGAGTTCTGTTGATGGTTGATGATGACTACTACTACTACTTGTGATATGAGATCAGCTCTGGAGTCTTTTATTTTGATTATGAGATATTGTATATATTATCTTTTGATAACTCTAGAGTATTGATCTATTTTGGTTATGTGTATATGTTACTATGGACTTGTACTGTTGGACTTGGGGACTTACACTATCTGGACTATGTATTCACTGACTTTTGATATATGTATATAAATCTATGTTTAAATTACAACTTTGTTTCATAGTCCTATTATTTCCGCTTACTCTGATAACAAATTAAATGAATATAGCTACGGTGTTTGCAAATGGTATCAACTACGTTATATGAAATAATGGATGGCATCACTTATGTTTTCAACATATGAACTATAATTTATTCTATTAGCCCAAAGAGGATGCTACCTAAGTTTTGAAATGACATGGGATTAAATGAGTTCTTAATTAAAGTAATCGCTGAATTCAATATTTAAAGTGATACGTATTCTAAACTCCAAGATCCAATAATTTGGTTTGTGCACCCGCTTCTTTTAGAAAATAAAAAGGAAAAATTTAACCCTATATTTTCTACATTTAAGCAAGTCCATATCTTTTCGAGTAAAAGCTTAATTATTTTTTTTAATTACTCGTATTAAGTTTGAGGGTGTCACAACAAGCACTCATAGAACAAATGTATGCAAGTAATCATGCTGTGCATGTAACATTTATTTACAGATCATAAAACATCATTTCTTATGCTATCAAAAGATCCACATAGCAGATAATAACAACATAGTAAATATCTTTAACAAGGGAAACATTTCATCAACCTATAACACAGATCATTTCATACCTCAATAAACTTTGATATCACATCATGCTCATTCTTTGATTACTCATCTCATAAGCTTCTTGATTATCGTTTATTACAACAGATTCCAAAATCATATCTTATTAAGCATATTCCTTCCTTATCATTAAGTCTTATTATTTCGGGTCCTTCAATGATGTGGGGAAAGCATCATTGAAAATAGCACACACGTTTACATCTCCTCGAATCCACCCAAACCTAGTCGGAAGCAAACAGGAGTACAGGACCTTTACCACGCAGGCATTGACAGCTGTCTGCTACCTCGTAGCAAAATAAATGGAATGCTGGCTCATTGCATAAACATAGTGCCTCGTTCCAGTCCCTCTCGCTGTTCTCGAATTGCCATAGGGAGCGACAATGTAACACCCCAAAATTTTAATCCCCGATTAATGAAATGTTAATTATAAATTAATTACAATTAATTATTTCCATATTAATCCTTGATTAAAATATGTGTGCATATAGTTGGTATATGTGTGTGAATTGATTTAATAAATAAAATTATGCATGATTTAAGTATTTTGCATGTTAGTCCCTGGGTTGGGACCTAGAGGTAATTATAGGAAAGATTTTGGAGGGAAAGTAAATAAAATAATTATTTTTCAAAAATTGGGAAAAATACTCGAGTATTTTCTGAAAAAACTCGAGTATTCTGGGTCAAATTACACGAGTTAGTGCATTTGGTGAGTCAGCACCAACGATTCCGTGTTGGTGACACGAAATCATCTTCATTCCACGTCCAGGGAGGTCGTGTCGACCTGCATGAGTCTCCTCAATTCCTATTTAAGCTCATCAACGATCCTTGGCTGAGAATTTTTGGATCAAACTTGCTTTGTTGATGAAGTTAGGGTTCTTAGTTTGTTCTCTTCGATTCTCTTCCAATTCTGAGTGTTAAGGCTTGAGTGATACACGAATACAAAGCTCACATCACGAGCTTTGTATAGACATAAAGTTTGTGAGCTGAGAGTGAGTGTGCTGTTAGAATCAAAGCTGAGAAGTTGAGGTTTGGGTGCTGTCATCAATTCTGGGAGCTCACTTTGATCATTGATTGTGGTAAGCTCACGAGTCTCTGAGTCTCAAATTCAGTTTCTTTAGTTAGATTATGTTGCATAGAGTCTAGAAAACCTAATTTCCCTAATTCTATTCTCTGTTTCATGGGTGAACCAATTCCACTTTGGTGTTGCACTCAAAACTGCTCTGCATGTTGGGTTAAAGTGCTTTTGGTGCTGTGGAGCTTTTCTTTGGGGAATTTCTTGTTTGATTCACGTCTGAGAGGTAAGGGGAAGTAATTATATTCACTAGATAGAGTTAAATTTCATTAATTGTGTTAAAGAGCCACCAAGAGGCTCTAAGGGCTTAGTTTGAATAGGAACTTTGGTTTGGAGACCAATCCATGCTCTATGATTGTGATGAGCAAGTTTTATATCATGCATGCAAGCTTAAATGACCACTGTTTTATGAGTATTATGCTTATTTTGCAATTTGAGGTGTTGAGTTGCTAAATTGTGTAAATTATGCATAAATGGTTGATTCTCTGTCAAATTGGTTATTTGATATGAAATGAGTATTGCAACATGTTCAATATATGGTATGTGAACTGTTTTGATCATTGGTTTGCGTTAAAAATGTTTAGAAATTGAAATGGTATGTAAAAACCAAGTTTCAGTCTGGTATGTCTGCAGATACTCGAGTATTTGGCTTAACACTCGAGTATTTCGTGGTGCACCAGAGTGAAAATTGGCGCACCAACTTGAGAATCAGATTGGACACTCGAGTAATATATGAACTACTCGAGTATTCTGGGTAATGGAATACTCGAGTATCTCATGAATTACTCGAGTATATTTATGAAGACCTGAAAACCTAAATCTCTGAAAAGACATGAACGACTCGAGTATAATTATGAACCACTCGAGTAGAATCTGGAAAATGATAAACTACTCGAGTATTTTGGAAAACACTCGAGTATTTTTAGTCAGATACTTAAAAATACCATTTTTAATTCTAAAACATTTTGTAACTCTTAGAAGACAATAAACCAAGTGATCCTGGACTTAAAGGAAATTGATTGATGTTATGATGTTTTCATTTGAATAATGATACGTTGCTTAAGAGGCACGTAATGTATTAATAGAAGGATAAAACATCAATCAATCCCTTCCAAGTAAAGTTAACACATTCATATTGGAGTTTGGATGGTAGGACGTATATCATGTTTTTGGTAAACATGTGGAGGGCCTCTAGGAGTGCCAATACGCTTGCTTGATGACACGTCGTTGACGTGGTCGGCTGAGTGGATGCCGATATGGTTATACCGTTTGGATGACGGGATATGCTCGGGTGGCATGGATACCAAGCTTGTCGTGTACATTCTAGGTGAATGTACGAATTGTTGTATACCTAGGAATACAACGCACTGTTGAGTGCTGGGTTGTCAGGGATGGACGCCATAGAGTGACATAGTATGATGGAGATAGGCTTGAGAGCTAAAGTCATGCATCATGCCACTCATCTAAATTAATTGTGATAAATGAAATAAGTGTGAGCATCCTATGTGCATTCATTAACTGCTAAGTGTTATATGTGATTGTTGTTAATTGATGCATATTTACATATTCATATTGCACAATCTATTCTCTATTGGTTATGTGTATAGAATTGCTTACCCCTATGCCCTTGTAGGTGATGTCTCGTTACATTGCTTGCATCGAGATCCGGCCACTTCCTAGTGGCACATGGATCTATGAGGACCATCGCGCGGTGTTCGAGGGAGAGGTAGAGGTTACCTTCTACCACCCGAACCCGTTGATCCGATTTCGTCCTCGTAGATTTAGGATTCCCATCATATACACTATGCATGTACCCCCGTTTTACACTTACCATGGACCACCTCCCACGCGACCAGCTCGCTCTTACCATAGTTTTCGTTTTCGACCTACCCGCACTCACCCTTTTACTTCGAGAGTCGTCCGCGAGGAGATTCCCCCTTCTGATCCGAGGAGCCCAGTCAGGGTTTCACCATCACCTGACCCGGTACCCAGTGGTAGGGTACACTCTCCCTCGGATGAGATCGAGGAGGATCCGGTGGAGGACGAGAGTGGGAGCGAGCCTGTCGTGCATTCTACTGGGAGTGATTGGAGGGACGATGATCCCTAGGTATATGCATAGGGTATGTGATGAGGATCGGTGGATCCGATGTGCGGATGCTGTGGAGGAGACTTGCTGCTGCTGCTGTGTTGATGATGATGCTACTACCTTACTACTTATGTTTCTTGGAGACTGCTGCTATCACTACTACTACATCTGATGATGCCAGATCTACGTGACCACCCTTGGAGTTTATGTTTTGGTTATGTACATATATTGTAGATATACTTTTGGAGTACTCTAGGGGTTTAGATACACTATTATGTAGATCTGTTTATGGGCTTGTATATGTTGGATCTTGGAGACTTTGATCATGGGACTATGTACTCACTACTCTTCATATATATATATATATATATATATATATATATATATATATATTGAAAACTTATGTTTATCTTACCATTAAATCGTATAGTCCGATAAATTCCGCTTTACTCTGATTTAATCTACTTAAGAGCTCGGCTATAAATATTATTTGATGGTATCAGTTTTATCGAACAAAGCATGGGTAACTTTGATTACTTGTATGATACAAAGATGTTTCCAAAGAGCGAATGTTACCCTATTTGTGAAAAGGTTTTAGAGATCGCCGAACTCGATACAAATGTTTTGAAATGGTTTAAAGTTTATTCTCCAAGAATTCCAAATGACGGTTTGTGCACCCGCTATATAAGAAAATTTTATTTTCCACATTTTCTTAACACTCACAAGTCCATATATTATCCAATATAAAAGCTTAATTACTATATTATATTTGGGTAATCTGGAAGGGTGTCACATTGAGTGGTATCAGAGAAAAAGTCAGATCCTGTGGTAGTGGAAGTAGTTCAGAAAGGTAGCCATCAACATCAAGCAGGTATCTCCAGGGCATGCACATCATTTTGAATGTTATTATTTTGCTTGTTGAGCTTTAGATACCCTTGATTTGGTTTGTATCTTGTCTCATTTGAGTACAAGACACAATTGATTGTAGATTTAAGCGTTAAAAATATAGCTCTAGTATAGGTGGTGTTGTGAAAGTTTCTTTAGTTCAGCATATGTGACCATAAGCCCATAGCGCAGGTCTAATATGGCAACTAGAAACCAAAATCACACCAACGCGATGTTAGAAAGGATCACCACGGTACTGGAAGCCACGCAGCGACAATCTCAACAACCATCTCAACCGGTCAACCCGTCTCATCAGTGTAATGTGGGTAACGCTGAGGCAAAGACTTTGGCTGATTTTAGAAGCTGTAATCCGCCAAAGTTTGAAGGAGGATTTAAACCGGAAGAGGCCAACAAGTGGATTCACACCATGGACAAGATTTTGAGAACGTTGGAGTGTTCTGATGCTCAAAAGGTGGCGTATGCAACCTACATGTTAGAGGAGGAAGCTGAGAACTGGTGGAATCATACGATGCAGCTTCTGCAATATGAAGGAAGAGAGGTAAGTTGGGGAGTATTCATGGAGAAGTTTCTCCAAAAGTATTTCCCTAAGGACTTGAGAAGGAAGAAGGAGGTGGAGTTCTTGCAGCTGAAGCAAGGAAACATGAGTGTGGGTGAGTACGCAGCTAAGTTTGAGGAGCTGATGAAGTACTCTCCATACTATCAAAATAATCCAGATGAGAGAAGTAAATGCATTAAGTTTGAAGGAGGCCTGAGGCCAAAGTTGAAGTCGATCTTCAGTTACCAGCGGATTCAAAGCTTTCTTGCACTGGTGGACATGTGTAGGATGTATGAAGATGATACAAAGGCTGAGGAGATGCAAGTCCCAGAGAAGAAGGACAATCAAGGCTATGGACCTCCGAGGCGTAAAGGTTTCAACAACCGAGGCAAAGGCCCGTATGATCGCCGAGGGAAAGGTAAAGGAAAAGCTTGTGGGTCTGATGGAAGGAATTATCGGAGCGAGGCTCCATTCTGTGACAAGTGCAAGCGCAATCACTATGGCCGTGTTTGTTGGGGGACAAGTGGTTGCTTTAACTGTGGAAAGCCGGGACATTTTGCAAGGGACTGCAAGGAACCGGCCAAAGCCAATTCAAGAGGGGCTGCTGATAGGCCTATGGCTCAAGGAAGAGTTTTCACCCTTAGTGGTGTGGAAGCAAGTCGGCCTTCTGATCTGGTGCAAGGTAAATACTTGCTTAATGGTCAGTCTTGTTATGTTTTGTTTGACTCTGGTGCAACGCATTCATTTGTTTCATATGAATGTGTAGACCGTATAGGCTTAATTATGTCTGAAATGCCTTATGCTCTCAAAGTAGAAACCCCTACCAATGCTCCTGTTGTAGTTTCTAGAGCATGTCTTAACTGCTGTATAGAAGTGTTAGGACGAACCTCTAAAGTAGATTTGATCTGCTTACCCTTAGTACAACTAGATGTGATCTTGGGGATGGACAGGTTAAGTCAAAACCAAGTAACCATTGATTGTGATAGAAAAGTAGTGACCTATGGAAGCCCAAAACCCTCCGGCTACGTGTGCCTGTTCAACTTTGAGGTGGAGGAAAATGGTCCAAGGATGGAAGAGATCCCTATTGTCAGAGACTTTCCGGAAGTTTTTGCTGATGAGATCCCTGGTCTGCCACCAAGAAGAGAAATTGAATTCGGTATCGACTTAGTTCCGGGAGCTGGTCCCATTTCTATTGCTCCCTATAGAATGGCACCACCGGAAATGGCGGAAATGAAGAAGCAGATTGAGGAACTGTTACAGAAGCAGATGATTCGACCAAGCGTGTCACCTTGGGGTGCTCCGGTTTTGTTTGTCAAGAAAAAGGATGGCAGCATGAGGATGTGCATCGACTACAGACAGTTGAATAAGGTCACGATCAAGAACAAGTATCCATTGACGAGGATAGATGACCTTATGGATCAAGTTCGTGGAGCTTCAGTATTTTCTAAGATCGATTTGAGGTCAGGATACCATCAGATCAGGATAAGAGAAGAGGATATCTCTAAGACTGCATTTCGATCTCGATACGGACATTATGAGTATGTCGTGATGCCGTTCGGATTGACTAATGCACCAGCCATTTTCATGGACTACATGAATCGAATCTTTAGACCTTATTTAGATTCGTTCGTGGTTGTGTTCATTGATGATATTCTCATTTACTCTAAGAGCCCGGAGGAGCATGCCGAACACTTGAGGATAGTGTTGAGCATCCTAAAGGAGAAGCAATTGTACGCCAAACTTACAAAGTGTGAGTTCTGGCTGAAAGAGGTCAAGTTCTTAGGGCATGTGATTTCGGACAAGGGAATAGTCGTTGATCCGACGAAAGTGAGTTCGGTTTTTCAATGGGAGCAACCAAAGTCAGTCACGGAGGTGAGAAGCTTTCTTGGTTTGGCTGGGTACTATAGAAGGTTTATAGAAGGTTTCTCGAAGATCGCACTGCCTTTGACGAAGTTGACTCGAAAAGATCAACTATTCCTATGGGATGAGAAGTGTGAAAGGAGTTTTCGAGAATTGAAGGAAAGGTTGACATCGTCTCCTGTATTGGTTCTGCCCGATACACAGAAGAATTTTGATGTGTACTGTGACGCGTCGAAACAAGGTCTTGGGTGTGTTTTGATGCAAGAAGGGTAAGTCGTCGCCTATGCCTCGAGACAGCTAAAAGTTCATGAAATGAACTATCCAACCCATGATCTGGAGATGGCTGCTGTGGTGTTTGCATTAAAGATCTGGAGGCACTATCTCTATGGCACTACGTTCCGGGTGTTCAGTGACCATAAGAGTTTGAAGTATCTCTTCGATCAGAAAGAGTTGAATATGAGGCAGCGCCGATGGATGGAGTTTTTGAAGGATTATGAGTTTGAACTCCATTATCATCCTAGGAAGGCCAATGTTGTGGCAGATGCATTGAGTAGAAAGGCAATGCACATCAGTGCAATGATGGTCAGAGAAGCTGCACTGATGGAGGAATTCCTGGATTTGAGTCTGACAATGCAAGTGGAGCCGACAAGTATCAAGATGGGGATGCTGCAGATTGCTAATGAGTTTCTACAAAGGATTCGGGAATTGCAACACAAGGATGAGAAGCTCATAGAAAAGAGGAAATTGATGGAAGGAGGCAAGGAATTGGAATTTCAAGAAGGGAAGGATGGAATCCTTCGCTTTAAAACAAGGATTTGTGTGTCTGATGATTTAGAAGTAAGAAGGATGATTCTGGATGAAGCGCATAAGAGTAAGATGAGTATGCATCCGGGAGCTACCAAAATGTACCAGGACTTAAAGAAGCTATTTTGGTGGTCTGGTTTGAAGAAAGACGTAGCTGAGTATGTGGCCTGTTGTTTGGTGTGTCAAAAGGCCAAGGTGGAACATCAAAGGCAAGGAGGGGAGTTACTTCCTTTGGAGATTCCGTTGTGGAAATGGGATAGCATCTCGATGGATTTCGTGTCGGGATTGCCAAGGACATCTACTGGTCATGATGCAATCTGGGTGATCTTGGATCGTTTGACCAAGTCGGCGCATTTCATTCCCGTGAATATGCGCTATTCGTTGGAAAAGCTCACTCAGTTGTACATCAAAGAAGTTGTTCGTCTGTACGGTGTACCATCAAGCATTGTGTCAGATCGCGACCCGAGATTTACATCGAAGTTTTGGGAAGATCTGCACAAAGCCTTGGGTTCAAGATTGAAACTGAGTTCTGCATACCATCCTTAGACTGATGGCCAAACGGAGAGGACTATTCAGTCATTAGAGGACATTCTACGAGCCTGTGCTTTGGAAGAACAAGGGAATTGGGAGCAGATGTTGCCACTCGTGGAGTTCACTTACAACAACAGTTACCACACGAGTATTGGAATGGCACCATTTGAAGCTTTGTATGGGAGAAAGTGTCAGACGCCGTTATGCTGGTTTCAAGTGGGGGAGAATTCTCTGGTTGGACCAGATTTTGTGCAAGAGACCACAGAACAGATCAAGATGATACAAGAGAAGATGAGGGCAGCTCAAAGTAGGCAGAAAAGCTATGCTGATAGGAGAAGAAAACCTTTAGAATTGCCGAAGGAGACCATGTATTCATTGGAATAGTACCAACCAAAGGTGTTAGTAGGGCCTTGAAAACTCAGAAACTATCACCTAAATTCATTGGTCCCTATCAAATCCTCAAAAGAGTCGGCCCAGTAGCTTATCAGTTAGCTCTGCCCCCGTCATTAGCTAACCTTCATAATGTATTCCATGTGTCTCAACTAAAAAGATATGTCCATGACCCCACCATTGTCCTTAGAATCCAACCTGATGACTTAGAAATTCATGAGAACTTAACTTTCAAAGTTGTGGCAGTTCGTATTGAAGATCGAAGAATTAAGCAGCTTAGAGGGAAAGACATTCGCCTGGTCAAAGTCGTCTGGGTGTGTGGCGATGTAATGGAAGCATCGTGGGATCTAGAGGATAAGATGCGTCAGGATTATCCTGATTTGTTTGTATGAGTTGAATTTCGGGGACGAAATTCCTTGTAAGTGGGGGAGTAGTGTAACACCCCAAAATTTTAATCCCCGATTAATGAAATGTTAATTATAAATTAATTATAATTAATTATTTCCATATTAATCCTTGATTAAAATATGTGTGCATATAGTTGGTATATGTGTGTGAATTGATTTAATAAATAAAATTATGCATGATTTAAGTATTTTGCATATTAGTCCCTGGGTTGGGACCTAGAGGTAATTATAGGAAAGATTTTGGAGGGAAAGTAAATAAAATAATTATTTTTCAAAAATTGGGAAAAATACTCGAGTATTTTCTGAAAAACTCGAGTATTCTGGATCAAATTGCACGAGTTAGTGCGTTTGGTGAGTCAGCACCAACGATTCCGTGTTGGTGACACGAAATCATCTTCATTCCACGTCCAGGGAGGTCGTGTCGACCTGCATGAGTCTCCTCAATTCCTATTTAAGCTCATCAACGATCCTTGGCTGAGAATTTTTGGATCAAACTTGCTTTGTTGATGAAGTTAGGGTTCTGAGTTTGTTCTCTTCGATTCTCTTCCAATTCTGAGTGTTAAGGCTTGAGTGATACACGAATACAAAGCTCACATCACGAGCTTTGTATAGACATAAAGTTTGTGAGCTGAGAGTGAGTGTGCTGTTAGAATCAAAGCTGAGAAGTTGAGGTTTGGGTGCTGTCATCAATTCTGGGAGCTCACTTTGATCATTGATTGTGGTAAGCTCATGAGTCTCTGAGTCTCAAATTCAGTTTCTTTAGTTAGATTATGTTGCATAGAGTCTAGAAAACCTAATTTCCCTAATTCTATTCTCTGTTTCATGGGTGAACCAATTCCACTTTGGTGTTGCACTCAAAACTACTCTGCATGTTGGGTTAAAGTGCTTTTGGTGCTGTGGAGCTTTTCTTTGGGGAATTTCTTGTTTGATTCACGTCTGAGAGGTAAGGGGAAGTAATTATATTCACTAGATAGGGTTAAATTTCATTAATTGTGTTAGAGAGCCACCAAGAGGCTCTAAGGGCTTAGTTTGAATAGGAACTTTGGTTTGGAGACCAATCCATGCTCTATGATTGTGATGAGCAAGTTTTATATCATGCATGAAAGCTTAAATGACCACTGTTTTATGAGTATTATGCTTATTTTGCAATTTGAGGTGTTGAGTTGCTAAATTGTGTAAATTATGCATAAATGGTTGATTCTCTGTCAAATTGGTTATTTGATATGAAATGAGTATTGCAACATGTTCAATATATGGTATGTGAACTGTTTTGATCATTGGTTTGGGTTAAAAATGTTTAGAAATTGAAATGGTATGTAAAAACCAAGTTTCAGTCTGGTCTGTCTGCAGATACTCGAGTATTTGGCTTAACACTCGAGTATTTCGTGGTGCACCAGAGTGAAAATTGGCGCACCAACTTGAGAATCAAATTGGACACTCGAGTAATATATGAACTACTCGAGTATTCTGGGTAATGGAATACTCGAGTATCTCATGAATTACTCGAGTATATTTATGAAGACCTGAAAACCTAAATCTCTGAAAAGACATGAACGACTCGAGTATAATTATGAACCACTCGAGTAGAATCTGGAAAATGATAAACTACTCGAGTATTTTTAGTCAGATACTTAAAAATACCATTTTTAATTCTAAAACATTTTGTAACTCTTAGAAGACAATAAACCAAGTGATCCTGGACTTAAAGGAAATTGATTGATGTTATGATGTTTTCATTTGAATAATGATACGTTGCTTGAGAGGCACGTAATGTATTAATAGAAGGATAAAACAACAATCAATCCCTTCCAAGTAAAGTTAACACATTCATATTGGAGTTTGGATGGTAGGACGTATATCATGTTTTTGGTAAACATGTGGAGGGCCTCTGGGAGTGCCAATACGCTTGCTTGATGACACGTCGTTGACGTGGTCGGCTGAGTGGATGCCGATATGGTTATACCGTTTGGATGACGGTCCGTTTGGATGACGGAATATGCTCGGGTGGCATGGATACCAAGCTTGTCGTGTACATTCTAGGTGAATGTACGAATTGTTGAATACCTCGGAATACAACGCACTGTTGAGTGCTGGGTTGTCAGGGATGGACGTCAGAGAGTGACATAGTATGATGGAGATAGGCTTGAGAGCTAAAGTCATGCATCATGCCACTCATCTAAATTAATTGTGATAAATGAAATAAGTGTGAGCATCCTATGTGCATTCATTAACTGCTAAGTGTTATATGTGATTGTTGTTAATTGATGCATATTTACATATTCATATTGCACAATCTATTCTATATTGGTTATGTGTATAGAATTGCTTACCCCTATGCCCTTGTAGGTGATGTCTCGTTACATTGCTTGCATCGAGATCCGGCCACTTCCTAGTGGCACATGGATCTATGAGGACAATCGCGCGGTGTTCGAGGGAGAGGTAGAGGTTACCTTCTACCACCCGAACCCATTGATCTGATTCCGTCCTCGTAGATTTAGGATTCCCATCATATACACTATGCATGATCCCCCGTTTTACACTTACCATGGACCACCGCCCACGCGACCAGCTCTCTCTTACCATAGTTTTCGTTTTCGACCTACCTGCTCTCACCCTTTTACTTCGAGAGTCGTCCGCGAGGAGATTCCCCCTTCTGATCCGAGGAGCCCAGTCAGGGTTTCACCATCACCTGACCTGGTACCCAGTGGTAGGGTACACTCTCCCTCGGATGAGATCGAGGAGGATCCGGTGGAGGACGAGAGTGGGAGCGAGCCTGTCGTGCATTCTACTGGGAGTGATTGGAGGGACGATGATCCCTAGGTATATGCATATGGTATGTGATGAGGATCGGTGGATCCGATGTGCGGATGCTGTGGAGGAGACTTGCTGCTGCTGCTGTGTTGATGATGATGCTACTACCTTACTACTTATGTTTCTTGGAGACTGCTGCTATCACTACTACTACATCTGATGATGCCAGATCTACGTGACCACCCTTGGAGTTTATGTTTTGGTTATGTACATATATTGTAGATATACTTTTGGAGTACTCTAGGGGTTTAGATACACTATTATGTAGATCTGTTTATGGGCTTGTATATGTTGGATCTTGGAGACTTTGATCATGGGACTATGTACTCACTACTCTTCATATATATATATATATATTGAAAACTTATGTTTATCTTACCATTAAATCGTATAGTCCGATAAATTCCGCTTTACTCTGATTTAATCTACTTAAGAGCTCGGCTATAAATATTATTTGATGGTATCAGTTTTATCGAACAAAGCATGGGTAACTTTGATTACTTGTATGATACAAAGATGTTTCCAAAGAGCGAATGTTACCCTATTTGTGAAAAGGTTTTAGAGATCGCCGAACTCGATACAAATGTTTTGAAATGGTTTAAAGTTTATTCTCCAAGAATTCCAAATGACGGTTTGTGCACCCGCTATATAAGAAAATTTTATTTTCCACATTTTCTTAACACTCACAAGTCCATATATTATCCAATATAAAAGCTTAATTACTATATTATATTTGGGTAATCTGGAAGGGTGTCACAGACAGTACTAATTCTAGTTGATCGTGCAGAACTTACCACGGCATAGAACCGATCTGCCCATACCACATATGGAATTCGTTCTGCCTAGAATAGCACTCAAGGCTTCTTGACATATCACCGTCCTTGCCCTCCCCTATTGCAATCACAACCCGAATATCCGCAGATACTCCGGGGTATCTTCCTCTCCACTACTTCGCACTCATACTCACCGCATTAATTAATGTCTTTTAAAAGTTTTCTTACATCTTTAGTTTTTTAATGGCCTAGGGTCGACTCATCCTCGTAACATCCCTTCGATGTGTCCCAACCGCTAACAAAGTTATTTTCTTTCCCCAAAAGCACAAGGTTCCACATTCCTCAAGATATCATTGCGAGCCAGCTTAAATCGTTGAGCCTCAAACATTGCACATTCACATTTCTTTGCCATCGGCACTTCATCAATTGAATTTACATCTCTACACATATTTTGAGCTTTCACAAGCAGAGCCACAATTCATCTCATATTTATTTACGCAACATTCTCATCAGCATAACTTTCATCATAACTTGATCTTTTGCAAAACAGCATCACAATTCTTCTCATATTTCTTACTCATAATTCTCATCAGCATTATTCTCATCAGCATTATTCTCATCAGCATTGTTCTTGTCTTAACTCATAATCTCTTTCTCATCATCATTTTTCTTGTCTTAACTCATAATCTCTTTCATACGATCTTCATTCTCATCTTAAATTTCACAATTTCCATTGTCACACTTTAATCATCACCAGAATTCCAGAGTAATACAGATATATTTCAGACATGCTTATAAGACCAAGTAGATCATATATAAATAAATTAAAATGCATGGTAATCAGAATCATAACATATAATCATGTAAGCATATAGCATATAGCAATTAATAGAATTTCAAACTTAATATACTCAGATTAGAACTGAGTCTAAGTGTCACGTTGACTTAGGCCTACTGCATCTCTCACCTCTTACTCCAGCTGATGAATGAACACGACCTCCGTGGGTCCTTGCTGCTACTAATTGTTCCAATCCCTCGTCTTAAAATACCTCGTATTAAAATAAGCTTACGTCATAACTTCATCCAAATAAAACTCATCACTTCATTTATTTTCTAGAAAACTCTTTTACTTTCGTTCAACAATTCCAAAGCACAATAATTTTCTCAAAACAACTCCAAATTTTTCTCACTTTGATATACTTCAAAACCATTTGAAAACTCTTGATAATACCATTTAAAATAATCACTTTAGTTGTTGGTCCAACCTTGGACAGCCACCACTTTCAATTCGAAATACCGAAAATCATCATTTTTCAAACTAACTTTTGCTACAACAAATAATACTTAACACTTGCACTTTTAAATACTTGAAAACACTTTTGAAATAGAAATACCTTACTAATAAATTCTAGACAGCATTTAATCAAAATCAAAAATCACTTTTTCACTTTGATTTTTCGGTAAAAGCTCATGTATAAAACGTGTACGTAAAAACCTTAGAATGAAACACTTTCTTATAAAATTTTTAAACCTTAACACTATAAAATAAATTGTTGGACAGCATTAAATACTTAGTATAAAACCTTATAATCAACTTAGTTAAATCACTAATATAAGTCAAACTCAACTCAAAATCGTTTCTTAAAGAATCACTTAAATCAAAATTCTAGTTTAACCAAACCAAGAAGTATCATTAACATCTAAACGTACATGATTAGTCTCTAATCTTAATTAATTATGCCCTATTCAAAATTAATCATCAACTTATATACTAATCATGCACTAATCACAATTAACAAATCACTAAGCAAAATTAACCAACAATAATCAGGATTAACAATCACTAATCAAGATTAATTATCACAAATCAGGATTAACTTTACTAATCATGATTAACACCTCACTAATTAGGGTTAACATTCAGAAATCAAGATTAACATGTTAACGACAACTTAATCACATTTAAGAAACAAATTAAGCTAATCACTTAGGAGAATCTCACGCAAATTACGGTTAATTTCCTAAACTTGGTTAATTTCACAAAATTAACTTTTTCACCAATCAAATTATTTCATCAAATAAAATTAAATAAAATGTCACATATAATCAAAAACTAGTCATGTCACCCACACATACTTGGTCAACACTTAATCAAAAATCTAACTATGATAAACTAACCCTAGTTATGCATGCAACTTCTCCTCTAAGTTAAGCTTTCCACTATCAAATTTATCATTTTTATTTTTATTTCCATAAAATGACATAATGCATCCAAAAATATATCATCATCAAAATCAACTTTTTGAGTCAAAAATCCCACTCAAATGGACATGCATTGGCCAAATTTCCCATCATCATTTTTAGTCAAATTTTTGTCTTGAAAAATCACAATAATTTTTCTATTGGTCTAAAAAACCGTGTGCACCATCTCAAAATCACCAAAAATTTTAACTTGTTTCTTAAGCTAAAAATCTTAAGCTTTCAACCAAAAACATTCAATACTTTTAACTTCTAAAAATCAAGAACACTTTAAAAAAAAAGGTACTTGATGCATACACTTGGTTCTTGAAAATTTACTCATAAACAAACACATGCATAAACT
This sequence comes from Crotalaria pallida, assembly GCA_037953625.1. Lineage (NCBI taxonomy): Eukaryota > Viridiplantae > Streptophyta > Magnoliopsida > Fabales > Fabaceae > Crotalaria > Crotalaria pallida. The sequence continues at coordinate 36,912,500 of CM075653.1, forward strand.
CAAACAACTTTAATAATCATAAAAATCTCATTTTTAACTAGCTTTCATCATGCATGTGCAAGGAATAAAAATAAGTGTTGGTTCTTGTTCATCATCATCATGGTCGAATCTCCCTAGACCAAAGACAAAGTTTTTATGCAATTTTTTTCACATGCAAATGAATGTTTCGCAAGATCAAAGCTTGCATGTACTTAAAAATAAATTTTAAAGCATAACATCATCACATTATCACATCATCATGCATCAACATCATCAAGGCAAGACTTTTATCAAAGATTTATAACATGCAAACATAAAAACTCAAGATCACGACTTTTATCAAACAAAACTAAAGATCATGCTTTTAAACTAATTAAAATTAACATGCATGAACATAGATCATCTAATATAGTCAAATAACTAACATGCATCAACTTAAACACAATTAAAAAAGCTTGGATCCTATTTTTCTAAGCTTTAAAATCATGATCTACACATCTAACCATCATGCATGCAATAATCATCACATAATAAGCTATAAAAATTAAACATGCATCATGATCTTTCACTATTTTATTTTTCTTACAAGATTACATTAAAATGAAAAATAAAACTCCATGATCTTCATGGAACTTCAAGAAGGAAGAAAAGATCCCCACCTTAAAGCTTTGATCCTTGCACTAAGCCACCTTTGATTCTTGAAAATCACTTTAGCTTCTTGAAAAAAATCACTTTTGGAAAGAAAAATCACTTTTGAAAAGAAAACTCACTTTTTCTCTCTCACTTTCTCTCTCTCACTCTCTCTCTCTCTCTCTATGTCTTGGAGCTTGATTTTGCTCCAAGACTAAGTGTTTAGGAAATGAATAATGAAATGATGCAAAATGAGGAACTAAAGGATATTTATAGGCATGAGTGACTTGGGGATGAAATTACCAAAATGTTAATTAGAAATGCTAGAAGCTAAGGGCTTTTTTGGTACTCTAATATTGTTGCATGCAAATAGTATTTTTGGTGGAATTCCTTAATGAGTAAGAAAATGAATTTAATGGTATTTTCCTAAACTTGGGGTCCAATTTTCTAATCCCTCCTTCATGCATGCTCGACACATACACACACATGCATAAACATATTCATTTTATTTCATTTCAATTTCAATCATACACAATTAATTTAAGTCCTATACCATTTTAAGATACAAATTATTCAAGAATTCACACCTCATACAAGCATTCATACACACATCATATCAACACCCATTTCATTATTAATAAATTAGGTTTTCCTTTTATGAAGAGAGAAACATTAATATTTATAATAAGAAGCTCCGAAAATACACTCTTTAAGTAAAAATAATTAACTGTAATTTTCAGCTATAGATACAGTCCCCATTTAATTTTATAAAATCATATTTTCATATATAAAAAGGGATTTCCAATAGAGGTCTCTAACTATTTTTCATAAGTTAAATACTCAAAATTCGTATAAAATGTGCCCAGAAAATAATTTTTATTAAATCAACCCAGAAAATTCTAAACTTTGCATTTTTAAATTCTACGTTTCAATACGATCGTTTTCATATAAAGATCATAATTTTCAAACTTAAGGTTAAAAAGATATGAATTTTCAAAGTTTAATAACTCTTTAAAATCAATAAAGCAATCCTTTATTCAATAAGATGGCTATTCAAAATAACTAAAATCATCTTTCATGCAAACACATTAAAAATGTCAATATATAAGACTTCACTCTAAAATACTTATTATTATTTTTAACAAGACCTTAAAATATCAAATCAAGGAAACCAAATTAAAATTATACTTAAGACAAAAATGCGTTTGAAATACTACTTTATAAATTAAACACTTATTCATTTTATTTTTAAAACACTCTTACTTGCAAAAATATGCTGAAAAATAATATTTTATTATTTAAAATATACGAGGATTTTGACGGATGTTACACACATAACCGGTTAAATATGACAACAGAGGCCTATGACAATATTTATTATTCACATAGTTCATTGCTAATTCATTACCAATGCCTTGGACATAATTCTCAAGTATGGAACTTAAGAATTAATACATTTGAATTGTTCAAATACCGTAGCACATTCACTTGTGTACAATTTGCATAACACATCCATATTTATGCATTCAAGACAATTCTTACTCAAATCATATAACATTCTTTTACTTTAAATTCGGTTCTAACATCATCAATTCCCTTATTAATTATCATAACATGTATAACCTTTACATACATAAGTCAAGTCTAATTTATTTAACTAATGGTATTCATTTTTAAATTAGTTTCACTCCTCATTTATATATATTCAACAAACCAAGGCGTATTCAATTTAATAGTCAAACTTAAATTCATTACTAGGATCATAATCCATTTCCAATATTCATATCCACTATTCTTTACAATTTCTAATTATAAGTTTATCAGTTTCAATCCTAATTCTTATTTAGGAGAAAGAAACACCTCCCTTACCATGATGAAAAAAGAAAGGGTTGGGCTTAGCTTGTCTCCTCTACTTCTCCCTTAGCTTGTAATTTTTCCTCACTTGGCTCCCAACTTTTATTTGCTACTAATTTCTTCAAGTCTTAGAGTTATGTTTAGTGTTTGTGAAAGTTTAAAGTGTGAAGTATATTGTGATGTCTTAGACTGTGAGATCCCCAAAGGTTAGGGAAGAAAACCTTGGGGAAGCCTCCGTCTAGGGGTTTATCTGTGATGTTTGGTGGGAGTCCTCAGGTGGCTAAGGAGAAAGCCAAGAAGTAACCCTAATCACTGGTGTGTGAAGGTGATAATTAGGGTTAGAGGACATACCTGAGCCCCATGTAGTACGGAGCTACTTATAGGGGGGAGCCGGTTGCCCTAATGGGCTTGCTTGAGGCCTAAGTAGGGCCAGCCTGTACTGAGCCATGAGTGGATGAGCTGTCCTTGTGGATAAGATGAGACACGTCATCCTGTCCTTGGTATCGGACTCTGGGGGAGGTGTCGGATTCCGGGTGGTGTCGGACTCAGGGAGGTGTCGGACTCAGGGAGGTGTCGGACAAGGAGGTCGGACCTTGATAGCAGCATGAGGTCGGCTCGTGTCTGATGTCTGTTCGGCCGTTGAGCTTTGAGCTCGGCCAAGCATACAGAGGGCTTCCTGAAGGGTCCTTAGGTCCTGAGCGAGGGCTATGTGGAGCTCGGCTAGGCCGAGTCCACCACATAAGCCCCCCAGCTCGGTCAAGGCTATTTGAGCCTTGTTCCGAGGTCTTGGTTCCGATCCTTTTTCCAAGTCCACCACATAAACAGCCGAGTCCACCACATAAGCCCCCCAGCTCGGTCAAGGCCATTTGAGCCTTGGTCCAAGGTTCTAGGGAGTTCGGGCGATGAGCTACCGAGAGCTGGATCCAGCTGTCTCTGATGTCCTTTCATTATGACGGAGCAGGTCTGAAAGTTGTCCTTTCACCTGCTCCGAAGTGACACTTGTCTTCTCCAGATCTGATACGTGTTAGAGATTACACCTAACGAAGCGTCGCCATTACTGCGACGTTGCTCGAGGTTTGTGATTCCAGCTACTATACGCCACGTGTCTCATTGCGTGTGGCCTCATGCTAGGTTGGGCCTCTTGGGCCAGGCCCATTTTTTAAAAAGGAGGGGGAAGACGGTTCCCTTCCTCCCTCTTTGACTCAAAACTGCCAAGACTGTTCCTCTTTCTCTCTCCAATCAGTTACCCTTCCTCGAATTCCTTCCTCTCTCAACCAGGTTCTCCTTCTCTCTGCATTCGAAACCATTCCTTCCTCTCCACTCGAGACTGATTCTTGAAACTGTTTCTCTTTGTCTTCCTTTAATATCTTTGTCTACCGAAACCAAGGTAGCCCCGTTCCAACATACTTGTACTTAAAACATTTTGGCTTGAAATGCTTCCAAGAGTCCGTAAACATGCCGAATAGCCCACAGTGACTTCGGGCCTTGGCCGACACCCAAAGCCGACCAGTAACCCCGTCTTTATTACTGACGAACGGGTTGTACATCCACAGGAAGAGCCGAACTGTGCACACCAAACCTCTGGCCCCGCAATATTTTTGGAACGCTCGAAGGAATGACCAAGTGTTGGGATGAAGTTGTGAAGGGGCTAGTTCGAGCTCGTTCAGAACCCTCATCTCCAAATCGGTAAAAGGGAGGGTCACGCCGAGGTTGTGGATCAGATCGGCATAAAAGAAGAAAGAATTGTTGTCTGCTCGGATGCATATTCTATCGTTCGCCGAGCAGGGGAGTACGTCATAAGAGGTCCCAGTAGCGTCCCCCGAGCAGGGCAGAACGACTCTCTTCACTCCGGCAAGTTTATCCTCGCAGTCCAAGCTGGACCGAACTCCTTTGGGTTCCACATCGACCCATTGGTACTGATCGGCGTCAGAAGGTGCTGGGTAGAGTTCTGGTCGGCTGATGCACTTTCGAGGAGGAATTTTACCTGTGGAAGAACAGGGGAGCTCGGTGTTAGTCCTACGGGTTACAAAAAATAACCCCCCAAAAAACCCCCTCGAAGTTGTTCCGAGGGGCGAGCATCTCCCCTCTACCACAGGAACCCCCCGTTCGTACGTCCTCTCTCTCTCCATCCTCTCGAAATCGGCACGCTCCCCACCATCGACAAATTCGGCCCATTCATATTGTTTTATCCATTCCCATAGACGACCTCAACAGGATCAACCTCCAGGACTTGTTTTTCATATCTTTGCCTATACTCCCTCTGGCGACGGAGCGCCTCGTCTATCTCCATGGAGGAGCAGGACGAGGAAGAGGAGCCGTCCTCCTCCTCGCTACTGCTTGATGACAGGGAGACTACCCCAGCCCATTTCCTTAACCAATCCCTACTCATACTGAACCATATCTACTCCTTTGGTTTTCTGAAAAATAAAAACAAAAAACATGAATCAAAAACCCTCCAAAAAATCCTAAAACACCCCAAACCCAGAAACACCAAAAACCCCAAAGATATTCCCCAAAACCAAAACCTCAATACTCAAGGAAAAAACCCCAACATCGTGAAAGCAGAAACAGAGAGCAAAAATATTAAATCCCTCCCATGTAAACCATTAAATAGTGAAGAGAGATGAAAGGGCAGCGATGAAGAAGAAAAAGTGAAAGAAACCAGTACCTGGAGAATATTGAAGCAAAGGAGAATGGAACTTGAACAAGTTTGATGGTTGGATTCACTGTTGAAGAAGGAAGAAAGAGAAGGAGAGTTTGCAGAGAAAAGAGCCAAGGGAGTTTGTGTCTGAGAAGAAGGAATTCGACAAGGAGAGAAGGAAGAGAAGTTTGCAAAGAATAACCACTGGAGAGAGAAAGAGGATTTGTTTTGAGTCAAAGAGGGAGAAGGGAAACCGTTTTCCCCCCATTTTCGAAATCTGGGCCTGGCCCAAGTGGCCCAACCCAACAGATAGCCACACACGACGGGGCACGTGGCGCAGAATAAGGGGAGTCACGCACCTCGAGCAACGTTGCAATTATGGCAACGCTTCGGTCAACGTAAATCCTGACACGTGTCAGATCTGGAGAAGGCAAACGTCACGTCGGAGCAGGTGAAAGGACAGCTTTCAGACCTGCTCCGTCATAAAGAAAGGACGTCAGAGACAACTGGATCCAGCTCTCGGCAGCTCATCGCCCGAACTCCCTAGAACCTCGGACCAAGGCTCAAATGGCCTTGACCGAGCTGGGGGGCTTATGTGGTGGACTCGGCTGTTTATGTGGTGGACTTGGGAAAGGGACCTGAACCAAGACCTCGGAACAAGGCTCAAATAGCCTTGACCGAGCTGGGGGGCTTATGTGGCGGACTCGGCCTAGCCGAGCTCCACGTAGCCCTCACTTAGGACCTAAAGGACCCTTCAGGAAGCCCCCAGTATGCTTGACCGAGCTCAAAGCTCAACGGCCGAACAGACATCAGGCACGGGCTGACCTCATCCTCCCACCAAGGTCCGACCTCCTCGTCCGACACCACCCAGAGTCCGACACCTCCCAGAGTCCGACACCTCCCTCAGAGTCTGATACCAAGGACAGGATGACGTGTCTCACCTTATCCACAAGGACAGCTCATCCACTCATAGCTCAGTACAGGCTGGCCCTACTTGGGCCTCAAGCAAGCCCATTAGGGCAACCAGCTCCCCCCTATAAGTAGCTCCGTACTACATGGGGCTCAGGTACGTCCTCTAACCCTAATTATCACCCTCACACACCAGTGATTAGGGTTACTTCTTGGCTTTCTCCTTAGCCACCTGAGGACTCCCACCAAACATCACAGATAAACCCCTAGACGGAGGCTTCCCCAAGGTCTTCTTCCCTAACCTTTTGGGATCTCACAGTCTAGGACATCACATTGGCGCCGTCTATGGGGAAAGAGAAACTTCATCCCCACCCAAAAGAATCTACTATGACAGATATTCCACAAGTTCAGAGGAGAGGGAGGGGGCGTCCAAGAAGGGTGCCATCAACTGAGGACCTGCGCCTGCACCTTAAAGCCAATAGGGCAGCAAGGTCCTCACCACCACCCCCTCCACCACCTCCACCTCCTCCCCCGCCACCACCTCCACCGCCACCGCCACCTCCACCTCCCCCGCCACCCCCAGAGCCTACCCACACCCATAGTGGACCTTACACCATCCACACCGGAGACACTACAAATCCAACTCAGCACCAGGGAGGAGGTCGGCGCGTGCAGCTACGCTCCGAGCTCGGAGAAACCAACATAGAACAGCACCGCCGCCGTAGCGAACGTGCCCACTCTGTCAGCACTACACATCGTTCTCGCTCACGTCAATCTTCACTCTCTCGTGAGGCAGAGGTCTTGTCCTTGATGAGACAACAGATGAGGATCATAGAGCAGCAAGGTAAAGCCATCGAAGATCTTCAGCAGGTTACTATGCAGCGTTTGGCTGAACGAGCCGTTGTTCAAGCTCCAGCACCAAATGAATTCCCACCACCTCCAAATCCACCACCGCCACAACCTCCGTTAACACCACGAACATTTACAACACCGCACACTACCATTACACAACTTACACAAACACCACCCCCTGACCAGCAACAACCTGATGATTCTCACCCTGGACACCCTTTTACACCAGCTATCATGGCTTATGAACCACCACCTGGGTACCTCGGACCCAGCAACATTCCCAGATATAATGGCCTCATACACCCTCAAGAGCATGTCCTCTCCTACGAGGGAGCTGTGAACTTCCATGGTGGTGGAGATCGGCTCAAGTGCCGAGCTTTCTCCATGACCCTCCAAGCCCCAGTCCTCCGATGGTATTCAACGTTACCCAAGAATTCTGTCAACAACTGGACAGAAATGAAGCGAGTATTTCTCAATAGGTACACTGCTAGCTGTGTGCAACCAAGGTCAGATCACACACTAGCAACAGTGACACAAAAATCGGACGAATCCCTACGTGTTTACCTACACAGGTTTCACAGTGAATCCAGCTTGGTCCCCAACCTATCTCCCGAGGTGGCCGTCCTCCTCCTGACTCAAGGCCTGGCCGAGGGAGGATTCAAAGACTCACTGATAGGAAAGCCACCGAGAGATATGGCCGAACTCAGAAAAAGATCCAACAAGTATATCAACCTCGAGGAATTCAACAAAGGTCAGACAAGTAGGATGGAGAACGTTCAAGCTGCTTCACAGAATGCCCTTCCCCGAGGTCGTCCTCGTGGAAACAGGGATGATAGAGGAGGAAGAGTGGACCAAGGAGACCGAGGTCGCTCTCACGTCGGCCAGCAAGAGACGTCCCTACATCACTAAGTATGATTCTTACACCCCCCTGACAGTTCCGAGGTCACAAGTCTGGAGGAAGACCATGCAGACCGAACTCAGGAGCGTACCTCGGCCACCTTTCCTCAGAAACCAAAATAATATCAGGGACAGATCTAAATACTGCAACTTCCACGATGGGTATGGTCACCATACCGATCAGTGCACCTGGCTTCGAGACGTTATCGAAGACATGGTAAGAAGGGGCAAGTTGCAACAATATGTGCGAGAAGCGGTGGAGAGAAGAGGCCGAAGAAGGTCTCGCAGCCTAGACAACGACAAAGGAAAAGCCAAAGCTGACCCGTCTCCAGAAAAGAAGGAAGAAGAACCACAGCGGGTAAATATGGTCGTGGTACAAGATCTGGATAAGTCACCGGAAAATTTCTGAGTTGAAACTATCTCGGGAGGTTTTGTCGGTGGCGGTAAGAAGAGAGCAGAAAGGAAAAGATACGTCAATCAAGTTTTAGCTGTTCACCACAAACCCGTTTGCAAGAAACCATCTCGGAACATCCCCATCATTTTTTCTGACCAGGACATGGAAGACGTCATCCCGGATCATAATGACCCAATGGTGATCACGGCGTTGATCGGCAATTTCGAAGTCGCCCGAGTTTTCATTGATCAAGGAAGCTCGGCCGACATTCTTTTTCTTCACACCTTTCAAGCATTGAAGTTGAGTTCAGCCGACCTCGTGGAATTTGAAGGCAATCTCATCAGCTTCACAGGTGAGGCAATTCGCCCCTTAGGAGCCATCCACCTACCGGTGACCTTAGGCAAGCAGCCTTCGGCCCGAATGGAGATCATCAAGTTTTTAGTTGTTGATTCTGAATCCCCATACAATGTGATACTGGGACGAACCTGCCTGCAAGCTTTTGGGGCAGTGGTCTCAACGGTACACTTAGCAATGAAATTCGTCGGTTCTGACGACAAGGTCGTCACAATCAAAGCCGACCAGGTGAGAGCCCGACTTTGCTAAAATGCGAGTCTACGGGAAGTAAAAAAGAAACAGAAAGAGATTACTGACCCGACTTTGGCCAAAGGGAGAGTTCTATTGGCTGATGTTCAGGTCAAACAAGACGTTCTTAGGTTTTCTCCTCGAAGGGAACGGTTGACGATTCCCATTGATCCTTCCGACCCCAGCAAAACTGTCAAAGTAGGTACCAACCTCCCTCAAGAAATCCAAGGTGCAATTAAGGAAAATCTCTCTTCCCTTCCAGTTCTCTCCAGCCCTCCGCAGGGGGAGAATCTTTTCATTTATTTAACTATTGGTGATCCCGCCCTCAGCTTGGTTTTGGCCCGAGGTGAGGGCCGAAGTGAGTTCCCCATTCACTCCTTAAGCCGAGGTCCCGAGCTCTGGTGTTTCAGGATGAAAAACATTGCATTTTGTAAGGCTGCCAACAATTTCCAAGTATCGGCTGAGAACCGCGGCATCTCTCATCGGTCCTCCTCGGTCGAGCACTACCAGACCAATGCTGTCATCCCCATCGAACGAAGGTTTCATACCTTCCGAAGGAGGGACGGGCCCGAGGTTGAGAACAAGAATCTGATACTGGCCGAGGAGATCCGAGAAGCCGCCTCTGTTCAGAAGAAGATAGCGAAGGAAAGGCTAGCCAACCAAGACAACAAAACTATGCTCGGAGACCTCGTGCTCCGAAGAGCATATATTGGTCATGAGATTTGGAGGGACGTAAAATGTGCTCGGAATCAAGAAGGCCCCAACAGAGGCGTTTCAAAAACATACTATGGGGCATACAAGCTAGAGACTCTGGAAGGAACCGAGCTCAAGAATTCCTAGAACATCGCAACACTGAGAACCTATTTCAGTTAGGTTTACCTCAGATATCATCAAACAGTCACCAGCATCCCCAGCTAAAGTTTAAGTTTAAGCTCATTTTAGTCTAGTCACATTTTGTTCCATTGTGATATACTCATCTTTTCAATTCCCTAAAAGGCAATGTACTCACACTTATGATTAATGAAAAAGTACAAACTTGCCCCTTACTCAAGTGCCACAGTTTTATATACGTACGTACTAGCTTCTCATTTAGCACTAGCCACCTAAATGTTGCATGGCGCTATGAACAGTCAACATCTTGCAAATGAGATCGGCTCATATGCACAGTGTACAAGGGACACCCGATAAAGTACAGCTTGCTGTGAAATGTTTTCACATAGCTTCACTCAACAACCTCTTTCACATCGGGGACGAGGGCACCCACCTCGGCTAAGGTGGGTAGATCCGAGATCCCTACCGTATGAGACCCAAAATTTTACCCAATTTATTTGTGATTTTATAATTAAAATTAGGAAATTATGCTTGATTTTGATACCTGGGTTTATATAAAAAATATATATATATGAAAATATATATGTATACACGTAACATATATAGGTATATATATTATATACCAATGTTTCCCTAGCCTATTTAAATGAAATATTTTTAAGGTGAAGTATTTGATTTAAATGATTTTAAAAGATGAAATGATTTTTGATGGATTAGAGTATCCTATCTTTAGAAATTCATATCTTTTCAACCGTACGTCGAAAAATTAAAAATGATATGTCAAAACGATCATATCGAAATCTAGATTATGAAAATGTAAAGCTTTGATTTTTATTTTTGAGTTTCGAAATTTTATCACTGCTGCAATAGTGAACGAATTTTTGAGTTTTAAGAACCAATGTATGGTTTTAATGCATTAAATAGCCTTTTGACTAAAGTATATTTTACTTTGAAAATAAAAATGTATTTCTGAAGTTTTATAATGTATTATCATTTAAATAAATTGTATTTTCGTATTTTTCTTATTTTAAAATATTTGAAAAGCTTAGGAAGTGTATTTTTGAAGAAATGACCTTAGGACTTCAAAAATTCATAACTTTCAAACCGTAAGTCCAAAAATTACAAACTTTATATGAAAACGATCGTATTAAAATGTAGAATCTTAAGATGTAAAAATAAAATTTTTACTTTGCTATTTACGAAAATTTTTGTACAGTAGGTAGAAAATCAAATTTTAATAGTTATGAGTGGATAATTATGTAGGCACCTCCACAATGAACCAATGAGAAATTTTCTCTCCTATTTTAATATATGCACCGTCCAAATTAGAAGGGAAAGAGGGGAAGAACAGTTCTGAAGTTGGTGAGAATAATCCATGAATTAAAATGCTTTAGGAATCAACAAAATCACATTTAATGCTAGTTCATGTTCCAAGTAGTGTTTGAAAATTTTTGAATGGAACTTGATGAGGGGGGGCACGAAATTTAGGTCTGAAAATGAAGGGAAATGCATCTCCAAATACCTATAAATAGATAGCCTTAGTTTCACATTTTTCACACACAAACACTTGATAGTTTCACTTGGGAAAAAAATAAAAATTCTAAGAGAGAAAGAGAGAGGGGGACGAGCAAGCTATAGGAAGGAGGGAGGATTTGCTTGGTTGCTTGAAGTTTTCTAAAAAGCTTAAGGAGTAGAGGTAACCCAAAATCACTTATTTAATTAAGCTATTTTTAAGTTGTTTTGTTTATATTTTTGTTTAAACCTTCTCAATTTCTTCTATAGTTAAATTCTAAATTTTTATTTTCATTTTAAAGTTGTTATTGAATCTATGAAATTGTTCTTAAGTCATATGAATTAAGAATAAGAAAAGGGACACAAAAAGAGTGTTTAAAGGGATTTATCTCCCCTTTTCTTAAATTCTTGAGATGGCTAAATATTTTGATGAGATTGATTAAATTATTTTCTGGGTTTATTTTGTTTCTTAAATCATGTGAATTATAGAAAATTTTTGTAAGATTAAATGAGTTTGTATTCTTTGTCTTTTAATTGTTTTATGTCTTTGTATTAAGGAATAATAATCAATAAGTAAATAATAATGGAAAAATTTTAATTTCTTGTATATATATGAACCGTGGCATGTGACACCCTTCCGGATTACCAAATATAATCTAGTATTTATGCTTTATATTGGATAATATATGGACTTGTGAGCTAAGAAAATATGGTAAATAAAATTTTCTTTAAAGCGAGTGCACAATTCATCAAATGGAACTCTTGGAGAATAAATTCTAAAATCCTTTAAAACACTTGTATCGAGTTCGGCGATTTCTAAAACCTTTTCTCAAACAGGATAACATTCGTTCTTTAGAAATTTCTTTACATTTTACAATCAATTGAAGCTACCCATACTTTGTTCAATAAAACTGATACCGTCAATTAATACTTATAGCCGAGTTCATTCATAAGTTAAATCAGAGTAAGCGGAAATTACTGGACTATGCAACTGATATGATATAAACATAGATTTTCATATATACGAAAGAGTCATACATACATAGTCCATGAGATAAGTCACCAAGTTCCAAAAATATAACAAGTCCATGTAAACAGATCTACATCACTATGATACTATAACCCTAGAGTAAAACATATGTACAATATATACATAATCAAAATACAACCCCAGGGATAGTCACGTAGATCCATCAGCATCAGATGCAGTAGTAGTAGCAGTAGTAGTCTCCCAAAAACATAGGTAATAAGGTAGTAGCATCATCATCACAGCAGTAGCAGCACATCTCCTCCACAGCACGGATCCAAGGGTCCACATCATACACCATATGCACGTACCTAGGGATCATCGTCCCTCCAGTCACTCCCAGTAGAATGCACGACAGGCTCGCTCCCACTCTCGTCCTCCACCAGATCCTCCTCGATCTCATCCAAGGGAGAGTGTACCCTACTACTGGGTACCGGGTCAGGTGATGGTGAAACCCTGACGGGGCTCCTCGGATAAGAAGGGGGAGTCTCCTCGCGGACAACTCTCGAAGTAAAAGGGTGAGAGCGGGTAGGTCGAAAATGAAAACTATGGTAAGAGCGAGCTGGTCGCGTGGGAGGTGGTCCATGATAAGTATAAAACGGGGGTACATGCATAGTGTATATAATGGGAATCCTAAACCTACGAGGACGGAATCGCATCAGTGGATTAGGGTGGTAGAATGTGAACTCTACCTCCCCCTCATACACCGCGCGATGGTCCTCATAGATCCATACGCCACTAGGAAGTGGCCGGATCTCGATGCAAGCAATGTAACGAGACATCACCTACAAGGGCATAGGGGTAAGCAATTCTACTCACATAATCAATAGAGAATAAATCATGCAACATATGAAAGATAATAATGCATCAATTAATAACAATCACAATTAGCATCTAGCAAGTATCAGATGCACATAGGATGCTCACACTTAATTCAGGTATATCAATTGCATTAAGTGAATGACATGATGCATGATTTTAACTCTCAACTTATCTCCACATTTTCTAAGTCACTCTCTGACGTCCATCCCTGACAACCCAGCACTCCACAGTGCGTTGTATTCCTAGGTATACAACAATTCGTACATTCACCTAGAATGTACACATCAAGCTTGGTATCCATGCCACCCGAGCATATCCGGTCATCCAAACGGATCGTCATCCAAACGATATATCCATATCGGCACCCACAAAGCCGACCACGTCATCGACGTGTCATCAAGCAAGCGTATTGGCACTCCCAGAGGCCCTCCACATGTTTGTCGAAACATGAATACGTCCTACCATCCAAACTCCAGAATGAATGCATTTTAGACTTAGGGGAAATTGATTAATACTTTACTTGCCACCTAGGCTTAATTTTCAAAATGGATCGTCACCGAACGATCTATTTGTATTTATCAATTTCTCTAAGTCTTTGATCCCTTGAATTATCCTTAATAATTCCTTAATTAATTAAGTTAGAATTGAAAATGATGTTTTCAGATTCTGGGCATTTTACTCGAGTAAAGTTCAGAATACTCGAGTGTTCTGGAGATTTTCCAGATTACTCGAGTGTTCTTAAGCTTACTCGAGGGTTCATGTCTTTCTGAGGATTTGGGTTTGAATTTCAACAATTTACTCGAGTAGTTCATGAGTTACTCGAGTGTTCTTGGACTTTTCCAGAATACTCGAGTGACTTTGAATGACTCGAGTGTTTGACCTATAACAATTCTCAGTTCATGCCCGATACTCGAGTACCAGACAAAATACTCGAGTGTTCTTATGACATTTACTTTATTTTGAACACGATTTACTCGAGTACTTTGCCATTTACTCGAGTGTTTCGCAGCTGACAGTATTGAAAACTGGTTTTAACATGCCATTTTCATTTCTACTCAATTTAAGTCCATTTCAGGGATCCACAGAGTTAACATATCATTAATCAAACATGTTACAACACTTATTTCAATTCAAAACACAGAATTGACAGAGAAATCATTGATTATGCATAAAAAGGCATTTTAACAACTCAATACCTCAAATCACACAATGAGCATAATATTCATGAAACAAAGCTCATTTAAGTTCACATGCATGATAACAAACTTGCTCAATACGGATTTAGAGCATGGATTGGTCTCCAAACCAAAGTTCCTATAGAATCTAAGCCCTTAGAGCCTCTTGGTGGCTCTCTAACACATTTAATGGATTTCAAACTCTATCTAGTGAATATAATTACTTCCCCTTACCTCTCAGATGTGAATCAACAGAAAGAAATCCAAAGAAAGCTCTCCAAACCCCGAAATCCACTTGAACTTCTCATGCATGACAGTTTTGAGTACCATACCAAAATGGAATTGGTTCGTACATGAAACAGAGAATTAGATTGGGGAAAATTAGATTTCTAAGCTCTATGCAACATCATCTAACTAAAGGAATTGAGTTTGAGACTCAAGAACTCAAGAGCTTACCAGAATCGATGATCACAGTGAGCTCCAGACACCAACTCAAGCAAGAACAGCTCCACTTCAAGAATTCGATTCTCTCAATCCACACACTCAAACCTCACAATTTTGGTGTCTATACAAAGCTCGTGATGTGAGCTTTGTATTGGTGTATAGATTATCACTCAACTCAGCTCACAGAGGAAGAATCGAAGAACACAATTCGAAAACCCTAACTCTTCTAATCTTCAACAAGTTAATCAAAATTCTCGACCAAGGGACAATGATGCGTTTAAATAGGCCAATGGAAAGCTCATGCGGGGCGACACGACGCCTATAGCGTTGGCATGGTGGTGATTTCGTGTCACCATCACGAAATCGTTGGCTGTGACTCACCAAACGCACTAACTCGTGCAGTTTGACCCAGAATACTCGAGTATTCCAGAAAATACTCGAGTGTTTTACCCAGATTTTGAAAAATAATTATTTTATTTACTTTCCCTCCAAAACCTTTCCTATAATTGCTTCTAGGTCCCAACCCAGGGACTAATATGCAAAATATACATTTTAGGCATTTAAATTATTTATTAAATAATTTCTCACATGCAAGCTAATTACATACACACATATTTTAATCAAGGATTAATTTGAAAACTATTAATTATAATTAAATTATAATTAACATTTCATTAATCGGGGATTAAAATTTTGGGGTGTTACACTACTCCCCCACTTACAAGGAATTTCGTCCCTGAAATTCAACTCATACAAACAAGTCAGGATAATCTTGACGCATCTTATCCTCTAATTCCCAAGATGCTTCTATTACATCTCCACAAACCCAGACAATTTTGACCAGATGAATATCCTTCCCTCTCAGCTGCTTGATTCTTCGATCTTCGATGCGAACTGGCACAGCTTTGAAGGTTAGGTTCTTATGAACTCCTAAGTTATCCGGTTGGATTCTAAGGACAATGGTGGGGTCATGGACATATTTCTTCAACTGAGACACATGGAACACATTGTGGAGGTTAGCTAATGATGGAGGCAGGGCTAACTGATAAGCTACTGGGCCGATTCTTTTGAGAATTTGGTAGGGACCAATGAACTTAGTTGATAATTTCTGGGTTTTCAAGGCTCTACTAACACCTTTGGTTGGTACAATCCTAATGAACACATGGTCTCCTTCGACAAACTCTAAAGGTTTCCTTCTCCTATCAGCATAGCTTTTCTGCCTACTCTGAGCCGTCTTCATCTTTGCTTGAATCATCTTGATCTGCTCCGTGGTCTCTTGCACAAAATCTGGCCCAACCAGAGAATTCTCCCCCACTTGAAACCAGCATAACGGCGTCTGACATTTCCTTCCATACAGAGCTTCAAATGGTGCCATTCCAATGCTCGTGTGGTAACTATTGTTGTAAGTGAATTCCACGAGCGGCAACATTTGTTCCCAATTCCCTTGTTCTTCCAGTGCACAAGCTCGCAGAATATCTTCCAATGACTGAATAGTCCTCTCCGTTTGACCATCAGTCTGAGGGTGATATGCAGAACTTAGCTTCAATCTTGAACCCAAGGCTCTATGCAGATCTTCCCAAAACTTTGATGTAAACCTCGGATCGTGATCAGACACAATGCTTGATGGTACTCCGTGCAGACGAACAACTTCCTTGATGTACAACTGAGTGAGCTTTTCCAATGAGTAGTGCATATTCACAGGAATGAAATGCGCTGACTTGGTCAATCGATCCACGATCACCCAGATTGCATCATGACTAGTAGACGTCCTTGGCAGTCCCGACACAAAATCCATCGAGATGCTATCCCACTTCCATACAGGAACTTCTAAAGAAAGCAACTCTCCTCCTGGCCTTTGGTGTTCTACCTTCGCCTTTTGACACACCAAACAGCACGCCACATACTCAGCTACATCCTTCTTCAGCCCCGGCCACCAAAATAATTTCTTTAAGTCTTGGTACATTTTAGTAGCTCCCGGATGCATGCTCATCTTACTCTTATGCGCTTCATCCAAAATCATCCTTCTTACTTCCAAATCATCAGGCACACAAATCCTCGTTTTAAAGCGAAGGACTTCATCCTTCCCTTCTTGAAATTCCAACTCCTTACCTTCTTGCATCAACTTCCTCTTTTCCATGAGTTTCCCATCCTTGTGTTGCAATTCTCGAATCCTTTGCAGGAATTCGTTAGCAACCTGTAGCATCCCCAACTTGATACTCGTCGGCTCCACTTGCATCGTCAAACTTAAATCCCGAAACTCCTCTATCAGTGCAGCTTCTCTAACCATCATTGCACTAATATGCATTGCCTTTCTACTTAATGCGTCCGCCACAACGTTAGCCTTCCCAGGATGGTAATGGAGCTCAAACTCATAATCCTTCAAAAACTCCATCCATCTGCGTTGCCTCATATTCAACTCCTTTTGATCAAAGAGGTACTTTAAACTCTTATGGTCACTAAACACCCGGAACGTAGTGCCATAGAGATAGTGCCTCCAAATCTTTAAGGCAAACACCACAGCTGCTAACTCCAGGTCATGGGTTGGATAGTTCATCTCATGAACCTTTAACTGTCTCGAGGCATAAGCGACAACTTGCCCATCTTGCATCAAGACACACCCAAGACCTTGTTTCGACGCGTCACAATACACATCGAAACTCTTCTGTGTATCGGGCAACACTAATACGGGAGACGATGTCAACCTTTCCTTCAACTCCCGAAAACTCTTTTCACACTTTTCGTCCCACAGGAATGGTTGATCTTTCCGAGTCAACTTCGTCAGAGGCAGTGCGACCTTCGAGAAACCCTCGATAAACCTTCTATAATACCCAGCCGAGAAAACTTCTAACCTCCGTGACCGACTTCGGTTGCTCCCATTGCAAAACCGAATCTACCTTCATCGGATCAACCGCAATCCCTTTATCTGAAATCACATGCCCTAAAAACTTAACCTCCTTTAGCCAGAACTCACACTTCGTAAGTTTGGCATACAGCTGCTTCTCCTTTAAGATGCTTAACACTACCCTCAAATGTTCAGCATGCTCTTCGGGGCTCTTAGAGTAGATCAGAATATCGTCAATGAACACAACCACGAATGAATCTAGATAAGGTCTAAAGATTCGATTCATGTAGTCCATGAAGATAGCTGGTGCATTAGTCAATCCGAATGGCATTACGACATACTCATAATGTCCGTATCGAGATCGGAATGCAGTCTTAGAGATATCCTCTTCTCTAATCCTGATCTGATGGTACCCCGACCTCAAATCAATCTTGGAAAATATTGATGCCCCACGTACTTGATCCATAAGGTCATCTATCCGTGGCAACGGATACTTGTTCTTGATGGTGACCTTATTCAGCTGCCGATAGTCTATACACATCCTCATGCTACCATCCTTTTTCTTGACGAATAGGACAGGAGCACCCCAAGGTGAGACGCTTGGTCGGATCATCTGTTTCTGTAGCAACTCCTCAATCTGCTTCTTCATCTCTGCCATTTCCGGTGGTGCCATTCTATAAGGAGCAATAGAAATGGGACCAGCTCCGGGAATTAGGTCGATACCAAATTCAATCTCTCTTCTTGGTGGCAGACCAGGAATCTCATCAGCAAACACTTCTGGAAACTCTCGAACCACAGGAATCTCTTCCATCTTCGGACCACTCTCCTCCACCTCTGAGTTGAATAGACACATGTAGCCCAATGGTTTTGGGTCTCTATAGGCTACTAGTTTTCTATCACAATCAATGATCACTTGGTTCTGACTTAACCAGTCCATCCCCAAGATCACATCTAATTGTGTCAAGGGTAAGCAGATCAAGTCTACTTTAGAGGTTTGTCCCAACACTTCTATACAACAGTTAAGACATGCTCTAGAAACAACTACTGGAGCATTGGTAGGGGTTTCTATTTTAAAAACATAAGGCATTTCAGACACAATCAAGCCTAAACGGTTTACACATTCATATGAAACAAATGAATGCGTTGCACCAGAGTCAAACAAAACATAACAAGGCTGACCATTAAGCAAGTATTTACCTTGCACCAGATCAGAAGATCGATTCGCTTCCACACCACTAAGGGTGAAGACCCTTCCTTGAGTCACCGGTCTATCTGCAACTTCTCTTGAATTGGCCTTGGCTGGCTCCTTGCAATCTCTTGCAAAATGCCCCAGCTTTCCACAATTGAAGCAACCACTTGTCCCCCAACATACCCTACCATAGTGATTGCACTTGCACTTGTCGCAGAATGGAGCTTCATTCCGATAGTTTCTTCCTTCAGAACTACCAGCTTTACCCTTGCCTTTCCCTCTACGATCATAAGGACCTTTGCCTCTATTATTGAAACCCTTTCGTCTCTGTGGTCCATATCCTTGATTGTCCTTCTTTTCCACAACTTGCACCTCCTCAGCCTGGGTATCATCTTCATACATCCTACACATATCCACCAATGCAGGGAAACTTTGAATCCGCTGATAGCTAAAAATTGACTTCAACTTTGGCTTCAGTCCACCTTCAAACTTGATGCACTTGCTCCTCTCGTCTGGATTGTTCTGGTAGTATGGAGAGTACTTCATCAGCTCTTCAAACTTTGCCGCGTACTCGCCCACACTCATGTTCCCTTGCTTCAACTGCAGAAACTCCACCTCCTTCTTCCTTCTCAGATCCTCAGGAAAATACTTCTGGAGAAACTTCTCCATAAATACTCCCCAACTTATCTCCCTTCCTTCATATTGCAAAAGTTGCATGGTGTGATTCCACCAATTCTCAGCCTCATCTTCCAGCATATAGGTTGCATATGCCACCTTTTGAACATCAGAACACTCCAAAGTCCTCAAAATCTTGTCCATAGTATGAATCCACTTGTTGGCCTCTTCCGGTTTAAATCCTCCTTCAAACTTTGGCGGATTGCAGCTCCTAAAATCAGCCAAAGTCTTCGCCTCAGTGTTTCCCATATTACACTGATGAGACGGGTTAGCCGGTTGAGATGGTTGCTGAGACTGCCTTTGCATGGCTTCCAATACCGTGGTGATTCGCTCCAACATCGCATTGGTGTGATTTTGGTTTCTAGTTGCCATATTAGACCTGCGCTATGGGCTTATGGTCACATATGTTGAACTAAAGAAACTTCCATTACACCACCTATACTACGGCTCTATCCTAAACTTATTAATGCTACAATCAATTGCGTCTTGTACTCAAAAGAGACAAGATACAAACAAGTCAGGGTATTCAAACCTCAATCAAACGATACAATAACATTCAAATAATGTAAATGCGTTGGAGATACCTGCTTGATGTTGATGGCTACCTTTCTGGAACCACTTCTACTACTACAGGATCTGACTTTTGCTGTGATACCACTAAGTGTGACACCCTTCCGGATTACCCAAATATAATCTAGTATTTATGCTTTATATTGGATAATATATGGACTTGTGAGCTAAGAAAATATGGTAAATAAAATTTTCTTTAAAGCGGGTGCACAATTCATCAAATGGAACTCTTGGAGAATAAATTCTAAAATCCTTTAAAACACTTGTATCGAGTTCGGCGATTTCTAAAACCTTTTCAAAAACAGGATAACATTCGTTCTTTAGAAATTTCTTTACATTTTACAATCAATTGAAGCTACCCATACTTTGTTCAATAAAACTGATACCGTCAATTAATACTTATAGCCGAGTTCATTCATAAGTTAAATCAGAGTAAGCGGAAATTACTGGACTATGCAACTGATATGAAACATAGATTTTCATATATACGAAAGAGTCATACATACATAGTCCATGAGATAAGTCACCAAGTTCCAAAAATATAACAAGTCCATGTAAACAGATCTACATCACTATGATACTATAACCCTAGAGTAAAACATATGTACAATATATACATAATCAAAATACAACCCCAGGGATAGTCACGTAGATCCATCAGCATCAGATGCAGTAGTAGTAGCAGTAGTAGTCTCCCAAAAACATAGGTAATAAGGTAGTAGCATCATCATCACAGCAGCAGCAGCACATCTCCTCCACAGCACGGATCCAAGGGTCCACATCATACACCATATGCACGTACCTAGGGATCATCGTCCCTCCAGTCACTCCCAGTAGAATGCACGACAGGCTCGCTCCCACTCTCGTCCTCCACCGGATCCTCCTCGATCTCATCCGAGGGAGAGTGTACCCTACTACTGGGTACCGGGTCAGGTGATGGTGAAACCCTGACGGGGCTCCTCGGATAAGAAGGGGGAGTCTCCTCGCGGACAACTCTCGAAGTAAAAGGGTGAGAGCGGGTAGGTCGAAAATGAAAACTATGGTAAGAGCGAGCTGGTCGCGTGGGAGGTGGTCCATGATAAGTATAAAACGGGGGTACATGCATAGTGTATATAATGGGAATCCTAAACCTACGAGGACGGAATCGCATCAGTGGATTAGGGTGGTAGAATGTGAACTCTACCTCCCCCTCATACACCGCGCGATGGTCCTCATAGATCCATACGCCACTAGGAAGTGGCCGGATCTCGATGCAAGCAATGTAACGAGACATCACCTACAAGGGCATAGGGGTAAGCAATTCTACTCACATAATCAATAGAGAATAAATCATGCAACATATGAAAGATAATAATGCATCAATTAATAACAATCACAATTAGCATCTAGCAAGTATCAGATGCACATAGGATGCTCACACTTAATTCAGGTATATCAATTGCATTAAGTGAATGACATGATGCATGATTTTAACTCTCAACTTATCTCCACATTTTCTAAGTCACTCTCTGACGTCCATCCCTGACAACCCAGCACTCCACAGTGCGTTGTATTCCTAGGTATACAACAATTCGTACATTCACCTAGAATGTACACGTCAAGCTTGGTATCCATGCCACCCGAGCATATCCGGTCATCCAAACGGATCGTCATCCAAACGATATATCCATATCGGCACCCACAAAGCCGACCACGTCATCGACGTGTCATCAAGCAAGCGTATTGGCACTCCCAGAGGCCCTCCACATGTTTGTCGAAACATGAATACGTCCTACCATCCAAACTCCAGAATGAATGCATTTTAGACTTAGGGGAAATTGATTAATACTTTACTTGCCACCTAGGCTTAATTTTCAAAATGGATCGTCACCGAACGATCTATTTGTATTTATCAATTTCTCTAAGTCTTTGATCCCTTGAATTATCCTTAATAATTCCTTAATTAATTAAGTTAGAATTGAAAATGATGTTTTCAGATTCTGGGCATTTTACTCGAGTAAAGTTCAGAATACTCGAGTGTTCTGGAGATTTTCCAGATTACTCGAGTGTTCTTAAGCTTACTCGAGGGTTCATGTCTTTCTGAGGATTTGGGTTTGAATTTCAACAATTTACTCGAGTAGTTCATGAGTTACTCGAGTGTTCTTGGACTTTTCCAGAATACTCGAGTGACTTTGAATGACTCGAGTGTTTGACCTATAACAATTCTCAGTTCATGCCCGATACTCGAGTACCAGACAAAATACTCGAGTGTTCTTATGACATTTACTTTATTTTGAACACGATTTACTCGAGTACTTTGCCATTTACTCGAGTGTTTCGCAGCTGACAGTATTGAAAACTGGTTTTAATATGCCATTTTCATTTCTACTCAATTTAAGTCCATTTCAGGGATCCACAGAGTTAACATATCATTAATCAAACATGTTACAACACTTATTTCAATTCAAAACACAGAATTGACAGAGAAATCATTGATTATGCATAAAAAGGCATTTTAACAACTCAATACCTCAAATCACACAATAAGCATAATATTCATGAAACAAAGCTCATTTAAGTTCACATGCATGATAACAAACTTGCTCAATACGGATTTAGAGCATGGATTGGTCTCCAAACCAAAGTTCCTATAGAATCTAAGCCCTTAGAGCCTCTTGGTGGCTCTCTAACACATTTAATGGATTTCAAACTCTATCTAGTGAATATAATTACTTCCCCTTACCTCTCAGATGTGAATCAACAGAAAGAAATCCAAAGAAAGCTCTCCAAACCCCGAAATCCACTTGAACTTCTCATGCATGACAGTTTTGAGTACCATACCTAAATGGAATTGGTTCGTACATGAAACAGAGAATTAGATTGGGGAAAATTAGATTTCTAAGCTCTATGCAACATCATCTAACTAAAGGAATTGAGTTTGAGACTCAAGAACTCAAGAGCTTACCAGAATCGATGATCACAGTGAGCTCCAGACACCAACTCAAGCAAGAACAGCTCCACTTCAAGACTTCGATTCTCTCAATCCACACACTCAAACCTCACAATTTTGGTGTCTATACAAAGCTCGTGATGTGAGCTTTGTATTGGTGTATAGATTATCACTCAACTCAGCTCACAGAGGAAGAATCGAAGAACACAATTCGAAAACCCTAACTCTTCTAATCTTCAACAAGTTAATCAAAATTCTCGACCAAGGGACAATGATGCGTTTAAATAGGCCAATGGAAAGCTCATGCGGGGCGACACGACGCCTATAGCGTTGGCATGGTGGTGATTTCGTGTCACCATCACGAAATCGTTGGCTGTGATTTCCTATAATTGCTTCTAGGTCCCAACCCAGGGACTAATATGCAAAATATACATTTTAGGCATTTAAATTATTTATTAAATAATTTCTCACATGCAAGCTAATTACATACACACATATTTTAATCAAGGATTAATTTGAAAACTATTAATTATAATTAAATTATAATTAACATTTCATTAATCGGGGATTAAAATTTTGGGGTGTTACATGGCACATATCAAAAAAATTGGAGATTTATTTGTGTAATTTAGTATGTGTATTGTATTGTTGTTTAATAAAATAAAAGGGAAAAGAAAATAAATAAAAGAATTAAAAAAGGATTTTTATTTTATTTTCTTTTTATTCTGGACGTGTAATATGTATATATATATATATATATATATGTAATTAGATTATATTATATGTTATATTTCATGTGTATTTGAGTTATAGTTAAGAATGAAAACAAATAAGTACTTTTCCTTGAAGTAGAAATGAAATGAAATGATATAAAGGAACTAAGAATGATTTTTTAGAAATAAAATAAATTCTGGAAATTTTTGATGTTCTTAGAGTGTATGGAATTACATTTTATGAAATTTTTATGTAATTGTTATTGTTTGTTTGTATTTGATTTTCTTTTGTTAGGATTTAAGTTTAATAAGAACAATGAATTAGGATAATAAGCAAAAAAATAAATTTTTTGGAAAAAAATAAAAAGAATAGGCCGTGAGGTCTATTGCATTATTTTAAAATTATTTTTGTAATTTGTTTGATTGTTTGATGTATAGTTAAATTATAGTTGATTGTTTACAAGAAAAAGGAATAAATGGTAGTTGTTATAAATCTATAAGAACATGTATTTTTTATTAATTGTATGAGTATGTGGTTGATGTGGTTGTAATTGTTAGTTGCTGGAAAAAAATGAATTATTTTCTAAAAGGGATCTATTTTATATTTGTTTATGATTAAACCTCTTATTTTTAGTATACCAAATGATGTAATTATATTATATAGATGTTTTAGGAATTGAAAATATTTTTCTAACTTTTCTATTCGAATTTTAGAAGAAAAAGGAATTAAATTAATTAAATTTTTCTAATTGATTTGATGATTGCTTTAGTATGTTTATGGAATATATTACATGTTTATATGGAAAAGATTAATTTTGAAATTTTTATTTTAATTCTGGAAATTTAATCTTTATTCTGAAAAATTTATTTATTTAAGACCCCAAGTGATTATTTTTAAGAATGTTAGTGATACTTTGTTTATATGTGCAAATATAATGTAGAGACAAATAGAAATGAGTATTTTGATTGATTAAAAGTGATTTATAAAAAAAATATATTAAGTTGCTGTCCAGAAATTATAAATAATAAAAAAAAGTAATATTTTATTTGAAATAATAATGTTTTAAAGTTTTTAGCATAAGTAGGAATTGTGCATGATTGTGTATGATTGTTTGGATTGTTTTCTTGAACTTGTTTAAGTGATGCAACTTTTCTGTGGCTGTACAGCAGATGCAACTATTTTATTTTGTTTAATTTTGTCATTTTATTATAGTAGAAGTTGTAATAAGAATTTAGAAAGAAACGACATGTGAGAAATTGAATTTTTAAGTTTAAGTATGCATGCTGTCCAAAAATCTAAATTAGTTGCATCAATGATAGAAATTGTTTTGGATTAAATCAATATGTGAATTTTATGCTAAGACTTTTTATATATAGAGTTAAAAAGGAAATATAAAAGTGACTTTGTAAATGTATGCCTTACTGTTCTAGTTGTTTACTAAACTGTTGTCTTACTGATGCTTGTATGATAATTGTGAAATGTTTTGTAAAAGTGATTTTTGAGTTTGTATTGTATACTGTTCAAATTTTATAAATTGATTTAAGTAATTATAAAAATGATTTTAATGTATCTGTGTATGTTTGGGTATGGTTATCATATTGTTTGAATTTAGTAAATAAGAAGTGGGTTGTGTTTTGATATAAAAATATAATGTTAAGAGTTTTAGGCAAGTTAAAGTATTTCATTAGATAAATAAATGTATGCTATGAATATTATTGTCTAATTAATCTATATGTAACTATTTTTATAAGTTATAAGTATTTTCGAGTTATAATTCTTAGTTCTTTGAAAATAGAGGTTAGAACTTTAATTTGATGAAAATTGTGAGTAAGTGCAATTTGTTTGAGTGGCTGTCCAGATTTGTTTTATATTGACCTTAGTAGTATGTTTATAAGATTTAAGGTAAATTGAAATAATTTAAGTGCTGCCCATAATTGAATAAGTGTGGAAAAATATTACTTTCTTAAGCTAAATGTCATTTTTTTAGAACTTTGATGTGAATCTTTTAGTAGGAAATTGAAAAGAATGAATTTTGGGTAACTGTGAAGAGATGCAACCTTATTTTGTGCTACTGTCCAGAATCTTAGTTTGAGTTGCATCAACTTTAGAACTTGTTTTGACGTGATAAGTGAATGAGTTCATATTTTAGAATGATTGTTGATGTGTTAAGTGTTTGTATTGATTTTCTTAAAAATATGTTTCTGGCTGACCAAATGATTAAAAGATTATATCAAGTTTAAGTTATTTGATTAAATGGCTTATAATGGTAGTTGTTATATAAGCATTTGGAACTGAATTATGAGTTAATGAAAGTAGAAGTAGTCTCTTTTGATTTAATTGATTAAGTTCTAAATTTTGTATTTAATTTATAGATCTTAGGATGTGTATAATAGTTGTATATTTTTGAATAGTGATTTTGATTTAATGATTGGTTTTAAAGATTTTATTTAGTACTGTTTAAGAGGCCTTGAGTTTCGGAAAAGGAATGATTTACTTTTCAAGTGTTGTATATCCTAATACAAAGTCTTTTGATTTCAAAGGTTATTTAAGAAAGTGGTATTTGTTAGAATGTGTTTTCCAAAAAGGAATTATTTTAAATTACCTGATGCCTTAAAAGGACTTCTGTTTTAAAAAGAATTTTGGTTTAAGGAACTTTGGTACTTTGGGTTTAGTTTTTACTTAAGTAGGTAGATGATATAAGGTATTTATTTATATTGATTGTATGTCGTTCATCATTTAAGAAATAACAAGAATTAAAAGTAAACGAGCTGCTGGAGCTGTGAACGCAAAAGGTTGAAAACAGAGTAAGCATGGATCCTAAGACATAATGGCACTGAGGTAGCATTAGGGCGTTCCGTATCATCTCAAAGGTCGGAACTAGGAATCTATAGGTTGAGTAGTAAGACGGCAAATGTATGTGTGTTCCGCCGTCCTTACGAAAAATACGATTCCTCAATATTGATTGTATGTCTGTTAATAATTATTTCATCATGTTGTATATCCTGAAGTTGTATATGGTATATTGCCTTAATGATTTTGGAAATGGTAAAATGATAAGTGATGAGATAACAAATATGTTGGGATTATTTTTGAGATAATGATTGATCATATGGAAGTGTACTCAATGTATATTGAATTATTGTTCCTATGAAAAGGACTTGAAATATCTGGAAGTATGATGGTGAAAATAAATTATGAAAAATGATTATTTGAATCTTGTGAAATTTGAGGATCGTTGTTAGTGTACAGTGATGGTGCGAGCGGCACAATGACTTTATTATATCCCCTTAAGCGACTGGCCACGTGAATGACTTTGTCGTGGTTCATGTCTTGTGGAATCCACTGTACGATAGGGAGGTGTTTGCTATGGTCCCTTAGAGGTCGAGACCCGTTAGAAGCGCGGCTTAGAATGGGTCGATCAAACTTAGGAATAATAAAAGATTCTAAAAGACTTTAAAAGACTTAAAAGACTTTAGGACCCAATCCTTTCTAACTACGTTGAGAGTGAAGTAGTGGAGAGGAAAGATACCGTGTACTTGGAGGTCGTGCATCCCTCCAAGTGGTGATTGTGATAGGGGAGGGCAAGGACGGTGAAACGTCAAGAAGCCTAAGAGCGCTTCCCTAGGCGGGACGGTGTTACAATGATCAAGGGCACCTGCTGGTCGTTGATCGTAGCGAGGACTGCACGTACAACTAGGGATAGAGCTGTCGCCCCCTTGAGCAAATCTTAGATGGTGTAGAGGGAATCCGAACAAGGCTAAAAGTCACTAATTTTCTTACGAGTATCATTGTGGTTGGCCATGCTTAATGGTTCCAACATTGCGGATCTCGAATTGTTTACTATGTTTTGTTTGCTGGCCAACATGCGTGGTTCCAGCTGGTACGTACCCTTTGACTTCGATGCCTGTGTGGATAGGATTCCTGTGCATCCCATCTGCTTTCCGACTTAGGTTGTGGTTGGATGATGAAAAGGAGATGTATCGTGTGTGCTGACTGTTCCCTTACCTCAATGATATCCCTCCCTAAATCATTGACGATTGTATTATGGAAAGACCTAGTGGAAAGATTATGAGTATGGAACTGTAAGAAAAGATATTAATGCGATGAAAAGAGGAAGTTATAAAAAGTTATAAGAATAAAGTGGAAATTATGAGATGTGAATGAGGAAATGATATAGTTATTGCATATATTTGTGTCCTAATGTGATCCCTTAGAGTAAGTCCATGTCGTCGACGACCATTCGTCCGGATCGTTGACTCTCTCTCTTCTTTCCTTTCCCTGTGGACATTGGGACAATGTTCTCAGATCATGTAGCATTACAAGTGATGGTTGCTGATCGTGAGATGAAGTATATTTATGAAGAGGATGCAAAAGCGCCAAGCCGAGGAATCTTTCAGATACTTGTGATGAAGGATAGCAATGAAGATTAGTAGTCTAAGTTAGTATTGTAATATCCCAATTTTTGTTCCCAAGTAAATAAAAGGAATATTTAAATAAAACTAATTATATGGAATTAGTTAGTTTTATTTATTAATTTTATTGTTCTATTAAAAGAATTATCCAAGGAAAAATAAGAGAAAATAATTTGGGTTCTAAAAATAAGGATTTTTGCAGTTTAGTCCTTGGAAAGGACCTAAGAGGTAATATTGGAAAGATATTTGGAGGGAAAGTGAATAAAATAATAATTTTTGAAAATCTGAGTGCGTTACTCGAGTAGCCCGATCAATTTACTCGAGTAACAGTGGTGCTGAAGCTGAAGATAGTGTGTTTGATGATTCAACAAGTTGAGTAATTCAATTATTTACACCTAGCACCGACTGGAGTTGATGGAAACACGTGTTGGTGTGCATGATAGCCATTCTTGGCTATAAATTCATGCTTTTGGGTTGAGGAAATCATAAGAAAATAAGAAAAAGAAGGGAAACTCTGCTGAATTTTAGTTTGAACACCCTCTGTTCTTCATCTTCGTTTTTAATCCCTACCCATACACAGTTGATGAGCTTGATACCTTCTTCAAGCTTGTCACAAGACCTTTAATTTGAGACAAGAATCGTGTGTTTTGGTGGCTGGAGCAAGGAGAACGAATTGCTTGAAGTTGGACTCTTGAAACTGAAGTTGGGAAATTTCAGTGGTAAGGAGCTAAGTTGGAGGCTTCGATTTAGGTATGTAGAGGACTCCAAATCGTGCCATTTTGATTTCTATTTAGAGGTTGCAATGTCTAGTTTCTATATTGACCAAATTTGCTCATTTTCATGCACGTTTGGTTGGTTGAATTATCACCCGAACTTGCTCTGCTGAACCTGTTTTGGAACCGAAAACAGAGCATTTGGAGTTGGTGGATTCTGTGAGCTTCTTTGCTGCCTTTGCATTCAAAAAGCTTCATTGAGGTAAGGGAGAAGCTTTACTAATGCTAGAATAGATTGAGGAATTGATTTGAATATTGGTTGAACCACCATGAGGTTCAAAGGGCACTAGGTTAGGGGACAATGGCTTGGAGGCCAATTTGATCTTAAAACTGAATTGGAACATGTTAGATTTTGATATCTAAAGCTAAATGAACCTTCAATTTGATCTGAAATTGGGTAATTAAGGAATTGGTATGTGAGGTTGTGTTTTAGGTCAAAATTGGGGGAAATTGTTATGATTCTGTGATTTTGGTGTTAATGCTTGAAATTGATGCTATGAACAAGTTTAATGTAATGTATTTAAGTTGGTTTGAAGCTTAACTTTGGTAAAAATTGGATTGGCATGAGTTTGACATATAAAAACCAGTTCAGCAGTGTTTTACTGCATAATTTACTCGAGTAATTCGAGCTGTCACTCGAGTAATGCGTGAAAATTCTGATTTATCTGATGAGTGCAAGAGGATTACTCGATTAATCTGAAGTATTAATCGAGTAACACCTTAAAACTTTGAATAATTTGAAATATATGCAGTACTACTCGAGTAATAGATCTGTTAATCGAGTAATGCGAAAGGTGCAAAAATATTACTCGAGTAATTCGAGCTGTCACTCGAGTAATGCGAAAGGTGCAAAAATATTACTCGAGTAATCTAATGCAATACTCGATTAGTAGACTCTGTTAATCTATTAGTGACTGAATTGTTGTAAAAGGATCAGAATTTAATGAGGTGATTGATTAGCAAAGGGTTTGAATCAATTTAATTACTGAACTAGAAATTAATGGAAGTCAGTGTGTGTTAAATAAAGTTTAATTATGCCAAGTCCCAGCTTCGAACAACTTAAATGACATTGAACAGTATGGGTAGTCAAAGCCATGCATAGCATCTGCATTATTTGGATTCCCACATGTGTTGAGACACATCCGAGAGGCGTGGGCATATCCTTTCGGTTGAACTCGAGGGACCTGGGTGTCTGCTCCAAAGGGTTCACGGGGGAGTGTCGGTGACCGGGGTTGCACCTTCTGTTTCCGGAAATACACACGTGCGTGTGGGCATGTCATTTGGTGCCGGACTCGATGAGGCGTAGTCCTACGGGATACGTCGGCAACATTTCTAAGAGCTCTAGAGGTGTTGATTTATTTGCAGGCCGAGTTCGATGAGATACTCAGTATGGGTATCGGGCATGTTTATTTTAAGGTGCCACGGAAGCCTATTTGTTGTAGTTGGCCAACAATCATGCATTGATAAGATTAGATACATCATGACTGCATATGCTATTGATTTATAGTTAAGTCTTGATGTTGGTGTTTAACATGGATGATGAATTGTTAATTGTATGAGATACAGTATTAATTGATTAAAACTTTACCCGGTCTATTTTATTATGCGTTAGTATTTGCTAACTCCTTATGCCCTTGCAGGTAATGGCTCGTTACCTGACATACGTGGAGTTACGCCCGCTCCGTAGAGGAGTGTGGGACTACGAGGAGCACCGAGCGGTGTTTGAGGGTGAGGTTGACGTGATCTTTCGTCATCCTAACCCCCTGGCTCGAGTGCGACCTCGTAGGCTTCGCATCCCCATGATCTACATACTGCACATTCCACCAGCTTACACTTACCGTTTTGGTTCTCCACCCCCACATCATGGACGTCATTTTTATAATCTACATGTCCGACGCCCAGCCACCCGTACACGTCCCTCTACTTCTGATGAGGCTACTGCTACGGCCACTCCTCGTCCTGGTTCGGCCACCAGGGTACGCTTTGCACCCTCTCCGGAGCCAGTGCGTCGCGTTGCTACCCCTGTGGTGTCAGACGAGGAGGAGGAGGAGGACCCCGTAGAGGACGTGGATGGGCCAGCGGCGGACAATCAGTGATGTGGTGTCTTTGTTTTGATAGTATGTGCAGTATGGGGACCATGTTAGGATGTGGTGTTTAGCTTTTGGAAGACCAGGATCAGACATCAGCGTGGGTGGATCATGGCTCAGCTCTCGAAGACTCTTTTATTTTGATTTGTGTTATATTGCATATAGTCGAGAGGGTCTATGAGAGCTGTTATTTTATATCTGCTGATCTGTATCCTTATATTTTGCTACCTCGACTTTTATCTCTGATACTTGGGTACTTGAGTTTTTATATATATATGGGCTATGGTTGTATAGTTATTATGATCCTTAAAATTATTTCAATTACAACTGCAGTAATCATTTTGAAAATCGTTTCCGCTGAAAGTACAAACAGGTACTCAACCGTTCATTTTTGAAAGAAATGTGTTTTCGAATCAAAGCTTTCGGATATGGAACTTGGTGTATAGAAAGAAAAAGTTTTTCCATAAAGTTCCTATACGAATAACATTTATTATATACTCCAGCTTTCTTTATTTAATATAAATAAAGATATATTTTGAGAATGTCTCATAATTTGTTAATATACATCGAGTGTCCACATTTGTCATGTAAGACCCGGGCTGATGAGGGCGGGGAGTGATCGCCGGTGCAAAGAGGCACAGACAAGGAGCGGCTCCTGGCAGGCTTCTAAGGGAGGGGTACATGGATGAACCGACATACCGGAATGAGAGGGTGATCTTGAGACTGTGTAGGAATGGGACTACACAGTACAGGAAGGCTTAAATGAATTGATTAGTACTACCCATATCAACAAGATGCATCTTCTTTTCGGTAGCCCATCACATAAGAACTCCATGGTTAAGCGTGCTTGACTTGGGGTAATTCTGGGATGGGTGACCTCCTGGGAAGTTTTCCCGGGAAGTGTGCGAGTGAGGACAAAGCACGCTGAAAAGACTCGTGTTGGTATGTGGGGACAGTCGCAATCCATTTGCCTGCAGGGATGTTACAAATGGTATCAGAGCGGCTCCTCTCCCAGTACGGTGTGGTTCGGGGAAGAACCAGGCGGAAGCTGGTGGGCATGTAAGACCCGGGCTGATGAGGGCGGGGAGTGATCGCCGGTGCAAAGAGGCACGGACAAGGAGCGGCTCCTGGCAGGCTTCTAAGGGAGGGGTACATGGATGAACCGACACACCGGAATGAGAGGGTGATCTTGAGACTGTGTAGGAATGGGACTACACAGTACAGGAAGGCTTAAATGAATTGATTAGTAATACCCATATCAACAAGATGCATCTTCTTTTCGGTAGCCCATCACATAAGAACTCCATGGTTAAGCGTGCTTGACTTGGGGTAATTCTGGGATGGGTGACCTCCTGGGAAGTTTTCCCGAGAAGTGTGCGAGTGAGGACAAAGCACGCTGAAAAGACTCGTGTTGGTATGTGGGGACAGTCGCAATCCATTTGCCTGCCAGGGATGTTACAAGTATAGTCTCTATTTCTGTATTCCATCACTGGATGGGTATCCCGAATGTAACCCCTATTGTAATAAATGATTATTTGAAATAAAATAAAAGAAGTTTCTTTTGTTATATATTATGTTTATAAAGTAATTAAACTATTTTTCCGCAAGTTAACCATCGACTAAATATGACATTTAGAAAATGAGTTTTTGGAAATGTGTTGGATGATAACATCTCTTTTTGGAAATAGAATTTTATGATGCAAGTACTAAAGCATTTTTGTAAACCAAATGAATCAAATTGTATTTATGAAAATCTTTTGGTAAAAGAATTAAACTGAATTGATTTTGATAATGTTATAAAAAAAATGGCGCAAATTTTTAGTGAAAATTCTAAGTCCAAATTGGGGTGTTACATTTAGTGGTATCAGAGCGATGGTTGTCCTTAGTGGCCTTAAGCATAGCCTTATATGCTTTCCTTGTGTGACTCTGGTTATGTTTGTTTGTGTTTGGGTTGCGGTAGTTTTGGTCCTAGAATAAACTAAGAGTTAGGATTGGCGCGGAAATGAAGATGCATGGATGTTCTGCAAGTCTGACTAGTCAAGGCAGTAGTAGCAATGACGCAAACCCTGAATTCCAAAGAGGTCTGAGGTTAGGACTACAGATAGCTTTTTCACATTTGGAGTTTCCCAAGATTGGACAGGCAAGAAGACCGAGCAACTGGTTGGTAGGGGAATCTCCGACAGGAGATGCAAAGGCGAAACCGGTCAATTACTCTGCTAAGCATGGATTCGCTAGGAAGTCTCGACACAACAAGGTGTCTGGTAGGAGGAATCAGAGGTATCGTGGTTCTCATCAGCAAAATTGTAGGAATGGAAAAGAATCAAGTATGAAGTCCATGGATCCCCGGTGGTTTTGGAAACAATCAACATCAAGGTGGAAACAACAACAACAAAAATGGTGGGAATCAGAGAACGTGGAATGGTAATAACACCAGTAATGGTGGTGCTCGAGGTAATGGGAATGGTGAAGAAGGTCAAAGAGGTGTAATCATGCTGTGTGGTCGCTACAACAAAGACTATTATGGACCAAATCACCCTTATGAGAATCCGAACTGCTTCAACTGTAGCAAACTAGGACACACTGCGAGGAACTGCTGGGAACCAAAGCGTGAAAAGGGTTCTGATAAACCAGAGGGAAACGGAAGAGTATTCGCTATGATGGGGAATGAGGATGTTAATGCTGCTAGTCGTTCTTAGGTTTGAGTTGTTTGAACGAAGTGGAGTATTCACTAGTTGTGTTTACTTATTTTGTGTGGATTCGTGATAATTTGTTTCTAGACTGGTTATGTTGAAGGATTATTCCTTCTTCTGCTTTTCCTGTGATATAATAATGTTGAAATTTTCGTGAGATCAATGAATGTTTGTGCTTAAGTATGCTGAATAGAACTCCCTGTGAGAATGCGGAAACCAATTCTTGGAAAAAGTGTGGTATTTTAAGGATTGCCAGAGGAGAATGGAGTTCAAGTCAAGACATTACCTTACTTCGTTTCGATTTTTGAAAAGAACCCAATCACCCTTCGTATGATTATTGAACTTGATCTTCGTATTTTTGCGATAATTTGACCCTCCCAAATTAAAAAGAACTTCCTTTTGTCAGAAAAATACCCAATCTAATGATCACCTTCCATCAAACTATTCGACCAAATGCCAAATTTCAGTAAAATCCTAAGTTCTTTTCTCGAATTTTCGTGATTAAAACATAACCCTACCATATAAAGTTATGAAAGAAGTAACACTTGTATGCATAACACATGAATTTTAAGTGGCTGAAGGGACAAGGTGATGGTACGGTTGTGTGAAAAGTTAGGAATTATGGGAATAATGGTTTAGAGTCGGTCCCTAAGTGGTACTAAGAAGGCAAGGTAGTAAGTGAAAAGTCGGGTAGTTAGGGAGTAATCATAGTCTTATGGTGGGCTTTGATGTAAGGGTGTGTAATAGATGGTATAAGATTGATCAAAGTTGGGGAGCAAAGAGGTTAAGTAGAGTCTATGTTAGAAAAGTGTAGTGACAAGTACTTGTATGGCATAAGTAGTAATTCAGCTGGTGATTATGGTTTTGATATGCATACAAGAAGGTACTTCTGGATTGACACCAAGTTCGAAAATAACAAACTCTTCTTATCAAGTCTATTATCTAAATGCCAATATCCCTTATGAATAATTCATACTCACTTACCTTTAATACTTCTGGTTTGACCAAAACTACTATTGTGACAATTATTGTTTGTTGCCTACCTTTGAACTTGACTCAATTCGACTCCCGCGCGGCGTTACGACAAAGGTTGACCAGTAAAAGAATGTTGATCGATGTAAACATCGAAGGAAGGATATATTCTCAAAAGAAGTGAATAACAAAGTTAAGGGTAGTAAGAATGTTTGAATAACCTTGTGTGTTTCCTTGCTTGTCTCTGTGCGTATTTCTCGGGGACGAGAAATCTTTAAGTTGGGAGGATTGTGAGACCCACAATTTTACCCAATTTATTTGTGATTTTATAATTAAAATTAGGAAATTATGCTTGATTTTGATACCTGGGTTTATATAATATATATATATATATATATGTGAAAATATATATGTATACACGTAACATATATAGGTATATATATTATATACCAATATTTTCCCTAGCCTATTTAAATGAAATATTTTTAAGGTAAAGTATTTGATTTAAATGATTTTAAAAGATGAAATGATTTTTGATGGATTAGAGTATCCTATCTTTAGACATTCATATCTTTTCAACCGTACGTCGAAAAATTACAAATGATATGTCAAAACGATCGTATCGAAATCTAGATTATGAAAATGTAAAGCTTTGATTTTTATTTTTGAGTTTTCGAAATTTTATCACTGCTGCAATAGTGAACGAATTTTTGAGTTTTAAGAACCAATGTATGGTTTTAATGCATTAAATAGCCTTTTGACTAAAGTATATTTTACTTTGAAAATAAAAATGCATTTCTGAAGTTTTATAATGTATTATCATTTAAATAAAATGTATTTTTGTATTTTTCTTATTTTAAAATATTTGAAAAGCTTAGGAAGTGTATTTTTGAAGAAATGACCTTAGGACTTCAAAAATTCATAACTTTCAAACCGTAAGTCCAAAAATTACAAACTTTATATGAAAACGATCGTATTAAAATGTAGAATCTTAAGATTTAAAAATAAAATTTTTACTTTGCTATTTACGAAAATTTTTGTACAGTAGGTAGAAAATCAAATTTTAATAGTTATATGAGTGGATAATTATGTAGGCACCTCCACAATGAACCAATGAGAAATTTTCTCTCCTATTTTAATATATGCACCGTCCAAATTAGAAGGGAAAGAGGGGAAGAACAGTTCTGAAGTTGGTGAGAATAATCCATGAATTAAAATGCTTTAGGAATCAACAAAATCACATTTAATGCTAGTTCATGTTCCAAGTAGTGTTTGAAAATTTTTGAATGGAACTTGATGAGGGGAGGCACGAAATTTAGGTCTGAAAATGAAGGGAAATGCATCTCCAAACACCTATAAATAGATAGCCTTAGTTCCACATTTTTCACACACAAACACTTGATAGTTTCACTTGGGAAAAAAATAAAAATTCTAAGAGAGAAAGATAGAGGGGGACGAGCAAGCTATAGGAAGGAGGGAGGATTTGCTTGGTTTCTTGAAGTTTTCTAAAAAGCTTAAGGAGTAGAGGTAACCCAAAATCACTTATTTAATTAAGCTATTTTTAAGTTGTTTTGTTTATATTTTTGTTTAAACCTTCTCAATTTCTTCTATAGTTAAATTCAAAATTTTTATTTTCAATTTAACGTTGTTATTGAATCTATGAAATTGTTCTTAAGTCATATGAATTAAGAATAAGAAAAGTGACACAAAAAGAGTGTTTAAAGGGATTTATCTCCCCTTTTCTTAAATTCTTAAGATGGCTAAATATTTTGATGAGATTGATTAAATTATTTTATGGGTTTATTTTGTTTCTTAAATCATGTGAATTATAGAAAATTTTGTAAGATTAAATGAGTTTGTATTCTTTGTCTTTTAATTGTTTTATGTCTTTGTATTAAGGAATAATAATCAATAAGTAAATAATAATGGAAAAATTTTAATTTCTGGTATATATATGAACCATGGCACATATCAAAAAAATTGGAGATTTATTTGTGTAATTTAGTATGTGTATTGTATTGTTGTTTAATAAAATAAAAGGGAAAAGAAAGTAAATAAAAAAATTAAAAAAGGATTTTTATTTTATTTTCTTTTTATTCTGGACGTGTAATATGTATATATATATATATGTAATTAGATTATATTATATGTTATATTTCATGTGTATTTGAGTTATAGTTAAGAATGAAAACAAATAAGTACTTTTCCTTGAAGTAGAAATGAAATGAAATGATTTAAAGGAACTAAGAATGATTTTTTAGAAATAAAATAAATTCTGGAAATTTTTGATGTTCTTAGAGTGTATGGAATTATATTTTATGAAATTTTTATGTAATTGTTATTGTTTGTTTGTATTTGATTTTCTTTTGTTAGGATTTAAGTTTAATAAGAACAATGAATTAGGATAATAAGCAAAAAAATAAATTTGCTGGAAAAAAATAAAAAGAATAGGCCGTGAGGTCTATTGCATTATTTTAAAATTATTTTTGTAATTTGTTTGATTGTTTGATGTATAGTTAAATTATAGTTGATTGTTTACAAGAAAAAGGAAAATAAATGGTAGTTGTTATAAACCTATAAGAACATGTATTTTTGATTAATTGTATGAGTATGTGGTTGATGTGGTTGTAAGTGTTAGTTGCTGGAAAAAAATGAATTATTTTCTAAAAGGGATCTATTTTATATTTGTTTATGATTAAACCTCTTATTTTTAGTATACCAAATGATGTAATTATATTATATAGATGTTTTAGGAATTGAAAATATTTTTCTAACTTTTCTATATGCTAGTCGAATTTTAGAAGAAAAAGGAATTAAATTAATTAAATTTTTCTAATTGATTTGATGATTGCTTTAGTATGTTTATGGAATATATTACATGTTTATATGGAAAAGATTAATTTTGAAAGTTTTATTTTAATTCTGGAAATTTAATCTTTATTCTGAAAAATTTATTTATTTAAGACCCCAAGTGATTATTTTTAAGAATGTTAGTGATACTTTGTTTATATGTGCAAATATAATGTAGAAACAAATAGAAATGAGTATTTTGATTGATTAAAAGTGATTTATAAAAAAAAATATATTAAGTTGCTGTCCAGAAATTATAAATAATAAAAAAAGTAATATTTTATTTGAAATAATAATGTTTTAATGTTTTTAGCATACGTAGGAATTGTGCATGATTGTGTATGATTGTTTGGATTGTTTTCTTGAACTTGTTTAAGTGATGCAACTTTTCTGTGGCTGTACAGCAGATGCAACTATTTTATTTTGTTTAATTTTGTCATTTTATTATAGTAGAAGTTGTAATAAGAATTTAGAAAGAAACGGCATGTGTTTTCGATTTTCTGTTTAAGAGAAATTGAATTTTTAAGTTTAAGTATGCATGCTGTCCAAAAATCTAAATTAGTTGCATCAATGATAGAAATTGTTTTGGATTAAATCAATATGTGAATTTTATGCTAAGACTTTTTATATATAGAGTTAAAAAGGAAATATAAAAGTGACTTTGTAAATGTATGCCTTAACGTTCTAGTTGTTTACTAAACTGTTGTCTTACTGATGCTTGTATGATAATTGTGAAATGTCTTGTAAAAGTGATTTTTGAGTTTGTATTGTATACTGTTCAAATTTAATAAATTGATTTAAGTAATTATAAAAATGATTTTAATGTATGTGTGTATGTTTGGGTATGGTTATCATATTGTTTGAATTTAGTAAATAAGAAGTGGGTTGTGTTTTGATATAAAAATATAATGTTAAGAGTTTTAGGCAAGTTAAAGTATTTCATTAGATAAATAAATGTATGCTATGAATATTATTGTCTAATTAATCTATATGTAACTATTTTTATAAGTTATAAGTATTTTCGAGTTATAATTCTTAGTTCTTTGAAAATAGAGGTTAGAACTTTAATTTGATGAAAATTGTGAGTAAGTGCAATTTGTTTGAGTGGCTGTCCAGATTTGTTTTATATTGATCTTAGTAGTATGTTTATAAGATTTAAGGTAAATTGAAATAATTTAAGTGCTGCCCATAATTGAATAAGTGTGGAAAAATATTACTTTCTTAAGCTCAATGTCATTTTTTTAGAACTTTGATGTGAATCTTTTAGTAGGAAATTGAAAAGAATGAATTTTGGGTAACTGTGAAGAGATGCAACCTTATTTTGTGCTACTGTCCAGAATCTTAGTTTGAGTTGCATCAACTTTAGAACTTGTTTTGACGTGATAAGTGAATGAGTTCATATTTTAGAATGATTGTTGATGTGTTAAGTGTTTGTATTGATTTTCTTTAAAAATATGTTTCTGACTGACCAAATGATTAAAAGATTATATCAAGTTTAAGTTATTTGATTAAATGGCTTATAATGGTAGTTGTTATATAAGCATTTGGAACTGAATTATGAGTTAATGAAAGTAGAAGTAGTCTCTTTTGATTTAATTGATTAAGTTCTAAATTTTGTATTTAATTTATAGATCTTAGGATGTGTATAATGGTTGTATATTTTTGAATAGTGATTTTGATTTAATGATTGGTTTTAAAGATTTTATTTAGTACTGTTTAAGAGGCCTTGAGTTTCGGAAAAGGAATGATTTACTTTTCAAGTGTTGTATATCCTAATACAAAGTCTTTTGATTTCAAAGGTTATTTAAGAAAGTGGTATTTGTTAGAAGTGTGTTTTCCAAAAAGGAATTATTTTAAATTACCTGATGCCTTAAAAGACTTCTGTTTTAAAAAGAATTTCGGTTTAAGGAACTTTGGTACTTTGGGTTTAGTTTTTACTTAAGTAGGTAGATGGTATAAGGTATTTATTTATATTGATTGTATGTCGTTCATCATTTAAGAAATAAAAGGAATTAAAAGTAAACGAGCTGCTGGAGCTGTGAACGCAAAAGGTTGAAAACAGAGTAAGCATGGATCCCAGGTGAGAGAGCAACCTTCCTAAGACATAATGGCACTGAGGTAGCATTAGGGCGTTCCGTATCATCTCAAAGGTCGGAACTAGGAATCTATAGGTTGAGTAGTAAGACGGCAAATGTATGTGTGTTCCGCCGTCCTTACGAAAAATACGATTCCTCAATATTGATTGTATGTCTGTTAATAATTATTTCATCATGTTGTATATCCTGAAGTTGTATATGGTATATTGCCTTAATGATTTTGGAAATGGTAAAATGATAAGTGATGAGATAACAAATATGTGGGGATTATTTTTGAGATAATGATTGATCCTATGGAAGTGTACTCAATGTATATTGAATTATTGTTCCTATGAAAAGGACATGAAATATCTGGAAGTATGATGGTGAAAATAAATTATGAAAAATGATTATTTGAATCTTGTAAAATTTGAGGATCGTTGTTAGTGTACAGTGATGGTGCGAGCGGCACAATGACTTTATTATATCCCCTTAAGCGACTGGCCACGTGAATGACTTTGCCGTGGTTCATGTCTTGTGGAATCCACTGTATATGGTCCCTTAGAGGTCGGAGACCCGTTAGAAGCGCGGCTTAGAATGGGTCGATCAAACTTAGGAATAATAAAAGATTCTAAAAGACTTTAAAAGACTTAAAAGACTTTAGGACCCAATCCTTTCTAACTACGTTGAGAGTGAAGTAGTGGAGAGGAAAGATACCGTGTACTTGGAGGTCGTGCATCCCTCCAAGTGGTGATTGTGATAGGGGAGGGCAAGGACGGTGAAACGTCAAGAAGCCTAAGAGCGCTTCCCTAGGCGGGACGGTGTTACAATGATCAAGGGCACCTGCTGGTCGTTGATCGTAGCAAGGACTGCACGTACAACTAGGGATAGAGCTGTCGCCCCCTTGAGCAAATCTTAGATGGTGTAGAGGGAATCCGAACAAGGCTAAAAGTCACTGATTTTCTTACGAGAATCATTGTGGTTGGCCATGCTTATTGGTTCCAACATTGCGGATCTCGAATTGTTTACTATGTTTTGTTTGCTGGCCAACATGCGTGGTTCCAGCTGGTACGTACCCTTTGACTTCGATGCCTGTGTGGATAGGATTCCTGTGCATCCCATCTGCTTTCCGACTTAGGTTGTGGTTGGATGATGAAGAGGAGATGTATCGTGTGTGCTGACTGTTCCCTTACCTCAATGATATCCCTCCCTAAATCATTGACGGTTGTATTATGGAAAGACCTAGTGGAAAGATTATGAGTATGGAACTGTAAGAAAAGATATTAATGCGATGAAAAGAGGAAGTTATAAAAAGTTATAAGAATAAAGTGGAAATTATGAGATGTGAATGAGGAAATGATATAGTTATTGCATATATTTGTGTCCTAATGTGATCCCTTAGAGTAAGTCCATGCCGTCGACGACCATTCGTCCGGATCGTTGACTCTCTCTCTTCTTTCCTTTCCCTGTGGACATTGGGGACAATGTTCACAGATGTCAGATCATGTAGCATTACAAGTGATGGTTGCTGATCGTGAGATGAAGTATATTTACGAGGAGGATGCAAAAGCGCCAAGCCGAGGAATCTTTCAGATACTTGTGATGAAGGATAGCAATGAAGATTAGTAGTCTAAGTTAGTATAGTCTCTGTTTCTGTATTCCATCACTGGATGGGTAGGACATGATTACTCTATCCCGAATGTAACCCCTATTGTAATAAATGATTATTTGAAATAAAATAAATGAAGTTTCTTTTGTTATATATTATGTTCATAAAGTAATTAAACTATTTTTCCGCAAGTTAACCATCGACTAAATATGACATTTAGAAAATGAGTTTTTGGAAATGTGTTGGATGATAACATCTCTTTTTGGAAATAGAATTTTATGATGCAAGTACTAAAGCATTTTTGTAAACCAAATGAATCAAATTGTATTTATGAAAATCTTTTGGTAAAAGAATTAAACTGAATTGATTTTGATAATGTTATATAAAAAAAAATGGCGCAAATTTTTAGTGAAAATTCTAAGTCCAAATTGGGGTGTTACATTTAGTGGTATCAAAGCGATGGTTGTCCTTAGTGGCCTTAAGCATAGCCTTATATGCTTTCCTTGTGTGACTCTGGTTATGTTTGTTTGTGTCTGGGTTGCGGTAGTTTTGGTCCTAGAATAAACTAAGAGTTAGGATTGGCGCGGAAATGAAGATGCATGGATGTTCTGCAAGTCTGACTAGTCAAGGCAGTAGTAGCAATGACGCAAACCCTGAATTCCAAAGAGGTCTGAGGTTAGGACTACAGATAGCTTTTTCACATTTGGAGTTTCCCAAGATTGGACAGGCAAGAAGACCGAGCAACTGGTTGGTAGGGGAATCTCCGACAGGAGATGCAAAGGCGAAACCGGTCAATTACTCTACTAAGCATGGTTTCGCTAGGAAGTCTCGACACAACAAGGTGTCTGGTAGGAGGAATCAGAGGTATCGTGGTTCTCATCAGCAAAATTGTAGGAATGGAAAAGAATCAAGTTGGAAGTCCATGGATCCCCGTTGGTTTTGGAAACAATCAACATCAAGGTGGAAACAACAACAACAAAAATGGTGGGAATCAGAGAACGTGGAATGGTAATAACACCAGTAATGGTGGTGCTCGAGGTACTGGGAATGGTGAAGAAGGTCAAAGAGGTGTAATCATGCTGTGTGGTCGCTACAACAAAGACTATTATGGACCAAATCGCCCTTATGAGAATCCGAACTGCTTCAACTGTAGCAAACTAGGACACACTGCGAGGAACTGCTGGGAACCAAAGCGTGAAAAGGGTTCTTATAAACCAAAGGGAAACGGAAGAGTGTTCGCTATGATGGGGAATGAGGATGTTAATGCTGCTAGTCGTTCTTAGGTTTGAGTTGTTTGAACGACGTGGAGTATTCACTAGTTGTGTTTACTTCTTTTGTGTGGATTCGTGATAATTTGTTTCTTGACTGGTTATGTTGAAGGATTATTCCTTCTTCTGCTTTTCCTGTGATATAATAATGTTGAAATTTTCGTGAGATCAATGAATGTTTGTGCTTAAGTATGCTGAATAGAACTCCCTGTGAGAATGCGGAAACCAATTCTTGGAAAAAGTGTGGTATTTTAAGGACTGCCAGAGGAGAATGGAGTTCAAGTCAAGACATTACCTTACTTCGTTTCGATTTTTGAAAAGAACCCAATCAACCTTCGTATGATTATTGAACTTGATCTTCGTATTTTTGCGATAATTTGACCCTCCCAAATTAAAAAGAACTTCCTTTTGTCAGAAAAATACCCAATCTAATGATCACCTTCCATCAAACTATTCGACCAAATGCCAAATTTCAGTAAAATCCTAAGTTCTTTTCTCGAATTTTCGTGATTAAAACATAACCCTACCATATAAAGTTATGAAGGAAGTAACACTTGTATGCATAACACATGAATTTTAAGTGGCTAAAGGGACAAGGTGATGGTACGGTTGTGTGAAAAGTTAGGAATTATGGGAATAATGGTTTAGAGTCGGTCCCTAAGTGGTACTAAGAAGGCAAGGTAGTAAGTGAAAAGTCGGGTAGTTAGGGAGTAATCATAGTCTTATGGTGGGCTTTGATGTAAGGGTGTGTAATAGATGGTATAAGATTGATCAAAGTTGGGGAGCAAAAAGGTTAAGTAGAGTCTATGTTAGAAAAGTGTAGTGACAAGTACTTGTATGGCATAAGTAGTAATTCAGCTGGTGATTATGGTTTTGATATGCATACAAGAAGGTACTTCTGGATTGACACCAAGTTCGAAAATAACAAACTCTTCTTATCAAGTCTATTATCAAAATGCCAATATCCCTTATGAATAATTCATACTCACTTACCTTTAATACTTCTGGTTTGACCAAAACTACTATTGTGACAATTATTGTTTGTTGCCTACCTTTGAACTTGACTCAATTCGACTCCCGCGTGGGGTTGCGACAAAGGTTGACCAGTAAAAGAATGTTGATCCATGTAAACATCGAAGGAAGGATATATTCTCAAAAGAAGTGAATAACAAAGTTAAGGGTAGTAAGAATGTTTGAATAACCTTGTGTGTTTCCTTGCTTGTCTCTGTGCGTATTTCTCGGGGACGAGAAATCTTTAAGTTGGGGAGGATTGTGAGACCCACAATTTTACCCAATTTATTTGTGATTTTATAATTAAAATTAGGAAATTATGCTTGATTTTGATACCTGGGTTTATATAAAATATATATATATATATATATATGAAAATATATATGTATACACGTAACATATATAGGTATATATATATTATATACCAATATTTTCCCTAGCCTATTTAAATGAAATATTTTTAAGGTAAAGTATTTGATTTAAATGATTTTAAAAGATGAAATGATTTTTGATGGATTAGAGTATCCTATCTTTAGAAATTCATATCTTTTCAACCTACGTCGAAAAATTACAAATGATATGTCAAAACGATCGTATCGAAATCTAGATTATGAAAATTTAAAGCTTTGATTTTTATTTTTGATTTTTCGAAATTTTATCACTGCTGCAATAGTGAACGGATTTTTGAGTTTTGAGAACCAATGTATGGTTTTAATGCATTAAATAGCCTTTTGACTAAAGTATATTTTACTTTGAAAATAAAAATGCATTTCTGAAGTTTTATAATGTATTATCATTTAAATAAAATATATTTTCGTATTTTTCTTATTTTAAAATATTTGAAAAGCTTAGGAAGTGTATTTTTGAAGAAATGACCTTAGGACTTCAAAAATTCATAATTTTCAAACCGTAAGTCCAAAAATTACAAACTTTATATGAAAACGATCGTATTAAAATGTAGAATCTTAAGATGTAAAAATAAAATTTTTACTTTGCTATTTACGAAAATTTTTGTACAGTAGGTAGAAAATCAAATTTTAATAGTTATATGAGTGGATAATTATGTAGGCACCTCCACAATGAACCAATGAGAAATTTTCTCTCCTATTTTAATATATGCACCGTCCAAATTAGAAGGGAAAGAGGGGAAGAACAGTTCTGAAGTTGGTGAGAATAATCCATGAATTAAAATGCTTTAGGAATCAACAAAATCACATTTAATGCTAGTTCATGTTCCAAGTAGTGTTTGAAAATTTTTGAATGGAACTTGATGAGGGGAGGCACGAAATTTAGGTCTGAAAATGAAGGGAAATGAATCTCCAAACACCTATAAATAGATAGCCTTAGTTCCACATTTTTCACACACAAACACTTGATAGTTTCACTTGGGAAAAAAATAAAAATTCTAAGAGAGAAAGAGAGAGGGGGACGAGCAAGCTATAGGAAGGAGGGAGGATTTGCTTGGTTGCTTGAAGTTTTCTAAAAAGCTTAAGGAGTAGAGGCAACCCAAAATCACTTATTTAATTAAGCTATTTTTAAGTTGTTTTGTTTATATTTTTGTTTAAACCTTCTCAATTTCTTCTATAGTTAAATTCTAAATTTTTATTTTCAATTTAAAGTTGTTATTGAATCTATGAAATTGTTCTTAAGTCATATGAATTAAGAATAAGAAAAGGGACACAAAAAGAGTGTTTAAAGGGATTTATCTCCCCTTTTCTTAAATTCTTAAGATGGCTAAATATTTTGATGAGATTGATT
This sequence comes from Crotalaria pallida, assembly GCA_037953625.1. Lineage (NCBI taxonomy): Eukaryota > Viridiplantae > Streptophyta > Magnoliopsida > Fabales > Fabaceae > Crotalaria > Crotalaria pallida. The sequence goes on from CM075653.1 coordinate 36,957,473, forward strand.
AAATTATTTTATGGGTTTATTTTGTTTCTTAAATCATGTGAATTATAGAAAATTTTTGTAAGATTAAATGAGTTTGTATTCTTTGTCTTTTAATTGTTTTATGTCTTTGTATTAAGGAATAATAATCAATAAGTAAATAATAATGGAAAAATTTTAATTTCTGGTATATATATGAACCGTGGCACATATCAAAAAAATTGGAGATTTATTTGTGTAATTTAGTATGTGTATTGTGTAACATCCCTAATTTAATTCCAAGCAATAATTAATGAATTAATGGAATTAAAGTGGAAAGAAAGGGTAGATTAATTGCTTAACGAATTTTGTGAGCAAGGTGAGAAGTCATTTTAAGTACTAGAGGTTGTATAGAAAGCAATTATGGCTTCGAGAAAAATTATATAAGCGAAATCGGGGGTTAAATCGGCGTCTTAGATGCTAGAAATCGACCGAAAAGAGAAAATTAGAAATTTTATAGGATGCTAAGACATAAAATTCCACCGTTGGATGTGAAGTTTAGGGGGTTAAGAAGCTTGCCTAAAAATTTGGGCTCGATCCGACGGTTAACGAAAAAGTTATGACGAATCGAAGTCAGGAACCACTGGTGCACGCCCAGGCGCACCGGTGTGCATCAGGTGCACCAAACCCGTGAAAAATTCGCCCAGGTGCATGCACGACTCGCCTAGGCGCACCAATTATTCGCCCAGGCGCGCCATCTGCACCAGCCAGCCTTCTGGTGCACCAGAAACGCGCACCAGCCCCATCATCCCACCAGAAATGCGCACCAGCCAGGCACCAGCACCAGTCTGGTGCGTATCCTTGCGCCCAGGCGCCCCACACCGGCGCCCAGGCGTGCGGCTGAATCACCAGCACGCGCATCAGATGCGCAGCGCGCGCAGGCGCACGCTTTCCGCGCCCAGGCGTGCGGGTGCGTTTTTCACGCACCAGGCCACACCAGACCCTCCTCTCTCCATTTCTCCGCACCAGCTTCTTCCTCCCTCACCCACCTCCGTCCAGCAGCCCCCCAAGCACCCCAGCAACTCCAGCCACCACCACCAGCCGCCACCGCCAAGCCCACCATCACCACCATGAGTGTCTCTCTCTCTCCTCACTCTTGATTCCGTCTCTCTCTCCTTCTCCCTCTCTCTCCTCCTTTTCCTCCACCACCACACCACACCATAGCCGCCACCACGGACCACCACCCACCACCATCATCACCATGAGCTCTCTTCCCCTCTTTCCCTATTGATTTGAGTTCCCTTTCTCTTTTCCTCCTCCCTTGATGTTTCTCTCTCCTCTAGGGCTTTCTCTCTCCTCACCGGATCTCACCGACGCCGACACCGATCGTGATTCGCTCTGGGCTTGTGTTGGGTACTCCGAGACTTGAAGCTTGGGCCTCGATTCAGCCGCGATCGCTCTCAAATAGCGAGGAGCAACACCGTCACCGCGATCGAGATCGATTATTCCCGCCGTGCTTGGAGTCGAAGATTGTGGAAGCTTAGGATCAAATTGGAGCCGAGCTAGAGCGTAAGCCGGAGAGTAAAGCGTCAGGCTAAGGTTACCCCTCTCACTGTCATCGATTGAGGTAAGGGGTTTCATTACCAGCCCTTAAAGGGTGTATTTCTGGGTAGTTATATCTATCGCTAGGACCGGGGGAAAATGTTAATTGTTAATGAACCTTAGAGTAGCCCGCTAATCATGAAGGAAGATAATTAGGAAAGAAAATTTAGTTAAAGAAGAGTTGAAACAATTAGCAACGAAATAAACAGAATTATAATAACGAGTGATTAGCGTAAGTGAAAAAAGGGAGAAATTAGAGATTAACTATGGAGAGCCGGAATTAAATAAAGAAAGTGTCGGAATGAGTTGAGAACTAAATTAGGATAAAATAAGGTTAATAGAAATAAATGGAGTGAATGAGTAATTAGCCATTAGAGGAAAGAAATAAACGGAAAATAAGAAAGAGAGAGTTAACGGAAAAAAGGAAATAATATAATTGGTTCTAAATGCACGAGCTAGGTATTATTGAATGTGAGTGATGCAGTAAAAAGAAACAAAGGAAGAGAAAAAGAAAAACAAAAAAAAGAGAATGGAACTAACTAAGAGTTAGTATGAGAATAATTAGTAACAAAAAGTACTTAAGTATAAGATGGCAAGGAAATAATAATAAGTCGTTAAGGGAAGAATTGAGCGAAGTGAGACGATAATGGAGGATGAGGAAGAGTTAGGAAATTAAAAGTATTGGATAAAATTAGGGAACTGAAATTAAAGGGATAAGACTAATACGATAATAAAGGGAAAGGATTTAAACGGCAGGAGGTCGTTAGACCCTGCCACGATAATTTAAACGACGGGAGGTCGTTAGACCCTGTCACCATAATTTAAACGGCGGGAGGTCGTTAGACCCTGTCACCATAATTTAAACGACGGGAGGTCGTTAGACCCTGCCACCATAATTTAAACGGCGGGAGGTCGTTAGACCCTGTCACCATAATTTAAACGGCGGGAGGTCGTTAGACCCTGCCACCATAATTTAAACGGCGGGAGGTCGTTAGACCCTATCACCATAATTTAAACGGCGGGAGGTCGTTAGACCCTGTCACCAATAAAAGATTGAAGGAACAAAAAGGTAACCGGCATATTAACCGAATAATGGAATTAAAATGGAAATACAAATGGAAAATGGGAATAAAAAGGAAAGAGCGAAAGTAATGAGTAACAAGAATAATTAGAGGTTAAGGATTTATCTAAAAGAAAACAATTAGAAAGGAAAAGAATTGGGAAACAGTTAGGAAGTAAAATAAGAAATGAAGAAACATGAATTGTGTAGCATAGCATAGGCTTGAATGGTTTTGGCGTGTCGTATATATCTGCTTAGAAATCTCCTTTTTAAGTTCTGTGTGATGCTTCCCCTGTGTTGTCATTATTTTTCAGGTACACAAGTGGAGCATACACTAGTGCTGGCCGGGCAGGATCTTCATTCCACTACGTGGAGTGAATATATATATACATATACATTATATTTTGAGTGGACAACTATTTTGTAAATTTAAAATATGTAATAGTTGAACACCCTGAACTTTGTATTCATTGGGCATTAGGATATGATATAACTATCAAACTGTTGTCGGTTATGTTTTTAAAAGTTTCTGGACTGATAGGTTTTTAGAAGAAAATTTGGGAAGTCCGGAAAACAGAGGAAACTCTGCCGGATTTCCGTAAAACCTTTTAAAGGAATTTAGGTGTTAAAAAGAAATTTTCAAACTCCGATTTTAATAAAGCCTAAAAATTTATAATATAAGTGAGGGTGTTACATATTGTATTGTTGTTTAATAAAATAAAAGGGAAAAGAAAATAAATAAAAGAATTAAAAAAGGATTTTTATTTTATTTTCTTTTTATTCTGGACGTGTAATATGTATATATATATATATATGTAATTAGATTATATTATATGTTATATTTCATGTGTATTTGAGTTATAGTTAAGAATGAAAACAAATAAGTACTTTTCCTTGAAGTAGAAATGAAATGAAATGATTTAAAGGAACTAAGAATGATTTTTTAGAAATAAAATAAATTCTGGAAATTTTTGATGTTCCTAGAGTGTATGGAATTATATTTTATGAAATTTTTATGTAATTGTTATTGTTTGTTTGTATTTGATTTTCTTTTGTTAGGATTTAAGTTTAATAAGAACAATGAATTAGGATAATATGCAAAAAAATAAAAAGAATAGGCCGTGAGGTCTATTGCATTATTTTAAAATTATTTTTGGAATTTGTTTGATTGTTTGATGTATAGTTAAATTATAGTTGATTGTTTACAAGAAAAAGGAATAAATGGTAGTTGTTATAAACCTATAAGAACATGTATTTTTGATTAATTGTATGAGTATGTGGTTGATGTGGTTGTAAGTGTTAGTTGCTGGAAAAAAATGAATTATTTTCTAAAAGGGATCTATTTTATATTTGTTTATGATTAAACCTCTTATTTTTAGTATACCAAATGATGTAATTATATTATATAGATGTTTTAGGAATTGAAAATATTTTTCTAACTTTTCTATATGCTAGTCGAATTTTAGAAGAAAAAGGAATTAAATTAATTAAATTTTTCTAATTGATTTGATGATTGCTTTAGTATGTTTATGGAATATATTACATGTTTATATGGAAAAGATTAATTTTGAAAGTTTTATTTTAATTCTGGAAATTTAATCTTTATTCTGAAAAATTTATTTATTTAAGACCCCAAGTGATTATTTTTAAGAATGTTAGTGATACTTTGTTTATATGTGCAAATATAATGTAGAGACAAATAGAAATGAGTACTTTGATTGATTAAAAGTGATTTATAAAAAAAAAATATATTAAGTTGCTGTCCAGAAATTATAAATAATAAAAAAAAAGTAATATTTTATTTGAAATAATAATGTTTTAAAGTTTTTAGCATAAGTAGGAATTGTGCATGATTGTGTATGATTGTTTGGATTGTTTTCTTGAACTTGTTTAAGTGATGCAACTTTTCTGTGGCTGTACAGCAGATGCAACTATTTTATTTTGTTTAATTTTTTCATTTTATTATAGTAGAAGTTGTAATAAGAATTTAGAAAGAAACGGCATGTGTTTTCAATTTTCTGTTTAAGAGAAATTGAATTTTTAAGTTTAAGTATGCATGCTGTCCAAAAATCTAAATTAGTTGCATCAATGATAGAAATTGTTTTGGATTAAATCAATATGTGAATTTTATGCTAAGACTTTTTATATATAGAGTTAAAAAGGAAATATAAAAGTGACTTTGTAAATGTATGCCTTAATGTTCTAGTTGTTTACTAAACTGTTGTCTTACTGATGCTTGTATGATAATTGTGAAATGTCTTGTAAAAGTGATTTTTGAGTTTGTATTGTATACTGTTCAAATTTAATAAATTGATTTAAGTAATTATAAAAATGATTTTAATGTATGTGTGTATGTTTGGGTATGGTTATCATATTGTTTGAATTTAGTAAATAAGAAGTGGGTTGTGTTTTGATATAAAAATATAATGTTAAGAGTTTTAGGCAAGTTAAAGTATTTCATTAGATAAATAAATGTATGCTATGAATATTATTGTCTAATTAATCTATATGTAACTATTTTTATAAGTTATAAGTATTTTCGAGTTATAATTCTTAGTTCATTGAAAATAGAGGTTAGAACTTTAATTTGATGAAAATTGTGAGTAAGTGCAATTTGTTTGAGTGGCTGTCCAGATTTGTTTGAGTGCCTGTGTGGATAGGATTCCTGTGCATCCCATCTGCTTTCCGACTTAGGTTGTGGTTGGATGATGAAGAGGAGATGTATCGTGTGTGCTGACTGTTCCCTTACCTCAATGATATCCCTCCCTAAATCATTGACGGTTGTATTATGGAAAGACCTAGTGGAAAGATTATGAGTATGGAACTGTAAGAAAAGATATTAATGCGATGAAAAGAGGAAGTTATAAAAAGTTATAAGAATAAAGTGGAAATTATGAGATGTGAATGAGGAAATGATATAGTTATTGCATATATTTGTGTCCTAATGTGATCCCTTAGAGTAAGTCCATGCCGTCGACGACCATTCGTCCGGATCGTTGACTCTCTCTCTTCTTTCCTTTCCCTGTGGACATTGGGGACAATGTTCACAGATGTCAGATCATGTAGCATTACAAGTGATGGTTGCTGATCGTGAGATGAAGTATATTTATGAGGAGGATGCAAAAGCGCCAAGCCGAGGAACCTTTCAGATACTTGTGATGAAGGATAGCAATGAAGATTAGTAGTCTAAGTTAGTATAGTCTCTGTTTCTGTATTCCATCACTGGATGGGTAGGACATGATTACTCTATCCCGAATGTAACCCCTATTGTAATAAATGATTATTTGAAATAAAATAAAAGAAGTTTCTTTTGTTATATATTATGTTCATAAAGTAATTAAACTATTTTTCCGCAAGTTAACCATCGACTAAATATGACATTTAGAAAATGAGTTTTTGGAAATGTGTTGGATGATAACATCTCTTTTTGGAAATAGAATTTTATGATGCAAGTACTAAAGCATTTTTGTAAACCAAATGAATCAAATTGTATTTATGAAAATCTTTTGGTAAAAGAATTAAATTGAATTGATTTTGATAATGTTATAAAAAAAAATGGCGCAAATTTTTAGTGAAAATTCTAAGTCCAAATTGGGGTGTTACATACCGTATGCGCTTATATACAGTACCTTTTTTCAGAGGAAAACTTATAAGATTACTGCACTTACTGAGTTGTCCGAGATTAGCCTCATTATTTATATTCAGGTCAGATCAAGCGTCCTTATCATGACCTCTTCAGGTCAGATCAAGTCCGAATACAACAAGTAAAAGCAGAACTTGTATTCTCATAAACAGTTTTACTGGGCTATCTAAAATAAAATGCAACAAGTCTCAAACACTTGCATCTTTCAAAACAGGTTTTTTCGATAACCTCCTAAATAATCGCAGTTTGGATCCGAGGTCCAATAAATAAACATGCAATGAGTTAAATAAACTCGCATTCGTGCAACAAGTTAGAGAAAAAACTTGCATAAAAATGACCTCAGACTCTATACGCATGCAACAAGTTAAACTGAAATAAACTTGCATTGAAATAAAATGTTGTACACAATCAACAGAATAAAGTACAATACTGTCAAGCATGTTACAAAAACATAGACATAAGGGACTTATGCTGCTTCATCTTCAACGTCGGAAAGAACAACCGTGCTCGGATCGAAGTCCTCATCCGGTTTCTCCACCAAGGGATTGGGAAGGTTCTCTTCAGGTTGGTCGAGGTCAACCTCGGCCCCACCATTCTCATAATCCACCATCTTCCCATTTTCTACCCCGTACCCAGCATAGGCGCCAACGACCCGAACACGGAGCCCTTGGTTCAGGTGAAGAATCTGCTCAACGGCAGGAGCGAAAATTTTGCTCCCCCCTTCTCAAAGTCGAAGTTTGCCTCAGCTGTTGCGATCTTATGTTTGAGTGCCTGAGCAGCCCTTTTCTTCAACAAAGATCGGACCCGTTCAACCTCGGCCAAGCCCTCCTGCCGACCAGTTTCTTTAGCATCTGCCTTCGTTTGGGCCAGTGCCTCTTCGTGATTTTTGAGAAGCTCCTCTACCTGCTGGCGATGCTTCTCTTCCAACTCGGCCAGTTTCTATTCGGCTGAGTTTTTGCTATTCATTAGATCCGCCACCTCGGCCACCATATCGGATCTAGCCTTCTTCTTGGCAGGAGATACCCCCTCAGCCACATCTTCAGAAACCTCGGCCAACACATTAAAAATAGTTGTTGTCCTCTTCAGGTGACAAGCCAGCTCCTCGGCCATCTTTTTCCACTCTGCTCCCGACATCTTTATGAGAGCATCTTTGACCGAAGGCTTGGCGATGGTGGTCGGCGGCCTCGGGAGAATATCAATTCCCCTCCTCGGACCGCCTGATGAAGGCGGGGTATCCGCAGCAATCACCACCTCGGCAATCGGACTCGGAGACTGAGGGGGAGGTGGGGCGATAATCACTACAGGGGGAGTAGGATGGAGTGGAGCCGAATCGGTGGAGGTCGTATCGGTGGAGACCTCGGCAGCCACGACTTCATTGGAAGAGTTTTTCGACCTCTTCCTCTTGCGAGCCTCCAGTGCAGCTTTCAACGCCTTGGACGACATGTCCGACCAATGTTCCTCTGCAAACAAAAGGATAAAGAAAAATTAATAAGAAAGTTGAAAGAAAATGTACAAGTGTAAGAGTAAAGGTAACTACCAATTCTGGTTAAGACTTCGCTGTCAGGACACTTCATGAAAACTCCAATATCGAGCTGGAATTTCCGAGCACGATATTCGGTTTAGAAATGATGGGCCGTTACGGCCTCATCAGCGTCAAGTGTTGCGCCCGACCACCTCTACGGTGTGCCGATGTGGCGACTGAAGAACTCTGGGGTCCACTCCAAAGGGAACTTCGGACCCGTCTCGGACCGAAACCAAGGTAGCCCCGTTCCAACATACTTGAACTTAAAAAATTTTGGCTTGAAATGCTTCCAAGTGTCCGTGAACATGCCGAATAGCCCACAGTGACTTCGGGCCTTGGCCGACACCCAAAGCCGACCAGTAACCCCTTCTTTATTACTGACGAATGGGTTGTACATCCACGGGAAGAGCCGAACTGTGCACACCAAACCTCTGGTTCCGCAATACTTTTGAAATGCTCGAAGGAATGACCAAGTGTTGGGATGGAGTTGAGAAGGGGCCAATCCGAGCTCGTTCAAGACCCTCATCTCTAAATCGGTAAATGGCAAGGTCACGCCGAGGTTGTGTATTAGAATGGCATAAAAGAAGAAGGAGTTATTATCTGTCCGAGAGCAGATTCTGTCGTTTTCCGAGCAGGGGAGAACTTGATAAGAGGTCCCAGTAACATCCCCCGAGCAGGGCAGCACCGCTCTCTTCACTCCGGCAAGCTTGTCCTCGGAGTCTAAGCTGGACCGAACTCCTTTAGGCTCCACGTCGACGCACTCGTACTGATCGGCATCGGAAGGTGCAGGGTAAAGTTCAGGTCGGCTGATGCACTGTCTGGGCGGCATGTTACCTGTAGGAGAACAGGGGAGCTCGGCATTAGTCCTACGGGTTACAAAAAATAACCCCCCAGAAAACCCTCTCGAAGTTGTTCCGAGGGGCGAGCATCTCCCCTCTACCACAGGTACCCCCCGTTCGTACATCCTCTCCCTCTCCATCCTTTCAAAGTCGCGACGCTCCCTACCATCGACGAACTCGGCCCAGGCGTATTGACGTACCCATTCCCTTTGCTCTTCCCAGTTCCGAGGATAGACGACCTCAACGGGATCAACCTCCAGGATTTGTTTTTCATACCTATTCCTATGCTCCCTCTGGCGACGGAGCGCCTCGTCTACCTTAGTGGAGGAGCAGGACGAGGAGGAAGAGCCGTCCTCCTCCTCTGAACTGCTGGTTGACAGGGAGACTACCCCTACCCACTTCCTAAACCATTCCCTACTCATACTTCCCCAATCCACTTCCCTGGTTTTCTGAAAAATCAAAACAAAAGCAAAAATCAAACACTCTACAAAGGCCTACACACTCCCAACCCAAAGAACGCCAAAAATCTTAAAAACCACTCCTCAAAATCAAAGCCTCAAACCACGTAGTTGTAAGGGAAAACCGCACCATACCCATGAAAACAGAAAACAGAAAACGCAAACATACTAAACCCCTCCCACGAAAACTAATACAGAGAGAAGAAAAAGCAAAAACGAAGAAGAAGGAGCAAGAAAACACCTTAAGAGTATGAACTTGAATGATGAACTTGAAGGAGGGTAGAGCTTGCAAGTGAGCCTCTGCTAAAAAGGAAGACAAAGAGAAACAGTTTCAAGAATCAGTCTCGAGTGGAGAGGAAGGAATGGTTTCGAATGCAGAGAGAAGGAGAATCTGGTTGAGAGAGGAAGGAATTCGAGGAAGGGTAACTGATTGGAGAGAGAAAGAGGAACAGTCTTGGCAGTTTTAAGTCAAAGAGGGAGGAAGGGAACCGTCTTCCCCCTCTTTTTTGAAAAATGGGCCTGGCCCACGACGCCCAACCTAGCATGAGGCCACACGCAATGAGACACGTGGCGCATAGTAGCTGGAATCACGAACCTCGAGCAACGTCGCAGTAATGGCGATGCTTCGTTAGGTGTAATCTCTTACACGTGTCAGATCTGGAGAAGGCAAGCGTCACTTCGGAGCAGGTGAAAGGACAGCTTTCAGACCTGCTCCGTCATAATGAAAGGACGTTAGAGATAGCTGGATCCAGCTCTCGGCAGCTCATCGCCCGAACTCCCTAGAACCTCAGACCAAGGCTCAAATGGCCTTGACCGAGCTGGGGGGCTTATGTGGTGGACTCGGCTGTTTATGTGGTGGACTTGGGAAAAGGACAGGAACCAAGACCTCGGAACAAGGCTCAAATAGCCTTGACCGAGCTGGGGGGCTTATGTGGTGGACTCGGCCTAGCCGAGCTCCACGTAGCCCTCGCTCAGGACCTAAGGACCCTTCAGGAAGCCCTCTATAGGCTTGGCCAAGCTCAAAGCCCAACGGCCGAACAGACATCAGACACGGGCCGACCTCATTCTCCTATCAAGGTCCGACCTCCTTGTCCGACACCTCCCAGAGTCCGATGTAAGGCCCTATATTTTCATAAATAAGTAAATATTAAAGTATTTAAAATAATAATGTTATTATATTAAATAAAATAATGAATTTTATGAAATTAGGTTAAAGTACTCGAGTGTTTTGGGAAAGACTCAAGTATAATCTTTAACTGTTTGAAAAATTTGAATTTTGAGCCGAAAGACTCGAGTCTTTCATGGAAGACTCGAGTGTTCTCTGATGTGCTGAAAAAGACTCGAGTACTAGGGAAAATACTCGAGTATTTCGAGCAGTGGTGCTGAACCTATAAGTCGGTTTTGATTCAAAACTCGCACCAAAACGCGTTTTCTCGAGGTTCCAAGCAGAGAGCTGGACCTTACTTCATAGGAGGGTAACCTTAGGCTATAAATAGAGGCTTGGGGAAGTCCCAAACTCATTCAAATCCTCCTAACCCGGATTTATATTCACATTTCTTCTGTTTTCTGGTGCTAACTTTAAGCTCTCGATTCTCCCTCCTCAAACCATGAAATTGAGTGCAACCAAAACACACTTCTAGTTCTATTTCCAATCTTGAAATAGAAACAAGAACCACGAAATTTGAGTCTCTGTAGAAAAAGTTATAAGCCTCCAAAGTTAGCCACTCAAAACTGAAAACAGAGCACAAACAGCTTCAACTACCTATCTTTCTTGAATTGGTTTGGTAAACTCAGGAACCCTCTTGATTCCAAACTTGTTTCTAATTAAAGTTAGTACTTCCTAGTTGCTTAAGCTAACTCGGTTCGTTATTTTTCATGGCTTATTCATGATGTAATTTGTAGCTAAAGACAGCCGGTGCAACAGTTTTTGCACAAGTTCAGAATTGAGCTTTGAAGCTCAAAATCCGTTTTAGACCTTTTCTTCCACAACCAATCGTTCCTTTAGCTTCATTAAGGTAAGGGGGAAGTTACCTAATCACTAGAATGGTATTTAACAAGTTAAATCCATAGGAACCAATAGGAGGTTCACGGGCAATAGAGTTTGAATTAGGAAACTGACTTGGAGGTCAGGAACTCATTGTTTTTATGTTCAAACAAGTTTAATTGAACCTAATGATGCTCACTGGGATGATTTTCGAAGTTAAAACCGAATGGAAATGAATTTCATATCTTGAAATGGCTATTTTCCAAGTTTGTGTTAATTCTGTGATTGATGTTGATTTATGTTATTATGTACTTGTTTATGTGTTCTAACATATTCCTTATATGTGTTTATGCCTCTATTTTGCATAAGAATGGAAAAACAATGCATGGAATTCGAATTGGTGCTTAAAATGCAGAAACTGGTGCTGTTGCAGTAAAAACACTCGAGTCTTTCGAGAAACACTCGAGTATTCTGGGAAAATGAAGAACAACTCGAGTTTTTCTTCAAGGACTTCAAGTATTCTTGAAAAAAAATGAAGAACACTCGAGTATTTTGTAAAATACTCGAGTATTTTGACCAAAACTGAAGAAAACACTTATCTTTCTTGAGAATATTAAATACCTAATTCTTATACGTTTTTCCATTGGTCGATTATTATCCTGAAAGAGTCCTACTGGAATTTCCTCCAGTGGTTGATATATTCGGACAGGAGTCCCAATGGATAAATGTATAAGTTTACTTAATTCCTATTGGTTGATTTTTATCCTGGATGAGTCCTACTGGAATTTTATTCAGTGGTCGACATATTCGGACAGGATGTCCCAATGGAAGTGCGTACACCCATTTGGTCGATTATTTTCCCATGTCCCAGTGGAAGTCTTTACCCACTTGGTTGATATTTTCGAAGGGAGTCCCAATGGGGTCGTTGCAATAAATATCCGCCAATAGGAGGCTAGGCCCCGACGGATTATTAACCACTAATTCTAAAACCATCACAAAGTGGCTGATGGATTTTTCTATGAAAACAACAGCACCAGCTAAAAGAAAGATGAAAGGAATTGTTAAGGATGAGATTAATGAATGGAAAGATAGATGATGGATCATGTCCTTGATGGAAATGATAATGAATGTGATAAGAAGGATTGGTAATAAATTATGTTTGCATACATGCATTTGTTGCTCCAGTTTGCGAGGACTTTCCCTTTTATACTATTAACGCTGGGCGGATGAAGCCTGTAAGTCGTGAGTGCAAGGCTAAGCCTGTGAGTCCTAAAACGCCAGGAGATGGGAACCCGTAAGTCGTGAGTGCAGGGCTAAGCCCGTAAGTCCTATGCAGAGCGAAGCTCGTAAGTCATGAGTGCAGAGCGAAGCTCGTAAGTCCTACCACCTCCAAACTGTGATGCCCCGGGAAATTGTTGAGGTCAGCATGCATCATGACATTAATAATAAGATCAATTGCTTGAATGAAAAAGGGTTTGACATGTGTATATGCATTTGTAAATTGTTACTACTTGAATACTTGTGTTTGTTGTTTTTAGCCTCTGTTACTTATTATTCGTTTTAACGTGATTAGCTATGACTTACTCCCTTGTTGCCCTTATAGGTAACAAAGGTCCTGTCTTCCAAAGGGAGGAGTAGCGTTGGCGAGGGATTTGAGGTTCCCTTTCCAAAGGATGGAGTTTTAAGAACCATGCTCTGGGTTACGATTAGTGTCTTAAGTAGCTCAGAGTCTATTTGCTTATAAAATAAATTAGTTGAACTATTGTGTCTTGTTTTTGGACAAGTTCTGTTGATTTGCTTCCGCAATTGAATAGTAATGTTTTGAAATTTATTTGCGAAAAATTATTCTCTATTTTCATTATAATAAATAAATTAAGGTTAGAAAGTCGGGATGTTACATCCGACACCTCCCTGAGTCTGACACCACCCTGAATCTGACACCTCCGCCAGAGTCCGATACCAAGGATGTAACACCTAGATTTAATTACCCTTAATTCCCCTTATATTAAAAATACGGGCTTAAAAATTCATTTTTATTTCATTAAAATCAACCGCCAAACGGACGGAGTTTCGTTTATTTATCGAACTTTTCCCAAGATTTTCACCTGATTAACACATTCAATTGCGTAATGACAGTAGCCAGCAGGGCTCAAAATATAAATATATGCATCGCATAATTGCCCCATGGGCTCAATTTCACAAGTCATCAGTTTTCAAAGTATTGTCATACGTCAAGTATTTGGATCAAGACAAGTACTATAAACTCTTTCCAAAAATAAGACACCCTAAGCCTCACCCAAAAATATAAACATAACATATACAACCAAAAGAATACGTGAGGCTTAGGTGAATGTGCAACTAAAACCCCATAACCCTACTCTCCCTGTGAGGGAGAGTAATCCTGCTCGGCCGGTCCAGGTGTAAACTCTGACTCAGTACCTGTAAAATGGTAAGGAGGTGAGTATTACACAATAAAATAGGGAAGCAGTTTCTATCATGCTATACTGAATCACTAGGCCACACACAAGTAGTCAAATATAGTTCATACCACAAATTGAACACTCCAAAACAAGATCATACACATCTCTTATTCCATTAATCCATTTCAGACATCACACCACATGAGTTAAATTTCGATACATTATTATAATTTATATTCCATTTCATTCTTTAGGTTATTTCGTAACATTGTACTTCACCTCCACACCGGAAGGTACCTCATACAATGGGGCCTATGGGTACTTCACCTCCACACCGGAAGGTACCTCATACCATTGTACTTCACCTCCAAACCGGAAGGTACCTCATACAAATTGGCCAGTGGGTACTTCACCTCCACACCGGAAGGTACCTCATACCTCTGTACTTCACCTCCACACCGGAAGGTACCTCATACATTGGGCCTATGGGTGCTTCACCTCTACACCGGAAGGTACCTCACACCACTGTACTTCACCTCCACACCGGAAGGTACCTCATACAGATTGGCCGGTGGTTACTTCACCTCCACTATGGAAGGTACATCGCACCACTAAATAATTGTAAATCTTTAAAGTTTCGAACTTCGTTTTCCAAATTATTTCCTTGGATTCCAACCTCATGGATTTCCTCATTTCAATCATACCAATACATTTTCACTTACTAGAATTATCACTTTTCTCATTCCAAATCATCATATTCATGGCCATTAATAACCTCCAGATTTTCAATATAATTTACACATGTTTTCCATTTAAATCAACTACCCACATCACAAGTTACACATAGCATCTCATACCAACATCAAATCAATTACCAAAGTCACATATGCACATAACATCACTCTTCAATAGTTTAGAGGCAAAATCACATTTTATTAAAGTATTGACTAACCTAGGGTTTCCCATTAAACTAACAAATACCTCCTAGCACCCAATATACACATAATACAACCTACCCCCTAGATTAAGGTAGCACAAACCTCCTTACCTCAAATTTTTAGAGATAAGAGATTTAAATTGCTTCTCACTTGAGCCTCTTCCAACCAAGATTCAAAACCAACAAAAGAGTGAGGAAAACCTAAAACAAAAGCCATAATGATAAAGGATTGTCATTTATGCCATATTTCATGACAAGATTCAAGGAAATTTAGAGCTTCTAGGCTAGAGTTCAAAAATCACCATGGATGGTAGAGAGAGAAAGGGAAGAACGAATTTAGTGAGAGAAGGAAAGAAATCCACCACTTGATACTTACTTGAAGAGGAGAATCACAAGATTTGTGGATGAAATGGGTGTGAGGCCTCTTGTTGTGCTTGATAGATGAAGAAACCAAATGGAACTCCAAGGAGGAGAAGAAGAAGTCGAACAATGGAGGGAGAGAGAGAGGAGTGTACGTGAAAGAGAGAGAGAGAGGGAGTGTACGAAGCTCTCTATGGAAAAAGATGTAGAACCCCGCTATGTTGGTTCCAAGTGGGGGAGAATGCTCTCATCGGACCTGATCTAGTTCAAGACACGACTGAGAAGATAAAGATTATCCAAGAAAAGATGAAAACTGCACAAAGTCGTCAGAAAAGTTACGCCGACCAGCGAAGATCCAAGCTCGAATTTCAAGAAGGAGATCATGTATTCCTGCGAGTCGTGCCAACGACTGGAATTGGAAGAGTAATGAAGCCAAAGAAGCTGTCTCCTAAGTTCATCGGCCCTTATCAGATTTTGAAGCGAATAGGTCCTGTCGCGTATCAGATCGCCCTACCCCCGTTCTTATCCAACCTACATAATGTTTTTCATGTCTCTCAGCTTCGCAAGTTTATCCAAGACCCATCTTCGATCGTGCAATTGCAACAAGACGTGATATCGCTGAAAGAAAACCTCACATTCGATGTTGGACCCGTAAGGATAGAGGATAGAAGAATCAAGAAGCTACGAGGAAAAGAGATTCCGCTAGTACGAGTTCTTTGGGGGCAAGGTGGAGCGTCTGACTCCACATGGGAATTAGAGTCTAAGATGAGGGCTGAATACCCGCATCTGTTTATGTAAATCGGAATTTCGAGGACGAGATTCTATTTAAGTGGGGGAGGATGTAAGACCCTACATTTTAAACAAATTAATTAATTAATAATGTGTTGCATAGAATAGTGAATTTTCTAAAATTAGGTCATTTTACTCGAGTATGTTAGGGGAAACTCGAGTAAAATCATCAGCTGTTTGAAAATTTGAATTTTTTAATCAAAAGACTCGAGTAAGGCATGAAGGACTGAGTGTTCTTGAAATTCTGAGAAAACACTCGAGTATTAAGAAAAAGACTCGAGTAAATCGAGCAGACAGGTTAAGTGTATAAGTCGGTTTTTTAATTAATTTCGCACCAAAACGCGGTTTCTCGAAGTGACAAGCATAGAGCTGCACCTTACTTTGATTTGAAGTATTCTTGGGCTATAAGTTAGTGCTGGTTGAAGCATTCAACACCTCTAATGCTCCAAAACCCAAATTTGACAAGAAAATCCTCTGTTTTACAGAGCTCACTTTGATTCCTTCGTTCTCTCTCAATCCTCACCCAATCCCCTTGAAACCTAAACACAAACAGAAGTTCTGATTCCATTCTTGAATTAGAACTCGAAATCACTTCAAATAGCCTTCTGAAGATCACGTTCTAGACCTTCAAAGTTTGAGGTTCAAAACTGAGAAAACAGAGTAACATTCAGCCTCAAGTATTCATCTTCATTGAAATCGTTTGGTAAATTCATGGATTCTTTTCGTGTCAAACTTGTTTCTGATTGAAGTTGGTATATCCTAGTTTGTTAAACTAACTTGTTTCGTTCTTTTTCATGCCAAATACGTGGTGAAAATTGTGGCCAAAGTCGGCCTGTGCAACCTTTTTCACAAAGCCCAGAATTTGGATTTTTGATCCAACCGATTTCTTTGTCGTTTAATCTGTTGTTTAGCTTCTTTGAGGTAAGGGAGGAGTTACCTAAATACTAGAATGAGTAATTTCAAGCTAGAAATGTAGGAACCATACATGGTTCATCAAGGGATGAAGTTGGAATTGGAAATATGACATGGAGGTCATAAACCCAAGATTTTATAAACCAAACAAGTCTAAATGGACCTAGTAAAGCCTACAGGATCAATTTTCGAAGTTAAAAACAAAGGGAAATGAAATTCACATGTTGAAATGGTTATGTGCTAAGTTTATGTTGATTCTGTGATTTACTGTTTTTGGTGTTGTTTCAGTATTGATTACATGTTCTAACATATTTATTTGATGAGTTAGAGTTACTGTTTTGCATAGGAATGGAAAGATGAGGCTCAAAACTCGAATTGGAATTGTAAAGTGCAGAAACTGGTGCTGTTGCAGCAAAAACACTCGAGTAATTGAAGAAAGACTCGAGTATTCTGGAAAAGTGGAAGAGCACTTGAGTATTTCTTAAGGACTCGAGTAATTTTACATGAACACTCGAGTATACGAAGAACTACTCGAGTAATTCAATGAAATTTTCAGAAAAACCTTTATAATTTATAAAAGATCAACTCGTCTAATCTCCTATATTATTAAATCTTAATTATTTCTCTTAATGTCTAAAAAGCCTAATCCCATTGGTTGATTTTTATCCTGGATGAGTCCTACTGGAATTTTATTCAGTGGTTGACATATTCGGACAGGATGTCCCAATGGAGGTGCGTACACCCATTTGGTTGATTTTATTCCCACGTCCCAGTGGAAGTTTTTACCCACTTGGTTGATATTTTGGGAGTCCTAGATGGGGTCGTTGCACAAATTAATGACAACGTAATTAAATTCCTATTGTATAAAACCATCACAAAGTGGCTGGGCCGCTGATGGAATTTTTGGAAAGCACAAGCACCAGTTAATGCAAAAATGAAAAGATGGTTTATAAGCAAGAAGGATTATGAATTTTGGGTCTCTATATTGGAGGCATGATATTCAAAGATATGAATTAAAAGAGAAAAAGACAATGAACAATTATGTGACATTGACATGCATGGAGATGCTCCGATTTTGATTGTGGAATCTGGTATAGGTAGAAGTATTCCGCAGCCCTAAGATAGCTGTGATGCCATAGCACGAAGATGCTGTGATGATTTGAATTCCGTAACATGAAAATGTTATGATGGCCAAATTCCCAATTAAATCGTGACGCCTGGGTTGTGAATACGCTCCGGTTTGATGAAATATAGGATTGAGAATATCCCGAGCCTGAGATACTCGGATGCCAAACCGCGTAGCATGAGTGAGGAGTAGGCATGCATCACGACGCTAATTGAAATATTATAAAAGACAGCTTGAGCATATACATATGCATTTATTATTGCTATTTGAGAATCAATTTTCGAAGTTAAAAACAAAGGGAAATGAAATTCACATGTTGAAATGGTTATGTGCTAAGTTTATGTTGATTCTGTGATTTACTGTTTTTGGTGTTGTTTCAGTATTGATTACATGTTCTAACATGTTTATTTGATGAGTTAGAGTTACTGTTTTGCATAGGAATGGAAAGATGAGGCTCAAAACTCGAATTGGAATTGTAAAGTGCAGAAACTGGTGCTGTTGCAACAAAAACACTCGAGTAATTGAAGAACGACTCGAGTATTCTGGAAAAGTGGAAGATCACTCGAGTATTTCTTAAGGACTCGAGTAATTTTACATGAACACTCGAGTATACGAAGAACTACTCGAGTAATGCAATGAAATTTTCAGAAAAACCTTTATAATTTATAAAAGATCAACTCGTCTAATCTCCTATATTATTAAATCTTAATTATTTCTCTTAATGTCTAAAAAGCCTAATCCCATTGGTTGATTTTTATCCTGGATGAGTCCTACTGGAATTTTATTCAGTGGTTGACATATTCGGACAGGATGTCCCAATGGAGGTGCGTACACCCATTTGGTTGATTTTATTCCCACGTCCCAGTGGAAGTTTTTACCCACTTGGTTGATATTTTGGGAGTCCTAGATGGGGTCGTTGCACAAATTAATGACAACGTAATTAAATTCCTATTGTATAAAACCATCACAAAGTGGCTGGGCCGCTGATGGAATTTTTGGAAAGCACAAGCACCAGTTAATGCAAAAATGAAAAGATGGTTTATAAGCAAGAAGGATTATGAATTTTGGGTCTCTATATTGGAGGCATGATATTCAAAGATATGAATTAAAAGAGAAAAAGACAATGAACAATTATGTGACATTGACATGCATGGAGATGCTCCGATTTTGATTGTGGAATCTGGTATAGGTAGAAGTATTCCGCAGCCCTGAGATAGCTGTGATGCCATAGCACGAAGATGCTGTGATGATTTGAATTCCGTAACATGAAAATGTTATGATGGCCAAATTCCCAATTAAATCGTGACGCCTGGGTTGTGAATACGCTCCGGTTTGATGAAATATAGGATTGAGAATATCCCGAGCCTGAGATACTCGGATGCCAAACCGCGTAGCATGAGTGAGGAGTAGGCATGCATCACGACGCTAATTGAAATATTATAAAAGACAGCTTGAGCATATACATATGCATTTATTATTGCTATTTGAGAACTTGTGCTTGTTATTTCTAGCCACTGTTATGCTCATTTGTTATTGTATTTAGCTATGACTCACTCCTAATCCCTTGTTGTAGGTCATGGCCAGGAACATGATTTGCGTGGAGATGAGGCCGCTCCCTAATGGGGAGTGGTACTTTGAGGATCATCGGGCTATCTATGAAGGGGACGTGGAAGTCACTTTCCGTCACCCAAACCCATGGTCCCGAATGCGTCCGCGTAGGACGAGAATCCCAATGATGTACATTATGCACATTCCGCCAAATTTTGTGTTTCGACATGGAACACCACCACCACCGCCAAGACGTTTTCCGAGACGCACCCTCCCACCAAGTCCATCACCCTCTGAGGAAAGAATTATTTTGGAGGTTCCTGCTCCCTCTCGTCCTTCCACTAGAGCCCGATCTCGGACTCCGGTGTATGTGCCATCTGATCCGGCACATGAAGAGGAGGAGGAGGAGGAGGATCCGATAGAGGATGAGGATCCGGTGGAGGATGCCGATCCGGTGGCTGATGATGATTTCATGGACAACTCAACCGGTAGTCAGTGGGGATCTGACGATTGAGTTGAGTTGGGCTGATGGAATGTGGATAATGCGACTCATCAGGTTTCTCTTATCTATATTATGTTTTGAGTTTCGAACCAGTTGCTCTAGGTTTTTATAAATTTTGTTGTAAGATATGTAATATAATGTAATGACCTAGAGTACTTAAGTTAAGTATAATGTTGATAGTTTTAATGTAATGGAAATGCACTTTTCTTTAGTGATGAAATATAACATGAGTATTTTCTTTCATGATGTTTGACTATAATTCCGCAAGATTTGATAATGGATGATGACTGACTTTTAGTTTCAAAAAAAAAATGGTCGTATTTTCTAAATACGAATATTAAATTATGGAATAAAAGTTGGGTCGTCACATTTAGTGGTATCAGAGCAATGGTTCAACTCTCGGCCTTGGAGTGTGGCCTTACACACTAACCATTGCATACTCTAGAATCATGTTTGCATTTGTGAGAAATAGAATAACAGAATCTAATTAAGTTTTCCCCTTTGGATTCTGTAGGATAGATGGCTGGACGTAATAATGCTAACATTGCTGAGGCTTTGACACGTATGGCTGCGGTTCTAGAAAACTTGCAGCAAACCCGTTCTCCCAGCAATGGAACCTCGGCTGAATTTCAAGGACTAGATTCCTTCCGTAGGTGTAAACCCCCTGGCTTCTCGGGAGGTCGCTGCCCTGAGCAAGCTCAATTCTGGTTAGCCGAGATGAATAAGATTTTCCGGACGCTGACTCTCACGGAAGCTCAGAAGGTCACGTTCGCGGCCTACATGCTAAATGGGGAAGCTGCAACTTGGTGGGAGCAGACCCGCCAGTTTTTGGAGTATGATCATCGCGAACTTTCTTGGGAAATCTTCACGGAGAAATTCTTGGAGAGGTACTTTCCGGATGACGTCCGAATTCAAAAGGAGATGGAATTCTTGGACTTGAAGCAAGGTAGCATGACTGTCGACCAGTATGCTGAAAAGTTTGAAGAGCTGATGAAGTATTCCCCGTACTTCCAATACCATCCTGACGAATACTCGAAGTGCACCCGGTTTGAGAATGGGCTGAGGTCAGACATCAAGCTAGCTGTAAGCGTGCAAAGGATTCGTCACTATCCAACCTTGATCAGTGCCTGTCGCATTTTCGAGAAGAACAATTTCAAGAAGGAAGTTAGTCAAGGAGGCCCTGGACCCCACCGACATCAGCACAAGAACAATCGCGGAAATCGTGGAGGCCCTTATTGGCACAAAGGAAAGGGAAAATCGCAACCCTCTGGAGTAGCAAGTCTTCCAGCTCCGGCAGAGATTTGTAGCAAGTGTCAACGCTCTCATCCTGGCCTTGAATGCTGGAGGGACAAGCAACCAGTCTGTTTCAATTGTGGAGGGACCGGACACATCGCCCGTGCGTGTCGCCAACCCCCGCGCCAAAGCAATCAAGGACAAGGAAGCAAACCTTGGGTCAATGGAAAGGTGTTCACAATGTCTGGAGAAGAAGCAAAGCAGGCCGACAACCTTGTGCAAGGTAACCATTTCCTCAATGGCATGCCTTGTCGCTTTTTATTTGATTCTGGAGCAACGCATTCCTTCATTTCGGAGGCATGTGTCAAGCATTTAAGTTTGTCTGTCTCGGAGACCCCGTTCAATCTAAGTGTGTCTACCCCCACGAATGCTCCTGTTGTTGCATCAAGAGCATGTGTCGGTTGTGTTGTTAGCATAGGAGATCAGATTTCTCGGGTAAATCTGATTTGTTTGCTGTTGTCCAATCTCGATGTTATTTTGGGCATGGATTGGATGGCGTCCAACCATGTAGTAATCGACTGCAAGGCTAATCATCTTTCCTGGTGAGAAGTCGCCGGCCAAGCAACCTGGAGGTTATGTGTGCCTATTTTCGGCCATCGCTGAAGAAAAGAAGGAGGAAGCAAAGATCGAAGACATTCCGGTCATTCGAGATTTTCCCGAGGTATTTCCCGATGAAGTACCCGGTTTGCTGTCGCATCGAGAGATAGAATTCAATATTGACCTAGTCCCCGGTACTGGTCCTATTTCTATCGCCCCTTATCGTATGGCTCCGGCAGAATTAGCTGAATTAAAGAAGCAAGTGGAGGATATGTTGGAGAAGCAGTTCATCAGACCGAGTGTGTCACCTTGGGGAGCGCCAGTTTTGTTCGTGAAGAAGAAGGATGGGTCAATGAGGATGTGCATTGATTATAGGCAACTAAACAAGGTCACCATCAAGAACAAGTACCCGTTGCCAAGAATTGATGATTTAATAGATCAAGTGAGAGGAGCATCGGTGTTTTCAAAGATTGATCTGAGGTCAGCTTATCATCAGATCAGAGTTAGGGAGGAAGATATACCAAAGACTGCTTTTCGGTCACGTTATGGACACTACGAATATGTAGTGATGCCATTTGGGTTGACCAACTATCCAGCAATATTCATGGATTACATGAATAGAGTGTTTCGACCCTACCTGGATTCCTTCGTTGTGGTGTTTATCGATGATATTCTCATCTATTTGAAGAATCTGGAGGAACACGCTAGTCATTTGAAGATTATTTTGGAGACCTTGAGGGAGAAGAAACTATATGCCAAGTTGACCAAGTGCGAATTTTGGCTTGAAAAAGTCAATTTCTTGGGTCATATAATTTCAAAAGATGGTGTAACTGTGAACCCGACCAAAGTGGAATCAGTTTTGCAATGGGAAAGACCAAAGACGGTGACTGAGATAAGAAGTTTTCTTGGGTTAGCTGGATATTATCGAAAGTTCATTGAAGGTTTTTCCAAGTTGGCTCTTCCGTTAACCCGTTTGACCCGAAAGGAGCAACCTTTTGTCTGGGATGAGAAGTGTGAAGTCAGCTTCCAGACGTTAAAGGACAAGTTAACATCGTCTTCAGTGTTAACTTTGCCCGATCCTAGTAAAAGCTTCGATGTGTATTATGATGCATCTCGACAAGGTTTGGGTTGCGTCCTGATGCAAGAAGGGAAAGTTGTCGCCTATGCATCTCGTCAGTTGAAGGTGCATGAAGGGAACTATCCTACTCATGATTTGGAATTAGCTGCCATTGTCTTCGCCTTGAAAATATGGAGACATTACCTGTATGGTAATACGTTCCACGTATTCAGCGACCATAAAAGTTTGAAGTATCTCTTCGACCAAAAGGAACTGAATATGAGGCAACGTAGGTGGATGGAATTCCTGAAGGATTATGACTTCGAATTGCATTACCACCCCGGCAAAGCTAATGTTGTAGCCGACGCTCTCAGTAGGAAGATGCTGCACGTGAGTACGATGATGGTAAAAGAAGCTCAGCTGATTGAAGAATTCCGAAACTTGAATTTGGCAATTCGGTTCAAGCCAAATTGCGTCAAGTTAGGAATGTTACAAATCACAAATGAGTTTGAGGGTCAAGTCCGAACCCTACAACAAGCGGACGAGGAGCTTCTAGAGAAGAAAAGATTAGGGATGGAAGGAGTAGAACCGGATTTCCATTTGGGATCCGATGGTATTTTGAGATTCAGGAATCGAATCTGCATTCCGGCGAATCAAGAATTAAGGAGAGCTGTATTAGAGGAAGCCCACAAGAGCAAGCTAAGTATACATCCTGGATCAACGAAAATGTATCAAGACCTGAAGAGGATGTTTTGGTGGCCCGGACTAAAGAAAGATGTCGCGTTTTATGTAGCGTCTTGCCTTGTCTGCCAAAAGGCGAAGATCGAACATAAGAAGCCTGGAGGAGAACTGCAACCATTAAGCATACCGGAATGGAAGTGGGAAGGAATAGCTATGGACTTTGTAAGTGGATTTCCAAGAACAAGAGAAGGATTTGATGCAATTTGGGTTGTGATTGATTGCTTAACAAAATCTGCACATTTCATTCCCATCAACATGCAATATCCATTGGAGAAGCTTGCAAGATTGTACATTAAGGAGATCGTAAGATTGCACGGAATTCCCTCGAGTATCGTATCGGATCGTGATCCCCGTTTCGTATCTCGGTTCTGGCAGAGTTTACATCAGGCATTGGGAACGCAGTTGAGGATGAGTTCCGCTTATCACCCTCAAACCGATGGTCAATCGGAAAGAACGATTCAGTCTTTGGAAGACCTGCTGCGAGCATGTGTCTTGGAATATCAAGAAGGTTGGGACCGATTATTGCCACTTGTGGAGTTCACCTATAACAATAGTTACCATGCGAGCATTGATATGGCTCCATACGAAGCTCTCTATGGAAAAAGATGTAGAACCCCACTATGTTGGTTCCAAGTGGGGGAGAATGCTCTCATCGGACCTGATCTAGTTCAAGACACGACTGAGAAGATAAAGATTATCCAAGAAAAGATGAAAACTGCACAAAGTCGTCAGAAAAGTTACGCCGACCAGCGAAGATCCAAGCTCGAATTTCAAGAAGGAGATCATGTATTCCTGCGAGTCGTGCCAACGACTGGAATTGGAAGAGTAATGAAGCCAAAGAAGCTGTCTCCTAAGTTCATCGGCCCTTATCAGATTTTGAAGCGAATAGGTCCTGTCGCGTATCAGATCGCCCTACCCCCGTTCTTATCCAACCTACATAATGTTTTTCATGTCTCTCAGCTTCGCAAGTTTATCCAAGACCCATCTTCGATCGTGCAATTGCAACAAGACGTGATATCGCTGAAAGAAAACCTCACATTCGATGTTGGACCCGTAAGGATAGAGGATAGAAGAATCAAGAAGCTACGAGGAAAAGAGATTCCGCTAGTAGGAGTTCTTTGGGGGCAAGGTGGAGCGTCTAACTCCACATGGGAATTAGAGTCTAAGATGAGGGCTGAATACCCGCATCTGTTTATGTAAATCGGAATTTCGAGGACAAAATTCTATTTAAGTGGGGGAGGATGTAAGACCCTACATTTTAAACAAATTAATTAATTAATAATGTGTTGCATAGAATAGTGAATTTTCTGAAATTAGGTCATTTTACTCGAGTATGTTAGGGGAAACTCGAGTAAAATCATCAGCTGTTTGAAAATTTGAATTTTTAATCAAAAGACTCGAGTAAGGCATGAAGGACTCGAGTGTTCTTGAAATTATGAGAAAACACTCGAGTATTAAGAAAAAGACTCGAGTAAATCGAGCAGACAGGTTAAGTGTATAAGTCGGTTTTTTAATTAATTTCGCACCAAAACGCGGTTTCTCGAAGTGACAAGCATAGAGCTGCACCTTACTTTGATTTGAAGTATTCTTGGGCTATAAATTAGTGCTGGTTGAAGCATTCAACACCTCTAATGCTCCAAAACCCGAATTTGACAAGAAAATCCTCTATTTTACAGAGCTCACTTTGATTCCTTCGTTCTCTCTCAATCCTCACCCAATCCCCTTGAAACCTAAACACAAACAGAAGTTCTGATTCCATTCTTGAATTAGAACTCGAAATCACTTCAAATAGCCTTCTGAAGATCACGTTCTAGACCTTCAAAGGTTGAGGTTCAAAACTGAGAAAACAGAGTAACATTCAGCCTCAAGTATTCATCTTCATTGAAATCGTTTGGTAAATTCATGGATTCTTTTCGTGTCAAACTTGTTTCTGATTGAAGTTGGTTTATCCTAGTTTGTTAAACTAACTTGTTTCGTTCTTTTTCATGCCAAATCCGTGGTGAAAATTGTGGCCAAAGTCAGCCTGTGCAACCTTTTTCACAAAGCCCAGAATTTGGATTTTTGATCCAACCGATTTCTTTGTCGTTTAATCTGTTGTTTAGCTTCTTTGAGGTAAGGGAGGAGTTACCTAAATACTAGAATGAGTAATTTCAAGCTAGAAATGTAGGAACCATACATGGTTCATCAAGGGATGAAGTTGGAATTGGAAATATGACATGGAGGTCATAAACCCAAGATTTTATAAACCAAACAAGTCTAAATGGACCTAGTAAAGCCTACAGGATCAATTTTCGAAGTTAAAAACAAAGGGAAATGAAATTCCCATGTTGAAATGGTTATGTGCTAAGTTTATGTTGATTCTGTGATTTACTGTTTTTGGTGTTGTTTCAGTATTGATTACATGTTCTAACATGTTTATTTGATGAGTTAGAGTTACTGTTTTGCATAGGAATGGAAAGATGAGGCTCAAAACTCGAATTGGAATTGTAAAGTGCAGAAACTGGTGTTGTTGCAGCAAAAACACTCGAGTAATTGAAGAAAGACTCGAGTATTCTGGAAAAGTGGAAGAGCACTCGAGTATTTCTTAAGGACTCGAGTAATTTTACATGAACACTCGAGTATACGAAGAACTACTCGAGTAATTCAATGAAATTTTCAGAAAAACCTTTATAATTTATATAAGATCAACTCGTCTAATCTCCTATATTATTAAATCTTAATTATTTCTCTTAATGTCTAAAAAGCCTAATCCCATTGGTTGATTTTTATCCTGGATGAGCCCTACTGGAATTTTATTCAGTGGTTGACATATTCGGACAGGATGTCCCAATGGAGGTGCGTACACCCATTTGGTTGATTTTATTCCCACGTCCCAGTGGAAGTTTTTACCCACTTGGTTGATATTTTGGGAGTCCTAGATGGGGTCGCTGCACAAATTAATGACAACGTAATTAAATTCCTATTGTATAAAACCATCACAAAGTGGCTGGGCCGCTGATGGAATTTTTGGAAAGCACAAGCACCAGTTAATGCAAAAATGAAAAGATGGTTTATAAGCAAGAAGGATTATGAATTTTGGGTCTCTATATTGGAGGCATGATATTCAAAGATATGAATTAAAAGAGAAAAAGACAATGAACAATTATGTGACATTGACATGCATGGAGATGCTCCGATTTTGATTGTGGAATCTGGTATAGGTAGAAGTATTCCGCAGCCCTGAGAAGCTGTGATGCCATAGCACGAAGATGCTGTGATGATTTGAATTCCGTAACATGAAAATGTTATGATGGCCAAATTCCCAATTAAATCGTGACGCCGGGTTGTGAATACGCTCCGGTTTGATGAAATATATGATTGAGAATATCCCGAGCCTGAGATACTCGGATGCCAAACCGCGTAGCATGAGTGAGGAGTAGGCATGCATCACGACGTTAATTGAAATATTATAAAAGACAGCTTGAGCATATACATATGCATTTATTATTGCTATTTGAGAACTTGTGCTTGTTATTTCTAGCCACTGTTATGCTCATTTGTTATTGTATTTAGCTATGACTCACTCCTAATCCCTTGTTGTAGGTCATGGCCAGGAACATGATTTGCGTGGAGATGAGGCCGCTCCCTAATGGGGAGTGGTACTTTGAGGATCATCGGGCTATCTATGAAGGGGACGTGGAAGTCACTTTCCGTCACCCAAACCCATGGTCCCGAATGCGTCAGCGTAGGACGAGAATCCCAATGATGTACATTATGCACATTCCGCCAAATTTTGTGTTTCGACATGGAACACCACCACCACCGCCAAGACGTTTTCCGAGACGCACCCTCCCACCAAGTCCATCACCCTCTGAGGAAAGAATTATTTTGGAGGTTCCTGCTCCCTCTCGTCCTTCCACTAGAGCCCGATCTCGGACTCCGGTGTATGTGCCATCTGATCCGGCACATGAAGAGGAGGAGGAGGAGGATCCGATAGAGGATGAGGATCCGGTGGAGGATGCCGATCCGGTGGCTGATGATGATTTCATGGACAACTCAACCGATAGTCAGTGGGGATCTGACGATTGAGTTGAGTTGGGCTGATGGAATGTGGATAATGCGACTCATCAGGTTTCTCTTATCTATATTATGTTTTGAGTTTCGAACCAGTTGCTCTAGGTTTTTATAAATTTTGTTGTAAGATATGTAATATAATGTAATGACCTAGAGTACTTAAGTTAAGTTTAATGTTGATAGTTTTAATGTAATGGAAATGCACTTTTCTTTAGTGATGAAATATAACATGTGTATTTTCTTTCATGATGTTTCACTATAATTCCGCAAGATTTGATAATGGATGATGACTGACTTTTAGTTTCAAAAAAAAAATGGTTGTATTTTCTAAATACGAATATTAAATTATGGAATAAAAGTTGGGTCGTCACACTTTCCAACTCCCAAGTAGCCTCTTCCACATTGTCCCTGCTCCATATGACCTTTACCAAGCTAATCTCCTTGCCTCTCAACCGTCTCACTTGTCTATCTTCAATCCTCACTGGCAATACTTCAAAGGTCAAATTCTCCTTCAGGGGTAAATCATCCAATGCCACCACATGAGTAGGATCATGCATGTATTTCCTTAGCTGGCAAACATGGAATACATCATGAAGCCTGGCTAGATGAGGGGGCAAGGCAATCCTGTATGCTACAGGGCCAACCTTCTCCAATATCTCATAAGGTCCAACAAACCGAGGTGTTAGTTTCTTGGACTTAATTGCTCTGCCAATCCTAGTAACCGGAGACACTCTTAGAAATACATGATCTCCAACTTCAAACTCCAAAGGTCTCCTTCGCCTATCAGCATAATTCTTTTGGCGATCCTGGGAAGTTTTCATCTTGTTCTTGATCATTGTGATCTTTTCTGTTGTTTCCTTCACAATCTCAGGACCTGTTGGCAGATTCTCACCTATCTGAAACCAACACAGAGGCGTCCTACACTTTCTTCCGTAGAGAGCCTCAAATGGCGCCATACCGATACTGGAGTGGAAGCTGTTATTGTAGGTAAATTCCATTAATGGCAGTAACTGCTCCCAACTACCAGCCTGCTCCAGAACACATGCCCGCAACAAGTCTTCAAGTGTTTGAATAGTACGCTCAGATTGTCCGTCTGTCTGCGAATGATAAGCTGTACTAAATTTCAGCTTAGTACCCAATGCCTGCTGGAGACTCTGCCAAAATCTAGACAGGAATCTCGGATCACGATCGGATACAATGCTGGTAGGAACACCATGCAACTTGACTATGTCCCTGATATACAACTGGGTCAACTTCTCCAGAGTGTAATTCTTGTGAATGGGGATAAAATGAGCACACTTTGTTAAACGGTCTACAACCACCCAAACTGCATCACATCCTGCAGTAGTCCTGGGTAAACCCGTCACAAAGTCCATAGCAATACTATCCCATTTCCACTCCGGGATATCAAGTGATCGCAACGGACCACCAGGCTTTTGATGCTCAATCTTAACTTTCTGACAAGTAAGACAATGAGATACACGATCTGCTACATCAGTTTTTAACTTTGGCCACCAATAAATCTTCTTTAAATCTTGATACATCTTCGTTGCACCGGGGTGAAAATTCATTTTGGTTCGATGTGCTTCCCATAGAATATCCCTCCTAACTTCGAAATCCATAGGAACACAGATCCGGCCCCTAAACCGGATAATGCCGTCAGAACCCTTTACAAAGTCGGGCTCTTCATTGCCCGCTGACCCTTCCAACAACTTCTGTAGCTCCTCATCACCAGCTTGTCTTTCCCTGATAAGTTCAATCAAATCATTGGTAACCTGTAACATTTCTAGAACAATGCTCTTCTCTTTCACTTTCATGTTCATGTTGAGGTCACTGAATTCCTGGATCAATTGCATCTCCTTCACCATCAAATTGCTGACATGCAAAGTCTTGCGACTTAGCGCATCAGCCACTACATTGGCCTTGCCCGGGTGATATTGAAGACTAAAATCATAGTCCTTCAGAAACTCCATCCATCTCCTCTGTCTCATATTCAACTCCTTTTGATCGAAGAGATAGCGAAGGCTCTTGTGATCGCTGAAGACTTCAAACTTTGAACCATATAGATAATGCCTCCAGATTTTCAACGCAAAAACTACTGCCGCCAACTCAAGATCATGAGTGGGATAGTTTTGCTCGTGCTGCCTCAACTGCCTGGAAGCATAGGCTATAACTTGTCCTTGCTGCATCAGCACACAGCCCAACCCTTGTTTGGAAGCATCGCAATAAACCACAAAGGATTGAGTTGGATCCGGCAAAATCAACACCGGGGAACTAGTCAATCGCTTTTTCAATTCCTGGAAGCTATCTTCACATTCTGGGGACCATTCAAACGGAACTCCTTTCTGCGTGAGAGTAGTCAAAGGAAGGGCTAGCTTCGAAAACCCCTCAATGAACCTCCTATAATACCCAGCCATACCAAGGAAACTTCTGATCTCGGTGATGGACTTGGGTCTCTCCCACTTAAGCACTGCCTCCACCTTAGAATGATCCACTGCAACACCCTTCTCAAAAATCACGTGCCCCAGAAAGTGCATCTCATTCAACCAAAAACTACATTTGGAGAACTTCGCATAGAGACACTTGTCCTTGAGAACTTGTAGCACCGCTCTCAAATGCTCTTCATGCTCCTTCGGGCTTTTAGAATAAATGAGAATGTCATCGATGAACACGATGACAAATGAATCCAAATACGGCCGAAAAATCCTGTTCATATAGTCCATGAAAATGGCAGGAGCATTCGTGAGACCGAATGGCATCACAACATATTCGAAATGACCATATCGAGATCTAAAAGCAGTTTTAGGAATGTCCTCCTCTCGGATACGGATCTGATGATATCCAGATCGGAGATCAATCTTGGAGAAAACTGCAGCTCCCCGAAGCTGATCCAACAAATCATCGATGCGTGGGAGTGGATACTTATTCTTCACTGTCACCGCATTTAGCTGTCGGTAATCAGTGCACATCCGGACACTTCCATCCTTCTTTTTAACAAAGAGGATAGGAGCTCCCCACGGGGAAACACTTGGCCGGATGAATCCTTTAGCTAATAGCTCCTCCAACTGCTTCTTTAACTCTTCTAATTCTGGAGGGGCCATTCTATAAGGTGCTTTAGATATCGGGCCGGCACCAGGCATAAGATCGATGCCAAACTCTACTTCTCTGGCTGGAGGTAATCCGGGAATTTCAGCAGGAAAAACATCCGGAAACTCACAAACCACTGGGATTTTACCAATATTTGTTGCTTCCTCATCATCTACAGCCGACACCGAAACTTGACAGAAAATTACTGACTTCTGACTAAAATCAAGAAGGACACGGTTCTGGGACATCCAGTCCATGCCTAAAATAATATCCAGCTTGGTTAAGGGCAAACATATCAAATTCACTCGGAATTCCCGCTCCAAAACT
This sequence comes from Crotalaria pallida, assembly GCA_037953625.1. Taxonomy (NCBI): domain Eukaryota; kingdom Viridiplantae; phylum Streptophyta; class Magnoliopsida; order Fabales; family Fabaceae; genus Crotalaria; species Crotalaria pallida. Next base: position 36,988,225 of record CM075653.1, read on the forward strand.
CGAAGTGGGCAATCCAAGCATATTAATGATGTAACTACAGCTGAATTAGTAGGGGTAGAAACAGATAACTTAAATGGCATCTCAACTACAGACAGTTTTAACCTCTCCATACAATTGACAGAAATGAAAGAATGCGTAGCGCCACAATCAAAGAGAATACCACAAGGAATACCATTTACTAAACCAATACCTCGGATCAACTCATCCGCTTCAGTCACCTCTTCTCCATCAAGAGTGTACACCTTTCCCCTTTGAAGTGGGCGGTCGTCACCAACCCTCTGCGCCCTAGTCACATTTGCCTCTTTCTTCACAGCATTCTTCGGGCAATTTGTTGCAATATGACCGGGTTGCCCACATTTGAAACATGTGACACTTGGTTGATTCTGAGCCAAATTCCAACATACACCTCGGTGATGTCTGCCACAATGGGGACAAGATGGAATAGGACCAGGTGAACTCCCCATAGGGCCTGCATAAGGACCTGGTCGCTGCACCACTCCCTTGCCCCTTATAGGACCACCACTTTTCTGCACAGTCTTGCTTTTATCCTCTGCCATCTTCCACTTGAGCCCCTTCTCATAAGTGCTCGCCATGTTGACCAAGCGGGCCAGATTATCAATATTGTGATATTCGCAAGAGAGGCGAATATCAGTCCTGAGTCCCGACTCAAACTTGACACACTTGCCACGCTCGCTGGCATCCCGATAATCCGAGAACCGGATAAGATCTTCGAATCTAGCAGCATAATCCCCAACTGACATGGAGCCTTGAGTCAGTTGGAGGAAGGCAATCTCCTTCTCCCTTCTCACGTCCTCAGGGAAATACTTCCCCAGAAAAAGACCCTTGAACACTTCCCAAGAAATCACCGGATTGGCCGCTTCCAATCCCCTCCTCTGCTGGTCCCACCAATGCTCAGCTTCAGTAGTTAGCATGAATTCCGCCAGCCGGACACGTTGCTCCATTGGTGCTTGGATAGAGCGAAGGATCTTCTCGATCTCCTGGATCCATCTCCTGGCTCCATCAGGGTCATTTCCACCCTCAAAACGAGGTGGATCATTCTTGAGAAATCTCGTCATCCAGTCCACCTCCACTGGGGCTGGTCGCATAGCTGCTGCAGCTGCTGTAGCAGCTACTGTTGCGGCAGCTGCCATCTGCTCTCCCTGCTGTTGCTGCATCTGTGACAGATGCTCCAGGATGGCTGCAAGCCCATCATTGGCAGCCCTTCTTCCAGCCATACTGCTCAGCCAAAGAGAGCAGACAAATAAGACTTAGATACTAAATGTTTACATAATACTATAATCATACTACTAAATTCCTAGACTTTTACTATGAGCATTCATTACTCTCTAGGTGAGTAATCATGTGGAGTTTGCTTAACTCCAAGGCCGAGGAGAAACTGCTCTGATACCATAAATGTAACACCTAGATTTAATTACCCTTAATTCCCCTTATATTAAAAATACGGGCTTAAAAATTCATTTTTATTTCATTAAAATCAACCGCCAAACGGACGGAGTTTCATTTATTTATCGAACTTTTCCCAAGATTTTCACCTGATTAACACATTCAATTGCGTAATGACAGTAGCCAGCAGGGCTCAAAATATAAATATATGCATCGCATAATTTCCCCATGGACTCAATTTCACAAGTCATCAGTTTTCAAAGTATTGTCATACGTCAAGTATTTGGATCAAGACAAGTACTATAAACTCTTTCCAAAAATAAGACACCCTAAGCCTCACCCAAAAATATAAACATAACATATACAACCAAAAGAATACGTGAGGCTTAGGTGAATGTGCAACTAAAACCCCATAACCCTACTCTCCCTGTGAGGGAGAGTAATCCTGCTCGGCCGGTCCAGGTGTAAACTCTGACTCAGTACCTGTAAAATGGTAAGGAGGTGAGTATTACACAATAAAATAGGGAAGCAGTTTCTATCATGCTATACTGAATCACTAGGCCACACACAAGTAGTCAAATATAGTTCATACCACAAATTGAACACTCCAAAACAAGATCACACACATCTCTTATTCCATTAATCCATTTCAGACATCACACCACATGAGTTAAATTTCGATACATTATTATAATTTATATTCCATTTCATTCTTTAGGTTATTTCGTAACATTGTACTTCACCTCCACACCGGAGGGTACCTCATACAATGGGGCCTATGAGTACTTCACCTCCACACCGGAAGGTACCTCATACCATTGTACTTCACCTCCACACCGAAAGGTACCTCATACAAATTGGCCAGTGGGTACTTCACCTCCACACCGGAAGGTACCTCATACCTCTGTACTTCACCTCCACACCGGAAGGTACCTCATACATTGGGCCTATGGGTGATTCACCTCCACACCAGAAGGTACCTCACACCACTGTACTTCACCTCCACACCGGAAGGTACCTCATACAGATTGGCTGGTGGTTACTTCACCTCCACTATGGAAGGTACTTCGCACCACTAAATAATTGTAAATCTTTAAAGTTTCGAACTTCGTTTTCCAAATTATTTCCTTGGATTCCAACCTCATGGATTTCCTCATTTCAATCATACCAATACATTTTCACTTACTAGAATTATCACTTTTCTCATTCCAAATCATCATATTCATGGCCATTAATAACCTCCAGAATTTCAATATAATTTACACATGTTTTCCATTTAACTCAACTACCCACATCACAAGTTACACATAGCATCTCATACCAACATCAAATCAATTACCAAAGTCACATATGCACATAACATCACTCTTCAATAGTTTAGAGGCAAAATCACATTTTATTAAAGTATTGACTAACCTAAGGTTTCCCATTAAACTAACAAATACCTCCTAGCACCCAATATACACATAATACAACCTACCCCCTAGATTAAGGTAACACAAACCTCCTTACCTCAAATTTTTTAGAGATAAGAGATTTAAATTGCTTCTCACTTGAGCCTCTTCCAACCAAGATTCAAAACCAACAAAAGAGTGAGGAAAACCTAAAACAAAAGCCATAATGATAAAGGATTGTCATTTATGCCATATTTCATGACAAGATTCAAGGAAATTTAGAGCTTCTAGGCTAGAGTTCAAAAATCACCATGGATGGTAGAGAGAGAAAGGGAAGAACGAATTTAGTGAGAGAAGGAAAGAAATCCACCACTTGATACTTACTTGAAGAGGAGAATCACAAGATTTGTGGATGAAATGGGTGTGAGGCCTCTTGTTGTGCTTGATAGATGAAGAAACCAAATGGAACTCCAAGGAGGAGAAGAAGAAGTCGAACAATGGAGGGAGAGAGAGAGAGGAGTGTACGTGAAAGAGAGAGAGAGGGGGAGTGTTTTTGTTTTTCTTTGGAAGGAAAGGAGTGGCTAATAATGGATCATCAAAAAGGGAGATTCTAAATGAGTGGAGGAGAGTGCATCACGTGCACTCTCTTTCTTTCTTTTTTTTTTGTACAGACCCTCAAATAATCGATTACCTTAACCTAGTAATCGATTATTCCTTCAATGCAACAATTTCAAGGCTTTCCACCAGAAGCCTTGTAATCGATTAAGGCTCTGAAGATAATCGATTATAGCTCAAAATAATCGATTACTTCATATGAGATAATCGATTAGAATTGATGCAACAATTTCATTGTTTTCACCAGGGGCCTTGTAATCGATTACTGACCATCCAAGTAATCGATTACATTTGATGCAACAACTTTAGTTCATTCAGCAGAGGCTCAGTAATCGATTACCTTCCCAAGAGTAATCGATTACTTCTCTGTTTTTCCATCTTCTTATGGTTTCTAACTCTAGAACATTTTCCTTAGCTCTCATACCCCCCCCCCCCTTAGGCTATGTTTTTCTACACTCATTCCTATCTCCTAGTCTTATGAATCTCATAAGTCCATCTCAACTTAATATTCTAAATTACACAATTCACATTATACTAAACATTGTAAATTTAGGATGTTACAATCCTCTCCCACTTACCCGAACGGGGCCTAAATAAGTCGAGCCCAAATTGATCTCATTTTTAACGAGTCAAAATATGATTAGCCTTACTCGCCTAGAGATCGCGCGAACTAGGTTGGCCTGGGAGCTCGAGAACATTTTGCAGATTATTGCAGATTAAAGTTGTTATAAATTACTTCCTTTCTTTCTATTTATCTGACACATTTGAAGAAATATTTTCTTCATATTTATTTTATCTGTTTAGACGATCAAGACGACAATAATTGTTATTTTTCATATTTATTACTTATTTAATATGGTCTTGGTTTACGTAAGTAATGAAGAAAATTTAATAATTATATTGCAGAGAGAGTAAAGACATATTAGAGAAAAACATAATTACTTGATTGAAATTCAAAATAATCTTTACAATTCTTAAAATATGTGGTTATTATTATTAGTTTTTGTAACACCCTGATTTCGAGATTTCAAAATATAATTTACTATTACTTTAATTGCTAAAAATGAGGGTAAATTTTTTTTTAAAACATTTCCGTGACACTTATATTAATTCACTTTCTAAAAAAAAGTTTCATGTTACTACGATTTGTTTTCTAATTAAAATTTATTCAGTTTTATTTCGTCAAAATCGAGTTGTTACACTAACACACTTTTGCTGTTCAAGAACACCCATCACATTCATCAACATCATAAAATTAAACATAGTTCTTAGTACAGATCTTGCATCGTAGTTACATCATAGGCATAAAAGAGTTTTCTTCAAAAGTAATACAGTTTCCAAAAGAGGTAAATAGTCCAAGATCCTCAGAATACAACTACTAGCATAAAAGAAATTAAGATCAACAGGGTTACATTAGTCCATCAGTAACTACGGCAATCCTCGACTTAAACTCGATCATAAGACTCTACTTGGGAAACACAACATCAGCAGCAACTAGGACATACTCAATCATCATCAGCATCGATGGCAGGATCCAACTCCATGTCATCCTCCGGGTCATAGTCGGCATCATATCCCAAATCATGTTGCTCTTCTTCTTCCGACTCTTCTATTGGGTTCTCCTCTTCCGGTTCCGCCACAACATTTGGCGCAGGCTCCTCCACAGCCAACGACATAGGTTCCTGAGCGAATTCGAAATGCTCCCTTGGTCCATCATCCATGTAATCCCTGAGAGTGAAATGTCCAACAAGTACATCCATAGTTGTTCCCCTTAGTGTGTGCCTCGGGTCCGCGATCTCAAGTCGAGTGTTGCCTGTCCAGATCTATCCGTCAGGGGTGGCTTCCCACGCTCCCCCAGCAGCGGCCACATGAGAATCTCGATCCTGTAGGCCATCTGCTCGTTGTGACATCACGTTCACCAACAAGAAAAACGAGACAGGAGAGAGTAAGCGATCTGGACGTAAAAATACGTCGACGGTGTGGTCTCACAATAAACCAATTATTAAGACAGAACACATAAAATTAATAACAACATATGCATGAATATACAAGAATCATATACAACATGTTTTCATAATAGTAAGACATAAACATCATCACATGACCAAGATTTATAATGCAAGTTCACAACTTAACTTTTCATATCAATATCATAAATCCTTTCTCATCAATGCTTCCTTCACAAAATCACATCTTACAAGTCTCTTAATCAATTTCATTTCAATCCTTAACAAAGTCTTATAAACTCTTGAGTGTTTTCCATTCTTTCCTTATCAAGTCTTATGAGTTCGCATCCATCGACGATGTGGGGAAATAAAACATCATCAAGGAACTTGGTTAGCACACACAACTACATCTCCTCCAAATCCTCCCAAAACCTATATCGGAAGCAAATAGGACATACAGGAAACTTAACCCACGCAGGTCGAACTGTCGAGAATTCATCAGAAGCATAAGCTTTACATCAACATATCATTTCATAATTCGTCATCAATATAATCGGGGCCCATACCATTCGAGCAGCCCACCTCGTTCAAGTTCTCTCTCACTGTTTCAAAATTGATCAAGGGGGTGACAGTATCTTTTCTAGTTCGCGGTGCAGAACACATTACGATCCACTGGGCCTTAAGTCCCGATCACATATAGACTAGTTCCGCCTAGAAAAGCACTCGAGGTTTCTTGACGTATCACCGTCATTAACTACCATCCCCTATCACAATCACACGCCTGAGCATCCGCAGATAACTCAGGGTATCTTCCTCTCCACTACTCCACACTCATCTCACCACATTAGTGAATGTCTTCTAAAGTCTTATTAAGTTTTATCATACCTACGGATTTTGGTCGACTCATCCTTCGTTCATCCCTTCAATGAGACTCGACCTCTAATTAAATTAGATTATCATCTTTTTCCCAAGCAACAGCTTTACACACATGCACCGGGTTCCAGGTGTGCAGCACCACGGCATCAAGCTCTTGTGGCTTGCTTCAAGCCTCATCACATCATACGTATGCATCAAGAAGTTCCACTTGCACAAGAATCATCCATCGTTATATCCTCATCTCGTACGCACTGAGTCTTTAACTTTTCAAGGCTTGGGAACTTGACTCTTATATCTTGTCACCTTGAATTTCTTAATATACTCTTAAATCATCAATTTTATATCTACAATTAACCTCAATTTTTGACAGAGTTTATAGTCAAGACGTAACATCTCTCAGACAGATTTACTAACATGTAATGATAGGTAAATAAAACATTTAGCAGGCATCAATAAATGAAGACAGTTCATGGCATCTTTAAACATGATCATATAAATTAATGTCATTTAACAAGAATAAAGAGTGATCTCAGTCTTTCGTGTGAGAAGCCAAACATACACACGACAGGTTGCTCTCATATTACTAACTCACGAGATCACGGTTCCAATCTTTGAGATAATTGAAACGTCTTAATAAAAGTCTAAAAGTCACATTGTCTTAGGACATCTTCTCTCTCACCTCTAGTGTCAGCGTAAACTTCACCTATCCATCGCGGGTTCCGTCAACTGATAGGTGTTCCGGTCTCCCGTCTTCTAAGTTCCTCGCGTTAAACACAATACGTTAATATTATAACTCTACACTATTAATCATTACGTCAAATATCAAAGCATTTTTCGAAAACTCATTCTATTGTTCGTCGGGTAAAAATCAAAACTCAATTATTTTTCTCAAACTTGTTCCAACTTTATAAAACACTTTAAATACATCATAATAATTAGGAAATCAATGGAATTAATCAAATTAATTTATTTAGTTGCTCGTCCATATGGGTCAGCAGCTAGTATATACCTGAAAACACTGAAAACTTCACGTTTTCAATCTAACTTTTTACTACATCATATAACACTAAAAGCTTAAGCTTTAAACCATTTGAAACACTTTAAAATGAAAATGTCTTAATTAAAAATTCTAGACAATATCTAAATCAAACCAAAAATCATTTTCCACACTTTAAAAATTACAACAAAATCATATACAATTCATCTACTAAATATCCTTAAAGTAAATACTTAAACTAATATCTTTCAAACCTTAATACCATAAAATATCAAGTTGGACAACAACTTTTTAACAAATTAAAACCATACAATTAATCCAATACAATCTCCAAACAAATCACATTTGTACTCAAACATTTTTCCTACTCAGATGCAACTATTTAAACATGACTTTCACTAACTTTTCAATAATAGCACACTTTGGACAACATTGGAAAATTTAATTCCTAGCACATATATGCACTCTAAAGTTCCTACAAATCATTCTTCATGCAACAAAAAAATTTCTAAGTGTTCCTACACTTATTAGCAAATCTTGGACAACATCAAAACATGATCTCAATTTATAAAATAAGCACATTAAAATCATCTCAAAGTCATTTCTACCCAAACACCTAAACTACATGCACCAAAAATTAAACTTATCAACATTCAATTAAATCAAATACCCTAAACAACTTATATAATTCCAACCGAGTTTCATCTCAAAAATAAACCAACTCTCAAAATTTTACTCAACCTCATTTACTTCTTAAAAATGATAATTTTCATTTAATAAAATCAATCTCTCCATTTATGCTCATAAAAACCGAACCTAATCAATAAAAATAAAACAAACCAATTTTTTTACCTATATTCACATGCACCGAAGCAAGCAAGAAGAAAAATATATTTACACCAAATTTTATACCTCCACCGAATTTAAATACATAATCTCAATAAAATTCTTTTAACAGTTAAATCAAATAATTTTCATGATAATATTGACATGCATGCAATAAAAAAATCATTTCAAGCCTAATCTACCTAAAACGTTAACATGCATGGCATTTTAAACACATCATCAACAAATTAACTAACGTATAATCATTCTCCTAATTAAATCCAAGTTTAATTCACCATTCATGCATATAAGCAGTATCCTCCTTAAAGTACTTACATGCATCAAGTATAATCATCATAAACAAGTTCATTTCCATCAAACTAATAAGCATTTAACCTACTCATACAAGACTTGTCCAAATTAAAAGAAAGAAAAGGGGTCATTATTTTGTTAAAATCTAACATGCAATAATCCTAAGACTAAACAAAAATTAACCTCCCTAAACATATACAAAAACCGAAAAGAAAAAGGAACCAAAAATAAAGTGATCTTAACTAATTTATCAAGGAAAAATAAAAAACAAACATTAAGAGTAAGAGATCATTCATGCATGTATCAAAAACAAAAGATCAAGCCTAATCATCAACATGCAACTACTGATCCTAAGATTAAGCTCCAATAATTAAGAAAAGTGCTTAAGGAATTTACAAAGAATGAATCAAAAAGGGGTTAAGAACTAAGAAAAGAATGCCCAAATTAAATGAAGAAAAATTGCAAGAACTCAAAGCAAATTTTCCTCCCCTTATGCTAGAATGCTTTGGGAAAGGAGGACGAGAGACCTAGATCAAGTGAGGTGCATTAAGGATGGAGATGGCAACGTCTTGGTCGCAGATTTGGATGTAAAAGAAAGATGGAAGAGTTACTTTCACAACCTTTTCAATGAAGGTCATGAAAGTTCACATCATGATCAGATAGTCACTAGAGAAGGGGACCAAAATCATACCTTTTACCGTAGAATTAGGGAGACTGAGGTAAAAGAGGCATTGAGAAGGATGGATAATGGTAAAACGGTTGGTCCGGATAGTATCCCCTTTGAGGTATGGAAAACCTTGGGAGAGAGGGGCATCAGTTGGCTCACCAAGTTATTTAATGAGATCTTAAGATCCAAGAAGATGCCGGACGAGTGGAGGAGGAGCACTTTAATCCCTATCTACAAGAACAAAGGTGACATACAGGATTGTGCGAATTATAGAGGGATTAAGCTTATGAGTCATACCATGAAACTTTGGGAAAGGGTGATAGAGCGAAGATTGAGACAGGAGACTCATGTTACTGAGAATCAATTTGGCTTCATGCCGGGGAGATCAACTATGGAGGCAATATACTTACTGCGCCGGTTGATGGAGGAATACCGGAGGCAACAAAAGGATCTACATATGGTTTTTATTGATCTGGATAAAGCTTATGATAGAGTGTCTAGAGAGGTACTATGGAGGACTCTCGAGAAGAAAGGGGTGTGTGTTGCCTATATTAGAGCCATTAAGGATATGTATGACGGGGTCAAGATGAGCGTGAAGACACAAAGTGGGATTTCAGAGGATTTTCCCATCTCGATAGGTCTACACCAAGGGTCAAGTTTGAGCCCCTACCTCTTTACATTGGTCTTGGATGTGCTTACGGAACATGTCCAAGAACCAGTGCCCAAATGCATGCTCTTTGCGAATGATATTGTGCTTATTGGGGATACTAGAGAGGAAATAAATGGGAAGATTGAAATGTGGATACAAGCTTTAGAAGGGTCTGGATTCCGGATAAGTCGAAGCAAGACAGAGTATATGGAGTGTAATTTTAGCAAGAGGCACGTGGGCCTTACTCGGGAGGTGAAGGTTGGAGAGCATGTCTTAGCACAAGTCCCGAAGTTTAAGTATCTTGGTTCTATCTTACAGCAGGATGCAGAAATAGAAGGGGATGTAAATCATAGGATTCAAGCAGGGTGGATGAAATGGAGGCGTGTCTCGGGCGTGTTATGTGATAAGAAGGTACCACTTAAACTTAAAGGAAGGTTCTACCGCACTGCTGTAAGACCGGCGATGTTATATGGGACAGAGTGTTGGGCGGCAAAGGGCACACAAGAGAATAAACTTCATGTTGCAGAGATGAGGATGTTGCGGTGGATGAGTGGGCATACCAGACAAGATCGGATTAGAAATGAGTATATTCGAGAAAAAGTTGGGGTTGCTCCTATTGTTGAAAAAATGGTTGAATCTCGTCTTAGGTGGTTTGGGCATGTGTGGAGGAGACCGGTGGAAGCCCCGGTTAGGAGGGTAGACCAAATGGAGGGTACTACAAGGGCTAGAGGAAGAGGAAGACCTAGAAAAACTATAGGCGAAACAATTGAGAAAGATATGACAATCAATGACTTATCAAAAGACATGATTTATGATAGGCCTTTATGGCGTCGTTTGATCCATGTAGCCGACCCCACCTAGTGGGACAAAGGCTTAGTTGTTGTTGTTGTTTTTGTATGCTAGAATGCTTTGGCCCTCTTCTCTCTCTTTCTTTCTCTCTCTTGGATTTCTTTCTTTCTTTGTTTGTAAGTGTTGAATATGCCAAATGAGAGAAAGTGAGAAGCTAGGAGGATATTTATAGTGAGTGGGGGCTTTGGATTTGGGTGCTAAAAATGTGGGGTTGAAATCAAAAAACCAAGGGCAATTTTGGTATGTATGTTGCAAAGTTTGCATGTAAGAGTAATTTGAGTGTTGACTAAAGTAGAGTAAAAATAGGAAAATGTAAGAGAATAAGATTTCTTGAGAAAGCAAGTAATGATTGAAACCAAATTTGATTTTTAAACAATTTGACTTTGATTTTGTTTATTTTATTTTTACTTCATGAAATTAAAAATCGCACTTTTGTCCTCCTTGGCCATATGATGTCGTGGCAACCTTATAGGAGGGAATTAAAATTTTTCCTCCTTACTTTAAGGAATGCACCAAAATTAAAACCTTATGAAAATTAATAAAATATAATAATATAATTTTGTAAAGTTAAAAACATAAAAATCTATTCAAATCCAAAATATATACTCATTTCTTCAAAAATAAAGTCTACACTTGAAAAGAGTTACATTGATTATGACATTAATTTATCTGAGTCTCAAATGATAAGGTTATAAAATTCTAAAAATCAACTCAAAATAATACACTGAATTTAATCATAAAGGTGAAATTAAATTAATCCATCCAACACTTTTTGTACTAAAAATTTCTATCATAAAAGTTGTTTACTTACGTATAGTAGGCACTTTTATTAATTAAAATAGATTTTTACTCTAATCTTTTGCTAATTAAAACAAGTGGGAAAAATTGCGGGTATTACAATTTATTTATTTTTTTTTGTAGTGGAACTAATAAATATGAACAAAGGAGTAAACATCTTCGAATGTAGCATTGCTATTTAGCACGACATGTTTTGTAAAGTATTGAGTGACAAATTGCTTTTGACCAATCAGATTCTTTGTTGCCATACATGTTGGGGTTATGTTGGTTATAAAGATAAAGATCTTACTAACAAGTGTCCTAAGGAGAAGAGCAAAGGAGAAGAGAAAAGAAATTAATTCCAAATTACGACTCGAGACAATAAGCATCTTCCCTTAGGATTACATTTTTCTTTCAATCTTTCTCCATTTGTTGATAATATGGCAAACTAAATGTTATTCCGTCACTTTCGTCCTTATGGTCACATTCTCAAGAATTGTTTGTCCTTATATGTAGGTTACTTTATATTTTTTTAGTAGGTATTTAATTCTTTTTTCCTAAACTAGCCCATTTAAATGAGTGTTCTAATTAGCTAAGTTTAATTCTTCATAATAGAAATAATGAAAGTAAAATAGGTAAATTAAAAGCGTATAATTGATAGATATTTTTGTTAAAAACAAGGAGCTAATAATTATCCACATTGAACCATGTGTTTCGGTTAAGTGTGACTTATAAAGAGGAACGGAAGGAGTAGCTGGCATCATGCATGTAATTTTTTAATCTTCAAATTTCCATTTTAAATTAAAAAATTAAATATATTTATGTAGTCAAAAGTTACTAGTATCCTAGTGGATATTTAAAAAAAGTATATTATTATAAAATAATAACATTAAATTAGTAATTGATATCCAAGTTTGACTTATAAATTATTTCAAAAGTAATTGATATTTAAGTTTCTAAAAATATAGTCTTAATGCATCCATGTTTGAATGATAATAATGCAACCAATAATTTTACAAAGAAATTTGCTTATTAAGAAAAAAATATGCCCAGAGGAGCCTCACCCCTTGCTTATATAAACCTTTGTCTTGAAAATATGTTCAACGATCAAGATGGACTCTGCAAGAAGCTCTGTTGTCAAATTGGCACTCTACTTAGCTTGTTGATTTTCGTCATCATTGCTATGGGTAAGGCATCATACTTTGTTTTTTTCTTATCTCACTTAACCGATGAATTTAATTTCCTAGAGTAACATGTTTGCAATTTTTTACTCCAACCAGTTTACCTTCAAACCTTGCACATATATTACTAAATACTATATTGTATTTATGCTTATGTATCGCTTGTGCATATAGATACGTGCAAGGAATCAGATGCCAGGGAGGGTGGTGTTGATTTGAATCCCTGTAATAATGATTCTGAATGCGTGAAATTCTGTCCGGTTTGCCCATGTAAATGTATTGACTACAAGTGCATTGATAGTATTATATACAACCAGGAACCCTAAAATTGAGTACAAGCATATTGTGATGAAATCACAAAGAAAGGGTTATAACAATTGAAGATTAGTAAGGAAGGATTATATCTTATTGTTATTCCAATAAATTAGGTGAATAATAAATAAAGTTGAAGGTTTCTGATATATAGTATATTTTTTTAAAACCTTTCTTGTTTCATTTTCTCATTGGGTATGGTTGTAACATTTGGTATGACTAAAAGAGTTAACTATTGCGATAATTATTCCTATTCTTAATAAAAAATATTTACAAATTTAACTTTGAAAGTCAAAAACTTATTGTCTAGTATATTTCCAAACCCTTGATAATACATTGAGGGAGCCTTTGTTTCATGGTATAGAATTACATTTTCGTGAACAACATTCTTTAGAATGCTATATATTACCAAAAATAACATTCCTTATTTTAATGCAGTATATGTTTGGTTTTCATCATGGGAATAGTTTTTAACATTTATGGAATAACGTGAAAGATTGTTTTCTTATCACGCATATTGTTGGGTATAATTGGTAAAATTATCAAAATACCATAAAATATATAAGTGTTACTTAATTATAATATTTTCAAGGTTTATTTATGATTTTGGTCCCTAAAAGTTTAACGTATTTTGGTTTTAGTCCCTATAAGTTATTTTGATCGGGATTAATCCTTAATTTTTCAAACATTTTAGTTTTGGTCCCCTCCGTTACAAAAAATTAGTTATTTGCTGACATGGTTAACGAAAATTCACATCAGCTGTCTCGGCAAGGCCGGCCCTAAGGGTGAGCAAGTGGTGCCCAGGCCTAAGGCCCAGAAAAAAAAATTAATACCTATACATTTATAAAAAAAAAAGTAATAATAGAAACGTAGAGGAGAAGAATACGCAAAGCCAAGTAGCCAGCTCCACTACCGCGACGATCGCTCGCTGCACGCCTGCACCGCTGCGCTTCACCGCCGCCCTTAACCACCGTTTGTCTCCGTGACGGCGTGACTCCGTGTCTCCGACTCTCCATTCCTCGCTCTCGCTGGCTGCTACACGCCTGCACTCTGCTTGTTTCTGTCGGTCCTGCTTCACGCCTTCACCCTTGCCCAATGGTCCCTGACTTTTTGTTTGGCTACTTCTTAAAAGGTACTCAGTGACTATAAAATAGAATATAGAACACATGATAATACTACCCTCCGTGAGACTGTGACTCACTGACTCTTTATGTGCCATAGTATACAAATACAATAAAAAAAATACTCATATAAGAGTACCTTGTTGGCTCGTTGCACAATGGTTAAATTTTTTTATATAGTTATATTAGTTTAACTAGTTTTATTTATATAAATTAATTAATTAATTTTATTAGTTTTATTTTAATCTGCACATCAAATAATTTAATTGTAGTATTGTATTTTGAATAGTTTCATTTTTTTAATGTGATTGTGTGGTTTTTTTTATCTCTTTTGTTTGCTTTTGATAGGTTTCTTTTATTTTGTAGTGTGTCATTTTTAATTGGTGCCCCCATTTCTCAATCCTGAATCCTCTAGGTGTTAGGTTTTATTGATCATTCTCTAGTTGAATTGTTCCTTTCTTAATATGGTGCCCAGAAAATATTTGTTTGGGTCTGAAAAAAGGAAAAAAAGAAAACTAGCTGACCAATTTGTAAAATCACAGAGAGGGGCCCTTGATAAATTTATTTCTAAAGTAGGCTCTTCTGCTGATCCTGAGAGATTGGATGTAGATAATATCGAACAATCGAATGAACAACCAATCCCTCCTAATGAGGAGAGTGGTAATGTGAATGAGCCTCAAAATATACCAAGAGATGATGAACAACAAATCCCTCCTGTTGATATTTTTTATCCTAGAAATTGGGGTAATCTTGATAACACATCACGAGATATCTTAGTTGAAAAAGGACCTAGAAGGGAATTGAATCTTGTGTTTCCTTCATATAACCTTTCTAGGAACTTTTCATACAATTATTATTCTAGGAAGTTGAGCAATAGGGAGATCAGTGATAGACAATGGTTGGTTTACTCGAAAGTGTTGGATACCGTATATTGTTTTTGTTGCAAGTTGTTCAAGTCTAATAATAGCAAAATTCATTACCAAGTGATGGATTGAGAGACTAGAGGCACCTTCATGACAGACTCAAAAAACATGAAACTAGCATTGAGCACATGAAATGCATGAAGACTTGGAATGAGCTGAGAGTAAGATTAGACAAAAACCAGACAATTGATAAGGAACTACTACAACATGAAATTATGAAAGAGAAAGAGCGTTGGAGGCAAGTTTTAGTAAGAATTATTTCCATTGTGAAATATCTTTCTAAATATAATTTGGCTTTTCGAGGTTCCAATGAGAAATTGTACCAAGATAGTAATGGTAATTTTTTGGGATGCGTGGAGATGATTGCAGAATTTGATGTGATAATGCAAGATCATGTTAGGCGCATTGAAAACAATGATATTCATTATCATTATCTTGGTCATAAAATTCAAAATGAGTTGATTTCTCTTTTGGCCCATGATGTAAAAAGTTCTATTATAAGGGTCATCAAAGCGGCAAAATATTTCTCTATAATTCTTGACTGTACCCCGGATGTGAGTCATCAAGAACAAATGACTTTGTTAGTGTGATATGTTAATATGTCGAGTAACAAAATCAAAGTAGAGGAGTTCTTTTTAGAGTTTTTGAAGGTGGATGATACATCCGGAATAGGACTTTTTAATGTATTGATAAATGCATTAAAGTCTCTTGATCTCAATATTGAGGATCTAAAGGGTCAAGGTTATGACAATGGCTCAAATATGAAAGGAAAACATCAAGGTGTTCAAAAGCGGATCCTTAATATAAATCCGAAAGCTTTGTATATGCCATGTGCTTGTCATAGTCTTAATCTCACTCTTTGTGATATGGCGAATTCTTGTTCTAAAGCTATTTCCTTTTTTGGTGTTGTGCAACGAATATATGCATTATTTTCAAGTTTTACCAAAAGATGGAGTTTTAGTTGAAAATGTTCCTGGCTTGACAGTCAAATCTTTTTTTTACACTCGTTGGGAGAGTCGAATCAAAAGTGTAAGAGCCATTAGATTTCAAGCTCCAGAAATAAGGCTTGCTTTGTCTGAAGTGAAGAAATTATGTGATGATCATAAATCAAAAAGTGAAGTAGATAGTTTGATTATTGCAATTGAAAGTTTTGAGTTTTTACTTGGTATGGTCATTTGGTATGACGTTTTATTTTCTATTAATGTCGTGAGTAAGAAGTTGCAATCTCAATCCATGTGTATAGATGCTACCATAAAACAAATAGAAGTTGTGATGAAATATTTTCAAAAGTATAGAGAAGAAGGCTTTGCATGTAGCATGGAAATTGCTAAACAACTTGCGCATGATATTGATGTAGAGCCCACTTTTATTTTTTTCCTACTAAACAACGTGTTTATAGGAAAAAACAATTTGATGAAGATGACTGTAACATCCCCATTTTTAATTCTAAACGTAATAAGAATAATAAAAGGAGAAATAGCGCTGACTAATTGATTAGTGATATGGCTAAGTGATCAATTCAATTAAAATGTTAAAAATAATTATACTATTTGCAAAGCATACTTTCTATACTTTAATATACTTTGACAATTTAAAGGTTGAACTTGTTTTAAAAATTTTAAGATTCTTAACTTGATAATTTTATATAAGTACTTACTAAATGCTTACATTTTATTATTAGTATTTTTTGAGATTTACAATAAACAAATAAATAGAAATAGTATTAGTGCTTTAAATCATACTAACACAAGTGATAATAATAATAATAATGATAATAATAATAATAATGATGATGATGATGATGATGATGATGATGATGATGATGATGATGATGATGATGATGATGATAAAGAAAAAAAAATAAAAAATAAAAGAGTAAGGGGGGTTCCTCGTGATGAACCCCCAACCCTTCTTCCCCAAGTGGCCGCCGGCCCTAATTCTCTCCCTCTCCCGTGTTCCCTCTCTCATCGCCGGTCTCTCTCCTGCTTGGGGCCGCCGGCGCTGCCACCATACACCCACCCCCACCCCCGCCTCCGTCTCTTTCCCTCTTCCTGGAGCGCGGATCTTTCTCTCTCCCCGTCGCATTCTTCTCTCTCTCGGTGTGGGTGTGAACCACAACCCACTCGCCGCCACTGTTCGCCGCCATAGCCTCCCCATCGAGCTCCATTGTTGTCGCCTTCATCTTGGGTCGCAGAACCACCGTAGCTACCACTGATCGTTGTTGCTGTCCCTGTCGTTCGAAGCTCACGAACCAGGGAGACACGAACCAGCTTCCTCCTTCTCCAGTCGCGAGTCGCTACTTGTAGCCCCGAGGTCGCGATCCGCCGCCACCAGCGCTGCTACGGTGGAGCCACCGCCACCCTTGGCCGAACCGTGCTTGTGTTGGGAGCCCCGAAAGCATGAAGCTCTTGTCTTGATTCAGATCCGTTGTTGTTCTCGTCACCGACGCCGGTCGGGATAAGCCGAAGCAGGATCTCCCCCGCTGAGCCACAAGTCAGATTCTATTGAAACCCAGAGGTAAGAGGGGACTTTTACCTGGCTTAGGGGATAAATTCTGGGATGTTGGTAGTGATGATTAAGTGTAGAAGAATACGTATATTATTGAGCCTTAGGGTAATTAGTGATAACAAAGGATAATAGTTTAGGGAAAAATAGAACCTCTCATTAATTAATTATAATTTTAAAAGTATGCCATGATTATTGGAAGTTAACGTTTGATGAATTATACGAGAATATGCAATTGTGAGTATATGTGTTTATGATGACGTGTATGTGATGTTGGTTATTAATGTGGAAGGAGAGTGAATATAAACTTAGAAATGATAAATGGGATATGTATTGCTTCGTATAATAATTAAGTGATAAAGGGAAGATTTTAAAGTATAAGTATGAGCCTGGGGGAAAATTTAAATATATGCAAACTTGAAATTGGTATGCTAAGTGTATGTTGTGTGAGTTGGTTAGATTTATTAAAATGTATTGATAATTAGTAATTATGTTAATTTTGTGATTATTCATAAAAGTGTAGTGATCTGTATGTTGGACTTACATGAGAATATGAGATTTGATTACGTGGTGAATGTTGTGCTAAATTATGTTGAGCCCTAAACTCATGGATGATCATTAATATGTTGGTTGGAATAGATATGAATGACTCTTTGAGAGTGAAAAATATAATGGTATGATTTAATTGATGAAACCCATGAGATTGGAACAAACGAAATAATTGGAAACGAAATTCAAAGATTTAAAGATTTATAATTGTTTAGTAGTGGTATGAGGTACCTTCCGGTGTGGAGGTGAAGTACCTACAGGCCAACTTGTATGAGGTACCTTCCGGTGTGGAGGTGAAGTACAACGGTATGAGGTACCTTCCGGTGTGGAGGTGAAGTACCCATAGGCCAACCTGTATGAGGTACCTTCCTGCGTGGAGGTGAAGTACAAATGGAGTGTTGACCTCTGACCTGAGGGACACAATGAAATAAAATGATTAAGTGTTGACCTCTGACCTGAGGGACACAAAATGAAATAAAATGATTAAGTGTTGACCTCTGACCTGAGGGACACAAAATGAAATAAAATGATTAAGTGTTGACCTCTGACCTGAGGGACACAAAATGAAATAAAATGAATAAGTGTTGACCTCTGACCTGAGGGACATAAAATGAATTAAAATGACTAGGTGTTGACCTCTGACCTGAGGGACACATAATTTTAAATAAGGAAAATTAAGAGGGCCTCTGTTTTGAGGCGTTGCACTGAAATAAAGTGAGTATATGGAAAGAAAGTGTTAAAAGTAAAAGAGAAAGAAGAATACGAAAATGAAGAAAAGAATAATAAGAGTTGAATAATTGGGAATTTAATGAAATGAGTGTTGTTGTGAATGTTATGATTATTATAAGTTGGTTAGGCTTGATTCATCACAATCTTATTGAGGGTTTATTTCTCCTAAGTTCTACGTAATTTCTACCCCTTTTGCAGTTATTTTTTTCAGGTACAGAAGCAAGGTTTACATTGTCACAGGCCGAGCAGGATTCGCTCTACCACGTGGAGTGTATTTATAATAGCATGAGTGGACATAGATAACTATATTTTGATTAGTATTTTGGATTAACTACCATTTTGCTAAGTAAGCCTGTAACTTGTATTATTTTGTAAAACCAGGCTTTAGTTTTAAAATGTCTGTATACTTTATAAGTTTTCTTGTTTAAATTAATCTGGCTGAACAGGTGCAAAACAGGAAATTTTGGTAAAGTCCGAAAAACAGAGAAAACTCTGTCCGTTTTTCCGGAAAAATATTCATAAGTATTTTATTTTAAAAAGAAATTTTTAAGTTCCAATTTTCCTAAAACTCTAATTTAACTAATTAAATGTGAGGGTGTTACATTGTGGTATCAGAGCAGTTTTTCCTCGGCCTTGGAGTTTGGACTCACAACTCCAGCGGTTTACTCAACAAGCGAGTGACCGAAAGTCAGAGTCAAGTTTAAATTAGATACCTAAGTACATATATATTTATAGATATTCATGCTTAGTCGCGTAGTTATTATATATGTGTATTAACTTTTCTTTCTTCAGGAATTATGCCCCATGGCTAGTAAGCGCAGTGACAGTGATAGGATAGCTGCAGTTCTAAGGAACAGTGAAAAGCCTTAGAAAACAGCAACAAGTTGTAAGACTCTAATTGAAATTTAACCCAAACCCTGTGATAGTGTCGTCGTTTAATGGAAGGTAAGATCAGGATTGACCGTCTTGATTCTTGCGTCTGTTAATGGATAACACTATCCATTATGAGGACAATGCTACGCTGTTGATAGATGTGAGGTTGGGACTGATCACCCCGATCTTCGTGTCTACTGATAGACGATATCATTGCAACCTCCCAGCTGAAAACCAAAATAATCGAGGTAGGAACCCCAAATCTGTGAAAAGCCAAATTTGATTTCAGTGAGTCCATCAAGCCCCTTATCCATATTCGTAATCGGTTGTTCGGATTGATTCGGATAATCTCAACAACCTCATCAAGTATCCTCATTGAGACCAATCGAGTTGAACCATCGAACCGCGTTTCCCATCGAATAAGAGAACTTAGATGCGTAGATACGAGAAAATTGTCAAAATTATAGGAACCCAGTATAACTTTAAGCTCACCCATAGATAAACAATCCGACACTACCCTCAATCTCAAAGGATCATCAAGAACTTAGACAATTGATTCTTAGAATCGACCAAGCCTACCCCTTGACATTGACACACCCGGGTATGTCGATGCCAAGTGGGGGAGAACTTAGTAAACCAGATTAGGTCACATTCGAGTGAAGAATGCGGTTGGGAAAGAAAGACGAGCGAGGACAAAGTGTAAAGTGTCCCCGTATACCCATGAAGAGATTAGGCTTATTGTTGGTAGGAATACCGTACGAACCATTAGTTATCATTCTCCGTAGCTCTTCGGAGAAAACATCTTAAGTATGCGTGAAATCGCCATCTTCGCGTGCCGGAACGAAAATTCAAATGAACAAATAATCGATTACCTTAACCTGATAATCGATTATTCTTTCAATGCAACATTTTTAGGACTTCCTACCAGAGGCCTTGTAATCGATTAAATCCCTGAAAGTAATCGATTACAGCTCATAATAATCGATTACTTCATATGAGATAATCGATTAGATTTGCTGCAACTTTTTATTGTTTTCATCAGGGGCCCTGTAATCGATTACTGACCATCCAAGTAATCGATTACTTAGTGGAAAAGTCATATTATGATGATTTTCTATCTCTAATTCATTTCCATAGGCTCTACACCCAATCCAAGCTTGATACCCCACACAAACCTCTTCCTAAACTTAACAATCCTCATAATAACTTGGAATAATTTGTCCTATGCTACATATTTAAGTTGAGGGTGTTATGTTGGACACGAGTTAGATGTCTAGTAACGCTATCCTAACCTGGGAGTACCAGGAAACTATAAACTTCAATACCCCGCATTAGTAGCGATGGAAGTTCTTGAAGAGACGGTTGGGAACCAACCTTTGGTAACTTAAGAGGTTGAGCTAAACTTTGACCTTGACCTTAGAGTAGGACCAATTTCTAGGTATTCCCATGACGATTTGAAACTGTCGAACAAGCGGAGTTGAAGCATCAATGGAGTAGGACGCGAATGTCGCTAAGGTTAATCTTTGAGGTGAACCTTGTCGGACCCGCATCAAGGGAGTAAAAAGCATGGTTAAGCGTCGTTATCCTCGGTTCGATACTCGACTCAGAGAACCTTCTCTAAGAACCAAGAAGTGTAGGTATAAGTCGGGGTATAGAAGGAGCTACCAGTTGGCCAATCTTGCCAGCAAATTCCCCAATAGAATGACCCCAAGCTATTGAACCGGGTACTAGAAATCGGAAAGGTGTTGTGATTAAGAGGATCACAACCGATCGAGTGTACAATGTTAAGAATCCTAAGGAGTAAGTGGAAGTCACGACGAATCCTTCACTTAGACCCGTTCTAAGTGGGGGAGTAAGTTAAGAAAGAATAGAAAGCTTTGGTGGAATTTTTCTCAAGTCGTTGTTAACCCTTACTTCGGGTAATATGAATTTCGGGGACGAAATTCTTATAAGTGGGGGAGGATTGTAACATCCCCATTTTTAATTCTAAACGTAATAAGAATAATAAAAGGAGAAATAGCGCTGACTAATTGATTAGTGATATGGCTAAGTGATCAATTCAATTAAAATGTTAAAAATAATTATACTATTTGCAAAACATACTTTCTATACTTTAATATACTTTGACAATTTAAAGGTTGAACTTGTTTTAAAAATTTTAAGATTCTTAACTTGATAATTTTATATAAGTACTTACTAAATGCTTACATTTTATTATTAGTATTTTTTGAGATTTACAATAAACAAATAAATAGAAATGGTATTTGTGCTTTAAATCATACTAACACAAGTGATAATAATAATAATAATGATAATAATAATAATAATAATAATAATAATAATGATGATAATGATAATAATAATAAAGAAAAAAAAATAAAAGAGTAAGGGGGGTTCCTCGTGATGAACCCCCAACCCTTCTTCCCCAAGTGGCCGCCGGCCCTAATTCTCTCCCTCTCCCGTGTTCCCTCTCTCATCGCCGGTCTCTCTCCTCCTTGGGGCCGCCGGCGCTGCCACCATACACCCACCCCCGCCTCCGTCTCTTTCCCTCTTCCTGGAGCGCGCATCTTTCTCTCTCCCTGTCGCATTCTTCTCTCTCTCGGTGTGGGTGTGAACCACAACCCACTCGCCGCCACTGTTCGCCGCCATAGCCTCCCCATCGAGCTCCATTGTTGTCGCCTTCATCTTGGGTCGCAGAACCACCGTCGCTGCCACTGATCGTTGTTGCTGCCCCTGTCATTCGAAGCTCACGAACCAGGGAGACACGAACCAGCTTCCTCCTTCTCCAGTCGCGAGTCGCGACTTGTAGCCCCGGGGTCGCGATCCGCCGCCACCAGCGCTGCTACGGTGGAGCCACCGCCACCCTTGGCCGAACCGTGCTTGTGTTGGGAGCCCCGAAAGCATGAAGCTCTTGTCTTGATTCAGATCCGTTGTTGTTCTCGTCACCGACGCCGGTCGGGATAAGCCGAAGCAGGATCTCCCCCGTTGAGCCACAAGTCAGATTCTATTGAAACCCAGAGGTAAGAGGGGACTTTTACCTGGCTTAGGGGATAAATTCTGGGATGTTGGTAGTGATGATTAAGTGTAGAAGAATACGTATATTATTGAGCCTTAGGGTAATTAGTGATAACAAAGGATAATAGTTTAGGGAAAAATAGAACCTCTCATTAATTAATTATAATTTTAAAAGTATGCCATGATTATTGGAAGTTAACGTTTGATGAATTATACGAGAATATGCAATTGTGAGTATATGTGTTTATGATGACGTGTATGTGATGTTGGTTATTAATGTGGAAGGAGAGTGAATATAAACTTAGAAATGATAAATGGGATATGTATTACTTCGTATAATAATTAAGTGATAAAGGGAAGATTTTAAAGTATAAGTATGAGCCTGGGGGAAAATTTAAATATATGCAAACTTGAAATTGGTATGCTAAGTGTATGTTGTGTGAGTTGGTTAGATTTATTAAAATGTATTGATAATTAGTAATTATGTTAATTTTGTGATTATTCATAAAAGTGTAGTGATCTGTATGTTGGACTTATATGAGAATATGAGATTTGATTACGTGGTGAATGTTGTGCTAAATTATGTTGAGCCCTAAACTCATGGATGATCATTAATATGTTGGTTGGAATAGATATGAATGACTCTTTGAGAGTGAAAAATATATTGGTATGATTTAATTGATGAAACCCATGAGTAATTGGAAACGAAATTCAAAGATTTAAAGATTTATAATTGTTTAGTGGTGGTATGAGGTACCTTCCAGTGTGGAGGTGAAGTACCTACAGGCCAACTTGTATGAGGTACCTTCCGGTGTGGAGGTGAAGTACAACGGTGGTACCTTCCGGTGTGGAGGTGAAGTACCCATAGGCCAACCTGTATGAGGTACCTTCCTGCGTGGAGGTGAAGTACAAATGGAGTGTTGACCTCTGACCTGAGGGACACAAAATGAAATAAAATGATTAAGTGTTGACCTCTGACCTGAGGGACACAAAATGAAATAAAATGATTAAGTGTTGACCTCTGACCTGAGGGACACAAAATGAAATAAAATGAATAAGTGTTGACCTCTGACCTGAAGGACATAAAATGAATTAAAATGACTAGGTGTTGACCTCTGACCTGAGGGACACATAATTTAAATAAGGAAAATTAAGAGGGCCTCTGTTTTGAGGCGCTGCACTGAAATAAAGTGAGTATATGGAAAGAAAGTGTTAAAAGTAAAAGAGAAAGAAGAATACGAAAATGAATAAAAGAATAATAAGAGTTGAATAATTGGGAATTTAATGAAATGAGTGTTGTTGTGAATGTTATGCTTATTATAAGTTGGTTAGGCTTGATTCATCACAATCTTATTGAGGGTTTATTTCTCCTAAGTTCTGCGTAATTGCTACCCCTTTTGCAGTTATTTTTTTCAGGTACAGAAGCAAGGTTTACATTGTCACAGGCCGAGCAGGATTCACTCTACCACGTGGAGTGTATTTATAATAGCATGAGTGGACATAGATAACTATATTTTGATTAGTATTTTGGATTAACTACCATTTTGCAAAGTAAGCCCTGTAACTTGTATTATTTTGTAAAACCAGGCTTTAGTTTTAAAATGTCTGTATACTTTATAAGTTTTCTTGTTTAAATTAATCTGGCTGAACAGGTGCAAAACAGGAAATTTTGGTAAAGTCCGAAAAACAGAGGAAACTCTGTCCGTTTTTCCGGAAAAATATTCATAAGTATTTTATTTTAAAAAGAAATTTTTAAGTTCCAATTTTCCTAAAACTCTAATTTAACTAATTAAATGTGAGGGTGTTACAATGACCACAATGAAAGCCTCAATCAGCTGAAGAATCCTTCAAAGTTGGTTACTTTCTATTTGTGGTGGATAAGGCAATTACATCATTAGAGACTAGATTTGAGCAATTAAAGACATTTTGAAAGTATCTTTGGATTCTTGTTTAATTCTCAAACGTTGAAGTCTTTGGAAGATAATGAACTACAACAATGTTGCAATAAATTGGTGGCTACTTTTTCTCATGATGATTCTTCGGATTTTGAATTAGATGATCTTTTGCTTGAATTGTGAGTGCTACGAATGTATTTGCTAGATGAGTCAATGTCAGCTGTTCAGATACTTGACTTTGTTAGAACATATGATTGTATGCCAAATGTCTTGATTGCTTACCGAATCCTACTCACTTTACCTGTCACCGTAGCATCAGCTGAAAGAAGTTTTTCAAAATTGAAGTTATTAAAAAACTATTTGAGGTCATCGATGTCAAAGGAAAAATTAAATGGTCTAGCTATTTTGTGTATTGAGAAAGATATGCTGGACAATATTGATGTCGAGACTATTATTGATGATTTTGCATCCAAAAATGCTCGAAGAATGTGTTTCAAGTTATCATCTATACCTTTTATTCAAGGTTGGCACTTATAATTTGTTGTAATAACACTTTTTCATTTTATTATACTCTTAATTGCTTACTAGATGGCTACTCACATTATTTCTTATTTGTTTCAGCATTACGATTCGAGCAAGTCGTGGAGGATAGCCTACTTTTTGGTACCCATTTTATTATTTTGTTTATGTTTTGGATAATAGCATGTTATTAAAGTTATTATATTTGTACTTACGTAATTTTGTTGATTGCATTTAATGAGTTAGACTTCTAATGGTTGATTATATTTCATATTATAAAAAACTTACTTGAAAATAAAAAATATTTATAAGAAGGAGTCTCTTTTTTTTCGCCTAGGGCTCTGAATATGTCAGGATCGGCCCTGTGCCTCGGGGTGTGAGGTAGCGTCAAATAGGTGATGTAATATCCTGGTTTTTATTTACTTAATAATTATATTTAAGAATATTTTGTGTATATGGAAATGACGTATGAAAAACGATTTACAACTGTTTTCTTAGTATCTGCATATGTATATGATTATGTTGAGCTAAAATATGTATATGTATAAGTGTTTGTAAACGTTTTCCTAGTGTATGTGTATAATTATATAAATACATTCCTTATGTGGGTATTAGTATTTGTAATTATATTCTTGTGTATATGATTGTGTGTGTTGGTATTTGCATGTGTGTGTGTGTGTGTATATATAGGTTGAGTTAGGATATATGTGTTTGTGCTCGTATGCATTCCTAAGTGTAAGTAATTATAATTGTTTTCTCGTGTGTATGTATATTTGTTTATGTGATCACATCGTTAGGATTGGATAGGGAAGTGTTCTAGAGTCGGCAGTTATAGTCGAAGGGTAATTGGTTTAGGTTTTAGATTGGTGTGGTTGCGATTGAGTAAGCAGGATTCGTGTAGGTTCATGTATCGAGGTTGTCCAGAGTCCATGGGAGCGTTTTAGTGCCTTGACCTTGAGGAAATATTTAGGCAGAGAACCCTAAGATGGAACCTTGAATATAAGGATAGACCTTAGCGTCTAGGCTCGGTGAATTCCTTCGAACTCACATTTCGACTGAGTTATGGAATTTAATAGGTGTGCGAGGCATTTGAGTTCAATCCAACCCTGTTGGTTATGCCTCAAGCATGATTGGTATTAGGGTTAAGTGGTTAGAGGGTTTGTCTTAAGTCGGTCGGGTTAGATCGAGAGTTTTAGAGGAGGTTAAGTCTAGAATTCGGTTGTTAGTTCGTTTTGTCTTTCCGTGTCATGATTCATGTGTTTATTATTATTAATTTATGATTGTGATGTTTGGTATGTGTTAAGAGATGTTTAGAAGGTGCCTAGAAAGTGGAAATGTGATAGGATAAGTTAGTGTGTGTTAGGAATGGCTTAGAACTCTTAGAATGCATGAAAGAAAGGAAAATATAGGTCATTAATCAATTAAGAGGTCCCTTAATCGATTAATTTTTGTGTCACATTCAGCCACTAATCGAGTAAGGCTTAGCTTTATCGATTAGAATAAGTAGCACCTTCGGGCAGTACTCGATTAACTCAGGTGTTAATCGATTAACCTTGTGCAACTAACAGGTGTTAATCGATTAACCAAAGTGGTTAATCGATTAACCACTGTCTTCTCAGACTTAAAACACGATTTTAAATGTGTTACCCACATTTTTCCTTGCTCTTCTACTCGAGCCCTTCTTCTTCTCTCTCACCTAATCCTTCCCAATCACCAAATCAACACCAAATTACACCAAATCATCAACCTATAATCATCTCCCATCAATTCCCTATTATTTTCCAACAACAAAGGCACCAATTTTATCTTTTTCTCTCAAATCCCCAATTCTCACTCAAAACCCTAACTCTCTCAATCTTTCACATAGAGTTGGGTAATCATCAAGGGAAGCTAGGAATTGTTTAAGGAGAAAGGAATTAGGGACTTAGGAGCTTAATCTCAAGGGCTTGATAGAGTGCAATTCACACCCTCACCTTCTCCTCTTCTATTCAAAAGGTAAGGGGAGTCTCTTTTCCTCACTGTGAGTTAGGGATAATTAGATTTCATAATAGGATTTGGAGTTAATAGTTAAATTAGAGTGTGGGTAGAAAATTAGTGTTTGATTAGAGTTATTATTGTATTTTTAGTTGATTTTGATATTATTGTAAATGTTTATATTAAATCCCTTTTGTGTATTGTTAAAGTAGGAAGTGAAAAACATTAGGGAGATGACTTAAATTCTGGCACCCTGAGACATACCTGAGTATGTCGACTGATTTACTGGTTACCTACTGATTTGTTGATTGCTATTTGTGAGACCCACAATTTTTCCCAATTTATTTGTGAATTTATATTTGAATTTAAAATATTATATTTGATTTTTGATAAATTATGATACCTGGATTTAATTAAAATCGTATGTTATATATATATATATGCACGTGGAATATATATTATATATATATACATACCAATGTTTTCTCTAATGTATTTAAGATGTATTCTTAAGATGAGAATATTTTAAGGTGTACTATTTGATTTAAATGATCTTAGAAAATAAAATGTTTTTTGAAGGATTAAGGTGTTCTATCTTCAGAAATTCATATCTTTTTAACCGTAAGTCAGAAAATTAAAAATAATATGTCAAAACGATCTTATCGAAATGCAGATTATGAAAACGTAAATTTTTCATTTTATTTTAGAGTCTTCAAAATTTTATCACTGCTACAGTACTGAACAAATTTTTGAGTTTTGAGTGTGAATGTGTGGTTTTAATGCATTTAATGACTCTTTGACCCAAAAATATTTTTATATGCATGGAAAATGTATTTTTAAAATCTCTGTTGGCTGCACCGTCCAAATAAAATATAATTTCGTATTTTTAAATTATAAATTAATTTGAAAGCTTATGAAGTGCATTTTTGGAGGAAATAATCTTAGAACTTAAAAAATTCATAACTTTAAAACCATAAGTCCAAAAATTATAAATTCTATATGAAAAGGATAGTATTGAAATGTAGTTTCTAAAAATATAAGAATTGTAATTTTTGAGGTATCCTTCGAAAAAATTTATCTGCTGCAGTAACTGTATGATTTTATATGTTCTATGCTTGGAAAAATTGTTTTAAAGCCTATAATTAATTATTTGACTTCAAAGTATTTTATTTGTATGTTCAGATATTTATTTGAAAGCTTATTGGCTGCACAGTCCAGATTATTTTATTTTTCTATTTATTTTTGAATTTTAAAGTATAAAGCTTTAATTTGGTTGGATAAAGGAGAGGTGGATTCAAAGTGAGTAAATAAAAATTTTGTCTTCCCATGTTGACTAGTATGTGTCGTCCAAATAGATGAGGATGAGAGGGGATATTTTCTGAAAATGTACCTAGAAGGATCTTAGAGTTTAAAGCTTATAGGAGTTGGAAAAATCCCATTAATGCATGTGTATTTTCCTAGACTTGGTTGAAGCAAAAAAATTGAAATTCTTTGACCTATTTATGATGCAATAGGCATGTACTTCAGCCCAATTGTGGGTGGAATTTCACTTCCTACTTCACCTATAAATAGAGCCTAAGACCCCTCATTCTTTTACACACAACAAACAATCATTTTTGAGAGAAAAAAATTTGAGAAAGGATTTGAGAAAGAGAGAGAGAGGCGTGGCACATTGTGAAGGGAAGGGAAAAATTTTCATATTCACTTTGAAGCTCTTCTTTTCTAAGGAGAAGAGGTAATCCTACAACCTTGTTGTTTGTTTTAATTTTAAGTTCTTAATTCTTAATTCTTTTGGTTTAACAAATAAAAAGACTTTTTATACTCTTCTTTGATTATGAAATGGTGAAACCAAAATCCTTAATCTCTTCTCTGATATAATCTGAATTTTTGATTGGTTAAATTTGGTTGAAGGTCAGATGAATGAGGATTAAAAAGGGACAAAACATAAATTGTTTAAAGAGATATTGATCTCCCCTTTTTAAAGCCTTTGATGACCACACTATTGATAATGAAATAAGGAAATGATATTCTGAAATTGTAATTGATAAAAAGTTTATCTGTTTTAAGAATTTTGATTTTCATTTGTACTGAATTGTTGTTTTGATTTTTCTTTGATTGTCAGTATGAAAACATGATAAACAAGTAAATGATGATGAACAAAAAATTTATAAAATGGTGATGTGTATGTGTTTTGGCCGTGAGGCCTATATTGTTTTTAAACTGATCATAGCAAATTATATATGTTCTTTTGTGTAGTAATGATGTGTATCTGACGATATCTGATGTGGTTCAAAATGAGTAATTGGATTTGTGATTATGTGATTATATGGATTGGTTTTGTATATAAGTTATATTGTTAAGTGCTGTACAAAAATTAATCTGAATCAAAAAGTGCTTATTTTCTATTTTAACTTGATGTTTATAGTAATCCTTGAAAGATATGAAATTATATGAATAAGATATATATCATATATGTGTTATGAAATTGTGTTTATTTTCTATTTTTATATTATGGCCGAAATTATTATTGGATAGGAAAGGATAATTTTTGCTAAATTTCTAAGTGCTTCAATGGTTATATGATGCCTCTGTATGTTTACTAATGTGTATAGATGAAAAAAACTATGTATTTGATAGAAAACTAATTTATATCTGAAAAATAAAGTTTGTTCTGAAAAATAATATCTTATTTAAGCTATGAGTTTCCAAATGATAATTTTTGTATGTGTTTTGCAATGCTTAACTTGTTATAATTGTATCTGAATGTTAAAACATGTTTGTTTCAATTTCTGAAAGTGATGCAACTAAATTTTGGTGGCTGTCCAGCAAGCAAAACTATTTTATTAAACTTATATTTAATCATATTTTATAATAGAACTTGTAAGGAAATTTTGGGAAAAAGTGGCATGTCTTTTTGATAAACCAATTGTGAAAAAAGTGATTTTTAAGACTTGTAGTATATATTGTCCAAAAGTATAAGATTTGTTGCATCAACAATAGAAATTGATCTGGAATGAATAAGTGTGTGACTTTTATGCTAGGATCTTTAGTATAAGTATATAGAGTTTAAAAGAAATTATGGAAGTAATTGTGTGAATGTATGCTTAAATGTTCTAATGGTTTAGTAAATTGTTTGACTTGATGAAATATATGATTTTATGTGTTAAGAATTTAGATGCCTGAATGCATTGATGTGTAAAGTATAATTTTTTCTATTTTGTTTAGAACTTGTAATTAAAATTTCATCAACTTTAGAAAAATATATTTTTAACTTGAATGCATGAGTTATGTTTTATATGAATTAGGTGTGTTTGTAGTGTGGTTATGTGATTTTATTTACTGCTTAAATTGGTTTTAAGGTTGCATCAAAGCAAATGATTTTAAATTCTGCTGTATGATTTGTCTGTAAATGGTAGTTGTTATAAGGTATTTAAGAATGAGTTTTTGAGTAAGTGATGTTTTAGAATTATTTTTGAAATGTGATAATTAAGTTCTAAAAGTTATATTATTTTTAGAAAAGGTTTTCATGATTTAAAAAGCTAAAAGAAAAAGTGATTTTTCTAGTTCAGTAATCTGTTTTTATTTTTCAAAGAGGTTTTAAGCTATTGATACTGTTTTGTATTTTAAAAGGATACTAAGTGTTTTCGATTTGTAATATGTTCTTTTAATAATTTGTTTAAATTGATTTGTTATTTGGATTATGTGTATCAAATTGTTAAAGGTTCTCGTTTGGAATCACGTGACGCGAATTCAATTCAAGAGGACCCTAATTTCTTAGCTTCACTTCAAGGTGAGAGAGATGCCTTCTTAAGACATAGTGGCATGTAGGGTAATGTTAGGACGTTCCGTATCATCTCAAAGATTGGAACTAGGGATCTATCGGGTGAGTAGTAGGACGGCAATTGTGTGTGTTCCGCCGTTCATACGAAAACAACGACCCCTCGAATATAATTATATGGGTTGTATATTCTGTTTTATTATGATGCTGAATCGATTATAATATTAAATTGTTAATGATAACATGTCTGGCGTATATGTTATATAAACCTGTTATTGGAAAATAATTGATTCATATGATATTATGTGGGAATTTTTGGGGATTGATTAAAAGGCTTTATGGTTTAAGGAATTAGTATGGAATCGTTACGGAAATTTATGAAAGTTTATAATGTTATCCCCTGATCGCACTGTCATGGTGACGTGCTTGATCGTTATGTTTTGTCGGCCACGTGAATGGAACACCGTGGTTGTGAGCTCGGTTTGGAATTCGCTGTGATTTGGAAGCGCCTGTGATAGGTTAATCCCTTAGAGGTCGAGACCCGTTAGAAGTGTGGCTTAGAATGGGTCGACCACAATTAGGAATGTTTAACTTAGTAAAACCCTTCGATGACTTAAAAGACTTAGGAACCCCTTTTCTAAACCTTGCGTTGAGAGTGAAGTAGTGGAGAGGAAAGATAATGTATGCTTCGAGGTTGGTGTCTCTTCAAGTGGTGATTGTGATAGGGGAAGGCAAGGATGGTGAACGTCAAGAAGCCTTGAGCACTTCTCTAGGTGGGACGAATGCTACAATGACCAAAGTTAGTGTCGTGGCAAGGACTGCATACGCAACTAGAGAAAGTGTTGTCGCCCCCTTGAGCAAATCATAGATGGTGAGAGGGAACCCGAACGAGGCTAGAAGCTCTGCTTATTTTGGACTCCTTTTTGGAAAACGTATTTGTAATTTTGCTGACCGCAAGGAAGTTGGTTTCAGCCTGTTGTTTTGCGACTTCGATGCCAGCGTGGTTAGGGTTCCTGTGCGTCCCATCTGCTTTCCGAACTAGGATATGGTTGGACTGGTGGAGGAGATGTAACGTGTGTGCTATCCATCCCTTGAACCTCGGTAACGGTACCCCTTTTGATTTACCGATGGTTGTGACGTTGAAACTTAGAACCTAAAGACTATTAAATATAACGGTTATGGTTTTTAAGAGGCGTACCTTTTTTGGGAAAGGATTTATGGTAATTAACTGAAGTTATTTATAGGGTAATGGTAATAATGATGTATATATTGTATGATCTTAATATTCCCCTATGGTAAGCCCACGCCGTCGACGATAATATCGTTCGGAAGTGCTTACTCTCTCTATTTCCTTCTCCTGTGGATATTGGGGGACAATGTTCACAGATGACAGATCAAGTAGAAGTTCGAGTAGTGGTTGCTCAAGTTGCAAGAGGATCGTGAGATGGCGCCCATATGAGGAGGAAGCAGAAGCGGTAACCGATGAATCTCTCAGACACTTGTGGCGGAAGATAGCAATGAAAACTAGTAATCTAGGATAGTATAGTAGTCCTTGTTTTGTACCCTATCTTAAGGTGATTAAGACATGATTACTCTATCCCGATGTAACCCCTGTTGTAATAAAGGATTATTTTGAAAGAAATAAAAGAAGTTCTTTTGGTTATGTATCAAGTTCAAAAAGTAATTAAATGTTTCCGCAAGATAACCATCGAATAAATATGGCGTTAAGAAAATAAGTTTTTGGAAAAGTGTTGGTAACATCTCTTTTTGGAAAAAATTAATTTTATGTTGCAAATATTTTGAAAACCAAGTAACACAAATAGTATTATGAAAACCTTTTTGTAAAAGAAATAAAATGAACAGATCTTGGTAAATGTTATAAAAAAAAATGGCGCAAATTTTTAGTGAAAATTCTAAGTTCCAAATTGGGGTGTTACATTTAGTGGTATCAGAGCGATGGTTGTCCTTAGTGGCCATAAGCATAGCCTTATATGCTTTCCTTGTGTGACTCTGTTTGGTAGTGTAGCGATGGTTGTCCTTAGTGGCCTTAAGCATAGTCTTACCAGCTTTCCTTGTGTGACTCTGTTCGTTAGTATGTAGGATGGTTGTCCTTAGTGGCCTTAAGCATAGCCTTATATGCTTTCCTTGTGTGATTCTATTTGGTAGTTTAGCGATGGCCTTAAGCATAGCCTTATATGCTTTCATTGTGTGACTATGCCTTAATTGGTGTATCGATGTGAGTTAATCCTGTTATGTGGGTAGATGTTCCCTTAGTCTGAGAATTCAACCTGATCTTAGGATCGCGATGGCACGTCGACAAGCGAATGAGGAACCAGCTGCTATCATGGCTCAAACAGCTGCGATTTTGGCCGGAGTAAGGGATAACATGAACCTTATACATCAACAACTTCAACATAATCAGAACGCGAATGTTGGTGGACAAGGAATCAGAGGTGTTATGGACCGGTATCACAGACAAATAATAACCGGTATCACGGACCAACAAGCATCAATTCGGCATACCGGCAATTCGGCATCAATAGCCAATCAGTACGTAACCGACATAACGGTTCGTCATTATGATGCTAATGATGGCATTCATGGAGCCGTTACTCTTCGGCCTTAATGCCCCATCATGGCACATCATACCCTCCTCCCTATAAATAAGGTAATGGCCAAGGTATGAAACTAACTGATCTCATCTCACACAAACACACACACCACCCCAAATTAGAATGACAAGAGAGTGGGTATCTTGGAATTCAAGGTGCTCACTTCACGTCTGATATCAAAAGTAGGATTGCCGAACTCTTAGCCGGATTGTCTAAGAACAATGATCCTATGACAGAACAAGAGGTCTTGATGAGTTTTGCCGCAGAAATCCGAAGGAGTTTACTGGAGGTTACACAACGGAAGAGGCTGAAGCGTGGATAGCAAGTTTGGAGAGGATTTTTGGGGGAATGGTGCAATGTACGGATGAACAAAAGGTTGCTTATGCTGGATATATGATGGTGGGAGAAGCGACTGATTGGTGGCGTAACGAGAGGCAAGCTTTGGCTGGAGAAGCTGGTGCGATCACTTGGAACCAATTCAAGAATAGGCTTTTGGAGAAGTATTTCCTGGAACATCTGAAAACAGCCAAGGAAATGGAATTCCTGCGATTGGAACAAGGTAACATGAGTGTAGGTGAGTATGCTGCCAAATTTGAGAGCTTGGCAAGGTTTATGCCTTACTATGGAGAAGCTGTGAATGAGAGGTCTAAGTGTGCAAAATTCTTGGATAGTTTGAGGTCGGAGATTAAGCAAGCCCTGGCTCCATTGGAGATAAGTGTGTTTACAACTTTGGTGAATAAGGGGAGTATTGTGGAAAATGGTTTGAAGTCGAGAAATTCGACAGGGAAGTCAGTTGTCCAAATTTCAAGTAGTGGTCCTATGAAGTACTCCCCGAGAAATGGAAACCAAAACAGTGGAGCCCGATATCAAGGTCCTTATGTACAGGAAGGTGAACGGAGAGACAATAGGTCTGGAGGGAGAAGAGACAACAGGACTGGAGGAAATAATTCAGCTGGAGGCAACAATCGTAGCGGTGGCAATCGGATTAGGCATAGAAATGATCGTAACAATAATCACAATAACAACAACAATCAAAGCAACAACAACAAAAATGGTGATGCTCGCAATAATGAGGGTAACAAGGGAAACCAAGGAAGTGCGCGTCCGTTATGAAATCGTTGCCACAAGAATCACTATGGACCGAATTGCCCTTGGGAAAACCCCAACTGCTTTAATTGCAACAAACCTAGACATCTCGCAAGAAACTGTTATGAGCCAAAGCGTGAGATCAATGAAACGGTGCTGTTAAACCTCAAGCGAATGGAAGGGTTTTCACCAGGGCCGGGAGTGAGGATGCTAACGCCGCTAGTCGTTCTTAGGATTGATGTTTTGTATTGAATGTTGTTTGAACGAAGTGGATTTATCCATTCATCTTGTCTTGCCTTTTTGCTAGATGTAATTTACTTCCTTGACTTATTTTGAAGGAATTTTTCCTTCTCGTACGTTTCCTATTTTATAATAAGGTGGAATTTTTTTAGATTCAATGAATAAATTCGATTACTTGCATAAGAATCCTAGAGTAAATCGTGACCCATTTTCAACAGCATTGTATTTCTCGAGGACGAGAAATCTCTAAGTTGGGGAGGATTGTGTGACCCACAATTTTACCCAATTTATTTGTGAATTTATATTTGAATTTAAAATATTATATTTGATTTTTGATAAATTATGATACCTGGATTTAATTAAAATCGTATGTTTTATATATATATATATATATGCACGTGGTATATATTATATATATATATATACATACCAATGTTTTATCTAATTTATTTAAAATGTATTCTTAAGATGAGAATATTTTAAGGTATAGTATTTGATTTAAATGATCTTAAAAAATAAAATGCTTTTTGAAGGATTAAGGTGTTCTATCTTCAGAAATTCATATCTTTTTAACCGTAGGTTAGAAAATTACAAATGATATGTCAAAACGATCGTATCGAATGTAGATTATGAAAATGTAAAGTTTTCATTTTTATTTTAGAGTCTTCAAAATTTTATCATTGCTACATGTGATGTCCTAGACGGTGAGGTCCTCCAAGGGTAGGAGAAGACCTTCAAAGGAGCCTCTGTCTAGGTTTGATATGTGATGTTTGGTGGGAGTCCTCAAGCGGCTAAGGAAGAGAGCCAAGAAGTAACCCTAATTGTGACATTCTGTATTTTCCCGATTAATATAAATGAGTTTTCATTAAAGAAGAATTTTGAGATATTGTTTTACAAATGGTTTTCGGTGGGTATTTTATTCGATTACGTAATCAAATGTTGATTTTACGGAATTTTGGTAAACAAAGATTTTTATAGAGTTTAAGCAAATGATTTTATTGAGTTTGGGGTAATTTTATTATTTGTGATTTCATTTAAGAAATGAATCTCTTTGTGTATTTTTATAGATTTAACCTAATTGATTTGAAAATTGATTTAAAAGAGTTTTGATTTCATGATGAGTTCTTATATTTTGAAATTTGATTTGTTTGTGTGTGTGACCTTGTGTGCTAGATTGTTTAAGGTTTTGATTAAGATTTTGTTTTATTGATTCATATGATTTCATGGAAGATTATTTTAAAGGATCAAAGTCCAATTACCTCTAGAAACCCTAATTGATACCCTAGTCGTTGATCAAACCCTAATCGAGCTCTTAATCCTTGATTAAGTGCTTAATCACTTTCTTAAAGCCCTAAACCCTCAAGATTAGTGAGCTAATCCAAAATTAATTTTCCTTAAACCCATGATTAAGTTTTTGATTAGTACCTTAATCCTTGATTAAGCCCTAATCACTAAGGATTAGTGGACTAAACCTAGATTAATTAACCTAATCCTACCCTAATCATGATTAGAACCCTAATTAGTGCCTTAAACCTAATTAGCTAATCTAATCTACCCTAGATCACTCTATGGCCGAATGCTCCCAAGCATAGCCTAGCCACTAAGCTTATTTTCATGGTTGCCAAGTGGCATGCCTTTTAGTCAACACCATGACATCATCTCCATGACTTAAGCATGACCTAGAAAGGAAGAAAAGTGAAGAGAATAGGAAAGAAGAAGGAAGGAGCCGTGAGGGACTTGGGAGCAAACTTGGTCTCCAAGTTTGTGACTTAGTCCCCAAGTATTGCAATATAACCCTCCATGCAAGCCCTTGATGGCAAATAAGGAAAAGTGAAGAAGAATAAAAGAAGCCCAAAACCGTGTGAGAGAAAGAGAGTTTATGTTCACCCTTTCATTTCTTCATTCTTCCATCTTCATCATTTCTTCTTCATCCCATCAACACACACCAACAACACCAAACCGTGAGGGAGTGAATGAATTTCTCTTCATTCCTTCATCAAACACAAACTTTCTTCCATTTCTTTTCCAAAACCAAACACATAGCACCAAGAGAATCATCAAACTCTTGGTGAGAAAGAGAGAAAAAGAAAGTGACCGAACCTTGAGAGGAAGAGAACCAAACCTTAGACTCTTCAAAACCTAAACAAGATCAAGCTAAGATAGTGAAGAAAAGAAGGAGAAAACCATGGACTAGGAAGAAGAGTGGTGAACCGTGGGGAGAGAGGAGAGAAACCAAAGAATTGGACTTGAATTCTTTAAAGTTTTTGATTAAGTAAGAATTTGTTTCATGATTTTAAAAGTTTTAAACCTTTTTCTTTGATTCTTTTTCGTTTTCATTCTTTCCTTCTAAAACTTTGATTTTGTTTGAAAGAGTGTTGATGCATGTTCGTTTTCAAGTTAGATCTAGTGATTTTCTTTACATGCATGTTGATCTTTGAACTTGATTTTGAGGTTGTTGTTAAGAAAGTGTTTTTCTCATGATCTTGAGTTTTCTTCTATATCTCTTAAAAGTGTTTTTGAAAAGGACTTGATTTTAAGCTTTCATGAAAGATTTTTCAAAGATCTAGTGTTCTTGTTGCATGCATGCCAAGATCTATGCTTGAAACTATGATTTGTTGATGCTTGAGTTCTTAATGTAAAGATCTTTGAGAATGATTGATTTCTTTGGTGATTTTCCTTGTGGTTAGCCACGGTTTGTGCTTGACTTTTAGGTTAGAAGTCTTTAATCTTTGAAAAATGTTTTTGGGAAAACCTAGTTAAGGCCACGGTTTGGACCTTAATTTTGGAGCTAAATTTTCTTGAATGTATATGTGTTCATGTCATGAAACTATATATTGATTTGTGAAACTATTCCTTGAAGAAATAATTTTTAAAAGACTAATGATGTATACGGTTTTAATGTAATTAAGTGAAAGTTAAATGAAAATTTGTCTAAGTGTTTATGTGATGCATGATTCGGTTTATATATGCTTAAGAGTTTGACCTCTTTGTTTGATTAAAATATATGCATAAACAAGTATGTGAACATGATGTTCAACTTGATGACTTGTGATTATGTGATGATTGGAATAAATGAACAAGTTTACTTGATAAAGCCTTGTGCTGAAAATTGGATATGTGTGTTTTAACCTTGATAAATAATATTTGTGAATGCTCAATAATTCTGAAATTTTGTCACTAATCTAAAT
The DNA here is from genome assembly GCA_037953625.1 of Crotalaria pallida. Lineage (NCBI taxonomy): Eukaryota > Viridiplantae > Streptophyta > Magnoliopsida > Fabales > Fabaceae > Crotalaria > Crotalaria pallida. Next base: position 37,026,036 of record CM075653.1, read on the forward strand.
ATGATAAAATGAGTTTTCCTGAATTTTTGAAAGATTTTTGCAATCGATTTCCTATTTCTATGAGAACCAATTTTGTGAAGACGATTTTGGAGAAAACAAGTTTTTCAGTGTAAAGATGGATAGAATTTTCAAACTTTTGCTACTCTAAATTGCTTGAAATTTTTATGGTAGCTTCCTGAACCTCTCTAGATTCTCTCTGTAAAATTTGAGGATATTTGGAGTTGATTTGATAATTTTACAAAAGGCAAAACAGTGAATCGTTTGGTTCAGATTTTCCAGACTTAGTGACGAATTTAATTGAAAAAGTATGACTTTCACAACTCCAAATGATCTGGAATTTTTATGGGATGATCTTGATTGTGTAAGGAAGCTTTATACCAATTTTCATGCAATTCGGAGTTGAAACACTATTTTTAATAATGGCATTTTGGCCTGAGGTCAGCAACAGTTCCATCATGCTTTTTATGCAAAATCTGATTGGAAACCTAACTTAAGATTGTTCAAATGACTTGGAAATTTTATATGATGAACTTTGACATATATTGGTATGTTCTGGAAGTTTTGAGAATTAAACAAATTGATTTGGTATAGTTATAGATTTTATCCTTTGTGCTTTTCCCGTAATTGAACAAAAGCTTTATTTAAATGTTTTTGACAAACGTGAATTTTGTACTTCATTTCATGACTTGGCTGGACTTGTATGGTGATTGTAATGTTTTGAAATAATTGAATAAGTGATGGCTTGATGGTATGTTTAGACTAGGCATGAATGAGTTTTCAAAGTTAATTGTTTACGGTGTTTCGGTCTAGGCTATTAGTTTGGAATTATGATTTGAAATGTGCTATGTTCTATGTGCTAAATGGTTTGTCTTATCATGCTGCCCATGTTTGATTTTAAGTGTTTGAACTTGAGAAAGTGTTGATCAAAGTGTTTATTGAATCGTTTTCAAGATGCTTAATTTGTTTATGGATTTAAATTGGTTTTGGATAATGAAAAATGAACTAGGAACTTAGCATATGATGCTGTCCAGATTTATTTAAATTGTTTTTCAATCTTGAAGATGTGTTTTGTTGGTTTTAAGTTTGAGTTTTAAATGGTATGTGATTTAAGAAAAGTTGGATTTCAAAGGTGACGACATTCGGTGTTTTCGGGATCGAGCAAGCTGTTGTCCAAGACGGACCAGAAACCGACCCATTTATTTAAAACGATTTCATTGCTTTTCTATAATGATTTCGAAGTATTTAGAGTATAGTGAAAGTTGGATTTTGATTTGAGAAAGTCTTGAAGTTTTATGATTTTTCGACAAGAAGTGAAAGGAGTTTTCGAAAACGCATTTTTGGATTATAAGTATGACGATTATTTAGATAGACTAGTAACGTTAGTGTCTCCTATCTAGTATGAGGTGCGTATAAGTCAGGAAGCTGGAGCAGCTGACAGTTGGGAGAACCCCGCAACGATTTCGTACAAAGTAATTGCTGGAGTTGAGGTGAGAGAGAAGCTTCCCTAAGACACCGTGGTATTTAGGTGATCTATTAGGACACTCTGTACTCTCTCAAAGTCGGAGTAAAGGTCTATCATAGCTAGTATTATACCTGATAAATTGTGTGCTTTGTTTGTATCGTGGTATACGAAGACTCAGACCTATACCATCACATGGTATTGATTGATTGATATATTTGTTTATGTTGAGAGATATTGTTGCTTATATTGTCATTGCATGAGCATAATGCATCATCCCGCGATATAAGATAATAATAGAAAAGACATAGAAAATTATAAGAAGTTCCCCAACGAATAGAGTGAAACTCTAAGGGATGGAGCACGCAATGGAACTGGATGATGCTGATGCGTCGAGTACATGGATCTAGCTGATGATGTGAATGTGACGATGATGTTTTGAACATGGACGCAATGACTGTGGAACATTGTTGAAAGTGTATCTATGTGGTCGTAGCCACATGTTGAAAGTGTATCTATGTGGTCGTAGCCACTTACTGAGAGTGTTTCCACATTGTCGTAGCCATGTGTTGAGAGTGTTTCCACATGGTCGTAGCCATGTGTTGAGATGATTTCCATATGGTCGTAGCCATATGTTGAGATAGCCTCCATATGGTCGTAGCCATATGTTGAGAGCGAGTTGAGATAGGTCGGAGCCTATCTATTAATGATTGACGGATATCCCGCATATGGTCGGAGCCATATGCCGATGGTGATTCTGAGGGGGTTGTAGCCCGTCAGAACGATGATTGAAATTTCGACTATAGTTGTAGCTATATGTCGATGGTGATTCTGAATGGGTCGTAGCCCGTCAGAGAGATTGTGGATATCCTGCATATGGTCGGAGCCATATGCCGAGAATGATTCAGGATGGGTCGGAGCCCGTCAGATATAGTGGTCGAGTCCCACAGAAGCATTCCGCATATGGTTGGAGCTATATGACGGAGATGACTTAGGATGGGTCGACGTTAGGATGAACGAGTGTAACCCCACGACTTAAAACCCTTACCCGAAGTAGTGGAGAAGAAGATACGGTGTTTACCTGCATGGTAATCACTTGATGATTAGGATAGGGGAAGGCAATGACGGTGACTCGTCAAGAAGCCTAAGAGGAGTCTGTCTAGGCGAGAAAAAGCTACAGTGACCTGGGTTGACCATCCGAGGTTGGGTAGGTAGTCTGGTGTCGTAGCTGAAGTACTGCGTGTACACTAGACGGATGACTAACACCCCCTTGACTAAATCAGGATCAGAAGAGGGATGCTTGAACACGGTGGAGGTCGACACCCTTGTCATGACATTTTATCTTCTGCGGGCATTTTATATTATTTTTTTTTGGTGTGGTCTCCCGGAGCCGATGTGGGTAGAGATCCTGTACTTCTGATTGCTTCCGACTAGGTGGATGGATTCCGAGGAGATGTAGACTTGAAACCAAAACGATTAAGCCTGAATCCCGATACTATGGACTCGAGATACGTGAACAAAGAGACTTTGATCGTGCGAGACAAACCGATCGAGAGACTTAGATTTTGCGAGACAAGCTGTTTAAGAAATTCGGCTTTGCAAGATGAACTGATTTAGAGACTCCCTAAGGCAAGGACATAGTGTTAGGTAATGCGACTATTGCATTTCATCCCCATGCATCTTGCATAATTACATGTGGTATTATGGTGTTGTGAATGTGTATCGTTGTGTGCTCGTATTGTCTTAATATTTTACCTATCGTAAACCCACACCGTCGACGATGCGTCGTTCGGAATGCTTACTCTCTCTGTCTTTCCCCCTTCCCTGTGGACTTCTGCGATGATGTCCACAGGTGACAGAGTGAGTAGTTTATATTGGGAATTGGCGCTGCAAGCATTGGCCTACGAAGATACGACCGAGATGGAGTCTCAAAGAAGATGAAGGTCAAGCTCGACTCGAGGATTCGATGGTGGATGATTCGACTTTGCTGAGGAGTATCATATTGGCGGAAGTCTGCTGTTAAAGTGTCTATGTTCAAGTGTGTACTTCCTTACCAGGTACTTAGACATCATTAGCTGCATCCACATGTGCACCCGAAAGATGTTTTATAAAGCTGGACAATCAATATTAAGTTTTCCGGTTAAACATAAAGGAGATGGGCTTTTAAATGTGATTTGTGAAAACAAGTTTCAGAGTGCGATGTTTCGTAACATCTCGGTTTGAAACTTGAAAGGTTTTATGCAATGTGAGAACATGAGTTTAAATTGCAAACACGATTTGAAAATCTAAGTGTTCTCACCTTGTGTAACACTGTTTTAAAAAAAAAAAAAAATTGGCCCAAATTTTCACTATATTAATTAAGGAAATTTTATTTTCAAGTTGTCAAATCGGGGTGTTACACTAATCACTGGTGTGTGAGAGTGACAATTAGGGTTAGAGGACGTACCTGAGCCCCATGTAGTACGGAGCTACTTATAGGGGGAGCTGGTTGCCCTAATGGGCTTGCTTTAGGCCCAAGTAGGGCCAGACTGTATTGAGCTATGAGTGGGTGAGCTGTCCTTGCGGATAAGGTGGTGAGCTGTCCTCATGGATGAGAAGGGAAGACGTCATCATGTCCTTGGTGTCGGACTTGGGAAGGTGTCGGACTTGGGAGGTGTCGGACAGGGATGTCGGACCTGGGTAGGAGCATGAGGTCGGCCCGTATCCGGTATCTGTTTGGCCGTTGAGCTTTGAGCTCGACCCAACACTCATAGGGCTTCTTATAGGGCCACGAGAGCATAGGCAAGGAGTCTGAGGACCTCGGCTAGGCCGAGTCCACCACATAAGCCCCCCAGCTCGGTCAAGGCTATCTGAGCCTTGTTCCGAGGTCCTGGTTTAGGTCCTTTTCCCAAATCCACCACATAAGCCCCCCAGCTCGGTCATGGCTATCTGAGCCTTGTTCTGAGGTTCTAGGGAGTCCGGACGATAAATCTGCCAAGAGCTGGATCCAGCTGTCTCTGACGTCTTTTCATTATGACGGAGCGGGTTTGACAACTGTCTACTCACCAGTACCGAAGTGACGTTTGCTTTTACCGGATCTGACACGTGTCAGAAATCGCGACCTACGAAGCGTCACCATCATTGTGACGTTGCTCGAGGTCCATTATTTCAGCTGCCGCGTGCCACGTGTTCCAGTTGGTATGGCTACATGCTGGGTTGGGCCTTTTGGACCAAGCCCAAATTTCGAAAATGGAGGGAAGGTGGTTCCTCTTCTCCTATTTTGACAAAAACTGTTCCTCTTCTTCTTTCTACCAAACGGTTGCTTTTTCATTCACTCACACCAGTCCCATTCTCCCTCTTCCCTTCGAAAATGCATTTTGGGACTGTGCTCCTCTTCCTTCTCCGCATAAGATCAACAACAAGTTACTCTCTCCCTCCCATTCATTCTTTACGGTCGCATACTTAAGGTATTCTCTTACTCCATCTTTTTCGTTTTTGCCTTTTCTTCTTCTCTGTTCTGGTATGCTTGGGCAAGATTTAGGATTTTAAAGGCTTTGTTTCTATAGTGAGGGGTGGTTTTTTCTGCCTGTTGGATTTTGTGTTAGTCTCTTTGGGGAATGAAATTGGCGGCTTATAATGTTTCTGGGTTTGGAGAGTTTTAGGACTTGTTGAAGGGTTTTTGCTTTCATTTTTAAAAAAATCAAAGGGATATACTGGGTTCAATATGAGTAGGGAACGAGTTAGGAAATGGTCTAGAGTGATCTCCCTATCCTGTAGTAGTAACGAGGAAGAGAACGGCTCCTCTTCCTGACCCTGTTCCTCCCTGGAGGTCGATGAGGAATATGAGGAACAGGTTCTGGAGGTTGATCCCGTTGAGGTTGTCTATTCTCGGGATTGGGAGCAGAGGAAAGAGTGGGTTTGGCAATACGCCTGGGCCGAGTTTATTGGTGGTGGGGGCTATGCCGATCTCGAGAAGATGGGGGAGGGAAGAGGATATGAATGGGGGGTACCCGTGGTAGAGGGGAGGTGCTCTCCCCTCAGAACAACTTCGAGGGGGTTTTTTTGGGGGGTTATTCTTCGTAACCCGTAAGACTAACATCGAGCTCCCCTGTTCTTCCACAGGTACCATGCCGCCCAGGAAATGCGTCGGCCGACCTGAGCTGTACCCTGCGCCCACCGATGCCGACCAATATCAATGGGTCGACGTCGAGCCGAAGGGAGTGCAATCTAGTTTAGATTCCGAGGATAAGCTCTCAGACGTGAAGAGAGTCGTACTACCCTGTTTGGGAGATGCCGCTGGTACTTCTTATGAAGTTCTCCCTTGTTCGGCGAATGACAGAATATGCACCAGGACTGATGACAACTCCTTCTTTTTTTATGCCGACTTGATTCACAACCTCAGCGTGACCATGCCGCTCACCGACCTCGAGATGAGGGTTCTGAAAGAGCTCGGACTGGCCCCTTCGCAACTTCATCCCAACACCTGGTCGTTTCTGAGGGCGTTTCAAAAGTATTGCGGGGCCAAAGGGTTGGTATGCACAGTGCGGCACTTTATGTGGATGTACAACCCGTTCGTCAGTAACAAAGACGGGGTTACTGGTCGACTTTGGGTATCGGCCAAAGCCCGAGCTCGCTGTGGGCTGTTCGGGATGTTTACGGAATCTTGGAAGCATTTTAAGCCCAGATTCTTCAAGTACAAGTTCGTGGGCACTGGTCGACCTTGGTTCCGGGACGAGACGGGTCCGAGGTTTCCCTTGGAATGGAGCCCGGAGTTCTTCGGTCGCCACCTCGGCATGCCGCAGAGATGGTCGGGCGCTACTCTTGATGCCAACGAGGCCGCCACAGTCCACCATTTCCAAAATGAATATCAGGCACAGAAAGTCCAACTTGATGTTGGAGTTTTCATGAAGTGCTCTGACAACGAAGTCTTAGCCAAAATTGGTAGCTAACTTTGCTCTTATACTCTTATAATTTTATTTTAATTTTCTTACTGATTTTTCTTTACCCTTTTGTTTGCAGAGGAATATTGGTCAACCATGTCGTCTAAGGCGTTGAAGGCTGCGTTGAGCCGCAAAAGAAAGAGGTCGGAGAGTACTTTCAATGAGGCCGCGACCGCTGACACGACGTCAACCGACTCCGCTCTTCCACACTCTACTCCGCCTGCGGTGATCACTACCCCACCTCCTCCTCGCTCTCCATCTCCAAGCACCGAGCTCGTCAATGTTGCCAGTACCCCAAGGCCGACGACCCCCACTACTAAGGCCTTAGTCAAAGAGGCACTTGTGAAGATGTCGGGAGCCGAGTGCAAGAAGATGGCCGAAGGGTTGGCCTATCACTTGAAAAGCTCAACAAATATTTTCAATGTGTTGGCCGATGTTGCTGATGACGTTGCGGAAGGCGTGTCGCCAGCCAGGAAGAGGGCCCGATCTGATATGGCGGCAGAGGTGGCGGAGCTGAGGAATAGTAAAAACTCCGCCGAGCAAAAGTTGGCCGAGTTAGAAGAGAAGCACCGTCAGCAGATGGAGGAGCTTCGGAAAAGTCAAGAGGAGGCCCTGGCCCAAGCGACGACGGATGCAAAGGAGGCTGGTCGGCAGGAAGGGCTGGCCGAGGTGGAGAAGGTGAGGACATTGTTGAAGAGAAGAGCCGCTCAAGCTCTTAAACACAAAGTAGCCGCATATGAATCGGATTTCAATCTTGAGAGGGCGGCAAGTAAAATTTTTACCAGTGCAATAGAGCAGATTCTTCACCTGAACCAAGGGCTCCGAATTCGGTATATCGGCGCCTCTGCTGGGTTCGGGGTGGAGGAGGGGAAGATGGTCGATTACGATAAGGATGGGCTCGAGGTTGAGCTTGACCAACCCGAGGAGAATCTGTCCAATCCTTTGGTGGAGAAACCGGATGAGGAGTTCAACCCAAACTCGGTTGTCCTGTCCGATGTTGAAGATGAAGCAGCATAAGTCCCTTATGCTGGGCAGCTAGCGATTTTTCAATGTTTTTTGTAACATGTTTGACAATGTTGGATTGTATTTTGCTTTATTGTGTATAACATTTTATTCTTATGCAAGTTCTTTCCAGTTTTAACTTGTTGCATGCTGTTATACTTATGCAAGTTTTTATTCTAACTTGTTGCATACGTACTATGTCCGAGGTCGTTTCTAAGTAAAACTACTTGTGAGAATACAAGTCCTTTACCAACTTGTTGTATTTCGGCCTGATCGGACCTAAAAAATTTGTACCCAAGACCTTGGTGTTTAAAATCTAGTGTAAATAATTCGGATAAACTCGGATGACTCAGTGAGTGCAGTAATCTTATAAGTTTTCCTCTGAATAAAGGTACTGTATATAAGTGCATACGGTAGGGAACTCGGATCTACCCGCCTTAGCCGTGGTGGGTGTCCTCGTCCCCGATGTAAAAGAGAATGCTGAGTGAAGCTATGTGGAGACATTTCACAGCAGTCTGTTCTTTATCGGGTGTCCCTTGTACACTGTGCATATGAGCCGATCTTATCTAGAAGACGTTGGCTGTGCATAGCGCCATGCAACATTTAGGTGGCTAGTGCTAAATGAGAAGCTAGTACGTACGTATATAAAACTGTGGCACTTGAGTAATGGGCAAGTTTGTACTTTTTTATTAATTATAAACATGGGTACATTGCCTATGAATTAAAAAGGTGGGTATATCCCAAAGTGGAAAATAAGAGCATGACTAGGGGAAGTAAGTGTAAAATGTTAACAGAAATGAAGATAGAACTTAAACTTTTAGCTGAGGCGGCTGATAACATCTGAGGTAAACCTAGCTGAAGTAGGTTCTCAGTTTTGCAACGTTCCAAGCATTTTTGAGTTCGGCCCCGTCAAGAGTCTCCAGTCTGTATGCCCCAGAGTGTGTTTTTGAAATGACTCTGTAGGGGCCTTCCCAATTTTGAGCAAATTTTCCATCTCTTCGGTTTTTAAGACCGATGTCAGCTCTCCTGAGAACGAGATCACCGACCTCAAAAGACCTGGGTTGTACCGTTTTGTTATACTGCTTGGCTTGCCTTTCTTTTGCTTTCTTTTCCCGAGCAGAGGCGGCGTCCCGGATCTCTTCGGCCAGTATCAAGTTTTCTTTGATCAAATTTTCGTTTTCCTCCTCGGGTCTGTCCCTCATTCGGAAGGTATGAATCCTTCGTTCGATGGGGATGACCGCATCACAACCATAGGTGAGTCTGAAGGGGGTTTCTCCGGTCGAGGACTGAACTGTGGTCCTGATTGACCAGAGGACCTCGGGTAGAAGATCGGCCCATGCTCCTTTGGCCTGTGTAATTCTCTTCTTGAGGCCGTCAACGATAGCTCGGTTGGCGGCCTCGGCTTGGCCATTAGTCTGGGGGTGCTCTACCGAAGAAAACCGATGAGAGATCCCGAGATTCTCAGCTAATATCTGGAAGTTGTTGGCAGCGAATTGACTACCATTGTCGGTGATTAATGTGAGAGGAAGGCCGAAACGGGAGATGACTTGTTTCATAAAAAATTTCTGGATCCTTGCCGAAGTGATGGTTGCTAGGGGCTCAGCTTCGATCCATTTGGTGAAGTAGTCTATTGCTACCACGATGAATTTTAGCTGGCCTGGAGCCGTTGGGAACTGTCCCACAATGTCCATTCCCCACATGCTGAAAGGCCAGGGAGAAGCTAGAGAGTGGAGCTCCTCGGAGGGTTTCTGATAAACATCGCTGAAGAATTGGCATTGAGGACATCGTCGAACATGGTCAATGGAATCCATAACTAAGGTCGGCCAGAAATATCCAGCCCTTAGTATCTTCCTTGCAAAGGATTAACCTCCGACGTGGTGGCTCCCTAGTCCTCCGTGAACCCCGTTCAAGGTTTCCTGAGCTTCCTCGGAGGTGAGACATCGGAGGAGAGGGGAAGACATTCCTCTTCTATAAAGGATTCCATCCATAATAACATACTCAGCCGCTTTTCTCTTAAGTTTCTTTGCCTCCTTTTGATCGGCTGGAAGTATGCCATGTTCGAGGTATGCCTTTATCGGGTGCATCCAATTCGGCGATACTGAAATAGCCATCACCACGCTTGGGGCCGAGATTTGTTCTTGAATGAGGCTTTTATTGTTCCCTCCGCCTTTCGTGCTTGCCAACTTGGAAAGCACATCGGCTCGGGAGTTTGAACTGCGGGGGATATGGGTGATGGAAAACTTGGCAAAATCAAGAGCCAGGGATTTAACTTTATCAAGGTATTTCTGCAGGATGGGCTCTTTGGCTTGGTAGTCTCCAACGACTTGGGAAACCACCAACTGGGAATCGCTCATAATTTGGACTTCAGTTGCACCGAGCTCCTTAGCCATGCGGAGGCCGGCAATGACTGCTTCGTACTCGGCCTGATTGTTCGAGGTTAAAAACTCGAATTTCAGGGAGTATTCGATGCTGAGTCCTTCCGCATTTTCCAAAATAACCCCAGCTCCAGCACCCTTCTGATTGCTCGAACCATCAACATATATCACCCAAGTATCCGAGCTAGAGCTTTGGTGGGACTCTGTGAACTCGGACACAAAATCTGCCAACACTTGTGACTTGATTGTCTTCCTCGGTTCGTAGGAGATGTCGAACTCAGACAGTTCGATTGCCCAGGCCATCATTCTCCCAGCGAGGTCGGGCTTTTGTAAAACTTGCTTAATGGGCTGGGCGGTTCTTACGACAATAGGGTGGCTTTGGAAATATTGTCGTAGCCGCCGTGCAGCTAGGATGAGACAGAATGCGAATTTCTCAATCTTGGAATACCGAAGCTCGGGACCTTGGAGAGCTCGGCTTATGAAATAAACAGGGAACTCACTTCGGCCCTCGTCTCAGACCAACACCGAGCTGAGGGCAAAATCCCCTACAGAAAGATAAATAAAAATATTCTCCCCCTCTCGAGGGCTAGAGAGAACTGGAGGGGAAGAGAGATATTCCTTAAGCGCAAGGAAAGAGGCTTCACAGTTCTGATCCCAGTTGAAAGTTGTACCTTTTTTCAAAAGTTGGTACCAAGGTAAGGCCTTCTTAGCAGCTTGAGGAAGAAATCTAGACAGTGCCGCCATCCTGCCGGTTAATTGTTGCACCCCTCTGAGGTCGGCAGGGCTCTTCATTTCTAATATAGCACGGCATTTGTCGGGGTTTGCTTCGATTCCTCTCTCGGAGAGCATGAACCCGAGGAAAGCACCAGCGGGGACCCCGAAGGTACACTTCTCCGGATTCAATCTCATCCTGTGTGCTCTTACCCTCTCCAGAACCATGGTCAGATCTCGGACATGGTCTTCTTTTTTCTTGCTCTTTGTAATCATGTCATCGATATAGACCTCCATGGTGGTACCAATGATCTCATCAAAAACTTTGTTCATCATCCTTTGATAGGTTGCGCCAGCATTCTTTAGGCCGAAAGGCATGACAGTGTAACTGTAAGTTGCTTTTCCGGTCGTGAATGTGGTCTTGTCCTGATCAGGGGGATACATAGGGATCTGATTGTATCCCGAATATGCATCAGTGAATGACAACAACTGGTAGCCTGCCGAATTATCGACGAGCTGGTCAATAATCGGCAGCGGATACTGATCTTTTGGGCAGACTTTGTTGAGGTCGGTGTAATCCACACACATTCTCCAACTGCCGTTTGCCTTCTTAACCAAAACCGTGTTTGCGACCCATTCGACGTATGGGACTTCTTTTATAAACTCGGCTTCGAACAACTCGGACACCTTTTCCTAGATGACTTTTGCTTTCTCGGTCCCAACCCGTCTCATCTTCTGTGCTACGGGCCTCGCCTTCGGGTTTACACTGAGCTTGTGACAGATAAAGTTGGGGTCGATCCCCGGCATATCGGCCGAGGTCCAAACAAACAAAACCAAATTAGCTCGCAACAGTGCGATGATCTCGTCCTGGATCTCCTTAGGGAGGTCGGCACCCACTTTGACAGTTCTGTCGGGGTTAGAGGGGTCAATTTGAACCGCCAACCACTCTCCTTGAGGAGAAGGCCTAAGGTCATCCTGCTCGGCCCGAACATCCAGTTCGCCCAAAAGGACCTTCCCTTTGGCTAATGTTGGACCAGAGAGTTCTTCTTGCTTTTTCTTAGTTACCCGTAGACTCGCGTTATAGCAGAGTTGGGCTTTGAGCTGGTCGGCTTTGACGGTGACAAGGTTGTCATCAGAACCGACGAATTTCATTGCTAAGTGAACTGTTGAGACCACTGCCCCGAAGGCTCACAGGCAGGTTCGTCCCAGTATCACATTGTATGGGGATTCAGACTCAACCACTAAAAACTTGATAATCTCCATTCGGGCCGAAGGCAGTTTTCCCAAGGTCACCGGGAGGAGGATGGCTCCAAGGGGGCGTATTGCCTCGCCCGTGAAGCTGATAAGATGCCCTTCAAAATGTACGAGGTCGGCGGACCTTAGTTTTAGTGCTTGAAATGTGTGGAGAAAAAGAATGTCGGCCGAGCTTCCTTGGTCGACGAGAACTCGGGCGATTTCGAACTTGCCGATCATCGCTGCGATCACCATTGGATCATTGTGATCCGGGATGATATCTCCTAGATCCTGATCAGAAAAACTGATGGGGATGTTCCGAGATGGTTTTTTACAAGTAGGCTTGTGGCGGACAGCTAATATTTGCTGAACGTACTTTTTCCTTTCCAACTTCTTCTCGCCGCCACCGGGGAAACCTCCAGAGATAGTTTCCACCCGGAAATTTTCCGGTGTCTTAAACAGATCTTGTGCAACAAAATTTCTTGGTTGTTGTTGGGACCCATCGGGGGCTAAGGCTTGAACGGTGGCTTGTTCGGCGGGATGCCGCATGGGCAATCTCTGATGCGACGATAGTGACGGTGGGTGAGGAGGGGGGCGGTGGGGACCTTGCTGCCCTGTTAGCCTCAAGGTGTGATCGCAGGTCCTCAATTAACGGGATTCTCCCTGGGCGCTCCCTCCTCCTCTTCTGATCTGGTTGCGCATCAGACATGGTAGAATCTTCTGGGTGGGGATGGAGTTTATCTTCCCCACAGACGGCGCCAATGTGATGTCCTAGACGGTGAGGTCGTCCAAGGGTAGGAGAAGACCTTCAAAGGAGCCTCTGTCTAGGGTTGATATGTGATGTTTGGTGGGAGTCCTCAAGAAGCTAAGGAAGAGAGCCAAGAAGTAACCCTAATCACTGGTGTGTGAGAGTGACAATTAGGGTTAGAGGACGTACCTGAGCCCCATGTGTTACGGAGCTACTTATAGGGGGGAACTGGTGGCCCTAATGGGCTTGCTTTAGGCCCAAGTAGGGCCAGCCTGTATTGAGCTATGAGTGGTTAAGCTGTCCTTGCGGATAAGGTGGTGAGCTGTCCTCATGGATAAGAAGAGAAGACGTCATCATGTCCTTGGTGTCGGACTTGGGAAGGTGTCGGACTTGGGAGGTGTCAGACAGGGATGTCGGACCTGGGTAGGAGCATGAGGTCGGCCCGTATCCGGTATCTGTTTGGCCGTTGAGATTTGAGCTCGGCCCAGCACTCAGAGGGCTTCTTATAGGGCCACGAGAGCATAGGCAAGGAGTCTGAGGACCTCGACTAGGCCGAGTCCACCACACTACAGTACTTAACGAATTTTTGAGTTTTAAGTGTGAAAGTGTGGTTTTAATGCATTTAATGACTCTTTGACCCAAAAATATTTTTATGTGCATGGAAAATGTATTTTTAAAATCCCTGATTGGCTGCACTGTCCAAATAAAATATAATTTCGTATTTTTAAATTATAAATTAATTTGAAAGCTTATGAAGTGCTTTTTTCGAGGAAATGATCTTAGAACTTCAAAAATTCATAACTTTCAAACCGTAAGTCCAAAAATTATAAATTTTATATTAAAACGATCGTATTGAAATGTAGTTTCTAAAATTATAAGAATTGTAATTTTTTGAGGTATCATTCGAAAATTTTTATCTGCTGCAGTAACTGTATGATTTTAATGTTCTATGCTTGGAAAAATTGTTTTAAAGCCTATAATTAATTATTTGACTTCAATGTATTTTATTTGTATGTTCATATATTTATTTGAAAGCTTATTGGCTTCACAGTCCAGATTATTTTATTTTTCTATTTATTTTTGAATTTTAAAGTATAAAGCTTTAATTTGGTTGGATAAAGGAGAGGTGGATTCAAAGTGAGTAAATGAAAATTTTGTCTTCCCATGTTGACTAGTATGTGCCGTCCAAATAGATGAGGATGAGAGGGGATATTTTCTGAAAATGTACCTAGAAGGATCTTAGAGTTTAAAGCTTATAGGAGTTGGAAAAATCTCATTAATGCATGTGTATTTTCCTAGACTTGGTTGAAGCAAAAAAATTGAAATTCTTTGACCTATTTATGATGCAATAGGCGTGTACTTCAGCCCATTTGTGGCTGGAATTTCACTTCTTACTTCACCTATAAATAGAGCCTAAGACCCCTCATTCTTTTATACACAACAAACAATCATTTTGAGAGAAAAAAATTTGAGAAAGGCTTTGAGAAAGAGAGAGCGAGGAGTGGCACATTGCGAAGGGAAGAGAAAAATTTTCATATTCACTTTGAAGCTCTTCTTTGCTAAGGAGAAGAGGTAATCCTACAACCTTATTGTTTGTTTTAATTTTAAGTTCTTAATTCTTTATTCTTTTGGTTTAACAAATAAAAAGACTTTTTCTACTCTTCTCTGATTATGAAATGGTGAAACCAAAATCCTTAATCTCTTCTCTGATATAATCTGAATTTTTGATTGGTTAAATTTGGTTGAAGGTCAGATGAATGAGGATTAAAAAGGGACAAAACAAAAATTGTTTAAAGAGATATTGATCTCCCCTTTTTAAAGCCTTTGATGACCACACTATTGATAATGAAATAAGGAAATGATATTCTGAAATTGTAATTGATAAAAAGTTTATCTGTTTTAAGAATTTTGATTTTCATTTGTACCGAATTGTTGTTTTGATTTTTCTTTGATTGTCAGTATGAAAACATGATTAACAAGCAACTGATGATGAACAAAAAATTTATAAAATGGTGATGTGTATGTGTTTTGGCCGGGAGGCCTATATTGTTTTTAAACTGATCATAGCAAATTATATATGTTCTTTTGTGTAGTAATGATGTGTATCAGATGATATCTGATGTGGTTCAAAATGAGTAATTGGATTTGTGATTATGTGATTATATGGATTGGTTTTGTATATAAGCTATACTGTTAAGTGCTGTACAAAAATTAATCTTAATCAAAAAGTGCTTATTTTCTATTTTAACTTGATGTTTATAGTAATCCTCGAAAGATATGGAATTATATGAATAAGATGTATATCATATATGTGTTATGAAATTCTGTTTCTTTTCTATTTTTATATTATGGCCGAAATTATTATTGGATAGGAAAGGATAATTTTTGCTAAATTTCTAAGTGCTTAAATGGTTATATGATGTCTCTGTACGTTTACTGATGTGTATACATGAAATAAACTATGTATTTGATAGAAAAATAATTTATATCTGAAAAATAAATTTTGTTCTGAAAAATAATATCTTATTTAAGCTATGAGTTTCCAAATGATAATTTTTGTATGTGTTTTGCAATGCTTAACTTGTTATAATTGTATCTGAATGTTAAAACATGTTTGTTTCAATTTTTGGAAGTGATGCAACTAAATTTTGGTGGCTGTCCAGCAAGCAAAACTATTTTATTAAACTTATATTTAATCATATTTTATAATAGAACTTGTAAGGAAATTTTGGGAAAAAGTGGCATGTCTTTTTGATAAACCAATTGTGAGAAAAGTGATTTTTAAGACTTGTAGTATATATTGTCCAAAAGTATAAGATTTGTTGCATCAACAATATAAATTGATCTGGAATGAATTAGTGTGTGAATGTTATGCTAGGATCTTTAGTATAAGTATATAGAGTTTAAAAGAAATTATGGAAGTAATTGTGTGAATGTATGCTTAAATGTTCTAATGGTTTAGTAAATTGTTTCACTTGATGAAATATATGATTTTATATGTTAAGAATTTAGATGCCTGAATGCACTGATGTGTAAAGTATAATTTTTCTATTCTGTTTAAAACTTGTAATTAAAATTTCATCAACTTTAGAAAAATATATTTTTAGCTTGAATGCATGAGTTATGTTTTATATGAATTAGGTGTGTTTATAGTGTGGTTATGTGATTTTATTTACTGCTTAAATTGGTTTTAAGGTTGCATCAAAGCAAATGATTTTAAATCCTGCTGTATGATTTGTCTGTAAATGGTAGTTGTTATAAGGTATTTAAGAATGAGTTTTTGAGTAAGTGATGTTTTAGAATTTATTTTTGAAAGATGATAATTAAGTTCTAAAAGTTATATTATTTTTAGAAAAGGTTTTCATGATTTAAAAAGCTAAAAGAAAAAGTGATTTTTCTAGTGCAGTAATCTGTTTTTGTTTTTCATAGAGGTTTTAAGCTACTGATACTGTTTTGTATTTTAAAAGGGTACTAAGTGTTTTCGATTTGTATAATGTGCTTTCACATTTATGGAATAACGTGAAAGTTTGTTTTCTTATGACGCATATTGTTGGGTATAATTGGTAAAATTATCAAAATACCATAAAATATATAAGTGTTACTTAATTATAATATTTTCAAGTTTATTTATGGTTTTGGTCCCTAAAAGTTTAACGTATTTTGGTTTTAGTCCCTATAAGTTATTTTGATCGGGACTAATCCTTAATTTTTCAAACATTTTAGTTTTGGTCCCCTCCACTACAAAAAATCTGTTACTGACATGGTTAACGAAAATCCACATCAACTACCTCGGCAAGGCCGGCCCTAAGGGTGAGCAAGTGGTGCCCTGGCCTAAGGCCTAAGGCCCGGAAAAAAATTAATACCTATACATTTATTAAAAAAAAAGTAATAATAGAAACGTAGAGGAGAAGAATACGCAAAGCCAAGTAGCCAGCTCCACTACCGCGACGATCGCTCGCTGCACGCCTGCACCGCTGCGCTTCACCGCCGCCCTTAACCACCGTTTGTCTCCGTGACGGCGTGACTCCGTGTCTCCGACTCTCCATTCCTCGCTCTCGCTGGCCGCTACACGCCTGCACTCTGCTTGTTTCTGTCGGTCCTGCTTCACGCCTTCACCCTTGCCCAATGGTCCCTGACTTTTTGTTTGGCTACTTCTTAAAAGGTAGTCAGTGACTATAAAATAGAATATAGAACACATGATAATACTACCCTCCGTGAGACTGTGACTTACTGACTCTTTATGTGCCATAGTATACAAATACAATAAAAAAAAATACTCATATAAGAGCACCTTGTTGGCTCGTTGCACAATGGTTAAATTTTTTTATATAGTTATATTAGTTTAACTAGTTTTATTTATATAAATTAATTAATTAATTTTATTAGTTTTATTTTAATCTGCACATCAAATAATTTAATTGTAGTATTGTATTTTGAATAGTTTCATTTTTATAATGTGATTGTGTGGTTTTTTATCTCTTTTGTTTGCTTTTGATAGGTTTCTTTTATTTTGTAGTGTGTCATTTTTAATTGGTGCCCCTATCTCTCAATCCTGAATCCTCTAGGTGTTAGGTTTTATTGATCATTCTCTAGTTGAATTGTTCCTTTCTTAATATGGTGCCCAGAAAATATTTGTTTGGGTCTGAAAAAAGGAAAAAAAGAAAACTAGCTGACCAATTTGTAAAATCACAGAGAGGGGCCCTTGATAAATTTATTTCTAAAGTAGGCTCTTCTGCTGATCCTGAGAGATTGGATGTAGATAATATTGAACAATCGAATGAACAACCAATCCCTCCTAATGAGGAGAGTGGTAATGTGAATGAGCCTCAAAATATACCAAGAGATGATGAACAAAAAAATCCCTCCTATTGATATTTTTTATCCTAGAAATTGTGGTAATCTTGATAACACATCACGAGATATCTTAGTTGAAAAAGGACCTAGAAGGGAATTGAATCTTGTGTTTCCTTCATATAACCTTTCTAGGAACTTTTCATACAATTATTATTCTAGAAAGTTGAGCAATAGGGAGATCAGTGATAGACAATGGTTGGTTTACTTGAAAGAGTTGGATACCGTATATTGTTTTTGTTGCAAGTTGTTCAAGTCTAATAATAGCAAAATTCATTAGCAAGTGATGGATTGAGAGACTAGAGGCACCTTCATGACAGACTCAAAAAACATGAAACTAGCATTGAGCACATGAAATGCATGAAGACTTGGAATGAGCTGAGAGTAAGATTAGACAAAAACCAGACAATTGATAAGGAACTACTACAACATGAAATTATGAAAGAGAAAGAGCGTTGGAGGCAAGTTTTAGTAAGAATTATTTCCATTGTGAAATATCTTTCTAAATATAATTTGGCTTTTCGAGGTTCCAATGAGAAATTGTACCAAGATAGTAATGGTAATTTTTTGGGATGCGTGGAGATGATTGCAGAATTTGATGTGATAATGCAAGATCATGTTAGGCGCATTGAAAACAATGATATTCATTATCATTATCTTGGTCATAAAATTCAAAATGAGTTGATTTCTCTTTTGGCCCATGATGTAAAAAGTTCTATTATAAGGGTCATCAAAGCGGCAAAATATTTCTCTATAATTCTTGACTGTACCCCTGATGTGAGTCATCAAGAACAAATGACTTTGTTAGTGTGATGTGTTAATATGTCGAGTAACAAAATCAAAGTAGAGGAGTTCTTTTTAGAGTTTTTGAAGGTGGATGATACATCCGGAATAGGACTTTTTAATGTATTGATAAATGCATTAAAGTCTCTTGATCTCAATATTGAGGATCTAAGGGGTCAGGTTTATGACAATGGCTCAAATATGAAAGGAAAACATCAAGGTGTTCAAAAGCGGATCCTTGATATAAATCCGAAAGCTTTGTATATGCCATGTGCTTGTCATAGTCTTAATCTCACTCTTTGTGATATGGCGAATTCTTGTTCTAAAGCTATTTCCTTTTTTGGTGTTGTGCAACGAATATATGCATTATTTTCAAGTTCTACCAAAAGATGGAGTTTTAGTTGAAAATGTTCCTGGCTTGACATTCAAATCTTTTTTTTACACTCGTTGGGAGAGTCGAATCAAAAGTGTAAGAGCCATTAGATTTCAAGCTCCAGAAATAAGGCTTGCTTTGTCTGAAGTGAAGAAATTATGTGATGATCATAAATCAAAAAGTGAAGTAGATAGTTTGATTATTGCAATTGAAAGTTTTGAGTTTTTACTTGGTATGGTCATTTGGTATGACATTTTATTTTCTATTAATGCCGTGAGTAAGAAGTTGCAATCTCAATCCATGTGTATAGATGCTACCATAAAACAAATAGAAGTTGTGATGAAATATTTTCAAAAGTATAGAGAAGAAGGCTTTGCATGTAGCATGGAAATTGCTAAACAACTTGCGCATGATATGGATGTAGAGCCCACTTTTCCTACTAAATGACGTGTTTATAGGAAAAAACAATTTGATGAAGATGACCACAATGAAGAGCCTCAATCAACTGAAGAATCCTTCAAAGTTGGTTACTTTCTATTTGTGGTGGATAAGTCAATTACATCATTAGAGACTAGATTTGAGCAATTAAAGGCATTTGAAAGTATCTTTTGATTCTTGTTTAATTCTCAAACGTTGAAGTCTTTGGAAGATAATGAACTACAACAATGTTGCAATAAATTGGTGGCTACTTTTTCTCATGATGATTCTTCAGATTTTGAATTAGATGATCTTATGCTTGAATTGTGAGTGCTACGACTCAGGGATACCCTCCCTTCTTCCTCTCTCTCTCCCCCATGAAACCCGTACCCAACCCAACCCCAACCCACCCACTCTCCCCTTTTCCTCTCCCTCTCTCCCCCATGAATAAAGTTACGATAGGCAATTATTAAGAGAAAACAATAAATAGCAAACAAAACATATAAACAAACATAATCATTAACATCATCATCATATAACATCATCTCATTATCACTTCTCAAATTTCATTCAATACTTAATACCATTACTGTACTTTTCTTTTGAATCTTTAAACTTAAGGCTCGGTGAATTCCTCATTTTCTTAAAAATATCCTTTTATAAATTTTCTCAAAAATAATGTTTTGGTTTTAGTCCATATTCATGAGTTTAGATAAAAACTCACAAACAGTAGTAGGACTCAAGGCTCGGTGAATTCCTTCGAACTCACGTTTCGACTGAGTTCCGGAATTTAATAGGTGTGCGAGGCATTTGAGTTCAATCCAACCCTGTTGGTTATGCCTCGAGCATGATTGGTATTAGGGTTAAGTGGTTAGAGGGTTTGTCTTAAGTCGGTCGGGTTAGATCGAGAGTTTTAGAGGAGGTTAAGTCTAGAATTCGGTTGTTAGTTCGTTTTGTCTTTCCGTGTCATGATTCATGTGTTTATTATTATTAATTTATGATTGTGATGTTTGGTATGTGTTAAGAGATGTTTAGAAGGTGCCTAGAAATTGGAATTGTGATAGGATAAGTTAGTGTTAGGAATGGCTTAGAACTCTTAGAATGCATGAAAGAAAGGAAAATATAGGTCATTAATCAATTAAGAGGTCCCTTAATCGATTAATTTTTGTGTCACATTCAGCCACTAATCGAGTAAGGCTTAGCTTAATCGATTAGAATAAGTAGCACCTTCAGGCAGTACTCGATTAACTCAGGTGTTAATCGATTAACCTTGTGCAACTAACAGGTGTTAATCGATTAACCACTATCTTCTCAGTGGTTAATGTCATGGTGAATGTTACTAATCCATCCATAGTCACGATCAATATTTCTTCATTTTCATTATCATCTCATTAAGAATGTATGATCTTAATGTTATTTTCATTAATGATGTTAATGTTATTCGTACCAAGTAGTTGTCAAGTAAATAATTTACAAAAAAGCAAAATGATTATCAGAAATCATTTTGCTTATAATTGCCATATAACTGTAACACCCATATCTTGTGATTCTAAAATTTACTTATAACTGTAACACCCCAAACGGGAAATTAAAATGCGGGGTGTTACAGTTATCAACCTCCATATCACTTTACCTTAAAGATTATATATTGCATTCTCATATTATTGATATTTTTACCATATCATTCTAGAATTGTTTAATAGGAGCATTGAATCGTTTCTCATTTTTACCTTAAAGATTATATATTGTACCGATGATTGATAATTAAATAAGAAAAACACATTTAAATATTTTGTTTGGAAGCAATATTGTAATATGTATTCTTTGTAATGATATGAAAATTTGTGTAATATTAATTTGTAATTAATGAATGAATCATGCATAATATTAAACAGATACTCCCTTATTTTCATCGACTTGTTTGACTTTTACCAAGATAATGGGACGAAGGGAGTACATCAAATGAAACAAACAAAATTCACAGCATCAACAACATCAAATGAAACAAACTAAATTCACAGCATCAATAACAATTAACAAGCACAAAGTATTCTCCTAAACACTCATTCATTAAGCACATTAATCAGGCCTTCACTACCCATCATCCTCCTTAATGCACATTAAGTACCCCTTCATTAACATTAATCGAGTCTCGTGCTTCCCAGTAAAAAGTCTCTTTACTGGGTATGACTAGTGCATACTAGATCGAAATATAGAAAATTAACCTAAGTTGAGTAAACATATAAAGAGATTTAGGAATTATAATCATATTAATTTATGACCTTTTTGCTAACAGGATTTCATGTTAAAAACGTATGATATATGTTTTATATTCAAATCCATGATTTATACATATCAGATATGGCTACATATCAGGTAGCCATATCTGATATGGTGTCTCTCAGCAAAGTTGTGATTTTTGAAAAAGGTTTTTGAAAAGATTTTAGAAAGAGATTTTTGAAAAGAACTTTGAGAATCGATTTTTGAAAAGATTGCGAAAGTGGATTTTTGAAAGGATTTGTAAATGCGATTTTGAAAAAGATTTATGAAAAGAGATTTTCGAAAAGATTTGTGAACGGAGATTTTTATGAAAAGAGATTTTCCTTTAAAAATCTATAAGTTTCTACACTTGAGGAGTATAGAAACTAATCAATTTAAAACTAATCAGATTTTATTATGAGGAGTATATTTATAAAACAACTTGGTGGGTTTAGCCAGGGAATCCTAAAACAACTTGGATCATTACCCGCTCGTCTTCCAGCCATTCTGTTTAGCCAGGGAATCCTATTTAAACTCCCAAATAGGATCATGGTGAATGTTATTAACGCCTAATCAGATTAAGAATTTTATCCCTATGCATTTCACAAATTCTTTTCAAAAACCATGTTTCATAAATTCTTTTCAAAAAACAATGTTTCACAAATTCTTTTCAAAAAAACAATGCACATAACAATTACTAGTACTTTATTCATTCTTTATTATCTATTTTTTCTAAAAATTATTCTTATTTATCTATCATATTTAGAAGTGTAAATCATGGATTTGGTTGCTGGTCCGTCTTGGACAGCACTAGATCATGAATACGGGTAAGATTATTGCTGCACTCGAGTGACACTCATGCATTACTCGAGTGGTTTACCTTAAGAGATCCCCATGAATCAGTTATTACTCGAGTCCTGGACCCGATACTCGAGTGTTCTAACACAAAATACACTATTTTATCAAAATTTTACTCGGGTATCAAGCCAAGTACTCGAGTCTTTTTTCACAGAACAGACTGGAAACTTGGTTTTAACATACCATTTTCAACTCTAATCATTTTTAATCCAATCCAATGATCAACAGAGCTCATATACTATATATTAAACATGTTACAACACTTAGCACATATCAAATTACAGATTTGACAGAGAATCACAAGATTATGCATAAAACATACAATTTCACAACTTAACCTCTTAATTTACAAAATACTCATCAAACTTGTGAAATAATGCTCATTACAGCTTGCATACATCATATATAACTTGCTCAAAATAATCATAGAGCATGAATTGGTCTCCAAACCAAAGTTCCTATTCAATCTAAGCCCTTAGAGCCTCTTGGTGGCTCTCTAATGAAAATAATGGAATTTAAACTCTATCTAGTGCATAAAACAACTTGTTTCTATAATTCCCTAGTATAACTGTGAACCAGGATGTGGATTTTCGTTAACCATGTCAGCAAATAACTGATTCTTTTCAAAATAACATGTTTAATATCATAAATGAATTAGACTTCTTCCATATCATAAATAAATATCAAAAACTATAAGCAAATATACAAGTTAAATATCAAAAATCATTTGCTATAACAAACTAAATTCACACCGATAGCGGATGAAATATTAACCTTCACTTCACAGCTAATATTATACTGCCTAACACTACCCGTGAAGTAGAAAGATCATATATTACTAGGAGGCTCTAACAAGTGTAGAATGGTTAAGAGAGTATTCTAAACGCTTACAATGGTCTAGGAATGTCTATTAGGACATATAAGAACCTTTAGAAGGATCCTAAACACTCCATGGTGCCCCAAGGGACTTAGAGGGTGAAGCACGAGTCCTTGGAGGCTCTAACAAGTGTAGAATGGTTAAGAGAGTAATCTCAAGGCTTAGAATGGTCTAGAAATGTGTTAATTATAGATTTTTAAATGTGTTAAATATGTGCATTATTTCATGACTTAAATTCTATGTGTTTGTCATCTTATCATGACAAACACATAGAATTTAAGTCATGAAATAATGCACATATTTAACACATATTTAAATAAAATTTGATTAGTTACTAACATTTGGACATACGAAAGGGTACATTGCAAAAACAATTGAACACTTCGAAAAAAGGCAAAAATGTGAGTGAAATTTCTCAAAAAAAATGGAACATTGAAATTTTATCAATCAACGTGTCAAATACGATGAAAAATACAGATTTCAGCGCGAAAATGCAAATCATAGTGAATGGAAGAATAAACTCATGACAAAATAGTATATTTTGTTGAAAATTTAACATCATCATGATGAAAGGATGAAATTTACAAATGTAAGAAAACAGAATAGGAGTCCCAGCCCATAGTTCTCCTTCGTTCTTCTTCGATGTCGCTCTCCTTCTCCTTCGCAGTCCCAACCGTCGCTCTTCTCCTTCGTTCTCCTTCTCCTTCGCCGTCCCAACCGTCGCTCTCCTCCTTCGTTCTCCTTCTCCTTCGCCGAGGGATTGGGGAGATGATAATATCCATGATCAAGTACTAATACTTGTAAGAAATTCGTATTTCTTACAAGTATTAATTAATGTGAAATCTCTTTAGTTAGGCATCACCCGAAAAGACTATTAGCAGTGTTAATTGTTTATCTTATAACCTTATACTAGGGAATGATAGAATTATAGAAACAAGTTGTTTTATGCACTAGATAGAGTTTAAATTCCATTATTTTCATTAGAGAGCCACCAAGAGGCTCTAAGGGCTTAGATTGAATAGGAACTTTGGTTTGGAGACCAATTCATGCTCTATGGTTATTTTGAGCAAGTTATATATGATGTATGCAAGCTGTAATGAGCATTATTTCACAAGTTTGTTGAGTATTTTGTAAATTAAGAGGTTAAGTTGTGAAATTGTATGTTTTATGCATAATCTTGTGATTCTCTGTCAAATCTGTAATTTGATCTGTGCTAAGTGTTGTAACATGTTTAATATATAGTATATGAGCTCTGTTGATCATTGGATTGGATTAAAAATGATTAGAGTTGAAAATGGTATGTTAAAACCAAGTTTCCAGTCTGTTCTGTGAAAAAAGACTCGAGTACTTGGCTTGATACTCGAGTAAAATTTTGATAAAACAGTGTATTTTGTGTTAGAACACTCGAGTATCGGGTCCAGGACTCGAGTAATAACTGATTCATGGGGATCTCTTAAGGTAAACCACTCGAGTAATGCAGGGGTCACTCGAGTGCAGCACTAATCTTACCCGTATTCATGATCTAGTGCTGTCCAAGACGGACCAGCAACATAATCCATGATTTACACTTCTAAATATGATAGATAAATAAGAATAATTTTTAGAAAAAATAGATAATAAAGAATGAATAAAGTACTAGTAATTGTTATGTGCATTGTTTTTTTGAAAAGAATTTGTGAAACATTGTTTTTTGAAAAGAATTTATGAAACATGGTTTTTGAAAAGAATTTGTGAAATGCCATTTTTGAAAAGGGTTTGTGAAACACTATTTTGAAGAGAGATTGTGAAACATTATTTTGAGAACGTTTGTGAAACCTTATTTTTGGAAGAAGTTTATGAAACACTATTTTTGAGGAAGTTGATGAAACACTATTTTGAGAAAGTTGTGAAACATTATTTTTGAGAAAATTTATAAAAGGATATTTTTAAGAAAATGAGGAATTCATCGAGCCTTAAGTTTAAAGATTCAAAAGAAAAGTACAGTGATGGTATTAAGTATTGAATGAAATTTGAGAAGTGATAATGAGATGATGTTATATGATGATGATGTTAATGATTATGTTTGTTAATATATTTTGTTTGCTATTTATTGTTTTATCTTAATAATTGTCTATCGTAACTTTATTCATGGGGGAGAGAGGGAGAGGAAAAGGGGAGAGTGGGTGGGTTGGGGTTGGGTTGGGTACGGGTTTCATGGGGGAGAGAGAGAGAGGAAGAAGGGAGGGTGGGTTGGGTTGGGTACGCATTTTTTTGGGGGGGGGGGGGATTTCAAACGATTTATTTTAACATAACTTCACAAAACATACTTATTCCCTTTGTGTCACTTCATTGAAAAAGAACTCTAGCCTAGCTAGCATACATGGCCGAATGTCATCATGATCATAGCAAGGTTTTTGGGTTCATTTTTCTTCATGCAAAGACACAAGGTTCTTGAATTAAAAGGAAGTTAACATGTATGAATCTTTTTCATGAAAACAAATCATGGTTTTCTTAATCTAGGCCTAGACCTTATGCACATCATCATAGATCATGGTTAAATTTTCAAATCTTTATCATGCATGCACATAAAACATGGATCAAGGCAAAGATTGCTTTCCAAAGACATGTTTCCTTGATTTCTTTGTGAAACCGTGAGGTTTCTTAGGAAAACAAAAATCTCTTTAATTAAAACCACATGCATGAACCTAGATCTTGTAGATCAACTCATGAAATCAAGTATGGTAGCACAAATCAAAAATAAAAATCACTTTGAGTAAGAAGAAGTCAAAACCGTGATAAATGTTGAAGAAAATTAAGTCTTTGTGATTCAAAACAACATGTATGGCTTTATAGCAAAATTTTTCAAAGGTTGAAGCAAGGATCAAGACATTTTTCAAAGGTCAAAGTGAAAATCAAAGCTTCATCAGCATCAAATCAAACCAAAACAACTCAAATCAACTCGTAATTTCATAAAGCTAACATGCAAAGGCTTAGATCACATTAAGAAAGCACCAAGACCTAGCTTTTACTCATGGTCGAATTATATAGTCTAGGAAAACACTTATTCCACTAATTTGCACAATCTTTGCACAATATAACGTGAAAGATAAAAATACAGTAATGGTATTAAGTATTGAATGAGATTTGAGAAGTGATAATGAGATGATGTTATATGATGATGATGTTAATGATTATGTTTGTTTATATGTTTTGTTTGCTATTTATTGTTTTATCTTAATAATTGCCTATCGTAACTTTATTCATGGGGGAGAGAGGGAGAGGAAAAGGGGAGAGTGGGTGGGTTGGGGTTGGGTTGGGTACGGGTTTCATGGGGGAGAGAGAGGAAGAAGGGAGGGTGGGTTGGGTTGGGTACGCATTTTTTTTTGGGGGTGTTAATTTTTTAATTTTTTTTTAAGTTTAATTATTTATTTAATTATTTTTTTTAAAATTCTGTTTGCCACGTCAGTATCAATGCCAAAATTTAACGACAAGGACCAAAACCAAATTTTTTTTAACTTTTAAGGACTAGGACCGGTCAAATAAAAAGATGGGGACTAAAACCAAAACACGGTCAACTTTCGGGGACCAAAAACTTAAATAAAATTTTTTTTTAATTTTTTAATTTTTTTTATAAATTTAATTAATTTTTTTATTATTTTTTTTTAAATTCTGTTTGCCACGTCAGCATTAACGGCAAAATTTAACGGCAGAGACCAAAATCAAATTTTTTTGAACTTTTAAGGACTAGGACCGGTCAAATAAAAAGATAGGGACTAAAACCAAAACACGGTAAACTTTCGGGGACCAAAAACTTAAATAAGCCAAAACAAATATATTATTTGGATATTTATATTTAACATTTAAGTCCAATATTTATTATTTTAAGTAAAGATAACTTTAACTTTGTAAAGTGGATTCATGTGTATTATTCTATGTTGGTGTGAGTGAGCTATTTTGAGCATATAATTGTGTATTCATGTACAAACCCTTCATAGAAGGCGAAGTATATGTGTACAATGATGCTTACGTAGCATATTTTATTAATATTATTCTTTTTGCCTATAAAAAAAGTAAAGATATGAAAAATTATTAAAAAAATAAAATAAATTGAAAAACCTACCATTTTTTACCAAGATGGTAGAGATTGGATTTAAATATTAGATATAAATTTTCAAACTCTACTACTGTTATATAGAGGGTGAAGCATGAGTTTAGATAAAAATTCATGTGTATTATTCTATGTTGATGTGAGCTATTTTGAGCATATAATTGTGTTCATGTACAAACCCTTCATAGAAGGCGAAGTATATGTGTACAATGATGCTTACGTAGCATATTTTATTAATATTATTCTTTTTGCCTATAAAAAAAGTAAAGATATGAAAAATTATTAAAAAAAATAAAATAAATTGAAAAACCTAACATTTTTTACCAAGATGGTAGAGATTGGATTTAAATATTAGATATAAATTTTAGCAAAGATTGTCCAAATGAAATACTTGACTGTCTAAACCCCATACTTTATTCTAAAAATTATGACCTAGCTTTCACCTTATTCCACTAACTTTGCACAATCTTTCTCTCATCATTTCTCGCATAGCACAGAGCTAATTACATCAGCAAACTCAAATCTCATTTCTCAAACTTTCTCAACATTCTCCATTTCTCGTAATCATTTCATTTCAAAATCTTTTCTTAAAATAATCTTTTCAAAAACTATTTCAAAACTCCATTTCATAAACTTTCACAAAATATCATTTCATAAACTTTTTCGTAAAGTTCCCTCTCAAAAATTTTCTCAAAAATCTGGTTTCACATCTTCTGAAAATCTCTTTTCAAAAAAAAAAAACTTTCTAAAAATCTTTTTCTCAAGTTTCTAAAAATCTCTTTTCAAAAAGTCTCATAAAATCTATTTCCAAAACTTTTCTGAAAATATTATTTATAAAGAATCTCTTTTCAAAATGATGTTTATTGAAAGCAAGGTTTCACAAACATTTTTTCAAAGATAAGATTTCATAAAATCCTTTCAAAAATGATGTTTCATGTAAAATAACATTTCGCAAATCTTTTCCAAAAATCTCTTTTCACAACCTTTCCAAAAATACATTTCGCAAATCTTGTCAAAAATCTCTTTTCAAAAACATTTTTTTTTTCAAAAATCCAGAGCACTAATGGAGGAGCAAGCTCAACTCAACACTAGTCTCAGTCCAAATCAAAAACAAAGGAGCCAAGCTCCACTCAATTCACATCACTCTCCCCCAGCTCTGGCTCATTCTCATCATTATCATCCACTGTTTTCCCCGATCTCAATCCTTCTCTCTTTTCAATCAATCTCTTATCCTTTATCATTATTTCTTTTCTCCTTGTGCATTATTCAATGCACAAGGAGAAATGTTAACACCCCGTTTAATCGTTGAGTTTTTCTCAAAAATAATGTTTTGGTTTTAGTCCTACTACTTAACACCTACTAACTTTGCACAATCTTTGCACATTTTTATCTAAACCCCAAATCCAATTTTGGGGTTTAGACAGTCATCGTGATGTTAGTTGGGTCATGATGATAATCGTAACCGCAGCAATTATGGTAGTGGAAGTAGTGATGATGGCGGTAGTGGTAGTAGTTGAGTGACACAAAATATGAGGTGGTATAAGTTTGCAACTCAAAACTAAAATTATGAAACCATTCTTTGTTGTTTTGAAAATAGAGGTGAAATTGTTTTGAAAACCATTTCAGCTCAAATTTTGCCGAACAGGTTTTGTTTTGAAAATATAATTTCAAAACCAAAAACCAGAAACTGGCAACCACCCCGAACGGGGCCTAAATAAGTCGAGCCAAAATTGATCTCATTTTTAACGAGTCAAAATATGATTAGCCTTACTCGCCTAGAGATCGCGCGAACTAGGTTGGCCTGGGAGCTCGAGAACATTTTGCAGATTATTGCAGATTAAAGTTGTTATAAATTACTTCCTTTCTTTCTATTTATCTGACACATTTGAAGAAATATTTTCTTCATATTTATTTTATCTGTTTAGACGATCAAGACGACAATAATTGTTATTTTTCATATTTATTACTTATTTAATATGGTCTTGGTTTACGTAAGTAATGAAGAAAATTTAATAATTATATTGCGGAGAGAGTAAAGACTTATTAGAGAAAAACATAATTACTTGATTGAAATTCAAAATAATCTATACAATTCTTAAAATATGTGGTTATTATTATTAGTTTTTGTAACAACCCAATTTCGAGATTTCAAAATATAATTTACTATTACTTTAATTGCTAAAAATGAGGGTAAATTTTTTTTTAAAACATTTCCGTGACACTTATATTAATTCACTTTCTAAAAAAAAGTTTCATGTTACTACGATTTGTTTTCTAATTAAAATTTATTCAGTTTTATTTCGTCAAAATCGAGTTGTTACACTAACACACTTTTGCTGTTCAAGAACACCCATCACATTCATCAACATCATAAAATTAAACATAGTTCTTAGTACAGATCTTGCATCGTAGTTACATCATAGGCATAAAAGAGTTTTCTTCAAAAGTAATACAGTTTCCAAAAGAGGTAAATAGTCCAAGATCCTCAGAATACAACTACTAGCATAAAAGAAATTAAGATCAACAGGGTTACATTAGTACATCAGTAACTACGGCAATCCTCGACTTAAACTCGACCATAAGACTCTACTTGGGAAACACAACATCAGCAGCAACTAGGACATACTCAATCATCATCAGCATCGATGGCAGGATCCAACTCCATGTCATCCTCCGGGTCATAGTCGGCATCATATCCCAAATCATGTTGCTCTTCTTCTTCCGACTCTTCTATTGGGTTCTCCTCTTCCGGTTCCGCCACAACATTCGGCGCAGGCTCCTCCACAGCCAACGACATAGGTTCCTGAGCGAATTCGAAATGCTCCCTTGGTCCATCATCCATGTAATCCCTGAGAGTGACATGTCCAACAAGTACATCCATAGTTGTTCCCCTTAGTGTGTGCCTCGGGTCCGCGATCTCAAGTCGAGTGTTGCCTGTCCAGATCTATCCGTCAGGGGTGGCTTCCCACACTCCCCCAGCAGCGGCCACATGAGAATCTCGATCCTGTAGGCCATCTGCTCGTTGTGACATCACGTTCACCGACAAGAAAAACGAGACAGGAGAGAGTAAGCGATCTGGACGTAAAAATACGTCGACGGTGTGGTCTCACAATAAACCAATTATTAAGACAGAACACATAAAATTAATAACAGCATATGCATGAATATACAAGAATCATATACAACATGTTTTCATAATAGTAAGACATAAACATCATCACATGACCAAGATTTATAATGCAAGTTCACAACTTAACTTTTCATATCAATATCATCAATCCTTTCTCATCAATGCTTCCTTCACAAAATCACATCTTACAAGTCTCTTAATCAATTTCATTTCAATCCTTAACAAAGTCTTATAAACTCTTGAGTGTTTTCCATTCTTTCCTTGTCAAGTCTTATGAGTTTGCATCCATCGACGATGTGGGGAAATAAAACATCATCGAGGAACTTGGTTAGCACACACGACTACATCTCCTCCAAATCCTTCCAAAACCTATATCGGAAGCAAATAGGACATACAGGAAACTTAACCCACACAGGTCGAACTGTCGAGAATTCATCAGAAGCATAAGCTTTACATCAACATATCATTTCATAATTCGTCATCAATATAATCGGGGCCCATACCATTCGAACATCCCACCTCGTTCAGGTTCTCTCTCACTGTTTCAAAATTGATCAAGGGGATGACAGTATCTTTTCTAGTTCGCGGTGCAGAACACATTACGATCCACTGGGCCTTAAGTCCCGATCACATATAGACTAGTTCCGCCTAGAAAAGCACTCGAGGTTTCTTGACGTATCACCGTCATTAATTACCATCCCCTATCACAATCACACGCATGAGCATCCGCAGATAACTCAGGGTATCTTCCTCTCCACTACTCCACACTCATCTCACCACATTAGTGAATGTCTTTTAAAGTCTTATTAAGTTTTATCATACCTACGGGTTTTGGTCGACTCATCCTTCGTCCATCCCTTCAATGAGACTCGACCTCTAATTAAATTAAATTATCATCTTTTTCCCAAGCAACAGCTTTGCACACATGCACCGGGTTCCAGGTGTGCAGCACCACGACATCAAGCTCTTGTGGCTTGCTTCAAGCCTCATCACATCATACGTACGCATCAAGAAGTTCCACTTGCACAAGAATCATCCATCGTTATATCCTCATCTCGTACGCACTGAGTCTTTAACTTTTCAGGGCTTAGGAACTTGACTCTTATATCTTGTCACCTTGAATTTCTTAATATACTCTTAAATCATCAATTTTATACCTACAATTAACCTCAATTTTTGACAGAGTTTATAGTCAAGACGTAACATCTCTCAGACAGATTTACTAACAGATAATGATAGGTAAATAAAACATTTAGCACGCATCAATAAATGAAGACAGTTCATGGCATCTTTAAACATGATCATATAAATTAATGTCATTTAACAAGAATAAAGAGTGATCTCAGTCTTTCGTGTGAGAAGCCAAACATACACATGACAGGTTGCTCTCATATTACTAACTCACGAGATCACGGTTCCAATCTTTGAGATAATTGAAACGTCTTAATAAAAGTCTAAAAGCCACATTGTCTTAGGACATCTTCTCTCTCACCTCTAGTGTCAAGCGTAAAAGTTCACCTATCCATCGCGGGTTCCGTCAACTGACAGGTGTTCCGGTCTCCCGTCTTCTAAGTTCCTCGCGTTAAACACAATACGTTAATATTATAACTCTACACAATTAATCGTTACGTCAAATATCAAAGCATTTTTCGAAAACTCATTCTATTGTTCGTCGGGTAAAAATCAAAACTCAATTATTTTTCTCAAACTTGTTCCAACTTTATAAAACACTTTAAATACATCATAATAATTAGGAAATCAATGGAATTAATCAAATTAATTTATTTAGTTGCTCGTCCATATGGGTCAGCAGCTAGTATATACCTGAAAACACTGAAAAACTTCACTTTTTCAATCTAACTTTTTACTACATCATATAACACTAAAAGCTTAAGCTTTAAACCATTTGAAACACTTTAAAAATGAAAATGTCTTAATTAAAAATTCTGGACAGCATCTAAATCAAACCGAAAATCATTTTCCACACTTTAAAAATTACAACAAAATCATATACAATTCATCTACTAAATATCCTTAAAGTAAATACTTAAACTAATATCTTTCAAACCTTAATACCATAAAATATCAAGTTGGACAACAACTTTTTAACAAATTAAAACCATACAATTAATCCAATACAATCTCCAACCAAATCACATTTGTACTCAAACATTTTTCCTACTCAGGTGCAACTATTTAAACATGACTTTCACTAACTTTTCAATAATAACACACTTTGGAAAACATTGGAAAATTTAATTCCTAGCACATATATGCACTCTAAAGTTCCTACAAATCATTCTTCATGCAACAAAAAAATTTCTAAGTGTTCCTACACTTATTAGCAAATCTTGGACAACATCACAACATGATCTCAATTTATAAAATAAGCACATTAAAATAATCTCAAAGTCATTTCTACCCAAACACCTAAACTACATGCACCAAAAATTAAACTTATCAACATTCAATTAAATCAAATACCCTAAACAACTTATATAATTCCAACCGAGTTTCATCTCAAAAATAAACCAACTCTCAAAATTTTACTCAACCTCATTTACTTCTTAAAAATGATAATTTTCATTTAATAAAATCAATCTCTCCATTTATGCTCATAAAAACCGAACCTAATCAATAAAAATAAAACAAACCAATTTTTTTACCTATATTCACATGCACCGAAGCAAGCAAGAAGAAAAATATATTTACACCAAATTTTATACCTCCACCGAATTTAAATACATAATCTCAATAAAATTCTTTTAACAGTTAAATCAAATAATTTTCATGATAATATTGACATGCATGCAATAAAAAAATCATTTCAAGCCTAATCTACCTAAAACGTTAACATGCATGGCATTTTAAACACATCATCAACAAATTAACTAACATATAATCATTCTCCTAATTAAATCCAAGTTTAATTCACCATTCATGCATATAAGCAGTATCCTCCTTAAAGTACTTACATGCATCAAGTATAATCATCATAAACAAGTTCATTTCCATCAAACTAATAAGCATTTAACCTACTCATACAAGACTTGGCCAAATTAAAAGCAAGAAAAGGGGTCATTATTTTGTTAAAATCTAACATGCAATAATCCTAAGACTAAACAAAAATTAACCTCCCTAAACATATACAAAAACCGAAAAGAAAAAGGAACCAAAAATAAAGTGATCTTAACTAATTTATCAAGGAAAAATAAAAAACAAACATTAAGAGTAAGAGATCATTCATGCATGTATCAAAAACAAAAGATCAAGCCTAATCATCAACATGCAACTACTGATCCTAAGATTAAGCTCCAATAATTAAGAAAAGTGCTTAAGGAATTTACAAAGAATGAATCAAAAAGGGGTTAAGAACTAAGAAAAGAATGCCCAAATTAAATGAAGAAAAATTGCAAGAACTCAAAGCAAATTTTCCTCCCCTTATGCTAGAATGCTTTGGCCCTCTTCTCTCTCTTTCTTTCTCTCTCTTGGATTTCTTTCTTTCTTTGTTTGTAAGTGTTGAATATGCCAAATGAGAGAAAGTGAGAAGCTAGGAGGATATTTATAGTGAGTGGGGGCTTTGGATTTGGGTGCTAAAAATGTGGGGTTGAAATCCAAAAACCAAGGGCAATTTTGGTATGTATGTTGCAAAGTTTGCATGTAAGAGTAATTTGAGTGTTAACTAAAGTAGAGTAAAAATAGGAAAATGTAAGAGAATAAGATTTCTTGAGAAAGCAAGTAATGATTGAAACCAAATTTGATTTTTAAACAATTTGACTTTGATTTTGTTTATTTTATTTTTACTTCATGAAATTAAAAATTGCACTTTTGTCCTCCTTGGCCATATGATGTCGTGGCAACCTTATAGGAGGGAATTAAAATTTTTCCTCCTTACTTTAAGGAATGCACCAAAATTAAAACCTTATGAAAATTAATAAAATATAATAATATAATTTTGTAAAGTTAAAAACAAAAAAATCTATTCAAATCCAAAATATATACTCATTTCTTCAAAAATAAAGTCTACACTTGAAAAGAGTTACATTGATTATGACATTAATTTATTTGAGTCTCAAATGATAAGGTTATGAAATTCTAAAAATCAACTCAAAATAATACACTGAATTTAATCATAAAGGTGAAATTAAATTAATCAACACTTTTTGTACTAAAAATTTCTATCATAAAAGTTGTTTACTTACGTATAGTAGGCACTTTTATTAATTAAAATAGATTTTTACTCTAATCTTTTGCTAATTAAAACAAGTTGGAAAAATTGCGGGTATTACAATTTATTTTTTTTTTTTTTTAGTGGAACTAATAAATATGAACAAAGGAGTAAACATCTTCGAATGTAGCATTGCTACTTAGCACAACATGTTTCGTAAAGTATTGAGTGACAAATTGCTTTTGACCAATCAGATTCTTTGTTGCCATACATGTTGGGGTTACGTTGGTTATAAAGATAAAGATCTTACTAACAAGTGTCATAAGGAGAAGAGCAAAGGAGAAGAGAAAAGAAATTAATTCCAAATTACGACTCGAGACAATAAGCATCTTCCTTTAGGATTACATTTTTCTTTCAATCTTTCTCCATTTGTTGATAATATGGCAAACTAAATGTTATTCCGTCACTTTCGTCCTTATGGTCACATTCTCAAGAATTGTTTGTCCTTATATGTAGGTTACTTTATATTTTTTTAGTAGGTATTTAATTCTTTTTTCCTAAACTAGCCCATTTAAATGAGTGTTCTAATTAGCTAAGTTTAATTCTTCATAATAGAAATAATGAAAGTAAAATAGGTAAATTAAAAGCGTATAATTGATAGATATTTTTGTTAAAAACAAGGAGCTAATAATTATCCACATTGAACCATGTGTTTCGGTTAAGTGTGACTTATAAAGAGGAACGGAAGGAGTAGCTGGCATCATGCATGTAATTTTTTAATCTTCAAATTTCCATTTTAAATTAAAAAATTAAATATATTTATGTAGTCAAAAGTTACTAGTATCCTAGTGGATATTTAAAAAAAGTATATTATTATAAAATAATAACATTAAATTAGTAATTGATATCCAAGTTTGACTTATAAATTATTTCAAAAGTAATTGATATTTAAGTTTCTAAAAATATAGTCTTAATGCATCCATGTTTGAATGATAATAATGCAACCAATAATTTTACAAAGAAATTTTCTTATTAAGAAAAAAATATGCCCAGAGGAGCCTCACCCCTTGCTTATATAAACCTTTGTCTTGAAAATATGTTCAACGATCAAGATGGACTCTGCAAGAAGCTCTGTTGTCAAATTGGCACTCTACTTAGCTTGTTGATTTTCGTCATCATTGCTATGGGTAAGGCATCATACTTTGTTTTTTTCTTATCTCACTTAACCGATGAATTTAATTTCCTAGAGTAACATGTTTGCAATTTTTTACTCCAACCAGTTTACCTTCAAACCTTACACATATATTACTAAATACTATATTGTATTTATGCTTATGTATTGCTTGTGCATATAGATACGTGCAAGGAATCAGATGCCAGGGAGGGTGGTGTTGATTTGAATCCTTGTAATAATGATTCTGAATGCGTGAAATTCTGTCCGGTTTGCCCATGTAAATGTATTGACTACAAGTGCAAATGTATACATCAGCCTTCCATTGATAGTATTATATACAACCAGGAACCCTAAAATTGAGTACAAGCATATTGTGATGAAATCACAAAGAAAGGGTTATAACAATTGAAGATTAGTAAGGAAGGATTATATCTTATTATTATTCCAAAAAATTAGGTGAATAATAAATAAAGTTGAAGGTTTCTGATAGTATATTTTTTTTAAACCTTTTGTGATGTCCTAGACGGTGAGGTCCTCCAAGGGTATATGAGAAGACCTTCAAAGGAGCCTCTGTCTAGGGTTAATATGTGATGTTTGGTGGGAGTCCTCAAGTGGCTAAGGAAGAGAGCCAGGAAGTAACCCTAATCACTGGTGTGTGAGGGTGACGATTAGGGTTAGAGGACGTACCTGAGCCCCATGTAGTACGGAGCTACTTATAGGGGGGAGCTGTTTGCCCTAATGGGCCTGCTTGAGGCCCAAGTAGGGCCAGCCTGTAATGAGCTATGAGTGGATGAGTTGTCCTTGTGGATAAGGTGATGAGCTGTCCTTGTGGATAAGAAGGGAAGACGTCATCATGTCCTTGGTGTCGGACTTGGGAAGGTGTCGGACTTGGACGTCGGACCTGAGTTGGAGCACGAGGTCGGCCTGTATCTGGCGTCTGTTCGGCCGTTGAGCTTTGAGCTCGGCCAAGCGTTCAGAAGGCTTCCTGAAGGGTCCTTAGGTCTTTGGCGAGGGTTATGGGGAGTTCGGCCTAGCCGAGTCCACCACATAAGCCCCCCAGCTCGGTCAAGGTCAACTGAGCCTTGTTCCGAGGTCTCGTTTCAGGTCCCTCTCCCAAGTCCACCATATCAGGGCCGAGTTCACCACATAAGCCCCCCAGCTCGGTCGAGGCTATTTGAGCCTTGCTCCGAGGTTCTAAGGAGTTCGGACGTTTGGTCGTCGAAAAGTTGGATCCAGCTGTCTCTGATGTCCTTTCATTATGACGGAGCGGGTTTGACAGCTGTCTACTCACCAGTACCGAAGTGACGTTCGCTTTTACCGGATCTGACACGTGTCAGAAAACGCGACCTACGAAGCGTCACCATCATTGTGACGTTGCTCGAGGTCCATTATTTCAGCTGATGCGTGCCACGTGTCCCAGTTGATATGGCTGCATGCTGGGTTGGACCTTTTGGGCCAAGCCCAAATTTCGAAAATGGAGGGAAGATGGTTTCTCTTCTCCTATTTTGACAAAAACCGTTCATCTTCTTCTCTCTACCAAACGGTTGCTCTTTCATTCACTCACACCAGTCCCACTCTTCCTCTTCCCTTTGAAACTGCTTTTTGGAATTGTGCTCCTCTTACCTTCCTTCTCAGCAGAAGATCAACAGCAAGTTACTCTCTCCCTCCCATTCATTCTTTACGGTCACATACTTAAGGTATTCTCTTACTCCATCTTTTTCGTTTTTGCCTTTTCTTCTTCTCTGTTCTGGTTTGCCTGGGCAGGATTTAGGATTCTAAAGGCTTTATTTCTATAGTGAAGGGTGGTTTTTTCTAGCTGTCGGGTTTTGTGTTAGTCTCTTTGGGGAATGAAATTGGTGGCTTATAATGTTTCTGGGTTTGGAGCGTTTTAGGACTTGTTGGAAGGTTTTTGCTTTCATTTTTCAAAAAATCAAAGGGATATACTGGGTTCAATATGAATAGGGAATGGGTTAGGAAATGGTCTAGAGTGACCTTCCTATCCTGTAGCAGTAACGAGGAAGAGGACGGTTCCTCTTCCTCATCCTGTTTCTCCCTGGAGGTCGACGAGGAATATGAGGAACAGGTTCTAGAGGTTGATCCCGTTGAGGTTGTCTATCCTCGGGATTGGGAGGAGAGGAAAGAGTGGGTTTGGCAATACGCCTGGGCCGAGTTTACTGGTGGTGGGGGCTGTGCCGATCTCGAGAAGATGGGGGAGGGAAGAGGATATGAATGAGGGGTGTCTGTGGTAGAGGGGAGGTGCTCGCCCCTCGGAACGACTTCGAGGGGGTTTTCTGGGGGGTTATTCTTTGTAACCCGTAGGACTAACATCGATCTCCCCTGTTCTTCCACAGATACCATGCCGCCCAGGAAATGCGTCAGCCGACCTGAGCTGTACCCTGCGCCCATCGATGCCGACCAATATCAATGGGTTGATGTTGAACCGAAAGGTGTGTGGTCCAGTTTAGATTCCGAGGATAAGCTCGCCGGGGTGAAAAGAGCTGTACTACCCTGTTCGGGAGATGCCGCTGGTACTTCTTATGAAGTTCTCCCTTGTTCGGCGAATGACAGAATATGCACTAGAACTGATGACAACTCCTTCTTTTTTTATGCCGATTTAATCCACAACCTCGGCGTGGTCTTGCCGTTCACCGACCTAGAGATGGGGGTTCTGAAAGAGCTCGGACTGGCCCCTTCGCAACTTCATCCCAACACCTGGTCGTTTCTGAGGGCGTTCCAAAAGTATTGCGGGGCCAAAGGGTTGGTATGCACAGTGCGGCTCTTTCTGTGGGCTGTTCGGAATGTTTACGGAATCTTGGAAGCATTTTAAGCCCAGATTCTTCAAGTACAAGTTCGTGGGCACTGGTTGACCTTGGTTCCGGGACGAGACGGGTCCGAGGTTTCCCTTGGAGTGGACCCCGGAGTTCTTCGATCGCCACCTCGGCACACCAAAACGATGGTCGGGCGTGACTCTTGATGCCGACGAGGCCGCCACAGTCCACCATTTCCAAAATGAATATCAGGCTCGGAAATTCCAACTTGATGTTGGAGTTTTCATGAAGTGTTCTGACAACGAAGTCTTAGCCAAAATTGGTAGCTAACCTTGCTCTTATACTCTTATAATTTTCTTTTAATTCTCTTACTGATTTTTCTTTATCCTTTTGTTTGCAGAGGAATATTGGTCAGCCATGTCGTCTAAGGCATTGAAGGTTGCGTTGGGCCGCAAAAGAAAGAGGTCGGAGAGTACTTCCAATGAGGCCACGACCGCTGATACCACGTCGACCGACTCCGCTCTTCCACACTCTACTCCACCTGTGGTGATCACTGCCCCACCTCCTCCTCAATCTCCAACACTAAGTACTGGGCTCGCCACTACTGCCGGTACTCCAAGGCCGTCGACCCCCACTTCTAAGGCCTCTGTCAAAGATGCTCTTGTAAAGATGTCGGGAGCTGAGTGGAAGAAGATGGCCGAAGGGTTGGCCTATTACTTAAAAAGATCAACAAATATTTTCAATGTGTTAGCCGATGTTGCTGATGACGTTGCGAAAGGCGTGTCGCCATCCAGGAAGAGGGCCCGATCTGATATGGCGGCGGAGGTGGCGGAGCTGAGGAATAGTAAAAACTCTGCCGAGCAAAAGTTGGCCGAGTTAGAAGAGAAGCCCTGGCCCAAGCGAAGGCGGATGCAAAGGAGGCTGGTCGGCAAGAGGGCCTGGCCGAGGTGGAGAAGGTGAGGACATTGCTGAAGAGAAGAGCCGCTCAAGCTCTTAAACACAAGGTAGCCGCATATGAATCGGATTTCAATCTTGAGAAGGCGGCAAGTAAAATTTTTACCAGTGCGGTAGAGCAGATTCTTCACCTGAACCAAGGGCTCCGAATTCGGTATGTCGGCGCCTCTGCTGGGTTCGGGGTGGAGGACGGGAAGATGGTCGATTACGACAAGGATGGGCTCGAGGTTGACCTTGACCAGCCCGAGGAGAATCTGCCCAATCCTTTGGTGGAGAAACCGGATGAGGAGTTCAACCCAAGCTTGGTTGTCCTGTCCGATGTTGAAGATGAAGCAACATAAGTCCCTTATGCTGGGCAGCTTGCGATTTGTCTATGTTTTTTGTAACATGTTTGACAATGTTGGGTTGTATTTTGCTTTATTGTGTACAACATTTTATTTTTATGCAAGTTCTTTCTGGTTTTAACTTGTTGCATGCTGTTATATTTATGCAAGTTTCTATTCTAACTTGTTGCATATGTACTACGTCCGAGGTCGGATTTATGCAAGCCTTTTCTTTAACTTGTTGCATGAATGCGAGTTTTACCAACTCGTTGCATGTTTACTCGTTCGTCCTCGGATCCAAACTGCGATCCGTTAGGTAGTCACCAAGAAGGCTCTTTGTAACATCCTAGAAATTAATAGTAATATAATAAATTGATAAAATAATATATAAATATTTATTTAAGGGTAAGATTAAGCCGTAGATATTGTATAACGGTAGTGAGGTAATAGGAAGCATAGACCGACCACATAAGTAGATCTAGGGCCTCGGACCGACCTCAGCCGAGCTAAAGAACTAAATGGGAATAAAACGCGAAGTCTATTGTCAGCTCGGATTAGCCGACCTCAGCGCACCTCACAATATCATCCGAGAAGGAAGCTCGGACTACTACTGTTCCTACAAACCGAGCCGACGTATCCGAGCCAATGTATCCTAGCCGGCGTACTCTAGCCGACACGTCCTAGATCCTCCGTGCCAGCTCATGTGAGCTGTAGCCCTTTGGGTTTCGTACCATCCGTACACTGTCCTTGCCATTCACTTTATGTCATTGTCATTGTCAGCTCGGATTAGCCGACTTCAGCGCACCTCATAGTATCATCCGAGAAGGAAGCTCGGACTACTACTGTTCCTACAAACCGAGCCGACGTATCTGAGCCAATGTATCCTAGCCGACGTACTCTAGCCGACACGTCCTAGATCCTCCGTGCCAGCTCATGTGAGCTGTAGCCCTTTGGGTTTCGTACCATCCATACACTGTCCTTGCCATTCACTTTATGTCATTGTCATTGCTTTATGTCCCTTTCAATGTACTATTCATGGCTTCCTCAAGAAGCCAATGAATCCTAGCCACTCATTCTAGCTTCCCAAAGAAGCCTCTAATGTGGACCACACAAATGTCCCCCCTAATTGAATACAAGAAAATCCAACACACAACACTCAACACTTTGCACTTCCACTCTCTTCCTCCTTCATCTCTCTCCCTCATTCTATTCTCTGAAATTCCAACGACAACAACTCCACCTACCTTCCCTCTTCTCTTTCAAGATCCACCAACCGGAGACCCTCCTTCTCTCCGTCCCCATGCTGTTCCGGCGTCCCTGTTCCGACGTTCCCTGGATCCTCTCCGTTCTCTTCCGTTTCGGGCGTCCCTGGAGCAGCCGATTTTGAGTGTGCAGCTGGGAGGAACTCGTGGCAGCTTAGAGAAAAGGACCCAAGGGTGTGAAGCTCACAAGGTCAAGGTCAAGGAAAGCCATTCTCAAAATCTCAACTCTTATCTCTCACGGTTTGAGGTAAGGAGTGAGTGTTACCTCTTCTTGAGTTTGGGTTTCTAGGGTGTTCATAAAGGGTGCTAAGAGTGGGTATTAGATTAGGGAATGGACATAGGTTAATGTTAGAAGAGAAATGGTAAAAAGGGTAAAAGGGGAATTAATGAATGAACTAGAAACATGGATTTTAGGTGAAGATGGAATATCACTTTTGATTACATGCTATATTTCATATGCTGCATTTTATATGATGGATTGACTAAATGTTTTGTTCATGTGGTTGTTGAGGTATAAGTGTTTATGATGCTTTGATATTTGGTATTTGTATCTGTGGCCGAGCCGAAAGAGGGTGAGAATGGAGAATGAGAAGAATGGTAACCAGGGTGGATCGAAAAGACAAACTAATAAGTTATATAATGAGATAGGTAGATGAGATAGATAATAGGGATAAGGGAAATCGGAAATGGGTAAAGGGTTGAGCCGATATAGGCCGAGCTAAGTAAATAATGAGATTAATGCAAAGAGGAATAAATGAAAGAGGTGAACTGAGGTGGGCCGAACTAAAAGTAATGGTTAATAAGATAAGGGGAATTAAAGAGAAATGGTTGTGTGGTCGGGTCATAGCAGACGCGTACTGGGTGCGTTCATTGATTGCGTAAGCCGAGCATTGTGGTGCTCGCAGCTGTAAGTCGAGCATTGTGGTGCTCGCAGTTATGACTCACAAGGTTCCGAGAACGGAATCGGTGGGATGTGTTCCTGGTTATAGCAGACGCGTACTGGGTGCGTGCGTTGATCGCGTAAGCCGAGCATTGTGGTGCTCGCAGCTGTAAGTCAAGTATTGTGGTACTCGCAGTTATGGACACTCCTTACTCCATAGAATGATCGGCGGTAGTGTTCCTGGTCATAGCAGAGGCGTACTGGGTGCGTGCATTGATCGCGTAAGCCGAGCATTGTGGTGCTCGCAGCTGTAAGCCGAGTATTGTGGTACTCGCAGTTATGGACACTCCAATATCCGACTTAAATGGTGTAAGACATGCACTGGGTGTATGCATCCGAGAAGAGTAAAAGATTGTAAATTATGTGAAAGTGAAATATTGAGTAGTGAACCCGAGATAGAGACGGTAATCCGAGACACGAGAGGATAAATTGAGGTATAGCTAGCAATGAGTTAACTGGTTGATGATGTGAGCCGAGCTAGACGAGGATGTGGGTATGCGAACCGAGCTAAATGTTGATATATGCATGAGATATATGGGCTTGACTACTTGTTATTTATATGCTATTTGACTACTTGTGTTTGGCTTGGTAGTTTGGTATGTCATTTTAGAAACTGCTTATTTATGTTCTGTGTAATGCTCACCTCCTTACCATTTTTCAGGTACTGAGCCCGAGCAGACGTAGTCCCCGGCCGAGAAGGATCACTCTCCCTCACAGGGAGAGTAAGTTATTTAGAGACCGATAGGTGGATAGGTCTCGGCCATTTGGGCCGAGCTAAAATATTTGTTTTGTATTGGATCTCGGCTAGTTGGGCTGAGCTAAAACACGCTTTTGTATATTTTGATCTCGGCCCAATGGCCAAGCTAAACATCATATTTATAATTCGAACTAATGAGCTCGGAGTAGCTATGTTTCTCAATTCTTATTTAACGAGTAATGAAGTCTTCCGCTTTTAACTCTGATGATTTGATATTAATGAAAAAGAAATATTATTTTGGCAATCATCACATTTTCTTTAAAAGAAATTTTAAATCCTAATTTTCGGGTTTAAGGGTAATTATTATATAGGGTGTTACAATTTTGGTATCAGAGTAGTTTCCCTCGGCCTTTGGAGTGTGGACTCACATCTCCAACGGTTACTCACCAAGAGAGTAACCAGGAAATAGTGTCAAGTTCTATAAGTAGTTGCTTAGGTTTTTAGTTATAGACTCCTATGTAGTTATGCACTAAGTTATGTAGATGTCTGCATCAACATAACCCTTTGTTGCTACATGGTAGCAACATGGAAAATTAGTCTTTCCATTCTCATGCTAGCAGTTCGGCTACTGATCATAAGATCAACTCCCCAGCTGATTCTTTAAAATCCAAGCCGTATGATATCTGCTTTCAAGAAAGGCAAACTTCTGCAATGGGTAAGTTTAGGTCGACTACTGAAGACAAGGAGCAACACGTGGGGGTACAAGTTGATGAGAAGGAGAGTATAATGTTGAGGCCGGGAATGATCCTTCTGAAGAAGCACTTGGCTCATGAAGGACAGGTAGACGTAATAAAGAACTGTCGTGAGATGGGCCTAAGTCCTGGAGGTTTCTATCAACCAAGATTTACAAGTGGAGCCAGACTCCGACTGAAAATGATGTGCCTCGGCTTAGACTGGAATCCTCAAACCCGAGCGTATGGACACAAAAGGGTAATTGATGGAAGCGAAACACCCGATATTCCTGACCATTTCATTCGGCTGGTTATGGGAGCAATGCAAGAAGCACAATCTTTGATTGAGAAAGAATGCGGTGCAAACGAAGTGTAGAGCATACTCCCTTCCATGTCCCCTGATGTCTGCATTGTCAATTTCTATGAAGAAAATGGAAAGCTTGGTCTTCATCAGGACCGTGACGAAAGTGTTGGAAGCCTGCAAAGAGGGATACCCGTAGTATCATTCTGCATTGGTGACTCGGCTGAGTTCCTCTATTGAGACTAGAGAGACCCAAGGAGGGCAGAAAGAATTATCTTGGGGTCAGGCGACGTACTAATATTCGGTGGCGAGTCTCGTCACATTTTTCATGGTGTGTCGGCAATCATACCAGAAACAGCCCCAGAAGGATTACTCAATGACACAGGACTTCGCCCTGGACGTCTCAACCTTACATTCTGACAATATTAGTTTCCTGGCCCGCATCTTTGAGGTCTACGGTACAGCTACTCAGGAAAATTCGGGCCAAACCAGAAAAAGGTACGGGACGATCCAAAAGCTAGATAAACATTTTAGGTACTTTCAATCTGCATCTCTATTAAGTTTCAGTGTAGAGTACCCTAAATCAGTTCTCTTGGAATTTTAAATTCCTAATCCTGTATTTCTAAGTGTTGTGGAACCTAATAAATACTCATCTTCAATCCAATCTTGATTACCATCTAGTTATGAGACCGTAACAAGAGACTTAACCAAAAACCTTGTGATAGTGTCATCCTTTAATAGTGTACGGTCAGGATTGGTCATCCTTTTCGTGCATCTGTTAAAAGATAAGGCTATCATTCAATAACGCAGTGATG
Source organism: Crotalaria pallida (assembly GCA_037953625.1). Classification (NCBI taxonomy): domain Eukaryota; kingdom Viridiplantae; phylum Streptophyta; class Magnoliopsida; order Fabales; family Fabaceae; genus Crotalaria; species Crotalaria pallida. Next base: position 37,070,251 of record CM075653.1, read on the forward strand.
TACAGTTGATGAATGCGGGATTGGGACTGACCACCTCGGTCTTCGCGTTTATTGACGTGCTATATTATTGCAATTATCTAGTTGAAATCCGACTACACCATCTAAGAATTCTAACCCTGTCGAAAACCCGATTGAAACTTTAATCCTATAGGATCTTTACTAAGACTCATAAACAGTGATTCACATAGAAAATTCGAAACAACCCCAATAATAACGATTAGCAGCCAACTGAACCCCATGTACCACTTTAGCTCCACCTACTCAAGTTGAGGGGTACGGTAAGGGCTACTCGGAATAACTCGGTTTATCCCACACCAAAGGTGCTAAACACTATTCCAACTCTATTGGTGCTCTGATGAACCTTGGTTAAGGTTCTAAATCACTAAAAGGCCTTAGGTGGGATTCTAACCAATAGAAGAAAATGCTTCTCTTTTTCACCCTTCTAGGCTCGAATCGCTCTTGGAAGAGTTGTCCTCAGATCTTAACCAAGGATCCGTTTTAAGTGTGCTGGCAAATAGCTGTGAATTCGGTGTTCCTCGTGTCTATCGATCTTAAGCTTAAATTGTTCTCGGAACCCCAGTCTTGTTTCTTTCCTCTGGTTCCTCACAAGAGAGAACATTTCCTCCATTGGTTATGGTACCTTGCAGCAGGTTCGTGACCCTGAAAATTTGAGCTATCTTCTTTCATGAAAAGCATGAATTCCTTATGGATCCCAAAGTACTCGGATCCTTTGTTAATCGCTGAAGTATAGGAGGTTTGTTTCCTCGGTCATGTGATATCCGAGCACGATGTTGCGATTGATCCCTCCAAGGTGGAAGCTGTGCTCAAGTGGGAGAGACCCAACTCGGTAACCGAGATCAGGAGTTTAGTGACCTTAACCTCGGTGTACAGAAGAAGGAAAACAGTGTTGTACTGGAGGTGCTGCAAGTAACCACTGACTTCGTGGGTTTCATCAAGGAAAGACAGGCTGCCGACCTAGAACTCCAAAAGCTACTAAAAAGAGCAGGAGACAAGGATGAACCCGACTTCTCTAAGGGACCCGATGGTCTCGTACGATTTCGGGGCCGAGATTGCATTCCCATGGACTTTGAAGTCCGAAGGGAGTTGATGGAAGAGGCTCATAAAACGAAGATGAGTCTTCATCCGGGAGCCACAAAGATGTACCAGGATCTGACGAGGATATTTTGGTGGCCGAAGTGGAAGACCGATGTGGCAGATTATGTGTCTCGGCGTTTGACATGCCAGAAAGCCGAGATAGAGCATCAGGAACCAGGAGGATTACTCAAATCCTTGGAGATTCCGCAATGGAAGTGGGTGATGAGCATTTTATTTCCCATTTTTCCTTGCATTATTTTACTCCTATTATTGATACTTGATGCCTATTTGACATTGTTTAGCTTGATTTAGTGATTTAGAGTTTATTGGACTACTATTCTGAATATTGTTTAATTTGGGATTATTTAGCCTAATTAATTCTATTTCTATTTTTAGGTCATATTTGGCTCAAGGGTTTTTTTTGGACATTTTGGGAATGAAGATTTAATGTTGGAAGAGAAGATATATGATGAAGTGAAGATTGTAATCTATCTTTAGGATTAGTTGAGATTTAGTTATATCTTTTAAGATTTAGATTTTATCTATAAGATATTTTTTAGATTTAATTTAGAGATAAGCTTTCCTTAGGATTTGGGCCCATGATTTAGGCCCGTTTTGTGATTTAAAAAGCTAAATTCGTGTAAACCCTGGGAGAGACCTTCCATTCACGTTTTTTTTACATTCTCTCTCATAGAGAAGGCTTAGTTTTTCTCTCCAAGCTTGTGGTGGCTGCTAGGGTTTCTCTCTCTTCCCTTTTTTCTACACGTTTTTGACTTATTTCATCATGGAAGGCTAAACTCTTAGGTTAAATCCCTTTGGTAATGTATCACATACTCTTGAGGTTTTGTTCTTAATGCTATTTCGTTTTTATTCACTGTTTTCATGCTTATTGATATGTTATGGTTCGCTTAGTTCCATTCTATAGAGATAATCCATGTGTATGAATGCTTAATTTATGCAAACTCGTAAAAACTCCATGCTTTGGCTTTTAATGCTTAATTAGAGGTTTGGGTTTTGGGGTGAGAATTGAATTTTCGCTTAGTATTTAGTTCTCACGAGTTGGACAGTGAAGAGGAAAGAAATTGATCTTTTGTGACCGATGATAGAGTTGTGAACGCGAGCCAAAGGGGTTTATCCGCTTTTCCTTATCTGTTTCTTCGTTTTGATTTAATTCTGTTTTGATTTCAATTATTCAATATTCAATACAAAAAAACCCCCCCTGTTTTCTATGCATACTATGTGTTCGACCTTTTGCTTGATAAGATATTCCTTGGGAGACGACCTAGGAGTCACTTCCTAGTACTATACTTAAACTGTTTTTATTTGTATCGGGTATGGCCTCGATCAAATTTGGCGCCGTTGCCGGGGAGTATCGGTTCTTGCCAAAGGTCATTAGTAGTTAGTTAGTGTCGTAGTTAGTATAGTTATTATAGTGTGTCGTGTCTGATTTAGGGTCTAGTAGTCAATTCTGATAACCGGTTGAAGTTGCATTGTTTGCTGTTTTGCTATTTTGTTGCAATTAGTGTATTTGATTGATTCTGTGGTTGCTAGTTCACATAGTTGTGGGTGGAATTTTTGCACGAAAATTTATATCCACACTACTTTTATCATATAAAAAGATTTTGAGGCACCACGATCACTCAGATCATCACTGGTTGTGAGTTCCAGAAAAATTTTCCAAGTTTTAGCAGCACTTTCTTCAAATCGTCGCAACTTTTGACCCGTAACTCGGAATTTGACGAATTTTATATCAAATCGAAGGGAATTTTCTGAATAATTTGATTTTTCTCACTTTGTTAGAAAACTCCTTCGTCTGGATCCTGAAAAAGCCGTTTTACTATTTCTTTTTTATTTTACAAGTTTTATTTTCTTAGTTTTTGGTCTCTGATTTAATTGTTTGACTTGGTTACCTTTTGAATTTTGTCCTCAAACTTTTTGTGGTATGTTTTCATGATTTTAGGGTGCTGAAAAAAATAAAGAAAAAATTTTAAAAAAATAAAAAATTTTGTTGCCTATTTTGGTCATGTATATTAGTGACAGTTTGCTATGCTACATGGTGTTCTGTTCAGTACATGACTAGGGGTAACCCAAGCTACTTTCATCCATATAACCCTGAAATTGATAGAACTTATCACAGACTAGTTAGACAAAATAGGAACCAGTCCATAAGTGAGTCTATTGAGTCTTTACATAGTGAGTCTGCTTCTTTTTCTTCTATTCCTATAAATTCTGATTCTTATTCTGATTATTCTGAAAATATGGCTCAACCTCCACCACGTGAGAGGACATTGAGGGAGCTGGCTGCACCTGATTTCACTATTGAATATTTGTGCATCCAGTATCCCGATGACCCGTATGAGCTAAGGTCTGGACTAATTCATTTGTTGCCCAAGTTTAATGGTCTTGCAGGTGAGGATCCTCATAAACATCTCAAGCAGTTCCATATTGTCTGTGCTACTATGAAACCACATGATGTGCAAGAGGATCATGTTTGTCTTAAGGCATTCCCACACTCCCTAGAGGGGCTAGCCAAGGATTGGTTGTACGATCTGGCCCCTGGTTCTATCACAGTCTGGGATGACCTGAAGAGGGCATTTTTGGAGAAATTCTTCCCTGCATGCAGAACAACAGCAATCCGAAAGGATATATCAGGCATCAGGCAACAAAGTGGAGAAAGTCTCTATGAGTATTGGGAGAGATTCAAGAGATTGTGTGCGAGCTGCCCCCACCATCAGATCTCAGAGCAGTTGCTTATTCAATATTTCTATGAAGGTCTCAACCTCATGGAGAGAAACATGCTTGATGCTGCAAGTGGTGGTGCCCTAGGAGACATGACACCTTTAGAAGCCAGAGTCAAGATTGAGAAGATGGCTTCCAATTGTCAACAATTCCATGCAAGGGGCAACAACGATGCAATCATAGTGAGAGGAGTGAATGATGTTGGCACAAGTTCTGGTAAGGTTGAGAAGCTTGAACAGAAGATAGATTCACTTACAACTTTGGTCACTCAATTGGCCATCAACCAGAAGAAGTTGTCCCTGCCTGCTAGATTATGTGGCATATGCACATCCGCTGAGCACCCCACAGATGCATGCCCTTCTGTGCAGCAGCAGCAGCAGCCCACGACTTGTGCTGACCAACCTGAGGCATATGCCGCCAACATCTTCAACGGTAGAAACCAACAGCCACAGAACTTTGATCTCTCTACCAATAGATACAACCCTGGTTGGAGGAACCATCCCAACCTGAGATGGTCTGATCAGCAGCAACCTTCACAGGTTCAATTTCAGAACAATTCTAGACCACCATATGTACCTCCTCCAGTCCAGCAACAGAGACAACAACAGGCTAATTCTGCACCACCAGCTCCTAGTACTGAGCAGCAGCCTTCATTGGAAGAGCTGATGAAACAGATGACCATGCAAAATCTCCAATTCCAACAGGAAACTGATGACCATGCAAAATCTCCAATTCCAACAGGAAACTAGAGCATCCATTCAAAGACAAGAGGCCTCCATTCAATCTTTGACCAATCAGATGGGACAGATGGCAACAACAATCAACACTATGCAATCTCATAATTCTAACAAGTTGCCATCCCAAACAGTGATCAATCCAAACCAGAATGTGAATGCTATTATTCTAAGGTCAGGGAAGCAGATTGTCACACCCACACCAGAATCTGACCTCAACAAAGATGATCTAGTTTCAACCAACAAGAAGAGCCAAATGGTCGAGGAGAGTGAGCACACAAGTACCAGAAAATCCCATCCAGCTCAGCCTTCCACAAGCACAACACCTGCTGCTGCCCAACAACCACCCCCCATTCCTCTTCCTTTCCCACCAAGGGGGGTGACTCAAAGCAAGAAAATGGAAGAGATTGACAAAGAGATACTTGACACATTCAGGAAGGTGGAAGTCAACATACCCCTTCTTGATGCAATCAAGCAGATTCCAAGGTATGCAAAGTTCTTGAAGGATCTATGCACACACAAACGGAAGCTCAAGGGCAATGAGAGGATCAACATGGGAAGAAATGTCTCTGCTCTTATAGGTAAACCCGTCCCTCATATTCCTGAAAAGTGTAAGGATCCTGGAACTTTCTCTGTGCCTTGTATCATAGGTAATACTAAATTTGAGAATGCTTTGCTAGATTTAGGAGCATCTATTAATGTTATGCCTATGTCTGTTTTCAAGTCTCTTTCACTTGGACCTCTTCAACCTACGGGTGTGGTTATTCACTTGGCAAATAGATCTACTGCCTACCCCGCAGGTTTGATAGAGGATGTCCTGGTTCGGGTTGAAGAGCTTATCTTTCCTGCTGATTTTTATATTCTTGATATGGAAGAGGACACCTCTCGTAGTGCTGTCCCTATCATATTAGGGAGACCATTTTTGAAAACAGCCCGAACCAAGATAGATGTGCATGCAGGTACACTTTCCATGGAATTTGATGACAGTGTGGTTCGATTCAATATTTTTGATGCTATGAAACATTTTTCTGATGACCACTCTGTTTTTCATGTTGACTTGATTGATGATCTGATTGATGAGCATGTTCTAGACTTTTTTCAAGATTATGATTTGCCATCTTTCACTAGCTCATTTACTTGTTCTGCATGTTCTGATTCCGAAATGTGCACTGCATGCATTGAAATTGACCAGTTTTTAAATTCTGCTACTGCATCTGTTGATTCATATGATATAGATTCAGATCATGCTAACCCCATTTCTGTTTTGCATGAGTCTAATTCACTTGTTCAGGTGCAGGCGGCAGAATCCAATTCTACTGCTCCTTTAGTTCCATCTGTGATGCAGGCACCTTTATTGGACCTGAAGCCCCGTCCTCCTCATCTCAAATATGCTTACTTGGAGGCTGAGCAGAAACTTCCAGTGATCATCTCTACCTCCCTTTCTGTTGATCAAGAGAAGCAGCTGCTGGATGTGATTAGAGCAAACAAAAGGGCAATAGGATGGACTTTGGCAGACATACCTGGTATTAGCCCCTCCATGTGCATGCATCGGATTTTATTGGAGGATGGGGCTAAACCAGTGAGACAACCCCAGAGACGGTTGAACCCCCAGATTCTTGATGTGGTGAAGAAAGAGGTCACCAAGCTGCTGCAAGCTGGCATTATCTACCCCATTTCAGACAGCACTTGGGTAAGCCCGGTTCAAGTAGTTCCCAAGAAGTCTGGGGTGACAGTTGTCAAAAATGAGAAGGATGAGCTGATTCCCACTAGAGTGCAGAACAGTTGGAGAGTCTGCATTGATTATAGGAAGCTCAACCAGGCGACCCGCAAGGATCACTTTCCTCTTCCCTTCATTGATCAGATGTTGGAGCGCCTGACAGGTAAATCTCACTATTGCTTCTTAGATGGTTTCTCTGGTTATTTCCAAATCTGTATTGCACCAGAGGACCAACATAAGACCACATTTACCTGTCCTTTTGGTACATTTGCTTATAGGAAGATGCCTTTTGGCCTATGCAATGCTCCTGGCACTTTTCAAAGATGTATGATGAGTATTTTTAATGACTTACTTGAGCATTGCATAGAGGTCTTCATGGATGATTTTAGTGTATATGGTTCCTCTTTTGATGCATGTCTTGATAGTTTGTCTAAGGTGCTTAATAGGTGCATTGAGACTAACCTTGTCTTGAATTTTGAAAAATGTCATTTTATGGTAGAACAAGGCATAGTCTTAGGGCACATTATTTCGCATAAGGGCATAGAGGTTGAACCTGCTAAGCTGCATGTAATATCACATTTGCCTTACCCCTCTTGCGTGCGAGAGGTGCGTTCTTTTCTTGGCCATGCAGGTTTCTATCGCAGGTTTATTCAGAACTTTAGCTCAATTTGCAGAAAGGAGTTCTTGGTTGGTCAAAAAGTGTTGCTCTACAACTCTAGGCTTGGACTCATGAGTGGAAAGCTCCGCTCTAAATGGATTGGACCGTTTGTAGTCACCCAGGTGTTTCCTTATGGCACTGTGGAGATCAAGAGTGAGTCCACAGACAAGAGCTTCAAAGTCAATGGCCACCGACTCAAGCCTTTCCTAACCTCTCCTACTTTGGATGATGCACTTGTGGAGGAAGCCTCATTGGTCGACCCCATTTTTGACCCAACATGATTTAGGGAGTCTTCTTTTCTCCTTCTTTACTACTTTTATTCCACTTGTCTATATCTGTCTGATTCTGCTATTTGTTTTCCATTGAGGACAATGTGTGATTTAAGTGTGGGGGGGAGAGTAGTTTAGGTTGCATATTTTTGCTTTGATTTTTTAGGTTTTGCTAAGTTTTGGGCATTTTCTTGCATGTTTTTGCTTCATTTTAGTAGAGTCTTGGTATCTTGTGTCTGAATTCATGCATTTCTGTGTGTAAAGTTGCTTTTGATAATTAAGAGGTGGTAACACTGTGATAGAATTGTCCCTTTTGTGAGGATTTGAGCCTTAATTGTGGGTGGATTGCTATATATGCCACCTAATTTTTCTTTCATGTGTGATTGCACTCTGGATTACTTGTACTCTAGAACTTGACTTGACTCTTGTTGATACTTGATATTCCCATGCACATTTTGAAATGATTTAGGCATTTTTTTTTCTTGAATAAGCCACTAGCCATATGAGCCTACCTTGAATGAATTTATCCTTTGATAGCCCCTTTGAGCCTTTATATCCCTTTTCTTTGTTCTTTAGCTCATTACAAGCCTATGACTGAAAAACCATGATTGTCCTAACCTTAGGGAATGTTGGAGCTTTGGAATTGTTTTGGGAATGGGTATTAAGTAAGCGAGGGTGCTTTGTTCTTCATCTCTTGTGAGTTCTGGGTTTTGCCTCTATGGTCGGTGATGTAATTATGGCTTTATCTCATTATGCCATTTTTATTGTTTCTTCTTTTCTTTCGTTCATGAAGTTCTGCAATGTAATGCAATTCAAAAAAAAAAGAAAAAAAAAGAAAAAAAAAAGAAAAAAAAAGAAGAAAAAGAAGAAGAAGAAAAAAAAATGGAATAAAAGGTTGATTGAGGCATGGAGGTTTGGAATTAGAGGTTGTTGTTATGTTTACCATTTCATTCTGGGGTGGATTGTGCTTATATTTTTACTTATTCCCCATTGCTCCTCTATTTCCTTGGGTTTTAGCTACATTTCCCATATTTTTATCCTACCTTGTCCTTGGCCCCATTACAACCCTGAAAAGACCTTTTGATCTTAATGTGCATGTGTGCTGATTGTTGATGTTAGAGGCTTGTCAAGCCTATGGTTGTGTTTGTTTTTCATGATGTGCCTTGAGTGTAAACGCTGATTAACCTTAAACACTTGAGTGTAAACACTATTGAGTGATCCTTGTGAGTTTCTACCATCTTTGTGACTACCCTCTTGATGTCATTGGTTTTCTTTGCATATTTGAAATAATTGGATGATGTTCATGAATGCCTTGATTCTTTGGTCCTTATTTTCTTCGTGTGCTCGATTTTGCCCATTTCTTTGCATTTCCTAGAATTCATTGTGAAGTATGTAATCTCTTAGGTTTGCATTCATTAGTTTTAGTAATCTTGTTACATGATTCACTTTGGTGCATATTGATTTTCTCAGTCCTAATTCTTAGTTTTGCCCAGGAGTGCAAAAGGATAAGTGTGGGGGTATTTGATGAGCATTTTATTTCCCATTTTTCCTTGCATTATTTTACTCCTATTAATGATACTTGATGCCTATTTGACATTGTTTAGCTTGATTTAGTGATTTAGAGTTTATTGGACTACTATTCTGAATATTGTTTAATTTGGGATTATTTAGCCTAATTAATTCTATTTCTATTTTCAGGTCATATTTGGCTCAAGGGTTTTTTTTGGACATTTTGGGAATGAAGATTTAATGTTGGAAGAGAAGATATATGATGAAGTGAAGATTGTAATCTATCTTTAGGATTAGTTGAGATTTAGTTATATCTTTTAAGATTTAGATTTTATCTATAAGATATTTTTTAGATTTAATTTAGAGATAAGCTTTCCTTAGGATTTGGGCCCATGATTTAGGCCCGTTTTGTGATTTAAAAAGCTAAATTCGTGTAATCCCTGGGAGAGACCTTCCATTCACGTTTTTTTTACATTCTCTCTCATAGAGAAGGCTTAGTTTTGCTCTCCAAGCTTGTGGTGGCTGCTAGGGTTTCTCTCTCTTCCCTTTTTTCTACACGTTTTTGACTTATTTCATCATGGAAGGCTAAACTCTTAGGTTAAATCCCTTTGGTAATGTATCACATACTCTTGAGGTTTTGTTCTTAATGCTATTTCGTTTTTATTCACTGTTTTCATGCTTATTGATATGTTATGGTTCGCTTAGTTCCATTCTATAGAGATAATCCATGTGTATGAATGCTTAATTTATGCAAACTCGTAAAAACTCCATGCTTTGGCTTTTAATGCTTAATTAGAGGTTTGGGTTTTGGGGTGAGAATTGAATTTTCGCTTAGTATTTAGTTCTCACGAGTTGGACAGTGAAGAGGAAAGAAATTGATCTTTTGTGACCGATGATAGAGTTGTGAACGCGAGCCAAAGGGGTTTATCCGCTTTTCCTTATCTGTTTCTTCGTTTTGATTTAATTCTGTTTTGATTTCAATTATTCAATATTCAATACAAAAAACCCCCCCCTGTTTTCTATGCATACTATGTGTTCGACCTTTTGCTTGATAAGATATTCCTTGGGAGACGACCTAGGAGTCACTTCCTAGTACTATACTTAAACTGTTTTTATTTGTATCGGGTACGGCCTCGATCAGTGGGACAGCATTTCGATGGATTTTGTGTCGGGTCTACCAAGGACGAGATCAGGGCAGGAAGCCATTTGGGTGGTGGTAGACCGACTTACAAAGTGTGCTCATTTCCTACCGATCAGCATGAAGTACAGCCTAGAGAAGCTGACGCAACTATACATCAAGGACATTGTCCAACTCCACGGTGTGCCGAGCAGCATAGTGTCGGACCGTGATCCTCGTTTCTTATCTCGATTCTGGCAGAGTTTGCAAGAAGCCATGGGTACAAAGTTGAGATTTAGCATAGCTTACCCTCCCCAAACCGATGGACAATCCGAGCGCACCATTCAGACTCTTGAGGACCTGCTGAGGACATGTGTGCTTGAACAGTCTGAAAGTTGGGAAAACACTATTGTCGTTGGTCGAATTCACCTACAACAACAGTTTCCATTCAAGTATCGGAATGGCTCCTTTCGAAGCATTGTATGGTCGGAAATGTCGGACGCCGTTATGCTGGTTCCAGATAGGGGAAAACTTGTTGATTGGTCCTGACATTGTTCATGAGACAACTGAGAAGATCCGAATGATACAAGGAAAGATGAAAGTAGCACAAGACCGACAAAAGAGTTATGCCGATAAGAGAAGGAAACCCTTGAACTTCATCGAGGGGGATCATGTATTCCTACGAGTGTCCCCTGTCACTGGGATTGGCCGAGCTATCAAATCGAAGAAGTTGACCCCTTGTCGGACCATATCAAATATTGGAGAAGGTCGGACCGGTAGCTTACAGAATTGCTCTACCTCCGCACTTGTCTAAGGTCCACGATGTGTTCCATGTCTCTCAACTCAGGAGGTACATTCATGACCCTTCACATGTGATAGCAGTGGATGAGTTGCCACTAAGGGACAACCTAACTTTCAAAGTTCTTCCAATCCGAGTTGAGGACAAACAAGTCAGACGGCTCAGAGGGAAGGAAATCTCTTTGGTCAAGGTCGTCTGGAATCGGAATGATGTGGAGGAAGCTACTTGGGAACTCGAGGAGAAGATGAAGCAGTCATATCCGCAACTGATCAAGGCCGACTAAATTTCGAGGACGAAATTTCTGTAAGTGGGAGAGGAATGTAACATCCTAGAAATTAATAGTAATATAATAAATTGATAAAATAATATATAAATATTTATTTAAGGGTAGGATTAAGCCATAGATATTGAATAAGGGTAGTGAGGTAATAGGAAGCATAGACCGACCAGATAAGTACATCTAGGGCCTCGGACCGACCTCAGCCGAGCTAAAGAACTAAATGGGAATAAAACGCGAAGTCTATTGTCAGCTCGGATTAGCCGACCTCAGCGCACCTCATAGTATCATCCGAGAAGGAAGCTCGGACTACTACTGTTCCTACAAACCGAGCCGACGTATCTGAGCCAATGTATCCTAGCCGACGTACTCTAGCCGACACGTCCTAGATCCTCCGTGCCAGCTCATGTGAGCTGTAGCCCTTTGGGTTTCGTACCATCCATACACTGTCCTTGCCATTCACTTTATGTCATTGTCATTGCTTTATGTCCCTTTCAATGTACTATTCATGGCTTCCTCAAGAAGCCAATGAATCCTAGCCACTCATTCTAGCTTCCCAAAGAAGCCTCTAATGTGGACCACACAAATGTCCCCCCTAATTGAATACAAGAAAATCCAACACACAACACTCAACACTTTGCACTTCCACTCTCTTCCTCCTTCATCTCTCTCCCTCATTCTATTCTCTGAAATTCCAACGACAACAACTCCACCTACCTTCCCTCTTCTCTTTCAAGATCCACCAACCGGAGACCCTCCTTCTCTCCGTCCCCATGCTGTTCCGGCGTCCCTGTTCCGACGTTCCCTGGATCCTCTCCGTTCTCTTCCGTTTCGGGCGTCCCTGGAGCAGCCGGTTTTGAGTGAGCAGCTGGGAGGAACTCGTGGCAGCTTAGAGAAAAGGACCCAAGGGTGTGAAGCTCACAAGGTCAAGGTCAAGGAAAGCCATTCTCAAAATCTCAACTCTTATCTCTCACGGTTTGAGGTAAGGAGTGAGTGTTACCTCTGCTTGAGTTTGGGTTTCTAGGGTGTTCATAAAGGGTGCTAAGAGTGGGTATTAGATTAGGGAATGGACATAGGTTAATGTTAGAAGAGAAATGGTAAAAAGGGTAAAAGGGGAATTAATGAATGAACTAGAAACATGGATTTTAGGTGAAGATGGAATATCACTTTTGATTACATGCTATATTTCATATGCTGCATTTTATATGATGGATTAACTAAATGTTTTGTTCATGTGGTTGTTGAGGTATAAGTGTTTATGATGCTTTGATATTTGGTATTTGTATTTGTGGCCGAGCCGAGAGAGGGTGAGAATGGAGAATGAGAAGAATGGTAACCAGGGTGGATCAAAAAGACAAACTAATAAGTTATATAATGAGATAGGTAGATGAGATAGATAATAGGGATAAGGGAAATCTGAAATGGGTAAAGGGTTGAGCCGAGATAGGCCGAGCTAAGTAAATAATGAGATTAATGCAAAGAGGAATAAATGAAAGAGGTGAACTGAGGTGGGCCAAACTAAAAGTAATGGTTAATAAGATAAGGGGAATTAAAGAGAAATGGTTGTGTGGTCGGGTCATAGCAGACGCGTACTGGGTGCGTGCATTGATCGCGTAAGCCGAGCATTGTGGTGCTCGCAGCTGTAAGTCGAGCATTGTGGTGCTCACAGTTATGACTCACAAGGTTCCGAGAACGGAATCGGTGGGATGTGTTCCTGGTCATAGCAGACACGTACTAGGTGCGTGCGTTGATCGCGTAAGCCGAGCATTGTGGTGCTCGCAGCTGTAAGCCGAGTATTGTGGTACTCACAGTTATGGACACTCCAATATCCGACTTAAAGGGTGTAAGACATGCACTGGGTGTATGCATTTGAGAAGAGTAAAAGATTGTAAATTATGTGAAAGTGAAATATTGAGTAGTGAACCCGAGATAGAGACGGTAATCCGAGACACGAGAGGATAAACCGAGGTATAGCTAGCAATGAGTTAACTGGTTGATGATGTGAGCCGAGCTAGACGAGGATGTGGGTATGCGAACCGAGCTAAATGTTGATATATGCATGAGATATATGGGCTTGACTACTTGTTATTTATATGCTATTTGACTACTTGTGTTTGGCTTGGTAGTTCGGTATGTCATTTTAGAAACTGCTTATTTAAGTTCTGTGTAATGCTCACCTCCTTACCATTTTTCAGGTACTGAGCCCGAGCAGACGCAGTCCCCGACCGAGCAGGATCACTCTCCCTCACAGGGAGAGTAAGTTATTTAGAGACCGGTAGGTGGATAGGTCTCGGCCATTTGGGCCCAGCTAAAATATTTGTTTTGTATTGGATCTCGGCTAGTTGGGCCGAGCTAAAACACGCTTTTGTATATTTTGATCTCGGCCCAATGGCCAAGCTAAACATCATATTTATAATTCGAACTAATGAGCTCGGAGTAGCTATGTTTCTCAACTCTTATTTAACGAGTAATGAAGTCTTCCGCTTTTAACTCTGATGATTTGATATTAATGAAAAAGAAATATTATTTTGGCAATCATCACATTTTCTTTAAAAGAAATTTTAAATCCTAATTTTCGGGTTTAAGGGTAATTATTATATAGGGTGTTACACTCTTTAAAAAAGAATGCAAGTGTTGGAGACTTGTTGCATTTTAGACAACCTAAACTCGACTGTTTTTGAAAATACAAGTATTGTTTTCACTTGTTGTATTCGAGATTGATTATAGCTAAAACTGTCATGCTAAGAGCTGTCATGCAAAGAGTGTTTGATCATATCGATAATAAGACGAAGCTCGGCCGACTCAGTAAGTGCAGTAATCTTATAAGTTTTCCTCAAAAAAGAGGTACTGTGTATAAGTGCATACGGTAGGGAACTCGAATCTACCCGCCTTAGCCGAGGTGGGTGTCCTCGTCCCCGATGTAAAAGAGAATGCTGAGTGAAGCTATGTGGAAACATTTCACAACAGTCTGTTCTTTATCGGGTGTCCCTTGTACACTGTGCATATGAGCCGATCTCCTTTACAAGACGTTGGCTGTGCATAGCGCCATGCAACATTTAGGTGGCTAGTGCTAAATGAGAAGCTAGTACGTACGTATATAAAACTGTAGCACTTGAGTAATGGGCAAGTTTGTACTTTTTTATTAATTATAAACATGAGTACATTGCCTATGAATTAAAAAGGTGGGTATATCCCAAAGTGGAAAATAAGAGCATGACTAGGGGAAGTAAGTGTAAAATGTTAACAGAAATGAAGATAGAACTTAAACTTTTAGCTGGGGCGGCTGATAACATCTGAGGTAAACCTAGCTGAAGTAGGTTCTCAGTTTTGCAACGTTCCAAGAATTTTTGAGTTCGGCTCCTTCAAGAGTCTCCAATCTGTATGCCCCAGAGTGTGTTTTTGAAATGACTCTATAGGGGCCTTCCCAATTTTGAGCAAATTTCCCATCTCTTCGGTTTTTAAGACCGATGTCAGCTCTCCTGAGAACGAGATCTCCGACCTCAAAAGACCTGGGCTGTACCATTTTGTTATACTACTTGGCCTGCCTTTCTTTTGCTTTCTTTTCCCGAGCAGAGGCGGCGTCCCGGATCTCTTCGGCCAGTATCAAGTTTTCTTTGATCAAATTTCCGTTTTCTTCCTCGGGTCTGTCCCTCATTCGGAAGGTATGAATCCTTCATTCGATGGGGATGACCGCATCACAACCATAGGTGAGTCTGAAGGGGGTCTCTCCGGTTGAGGACTGAACCGTGGTCCTGATTGACCAGAGGACCTCGGGTAGAAGATCGGCCCATGCTCCTTTGGCCTGCGTAATTCTCTTCTTGAGGCCGTCAACGATAGCTCGGTTGGCGGCCTCAGCTTGGCCATTAGTCTGGAGGTGCTCTACCGAAGAAAACCGATGAGAGATCCCGAGATTCTCAACTAATATCTGGAAGTTGTTGGCAGTGAACTGACTACCACTATCGGTGATTAATGTGAGTGGAAGGCCAAAACGGGAGATGACTTGTTTCATAAAAAATTTCTGGATCCTTGCCGAAGTGATGGTTGCTAGGGGCTCAGCTTCGATCCATTTGGTGAAGTAGTCTATTTCTACCACGATGAATTTTAGCTGGCCTGGGGCCGTTGGGAACTGTCCCACAATGTCCATTCCCCACATGCTAAAAGGCCAGGGGGAAGCTAGAGAGTGGAGCTCCTCGGAGGGTTTCTGATAAACATCGCTGAAGAATTGGCATTGAGGACATCGTCGAACATGGTCAATGGAATCCATAACTAAGGTCGGCCAGAAATATCCAGCCCTTAGTATCTTCCTTGCCAAGGATTTTCCTCCGACGTGGTGGCTCCCCATTCCTCCATGGACCTCGTTCAAGGTCTCTTGAGCTTCCTCGGAGGTAAGACATCAGAGGAGTGGGGAAGACATTCCTCTTCTATAAAGGACTCCATCCATAATGACATACTCAGCCGCCTTTCTCTTAAGTTTCTTTGCTTCCTTTTGATCGGCAGGGAGTATTCCATGTTCGAGGTATGCCCTTATCGGATGCATCCAGTTCGGCAGTACTGAAATGGCCATTACTACGCTTGGGGTCGAGATTTGTTCTTGAATGAGGCTTTTATTGTTCCCTCCGCCTTTCGTGCTTGCCAACTTGGAAAGCACATCGGCTCGGGAGTTTGAACTGCGGGGGATATGGGTGATGGAAAATTTGGCAAAATCAAGAGCCAGGGATTTAACTTTATCAAGGTATTTCTGCAGGATGGGCTCTTTGGCTTGGTAGTCTCCAACGACTTGGGAAACCACCAACTGGGAATCGCTCATAATTTGGACTTCAGTTGCACCGAGCTCCTTAGCCATGCGGAGGCCGGCAATGACTGCTTCGTACTCGGCCTGATTGTTCGAGGTTAAAAACTCGAATTTCAGGGAGTATTCGATGCTGAGTCCTTCCGCATTTTCCAAAATAACACCAGCTCTTGCACCCTTTTGATTGCTCGAACCATCAACGTATATCACCCATGTATCCGAGCTAGAGCTTTGGTGGGGCTCTGTGAACTCGGATACAAAGTCGGCCAATGCTTGTGATTTGATTGCCTTCCTCGGTTCGTAGGAGATGTCGAACTCGGACAGTTCGATTGCCCATGCCATCATTCTCCCAGCGAGGTCGGGCTTCTGAAGAACTTGTTTAATAGGCTGGGCGGTCCTTACGACAATAGGGTGACTTTGAAAGTATTGTCGCAGCCGCCGTGCAACAAGTATTAAACAAAATGCAAATTTCTCAATTTTGGAATACCGGAGCTCGGAACCTTGCAGAGCTCGGCTTATGAAATAAACAGGGAACTCGGTTTAGCCCTCCTCTTGGACCAACACCGAGCTGAGTGCAGAATCGCCAACAGAAAGGTAAATAAAAAGACTCTCTCCCTGGAGAGGGCTAGAGAGGACTGGAGGGGAAGAGAGATATTCCTTAAGTGCCAAGAAGGAAGTTTCACAATCTTGATCCCAATGAAAATTTGTACCTTTTTTCAGCAGTTTATACCAGGGTAAGGCCTTTTTTACGGCCTGAGGGAGGAACCTCGACAATGCCGCCATCCTGCCTGTCAACTGCTGCACTCCTCTGAGATCGGCGGGGCTCTTCATCTCTAATATAGCTCGGCACTTGTCGGGATTTGCTTCAATTCCTCTTTCTGAAAGCATGAATCCGAGGAAGGCCCCTGCTGGGACTCCAAAGGTGCACTTTTCCGGATTCAGGCTCATCTTATGAGCTCTCACCCTTTCCAGAACCATGGTGAGATCTCGGACATGATCCTCCTTTTTCTTGCTTTTTGTGATCATGTCGTCAATATAGACCTCCATGGTGGTACCAACGATTCCATCGAAAACTTTGTTCATCATTCTTTGGTAGGTTGCCCCAGCATTCTTCAAGCCGAAGGGCATGACCGTATAGCAGTAGGTTGCCTTTCCGGTTGTAAACGTGGTCTTATCCTGATCCGGCGGACACATAGGGATCTGGTTGTATCCCGATTAAGCGTCAGTGAATGATAATAACTGGTATCCTGCCGAATTATCGACGAGCTGGTCAATAATCGGAAGTGGATACTGGTCCTTTGGGTAGGCCTTGTTGAGGTCGGTGTAATCTACACACATCCTCCAACTGCCGTTTGCCTTTTTAACCAGCACAGTATTTGCCACCCATTCGGCATATGGTACTTCTCTAATGAACCCTGCTTCCAGCAGCTCGGAAACCTTTTCCTGAATAACTTTTGCTTTCTCTGTTCCCACTCGTCTCATCTTTTGCGCTACCGGCCTTGCCTTTGGATCCACACTGAGCTTGTGACAGATAAAGTTTGGGTCAATTCCTGGCATATCGGCCGAGGTCCACGCAAACAAGTCTGAATTAGCTCGTAACAGATTGATCATTTCGTCTCGGATCTCCTGAGGGAGGTCAGCACCAACTTTGACAGTTTTGCTGGAGTCAGAAGGATCAATGGGAATTACCAACCATTCTCCTTGAGGAGACGGTCTGAGATCATCCTGTTCGGCTCGGACATCCAATTCGGCCAAAAGGACCTTCCCTTTGGCTAATGTTGGACTAGAGAGTTCTTCTTGCTTTTTCCTAGTTTCCCGTAGACTCGCATTATAGCAGAGTCGGGCTTTGAGCTGGTCGGCTTTGACGGTGACAAGGTTGTCATCACAACCGACGAATTTCATTGCTAAGTGAACTGTTGAGACCACTGCCCCGAAGGCTTGCAGGCAGGTTCGTCCCATTATCACATTGTATGGGGATTCATAATCAACCACTAAAAACTTGATAATCTCCGTTCGGGCCGAAGGCAGTTTGCCCAAGGTCACCGGGAGGAGGATAGCTCCAAGGGGGCGTATTGTCTCGCCCGTGAAGCTGATAAGATGCCCTTCAAAATGTACGAGGTCGGCGGACCTTAGTTTCAGTGCTTGAAATGTGTGGAGAAAAAGAATGTCAGCCGAGCTTCCTTGGTCGACGAGAACTCGGGCGATTTCGAAGTTGCCGATCATCGCCGCAATCACCATTGGGTCATTGTGATCCGGGATGATATCTCCTAGATCCTGATCATAAAAACTGATTGGGATATTCCGAGATGGTTTTTTACCAATAGGCTTGTGGCGAACAACTAATACTTGCTGAACGTACTTTTTCCTTTCCGACTTCTTCTCGCCGCCACCGGCGAAACCTCCAGAGATAGTTTCCACCCGGATATTTTCCGGTGTCTTAAACAGATCTTGTACAACAAAATTTCTTGGTTGTTGTTGGGACCCATTGGGGGCTGAGGCTTGAACGGTGGCTCGTTCGGCGGGATGCCGCACGGGCAATCTCTGATGCGACGACAGTGACGGTGGGTGAGGAGGGGGGTGGTGGAGACCTTGCTGCCCTGTTAGCCTCAAGGTGTGATCGCAGGTCCTCCGTTGACGGGATTCTCCCTGGGCACTCCCTCACCCTCTTCTGATCTGGTTGTGCTTCAGACATGGTAGAATTTCTGGGAATGAAGTTTATCTTTCCCCAAAGACGGCGCCAATGTGATGTCCTAGACGGTGAGGTCCTCCAAGGGTATATGAGAAGACCTTCAAAGGAGCCTCTGTCTAGGGTTAATATGTGATGTTTGGCCTGTAATGAGCTATGAGTGGATGAGCTGTCCTTGTGGATAAGGTGATGAGCTGTCCTTGTGGATAAGAAGGGAAGACGTCATCATGTCCTTGGTGTCGGACTTGGGAAGGTGTCGGACTTGGACGTCGGACCTGAGTTGGAGCACGAGGTCGGCCTGTATCTGGCGTCTGTTCGACCGTTGAGCTTTGAGCTCGGCCAAGCGTTCAGAAGGCTTCCTGAAGGGTCCTTAGGTCTTTGGCGAGGGTTATGGGGAGTTCGGCCTAGCCGAGTCCACCACACCTTTCTTGATTCATTTTCTCATTGGGTATGGTTGTAACATGTGGTATGACTAAAAGAGTTAACTATTGCGATAATTATTCCTATTCTTAATAAAAAATATTTACAAATTTAACTTTGAAAGTCAAAAACTTATTGTCTAGTATATTTCCAAACCCTTGATAATACATTGAGGGAGCCTTTGTTTCATGGTATAGAATTACATTTTCGTGAACAGCATTCTTGAGAATGCTATATATTACCAAAAATAACATTCCTTATTTTAATGCAGTATATGTTTGGTTTTCATCATGGGAATAGTTTTTAACATTTATGGAATAACGTGA
Source organism: Crotalaria pallida (assembly GCA_037953625.1). Classification (NCBI taxonomy): domain Eukaryota; kingdom Viridiplantae; phylum Streptophyta; class Magnoliopsida; order Fabales; family Fabaceae; genus Crotalaria; species Crotalaria pallida. The sequence continues at coordinate 37,089,386 of CM075653.1, forward strand.
AAGTTTGTTTTCTTATGACGCATATTGTTGGGTATAATTGGTAAAATTATCAAAATACCATAAAATATATAAGTGTTACTTAATTATAATATTTTCAAGGTTTATTTATGGTTTTGGTCCCTAAAAGTTTAACGTATTTTGGTTTTAGTCCCTATAAGTTATTTTGATCGGGACTAATCCTTAATTTTTCAAACATTTTAGTTTTGGTCCCCTCCGTTACAAAAAATCAGTTATTTGCTGACATGGTTAACGAAAATCCACATCATCTGGTTCACAGTTATACTAAGGAATTATAGAAACAAGTTGTTTTATGCACTAGATAGAGTTTAAATTCCATTATTTTCATTAGAGAGTCACCAAGAGGCTCTAAGGGCTTAGATTGAATAGGAACTTTGGTTTGGAGACCAATTCATGCTCTATGGTTATTTTGAGCAAGTTATATATGATGTATGCAAGCTGTAATGAGCATTATTTCATAAGTTTGTTGAGTATTTTGTAAATTAAAGTTGTGAAATTGTATGTTTTATGCATAATCTTGTGATTCTCTGTCAAATCTGTAATTTGATCTGTGCTAAGTGTTGTAACATGTTTAATATATAAAATCTTTTCAAACCTGTTAATTGATTAGTTATAAATATACTCCTCATAATAAAATCTGATTAGTTTTAAATTTTTTCATATATGTTAATTGATTAGTTTTAAAATCTATAAGTCAAATTAGACTTCTTCCACATCATAAATAAATCCTTTCCCTTAAATAGAGTTAAGGGAATAGAGATACTGCACAAAGATTTATCCTGGTTCACTCTCATCCGCTTGAGAGCTACATCCAATAAGACTATTGCAGATTCTTTTCAAAAAAACAATGCACATAACAATTAAACATGTTACAGCACTTCACAAATTCTTGAGATTACTCTCTTAACCATTCTAAGCCTTGAGATTACTCTCTTAAGTCTTGTGATTCTCCATGTCATACTATAAAATCTTTTCAAACATGTTAATTGATTAGTTATAAATATACTCCTCATAATAAAATCTGATTAGTTTTAAATTTTACTGGGCACTATTCATTATTTATAAGCAAGGTCATGTTACCTTATAATACCTGCTAAGAATATATGGGTATGTTTGCGATTGAATCTCAGGGTAATTAATCGAAACTAAAAGTAAAGGATAAAAATAAACAAAAGAAAATCTAATTGAATATTGAGATTTGAAATAGGTGTTTTAGAGAACCCTAACTAGGAGCCAAAGAGTAACTAAACCTAAAGAAACTTAGTTCCTTAATTCACTCCTACATGTCCCCTTAGAAATGATAATCTCCACCCATGCAAGTTTTTGAAGAGCCAAAATTACCCCTCCCATTTGCATCCTTGGTCGAAGTTCCTTGAGGACAAAAGAGGAAAATCTCATGTCTTTGCCTTGGTCTATAAATAGCCGAATGGGTGGAAGTGTGGCTAGCTCATTTCTTCATTTTCATTCTTCATCTCATTTCATCCCCTTCTTTTACATTTCTACACACCTTAGTCCAAGAACAACATTAAGTTCTTGAGACCCATATAGAGAGTGAGGGCCTTGTTAGGGCACTTGTTAGCAAGACCCTACAACTATACAAGCCAATTAAGTTACCGCAGAATTATCATAATTCCGCCGTAACTTAATATATGTTTTACCCATAAAGGTTAATTTCTCAAAAATGTGAGTGAAATTTCTCAAAAAATGGAACATTGAAATTTTATCAATCAACGTGTCAAATACGATGAAAAATACAGATTTCAGCGCGAAAATGCAAATCATAGTGAATGGAAGAATAAACTCATGACAAAATAGTATATTTTGTTGAAAATTTAACATCATCATGATGAAAGGATGAAATTTACAAATGTAAGAAACATTAAGAACTAAATTGATTCTTTTTAAAGATAAAGGACCAAATTGAACCTAAAAATAAGATAAAAGACAAAAAAAATTATTTATTAAATATAACCTCAGTATATTAATATAAAACATATATCAACTCTTGCAAAAACAATTGGTGGGTTGGGTACATTGAAATTTAAACTATTTCCAAATAGTTTTATGGGAGTACATCAAATGAAACAAACAAAATTCACAGCATCAACAACATCAAATGAAACAAACTAAATTCACAGCATCAATAACAATTAACAAGCACAAAGTATTCTCCTAAACACTCATTCATTAAGCATCAATTTATGATATAGCTCTCAAGCGGATGAGAGTGAACCAGGATAAATATCTGTGCAGTATCTCTATTCCCTTAACTCTATTTAAGGGAAAGGATTTATTTATGATATGGAAGAAGTCTAATTTGGCTTGATCAGGTTAGTCTTTCTAACATTTGGTCCATAAAAGGAAGGGGAAATTGGTCCTTGCGGGTGGCACTATTAAGTTTTCTATAATCAATGCAAACGCGCCACCCAGAGACAGTGCGGATTGGAATTAATTCATTATTTTCATTATTTACAACTGTCAACCCGCCCTTCTTAGGAACCACTTGCACTGGGCTGACCCAAGTGCTGTCTGAGATCGGATATATGATCCCAGCATCCAACAATTTGACCACCTCTTTTCGAACCACCTCTTGCAGAGTAGGATTTAACCTCCGCTGTGGTTGAATCACAGGCTTAAAATTCTCCTCCAAGAGAATCTTATGCATGCAGAAAGAGGGGCTTATTCCTTTTAAATCTGAAACATTCCATCCAATTGTGGTCTTATAATGCCTTAACACTCTTAATAATTTTTCATATACACATGCCCGGCTAGTCTTTCTAACATTTGGTCCATAAAAGGAAGGGGAAAGTGGTCCTTGCGGGTGGCACTATTAAGTTTTCTATAATCAATGCAAACGCGCCACCCAGAGACAGTGCGGGTTGGAATTAATTCATTATTTTCATTTTTCACAACTGTCAACCCGCCCTTCTTAGGAACCACTTGCACTATTATTCTTCTTACTCAAAATAATTTTTATCTTTGATTTGTACTATTATATTTGATTTCATGACTTGATCCACAAGGTCTAGGTGCATGCATGAGGTTTTTGAATGAAAAGATTTTCTTTTCCTCATGGACCTCACGATTTTACAAAGAAACTAAAGAAATAAGTTTTTGGAAAAGGATTCTAACTTGGTTCATGTTTTGTTTTTCATGAAAAAGATACATGCATTCTTCGATTTCCAGTTATCCTTTATGTTCTCTTCGATTTCCATTAACATAATTGAGGATCAACCACACATTTATGTTCTCTTTCTTATCGAAATATCCTGCAGTTTTATAATGATATTAAATCCAAAAATTTCATAATTTCAATTGTTTCATAAACTTTGCCGTTAATGCTGACGTGGCAAACATAATTTAAAAAAAAATAATAAAAAAATTAATTAAATTTATAAAAAAAGTTAAAAAATTAAAAAAAAATTATTTAAGTTTTTGGTCCCCGAAAGTTGACCGTGTTTTGGTTTTAGTCCCCATCTTTTTATTTGAACGGTCCTAGTCCTTAAAAGTTAAAAAAAAATTGGTTTTGGTCCTTGTCGTTAAATTTTGGCGTTAATACTGACGTGGCAAACAGAATTTAAAAAAATAATAAAATAAATAATTAAACTTATAAAAAAAATTAAAAAATTAACACCCCCCCAAAAAAATGCGTACCCAACCCAACCCACCCTCCCTTCTTCCTCTCTCTCTCTCCCCCATGAAACCCGTACCCAACCCAACCCCAACCCACCCACTCTCCTCTTTTCCTCTCCCTCTCTCCCCCATGAATAAAGTTACGATAGACAATTATTAAGATAAAACAATAAATAGCAAACAAAACATATAAACAAACATAATCATTAACATCATCATCATATAACATCATCTCATTATCACTTCTCAAATCTCATTCAATACTTAATACCATTACTGTACTTTTATCTTTCACGTTATATTGTGCAAAGATTGTGCAAAGTTAGTGGAATAAGTGTTTTCCTAGACTATATAATTCGGCCATGAGTAAAATCTAGGTCTTGGTGCTTTCTTAATGTGATCTAAGCCTTTGCATGTTAGCTTTATGCCATTATGAGTTTATTTGAGTTGTTTTGGTTTGATTTGATGTTGATGAAGCTTTGATTTTCACTTTGACCTTTGAAAAATGTCTTGATCCTTGCTTCAACCTTTGAAAAATTTTGCTATAAAGCCATACATGTTGTTTTGAATCACAAACACTTAATTTTATTCAACATTTATCACGGTTTTGACTTCTTCTTACTCAAAGTGATTTTTATTTTTGATTTGTGCTACCATACTTGATTTCATGAGTTGATCTACAAGATCTAGGTTCATGCATGTGGTTTTAATTAAAGAGATTTTTGTTTTCCTAAGAAACCTCACGGTTTCACAAAGAAATCAAGGAAACATGTCTTTGGAAAGCAATCTTTGCCTTGATCCATGTTTTATGTGCATGCATGATAAAGATTTGAAAATTTAACCTTGATCTATGATGATGTGCATAAGGTCTAGGCCTAGATTAAGAAAACCATGATTTGTTTTCATGAAAAAGATTCATACATGTTAACTTCCTTTTAATTCAAGAACCTTGTGTCTTTGCATGAAGAAAAATGAACCCAAAAACCTTGCTATGATCAGATGACATTCGGCCATGCATGTTAGCTAGGCTAGGGTTCTTTTTCAATGAAGTGACACAAAGGGAATAAGTATGTTTTGTGAAGTTATGTTAAAATAAATCGTTTGAAATCGTGTGGTAAATGTTTAATTTCTATTCGGTTTTTGATTTAAAAATAAAGGAAATAAATGAACTAAATGATTTTGTTTCATGAGAAGGAAAATGGAATTTAAGTATTTGAGATTAACTCAAGTTGATTTATGTGTTTAGTTTATAATTCTTAACTTGTTTTTCTTAACTTCATTCGAATATATAGTGTAAATGAGTTTAGGAAATTTAGTTGCATTAAAATAAACTCATATGGTGATGTTTGAAAAGAATTGAGTTGTTGTGCTTGGTTTATATATATGAATGTCTAAGTGTTTTGTTTAATTTGTAATTAAATTAAAGGATGGACTAAGTGTTTGTATGACTTAACCAAGTAAGTGCTGTTGTGATTGCGTGCTAATTACTTGGGTGTGTAATTCCTTTTTCCTCCGCAAATCTTCTGGAAAATATTTATTGAGAAATTTCTCCATAAATACTCCCCAGTTGATTGCCCTTCTTTCAAAATTCAGCAACTGGACCGTGTGATCCCACCAGTTTTCAGCTTCCCCATGAAGCATGTAGACTGCATAGGTCACCTTCTGTTCGTCAGAACACTCCAAAGTGCGGAAGATCTTATTGATCTCGTACAACCACTTGTTTGCCTCATCAGGTCTATATCCTCCCTCAAATCGTGGTGGATTGCACTTCCTGAATTCCGACAGAGTCTTAGCATCATGATTTGTCATGTTGCCAGCAGATGGATTACCAGCTCTCCCTTGAGACGATTGATGCCTCTGCTGCTGCTGCATGCCCTGCAGCACGGTTGTGATTCGTTCTAAAACGTTTCTATTCCGGGTTGCCATAGAAAGACCTGCACTATGGGCTTTGGGTTACTAAAAAGGTCTTTGGAACATAAATGCTACTACTAACTTACTCAAACATATTCAATCAACATTGAATACCACACTTAGCTGCATCTTCAGGCCATGAGGAACAGGACCAATGCTCTGATACCACCAAAGGTTGTGACACTCTCTTTTTAACTTGAAAATAATTAATATTTCCAAATAGTTTACTACTTGCTATCAAAATTTAGGACTATAAAATTTTTCCTTTTTAATATCATTACTTGCTCAATCAAAAACCTCTTTTCAACATAAATCGTTACCTGAATTCGGCATAGTAATCTCTTAGGTTTTAGAAACACTCTCGAAAATGCACTTTCTTGATTATAGAATATAAACTTATTGCCGAATCCATTTGTAATTAAAATCAGAGTTCGCGGAATAAAAGTAGTACTTATGGGGCACTGCTGAGGAAAATAAAACATATATATATATATATATATATATATATGATAAAAGTCATACGACATAACCCCATCAGTACAGCAGTAGCAAGTAACATCAGTCGATATAGCAAGAGTTTATAAAATAGATACAACCCAGCTGAATAAAATAAAAACCTCACTCTAAGACCTCTCAAAATATATACAATATATCACATGATCTCAAAATAGAAGTCTCAGAGCAGGTCTTCAGTGTCCTCAGCAGCTCCTCAGATCCTCCACAGCTCTATCCCTAGGATCTAGGATCCAAAACCCCTATGCTATGCAGGTTCCTATGAACCAGCGGGTCCACCTCTAGCAGAAACAGACGGCTCGACATGCACCTCCTCCTCGCTCTCATCCTCCTCAGGGTCCTCCTCGACCTCGCCTGACTGAGTAGAGACCCCACCACTGGGTCTAGGATCCGCCGAAGTAGTCCTATCATACTTAGTCGGACCAGGAGAAGGAGTCTCCTCAGTGACAACTCTATGGGATGAAGGATGGGAACGAGTGGCAGCTCTAAATCTAAAACTATGAAAACGACGCATAGGTCGAGCCGGGGGTGGTCCTCTATAAGTGTAAAAAGGTGGAACATGCATAGTATAGACTAATGGGATCCTAAATCGACGAGGTCGCACACGCACCAAAGGCTTAGGGTGGTAGAGAGTGATCTCCACCTCCCCCTCAAAGGTGGCACGGTGCTCCTCATACGTCCATATACCGCTAGGGATAGGGCGTATCTCGATGCAGGCTAGGTATCTGGCCATCACCTAAACAGGGCACAGGGAGTAAGTATACACATATACATAATGGATAAAGACTAAAGTTACAATCACAAATATATCAAAGACAGATCAAAATGCAAATACATATGAGCACACCAATTTTTCAACATTATAACTCTTATAATGCAAGTGGCATGATGTATGATTTTCTATCCACAACTGAGGCCTCTAAATGTCCATCTTGGACGTCCATCCACTACACCATTGTGTTCCCAGAACACCGACATTAGTTCCCAGAACATAATGCCGAACCATACTTGGATAAAAAGCATCACTCCCGGAGTATGCACCACGTTCCCAGAACGCCACGTTCCCAGAACGCACAAAAACCAGGTCCCGGACACTGGCCACATATCTATAATGTGTCATCAAGTAGGTTATACTTTGGTACTCCCGGAGTACCCTCCTCATATTCCCAGAATATGATAAACGTTCCTACCAACCAGACTTCCAGTCTATATGTATGGACAACATCGGGGTTGGTTTTATCTTTATATTAATTAATGTGATTTAGAAATATTCCAATTTCTACTTTTGAATGATTTAATCGAGGTATAATATTTGGCATAAAAATTCCCCTTTGAATTCTCTCAAAATATGCCTTTATAAAACCCAGATTGAGTAGTATAACTTCAATGGTAATTAAAACTTAACTTTTTATTTTTCAGATTCAGATACAAACCGGTTACAGTTTCAGGCTAACCGGTTAGAATTACAGACCTGAACTGTTTACCATTGCAATTCAGAAAACCCTTTTTCTTGAATTCTCTACCCAATCCAAAACACTTTCAGCTTTATTCTTATACCTCAAAAACCATTGTTTTATCATTCAAAAGTCCAAATCACATATCCTTTTCCAACAACCATAATTTCACTTGAAATTATTCCATCAATTTAAGGCACAAAGGGAGATCTTTCCCATCTGAATTTGTTGACATTATCACAACTTATATTCAGACTCTGTGTATGGAAATTAAGGCTTAGATTTGAGTAAAAACCATTGAAAGTTTCAGGACTGATTTGCAAACTGATTTTTCTTTGAAAATTTACAGTGTCTAACCGGTTACGAAAATCGTATAACCGGTTAGATTATGCAGTCTGACCATTAAAACAAGAGTTTTAACAACTCATTTTCTTTCTTTCTCAAATCTAACCAATTTCCAGCATACACCACGTTCTTATGCCTTAAATTAAACATGTTTACACCCAGAAACACATTCATATTGCATGCATCAAGTTTATTGAATTAAATTACATGAAAATTCACATAAACTCAATTTAGCACCACAAAACTGAAATCAAACACTTAAACACAGAATTCAGTCATCATTTAGCTTGCATGCATCAATTAAAATTTGCTCAAAACCACAGTGAGCAAGAAATTGGCCTCCAAGCCTTTGTGCTTAAAAACACATAATGCCCTTTTGAGTTTCATGAACTCAAATCCTAAATCCTTTGACATTTAGTCTAAATATAGTATAGTGAAACTTCTCCCATACCTCTAAGTTGATTTGGATGAAAGTTTGACACTGATTTGCAGGAAACTCCACAGATCCTCTCAGAACCAAAGTTCTGTTTCCAGTTTCGTTTTCCAGCAACAGGGTCCAGAAATCATCAAAATTAACATGGAATTTGGCCAAAGAAATTGGGGAAAACGATTAGAACTTGATCTTGGTAACATGCACTAGAAAATAAAAGTGATTTGAAACTTAAACATGATCTGTGCTTACCAAAATCGAAGCTCGAACTCAGCTTCCAGAACCAAGAGAAAATAGAGTTCAGTTCTCCAGCTCCAATTTCTAAGGTTGATTTCTCCACACAAAAGAACCCTTAACTCACAAGGTATATATCTATGAAAAGCTCTTGATGTAAGCTTTTCAAAAGTGTATCTCTCACTCTCCAACTCTCAAGAACGAAGGAGAAATCGTCCTCACGAAATCAAAACCCTAACTCACCCTTCTTCAGCAAGAATCAGTTGATCAACCCCCAATCCATCAACAATCCACCTATTTATAGCCAAATCCAGATTACATGCACCTTGATGCGTGTATTGCCACTCAATTCATGTAGCAATCGTGGCGATTAACGAGTAATCCAAGTGATTACTCATCAAAATCCACTAAACCAGTTTCTGTGTTCATCGTCTAACCGGTTACAGGGCATTACTAACCGGTTAGATCAGTTCAAAATTTAAAAATTATTATTTTTAAATTTTTCCCTCCAAGAACCTTTCTAATATTGCTTTTTAGTCCTCACCCAGGGACCAGAATGCAATTTCCTTATATTTTGCATTTATTTGCCATATAAAAATATTTCCACTTATTTTTATATTTAAGGTTAATTAAATACAAAACATAAACTTAGAAAAATTCTATAAATTAATAATAAAACTTTTTATTATTAATTTCCTATTATTCGGGAGACGAAAATTAGGGGTGTTACACTACTTCCCCACTTAAAAGGAATTTCGCCCCCGAAATTCTAGATTACATAAATAACTCCGGATACTCTTGACGCATCTTCTCCTCTAATTCCCATGTAGCTTCAGATACGTCAGCATTCTCCCAAATCACCTTGACCAAAGGTATTTCCTTTCCTCTGAGCCGCTTGACTTCACGATCTTCTATCTGAACCGGTCTGGTCTCAAAGGTCAGGTTTTCTCTCAAAGTTAGATCATCAGGTTGGAGTTTCAGAACAACAGATGGATCATGAACATACTTTTTCAATTGCGAAACGTGAAAGACATTATGCAAATTGGATAAAGAGGGTGGTAAAGCCAGTTGATAAGCAACAGGACCAACTCTCTTAAGAATCTGATATGGACCTATACACTTAGGCGAAAGCTTTCGGGTTCTCAAAGCTCGACTAATTCCTTTCATCGGAACTATCCAAAGAAACACATGATCGCCCTCAGAAAATTCTAATGGTTTCCTCCTCCTATCTGCATAGCTCTTCTGCCAACTCTGAGCCGCTTTCATCTTAGCCTGAACCATCTTGATCTTCTCAGTTGTCTGCTGAATCATTTCTGGTCCAACCATCAAGTTCTCCCCCACTTGGAACCAACATAGCGGGGTTTGACACTTCCTTCCATACAACGCCTCGAACGGTGCCATTCCAATACTCGCATGGTAGCTATTGTTGTATGTGAACTCTGCAAGAGGTAACACTTGATCCCAACTTCCTTGTTCTTCAAGTGCACACGCTCGCAACACATCTTCCAAAGATTGAATTGTCCTCTCCGTCTGGCCATCCGTTTGTGGATGATACGCAGAACTTAATTTCAATCTGGTTCCCATAACATCATGCAAACTTCTCCAAAATTGCGACGAAAATCTCGGATCTCGGTCTGACACAATGCTCGAAGGCACTCCGTGAAGACGAACTACCTCCTTAATATAGATCTGGGTAAGCTTGTTCAAAGAATAACGCATATTTATCGGAATAAAATGCTCCAACTTTGTTAGCCTATCCACAACCACCCATATTGCATCATGATTTGCTACTGTCCTCGGCAAACCAGACACAAAGTCCATTGAAATGCTATCCCACTTCCACTGGGGAATCCTCAGAGGTTGCAACTGTCCTCCCGGTTTCTGATGTTCTACTTTCGCTTTCTGACAGATCAAACACGCCGCCACATATTCTGCCACATCTCTTTTCAATCCCGACCACCAAAATATCTTCTTCAAATCCTGATACATTTTGGTCGATCCAGGGTGCATACTCATCCGACTCTTATGGGCCTCATCAAGAATTAGTATTCTAACTTCTTGATCTCTTGGTACACAAATCCTTGTCCTGAAACGAAGGATTCCATCCTGCCCAAACTTGAAATCAGGTTCCTTTCCTTCCGAACCTAGTCTCATCTTTTCCATCAACTCTTCATCTGCTCGCTGCAACTCCCGAATTCTTTCCAAGAACTCGTTTGTGATCTGCAACGTCCCCAACTTGATACTTGATGGCTCCACTTGCATCAGCAAGCTCAAGTCTCTGAATTCTTCAATTAACGCTGCTTCCTTGACCATCATTGCACTAACGTGGATTGCTTTCTGACTCAACGCGTCTGCAACCACATTCGCCTTACCCGGATGATAATGGAGTTTAAAGTCGTAATCCTTCAAGAACTCCATCCATCTTCTTTGCCTCATGTTCAACTCTTTTTGGTCAAACAGATACTTCAAACTCTTATGGTCACTAAATACTTGGAATGTAGTGCCATAGAGATGATGTCTCCATATCTTTAAGGCAAACACGATCGCAGCCAATTCCAAATCGTGTGTCGGGTAATTCACCTCATGATTCTTCAATTGCCTCGATGCATACGCCACTACTCTTCCTTCTTGCATCAATACACAACCCAATCCTTGCTTAGATGCATCACAGTAAACTTCAAAGCTCTTGTGGGGATCGGGTAAGATTAACACAGGAGACGATGTTAACCTTTCCTTCAACTCACGGAAACTAGCCTCACACCGATCATCCCACACGAACGGTTGATCCTTCCGAGTCAACTTAGTCAAAGGCAATGCAATCTTAGAAAATCCTTCTATGAATCGACGATAGTATCCAGCCAGCCCTAAGAAACTTCTCACTTCCGTCACCGTCTTAGGCTGTTCCCAACTTAATACGGAACTTACTTTCGCTGGATCCACCGCAATTCCCTCCTTAGAGATTACATGCCCCAGAAACTTCACTTCATTCAACCAAAACTCACACTTCGTAAGTTTGGCGTATAGTTGTTTCTCCTTCAGGACCTTCAACACAATCCTGAGATGTTCTTCGTGCTCTTCCGGATTTTTAGAATAGACCAAAATATCGTCAATGAATACCACCACAAACAAATCCAAATATGGTCTAAAGATCCGGTTCATATAGTCCATGAAAATAGCAGGTGCATTTGTCAATCCGAACGGCATCACCACATACTCATAATGACCGTATCGCGATCGAAATGCAGTCTTGGGTATATCCTCTTCCTTTATCCTGATCTGATGATATCCCGATCTCAGATCAATCTTGAAGAATACTGCAGCTCCCCTCACTTGATCCATAAGGTCATCAATCCTTGGCAACGGATACTTATTCTTAATAGTGACCTTATTCAGCTGTCTGTAGTCCACACACATCCTCATACTCCCATCTTTCTTCTTTACGAACAATAATGGAGCTCCCCAAGGCGAAACACTTGGCCTAATCATCTGTTTCTACAACAACTCCTCAATTTGCTTCTTCATTTCTGCCATTTCTGGTGGTGCCATCCTATAAGGAGCAATAGAGATGGGACCAGCTCCAGGGACTAGATCGATCCCAAACTCTATCTCTTGCTTTGGAGGTAATCCTGGTATCTCTTCAGGAAATACTTCTAGAAATTCCCTCACTACTAGAATTTCTTCGATTGGCATCGACTTTTCTTCTCCAGAAGCCGAGAATAAACACATATAGCCCTCTGGTTCAAGGGTCCTATATTGAATTGTCTTTTCTTCACAATTGATAATCACTTGGTTCTTTATCAACCAATCCATTCCCAATATCACATCCAATTGTAAGTTAGGAAGACAAACCAAATCTACCGGGGATAAACGACCCAGAACTTCTACCTTACACCGTAAACAAACTTTTGCGGTGAAAATCGGTATTCCCGTAGGGGTATCTATACTAAGATAGCAGGGTGAATCGGAAACAATAAGATTCAGCCTACTCACACATTCAGGGGAAACAAAATAATGTGTAGCTCCAGAATCAAACATGATTTTGCAAGGTTGATTATTGAGCAGAAAATTACCTTGCACGAGATTCGGGGTTTGAGTTGCTTCACTACCACTTAGGGTAAACACTCGTCCTTGTACCACAGGCTTTCCAGCAGATCCCTTTGCATCTTCCTTTGCAGACTCCTTGCATTCTCGGGCAAAGTGACCTTGCTTCCCACACTTGAAACATCCTCCTGTGGACCAGCAAAACTGACCATGATGGTAACACTTGCACTTCTCGCAATAAGGAGCATTATCGCGAGGCTTGTTCCGGTTATCCATCACTGTCTTGCCTTTCCCTTTGTTCTTAGAATATGGACCATTGCCCCGATGGTCAAACTTCTTCTTTCTCTGGGGTCCATAATTCTGTCCAACCCCCTTCACTTGATTTCCTAACAACTCCGCCTTCTTATCATCTTCATACATTCTACACATGTCCACCAGTGCAGGGAAACTCTGAATCCTTTGATAACTAAAGATAGACTTCAGCTCCGGCCTTAGCCCACCTTCAAACTTCACACACTTACTTCTTTCATCAGGGTTATTTAAGTAATAGGGAGAGTACTTCATCAACTCCTCGAATTTGGCAGCATACTCCCCTACACTCATATCCCTCTGCTTCAATTGCATGAATTCCACTTCCTTTTTTCTCTGCAAATCTTCTGGAAAATATTTATTGAGAAATTTCTCCATAAATACTCCCCAGTTGATTGCCCTTCTTTCAAAATTCAGCAACTAGACTGTGTGATCCCACCAGTTTTCAGCTTCCCCATGAAGCATGTAGACTGCATAGGTCACCTTCTGTTCGTCAGAACACTCCAAAGTTCGGAAGATCTTATTGATCTCGTACAACCACTTGTTTGCCTCATCAGGTCTATATCCTCCCTCAAATCGTGGTGGATTGCACTTCCTGAATTCCGACAGAGTCTTAGCATCATGATTTGTCATGTTGCCAGCAGATGGATTACCAGCTCTCCCTTGAGACGATTGATGCCTCTGCTGCTGCTGCATGCCCTGTAGCACGGTTGTGATTCGTTCTAACATCTCATTAGTAACGTTTCTATTCCGGGTTGCCATAGAAAGACCTGCACTATGGGCTTTGGGTTACTAAAAAGGTCTTTGGAACATAAATGCTACTACTAACTTACTCAAACATATTCAATCAACATTGAATACCACACTTAGCTGCATCTTCGGGCCATGAGGAACAGGACCAATGCTCTGGTACCACCAAAGGTTGTGACACTCTCTTTTTAACTTGAAAATAATTAATATTTCCAAATAGTTTACTACTTGCTATCAAAATTTAGGACTATAAAATTTTTCCTTTTTAATATCATTACTTGCTCAATCAAAAACCTCTTTTCAACATAAATCGTTACCTGAATTCGGCATAGTAATCTCTTAGGTTTTAGAAACACTCTCGAAAATGCACTTTCTTGATTATAGAGTATAAACTTATTGCCGAATCCATTTGTAATTAAAATCAGAGTTCGCGGAATAAAAGTAGTACTTATGGGGCACTGCTGAGGAAAATAAAACATATATATATATATATGATAAAAGTCATACGACATAACCCCATCAGTACAGCAGTAGCAAGTAACATCAGTCGAGATAGCAAGAGTTTATAAAATAGATACAACCCAGCTGAATAAAATAAAAACATCACTCTAAGACCTCTCAAAATATATACAATATATCACATGATCTCAAAATAGAAGTCTCAGAGCAGGTCTTCAGTGTCCTCAGCAGCTCCTCAGATCCTCCACAGCTCTATCCCTAGGATCTAGGATCCAAAACCCCTATGCTATGCAGGTTCCTATGAACCAGCGGGTCCACCTCTAGCAGAAACAGACGGCTCGACATGCACCTCCTCCTCGCTCTCATCCTCCTCAGGGTCCTCCTCGACCTCGCCTGACTGAGTAGAGACCCCACCACTGGGTCTAGGATCCGCCGAAGTAGTCCTATCATACTTAGTCGGACCAGGAGAAGGAGTCTCCTCAGTGACAACTCTATGGGATGAAGGATGGGAACGAGTGGCAGCTCTAAATCTAAAACTATGAAAACGACGCATAGGTCGAGCCGGGGGTGGTCCTCTATAAGTGTAAAAAGGTGGAACATGCATAGTATAGACTAATGGGATCCTAAATCGACGAGGTCGCACACGCACCAAAGGGTTAGGGTGGTAGAGAGTGATCTCCACCTCCCCCTCAAAGGTGGCACGGTGCTCCTCATACGTCCATATACCGCTAGGGATAGGGCGTATCTCGATGCAGGCTAGGTATCTGGCCATCACCTAAACAGGGCACAGGGAGTAAGTATACACATATACATAATGGATAAAGACTAAAGTTACAATCACAAATATATCAAAGACAGATCAAAATGCAAATACATATGAGCACACCAATTTTTCAACATTATAACTCTTATAATGCAAGTGGCATGATGTATGATTTTCTATCCACAACTGAGGCCTCTAAATGTCCATCTTGGACGTCCATCCACTACACCATTGTGTTCCCAGAACACCGACATTAGTTCCCAGAACATAATGCCAAACCATACTTGGATAAAAAGCATCACTCCCGGAGTGTGCACCACGTTCCCAGAACGCCACGTTCCCATAACGCACAAAAACCAGGTCCCGGACACTGGCCACATATCTATAATGTGTCATCAAGTAGGTTATACTTTGGTACTCCCGGAGTACCCTCCTCATATTCCCAGAATATGATAAACGTTTCTACCAACCAGACTTCCAGTCTATATGTATGCACAACATCGGGGTTGGTTTTATCTTTATATTAATTAATGTGATTTAGAAATATTCCAATTTCTACTTTTGAATGATTTAATCGAGGTATAATATTTGGCATAAAAATTCCCCTTTGAATTCTCTCAAAATATGCCTTTATAAAACCCAGATTGAGTAGTATAACTTCAATGGTAATTAAAACTTAACTTTTTATTTTTCAGATTCAGATACAAACCGGTTACAGTTTCAGGCTAACCGGTTAGAATTACAGACCTGAACTGTTTACCATTGCAATTCAGAAAACCCTTTTTCTTGAATTCTCTACCCAATCCAAAACACTTTCAGCTTTATTCTTATACCTCAAAAACCATTGTTTTATCATTCAAAAGTCCAAATCACATATCCTTTTCCAACAACCATAATTTCACTTGAAATTATTCCATCAATTTAAGGCACAAATGGAGATCTTTCCCATCTGAATTTGTTGACATTATCACAACTTATATTCAGACTCTGTGTATGGAAATTAAGGCTTAGATTTGAGTAAAAACCATTGAAAGTTTCAGGACTGATTTGCAAACTGATTTTTCTTTGAAAATTTACAGTGTCTAACCGGTTACGAAAATCGTATAACCGGTTAGATTATGCAGTCTGACCATTAAAACAAGAGTTTTAACAACTCATTTTCTTTCTTTCTCAAATCTAACCAATTTCCAGCATACACCACGTTCTTATGCCTTAAATTAAACATGTTTACACCCAGAAACACATTCATATTGCATGCATCAAGTTTATTGAATTAAGTTACATGAAAATTCACATAAACTCAATTTAGCACCACAAAACTGAAATCAAACACTTAAACACAGAATTCAGTCATCATTTAGCTTGCATGCATCAATTAAAACTTGCTCAAAACCACAGTGAGCAAGAAATTGGCCTCCAAACCTTTGTGCTTAAAAACACATAATGCCCTTTTGAGTTTCATGAACTCAAATCCTAAATCCTTTTGACATTTAGTCTAAATCTAGTATAGTGAAACTTCTCCCATACCTCTAAGTTGATTTGGATGAAAGTTTGACACTGATTTGCAGAAAACTCCACAGATCCTCTCAGAACCAAAGTTCTGTTTCCAGTTTCGTTTTCCAGCAACAGGGTCCAGAAATCATCAAAATTAACATGGAATTTGGCCAAAGAAATTGGGGAAAACGATTAGAACTTGATCTTGGTAACATGCACTAGAAAATAAAAGTGATTTGAAACTTAAACATGATCTGTGCTTACCAAAATCGAAGCTCGAACTCAGCTTCCAGAACCAAGAGAAAACAGAGTTCAGTTCTCCAGCTCCAATTTCTAAGGTTGATTTCTCCACACACAAGAACCCTTAACTCACAAGGTATATATCAATGAAAAGCTCTTGATGTAAGCTTTTCAGAAGTGTATCTCTCACTCTCCAACTCTCAAGAAGGAAGGAGAAATCGTCCTCACGAAATCAAAACCCTAACTCACCCTTCTTCAGCAAGAATCAGTTGATCAACCCCCAATCCATCAACAATCCACCTATTTATAGCCAAATCCAGATTACATGCACCTTGACGCGTGTATTGCCACTCAATTCATGCAGCAATCGTGGCGATTAACGAGTAATCCAAGTGATTACTTATCAAAATCCACTAAACCAGTTTCTGTGTTCATCGTCTAACCGGTTACAGGGCATTACTAACCGGTTAGATCAGTTCAAAATTTAAAAATTATTATTTTTAAATCTTTCCCTCCAAGAACCTTTCTAATATTGCTTTTTAGTCCTCACCCAGGGACCAGAATGCAATTTCGTTATATTTTGCATTTATTTGCCATATAAAAATATTTCCACTTATTTTTATATTTAAGGTTAATTAAATACAAAACATAAACTTCGAAAAATTCTATAAATTAATAATAAAACTTTTTATTATTAATTTCCTATTATTCGGGAGACGAAAATTAGGGGTGTTACATTGTAAATGTTTATATTAAATCCCTTTTGTGTATTGTTAAAGTAGGAAGTGAAAAACATTAGGGAGATGACTTAAATTCTGACACCCTGAGACATACCTGAGTATGTCGACTGATTTACTGGTTATCTACTGATTTGTTGATTGCTATTTGTGAGACCCACAATTTTTCCACATTTATTTGTGAATTTTTATATGAATTTAAAATATTATATTTGATTTTTGATAAATTATGATACATGGATTTAATTAAAATCGTATGTTATATATATATATATGCACGTGGAATATATATTATATATATATATATACATACCAATGTTTTCTCTAATGTATTTAAGATGTATTCTTAAGATGAGAATATTTTAAGGTGTAGTATTTGATTTAAATGATCTTAGAAAATAAAATGTTTTTTGAAGGATTAAGGTGTTCTATCTTCAGAAATTCATATATTTTTAACCGTAAGTCAGAAAATTAAAAATAATATGTCAAAACGATCGTATCGAAATGCAGATTATGAAAATGTAAATTTTTCATTTTTATTTTAAAGTCTTCAAAATTTTATCACTGCTACAGTACTGAACAAATTTTTGAGTTTTAAGTGTGAAAGTGTGGTTTTAATGCATTTAATGACTCTTTGACCCAAAAATATTTTTATGTGCATGGAAAATGTATTTTTAAAATCCCTGATTGGCTGCACCGTCCAAATAAAATATAATTTCATATTTTTAAATTATAAATTAATTTGAAAGCTTATGAAGTGCATTTTTGGAGGAAATAATCTTAGAACTTCAAAAATTCATAACTTTAAAACCATAAGTCCAAAAATTATAAGTTCTATATGAAAAGGATCGTATTGAAATGTAGTTTCTAAAAATATAAGAATTGTAATTTTTGAGGTATCCTTTGAAAATTTTTATCTGCTGCAGTAACTGTATGATTTTATATGTTCTATGCTTGGAAAAATTGTTTTAAAGCCTATAATTAATTATTTGACTTCAAAGTATTTTATTTGTATGTTCAGATATTTATTTGAAAGCTTATTGGCTGCACAGTCCAGATTATTTTATTTTTCTATTTATTTTTGAATTTTAAAGTATAAAGCTTTAATTTGGTTGGATAAAGGAGAGGTGGATTCAAAGTGAGTAAATAAAAATATTGTCTTCCCATGTTGACTAGTATGTGTCGTCCAAATAGATGAGTATGAGAGGGGATATTTTCTGAAAATGTACCTAGAAGGATCTTAGAGTTTAAAGCTTATAGGAGTTGGAAAAATCTCATTAATGCATGTGTATTTTCCTAGACTTGGTTGAAGCAAAAAAATTGAAATTCTTTGACCTATTTATGATGCAATAGGCATGTACTTCAGCCCAATTGTGGGTGGAATTTCACTTCCTACTTCACCTATAAATAGAGCCTAAGACCCCTCATTCTTTTACACACAACAAACAATCATTTTGAGAGAAAAAATTTGAGAAAGGCTTTGAGAAAGAGAGAGCGAGGCGTGGCACATTGTGAAGGGAAGGGAAAAATTTTCATATTCACTTTGAAGCTCTTCTTTGCTAAGGAGAAGAGGTAATCCTACAACCTTGTTGATTGTTTTAATTTTAAGTTCTTAATTCTTTATTCTTTTGGTTTAACAAATAAAAAGACTTTTTCTACTCTTCTTTGATTATGAAATGGTGAAACCAAAATCCTTAATCTCTTCTCTGATATAATCTGAATTTTTGATTGGTTAAATTTTGTTGAAGGTCAGATGAATGAGGATTAAAAAGGGACAAAACAAAAATTGTTTAAAGAGATATTGATCTCCCTTTTTTAAAGCCTTTGATGACCACACTATTGATAATGAAATAAGGAAATGATATTCTGAAATTGTAATTGATAAAAAGTTTATCTGTTTTAAGAATTTTGATTTTCATTTGTACTGAATTGTTGTTTTAATTTTTCTTTGATTGTCAGTATGAAAACATGATTAACAAGTAAATGATGATGAACAAAGAATTTATAAAATGGTGATGTGTATGTGTTTTGGCCGTGAGGCCTATATTGTTTTTAAACTGATCATAGTAAATTATATATGTTCTTTTGTGTAGTAATGATGTGTATCTGATGATATCTGATGTGGTTCAAAATGAGTAATTGGATTTGTGATTATGTGATTATATGGATTGGTTTCGTATATAAGTTATACTGTTAAGTGCTGTACAAAAATTAATCTGAATCAAAAAGTGCTTATTTTCTATTTTAACTTGATGTTTATAGTAATCCTTGAAAGATATGGAATTATATGAATAAGATATATATCATATATGTGTTATGAAATTGTGTTTCTTTTCTATTTTTATATTATGGCCGAAATTATTATTGGATAGGAAAGGATAATTTTTGCTAAATTTCTAAGTGCTTCAATGGTTATATGATGCCATGTTTACTAATGTGTATACATGAAATAAACTATGTATTTGATAGAAAAATAATTTATATCTGAAAAATAAATTTTCTTCTGAAAAATAATATCTTATTTAAGCTATGAGTTTCCAAATGATAATTTTTGTATGTGTTTTGCAATGCTTAACTTGTTATAATTGTATCTGAATGTTAAAACATGTTTGTTTCAATTTCTGGAAGTGATGCAACTAAATTTTGGTGGTTGTCCAGCAAGCAAAACTATTTTATTAAACTTATATTTAATCATATTTTATAATAGAACTTGTAAGGAAATTTTGGGAAAAAGTGGCATGTCTTTTTGATAAACCAATTGTGAAAAAATTGATTTTTAAGACTTGTAGTATACACTGTCCAAAAGTATAAGATTTGTTGCATCTACAATAGAAATTGATCTAGAATGAATAAGTGTGTGACTTTTATGCTAGGATCTTTAGTATAAGTATATAGAGTTTAAAAGAAATTATGGAAGTAATTGTGTGAATGTATGCTTAAATGTTCTAATGGTTTAGTAAATTGTTTGACTTGATGAAATATATGATTTTATGTGTTAAGAATTTAGATGCCTGAATGCATTGATGTGTAAAGTATAATTTTTTCTATTCTGTTTAGAACTTGTAATTAAAATTTCATCAACTTTAGAAAAATATATTTTTAGCTTGAATGCATGAGTTATGTTTTATATGAATTAGGTGTGTTTGTAGTGTGGTTATGTGATTTTATTTACTGCTTAAATTGGTTTTAAGGTTGCATCAAAGCAAATGATTTTAAATTCTGCTGTATGATTTGTCTGTAAATGGTAGTTGTTATATGGTATTTAAGAATGAGTTTTTGAGTAAGTGATGTTTTAGAATTTATTTTTGAAAGGTGATAATTAAGTTCTAAAAGTTATATTATTTTTAGAAAAGGTTTTCATGATTTAAAAAGCTAAAAGAAAAAGTGATTTTTCTAGTTCAGTAATCTGTTTTTATTTTTCAAAGAGGTTTTAAGCTACTGATACTGTTTTGTATTTTAAAAGGATACTAAGTGTTTTCGATTTGTAAAATGTTCTTTTAATAATTTGTTTAAATTGATTTGTTATTTGGATTATGTGTATCAAATTGTTAAAGGTTCTCGTTTGGAATCACGTGACGCGAATTCGATTCAAGAGGACCCTAATTTCTTAGCTTCACTTCAAGGTGAGAGAGATGCCTTCTTAAGACATAGTGGCATGTAGGGTAATGTTAGGACGTTCCGTATCATCTCAAAGATTGGAACTAGGGATCTATCGGGTGAGTAGTAGGACGACAATTGTGTGTGTGTTCCGCCGTTCATACGAAAACAACGATCCCTCGAATATAATTATATGGGTTGTATATTCTGTTTTATTATGATGCTGAATCGATTATAATATTAAATTGTTAATGATAACATGTCTGGCGTATATGTTATATAAACCTGTTATTGGAAAATAATTGATTCATATGATGTTATGTGGGAATTTTTGGGGATTGATTAAAAGGCTTTATGGTTTAAGGAATTGGTATGGAATAGTTACGGAAATTTATGAAAGTTTATAATGTTATCCCCTGATCGCACTATCATGGTGACGTGCTTGATCGTTATGTTTTGCCGGCAACGTGAATGGAACACCGTGGTTGTGAGCTCGGTTTGGAATTCGCTGTGATTTGGAAGCGCCTGTGATAGGTTAATCCCTTAGAGGTCGAGACCCGTTAGAAGTGTGGCTTAGAATGGGTCGACCACAATTAGGAATGTTTAACTTAGTAAAACCCTTCGATGACTTAAAAGACTTAGGAACCCCTTTTCTAAACCTTGCGTTGAGAGTGAAGTAGTGGAGAGGAAAGATAATGTATGCTTGGAGGTTGGTGTCTCTTCAAGTGGTGATTGTGAAAGGGGAAGGCAAGGACGGTGAACGTCAAGAAGCCTTGAGCGCTTCTCTAGGTGTGACGAATGCTACAATGACCAAAGTTAGTGTCGTGGCAAGGACCGCATACGCAACTAGAGAAAGTGTTGTCGCCCCCTTGAGCAAATCATAGATGGTGAGAGGGAACACGAACAAGGCTAGAAGCTCTGCTTATTTTGGACTCCTTTTTGGAAAACGTATTTGTAATTTTGCTGACCGCAAGGAAGTTGGTTTCAGCCTGTTGTTTTGCGACTTCGATGCCAGCGTGGTTAGGGTTCCTGTGCGTCCCATCTGCTTTCCGAACTAGGATATGGTTGGACTGGTGGAGGAGATGTAACGTGTGTGCTATCCATCCCTTGAACCTCGGTAACGGTACCCCTTTTGATTTACCGATGGTTGTGACGTTGAAACTTAGAACCTAAAGACAATTAAATATAACGGTTATGGTTTTTAAGAGGCGTACCTTTTTTGGGAAAGGATTTATGGTAATTAACTGAAGTTATTTATAGGGTAATGGTAATAATGATGTATATATTGTATGATCTTAATATTCCCCTATGGTAAGCCCAAACCGTCGACGATAATATCATTCGGAAGTGCTTACTCTCTCTATTTCCTTCTCCTGTGGACATTGGGGGACAATGTTCACAGATGACAGATCAAGTAGAAGTTCGAGTAGTGGTTGCTCAAGTTGCAAGAGGATCGTGAGATGGCGCCCATATGAGGAGGAAGCAGAAGCGGTAACCGATGAATCTCTCAGACACTTGTGGCGGAGGATAGCAATGAAGACTAGTAATCTAGGATAGTATAGTAGTCCTTGTTTTGTACCCTATCTTAAGGTGATTAAGACATGATTACTCTATCCCGATGTAACCCCTGTTGTAATAAAGGATTATTTTGAAAGAAATAAAAGAAGTTCTTTTGGTTATGTATCAAGTTCAAAAAGTAATTAAATGTTTCCGCAAAATAACCATCGAATAAATATGGCGTTAAGAAAATAAGTTTTTGGAAAAGTGTTGGTAACATCTCTTTTTGGAAAAAATAATTTTATGTTGCAAATATTTTGAAAACCAAGTAACTCAAATAGTATTAAGAAAACCTTTTTGTAAAAGAAATAAAATGAACGGATCTTGGTAAATGTTATAAAAAAAATGGCGCAAATTTTTAGTGAAAATTCTAAGTTCCAAATTGGGGTGTTACATTTAGTGGTATCAGAGCGATGGTTGTCCTTAGTGGCCTTAAGCATAGCCTTATATGCTTTCCTTGTGTGACTCTGTTTGGTAGTGTAGCGATGGTTGTCCTTAGTGGCCTTAAGCATAGTCTTACCAGCTTTCCTTGTGTGACTCTGTTCGTTAGTATGTAGGATGGTTGTCTTTAGTGGCCTTAAGCATAGCCTTATATCCTTTCCTTGTGTGATTCTGTTCGGTAGTTTAGCGATGGCCTTAAGCATAGCCTTATATGCTTTCATTGTGTGACTATGCCTTAATTGGTGTATCGATGTGAGTTAGTCCTGTTATGTGGGTAGATGTTCCCTTAGTCTGAGAATTCAACCTGATCTTAGGATCGCGATGGCACGTCGACAAGCGAATGAGGAACCAGCTGCTATCATGGCTCAAACAGCTGCGATTTTGGCTGGAGTAAGGGATAACATGAACCTTATACATCAACAACTTCAACAGAATCAGAACGCGAATGTTGGTGGACAAGGAATCAGAGGTGTTATGGACCGGTATCACGGACAAATAATAACCGGTATCACGAACCAACAAGCATCAATTCGGCATACCGGCAATTCGGCATCAATAGCCAATCAGTACGTAACCGACATAACGGTTCGTCATTATGATGCTAATGATGGCATTCATGGAGTCGTTACTCTTCGGCCTTAATGCCCCATCATGGCACATCATACCCTCCTCCCTATAAATAAGGTAGTGGCCAAGGTATGAAACTAAATGATCTCATCTCACACAAACACACACACCACCCCAAATTAGAATGACAAGAGCGTGGGTATCTTGGAATTCAAGGTGCTCACTTCACGTCTGATATCAAAAATTGGATTGCCGAACTCTTAGCCGGATTGTCTAAGAACAGTGATCCTATGACAGAACAAAAGGTCTTGATGAGTTTTGCCGCAGAAATCCGAAGGAGTTTGCTGGAGGTTACGCAACGGAAGAGGCTGAAGCGTGGATAGCAAGTTTGGAGAGGATTTTTGGGGGAATGGTGCAATGTACGGATGAACAAAAGGTTGCTTATGCTGGATATATGATGGTGGGAGAAATGGCTGATTGGTGGCGTAACGAGAGGCAAGCTTTGGCTGGAGAAGCTGGTGCGATCACTTGGAACCAATTCAAGAATAGGCTTTTGGAGAAATATTTCCCGGAACATCTGAAAACATCCAAGGAAATGGAATTCATGCGATTGGAACAAGGTAACATGAGTGTAGGTGAGTATGCTGCCAAATTTAAGAGCTTGGCAAGGTTTATGCCTTACTATGGAGAAGCTGTGAATGAGAGGTCTAAGTGTGCAAAATTCTTGGATGGTTTGAGGTCGGAGATTAAGCAAGCCCTGGCTCCATTGGAGATAAGTGTGTTTACAACTTTGGTGAATAAGGGGAGTATTGTGGAAAATGGTTTGAAGTAGAGAAATTCGACAGGGAAGTCAGTTGTCCAAATTTCAAGTAGTGGTCCTATGAAGTACTCCCCGAGAAATGGAAACCAAAACAGTGGAGCCCGATATCAAGGTCCTTATGGACAGGAAGGTGAACGAAGAGACAATAGGTCTGGAGGGAGAAGAGACAACAGGACTGGAGGAAATAATTCAGCTGGAGGCAACAATCGTAGCGGTGGCAATCGGATTAGGCATAGAAATGATCGTAACAATAATCACAATAACAACAACAATCAAAGCAACAACAAAAAAAATGGTGATGCTTGAAATAATGAGGGTGACAAGGGAAACCAAGGAAGTGCGCGCCCGTTATGCAATCGTTGCCACATGAATCACTATGGACCGAATTGCCCTTGGGAAAACCCCAACTGCTTTAATTGCAACAAACCTAGACATCTCGCAAGAAACTGTTATGAGCCAAAGCGTGAGATCAATGAAACGGTGCTGCTAAACCTCAAGCGAATGGAAGGGTTCTCACCAGGGCCGGGAGTGAGGATGCTAACGCCGCTAGTCGTTCTTAGGATTGATGTTTTGTATTGAATGTTGTTTGAACGAAGTGGATTTATCCATTCATCTTGTCTTGCCTTTTTGCTAGATGTAATTTACTTCCTTGACTTATTTTGAAGGAATTTTTCCTTCTCGTACGTTTCCTATTTTATAATAAGGTGGAATTTTTTTAGATTCAATGAATAAATTCGGTTACTTGCATAAGAATCCTAGAGTAAATCGTGACCCATTTTCAACAGCATTGTATTTCTCGAGGATGAGAAATCTCTAAGTTGGGGAGGATTGTGTGACCCACAATTTTACCCAATTTATTTGTGAATTTATATTTGAATTTAAAATATTATATTTGATTTTTGATAAATTATGATACCTGGATTTAATTAAAATCGTATGTTATATATATATATATATATATATATATATATATATGCACGTGGTATATATATATTATATATATACATACCAATGTTTTCTCTAATTTATTTAAAATGTATTCTTAAGATGAGAATATTTTAAGGTATAGTATTTGATTTAAATGATCTTAAAAAATAAAATGCTTTTTGAAGGATTAAGGTGTTCTATCTTCAGAAATTCATATATTTTTAACCGTAAGTTAGAAAATTACAAATGATATGTCAAAACGATCGTATCGAAATGTAGATTATGAAAATGTAAAGTTATCATTTTTATTTTAGATTATTCAAAATTTTATCATTGCTACAGTACTTAACGAATTTTTGAGTTTTAAGTGTGAAAGTGTGGTTTTAATGCATTTAATGACTCTTTGACCCAAAAATATTTTTATGTGCATGGAAAATGTATTTTTAAAATCCCTGATTGGCTGCACCGTCCAAATAAAATATAATTTCGTATTTTTAAATTATAAATTAATTTGAAAGCTTATGAAGTGCTTTTTTCGAGGAAATCATCTTAGAACTTCAAAAATTCATAACTTTCAAACCGTAAGTCCAAAAATTATAAATTTTATATGAAAACGATCGTATTGAAATGTAGTTTCTAAAATTATAAGAATTGTAATTTTTTGAGGTATCATTCGAAAATTTTTATCTGCTGCAGTAACTGTATGATTTTAATGTTCTATGCTTGGAAAAATTGTTTTAAAGCCTATAATTAATTATTTGACTTCAAAGTATTTTATTTGTATGTTCAGATATTTATTTGAAAGCTTATTGGCTTCACAGTCCAGATTATTTTATTTTTCTATTTATTTTTGAATTTTAAAGTATAAAGCTTTAATTTGGTTGGATAAAGGAAAGGTGGATTCAAAGTGAGTAAATGAAAATTTTGTCTTCCCATGTGTGATGTCCCAAGGTCAGAGGCACCACATGAGGTGTTTGGGGGTTGTTGCAGCTGACGAGGGTGACCCCGGTCCTACGTATCCCATGAGAGGGGAATCAAGCCACACGTAGTTCTTAGGTTTTGAGTGACGTACCTTAGCCCCCAGGGAGAGGGGGATATATATAGGAGAGAGTTGGTTGCCCTAATGGGCTTGCTTGAGGCCCAAGTAGGGCCAGCCTGTAATGAGCTATGAGTGGATGAGCTGTTCTTGTGGATAAAGTGAGACACGTCATCCTGTCCTTGGTATCAGAATATCTGGGCGGTGTCGGACTCGGAAGTCGGACCTGGGTAGGAGTATGAGGTCAGCCCGTATCTGGTGTCTGTTCGGCCGTTGAGCCTTGAGCTCGGCCGAGCATACAGAGGGCCTACTGAAGGGTCCTCAGGTCCTGAGTGGGGGCCACGTGGAGCTGGGCTAGGCCGAGTCCATCACATAAGCCCCCCAGCTCGGTCAAGGCTATTGGAGCATTGCTCCGAGGTCTTGGTTCGAGTCCTTTTCCCAAGCCCACCACATAAGCCCCCCAGCTCGGCGAGACTTTGTGAGTCTCGAGCCGAGTTAGGAGAAAAAAGGCATAGCATTAAGCATCATAGCACTAAGTACCCCCCACCTTCTAGGAAGGGTTTGAGTACTAGTCCACAATCATGTGCTCAAGGCTAGCGAAGGATGGCAAGGCGGGTCAGGAGAAATCGATCCGCCACGTGAGCCCCCCAACTCGGGAAGAGTCGTAGAGACTCTGTGCCGAGTTGAGGTCCTTTCTGCATCCGTCTGATCAGTGCTGAGTTGGTGATGAGGTAGAAACATGCTTGCAGGCATGGCCTTCCGCTCGGAAGAGTGTTGCGGATGGTTGATAGTGCTCTTTTGTGCTCGGATGATGAAACTGAAAGAGTGCCCCGATCTCGAACCGAGTTCCCGCGGGGGGATCCACCACAAGCTCGGTGAGGCTCATCTCGAACCGAGTACAAGCTCGGTGAGGTACATCTCGAACCGAGTACAAGCTCGGTGAGGTACATCTCGAACCGAGGTCCCGCGGGGGGATATTCCACCAGCTCGGTGAGGCTCATCTCGAACCGAGTGCAAGCTCGGTGAGGTACATCTCGAACCGAGTCCAAGCTCGGTGAGGTACATCTCGAACCGAGGTCTCGCGGGGGGATCCGCCACCAGCTCGGTGAGGCTCATCTCGAACCGAGTACCAGCTCGGTGAGGAACATCTCGAACCGAGTTCCCGCGGGGGGAGTTCCAGAATGGATTTGGGGATGCTCCGAAATGAGGGTGATTAAGTTATGAGTGTAGTCATATGAATAGATTCCTTGTGGATGGGAGAGAAGTAGCATTAATTTCTTCATCCATGCTGTTAATTAACCGCAACTGCTGAGTTCCTCGGAATTCGAGAAGTCGGACAAAATCTCACGAGTTGTCGGGAGTGTCTCTCCCTTTTACTTTTCCAAAACCTTTGATTCGAGAACAACAGCGCCAGGGGCAAGCATGTAAAGCAAGGAATCGCCGAGCAAGGTCGTGGTGTTTGTGCAAAAGAGCCTAGGAAACGCCAAGCTGTAGGCGACCCGACGAGCTTGTCAAAGCTCACGGGGGACCTCTATCAAAGCATAAGGCGGAGAGGAATGCAGTCCATAAAATATTGGCCGAGAATGCCTCTCTGACCTAGAGAAGGCGGCAGACGACATCTTTGACACCTTCGGGAATGCTGTGAGTCAGATTAATATCCTCAACCCCAACCTTCGCCTCAAGGTGTTCAGGGTTGAAGACGGCGTGCTGGTGGATTACAATGCCGAGGTTGATAGATCGGCTGACAACCTGCCTGCCCCCCTTGCCGAGAAGGAGAAAGAGATTTTTGATCGTTGTTTTAGACCCGATGAGGGTTGTGCTCTGCATGCGGTAAGGAGAGCTCGGATCCTGCACCGTTCGCCGAGGACAGTGAACTTTCAACGCAAGTTGTTGCACATAGGATGTGGTTGTCTAAACCTTTGACTTCGGACGACTCCCCCTGACCAGTGCAGTAACTTATAAGTTTTCCTCTGAAAAAAGGTACTGTATATAAGTGAATGCGGTAGGGAACTCGGATGCCATCCTCGGCCCAAGTGTAAAAGAGGTTGCTGAGTGAAGTTATGTGAGAACATTTCACAGCAAGCTATACTTTACCGGGTGTCCCTTGTACCCTGATCTTATAAGCCGATCTCAGAAGATGTTCACTGTATATAAGCGTCGTGCAACATTTAGGTGGCTAATGCTAAATGAGAGGATTTGTACGTACGCACTGTCTGTAGAACTAATACCAACTTGTATGCGTGAATGCATGTAAGTGCGGTGACAAGGGCGACCGTTCTACCACAAAGGTAGGGTCGAGATGATAACAGCTCGGTAGGAGCATGAATTGACCGTTCTACTACAAAGGTAGGGTCGAGATGATAACAGCTCGGTGGGAGCATGGATTGACCGTTCTACCACAAAGGTAGGGTCGAGATGATAACAGCTCGGTGGGAGCATGAATTAAAGAGAATAATAACAGCTCGGCAGATCAGATAGAAACATGAATTAGGGAGAATAATAGCAGCTCGTCAGGTGAGATATAAACGTGAAATAAAGAGAATAATAGTAGCTCAGCCTCCCTTTTCGATAAACCGCGCAATTTAAAGTATAGAATCTCCGAGCTCAGAAATAAGCATGAACTAAGAAATAATGTATGCCTTTGGAATTGTTCACTTTCGAGAAGCCGTGGTGGTACTGTGAAAACCAAAGAAGATCCAAGCCGAGATGAAAAGTAGGGCCAGCAAGATAATAGAGGCAAACATAGCAGTTCGTCCAAAAAAGAACCAAGCCGAGATGAGAATAGAGATCGTAAGATGGCTTCGTTCCAAATAGAGACAATCGTAGCACCTCGGCCTTCCTTTTTTCGACCATCATTTTCCTGAATCTTACATTACATGTAAAATAATAATAATAAGTGATCGGCATTAATTTTGACACTTTATGATAATTCATGATAATTAAATAACAACAATGAAAACTGTTGGCAGGCGAGGATGAAACACTGACATAAGAGCGGGATGATTTGAGCAGGTCATACGCAACAGATGAATATTGAAATTTAAGATATTGTTCAACCAAACAGCATCGTCCACAAAAAGATGCATGATTTCAGGTATATCACATTCAACAATAGATGACAGTTATAAACATGTCAACAGACCAGATGAGAGCATTTAATTCGTGAAAAACGACAACAGGAGAGGTAACGGAAATCAAATATTATCATACTATCACAACAGAAGAGGCAGAGATTTAAGGACATTTAACAGCAAGAAGACCAAATAAGCAATTTGTTCAGCAGTACGTCGGGTAGCAACATGTAGAATATCAAATAATAAGCACCGAGTAGAGAAACTATAAAGAAGCAAGGATTAACAGCACATGTCAGAATAGTGCACCAGGTAAACCAATATCAAGAAGCATGCAAAGTAAACACAAAGAAAGGCGATGAGATAGGAAAATAGTATGGGAACTAGGATTTCTTCCCTGATTCAGGTGAGGAGAGGGGTGTCGGGTTGACGTATGTCGGACTGAAGCATGTCGGACTGACGGATGTCGGACTGACGGATGTCGGACTAACGGATGTCGGACTGAAGTATTTAGGATTGAAGTATGTCGGATTAGGAGTATGCAGTCCGTCCTTTTCGAATGGGCTTTGTCGATCTTTGAGGTCCGACCTCCGTTTTCCTTAGTGTGATGTCGAGCGAGAGAAACTTGAAAATCCAAGGAGAGAAGAGTAAACTCGGATTATGATTTTCGAAATCATGTAAATCCGAGGAGAGAAGAGTAAACTCGGATTATGATTTTCGAAATCATGTAAATCCGAGGAGAGAAGGGTAAACTCGGATTATGATTTTCGAAATCATGTAAATCCGAGGAGAGAAGAATAAACTCGGATTATGATTTCCGAAATCATGTAAATCCGACGAGAGAAGAGTGAACTCGGATTATGATTTTCGAAATCATGTAAATTCGAGGAGAGAAGAGTAAACTCGGATTATGCGACAAAGTTTGATTGTCGTAAATAATATTTGATGACATTAACAGGCGAAGATATATTTTTGACCAATGTGAATCATGCATCAAAATAATGACGTGTAATAAAAATAATTTGCAAGGCTTGATACAGAACACTACCCTGATATAGGAATGAGTATTGAGTTGTTGGACCCATGTTACGTTGATAGCCCGATCCTCTCCTCTTTATTTCTTTCTTTTTCTTCTTTGATTTTTTTTTTTGAACCTGGGCTTGCTGGCCCGTTAGGTAATTGTTGATGCTTTTTTTTTAGAATGGGCCATCAGCCCATTAGGGTTGAAACCCTAAGGATGCAGCAGCTGCTGCGCTCTACACGCAAGGGTGGCGCAGAGATTCCCTTGCAGCGGCGGCTAACCCGGGGTGATGCTGCCCACACCGGCGCCGTCGGAAATGGCGTAGACAGCGACTGTCGCCGTTTGTAGCGGAGGTGGTAGTAGGTGCAAACACGAGGGCTGGCGCCTGTGGTCGTTGATGACGGGATGATGAGGAGTCGCGGTGGCTCGCGATTCTGCAATGGTGGTAGCGTCGATGGTCTTCTCCGCTGCCATTGAAGTGTCGCGATGATGACTGGTTCGCCGAATGGTGGCGTTCTCACACCACCGAGATCTGGCCTCGGTTTCGAACGGCGATGGCGGAGGCAAGAGGATCTGGACCCGTGTTGGGGCAAGAGGATTGACACCATCGCTGCCGAGCTCATCACCGCCAACGCCGCAAATATCAGAAGGAGGAGTGGCG
The DNA here is from genome assembly GCA_037953625.1 of Crotalaria pallida. Taxonomy (NCBI): domain Eukaryota; kingdom Viridiplantae; phylum Streptophyta; class Magnoliopsida; order Fabales; family Fabaceae; genus Crotalaria; species Crotalaria pallida. The sequence continues at coordinate 37,120,415 of CM075653.1, forward strand.
GTGCTCGACGGTGGCGGCGTCACGATCGCGATCAAGCCTTGGTTCGCAGAGGAAAACGCAGCCACTGCTGCCAAGAGATCAGAGAAGGGAACCGTGGTGATTCTCATCTTCCTGGTTCATAAAGCGACTGCTCCTCTTCGAACAACACCAGGAGCAGCCACGCCGACATTAACAGCACGCCTGGTGGCGGCGGCCCAGAAGAAGAAGGGACCTTGAAGCTGGTGGCGTCGGTGTTCGAGTTGAGCACCGGGTCGCGAGGAGACGGAGATGCAGCAGCGCCGGTTACTAGCCTCGAACCGCACCAACCACCCCGATGAACGAGCACCGGTGCCTAGCTTTATGCAGCACCAGCAAGCAGTACCCACCAAGGAGGCACCCTTCTTCCCACCGTCGCATCAACACGCCATTGTTGTTCTTTCTATTTTTTTTTTATTTTTTTTTATGTGGATGGGAATCGGAGTTTACCGTTCCCACAAACGGCACCAATGTGATGTCCCAAGGTCGGAGGCACCACATGAGGTGTTTGGGGGTTGTTGCAGCTAACGAGGGTGACCCCGGTCCTACGTATCCCATGAGAGGGGAATCAAGCCACACGTAGTTCTTAGGTTTTGAGTGACGTACCTTAGCCCCTAGGGAGAGGGGGATATATATAGGAGAGAGCTGGTTGCCCTAGTGGGCTTTCTTGAGGCCCAAGTAGGGCCAGCCTGTAATGAGCTATGAGTGGATGAGCTGTCCTTGTGGATAAGGTGAGACACGTCATCCTGTCCTTGGTATCGGAATAGCTGGGCGGTGTCGGACTCGGAAGTCGGACCTGGGTAGGAGTATGAGGTCGGCCCGTATCTGGTGTCTGTTCGGCCGTTGAGCCTTGAGCTCGGCCGAGCATACAGAGGGCCTACTGAAGGGTCCTCAGGTCCTGAGTGGGGGCCACGTGGAGCTCGGCTAGGCCGAGTCCATCACACCATGTTGACTAGTATGTGCCGTCCAAATAGATGAGGATGAGAGGGGATATTTTCTGAAAATGTACCTAGAAGGATCTTAGAGTTTAAAGCTTATAGGAGTTGGAAAAATCTCATTAATGCATGTGTATTTTCCTAGACTTGGTTGAAGCAAAAAAATTGAAATTCTTTGACCTATTTATGATGCAATAGGCGTGTACTTCAGCCCATTTGTGGCTGGAATTTCACTTCCTACTTCACCTATAAATAGAGCCTAAGACCCCTCATTCTTTTACACACAACAAACAATCATTTTGAGAGAAAAAAATTTGAGTAAGGCTTTGAGAAAGAGAGAGCGAGGCGTGGCACATTGTGAAGGGAAGAGAAAAATTTTCATATTCACTTTGAAGCTCTTCTTTGCTAAGGAGAAGAGGTAATCCTATAACCTTGTTGTTTGTTTTAATTTTAAGTTCTTAATTCTTTATTCTTTTGGTTTAACAAATAAAAAGACTTTTTCTACTCTTCTCTGATTATGAAATGGTGAAACCAAAATCCTTAATCTCTTCTCTGATATAATCTGAATTTTTGATTGGTTAAATTTGGTTGAAGGTCAGATGAATGAGGATTAAAAAGGGACAAAACAAAAATTGTTTAAAGAGATATTGATCTCCCCTTTTTAAAGCCTTTGATGACCACACTATTGATAATGAAATAAGGAAATGATATTCTGAAATTGTAATTGATAAAAAGTTTATCTGTTTTAAGAATTTTGAATTTCATTTGTACTGAATTGTTGTTTTGATTTTTCTTTGATTGTCAGTATGAAAACATGATTAACAAGCAACTGATGATGAACAAAAAATTTATAAAATGGTGATGTGTATGTGTTTTGGCCGTGAGGCCTATATTGTTTTTAAACTGATCATAGCAAATTATATATGTTCTTTTGTGTAGTAATGATGTGTATCAGATGATATCTGATGTGGTTCAAAATGAGTAATTGGATTTGTGATTATGTGATTATATGGATTGGTTTTGTATATAAGCTATACTGTTAAGTGTTGTACAAAAATTAATCTGAATCAAAAAGTGCTTATTGTAACATCCTCACTTTTATTAGTAAATTTTAAGTTTTTTTAAAATTGGTGTTAGGAAATTTCTTTTAAACTTAATTACTTTTAAAAACTTCTTACGAAAATCCGGCAGAGTTTCCTCTGTTTTTCGGACTTTCCCAAAATTTCCTGTTTGAAACCTGTCAGACCAGAATTATTTAAAACATTAAACACAATAATCTAAAAGCTAGGTCAGATCCTAACACCCGATTAGTACAAATCTCAGGGCATACAACTATGACATATTTATTTACACAAATAACAGTTTTACTATAATTAAAAATAGGCAAATCCGCTCATGGTATCATAGATACACTCCACGTGGTGGAGAGTTTCCAGTTCGGCCCGCAACAGTGTAAACTCCGCTTCCGCACCTGTAAAAATATAGCAAGAAGGGTAGCATTACACAGAACTTAAAAAGATAAATTCTACAAGAGACATAGCAATAAACTAAGCCTACCCTATTATTAATATCCGTTGATCATAAATATCTATATAATTATTTTTCTTTTAGTTCATCACTTATTCTCACTTTCTTTTAACTTTTAATTCTCTTTTCATTTTCCCACATTTTATTCCACTTTTAATCCGCTATTCATTTCTATATCATTTCTCTTTTTATTCTTTCATTTCCATTCCTTTCCCATTTAATGCCGACACGCCTCGACAGGCTCGCATCGGTCTTCCATCTTTTATTATCGACACGCCTCGACAGGCTCGCATCGGTCTTTCGTTTCCTTATTATCGACACGCCTCGACAGGCTCGCATCGATGCCGACATGCCTCGACAGGCTCGCATCGATGCCGACACGCCTCGACAGGCTCGCGCCGGTGCCTACACGCCTCGACAGGCTCGCATCGGACTTCCATTCTTATTTATCGACACGCCTCGACAGGCTCGCGCCGTTTCTTCCCTTTTACTTAATCATATTTCTTTTCCCTTACTCTTTTCCTTACTTGGTGGCTTATTATCACATTATTTATTTTCCTATATTTCAGTATGTCTCATTCTTTTCTTTTTCTTCTTCTCTTCCTTTTCTTTTTCTTCTTCTATATATTAGTTATCCTAAATTATATCTAACTTTACTTAGCTTTAGTATACTCGTTATATATAAATTCCTGTTTCAAATTCTTAATTATTTCTATGATTCCACTATCTCCCGCGATTATTTACTCAATTTCCTCAAATTATTATTCCATTCTATTTAACTACCAGTATCCCATTTTCTCTCTTTGTCTTATTCTCTTTTCGCTAAATTCTTTAACCGGCTTAACTACTTGTATTTAAAATTTAGTTTATTACTTCGTTCCTATTTCGTTGGTACCCGACAACTCTTAACTAAACCCACTCTGCGCTTTCTTATGGTTTCCATATTTTAACTCCTCTCTTACCACTCCTCTAGTTCTATTACAATTATTCTATATTCTTGTACTCTCCCGTTTCGTTGGTTTTCCGTAACAAATTTCTCTTGGTTTTATTTTATATTTTTTTTACATTTTCATTTTATATTAACTCTTTTAATATCCTAACATACCCATTCTCTCTGGACTTTATTCTATGCACATACTTTAAATAAATATTAACAGGGACTACTCTAAGGCTCATTAACTTATTTCTTAATTACCCTATTCTTAGTCACCACTATAGAATCCTAGAATTTACTTCCCAAGTAAAGGTAACACAGCCCTTCTTACCTCGGGCTTTTAAAAAGAACCTGGGTTATGGCTCGGCGACGATGACGGCGTCGGTGTTGCTCCTCGTTAGCGAGAACGATCGCGGCTGGACTAAGGCGAGAGCTTCAAGCTTTGGCACACTCGACACGAGCCCGGTGAGATCACGGTCGGTAACAGCGTCGGTGAGATCCGTGAAGAGAGAGAAAGCTCGGGCAAGGGGAATGAGAGAGAAAGCAATCAAGAGGGAGGGGAGAGAGACGGTCGTGGGAGAGGGTGGAAGGCCTTGGGTGGTGGCTGTAAGTGGGTCGGGGCGGTGGTGGTGGCTGGAGAGGAAGAGGTGGGTGGTGGAGGAGGTGGAGAGAGAGAAAGGGCCGATTGTGAGGAGAGAGAGAGAGAAACGGATCGTGGGTGGAGGGAGGATGGACTACGGCGGCGGCTTGGGGCGGTTCTGGTGCAGGTCGACGGTGGAGGGAAGGAAGAGGTCGGATTTGATGGAGGAGGGAGGAAGGAAATGGGTCTCGACCTCCCCCCAGCGCGCGTCTTAAACAGATCGGCGCTTGAGCGCCGCCCTCCGCGCTTGAGCGCCAGGGTCAATTTTTGCTACAGGTCTGATGCACGCCGCGCTTGAGCGTGAGATGGTTGACTTTTTGGTTGACCGTGCTATAATTTCTTCTTTAACCGTCGGATCTTGTCCAAATTTGACGAGCAACTTCCTAAAAATCATACCTTCATATCCAACGGTGGGAATTATGTTTTGATTCTTAAATCTTTTATTTTAATTTTCTACCCTATGTTATGTTTTAGTACCGAATTATCTATTTTTCTGGCCTGTTCCTAACTTCAATTTAAGGCTCCTTTCTTTTCTAACCTTATTATTATTATTTCCTTTATTCTAACTATTATTTACTTATTCGTCTTTGGGTTTAAAATTTGGGATGTTACACTTATTTTCTATTTTAACTTGATGTTTATAGTAATCCTTGAAAGATATGGAATTATATGAATAAGATGTATATCATATATGTGTTATGAAATTCTGTTTCTTTTCTATTTTTATATTATGGCTGAAATTATTATTGGATAGGAAAGGATAATATTTGCTAAATTTCTAAGTGCTTAATTGGTTATATGATGTCTCTGTATGTTTACTGATGTGTATACATGAAATAAACTATGTATTTGATAGAAAAATAATTTATATCTGAAAAATAAATTTTGTTCTGAAAAATAATATCTTATTTAAGCTATGAGTTTCCAAATGATAATTTTTGTATGTGTTTTGCAATACTTAACTTGTTATAATTGTATCTGAATGTTAAAACATGTTTGTTTCAATTTCTGGAAGTGATGCAACTAAATTTTGGTGGCTGTCCAGCAAGCAAAACTATTTTATTAAACTTACATTTAATCATATTTTATAATAGAACTTGTAAGGAAATTTTGGGAAAAAGTGGCATGTCTTTTTGATAAACCAATTGTGAGAAAAGTGATTTTTAAGACTTGTAGTATATATTGTCCAAAAGTATAAGATTTGTTGCATCAACAATAAAAATTGATCTGGAATGAATTAGTGTGTGAATGTTATGCTAGGATCTTTAGTATAAGTATATAGAGTTTAAAAGAAATTATGGAAGTAATTGTGTGAATGTATGCTTAAATGTTCTAATGGTTTAGTAAATTGTTTCACTTGATGAAATATATGATTTTATATGTTAAGAATTTAGATGCCTGAATGCACTGATGTGTAAAGTATAATTTTTTCTATTCTGTTTAGAACTTGTAATTAAAATTTCATCAACTTTAGAAAAATATATTTTTAGCTTGAATGCATGAGTTATGTTCTATATGAATTAGGTGTGTTTGTAGTGTGGTTATGTGATTTTATTTACTGCTTAAATTGGTTTTAAGGTTGCATCAAAGCAAATGATTTTAAATCTTGCTGTATGATTTGTCTGTAAATGGTAGTTGTTATAAGGTATTTAAGAATGAGTTTTTGAGTAAGTGATGTTTTGGAATTTATTTTTGAAAGGTGATACTTAAGTTCTAAAAGTTATATTATTTTTAGAAAAGGTTTTCATGATTTAAAAAGCTAAAAGAAAAAGTGATTTTTCTAGTGCAGTAATCTGTTTTTATTTTTCAGAGAGGTTTTAAGCTACTGATACTGTTTTGTATTTTAAAAGGATACTAAGTGTTTTCGATTTGTAAAATGTTCTTTTAATAATTTGTTTAAATTGATTTGTTATTTGGATTATGTGTATCAAATTGTTAAAGGTTCTCGTTTGGAATCACGTGACGCGAATTCGATTCAAGAGAACCCTAATTTCTTAGCTTCACTTCAAGGTGAGAGAGAAGCCTTCTTAAGACATAGTGGCATGTAGGGTAATGTTAGGACGTTCCGTATCATCTCAAAGGTCGGAACTAGGGATCTATCGGGTGAGTAGTAGGACGGCAATTGTGTGTGTGTTCCGCCGCTCATACGAAAACAACGATCCCTCGAATATAATTATATGGGTTGTATATTCTGTTTTATTATGATGCTGAATCGATTATAATATTAAATTGTTAATAATAACATGTCTGGCGTATATGTTATATATTATGATTCTGTTTTATTGGAAAATTGTAACACCCCGTAACATTTGCCCTTTTGACTCGCTTCTACAAGTCCCTAATTAAGAAATTAATCTAACCTAATTGATCTAAGAAATTGATTTAAAAGAATTTTGATTTCATGATGGGTTTTCATGCTTTGAATAAATTGTGTTGTGACCTTGTGTGTGATTGTTTAAAGTTTTAGTTTAGATTTTGTATATGATCTTAAGATGAAAAATCGTTTTCACCCTAAGCTTCAAAGAAATCAAAGTCCAAATCACCCCGACCTAGAATCCATTCTAGAAAACCCTAATTAGTATCCAAATCGTGGAATGTACCTTAATAGAGTTCTTAACTCTTGATTAAGAACTTAATCACTCTTGTAAACCCAAAATCCTCAAGGTTAGTGAGCTAATCCAAAATTCGTCTTCCTTAAGCCCATGATTAAGTTTTTGATTAGCACCTTAATCTTTGATTAAACCCTAACCTCCAAGGATTAGCGGACTAATCCTAGATTAATTAACCTAATCCTACCCTAATCACGATTAGAACCCTAATTAGTGCCTTAAACCTAATTAGCTAATCTAACCTACCCTAACCTCCATGTGGCCGAATGCATGTACTTGGCTTGGCCACCAAGCTCATTTGCTTAGTCTCCAAGTGGCATGCTCCAAAAGTCAAGCCTATGACATCATCTTCATGACCAAGCATGACATAAGGGAGGAAAAAGTGAAGATTAGGAAGGGAAGAGGAAGGAGCCGTGAGGGACTTGGAAGCAAGGATTGGTTTCCAAGTTTTGTGACTTAGTCCCCAAGCATTTGCAAGGAAGCCCCCCATGCAAGCCCTTGATGGCAAATAAAGAAAAGTGAAGAAGATTGAAGAAGGGCCAAAACCGTGAGAGGAGAAGAGTGAGTTCATTCCCATTTCTTCTCTTCTTTCTTTCTTCATTTTCAAGCCAAACATCAACACTCACACCCCCCATTCGGTTCTTCACCTCATTCATCCATTCCAACCCTAAAACCGTGAGGGAGTGAATGAACTTCTCTTCATTCATTCATCAACACAAACCTTCTTTCATTCCTTCATTTCCTTCCAAAACTAAACACAACACTAAGAGAAAATCAAACTCTTAGTGAAATAAGAGAGAATGGCCGAATAAAGAAAGAAGAAGAACCAAACCTTAGACTCTTCATGACCTAAACAAGATCAAGCTAAGATAGTGAAGAAAAGAAAGAGAAAATCATGGACTAGGAAGAGGAGTGGTGGACTGTGAGGAGAGAGGAGAGAAACCAAGGAATTGGACTTGAATTCTTTAAAGTTTTGACTAAGTAAGAAATTTGTTTCATGATCTAAAAGTTTTAAACCTTTTTCTTTGATTCTTCTTCGTTTTTCATGATTTTCTTCTTAACTTTGACTTTGTTTGAAAAAGTGTTGATGCATGTTATTTCTCTAAGCTTGATTCTAAAAGTTTTATTAAGAAAATGTTTTTCTTCATGATCTTGAGTTTTCTCTTTGATTTCTTAAAAGTCTTTTGGAAGAGAACTTGATTTTAAGTTTCATGAAAGATTTTTCAAAGATCTAGTGTTTTTAATTTCATGCATGTCAAGATCTATGCTTGAACTATGATTTGTTTGATGTTTGATTTTTAATATGAAACTCTTTGTGAATGATTGAATTTTCTTAGTGATCTTCCTTTATGTTGGTCACGGTTTGATGTTGTTGTGAGTATGGGCTTGATTTTCTTTTGATTGATCCTTTGCATGTCACAATCTTGAATTTAATGATGTTTTGAATGAATAAAAATTGTGTGATTTGCTATGATAGGTCACGGTTTGTAAGTGTGAATAAAAAAGGACCTCAAGATTTTCTTAGGTTTAAGTAATGAATGTGTGATTTCCATGAACTTTGAGTTGATTCTATGTGTTTTAAGTGAAATGAAAATTGTCTAGAAACCTATGTGTACCCACGGTTTCATATGGAAATACATGCTAAGGTATGCTCTTACTTCCTTGATGAAGTATGTGAAATTGTTGTTGGATTTAGAGTCATTCTAAAGTCTTGAACTCTTGAAAATGTTTTTGAGGAAAACCTAGTTAAGGTCACAGTTTAGGCCTTAATTTTTAAGTTGAATTCTCTTAATTGGATATGTGTTCGTGTCATGAAATTATGTGTTGATTTGTGAAGTTTCTTCTTGATAAAATAATTTTCTAAACAACCCATGATGCATACGGTTTTGACATAAGTAAGTGTGATAAGATGAAGTTTTGCTAAAATGGAATTAATTAAGTGAAAGATAGATGAAAATGTGACTAGGTGTATGTGTGATGCATGATTTGGTTTATGTGTACTTAAGAGTTTGATTTCCCTTATTTGATTGAGTCATATATGTGAATGAATATGTGAGTATGCTATGTTTGACTTAACTTGATGGCTTGTGATTATGTGATGTGTGAATCAAATGCATGTTGTCTAGGATTCTTGAGTGGAGTAAGAATGATTTTTAGAGTGCATGGAAGTGTTTAAGTGATTTGTTTTACTTGAGTACTTTGCTGCCCACATGGAGTCTAAATGTTTAAACTTGATGAGTTGTTGGTTTAAGTGTCTATTTGATTGTTTTCATGATTCTTGGTTGTTTGTGCTTTTAAATTGGTTTTAAACAATGGAAAATGAATTTAGAACTTAGGACGTGATGCTGTCCAGAATTTTCCAAGTTACATTTCTTGTTTTAAAAAGTGTTTTCAAGGTGTTTAAAAGTTAAGTTTTTATGGGTGTTCGATCTAAGACAAAGATGATTTGAAAAGTGCGATTTTTCGGTGTTTTTGGAATTGAATCCAATGCTGTCCAAGAAGGATCAGCAAAGAAACTTTTTATTTTAATGAATTTAATTGATTATTTTCTCATGATTTTAAAGTATAGAAGTTAGTGCTTAATTTTGGACAAGTTTGAGTGAAAGAATTAATGTTTCGGTTTTAAAATGAAGACAATGTTTGGATTTTCTTAAGTTGTTTTGAGAATGATTTAAGACTAATATTAAAATAAAACTTAATACTCATATATCTACCTTCTGGGACTTGGAAGAAGTTGGAGTCGGGCAGACGAGGAAGGAAGTTGATCGTTCGGAACTCAAAGAATCGGTAGCTACGAATCCGGGTGAGAGAGAAGCTATCCTAAGACCCTATGGTGTTTAGGTAATTTATTAGGACGTTCCGTATCATCTCAAAGATCGGAACTAAGTGGTTCGGAGTCAGTAGTATAAGTGGCAATTGTTTGTGTTGTGTGGCCACTTATACGAAGATGACAAAGGCCACAATATTGTTGCGTGATGAGTGTGTGATTGATAGCATGCTTTTATGTTTTTATTTCATTATGCCTGATGATATTTATTATTGTTAAACTAAATGGGTAATATGCTGATAGACACATCCTATATGAGAAATGAAAACGAAAGGAATAAGTTGAGAAAGTAATGAAATGGAAAGTAAAGATACGATGAGAAAAATCTAATGATTGAAAATAAGTATGTGTGGAAGGGAAAGAAAGAGTTGAGAATTGGGGAATGAAATTGAGGATAATGATGAGAACGAGCCAGAGCTGGGGAGAGTGATGTTGATATGAGATGTGATTTGAGCGGAGCTGGGCTCCTTTGTTTTTGGTTTTAGTCTGGGACTAGTGTCGAGTTGAGCTTGCTCCTCCATTAGTGCCCAGCAAAGTTGAAGTTTCTGAAAAGGTTTTGAAAAGGTGATTTTGAAAAAGGTTTTCGAAAAAGATTTTTGAAAAGCTTTGTTAAAGAAAGTATTTTTGAAAAATTTTTGGTGAAGCAATCTTTTGAAAGAGTTTTTGAAATGATATTTGGAGATACTCTTTTGAAACAACATTTTAGAGAAAGTCTTTTCGAAATAATATTTTTAAGAAAGTTTCATGAAATTATAGTTTTGAGAAAAGTTTTGTGAAAACGATCTTTTTGAAAGAATTTTGCGAAAAGAGGTATTGTTGAGTGAAGTTTTGGGGAGGCAATCTTTTCGGTAAAGTATTTGAAAAGGGATGATTAAAGAAAATATTTTTGAAATGATATTTTGGGGGAAAGTCTTCTGGAAAAGAGATTTGTGAAAGTCTTTGAAATAGAATGATTGAGAAAGATGAGATGAATACGAGGAATGGAGAATGTTGAGAAAGTCTGAGAAATGAAATTTGAGTTTGACGATGTGATCCCAACTCTGTGCTAGGTGAGAAATGATGAGAGAAAGAAAGTACAAAGGTAGTGGTCGGGACTCGTTGAAGGGTTGCACGAAGGACGGGCCGACCTTAGGATAATTTAAAAGACTAAAAGACTTTAAAAGACTTGCGCGGTGAGATATGAGAGTACGAAGTAGTGGAGAGGAAGAAACGATAAGTATCTGCGGATACTTAGGACGAGATTGCATTAGGGGAGGACGATGACGGTGAAACGTCAAGAAGTCTAGAGTATGTTTCTGGGCAGAACGAACTCCACATGTGGCGCACTAACGTGGTGGGGACTGGGTCTAATGTCGTGGTAAGTTCTGCGGGCCCACTAGAAACATACTGTCGCCCCCTAGATTGCAAATCGAGAACAGTGAGAGGGACTGGAGTGGGGCATCTTGTTTGCCACTGCGAGGCAGTGTGCCATGATATGATTATGATTGAGGCTGAGCCTCCTGGTCTGGGACCATTTCTGTGTTGTGACAGCTGTTGTGCCCGCACGGTAAAGGTCCTGTACTCCTGTTCGCTTCCGACTAGGTTGGGTGGATGACCGAGGAGATGTAGACGTGTGAGACGATGGTGGCAAGGGAAGTACTTCGATGATATTATGATTTCTCCCCAATCATTGAAGGTTACGATTTGATAAGACGTGCTAATGAATATTGAGAAGAGATTGAGAACGCAGTTGAGAAAGAAGGAATGTGTATAAGTTTGGTAAAACAAGAAAAGTATTGATAGTAACAATGAGGATAATAATGATATGCTTGATTATTGCGTTGTATGTATGTTGTATGTTATATGTTTGTGTGGTCCTTTTATTTTGCCTATCGTAATTCCACGCCGTCGACGATGTGTCGTCCGGATCGCTTACTCTCTCCTGTTCGTTGGCACATCGGTGCTGCTGATGTCTCAATGGGCAGACGGAGTATCGCCTGAAGATCATCTCTATAAATGGAGGTGAGCGACAACTGCAAAGTAACAATGGAGGGGACTTCATTTCGGAGTGAAGGACAGGCGCAAGAAGAAAGGGAAGCTTCATACGGATGTCTTCATCAGAGTAGCGCAGTGGAAGCGATAGTAGTAAATTTAGTTTAAGTTATGATGTGGGTTTTGACTCAAGGATTACCAAACTATGTGCCAATTATGTAACTAAGCCAAGTTTTAGTTTTGTATTGAGGAATACTCTATTCTGGAAGAACAAACAATGTCGTCTTTTGGGGAGATACCATGATGATTTGAAAACAAGTCTTTTTATGAAAATGAAAGTTTTCTGAAAATGAATGTTTGAGTAACAACTCGATTTTCAACAAAAGGACTTTCAAATACCCCAATGATTTTTCAACAATGTGTTACAAAAAAAAAAATTGGCCTCATTTTTGCAACTTTAGTAAATAAAAGTCAATTATTTTGGTTTACGAAAATCGGGCTGTTACAAAAATAATTGATTCATGTGATGTTATGTGGGAATTTTTGGGGATTTATTAAAAGGCTTTATGGTTTAAGGAATTGGTATGGAATCGTTACGAAATTTTATGAAAGTTTATAATGTTATCCCCTAATCGCACTGTCATGGTGACGTGCTTGATCGTTATGTTTTGCCGGCCACGTGAGTGGAACGTCGTGGTTGTGAGCTCGGTTTGGAATTCGCTGTGATTTGGAAGCGCCTGTGATAGGTTAATCCCTTATAGGTCGAGACCCGTTAGAAGTGTGGCTTAGAATGGGTCGACCACAATTAGGAATGTTTAACTTAGTAAAACCCTTCGATGACTTAAAAGACTTAGGAACCCCTTTTCTAAACCTTGCGTTGAGAGTGAAGTAGTGGAGAGAAAAGATACTGTATGCTTGGAGGTTGGTGTCTCTTCAAGTGGTGATTGTGATAGGGGAGGGCAAGGACGGTGAACGTCAAGAAGCCTTGAGCGCTTCTCTAGGTGGGACGAATGCTACAATGACCAAAGTTGTCGTGGCAAGGACTGGATACGCAACTAGAGAAAGTGTTGTCGCCCCCTTGAGCAAATCATAGATGATGAGAGGGAACCCGAACGAGGCTAGAAGCTCTGCTTATTTTGGACTCCTTTTTGGTAAACGTATTTGTAATTTTGCTGACCGCAAGGAAGTTGGTTTCAGCCTGTTGTTTTGCGACTTCGATGCCAGCGTGGTTAGGGTTCCTGTGCGTCCCATCTGCTTTCCGAATTAGGATATGGTTGGACTGGTGGAGGAGATGTAACATGTGTGCTATCCATCCCTTGAACCTCGGTAACGGTACCCCCTTTTGATTTACCGATGGTTGTGACGTTGAAACTTAGAACCTAAAGATAATTAAATATAACGGTTATGGTTTTTAAGAGGCGTACCTTTTTTGGGAAAGGATTTATGGTAATTAACTGAAGTTATTTATAGGGTAATGGTAATAATGATGTATATATTGTATGGTCTTAATATTCCCCTATGGTAAGCCCACGCCGTCGACGATAATATCGTTCGGAAGTGCTTACTCTCTATATTTCCTTCTCCTGTGGACATGGGGGGACAATGTTCACAGATGACAGATCAAGTAGAAGTTCGAGTAGTGGTTGCTCAAGTTGCAAGAGGATCGTGAGATGGCGCCCATATGAGGAGGAAGCAGAAGCGGTAACCGATGAATCTCTCAGACACTTGTGGCGGAGGATAGCAATGAAGACAAGTAATCTAGGATAGTATAGTAGTCCTTGTTTTGTACCCTATCTTAAGGTGATTAAGACATGATTACTCTATCCCGATGTAACCCCTGTTGTTATAAAGGATTATTTTGAAAGAAATAAAAGAAGTTCTTTTAGTTATGTATCAAGTTCAAAAAGTAATTAAATGTTTCCGCAAGATAACCATCGAATAAATATGGCGTTAAGAAAATAAGTTTTTGGGAAAGTGTTGGTAACATCTCTTTTTGGAAAAAATAATTTTATGTTGCAAATATTTTGAAAACCAAGTAACTCAAATAGTATTATGAAAACCTTTTTGTAAAAGAAATAAAATGAACGGATCTTGGTAAATGTTATAAAAAAAATGGCGGCAATTTTTAGTGAAAATTCTAAGTTCCAATTGGGGTGTTACACTATTGATTGTTGATTAATTATTATGCAACCTAAGTGCTAGATGTTTACATTTGTGACTAAGTGTTATAATGGCTTAATTGTGAATGTGTGCGATTGTGAAATTGGAAATGGAAATGGAATATGAATGAAATGGAATGAATTATGGATATTGGAAATGAAGGTGAATGAATCGAATTGTGAATGTAATAATAAATTGTTGTCCCCATCTTTGATTGGATTATTATCTTTGAGTTTTATTATGAATTGCATACTATCTTTTGATTCACTGTGTTGTGAAAAAGGCCTCACCCTTAGTGGTTAGCACTTTAGGTACATGATCAAGAAACTTGAAGATCGGAGTGCGCAGCGGAACAGTCGAAAGAGGAAAACAATTTGTATAATGGTCTATATTGTAATTAAGTGCCCCACCTTTTGTATAAACTTGTTTTGTAAAAGTAAATTTTAAAGTTTCCGGTTTTAGTTTTAAAACTCTTATTTATGAATCTTTTATATAATAAAATCGGGGTGTTACAGGTGACGTAACACAGATGATTCAAGCCTATGAACTCAAAATTTTGCGTACGAGACCATTTTGCGTAACAGACCATTTTGTGTCCGTGGATTTGTATCATCCACGTTATATCACCTATTTGGTGTGACTTCAGACCACATGGACTGTTGATATGATATTCCGCTAGCTATACAAACAAATAACAAATTTTTGCAAACGGAGTGGACCAAAACCAAAATGTTTGAAATTTTAAGGACTAGTCCTGGTCAAAATAACTTCTAGGGACTAAAACCAAAACATGCTGAACTTTCAGGGATTAAAGACATAAATAAACCTATTTTCAATACAAATAATCCCAAGTTTGACACCACAAAATTACTACCTATAATATGCACCTAGCAATTTCCAAACTATTGAAGGCTGCACACAGAAACTAAATTAGATATCAGGTAATATGAATTACAGCCACATTTTTGTGTGTCATTCTGCTTTAGTGTCTCAGAAGAACACAAAAACACTCTGCAATCCTATAGGTTTTGCAAAAGCTTAGAAGCAATACACATATAAGCTTTGAACAAGTTGTCTTATAATTACGAATGTCAAATCGAAACTCCATTAACTCATTATTACTTTTTACTTGAATTGTTTAATTGTTGAGTTTTCATATTGGATACATGAACTCAATCTGACACGAGCAGAGGGCCAGAGGCTATTTATCTAAAATCTCCTTCAAAACCAAGAACTCTGAAAGCTATTTGGGCATATGTAGATGGAGAATCAACAAGTACAATAACAACAATTGGCAAGCAAGAAAAACTAGAAACAAACAAGCCCTCTTCATAAAATCAAATGAATGTGAAAATGAATCTTAAGCCAAAAGGTAGTCTGTTATTTATATCAGCCTTTTTCCTTTTTTATAAAACAAATATATATATATATATATATATATATATATATATATATATATATATATATATCCTACACCATGTCATTTTTTTTTTTGGTTAACCCTACACCATGTCATTTTGATTCTAAGAAATATATATTTTTGCAACACCCAGAATAATAACCTTTTATGCATATTTTACTTCACATAAATAGAATTTTATATTCAAAGTTCAGAATATCATTTAATACTTCAATTTTCAGTTAACACCGAAACACCGCTTAAATTTAAGACTGATTTTATTTCGGGAGAAAAAGTATAGGCAGTTGATCAGCGTAATATAGTACTTTTGGACTATCTCAATATGGGAAGATTCATTCCCAAAGCTTTTTGAGAGGAATAGAGCATGTGAATACACACATTATAGTGGGAATGTTACTTCCGTGGGAATAATTTATACTTTGAAATCCTTTTTTTTATATAACAAACATTGGAATAAATTATTCCCAACTTTTATTTCTGGGAATGTTATTTTATAACATGAAACAAAGGCTACCCGATGAGTTAACGTTATATTGGCTTAGTAAACATTAATTGCTTGATGCATTGTTCCGTAAACATTAGTTTCGAATTATACAATAATTTATCCTAAAATCAATAAAAAAAATAAACGATTCATAGCTCTATAAATATATTTAGAGCGAAATATTTTTTCACTATACCAACTTAGTCCTTAAAAATTTATAAATACATTTAGTCCCTCAAAATTTTCAGATGTATCAATTTGGTCCCTCAAGATTTCGGATGTACCAATCTGGTCCTTAAAACATGAGGAACCAAGTTGGTATATATGAAAATCTTGAAGGACAGAATTGGTATATCAGAAAATCTTAAAAGACTAAATGTGTATATATAAATTTTCAAGGACTAAGTTGGTATAATAAAAAAAACATTAGGAACTAAATTGATACTTCATTCATATATTTATGATTTTGCATGCATCAGAACAAATCAAATTTATAGTAATGAAGGTAATTTTGTCCAGGAATATGTCAGATTGATCCCTGACCTTGTGAAAATCAATCAATTTAGTTCTTGAAATTTTTTAAATTCCAAAGTTGTACCTGAGATAGGAAAACGTGACATTAGTGATGACCATGGAAAAAGAAAAACGGAGCACTTAACAACGTATCTTCACTAGCCTCTGACATTAGTGATGATCGTCAATGGTCCTTAACATGGACTAACGAAATGACCAAAATGAAGTTGTTTTGGCAAAAAAAAAAATAAACAAAGACCGTCGACTATCGGACAAATTAGTCCTTAAGATTATTAGCATGGATCGAATTAGTCCCTAAATTATTTGTGAACCAATAACGATAAGGACTAATATTATTCATGTTTTGCTATCTTGGAAACTAATTTGAAATTTCGATAATAGCAAAAATTAATTAAATCGATATCCACAAAGTCAAGAAACAATCTAACATGTTATTCTAATTTTGTCACTCGAGTTACTGCCATCTAGTTATATTCTTACATATGGTTAGTAGTTTTTGCTTTGTGATTGGCTCCTCTTAAATTTTTTATAGTTTCATAAAGAAGCTAAGGTGAGGAAAATCATCTCGCGTAGTGCAAGACCGCAAATATCTCAAATTGTTAATTTCAATTAAAAATTGATTAAGACGATTAATTCCAAAAATTTATAAGAAGTGAAATGGATAAACCTACAAAAGGAAAATATTCTTAGAATGTTTTTTATGCTAGTGTGAATATTTTTATAATTTTTGTCCGTGTAAGACGGTCCAGTCGGTGGCTGCAGGGACACTTAGGATTTCCCCCTCCCCAGGTCATGGGTTCTAGTCACAGATCTCCCATGTAAACCAAAAAAAAATATTTTTATAATTTTTATGAGGTTTTTATAAATAATATTTCTTTCATATTTGTCTATTCGTTTGAATTGTGGAAGTGGTAAAACTATATTGAGTTTTATAAATTTATCTACAAAGAATCTAGTTTTTGAGATGAATAATCGACCATGAAAGTCAGAATTGTTGTCTATGATTTTTCTTTATTTCTTTGAGTGAATGGACACTTTGGTCCCTCAAGTTTTTCAACAGGGACACTTTAGTTCCTCAAGAAATTTAATTCATTTTTAGTCTCCAAAGTTTTCCAAAAGTACCAATTTAGTCCCTCATGTTTTCTAAAACATGGGAGATTAAAAATGAATTAAATTTCTTGAGGGACTAAAGTGTCCTTGTTGAAAAACTTGACGGACCAAAGTGTCCCTTCACTCTTATTCTTTTAAAATGATTATTTGACTGCTATTTTACAATAGTTTAAATTCATATATGTTAAAAATAAATTTAGTGTCAAAATGTTATTGAAAATACTTAATTTTAGTTATAAATATTAATTTTTTATTTAATTTAAATTTTAGTTTTTTTTTACGTCTCTACAGATGAGTTAGAAAAATATTGTCGTAAAGTATAGGTTTTTTGAAGTTACTGTAAACTCATTTATTTTGATTTTAGCCATGGACCTAGATCCAAAACGTCAACACATTATTGCAAGGACCAAATCCAAAAAAAAAAAACAAAAAAACACACACAATACCAATTAACGACAAGGATTATTGGTGTTTGGCTTTAAGACTGATTCACAAAGTAAATTAAAGTAGCGCAACATAAATAAATTTGCAAGACAATATATAGAAAACTCATACTAGATTTTTATTGTGGAAAATCCTCAAATGATGAGAGTAAAAAACATGGGACAAACTCTGAAAAATATTTCATTATATGTAAGATAATTACAATATCCTTTTAACACTATTATCACACAAGAGGTATAAATATAGTATACCTTAGTGAAACCATCTCCTATTCAAATACTATAAATTATTGTATAAATTATAGTACCAAAGAGTCATAGAAATAATATCCAAAAAGATCCCCATATGTATTCCCTTGATGTATATTTTCATAAGTGTATATTCTCACACCTTACACTCTTTAGGATTTACTCACGAACTCTACTTTTACTCATTACTAGAAGCAATATTAAATTCTTGAGACTTAATCAATGCTAGCTCTACTATGTACTCCCTCTGTTTCTTGTTATTTGTCATTTTTTGAGAGATTTTTTGTATTTTTTTTATCTTTCGTATTGAGAATTTCTAGAGTGTAATAAATGCTCTTTTTCATGTTTGTCCCTATTTAATATGTCTTGGTTTATGTAAGTAGTTGAGAAAAATTAATAATTATAGAGAGAGAAAGGGTATAGTGGAAAAAAAAACATAATTAATGTATTGATTGGAAATATGAGTAATGATTAGATTTTTTAAATGGTGTATTTTATTTGAAATATAACAGATAAATAAGAACGGATGAAGTATATTGCTTTGCTCCGTGTAACCAATGGAATAAGGAGTGTAAGGGGCCAATATTGCATTCTTGCCTAGTAGTTGAAAGGGACCAATAGAATAAGGATTTATGTTGTGATGTCCTAGACGGTGAGGTCCTCTAAGGATTAGGGAAGAAGACCTTCAAAGGAGCCTCTGTCTAGGGTTTCTGTGTGATGTTTGGTGGGAGTCCTCAAGTGTTTAAGGAGAAAGCCAAGAAGTAACCCTAATCACTGGTGTGTGAGGGTGACAATTAGGGTTAGAGGACGTACCTGAGCCCCATGTAGTACGGAGCTACTTATAGGGGGGAGCTGGTTGCCCTAATGGGCTTGCTTTAGGCCCAAGTAGGGTCAGCCTGTACTGAGCTATGAGTGGATGAGCTGTCCTTGTGGATAAGGTGATGAGCTGTCCTGGTGGATAAGGTGAGACACGTCATCCTGTCCTTGGTGTCGGACTCTGGGAGGTGTCGGACAGGGAAGTCGGACCTGGGTAGGAGTATGAGGTCGGTCCGTATCTGGTATCTGTTCGGCCGTTGAGCCTTGAGCTCGGCCCAGCACACAGAGGGCTTTTTGTAGGGTCGTGAGGCCTTGGGCAAGGGTTCTGAGGATCTCGGCTAGGCCGAGTCCACCACATAAGCCCCCCAGCTCGGTCAAGGCTATCTGAGCCTTGTTCCGAGGTTCTGGTTTAGGTCCTTTTCCCAAATTCACCACATGAGCGCCGAGTCCACCACATAAGCCCCCCAGCTCGGTCAAGGCCATTTGAGCCTTGTTCCGAGGTTCTAGGGAGTTCGGACGATGAACTGCCGAGAGCTGGATCCAGTTGTCTCTGAAATGTCCTTTCATCATGATGGAGCAGGTCTGAGAGCTGTCATTTCGCCTGCTCCGAAGTGACGCTTGCATTCTCGCATCTGACACGTGTCAAAGATTCCACCTAACGAAGCGTCGCCATTACTGCGACGTTGCTCGAGGTTCGTGATTCCAGCTGTTATGCACCACGTGTCCCGGTATGTGTGGCTGCACGTTGGGCTGGGTCATCTGGGCCAGGCCCATAATTCAAAAATGGAGGGGAGACGGTTTCTCTTCTCCTATTTTTACAAAATTGTTCCTCCTTCTCTCTCTATCAGACACTCCCTCTTCGAAACGGTCCCCCTCTTTCTCAGTACCAGTTGCACCTTCTCTCTCCCACGAACCCCTGTATCTCCCAACCAGATTCTCCCTCTTTCTTCCTTTGAGACCGCTCCTTCTTCTTCATTTGAGACTGCTTCTGGGGTTCACTTCTCTTTGCTTTCCTTTTTCAGCAGAGGATTTCTTGTCATCTCTGTCTTACTTCAAGTTCATCCCTCAAGTTCATACTGTCAAGGTATCGTCTCTTTCTCTGTTTCTCTTCTCCTTCCCTCTAGCTTTTGGTTCTTGTGGGGGTTAATGTTTTTTGTTTTTATGTTTGTGAAATGGGGTGTTTTTTCTGGGTTTAGGGATTTTAATTTTGGGGAATAATGCTGGGGCTTTTGGAGTTTCTGGGTTTGGGGTGTTCTTAGGATATTTGGAGAGTCTTTGATTCTTGCTTTTTGTTTTTATTTTTCAGAAAACCAGGGAAGTGAATTGAGGAAGTATGAGTAGGGAATGGTTTAGGAAATGGGCTGGGGTAGTCTCCCTGTCATCTAGCAGTAGTGAGGAGGAGGACGACTCTTCCTCCTCGTCCTGTTCCTCCACGGAGGTAGACGAGGCACTCCGTCGCCAAAAGGAGTATAGGCAGAAATATGAGAGACGGATTCTGGAGGTTGATCCCGTTGAGGTAATCTATCCTTGGGATTGGGAGGAGAAGAGAGAGTGGATACGACAGTACGCCTGGGCAGAGTTTGTTGATGGTAGGGAGCATGCCGACTTCGAGAGGATGGAGAAAGAGGGGATGTACGAACGGGGGGTACCTGTGGTAGAGGGGAGATGCTCGCCCCTCGGAACAACTTCGAGGGGGTTCTCTGGGGGTTATTTTTTGTAACCCGTAAGACTAACACCGAGCTCCCCTGTTCTTCCCCAGGTACCATGCCGCCCAGGAAGTGCGTTAGTCGACCTGAGCTCTATCATGCGCCTTTCGATGCCGATCAATACAAGTGGGTCGACGTGGAGCCCAAAGGAGTCCAATCCAGCTTTTGCTCCGAGGACAAGCTTGCCGAGGTGAGGAGAGCCGTGCTGCCTTGCCCAGGGGACGCCACCGGGACCTCTTACGAAGTACTCCCCTGTTCGGCAAATGACAGGATATGCAGCCGAACTAATAATAATTCCTTCTTCTTTTATGCCGACTTGATTCACAATCTCGGGGTGACCCTCCCATTCACCGATCTGGAAATGAGGGTCTTAAACGAGCTTGGAATGGCTCATTCCCAACTTCACCCCAATACTTGGTCGTTTCTCCGAGCATTCCAAAAGTACTGCGGAGCCAGGAATTTGGTATGCATTGTTCGGCTATTTTTGTGGATGTACAACCCGTTCGTCAACAATAAGGACGGGATCACTGGTCGCCTTTGGGTATCGGCTAAAGCCCGAGCTCACTGTGGGTTATTCGGCATGTTCTCGGAATCTTGGAAGAATTTCAAACCCAAGTTTTTCAAGTACAAGTATGTAGGAACATGGCTACCTTGGTTTCGAGCCGAGACGGGTCCGAGATTCCCTTTGGAGTGGACCCCGGAGTTCTTCAATCGCCATGTCGGCACGCCGCAGAGGTGGTCGGGCGTAACCCTTGATGCTGATGAGGCCGTAACGGCCCATCATTCCCAAACCGAATATCGAGCTCGGAAATTCCAGCTTGACATAGGAGTTTTTATGAAGTGTCCTGACAACGAAGTCTTGACCAGAATCGGTAGTTATTTTTACTCTTACACTTGTACATTTTCTTTCAACTTTCTTACTTACTTTTCTTTACCTTTTGGGTTGCAGAAGAACATTGGTCGGATATGTAGTCCAGAGCGCTGAGAGCAGCACTAGAGGCTCGCAAGAGGAAAAAGCCCGAGGTCTCCTCCAATGAAGTCGTGTCCGCCGAGGTCTCCACCGATACGGCCTCAAACGACTCGACCCCTCTTCATCCAACTCCGCCCGCAGTGATTATTGCCGCTCCTCCTCCTCAATCTCCGACTCCCAGCACCGAGTTGGTGATTGCTGTAGGTACCCCACCATCACCGGCAGGCCCGAGGAAGGGAACTGATATACTCCCCAGGCCGGCGACCACAATGGCCAAGCCCTCGGTCAAAGAAGCCTTGATTAAGATGTCGGGAGCTGAATGGAAAAGAATGGCCGAGGAGATGGCCTGTCAATTGAAGAGGTCGACCACGATGTTTAATGTGTTGGCCGAGGTCGCAGACGATGTGGCCGAAGGTGTGTCACCAGCCAAAAAGAAAGCTCGAACTGATATGATGGCCGAGGTGGAGGAGCTGAAGAATAGCAAGATTTCTGCCGAACAGAAGCTGGCCGAACTAGAAGAGAAGTACCTCCAGTAGATGGGGGAACTTCTGAAGAATCAAGAGGAGGCCCTGGTTCAAGCAAAGGCAGATGCCAAGGAGGCTGGTCGGCAGGAAGGCCTTGCCGAGGTGGAGAAGGTGAGGACCCTGCTGAAAAGGAGAGCTGCTCAAGCTCTTAAGCATAAGATAGCCGCATCCGAGGCAGACTTCAGTTTTGAGAGGGCGGGGAGCAAAATTTTTGCTGGAGCCGTAGAGCAGATTCTGCACCTGAACCAAGGGCTCCGAATTCGGGTTGTTGGCGCTTCCGCCGGGTTCGGGGTGGAGAATGGGAAGATGGTTGATTATGATAAGGGTGGGGCCGAGGTTGACCTCGATCAACCTGAGGAGAACCTTCCCAACCCGTTGGTGGAAAAACCGGATGAAGAGTTCGACCCGAGCTCGGTTGTCCTTTCCGACGTTGAAGATGAAGCAGCGTAAGTCCCTTATGCTGGGCAGCTTGTGATTTGTCTATGTTTTTTGTATAACATGTTTGACAATGTTGGATTGTATTTTATTCTGCTGATTGTGTACAACATTTCATTTCAATGCAAGTTTATTTTAATTTTAACTTGTTGCATGTTGTTATTTTTATGCAAGTTTTATACTTAAACTTGTTGCATACGTATAGAGTCCGAGGTCGTTTCTATGCAAGTTTTTCTTCTAACTTGTTGCAAGAATGCAAGTTTATTTAACTCGTTGCACGTTTATTCTTTGGACCTCGGATCCGGACTCGTCTTCAAGAATGCAAGTTGTCCTCTGTTTAACTTGTTGCATACTCATGGTGTTCGAGGTCACTTTTGTGCAAGTTCTTTCTCTAACTTGTTGCACGAATGCTAGTTTTACTTAATAAACTCGTTGCATGTTTGCGAAGGATACCTCGAATCTGAGCTTTAACACGATGTCGGATTATCAAGTGAATTTACGCTGTGAAAAACGTAAGTCTTTGGGACTTGTTGCATTTTGTTTAAATAACCACGTAAAAATGTTTTTGAGAATACAAGTCCTCTTTGACTTGTTGTATTCGGATTTGATCGGATTTAAAACTTAATAATGTTAAGCTCGGACGACTCAGTAAGTGCAGTAATCTTATAAGTTTTCCTCTGAACAAAGGTACTGTATATAAGGGCATACGGTAGGGATCTCGGATTCACCCATCTTAGCCGAGGTGGGTGTCCTCGTCCCCGATGTGAAAGAGGTTGCTGAGTGAAGTTATGTGAGGACATTTCACAGCAAGCTGTACTTTACCGGGTGTCCCTTGTACACTGTGCATATGAGCCGTTCTTATCTAGAAGACGTTGGTTGTGCATAGAGCCATGCAACATTTAGGTGGCTAGTGCTAAATGAGAAGCTAGTACGTACGTATATAAAACTGTGGCACTTGAGTATGAGCAAGTTTGTACTTTTCATTAGTCGTAGACATGAGTACATTGCCTTTTGGAAAGGTGAATATATCACAATGGGAATGTAAAAACATGAACAGAAATTTAAAATTAAACCTAAATTTTAGCTGGTGGTGTGGTGTTGCTGATGATTTCCGAGGTAAACCTAACTGAAGTAGGTTCTCGGTTTTGGGACGTTTCGGGAATTCCTGAGCTCGGTTCCTTCCAGAGTTTCTAGCTTGTGTGCCCCAGAGTATGTTTTTGAAACGCCTCTGTTGGAGCTCTCTTGATTCCGAGCACATTTTACTTCCCTTCAAATCCCCATACCAATATCTGCTTTTCGGATAACGAGGTCTCCGAGCACAGTTTTGTTGTCTTGGTTGGCTAGCCTTTCTTTCGCTATCTTCTTCTGAACAGAGGTGGCTTCTCGGACTTTCTCGGCCGGTATCAGACTCTTGCTCTCAACCTCGGGCCTATCCCTCCTTTGGAAGGTCTGGAACCTTTGTTCGAAGGGGATGACAGCATTGGTCGGGTAGAGCGCGGCCAATGAGGACCGATGAGGGATGCCGCGGTTCTCGGCCGACACTTGGAAATTGTTGGCAGCTTTACAAAATGCAATGTTCTTCATCTTGAAACACCAGAGCTCGGGACTTCGGCTTAAAGAATGAATGGGGTACTTGCTTCGACCCTCAGCTCGGGACAAAACCAAGCTGAGGGCAGGATCACCGATAATCGCATAAATGAAAAGATTCTCCCTTTGCGGAGGGCTGGAGAGAACTGGAAGGGGAGAGAGGTTTTCCTTAATTGCACCTTGGATTTCTTGAGGGATGTTGGTACCTACTTTGGCAGCCTTGCTCGGGCTGGAAGGATCGAGGGGGATTGTTGACCATCCCCCTCGAGGGGAGGACCTGAAAACATCTTGTCCGACCTGAACATCAGCCAGTAGAACTCTTCCTTTGGCCAATGTCTGATCGGTGAGCTCTTTCTACTTCTTTTTTACTTCCCGTAGGCTCGCATTATAGCAGAGCCGGGCTCTCACTTTGTCGGCTTTGACCGTGACGACCTTGTCGTCAGAACCGATGAATTTCATTGCCAAGTGAACCGTTGAAACCACTGCCCCAAAAGCCTGCAGGCAGGTTCGCCCCAGTATCACATTGTACGGGGACTCAGAATCAACAACTAAGAACTTGATGATCTCCGTTCGGGCCGAAGGATGGTTGCCTAAGGTCATCGGGAGATGGATGGCTCCAAGGGGGCGAATTGCCTCCCCTGTGAAGCTGATGAGATTGCCTTCAAATTGCACGAGGTCGGCGGACCTCAGCTTCAGTGCTTGAAATGTATGAAGAAAGAGAATGTCGGTCGAGCTTCCCTGATCAATGAAAACTCGGGCGACTTCGAAATTGTCGATTAACGTCGTGATCACCATAGGATCATTGTGATCCGGGATGACGTCTTCCATATCTTGGTGAGAAAAAATGATAGGGATGTTCCGAGATGGTTTTTTATAGACAGGTTTGTGGTGAACAGCCAAGACCTGATTGACGTACCTCTTCCTTTCTGCCCTTTTTTCTCCGCCACCAGCAAAACCTCCCGAGTTGGTTTCAACTCGGAAGTTTTCTGGTGACTTGTCCAAATCTTGAACCACGACCATGTTTACTCGCTGTGGTTCTTCCTCCTTCTTCTTCGGGGACGGATCAGCTTTGGCCTTTCCTTTGTCGTTGTCTGGGCTGCGAGACCTTCTTCGGCCTCTTTTCTCCACCGCTTCCCGCACATACTGTTGCAGCTTGCCCCTCCTCACCATGTCTTCGATGACGTCTCGAAGCCAGGTGCACTGATCGGTATGGTGACCATACCCGTCGTGGAAGCTGCAGTATTTAGTCCTGTCCCTGATATTATTTTGGTTTCTGAGAAAAGGAGGCCGAGGTACGCTCCTGAGTTCGGTCTGCATGGTCTCTCTCCAGACTTGAGACCTTGGAACCGTCAGGGGGGGGTGTAAGAATCATATTTAGTGATGTACGGACGTTGGCGGTCCTCTTGCTGGCCGACGTGAGGGCGACCTCGGTCTCCTTGATCCACTCTTCCTCCTCTATCATCCCTGTTACCGCGGGGACGACCTCGAGGGAGGGTGTTCTGCGAGGCGGTTTGAGCGTTTTCCATCCTACTTGACTGTCCTTTGTTGAATTCTTCAAGGTTGATGTATTTGTTAGATCTCTGCCTAAGCTCGGCCATATCTCTCGGCGGCTTCCCAATCAATGAGTCTTTGAATCCTCCCTCGGCCAGGCCTTGGGTCAGGAGGAGGACCGCCACCTCGGGAGATAGATTGGGGACTGAGCTGGATTCGCTGTGAAACCTGTGCAGGTAAGCACGCAAAGATTCCTCTGGTTTTTGGGTCATTGTTGCTAGCGTGTGGTCCGATCTGGGTTGCACACAGCTAGCAGTGTACCTGTTGAGAAAGACTCGCTTCATTTCTGCCCAGTTGTTGACAGAAATCTTGGGTAATGTTGAGTACCATCGGAGGACCGGGGCCTGGAGGGTCATAGAGAAAGCTCGGTACTTTAGCCGATCTCCTCCGCCGTGGAAGTTCACAGCTCCCTCATAAGAAAGGACATGCTCCTGAGGGTCTGTGAGGCCATTGTATCTGGGGATGTTGCTGGGTCCGAGGTACCCAGGAGGTGGTTCGTAAGCCATGACAGCTGGTGTAAAAGGGTGTCCAGGATGGGAATCATCTGGATCAGGTTGTTGCTGATCAGGGGGTGGTGTAAGTTGTGTAATGGTTGTATGTGGTGCTGCAAAGGTTTGCGGGGTCGATGGGGGTTGTGTTGGTGGAGGAGGTGGGGGGAGGAAGTTCGTTTTGGGCTGGAGCTTGAACAACTACTCGTTCAGCCAATCGTTGCATAGTAGCTTGCCGAAGGTCTGCGATGGCTTTACCTTGCTGTTTCACGATCCTCATCTGTTGTCTCATCAAGGACAAGAGCTCTGCATATCGAGAGAGTGAAGATTGACGAGAGTGAGAGCGATGTGTAGTGCTGATAGAGTGGGCACGTTTGCCACGGTGGCGGTGCTGTTCTATGTTGGTTTCTCCGAGCTCGGAGCGTAGCTGCACGCGCCGAGCTCCTCCCTGGTGCTGAGTTGGATTTGCAGTGTCTCCGGTGTGGATGGTGTACGGTCCACTGTGGGTGTGCGTGAACTCTGGCGATGGAGGTGGCGGTGGAAACAGGAGTGGTGGAGGGGGAGGAGGTGGAGGTGGTGGAGGGGGTGGTGGTGAGGACCTTGCTGCCCTATTAGCTTCAAGATGCAAGCGCAGGTCCTTAGTTGACGGCACCCTTCTTGGACGCTCCCTCCTCCTCCTCTGAACTGGCTGTGTCTCAGACATAGTAGAATCTTTTGGGTGGGGATGAAGTTTCTCTTTCCCCACAGACGGCGCCAATGTGATGTCCTAGATGGTGAGGTCCTCTAAGGATTAGGGAAGAAGACCTTCAAAGGAGCCTCTGTCTAGGGTTTCTGTGTGATGTTTGGTGGGAGTCCTCAAGTGGCTAAGGAGAAAGCCAAGAAGTAACCCTAATCACTGGTGTGTGAGGGTGACAATTAGGGTTAGAGGACGTACCTGAGCCCCATGTAGTACGGAGCTACTTATAGGGGGGAGCTGGTTGCCCTAATGGGCTTGCTTTAGGCCCAAGTAGGGCCAGCCTGTACTGAGCTATGAGTGGATGAGCTGTCCTTGTGGATAAGGTGATGAGCTGTCCTGGTGGATAAGGTGAGACACGTCATCCTGTCCTTGGTGTCGGACTCTGGGAGGTGTCGGACAGGGAAGTCGGACCTGGGTAGGAGTATGAGGTCGGCCCGTATCTGGTATCTGTTCGACCGTTGAGCCTTGAGCTCGGCCCAGCACACAGAGGGCTTTTTGTAGGGCCGTGAGGCCTTGGGCAAGGGTTCTGAGGACCTCGGCTAGGCCGAGTCCACCACATATGTGATCACATTTTTTTAAATCCAATGCATTTTGATCGTGGCAATGAATAACAGATTCTTTGTGCTTCATTCTCAATTGTTGAAGAAATTTCTTCAAACAAAGCATTTTTTTTCTGCTTTTTTTATGGCAATGTATTCCACTTTAATATTTGATAAGGCAACACACTTATGCAATTTTGATTACCAAGATACAACTCTCCACTAAAAGTAAACACAAACCTTGAGGTAAATTTTCTATCATCAAGATCACCTGTTATATTTGCATATGGATAACCTTCCAGGATTGCTTCATATCCATAAAAAAAAATTAAGGAAACATTGGTTCTTAATCTTCCTCCATAACTTTCAAATGCAGGATTGCACATCATAACCTCTCAAATAATTTTTCATTCAGAATTGCTTCATATCCATAAAAAAAAAAAGGTTTGAATATTGTGTGCCTAAGTAATGTATACTCCAATTGGATGTAGTGAGAACCAGAAATAAAATAAGCTCTTTTATGGCACGCATTTAAGCTAGGTCAGGTAGGTGAATATTATTAAGCTTTAATTTATGGATTTTCTTAACCCTAGGATCGAGGATAAGAGACTAAAAAAAATGCATTTTTTATAGAAAAACTAAACATGATTCAAGTGATAGTGGACTTAGTTTTTCTGGTTTATTTACTATTTTTAGCTTCTTATCCTCAGCTCTAAGGGCTGAGGTTAAGCAAACCCTTAATTTATTGGCATTATGATAATTAATACTCCCCCCGGTCCTATTTATAAGACCCTCTTGGGGGTTTTCACTCCCACCAAGGAAAATGGATAAATTTGTTAGTGGCTTTGGAAATGTGAAAATTGGATACTTTTTCAAAATTACCCCTATCATTATTATTGGAACTCTAAAAAGTGTTGACTTTATAAGGGTATTAGTGGAAAGAAGAAGTAATTAAATGCTATTGAAAATTGAATAGAAATCTTATAAATAAGACCAAAATAAAAACTCCAAAAATGTCTTATAAACAGGAGCGGAGGAAGTATAAGATAAGTTTAAGCATGTATTGGAGTATCTGGTTGTGCCAATCCTTATGCACTTTTGGGTACTAGATTTCTTACAACTCGTGTATATTTTCATACTTTACTCTTTAGAATTTACTCGTGGGCTCTATTTTTACTCACGCAATATTATTTTCTAGAAACTTATGTAATGCTATACTATGTATATTGTTTTACTCTATGTTCTGTGTTCCTCCTCCTCTGCGAATGAAACCTCTATTTATAAAGGTTCATTGCATTGTAAATACACTACTTCGATACCAAACCCATTCACCGAAAGAACCTTTAATTTTTTGTTTTTCCACGCGCGTTTTGTTTCTTCTTTCTTTCACGGGTTTGAACAAATGAGGGAGCACCGAAATTTTAGCGCCCTCTTCTTGACTTGTATAATATTGTTGGATCCCACAGTTGGAAGTTTTACTGTCTGCTTTTGCTCTTTTATGATTCAAATAACTCTTTAGCTACTTATCTCATTATCAAATTAATTTTAAATTATTTTCACATAAAACCTTAACAATAAAATCAAAGTAAATGATTTTAAATAAATTTTAGGTTTATTTATAATTTTGGTCCCTAAAAGTTCAACGTGTTTTGGTTTCAGTTCCTAGAAGTTATTTTGACCGGGATTAGTCCTTAATTTTTCAAACATTTTGGTTTTGGTCCCCTCCGTTTATAAAAATTTGTTATTTGTTTGTGTAACTAGCATAACATTACATCAGCAGTCCATATGGTCTGAAGTGAAACCAAATAAGTGATCAAACAAATAACAAATTTTTGTTTTCACTTCAGACCATATGGACTGCTGGTGTGATGTTCTGCTAGTTACACAAACAAATAACAAATTTTTATAAACGGAGGGGACCAAAACAAAAATGTTTGAAAATTTAAGGATTAGTCCCGGTCAAAATAACTTATAGAGACTAAAACCAAAACACGCTGAATTTTCAGGGACCAGAGACATAAATATGCCTAAATTTTAACTAAAATAAAAAACATTTTTACATGAATAAAATTTACACAGATTCATTCCATCCTACAAAAAAGCTGTAAGAAGTAAAACATATCCATTCTATTGATCACCTAGGTGTCACTTCAGTGACCGTTACTTCATTAACACTGTAATTCACTGAAGTGTTTGATGAAGACTCACGTTCAGTGGCAACTCTTCCGACAGAAAATGCAGGGTGTGTGGGTTGTGGCAGAGTCACTGTCTCACTTGCAAGCATACGAACAACATTTGACATTGTAGGTCTATCTGCTGCATCTTCTTGAACACACAATAGACCAATGTGTATACACTTCACTACTTCACTAGCTACACATGACTTTTCTAGCACTGGATCCATCAATTCCAAACCTTTCTTTTCACACCACAGCTTCCATGCCTATAAATGTCATTGTAGTTCAGTTTAGTTAAAAGCATTGTTTACTAATACACAGTATGATACTCGGTAGGCAGTTCATTTTGGTAAAGCTTCATCATTTTTTAAATATTTTGTTTATGACAAACCTGGTACTCGAAATATGGTATATAAGTAAATGAGTGAACCATGTAACTATCTGTCTATTTTACAAGCAAATTTTCTTACATATCTTTATTCATAAATACAAGCATTGAACTAGGGAACTTACATATATGAGAAGGCTTTGACCATGCACAGAAAGATAGAATCCACCATTCCTTTTTCCAGTGATGATCTCTAGTAAAAGAACACCAAAGCTGAAAACGTCGGATTTCACTGAAAACAAGCCTTCCATTGCATACTCTGGAGCCATATATCCACTGCTCAAAATTTATATATCAGTATCATTTCTAGTATCATTTATCCATTGCATAAAGGGTGGAGGTAGTGGATTTTCCTTGAAGAGACTAAAAAAGAATACTACTTAATAAGGGGGCCAAGTTAAATAATAAGAAGAAAAAGAACATAATAAAAATTTGACTTAGAAACACCTTAGGGATAACAATAGCATATAAATACATCAAATAAAGCAGGTTTAAATTAAATTGTGATGCTATCTGTGGTAATTCACATTCATGTAAAGAATTTGGTCAAGAATGCATTCTTGTATAATTGATAGAAAGCAAAAGAGTCCATGCTTACTATGTTCCCACAACTCTAATTGTATTTGCCTCCCTCTGGTCTTCTCCAAATGTTCTTGCTAATCCAAAGTCTGAGATTTTTGGATTCATTTCATGATCTAACAGAATATTGCTAGCTTTCATGTCTCTGTGAATAACTCTAAGCCTTGAGTCCTCGTGAAGATAGAGAAGCCCTTTAGCGATTCCATTAATAATGTTTAGCCGTTGTTTCCAATCTAGCTGTGCACCCTTCAAACTATCTGATTGCAACATGTAAAGCATTTCAATTCTAAGAAATATGATTGAAACTGAAGCCGTAACAATAAATATGTTATTATATACTTAGAAGTTAGAAATCAATATCCATTGATATGTTATTTTATAGTCATAAACCAATTTCTAATGGTAAACTTCTGTTTGAGAGCTGCCAGTGTATGAATATAATTTTATGGCGCATATTATTCAGGTCTTAGTTAGCAACATAGACACTATCAGTATTTGTTACTGTAATTAAGTATAACAGATTTGCTGTTGCACACTTCGGCTAAAGGTATTTCATCAAATGGCTGATTGTTTAAGCAATGAGTTGAAATATATGAAAGAATAGGTACATTGTTTGGGAGTCATACCAAATAGGTGGAAATCAAGGCTAGAATTGGGCATGTATTCATAAACAAGTAGCTTTTCATTTTGCTCAATGCAGCAAGCCAACAGTCTCACAAGGTTCCGATGCTGTAATTTCGCAATCAATATTACTTCATTCTTGAATTCCTCCACACCTTGACCAGAAGTTTTTGAAAGCCTTTTTACAGCAATGGGCCTCCCGTCAGGTAAGATACCCTAAAATAGTTTTCAAATTTCAAGTAAGAATGACGCAAGAGCAGAATTCAAACAAATATGATCTCTGATATCCTGATTAATCACCTTGTAGACAGGGCCAAATCCACCTTTTCCCAATTTAGATTCATCAGAAAAATTACTTGTACTTTGCATAATAATACTCAGAGGCATCATAGGAAGGTCAGCATTCACAGTCTTTTCCTCGTCAGTCTGATCTAGAGAGTTCATAGCTTGTTTGTCTACATAGATGAACATTTTAAACAAAAACAGAAAATAACTGTTAGCTTCCTATTTAATAACTGTTGAGATAGAGTTAGAGCTTACCTTTTTTTCGTTTCAAGCACCAGAAGTAGTATGTGCTGAAAGCCAACAGAACAACAACTACAGCTCCAATAACGACGGTGATTATTATAATTGTTGACCTTCTGTTATTCCCTTCTACATAAATAAGACAGAACATGTGTGAAAATTGCTGAGAAATGAAAAGCAACAAATTGGACCAGACATTATTTCTTAACTAAAACCTTCTAACATTAACTTTATGAATCTAAACCCTTGTAGACTTATCATTTTGTAAACTCATACTTGAATCCCATCACAATTCACATACTGTATGCATACATATTCTATGCACATGTGATAGAGTTGTGGTATTCTTCGTATTAAATATCAGGACTCCTTTGCATCTTATAGATTTTAGCAAAATGGCTCTAGATGAATAGTACTGAATATTATAATGAAATCAAGTGAAAAGGATTGAACTTATACCTTGCTGAGGCGGTGGCGCATTAGGCATTGTTGTATCATTCAAAAGGAATGGTTGTGTTTCATACATCATAACACAACTTGGAGAAAAGACACGCCACACCATCTTCCGCTCGCAGCAATCTTGAACAGCGTCAAGCATATTGCTCAAACATGTTCTGCAATCCTCACTAGTAATATCTCTGCTGCACTGCACCCAACCATACCTTCTTTGAGTACCATTTATGTTAAACATATGTGTCCCGAACATTAAGGATGCCTGTGAGGCCATTTGGATCAAACCATTCATCAAAATTCTAGCATCACTATCAAATTCTCCAACACTAGTGAAATTTTGATTAGCATCAAACATCGGAATCCTCGGTGCCATGGTGAGTTTGCCAAAGAAATTCTGGTTTGAGTACCTTAAAAGACAAAAAGGATAAAACAAAACAGCTGAAGCATTATTGGGGCAGCGCTGCTTTAGTAATAAGCTAGTGTTTTGGACACATTGGTGGCAAAGACTAGTGTTCACATCGCCGCGGCAAAGGTAGAGTCCATAAACCATGTTTCCTTGATCAGTGCCTAAAGTTCTATTACCAAAACCATTGCTGGAAGCAGAATCTGATGAGAGTGAAGAGATCAAATTGTTGAGGTTGGTTAGGTATGTGCTAGAGGGAGGAACAGAAGATTGGTCCAAACAAGCATATCTATAATCTAGTTGTTCTATATTGCTATTGTTTTGGCCTGCTACAAAGCACACAAGATATATTAATTTGATGATAAATAACCATTGATAAAGCATTATTCTCCTGCTAGCACCACCACTACGTTTGATCAACATAGTTTATGCTTTAGAGGCCATTGTTTGATCAACATAAGTTGATGTTAATATGCTAATATATTTATGCTCAATTGTCTAACCTTTGAAATTTCTGACAACAATGAAATGGTTACCAGCAGCATAAACTCTTTGACCATATAGAAAAGTAAATTTGAAATTAAGATTGATTTCTTAACCTCAGACAATAGCCTTGGAATGAGGATAAGAACCCAAAAAATATGATTTTTATTTTAATATGATACAATGGAAAAATCGAAAGACTTAATTAGTATTTAGTTTTTCAATAAAAGATATAAACTTTATGGTATTAAATAATAAGGCACCAAGCGAATAATAATACTTCCCATCCTTAATATAAGACCTTATTAAAAAACAATTTTTAGTCATATTTATAATATTACATTTTAATTTTTAATCATATTTAATTATTTTTTCAATAAATATTCTCTACTCAACATTTGTGTTATAAGGGATCGGGAAAAAAGTCTTCCGAATTAATTATTCAAATAATAACATTATGAAAAATATAAAAAGTGTCTTTAAAATATTTGTTAAGAGATTAAATGTGATTAAAAGTTATGAAAAATATATTTTTTGAATTCTCAAGAAAATAAATAATTTGAACTTATAAATTTTTTCCATTTTTAATATCTTTAGGACACTTATTAGTAAGATCCTAATATCATATATGTTGAACTTTTTAATTATGCTGACATCACTTTTTTTACCTATTTTATAATCATTGATTTAAACATTTCTATAGTTTGTAAAGCAATTTTTTTTTATCAACGGTTATAAATTAAGCTTAGAGAATAACATCAGCAAAGATGATCATTTACACATTGAAATTTGTTGGCACGGCGGGAGAGAAATTTGTGACATTGGCAAATCATTAATTCAAAGTTGTAGAGGAGGAACAATAAGGATATTATTAAAAAATAATGTAATCGTTGAAATAATGGGTTTTGATAATAACACTTGTTAAAAATAAATAAATAAATAAGTCATTGTCAGTAAACTAACTTCAAAATTTTCGCAATCAAACTCATCATAAAAATTCAGGTAAGTTAGTGCAGCGATAATTGATTGAATGTTGAAAGAACTTTAAATTTTAAATAAGAGACTCGATTTTTGATGAGATAATAATCTCTATATAAATATCATATCGTTTACAATTAGTGATTATAATGAATTAACCTTACCACACATAATGAACTCATAATATTACTTAAGATAAAAAAATTATTTTAATTATATTCATTATCATTGACTTATTCTAAAAATAAGAGAAAGTACACCATTTGTCCGATGCTAATGATTGAGTTTATGTTAATAATTAAGTGTGCCATGTAGTCATATACTTTTAAAAAATAATAATAATTAAGGAGTAATTGGTCCCTAACTTTGTAGGCGTCGATCAAATTAGTCCCTGACTTTATCGAAATAGCAATTTAGTCTCTGAGATAGAAGAATGTCGATCAAGTTAGTTTCTACCGTTACTGTCACAGGGATGTATTTGCTTTAAAATGGGAAAAAGGCAGGGACGTATGTGAATTAAAATACTATCTCAGGAACTAAATTGCTATTTCGATAAAGTTAGAGATTAACTTAACTAACGCTAACAAAATTACGGACCAATCTAACCAATTACTCGATAATTAAGTGTGACATATCAAAATGCCGTCGACCGGCTACATCAAGTTCGGTCAAGAAGCCTACGCGTCATTTGGTAACTTGGAACATGGACTAATATTCAAATGACTTTCTGCAATAGTACAGTTCTTTCTGATTCAGCAAGCTAGATTGAGATTAGTCCACACATCGTCACGATACGATAAAAACAATAATAAACTTTACTATAGTTTGACTTGGATTAAATTATACAGTCGGGAAATTCGGTAAATAAATTTGAAGTATATAAGGATGATCAATCTTGAATAAATCAAATATAATTATCAACTTTACTATAATTAATCAAAATCAAGCCAGAATTATTCCTTTTGTTTGATGGTAACATAAAATATTTCTTACTTATTTAATAAATAAATTAGCTCCTTTTCTATATGATTATCACTTTTATTATTATTAATCATAACTAAATATTTTGATCATTTTTTTATAATATTATGAGCAAATTTAAAGATAAATTAAAATATCCATTATTTCACAAAACATGAAAAAGACATTGAAATAGTTATTTATGACTACTTTTTTCGAGGTGGTTAACACATTGCATTGTACAAGAATATAATGATTACACCTTTGTTTTGGATAATTTATATTTTTTAATGGTATTATGAGTAGATCTAAGGATAGGTCAAAAAGACACATGACTTGCTAACGTGATACTTTGTTAGTCATGTCATCAATTAACGGTGAATCTCTGAAGGCAGGGATAAAAACAAAAATATTTAAAATATTAAGGATCAAGACCGATAAAAAAAGAAGATAAGGATTAAAATCCAAACTCAGTCAAATTTCAGGGATAAAAACTTAAATATGTTTTTTTTATATTAAAGATTATCACTTTTGTTATGATAATCGAAATTAAATTAACCTTTTTTATTTGATATAAAACAATTTGCTCTTTTTTTTTATTTTTTATTTAAAATATTTTTGGGTTTTTTTTCATGATAAATGTGATGAAGCAATCTAAAAAATTTCTAATTTGATAAATGATTATTTTTTGTCACATTTATAAAACTTTTTTTTTGGATTGCTTTATCACATTTATTATGATTAATCATTATGATATTTTTTCTTTGATGGTATTGTGAGAAAATTTAAGGATAAGTAAGAATATTTCCTATTTCATTTCATCGGATATATAAATTAAAAAATTGATTTAATTAAGAGCTATGTCTAACACCCCGATTTGGTAACTTGAAAAATATTCTTTATTTAACAAAAAGTGTAGTAAAAATTTGGGTAAATTTTTTTTAAAACATTTATGACATGGTTCTAAAGATTAATTGCACAAAAGTATTTCTTCCTTGACATTTACATTACTACAGTTAATTCGTCATGTCACACGACATTGACCAAGTTGCAAATCGAGATGTTACCAACATCGAATTTCGAAACTCCTTTCACCAAAAGTCACACAATATTTTATTTCTCAAAATTCTCAATGGTTGATTTGTAAATAATGAGGTCTCATTGATTCATTGTTCCAAAATCTCATTCACTTGTACCAAGTCACCAATTAAATATTTGATTACAAATGTTGGTGCATAATAAAAATGGAGTAACATGATGGTAGATCATGTAAGACCCACAATTTCCCCTACTTAAATAAATTAATTTTTAGGATTTAATATTGAAATATTTCTTCTTTTTTTCGGTAAAAGAATAATTCATTACCAACGTGCAAAATTCAGGAACAATAAAAAAGGTCATAATCAATAACCTTGTCACCTTTTAGGAAGGGTTCAAGGTCAAAGAGTATGCCTAATCCTTAGGCAAGTTTGCCACCTTTATGAAGGTTTCAAACAAAACCCAAGGACAAAAGACAGTTACAAAAAAGAAGCTAAAGTTCCTGCCTAATCCTATCTACCAAAGAATGATTATTCCAAGTTACATAGTTTGGAAAACAGAAACTAATCCTATGAGCAACCTCCTAAAAACAAATTGCATACTCCTCGTGCGATTCATGAAAGTTCTACCATTCCTCTCCTCCCAGATGTGATACATTAATGCTGAGAATATGGCGTAAACACATTTGCGCCTAACTCTGTCTCAAAAGGCTGATCGAATTCATCTTGTCCAATTATGATACCTGTAAATCCACCTGTTAATTCCAATCCAAAGACATCAGCTTTCAAGGATGCTACGGCTCCAATTGCATTCAAAAAATTCATGATGCCTGGACTCAGCAGAAGTTAGACAAAGGCAACAATGGTTAGGAATAAACATAAAACAAAATAATCTATCCAGAGTTTGTAACTTGCCAAGGGTAGCAAGCCAAGCTATAAAACAATGTTTCTAAACATTCACACTATTCCAAACCATTCTATACAAGGGAAAAGGGCCTTGCTGGTTTTTTAAGAAAAAAGTACTCACTCTTAACAGTATAAACACCATCATGGGTACCAATCCAACTATCATTATGAAAACCTGCTTGAAGCTTGTCTCTGACCTTGAGAACCTGTTTCCAATGCCAACCAGCACCCTAATTTGCGTTACACTCCCAGAAATCCTGATTCTTAATGTAGACCAAATGCATCCACCGGACCCAAAGAGTGTCTTTCTTCAAAGCCAGATCCCAAACCTGCTTGTCAATTGCTGCAATGTTCTAAATGCAACTGTCCTTTATGTTCAGGCCCCCAAATTTCCTGCCTTTACATACATCATTCCAAGCAACATGAGCCGAATAGTGACCTGTGTCCTACCTCCCTCAAAAGGAAACCCCTGCAAAGCTTCTCAATATCTATCATAATAGTTTTGGGAATAATAAACACAGTAGCCCAATAAATGTGTAAGCTCAATAAAACTGAATTAATGAGACAACATCTTCCCTGATAAGACAAATTTCTAGTTTTCCATATATTAATCATCTTGGTCTCCTTTTCTACTAGTAAATGACAAGTGGAAACAGACCATTTCCTAGCAGATAAAGGAAGACCAAGATATCTAAAAGGGAAAACTCCCTTTTGGAAACTTATCATCTCAATGAGCTCATCTTGCCTCTGTTGGGGAATACCTGCCATATAAATAGAGGACTTTTCACTACTGGCATGCAACCTTGATATACAAGAGAATCTATTAAAGGCCTGCATCAAAATATTGATACTAGCTGGATGGCCCTTACAAAATATCATCAAATCATCAGCAAAAGCTAAATTTACAAGCCTTAACTCCTTACAAAGAGGACGAAACCTGAAATTTCTATAACGTGTAGCATGCTGCAAAATTCTAGTCAATATTTCCATGGACAAAAGGGGAGAGACAGGATCACCCTGTCTGATACCTCTGGACCCTGTAAATGAATGAGACTGTTGACCATTCCGAAGAACTGAGTAAGTCACAGTAGTGATACAAGCCATAATCCAAGCGACAAATTTCTCAGGAAATCTGAAAGCAACTAACATATATTCAATAAAACTCCAGCTCAGAGTGTCATAGGCCTTCCTGATATCAATCTTCATCAAGCACCTGGGAGAGGTTCTGCACCTTCCATACAGCCTTAACAAATCCTGTTTAATAAGAATATTATGCACAATGCTTCTACCTTTTACAAATGCTGTTTGATTGTCCTGTATAAGGCTAGGCAATACACAGTTAAGTCTATTACAAATAATCTTAGTAATGCATTTATAAATAGAGTTACATCATGCTATAGGTCTAAAATCCTTGACATTGATTGGATTGTCAATCTTAGGAATCATAACCAAATTAGTTTGGTTAATTTCCCACAACATTCTGCCAGTGTGAAAGAAATCCTTAACCGTTGCACAAACATCATACACAACAATCTAACAGACCTCCTTAAAGAAGCCTGAGCCATACCCATCTGGTCCAGGTGACTTATCGTGGTGAATAGAGAACAAAGCTGCCTTAATCTCATAATCTGTAATAGGCCTGATAAGTCTCAACTGCTGGTCACTGTCAAGAATAGAACCCTCACTCATAACATTCTGATCCCACTCCCAACCACCCTGTTCTGCTGTGAACAAAGATATGTAATACTCTTAAAAAGCATTATAGATATCATCCTGATTCGTAACTGTGGTACCCTACTCATTCACAATACGCAAAATTCTATTCCTGTATTTCCTCTGCCTGATAGAAGTGTGAAAGAGCCTAGTATTCTGATCACTTTCATTTAACCAATCCACCTTCGCCTTTTGTCTAAGGAAAGAAAATGCTGTCTGACTAACTGACACATACCGAGTGATGAGATCCTTTTCTTCAGCCTGCAAAGCCATATCAAACGACCTGTTAATCATCTCTGTCTGAACAAAGTGAAGCCTTTCTCTGAGCTGAATCTCCTGTTTGTCTATATGTGAAAAAGCCTCCTATTCAGTTTGGAAAGAGGTCTTCTTAGAAGACGCAATTTGCTGCACACCTTATACATGTTACTCCCAACACTCAATAGACCAGACTGTATGCACAATCTTCTCAAAGTCTCTATGCTTAGCCCACATATTGAAAAATTTGAAACTAGATAGCCTAGGCTAATAACCAGTCCCCCAATCAACAAGGATAGGAGAATGATCAGAAAATCTAGGCACCAGGAAATCAGTTTTTGCATTCGGCCACTGCACACACCAATGATCATTTACAAGGGCACGGTCAAGCTTGCAATAGATTCTGTCCTACTGGTCCTGCTTGTTGCACCAAGTATAGTAACACCCCTTGTACCTCATATCAAATAACTGGCAGGTACGTACATAATCATTAAAGTTACCCAATAACGTAACATCAACTAGCAAGCCACCAAGCTTCTCATTATCAGAAAGAAAAGTGTGAAAATCCCCTAGAACAATCCAAGGAATTTGAATGAAGCCATGAATCCCTTTCAAAACATTTCATAACTCCTTCCTGTGGTCATAGTCATTAGAAGCATAGACAAAAGTAGCATAAAAAATAATACTGGACTGCTTAAACTTCACAAGACAATGGACATACTGCTCCGACCTGCTAATAATCTCAACATCAAACATATCCACCTTCCAAATTAGCCAAATATGGCCAATCGGACTTAAGTCATGGTTCGAAAAAGAACCCCAACTAGAAGCAATCCTATTTTAAACAAACTGAAAAGAGGAAACTCTCAACTTATTCTCTAAATACCTAACAAACCTACAATATATTTATTATAAAAATTGACTACTACCTTTTGTTTTAGAGGGCGATTCAGCCCTCTAATATTCCAGGCAGCTAGTTTATCCATTAGATATTTGCTTAGAGGTTTCCCCCGTCTGCAAACTCATACTTTTCGATTTACCTCTACCACGTGGCATAACTAGCCTCCGCCCTTCTTCATCACCCTCCCCCTTATCATTGACAGCATCAGATAATTCTTTACCCTTAACCTCCCCCTTACCAGTAGAGGGTGTTGGCTCAAGCAAATCCTGAATAGCTTCAATGGTAGATTCTATATTCTCCTCTGGAACAATACCCTTCTCAAGGGTGTCTTTAAGTTTCAACTTATCAACCAGAACATCCATATCCTTCTGTGTAGGTTTGTTTTTAACCACCCATTACTGCTTGGTTCCTTTCCGACACATTGTTGCATCATGCCCATAAGTGGAGCATTTGGTACAAAGTGTTGGCTTCCATTCATACACAACCTTCTGACTAATTACGTTCCCCTTCTCATCTTCAAAATAAACTTCATCAAGCAGGATAGCAGGGTTTACCTCAATTAGAACTCTTGCATAGTTGATACGGTTCCTCTCTTGAGTTACCTGATCCACCATGATCGGCATGCTAACTAAACTTGCAATCTTGCTTAATGCTGCAGCACCCCAGAACTTCAAATTCAGGTTCGAAAACTGTATCCATATGGAAACACGATCAAGGAAACTCTTTGTCACAGGTCTTCCAGTCCAGGGTGCCAGGATCATAGGTTTCTTATCAAAGTGAAAAACACCAATCTTTAACATCGTATTCCTGGCCTCAATTGTATTGAACCTCACAAATATTGCCCCATCATTATTCATCAGGACTTTGTCAATCCCATAACTGCCCCAAACCTTCTTGATGTAACCGTTGATCACCGCATAGGGAGGCCTTGATCCAAGGACATAACACACTACTGTACTTCCTGCTCAACATCACTCACTTCAATCTTTCCTACTGAGGAGCCCTCCTTCAATTCAGGTTGATAATATCTGAGCTTCTCCCCAGCATTTCTTAATTTTGTAATGTCAAAACTATCCCATACTGAGGGAGCCTTGTAAGTGTTTGCCCCAGTACCAATGCCAAAAACCACAGTAGTCCCAATCCTATTTTCACCATGCACATCCGCACTAGATGGTGCGTCAACCCTAGCCCTAGACGCGCCAGCCGCACCAAACAAACCTGCGCCAGCCACACTAGAAGGTGCGTCTCCTGCCACAGCCACACTGGAGGGTGCTTTTCCAGCCACACCTGCACCAGACAGTGCGTCATCCCCTGCACCAAGACCAAACTCGCGTGCTCCTGCAGATGCACCAAGCACGACAATCGCGCGCGCATCACCAAAGGCGCTAGCAGACCCTCCAATGGCTTCTTGAGGAAGATTGGTAACATGTGGACATTAATTAATGGCTTCTTGAGGAAGCCTTCAATGGGTAAGTGAGAGAAATCAGAGTCTGACACATACACGCACGTGAGGGTAGACAACTACTCACGCGTTATTGCGATAGTAAAGACGCTCGGCCACTAACCACCTAATGTTGTAGAATTAAATGAGATCGGCTCAATGAGTCTTACGCTCTTTACTCGGCTACTATGATCTCAGATAGATAGTTGAGTCAGTCGGCTGGTAGCAGGGTCGATCCTCAGATTGACTGGCGCAAGGTAAGTCTCTGTGATCGGTTGTATTCAGGCGCTTCTATTCTTTGTTAAGGGTTCTTCTACCTTAACTTCTTCTTAATAAGTCACAATCAATTTCTATATTTTCCCCTTACGTTTGATTATAATTATTCAAATCAAATTGGATATTAAAACGGAGGATGTTACACTTTTCATTAATAGTAAATTTGTAATATTAATAATTAATGAAAACTGATGTAATACTCATTAATGAAAACTGATGAACGCTTCTTTTATGGAAATGTGTAATGAACAACCTATATTAAGTACTATGTGTTGCAGCATGTTCCAATAGGAGTGTTCTTAGCACTACACCGTTAATTTATTTGGATTTGATATATGGATTAAATTTGTAACACCCCTAATTTTCGTCTCCCGAATAATAGGAAATTAATAATAAAGAAGTTTTATTATTAATTCATAGAATTTTTCTAAGTTTATGTTTTGTATTTAATTAGCCTTAAATATAAAAATAAGTGGAAATATTTTTATATGGCAAATAAATGCAAAATATAAGGAAATTGCATTCTGGTCCCTGGGTGAGGACTAAAAAGCAATATTAGAAAGGTTCTTGGAGGGAAAGATTTAAAAATAATAATTTTTAAATTTTGAACTGATGTAACCGGTTAGTAATGCCCTGTAACCGGTTAGACGATGAACACAGAAACTGGTTTAGTGGATTTTGATGAGTAATCACTTGGATTACTCGTTAATCGCCACGATTGCTGCATGAATTGAGTGGCAATACGCGCGTCAAGGTGCATGTAATCTGGGTTTGGCTATAAATAGGTGGATTGTTGATGGATTGGGGGTTGATCAACTAATTCTTGCTGAAGAAGGGTGAGTTAGGGTTTTGATTTCGTGAGGACGATTTCTCCTTCGTTCTTGAGAGTTTGAGAGTGAGAGATACACTTCTGAAAAGCTTACATCAAGAGCTTTTCATTGATATATACCTTGTGAGTTAAGGGTTCTTGTGTGTGGAGAAATCAACCTTAGAAATTGGAGCTGGAGAACTGAACTCTGTTTTCTCTTGGTTCTGGAAGCTGAGTTCGAGCTTCGATTTTGGTAAGCACAGATCATGTTTAAGTTTCAAATCACTTTTATTTTCTAGTGCATGTTACCAAGATCAAGTTCTAATCGTTTTCCCCAATTTCTTTGGCCAAATTCCATGTTAATTTTGATGATTTCTGGACCCTGTTGCTGGAAAACGAAACTGGAAACAGAACTTTGGTTCTGAGAGGATCTGTGGAGTTTCCTGCAAATCAGTGTCAAACTTTCATCCAAATCAACTTAGAGGTATGGGAGAAGTTTCACTATACTAGATTTAGACTAAATGTTAAAGGATTTAGGATTTGAGTTCATGAAACTCAAAAGGGCATTATGTGTTTTTAAGCACAAAGGCTTGGAGGCCAATTTCTTGCTCACTGTGGTTTTGGGCAAATTTTAATTGATGCATGCAAGCTAAATGATGACTGAATTCTGTGTTTAAGTGTTTGATTTCAGTTTTGTGGTGCTAAATTGAGTTTATGTGAATTTTCATGTAATTTAATTCAATAAACTTGATTCATGCAATATGAATGTGTTTCTGGGTGTAAACATGTTTAATTTAAGGCATAAGAACTTGGTGTATGCTGGAAATTGGTTAGATTTGAGAAAGAAAGAAAATGAGTTGTTAAAACTCTTGTTTTAATGGTCAGACTGCATAATCTAACCGGTTATACGATTTTCGTAACCGGTTAGACACTGTAAATTTTCAAAGAAAAATCAGTTTGCAAATCAGTCCTGAAACTTTCAATGGTTTTTACTCAAATCTAAGCCTTAATTTCCATACACAGAGTCTGAATATAAGTTGTGATAATGGCAACAACTTCAGATGGGAAAGATCTCCATTTGTGCCTTAAATTGATGGAATAATTTCAAGTGAAATTATGGTTGTTGGAAAAGGATATGTGATTTGGACTTTTGAATGATAAAACAATGGTTTTTGAGGTATAAGAATAAAGTTGAAAGTGTTTTGGATTGGGTAGAGAATTCAAGAAAAAGGGTTTTTCTGAATTGCAATGGTAAACAGTTCAGGTCTGTAATTCTAACCGGTTAGCCTGAAACTGTAACCGGTTAGTACCTGAATCTGAAAAATAAAAAGTTAAGTTTTAATTACCATTGAAGTTATACTACTCAATCTGGGTTTTATAAAGGCATATTTTGAGAGAATTCAAAGGGGAATTTTTATGCCAAATATTATACCTCAATTAAATCATTCAAAAGTAGAAATTGGAATATTTCTAAATTACATTAATTAATATAAAGATAAAACCAACCCCGATGTTG
The DNA here is from genome assembly GCA_037953625.1 of Crotalaria pallida. Classification (NCBI taxonomy): domain Eukaryota; kingdom Viridiplantae; phylum Streptophyta; class Magnoliopsida; order Fabales; family Fabaceae; genus Crotalaria; species Crotalaria pallida. Next base: position 37,164,045 of record CM075653.1, read on the forward strand.
TGCATACATATAGACTGGAAGTCTGGTTGGTAGGAACGTTTATCATATTCTGGGAATATGAGGAGGGTACTCCGGGAGTACCAAAGTATAACCTACTTGATGACACATTATAGATATGTGGCCAGTGTTCGGGACCTGGTTTTTTTGTGCGTTCTGGGAACGTGGCGTTCTGGGAACGTGGTGCACACTCCGGGAGTGATGCTTTTTATCCAAGTATGGTTCGGCATTATGTTCTGGGAACTAATGTCGGTATTCTGGGAACACAATGGTGTAGTGGATGGACGTCCAAGATGGACATTTAGAGGCCTCAGTTGTGGATAGAAAATCATACATCATGCCACTTGCATTATAAGAGTTATAATGTTGAAAAATTGGTGTGCTCATATGTATGTGCATTTTGATCTGTCTTTGATATATTTGTGATTGTAACTTTAGTCTTTATCCATTATGTATATGTGTATACTTACTCCCTGTGCCCTGTTTAGGTGATGGCCAGATACCTAGCCTGCATCGAGATACGCCCTATCCCTAGCGGTATATGGACGTATGAGGAGCACCGTGCCACCTTTGAGGGGAAGGTGGAGATCATTCTCTACCACCCTAACCCTTTGGTGCGTGTGCGACCTCGTCGATTTAGGATCCCATTAGTCTATACTATGCATGTTCCACCTTTTTACACTTATAGAGGACCACCCCCGGCTCGACCTATGCGTCGTTTTCATAGTTTTAGATTTAGAGCTGCCACTCATTCCCATCCTTCATCCCATAGAGTTGTCACTGAGGAGACTCCTTCTCCTGGTCCGACTGAGTATGATAGGACTAATTCGGCGGATCCTAGACCCAGTGGTGGGGTCTCTACTCAGTCAGGCGAGGTCGAGGAGGACCCTGAGGAGGATGAGAGCGAGGAGGAGGTGCATGTCGAGCCGTCTGTTTCTGCTAGAGGTGGACCCGCTGCTTCATAGGAACCTGCATAGCATAGGGGTTTTGGATCCTAGATCCTAGGGATAGAGCTGTGGAGGATCTGAGGAGCTGCTGAGGACACTGAAGACCTACTCTGAGACTTCTATTTTGAGATCATGTGATATATTGTATATATTTTGAGAGGTCTTAGAGTGAGGTGTTTATTTTATTCAGCTGGGTTGTATCTATTTTATAAACTCTTGCTATCTCGACTGATGTTACTTGCTACTGCTGTACTGATGGGGTTATGTCGTATGACTTTTATCATATATATTTATATATGTTTTATTTTCCTCAGCAGTGCCCCATAAGTACTATTTTTATTCCGCGAACTCTGATTTTAATTACAAATGGATTCAGCAATAAGTTTATATTCTATAATCAAGAAAGTGCATTTTCGAGAGTGTTTCTAAAACCTAAGATATTACTATGCCGAATTCAGGTAACGATTTATGTTGAAAAGAGGTTTTTGATTGAGCAAGTAATGATATTAAAACGGAAAAATTTTATAGTCCTAAATTTTGATAGCAAGTAGTAAACTATTTGGAAATATTAATTAATTTCAAGTTAAAAAGAGAGTGTCACAACCTTTGGTGGTATCAGAGCATTGGTCCTGTTCCTCATGGCCCGAAGATGCAGCTAAGTGTGGTATTCAATGTTGATTGAATATGTTTGAGTAAGTTAGTAGTAGCATTTATGTTCCAAAGACCTTTTTAGTAACCCAAAGCCCGTAGTGCAGGTCTTTCTATGGCAACCCAGAATAGAAACGTTACTAATGAGATGTTAGAACGAATCACAACCGTGCTGGAGGGCATGCAGCAGCAGCAGAGGCATCAATCGTCTCAAGGGAGAGCTGGTAATCCATCTGCTGGCAACATGACAAATCATGATGCTAAGACTCTGTCAGAGTTCAGGAAGTGCAATCCACCACGATTTGAGGGAGGATATAGACCTGATGAGGCAAACAAGTGGTTGTACGAGATCAATAAGATCTTCCGAACTTTGGAGTGTTCTGACGAACAGAAGGTGACCTATGCAGTCTACATGCTTCATGGGGAAGCTGAAAACTGGTGGGATCACACGGTCCAGTTGCTGAATTTTGAAAGAAGGGCAATCAACTGGGGAGTATTTCTGGAGAAATTTCTCAATAAATATTTTCCAGAAGATTTGCGGAGGAAAAAGGAAGTGGAATTCATGCAATTGAAGCAGGGGGATATGAGTGTAGGGGAGTATGCTGCCAAATTCGAGGAATTGATGAAGTACTCTCCCTATTACTTAAATAACCCTGATGAAAGAAGTAAGTGTGTGAAGTTTGAAGGTGGGCTAAGGCCTAAGCTGAAGTCTATCTTCAGTTATCAAAGGATTCAGAGTTTCCCTACACTGGTGGACATGTGCAGAATGTATGAAGATGATAAGAAGGCGGAGTTGTTAGGAAGTCAAGGGAAGGGGGTTGGACAGAATTATGGACCCCAGAGAAAGAAGAAGTTTGACCATCGGGGCAATGGTCCATATTCTAAGAACAAAGGGAAAGGCAAGACAGTGATGGATAACCGGAACAAGCCTCGCGATAATGCTCCTTATTGCGAGAAGTGCAAGCGTTACCATCATGGTCAGTTTTGCTGGTCCACAGGAGGATGTTTCAAGTGTTGGAAGCAAGGTCACTTTGCCCGAGAATGCAAGGAGTCTGCAAAGGAAGATGTAAAGGGATCTCCTGGAAAGCCTGTGGTACAAGGACGAGTGTTTACCCTAAGTGGTAGTGAAGCAACTCAAACCCCGAATCTCGTGCAAGGTAATTTTCTGCTCAATAATCAACCTTGCAAAATCATGTTTGATTCTGGAGCTACACATTCTTTTGTTTCCCCTGAATGTGTGAGTAGGCTGAATCTTATCGTTTCCGATTCACCCTGCTATCTTAGTATAGATACCCCTACGGGAATATCGATCTACACCGCTAAAGTCTGTTTAGGGTGTAATGTAGAAGTTCTGGGTCGTTCATCCCCGGTAGATTTGGTTTGTCTTCCTAAGTTACAATTGGATGTGATCTTGGGAATGGATTGGTTGATGAAGAACCAAGTGATCATCAATTGTGAGGAAAAGACAATCCAATATAGAACCCTTGAACCAGAGGGCTATATGTGTTTATTCTCGGCTTCTGGAGAAGAAGAGTTGATGTCAATCGAAGAAATTCCAGTGGTGAGGGAATTTCCGGAAGTATTTCCTGAAGAGATACCAGGATTACCTCCAAAGCGAGAGATAGAGTTTGGGATCGATCTAGTCCCTGGAGCTGGTCCCATCTCTATTGCTCCTTATAGGATGGCACCACCAGAAATGGCAGAAATGAAGAAGCAAATTGAGGAGTTGTTGCAGAAACAGATGATTAGGCCAAGTGTTTCGCCTTGGGGAGCTCCATTATTGTTCGTAAAGAAGAAAGATGAGAGTATGAGGATGTGTGTGGACTACAGATGTAACACCCCAAAATTTTAATCCCCGATTAATAAAATGTTAATTATAATTTAATTATAATTAATAGTTTCTATATTAATCCTTGATTAAAATATGTGTTCATGTGACTAGCTTAGGTGTGGAAATTATTTAATAAATAATTTAAATGCATAAAATGTGTATTTTACATATTAGTCCCTGGGTTGGGACCTAGAAGCAATTATAGGAAAGATTTTGGAGGGAAAGTAAATAAAATAATTATTTTTCAAAATCTGGGCAAAACACTCGAGTATTATTCAGAATACTCGAGTATTCTGGGTCAAACTGCACGAGTTAGTGCGTTTGGTGAGTCACAGCCAAACATTCCCCTCCGTTGACACGAATACTCCGCCATCAACAGCTCAATGCCTTCGTGTCGACCTGCATGAGTGTCCTCACTTCCTATTTAAGCTCATCTTCGACCCTTAGCTGAGAATTTTGGATCAAAGTAGCTTGGTTGATGAAATTAGGGTTCCGAGTTTGTACTCTTCCATTCTCCTTCTCTGTGTCAAATTGAAACACAAATCGTACACGAATATAAAGCTTACATCTTGAGCTTTATATAAACACAAAAATCGTGAGGATTGAGTGAGTGTGTTGGGAGAACGACAGCTTGGAAGTTGGAGTTATTCTGTCAAAGTTGGTTTCTGGAGCTTACTTAGAGATTGATTTCTGGTAAGCTCTCGAGCTCCTGAGTCTCAAACTCAATTCCTTTAGTTAGAACATGTTGTATAGAGTTTAGAAATCTAATTTTCCCCAATTCTTATCTCTGTTTCATGGGTGAACCAATTCGGTTTTGGTGGTGCACTCAAAACTGTCATGCATGTGAAGCTCAAAGTGATTTCTGGGGTTGGAGCACTTTTCTTGGATTTCTTTCTGTTGATTCACGTCTGAGAGGTAAAGGGAAGTAATTATATTCACTAGATAGAGTTTAAATTCCATGAATTGTGTTAGAGAGCCACCAAGAGGCTCTAAGGGCTTAGATTGAATAGGAACCTTGGTTTGGAGACCAATCCATGCTCTAAAACTGTGTTGAGCAAGTTATGTATCATGCATGCAAGCTTAAATGAACTTTAATTCATGAGTATTGAGCTTATTCTGCAAATTGAGGTATTGAGTTGTGAAAATGTGTTTTAATGCATGATTACTGAATTCTCTGTCAAATCTGTGTTTTGATATGAAATGAATGTTGTAACATGTTCAAATTATGTTGTATGAACTCTGTGGATCCCTGGAATGGACTAGAATTAAGTAGAAATGAAAATGTTATGTTAAAACCAGGTTTCAGTGTTATCTGCTACGAAACACTCGAGTAAAAGGCAGGGTACTCGAGTAAAATGCTTTCAAAACAATGTAAAATGAACAAGAACACTCGAGTATTTTGTTTGGTACTCGAGTATCGAGCATGACATGAGGACAAGTTTAGGTCAAACACTCGAGTCATTCAAGGTCACTCGAGTATTCTGGAAATGTTCAAAAATACTCGAGTAACCCATGAACTACTCGAGTAAATTGTTGAATTGAAAACCCAAATCCTCAGAAAGTCATGAACACTCGAGTAGTCTTAAGAACACTCGAGTAATCTGGAAAAGTTGAGTAACACTCGAGTGTCCTGAAGTTTATACGGGTAAATTGTTCAGAACCTGAAAACACCATTTTCAATTCTAACTTATTAAATTAAGGAATTATTAATAATAGTCCAAGGGATCAAGACTTAGAGAAATTGATTAATACAAAAAGATCGTTTGGTGACGGTCCTTTTTGATAAAGAAAATAAGCCTAGGTGGCCTGTAAAGTATTAATCAACTTCCCTTAAGTCTAAAAGATAAAATGCATTCATTCTGGAGTTTGGATGGTAGGACGTATTTCATGTTTGTTAAACATGTGGAGGGCCTCTGGGAGTGCCAATACGCTTGCTTGATGACACGTCGTTGACGTGGTCGGCTTAGTGGATGCCGATATGGATATATCGTTTGGATGACGATCCGTTTGGATGACGGGATATGCTCGGGTGGCATGGATACCAAGCTTGTCGTGTACATTCTAGGTGAATGTACGAATGGTTGTATACCTAGGAATACAACGCACTGTTGAGTGCTGGGTTGTCACGGATGGACATCAGAGAGTGACATAGTATTATGATGGAGATAGGCTTGAGAGCTAAAGTCATGCATCATGCCATTCATTCAAATAAACTGTTATGACTAAATTAAGTGTGAACGTCCTATGTGCATAACCTACTTGCTAAATGTTAAGTGTGATTGATATTAATTAATGCATGTTACATATTTATGTTGCATAATTTATTCTCTATTGATTATGTGTATAGAATTGCTTACCCCTATGCCCTTGTAGGTGATGTCTCGCTACATTGCTTGCATCGAGATCCGGCCACTTCCTAGTGGCACATGTATCTATGAGGACCATCGCGCGGTGTTTGAGGGGGAGGTAGAGATTACCTTCTACCACCCGAACCCGCTGATACGATTCCGTCCTCGTAGGTTTAGGATTCCCATCATATACACTATGCATGTACCCCCGTTTTACACTTACCATGGACCACCTCCCACGCGACCAGCTCGCTCTTACCATAGTTTTCGTTTTCAACCTACCCGCTCTCACCCTTTTACTTCGAGAGTCGTCTGCGAGGAGACTCCCCTATCTGATTCGAGGAGCCGAGTCAGGGTTTCACCATCACCTGACCCGGTACCCAGTGGTAGGGTACACTCTTCCTCGGATGAGATCGAGGAGGATCCGGTGGAGGACGAGAGTGGAAGCGAGCCTGTCGTGCATTCTACTGGGAGTGACTGGAGGGACGACGATCCCTAGGTAGATGTATATGGTGTATGGTGTGGATCTGAGGATCCGGTGTGTGTGGAGGAGATTTGCTGCTGCTGCTGTGATGATGATGCTACTACCTTACTCACTTTACTTTTGGGAGACTACTACTGCTACTACTACTGCATCTGATGCTGATGGATCTACGTGACTATCCCTGGAGTTGTATTTTGGTTATGTATATATTGTAGATACACTCTTGTAGTACTCTAGGGTTGGGGTTACATGACTATGTAGATCTACTATGGACTTGTATATTCTGAAACTTGGAGACATGATGATGGACTATGTACTTACCACTTTTATTATCTATATATATAAATATAAATCTTATGTTCAAACTATTGCATAGTCCAACACTTTCCGCTTACTCTGATTTAGATTACTTAAAGGTTCGGATACACCCATTAACTCAATGGTATCGGCTTTATTAAGAAAAGCAAGGGTAACTACAATTACTTTCAATAATGTATGTACAATTTCAAAAGACGAAGATTACCCTATTTGTGAAAAGGTTTTAGTACGACACCGAACTCGATACAAAAGTTTTGAAATAGATATAGTTTATTCTCCAAGAACTTCATCTATCGATTTGTGCACCCGATCTAAAGGAAATGTTTATTTACCATATTTTCTTAACACTCACAAGTCCATATATATTACCCAATACGATATACTTTTATTTTTCGATTTGGGTAACGACGAAGGGTGTCACACTCAGTGGTATCAGAGCAAAAGTCAGATCCTGTAGTAGTAGAAGTGGTTCCAGAAAGGTAGCCATCAACATCAAGCAGGTATCTCCAAAGTATTTAGTACTTTGAATGTTATTAAATTACTTATTGAATTTTGTATTACCCTTGATTTGTTTGTATCTTGTCTCTTTTGACTACAAGACGCAATGGATTGTAGATTCAATAAGTTTAGGATAGAACCGTAGTATAGGTGGTGTAATAGAAGTTTCTCTAGTTCAACATATGTGACCATAAGCCCATAGCGCAGGTCTAATATGGCAACTAGAAACCAAAATCACACCAATGCGATGTTGGAACGAATCACCACGGTGTTGGAAGCTATGCAACGACAGTCTCAGCAACCCTCTCAACCGGCAAATCCGCCTCATCAGTGTAATGTGGGTAACACTGAGGTGAAGACTCTGGCTGATTTTAGGAGCTGCAATCCGCCAAAGTTTGAAGGAGGATTTAAACCGGAGGAAGCCGACAAATGGATTCATACTATGGACAAGATTTTGAGGACTTTGGAGTGTTCTGATGTTCAGAAGGTGGCGTATGCAACCTATATGTTGGAGGATGAAGCTGAGAATTGGTGGAATCACACCATGCAGCTTCTGCAATATGAAGGAAGAGAGGTAAGCTGGGGAGTATTCATGGAAAAATTTCTTCAGAAATATTTTCCTGAGGATCTAAGAAGGAAAAAGGAAGTGGAATTCTTGCAGTTGAAGCAAGGTAACATGAGTGTGGGTGAGTACGCGGAAAAGTTTGAAGAGCTGATGAAGTACTCTCGATACTATCAGAACAATCCAGATGAGAGGAGCAAGTGCATTAAGTTTGAAGGAGGTTTGAGGCCAAAGTTGAAATCGATCTTCAGTTACCAGCGGATTCAAAGTTTTCCTGCACTCGTGGACATGTGTAGGATGTATGAAGACGACACCAAGGCTGAGGAGGTGCAAGTCTCGGAAAAGAAGGACAATCAAGGCTATGGATCTCAAAGACGTAAGGGTTTCAACAATCGAGGCAAAGGTCCATATGATCGCAGAGGGAAAGGCAAGGGCAAGGTTGGTGGTTCTGAGGGAAGGAATTATCAGAGCGAGGCTCCATTCTGTGACAAGTGCAAGCGCAACCATTATGGTCGTGTTTGCTGGGGAACAAGTGGATGTTTTAATTGTGGAAAGCCGGGACACTTTGCAAGAGATTGCAAGGAACCAGCCAAGGCCAACTCAAGAGGAACTGCAGATAGACCGGTGACCCAAGGAAGGGTCTTCACCCTTAGCGGTGTGGAAGCGAATCGATCTTCTGATCTGGTGAAAGGTAAATACTTGCTTAATGGTCAGTTTTGCCATGTTTTGTTTGACTCTGGTGCAACGCATTCATTCGTTTCGTATGAATGTGGAAACCGATTAGGCTTGATGATGTCTGAAATGCCTTATGTTTTGCAAGTAGAAACCCCTACAAATGCTCCCGTAGTTGTTTCTAGAGCCTGTCTTAACTGTTGTATAGAAGTGTTAGGACAAACCTCTAAAGTAGATTTGATCTGCTTACCCTTAGCACAATTGGATGTGATCTTGGGAATGGACTGGTTAAGTCAAAACCAAGTGATCATTGATTGTGATAGAAGACTCGTGACCTATAGAAACCCAAAACCCTCTGGTTACATATGTCTGTTCAATGCTGAGATGGAGGAAGTTGGTCCGAAGATGGAAGAGATTCCGGTTGTCCGAGAGTTTCCGGAAGTGTTTGCTGACGAGATTCCTGGTCTGCCACCAAGAAGAGAGATTGAATTCGGTATCGATCTAGTTCCGGGAGCTGGTCCTATTTCTATCGCTCCCTATAGAATGGCACCACCGGAAATGGCAGAGATGAAGAAGCAGATTGAAGAGTTGCTGCAGAAACAGATGATTCGACCAAGCGTGTCACCTTGGGGTGCTCCTGTCTTGTTCGTCAAGAAGAAAGATGGTAATATGAGGATGTGCATCGACTACCAGCAGCTGAATAAGGTCACCATCAAGAACAAGTATCCGTTGCCACGGATAGATGACCTTATGGATCAAGTATGTGGGGCTTCAATATTTTCCAAGATTGATTTGAGGTCGGGATACCATCAGATCAGAATTAGAGAAGAGGATATCTCTAAGACTGCATTTCGATCTCGATACGGACATTATGAGTATGTCGTAATGCCGTTCGGATTGACTAATGCACCAGCTATCTTCATGGACTACATGAATCGAATCTTTAGACCTTATTTAGATTCATTCGTGGTTGTGTTCATCGATGATATTCTCATTTACTCCAAGAGCCCGGAGGAGCATGCTGAACACTTGAGGATAGTGTTGAGCATCCTGAAGGAGAAGCAATTGTACGCCAAACTTACAAAATGTGAGTTCTGGCTGAAAGAGGTTAAGTTCTTGGGGCATGTGATTTCAGACAAAGGAATAGTCGTTGATCCGACGAAGGTAAGTTCGGTTCTGCAATGGGAGAAACCAAAGTCGATCACGTAAGTCAGAAGTTTTCTTGGTTTGGCTGGGTATTATAGAAGGTTCATCGAAGGTTTCTCGAAGATTGCACTGCCTCTGACAAAGTTGACTAGGAAAGATCAACCATTACTGTGGGATGAGAAATGTGAGAGTAGTTTTCAAGATCTGAAGGAAAGGTTGACATCGTCTCCTGTATTGGTATTGCCCGATACACAGAAGAGTTTTGATGTGTACTATGACGCGTCGAAACAAGGTCTTGGGTGTGTTTTGATGCAAGAGGGGCAAGTTGTCGCCTACGCCTCGAGACAGCTAAAAGTCCATGAGATGAACTATCCAACTCACGATCTGGAGTTGGCAGCTGTGGTGTTTGCCTTAAAGATTTGGAGGCACTATCTCTATGGCACTACGTTCCGGGTGTTTAGTGACCATAAGAGTTTAAAATACCTCTTTGATCAAAAGGAGTTGAATATGAGGCAACGCCGATGGATGGAGTTTTTGAAAGATTATGAGTTTGAGCTCCATTATCATCCTGGGAAGGCAAACGTTGTGGCGGATGCATTGAGTAGAAAGGCAATGCACATCAGTGCGATGATGGTCAGAGAAGCTGCACTGATAGAGGAATTTCGAGATTTGAGTCTGACGATGCAAGTGGAGTCGACAAATATCAAGTTGGGGATGCTGCAGATTGCTAACGAGTTTCTGCAAAGGATACGGGAATTGCAACACAAGGATGGGAAACCCATGGAAAAGAGGAAGTTAATGCAAGAAGGTAAGGAGTTGGAATTTCAAGAAGAGAAGGATGGAATCCTTCGCTTTAAAACGAGGATTTGTGTGCCTGATGATTTGGAAGTAAGAAGGATAATTTTGGATGAAGCACATAAGAGTAAGATGAGTATGCATCCAGGAGCTACTAAAATGTACCAGGACTTAAAGAAGCTATTTTGGTGGCCTGGTTTGAAGAGAGATGTAGCTGAATATGTGGCATGTTGTTTGGTATGTCAAAAGGCCAAGGTGGAACATCAAAGGCCAGGAGGAGAGTTACTTCCTTTAGAGATCCCGTTGTGGAAATGGGATAGCATCTCGATGGATTTTGTGTCGGGATTGCCAAAGACATCTACTGGTCATGATGCAATTTGGGTGATCGTGGACCATTTGACCAAGTCAGCGCATTTCATTCCCGTGAATATGCGCTACTCATTGGAAAAGCTCACTCAGTTGTATATCAAGGAAGTTGTTCGTCTGCACGGAGTACCATCAAGCATTGTGTCTGATCGCGATCCAAGGTTTACATCAAAGTTTTGGGAAGATCTGCATAGAGCCTTGGGTTCAAGATTGAAGCTAAGTTCTGCATACCATCCTCAAACTGATGGCCAAACGGAATGGACTATTCAGTCATTGGAGGACATTCTACGAGCCTGTGCTTTGGAAGGACAAGGGAATTGGGAGCAAATGTTGCCACTCGTGGAGTTCACTTACAAGATTGAAGCTTTGTATGGGAGAAAGTGTCAGACGCCGTTATGCTGGTTTCAAGTGGGGGAGAGTTCTCTGATTGGACCAGATATTGTGCAAGAGACCACGGAGCAGATCAAGATGATACAAGAGAAGATGAGGGCAGCTCAGAGTAGGCAGAAAAGCTATGCTGATAGAAGGAGAAAACCCTTAGAGTTTGCTGAAGGAGACCACGTGTTCATTAGAATAGTACCAACCAAAGGTGTTAGTAGAGCCTTGAAAACCCAGAAACTATCCCATAAGAGTCGGATGAGTATGCACCTTGGATCGACCAAAATGTATCAGGATTTGAAGAAGATATTTTGGTGGTCGGGATTGAAAAGAGATGTGGCAGAATATGTGGCGGCGTGTTTGATCTGTCAGAAAGCGAAGGTAGAACATCAGAAACCGGGAGGACAGTTGCAACCTCTGAGGATTCCCCAGTGGAAGTGGGATAGCATTTGAATGGACTTTGTGTCTGGTTTGCCGAGGACAGTAGCAAATCATGATGCAATCTGGGTGGTTGTGGATAGGCTAACAAAGTCGGCGCATTTTATTCCGATAAATATGCGTTATTCTTTGAACAAGCTTACCCAGATCTATATTAAGGAGGTAGTTTGTCTTCACGGAGTGCCTTCGAGCATTGTGTCAGACCGAGATCCGAGATTTTCGTCGCAATTTTGGAGGAGTTTGCATGATGCTATGGGAACCAGATTGAAATTAAGTTCTGCGTATCATCCACAAACGGATGGCCAGACGGAGAGGACAATTCAATCTTTGGAAGATGTGTTGCGAGCGTGTGCACTTGAAGAACAAGGAAGTTGGGATCAAGTGTTACCTCTTGCAGAGTTCACATACAACAATAGCTACCATGCGAGTATTGGAATGGCACCGTTCGAGGCGTTGTATGGAAGGAAGTGTCAAACCCCGCTATGTTGGTTCCAAGTGGGGGAGAACTTGATGGTTGGACCAGAAATGATTCAGCAGACAACTGAGAAGATCAAGATGGTTCAGGCTAAGATGAAAGCGGCTTAGAGTCGGCAGAAGAGCTATGCGGATAGGAGGAGGAAACCATTAGAATTTTCTGAGGGCGATCATGTGTTTCTTCGGATAGTTCCGATGAAAGGAATTAGTCGAGCTTTGAGAACCCGAGAGCTTTCAGATCCTGTTGCTTATCAACTGGCTTTACCACCCTCTTTATCCAATTTGCATAACGTCTTTCACGTTTCGCAATTGAAAAAGTATGTTCATGATCCATCTGTTGTTCTGAAACTCCAACCTGATGATCTAACTTTGAGAGAAAACCTGACCTTTGAGACCAGACCGGTTCAGATAGAAGATCATGAAGTCAAGCGGCTCAGAGGAAAGGAAATACCTTTGGTCAAGGTGATTTGGGAGAATGCTGACGTATCTGAAGCTACATGGGAATTAGAGGAGAAGATGCGTCAAGAGTATCCGAAGTTATTTATGTAATCTAGAATTTCGGGGGCGAAATTCCTTTTAAGTGGGGGAGTAGTGTAACACCCCTAATTTTCGTCTCCCGAATAATAGGAAATTAGTAATAAAGAAGTTTTATTATTAATTCATAGAATTTTTCTAAGTTTATGTTTTGTATTTAATTAGCCTTAAATATAAAAATAAGTGGAAATATTTTTATATGGCAAATAAATGCAAAATATAAGGAAATTGCATTCTGGTCCCTGGGTGAGGACTAAAAAGAAATATTAGAAAGGTTCTTGGAGGGAAAGATTTAAAAATAATAATTTTTAAATTTTGAACTGATGTAACCGGTTAGTAATGCCCTGTAACCGGTTAGACGATGAACACAGAAACTGGTTTAGTGGATTTTGATGAGTAATCACTTGGATTACTCGTTAATCGCCACGATTGCTGCATGAATTGAGTGGCAATACATGCGTCAAGGTGCATGTAATCTGGGTTTGGCTATAAATAGGTGGATTGTTGATGGGTTGGGGGTTGATCAACTGATTCTTGCTGAAGAAGGGTGAGTTAGGGATTTGATTTCGTGAGAACGATTTCTCCTTCGTTCTTGAGAGTTTGAGAGTGAGAGATACACTTCTGAAAAGCTTACATCAAGAGCTTTTCATTGATATATACCTTGTGAGTTAAGGGTTCTTGTGTGTGGAGAAATCAACCTTAGAAATTGGAGCTGGAGAACTGAACTCTGTTTTCTCTTGGTTCTGGAAGCTGAGTTCGAGCTTCGATTTTGGTAAGCACAGATCATGTTTAAGTTTCAAATCACTTTTATTTTCTAGTGCATGTTACCAAGATCAAGTTCTAATCGTTTTCCCCAATTTCTTTGGCCAAATTCCATGTTAATTTTGATGATTTCTGGACCCTGTTGCTGGAAAACGAAACTGGAAACAGAACTTTGGTTCTAAGAGGATCTGTGGAGTTTCCTGCAAATCAGTGTCAAACTTTCATCCAAATCAACTTAGAGGTATGGGAGAAGTTTCACTATACTAGATTTAGACTAAATGTCAAAGGATTTAGGATTTGAGTTCATGAAACTCAAAAGGGCATTATGTGTTTTTAAGCACAAAGGCTTGGAGGCCAATTTCTTGCTCACTGTGGTTTTGAGCAAATTTTAATTGATGCATGCAAGCTAAATGATGACTGAATTCTGTGTTTAAGTGTTTGATTTCAGTTTTGTGGTGCTAAATTGAGTTTATGTGAATTTTCATGTAATTTAATTCAATAAACTTGATGCATGCAATATGAATGTGTTTCTGGGTGTAAACATGTTTAATTTAAGGCATAAGAACTTGGTGTATGCTGGAAATTGGTTAGATTTGAGAAAGAAAGAAAATGAGTTGTTAAAACTCTTGTTTTAATGGTCAGACTGCATAATCTAACCGGTTATACGATTTTCGTAACCGGTTAGACACTGTAAATTTTCAAAGAAAAATCAGTTTGCAAATCAGTCCTGAAACTTTCAATGGTTTTTACTCAAATCTAAGCCTTAATTTCCATACACAGAGTCTGAATATAAGTTGTGATAATGGCAACAACTTCAGATGGGAAAGATCTCCATTTGTGCCTTAAATTGATGGAATAATTTCAAGTGAAATTATGGTTGTTGGAAAAGGATATGTGATTTGGACTTTTGAATGATAAAACAATGGTTTTTGAGGTATAAGAATAAAGTTGAAAGTGTTTTGGATTGGGTAGAGAATTCAAGAAAAAGGGTTTTTCTGAATTGCAATGGTAAACAGTTCAGGTCTGTAATTCTAACCGGTTAGCCTGAAACTGTAACCGGTTAGTACCTGAATCTGAAAAATAAAAAGTTAAGTTTTAATTACCATTGAAGTTATACTACTCAATCTGGGTTTTATAAAGGCATATTTTGAGAGAATTCAAAGGGGAATTTTTATGCCAAATATTATACCTCAATTAAATCATTCAAAAGTAGAAATTGGAATATTTCTAAATCACATTAATTAATATAAAGATAAAACCAACCCCGATGTTGTGCATACATATAGACTGGAAGTCTGGTTGGTAGGAACGTTTATCATATTCTGGGAATATGAGGAGGGTACTCCGGGAGTACCAAAGTATAACCTACTTGATGACAGATTATAGATATGTGGCCAGTGTCCGGGACCTGGTTTTTTTGTGCGTTCTGGGAACGTGGCGTTCTGGGAACGTGGTGCACACTCCGGGAGTGATGCTTTTTATCCAAGTATGGTTCGGCATTATGTTCTGGGAACTAATGTCGGTGTTCTGGGAACACAATGGTGTAGTGGATGGACGTCCAAGATGGACATTTAGAGGCCTCGGTTGTGGATAGAAAATCATACATCATGCCACTTGCATTATAAGAGTTATAATGTTGAAAAATTGGTGTGCTCATATGTATGTGCATTTTGATCTGTCTTTGATATATTTGTGATTGTAACTTTAGTCTTTATCCATTATGTATATGTGTATACTTACTCCCTGTGCCCTGTTTAGGTGATGGCCAGATACCTAGCCTGCATCGAGATACGCTCTATCCCTAGCGGTATATGGACGTATGAGGAGCACCGTGCCACCTTTGAGGGGGAGGTGGAGATCACTCTCTACCACCCTAACCCTTTGGTGCGTGTGCGACCTCGTCGATTTAGGATCCCATTAGTCTATACTATGCATGTTCCACCTTTTTACACTTATAGAGGACCACCCCCGGCTCGACCTATGCGTCGTTTTCATAGTTTTAGATTTAGAGCTGCCACTCGTTCCCATCCTTCATCCCATAGAGTTGTCACTGAGGAGACTCCTTCTCCTGGTCCGACTGAGTATGATAGGACTAATTCGGCGGATCCTAGACCCAGTGGTGGGGTCTCTACTCAGTCAGGCGAGGTCGAGGAGGACCCTGAGGAGGATGAGAGCGAGGAGGAGGTGCATGTCGAGCCGTCTGTTTCTGCTAGAGGTGGACCCGTTGCTTCATAGGAACCTGCATAGCATAGGGGTTTTGGATCCTAGATCCTAGGGATAGAGCTGTGGAGGATCTGAGGAGCTGCTGAGGACACTGAAGACCTACTCTGAGACTTCTATTTTGAGATCATGTGATATATTGTATATATTTTGAGAGGTCTTAGAGTGAGGTTTTTATTTTATTCAGCTGGGTTGTATCTATTTTATAAACTCTTGCTATCTCGACTGATGTTACTTGCTACTGCTGTACTGATGGGGTTATGTCGTATGACTTTTATCATATATATATATATGTTTTATTTTCCTCAGCAGTGCCCCATAAGTACTATTTTTATTCCGCGAACTCTGATTTTAATTACAAATGGATTCGGCAATAAGTTTATATTCTATAATCAAGAAAGTGCATTTTCGAGAGTGTTTCTAAAACCTAAGATATTACTATGCCGAATTCAGGTAACGATTTATGTTGAAAAGAGGTTTTTGATTGAGCAAGTAATGATATTAAAAAGGAAAAATTTTATAGTCCTAAATTTTGATAGCATGTAGTAAACTATTTGGAAATATTAATTATTTTCAAGTTAAAAAGAGAGTGTCACAAAATTTATTGCCATTAACTTGTGTACATGATTAATAATCCCTCTGATATTATATACTCCATTTAGTCTTATATATAAGCCTCTTTTGAAGACTTTTTTTGTGACTAAACCGTCACTTTAGTCCTTGAATTTACACAGCACTTTCACTTTAGTCCTTGAAATTAACAAAATTACTTTTAGGTCCCTGACTTTGTAAAAAGTCATTCACTTTAGTCCCTGAAATTAACAAAATTGCTTTTAGGTCCCTGAATTTGTAAATTTAGTCCCTGAAATTAACAAAATTGCTTTTAGGTCCCTGAATTTGTAAAAAGTCATTCACTTTAGTCCATGCCCCTAACCCCATCAACATACGTTAACAGAACGATGATGTGGCTGTTTGGGGGCATTAAACCACATCATTTTTGCACAAGAGGCCAAAAAGTGGGCAAAACACAACCAAAAACTAATTTCTTCATCTTTTAAATCCTAAAGCTGATGGTGAAGATGGTCCAGAAGAGTTTTTAGGTTCTTTAAAACCATGCGTGGGCATAAACACCATTGACGATGCCTCTGTATTAGATGAGACTGGTGCAGCTGATCTTGGGACCGGTGTAGCTGATCTTGGCCTGATAGGTAGTTTAGCCCTAACAGTAGATGATGCAGTCACTTCATTTGGAGGTTCTGGTTGGGAGAAATCTTGTGATGGTTGTGTTTATGACATATCTACCGCATCTGAATGAGGAGCAACAACATTAGTAGCTGCAGGTGCACTAACATCATTAGCAACTACATTAGGATTAGAAGCAACATCTGCCTCTTGTGCAAAAACGATATGGTTTAATGCCCCTAAACAGCCACATCATCATTCTGTTAACGTACGTTGATGGAGGTTAGGGGCAGGGACTAAAGCGAATGACTTTTTACAAAGTTAGGGACCTAAAAGCAATTTTGTTAATTTCAGGGACTAAAGTGAATGACTTTTTACAAAGTCAGGGACCTAAAAGCAATTTTGTTAATTTGAGGGACTAAAGTGAATGATTTTTTACAAAGTCAGGGACCTAAAAGCAATTTTGTTAATTTCAGGGACTAGAGTGAAAGTGCTGTGTAAATTCAGGGACTAAAGTGACAGTTTAGTCCTTTTTTTTGTCCTTAATATAAGCCTCATTTCCAATTTCTAATAGCATTAATTATTTCTTTTCCACAAACACCCCTATTTACTCAACATTTTTTATATTTCTAATAATAATTATAATGGTACTTTTGAAAAAGTATACCAAATATTTACATTTTCAATACCACTAACAATATTAACTAACTTTCTTAAAGGGAGTGAAATTGGTCAAATGGTGTTTATATTAGGGACCAGAGGGAGTATAAGTTTTCTTTGTAGACTTTTTTTTTGTCCTTACTATAAAGATCATTTTCAATTTTTAATGACATTAATTAATTCTTTTCACAAATACCCCTATTTTCTAGACACTTTTATATTTTCAATAATAATTAATGAAGTATTTTTGAAAAATATACCAAATATTTACATTTTCAATACCACTAACAACACTAACTAATTTTTTTAAAGGGTGTGAAAATTAGTCAAAGGGACTTATAATATGGATAGGAGAGAGTATTTTCTATACACTACTTATTACTTTTTTTTAGAGTAATATGTCAAGTTAGTCCCTGACTTTGTAAGCATCGGTCAAGTTAGTCCCTGACTTTATCGAAATAGCAATTTAGTCCCTGAGATTTCATTTTAATTCACATACGTCCTTATCTTTATCCCATTTTAAAGCAAATACATCCCTGCGATAATGACGGTAGGAACTAACTTGATCGACGTTCTCCAATCTCAGGGACTAAATTGCTATTTCGATAAAGTCAGGGACTAACTTGACCGACGCTTACAAAGTCAGGGACTAATCTGACATATTACTCCTTTTTTTTATTTACCCTTATTAAATATTTTGATTATTTTTTTTGTTGTTCAATAATGTATGAACTACTTCCTTCGTTCTTTTTTGTTTGGCATTTTAGTTTTTTTTTTCTCGTTCCATATCTTTTGTCCTTTTACGATTCTAATGCATAAATATACTATTTTTTTTTTCAATTTTAACCCTTCATTCAATCATTTCATTCACTCCTCATTAATTATACTTTTATCCCATCTCTCATTTCTAAACCACTATACATTAATTAATAAATACATTTCTTAATAAAAATTAAATGCTACTACAATTTTCAATAAAGATTAAATATGGTCATTTTAGAGAAAGTATACATAAAATTTACAATTATCAACACTTTCTTAATCCGTGTGCCCAAACCTAAAAGACCAAACAAAATGGAACGAAGGAAGTATCCAAGAAGACTTAGGAAATAAAAATTGAAATTTTATACTCCCTCCAGTCCTTATTATAAGCACCCTTTTTGTGAGGGAGAAATGGGGCTTATAATAAGGACCGGAGCGAGTAATATTTTCTAAAAAAAAAATTATGTTATTCTATCAAACAATTTGAGATTCAGAAGACTAAATTAGACCAATTATCTTATTTTTTTTAATTTATAATGTTTTTTAATTTTATCCCTTTGTCATAAAGGTTTTAGATTTTCACAGTTATGACCAAAAGATGAAATCGACAAATATAAAAAATATAGAAGTATAAATTAATCTTTTTTTTTTAAAAAATAAATAACTAAATTAAAACTTAAAAATAAAATAAAGCAAAAAGAAAACTTAAATATTAAATATTTTAAAGTTTTTTTCATATTTATTGAAGAATTACAAACTAAATCAAATAGTGTTTTTTTTTAAATCTGTGTTTAGAACAACTGACCAAACGGTTTTCTTGTTCTTTTGTTTTAAAAACTATTTCTTAAGAAAATATTACCAAACATATTTTTTTATTTTATTGTTCTCAAAAACAATTCTTAAAAACAAATTTGTAGAATAGTTTTGGGAACAAAAGAACGGAAACACAATCAAACAGGTCCATAGTCTATGTGTAGTTTTGATTATTAAGACTATTTTATTATTTAAAATGTGATTTTTCTAATGCGACTTTAAAACAGTGTTAAGTGTATGAAATTCAAATTTTGTAGAATCGAAACTTATTAGTTTTGAATTTTATTTTATCAGTGGTAATTTAATTTAATTTAATTATTTGACAAAGGTTATGGAAAATTCATAATTGCATAACTTTCTCATACATGATCCAAATAAAATGATTTTATAGTCAAAATGATCATGTGAAAATGCAGAATTTATTTTTATAAGTGTGAATATTTAATCTTCTATTTTGTGAAAATTTTATATTTTAGATAACTTTATGAAAAACCTTAGTATTTCATCATTTTATTACTTTAAGGTATAATTTTAATGCATTTCCTAAAGTGTGAGGAGAAAGTTTTATTTTCCCCTATGTATAAATAATTTCGGCCAAGAGAAGAAGAGTGAAAGAAAATTTCATTTCCTTCTCATGCAAGCCAAAATTCAAATTCAAAAATCAAATTTCAAAAGTGAAATGATTATTTACGAACACTAGATAAGCAACTTTATGAAGCATGCAACCCCCAACTACCCCATTTATTGGTCTTGGGCAGCACAAGCTCCCTTACCAAAGACCCCTAGGCCCCCATGCTTTAGTGTTCCATTAAATTTTCTTTATGCACCCAAAGTCTCACAACTCATTCATTCATTCATCCAAAACAAGCCAAGAGGAGAAAAATCCTATTCCTTTTTCCTCCCCCTTGAACCTCTAGAGGGAAGAAAGACAAGATTTTCATCTTCTCTTAATCTATAACCTAGCTTTTAATCACCTTCATCCATCTTCCGTTACCACTTTTAAACTATTCATCCATTTCCCCCTTCATTCCTCCACCAAAACCTAGACACTTTAAGAGAAGTAGAACACAATTTTTGTTCTACTCTCCAAGACTTGAAACACTCTAAACCTCCATCATCTCAAGGAACCACCTCTTGCTTAGGACCTCTTGACCTTCAAAATGCTACTTGGAGAATCCATCCTCTCATAATTTTTCTTTCAAAATTTCGTGGACCCCTTTAAGCTAGGAAAGAGGTATATTTTGTCTTTCTTAAAAGCCATTCTTTTTATTATGGTTATACATCTTCTTCTCAAACTCTTAAAAAAAATTAAATAAATATAGTTTTCTTTTTTTACTAATCTGTGTGCATGCATGTGCAGTGTTGGTATATGATTTATATGAAAATAATATATCATGGGTATTGTTCTATTGAAGTTCTTTTTCTTACATGCATAACATCCTTAAAGGTTTATTTTTTTTAGTGTGAAATATATTATGACTAAAAGTTTGATTCTTTATAAGTGTTTGTGTGAAGGCTTTGTGTAACACCCCTAATTTTCGTCTCCCAAATAACCAAGAAATTAATTATAACAATTATTTTATAATTGATTTATATTAGTTTTGAAGGTTTTAGTTTTTGTACATTATGTGTTTTTATATATAAAAACATGATATATTTTTATATGATTATTTTGTACAAAAATGTGAATATTGTAATTGAGTCCTTGGGTTGGGACCTAATTGCAATATTAAAAAGGTTTTTGAAGAAAGAGTAATTAAATTATTAATTTTTGAATTTTATCAGTATGTAACCGGTTAGAAGGGCTCTGTAACCGGTTACACGAACTCAGAAAACTGGGTTAGTGCGTTTGATGAGTAATCAAGCCAAAACCCAGAAATTTGCCACGAATTAATCCTTCTCTTGGTGGGTTAGGACGTGTCAACATGCTTGTTAGCCTGATTGCTCTATAAATAACCCAATTGATCGAGATTTTTGGCTCATTTGTTGATCTGAAGTGCTGATGCTCTGTTTAGGGTTCGTGAATTCGTCTCTGAAATTCTCCTTCGTTTCTTGAGAGTTAGAACATGAGTGATACACTGTTACAAAGCTCACATCAAGGGCTTTGTATTGATATAAAGTTTGTGAGTTGATAGTCCCTGAGTTGAGAGAACGAAACTTTCAAAGTAAGGGTGTTGAAGCTGTCAACACTGATTCTGAGTTCCTGGAGCTTGCTTTGGACATATGATTCAAGAAAAAGAGTTTTTCTGAATTTCAATGGTAAACAGTTCAGGTCTGTAATTCTAACCGGTTAGCCTGAAACTGTAACCGGTTAGTACCTGAATTTGAAAAATAAAAAGTTAAGTTTTTGAGTACCATTGGTTATGTTTTCCCAATCTAAGACTAATGACATGTTTTTGAGAGAATTCAAGAGAATTTTGTGCCAAAGATATGCCTCAAATTAATCATTCAAAAGAAAGATTGAATTATTTCCAAATCACAATAAATAAAGTAAAGATAAAACCAACCTTGATGATTGTGTATCCATATAGAATGGAAGATGGGTTGGTAGGAACGTCTATCATATTCTGGGAATATGAGGAGGGTACTCCGGGAGTACCAAATTTGTAACCTACTTGATGACACATTCTGGGAATGTGGCCAATGTCTGGGACCTGGTTATATACGTTCTGGGAACGTATGTTCGTGTTCTGGGAACACATTGATATGCAACCTACTTGATGACACATTCCGGGAATGTGGCCAGTGTCCGGGATCTGATTTTTATGCGTTCTGGGAACGTGATGCACACTCTGCGAGTGATGCTTATTATTCCAAGTATGGTTTGCTACACGTTATGGGAACGTGATGCACACTCTGGGAGTGATGCTTATTTATCCAAGTATGGTTTGGCATTACGTTCTGGGAACGAATGTCAGTGTTCCGGGAACACAACGGTGTATTGGATGGACGTCCAAGATGGACTTTGTTAGAGGCCTCAGTTGTGGAAGGAAATCATGCATCATGCCACCTGCATTGAAAGAAGTATTATGATTAACCGGGTGTGCTCATATGATTATGCATCATGATTTGCTTCATGTTGACTTGTGGATGTTAGTTTTATTCTCATTTGATTATGCGAATATGTATAGCTAACCCCCATGCCCTTATTAGGTGTTGATCGTGCATCTAGATTGCACAAAAGTCAGTGAAGGGAGATGTCCTTTGGGTACATACAGAATATAGAAAGTGTGGGTTGGGAACCAGTGACCAGCTCTATAACATCTCTATTTTTAATAGCATTTATATGATACACATTTTGAAAGAGGTATCATAAAATGAATTCGGTTTCATAATAATAATTATTTGGTATCCATGGACTTGTTACACTTGATATATTTTGGGGGCATAATATGATTACTTTACTATGTTTCCGCAAACTCTGATTTTGTTAGTCAACCTCATTATTAATCAAGTGTTTGTGAAAAGGAATTTTCATGGGAAGGGAAAATTCTTATTTTCAGATCTTTTTCCAACGATAAAAAGTCCAAGTATTCATAAACTTATTACTTTTCTTATAAAGTAAGATGATATACAAGGAGTGTTACACTTTTATGGTATTAGAGCAATGGTCCTGACTCTTGGTCCTTGGGTGTGTGGTCCAATACGCTGGTCATCGATATCTGCAATGTTTCCGGGAAAGTATGCTATCATATACTTCCAAACTAGAGCTAAGGTTATGGGTAATGGCTCTAGATAAATAGCTTATTCTGCTATTAAGATGTAACATCCCTAATTTAATTCCAAGCAATAATTATTGAATTAATAGAATTAAAGTGGAAAGAATGGGTAGATTAATGGCTTAAATAATTTTGGTAGATAGGTGAGTGGTGATTTTAAGTCCTAGGGGTTGTATAGAAAGCAATTGTGGCTTAGAGCAGAGTTAACTAAGCGAAATCGGGAGTTAAATCGGCGTTTTAGATGTTAGAAATCGACCGAAAAGAGAAAATTAGAAGAGTACTTCATCAGTTCTGATAGTATGGAGAGTACTTCATCAGTTCCTCGAACTTAGCTGCGTACTCACCCACACTCATGTTCCCTTGCTTCAGCTCCAAGAACTCCACTTCATTCTTCCTTCTCAAGTCCTCAGGGAAATACTTTTGGAGAAACTTCTCCATGAATACTCCCCAACTTACATCCCTTCCTTCATATTGCAGAAGCTGCATCGTGTGATTCCACCAATTCTCAGCTTCATCCTCTAACATATAAGTTGCATACGCCACCTTTTGAGCATCCGAACACTCCAACGTCCTCAGAATCTTGTCCATAGTGTGAATCCACTTATTTGCTTCTTCCGGCTTAAATCATCCTTCGAACTTTGGCGGATTGCAACTCCTAAAATCAGCCAAAGTCTTCGCCTCAGCGTTACCCACATTACACTGATGAGGCGGGTTAACCGGTTGAGATGGTTGCTGAGATTGCCGTTGCATAGCTTCCAACACCGTGGTGATTCATTCTAGCATCGCGTTGGTGTGATTTTGGTTTCTAGTTGCCATATTAGACATGCGCTATGGGCTTATGGTCACATATGTTGAACTAAAGAAACTTCCATTACACTACCCATACTACGGCTCTATCTTAAACTTCTAAATTTACAATCAATTGCGTCTTGTACTCAAAAGAGACATGATACAAACAAATCAAGGGTATTTAAACCTCAACAAGCAAAAATAATAACATTCAAAGTAATAGAAATGCTTTGGAGATACCTGCTTGATGTTGATGACTACCTTTCTGAACTACTTCCACTACTACAGGATCTGACTTTTGCTCTGATACCACTCAGTGTGACACCCTTCCGAATTACCCAAATATAATATAGTATTTAAGCTATTATATTGGATAATATATGGACTTGTGAGTGTTAAGAAAATAACTGAAATAAAATTTTCTTTAAAAGCGGGTGCACAAATCGTCATTTGGAATTCTTGGAGAATAAGCTCTAAACCATTTCAAAACATTTGTATCGAGTTCGGCGATCTCTAAAACCTTTTCACAAATAGGGTAACATTCGCTCTTTGGAAACATCTTTGTATCATACAAGTAAGTAAAGTTACCCATGCTTTGTTCGATAAGACTGATACCATCAAATAATATTTATGGCCGAGCTCTTAAATAGATTAAATCAGAGTAAGCGGAAATTATTGGACTATGCAACTGATAGTAATATAAACATAGGTTTTATATATATAATAAGAGTCATAATACATAGTCCCATCATGATAGTCTCCAAGATCCAAAATATACAAGCCCATAACATATCTACATAGCAGTGTAACTCCAGCCCTAGAGTATTCCAAAAGTATATCTACAATATATACATAACCAAAACATAAACTCCAGGAGTAGTCACGTAGATCTGGCAGCATTAGATGTAGTAGTAGCAGTAGCAGTCTCCCAAAAGTAAAAGTAGTAGCATCATCATCATCACAGCAGCAGCAAAGTATCCTCCACAGCCTCCACAACATCGGATCCTCTGATCCTCATCATATACCCTATACACGTACCTAGAGATCATCGTCCCTCCAATCACTCCCAGTAGAATGCACGACAGGATCGCTCCCACTCTCGTCCTCCACCGGATCCTCCTCGATCTCATCCGAGGGAGAGTGTTCCCTACCACTGGGGACCGGGTCAGGTGATGGTGAAACCCTGACTGGGCTCCTCGGATCAGAAGGGGGAGTCTCCTCACGGACGACTCTCGAGGTAAAAGGGTGAGAGCGGGTAGGTCGAAAACGAAAACTATGATAAGAGCGAGCTGGTCGCGTGGGAGGTGGTCCATGGTAAGTGTAAAACGGGGGTACATGCATAGTGTATATGATGGGAATCCTAAATCTACGAGGACGGAATCGGATCAACGGGTTTGGGTGGTAGAAGGTAACCTCTACCTCTCCCTCGAACACCGCACGATGGTCCTCATGAATCCATGTGCCACTAGGAAGTGGCCGGATCTCGATGCAAGCAATGTAACTAGACATCACCTACAAGGGCATAGGGGTAAGCAATTCTATACACATAATCAACAGAGAATAAATTGTGCAATATGAGTATGTAAATATGCATCAATTAACAACAATCACATATATCACTTAGCAGTTAATTAATGCACATAGGATGCTCACACTTATTCCATTTATCACAATTAATTTAGATGAGTGGCATGATGCATGACTTTAGCTCTCAAGCCTATCTCCATCATACTATGTCACTCTCTGACGTCCATCCCTGACAACCCAGCACTCAACAGTGCGTTGTATTCCTAGGTATACAACAATTCGTACATTCACCTAGAATGTACACGACAAGCTTGAAATCCATGCCACCCGAGCATATCCCGTCATCCAAACGGACCGTCATCCAAACGGTATAACCATATCGGCATCCACTAAGCCGACCACGCCAACGACGTGTCATCAAGCAAGCGTATTGGCACTCCCAGAGGCCCTCCACATGTTTAACAAAACATGAAATACGTCCTACCATCCAAACTCCAGAATGAATGCATTTTATCTTTTGGACTTAAGGGAAGTTGATTAATACTTTACAGGCCACCTAGGCTTATTTCTTTATCAAAAAGGACCGTCACCAAATGGTCTATTTGTATTAATCAATTTCTCTAAGTCTTGATCCCTTGAACTATTATTAATAATTCCTTAATTAATTAAGTCAGAATTGAAAATGGTGTTTTCAGGTTCTGGGTAATTTACTCGAGTAAAATTCAGTACACTCGAGTATTCATTAGCTTTTCCAGATTACTCGAGTATTCTTAAAGTTACTCGAGTGTTCATGACTTTCTGAGGATTTGGGTTTCAAATTCAATAAATTACTCGAGTAGTCCATAGGTTACTCGAGTGTTCATCCTGATTTCCAGAATACTCGAGTGACCCTGAATGACTCGAGTGGTTGGCCTTAACTTGTCCTCAGGTCATGCTCGATACTCGAGTAGTAGACACGATACTCGAGTGTTCTAACTTCATTTACATTGTTTTTCAAACGTTTTACTCGAGTACCCTGTTTATTACTCGAGTGTTTCGCAGCAGTTTACACTGAAAACTTAGTTTTATCATACCAATTTCATTTCTACTCATTTCCAGTCCATTCCAAGGATCAACAGAGCACACATAACATAATTTGAACATGTTACAACATTCATTTCATATCAAAACACAGATTTGACAGAGAATTCAATAATCATGCATGAAAACACATTTTAACAACTCAATACCTCAATTTGCATAATAAGCACAATACACATGAAACAAAGTTCATTTAAGCTTGCATGCATGATATATAACTTCCTCAACACAGTTTTAGAGCATGGATTGGTCTCCAAACCAAAGTTCCTATTCAATCTAAGCCCTTAGAGCCTCTTGGTGGCTCTCTAACACAATTCATGAAATTTAATCTCTATCTAGTGAATCAATCAACCAAGAATTGACAAGAACAAAGCTCCAAACTTCTCAGACCAACTTCAAGCATCACATGCAGAGCATTTAGAGTGCAACACCAAAGTGGAATTGGTTTACACATGAAACAGAGAATAGAATTAGGGAAATTAGATTTTCTAGACTCTATACAACATGAACTCACTAAAGAAACTGAATTTGAGACTCAAGGATTCGTGAGCTTACCAGAATCAATGATCAAAGTAAGCTCCCAGACCAAGGCTTGACAGAAACAGCTTCACTTCAACTCCTTGAATCTTCCACCACACTCACTCAATCCTCACGATTTTGGTGTTTATACAAAGCTCGTGATGTGAGCTTTGTATTCGTGTATAGTTTATGACTCGAATCGAAACAGAGAGGGAGAATCGATCGTTTGAACTCAGGAACCCTAAATAAAGCAACACACTCCAATTTGACCAAGAACCTCAACAATCTGGTGTTGCTGAGCTTAAATAGAGTGGGGAAACACTCATGCAGGTCGACACGACTACTATGGTGGTGGCAAGGTGATGATTTCGTGTCAACAACACGGAATCGTTGATGGTGACTCACCAAAAGCACTAACTCGTGCAGATTGACCCAGAATACTCTAGTATTCAGAATAATACTCGAGTGTTTTGCCCAGATTTTGAAAAATAATTATTTTATTTACTTTCCCTCCAAAACCTTACCTATAATTGCTTCTAGGTCCCTACCCAGGGACTAATATGCAAAACTCCTATTTTATACATTATTATATTTATAAAATAATTTCACACACCTAAGCTAGTCACATGAACACATATTTTAATCAAGGATTAACATAGAAACCATTAATTATAATTAAATTATAATTAACATTTCATTAATCGGGGATTAAAATTTTGGGGTGTTACACTACTCCGCCACTTACAAGGAATTTCGTCCCCGAAATTCACTCATACAAACAAGTCAGGATAATCCTGACGCATCTTATTCTCTAATTCCCAAGATGATTCTATCACATCTCCACAAACCTAGACGACTTTGACCAGACGAATATCTTTCCTTCTAAGCTGTTTGATCCTTCGATCTTCAATGCGGATTGGCACAGCTTTGAAGGTTAGATTCTCATGAACTTCTAAGTCATCAGGTTGGATTCTAAGGACAACGGTGGGGTCATGGACATATCTCTTTAATTGAGACACATGAAATACATTATGGAGGTTGGCTAATGACGGAGGCAGGGCTAACTGATAAGCTACTGGGCCGACTCTTTTGAGGATTTGATAGGGACCAATAAACTTAGGTGATAGTTTCTGGGTTTTTAAGGCTCTACTAACACCTTTTGTTGGTACTATTCTAATGAATACATGGTCTCCTTCGGCAAACTCTAAAGGTTTCCTTCTTCTATCAGCATAGCTTTTCTGCCTACTTTGAGCTGCCCTTATCTTTTCTTGTATCATCTTGATCTGTTCCGTGGTCTCTTGCACAAAATCTGGTCCAACCAGAGAATTCTCCCCCACTTGAAACCAGCATAACGGCGTCTGACACTTTCTCCCATACAAAGCTTCAAATGGTGCCATTCCAATGCTCGTATGGTAACTGTTGTTGTAAGTAAACTCCACGAGCGGCAACACCTGCTCCCAATTCCCTTGACCTTCCAAGATGCAGGCTCGTAGAATGTCCTCCAATGACTGAATAGTCCTCTCCGTTTGGCCATCAGTCTGAGGATGGTATGCATAACTCAGCTTCAATCTTGAACCCAAGGCTCTATGCAGATCTTCCCAAAACTTCGATGTAAACCTCGGATCACGATTTGACACAATGCTTGATGGTACACCGTGCAGACGAACAACTTCTTTGATGTACAACTGAGTAAGCTTTTCCAACGAGTAGCGCATATTCACGGGAATGAAATGCGCTGACTTAGATAAACGATCCACGATCACCCAGATGGCATCATGACCAGTAGATATCTTTGGCAATCCTGACACAAAGTCCATCGAGATACTATCCCATTTCCACACAGGAACTTCCAAGGAAAGTAACTCTCCTCCTGGCCTTTGATGTTCCACTTTCGCCTTTTGACACACCAAACAACAGGCCACATACTCAGCTACATCTTTCTTCAAACCAGGCCACCAAAATAGCTTCTTTAAGTCCTAGTACATTTTGGTAGCTCCCGGATGCATACTCATTTTACTCTTATGCGCTTCATCCAGAATCATCCTTCTTACTTCTAAATCATCAGGCACACAAATCCTTGTTTTAAAGCGAAGGATTCCATCCTTCCCTTCTTGAAACTCCAATTCCTTGCCTTCTTCCATCAACTTCCTCTTTTCCATGAGTTTCCCATCCTTGTGTTGCAATTCCCGAATCCTTTGCAGAAACTCGTTAGCAATCTGCAGCATCCCCATCTTGATACTTGTCGGCTCCACTTGCATCGTCAGACTCAAATCTTGGAACTCCTCTATCAGTGCAGCTTCTCTGACCATCATTGCACTGATGTGCATTGCCTTTCTGCTCAATGCATCTGCCACAACATTGGCCTTCCCCGGATGGTAATGGAGCTCGAACTCATAATCTTTCAAAAACTCCATCCATCGACGCTGCCTCATATTCAACTCCTTTTGATCGAAGAGTCACTGAACACCCGGAACGTAGTGCCATAGAGATAGTGCCTCCAGATCTTTAACGCAAACACCACAGCTGCCAGCTCCAAATCATGAGTTGGATAGTTCATTTCATGAACTTTTAGCTGTCTCGAGGCATAGGCGACGACTTTCCCTTCTTGCATCAAAACGCACCCAAGGCCTTGTTTCGACGCATCACAGTACACATCAAAGCTCTTCTGTGTATCAGGCAGAATCAATACCGAAGACGATGTCAACCTTTCCTTCAGTTCCCGAAAACTCCTTTCACACTTCTCATCCCAAAGGAATGGTTGATCTTTCCGAGTCAACTTCGTCAAAGGCAGTGCGATCTTCGAGAAACCTTATATAAACCTTCTATAGTATCCAGCCAAACCAAGAAAGCTTCTCACCTCCGTGACCGACTTTGGTTGCTCCCATTGCAAAACCGAACTCACTTTCGTCGGATCAACGGCTATTCCTTTGTCTGAAATCACATGCCCCAAGAACTTAACCTCCTTCAGCCAGAACTCACATTTTGTAAGTTTGGTGTACAATTTCTTCTCCTTTAGGATGCTCAACACTATCCTCAAGTGTTCAGCATGCTCCTCCGGGCTCTTGGAATAAATAAGGATATCATCTATGAACACAACCACGAATAAATCTAAATAAGGTCTAAAGATTCGATTAATGTAGTCCATGAAAATGGCTGGTGCATTAGTCAATCCGAACGGCATCACGACATACTCATAATGTCCGTATCGAGATCGAAATGCAGTCTTAGAGATATCCTTTTCTCTAATCCTGATTTGATGGTACCCTGACCTCAAATCAATCTTGGAAAATACTGAAGCTCCACGAACTTGATCCATAAGATCATCTATCCTCGGCAACGGATACTTGTTCTTGATGGTGACCTTATTCAGCTGCCGGTAGTCGATGCACATCCTCATGCTACCATCTTTCTTCTTGACGAACAAAACCGGAGCACCCCAAGGCGACACACTTGGTCGGATCATCTGCTTCTGCAAAAGCTCCTCAATCTGCTTCTTCATTTCAGCCATTTCCGGTGGTTCCATTCTATAAGGAGCAATAGAAATGGGACCAGCTCCCGGAACTAGATCGATACCGAATTCAATCTCTCTTCTTGGTGGCAGACCAGGGATCTCATCAGCAAATACCTCCGGAAAGTCTCTGACAACAGGAATCTCTTCCATCCTTGGACCATTCTCTTCCACCTCAGTGTTGAACAGACACACGTAGCCTGAGGGTTTTGGGCTTCTATAGGTCACTACTTTTCTATCACAATCAATGATCACTTGGTTTTGACTTAACCAGTCCATTCCCAAGATCACATCTAATTGTGCCAAGGGTAAACAGATCAAATCTACTTTAGAGGTTTGTCCTAACACTTCTATACAGCAGTTAAGGCATGCTCTAGAAACAATTACAGGAGCATTGGTAGGGGTTTCTACTTTGAGAGTATAAGGCATTTCAGACATAATCAAGCCTAATCGGTTTACACATTCATACGAAACGAATGAATGCGTTGCACCAGAGTCAAACAAAACATGACAAAACTGACCATTAAGCAAGTATTTACCTTGCACTAGATCATAAGACCGACTTGCTTCCACACCGCTAAGGGTGAAAACTCTTCCTTGAGCCATAGGTCTATCAGCAGTTCCCCTTGAGTTGGCTTTGGCTGGTTCCTTGCAGTCCCTTGCAAAATGCCCCTGACTTCCCACAGTTAAAGCAACCACTTGTCCCCCAACACACATGGCCATAGTGATTGCGCTTGCACTTGTCGCAGAATGGAGCCTCGCTCCGATAATTCCTTCCCTCAGAACCACCAGCTTTGCCCTTGCCTTTCCCTCTACGATTATACAGACCCTTGCCTCGATTGTTGAAACCCTTACGTCTTTGTGGTACAGGGCTCTGATTGTCCTTCTTTTCCAAGACTTGCACCTCCTCAGCCTTTGTATCATCTTCATACATCCTACACATATCCACAAGTGCAGGAAAGCTTTGAATCCGCTGGTATCTGAAAATCGACTTCAACTTTGGCCTCAAGCCTCCTTCAAACTTAATGCATTTACTCCTCTCATCTGGATTGTTCTGATAGTATGGAGAGTACTTCATCAGTTCCTCGAACTTAGCTGCGTACTCACCCACACTCATGTTCCCTTGCTTCAGCTGCAAGAACTCCACTTCCTTCTTCCTTCTCAAGTCCTCAGGGAAATACTTTTGGAGAAACTTCTCCATGAATACACCCCAACTTACATCCCTTCCTTCATATTGCAGAAGCTGCATTGTGTGATTCCACCAATTCTCAGCTTCATCCTCTAACATATAAGTTGCATACGCCGCCTCTGGGAGTGCCAATACGCTTGCTTGATGACACGTCGTTGGCGTGGTCGGCTCAGTGGATGCCGATATGGTTATACCAATTTGAACATAACATAATTTGAACATGTTACAACATTCATTTCATATCAAAACACAGATTTGACAGAGAATTCAATAATCATGCATGAAAACACATTTTAACAACTCAATACCTCAATTTGCATAATAAGCACAATACACATGAAACAAAGTTCATTTAAGCTTGCATGCATGATATATAACTTGCTCAACACAGTTTTAGAGCATGGATTGGTCTCCAAACCAAAGTTCCTATTCAATCTAAGCCCTTAGAGCCTCTTGGTGGCTTTCTAACACAATTCATGAAATTTAATCTCTATCTAGTAAATATAATTACTTCCCCTTACCTCTCAGACGTGAATCAACCAAGAATTGACAAGAACAAAGCTCCAAACTTCTCAGACCAACTTCAAGCATCACATGCAGAGCATTTAGAGTGCAACACCAAAGTGGAATTGGTTTACACATGAAACAGAGAATAGAATTAGGGAAATTAGATTTTCTAGACTCTATACAACATGAACTCACTAAAGAAACTGAATTTGAGACTCAAGGATTCGTGAGCTTACCAGAATCAATGATCAAAGTAAGCTCCCAGACCAAGGCTTGACAGAAACAGCTTCACTTCAACTCCTTGAATCTTCCACCACACTCACTCAATCCTCACGATTTTGGTGTTTATACAAAGCTCGTGATGTGAGCTTTGTATTCGTGTATAGTTTATGACTCGAATCGAAACAGAGAGGGAGAATCGATCGTTTGAACTCAGGAACCCTAACTAAAGCAACACACTCCAATTTGACCAAGAACCTCAACAATCTGGTGTTGCTGAGCTTAAATAGAGTGGGGAAACACTCATGCAGGTCGACACGACTACTATGGTGGTGGCAAGGTGA
Source organism: Crotalaria pallida (assembly GCA_037953625.1). NCBI lineage: Eukaryota > Viridiplantae > Streptophyta > Magnoliopsida > Fabales > Fabaceae > Crotalaria > Crotalaria pallida. Next base: position 37,196,281 of record CM075653.1, read on the forward strand.
TGATTTCGTGTCAACAACACGGAATCGTTGATGGTGACTCACCAAACGCACTAACTCGTGCAGATTGACCCAGAATACTCGAGTATTCAGCATAATACTCGAGTGTTTTGCCCAAATTTTGAAAAATAATTATTTTATTTACTTTCCCTCCAAAACCTTACCTATAATTGCTTCTAGGTCCCTACCCAGGGACTAATATGCAAAACTCCTATTTTATACATTATTATATTTATTAAATAATTTCACACACCTAAGCTAGTCACATGAACACATATTTTAATCAAGGATTAACATAGAAACCATTAATTATAATTAAATTATAATTAACATTTCATTAATCGGGGATTAAAATTTTGGGGTGTTACACCATGCGCCCAGGCGGGTGCACTGTTCATACGTGCACCAGACAGTGAAAAACCTGCCCAGGCGAGACACCAGCCGCACCAGTTTTGCGTGTGGCGCGCCAAAACCCCCCTGACCGCACCACTTTCACACACCAGGTGCACCAGCAGCACCAGCTGGTGCCAGAACCCGCGCAGGCGCACCAGCACAGCGCCGAGGCGCATGGCTCGAATCAGACCCCCACCAGCGCGATAAATTGTGCACCAGCCCCTCCCTCTCCTTATTTCTTCCGCACCACTTGCCTCGTCTCTCACCCAAACACCAGCCACCACCACCGGAGCCGCCCCAAGGCCACCACCCCTCTCCTTGGCCCTTCCTCCTCCCCATAGATCTACTCTCTTCCTCCTCCCTCTTGATTTCTTTCTCTCTCTTCTTGGAACCCCATTTCTCTCTCCACCACCATACCCACCACCGTGACCACCACCACGAACCACCACCCACCACCACCACTATGAACACCCCTTCCCCTCTCTCTCCCTATTGATTTGTGTTCCCCTTCTCCCTTCCTCCTCCCTTGATGTTTCTCTCTCCTCTAGGGCTTTCTCTCTCCTCACCGGATCTCACCGGCGTCGTTACCGATCGTGATTCGCACCGGGCTTGTGTTGAGTACTCCGAGGCTTGAAGCTTGGGCCTCGATCTGGTCGCAATCGTTCTCAATAACGAGGAGCAACACCGACGCCGTCATCGACACCGAGCCACAACCCAGGTTCTTTTAATAAAGAAATCCCGAGGTAAGAAGGGTCGTATTACCTCTATTTAAAAAGTAAATTCTAGGAGTTTATAGTGGTGACTAAGAATAGGGTAATTAAGGAATAAGTTAATGAGCCTTAGGGTAGCTCCCGCAAATAGAAATGAATTGTTTAGAATGATAAGGGAATAAATGGAATGTGCATAGAATGAGTTCCGGAGTGAATGAATGTGATAGGGTATTAAAAGAGTTAATATGGAATTAAAGTGTAGAAAAACACAAAATAAAATCGAGGGAAATTAGTTAAGGGAAATTAGCGAAGCGTGAGAGTAAAAGAGTATAGAGTGTTTGTAATAGGCGAAGGGTGTAGAATGAGTTAAAACTAAAGGTGAGGAAAAAGAGGAATTAGAGCACAAAAGGAATAAGAAAGCTCGGAGTAAACCTAGTTAAGAATGGTCGGGTAGTAACGAAATCGAAACGAAAATGATAAACAAATTCCAAATACAAGAGGGTAATAGGTAAAAGAATTTAGTGAAAGGGTGATAAGACAAATAAAGAGGAATTATAGAAGTAATTAAGAATTCAAAAAGGGGATTAGAATATAACGACTATACTAATGCTAAGTGAAGGTAGATGTAAGTGATAATAATTAATAAAAAGAATAAGAATAAGGAAAAAGGAAAAAGGAAGAGAAGAAGAAAAAGAAAAGAAAAGGGAAATGGAATTAATTAAGAATTAGTGACGAGAACTAAAGTATAATGTATATGGCTAAATCAAGCAAAGTTAAATGAGAATGAGCACTATTAATTATTTGAATATATTTAAAGTAAACAAGAATTAAAGAGAATTAAGGGACTAAAAGAAAAGAGAAAAGACTAAGAAGGGTTAATAATGAGAAATAGAATAAATGTTAAATTGCACAGGTGGTTGTATTGACCATGTGGCCAAATAAAAAGGGTAAATGTCGCAGGTGGTTGTATTGACCCTGTGGCACGGCGCAGGTGGTTGTATTGACCCTGTGGCCTAAATAAAATGGTACATGTCACAGGTGGTTGTATTGACCCTGTGGCCTGATAAAAATGGTAAATGTCACAGGTGGTTGTATTGACCCTGTGGCACGGTGCAGGTGGTTGTATTGACCCTGTGGCCAAATAATAAAAAGGTAAGGGAAGTTTATGTAGATCTCTGTTTGAGGTTACATAAACGAGATGGGTGTATACAGATCACTGTTTGTGGTTGTATACACGTATGCAGATCACTGTTTGTGGTTGCATACGTATGCAGATCACTGTTTGTGGTTGCATACACAGCGTTTGCAGATCATTGTTTGTGGCTGCAAACACGGTGTGTTGATCTCTGTTTGAGGTTACACATAATGGAATATGAATAAAGGAAATAAAAATGGAATCGGTAAAGGAATTAAAGGGAGTGAATAATGAACAAGGTAATGGAAAGATTTAGGAAAAGAAAAAGGGATAATGGAAATGGATAGGGACATATTATTTATTAATGGAAAAGGGTAATGAAAATGGTAAAGGTAAGGAAAAATGAATAACGAAATGGACAATGGAAAATGGATAAAGAATGGAAATGAGAGGAATAGGAAATCAAACGAATATGAGAAGAATTAAAGGATTAGAAGAGAGTAATTAAATGAATAATGTATGCTAGGTATTGGGTAGCCTTGGTTTATTACTATGCCTCTTTTAGGATTTATCTTTTTAAGTTCTGTGTAATGCTACCCTTCTTGCTATATTTTTGCAGGTAACAAAGTGGAGCTTACATGGAATATGGCCGAGCAGGATGTTCATTCCACTACGTGGAATGTTTATTGGATATTATGAGTGAATAAATATTTAATGTAAATTATAATATGAATTAGTAGCTGGCCCTGAAACTTGTATTAATTGGGCACTAGGATCTGTTATGGCTATTAAACTGCTATGGTTTATATTTTAAATATTTCTGGCTGACAGGTTTTAAGAAGAGAAATTTTGGGAAGTCCGGAAAACAGAGGAAACTCTGCCAGATTTTCGTAAAATCTTTTAAAGAAATTAAGTTTTAAAAAGGAATTTTCGAACACGAATTTTAATAAAACCTAAAATTAACTAATAAAAGTGAGAGTGTTACATTTTGGTATCAGAGCAGTTTTTCCTCGGCCTTTGGAGTGTGGACTCACATCTCCAATGGTTACTCACCAAGAGAGTAACCATGAAATAGTGTCAAGTTCTATAGTATTTGCTTAGTTTTATAGTTATAAAATCCTATGTAGTTATGTACTAAATTATGTACATGTCTGCATCAACAGAATCCTTTGTTGCCACACGTTGACAACATGAAGAATCAGCTTTTCCATTCTCCTGCTAGTAGTTCGGCTAATGATCGTAGGATCAATTCCCCAGCTGATTCCTTGAAACCCACGCCGTATGACATCTATTTTCAAGAAGGGAAAACTTCTGCAATGGGTGAGCTTGGATCGACTATCAAAGACAAGGGGCAACACGTGGGGGTACAAGTTAGTGAGAAGAAGAGTATAATTTTGAGACCGGGAATGGTTCTTCTGAAGCAACACTTGGCTCATGAAGAACAAGTGGGCGTAGTAAAGAACTGTCGTGAGATGGGCTTAGGTCCTGGAGGTTTCTATCAACCCGGCTTTACAAGTGGAGCCAGACTCCGACTGAAAATGATGTGCCTCGGCTTAGACTGGAATCCTCAAACCCGAGTATATGGACACAAAAGGGTAATTGATGGAAGCGAACTGCCCAATCTCCCTGATCATTTCACTCAGCTGGTCATGGGAGCGATGCAAGAAGCACAATCGTTGATTGAGAAGGAATGCGGTGTAAGTGAAGTGGAGGACATCCTCCCTTCCATGTCCCCTGATGTCTGCATTGTCAATTTCTATGAAGAAACTGGGAAGCTTGGCCTTCATCAGGACCGTGACGAAAGTGTTGAAAGCCTGCAAAGGAGGATACCAGTAGTATCATTCTGCATTGGTGACTCGGTTGAGTTTCTCTATGGAGACCAGAGAGACCCAAGGAGAGCAGAAAGAATTATCTTGGGATCGGATGATGTATTAATATTCGGTGGCGAGTCTCGTCACATTTTCCATGGAGTGTCGGCGATCATACCAGACACAGCTCCAAAGGGACTACTCAATGACACAGGACTTCGTCCTGGACGTCTCAACCTTGAATTCCGACAATACCAATTTCTTGGTCCACACCCTTGAAGTCTGCGGTCCAGCTACTTAAGGAGATCAGGGCTAAACCAACCAAAGGTACGAGACGATTCAAAAATTTAGATAAACACTTTAGGTACTTTCAATCTGCATCTCTATTAAGTCTCAGTGTAGAGCATCCCAAATCAATTCTCTTGGAATTTTAAATTCCTAATCCTGTATTTCTAGACGTTGTGAAACCTAAGAAAGACTCATCTTCAATCCAATCTTGAGTACCATTTAAAGGAACACGTAGGAAAAACCTTACTTAGTTATAAGACCGTAACAAGAGACCTAACCAAAAACCTTGTGATAGTGTCGTCCTCTAATAGTGTGTAAGGTCAGGATTGGTCATCCTTTCTCTTGCACCTGTTAAAAGATAATACTATCATTCAATGACGCAGTGATGTACAGTTGATAAATGTGATATTGGGGCTGACCACCTCGGTCTTCGCGTTTATTGACATGTTATATTATTGCAATCATCTGGTTGAGATCCGAATAAATCATCTAGTAATTCTATCTCTGTTGAAAGCCCGATTGAACTTTAATCCTATAGGATCTTTACTAAGACTCGTAAGTGGTGATTCGCAAACCAACCCCATTCAAGACACTCATATTATATATTTCCACCAAGAACATCCAACTAAATGATCGAACCACCCCTCTAACTTGTATAAGAACTTAGCCGTATGCGTAAGTAAGAAGAGTCACCATATCGTAGAAAATTCGAAACCACACCGATAAGATCGATTAGCGGTCAACTTAATTCCATGTACCACCTCGCCAACCAATTAAGAACCCAGCTCATCAATTCCTGGAATCAACTCAGTTTCCTCCCAGCCTTCGTCTTACTTAGGTATGTTGATAACAAGTGGGGGAGGATTTTAATCCAAGGAATGGGAGATGGAGCTTTAATAATAAGAACTGACGACCTTGTGCAGATAGAGATGACACAAAGTGTTAGGAGACAAGCGTTGAAATGGGCATGACCCTAACCATATATGGAGCGGAAAGTAAAAACAGAAGGGAAGTGGAAATCCGTGGTTAGAAGTTTACAAATGGGATGGTTCTCCATTTGAAGGAATTGAACGGAATTTCGGGGACGAAATTCTAATAAGTGGGGGAGAATTGTAACATCCCTAATTTAATTCCAAGCAATAATTAATGAATTAATAGAATTAAAGTGGAAAGAATGGGTAGATTAATGGCTTAAAGAATTTTGGTAGATAGGTGAGTGGTGATTTTAAGTCGTAGGGGTTGTATAGAAAGCAATTGTGGCTTCGAGCAGAGTTAACTAATCGAAATCGGGAGTTAAATCGGCATTTTAGATGTTAGAAATCGACCGAAAAGATAAAATTAGAAGTTTGTTATAGGATGCTAAGAAAATAAATTCCACCGTTGGATATGAAGTTTATGGGGTGAAGAAGCTTATCTAAAAATTTGGACCCGATTCAACGGTTAACGAAAACGTTACGGTGAATCGAAGGTTGAAGACCCCGTTTCTCGCCCAAGCGCACCAACCATGCGCCCAGGCGGGTGCACTGTTCATACGTGCACCAGACAGTGAAAAACCCGCCCAGGCGAGGCACCAATCCGCCCAGGCGAGCGGTGATGCGCACCAGCCGCACCAGTTTTGCGTGTGGCACGCCAAAACCCCCCTCACGGCACCACTTTCACACACCAGGTGCACCAGCTGGTGCCAGAACCCGCGCAGGCGCACCAGCACCGCGCCCAGGCGCGTGGCGCGAATCAGACCCCCACCAGCGCGATAAATTGCGCACCAGCCCCTCCCTCTCCTCATTTCTTCCGCACCACTTGCCTCCTCTCTCACCCAAAACCGCCCTAAACACCAGCCACCACCACCGGAGCCGCCCCAAGGCCACCACCCCTCTCCTTGGCCCTTCCTCCTCCCCATAGATCTACTCTCTTCCTCCTCCCTCTTGATTTCTTTCTCTCTCTTCTTGGAACCCCATTTCTCTCTCCACCACCATACCCACCACCGTAACCACCACCACGAACCACCACCCACCACCACCACTATGAACACCCCTTCCCCTCTCTCTCCCTATTGATTTGTGTTCCCCTTCTCCCTTCCTCCTCCCTTGATGTTTCTCTCTCCTCTAGGGCTTTCTCTCTCCTCACCGGATCTCACCGGCGTCGTTAACGATCGTGATTCGCACCGGGATTGTGTTGAGTACTCCGAGGCTTGAAGCTTGGGCCTCGATCTGGTCGCGATCGTTCTCAATAACGAGGAGCAACACCGACGCCGTCATCGACACCGAGCCACAACCCAGGTTCTTTTAATAAAGAAATCCCGAGGTAAGAAGGGTCGTATACCTCTATTTAAAAAGTAAATTCTAGGAGTTTATAGTGGTGACTAAGAATAGGGTAATTAAGGAATAAGTTAATGAGCCTTAGGGTAGCTCCCGCAAATAGAAATGAATTGTTTAGAATGATAAGGGAATAAATGGAATGTGCATAGAATGAGTTCCGGAGTGAATGAATGTGATAGGGTATTAAAAGAGTTAATATGGAATTAAAGTGTAGAAAAACACAAAATAAAATCGAGGGAAATTAGTTAAGGGAAATTAGCGAAGCGTGAGAGTAAAAGAGTATAGAGTGTTTGTAATAGGCGAAGGGTGTAGAATGAGTTAAAACTAAAGGTGAGGAAAAAGAGGAATTAGAGCACAAAAGGAATAAGAAAGCTCGGAGTAAACCTAGTTAAGAATGGTCGGGTAGTAACGAAATCGAAACGAAAATGATAAACAAATTCCAAATACAAGAGGGTAATAGGTAAAAGAATTTAGTGAAAGGGTGATAAGACAAATAAAGAGGAATTATAGAAGTAATTAAGAATTCAAAAAGGGGATTAGAATATAACGACTATACTAATGCTAAGTGAAGGTAGATGTAAGTGATAATAATTAATAAAAAGAATAAGAATAAGGAAAAAGGAAAAAGGAAGAGAAGAAGAAAAAGAAAAGAAAAGGGAAATGGAATTAATTAAGAATTAGTGACGAGAACTAAAGTATAATGTATATGGCTAAATCAAGCAAAGTTAAATGAGAATGAGCACTATTAATTATTTGAATATATTTAAAGTAAACAAGAATTAAAGAGAATTAAGGGACTAAAAGAAAAGAGAAAAGACTAAGAAGGGTTAATAATGAGAAATAGAATAAATGTTAAATTGCACAGGTGGTTGTATTGACCATGTGGCCAAATAAAAAGGGTAAATGTCGCAGGTGGTTGTATTGACCCTGTGGCACGGCGCAGGTGGTTGTATTGACCCTGTGGCCTAAATAAAATGGTACATGTCACAGGTGGTTGTATTGACCCTGTGGCCTGATAAAAATGGTAAATGTCACAGGTGGTTGTATTGACCCTGTGGCACGGTGCAGGTGGTTGTATTGACCCTGTGGCCAAATAATAAAAAGGTAAGGGAAGTTTATGTAGATCTCTGTTTGAGGTTACATAAACGAGATGGGTGTATACAGATCACTGTTTGTGGTTGTATACACGTATGCAGATCACTGTTTGTGGTTGCATACGTATGCAGATCACTGTTTGTGGTTGCATACACAGCGTTTGCAGATCATTGTTTGTGGCTGCAAACACGGTGTGTTGATCTCTGTTTGAGGTTACACATAATGGAATATGAATAAAGGAAATAAAAATGGAATCGGTAAAGGAATTAAAGGGAGTGAATAATGAACAAGGTAATGGAAAGATTTAGGAAAAGAAAAAGGGATAATGGAAATGGATAGGGACATATTATTTATTAATGGAAAAGGGTAATGAAAATGGTAAAGGTAAGGAAAAATGAATAACGAAATGGACAATGGAAAATGGATAAAGAATGGAAATGAGAGGAATAGGAAATCAAACGAATATGAGAAGAATTAAAGGATTAGAAGAGAGTAATTAAATGAATAATGTATGCTAGGTATTGGGTAGCCTTGGTTTATTACTATGCCTCTTTTAGGATTTATCTTTTTAAGTTCTGTGTAATGCTACCCTTCTTGCTATATTTTTGCAGGTAACAAAGTGGAGCTTACATGGAATATGGCCGAGCAGGATGTTCATTCCACTACGTGGAATGTTTATTGGATATTATGAGTGAATAAATATTTAATGTAAATTATAATATGAATTAGTAGCTGGCCCTGAAACTTGTATTAATTGGGCACTAGGATCTGTTATGGCTATTAAACTGCTATGGTTTATATTTTAAATATTTCTGGCTGACAGGTTTTAAGAAGAGAAATTTTGGGAAGTCCGGAAAACAGAGGAAACTCTGCCAGATTTTCGTAAAATCTTTTAAAGAAATTAAGTTTTAAAAAGGAATTTTCGAACACGAATTTTAATAAAACCTAAAATTAACTAATAAAAGTGAGAGTGTTACATTTTGGTATCAGAGCAGTTTTTCCTCGGCCTTTGGAGTGTGGACTCACATCTCCAATGGTTACTCACCAAGAGAGTAACCATGAAATAGTGTCAAGTTCTATAGTATTTGCTTAGTTTTATAGTTATAAAACCCTATGTAGTTATGTACTAAATTATGTACATGTCTGCATCAACAGAATCCTTTGTTGCCACACGTTGACAACATGAAGAATCAGCTTTTCCATTCTCCTGCTAGTAGTTCGGCTAATGATCGTAGGATCAATTCCCCAGCTGATTCCTTGAAACCCACGCCGTATGACATCTGTTTTCAAGAAGGGAAAACTTCTGCAATGGGTGAGCTTGGATCGACTATCAAAGACAAGGGGCAACACGTGGGGGTACAAGTTAGTGAGAAGAAGAGTATAATTTTGAGACCGGGAATGGTTCTTCTGAAGCAACACTTGGCTCATGAAGAACAAGTGGGCGTAGTAAAGAACTGTCGTGAGATGGGCTTAGGTCCTGGAGGTTTCTATCAACCCGGCTTTACAAGTGGAGCCAGACTCCGACTGAAAATGATGTGCCTCGGCTTAGACTGGAATCCTCAAACCCAAGTATATGGACACAAAAGGGTAATTGATGGAAGCGAACTGCCCAATCTCCCTGATCATTTCACTCAGCTGGTCATGGGAGCGATGCAAGAAGCACAATCGTTGATTGAGAAGGAATGCGGTGTAAGTGAAGTGGAGGACATCCTCCCTTCCATGTCCCCTGATGTCTGCATTGTCAATTTCTATGAAGAAACTGGGAAGCTTGGCCTTCATCAGGACCGTGACGAAAGTGTTGAAAGCCTGCAAAGGAGGATACCAGTAGTATCATTCTGCATTGGTGACTCGGTTGAGTTTCTCTATGGAGACCAGAGAGACCCAAGGAGAGCAGAAAGAATTATCTTGGGATCGGATGATGTATTAATATTCGGTGGCGAGTCTCGTCACATTTTCCATGGAGTGTCGGCGATCATACCAGACACAGCTCCAAAGGGACTACTCAATGACACAGGACTTCGTCCTGGACGTCTCAACCTTACATTCCGACAATACCAATTTCTTGGTCCACACCCTTGAAGTCTGCGGTCCAGCTACTTAAGGAGATCAGGGCTAAACCAACCAAAGGTACGAGACGATTCAAAAATTTAGATAAACACTTTAGGTACTTTCAATCTGCATCTCTATTAAGTCTCAGTGTAGAGCATCCCAAATCAATTCTCTTGGAATTTTTGAATTCCTAATCCTGTATTTCTAGACGTTGTGAAACCTAAGAAAGACTCATCTTCAATCCAATCTTGAGTACCATTTAAAGGAACACGTAGGAAAAACCTTACTTAGTTATAAGACCGTAACAAGAGACCTAACCAAAAACCTTGTGATAGTGTCGTCCTCTAATAGTGTGTAAGGTCAGGATTGGTCATCCTTTCTCTTGCACCTGTTAAAAGATAATACTATCATTCAATGACGCAGTGATGTACAGTTGATAAATGTGAGATTGGGGCTGACCACCTCGGTCTTCGCGTTTATTGACATGTTATATTATTGCAATCATCTGGTTGAGATCCGAATAAATCATCTAGTGATTCTATCTCTGTTGAAAGCCCGATTGAACTTTAATCCTATAGGATCTTTACTAAGACTCGTAAGTGGTGATTCGCAAACCAACCCCATTCAAGACACTCATATTATATATTTCCACCAAGAACATCCAACTAAATGATCGAACCACCCCTCTAACTTGTATAAGAACTTAGCCGTATGCGTAAGTAAGAAGAGTCACCATATCGTAGAAAATTCGAAACCACACCGATAAGATCGATTAGCGGTCAACTTAATTCCATGTACCACCTCGCCAACCAATTAAGAACCCAGCTCATCAATTCCTGGAATCAACTCAGTTTCCTCCCAGCCTTCGTCTTACTTAGGTATGTTGATAACAAGTGGGGGAGGATTTTAATCCAAGGAATGGGAGATGGAGCTTTAATAATAAGAACTGACGACCTTGTGCAGATAGAGATGACACAAAGTGTTAGGAGACAAGCGTTGAAATGGGCATGACCCTAACCATATATGGAGCGGAAAGTAAAAACAGAAGGGAAGTGGAAATCCGTGGTTAGAAGTTTACAAATGGGATGGTTCTCCATTTGAAGGAATTGAACGGAATTTCGGGGACGAAATTCTAATAAGTGGGGGAGAATTGTAACATCCCTAATTTAATTCCAAGCAATAATTAATAAATTAATAGAATTAAAGTGGAAAGAATGGGTAGATTAATGGCTTAAAGAATTTTGGTAGATAGGTGAGTGGTGATTTTAAGTCGTAGGGGTTGTATAGAAAGCAATTGTGGCTTCGAGCAGAGTTAACTAATCGAAATCGGGAGTTAAATCGGCATTTTAGATGTTAGAAATCGACCGAAAAGATAAAATTAGAAGTTTGTTATAGGATGCTAAGAAAATAAATTCCACCGTTGGATATGAAGTTTATGGGATGAAGAAGCTTATCTAAAAATTTGGACCCGATTCAACGGTTAACGAAAACGTTACGGTGAATCGAAGGTTGAAGACCCCGTTTCTCGCCCAAGCGCACCAACCATGCGCCCAGGCGGGTGCACTGTTCATACGTGCACCAGACAGTGAAAAACCCGCCCAAGCGAGGCACCAATCCGCCCAGGCGAGCGGTGATGCGCACCAGCCGCACCAGTTTTGCGTGTGGCACGCCAAAACCCCCCTCACGGCACCACTTTCACACACCAGGTGCACCAGCAGCACCAGCTGGTGCCAGAACCCGCGCAGGCGCACCAGCACCGCGCCCAGGCGCGTGGCGCGAATCAGACCCCCACCAACGCGATAAATTGCGCACCAGCCCCTCCCTCTCCTCATTTCTTCCGCACCACTTGCCTCCTCTCTCACCCAAAACCGCCCTAAACACCAGCCACCACCACCGGAGCCGCCCCAAGGCCACCACCCCTCTCCTTGGCCCTTCCTCCTCCCCATAGATCTACTCTCTTCCTCCTCCCTCTTGATTTCTTTCTCTCTCTTCTTGGAACCCCATTTCTCTCTCCACCACCATACCCACCACCGTAACCACCACCACGAACCACCACCCACCACCACCACTATGAACACCCCTTCCCCTCTCTCTCCCTATTGATTTGTGTTCCCCTTCTCCCTTCCTCCTCCCTTGATGTTTCTCTCTCCTCTAGGGCTTTCTCTCTCCTCACCGGATCTCACCGGCGTCGTTAACGATCGTGATTCGCACCGGGATTGTGTTGAGTACTCCGAGGCTTGAAGCTTGGGCCTCGATCTGGTCGCGATCGTTCTCAATAACGAGGAGCAACACCGACGCCGTCATCGACACCGAGCCACAACCCAGGTTCTTTTAATAAAGAAATCCCGAGGTAAGAAGGGTCGTATACCTCTATTTAAAAAGTAAATTCTAGGAGTTTATAGTGGTGACTAAGAATAGGGTAATTAAGGAATAAGTTAATGAGCCTTAGGGTAGCTCCCGCAAATAGAAATGAATTGTTTAGAATGATAAGGGAATAAATGGAATGTGCATAGAATGAGTTCCGGAGTGAATGAATGTGATAGGGTATTAAAAGAGTTAATATGGAATTAAAGTGTAGAAAAACACAAAATAAAATCGAGGGAAATTAGTTAAGGGAAATTAGCGAAGCGTGAGAGTAAAAGAGTATAGAGTGTTTGTAATAGGCGAAGGGTGTAGAATGAGTTAAAACTAAAGGTCAGGAAAAAGAGGAATTAGAGCACAAAAGGAATAAGAAAGCACAGAGTAAACCTATTTAAGAATGGTCGGGTAGTAACGAAATCGAAACGAAAATGATAAACAAATTCCAAATACAAGAGGGTAATAGGTAAAAGAATTTAGTGAAAGGGTGATAAGACAAATAAAGAGGAATTATAGAAGTAATTAAGAATTCAAAAAGGGGATTAGAATATATCGACTATACTAATGCTAAGTGAAGGTAGATGTAAGTGATAATAATTAATAAAAAGAATAAGAATAAGGAAAAAGGAAAAAGGAAGAGAAGAAGAAAAAGAAAAGAAAAGGGAAATGGAATTAATTAAGAATTAGTGACGAGAACTAAAGTATAATGTATATGGCTAAATCAAGCAAAGTTAAATGAGAATGAGCACTATTAATTATTTGAATATATTTAAAATAAACAAGAATTAAAGAGAATTAAGGGACTAAAAGAAAGAGAAAAGACTAAGAAGGGTTAATAATGAGAAATAGAATAAATGTTAAATTGCACAGGTGGTTGTATTGACCCTGTGGCCAAATAAAAAGGGTAAATGTTGCAGGTGGTTGTATTGACCCTGTGGCACGGCGCAGGTGGTTGTATTGACCCTGTGGCCTAAATAAAATGGTACATGTCACAGGTGGTTGTATTGACCCTGTGGCCTGATAAAAATGGTAAATGTCACAGGTGGTTGTATTGACCCTGTGGCACGGTGCAGGTGGTTGTATTGACCCTGTGGCCAAATAATAAAAAGGTAAGGGAAGTTTATGTAGATCTCTGTTTGAGGTTACATAAAGGAGATGGGTGTATACAGATCACTGTTTGTGGTTGTATACACGTATGCAGATCACTGTTTGTGGTTGCATACGTATGCAGATCACTGTTTGTGGTTGCATACACAGCGTTTGCAGATCATTGTTTGTGGCTACAAACACGGTGTGTAGATCTCTGTTTGAGGTTACACATAATGGAATATGAATAAAGGAAATAAAAATGGAATCGGTAAAGGAATTAAAGGGAGTGAATAATGAACAAGGTAATGGAAAGATTTAGGAAAAGAAAAAGGGATAATGGAAATGGATAGGGACATATTATTTATTAATGGAAAAGGGTAATGAAAATGGTAAAGGTAAGGAAAAATGAATAACGAAATGGACAATGGAAAATGGATAAAGAATGGAAATGAGAGGAATAGGAAATCAAACGAATATGAGAAGAATTAAAGGATTAGAAGAGAGTAATTAAATGAATAATGTATGCTAGGTATTGGGTAGCCTTGGTTTATTACTATGCCTCTTTTAGGATTTATCTTTTTAAGTTCTGTGTAATGCTACCCTTCTTGCTATATTTTTGCAGGTAACAAAGTGGAGCTTACATGGAATATGGCCGAGTAGGATGTTCATTCCACTACGTGGAATGTTTATTGGATATTATGAGTGAATAAATATTTAATGTAAATTATAATATGAATTAGTAGCTGGCCCTGAAACTTGTATTAATTGGGCACTAGGATCTGTTATGGCTATTAAACTGCTATGGTTTATATTTTAAATATTTCTGGCTGACAGGTTTTAAGAAGAGAAATTTTGGGAAGTCCGGAAAACAGAGGAAGCTCTGCCGGATTTTCGTAAAATCTTTTAAAGAAATTAAGTTTTAAAAAGGAATTTTCGAACACGAATTTTAATAAAACCTAAAATTAACTAATAAAAGTGAGAGTGTTACATTTATTAAGAAGTGTTCTATGTAGTCTAAGTAGAAGTATAATAGTTGTATGCTTCTCTTTAGACATGTTGTAAACCCAAAACTATAGTGTTGGTTTATTCCGTTCTCATAGAACCAGTGATAAGGAAATCTTAAAGGAGTTGTAGTTAAGGCCTTGACTCTGGAGAAGAGTATTTACCCTCACTAGTGTTAAAGTTAATCAACTTTTTAGACCGAGTGCAGGGCAGTCATCTCCTTAAAGATCAACCTTGTTGAGTTTGTTAAACTCTAAAGCTATCCTTTCTTTTGTTCCTTATGGATAAGGGTATTGATCAAAGTTGCTCTATGCCATCCAATATGCTATCTCAAAGTAGAGGATCCTACAAATCTTCTTGTAGTTGTTTCCAAGGTATGTCTGAACCGTTCTATTAAGGCATTATACTTTGTCTATCCACCTGTGTCATGATTACATTTGATCTTAAGCACGGTTTGGGAGCCGAAGGATCAAGTGATCATGATTAATGACGATAGAACAACTCTATATTGGGATTCCCAAGTTTCGAATCTGGAATCCAATGAACCCATGTGTTGCTTCTGGGAAGCAGTAAAGGAGAAAGGGGGTTAAAGAAATCTTGGTTACAAGAAATGATGTCAGGTTTACCCTTGAGTAAAGCGATAGAGTCTGGAATCAAGTTGATTCTTGACGCTGATTCTATCTCTACTACCCTTATGATATGATACCATCGGGAATGGTTAAATGGAAGAAACATGTAGAGAAGTTGTTAAAATGGTTATGGTTGGACCAGGTTAAAGGAGTCTAAGTGTTTTCTAAAATCGATTGGTGGTTGGAGTAACCCTAAACCAGGATTCGGGACAGGGATACACTTAAGACTGCATTTTTGATCTCGATACGGACATTATGAGTAGGAAATAATGCCGTTCGGATTGACTAATGCACCTGTTCTTTTATGGATTATAAGAACTGGACCTTTAGATTATATTTGGATTCGTTTTTGGTTTATTCTAAGAATCCGGAGGAGCATGAGAAACATCTCAGGATTGTGTTGAGAATCCTGCAAGAAGAGTAGTTGTGTGCTAAGCTCACCAAAGATGAGTTTTGGTTGAGCAAAGTTAAGTTCGCAGGGCATGTGATCTTTAAAGAAGAAATTGTGGTGGATCCAGCGAAGGTGAATTCAGTGGTGTAATGGGAATAACTTCAGACTGTGGTTAAAGTAAGAAGTTCTTAGGGCTGGCTGGATACTATCGTCGGAGTATTTAAGGATTTTCTAAGATCGCATGGCCTTTGACCGGGTTGATTTGGAAAGACCAACTGATTTTATGAAATGATTGAATGTTGTTTAGTTATGGTGGGGTAGTGATGGATTATACCCCAATATAATATGATTAGTGCAAGAGGAATTATGGAAAAAGGTGAGTATATTATGATTTAAATTGTTTCAGTGATAAAATTCAGCTGGAATCAAGGTATTAGAGTATGATTAAATCCTATTTTGAGTTGGATTGGACGATACAAAGAAAATGGTTTTTGAAAGTTCTTTGGTTTTATTTCTAAAACTATACTTCATAACCGGTTAGAGTTTCTTGTAACCGGTTAGAAACTGAAAGTTTAAAATAAAAATTTAAGTCAATTGTGAAGTAACTTTTGGCATCAATAAACATATTCCTCCAATCCAAACTCAATGTCAATTACCTAACTAAAATTTAAGGAAGAATTTAGTGTGGTAACATAACTTAATACCTTGATTCATCATTGAAAGTGATTTGAGGGGATTGAATCATAACACTTATGAACTAATCAAAAGTTAAAGTTAAGAAGCTACTTCACTTAGAGAAGGTAGAGAATTGAGCTGGATGATGCAAAAGAAACAATAGGTACTAAGATGAGAAGATTGTGATTCATGAACAAGTTTGGAGTTCGAAAGTATAAATGACAATAAGAAGAAGAAGGGTAGAATATAAGACAAAGGTGATGGATGGAGTTTCTTAAAGATTATGGCTTTGAACTCCATTATCATCTTGGCAAAGCGAACGTAGTTGTAGACGATTTGAGCAGAAAGGCTATTCATGTGAGCTCAATGATGGTCAAGGAGGCTAGTCTGATCGAGGAGTTCAGAGACCTAAGTCTGGCAATGCAAGTAGAACTATCTAGTCTTAGATTAGGAATGTTGCAAATGACCAACGAATTCTTGAATCGGATTCGTGAATTCCAACCAGGAAATGAGGAGTTGAAAGAAACGAATGAGATGTAATCTTTGGAATTAAAGTCAAGGATTATGGATATTAGAAAGTATATTATGGAAGTAAGGGATTTAGGAAGTGTTTTCTGGTACAACCTAGATGAGAAATCCAAAGGCACGAATTTCTAGAATAGATTATGTTCGAACCCAAGTTAACTATCAAATATCAAGGAATAAGGAATTTCTCGATGTTGGTAAGCATGTATGAAGACTATGGGAAAGTACATGAATTTCATGCAAGAAATGTTTGAGTTCAGAATAAGAGAAAGAATGATGAAAACGGGCCTTACTGGAGAAAGAGGAAAAGTAAATGGGGGAATATCAACCACAGAAATATCAAGGTTAAGCAATCTTCGATTGAAGAAAAGTGACTAAGGAGGAAGTAGGGAATGGAACATTTGTCCATCTCAAGGTGAAAACTGTGAGGCATATCACTTTGAGTTTAGTTGTGATGTACCTAAGGGAATAGTCAATTCCGATTGTAGGAAGCTGGAGTATTATTCACTGAATTGTGTTGAATGAAAAGGTGAGAAAGGAATGGACGAATCCAGCACGAGAAGAATTCACCGGCTGAGATGAGAGTTGAGTGTAATCCTGACGTAGACAACTCAAGCCTATCTCTTCCTTTGGTCCGAGTTAACGTAGTTAAATGTTTTCGATTACGTTAATCTAGTCGTTTGAAGATATTAATATCCTGTTGAAAGCTCAACTCCAATCTTTCTGTGATCAAAACCCTTATCACAGTTGGATGTGATAATATCTGTGGACACTACAGAAATAGAAAGATCAGTAATGGCTAGAGAGATTAACAACCACCGGGATAGGACAAATCTTTGTCTCCCCAACGGAAATGTCTCTAGCACTTGACTATCTAACTATGTCTGATAGTGATAATTACCCTATCTTTAAGTTCATCTAACTTAAAGACCTGTCGTATGGTCTTTCTTGTGAAAGATTATATCTGAAAGGGATGATTTTGTTATTAATGGTTTGAATATTGGGACTGAGCACCCTAATGTCTTAAACTATTAAGGAATAAAGTCATACAAATGTTTCTTTGATCGTGCTCGAGGGATCAGAGTGCACATCCCAAAAAGTTTTTCCAAAAAGTTTGATGAAAAGTGTTTTATTGAAGAATGTTTATGTGAAGTGTATTACTCAAAAGAGTATTCCTTTTAAAAGAATTCCTTCACATAAGAGTTTTTATGCAAAGAATTTTTAAAGTGAAAGGTTTCATTAGAAATGTTTCGAAATAAAAGAACTATATCGAAACTCTTTTAAGTGGGGGAGGACCCCAAAGAACAAATTTTTGAAAACAAGATGAAGTTTTCTAGTATAAAAACACTTTGGAAAAGTGAAAAATTTCAGATGATGAATTTCGGGGATGAAATTCCTTTTAAGTGGGGGAGTAGTGTAACACCCCTAATTTTCGTCTCCCAAATAACCAAGAAATTAATTATAACAATTATTTTATAATTGATTTATATTAGTTTTGAAGGTTTTAGTTTTTGTACATTATGTGTTTTTATATATAAAAACATGAGATATATTTTTATATGATTATTTTGTACAAAAATATGAATATTGTAATTGAGTCCTTGGGTTGGGACCTAATTGCAATATTAAAAGGTTTTTGAAGAAAGAGTAATTAAATTATTAATTTTTGAATTTTATCAGTATGTAACCGGTTAGAAGGGCTCTGTAACCGGTTACACGATGAACTCAGAAAACTGGGTTAGTGCGTTTGATGAGTAATCAAGCCAAAACCCAGAAATTTGCCACGAATTCATCCTTCTCTTGGTGGGTTAGGACGTGTCAACATGCATGTTAGCCTGATTGCTCTATAAAGAGCCCAATTGATCGAGATTTTTGGCTCATTTGTTGATCTGAAGTGCTGATGCTCTGTTTAGGATTCGTGAATTCGTCTCTAAAATTCTCCTTCGTTTCTGAGAGTTAGAACATGAGTGATACACTATTACAAAGCTCACATCAAGGGCTTTTTATTGATATAAAGTTTGTGAGTTGAGAGTCCCTGAGTTGAGAGAACGAAACTTGCAAAGTAAGGGTGTTGAAGCTGTCAACACTGATTCTGAGTTCCTGGAGCTTGCTTTGGACTTCGATTTGGGTAAGCACATGCACTTTTTGAGTCTCAAATTTGTTCAATCCTTTAGTGCATGTTGCATAGAGTAAAACCTAATCATTATCCCCAATTTCTTTGCCCTTTTCATGTGTCAAATCTTGTAGTTTTTGGACCCTGTCAAACCTGTTGTTGGCTGAAAATGGAGATTGTGGATTCTGGGGAGATCTTGCAAATTCCAGTGATTAAATTCATCAAGCACAATTTAGAGGTAAGGGGGAAGCTTAATATTTGCTAGAATGAGAATAAATTGTGGTAGAACATAGGAGGAGTCACCAAGAGACTCAAAGGGCATAAGTTGAAATGGTTAAGTGGCTTGGAGGCCAATCTGAGCTCAATTGTGGTTATGAGCAATGTTATCTAGATGCATGCAAGCTATATTGATGTTGGATTCATGACTTATTTGGATATTACGTGAATTGATGCATTAAGTTGTGAAATATGTGCAATTATGTGCAATTTGAGTATCTAAATTGAATGCATGCAAGATAGATATGTTTCTGTGGCCGAACATGTTTTTCTTAAGGTATATGAACTCTATGAATGTTGAAATTTGGTTAGATTTGAGAAATGAAAAGAATGATTTGTCAAACCTCTTGTTTTAGTGGACTGACTGCATAATCTAACCAGTTACTCGATATTTGTAACCGGTTAGACACTGTAAAATTTCAAATGAAAATAAGTTTATAAAATCAGTCTTGTGGCCTTATCAATTTTACTCAAATATGAACTTTAATTTCATTGGAAACAATCTGAAAATGAGTTGATTATACTGTTATGGTTCAGATTGAAGGGTAAGAGTTAATACCTTAATTTAATGAGATAATTTCAAGAGGAAATTATGCTCATTTGAGAAAAGAATGTGATTTGGACTTTTGAATGATAAACACAGTGGTTTTGAGGTGTAAAATAAGGTTAAAATTTTGTCTAGGGATTGGGTAAAGAATTCAAGAAAAAGGGTTTTTCTGAATTTCAATGGTAAACAGTTCAGGTCTGTAATTCTAACCGGTTAGCCTGAAACTGTAACCGGTTAGTACCTGAATTTGAAAAATAAAAAGTTAAGTTTTTGAGTACCATTGGTTATGTTTTCCCAATCTAAGACTAATGGCATGTTTTTGAGAGAATTCAAGAGAATTTTGTGCCAAAGATATGCCTCAAATTAATCATTCAAAAGAAAGATTGAATTATTTCCAAATCACAATAAATAAAGTAAAGATAAAACCAACCTTGATGATTGTGCATCCATATAGAATGGAAGATGGGTTGGTAGGAACGTCTATCATATTCTGGGAATATGAGGAGGGTACTCCGGGAGTACTGATGAGCATTTTATTTCCCATTTTTCCTTGCATTATTTTACTCCTATTATTGATACTTGTTGCCTATTTGACATTGTTTAGCTTGATTTAGTGATTTAGAGTTTATTGGACTATTATTCTGAATATTGTTTAATTTGGGATTATTTAGCCTAATTAATTCTATTTCTATTTTCAGGTCATATTTGGCACAAGGGCTTTTTGGACATTTTGGGAATGAAGATTTAATTTTGGAAGAGAAGATATATGATGAAGTGAAGATTGTAATCTATCTTTAGGATTAGTTGAGATTTAGTTATATCTTTTAAGATTTAGATTTTATCTATAAGATATTTTTTAGATTTAATTTAGAGATAAGCTTTCCTTAGGATTTGGCCCGTTTTGTGATTTAAAAAGCTAAATTCGTGTAAACCCTAGGAGAGACCTTCCATTCACGTTTTTTTACATTCTCTCTCATAGAGAAGGCTTAGTTTTGCTCTCCAAGCTTGTGGAGGCTGCTAGGGTTTCTCTCTCTTCCCTTTCTACACGTTTTTGGTATTTTTCTTCATGGAAGGCTAAACTCTTAGGTTAAATCCCTTTGGTAATGTATCACATACTCTTGAGGTTTTGTTCTTAATGCTATTTCGTTTTTATTCACTATTTTCATGCTTATTGATATGTTATGGTTCGCTTAGTTCCATTATATAGAGATAATCCATGTGTATGAATGCTTAATTTATGCAAACTCGTAAAAACTCCATGCTTTGGCTTTTAATGCTTAATTAGAGGTTTGGGTTTTGGGGTGAGAATTGAATTTTCGCTTAGTATTTAATTCTCACGAGTTGGACAGTGAAGAGGAAAGAAATTGATCTTTTGTGACCGATGATAGAGTTGTGAACGCGAGCCAAAGGGGTTTATCCGCTTTTCCTTATCTGTTTCTTCGTTTTGATTTAATTCTGTTTTGATTTCAATTATTCAATATTCAATACAAAAAAACCCCCCCTGTTTTCTATGCATACTATGTGTTCGACCTTTTGCTTGATAAGATATTCCTTGGGAGACGACCTTAGAGTCACTTCCTAGTACTATACTTAAACTGTTTTTATTTGTATCGGGTACGGCCTCGATCAAATTTGGCGCCGTTGCCGGGGAATATCGGTTCTTGCCAAAGGTCATTAGTAGTTAGTTAGTGTCGTAGTTAGTATAGTTATTATAGTGTGTCCTTTCTGATTTAGGGTCTAGTAGTCAATTCTGATAACCGGTTGAAGTTGCACTGTTTGCTGTTTTGCTATTTTGTTGCAATTAGTGTATTTGATTGATTCTGTGGTTGCTAGTTCACATAGTTGTGGGTGGAATTTTTGCACGAAAATTTATATCCACACTACTTTTATCATATAAAAAGGTTTTGAGGCACCACGATCACTCAGATCACCACTGGTTGTGAGTTCCAGAAAAATTTTCCAAGTTTTAGCAGCACTTTCTTCAAATCGTCGCAACTTTTGACCCGTAACTCGGAATTTGACGAATTTTATATCAAATCGAAGGGAATTTTCTGAATAATCTGATTTTTCTCACTTTGTTAGAAAACTCCTTCGTCTGGATCCTGAAAAAGCCGTTTTACTATTTCTTTTTTATTTTACAAGTTTTATTTTCTTAGTTTTTTGGTCTCTGATTTAATTGTTTGACTTGGTTCCCTTTTGAATTTTGTCCTCAAACTTTTTGTGGTATGTTTTCATGATTTTAGGGTGCTGAAAAAAATAAAGAAAAAAATTTTAAAAAATAAAAAATTTTGTTGCCTATTTTGGTCATGTATATTAGTGACAGTTTGCTATGCTTCATGGTGTTCTGTTTAGTACATGACTAGGGGCAACCCAAGCTACTTGCATCCATATAACCCTGAAATTGATAGAATTTATCACAGACTAGTTAGACAAAATAGGAACCAGTCCATAGGTAGTGAGTCTATTGAGTCTTTACATAGTGAGTCTGCTTCTTTTTCTTCTATTCCTATAAATTCTGATTCTTATTCTGATTATTCTGAAAATATGGCTCAACCTCCACCACGTGAGAGGACATTGAGGGAGCTGGCTGCACCTGATTTCACTATTGAAGATTTGTGCATCCAGTATCCCGATGACCCGTATGAGCTAAGGTCTGGACTAATTCATTTGTTGCCCAAGTTTAATGGTCTTGCAGGTGAGGATCCTCATAAACATCTCAAGCAGTTCCATATTGTCTGTGCTACTATGAAACCACATGATGTGCAAGAGGATCATGTTTGTCTTAAGGCATTCCCACACTCCCTAGAGGGGCTAGCCAAGGATTGGTTGTACGATCTGGCCCCTGGTTCTATCACAGTCTGGGATGACCTGAAGAGGGCATTTTTGGAGAAATTCTTCCCTGCATGCAGAACAACAGCAATCCGAAAGGATATATCAGGCATCAGGCAACAAAGTGGAGAAAGTCTCTATGAGTATTGGGAGAGATTCAAGAGACTGTGTGCGAGCTGCCCCCACCATCAGATCTCAGAGCAGCTGCTTATTCAATATTTCTATGAAGGTCTCAACCTCATGGAGAGAAACATGCTTGATGCTGCAAGTGGTGGTGCCCTAGGAGACATGACACCTTTAGAAGCCAGAGTCAAGATTGAGAAGATGGCTTCCAATTGTCAACAATTCCATGCAAGGGGCAACAGCGATGCAATCATAGTGAGAGGAGTGAATGATGTTGGCACAAGTTCTGGTAAGGTTGAGAAGCTTGAACAGAAGATAGATTCACTTACAACTTTGGTCACTCAATTGGCCATCAACCAGAAGAAGTTGTCTCTGCCTGCTAGATTATGTGGCATATGCACATCCGCTGAGCACCCCACAGATGCATGCCCTTCTGTGCAGCAGCAACCAACGACTGGTGCTGACCAACCTGAGGCATATGCCACCAACATCTTCAACAGTAGAAACCAGCAGCCACAGAACTTTGATCTCTCTACCAACAGATACAACCCTGGTTGGAGGAACCATCCCAACCTGAGATGGTCTGATCAGCAGCAACCTTCACAGGTTCAATTTCAGAACAATTCTAGACCATCATATGTACCTCCTCCAGTCCAGCAATAGAGACAACAACAGGCTAATTCTGCACCACCAGCTCCTACTACTGAGCAGCAGCCTTCATTGGAAGAGCTGATGAAACAGATGACCATGAAAAATCTCCAATTCCAACAGGAAACTAGAGCATCCATTCAAAGACAAGAGGCCTCCATTCAATCTTTGACCAATCAGATGGGACAGATGGCAACAGCAATCAACACTATGCAATCTCAGAATTCTAACAAGTTGTCATCCCAAACAGTGATCAATCCAAACCAGAATGTGAATGCCATTAGTCTAAGGTCAGGGAAGCAGATTGTCACACCCACACCAGAATCTGACCTCAACAAAGATGATCTAGTTTCACCCAACAAGAAGACCCAAATGGTCGAGGAGAGTGAGCACACAAGTACCAGAAAATCCCATCCAGCTCAGCCTTCCTCAAGCACAACACCTGCTGCTGCCCAACAACCACCCCCCATTCCTCTTCCTTTCCCACCAAGGGGGGTGACTCAAAGCAAGAAAATGGAAGAGATTGACAAAGAGATACTTGACACATTCAGGAAGGTGGAAGTGAACATACCCCTTCTTGATGCAATTAAGCAGATTCCAAGGTATGCAAAGTTCTTGAAGGATCTATGCACACACAAACGGAAGCTCAAGGGCAATGAGAGGATCAACATGGGAAGAAATGTCTCTGCTCTTATAGGTAAACCCGTCCCTCATATTCCTGAAAAGTGTAAGGATCCTGGAACTTTCTCTGTGCCTTGTATCATAGGTAATACTAAATTTGAGAATGCTTTGCTAGATTTAGGAGCATCTATTAATGTTATGCCTATGTCTATTTTCAAGTCTCTTTCACTTGGACCCCTTCAACCTACGGGTGTGGTTATTCACTTGGCAAATAGATCTACTGCCTACCCCGCAGGTTTGATAGAGGATGTCCTGGTTCGGGTTGAAGAGCTTATCTTTCCTGCTGATTTTTATATTCTTGATATGGAAGAGGACACCTCTCGTAGTGCTGTCCCTATCATATTAGGGAGACCATTTTTGAAAACAGCCTGAACCAAGATAGATGTGCATGCAGGTACACTTTCCATGGAATTTGATGACAGTGTGGTTCGATTCAATATTTTTGATGCTATGAAACATTTTTCTGATGACCACTCTGTTTTTCATGTTGACTTGATTGATGATCTGATTGATGAGCATGTTCTAGACTTTTTGCATGATTATGATTTGCCATCTTTCACTAGCTCATTTACTTGTTCTGCATGTTCTGATTCCGAAATGTTCACTGCATGCATTGAAATTGACCAGTTTTTAAATTCTGCTACTACATCTGTTGATTCATATGATATAGATTCAGATCATGCTAACCCTAACCCCATTTCTGTTATGCATGAGTGTAATCCATTTGTTCAGGTGCAGGCGGCAAAATCCAATTCTGCTGCTCCTTTAGTTCCATCTGTGATGCAGGCACCTTTATTGGACCTGAAGCCCCTTCCTCCTCATCTCAAATATGCTTACTTGGAGGCTGAGCAGAAACTTCCAATGATCATCTCTACCTCCCTTTCTGTTGATCAAGAGAAGCAACTGCTGGATGTGATTAGAGCAAACAAAAGGGCAATAGGATGGACTTTGGCAGACATACCTGGTATTAGCCCCTCCATGTGCATGCATCGGATTTTATTGGAGGATGGGGCTAAACCAGTGAGACAACCCTAGAGACGGTTGAACCCCTAGATTCTTGATGTGGTAAAGAAAGAGGTCACTAAGCTGCTGCAAGCTGGCATTATCTACCCCATTTCAGACAGCACTTGGGTAAGCCCGGTTCAAGTAGTTCCCAAGAAGTCTGGGGTGACAGTTGTCAAAAATGAGAAGGATGAGCTGATTCCCACTAGAGTGCAGAACAGTTGGAGAGTCTGCATTGATTATAGGAATCTCAACCAGGCGACCCGCAAGGATCACTTTCCTCTTCCCTTCATTGATCAGATGTTGGAGCGCCTGGCAGGTAAATCTCACTATTGCTTCTTAGATGGTTTCTCTGGTTATTTCCAAATCTGTATTGCACCAGAGGACCAACATAAGACTACATTTACCTATCCTTTTGGTACATTTGCTTATAGGAAGATGCCTTTTGGCCTATGCAATGCTCCTGGCACTTTTCAAAGATGTATGATGAGTATTTTTAATGACTTACTTGAGCATTGCATAGAGGTCTTCATGGATGATTTTAGTGTATATGGTTCCTCTTTTGATGCATGTCTTGATAGTTTGTCTAAGGTGCTTAATAGGTGCATTGAGACTAACCTTGTCTTGAATTTTGAAAAATGTCATTTTATGGTAGAACAAGGCATAGTCTTAGGGCACATTATTTCGAATAAGGGCATAGAGGTTGACCCTGCTAAGCTGCATGTAATATCACATTTGCCTTACCCCTCTTGCGTGCGAGAGGTGCGTTCTTTTCTTGGCCATGCAGGTTTCTATCGCAGGTTTATTCAGAACTTTAGCAAGATAGCCCTTCCACTATCCAACTTGCTTCAAAAGGATACCACATTTGAGTTTGGAGACCAATGCAAGAAGGCATTTGATGAGCTAAAGAGAGCACTCACCACCACTCCCATCATCCAACCACCTGACTGGACTCTCCCATTTGAGCTCATGACCGATGCCTCGAATTATGCTTTGGGAGCAGTTCTCTCCCAAAGGGTTGGTAAGATGTCTCATGTGATTTATTATGCATCTAGGACTTTAGATTCAGCACAAGTTAATTACACCACAACTGAAAAAGAGCTGTTAGCCATTGTCTTTGCACTTGATAAGTTTAGATCATATCTGTTAGGTTCTAAGGCTGTGGTGTATACTGATCATGCTGCCCTGAAGTATCTTTTGAAAAAGACAGATTCCAAACCTAGGTTGATTAGATGGATGTTGCTCCTCCAGGAGTTTGATCTTGAGATTCAGGATCGGAGTGGTGCACATAACCTTGTCGCAGACCACTTGAGTAGAAGAGAGAGAGGGGAGGATGCATTTCCTATCCGGGATGACTTCCCGGATGAGCAGCTTTTAGTTTTGCATGTTTCACATCCCCCTCCCCTTATTCCTTGGTTTGCTGATATTGTAAATTATATAGTTGCATCTGTTTTTCCACCCTTGGCATCCAAAGCTCAAAGAGACAAATTGAAGAGCGATGCCAAGTATTATGTATGGGATGACCCCTATTTGTGGCATTTTTGCAGTGATCAGGTCATTCGCAGGTGCATTCCAGACCAGGAGATCCAATCGGTTCTCTAATTTTGCCATGCTTCACCAGTTGGAGGCCACCTTGGCACTCAAAGGACAGCACGAAAGGTGCTGGATTCTGGATTTTATTGGCCTACCATCTTCAAGGATGCAAGCAAAATCTGCAGCTCATGTGAGCAATGTCAAAGAGCAGGAGGCGCCCTATCTTGGAGGCAACAGATGCCGCAACAACCTATGTTGTTCTGTGAGGTGTTTGATGTCTGGGGTATAGATTTCATGGGCCCCTTTCCTGTTTCTTTTGGTTTTTATTATATCTTACTTGCTGTGGATTATGTATCCAAATGGGTGGAAGCTAAGGCCACCAGGACTAATGATGCTCAGGTTGTTGTAGATTTTGTCAGGACTAATATCCTTTGCAGGTTTGGCATACCTAGAGCCATAGTCAGTGATCAAGGCACACACTTCTGCAATAGATCCATGCAAGCTTTGCTTAAGAAGTATGGGGTTGTGCACAAAGTTTCTACACCATATCACCCCCAAACCAATGGGCAAGCTGAGATTTCAAACAGAGAGATCAAGCGGATTTTGGAGAAGATGGTGAAGCCTAATAGAAAGGATTGGAGCACACGATTGGAGGATGCTCTATGGGCCCATCGGACTGCTTACAAGGCACCCATAGGGATGTCACCTTATCGGGTTGTTTTTGGTAAGGCATGCCACCTGCCTGTGGAGATAGAGCACCGTGCATATTGGGCTGTGAAGCAATGTAACTTAGCTCTTGATCAAGCGGGTGAGGAGAGGAAGCTGCAGTTGAGTGAGCTAGATGAGATCCGTTTCGAGGCCTATGAGAACTCCAAGTTCTACAAAGAGAAGACCAAGAAGCTCCATGATAGCTCAATTTCCAGAAAGGAGTTCTTGGTTTGTCAAAAAGTGTTGCTCTACAACTCTAGGCTTGGACTCATGAGTGGAAAGCTCCGCTCTAAATGGATTGGACCGTTTGTAGTCACCCAGGTGTTTCCTTATGGCACTGTGGAGATCAAGAGTGAGTTCACAGACAAGAGCTTCAAAGTCAATGGTCACCGACTCAAGCCTTTCCTCACTACCCCTTCTTTGGATGATGCGCCTGTGGAGGAGGCCTCATTGGTCGACCCCATTTTTGACCCACCATGATTTCGGGAGTCTTCTTTTCTCCTTCCTTACTCTTTTTATTGCACTTGTCTATATCTGTCTGATTCTGCTATTTGTGTTCCATTGAGGACAATGTGTGATTTAAGTGTGGGGGGGAGAGTAGTTTAGGTTGCATATTTTTGCTTTGATTTTTTAGGTTTTGCTAAGTTTTGGGCATTTTCTTGCATGTTTTTGCTTCATTTTAGTAGAGTCTTGGTATCTTGTGTCTGAATTCATGCATTTCTATGTGTAAAGTTGCTTTTGATAATTAAGAGGTGGTAACACTGTGATAGAATTGTCCCTTTTGTGAGGATTTGAGCCTTAATTGTGGGTGGATTGCTATATATGCCACCTAATTTTTCTTTCATGTGTGATTGCACTCTGGATTACTTGCACTCTAGAATTTGACTTGACTCTTGTTGATACTTGATATTCCCATGCACATTTTGAAATGATTTAGGCATTGTTTTTTTTTTCTTGAATAAGCCACTAGCCATATGAGCCTACCTTGAATGAATTTATCCTATGATAGCCCCTTTGAGCCTTTATATCCCTTTTCTTTGTTCTTTAGCTCATTACAAGCCTATGACTGAAAAACCATGATTGTCCTAACCTTAGGGAATGTTGGAGCTTTGGAATTGTTTTGGGAATGGGTATTAAGTAAGCGAGGGTGCTTTGTTCTTCATCTCTTGTGAGTTCTGGGTTTTGCCTTTATGGTCGGTGATGTAATTATGGCTTTATCTCATTATGCCATTTTTGTTGTTTCTTCTTTCCTTTCGTTCATGAAGTTCTGCAATGAAAAAAAAAAAGAAAAGAAAAAAAAATTGAAAAAATGAATGATGAAAAAAAAGAAGAAAAAAAATGGAATA
The DNA here is from genome assembly GCA_037953625.1 of Crotalaria pallida. Taxonomy (NCBI): domain Eukaryota; kingdom Viridiplantae; phylum Streptophyta; class Magnoliopsida; order Fabales; family Fabaceae; genus Crotalaria; species Crotalaria pallida. Next base: position 37,224,546 of record CM075653.1, read on the forward strand.
AAAGGTTGATTGAGGCATGGAGGATTGGAATTAGAGGTTGTTGTTATGTTTACCATTTCATTCTGGGGTGGATTGTGCTTATTTTTTTTTACTTGTTCCCCATTGCTCCTCTATTCCCTGGGTTTTAGCTACATTTCCCATATTTTTATCCTACCTTGTCCTTGGCCCCATTACAACCCTGAAAAGACCTTTTGATCTTAATGTGCATGTGTGTTGATTGTTGATGTTAGAGGCTTGTCAAGCCTATGGTTGTGTTTGTTTTTCATGATGTGCCTTGAGTGTAAACACCGATTAACCTTAAACACTTGAGTGTAAACACTATTGAGTGATCCTTGTGAGTTTCTATCATCTTTGTGACTACCCTCTTGATGTCATTGGTTTTCTTTGCATATTTGAAATAATTGGATGATGTTCGTGGATGCTTTGATTCTTTGGTCCTTATTCTCTTCGTGTGTTCGATTTTGCCCATTTCTTTGCATTTCCTAGAATTCATTGTGAAGTATGTAATCTCTTAGGTTTGCATTCTTTAGTTGTAGTAATCTTGTTGCATGATTCACTTTGGTGCATATTGATTTTCTCAGTCCTAATTCTTAGTTTTGCCCAGGAGTGCAAAAGGATAAGTGTGGGGGTATTTGATGAGCATTTTATTTCCCATTTTTCCTTGCATTATTTTACTCCTATTATTGATACTTGTTGCCTATTTGACATTGTTTAGCTTGATTTAGTGATTTAGAGTTTATTGGACTATTATTCTGAATATTGTTTAATTTGGGATTATTTAGCCTAATTAATTCTATTTCTATTTTCAGGTCATATTTGGCACAAGGGCTTTTTGGACATTTTGGGAATAAAGATTTAATTTTGGAAGAGAAGATATATGATGAAGTGAAGATTGTAATCTATCTTTAGGATTAGTTGAGATTTAGTTATATCTTTTAAGATTTAGATTTTATCTATAAGATATTTTTTAGATTTAATTTAGAGATAAGCTTTCCTTAGGATTTGGGCCCATGATTTAGGCCCGTTTTGTGATTTAAAAAGCTAAATTCGTGTAAACCCTAGGAGAGACCTTCCATTCACGTTTTTTTACATTCTCTCTCATAGAGAAGGCTTAGTTTTGCTCTCCAAGCTTGTGGAGGCTGCTAGGGTTTCTCTCTCTTCCCTTTCTACACGTTTTTGGTATTTTTCTTCATGGAAGGCTAAACTCTTAGGTTAAATCCCTTTGGTAATGTATCACATACTCTTGAGGTTTTGTTCTTAATGCTATTTCGTTTTTATTCACTGTTTTCATGCTTATTGATATGTTATGGTTCACTTAGTTCCATTATATAGAGATAATCCATGTGTATGAATGCTTAATTTATGCAAACTCGTAAAAACTCCATGCTTTGGCTTTTAATGCTTAATTAGAGGTTTGGGTTTTGGGGTGAGAATTGAATTTTCGCTTAGTGTTTAATTCTCACGAGTTGGACAGTGAAGAGGAAAGAAATTGATCTTTTGTGACCGATGATAGAGTTGTGAACGCGAGCCAAAGGGATTTATCCGCTTTTCCTTATCTGTTTCTTCGTTTTGATTTAATTCTGTTTTGATTTCAGTTATTCAATATTCAATACAAAAAAACCCCCCTGTTTTCTATGCATACTATGTGTTCGACCTTTTGCTTGATAAGATATTCCTTGGGAGACGACCTAGGAGTCACTTCCTAGTACTATACTTAAACTGTTTTTATTTGTATCGGGTACGGCCTCGATCAAGTACCAAATTTGTAACCTACTTGATGACACATTCTGGGAATGTGGCCAGTGTTTGGGACCTGGTTATATACGTTCTGGGAACGTATGTTAGTGTTCTGGGAACACATTGATATACAACCTACATGATGACACATTCCGGGAATGTGACCAGTGTCCGGGACCTGGTTTTTATGCGTTCTGGGAACGTGATGCACACTCTGGGAGTGATGCTTATTATTCCAAGTATGGTTTGCTACACGTTCTGGGAACGTGATGCACACTCTGGGAGTGATGCTTATTTATCCAAGTATGGTTTGGCATTACGTTCTGGGAACGAATGTCAGTGTTTTGGGAACACAACGGTGTATTGGATGGACGTCCAAGATGGACTTTGTTATAGGCCTCAGTTGTGGAAGGAAATCATGCATCATGCCACCTGCATTGAAAGAAGTATTATGATTAACCGGGTGTGCTCATAGGATTATGCATCATGATTTGCTACATGTTGACTTGTGGATGTTAGTTTTATTCTCATTTGATTATGCGAATATGTATAGCTAACCCCCATGCCCTTATTAGGTGTTGATCGTGCATCTAGATTGCACAAAAGTCAGTGAAGGGAGATGTCCTTTGGGTACATGCAGAATATAGAAAGTGTGGGTTGGGAACCCTTTGTGCAGATATCGAGGATTCGGCCAGATGAATATTTGGACAGAGGACCAGTGACCAGCTCTATAACATCTCTATTTTTAATAGTATTTATATGATACACATTTTGAAAGAGGTATCATAAAATGAATTCGGTTTCATAATAATAATTATTTGGTATCCAAGGACTTGTTACACTTGATATATTTTGGGGGCATAATATGATTACTTTACTATGTTTCCGCAAACTCTGATTTTGTTAGTCAACCTCATTATTAATCAAGTGTTTGTGAAAATGAATTTTCAAGGGAAGAGAAAATTCTTATTTTCAGATCTTTTTCCAACGATAACAAGTCCAAGTATTCATAAACTTATTACTTTTCTTATAAAGTAAGATGATATACAAGGAGTGTTACACTTTGTTTTTTTTTATGGAAAAAGAGATTCCTTATTGAAAAAAGTCTACTTCTTTTATAAAAGTATTATGTTTTTCTTTCATGCTTGTGGAATCCATGAGTAGAGAAAGGGAAATCTTTACATGCATGTTAGATTCATGACTAAGAATGTGAAAACTTTGCATGCATGTGACTTTCCTTTGATACGTGATTGAGCAAAATCTCTCTTTGAAAAGAGAAAAGGATAAATTTTCTTACATGCAAAGGATTTTTTTTCAAGAAAAGGATGAAGATATTTGAGGAAGCTTTTATTTTTATATTAGTTTTTAGCCCGTGCATTGCACGGGTCTGCACGCGTCTTGCTTTTTTTTTAATAGCAGAACATAGTTAATAGTTAAGTATTAATGATTGAGTATTAAATTTGTTGTATTACATAAGTTATATTTTATTTGTGAAATAATATTAATTTATTGATATTTAGATGACTTTATTCATTAAAATTTGTGCAAAAAAAGATACTTATAATTTACATATAATTGAAGAACCAATATTCAAAATTCAAAAAAAATGAAAGAGAAAATGTTTAAATTTCAAAAGCTAGATATGAAAATGAAAATTTTGAGAAATTGCTAGATATGAGAAAATTTTCTATAGGTCGACCATCCCAATTTGGCAATTTACCCATGTTCTGCACTTTTATATTTTTCTCTAGCACACTTGCCTCTAATTTCTAGAAACTACTATTACAATTAAAAAATATCTTCTAGAAACCGCTATACATGAATATCAAAATAACGTTTTCTTTATTCATAGGTAAAGTAATTCTAGGTGATCACAAATTTTTAAACAAAGCGTATACTTTTGAATTGATTTTATTTTGTATAACAAATGTGTGATAACGCAAGTTGAAAGGAATTGAATAATAACTCAAGATAACAATTTTGTTAATTGATTTTACACAAATAAGATAATAAGAATTATTTATTATCTTATTAAGAAATTAAAAAAAAATAAGGATATGAGCTTTTTAAAAAAAGATAAGTGTGTGAACAATTTTCTTTTTTAAAATTTTTTCTCAAATAAACTGTGTAACATCCCAATTTAATTTAGAAAATATAAATTCTTATCAATGAAAATGTTGAAATACAAATTGTTTTGTTACAAAAACTGGGATTTACAACTTGATATTAGAACAATAAATGGAGGAAAGTGGTCTTTCTTCATCTTCTGCGATGTGAAACTCTGGTTCTTAACTCCTCCAAGCATTACCTAAAATGTTAAACCACAAGGGAGTGAACAACTTTTCATAATAGAATAGAAGTTAAGAATTGAAATTTAGTAAATAACACTGATAAGAAATTCATTATCAACTGACTAAACTACTACATTCATATACCGTTGTCTTTGACTTTTCTGTTTATGGAAGGAAAATTCCTAATTATTATTATTTTACCATTATTTAGTTCATTCCTACCATTTTACCAATATTTCCTTTATAAGGGTATTTGTAATTCCATTTATGCTACTTAACAAAATTCTCACAAGTCTCACATAATCTTTATATGTAGTTTGTAGTATACACTCATTAATTATATAGTCTATTCTTCAAGAATTATGTAATTTATAGTTTTAGAATTTATACAAGTATAAAGTCACACTTTTATGGGTATTTTAGTTAGCACTATTATACCAATACTTATATCGGCATTTCATCGAACACCTTGTCTACATAGATTTTTATTGATTTAAAGTTGTGAGTTTTATAAATTAATTCAACTATCCTAGGGTTCAATTCTTAATATTCAGTAAGTATTTACTAATTCCAAGACCTAAATTCTATTCTAAAAGGAAAAGAAGTCCTCCCTTACCTCAAGGGAAGAATACTCAACTCCAAGTGCTTGATTTATGTTGTTTGGCTTCCAAAACCCTTTTCTTTTGGTTGGAATAAGAGAAATTCCCGAGATCATTTAAGAACCATAGCCATAGGAATAAGAGGAAGAGAGGGTTTTATGGAAAAATATGAGAAAAAGGATTAGAATTAGTGGAAAAGTGTTTATTAATGTTAATCTATGGTGTAGAGGTTGTATTTGAATGATGTAAGGATGGTTGGTGCAAGAAAATATGAAGTTGGTGCATGAAAATTGAAGCTGGTGCGTGTTGGATGGGATCTGGTGCGTCTGGATGGGGTTTGGTGCGGCTGGCTAGGGAAATGGTGCGTCAGCTGGTGCTACTGGTGCCTTATATAGGCACCGCCCGCCTGGGCGTGCTCCCTGGCGCGCCTGGGCGCGCCATTTTCTAGAGACTTCTGGTTGGTGCGCAAATTTTCTGGCGCTGGTGCCTTTTTGCGCGCCTGAGCGCACGGTGCGCATGCCTGGGCGCGCCTGATGCTGAAAAACGTGCACCGGTGCGTCTGGGCACACCGGCTCGTGCCCGGGCACACCGGTTCATCCCGAAATGCCGATTTTCGCATTTTTAACCGATTTCATGAATTTTAATCATTTTTAACACTAAATCAAACTTATATGACATCAATTTTCATTCCTAATTATTTTCATTATGTTACTTTTTATCAATTACCCAATCACAAACTCCGAAAATTCCTATAAACGGGTCTCCGACCACATTGATAATTCTTCCTTCTTAATTGTATGGCTTAAGGTACCCTTCCAACTCCTTTCTCCATTTTATTAATTTTTGGGAAGTGATCAAATAGTCGGATTATATGCTAAGCTTCTGGATTCTTGTTTGATTCTTAAGCTTTATTACACCTGATCGTAATAAATTCTGCCTTAGTTAATGCTTGCTCATTTCTCCGGTTTTTACCCTGTATTTGGTATCTCCTCCTTTAACTCCTAACTAAGCTTAAAACACGCCAAAATTCTTGTGATTCAGGTCCTTGTATACACCTCATAAGTTTTGATTGGACACTTTATACTAATAATTTATTCATTCAAACTACTTACCACTCAACTCCTCACAATTCAAGTGCACACACCTAATTATAATTATCAGATTAAGAACTTTGGGGTCATTACATCCCTCAAATCTTAACCGGTTTCCCCGCCTTGAACAGGTTATGATAACTTCTCCGGATCGAACGCATGTTTACTTTCTTAATTCTTATTTTATACTTACTCTCTTGTGCTAACCTTCATCCATCTCCTCTTCCCTAGGATGTCCTAGTTTGTCCTTGTTACTCCTGCTTTCCTTGCTTACCGACGTCTACTATTTAAGTGTTTATTTAAGATTAATTCACACTACTCTTCCACATGAATTAATTTGATAGATAATTATAATTATTAGGTTATGAAAATCAGATTGTTACAAACTGCATTCTTATCACTGTAACAATTTTCAAAACCATAACATTCAGAAAGAAATATGAAATATGAAACAAAAATTAAGAAATTAAGGTAGCTTCTTCCAAGTCAAAAGCAAAAAAAGAAATTAGGAAATTAAACGTTTGGAGTCCCATCAATCCATGTGTAATGCATCCTTTCTATCCTCTTTCCAATAGCCTAGTCATAATCATCAGCAATATAAGTAGCTACTTCACAAACAAAAACCATATAAATTAAAAATAAAAAAAATATTCCAAGGTGTACAGTACATTATTTCAATTGAAAAGATCCATAAAAATCATTGAACTTAACAAAATCAATTTCAATGGTTATTCCTGCCAAAAATTTCCCTTCTACAATTTTGGCAACCCAAAAATAAAAATCAAAAGCAATGAAAAATAGAAGAAGAAAAATGTAGTGAAGCAACCCAACTTAAAACAAATTAAAAGTAAAATATAGTCCATATTTATTAAAACAGATAATCATAATTGATAATTAGAAATTTCATTACGCTGATAACAACGTAATTATATAAATCCATGTTATTATGTAATATGATTAAAGAAATTAATGCTAAAAAAATGTAATATCATACCAATAATGGATCATAAATAGTAGCCTGTTGCCCATGGAAGCACCTTTTGCATGCCGTGGAAGCACCTTTGGCCCATCATCATTGGAGAAATATAGCAAGGGAAAGACCGGAGAATGAAATCCTCTTTTGCTATTTTCATGTAAGACCCGGGCTGATGAGGGCGGGAAGTGATCGCCGGTGCAAAGAGGCACGGACAAGGAGCGACTCCTAGCAGGCTTCTAAGGAAGGGGTACATGGATGAACCGACACACCAGAATGAGAGGGTGATCCTGAGACTGTGTAGGAATGGGACTACATAGAACAGGAAGGCTTAAATGAATTGATTAGTACTACCCATATCAACAAGATGCATCTTCTTTTCGGTAGCCCATCACATAAGAACTCCATGGTTAAGCGTGCTTGACTTGGGGTAATTATGGGATGGGTGACCTCCTGGGAAGTTTTCCCGAGAAGTGTGCGAGTGAGGACAAAACACGCTGAAAAGACCCGTGTTGGTATGTGGGGACAGTCGCAATATATTTGCCTGCCAGGGATGTTACAAATAGTATCAGAGCAACTCCTCTCCCAGTACGGTGTGGTTCCGGGACGAACCAGGCAGAAGCTGGTGGGCATGTAAGACCCGGGCTGATGAGGACAGGGAGTGATCGCCGGTGCAAAGAGGCACGGACAAGGAGCGGCTCCTGGCAGGCTTCTAATGGAGGGGTACATGGATGAACCGACACACCGGAATGAAAGGGTGATCCTGAGATTGTGTAGGAATGGGACTACACAGTACAGAAAGGTTTAAATGAATTGATTAGTACTACCCATATCAACAAGATGTATCTTCTTTTCTGTAGCCCATCACATAAGAATCCATGGTTAAGCGTGCTTGACTTGGGGTAATTCTGGGATGGGTGACCTCCTGGGAAGTTTTCCCAGGAAGTGTGCGAGTGAGGACAAAGCACGCTGAAAAGACTCGTGTTGGTATGTGGGGATAGTCGCAATCCATTTTCCTGCCAGGGATGTTAAAAATGGTATCAGAGCGGCTCCTCTCCCAGTACGGTGTGGTTCGAGGACGAACCACACGGAAGCTGGTGGGCATGTAAGACCCGGGCTGATGAGGGCGGGGAGTGATCGCCGGTGCAAAGAGGCACAGACAAGGAGCGGCTCCTGGCAGACTTCTAAGGGAGGGGTACATGGATGAACCGACACACCGGAATGAGAGGGTGATCCTGAGACTGTGTAGAAATGGGACTACACAGTACAGGAAGGCTTAAATGAATTGATTATTACTACCCATATCAACAAGATGCATCTTCTTTTTGGCAGCCCATCACATAAGAACTTCATGGTTAAGCGTGTTTGACTTGGGGTAATTCTGGGATAGACGACCTCTTGGGAAGTTTTCCCGGGAAGTGTGCGAGTGAGGACAAAGCACGCTGAAAAGACTCGTGTTGGTATGTGGGGACAGTCACAATCCATTTGCCTATCAGGGATGTTACAAATGGTTGTTGTAACTGCCATTGTAATTTGTAAGTTTTGTAACTGTATAATTGTTGAGATTTACTCAGAAAAAGAAAGAAGAAGAAAAAGAAGCAAATGAGTTACTGTACCAAAATTTTGATGTTGAAAAAACAAGAAGGTAGTTAATGGGATGCATACGTTGGAGCCAAGAATAGGAAAAGACCAGAAGCATCTCTTGCACCAAGAATGAAAACAAAGAAAATGCAAATCTAGAATAGAAATTTAAATAGATAGAAAAAAAGAGAAAGTGCAAATCTAGGGAGCTATTTGAATAGATAAAATTTTGAATTTCAAATTTAAAAAGTTAAAAAAAATTAAAATTGAAAATTGAATTAATAACCAACAATGCCACATGGATACCTTAGTTGTTCAGCATTGCCCAACTTTTTCTAATAAGCCAGGATTTCAAAATGGAGAAATAAGAAAACTCAAATGGGGCATCATTAAAATATGGTACCTGCATAAGATGTTGAATAAAGTATTAAAAAGCCTGTTGCCCATGGAAGCACCTTTTGCATGTCGTGGAAGCACCTTTGGCCCATCATCATTGGAGAAATATAGCAAGTGAAAGACCGAAGAATGAAATCCTCTTTTTATAAATGTAACTGCCATTGTAATTTGTAAGTTTTGTAACTGTATAATTGTTGAGAATTACTCAGAAAAAGAAAGAAGAAGAAAAAGAAGCAAATGAGTTACAGTACCAAAATTTTGATGTTGAAAGAAGAAGAAGGTAGTTAATGGGATGCATACGTTGGAGCCAAGAATAGGAAAAGACTAGAAGCATCTCCTCACCAAGAATGAGAAACAGAGAAAGTGCAAATTTAGAATAAAAATTTAAATAGATAGAAAAAAAAGAGAAAGTGCAAATCTAGGGAGTTATTTGAATAGATAAAATTTTGAATTTCAAATTTCAAAAGTTAAAAAAAAAATTGAAAATTGAAAATTGAATTAGTAACCAACAATGCCACATGGATACCTTAGTTGTTCAGCATTGCCCAACTTTTTCTAATAAGCCAGAATTTCAAAATGGAGCAATAGGAAAGCTTAAATGGGGCATCATTAAAATATGGTTCATGCATAAGATGTTGAGTAAAGTATTAAAAAGCCTGTTGCCCATGGAAGCACCTTTTGCATGCACTACAACATTTTTAACTTTCTGCAACGACACAAAACTGTTGCTTAAAGTATAAAAACCGTTGCTGAAAGTTTAGGCAACGGTTTTTGAACTGTTCTCTAGGTGAGTGTTGCCTATTGTCAATGGCAACGGTTTTTTGCATTTGGCAACAATTTTGTAAAACCGTTGCCCTTTGACTTATAAACAGCAACGGTTTCTTCTTTCATAATATGCAACGGTTTTATCAAGAAAACTGTTGCCCTTTGGCTTATAAACAGCAACAGTTTTATTAATCTATCTTATATGCAACACTGATGAAACCGTTGCCTTATGTTTTAGCAACAGATATATAACTATTGTCAACTTCATATAGGCAAAAACCGTTGCCTTTTAGCTTATAAACAGCAACGGTTTTATAAATCTATAGCATATGCAACACTGAAGAAACCGTTGCCTTATGTTTAAGCAACAAATATATAACTATTACCAACTTCACATAGGCAACACTTATTTTACTTTCACTTTATATGCAACACTTTTAATAAAATTAAATGCAGTAGTATATATATATACTATTATATTGAAATTAAATTATAATCACCATACATACCAAAATAACGTAAGATTATATTATTCTATAATCCAAAAAGTACAAGACCAAATTAAATACTTGCTCGTGATATACTTAAAAGCAGAAAAATATACTTAAAAGCAGAAAAACACAATGATATCCATATTGCTCGTGATAAATTATTTCAAAGCAAAACACCCCATTCTTGCACTACAACATACTGTTGAAGCAGATCAAATACACCCAACCACTAAGCTTAATATAATAATAAACAAATCAAACATACTAGGCTTAGAATTGTCACAGTCGCAGCAAATCATCAACAAAGCCAACATCATAACAAGGTGCCAAGACCTTCTCAAGATCATCAAGCTACAAATTCTGCAGATAATACAAGATCATATGAGCAAGAAAAAAAGAGATCACAGGGCTAAACAAGAGAAGGAACAAAGGCTACACATAAATGTATCAACCTGGTTTTTATATTCGTAGCAACAATAACCCAATTATAGTGTTGAATCAAATGCCTCTGCTCCACCAAAAGAATAAAGAAAAAAAACATATATAAGTTAATATAAATCTCAATCAAGACAAATTATCACAAATATGAATTCCTTGGAAGCTCTGGCAACTATAACCATATGACAAAAGTAAAAATATCAAGAAGGCCTTGCCATATAGGCAATGCCAATTTCAAAGCTGGTTAACCTGTAGTAGAAGAGAGTGGTGCTTGGTACTGATAGTGTCTACTCTTTATCGCTGGCTTTCTTTCCATCACTCTCCTTTCCACTTTCAACTAAACCATTTTCAGAGACTGCTTTACTGAGCTCCTCCTGCAAGACAAAGCCCAAGCTCAATGAACATATAAAAGCTAAATCCAATATTTAAAACGAAACACTTTGAATGTAAATAAGCAATATCTTTATAAACTTATTTCTTTTGGTTATACATGTCTGAATGCTTACCTACACAAAACTATTGCATCAAATCAAAACACAAGCACGACATTAACTAACCAGAATACAATTATAAAAATCTCAGGCCTTAGTTAAATACCAAGATGGGCAGACTATCATAACTACTCTTACCTCCTAGCATAAAGCCTAGTACCTCAGGATTGTTGTCAAATTCAAAATCTGCAGGTTGAAAACAGAAAGAAGTAATTTAAAAGAGGAAGCAGAAACTAATATGTTTCTCACTTTCTATCAAAACATCATGGCCAAAGGTAACATATTGAATCACAGATAGTTAATAACTTACCCAAAAAGTACTCTTCATCATGGCCAAAGGTAACATATTGAATCGCTGATAGTTAATATTATCTTTCATTCTTTGGCCACAACATTTTATTTCCTCATTTATTTCAGTCTGACAGCAACATGATACAGGTAAAGATTTATTTTTTAAGTTTCTAGCGAACAAGACTCAAGGACTCCATTTCCCTATACGCTAGATGGTAGAACAAAACAATTTAAGTTATGCTACATGGTAGAACAAAACAGTGTATTAAAAATTTGCTCATCTTTTTCTTTTTCTCCATATAAGCGATAAACTGATGTTGCTTGGCTAGCGAATCCTCTAATGCCTAAGTAAACAGAACCATTAGCAAGACACATCAAAAGGCAAAGGACATAGAATCTCAGTTTGTAAAATAATTAATAGTAGTAGTAACAATAATCATAAATGAGTAAGACATGGATAGACACGGTGCTTATTGGACACAGCCTATCAAGATCACAAGAGTCGTTGAATAAGTAGTAAGTTAAAAAGACAATAAGCTCTTTATCACAAATACAAATACAATTATCTTTTAACAAATTGATAATAAATAAGCATTTTGGCTTTCAATTATTATCTTATACTTTCATGAAAATAAAGTTATATGTATAAATTAATGAATGTATTTACCTTCTTTGTGGCCTGGAGTTCTTGCTCCAAGACATCGACCCGGCTTATAGCAGCATTCAGCACTTCTTCCTTCTCAGGTAACATAGTAGAAGGCTGATTTTTCATGTAAGCCATTTTCTCTTCCAAATCAGCCATGTTTCATCTTCTTCTTCTCTTACTTTCTTTTAAGCAAAAACGTAAGGAACATACCGGCATGTTTTTTCTTTCTCAAAAGACAATTTGATCCATGAAAAGGATGAACCCATACAAAAGGACATATGAAAGAAAATACCCAAATGTTTATGAAGTTTTGGATCAATTACTTGTGTAATCGAAGCCAAATGACTTAGTTGAGCCTCCACCCCAACAGAGCTACCAGTACATCTGAAATTTCCTCGCTGTAAAAATTCAAGAACACATATCATAAGAAACTAACAAAAGTTGAATGTTAGAATTACTAACAATAAAATTTGTAGTGTCTTCCAAAAAAAAATTCCTGAGTTCCAGTTTACTTGCTATTGAGCCCTTTTGGAAGTTTCATATCTACAAGATTACTTAGCAGGTAAAATGTTGTAGTGATGTCGTGGAAGCACCTTTGGCCCATCATCATTGGAGAAATATAGCAAGTGAAAGATCGGAGAATGAAATCCTCTTTTTATAAATGTAAGTTGTTGTAACTGCCATTGTAATTTGTAAGTTTTGTAACTGTATAATTGTTGAGAATTACTCAGAAAAAGAAAGAAGAAGAAAAAGAAGCAAATGAGTTATAGTACCAAAATTTTGATGTTGAAAGAAGAAGAAGGAGGTAGTTAATGGGATGCATACGTTGGAGCCAAGAATAGGAAAAGACCATAAACATCTCCTGCACCAAGAATGAGAAACAGAGAAAGTGCAAATCTAGAATAAAAATTTAAATAGATAGAAAAAAAAGAGAAAGTGCAAATCTAGAATAAAAATTTAAATAGATAGAAAAAAAGAGAAAGTGCAAATCTAGAATAAAAATTTAAATAGATAGAAAAAAAGAGAAAGTGCAAATCTAGGGAGTTATTTGAATAGATAAAATTTTGAATTTCAAATTTAAAAGTTAAAAAATATTAAAAATTGAAAATTGAATTAGTAACCAACAATGCCACGTGGATACCTTAGTTGTTCAGCATTGCCCAACTTTTTCTAATAAGCCAGGAGTTCAAAATGGAGCAATAGGAAAGCTCAAATGGGGTATATTTTTATACAACAGTAAAGATAAATTTGTTGGACCAAATCACTTAATATTTCCTTAAAGAAAGTTTTAAGAATGAAAAGAGCAAAAGATCAATTTTTTCTCTTTTAAAGAGAGAATGTGCCTAATTATGGGTGGAAAAAGAAGAAAGAATTTTTTTCATGCATGTATGTGAAAGAAAGAAATGATTTTTGGTTATAAGTAATAATGATGCGCAATACATTTATTTTATGAAAAATGTTAAGAAAGTGGTGCTTTGTTGAGGCATGTATTTTAGAAAAAATTATGCTTGAAAATTTGAGTAACATGGGAAGTTCTTTGCATATTTATGAACCATATAGGAATTAGTTTAAATACTGTCCAAGATGTTATTTTCATGTTAAAGTCATTTAAAAATGTGTTCTTGTGTGTAGAACTTAGAGATTTTGATTATATAGTTTGTATGTGACCTTGGAGTGATTTTTATGTTTGTAAAGAAATATTTTGCCTTAAATAATGATGCTATCCAAGTCTTTATTTTGATGGTAACTTTGTTTTAAAAATTATTTTTTAGTGATTTGAAGCTTGAGTTTTGAATTACTTGATATAGGACAAAGTTTGGGTGATTTTTAAGATGATTAAAAGTGATGATTTTCTTAAAATAATATAATGCTATCAAAAAATCTATTTTTTTTTCATTTTAGCAATTACTTAAAAGCGATTTCTTTTGTTTGAAAATTAGAAACTTTGGTTGTAGTGAATGTATATAACTTTGGGATAATTTTTAATGATTGGAAAGTGATTTTTATTAATGAAAAATGGTGTTCTCCAAGTTTTTGATATGTCTCTTTAAGCCCAAAATTATTTTATCAAATGGATTTGATGTTAAATGTATGTTTAGTGTAACACTCCTTGTATATCATTTTACTTTATAAGAAAAGTAATAAGTTTATGATTACTTGGACTTGTTATTGTTGGAAAAAGATCTGAAAATAAGAATTTTCCCTTCCCTTGAAAATTCCTTTTCACAAATACTTGATTAATAATGAAGTTGACTAATAAAATCAGAGTTTGCGGAAACATAGTAAAATAATCATATTATACTCCCAAAATATATCAAGTGTAACAAGTCCACGGATACCAAATAAATATTATTATGAAACTAAATTCCTCTTATGATACCTCTTTCCAAAATATGTATCATATAAATTCTATTAAAAATAGAAATATTATAGAGCTCGTCACTGGTCCTTTCTCCAAACATCCATCTGGTCAGATCCTCGATATCTGCACAAGGGGTTCCCAACCCACACTTTATACACTCTGCATGCACCTAAGGGACATCTCCCTTCACTGAATTTTTGTAACACTCCTTGTATATCATCTTACTTTATAAGAAAAGTAAGAAGTTTATGAAAACTTGGACTTGTTATCGTTGGAAAAAAATCTGAAAATAATAATTTTCCCTTCCCTTGAAAATTCTTTTTCACAAACACTTGATTACTAATGAGGTTGACTAACAAAATAAGAGTTTGCGGAAACATAGTAAAATCATCATATTATACCCCCATAATATATCAAATGTAACAAGTCCATTAATACCAAATAAGTATAATTATGAAACTAAATTTCTCTTATGATACCTTTTTCCAAAATATGTATCATATAAGTTCTATTAAAAATAGAAATGTTATAGAGCTGGTCACTGGTCCTTTGTCCAAACATCCTTCTGGTCGGATCCTCGATATCTGCACAACGGGTTCCCAACCCACACTTTCTACACTCTGCATGCACCTAAGTGATATATCCCTTTACAGATTCTTGTGCAAGCTAGATGCACGATCAACACCTAATAAGGGCATGGGGGTTAGCTATACATATTCGCATAATCAAATGGGAATAAAACTAACATCCACAAGTTAACATGTAGCAAATCGTAATGCATAATCATATGAGCACACCCAGTTAATCATAATAATTCTTTCAATGCAGGTGGCATGATGCATGATTTCCTTCCACAACTGAGGCCTCTAAAAGTCCATCTTGGACGTCCATCCAATACACCCTTGTGTTCCCGGAACACCGACATTCGTTCCCAGAACGTAATGCCGAACCATACTTGGATAATACGCATCACTCCTAGAGTGTGCACCACGTTCCCAGAACGTGTAGCAAACCATACTTGGAATAATAAGCACCACTCCCAGAGTGTGCACCACGTTCCCAGAACGCATACGTTCCCAGAACGCATAAAAACCAGGTCCCGGACACTGGCCACATATATATAATGTGTCATCAAGTAGGTTGCATATCAATGTGTTCCCAGAACACTAACATACGTTCTCAGAACGTATAAAACCAGGTCCCAGACACTGGCCACATATCTATAATGTGTCATCAAGTAGGTTATAATTTGGTACTCCCAGAGTACCCTCCTCATATTCCCAGAAAATGATAAACGTTCCTACCAACCAAACTTCCATTCTATATGGATGCACAATCATTAAGGTTGGTTTTTATCTTTAATTCTATTGTTATACCAATGTGTTCCCAGAACACTCACATACGTTCCCAGAACGTATCGCAAACCATACTTGGAATAAAATCAAGCACCACTCCCAGAGTGTGCATCACGTTCCCAGAACGTGTCCAAGAAACCATGTCCCAGACAATGGCCACATTCCCAGAATGTGTCATCAAGTAGGTTGCATCAGTTTAGTACTCCTAGAGTACAGGGTCAAGTACCCCGAACATCACAAACCATCCTTGCCAACCTATTTCATTACCTTTCTCTATGCATGCATTGCATGCATAATTACTAAGGTTGGTCTTTCCATTTATTCCATTATTATGACTTAGAAAACAGCCCTTCTGAATGATATCTTGAGGTATGGCTTTACTCATAAAATTCACCTTTGAATTTAAATTTAACATATGCTCATAGACCTGGATTGAGAGAATGTAATCTTTGGTATCAAAAAATCCTTACTCAAAAACTTAACTTTTATTTTTAAGTTTCAGGTACTAACCGGTTACCTCATCACCTAACCGGTTAGAATTACAGACCTGAATACAAAACCATTGATTTTCAATAAATCTTTTCTTGAATTCTCTACTCAATCCACTAACAAGGTCTTAGCACAAAAGAATACCTCAAGTTCAACACATAATATCATTCAAAAGATCTAAGTCATAATCCCATTTCATTTGTGCATAATTTCCTCTTGAAATTATCATTTGATGTTAAGGTATTAACTCCCAATTTTCAATCTGAATTATTACAATAAAATCAACTTCATTTCAGATTGACTTCCAATGAAATTAGGGTCTAGATTTGAGTAACATTGATAAGACCACAGAACTGATTTCAGAAACTTATTTTCTTTGACAATTTTACAGTGTCTAACCGGTTACAATTATCGAGTAACCGGTTAGATTGTGCAGTCAGCACACTGAAATATGAGGTTTTGCAAACCATTCTTTTCATTACTCAAATCTAACCAATTTCAACATTCAAAAGAGTTCATATACCTTAAGTAAACATGTTTAATCACAGAAACACATTCACCTTGCATGCATTCAATTTAGATACTCAAATTGCACATAATTGCACATATTTCACAACTTAATACATCAATTCACATAATATCCAATTAAGCCATGAAATCAACATCAACATAGCTTGCATGCATCCAGATAACATTGCTCAAAACAACAATTGAGCTCAAATTGGCCTCCAAGCCATTTAACCATTTCAACTTATGCCCTTTGAGTCTCTTGGTGACTCATCCTATATTCTACCACAATTTATTCTCATTATAGCAAATAGTAAGCTTCCCCCTTACCTTAGGTTCGTGCTTGAACAAGATTTGAGCAGAGATTTGAGGTAGAACACCAAACACCCAAAGCTCCTCCTCAAACCAGAACCGTTTTGACATGGTAGATTGATCAAGGAATTTGGAACATGAAATGGACATTGAAATTAGGGAAAATGGTCATTATCAAAACCATGCAAGAAAGGAACTCAAGTCTAGAACAAGAGAAGGCTTGATCTTACCAAAATCGAGCTTCAAAGTCAGCTCCAGAAACCAGAAGCTGAGGTTTGGCAGCACCAACACCCTTACTTTGCAAGCTTCGTTCTCTTGATTCAGGGACTCTCAACTCACAAACTTTATATCAATACAAAGCCCTTGATGTGAGCTTTGTAACCGTGTATCACTCATGTTCTATGTAACACCCTCACAATTATTTAGTTAATTTTGGATTTTGATAAAAAATGGTACTTGAAAATTTCTTTTTAAATTAAAATACTTAAGAATATTTTTCCGGAAAAACGGACAGAGTTTCCTCTGTTTATCGGACTTCCCAAAAATTTAAAGTTTTCACCTGTCAAACCAGTACAGTTCAGAAAATATTTATAAATATACTAATTTGATTTTCAGGCCCTGCTAACAAAGTAAAACAAAACTCAGGGCTTACAACGAATTGTTTCAATACCCAATTAAAGTAATTATAATAAATAGAATATAATTCCCTCTACACTAAATTACACTCCACGGTGGGGAGTGTACTCCTGCTCGGCCGACAACTGTGCTCAAACTTTGAACCTGTAAAAAATGGTTGCAAGGGTGAGCTTTACACATGAAATAGAGAAGTAGTTCCTAACTAGGCATAATGACCTACCAAGTCAAACACAATTATCACGTAGCACATATAATTTCATTTAGGCAACCCAACATGTGTCATACACAACCAATAGTCTTATTAGTATCCATTCGTTTATTCCATTCATATTACCTTTCCAATATCTTCGTTAAGTCTCATTCTGTTCCATTTCCATTCTCATAAATTACCAACTCATGTAAATATATCATTTAGCACATAGACACAATTTCAATATTCAAACACAAATACTCATATTATCAGTTTTCAACTCATAACCATAAATCATACTCTTTTTCGAAATCATACACCGTATGTCACCTCACAATCAGAGGCTAACATACCCAAATAACATCGCATGTCTCCTCACGGTCAGAGGACAACATACACACATCTCTTCAGTTTTCAAATCATTTTATCTTTTCTTTACCATTAGGGATTAGCGCACCTGTTAGGGCATTTCACACCCACTAGGACTTTCACCCAATCCAGGTAACTTTCCACCTATTAGGCCACGGTTGACACCCATTAGGACTAAAAACAACATCTCAACTCTTTTACCATCACATTCACATTTTCTCTTTTCAAAACTATTATTATTGTGCAGCATGATTGATCCATTGGATACACCCGCCTAACGGGGCATTTACGGGACCTAATAGGTAACTTTCACCTGGATTGGGTAACTTGTGCCTAATGGGTAACTTGTCACCTAACAGGGCACCTAATGGGTCGGTGTATCACAGGGATCAATCATAGCTGCAACTCGGTCACTTTTTTAATTTAAATCAAAATCATTCATAACCAAATCAACCAATACCTTCAAATACTCACACCATTAAATTCCAAATATCACAATTCAACCATTCAATTTACCAAGTTCCTGCTCTTACTTTTAGTTGTTCTATTCCTCAATTACCACTTATATGACACACATATCTCCTTAAATCAACCAGGTATACAAAAATTAATCACTTATAATCATTCACAATTAACAACCAGAGTTCATGTTCTTCAATAAACATACATGATAACATATAGCATTTAGCATGCATATTCATTCACAAGTATCAATTTATGGCTAATTTCATTTATTTTCTTACTTTATTTTTTTAGTCTAAATTAATTACCCGAATAATCAGTCTCAAGCACACCCACGTATTCTTAGCAAGTATTATAAACTAATCAGAAAATACTCTCTAAAGCAAGGTAAAACACCCCTTACTTGTGTTTCCTTAGACATGATTCTTTTCATGCAATGATGCCCAAACATAACGCGGTTCAATGCTCGCATCCCTGCTGATCCTAAAGTTCTCCATCGTCTATCTATATTATTAAATCAGATAGTAGTCAATGGGATGCGCCAAAACCGACTCAATTTGAAATCTCAATAGTTAAAATATTTCAAAGCAGAGTATTTCGTTAGTTTTCCAAATTACGCAATCATTTAATTATAATTCACAAACCAAAATAACATAAAGTTTCAAATTAAGATCATTGTATTCTCAATAATATAGTATAGCTTTTTATTGAAAATATGCTAACTTTCAAAAACTAACATAATCGTCAATACTACATTAAAGTTGAGTAGTTTTAGCTTCAACCACAAAATCAAATGCCGATACTTGACACTATTAATTCCGAATTAAAAAGAAGGGCCCACGGTTCAAAATAAGTCCAAGTCACATTTCTAACGTTCAGGCGTTTAGACTTCATTTCAATTCGAAATTAAAGTTCAAGCCTTTAACCCGAATTAACCTATGTCAAATATATATATATATATATATATATATCGGATTCCTATTTAATTGGTTTATTTGTTAGTTCAGGGACAATTCCACCCAACTAACCTACAACCCAATTACTTAGGAACTCAACGCATTTAACAAAAACACTTTCAAAACTCATCATTCGACATAACAGTCAACTCGGTATTATACAAATCAGAATATCTAATCAAAATCATTATCAATAATCAATAATAATATAAATAGTAAAATTAAAACTTAATACTTAATCCAAATACCATTTATTTTCTTTCCCAAAACCATTAATTATTATAAAATCATGACCAATTTTATTACTATTAATATTATCATCACTGAAACGCAACACAAAGTAACCAACGAGGCATTGGGGTATAACCTTACTTTCTGGATTGAAGCAGCAAACAGAACCAAGTTCGATCCATGGCCAGCAACGAACCAACTGCAGCAAGGAAGGAGGTCCACATCTGAACCCATTTGAAACAAGCATGGTTAGCCCCGAATTAGTGTAAAACCGGTCCAAACCGGTTCAACACGACCTGAACCCAAACAATAGCACCACTACAAGTGGCGGCTCACGGCAACACGCAGGGAAGAAGACATTGACGGGCTGTGGACTTCGATCATGATGATGGCGGCACGAGAACAAAACCCGGAGGCGAGTGAGCTCCATGGTGGTGGCGATGGCGGTTGTTCTGGCGTCGAGGGAAGTCGCGATTTGCATCTGGAGGTTGGAGGAACACGCGTCGGAGATGGTTGACGAGGGTGACTGGACTTGCAAGAGGCAGTTCTGTTCGAACCCATTGCACATGGCGGCAGCGACTAGCGACCTGGCGGCAGCGAGAACCGAGGGAGAAAAGGAGAGGTCGGAATTGAGAGAGCGGAGGAGACAGAACATGAGGGAGAGAGCGATTGGGGAGAAGGAGGGAGACGCGATGGCGCCGGCGGTGGAGAACCAGAGGGACGATGGGAGGGATAGGGGGTTAGGGCCGGCTGCTTAGAGGAAGGAGAAGATGAGGGTGGCGGCTGCAGCACCAAGAGGGGGAAAAGAAATAGGGTTTTTGGCTTAGCACACTCTGCACACACACATAAAACCCCCCCCCCCCCATTTTTTTAACATATACTCCCATTCATTTATTTATTTGTTCCCCAAAAATATTAATAATAAAAGTTTGGCATCACATAGATTCATTTAGGAAAACTGTAAAGTAAGAATTTAGTTAGATACTAGGAAATAACAAAAATTTATTTAATATTGTATCTTTGTAAAAAAATCAAAGTAAAGGATAGAAAGTATATTATTCAAATAGGATAATTGTTTCAAATGAATTTACTTTGAAATATAATCAAGTATACTTGCATAATTAAAATAGTGTATTTTTATGAAAATACCCAACAGCTAAATGATTAATTTCAAGAAACAAATATTTAATTCGGTAAAACTTATAATTATATTAGGGATTAAAATTAGGGATGTTACATTCTAACTCTCAGAAACGAAAGAGAATTGCAAGAAACGATTCTGAAACCCTAGAACAGAGCTTCCCCCTAATTTCAGAGCAGCAACAACCCAATTCTTCAGAATTGAGGGTTTTTATAGAAGAATCAAGCTTGCATGCACCTTGACGTGTGTTTTCCACAGGATTAGGGCTGTATTCGTGGCGAATTTTGGATTAATTGGGTGATTACTCATCAAAATCCACTAACCCAGTTTCTGAGTTCATCGTGTAACCGGTTACAGAGCCCTTTTAACCGGTTACATACTGATAAAATTCAAAAATTAATAATTTAATTACTTTTACTTCAAAAACCTTTCTAATATTGCAATTCGGTCCCAACCCAAGGACTAAATTACAATATTCACATTTTTGTACAAAATAACCATATAAAAATATATCTCATATTTTTATATATAAAAGCACATAATGTACAAAAACTAAAACCTTCAAAACTAATCTAAATCAATTATAACATAATTGTTATAATTAATTTCTTGGTTATTTGGGGGACAAAAATTAGGGGTGTTACACTACTCCCCCACTTAAAAGGAATTTCGTCCCCGAAATTCATCTTTTGAAATTTTCCACTCTCCCAAAGTATTTTTATACTAGAAAACTTCATCTTGCTCCCAAAAATTTGTTCTTTAGGGTCCTCCCCCACTTAAAAGGAATTTCGATATAGTTCTTTTATTTCGAAACATCTCTAATAAAACCTTTCACCTTAAACCAAAATTCCTTGCATAAAACTCTTAGGTGAAAGAATTTCTTTTAAAAGAAATACTCTTTACACTTCACATAAATATTCTTCAATTAAAACACTTTACAGTAAACTTTTTGGAAAAACCTTTTGGGCTGCGCACTCTGATCTCTCAAGCACGATCAAAGAAACATTTGTACGACTTCATTTCTTAATAGTTTGAGACATTAGGGTGATCAGTCCTAATATTCAATCCATTAATAACAAAATCATCCCTTTCAGATATAATCTTTCGCAAGAAAGACCATACGACAGGTCTTTAAGTTAGATAAACTTAAAGATAGGGTAATTATCACTATCAGACTTAATTAGATAGTCAAGTTCTAGAGACATTTCCGTTGGGGAGACAAAGATTTGTCCTATCCCGGTGGTTGTTAATCTCTCTAGCCATAACTGATCTTTCTATTTCTGTAGTGTCCACAGATATTATCACATCCAACTGTGTTAAGGGTTTTGATCACGGAAAGATTGGAGTTGAACTTCCAACAGGATATCGATATTTTCGAACGATTAGATTAACGTAATCGAAAAACATTTGACTACGTTAATTCAGATAAAAGGAAGAGATAGGCTTGGGTGGTCTACGTTAGGATCACACTCAACTCTCATCTCAGCCGGTGAATTCTTCTTGTGCTGGATTCGTCCATTTCTTTATCACCTTTTCCTTCAAGACAATTCGGTGAATAATACTCCAGCTTCCTACAATCGGAATTGGTTATTCCCTTAGGTACATCACAACTAAACTCAAAGTGATGTGCCTCACAGTTTTCACCTCGAGATGGACAAATGTTTCCTTTCCTATTTCCTCCTTAGTCACTTTTCTCCAATCGAGGATTCCTTAACCTCGATATTTCCGTGGTTGATATTCTCCCATTTACTTTTCCTCTTTCTCCAGTTGGACCTGTATTTCATCATTCTTTCTCTTATTCTGAACTCAGACCTTTCTCGCATGAAGTTCATGTACTTTCCCATAGTCCTCACACATGCTTCCAACATTGAGAAATTCTTATTCCTTGTTAGTTGATAGCTAACTTGGGTTCGAACATAATCTATTCTTGAAATTCGTGCCTTTGGATTTCTCATCTAGGTTGTCCTAGACAATATTCCAAGGATTAAATCTCATTCATCTCTTTCAACTCCTCATCTTCTGGTTGAAATTCACGAATCCGATTCAAGAATTCGTTGGTGATTGACAACATTCTCAATCTAATACTAGATGGTTCCTCTTTGGTTACTAGACTTTTGGTCTCTGAATTCCTCAATCAGAATAGCCTTCTTAACCATCATCGAGCTCACATGAATAGCCTTTCAGCTCAAATCGTCTGCAACTACGTTTTCTATGCTAGGATGATAATGGAGCTCAAAGCCATAATCTTTAAGAAACTCCATCCATCGCTTTTATCTTACATTCAACTCTTCCTCTTTTTATTGTCATTCATACTTTCGAACTCCAAACTTGTTCATGAATCACAACCTTCTTCTCTTAGTATCTATTGTCTCTTTTGCATCATCCAGCTCAATCCTCTATCTTTTCCAATTGGAGTAGCTCCTTAATTTTAACTCTTGATTAGTCCATAAGTATTATGATTCAACCCCCTTAAATCAATTTCAATGATGAATCAAGGCATTAAGTTATTTTACCACATTAAATCCTTTCCTTAAATTTTTACTTAGGTAATTGACATTGAGTTTGGATTAGAGGAAGATGTCTACTGATACCAAAAGTTCCTTCACAAAGGACTTAAATTTTATTTTAAACTTTTAGTTTCTATCCGGTTACAAGAAACTCTAACCGGTTATGAAATATAGTTTTAGAAATAAAACCAAAGAACTTTCAAAAACCTTTTTCTTTACATCGTCCAATCCAACTCAAAATAGGATTTAATCATGCTCTAATACCTTGATTCCAACTGAATTCATCACTGAAATGATTTAAATCATAGTCTACTCACATTTTCCATAATTCCCCTTGGACTAATCATATTATATTGGGGTATAATCCATCATTACCCCACCATAATTAAACAACATCCTATCATTCAATACCATCAGTTGATCTTTCCAAGTCAACTTGGCTAAAGGCCATGCGATCTTAGAAAATCCTTAAATACTCCGGCGATAATATCCAGCCAGCTCTAAGAAATTTCTCACCTCAGTCACAGTCTTAGGCTGTTCCTATTTCAACACTAAACTTACCTTTGCTGGATCCATCGCAATTTCTTCTTTAAAGATCACATGCCCTGCGAACGTAACTTCGCTCAACCAAAACTCATCTTTGGCGAGCTTAGTACACCACTACTCCTCTTGCAGGATTCTCAACACAATCCCGAGATGTTCCTCATGTCCCTCCGGATTCTTAGAAGAAACCACAAACGAATCCAAATATGATCTAAAGTTCCCGTTCTTATAATCCATAAAAGAACAGGTATATTAGTCAATCCGAACGGCATTATTTCCTACTCATAACATCCGTATCGAGATCAAAAATGCAGTCTTAAGTGTATCCCTACCCCGAGTCCTGATTTGGGGTTAATCCAACCTCAAATCAATCTTAGAAAATACTTAGACTCCTTTAACCGGGTCCACCATAACCGCTTAGCAACTTCCCTATGTGCTACTTTCATTGGACCATTCCCGATGGTACCATATTATAAAGATAGTAGAGATAGAATCAACTTCAAAAATTAGCTTGATTCCAAACTCTATCTCTTTACTCAAGGGTAAATCTAACATCATTTATTGTAACCAAGATTTCTTGAACCCCCTTTTTCCTTCACTACTGCTCAGGAGCTACACATGGATCCATTGGATTTCAGATTCGAAACTTGGGAATCCCAATACAGGGTTGTTCTATCATCATTAATCATGATAATTTGATCCTTCAATTCGCAAACTGTGCTTAAGATCAAATGAAATCATGACACAGGTAGATAGACAAAGTCTAATACCTTAATAGAACGATTCAGACATACCTTGGAAACCACTACAAGAAGATTTGTAGGATTCTCTGCTTTGAGATAGCAGATTGGATAAGGCATAGAGCAACTTTGATCACTACCCTTATCCATAAGGAACAAAAGGAAGAATAGCTTTAGAGTTTAACAAACTCAATAAGGTTGATCTTTAAGAAGGTAACTGCCCTGCACTCAGTCTGAGAAGTTGATTAACTTTCACACTAGTGAGGGTAAACACTCTTCCCCAGAGTCAAGGACTCCACTACAACTCCTTAAAATTTCCTCATCACTGGTTCTATGAAAACATTATAAACCAACACTGTGGTTTTGGATTTTCAACATATCTAAAGAGAAGCATACAACTATCATACTTCTATTGAGACTTCATAGAACACTTCTTAATAGCAGAATAAGCTATTTATCTAGAGCCATTACACATAACCTTAGCTCTAATTTGGAAGTGTATGAAAGCACACTTCCCAGGAAACATTGCAGATATCGATGACTAGCGTATTGGACCACACACCCAAGGACCAAGAGTCAGGACCATTGCTCTGATACCATAAAAGTGTAACACTCCTTGTATATCATCTTACTTTATAAGAAAAGTAAGAAGTTTATGAAAACTTGGACTTGTTATTGTAACACTCCTTGTATATCATCTTACTTTATAAGAAAAGTAAGAAGTTTATGAAAACTTGGACTTGTTATCGTTGGAAAAAGATCTGAAAATAAGAATTTTCTCTTCCCTTGAAAATTTAATTTCAGAAACATTTGATCAATGATAAAGGTTGACTACCAAAATCAGAGTTTGCGGAAACATAGTAAAATCATCATATTGTACCCCCAAAATATATCAAGTGTAACAAGTCCATTAATACCAAATAAGTATAATTATGAAACTGAATTCCTCTTATGATACCTTTTTCCAAAGTATGTTATAAGTTCTATTAAAAATAGAAATGTTATAGAGCTGGTCACTGGTCCTTTGTCCAAACATCCTTCTGATCGGATCCTCGATATCTGCACAACGGGTTTCCAACCAACACCTTCTACACTCTGCATGCACCTAAGAGACATCTCCCTTTACAGATTCTTGTGCAAGCTAGATACACGATCAACACCTAATAAGGGCATGGGGGTTAGCTATACATATTCGCATAATCAAATGAGAATAAAACTAACATCCACAAGTCAACATGTAGCAATTCATGATGCATAACCATATGAGCACACCCGGTTAGTCATAATAATTCTTTCAATGCAGGTGGCATGATTCCTGATTTCTTCCACAGTTGAGGCCTCTAACAAAGTCCATCTCGGACGTCCATCCAATACACCGTTGTGTTCCCGGAACACTGACATTTGTTCCCAGAACGTAATGCCAAACCATACTTGGATGATAAGCATTCACTCCCAGAGTGTGCATCACGTTCCCAGAACGTGTAGCAAACAATACTTGGATAAATAAGCATCACTCCCAGAGTGTGCATCACGTTCCCAGAACGCATACGTTCCCAGAACGTATAAAAACTAGGTCCCGGACACTGGCCACATATCTATAATGTGTCATCCAGTAGGTTGCTTATCAAAGTGTTCCCAGAACACCAACATACGTTCCCAGAACGTATAAAACCAGGTCCCAGACACTGGCCACATATCTATAATGTGTCATCAAGTAGGTTATAATTTGGTATTCCCGGAGTACCCTCCTCATATTCCCAGAATATGATAAACGTTCCTACCAACCAAACTTCCATTCTATATGAATGCACAATCATCAAGGTTGGTTTTTATGTTTAATTCCATTATTAAACCAACGTGTTCCCAGAACACTCATATACGTTCCCAGAATGTATCGCAAACCATACATGGAATAAAATCAAGCACCATTCCCAGAGTGTGCATCACGTTCCCAGAACGTGTCCAAGAAACCATGTCCCAGACAATGGCCACATTCCCAGAATGTGTCATCAAGTTGGTTGCATTTGTTTAGTACTCCTAGAGTACAGGGTCGAGTACCCGAACATCACAAACTATCCTTGCCAACCTATTTCATTACCTTTCTCTATGCATGCCTTGCATACATAACTACTAAGGTTGATTTTTCCAATAATTACTGTGATTTAGAAATATTACAATTTCTCTTTTGAATGATTTATTTGAGGTATAACCTTTGGCATAAAATTCCCCATTGAATTTTTCTCAAAACATGCCTTTTTAAACTTAGATTGAGTAATACAACTTCAATGGTATTTAAAAACTTAACTTTTTATTTTTCAAATTCAGGTACTAACCGGTTACAGTTTCAGGCTAACCGGTTAGAATTACAGACCTGAACTGTTTACCATTGCAATTCAGAAAAACCCTTTTTCTTGAATTCTCTACCCAATACAAAACACCTTTAACATTTTTTATACCTCAAAAGCCATTGTTTGCATCATTCAAAAGTCCAAATCGCATTTCATTCTCCAATGAACATAATTTCCTCTTGGAATTATTTCATTAACTTAAGGCATTAACTTTAATCTTTTAAGTCTGAACCTTGGCATTATAATAACTCATATTCAGACCATGTATACTGAAATTAAAGCTTAGATTTGAGCAGAGACCATTAAGATTTCAGGACTGATTAATAAACTAATTCTCTTTGAAAATCTGCAGTGTCTAACCGGTTACGAATATCGTGTAACCGGTTAGATTATGCAGTCAGTCCATTAAAACAAGAGGTTTAACAACTCATTTTCTTCCTTTCTCAAATCTAACCCAAACTCAATATGCACAAAGTTCATATGCCTTAAAACAAACATGTTTACACCCAGAAACACATTCATATTGCATGCATCAAGTTTATGGTATCAAATTGCATGAAAATTCACATAAACACAATTTAATACGACAAAACTTAGATTAAGCACTTAAACTCAGAATTAAGCATCGACATAGCTTGCATGCATCCAGATAACATTGCTCAAAACAACAATTGAGCTCAAATTGGCCTCCAAGCCATTTAACCATTTCAACTTATGCCCTTTGAGTCTCTTGGTGACTCATCCTATATTCTACCACAATTTATTCTCATTCTAGCAATTAGTAAGCTTCCCCCTTACCTAAGGTTCGTGCTTGATGAATCTAATCACTGGAATTTGCCAGATCTCCCCAGAATCCACAATCTCCATTTTCAGTCCCCAAACAGGTTTGACAGGGTCCAAAAGCCAGAAGATTTGACATAGCAATTGGCCAAAGAAATTGGGGAAAATAGTTAGAATTCAAAGTAGGTAACATGAACTAGAGAATCAAAGAGGTTTGAGACTTAAAGGTTAACTATGCTTACCAAAATCAAATCTGGAATTCAGCTTCCAGAACCAGAACAACAGAGAACTCAGACTCAAACTCTTAGCTTCCAAGCTTGATTCCTCCACCCACACGAACACTCAACTTACAAGGTGTATATCACTGGAAAGCTCTTGATTTAAGCTTTCCAGAAAGGTGTGTTTCACTCTCTAACTCTCAAAGAAGAAGACGAATTGCTCAGAACGAATTTGGAACCCTAATTACCCTTCTTCAACAAGAATTGCAGCAATCAACCCTTGATTCTTCAGTAATTCCACTATTTATAGACAAATTAAGATAGCATGCAAGGCGACACGCGTCTCCCACCATGAATCGAGTGGGATTCGTGGCGAATTCTGGGTTAAAATGTAACACCTTTGATTTATACCCTTAATTCCCCTTACACTAAAATACGGACTTAAAAATTCATTTTTATTTCATTAAAATCAACCGTCAAACGGACGGAGTTTGGTTTGTTTTTCGGACTAATCCAAAATTTAACCTGTGATAAACAATTTTCAAATAAACAACTAATAGCCAGCAGGGCTTCAGATTATATTTCTAAATCATATCAAGGCCCTATGGGATCCAAATATATCAGAGTAATAGCGGAAAATACTAAGTTTGAGTGTCATAACCAAAACATATAACTTTGTCAAAATAAAACATCCTAAGCCTCACTTAAAATATGAATAACAAATTTTACATCAAAATAGTGTAGGAGGCTTAAGTTCATAATATTCTTCCACATCCCATAATAACCCTACTCTCCCTGTAAGGGAAAGTACTCCTGCTCGGCCGGGGGCTGTGCCAACTCAATCTCCATACCTGAAAATGTAAGGGAGTGAGCATTGCACATGAAATAGAAGGCAGTTTCTAACTAGACATAACGACCCACTAGGTCAAGCACAATTAGCAAATAAGCATATATTCACATATTGCACACCATACTCATTCCATTATTTCCATACCCATAATTTATTTCACATTTGCATTTTCATTATTCCATTTCAACATCCATTTCCATTATTCATTTCAACATCCATTTCCATTATTCATTTCAACATCCATTTCCATTATTAATTTGTTCATTTCACATACTCATTTCATTTCAATACATCACCTCAAATCAGAGGCCAATGAACAATTTTCATTCAACACATTTATCACCTAAAAACAGAGGCCCTTATACTTTTCCATATTTAAATTATGTGTCCCTCAGGTCAGAGGTCAACACTCAGTTCTTTATTTCATCCGGTTGAGGAAATCGCAATTGGTGGTTGGAGAGACAAAGGAACCCTAGGAATACACCTAGAAGGGGGGGTTGAATAGGTGTTGAAGCTACCTTGAAAGATTTTCTAACGAAACAAATCTAAACAATCAAAACAAATGATTTTTACAAATTCTACAGTACTTAATCGATTAAGCAAGTCGTGTACTCGAGTAGTACTCGATTAAGCTTGAACTTAATCGATTAAATATGACAGAAAACAGAAAAATCAATTTTCATTCGAATACGAAAATCAATCAATTCACATGCAAGATCAGAGATTCAGCGGAAATGATTAACACCTATATTCTTATTGATTAACCTAGTTATGAAAATGATTTTCCCTTTATCAATTTGAACAATCAAAGATTCAATTCAATCAATTATGAAAATCAATCTTTCTAGGTTTTCAATCAAGAACGCAATCAAATGACTTGAATATAAAGAGTAAGAGTTTAGAGATACGACACAGTGATTTATCCTGGTTCACTTTCATCCACTTGAAAGCTACATCCAGTCCCCTCTTCAACCAAGAGAGATTCTTCACTATGAGGAATTAGAGTTCTCAAATTACAAGTGATTGCCTCACAAGACTTCCTTCTTGCTAGCCTACAAGAGATAACCGACACCCTTGCCTTGTAATCCTATTGATCTTCTCTCTAATATAACCTCTACCCCTTGTTGATAATCGACACAACAAGTCTTCAATTGCTTGATGATAATCCACACACCAAGGCTTCACTTGCTTGATTCACAACCAAGACTTCTTCTTCTTCTTCAATAAGAATGCACTTGCTTGATGATAAAATCGACACACCAAGACTTCTTGTTTGTTGTAGTGGCTTGCCTTCTTGCAAAGATTACAACACAATAGAAAACACAAAATAATCCTATGAATCTCAATCAAGAGTTATGACAATTCACCATAAGAGATTCAAAGGTTCTTGATCAAAGAATATGAAAATATAAAAGCTTTGATCTTTGAAAATGAGAGAGAATAGAGTGGCTTGATTCTTTGTAAAACTTGTATGAAATGATTCTAATTAATCACAAATAATAGGAAAAGGTTTTTATAGAATACCCAAAAGTTGTAGCACTTGAAAACTGATTTTGAGAAGTGAAAAACGTATTTTAAAAATCAGTTCAGCAGTACTTAATCGATTAAGCAAGTCGTGTACTCGAGTAGTACTCGATTAAGTTATCACTTAATCGATTAAGTTGGTACTGTACATGTTCAAAACTTGTTTTCTCAAAAACCAACCTTTCCTTTAAAACCTTTAAGCCACCTATTGATTCTAGGTTAAGTGAAAACTCAAATTATGATTTAATCATGACTTATGAATGAGATTCACTACCCTCTATAATAATCTACCCAAATAAAAAACCTATGAAGCTTGAGAGGCAAAAGATAAAAGAAATACAAATACACTCAAACTTAGGTCTTCATGAGCTTGCTTTCTCTCTTCTTCATTTGATGTTTGTTGTTGCTTGTTGAGCTTGAAACTTGATCAACACATGTAGCTTGTTCAAAAACACTTTGTCATTATCAAAACATTCATCATGTTCATCATGGAACTAACAATCTCCCCCTTTTTGAAAATGACAATCCATGTTTTGAAATCACTTGAAGTTGTTGATGCTTGAAACATTTGATCACTTGAGAAGACTCTTTCTCCCCCTCAATCAATGCTATAACACTTGAATCCAATTGAGATAGAAGCTTGATTCTCCCCCTATCTTCAACAACTTAGCTCAACCTACATAAAAACAACAAAAAACAACCTTTCTCCAAATATAATAGCATATATTTCTCGCATGTTTTGAAAACATACCATTTCTCCCTCTTTGAGAAACATTTCATTCAATTCAAAACATAATATTTCTCATAATATTTCTCCCCCTTTGGCATTATCAAAAAGTAATATATACCAATTGAAATATAACATCTAAGCCAAGGTAAGAAATCAATGATCATTTCTTCACAACATTGATACCAATTGAACAAATACAATAGAGCTTTACTTTGAAATGTGATATCAATTGGTAAGAGAATATAACAATGAAATATAATACCAATTGAGAACTAAAAAGATCATAATATCACTTAACAAAGAAGATATCAATGTAAAGAAGAATCAATAATCACAAAATCATGATAATCAACTAATAATCTCTCAATGATACAAATTGAATTAACTAAACATTTAGAAAAGTAATATCAATTGAGAAGATACCAATTGAGATAATATATCAATATCAAATATTACCACTTTGTAGGACATTCACTTAAGATGCAAGTGTGATACCAATTGAAGATGTGAATATAGACATTCATAGTTGAGACCAATTGAGAACATGTGTCATTCATTTGCATCTTCAATCAAACCTACAAAACAATCATGCTTTGCTTTTTGGTATCCAAATGGTTTTGGATCCATTTTTGTTAGTGTAGGGACTTTCACCCTTTTTCATCCAAACAAAATTTCCTTTAGGTATACCATGCACTTTAACATAACACACATTTGAAGTATGTCCATGAGTACCACAATAGAAACATGTTGGAGGATTTGAAAAATCAACTTTAGAAAAATCAACAACATTTCTATGAGATTTACTCTTAGCATTAGTATAACCCAAACCAAACTTGTTTGAATTTTCTCTTTGAAAATTTAACAATGTGCGCAATCTAATATCACAAATGGTGAAACTTGCAAGCTTATTTTTCAAAATAGCATTTTCATCCTTGAGCAACTTGCAATTCTCACAATCAACCACAATATTCAATCTACTAGCACAATCACAAGAAGAACTAGCATATATAAGATCAAGAGTTTCATTTTCAAGATTAAGCTCATCAACTTGTTTTTGAAGTTCTAAAATCTCTTTTTGATGTTTCAAAATGAGCTTCTTTCTTTCAATGTTTTTCAAAGCTAGTTTTTCAAGTTGTTCATACATTTCTTCATAAGCATTATGTAACAATTCATATTTAGAAGAAATTTCGGATTTAGATTCACTTACATTGCTATCCTCGCTTTGATAACTTGATTCATCATTTGAACTTTGTTCTTCATCATCTACTAGAGTTATCAAGTTGAGACAAGCGGCTTCTTCATCATCCGATGAACTAATCGATGTGCTTTTCTTGTTATCTTCATCACTATCCCAAACTATGTATGCTCTTTTAGATTTAGAATTTTTCCTGTCTTTCTCCTTCTTCTTGAGATACCTAGAGCATGAATACTTGAGATGACCGGGTTTTCCACATTCATGGCAAACTACACCTTCTTTTGATGTCTTGGTCTTGTAGTGTGGGGAATCCTTCTCTTTACTTTTGTCCTTGTTCAACCTTCCTTTTCTCCTTAGAAACTTGTCAAACTCTTTTAACAAAAGTTTCATGTCTTTTTCATCAACATCGGAATCGGAATCTTCACTATCATCATCATCGGAACTATCTTTCTTTTTATATGCACTTTTGACTCTAAGAGCAAGTCCTTTCCTTGATTTGTTCTTATCCGACTCTTCATTGATACTTAATCGTCCAAGCTCCATTTCATGTTCTTGAAGCTTTCCGAAAAGTGTTGCTAGATCCATAGCATCCAAATTTTTAGATTCAACAATAGCCGTTACTTTTGGTTGCCAATTCCTGTCTAAACATCTCAACACTTTGTTAGAAAGTTCACCTTGTAGAAAAGTTTTACCAAGAGCAAGTAAATGATTTATAATATGAGTAAAACGCTTTTGCATATCATTTATAGATTCATTTGGAAGCATATGAAACAATTCATAATCACGCATTAAAGCATTCAATCTAGCTCTCCTAACCTCACTAGTTCCTTCATGAGTCACTTGTAAAGTGTCCCACATTTCCTTAGCACTAGAACATTGAGAAACTCTAAAGAACTCGTCATAGGATAAAGCGGATGTAATGATATTCTTTGCTTTATAATCATATTGTACTTTCTTTCTATCATCATCCTTCCACTTATCCTCGGGGATCAATTGTTCTACACCTTCAACTAAACTAGAGGGGATATGAGGACCTTTTTCAACTACTTTCCAAATTTCACTATCTATGGCTTGGATAAAGATTTTCATTCTAACTTTCCAATATGCATAGCCTTCTCCGGCAAACAATGGAGGACGACTTATTGAAGCACCTTCACCACCAAAAGAATTCGTAGAACCCATTGTGATTTTCTTAAAGGATCTTTACGAAAAAGCTCTTATGCTCGTGTCTTTCGACCGAGCTCTGATACCAATTGAGGAAATCGCAATTGGTGGTTGGAGAGACAAAGGAACCCTAGGAATACACCTAGAAGGGGGGGTTGAATAGGTGTTGAAGCTACCTTGAAAGATTTTCTAACGAAACAAATCTAAACAATCAAAACAAATGATTTTTACAAATTCTACAGTACTTAATCGATTAAGCAAGTCGTGTACTCGAGTAGTACTCGATTAAGCTTGAACTTAATCGATTAAATATGACAGAAAACAGAAAAATCAATTTTCATTCGAATACGAAAATCAATCAATTCACATGCAAGATCAGAGATTCAGCGGAAATGATTAACACCTATATTCTTATTGATTAACCTAGTTATGAAAATGATTTTCCCTTTATCAATTTGAACAATCAAAGATTCAATTCAATCAATTATGAAAATCAATCTTTCTAGGTTTTCAATCAAGAACGCAATCAAATGACTTGAATATAAAGAGTAAGAGTTTAGAGATACGACACAGTGATTTATCCTGGTTCACTTTCATCCACTTGAAAGCTACATCCAGTCCCCTCTTCAACCAAGAGAGATTCTTCACTATGAGGAATTAGAGTTCTCAAATTACAAGTGATTGCCTCACAAGACTTCCTTCTTGCTAGCCTACAAGAGATAACCGACACCCTTGCCTTGTAATCCTATTGATCTTCTCTCTAATCTAACCTCTACCCCTTGTTGATAATCGACACAACAAGTCTTCAATTGCTTGATGATAATCCACACACCAAGGCTTCACTTGCTTGATTCACAACCAAGACTTCTTCTTCTTCTTCAATAAGAATGCACTTGCTTGATGATAAAATCGACACACCAAGACTTCTTGTTTGTTGTAGTGGCTTGCCTTCTTGCAAAGATTACAACACAATAGAAAACACAAAATAATCCTATGAATCTCAATCAAGAGTTATGACAATTCACCATAAGAGATTCAAAGGTTCTTGATCAAAGAATATGAAAATATAAAAGCTTTGATCTTTGAAAATGAGAGAGAATAGAGTGGCTTGATTCTTTGTAAAACTTGTATGAAATGATTCTAATTAATCACAAATAATAGGAAAAGGTTTTTATAGAATACCCAAAAGTTGTAGCACTTGAAAACTGATTTTGAGAAGTGAAAAACGTATTTTAAAAATCAGTTCAGCAGTACTTAATCGATTAAGCAAGTCGTGTACTCGAGTAGTACTCGATTAAGTTATCACTTAATCGATTAAGTTGGTACTGTACATGTTCAAAACTTGTTTTCTCAAAAACCAACCTTTCCTTTAAAACCTTTAAGCCACCTATTGATTCTAGGTTAAGTGAAAACTCAAATTATGATTTAATCATGACTTATGAATGAGATTCACTACCCTCTATAATAATCTACCCAAATAAAAAACCTATGAAGCTTGAGAGGCAAAAGATAAAAGAAATACAAATACACTCAAACTTAGGTCTTCATGAGCTTGCTTTCTCTCTTCTTCATTTGATGTTTGTTGTTGCTTGTTGAGCTTGAAACTTGATCAACACATGTAGCTTGTTCAAAAACACTTTGTCATTATCAAAACATTCATCATGTTCATCATGGAACTAACACCGGTGTCCCTCAGGTCAGAGGTCAACACCCAATAACATTCATTTCATCTTGTGTCCCTCAGGTCAGAGGTCAACACTTTATTTCATTATGTGTCCCTCGGGTCAGAGGTCAACACTCTATTACTTTCATTCATTTTGTGCCCCTCATATCAGAGGTCAGCCAAATCATCACTTTCCATTAATCGTCACCTCAAAACAGAGGTCAACGCACTTATTACATTTTCATTTCACATTACCTCACATCAGAGGCCAAATCATACTTTCACCATCTTACACAAACAACTTAACACATACAATCACTAATACACTTACGCACATTTCCCATTCATTCTTTATCCATACTCATTCCCTATATCATTTATCAAATCTTTCCTTTAATCGTCACCTCAAATTAGAGGCCAACGCATAAACCACATTCTCAATGTTCGGCGCCTCAATTCAGAGGCCAAGAATTATTCACTTTCTTGTTCAATTAATTGTAACACCTTTAAATACAACAACACACATTCCACAACTAATGATTCATGTAATTACCTTATTCATTTCCTTTCTCAGTTATCACAATCATACCAAATAGTGTTCTCTTTTATAGCCAAACCTTTAGATTTGCCCTTCATTTTAATTTTGCATATATCATCTTTTACTTTTTATTTCCACATAATTGTTTTACTTCCGTTTCCTATATTCACAAGTTCAATTCATAAACCATGATCTTTATCACAATTGATAATACTTAACATTTTTACTTATTGGACAATTAGCTACAAATATGCACATTTATCACATTTAATCGTTTCCATTTCCTTTCTTCCTATATCAATTTATTCCACAACACATACATATATTTGCTACAGTAATTAATTATCATTTAATTCACAACTTTACAAATAAGTCAATAATCATAAAAATCATTTATGTCAACTTCACTTTCACATTACCCAATTTCTCATGTACTTCAATATAATCATTAACCAAATTTCATTTATCAAATAATTCATTCTTATATTATTGGGTTTCCTTTTCCTAGCCTTAACATCCAATCATCATGCACATTTAATTAATTAGAATTTCATATTCAATAACCTAGGGATTTATAATCTAATGTTCTCCCCTAACACATAACCCTAACAAGCATTATATACTAACTAGAACCTACTCCCTAGAACAAGGCAAAGCTCACTATATCCACCCCCTTACCTCAAACACTTAAGGATAAGGAGAGTCCAAGTGTCCTATACTTGAGTTTGCCCACCAAGAGCTCAAAATCCACAAGAGAGTGATAGAACCTATTTCCATGATTCTCAAACTAAACCCCATGGAAAACTTGAAGGTTCTATGCTTAGAAATGAAAACCTCCATGAGAGGGAGGAGAGAGAAAACTCGAATTAGAGAGAGAGGGAAGGAATCAAAGGCTTGAATACTTACTTGGAGCAAGGAGGAAGAGATTTGTTGATGAAATGAAGAAATCTCACTTGTTCTTGGTGGATTTGATGATGAAGAATGGAACCCTAGGGGAGAGAGGAAGAGAGAAACGAATTTGGGAAAGAAAGAGTGTGTTTTTCTTTTATTTTTTTCAGCAGCAGCACGATTTAATCGATTAAATTGCAGCTTAATCGATTAAGAGGCGATTAAGAGGCGATTAAGCTGCACAATTTTGCAGTATCCAAACTTTGAAAGGCCATAACTTCTTCGTTACCCGTTGGATCTTCCTCAAATTTTAAAGCAAGCTTCCCCACATACTAATCTTCACATCCAACAGTGGAATTTGTGTTTAGAGTTGTAAATCTTTTATTTTGAATTTGTAAGATCCATGAAGAATGTTTTGATAAATGCCAAAAGGTTTTGAACAAGCTTCAAATGTGTTGATCAAGTTCAAGCTCAACAAGCAACAACAAACATCAAGTTATGAAGAGAGAGCCAACTCATGAAGACTTAGTTTGGTAGTTTATGTTTTATTGTTTTATCTTTTGCCTCACAAGTCTTTTAGTTTATGAGTTTTGGTAGAGTTTATTAGAGGGTAGTGAATCTCTTTTGAATGCATGATTATATCATATTTTGAGTATTCACTTTGCCTAAAATCCATAGGTGGCTTAAAGGTTTTAAAGAAAAGGTTTAGTTTTTGAGAAAACAAGTTTTTAGTGATTTTTATGCTGATTACTCGAGTAACACATATTTCACTCGAGTAAAATTTATCAAGCTTGCGGCTTACTCGATTAATCATTATTTCACTCGAGTAAAATGTTTTCAGCTTTCGGCTTACTCGAGTAACACTCATTTCACTCGAGTAACTCGATCAGATATGGTTTTTTAAATACGTTTTTCACTTCTCAAAAGCTATTCTAAGTGCTCTAACTTTTGGGTATTCTATATAAACCTTTTCCTAATCATTTCTATCAATGAGAATCAACTAGAATCATTTTGATACACAATTTTACAAAGAATCAAAGCCACACTATTCTCTCTCACTCTCTCAAGATCAAAGCTCTCATTTTTACATTCTTTGATCAAGAACCTTGAATCTCTCATGTTGATCTTTTCATAGCTTTTGAAAGAGATTCATAGGATTGTTATTGTTTTTCATTTGGGTTGTAATCATTGCAAGTTAGGCAAACATTCTACAACATTGGAAGACTTGATTTTGTGAATCAAGCAAGTTTCATTGGAAGCCTTGGTGAGGCATTTCATCAAGCATTTGGAAGTCTTGTGAGTGAAGCAAGCATTTGGAAGTCTTGTGAGTGAAGCAAGCATTTGGAAGTCTTGTGAGTGAAGCAAGCAATTGGAAGTCTTGTTGTGAGGATATCGGCAAGCAAGAGAAGAGGTTAGATTAGATATCAATAGGGTTACAAGGCAAGGGTGTGGTATCTCTTGTAGGCTAGCAAGAAGGAGTCTTGTGAGGCATTTACTTGTAATTTGAGAAACTCTAATTCCTCATAGTAAAGAATCTATCTTGGTTGAAGAGGGGACTGGAGTAGCTTTCAAGTGGATGAAAGTGAACCAGGATAAATCACTGTGTCGTATCTCTAAACTCTCTACTCTTTACAATTCAAGTCTTTAATTGTGTTCTTGATTGAAAACCTAGAAAAAGTAATTTTTCTATATTTGATTGAATTGAATCTTTATTGTGCAAAATTGATAAAGGGAAAATCATTTTCATAACCTAGGTGAATCAATAAGAATATTGGTGTTGATTGTTTCCGCTTAATCTCTGATCATATAATATTTGTTAATTGATTGATTTTCATTGGTTTTAATCGTTTAGATTTGTTTCTTTCGAAAATCTTTCAAAGTTTCTATAACACCTATTCAACCTCCCCTTCTAGGTGTTCTCCTAGTGTTCCTAGTTGTTTCACCCACCGATTGTAGGTTTCAACAGAATTTCCTAAGGTTCTATGTTTTTAACCCTAGTTCTACATGTATTTTTGGCTAGATTCTAACTTATATCTCCATTTCTTCTACCCTAAGACCATCCCAACATAGATTATACTTGGAATTAAATTTGGGATGTTACAATTCTCCCCCACTTATTGGAATTTCGTCCCCGAAATTCCGTTAGGTTCTGTAAATGTAGAATCACCCCGGTGATAGGACTCGCGATTCCTATCTTTAATCCCCTTTGGTTTCTTCCGTCAGTCCTTCGATTTGCCCTTACCTAGACAGAATTTAAATTAGGGTAGGAAGTGCTCCCCCACTTGGCATCAACATACCCAATTACCGCTTTGCTAAAGGGTGTGGGATCGGGTTAATACGCCTCCGATCGTCCTTCGGATAGATGCAAGATAGGAGTTGCATTAGCTAGATACGGGAAAACTCAAAATATTTAGCATTTCCAGAATAGTTTTAGAATCTTTCCCAGAATAGATACCCTGGGATCGAGGCATGCGAAGATTTTTGTAGGATAGAACGCCTTAGAGTTTATCTTCTCACCAGGATTGACTAGCACCGGTAAGGTTTAGGATCTTTCAAAAACACAAGCATTCATGAACAAGAAGCACCCCAATGCTTAGTTGATTAGAGCAGACACAATTCCTACTAAATGTCCCACAATCAACTTCTTCCATGAATCGACTAAAAAGATTAGGAAGGAAGAAGTCCACATTAGTTCCAAGATTTACCCAACTACCAAATGTGAAGGGTATGACAACTTGCCGTTGGCTGAGTCAATTATTAAGATGTTTGGTCTCAACGCAGGGATTTTACAAATTCGGCAAAACCGGCTATTCTTATGAGTGGTTATCTAAGAACCGGGAAAAGATTCGAAGCAACTGTCAAATTGCTTCAAGATTGATTTAGTTGATATGATGGTTAAGAATAACTTCTGGAGAGCTGTCTTAACTCATCCAAGGGATTAGCACTTAGCTATACTACTTTGGAACAAGTAGCATATACCAAGACTTCTTTTCTTTAGAACTATTTTCTATCTACTTTCTAACTCTATATGAAGCTTTTGAATGAATGTTTCGGGGTAAGGTTGGCTTCACTTACAAGAATTATTTTCCTTGGATGTCACTTCTTTGGTTGTCTACTTTCACTTTAAAGGTTACAATGATAGCATTTATTGATAGATGCAAGAATTGAGGTGATCAATCCCATCCTCACGTCTACCAACAACACATCACTGTCGGGTTCTATCAGTAATGTCATCATTTAACAAATGCAAGGATTAGGGTGATCAATTCTAACCTTACATTACATCAAATAACAACATCACAACATAATATTGGTTACTTGATACTAGAATTCTCAAACTGAAGAATTCCTTATAAGGTCTTTCATACGTTCTCTATAAGAACAGGATTGTATTTGGAAAGGCAAATCCAAAGTGTTTTAAACACTTCTATCCTAAAACATTACTAGTTCAATATTTAGCTAACAGAAGAGCAATCTAACTTCACAACTTCGAATTTAAAAGCACTTCGTATGGACTTGACAAACGTTAGTTACCTGCAACCATATCAACTGCTTAGCCAGAGTGAACAGACCAATAAGACTCAAATACTAAGTAAATACATAGTACTATAATTATCTTATTATAATCCTAAACTATTACTATGAGCATCAATTACTCGCTAGGTGAGTAATCATTTGGAGTTTGTACAATTCCATGGCCGAGGAGAAACTGCTCTGATACCATAAATGTAACACCTTTGATTTATACCCTTAATTCCCCTTACACTAAAATACGGACTTAAAAATTCATTTTTATTTCATTAAAATCAACCGTCAAACGGACGGAGTTTGGTTTGTTTTTCGGACTAATCCAAAATTTAACCTGTGATAAACAATTTTCAAATAAACAACTAATAGCCAGCAGGGCTTCAGATTATATTTCTAAATCATATCAAGGCCCTATGGGCTCCAAATATATCAGAGTAATAGCGGAAAATACTAAGTTTGAGTGTCATAACCAAAACATATAACTTTGTCAAAATAAAACATCCTAAGCCTCACTTAAAATATGAATAACAAATTTTACATCAAAATAGTGTAGGAGGCTTAAGTTCATAATATTCTTCCACATCCCATAATAACCCTACTCTCCCTGTAAGGGAAAGTACTCCTGCTCGGCCGGGGGCTGTGCCAACTCAATCTCCATACCTGAAAATGTAAGGAAGTGAGCATTGCACATGAAATAGAAGGCAGTTTCTAACTAGACATAACGACCCACTAGGTCAAGCACAATTAGCAAATAAGCATATATTCACATATTGCACACCATACTCATTCCATTATTTCCATACTCATTATTTATTTCACATTTCCATTTTCATTATTCCATTTCAACATCCATTTCCATTATTCATTTCAACATCCATTTCCATTATTCATTTCAACATCCATTTCCATTATTCATTTCAACATCCATTTCCATTATTAATTTGTTCATTTCACACACTCATTTCATTTCAATACATCACCTCAAATCAGAGGCCAATGAACAATTTTCATTCAACACATTTATCACCTCAAAACAGAGGCCCTTATACTTTTCCATATTTAAATTATGTATCCCTCAGGTCAGAGGTCAACACTCAGTTCTTTATTTCATCCGGTGTCCCTCAGGTCAGAGGTCAACACCCAATAACATTCATTTCATCTTGTGTCCCTCAGGTCAGAGGTCAACACTTTCTTTCATTCTGTGTCCCTCAGGTCAGAGGTCAACACTCTATTACTTTCATTCATTTTGTGCCCCTCATATCAGAGGTCAGCCAAATCATCACTTTCCATTAATCGTCACCTCAAAACAGAGGTCAACGCACTTATTACATTTTCATTTCACATTACCTCACATCAGAGGCCAAATCATACTTTCACCATCTTACACAAACAACTTAACACATACAATCACTAATACACTTACGCACATTTCCCATTCATTCTTTATCCATACTCATTCCCTATATCATTTATCAAATCTTTCCTTTAATCGTCACCTCAAATTAGAGGCCAACGCATAAACCACATTCTCAATGTTCGGCGCCTCAATTCAGAGGCCAAGAATTATTCACTTTCTTGTTCAATTAATTGTAACACCTTTAAATACAACAACACACATTCCACAACTAATGATTCATGTAATTACCTTATTCATTTCCTTTCTCAGTTATCACAATCATACCAAATAGTGTTCTCTTTTATAGCCTAACCTTTAGATTCGCCCTTCATTTTAATTTTGCATATATCATCTTTTACTTTTTATTTCCACATAATTGTTTTACTTCCGTTTCCTATATTCACAAGTTCAATTCATAAACCATGATCTTTATCACAATTGATAATACTTAACATTTTTACTTATTGGACAATTAGCTACAAATATGCACATTTATCACATTTAATCGTTTCCATTTCCTTTCTTCCTATATCAATTTATTCCACAACACATACATATATTTGCTACAGTAATTAATTATCATTTAATTCACAACTTTACAAATAAGTCAATAATCATAAAAATCATTTATGTCAACTTCACTTTCACATTACCCAATTTCTCATGTACTTCAATATAATCATTAACCAAATTTCATTTATCAAATAATTCATTCTTATATTATTGGGTTTCCTTTTCCTAGCCTTAACATCCAATCATCATGCACATTTAATTAATTAGAATTTCATATTCAATAACCTAGGGATTTATAATCTAATGTTCTCCCCTAACACATAACCCTAACAAGCATTATATACTAACTAGAACCTACTCCCTAGAACAAGGCAAAGCTCACTATATCCACCCCCTTACCTCAAACACTTAAGGATAAGGAGAGTCCAAGTGTCCTATACTTGAGTTTGCCCACCAAGAGCTCAAAATCCACAAGAGAGTGATAGAACCTATTATAAAGCCACAAAAATGAGGGTTATTGCTCATTCCATGATTCTCAAACTAAACCCCATGGAAAACTTGAAGGTTCTATGCTTAGAAATGAAAACCTCCTTGAGAGGGAGGAGAGAGAAAACTCGAATTAGAGAGAGAGGGAAGGAATCAAAGGCTTGAATACTTACTTGGAGCAAGGAGGAAGAGATTTGTTGATGAAATGAAGAAATCTCACTTGTTCTTGGTGGATTTGATGATGAAGAATGGAACCCTAGGGGAGAGAGGAAGAGAGAAACGAATTTGGGAAAGAAAGAGTGTGTTTTGCTTTTATTTTTTTCAGCAGCAGCACGATTTAATCGATTAAATTGCAGCTTAATCGATTAAGAGGCGATTAAGCTGCACAATTTTGTTGTATCCAAACTTTGAAAGGCCATAACTTCTTCGTTACCCGTTGGATCTTCCTCAAATTTTAAAGCAAGCTTCCCCACATACTAATCTTCACATCCAACGGTGGAATTTGTGTTTAGAGTTGTAAATCTTTTATTTTGAATTTCCTAA
The DNA here is from genome assembly GCA_037953625.1 of Crotalaria pallida. NCBI lineage: Eukaryota > Viridiplantae > Streptophyta > Magnoliopsida > Fabales > Fabaceae > Crotalaria > Crotalaria pallida. Next base: position 37,267,500 of record CM075653.1, read on the forward strand.
GGTTCTATGTTTTTAACCATAGTTCTACATGTATTTTTGGCTAGATTCTAACTTATATCTCCATTTCTTCTACCCTAAGACCATCCCAACATAGATTATACTTGGAATTAAATTTGGGATGTTACAGTTTTTACGCGTGATTACTCATCAAACGCACTAACCCAATTTTATGAGTTCATCGTGTAACCGGTTACAAAGCCCCTCTAACCGGTTACATACTGGTAAAATTCAAAAATTAATAATTTAATTACTCTTTCTTCAGAAACCTTTTTAATATTGCAATTAGGTCCAAACCCAAGGACTAAATTGCAATATTCATATTTTTGTACAAAATAACCATATAAAAATATATCTCATCTTTTTATAATAAAAACACATAATGTACAAAAACTAAAACCTTCAAAATTCAATTATAAAATAATTGTTATAATTAATTTCTTGGTTATTTGGGAAACAAAAATTAGGGGTGTTACAGTTATCGTTGGAAAAAGATCTGAAAATAATAATTTTCCCTTCTCTTGAAAATTCCTTTTCACAAACACTTGATTAGTAATGAGGTTGACTAACAAAATCAGAGTTTGCGGAAACATAGTAAAATCATCATATTATACCCCCAGAATATATCAAATGTAACAAGTCCATTAATACCAAATAAGTATAATTATGAAACTGAATTCCTCTTATGATACCTTTTTCCAAAATATGTATCATATAAGTTCTATTAAATATAGAAATGTTATAGAGTTGGTCACTGGTCCTTTGTCCAAACATCCTTCTGGTCGGATCCTCGATATCTGCACAATGGGTTCCCAACCCACACCTTCTACACTCTGCATGCACCTAAGTGACATCTCCCTTTACAGATTCTTGTGCAAGCTAGATGCACGATCAACACCTAATAAGGGCATGGGGGTTAGCTATACATATTCGCATAATCAAATGAGAATAAAACTAACATCCACAAGTCAACATGTAGCAAATCGTGATGCATAATCATATGAGCACACCCGGTTAATCATAATAATTCTTTCAATGCAGGTGGCATGATGCATGATTTCCTTCCACAACTGAGGCCTCTAAAAGTTCATCTTGGACGTCCATCCAATACACCCTTGTGTTCCCGGAACACCGACATTCGTTCCCAGAACGTAATGTCGAACCATACTTGGATAATACGCATCACTCCCAGAGTGTGCACCACTTTCCCAGAACGTGTAGCAAACCATACTTGGAATAATAAGCACCACTCCCAGAGTGTGCACCACGTTCCCAGAACGCATACGTTCCCAGAACGCATAAAAACCAGGTCCCGGACACTGGCCACATATCTATAATGTGTCATCAAGTAGGTTGCATATCAATGTGTTCCCAGAACACTAACATAGGTTCCCAGAACGTATAAAACCAGGTCCCAGACACTGGCCACATATCTATAATGTGTCATCAAGTAGGTTATAATTTGGTACTCCCGGAGTACCCTCATCATATTCCCAGAATATGATAAACGTTCCTACCAACCAAACTTCCATTCTATATGGATGCACAATCATTAAGGTTGGTTTTTATCTTTAATTCTATTGTTATACCAATGTGTTCCCAGAACACTCACATACGTTCCCAGAACGTATCGCAAACCATACTTGGAATAAAATCAAGCACCACTCCCAGAGTGTGCATCACGTTCCCAGAACGTGTCCAAGAAACCATGTCCCAGACAATGGCCACATTCCCAGAATGTGTCATCAAGTAGGTTGCATCAGTTTAGTACTCCTAGAGTACAGGGTCAAGTACCCCGAACATCACAAACCATCCTTGCCAACTTATTTCATTACCTTTCTCTATGCATGCATTGCATACATAATTACTAAGGTTGGTCTTTCCATTAATTCCATTATTATGACTTAGAAAACAGCCCTTCTGAATGATATCTTGAGGTATGGCTTTACTCATAAAATTCACCTTTGAATTTAAATTTAACATATGCTCATAGACCTGGATTGAGAGAATGTAATCTTTGGTATCAAAAAATCCTTACTCAAAAACTTAACTTTTATTTTTAAGTTTCAGGTACTAACCGGTTACCTCATCACCTAACCGGTTAGAATTACAGACCTGAATACAAAACCATTGATTTTCAATAAATCTTTTCTTGAATTCTCTACTCAATCCACTAACAAGGTCTTAGCACAAAAGAATACCTCAAGTTCAACACATAATATCATTCAAAAGATCTAAGTCATAATCCCATTTCATTTGTGCATAATTTCCTCTTGAAATTATCATTTGATGTTAAGGTATTAACTCCCAATTTTCAATCTGAATTATTACAATAAAATCAACTTCATTTCAGATTGACTTCCAGTGAAATTAGGGTCTAGATTTGAGTAACATTGATAAGACCACAGAACTGATTTCAGAAACTTATTTTCTTTGACAATTTTACAGTGTCTAACCGGTTACAATTATCGAGTAACCAGTTAGATTGTGCAGTCAGCACACTGAAATATGAGGTTTTGCAAACCATTCTTTTCATTACTCAAATCTAACCAATTTCAACATTCAAAAGAGTTCATATACCTTAAGTAAACATGTTTAATCACAGAAACACATTCACCTTGCATGCATTCAATTTAGATACTCAAATTGCACATAATTGTACATATTTCACAACTTAATACATCAATTCACATAATATCCAATTAAGTCATGAAATCAACATCAACATAGCTTGCATGCATCAAGATAACATTGCTCAAAACAAAAATTGAGCTCAAATTGGCCTCCAAGCCATTTAACCATTTCAACTTATGCCCTTTGAGTCTCTTGGTGACTCATCCTATATTCTACCACAATTTATTCTTATTCTAGCAAATAGTAAGCTTCCCCCTTACCTTAGGTTCGTGCTTGAACAAGATTTGAGCAGAGATTTGAGGTAGAACACCAAACACCCAAAGCTCCTCCTCAAACCAGAACCGTTTTGACAGGGTAGATTGATCAAGGAATTTGGAACATGAAATGGACATGGAAATTTGGGAAAATGGTCATTATCAAAACCATGCAACATGAACTTTGAAAGGAACTCAAGTCTAGAACAAGAGAAGGCTTGAGCTTACAAAATCGAGCTTCAAAGTCAACTCCAGAAACCAGAAGCTGAGGTTTGGCAGCACCAACACCCTTACTTTGCAAGCTTCGTTCTCTTGATTCAGGGACTCTCAACTCACAAACTTTATATCAATACAAAGCCCTTGATGTGAGCTTTGTAACCGTGTATCACTCATGTTCTAACTCTCAGAAACGAAAGAGAATTGCAAGAAACGATTCTGAAACCCTAGAACAGAGCTTCCCCCTAATTTCAGAGCAGCAACAACCCAATTCTTCAGAATTGAGGGTTTTTATAGAAGAATCAAGCTTGCATGCACCTTGATGCGTGTTTTCCACTGGATTAGGGCTGTATTCGTGGCGAATTATGGATTAATTGGGTGATTACTCATCAAAATCCACTAACCCAGTTTCTGAGTTCATCGTGTAACCGGTTACAGAGCCCTTCTAACCGGTTACATACTAATAAAATTCAAAACTTAATAATTTAATTACTTTTACTTCAAAAACCTTTCTAATATTGCAATTCGGTCCCAACCCAAGGACTAAATTACAATATTCACATTTTTGTACAAAATAACCATATAAAAATATATCTCATATTTTTATATATAAAAGCACATAATGTACAAAAACTAAAACCTTCAAAACTAATCTAAATAAATTATAACATAATTTTTATAATTAATTTCTTGATTATTTGGGGGACAAAAATTAGGGGTGTTACACTTTTGTGCAAGCTAGATATACGATCAACACCTAATAAGGGCATGGGGAGTAAGTATACACTTATACATAATCAATAAAGATTAAAATACAAACACAAGTATGTCATGGATAGACAATAATGCAAGTACATGAGCATACCCTTTTTCAACATTATATCTCTTATAATGCAAGTGGCATGATGCATGATTTCTATCCACAACTGAGGCCTCTAAAAGTCCATCTTGGACGTCCATCCAATACACCAGTGTGTTCCCGGAACACTACCATACGTTCCCAGAACGATGGCAAACCATACTTGGATATACTAGCATCACTCCCAGAGTGTGCATCAAGTTCCCAGAACGAATAGCAAACCATACTTGGAAAAATAAACATCACTCCCAGAGTGTGTATCACGTTCCCAAAACGTATAAAAACCATGTCCCAGACACTGACCACATTCCCAGAATGTGTCATCAAGTAGGTTGCACACCAATGTGTTCCCAGAACACATCAAAGAAACCAGGTCCCAGACACTGGCCACATTCCCAGAATGTGTCATCAAGTAGGTTACAAATTTGGTACTCCCGGAGTACCCTCCTCATATTCCCAGAATATGATAAACGTTCCTACCAACCAATCTTCCATTCTCTATGCATGAATGCACAAATATTAAGGTTGGTTTTATCTTTACTTTAATTATTGTGATTTAGAAATATCTCAATTTCTCTTTTGAATGATTAATTTGAGGTATAATCTTTGGCACCAAAATTCATCCATGAATTTACTTAAAAACATGCCATTAAACTTGGATTGGGAAACCTCAACCAATGGTATCAAATTTTTCATTTAAAAGACTCAACTTTTATTTTTCAGTTTCAGGTACTAACCGGTTACAATCTCAGGCTAACCGGTTAGAATTACAGACCTAAACTGGTTAACCATTGCAATTCAGAAAACCCTTTTTCTTGAATTCTCTACCCAATCCATAACAAGTTTTCAGCATTGTTTTATACCTCAAATTCCACTGAATTCATCATTCAAAGTCTAAATCACAATCCAATTCCACATGAGCACAATTTCCTCTTGAAATTATCTCATAACATTAAGGTATTAACTCCTCAAACTCAATCTGAACCAAACAGTATTTATCAACATATTTTCAGATTGAGTTCAAGTGAAATTAGAGTATAGATTAGAGTAAAAATGGTAAGAGCACAGGGCCAGTTTCAGAAATTCATTTTCTTTGCAAAATTACAGTATCTAACCGGTTACAAATATCGAATAACCGGTTAGATTATGCAGTCTGTACACTGAAAAATGAGGTTTTGCATACCATTCTTTTCAATACTCAAATCTAACCTATTTCAACACTCAATAGAGTTCACATACCTTAATTTAAACATGTTTCACCACAGAAACATATTTATCTTGCATGCATTAAGTTTAAAGTATCAAATTGCATAAAAACCCACATAAATATAATTTAATACCACAAAACTAATAATAAACATTTAGATTATGATTCAAGCATCAAAATCACTTGCATGCATCAAAACAACATTGCTCAAAACAGAATTGAGCTAAAAATTGGCCTCCAATGTAACACCCTTATAATTACTACCCTTAACTCCCAAGTATTAAAAATGTGTACTTAAAAAAATTCCTTTTTAATATAATAAAATCACCCGTCAAACGGACGAAGTTTAGTTTGTTTTTCGGACTAATCCAAAAATTCAACCTGTGGTAAACAATTTTAATTAAACAACCAATAGCCAGCAGGGCTTCAGATAATATTTCTAAAACATATCCAGGCCCAATGGGCTCCAAAAATATCAGAGTGCATAATTAATCAGAGTAATAGCGGGAATACTAAGTTGGAGTATTGAAACCAAAAGTTATAACTTTAGAAAAGCAAAACCATCCTAAGCCTCATTCGAGATATGCATATTAAATTTACATCAAAATAACATAAGAGGCTTAGGCCCATATTATATTCTAAATCCCATAATAACCCAACTTTCCCTGTAAGGGAAAGTACTCCTGCTCGGCCGGGGGCTGTGCAATCTCAATCTCTGTACCTGTAAAGTATAGTAAGGGAGTGAGCATTGCACATGAAATAGAATAGCAGTTTCTAGATAGACATAACAACTAACCAGGCCAAACACAATTAGCAATTTATCCACATAAGTACAAGTTCATCACAAACATACCATATTTTCCAATTCCATCATTTTATAAGTGTCGATTCCCTTTTTAGTTAATTCCTTTTCACCCTTTGGTTCCCTTTTATTTATTTTTCCCATTTCCAAAGAAATCCCTTTTAATCCCTTACCTTTTCCTTATTTTTACGGTGTATATATGTCTCCACCAAATCGAAGGCCTACATACATACACCAATCACGATGTATGTCTCCACCAAATCGAAGGCCTACGTACATCGCGTTTCCATTACCATTATCTTATTCAATTTTATTCCCTTGTTTCCTTATTCATTTCCTTTTATTTTCGGTGTATGTATGTCTCCACCAAATCGAAGGCCTACATACATACACCAATCACGATGTATGTCTCCACCAAATCGAAGGCCTACATACATCGCGTTTCCATTACCATTACCTTATTCAATTTTATTCCCCTGTTTCCTTATTCATTTCCTTTTATTTTCGGTGTATGTATGTCTCCACCAAATCGAAGGCCTACATACATACACCAATCACGATGTATGTCTCCACCAAATCGAAGGCCTACATACATCGCTTTTCCATTACCGTTTTACCTCTTTATTATTTGGCCACAGGGTCAATACAACCACCTGCGCCGTGCCACAGGGTCAACACAACCACCTGTGACATGTACCATTTTATTTAGGCCACAGGGTCAATACAACCACCTATGACATTTACCATTTATCAGGCCACAGGGTCAATACAACCACCTGCGCCGTGCCACAGGGTCAATACAACCACCTGTGACATTTACCATTTTTATTTCCTTTTCCTTTTTATTTACGGTGTATGTATGTCTCCACCAAATCGAAGGCCTACATACATACACCATCGACGATGTATGTCTCCACCAAATCGAAGGCCTACATACATCGCCCCAGTTTCGTTGTATTGTCTCCCCCAAATCGAAGGCCTACAATACAACCCCAATTTTACGATGTATCGTCTCCCCCAAATCGAAGGCCTACGATACATCACCATATTTATCCAATATTAATTGTCCATATTATTTGTCATTATTTTGTCCACCAATTCCATTTAATGTTTACCAAATCATTCCAAGCACAAGCACCATCATATTATAAACAAATAGCCACATTTCACATTTCACATAACAATTAGAGTGCAAATAATAACAAACTTCACCTTTTCATATAATCATGCAACAACCACGTTTTCTTTTCACTTGTCCGAATTATTGATTCAGAGTCCTAAATTAGGGGTTCATGCCATTTATTTTCCTCAATTAAAACCTAACCTCATTCTTTACTTCTTAGAATTCCATAATTAATAATTAAGCCTATTTTCAACATTTTCCTTAGTTTCTAAATTAGGATTTCTAATTTCCTACCCTAACATATAAACTCCTAGCCAACCATTATATCTAAACACAAACCCTTTCCTAGAACAAGCCAATGCTCACTATATCCACCCCCTTACCTTAACCAAGGAGAGGGAGAGCGGAAAAACCCAAGCCTTAGCTCCGAACGCTCCCAAAACAAAGAGCTCCAAACGAACGTAGGTAAAGAGAGTGATGAAAATCCTCCCTAAGTCAAAGAAATGGAATGAGGATGAAATTATTGCCCCATTTCAAGAGGAAATTCGAATTTCCCCAAAGAAGGGAAAGAGAGAGAGAGAGAGAGAGAAAATCCAAATTAGAGAGAGAGAGGAACTTCAAGAACATGAGTACTTACTTGGAGAGACAAAAAGGGACTTGATGATGGGTTTTGGAGTGATTCCCTTGAAGCTTGATGGATTTGGGATGAGAGGTTTTGTGCCCTAGAGAGAGGAAATTCGTGCATTTTGGCAAGAACAACGTGTGGATTCGCTTTTATTTTTTTCACAGCAACAGCCTTTAATCGATTATTAATCGATTAAATTGCAGCTTAATCGATTAAGAGGCGATTAAGAGGCGATTAAGCTGCACAATTATTCAGTATCCATACTTTGAAAGGCCATAACTTCTTCGTTAACCGTTGGATCTTCCTCAAATTTTAAAGCAAGCTTCCTCACCTATCCTACTTCACATCCAACGGTGGAATTTGTGTTTAGAGTTGTAAATCTTTTATTTTGAATTTCCTAATATAGGGTGTTTATAACACCAAAAACATCGCTTCTAACGCTCTTTTGTTCATCTTTCAACCTCCCTTTTGATGTCAATGCTTCTTGATTCCTTTATGGCATTCAAAGAACTCCTAATCCATCATTTTACATCCTTTTTAGAATAATCCTTACTTCCAAATCTTATCGTTATTCTAAATATTATTTGAATTAAAATTCGGGATGTTACATCCAAGCCTTTCAACCTTAAACACGTAATGCCCTTTTGAGTCCTTGTTGACTCAAGTCCTAAATGACTTGATTTTAGTCTCAATCTAGTATAAGGTAAACTTCTCCCATACCTCTAAATCGTGCTTGATCCAAAATATTGCAGAGAGAAAGGCTCCAACACAGATTTCCACCAAATCCACTACATGCAGATAGAGTTGGACAGGGTACCAAAACCAGGGAAATTGACATGCAAAACCAATTTAAGAATTGGGGAAAATGGTCAAATTGAATTCTCTGCAACATGCACTAGAGGTATGATCAGATTTGAAATCAAAAGGGTTTGTGTGCTTACCAAAATCGAGCTTCAAAGTCAGCTCCAGAAACCAGAAGCTGAGGTTTGACAGCACCAACACCTCAACTTGGCAAGCTTCGTTCTCACACTCCAGGAACTCTCAGCTCACAAACTTTATATCAATACAAAGCCCTTGATATGAGCTTTGTAACAGTGTATCACTCGCTCTCCAACACTCAGAAACGAAGAAGAATTTCAGAGATGAACTCACGAACCCTAAACAGAGCTTCAACCCTAACTTCAGAGAATCAACCCCAAATCCTTCAACAATCCCTCCTTTTATAGAGAAATCAAGCTTACATGCATCACGACGCGTCTTTCCCACTAATCCTGGGCTGATTTTGTAACACCTAGGATTTATACCCTTAATTCCCCCTTATAATAAAATACGGACTTAAAAATTCATTTTTATTTCATTAAAATCAACCGTCAAACGGACGGAGTTTTGTCTGTTTTTCGGACTTTCCAAAATTTAACCTGTATAAACAATTTTCAAATAAACAACTAATAGCCAGCAGAGCTTCAGATTATATTTCTAAATCATATCAACGCCCCATGGGCTCCAAATATATCAGAGTAATAGCGGAAAATACTAAGTTTGAGTGTCATAACCAAAACATATAACTTGTCAAAATAAAACATCCTAAGCCTCACTTAAAATATGAATAACAAATTTTACATCAAAATATTGTAGGAGGCTTAAGTTCATAATATTCTTCCATATCCCAAAATAACCCTACTCTCCCTGTAAGGGAAAGTACTCCTGCTCGGCCGGGGGCTGTGCCAGCTCAATCTCCGTACCTGAAACTGTAAGGGAGTGAGCATTGCACATGAAATAGAAAGCAGTTTCTAACTAGACATAACAACCCACTAGGTCAAACACATTTAGCAAATAAGCAAATATTCACATATTTCACAACATACTCATTACATTATTTCCATATTCAATATTTACTCCACGTTTCCATTTTCATTATTCATTTCAACGTCCAATTTCACTATTCTTTTCAACATTCATTTCCCTTATTAATTTACTCATTTCACATACTTATTTCATTTCAATATCCATTTTCATTCTTCATTTCAACACCCCTTTCCTTTTTCTTTCCATTTCATTCTTTAAGATACATTTCACACCATTGTACTTCACCTCCACACTGGAAGGTACCTCATACATTTCCTTATTTAAATTAGGTGTCCCTCAGGTCAAAGGTCAACACATTTTAACATTTTATTCATTCCGTGCCCCTCAGGTCAGAGGTCAACACATTTTAACATCTTATTCTTAAAAATACATTTCGCGCCATTGTACTTCACCTCCACACCGGAAGGTACCTCATACAATGTGGCCTAGGGATACTTCACCTCCACACCGGAAGGTACCTCATATCGTTGTACTTCACCTCCACACCGGAAGGTACCTCATACCTTCGTACTTCACCTCCACACCGGAAGGTACCTCATACATTTGGCCTATGGGTACTTCACCTCCACACCGGAAGGTACCTCATACCATCGTACTTCACCTCCACACCGGAAGGTACCTCATACAATTTGGCCGGTGGGTACTTCACCTCCACGCCGGAAGGTACCTCATACAACCACCCAGATTATACTTAAACATTAATCTCATGATAAACAATTCATTCATAAACGCATTTAACCACAATCAACACATAATCTTTCATGTAATTTCCGTATTCATTTCCTTTCTTAGTTACCACATTCATACCAAATAGGGTGCTCTTTCATAGCCCAACATTTAGATTTTACATATATCATCTTTTACTTTGTTTTGCACGTAATCCTTCTACTTCCATTTCCTATTTTCACATGTTCAATTCATAAACCATAACCCTTATTCACAATTGATAATACTTAACATTTATTCTCATTTAGAATTTTGAAACAACTACGCACATTCATCTCATATAGTCATTTTCATTCCATCTTCTTCCTATATCAATTTATTCCACAACACATACTTATATTAGCTATAGCAATTAATTATCATTTGATTCACAACTTTACCAATAAAAGCAACAATCATAGAAATCCTTTATGTCCACTTCATTAACACATTACCAAATTCCTCATGTATTTCAATATAATCATTAACCAAATTTCATTTATCAAATGATTGATTCTTATGGTATTGGTTTTCCTTTTCCTAGTCTTAACATCAAATCATCATGCATATTTAATTAATTAGAATTTTATGTTTCATAACCTAGGGTTTTATAATCTAATTTTCTCCCCTAACACATAATCCTAACAAGCAATTATATACTAACTAGACCCAACTCCCTAGAACAAGGCAAAGCTCACTATATCCACCCCCTTACCTTAACCAAAGAGAGGGAAAGTGGAAGAACCTAAGCCTTCGCTCCACACGCTCCCAAAACAAAGAGCTCCAACGCACGAAGGTAACGAGAGTGATGATAATCTTCCCTAAATCAAAGGAATGGAATGAGGATGAAATTATTGCCCCTTTTCAAGAGGAAATTCGAATTTCCCCAAAGAAGGGAAAAAGAGAGAGCAAATCCAAATTAGAGAGAGAGGAACTTCAAGAATCATGAATACTTACTTGGAGAGACCAGGAGGGACTTGATAATGGACCTTGGAGTGATACCCTTAAGGTTTGGTGGATTTGGGATGAGAGGTTTTGTGCCCTAGAGAGAGAAATTTCGAGTTCTTTGGCCAAAATCACGCGTGAAATGCTTTTATTTTTTTCCACTGTAGGGTCGTTTAATCGATTAAGGGCTTCAAACATTCTGGACTTAATCGATTAAGCTGCAGCTTAATCGATTAAGTTGCAGGATTTTCAGCACCCCGACTTTGAATGGTCATAACATCTTCGTTACCCGTTGGATCTTCCTCAAATTTTAAAGCAAGCTTCCCTACATACCAATCTTCACATCCAACGGTGGAATTTGTGTTTAGAGTTGTAAATATTTTATTTTGAATTTCCTAATATCCTATGTTGTTAACCCTAAATCAAGCCTTCAATCCACTATTTTTAACTCAATATCATCATTTCCTTCACTCTAAGCTTGGCCATCATCAATTATACTAGGAATTAAATTTGGGATGTTACAATTCTCCCCCACTTATTGGAATTTCGTCCCCGAAATTCCGTTAGGTTCTGTAAATGGAGAATCACCCCGGTGATAGGACTCGCGATTCCTATCTTTAATCCCCTTTGGTTTCTTCCGTCAGTCCTTCGATTTTCCCTTACCTAGACAGAATTTAAATTAGGGTAGGAAGTGCTCCCCCACTTGGCATCAACATACCCAATTACCGCTTTGCTAAAGGGTGTGGGATCGGGTTAATCCGCCTCCGATCGTCCTTCGGATAGATGCAAGATAGGAGTTGCATTAGCTAGATACGGGAAAACTCAAAAGATTTAACATTTTCAGAATAGTTTTAGAATCTTTCCCAGAATAAATACCCTGGGATCGAGGCATGCGAAGATGTTCGTAGGATAGAACGCCTTAGAGTTTATCTTCTCACCAGGATTGACTAGCACCGGTAAGGTCTAGGATCTTTCAAAAACACAAGCATTCATGAACAAGAAGCACCCCAATGCTTAGTTGATTAGAGCAGACACAATTCCTACTAAATGCCCCACAATCAACTTCTTCCATGAATCGACTAAAAAGATTAGGAAGGAGGAAGTCCACGTTAGTTCCAAGATTTACCCAACTACCAAATGTGAAGGGTACGACAACTTGCCGTTGGCTGAGTCAATTATTAAGATGTTTGGTCTCAACGTAGGGATTTTACAAATTCGGCAAAACCGGCTATTCTTATGAGTGGTTATCTAAGAACCGGGAAAAGATTCGAAGCAACTGTCAAATTGCTTCAAGATTGATTTAGTTGATATGATGGTTAAGAATAACTTCTGGAGAGCGGTCTTAACTCATCCCGGGGATTAGCACTTAGCTATACTACTTTGGAACAAGTAGCATATACCAAGACTTCTTTTCTTTAGAACTATTTTCTATCTACTCTCTAACTCTATATGAAGCTTTTGAACGAATGTTTCGGGGTAAGGTTGGCTTCACGTACAAGAATTATTTTCCTTGGATGTCACTTCTTTGGTTGTCTACTTTCACTTTAAAGGTTACAATGATAGCATTTATTGATAGACGCAAGAATTGAGGTGATCAATCCCATCCTCACGTCTACCAACAACACATCACTGTCGGGTTGTATCAGTAATGTCATCATTTAACAAATGCAAGGATTAGAGTGATCAATTCTAACCTTACATTACATCAAATATCAACATCACAACATAATATTGGTTACTTGATACTAGAATTCTCAAACTGAAGAATTCCTTATAAGGTCTTTCATACGTTCTCTTTAAGAACAGGATTGTATTTGGAAAGGCAGATTTCCAACATGTTTTTAAGCAGTTCTAACCTAAGACATTACTAATCCCCTATTTAGCTAACTAAGGAGAAAACTATCTCCACCACAATCGAACTTAGAAACATTACGCATGGACTTGGCAAACATTAGTTACCTGCGACCATATCCGATGGGTCCACCTCGTCACCCTCGACGGTGAATAACTTCCCCTTCTGCAATGATGGACCACCACGGGCCTTCTGTGCCTTAGCAGCATTAATTTCCTTCTTCATTGTGTTCTTAGGACAACTTGAAGCAAAATGTCCGGGTTGTCCACAGTGAAAGCATAACCCCTCCTTTCGACCCAATGTCCAGCACACTCCCCTATGCATCCGGCCGCAGTGCTGACAAGTCGGTATTGGACCATAAGCATTCACTGTTGGTCCGGATTCCCTAGGAAACGTGACCCCGGAATGAGAGTATGGACCACACTTCTGAATCGGTCCCTTGCCCTTAATAGGACCAGACAATCTCTGAGATGCCCTGCTTCGCTCCCCTGCTTGTTCCTGCTTGAGAGAATCTTCATAAGCACTGGTCATGTTCACAAGTTGAGAGAGATTAGAGATTCCCTAATAGACAAAGACAATTTTGATCTTGGAATTGAGACCAGCCTCAAACTTGATACACTTAGTGCGTTCATCTGCGTCCCGATAGCTGCCAGAATAACGATTGAGATCCTCAAACTGAGCTGCATATTCTCCAACACTGAGGCTCCCTTGCTTCAGCTCAAGAAAAGCCACTTCCTTCTCCCTCCTTACATTTTCCGGAAAGTACTTTCCCAGAAAATGGATCTTGAAAAGATCCCATGAAATAAGCTCATTAGCTGCTTCCAGAACTCTCCTCTGTTGGTCCCACCAATGTTCTGCCTCACCCATCAGAACATACTCCACTAGTCGCATATACTGATCACCCGGTGGCTGCAACGAGCGAAACACCTTTTCCATCTCTCGGAGCCATCTTTGAGCTCCATCGGGGTTGTAACCCCCTTCAAACTTCGGCGGATCGCTTTTTCTAAAGCAGCCCATCCAGTCAATCTCCACTGGTGGTGGTGGAGGAGGCTGGAGTGCTGCTGCAGCAGTTGCTGCAGCTATAGCAATGTTCTGGGCTTGATTCTGTTGCAGATTTGCAAGATTCTCAGCTTGTTGCTGCTGAGCTTGGGCTTGGTTCTGCTGCAATTGAACCAGAGTTTCAAGAATTGCAGCAATTCTGTCATTGTCAGCCCGTCTCCCTGCCATACTGTTGAGTCATGGAGGGACAACCAGTTAATGATAAAACAATTAAACAAAACTACTATTATCCTACAACTTAGACCATAACCTAAGTACATTGGTTACTCGCTCGGTGAGTAGCCATAGGAGTAGTGAGTTCATACTCCAAAGGCCGAGGGAAACTGCTCTGATACCATAAATGTAACACCTAGGATTTATACCCTTAATTCCCCCTTATAATAAAATACGGACTTAAAAATTCATTTTTATTTCATTAAAATCAACCGTCAAACAGACGGAGTTTTGTCTGTTTTTCGGACTTTCCAAAATTTAACCTGTATAAACAATTTTCAAATAAACAACTAATAGCCAGCAGAGCTTCAGATTATATTTCTAAATCATATCAAGGCCCCATGGGCTCCAAATATATCAGAGTAATTATAACACCCTAATATTTATATAGCTTAATTACTAATAATTTGTTGGTTTTAAAATAGGACTTGAAAATTTCGTTTTAAATCTTAACGAAAATCCGACAGAGTTTCCTCTGTTTATCGGACTTCCCAAAAATTTAGAGTTTTCACCTGTCAACCCAGAACAATCCAGAAAACATTTCAACATTTCTAAATATATTAATTAACTTTACAAGCCCTATTTACGACATATAATAAACCCGGGCTTATAGTGATTAGATTATTTCAAAAACCCAAAATAGATTAATTATAAAACAATGACTAGAATACACCCTTAACTAAATTACACTCCACGGTGTGGAGTGCACTCCTGCTCGGCCAGGGGCTGTGCTAGCTCAAGCTTAGTACCTGAAATGATAGTAAGGAGTGAGCATACACATAAAATGGGAAAGCAGTTTCTGAATATGACATAATAACTAACTAAGCCAATCACAAATATCAAATAAATCAAATAGCACACAATTTTAAACAACCAAAATCAGATTCCAGTTATAATCATTCCATATGCCTTAATTAATTCATATTCCCCTTACACACAATTAAACAATAATTCCAAATTCTATAGTTCCATTGCTCATTTCCATTATCCATTAGATATACCATTTCCCTTTCCTTAATTTCCATTTACCTTTGCAGCACTAGGAATTGATGCACCTGCTAGGCAATTCGGCACCTACTAGGGACTTTAAACCTGTCAGGACTGAGACACCCATTAGGCATCACCCGTTAGGACAATGCTGGTTAATTTAATTAACATTCATTTCCCATAAATTCCAATTCACATATTATTCATTTTCAGGTGGTTATGCAGTGGGATTGATCCTTTGGCGCACCGACGCCTAACGGGAATTTAGGACCTAATGGGCAATTGGCCTGACAGGAATTTGGCCCTAGCAGGCAATTCACCACCTAGCAGGGCACCTAGTGTGCCGGCTTGCCCAAGGATCAAGTCACACTGCATTCCCTTTTATTCCATATCAAAAATTCATTTTCCAAGTAGATATATATATAAACCAAAATTTTCCATCATTCCAGTCCAGTCCATTTTCACAAAAGTCAAACCAAGCCTCAATGATCAACACATATATAATCAAATAGCCACAACTTCACATTCTTTACAACAATTTAACATTTATTTATAAACAATTAGCACCAAACACATATATCATCACATTTAGCACCAACTAAGCATATACTTAATCACAAACATTTATTAGAGTTACATTCACTTTTATTACTTAACCAAGGCACTCTCATTAATTAAGATCATTATTATCAATTTTATTTAGTTTCTCCCCTAGGTTTTCTAATTTCCTAACTAACACATAACTCCTAGCAATCATTATATACATACCACAAACTATTCCCCAGAGTATGGTAATACTCACTAATACCCACTCCTTACCTTGCGTTTCCATAAACCTGTTTCCTTTCATATAGTGCTGCCCAAACGTAGCGCGGTTCAGTGCTTTCACTTGCGCTGATCCTAAAGCTCCTTCGTCGTCTAACCGATCATATAAAAATAAATAGTAATCGGTATAATGCGTTTTAAGAAAAAGGGACTTTAAGTGAAAACCGAAACAAGTTAATTTTTGAAAACATTTAATTAAAATTCATAAATCATAGTCAAATGAAATTAGAACCATTGTCCCTTCAATAAAATAGTGTAGCTTCTTGTTGAAAATACATTAACTTTCAAGACTAACATATTTATCAAAAAATACATCAAAATTCAGTAGTTTTAGCTTCAAGTCACAAAATCAAAGCTATATTGCTTGACACTATTAATTCCAAACTAAAAGGAAGTATTTCCGATTCGAAATAAGTATAACTCACGTTTCCAACATTAAGGTAATTACACTTCCTTTCAACTTGGAATTAACGTTCAAGGTTTCAATTCGAATTAACGTTATGCCGTTTATATCAGGTTCCTAATTAACTGGTGTATTGCTCAGCCTAGGGACAAGTCCACCAAGCTAAACTACAGCTCACTTACTTAGGAACCTAACACGTTTAACTAAAATACTCTTCAAAACAATTCATTTGACATAACGTTTAATCCGATATTATTCCAAATCAAAGTAACCACTTAAAATCATTATATATATATAAATATACATAACAGTATATAAAACTACAATATTAAACTACAATATCATTTGTTCTTCCAAAATAACATTCTAAAACCATTTAACACTTTGTAATTGTTACCGATAACACTAAAATTAGCATTAGTATGAAAAATTTAAAACAAAACATAGAGTAATTAAAAAGGTATTAGAGATATACCCTCAAATGTGGTTTTGAAGGTCGCTTCGGTTCGGTTCAGCCCCGATCCGGTTCAAAGCACCACAGAGGGACTGGTCACGGTAACGACGGTATCGGCGTCGGTTTACCAAACTCGTGACCCCTGCATCCATGGCCACCAGCAAAATAAGGATGCAGCTCTCCCCACGGTGGCGGCGGCGGCGTCCTCCATGGCAGCGGAGACGAGCACGAGCGGCGAAGGGAGATCCATGGCTCGCGAATCCTCCTTCTCCAGCAATAGCAGCGGCGGCGCAACTAGAGGAGGGAGAACACGCAAGGCAGCGGCGCTGGTTCGTGGTTGTCTCTAGCGTAAGGAGGAGACGGCGACGGCGAGTTTCTGGTCACGGCTGTAGCTGGATCGCGACCCCAAGGGCAGTGAGTCACGAATCGCGACTGGGTTGAAGGCATACACGCGCGAGAGAGAGAGAGATGGAGGCGATGATGGAGTACGTGTGTTGGCGGTGGCAACAAGAACAAGGGTGGCGGCCGAGAGGGCAATGAAGAGAGAGACGAGAGGGAGGAAGGTGGCGAGAGAGAAAGGGAAAGCAACGAAGAAGAAGGGTGTTGGCGACTGCTCACAAATTAGGGTCGGCTGATATCCAACGTACGCAAGGGAAATAGGGTTTCCCTTTTTCTTGCACAGCACACGTTGTTGTTGTTGTTTTGTTTTTTTTTTTTTAAACAAAGAAATACCAATAATCAATCTTATTCCTCAATATTAAAATAAAATCATAAGAAACTTATAAACATCAAACATTAAATATTTCAATATGGAGTATATCCAAAATAAGAATAAAAATAAGAAATAGAAAGTGTATTTTTCAAATAGGGTAACCACTTTAAGTTACTTTATTTTATAATCTAAAAATAAAATATACTTCCGTAATTATTATAGGATATTTTATGAAAATGTCCAACACTATAATTATTATTTAAAAGAATCAATTACGTAATTCAATAAAGACTCAAAATTTATAATACGAAAAATCAGGATGTTACAGTAATAGCGGAAAATACTAAGTTTGAGTGTCATAACCAAAACATATAACTTGTCAAAATAAAACATCCTAAGCCTCACTTAAAATATGAATAACAAATTTTACATCAAAATATTGTAGGAGGCTTAAGTTCATAATATTCTTCCATATCCCATAATAACCCTACTCTCCCTGTAAGGGAAAGTACTCCTGCTCGGCCGGGGGCTGTGCCAGCTCAATCTCCGTACCTGAAACTGTAAGGGAGTGAGCATTGCACATGAAATAGAAAGCAGTTTCTAACTAGACATAACAACCCACTAGGTCAAACACATTTAGCAAATAAGAAAATATTCACATATTTCACAACATACTCATTACATTATTTCCATATTCAATATTTACTCCACATTTCCATTTTCATTATTCATTTCAACGTTCAATTTCACTATTCTTTTCAACATTCATTTCCCTTATTAATTTACTCATTTCACATACTTATTTCATTTCAATATCCATTTTCATTCTTCATTTCAACACCCCTTTCCTTTTTCTTTCCATTTCATTCTTTAAGATACATTTCACACCATTGTACTTCACCTCCACACTGGAAGGTACCTCATACATTTCCTTATTTAAATTAGGTGTCCCTCAGGTCAAAGGTCAACACATTTTAACATTTTATTCATTTCGTGCCCCTCAGGTCAGAGGTCAACACATTTTAACATCTTATTCTTAAAAATACATTTCGCGCCATTGTACTTCACCTCCACACCGGAAGGTACCTCATACAATGTGGCCTAGGGATACTTCACCTCCACACCGGAAGGTACCTCATATCGATGTACTTCACCTCCACACCGGAAGGTACCTCATACAAGTTGGCCTGCAGGTACTTCACCTCCACACCGGAAGGTACCTCATACATTTGGCCTATGGGTACTTCACCTCCACACCGGAAGGTACCTCATACCATCGTACTTCACCTCCACACCGGAAGGTACCTCATACAATTTGGCCGGTGGGTACTTCACCTCCACGCCGGAAGGTACCTCATACAACCACCCAGATTATACTTAAACATTAATCTCATGATAAACAATTCATTCATAAACGCATTTAACCACAATCAACACATAATCTTTCATGTAATTTCCGTATTCATTTCCTTTCTTAGTTACCACATTCATACCAAATAGGGTGCTCTTTCATAGCCCAACATTTAGATTTTACATATATAATCTTTTACTTTGTTTTGCACGTAATCCTTCTACTTCCATTTCCTATTTTCACATGTTCAATTCATAAACCATAACCCTTATTCACAATTGATAATACTTAACATTTATTCTCATTTAGAATTTTGAAACAACTACGCACATTCATCTCATATAGTCATTTTCATTCCATCTTCTTCCTATATCAATTTATTCCACAACACATACTTATATTAGCTATAGCAATTAATTATCATTTGATTCACAACTTTACCAATAAAAGCAACAATCATAGAAATCCTTTATGTCCACTTCATTAACACATTACCAAATTCCTCATGTATTTCAATATAATCATTAACCAAATTTCATTTATCAAATGATTGATTCTTATGGTATTGGTTTTCCTTTTCCTAGTCTTAACATCAAATCATCATGCATATTTAATTAATTAGAATTTTATGTTTCATAACCTAGGGTTTTATAATCTAATTTTCTCCCCTAACACATAATCCTAACAAGCAATTATATACTAACTAGACCCAACTCCCTAGAACAAGGCAAAGCTCACTATATCCACCCCCTTACCTTAACCAAAGAGAGGGAAAGTGGAAGAACCTAAGCCTTCGCTCCACACGCTCCCAAAACAAAGAGCTCCAACGCACGAAGGTAACGAGAGTGATGATAATCTTCCCTAAATCAAAGGAATGGAATGAGGATGAAATTATTGCCCCTTTTCAAGAGGAAATTCGAATTTCCCCAAAGAAGGGAAAAAGAGAGAGCAAATCCAAATTAGAGAGAGAGGAACTTCAAGAATCATGAATACTTACTTGGAGAGACAAGGAGGGACTTGATAATGGACCTTGGAGTGATACCCTTAAGGTTTGGTGGATTTGGGATGAGAGGTTTTGTGCCCTAGAGAGAGAAATTTCGAGTTCTTTGGCCAAAATCACGCGTGAAATGCTTTTATTTTTTTCCACTGCAGGGTCGTTTAATCGATTAAGGGCTTCAAACATTCTGGACTTAATCGATTAAGCTGCAGCTTAATCGATTAAGTTGCAGGATTTTCAGCACCCCGACTTTGAATGGTCATAACTTCTTCGTTACCCGTTGGATCTTCCTCAAATTTTAAAGCAAGCTTCCCTGCATACCAATCTTCACATCCAACGGTGGAATTTGTGTTTAGATTTGTAAATCTTTTATTTTGAATTTCCTAATATCCTATGTTGTTAACCCTAAATCAAGCCTTCAATCCACTATTTTTAACTCAATATCATCATTTCCTTCACTCTAAGCTTGGCCATCATCAATTATACTAGGAATTAAATTTGGGATGTTACAGATTTCGTGGCGAATTCTGGGTTAAAACGCGTGATTACTCATCAAACGCACTAACCCAGTTTTCTGAGTTCATCGTGTAACCGGTTACAGAGCCCTTCTAACCGGTTACATACTGATAAAATTCAAAAATTAATAATTTAATTACTCTTTCTTCAAAAACCTTTTTAATATTGCAATTAGGTCCCAACCCAAGGACTAAATTACAATATTCACATTTTTGTACAAAATAACCTTATAAAAATATATCTCATATTTTTATATATAGAAACACATAATGTACAAAAACTAAAACCTTCAAAACTAATATAAATCAATTATAAAATAATTGTTATAATGAATTTCTTAGTTATTTGGGAGACGAAAATTAGAGGTGTTACATTTAGATGACACATATGTATTTTTAGGACTCCCTAAAAATATATATGTTGCTGTCCAAAATCATTAAGACACTTACAAAAATATTTAAATGATGATTCTTTGATATATAATGTTGTCCAAGCTTGTTATTAGTGACTTTAGATTGATTGTTTTACACTTTTAACTCATGAAAAATGTTAATAACCCTTCACCATGGACTTGGGTATGATTTAAGAGGTCTAAATAAATTTTTAGAAATGTTAAAAACCATCTTGAACCCTTAGAACAAAAGTGGGACAACAAAGGTGTTGTTTCTTGGTTGGATCTTATTGTTTTAAGAGTTCAAGTAATCTTTAAATTGATTACAAGGATGAAGTTATGGAATGAAAGTTTATTTGGAAAATATAATGATATAAAAGGGCAACCTAAAGTAAATTTTAATTAAGGAATAGTTCATGGAAAGTGTTGATAACATGTTACTTTTGATTAAGAGGAACTAAGAAAATGATATAAGTTGTTAAATTGTGAAAAATCAATTTTTAAGTAGCCTAATAATTCTGGAAAGCAAGCACAACCTAAATTTTAATTAATTTGATTATTCATTTAAACTATTTTATTTCAAAATTTTATACAAACCTCTCTTAGAGCATATGAAGTTTGTATTTGAAAGTTGTTGTTTTTACTATGGATTTTGAGTCAAAAACTTGATTGAAGTTCAGAAAAGATATGATTTATACTTTGGAATAATTGTTAGTGTTTGAAAAGTGAATTTCAAAATTAAATAATGATGCTGCCCAAGATTTTCAAATAAGTCTCTAAGACTTAGAACAAGTTAGTTTGATATTTAAGAAGTAAGATTTTCAGGAATTATTGATTTTATAAAAGTGTTCATGATGATTTTATTTGGATATTGGCAATGTGTTATAATGTTGTCTATGCTTGCTTTATGATGAATTAGTACTTAGAAAAATGAAATTGAGTTAAAAGCTTAGATTTCTTAATGGTACTTTGAAAACAAAGTTTGAAACTAATTTTTGTGTCTTTGAAATATTTTGTGCAAAAGTTTTACAATCCATCAAATACCTCGAAGACTATTTACATACATGAATAAAATTCATTTCACATAATTAACTAAATGCTGAATTTTCGGACAACAAACAATTTCTTTTGGAAAACACTTTTAAAAGCTATAAAACTCATTCAAATTTTCACACAATTTTTTATCAATAAAATTCCTAAATCTCAACCCTAAAAATTACTTTTTAAGTTCATATAAACATATAAATAAATTTTGGACAGCAACATGTCCCTTAAACAAAATTTTATTGTCCGCGTAAAACAGCCCGAGTGGTGGCTGCAGGGACACTTAGGATTTCCCCCTCCCCAGGTAATGGGTTCTAGTCCTAGACCTCCCATGTAACAAAAAAAAAACAAAGTTTTATTTGGCTTATTTAACTTTTTAGTCTCTGAACTTAGGTGCTCTTTTGGAATTGGTCCTTAAACTTTTTTTCGATTCTTTATGTCCCTGAACTTCGTTCAATTTTTGGAAATGGTCATTTCTTTACTTAAATGATGATATAACCAACGACATGCTACGTCTCTGTCACAATATCGACGAGTGATCTGTTATGTAGCATCATGTGGCACTACATGATTTTTTTATTAAAAAAATCATTTCATTTAAAAATTATTAAAAGATTCGATTTTATTTTAAAAAATAATTTTTAATGATTTTTAATAAATTTGAATTTTTTTTAAATTTAAAAAATTCACATGGCATCATCTGACACGTTATCTGTTGATATGGCTAAGGTGACGTGACATGTTCTCGATCATATCACCACTTAAGTGATGAAAGGACCATTTTCAAAATTTGAGAAAAGTTTAAGGATTAATTGCAAAAGAGCACCTAAGTTCAGAGACTAATAACTTAAATAAGCCTTTTTTTTAACATCACACCACTTCACCAAATTTTCATAAAATCATTATCACCCAAAATCTTTAAGTCCTTAACAAGAAAATCACTTTTTAAAGTTCAAGCAAGTGCAATAAAAATCTTAGACAGCAACATACATCAATCATAATTTTACATTTAAATCTTAAAAGAAAATTTCCTTTTTGTTCATTTTCCATAAACCAATTTTTTTCCTAAGAACATTTCCCTTGTATAGAATGGTTTGGAATAGTGTGAATGTCCAAAAACATTGTTTTATAGCTTGGCTTGCCACCCTTGGCAAGTTACAAATTCTGGATAGATTATTTTTTTTATGTTTATTCCTAACCATTGTTGCCTTTGTCTAACTTCTGCTGAATCTAGGAACCACTTATTTTTTTTAATGCAATTGGAGTCGCAGCCTCCTTGAATGCTGCTGTCTTTGGATTAGAATTGACAGGTGGCCCTACAGGTATCATAATTGGACAAGATGGATTCGATCAACTTTTCGAGACAGGACTAGATGCAAATTTGTTTTCGCCATGTTCAGAGCATTAATGTACCACATCTGGGCTAAGAGGAATGGTAAAACTTTTATGAATTGCATAAGGAGTATGCAATTTGTTTTTAGTACAATCAGAAGGGAGGTTGCTCATAGGATTAGTGTTTGTTTTCCAAATTATGTAAGTTGAAATAATTTTTCCTTGGTAGATAGCATCGGGCACTTTAGTTTCTTTTTTTGTATCAGACTTTGGTCCTTGGGTTTAGTTTGAACCCTTCATAGAAGGTGGCAAACTTTCCTAAGGATTAGACATAGTCTTTGATCTTGAACCCTTCCTAGAAGGTGGCAAGGTTAATGATTGTGACCTTTTTTATTGTTCTTAAATTTTGTTCGTTGGTAATGAATTTTTTCTTTTACCGAATTTTTTTTTCTAAGAGCATACATTCAATAAAACATCATTTCTACTAATCCTTTTGGATTACAACTTTTTGGACAACAAAGGTATCAAACCTTAAGCACTTTTTGTGCTTTCCATGGCTTATCCAAAATCAACTTTAATCCCATAAAAGAAAAGATTCAAAAGACTTAATATTTTTTTTTGAAACATTACACTTTTGACTTGAATAAAAATTCCTTTTATCACACAACATTAACACATCACATAATACAACACATAAATAAAATCAAGTCTTCCTTTTCACATGAGAATTTCGACCATCTTCTTCCATTGATCAAAAGCACTTTTGTTTCTTTAGATGTTAACATCTTTAGAGACTTTCGATGGAAGGTAATCATTTGGCCAATGAAAATCAAAGTTTTACAATAAAAAACCTTTTCTCTTTTATATATCCTTTTTAAAACTTATTTTCTACATTATAAGATTATATCAAGGTTTAATTATGTCTCATGTCCCTGAAGTTTGAGGTACTTTTGCCAAATGCTCTTATTCTTTTTTTTTCAACGTCTGACTCCCCGAAGTTACTTCTGCGTTTGTCATATAACCCTACTACCAATTTTGACCAATTTTGCTGACATGTAATATCAGAATCCTGATCAGACGCAAGAGGTTAAGCACCTGATGCCCCGTGGGAGAAGATCCTTTTTTTAAAAAAATTTAAATAACTAAAAAACTTAATATTTTTATATTTTAGTTAAATAAAAAAAAGAATTGAAGAGAGATGTCGTCTTCGCCCGTATGACATCACGTGGCACCAAATGACAAATCTCCTACGTCTAACTAGGATTCTGATATTACATGTCATCAAAATTGGCCAAAATTGGTAGTAGCGGTATATGAAAAACCTAGAAGTAACTTTGGGGAGTCAGACATTAAAAAAAAGTATAAGGGTATCTGCCAAAAGTACCCCCAACTTCAGGGACTTGTGACATAATTAAGCCTTATAACAATTCATACACATAAAATCATTATAATCATGCACTTTTAAAAATCTTTTGTTTTGTGAAAAGAAATAGAAGATAAAGGAACATAAAAGCCTAACCACATAATCATCAAATAATCATAAGAATATGAAGAAGACAAATAGAGTTTTCAAGAATTACCTCTTTTCCTAACAAGAAAAATTCTTAAGTCTTCTAAAAACTTGAAAAGCTCTCCTCTCTTTCCTATGTCTCACACGTCCTTCTCTTCCAAAAAATGGGGAAGTACTTTCTCTTCTATTATATGCAAAATGTGTAAAAAAAATGAGGATGTTTTGAAGGTAACTATTTATAGAAGTAGGAAATTGGATTTTCTACCCCCGGAAATAAGGGGGTCACAAATTTCCTAGGGTCATTGGGGTGGGACGTATATATTTTTTTTGGTCTTATGAATATTGTAACACCCAGCTTTTATTTACAAATATTATTCAAAAGGTTTAAAGATTAAAATGGGAAACTTAAAATTTCCTTTTCATAAATTAAGTTTACATATAAAATTGGGTATTGCAATTACAATAAGAGTAGCGCAACATAAAATTTTCCTTCTTTCCATAACTTCTGCTGCGACACTCTCTGATTCCCAAGCTCCTCTTCATTCACCTAAAATATTAACCACATAAGGGTGAGACCTTTTCACAACACAGTGAATTAGAAGATAATAAATAGTACATAATAGCAACTTAAGTATCATAATCAAATCAAGCCATGAATAACAAAATGCTTCACTTCTTCAATTCCCTTAAAAAAAACCATTTAACATGTGTCTCCTCACGGTCAGAGGACAACACACCCAACATAAAGCCTTGCATGTTTCCTCACGGTCAGAGGACAACATACACACACATCTCCTCATCTTTCAAAACATTTTCCTCTTTTCTTTACCATTAGGGATTAGCGCACCTGTTAGGTCATTTCACACCCACTAGGACTTTCACCAGGTAACTTTCCACCTATTAGGCCACGGTTGACACCCGTTAGGACTAAAAACAACATCTCAACTCTTTTACCATCACATTCTCATTTTCTCTTTTCAAAACTCTTATTATCGTGCAACATGATTGATCCATTAGGTACACCCGCCTAACGGGTCGTTTACGGGACCTAATAGGTAACTTTCACCTGGATTGGGTAACTTGTGCCTAATGGTTAACTTGTCACCTAACAGGGCACCTAATGGGTCGGTGTATCCAAGGATCAATCATAGCTGCAGATTAGTCTTTTTTTTATTCAATTTAGTTATTCACTAGCAAGAAGAAAGAATCCACATTCATGCACTCACACACTTCAAATTCCAAACATCACGCACTCACCAATAATCAACATCATTTTACCACTCTAACACTATTCACCAATGTAAAACTTAAACACACATATATATATATATATATATATATATTCCAACTAAGATTAAAACTCATCTTCACGCATACTCAATCAATATATTCATCATTAAATAACAACTATCAATTAAGCCATGTTATATCCTTATGAGCACTAGTCCTCTTACCACCTACTAGCTTGCATTATTGATTATCTCATAATTAATTACTTATCTTGAATACATCCTTATGTCCATTAGTTATTGCTCCACTTCATAGCCAACATTATTAATTTACCTCATTAGTTAACACTTAGCCATTTATTTACTCATTTTACACACATTGCAAACATAACAACGATCAACAAACAGCATATATTCACCGAGTCAATCGACATACTCAGGTATGTCTCAGCATGCTTAAATATAAGTCAACTCCCTAGGGTTCTTCACTTCCTACATTAACAACATACATATAAGGGGTTTTAGCAAATCTATCACATTTAAATTAAATTATTAAATTAAATCAAAATACATTCATTTGCCTTAAACCAACTTATAATAGGTGCTATTTTGCTACCCACAACCCAATTTAACTACTTAGCCCAAATCCTATTATATACCCCAACTATCCCTAACTCAAAGTGAGGAAAAGAGACTCCCCTTACCTTAGAGAGGGAGAGAGCCCACCCAAAGCTCCAAAGACACCAAATCTACACCGGTTCTACCTTGATTCCAACTCCTTAGCCCAATTTCCACTTGAACCTTGAGATTGGAGGGGAGAGAAAGGAGCCCTTGGAGAGAGGAAGGGCTTCATGAAGAGAGAGGAGGCCACCAAGGGAGGAGATGATGGTAAAATCATGAGGAAGATGATGAACCTCATGGGTGAAGGTTTGGAATGGTGGATTTGGGTGGTTTATGGTGGTTGATGGTGGTTTGTGTGGAGGAGAGAGAGAGAAAACCAAAAATGAGGAGAAGAAAGAAAGGTGGAGCTTGATGATGGTTGGAAACCAAACCTTAGAGGTTGAAGAGGACAAAAGCAGCACATGGACTTGGTGGGAGGAGGAAGAAAGCCGTGTGACATGAGAGGGAAGGAGAGAGAGGCGATGGAGAGAAAAGAAGGAGGAGATGAGGAAGAGAGAGAGGATCGTGAATTAGATAAGGGAGGGGAAGGTGTGGCTGAAATAAGGGATAAGGCGGTGGAAATTACGTTTCTGCCCCCAGACTTTATTTTTATTTTCTGCATCAGATCTGAAGTAATCGATTACTTGCAAAGAGTAATCGATTACTTTGCCACAATAATCGATTACTTCCTCCAATTAATCGATTATTTTTGCAGCATCATACAAAAACTAGAGCACTGATAATCGATTAATTGCCCCCAAGTAATCGATTAACATCTGAGATAATCGATTACTTCCTTAAGAGTAATCGATTAAAAATGCTGCAACATCAAAGAGATTCTACCAGAGAGCTAGTAATCGATTATCTCCTACAGAGTAATCGATTACTCTAATGAAAACTCCTATTAAGACAAATTCTAACTCCAAGACACTACCCTTAACTCCTATCCTTGGCTTCCTATGGTTTTTATCATAAATTCTAGCTTATGTTTTCCTAATTAACGCTTATGTTTTCCTAATTAACTTGGAATTAAATTTTGGAATGTTACAAATATAATAGAGGTTAAATTCTAGGGTAGGTTCTTAGTCAAAAATATGAATTCATAGTCATAAGTGTTGAGTCAAGTCCTAGGCAAGGTTTAATGTGAGAGCATGGTTCTTTGCAAGGTTCTATAATGACATCACTCAATTCCCATGCAAATTCAAATTTGAACTCTACTCTTAAATGAGAATAAATCTGAGTTCATAGCACCTCCTCATGAACCTATGCTTGGATAGATTCCTAGGTGAATCATCATGTGAGGGCATAGTTATATGTGCATCTACTTTAATGCCAAACTCAAATTTCAAACTTGCATTCAAAGAAAGAAAAATCTGAATACTTTCGCCTTGACTATATTTGGACGGTTCTCACTCAGCCCTCATGAGAAAATTAAAATTTTTATCATTTCAAGACAAGCATAAAAATATATATAATTCATGTAGGTCCAAAAATAAAATTTCTAAAGTTAAAGACACCAAATTCGTACAGTAAATCATACAAATAAAAATTTCATGCAGACGTCAAAATAAACTTCTAATTTTTATAGAAACAAATTCTACATTTTGACACCATCATTTTGACATAAAATTCGTAATTTTTGGACATACGATTTGAAAGTTATGAATTTTTGAAAATTAACCATTCTTTCTCAAAAATTCAACTCATACAACCTTCATACACTTAAAATAAAATACACACTAAATAAAATATTAGTATATAGAATACCAATCATACACTTAGACACTTGCTAAGTCGAAATAATATTTTATAAAAATGTTTCTTAATAAAATGTACATACAGTTATATATATATATATACACATATATGTATAGGTAATAGACATAAAACAAATTTTTTTAAAGAAAAAAAATTAAGCATGCTAAAGTGACTCTTAAAATAAGGTAGGGAAAAATGTGGGTCTTACAATCCTCCCCAACTTAGAGATTTCTTGTCCCCAAAAAATATCATGCTTGGTTCAAACAATTGAGGGTACGACGAGGCCCTCAAGATACAATTGAACTCTTCAGTAGCATCTTCACCATTTGCTTGGTTCCACGTGATTTCACCAACAGCATTCCTTGTCTAGCGATCCTTCCAATGCAAAGTCCCATATGTCTGATTCGTTCGTGAGTTGAATTAAGTCGAGTTTGGATGAGGCAAAATCGGTCATCATTATACCTCTCAAGGTAAATTTAAGGAGTTCTTTGGAAAAGTTGAAAAAAACATTGAGGAACATGTCGATAAATATAGGCCACAAGACCTATCATCGAAGGGATATAGTTATGAGGTTTGATCACATAAGGGTAAGTTTATATGTTTTTTAGCTTTATGCCAATTGCGGTAGTAAAACTACTTGCTTGTATGCATATCCTTGTCTTAGAATTCGACGAGATTATTAGCTCAAGTCAAGTTATTCCCTTCATCACTAACATGCATGACATATTCTTATTCATTGTTTAGCCAACAACACCAATTCAAAGTTCAAGATTAACTTTTCCTTCCCACAACATTCACTTCCTTCATTTCTAATGCCATCCTTCTCTATTTCCTAACTCTCAATATCATACTATATATGCTACAAAACAATTATTGTCATAGAGATCTTATGCTTAAATTACTACTTTAGGCTATACTCGGTATCTTAGTTTCACACCTTACCAAGGATAGGACATCATACTCCAAACCACTAAAAGACCACACTAATGTATTGTAATAATCCTTACTAATAATCTTAGACTCTAAGGGTATTCTTAATCGTGTCATCCTTTGTCCAATCACTCCTCACTTGTCCTTCTACTAACACCAAATACAATATCTTAGACAAAGTCTAATACCTCCCTTAGTTATTCAACTTAAGTAGTAGGATCTTAATATGGATTTTGCTATATAACCTTAAATTGACTTTGATTCCTCACTGGGTTCGTCCTAAATGTCTAAAATTCCTATCACCCCTTTTCTTTTGCTCACTCCTCCAGGATACCTAAAGAGTCTAGTCTTAAGATTTATCCCAAAAATGCTTAGCTCGCTAACTAATTCCCACTTTCTCTACCCTCTTCAATTTCTAAAGATTTTGCGAACATGCATACAAGAGTTCCTTCTCCATAAGGACCTTAGTTTGATTGGAACGAATACACTTGGTTGGAAGAGGTTAGGAAGAATGACATCAGGTTCTTCAAGAAATAGTGTTTTGTCAAAGCAATTCGACAAAACATGGATCTCGGGTATAGTTGTTTCTCTTCCTAAGGTATCCCCTAATTTTAAGGGTAGTTATCATAAATTTGGGTGAAAGGTTACATCACAATTGCGAGGGTCATTTAAGAAGGGTAATAACAATCAGATCACAAGGTAACACATCAACTTAGACTCAATCCACTCACAACGTCATGAGATGCAAACAAGAGCATGTCACTCGAATCATACAAACATTCTCTCAAATGTGTTGTATGAGTTCACACTAAGTTCATCCATACACAATGGAATGAATTACCATTCAAACACAAACAGAGTTCACACAATGAAAGCATATAAACCTATGCTTAAGGCCACTACGGACAACCATTGCTCTAATACCACTACATGTAACACTCTGATTTGGTGACTTGAAAAATATTTAATTTCCATATTATTTTCGTAAAAATGAGAGTTAATTATTTTTTTTAAAGCATTGAGTCTTTAGTTTCAAAAAAGATTTACACAAGTATTATATTCTCAAAACATTTTTCCCACTATGAATCATTTATCACACCCCATGATACTCAATCAAGTTCCCAAATCAATATGCTATGTACACTATATCTCAAAACTTATTTCTTAAAACTCATTTCATAAATTATTACTTCATATAAAACAATGGTTGATTTGCGGAAAAGACTTTTCATTGATTCATTGAACTTCATTCAAAATCACATGATACCATCACATCATTTGTTTACAAAAGTTATGACATAGTAAAATGGGGTTACATGGGAGTAGAGCAATAACATCCTATTCTCCTTAAGAGAAAGGGACAATACTCTACCATTGAACACCCTAAACTATTAGTTTTCATCATTGTCATCCACTGCAACCATCATTCTTCAAGTTCCTCAGTGCGACCTCGTACTCCTCTAGATAGGTCAACATGAAGAAATTCACTTACTCTGCCATTTGTGGACATCACCATGGAGGTCCACAGGAAAAGGGGAAATAGAGAGAGTAAGCGATCTGGACGGGGTTTGTAATACCCGCAATTTTCCCATTTTAAAAAATTGATTTTTTTTTAGATTTCTGATTGGTCGATTCTTTTAAAGTTATATAAAATTATTCTTTGATTTATGTTTACATGTATGAAAAAGAGTGGTGCATTTATAATTTATTTTGATGAGTTTTATTTTGTGGATTTTCATGTATTGATCTAAAGGATTTTATTTAACTTTGAAAATTCCTAACTGTGACAGCCTCATGATAATCCAAGTAATTAATACAAACTAAATGCTATTACTTGAGAATATCTGGACTTGTTTAATATTAGAAAATACTGGATTCAAAATTTTTCTTTTTATTTTCTAAAGAGTCGAGTGCACAAACCAAAACATAGGACATTTGGAGAATAGTTTACGTATTACTTTTTAAAATCGAATTCGACATTTGCTTTGCTCAAAAACTAGTTTCGCAAATCTTAGATAGCATTCTCTTTGAAAATAGGATGTATTATATTTCATATAACAGAACTTAAGTAATGCCATCCAATTTTTCATCTAAAAAACTGATACCATTTCAAAATGTAATAGCCGAATTCTTTTTAAGTCAATATCAGAGTAAGCGGAAATAGCAGGACTATGTCAATATCAAAATGGACCATAACTCAAGAGTTTTCAAAAGGAATTTCCACAAGATATATATAACAAAATATAAAACTCTAAGGCTGGTTTCATGGCATTGGTGGCAGCAGTAGTAGTAGAAGTCTCCAAGAAGTAGTAGCAATCATCAACCAACATCATCATCAGCTGCAAATCTCCTCCACAGCATCCATCACACCGGATCCCTGATTCTCATCATTTACCTTATGCACATACCTAGGGATCATTGCATCTCCATTGACTCCCGATAGAATGAACGACAGGCTCGCCTCCGCTCTCGTCTTCGACAGGATCCTCCTTGATCTTATTTGAAGGAGTAGGTACCCTACCACTGGGTACAAGGTCTGATGAAGACGTGACCTTAATAGGACTCCTTGAAATAGATGGGTGAGTCTCCTCTCGAATGACTCTAAAAGAAAAAGGATGTGACCAGGTAGGTTGGAATTGAAAACCGTGATACGAGCGAGCTGGCCGAGTGGGAGATGATCCATGGTAATTATAAAAAGTTGGTACATGCGTAGTGTATCTGATGGGAATCCTAAACCTACGAGGTCGAAACCGAATTAGTGGGTTAGGGTGATAAAAAGGTAATTTCTACCTTCTCCTCATACACCACTCGGAGATCCTCGTAGATCCATATGCCACTAAAAAGTGAGCGGATCTCGATGCAAGCGATGTAGCGTGACATCACCTACAAGGGCATAGGGGTAAGAAATTCTATACACATAATCAATAGAGCATAAATGTTTAAGCAACATACTTATGCACAGATAACCCCAAATCAGTTAACAACCACAGTTAACACTTAGCAAACACTTAAGGCAAATAAGATGTTCACACTCATTCTTGATATCAAGCCTTAACTTAATTAAGGATAAGTGGCATGATGCCTGACATTCTTCTTTTTTTGAGATTCTCCACCTAATGTCCTCACCGACGTCAATCCAATACGACAGTGCATTCCCAGATCACGAATACGTTATCAGAACATATGGCGTACTAGCTCGGAAGTGATAAAATCGTCACACTATTTGGTGAACGTCATGCCGCCCAAGGACGTAAACCTATCACTTCTCAACATACAACGGGTTTGATAAAAAAAGTCAGCACATCTGATGAACGTCACGTCGCCTAAGGACGTAAACCTTATCACTTGTGATACACAACAGAGGTGATAAACAACGTCACCATGTCTGATGAACGTCACGTCGCCAAAACGTAAACCTTACCACTTGTGTGCATCACACCGTTGAAACATCAAATCAATAGTATATCACATACTACCCACATTGTCCACCTTAATGTGTCATCGAGCTAGTAGCAACTTTTAGTATTCCCAGAGGTCCTCCTCATGTCACCCGAACATGAATAAACGATCTAACATCCAAACTCAAAAACGAATGTAATATCTTAACTTAAAGAAACTGATTGGTATATTTTAATATATAACGTGCCACCCGAGCAACGTTATGACGTGCCACCCGAGCAACGTCCCGTCATCCAAACGGAAATAACCATATCATCAATCAATTTCTTTTAAGTCTTAGAGCACTTGGATTATTATCATTAAAGTATCAAGAGAACGATTCAGAATTAAAAATGGTATTTTTAAGTTTTTGGCCAACATACTCGAGTGTTCTTCAGACTACTCGAATGGTTCTTTATTTTTTCCCAGATTACTCGAGTAGTTCATGACTACTCGAGTCGTTCATGTTTCCAGAAAGGTCAGATTTCAGATTGTTAAAATTACTCGAGTGATTCATGAATACTCGAGTGTTCTTCATCAAATCCAGAATACTCGAGTGACTCATGCACTACTCGAGTGGTTCATCAGAAAATGCTCTTGTACATTAGTTGATACTCGAGTTCTGGGCCTGGTACTCGAGTGTTATAACAGAAAGACACACTGTTTTATTGCAAAATACTCGAGTATCAAGCCAAGTACTCGAGTCTTTTCTCACAGAACAGACTGGAAACTTGGTTTTAACATACCATTTTTTATTCTAACCATTTCTAGTCTAATCCAATGATCAATAGAGTCCATATAACATATATTAAACATGTTCAAACACTTAGGACTCTTCAAATTACATAATTCACAGAGATTGACATGATTATGCATAAAACATGAAAATTCACAACTCAACATGTCAAATTGCAATATACTCAATAAACCTGTGAATTCAAGTTCATTACAGTTCACATGCATCATATGGAACTTGCTCAAAACAACTTTAGAGCACAAGTTGGTCTCCGAACCAATTTCCCTATTGATTCTAAGCCCTTAGAGCCTCTTGGTGGCTCTCTAATCAAATTCATGCAATTTAAACTCTATCTAGTAAATAGAAAGCTTTTTCCTTACCTCTTAGACGTGAATCAACAGAGACTTTACCAGAACTTAGCTCCCAAGCTGGATTCCCCAAACTCCACACTGAAACAGAGCAGTTTCAGCAGAGCACCAAGATTGAATTGGTTGATGCATAAGACAGACATAAAAATTGGGGAAATTAGTTTCTATATACTCTCTACAATTCGTACTAGCTAAAGATACAAGATTCACATGGAGAGGTTGCCTGAGCTTACCAAAATCGAGCTCCAAAGTAAGCTCCAGGAAACCTGAGACAGCAACGGACCCCGACTTCCAAGCTTCGATTTTTCCAAACTATGAACTCTCAGCTCACAATTTTGGTGTCTATACAAAGCTCGTGATGTGAGCTTTGTATTGGTATATGATTTGTGGCTTAACTCTAAACAGAGAAGGAGAATCGATTGAATCAAATCAGAAACCCTAACTCAAGCAAAACTCACGAAATTGGCAACAATGAATGGTTGATTCATCAACCATGGCTTAAATAGCCGTTCATGAAGCTCATGCAGCTCGACACGAAAGCCATGGACGTGTTGAAGGACTGATTTCGTGTCAAACGGCGGTGACTCGTTGGTGGTGACTCACCAAACGCACTAACTCGTCAACTCTGACCAAAATACTCGAGTACTCCCAAAAACACTCGAGTATTTTGACCAGTTTTTGAAAAATATTAATTTTATTTTCTTTCCCTCCAAAACCTTTCTAAAATTACTTCAAGGTTCCAAACAGGGATTAATGTGAAAAAAAAATATTTATTTTCTCATATTAAAACTATCTAATATTATCATTCATAATAAATCGCTTTGTAATCAAGAATATTAATAAAGATAATTAATTATAAATAAGCTTTTTAATTAATATTTTATTAATCAGGGGTTAAAAATCTGGGAAGTTACACTCTTCCCCACTTAAAAGGAATTTCGACCCCGAAATTCTTCTTTAAAGATTCTACAATTTCCAAAGTTACACAAAAGGTTGTTTTGGTGTTATATATATATTTCCAAAATATAATTAGGGAGAACCCTTCCCCACTTAAAAGGAATTTTCTTATACTTTTTCAAACTCTCATTCTCAAAATGTTTCACAAAATATTTCAAATGAACTTTTTCTCAAATAAACTTTTGCGTTCCAAAGCATAAACAAATCCTTGTTCACATAAAAGGTTTTAAACTTCCTCAAAAATTATCTTGCTATTACCTCAATGAAATCTTTTGACTAAAACTTTTTCAAATAATACCTTTAAAATATATAGATATATACACTTCTCGATTCAACTATTTTTCCTAAGATCTTTTTGAGGAAAACTTGTCCCGCTGCGCACTCTGATCACTCGGGCACGAGTAAGGAAATATTCGTATGACTTCATTTCTTGACAGTTGTAAACATTAGGGTGATCAGTCCTAATATTTAAACTATCAGTAATGAAATCATCCCTCTCAGCTATAATCTTTCTCAAGAAAGACTATATGATTTACCTTTAAGTTAGATAAACTTAAAGATAAAGAACGTTATTGTCACTATCAGACTTAGTCAGATAGCCAAGTTCTAGAGAAACTTCCATTGGGGAGACAAATACTTGTCCTATCCCGGTGGTTGTTAATCTCTCTAGTCTTAACTGATCTTTCTCTTCCTATAGTGCCCAAAGGCATTTATCACATCCAACTGTGATAAAGGTTTTGATCACAGAAACTCAAGTTAAAGGCTTGCTCAGATTTTCAAATTACAGAACGATTTAATTAACGCAATCGAAAACATTTGACTACGTTAATTCAAATCGGCGAAGGAATAACTCAGACTACCTATATCCGAATCTAACTCGTATCCTAACAGGATGGAAAACTCTTTCATTCTTGATTTGCTGGTTGGCCATTCCCTTCTCGTATTTCTCCTTCAAGCAATCCGGCGAATAAGACTTCATTTTCTTGCGACTGAAATCAAATATCCCTTTCAGTACATCACTATTCAGTCCATGATGATGCGCCTCACCTTCTCACCTTAAAGTTGACAAACGATTTCTTTCCATCGGTTTTTCAGTTACTTTCATGCAATTGAGGTTTCCTTACCCCTCATGCATGAAATTCTGGTCCCCATAGTTAACTCACTTATAAGCTTCATGTGCTTTCCTCATCATCCTTACCAATTCTACACATGCTTACTAATGTCAGGAAATCCCTTATTCCTCAATGGTTGATAACTTTGAAATTCGGACATCATTCTTTCCGGACTCCGCATGTTTGAACCTTCTATCAAAATTGCAATGAAACATACTTCCTCGATCTTTTGAACTTGGCAATATTTTCCCCGAGATTCATATTGCCCTACTTTATTTATAACAATTCAATCTCCTTTCTAAATTCCAGATACTTCATCCTTGAGTAATTCTCACGTGACATGCCAATCCTTTGCTTCCAATATCAGATTTACATAGTTCTACTATGTCTTAGCTTCACCACTTAGCATATAAGTGGTATAACCTTCACTCATCCATTTTGCTTAATTCCATAATTAAGTTTCAATTTCCAAATCATCTGGAATCCAAATTCTCGTCCTTAAAACGTTCCCTTAGGTTCCTTCCCTTTCGAAGTCAATGTCCTTAGCTCTTCAGTTCTTTGTTGCAATTCACGAATTCGAATTAGGAATTCTATTGTGATTTGCAATCTTCCCTTCTTACTTCTTATCAGTCTACTTGTATCATCAAGCTTGAATCTATTAGACTCCTTAAAACCACTTCTGTAATCCCCATAGAGCTCACATGAATTGCCTTTCGGCCCATTGTGATTGCTTCCTCATTTGCTTCGTCATGATGACGATAGAGTCTCCAATCATGAGCCTTTAAAATTCTGTCTGTCGACGTTGTCCATTGTTCAACTCCTCTTGATAGAACAATTACTTCGACTCTCCAGGGTCATTAACACTTAAAGCGTAGTGACACGGGGAGAAGGCCTCAAGCCCTCAAAGCAACCATGATCGTTGCAAAGCTCAAGTCATGCGCCGAGTGAGTCACCTTGTGTGTATTCAATCACTTAGATGCATACACATCAACCTTCCCTTCTTAAAACTACCTCCTTCCAAGTCCTGGCCTCGACACATGAAAATATGCTTCAATACTTTTGCATGAATCGAGTGGGAGTAACACAGGAGGGAATGTTAACCTTCCTAAAATCACATCCAAATGTGATAAAAGATGATGGATCGAATTTAACTTAGTGTCGTGATCGAATACCTCGACACTTTAATCTAAACAGACTTTAGAAACAAATCTGGGTAATTTCATAGGGTCTCTAATTTTAAAAAAAATTAGGTGAATCCAACTTCAACCTATTCACACATTTACAATAAGCAAAAGAATGGGTAACTCCCGAATCGAACACAATCATGCAAAGTTGGTTTTGAAATAAATGGTTACCTTGCACGAGATCAGGAGATTGGTTAGCTTCTACTCTATTCAAGGTAAACACTTTGCCTTGAGTCTTTGGTTTGCTAGCAAGTCCGATGTGGTTACTTTTCACAGATTCTCTGCAGTAACGTGCTATGTGACCCTGCTTTCCACAGTTGAAACAATTACTTGTTGCCCAGCAGATTCTTCCATAATGATGATGCTTACACTTCTCACAGTAAGGAGCATTACCGCGAGATTTGACCCCATCCTTAACTTCAATTCTTCCTTTGCCTCGGTTCTGATCAAAATATGGACTCTTATTCCGATGATCAAATCTTTTCGTTCTTTGTGGTCCATAACTCTACTAGTTACCCTTTGCCTGATCAGCTAATACCTCAACCTTCTTGTCATCCTCATACATTCGACACATCTCTACCAACGTAGGAAAACTTTGAATCTTCTTATATCTAAAAACAGATTTTAGTTCAGGTCTCAAACCACCTTCAAACTTGATGCATTTGCTCCTCTCATCGGGATTGTTTTGATAGTATGGAGAGTACTTCATCAGTTCCTCGAACTTAGCCGCGTACTCACCCACACTCATGTCTCCTTGCTTTAATTGCAGAAACTCAATTTCCTTCTTCCTTCTTAAGTCTTCCG
Source organism: Crotalaria pallida (assembly GCA_037953625.1). Lineage (NCBI taxonomy): Eukaryota > Viridiplantae > Streptophyta > Magnoliopsida > Fabales > Fabaceae > Crotalaria > Crotalaria pallida. Next base: position 37,305,555 of record CM075653.1, read on the forward strand.
GGAAGTATTTATTGAGAAACTTCTCCATAAACACACCCCAATTAATATCCCTTCCTTCATAATATAGGAGCTGAACTGTGTGATCCCACCAGTTCTCAGCCTCGTCTTCTAACATATAAACTGCATATGCCATCTTCTGAACCTCAGTGCAGCCTAATGTTCTGAAGATCTTATCCATAGTATGAATCCACTTATTAGCCTCCTCAAGCTTAAATCCTCCTTCGAACTTAGGTGGATTACAACTTCTAAAATCCGCCAAACTCTTGGCTTCTGAATTACCAACATTATACTGATGAGGTGATTGTTGAGATTGCTGTTGTTGCCATTACTGCATAGACTCCAACACAGCGGTGATTCTTTCTAATATCGCGTCGGTATGATTTTGGTTTCTAGTCGTCATAGTAGACCTGCGCTATGGGCTCATGGTCACATATGATGGACTAAAGAAACATGCATCATACAACCTATACGAAGGCTGTAACAATAGCTTTCAATAATGCATTAAATTTCCATTTTGTATCAATTGCTCAATTCGAGCAAGATACTAGTATTCAAAACAATAAATATGCCCTGTGGATACCTGCTTGATGTTGATGACTACCTTTCTGGAGCTACTTCCACTACTACAGGATCTGACTTTTGCTCTGATACCACTAAGTGTGACACCCTCATGATAATCCAAGTAATTAATACAAACTAAATGCAATTACTTGAGAATATATGGACTTGTTTAATATTAGAAAATACTGGATTCAAAATTTTTCTTTTTATTTTCTAAAGAGTCAGGTGCACAGACCAAAACATAGGACATTTGGAGAATAGTTTACGTATTACTTTTTAAAATCGAATTCGACATTTGCTTTGCTCAAAAACTAGTTTCGCAAATCTTAGATAGCATTCTCTTTGAAAATAGGATGTATTATATTTCATATAACATAACTTAAGTTATGCCATCCAATTTTTCATCTAAACAACTGATACCATTTCAAAATGTAATAGCCGAATTCTTTTTAAGTCAATATCAGAGTAAGCGGAAATAGCAGGACTATGTAATAGACCATAATATAACATAGATTTTATAAAGAGGTACGAAATACATAGTCCAGCGGTAAAGATCTCCGAAATCCCATTACAAGTCCATAAGGCTATGGATATATATATATATATATATGTACATCAAAATGGACCATAACTCAAGAGTTTTCAAAAGGAATTTCCACAAGATATATATAACAAAATATAAAACTCTAAGGCTGGTTTCATGACATTGGTGGCAACAGTAGTAGTAGAAGTCTCCAAGAAGTAGCAGCAATCATCATCCAACATCATCATCAGCAGCAAATCTCCTCCACAGCATCCATCACACCGGATCCCTGATTCTCATCATTTACCTTATGCACATACCTAGGGATCATTGCCTCTCCATTGACTCCCGATAGAATGAACGACAGGCTCGCCTCCGCTCTCGTCTTCGACAGGATCTTCCTTGATCTTACTTGAAGGAGTAGGTACCCTACCACAGGGTACCAGGTCTGATGAAGATGTGACCTTAATAGGACTCCTTGAAATAGATGGGGGAGTCTCCTCTCGAATGACTCTAAAAGAAAAAGGATGTGAGCGGGTAGGTTGGAATTGAAAATCGTGATACGAGCGAGCTGGCCGAGTGGGAGATGATCCATGGTAATTATAAAAAGTTGGTACATGCATAGTGTATCTGATGGGAATCCTAAACCTACGAGGTCGGAACCGAATCAGTGGGTTAGGGTGATAAAAAGGTAATTTCTAACTTCTCCTCATACACCACTCGGAGATCCTCGTAGATCCATATGCCACTAACAAGTGAGCAGATCTCGATGCAAGCGATGTAGCGTGACATCACCTACAAGGGCATAGGGGTAAGAAATTCTATACACATAATCAATAGAGCATAAATGTTTAAGCAACATACTTATGCACAGATAACCCCAAATCAGTTAACAACCACAGTTAACACTTAGCAAACACTTAAGGCAAATAAGATGTTCACACTCATTCTTGATATCAAGCCTTAACTTAATTAAGGATAAGTGGCATGATGCCTGACATTCTTCTTTTTCTGAGATTCTCCACCTAATGTCCTCACCGACGTCAATCCAATACGACCGTGCATTCCTAGATCACGAATACGTTATCAGAACGTATGGCGTACTAGCTCGGAAGTGATAAAAACGTCACACTATTTGGTGAACGTCACGTCGCCCAAGGACGTAAACCTATCACTTCTCAACATACAACAGGTGTGATAAGAAAAGTCACGACATCTGATGAACGTCACGTCGCCTAAGGACGTAAACCTTATCACTTGTGATACACAACAGAGGTGATAAAAAACGTCACCATGTCTGATGAACGTCACGTCGCCAAAACGTAAACCTTACCACTTGTGTGCATCACACCGTTGAAACATCAAATCAATAGTATATCACATACTACCCACATTGTCCACCTTAATGTGTCATCGAGCTAGTAGCAACTTTTAGTATTCCCAGAGGTCCTCCTCATGTCACCCGAACATGAATAAACGATCTAACATCCAAACTCAAAAACGAATGTAATATCTTAACTTAAAGAAACTGATTGGTATATTTTAATATATAACGTGCCACCCGAGCAACGTTATGACGTGCCACCCGAGCAACGTCCCGTCATCCAAACGGAAATAACCATATCATCAATCAATTTCTTTTAAGGCTTAGAGCACTTGGATTATTATCATTAAAGAATCAATAGAATGATTCAGAATTAAAAATGGTATTTTTAAGTTTTTGGCCAACATACTCGAGTGTTCTTCAGACTACTCGAGTGGTTCTTCAGTTTTTCCCAGATTACTCGAGTAGTTCATGACTACTCGAGTCGTTCATGTTTCCAGAAAGGTCAGATTTCAGATTGTTAAAATTACTCGAGTGATTTATGAATACTCGAGTGTTCTTCATCAAATCCAGAATACTCGAGTGACTCATGCACTACTCGAGTGGTTCATCAGAAAATGTTCTTGTACATTAGTTGATACTCGAGTTCTGGGCCTGGTACTCGAGTGTTATAACAGAAAGACACACTGTTTTATTGCAAAATACTCGAGTATCAAGTCAAGTACTCGAGTCTTTTCTCAGAACAGACTGGAAACTTGGTTTTAACATACCATTTTTTGTTCTAACCATTTCTAGTCCAATCCAATGATCAACAGAGTCCATATAACATACATTAAACATGTTCAAACACTTAGGACTCTTCAAATTACATAATTCACAGAGATTGACATGATTATGCATAAAACATGAAAATTCACAACTCAACATGTCAAATTGCAATATACGCAATAAACCTGTGAATTCAAGTTCATTAAAGTTCACATGCATCATATGGAACTTGCTCAAAACAACTTTAGAGCACAAGTTGGTCTCCAAACAAATTTCCCTATTCATTCTAAGCCCTTAGAGCCTCTTGGTGGCTCTCTAATCAAATTCATGCAATTTAAACTCTATCTAGTGAATAGAAAGCTTTTCCCTTACCTCTTAGACGTGAATCAACAGAGACTTTACCAGAACTTAGCTCCCAAGCTGGATTCCACAAACTCCACACTGAAACAGAGCAATTTCAGCAGAGCACCAAGATTGAATTGGTTCATGCATAAGACAGACATAAAAATTGGGGAAATTAGTTTCTATATGCTCTCTACAATTCATACTAGCTAAAGAGACAAGATTCACATGGAGAGGTTGCCTGAGCTTACCAAAATCGAGCTCCAAAGTAAGCTCCAGGAAACCTTAGACAGCACCGGAGCCCGACTTCCAAGCTTCGATTCTTCCAAACTACGAACTCTCAGCTCACAATTTTGGTGTCTATACAAAGCTCGTGATGTGAGCTTTGTATTGGTGTATGATTTGTGGCTTAACTCTAAACAAAGAAGGAGAATCGATTGAATCAAATCGGAAACCCTAACTCAAGCAAAACTCATGAAATTGGCAACAATGAATGGTTGATTCATCAACCATGGCTTAAATAGCCGTTCATAAAGCTCATGCAGCTCGACACTAAAGCCAAGGACGTGTTGAAGGACTGATTTCGTTTCAAACGGCGGTGACTCGTTGGTGGTGACTCACCAAATGCACTAACTCGTCAACTCTGACCAAAATACTCGAGTACTCCCAAAAGCACTCGAGTATTTTGACCATTTTTTTAAAAATATTAATTTTATTTTCTTTCCCTCCAAAACCTTTCTAAAATTACTTCAAGGTTCCAAACAGGGATTAATGTGAAAAAAAAATATTTATTTTCTCATATTAAAACTATCTAATATTATCATTCATAATAAATTTCTTTGTAATCAAGAATATTAATAAAGATAATTAATTATAAATAAGCTTTTTAATTAATATTTTATTAATCAGGGGTTAAAAATCTAGGATGTTACAATAACTTTTGACTGATAAATCAAAATCAGGCAAATTTACAGTCAAAATGATCATAATGAAATGTAGAATTTATTTTTGTGCAGTTTGGAATTTATTTTGGAGTCCACGAATTTCTCATTATTTTTGGGAAGTTATAACGTTTTATCATTTAAGAAAATTGAAATATGATTTTCAAGTGTTATTTACTGTATTGGAAAAATATTATTTTCTACTGTATAAATATGATGCACGGTTTTGATATTTTTTATGCATTTGAATTTTGAATTTTGTGAGACATCCATTTATTAGTGCAGAAGACCCTAAGGCAACCCAATTAATGCAACTTATCTCTTAAACCACCTTAATTTAGACCAACATTTAATGACCTTATCTAAGAGTAAATTTTTGGCCAATAGGGTGCTTACCCATTTATCTCTTCACAGTCTCCCACTCTAATTAAATTCTAAACCCCCATTTTAATAAAATGAACCCCACCCCTCTTAAACCCTATAAATACCCCACCCCATCCCTTCTTACATACCCTTTCATTACCAAAAAGAGAGAGAGAGAGAGAGAAAGAGGTACAGAAAGAAGAAGAAGAGGCCGAAGCCCCAAAGAGGAGGAGAAGGGAGGAAACTTTGATTTTTCTTGCATTTTCAACCCTTGATTTAGGTAACCATTCCCAACCTCATTTCCTTTCCCTTTTTCCTTCTTATATTCGATTTTTGTTTTGAATTTTATGAAGGGTTTTTGTTGTTTGATGCTTAATAGTCCTTGCATGTGTGTTCTCTTGATTTTTCCTTACTTTTTAAGCATTATTATGTATGTATTTGAGTTGGAAAACAAAAAAATGGATATGCATCCAAGTTTGGTGTCCCCACGATTTTTGTTGTGTTCATGGCCTTCATGATTTTGTTTTGTTTCTTTGATGTGGTTTATGTTTGGAATGAGTGAGTAAGGGTTGATTTTTATGGTGCACGTTATTGTTTTGATCTTAGTTGCAACATCCCCAATTTTCCTTGAGTGTGTCACGGCCTAGGGTTAGAAAATAAGGGAAATAAATTTTGTCATTGATACATGTCATGGATTTGTCAATCTTTGTTATTTTCTAGCTCATTTTCGGTTTTAATGTGAAGAATAAGTTGTTAAATAGATTTTTGTCTTGGTTTAGGTATTTTAGGACCATACGGTTTTACCCTTATGCATGTCTAAATGATCTTTGTTCCATTTTAATAAGTTGATTTGTGTTGATCTTAAAGCATATGTGTATTTGTGTTGATTTGGTTTGCAAAACTTTCTATTTTTCCCTAATGCATGTTGTAACACCCCGCATTTTTCCCGTACGTGCCTGAACGAATTTGATTAAACAAAACCCTAAAATTCTGTTTTGTAAAAGATTTTTCAGAAAAGAGTTTTGAGGACAGGAAATAAAGTATTGGTTTTCTGGATTTCTACAAACCAAATGTTTTTATAAATAAAAAGTGAATGATTTTGTTAATGCTTGGCTTAATGGCGGTTTTAATAAAGATGATTTTTGAAAACGATTTTTCTTTTGGGATTGAAAAAAATATGAATCTTGAGTTGTGTCTTGAAGAAAATAAATTTATTAATTTGGCTTGAAAATTTTATGAGTGCTTGATTTAATATGTGTGTATGTGTGTTTAACGTGTGATGCATGAAGATGGCCATGAAATGTGATTTCTTAGAGTTGATTTCATTGTATATGAATTGGACATTATAGTAGAAAATAAGATGTGAATTATGTGCATGTGAGTGTTGTGTATGTATGTATGAATGTGTGTAGTTGTATGTGCATATGTGTGTTTGACCGTATAAGGCATGAAAAATGAATAAGAAAATATGATTAAAGAAATGCTTGCATGAGTTAGAAATGATAATGGAAAATAAAATATGAATTATGTGCAATTGTGTGTGTGCTACGGTGTGAGTGTGCATGTGAGTGATATATGTGTGTGTGTATGAAGGTGCCACAACTATTGTATGCATGTAAGTGAGTGTGTGGATGTGTTATGTGTGTTACACGTGTGTGTAGAAGTAAGCTGGGGTTGAAATTCTAGAAGCTTAAGGGGTAAGGAACCAAGCCAACCAAGTGCTAACTAAGTGGGAAAAATCCTAATTAAGAGCTAACTATCCATTAAAACCTAGGTGACCCTAGAGTCCTAGCCTATCCCACTTTGTTCCCTTGACTTTCTTAATCTCCACCCATGCAAAATTGAGAAGACTATATCGCCCTTCTTGGTTGCACATGACCGAATTTCTTCTCAAGGCTAAAGAAGGGAATTTCGAGTTGCCCTTATATAGAATTGGCCATAGTTCATTCACCCAATTCACTTCCCATTCTCCACACCAACACAAACACATCTCTAAGGGGGCTCATCGACCTCTTAGAGAAAGAAAAAAGAAATAGAGAGGAAGAGAGAGGTAGTTGGCCGTGAGACTTGAAGAGCAAAAGGAAGGAATTCAAGCCCAAAACCTAGGAGCTTTCTTTGAAGATCAAGAGCCTTAGGAGCTAGAAGACCAACCATTCATGGTAGGAACCAAAGATCAAGGAGGAATTTGTAATAGTTTAGATTTTTCTTTCTAAGTTATAGATCCTTCATTTTCTTCTTTGCATGTTATTTTCATGAGTTGATTTCTTTGATCTTGGACTCTATGGACTTAAGGATAATTTGTAATATGTTAAATTATGCTTGATGTTCGGTTAAGGCCTTTCCTTGCTAGATCTAAACTTTTTCCAAATAGATCTTAAAGATCTAAAGAGAAACTAAGGTTTTTGTGAAAGCTAAAATAGAACTCTTATGTAACATCCCAAAGTTTCGCTTGTATTAAATAATGAAGTTTACTAAATTAAATAATGAATCCTTAAAATTTATCATTAGAGTGTAGAGCATTTTCATAAAGTATCCTACAGTGTTTACGAAAATATATCTTGCTTATATATTTTAAAGTAGAATCATTAAAACAGTTACCCTTATTGAAAAATATATTTTCTATACTTTAATTTGCTTTCGACATATTTAATTATTAAATTTGTTTTAAGAACTTCAAGACTTTTAACTTTATGATTTTATGGAGGTAATTATTTGATGTTTACATTTTATTATTAGTATTTCTTGAGAATTACAATAAACAAATAAAGAAAAATGGTATTAGTGTTATAAAACCATACAAACACAAGTAATAGTAATAGTAATAGTAATAGTAATAGTAATAATAATAATAATAATAAAGAAAAAGAAAAAGAAAAAGAATAATAATAATAATAATAATAATGTAATAAAAAAAAGAAAAAAATAATAATAATAGTAAGAGGAAGGGGGGTTCGAAACCCTCCCCCAAACTTCTTCTTCTCTCATCAGAGGCCGCCGGCCCTAATACTCATCCTCCCTCCCACGTCTTCTTCTCCCTCCACCGGCCCCATTTTTGCGCCGCCACAAGCCACCACCGTTAGCCCTGGCCGAACCGCCTCTCTCTCACGCGTTCTCTGTCTCTCCCGAACCATCTCTCTCTTCCTCTCTCTCTCTCTGGGAGCAGAATACCGCCGCCGCACCAAGCTCCTCCCTCCCCAGTCGCGATCCGCCGCCGCCACTGCAGGTTGTCGCTGCCACTGTCCCCTGCAACAACAGTTGGGGAGTTTGCCGTCGTGTGCCCTCTCTCTCTCCCTATTCGATTGGAGCCGTCGTCGTCCGTCCTCGCCGTTGAAACCGCCACCGCCACATGTGTCCCTTCTCCCTTCAGTCGCGAATCACCCTTTCTCTTGTGCCACTGATCTCGCGCCGCTGTCCCTTCCTGGTTTGTTTGCCGTCGCCGCCACCGGAGGTTCGTTGTGTTGATCGTTGCGGTTTATGAATCGAACTGAACCGCCACTCACCGGTATCGACCGCCATAAACCCGTTCACTACCCCGAGTCACTAAAGCTTCACGGATCACTGCTCATTCTTGTCGGCAAGTCCCGAAGTGAGGTTATCTCTTTATTTTCGTTAATCGAGGTAAGGGGTGTTTTACCTTGCTTTAGAGAGTACTTTCTAGTTAGTTATAATACCTGTGAAGAATATATGGGTATGTTTGTGAACGAATCTTAGGGTAATTAATCGAGACTAAAAGTAAAGGATAAATATAAACAAAAGAAAATCTAACTGGATAGTGTGATTTGAAATATGTCTTTATGTGCAAAAATGTAAATATGGATTGTCATGTTATAGATTATGATGTATGTTTGCTATTTGATTTTATATATGCTCAAGGTTAAAATACTATTATATATGGTTATTGGAAAAAAAATATAAATGTGCTTGGACTGTACTTAAGTTGATTATAGATGAGGATGATATGTTGAATGATAAATAGAGATGTTGAATAAAGGTAAAAGGGGAAATTGAATTGTATGAGGATATGTACAATCAATTATATGCTTGGAGTTGATATTTAGAATGGATAATATAGACCTAAGTGTGAATCATGAACTTAAAAGAAAAGGGGTTTGAATTGAGGTGTAATTTAATGGGCGTGCTAAGTGTTAGTTATTAATGTGTAGGCCTAACTGATAAATCGAATTCTTGAAGTGTACTTATGCATGAATGATAATTGAGTTATGTGTGTTATTGTCTAAAGGTAAGTGATAGAAAGGGAAATGATTAAAGTAAGAGTGTGAAAGTTAGTTGTTATATGTGACTGAGTATACGTGATTACCTTTTATGTATGTCTGGCTTATTAAACGAGATATATGTGTGGTGTACAATTGGTAATTAATGGATACCAATACAACAATTAAAGAGTAAGAGTAAGAATCAAGGAAATTGAATTAAATATGAAATGTGTATGTTCGGTGCTAGACGTGAATGATTTGCTTATTTGCTAGTGTGTGTTGTGGAAATGTGTGAAAATGAATATATGTATATGTATGGAATAGAAAGAGAATAAGGGCGATGCGGTTAAGCCGTAACCCAGAGGAAAAAGAGAAAAAGAAAAAGGGCGATACAGTTAAGCCGTAACCTAGAGAAAAGGAAAAAGGTGCGATGCGGTTAAGTCGTAACCCAGAGAAAAAGAAAACGGGCGATGCAGTTTAGCTGTAACCCAGAGGAAAAAGAGAAAAAGAAAAAGGGCGATGCGGTTAAGCCGTAACCCAGAGAAAAAGAAAAAGGGCGATGTGGTTAAGCCGTAACCCAGAGAAAAGAAAAAGGGCGATGTGGTTAAAGGGCGATGCGGTTAAGCCGTAACCCAGAGAGAAAGAAAGCGGGCGATGCAGTTTAGCTGTAACCCAGAGGAAAAAGAGAAAAGAGAAGTGAAAGCAAGAAAATAGCAAAAAGGAATGAAAAGAAAGAAAAGAGTAAAGAAAAGAGAAATGTATTAGAAATGAAAAAGAAAGCATATAAGAAAAGATTATACAGGTGTATGAATTTGAATTGTTTGAGTTTACTATGTTTTGAACTACCTGAAATGTTTGTGTTTGACTTTGTAGGTTATTATGTCTAGTTAGAAGTTATTCTCTACTTCATGTGTAAAGCTCACCCTTGCAACCATTTTTACAGGTTCAAAGTTTGAGCAGACTCAGTTTCAGGCCGAGCAGGAATAACACTCCACCACGTGGAGTGCTCGCTCATTATATTTTTGAGTGGACTGTAGTGTAATTTTGTGAAAAACTGTTATTTTTGTAATTTAAAATATGTAGTAGTTATGCGCCCTAAACTTGTATTAGTAAGGGCCTTAGTATATAATCGAATGTAAAATGTGTTTGTTTTATATTTTAAATTGTTCTGGTCTGAACAGGTACAAACAGGAAATTTTGGGAAAGTCCGAAAAACAGAGGAAACTCTGCCCGTTTTCCGGAAAAATATTCTTAAGTATTTTAATTTAAAAAGAAATTTTTAAGTACCTATTTTAATAAATCATAATTTTAACTAATTATTTGTGAGGGTGTTATATTATGGTATCAGAGCAGTTTTTCCTCGGCCTTGGAGAGTGGATTCACAACTCCTGTGGTTTACTCACCGAGCGAGTAACCGATAAATAGAGTCAAGTCTTATAGTAGCGAGCTAGGTAGGTATATATAGGTACATTAACTTGTTTTCTTCTCTTCAGGAATTAATTCCCATGGTTAGTAGGTACAGTGACTGATATGATCGCTGCAATTTTAGGAACCTTGGTTCAGTTGAACCAAAAATCAGATTGGGTCGGTTGCCACAGTTGTTTTAGTAGTGGCAGCAGTTAACCAGCCGCCACAGCCACCGCAAAATCTAACTTCAGCAAGAACCCAATGGCTAGCCGAGTTCCGGTGGGACGATCCCCCGAAATTCGAGGGTGATTGTGACCTGGACGGAACCTCGAGTTGGATTCAGAAGATTGAGAGGATTATTCTTGCCATGGCAGATTGTTCTTATGACATGATATGCACTCGTTGGAAAAGCCGCGCATTGGTAGGGAACAGTGAAAAGCTGTAGGAAACGTTTCCAAGTTGTAGGACTTTAGTTGAAATCTAACCCAAACCCGGTGATAGTGTTGTCATTTAATGGAAGGTAAGGTCAGGATTGGCCATCTTGATTCTTGCATCTGTTAAAGGATAACACTATCCATAAAGAGGACAATGCTACGCTATTGATGGATATGAGGTTGGGACTAATCACCTTGATCTTCGTGTCTATTGACGGACGATATCATTGCAAACTCCCAAACGAAATCAGGACATCCAAGTTAGGAACTCTAATTCTACCAAAAGCCAAATTTGATTTCAGTGAACCCATCGAGCCTCTTATCCAGATTCGTAAACGGTCGTCCGAATCGATTCGGATAACTTCGACAACTTCATCAAATATCCTCACCGAGACCAATCGAGTTGAACCATCGGCTTGCATTCCCCATCGAATAAGAGAACTTAGATGCGTAGATGCAAGAAATTCGCCAAACTATAGGAACTCAATATAACTCAAAGCTCACCAATAGGTAAACAACTCGACACTACCCTCAACCTTGAAGAATCGTCAAGAACTTGAGTAATTGATTCTTAGTATCGACCAAGTCTGCTCCTTGACATCGACACACCCAGGTATATCGATGCCAAGTGGGGGAGAACTTAATAACCCAATTTAGGTCGCATCTGAGTGACGAATGCGGATGAGAAAGGAAGCCGAGCGAGGACAAGGTGTGAAGTGTCCTAGTATACCCATGAAAAGACTAAGCTTATTGTCGGTAGAAACCCTGTACAAAACATTAGCTATCGTTTCCCTAGCTCTTCGAAAAAGACATCCTAAGTTTGTGGGAAATCGCCATCTTTGCATGTCGGAACAAAAATTCAAGTGAACCAAACCTGTTACCCTCAACTCGTTGGGATATTATGCTGGGCATGAGTTAGATGTCTAGTAATAATATCCTAACCTGTGAGTATCAGGAGACAAAATACTTCAATACCCCGCATTAGTGGCTATGGAAGTCCACGAGGAGACGGTTGGGAACCGACTTCTAATAAATTAAGAGGTTCCCGAGCTAATCGCCAAATAGAGAAGTGAAGTTCAATCCTTACCTTAACCTTAGAACAAGACTAAACATTATGACCCCATAACGAATTGAAACTACTGAACGAGCAGAATTGAAGATACGAATAAGAGGACCACAACTGAGCGAGTGTACAGTTTTAAGAATCCTAAGGAGTTTTCTTGGAATTGGAGATCGGAGTGAAATATCAAGAAGGTGAAATGGGTGAAGGATCAACGAATCAATATAATTGTAATGGGTTGAGGCGATGGACAATGAATGATGATTAATGAAATGAGGAATGTTTAGGAGGTGATTGTGGGGTGAAACTCCACTTCGAGGCATATAGTGTTCAAGGAACGAACGGGAGGGTGCTAAAAAGTTTGAAATGAGAAGTATCCTAAGTAGAAAAACGAAGCCGAAAGGGAAATAAACAGTGTGGTCGGGAACCACCTCGTGGGATGATTCTCCAATTATGGAATTGATCGGAATTTCGGGGACGAAATTCTCATAAGTGGGGGAGAATTGTAACATCCCAAAGTTTCGCTTGTATTAAATAATGAAGTTTACTAAATTAAATAATGAATCCTTAAAATTTATCATTAGAGTGTAGAGCATTTTCATAAAGTATCCTACAGTGTTTACGAAAATATATCTTGCTTATATATTTTAAAGTAGAATCATTAAAACAGTTACCCTTATTGAAAAATATATTTTCTATACTTTAATTTGCTTTCGACATATTTAATTATTAAATTTGTTTTAAGAACTTCAAGACTTTTAACTTTATGATTTTATGGAGGTAATTATTTGATGTTTACATTTTATTATTAGTATTTCTTGAGAATTACAATAAACAAATAAAGAAAAATGGTATTAGTGTTTTAAAACCATACAAACACAAGTAATAGTAATAGTAATAGTAATAATAATAATAATAATAAATAAAAAGAAAAAGAAAAAGAATAATAATAATAATAATGTAATAAAAAAAAGAAAAAAATAATAATAATAGTAAGAGGAAGGGGGGTTCGAAACCCTCCCCCTCAACTTCTTCTTCTCTCATCAGAGGCCGCCGGCCCTAATACTCATCCTCCCTCCCACGTCTTCTTCTCCCTCCACCGGCCCCATTTTTGCGCCGCCACAAGCCACCACCGTCAGCCCTGGCCGAACCGCCTCTCTCTCACGCGTTCTCTGTCTCTCCCGAACCATCTCTCTCTTCCTCTCTCTCTCTCTCTCTGGGAGCAGAACACCGCCGCCGCACCAAGCTCCTCCTCCCCAGTCGCGATCCGCCGCCGCCACTGCAGGTTGTCGCTGCCACTGTCCCCTGCAACAACAGTTGGGGAGTTTGCCGTCGTGTGCCCTCTCTCTCTCTCCCTATTCGATTGGATCCGTCGCCGTCCGTCCTCGCCGTTGAAACCTCCACCGCCACATGTGTCCCTTCTCCCTTCAGTCGCGAATCACCCTTTCTCTTGTGCCACTGATCTCGCGCCGCTGTCCCTTCCTGGTTTGTTTGCCGTCGCCGCCACCGGAGGTTCGTTGTGTTGATCGTTGCGGGTTATGAATCGAACTGAACCGCCACTCACCGGTATCGATCGCCATAAACCCGTTCACTACCCCGAGTCACTAAAGCTTCACGGATCACTGCTCCTTCTTGTCGGCAAGTCCCGAAGTGAGGTTATCTCTTTATTTTCGTTAATCGAGGTAAGGGGTGTTTTACCTTACTTTAGAGAGTACTTTCTAGTTAGTTATAATACCTGTGAAGAATATATGGGCATGTTTGTGAACGAATCTTAGGGTAATTAATCGAGACTAAAAGTAAAGGATAAAAATAAACAAAAGAAAATCTAACTGGATAGTGTGATTTGAAATATGTGTTTATGTGCAAAAATGTAAATATGGACTGTCATGTTATAGATTATGATGTATGTTTGCTATTTGATTTTATATATGCTCAAGGTTAAAATACTATTATATATGGTTATTGGAAAAAAAATATAAATGTGCTTGGACTGTACTTAAGTTGATTGTAGATGAGGATTATATGTTGAATGATAAATAGAGATGTTGAATAAAGGTAAAAATGGGAAATTGAATTGTATGAGGATATGTACAATCAATTATATGCTTGGATTTGATATTTAGAATGAATAATATAGACCTAAGTGTAAATCATGAACTTAAAAAAAAGGGGTTTGAATTGAGGTGTAATTTAATTGGCGTGCTAAGTGTTAGTTATTAATGTGTAGGCCTAACTGATAAATCGAATTCTTGAAGTGTACTTATGCATGAATGATAATTGAGTTATGTGTGTTATTGTCTAAAGGTAAGTGATAGAAAGGGAAATGATTAAAGTAAGAGTGTGAAAGTTAGTTGTTATATGTGACTGAGTATACGTGATTACCTTTTATGTATGTCTGGCTTATTAAACGAGATATATGTGTGGTGTACAATTGGTAATTAATGGATACCAATACAACAATTAAAGAGTAAGAGTAAGAATCAAGGAAATTGAATTAAATATGAAATGTGTATGTTCGGTGCTAGATGTGCATGATTTGCTTATTTGCTAGTGTGTGTTGTGGAAATGTGTGAAAATGAATATATGTATATGTATGGAATAGAAAGAGAATAAGGGCGATGCGGTTAAGCCGTAACCCAGAGGAAAAAGAGAAAAAGAAAAAGGGCGATGCGGTTAAGCCGTAACCAAGAGAAAAGGAAAAAGGGGCGATGCGGTTAAGTCGTAACCCAGAGAAAAAGAAAACGGGCGATGCAGTTTAGCTGTAACCCAGAGGAAAAAGAGAAAAAGAAAAAGGGCGATGCGGTTAAAAAAGAAAAAGGGCGATGCGGTTAAGCCGTAACCCAGAGAAAAGGATAAAGGGCGATGCGGTTAAGCCGTAACCCAGAGAGAAAGAAAGCAGGCGATGCAGTTTAGCTGTAACCCAGAGGAAAAAGAGAAAAGAGAAGTGAAAGCAAGAAAATAGCAAAAAGGAATGAAAAGAAAGAAAAGAGTAAAGAAAAGAGAAATGTATTAGAAATGAAAAATAAAGCATATAAGAAAAGATTATACAGGTGTATGAATTTGAATTGTTTGAGTTTACTATGTTTTGAACTACCTGAAATGTTTGTGTTTGACTTTGTAGGTTATTATGTCTAGTTAGAAGTTATTCTCTACTTCATGTGTAAAGCTCACCCTTGCAACCATTTTTACAGGTTCAAAGTTTGAGCAGACTCAGTTTCAGGCCGAGCAGGAATAACACTCCACCACGTGGAGTGCTCGCTCATTATATTTTTGAGTGGACTGTAGTGTAATTTTGTGAAAAACTGTTATTTTTGTAATTTAAAATATGTAGTAGTTATGCGCCCTAAACTTGTATTAGTAAGGGCCTTAGTATATAATCGAATGTAAAATGTGTCTGTTTTATATTTTAAATTGTTCTGGTCTGAACAGGTACAAACAGGAAATTTTGGGAAAGTCCGAAAAACAGAGGAAACTCTGCCCGTTTTCCGGAAAAATATTCTTAAGTATTTTAATTTAAAAAGAAATTTTTAAGTACCTATTTTAATAAATCATAATTTTAACTAATTATTTGTGAGGGTGTTATATCTTACATGTCTACCTTTCTTTTTCTAAAACCGTGATGTGTGTTGTGAAATTAAGTGGCTTGTATGTTGTGTGTATGTATTGATCTTGAGTATTTGTGTTTGAAAACTTGATCTTTAAAGTGTATATTTTCTTCTTCACGGTTTTATGTAAGATTTGTGTTCAAGCTTGTGTATTTGCTTTGATTCCTTTTTGCATGTTTGATTTCTTGCAAAACCGTGACCCATGGATATTTATGTGTATATTTAACATGAGAAACCATGATCTAAACTTAAATTGTGAAAGAACTTAAGCCTTTAGTTTTGCATGTAGGTTTAATGAAGATCTTATATGATTTAAGTGGGTGCATGTAATGATCTTGGATTTATGAAGTGAAAAATGAAGATCCTTGAGTTGCATGTTAATTCTTAAGAAAAGAATTAAAGTAACAAGTTTTGAAATGATTTTCAAGAATAAGCATGATTCGATTAAAAGTTGGCTTATGTGCATATTTTATTTTAAGGACCATTCGACCATGTTTGTAAAATAAGCCCTATGTTTTCATTTTGTTTATGCATGTTGTTTTAAAGATTAGATCTAATAATCCTAAGAACATGCAAGTTAATTTCATGAAGATAAAATTGAATCTTTATTTTGTTTTGAGAAAAACGATAATCTTGAATTTATTTGTGTATGTGAGGTGGTGTGTTGAAATCCTACATGATTTGCTTTGACTTTTGTGATTCATGAATGTTGAAAATGAATGAGAACTATGTCTTCCTTGCATCATGAGATTCGGTCATCCTAGGAGAACTAGGTAGCTACATTTGTTTCTCAATTAGGATGCATGCATCATAAGAACTAATTGAATATAAGAGTTTTAAAAAAAGTGTTTGCATGCCATCATTAGGTTTTGAGAGAAAAAGTATGTGAATCTTTGGAATACTTTGTGGTTTAATTGATTGTCTTGATTTAAGTTTTAAAAAGGAATTAAAATTGATAATTCCTTTAATTAAATGCTCACGGTTTCTAGGTCAAAAGAGAGAAAATGATTTCATGATTTCATGTTTTTAGTTGTACATTAAACCTTGGCAAAAACATGTATGCATGATTCGGCCAAAGCATATGTATGAAGTTGGAAAATTATTTTCATGAAATGACTTTTGGTTATAGCTATGTCCTAGGTACATGATGTTGTATGCTTTATGAAAATGATGAGGGTGCCTTTCTTCTATCTTTTGGCTTTAACATATATAACTGATTTAATTTGACTATGTGAAGAGAATTTTATGATGCTAACTAAATGATTTTTAGTCTCTATGCATGATTCGGTTTTGTTAGGATAATTAAGAAACTCATTTTAAATCATTTTCTTGAATGTAACCTAGTTAATTTATTAAGATTAAAATCTAATTAATTGGTTCTGAATGATTGCAGTGTGGTTTGCCTTGTGTGAGTTTGTATGTGTGCTTAGAAAATTGTGTGTGCTGCTGTTGTGCTGAACTAAATTTGTTTTACTGTCTGTGAACTGTATTTGTGAAAAATCTATGCTTGTATTTTAAAAGAAACTGAAATTGTTTATTTAAAAAAAATGTGATTTAAAATAACTCAAATTAATTTGGAAGTTTTATCTCCTTTGATCTTATGTCTTAAAAGGTTTTCAAAGTATGGTTTTGAAATCTTATTTTCTTAGATTTTTGGTATTTTGTTTTAAAGTATGAAAAACACTGATTTTATAACCAGAGTTTTTTCAAAGGGGATTTGTTTTAATAAAAGACTATTGTCATTATTTCAAAGTGTTCTTGAAAACCTTTTTAATTAATCTGGATTTGAGGAACCTTCGGATATTAGCAACGTACTTTTGAAACAAATTAAGAATCTATCGAAAACGTTCTAACGCACGGGAAAAATGTCTAGTTCGGGTGTCGGACGCGACGGGAACGACAAAAAGCTAGCAATGGGAAGCCTTGGAAAACTTTCGGGTGTATCGTCATCCAGGTGAGAGAGAAGCTCCCCTTAAGACGCCGTGGTATTAGGCAACATATTAAGGTGTCCAATCATTTCAAAGGTTGGACCCGGTCTCGTTAAGGCGAGGAAGAGGGATAGTGAGTGCTTGTTTGTTTGTTTGTGTGTCGTGGGCTATC
Source organism: Crotalaria pallida (assembly GCA_037953625.1). Taxonomy (NCBI): domain Eukaryota; kingdom Viridiplantae; phylum Streptophyta; class Magnoliopsida; order Fabales; family Fabaceae; genus Crotalaria; species Crotalaria pallida. The sequence goes on from CM075653.1 coordinate 37,323,197, forward strand.
CCTACAAGTCGCTGAGACCGAAGTGTTGTCTATAGTTATTATGTTTGTCGAACGGATATGATGTTTGTTATGCCTGAACTGATAGTTAGTTTAGTATGTGAAGTAATTAAGTTGTTAAAAGATGTTGATTTTACCCTGAGACCTGAAATAATAATGAGGAAATGAGAGTGAAAGAGAAAAGAGGTGTGAATAAGGGATATGAGAAAGAAATAGTCGATGCATTAAGATTGACGAGAAAGTTATAAGAAACGAAGGAGATTGAAAGATAAAGATGATGTGAGTGAAAGAGTTGAAATTGAAAAGAGAACGTGATTATGGAAGTGAGAAGTGGTAAAGTAAAGATGCGATCCCTCAAACATGTTTTTGGGAAGAAGCTTAGTGTTGAGTTGAGCTTGCTCCTCCATTAACACTCACCCAAAAATATGATTTTTGAAAACAGTTTTTGAAAAGAAACTTTTGAAAAGAATTTGATAAAGTCATCTTTTGAAAAGGTTTGCGAAAAGAGTTTTTGAGAAAGAAGAGGGAATGAGTCTTGAGGAAGTTGAAGAGAATTATGATGAGCATGAGATGACGAGAAAGTTGATATTGAGACGAGATTGATGTGTGGCTTGAGGCCATTGTGATTTTAGGGGGAACGGATTACGTTTAGTGGTCGGGCTTCGTTGAAGGGATGCACCAAGGACGAGCCGACTGTTAGGATCAGCCATTAATTAAAATGTTAAAACTATAAAAGATTTAAAAGACATTTACAATTGCGGTGAGGTATGAGTGTCGATCCGAAGTAGTGGAGAGGAAGGAACGATAAGTATCTGCGGATACTTAGGACGAGATTGCATGAGGGGAGGACGATGATGGTGAAACATCAAGAAGTCTAGAGTATATTTCTAGGCGGAACGAATCCCACATGTGGTGCACTAACGTGGTGGGGACTGGGTCTAATACCGTGGTAAGTTCCGCATCGCGAACTAGAAATTATACTGTCGCCCCCTTGATTGCAAATCGAGAACAGTGAGAGGGACTGGAACGGGGCATTTGTGTTGGCCGCCGAGGGCGTGCATTGATTAAATGATATGATTATGATTTGAGGCAGGGCCTCCTGGTCTGGGACCATTTATGTGTTGGACAGCTGTCGTGCCCGCGTGGTAAAGGTCTTGTACTCCTGTTTGCTTCCGACTAGGTTGGGTGGATGACCGAGGAGATGTAGACGTGTGTGACTCCTTCAATGATGATGTTCCCCCATCATTGAAGCGAACCGATACGCTAAAACTTAAAGAACAAAGATGTTTCAAAGAGGAGTGTAGAGAGATGATAATTAATTGGAAAAGATTTAAAAGATAAGTGTAAGAAAGAATTATTGAGATGAGTTATGAGTTTGGAACCCCTGATGAATTGGATAGAATTGTGGAAGTTTATGAGGGTGAATTTGAGTATGTGACTATGAAATGCCAAGTATGAGATGGCGTCTCTCTATACGTACGTAATAGTGATGTTGTCGTTGTTTGTGTTGCTTATTGTTTTTCCTTAATACTTGCCTACTGTAATTCCACACAGTCGACATAACTGTTTGGGTAGCTTACTCTCTCCTCTTCTTCTGTTCTCCCCTTCTTCTGTATTCCTGCTTCTCTTTCTTCTTCTGGAAAATGTCGTACGCCGATTAGACGCAAAAGAAATCGAGGTTCCAGATCCAGCGTGTTCGGGAAGTAGGAACACATCCGTAGAAAGGAGACGACCCGGTGGAAAGATCTCTGGGGCAGTAGACGAGGACGACCTTACTGGCAGACCGTGAGCGGGATCCATCAAGATGCAGAGCCAGACTAAGGAAGTAGAGTGTATGACTAGAAGCTAGGTCTCCCCTCAGAGCATGGCGCTCCAATGTAAGCCCTTAGTTACCTAGCTCTATACTCCTGTACCCCGACTGAAGTTGTAATTAAAACACGGATGTTTGAAACCAAGTAAACTGGGCCACGTTTTAATTAACGTTTTGAAAGCGGGTTTCAAATTGCGGTGTCGCGTAACACCTCGGTTTGGAACTTGAAAGGTCCATGAATATGAGAACATGTGATTTTGATTGTAACCATTGTTAGAAAAGTTAAACGTTCTCGTATTCATACCTTACTTGTTTAAAAAAAATGGCCCTAATTTTCACGGTATTTACTCTAAGTTTTCAAGTAATTGCCAAAATCGGGGTGTTACAGAATGGTATCAGAGCTATATTGAACTAAGTAACCTTACACATGGACTTGCATACTCTGCTGTATGTCTTTGTGTGTGAGTTAGTATTAGGATTGTGATAGACGAGAGTAGGAACATTAAGAGTGCGTGAATGTTCTCATGGAGCATGTTAGATTCATCTACAGCAAGACTTGAAGCAGAGATCAGTGACGCTATGAGCCGTTGATGCGTGATTCGAATCTTCTTTTGTGGACCCTTCTTTGATGTGAACCCCTTTTGTGTGTGATGACCCTAAACTATGAGATCTTGTCTTGTGACTAGAACCTAACTTTTATTGTTGAAGTCTTTCTTGTGCAAACCCTATGCATTGCCAAATTGCTTTGGCATGGCATTTGAAAGAACCTTTTTCTAAAACTCCTGACCATGATTTTGATGAAACTTTGATTTTTGATGAACCTGAAATTCCTTTTGACCAGACATTTGTTCCTTCCTGAAGTCTTGATAAAAGAGTTTTGAACCCTGACCTTTGTATCCAGTCGAATAGATATTCCTAACCTAGGGAGTAGGTGATGGAGTGTAGATTGGGTAGAGGATGTAAGGATTAAGGAGAATGAAGATGAGTTAGTAGGAACGAAGGAAGTATGAGTCTTAGATGAATGGTGAGTCATGAAAAGTGGTTAAGACTAAGAATTTTGATGACAAATTAATCAATATGATGGTTTAGATCACTACAAGAAAAACCCTCTATTGCAACGACTTTTTGCAACGACAAAAAATGTCGTTGCGTAAAATAGATGTTTGGCAACGACTTAAAAATGTCGTTGCGTAAAACCTGTGTTACGCAACGACGTACATATGTCGTTGCGTAACAGGTTTTACGCAACGACATTTTTTTGTCGTTGCAAAACATGTATTTTACGCAACGAATTGTCGTTGCCAATAATATTAAATAATTTTTTTTTTAATTAAAGAGAAAAAGGGTTATTACTCCACTTACCCTAACCCAGCGTTCCCGCATTCTTTCTTCCTCACAAGTCACGACCAGAGAGAGAGCCAAATTAGGGTCGGCTTCAACCACTCTCTCTCCCTCCCAACCGCAACACGAATGGCGGCACCACTCTCTCTCTCTTTCTCCATCGTGTGGTCCTCTTCTCTGTTCTCCTCTTCTCCGTCTTCACTACTAGAAAAACATGGAAGAGGGTTTTCATTGCATACTTCACACCCTAAATTAAATTCGTTTCTCTCCCTTCTCATTTCACACACACTAAACCCCTTAACCTCTCTTTGTCTCATCCTTGCACCGCTCATCCTTGCGCCGCTCCAGAACCACAACCACCAGCACTCATCCTTGCGCCGCTCCGGAACCACTCTTCATCCCATTGACTATCGATTTCGCAAATAACCCCTCACCCCTTGAATCTATCGATTTCGCATATCACGGTCCTCAGATCTTGATTTGGTAGAAATCTCCTCACAAACCCATCAATTTTGCGAACCATACCCTAGCCAGGTATTTCCATCAATTTCGTATGTTTATTTTGTTTGGTTTTAATGTTCCATCTTCGTTACTAGTCTGGGGTTAAGGTTTTCTAATTGATTTGGTTTAAGGTTTACTCATAAGTTGTTTGGAACTTAGGGATTTTAAAGATAGGGTTCCAATTTTCGGGGAGAGGGAGACAGAGGCTAGGGTTCCAATTTTGGGGAGAGGGATGAGACAGAGGCTAGGGATGAGAAGGAATAGCTAAGGTTTTGTTTCTGCTTCTAATTCTCTTTCTTTCATGTTGGCTTTTTTTTTCTATTATTTATTTATTTGGCATGTTTTTGCAGATTAGTATTAGTAGGCTGGAGAGAAGGAATGCTTTCAATGATGCCAGGGATGATTGCTCTGTTGGGGTCATCATTTTAACTGGGAAGGTACCTGCTACTAGTGCTTTATTTCTATTTATTTTTAATTTTTCTTTCAATTTTGGAAATTTTAGATAGAAAAAAGTTGAGGAAATGATGTTAGAAAGAAAAATGGTTAATCAAATCGTACTATTATATTGTTTCCTAATCATGATATTTCCAACACAGCAATAAACATGACATGTCGTGGTCACTTTGAACCGCATGAGGAGACTAATGTAACTTCGTTCACATTTTATGCGCAAACTAGTGTGGAATTCATGATGGTGACGTATTGATGTCGTAGGGAACCAAGGCATTTTGCAGGGGTGGTGACCAAGCTTTGAGGACCAAAGATGGTTATTCTGATTATGAAAATATTGGATGCCTTAATGTGCTAGACTTGCAGGTATACTAATTGATTATTCATCCCAGAAATTTGTTATAGTGTTGACGAAATGAATCACCATGGTAGTTCAAACAACTTGCAATAAAGCAATTTTGTAACATCCCACATCTTCTGGACTCAAATAAATCAACGAGGTTTTATTTAAAAAAAATGATTTAGCAAATGATTCTTATTGAGAATGATTTCTTGAAAACCAAGTTATAATTTTGATTTTTTCTTAAAGAAACAAATTTTCCTTTTGAAGTTTTAAACCAATTATTCTTTTCAAAGATTTTTGGTGTGTGCGAAAATGCGATTTTTATAAAATAAAGTAAAGTTTATGTTGTGATTTTAATTGGTTCGGTTATTTGGTTTCTTATGAGTTGTATCTTTGAAAATTTTGAGTTGAGAATGTGTGTGTATGAAATTTAACTAGTGAAACTAAATGAATGAATGCATAAGTGTGTAAATGTGAATGGTGTATGTATGATGTGTGTGCCGTGTGTTTTGAGTGGAACATGATTGTGTGCATGATCAAATATGTGCATCATCCCATGATTTCATGATATGTGAAAATAAATGAAATTATATGTGCATAATGTGTAGGTATGCCGTATGAAATCTAATGCCTAAAAGTATGGTGTGTGTATGAGCTACATGTATGCATGGTTCCATGATGATATGATAAAATAAAAAGAAACTATATGTGCATGTGTGTGCATGTGTTCGGCCGTGTGAGTGGGGAGAGGAACCAAACTAAGTTGCCTTCTCTTAGCCATTAAGAAATAGAAAATGAGATGGAAAGAAAATAGAAGGTTTAGGTGGCAAGCAAATATGAGGCTTAGAGTGGTGAGTAAGTGAGCCTAGAGTGATGACTCATGGGACCTAAAGGATGACTTTCTTTTCCTTTGTCCCCTTTGACAAATTCCACCCCTTGTTTTGCTTCATAAACCGTGTGTGAGTGAGTGAGATAGCCTTAGTTCATTCTTCCACTTCTTCACATTTTCACCCACAAACTAAACACTTTGGTCCAAGAGCACATCAAGCTCTTGAGACCCATGGAAAAGGGAGCATGGCCGAGAGGAGGAAAAGAGAAAATAAGTGAAAATCCAAACCTCCCATAACCCAAACACCTTTAATTCCTTTATTCAAACACCTTCTCCTTCAAAGATTAAGAAAAAACTCAACCCTTAAACATAGAGAGAGGAGGCCGAAGCAACCCTAAAGGGAGAGGAGAGAGTTGGAGCTTGAAGATTAGAGTTTTATTTAAGGTAGTTGTTAGGGAAGCATCAATGTAATGATTTTAGTTTTGATCTTGTAATGGACCTTGTTTCAATTCAAATTTTTATGATGCATGTATGTGTTCCTATGATCTTGAAGTTTAATCACCTTGCATGTTATTTTTATGTGTTGATCTTGAATCTTTGTGCTTGAAAGTTTTGATCTTCCAACTTATGAGTTTTCTTCACGGTTTTGCTTGGAAATTGTGTTTGAGCTTATGTAATTGCTTGATTTCTTTTGCATGTTTTGATCTATGATCAATCCTTGAAAAGCATGAAGTTGGAACTTGGCATGTCACTTAAATTGTGAAGTCTTAATTCTCTTTTGATGCATGCTACCATTTTTAAAAAGAAAATTTTGATAATAAGTGTTAAAAGTGATTTTTGGTACAAAAGGGATTTCCAACCAAATTTTGTGTGTGATGATGATTCCTTGATGTCTGGTAATTGTTGTCTTAAAGTGTGCATATGAAAATAGAACTCAAAAACCTTATCTTTTGTGCATGGTGTTATTCGGTCAAACCTAGGAAAATAGGAAATCATGTTTAATCTTGATTATTAGTTACATGCATGTTAAAACCTATGTGATCTAAAGATTTTCGATATGACCCATGATTTTATTATGATAAAGAATAAAATTAAAGTTTGATGAATTTTGTTGGAGCTCACGGTGTTGCTCTTATAGATGTTAGAATTTATTTATTTTGTTTTGCATGTGTGTTCTATGGATAGACCTATGGATTTCAAGTGTAAGAAAGTCTAAATTTTTGATTGAAAACCTAAAAAGTGATTTTTGTGTTCCATTCGGTTTTAGGAACAAGTTTTACTTAAGCTATTTTTAGCTTCTTGAGTGATTATTGTTTGAGTTAGCCTTGAGTGAATAAGATTGATTTGGTATGTGATTATATTATTATGAACTTGGATTATTTTCCTATGTCCAATTTGGTTTGACTAAAAAGTAAAAGAAATGAATTGATTTTCATTTGCATGATAACTTAGGGGTAAAGTTTATTAATTTAAAAGATGTTTGCATGAATTTAAATGAAAATATTCCTTTTCTTTTAATAATTATTCTCGGTGATGATGTTTTGAAGTAGGGTGTTGTGTCTAAATGATTATTTTCCCTATGTGTATGTTTTGTTTATGTATTAGTGATTATTAGTGTTTGACATGGTGAATATAACTTGGTCTCATATAGAACAAGAGTTGGCCATGCATAGGGAAACTAGGGGTTTATGTTTGATCCTTATTTTATATGCTTGAATGATGAGTGGTTTGTGATATTATATCTGTTTGTGTGTGTGTATGATTTAAGTGTTTAATGACTTTTACTTTCTTTTGATTCGGTTTTAAGAAAATAAAGTAAGAAGAATGATTTGATTAATTGAAAAGCATTGTTTTGAAAAGATTTTCATATGATCTCTAAAGAACCTTGTTTTATAAACCCGCTATGTTTTTAACAAGTGTTTGAAAAGAATTTTCTGAAAGTTTTTATCTTCCTTAAAGGAATGTTTTACTTGATTTTAATTATGAGAAACCTAAATTGATTTCAAAGTGATAAGAAGAAACCGAATACTTGGTTTTCAAATAAAAGTTTTGTAGCGTTGCTTTATTTTTGAGATAACCGAATAAGAATAATTTTAATAAGAGGGAAATATTTGAGTTCCAGTAACGATCGGGAAGCAGTTACGAACGTCGCAATGGAGACCAAGGAGCACATTGAAGATCGTCATCGGTTGAGGTGAGAGAGAAGTTTCCCCAAACACCGTGGTATTTAGGTAATGTATTAAGTGTTTCGACCATCTCAAAAGTCGAAACTTGGCGGTTCTGAATCAATAACACAGTGGCAATTGTTTGTTTGTGTGGCCACCTGTGTGAAATGGACAAAGACCACATGAAATTGGGTAATGAGTTTATATGAGAATGCCTGAATGCTAGTGAGTGGTTTATTTATTTATTAAATTTATTATGTTGATGAGATTGGAAATAAGCTGAATGATAATGAACTAGAAGAATGAAAGAGATGTAAGAAAAATTGAGAGAGGGTGTTAAGACGTTGTGGAATGTATAACCAATGATGAGTAAGAATTGATGAATATGATGTGGATGAGCCAGAGCTGGGAGGAGTAATGTTGTTGTTGATGTGAGATGTGAATTGGGCGGAGTTGGACTCCTTTTATTTTGGTTTTAGTCTGGGACTAGTGTTGAGTTGAGCTTGCTCCTCCATTAGTACCCAGCAAAGTTGTAATTTTGGAAAGGTTTTGAAAAATAGTTTTAACAAGGTTTGCAAGGAGTTTTCGGAAGGATTTTTGGAAAAGAGATTTTGTGGAGGGTGGTGAAAGGAAAATTTTAGAAAAAGATTTGTGAGAAGAAATTCTTTAGAAAATGTTTTTGGAAATAAAGTTTTTATTTAAAAAGGTTTTTGAAAAGTAGAATTTTTTGAAAAGAGTTTTTGAAATAAGACTTTTGATAAATTGTGTGTGAAAAGATATTTTTGAAAGATTTATGAAAAGAGATTTTGTGAGAATTTAAGAAGTAAGTTTTTAAGGAAGGTTGGTGGACGGATACTTTATCATGAAAAGAAATTTTTCAGAAAGTGAGACTTTGAGAAGGTGGGACAAAAAGATTTTGAGACATTTGTAAAAGTTTGTGATTTTGAGATTTTAAAGGAAAGTTTTGTGAGTTAAGATTTTGAGAAAGAGGATGGTGTGAGATTGTTGAACCGAGTTATGAAGTGAGATATAAGTGTGATGGTGCGAACCCAGCTCTGTGCTTTGATATGCGCAAAGATAGCGGTCGAGACTCACTGAAGGGATGTACGAAGGGTGAGCCGATTATTAGGCTAATTAAAAGAAGACTTTTAAAAGACATGAACATACGCAGTGAGGTATGAGTGTCGTATCGAAGTAGTGGAGAGGAAGATACCCCGGAGTATCTGTGGATATTCGGATTGTGATTGCAATAGGGGAGGGTAAGGACGGTGATACGTCAAGAAGCCTTGAGTGTTATTCTAGGTGGAACGAATACCACATGTGGTACGGGTAGGCCGGTCCTATGCCGTGGTGAGTTCTGCACTCGAGACTAGACTAGTACTGTCGCCCCCTATGGCAATTCGAGAACAGTGAGAGGAACTGGAGTGGGGCATCTTGTTTGCCACTGCGAGGCAGTGTGCCATGTTTATTGTGAGTTGATTGAGGCAGAGTTCTCCTAGCCTGGGGCCATTTGTGTTGTGACAGCTGTTGTGCCCGCACGGTAAAGGTCCTGTACTCCTGTTTGCTTCCGACTAGGTTGGGTGGATGACCGAGGAGATGTAGACGTGTGTGCTAACTTTGAAAGCGACCCTCCTCAATGATGATTAAATTCCCTGCATCATTGATGGATATGAATTCATAAAACTTAATTAAGAAAAGATAACCTGCATTGTAAGGTAAATAATTCTTAAACGACTGTACGGAAAAGAGGATGAGATGTTGTGGTGATGAAATCAGAGTGCGCAGTGGAAGCAATTTGTGAAATGCGAGGTGAATTTGCATAATGTGTTAAGTAATGAAAGATTAGTGGAATAAGGCTAGTTTTCATGAGAGTACGTGTGGGTACTCTTTGTGTTGCTTGTTTGTATGGCTTGTCTATCTTAATATCTTACCTATTATAATTCCACATCGTTGGCATAACATGCTTGGGAATACTTACTCTCTCGAGTTCTTTTGTTCTGTACGCTTGTTGTCGTGATGTCTATCCCCTTAGTCTATGGACCCTGTCGGGTGCACGCATTACGCTTGAGGCGAAGGAAGATGAGAAGTAACGTGAAGATATCAAGGTCGGTGGGCTAGTGGATCGCCATAGTGGACACCCGATGCCTTGCTTATACACAAGAACTGGACGAAGATGTAGTTGCTTGGAGGTGGACGCGATCGAGGTCGACTATAGTGAGGCAATTCTCCGTGGACCTCTGCCTTCAGTTCAATGGGCCTGGTGGTAGTCTTTCATTTTCCCGGAAGTAAGTTGTTTTCCATTCATTTACTTAGTGTCATTGCAATACCATGATGTAACCCCAAACTTGTGTACGAAATCTATTGTAGCAAACATCATTGCCCTTGATTGAGAAAAGAAACGGGCCATGATAATTGAGTTGAGGAGGATTAGGTTGCAAAGCGTAGTGTTAGTAACACTTCGGTTTGGAACTTGAACTCTAGCATGACGTACGAGAGCACTCTTTGATTGCAAGGAAGTTTTGGAAAAACGCATTGGTTCTCATACTCATGCTACTCAACTACGTTACATGTATGTTAAAAAAAAAAAAAAAAAAATTGGCCCTAATTTTCACTTAAAATGACCATGGTTTCAAGTTGCCAAATCGGGGTGTTACAAATTTTATTAGGGAGATTTCATTTTACTGATCCATGTGCTGAACCAAAACATATTAGTTACTGTGCTATAGCATGTAGTTGTGTGAATATGTATCTGAAAAGAAGAGTAGATATTCTCAATGAAATTCAATTCAGAACCTGATATAGATTTCCTGCTTCAGATAGAGCAAGAATTATCTGATTGATGATAAAAACAGCGATTGCGCGTCCCGCTGATATTGGTAAGTCATGAGGGGCAATCACCCATTCTAGTCTATTGACTCTTGTCTATGCCCTTGGTTTTTCATATCTTATTATGTTCTAGTTATTTAATTTTTTAATTGTGTTACTAGACACTGAACAATCATTCCTGCTCAGATATACTATTTTTATCTAACTGTTAACAATGACAATTCTAATGGACTTTTTTGATTTGTCAGGTTCAAGGAAAAGCACTATGGTAGCAGTGGTGCTACATCTGGTTTGACCTCAAGTCTTGCATTTACACCAGTGCAGGTTAGCATCACTTGTTACTGTTTCTTTGGATTTTCTTCTGCTGTTTAGCACCATAACTAGTGTTAAAATTGTTAAGTTATAGGAAGAGAATAATAGAAATAAGTATTATAAAGCATGAGAAGCTAAAATTGGAGACTTGGGGACAAAAGTTAGTGAGTTACTTCCCTACTGCTACCGTTCAAACAGATATAGAGGTTTTTGGCCATTTCTTTGTTCTTTATGTGTTTTTGGTCTGCCTTCTGTTAGCGAACATGGTATTTCCAGCTGATGATTCAATGAACTTGGGTTTTTTTGGTTGATGTTGTGAGAATAAAAGGATTTATTGACCCCTGAAACTCTGCAAGTAAACTAATACATCTAGTAGTTCGCAGTAAATTGAGTCTGAAAGTGGAAATATGTGTTTTATGGTTGAGATATCATTAGAACGTGAAAACAGCTTGAAATTGAGCAGGCAAGAATGTAATCCTATACATGGTAGTTGTTGCAACATCAACTCCCTTCTATTTTCGAACAGAGGGTTAAAAAAAATTTGCATAGAATGTTTTTGATTCAAAGAAAGGAAGTGGAGGGAAGAAGCCTTGTTTGGCTCAGAAATTTGGAGGGGAGGGGATACATCCTTAATTTTCCTTCCCTTTATTCGGTTGATTGATACCAATGGTTGAGCAATTTTATTTTTATTACGGTGCACAGTTTCTGACCAATAAGAAAAAGTTCAAGTTCTCTGTACTTTCTCTTTTTCTTGTGTCTTTCGCCCATTTCTAAATGCATGTTCATTTCAATTTGCTTTCACAGCATATAAAATTCTTTATTATTTATCAATGTACAACAATCACTCACTTGTTGAACTCGGGGCACTTTTAGCAGAAAAACTCTCGTTAAGTTTAATGAAGTTTTGCATTCTTATTCGAATTCTTTGTTCGCAGGGGATTGAGCTGTCAAACCCACAAGCTTATGCACACCAACTTGGTGGTGGAACTCAAAGCACTTAATTTCTCTGAAACAGGAACGTTTTCGAAGATCAAGAAGACTTGAGAAACTTTCGTTTTACTTTCAATGAAATTTACCATTTCCAAATCTTCACATTTCAAGCATTTTAGATTTCTGTCCTTTTAAATTTCAACCTTTACATTCATGTCATGTCCTTTACTTTCATGCACTTTTACTTCTCATCTGTTGTTTTAAACCTTATTTTCATTTCATTTTAAATACTGGCTTGTTTTATTGGAAAACAAAATTACCGTAAAAACTTGTCAAAAATCAACTTCTGTACACATTATATGTAAGTCTCAGATTCCAATACCTCTCATAGACAGAACCACTTTCACCAGTGACCCAGATTGAAGTCTCAGACATTTTGGTCAATGAAATTCTCTTCCTCAGAGGTAGAACCGCATCCTTATTATTTTCCACACTTTTCTTTATCTCATCAAATTCATGCTCTTGATCAAAGCTTTCTTCTCTCTTATTCACTTCACTACACTCACCATAATCACAAGAAACCAGATCATAAGGTAGTTCCACTTCAACCCATGTTTCTTCTTGTTCACTGAACTTCCAAAACCTATCAGTTTTCTGCTCAAATCTTCTATTTCTTTGTTGAAAATATTGATGATGAGGGCACCATGAAGCACAACTCAAAACTATAGAGAAGTTCATAGGCAAGAGTATGCAGATGCCATATATCAGATGGACCATAGACATAGTGGCATAAAAAAAATTAGGATTTTGTTGGTTACTCTAAGGACAAGCATGGTTGGTCATGGTTTGTTGTTGTACCACATGAGGTACATAGTCTATTAGTCACGTTGCCATTATTTACTTTCTATCTGTCCTGTGTTGAGTTGCTATGACACTTTCAACTTTTCTTGATTTTCTTAAATGATTTCTGCTCTAGGTCAACCTTCTTTGATACATGCGTATGTTTGTTTAGGTTGAGTTTTCAATTTTCATACAGTATAATACTTCAATTATATGTATGACCCTGCCATGCGAGCTTCCATTATTTATATGAGATTAACAAACATTGCATTGAGTGCAACTTTAAGATTACTAACACAACAATTGTGAACTTGAAGTATAAATATTATAATTTGTTTTGTACCATATGATAGTTGACTTATTTTTCTTAGAGGATGCATATTGAGGCTAAGATTTTTGGCTGTTCAAGGATTCTGAATCTACCTCATTACATATTTAATCAACAATTACTATGCCCTTAATTTCCCTAACTAGGTCCAAGATTTTTGAGGACTCACTAGGTTTATGTACCGGCACTTATCTATCTCTTATGCCCGTAATTTCCCTAACTTCAACAATTACTATACTGACACACTTCATTTGTTTAACCATTTTGTTCATTATTATACTCACACTCGTCTATTCACTCGTGTCTTTAGCGACTGTTCTTCTTCACCATCACCAGCGACTTGCTTTTTCAATAATGTCAGGTGAGCTTTTTCGATCTTCCATTTGTTCAATTAGTTGAATCACAAGTCTCACTTTTTCTTTATTTTTTCGATTTCAATTTGTCTTAACAACCTAATCAGTTCATAATTTTTTGTCACTTGTGTTCCTTCTGTGTTTTTTTACTTTCTATCTTTTATGCACACTCCGAGAGCAAGTACTAAGAGAAGTTGGATTCACAGATATCTTCAAGAAAGTCAAGGTAATTAAGTTTAACTCTGCTTCTGTGTGCCAGAAGCTAATGCTAGTCAACTAAAATATTGAAAAAATACATGTGGATATATGATTATTGTTTTTGATTAATGTAGTAACATTTTTCATGAAGAATGCAAGGGAATTTAAAGGATTTCATTTAATCATATTAATGTGTAGTTGATTAGAAAGGTTGCATTTTCAGTTTTCAATTTCAATATCATGATTATCAATGAACTATCTTGTGATATTTTGCTCAAGAATTGTAAATCTTCTCTGATAAAATGCAATAGGACGAAGAGAATGCCAAAGTCATCTCCCTATTTGAGAATATTGTTCGCCTAAATGATGCCACTGAAGATGAAGGCGAGCAACTGAAGAATTTAGTTAGAGGAATTTTTGCAGGAAATGTTTTTGATCTTGGTTCTGCATAGGTAGGTTGATTTTCGATAAGTAACTTTGATAACTAGAATTCTTGGATACATAATTGCATGTTTTCTTGTTGAATGAGGTTTACTTTCTTCGTTCTTCAATTTCTTACTAAAACTCATTTTCGCTTCTCAAATTTCTTCTTTGAGCTTCGGCAAATTAATTCAAGCTTCTTCGATTGTGAGCTTATATAGTCTGATTGCTATAAGCTTATTTTGCAAATTCCAAACCTGATTACTTCAGTAAATTTCAGTAAGCTAACATATTAATAGTAACTCTTGATTTTTTTTTATCAGCAAAAGCATATTGATAGTAACTCTCGATTTTATGTTTGATCTTATGCTTTATGAGTTATGACTAACTAAAGAAAGTAGCCTTGTGGTCTTGTTTGTCTTTTTTATTACTTTAAATTATTTTTACTTGTTTTCTTGTAATAAGAACTTTAATGTAATGAGAACTTGTTTTTGAATGGCAAGATTTTGGCTTCAACTAGAATACGAAATATTGGAATTAGAGGAAGGAGAAATGTAGCTATATTAATTAAAAAAGAGATGTTACAGATCCCACTGTAACTTATTTGAAAATTATCGAGGGGGTAATTTATTTGCACATTATCCAGGGCTAGTCCTTTGGTAACTATAATCGCTCATTTCCGAGGGCATGATATGTTCCAAGAATTATAACTTCATTTATTTTGTACAATTTATTTTTTTTTTCACAAGTATTCAATTAATTCGATTCCTTTATTTATGTTGTTGCTAGCTTGTTACAGGTTTAACGTCATTGGAAGAAGTGACATTGGCCATGCGTATGGAGATGAGAAGATATTTTGCTTATGTTAGAAATTTATGTCATGGGCTTTGAAGTGTTATTTTGGATTATTAGTTACTAAATAGATTTTTTATTTTTAATATTTTGGGCTGATGTAATATTGTGACTCAATAGAATGCTTAAGACATTTTCTATATTAGATTGTTGAGATTTGAGCTCATTATTTATTGGCAATTTAATAATATAAAATTTATTTATTATTTTTAATTATTATAATGGTACTTCATAATTTATAATTCAAAATGGCTTTATCAACTTAAAAGGATTATTTTTTTTAATATAAATAAAGGCTATTGCAACGACAATTTTGTCGTTTCAAAAATCAAATGGGTTTTGCAACGACATTTGTTGTTGCCAATGATACTAAGCCATTGGCAACGACATTTGTCGTTACCTAAATGGAAAGCCATGTCAGCAATAAAGTATCATTGGCAACGACATTTATCGTTGCCAAAAAGGTAAGCCATGTCACCCTGTTATTGCATTTTTGGCAACGACAAAGTATTTGTAACGACAGATGTCGTTGCAAAACCGGTATGAATCACAACAAAGGTTTGTCGTTGCGATAGTTATATTGTCGTTGCGATATTTTTTCGCTACGCCCTGACCCGCGGTCGTTGCGAAAAATGTTTTTTGCAACGACTTTTCATTTTTCGCAACGACTTTTGTCGTTGCAATTGGCCAACTTTCTTGTAGTGGATGGTGATAAGACGAGGAGGAAATTAAGGCGATGTATAAGATATATAGTCTTAAGTGTCTTGGTCTGAGTTGGAGATGGATAAATAGAGGAGAATAAGTAATGATATGGTAGAGTCGAAGTGATAAGGTGATGGAAATTGTGGTTAGGATCTTTAAGCGACTGACTCAAGATTGAGTGAAAGTTGGGATTTGAGAAATTTGATGGTTTAAAATAGGGGAGAAACTGTGGAAAATAGAAAAAGGGGTAGAGTATTTAAGTATTGCCATTGAGCGTTAGAGATAATAGTGAGGTAATACGTGTTTCTTGAGGTTTAGTGGTGGATTAGAGTGAAGGAAAGATTTAATGGTAACTCTAGGAGTTTGATTAAGACAAGTATATGGTGAGAAGTAAGACGATCAGAGGATAAACCGGAGATAGGTGATGGGAACTTTGTATGGGTTGATCAAAGAGTGGTGAAGGATAGGAGTATTTGGGGGCTAAGATTGTAATTTTGAAAGTGGTCTTTAGAGATACGTGTCATCTAAGTTGGGGAGTAGTTGAAGATGTGAAGTTTTGAGGAATAAACCGTCTAGGCTTGAATTGATGATAAGAGTTTAGCCCTGAGTGTGATGGCGTCTCGACCCCAATTGTCCGTAACCCTGTTGTCTTTGCACACTGTTTTGATACCTTTGAACCCCCGTTCTCTTGCTACCAGTGGAACCATGTTGTTTGGAACCCATCAAGTTTGCTGTTGAAAATACCCCGAAAGATTACTTTTGCAAGTAATCCGTCCAATTCGTTTGAAAGAGCGATGAATAAATGGTACGTGTTCGAAGATGCGACAATTGCTGTAGTCAAGGCAGGAAGGAATTTCTTCACGAAGTTATGCGTCCACAGATTTGTCAGACTCTACACAGCATTTCTCGAGGACGAGAAATCTTTAAGTTGGGGAGAATGTAACACCCCGCATTTTTCCCGTACGTGCCTGAACGAATTTGATTAAACAAAACCCTAAAATTCTGTTTTGTAAAAGATTTTTCAGAAAAGAGTTTTGAGGACAGGAAATAAAGTATTGGTTTTCTGGATTTCTACAAACCAAATGTTTTTATAAATAAAAAGTGAATGATTTTGTTAATGCTTGGCTAAATGGCGGTTTTAATAAAGATGATTTTTGAAAACGATTTTTCTTTTGGGATTGAAAAAAATATGAATCTTGAGTTGTGTCTTGAAGAAAATATATTTATTAATTTGCCTTGAAAATTTTATGAGTGCTTGATTTAATATGTGTGTATGTGTGTTTAACGTGTGATGCATGAAGATGGCCATGAAATGTGATTTCTTAGAGTTGATTTCATTGTGTATGAATTGGACATTATAGTAGAAAATAAGATGTGAATTATGTGCATGTGAGTGTTGTGTATGTATGTATGAATGTGTGTAGTTGTATGTGCATATGTGTGTTTGACCGTATAAGGCATGAAAAATGAATAAGAAAATATGATTAAAGAAATGCTTGCATGAGTTAGAAATGATAATGGAAAATAAAATATGAATTATGTGCAATTGTGTGTGTGTGCTACGGTGTGAGTGTGCATGTGAGTGATATATGTGTGTGTGTATGAAGGTGCCACAACTATTGTATGCATGTAAGTGAGTGTGTGGATGTGTTATGTGTGTTACACGTGTATGTGTGTGTAGAAGTAAGCTAGGGTTGAAATTCTAGAAGCTTAAGGGGTAAGGAACCAAGCCAACCAAGTGCTAACTAAGTGGGAAAAATCCTAATTAAGAGCTAACTATCCATTAAAACCTAGGTGGCCCTAGAGTCCTAGCCTATCCCACTTTGTTCCCTTGACTTTCTTAATCTCCACCCATGCAAAATTGAGAAGACTAAATCGCCCTTCTTGGTTGCACATGACCGAATTTCTTCTCAAGGCTAAAGAAGGGAATTTCGAGTTGCCCTTATATAGAATTGGCCATAGTTCATTCACCCAATTCACTTCCCATTCTCCACACCAACACAAACACATCTCTAAGGGGGCTCATCGACCTCTTAGAGAAAGAAAAAAGAAATAGAGAGGAAGAGAGGGGTAGTTGGCCGTGAGACTTGAAGAGCAAAAGGAAGGAATTCAAGCCCAAAACCTAGGAGCTTTCTTTGAAGATCAAGAGCCTTAGGAGCTAGAAGACCAACCATTCATGGTAGGAACCAA
This sequence comes from Crotalaria pallida, assembly GCA_037953625.1. Taxonomy (NCBI): domain Eukaryota; kingdom Viridiplantae; phylum Streptophyta; class Magnoliopsida; order Fabales; family Fabaceae; genus Crotalaria; species Crotalaria pallida. The sequence goes on from CM075653.1 coordinate 37,340,584, forward strand.
AGATCAAGGAGGAATTTGTAATAGTTTAGATTTTTCTTTCTAAGTTATAGATCCTTCATTTTCTTCTTTGCATGTTATTTTCATGAGTTGATTTCTTTGATCTTGGACTCTATGGACTTAAGGATAATTTGTAATATGTTAAATTATGCTTGATGTTCGGTTAAGGCCTTTCCTTGCTAGATCTAAACTTTTTCCAAATAGATCTTAAAGATCTAAAGAGAAACTAAGGTTTTTGTGAAAGCTAAAATAGAACTCTTACATGTCTACCTTTCTTTTTCTAAAACCGTGATGTGTGTTGTGAAATTAAGTGGCTTGTATGTTGTGTGTATGTATTGATCTTGAGTATTTGTGTTTGAAAACTTGATCTTTAAAGTGTATATTTTCTTCTTCACGGTTTTATGTAAGATTTGTGTTCAAGCTTGTGTATTTGCTTTGATTCCTTTTTGCATGTTTGATTTCTTGCAAAACCGTGACCCATGGATATTTATGTGTTTATTTAACATGAGAAACCATGATCTAAACTTAAATTGTGAAAGAACTTAAGCCTTTAGTTTTGCATGTATGTTTAATGAAGATCCTATATGATTTAAGTGGGTGCATGTAATGATCTTTGATTTATGAAGTGAAAAATGAAGATCCTTGAGTTGCATGTTAATTCTTAAGAAAAGAATTAAAGTAACAAGTTTTGAAATGATTTTCAAGAATAAGCATGATTCGATCAAAAGTTGGCTTATGTGCATATTTTATTTTAAGGACCATTCGGCCATGTTTGTAAAATAAGCCCTATGTTTTCATTTTGTTTATGCATGTTGTTTTAAAGATTAGATCTAATAATCCTAAGAACATGCAAGTTAATTTCATGAAGATAAAATTGAATCTTTATTTTGTTTTGAGAAAAACGATAATCTTGAATTTATTTGTGTATGTGAGGTGGTGTGTTGAAATCCTACATGATTTGCTTTGACTTTTGTGATTCATGAATGTTGAAAATGAATGAGAACTATGTCTTCCTTGCATCATGAGATTCGGTCATCCTAGGAGAACTAGGTAGCTACATTTGTTTCTCAATTAGGATGCATGCATCATAAGAACTAATTGAATATAGGAGTTTTAAAAAAAGTGTTTGCATGCCATGATTAGGTTTTGAGAGAAAAAGTATGTGAATCTTTGGAATACTTTGTGGTTTAAATGATTGTCTTGATTTAAGTTTTAAAAAGGAATTAAAATTGATAATTTATTTAATTAAATGCTCACGGTTTCTAGGTCAAAAGAGAGAAAATGATTTCATGATTTCATGTTTTTAGTTGTACATTAAACCTTGGCAAAAACATGTATGCATGATTCGGCCAAAGCGTATGTATGAAGTTGGAAAATTATTTTCATGAAATGACTTTTGGTTATAGCTATGTCGTAGGTACATGATGTTGTATGCTTGATGAAAATGATGAGGGTGCCTTTCTTCTATCTTTTGGCTTTAACATATATAACTGATTTAATTTGACTATGTGAAGAGAATTTTATGATGCTAACTAAATGATTTTTAGTCTCTATGCATGATTCGGTTTTGTTAGGATAATTAAGAAACTAATTTTAAATCATTTTCTTGAATGTAACCTAGTTAATTTATTAAGATTAAAATCTAATTAATTGGTTTTGAATGATTGCAGTGTGGTTTGCCTTGTGTGAGTTTGTATGTGTGCTTAGAAAATTGTGTGTGCTGCTGTTGTGCTGAACTGAATTTGTTTTACTGTCTGTGAATTGTATTTGTGAAAAATCTATGCTTGTATTTTAAAAGAAACTGAAATTGTTTATTTAAAAAAAATGTGATTTAAAATAACTCAAATTAATTTGGAAGTTTTATCTCCTTTGATCTTATGTCTTAAAACGTTTTCAAAGTATGGTTTTGAAATCTTATTTTCTTGGATTTTTGTTATTTTGTTTTAAAGTATGAAAAACACTGATTTTATAACCAGAGTGTTTTCAAAGGGGATTTGTTTTAATAAAAGACTATTGTCATTATTTCAAAGTGTTCTTGAAAACCTTTTTAATTGATCTGGATTTGAGGAACCTTCGGATATTAGCAAAGTACTTTTGAAACAAATTAAGAATCTATCGAAAACGTTCTAACGCACGGGAAAAATGTCTAGTTCGGGTGTCGGACGCGACTGGAACGACAAAAAGCTAGCAATGGGAAGCCTTGGAAAGCTTTCGAGTGTGTCGTCATCCAGGTGAGAGAGAAGCTCCCCTTAAGACGCTGTGGTATTAGGCAACATATTAAGGCGTCCAATCATCTCAAAGGTTGGACCCGGTCTCGTTAAGGCGAGGAAGAGGGATAGTGAGTGCTTGTTTGTTTGTTTGTGTGTCGTGGGCTATCCCTACAAGTCGCTGAGACCGAAGTGTTGTCTATAGTTATTATGTTTGTCGAACGGATATGATGTTTATTATGCCAGAACTGATGGTTAGTTTAGTATGTGAAGTAATTAAGTTGTTAAAAGATGTTGATTTTACCCTGAGACCTGAAATAATAATGAGGAAATGAGATTGAAAGAGAAAAGAGGTGTGAATAAGGGATATGAGAAAGAAATAGTCGGTGCATTAAGATTGACGAGAAAGTTATAAGAAACGAAGGAGATTGAAAGATAAAGATGATGTGAGTGAAAGAGTTGAAATTGAAAAGAGAACGTGATTATGGAAGTGAGAAGTGGTAAAGTAAAGATGCGATCCCTCAAACATGTTTTTGGGAAGAAGCTTAGTGTTGAGTTGAGCTTTCTCCTCCATTAACACTCACCCAAAAATATGATTTTTGAAAACAGTTTTTGAAAAGAAACTTTTGAAAAGAATTTGATAAAGTCATCTTTTGAAAAGGTTTTGCGAAAAGAGTTTTTGAGAAAGAAGAGGGAATGAGTCTCGAGGAAGTTGAAGAGAATTATGATGAGCATGAGATGACGAGAAAGTTGATATTGAGACGAGATTGATGTGTGGCTTGAGGCCATTGTGATTTTAGGGGGAACGGATTACGTTTAGTGGTCGGACTTCGTTGAAGGGATGCACCAAGGACGAGCCGACTGTTAGGATTCAGCCGTTAATTAAAACGTTAAAACTATAAAAGATTTAAAAGACATTTACAATTGCGGTGAGGTATGAGTGTCGATCCGAAGTAGTGGAGAGGAAGGAACGATAAGTATCTGCGGATACTTAGGACGAGATTGCATGAGGGGAGGACGATGACGGTGAAACGTCAAGAAGTCTAGAGTATATTTCTAGGCGGAACGAATCCCACATGTGGTGCACTAACGTGGTGGGGACTGGGTCTAATACCGTGGTAAGTTCCGCATCGCGAACTAGAAATTATACTGTCGCCCCCTTGATTGCAAATCGAGAAGTGAGAGGGACTGGAACGGGGCATTTGTGTTGGCCGCCGAGGGCGTGCATTGATTAAATGATATGATTATGATTTGAGGCAGGGCCTCCTGGTCTGGGATCATTTATGTGTTGGACAGCTGTCGTGCCCGCGTGGTAAAGGTCCTGTACTCCTGTTTGCTTCCGACTAGGTTGGGTGGATGACCGAGGAGATGTAGACGTGTGTGACTCCTTCAATGATGATGTTCCCCCATCATTGAAGCGAACCGATACGCTAAAACTTAAAGAACAAAGATGTTTCAAAGAGGAGTGTAGAGAGATGATAATTAATTGGAAAAGATTTAAAAGATAAGTGTAAGAAAGAATTATTGAGATGAGTTATGAGTTTGGAACCCCTGATGAATTGGATAGAATTTTGGAAGTTTATGAGGGTGAATTTGAGTATGTGACTATGAAATGCTAAGTATGAGATGGCGTCTCTCTATACGTACGTAATAGTGATGTTGTCGTTGTTTGTGTTGCTTATTGTTTTTCCTTAATACTTGCCTACTGTAATTCCACATAGTCGACATAACTGTTTGGGTAGCTTACTCTCTCCTCTTCTTTTGTTCTCCCCTTCTTCTGTATTCCTGCTTCTCTTTCTTCTTCTGGAAAATGTCGTACGCCGATTAGACGCAAAAGAAATCGAGGTTCCAGATCCAGCGTTTTCGGGAAGTAGGAACACATCCGTAGAAAGGAGACGACCCGGTGGAAAGATCTCTGGGGCAGTAGACGAGGACGACCTTACTGGCGGACCGTGAGCGGGATCCATCAAGATGCAGAGCCAGACTAAGGAAGTAGAGTGTATGACTAGAAGCTAGGTCTCCCCTCAGAGCATGGCGCTCCAATGTAAGCCCTTAGTTACCTAGCTCTATACTCCTGTACCCCGACTGAAGTTGTAATTAAAACACGGATGTTTGAAACCAAGCAAACTAGGCCACGTTTTAATTAACATTTTGAAAGCGGGTTTCAAATTGCGGTGTCTCGTAACACCTCGGTTTGGAACTTGGAAGGTCCATGAATATGAGAACATGTGATTTTGATTGTAACCATTGTTAGAAAAGTTAAACGTTCTCGTATTCATACCTTACTTGTTTTAAAAAAAAATGGCCCTAATTTTCACGGTATTTACTCTAAGTTTTCAAGTTGCCAAAATCGGGGTGTTACACATGTCACGGCCTAGGCAAGGGAATGAGTGAAATGATTTTGATCTTGATACATGTTATTGATTAATGCACCTTTGTTGTTCTCGTCTTATTTTTCAACTTATATGAGGAAAATAAATGAAAGAATTGATTTTTGTCTTTGTTTAGTTGTTGAAGGTGCTATACGGTTTTATTGTTGTTAATGTTCAAATAATTTTTATCCTTGGTTCCTGTGAATGATTTGTAAATCCTTGTTATTTTCATGGTGCATTTTTCGGTCCTTACAAGAAAATGAATGATCGAATTGACTTTGGTTGGGAATGCTTATTTTGGGTGCTAAATGGATTAGATTAGAGAGCATGCGTGTAGAGATTGAACTAAAATTTCGTGTTTATAGCTAATATATGATTCGGCCATGCATGTGAAAGTGATCAAATGATTTTTGTTTATTAGGAATGAAATAGTGCATGAACACTTTGAAAGAGTTAAGTTGATTTAAGAGTTTGAGACTTCTGATTTTGGCTTACTCTCATACTCCATTCGGTCTCTATGTGTTTGAATAGGTAGGCATGAAAGTTTAATTGTTTTGGGATGCTTATGTGCTATATGTTTGGTTATGAGTTAGCTAATTTGCGTTGATTGTGAAATTTGCTTGATTAAGAGTTTGAGGGAGTGTTATGAAACAAATTGATTTTTAGCTTATTTTGGTGCACTATTCGATTTTTACATGATTATTACAGAAGAAGTTGATTTTGTTGTATGCTAAGTGCTAATTAAATGTATTCTAGAGGTTTTGAAGTAGTTTGGGCTTGCCTTAGTGTTTTGACGCATTTTTGCTTGTTTGATGATGAATATGAGAATTGAGGTTTTTACTTGAAAAGGATTGGGATAAAAAGTACTTTCACATGTTTATTGAGCTTAATGTTTTGTCTCTATTTTTATAAGACTAATTTGAATGCCTCTGAAATTTTTAGTGATTTTTATAATTGATTTACCATTTTTACAAGAATAGTTTGTTGAATCAAAGGTTTTGACGAAGACAAATGAATGAAGACAAGTGAACAAGCTCGGTTTGATGACGACAAATATATCATGTGCTCGGTTCTCGGCAAACGTTTGATGAAGCCAAACGAATTAGCTATGAAGTATCCTGGAAATCAAATCAGCTCGGCATGTTGTTCAGCTCGGCATGGATCAGCTCAGTGCATACTCGGAAGTGATCGATCCGCGCTATCGCTCAGAGCAGACTCAATCGGCCAATCTCAAAGCTCGGCAACACTATTGCTCAGAGCAGAGTCAGTCAGCTGACGTCAAGCTCGGCAACAGCTATCGCTCAAAGCAGACAAAGTCAGCCGATGTCAAACTTGGCAACACTGTTCGCTCAGAGCAGACCTAGTCAGCTGACGTCAAGCTCGACAACACTTAGCGCTCAAAGCAGACTCGGTCAACTGAGAAGAAGCTCGAACATTTGTCAAGATCAGTTCAGCTCAGCTCAGATCAGATAAATCACTCAAGTTCCCAAGCTCGGTGAAGATGCAAAGCTTGGTGAAGTTGTCAAGCTCGGCATCAAATCAGCTCAGCTCAGCTCATATCAGAGAAATCACTCAAGTCCCCAAGGTCAGTGACGATGTCAAGCTCGGTGAAGATGTCAAGCTCAATGAAGTCCTCAAGCTCGATTCAGAAGAACTCAAGCTCGGCATCAGATTAGTTCAAGTTCAGAAGTCTTCAAGCTCTGCAGTCCTCAAGCTCGGCATCAGGTCAACTCAGTTCAGAAGTTCCCAAGATCGGCCTAAGGAAGTCGGCCGAAATATTAGCTCGATCAGCTCAGATCAAATATATCACTCAAGTCCCCAAGCTCGAACTATCTGTCAAGCTCGACATCATTGTTCATCTTCAACCTTCAGCAGTACGTCAGCCGCACATACCACTTCGTCTCTGACAGTATAGTACGATGCATGGATGGAAACTTTGTCCTTATTTCAACAACACTCATCTGTCACCATCCTTAATATTTCAAAATTGAAATTCAAATCAACATTGGAAGAGAGACAAATTTAGAACGTTACAGACAAGTGGAAACAGCTAGACAAAGGAAAATGTCGTTGTACAGTGCAATAAATGTCCAGTATATCCGTTGCAAAGGACATACGTATTTTTCGCTCCCTCTCCTACCTCATGCATGGTGGCATCACTATAAAGGGCTGGTTTTTCTCTTCAGAATACAAGAAGAATAATACAGTATACAAGAGCCAAAATTTTCATACTCATTCTCTGAAAGTGCAAAAAAAAACACAACAAAGAGAACGATAAGAGCAAAACTGTCATATTCAAAACTAAAGTCTCAAATCGTTCTCAACATTCAAAAACCCTTTCTCAAACACAGAAACCGAAAATTCTTTTGTTCACCAAACTTTCAGATTCAAACACATTTGAGTTTCGGGTTGGATCCAACATCTTTCATTCAATCAGTTTGCAAAGTCTTGAGGTGTTCTCAAGTAGTGAAAGTCTTGGAAGGTTTCCAAGCTCGTCCAAGAGGTTCTTGGCGATTGATGTCTTAGGAGGTTCTTGAGCAAAAATCTAAGGAGGTTCTTTAGTGCAAATCCTTGAAGGTTTCAAGGTGTCTTGAACGTTTCAAGACTGTTAAAGTCTGAGGACGTTCTTCGGCATTTGTATCAGTATAGGTAGAAGCCAAGAGTTTGGTACTCTCTTGGTGGGTTAATTGATCCCGTGTAATCTCTATCTATTTGATTTTATTAAAAGCTCCTTAAAGGTTTTAAGGGGGACTAGACGTACCTCACCGTGGTTGTGAGTGAACCAGTATAAAAATCTCGGTGTCTCATTTCTCTTTACTTCTTTCATTTATATTCCGAGCATTTAGTCGGCTAGTTTAACTCGTATCTTGTGCTCGAATAGAGCTTGCATATTTCCGCTGCAAACCTGATCTTTGAGTGGTGCATCTTGGCTAATCGGTGCTCGGTCTAGAAAACCGATTATCAAAATCTGCTCGGCTCAAAGTCAGCATTTTTACTCTTAACAGCAAGCCTTATCTGACCTATTTCAATCACATCGCGAAAAATTGGTATTATTGCTTTCAACTACTATTCACCCCCCCCTCTAGTAGATTGTTAGGCCTCTTGCCTAGTTTCTTACAATTGGTATCAGAGCTCGGTCGAAAGGTCGAGCTTAATAGCTTTTCGAAAAAGATCCTAGGAAACCATGGGCTCTAACAATCCATTCGGAGGTTAAGGCTCTTCCATAAACAGACCACCATTATGCTTATTGGAAAGTCCGAATGAAAATTTTCATAAAAGCAATAGATATTGATGTATGGGATGCGATTGAAAATGGTCCCTATATTCCGAGAAGGAAAATCGGAGATGATGTTGTTGAAATCCCTAGGACGAGCTAGGATGATGATGATAAAAGAAAAGTGTCTTACGATTTAAAAGCTAAAAACATCATCACCTCGGCCCTGTCCTTCGATGAATTTTTCCAAGTATCACACTGCAAAAATGCTAAGCAAATGTGGGATATTCTACAACTGACTCACGAAGGGACAAACGAAGTTAGACGAGCTCGGTTAAACACTCTTATGAATGAATATGAGTTATTTCGTATGCTTCCTAGTGAATATGTAAATGACATGCAGAAACGATTTACTCACATTATAAACCATCTTATTGCTCTCAGCAAAATTTTTCAAAATGCCGAGGTTATTAACAAAGTGTTAAGATGTCTTAGCAGAGAATGACAGCCAAAGGTCACTTCCATCATGGAATCAAAAGACTTAGACACTATGGACATCGCAACATTGTTCGGCAAATTTCAGGAGCATGAGATGGAGCTCAAAAGATTAACCATGCATGAAGAATTCGACAAGAAAAAGAAAGGGATCTCACTCAAGGTCTCAACTAAGTCGAACAAAGTCTCCTCGGACAGCGACTCTAGTTCGGACATGGATGAGGAAACCCTCGGTCTTGTAGTCAAGAAGTTCAGAAAATTCTTCAAAAACAGAAGGAACTTTAAAAATCAAGGCACGAGCTCAAAAGACAAAGTCAAGTGCCATGAATGTGGTGAACCGGGACATAACAAACCGAACTGTCCCAGGTTGCAGAAGAGAAGTAGTGCCGAGAAGAAGAAAGGCAAGAACCCCAAATCGAAGAGAGCTTACATCGTCTGGGATGCACCCGAGCAGAATGAATCATCAAAGTCAAGCTCGTCAGACGATGATGAGACGGCGAACTTGTGCTTAATGGGAAGATATGTTGATGAAGCCTCGTCGTGCTCGGACCTCGGCTCCACCAAAGATGAAATCAATCATTTGTGCTTAATGGGAAGACTTGGAACCTCTCCAAGCTCGGAGTTCGGCTCAACCGAGCATGGAAGCAAGATTTTGTGCTTAAGAGGAAGACATGATGAAGAAGCCTCTCCAAGCTCGATGTTCGGCTCGGCTGTACATGAAAATGAGGTATACTCGGATACCGAATCTGATACTGAGTCCGAACTTGATGATTATGAGGAATTATATACTGCTTACGCTAAATTGCAATCCGAGTTCGAGAAACTTGCTAAGAGCTATGCTAAGCTAAAAATAAATATTTTAAATCATAAAGAGCAAGTTCTCGAATTGAAAAAAAGCATTGAAACTTTAAAGATCAGCAATGATTCCTTAGAATCTACTATCACTTCCATGAAAAATCAAAAGTGCGAAAGTTGCATCAAGTATGAAAAAGAAATTAAAAATTTAAAAACCACTTGTGCAACTTTCTCACAAAGTGATAGGATGCTGGACCGATTACTTGTTCAATAGAGAAGCAATTCGAACAAAGCAGGTCTCGACTACACGCATGCCAAAAAGAAAACTTTTCGTAAAGTCGGCTCATTTTCAAATTTTAAACATTTTGAAAAGCCGACCTGTTCTTACTGTGGCATGCTCGGACATACACCAAATGAATTCAAAATCAGACGCTATGGTGTGGCTGTAACATCCCTAATTTTAATCCCTAATATATTTATAAGTTTCTTATTTTATAATTTTTATTCTAGTATTTAAATTGATTATTGGTATTTTGAGTTTTAAAATAAAAGAGTAAATAAAATAAATAAATAAATAAAAGTGTGTATTAAAATAATAATAATAATAATAATATTGAAAAAAAAAAGAAATAAATCAGAGGAAGGGGGGTTGGAAACCCTCCCCTCCCCAACTCATCCTTCTCAAGACAAAGGGCGCCTGCCCTAACTCCTCTATCAAGTCCTCTCTCTCGTGCACCTCACCCAGGACCGCCAGCCACCAACCACCGTCTCCTCCCTCAAAGCCACCACCTTTGCTGCTTGAAGCTTGCGATCGAAGGCCACAAACCAGCCACGACGTTCGCCTCCTCGCGCCGCCACCTATTCCAACCGTCACCGTGACGCTAACCAACCACCGCCGTCGTTGCTGCAGAGCTTTTTCTCCTCCCCGTGTTCACGTCTCTCCCTCTCCTGGACCCAGCCTCCACGAAGCCAGCGCCAACCACCACCCCCGGTGCTGCGACGAACCGGGGTTCCTTGCCGCCGCCACCCTCAAACCCCAATCGCCTCCCTTCTGTCCTCAGCGTCGCCAGCCGCCGCCGGTGCTCCTCGTTGCTGCTGTCATGGAGTCGCCGCCGCTGTGAAGCCACGGTCGTAGCCGTTGCTGCGGTTCGAGGGCAAACCGGGTCTGAACCAAACCGATCTTCCTTCTTGATGTTGAAAAACCAGATTTGAGGGTATACCCCTAATCCATTTTTAATTTCCCTCTGTGTTGTGTTAGTCATAATAATAATAATACTAATTATAATAATATTAGTACTAATTTTAAGGTTATTGGTAATAATATAGTGTTAAATTGTTTTAGTACATGATTATTATTTTGAAAAATGAATCATACTATGAATTAGTGTTTATCTTAGTTAAAGTATTATTTTTAATGATGTTAATTAGTTATTTTGATTTGGGATAATATCAGATTAAATGTTATGTCAAATAAATAGTTTCAAAGAGTATTTTATTTAAACGTGTAGGGTTCCTAAGCAAGTGAGCTGTCGTTTAGCTTAGTGGAATTGTCCCTAGGCTAAACAATATCTCAGTTAATTAGGAACTTCATATATTTGGCGTAACGTTAATCCGAGATAGGGCGTTGAACATTAATTTCAAACTGAAGGGAAGTGTAATTGTTTTAAGATTATAATGGCGACTTGGACTTATTTTTGAATTGAGCACACTTCCTTTTAGTTCGGAATTAATAGTGTCAAGTTATGCAATTGATTTTGTAACTTAAAACAAAAATTACTTTACTTAATGCATTTCTGACGGATATGTTACTTTTGAAAAGTTAGCGTGCTTTTAACAAAAAGATCTAGTATTTTATTGAGAAGTAATAGTCTTAAGTTTAAATTCCTATTTGACCTTAATTTATAAATTTTAGTTAAATGTTTTCAAGATCAACTTATTTCGAATTCCAAGTTAAAGTTACTTAACTTTAAAGTATTCTAATTATTATCTTAGCCTGGGGGTTAAATGCTTTTCAATAAGAAACTACACTATTTTATTGAGAAAACTACGAATTTAATTTGAAACTAAATGTTAATTGTTGAGATTTCAAATTGAGTCGGTTTTGGCGCATCCAATTGATTTCTATTTAGTTTAATAAATATAGTCAGACGACGAAGGATTTTAGGAACCATTGTGATGCGAACAACAAACTGCATGGCGTCGTGAGCCGGAACAGGATCTCCTCGTCGTGTCTCGAAACAGGTTCTGGTAGAACCCAAGGTAAGGGGATGTGCCGCCGTACGGTGGATTGTATAGCTAGCGGTGTGTGAGTGTGTTGAGAATATTTGGTTTGTTAGAAAAATTAGGATAGGGATAGAAAATAGAATAATTAGGAAGTTTAGAATTTTCCCTCATTAAATGCTTAAATGAATTAAGTGTTGTTTGATTATGTTTGTGGCAATTAACTATTAATGTATGCTAAGTGCTTGTATGAGTTACGTATGTAATTAGGAAACGGGTTTTTACAAAGTTAAGGGATAAATGACACTTAGGGTAATTAAATAGGTAATTAGAAATAGGTATTAAACACAAGGGAAATTTTAGTATAATAGGAAAATAAATTAGACATTAAAAGTGGAAGAACGAATAAGAAAAGAAAAGTAATTAAGATTAAAGATTTCCTGGTTTGCGAATACTAGCCCTAGAAGACGTGAGGAGGGGTGCTATAAGTCGGGTGCGCAACACCTGCAGTAAGTCGCAGGCCTACCAAAGCGTCGGGGTTGTGTAAGTCGTACGGTCCTTAGGGATGCGTACGCATCGGTAAGTCGTATCCTCTAAAAGATTGGGGAACGCAGTGGAGGGATTCGCATAACCATTTCCCCGGGTTGTGAGTACTAACCCTAGAAGACGTGCGGAGGGGCGTTGTAAGTCGGGTGCGCAACACCTGCAGTAATTCGCAAGCCGACCAATCGCAGGGGTTGTGTAAGTCGTACGGTCTTTAGGGATGCGTACGCCTCGGTAAGTCGTATCCTCTGAAAGATTGGGGAACGCAGTGGAGTAGCTCACAAACGCCGAAACGAAAAGAAAAGAGAAGAAATGAAAAGAAAAGAAAATGAAAAGTTAATGAAGAGAATAAGAAAAAGGGTTAAGTAATTAAGGAAATAATTTAAATAAAATAGAAACTAATAATAATAAGGAAGTGGACATAGGAACTTATCCGGTGGGTGGTTAGCATTTATGGAGATGCATGTGTTTGTAGCATAGAGTATGAATTGTGATTTTTATTCATGTCCATATATGCTAATTGTAATTATTTGTGTTTGACTTGGCATATCTTATGCATTGCTAGTTAGTGCGGTACTCACCCTTACAAACAATACAGGTGCAAGTCAGGAGCATAGCTGTTATTTGGGCCGAGCAGGGAACCCTCACCATGAGGGGTGTCTTTTATGATACCAAGAGTGAATATTAATTAAGTTTAAGAATGTATTTTTATAATTAAATGTGTGTATTAGGGTATGCCCAGTGTTGTGTATTTGTGGGCATTAGGTTTTTATTTATTGTAAATATTTATGATATAAGCTTTCGAACTATTCTGTTCTGGACAGGTACAAAAGGAAATTTTGGGGAAAGTTCGAAAAACAGAGGAAACTCTACTGGATTTTCGTCAAAATTTTCAAGTCCATATCTTTATAATTCATAATAAAACTAAATATTTGTGAGGGTGTTACATTTATGGTATCAGAGCGTTTTTGTCCTCGGCCTCGGAGTATGGTTCACTCCAATGGTTAACTCACCAAGAGAGTAACCGAAAAGTAGTGTCAAGTCCTATAGTAGTTACTTAGGTTTATATTTATAAAATCCTATGTAGTTATGTACTAAATTATATATGTGTCTGCATCAACAGAATCCTTCGTTGCCACACTGTAGCAACATGAAGAATCAGTTTTTCGATTCCCCTGCTAGCAGTTCGGCTACTGATCGTAAGATCAATTCCCCAGCTGATTCTTTGAAATCCGAGCCGTATGACATATGTTTTCAAGAAGGGAAAACTTCTGCAATGGTTAAGCTTAGATCGACTATTGAAGACAAGGAGCAACACGTGGGAGTACAAGTGGGTGAGAAGAAGAGTATAATTTTGAGATCGGGAATGGTGCTTTTGAAACAATACTTGACTCATGATGAGCAGGTGGACGTAGTAAAGAACTGTCGTGAGATGGGCTTAGGTCCTGGAGGTTTTTATCAACCAGGTTTTACGAGTGGAGCCAGACTCCGACTGAAAATGATGTGCCTCGGCTTAGATTGGAATCCTCAAACCCGAGTATATGGACACACAAGGGTAATTGATGGAAGCGAACCACCCAACATTCCTGATCATTTCATTCAACTGGTTATGGGAGCGATGCAAGAAGCACAATCTTTGATTGAGAAAGAATGTGGTGTAAGTGAAGTGGAGGACATACTCCCTTCCATGTCTCCTGATGTCTGCATTGTCAATTTCTATGAAGAAAAAGGAAAGCTTGGTCTTCATCAGGACCGTGACGAAATTGTTGGAAGCCTGCAAAGAGGGATACCGGTAGTATCATTCTGCAATGGAGACTCGGCTGAATTTCTCTATGGAGACCAGAGAGATCCAAGGAGAGCATAAAGAATTATCTTGGAGTCAGGCGATGTGTTAATATTCGGTGGCGAGTCTCGTCACATCTTTCATGGTGTGTCAGCAATCATACCAGACACAGCCCCAGAGGGATTACTCGATGACACAGGACTTCGTCCTGGACGTCTCAACCTTACATTTCGACAATATCAGCTCCCTGATCCACACCCTTGAAGTCTGCGGTGCAGCTACTTAAGGAGATCAGGACCAAACCAACAAAAGGTACGAGGCGATTCAAAATTTAGATAAACATTTTAAGTGCTTTCGATCTGCCTCTCTATTTATTTTCAGCGGGAACATCTTAATCCGAATTACCTAGAATCGTACTTCCTAAACCTCTATTACCGAATAATTACAATATCTAAGAATTCTATGTTTTCGATTTAATCCTGAATTTTAGAAAAGTACTCTAAGTGTTTTAAGCCTTCATTTCTATTAAGTCTCAGTGTAAAGCATCCTAAATCAATTCTCTTGGAATTTTAAATTCCTAATCCTGTAATTCCAGACGTGATGAAACCTAAGAAATATTCACCTCCAATCTAATCTTAAGTACCATCTAATGGAATATGTAGGAAAAAAAAAACCTTACTTAGTTATAAGACTGTGACAAGAGACTTAACCAAGAACCTTGTGATAGTGTTGTCCTCTAATATAGTTTAAGGTCAGGACTAGTCATCCTTTCTCTTGCATCTGTTAAAAGATAATGCTATCATTTCATGACGCAGTGATGTACAGTTGATAAAGGTGAGATTGGGACTGACTACCTCGGTTTTCGCGTTTATTAACTAACAACAGCATTGCAAATCCTGAAGAACGTAATGATGTGTTGTTGCTAGATGAAGGAGTGGGACTAGCTACCCCAGTCCTTGCATTTATTGGCAGATATATCATTGCAATCTCTCAAATCCGAATAGAACCATTGACATAGGAATTCCGACCCAAAGGAGGTCAAATTAAGTTCAAGCTCACTAGAAATCTTGTGGAAATTCGTGACAATCGATCGTGCGACAATCTACCCATAACAATCCTATTTAGTATAGGAACATAGAGAGATGCAAGTACGTGAAACCGCCATATCCTAAGGAAACCCAACAAGTAGTTCATCCAACCTTGTTTTCTAAACCCGTCACTTAATCAAAAAGTAGAATCACTAATTCTTAACATCTGCTCAGTTACTCCTTGGTATCGATCTACGTAGGTATGTTGATACTAAGTAGGGGATAACCTTATAGTCCTATCCGAAACCCATCCGAGTGATGGCAAAGAATGAGAACAACAACCTAGCAGAACTAGAACGTAAACTGCATTAGTGTACCCATAGAAATATCAAAACCCAAAACGGATGAGATGTTGGACATCCGCTGTTATCTCTTCCCACACTTTGGAAAGGTATAACAGACTTGCACAGGCCACCAATATCTCTCAAATTGATTATGACATTATGTCGGGCATCAATCCAACTTTTAACAATGTTATCCCCATTAATGGTTGCCCAAGACCGGTATTCTTCAAAACCTTACGTGAACCGCTAAGAAGATCACTAAGAACTGGCGGAGAACCAACCTCGAACGAGTTAGGATAAATCCGAATGAACACGGAACGGAGAAGTAAAATTAGATCTTGACCCTATTCCCAAGTAGAAACCAATCTTAGCCTCTCTCGAGACGAAACGGAGCTAGGAAGCGAGTAAGCTGGAACGACAATGAAATAGGAATCGGATGAAGTCAAGTTAAATGTCGGAGTGACTTTTGCTAAATTCAAGCAAGGAAATGAAGTGCTAATAATTCTTCAAGTGTTGTGATTAGGAGAACTGCAACCTGACAACAATGCCATTCTTAGAGTCTCAGGACTCTATATTGTGGCCAGAATGACCAAAGACCTTGGGTTGCGCACACAGAAGAATAAACGGGAGTCTGATCAAAGAGAGTGAACATTTTAGGAAACGAGCGGAAGTTGTGGCACTTAAGTCTCTTGGACAAAGACTGAGTAGGGGATTAAATGACGAAGAGATACAAGGGTGTGATACATTAATTACCTAGGGTTTGTTATCTCCAAAGATTACTCAATGGAATTTCGGGGACGAAATTCAAATAAGTAGGGGAGAAATGTAACATCCCTAATTTTAATCCCTAATATATTTATAAGTTTCTTATTTTATAATTTTTATTCTAGTATTTAAATTGATTATTGGTATTTTGAGTTTTAAAATAAAAGAGTAAATAAAATAAATAAATAAATAAATAAATAAATAAAAGTGTGTATTAAAATAATAATAATAATAATATTAAAAAAAAAAGAAATAAATCAGAGGAAGGGGGGTTCGAAACCCTCCCCTCCCCAACTCATCCTTCTCAAGACAAAGGGCGCCGACCCTAACTCCTCTCTCAAGTCCTCTCTCTCGTGCACCTCACCCAGGACCGCCAGCCACCAACCACCGTCTCCTCCCTCAAAGCCACCACCTTCGCTGCTTGAAGCTTGCGATCGAAGGCCACGAACCAGCCACGACGTTCGCCTCCTCGCGCCGCCACCTATTCCAACCGTCACCGTGACGCGAACCAACCACCGCCGTCATTGCTGCAGAGCTTTTTCTCCTCCCCGTGTTCACGTCTCTCCCTCTCCTAGACCCAGCCTCCACGAAGCCAGCGCCAACCACCACCCCCGGTGCTGCGACGAACCGAGGTTCCTTGCCGCCGCCACCCTCAAACCCCAATCGCCTCCCTTCTGTCCTCAGCGTCGCCAGCCGCCGCCGGTGCTCCTCGTTGCTGCTGTCATGGAGTCGTCGCCGCTGTGAAGCCACGGTCGCAGCCGTTGCTGCGGTTCGAGGGCGAACCGGGTCTGAACCAAACCGATCTTCCTTCTTGATGCTGAAAAACCAGATTTGAGGGTATACCCCTAATCCATTTTTAATTTCCCTCTGTGTTGTGTTAGTCATAATAATAATAATACTAATTATAATAATATTAGTACTAATTTTAAGGTTATTGGTAATAATATAGTGTTAAATTGTTTTAGTACATGATTATTATTTTGAAAAATGAATCATACTATGAATTAGTGTTTATCTTAGTTAAAGTATTATTTTTAAGGATGTTAATTAGTTATTTTGATTTGGGATAATATCAGATTAAATGTTATGTCAAATAAATAGTTTTAAAGAGTATTTTATTTAAACGTGTAGGGTCCCTAAGCAAGTGAGCTGTCGTTTAGCTTAGTGGAATTGTCCCTAGACTAAACAATATCTCAGTTAATTAGGAACTTCATATATTTGGCGTAACGTTAATCCGAGATAGGGCGTTGAACATTAATTTCAAACTGAAGGGAAGTGTAATTGTTTTAAGATTATAATGGCGACTTGGACTTATTTTTGAATTGAGCACACTTCCTTTTAGTTCGGAATTAATAGTGTCAAGTTACGCAATTGATTTTGTAACTTAAAACAAAAATTACTTTACTTAATGCATTTCTGACGGATATGTTACTTTTGAAAAGTTAGGGTGCTTTTAACAAAAAGATCTAGTATTTTATTGAGAAGTAATAGTCTTAAGTTTAAATTCCTATTTGACCTTGATTTATAAATTTTAGTTAAATGTTTTCAAGATCAACTTATTTCGAATTCCAAGTTAAAGTTACTTAACTTTAAAGTATTCTAATTATTATATTAGCCTGGGGGTTAAATGCTTTTCAATAAGAAACTACACTATTTTATTGAGAAAACTACGAATTTAATTTGAAACTAAATGTTAATTGTTGAGATTTCAAATTGAGTCGGTTTTGGCGCATCCAATTGATTTCTATTTAGTTTAATAAATATAGTCAGATGACGAAGGATTTTAGGAACCGTTGTGATGCGAACAACAAACTGCATGGCGTCGTGAGCCGGAACAGGATCTCCTCGTCGTGTCTCGAAACAGGTTCTGGTAGAACCCAAGGTAAGGGGATGTGCCGCCGTACGGTGGATTGTATAGCTAGCGGTGTGTGAATGTGTTGAGAATATTTGGTTTGTTAGAAAAATTAGGATAGGGATAGAAAATAGAATAATTCGGAAGTTTAGAATTTTCCCTCATTAAATGCTTAAATGAATTAAGTGTTTTTTGATTATGTTTGTGGCAATTAACTATTAATGTATGCTAAGTGCTTGTATGAGTTATGTATGTAATTAGGAAACAGGTTTTTACAAAGATAAGGGATAAATGACACTTAGGGTAATTAAATAGGTAATTAGAAATAGGTATTAAACACAAGGGAAATTTTAGTATAATAGGAAAATAAATTAGACATTAAAAGTGGAAGAATGAATAAGAAAAGAAAAGTAATTAAGATTAAAGATTTCATGGTTTGCAAATACTAGCCCTAGAAGACGTGAGGAGGGGTGCTATAAGTCGGGTGCGCAACACCTGCAGTAAGTCGCAGGCCTACCAAAGCGCCGGGGTTGTGTAAGTCGTACGGTCCTTAGGGATGCGTACGCATCGGTAAGTCGTATCCTCTGAAAGATTGGGGAACGCAGTGGAGGGATTCGCATAACCATTTCCCCGGGTTGTGAGTACTAACCCTAGAAGACGTGCGGAGGGGTGTTGTAAGTCGGGTGCGCAACACCTGCAGTAATTCGCAAGCCGACCAATCGCAGGGGTTGTGTAAGTCGTACGGTCTTTAGGGATGCGTACGCCTCGATAAGTCGTATCCTCTGAAAGATTGGGGAACGCAGTGGAGTAGCTCACAAACGCCGATACGAAAAGAAAAGAGAAGAAATGAAAAGAAAAGAAAATGAAAAGTTAATGAAGAGAATAAGAAAAAGGGTTAAGTAATTAAGGAAATAATTTAAATAAAATAGAAACTAATAATAATAAGGAAGTGGATATAGGAACTTATCCGGTGGGTGGTTAGAATTTATGGAGATGCATGTGTTTGTAGCATAGAGTATGAATTGTGATTTTTATTCATGTCCATATATGCTAATTGTAATTATTTGTGTTTGACTTGGCATATCTTATGCATTGCTAGTTAGTGCGGTACTCACCCTTACAAACAATACAGGTGCAGGTCAGGAGCATTGCTGTTATTCGGGCCGAGCAGGGAACCCTCACCATGAGGGGTGTCTTTTATGATACCAAGAGTGAATATTAATTAAGTTTAAGAATGTATTTTTATAATTAAATGTGTGTATTACGGTATGCCGAGTGTTGTGTATTTGTGGGCATTAGGTTTTTATTTATTGTAAATATTTATGATATAAGCTTTCGAACTATTCTGTTCTGGACAGGTACAAAAGGAAATTTTGGGGAAAGTCCGAAAAACAGAGGAAACTCTGCCGGTTTTTCGTCAAAATTTTCAAGTCCATATTTTTATAATTCATAATAAAACTAAATATTTGTGAGGGTGTTACAGTGGCCGACGGCTCTTATGTTTGGATTGTTAAGGGAGTAAATCCCAGCACTAACCAACAGGGACCCAAAATTGTTTGGGTACCCAAAATGAACAAGTAATATGTTTTGTAGGTGTGCTTCCGAACACGGGAAACTCGGTGGTATCTGGAGAGTGGATGTTCGAAGAACATGACTGGAGATAAGCAACATATTATCGAGCTTACTCCAACCGAGAAAGGATATGTCACTTATGGAGACAAGAACAAAGGTAAAATTCTGGGTGAAGGTAAAATCAGAAATTCTTCCGACCTGATTATCGAAAATGTTTTATTCGTTCAAGGATTGGAACACAATCTCTTGAGCATTAGCCAACTTTGTGATATCGGTAATCATGTTGTTTTCACCTCCACTCACTGTCTAATTAAAAGTGGCAAAGACAATTCGATCAAATTTGTGGGAAAAAGGTCAAACAATACTTATTTGGTAGATTTAAATGAAATTTCTTCTCTGGTTTCTACATGCCGAGAAAATGATACTTGGCTTTGGCATCGTCGGACTGCTCACATAAATGTAAATCAGTTAAAGAAACTTCAATCCAAAGACCTAGTGGTCGGCCTACCAAAGCTGAAATTTGATATAGAAGTTGTTTGCACTTCCTGTAAAAAGTGTAAACAGACCAAAAATAAATTTTCATCAAAAACGATGGTGTCCACAACAAGGCCATTAGAAATGCTTCATATGGACTTGTTCGGACCATCTCAAGTTAAGAGCTTTGGTGGTAACTACTATGCCTTAGTGGTTGTTGACGATTTCTCTCGATTTACTTGGACTTTATTTTTAGCAGCAAAAAGCGACACTTTTCATAGTTTTAAAGAGCTAGTCAAACGAATTCAAAACCAAGTAAACCAAAAAGTAGTTGTTATACGAACAGACCATGGCGGCGAGTTCGAGAACCACAAATTTGATAAGTTTTGTTCTAAGTTCGGCATTGAGCATCAATTTTCAGCTCCTCGGACTCCCGAGCAAAACGGAGTCGTGGAACGTAAAAACCGAGTACTTGAGGAACATGCTCGGACAATGCTGAACAAATCTCAAGTTCCTCACTATTTCTGGGTGGATGCAGTCAACACTGCTTGTCATGTATTGAACCGAGTTCTTACTCGGCCCATCTTAAAGAAAATGCCCTATGAACTTTACAAGGGTAGAAAGCCGAACATATCATATTTTCATGCTTTAGGATGCAAAGTCTTTATTTTAAATAATGGAAAAGATCATCTTGAAAAATTTGATTCAAAAGGCGATGAAAGTATATTTTTAGGCTATTCTGCTCAGAGTAAAGCTTACCGTGTGTTCAATAAACGAACTTCCACTATGGAAGAATCTATACATGTGGTATTTGATGAGTCTCCGAAAGGAGATACTTTGAGTTGTGTAAAAAGTGCAGGAATCAAAGAAAACTCAATGGACGAGCAAATAGATGATGAACCGATCATAGTTGAAAAAGAGACACACCAAGACGACGCTGTAAGAACGGATATCAAAGCTCCGAGGGACGACCTCCCTCCTGCTTGAAAAAAAAACAGAAATCTTCCAATGGAGAATGTGCTCGGCGATATATCAAAGGGAGTTCTAACTCGTCGGTCAATTCAAAATTTTTGCAATTTTGTCTCTTTTGTCTCTCAAATTGAACCTGATTCTATTAGTAAAGCAATTGAGGATGAACATTGGGCCATTTCTATGCAAGACGAGCTGAACTAGTTCATCAGAAATGATGTTTGGGAATTAGTTCCTCGGCCCGATGATCATTCTGTAATTGGCACAAAATGAATTTTCAGAAATAAAATGGATGAATCAGGGGCAATTATAAGAAACAAAGCGAGACTCGTTTCTCAAGGCTACAACGAAGAGGAAGGTATCGATTATGATGAGACCTTTGCTCCAGTTGCTCGGCTTGAAGCAATCTGAATATTACTTGCTTTTGCATCTATCATGAAATTCGCCCTGTATCAAATGGATGTCAAGAGTGCTTTCTTAAACGGATTTATAAATGAAGAAGTGTATGTGAAACAACCTCCTGGCTTTGAAAGTCATGAATTTCCAAATCATGTTTACAAACTTAAAAAGGCTCTGTACGGTCTGAAACAGGCTCCCCGAGCTTGTATGATCGGCTGAGTTCTTTTCTTTTAGAACAAGGCTTTGAAAGAGGGAAGGTTGATACTACTTTATTCATTCTTAAATCTAAAAAGGACATTTTATTAGTAAAATTTATGTTGATGATATAATTTTCGGTGCTACTAATATGTCTTTGTGTAAGAAATTCTCAGCACTAATGAAAGGTGAATTCGAGATGTCAATGATGGGAGAACTCACATTCTTCCTCGGTCTTCAAGTTAAGCAAGCCGAAGGAGGCATCTTTGTGCATCAAGGAAAATACTGCAAAGAGCTCCTGAGGAAGTTCGACATGGATAATTGCAAGACTGTTGCAACACCGATGAGTACCTCTTGCTACCTCGACAAGGATGAGTCAGGTAAATCGGTAGATGTAAGTAAGTATAGAGGCATGATAGGAAGTCTTCTATATTTAACTGCATCTCGGCCTGATATAATGTTTAGAGTCTGTATGTGTGCTCGGTTTCAAGCTAATCCGAAGGAATCACATCTATCAGTTGTAAAACGAATATTTAAATATTTAAAAGGAATAGAGAACACTGGTCTGTTTTGTCCGAGTGATACTAGTCTTAGTTTGGTCGGATACTCTGATTCGGATTTTGTGGGATGCAAGCTTGATCAAAAAAGCACTAGTGGAACTTGTCATCTTTTGGGAAGTTCTCTAGTGTCATGGTTTTCTAAAAAGCAAGTTTGTGTTGCTCTTTCCACCGCAGAAGCCGAATACATTGCAGCCGGTAGTTGTTGTGCTCAACTTCTTTGGATGAAGCAACACTGTCAGACTTCGGCCTAAAATTGGATCACATTCCTATCAAATGTGACAATACTAGTGCAATCAACCTAACTAAGAACCCTGTGTATCACTCTCGGACAAAACACATTGAAATAAGACACCATTTTCTGAGAGATCACGTTCAAAAAGATGATTGTGTTATCAAATTTGTAAGCATTGAAAACCAATTAGCCGACATTTTTACAAAACCCCTACCGAGAGACACTCATTTTCATATAACAAGGGAGCTCGGCATACTAGACGAATCTAGTATAGGCTAATGGTCGGTCTGTGTTTTTCAATCACCAAAAATCCAACGTCTTATGTCAATGTACAACTGCTTGGGTTTCTTTTATTTATTCGAATATAGGCTCTAAATTTCAAAAGCTTGTCATTCTCCTCGATTATATTACTCTTTCATAACAATTTTTTTGAGGGAGAAAGGTTGCTCTTTCTGAGCATATTATCTTTAGGGGGAGTAAGGTCAAAATTTTCTTTTCAACAAGTGATACCAAAATGATTTATTTTCAACATTTTTTTTCAACAAGTGGTTTTCAACAAGTTGTACCAATTGGCATCTATTTACTTATATTTTCAACAATTGGTATCTATAATAGGGAGAAAGGTCGTTATTTGCCTGCTCTTTGTTATATACTTCTTTTGGCTATGTGCTTAATTCTTTGGCTCCTTTTTGATCATGCCAAAAGGGGGGAGAAAGGTAGCTGATGTTTTTGTTGTTTCAGATATTCGAATGTCGTTTGAACAATGCCAAAAGGGGGAGGAAAGAGAAAGGAACGATGCTGTTTAGAAAAGAAAGATAGTTGACTGAAGATAAGAGTTTCGACCATATATCAAGGAGGAGAAAGGAGAAAGGTGAAGCTCAGGGGAGTGATCTTCAAGCATATGTTCAGGAGAACCGATCAAGATCATCACAAAATCAACAAGCATTTGTCATCATCAAAAAGGGGGAGATTGTTGAATCAAAGGTTTTGATGAAGACAAATGAATGAAGACAAGTGAACAAGCTCGGTTTGATGACAACAAATATATCATGTGCTCGGTTCTCGGCAAAGGTTTGATAAAGCCAAACGAATCATCTATGAAGTATCCTGGAAATCATATCAGCTCGGCATGTTGTCCAGCTCGGCATGGATCAGCTCGGTGCATACTCAGAAGTGATCAATCCGCACTATCACTCAGAGCAAACTCAGTCAGCCAATCTCAAGCTCGACAACATTATTGCTCAGAGCTGAGTCAATCAGCCAACGTCTAGCTCGGCAACAGGTATCGCTCAAAGCAGACTAAGTCAGCCGACGTCAAGCTCGACAACACTGTTCGCTCAAAGCAGACCTAGTCAGCCGACGTCAAGCTCGGCAACACTTAGCGCTCAAAGCAGACTCGGTCAGCCGAGAAGAAGCTAGAACATTTGTCAAGATCAGTTCAGCTCAGCTCAAATCAGATAAATCACTCGAGTTCCCAAGCTCGGTGAAGATGCAAAGCTTGGTGAAGTTGTCAAGCTCGGCATCAAATCAGCTCAGCTCAGCTCATATCAGAGAAATCACTCAAGTCCCCAAGGTCAGTGACGATGTCAAGCTCGGTGAAGATGTCAAGCTCAATGAAGTCCTCAAGCTCGGTTCAGAAGACCTCAAGCTCAGCATCAGATTAGTTTAAGTTCAGAAGTCTTCAAGCTCGGGAGTCCTCAAGCTCGGCATCAGGTCAACTCAGTTCAGAAGTTCCCAAGATCGGCCTAAGGAAGTCGGCCGGAAGATTAGCTCGGTCAGCTCAGATCAAATATATCACTCAAGTCCCCAAGATCGAACTATTTGTCAAGCTCGGCATCATTGTTCATCTTCAACCTTCAGCAGTACGTCAGCCGCATGCACCACTTCATCTCTGACAGTATAGTACGATGCATGGCTAGCAACTTTGTCCTTATTTCAACAGCACTCATTTGTCACCATCCTTAATATTTCAAAATTGAAATTCAAATCAACATTGGAAGAGAGACAAATTTAGAACGTTACAGACAAGTGGAAACAGAGACAAAGGACAAAACGTCGTTGTACAGTGCAGAAAATGTCCAGTATATCCGTTGCAAAGGACATATGTATTTTCCACTCTCTCTCCTACCTCATGCATGGTGGCATCACTATAAAAGGCTGGTTTTTCTCTTCAGAAGACAAGAAGAATAATACAATATACAAGAGCCAAAATTTTCATATTCATTCTCTGAAAGTGCAAAAAAAAAATGCAGCAAAGAGAACGATAAGAGCAAAACTGTCATATTCAAAACTCAAGTCTCAAATCGTTCTCAACATTCAAAAACCCTTTCTCAAATACACAAACCGAAAACTCTTTTGTTCCCCAAACTTTCAGATTCAAACACATTCGAATTTCGGGTTGGAGCCAACATCTTTCATTCAATCAGTTTGCGAAGTCTTGAGGTGTTCTCAAGTAGTGAAAGTCTTGGAAGGTTTCCAAGCTCGTCCAAGAGGTTCTTGGCGATTGAAGTCTTAGGAGGTTCCTAAGCAAAAATCCAAGGAGGTTCTTTGGTGCAAATCCTTGAAAGTTTCAAGGTATCTTGAAGGTTTCAAGACTATTAAAGTCTGAGGACGTTCTTCGGCATTTGTATCAGTATAGGTAGAAGCGAAGAGTTTGGTACTCTCTTGGTGGGTTAATTGATCCCATGTAATCTCTATCTATTTGATTTTATTAAAAGCTCCTTAAAGGTTTTAAGGGGGACTGGACGTAGCTCACCGTGGTTGTGAGTGAACTAGTATTAAAATCTTGGTGTCTCATTTCTCTTTACTGCTTTCATTTATATTCTGAGCATTTAGTCGACTAGTTTAACTCGTATTTTGTGCTCGGATAGAGTTTGCATATTTCCGCTGCAAACCTGATCTGAGTGATGCAGCTTGGATAATCGGTGCTCGGTCTAGAAAACCGATTATCAGAATCTGCTTGGCTCAAAGTCAGCATTTTTACTCTTAACAGTAAGCCTTATCCGACCTATTTTAATCACATCGTGAAAAATTGGTATTATTGCTTCCAACTACTATTCACCCCCCCCCCCCAATAGATTGTTAGGCCGCTTGCCTGGTTTCTTACATTGTTTTTGTGAAAACGATTTCTAAAAAAATGAGTCTTTCGGGTTAAACGTGAACTGGATTTTTGAACCTGTGCTACTCCAATGGACTTGAAAATTTTATGGTAAGTCCTTGAATATGTGAGGATACTCTCTGTAAACTTTTAGGTTGTTTGGAGTTGATTTGGTATTTTTAGTAAGTGCAAGACAGTGAGCTACTCAGTTCATGGTTTTCAGAACAAGAGAGAAACATAATAAAAAAAAGTGTGACTTAGAAAACTCCAAATAATCTGAAATTTTTATGAGATGATCTTAGGTATTTTAATATGTTCTGTTCCAGATTTAATGTCAATCGGAGTTATTTTACTATTTTAAATAAATGCAAGTTTGCCTCAGATTGCAACATTCCTAATTGGATTTTCGCGGAAAATTTGAATGAAAACTTGTGTTATGGATATTTGAATGACTTTAAAATTTTATGTGATGAGCTTTGATGTGTGTTTAGGTATATTACAAAATTTGGGACTGAAATGAGTTGATTTGATTTAGTTTTGGAATTTTATTTCCTTGTATTCCCCGTATTTGGTCTAGCATGTGCTTGATGTTTTTTATGAATGTGATGCTTTGTGTGTTGCTGGACTTGGCTGGATTTTATTTTGATTGTGATATTTGGATATAATTAAGTGAGTAGAGGAGGTTGGCTTTTGTTCCATAAAAGTTAACTTGCATGATAAGTAATGTAAATTGGTTTAAAGTCAAGAATACGTGTGCCTAATTGGTTTGTTTCTATGTTTCAGTTTTGTGCAAATAAATATGTGGTTGTAAATATCTATTTAGTTTTAGTGGTATGCTTGCTAATATGATTTGATTTGAATTAACTTAAGGCATGTTGATTGAATTGCTTGAACCGAAAAATGAGCATGTTTCGGTTAGAGTAAGTTTATGGAATTAATATGATTGTTTGATATGCTTTGTTCTACTTGAATAAAATTATGTGCATAAGTTAGGAACTGGCGGAGAATGAGTCGTGTAAATGAAATTCATATTATTAAAGTAATGTGCTTGCTATTGTTTTAAATGATTATGTGCTAGGTTGTTTGGCTTAGTTATTTGCTTTCGAATATGAGCTAGTTTCAAGTTATTTAACTCTGATTTATTTCTAGATATCGTAACTATTTCTTGGATGTCCAAGTATTATTTGAAGTGTTGTGATTTGAAAATAAATTTTTTTGAATGTTTATTTTATATCCAAAAGTCTTGTGAATCAACGTATGGTTTTACGGTGTTTTCGGATTGTCGAAAAATGATTTTTATGGAACCGTGTGTGGATGTCCAGCATTTTAATTACTTTGTTTTCAAGTCGTAAAATGTTTTAAAGGGTTTAAAAGCATGAGTTTTAAGCGTTTCAAATTATAGTAATCACTGGATCGAAAAATTGAAGTTTTTCAGTGTTTTCGGGACCGAGTGAGCTGTTGTCCGAGACGGACCAGCCACTAACCTATTCATTTTTAAGATGATTTCGCTAATTGTTCTATAATGGTATTGAGGAATTTAAGATGTTAAAGAGTTTTGAAACGATTTTTGGAGGAAGGATTTATGTTTTGATTTTTACCTGAAGAATTTCAATTTAAGTTTCGAAGAGTGATTTTAACTTTGGGGTAGACGTTTGGATTAGATTATATTATTAATATGTGATGTCTGTCTTGAGAATGTAGATGGTGTCAGTTGTGGACGCGTGTCGAAGGACCGCACCAGTAGAAGCTCTTTGGATTTTATCGGCACTCGAGGTAAGAGAGCAGTTTTCCTAAGACACAGTGGTGTGTAGGTAACATGTTAAGATGTTCCTGACCATCTCAAAAGCCGAAACGTGGTGTCTGTGAGTCAGTCGTATAGTGGCAATTGATTGTGTGTATGGGCACCTATACGCAAGACTAAGACATCCCTTTTCTGTTATAATATTATGACACGATGCTATCTATTTATGTTGATTGTTCACTCTCTAGCAAGTATACTAGATCGCAAAGTAATATAGTCAAGGAAGACCATATATCGTTCCCACAGGGACTACGAATTATTTAACTTATTCCTACCTAAGAGTAATTAAAAGTAAAATCTATTAAAATTCAGAATTAAATAAAGTAATTAAAAAGAATATTTTACTGCTGGAAAAATAAATAAAAACAATTAACAATTGATGAATGATGGTTAGGAACTAGTTTCATTGAATATTTCATTTATTTATTATAAATCAATGTTTTCCATTTAAATCAAGAACTAATTCAAAAAATTAGTAATTTCCAGATTCCTCTAATGAAATCTGGAAATTACTGTTTATTATCCAATTTGTTAAATCATAATTCTTTAGAAATTTAATCCATTGAATAACCATGATTAAGAATAGTGAATTATGAAAAGTTATATAAAAATCCAAAAGTATTCCTGCAAGTTGAATCCTTATATTGTTTAATTGCATGGCCTATTTTAAATCCTAATTTTCCAATTCAGATCTGAAAATCCATAACATGAATTGATCAAGTTCATGCATAACAAATAAAACACAATTAAACACTTGATTTAAAAACTGAAAAACATTAATTCATATAAATAAACTACATAATCAAATCCACCATGTTCCTAACACAAAAGGTTTAGTTACACATAATGAAAGAGAAGAAGAAAACAAATAACTATGATATTTATTCCTAAATTACCACAGATATGTGCTTCAAATCTTCAATCTTCTCCGGATTCCTCCTTCGAATGCTCCCAAAAGTGTGTAAATCTCTTTTCTAAAACTATCTATTGAATAATAATGACTATTCATGAATATAACTGACTGCTAATTGCTGCTAAACATAATACTAATCCTAATATAAATAGATAAAAGTCTAATCTTATCAAAATCCCTCAAAACTGCTCAGAATTAGGCCCAATTGGACTTTCAAGTATACCGCGCGCCTGGGCGTGTTGGTCAGCACGCCTGGGCGCGCGCCATCTGATGCCCATTAATTAACGAAGCACGCGCGCCTGGGTGCGCCATTCCGGTGCCTGGGCATGCCAAGTAACTTCCGACTCCGTTTCTCTCCGTTCTTGTGCCATTTTCAAGGTCTTCTTATGCTCTTCTTAGCTCAATAATATTTTCTCCAAATAAAGCTCCAAAACACCTGAAACATACCCAAAACGGATCAAAACGTTCAAAGGATTCTCTAAAAGTAAAAATTCCTAAAACTAATACAAAATACCTATATTTACAAGAGAAACAAGCCAAAACCATAGCAAAAGGAAGTGAAATTAAGCCCAAAAACATCATATATTAGACCCAAATCAATCCTCCAAACTTAGCATTTTGCATGTCCCAGGCAAAAGTAAAATAAAAATTCATAAACTCAAGACAACCATCTAAATCAAACTGTACAACACTTAATCTAAGACTTCGAGTCATCAACACAGCCACATATTTACACAAGCTATTCACATATCAAAACCTGGTTAAAGAAACAAAATCAATCAGAACTCATAACTAGGAACACTCTTAACCTCTCAGTGTATATCTCTCATGTGTATCAAGGGTTATAACAATTCACTCAAGTTCATACAATAGTTAAATGTTACCATAAGCTTGACCATAGACCCAAATCTCCACTAAAATTATTGAAAACATGCACAAATCAAAAGGCCTTTAATTTGGTTGTAACGTGGCCATGGCTAAAAGTGTCAAGGTGGGATAAAAGAAAGAAAAGATGAAACTAAGGGCTAAAATGAAAAACAAATTTCCCTCTAAAAAATATGAATGAGCAATGAATACTATGAGGACTCACACTCAAATCACAATTATTTCAAACTTCTTCTTTTTCAATTTTTCTTTATTACTTCTTCCAAACAAAATTTATTTTCTCTTATCATTCATCCATTTTCACTTTTTCTCAAATTTTTTTTTCTTTTGGAAGAGTAGTAACTCAATCAACACTTCCACAATTTTCATACTTTTGAAATGTCCCTCTCTCAATTGCTCATTCAAAATTCCTAAGGTACTCACAAAAATATACAATCAATACTGGGTACCAAAGAAAAATCATATTTATATCAGGCTCAAAATGGGCAACTAAGGGAAAACAAATCCAACAAAAATTTCTGAAGGCTACAAAAACATCATCCTAAACGCCTTAATCATTTTCATGCATATAATCAATTATCAATCTCAAAATGATCACCGGTCAAGTTCTAGAACATAAAACTAAAGAGAACACACTCATGAAAGAAATAGGGGTCTCAAATCAAAATATTCAATAAATCATATACCCCATCAAATAGGCTCAAAATCTCACTAAGCTAAAGTCAGTTCACTAATCTCAAGTTCTGAAAAACTTTGTCAAAATAACCAGATTTCAAAAATATTTACAGCTCAACAAATAAATAACATGAATCAATGAGTCTAATCCTAAACTAAGTATATACACCTATCATTAGAAAAATAATCCTAAGTCTAGAATAATTACAAAACCTCTACCTAAGACACAAACCAACACCAAAAATGGGAGAAAAATTTCAGATCTGAAAAAAAAAATTATTTTGTCCACTCCCCCAAACTTAATGGTTGGCTTGTCCTCAACCAAACTAAACTAAACATACCTAACTACAAAATAAAAAATTACATGGAATAAATTAGGAACACTTATTACTACATCTGCAAAAATTGCTCATCAATAACAAAAGTGAGAGACATTCCCCCAAACTTAGTACCTGCAGGTCGTTAGAAACAAGTGCCAAAAATAGCACCTCTAGTGGGGAAATATATCAACTCACACCTGTCGCACAAAATATAACTAGATGCAAAAAAAAAATAATCCAAATAAATATTCATGCAATAAAACTAAAAAATAAATCCTAGAAAGCAAATACATGTTTTTGTTATGGCAGAAGTACAGGTCTAAATAGGGGAAGGGGTACAAAATATATAAATAAAAATCAGAATCCCCTAAACTACTGCTCATCCTCCTCCTCAGGAGATGCATCCAGTAAGCTCTGATCCTCATCTGTGTATGGTGGCACCTCATTGGGCATACCCTGCGCTGCTCCGATACTGCTCAGAAATGAATCTCTAGCCTGGTTCCTATGCATCTCTTTGCACTGGAACTCAACTGCTCTGCTCTGTCTCCTCAGCAAACGCTGTAGCTTCCCAATGATCATCCCATCATCACCTCCACTCTGTTGTGCTGGCTGGCTGGAGGGACCTGCCTCATCCTGAGGCTGCTGAACTGGAATATGACTCTATGGCTGTGGTGGACCGGCTCTAGCTATCTCAATAGATCTTCCAATAAACATGTCCCACGTAGCCCTGGTCATCTTCGGGGTCCTCCTAAGATCCCTCACATCCCCACAAAAATCAACACCGGCTGCAGTGCACAGTCGGGTGATCACCCAAGGAAAGCCTACATACCATGCCTCCTTCTTAGCAAAACGATGCATCCTATCAGAGATAATAGATGCAGCGTCTACTACAATACCTCGACGAAGGGCACATATCAACCTACAAACCCCTGGCTGTACCTCAGTATCATGAGAATGTGGGTCCAAATTATGCACAATAAATCTGACCCAGAATCTAGCTGCTCCCCTAAGATTCTTCTGGTACACATGCTTGACTGTTCCCGCCATAGATAAGTTTCAGTCCTTGTCTGCCAGAAACAAGGCATCCTTCACCATATTCAGCGGGTACTCATCCTCATTGTCAAAGCTATCCATAGTAAACATAGAAGGTGCCGCCTCCAAAGGGTAAGATGGAAGTCCCATGACGCGAGCAATAGTGTCTGCGTTATAAGCAACCTCAACCCCTCGAACATACGATACCCTCCTGTGAGTACCATCCAACTCAAACCTCTTCGCCCTCCACCAGGCGTTAGCATAGAATTCCCACACCAGGAATTTGCTAAACACCTCATCAGGCTCCCTGATCCAATCCATCCACCTGTTAATCAACAGGGTCTCCTTCACCTCCTCAATGCTACTGACCCCAACAACTCTCCTCCCTACTGGCCCCTTGCTCTCATAAAGCATGCTCGTCTCCGGGGTTATACCTCTCTTCACCATCTTCCCTTCATAGTAATCGAAGACCCTCGAATGTCAAAGGTCTTCCCCAAGTCACTACTAGCGCTCCCTACAATTGGTCTTTTCCCTCTAGGCATCCTAAAAGCTCAAAAATAACTAGAGACAAATGATCGAGCACTTGGTGGGCAACTCTCTAGAACTCAAAAACCAAACTCAAAATCACTAACTCCTAACTCCAAAATCAGCTACAACAGTACCAGAGAGTATAGAAGAGTGATTCTTACCCAAATTGATGGAAAAATTCGTGTCCCTTGCCCTTAAGAGAAGCAAAACCGAATTGATAGAGAGAATAGAGAATGGGAGAAAAGCTTGGAAATTCTTGAAAAATATAGAAGAATAATGAAAAAGGAAGAAGGAATGTCGAGTTATGTTGGAAGAATTTGTGGATTTGAGGAAGATTTTAGTGAAATTTTGAAATTTGGGGGTTTAGGGTTTGAAAGGGGAAGAAGAGAATTGAAGAAACTGAGTGAGAATGGGGGGGAAGTCTCCCTCAGACGTGTTGTTAACGCCTGCCTTGTGCCCAGGTGTGCGGGCTCCTGCGCCAAGACGTGCGGCATCTGTACAGTGCTTTTTTTTTAGAGAATAAAGAAAATTTAAAAATAATTAAATTAAAATTACCTATACTAAAAACTAATTTCCTAAACTAAAATCTGTTGGAAACCAACAAGCGGGCTAAGCAAATACTAGAGGGGGGGTGAATAGTATTTTGAAGCACTAATACCAAATATTTCGATTGATAATTGAAGAATGGAGCTAAGACTGAATTTTCTGCAATCAGACACAAAATACTCGAGTCTTTTGTGAAATACTCGAGTTTTTCAGTGATGAACAACTCGAGTCTTTTCTTAAATACTCGAGTTTTTCCTATCAGATATGGGAAAAACCAGAAACGAAAATTCAGCAATTTAACTCAAATCAATTCAATAATAAACAGGAACTTATCCAACAGAATAGCAAGCAATCTAAATAACTTTTAAACACAAAGATTCCTTGAACTTGCTACCTAATTGTATAAATCCTAATTGATTGAAATGACTTAAGTCTATTGAGCTAGAAAGTAGATTAAAAGCAATAAACCAACACTCAAGCAATTTTATCCTGGTTCACTCCAACAATGAGCTACATCCAGTCCTCCTAATCACTTAGGAGTTTCTACTAATAATCAAATTGTTAGAAATTACAAAGGATTGCTTGAGAATGGCCTCACTCAACCTAACCCTTTCAAGAGTGTACCAAACTCTTGATTTCTACCCCAATTTGATTCCGGTGATTGAAGAACTCTTCACAAAGCTTCCTTGAACTCCCTTCAAGAAACTCCACCGGGCTAGGAACCTCCTAGTCTTGTGCTTGAGAACCTCTCAAGACTTCCAACACCCTAAGCCACTTAGGGTTTGCTTGGGAATAATCCAAGACTTTGAATAATCAAGCTTTTTGTATGTGTATTACTAATCTCACAATGGATTAGCACAAATAAGCACAGCTCAATGTAAGAATTGAGGCCTAAAACTCAACTTGGAATAAAATGACAATATGAGTGAGAAGTTGAGCTTTTTGGGAATTAACACTTGAGAAAAGGAAATTATGAAAGCTTGTGATCAATAATGTGTTGTTGTCTTGTTTGTTCTTGCACAAATTCAAAGAGAAATTTTACAATTAGGTTCTGAATTGCTCTCTTGGGTTGGATGAGACTCAAATGCCCTCAATTGGGTTTTTGAGTTTCTCCAACGTTCATTTTTGCTGACTGGACAAAAATACTCGAGTCTTTTGGTAAAAACTCGAGTCTTTTTGGTCGGTCACGAGTGAATTGGTGCACGAACAAGACTAGCGGTCATAATTGCTAACCTGGCACAAATACTCGAGTTTTTCTATAAATACTCGAGTATATACTCGAGTCTTTATCAAAATACTCGAGTATTTTGATCAGATATGGGAAAAATTATTTTTCAATTTTATTTTTCCTCTCAAGTATTAATTTTTGGTCAATCTCAACTTAATAAACATATAAAAATTTATTCCTAGAAGAGACTAACTATTTCTACCCACTCTCAACCACTCTCAACATAAATTAGAAATTTACAATTAATATTTGATTGAGAATGATTGGGCACTTGTCTTCTTTTCTTGACTTCTTGTTGATGTTGATGTTGCAATATCTTCAAGGCATGATTTGTTAATTATTTTGTCATCATCAAAACATAATCCACATAATTAGGAGCATTGAATTCACAATCTCCCCCTTTTTGGTGATGACAAAATAATTAACACTTGATCCATTTGTTAAGCTTGATCCACTTGGAGATGCAACTCCCCCTCACTATATGATACTTTTCACCTATCTAAAAATTCAGCTTGAGCAAGATGTTATGACAATTTAATTTTAGCACCAAGCCTATGGTATTAGAGAATTTAACAATTATCAGAGTATATACCATAATTAGAGATTTTAGATGCAACAATATCAAGACAAGACAAGTGTAATATCTCTCCCCCTTTTTGTCATACGCCAAAAAGATGTAACAATTTAGAAAAAGATCAAGGGAGGAGAGGTGCATAATCGGAAAACCCCATAACCAACTATGCAAAAAAAAAACGGAGATATAATAACGATAAAGAGCTCCCCCTGAAGCTTTGCACAAACATCATAATGAAGACCAAATTCATTAACATAAAAACATCATAAAAGGTCCAAATCAAAGGTGCAATAATAAACCCAAAGTCTCAAAACACCAAGTTCTCAAAATACAGAAAATGTAACAAAGACCAATCATGATAAAAACAGAATGAAAACTAAGATAAAATCCAAAGGTCAACATCATCAAAACATCGAAGGAGCTGGAGCATCTGGAGGAGGATAAAACCGAGAGAAGAGTTTAGAGGATGAAAAACTAGTAAGATTTGACAAAACTTTGAGGAAAATCTGAGTTTTGAGGAGAGAGATATGAGAAAACCGAGAGAGAAGAGGGTCGCAAAAAAAAACTTGAGTCTGAGAGTATATATAAACAGTTCAAAATACTCGAATATATTCATAAATACTAAAGTTGTTCTTTAGGATATACTCGAGTTTTTGAAAATATATTCGAGTCGGTCGTGACTCAGCCCAGATTTCCCCAGAAAAGTCGAGTAAAAATTGAAAAACTCGAGTTTGGTCCGAAAGTTCAAATTTCAGGAAAACGCAAAATACTCGAGTTTTTGGAAAATACTCGAGTTTGGTCTGAAAGTTCAAAAATTGGGGGTTTCGAAAGACTCGAGTGTTTTGAAAAACACTCGAGTATTTTAATAAAGACTCGAGTGTTTTTAGAAACACTCGAGTATTTTTATCAGACCCTGATTAAAAACTTTTTCAATTTAAAACTGATTTAATTTTGAATTAAAATACTCGAGTGTTTTTGGAAAAACTCGAGTATTTTGACAGAACAGAAAGTAAAAACTCAGTTTTAAAAGACCAAACACAAATCAAATACAAATGTTTCACTACCAACTTGGAATACAGTACAGAATCACACACAATTAACATATACAATTTCAAATATCATCAAGAACAATTTAACTAAGAATCAATAACACAATAGAGTAAGACTAATATGGTGATTTTCCAAAAATGACACACACAATGCAATTAGCCTATATTAGCTTCATCTAAAATACCAAGTTCTCTCCTAATATGATAAAAGGTGTCCCTTGGTAGAGGTTTTGTAAAAATTTCGGCTAATTGATTTGTGGTACTAACAAATTCAATTGTGCAATCACCCTTTTGTACATGATCTCTTAAAAAATGATGTCTTATTTCAATGTGTTTAGTTCTTGAGTGATACACCGGATTCTTAGTCAAATTGATTGCACTCGTGTTATCGCATCTAATCGGAATATTTTCAAGTTTCAAACCAAAATCCGATAATTGTTGTTTCATCCATAACAGTTGAGCACAACAACTACCGGCTGCGATATATTCCGCTTCGGCGGTAGAAAGAGCGACACAAGCTTGCTTTTTAGAAAACCATGACACCAATGAACTTCCCAAGAAATGGCAAGTACCACTGGTGCTTTTGCGATCAAGCTTGCATCCCGCGAAGTCGGAATCCGAGTAACCAACTAAACTAAGATTGGCATCAGCAGGATACCACAAACCAGTGTTAATTGTTCCTTTTAGATACTTAAATATATGTTTAACTGCGGATAGGTGAGATTCTTTAGGATTAGCTTGAAATCTAGCACACATGCATACACTAAACATAATATCCGGTCTAGATGCAGTGAGATATAGGAGACTACCTATCATACCCCTATACTTACTAACATCAACCGGTGTACCTTGTTCATCCTTGTCTAGGTAGCATGATGTGCTCATTGGAGTGTAGGCTTCCTTGCACTTGTCCAATCCGAATTTTTCAAGGAGTTCTTTGCAATATTTCCCCTGATGCACAAATATCCCCTCCTTGACTTGCTTTATTTGTAAGCCTAGGAAGAACTTGAGTTCTCCCATCATTGACATTTCAAATTCCTTTTTCATCAAATTTGAAAACTTTCTACAAAGAGACACGTTAGTAGCACCGAAAATGATATCATCAACATAGATTTGTACTAACAAAATGTCATCCTTGGTTTTATAAATAAATAATGTATTATCAACCTTCCCTCTTTGAAACTTGTTTTCTAATAGAAAGGAACTCAATCGATCATACCAAGCTCTAGGAGCTTGTTTCAATCCATAGAGTGCCTTTTTCAATTTATAAACATGGTTTGGAAATTCACTATTTTCAAAACCGGGGGGTTGTTTGACATACACTTCTTCATTTATAAACCCATTCAAGAAAGCACTTTTAACATCCATTTGATATAAAGTGAATTTCATGATTGAAGCATAAGCAAGTAAAATTCGGATTGCTTCAAGACGTGCAACCGGAGCAAAGGTCTCATCATAATCGATACCTTCCTCTTGGTTGTACCCTTGAGCTACTAGTCTAGCTTTGTTTCTTATAATCAACCCGGATTCATCAAGTTTGTTTCTATAAATCCATTTAGTACCAATTATGGTATGATCATCGGGTTTAGGGACTAGATCCCAAACTTCATTTCTTTCAAATTGGTTTAATTCTTCTTGCATAGCAAGAACCCAATGATCATCCTCAATGGCCTTTTTAATTGAATCGGGTTCAATTTGA
The DNA here is from genome assembly GCA_037953625.1 of Crotalaria pallida. NCBI lineage: Eukaryota > Viridiplantae > Streptophyta > Magnoliopsida > Fabales > Fabaceae > Crotalaria > Crotalaria pallida. The sequence continues at coordinate 37,376,947 of CM075653.1, forward strand.
GAAACAAATGAGACATAGTGGCAAATGTTTTGAATAGACCTACGAGTAAGTACTCCCTTTGACATATCTCCTATGACTTTGTCTATAGGATGAGCCTTGACCGATTTCCAAGTTGGAGGAAGTTCTTCCCTTACTTCTCCTTCATCAACTTTTGAATTCTCTCTCTCTTTTTCTTCTTTTGAAAAGACAATGCCATCTTCACTAGCATCACATAAAACACTATCTTCTTTTGAAGACTCATTAAAAACCACATGAATTGATTCCTCAATAGTTAAAGTTCTTTTATTGAAAATTCTATAAGCTTTACTATGAGAAGAATAGCCTAAAAATATGCCTTCATCGGATTTGGAATCAAACTTGCCAAGGTGTTCTTTTCCATTATTTAAAACAAAAACTTGGCATCCGAAGACATGAAAATGAGATATATTTGGCTTTCTTCCCTTGTAAAGTTCATAGGGGGTTTTATCCAAAGAGGGCCTTATCAAAATACGATTTAAAACATAACAAGCCGTATTGACGGCATCGGCCCAAAAATATTGAGGTACTTGAGAATCATTTAACATGGTTCTAGCAAGTTCCTCTAGCACCCTATTTTTCCGCTCTACCACTCCGTTTTGTTCCGGAGTCCTTGGTGCGGAGAATTGATGCTCAATACCATTTTTAGCACAAAATCTATCAAATTTGTGGTTTTCGAATTCACCACCATGATCGGTTCGAATAATAATTACTTTTTGATTTACTTGGTTTTGCAAAAGTTTGACATGATGTTTAAAAGATTTGTAGGTCTCACTCTTAGTAGTTAAAAATAAAGTCCAAGTAAACCTAGAGAAGTCATCAACAATCACCAATGCATAATAGTTGCCACCAAAGCTTTTTACTTGTGATGGTCCAAACAAGTCCATATGAAGCATTTCTAATGGCCTTGATGTGGACATCACCATTTTTGATCCAAAGGTGTTTTTAGTTTGTTTACATTTCTTGCAAGGAGAACAAACACCTTCAATAGAAAAATTTAGCTTTGGTAAACCAACTGCTAGATCTTTAGATTGTATTTTCTTCAATTGGTTTACATTAATATGAGCGGTCCTACGATGCCATAACCAAGTGTCATTTTCTTTGCTCACTAAACAAGTAGAGACCAAAGAAGTGACTTTGTTCAAATCAACTAAGTAAGTATTATTTGACCTTCTACCAACAAATTTGATTGATTCATCTTTGTCACTTTTAATGAGGCAATGGGTAGAGGTAAAAACTACATGATTACCAACATCACATAATTGGCTTATGCTCAAGATATTATGTTCTAATCCTTGAACATAGAGCACATTATCAATAATCAAGTTTGAAGAGTTTCCGATTTTACCAATACCAAGGATTTTGCCTTTGTTGTTGTCCCCATAAGTGACATAACCCTTTTCCTTTGGAGTAAGCTCAACGAAGTGCCGCTTATCTCCCGTCATGTGCTTCGAACATCCACTATCAAGATACCACAATTTTTTTCCCGTTCGAAGGCACACCTACAATATGAAATCACTTGTTCACTTTGGGTACCCAAACAATGTTGGGTCCCTTAGGGTTAGTGTTGGGACTTTCTCCCTTCTTAATCCACATATAAGTGCCCTTTTTCATTTCAAACTTCTTAATGTGGCACTCAATGTTGATATGTCCAACTTTTCCACAATAAGTACAAGTTGGTCTCTTTGATGAATTTTTCTTAGAAAATGTTCCAACCACCTTGTACTTTTTGTCCTTTTTATGAACATATCCTAAACCGGTTTTGTTGTGATTATGTCTTTGAGAGTTCAACAACCGGTTGAGGTTTCTATCACTATGTGAGATTGTGAGTTTGTTTTTCAACTCTTTCACTTATTTTTCAAGATCATCACATCTCTCACATGAAGTGATAATTTCCTCATGATTTGCACAATCACTTTGATGACTAGAATTAATAAGTTCCAAGGATTCATTTTGAAGTTTCAACTCATTTATAGATTTTTGCAATTCATCAATTTCATGTTGAAACTCAAAAATTTTCTTTCCTTTTTCCTTATTAATTTTAGCAAGCCTTTTAAATTGAATTAACATTTCATTGTAGGCTTCTTGCAAATCATCATATGAAATGGAGTTTGAAGAGGAACAAGAAGAACTAGAGGTTACCTCATCATCACTTTCACTCATGCCATGATTAGCTCTTGATGAGGACTCATGATTGTTCTTGGCCATGAGACAAAGGTTTGCATTTTCATCACCGGAGCTACTTGAAGATGATTCATTGCTCTTTTCCGGTGCATCCCAAACAATGTATGCACGCTTCCCTTTGGTCTCTTGGGTCTTCTTGTCATTCTTCTTCAAGAATGTGGCACATTCCATTCTTATGTGACCAACCCCACCACATTCATGACACTTAACTCCATCATTGGTACTCTTTTCTCTTTGTTTGGAGTCTTGGGTTCTCTTGAAATTGGATGAAGATCCACCTTTCTTCCCGTTGAAGAATTTGTTGAATCTTTTCACAAACATCCCAAATTCTTCTTGATTTGGTTCACCATCGGAATCTCCACTTGTAGAGCATTCTTCAACTTCTTTTGTAGCTTTGGTTGAAGCTTTGAGTGCTATGCTCTTTTTCTTTTTGTCCGATTCCTCATGCATCCCAAGTCTTGTAAGCTCCATCTCATGCTCTTGGAGTTTGCCAAACAAAGTGGCTAAGTCCATGCTATTTATGTCTCTAGATTCCTTGATGGCGGTTACCTTGGGTTGCCAACTCCTATCAAGACATCTTAGAATTTTGTTAGTAGTTTCACCATTGCGAAATACTTTTCCCAAGGAAATCAAATGATTAACAATGTGAGAGAATCGCCTTTGCAAGTCACTAATGGTTTCATTTGGCAACATGTGGAACAATTCATATTCGTGAGTTAGAGAATTCAATCTTGCATCTCTAACCTCACTTGTTCCCTCATGTGTGACTTGCAAAGTATCCCACATTTCTTTTGCCGATTTACATTGGGAGACTCTATAAAATTCATCATGGGATAAGGCCGAAAAGATGATGTTTTTAGCTTTTAAATCAAATGAAACTTTTCTCTTTTCATCATCATTCCAACTACTCCTTGGAATTTCAACAATTTCATCATTTATTTTCTTTTTGGGAATGAAAGGACCATTTTCAATTGCATCCCAAATATCCATATCAATTGCTTCAATAAAAACTTTCATGCGAGTTTTCCAATAAACATATCCTTCACCATTAAATAGTGGAGGACGGTTTATTGAAGCTCCTTCTCCACCAAAGTTATTGCTAGAGCCCATTTAGTTTCCAAAAGGATCTTTTTCGAAAAAGTTGTTACACTCGATCTTTCGACCGAGCTCTGATACCACTTGTTGGAAACCAACAAGCGGGCTAAGAAAATACTAGAGGGGGGGTGAATAGTATTTTGAAGCACTAATACCAAATATTTCGATTGATAATTGAAGAATGGAGCTAAGACTGAATTTTCTGCAATCAGACACAAAATACTCGAGTCTTTTGTGAAATACTCGAGTTTTTCAGTGATGAACAACTCGAGTCTTTTCTTAAATACTCGAGTTTTTCCTATCAGATATGGGAAAAACCAGAAACGAAAATTCAGCAATTTAACTCAAATCAATTCAATAATAAACAGGAACTTATCCAACAGAATAGCAAGCAATCTAAATAACTTTTAAACACAAAGATTCCTTGAACTTGCTACCTAATTGTATAAATCCTAATTGATTGAAATGACTTAAGTCTATTGATCTAGAAAGTAGATTAAAAGCAATAAACCAACACTCAAGCAATTTTATCCTGGTTCACTCCAACAATGAGCTACATCCAGTCCTCCTAATCACTTAGGAGTTTCTACTAATAATCAAATTGTTAGAAATTACAAAGGATTGCTTGAGAATGGCCTCACTCAACCTAACCCTTTCAAGAGTGTACCAAACTCTTGATTTCTACCCCAATTTGATTCCGGTGATTGAAGAACTCTTCACAAAGCTTTCTTGAACTCCCTTCAAGAAACTCCACCGGGCTAGGAACCTCCTAGTCTTGTGCTTGAGAACCTCTCAAGACTTCCAACACCCTAAGCCACTTAGGGTTTGCTTGGGAACAATCCAAGACTTTGAATAATCAAGCTTTTTGTATGTGTATTACTAATCTCACAATGGATTAGCACAAATAAGCACAGCTCAATGTAAGAATTGAGGCCTAAAACTCAACTTGGAATAAAATGACAATATGAGTGAGAAGTTGAGCTTTTTGGGAATTAACACTTGAGAAAAGGAAATTATGAAAGCTTGTGATCAATAATGTGTTGTTGTCTTGTTTGTTCTTGCACAAATTCAAAGAGAAATTTTACAATTAGGTTCTGAATTGCTCTCTTGGGTTGGATGAGACTCAAATGCCCTCAATTGGGTTTTTGAGTTTCTCCAACGTTCATTTTTGCTGACTGGACAAAAATACTCGAGTCTTTTGGTAAAAACTCGAGTCTTTTTGGTCGGTCACGAGTGAATTGGTGCACGAACAAGACTAGCGGTCATAATTGCTAACCTGGCACAAATACTCGAGTTTTTCTATAAATACTCGAGTATATACTCGAGTCTTTATCAAAATACTCGAGTATTTTGATCAGATATGGGAAAAATTATTTTTCAATTTTATTTTTCCTCTCAAGTATTAATTTTTGGTCAATCTCAACTTAATAAACATATAAAAATTTATTCCTAGAAGAGACTAACTATTTCTACCCACTCTCAACCACTCTCAACATAAATTAGAAATTTACAATTAATATTTGATTGAGAATGATTGGGCACTTGTCTTCTTTTCTTGACTTCTTGTTGATGTTGATGTTGCAATATCTTCAAGGCATGATTTGTTAATTATTTTGTCATCATCAAAACATAATCCACATAATTAGGAGCATTGAATTCACAAAATCAACTATTATAAGCTAAGGAATTAAGAAACTTACCTTTGTAGCACAGCTTTTTCTATTAATGCAACATGGAGAAAATTCCCCAAACTTATTTACCTGTGTCACATGAACAACTAAAAATAGTGCTATAAAGCACTTCATTAGTAGTTACTTATAGGAAGTTTCAACTCCTTATTCACTAACTAATTGACTAAAAAAATAAAACCTACACTACTACATAATTACAAAGAATCCACCAGGATCCCAAATTCTATGGCTCAACTCCCATGTGATATATGAATAACAAGTTACTCCCATGTCCCATGGGAATGAGCATGGCTGAAGTAAGGAAATTTTAGAAATAAATTCAATCCCACCAGGGTCAAAAGGTACATTCCTTACATCATGCATCATCTTAGAAAATTTGCCTTTTTCCCCATTCATGATGGTGTTAATTTCATGAACAAGGGAAACAAAATTTTGAGGATCTTTATTCATCCCTTTGTACAACAATGACTTATGTTGATGTTCTGGAAAAACATCATGCAAACTCAAGGGTCGAACATAATTGAAAACTTTTGAATCATCCATACATACAAGGGATTTAACGCAATTTTTAAGTTCAGAAATTTCAGCACGCAAGGATGAGTCAAATTTTTCTACCATTATTCTATCCCCATTTGTTTTGTTTTGTTTCACCTCTTCTATCTCATGATGCACTTTAATTTCTTTTTCTTCAAAATTTTCAGAGAAATTAGTATTTAAGTCTTCCTTAATGGAGAACTCTTGTACCAATTCCTCTATAACAAATTTATATACTCTTTGAAATATAATTTTTCAATCTCATAAGTCGAGGTATTTGCATCATAAGTAAGAGGATGTGAAGCCAAAACAAAGTCAAAAAATTTCTACTCTTCACAATTCAACTCTTCACAAGTCATTATTGTACATTACAATTAAGATCAAAAATAGATTTCACTCCAAATTACTTCTTAGTGCCAAAACAGATTAAGCTAATTCAAGTCCCCGACAACGGCGCCAAAAACTTGTTCACTCTCTAGCAAGTATACTAGATCGCAAAATAATATAGTCTAGGAAGACCAGATATCGTTCCCACAGAGACTACGAATTATTTAACTTATTCCTACCTAAGATTAATTAAAAGTAAAATCTATTAAAATTCAGAATTAAATAAAGTAATTAAAAAGAATATTTTACTGCTGGAAAAATAAATAAAAACAATTAACAATGGATGAATGGTGGTTAGCAACTAGTTTCATTGAATATTTCATTTATTTATTATAAATCAATGTTTTCCATTTAAATCAAGAACTAACTCAAAAAATTAGTAATTTCCAGATTCCTCTAATGAAATTACTGTTTATTATCCAATTTGTTAAATCCTAATTCCTTAGAAATTTAATCCATTAAATAACCATGATTAAGAACAATGAATTATGAAAAGTTATATAAAAATCCAAAAGTATTCCTACAAGTTGAATCCTTATATTGTTTAATTGCATGGCCTATTTTAAATCCTAATTTTCCAATTCAGATCTAAAAATCCATAACATGAATTGATCAAGTTCATGCATAACAAATAAAACACAATTAAACACTTGATTTAAAAACTGAAAAACATTAGTTCATATAAATAAACTACATAATCAAATCCACCATGTTCCTAACACAAAAGGTTTAGTTACACATAATGAAAGAGAAGAAGAAAACAAATAACTATGATATTTATTCCTAAATTACCACAGATATGTGCTTCAGATCTTCAATCTTCTCTGGATTCCTCCTTCGAATGCTCCCAAAAGTGTGTAAATCTCCTTTCTAAAACTATCTATTGAATACTAATGACTATTCATGAATATAACTGACTGCTAATTGTTGCTAAACCTAATACTAATCCTAATATAAATAGATAAAAGTCTAATCTTATCAAAATCCCTCAAAACTGCTCAGAATTAGGCCCAATTGGACTTTCACGTATTCCGCGCGCCTGGGCGTGTTGGTCAACACGCCTGGGCGCGCGCCATCTGATGCCCATTAATTAATGAAGCACGCGCGCCTGGGCGCGCCATTCCCGCGCCTGGGTGTGGCAAGTAACTTCCGACTCCGTTTCTCTCCGTTCTTGTGCCATTTTCAAGGTCTTCTTATGCTCTTCTTAGCTCCAATAATATTTTCTCCAAATAAAGCTCCAAAACACCTGAAACATACCCAAAACGAATCAAAACGTTCAAAGGATTCTATAAAACTAAAAATTCCTAAAACTAATACAAAATACCTATATTTACAAGAGAAACAAGCCAAAACCATAGCAAAAGGAAGTGAAATTAAGCCCCAAAACATCATATATTAGACCCAAATCATTGATGAAATGGTGTAATCTGATAATTTATGCCTATTGAATTTTTATTTGAAATTGAAAGTATTCATGCTATGTAGCATGCTGCTCTGTTTGAATAATTATGCTGATGACAATAATGCAAGGATAATGAAATTATATGATGAAATGAAAGAAGTTGATAAAGGCAAGATTTGGTTATGAGGAAAAGAAATGATCATGTGATGGAGAATGGAACTCCCTGATGTGCACAGTTCTGTGACGTGCTTTTCAGGTAGAGGATGGTGCTGGCCACGTGAGCTGTTTGTCGTGGTTTCGAGCCCTCAGTTGTAATGACGATGTGATAATGGGAAAGTGAGTATGTGAATCATTGAGGAAAGATTATTATGAAAGATTCGATTAGAGGTTGAGGATCACCGAAGGGATGAACAAGAGTGACTCGACCGAACCTTAGGGTTAATCAGATATTAATAAAACATTGATAAAATACTAAAAGACGTTATATAATGCGGTGAAATGAGTGTGAAGTAGTGGAGAGGAAGATACCCTGTTTATCTGCGGATACTCAGGTGAGCGATTGTGATTGGAGAGGGTGATGACGGTGATACATCAAGACACCTAGAGTGCTATCCTAGGTGGAACTAGTCTATATGTGATCGGGGATTAATACCCAAGGGATCGTAGCGTGTTCCACACTGCACACTAGAATAGTATTGTCACCCCCTTGATCAATTTAGAAACGGTGAGAGGGAAGCTGAATGAGGCGGGCAGTCGATTGGTTGTTGGGCCCTGCGATATCACAATAAAAACAATAAATTACAGCTGACCCACGTGGGTACAGTATGTAAGTTATAGCTGACTCGAGCGGGTTGCAGCATATGTTTGTGTTTCTCGACTGTTTGACCTGCCTGGGTTAAGGATCCTGTACATCCCGCTTGCTACGGTTTAGGCTTGGGAGGATTGGAGGAGCTGTATGTGTGTTAACCAAACTCCTCGATGAATTTTCCCCAATTTCCCTGACATCGATGGATACGCTTCGATAAAACTTAATAAGACAAGAATATGAAGATGAAAGTGCAACATTAATAGTGAAATAAGAGTTATGAAAAGTATGTGGTATCGAGAGAGCCTTCGGGCAAGGAGAGGAATTGGAATGATGGCAAAAGGAAGATTTGGAATTAAGGCTTGGATTGCCAAGTACGGAAAGAGATGATAATGATAAATGTAGATATTGGAAATGATAATTTGGAATCATGAGATGTGAATGCATGTTTGATGTGTTGTTGTTTTTTTTTTTTTTGTTTATCTTAATATGTTTGCCTACTGTAATTCTACACCGTCGGCTTATCCGCCCGGAAAAGCTGACTCTCTCTCTGTATCTCTTTCTGTCTTTGGTTTTCTTTTGGCCTTGTGATGGCTCATTAGATGGTGGACCCGGTCAAGTTTACCTTTGAGATTTACCACGACGGATAATTGGAAGTGAATCGTCAAGGCTGGGAATGGAGAGGTGACTCAGAGGTGACCTTTCGAGACCCAGGTTACACGCTCCGAGGAGATTCGACCGACACCCGTGTTTGTCATTTCTCTTTGGTGGATCTTCGGACTGGAGGACCAGCAGAATATCATGGTGGCTATCTGTTGCCACTGCCGGAACGGATTGACCCCGGAGCTGAGGAGGTCGAGGTGTACGAGGACTTGGACCCTGTGGAGCCTTCAGACAATGCATTTGAGGCTTTGCCCCAGAGTGACCCAGACGAGATTGAAGAGGACCCTAGTGAAGGATCGTCTCTAGCTGAGTATTCCGATGCTGATGTTTGGAAATTCGACTCGGAGGAGGTGCCTGCTGCGGCATCCAGCGATGAGGGTCATTAGTTAGTTTATGTTCAGTTAGGTTATTATTGGTCATGTATGTTATTGGACGTTGATAACTTTGCTGGATACCATGTAACTCCCGTACTTGTAATAATGTTTTCTAGACTTGACAACTGAAATAGTATTGTGATGATTGGAGTATGGTAAATTGGGTTCCAAAGCGCGATGTTGGTAGCATCTCAATTTGGAACTTGATGGATGATGAGGAACATGAATGATTTATTTTAATAACAGATATGTTTTTAAAGAAGGGAAATGTTTTGTAAAGGTGAGTTCATGTCCATGTCATCAAACCAAATCAAAAAAAAAAATTTACCCTTACTTTTCATGAATTAAATAAAAAGGAAATTTCAAGTTTCTTAATCGGGGTGTTACAGGGTTAACGTTAACGGTGTGGGCTTACGATAGACATTATATCAAGACATAAACAAACATCGATAATGCAAAAATTTCACATATAACTGTAATCAACATCATTATTGCCACCATCAATATCTCAACACATAACTCATAAATGCCTTCAACATTCTTATTCTTTGTTATTAAGTTTTATGGAATTGCGTCCGTCAATGATATAGGGAAAGAACACCATCGAGATACAAGGTTTAGTTAGCACACACAGCTACATCTCCTCCTATATCTTCCGGAAACCTAGAACGGAAAGAGAATGGGATGGACAAGACCATTACCACACAGGGCTAGGTGTCAGAAAAGTACAAGGCCGAATCTAGCAGAACCATGTCACAAGATCACGAGTGATAGGTCAAAAGCAACGCCACAAGATCACGAGTGACTGACCAAAATTATAATAACGTCACAAGATCACGAGTGACGGGTCAACATCAAAGTAAAATGACACCCTCCCTAGATTCAGGTTCCCTCTCACCATTCCAGAGTTGCTCAAGGGGGCAACAGTATTCCTTTAGTTGCATTGACCATTACCACACAGGGCTAAGTGTCAGAAAAGTACAAGGTCAGATCTAGCAGAACCATGTCACAAGATCACAAGTGACAAGTCAAAAGCAATGTCACAAGATCACAAGTGATGGGCCAAAATTATAATAACGTCACAAGATCACGAGTGACGGGTCAACATCAAAGTAAAATGACACCCTCCCTAGATTCAGGTTCTCTCTCACCATTCCAGAGTTGCTCAAGGGGGCAACAGTATTCCTTTAGTTGCGTTGCAGTACTTACTACGGTTTAACGGGCTAGTAGCCCCAACCACATGTAGCTTCGTACCGCCTAGAGAAACACTCGAGGCTTCTTGACGTTTCACCGTCCTGGCCCTCCCCTTCACAATCATCACTTAAGCATTCACAGATAACTTAAGGCATCTTTCCTCCTCACTACTCAACACTCATCTCGCCGGGTTAGCCATGTCCTTTAAGGGGATCCTAATAATTTGGTCGTCCCATTCTAAGCTTGAAAATAGTAAAAGAAATTAAATAATCACAATAATATAATTAACAAATAAAAGTATAAATGACTTATCATATGAAATTTTGACCAAGAAGCTCACAGATGTATCGAGCTTAAGAGTATTTGCCGCCACAAGTGGATCACTTTGTGTAAAGAGCCTTCAAAGACTAATACCTTCCATGATACAACAGTCACTTATCACCAACTTTACACTAAAACTGTTGAGATCTTAAGGAACAACTTACTTGAATTGCTCTTGGGAACACAAAAATAAAGTAAAAGTATTTTTAATAAAAAAAAAACAAAATATCACTAAAGATGAGTTAGACTTATTATCATATTAATACTTGTCATGCCTTGTGCATAAACCATATTAATATTAATATCACTGACGATGTTGGCTTGCTCGCGAGAGTGGCATCTGGCGAGCGAGGGTGGCGATGACTGCTTCTAGTAGGTGTACGAGGGTGGGAACTCAGCCCGTTAGAGATTGCTGCTGGTGTCTTAGGTTTTGCTCTCCTTCGTTTGGCGCTTAAGTTTCAGCCATGTTTTTAACCATTTTTGTTTTAGAAAAAATTAAAAAAAAAATAAAAATAATGACATGTGTCACCATATTAATGAATTAAGGAGATAGCTTCTCTCCTTATATGATGATACATTATTCTCATAATTATTAGTACTGTTATGAGTTATGACTACATATATGACGGTTAGAGTAGTTGTGGAATGACAATGGAAAAAAAATAAATAAATAAATAAAAACTAACGGTAACAAAAATGAATTAATAATAAACAACAAGAATAACAAGTGGTCGTAATTCACATGATCATGTAACAAGTCTTAAAATTTGAGAGTTGGAAGTTTCAGGCTCGATTTTGTACACCACCATTTGATATATTTAAATTTCATTTCCTTCATCACCGTGAAAAAAATAATAAAAAACTTTGCCTATCAAATAAATAATTATTTAACTTTGTTTTTTAAAAAATAAATATAAATAAAATATTCCTATAAATTACTCATGAGAAAAGCACCTTGGCACCATTGTTAATTATTACTTTTTTTTTTAATTCTATTATTCAATTATGTGATCAACATTTATCCCAAATTTCAACAGTGACTACCACTTTCATAACTTAAACAGGTTCTTCAAAGTCTTCGGTGGTTCCAAAAGCAGTGATAGTTTAACTTTTCCCAACCATAAGAAAGGTACGGTTAAAATACAAACCGCCCAAAAGTATATACCCATGCATACTATATATTTGATGGATATTAATCAATCTCATAATGGACAGTAAAGATTGAACAAATATACTAACATGCTGAATTTGAGAAGTATGAGCCCTATGCAATGTTCGTTGGACTGCATGATTATTCCTTACTAACTTGGCAATGGGCAAGGAAGCATCGATAATTCATATTTGTCGTCGTATCGTATCCGATACATGTCGTGTTTCGTGTCAGACACGTATTTATTTTAGACACTTTTAACCATTTACTTTAACATTTTATTTTTTTTTGTCGTATCGCTGTATCCCGTATCATGTCGTATTCGTATCCCGTGTCGTGTCGGTGCTTCCTTGGCTGTGAGTCATGTTTTATTACTAGTGCAATAATCTAAATTTAAATCACATTCACGTAATGTTATTCTGAAATTTTAAACAATATTGATAAATATTATCTTTTACTAAATAAGTGTAATTGATGTGAATATGTTAATTGTTTTTTAGCCTAAATTTACTCTGGATACAATGACTTTCTTACATTTTATAGCACCACTTTTGTGATTAAAGTAATGAGAGGTCTTTAGTTGACTGTATTGTTATATACTTTACTTGCACTGCTGGTATTATTGGGAGGCAGTCCCTATTTTTTTTTTTTTAAATAATGCAATTTAAAAAAGTTCTGTCATGATATAAATTGATGTTTTTGCTCAAACTTTGACATTAAATTTTACGTAGTTAAAAATTTTTCATATATTAAAAACCTTAAGTCTTTTTATTTTGCATCGGACTTCAAAAATGTTAGGAACATGCTTAAGATAATCCTCTAATTGTGTAGTTTTGAAACCCCGAGCGTGTGATTCAATGATAGGGGATTGATTCACGCTTAAGCAAGGTCAGGTGTTTGAATCGTGCGTGCCTTGTGCTTGCAACAACGTTAAATCTCGAGACCAACTGTTCCACTCATTAGAGATGCCTACAAGTCAGGGAGGAGCGGTCGTCGGTGTTGGACACTCTAGTCATGGACAAAAAAAAATTGTGTAGTTGTGAAAATCATCATTTAACTTGAATTAAATATCAAAACCAATAAAAAATTTAATGGAGTAACACTCAAATTCACTAAATTTTCCAAGATAAGCTAATTCAAAAATGGAAAAAAAATTATACTCCATCCGATCCTATATATAAGCCCTTTTTAAAAAAAAAAATTTCCTTAATATAACCTCATCTCCAATTTCCAATAGCATTAATTACTTCTTTTTCACAAGCACCCCTATTTACTCAACACTTTTTAGATTTCCAATAATAATTATAGGGATACTTTTGAAAAAGTATACCAAATATTTACATTTTCAATACCACTAACAATATTAACTAACTATCTTAATTAGAGTGAAATTGGTCAAATGGTGCTTATATTAGGGACTAGAGGGAGTATAATACTAACAAATCAGTTTATAATTTTTTTTCATCAAATAAAGTTGACGAGTATTACTAGTAGATTAATCATTAATGATATAAGTATGATCTTATGACACATGTCACTTACGATTATTTTTTTTTTAAAATATAATTTATTAGAAAAACTTAGTATCATTGCTTATACTGATATATACAATTTTCTTCCATCCTTCAAAAGGCCAAGAAGAAAAACATGTGCAGTTCTATTTCACCTAGGTATGTCTTCAGTGACTGTTATTTCATTAACAGTGTAATGTACTGAAGCATTTGATGAAGACTCTCGTTCCATGTCAACACTTGCAACAGAAAATGCAGGTTGTGCGGGCTCTTGGACAGTCACTGCATCACTTGCAAGCATATGAACAACACTTGACATTGTAGGTCTATCTGCAGCATCTTGTTGCACGCACAATAGACCAATATGTATACACTTCAGCACTTCCCTAGCTACACATGTTTCTTCTAGCACCGGATCCATCATTTCCAAAGCTTTTGCTTCACACCACAGCTTCCATGCCTATAATTGAAAATGTAAAATGTATTTGAGTTCAATTAAAAACAAATTTTATTGCTTAGACATATTTTGAGTTCAAGTAAATTATTTTATCGATTTTGTTTTTAGTCCTCAAAAATTAAAATAAAAATGTTTTGAATTTCTATAACTTGGCTTATTTTAGTTTTCTTTTATACAATTAACCAAAATTTATCGATGTTGACATGTGTCGTCTTGGTTTGGTGTGATGTGTCATTTATGTATGTTGTTTAAGTACTTAATGGATTTTTTTTCCCGAAACCAGGTAGTGTTTGGGCTTCACATTTTTTTGGCCCAATTAATCCACCTCGAATCCGCAAACTGTGCAAGTATTTGACTCAACAGTACGATATGGATCCTTCCCAGGAATTGTTGCCTCACTAGAAACTCGAGCTTTTGATCCTGAAGTCCTTAAGCGCCCAACCAGTTTCCAGTAGGGCAATCCACTTACCATTGGATTTTATTTTAATATCAATACAAAAATCAAAATAAATTTGTTGCAATGATGAAAAAAAATTTTTTTGCAGGGACTAAAAACACATCAACCCTATTTTACAAATGCAAGCATTAATTAGGAAACTTACATGCATAAGAAGGGTTTGACTATGTTCTGAATGACAAAATCCACTGTTCCTTTTTCCGCTGATTATTTCTAACAAAATAACACCAAAGCTGAAAACATCTGATTTAACCGAAAACAAGCCTCCCCTAACATATTCTGGAGCCATGTATCCACTGTTCAAAATTAATACATCAGTAAACCATCAATCGCATTTACATCAGTGGTAGAGTTGAAAGAATTTCATTGAATAAAGAATGATTTAAGGGGTTAATTTAAAGAACTAATATTTGCTTTTCAAAAAATTGCATACGAAAAACTTGACTTCTAAGGTAGCTAAACTAGCTACCCATAGCCATTGCTTTTTTAGAATTGGTTTGGTTATGCATGCTTACTATGTTCCAGCAATTCTATTTGTATTTGCCTCCCTTTGGTCTTCTAAAAATATTCTTGCCAATCCGAAGTCTGAGATTTTTGGATTCATTTCATGATCTAACAGAATATTGCTAGCTTTCAGGTCTCTGTGAATAACTCTGAGTCTAGAGTCCTCATGAAGATACAGAATCCCTTTAGCAATTCCATTAATAATGGTTAGCCTTTGTTTCCATCCTAGTTGTGCACCCTTCACCATATCTGATGACAACATCCAAAGCTTTTCAATTCTAAGATATATGACTATTGAATGTGCATGAATGATGTGTCTCAATGTATATGTGTCAATATATACTCAAAACTCTAGGAAGGATTTATATATGTAGTCTGTAGAGTCTAATATTATATAAGTTGTTGCATACTCTGGCTAAAGAGTATAGAATATAGATATTCAATCAAATGGCTAATTTGGTTAAACAATGAACTAATGAAGTGAAAATTATTAAACAATAGGTTCATTGGTTTGGAGTCATACCAAATAGGTGGAAATCAAGGCTAGAATTGGGCATGTATTCATAAATAAGTAGCTTTTCATTTTGCTCGATGCAGCAAGCCAATAGTCGCACAAGGTTTCGATGCTGCAACTTCGCAATCAATGTTACTTCATTCTTGAATTCCTCCACACCTTGACCAGATGTTTTTGAAAGCCTTTTAATAGCAATTTGCTTTCCCCCCGGTAAAACACCCTAAAACACTATTCAAATTTCAAGCAAGAAAGTTGCAATGGAAGAATTGAAACAAATAAAAGGTCTTATGTCTTAGTTAATTACCTTGTACACAGGGCCAAATCCGCCTTTGCCTAATTTACATTCATCAGAAAAATTATCTGTACTTTGTATAATAGTACTCAGAGGCATCATAGGAAGGTCAGCATTCACAGTCTCTTCAATATCAGTATGATCTTCAGAAAACATTGGCCTTATTCCATCTTTTTGCATAACTTGTTTATCCAAAATAAATGAACATGTCAAACTAAAATATAAAATAATTTATAGCCTCAGATTAAATAACTGTTGAGAGTTAGAGCTTACCTTTTTTTCGCTTCAAGCACCAGAAGTAGTATATGATGAAAGCCAATAGACCTACTACTACAAATCCACTTAAGACAGTGATTATTGTAATCATCGACCTTTTGCTATCCCCTTTTTCTGCATTAATTATAATGAATAGACGGTGATTATTGAAAACAGGCTGAATTTGTTGGAATTGTTCAGAAATAATGAAGGAGAAAAACAAATTTGGACCAGACGTCATTTCTTAACCCCAAAACCTTTGAGAAATTAAGTTCATGAGTTGAACCACTTATAAACTTGTCATTTTTCCCTTTCTTGTTCAAATAACAGAAATAACTTTGCATCTTATAGATAATAGCAAATATGTTATAGTTGAATAGTACAAACTAAAAAGTATACAATGAGCATATTTATAAGTGAGAGGATTGCTATATCCTGTCTGGGTGTAATAATTTAACTGCTTATCATCTTATAGATCTTATGAAATTGGTTCAAGATGTATAGTGGTTAGTACAAAAAAGGAGTATGAAATGAAGTGAAATGATTTGTTAAAAGAACATACTTAATTAATCTATAGAACCAACATATATACAGGTGAGACTTGAAATTCACATTTTTAGTATCAACTATCAACATATACTGCTGTATCAATGCATGGTGAGAGAGTTGTCGAATCCTAGGTAATCAAATAACAGAAATGTTTTGCATCTTATATATCTTCGCTAAATGGTTCTAGATGAATTTTACCAAATATTAATGATGCATTTGAACATAATTAGTAATAAAATGAAGTGAAATTATTAGCGAACATAATTAAGATGATACCTTGCTGAGGCCTTGGCGCATTAGGCAGTGTTGTATCATTCAAATAGAATGCTTGTGTTTCATACATCATAAAACAACTTGGCGAAAAGACACGCCACACGCTCTTCTGCTCGCAGCAACCTTGGACAGCCTCGAGCAAATAGCTCAAACATGTTCTGCATTCCTCACTAGAAATATCTCGGCAGCACTGCACCCAACCATACCTTCTCTGAGTACCATTTATGTTGAACATATGTGTTCCAAACATTAATGGTGTATCCGAGACCATTTGTATCAAACCATTCATCAAAACTCTAGCATCACTATCAAAGTCTAAACCGCTAGTTGAATTTTGCGAATCAACGACCATAGGAATCCTCGGTGTCATGGTGAGTTTGCCAAAGAAATTCTGGTTTGAGTACCTCAGAAGACAACTTGGGTACCACAAAATAGCTGAGGCATTATTGGGGCAGGCAGCCATGAGCAATCTGCTTGTGTTTTGAATACATTGGTGGCAAAGGCTAGTGTTTAAGTCACCGCGACAAGTGTAGAGTCCATAAACCATATTGCTTTGATCATTGCCTGAAGTTCTATTACCAAAACCATTGCTGGTAGCAGAATCAGAAGAGAGTGAAGAGAGCAAATTGTTGAGGTTGGTTTGGTATGTGCTAGAGGGAGGAACAGAAGATTGGTCCAAACAAACATATCTATAGCCAAGTAGTTGTTCTATATTGCTATTGTTTTGGCCTGCTGCAAAGCACATAAGGTACATGAATTTGATGGTAAATAACCAGTGATAAAGCATTATTCTCCTGCTAGCACCACCACTACATTTTATCAACATTGTTTATGATTTAGAATCTTTGGTTTCTCGGAAATATACTAGAGTTTGTCAAACCTTTGAAATTATACTACCATGGAGGCCATCCGGTTTTATTTTGAAGTTTAGAGTCTAAAGTTTAGACAATCATGAAAGTAGCATAAACTTCATGACCATAACGAATAGTAAATTTGAAATCAAGATAATATCATATAATAATCTTTCCAATCAAGTAATAATATAACAAAAATGTATTTCTACTTTAATTTTGAAATACCAACTTTGGACAAAGTCATTTGTTTAGAAAAATAACAAGACAAGTAATTAAGTTCCATGATAATTATGATAGCAATTGGAAAGCACACAAATTTATGATTAAAAGAGATAATGAGAATTTTAAACTATTTGAATAGGGTAAATTGTCATATTGATTTTTCAAAGATAAAATGGCTATCAAGTTAGTTCTTAAAAAAAAAGTTACCAAATAACCTATTGAAAATTTAAATTTGTTACCACATAGTGTAAATTTTAATTCCTAAAAGATTCACACATGACTAACAAATGGGCCCAAGTGGATTGCCCTAGTGGAAACTAGTTGAGCGCTTAGGGACTTCATGGTCAAAAGCTCGAGTTCCAATGAAGCAACAATTCTTAGAGAGGATTCATACCGTTGAGTCAAAGACTCGCACAGTTCGCGAATCCGAGGTAGATTAGTTGAACCACAAAAAAAATGTGAAGTCCAGACACCACCTCATTTCGGAAAGAAAAAAAAATTCACAAATGTATCCTCGAAAGAATTTATGTGGTGGCCATTTTAAACTTTCATTTGATGATTTTTTTTTTTTTTTTGGAAAACTAACTTAATTATCATTGTATCTATGGAGGATTAAAATAATATTTTATTTTTAAACTTATTCAACAATTGAATCTAAAAGCACCTAGTGCTTCAATCAATTAGCATGAGTGTTTTCCAACTTAAGTTTTCGAATTCGAGTTCACGAAAATGGAATTGTCTTAAATACATTTTATTGAATAAAAGGAATTATTATATCACACAAAAGTATAAAATAGTCGACGAACGATGATGATGCATCTGATATATTATTGTTCTAGGCAACTGATAATTTCTGAGTATAAAAGTTTTGCAACCAATAATATCATACCTTAATCAAAAGATAAAAGTAAACCATTTTGGAGGCTATATGGCCCGATAATAGTTGACTTTACCTTGATCGAGTGTTTGACTTACCAAAATGCTATTGAACATCTACATCAAGTTTTTCTCAACAAGCATCCGTGTCTTTGATACATTGGTAAGTTATCCATATCACTGATTACGACGATAAAATGAGAACAAATAAAATTTTTACAAAAAGCTTAGCTTTATCATAGGTATTTTGGTTTAGGGAAACGTATCAACCATAAATTATGTTTATTTAATCATTTTATTTTATAATATAAGTTATGTTCATTTAAAAATCCAATAATCATTAATATTTTTTTTTCCAAGCATATTTATGTTTATTATATTCTTTTTTTCATTACTCATTTCTTCTTCTTTCTTCAATATAATCTTCATACATTTATTATTATTCTTTTTTCTATTATTAAATGGGGTATCAAATTCTTACCTCATTTACTCATTTTTTAATTTATGTGCAATTTATAAATCAACATAATTTATGAGACGAAGGGAGTAATATTGTTTAAAAGGAGTAAAAGTGATGATTTCATCATAGGACTATGAATTTGGGATATTGATAACCAAAGTAGACAAATTTTTAATATAATTTTTATTTATTTATTCCTTATCAATACCTTAGCACCAATTAACAAGACTTTTTTATCCACTTGGTCAATAAGTTGGACAATTTAGTTTACGCATATGATATGCAATAACAAATTAATTTAAGAGTGAAGTACCACTTTGGTCTCTTCGTGTTTTTTTAAATGGGACATTTTAGTCCTTTAAAATGTGAAATTCATTTTTAGTTCTTGAAGATTTTTTTATGGGACACCTAAGTCTCTCCGTTCACTCTGTCAACTGCTTCAATTGCGGACTTAATAAGTTTCCCATAAAAAATTCATCAGGGATTAAAAGTGAATTTCCACATTTTGAGGAACTAAAATGTCTCATCTTAAAAACATGAGGGACCAAAGTGGTGTTTCACTCTTAATTTAATCAATACCTACTAGTAAGTCAAAAATAGATTGGTTAATGATTCATCTTGAACACTGAACACAAATCAAAATAGTCATACTCCCAACGTTTTTATATGGAAGTGTTTTAACCTTACTAGGAAAATTGTCCATTGCGATGCACGGGTCTTAAATTTCGCTATTCTTTCTATAATCTCGAGTTAACATAAACTTTGACATAAATATTAAAATTGAAATATTAAGTTAGTGCTAAATATATGAGAATTCAAAGATCATAAAAAAGTATATCCATAGGAATATAGGTTTTGGAGTTATGGAATTCTTGATTAAAAAATCAATTATTGAGCAAAAGAGAAATTTTTAATAAAGATATATTAGAAAAATAAAACTAACAATATTATTAATTAAAAAAATGAAGAGTGTGAATAGTCATACGGGTGTGTCAGTGTCCTCACTCATATCTTCATTTTCTTAATCTTTTTTCTAATCCACCATTGGTGTTTCTGTTTTTTTCGTAAAGACTTTTGGCATCTAATATTCATTAGACTACATATCTATGTGAAAAAATATGTGTATTTGTGTTCACGAAAAAAATATATGTGTAATTGTGTTATAGAACGAATAAATATATATGATCAAATATAACGAATAATTATCTATGTGTAATTGTGTTACAGAAAAAATAATTATATATATGATCAAAATAGTTATATCACTAATACTCTACTCATCAACCTTAACCCCGGGACCCCCCTCGAACTGGATTAGTCGGCCCAGTGGACCGGATACCAGGGTGCAAACCAAAAAAATACTCTACTCATCAATTTTCATATTCTATTTTTGTTTTCAGTACTTGTTTTATCAAATCCTTAACTTCCACAAAAAGGCATAAATTTTACTTTAGTTAGAAACCATAAGTTATTTAATTAGATCAAATAAAATTTTTAATATTTAATTTCACCAAAAAAATATATAATTAAATAATTTTTTTGAAACTTTATGACAACTCTCAAAATGGCAAGGAATAAATTAAATATAAAAAAATAAGAAATAAATTAAAGATAAATTATTTTTTTATTCAAGTACTCATTTGTATATTTTTTTTATGATGTATATTTGGAGAACCTAACGAAAATCAAAATCAGAAGTTTATTTTCCAAAATTTTTTTTACATAAAAGTGTTTGAAAATATGTATTAAAGAGATGAAATGAAATGAGAAGAGACAAAGAAACTGAAAGGGAGAGAAACGAAGGCAACCATAAAAAAACGAAAGGAAGAAGATGAAGAGAAGTGTCTCTAAGAAAACATGATGAACGATTATGATTTAATCTAATAAAATTTGATGGATAGCTAAGATTAAAAGACACAAAACACACACTTAATGATGGATTTATGAGAGAAATACAACACTAGCAGGAAGAAAAATGGGTGTTTTAGGAGAGAAATCTTTTTTGCCCTTTTACTTCTCCTATTTTATATTATGTTGATGACACAGATTAAGTATAACTAACACGTGAGTATGATTTAAGTTTGTATAGTTTTTCCTATTTTTGTCATGTATCATCTCTTTATAATTAATTATTAACTTGTCATCTTTTTTATCAATAAGTAGGTACATATTTTTAAATATGGGTAAAATTATAAAAACAATAATTAATGTTGTATTAAATTTTGTAAAAGAAAATTATATAAAATTATATAATAGAATTTTTTTTTTACCAAGAAAATTATATTTAGAAATGGATGAGTATTGTAAACCAAAAAAAAAATGGATGAGTATTATTTTTGACCGAGTCAAGGTGAACTAATATTCTATTTCACCTTTTTTGCCCTTTTACTTCTCCTATTTTATATTATGTTGATGACACAGATTAAGTATAACTAACATGTGAGTATGATTTAAGTTTGTATAGTTTTTCCTATTTTTGTCATGTATCATCTCTTTATAATTAATTATTAACTTGTCATCTTTTTTATCAATAAGTAGGTACATATTTTTAAATATGGGTAAAATTATAAAAACAATAATTAATGTTGTATTAAATTTTGTAAAATAAAATTATATAAAATTATATAATAGAATTTTTTTTTACCAAGAAAATTATATTTAGAAATGGATGAGTATTGTAAACCAAAAAAAAAAATGGATGAGTATTATTTTTGACCGAGTCAAGGTGAACTAATATTCTATTTCACCAGAGTTGGTGACTTATTGGAGGTAATGTATGAAGCACTTGTGCTATGTTGTTGAACTGTGGAATCATTTTTCTTTTTTCTGAAACGTTGTGGAATCATTTTACTGTTTAAGGCTTAGTGGAAATTTAATGCCTTTTTGTGAGATTTTTAGTGGGTATTGTCATAGAAGTCAACAAGTCCCACAAAGAGGTCTCCCAATATCTATTTTTTTTTTATTTCTTCCAATTATTGGTATAGAAGATACATTTTGATGGAAAGATTATGTAATCTGCAGCATTAATCTACAATTTTAGGATTGTGACCCTGAAAAATGAATATGTATGGGAGGAGGCTATCCAGTTTGTTGTAATTGCTTGTTCAATCCGTGAATTTCTAAATCAAATTCTTTCTTTATCATGGTATATTTATCACCTAGGTAAAACATTTGAGACAGTTACTTCATTAACAGAAGGATCCTTAGAAGTTTTTGATGTTGATTCTTCTTCCTTAACCTGTTTTCCAACTGAAAATGCAGGATGTTTGGGATTGGGAAGGGCCATTGTGTCACTTGCCAGCATGACAACAACCGACGACATGGTCGGTCGATCTATGGCATCTTCCTGAACACACAACAAACCAATGTGTATGCACTTCATAACTTCACTTGCTATGTATGTCTCTCCCAGTATTGGATCTAACAGTTCCAAACCTTTTCCTTCACTCAAAAGTCTCCAACTCTGCATGCAAATGTGAATGTTTTGATACTCTAGGAAACACATGCAATTTTTTGCCCTCCCAAAATATCATTATTTCTTAAGAGTTAAGAGTAAAATATCAATTTATTTCAGCAGATTTTAAAAAGTAAAAACTTCAATTTAGTCACTGCACAATGTCAGGCAATTAGGTACTAGGTAAAATAGTTATAGATTGTCACTTAAATGAATGATGATGTGAAAAATCAGGGACCTAACTAATATTTTATAATTTTAAGGATCGGATCATATTAACCGATAATGTCAACATCATAACCAAATTGATATTGAGACCGGGGAAACTCACGTATAGAAGAAGACTCTGTCCATGCTCTGAAAGATAAAAACCACTATTCCTTTTTCCACAAATGATTTCTAATAGAAGAACTCCAAAGCTGAATACATCAGATTTCACCGAGTATAACCCTTCCATAGCATATTCTGGGGCCATGTATCCACTATTCAAAATCAATAGAATATTGTTAGTTTATCAATGTAGCAATGACATAGTAATGAGACATGAAAAGAAAGAGTTCCGTTAATAACACATACTAGGTGCCCATAACTCTTCTTGTATTTTCCTCACTCTGGCCTTTTTCAAATGCCCTTGCTAATCCAAAATCTGATATTTTTGGATTCATTTCTTGATCCAAAAGAACATTGCTGGCTTTTAGATCTCTGTGGATTACTCTAAGTCTTGAGTCCTCATGAAGGTATAGAAGACCTTTCGCAATTC
Organism: Crotalaria pallida; assembly: GCA_037953625.1. NCBI lineage: Eukaryota > Viridiplantae > Streptophyta > Magnoliopsida > Fabales > Fabaceae > Crotalaria > Crotalaria pallida. The sequence goes on from CM075653.1 coordinate 37,400,200, forward strand.
CATTAATTATGCTCAGTCTTAATTTCCAATCTAGTTGCTTTTGTTTTTCCTCTTCTCACAAGCCACAGAGGAAAGGTTTCATTACATTAAATATCATGGAATAGAGAAAGAAACTTGTACATAGAATTCGTATTAAGAAGACTGCAGTACTGGAAGAAATAATCATTCATTCTTTTTTTTAATATGCATATTTTTTTGGTGAATTGCTTTTCAAGAAATCTCATTGGGTGTGTTTCATCATTTTTATCTTCCAAAATGTATAATGTGTCAGTAGCAATACTTTGAAGGTTATTAAGCATCAAGTATTATGTATAGTTCTGATTCTCTTTAATCATATATTTGGTTTTTCTCTGAAAGGCATAGAAAGAATAATTTCTCTAAGAAAATTTAATTTTGGCTATGAAGTTTTTTCTTTCTCCAAACTCCTACCTCCCTTCTTGCTAACCCCTACAAAGTTGTATATATAATAAATTGGAAACAGAAAAATAAATTGAAAAAAAATAAAGGTACTATATTTAGTTAAAAGTTAGAACATACTAAAAAGATGAAAGTCAAGGCTAGAATTTGGCATGTACTCATATACAAGAAGCTTTTCACTTTCTTCAATGCAGCATCCCAAGAGTCTCACAAGGTTCCTGTGTTGTAGTTTTACTATGAAGATCACTTCATTCTTGAACTCCTCTAAACCTTGACCAGATGTTTTAGAGAGTCTTTTGACCGCAACTTCTGTCCCATCTTGTAAACTGCCCTGAAATAAATGTTCAATAGAAAGAAAACAACAGTGAGCATCGCAAGCAAGAGACTAAGAGACATTGCAATTTGCAAGACTTATGCAAGGCTTGGCTAGCACATCCATTTCATTGATACCTTGTAAACAGGACCAAATCCACCTTCTCCTAATTTACACTCCTCTGAAAAGTTGTTAGTGCTGCGCTGAATCCAAATTAAAGGGATTGTAGGAAGGTCGACATTTAGTGAATCCCCTCTTTGAACATTGTCATGCAAAGATAAAGGAGCTATCTCTGATAGCAGTCCATCTAACAAGGAAATTAAACTTATGATGAGTTTGAATTGAGCTCAGAAAACTTAGCTTTCAGATTATTTGTGTAACTATGGCATAATTAGCTACCTTTAATTATTCGATTCTGCCGCCATAAGTAGTAGATACAGAAACTTAGTAGAGCCACTGGCACCAACACACACACCACGACGATGATCGAGGTTTTGGACTTGCTGATACTTTCATCATTGGCTGCAAAGTTATCGAAGATGAATATGTTTGCTTGCTTCTTATTTTGCTCTTATTTTAAAAGGATTTGTTAAAAGGATAAAAGTATAAAACTGACTTGTTTCTTATTGATTGTCACAAAAGGTGTATGAGCAACATTGGTTGCTATAAAGAATTGAAATATTAGTATGATCCCATATTTAGGTAGATGCTTATGCTCAAATATATATCTCAAAATCATTTCATAAGTTCACATATAATTTAAGGAAGTTCCATTTTGTTTTCTCAACGAATACAGGGAGAATTTATGATTTATCACGCATTAAACTTTCACTTGTGGTGGCTATATCACTTCTTGATTAGTTATATGAAATAGATCATGCTTTACTCTGTCAATCTGTCTACGGATTTTTCGTCCATGATTTCTTTGGTTTAAAAATATATATATATATATATATATATATATATATATATATATGATTTCTGATTTGTAGTCCAGGCATGCTTAAGGACCTGTTCATCACCTTAATAACAAACGTTTTCTTAGCTTTACCATTCCATATAGCAAGTTTTGCTTTATTATTATCTAAACCCAAATGATAATAAGTTTTGCTTTGTTGGAATTGTAGGGGAACAGGTAGTAAGAGTCTCCCAGGGTTACTCCAGGATCTCAAAAGGTTGAAAGGTACTCATTTTATTATTCTCATGGAAACTCATGCTAAGGGGGAAAAGGCAAAGGTTATGAGTAGAAGAATCGGGCTTGATGGTCTCGCAACTGTTGATGCAAGAGGCCATGCTGTAGGCATATGGTGTATGTGGGATACACGCTACTGGACTGTCGATGTTATTGCTACGAATTTTCAGTTTATCCATATGAATGTTAAATGGATGAATGAAATGCCTTGGCTTCTCACTACGGTGTATGGCAACCCTCAACCAAGTACTCGTAGATCTCTTTGGAGGGACATTAAGCTTATCAGTCAGAATTCTAGTGGTCCTTGGTGTCTCATGGGAGATTTTAACTCTGTTATCCACCCTTATGAAAGTAGAGAAGGGAGTAGTTTGAATCGTGGAGCAGTTGATTCGCATCTGTTTCATAATGTGATTAGTGATTGTAACCTACTTGATGGTGGTTTTGTGGGTCCTAGCTTTACTTGGCAACGAGGTTACTCTCTTAGAAGACTTGACAGGGTCCTTTTTAACTTGGAGTGGAGGCTGCTGTTCCAAAATATGACAGTTCACCATCTCTCAAAGTTCAAGTCTGACCACTGCTCGTTATGGCTTGATTTTGGAGACCATCAGAGCCCAAATAGAGGAAGAAGACCCTTCAGGTTTGTTGCCGCTTGGTGTACCCATGAAGATTTGCCGAGGGTTGTTTTTGAATCTTGGAATTCCGCTACTGATTGGAAGGGGAGAATCCAAAATACCCAAACATGTTTGAAGCTTTGGAATAACAATGTGTTTGGTAATATTTTTAGAAGAAAAAATGATATTATGCGCAGACTTGAGGGAATCACTAGAAGCTTGATCCAGGGTCCAAACAGACATCTAGAGAAGCTCCAGAATCAGTTGTGGAATGACTATGAAAGGGTTCTAGTTCAAGAGGAAATTTTGTGGTTCCAAAAATCCAGGTGCAAATGGATAAAATTTGGAGAGAAAAATACAAGATATTTTCATGGGACTACCATTGTGAGGAGGAAAAGAAATCGTATTGAAGGGTTGCAACTTGAGAATGGTACTTGGATAGAGCAGTCTGATCAGCTGGAACAGTATGCCCTGAATTACTTTCGTGATTTTTATAGGGATGATGAGGTGTCTCAGGAATTTTGCCTCTAAGGGGCTTACCCCAAGCTGTTGGAGGAACATATGAAAGTTCTTGAAGCTGATGTCACTGATGCTAAGATTCAACAAGCTATTTTTGCCATGGGAGGAAGTCTTAAAGCCCCGGGTAAAGATGGTTTGCATGCCCTGTTTTACCAAAGTCAGTGGTAAACAGTGGGTAATTCTCTCTGTAATCTTGTTAAAAATTGCTTCCATAATCCAGTGAATATTAGAGATATTAATGAAACGCTTATAACCCTCATTCCAAAAGTTGATGAGGTCTTGACTATCAAGCAGCTCCTCCCAATTAGTAGTCTTTGTAACGTTTCTTATAAAACGATTACAAAGATCCTCGCTACACAGTTGAAAGGTATAATGGGGCATATTATTAGTCCTGTTCAATGCAGTTTTGTTCCTGGGAGGAATGGGAGTGATAACATAATTATTACCCAGGAAGTCATTCACTTCATGCGGAATATGAAAGGTAAAAAGGCTTTTATGGCTATAAAAATTGATATGGAAAAAGCCTATGATAGATTGAAATAGGATTTTGTAAAGGATAGTTTAGTAGACATTGGGATCCCAGATAATTTTATTCAGGTGGTTTGGCACTGCATGACTTCGCCTACTATGAATCTGATATGGAATGGAGAAGCCCTTGACGCTTTTATTCCTCAAAAGGGAATTAGGCAGGGAGACCCCATCTCGCCGTATATATTTGTTTTGAGCATGGAGCGTCTATCTCAGCTGATCAATGTTGCCACAAATCATGGTTTTTGGAAGCCTATTCAAGTGTCTAAAGATGGGCCTAAATTGTCTCACCTCGCTTTCACAGATGATCTTATTCTTTTTGCGGAAGTTGGTATGGATCAAGTTGACTGCATTTCAACTTGTTTGGATCTTTTCTATGAGAGTTCTGGTGGCAGGATAAATAAGGATAAAACTCGTATATTCTTCTCGAAAAATGTTAACAACAACATTAGAGAAGAGATCAGTGGTGCTTTTGGCTTTCAGAGGACTGATGATCTCGGTAAATACCTTGGTATGCCTTTACTTCACAAGAAAGTTTCTAAGAATACTTTTCAGTATGTGATTGACAAAGCCTCTCAGCGTCTAAGCAACTGGAAGGAAAAGAATTTATCGTTAGCAGGCAGACTTACGCTCACTCAATCTGTCCTTAGTGTTATACCATCGTATGCAATGAAAATGGCGGCGCTTCCCAAACAGGTGTGTGACAAGTTGGATAAAATCTCAAGATCTTTTCTCTGGGGAAGACAAGGTGACAAGTCTAATACTCACTTAGTGAAGTGGGACACCGTGTGCAAGCCCCAGAAACTAGGAGGTCTTGGGCTGCCTAGTTTTTGTAACACAAACACTTCCTTCATGATGAAATTGGGGAATTTGATTGCCAAAAAAGATGCCCTATGGGTGCAGGTTCTGAGGCAAAAATACAAGTGTGGTGGTGATTTAATTCCTAATATCAAGAGCAGGAAAATTCAATCTAATTGTTGGAAGGGCATATGTGAAAGCTGGAATTTTGTTCAACAAAATATCATCTGGCGTATTGGAGATGGGAAGGATGTCAGGTTTTGGTCAGATTCTTGGATCCCTAAAGCTGGTGTTTTGTCTGTACACGCCATTATTAATCTTCATGATATAGATTTACAGGTTAAGGTGGCTGATTTTGTGCTTCCTAATGGGTCTTGGGATATTGCTCGTTTAAATACTGTGCTTGGGTTAAACATGGTGAATCGTATTTTGGCTACTGTCTCTCCTAATGGTGTGGATCAAGACACGGTTGCATGGGCTCTAGCTAATGATGGCTTGTTCTTTGTGGCCACAACGGACGAATTTGTGGCTCAGTATGATAAGGACAATGAAGATCGGGTTTACAAGCTTATCTGGAACTGGTGTGGCCCTCAAAGAATCAGAATTCTGCTATGGAAAGTTATTTCAAATGCTTTACCTACAAATGAGTTTAGGCTAAGAAGGCATATGACAAATGATGGAGCTTGCCCAGTTTGCAATGCTGCAATAGAGACAGATCTCCATGTGTTAAGAGACTGCGGTTTTGCTAAAAGGGTTTGGAACTGCTTTGTTTCTCGCAGAAGAAGATTGGAGTTCTTCGCTCTCAATATGAAGAATTGGATAGTGCAAAACCTCACTCAGAATATGGGTAATGCAGATTTGAAGAATTGGCATGTGAAGTTTGGAGTTGCTCTTGATACACTGTGGATGCGCCGTAATAATTTTGTCTTCAATAATGAAGATACTCCTGCTGATATTTGTCTCCTGCAGGTACGGTATATATCCAATTCCATTGTTTCTCATTTGACAAATACTAAGGAAGCCTTATCTGTTTTGCAGGGTCATGTTCGAAAAACGATTGTGTGGCGGTGCCCTCTTCCATCCTGGGTCAAACTAAACACTGACGGGTCTTTTAATCCTCAAACGGAGTTGGCAACGTGTGGAGGAGTTCTACGTGATGAGAATGGCAGATTTAGTTTTGTGTTTGCAAACAAGATAGAATCCTGCTCAATCATGCAAGCGGAGCTATGGGGAGTTCTCAAGGGAGTTAAGCTTGCTACTGCTAGGGGTTTTGACAACATTATGATTGAGGTGGACTCTCAGAGCGCTGTGTCTTTCATTAAGAATGGGCGTAACATGATGCACCCGTGTTACCCCCTTGTGCGTGAGATTAAGAGGTCTGTTGAAGGAATCCAGTGGAATATAGATCACATTCATCGTGAGGCCAACTCTGCAGCTGATATTTTGTCAAAAAGAGGTCATAACATTGATGATAATATGCAGATTTATGAAATGGCTCCTAGTTTCCTTAGTCTTCAACTGAATGTTGATTTGTCAGCAACGTTGTACCTTAGAGGAATGTAATTCTGTTTTTTGTTTCGCTTCTTTGGGTTTTTAACCCCGTTTGCTCATAAAAAAAATGATAATATTTAGAGTGTTTGGGAAAAGATTAAACTCATACGATTGTAAGACATATATTGGATAAACAAGATTAAAGTATGAAATTGATTTTTATGTTTTGGATTGGACATTTTATATTTTGGCAACGAATCTAAAAACACACTCCAACATTTGGACATCATTTTATTATTTGCTCACAAGTCAATTTATTTATCCAATTTCTACACAAGAGAATTAGTATAAAGTTGTTCTAAAGTAAGGTGAACATGTTGTGGGCGTAGGCCCCGTTTTCTATTAAAAAAACAAGTAGAGTTGAGATAAATGGACTAGGACAAGTCAGGTTTGTTCCTCATCCGCCTTTAATATTAAACAAATCAATTTTTGGACATAAATTCATCCTTAATTTGGGAGTGATACAATATATGCGGATTCAAATTGAAATATGAAAACATTGACTCGAGATAAAAATGATAACCTTAAAATTTATGAAAATATGAATTTATCCTTTATACAAAAATTGATACAATAATGCAAAAAGTTTTTCATCACAAAATTTATTTTATTTGTCATATTGTTAAAATGGTATGTAAAATTAAATTTCACGTGATTGTGTAACAATAGTTGATGAGATCATCTCTCCATTATGGTCATAGTACATAATTTAAGTATTTTACTGGCAAAACTACTAGATTGGTCCCTTAAGTTATTTTTTAGTTGCGATTTCGTTCCTTAACTTTTTTTCGTTTCAAATAAGTCCTGAAGTTATTGAAGTGTAATAGATAAGTCCTTTCCGTTAATTTTTTCATTAAGAGACACGTGTCACCATGAGAAAATTAAAAAAAAATATCATTAAATCATTTTTTTAATACGTGGCACCATTAGTTGAGTGACACGTGTCACTTAATAGAAAAAACTAACGGAAAAGACTTATTTGTTACACGACAACAACTTCAGGACTTATTTGAAACGAAAAAAAGTTAAGGGACGAAATCGCAACCAAAAAATAACTTACAGGACCAATCTAGTGGTTTTGCCGTATTTTACTTCATGTTTGAAGTTATGCTTATTTCAACTACTAGCTCCCTCCATCTTTATATATAAGATCATTTTGTTAGATTTCACGTCTATTAAGAAAATTGATTTATTTAGCTAATGGTATTGGAAATGTGAACATTTGATATATTTTTTCGAAGCTACTCCTATAAATATTATTGAAAATTTAAAAAATATTAAGTAAATAAGAATGCTTATAGAAAAAAAAATAATTAATTATCACTGAAAACTGATAAATGATCTTAATAAGTTAAATAAGACCTAAAAGCATTATGATGAGACTAGTTCATGGGATATGTTGCTGATCACCCGTTTTCTAAAGTGATCTTGAATTAGAATATGAAATTACTTTCTCCGTATCACTAAAAAAAATGAAATTACTTTTTCCTGTTTCATATATAAGCAACAAAAATTAATTTCATACTTATTAAGGAAGTTAGTTGAATGCATTTAATTTTCTCTAGTTCATAAAAAAATAGACTACTTTAGGAAAGATGTATTGGGAATGAAACAAAAATTAAATGATACAATCACGTTATATAGATATTTTAAAAATAATTATTGCATTGTATTGGAAATAGGGAGTTTGTTAAATAGAGTCTTGGTTAAATTTTTTACTTATATTTAAAATCACTAATAAAATGTTTTTATTTATTTATATTTGAGATCGCGGAAAAATAATAATTAAGGGTGTACGCAATTTCTATTAATTAAAGTGCCATTAAGATTTCAGTCCACGAAATGAAATGATCTCAAAGTTGAAAACCCTTTCTCACTTTACACATCAAATTCATTTTGGATGAGTTTTATTTATACTTTTTCTGTTTCATTTTTAGTGTTTTTTAAGAGAAAAATTTTGCTTTTATTATATAACTTTTTTTTTTCAAAAATCAATACAACGTTAATTTTTTTTACAATTTTATCCTCAATTAAGAAGAAAGATAATATGTGAAAAAATATAATAAATATAGTTATAAGAGTAAAGTATTAATTTAGTTCTTGATGTTTTTTCAATGTACCAACTTAGTTGGTGGAAATTTATAAATATACATTTTGTCCCTCAAAATTTTCAGATGTACTTATTTGGTTCGTCAAGATTTCGGATGTACCAATTTGATCCTTAAAGCTTGAGGGACCAAGTTAGTACATCCAAAAATCTTGAGGGACTAAATATATATTTAAAAATTTTTAGGAACTAAATTAGTACAGTAAAAAAACATCAAGGATTGGTACTTCACCTTAATCATAAAAGAGACAAAAAAAGTAAATTAGACAAATTCTATATTAGTTTAATACAAATAAATATATTAATTACATTTCTAAATATATGTGTTATAATTTTATAAGATATTTATTTTGGAATGGAGGGAGTAATACTATTTACGTACGTGTCATGAGGGTGCTAGTAGACCTAGTTTCGATTTCTAGAAAAAAAACATCCCGTTAAAAAAGGCACCATAAACACCTCAATTGTTTATCAATTTCAGAAATTCCCATTAATAATAGTAGACTCTTGAAAACACTATGGACTTAAAAATGCATTAAAAAAAAACGAATTCATATGCACAAAAGTGGCACATAAAGATACCATAAGATTGATGCAAAAGAATGATCTCCAATCTAAGAAAGCAAGTTAGTTGTATTAAATAAACTCAGCTGTTAAAAAATCCCTATTATTTTTGCCCGTGTATAATTGCATAAATAAATAAGAGAGATGTTATTAACACCTGCTTCATTACTATTTGCATTCGGTTTTTATAAATTTTTGCACTTATTTACCAATATTATCTTTATATTAATACTTACATTCATATGACTAATACTCACAACCTTATTCCTATTATTTGCACTCATAATCCTAAAAATCTAATATTTAGCCAATTTTATTACTTACACTCACTGCCTTCAACCTCTCATCATCAACCCACATTTGATCATCTTCAACCTCTCATCCTAATTTACTAGGTTGGCTATAATCCACTGGGTCTACTCTTTCAGTAATTGCTTCAAGAAGCAATACTCCAAAACTATAAACATCACTCTTCTCGTTAAGTAAGCCAGACATGGCGTATTCTGGAGCCACAATCTGAAAAATACAACGCAGGCATTAAAAGAAGGAGCACGAGAGTTACATGGTCTCCCGTGTCCTCCCACCGGGGGATATGATGTGGTTGATTACAATCTCAACCCACGTAAAAAGCTTAACATTAGGTTTAGTATAGTGTATTTCATGATTAGATTATGCGCATGACATTAGCAAAGACAATTAACCTAAAAGATTAACTCTGCAACTTCTCAATTTGCAGTATGAAATACAAAAAACGCATAGGCCACCATGCCTGATCAAATTGTGAACATAATCCAGTACAAATCCTAAATCCGTTGACAGGCAGCTTACCCAAAAGTACCCATTACTCGAGTTATGATATGACTTTGTAAAAGCTTTAAATAAAGCTAATTTGTTTTATGACTTCCATATTGGATGAAAAGGATGAGAGTTTGAAGATGATTATGTGAGTTGGTGATGAGAGGTTGAAGATGGTGTGGGTGAGTAGTAAAATTGGTTAAGTATTAGGTTTTTAGGATTATGAGTGCAAATGATAAAAATAGGGGTGTGATTATTAATCATATGAATGTAAGTATTAATATAAGGGTAATATTGGTAAATAAGTGCAAAAATTTATAAAAACCGGGTGTCATTAGCAATGAAACGGTGTTAATAACATCTTCCAATAAATAAACGAGTCATCTTCATTTTCTAAGGAGTTAGAGCATATCATAATCGCAACTAATTTGCAAAAAAAAAAATTGGGATCTTTTACTTTGATGAAAAAAGGAATATAGTTAAATTTTATTAGTGGTATTGAAAATGTGAAATTAGATATACTTTTTCAAAACTATCCTTATAATTATTTTTAGAATTATAAAAAGTGTTAAATAAATAAAAGTGTTTGTGAAAATAAATAATTACTAAATGATATTATAAATTGAAATTAGGTCTTATAAATAAGACTAAAATAAAAATTTGAAAAAAGTTTATGTATAAGATTAGAAGAAATATATATTTAGGTACATAATTTATCGGATATTAAAATATTGGATTAAATTTTGGTAAAGAATTTGATCATCAAATGAGAAAAATGTAACCGAGAATAAAAAATAATAAAATGGTGAGAATAAAATGGGTTAGATGTATATATTTGTATATCAACGTGGGGTTGATCAAGTGGTAGCTCATTTGGTCCCTTAATCAACTGGTGTCGAGTTTGAACTTTGGGTATGGAGCAACCCCCGCTGATAGACCCCTACCGCTTAGTGCGACCTCAGTTGGATCAGACCGGACGAATCGAATTCTGTGTAAACCAGATCCGGATACCGGTTGGTATAAAAAAAAAATTGTATAAAATGTATAAAGGGAGACCAAACTAACAACTAACAAGTGAACCCACCCCACATTGCACCTAGGCAAGTGTGTGTTTAAATTTGAGATTTTGACTTATTGGCTGCTCTTCCGGCTAGACCATGTCAAAATTCAGAACCAAAATATTTTAGTCAAAATGATCCTATATATAAAAGCGGAAGGAGTGTTATTAATAATTGATTTCTTTTTTTATTAGCAACTCATTGAGTCAAGTGTTTACTGTACCATTATTAATGGGATTCTTGAAATTAATTTCTATCAAAGTTCAAATCTCCTTCTTTAAATGGTATGTTTTTCTTAAAATTGAACGTGGGTAATTCTACTGTTCCACTTCAGAATATATGAAAGGGTAACTATTGACCCATTAATTATTTTTCAATGAAACTTGCCTTGCTAAAGGATACCACAAAGAAAAGAGGTTATTTATCGGTCCGAATAACTATTGACCCATAACAATGATAAAGAAGTTGGGTTTTGATTTTGATGTCAAGTTAATGTTTCATTTTAAAATAAATTTACAATGAGTAGAGTAATCCATGTATATTTTAACCATATAACATATTATGAAGTATGCGATATGAGACTTCTGACATAATCCATTGCCAATAGGCAAAATTGAAACACCAATTTATGAATTTGCAGATTGAGTGCCATAGTGTAGAGTGTGCAAGCTAGGTGAAAAAACAATGAAAACTTAATTGTAACTTGCAATATAGTTGATAAATAAAAGACAATACTACTAGATTGGTCCTGTAAGTTATTTTTTGGTTGCGATTTCGTACCTCAACTTTTTTTCGTTTCAAATAAATCCGTAAGTTTGTAACTTGTTTCAAATAAATCCATCCATCCAATTTTTCTTAACACCATTAATGGGAGCCTCTTATGTGGCAACCATTGGTCTTACGTGGCTAAAACTCAACGTTACACCCCCAAAATGATGTCATATGAGGCCAAACGAGAAAAACAAAACAGTTAGGGATAACCCAATAAGCTTCTATTTTGGTTTCATACGACATCGTTTTGGGGTGTAACGTTGATTTTTAGACTTGTAAGACCATTGGTTGCCACGTAGGAGGCTCCCATTAACGGTGTTAAAACAGAATTGGACGGAAGGATTTATTTGAAACAAGTTACAAACTTCCGGATTTATTTGAAACGAAAAAAAGTTAAGGGACAAAATCGCAACCAAAAAATAACTTACAAGACCAATCTAATAGTTTTGCCTAAATAAAAATAATCTCCTATATGTACCTGGATTAGGCAAAGGGGAAGGAGATATTGTTTGAGCAGTAATCAAGTAGAACATATTATCATCATACTTAATCAAACAGCTTGGTGCCAAAACCTGCCATCCCAACTTTGTTTCACAGCATTGAGGAACTTTATCCAACATAGCCTCCAAACACTGCTTGCACTGGCTACTATTAAGGTCCCTGCTGCACTGCACCAACCCATACCTTTTTTCACCATCAGTCAAACTGAAGCTACCCATTGCATAAAGCAAGTAGGTGTCCACAGTTGCCTTTCTTATCAAACTTTGCATGGAACTCTGAGCCTCCTGAGGCTCTTGTGGATCAGTGATGTTTTTTTGTCCCAAAAATTGCCATGATGGATTTATCTCAAGGTTCCCGAAAAAGTTTTGGTTCGAGTACCTGAGAATGCAGAAGTTATAATATATTCTGGCTGATGTTCTGTTTGGACAGATTTGGAGAACTTGTGAGGCTGCTGAGGAGACACAGAACTGGCAGTAAGCTCCTGTGACATCACCCCTGCAATCATAGAGGGCATAGATGACATCATCTGTGCCATTTCCTATGGTGGTGTGGTTGTATCCTTTGCTTGTGGAAGCATCTGAGGTTAGCCATGAGAGTGCGTTTTTAATGTTGGTTTGGTATGTAGTTGTGAGAGGCTGTTCTGTTGAGTTGTGGCAGTCATCACCTACATGGATTAGGGATTGTGCAGTACCTGTTGTGGTCAAAATGGTCGTGAAGCCAAGGAATCTAAGGATGGTTACAAGTGCTGATGTTCTCATCATTGCCATTATTGTTGGGCAAAGCGAAATGGTTGTCTTGGTATCATGTTCTAGTATGCAAGGTTATGTTGTGTGTGTGTGATTAAAGAAGCAGGAATATGACACAGAGACACAAATTAAATACGATATGAGACATAGACAAACAAAATTAATATCGGGATCTAGTATTTGGTCTGTTTATATGCAATTTTATTGTTTATCATACAAGACAAGTCAAATGTTATATCAGATGTCAAATTTAAACGTTCATGTAACGTTACTCTTTATTGAGGGCTTGAATATTAATAACTTGCCAACTAAAATTTTGAAACGCATGATTATGTCACAGGTCCTTGAAGTTCGAGATACTTTTGCGGATACATTTATTCTTTTTTTTTTCCAATGTCTGACTCTCCGAAATTACTTCTGGGTTTGTCATACCCCTACTCCTATTTCGGGCCAATTTTGATGACGTGTTATGTAACATTGGAATCATAGTCAAACGCAGGAGGTTAGCCATGTAGTGTACATGTTGCGTGATGTCACACGGACGAAGACGATCTTTCTCTTCAATCTTTATTTTTCTTTAACTAAAATAAAAAAAAACTAAGTTTTTTTAGTTTTTTTAATTTTTTTAAAAAGGGATTGTTGATCTACGTGGCATAACGTACCTAACCTCATGTGTTTGACTAAGATTAACATAAAAAAAATGCTAAGGTTTTTAGTTTTTTTAATTTAAAAAAAAGGATTATTGGCTGACATTAAAAAAAAGAATAAGAGTATCTAACAAAAGTATTCCGAACTTCAATGACTTGTGATATATAATTAAGCCATTTTGAAATCTTATGGCTTAAAAAGTGATAAATTTTTGGCTTAATTATGTATTTGTTCTCTTACCTTATTTTTTTAATTTCAAATTGGTCCCTTACATTTTTTTGGTATCATGTTGGTCCCTCATGTTGGTCCTTATATGAGGTACCAATATGATACAAAAAACGTAAGGGGCCAATTTGAATTTGAAAAATAAGATAAAGGACCAAATACGTAGTTTAGCCTAAATTTTTTCATTTTGCTTTGCACGACATATATATTAAAAGAATTAAATCTTTGACTGAATATTTAAAAAATTTAATTATTTATTAATTATGTTGAATGTCGTTGATTTTCCTTTTCCAACTTCAATTCTATCTTATTTTTAATTTTCTTCTAACAAATTCGAAGGCTAATAATACGCTTCGAAAAAATTAGACTTTAACTGATCACGAGATTTGATAAGAAAAAACACCACTTTAACACGAGATGTGTATGTATGAGGAAACGAGAATATTGATGTTAAAGTGAAGGAGTACTATCATGCAATCCAAAATTGGATGGTTGCTATGCAACCTTTTCTTAAACCTAGTTAAAATTAGGTTTTTGCAATTTAGTCCAACATAAAAACTAAATTAAAAATTTAGTCCTTTGTACCTATAGACAAATTATAACTTTTAATTTAAAAAAAATTAAAAGTAGTTAAAATTAGTCACTTGTGTAAAAAGGCTTAATGCAAGTGACTAAATTCAAAATTAAAAGTTATAATTTGTCTATAGGTACAAAGGACTAAATTTTTAATTTACTTTTTATGTTGGACTAAAATGCAAAAAACTAATTTTAACTATTTCAAATAATGACATGGCATAGGTGGCAACTTCTTATTGGTTTAAGAAAAGGTTGCATAGCAACCATCCAATTTTGAATTGCATCATAGAAATACGCTAAAGTCAATTGCCTGTGAATTGAACAAGGGTACGTAACTGAAAGTTCCATTACGTTGACTTTAGGATTAAATATTTCAAGAAGCTAACCACTGGTATGATTGCTTATGTTTCTCTGAATGACTTAAAGAGTTAAATATTAATCACATGCTATAAGATTTCTTTTGAAACCTTGTTGATTACTCCTAGAAAATAATATTTGCATTCCATTTTGCTTTGCACGTCACATCTATTTCAACATCTATTTTAATTTTTTGCATATCCCTTCAGAAACATGCACACAATAAAAAATTAATGTCATGCATAACAAATCCATTTTATTGTATTTTTTTTTTTTGCACATTCCTTACTTGTTGTTTATATTGTTTTGGACCAATTTTAACATTATTCTGTAATGTCCTAAATACATACTCTCATATAATCATAAAAACAGTTGGAAAAGATTCAAACATACTTACTCGTTATTATAGTCTAGAATGCTATAGTCCTCAATGATTTGAACATATATATCTCCTTAACCGTAAATAAAAAATTATGATATCAGTGTCAAATTGAATCTGCTAATAAGAATATGTATATTTCATCATTTCGAATAACTCTATATATAATAAATCATCAAATAACTCTATAATAAAGCTATAAATATACTCAAAAGTAAATAACTAAAATGAATCAAAACAATGTACATAAAGAGAATTAAAAAATAAACTTTACATACCTTTTTAAAAAAACTAAGCTCTAGTTTAAGTCCAAAAATCTAAGCAAAGGTTTAATAAAACTCTTATATTCCTCAAAATCCTTGTCAGGGATATGGTGTTTATGAAGTTCTTGATGAATGATTAGAGAAGTGTGTGAAGAAATTTGTTTAGAAGTTGATTATACAAGATTTTCATTACCATGTGATGATACCCAAAAATTGGTGACCCATTAGCAAAGTCCAATTCCATGACAAAACTCAAATTTACCAAACAAATAAAATTCTGGACAAAGCATGTGTCAGACACCCCGTCACCCCCTGTACGCTCTCCCAACAAGAAGAAGAGACGCCCTGGTAATGTGACCAGGAGAGCGTGTTGTCAAGAGCACCACTGTAGCCATGAGACTCAAGGAAATAACGGTGGTAATGGAAGATGCGCCCAGGGCATTAAGCCACGAGCAGAGCGCACTACCCCCAGAGCGCACCCAAGTAGCAGAGCGCAAGAGAGCATCCCAGCCCCATGGTCTTCAAAAGCTTGTCCAATAAGCCATAAGGGAATCTTTTGCTCACCTCACTTGGTCATTCCCAAGTCAAAGCCAAGAATGGCATGACTTTCACACCTCCCCCCTCAGCCATTGAATGCCAATGCCCATAATGGTAAAGACAACAAAACTCCACCTGATAAAGAAGGAATATGCAACAACCAAGGTGGACCAGTGGGTAAAAGGGAAAAGTAATAACCAAAGGATAAAAGATGACACTATAAATAGAGGAAGCTTCATCCTCCATTGGGTATCAAGTGATCAACTCATCAGAACCAACAGAACAACCAACAAAAGCAACTAAAACCACATAAAACACTGTTTTTTCCTCTAAAATTCAAATAAAGAACACGAGCGAGAGATACAAAGAAGGAGGTGAGTCAGGGAGCGCACACCTCCAGCAATCATCTCAACAGCAGCACACACCATACACAAAACACAAGTTCTTCTCTCTGCAACTTGGAGGAAGAACATTTGAAGGAACAACAGTGAGAAAGGTGGAGAAAGGAAAGGGTGGAGGCCAAGGTGAACATCAGAGCGAACACCCTCCAGTCATGAGTGTAACAACTACACCATCATTGCAACCCATGCAGCAACGTTGCAACTACTTCACCACCACTATGGCCATGGCCATAACTTGCATTCTTGGTGTAGAGGGCGCTCCCACAAAACTGGACTATCAAAGGCACACCTCACCACAGTAGAAGTAGTACTGACAGTACTCATTTACTTGTATCATCTGTAGTACTTGTACGCCTTAAAGGGCACCCCCACAAAGCTGGACTATCAAAGGCGCACCTCACCACAGTAGAAGTAGTACTGACAGTACCCATTTACTTGTATCATCTGTAGTATTTGTACGCCTTAAAGGGCGCCCTCACAAAGTTGGACTGTTAAAGGCGCACCCTCTGTTTGTAGAAATAGTACCAATATTTTCCTGTACTTAATCGAAGCCAAACTTCATTAAATTTATGAACCCTCTACAATCTCTGTATAATTATCATCCTATAAATAAAAAAGATCCAAAACACCATGTGAAGATAGTTTAGACAAGAATGAAAACTAAAACACTTAGAACATAAAATGAAGATTATAACACTAAACTTAAGGATTCAATTATTGAGAAATTAGCAAAGAATCATGAAGTCTTAAGGTATGTATTTATAGGCCAAGAGTTAAGGTAAATAGGTGATTAATGGTAAATAAAATTGATAAGGAAATTTCATCTCTTTTTCCTCGATCTAGAATTTCGTGCATATCCTTGACTAATGGGAGAGTAGTTCAATTTTTTTGCTTGCTTCTTAATGGTTGATTGAAAATTATTTTTATTTTTTGTCTCCTTTTTCTTTTCAAATAAGGAGACAAAAAAATATTTTTATTTTTATTCTACCCAAGAGAGTTGGCCCTAGTAGTTAACTGGCTGGGGTGTTGAGGGAATGCGGAACCAAAGGTTCGACTCCTACCTGAGGCAACAATCTTTGGGGAGATCTCGTATCACAGAATCAAAGACTCGCTCAGTTCCAGAGGTCGAGGTGAATTAGTTGATCCACAAAAAGTGAAACCCAAATACCACCTGGGTAAAAAAAAGGAAATAAATTCTAGAAAAATGGTGACTTTGCTAAAATCCAAGGAAGCGGGCAATATATATATATATATATATATATTTGGTATTGGTACAAATACTATGTTTATTTGGTAGATTATGAAAGTCTCTCGTATTAGTTTTTGTATAAAAAAGTTATAAAATGGTATAAAGAATTTAATGGATGATAAAAAAGAAATTTCATTCTTCCCTTGATCCTTCAAAAATTCAGATGTGTATAGATAAGGTAGGTTAAAAATATTTCATTAGTGATTCAAGGATAAAAACATGAACTTATGTTAGTAAAAACCATGATAAAAGTGAAAAAAAAAAATGTGTATTCCTTCCGATATTTTTGGCAAAGAAGTAAAAATGGTAATTTTTCATGCTTTATACTAATACTAAATCAAAACATAGTTTAGTAGATTTTTTTACGAAATTTCCGCTTCAATAATAGTTCGATTCGGATTTAAAATAAAAAATTTATGTAAACCTTAAAATAATAATTATTTGAAAATTCATGTGTGTTGACAAAAAAATTTCTTTGACCAGTGGAGGCTGACACAAGTGGAAGGGGCTTGTGTCCCTTAAGCATGTGGTCGCGGGTTCGAGTCGTTCCCGAGGCGCATGTTAATGGAGCAAGCCTTACTGGGAGCATCGCCTCCGAAAGGACCCAACCATGGTGCAAGGGATTAGTCACCCAGTTGCGCGGGTGGATACCCTGATTCATCCAAAAAAAATATTTCTTTGAGTGAACTAAAATTTTTCATTTCTGTCGTGGAACCTTCCTACTAGATCATTTAGTGTCTTAGAAAAATTTAACTTAATTTAGCATAGCTGTAGTCAAATTTTGGGCAAAACCATTAGATTGGTCTTGTAAGTTATTTTTCAGTTGCGATTTCGTTCCTTAACTTTTTTCGTTTCAAATAAGTTCTGAAGTTGTTGTCGTATAACAAATAAGTCATTTCTGTTAATTTTCTCTTTTAAGTATCACGTGTCACTTAACTAATGGTGTCACGTATTAGAAAATGGTTTAATGATTTTTTTAAAAAAAAAAAATTTATGGTGATACGTGTCACTTAATGGAAAAATTTAACGAAAAGGACTTATTTGTTACTCGACAACAACTTCAGGACTTATTTGAAACGAAAAAAAGTTAAGGGACTTATTTTTTTTAAAAAGAATTCAACTTGTAATTTTCAAATTCAACGAAAGTTTAGCATCATTTTCTTAAAATATGGATCTTTCCAAAATTCTACAAGTGTCTACTTTAACATATTAGCAAAAAGTTTGCATAATATCATATTATAAAATCAAAATAAACTGATTAATTAAAAACAATGTGTAGGGTTAACCATTTTGGACCCTCCCTAAACCGACCTGAGCCAATCCTCTCAGAAGGGGTCCAAGCGGTTTGATTTGAGCTCAATTTATGATGTTTTTGGATGAATTTTAACCCCTTTTTCTCAGTAATTTTGGCTTGTTTCTCAAGTATTTTAGGAAAAAGATGAAAATTTCGCTTACTAATGTGCTGAATGAGATCCGTGAGGATTTTGTATCAATTTGTTGTGAATTTCAGGTTTTAGAGGCTTAATTTGATGATTTATGGAAAAGAAGGAAAAAGCAAGCCTTGGAATCAGAAGTTCGGAGCAAAGCGATGAAAATCAGTGAAAAAGTGCAGGACTCGCCCAGGCGAGGTTTTTACTCGCCCAGGCGAGTGGGGTTTGCTGTTTTAAAAAAATGGGTTTAAAGTTCTAAGTTTCTCAGTGAGAAACTCGCCTAGGCGAGCCTTATTCTCGCCTGGGCGAGTGTCGCAGATGTGCAGTTACGAATTTTCTATCTTTTAGGATTTGAAAGGGATTTGTTTTGATCTTTTTTTTTGGGGAGAAATATATGAGGATTGGTAATGAGGATGAAAAAGGAGTTTTTTTTTGCGAGGAACAGAGGGAGGTTTTTCAGGGCTTCTAGAAAAGAAGAAGATCAATTCTAGAGTGGTAATTATGAACTCTTCAATGTTTATCATCTCTTTTTCTTGTTTTTCTATTTTTATGAGTAGCTAAACCCGTTATTGGGAATGTAACAGATTCGCATGGATCCCAATTGATGTTTATGGAATAAATTGATGTATTTTTCATGTTTGATACCGTGTTTGAATATGTTCTTAGTTACTATTATGAAATTGATCAATTCATAATCATGGTTTTTCTATGTTAATAGGAATATTAATTTAGGAAATTGCCTAATATTCAACAACCCATGTGTGTAGGAATAGGAATAACTTCTACAAATTGGGTAATTCTTTTAATTTGATTGTTCTATAATTTTCATGATTAGGAATTGAGGCTACACTTGAGGAATCAAGGGAGATCAATTCTTAAGAAACGAGTACGACCTAAGGAATTAGGCATTTTCTACCCTTGCAAATTGAATTCGGATTAAAGAAAATACATCGATTTAGAATTAAACATCTAGGGAGTCTGCGATGATGTTACGTTCCCTGCTTTTCCAAACATAAGTTTCAATCAGTTACATTTTTAATATTAATCTTAATTCAAATTTAAAATCCAACTTCCAATCAAACTTTTGTCACGTAATTTTCATCAACTAAGCTAATTAACTAAAATCGACTGCTCCTGGTGGAACGATATTTGGTCTTACCAATTATATTACTTGTACGATCTGGTACACTTGCCAGAATCCCAACACGGTTCGAAGGTATCTTGCCTATTACTCGGACCAGCTACAAAAGACATGGTCGACAACCGATCATAAAACTGGGGCGACCTCGAAGAGGTTCCCGGTAGGCCAGCAAGACAGGGCTGCTCGGTACTCGGTTCTATGCTCGGATCCGAAACTACCCCCTTGCCTCGCACACGGCTTAGACATGAGAAAGGTACATGTTGAGCTATCCAGGCTCTGGTACATGCTGTGCTGTCTACCTTCTAGAAGGCCACAAATATTTACCAGATATTTTTACAAAGCCTAACGTCAGCATAAAAACCCTAACGAGCCTCCGTACAGGCCCACTCCCACACACCCCTATAAAAGGTAAAATTATGCCTTGGGGTCAGGTAGGTTATTCTCATCCCTATGTTGACACTCTGCACACACTTTTTTTGATAGAGGGAGACCCTGGGTATTCCAACTGAATATTAAGACATTTTCCATAACTGTCACACATCAACCCTTGATCTCACTTAGGTTTCAGGACAACTAGTCATTAGTCTTGAGACCTCCTAGGTCAAGGACATTTCCCATTTTTATGATCCACTACATTGGCGCCGTCTGTGGGGACCGTAAACTTCGATTCCCATCCACCATTAAAATATGACAAGACACAGCAAAAACGTCAGCGATGCTCCCGTCCAGCACCATCCCAGGAAGCCTCAAGACCCAGGTGAGGCTAGGGTCTTCACGATTGCTGGGGGCCTCGCGAGTGGAGACGAGAAACGTGCTGGACGAAGGTGATATGTTGGCCATATCCATGGCCTAAAGGCCCCAAAAAGGGCTAAATGGGAGGCCTCCACCCCGCTTAGCTTCTACGATAGCGACTACGACAGCATCCTGAGGGACCACAACGACCCAATGGTTGTCACAGCCGTCGTGGGCAACTACACAGTCCGAAGGATGCTGGTGGACCAAGGCATTCAGCAGACGTGATATTCGAACCCCTGCTGAAATCCCTGGGTTTAAAAAGGTCAAATCTATCCCCTGTGCCAGGACCTCTGGTTGGGTTTACAGGGGACACGGTCGTTCCCTTTGGGCGAATGTGCCTACCTGTAAGCATGGGAGTAGGATCATCCACTCGAACGCAGATGATTAACTTCCATGTGGTCGACTGCCCATCGCCCTACAATAGCATCTTTGGTAGACCATGCATACATGCTTTTGGGGCGGTAGTTTCCACCATACACGTAGCCATGAAGTTCGCTGACATTGATGACAGGTAGTCACGGTTCGAGCCAACCAAAAAGAGGCTCGAAAGTGCTACAACACGAGTTTGGGGAAGAGGACAACAGAAGGGCCTCTTTGGCTCGAGAAGCCCCAGCTCAGTAAGGGCAGCATCAACCTCATCGACCTGGACGTTCGAAACAAGACGGACGAGACTCGTCCCACTCTCAAGGCGGGGGGGGGGGGGGGAGTGGGAGTACATGCAGTTAGACGATAACCCCGAATATCGAGCCAAAATCGGAGTAGGACTTCCCCAACCCATCAAGGAGGAGTTAACACACTTCTCCGTACCAATAAAGAATTGTTCGCCTGGACGTCGGCAGACATGCCAGGGATAGATCCAAACTTCATTTGCTGTAACACCTCGCAAATTCCTCGTATTAATTTAAAATACTAAAGAAATTTATTTTTGAGAAAAGTGTTTGAAAGAGTATTTCTTCAATGATTTTCCTAAATCGAGATTTAGAAGAAAGGATTTTCATGAACAAAATTGTTAAGAGTCGAGAAATCGAGTTTTAGAAAAGATTTATGTACTGTATATTTTTATGTTTTAAAAGAAATTGTGATTTTTATGTATGAGTCGTTTTATGAGAAAGGATCTATTTTCTATGTGTGTGAATATATGTGATACGTGTGTGAATGTGCATGTGTGTATGTGTGTGCCGTATGTACATGTGTATGTAGGTAAGCCTAGAATTTTCTAAGTAGAGACAAGAAACCAAATGGACTAAATCTAACTATGACCAAACTAAATGAGTAGAAAACCCTAACCAAAAGCTAAAGAGTAATCAAGCCAAAAGAAACCTAGTTCCTTGATTCACTCCTTATTGTCCCCTTAGAGTTGATAATCTCCACCCATGCAAAATTTTGAAGAGCCAAAATTACCCCCCTTGAACACACCTTGGCCGAATTAATTAAGGGCAAAAGAGGGAAAGTCCCATGCCTTTGCTCTTGTCTATATATAGCCGAATGGGTGAAGTGTTAGCCACTTCATTTCCACTCTTCATTTCTTTCATTTCCATTCACTTTCCAAACACACTTGTTGAAGAGCAACATTAAGCTCTCAACACATAGAAAGAGAGAGGGAGAAACCGTGAGCTAGAGAGGAAGAAGGAAGAGATCAAGATCAAAAAGCCTTAAGTTTTCTTGAAGATCAAGTGAAGGTGGTTGAAGATCTTCTCTTTTCTTTGGTTTATTCGAAGGCCATAGAGTGTTAGAAGTAGTTTTTATTTTTCTAAGTCTTGTAAGGTTCCTTTGTTGTTGCATGTCTATTTTTCTTGTAGATCTATGTTTGTATGAAAATTCTTAGCCTTGATCTTGAGTTTTCAAGAGCCACACAAATTTGTAGAACCTTAAACCATGGACTCTACCATTCGGCCATGACTAGGAAACTAGGTCATGATGATTTCTATTTTGATTTGAGTTCATGCATGTTAGTTTGATGATTGTTAAAGTTGACCTAAGTGGTTTGAATGCTTTGATTTTAACTTTGATATTTTTCTAGCCTTGATCTTTGGTTTCCTTTTCAAAAAAGGCTTTGATTTTTGTTTTGATCTTGAAGAAGATTTGATTCTTGCCAAGATTTTTCAATAGCTTTGATTTTTAGGTCTTGCATGTGATTCTTTCACTCAAAAGTTTTGATCTTGGTTTGCATGTCACGGTTTTGAAGAGAAAGTAAAGGAAAACAACTTTTGCAAAATGATTTCACTTTGATCTAAGTTCATGTGTGTTTGAAAGTTAAAGATCTAAGTTTTCACTTGATTTTGTTGATGAGTTTTCGGTCAAGCCTTGAAAAACAAAAAGATCATGATTGCTTTTCATAAAAGATTCTTGCATGTGACTCTATTTTACTTCAAATGATTTTAAAAGCACATGCAAAAGAAAAATATAAATGAAAATATGTTTGAAGTGACCAAGAGGTCACGGTTTTGTGAAGAAAAAGGAAGTGGTATTTTTCTAAAACCATGTGTTAAAAGTGTATGTTATGATTTGTTAATTTTAAGGTTTTGCATGTAGAAATTTGCACCAAAGACTTTGTTTTTCCTAGGATGATGATTCGGCTTACACTAGGATCAATAGGCTAGATTCCTTTTTGCATGTGATTGACTTGTTAAAATGGTTGTGTTTGTAATTTTATTTTGAGAAAAATTTATTTGAATTGTGTTGTGGTTTTTGTTCAATTCGGTTTTGTAAAAGAACCAAAAGAAATAAGTTTTTGAAAAGTGATTTTTGTCTTGATTCATGCTCTATGTGCATGCATGTGAAAGATTTGAAAATAAAACCTTGTTTTTGCCATAATAAGAGTCGGCCTGTGCATATAGAATAGACTAGGACTCCTTTTCAATAAAGTGATATGAAAATAATAAGTATGTTTTGTGTAATGTTTGAATTTGTGTTGTGAATGTTTATTTTCTAATCCGTTTTTGAATTAAAATAAATGAACTGAATGATTTTTGAAAGAATTTTGTGTTTAAATGAATATATGTGTGGATATATGTGCACTCGGTTGAGGATAAACAAAGAGTAAATAAATTTGTTTCATGAAAAAGAAAATGAAGTTTGAATATTTGAAATAAATCAAGTTGACTTATGTGATTTAAATTGTGATGTTTGACCTGCCTTCTTTAATTTAATTCGGCCATGTAGTATGAATAGGTCTAGGGAATTTAGTTGCATTAAAATAAACTCATGAAGTGATTTTTGAAAAGAATTGAGTTATTGTGTTTGGTTTGTATCTTTTGAGTAGGTGAATGTCTAAATGTCTGGTTTGATTAAATGACTAATTAATTACTTGTATGGTTTAATTCATTTAAGTGTTGTTGTGATTGTGTGCTAATTGATGTTTGGAAAATACTGAGGATGTAATTGGTTTTGAAATAAAATTGGTTTTAAGAAAATTCCATTTTTGATTTACTTGAGATCTTTAAATGGTATGGCTGTCCAAGACTTGTTCTATGATAAAAACTTGAGTTTTAAAGTATTAAATCTGAGTTAAAGAGGTATTTGAAATAAAAAGTGTTTTTACGATGTTTTCGGGGTTTTATCAAAATGATTTTTGTAAAATAATTCCTTGCTGTCCAGAATTATTTATAATTGTTTCTTAAACTTTGAAAATGTTTTCATGAGGTTTAAAGTAAAGCTTTCAAGAGATATTTGATTTAAGAAAAAGCCGGATTGAAAATGGTAAATTTTTCGATGTTTTTGAAACTAATTTGGGGGTACTGTCCACAACGGACCAGCGATCAAACTAAATAATTTAAATGACTTTACATAATGTTTTTCAAATGATTTTGAAATATTTAAGTGTTAGCAAAATATGAGAGCTATTTTGATAAAGTAATAGTGTTTTAAGACTTTCGATTAGGAACAGAAAGTGTCACGAACTAAGAAAAGATTTTCCTAGTACAAGTTAATAACGTGAGCGTATTTTATTTAGTACGAGGAAATTTGAAAGACGAAGGATTGGGGCAGCTGGCAGCGACAAGGATCCGCGGAGACGGTACACATTTAATAGCTGGACCTCAGGTGAGAGAGAAGCTTTCCTAAGACACTGTGGTAGTTAGGTGATATATTAGGACGTTCCGTATCATCTCAAAGATCGGAACTAAGTGGTTAGAGTCAGTAGTATAAGTGGCAATTGTTTGATTGTGTGGCCACTTATACGAAGGTGACGAAGACCACATTGTTGCTGTGTGATGTTGTGTGATTGATAGCATGCTTCCATTTAATTATTTACTTATTTAATCATGCAAGTTGAAATTAAAGTGTTGTTGGTTGATATTGATAATCTGTTGATGGACGTCTGTTACGTCCTGAGAAAGAAAATGAAAATAAAGAAAATTGAATAAGAAATAAAGAGATGAGATGGATTAGAAAAGGGAAAGAGTTGAGATTGGGGAAAGAATGAAATGATGATGTTGAGAACGAGCCAGAGTGTAACACCCCGTCTGAATACCTCATATATGTTTTAATGGTAAAGAAATCGATTTGAGAAAATGTTTTTAAAAGAGTATTTTGAAAAGAGCATTTCTTGAATTGAATTTATTTTATGATTTCAAATGATAAAAGGGTTTTCAAGAAGATGATTTTATGGGAAAATCTTATGAGATTTAAATTGAATTTTGGATTGAATTATTTAAGTATTTAATATTTGGTATTTTAAGGAAAATGTGATTTTATGAAAAAGAAAATAAAAATGATTTAAGGTGCATGTGTGTGCATATGTGTCGGCCGTGGGTGTGTGTGTGGTGCATGCATGATGCAAATTTTTGACTTCTTGCACCCTAAGTTAGTAGCCCTAGGTTTAGTTTAGTGATAAATATGGTTAAGAGTTTGACCAACCAATAGGAAGTAAGATTAAGCCTAATTCTTCTCTATTTGTCCAATGGCTTGGCTTGAGCCATGCAAGCCTTCATGAGGCCAATTTTACCCCTCTTAGTAACACTCTTGGCCGAATTTCTTTAAGGGTAAGAAGGGAAATGCTTGGTTGCTTTCTTATAACCCCAACCGTAGCACTCCCAACCCATTTGCTTCACACTTCACTTCCAAACTAAACACTTTTCCTAAGAGTCCTCAACAAACTCTTAGAGAGACTTAGAGAGAGAGAGAACCCGTGAGCTTGGAGAAGAGAGGAGGAAGAAGATCAAACCCAAAGCCTTAGGATTCTTGAAGACTAAGTGAAGAAGGTTGAAGATCCTTTCTTTTTCTTTGGTTTACTCGAAGATCATAGGATGTTAGTGGTAGTTCTTAATTTTCCAAGTCTTGTAAAGTTCCTTTGTTGATGCATGTCTAATTTCTTTGTAGATCTATGTTTGTAAGTACTTGTAAAGCCTTGATCTTGAGTTCCAAGAGCATCATAAACTTGTAGAACCCCAAACCATGGACATTATCATTCGGTTATGCTTAGGAAATTAGGTTGTGATTATTTTTATTTCATTTTGAGTCCATGCATGTTAGTTTGATGCTTGATAAAGTTGATCTAAATGGTTTTCATGCTTTGATTTCAACTTTGATTTTTTCTAAAGCTTTGATCTTTGATTTTTATTTCAAAAGGCTTTGATCTATTGCTTTGATCTCGAAAAAGACTTGTTTTCTTGCCTTGATTTTCAATACTTGTGATCTTGAAGTTTGATTTGTGATTTTTGAACTCAAAAGTTTTGTTTCTTCACTTGCATGTCACGGTTTTGAGGAGAAACAAAGGAAAACAATTTTCTTTTCAAATGATTTTTGCTTTGATCTAAATTTATGTGTTTCCAAGCTAAGGATATAAGTTTTTCACTTGGCCTTGTTGATGTAATTTTCGGTCAAGCCTTGAAAATCAAAGACCATGATGGTTTCTCATGAAAAGTTTCTTGCATGTGTTCTCTTTTTGATTTCCATGATTTTTAAGGCACATGCAAGGGAAAATAAAAATGAAATCTTGTTTAAAGTGACTTGTAGGTCACGGTTTTGAGAAAGAAAAAGGGAATGTTATTTCCTAAAACCATGCGTTTTAAAGTGCATGTTTTTGGTTGGCTAAATAAAAGGTTTTTGCTTGAAAGAAAAATGCATCAAAGGTTTTGTTTTCCTCTAATGATGATTTGGCCTATGTTAGGTTGTATAGGCTAGATTCTTTTTGCATGAAATTGTCTCCTTGAAATGATTATGTTTTATGACTTTGTTTTAAGAAAAATTTATTTGAATTATGTTTTTTTGTTCTTGGTTCAATTCGGTTTTGACTAAAGGAAATGAGTGAATGTATTTGAGTATTTCTAAAAGTATTTTTATAGTTTGATTTCTTTATCCTTTGCTGTCCAAGAATTTATTTCAAAGTATTTCACTTTTAAAAATGATTTTGAGTTGTGAAAAATGTGGATTTCAAGTATTATGTGATTTATAAAAAGTTAGAATGAAAATTGTGGATTTTTCAATGTTTTTCAATTTGAAATGGTGGCTGGACTTTTCCATACAGCCACATAAACCATTTGTTTTATTATTTTAATGTGAAGTTTTCCAATGATTTTCCAAGGATTTCAATTATGAGAGAAGATTGAAAGTTGTTTTGATAAACCCATGTAATTTAAGAAAAGAATAAAGAAAGTAAAGGATTTCCTATCCAACAGATCAAATTGTAATTTTTAATTGAAATGATTTTTGATAAAAGTGTATTTATTTACCTCGAGGTTATTCAGTGGACGGTGGGAACTCTTCTCAAAGAGAAGCTAGAGATCTCCAAGGTCAAAGTATTTCTCTTGCTGGATTAAGAGGTGAGTGAGATTGTGGTGAGCCCGTAACATGGTTGCTCGTACGGTGGTAACATGAGTTTACGCGATATATTATGTTCTATGTTTCTTGAATTGGTGCATGTTTATTCCTATCCTATGTTAGTTCCTTTCTCATTCTTTTGTAAAAGTTACACTTCGCGAGATGAGTCTGAATGTCGTTGTGAATACTTATGAGAAAGTGAAAGTAAAGTATGAGGATAAGGGAAAGAGAGATATGTGTTGAGATTCAAGATAACGTGGTGGAGTAATAAAGTACCGGATGAGGACATTGCGCTCGTGGAGCTGAGATTGTGCTAGAGAATGTGTGATGGAAATGATTGTGCAAAAGAGATATGTGATTGTATGTGAGAATGATGTGATGGCATTGTGGCCGTGTGGCTTGAGAAAGTGATGGTTTGATTATGTGAAAGTAGGGAAAGATGTAACCCTTAGTGATCGGGTCTTGTCGAAGGGATGTACTAAGGGCAAGCCGATCTTAGGTTAACTACAGATGCTAAAAGACTTTAAAGGATTTTTAAAAGACACTAAAAGACATTAATATACACGGTGAGGTATACGAGTGTGAAGTAGTGGAGAGGAAGATACTATGGGTATCTGTGGATACTCAGGTGGAGATTGCATGAGGGGAGGGCAAGGACGGTGAAACGTCAAGAAGCCTCGAGTATATTTCTAGGCGGGACGAATCCCACAAGTGGCGCACTAACGTGGTGGGGACTGGGTCTAATGCCGTGGTAAGTACCGCATAGCTAACTAGAAATGATACTGTCACCCCCTTGAATGCAAGTCTACAACAGTGAGAGGGATTGGAACGGGGCATTGTGTTTGCCACTGCGTGGACAGTGAGCCTTGATGTTATTGATATGATTTGAGGACGAGATCCTCCTGGTTTGGGACCATTTGTGTTGAGACAGCTGTCGTGCCCGCGTGGTAAAGGTCCTGTACTCCTGTTGGCTTCCGACTAGGTTTGGATGGAGACCGAGGAGATGTAGAGAGTGCGTTTATCCTCAGTTATGGTAATTCCCCTACCTCATTGAGTGAGCTTAGATATGATAAAACTTAATAACCAAAGAGTAAAGATATAATTGAATGATGATGAGAATATTGATGAGTTGATGCTGTTCTGAGAATCATGTTCCTGGATTGGTGGTTTATGCTTACTCATTTTATGTGTTTATTATTTACATATCTCGTTCATTTCGATTATTATGATACCCGCTTTGTTATCCTATGCTGTCAAATCGGTCTATCCGTGTGTTCTCTACGCTTTTGGGTATTTTGTCTCATTTTGTATACTGGTCAAGTGTCATTGTTGTATGTTCTTCTTTCTACCGAGTCTACCCTGAGACCTTACGGTCAACTTGTTAGTGTACGGCACACTAACTCTCTCCTACCTGGTTGTCGTATTGGCATCCGCCGGTATTGCAACGGGTAGATGGCATATCATGTAGCAATCCACATGTGGCCTCTTCAGGGAGGAGCATGGGAAATGGTTCCTGATGGGTGGATCTGGCGCGGCGAAACTCGATTGGAGATCGACGATCCGAGACATATTCTCCGAGGAGCAAGCATGGACGTGCACGTGGGACAAGTCACTCTCCGTGACTATCAAAATGGTGGACCGAGGGAGTATCACGAGTTTGGTGGTGATCCTGCACCCTTGGCGGCTGCGATTCCTCAACCAATGGAGGAAGAGGATGCTAGTGATTCCGATCACGAAGCGGAGGCGGATTCGAGTGAAGATATGGAGACGGGTGCTAGTCCGCTGAAGAGTGATTCCCTGTTGTCTGTGTCTAAAGGATGTTGTGTTTCTAGGATCTGAATTCCAGTCGAGGATTATCTTGTGATGTACTGCAGATGTAATTAGCTACTTTTTATTCTGGTTTGTAATCTTTTGTAATGATGGCCTACTTTTGGAAAACATTTGGAGTATGACTCCAGTACTTGTGGCTCATGCTTTTTATTTTAAATTGAAAACAGTTTTATATCTTTCAATGATGATGCATTTGAGTGGGGAGTTTCGAAAGTGACAACTCGATTTTCGAAAGGGTGGTGTTAGTCGTTAATGAACTTATGTTTTATGAAAAAAAAATGGCCTCATTTTTGCAACAAAATAATAATAATTCAGTTAAGTTTTCGGAAGCGAAAATCGGGCTGTTACACCGAGCTTGAGGGGGGGAGTGATGTTGATTATGAGAATGAGATGTGATTTGAGCGGAGCTGGGCTCCTTTTGTTTTGGTTTTAGTCTGGGACTAGTGTCGAGTTGAGTTTGCTCCTCCACTAGCGCTCAGCAAAGTGGTAATCTTTGAAAAGGTTTTTGAACAGTAGTTTTGAAAAAGGTTTTTTTTTTTTAAAAGAGATTTTCGAAAAGATTTTTGAAAAGAAATTTTGTGGAGAATGGTGAAAAGAAATTTTTAGAAAAGGATCGGTGAAAAGAAATTATTTTGAAAATGTTTTTGAAAAGAGGTTTTTGAGAAAAATATTATAGAAAGTAATTTTGGAAAAAGCTTTTGAAGTAAAATTTTGTGAAAGGTTTTAAAAGGAGATTTTTAGAAACTTGAGAAAAGAGATTTTCAAGGGAAGTTTTAAAAAGAGATTTTCAGAAGATGTGAAACCAGATTTTTGAGAAAATTTACGAGAGGGAACTTTATGAAAAAGTTTATGAAATAATATTTTGTGAAAGTTTATAAAATGGAGTTTTGAGATAGTTTTTGAAAAGATTGTTATGAGAAAAGGATTTGAAATGAAATGATTACGTGAAAGGGAGAATGTTGAGAAAGTTTGAGAAATGAGAATTGAGTTTGTTGAGGTGATCCCAGCTCTGTGCCATGTGAGAAATGATGAGAGAAAGATTGTGCCAAGTTAGTGGTCGGGACTCATTGAAGGGATGCACGAAGGATGGGCCGACCTTAGGTTAATTAAAAAGATAAAAGACATACGCAGTGAGGTATGAGAGTGCGAAGTAGTGGAGAGGAAGAAACCATAAGTATCTGCGGATACTTAGGAGGAGATTGCATTAGGGGAGGACGATGATGGTGAAACGTCAAGAAGTCTAGAGTATGTTTCTAGGCAGAACAAACTCCACATGTGGCGTACTAACGTGGTAGTGACTGGGTCTAATGCCGTGGTAAGTTCTGCGGGCCCACTAGAAACATATTGTCGCCCCCTAGATTGCAAATCTAGAACAGTGAGAGGGACTGGAGTTGTGCATCTTGTTTGCCACTGTGAGACAGTGTGCCATGTATATGAATTGATATGATTATGATTTGAGGCTGAGATCTCCTGGTCTGGGACCATTTGAGTTTGAGACAGCTGTCGTGCCCGCACGGTAAAGGTCCTGTACTCCTGTTTGCTTCCGACTAGGTTGGGTGGATGACCGAGGAGATGTAGACGTGAGTGATCGCCGAGATTGAAATGAATACTTTGATGATATTTTAACACTCCCCAATCACCAGAGGTTATGAGAATACAGTGGTGAAATGGAAAGGAATGAGAAAAGGAAAGAATGTTCATAAGATGCGAAAGTAAAGAAGAAATGAGAAAGAATAATAATAATGCTAATAATGTGAGATAATAATGATGGTGATGTCAATAATCTGTTTGTTTGTTGTGTGCTTGTGTATTGTATTGTGTGTTTGTTTGGTCCTATTATCTTGCCTATCGTAATCCCACACCGTCGACGATGCGTCGTTTGGATCGCTTACTCTCTCCTGTTCGTTGGCATATTGGGGCTGCTGATATTTCAACGGGCAGACGGAACATCGCATGGAGATCATCACTTTAGAGGAGTTGGAGCCGGAGTCTAACGACAACGGGAAGGCAACGACAGAGGTGGCTTCATCTTCGGGAGTGAAGAAAGAGCGCAAGAAGAAAAAGGAAGTTTCATCCGGTCGTGTGCGACATGAAGAGTTAGGGATAGATTTTTTAGTCAAGTCTAGTGACAGTAATGTTGAGTCAAGGATTACCAAGCAATACGCCATTTCTGTAATTCAGCTAAACTTTCAATTCTGCAATACTTCATTTGGAAAGTTGAACAATGTAACCTTTCAGAAAAATGTTTGGATGATTTGAAGCGAGTTATTTCGTGAAGTTGAAAGTTTTATAAAAATAAATGTTTTTAGTAACAACTCGGTTTTCCGTAAAAGGAGGTCAAGTGTTCCAATAACACTTCAACAATGTTTTAAAAAAAAAAATTGGCCTCATTTTTGGCAACTTTAATAAATGAAAGTTAATTATTTTGAGTTACGAAAATCGGGCTGTTACATTTGCCACCGGTTAAGCGTGTACCCAGACGCGAAACCAGTGGCCCAAAAAAGGAGGCAAGTAGGAGGCGAAAAGGCCGCCACAATCGAAGAAAAAGTGGTTGAACTCAAGGAGGCAGGTTCATCCGAGAAATCAACTACACTGATTGGCATCTAACACAGTGCTGGTCAAAAAGCCGAACAGGAAGTGGCGAATGTGCATAGACTATACCGACCTCAACAAGGTATGCCCCAAGGACCAGTACCCACTTCCCCTCATCGACAAGTTGTTTCACAACTCGGCAGGATACCAGCTCCTGTCCTTTCTAGATGCATATTCAGGTTGCAACCAGTTCCCGATGTATCCCCCAGATCAAGAGAAAACAGCCTTTATCACGGAAAAGGCTACTTACTGCTACAACGTCATGCCCTTTGGCCTCAAAAACGCAGGTGCAACGTACCAAAGGATGATGAACAAAGTGTCCGACGAGGTCATTGGCGACAAGATGGAAGTCTACGTGGATGACATGATCGCAAAATCAAGAAAAAATAAAACCATCCACGAGACATAGCCACCATCTTAGATCGGGTCAAGCAACACAATACGCGTCTGAAACCCAAAAAATGCACCTTCGGGGTACTGGGGGGCTTGTTCCTCGGATTCATGCTGATGGAAAAGGGAATTGAGGCGAACCCCAAAAAATATCAAGCCATCTGGAGCATGAAGAGCCCCATCGACGTGAAGCAAGTGCAACAGCTCACTGGAAGGGTGGCTGCACTGTCAAGGTTCCTATCTCAATCAGCTTGAAAAGCCCTCCCATGGTATCAACTCCTTAGAAAAAACAAGGAGTTTCAGTGGGACGAACAATGCGAAACCGCCTTCGTCGAACTGAAGGAGTATTTTTCGTCACTGCCTGTCTTGACAAGTCCTGAAGAGGGAGAAGTCCTTTACCTGTACCTCTCAGTGGGTGACCACACCATTAACTCGGTATTGGTAGCAGAGTCAGGAAGGACGGAGTCGCCAATTTACTTTGTCAGTAAAGCACTCCAAGGTCCCGAAACCAGGTACTCTAGGATAGAGAAAGTGGCTTTCTGTCTAGTAGTCACAGCAAGGATGCTGACACAATACTTCCAGAGTCAAAAGATCGTGGTCAGAGCCGACCAACCAATAAGACAAGTACTATAGAAGCTCGATCGTGGGAGAATGGTCTCCTGGTCGGTTGAGCTATTCGAGTTCGACCTAGCGTACGAACCTCGGAGAACAATGAAATCGCAAGACTTATCAAATTTTGTTTCCAAAATCACCGAACCTACAACAGGTTCGAGCTCTCAGGATTGGACCCTATATGTCGATGGATCCAGCAACCAAAAAGGGGCGAGAAGGAATCAGCTTAGAGTATTCACTCAAGTTCGAATTCCCCACGTCCAATAACCAGGCCGAGTATGAGGCAGTCCTCGCAGGGATGAGACTCGCCAAGGAAATGGGGGCTACCACAATTCGGATCTTCTCAGATTCATAGTTGGTGGTCTCCCAAGTCAAAGGCGAATACCAAGACAAGGAACCTATCCTCCAGAGATATCTCGATAAAGTTAGGTTCCTAGCTACCGAGTTTTCCCACTTGGAAATCACCCACATCCCTCGAGAATCCAACAGTCGAGCCGACGTACTCTCCAAGCTGGCGAGCACTAAAGGATCAGGCCACAACAATTCACTGATATAAGAAACCATCTAAGGACCAAGCGTTGTCCTAGCAGTTTCCTTGTCGGCGAACTAAATGACACCCATCACTGCCTACCTCCAGCAAGGGGTCGTTCCTCAAGAACCCCTAGAAGCCAAGAAGGTCGTAAAACAAGTGGTTGAGTACACAGTACTCGATGGATTTTTGTACCGAAGAGGCATTGACAACCCAATGCTCTGATGCCTCGATCCAGCCCAGACCGAGGAAGTCCTAACAGAGGTCTATGAGGGAGTGGGGAGTCACCACATGGGTGGAAAATTGTTGGCTAGAAAAGTGATCCGAGCAGGATACTATTGGCTGACCATGCAGAACGATGCAATAGACCACGTCAAAAAGTACGAACGGTACCAGTTCTGCAGTGAAGTCTATCAAAAACCTCCAGAAGAGCTGCACATATTGTCCGCCCCGTGGCCATTCTGCCAATGGGGAATGGACATAATCGGCAAGTTTCCCACTGCCCCTAGACAGTTCAAGTTCGTGGTGGTGGCGATAGACTAGTTCACCAAGTGGGTGGAGGCAGAGCCCCTCACCACTATCTCCTCTACTAAGATTCAAAAATTCTTCAAAACTAACATCATATCCAGATTTGGTGTTCCCCATTCATTGGTAACCGATAATGGAACATAGTTCACTTCCAGCTCCTTTAAGGAGATGATGACTGATTACAAGATTAAGTATCATTTCTCTTCGGTAGAGCACCCTCAAACCAATGGTCAGGTGGAAGCCGTCAATAGGTCGATTATATGAGGAATTAAGAAGAGGCTAGAGGTATCAAAGGGCAGATGGGTGGAAAACTTCCCTGAGGTGTTATGGTCATACAAAACGACTATACAAACCTCCACAGGGGAGACTCCTTTTCGGTTGACATACGGATGCAATGTCGCCATCCCGATCGAAAGGCAAACTTCCCTGAGGCGTTACTCATCCTAAAGGTCGGTTGACATACCGACCTTCAGGATGAGTAATGCCCAAGAGTCCAACAATAGACTCCTAAGGGAAAACCTCATCCTTAGCCACGAGATTCGAGGACAAGAAAGAAAATCCAAGGTACGGCAAGCGAGAGAGTATAACAGGTCGGTAAACCCGAGATCTTTTGAAGAAGGGGATTTGGTTCTTAGAAGAGCAGACATTGGGTTGAAAAACGCCAAAGACGGGAAACTCGCCCGGAATTGGGAAGGGCCATATCAAATCTCTTCGAAGATCGGCTCGAGAAGTTATCGACTAGAAACTCTCTCGGGAGCCGCTATCAACAATACTTGGAACGCGACAAAGCTCAAAGCATATTACAGTTAAGAATTTCTTCAATTCTTACTTTGTAAACATGAAAACAATTGTATTTGTCATACATGTGTATTCATTAATCAAACCTTTACTTAAATTCCCTGTTATCTACGTACTAGTTTTCCTTGCATTTGGCTTGCCACCAAACCTAATGGAAAAAATTTTTAGTCAAGGCTCTAACAGAGCTTATGAGCTTATAACATTACAAAGTACAATAAGATACTCGAACGCTACACCGATCAATACCCATGATTTGAGTGGCCAACTCGAGGTCCGAGAAACCAACCATGGCTAACGGTCTGAGTTTCGAGTTCTTAAACATGACAGGAATTTAAACAGTAAAGAAACAAACACAATGGAATCGAAATCACTTCGTTTCATTAAATATCTGGGCCGAAAACGGCTTACAAAATAGGATCCTGAAATGGATCTTACACGAAATACACAAGAAAACTAAAACTTCAAGCACGCTTAACTACGGAGTTCTCAAGTGATGGACTATCAAAAGGAAGCATGGCGAACTAATGGAAAGCATTCACAAGAAGATGGAGAGCATTCACAAGGAGACTCCGAGCATGACAAGCTATTGGAGAGCATTCACAAATCGGCCAACGAAAGTAGGGCCCCAATAATGCAGACTATCCCCCTCGCCCCCTTTTGGCTCGGGAGCCTTCCCCTTCATCCTAGCAAGGTGAGCTTCTGCCACCTGGGAATCCTCCTCGGACCTCCTCCAAACTCCAACCAGCTCCTGTTGAGCATCAACAAGATTCTTCTTAGCCAACCCCTTAGACTTCAGAACCGCATCCACCTTCTTAGCCTCTTCCTCCTCGGACCACCTGGCGATAAGTTTCTTAGAGGCCACGGCGTGCCTTCCCACCAAGGCCCAAGCTGCATCCATGGTAAAACAACATCGCCTGCAAACAAATTAGATTAAAAAGCATATCTAGAAAAGAACTCGAAGAAAACATCAATTAGGGCCCCGAAATCGCCCTATCTGCCCAGTTATATTCCTCACGATTTGGGGGAAGGAGAACCCATCAGGATGAGTCATGACTCTTCGTCACGGAGGGAGTCAAAAATATGAGAAGCAAAAAAGAAAAATAAAAGTAAAACAAAAAGTGCACAAAACTAACTTCTCCCCCCCCCCAAAGACCCATCCCGATCAAGAAATAGAGAACAGGAGCGTTCGATGTACCCATCCCCAGAAACGGTCTTCCCCAAAGGCCACATGAAAACCACCCAACAGAGAAGAATGGAATGCAAAGATAAAAAAACTCAGACGAAGCAGAAGGTAAGAAAGAAAAGAAGAAACACAAAAAAGGAGAATGCACTACAAACCTGACGGAGAAGATCGATACCGGTAATGGTGCTAAAAACCCTGGTGCCAAACACTGGTGCCTTGGAGGGAAGAGAGAACAAATAAGAAAATTTTCTGGAGAAGTTGCAAATGAAGCGAGGAGTGAAAGAGGGAAAATTTAAACACTTTGCCTTTCCAATCTCCTTCCACTAAGGCCCAGGAAAGTGAGAGAAAGCCCATTACTTGGATCGTGGCCACGTGGCAAGATCGTGGGGGTAGGCAGGCGGAATTTCGAATTTCGGAAAGACGCTCATTATTACGGTTCCCCTTCCCAAAGTGTAGAATTGACGCGTGTCAACCAAGGGAAACCCTAACGTCGCCCCAAAGCAAGTGAAAGGATAGGAGATAAGACTGACGACGCAAGGTCGACTCCTCTTCACTCAAGCTCGGCATAGGCTTTTCAAGCCTCCACCAGCTTGGGGGGCTTGTAGGGTTAACCAATTTGGACCTCCCTAAACCGACCTGAGCCAATCCACTCAGAATGGGTACAAGCGGTTCGAAGGCATCTCGCCTATTACTCGGACCAGCTACAAAAGACATGGTCGACAACCGATCATAAAACTGGGCTGACCTCAAATAGGTTTCCGGTAGGCCAGCAAGACAAGGCTGCTCGGTACTCGGTCCTATGCTTGGATCCAAAACCACCCCTTTGCCTCGCACACGGCTTAGACATGAGAAAGGTACATGTTGAACTGTCCAGGCTCTGGTACATGCTGCGTTGTCTATGTAACATCTCAAATTTAATCTCAAGCATAATTAGTGTGGTAGTAGGCTCAGAGGGAAGAGGAATGACTAAGTTAGGTTAAAATTAGTAGTTTAGAAGAGTTGTTTGAGATTTAAGGGCATAGGACTTTAGGAAATTAGAAGTAGAAGATCTGCAACCCAAAATCCAAATTCTACCGTTGGATATGAAGATAAGGATTTTAGGAAGCTTGCTCTCAAATTTGAGCAAGATGTAACACCCCGATTTCGGCAACTTGAAAACACTTATCTCTTTAATAAAATATAGTAAAAATTTGGGAATTTTTTTTTTACACAGTGACATGGGCATGAGAACCTTTATGTTCAAAAACATTTCCGTAACTTGATTGTGATAAAATAACGTCCTCATGTCACACGTCACAAGTCAAGTTCCAAACCGAGATGTTACTTAACATCACGCTTTGTAACTTAGCTTCATAAATCTCTTTTGAGAAAACATTTTCAAATCTCGTTTCATAAAACTTTATTCTTTCAAAAGCCATACTCAGTAAAATATCAAGCGGGGTTCAGAATGGTACGACAATGTAACCAAGTAGTTGCAAGGGATACAGTGCTCAAGGGAATTACGTATTACTATTCTTGACCTCTAATCTTCTTCGCTGAAGCCCACTGCCGAAATCGCATCGAGACGAAAGCACCAATTAGACTACAGAGTCGACCATCTATCCGTTGCAATACCGAAACAACCCGATACGACAACATGATAGGAGAGATGGTCAGTATTCCAGAAGTACAACATGACAAGACAGGAGAATAATGACTAGAGACATATACTAAAGACGTAGGATTTATTAATCCTCATGCAACAACAATTACTCATGCAATGCATATGACAAGTATATTCACATAAGCATATAGAAAACACTTATAAACAAGCACATCATAATACATCAAATATATCAAAATCATAAATTATTTCACCATACATCACTTCACTTGGCCTCACAGCCTTTGAACTTTCAAATCTCGTCATCATCATTCTCACATATCCAAGTCCTTTCACAATCTTTCTCAATCTTTTCACAATCACTTGCACTTTCCTTCTTGGAATCTTTCTCAATTTTATTCACAATTTCTTTATGCTTTCTTTCTTGTAATCTTTTATCATTATTAAGTTTTATCAAACGGTTCGCTCAATGATGAGGGGGAAAACATCATTGAGCTCGCACACGTCTACATCTCCTCGGTCATCCACTCAACCTAGTCGGAAGCAAACAGGAGTACAGGACCTTTACCAAGCGGGCACGACAGCTGTCGCACAAACAAATGGTCCCAGACCAGGAGGCCCTGCCTCAAATCATATCAATTAAAATATCATATCAATGCAAGCTCTCAGCGGCAATCACAAATGCCCCGTTCCAGTCCCTCTCACTGTTCTCGATTTGCAATCAAGGGGGCGATAGTATAATTTCTAGTTCGCGATGCGTAACTTACCACGGTATTAGACCCAGTCCCTACCATGTTAGTAAACCACATGTGGGATTCGTTCCGCCTAGAAATATACTCTAGACTTCTTGACGTTTCACTGTCATCGTCCTCCCCTCATGCAATCTCCTCCTAAGTATCCGCAGATACCTATGGTTCCTTCCTCTCCACTACTTCGATACGACACTCATACCTCACCGCGTTATAAATGTCTTTTAAAGTTTTTTAAAGTTTTGAGTTTTAATTATACGGCTTAATCCTAACAGTCGGCTCGTCCTTGGTGCATCCCTTCAACGAAGCCCGACCACTAATCGCAATCCGTTCCCCCTAAATTCTCAATGGCCTCATGCCTCAATCATCATGATACACTCTTTCACATCTCATCTCATCAACTTTCACAAAGCTCATTCTCAGCACATTTCTCATCAACATCATCAGCATCTTTTCCTCGTCTTTCTCAAAATATCTTTTCGCAACACTTTTTCGAAAACAGGATTTCACAAAACTTTTGCTTCACAAAACATTTTCAGAAACCTCACTTCATAAATCCTTTCACAAAACTTTTTCAAAAATAACGTTTTAAAAAAAAACTTTC
Organism: Crotalaria pallida; assembly: GCA_037953625.1. NCBI lineage: Eukaryota > Viridiplantae > Streptophyta > Magnoliopsida > Fabales > Fabaceae > Crotalaria > Crotalaria pallida. The sequence continues at coordinate 37,438,849 of CM075653.1, forward strand.
ACAAAAATATTATTTTCACAAAAGCTTTTCAAAAATCTCTTTTCAAAACCTTTTTCAAAAATCACATTTTTGGGTGAGTGTTAATGGAGGAGCAAGCTCAACTCAACACTAAGCTTCTTCCCAAAAACATGAACGAGGAATCACATCTCCATTCTAACCACATCTCACTTTCACAACCACTTTCTCTTTCAAATCTCAACTCTTCACATCTTTTACCATTTACTCATCTTATTTCTTTCTCATACTTCTCAAGTCTTACTCTTTCTCATTACCACATTCAACTTTTCCATTTAACTTTGAGTCTTACTCTTTCTCATTATTCTTATTATCATTAATCACACTTCCAGATTTTCCAGACAAAATAATACATATCCAATAGTATACTCACAGAGAAATCCAATACATAATAAAACCAATCATGCATCATATTTAACAAATAGATAAGCATCTAACACGTATATGCATCACGTATGATAATGCAGCATGTAACATATTACATTGACTCTAATTACGCTTGATGGACTCAGTTTAGAACTGAGTCTAAACGTCACGACGACTTAGGCCTACTGCATCTCTCACCTCACATTCCAGCATCTGAAATCGTTGCGGGTCCTTCCCCAACAAGCCGGCCGTTCCGCTTCTCGACTTATACGCACCTTGTACTAAGGGAGATGACACTAATGTTATAATTCTATCTTAGACAATCGTCCTACTTAAAATCAGAACACGTTTTCGAAAACTCTTTTTACTTCTCGTCGGAAAATCGTAAATCGTTAAAACTTTTTCAAATCAACTTCGACTTTTGAAAATACTTTAAACATCTCAAAAATCTTTTTAAAACAATTGACAAAACAATTTAAAACCATTAGTTTTGGTTGCTGGTCCGTTCCGGACAGCCATTAACCAAAACTCAAAAACACCGAAAAACTTAACTTTAGTTCATTTAAGACTTTGTTATAAAATAAACACTTAAATGATTTATTTTTAAAACTTAACATTGTGAAATGAATTAAGGGCAGCAACCACTAAGTCCAAAGTTCTTTAATTAAATCAAAGCTAAGCTATTTCAAAAACCCATTGGTTTTCAAACCAATTACAAAATCAAACACACATTTGGTTAATTAAATAATCTATACATATCCTAAACACATCATCAAACAATCACTTATTCAAACATTTCAAGACATCATAATCATCATGCAAATCAAACTGTAATAGCCTAAACTTTGATTTAAATGAAATTATTAATTAAAAACCTTAGAAAAATTGGAATAATAACTTAAGGAATTTTGGTAGATAGGTGAGTGGCGAGTATAGGTCATAGGGGTTGTATAGAAGGCAGTTGTGGCTTTGGGCAAAGTCAAATAAGCGAAATCGGGAGTTAAATCGGCGTTTTAGATGTTAGAAATCGACCGAAAAGAGAAAATTAGAAATTTATTATAGGAAGCTGAGAAAATTAGAAATCGGATGATTCAAGAATTTAGTGACCTCAACCTGAACATGCAAGTGAAAGAGAAGAGCATCGTTCTTGAAATGTTGCGGGTTACTAATGACTTAATGGGTCTTATTAAAGAAAGGCAAGCCGATGACGTAGAGCTGCAAAAGTTGTTAGAAGGGGCATCGGGTAATGAAGAGCCCGACTTCGTGAAAGGTTCTGATGGCATCATCCGATTTAGGGGTCGGATATGTGTTCCTATGGATTTCGAAGTTAGAAGAGATATCCTATGGGAAGCACATCGAACCAAGATGAATTTTCATCCTGGTGCAACAAAGATGTACCAAGATCTAAAAAGGATTTATTGGTGGCCGAAGTTGAAAACTGATGTGGCCAATCATGTGTCTCATTGCTTAACTTGTCAGAAGGTTAAGATTGAGCATCAAAAGCCTGGTGGTCCTTTGCGATCACTTGATATCCCGGAGTGGAAATGGGACAGTATAGCTATGGACTTTGTGACGGGTTTACCAAGGACTGTTGGAGGATGTGATTCAGTTTGGGTGGTTGTGGACCGTCTTACAAAGTGTGCTCATTTCATTCCTACCCATAAGAAGTATACTCTTGAGAAGTTGACTCAGTTGTACATCAGGGACATAGTGAAGTTGCATGGTGTTCCTACTAGCATTGTATCCGATCGTGATCTGAGATTTCTGTCTAGATTTTGGCAGAGTCTTCAACAAGCATTGGGTACTAAGCTAAAGTTCAGTACAGCTTATCATCCGCACACGGACGGACAATCGGAGCGTACTATCCAGACACTCGAGGATTTGTTGAGAGCATGTGTTCTGGAACAAGTCGGTAGTTGGGAGCAGTTACTACCTTTGATGGAGTTTACTTACAACAACAGTTTTCACTCCAGTATCGGTATGGCACCATTCGAGGCTCTCTACGGAAGAAAATGTAGAACGCCTTTGTGTTGGTTCCAGATAGGTGAAAATCTGTTGACAGGTCCTGACATTGTGAAAGAAACAACGGAGAAGGTCACAATGATCAAGAATAAAATGAAAACTTCACAGGATCGCCAAAAGAGTTATGAAGATAGGCGAAGGAGACCTTTGGAGTTCGATGTTGGAAATCATGTGTTCCTAAGAGTGTCTCCGATCACAGGAATTGGTAGGGCAATCAAATCCAGGAAGTTAACTCCTCGGTTTGTTGGGCCTTATGAAATTCTGGAGAAGGTTGGCCTAGTGGCCTACAGGATTGCATTACCCCCTCATTTGTCAAGGCTTCATGACGTGTTTCATGTTTCACAACTAAGGAAATACGTCCATGATCCTTCGCATGTGGTTACCTTAGATGATTTTCCTTTGAAGGAGAATTTGACTTTCGAAGTTCTGCCAGTTAGAGTTGAAGACAGGCAGGTGAAGCAACTCAGAGGCAAGGAAATCTCTTTGGTGAAAGTGATTTGGATCAGGAACAATGTGGAAGAGGTTACATGGGAACTAGAGGACAAGATCAGGCAGTCTCATCCACAATTGTTCGACGAATGTCGAGGACGAAATTCAGGTAAGTGGGAGAGAATTGTAACAGCCTAAACTTTGATTTAAATGAAATTATTAATTAAAAACCTTAGAAAAATTGGAATAATAACTTAAGGAATTTTGGTTGATAGGTGAGTGGCGATTATAGGTCCTAGGGGTTGTATAGAAGGCAGTTATGGCTTTGGGCAAAGTCAAATAAGCGAAATCGGGAGTTAAATCGGCGTTTTAGATGTTAGAAATCGACCGAAAAGAGAAAATTAGAAATTTATTATAGGAAGCTGAGAAAATAAATTCCACCGTTGGATATGAAGTTTATGGGGTGAAGAAGCTTGTCAAAAAATTTGGACTCGATCCGACGGACGATGAAAAAGTTACGGCGAATCGAAGGTTCGAAACCCTGAAACTCGCCCAGGCGCACCAGCCATGCGCCCAGGCGGGTGCACTATTCATGGTGCACCACACCAGGGGAAAATACGCCCAGGCGAGGCACCATTTCGCCCAGGCGGGCGGCCACATGCCCCAGCATGCACCAGAAATCCTTGTGGCGCGCCAAAACCTCTGCTGACCGTGTAAGCCATGCACCAGCTTGGTGCTGGTGCTGATCGCGCGCCCAGGCGAGCCTGGCATGCGCCCAGGCGCGTGGCGCAGATCTGAATGCATCTGGTCCGTTGAAATCTGGCTTGGTGGCTAAGTCATGGATTTCAGCCACACGATTTTTCAGTCATCCAAGGCAAGTATTGAAGCACCAAAATTGATTCATTCCACCACCTTTCAACTCCAACACAAAAACACCATCTCCATCAAATTCTCTCCTCTCCAAGAGAAACTCCATCACATTTTCATCATCAATCCACCATAAACACTTGATCTTGGGCACCCCAAACCCAAAAACAAACACATCCATCAAGCTTGCTTCATGGACTTTGGCTAGGAGCTCATTCCTCTTCCTTCTTGGCTCACGAGTTACTCCCTCCTCCATTCTTCTTGGTTTTTCAATTTTTTCACCGTTGATTTGGGTAAGTAAACTTCATGCCATGAGTTATTTTCCTTTCCATTTCAACTTTCCTTGACTCATAGAAATTGAGCTCTAAAACCCTAGGATTCTTGCACTTTTTGCTATATAGGGATTGTGTTTCATGCCTTCCAATTCGAATCAAGGCAAGGACAAAGATCATTCCTCTTGTGCTCTATCAAATAGGCTTGTCTATCATCATTTCATCATTTCCTTATTGAGGTGACAAGCTAGGCTTAGGAAGTTCAAATTCCCAAGATTTTGAGCTAGGGCTCACTAAGGTTCTAATTTCTCTTTGCTAATTTAAGGTAAGGAGTGGGTTATAGTGAGTATTACCGTACTCTGGGGTTTAGTTTACAATATGCATATAATGGGTACTAAGATTTTTGTGTTAGTTTAGGTTGATATGATATAGAATAATTGTTAAAAATAGAATTTATGACTTAGGGAAATTATTTTGATGTTGATATGTTTCATCTTGATATTTGGTAATTGTTGATAATTTGAATGCTTGATTTGTGAAATGACTGAGATATTATGTTGATTAGAATTCAAGGCAAAGAATGTCAATAATGAATAAAGTAAATAATAATGGAAGTGCAGTTGAATTGAGGATCGGTGCATTGATAGACTAGGTGCCCCTACCGGGTGTATCAAATTCCCAAGGGCTACGTTCTCAACCAGGCATGAAATTCCCATTAGGTCCAAATTCCTGTTAGGCATCGATGTACCAAGACTCAATTCACTGCCAAAATAAAAGACATAAAATGTGTTGAGTATGTGAAAAGTGAATGAATTCAAACAACTGAATGTATATTGGAATGTGGAAAATTATATGATAGCATAGCTTAACAGGTGAAGCCTTTTGGGTGAGATAGAGACCTGGTTGAGCAAGAGACCCTTGGGTGTGCCAAAGTCCTGGCAAGAGCGTTAAATTCCTAGTGATGCGAACCGGTTCTAACCGGGAGTGTTATCCAGACGTGGTAAGTCGTCATCGCGCATGTGGTGCGAACGCAATAAAGTTGTGACTGGAATACACCGACTGAGAAATGTGATTATAAATGATGAAATGAGAATGAAAGACATTATGAGATTAATGCATGAGAATGATGAGATAAAATTGACTTGAGAAACTAATGAATACTTGACATTGAGTTGTGATGAATTGACTCTTATTTTGCGTGATTGAACTGTTATATGTGTATGGCTTAGTGTTGCATTATGTCTTATCTGGAAACTGCCTCCCCATTTTATGTGTAATACTCACTCCTTACTATCTCCACAGGTACTGAGGAAGAGTTTGCACAAGATCAGGCCGAGCAGGTGTACTCTCCCTCACAGGGAGAGTAGGACTCTTATTATTATGTAGGACATGGAAATGTCCTGGGCCCGATGATGTGAATCCTTTTTGTTGTGTATAGATGTAAATAGCTTTTTGGGGGCCCAGGACGACACCTTTTGGGAAAGGGGTCTATTTTGGGGAAAAACTGTCTTCCTAACTTGTTTATATTTCTGCTAACTCTGATGTTCATACTATGATGTTTTCAACTTGTTTCTGATGCGTGCACGAAGATGCACTAGCTGATATATATATATATATATATATATATATATATATATATATATATATGTGAATAGCCCTGCTGGCTTTAAAATTTGAAAAATATGTTATTTATCAGGTTGCAGGAAAACGGAAATTTTGGGAAAGTCCTAAAAACAAACGAAACTCCGTCCGTTTGACGGGAGATTTTCATATGAATCAGAAGTAACTAAATGTTTTTACTAATCAATTTATAAGTTTAAAATGATATTTTCAAGTTGCTATTTTTAATTAAGGGTATAAAAGGGTAAATAAACTTAGGTGTTACACAAACCAAGTCATAACATCAAGCATAAAAATTCATATTCATTAAAACATGCAAATGAAATCTTAGTGTGATTAAAAGGGTAAATAAACTTAGGTGTTACATTTTGTGGTATCAGAGCAGTTTCCCTCGGCCTTTGGAGTTATGAGCTACTCTAGTGATTACTCACCGAGCGAGTAATCGATAATTATAGTGTAGAGTCTAGAGTCTATTGATAGGATGTTTATACTATTAATTATGCTATTAAGCATTAACTGTCGGCCTTGTGCATGACTAAACAGAATGGCTAGTAGACGGATCGATAATGATGGGATCCGAGCTATTTTGGAGCAGATGGCTAAGATGCAACAGGATCAGGGGAATAACATCGCAGCTGCAGCAGCAGCAGCAGCAACAGCAACAGCAGCTGCAATGATTCCTTAACCCCCAGCTCCAGTGGCTATTGATTGGTTGGCGCGGTTCAGAAAGAACGATCCGCAGAAGTTCGAAGGTGGTTTCAATCCCGATGGGGCACAGCTATTGTTGCAAGAGATCGAGAAGATTCTTAACACTATGGCACCGCCGGAGGAACAGAAGGTTCTGCTAGCACAGTATATGCTGACTAGTGAAGCGGAACATTGGTGGCAGCAAATGCGGAGGGGTCTGGAGGCGAACAATCAGGCGATTACATGGGACTTGTTCAAGAGTCGTTTTCTGGGCAAGTACTTTCCGGAAGATGTTCGGAGAGAGAAGGAGATTACCTTTCTGCAGCTCGTGCAAGGAAACATGAGCGTCGGGGAATATGCTGCTAGGTTCGAGGACTTGATTCGGTATGCAGGGAGTTACAGGGATGCCGATGAGAGGACCAAGTGCATCAAGTTCGAGACCGGACTGCGTTCTGAGATCAAAATGGCTTTTGAATACCAGAACATCAGCAACTTGTCTCAACTGATCAACATGACTAGCACGTATGAAAAGAGCCGCAAGCAACGTGCAGCTGAGAAACGCAGCAAGAATGTGCAGAAGTCTGGAGGTCTTGTCAGGGGCAAGAGTTCGGTGCAGCGACCAGGTTCTTACTCACAGCCTAGATCAGGCCCAGTAGTGAGTACCTATGGTTCTATTCCGACTTGTCCACATTGTGGTAGACAGCACAGGGGAGATTGCTGGAAGTTGGATCTGAGCAAAAGGGTTGTGACCTGTTTCAGATGTGGTTAGCCAGGTCACATGAGCATGAATTGTCCTAACAATGCAGTTAAAAAGAAGGTGAATGTGGCTAAGGTTCAGAAAGCTGGTGACAACAGGGTGACTCGAAAGGGCAAGGTGTATACTCTGGATGGCGAGGAGGTTATTGATGCTGATGAACTGATTAGAGGTACCGGTTATGTTGATAGTATTCCTTGTGGTATTCTCTTTGACTGCGGAGCTACTCATTCATTTATTTCTTCCGATTGCATGAAGAAGTTAGGGTTGTCTGCAATAGAAATGCCTTATAAATTATCTGTTTCTACACCCACAAATTCTTCTGTAGTCACATCAACTATGTGTTTGGATTGCCCACTTCGAGTATTGGAGCGGGAATTCAAAGTGAATCTGATCTGTTTACCTCTAACTAAGCTTGACATCATCCTGGGCATGGACTGGATGTCTCGGCACCATGTTTTGATTGACTGTCATCAGAAATCAATTACTATCAGTGATCTTTCTTTATCTGCCTTGGAGATGAATGAGGAGGCGGAGATCAGTCAGATTCCGATAGTCTGCGAGTTTCCAGAAGTCTTTCCTTCAGAGATTCCTGGATTACCGCCGAACAGAGAAGTGGAGTTTGGTATTGATCTGATGCCTGGTGCAGGTCTTATTTCTATAGCCCCGTACCGGATGGCACCTCCGGAGTTAGAAGAGTTGAAAAAGCAGATAGAGGAGCTTTTGGCTAAGGGTTTGATTAGACCGAGCGTGTCACCTTGGGGAGCTCCGATTCTTTTTGTTAAAAAGAAGGACGGAAGTCTCCAAATGTGCATCGACTATAGACAATTGAATGTGGTGACGGTGAAAAACAAGTATCCTCTCCCTCGCATCGATGATTTGTTGGACCAATTGCGAGGAGCATCTGTATTTTCTAAGATTGACCTTCGATCGGGATACCATCAAATCCGTATCCGAGAGGAGGACATTCCTAAAATGGCGTTCAGGTCGAGATATGGACATTTTGAATATGTGGTTATGTCCTTTGGTCTCACTAATGCTCCGACCATCTTCATGGATTATATGAACAGAATATTCAGGCCGTACTTGGATTCTTTCGTCATAGTCTTCATTGACGACATTCTAATCTATTCTAAGAGTCCAAGTGAGCATGCTGAGCATCAGAGAATAGTGCTGCAAATTCTCAAACCCAAACAGCTTTATGCAAAGCTTTCTAAATGTAGTTTCTGGTTGAATGAAGTGCAGTTTCTGGGGCATGTCATTTCTGAGAAGGGTGTTGTTGTTGATCCTTCTAAGGTGGAAACGGTACTTAAGTGGGAGAGACCTAAGTCCATCACCGAGATCAGAAGCTTTCTTGGTATGGCTGGGTATTATCGAAGGTTCATTGAAGGGTTCTCTAAGTTGGCTCTTCCATTGACGACTCTTACACGGAAAGGTGTTCCACTTGAGTGGTCCCCAGAATGTGAAAGTAGTTTCCAAGAGTTGAAGAGGCGGTTGACTAGTTCCCCGGTGTTAATTTTGCCGGACCCGACTCAATCCTTCGTGGTATATTGTGATGCTTCTAAGCAAGGGTTGGGTTGTGTGTTGATGCAGCAAGGGCAAGTCATAGCTTATGCATCCAGACAATTGAGGCAGCATGAACAGAACTATCCCACTCATGATCTTGAGTTGGCGGCAGTAGTTTTTGCTTTGAAAATCTGGAGGCATTATCTATATGGTTCAAAGTTCGAAGTTTTTAGCGATCATAAAAGTTTTCGCTATCTCTTCGATCAAAAAGAGTTAAATATGAGACAGAGGAGGTGGATGGAATTTCTGAAAGACTATGACTTCGATCTTCAGTATCATCCGGGCAAGGCCAATGTAGTGGCTGATGCACTAAGTCGTAAGACTTTGCATGTCAGCAATCTAATGGTGAAAGAGATGGAATTGATTCAAGAATTTAGTGACCTCAACCTGAACATGCAAGTGAAAGAGAAGAGCATCGTTCTTGAAATGCTGCGGGTTACTAATGACTTAACGGGTCTTATTAAAGAAAGGCAAGCCGATGACGTAGAGCTGCAAAAGTTGTTAGAAGGGGCATCGGGTAATGAAGAGCCCGACTTCGTGAAAGGTTCTGATGGCATCATCCGATTTAGGGGTCGAATATGTGTTCCTATGGATTTCGAAGTTAGAAGAGATATCCTATGGGAAGCACATCGAACCAAGATGAATTTTCATCGTGGTGCAACAAAGATGTACCAAGATCTAAAAAGGATTTATTGGTGGCCAAAGTTGAAAACTGATGTGGCCGATCATGTGTCTCATTGCTTAACTTGTCAGAAGGTTAAGATTGAGCATCAAAAGCCTGGTGGTCCTTTGCGATCACTTGATATCCCGGAGTGGAAATGGGACAGTATAGCTATGGACTTTGTGACGGGTTTACCAAGGACTATTGGAGGATGTGATTCAGTTTGGGTGGTTGTGGACCGTCTTACAAAGTGTGCTCATTTCATTCCTACCCATAAGAAGTATACTCTTGAGAAGTTGACTCAGTTGTACATCAGGGACATAGTGAAGTTGCATGGTGTTCCTACTAGCATTGTATCCGATCGTGATCCGAGATTTCTGTCTAGATTTTGGCAGAGTCTTCAACAAGCATTGGGTACTAAGCTAAAGTTCAGTACAGCTTATCATCCGCACACGGACGGACAATCGGAGCGTACTATCCAGACACTCGAGGATTTGTTGAGAGCATGTGTTCTGGAACAAGTCGGTAGTTGGGAGCAGTTACTACCTTTGATGGAGTTTACTTACAACAACAGTTTTCACTCCAGTATCGGTATGGCACCATTCGAGGCTCTCTACGGAAGAAAATGTAGAACGCCTTTGTGTTGGTTCCAGATAGGTGAAAATCTGTTGACAGATCCTGACATTGTGAAAGAAACAACGGAGAAGGTCACAATGATCAAGAATAAAATGAAAACTTCACAGGATCGCCAAAAGAGTTATGAAGATAGGCGAAGGAGACCTTTGGAGTTCGATGTTGGAAATCATGTGTTCCTAAGAGTGTCTCCGATCACAGGAATTGGTAGGGCAATCAAATCCAGGAAGTTAACTCCTCGGTTTGTTGGGCCTTATGAAATTCTGGAGAAGGTTGGCCCAGTGGCGTACAGGATTGCATTACCCCCTCATTTGTCAAGGCTTCATGACGTGTTTCATGTTTCACAACTAAGGAAATACGTCCATGATCCTTCGCATGTGGTTACCTTAGATGATTTGCCTTTGAAGGAGAATTTGACTTTCGAAGTTCTGCCAGTTAGAGTTAAAGACAGGCAGGTGAAGCAACTCAGAGGCAAGGAAATCTCTTTGATGAAAGTGATTTGGATCAGGAACAATGTGGAAGAGGCTACATGGGAACTGGAGGACAAGATCAGGCAGTCTCATCCACAATTGTTCGACGAATTTCGAGGACGAAATTCAGGTAAGTGGGAGAGAATTGTAACAGCCTAAACTTTGATTTAAATGAAATTATTAATTAAAAACCATAGAAAAATTGGAATAATAACTTAAGGAATTTTGGTTGATAGGTGAGTGGCGATTATAGGTCCTAGGGGTTGTATAGAAGGCAGTTGTGGCTTTGGGCAAAGTCAAATAAGCGAAATCGGGAGTTAAATCGGCGTTTTAGATGTTAGAAATCGACCGAAAAGAGAAAATTAGAAATTTATTATAGGAAGCTGAGAAAATAAATTCCACCGTTGGATATGAAGTTTATGGGGTGAAGAAGCTTATCAAAAAATTTGGACTCGATCCGACGGACGACGAAAAAGTTACAGCGAATCGAAGGTTGGAAACCCTGAAACTCGCCCAGGCGCACTAGCCATGCGCCCAGGCGGGTGCACTATTCATGGTGCACCAAACCAGGGGAAAATACGCCCAGGCGAGGCACCATTTCGCCCAGGCGGGCGGCCACACGCCCCAGCATGCACCAGAAATCCTTGTGGCGCGCCAAAACCTCTGCTGACCGTGTAAGCCATGCACCAGCTTGGTGCTGGTGCTGATCGCGCGCCCAGGCGAGCCTGGCATGCGCCCAGGCGCGTGGCGCAGATCTGAATGCATCTGGTCCGTTGAAATCTGGCTTGGTGGCTAAGTCATGGATTTCAGCCACACGATTTTTCAGTCATCCAAGGCAAGTATTGAAGCACCAAAATTGATTCATTCCACCACCTTTCAACTCCAACACAAAAACACCATCTCCATCAAATTCTCTCCTCTCCAAGAGAAACTCCATCACATTTTCATCATCAATCCACCATAAACACTTGATCTTGGGCACCCCAAACCCAAAAACAAACACATCCATCAAGCTTGCTTCATGGACTTTGGCTAGGAGCTCATTCCTCTTCCTTCTTGGCTCACGAGTTACTCCCTCCTCCATTCTTCTTGGTTTTTCAATTTTTTCACCGTTGATTTGGGTAAGTAAACTTCATGCCATGAGTTATTTTCCTTTCCATTTCAACTTTCCTTGACTCATAGAAATTGAGCTCTAAAACCCTAGGATTCTTGCACTTTTTGCTATATAGGGATTGTGTTTCATGCCTTCCAATTCGAATCAAGGCAAGGACAAAGATCATTCCTCTTGTGCTCTATCAAATAGGCTTGTCTATCATCATTTCATCATTTCCTTATTGAGGTGGCAAGCTAGGCTTAGGAAGTTCAAATTCCCAAGATTTTGAGCTAGGGCTCACTAAGGTTCTAATTTCTCTTTGCTAATTTAAGGTAAGGAGTGGGTTATAGTGAGTATTACCGTACTCTGGGGTTTAGTTTACAATATGCATATAATGGGTACTAAGATTTTTGTGTTAGTTTAGGTTGATATGATATAGAATAATTGTTAAAAATAGAATTTATGACTTAGGGAAATTATTTTGATGTTGATATGTTTCATCTTGATATTTGGTAATTGTTGATAATTTGAATGCTTGATTTGTGAAATGACTGAGATATTATGTTGATTAGAATTCAAGGCAAAGAATGTCAATAATGAATAAAGTAAATAATAATGGAAGTGCAGTTGAATTGAGGATCGGTGCATTGATAGACTAGGTGCCCCTACCGGGTGTATCAAATTCCCAAGGGCTACGTTCTCAACCAGGCATGAAATTCCCATTAGGTCCAAATTCCTGTTAGGCATCGATGTACCAAGACTCAATTCACTGCCAAAATAAAAGACATAAAATGTGTTGAGAATGTGAAAAGTGAATGAATTCAAACAACTGAATGTATATTGGAATGTGGAAAATTATATGATAGCATAGCTTAACAGGTGAAGCCTTTTGGGTGAGATAGAGACCTGGTTGAGCGAGAGACCCTTGGGTGTGCCAAAGTCCTGGCAGGAGCGTTAAATTCCTAGTGATGCGAACCGGTTCTAACCGGGAGTGTTATCCAGACGTGGTAAGTCGTCATCGCGCATGTGGTGCGAACGCAATAAAGTCGTGACTGGAATACACCGACTGAGAAGTGTGATTATAAATGATGAAATGAGAATGAAAGACATTATGAGATTAATGCATGAGAATGATGAGATAAAATTGACTTGAGAAACTAATGAATACTCGAAATTGAGTTGTGATGAATTGACTCTTATTTTGCGTGATTGAACTGTTATATGTGTATGGCTTAGTGTTGCATTATGTCTTATCTGGAAACTGCCTCCCCATTTTATGTGTAATACTCACTCCTTACTATCTCCACAGGTACTGAGGAAGAGTTTGCACAAGATCAGGCCGAGCAGGTGTACTCTCCCTGTGAGGGAGAGTAGGACACTTATTATTATGTAGGACATGAAAATGTCCTGGGCCCGATGATGTGAATCCTTTTTGTTGTGTATAGATGTAAATAGCTTTTTGGGGGCCCAAGACGACTCCTTTTGGGAAAGGGGTCTATTTTGGGGAAAAACTGTCTTCTTAACTTGTTTATATTTCTACTAACTCTGATGTTCATACTATGATGTTTTCAACTTGTTTCTGATGCGTGCACGAAGATGCACTAGCTGATATATATATATATATATATATATATATATATATGTGAATAGCCCTGCTGGCTTTGAAATTTGAAAAATATGTTATTTATCAGGTTGCAGGAAAACGGAAATTTTGGGAAAGTCCTAAAAACAAACGAAACTCCGTCCGTTTGACGGGAGATTTTCATATGAATCAGAAGTAACTAAATGTTTTTACTAATCAATTTATAAGTTTAAAATGATATTTTCAAGTTGCTATTTTTAATTAAGGGTATAAAAGGGTAAATAAACTTAGGTGTTACACAAACCAAGTCATAACATCAAGCATAAAAATTCATATTCATTAAAACATGCAAATGAAATCTTAGTGTGATTAAAGGTAAAACACAAAAGGTAAAATTCAAAACTAAATCAAATAAATTTATTTAATCTTCAAAATTTCCAGAACATACACATATATGATAAAGTTCATCATATAAAAATTTCAAGTCATTTAAACAATCCTAAGCTAGGTTTCAAATCAAATTTTGCATGAAAAACAACATGGTATTGTTGCTGGTCAGAGGCAAAAACGTCCTTTTTAAAAATAGTTTATCAACTCCGAATTGCATAAAAATTGGTACAAATCTTCCTTGTACAATCAAGACTATCTCATAAAAGTTTCAGATTATTTGGAGTTTTACAAGTCATATTTTTCTAATTAAAATTGTCACTAAGTCCAGAAAATCTAAACCAAGTGATTCACTGTTTTTCCTTTATTAAAAATATCAAATCAACTTCAAATCTCTTCAAATTTTACAGAAAACATCTAGAGATGTTCAGGAAGCTACCATAAAAATTTCAAACCATTTCAAGCAGCAAAAGTTCGAAAAGTCTGTTCATCATTAAACTGAAAAACTTATTTTCTTAAAATGGTTTTCACAAAGTTTATTCTTATAAAAATAGGAAATAAAATCCAAAAATCATTCAAAAATCCAGAGAGGTTCATTTTGATATAATTAAGTTAGTGACAAAATTCCAGAATCATTGAACATACAAAAACATTATTTTTCAAAGTCAAAAACACATACATTACAATTTTAAGCATACACTTTTGTTCATTCATTTTCTATTATGAAAATCAAAGATACTATCATACATACAATCAACACTAAAAATCAATCCATCAATTATATTTATTTTGAAAACCAAATTAATTTTTCATGAAAACAATTTATTTTAATTTAAATGAAACATGCATCAACATTTAAGAACCAAATCAAGACTTTAAGAAAAACTAACATCAAAGCCTAATTCTTTTCACTAGATCATCACATGCATGCATCACATACTTTAACTAAAATTTCACTTCTAAAGATATAAGCCTACACTGAAACATACATCAAGGAAATAAATTCATTTTATTAAAAATTTCATGCATTAAGCTAAACTCTTTTTACTAAAAATAATTTCCTTTTCATGCACATAGAACCGAATCAAGTAAGAAAATGAAATCATTAACATAAAAATCCTTTTGAAAACCGAATTGATCATCAAGCTTCAAAACATAGTAGATTTCTCATTTTGAAATCAAGGTCTTCAAAATCAAGCTTAGAAATCATTAGGTTTGTGAATTAAAACACTAGATCTAGCCCAAAAACCAACATGCTTCAAAGAATAACTGTGAAAATCAACTTCATAAACACAAAACCAAAGTTCATCAAAGAGACAAGAATCATTTACACAAAACAATTATAAAAACTGAATCATCTTCAATTCTTTTTGTATGTCTAATTTGTTGTTTTAAAACTTTAATCTTCATTCATTAGTCTTTGAAAAACATAGATCAACAATGAAAATTAACATGCAAGAACAAATCAACACATAGAGCCGAAAATAAGATGATGAAGAAGAAAGAACATCAAACATAAAGCTTTAACATATTACAAATTAATTTAAGTCCTTAAAAGTCCATAGTTGAGGAAGATCAACACATGAAGTGCATAAAAAGGAACATGCAAGAGAAGAAAAGAAAATTACAAAACTACAAAACAAGAACTAGTTCTAATCTTCTAGGATCTTCGGTTATACAAAGGAAAAAGGGTCTTCTAACACTTGATCTTCAAAGGACTTCCTAGGTTTAAGCTTGATCTAGCATGGATTTCCTCTTCCTCCTTCTTCTTCCTCACGGTTCTCTCTCTCTTTTTTTTTATATGTGTCTCAAGAGCTAGTGTGGCTCTTTGAGACTATGTGTTTGAGTTGGTGTGAAAGGAAGGAAATGAAAGAATGAAAGAAAGGAACGTAGGAAAGGATGAGAAGAATGAGGGAAATAACTAAGGTTGAAACACACTTTCCTCCCTTGGGTCTTTAATTTGGTTTGGTCACCATGCATCAAGGAAGGGGTATTTTTGGCAACACAAAACTTCTACTTGGTCTCCAAGTTTTTGTTTTATTTTCTTTTTATTTTATTTTCCCTTCTTTAGCTTAGTCAACATGCCAAAGCCTCACAAACCAACACATACCCACACTCATACAAGTGGCACACATACACACATTACACCTACATCTTCTACATGCACACACACATCACACATATCTTCCTTCTTGCACACATGCACCCACCGTAGCACCCCCACATGTCCTACATTTTTATTTTCTAATCACCTTATAGTTACTAATAATGCAAACATCACTTAGGAAATCATATTTACACACATGAGACAATTAACTTTAATAAATCACATTCATCAATCCATCACACATACACATATAGGCACATTTTCATAGATCATATACACACTCATATTCAATCACACATTTAATCATACAAGCACATACACTTATTCACAAATTACTTAATCAAACATACATATTAACACTTAACACATAATAAACTGTATTTATTGGTTGCACTTATAGCCCTCATTTCATTTCCTAAAATCATACTTTAATATATTAAAGACAATCCCAAAAGGAAAAATTTATTAAAAATCAAAAACTATTTTTCAGGATTTATTCTTTGGAAATTCGTCCTTTACAGTACTGAAAAATTATTTTCGCAAACCAGCCCAGAAAATTATGAAAGATACATTTTTGAAAACTACATTTCGATACGATCGTTTTGATATAAAGACCATAAAAATCGGAGTTACGGTTAAAAAGTTATGGATTTTCAAAGTTAATCAATCTTTCAAAGTCCATAAAGAAAATTCATTTTGACAAATCATCACCAATAAAAATCATTTCTCATTAGAAATCATTTTTACTAACTCCATAAAAATATTTTTTTGCCAAAATTCCGTAAAATCAACACTTTTCTTTAATCAAATTTTATTCGTCCTAGTTGGAAAAACGCGGGATGTTACATTCTCCCCAACTTGCGGATTTCTCGTCCTCGAGAAATGCTACGCAAAATTTCGCGATCAACGGATGTCGGATTCCTTGGAGTGCTTTTCTCAATTTATAATAGCAGACGTCGCCTTCGAGTCGTCGCATATGCATCGTTTTTTTTTCAAAGGTAATCTTCTTGGGCCATTTCATCATCGGACACAATGGAATACTAAGGGCATAGCTTTGTCAATAAGAGTTGAAAGGGTCCAATGGTTTCGAAACAAAAATTCAAAAAGAATAGCACACTTATGTCAATCCTGACAGGGATACCACTTTCCTCATGGTCTTTCTTCCTTAATTTGACTCTTCTCGTCCTTTTAAACCTTGGTGGGTAATTACAATCCTCAAAATCTACGTTTACTCCCCAACTTTGACGAATCATATTCCTATACTTCACACCTATCCAATAACATTTGACAAGGACTAAGGTCATAAAATTTCCCAACATTTACTAGTTCTAATTTATCTTAAAAAACTTCCCATCACTTTGTTCAAGCCTATCTTAAATTCTGCTAACTAAACCAAATTCTCATCCTCTAAACCATTAAAAACTTTCCAACTCAGGGTTTTATCCTCCAGATTAATGATCTTAACACCTAATGATACTCTTAACTCCACAGTTTATAGTCACCTATGTCCATTAAAACATCAAATCTTGGTCATTTAACCTAATTTTGGTCGTCACTTAAAGGCTCTATCCGTTAATTTTACTACTCCATCCTGTTGATCTTATGGTCTTATTATAAGTTCACACGTACCCCAATCATTCACCTACTCTTACTAGAGCTTTTCTAACTCCAACTCCTTCAGACTCATCCCAAATATTCACCATCTTAACACCATCTATACCATTACTTGGGTTGGACTACTATCAGACTCTCCAGTTCTAATTCTTTTATACATCCCACTATCTTACTCAAGGTTCTAGGGGTACTCTTATTCTAACGTATCACATCCGGTCATACTTATTCCTTCCTCAACCATTATAACTCTTTACTTAACAACATCTCACCGTTCACCTTATAACTTAGGCATATCTAGTCAATTGGCATAAGGTGTCAGAGTCTAAGGTTTTCATGGGAGGCTTTTAGAGAAAACAAACGTATTGTCAAGGCAACTCAACAACACATAGGGTTTACATAAGAAGAAGTTTCAACAAGGAAAAGAGGGTTCTAGTTGCAAAACAAAGTCGTATGTCAATAGCTCAGAGGTCGTTACAAACAAAAAGGGAATTCTCAACAAAAGGGGTTTCAATAATCAAGAGAGGTTCAAGTCTCAAAGATTAAAGTCTCCGTATGATTCTGATCACTGTTCCTTGTACCATTGCAGACAATTCTTGACACGTTCCGAAGATAGAGAGATAGAACGATAGAGATAGAACGAACGTTAGAGGGGGTAGGATAGAGATGCCCACGTGACTTCGTACTCCTATTCTTACTCATCTTAAGTCTAATATTAACACACAGACAGACACACCTATGCAAGCATGTAAGCCCATGCATCAGGCTACTTAGGTCAACCATTGCTCTGATACCACTCTGTAACACCCCGATTTCGGCAAATTGAAAACACTTATCTCTTTAATAAAATATAGTAAAAATTTGGGAATTTTTTTCTTTTTTTTTATACACAGTGACATGGGCATGAGAACCTTTATGTTCAAAAACATTTCCGTAACTTGATTGTAATAAAATAACGTCCTCATGTCGCACGTCACAAGTCAAGTTCCAAACCGAGATGTTACTTAACATCACGCTTTGTAACTTAGCTTCATAAATCTCTTTTGAGAAAACATTTTCAAATCTCGTTTCATAAAACTTTATTCTTTCAAAAGCCATACTCAGTAAAATATCAAGTGGGGTTCAGAATGGTACGACAATGTAACCAAGTAGTTGCAAGGGATACAGTGCTCAAGGGAATTACCTATTACTATTCTTGACCTCTAATCTTCTTCGTTGAAGCCCACTGCCGAAATCGCATCGAGACGAAAGCACCAATTAGACTACAGAGTCGACCATCTATCCGTTGCAATACCGGAACAACCCGATACGACAACATGATAGGAGAGATGGTCAGTATTCCAGAAGTACAACATGACAAGACAGGAGAATAATGACTAGAGACATATACTAAAGACGTAGGATTTATTAATCCTCATCCAACAACAATTACTCATGCAATGCATATGACAAGTATATTCACATAAGCATATAGAAAACACTTATAAACAAGCACATCATAATACATCAAATATATCAAAATCATAAATTATTTCACCATACATCACTTCACTTGGCCTCACAGCCTTTGAACTTTCAAATCTCGTCATCATCATTCTCACATATCCAAGTCCTTTCACAATCTTTCTCAATCTTTTCACAATCACTTGCACTTTCCTTCTTGGAATCTTTCTCAATTTTATTCACAATTTCTTTATGCTTTCTTTCTTGTAATCTTTTATCATTATTAAGTTTTATAAAATGGTTCGCTCAATGATGAGGGGGAAAACATCATTGAGCTCGCACACGTCTACATCTCCTCGGTCATCCACCCAACCTAGTCGGAAGCAAACAGGAGTACAGGACCTTTACCACGCGGGCACGACAGCTGTCACACAAACAAATGGTCCCAGACCAGGAGGCCCTGCCTCAAATCATATCAATTCAAATATCATATCAATGCACGCTCTCAGCGGCAATCACAAATGCCCCGTTCCAGTCCCTCTCACTGTTCTCGATTTGCAATCAAGGGGGCGACAGTATAATTTCTAGTTCGCGATGCGGAACTTATCACGGTATTAGACCCAGTCCCTACCACGTTAGTACACCACATGTGGGATTCGTTCCGCCTAGAAATATACTCTAGACTTCTTGACGTTTCATCGTCATCGTCCTCCCTTCATGAAATCTCCTCCTAAGTATCCGCAGATACCTATGGTTCCTTCCTCTCCACTACTTCGATACGACACTCATACCTCACCGCGTTATAAATGTCTTTTAAAGTTTTTTAAAGTTTTGAGTTTTAATTATACGGCTTAATCCTAACAGTCGGCTCGTCCTTGGTGCATCCCTTCAATGAAGCCCGACCACTAATCGCAATCTGTTCCCCCTAAATTCTCAATGGCCTCATGCCTCAATCATCATGATACACTCTTTCACATCTCATCTCATCAACTTTCACAAAGCTCATTCTCAGCACATTTCTCATCAACATCATCAGCATCTTTTCCTCGTCTTTCTCAAAATATCTTTTCGCAACACTTTTTCGAAAACAGGATTTCACAAAACTTTTGCTTCACAAAACATTTTCAGAAACCTCACTTCATAAATCCTTTCACAAAACTTTTTCAAAAATAACGTTTTAAAAAAAAACTTTCACAAAAATATTATTTTCACAAAAGCTTTTCAAAAATCTCTTTTCAAAACCTTTTTCAAAATTCACATTTTTGGGTGAGTGTTAATGGAGGAGCAAGCTCAACTCAACACTAAGCTTCTTCCCAAAAACATGAAAGAGGAATCACATCTCCATTCAAACCACATCTCACTTTCACAACCACTTTCTCTTTCAAATCTCAACTCTTCACATCTTTTACCATTTACTCATCTTATTTCTTTCTCATACTTCTCAAGTCTTACTCTTTCTCATTACCACATTCAACTTTTCCATTTAACTTTGAGTATTACTCTTTCTCATTATTCTTATTATCATTAATCACACTTCCAGATTTTCTAGACAAAATAATACATATCCAACAGTATACTCATAGAGAAATCCAATACATAATAAAACCAATCATGCATCATATTTAACAAATAGATAAGCATCTAACACGTATATGCATCACGTATGATAATGCAGCATGTAACATATGACATTGACTCTAATTACGCTTGATGGACTCAGTTTAGAACTGAGTCTAAATGTCACGACGACTTAGGCCTACTGCATCTCTCACCTCACATTCCAGCATCTGAAATCGTTGCGGGTCCTTCCTCAAAAAGCCGGCCGTTCCGCTTCTCGACTTATACGCACCTTGTACTAAGGGAGATGACACTAACGTTATAATTCTATCTTAGACAATCGTCCTACTTAAAATCAGAACACGTTTTCGAAAACTCTTTTTACTTCTCGTCGGAAAATCGTAAATCGTTAAAACTTTTTCAAATCAACTTCGACTTTTGAAAATACTTTAAACATCTCAAAAATATTTTTAAAACAATTGACAAAACAATTTAAAACCATTAGCTTTGGTTGCTGATCCGTTCCGGACAGCCATTAACCAAAACTCAAAAACACCGAAAAACTTAACTTTAGTTCATTTAAGACTTTCTTATAAAATAAACACTTAAATGATTTATTTTTAAAACTTAAAATTGTGAAATGAATTAAGGGCAGCAACCACTAAGTCCAAAGTTCTTTAATTAAATCAAAGCTAAGGTATTTCAAAAACCCATTGGTTTTCAAACCAATTACAAAATCAAACACACATTTGGTTAATTAAATAATCTATACATATCCTAAACATATCATCAAACAATCACTTATTCAAACATTTCAAGACATCATAATCATCATGCAAGTCAAACCAAGTCATAACATCAAGCATAAAAATTCATATTCATTAAAACATGCAAATGAAATCTTAGTGTGATTAAAGGTAAAACACAAAAGGTAAAATTCAAAACTAAATCAAATAAATTTATTTAATCTTCAAAATTTCCAGAACATACACATATATGATAAAGTTCATCATATAAAAATTTCAAGTCATTTAAACAATCCTAATCTAGGTTTCAAATCAAATTTTGCATGAAAAACAACATGGTATTGTTGCTGGTCAGAGGCAAAAACGTCCTTTTTAAAAATAGTTTATCAACTCCGAATTGCATAAAAATTGGTAAAAATCTTCCTTGTACAATCAAGACTATCTCATAAAAGTTTCAGATTATTTGGAGTTTTACAAGTCATATTTTTCTAATTAAAATTGTCACTAAGTCCAGAAAATCTGAACCAAGTGATTCACTGTTTTTCCTTTATTAAAAATATCAAATCAACTTCAAATCTCTTCAAATTTTACAGAAAACATCTAGAGATGTCCAGGAAGCTACCATAAAAATTTCAAACTATTTCAAGCATCAAAAGTTCGAAAAGTCTGTTCATCATTAAACTGAAAAACTTATTTTCTTAAAATGGTTTTCACAAAGTTTATTCTTATAAAAATAGGAAATAAAATCCAAAAATCATTCAAAAATCCAGAGAGGTTCATTTTGATATACTTAAGTTAGTGACAAAATTCCAGAATCATTGAACATACAAAAACATTATTTTTCAAAGTCAAAAACACATACATCACAATTTTAAGCATACACTTTTGTTCATTCATTTTCTATTATGAAAATCAAAGATACTATCATACATACAATCAACACTAAAAGTCAATCCATCAATTATATTTCTTTTGAAAACCAAATTAATTTTTCATGAAAACAATTTATTTTAATTTAAATGAAACATGCATCAACATTTAAGAACCAAATCAAGACTTTAAGAAAAACTAACATCAAAGCCTAATTCTTTTCACTAGATCATCACATGCATGCATCACATACTTTAATTAAAATTTCACTTCTAAAGATATAAGCCTACACTGAAACATACATCAAGGAAATAAATTCATTTTATTAAAAATTTCATGCATTAAGCTAAACTCTTTTTACTAAAAATAATTTCCTTTTCATGCACATAGAACCGAATCAAGTAAGAAAATGAAATCATTAACATAAAAATCCTTTTGAAAACCGAATTGATCATCAAGCTTCAAAACATAGTAGATTTCTCATTTTGAAATCAAGGTCTTCAAAATCAAGCTTAGAAATCATTAGGTTTGTGAATTAAAACACTAGATCTAGCCCAAAAACCAACATGCTTCAAAGAATAACTGTGAAAATCAACTTCATAAACACAAAACCAAAGTTCATCAAAGAGACAAGAATCATTTACACAAAACAATTATAAAAACCGAATAATCTTCAATTCTTTTTGTATGTCTAATTTGTTGTTTTAAAACTTTAATCTTCATTCATTAGTCTTTGAAAAACATAGATCAACAATGAAAATTAACATGCAAGAACAAATCAACACATAGAGCCGAAAATAAGATGATGAAGAAGAAAGAACATCAAACATAAAGCTTTAACATATTACAAATTAATTTAAGTCCTTAAAAGTCCATAGTTGAGGAAGATCAACACATGAAGTGCATAAAAAGGAACATGCAAGAGAAGAAAAGAAAATTACAAAACTACAAAACAAGAAATAGTTCTAATCTTCTAGGATCTTCGGTTATACCAAGGAAAAAGGGTCTTCTAACACTTGATCTTCAAAGGACTTCCTAGGTTTAAGCTTGATCTAGCATGGATTTCCTCTTCCTCCTTCTTCTTCCTCACGGTTCTCTCTCTCTTTTTTTTTTATATGTGTCTCAAGAGCTAGTGTGGCTCTTTGAGACTAGGTGTTTGAGTTGGTGTGAAAGGAAGGAGATGAAAGAATGAAAGAAAGGAACGTAGGAAAGGATGAGAAGAATGAGGGAAATAACTAATGTTGAAACACACTTTCCTCCCTTGGGTCTTTAATTTGGTTTGGTCAACATGCATCAAGGAAGGGGTATTTTTGGCAACACAAAACTTCTACTTGGTCTCCAAGTTTTTGTTTTATTTTCTTTTTATTTTATTTTCCCTTCTTTAGCTTAGTCAACATGCCAAAGCCTCACAAACCAACACATACCCACACTCATACAAGTGGCACACATACACACATTACACCTACATCTTCTACATGCACACACACACATCACACATATCTTCCTTCATGCACACATGCACCCACCGTAGCACCCCCACATGTCCTACATTTTTATTTTCTAATCACCTTATAGTTACTAATAATGCAAACATCACTTAGGAAATCATATTTACACACATGAGACAATTAACTTTAATAAATCACATTCATCAATCCATCACACATACACATATAGGCACATTTTCATAGATCATATACACACTCATATTCAATCACACATTTAATCATACAAGCACATACACTTATTCACAAATTACTTAATCAAACATACATATTAACACTTAACACATAATAAACTGTACTTATTGGTTGCACTTATAGCCCTCATTTCATTTTATAAAATCATACTTTAATATATTAAAGACAATCCCAAAAGGAAAAATTTATTAAAAATCAAAAACTATTTTTCATGATTTATTCTTTGGAAATTCGTCCTTTACTGAAAAATTATTTTCGCAAACCAGCCCAGAAAATTATGAAAGATACATTTTTGAAAACTACATTTCGATACGATCATTTTGATATAAAGATCATAAAAATCGGAGTTACGGTTAAAAAGTTATGGATTTTCAAAGTTAATCAATCTTTCAAAGTCCATAAAGAAAATTCATTTTGACAAATCATCGCCAATAAAAATCATTTCTCATTAGAAATCATTTTTACTAACTCCATAAAAATATTTGTTTGCCAAAATTCCGTAAAATCAACACTTTTCTTTAATCAAATTTTATTCGTCCTAGTCCGAAAAACGCTGGATGTTACATAAGATCCGACGGTTAACGAAGAAGTTATGGAATTTTAAGTGTAAAGAAAATAAATAAACGGGAATTGGTCAAAATACTCGAGTATTTCTAAGCAGAATACTTGAGTATGTCAAAATACTCGAGTATTTCAGAGAAAAAGACTCAAGTATTTCGTGCAGATAGGGAAAAAATAAAGATTCGTTTTGGGCTGTGTTGCTCATTCATCCACCATTGTTTCTCTCTCTAGGGCTCGAACCCCTCCCCTTTCTCTCTCTAATTTCCACCTCAAATCACCACCTAAATCCATCATCAACCACTAAAAATTAATCCCCATCACCCATTAACACTTAATCTCCCATCAATCTCTCCTATTTCCTCTCACACACCCAAATCCCCAATTTCCCTCTCCTCCCTTGAAACTTCCAGAGCACCCACCATGGGAGATCACAATCTCTAGGGTTCAATCTCTCTCTCCTCCATAGCCATTAAAGCTCTCTCTTTCTACAAGGTTAAGGTAAGAAGGGGTGTGTTACCTTTACTTAGAGGGTATTTTTCTAGCTTGTATATAGGGGAAATTAAGGATAGGGAATAAAATATAAAGATGAACCTTAGGGTAATTGACAAGATTAGGAATTGGAGTAGGTGAACTAAGAATTAGAATGTATGAATATAGGAATATGTTTTATAAATAGAAACTCAGGGAATATGATAATGAATAAGAAATAAAATGTAAAACGATAAGTAAAGGTAAGGAAGGAAACAATAGTTTTGTACGAGGTACTCTTGCGTAGGGTGAAGTACTCGGATAGCAAGCGTGTGTGAGGGACCCTTGCGTAGGGTGAAGCACTCGGAGACAGGATAGGTGTACGAGGTACCCTTGCGTAAGGTGAAGTACTCGGATAGCAAGCATGTGTGAGGGACCCTTGCGTAGGGTGAAGCACTCGGAGACAGGATAGGTGTACTAGCTACCCTTGCGTAGGGTGAAGTACTCGGATAGCAAGTGTGTGTGAGGGACCCTTGCGTAGGGTGAAGCACTCGGAAACAGGATAGGTGTACGAGGTACCCTTGCGTAGGGTGAAGTACTCGGATAGAAAGCGTGTGAGGGACCCTTGCGTAGGGTGAAGCACTCGGAAATAGGATAGGTGTACGAGGTACCCTTGCATAGGGTGAAGTACTCGAAAATAAAATGAATAGTAATAATTAATAAATAGGTGGTGATTAATATGTATTTGGATAAACCGTGTGTACAAGGGACCCTCGCGTAGGGTGAAGTACTCGAAACAGAAAGGATAGTAACTACTGGTGAATGAGGTTAAATAGGCGTAAGAAATGAGTTTGGACTAGGAAATAGAATAGGACCCGCCTTAGGGTGTGAGTAAATGGTTTATATTAGGACCCGCTAAAAGGTGAGTGTAAAATATAATAGAAGGAAAATGATAAAGTAAGGAAAGGATAAGGAAGACTGGAAGTAGAATTAATGTAGTGGCTTAATAAGTAAAGGAAATATGATAGGAAATGTATTTTAAGTAAATAACGGGTAGTAATCTCTTAGTTGTTCTCTATGTCATTCTAGAATGTATTTTTCAAAGTTCTGTGTAATGCTACCCTTCTTGCTATTTTTTACAGCTATAGAAGGAGCTTACATGAGTATGGCCGGGTAGGATTACACTCTACCGCGTGGAGTGTTGTGTAGTTAGTTGGGTGACCCTTTGTCGGTCAATGATTTTATTTTAGATTTAGAAATGTATAATTTTATTTGGAAGTCAAATCAATTCAAGAATTTGTAAATATGTTTTATGAAATAATGTACCTGAACTGAATTGTATTTTGGCCTTGTCGGCCTCTGTTGTCTAGTTGAAAGTTTTTTTATGCAGGTTAAACAGGAAAAGTAAATTTTGGGAATGTCCCTGAAACAATGTAAACTCCGTCCGATTTTACGGAGATTTTCATAAGAAATAAATATAACTAAGAGTTTTCATAATCAACTAGTAGTTTTAAAAGAAAATTTTAATTTCACAATTAATTAAGGGTAAAAGTAATAAGGGTGTTACAGCCTGCCTTCTATAAGGCCACAGATATTTACCAGATATTTTTACAGAGCCTGACATCAGTATGGAAACCCAAGCGGGCCTCCGTATAGGCCCACTCTAGCACACCCCTATAAAAGGTATAATTATGCCTTGGGGTCAGGTAGGTTATTCTCATCCCTATGTTGACACTCTGCACATACTTTTGTTGATAGAGAGAGACCCTGGGTATTCCAACTGAATATTCAGACATTTTCCATAACCTTCACACATCAACCCTTGATCTCACTCAGGTTTCAGGATCACTAGTCATTGGTCTTGAGACCCCCTAGGTCAAGGACATTTCCCATTTTTCTGATCCAATAAACAATGTAGTAGAAAGTAGTAACCTTCATGAGAGAAACAATGAAACAAAAAGTGGCGACCATGTGAGTTTCATCTTGAATCATTAATCTGAAATAAATTAAATAACTAAGACGATGTGAGTCACCACTCATTATGAATATAAAAAATATGAAATGATATTATATATAGCCTATAAGTCTTAACCTTTAGATAAGTCATCAAATAACAACAACTGTCAATATGCATCATGAAGTCATCATCAAATCGCCTACAAAGAAAACAAGCACAAGGGTGATCATACAAAACAATTCCTTCTAGCATTTCTAGACGCAAAATCATCAATAATGGTATTAAAATCAATATTTCCAGCATATCATTCTCAATGCTTAACATAGTCAAACCAGTTAATATATATATCTTGTGACAACGCTGACTTCAAATAGGTTTTCAACAATTTTAACTTAGAAAAACTTCTTTCAGCCGATGCTACAGTCACAGGTAAAGTGAACATGATTCGATAAGCAATTAAAACATTAGATACAATCAAAAGATATACTTTAACAAACTTAAAAATTTCAATACTTGACTTTGATTCATCAGGTAAATGCAGTTGCACGACACACAATTCTTGAAAAAGATACTCCGATTCAAAATCAGGCAAATTATTATGAGAAAAAGTAGACACTAATGTATTGCAACATTCTCTTAGTTCACAATCTCCTAAGGACTTCAAGGCTTATGAATTAAATAAGAATCCAAAAATACTTTCAAATGTTTTAATTGCTCAACTCTATTTGTCAATGAACTAATTGCCATATCCACCACAACTAAGAAGTAATTAGTTTTAAAGGAAACCTCAGATGATTGTTGTTCTTCATTGTATTCATTTTCATCAAATTTTTGTTTCCTACAAACATGACGTTTTGTAGGAAAAATAGGCTATTTGCTCATATGCCCATATTAGTTGAAAGTTTTTTGGCAAGTGTCATGTAAGAGGTGAATCCTTCTTCTCTATACTTTTTAAAATATAACATCACACTTTCCAATCGTTTAGTGGTAACATCTATGCACATGGACTTTGATTGCAACTTCTTACTAATAGTATTAATAGAGTATAAAATGTCATACCACATAATCATACCAAGTAAAAACTCACAATTACCAAGGAAACTAATCAAATCATCCACTTCACTCTTTGATTTGGGATCATCACATAATTCTTTTAATTCAATTAAAGCATACCTTATTTGAGGAGCTTGATATCTAATTGCTTTTACACTTTTCATTCGACTCTTCCAATGAGTATTAGACAAAACATTCAAAGTCAAGCCAAGAACTGTAGCAGCTAAAATATTCCATCTTTTAGTAGAACTTGAAAATAATGTATATAATCGTTGAACAATACCAAAAATGAAATAGCTTTAACATAAGAATTTACCATATCACTGATAGCCTCTCGCAAGTGTACGAGAATGGTCAAGTTATAGTATAAAAAGTATCGTATCCACGGAGATTTTGTAACTGAGTACCAACAAATTATAGACTTGATTATCCAAACCGATTAGGAAGTCCAAGAATAGTTGAATTCAAAAGCAATAAATAATTGTAAATTAAGTTGTGATTGATGGATAAAAGTTCTAAGGATTTGGTTTTGGCCACAATAAACGTAAATAAATAATAATGATTCTTTCCTCTTGTTATGTTGTATTCATTTAGTATGTGAACAATCCAAAGTTAGATATTAGCTTCTCTCAAAGTCAAATAATGTATTTAATATGTATAACTTTTAATTTCGTGATAACTATGTCATATTAAACTCAATGTTAGATCCAGTGTGATGGTTTTGATAATGACAAATGTTTTGATCAAGCTCAAGTTATGGAGAAGCTCATCAAAGACCAAAGATCAACAAACAACAAATGATGAAGAGAGAGCAAGCTCATGAAGATTCATTTGTGTATTGTATTGTAATATCTTTATTTTGAGTCTTAGAGTTGGATGAGGTTGGGTAGAGTTATTAGAGGGTAGTGAATCTCTATCAAGTGCATGATCATATTATATTTTGAGTATTCACTTAACCTAAATTCAATAGGTGGCTTAAAGGTTTGAAAGGAAAGGTTTAGATAGCTTTTTGAATCAGGTCTTAATCGATTAACCTGATGGCTTAATCGATTAACATGATTTTAACAAGGGTTAATCGATTAACTTGTGATGCTAATCGATTAACACCTGCTATATTGGTTTTTAAAATACGTTTTTCACTTCTCAAAATCAGTTTTTAAGTTTCCTAACTTTTGGGTATTCTATATAAACCTTTGTGAATCATTAGAACAAACCAATTTCATTTTCATATCATTTTATAGAAAGATCAAAAGCCACACTATTCTCTCAACATTCTCTCTCACTTTCTCTCAAGATCAAAGCTTTCAAGGTTACATCTTTGATCAAGAATCTTTGAATCTCATGTGTTGATATTTTCATAGTTCTTGAAAGAGATTCATAGGATTGTTATTGTTTTCTATTGAGTTGTAATCATTGCAAGAAGGCAAGCTCAAATACAACAAAGGTAGCCTTGGTGGTTGTCCATCAAGCAAGTGGAAGTCTTGTTGTGAGGTATCAACAAGCAAAGTGAAAGACTTGTGGGGTTATCAATAAGCAAGGGAAGAAGGTTAGATTAGATTTCAATAGGATTGCAAGACAAGAGTGAGGTATCTCTTGGAGGCTATCAAGAAGAGAGTCTTGAGAGGCATATTACTTGTAATTTGAGAATTCTAATTCCTTTAGTGAAGAATCTCTCTTGGTTGAAGAGGGGACTGGATGTAGCTCACGGTGGTTGTGAGTGAACCAGGATAAAATCACTGTGCAGTATCTTTATTCCCTTAACTCTTTAAATTTGTCATTTCATATTGTTCTTGATTGAAAACCTAGAAAAGATTGATTTTCCATAATTGAATGAATTAGGTTTCAATTGTGTAAATTGAATTGGGAAAATCATTTTCATAACCTAGGTAATCAATAAGAATATTGGTGTTAATCAATTCCGCTTTATCTCTGATCTTATGTGTTAATTGATTGATTTTCGTATTCGATTGAAAAGTGATTTTTCAGTTTTAACAGTGATTAATCGATTAACCTGTTGCTTAATCGATTAACCAAAAATCAGTTGTCAGACATTAATCGATTAATAGATCAGATTAGTCGATTAACTCAAGTTTTTCAAAGGTTAATCGATTATCAACTTTGCTTGATCGATTAAGGGTTGAAGTTTTTGTAAAAATCATTCATTTTAATTGTTTCGATTTGTTTCGTTCAAAAATCTTTCAAGGTTTCTTTAACACCTATTCAACCCCCTCTTCTAGGTGTTCTCCTAGTGTTGCTTAGTTATTTCACCCACCGATTGTAGTTTTCACACCCATTAAGTTTTATGATTGTTCATTGGTTCCTCTTAAAGATTAGATCTACTTTCATGATCTAATACCTTAAGTTCAATTATAAAGTTCGGATGTTAAAGTTCTCCTTTCGGTACTTCCTTTAACATCTTTTATCTTATAACATTGTTGTCAATAATTATAAGCATTAAGCATAATATAATTGAATCGTAAATGAATAAATCTAGAATACTAATGAATAGGAGGTATGACCATCCATTAAATTGTTGTCAATTAGGAGGCATGGCCATCCATTGAAATAATAAAAGAAGAGGAGGCATAGCCATCTATCAACATAATAAAAATGAGGAGGCATAGCCATCCATCAAAGAGTTGATTTTAGCTTTAATTGTCAAAGGAGGCTTAGCCTTCCAATCCTTTATTAATCATTCATTTAGTATTTAGCCATAACAAGAGTATGAGAATCAAAATAACATTATTTACACTTTATTTGGTTAATACCGCATCCTTAGAATAAGGGGGTTTACTCGGCCATAGTTTTAGTACAAATCATAAACATTGTTCAAAGAAAGATTAATACAAAATAGTTTAAAGAGAAATTACAAGTGTGAAGACCTCCAAGCTTAAGATCTTGACTCTAATCCTTAGCCTAAAAGCCATCAATCTTGAAAGCTTTCACTTTCTTGGCTTTACACTCAATAATAACTCACAAAACTCTCAAGAAACTCTCAATCTAAGAATGATGCTTAGAAATGAGAAGAAAATATGGTAGAGAATGTGTATTCCAAGAGCAATTCCTCTAGGATGTGGTGTGTCTTTAAGCTTGTTTGAGGGGGTATTTATAGGGAAAGTTGCCATGGAATGCAAACAAACTCGGATTGAGTTTGTGAGTTGGAGGCAAGTTGGATGCTGCAACTTGGACAGCCATTTTGACCCTTTAAACAGCCGAATTTGATGACGGCTATTTATGATCCAATTGTGTATTTTTATATCCGTTTTGTAGACACACCAAGTTTGACAAATTTGGAGTTCGGAAGAGAAAGTTATGCCCAAAATACCGCTGATATGTCAAGGATCATGGACAGCTAGCATGTTATACAGTGCAGCCGATTTTGACCATGTAAACGCCGAATTAAACAATGGCTCCTTCTGAAAAGTAGTAGGGCATTTCTTAGCTTTCCAATGACACCAAGTTAGCTTCATTTGAATAATCCTAGCCCAAGTTATGCCCTGAAAACCGAGACATATCAAACAACCCAAAAGAGAACGGGTTAGGGAGCAATAATTCATAACTCTCTAATTAGGCTCAACAACACACATATTTTTCTAAAGCCTACAATTAAGCATGAATGGAGTGTAAATGAAGTACATGATACACACTAAATTATGACTAATCTAATTATTTATTTTAATTTTATTTTGTTAATGTTTGCTTTAAGGAACAAAATTGGATATAATTCTTGACAATGTTAAGCAATAATCCAAGCTTTTGAGGAGTAAAACCAATAGAATATCACACTAATTGAGCAATGAGCACTTATCACACCCTCAAACTTAAGATTTTGCATGTCCCAGGCAAAGCTATAAAAGTTCCCTAAATTACCTCAACCATTTTTTGGATTGTAATCACATGTTTTCAAAGGGATCAATAAGGAATTTTTGAATACAACTTTTTCAAAATGTCTTTTTCAATTTTATTCACCAAATAGCAAAAAAAACAATAATAAGAATAGAAGTGGTCAATTAGTGTGCACACATGCTTTCTAAATCTCCCAAAGGTTTGGCTCAAGTGTTTACACTCAATTTCATCAAATGAGTAAGGAATTACCATAGGCTTTTAAAAATTCTTTCACAATTGTAATTGATTCTAAGCATGTGTAAATCAAAGGGCTTTAGGGTCAAGGTAAAAAGTGTAATTAGAAAATTATGGAAAGTGATCAATTTGGATTTTTCCTAACAACATTTGAACCATTTCTTTTACTTTTGTTTCAAAACTTTTTCACAAAGGTATAGAAGTTTTTTCACATTTTATTTCTTTTCTTGCTTGCTTCTATATTCCTTTTGATACACTTTCTTTTGCATTGCAGAACCTTTTATTTTTTCTTTATTGATTTTTTCAAATTGCTCACTTGAAATCAGATTTTTCAGTTTAATTTTTGTCAAGTTGGGCTTATGAAAAAAAAAATTGATTTTGTGTTTGGCTCAAAGGGTTTGCAAAGGTAAAAAATTTGTTGATTGAGTATCATATTGGCTTTTTGAAACAACTGCCAAATCATTTTCACACATGCTTTCGAATTTCATTAACAATTTTCGGAAAGAATTTAGACAAGTTCTAGAATACCCAAAACTCATTTAGAAAAATCCCACATGAAACAAAAATTGTAGTGGCATTAAGATGACCACTTTAATTGAGGCTCAAATCTCACATGGTGGGGTATTTTATTGACCATTTTATTCAGAAATTGTTCAAGTTACTAATTTGGTGTCAAAAATTTTATTTTTGCCATTTTGAATTGGTTGAAAAACAAAAACATTCAAATTGATTCTTTTTATTCAAGTTCTTGCAACTTCAAATAGTGAGGTTAATTTTAAGAAAATTTTATTTGTTATGCCCAAGGTCAATTTAAAACTCAAGTTGGGATTGAATAAGTGAAAATTTTGTTTGAAAAATTTATTTGAAACTAATGGTACAAACAACATATTATATGTAGAAATTTTGTAATTCCTGTGCGTCGTACGGGTCAAATAAACCAGTAAGATGTTATATGGTATGAAAATATAAATAAGGATAATTTGGGAAAATATTATAATATTTGAAAAAGTGAGATTATGAATAAACACATGAAAAAATTAAGAGATCTATTTAAAAAGACCTATATGCAAACCTATATATAAGATTGTGACATTTGTATTTTATGTTCTTTTATTTTTGTTTTTAATTTAAAAAAAGATAAATGTCAAAATCTTATATATAGATTTGCATATAGGCCTCAGTAGATCTTTCAATTATTTCTCCAAACACATTAGAGGCTTCGGAATTAGGGTGAGGCTATCTTCATGTTATTCTTACCTTATTTAATACTAGTATCATTCAAGAAAAATTATCTCTCCTCACTCATGATGTGATGTAAAATGAAATTAACAGAAGTTTATCATTACAAACTGTATCATATTTTTTCTTGCGCTAATGTTAAGTTTTGTCAATATTTTAGGATATGAATAAATGATTAATTTCTTTTGGAGTTCATCATATCTTAATATAAATTGTTACGTATTTGTCCAAATATTTTTAACAAAGTTTATAATGCGTGTTTGGTACAGTGGATAAAATGAGATTATGATTATTTTTTCTGTGATTATAATTTGGTAAGATTATAAACTGTTAAAATTATAATATGTTTATGTTTGAGTATCTTAGCTCAAAAATAAATTTAAGCTAATTTGTTTTGTTGTGATAGTGTAAAGAAGATTATTTTTATTGAGTAAATTACAAGAAATTGTATGATGTGACAAGTGGGTAGTTAATGTGTTAGAGTGATAAATGTAAAATAGGAAAATTATATGGGTCTAAAAAAATAATCTCCAACTTCTATGAGGGAACTTATAGATTTTGATTATTTTTCTAAAAATATAATCTAATATTTTAATCTGTATTGTAAACTGATACACCCAAGGAATGAGACCTATGTTTCCACCAAGGTTCCTCTTGAATAATAGGAATCAATTGATCAATTGGGTGTTGGTTCTTGTGAATTCCTTTAGAAAATCCAGCATGAAACTCCACGTTCAATCACAAATCATAATCTAATGGAGTTGGATCTAATTGAATTAAGAGAAGAGGAGGAAAATAGATAGAAGGGAGGCGCCACACTTGAAGGATCAAGTGATAAGCCTATGGTTGCACTCAAAAGCTTCACACCAATGAGTTCCCTTTTCACAACCAAGGTGTAAGAGATTCACTCTCTTGTTAGTGTGAACAAGTCACGTTTTTCTTAAGGCATCCAAGCTATCTTATTCATAGAAAACAAGTACAATATATATGAAGAGATATGAGGCTTCTTTTGCTTGCCTTGGCCGTACATTCTAAGCAACCTAAAGAGAGGAATTAAAACATCATAATAAGAAAAGGAATCTTCTCCACTAAGCCTAGTCTTGGTCGTGTAAGAATTCATGAAGGAAGGAAGTTACACATCTTAATTCTCCTAATGATTGCAAAGTGTAACCTCTCCTTATTAATTGATTTACTAAATGTTGATTCCTTTCTCCATGTGTAACCGCCTGCATTGATTGGCCATGAGCATAATCATTCATAATTGAATTCTCAATTATTGGCCATAACTCCTCCTTCTTAATATGGCCGAATTCTTTAAGGCCTTGTTTGCTCATTTTGAAACTCCCCATTGTTGCTAACAATTGCCTCATGAATATCAATGTGTAACCTCCTTTGGCTTTAATAGCGGGTGTAACATCCCGAATTTTTATTCTAAAAATAATTAGAATAATAATAAGATTTGGAAGTAAGGATTATGCAAAAAGGGATATAAATGATGGATTAGGAATTATATGAGAGTCATAAAGGAATCAAAAAGTGTTGGCATCGGAAGAGAGATTTAGAGAAGACCAAACGAGTGTTAAAAGTCGGTGTTTTCGGTGTTATAAACACCCTAAATTAGGAAATTCAAAATAAAAGATCTACATCTCTAAACATAAATTCCACCGTTGGATATGGAGATAAGTGTCTTAGGAAGCTTTTCTTCAAATTTGGGCAAGATCCGATGGTTAACGAAGAAGTTATGGGAAAGTCAAGGGAAAGTCAACTGACTCACGCCTAGACGCGCAAGTCTCGCGCCCAGGCGCGAGGGTCAGCATCAGTTGCGATCTCACAGGGAGGAATTCGCCCAGGCGCGCCATATGCTCGTCCAGGCGCGCCATCAGCACCAGCCAGACTCGTGGTGCGCCAGAATCTGCACCAGCCTCCATCATTCCACCAGCGCGCGCACCAGTTCGAGCATCAGCACCAATCTGGTGCGTGCCTTGCGCTCAGGCGCGACCCGGCTGCGCCCAGGCGCGCGACGGGATCTGATGTTGCCCCTTCTCCTTCTTAAGGCCGAAACCCCCCCCCCCCCATTTCCGTGGCTCTCCCTCTCGAACGCCCTCCCTTCTCCGACCTCCACCGCGTCACCCATGACCGCCGCCGCCTTGATCCTTCCCTCCCTTAGATCCATCTCTCTCTCTTACCCTTGCTCCCTCCCTCTCCTCCTCTCTCACTCGAACCTCTCCCTCTCTCTCTCCTCCTCCACTGCTCTCCTCCTTCCCCTCCAGTCGCACCAACCACCGCCACCACTCACCACCAACGCCTCTCCCTCTCCCTTTCCCCTCTTGACTTCGAGTTTCCTTTCTCTCTCTCCTCTTCGTTGAGTTTTCTCTCTCTTTCTCTCCCTCCACCGAAACCGCCGCCACCATGGCCATCGGTTTCTCCACCAACCCAGCTCACCGCCGCCACCATCAAAAGCCCCTTTCTCTCTTTTTCCCTTTGGTCGAGCTCAATCTCTCTCCTCGAGACTCACCGGCGCCGTTATCGCCACCGTGACAGTGTCGGGCTTGTGTCGGGTACCCCAAGGCTCGAAGCTCTTGTCTTGGTCCAGCTGCGATCGTTCTCGCTAACGAGGAGCAACACCGACGCCGTCATCGTCGCCGAGCCACAACCCAGGTTCTTTTTAAAAGCCCGAGGTAAGAAGGGCTGTGTTACCTTTACTTGGAAAGTAAATTCTAGGATTCTATAGTGGTGACTAAGAATAGGGTAATTAAGGAATAAGTTAATGAACCTTAGAGTAGTCCCCACTAATATAAATGATTTATTTAAAATAGTTAATGAAAACCACCCTTTAGGGAATAAAATGTATGTGAGTAGAAAATAGTTCGGAATGAGTGAGTGTATTTAGAATATTAAAATAGTTAATATAGAATGAAAATAAAATAAAACCAAGGGAAATTAGTTAAGGAAAACCAACGAAAAACTGAGAGGAACAGATTAAAGAATAATGGTAATTAGGCAAGGAGAGTGGAATGATTAAACTGAAGGTGAGGTAAAAGAAGAGTTAAAATGCGAGAACGATAAGTATGTGCGGAGTGGACTTAGTTAAGAGATTGTCAGGTGTTAATGAAATAGAAACGAAATAATAAACTAAATTTCAAATACAAGTAGGTAGTCGGTAAAAGAATTTAGTGAAAGGATAATAAGAGAATGCGAGAGGATGTAATTGTGACAATTAAGTAGAATGACGTAATATAATAGGGGAAAACAAATTAAGTTAATATGGTAGTGGAATTGAGGGGAGTAATAATATAAGAAAAATAAGTAAATAATATTGAGAGAGAGGAATTATAAAAATAATTAAGAATTCGAAAAGAGAATTAATATATAACGACTATACTAACGCTAAGTGAGTTTGATATAAATTAGGATGATTTAATAAATAGAAAGAGAAATACTTAAATATAGGAGAATAATTGAAATGAGAATAAGTCACTAAGGAAATAAAAGAGAGAAAAGAGAATAATACTGGAAACCAAAAGAAGAGAAAAGATACATAACTAAGAAAAAGAAAAAGGAAGAGAAGAAGAAAAAGAAAAGGAAAAAGAAAGTAAGGCAAATGAAGACCGATGCGAGCCTGTCGAGGCGTGTCGGCACCGATGCGAGCCTGTCGAGGCGTGTCGGTATTAAAAGAACACAGCGGCGCGAGTCTGTCGAGGCGTGTCGATAATAAAAAAAATGGAAGTCCGATGCGAGCCTGTCGAGGCCTGTCGGCATCGATGCGAGCCTGTCGAGGTGTGTCGATAATGAGGAAATGGAAGTCCGATGTGAGCCTGTCGAGGCGTGTCGGCATCGATGCGAGTCTGTCAAGGCGTGTCGGTGTAACAGCCCGATTTTCGACAACCGAAATAATCGACTTTCATTTGTTAATGTTGTAAAAAAAAAATGAGGCCAAATTTTATATATATATATATATATATATATATATATATATAACATTGTTGGAGGGTTTGAAAGCCTTCTTGAAAAGTTACCCATGTCCTTCATTTTCGAAAACCGAGTTGTTACGTGGAACCACAACTCACTTGCTTTATTTTCAGAAAACATGTCATCAAGAAAATAGTTTGTTTTAACTTGAATAATTCCATTCCTTTCTTCAAAGGAACTTAAACATATTCATAAAAAGTATTCTCACGTTTCATAAAAGTCGGGCAGGCTTCAGAATAATTGAAGTATAGCAATGGTCATCACTTAGGTAATCCTGGATACAAAGTAAGGACAACAACTTAATCTAAATCTATTACTGGCTCCCTCTTCCGATCAAAGATGGTCGGTTCCAACTTTCTCTTCTTCCTTGTTGGTACTTTGGTTCCGGAAGTTGATGCGGCTCCACCAGTTGTATCCACTTGTGAGTTCGGTTTCAGCTCCACTCCGAATAGCTTCACTGAGTTCTCCTTCCCTTGATCCCGGGGTGGCAGTTCAGAGCTGTGGCATATGTAGGATATGCTTCCCAAACACAAACTAGGTGTAGATCCACCCAACTTATGTTCCGGGTCTTCGATCACCAACTGGGCACATCCCGACCATCCCCATCCTCGACGTATAGCCTTCCATCCGCGTCCCTTATGAGGCCAAGTGACGATCTCCAAACGACGATCCATCTGCCCGTTGGAATACCAGCGACACCGATGTACCAACGAACAGGAGAGAGTAAGCATTCCGGACGCGTAGCGTCGACGGTGTGGGATTATGGTAGGCAAGATACTAGGACACACACAATTAACACACAACACACATAAAGCAATCATGCAACATAACTAATATACTGTTCCATTCTTTATTTCTTCTTAGCATTCCACTTTTATTTCTCCTCCCACTCTGGAGGCATAATTCATTTTCCAAGATCCCATTTCAACCTATGTTCCACACCTCCCAACTCTCACTCTCTTATATACAAATCTTTTCTTAAGATGTTTTATTGAATTATAACCCTCGATGACCAGGGGAGTTAAAGGATCGTCGAGGTACGCGTTTCTTTCGTAGTTAGCACTCGCGTTACAAGCCTACATCTCCTCGGCCACCAACCACCTAGTCGGAAGCAAACAGGAGTACAGGACCTTTACCGTGCGGGCACGAAAGCTGTCAACACAAGTGGTCCCAGACCAGGAGGCTCAGCCTCAATTCATAATAGCATGGCACACTGCCCCGCAGTGGCAAACAATTGCCCCACTCCAGTCCCTCTCACTGTTCCTGAACTGCCATAGGGGTGACAGCACTATTCCGGTCCCGGGTGCAGAACTTACCACGGTATTAGACCCAGTCCCCACCACGTTAGTGCACCACATGTGGAGTTCGTTCTGCCCAGAATAGTACTCAAGGCAACGTGACGTTTTACCGCCCGAGCCTACCCTAATGCATTCATCAACCCGAATATCCCTGATATCCGGGGTACCTTCCTCTCCACTACTTCGCACTCTCATACCTCACCGTATTCGTGGTTAATGTCTTTTAAAGTATTTTATTTAATTAACCTATTGGTCGGCTCACCCTTCGTACATCCCTTCAGTGAGTCCCGACTACTATCTTTGCACATTCAAAACACACACATAGCTCAGAGCTGGGAGTTCCTTAATTAAATCACATACAATTTCTCAAGTTTAGTCACACTCTCACTATCTCCTCCAAATCTTCCTTTCTACCATCCTTTTCCAAATAAAATCTCACAACTTTCCAAAAATCGCATTTCTCAAACATTTCACAAACACTCTTTCCCAAAACTCTTTACAAAACTTTCCTCCCTAACCAACTTTCATCTCTAGCCAACTTTCACAAACCTTTCTCATTTCGTAAAACTTTTCTCCAAAAAAACATCGTTCCAAAACATCTTTTCATCAACTTCTTCAAAAGAGACCATTTCATAAGTAAAAGAAATCCTTTGAAAATATTGTTTCGCAAGCTCCTTCAAAATCCCATTTCTAAAACCTTTTCAAGAATTTCCGTTTACAACCTGTCCCAAAAATTGTTTTCACAAAAATTTCTTTTTCAAAACACCTTGGTGCTGAGCGCTAGTGGAGGAGCAAGCCCAGCTCAACACTAGCTCCCAGACTAAAACCGAGAACAGAGGAGCTCAGCTCAACTCAGTTCATCTCCCATTCCAACAACTCACATCACTCTCCCCAGCTCTGGCTCGTTCTCAATATCACTCTCGATTTCCCCACTTCCTCAATTATTTCTTTTCATTTTCATTTCTCTTATTCAATGTGCCTCGACCATTTACTTATAATAATCAACAACAATAATCATCATCATACATAATTAAATAAAAGCATGCATACAACATCACACAATAACATTGTGGTTTTTATCACCTTCGTATAAGTGACCACACAAGGCAAACAATTGCCACTTATACTACTGACTCCAACCACTTCGTTCCGATCTTTGAGATGATGCGGAACGTCCTAATAAATCACCTAGCTACCACGGTGTCTAAGGAAAGCTTCTCTCTCACCTGAGGTCCAGGTGTTGATTGTGTGCTCTTCTTCGAATCCATGTGCTGCCAATTTCCCCCAACCTCTTTTCTTTATCATTCCTCATATTAAATAGAACACTTTACGTTATTAACTCCTTTGAGAAAAATCTTTTCTTAGATTAATACTTGTCCTTTCTTTGTTGAGAAAACTCCGAAAATATAACCAAAATCAATTATCGCTTAAAAACTTGATTCTTGATCATACGAAAACGTTTTTAAACCCAAGAAGCATGTCCAAGTAATTCTGGATAGCAAGATAATCTTACAAAATTGCTTTAATAAGATTCTAAAAACATTGTAAAAACACTTTTTATTTTAAATAACTCTTTCATTCAAAACCAGTGCTTGAACTTAAATCTTTTCATAAAACAATTTTTGGAACAGCCATGAAAACATTTTTAAAGTTCTCAAGTCAGTTAAATCAATCCTTTTCAAAAGCGTTCATAAACTCAATTATTTTTAAAACATAACTAATCATGCAACCCTAATATTATTCCAAACAAATCGAGCTATATTAACATCAAGCACACATTTTAGTCAACGTTAGAGCGATTATGCAACTCACACAAAATTCATCAACAAACACTTTATCATGCAAAAAATCATAAACCGGATTGAATCAATTTCAAACTAAACACATCAATATTTGTTTCTCTTACCTTAAACAATTCGGGTTCTCCTCAAAATCATCATGCATATTTCATTTCAAGCAATTAAACTCGCTAGACCTATTTAGACTACTCAACCGAATAAGGGCAAGAAGAATAAATCAAACATCATGAATTAATTCACATGAATCAACTTGGTTTATTTTAAACACTTAAATTCTTCTTTCATTTAAACACAACACTCATTCGATTTATTTATTTCCTTTGTTTCCAAGTAAAGAACCGAATAGAAAATATAAGTCCACAACACAAGTTCAAACAATTTATTTTAGCACAATTTCTTAAAACATACTTACTCCTTTTTAAATCATTTCATTGAAAAGGACCCTAGACTAGCTAATATGATTAGGCCGAATAGCATCATGATGAAACAAGGTTAAACATTCCTCATGTAAGCACATAGAACATAAACAAATGCAAGGGTCATTTTCTAAAAACTTGTTTTCTTGTTTCTTTTTAAAAAAAAATCCGTGAGTTACACAATACTTTGGGCAAACCAAATTTTGATACCTTAACACAATAAAATCAAGGGTTATGCCAAGTCTTTATCTTGTAAGGAAAACACATGCATGCACCTACAAGCCTCTAGGTGAAATAATTTTCAAC
The DNA here is from genome assembly GCA_037953625.1 of Crotalaria pallida. NCBI lineage: Eukaryota > Viridiplantae > Streptophyta > Magnoliopsida > Fabales > Fabaceae > Crotalaria > Crotalaria pallida. Next base: position 37,479,453 of record CM075653.1, read on the forward strand.
ATGCATGTAAGGAAAACATGATTTCCTACTTTCCCTAGCCTTGACCGAATCTTGGCATGCAAGAAGGCAAGGTTTTATAATTTATTTTCACATGTAAACACCCAGTTTCATAGATCATATCATGCAAGACTCAAAACATCATTTCCCTTTTTAAAACTACTAGCCAAATCATCATCACATACACACAAAATCTTGTTTCACACTAGAATTATTTTCAAAGCTTGTTAAGTTTGATTTCTTTTAAAAACCGTGGCACATACACAAGAAAAGCAAGATTCTCACACTCACTTTAGACATACATAACGCAAGCTTCATGTTTGCTTAGAAGTTAAACATAGATCAAGACATGCACCAATAGATCAAGACAAAACATAGACTTAAACTCATATCTATAAACCAACCGGGAATAATTAATTTTTGTAAGCATAGAAATAACATCAAACTACTTGGATCAAATTAAGTCATCAAGACCTAAATTTTTATACTCATGGCCGAATCATCTAGCCTTTGGTTTAGTGATTTATAAGTTTATTCATTCATAAAAATCCAAGATCAAGCATAAAGAGATCATGCAAGGAAGAATAAGGGTTACAAGGCCACAAAATCAACATACATGTGGGAATCAAAACAATCTATGGGCTTTAAACACAACTTCAAACTAAAACCGTGATGAAGAAAGTTACAAGCAAAAGATCAAAAACTTTTCAACATAAACTTCCAAGATCAAAGCACAAAAATAACATGCAAGGCACTTAGATCTCAAGATCACCCCAAAACAATTACATGCATTATGGAAATTAAATCAAAGTCCCAAAATAAAGTCCTTTACAACCCGAAATCAATTAACTAAAACTCCATCTACCTTAATCCCTAACTTAATCTTCAAATCTCCTCTTCTCTTCTTCTTAATGGTTGCCTCGGTCTCACTCTCTTCTAGGGTTGGGGTAGTTTCCTCCTTGATCTTTGATGATTAAGATGGTGGAGGAAGGAATTAGAGAAGCTTGGGTTAAGAACTTTGAGGGCTTCACTCCTCTCTTCCTCACGGTTTCACTCTCTTTTCTCTAAGTCTTCAAGAGCTTAATGATGCTCTTGAAGGAAAGTGTGTTTGTGTTGATGTCTGGGTGTGGAAAGGAGATGAACGGAGGGAAGGAGATATAACTAAAGGCATCCCACATACACACACGATTTTGAGGTCAAGAACAAGGGATGGGATTTTTCCTATTTTGGCCTTGGTTCAATGTGGAAGTTTAGGGGCAAATTGGCCCAAGCATATTGTTGCATGGCTTGGTTCAAGCCGTGGGAGACATGGAGGAAGGAAAGTCTTCTTTAGGTGTATGACTCACCTTTCCTAGGCTCCATGAGTCACCCACTCTACTTCTCCTCCCATTTTCTATTTTGAATTTCATTTGCTTAAGGCTTAAGGGATGGCTTCTATTTGGTTTCCCATCCTCCCACACGGCCTTACCACACATATACACATGCATTCTTAATTTTAATTTCATCAACACACATCATGCATCTACTTAACATATACATAGGCATACACAATTATCATCTTTAGTGCATCACACCCATACGGCATACACATGTATCATACATGTAAATTCACACATTCACGCATCACCATCACTTATACACATATATTCACATACATACATTCATGCATCATATTTTACTTATATGTACATTCATGTTTCTTTAGTTAATCATGGTGCTAATCCTAAACATACACACCAAGTCGTACACACACAATTTCCAAAATAAATCACAATTTTTATAAAATCATGAAGTATATAATCTTTCCCAAAGTCAAATTTCTAAATGTTGACCATTGCCCCAAAACCATTTCCTTAAAAATATTGTTTCTTATCTTGAAAACGTGAATTTTAGAAAATCATTTAGGAAAATATTTCTTTCAAAACACTTTTCTCAAAAATAAATCTCTTTAGTGTTTTAATTTAATATGAGGAATTTACGGGGTGTTACAGTCGGCATTAAAAGGAAAAAGAATGGAAATGAAAGAATGAAAAGAGAATTGATATAGAAATGAATAACGGATTAAAAGTGGAATAAAATGTGGGAAAATGAAAAGAGAACAAAAAGTTAAAAGAAAGTGAGAATAAGTGAAGAACTAAAGAAAAATAATTATATGGATATTTATATGTAACGGATATTAATAATAGGGTAGGCTCAGTTTATTGCTATGTCTCTTGTAGAATTTATCTTTTTAAGTTCTGTGTAATGCTACCCTTCTTACTACATTTTGCAAGTACTGGAGTGGAGCTTACATAGGACATGGCCGAGCAGGATTTTCATTCCACTACATGGAGTGTATAGTGATTATTATGAGTGGATCACTGTTTTTGTAATTTTAGAATATGTAATAGTCATGCCCTGAAGTTTATGCTAATCGGGCGTTAGGATTTGATCTGATTATTAGACTGTTGTGTTTTATGTTTTAAAATAATTCTGGACTGACAGGTTTAAAGAAAAAAAAATTTGGGAAGTCCGAAAAACAGAGGAAACTCTGCCGGATTTTCGTGAAACCTTTTATAAGAAATCAGGTTTTAAAATAAATTTTCTAACACAAATTTTAATAAAACGTAATATTAACCAATAAAAGTGAGGATGTTACAGCGGGTTTATTAGTGTCTTAACTTTGTAACCCTCATGTCAATGATGCACCTTATTGATGGCTTTGATGATTGTAACGATGATTACTTTCAATGTCATCAATTTGTAACCAACATCATTTAATGCATCATAATGAAATTTGTAATCACCCATTAAGGTCACTCTTTTTATCAAATTGTAACCTCCATCTTCATGAGGACTTTCTCTTGATGACCTTATTGAATGGAATTTACTCCTTGGTCTCTTAACTTCCAAACGTGTGGCAAGAGGAAGTTCCACAAAGACAAGTTTCAAAACTCTTCTTGATTAATCTTGATTCTTGAATGTTCTCTTGCTCTTGAAGCCTTCATGGTTTGCCTAACCTAAACTTAACTATTACAAATTGACTAGACATAAAACAAATCTTTTAAAAGTTCAAACTAGAATGAGCAAAACCCTAAGCTCTTATTACAACATCTTTTAAGGAAGTCAAAACTTAATAAATCTTCCTCCTTTTCCTCTTTTTGAAAGAGAAAAGGATTCCTCAGCATGGTATGATCCTGGATCAAATGGAAAGCTCCTTAAGTTCCTAAGGTCCTGGAACTGCCCTGCATCATTCCCTCCCACTTCAAGAGGATTTGCCCTCAAATCTGAAAGTTCCTTATCTGCAAATAAAACTTCATAAGAAACAGATATGGCTATGGTTATAGGACTTTCTCCTCTAAAATTGCATTTGAAATGCAGGATGAAAATGAAAACTTCCCTTGATCTGAGATCATTATCCCTTAAGATTTTTACACTTGGCCAAGTTGTCACCCAGATGGGATTGGCCTCATTGATCACAACATTGTTGGTCAAAACACCTTCTAGGTGTTGTTCATGCTTCTTTTCTTCAATTTGAAATGAGGAAGTATAAGATGCCCCTTTGTAGTCATTGTCCTTCTTAGAAACTTCAAGAGGAGGCTCAACCCAACTAGGGGTTGTCAGCATAGGACTACTCAAAACTAGTCCAACCTTAGTGATTTTTCTTTGTGGCCTCACTGACTCCAATGGCACTTGAGGTTGAGGAACAGCAACATTTAATTGTTCAACAAAGGAATCAGTAGTTATAGTGTTTGGATTTTCCTCATTTTCATCATTCAAGAGAGTTCTTCTTTGGAAGCTTTCTTCTTCCTTTTCATTGACCTTTATGGGCTCTTCTCTTACCTGCTGGGGAGTCTTGGGCAACATGATTTCTCCCTGAGGTTCTTGACTTTCAGAAAATTTTCTTTCTTGATTTTTACCACCCTCCAAGATAAACTTGTTTTCCTTTGTAGGACATTCAAAGGACCTATGATCCTTTCCATGACACCTAAAACATTTGAATTGTTTCTTTCCTTTGGAGGTTCGTAACTGGGTTTCTAGTTTTTCTACCTTTTTACAAAACCCCTTAGAGGTGTTTTCCCACATTTCTTGTAAGCATGATGTGAGTGCTTCACAAAAGAGTTTTTGTTGGTCATTAAGTACTTTTCTAGCCATGATTCAAAATCAAAAACTCTCAAAACCAAAAAGGCTTGAACAAGAAAAAGGAAATTCCTAAGTATGTTGTAGACTCAAACAACAAAGGCAACTATAAACACGAGATAAGAGATTTGAGACTTAAAAGAACACCACTTCAAGATCTAAAAAGGAAAGACCTTAATCTTGACTCACAAAAATAAGACCAAAAGGACTACCTAAAGACAAGAATGCAACTTTAACAAAATCTAGGACCTAAATGACAAAAGTTGCAACAACGGACAAACACAACCAAATGACTAAGTTGCATCAAGAGACAACACACCACCGAATTGAAAACAAAAATGAAAAGAAAAGATGCAACAAAATCGAATGCAACCAGTCTTAGCCACAGTTTAAAAATTGATTCGATTTAGGAGCAAATAAAATCGTGCCAAAAAAACACCAAAATCTGCCACGGTTTTGAGATAAAAACAAAACAATGGATCAACAACGATTTTGCACAAAAACAAATAACATCGACAAATACATTCAATTTGCCACGGTTGGAATAAAGAAAAAGGAAGAAACACAAAATGAAGAAAACGACAACTCAATCAGCGACGAAAAAAAAAGACACAACAACTCCAGAACAGCGACGAAAACCCCCAAATTTAGACACGGTTTTGAACCAGAAAATTGCAGCACAAAAATTGTAGCTGAATTTAGACTTTTGTGCAACACAAATGAAAATAGCGACACAAAATTTAGAAACAACAAAAATGCAACGAAACCAAAATTTGTTGCATCAAAAAAATTGCAGCAAAAAACTTGTTGCATCAATTGATAACAACTAGTCCAAGGAAATGATGCAACAAGACCTTGCTCTGATTACCATTTGATACACCCAAGGAATGAGACCTATGTTTCCACCAAGGTTCCTCTTGAATAATAGGAATCAATTGATCAAATGGGTGTTGGTTCTTGTGAATTCCTTTAGAAAATCCATCAGGAAACTCCACGTTCAATCACAAATCATAATCTAATGGAGTTGGATCTAATTGAATTAAGACAAGAGGAGGAAAATTGATAGAAGGGAGGCGCCACACTTGAAGGATCAAGTGATAAGCCTATGGTTGCATTCAAAAGCTTCACACCAATGAGTTCCCTTTTCACAACCAAAGTGTAAGAGATTCACTCTCTTGTTAGTGTGAACAAGTCACGTTTTTCTTAAGGCATCCAAGCTATCTTATTCATAGAAAACAAGTACAATATATACGAAGAGATATGAGGCTTCTTTTGCTTGCCTTGGTCGTACATTCTAAGCAACCTAAAGAGAGGAATTAAAACATCATAATAAGAAAAGGAATCTTCTCCACTAAGCCTAGTCTTGGTCGTGTAAGAATTCATGAAGGAAGGAAGTTACACATCTTAATTCTCCTGATGATTGCAAAGTGTAACCTCTCCTTATTAATTGATTTACTAAATGTTGATTCCTTTCTCCATGTGTAACCACCTGCATTGATTGGCCATGAGCATAATCATTCATAATTGAATTCTCAATTATTGGCCATAACTCCTCCTTCTTAATATGGCCGAATTCTTTAAGGCCTTGTTTGCTCATTTTGAAACTCCCCATTGTTGCTAATGATTGCCTCATGAATATCAATGTGTAACCTCCTTTGGCCTTAACGGCGGGTTTATTAGTGTCTTAACTTTGTAACCCTCATGTCAATGATGCTCCTTATTGATGACTTTGATGATTGTAACGATGATTACTTTCAATGTCATCAATTTGTAACTGACATCATTTAATGCATCATAATGAAATTTGTAACCACCCATTAAGGTCACTCTTATTATCAAATTGTAACCTCCATCTTCATGAGGACTTGCTCTTGATAGCCTTATTGAATGAATGACATTTACTCCTTGGTCTCTTAACTTCCAAACGTGTGGCAAGAGGAAGTTCCACAAAAACAAGTTTCAAAACTCTTCTTGACTGATCTTGATTCTTAAATGTTCTCTTGCTCTTGAAGCCTTCATGGTTGGCCTAACCTAAACTTAACTATTACAAATTGACTAGACATAAAACAAATCTTTTAAAAGTTCAAACTAGAATGAGCAAAACCCTAAGCTCTTATTACAACATCTTTTAAGGAAGTCAAAACTTAATAAATCTTCCTCCTTTTCCTCTTTTTGAAAGAGAAAAGGATTCCTCAGCATGGTATGATCCTGGATCGAATGGAAAGTTCATTAAGTTCATAAGGTCCTGGAACTGCCCTGCATCACAAACAAACACACTAAACTTATAATTACTTTTGAAAAAAAAAAGCTAAAAGCATAATCTTTCAGCTTAAACAAACATGCATGCGCAGTGTGCACAAATATTATAAGGGTTCTCTTATAAACATTTAAAAATAAGTAAATTTCTTGTGATGCAGAAAACTCATATTAGGAGACTCACCTGCCATAGTCAGACACGAGACTTGGGTCGGATCTAGATATACTTAAGTAGTACCTGAGGAACCGAAAGGAAAAAAAAAGTAAATTTTATTGGAAATCATGCATCTAAGAGATATAAAATTTTAGTAGTTTTTTTTTAAAATATATATATATATATATATATATATCTAATTCGGGGTGCTTATTTAACATCAATATTAAAAAATCCATATTTTAAAAGAAAAACACACCATACCTTAAAGTAAAAAATACCATTGACGAATAATATCCACTACAACAAAAAGTAGAATAAGTAGCGCATATATTTTGTAGCGTTTTTGGAATAAATGCTACAAATGCTAATTTTAATATTTTTAGTAGCGCTTAATTTAATAAATGCTACAGAATGTGAAAACTTTTGTAGCATTTATACAGAAAAGTGCTACTATTAAGTTATCATAGAATTTAAAATAAAAATTCTTCAATTTTTTAAGCATTTTTACTGATAAGCGCTACGAATTATTTATATAATTTATAGCGTTTACTCCATAAATGCTACTAATTCATAGCACTTATTTAACAAGTGCTACTAATAAGTTATTCTAATTTTTTAAAAAAATAATTTTTAGTTATTTGTAGCGCTTACAAACATGAGCGCTACTAATCGTATAAGTTGAATCACCCACAAAATGAGAAAAAAGAAATAAAATTATTCCTTCCCCGTTATTAGAAACTAATCCTTATTTTTCTCCCCACATTCAGAGATCGTGTAGCTGTCCCTCTACCTTCTCACTACTACTCCACTGCGTTGCTGCCATCGCTGCGCTCCGATTGCAGCCGGTGCTGCTAAGGACGACTCGCGCTCCCCGCCGCTGCCAAAGACTCGCGGTCATCGCTCCCGCCGCTGCCAAGGACTCGCGATTCCCTACTGCTGCATTTCCTTTGCCCCCTGCTCCGATTGCCGCTGCCTCTCCTGCGCTCAATGCCGCTGCCGCTGCCAAGGACAACTCGCGCTCCCCCGGCTGACCACCGCCCTGTCACGAATATCACTCACCGCTGCCCGCCCACTGCCACTGGTTGTCTGGTTCCTTCAAATATTCAATCCCTTGTGGGTTTCTTCAATTTCAATCCTTTGACTTTTAGAGTTTCAGGTTATTTGAGTATTTGACAAAATCACATCTTGATTCAATATATATATATAGAGAGAGAAAAGTGTATTACATAATCCTTTATGTTTCTCCAGTCCTTTAGGTTTCTGTTGCTGGTCTCATTCTGTTCTGTGTTTCAAATTAGTTTTTTATTCACTATAATAGTTTTCTATGTTGTGAGAAAATGCTGGAAAATAAAAGACTTTAGATTTTATTCACTGATTTTCTGTTGAGCCAAATTGGTGTTAGTTTCTTTGATATGTTTATGGATTAATCATTGATTTGTTGTGGTTCGGAATTCTGTGCAGGGAGCATATCCACCACACCCTAACAATGGCATTATTTTTGCCATTTCCTTTCACTGATTAGTGATTAGTGCTTTCCCTGCTTAAAGTATTTGTTGTTTTATCTAATTTTTAAGTACTTATGGTTGTCCAATTTTTTTTCTTTTTCAATATAAATATTTATAGCGTCGCAACTGTATGGTTGCTTACCTTGTGACTTGGAGCTCGGGGGTTCAAATACTTGAAACAGCCTCGTGCACTAGGCCTCCCTTTATCTTTGCTTACTATGATGTTATTATGACTGCCGATTGGTCCGGTTGAATCTCAACTGAAAACTTTTCTGGTTCACTGCCAGATCTAGCTTTAGCAACATTGGACGTGACAATAGCTATGGCCTCCAAGCTGCTTTTGAATAGAAGGCTCTTCAGGTTCTTGCGTCTGTCACCACTATCATCTCCACCTTTACACTATTCTCCAATTTGCCAGGCCGGAATTCTCTCTGTTAAAGCATCAGAAGCTTCTGTTCTATCAAATTCTTCTAGAAGCTTCTGTACTCGAAGTTCTAATCTTGTAGACGAATCTCAAGTCCCCACGGCCATCGATTATAGGTATGGCTTTTGAGTTTTTTGTTCATGTGTTTATATAATAATGTTTGGTTTCTATAAACCATGAGAATTTTGAACTTTCTCTGTGAGCATTGGGAGAAATATTTCTGAGAATGCTAATGTCAGTCGCACTTCTACTGCCTCAATTTGTAAAATTTCAACTTTGTTTAAAATGGTTATTTTCTTCTTTTTTGTAAGTGGGTAAAACGAAGTTGCTAATGATTAATATGAATGCAGTTCTGTACTTCAGGAGGGTGAATTTCACAGATTGGCTGATTCCACAATACATAGCCTCCAAGAGAAACTTGAGGTAGCTTTACAAATTACAATTGCTTTGTGATGTGTACCTACCAAACCGTTAACTACAAACTTTGCTATTGATATACCAACTACCCACGTGGTTTAACAATTATGGAACCACGATAACATTATACTAGAATCAAATGGATTTATTGGAAAATGGGCTTTGATCGAAACATGATAGTCACAATGAATTGATTTTTATTTTTTTAATAAAAGTTTCATTTGACGTGGTTACTGGTTAATATTTTTTTTTTGCTTGTTGTGTGGCAGGACTACGAGACTACTGGTTAACATTATTGTTGTTGAAGGTATATACTTGTATTGACTTTTTGTTCTTTTTGGCAGAGGTTTGATAAGCTATTGGGGTAACAGGACAATCACAGGGTGCAAATCTACACCTAACATCAAATGGATTAAAATAAAGGTATTTATTACAAAACTTCGAGCTATTATTCTTGATTGTTGAACAATGAAACTTGAGCAAACATTATATTCTATTAATTTATTACAAAACTTCGAGCAATTATCTGAAGCTTGATTAGCTATTATTGTTATTGTTAATTTATTAGATGTCAACTTCAATTTAATTTTCTTACAGTTTCGTTGTAAGTTTGCTCTAACATTATATAATTGTTGAGTCTTGCTCAATTACTATTACTATTGAACCTCCAAACCACAAAAATCTTTGTTGTAGCAAATTGTTTAAACTGATATAGTTCTTTGCTTTAATTATGCAAGATGTTAGATTCGTTTTCTTTGGTTTGCTGGCGAAGTTATAACAAATTTGAATGCTTGCATATATTATTTAATTTATCTGTTTTTATTTTTTTGATATAGGGCCCTCGTCAAGACAATGGTATAGACTGTGGATACTATGTTATGAGATTCATGAAAGAAATCATCTTACACAACAACAATACAATTCCAGAAAAAGTATTGTGTTACATTTTAGTTTAATTTATATTGCTGAGATTCCCAATTTTGATTATTATTCCATGTAGATTTGTTATTTTTAATTTAGCTTGGTATAACGTTACAGTACTTTTCTGACTTGACATACTCTTCTGATCAACATGATGAAATTAAGGAAAAATAGTCTCGTTATGTTGCTTTCCGCCTAAATAACTATTTGGTTTGGTCAGTATCTTTGTTTTTATTAGTTTTTAATTTCGTTTTTGTTTGATTTCCTGGGTTAACACCCGAAGTTATATGCTTGTTTTGGTGAATATCTATTTTTGGTTTCAATTGCAGACCTGTAGAAGAAATGCATGTGCAATGGTGTCCAAGTTTAAGAGTTTTTTAAACTCATTTGAAGCAAGCATATACATGAGATTAGTAAAAATTGCTACAATATTAGAATGATATATACCTTATCATTTAAATTTTGATCACGTAGTTCCTTTTTTTCATTTCGGATTTGGTATTATTGTAATGGTTTATTATTCAAAGATTTAATATTACTTTTGTTCGTAAATAGTATGTTCTTCTAGCAAATATTATTTATATTTAAAAAAAAAATTTCAAAACTTTTAGTAGCATTTATGAGGAAAAAGTGCTACTGAAACTATTGAACATTTAGTAGCATTTATGAATTTGCTGAACATTTAGTAGCGTTTGAAATGAAGAGTGCTACAGAAAGTGCTCACTTTCAGTAACATTTTATAGAAACTGCTACTAATTCTTATAGTTTTAGTAGCGTTTCATTCTCTATTTTTTGTAGCATTCATAGCATAAGCGTTACTAAATAGTTGTTTTCAGTAGCGCTTTCGGAAGCGCTACTATTAATACATCTACTTTTTATTACACTTACATACGTAGCGCTTCAAAGCGCTACAGAATGTGAAAAATAAACGCTACAAAAACACTTTTTTGTTGTAGTGATCCAAGGGTGTTTTTGACAGATAGATAACTAAGTGGACATGAAGCACCTATAGGAATTCTGATATAAAACGGAATGTGAGCAGTACAATTTTCATTAGTAAGAATTGTTATTTACTTCCCATCTTGACAGGAGTGATTTCATGATGTGTTGGGGGTTTTATTGCACTATGGTAGCACAATTAGGTTGTATTATAGGTGTTTATCGGTGTCTCTGAGGGGTGTTATGTAAGAAAAATTTTATTGACCATGATGAACGAGTATGCTTTGTAATCTTATATCTAGTTCTGAGCACATGATTGTGAGTTGATACTTAAATTCTTCATAAAAGTTAGCGGTGTTTGGCTCTACGATGCTTGAGCTAGATTTTTATGAATAAAACTTTAACTATAGTAAAAAAAAAAATGTGGTCAAAGGTTTAAAATTTTGGGTTTCTTTAATCTCTTCACCTTTAATAAAATGTTAAAAAATAAAAAAGTATGTAGGAAAACTAAATTTATTGGATCGTGGTATTAAACATTTATTTTTACAATATAATAATCCACTTGTATTTGAGTTTAAAAAAAATTAAATTTTATATATAAAAAAAATAACATTAACAAAGTTATCCTCATCCCAACTTGTACAAAGAAAAATTAAACAGAAGATAAAATTGAAGTTGGAAGAGGAAAATGAACAAGGTCCAACACTATAAATAATTGGATTTTTTAAATATAATATCAAGAGTTTAATTTTTTATTGTGTGCATGTTTCCGAAGGGATATCCAAAAAAGTTAAAATATACGTGACGTGGAAAGCAAAATGGAATACAAATATTATTTTCTAATAAATAAGGTTTCAAAAGAAATCTTATAGGTTTACCAAAAAAAAAAATCTTATAGCATGTCATTAATATTTAAGTCATTCAGAGAAACATAAGCAATCATACCAGTGGTTAGCTTCTTGAAATATTCAATCCTAAATGTAGTGGAATTTTCAGTTACCCTTTGTTCATCCGCAATTGACTTTAACATATATATCTGAAAAAAAAAACAATTTTTTTTTCTTTTTTGAAACATATTAGCCTTCAACTTGGACGAAGAAAATTAAAAACCGAAGACAGAATTGAAGATGGAAAAGGAAAATCAACAAGATCGTCCAACATAATTAATAAATAATTGAGTTTGTTAAATATCTTGACAAGGATTTAATTCTTTTGTTAAATGTATGCTTTTGAAGGGATGTGCAAAAAATAAAAATAGAAAGCAAAATGGAAAAATTCTATTATTTATTTTTTGTCGGTATTCCTTGCGGAATCACCGGTATCCCCAAGAGCACCCTTAATATCAGGGAGTCCTTGAGACTAATCCGGAGCCAGTCACGAACCCGGGACTACATGCACCCGTGTCTCATTCCCAAGATTTCAGTTGGGGCCTTACACCAACTGAACCAAGTCTCATTGATAAATTCTATTATTTTCAAATCAATAAGATTTCAAAAGAAATCTTCTAGCGGGCAAGTCATTAATATTCAAGTCATCGATATGTTAACAACGAACGGTGTTCCCTTAAAAAAAAAAAACACGAACGGTGTTAGTATGATGTATTTGTACTCTAATTCAACCCTCAACTCGTCCAACTCTCCCTATTCCAGGTAGATCAAGACCAAGACTTCATAGCCAATTGATTTGGCATATTCTTATTATATCTTTTCATTTATACTTTTTAGAGATATTTTAAGAAAGTAGGATAGAGAATTAAATAAAATTTAAGAAAGTTAATTAGTTTTGCTTATATTTTAAATTAAGAATTATGTTTTTTTTTTTATATTTCAAGTCAAAGGGAGTAGTTGAGTATATTTAATTTTCTCAGATTCATAAAAAAAAATAGACCACTTTAATAAATTTACATCATAAATAAGGGAATGAAACAAAAATTAAATGAGTCAAGCATATTATGAGGATATTTTAAAAATAATTTTATTAAAATAGAACATTAGTTAATTTTTAATCAATCATTAATGAAGTGTTTTTTTTCTTATATTTTATCATATTGTATTTGGTATTTGTACGTGTTTTGTGTCTTATTGGTGCTTCTTGAATCTCTCAACACACAACTTTGCATATACTACTGGAACATGATGCTAAGACAACCATTTCTTTGCCCAACAATAATGGCAACAAAACTCAAACGCACTTTGAAAACATCGTCAACACTTGTAACCATCCTTAGATTCCTTGTCTTTATGACCATTCTCACCACAACAAGTACTGCACAATCCCTAAACCATGTAGGTGATGACTGCCACAACTCAACACAACAGCCTCTCACAACTGCATACCAAACCAACCTTAACAACACACTCTCATGGCTCACCTCAGATGCTTCCACAAGCAAAGGATACAACCACACCACCATGGGAAATGGCACAGATGATGTCATCTATGGCCTCTATGATTGCAGGGGTGATGTCACAGGAGCTTTCTGCCAGTTCTGTGTCTCCACAGCAGCCTCACAGCTTCTCCAAATCTGTCCCAACAGATCATCTGCCATAATATGGTATAACTTCTGCATCCTCAGGTACTCAAACCAAGACTTTTTCGGGAACCTTACCATAAGCCCATCATGGCAAATTTTGGGACAAAAAAACATCACTGATCCACAAGAGCCTCAGGAGGCTCAGAATTTCATGCAAAGTTTGATAAGAAAGGCAACTGTGGACACCAACTTGCTTTATGCAATGGGTAGCTTCAGTTTGAGTGATGGTGAAAAAAGGTATGGGTTGATGCAGTGCAGCAGGGACATTAATAGTAGCCAGTGCAAGCAGTGTTTGGAGGCTATGTTGGATAAAGTTCCTCAATGCTGTGAAACAAAGTTGGGATGGCAGGTTTTGGCACCAAGTTGTTTGATGATGTATGATGATAATATGTTCTACTTGATTACTGCTCAAACAAATGAAACAATATCTCCTTCTCCTTTGCCTAATCCAGGTACATATAGCAGATTATTTATCAACTATATTGCAAGTTACAATTAAGTTTTCATTGTTTTTACACCTAGCTTGCACACTCTACACGATGCCACTCAATCTGCAAATTTATAAATTGGTGTTTCAATTTTGTCTATTGGTAGTGGGTTATGTTATGGTTTAAATACATGATGGGTTACTCAATTCATTACCAAATGATTTTGAAATGAAATCTTAACTTGGCATTAAAGTCACTTCAGACTTTATTAATCGAATTAAAAAGGTATGAGATTTATTCGAGTTTAAGTTCGCTTATATATCGAGTTTTTTCAGAATGTCCAGATCGCTGGTTTTTTTGTCGAATCTAGTTGAACTCATTGTAATATTTGAAATTAGAATAAGAGTGCTCAAATGTAACTAAATCAAACCTTAAGAGAAATTAATTAATTTTCGTTGTTGTTGAAATAATTAGTTATACTAATATTTAATGTGTAAAATAATGATTTACATTTGGAAAATTACCATAAAAAGAGGTTTATGTAATTAAATCAATTCTCCAATTGAAATTTTAAGAATGGATGTGTTAATAATTTCGTATTCAATTTTTAAGAAAAACACCCCGCTAAAATAATGAGATTTAAACTTCGATAGAAATTAATATCAAGAACCTCATTAATAATGGTAGACCCATAAAGATAACCTTAACTCAATGAACTTACTTATAAATTAAAAAAAAAAGAAAAGAAATCAACCATTAATAATATTTGAGAGTGAGGTCAGGAGAGTTGATGGCGAAAGAATTAGCTTTTAAATTATTCAAGACTTTAGACTCTAAAGTAAGGTCAAAAGAATTGATGTTGTTTGCGTGTTTGGATGATATTGCCATAAATTAAACGAAAACGAAAAGCTAAGAAATGTTGCTCGGAGGTCCTTACAAGGATTTTAAGAATATAATAAATATTATTTTTCATATTTATTCTTATTAAATAAATTTTGATTTATGCGAACGAAAAAAATTTAATAATTATAAAAAAAATGGTATTATGAAAAAAAACACAATTAATATATTAAAAATTTGAGTCATAATTATATTCATTAAAAAGTATATTTTTATTTGAAATAAGATATATAAATAAAAACGAAAAAGGTATATATATACATATATTTTTTTTTTCTCCCATCAATTAATTAATATTTTTTGAGGTGCATGATTGCACCTTTCAGCAAATATAGTTACGAAATATCAAATTTGGATATTAAACTTGTATGATATCTTAAAACTCTAATAAAACCTTATACCATCACTAGACTAATTTCTTATTGGTATGGTACTTGATCTCAGTTTTAAAGCTCATCAAAATAAAATAATATACCAACGTGGATTGAAACTAGTGGTAAGCGGCTCAGTCTTGCTTAAAGAAAATCTCAAGTTCAACTCCTTGTGGATGCAGAAAACTTATGTTGGGAGACTCATATGCCATAATCAGACACGTAACACGAATCAGATCCGGATGTACCTAAATAGTATCGGGTGGACAACCAAAAAAAAAATAATAATATTTTTTTTAAAGTCTTGTTTAGGCTTTTAATTTGACATGGTCGTGAGAAAGGGTTTCCATCTTTGAGATCATTTCATTTCGTGGACTGAAATTTTTTTTTATTACAAAGGAGGTAATTGGGATTAGAATCCAGAACCTGGGCAAATGGACTGAAATCTTAATGACACTTTAATTAATAGAGTGCTTATACCCTTAATTTTTCATTTAATATTCTAATTCAAGATCACATTAGAAAAGGGGTGAGCTACATATCCCATTGACTATGCATATCAAGGTTACGGTCAATATTAAAGGGACAAATAAAAATAAAAAGGGACAGTCGCTGGGTCAACGGAGCCGCCATCATATACATATATCAAGGGTCTAGTTGCTTCATTAATTTGATTGTTAAGATAAGCTTATACATCATCCGATAGCTTTTAGTTTATTGATTTGGTCAATATGTTATTAAAGTTGTTTGGTGAACAAAAAATAAAAGAAGCTTATAGTTTTAAAAAAAGGAAGCTTATAGCATTTAGAAAGCTACATTAGGTAGCTTTGAGGAAAAAAAATAAGATATTTCAATAAATCATATCTCAATTTTACCTTTTTTTTTTTACTAAAATTATATTATTATTTATCCTTTTCAATCATTTAACATGTTTAAATTAGTTGCATAGCTAATTTTGCCAAACAACTCTAATTCAATAAGCTAGTTATACAATTATAAGTTTCCAGCTATAATCCTATAACTATAAATTAAGTTCACAGCTATCAGCTACAAACTTACGAATGATCCTCTGTCCCAAAGTTTGTGTCTCACTTCCTATCCCATCCAATAAGGTTGTGCCAACTCACTAAAATTTCACAAATCATTCTTTTAATTTTAAATCACCCATTAACACCGTTTAAACTTCCCCTTCATCCATTTAGCATCTTTTAACCACAGCAATTTGAAACAAGGCCAAGTGAACATGGACATCCTCTTCTTTTCTTATTACATCTGCAACAAGATCAAGAAGATGTGGCATAGTTTTTGGATCTTTGCCATGGCTCTAGTGGCCTTCTTTCTTCTCTCTCTTCCTTTCATGGCTCAGTTCAAACCTATATCTTCTCTTCAATTTTATTTGGTCTTTGATTTATGATGTTTTCGAATTTTTGAATTCAAGCAAAATCTTGATTTTGATTTATGTAAATTTTGTTTGATGTTAATAATGAAAACTAAATTAATCTAATTTACTTTTTATTTAAAGGATAATAATGGGTTTGTTTTGATTGGACACATGAAGAATTAATTTTCAGTGGGGGCATGAGAAGAGATGAACTTGAGGGAAGAAATGACGATGTGCTTTTACAAACCTGTGTTGTGCCAAAACAAAGAAAGGATGGGGGAGAAGGTGATAATTTCCGGAAACGTAACTATTAACACATCTAACGGAGAATTAATTTTAAAGAAAAATGATATATCATCTCTTTTATAGTTGTCATATTTATTTTTTTTTTTTTAAATAAAAAATATTAATACCAACTTGCAAAATATCACACAAAACCACACCCAATGCCACCTTCTAGGAAGGGTTCATTGGTAATTCAAAAAATAAACAATAAAAATTAAACTAATTTAATAAAATAAAAAACTCTAACTATGGCTTAAAATCCTATGCACCACAATTGTGTTCTGACAAGCAGATAAGGTCCCGAGTTGAGCCACAATCCTCAAGGCTAGCTCACGCATCAGCACCATGCTTCTTCTCTCTGGAGATTGCCGCTTGTCTTGGAAGATCCGACGACAACGTTCCATCCAAATCTCATATACCACCGCAGCAATCGCAGCTCTGACGATCTTCAGGTATGTCTTGTCTCGAACTCCATAACTTACCCATCTCAGCCATTTGGAGCTTGAAGAGCTCGAAAATGGCATGCACACCCAAGTAGCAATAAGAGTAAGTAAATCCTTACTCCAATTGCACTTGAAGAATAAATGATCTTTTGATTCTGGATGAATACCACACAATTGGCACAAATTAGAACTTAAGTTTAGGAATCGCTGCAATCTGTCATATGTACTTAACCTATTATGAAGCATAAGCCACATAATAAAGCTATGTTTAGGGATAGAAATCGAATTCCAAGCCAATCGATAGAACTGAAATTTCTGTTGAGACCCACAAAGAAATCTGTATCCTGAGGCAATTGAATAAGATTCATTCCTCCACATTCCACTAGCAACTGCTGGAGCCAAACAATCTCTGATTTTAAGAAGCTGTTTATAATGCCAGCCTTGATCTGGACGAGCCTGTGCTTCCCATATTGATTCATTCCTTAAGTACACCTGGTTTACCCATTTAACCCACAACACATCTTCCTTATTTGATATACTCCAAACCTGCTTCCCAAGACCAGCTTTGTTCCACAAAATTGAGTTTTTGAAACCCAAGCCCCCAAATTTCTTCTCTTTACAAACATTATCCCAACTAACATTACCAGCAGGCTTGTCTCCCCATAGAAACTTTCTGCAGATCCTCTCAACCCCTCTAAGAACAGACTTAGGAACGATAAATACTGAAGCCCAATACGTGTGTAAAGTAAGCAACATAGAGTTAATAAGCACACACCTTGCCTGATAAGATAAGTTTCTTGTTCTCCAACTTGTCAATCTGGCAGCAACTTTATCAATGAGAACTTTACAAGTAGACACTGACCACTTCTTAGCTGTGATAGGAAAGCCTAAATACCTGAATGGAAATGAGCCTTCACTGAATCCTGTGCACTCCAAGATTTCATTTTTAAAAGCCTCCTTAACCCCAGCAAGGTATACCTGAGACTTCTGTTGATTAGCTTGCAAACCTGAATTTTGAGAGAACTCCTGCAAAGCATTAGAAATAACTCTTACACTTCTAGGATGCCCTTTGCAAAACACCATTAAATCATCAGCAAAGATGAGGTTAACCAGGTTCAATCCTCTGCAAAGAGGATGAAATCTGAAACCATTCTCTTTAGTTGCAGCCATTAACCTTCTAGATAGACCTTCCATAGCAATGACAAACAGCAATGGAGAGATAGGATCTCCCTGCCTAATGCCACTTTGATTCCTAAATTGCTGAGAATGGTGCCCATTTATCACAATATTAAATGATGCTGTTGAAATGCACATCATGATCCAGGTAAAAAAACTTACTAGGAAATCTTAAAGCCTCCAACATCTCCCTGATAAAACTCCAGCTAAGAGAATCATAAGCCTTCATTAGATCAATTTTTAATAGACATCTAGCTGAAACATTTTTCCTCCTATACAGTCTAATGAGATCCTGAACAATGAGAACATTATGAACTATGCTTCTCCCCTTAACAAAAGTTGTCTGATTGTTGCTAATCAGCTTAGGCAGCACATCTCTGAGCCTACTGCACAACAACTTAGATATACACTTGTAAAGAGTGTTACAGCAGGCAATAGGCCTGTAATCTCTAGTTGTAGAAGCATTATCACATTTAGGAATCATAACCAGATCTGTGTAATTCCAAGCTTTTAAAAGCTTACCTGAATTGAAGAACTCCTCTATAGCCAGGCAACACTCCTCACCCACCACTTCCCAGGCTGCTTTGAAAAAACTTGACCCAAAGCCATCAGGGCCAGGGGGTTTATTCTTATCAATGGACCACAAACTTTGTCTAATCTCCTCCCTTGAGAAAGGCTTTATAAGAGTCAGTTGATCCTCAACACTAAGAACTGGCCCATTCTGACACACAATATCTTCTAGAGACCAAATCACTTCTTTCCTTCCAAACAATCTGGAGTAATGGCTCACAAAATCATCCATAATCCCCTGCTGGTCTTGAATACTCTGCCCTTCCTCTTTAACTAAGTTCAGGATTCTGTTCCTATACTGCCTTGTTCTAATTGTACTATGAAAATAAGCAGTATTTTGGTCCCCATCCTTGGCCCACTTCTCTTTTGCCTTTTGTTGCAAAATAGCAATAGAGTCCTTCAAAGCCTTCATGTATCTACCATAAATGATTCTCTCCTTCTCATGCAGCTCTGGATCCTGAGGATTCATATTAATCATAGTTTGAATAGAATCCAACTCCTCCCTAAGAACCTGCTCCTGCAACAGAGATTTAGCATACTTCCTTTTATACAGCATACTTAGAGAGTGCTTAAGATAACAAAGCTTCTTCATAACCCTGTATTGAGCATAACCATCAACTTCTACCTCCCAATTCTCCTTTACAATATTCAAGAATTCAGCATCCTGAGCACAGATATTAAAGAATTTAAATCCCCCCTTAGGCTTCATTTTCACATTAGCATCCATTATTAGAGCTGGAGAATGATCAGAAACATTACTGTTCAAAAATTGAGTGTATAAGGAAGGCCACACACGAATCCAATCCTCATTCACCAAATTCCTGTCCAGTTTGCTATAAATTATGTTCCCATCATATTGCCTATTACACCAAGTAAATAAGTTTCCACAAAACTTCATATCCTGAAGACCACAATCATGAATACACTCCCTAAACTCCTCCATAGCCTCCCAATCAACCTGATTCCCTCCCAGCTTCTCAGAAGGGTCCAAACAACAATTAAAGTCTCCTGAAACTAACCAAGGACAATTCACAGCCATCTTAATTTCCCTTAAATCATCCCATAGATCCCTTCTCAAAACATGATCATTTGCCCCATAGACAAAAGTAGTCATCCATTGCACAGAAGTTGCAGGCAAGAAAATTAAGCAATGAATCAAATGGCTGGATGTTTTTAAGACAGTTACCCTGAACATATCCGGCTTCCAAGCAACACAAATTCTCCCAACTGGATGATAATCTATATTAGACACATATTGCCAACCAGGAACAAATCTCTCTATAGTGTTACACATAGAATTAACTCTAAGTTTATTTTCTAGAATAGCTACCAAACCTACATTATTCATGCAGCAAAGAGATTTCAATTCTCTCTGCTTCAGAGGGTTATTGAACCCTCTAACATTCCAAGATAAGATATTATCCATTGGCCTTAGAGGCCAAATCCCTGATCACCACCCCCTTATTCTCACCCTGTCTCCTTTGCACTTTACTTCTTGTTAGCACCGGAACCCAAGGCTCTGCATCTTCAGTTTCAGACTCATTAGGCTCATTCTCAATAAGAACACCTTTACCCTTATCTTGCACCTTGGGACTTCGACTTTTTACAACACCAGAATTCCCAGGAATGGTGGATTCAGCAACAAAAGATTGTTGACTGTCCCCATTAGCTTCCTTTATTGCCTTTTCCACAGCTTCCTCATCATTTGCTCTAAGACAGTCATCAATTTTCTCAACATCTTCCCTGGAAGGCTTCTTTTTCTCCACCCATTTCTGAGTCACATTACTTCTACACATCTTAGAGTCATGACCATACTTTGAGCATTTAGCACAAAGTACTGGTTTCCACTCATAAGTCACCTTCTGATTTACCACATTCCCTTTCTCATCTTCAAAGAAAATCTCCTCAGGAAGTGTATTAGGATTCACTTCTATTAAAATCCTTGCATAATTAAGTCTGTTCCTCTCCTTTGTGACATTATCCACCATAATTGGAGTGCCAATTAAGCTAGTAATCTTACTCAAAGAAGACTGACTCCAAAATTTAGGGCTCAAATTGGGCAACTGGATCCAAACAGGGAACCTATCCATATGATCCTTAACTCCTGTCCTACCAGTCCATGGGCCTAGAATAATTGGTTTTTTATCAAAATGATAAATTCCAATTTCTAGAACCTCATTCCTAGCCTCCATTGAATTGAATCTCACCACCATAGATCCTTCATTAGTCATTAGGATTTTATCAATACCTAAATGACCCCAAACCTTCTTGATGTAACCACTAAACACAGAATAAGGAGGCCTAGCCCGCAAAACATAGCAAATTATTGCATTCTGCCAGTAGGTCAATTCATTCTCCACATCCTCCTTAACAATTTTAGTGATAGCCTGACCTTCCTTGAGAGCTGGTTCGACAAAATTCAGTTTCTCCCCTGCATTCCTCAATTTAGTAATATCAAAATTCGCCCAAACTGAATGAATTGGTCGATTTTCCTGAATATTCTGCTTTTGCACTGTCTCTGTTTCAATTACTTTTTGTTGATTTATATTCATCTCATTCTGTTTATCCTTCTGAACAACAGGGATCTTACTCTGCACCCTCTACCGCAAAAGATCAATACTCTGCAAGAGTTCTACAGCTTTCTTGGGAGTCAAGCTTTCTATGTCCTCAAAGTGCCTCTTCATCCGAAAGGCTGAACTCCAACGAAGAAGAAGAAGCCTCAGGCCGTTTCTCTGCACTTGGGGTCTTCTTAGAAGAAGAAGAAGGTGTTTTCGGGGGCCTCCCCTTCTTCCTAGCCATGGTGGCGCACGGCGAGAAACCGAGAAGGAGGAAGAGAGAGAAGAGAGAAAACTAGGATTAGGGTTTTTTTTCACACTTTTTGTCATATTTTTATTGGTTGGGATAGAAAGTGAGACTCGTACTTTGGGACATAGAATCTGCATTTCTTAGCTATTAGTTAGTTTTGCCAAACAAACCCGATGTCCAAAAATTAATAGATTAACATTAAGAGCGGATGAGAAAGAAATCTAACGTGTCCCAACCCATTCATATTAACCCTACTTTAGAAGAACGTACTTTATACTAATTCTCTGGTGTAAAAATTGGATAAAAAAATTGACTTTTGAGCAAATAGTAAAATGAAGTCCAAATGTTGAAGTGTGTTTAGATTCGTTGCCAAAATATAACATGTCAAATCCAAAACATAAAAATCAATTTTGTACTCTAATCTTGTTTACCAAATATATGTCTACAATCGTACAAGTTTAATCTTTTACCAAACACTCTAAAAAGTCATTTGGGTTCAGATAATAAATAATACAACAAAACTTGCTATATGGAATGCTAAAGCTAAGAAAACGTTTGTGATTAAGGTGAACAGGTACTTAAGCATGCCTAGACTACAAATCAAAAAGCATTTTTTTAAACCTCGGAAATCATGGAGGAAAAATCCTCAGAATGATAGAGTAAAACATGATCTATTTCATACAACTAATCAAGAAGTGATACAAGCACCACAGGTGAAAGTTTAATGCGTGATAAATCATAAATTCTCTTTGAATTTGTTGAGAAAACTAAACGGAACTTCCTTAAATTATATGTGAACTTATGAAATGAATTTGAGATATATATTGGAGCATAAGCATCTACCTAAATATGGGATCATACTAATATTTTAATTCTTTATTGCTACCAAAGTTGCTCATAAACCTTTTGTGACAATCAATAAGAGCCAAGTCAGTTTTATCCTTTTAATATAGGAGCAAGCAAAATAAGAAGCAAGCAAACATATTCATCTTTGATAATTTTACAGCCAATGTTGAAAGTACGAGCAAGTCCAAAACCTCAATCATCGTTGTGGTTTGTGTGTTGGTGGCAGTGGCTCTACTAAGTTGCTGTATCTACTACTTATGGCAACGGAATCGATCAATTAAAGGTAACTAATTAGTCATAGTTACACAAATCTGAAAGTTTTCTGAGCTCAATTCAAACTCATCATAAGTTTCCTTGTTAGATGGACTCGTATCAGAGATAGCTCCTTTATCTTTGCATGACAATGTTCAAAGAGG
Source organism: Crotalaria pallida (assembly GCA_037953625.1). Lineage (NCBI taxonomy): Eukaryota > Viridiplantae > Streptophyta > Magnoliopsida > Fabales > Fabaceae > Crotalaria > Crotalaria pallida. The sequence continues at coordinate 37,502,342 of CM075653.1, forward strand.
GGATTCACTAAATTCTGACCTTCCTACAATCCCTTTAATTTGGATTCGGGGCAGCACTAACAACTTTTCAGAGGAGTGTAAATTAGGAGAAGGTGGATTTGGTCCTGTTTACAAGGTATCAATGAAATGGATGTGCTAGCCAAACCTTGCATAAGTCTTGCAAATTGCAATGTCTCTTAGTCTCTTGCTTGCTATGCTCATTGTTGTTTTCTTTCTATTCAACATTTATTTCAGGGCAGTTTACAAGATGGGACTGAAGTCGCGGTCAAAAGACTCTCTAAAACATCTGGTCAAGGTTTAGAGGAGTTCAAGAATGAAGTGATCTTCATAGCAAAACTGCAACATAGGAACCTTGTGAAACTCTTGGGATGCTGCATTGAAGAAAGTGAAAAGCTTCTTGTATATGAGTACATGCCAAATTCTAGCCTTGACTTTCATCTTTTTAGTATGTTCTAACTTTTAACTAAATTTAGTACCTTTATTTTTTTTTAATTTCTTGTTCTGTTTCCAATTTATTATATATATACAACTTTGTTGGGGTTAGCAGTAAGGGAGGTAGGAGTTTGGAGAAAGAACTTCATAGCCAAAATTATATTTTCTTAAAGAAACTATTCTTTCTATGCCTTTCAGGGCAAGACCAAATATATGATTAAAGAGAAGCAAAACTATACATAACACTTGATACTTGATAACATTCAAAGTATTGTTACTGGCATATTATGCATTTGGGAAGATAAAAATGATGAAACACACCCAATGAGATTTCTTGAAAAGCAATTCACCAAAAAAAATATGAATATAAAAAAAGAATGAATGATTATTTCTTCCACCACTGCATTCTCCTTAATACAAGTTCTATTTACAAGTTTCTTTCTCTATTCCATGTAATTCAATGTAATGAAACATTTCCTCTGTGGCTTGTCAGAAGAGGAAAAACAAAAGCAACTAGATTGGAAATTAAGACTGAGCATAATTAATGGAATTGCGAGAGGTCTTCTATACCTTCATGAGGACTCAAGACTTAGAGTAATCCATAGAGATCTAAAAGCCAGCAATGTTCTTTTGGATCAAGAAATGAATCCAAAAATATCAGATTTTGGACTAGCAAGGGCATTTGAAAAAGGCCAAAGTGAGGAAAATACAAGACGAGTTATGGGCACCTAGTATGTGTTATTGACACAACTCTTTCTTTTCATGTCTCATTACTATGTCATTGCTACATTTACAAACTAACAGTATTCTATTGTTTTTGAACAGTGGATACATGGCCCCGGAATATGCAATGGAAGGGTTATACTCGGTGAAATCTGATGTATTCAGCTTTGGAGTTCTTCTATTAGAAATCATTTGTGGGAAAAGGAACAGTGGTTTCTATCTTTCAGAGCATGGACAAAGTCTTCTTCTATACGTGAGTTTTCCCGCTCTCAATATCAATTTGGTTATGATATTGACATTAACAGTTAATTTGATCCTTAATATTATAAAACATCAGTTAGATTCCTGATTTTGCACACCATCGATCATCTAAGTGTCCTATCACTATTTTGCGAGGGACTAATTGCCTGACGTTGTGAAGTGACTAAATTGATGTTTTTACTTTTTACAATCTATATGTTGAAATAAATTGATGTTTTACGGTTTTTCTCTTAACTCTTAAGAAATTGATAATGATGATATTTGGAAGGGCCAAAAATTGCGTGTGGTCCAACCAGAGTATCAAAACATTCACATTTCATTTGCCTGCAGAGTTGGAGACTTTGGAATGAAGGAAAAAGTTTGGAGCTGTTAGATCCAACATTGGGAAAGACATACATAGCTAATGAAGTTATGAAGTGCATACACATTGGTTTGTTGTGTGTTCAGGAAGACGCCGTGGATCGACCGACCATGTCATCGGTTGTTGTCATGCTGGCAAGTGACACAATGGCCCTTCCCAATCCCAAACATCCTGCATTTTCAGTTGGAAAACAGGTTAAGGAAGAAGAATCAACATCAAAAACTTCTAAGGGTCCTTCTGTGAATGAAGTTACTGTCTCAAATGTTTTACCTAGGTGATGCATATAACATGATAAAGAATTTGATTTAGAAATTCACGAATTGTACAAGCAATTACAAAAGACTGGATAGCCTCCTCTCATGCATTTTCATTTTTGAGGGTCACAATCCTAAAATTGTAGATTAATGTTGTAGATTATATAATCTTTCTATCAAAATGGTATCTTCTATACCAATATTTCAGTAGTCGATTGAAAAAAAAAATAGATAATGGGAGACCTCTTTGTGGGACTTGTTGACTTCTATGACAACACCCACTAAAAATCTTGCGAAAAGAAATTAAATTTCCACTAAGACTTAAAGAGCAAAATGATGATTCCACAACGTTTCAAAAGAAAATAAAAAGAAAAATGACTCTACAGTTCAAACCGTTAAAATTTACTCCCTCCGGTCCTATTTATAAGATCATTTTGGAGTTTTTCACTCTCGCAAAAAAAATGGGTAAATGTGTTAGTGATATTGGAAATGTGAAAATTTAATGTACTTTTACAAAACTACCCCTGTAATTATTATTGGAACTCTAAAAAATGTTGACTTGATAGGGATGTTGGTGGAAAAAGTAATTAAATGCTATTGAAAATTGAGATGAGATCTTATAAATAAGACCAAAATAAAAACCCCGGCTTCTAAAAATACATATTTTTATAACACAAATTATTTTTAGTCATATAAATGATTGTAGGTTCAGAAATAATTTTTCTAAGTTTAAAAACATAAAATTCGTCCACATACTGTACAGATATAAAATTTTCGCAAACTTTCAAATAAAATTTTGAGCTTTACATTTTTGAAATCTACATTTCAATACGATCGTTTTGATATAAAATTTGTAATTTTTGGACTTACAATTAAAAAGATATAAATTTTTGAAGTTATAATACTATAACCCTTCAAAAATTCTTCCATTCCTAACATCATAATCCAAAAACACTTTAATAAAATACTATACTTAATAAAATATTCTCATGCAAACATTTATATTTAGAATTATTCAAATAAAATATTTTATCACATACCTATATATATATATATATCACGTATCTATATATATAATGAAATTCCAATATTTTCAAAAGAAACCAAAGTACCATAAATCATATTCCAATAAATTATATTTATACAATTAAAATAAAATAAAATGATACCCAAATATAATTAAAAGATAATCACACAAATAAATTGGATAAAATTGTGGGTCTTACACCCAGGCGCACCATTCTCCACGCCCAGGCGCGCGCGTCAAACCTTGATCTCTCTCAACCACTCATTCACAAAGCTTCTCAAGGAAGCTTTCATTCTCCACCACATGTTACAAAGCTTCTGGGAGAAGCCTCTTTTGTGGACCACTCATTCCCAATCAAGGCAAAATAAAACAATAGCACAACAAACAACTCATTCATTCTTTTCCTCCTTCACGAGCTCTCATTCTCATTCTCTCTCCTCCCTCTCACACCACGTTCCACTCTCTCTCTTCCTTATCTCCCTCACATGACCGCCGCCTCCAATCACGGATCTCCAGCCGCCATGCGTTCTCCCTCCCCCAGTCGCGTCGCCGCTGCCGTTGTTGTTGAAGGAGGCTCGCAAATCGCGAGCCACATATCTCATCGGTGCCGTGAAAGTCCAAGTGGAGAACTCCCTCTTTTGTCTCGCGTCACTCTTCCCCCTGGATCCAGCCGCCGCGAGTCCTTACGCCATCGTTCGTCACCGTCGCCAACCGAGCTGCTAGGGTGTGTTTGAAGGAGTTGTTGTCCCTAACCGCTTGCACCGGCGTCACCGGGACCGAAGCCCTCGGCGTGGTTCTCTGCTGGCTGTGAACCGGCGCCTTTATCGTCGTACCCGTGATCGTTGAAGGAGCTAGGACCGAACCAATCTTCCCTCTGTTGCTTCAAAATTGGATTTGAGGGGAAATTAAATGACTTTGGGTTGATCAAGACGCGAAGGCAATGGTCCCTGATATGTCTAGGCATCGTCATATGAAAAGAAACAGGTCTATGGCAACGCAAGGTAAGGAGTGGGTGTTACCCTAGCTTAGGTTTGGGTTTCTAGTGTGCTTATAATGAGTACTAAGAATGGGTGTTAGTTTAGGATACTGAACCTTAGGGTAATAGATATAGATTATTATTAGAGAAGGAAATGAATAAACAAAAAGAACCCATTAAATTAACTGTGAAATATGTGTATGTTTTGATAAGAATGAATAAATGTGTGAAATATGATAACTGTTTTATACATGTTTGATACTGTTTGAATAATATGCGTGCCGACCATAGGTGGCCGAGTTTGAGAAATGGTGTAAAATGCTAGGAAATAGATTAAATGAGGAATAATAACTAGAGGATAGAGATTATAATAAGAAAGCAAGTGAAATGGTAAAAGGGAGTGAGAAGAAAGAAGTCAAGAGTGAATGAATAAAAGTAAAAGGATAAGTAAATAATAATGGTTGTGTGAGACGGGTCAAGTTAGACATTACGGTTGGGTGCAATAAGTCACGCATGAAAATGAGTGCTGTAAGTCGCAAGCGGACCATGTGCAATGATCGAGTAAGACACATGGAATGTGAATCTGTAAGACGTGCTTCATGGGGATGCACGCAGTAATGACTCACACAAGATTCCTAATAACGGAATCGGTTAGGATGTGCTCCTGGTCATGTAAGACGTGCAGGGTGCCGTATGCCATGATTGCGTAAGCCGCACGGGATACGCAGTTGTAAGACGTACAACACGTACGCGAGGGTGTGTGCGATGATGGACACTCCATAACTCCAAGGAAGGTGTAAGACGTACACTGGGTGTGCGGTTCCGAAAAGAAGAAAAGTGTAAGACGCATACTGGGCGTGCGCTTCTCTAAAAGATATGGAAAATGTGAATGAAAAGGAAAAGAGGAAAGAAGGCAAAGTAAAGAGAATTTAAGACATGATAAAAGGTTATAAGTGAGAATAAAAGGGAAAGGATATGGGCAAGTAAAAGTAAAAGACAAGGGGATCGGAAAATGAATGATGATAACAGTGTTTGTTGCATGATTTGAAATGAATATGTGATTATGTGCATATTTGATTAACTGTGTTTGACTTGGTATCTTGTTATGTCATATTAGAAACCGCTTCCCTAAGTTTTGTGTAATGCTCACCTCCTTACCATTTTTTACAGGTATTGAGCCCGAGCACGCACATACCCCGGCCGAGCAGGATTGCTCTCCCTCACGGGAAGAGTAAGTTTTATTAGTTGGGTCATATGCAGTGTCCTGGATATTTTGGGTTTATGATAATATTGTTTTGATACTTGTATAATTTGTAGGTGTTTATTTTGGGGGTTGGACCAAGACCATTTCCTATGGGTAGAAAGTATATTGTGGGGAAAAACTTAAACAATTCCATATCTTGATTAAATTTGCTGCTATCTCTGATGTAATTAACTTTAATGTGAATGCGTGATTGTAGTCTAATATATGATATTTTCCAATGGATTTTATACCCTTTTAACTTAGCTTTTGTTTGATTTCCTTTGCAAATTAGTAAATTTTAGGTTGTTTTTAGGTTTAGTGTCAATACCAATACTCTGGGTATTTCTATGTGATTTCAGGTGAGTTTTGATGATTAAAGTAGGAAAGAAGAAAATAAAATCAAAAAGAATCAAGGAGATAAAAGATTAGAGATATAAGATAGAATATTAGAGATAGAAGATAGAAGATTATAGATAGAAGATAGAAGATTAGAGATAGAAGATAGAAGATTATAGATAGAAGATTAGAGATAGAAGATTAAATCTTAAGACTCCTTTCTAGTTTTGGATCTATCATTATCTCAATTAGATAGAATAGATAAAATACTAATTTCCTGTTGGAGATAAAAAATTTAATCTTGTAATTTATTATTTATAGATCTCCAATCCTTGGGATTAGAACATATAGAGAGCTAGAGATCATAGCACATCCTTCTTAGAGAGAGAACCATTACTCCTTCTTCTTATTCATCAATTCTCATGTATTCCTTTGGTATTATAGACTCTATGAGCAGCTAATTTTCACATTGGGATTGAACACACCATTAAACTCATGTGTATTCGGTGATGTAATCGTACTTTTATCCATCTATTCAATTATTGGTATTTCTATTCTACTCTTAATGTCTGCAATTATTTGATCAATATTTGCTTAATCTAGGTTTTTAGCTTTGACTGGAAAGTAGAGTTTTAAACTTGATTTGAATATAAATACTTGGTTTATTGTTATGCTAGGAATAGATAATAATAGATCAATTTCTTTTAATGTTGGGTATTCTCTTGAATGTGCAAGGAATTGACATTCAAGGGAATTATCTTAGAATTTTATATGCAAGGAATTGATATAATTGAATTTAGTGCATTGCATCAATAATTGTTTAGTGAATAAAAGTACTTATCACTGAATTACCAACGAGTGCGATCGGTAAGGTTCAATCCCCGTTTTTCCCATCAATTCAATCACTGTTTTATTTTTTTTATTTAATTCAAGTTATTTCCATTGTTTTTATTTAATTCAAGTTATTTCCATTAGTTTCATAATTATTTTAATCACAAATTAGTTTAGAATTACTTACTTTTTACACACGCTTAATTAAATTGATTATTAGAGAATTAATAGAACCACCAATTCCCTGTGGATCGATACTCACTTCTACTATATACAAGTTGTGTTATGGTGTTTAATCGGAATATACAACAAGTTTTTGGCGTCGTTGCCGGGGAATTGTGTCGTTTCTATTTATTTTTGGAAAATTAATTTATTAAGCAAGTGTTTTAGTTTTAACTCTGTACTTGACCTGTTTTGATCTTTGCTCTAGTGTTTTGCGATTTATGTTATTGCGAGGCCAAGTGAACTTAGATAATTTGAAATTTGACCAAGAAATCGAGAAGACAGCCAAGGAGAACAGAAAAAGAGCAAAAGAAAGGAAACGAAGATCTCAACAAGAAGGTGCAAGTTCACTTGATCAACAGTTTGAAAGAGTTTCAGAAGTTGATCCGAAAGAGATGGCAGAAGGAGAAAATCTGAATTGAAGAGGTCCTCCTCCTCCTCCTCCTCCTCCTCCTCTTCCTCCTCCTCCTCCGAGAAGAACCCTTGGTGATCATTATATGCATCAAGGGCAAGGACCTAAACACTTCTCAAGTATTCTCATTCCACAATCTCATAGGAGTGTTGAAATCAAAGGTCATTATCTCAATTTGGTCAGTTCAAGGCCATTTGCTGGTTTAGATTCTGAAGACCCTTACAAACATCTATCCACTTTCTATGAGTTGTGTGGAACAATGGGTTTTTCTGAAGAAGAAGAGGAAGTAGCTTTTCTGAAATTGTTTCCCTTTTCCTTAATTGGGGAAACAAAGGATTGGCTGAGTTCTCATCCACATCACAGCTTGACATCTTCGGATGATGTTGAGGAGAATTTCCTGATTCGGTTCTTTCCACCAACCAGATTTATCAGTGCCAAGTCAGACATTTCATCATTCAGGCAAGGACCAGATGAATCATTCTATTCAGCATGGGGGAGATACAAGTCTTTGCTTAGAAAGTGTCTGAACCATGGTTTCGAAGATGTTGACCAATTGAATATCTTTTGCAATGGTCTGAGGCCTGATACTAAGATGCTAGTGGATGTTGCAGCTGGAGGAACAATTATGTCGGCTGATGTTGAACGTGCCACTTTGATTATTAATTCACTAGCTATTACAAACCGACAGGCTCAACATAATAGGAGTTCATCAGTTCAAAAGAAAGGGGCATTGGAACTAACTGCGTCTAATGCACTCTTAGCACAGAATAAGATTCTTACTCAACAAATAAAGGCTCTTACAAAACAGATGTCAAAGCTCCCTGAGCAGATAAACGCAGTAAATTCTAATCAGGTAGCACCACAAGTGCCTAGTTGTAACTTCTGTGGAGGCGACCATCCATCTAGCAATTGTTCTCAACCAGGGACTACTCAACAGCAAGAGGTTTAATATGTCAACAACCAAGGTAGATAGGGGAATTTCTCTAACAATGCCCCTTCTGCTACTGCTCAACAAGGATGGAAGGCTAATCAGAATCAGAATAGACAACCTCCCTTCCAACAGCAATTTCCCTTTCCACCACAATTTCCTCAGCAGCAATTTCAACCACAACCACCTTACCAACAACAGTTTCAGCAGCAACAATCGTTTCTGCCAAATTATTGTCATGCTCTAGATAAAACATCAAAGCTAGAGGATACTTTGGAGAAGTTTATGCAAGGTTCCTTGGCAAACTAGAAGAACACTGATGCTTCAATCAGAAACTTGGAGACTCAAGTGGGGCAACTGGCAAAACAGTTGGCTGAGCAGAATCAGAATCAGAGCCACTTCTCAGCCAATAATAAAACCAACCCAAAGGAGCAGTGCAAGTCCATCACCACAAGAAGCAGTAAGGAGATTGGTAAGGGAATTGGGGATAATTTTTATGATGAGGGGGTGAGAAAGAAAAACAAAAAGAGAGTGAGAAAAGTGAGCCTGAAAAAGAAAAAGAAAAAGAGTGTAAAAAAGGTGAGCATGAGAGAAAAAAAAAGAGAGTGATAGTTTGCCCTAATTGAAGAATCTGCCTTACCCCAAGAATCCTTCAAGGAAAGACACAGAGAGGCAGTACACAAGATTCATGGATATCTTCAAGCGGCTGCAAATCAACATTCCTTTCATGGCAGCAATGGAGCAGATGCCAACTTATGCAAAATTTATGAAAGAACTCCTCACCAAGAAAAGAATATTCTCAGAGGAAACAGTGAAACTTGAAGTAGGATGCAGTGAAATTATTCAGAAGGTCATGCCTCAGAAATCTAAAGATCCTGGTAGTTTCACCATTTCGGTCACCATTGGTACCTTGCTAGTGGGAAAAGCACTACTTGATCTAGGCGCTAGTAACAATTTGATGCCCTTGTCCATGCTTAAAAGAATTGGTAATTTGGAGATTCGCCCAACCAAGATGACATTGCAGTTGGTGTAACAATCCGATTTTTATTAATCTAACAATTATAGTTATGTATGTTTTAATTATATGAAGGCGAAGTATGAAAAATGATTTACAACTATTTTCTTAGTAAATACATATATGTATATAGTTATGTTGAGCTAAAATATGTATATGTATAAGTGTTTGTAATCATCTTCCTACCGTAAGTGTGTATATATATATATGTATATACCTATGAATGCATTAGTACTTGTATGTGTGTGTATATATATGTTTAAGTTGGGTATATATATGTGTGTTTGTGTTCATAGGTATAAGTAGTATAATTGTTTTCTTGTGTTTATGTGTATGTTTATATATATATATATATGTGTGTGTGTGTGTGTGTGTGTGTTAGTAGTATTAGGTTTGAGGTGTATATGAGGTAGAAGTTGAGTGCTTTGAGGTTGTGCGGTTGCGAGTTTGCAAGTAGGAATTGGGTAGGTTCGAGTACCGAGGGTTTCCCAGAGTCCGGATAGGCGTTCTTAGTGCCTTAACCTTGAGGGAGTAATTGGGTAGAGAACCCTAAGTTTGAGCTTTGAGTGCTAGTGTGGGCCTTAGTGTTAGTGCTCGAAGGATTCTTTCGGAATCGTGTTTCGATTGAATTCCTGAAAGTAATAGGTTTTGTGAGGCAATTGGATTTTATCCGACCTTTTTTGGTTATGCCTCGAGGGTGATTAGTTTTAGATTTATGAGGTTAGAGAGTATCCTTAAGTCGGACGGGTTAGATCGAGTGTTAGACAAGAGCTAAGCCTAGAGTTTGGGTTTTTGTTTGTTTGATTTTCCGTGTTTGTAATTTATGTGTTTTATATTATGAATTTATGATTTTGATGTTCAGAATGTAAATTAATGTTGTTTGTGTGTGGTTTAGCGTTAGGTTGGGCTAGGAACCATAAAATCGGGTCAAAAAGGGCGAAATTTGGCTTTTCCCTCTGTTGCTCAAGCGAGAATGTGCTCGCTCACGTGAAACAGCTTAATTCAGACCCTAATTCCCTGAGTAGTTTTCGCTCAAGCGAGACCATGCTCGCTCCAGCGAAAACTCGGTTCGCTTAAGCGATAAGCTTTTCGCTCAAGCGAAAACGACTCGTGTCAACCCCAAAATATCTTATCAATTCTCGCTCAAGCGAAAGGTAGCTTCGAGCGAAAATGGTCTGAGCAGTCTATAGATAAACGCGTTTTGGACCACCAAATCGTGGCACCCCTTTCTTTTCTCCCATCTCCATATCTCTCTCACGCCCTTCTCCCTTTCCCTCTCCTCCACTCCTCTCCCCATGGATCCAAATCAATATTTTAGTCAAATCCCACACAAAACTATGTTCTTCTTCTTCTTCTCCTTTCTTTACCCACTTTTCCACTCTTCTCCATGGCTCTCTCTCTCTCTCTTCAAGCTTTCTCTCTCCTCAAACCCAAGGTCCAAGTGGAGATCTCTCAAAAGAGTTGGAATCCAAGTAGATCGGGGGTAGATTCAAGGTCCTTGGAGCTTCAATCAAGCTTCCTCTCTCTCCAAGGTAAGGGGAGACACTTTTCTACACTTTGAGTTAGGGATAGTTAGAGTTTATAATAGGATTTGGGTTTAATAGTTAAATTGGGTGGTGGGTAACAAATTAATACTTGTTTAGAGAAGGATTAGGGGTGTATAGTGTATTATCGGTAGATTTTTATATTAACTGAAATGTGTATAATAAATCCTCTGTTGTATATTATAATAGTAGGAAGTGAAGAACCCTAGGGAGCTGACTTATATTATGGCGCTCTGAGACATACCTGAGTATGTTGACTGATTTGGTACTGCGAGACATACCTGAGTATGTTGATTAACTTAATCGATGCTTGCGGAGAATTGAGAATGCAAACTGCATGCTAAATGTATACTTGTAACAAAGTGCTACATGTATAATTGCGAATTGGTGTGCTATAAATGTTTAATTATAAATGTGCACTTTTATATGAAAATATGTGATATTTATACTTGATGCTAGACTTCTGGTTGATGAAATGGCTATGTATGTTTGGAAAATGATAAATGTGACACTAATTAATAAATGGGACCTTCAGCAATGGAATTGATCTTTGGTTACACCGGCACACTAGGTGCCCTGCTAGGTGTTCCAAATGACCTGTTAGGGCTAAATGACCTGTAAGGCAAAATGACCCATTAGGTTCAAATGACCCGTTAGGCGTCGTTGTAACCAATGGATCAATTCACTGTTGAAATAAAATGAAATGATATGGAATTAAAGATGGAATTGGATAAATGGAAAAGCATAGTCCTAACGGGTGATGACTAACGGGTGTAAAGTCCTGATGGGTGAAAAGTCCCTAATGGGTGTGCCAAATGACCTAGCAGGTGCATACAAGTCCTAGTGGTGAAACCAAAAGGAAATGGAAATGGAATTGGAATTGGAAAAGGAAAAGGAAATGATAATGGAAATGAAAGATGGAAAAGAAAATGGGAAAAGATAAGTGATTGTAATCTGGAAATAATTGAATGTTGTTTGGTTAAATGAACGTGATGTATTTGTTAGTCCATTGCTTGATTTGATTATTATTCTTGAGTTTTTATTATGGATTGTTTACTATCTTGTAATTCACTGTGTTTTGAAAAGGTCTCACCCTTAAGGGTTAACATTTTAGGTGAATGCGAAGGAGCTTGAAGATCAGAGTGTCGCAGCGGAAGAGTGGAAAAAAGGAAACTTTAATTTATGCTACTTATATTGTGATTGGATGCCTTACACCATTTGTAAACTTGTTTTGTGAAAAGGAAATTTTTGAGTCCCTTATTTTAACTATAAACTTTTATTCGCTATTTTATAAATAAGAATCGGGGTATTACAGTTGGCGGACAGGTTATTGAAGTTTTCTTATGGTATTGCTGAAGATGTACTAGTGAAAGTTGATAAGTTCGTATTTTCTGTGGATTTTGTTGTAATGGACATAGAAGAAGATGCAGAAGTATCGCTTATCCTTGGGAGACCATTCATGAAGACTGCCAAAGTTATTATTGATGTTGATGATGGCAAATTGAAAATGAGGGTTCAAGATGATGAGATCAACTTTAATGTGTTTGAAGCAATCCAGCATCCAAAAGACAAGCAACAGTGCTACTGGATGGATATTATTGATGAGGTCTTTCTTTCAGCAAGGAAGCAACTATTTAAGGCAAAACTCTAGGTTGGGGGTAACAAATTGATTGGAAATTTTTTGAAATTAGAAAAATATTTTTTTTGTGAATATGTATATTCCCCTTGCTTGTGTTGAGTTTGTCCTAACAATGGTATGCAACTGAATTTAGGTTAGGAATTATCTTTTTGTTGATAGTGTAAATATCTAGTTAGGAAAGTTAATTAATTTTTGTGTTAATGACTGAATTTTAATGAGTAAAATACTTTGTAGAAGTTAATTAGTTTTGCAAATTTTGTTGGAATAATTGATCAGTGGATTGTCCTTACCTAGTGAGATTTGAGCCTTTGAAGGGGTATACACATTCAATATTTTTAAACCCCTATTTCTTTCATGAATTATGTTCACTTTGATTTTGTATTCTAGAACTTGACCTGTGACCATTTTGAGATTGATAATTGTTTGCATGCATTAATATGATAAAGGCACTTAGGAGCATTTTTTTCTAGCCTTCAACAATTTTGATGAACATTTTTCCCTTAGTTGCCCACTTTGAGCCTAATGAATATTATGATTTATTTGGTACCATTTTCATAATGATATATATTTTTGGAATCCTCTAAAATGTGAATGGTGCAATTAGAAAGGTGTTGATTAAAAATAAAGAAAAGATGAGAAAGTGTTGTTATTGAGCTTCAAAAGTGTTGTCTCTATTTCTCTTCCAAAAAAAAAGTGAAATAATGAATGAAAAAGAGAAGAGAATAGATAGAATAAAAAATAACAAAAAAAAAAGAAAGCAGGATAATTGAATTTTGGAGTTGATATTTGTTACAAAGAACCAGTGCTCCATTCATATGTTAAAGGGATGTTGATCGATTACATATTATTTAAGCCCTTTTTCATAATCCTTTGTTTCTTATACCCCACCAAACATCTTTAGCCATGGCCACGTTACAACCTTATGAAAGACTTTTTGATTTTTGCATGTATGCAATAATTTCAGTGGAGATTTTGGTCTATGGTCAAGCTTATGGTAATGCATTTTCATTGATGAACCTGAGTGAAATATTTTTAACCCATCATACATATGAGAGAGATGTGAGGCTATGTGTGACTATTGATCTTTTGGTTCCTCTTGAATTTGTTTCCCTAGTTAGGTTTTGTAAAGTAATCTGCTTGTTAAGTGAAAGTTGTTGCATAAAGTTAGTTAGTTTTTCTGGTTAGGTAGATGCATTTGAAAATATTAGGGTGGTTCTGAACCTTGTTTATTTGTTTACTTTTGCCTGGGACATGCAAAATGTTAAGTTTGGGGGTGTGATTGTAGTCTAGTATATGATATTTTTCAATGGATTTTATACCCTTTTAACTTAGTTTTTGTTTGATTTCCTTTGCAAATTAGTAAATTTTATGTTGTTTTTTAGGTTTAGTATCAATGTCATTACTCTGGGTATTTCTATGTGATTTCAGGTGAGTTTTGATGATTAAAGGAGGAAAGAAGAAAATAAAATAAAAAAGAATCAAGGAGATATAAGATTAGAGATAGAAGATAGAAGATTATAGAAAGAAGATAGAAGATTATAGATAGAAGATTAAATCTGAAGACTCCTTTCTAGTTTTGGATCTATCTTTATCTCAATTAGATATAATAGATATAATACTAATTTCCTGTTGGAGATAAGAAATTTAATCTTGTAATTTATTATTCATAGATCTTCAATCCTTGGGATTAGAAACATATAGAGAGCTAGAGATCATAGCACATCCTTCTTAGAGAGAGAACCATTACTCCTTCTTCTTATTCATCAATTCTCATGTATTCCTTTGGTATTATAGACTCTATGAGCAGCTAATTTTTCCATTGGGATTGAACACACCATCAAACTCATGTGTATTCGGTGATGTAATCGTACTTTTATTCATCTATTCAATTATTGGTATTTCTATTCTACTCTTAATGTCTGCAATTATTTGATCAATATTTGCTTAATCTAGGTTTTTAGCTTTGACTGGAAAGTAGAGTTTTAAACTTGATTTGAATAGAAATACTTGATTTATTGTTATGCTAGGAATAGATAATAATAGATCAATTGTTTTTAATGTTTGGTTTTAATGTTGGGCATTCTCTTGAATGTGCAAGGAATTGACATTCAAGGGAATTATCTTAGAATTTTATATGAATGGAATTGATATAATTGAATTTAGTGCATTGCATCAATAGTTGTTTAGTGAATAAAAGTACTTATCACTGAATTACCAACGAGTGCGATCGGTACGGTTTAATCCCCGTTTTTCCCATTAATTCAATCACTGTTTTATTGTTTTTATTTAATTCAAGTTATTTCCATTGTTTTTATTTAATTCAAGTTATGTCCATTAGTTGCATAATTATTTTAATTCACAAATTAGTTTAGAATTACTTACTTTTTACTCACGCTTAATTAAATTGATTATTAGAGAATTAATAGAACCACCAATTCCCTGTGGATCGATACTCACTTTAACTATATACAAGTTGTGTTCTAGTGTTTAATCGGAATATACAAAAATGCGTTTGATGCCTAATGATACTTTTAGCCTTGTTGGCTTCTGTACGAAAAGATTATTTTGTTTATCGCAGATTACAAGAAGAATTAATGTTTTGGAAAATTATAAAAACAAAGGAAACTCTGTCCGATTTGAAAGAGATTTTTATAAGCTAATGATTTTCTAAAACGAAGTTTTTAGGTCACTATTTCCTTACGGGGTAATTAAGGGTAAATAGAAATAGGGTGTTACACAATTTAAACAAGGTAGTTAGCTGCTGGTCCGCCTTGGATAACAGCTCGTTCGGACCTGAAAACATCGAAAAACTCAAATCTCTCGATCTAGCTTTTACTATAATTTAAAATACTTAAAATCGATGCTCTAAAACACTTGAAAACATTTTTGCAACTTGAAAACACAAGGATTAAAATTCTGGACAGCGAAGGAACAATTCCATAAATCACTTTTAGTGAATCTGAAAGCACCATAAAAGTACGTTTTACTCCACATGGCTTTTGAACACAAGACAAACACTTTATCATCCTATAATTCAAACTCTAACACCAAAGATAAAGCTTGGTCAGCCACTAAACATAACCAATATTTCCAATTAAATCAAATCAACCAACTCAAAATCAATCAATTTTCAAGAACTAGTTACGTAATAGAAACGTTTCTCAATTATCATTTAAAACATATAAACGACAAACAATACTTTAACTAATCAAATCACACAGTCAAGTTAGGCAAGTAATCATGCCACCAACTAATTAGCTAGTAGCACTTAGGGCAATTCATTTTAATCCTAAAATTAAACGCTTGGATCAAAACATAAACAACACACAATTAACTCTTTCAATTTCATTTTCACATACATTAAACACACTTCAAACAACACTTATCATTTAACAAAATAAATTCTTCCCTTCATGAATATGAACTAGGCCGAATCATGCATCAAAAGAGCCAAGATCAATTTATTTCCTAACACTTCCTAAAAGCACTTAATCACACCTTTAGTCTAACCAATTCAATTATCAGCATCACATGAAGCAAAATCAAATCCAAGTTCACATTTAGTAATAACCGACCCCTGCAGACAAATGAAATCAAGACAAAGATTAACTTCCTTTTTCTTTCATCATGAAACCGAAACAAATCAAAATTAACGCTTAAGCCAAACTCTATTTTCATGCCTTTAAGAACTCATGTTAATAAGTACACAGCTTAGAATAAACATATTTTCATAACTACATGCTCTTATAAGTAAAAAACAAAACCAAGCAATAAATCAATTAGGGCACACAATTTCCTAACCCTTAAATCATTTAAATCATATTCCTGTCCATTCATATAAGTTAACTTCATAAAAATAAAAATCAATGCCCTACACTCTTTTGGTCATGTCCAAAAATTACAAATAACATGTCAATTCCAGCCAAGTCTTAGAAAGATGCACCAAGTGCCAAACACATCCAAAAAGTGTCAAAGAAAGTACTAGCTCACATAAGGGGAAATCGATAAAAGAAAATTCCAAATCCATATCAAATCAATGAGTTTCGGAGTCAAATTTTGCAATACACTTAAACATATATTAAAGTCCATCTCATAAAATTTTCAAGACATTCCAACACTTAGAACATGAATTTTCACTTAGTTTCGCCATAAAAACCAAATCCGGACTATTGTAAATCTGAGGCAAAAATGCAATTATTAAAATAGCAAACTAACTCCAATTCACACGAAATTTGGTACAGGACATCTCCACACATTCAAGACCAACTCATAAAAATTTTAGATTATTTGGAGTTGTCTAAGTTAAATTTTTCCATTTAAATCTCTCTCTAGTTCTGAAAATCCTGAACTGAATTGCTCACTGTTTTGCAGCTAGTAAAAATACCAAACCAACTTCAAATCATCTCAAATGTTACAGATAGTCTCCTAATACGTTCAAGATATTACCATAAAAATTTCAAGTTTATTGGAGCAGTTCAGGTTTGAAATTTTAGTGCATATTCAATTCGGAAACCCGCTTTTCCCGAAATCGTTTTCTCAAAAACAATTCTTATAAAAATAGTAAACCAATCCCAAAAATTATACAAAATTCAGAGGCACTTAAACTAATCTTAGGAAATAGTGGCAAAATTTTAAGACCATCAAACATGTGCAGGTATTATTCATTCAAATCCTTTGCAACTAGAACCTTAGTTTTCCATCATCTGCATCATGCAAACTAGAATTCACTAAACATACCAAAACAAGTCCAAATTAAACCAAAATTTCTAGAATGCCTTTAAATGACACAAAGAGCATCATACTAAATTTTCAAAGCAATCCAATTTGTGTAAACACTTTTTATCTAAAACTCCTGCAAGCTAAAAAGACTTAATTCTAAAAATTCAGCATATAACCAATTTGTTCTTTCCTACACTACTAATCAAACTCCACCTCTATCAAGCATCAAAATCATTTCCTTACTCACTTATACTATAAACCGAAACATTCATAGAGCATCTAGTGGATTTTTGCCAAATAAATCAACAAAACCTACATGGACAAAGAAATAACTATCAAATCAAGTTTCATTTCTTCTAGGTCACATGTCGTGGCCGATTTGTAACACCCTCACAAATATTTAGTTTTGTTAAGTTTTATTAAAAAGTGGACTTGAAAATTTCGACGAAAATCCGGCAGAGTTTCCTCCGTTTATCGGACTTTCCCCCAAAATTTCCTTTTGTACCTGTCCAGACCAGAATAGTTCAAAAGCTTAAATCATAAATATTACAATAAATGAAAACCTAAAGCCCACAAATACCCAACTCTAGGCATACACTAATACACACATTTAATTATAAAAATTACATCCTTAAACTTAATTAAAATTCACTCTTGATATCATGAAAGACACCCCTCATGGTGAGGGTTTCCTGCTCGGCCAACACTGGTGTATGCTCCACTTGTGTACCTGAAAAATATTAACCACACAGGGGAAGCATCACACAGAACTTAAAGAGAGATTTCTAAGCAGCTATATACGACACACCAAGACAATTCAAGCCTATGTTATACTACTTAATTCATGTTCTTTTTTTTTCGATTTCATTTCCATCTTCCCTTAACCTTTTCACTAATCCCATTTCCTTCTCATTTTTAATTCCGTTACCGTTATCCACTACCCTTTATCTTTTCCATATTCCTTTATTCCTTTCTCCATTATGCGTAACCTCAAATCAGAGATCTACGCACTGTGTATGCAACCACAAAAACTGTGTATGCAACCACAAATCAGTGATCTGCATACACTCCATATCCTATTATCCATTTTCCATTCTTATTCTTTCTAATCGACACGCCTTCACAGGCTCGCATCGATGCCGATACGCCTTCTCAGGCCCGCATCGGACTTCCATTTTCCCTTTCTAATCGACACGCCTTCACAAGCTCGCATCGATGCCGATACGCCTTCTCAGGCCCGCATCGGACTTCCCTATTTCCTTTTTAATCGACACGCCTTCACAGGCTCGCATCGATGCCGATACGCCTTCTCAGGCCCGCATCGGATTTTCCTTTTTCCTTTTTAATCGACATGCCCTCACAGGCTCGCATCGATGCCGATACGCCTTCTCAGGCCCGCATCGGACTTTTATCTTTTACCTTTCTTTCTTTTTCTTTTTCTTTCTCTTTCTCTTTTTCTTAGCCTCTTTTTCTGGTTTACTGTATTATTCTCTTTTCTCTCATTCCTTTACTTGGGGACTTAACATCACATTGTTTACTTTTCACTGTTTCAATATCCTTCTTTCTTTTCCTTTTTCTTCTTCTCTTCCTTTCCTTCTTCTTATAATTTAAGTAATTCTTTTATGCTCGTCAAAATCTTTTAATCTTTATTTTCGTTTATGACTTAGCACATTTTCCTACGTTTTCTAATTTATTCTCTTCCGTGATACTAATTATCCTTACTTTTAATTAACTCTACCTGACTTGGTCATATACTTTATATTGTAACTCTTGTTACTAATTCTTAGTTATTTCCCTGTTCTCTTTCTTTTCTTTTTCTTCTTCTCTTTTCCCTCATTCTCTTTCCTTTATTTCTTTTTCCTACATCACTCATATTTAATAATACCTAGCTCATGCATTTAGAAACAATTATATTATTTCTTTTTCCGTTAACTCTCTCTTTCTTATTTTCCGTTTATTTCCTTCCTCTAATGGCTAAATATTCATTCACTCCATTTATTTCTATTAACCTTATTTTATCCTAATTTAGTTCTCAACTCATTCCTACACATTCTTTATTTAATTCCGGCTCTCCCTAATAAATCTCTAATTTCTCCCTTTTCTCACTTACGCTACTCACTCGTTCTTATAATTCCGTTTATTTATTTCTCTTTTTTTTTTTTGCTAATTGCTTTAACTCTTCTTTAACTAAATTTTCTTTCCTAATTATCTTCCTTATTACATATCCTATTATTATATTATTGGTTCTATTCTACTCGGTGGTCTCACTAAATTCTCTTTACTCTCATTTGTTCATTTCTAAATTTATTTCCCTATTCACCATTTCTATTCTTTTGCCACACCCTACCGATCTAATTGATTAGTTATTCTGTTACCTATCTTTTTATTCGTCACTATTTGGTTCCCCTATTTACTCCATCTATCTTTCTTCATTATTAGCGGGCTACTCTAAGGTTCATTAGCAATTAACATTTCCCCAGGTCCTAGCGATAGATATAACTACTCAGAAATACACCCCTTAAGGACTGGTAATGAAATCCCTTACCTCAATCGATGACAGTGAGAGGGGTAACCTTAATCTGACGCTTTACTCCCCGACTCACGCTTTAGCTCGGCTCCAACTTGATCCTAAGCTTCCCCAATCTTCGATTCCAAGCACGGTGGGGACAATCGATCTCGATCACGGTGACGGTGTTGCTCTTCGACACCGGGAGGAGAGAGAGGGAGCACGGTAGAGAGGGGATATGGGGATGAAAGGTGGCTATGGTGATTTGGTGATGGTGGCGGTCACCACCGCGAGTGGCGGCGATGGCGGCTGTGGTGGTGAGGGGCGGCGGTGTGTGTGGGTGGAGAGGGAGAGAGAGAAAGTGAGGCAATGGAGAGAGAGCTTGAGGGAAAGATCCATGGGGAGGGAGGAGTTGGTGATGATGTTGATGATGATGGTGGTTGTGGGTGGCGGCCGCAGGCGGCGGTGGTGATGGCGGTTCGGAGGGAAGTGGTGGTGGTGGTGATTTTGTGTGGAGGAGGGGGAACAAGAGAGAGAGCTTAATAGGGAGAGAGAGAGAGAGAGAGAGAGATGGAGGAGGAAGAAGGTGATGATGGGTGGTGGTTGGGAGGCGGTTTTGGGTGGTTGAGGGGTGGAGGAGGTCTGGTGGAAGGTGGAGGAGGAAGGGGGGTTCGAAGTTGGGGGTAGGGGAAGGGTTTTGGGGAGGAAATGGGGCTGCTGGTGCCCTAAATGGAGCGGGGCGCGCCTGGGCGCGGTCCCCGTGCGCCTGGGCGCACATCGTCTTGGCTAGAGCAGTTTTTGGCCCGTGCGCCTGGGCGTGGGTGGTGTGCGCCTGGGCGCACAACCTTTGACCTCGGGTTGACTTTGCCATAACTCCTTCGTTAACCGTCGGATCTTGCTCAAATTTGGAGGAGAGCTTTCTGAGACTCATGTCTTCATATCCAACGGTGGAATTTGGGTTTAGAGTTGTAGTTATTTTATTCTCAATTTTCTCTTATTGAGCATTTTCTAACACTAAACGCTCTCCTTTAGCACC
This sequence comes from Crotalaria pallida, assembly GCA_037953625.1. NCBI lineage: Eukaryota > Viridiplantae > Streptophyta > Magnoliopsida > Fabales > Fabaceae > Crotalaria > Crotalaria pallida. Next base: position 37,522,807 of record CM075653.1, read on the forward strand.
TAACTAAGGCTTGAAATTATCGTTCCAATTGCCCCAAATTCTAATTAATTTAATTTCAATTGGAATTAAAATTCGGGATGTTACACAATTCATAAGCTAGCAATGATCACAAAACCTTAAATCTAACCAACAAATGCATACATCCTAGATCAAACCGAATAGTACCAAAAATAAACTAAATAAGACAAAATCTATCCAACAATTTATTTTCATATGGGGACCGAAAAATACACCAAGAAAATAACAAAGGCTTACAAATCAGTTACATGCATCATAGACAAAAATCTGTTTCCCTTTTTCAAGCCCTAGGTCGTGACATGCATGAAGGAAATCAGAGAAATTTTTGCAAATCAAACTCAATACACTTCATATTCAAGCATTTCCATCACAAATCAAAGATAAAAAATTATTTGAATAAAAAGGGGCCAAAACCGTGAGCTCCCTTAAGTGGATGCATGTCCACTTTTTTGTTTTTAAACATCAATCCATGCATAAACAAGTATAGAAAATCAAGAGAAATCTTAAAAATATACATGCAAGAGCTTATGGCCATTGAACAACAAAAATCCTCTTTGAAAGCTCATGAAAACCGAAAATAAAAATGAAAGAAGAAGAAAAGAAATGAGTTTCATGATCAATACCTAATAGGAGAACGAAAATGGACAAGAAAATTGAAGCTTTCTCCTTTCTCTCCTTCTTTCTCCATCTCGGCCTCTCCCTCTCTCTCTAGTTTCTCTCTATTTTTTTTGTCTTCACATATGAAGGTGTAAGAGGGTTAGGGTATGGGCATGAGGGGTATTTATATTAGTTGGTTGCGGTTGGGGGTTCATTTAATTAAAAATGGGGTCCAAAAGTAACTTAGAGTGGAGGAGTGTGTAGAGATAAAAAGATAAGGTCACCCCTTGGTTGAAAATCTATTCTAGGATAGGGTCATTAAATGTGTGTCTTAAATAATGTGCTTTAGAGATAAGGTGCATTTAATTGGGTTACTCTAGGGTCTGGTGCACTAATAAATGGATGTCTAATAATTCAAAATTCAAAATGCATAAAATAAATATTCAAACCGTGTAACACTAACACAGTTGAAAATAATATTTTTCCAATATAGTACACAACATTTAAAATTATATTTCCAATTTTTTTAAATAATTAAAACACGATAATCTCCCCAAAACAATAAAAATTTCGTGGACTGCAAAATGATTTCCAAATTGTACATAAATAAATCTTACATTTTAATATGATCGTTTTGACTGTAAATTCGTCTGATTCCGATTTACCAGTCGAAATTATGAATTTTCAAAGTTAAATAAACCTTTTAAATTGATAATTCACAAAATAATAACTCATCGAAATAAATTATAAATGCACCACATTTATTTTCATAGGAAAGCCAAAAACATTAAATCACCAACAAGGAATAAATTCAACATTAAATAAGTTGGTTAGAGCGCCCTACATGCATTGGTCACCCTTCTTAGAAAATTAAATCACTTTAATTACAATCCTTCCAACACAAAATGAATATTTTATCATTACTAAATAAATTCTACATTTTCAAATAATTATTTTCCCTCAAATAATATATTTATATAATTTCGAAAAGAATTGCCCAATCACAATTTTCCAAAAATCAATTTATAAAAGTCGGAAAAATTGCGGATATTACAACTTACATGTAGTTGCATAATAAGATAATAATGCTTGAATAGGACTATGTATCATCATTCATCATATGCATAATTATATGTTGGATGTGTTTCTTTACTTTGCGCTTTATCCTTCACTATATGTTGCTCCCTCCGTTTCATATGTAGTGTGTTTTAATATTATGCACGGGTTTTAAGGAGTGATTAAATTATGTAAGAATTTGTGGTATTTTCTTTATAATACCCTTATGTAATCACTATTGAAGAGAGGGAGAGAGAAAGATATTGGAGGTGAAAAAAGATTGTGATAAACAAGGGTATAATTGGGAAAAACAAAATTAATTATGCACTGGAATTATAAAAGAACAATATATATATGAAACATGAGACAAAAACTCTATCAACACTACATATGAAATGGAGGGAGTAATAGTCATAAAACAATGACGTACTCCTAGTTTTCCTTAATGTATGTTAGGTCTCAAGAGGTCCATCTCAGGGTAAGTTTCTTATTGGATCAACCATTCATTCCAGTTGAGAAAGGAAAGAAAGAAATATATTGATTATGTTGTACTTCATCAAGATATAACCCCAATATTCAAATAATTTTTTTAAAACTTTATTTCAAGAAATATATAAAAAGCCAAGATTTTTATCCGTTTTCATATTTTATATTAATTTATTTTAAACTACACTATATAAATTGGGGTGTTACAAAGTTCATAATTTTTACTCTACATGCGTGGCATATGTTGGAGCGGCTATTGGGTCATGAACTTATCTCACGACATCAAGGTTCATTAAAACACATTAAGTATGATTCATGAGCACCTCCTATGACCTTGAGGTCGTGAGCACCACTCACGAGCCAACCTTTAAAGTTTTTTTTCTTTTCTTAAAAAAATGCATTAAGCACGAGTTGTGAACTGGTCTTACGACCTCGAAGCCATGAACACTCCCCTCACGGCCTCAAGGTCATGAACACCCTTCACGATCCAACCTTTAAGTTAAAAATAATCTATACATGTATATATGTTTGTATATGAAATGAAGGTGAAACAAACACTCATAATCCCTTTGGTGTAGCAGTTTGTTGTTGTTCATTTCATCACTATGATAGCGAGTTCGACCCTTAATGATTACATTTTGATTGGTAGATGAAATTGATAGCTCTTCATAGTAGTTTATATCAACGAAAAAGAAGAAAATTTCGTAAGAAATGACAAGTCCAAGATTTGAAGTTGAACTCAAGGAGACACAGATCAAATACTTTGCCACCAAGGCATGATTGCTTTTAAGTTAGGAAGCTTAAATATATATTATTAGAATTAAGTAAATTATGTTAGAATTATGTTCAAGCTTCACCACTATTAAGCACGGTCGTAAAATTTTCTCATAATCTCAAGGTCATGAGCACTTCTCAAGACTTAAACTTTAAGTAAAAAATAAACACATTAAACACGGGTCGGTGAACTGGTCTCACGACCTCAAGATCAGAGCACCCTTTCGCGATCCAACCTTAATGTGTTCCTCAATTTTAATAGAACTTAAAGCATGAGATGAAGAAGTTACCTTGTGGATGAGGGAGAGGAAGATAATTAGGTTGTTCATGGGTAATGGATAATGATTTTTGTGGATGAGGAAGGGTTTTCGTGGTTGAGGAAGAAAAATATGATAGACGAAGATGAATGTGGAGGAGATATGTAAAAGAGGAAAAGAAGAAAAGGATTTTGATGACAAATAGGGGTGGGAATGAGATACGCCGGCTCATGGGGGCCTATGGTTCGACTCACTTAAGGCCTGACTTGGTTTGACTCATTTAATTGATAAAAAGGTCAAACTTGAGCTTTTTATAAAACCTATATATTTAAATAAGTCGGGTCCAAGCTTTATAAAAAGCTTATTAGGCTCATTGGGTCGGCCTGGCTTAAAATTTAGCCTATAATGTGCTAATAAATAGGCATGAGTCTTGAGTTTGAACATAGATTAGACTTATTTTTCTTAAGGCCTTACTCGGCTTTACTTATTCACACCCTTAATGAGAGGGGATGAAAAATAAAGTGAGGAGAAAAGAAATCGAAAGAAAATGATTTTTTTTTTAAATTTAAAATATTTAAGACAATTTATCATTTTATTTTGGGATGATATTATATATGATTGGAGTGACATAATATTTTTTTGGAATGAAATCCATACTCTACCCGTAAATTGTGAGCAGGTTGACGGGGCCTGCGGGGCCAAAGTCCGAATTGCCGATATTTACACTTTGTTTGGTATAGGAAATAATGAGTGGAAGGAGAGATTTTAGAAAGAAAACTTCATTTTCTCTTATTTGGTTCAAGAGAGAAAATAGAGAAAACAGAAAAATAAGCTTGGAACCCACAAAAAAAGTTTTTTCTCCAAAAGTGAGTAAAGAATAGAGAGAAAAGAATGACTTTTATGCTCTTTATTAAAATACCCCTTTCTTATTCGTCTCATAACATATTTGCTACGTATTTTTTCACTCATAGTCATTAACTATTTTTTCTAGCGTCTTTAGTATTTTTAATTTTTTAAAAAAATTTGTTAGCTAAAGTTTTAATCAGTTGAAAAAAAAACGAAATATTCTAATAGTATACATTGTCTTTTATAATATAAATTATATAAAAAAAATTATACGAAACAGAAATATTAATTTGATTATGTTCAAAGCTAATAAGTTTTGTCGAATAATGAATTTATTAATTTAATATGTTTAATGATAGAAAATTTCAATACTTTTTTATTATATAGAGAGGTATAGTTGTAACACCCGATTTAGTAACTTGGATTTCTTTTTATTTAGTGAAAATCTTAGGAATTTTTTTTACATCGGTGACGTGAGCATGAAGTCATCTTGTAAAAGATTTCTTATTCAAAAACATTTCCATTATCAAATAAATCATTCATGTCCCACATCACACGTCAAGTTCCAAATCGAGATGTCACCAACACCGCGCTTTGAAACTCAACTTATCATAATCATAAATCATTGAAATACTATTTCAAATATCAAGTTTGAAAACGTTATTGTCACTACGAGATTACATGATATCCGAGTAAAGTTATCATAATCTACCTGAATCAAATTACAGCACCACAGCAAACCATGATGGACACTGAAGAGAACGAATGACCCTTATCCTTCTAAGTTGCAGTTGACGCCTCCTCTGAAGACGATCCTTCCCCGTTCATAGGTCCACCATCTAATTGGTCAACAAAAGGCCGTTGAAACAGACATCAGAGAAATAGAGAGAGTCAGCTCTTCCGAGCGGAAAGTCGACGATGTGAAATTACAGCAGACAAACATATGAAGATAAACAAATACATCAAATATGCAATCACATCTTATGATTTTAAATTATCTTTTCCAATATCTCCAATTTCATTATCATCTCTTTATCGTACTTGGCAATCCAAGTCTTAACCTCGGATCCTTCCTTCACCAATATTTCCTTTCATCTTCACGCCCAAAAGCTCTCTTATTGCCATAACTCTTTCACCACTCTTTTCTCTTTATTAGGCATTTTAACTCAAATGTATTCATAAACTTTTCTTATTAAGTCTTATTGAAGCGCATCCATTGATGACAAGGAATAAGATGATGTCATCGTGGAATTGGGTTAGCACTCATACATCTCCTCCAATCTTCCCCAAACCTAATCGAAAGCAAACGGGACGTACAAGAACCTTAACTCACGCATGTCAAACAACCGAGAAAACCAATCAACAATATACATATATGTCAAGGCCACAACCGTACGGGCCGACCATTATGACAATTAACCTTTTACGCGATACCGTAAGGGCCCAACAACCAATCGACTGTCCCCCTCGTTCAGGTTCCCTCTCATCGTTTCGAAATTGATCAAGAGGGCGACAATATTTTTCTAGTTAGCTGTGCAGAACACGCTACGATCCCCTGGGTCTTAAGTCCCGACCACATATAGTCTAATTCTGCCTAGAAAAGCACTCTAGGTTACTTGACGTTTCACCGTCATCACCCTCTCCTATCACAATCACTCACCCAAGTATCCGCAGATAAACAGGGTATCTTCCTCTCCACTACTTCACACTCAACTTGCCGTATTATAGTATGTCTTTTAGTATTTTATCTGTGTTTTATTAATATTTGATTAACCCTAAAGTTCGGACGAGTCACCCTTGTACATCCATTCGGTGATCCTCGACCTCTAATTATTCATCTTTCGCATTAATCTTTTCCTACAATTCTTTACTTAACACATCAGGGCTCGAACACACGGGCATACTGCATACATGGCCAGCACAAGCTCAACCTGAAAGTTCAAAATCCATCTTGGTGCACATCAGGGAGATTCATTATCACCTTTCCATAATATTATCAACCATTCATCACGTATATTTTCACTTTCTTCAATTAAAAACCATAAATCAATTTCATCACGATTATGTTTCGCCATAAATAAAATCTTTTATCTTTCATTAGCATCATTATTTCATAACACAAAGCAATATCTTACATAGCATGATTACTTTTGATTTTCAAATAAAAGTTCAGCAGACATATAATCATCATATCATACCATTTCATCATTACCATATTGACAACATCAAGTATTCATCATGTAATAATAAAAAGGGAAGTCTTAGTCCTGCGTATGAGTGGCCACACACACACACATCCAACTGCCACCATATGACTGACTCATAGACCCAACGTTCCGGCTTTTGAGATGGCCAGGAACATCTTAACACATTACCTATAAACCACGATGTCTTAGGAAAGCTGCTCTCTCACCTCGAATGCCGACAGAAATCCAGAGAGCCTTTACAGGTGCGGTCCTCCGACATGCGTTCACAACTGGCACCTTTTACAACCTCAAGATAAACATTATATACATATATATATATATATATATATATATATATATATATATATCAATATCATAATTCAAATTAAGCACCAAGTCCATAATTAGAATCATCCGTTGAAAACTTAGAGTAAGATCCTTTGGTTAAAATAAAAACACAAATCCTTTTTTCAAACTCATTTCAAAAACTCTTTAGCACTTTTAATTCCTCAAAACCATTTTAAAATAATCAACAAAACAATATTGAACAATATTGAACCTATGCGCACCCGAAAACACCGAAAAACTTAACTTTTTCAATCCAATTCTTTCTCAAATCAAATACCACTTAAACTTAAACTTTAAATCAATCAAATACATTTTTAGAATTGAAAAACAAGTCAAACGAATTCTGGACAGCAACGGATTAAGTCCTTAAATCGCTTCTTAACAAATCTGAAAACACCGTAAAGTCGCATTTTTATTCATATAGCATTTCGGCATAAAACCGACACTTAAACACTTCATTTTTTTTCCAAACTTTAGCATCAAAATAAAGCTTGGGCAGCCACTATACATACCCAAGAATTTCAAATAACTTAAACTAAATCAATCTTAAAATAATCAATTAATTTCTTAAAAGCTAGTTACGTAACCAAACACTTCTCAATCATCAGTTAAAAGGCAAACGACATACCACACTTTAGCAAATAAAATCATACAATCAACTACTCATATTTATTCATGTATTCAATTAAATTAAGCAAGTGAACAGAGAACTAATTAAGTATTCAAGTAGTACTTAAAATAAATCAATTAAGTTCTACACTAAACATTTAACCAAAATTAAACAACACACTAACTATTCCATTCTATTTTCAGATACACTAAACAAACTCTATATAACACTTAGAAGTTAGAACTTAACAAAATAAATTTCTCCCCTCATAAATATGCTAGGGCCGAATCATACACCCAATGAATCAAGATCAATTTATTTCTTAACACTTCCTAAAAGTACTTAATCACCCACTTACAATCATGAAATCAATTATCTAATTCGAAATCAAAAGTATAACACATAGTTAATTCAAAAACAATTTAGTTTTCATGTCCCTATACATAAACAATTAACACATAGTCAAATAAACAAATCATTTCCAATCCCTAAACTTATCCTAACCAAGTCATGCACTAATTTAGTTCAAACAATTCAATTAGCATGCAACATTTAGAACAAACTAAATCCAAATTCTCATTTAGTTAAAACCGAACCATGTAGATAAATGGAATCAAGACAAAGATTAATTTCCTTAACTCTTTCTTCATGGAACCGAAACAAATATCATAAGTAGCAAACAACCAGACTTTATCCTATATGCCTTGACCAACTCAAAAGAATGCATGTTATCAAATATGCCACTTAAAACAAAAATATTCCCATGACTACATGTTCATATAATGAGAATCAAAGCAAGAAGATAAATCAATTACGGCACATCAAATTTAACTCTCAACCATTTAAATCACATCCTTTCACAATCATGCAAGCTCACTTTAGCAAAACTACAAATCAATTTCCTACACTCATCTAATCACATCTAAACATCACAAACAACAGGTAGGGTCCAGTCAAGCCCTAGAAGAACGCACAACGTATCAAAGAAAGTACTCGATCGAATGCGGGGGAAACAAGAAAGATAAATCCTAAAACCATGTCAAATCAAAGAGTTTTAGTCTCAAACTTTGAAAGACACTAAAACATGTACCAAAGTTCAACACATAACATTTTCAAGCCATTCAGACACTCAAAGCATAAGCTTTTATTCAGATTTGCCATAAAAATCAAAACAGAACTGTGGTGACCTGAGACATGGTGACCTGAGACAAAAATACAATTATCAAAAATAGTAAACTAACTTCAATTGGCACAAAATTTGGTACAGGACATATCCACACATCCAAGATTATCTCATGAAATTTTCAGGTTATTTGGAGTTGTCTAAATCACATTTTTCCAATTAAAATGCTCTCTAATTCTGGAAAATCTGAACTAAGTTGCTTACTAATTTGCAATTAGTAAAAATACCAAACCAACTCCAAGTCATCTCAAATTTTACAGAGAATCACAAGACATGTTCAGGATTCTATCATAAAAGTTTCAAGCTATTTAGAGTAGTTTAAGTTCAAAAACTCTGTTCATCTTTTATCCAAAAAGTCAGTTTTCCCGAAATCGTTTTCACAAAGATAACTCTCGTAAAATCAGCAAAACAATTCAAAAAATCATAAAAAAATTCAGAGAGATTTATATTACCATAATTAAAACAGTGATTAAGTCTTAAGACCATCAATCATGTCCAAGTATTACTCATTCAAATCTCTTGCAACAAAACTCACTAATACTCCATAATCATATAGAACAACCTAAATTCATTTAAAAATACTTAAACAAGTCCAAACCTATTCATAATTTCCAAAACACAATAAAATAACATTAAGAACAACAAACTAAATTTTCAAAGTAGTCCAATTTGTAGAAGTATTTTTTATTAAGACCTCCTGCAAGTGAAAATGACTTATTTCAAAAATTTCAGCATATGACCACTTCATCATTTTCTATATCATTCTTTTATAAACAGCCCCTATAGGACTCTAATCACACTCCAAACATACAATAACACATAACAAAATACTACATGCATCAAAGAACAATAAATCAACATACACCATTCGTTCGGTCTTATTTTTAAAACACCTCCTCAACTTAAAACACAACTTTTATCATCTTTTCATAAAATTCAAGACCTAACATGCAAGCTCCAATAAGTAGAAGATCAACAATAAAAGCATATTTTTAACATGCATCCGGCCAGCACATCATTCAACTAATTCATTTTATTTACTTTCATATAAACCGAAGTACATGCATGGAGTTTTAAGTTGGATTTTTTTGGCAAAATAGCCAACAAATCAACATACATAAGAAATAACCACAAAATCAATTTTGTTTCTTCAAGTACATACACCAACAGAAACATATCAAAGAGAATAAAATGGTTTGTGCAAAATACTCATGAAAACCGAAACTTGCACAAAGAAATAAGCTTGATTTTTGCAAAACATACTAACAAAACAACATGCATCAAAGATCAAAACCATTTTCCTCATCTCTTTACTTAGGCCGAAACCTACATAAAAGAAGAATAGAATCTTTGCAAAATAAACTAACATAATGACATACATCTCAAAATCAACCTTCATTTATTCATTTCAAACATGGTTCAAATTACTAAAATAGAACAAAATTATTTGGGTAAAAATCTCCCCAAAACCGTATGAACTCCAAGACCTCTTGCATGTTTATTTTTCTTATTTCGAACTCAAATTTAAGCATAAAAACAACTAAATATCCAAAAGCAACCTTAAAATCAACATGCATCAACATATCTTAAAAAACCAAATCTCAAAGAAAAGTATATGAAAACCGAAAATACTTGAAGGAAAGAGATTAAGAACAATAGATATTACCTAAATCAAGATTGAAAATGCAAAAAGGAAAATTAAAGTCTTTCCCCTTCCTCCTTGATGCTCACGGGTTTTTCTCCCAAATGGGGCTAGGGCTTTGTTTCATGATTTCAAATAGGTAAAAGCATATTAGTATAGGTATGGGAGGGGATTAAAGCAAGAAAAAGGGGTTGAAGACTTACTTTGAAGTAAAGAGCATTTCCCCTCCACTCTATACACTCCCCACGGTCTTCCCTTCTTTCTCCCTTCCTTCTTCTTCTTCTTTTTTTTTTGTTGTCTTAAGTTTGTGAGGACAAGAGTGTAAGAGAGTGGGTTTGGGTGGGTATTTATTGAGTTTAGGTGGGGTGGGGTGTGTTTCATTAAAATGAGGGTTTAAAAATTAATTAGGATGAGAAAGTGTGTAGGGATAAAAGATAAGGTCACCCATTGGTTGAAAATCTACTCTAGAATAGGGTAATTAAATGTGGTCTTAAATAATGTACTTTAGAGATAAGGTGCATTTAATTGAGCCCAGGGTCTTGTGCACTAATAAATGGATGTCTAACAATTCAAATTCCAAAATGCACAAAATAAATATCAAAACTGTGTGACACTAACACAGATAAAAATAATATTTTTCCAATACAGTAAATAACATTAAAAATCATACTTCCAATTTTCTTAAATAATTAAACATTATAACTTCTCAAAATTTCAAGAATTTCGTGAGAGATGATGTAAAGTCCCAACTTTATAAAAATATATTCTACGTTTCAATACGATCATTGTGACTATAAATTCGTCTAATTCCGATTTATGAGTCAAAAGTTATGAATTTTTAAAGTTAAATAAATCAAAGAAATCCATGAATAACAATTTCTCCAAAACACAATATAAAATGATTTATCGCTACAAATAAATCCTTTAAATCAATAAATCACAAGAATCAAGTATTTAATCAATTTAAAATAATTTTATAATTTTCACGTATAATTATAAATCAAATAATATTTTTATCTAAATTAAAAAAGAATCGATCAATCAGAAATCCCCAAAAACCAATTTATTAAAATGGGGAAAATGCGGGTATTACAATAGTTGTCTTTGAATAACTTTATCAATTTCCTTCTTCTCACTTTTCTATTCAAACGAGGGGTGAGCATGAGACTGGTTAAGCTTGCCCCATATCCATCCCTAAATGTTGTTTGACTCAACTTTTAAACCCGAACGTATCCCTAATTAGAGCGGGGCAAGATAAGAAAGGGTTCGAATAAGGATGAGTCTAGGTTGACCCGAGACAATGATGAATAACATAAAAAAAATAAATTTAAAAAATGTTCTTCTCATTTTTTTATTGTTAGATCTAAAGTTTGTAAAAAAAATGAGCATGAATGAAATTCAAGATATGTTCGTCTAAGATCAAAATTCTTAATATTTGTTTGTCTAACCTAGAAAAATAATTCTTTTGTGATATACCCAATTACAAAGATGCAACATTAAAATTAAAGAAGCATACATAATTAATTAAATAGGATTTTGAGGATAAATTAGTAGAAATGTTCATTTTTTTAATAATGTTTGTAACGATAACACGTTTAGTCTTATGAAGAGTTTAAACCGTAGTGAAAATATTTGAAAAAACTAATTTGAGTAATTATAATACATTCAATCTCTATTTAACAGAGAGTAACACTAAAACTTAATAGAGAAAAGAATCAAAAAATTACATTCGTTCGTTGTTATGGGCATTAGTCATCCAAAAAATGGTCATAAAACATATTAGAGTAACATTCTCTACTTGACACTATAGAGAGTCGGTGACCTCGATGTAGAACTATATCCAGGAACAAAAATTTTTGACCGAGACCAACCATAAAGAAAACAATTATAGAGTTAAAGGAAGAAGGGAATTATCGAGTTACAAGTTGAACTCTTAAAGATTTGGGGCAGTAGCACTACAATGGCCAACGAGTAGCTTTTGAGCGGCGACGACAGTGGTGTTTGGATAACGATAGAAATGTTTGGGTTATGGCGGGTGTGTGAGTGATAGTGGGTGCCATGAGAAAGGAGGGAGAATGAACCCTAAAAATCTCTCTCTGAATTTTGAAAGGTGAAAAAACGTGTGAGCTATGCTTGTTGTATCAAATTTAGGATGTATTTAGAAATCTTATGTTTGAGACTTATAATGGGACGAATCGGATAGCCTGACAACAAATCCGAACTCGTCCTATTTCTGGACAAGTCTGTTCTCTTTTAAATGGGTTTGCCTTCCTTTGTTGTGTTTAACGTGTCTAACTCGGCTCAAATCCGACAGGTCAGGCCGGAGCCGAACCCATGGGTGGGGCCGAGTTTTGCTCACCCATAATTCAAACAAATAATGGAAGAAAAATCTACCTTCTCATTTTCTCTCTTTTTTTTCTTCTAAAACCAAACAACAACAAAATTTACTTATTTTCTTAATTTTTTTTTCTTTTTTTCTTATTCCCTCCGTTTCATATGTGGTGTTTATAAAGTTGTTATCCTATATTTCATATATATTGATCTTTTACACAACCCAATATATAATTGATTAATGATATTTTTTCCAACACACCCTATTTATTACACTCTCTTTTCAATAATTATTATATACGAGCTTTATAGTTAAAATATATCAATTTTTTTGCACCATTTAACCATTTTAAAACATACTATATATGAAACGGAGTGAGTACTTTTATTTATTTTTTTTTGGTGTACATCAAGGGTTTCCCCCAGCCGACAGCCGAAGACTAATCCCCTCCGAGGGGTAGAGATCACCGAAGTGGGTTTTGCCTCTACCAACAAAGCCTTTTCCATGGCCACGGCAGGGATCGAACCCCTGACATCATGCTTAAGGAACCCAGCTATCTACCAACTGTGCTGGGCTTTGTTGGTTGAGTACTTTTATTTATTTTTTCCTATTTTTCCTTCTGCAACCAAAGAAAGTATTAGTTGAAATGACTCCTCTTTCCCTCATTGCTCTTTGCCACGATAAACCAATCAAACCACACCACGTATCTCCTTCTCCAACGTGGCAAAGATCACAAAAGCAGAACCAATAAACCCCATGCATCAGTGGCGTTTCCGTATATCAACCAAAACCCCAAGGGTACGATTGTCCACCAATTCTCTCTCATTAGTACGTTACACCTAAATCAAACATCACTCTTCTCATTTTCACCAGCACACCATTTTCTCACTTCTCTCACTCCCTCTCACTCACTCTCGCATTTCAACTTCACACAGCGTCAAGGGTTAGGGTTTCTCATTTTCTCTGCTTCAATGGGACGAAAATCGGTCCCAAACGAACAACAAGGTAATCACCATCAACATTATGTTCATTACTCCAACTCCTAGTTTCAATTTTTTTCAATTATTTTTTGCAATCGGTTCTGATTCTTGTTTTTTTTTTGGTTTCGATTTTTGTAGAGAAAATAAGAAAGAAAGGGAAACAGAAAGCGGTTACCGTCGAAGATGACAGCGAAGAAGACGGTAAAGACATGCACTCTAACTCCGTTAGTTTTTCATTCATAGTTTCGTAACTCACTTCGTTGTTCAGCTGCATTCTCTGAATTTTTGCATGAGAACAGTTTTAGACCTAAAAAAATGGGAAAACACAAATTGGTTCTCGAAAACGTTGAATGCGGTGAAATAGTCCTGATAGAAACAGGTGTTTCTAGAATTTGTTCCCTATTTGAAATTGTTTGAGGGAGCTATTTAGGTATTTTATCATTTTAGGGACCAAAATAAAATAGAATGAAGTACCACTTTATTCCCTCATGTTTTTTAGATGGGACACTTTAGTCCCTCAAAATGTGAAAATTCACTTTTAGTCCCTGAAGATTTTTTTTATGGGACACTTAAGTCTGCAATTGAGGCAGTTGGCGGAGTGGACGGAGGGACTTAAGTGTCCCATAAAAAAATCTTCAGGGACTAAAAAGTGAATTTCCACATTTTGAGGGACTAAAGTGTCCCATCTAAAAATATGAGGGACGAAAGTGGTACTTCACTCAATAAAATATTTGCATAAACTTTGAGACCAATGTAGGTTTTTCTTTTGCTTCTTTTTGTTTTTAAAATAAAATATTAGAAGATGAGTAAAACAGGCATCTTTTATTTTACTGATAAAATGAAAGAGATATTGCCTGTTGAACTTGAAACAAAAATGTTTTTTTGCTTTCTGCGATGTATAGATTCTGCAAAAAAAAAAGATAAGTCATTTCCGATTGACGATATTTTGAGCTGTTGACTATTTATAGAGTCACGAGGTTTTTTGGAAGAAGGAAATTGGGACACCCATTATGGGTTTTGCACACCATTGCCCTTAAGCAATCCGCGAAAGGAAAGTCAATATTGGAATGCGGCGTGTTTAACGAAGTAATAGACAGTATTTTTATATTTCTGATGTTGACTTTCCTTTCTTGGGTTGCTTGAACATTGCCTTTTTAGCAGAACCCATTATATATTGATGTAAACAAATTGGGACATCAATCATCACATGTTTAATTTGTTATGGTCACCTGTAGTGGTGTGGTGTTACTCATAAATACTTAGGATGAAGCTCTTAGCATCTGCAAATTGAGATTTTTTTCCCTCACTTGGTGAAACAGATGACAGCTTGGATGAATTTGAGATTGATGGGTTTATAGTTGATGATATTGAAGATGAAAAAAATGATGAAGAAGGAAATTCTACACAAATGCAAAAGAAGAAAAAAAGGTTTTTATTATACTTCCTTATTACCCTGTAATGCAACTTCTATACCATCATTGCTAACGGAACACTTTGTGCTTTTGCTATATCAGGAGGAGATCGTTGAGAAACATTGTTCTGGACAGTGATGATCTTGAGCTAATCCGTGAGAATGCAAGCATGAATAAAAAAAAATTGGTTAGCTTTTACTTCTTTATAACAGGCAGTTCTAAAGCACCAGAGAGCCTGCTTTTATGTTATTATTTATCATGCCTTTCTTTGTTGGTTTTTTATAGGGAGATAGAAAATTCAAGAGGCTGAAAAAGGTTGGGACATACACTTCTGATGATGGAGGTGATTGTTATCGGCATTTGGTTTTATTGTCTTCATTTTTCTTTCCAACTTTTCATTTGATTTTTCAAATGTTTCTTGTAATGCTGTTGTTGGATCAGAGTAATCTGATAATGATCTGGTTGTTTGGAACAATTCTGCCAGATCCATGTTGAGTTGTCATCTAGGTTATATGTTGTGCTACTCTGTATTGTTAATTGATTGAAAAATCCTTGGTTTTTCCAGGATCACTCTTTGATGAATTTGAATCTGTATCTAATGATACCGACGATGATGACATGGACGATTTTATAGTCGATGAAGAGGTTGTCTCTGGGAAGGTAGAATCTCTCAGGTATGTTGTGATTAGCATTCGTGTTTGTGATTTGTATACTTGTAGTTTTCCTATTGGCTCGCTGTTCTATGTTACATATGACTGTTAAGTTATTACTTATTATCAGTTTCCATTTTATAGAAAACATAATCTAGGTCATCTGTTCCCTCTTTAATATCTTATTTTGTTGTGAACTTTGCAATAGGCAAAGAAAGTTTAAAGACACAAAACACTCATCTGCACTTCCAAAAGAAGGCAAAAATGGTCTGCCACAAAAGCATAGTATTCATATGCAGACTACTGAGCCCGATGATCGTAACAAGTCTGATTCCTTCATTCCTACAAGTACGCGCACTGCTGGAGAGGGTAACTCTGTAGATGATGCAGACATACCTGAGAGGATGCAGGTTATGTTTCAAAGTTTATGTTGATTACTGAATATCAATTGACAATCATAATGTTGTGACTTGAATGTAATCTGTCTCCAAATATATACAGATAATTGAGGACAATGTAGGATCAGTTCCAGTTGACAGAGTGAGTATAGAAGAAGAAAGTTTTTGGATGCTAAGTCAGCTTGCATCCAACATAAATCCATTGTTTAATGAGGCCGAGTCCAGCAAACTGGTTGAAACAGTAAAACGGGAAGACATTGTTCGATTCTTGGAATTGTATCATACAGAGAAATATGATGTAAGAATTAAATGACTTAAATTGCTTTTTTGGGTTGTCAAATAATCAAAATCGGTCTTTAGCTTCTAATGTTTTTTCATTACTTTTTAGATTCCATTTATTGCGATGTACCGGAAAGAACAATGCCCCAGTCTTCTAGAAGA
This sequence comes from Crotalaria pallida, assembly GCA_037953625.1. Lineage (NCBI taxonomy): Eukaryota > Viridiplantae > Streptophyta > Magnoliopsida > Fabales > Fabaceae > Crotalaria > Crotalaria pallida. Next base: position 37,539,023 of record CM075653.1, read on the forward strand.
TCCAAAACAGGATGAATCAGAAAACATATCGAATGATAACAATGGAAAACCTGAGCTGAAATCTCACAAGGCAATTTACATTTACTGCTTTTATTGTATATTTACTGCTTTATTTGTTGGATGATATGGATTATTGAAAATAAGAGATCACCTCTCTCAGTAAGAAGAATAATTTGTTGCACAGGAAGAGAGGTGCATAGTTGAACTAGCAAATGAAGTAAATTTAGTAATTAAGTAAATAAAAGAAATTTATGCTTAAGAAGTTGATGGTGTAGCTACATTCTTTGTATAGATACTCTGGGTAATCAAGGAATTGGATATGAAATGGCTGCTTCTTCAAAAGCGGAAGAACACACTTATGAGATACTATGACAAATATTTTGAGGAAGAATGCCAACTGTCTTCCCTTGATGAAGAATCCAATTTCCGTGAGCAGATTTTTGATTCCATCACCGATATGCTTAAAAAGGCTGAAACAGAGAGAGAGATTGATGATATTGATATGAAGTTTAATTTGCATTTTCCACAAGCTGAGGAGTTATTTGATAGTGGTTTTAGAAGGCCTATGAGGAAGTCATTCTATTCCAATTGCAGCAAGGCAGGACTTTGGACACTTGCACGCAAATTTGGTGATCCTGAGAAATTTGATACTCTCGTTACTCTTGAGAAAGCGGTAAGGTTTTGTTTTCACTCACATATAAATGCATATTTCATAAAGCTCTTTTATTGAGTGTCAATTTTATTGAGGGATTCTTGGACTCCAGGGAATGGACAATGAAGAAGATCCAAAGGAATCTCCTGAGGAATTAGGTTCATTGTATAAGTGTGAAACATTTGAAAATTCAGAAGCTGTACTTAAAGGCGCCAGGCACATGGTAAATGCTGTTGATTTTATCATCTGGTTGTGTATAAGTCCAAAGTCTATCTAGTCATAGTTTTCTAATTCATACTTTTGTTTTCCAGGCTGCAGTTCTGTTAAGCTGTGGGATACGTTTGAGGAAACATGTCCGTGGGATATTTATGAACAAGGCTTTAGTCTCAACTAGCCCAACAGCAGAAGGAAACATAGCAATAGATTCCTATCATGAATATGCAGGTGTTAAGTGGCTGAAGGACAAACCTCTCTTGAAGTTTGAGGATTCCCAGTGGCTCTTCATTCAGAAGGCTGAAGAAGACAAGCTTCTTCAGGTTACCATAAAGTTGCCTGATGATGCCCTTAATGAGTTGACAATGACCTGCAATGATGCTTATCTCAAACATAGTGAAGGAACATCTGGCCAGCTTTGGAATGAGCAGCGTAAATTAATCTTGCAGGATGCTCTTTCCAATTTTATCTTGCCTTCTATGGAGAAGGAAGCACGAGCATTATTAAATGCTAAGGCTAAAAACTGGTTATTAATGGAGTATGGGTGGCAGTTGTGGAACAGAGTCTCTGTGGCACCATATCAAAACAAGGACAGCGTTACCACGAAAGAGCAGGGAGTTATGGCTTGTTGTTTGGGAAATGGAAAGCCCGGTACCACATTTGTCATGTTGGGTTCCAGAGGTGAATTTGTTGATGTGATGCATGCTGGATCACTTGCACTGCGCTCTCAGAATATAAATGACCAGCAGCGCAGGAATAATGATCAAGAGCGTGTCCTCAAGTTCATAGCAATCCATCAGCCACGTGTTATTGTACTAGGAGCTGCTAATGCGTCCTGTATAAGGTTGAGGGAAGACATTAATGAGGTATACTAAATCTTAACACTCACTTTTCTTGATTGGCTTAGGTGGCTCAGGTGTATTACATGTTTTGATTTTTGAATATATGAGATTCTCCCTCCTCGGGCTGGAAAGGAAGTGATTAGCGGTAGTAATTGGTTTCATCCTTAACTTGATAGTTGATATGTATGTTTAAAGGGGAAAAGAAGTGATTTGAAAGGGTTGGGGGATTATTTTTTGTTAGTCCTACGATTTTTCTATTCATTCATTGTTGGATGGAATGTGTGAGAAGAGAGAGGGAATGAAGACGTTTTGTGGGTTCTATAAAAAATTTACATAAATTGTTATTCTTTCACATTTTTTTATTCTTTTTCTTGCTGAAACCATAGAGTAAAAGAAACATCCCTTCATTTCCATTGATTGATAATCAACGAAGGGGTGGTCATTCTATTCCTGTCTTTCTTTCTTTTCTTAACTTATCTATTATATCCCTTCTGTTTCTTTTCTTTTCTTTCCTTACAACAAACCTAAAAGTGATCTATTTTACAGTTGTGTGAAATTGTTTGTGTCATGAAATGTTGTACATGCATTATAATTTGAGAAGAACCATTCTTATGTGGACAACATTAAGGCACAGTACTGTTTGAATGCTTTCGATACTGCACATTTTCTATGGAGCTTTACGACTTCACATTTGTAGATATCATTGGTTGCATTGCATTGCCGGTGCAAATGCTGCACAATGCCAAGGCTAAAGCTGGTTATTAATGTGCTTTGGGATGCAATTGTGGATACACTTCTTTTTTAGACACTTTGTTCTTTAATATGAAAATATAAATATTCTAATGAATTCTCGTTCAATGTTACATTAAGAAATTAGTAAATTTACATGTTAGTATGAAGTGTAGATTGCTACCTTGAATTTTTCCTTTCTAGTTTGATCTACCTTCATGAGTTGCCTGTGTTTTGCTATCACCTCAGAGTTTATCAATTTTCTTTATATCTGAGTTTCGTTAACATAGTTTTATCAACTAGCTTATTTTGTTCGTATTTGATGCTAATGCTATATGTTATACTCTTCTTAGCATTATTGGTAGATTTTACTACTATTGTGTTTTATTTATGTTTGATACTTTGTTTTAGTAGTAGACATCATGATTCATCAAGTTCTTTTGATCATAAATCAGATTATTTCCGTGATGTCGGAGGTACCAGCAGTTGTATTAGGGGATGAAGGTTTACCTCGTCTTTATGAAGAATCAGAAATTTCCATGAACCAGCTTCCTAGACAACTTGGTATTGCATGGGTTTCTTTTCTCTTCAAATTCCATTCTTTCTCCTTTCTTTTATTTCCTATCATTTAATTTTTTTTGACAACTGTATAGTATATGTGTACTTGACATTAGGAAAATGTTTTTTTTTTTGTACAACTGAAATACGACACCTGTGTGAGCCGCTGTGTCTAATGTGAGGGTGGATGGATACTGTCGTATACCATATATAAAACTATAAAACATATGTACTATATGCAAATGTGATTGTAATGAGGGTATGGGCGTTTAAATAACTGAACTATTGAAATTGTGTAGGCATTGTCAAGAGGGCTGTAGCTCTTGGTCGTTACCTCCTAAACCCATTGGCAATGATTGCAACACTCTGTGGAGTCAAAAATGAGATTGTGTCTTGGAAGTTCTACCCCTTGGAGAAATTCTTAACAAGTGATGAGAAGTTGGAGATAATTGAATGGGTCATGACAAATATCACAAATCAAGTAGGAATAGACATAAATTTGGCCATTAGACATGACTGGCTTTTGGCTCCTCTGCAATTCATTTCTGGTCTTGGACCCCGAAAAGCTGGTATTTTGAATAGAGAATTACTTGGAGGTACTGATCTGAGAAATCGAAGGGACTTCACCAAACTTGGATTGAACACAAAGAAGGTTTTCTGCAATGCTGTTGGCTTTTTGCAGGTTTCTTGTGATGACCCTATTTTTGTAGACACTGTTGGCAATATTCTGGATCGCACAAGAATTCATCCAGAGTCATATTATCTTGCAGAGGAATTAGCTAGAGCTGTTCACGAAAGTATTCTGGAAAATCCAGATGCTAATGTTAACCAAGTGAATGCAATTGAATTGATTCACAATGATCCAAAACTGCTAGAAGATTTTGATTTAAATGAATACGCAAACAAACTGGAAACTGAAAAAGGAGAATGCAGAAGAGCAACACTTTTTGACATAAAGATGGAACTGCTCCATCCATTTGAAGATCCTAGGAGGCCTTATAATGAACCGAGTCAAGATGAGGAGTACTATATGATAACTGGAGAAATTGGGAATGTACTTGTTGAAGGAAGAAGAGTTCAGGCAAGAGTTCGCCATGTGCAGCGCCAACAGGCATTTTGTATGCTTGACTCTGGAATGACTGGAGTTCTATGTAAGGAGGACTTTGCAGATGATGCTGAGAACATATTTTTAACAGATAAATTACATGAAGGTGATGTGCTTACATGCAAGATCATGCTAATTGATAAGAGTAGATGCCGGGTCAACTTGACTTGTAAAGCGAGTGAAATGAAGAATGATGACAATCAAAGTTTCCATGAGATGGATCCTTATTATTGTCAAGAAAGCGTGACTTTACCGAATCAAGTAGAAACGGTGCACAAAAAGGAGCTTGAAAATAAACATTTCATGCCCAGGATGGTTTGTCATCCCCATTTTCAAAATTTAACTGCAGATCAAGCAAAAGTGGTGAGTTTTTGTTGCTTGATATTAGAGTTAATTTTAATTTCCTCTTTGTGGAGATTTTTAAATTACTGACAAATCTTTTCATATGTTCTTTATTGAATAGTTCCTTGCAGATAAGGATGTTGGGGAATATATTTTTCACCCAAGTTCAAGGGGTCCATGCTATTTGACCTTGTCTCTTAAGATTTTTGGTGGACTTTATGTACACAAAGACATTGTTGAAGGTGGAAAGAATCATGATATGAAAAGCTTGCTTGGACTTGGAAAGACTTTAAAAATAGGAGAGGAAATATTCGAGGGTATAGATAAGGTCAGCATTATTAATTCCTATTCGGATTTCAGATACATTTCAGAATGGTTCTTTCCTATGTTTTTTATGCAACTTTATTGTTTGGGTTAAACATATCAACTTATCACACATTTGAAATTTCTGTCCTTTGTACTGAGCTCGTGTCCTGTAGAAATCATGATACAGCGGTATTATGAACTCAACTCTTTTTTTCTATGCTATGAAAACAGGTTATTGGAGACTATGTCAATCCATTGGTAGTTAATTTGAAAGCTATGATTAATTTCCGAAAATTTAAGAAGGGCTCAAAAGCTGAGGTTGATGAACTATTAAAACTTGAGAAGGGAGAATATCCAAAGAGGATTCCATATGGCTTTGGCATTTCACATGAGCATCCTGGCACTTTTATCTTGTCTTATATCAGAAGTACAAATCCTCTTCATGAGTTTATTGGTATGCATCCAAAAGGATTCAAGTTTCGGAAGCAAATATTCGAAAATCTTGAGCAGCTGGTGACATATTTTCAGAATCATATTAATGATGCGCCAGCAAAAAACAGTGTAACAGATGGATCATTTAGGGAGTCCACGTTTGGAGGTAAAAACCGCAGAACCTTTCATTTGATTTATTTATTTGATTTGGCATTCTAAATTTTGACACCTCTGACCTCTGTTGTGAGAAAGTTTGCATTCCATGATCTTTTCCATTTCATCATTTGGTCTTCATTAATCAACCATTCTACCAATTGCCTCACATGCAACAAACCCCTTGATTTTTCTTTTAAATCACTCTGAAACTGATCAATCATAAGCCAATGACTATTATAAATTTTCGTTCTCTTTTTAACAAATCTAAATTGAATATTTCATACTTTCAAAAAAAGAAAATAAGTAGTGAATGACAAAGTTGCGTGTTGATAGAGGAAACTGATCAATCATAAGCCAATGACTATTATAAATTTTCGTTCTCTTTTTAACAAATCTAAATTGAATATTTCATACTTTCAAAAAAAGAAAATAAGTAGTGAATGACAAAGTTGCGTGTTGATAGAGGGAACTTTACTGCCTAGTAGAATGGTTCAGACTTGTGTCTTTTTAAGAATGGTAAATTTTAACTATAGTACTTGAAACAGTGATCTCAGTTTTGTTTCAGAGATATGAAGGAAAAAAATAAAAATCTCTTTCCAGATGCATTGTTGCAATTTGATCAAATTTATAATGGTGATTTTTGTTTATCTCACTTGCAGTCTATTTAATTTCTATTTCTGTCATGGAGTATTTATTTCTATTCCTATGCACTAGCTTATGTATAATCATATTTTCAAATAAACGTTATAAATTCTGTCTTATAGATACACTTACAGTATAATATTCCTGGGAGAACATTGTTCAACTTGGAACGCACTAGGATTTCAGTTTCCATGTACACATTAATATCCTAGGAGAATGCAATATTGATGCTTTTACTCCTTTTCTTGTTTGTATACTTTTATTTGACTCGTTTAATTATGCCTTTTAGGTTATAATGACCGTGGGGATGGTCGTGGTGCTGGATTTGGTCGCGGTGGCCGTGGCCGTGGGGATCGTGGTGGCCGTGGGGATCGTGGCGGCCGTGGTGATCGTGGTCGCCGTGGTGGTCGTGGACGTGGATTTGGTCCTCGGTCTGACTCTCGTGATGATGGTGTCAGCGATGTCAACAATGACAGTGGTTTTACTAGTTCAAAGTGGGGCTTTGGTTCCAATGAGGCCAATGATGATTCCTTTGCTACTGCTGGTAAGAGTTGGGGAGCCAGTGGTTCTGGTGAAGGCAATGGCAATGGAGAGGGCGGGGGATGGGGAACGACAGGTGGCCAAGGTAAAGGAAAACAAAACAGTGGTGGATGGGGCAGTACTGGAACTGATCATAATAATGGTGGTGGTACTGCTACTGGCTGGGCTAATGCCAATTCTTCTGGTACTGGTGGAGATAGTGGTGGTGACAAGAGTTGGGGTGGAGGTGGTACTGGGTGGGGTAAACCTGATTCTTCTGGTTCGAAAGATAACACTGGCAAGAGTTGGGGTGAAGGTCCTGGTGAAGGTAGTGGTGGTGATGCTGGCTGGACTAATGCCAATTCTTCTGGCCGGAAAGATAACACTGGAAAGAGTTGGGGTGGTGGTGGCTCTGGCTGGGCTAATGCTAATTCTTCTGGCCAAGAAGATAATGGTGGCAAGAGTTGGGGTGGTGGTGGTGGTGCTGGCTGGGCTAGTGCCAATTCTTCTAGTTCAAAAGATAACATTGGCAAGAGTTGGGGTGGGGGTGGTCCTGACGAAGGCAGTGATGGTGGTGGTGGGTGGAATTCAGGTGATGGTGGTCGAGGACGAGGAAGGGGAAGGGGGAGAGGGAGAGGAAGGAGAGGGGGCCCAAGTGATGATGACCAAGGACGTGGTAGTGAGAATGATATGAACAGCAGTTATGGTGGTAAATGGGGCAGTGGTGGAAGTGATCACACCGGGGGTGGTGGTTGGTCGAATGCCAATTCTTCTAGTTGGAAAGATAACAGTGGCAAGAGCTGGGGTGAGGGTGGTCCTGCTGAAGGTAGTGATGGTGGTGGTGGATGGAATTCAGGTGATGGTGGTCGAGGACGAGGAAGGGGAAGGGGGAGAGGGAGAGGAAGGAGAGGGGGCCAAGGGGATGATGACCAAGGACGTGGTAGCGAGAATGATATGATTAGGGGCAGCTATGGTGGTAAATGGGGCAGTGGTGGAGGTGATCACTCTGGGGGTGGTGGTTGGACAAATGCCAATTCTTCTAGTTGGAAAGATAACGGTAGCAAGAGTTGGGGTGAGGGTGGTGCTGGTGAAGGTAGTGGTGGTGGAACTGGCTGGGCTAATGCCAATTCTTCTGGGCAGAATGATAACGGTGGCAAGAGTTGGGGTGGTGGTGGTACTGGCTGGGGTAATGCCAATTCTTCTAGTACAAAAGATAACACCGGCAAGAGTTGGGGTGAGGGCGCCGGTGGTACTGGCTCTGCTAATGCCAATTCTTCTGGCCACAAAGATAACAGTGGCAAAAGTTGGGGTGATGGTGGTTCTGGTGAAGGTAGTGGTGGTGGTGGTGGTAATGGCTGGGCTAAAGGCAGTGGCGGTGGTACTGGTTGGGCTAATGCCAATTCTTCCGGCCAGAAAGATAACAGTGGCAAGAGTTGGGGTGAGGGTGGTTCTGGTGAAGGCAGTGGTGGTACTACTGGCTGGGGTAAAGGCAGTGGTGGTGGTACTGGCTGGGGTAATGCCGATTCTTCCGGCCAGAAAGATAACAGTAGCAAGAGTTGGGGTGAGGGTGGTTCTGGTGAAGGCAGTGGTGGTACTACTGGCTGGGGTAAAGGCAGTGGTGGTGGTACGGGCTGGGGTAATGCCAATTCCTCCCGCCAGAAAGATAACAGCGACAAGAGTTGGGGTGAGGGTGGTTCTGGTGAAGGCAGTGGTGGGACTACTGGCTGGGGTAAAGGCAGTGGTAATACCAATTCCTCCGGCCAGAAAGATAACAGTAGCAAGAGTTGGGGTGAGGGCGGTTCTGGTGAAGGTAGTGGTGGTGGTGGTACTGGCTGGGCTAGTAATGCCAATTCTTCTGGTGGTTGGAAAGACAACAGTGGCAAGAGTTGGGGCCAGGGTGGTGGTGGGGGAGGTAGCGGTAGCCATGGAGATTCCGCTGATGATAGTGGTTGGGGACAGGGACAGAGACAAGGGAGAGGAAGGGGAAGGGGCAGGGGAGGAGGATGGAGAGGGAGCCAGGGTGATGGCCAAGGGCGTGGTGGTTGGGGTTGAAGTAGTACAAATCAAGTAGTTTAGCAGGTAGCAGCTTTGAATTAAGATAGCAGAGAAAAGGGCAGTTTAGGACTCGTTGCTGGTAATTCTGGGTAAATTCTGATTGGAGTGTTCTTTGCTGATCAGAGGAACGACACCTCCTTTTGTTGAAAGTTATGTTTGGGGACTGAATTAGAGGTATTTAAAGTTTGAATGGTCAAATTAATCAGAACTAACCTTTAAAGGTTGTACCTTTTAAGTACTAACGTGATTATTTTATGTTTGTTGCATTTATGTTTTCATTAAATTTTATTTCATATGAATAGCAAAATCAAGTATTGCTACCGCTGGAAAAAATAGATAAAGACTATGGTAATTAAATTATTCACAATGCACTCGAGGTAATTACCATTTGTTCTTACCATGTGACAGCATGCATTGTACCAACAATTCTCTTTTCCCTCAGGTACCAAACTAAATTTCATTTTATGTATCGGTGCATAAGGTTTCTTTTGCCTGAACAATGGATTGAACGTGAACAGTGGTTGGCTCATTTCTCTCTATTTTTTTATACATATACCATTGGAGTTTGGCTTGTGTCCAAGAGTGTAATTGTACACCTTTTGGAGGCCAGTTTCTTGATCATCCTACTTCGAGTACCCTGTAGCCATGCTCCAAGTCATCTTTTTTTTCTGACATGGTAGCCTCCTGCCCTCTTTCCAAGCATCCTTTATCGCACCTTGCATAGAATTAAGTTGGCTCAGATCTCCAAATAGGGTTAGAGTGCACCTTGCATAGATTGCTTCTGGGAAACTCATCCTCTGGTTGCAGTTTACCAAAGCGCTGTCTGGTCCCTTCAAAAAACTACTCGCACCATGTTTCTTGTTCTTAAGGGTTTTTCTTAGGTGGGTGCACGCTAACTGTAGGACCTGATCTAGGTAATCTTCAAAGCCTCTATCCATTTAGGTCGGAGTCTCGAAGGTTTAGAGTATGGGGCAGAAGTATCAAAGGTTTAGAATATGGTTAGAAATATGGCAATGGGTAGGGTTTGGGTATGCTGTTAGAGTAACCATGTACATACCTGCATTTTTAAAAATTTCACATTCGTCCCACACTTGCGTGGGTAGCAATCTTGACACCCATCCCCATTGGATACTTATATACCCATACCCGCACGGATCTGTTACTCGCAAATTCAATTTATCCAATCCAAAATATTTCAACATAACAAATTTAACATAAACTTCTTGTAACATAGTAGAGTACCTCTTGTACTCTATAGTTATTTTTTAAAACTTGCCATGTAGGATACAATAAATTAAACGATTGTAAAGTTAAACAATTTTTTAGTGGATTGTAAATTCTATAGATGAAGATGTGGTTATCTCAATCTTAAAATTATGTGTATATAGCTTTAAGTGTTCTAATTATATTATCAATTAGAGGCATATTAGGAATTAGGGATTTTGTTGATATTACAATATCAACCTGCTCCCTCCGGTACTATTTATAAGATCATTTTGGGGTTTTTATTTTGGTCCTATTTAGAAGACCCTTTTCCAATTTTCAATAACATTTAATTACTTCCTTATAAAGTCAACATTTTTTAAAGTTCCAATAATAATTAGAGAAAATGGAGAATGCACCAACGGTGTAAAGGTTTTTTACATCATCAGTGTATCATCCACCATTCATCCGTTTATGGTCATTGACTTTTAGATTAAAGTAATACAAATGAATGGTGGATGATTGACCGATGATGTAAAAAACTTTACACCATTAGTGCATACTCATTAATCTCTGAAAATTATAGGGGTAATTTTGAAAAAGTATATCAAATTTTTACATTTCTAATGCTACTAACAAATTTATCCACTTCCCTTGATGAGAAGGGTATTGTAAATAGAACCGAAGGGAGTATTAGTTTTTAACATCTTTTATAAAATAAAAAAAAATTAATGATTAAGTGTAAATAGATAGAGCACCATAGGATCTACCTTCCTCCTTTTTCCTTAACTTGCTCCACAACACCTCTCTCTCCAATAGTCTTATTTTACTACTACTACTACACATACACTTGCTCAGTTGCTCTCAATTTCCATTTTTCTTTTTGATACCCACGATTCTTCTCTTGCAGCTATTTCATGGGCGTCTTTCAATTTGTAAACTTGGCACCATTTTTCATCTTGGGTGTGTGTTTTGTTTGGGAGCTCGGTTATATAAAACAATCAAATGTTGGATTTTTGTGGAAGATGATAATGGTGGGTGCTCTATCTATTGTGAACAGAGTAATGCAATGCCACAAATTTATTTTCCCTCTCATCATAGACGGAAAACACATTTTCGGCCCCAAAAATATACATTTCGTCTCATTATGAACGGAAACATTTCGTCTTATCGTGAACGAAAACCAATTTATTTAAAACGTGTTGAGGTTATTTTTGTCCATGAAAATATAAAATGGGGGCCAAAATTTCAGCAATGGGGTCAAAAATTAAAACTCCTCATTTATTGAGTAGTACTCTACAAACTCCACACTTTAGGCCCCAAGCCCCCCCTTTTTTTTTTCGATGGGGTTCTATCGGAATATTTTCCGATATCCCCGAGTCGGAAAAATGCATTTTTTCGAATACTCGTTTATTAAAAATTCATTTTTAAAGTCGGAAAATGCATTTTTCCGATTCCGGGGTATCGAAAAATATTCCGATAAAATCTCATCAGAAAAAATGGAGTTTGGTGATTAACAACAGACCTAAAGTGTGGGGTTTGTAGACTAATCTTCCTCGGTAAATCCCTTTTTTATTGTGGATAATTTTTGCCAATACCCACCAGATCATAATCAAATTGCCATCCCTAGGTAGAATTTACTTCTCATCTGGGTTTCCTCGCGGTGGCACATTGGATAAAATTGTGATTTACTGAAATTAATGATAATGATACTACATGATTTTGTCAAAATTTTAAATTATTACAGTATATAGTAACGATAATATATTTAGTTTAATGGAAATAATAATTTTTTGTTCTTTAGAATCATCTCAATTAGTTGAGTTATAAAACAATGTGTAAAATATCCATGTTCTTTTCTCATCCAATTTTTTCTATTGTACGATCTCTTGTGACTTGTGAGCCTACTCTTGGAAGGAGAGGGGAAAAAAACAATAGATCATACGATCACTTCAAAATTATTATAAATTTACAGGTGAAATGTATTTAGATAAAGTAATTTGCAACGGAGCACTTCAAAATTTGTTAAATTGATATATATTTAGATGAATATATTTGTAGCATCATTCGACTATTGAGCAATGAGCATACGATCCCTTGGTGAAAAAAAAAAATTATCATAAAATAGAATAAATGTTCACATGTTTTTTTTTTTTTTTTTTTTTTTAATTCTTAATTTCTTGAATATTTGAGTATTTTTTTTAATAACTAAAAATATATAAAGTTCAAGTTAACCATGGTCCCAAGTCGTAAAAATTTACCTCATATCCACAAGGAAGGTGTTGGTACCCCATTATTTGGTAGCCCAAATTACAAGGCCCAATCTATATGGAGGCCCATAATCATCAAACAAAAAATAAAACAATGTAGAACATTGAGAAAGGCGTGCAAACACCAAAAAGCTGCCCAGAGCGTCGCATGTTCAGGGCGTCACTCATCAAGGCGTCACATTCTGATGTCATGCCTAGAGAGAAGAGCAAAGTGCACTGATGGCAATGAGCACGGCGTATCCTCCCAGAGCGCCCCAGGTATTGTGGAAACTTGGGGAGAAAGTCATGATAAGTGAAAGCGAACAGGGAACAGGGTTTGTGAAAGGCGTACATGTGCAGACAAGGGATTTCAGTTCCCTAGACTATGAGGAACGTGCATGAGAAGCCAGAGCATCTTGGCTTACCTTATGCAGCCCTCTCCCAGAGGAATGACCAAAGAGGCAAGTCTTGTAAGCCTCCCACTGTGAACAATTAATGGCAAAGCTCAAAGAGGTAAAGGAGACAAAAGAGACTCTAAAGAGAGCAGCCACAAAGAAGGAAAAGAGAAATGGACCAATGGACCAAGAGAAAAAGGCAAGGACCAATGGACAAGGAGGACCCTATAAAAGGAGCCCTCCTCCAACGTACACAACAACAACTAGAGCTTTCAAGAGAACAACAACAACTGGAACCAACAAAACCAGAAAGTGAGAGAGGGTACAAGAGAGAGGAAAGAATAGAAGCTTCCTCTGAAGCTTAAGTCTAGAAGAGAGGGTAAAAGGCCAAGGCGCACACCCCCCATTCTGTAAAATACCACAAGTGTGGAACCCAATCCCTTGTATCACCCCTCTCTGTACCTCATCCCCAATATAATAAAAAGCCTAAAGCTTCACAAAGTTTACGAACCCATTATCTTTGCTTAATCATTTGCTCTATTATTTGCTTATCACTAAAAGCGAGCATAAACAATTGGCGACTCCACTGGGGAAGCTATGGCTTCCAATCACGAAGGAAATGGGGCTCATGTCGTGCAGCAAGCATCTATAGGAGATGCTGTTCCAAAGGTGGTACTTGTAGTCACCATTCAAAACCCAACACCCAGTCATGCAAGTCGTGGAATGGGACCAGGTTCCAGAAGGTTGAGTTTCAGCCCAGCCAACCAGGGAAGTGACAATACTCGCTCTCCCTCAGACGCCCCCGAAGATGACCAAGAGCCTCACGATGAAGAGCCCAGCAGCGACAGAGAGAGGCTGAATCACATCAAAATCCCTCATGTAGAAGGCGACCCAAACACTCAGGTTGTGATATCAGCTGCGATACTCAACTCCTTGGTGGCCAACCAGAGCGCACTATCCGAAATGGTGGCGGAATACAAGGCCCAGTCTGCCAAAGCAAAAGAAGAAAGGGAGGCCCTGAGCGCAAGGCTAAAAGAAGAAGAGGAGGCGCGCAGGGAGGCGGAGTTGGCAAAAGCAAGGACAAGATCAGAGGATGAGTTTCAGCATGAGACAAGTGGAAGGCGAGAAAGCACAGAGGACGCTCTGGTCACGCAAGCAGAGTTAAAGCGCATCCTCCAGGCGCACAAAGAGGGACAAAGTATGGTAATAAATCTAAACCCGCCTTTTATTGCTGATGTGGCTGCTTATCGCTACCCTCAGGGGTATGCGCCTCCATCGTTCCGAAAGTTTGATGGGACCAGGAGTGTGCGAGAGCACTTGATGACATATGTAGATGATCTTGGGGTATACAGTGCGGACCACTGTTTGAGGCTAAGGGAGTTTTCAAAGTCTCTTGTTGGGCGCGCCTTCACTTGGTACTCCAAGTTGCGCCCAACATCCATCCACACCTGGGAAGAAATGACTATAGAATTTTGCAACAAGTTCTTGGAGGAAGAAGGCGCCATCCACATCATGGACCTTGGCCGTGTGAGACAGCGAGCAGGAGAAAGTCTAACCGCTTTCATCAAAAGGTATAGAGACAGAGCGCTTCGCTGCAGAGAGACTCTCCCCGAGGCGGACCTGGTCTATGGATGCATCAAAAGCATTGAAGATGGCTCACAAATATTCCTGGCGCTCAGTAAAATCACCACTTTCTCTGAGTTGCTTGGAAGAGCGACGGATGTTACTGAGGCCATGAAGAAGCAAGGAAAGAGAACCAAGGACCAGGTCGCCTTCGATGTGAACGCTGTGGAAGACAAGAGGAGGAAAAGCTACAGAAACATGCCGCCCCCCAGGAACTATGAAAAGAAGGAGCCCCCACCAAAGCTTCCAATCTCTAGGGAGCTTACTTATCAGTTGGTGGAGGAATGGCTGAAGGAGGGCATTCTCACTAAAAGGGCGACAAAACCCCCTTTGACACGTGAGGAGTACAATAACCCAGAATATTGCATCCTACACAGGCAAAAGAGTCATGGCACTATGGATTGTTATGTCATCAGAGGCGTGTTCCAGAAACAGTACGCCGCGGGAAAGATATTGCTGCCAGAAGGAGAAGGCGAGGAAAGTCTAGGCGATCATCCTTTGCCTAGACACGACGTGAATGTTATTCTCTCCCACGGCGACAGCCTGTTGAAGGAGATTGAAGAAGAAGAACTGGTGAAAAATGAGCTGAAAAGGGGACTTGTGAAAACCAGAGGGTTCAGGGCGCTGTTTGACCAACTAAGGTTGGGAGCTGATGTCAGGGATGAAGCAGCACACGCTCTGGCTGATGTAATAGTCAGGAGAGGAGCGAACACTAGTGCCGCCTATGCACCAGCAACCAGAGTAGCTAGGGCGCACGCTTCAGCCGTGATGTTCAGAGAGCCGCAGCGAACACATCCAGGCTTCTGTCACAACAGGCCGTTGTTCGTGGAGGCGACTATCGAAGGCGTACACGTCCGGCGCGCCCTCGTGGACAATGGATCAGGAGTGAATATCATCCCAACCCATATATTTGTGAAGCTGGGAGTCTCTAAAGAAAGACTCAAGAAAGCGGAAGCGGCACTGGGAACTTTTAATGGAGGAACAGTTATGGCAAGAGCATGTGTGGTTCTTGACTTGGAGGTAGGACCCATAAAAACTCTGAACACCTTTCATATTGTTGATGGAGAGCCTAGCTATCATATACTACTTGGACGCCCTTGGATCCATCTACATGGGTGTGTCCCATCCACTCTACATCAATGTGTGAAGTCCATGTACAAGGGACATGACATTGAGATCCCAGCAACGAAGGCGCCATTTGACGCTTCGGAGCTACACTTGATTGATGCCACGGTGTTTGATGAACTAGCTCCCCCAGGGACCAACAAGATTGGAAGAGAGCCCAAGGTCCTGATCAAGGGAAAGGAGAAAGCGAAAGAGTCAGAGAAAAGACAGTCAGTGTTTAAGAGACTCCGCCTACCAGAAGAAGAAGGCGTACAACAGCCAGCAACCAAACCAAGATACAAACTGCAAAAGCAACGCCTTCCTAATGGGGGCGCCAGATGGGCAATCTTATAGGAACTCGCGGGGCCAGTCGAGCCGAAATTGAGCGACTTGGCTAGCCCCACACTCATGGGCGTCATAAGAGGGGAAGCGCGGTTCGCTTCGACGGAGGAGGTTATGCACGCCCAACAAAAAGGGAATGAAGCCAATGGTCTAGAAGGTTTAGAGGAAGTCAATGTGGGAGCGGAAGGCGAACACAGGCCGCTCTTCATTGCCATTTCGCTTACCCCGTCTGAAAAGATGGATTTGGTCACCTTGTTGAAAGAGTTCAGAGAAGTGTTCATTTGGAGCTATGAGGAGATGCCACGACTCAGCCCCAAGCTAGTCACCCATAACTTGGCAGTCAAAACTGATGCAGTGTCTGTAAAGCAACACCCCAGAAAGTTCAGCACTGAGATCGAGAAAGCGATAAAAGATGAAGTGGAAAAATTATTGGAAGCGCGCTTCATCAAGCCTATACAACACCCCATCTGGTTGGCTAACATAGTCCATGTGAAGAAAAAGAATGGTCAGATCAGATGTTGCGTAGATTTTAGAGATTTGAACAAGGCGTGCCCCAAGGATGATTTCCCGCTGCCACACATTGACTGCATGGTAGATGCAACAGCCATGCATGAGCGCTTTTCCTTTATGGATGGTTTCAGCGGTTACAATCAAATAAAGATGGCAGAGGGCGACGAAGAAAAGACCGCTTTCAGAACCCCAGTAGGAAACTTCTAATACACGGTGATGCCGTTCGGTCTCAAAAATGCCGGAGCGACATACCAAAGAGCCATGACAGCGATCTTCCATGACATGATGCACGACATAGTAGAAGACTATGTTGATGACATAGTGGTCAAATCAAGGAAGAAAGAGCAACACTTGACACATCTAAGAGCTGTCTTCTCCAGATGCAAGAAGTACAAGCTCAGAATGAACCCTCTCAAGTGCAAATTTGGGGTCTCTTCTGGTGAGTTCCTGGGGTTCAGAGTCCATAAGGAAGGCATCTCAGCCGATGAAAGGAAAGTCAAGGCGGTCAGGGAAATGAAAGCGCCTTGCAACAAGAAAGAGTTACAACAAATGATGGGGAAATTGGGTTATATTCGCAGATTCATACCGGCCATGGGGGAATTGTTAGGTCCTATGAGGAAACTTCTCAAGGGCAAGGAAACTTTCAAGTTGGAAAAAGAGCATCAGGACGCTTTTGACAAGGTGAAGAAAGCTTTGGCATCACCACCAGTGATGATTCCGCCGCAAAAGGGGATGCCGCTCAGAGTATATCTAGCCACTACCCAGACAGCGATCAGCGGACTCTTTGCACAGGAAGTTGAAGGTTCAGAGCGCCCTGTGGCTTACTGGAGCAGGATGTTGAAGGAGGTAGAATCCAGATACTCCAATCAAGAAAGGCAATGTCTCGCTTTGGTGTATGCCGCTCAGAAGTACCGTCATTACTTCCAGGCGCACACCATCCACGTGATGACCAAGGCCGAAGGAATCGAATACTTATTGCAAGGCGCTCGCGCTCGCGCCTTGACCAAGGCAATGTTCTCACGGGAAGAATAAGCAAGTGGGCGCTCGCGCTGACAGAGTATGAAATAATTTTGGTGCCGCTCACAGCGCTTAAAAGCCGGGCCTTAGCTGATCTGATGGCCATTTGCACAAGTCAAGAAGAAGAAGGAAGCATGGAACCTGTCAACGTGTGTGAAGAGCCTGGGGTGTGGACCCTGATGTTTGACGGTTCGCCCTCAGCACCCAAAGGCGGAGCAGGAGTCACTCTGACAAATGAGAAAGGAGAGGAGCTAGCCTTCGCTTTCCAACTGGAATTTCAGTGCACCAATAACGAAGCAGAGTATGAAGCTCTCCTTTTGGGACTTTATATAGCTGAAGAGCTTGGAGTGCAGAGGCTCATTGTGAAGGGGGATTCTAACCTGGTGGTGAAACAGCTAAAAGGGGAGTATGGAGTGAAGGAAATGTTCTTGGCGCTGTGCAGAGAAAGGGCCCACCAAGCATTGGCAAAGTTCAAGTTAGAATCTCTTGAACATGTGCCACAGGCTGAAAACAGGAAGGCTGATGCTCTCGCAACTTTGGGAAGCAGGGCGGCCATAGCAGAAGGCGAACATCTGGTACATTTCAGGAAGGCGTACCAACCCAAAATCCAAAACAGTGTGCAGAAGAATCAAGCAAGGGAAGATTGGAGAGTCCCAATCATTTGGGAGCTCCACAGCAAAACATTGACAAAAGCGTCCAGATACTTTTGCCTTTTAAAGGGGGCATTGTACAAGAGAAGCACAGACGGGTTACTCATGAAATGTGTCGTTGAGGAAGAAGGAGCACGGAAGATGGCAACGCTTCATGATAGCATATGTGGTCAAGTTGGCCCTGGTTTATACAGGAGGATGCAAAGGGTGGGAGTGTACTGGCCTGACATGAAGGCGCACTGCGATTCATTCCAGAAGGCGTGCAGTCAATGTCAGGAGGCCAAGGAGGAGCTGGAAGTCCATCTGGTAGATGAGGATTGGGCTAAGCCAATTCAAGCGTACTTGGAAAGCGGCGTCTTGCCAAAAAATCACATGGAAGCGGAAAGGGTAAGGAAGAAATCAGAATACTACTTCATTGAGAAAGGCGAGCTGTATAAAAGAAGTTTCACTGGAGAAGCTCTCAGGTGCATTGGCAAAGAAGAACGAAGCAAAGTCATGGAGGAGGTCCACAGGGGACCTTGTGGGAGGCACCAAGGAGGGAAGTCGCCCTGGAATGAACTGATGAAAATTGGCTATTATTGGCCAAACATGAAAGGCGACACCCTCGACTTTGTAAGGAAGTGTGAGCAATGCCGGAGACATGACAACAGAATCCATGCACCCGCTCTCTCCATGAAAGGTCTCAGCTCGCCCTACCCTTTCCACACGTGGTTAATGGACTTCATTGGTCCAATTGATCCGCCTTCTAGAGGGAAGAGATGGATCCTGGGGGCAACAGAACACTCCACCAAATGGGTCGAAGCAGCGGCATTCAAGAAAGGCGACGCTGACACCACTACACAATTCATCAAAGAGCACATCATCTGTCGCTTCGGGCTGCCCAAGAGAATAGTATCTGACAATGGCACTCACTTCATCAATAAAAAGGTAGAGCAAGTATTAGAAGAATATGGGATCATGCACCACAAGTCCACCCCCTACTACCCACAGTCTAATGGCCAAGCTGAATCCACAAACAAAATACTAATTAAAATCTTGGCCAAGACAGTGGAGGATGCGCCTACGGACTGGAGCGAGTACTTACCGCTGGCTCTTTGGGCATATCGCGTGACTAAGCACAGCGCAACAAAGGCGACTCCTTTCTCCCTGGTGTATGGGGCGGAAGCGACACTACCTGCAGAAGTGATGGTCCCCTCTGCCAGGATGATTGCTCAGAATGAAGGCGGGCCAGAGGACAGATTGCTATCACTGGAGGGCGCTAGAGACAAAGCGCATGAAGAGCTGCTCAAGCACCAAAAGCGCGTTATGCTGTCATACGAGAAGCTGGTGAGGCCAAGGATGTTTGTTGAAGGCGAGCTCGTCCTGAAGCGACAGAAGCAGTCATGAGGAACCTGCACACCAGCAAATGGATGCCAAAGTGGGAAGGACCTTACATCGTTCAGGAAGCACATCCTAATGGGTACTTTTTCTTACTTGAACCAGACACTCAAAAGAAAATAGGGCCTTTAAATTTCAAGTACATTAAGAAATATTATGCCTAGCTCACTGTATGATATAATGAAAGAGCAGTAGTCTTTATTTTCTGTTGAACTAGTGACTTATTTTGTACGCCTTGAACTGGTAAATGAAAAAACTTGAAGGCCTTCCCTGATGAAATTATTTCCTTAGAAATCTGTTGATAGTAGAAATAAAACATGACAATGCATGCTGAAAGCGAACATGACTCAAACAGAGAATAATATGATTGCATACATGCATCCTTTCTAAAAAAAAAAAGAAAAAAAAAAAGAGAGAGCGCTCTCAAAGCAAAGAGCCAAAATGCCAAACGTGAGGTCCAACAAAAAAAAAGAAATATATAAAAAAAGCTGAAAACAAAGTGTTGGGCCGTACCGCGGGCACAAGCGCCTTATCGCGGTACCCGGATAGACCTCCTCAAAAGAGAAATTTCCGGGACGGACGCGGGCGAAGTATGCCATATCGCGAGACTAGAAAAGGTCCCGGGAAACAAGGGCGCTAGTCTTAAACGCGAGCGGAAAAAATCTGTAGAAAAAGAGGTTGGCTAACGCAAGATCCAAGGCGATCCATTAGTTTATAAAGCCCAAAAGCGGCAAATTGAAAGGTCCAAAGTGACCAAAAAAAGAAGTTGGCTAACGCAAGATCCAAAGTGATCCGTTAGTTTATACAAGCCCAAAGCGGCAAGAAATCTGGAAAAATATCCAGGGTGCGCTTTCAAAACAAATCTTGGCACCGATGACATGAGGGGCCACTGTTGAAAAAGAGAAAATGTGCCCAACGTGCACCTGGAAGAAAATTTGGCACCAATGACATGAGGGGCCACTAAAATTTGCAGAAAATTCAAAAGCGTCCAAAGTGCGCTCTAAAAAAAAAGAAAGAAGGAGAGAAAAAGAAATCTTTCTTAGGCACCAATGACATGAGGGCCCCCTGCTATGCTTGAAAAAAAAAAGAAAAAAAAAAGGAAAAGGAAAAGAAGAAGAAAAAGAAGAGATGTGCGCTGTTAGAATACTTGAAGAAAAAGCATCAAAGCCAGAAAGAGCGTACAAAAATAGAAGCAAGTACAAGTGCAGTATCAGCCAATTGCAAAGTTACGATTCAAGTTGCAATGGTGCAAAGCGACAAAGCAAACAAAAGCGCACAAGAGCCAAAAGCGTACAGCCTAAACACAAGCTTAAGAAGCAAGGCATGTAAAACAAAGTCAAAATGCACATAAATATTGTCAAAGTGGCAGCAAGCATACAAAGGCAAAGTCCAAGCTTGAAGAACATACAAAAGGCGCCACCACAAACGATTACAACTACAACTTCAAAGTTCAACATAGTAAATCCCAAAATACAAGTTCAAAGCAGCAAGTTCAAAAGCAGCATGTCATGACACAATAACAACCATCAGACACTAAAAAGAGCATTCAGACTAATGAGTTTGCGAGCTTCCTCATATGTGCGCTCCTAAGCAGCCAAATCATTAAGTTCCTTGTCGACATTCTCCAAGTCAGAAGTCACTTGTGCAAGTTGGGCTGAAAGCTCCTTTGAACGAGTGGTCAAAGCGGTACGAAGCTCCTGCAAGGTACGCTTGGTTTCAGCCAAGCCAGCGGCATCAAAGGGCGGACGCAACTTTTCCAATCTAGCAATTGCATCATCGAGCCAAGTACCAGAATAGTGTTGAAACTTGAGAGAATGGAGGCAATCCAAAAGCTCAACTTTATCTTCCCACGGCAGCGCATCGACGTCAATAGAGCTTACCAAACCCAACATTTGTATCATAGTGCGCGAAGCGGACTCTCTGAAAAAGCGCGGGAATGAAGCACCCGGCGGCACCAAGTCAGGATGGGCAAGAAGGAACGATTCAATCATAGACTGCTCCTCTGCATCAAGAGAGCCGCGAGACCTGGCAGAAAATGCAGCTGCAAAACAACGACAAAAAGAAAGAGAAAAGAAAGAAAGAAAAGAAACAAAGCAGAAACTAGTGAGCAAAGCAACAAGATTTGCAAATTCAGTGGAATATGTAAAGAATTGATGCTTAATGTAAAAGAAACCCAACTTGATGCATGGTTAAAGGAGCACTCACAAACTGAAGAGGAAGCTGGAGAAGCGACAACTTGGGCAATTTTGACGGAGGGAAGCCGAACGGAAGGAATCTCGTTCACAGGGCGCCCCTCAGAAGAGTGCACAGCATCCTTTGAAACATCAGCTACATTGGCAGCACCTGTATTCCCATCATCAAGTGGAGTAAAGCCAGTGTCGCTCTCATGGACAGCATGATCTTCAACGAGAGCCTCAACAATGGCATCAATTTGGCTTTCCTTGGGGGCGGGAGTGTCCACCATTTCAACATCCAAGCCATCAAAAACAGCATCAACAGAGACACCCTCACCTGTAGCAATATTTGCAGCAACATTTGAAGAAGTATCAGCAAGAGCGCCCTTGGAAACAATTGAAACACTCTTCGGGACTCCAACAGGGGGCAAAGAAGAATCACCCCCCTCAACAACTTCCAGACCAGAATTAACATCACCAACAGGCCCGAGAGCGACACCAGTATCCTTGGAAATACTAACAGCGACAGCCTCTAAAGCAGAAGCGGTTGATAAAGGTTGCACAAATAAAGGGCCGCTAACCCGACCGAAAGGCACATGAGTGGCAAAGCCGGTGGGAGCAGCGCCTCCACTGACAGTTGGTTGACGGCGAAAGTCCGAAGCATCCGCATGGTCAAGTGGTAGAACTGTCGGAGAACTAACAAGAGTGCTAACAGGAGTCGGAAGGCTCTCAGAAATTTGAGGCGAATGCGAAGCTGAACCACGCCCACCAGAACCACCTGCAACAAAACAAACAAACAGAATAGCAAAAATAGAAATGCTTATCAGTACCAAAAAATCTGGAAAAAATGCAATAACAATAAAGAGTAGAAAGGCCAAAAGGGAAAGAAAAGGGGCATGGCGAAGAAGAAAAGGGGAGGCAAGAAGCGGAACCTAAAGGATTTTCCTCATTAACATCATCGCTCTCACCTTCAGCAGAATCATCATCCCCTTTCGAAGTGTCATAATAAGCCAAGAGAGCGTCACCTGAATGATCTTCATCTCCGCTCTCATCTTCAACTAAGTCAACATGCACTGGAGAAGCAGGAGCAGGATGAGCGCTATGAACTTGTAAGCGGGAAGACCGGCGAGAAGGCGCAACTGCAACAGTCTTCTTCCCTTTCTGAGGAGGTGCAGCATTCTTGCCTCCACCTTTAGAAGACTTAAGAGCAGAAGAGGCTGGAGAGGAAGTTTGTGTCTTACCTCGCTTTGATAATACAACAGCGGAGGGTGAAGACGCAGTGGCCTTGCGCTTGCGCACAGAGGGAGCCACTTCAGCTGAAATAGATAAAACAAATCATGAAAAACAAGGCGCAAATAAACGAAGTAATGAATAAAGTAAATGAGATTAGTAAGAAGACTACCTTTTCCTTTTTTCATAGAGGTAGAATAATAAGGATCATTGCATACAATAGACAGAAGAGCAGGAATAGTGCGCTTTGGAGTAGCTTCAAAACTCTGGAGATGTTGCAAGATGTCTTTGTGAGATGTTACCCAGCTGCGTAGAACGCCTCCAACATGAAGGGGAGGAATGTGAACCAAAGGTACGGTTGAAGTATCAGGATCCGCACCAAAAAGAACAGCTTGGACAGTTTCATTCAAAGAAATTTGATCAATCAAAAGGGGACACGGAGGCTGATCACGCCCAAATTGCCTCGCAACACGGTCAGGGCGATATACAAAGGGCCACAAGGCGCCCCCATTGGCGCTCTTGTTGTCCAAGGGAATGAAGCCGGGAAGGTAGCGAGCAGTCAAGATCAGTTTCCACAAGTCATACATACCTTCAGTGTAATCTTCAGCATTATTCCTGGAGGTGAGGCGCTCCTCAATATACAAGGGGTGCAGGGGATCACACCCCTCCATAATGTTGTCTAAATAAGGACGAAAAACAAATTGATCTTCCTGATCAATAACAGCAACTAAAGGTTCTCTGGGACAGCCTTTGGTCCAGCACCAAGCACGAGGCTCAAGGCCGGAGGCGTCATCGGAAGGAGCAAGTTTAACCGGACCGTACTCGGGAAAGCGCTCAAATAAAAAATATTGAAGAAAAGCCAAATCAGCATATGAATTGATGGGAAAGCGGCCGTGGGAAATCCGCATTTGTTCAGAAACTTGATCAAGGCAGGCATATAAACCGCCCAAATAAAATGAAGAAAGGGGAAGGCGCGTCCCCTCAGCTAAAAGGCAAGCAAACAGAAAGACACAAGGACTGACAGACTCCCATGGAGGGCCCGGAAACACATACCTACTTAGCCAGAAAGCGATGAAAGCAGCGCGGCGAAGCTTTTGGTTCTTCACAGGACCAGGGTGAAACTTGCCATCATGGAGGTCGCCGTAGAAATACCGAACCCAACTGGAAACGTGTACTTGAGCGAGGAGCGCTGGTTCGCCTTTTGCTCTTTGGGGACCAAATTCCCCGTACCCTTGACTTTCTGGGATGAAGAACCCTCGACGAGCGAAGCGCGCCTCTGCTGAAACAATTCCTGAGAATGCTTAGCGCTGGCAATGGATGCCGCTTTCAATTCCAAAGCCAGATCAGAAAGGCTCTCATCTACTCCAGTTATATCAAAATCACTAGTTCCAAAGGAGGGAAGCTTCAACAAGACAATTACATCCTCCAACGTGGGAGTAAACTCACCCCAAGACGTCAAGAATGTATGTGTTGAAGAGCACCAACGCTGGATCAAGGCGAACAAGTCATCCGGCCTACGGTTAGCGCCAATCCGGGGAGACACCTTGATCGCTTCGGCTATGCCAACCTTCACAAGAACTTTCACGAAGGAAGGGTCGCTTGCAAACACATGGTTGACCCAGCTTTCCAACCAGTAGTCCCACCAATGCGGACATTGAAGTTCAAGTCTACCCATGGAAACTCCGCACGACGAAGGCGAGACCGGAGCAGTGAAGGACCCAGCTCGCGGTGGTCTTTGTGATAAGAAGGAGAAGTGAGAAGTTTGGCAGTGCTCTCGGGAATCACCATTGCTTTGGTAGGAGGACCGTCGAGGAGAT
Source organism: Crotalaria pallida (assembly GCA_037953625.1). NCBI lineage: Eukaryota > Viridiplantae > Streptophyta > Magnoliopsida > Fabales > Fabaceae > Crotalaria > Crotalaria pallida. The sequence goes on from CM075653.1 coordinate 37,563,265, forward strand.
CACCGGACTCAGGAATGGGGCCGAAGGGAAGTGTCGCCTTTACCCCCGTTGCCCAGCGACGGTGACCAGCGTCTACGGGGTAGGAACGAGGGCAAGGGAGACCTTGCATGAAACAATAAGTGATGGGGTTGGGAAGAGAGACCTCCTCCTCAGTTTCTTCAAGAACAGTATCATCTTCAACTTCAACAGTGGGAGTAGATTTTGATTTCCCCATGGCAAAAGCAAGCGGAAACAAGAGAAGGGGATGAAGTGAGAAGAAATTTGAAGTGAGAAGAAATGTGAAGTAGGAAAAGAAAGTGACGACGTTGAAGAAAAGAAAAGTGACGAAGGAAAGAAGAAGAGTTCTCTACTGTTAGAAAGAAATAAGAAAATAGAGGAGTTTTGAAAAAGAGAGAGAATGAATGGGAAGGAGTGGTTGAGAAAAAGAGGAACCGAAGAGTTGGAAGGAGGAAGTTTGAACTGAAAAGAAAGTGGGGGAACGTGCAAGTAACTGATGGGTATTCCCCTGCTTGCACGTGGAACGAAGAGAAGGAAAAGGAGGAACAGGTGGGAAGGCAACAAAAAATAGGATTTGCACTGAAAAGGAAATCCTTCCCTTCTCACTGCAAAGGGGGCAATTGTTGGTACCCCATTATTTGGTAGCCCAAATTGCAAGGCCCAATCTATATGGAGGCCCAGAATCATCAAACAAAAAATAAAACAATGTAGAACATTGAGAAAGGCGTGCAAACACCAAAAAGCTGCCCAGAGCGTCGCATGTTCAGGGCGTCACATTCTGATGTCATGCCCAGAGAGAAGAGCAAAGTGCACTGATGGCAATGAGCACGGCGTATCCTCCCAGAGCGCCCCAGGTATTGTGGAAACATGGGGAGAAAGTCATGATAAGTGAAAGCGAACAGTGAACAGGGTTTGTGAAAGGCGTACATGTGCAGACAAGGGATTTCAGTTCCCTAGACTATGAGGAACGTGCATGAGAAGCCAGAGCATCTTGGCTTACCTCATGCAGCCCTCTCCCAGAGGAATGACCAAAGAGGCAAGTCTTGTAAGCCTCCCATTGTGAACAATTAATGGCAAAGCTCAAAGAGGTAAAGGAGACAAAAGCGACTCTGAAGAGAGCAGCCACAAAGAAGGAAAAGAGAAATGGACCAATGGACCAAGAGAAAATGGCAAGGACCAATGGACAAGGAGGACCCTATAAAAGGAGCCCTCCTCCAACGTACACAACAACAACTAGAGCTTCCAAGAGAACAACAACAACTGGAACCAACAAAACCAGAAAGTGAGAGAGGGTACAAGAGAGAGGAAAGAATAGAAGCTTCCTCTGAAGCTTAAGTCTAGAAGAGAGGGTAAAAGGCCAAGGCGCACACCCCCCATTCTGTAAAATACCACAAGTGTGGAACCCAATCCCTTGTATCACCCCTCTCTGTACCTCATCCCCAATATAATAAAAAGCCTAAAGCTTCACAAAGTTTACGAACCCATTATCTTTGCTTAATCATTTGCTCTATTATTTGCTTATCACTAAAAGCGAGCATAAACAGAAGGTAATAGCGACAATCAACTAGTAATTCAAAGGAGAAGTATTTTTTCAAAAATGTTCTATGAATTTTGGTTAAAAAAATCAAGAAGAGAAAAATTTTATAGGAAAATGATGAAGTTATTATATAAAAAAGTATTACTACTTTAGTTTTCTAAAACATAAATTCAATTTTTTGAATCCTCACTACTACAAAAAAGTTGATTAATCCCGGTTCCGAAACAATTTCAATCCCGGTTCCGAACCGGAATTGAATATGGCGGGATTAGAAATAGGATAATTTACGTTTCCGGTTCTTTAAAAACACGGAACTGGGATCGTAAATTATAAAGAACCGGGATCCTTAAATGAACTGAACCGGGATTGTATTTGATGGAATTTTTTTAAAATTTTTTAATGAACCGAAATCTTAAATGAGGAGAGCTTTTTTTTTATGAACCGGAATCGTAAATGATAGGATTTTCTTTTTGGACCAGAATTTTATATGATAATATAGAATAGTATGTCAATACCCTGTACCTGTATAACCAAAAGCAATATAAAATATATATTCCTTGACTTCAAAAGACCAAAATAGCTTGAGAAACATATACCAAAATAACTAAATTGTCAAGTACCATCTAACCAAAAGACCAAAATAGCTTCAAAAGTCTGCTTTATAACTAAATTATCATGTACTACATATAAATATATATATATATATATATATATCTAAGTCTAAGGTAATTCATCGAACATGAAAGCTGCACATTCTTCCTTGACTTCATCCAACAACTCCTGAGTGTACATGGTGTACTTGCAGTCATCAAAGTACTGTAAAATTAATATAAAGTAACGTAAGTTATATTATTCAACTAAATGAGTAATTATAAGAGTTGAAACAAACATAAATCGAAATGAAATTGCAAACCAATTCAGGAATCAAATAATCCCACAACAAAGCCCCAAATGAAGATGTTTGATCATATGCAATATTAAATATTAATGAATGTGGGAAAGGAGTGAGGAGAAATTAACAGCTTAGCTTGTAAATAAAGTGAATTCCAACCTGCAGATGGACGGTGCAAATAGGACATGCAACTTCCTTCATCCGTCTTCCAGATCCATCTGATTTGGAGCATGTGAACCAGATCAAATAAATGAGCCCACAAACATTAATTTGAATTTACATATCTTAATTAAAAAATCCAGCTATTCCAACTAAACTACCCACATAACATATTCTAATTGAAGCATGCTACATAATTTGACAATTAATGAATATGCAGAAACTTTTACAACCCAGGATCCCATAGTTGAACTCAGATTACAATACCTGATATCTTTCGATTCCTCTCCGGCTCCTGCTACAAAAATTCAACAACAAAACAAATCACATTGCCATACTTACAAACATTTATGCTATATTATATAACTGAATTAAAAAGTTCCATGATCAATAAAAACAAGACAAACAAACATTAACGTGTGTCCCTGCTACTTACCTGAAGCTTCCTGGCAAGATCCTCATGACCCTGCAACACGGGTTTACTTGATGCCTCCTTAGCATTACTCAATCTCTGAGTCACTTCTGCCTAAATAGCAAAAGAACTATATAAGATCCATGTTCTTCCGATGCACAAGGGGGAAAAGAAGGCCAATGACGAACAGAAAATATCACCACAGTTCCTACAGTGATGCTATCAGAAGCAAAGATGGCCAAACATTATTAGCAGCCAAGCATAGGAAACAAAAAAGAAGCTTGAGGAAAGAAACAGGAGATCAACCCTGCGATTAAAAGCCCCAAAATCACTGCCACATGCTATACATTTTGAGACTGCTTCATCTGGGACCTATACATAATAAATAGAACCCTGTGAAAATGTGAACCGAGTACCTGAGATAAAGAGAAGGGCCGGGAAGAAATTAAATACCAAGTCTTTATGAGAGCTTCATCCAAAAAAGAAATTAAATACTGAAGCCATATATGCACATCTAAATCTAATTCTCAAAAGCAGCAAACTGAATTTCTACCTTCTTGGTTTTCTTTTCTTCTAATCAAAAAATTGATTGAACTATGTAAAAACATTCAAACTCATTTATATTACTCTTCAAAGCTTGGAACTTGGAAGAAGCTTTTACATGAAGTCAGAGATGATGGAAACAAGCTAAGGCTAAAAGATTAAAGCAAAGAACAGTTATCAATCTTTATAATTGTTTTTTTTCTTTTTCTGCTCAGCATCTTTACCGAGTACTAGAAAACATGAAAAATGGTACTAGTTACAGTTGACAGAGACTAATGCAGTTGATAATTCATTTTCTTTTAGATCAGAAGGCTTTTGGACATTTTCCAATTTGCAAGAGTTAAAGTGAAATAGACACAGTAGCTTTATAATAATAAAATAGACAGAACTAATTGCAACAAAAGTACAAAGTACAAACGTGTCCACACAATCAAAACCAACCACAAGTGTAAAATAGTTCAACGGAAAATTTTCTGCTGAACATTAGGAGATTATTCTCAGGGATTGGGTAACGGGATAAGAAATACAACAAGAAAACTCAGTTTGAATCTAATGTTACCCAATGATCCTTCTCTTCATTGGCAAGTTTAATCAAGTTCATCCAATCACCAAGTCCTTTCTTTTTTTTGTAGGCTGTTCGATTGTTCTTGAAGATTCGGCAGGCCTCCTGCTTCCACCCATTTCCTTGAACTGCATTTACAAAACAAGGGGTGATTAAGACATATAATAAACAATTCATAGCATTAAAAACAATTTCGGAGAACTTGGCAAGTAATCAAGGACCCAAAGAGAAATGAAGGCACTAGAAGCTATTTAAATAGAAACCATAAAATCTTTGTGAGGGATTTAAAATAAATTAGGAAATCTATATATTTTATTGCAAGAGTCATGGTAGAAATATTTGACAGTTTTCAAGGCATTTAAATTAATGTGATTAAAATCTAATACTGAAATAATTCGATGATGTTGAACTTCTGTGCAATAATGAACACAAGAACAAAAGAAACACATAGAAACTGTTCAAAAGGGTCATGCAACAAAGCATGTCAATCCCTTTGCATATCTACCATATGAACATCACAAACAAATAACTTAAATGTACCATATGCCAAAGAGCATTAATCCACAATGCTCACGAGCTGGTGGTAGATTTTGGCTACGTTTTTTATTTGACAGCATTGTCAACAACCAAAAGCATGACTAGAAGGCCATTTACTAATTACAAATGTTCAACTTGGTGCAATTAGCAAAAAGTACATCTAATAGAAGCTATCAAGAGAAAATGCCATCAAACCCCTCAAATTTATCTAATTCAAGTCTGCTTATAATTTCTAGGCATAATAACCAATGTACAAGAGTATTAAGATAGCCATAATAACCAAGAGAAAAAGTACATCTAATAGATTGTTTTAGTTCAAAAGATATGGTCAAATGTTGATGCTATGCAATGTACAAGAGTGTTAAGATAGCCATAATAACCAACACTCGCCAAATTCTCAGATTCAAGTCTAAATCCAATTTCGTTTGATATCAGATATCATAATTTTACATAAATTATAATGTACTTGGTATGTCCACAGAACACCGAACATGAAAGCAAATCTAACATATATTGTATAGTGCTTAAAGCGTTGGATCTCTAGGGTAATTGAAGTGTTTGATAATGAGGAATTACGAAATAAAACGCAGAGGCAGAGCCGCAGGGCAAATCAAGATCACAAAGCAGAAGCAGACCTTAGATCTGTCAATAATGAAGAGTGAAGACCGACGACTTGTGACCAGCGACGACTCGAGGCACCAAACCCAGTTGGCGCGAGGCAGTGAACCAGCGAGCCAGCAACCGTGGCTTGGAGGAGTTGATGCGATTTGTTGTGGCGGTGAAGAAGGGACCAACCGTTGTGATGCGATTTGAAGAAGGGACCAACCGAGGGGTGGAGAGCTTGTTGATGCGATTTGGTGTGGTGTGGTGACGGTGGCCACCGGTGGAGGGCTTGGGAGCAGCGGCGGCTGTGGGAGCGGTGGTGAGAGAGGGGGCTCGAGGAAGAAAGTGGGTGAGGAAGAGAATGAGTGCCTCTGGGTGCTCGAGGAAGAGAGTGAGGGCGGTGGCTGTGAGGAAGAGATCGAGAGAGAGGGGTCGGTGCTAAGAGAGAGGAAGCTTGAGAGGGTTTTGCATGAGGAAGCAAAGGGGAGAGAGAGCGCATCGAGAGGGTGAGGAAGATAAGGAGTGTTGTGCTTAGAGGGTTTTTATCATTATTGATCCCGGCTCCTTGTAATAATGGGTATTAAAAATTCACCGTTATTTTAAAACTTTAATATACATTTATGATTCCAGTTTCGTGTTTTTTTTCACCGGGATAAAAAATAGTGGAATTTTAAATATATTTTTACTTCTTTTTTATTATTTTTTAATTAAAAATGATATTTAATCCCAGTTATAACACGGAACCGGGATTAAAATTCAGGTATTTTAAATAGTTTTTGTAGTAGTGCCTTAACCGGTGTTGTTAGGATATTATTTTGAAAACCCTAATTTTTTTAAGCTTAGGATCATAGCTTGACTTTGGAATGGTATGATTGTCCTAACCCCAAATTTCATCTATAAAAAGAAAAAACAAAAGAGTGAAAGAAATAAATATTACAACCTACCCAAATTGATTTGCTTTAAAAGTATTGATTAAGAATACTTGACTTTATTTTTCAATACAAATATATTTTTTTTTTGAATTTTTTTTAACCAATGCTTTTAAAACACGGAACATATTCCATAAAATAAAATAGGGAAGACCACTTTAGTTTCTAAAGTTTTTATGTTCTATGAGTTTAGTCCTAAAGTATGTATAGGATATTTTAGTCCCTGAATATTTTTAATGCTCTAAAGTTTTTGCAATTATACTAAATCAATCCATTTTTCAATAAAAGATAACCTTTTTAAATTCTTATCCTTAACCTTAAAAGTTGAGATCAAGAAAATCTTATAAATAATTATTTCTCCAAACAACTTCACCTCATGCATAGCACGGATCAAATACTAATATATATATATATATATATGTTGCACCTTTTGATTTATACTGTACATATTTAAACAAACACTTTTTTTTAAAACAGACAAATAAATTATTTTTGAAATAAATAATAAATTTAGGGGCACAACTTATATGCAATAAAATTATGGATAGTTGCGTAAACTACTTGTGAATCAATAATTGTTTGACAAGTCAGTTAATTTATTTTGATTCATTTAAACCTGACAAGACAATAACTTGAAATTAACATGATAATAATGTGAACACATTAGCTAACTTGCCAAACAACCATTAATTTATTAGGAGATTATTATGTAATCATCCAAAATTTAATTACATAATGAAAATATTATAAATTTAAATCTTCTAGATATAATGCAGCGCTAAAAGTAGGAAGCTCGATAACTAGGATGACTACTTAATTATTGAGAGAGATCACCTCACAACCTCAAAGAAAATAGTCCTTCATTGAAATAGTCCTCAGGCCCGGCCCTAACATGCTATAGTGAAGATGCAAGGATTCAATTATGTTTTGATGAAGACAACTTTATGTGGCAAACCTACAACAACAAATCTCAAGGACTAGTTTTACTACTTTCTCATATGTTTGTATTGTAATTGTATTATTATTATTTTTATTATGAGTGTGGGTGGTAGAATTAGGATAGAAATCTCAATTTGAATTAAAGAATTTATTATGTTTTAAATTGGGATTGCATTGATAGAGAAAAGGGCTCAAGATTTTATTAAAATAAATCAGTGAAAAATTCAAAATAAAAGAAAAAGTTTTTAGCAGTGTTTAGCAGTGTTTAATCGATTAAATTTCAGTTTAATCGAGTATTAATCAATTAAGGCATCGTTTAATCGATTAAAGGGTGTTAAAACTGAATCATTAAAAGCCTTTCATTTTCACCATGACAAAGGTTACGAACTATTATCATTTCACAGCATTTTTCACATCTTTTCAATATTCTTTGAGCCAAGATTCTCTCATTAAACATCATCTCTATCAATGTTCTTTTGAATCTCAATTTGAATGCATACTTCATTCTTTTTGATTCAAAATTGAAGATTCAATGTTCTTGAACATTATTAGTTGAATCATTTTGTAACAAAGGGTTACGTTCATCAAGATTCAACAAAGGAAAGATTTCAATTGAGGCAAATTGAAGAAGAAGGGTTGGAGCATTACTCTTAGCAATCGAAGATACATTGCTTGAAGCTCATTGGGATTGAACGCGTCGTTTCAATCAAAGGAGGAACGAAGAGGATCGAATTACAAGATTGGGGTAGTGTCATATGAATTGGTACTTGTAAACGGGTTAGGATCGAGAGTTGAGAGGATTCTAACGATTCTTGTAAACTGATCTATTTGTTCATAGTGTAGCAAATCACCCAATCCAGAGAGGGTGGACTGGATGTAGCTCACCGATTGTGAGTGAACCAGGCTAAAATCACTGCGTTCTTCGTTCTTTACTTTTTACGTTTATTTCAATTAAAATCGATCAAGAGCTTAAAAATCAAATAGGATTAGTATTGGGTTTTTCAATTACGTATTCATTATATTCTTGTTAATTGATTCGTGATTGATTTCTCTGATTTGATTGTTGATTCGTTGAGTTTCATAGAATAATCGATTTGTATTGAATTCTGAATTTCTGCAATTTTAACAGTGTTTAATCGAGTAGTACTCGATTAAGGAAAAATTGACTTTCAGGTTTAATCGATTAAATTGCAGGTTAATCGATTAAATCAGTGCAATCTGCTTAAAATTGAACTGTTTCTGAACCGTTTTTGATTACTTTCGAAATTCTGGTATCGTAGCTTAACCATTCTATTCACCCCCCCTCTAGAAGGTTATTTTTAGCCGCTTGTTGGTTTCCAACAAGTGGTATCAGAGCTCGGTCGAATAAACCGAGTGTAAAAACTTTTTCGAAAAGATCCATTTGGAAACCATGGCAAATCAAAACCCTTTTGGAGGAGAAGGTGCAACTATTAATAGTCCCCCACTATTTGGTGGTGAGGGGTATGCTTACTGGAAAGTAAGGATGAAAATTTTCATACAAGCTATCGATAACGAAATTTGGAAAGCCATCGAAAAGGGTCCCCATATTCCATCTAGTGTAGTTGATGGAGCGGCTCAATTGACCCCGGAAGAAAAGTGGACCGATGATGATAAGAAAAAGATTCAATTTGACTATAAGGCTAAGAATATCATCACGTCCGCTTTGTCATATGATGAGTTTTTTAGGGTCTCCCAATGTGCTAGTGCAAAGGAAATGTGGGACACTTTACAAGTGACTCACGAGGGAACTAGCGAAGTTAGGCGAGCTAGATTAAATGTCTTGATGCGTGAATATGAGTTATTTCAAATGTTGCCTAATGAAAATATTAATGATATGCAAAAGAGATTTACTCATATTATTAATCACTTGCTTGCTCTTGGTAAGGGTTTCTTACCGGGAGAACTTACTAACAAAGTTTTGAGATGCTTGGACAGGAATTGGCAACCCAAGGTCACCGCGATTATTGAATCAAAGAACTTGGATACTATGGATCTCGCTACTTTGTTTGGGAAATTGCAAGAGCATGAGATGGAGCTCAGACGCCTAACCTCGAATGAAGAATCCGACAAGAAGAAAAAGGGTATCGCATTGAAAGCTTCATCATCAAAAATTGTTGATACTCAAAATGACTCTTCCTTGGATGATGACACGGATTCGGATTTGGATGATGAGTCACTTGCACTCGTGGTTAAGAATTTCAGAAAATTTTTCAAGAAGAAAGGAAACACAAGAAGATTCAATTCAAAGGAAAGCAAGGAAACTCCACAAAGGTCGAAAACCCCTAGAGACAAGATAATATGTCATACATGTGGGAAAGCGGGTCACATCAAATATCATTGTCCTCAAAAGCCTAAAAAGTCCGATAGTGATAAGAAGAGGTCCAACAATCACAAGGCTAAGAAAGCCTACATTGTTTGGGACGAACCCGAAGATGATACTAACTCTAGCACTTCGGAGGAGGAAGAATCTGAAAATTTGTGTTTAATGGATAAGGATGACATTGAAGCTTCCACTAGTGACACGTCTCTTGAGCAATCAAGCTCAAAGGAGGTACATTCTAAAACTAACTTTGATGTGGATTCGGATAATGAATCTTGCTCTTCCCCCTCATATGATGCACTTTATAATGCCTATGTTGATATGCATGCCGAACTTAAGAAACTAGCTAAAATCAACATTGAGGCTAAGAAAGCCATTTTGAAGTACAATGAAAAGATTATTGAAATGCAAAAACATATTGATGAGCTTGTTCTTCAAAATGAGACTTTAGAACTCATTTACTCTAATGCATCATGTGAATGTTGTGTTTCTAATGCTGTGATTTCCGATTGTGAAAGGTGCAAGACTTATGAAAATGAATTACATGATTTGAAAGAAAAACTTGCTACCTTTACAAAAGGAAAAAGAGATTTACATGATTTGCTCTCTAGACAACGAGACAATACAAATAGAACCGGTTTGGGATATACTAAACCAAAGAAGAAATCCTATAGAAAGGTTGGAACTTTTTCAAAGGTTAATTTTTCTAGAAAACCAACATGTTTCTATTGTGGTATCTTTGGTCATACATCAAACATTTGCAAAATCAAAAAGTATGGTGTACCCAATAAGGAGTTTATTTGGATCGTTAAGGGAGAGAAACCGGATATTAACCCCCAAGGACCCAAAATTGTTTGGGTACCTAAGTCTTCCATATAATTTGTTTTTGTAAGTGTGCCTTCGAACGAGAGATGATCGTTGGTATTTGGACAGCGGTTGTTCAAGGCACATGGCGGGAGACAAGAGACATTTCATCGAATTTTCACCAAGAGATAAGGGTCACGTCACATATGGCGACAACAATCGTGGAAAAATCCTTGGTATAGGTAAAATCGGAAACTCATCCAATGTTATAATTGACAATGTTTTGTATGTTGAAGGTTTAGAGCACAATCTACTTAGCATTAGTCAATTGTGCGATATTGGAAATAGTGTTAGTTTTACCTCTAACCATTGCATTATTAGAAGTGATAGTGATCAATCCATTAAATTTGTTGGGAATCGGTGCAATAACACTTACTTGATTGACTTGAATGATATTACTTCTTTATTCTCAAAATGTTTTTTAAATAAAGAAAATGATGTTTGGCTATGGCATAGAAGAGTAGCTCATGTCCACTTAGGACAATTAAATAAACTTTTATCCAAGGACTTAGTGATTGGCCTTCCGAAGCTCAATTTTAAAATTGATGGAGTTTGCAACCCTTGTAAAAAGTGCAAACAAACGAAAACAACTTTTCCACCTAAAAAGGTGATTTCTTCTACAAGGGTGTTGGAACTCATACATATGGATTTATTTGGTCCCTCTCAAACTATGAGCTTTGGAGGTAATTACTATGGACTTGTTATTGTGGATGACTACTCACGTTTTACTTGGACTTTCTTTTTACCATCAAAAGATCAAACTTTTCAACGTTTTAAAGCCTTTGCGAAACTTGTTCAAAATAAAGTCAATCAAAGTATAGTGGCTATTCGAACCGATCATGGTGGCGAATTTGAAAATCATGCATTTGATAAGTTTTGTGATAAGTTTGGTGTAGAGCATCAATTTTCTGCTCCTAGAACTTCTCAACAAAACGGAGTTGTTGAGCGGAAACATAGAGTTTTAGAAGAATTAGCAAGGACTATGTTAAGTGATAGCAAAGTTCCTAAATACTTTTGGGCCGATGCGGTAAGCACCGCTTGCCATGTATTGAATAGAGTAATGATTAGGCCCTCTCTTAAGAAAACCCCCTATGAGCTTTTCAAAGGCCGAAAGCCTAATATATCTTATTTTCATGTTTTTGGATGTAAATGTTTTATTTTGAATAATGGAAAACAAGTTTTGGGAAAATTTGATCCAAAAGCGGATGATGGGATATTTCTAGGCTATTCGAGTCATAGTAAAGCATTTAGAGTGTTTAATAAGCGAACTTTGACTATCGAAGAATCAATAAATGTTGTGTTTGATGAGTCTCCGGAAGGAGAGAAAGGTACTTTTAATATTTCAGGTATTGATATATATGAAGAAGTGCCACGTGATGAAAATGAGAAAGAGAAGGAGATGGAAATTCAAATTCATGGAGATGTTGACAATTCAAATGGAAATGAACAAGCACATGAAGGACTATCTCCGACATGGAAAACCAACCGCAATCATCCATTGACAAATGTGTTAGGTGACGTAGCTAAGGGAGTGGTAACCCGAAGCTCTTTACGTAATATTTGTCATTTTGTAGCTTTTGTCTCTCAAATAGAACCCAAAAATATAAATGAAGCCATCCAAGATGAACATTGGATCATGGCTATGCAAAAAGAGCTAAACCAATTTGAAAGGAATAGGGTTTGGGAACTTGTACCTAGACCCGATGATAGACCTATAATAGGTACTAGATGGGTTTATCGTAATAAGTTAGATGAGTTGGGTTTTATTGTTCGAAACAAAGCTAGGTTGGTAGCTCAAGGATATAGTCCAGAAGAAGGAATTGATTATGACGAAACTTTTGCCCCCGTAGCACGTTTAGAAGCTATTAGACTTTTATTAGCTTATGCATCTATTATGAATTTCAAGTTATATCAAATGGATGTCAAAAGTGCTTTTCTTAACGGATTTATTCAAGAAGAGGTATATGTCTCACAACCACCCGGTTTTGAAAATCATGAATTTCCTAACTACGTTTTTAAATTGAAAAAGGCCTTATATGGTCTTAAACAAGCTCCTAGAGCTTGGTATGACCGTTTAAGTTCATTTTTAATTGAAAAAGGTTTTAAAAGGGGTGCTGTAGACAATACTCTTTTCATTGAAAAGTCCGGTAAGGACATTCTTTTGGTTCAGATTTATGTAGATGATATACTATTTGGTGCTACTAATGACAACCTTTGCAAGAAGTTTTCAGATTTAATGCAGAGCGAATTTGAGATGTCGATGATGGGCGAGTTGACGTTCTTTCTTGGGCTTCAACTTAAGCAAATGGATGCCGGAATCTATATCCATCAAACAAAATATTGCAAGGAGCTTTTAAAGCGATTTGGAATGGATTCGTGTAAGCACGCTTCAACACCAATGAGTGCAACGTGTCACATGGACAAGGACGAAAGCGGTAAACCAATAGAGGTAACTAAATATAGAGGAATGATTGGTAGTCTCTTGTACCTTACTGCATCGCGTCCTGATATTATGTTTAGCGTTTGTATGTGTGCACGTTACCAATCTAATCCAAAAGAGTCGCACTTAACCTCAGTTAAAAGAATCATGAAGTATTTAAAAGGAACAATGAATACCGATTTGTGGTATCCACGAGATGCTTTTTTAAATTTAGTAGGGTATTCGGATTCCGATTTCGCCGGTTGCAAAGTAGATAGAAAAAGTACAAGTGGTACTTGTCATTTGATAGGTAACTCACTTGTATCTTGGTTTTCCAAAAAGCAAAATTGTGTTGCTTTGTCAACCGCGGAAGCCGAATATATTGCGGCGGGTAGTTGTTGTGCACAAATACTTTGGATGAAACAACAACTTTCCGATTTTGGTTTGTTTTTAACAAAAGTTCCTATTCGTTGTGATAATACCTCCGCAATAAACCTCACTAAAAATCTGGTACTTCATTCTCGAACAAAACATATTGAAATAAGGCATCACTTTATTAGAGATCATATTCAAAAAGGAGATTGTGTGATTGAGTTTGTTTCAACTTCAAATCAACTTGCCGATATTTTTACAAAACCTCTTCCTAGAGATACCTTTTATCATATTAGAAGGGAGCTAGGAATTTTGGATGAATCAACCATTGGTTAGTTGTATTTGACATTTTTTTTATCAAACCAATCTCACTACAAATGCCTATTTCTATATGAATTGTTTAGAGTTGTTTTTGTGTTTTGAACTTCAAATTCATGATTCTTATGGCTTTGGCTATGTGTGTTCTCTATTTGTGATTTGGTTGATATATTAGTTTGGTGTTTGCTTGCTTGCTTATTTGCTTAGTTGTTGTGGTGCTAAATGTGTTCATGTATTCCATATTATGTGCATATGTGTTTTGACTATGTTTTTCCATGATTTGTGCATTAAAACTAAGTTAAAACTGCATTTTTCAGGAATTTAATCGATTAAGTTGATATTTACTCAAGTAAGAAAAAAAAATCTTTCTGGTGTACTCGATTAAATTTCAGAATACTCGATTAAATCCCAATTTTACACATGATTTACTCGATTAAGTTACAGTTTAATCGATTAATAATCGATTAAGTTGAAATGTACTCGATTAAGTCGTAAAAATCTGACAGTTTTAAAACACGTTTCTGCACATTTTCTTCACTTCTCTCTCACTTCTTCACGCGTTTTCTCTTCTCACTCAACACGGTTTCATCAATTTTCAACCCAAAAGACTTGATTTCTTCCATATTTCTTCATTATTCTTCATTATAAACTCATTCTACATCATTATCTTCATCCATTTCACTTCCATTCACTTAATTTTAAAAACCCCCAAATCAAAAACCCTAAGAGCATCCAATGGCGCCTCCTTCATCTTCCACCGGCAAAAGGAAGAAGCAACGTGTCAACAAGGACTTGGATTCACAGTACTACTCAAAGGAGATAAGAAAAGAACGTGAAGCTAGGTTTTTGCGAAGGGAGTTTGGACATATTCGCTTCATGAACTTGAAATGGCTTCTTCACCAAAGGTTTGAGTGTTCTGCCTTATTTGTAGAACAAGGACTCCAGCAATTTCTTAGTTTTCATTGTGATATTTACCCTAGGCTAGTCCGAAAATTTTATGCTAATTTCAAGTATGAGGATGGAAAATATAAATCTGTGGTTAAAGGAAAGTTGCTGATTGTTAAGCCACAAGATTTGCATGACTTGTTTGGATTAAGCATGACTGGCACGTTTTTAAATGATCCTGATAGTGATATACTCATTGACTGTGATGTTGCCAATTTATTTCAACAAACTGTTAGGCCCGGATATAGTTGGAGTAAAGGGACTAAGAATGTTGGCATCATGAAAGAGGATTGTAGGTTATTGTTGTATGTAATTTCCTACTGTTTGATGCCAAAGACAAGTCAGAATTATGCACAAGCTAATGGTGATGAAATGCGTATCTTTTATGGTATTCGTGAGCACATTCCTATCAATTGGTCACGTGTTGTGTTAGATAGGATGGTCATTGCTTCTGGTTCTACTGGGTCGGCTACTCTACCTTATGCTATGTTGGTGTCTAAGCTATTGTCTTTCTATGGTGTGGAACTTGATGACGAGGAAGAGGAATCCATCACTGATCAAAATTGTATTAATGCTACTCTGTTGCATGGTTTGGGTATGGATGAATATCCTGAGGCTAAGTCGTGGATGTGGAAAATAGACATTCAAAAGATTGAGCAACAAAAGAAAGCGGAAGAGGATTTGGCTCGTCGCATGGCTGATATGCATGGGGCTGGTCCATCTGCTCCACCACAGGATGCTGGTATAAATGTTGAGGATTTCCTGAATGTTCCTCATGCTGAACAAGAGCAACCTCCACGGAGAGCTGCTGATGGTTTTGATTATCGTGCTCTTCATGATAGTCTCTCTGGCCAGATAGATGAGCGTTTTGTGCAAATGGAGGCTAGGCAATATGATATTGAGGAGCGTCAGAAGGCTATATTGGAGCGTGGATTTCAGGATATGGCTATCCGACATCAGGCTATGGAGGACCGCTTCTTCGGTGCTCTTGGGAGGATGTTTCCACAACCACCACCACCACCTCAGTGATCATGGATTTTCTCATGCATTGCATTATGTTTTGATGTCTTATCTATCTAGTTTTACTCTGTTTTGGTGTTATGTCTCTGACTATGGTTTCTGGGTTTATGTTTTTGGTTTATTATGGTGTGTATGGTTCGTTGTTAAGTCCGGTTTGTGGACTAGGTACTACGATTCAGACTTTAGTTTTACTTGTGTTTGGGCTATGTTAGTTGATGTACTTGGATGCTATGGCACTTCTATTTTATGTTATATGTTATTGTGCTTGTGTATTTTATGCCCTTACATATTTTCTATATAGTTTGAATTGTGGTTATTATGTGTTACTAATTCTCACCTTTGGCAAGCTTTATTGTTCTATTTTTTTGATTAATGCCAAAAGGGGGAGAAAGGTGTGGATTGTTGTTTTTGTAGGTTGATTACACTTTTCCTAAGTGTGCATACATTTAGGGGGAGTTTGGATTTGGAATAGTTTGTCATTCATCAAAAAGGGGGAGATTGAAGATGCAAGGATTCAATTATGTTTTGATGAAGACAACTTTATGTGGCAAACCTACAACAACAAATCTCAAGGACTAGTTTTACTACTTTCTCATATGTTTGTATTGTAATTGTATTATTATTATTTTATATATGAGTCTGGGTGGTAGAATTAGGATAGAAATCTCAATTTGAATTAAAGAATTTATTATGTTTTAAATTGGGATTGCATTGATAGAGAAAAGGGCTCAAGATTTTATTAAAATAAATCAGTGAAAAATGCAAAATAAAAGAAAAAGTTTTTAGCAGTGTTTAGCAGTGTTTAATCGATTAAATTTCAGTTTAATCGAGTATTAATCGATTAAGGCATCGTTTAATCGATTAAAGGCTGTTAAAACTGAATCATTAAAAGCCTTTCATTTTCACCATGACAAAGG
This sequence comes from Crotalaria pallida, assembly GCA_037953625.1. Lineage (NCBI taxonomy): Eukaryota > Viridiplantae > Streptophyta > Magnoliopsida > Fabales > Fabaceae > Crotalaria > Crotalaria pallida. Next base: position 37,579,571 of record CM075653.1, read on the forward strand.
TTACGAACTATTATCATTTCACAGCATTTTTCACATCTTTTCAATATTCTTTGAGCCAAGATTCTCTCATTAAACATCATCTCTATCAATGTTCTTTTGAATCTCAATTTGAATGCATACTTCATTCTTTTTGATTCAAAATTGAAGATTCAATGTTCTTGAACATTATTAGTTGAATCATTTTGTAACAAAGGGTTACGTTCATCAAGATTCAACAAAGGAAAGATTTCAATTGAGGCAAATTGAAGAAGAAGGGTTAGAGCATTACTCTTAGCAATCGAAGATACATTGCTTGAAGCTCATTGGGATTGAACGCGTCGTTTCAATCAAAGGAGGAACGAAGAGGATCGAATTACAAGATTGGGGTAGTGTCATATGAATTGGTACTTCATATGATAACGGGTTAGGATCGAGAGTTGAGAGGATTCTAACGATTCTTGTAAACTGATCTATTTGTTCATAGTGTAGCAAATCACCCAATCCAGAGAGGGTGGACTGGATGTAGCTCACCGATTGTGAGTGAACCAGGCTAAAATCACTGCGTTCTTCGTTCTTTACTTTTTACGTTTATTTCAATTAAAATCGATCAAGAGCTTAAAAATCAAATAGGATTAGTATTGGGTTTTTCAATTACGTATTCATTATATTCTTGTTAATTGATTCGTGATTGATTTCTCTGATTTGATTGTTGATTCGTTGAGTTTCATAGAATAATCGATTTGTATTGAATTCTGAATTTCTGCAATTTTAACAGTGTTTAATCGAGTAGTACTCGATTAAGGAAAAATTGACTTTCAGGTTTAATCGATTAAATTGCAGGTTAATCGATTAAATCAGTGTAATCTGCTTAAAATTGAACTGTTTCTGAACCGTTTTTGATTACTTTCGAAATTCTGGTATTGTAGCTTAACCATTCTATTCACCCCCCTCTAGAAGGTTATTTTTAGCCGCTTGTTGGTTTCCAACATATAGGTCCAGGGTGAAATTTTTTTGGGGCCCCTAAACTATAAAAAACTTGTAAATGAATAAAATTTTAACAATAAAATCTCTCTTAATATAGGGACTTTTCCAAAATATTGTTAATGCTTATAACTCTATAAATTTGCAAAAATACAATCAACCATAAATAAATCACATAAGTTTCAACCACTTCAACAATTCTATTAGTAGAGAAGTTTGAGAATAAAGAGGTGTTTTAAAACCATAATTAGTAAAAAAACTTGGACAAAAAGTTAAAGGGAGGTGAAATAAAATATTATGCAGTAATATAATTATATATCTTAATAATATCATTATTTAATGTTCGAAATCTACTTTATAACCCTAGGTTCTAACTTTGGCAAACATTGTTCCACAATGCAATCTTATATTGCCATTTAAACTGATTCCAAAATTATCTATTTTAATGTTGATTAATTAGCAAAAAATAAACAACATTTCTCTAATAGTTGTATACTTTTATTCTATTATGGATAAAAATAACAATCAATTCAATAAAGCTTGAAATTTAGAAATAAATACTTCCTTCATTTTTTTTTATAAATTGTTTTTTAGATGATTTTTTTGTTCTATTTATAAGTTACTTTGTATTTTTTCCAAGACACTTATTGGTTTTGTTTAATCTATTTATAAGATCGAGCTAGCACAGCCCCCGGCCGAGCAGGTGCACTCTCCCTCACAGGGAGAGTAGATTATAGTATAGTGGGACATGGAAATGTTCTGGGCTCGATTTGCATTATGATGATGTGATCTATTTTTGGCTTGTATAAATGTAAATATTTACTTTTTGTTGGGCCCAGGACAGGTTCTTTAGAAAAAAGGGGTATTTTGGTAAAACTTAAGTACGTGACAACTTGTATATAGCTGCTGAATACTCTGATGATAACTTGATCACTGGTGGATGCACTTTGATGCACAAATTATGCTTTTAGCCCTGTTGGCTTATGAATGAAATATGACCATCTTGTATAATCAGGTTGCATGTTAAACTAAATTTTTGGAAAGTCCTATAAACAAAGAAAATTTCTTCCGTGGGACGGGAGATTTTTATAAATTAAAAAAGAAATTTTAAATTCACTATTGTAATTATTGGGTAATTAAGGGTAGTTAATGTTGGGTGTTATAGCAGTCTCTTTCTTCTTTACTGCTTTCAGTTTTTGATCGAGCAAATAAATCGGCTTTGCTAAACTTTATATTTTGCTCGGATAGTGTTAGCTCCTTTCCGCTGCAAATATGATCTTTGTGTGGCGCAGCTTGGATAATCAATGATCGGCTTAGATAACCGATTATCAGAATCTGCTCGGCCCAAAGTCAGCATTTTTATTTTAACAGCAAGCATTATCCGATCGATTTCAGTTATATCCGAAAAGTTGGTACTATCGTTTCCAACTACTATTCACCCCCCTCTAGTAGATTGTTAGGCCGATTGTTGGTTTCATACATAAATAAGTAAAAAAAGAAAAGATGTCAATAGTGGGACTTGAGCTTTAGTTACTAGGAAAGCAAAAGTCTCAAAGATCGACTGTGCTGGCTAGTAATAATATCAATATTTTTAACATTTTATGTATATATGTATATGTATATGTGTATATATATATATATATATATAAATAAATTTTTTTAAGCCCTTAAATAATGGGCCCAGGGCGGGCGCCCTTGTTACTCTCCCCTAGGTGGGCCTGATAGTCCTTCATTCAAAGGGTAGGGAATACCCAGGAAAAGAACAATAAAACTAATCAATGTAATTTTAATTTTATAGATTATAACTAATGACCTTTTCTTTTCACACGCCCATTTTTCTCCCCACCCCCCATTTTTTTCGCCTCACATGAGGCGGAAGTGCTTTTTTTCATCCTTTTCGCCTCTCAAGAGGCGGAAAAACCAATAAATTTACACTTCCACTTCATATGAAGCGGAAAAAATGGGGGATGGAGAGAAAAATGGGGTGTGAAAAGAAAAGGTCATAACTAATAACTAGTAAAATAAAAATGCCAATTCCTCGACCTTACTCATGAGAAACCGCAATTGGTGGTTGGAGAGACAAAGGAACCCTAGGAATACACCTAGAAGGGGGGGTTGAATAGGTGTACAAGATACCTTGAAAGATTTTCGAATGAAACAAATCTAAACAATCAAAACAAATGATTTTTGCAAATTCTACAGCACTTAATCGATTAACCTGCAATTTACTCGAGTAGTACTCGATTAAACTTGAACTTAATCGATTAAATATGACAGAAAACAGAAAAATCAATTTTTCATTCGAATACGAAAATCAATCAATTCACATGCAAGATCAGAGATTCAGCAGAAATGATTAACACCTATATTCTTATTGATTAACCTAGTTATGAAAATGATTTTCCCTTTATCAATTTGAACAATTAAAGATTCAATTCAATCAATTATGAAAATCAATCTTTCTAGGTTTTCAACCAAGAACGCAATCAAATGACTTGAATATAAAGAGTAAGGGTTTAGAGATACGACACAGTGATTTATCCTGGTTCACTTTCATCCACTTGAAAGCTACATCCAGTCCCCTCTTCAACCAAGAGTGATTCTTCACTATGAGGAATTAGAGTTCTCAAATTACAAGTGATTGCCTCACAAGACTCCCTTCTTGCTAGCTTACAAGAGATAACCGACACCCTTGCCTTGTAATCCTATTGATCTTCTCTCTAATCTAACCTCTACCCCTTGTTGATAATCGACACAACAAGTCTTCAATTGCTTGATGATAAACCACACACCAAGGCTTCACTTGCTTGATTCACAACCAAGACTTCTTCTTCTTCAATGAACGTTGCTTGATGATAATCGACACACCAAGGCTTCTTGTTTGTTGTAGTGGCTTGCCTTCTTGCAAAGATTACAACACAATAGAAAACACAAAACAATCCTATGAATCTCAATCAAGAGTTATGACAATTCACCATAAGAGATTCAAAGGTTCTTGATCAAAGAATATGAAAATATGAGAACTTTGATCTTTAGAAAATGAGAGAGAATAGAGTGGCTTGATTCTTTGTAAAACTTGTATGAAATGATTCTAATTGATCACAAATAATAGGAAAAGGTTTATATAGAATACCCAAAAGTTGTAGCACTTGAAAACTGATTTTGAGAAGTGAAAAACGTATTTTAAAAAATCAGTTCAGCAGTACTTAATCGATTAAGCAAGTCGTGTACTCGAGTAGTACTCGATTAAGTTAATCACTTAATCGATTAAGTTGGTACTGCACATGTTCAAAACTTGTTTTCTTAAAATCCAACCTTTCCTTTAAAACCTTTAAGCCACCTATTAATTCTAGGTTAAGTGAAAACTCAAATTATGATTAAATCATGACTTATGAATGAGATTCACTACCCTCTATAATAATCTACCCAAATAAAAAACCTATGAAGCTTGAGAGGCAAAAGATAAAATAAATACAAATACACTCAAACTTAGGTCTTCATGAGCTTGCTTTCTCTCTTCTTCATTTGATGTTTGTTGTTGCTTGTTGAGCTTGAAACTTGATCAACACTTGTAGCTTGTTCAAAAACACTTTGTCATTATCAAAACATTCATCATGTTCATCATGGAACTAACAACTCATGCTTGAATTTTGAAACAGTGCAATCGAAATTATATTACGAAATTTTTAGATACCTTTCATGCCTATATTTTCCTGGTTTTAAAATTCACAAAATGTGTATGGACTACGTCAGCAGTGACGTTAGCAATGATTCTTTATTATCATGATTACTGATTGGTCTTTGTCTTATTTCGTTAAAATCCCCTCTCTCCAATGTTGCTCTCTGTCGTGTGTGTTTATAGTTATAGAAATGGACTCATTCACTCCATCCTTCACGTCTGCTTTTTCTTTTTTTAATTTTTTTCTTAAATATTTTTTATACTAAATAAAAATGATGGTGGAAATGGATCAATTTATTTCATAGAGTCCAGCAATTTGGTTATTTCTTCTTTCCATGTGTTATTGCCCGAATTCATACTTATGACATTTTTTTTACCATTCATGAATACTTAAGTTCAGCGTTCTAAAGCTGAATCAAACTGCTAAATAATTTATTGGCTTAGATATATTTTTGGGTTTTTAATTGTAATAAAGTTTTAATTTCAGTATACTTATAATTTATTGGCTTATATTTTATTGGCTTATAATTTTTATAAATTTTAATTTTAGTATGTATCAATGATATGTTATCATTATAATTGGTCTTATCAGTGGGGGTTAGTATAGATGGACGAGATCTATGTTCTTTGAGCATGTGGGCATGAGTTCGATCTTTGACTCATGCGAATGAAATGAATAGTGCTTTGTTGGGAATGCCACCCCTGAAAAGGCCCGATCGATGTGCAAACATATTAGTCATCTAATTACACGAGTTCATCAAAAAAATCATCATAATTGGTCAAGTAAATAATTAATTTAACATGTACAGTACATTAACCATGTCATTATTATGAACTAAAATAAAAATTTCAAAAAATAAAATATTTAAAATCAAAATGTAGAAAATAAAATTAAAATTCACTGTATTTTCAAAGATAAAAACATATTTAAACCTAATTTATTTTTCTTATTTAAGGATTCTGTTGTTTTTTCCCTCCAGGCTCCCACCATGATTGAGATGTTAGTTCTAACAAAAATAAAATATATAAAATAAGAGGGAGGTATCTTGTGAATCAGATCTTTAAATAGAGAAGCTTTTCTATTTTTGGTACTTATCACTTATGTGAACTTGCATGTAGTAGTGTCAAGTTCTATTCCTTATTTATTCTTGTATGCCACCACCACAATTATTCACTCTTAGCCTAATTCACTAGAGTAAAGTTCTCACTGGTCAGTCCTCACTCTTCAGCCTCAACCTTCTTGCTGTTCCTTCCTTTTGAAGTACCTATCAATACTATTCTATACAATTCAATTTCAATGAGAATGTCTAAGATGGGTTTTGCTGCAAATTTAAGACTAATATAGTTTACCTCATGTTTATTAGTTTTCTTGTGTGAAGGGAAAAGGTGTGGATTCCTCTCACATTCTAATTCTTCCACTATGATGCTTTTATTGTAGGGGAAATAACACTCATGTGTAATGTCCTTGTGGTTTGGTTTAATTATATCTAACACCCCTGTGCAATTGAGAGTGTAACTGGTAATACCATTGTGGAGCTCATAAACTAGTTAACTAATTTATTTGACAAAAAAATAAGTTATCTGTTAGTGTTTAGTAAACGTGCTTATTTCAGTAAGGTTCAGACTTACATGCTCTTATTTGATAAGCTACATTAGGTAGCTTATGAGCTTATAAGCTTTGGGCTTGTGTCATTTCACATATTAAGTACTCCTCCGGTCCTATATATATATATATATATATATATATATATATATATATATATATATAAGCTCTTTTGACTAATACTCACACCCTTTGAAAAAGTTAGTTAGCATTGTTATTGATATCAGAAATGTAAATATTTGGAATACTTTTTCAAAAGTACTCTATAATTATTATTGAGACTCTAAAAAGTGTTGAGTAAATAAGGGTGCTGGTAGAAAAAAAGTAATTAATGCCACTATAAATTGGAAATGAGGTTTATATTAAGGAAAAAAAATCTTCAAACGAGGCTTATATATAGGACACGAGGGAGTTTTAACTAGCTTATTAGCTAACCTTACCAAATACCAAATAGTTCTGATTAAATAAGCTACCAGCTAGCTTACCGACTTTTACCTTTCGGTTCCTAGCACATAAGCTTTCAGTTAGTTTATAACCTTTTAGGTAGCTTATCAGTCAGGCTAAATTATCAGTTAGTTATATTAAATATAACCTTAATATCACACTTCAAGTGTAATCTTAATATAAAAGGAGGTTGTTGTAATTTTTGAAACTATAGAGATACTCAAATATAATTAAGTCAAATTTCAAGGATATCAATGCAATTTGCTTTTTCTTTTATGGTCAAGTACAGAGTGGTCACTTTTCATAAACTTTTTCTCTGGTTTCCTGTTTTAATATGAAGGTGTTTGTGGTTTGCTCTTTGTTATTGCAGTTACTCACTCAAGTATTAAAAAGAGAGCTCTTAGTCTTAAAAGCATCATAGGTGAAATCTGTGGAGGGATTGTGTCAAACTGACTGAGCCAAAAAATGGGTTTTGAACCATTAATTTGGTATTGCCAGCCAGAAGCAAACAGCATTTGGAGTAAAACAGTGGATAGTGCTTTTGGTTCCTATACACCTTGTGCTATCAACACTCTTGTTATCTCCACCTCCAATTTGGTTCTGATGGGCCTGTGCTTGTATCGCGTATGGCTTATCATTAGAGATGCCAAAGCTCAAAGGTTTTGTTTGAGCTCAAATTACTATAATTATGTACTAGCCATATTGGCTGCTTATTGTGCTGCTCAACCTTTGTTGAGATTGGTAAATGGAATCTCAGCCTTCAACCTGAATGGAGAAACTGGCTTTGCTCCTTTTGAGGTGAGTACGTAATGCTCATACGTATTCATATGCATAGTTTTTAATTGTTGTAGTCGTGGTTGTGGCTGTGGCTGCAGTTGCACTGTATTCACCAATTGCAATTATGTGTGGCTGATGAAGTTCAATTGCGGTCTCAATGTAATTGTAGAGATTACCAGAATCACAATATTCCTATGAATGGTTTTAAATTGCGGTTGTAGTCGTGGTTGTGCTGTGTTTTCCACATTTGCAGGGAAATGTGGCCGATGCAGCTCAGTCGCAGTCACGATGTGATTGATTACCAGAATCACAAAATTTGTGGCTGCAATATAAAACCCTGTTACATGTCATGCTGCAAAGGAGAATGTGCAATTTTAAGTTTTTAACCTCTTTCTCTTTCTGTCTTCTTGCAGATTACAGCTCTGATAATTGAAACACTTACTTGGTGCTCAATGATAATTCTCCTTTTATTGGAAACCAAAGTTTATATCAAGCAATTTAGATGGTTTGTGCGGTTTGGAGTAATTTATGTTTTGGTGGGAGATATTGTGATGCTTAAACTTCTTCTGTCGGTGAAAGATTACATCAGCAGGTTGCTTTTTAATTTTAAGTTTACCTTGCCTTTTCATTTTTGGGTCAATGGGGCATCCTTTCTCATTTTCTTTTTTTAATTGTTAATATTTTCATATAGTAAGTGTGATCGCCTTTGCACCATCACGAGGTTTTTTTCCCCCTGAAATAATTTAATTCAATGTTGATGGACATATATAATGAAATGTTTGTTAACAATAGGCTTGTTATTGGCAATAGTTTAAGTGTTCCTTTGGCTTGTAGCTTTTTAATATTCTCTTTTCAGGAAAAATATGCATTTCTATATATGTGTAACAGGCCTTGTCAAAGTTTGATATTCTCTTTTCCTTAGCAAATAATTAGATAGTATAAGAATAAGATGATGTAGGGAAGGATATAAAAATAATCAATCCAAGGCACCACCTTGGGATTAATATGCATAGAAATCAGAGTAATTTTTTTAGAAAATATGTATATGAAAATATGTCAGTTGTTTGTGTTAAAGTTTATGAGTTTCAGTGTGTCATGGTTAAGATATGCATCTAACTAATGAATTTTGGATTTTTCTATCAAAACCACAAGCATTGGGTGCATCAGAACTATAGAAACATTGGAAGCAATCTTTTTCAGAAAATGTTTGTTTCTGCCAGCAGCAATTTCTTCTGCTTACATAATCCATATTATTGCGAAATTTGTATTCAGTTATTCAAGTTACAAAAAAGTATCACATATACTATAGGTATTAGAAAAAAAAATTATGAAAAAAATAATTATTTAATGAGTATATTAATGCAATGAACGTACTTTCACTGTAGCATCAACTGCAGTAAATTTTGGAAATTAGAAAGGTAAACTTTGTATATGCAGCATAATTCTCATGCTTTGATGTCATTCTTGCAGATCTGCACTGTTTTTGTACATTAGCACTGTTATCTGCCAGGTATATTTCTGATTTTCCCTTCTGTTTTTGTACATTAACACTGTTTTTGATTTCATTTCTATACTACAGTCATCAGAACAACATTTTTTTTTATTAAAGCTGGCTAATGTTCGATTTGACCCAAATTCCTATATGCTTTTTAGATATATGTAATAAATATAGCTGGCTAATTGTAAGAAATATTAAGATAATGGGAAGATATGTGAGATATTTGTTTATAGATCGGAAATTAGGAAAGTCATCTTATCTTGAAAAGGATAAAGGGTGGAGTGGTTCATTGCCATGTAAATTGTTGTTTGATTGGGGAGTTGATAGGCTTATGCGAAGGAGTGCGAAGATTGAGAGGCTTGATAGTGATGTAGCGATAGTGTGGTGAGGAAGTTGTGGGATAGAGGGGATTGAAGTGCCCTCACTCATAGTAGATTTAACTCTTTATATCCATGGGTTGAACCATGTTAAATTGTGCATAATTTGCTTACGATGCTTTTCCTTTATGCAAGCGCGTGACAGGTTCTACCCGTCTCTGATACATTGTAAAATTCAAAGGCTAGGCCAGTAACGGTTATTGGCCTTAGCCTGGCCTAGCCATAAAGCCCTTTAGAATAATACTAATTCAGCCTGGATTTGGAGGAATTTTCTCTTAGATATTATGTGGATTACAATTTATGGTTTAAAACATTGTGAACGTGGTCTTCGTATATTCGGGTTTGAAAACAGCAGTTCTGGCTGATACTATAGGCAGTATTAGCAAAACAGTTTTACAGGTTGAATATTAAGTATGTTAGTATCATTAATGATGCTATGTTATTGAGTTACTCAGAAACTTAACAACAAACTTATTGTGGCTACTTTTCTGATGTAGGCGTTGTTTGGAGGTTTACTCTTTGTCCACATTCCTAATTTGGTTCCTTATTCTGGCCGTCTAACAATGCAATCTGAGATTCCTGACAATGCTGAATATGAACCACTTAGTGGAGCAGAGCAAGTTTGCCCTGAAATGCATGCCAATTTATTCTCTAGTGAGTAATACCAGAGCTACAAGTGTTACTAGTTATGAGTTTTCCATTGTCTTTTGTTGTCTGCAATTTCCCTTGGTGTATTCTTTTGTGATGGAGAGCATTTATAAATCTTGTATGATCTTTTAAAATGTTTTACAGAACTCAAAAACCATTTCTCATCATTATATATGAGAAAGAAATGATATTCTATTTTAGAAACTGGAACTAGTTATTTCCTGTGAATAACACCGTGTGCTTACCTTTTCACTTTCTTTGTTCTTTTTTCATCACTAAGAGAGTAAAGAGTAAAAAAAAAAAAAAAAAGAAAACGCTAACCAATTTCGTGGGTGTTGATCATCAACGTCCCTAATTTTTGGAAGTGGGAAGGAGTAGCATATATCTGTTACAGCATAGGTTATGATATTTGGTTGTTTTCTATTTTTTTTTTTTGGAATTAGACATTCTCTATCTTTGTAACATGATTTACTTGTAACGTTTTTCTTTTCATTCTCTGAAGGGATAACCTTTGGATGGATAACTCCACTCATGCAAAAAGGTTACAGAAAGCCCATCACTGAAAAGGATGTTTGGAAATTGGACAAATGGGACCGAACCGAGACATTAAATGAAAAGTTCACATTCTTTCTCCTTGCTTATTGCATGGTTCTGCATGAAATTAATACATCCTGTATAATCATGTAAAGTACTTTTGGTTTGGGCAGGTTCCATAAGTGTTGGATGTTAGAATCACAAAGCTCTAATCCTTGGCTTTTAAGAGCTTTGAACAATAGCCTAGGGAAAAGGTACATACTGACATTTTTTAAATGATGTTATATCTTCCCTCTTAAAGTTTGATCTCTAGTAACATCGTTGTCTCATATTTTATTTGTTTTGACTTAAATGTTTGATTAGGTTTTGGTGGGGAGGCATCTATAAGGTGAACATTTTGACTAGTACTTTTGAGTTTTGACCTTTAACTCAATTACTTTGAACAAATCAGTAAACATTTCACATTTCAAGTTACATTAAACCATAATTTTCTGAGGATTGTCAACTCACCGTAAATTAAACTATAATTTAAATTGATAACACCAAAATTGTCTAAGCTTGAGACAGTTATCTTAGCAAATGAAAGAATGACAAGTGCTACTTGTAAAGAACCAACATTGCCAAAAGCTTAACCTGTTAGGTAAAGGCCAATAATGGTTTTATATTTCTAACATGTCCCTCATCCAAGAGCCAATGAGGCTTGAAGCATGGGCAACACACAAGCAAATTTCATTGGTTTCTAGCGGCCAGTAATCTCATTAGAGTGTAACTTTATCATGCACAAATATTTGCTTTAGATAGAGAGCTATACTCTTTGTAGAGTATGCAAAAAAGTTGTACATTAAAAGGCATGCATAACATTGTTGAATTGTGTTTTCATTTTTAATGATCTTTGCAGATTGGTAATGACCTTTCTCAGTTTGTGGGGCCTATTTTGCTGAACCATCTCCTAACTGTAAGTGTATTTCTCTCCAAAGCCAAATTGGAATGACGTTAAGTTAAAAAAATAAGAGAGTGTAAAGAAGCGTTATTGTGATTAAGCCAACAACATGACACATGGAATAGACAAGATGAATGAACAAATGGACACACAGCAACTAAGATGCCTATTTATTTGGAGCTGTATCATTTTCATTGTAGAGAAAAACAGTACACACAAAAAAAAAGATTGAATTTGATTCCAAATTGACTGTAACCTCTAGCAAAAATTAGAGACCTTGTTATTAATTTTCGATTGCTTGGTTTGTGTGCCAGTTAAACCTATCCTCTGTGCTTCTCTATTTGAAGAGTTAATTTCCTAGTCTAGTTGTATTTGAAATCCAGATATATTTTCTGTTGAAGAAAACTTATGTTTCAACTCACCATTCGGATAGGCTGCTCTAGTTAAAGAGTAATTTCTTCATTCATAAATATCAGACTTTAATTTTACATATTTGCTTGCAAATGAAACACAGTCACCAAGCCAGTGTAGCCAAAGTAAACAATAGGTAAAATGCATGAGCAAAATCCAAACATGTATGGAAGATCATTTTATTACCAAGGAAATACTCAAATACCCACGTGAACACGAAAAAAGAAATATAAAATGTTAAAGAAGATGGTTAGGAGTATCCTAAACGGATACATGACTAACATGGACACGGTGACAAATACGAATTGTCAGTGCTTCCTTGTTCGAGTTATGACCAATGCCAGAGAACTGTTTCTGAATACTGATTTTTTTGAAGTTTCTTGATTAATTAACATTAGCATTGCAGGAATTCAAAAGGTATCAGAATAATTATAACTTCATATGCAGGTGTTCATCACACACAGACACACAATATTATCAATAATTTGAATTATCAAATTTAGCCCTTCTTTAAATGATAATTTGAGTGTTTATGATTTCATTTCTACATGTATGTGTTACTTGTTCCAAGTGCATTATAGTTTGTGACTCCCTTATTTATGAATGGCACAGGCAATGCAAAATGGAGATCCATCTTGGATTGGTTACATCTACGCCTTCTCTATATTTGTTGGAGTGGTATGGCTTCTCTCTATCATTATTTAATGAGTTTTGGGGCATAATGGAAGGTTCTGGTGAACCTTGTAAATTTAAAACATTATTCATATGACAATCTTTTGTGGCGAGTTTTCCTTCTCTGGTTGAAGGGCCCATTGACAGAAAGCAAGTACATATTTTAAGGGTTTTACAGCATGAGAAGAAGAAGGCCAAACAGTGTGATTCTCCTATTTGAACGGATGATCTCAAATGTTGCAATGTAAAACATGTTTTAAGGGTTTTACTGCATATAAGTTGAACAAGTATATATTATCTTGCTTTTACATATTTTTCAAATATCTTCGACTAATTTGGAAAGCTTTGTTTAGTATGTGCACTCTAGCATGCCTCAAAATAATTGACTGATGTACAATGATTTCAAACCAAAATGTCAATTACCCTTACCTTCTCCTGCCATTTTTATTTCCATCTATACAAATAATTCATCCAAAATTCATATTTCTGCTCTTGTTTTATCTGTATCCGGCATTTGAAATTAAGGTTATTTCATTCCCTAAATAAGTAACATATAGGTATCTTTCGTAAGTCAAGAATGATAGAGCATACAATTTATTTTTTTCCAAAAGGATAGAGTGCTTTATATCATGATTATTTTATACTTTTGATAGTATTCAATTAAGAGAAGGAAAGAACAATTAACATGTGGATTCAACTCTTTCAGTCACTTGGTGTTCTATGTGAAGCGCAGTATTTCCAGAATGTTATGCGAGTTGGTTTTCAACTTAGATCAACTTTGGTATGTTAACTCTCTCTCTCTTAAAGAGTCCAACTACCATGTTCATCCAGTGTGGAGATATCTAAATAAAATTGTTTTATTAATTTATATATCTGCACAGTTCATATGATTTTACCATGTCTATTATAGGTGGCTGCTATATTTAGAAAATCTTTACGGCTAACTAATGAAGGTCGAAAGAAGTTTGCATCTGGGAAGCTTATGAATATGATAACAACTGATGCCAATGCACTACAGGTCCATTCCCAGCCTATACAGCTATACTAAATACACTTGTCTTTCCACAAATACATTTTGACATAGAGACTGTTTTACTGTTTTAACTATTTAAACCTTCTTCCAAATTAAGAAAACTTCAATCGTGTTTTTTATATATATTTTTCTGTAAAGTATATAGTAAAGAGGAAATGATCTAGAGATTATACCCCATGTTTCGTGAAAGTGTGTAAGCGAATAATACCTTGCATCTCGATATATATGAGGAGAATAGGACTGTTTATGGCGTTTAGTTCAACTTTTTAAGTACAACAATATCACTATGCACAGTGAGTACCAATAAATATTCATATAAACAAATAAATGGCTTAACAACTATTTTGACACTCCCTTTCAAGTCAAAGAATATAATCATATGCAACATGCTTGTTTCAAATGTAGCTGACCCGAGCACACCTCGGTGAGACCTAAGAAATATGTCAGTTGGTTTGTCATTTGAGGTAACAAAACTAGCAATGCCACCATGACCTGCAAAGGAAAGAACCAAAGAAAGAGTCGTTCTTGAAGGTTTTCTACAAGAACAATGGAAGAGGATCTGTATACTTGTATAATAAATCTTCGGTCAAAATTGCAAATACTGATACAAATAAATTTTATGGTTATGCTTTTGGATTGTAGACAATGTTGTGCTGGAATAAATTTAATTGCTGATATTCCTTTACAATGTTCAGCAAATATGCCAGCAACTTCATGGACTCTGGTCAGCACCATTCCGCATCACCATAGCTATGGTTCTCCTATACCAGCAACTTGGTGTTGCTTCACTTATTGGATCACTGCTGCTAGTTCTCATTATCCCACTGCAGGCAAGTTTTGTCTCTGCTTTCTAGCATGTTAATGAATGTGAATTACTCACCAACGAAAACTGGGTGTGAGTAGTAAAGAAATGGGTGTTAATAACATCTCCAAAAAGGGTGTTAATAACATCTCCAATATTACATTTTGTCTATTTGTCTAGAGCATACTTCCTCTGAGAACTCAATTATTTCTATAGTCCAATATTAGATTGATCTACCTCAACACTCAGATGACCCAATTATTTATAGTCTCCTCTCTTCTTTTGTGTCAGTTCTTCATATTCCAACAGGGAGGGCAATTTAAATTGTTTTGTCAATTCCAATTTCTTTGTTACAATAAATTATGGTACATAAAATATGTTGCCTATTGGTGATAAATCTTAAATTTGATTAATTTTAATGTAGAGGGCAAAATGTTTTACGTTTAATAATTTAGGACAAGATGACATTGATATGTTTGAATCTGGTTCATTTTCTAAACAATAATTATTCTATAGCATTTAATTTTATTTTATAGGTTTGTCTGTAATAAATAAACATTTTTCGTTTTTGAGAACAGACACATGTGATTGCCAAAATGCGAAAACTGACAAAGGAAGGACTACAGCAGACAGACAAAAGGGTTGGTCTCATGAATGAAATTCTGTCTGCCATGGATACTGTAAAGTATGAACTTAAAAAAAAAATCACTTTCAACATTCAAGTACATATTTTGTCCTGACAGTGTTTGTGGTATGCTGAATATGGTTCAGATGTTATGCATGGGAAACAAGCTTTCAGTCTAGAGTTCAAAGCATACGACATGATGAGTTATCATGGTTCTGCAAAGCACAACTTCTATATGCTGTATGAGCCTTCACATGATTTTATGATCAATAGTGTTCCTATAGTTTTTTCCATTATCCGGTTTTTTGTTTCATGGTGACAATTTATGGATTTGAGATTAGACATCTTTCATGTGATCTGTCTTAAGAGCATTGGACATTTACAAATAAAAAAGGATCAAGTATATAAACTGTGTAAAACTAGCACAAGAATGATGGGATACAAGGTCGATGTGACACTGCATTAGAATTTAATATACACTAACCTATCTTGAAAACTAGTTTCCAAGTAAATGGTCACATATGTCTTTCAATGATAGAATAACTCTTTAATGTTATGTTGATAGACCTCCTTTGGATAGATATTAGTAACATCTTATATTTTTTATGATCTATAAAGCTGTATGGAGGCTGAATGTGAAGGCATATGGCAGTGTTTCTTTAATCTTGAATTATGTGGCAATGCATGCCTATTAGCACCTACTTTTGGGGATAATTTCAAGGATACTCTGTAGCTATTAAAGGGAATCTAGACTTGTAAATATCTTGTGATCTCCCACAAAAATTACAGCTTTTTTACAAGCACGACAAATTCCTTTGTCAGCCGAATTCTTATATTTGATGATACATTCTCCCTGGACCCAAGACACAGGCATAAATGGTTTAATGATCAGTGAAATTCTTAATCGGGAACTTAATATCAGTTTGTGTTTCTTGGAGATATGTTTCCAAGCAGCATACGATAATTATTTATGCACGTGCCACATTACTAAACAATTTCTTGGGATGCTTGTAAACAATTTGTATGACATGACATTTTCCTAAATTATGAAGATGTGTAGTTTTCTTCCTAATCACTTGTCTTCTTTTGCAGCTTAATAGTTTTATCTTAAACAGCATCCCAGTTCTTGTGACAGTGACCTCATTCGGAATGTTTACTTTACTTGGTGGAGAATTGACACCTGCAAGGGCATTTACTTCATTATCTCTATTTGCAGTTTTGCGCTTTCCTTTAAATATGCTTCCAAATTTACTGAGTCAGGTTGTCATTTGCCCTTGCCATATTCAATTAATACTTTTTTTTTCCTGTTATAATAACAGCATAGTTTTTCTCTATGATTTTGAGAATCCCAAAAAAGTGAATTATATAAATTATATACTATCAAGGAAAAATAGCTGCTTGGATTGGCTATTTACAAATAACCACTTCAAGTGCAAAATTTTCCTCCTTACATTTATTTTTAACCACTTTAATTGTGACAAGTGTTTCCCTACTAGTGTGAATATGATATTGCTTTAGCTGGAGATATGAAATCTTTCCTTATTGGTTGTCTTTTTGACAGGTTGCAAATGCAAATGTCTCATTGCAACGTTTGGAGGAACTGTTCATGGCTGAGGAGCGAAACTTGAAACAGAATCCACCTATTGTACCAGGACTTCCGGCCATCTCAATTAAGGATGGATTCTTTTCATGGGATCCTGAGGTCAATTTTTCAATGATACTTGCGTGCACTGCCACTATTTTGATAAAGCTATGTTTTGGTATTCATATGGGGTGCCACTTCAGATTTCAGTTTTTAATATCCATTCCTTTACCAAGATATTAGTCCTTCACGCTTCACTTTATGTATGAGTAATCTATTCAATTCACAGGCAGAGAAACCCACATTATCAAATATCAATATAGAGATACCAATTGGCAGCTTAGTCGCCATTGTAGGTGGTACTGGAGAAGGGAAAACATCACTTATTTCAGCGATGATTGGAGAACTACCTCCTATAGCCGATGGAAATGCTACAATCAGAGGCACAGTTGCTTATGTCCCTCAGATTTCTTGGATTTACAATGCTACAGTGAGTTGCAGCTTGTTTTTTGCTTCTAGAATATCTATTTAATTCATGATAAAGTTAAAGTGAACAAATTCAACATTTACCATTCTGACTCGCATCTTTTCTCAGGTTCGTGAAAATATATTATTTGGATCAGAATTTGAATACGAACGTTATTGGAAGGCCATTGATGTCACTTCTTTAGAACATGATCTGAACTTACTCCCTGTAAGATTTTTTTTTATAGAATTTCTACTTCACTGTTGCTTCTCTAAACTAATATGAAAACTTTCATTATTTATCTCATTTATGTCTTCTCAGGGACGTGATTTTACAGAGATTGGAGAAAGAGGAGTCAATATTAGTGGTGGACAAAAGCAAAGAGTTTCCTTAGCTAGGGCAGTATACTCAAATTCGGACGTATATATATTTGATGATCCTTTAAGTGCTCTTGATGCTCATATTGCTCAAGAGGTATCATTCTTATCAAGCTCTACAACACTGTGTCTTTGTATGTTATAATTACTTAATACTATATAGAGAGGCTAATGTGCTTTAGTTCAAATTCAAAGGGTGCTTCCATCCATAACAACTTTCATTGATGTACATTATCAACATGATATGAGCAAAACCGTCACCCATCTGATTATTATTACTGATAAATGCCAGCTCATGTACTTTTTAGATTTTCATTTCTCCTCTAGTATAGTATTTGTATTTCAGATATCACCATTAAATTTTGATCATTTGCAAAATTTAAAAAACCTTAGTCATAGTTCATATAGGCTGATATCCAATGACCTTTAGGTTTTCAGGAACTGTATAAAGGAAGGACTGCAAGGAAAAACCAGGGTTCTTGTCACCAACCAGCTACATTTTCTCCCTCAGGTGGACAAAATTATTCTGGTTAATGAAGGCATGATTAAGGAGCATGGAACCTTTGAGGAGTTATCAAAAAGTGGGCTTCTATTTCAGAAACTAATGGAAAATGCAGGGAAAATGGAACAACAAACGGATAATAACGAAGATAGAGATAATCATGACAAGTCTAATGTTTTACGCTTGAGTAATGACGCAATTGTAGAGTTACCAAAAGATGAAAACTATGAGAAGAAGGGAAAATTACGAAAATCAGTACTTATTAAGCAAGAAGAGAGGGAGACAGGAGTGGTTAGCTGGAAAGTTTTAATGAGGTAAGATTAGCGGAACCAAAGATATGGATATTACAGGAGATTTTCCTTTGGTATTAAGAAAGAATGAATAAAATGATTTTGATTGCCAAATGGTCAGGAAAATATAGTATTCCTTCCATTTAAATGACAAAATGTTGGTTTTTCTCTTTTCTTTCTCTTTTTGGCTCTTTTCTTTGCAAATGACTTGCATGGTCCATTTACAAGCTCCGCTATGAGGAGGTAACACCCCTCCTCCTGACCCCGCTAGGTGGGAGCCTCATGCACTAGCCGCCTTTTCTCCTTTTGGCTCTTTCTTTTGTAACTTATGGAGGATTTCTGATCCTTCTGTTTTGGACCATCCTCTCTTACTACATAGTTTTCTTTTATCCAAATAATAATAATAATAATAACGATAAAAATAACAGCTACGTACTGCTTAATCAAATTGGCTTATGGATGCTTTTGTGGTGCTTGTATTCAATTAATTTTTTTTCTTTCCTTTTGTGACCACTAGCCCTGTACTATACTTTTTTCTGCTTGGACTGAAATTAGATACTCTAATTTGGTTATGACGTGTAATTATAAATCCAAATTTACAGGTACCTATCTGCACTGGGAGGACTGTGGGTAGTTTTCTTACTCTTCGCATGCTATGTATTAACAGAAATTCTTCGAGTTTCAAGTAGCACATGGTTAAGTGTTTGGACAGATCAAGATCCCTCTGCAGATTATGAACCAGGATATTTTCTCTCCATCTATGCACTTTTATCATTTGGACAGGTCATTCTGCAATGAGTTTATATTTGTGCCTCCAAAATCCAATTGTTAACTTTCTAATTAGTACTTAGCATTTTGTGCCTTACTTGCAAGGAAATAGCATTATTCAAGAAAATGCTCATCCTTCAACAAGATATCTAACTTAACATAGAGTACCTTTCTGCACTTCCTTCAATTTAGGAAAAATGAAATGAATATTTCCTTTGCTGCCTGCAGGTAGCTGTGGCTCTTGCAAACTCTTATTGGTTGATCATTTCAAGTTTTGTCGCTGCCAAAAGATTGCATGATGCAATGCTAGATAAGATACTAAGGGCTCCGATGGTATTCTTCCAAACTAATCCTGTTGGCCGTATAATTAATAGGTTCGCAAAAGACATGGGAGACATAGATACCAATGTTATTAATTTGATAAATATGTTTTTGGGGCAAGTCTGGCAGCTACTTTCAACATTTGTTCTTATTGGCACCGTGAGCACAATATCCCTGTGGGCCATAATGCCACTTGTGATCTTCTTTTATGCAGCTTACATATATTATCAGGTGGGTTCTATATCTTATCCTTAGTTTTACATATATTATCAACTGGGTTCTATAGCTTACAAATTTGTGCAGAACATATTGTTTTTGAATTGACACTAAGTGGTTATACTTTGGGAAATTGATTTTTCCTGTTAATAACATGACTTGCAGAGCACGGCTCGGGAGGTTAAGCGCTTGGATTCCATTACTAGATCTCCTGTTTATGCACACTTTGGAGAATCATTGAATGGTTTGTCAAGCATTCGTGCCTACAAAGCATATGAAAGGATGGCACATATTAATGGAAAATTCATGGACAACAATATCAGATTTACCCTTGTGAATATTAGTTCAAATCGTTGGCTCACCACAAGGTTAGAATCATTAGGAGGCCTCACGATTTGGTTGATAGCAACATTTGCTGTCTTGCAGAATGGAAGAGCTGAAAACCAGGCAGTGTTTGCATCCACCATGGGTCTACTTCTCAGTTATACTTTGAACATAACAACTCTTTTGAGCGGTGTCCTCAGACAAGCAAGTAGAGCTGAAAACAGTTTCAATTCTGTTGAGCGGGTTGCCACGTATATAGACTTAGAAACTGAGGCTCCAGGTATAATTGAGACAAACCGTCCACCACCAGGGTGGCCTACATCAGGGTCAATTGAGTTTGAGGATGTTGTTCTAAGATACAGGCCTGAACTTCCTCCGGTCCTGCATGGATTGTCCTTTACTGTACCTCCAACTGAGAAGGTAGGGATAGTTGGAAGAACAGGAGCAGGGAAATCAAGCATGCTTAATGCATTATTCCGGCTTGTGGAACTACAAAAAGGAAGAATCATTATCGATGGCTGTGATATTTCTAAGTTTGGACTCGCAGATTTGCGAAAAGTTCTCACGATCATACCACAATCTCCTGTTCTTTTCTCTGGTAAGCACATAGCTAGAAATCTTGTTCTATGTAATGCTTAGATAATCACACACAAGTTAAATTTTGCTCCACTCTCAGCAAGGTTTTAAATTGTGATTGAAGTTGCATTGTTGGCTGATACCGATCACAGTTGCAGCTGCTGCTGTAATCGAGATGTCACGGATGCATCGAGTGATGCTAACAGTCAGCATTTGAATTTTTACTCTATCTTCTAATCAGGTTTTAACACATTAAAAACACTCTAGTTTTTTCAAGTGGTTGTTCTCATACTCAACCACTCGTAATAATGTGGCAATAAATAATTGGCTGATAGTGTATAAAGTCTAGCAAGCTCAACGAAATATATCTATTCCAATTCCCAAATAAGTTATTGGTACATATATTTTGTTTCATAGGGGGAAATTCACTGGAAACAGTGGATTAATATTCTTTATAAGACCTGAAGGTTAATTGTAACTGAAATAAAATTAAAATTGAAGAATTGTTTGTTTTAGCGAACTGTCAGAGTCAGAACGTGTTATGTGGTGGTTCTGGCATCATGAATACACTGAACTCTTTCATGTTGACACAAGAATACAGTGATTATGACATTATCATTGTTAATGCTATTTTAAGTTTTTGAGTAGTTATGAATATAAACATTGTCTATTAACTTCAATAATCCTTTCTCTTAGGGACTGTCCGATTCAATCTCGATCCATTTAACGAACACAATGATGCTGACCTGTGGGAAGCGTTAGAGAGGGCGTACTTGAAGGACGTAATAAGAAGAAATCCGTTTGGTCTAGATGCTCAGGTACATAGATTATATGGTAATTTTAGTCTTTGGTCCTTACTATTATTGATAGTTTTAATAGAAAGGAGCGTTCGTTGTTAATTAAAGAATAAAGAAATAGATTAGAATAGAAGCAGTAGCAACATGTGGACAATGACAAATGACAAGAGTGCTTTTTTTATTATTATGCTTTTCACTTTTACATATGACACTTTTACACTCTAACTACAAGTGGGACTCCAACATATTTATAGGCACATTCCACCGACCTATTGAAGTGCCAAGGCAATAAAAAAATGTTAGAATATTCTAGCACTTGTGATATTTCTAGAGTTGTTATAACATATGTTGGAGACTTCTAGGACAATAATAGCTAGAGAGTTCCGGAAAATTTGCATTATTAATTTAACACTCCTCCTTAATGCAATTTTCTGTGACTCCAAGCATTGATCGGAGTTGCTCGAACTTTGGTCTTGGTAATGCCTTGGTGAATATGTCAGCAACTTGTTCTTTAGTTGTGCAGTACTCGAGCTTTATTTCTTTGCTCTCGCTGGCTTCTGTAATAGCATGATATTTGATAGCAATATGCTTTGTCTTGTTGTGATGGACTGGATTTTTTGCTATTGCTATCGCTGATTTGTTGTCACAGTAGATCGTAGTCGGCTCGCTTTGTTGACCTCCCATATCTGCTAGTATTCGTCGAAGCCATGTAGCTTGATTTGTTGTCTCTGCAGCTGCCACATACTCTGCTTCAGCAGTTGATTGTGCGACGATTGCTTGCTTCTTAGAAGCCCAAGAGATTACTCCCGAACCGAGTGAGAAGGCATAGCCTGATGTGCTTTTCATATCATCTATCAAACATGCTCAATCACTATCGGTGTAGCCAATCAACTTCGAGTCAGTGTTGGTTCCCAAGTAGACACCCTTCACATGCTCCTTCGATCTCTTCTATGGATGGAAGGTCTCTCATCATGTGCTTCTTATATAAAAGCTTAAAAGCATGAAAATTGAGATGGCCAAATGTTCGATGCCAAAGCCATGAATCATCAACTTGCACCTTCATGGCAATATTAGTAGCATATTTCTAAGTTATTGGAAAACTTCTATTTCTTTTCTCCATTTTTACTTGGGCTATGTCAAGCTTTCTATTGTTGTCATATATTTTACATGTATCTCCCTCAAGGAGGATATTTGTTTTGATTGTTTCTAGAGGAGTATCTAGAAATCTCCTTGTTTCTAGAATTTTCCGCACCATTATTATTTTTTCTTTCATATCCTTTATTCTGAGACCTTAATTTGAGCTTTGATTGAAAGACATTTTCTAATGATCCTTCATCATGCCTACTCTATCTTTGCTCATAAGCTTCTAGAGAGCTCATTAGTTCTGTCACCGATAGGGTAGACAGATCTTTGGTTTGTTCAATCGTAGTGACGATTGAATCATACCTTTGGGGAATAGAAATTAAAATTTTCTCGACAATTCTCTTGTCAAGAATATTTTCCCCATAGGCTTTCATTTGATTGACTATTTCTTTTATTTTAGAGTAATAGTCTTTGATGGTCTCAGACTCTTTCATCTTAATTAATTCAAACTCGAGCCTTAGAGTTTGAAGTTTAATGGTGCGTACCTTGTCGCTGCCATGAAACTCCTCCTTTAGTGTAGTCCACGCTTCTTTGGCATTTATAGCTCCCATTATCCTAGGAAAAATAGGCTCTGCCAAGGCTTGTTGTAAAATAAATAATGTTTTTGCATCTTTTTTCTCATTTTCCTTCAACTCTTTCTTTTGAGCTATAGTAAGCTGAAGTATCCTCTGGAATAGTACAGCCTTCTTCAACAATATCCCATAAATCTTGGGACCGGAAGAAGGTTGTCATTTTAGTGCTCCAAAAATCATAATTTTCTCCAGAGAATATTGGAATAGGGATAGATTGTGGTTGAATAGTAGTGGTCATGGCTTAAAGGAATAATAATGGGATTAAAGTGAATAGTTAATTTTTTGGGATAGTTAGAAAATAGTTTGGGTATTATCTCTACGCCCAGTATATGACCGAACGTAGCTCTGGTACCACTGATAGTATTTAATAGAAATGAGCGTGCGTTGTTAATTAAAGAACAAAGAGATAGACTAGAATAGAAACACTAGCAACATGTGGACAATGGCAAATGACAAGAGTGTTTTTTTTTATTATTATGCTTTTCACTTTTACACATAGAAAGCTTGACACTTTTACACTCTAACTACAAGTGGGATTCCAACATATTTATAGGCACATTCCACCGACCTATTGGAGTGCCAAGGCAATAAAAAAAATGTTAGAATATTCTAGCACTTGTGATATTTCTAAAGTTGTTATAACATATGCTCGAGACTTCTACGACAATACTCCTTCCGGTCCTTAATATAAGAAGTACTTAACCGTATTGCCCGGACCAAGGAAAGTAATTATTTTTATGAATTCTATGAGAATATATTGTAACATTACAATTTTACCCTCTCAACTTTTCTTGGAAAATTCACTAACATTAATGAATAACGAAAAACACATAAATAGTCAAAGCATTTAATAAGGGTAAAAAAGAGAAAAAACAATCAATGATACATAGGAAATATAAAACCTCTTATGACCAAGGAAACCTTCTAGAATACCTCTTATAATAAGGACCGGAGGGAGTAATAGCTAGAGAGTTCCGGAAAATTTGCATTATTAATTTAATAATTATGAATCATGTTTAACCGAATCGCATGTACCAGCGAGAGTATTTAATTTTCTTGTTCTTTGAAAAAGATTCCACAACATTACAATTTTTTCCGCTTAAATCTTGGAAATCTCATAGCATTAATGATCAACCATGGGGAAATATAATGGTTTTTCTAATATTTTGGTATGTGATATTTTGAGTTTTCCGTAAAAGCTAACTCCTTAAAGTATGGTTAACATGTGGCCTAAGGCACACATTAAAAAACTCCTTTTATTTATCATGCTTCAAATTGAAAACATGTTTTAAAACCAACGGCACAATGTTACAAATTTTTATTGTGAATAGCATGCACAATGCACAATTGTTTTTGCTTTTTTGAATTACACGGACCAATATTATGATGTTTGGGACTCTTAATATATTTATCCATATTCTTGTTGCTTTTGGATTAATCAAGCTTGTGAGGGCCACCAACACAGTCACTTAAAAAATCACAAGCTAATATCCTTTCAAGGATTCATATAATTTTTTTAACGGTAACTTTATGCTTTCATGTCAGAACATAATTTCATTCATACTTCATTAATCTTGCAGAAATGAAACATAAGTTGATAACTGTGAAGTATATATTTTATTCAAACAATCTTAGTTCAATTGAACATAGGTTGGAAACATACAATAGTTTAGTTGAGGTTATAGAGTTACTGAGATCAAAGAATTTGTTTTTCATTGAATGTTGTTAAATTATCTATTGAAACGAAGAAATATGACAAGATAATCTTTTGTACTGCATAAAGGTTTCAGAGGGAGGAGACAATTTCAGTGTTGGACAAAGGCAACTGTTAAGTCTAGCTAGAGCATTGCTACGAAGATCAAAGGTTCTTGTCCTGGATGAAGCTACTGCTGCTGTTGATGTTAGAACCGATGCTCTTATACAGAAAACTATCCGACAAGAATTTCACTCGTGCACAATGCTCATCATTGCACACAGACTAAATACGATTATTGACTGCAATCGTATTCTGTTGCTTGATTCTGGCCGGGTATATCCTTCAATTCCTAGGAGCACCTATTATAATGCTCTATTAGACTTATAAGTATATGTAGAAACTAGAAATGAGTTCAAGCATTCGAAGTCGAGGAGTATTTTTTGGTTTTCTTTTTTAATCTATTAGCGATCCGAAGTCAACTTTGATGATTCGATATTAAGATTCATCTATTTTTTCTTTACGATTAACAGGTTCTCGAATACAGTACACCAGAAGAACTCTTACTAAATGAAGGAAGTGCTTTCTACAAGATGGTTCAAAGTACTGGACCTGAAAATGCTAAGTATTTATGTGGCCTAGTATTTGGAAGGACAGAGAACAATTCAAATGAAGCTAACAACAGGCTGGAAAGCCATATGAGACGGTTAGCTTCTACCAACTGGGCTGCTGCTACGCAGTTTGCCATGGCTGCGACCCTATCTTCGTTACGCCACCACCTTCAAGGGCCAAGTAATAAAGAAAATAAAGATATCCTAGATAAAACAAAGGATGCAGTGACAACACTACAGGAAGTTCTTGAGGGAAAGCATGACGAAGAAATAGAAGAGACGTTGATTAGATACCATGTTCCAACAGATAGATGGTGGTCTACTCTCTATAAAATTGTTGAAGGTATGCATAATAATAATTCTTGACAACTTTTCATGTGATGTCTCCTTTGCAATACATGTGATGAGTTGGGATCAATAATTTATACTTCCTCCGGTCCTATATATATAGGACATATTCTAGAAGCAATCTTTGGTCCTATATATAAGACATTTTGTATTTTATATGCATCATTTATTGCTTTTTCTCTTTTTTGCCCTTATTAAATGCATGTGTTTTTTGTTGTTAATTAATGAGTGTGAATTTTTCAAGAAAAGTTGAGAGGGTAAAATTGTAATGTTACAATATATTCCCATAGGATTCATAAAACTAACTACTTTTCTTGATCCGAGGAATATGGTTAATTATGTCCTATATATAGGACCGGAGGGAGTACTATGCAACTTAGATCATATATATTTCATTTCACACACAAGTAACAATGTTTATGTTGGGAAATTGGCTCGGGTATCTTAATGAAGAGAGTTTTTTTTTTTTTTAAAATTTTTTTTTATGGTGTATCCTTAATAAGTACTCCCCCGTTCCTTATTACCTAACATTCTTTGGAGAATTTTTTGTTTATATTTATCTGTCTCATCTAGAAGTTTAAGATTTTTATGTTTACCCCTGTTTGATAAGGTATGGATTTACGTAAGTAGTAGAGAAAAAATATTAATTACAGAGAAAGAAAAACATAATTTTTTTTTTTGAAAATTAAAGTAATAATTGCATTTCTTAAAAGAGTGTGTTTTTAACGAGATATATGGATAATAACAAAGAGAATACATCCAAATGAAATATAAATTAAAAATATGGGAAATTTAATTTGTTTGGATTTGGAAAAAAATATAATGGAAAGAAAGAAGTACCAGGGGCTTTGAGCCAGGTATGTGTAGATTTTTCATTGTGATGATTATTCTTGCATTGGTTTTTCTGTGTTAAGGTGGTTTGTTCCCTGGAGTTGATGTAGGAATGTGATTTGCTTACAAGAAATACAATACATGAATTCATAGTATAAGAATAAGAATTATGCAATATTCCTTTTGCTTTCTCTATTAACTATCCATACTTCACAATGTATGTTTATATAAAAGTTAAGGTATATATGTTTGCTTCTGCTTTTGCTGATTCTATATTGAATTTCTCTATCAGGTCTTGCTGTCTTGATCAGGTTGCCTCCAGACAACATTCAACAATTAGAACTTGATTTTGAAGGGACATCCTTTGACTGAAGGCAGGAGTTGTTTCAAAATTTGAACGTGATTAATGTGCATGTTGAGAATTGTGTACTTATGCATTTGATTCATGTGCAGAGACTGATCATGTTCTTTGTACTACTAGTGTAATTCTCTAATAAATAGTATATAAATATAGAGACCTGCACCCACATTGGGTACAGTTTTCACAAATCTCTCTACTTTACGTGGTATCAAAAGCCTTTTAATTTCGTCACCCCTTGTTTTAACTTAAAAAGAAGATAGAAAACTCTGAAATTCAACCAGACCAAGGTCCTTTGAAGAAGTATATAAGAATTGAAGTAAGCACAAGTAAAAATTGAGTTTTGTCTTTTAAGGGAAATTTGGTTTTGTTAAGGTATATGCACTATGGGGAGGTACATGATCAAATCAATTGAAGAATTAAAGAGAAATGAATAAAATGAGCAAAATGAATATATTTATCATAAAAGAGAACAATGTAATGAATTTGAATATTTGAAAACTATAATCAAGAGGCAGAAATGGTTTGTAACCATTCAATGTACATGTGGTTGAAAAAAAGGGATATCATAACCATTGAAAAGGATGGTTAGAGATTTATGGTTATAATAACCATAGAATTTTTGGCTAACAAACACAGTTGACAGATAGCGGGGTTCCTTAACCATGATGTTAAGGGTTTGATCTCTGCTGTGGCCCGTGGGTATGGAAAAGACTTCGTTGGTAGAGGCAAAACTCACTTAGGTGATCTCTACGTCTCAAAGGGAATTAGTTTTCAGCTATCGGCTAAAAGATACCTGATAGGCTGTTAGGATTTTAGACGATTTTAGACCCATTAGAAAAAGGGTAGAATAAGACATTTTATTAAAGTATCAAATAAGATATTTTATTAAAGTATCAAATAAGATATTTTATTAAAATGTCAAGTTATATTTTATTAAATCTTTAGTTAATATGTAATTGATTCAATGATATCTTCTTTCCAATTAAGTTAGAGTTTCCTATTTTGTATTTAAGTATGAGTTTTGATTGAATAAAATAATAAGAAAAAAAATAGAGCATTGCTCACGAGTGTCTTCTCTGCTATTCTTTTATATTCTCTGCTTAATCATATTTTGTTAACCTAAATAGGTCTAAAATCGTATCATTGGTGCTTTCATCTACCCACATGCCTCCTAAACCAAATAATCCTCCTCCATAATCATACTCCAAGGAACAGGCTTATGCTTCATTCTTTGAGAAATTAACCCAAATCCATAATCAACATGACTCCAAACTTGACCACCTTAATGTCACAATGAACGCCAAGCATGATGCGCTTACCAAGGTCGTGAATGGACTCGTGGATAAGCTGACTAACCTATTCTTCCCTACTCGCAATCCTAATACTCCACCGTCACATACTCCACCCTCATTTTCTTCCACCTAACCCTCTTTTTCATATGGTGCTAGTTCTCTCAAACCTCCTAAACTCTAACTCAACCCATTTGATGGCACAAAACCCTCGGATTGGGGTATTTCAGGCTGAGCAATATTTCAGCCTTTTCCAAATCCCACGAGAACAACGGCTGAATTTGGTTGCTTTTGTGATGAGGGGTGTCACCTTAAGCTGGTATAAGTGGATGTTCCATAACCAGTATCTCTCCACTTGGGAGGCTTTCACTCAGGCCCTTGAAGCGTGTTTTGGCCCTTCAGCATATTCAAACCATCAGGCTGAGTTGTTTAAATTACAACAGATGGGTTCTATTGCCGACTACCAAGCTCGTTTCGAGTGCTTATGCAACAAGGTGACTGGTTTAACACCAGAAATGCAGTTAAATTGTTATATTTCAGGGTTGAAACCAAAAATTGCAAGAGAATTAACAATTAATCGCCCTTTTGATGTCACACAAGCCATTGGCCTTGCGAAGTTGGTGGAGAGCAAACTCCACGATGTTGCTCAAGCGTCCATTGACAATCTGTCCTTGTAACATCCCGAATTTTAATTCCAAGAATAATTAGAATAATAATAAGAATAGGAAATGATAATTATGATAAAGAAGATTTAAGGTGATGGAATTAGGATTCCGATGAGTGCCATAAAGGAGTGAAGAAGCATTGGCATCGGATAGGAGATTTAAAGAGGAACAAAAGAGCGTAAGTAACGAATGTTTTCGGTGTTATAAACACCCTACATTAGGAAATTAAAAAAAATATTAACAACTTAAAACACAAATTCTACCGTTGGATGTGAAGATAATGGTCTTAGGGTGCTTAACCCCAAATTTGAGCAAGATCCAATGGTTAACGAAGGAGATATAACATTTTGAAATGCAAGGGATGAAAATCTAGCAAGGTAATCAATTACTTTTGAAGGTAATCGATTACCTCCTCTCTGGATGGGAAAAATACAAAGGAATTCTTGGGGTAATCGATTACCTTCGGTCGGTAATCGATTACCACCTCGTCAGAGTTGAAAAAAAAAATAAAACTTGGAGGCCACTCCAAGGAAGCTTCTCCAAGAAGCCATTGCTTCACAACCACACACTCCAGGCTTCCCCAAGAAGCTTCTCACCTCCACCACTCATTCCCATTCATTTCCAAAAAAAACAACACAACAACACAACAACACACCATACCCCGGATTCTTCATCATCTCCTTCTTTCTCTCTTTGGTTCCAAGAACCAAGCATCATCATCTTCACACAACATCATCTCTTCCATTTCCATCAAGAACAAAACATCGCCCTCATCATTCTCATCTCTAATCTTAGCATCAACAACACCCATCATCATCAATCATTATTTTCATCAAGAAAATAAGTTCAAGAACCACCCCTTACTCCCTCTAAAATTCGAACCTCCCTCCCTCATCCCCCTTGGATTTTTAAACTCCATAGCCATGGAGAAACATACTTTCACGCCTTCTCTTCCGAGACCAAGTGATGAGAATTAAAGAGGAGCAAGCTTAAGGGTCTAAGAACATAAGAATAGGGAGCTAGAGCTCTAGGGTTTTCTCTCTCCTCAAGGTCAAGGTAAGAAGGTTGTGTTACCTTAGCTTAAAGAGTAGGTTCTCCTTGGTTATAGCGATGGCTAGGGATAGATGGGTAAATATAGCATAGAACCTTAGGGTAGTTGACGATAAGAGGATTTGGAGTAAATAAGTATGGATAGGAACTTGCCGGTATGCTTATAGAAAGTATAATTATTGATGGATATGGAAAATGGAACCCTAGGGATGTTTATGAAGTAGATAAAGAAAAGGAAAATATTAGATAGACAAGTATAGATGATAATGGTAATGGATGATGAGGATACATTGATAGGGACATGATTAAAGAGTAACGTAATAGAATAATAAATGCGTTAGGACCTATAATGGAAGTGGGATGGGAATTAGATAGCTAAGAAATCAATTAAGAGTGAGAATAAATGGAAAACAGGATTATGTTACTAATGTGAGAAGGACCCACCCAATTGGGTGCGTGAAACTAGAATATGCGTGTGAATGAGTAATGTATAATGACCCTCCAAAAGGAGCGAGCTATAAATAATGACCCTCCATAATGGAGCGAGATAATGACCCTCCGAAAGGAGCGAGCTATATAAATAATGACCTCCATAATGGAGCGAGATAATGACCCTCCGAAAGGAGCGAGCTATATAAGTAATGACCTCCATAATGGAGCGAGATAATGACCCTCAATGGAGCGAGATAATGACCCTCCGAAAGGAGCGAACTATATAAATAATGACCACCATAATGGAGCAAGATAATGACCCTCCGAAAGGAGCGAGCTATATAAATAATGACCCTCCATAATGAAGCGAGATAATGACCCTCCGAAAGGAACGAGATATATAAATAATGACCCTCCCTATGTGGAGCGAGATATGACCCTCCATAAAGGAGCGAGAATAAGAGTGTACTATGTGACGACCCAACTTTCTATTCATAATAAAATACTTATATTCGAAAATACGACCATTTTTTTTCATAAGTCAAGTCATCATCCATTTCAATTCTTGCGGAAAACATTCACAACATCATGAAGGAAAACATCAACTTTATATTTCATCTTAAAGTTGAAAGTACACATTCATTACATCAAAAGTTAACGACATTAAACTTAACTTAAATACTCTAGGTCATTACATTATATTACATATGTTACAACAAAACTTATAACAACCTAGAGCAATAGGTTCGAAACTCAAAACATAACGTAAGTAAGAGAAACCTGATGAGTAGCACTATCCACATTCCACCATCTAGAACTCAACTCAATCATCAGTTCCCCACTGACTCCCAGTTGAGTTGTCCATGAAATCATCATCCGCCACCGGATCAGCATCCTCCACCGGATCCTCATCCTCTATAGGATCCTCCTCCTCCTCCTCCTCATGTGCCGGATCAGATGGCACATAAACTGGAGTCCGAGATCGGGCTCTAGTGGAGGGACGAGAGGGAGCAGGAACCTCCAAAATAATCCTTTCCTCAGAGGGTGATGGACTTGGTGGGAGGGTGCGTCTCTGAAAACGTCTTCGTGGTGGTGGTGGTGTTCCATGGCGAAATACAAAATTTGGTGGAATGTGCATAATGTACATCATCGGGATCCTCGTACGACACGGACGCATTCGGGACCATGGGTTTGGGTGACGGAAAGTGACTTCCATGTCCCCTTCGTAAATAGCCCGATGATCCTCGAAATTCCACTCCCCATTAGGGAGCGGCCTCATCTCCACGCATATCATATTCCTGGCCATGACCTACAACAAGGGATTAGGAGTGAGTCATAGCTAAATACAATAACAAATGAGCATAACAGAGGCTAAAAATAACAAGCACATGTAATCAAATAGCATCAAGAGTGTAAATGAATGCTCAAACTGGTTTAACACATATTTAACTTCATTAGTGACATGATGCATGCCTACTCCTCATTCATGCTTCACAGTTCGACATTCTTTCGGGTATTCATTTCAAACCTATGTTTTCATCGAACTGGAGCGTATCCATATCCCATGCTTCACGATTGATTGGGAACTAGCCTTCATAGCATTCTCATGCTACGATATCCAAATCATCATAGCACCTTCAGGGCTATGGCATCACAACACTTTCAATGTTGCGGTATACATCTTCTAGCCTATGCTAGATTCCACAATCGAAATCGGAGCAACTCCATGCATGACAATGCCACATTAGAGTTCCATTTCTTTTCTTTTTCTTTTCATTATTCTCATCAGCATCTCATTTCATAAATTTTCAATTAGTTTTTCTCTTAGCTGGTGCTGGTGCTTTTCAAAAAATACCATCAGAGGCATAGCCATCTCATGATGGGTTTACTTCCTTTCAATTCTTTATTGCAGAAAAATCCAGCAGCGGTCCAACCACTTCGTGATGGTTTTAGGAATAACGTATAATCATTTATTTAATAATCCGTCGGGGCCTAGCCTCCTATTGGCGGATATTTATTGCAATGACCCCATTGGGACTCCCTTAGAAAATATCAACCAAGTGAATAAAACTTTCACTGGGACGTTAGGGATAATATCAACCAAATGGGTGTACGCACTTCCGTTGGGACTCCTGTAGGGAAATAATCAACCACTGAATAGAATTCCAGTAGGACACCTCCAGGATAATTATCGACCAACGGGATTAGGTTTTAAGCATAAAGAGAAATATTTAGAATTTAGTAATTTAGGAGCTTAGACGAGTTAATCTTTAATGAAATTGTAGAAAGTAAATGTTTTTCTGAAAAATTCTTTCAATTACTCGAGTAGTTCTTGACTACTCGAGTTGTTCATGTAAAAATACTCGAGTCTTTCTTAAACTACTCGAGTCTTTTTGCTGCAACAGCACCAGTTTTCTGCACTTTCAATACCAATTCAAATTTCTTGCTTTATGTCTCCATTCCTATGAAAAACAGCAACTTAGGCACATAAAATAAACATGTTAAGACACTTAAACACCACTGATACAACATCAAATAACATCAAATCACAGATTGCATCAAAACTTGCAAATATCCATTTCAAAATATGAAATTCATTTCCACTTGATTTTAATTTCGAAACACATTACAGTGAGCTTGATTAGGTTCATTTAAACTTGTTTGAGTCATAAAATTATGGGTCTCTGACCTCCAAGTCAGAATCCCAATTCAAGTTGCATCCCTCTTTGAACCTTTAATGGTTCCTACATTTCTAGCTTGAAATTACTAATTCTAGTATTTAGGTAACTCCTCCCTTACCTCAGAGAAGCTAAAGAAAGGTTTGATCGAACCAAAAAAAGAGATTGAATCAAAACTTGATTCTGGACCGGTGCAGAACTTGTTGCACTTGGCTGACTTTGGCCATCAATTTCACAACGAATAAGACATGAAAAAGAATGAAACAAGTTAGCTTCAGAAACTAGGAAATGCCAACTTTAAATGGAAACAAGTTTGGAATCGAAAGGGTTCCTGGATTTACCAAACGGATTCAAGGAAGACGAGTACTTGATGCTGAAAGTTGCTCTATTTTTTCACAGCTTCAAGACCTCAACTTTGGTTGCCTATAACTCGATCTACAAGAGGCTATTTGGAGTGATTTCTGGTTCTAATTCAAGAGCGAAAGTAGAACTTTAGTTTGTGTTTAGGTTTCTAAGGAAAAGGATGAGAATTGAGAGAGAATTAAAGGATTAAAGTGAGCTTCACAAAACAGAGAAATTTTGCCAACAATTCGGGTTTAAAGAGATTTGAGGATGTTTGGGCTTCATTGATCACCTATATATAGTCTAGGATTACCCTCCTTCGAAGTAAGGTCCAGCTCTGTGCTTGGAACCTCAAGAAAACGCGTTGTGGTGCTAAGTTCAAATGGAAACCGACTTATACACTCAACCAGACTGCTCGAATTACTCGAGTCTTTTTCCCAGAACTCGAGTCCTTTTCAGCAATTTCAAAGAACACTCGAGTCTTCCCTGAAAGACTCGAGTCTTTCGACAAAAATTCAAATTTTTCAAGCAGTTAGTGATTATACTCGAGTCCCCCCCAAAACACTCGAGTATTTTAACCTAATTTCAGAAAATTCATCATTTTATAATAACATTATTATTCCAAATACTTAATATTTATTTATTTAAAATACAGGGTCTTACATCCTCCCTCACTTAAACAGAATTTCGTCCTCGAAATTCCGATTCACACAAAAAGATGCGGGTACTCTTCTCTCATCTTAGATTCTAATTCCCACGTAGAGTCAGATACTCCATTCTGACCCCAAAGGACTCGCACTAATGGAATCTCTTTCCCTCGCAGCTTCTTGATTCGTCGATCTTCTATTTGCATTGGCCCAACATCGAACGTGAGATTCTCTTTTAACGGTATCACATCTTGTTGCAACTGAACGATCGAATATGGATTTTGGACAAACTTGCGAAGCTGAGAGACATGGCATACATTGTGCAGATTGGACAGAAACGGGGGTAAGGCGATCTGATACGCGACAGGACCAACTCGTTTCAAAATCTGATAAGGGCCGATAAACTTTGGAGATAACTTCTTTGGCTTCATTACCCTTCCAATACCAGTTGTTGGCACCACTCGCAAAAATACATGATCTCCTTCTTGAAATTCTAGCTTGGATCTTCGCTGATCGGCATAACTCTTCTGACGACTTTGTGCAGTCTTCATCTTCTCTTGGATAACCTTGATCTTTTCGGTCATTTCTTGAACTAACTCAGGTCCGATGAGAGCATTCTCCCCCACTTGGAACCAACATAGTGGGGTTCTACACTTCCTTCCATAAAGAACCTCGTACGGGGCCATATCGATGCTTGCATGATAACTATTGTTGTAGGTGAACTCCACAAGAGGCAACAAACGATCCCAACCTTCTTGATATTCCAAAACACATGCTCGAAGCAGATCGTCCTCAGATTGAATCGTCCTTTCCGATTGACCATCCGTTTGCGGGTGATAAGCTGAACTCATCCTTAGCTGCGTTCCCAAAGCTTGATGCAAACTCTGCCAGAATCGGGACACGAAACGAGGATCACGATCTGATACGATACTTGAGGGAATACAATGCAATCTGACGATTTCCTTGATGTACAATCTTGCAAGCTTCTCCAACGGATACTGCATGCTGATGGGAATGAAATGAGCTGACTTCGTTAAATAATCAATCACGACCCAAATCACATCAAAACCTTCTCTTGTTCTCGAAAAACCACTCACAAAGTCCATTGCGATTCCATCCCACTTCCATTTTGGTATACTCAAAGGATGCAATTCTCCTCCAGGCCTCTTATGTTCAATCTTCGCCTTTTGGCAAACAAGGCAAGACGCAACATAAGACGCAACATCTTTCTTCAATCCGGGCCACCAAAACATCTTCTTCAGGTCTTGGTACATCTTTGTCGTTCCAGGATGCATACTCAACTTGCTTTTGTGCGCTTCATCCAAAACTGCTCTTCTTAAATCCTTATTTGCTGGGATACACACACGATCTCGAAATCTTAGGATGTCATCAGCTCCAACTTGAAAGTTAGGTTCTACACCATCTATACCCAATCTTCTCTTTTCTACCAATTCTCCATCTTCTTTCTGTAAGTCCCTCACTTGAGTAAGGAATTCATTTGTCACTTGAAGCATACCTAGCTTGATACACTCCGACTTACACTGAACTGCCAGATTCAAGTTTCGGAATTCTTCAATTAACTGAGCTTCCTTCACCATCATCATACTTACGTGCAACATCTTTCTACTTAGAGCATCGGCTACAACATTAGCTTTGCCGGGATGGTAATGCAATTCAAAATCATAATCCTTTAAGAATTCCATCCACCTATGTTGTCTCATATTCAGTTCTTTTTGGTCGAAGAGATACTTCAAACTTTTATGGTCACTGAATACTTGAAACGTATTACCGTACAGGTAATGCCTCCAAATCTTCAAAGCAAAGACAATGGCAGCCAATTCTAAATCGTGAGTGGGGTAGTTTTCCTCATGCACCTTCAACTGACGAGATGCATAAGCAACAACCTTTCCTTCTTGCATCAAGACACAACCCAAACCTTGTCTAGACGCATTACAATAAACATCGAAGCCTTTCCGAGAATCGGGCAGAGTTAACACTGGAGACGATGTTAACTTGTCCTTTAACGTCTGGAAACTAACTTCACACTTCTCAGTCCAGACAAAAGGTTGCTCCTTCCGAGTCAAACGAGTTAACGGAAGATCCAACTTGGAAAAACCTTCGATGAACTTCCGATAATATCCGGCTAACCCAAGAAAACTCCTAACTTCAGTAACTGTCTTTGGTCTTTCCCATTGTAAAACTGTTTCCACCTTGGCTGGATCCACAGCAACACCATCCTTTGAAATTATATGTCCCAAGAAATTGACTTTTTCAAGCCAAAATTCACACTTGGTTAACTTGGCATATAATTTCTTCTCCTTCAAAGTCTCCAAAACAATCTTCAAATGATTAGCGTGCTCCTTCGGATTCTTCGAATAGATGAGAATATCATTGATAAACACCACAACGAAAGAATCCAGATAGGGCCGGAACACTCTATTCATATAATCCATAAATATTGCTGAGGCGTTGGTCAAACCAAATGGCATCACCACATACTCGTAGTGTCCATATCGTGACCGAAAAGCAGTCTTTGGAATATCTTCCTCCTTCACACGGATCTGATGATAACCCGATCTCAGGTCAATCGTTGAAAACACAGGCGCTCCTTTCACTTGATCCATCAAATCATCAATCCTTGGCAACGGGTACTTGTTCTTGATCGTAACCTTATTGAGCTGCCTATAATCATTGCACATCCTCATAGATCCATCCTTCTTTTTTTACAAACAAGAATGGCGCTCCCCAAGGCGACACACTTGGTCTGATGAACTGCTTTTCTAACAAATCTTCTACTTGCTTCTTCAACTCAGCTAATTCCGCTGGAGCCATATGATACGGGGCGATAGAGATAGGACCTGTACCGGGAACTAGGTCAATACTGAATTCTATCTCTCGATGCGGTGGCAAACCGGGTACTTCATCGGGAAAAACTTCGGGAAACTCTCGAATAATCGGAATGTCTTCGATCTTCACTTCATCCTTCTTTTCTTCAGCGATGGCCGAAAATAGGCACACATAACCTCTAGCTTGAATGGCAGGAGACTCCTCGCTAGGAAACACGATCGTTCGAGCCTTGCAGTCGATTACCACATGATTGGACGCCATCCAATCCATGCCCAAGATAACATCGAGGTTGGATAATGGCAAACAGATCAGATTTACACAAGAAGTCTGACCTCCTATGCTAACCATGCATCCGACACATGCTCTTGATGCAACAACAGGAGCATTCGTGGGGGTAGATACACTCATATTAAATGGGGTCTCCGAGATAGACAAACTTAAACGCTTGGCACATTCTTCCGAGATGAAAGAATGTGTCGCTCCAGAATCAAATAAAAAGCGACAAGGCATGCCATTGAGGAAATGGTTACCTTGCACAAGATTGTCGGCTTGCTCTGCTTCTGCTCCGGACATAGTGAACACCTTTCCATTGACCCAGGGCTTGCTTCCTTGTCCTTGATTGATTTGGCGCTGGGGTTGGCGGCATGCACGGGCAATGTGACCGGTCCTTCCACAATTGAAGCAGACTGGTGGCTTGTCTCTCTAGCACTCTTGACCAGGATGGGAACGTTGGCACTTGCTACAAATGTCCGCCGGAGTCGGAAGGCTGACTGCTCCAGAGGGTGGTGATCTTCCTTTCCCCTTATGCCAATAAGGGCCTCCACGATTCCCACGATTATTCTTGTGCTGATGTCGGTATGGTCCATGGCCTCCTTGACTGACTTCCCTCTTGAAATTATTCTTCTCGAAGATGCGACATGCACTAATCAAGGTTGGATAGTGGTGAATCCTTTGTACGCTCACAACCAACTTGATGTCCGACCTCAACCCATTCTCGAACCTCGTGCATTTCGAGTATTCGTCAGGATGATATTGGAAGTACAGGGAGTACTTCATCAGCTCCTCAAATTTCTCAGCATACTGATCAATGGTCATGCTGCCTTGCCTCAAATCTAGGAACTCCATCTCCTTCTGGATCCTAACATCGTCCGGAAAATACCTCTCTAAGAACTTCTCCGTGAAGACTTCCCATGTGAGCTCGCGATGATCATATTCCAAGAACTGGCGGGTCTGCTCCCACCAAGTTGCAGCTTCACCATTTAGCATGTAGGCCGCAAACGTGACCTTCTGAGCTTCCGTGAGGGTCAGCGTTCGGAAGATCTTATTCATCTCAGCTAGCCAGAACTGAGCTTGCTCGGGACAATGACCACCCGAGAAGCCAGGGGGTTTACATCTACGAAACGAATCTAGGCCTTGAAATTCCGCCGGGGTTCCATTGTTGGGAGGAAGGGTTTGCTGCAAGTTTTCCAGAACCGCAGCCATACGGGTTAGAGCCTCAGCAATGTTAGCGTTATTTCGTCCAGCCATCTTATCCTATAGAATCCAAAGGGGAAGACTTAATTAGATTCTGCTATTCTATCTCTCAAAATACAATCAATATTCTATAATACGCAATGGTTAGTGTGTAAGGCCACACTCCAAGGCCGAGAGTTGAACCATTTCTCTGATACCACTAAATGTGACGACCCAACTTTCTATTCATAATAAAATACTTATATTCGAAAATACGACCATTTTTTTTCATAACTCAAGTCATCATCCATTTCAATTCTTGCGCAAAACATTAAAAACATCATGAAGGAAAACATCAACTTTATATTTCATCTTAAAGTTGAAAGTACACATTCATTACATCAAAAGTTAACGACATTAAACTTAACTTAAATACTCTAGGTCATTACATTATATTACATATGTTACAACAAAACTTATAACAACCTAGAGCAATAGGTTCGAAACTCAAAACATAACGTAAGTAAGAGAAACCTGATGAGTAGCACTATCCACATTCCACCATCTAGAACTCAACTCAATCATCAGTTCCCCACTGACTCCCAGTTGAGTTGTCCATGAAATCATCATCCGCCACCGGATCAGCATCCTCCACCGGATCCTCATCCTCTATAGGATCCTCCTCCTCCTCCTCCTCATGTGCCGGATCAGATGGCACATAAACTGGAGTCCGAGATCGGGCTCTAGTGGAGGGACGAGAGGGAGCAGGAACCTCCAAAATAATCCTTTCCTCAGAGGGTGATGGACTTGGTGGGAGGGTGCGTCTCGGAAAACGTCTTGGTGGTGGTGGTGGTGGTGTTCCATGGCGAAATACAAAATTTGGTGGAATGTGCATAATGTACATCATTGGGATCCTCGTACGACGCGGACGCATTCGGGACCATGGGTTTGGGTGACGGAAAGTGACTTCCACATCCCCTTCGTAAATAGCCCGATGATCCTCGAAATTCCACTCCCCATTAGGGAGCGGCCTCATCTCCACGCATATCATATTCTTGGCCATGACCTACAACAAGGGATTAGGAGTAAGTCATAGCTAAATACAATAACAAATGAGCATAACAGAGGCTAAAAATAACAAGCACATGTAATCAAATAGCATCAAGAGTGTAAATGTATGCTCAAATTGGTTTAACACATATTTAACTTCATTAGTGACATGGTGCATGCCTACTCCTCATTCATGCTTCACAGTTCGACATCCTTTCGGCTATTCATTTCAAACCTATGTTTTCATCAAACTGGAGCGTATCCATATCCCATGCTTCACGATTGAATGGGAACTAGCCTTCATAGCATTCTCATGCTACGATATCCAAATCATCATAGCACCTTCAGGGCTATGGCATCACAACACTTTCAATGCTGCGGTATACATCTTGTAGCCTATGCTAGATTCCACAATCGAAATCGGAGCAACTCCATGCATGATGTAACATCCTAAGTTTTATTTAAATGAAATTATTGTTTAATACCCAAGAAATAACTGAATAAATTGCTTAAAGAATTTTGGGTGATAAGAGAGTAGTAATTATAAGTACTAGGGGTTGTATAGGAGACATTTGTGGCATTGGGAAAAATTATCTAAGCGAAATCGGGGGTTAAGTCGGCGTTTTAAATGTTAGAAATTAGCCGAAAAGAGAAAATTAGGAATTTATTATAGGATGTTAAGAAATTAAATTCCACCGTTGGATGTGAAGAAAAGGGTCTTAGGAAGCGTGTCTCAAAATTTGAGGAAGATCCAACGGTTAACGAAGAAGTTATGGGAAAGTCAAGAAAAAGTCAACTGGTGCACGCCCAGGCGCACCAGCTTGCGCCCAGGCGCACCAGGGTGCATCAGATGCACAAACTCAGGGGCTTTTTCGTCCAGGTGCACCATCAACTCGCCCGGGCGAGCGCTGCACGCACCAATTCTGCACCAGGCGCACCAGATGGCGCGCCATCCTCACCAGACCTGCACCAGTTGACCGCACCAGATGCCCCCACTCCCGCACCAGCTCGCGCGCCAGCCTCACGCACCCCTTCCCGCACCACACCGCGCGCCCAGGCGCACCACGACCGCGCCCAGGCGCGCACCAGTTTTAAAACCGGTGCAGCTAGCAGACCAGCCCCATACGCACCACTCTTCTTCCTCTTTCTTCTTGGGCGATTTTCCCCCTCAAAACCCTAGCTTCTTCCACACCAAAAATCCACCCAAAAACACAACAAATCATCATCATATATTGGTTCCCCATCACTCATAACCACTCAAACTCCATTAATTTCTTATTTTTCCTCTCTAAAATTCGTGTTCTCTCTCTTCTAGGGCTCAAGCTCTTCTCACTTCAAATTGACCAAGATTCAAGAGAGAGACACTCATTCCATCATCAAGACTTGTTTTTATCATCTCCAAGTAAGTGTTTAAGTGTGGGTTCCTCTCCTTCTCTTCCAAAATTCGTTTTTCCTTTCTCTCTCTACCATAAATAGTGATTTTTCAACACTAGGCATTAGAAGCTCTATTTTTCTTTGATTCTTGACTTGAATCATGGCATAAATGATGATCCCTCTCTTTTATGACTCTCTATTTTAGGTTCCATCCTAATCTTGTGGTTTGGTATCTCCTTGGTGGGCAAACTCAAGCATAGGGCATTTGGAATCTCCTTATCCTTGAGTATTTGAGGTAAGGGGGTGGATATAGTGAGCTTTGCCTTGTTCTAGGGAGTAGGTTCTAGTTAGTACATAATACTTGTTAGGGTTATGTGTTAGGGGAGAATATTAGATTATAAATCCCTAGGTTATTGAATATGAAAGCCTAATTAATTAAATGTGCATGATGATTGGATGTTAAGATTAGGAAAAGGAAACTCAATAATATGAAAATGAATAATTTGATAAATTAAATTTGGTTAATGATTACATTGAAGTAAATGAGGAATTGGGTAATGTGATAATAAAGTTGACATAAATGATAACTTAATTACTGTAGCAATTATATGTATGTGTTATGAAATAAATTGATATAGGAAGAAAGGGAATGAAAACGATTAAATGTCATGAATGTTCATATTTGTATCTAATTGCTAAATGAGTAAAAATATTAA
This sequence comes from Crotalaria pallida, assembly GCA_037953625.1. Classification (NCBI taxonomy): domain Eukaryota; kingdom Viridiplantae; phylum Streptophyta; class Magnoliopsida; order Fabales; family Fabaceae; genus Crotalaria; species Crotalaria pallida. The sequence goes on from CM075653.1 coordinate 37,620,894, forward strand.
GTATTATCAATTGTGAATAAAGGTCATGGCTTAGGAATTGAACTTGTGAATATAGGAAACGGAAGTAAAACAATTATGTGGAAAAAAAAAGTAAAAGATGATATATGCAAAATTAAAATGAAGGGCGAATCTAAATGTTGGACTATAAAAGAGAACACTATTTGGTACGCTTGTGATAATTGAGAAAGGAAAAGAATAAGGAAACTACAAGAATGACTAGTTGTTGAATGTGTGTTGTTGTACTTTAATGTGTTACAATTAATTGAACAGGAAAGTGAATAATTCTTGGCCTCTGAATTGAGGCGCCGAATATTGAGAACGTGGTCTATGCGTTGGCCTCTGCTTTGAGGTGACGATTAAAGGAAAGATTTGATAATTGATATAGGGAATGAGTATGGATAAAGAATGAATGGGAATTGTGTGTAAGTGTATTTGTGATTGTATGTGCTAAGTTGTTTGCGTAAGATGGTGAAAGTATGATTTGGCCTCTGATGTGAGGTAATGTGAAATGAAAATGAAAGTGTGCGTTGACCTCTGACCTGAGGGACGCCATATGAATTAAAGTAAATGAGTGTTGACCTCTGACCTGAGGGACACAGAATGAAATAAAGTGTTGACCTCTGACCTCTGACCTGAGGGACACAGAATGAAATAAAGTGTTGACCTCTGACCTGAGGGACACATAATTTAAATAAGGAAAAGAATGTGGGCCTCTGCTTAAGGTGATAAATGTGTCGAATGAAATTGTACATTTGGCCTCTGATTTGAGGTGATGTACTGAAATAAAATGTGTATGTGAAATGAGTAAAAAGTAAAGGAATGAATGTTGAAATGAATAATGAAAATGGAAATTTGGAATGAACAATGAATATGGAAATTATGAAATGTGCATGGTGTGCAATATGTGAAGATATGTTTAATTGCTATTTGTGCTTGACCTAGCGGGTCGTTATGTCTAGTTAGAAACTGCCTTCTATTTCATGTGCAATGCTCACTCCCTTACATTTTCAGGTACGGAGATTGAGTTGGCACGGCCCCCGGCCGAGCAGGAGTACTTTCCCTTACAGGGAGAGTAGGGTTATTATGGGATTTGGAGGATATTATGAACTTAAGCCTCATACACTATTTTGATGTAAAATTTGTTATTCATATTTTAAGTGAGGCTTAGGATGTTTTATTTTGACAAAGTTATATGTCTTGGTTATGACACTCAAACTTAGTATTTTCCGCTATTACTCTGATATATTTGGAGCCCATGGGGCCTTGATATAATTTAGAAATATAATCTGAAGCCCTACTGGCTATTAGTTGTCTATTTGAAAATTGTTTATCACAGGTTAAATTTTGGATTAGTCCGAAAAACAAACAAAACTCCGTCCGTTTGACGGTTGATTTTAATGTAATAAAAATGAATTTTTAAGTCCGTGTTTTATTATAAGGGGAATTAAGGGTAATTAATCATAGGGTGTTACACATGACAATCCCACATTAGAGTTCCATTTCTTTTCTTTTCTTTTCATTATTCTCATCAGCATCTCATTTCATAAATTTTCAATTAGTTTTTCTCTTATCTGGTGCTGGTGCTTTTCTAAAATTACCATCAGAGGCATAGCCATCTCATGATGGGTTTACTTGCTTTCAATTCTTTATTGCAGAAAAATCCATCAGCGGTCCAACCACTTCGTGATGGTTTTAGGAATAGCGTATAATCATTTATTTAATAATCCGTCGGGGCCTAGCCTCCTATTGGCGGATATTTATTGCAACGACCCCATTGGGACTCCCTTAGAAAAAATCAACAAAGTGAATAAAACTTTCACTGGGACGTTAGGGATAATATCAACCAAATGGGTGTACGCACTTCCGTTGGGACTCCTGTAGGGAAATAATCAACCACTGAATAGAATTCCAGTAGGACACCTCCAGGATAATTATCGACCAACGGGATTAGGTTTTAAGCATAAAGAGAAATATTTAGAATTTAGTAATTTAGGAGCTTAGACGAGTTAATCTTTAATGAAATTGTAGAAAGTAAATGTTTTTCTGAAAAATTCTTTCAATTACTCGAGTAGTTCTTGACTACTCGAGTTGTTCATGTTAAAATACTCGAGTCTTTAAGAACCACTCGAGTGTTCTTCCAGTTTTGCAGAATACTCGAGTCTTTCTTAAACTACTCGAGTCTTTTTGCTGCAACAGCACCAGTTTTCTGCACTTTCAATACCAATTCGAATTTCTTGCTTTATGTCTCCATTCCTTTGCAAAACAGCAACTTAGGCACATAAAATAAACATGTTAAGACACTTAAACACCACTGATACAACATCAAATAACATCAAATCACAGATTGCATCAAAACTTGGAAATATCCATTTCAAAATATGAAATTCATTTCCACTTGATTTTAATTTCGAAACACATTATAGTGAGCTTGATTAGGTTCATTTAAACTTGTTTGAGTCATAAAATTATGGGTCTCTGACCTCCAAGTCAGAATCCCAATTCAAGTTGCATCCCTCTTTGAACCTTTAATGGTTCCTACATTTCTAGCTTGAAATTACTCATTCTAGTATTTAGGTAACTCCTCCCTTACCTCAGAGAAGCTAAAGAAAGGTTTCATCAAACCAAAAAAAGAGATTGAATCAAAACTTGATTCTGGACCGGTGCAGAACTTGTTGCACTTGGCTGACTTTGGCCATCAATTTCACAACGAATAAGACATGAAAAAGAATGAAGCAAGTTAGCTTCAGAAACTAGGAAATGCCAACTTTAAATGGAAACAAGTTTGGAATCGAAAGGGTTCCTGGATTTACCAAACGGATTCAAGGAAGACGAGTACTTGATGCTGAAAGTTGCTCTGTTTTTTCACAGCTTCAAGACCTCAACTTTGGTTGCCTATAACTCGATCTACAAGAGGCTATTTGGAGTGATTTCTGGTTCTAATTCAAGAGCAGAATTAGAACTTTAGTTTGTGTTTAGGTTTCGAAGGAAAAGGATGAGAATTGAGAGAGAATTAAAGGATTAAAGTGAGCTTCACAAAACAGAGAAATTTTGCCAACAATTCGGGTTTAAAGAGATTTGAGGGTGTTTGGGCTTCATTGATCACCTATATATAGTCTAGGATTACCCTCCTTCGAAGTAAGGTCCAGCTCTGTGCTTGGAACCTCAAGAAAATGCGTTTTGGTGCGAAGTTCAAATGGAAACCGACTTATACACTCAACCAGACTGCTCGAATTACTCGAGTCTTTTTCCCAGAACTCGAGTCCTTTTCAGCAATTTCAAAGAACACTCGAGTATTCCCTGAAAGACTCGAGTCTTTCGACAAAAATTCAAATTTTTCAAGCAGTTAGTGATTATACTCGAGTCCCCCCCAAAACACTCGAGTATTTTAACCTAATTTCAGAAAATTCATCATTTTATAATAACATTATTATTCCAAATACTTAATATTTATTTATTTAAAATACAGGGTCTTACATACTAATGTAAACTTAAGACCTGCCCTTAGGGTGTGTGTAAAAGGAGAACAATAGGACCCGCCTTATAGGTAAGGAGTAATTATAATAGGACTGACCAAGAGGTGATGAAGTACAAGATAGAATAAAAAGAGGAAAGGATAGAAAAAGGCTAAGTAAAATAACATGAAAGGATAAAAGTAATGAATTGAGAAAGGAATGAATGTAAGAGGAAAGATAAAGAGAAATAGATGAGATAGTAACTAATTGGGCAATAAGGCAAAATGGAAAGAACGAAAAGAATAGAAAGACACAAGGGAAAACTATGATAAGGAAAAGATAAGAAGGAAATAAAATGAATAAAAAGGAATAGGATAAACGTCATGCTAATTGAGAAATAAGTCATAGTGTTGGTCCTTGGTTTGTTACTATGCTTTTGTAGAAACTATTGTTCTAAGTTCTGTGTAATGCTACCCTTCTTGCTATTTTTAATACAGGTGCAGAAGGAGCTTACACGAGTCATGGCCGAGAAGGAGCACACTCCACATCGTGGAGTGTGGGTATTTAGGTGTTTGATCATTTGTTGGTCAAGGGTTTCATTTTGGAATTATTAATGTACATTATCTTTGGGAAATTAAACCATTTTATTACTTTGTAAATATTTTGTTAAATGATGTACTAAATGAACTGGATTATATTTTGGCCCTGCTGGCCTACTGCTGTTGTTTATAAGTAAGTTTTTATATAGGTTTTTCAGGAAAAGTATATTTTGGGAATGTCCCTAAAACAAAGTAAACTCTGTCCGATTTTATGAATATTTTCATAAGTATTCTAATTAACTAATGGTTTTAAAAAGAAATTTTCAAGTAACCAAATCTATGTCGGGTAATTAGGGTATTATTTAAGGTAGGGTATTACAGTCCTTACTACCTCAACTACCATCTAACCAACTACTGCTTAAAAAGCTTACGACTGAGCAGATGCAGGACAGACGTGCACAAGAGTTTTGTTTTAATTGCGATGAAAAATACAACCAAGGGCGTCGATGTCAGCCATGCCAATTTTTACTACTTTTGGTGGATGATCCAATTAGCGGTATTGACTCTGACATAGGCCAAGTATAAGTTAAGCTTATTTCAACCTTGAGGACAAGGTTAATTTCGAAGGGTATGGTAATGAAAGGCAGGATTTTAGACGATTTTAGACCCGAGTAATATGTCAGATTAGTCCCTGACTTTGTAAGCGTCAGTCAAGTTAGTCCCTGACTTTATCGAAATAGCAATTTAGTCCCTGAGATAGGAGAACGTCGATCAAGTTACTCCCTGCCGTCACTTTCGCAGGGATGTATTTGCTTTAAAATGGGATAAAGATAGGGACGTATGTGAATTAAAATAAAATATCAGGGACTAAATTGCTATTTCGATAAAGTCAGGGACTAACTTGACCGATGCTTACAAAGTCAGGGACTAATCTGACATATTACTCTTTTAGACCCATTAGAAAAAGGGAAGAATAAGATATTTTTATTAAAATATCAAGTTTTATTTTATTAAATCTTTAGTTAACCTGTAATTGATTCAATTATATCTTCTTTCCAACTAAGTTAGAGTTTCTTACTTTTGTATTTAAGTATGAGTTTTCATTGAATAAAATAATAAGAAGAAAATAGAGTATTGCTCACAAGTCTCCTCTATGCTATTTCATTACTTTCCTTCCCCCACCTTTTTGTATAGGGAGTGGATATTATCAGGACCCTTAGGGAGTGGATATTATCAGGACCCTCCGTAAGGGAGTGGATATATTATCATGGCCCTCCGTAAGGGAGTGGATATTATCAGGACCCTCCATAAGGGAGTGGATATATTATCATGACCCTCCGTAAGGGAGTGGATATTATCAGGACCCTCCATAGAGGAGTGGATATTATCATGACCCTCCATAAGGGAGTGGATATTATCAGGACCCTCCGTAAGGGAGTGGATATATTCATGACCCTTCACTTGCATCGTAAGTGAAGTGAGAACAGGACCCTCCGCTTACTCTCTAAGCAGGAGTGAGAATTGTATATGTATATTATCATGACCCTCCGTAAGGAGTGGATATTTTCAGGACCCTCCGTGAAGGAGTGGATATTATCATGACCCTCCGTAAGGAGTGGATATTTTCAGGACCCTCCGTGTAGGAGTGGATATTATCAGGACCCTCCGTAAGGAGTGGAGTATTATAGAATTGTATGTGCAATATCATGACCCTTCATAGGGAGTGAATAAAATCAGGACCCTCCGTAGAGGAGTGGAATATTATATAAACGAGAAGGAGTAGATAATATCAGGACCCTCTGTAGGGGAGTGGAATATTTTATGAACAAGGCCCTCCATTAGGAGTGAGTATTAAATGGGATTAAAAGGATAGGTAGGTTAGTGTGTAAAATGATAGAAGGAAATGATAGAATCAAGAAAGGTTAAGGACATAGTCGAAAGGAATAAGAAATGAATATGGTTAACAATAGGGTATTAAGGAGGCAAGGGAAATTGAAATAGAAAATATAATTCAAGTGATAATGGGTAGTAATTTCTTAGTTGTTCTCTATGTCATTTTAGAATGTATTTTCTAAGTTCTGTGTAATGCTACCCTTCTTGATATATTTTTACAGGTGAAGAAGGAGCTTACACGAGTATGGCCGGGCAGGATTACACTCCACCTCGTGGAATGTTGCTTAGTTAGTTGAGTGACCCTTTGTGGGTCAATAGTTTCAGTTTTGGGAATTTAAAATGTATAATACTTTGGGAAAGCAAACCCACTTTTGAATTGTAATCATTTTCTGAAAAGTGTAATTGAACTGAATTGTATTTTGGCCCTGCTGGCCCATTGTTGTTGAAAATGAAGTTTTATGCAGGTTAATCAGGAAAAGTAAATTTTGGGAATATCCCTAAAACAAAGGAAACTCCGTCCGATTTTACGGAGATTTTCATAAGAATTAAAAGTAACTAAGTGTTTTTCCTAATCAACTAGTAGTATTAAAGGAAAATTTTAAATTCATAATAAATTAAGGGTAAAAGTAACTAGGGTGTTACAATTTGTAAGCAATTTATTTTTCATTGATAAAAGCTATACTCACCTCTCTGTCAACTTTGAGGTTCATTTTGAGATCCGGCTTTGAATCAATTTGATAAAGCAATAAGAAAATGTCCTTTGTTCAAGGATTTGGGGATAGTTATAATAATAATAATACGGGGAAGAAAATGTAGAATAAATTGCTTGAAAATAATGTTTGTGTGATGTTCGTTGTGACGCTCTCTTTTTAACTTGAAAATAATTAATATTTCCAAATAATTGAATACTTGCTATCAAAATTTGGGCTAGAAAATTTTTCTCCTTTTCAGAACTAGTACTTGCTCATTCATAAACCCTTTTGAACATAAATCATTTTTGAAAGTTCGGCTTAACAATATCTTAGTTTCGAAAAGGCTCTCGAGATAACATTTCCTTAACTATAGAAAATACTCTTCATAGTTAATATTAAAACATACTATTTGCCTCTCGAGTTGAATTTGAATATATAAAGCATAAACTTATCGCCGAATCCTTTCTCAATAGAAATCAGAGTTCGCGGAAGTAAAAGTAATACTTATGGGGCACTGCTGAGGTAAAGAAACATCATATATATATATATATATATATAAGTCATAATATAAACCCCATCAGTACAGTCAGTAGCAAGTGATAAAAAGTCGAGATAGCAAGTTTTGATGAAACATATACAGGCCAGCTGCATAAAATAAAAGCTCACTCTAAGACCTCTCAGATATATTCAATATATATAACAAAATCCAAAATAAAAGTCCCAGAGCAAGTCATCCGTGTCCTCAGCAGCTCCTCAGATCCTCCACAGCTCTATCCCTAGGTTCTAGGATCCAAAACATCTACGCTATGCAGGCTCCTATGAACCAACGGGTCCACCTCTAGCAGAAACAGTCGGCTCAACATGCACCTCCTCCTCGCTCTCATCCTCCACAGGGCCCTCCTCGACCTCGCCCGACTGTGTAGAGACCCCACCACTGGGTCTAAGGTCTGCAGAAGCAGTCCTATCCAAGTCAGTCAGACCAGGAGAAGGAGTCTCCTCAGTAACAACTCTATGGGAGGAAGGATGGGAACGAGTGGCAGCTCTAAAACGAAAACTATGAAAACGACGCATAGGTCGAGCCGGGGGTGGTCCTCTATATGTATAAAAAGGTGGAACATGCATAGTGTAGACTACGGGAATCCTAAATCGACGAGGTCGCACTCGCACCAGAGGGTTAGGGTGGTAGAGAGTGATCTCAACCTCCCCCTCAAAAGTGGCACGGTGCTCCTCATACGTCCATATACCGCTAGGGATAGGGCGTATCTCGATGCAAGCTAGGTATCTGGCCATCACCTAAACAGGGCACAGGGAGTAAGTATACACATATACATAATTGATAAAGACTAAAATTACAATCACAAGTATATCATGGACAGATCATAATGCAAATACATATGAGCACACCAGTTTTCAACATTATAACTCTTATAATGCAAGTGGCATGATGTATGATTTTCTATCCACAACTGAGGCCTCTAAAAGTCCATCTTGGACGTCCATCCAATACACCCTTGTGTTCCTGGAATATCGACATTTGTTCCCAGAACATAATGTCGAACCATACTTGGATAATAAGCATCACTCCCGGAGTGTGCACCACATTTCCAGAACGCATACGTTCCCAGAACGCATAAAAACCAGGTCCCGGACACTGGCCACATATCTATAATGTGTCATCAAGTAGGTTATAATTTGGTACTCCCGGAGTACCCTCCTCATATTCCCAGAATATGATAAACGTTCCTACCAACCAGACTTCCAGTCTATATGGATGCACAAATATCAGGGTTGGTTTTATCTTTACCTTAATTAATGTGATTTAGAAATATTCCAATTTCCCTTTTGAATGATTTATTTGAGGCATACACTTTGGCAATAAAATTCTCCTTTGAATTTTCTCAAAACATGCCCTTAAACTTAGATTAGGTAAAACAAAGTCAATGGTATTCAAAAACTTAACGTTTTATTTTTCAGATTCAGGTACTAACCGGTTACAGTCTCAGGCTAACCGGTTAGAATTACAGACCTGAACTGTTTACCATTGAAATTCAGGAAAAACCCTATTTCTTGAATTTGCTACCCAATCCATAAACAAGTTAAACATTGTTTTATGCCTCAAAAATTACAGTTTTATCATTCAAAGGTCTAAATCACTTTTCACTTTCCAATGAACATAATTTCCTCTTGAAATTATTTCATTAACTCAAGGCATTAATTCTAATCTTTCAAATCTGAACCTTGACATTATAACAACTCATGTTCAGATCATGTATAATGAGATTAAAGCATAGATTTGAGCAGAAACCACTAAAATTTTAGGACTGATTAATGAACTGACTTTTCTTTGAAATTCTGCAGTGTCTAACCGGTTACGAATATCGAGTAACCGGTTAGATTATGCAGTCAGTCCATTAAAACAAGAGTTTTAACAATTCATTTTCTTCTTTTCTCAAATCTAACCAAATCTCAATATTCACAGAGTTCATATGCCTTAAGATAAACATGTTTATACCCAGAAACACATTCAAATTGCATGCATCAAGTTTATGATATCAAATTGCATGAAAATTCACATAAACACAATTTAATACAACAAAACTTATAATAGGCATTCAAATTCAGAATTCATAATTCAGCTTCCATATACTTTGCATGCATCAATATAAAGTTGCTCAAAACCACAGTGAGCAAAACTTTGGCCTCCAAGCCTTTGTGCCATATTGCACATAATGCCCTTTTTGAGTTTTGTTAACTCAAATCCTAAATAACTTGAATTTTAGTCTGAATCTAGTATAAGGTAGACTTCTCCCATACCTTAAGACTGAGTTTGATGGAGATTGACACAGAACTTGAAGAATCTCCACAAATTTCTCACAAACCCAAGGTTCTGTTCTCAGCCACGAATTCCACCAACAGGGTCCAAAGACCAGAAGTTTTGACATAGAAAATGGCCAAAGAAATTGGGGAAAACCATTAGGACTCAAAATAGGTAACATGCACTAGGAAATAGAAAAGGTTGGAAGCTTAATGGTGGCTGTACTTACCCAAAATCATATCTGGAATTCAGCTCCCAGAACAGGAATGACAGAGAACTCAGACTTCAAATTCCAACTTCCCAAGTTGATTTCTCCTTCCACACGAACCCTCAACTCACAAACTTGGTGTCTTTACAAAGCTCAAGATGTAAGCTTTGCAATAGTGTATGGCTCTCAGTCTCACTCTCAGTAACAAGGGAGAATTTCTTTGGACGAAACAGAAACCCTAACTTACTCTCACAACATGAAATCAGTTGCATCAACCCTCAACACCTTAGAAAATCCACAATTTATAGACAAATTAGGGTTACATGCAGAGCGACGCGTGGTTCTCCACTAATCCAAGGCTGTAATCGTGGCGAATTCGGGATTAATCAAGTGATTACTCATCAAAATCCACTAACCCAGTTTCTGGGTTCATCGTCTAACCGGTTACAGGGCATTACTAACCGGTTAGATTAGTACAAAATTAAAAAATTAATATTTTTAAATCTTTTGTAACAGCCCGATTTTCATAAACCAATAATAATTAACTTTTACTTATGAAAGTTGCAAAAAAATGAGGCCAATTTTTTTTTTGAATCGTACTGGAAAGTCTTTGGTGTAATAAAAGTTCTTTCACTGAAACTCGAGTTGTTACTAAAACATTTATTCTCATAAAACTTTCATGTTTACAAAAGAACTTGTTTTCAAAAAAACAAAGTAATTTATTACAGTAGGTTAAAAGTATTTACAACGGTTTACAAAAGATTGCATTACTTCATCTTTCCAGAATGAGGATACTTTCATAGAATTTAAAATTGTCTTGGTTACGTAAATGGTTCCTTGCTCGGTAATCCTTAACTCACACATCATAACCATAAACTAAATTCACTACTTTCGCTTCCGCTGCGCTACTTGGATGAAGACGCCCGGATGAAGCTCTCCATTCTTCTTGCACCCTTTCTTCGCTCCCGAGGATGAAATCATCTCTATTGCCACTTGGGGGTTGCCACTCCGTTCCATCTTTAACTCTTCTCTGGTGATGACCTTCAGACGATGCTTCGTCTGTCCGTTGAGATATCAGCAGCCCCAATATGCCAACGAATAGGAGAGAGTAAGCGATCCGAACGACGCATCGTCGACGGCGTGGGATTACAGTAGGCAAGATACTAGGACAATACGGATAGGACAAACAATATACATACAACATGACAATCAAGGATAACATTATGATTATCATTATTCTTATCATTACTTCTTTATCTTTCCAACCTCGTTATCTTCAACATAATATCTCAATTCAGTTCTTGACTTCAACCTTTCAGGGAACTTCACTTCATAATATCATCCATCATTTTATTACTTTTAAACCTTTGTTTTCAAGTCTTATCAAATCACAACCTTCGATGATTGGGGAAACTTAAAAGATCATCGAGGTACTTGTTTCGTTGCCATCGTCACACACGTCTACATCTCCTCGGTCATCCACCCAGTCCTAGTCGGAAGCGAACAGGAGTACAGGACCTTTACCACGCGGGCACGACAGCTGTCTCAAAAAAGATGGTCCCAGACCAGGAGGATCTCGTCCTCAAATCATATAATCAGGCTCACTGCCTCGCAGTGGCAAAACACATTGCCCCGTTCCAGTCCCTCTCCACTGTTCTCGAAATGCCATAGGGGTGACAGCACTATTCTGGTCCCGGGTGCAGAACTTACCACGGTATTAGACCCAGTCCCCACCACGTCAGTGCACCACATGTGGAGTTCGTTCTGCCCAGAATAGTACTCAAGGCAACGTGACGTTTTACCGCCCGAGCCTACCCTATTGCATTCACAACCCGAATATCCCTGATATCCGGGGTACCTTCCTCTCCACTACTTCGCACTCTCGTACCTTACCGCGTTCATGTCTTTTAATATTTTTTATCTTATCAATTAACCTAAGGTCGGCCCATCCTTCGTACATCCCTTCGATGAGTCCCGACCACTAACTTTGCACAGTCTTTTCTTATCAGAGCACAGAGCTGGGTTCACATCATCCCACTTTCATCTCAACAATCCCATATCATCATCTTTCCAAAATCTCAAACCATAGACTTCCTCAAAGGTCTCAGTTTGCGAAATTTCCTCAAAGTATCGTTTTACAAACTTTTCAAAAATGCTAACTTCACCAACCTTCTAAAAAATTTCCCTTCATCACTTTTTCAAAATCTCCTTTCACCAAAATGAAAATAAAAACTTCTTTTCGCAAGCTTTCTAAAAATAGTATTTCACAAGTTCTCTAAAAATTTCATTTCGTAAAATCTTTCAAGAATCTTGTTTTTGAAAAACCCTTTCAAAAATTCTCGTTTCAAAATCCCTTTTTCCAAAAATCCCATTTTCAAAAACCTCTTCAAACTCTCTTTCCATAAACCTTTTCAAAGTCACTTTCCATAAACTTTATTTCGAAAACTTTTCGAAAACTCATTGTTTCCGTGAGTACTAGTGGAGGAGCAAGCTCAACTCAACACCAGTCTCACTTCCACAATGTCACAAAGGAGCCCCGCTCCACTCACATCACATCTCATTCCAGTAACAACTCCACCTCACTTTCTCCAGCTCTGGCTTAACCTCATTCTCATCATCAAATCTGTCCCCAATCTCAACGCTTTATTTCTTTTCCCATAAATCTCATATTCTTTAATCTTACTCATTTCATTTCGGTTTTCAGGACGTAACAGACGTCCATCAACGTGTTATTCATATTAATCATCATACATAATTAAATAAATAAACATACAAGCATACTAATTCACACAGTAATCACACAACAATAATGTGGCCTTTGTCACCTTCGTATAAGTGGCCACACAACACAAACAATTGCCACTTATGTAACGTCCCTCGTTTAATCAAAAGAATTTTTATTTTCTTATTGACTATGTTGGAAAAATCGGAGTATGAAAATTTTTACTTGAATGTGGTACTCAAATTTAAACCATGCATTTGAAAGGGAATTCGGTGGAAGGAATAATTAATTTTCTGAACATCTTAAAAATCATTTGGAGATAACCCTTATAGCACGAAATAGCTTAGTTATAAGGTTATCCTAAGAAATTGACTTTGACAATACTTCCTTCATCACCGAACTCAAATGATAAAATCAGAGTCAGCGGAATATATTAAAATGGTTTATTTATGTTTCCTTAGAGTTCGTAAATCATAAGGAAGGTCATTGATTCATAAAATTAAGTGTAATAACTTTATGAATACCACCAATATAATCAAATGATGAAATATAAGGTTTTCTCTGATACATCTCTCAAACCATAAAGTTACGATTTCTATCAAAAGTTGGAGACGTTCAGAGCTAGTCAATGGTCCTTCGTCCAAACATCCCTTTAGCCGGATCTTCAAGAGTTGTAAAAGGAGTCTCTATCCCATGATCACTGATCTTTTGAAGATATAGGTACCTGGCCAACACCTAATAAGGGCAGGGAGGTAAGCTATACTCATTCGCATAATCAAATGAGAATAAAGCACTAACATGCACAAGTAAGCAATCCATCATGATTCCAATGCACAAACACGTGTACCAAATAGTCCAGTTATATGCACAACTTATGAGCAAGCCAATTTAATGGATAATCAACCCATTAATGCTATGTCCAGATGCTTGCTTACTATTTCTCAAGTCATGAGATTCTCCAATCAATGCTCTCATGCATGACCATCCAAACAACCCGTATACGTGCTTCGGACGTATAGTGAACCTGCTCAGACCATAATCCATAACGACACTACCAAAGTGTACGTCGCGTCACCAAGACGTAACAGCATTTCCTATGCTGCCCACATTATCAAAATATGTCATCGAGCAAGCCACACGACTTTGCCTGGAACGTGGTCCATAATACCAATATCGATGTGCACATCTCGTCACCAAGACGAATATCCAACGTTGGCAGCAACCAATGCTTTCCACATTATTAAAATGTGATTACCATAATCCTTTCGTCACCAAGACGAATATCCAACGTTCTCAGCAACCAATGCTGGCCACATTACCAAAATGTGACTACAGGCAAGTCGTAACCAAATTGGTACTCCCAGAGTACCCTCCTCATGTTTCTCGAACATGAAAAAATGATATGCTACACATCACCATGCATCAATACATACCAACATTCCATTTAAGGTTATTCCTTAATCCGCATATGTGCAACATGCAATAAATTACCAATGTAATGACAAGTTTGGCTCATAAACAAAACGTCCCATTCGGATTGTACGTGCACGTTTTCAAAACGCATTCTCATCGATCTCAACAACATTCTTTGAATGTTGCCCATATTCTCAAAATGTGTTACCAAGCTTGTCATACAACCTTTGGTACTCTTAGAGTACATTTTCACGTTCCCCGAACAAATGACATTAATAATCAAGCTTGGTATCATACGTCCCAATCCGAATGTACGTCCACGTTCCCAGAACGAAATCAACAACATTCCTCGAATATTGCCCATATTCCTAGAATGTGTCATCAAACTCATCGTGTACATTTGGTACTTCCCGAATACCCCCTTCATGTTCTGCGAACATGACAAGTAGTATCCTATCGTTTTATCATCATGTATGAATGCACACAAATTCTCCATTTAAGACTATCCATTAATCTTATAGTGTGCAATATGCATTATGTTCACTCATGTAATAACAATGTAATTTAACACAATATATATCCTTCTTGGAACATAACCCAATTCTTGGTAATTTATCCTTAATTTACTTTGAATTTGACTTAGTTGAAAATGGTATTTTGGTAGCATTTTGATTAACAGGACTCGAGTATAATTAAAAAGACTCGAGTAGAATTTCCTTGGACTCGAGTGAATCATACTTTTCATAAAAGTACTCGAGTGTTTCTCAGATTCATCAAAATACTCGAGTGTTCTTCATGAAACTCGAGTGTTCTTTGTTTCCAGAACTTTATTTTAAAAATTCATCAAAATAATTGAGTGTTCTTCATGAGTACTCGAGTGTTCTTTATTTTCCAGAAATTCAATTTTCCCAAAATAGTCGAAATACTCGAGTATCATCCATAATACTCGAGTATTTGCAGACAGACAACACTGCAAATTGAGTTTTAACATACCATTTCCAACTATAGTCAATTCCAATCCAAACCAATGATCAACAGAGCTTATATTACATATTTTAAACATGTCCCAATCCAGAAATTACATTGTATTACCGTGAATCATAACTGAGTATCAATTATGCATAAAAACCACCTTTTGAGCAACTTGACATACCAAATTCCATTCTAATCATTTTTGGCATGAAAGTAACTTGCATACAGTGCACATGCAGCATAACAAACTTGCTCAAACATATAGCATGTCTTAGATTGGCCTCCATGCCATTTCTCTAATTCAAAGCTATGCCCTTAAGCCTCATGGTGGCTCATCCTAATTTCAAATACATTTTAGTCTCATTCTAGCAAATGGTTAGCTTCCCCCATACCTTAGGGTCGTGCTTGAACAAAAGCTCCATAGAGAACAGCAACCAAAAGCTCTAACCACTTCCAACCCGGACTTGCATGATAGTTTCAGCAGGGGTTCAAAACCACATTAATCGACATTCGAATCATGCATAAAAAATTGGGGAAATTGGTTAGACTTTGTTCTCTATAACATGAACTTTGAAAACCAATAAGTTTCATATCAAAAAGGGAGCTTGAGCTTACCACAATTGAAGCTCAAAGTCTGCTCTTTGAATCTGAACATTTGGTTTGACAGATTTCAACACCTAACTTCGCAGGAGCATAACTTTTCGACCAGGAACTCAAATCCAAAAAACTTGGTATCAAATCGAAGCTCGTTGAAAGATCTTTCCAATGGTATATCACTCATGACCTAACTCTCAAGGATTAGAGAGAATAGAAGCCACGAAGGTGACGGGTCTGCACAACATTCTGGTTCTTGACAGATTTCGAACTCTCTTTTGCAGAGCTCATTACTCTCTCCACACTCAGACTTAGTTTGCAATCCATGGCTCTTTTCGAAGCTCTGGATGTGAGCTTCAAAACGGTGTATGATTTGTGTAGTATGACCCTGAAACGAGAGAGAATTAAGCTCCTAAAGTGAAGAACCCTAAACTCGTTTCTAAGCTTCCACCCTTGAATTTGTTGGCCATATATCAATTCTTCTCCCTTGTTGAAGAAGATTGGAAGGCTCCATGCATAAGGACACGAGTCCTAGGCATGTGGATGGCGTGGCAACACCAGCTGAATTCGTGGCAATTCCGGACTCCCTCCATGGCTGGACAGCTGTCGCGCACCATCTTGAGCCATCAGACCCAGAATACTCGAGTATTCAGAAAAATACTCGAGTATTTTGGCTAGTTTTCACTAAAAACTTTGTTTAATTAATTCTAACTCCAAAAGACTTTCCATTATTGCTTTTAGGTCCTCCTCAAGGACTTAATTGCAATATTTAATATTTTTATGCAAAAACCTCAACATAATAATATTTTCACATTATATATATAAATATATATATAATGCAAACCAAAATCAAACATGAAATCGTTGTTTATTTATTAAATAAAAATATTAACATATTTATTCGGAAAACGAAATTAGGGGTGTTACAACTTATACTACTGACTCCGAACCACTAAGTTCCGATCTTTGAGATGATACGGAACGTCCTAATATATCACCTAAACACCACAGTGTCTTAGGATAGCTTCTCTCTCACCTGATGTCCAGCAATTTAAATTCGTACGCTCTCCTCGGATCCTTGCCTCTGCCAGCTACCCCAATCCCTCGTCTTTAAGATTCCTCGTACTAAATAAAATACGTGTACGTCATTAACTTGTATTAAGAAAATATTTTCTTAACTCAAACACGTTTCGTTCCTCGTCGAAAAACTTAAAACACGATTGTTTTCTCAAAACAACTCCCATGTTTTCTAACACTTTAAATTCTTTAAAACCATTTGGAAACATATTTTAAAACAATTTAAACCATTTGATTTGATTGCTGGTCCGTCTTGGACAGCAAGGAGTCTTTCCACAAAATTAATTTAATAAAAACTCGAAAACACCGTAAAAGTACTTTTCGCTTTAAATAATTCTTTATCTCAATTTAGTACTTTAAAACTCAAGTTTTTACATAAAACAATTCTTGGACAACCATAAACACAATTCAAAATCTCAAATAAATTAAATGGATTTATCTTAAAATCAATTAATTTTTAAAACCAATTACGCAGTCAAATACTTTTCAAACATCAACTAGCACACAACCACAACAACACTTAGATGAATTAAGTCATGTAATTACTTACTTAATTATAGACCAAATATTCGTTTTCAACAAACACTTATTTACTTAATTATTTTCTAAACATTTTCATTTTCATTTTCATATTTACCTACTTATTAAAAGAAACCGAATTGAATAAGTCTAACATATGAACTTCATGCATCTCAAGAACTAAATCATGCTCAAACATCAACTTACAAAACATACTCATTATATATATTATTTCATGAAAAATATTCTTAGTCCTTCTTGAACATACATTGGCCAAATACATGCACAAGTACAAGTAAAGATTTGTCCAACATCAAAATATGACATCATAAAATCACTTCTTCCTTTTTCATGTCAAAATCGTGAGTTTAGTCTTGGAAAATTTATAAAAATTTTAATTTACTTATTTATTTATTTATATTTTTTTTAAACACAACCATTTGTCAAAACAATTCCAATCTTTTCTCACGTTTGAACTTTCTCAAAATCATTTGAAAACTCATATTAATACAATTTAAATAATTATTTTATGTGGCTGTATGAAATCAGTCCAGCCACCATTTTAATTCCTTAAACACCGAAAAACCAATATTTTTCATTCTAACCTTTTGTTACTTCAATTAGTACTTGAAATCCACAATTTTCATCATTCGAAAACACTTTTGAATTTGAAATACCTTAGGAATAAATCTTGGGCAGCAAGGAAATAAAATTAAAACCATTAAAAATACTCATTGAAACAATCAAACTCATTCACTTATTTCCTTACACAAAACCGAATTGAAAAGAAAAACACCACAATACAATTTAAATCATTTACTTAACATTAAATCACAAAACATACTCATGAATTCAAGTCACTTTATGAGAAAAGAGAATCTAGCCTACTAAACCTACTTGGGCCGAACACCATCATGACACAAACATGGTTTTGATGCACTTTCTCAACATGCCAAACCTTAAAATCATCAAATTAAATCATGCACTTTGAAAAACACTTGAATCAAGAAGAAAACCACATGCAAGAGTCTTTTTCATGAGAAACAAATCATGATCTCCTAGTCCTATGCTTTGGCCGAATATCCAACCCCAAAAGTCAAGAGAAAAGTTCAAATCTTTGACATGCATGAACAATAGACTTAGATCAAACAAAACCACTTTCAAAAGTTGATTTCCTTTGATTTTCTTGCTAAAACCGTAACATGCAAACAAAAGATCAAGACTTTTTGTTTCAAGAATCACATGCAAAGACTTAGATCAAACTTTTTCAAAGATTGAAGCAAAGATCAAATCTTTTTTTTAAGATCAAAACCAATTCAAAGCATTTCAACTACTTAAATCAACTTTCATAAACATACAACTAACATGCAAGAACTTGAATCAAGGTAAAAATCATCATGACCTAGTTTCCTAGTCATGGCCGAATTCCAAAGTCCATAGTTTAAGGTTCTACAAGTTTGTTTTACTCTAGAAAACTCAAGATCAAGGCTTAGGAATTACATGCAATCATAGATCAAACATAAAAATAAACATGCAAGAAGAAATGAAGATTACAAAGCTTTAGAAGGTAAAACTACTCTAACAACTCTAGGATCTTCGAAATACTTCAAGAAAAGGAAATGGTTTTCAACCTTCTTCACTTGATCTTCAATAGAAACCTAAGACTTTGGGCTTGATCTCCTTCCTTCTTCCTCCTTCCCCACCCACGGCCAACACCCTCCTTTTCTCTCTCTCTCTCTTTTCTTCTCTAAGAGCTTAAAGGAAACTCTTAGGAATTGTGTTTGGTTGTGAAGGAAGTGAATGGGAAAAATGAGGGTGAATGAACTAAGGCCAAAAATATTTATAGGCAATTCGTGAAGTCCCTATTATGCCCTTGGTTTGGTTTTGGTTAGTGTGTGGTAAGGAGGGGCGATTTTGGCATTCCCCTTTGTTGCATGGGTGAAGTTTATCAAAACTAAGGGGACAAGGTAGAGTGGCCTAAGGTTTTAGGGGTCATTTTAGGCTTAAGGACTAGTTGGCTTCTAGTTAGAATTTGGTTACTTGGTTGATTCTAGTTCTAACTTAGTTTAGTTTGGTTTCTTGTTCAAGAAATGCAATCCTAGGCTTATACGCACACATACATACTACACACACCTATACACGTACACACATATACACACAATTATACGGACATACACATATACATACATATTGCAATCACACTCAATCACACAATTAGTCATGAAATAATTTCTCCTTCAATCATCAAATATAAGTATTAACACTTAAACACACCTTCTCTTTGACTAATAAACTGTATCATTTGGCTATAATTATGACCCTCATTTTATTTTCAAAAATCATATTTTAATATATTAGAGATATTCTCAAAAGGAAAAATTCATTTGAAGTTCTTAACTATTTTTACTAAGTTATTCTTTCAAAATTCGTCCTTTAAGTACCCCAAAAATAAATTTTTGCAAACCAACCCAGAAAATTATAAAAGTTACATTTTTGAAATCTACATTTTAATACGATCATTTTCATATAAAGATCATAAAATTCGGAGTTACAGTTGAAAAAATATGGATTTTTAAAGTTAACAAACCCAAAAATTTCATTTCAAATAAAAATCATTCTTTGATAAAATCACAATTTCTTTAAAACACAGAAATGTTCAACACATAATAATTTCTCCAAAATTATTCATCACTTAAAATCATAAAATAAGAAATTCACTTCAAGAAAACACTCTTTCAAAAACATTTTCTCCAATTAGATCTTTTAATTATTTAAAATAGTACGAGGAATTTGCGGGGTGTTACATCTTTCCCTCCAAGAACCTTTTTAATATTACCTTTAAGTCCTCATTCAGAGACAAAAATGCAATATCCTTATATTTTGCATTTATTTGCCCTATAAAAATATTTCAACTTATTTTTATTTTTAAGGCTAATTAAATACAAAATATAAACTTGGAAAATTTCTATAAATTAATAATAAAACTTTTTATTATTAATTTCCTATTATTCGGCAGACGAAAATTATGGGTGTTACATTCGTGTGATGTGCGTGCAATACGTGTGCGATGATTGTGTGATGTGCGAGCATAATATTCTGTATGCCATCGCGATAACAATAATAATAATAGATTAAAATTTTTGCATTATGTGTGGATATGAATTAATTTCACGATGTAGTGGTCGAAATTTGCATCGCGATGGCAGTAATGATCGCAATCAAAGTAACCTCTTAACGTTTTCTAAATTTATTAGCATACTTTTAATATTAAGTGTTACTGAACTATGTATATTTGCATATGAAAAAGATTGATTAAAATTGATTATATATTTTATTTTTTTTTGTTCTTACCGCAACAAATGGGTTGAATGGGATGAACCATAAGTCAACCCACACATGCCATTAGTCGAAGCTAAGGTGGTAAAAAATGAGATGTTCTCCACGCTCCCAGTTCGGATCACCTTTAGTTGTATCATCCAATTCATAAATCAAATATTAATTAGTATAATCATTAATTCAACAAAAAAATATTTGCAATTTGAAATGATCACACATACGTACCATGATAGGGAAATACATAGTCGAGTTCCGGATGCTGATCAACGAGGATATGACTCTAATGATACGTATCTTGTGCTGCTAATCCGAGTCCCAAACCACGTACACGAGCATGTATCCTAAGAAGATGTGCTCCGCAGCCATAATCAAAAGCACCCGCCTCACCTGCCTACTTCTATGGTCAGAGCAGACCAGGAGGATAACAGTATATATGCCATTAATGATGCAGTTAGCACCATTAATGATATTAGCCATAGCGCTATGTGGCTGCACTATGGGTAGCCAATACGATACCAAGCAGTGAGCTGCTAGGTATAACAACTCAGAAATCCCGTCTGTCGATCCCTTCCTCCATATCAATAATAATGTAGTTAAATAAATCATAAAAAATATGTTTTCATTATTTAAGAATAAATTTCTTGCAAATATTGTTCGTGTGATGTGCATGCAATACGTGTGCGATGTTTGTGTGATGTGCGTGCGATGCTCATGTGTACACATGTGACATATGGTATAGCAAAAGCATCGCATAAACATTGCAAAAATATGCTTCACGCATACGCTACACGAACATCATACAAATATTATTTGCAAGCATTTTATTCTACATTGATAAAAGATGTACTAATCTCTTTATCAAACTTGAGGTTCATTTTCAGGTCCGACTTTGAATCAATTTGACAAAGCAATAATAAAATGTTTTTTTTTCAAAGATTTGGGGATAATAATAATAATACGGGTAAGAAAAATAAATTGATTGTTAGCAAAGTTATATTATTTTTATTACAAACCTATATAAATTTACAAATGAACAAATATAATAACAACAATAATAATAAATTACAATTTTTGCATTATGTGTGGATATGAATTAATTTCATGATGTAATGGTCGAAATTTACATCGCGATGGCAGTAATTATCGCAATCAAAGTAATCTCTTAACATTTTCTAAATTTATTAGCATATTTTTAAATTTAAGTGTTACTGAACTATGTATATTTGCATATGGAAAAAGATGCTAAATGATTAACAATGGCAAAACGTTCTATATGTATTCTTATGCATATGTTTATTATGTTATGAATTGTTGAATTCTACTTCTGAGTTGTAGATGAACTAACATCATATGAAATAATAAAAATAATAATAATAATAACGAAACTTATAAAAGTAGCTCTATTTTATTATGGAAAAAATTAAAGAATACTTACCATCTTCTTCATTGCAGTAGTCACGACATCGGTATCCAAAGATAACAATGTCGGAGCAGTGATAATGGAGCCTAAAATAAATGTCGTGACATCATGATGATGTAGTGGGCTAAAAAGTCCTAACATCAGCTTGCATCTGACGTAATCCTACGATGAAGTAGCATAATCAACTACAACTTCTTGAAGCTGCAATAAAGAAACATGTTAATAATAATAACAATAATGATAATAATAAATAATAATAATAAATATAAATTCTAATAAAACCATACTATTAAAAAATACACTACTTCTAATTTTGTTGCCTTCCCTGATATGCAGAAGATGACATACAGAATAACCTAAATCACTACGACAACTGTCACCATCTAAGTGGGTATCTATAAATTTAGCATAAAAATAAGATAATTATTAAATATTATTATTAAGAAGAAATGATTGATTAAAACTAATTATATATTTTATTTTTTGTTGTTCTTACCGCAACAAATGGGATGAATGTTATGAAACATAAGTCAACCCACACACGCCAATAGACGAAGCTAAGGCGGTAAAAAATGAAATGTCCTCCTTATCAATAATAATGTAGTTAAATAAATCATAAAAGATATGCTTTCATTATTTAAGAATAAATTTCTTGCAAATATTGTTCGTGTGATGTGCGTGGTTTACGTGTGCGATGTTGGTGTGATGTGCGTGCAATACGTGTGCGTGCAATACGTGTGCGATGTTTGTGTGATGTGAGTGCGATGCTCATGTGTACACATGTGACATATGGTATAGCATAAGCATCGCACAAACATTGCAAAAATATGCTTCACACATACGCTACACGAACATCATACAAATATTATTTGCAAGCATTTTTTTCTACATTTATAAAAGATGTACTAATCTCTTTATCAAACTTGAGGTTCATTTACAGGTCTGACTTTGAATCAATTTGACAAAGCAATAATAAAATGTCTTTTGTTCAAAGATTTGGGGATAATAATAATAATAATAATAATACGGGTAAGAAAAATAAATTGATTGTTAGCAAAGTTATATTATTTTTATTACAAACCTATATAAATTTACAAATGAACAAATATAATAACAGCAATAATAATAAATTACAACTTTTGCATTATGTGTGGATATGAATTAATTTCATGATGTAATGGTCGAAATTTACATCGCGATGACAGTAATTATCGCAACCAAAGTAATCTCTTAACATTTTCTAAATTTATTAGCATACTTTTAATATTAAGTGTTACTGAACTATGTATATTTGCATATGAAAAAAGATGCTAGATGATTAACGACGATAAAACGTTCTATATGTATTCTTATGCATATGTTTATTATGTTAAGAATTGTTGAATTCTACTACTGATTTGTAGATGAACTTACATCATATGAAATAATAAAAATAATAATAATAATAACGAAACTTATAAAAGTAGCTCTATTTTATTATGAAAAAATTAAAGAAAACTTATCATCTTCTTTATTGGAGTAGTCACTACATTGGTATCCAAAGATAACAATGTCGGTGCAGTGATGATGGAGCCCAAAATAAATGTCGCGACATCATGATGATGTAGTGGACTCAAAAGTCCTAACATCAGCTTGCATCTGACGTAATCCTACGATGAAGTAGCATAATCAACTACAACTTCTTGAAGCTGCAATAAAGAAACATGTTAATAATAATAACAATAATGATAATAATAAATAATAATAATAAATATAAATTCTAATAAAACCATACTATTAAAAAGTACATTACTTCTGATTTTGTTGCCTTACCTGATATGCAGAAGATGACATACAGAATAACCTAAATCACTATGACAACTGTCGCCATCTAAGTGGGTATCTATAAATTTAGCATAAAAATAAGATAATTATTAGATATTATTATTAAGAAGAAATGATAGATTAAAACTAATTATATATTTTATTTTTTTTTGTTCTTACCGCAACAAATGGGATAAATGTTATGAACCATAAGTCAACCCACCATGCCATTAGACGAAGCTAAGGTGGTAAAAAATGAAATGTCCTCCTTATCAATAATAATGTAGTTAAATAAATCATAAAAGATATGCTTTCATTATTTAAGAATAAATTTCTTGCAAATATTGTTCGTGTGATGTGCGTGGTTTACGTGTGCGATGTTGGTGTGATGTGTGAGACCCACAATTTTACCCAATTTATTTGTGATTTTATAATTAAAATTAGGAAATTATGCTTGATTTTGATACCTGGGTTTATATAAAAAATATATATATATGAAAATATATATGTATACACGTAACATATATAGGTATATATATTATATACCAATGTTTTCCCTAGCCTATTTAAATGAAATATTTTTAAGGTAAAGTATTTGATTTAAATGATTTTAAAATATGAAATGATTTTTGAGGGATTAGAGTATCCTATCTTTAGAAATTCATATCTTTTCAACCGTACGTCGAAAAATTATAAATGATATGTCAAAACGATCGTATCGAAATATAGATTATGAAAATTTAAAGCTTTGATTTTTATTTTTGAGTTTTCGAAATTTTATCACTGCTGCAATAGTGAACGAATTTTTGAGTTTTAAGAACCAATATATGGTTTTAATGCATTAAATAGCCTTTTGACTAAAGTATATTTTACTTTGAAAATAAAAATGCATTTATGAAGTTGTATAATGTATTATCATTTAAATCAACTGTATTTTCGTATTTTATTATTTAAAAATATTTGAAAAGCTTAGAAAGTGTATTTTTGGAGGAAATGATCTTAGGACTTCAAAAATTCATAACTTTCAAACCATAAGTCCAAAAATTACAAACTTTATATGAAAACGATCGTATTGAAATGTAGAATCTTAATATGTAAAAATAAAATTTTTATTTTACTGTTTGCGAAATTTTTTGTACAGTAGGTAGAAAATCAAATTTTGATAATTAATATGATGGGATAATTATGTAGGCACCTCCACAATGAACCAATGAGAAATTTTCTCTCCTATTTTTAATAATATGCACCGTCCAAAATAAGTGGGAAGAGGGGAAGAATAAGTTCTGAAGTTTGTGAGAATAATCCATGAATTAAAATGCTTTAGGAATCAACAAAATCACATTTAATGCTAGTTCATGTTCCAAGTAGTGTTTGAAAATTTTTGAATGGAACTTGATGAAGGGGGGACGAATTTTGGGTCAGAAAAATGAAGGGAAATGCATCTCCAAACACCTATAAATAGATAGCCTTAGTTCCACATTTTTCACACACAAACACTTGATAGTTTCACTTGAGAAACAAATAAAAATTCTAAGAGAGAAAATGAGAGGGGGACGAGCAAGCTATAGGAAGGAGGGAGGATTTGCTTGGTTTCTTGAAGTTTTCTAAAAAGCTTAAGGAGTAGAGGTAACCCAAAATCACTTATTTATTTAAGCTATTTTTAAGTTATTTTGTTTATATATTGTTTAAAACCTTCTCAATTTCTTCTATAATCAAGTTCTAAATTTTCCTTTTCATTTTAAAGTTATTTTTGAATAAGTGATATTGTTCTTGAGTCATATGAATTAAGAATGAGAAAAGGGACACAAAAAGGGTGTTTAAAGGGATTTATCTCCCCTTTTCTTTAATTCTTAAGATGGCTAAATGTTTTGATGAGTTTAAGTAATTTAATTTCTGGGTTTATTTTAATTCTTAGAACATGAGAATTGTAGAGAATTTTGTGTGACCAAATATGTTTTATTCATTGTCTTTTTAATTGTTTTGTTTCTTTATAATAAGGAATTAATAATCAATAAGTAAATAATAATGGAAAAATTTTAATCTCTGATATATGTATATATATGAACCGTGGCACATAATAAGAAATTGATGGTTGATTTGTGTAATTTTGATATATGGATTGTATTGTTGTTTAATAAAATAAAAAGGGAATAGAAAGGAATAAAAAGATTAAAATGGATTTTTATTTTTTGGTTTTTATTTTCTTTTCTTCTTATTTTCTGGACCGTGTATGTATGTATGTATATTGTGTGATAATTGTTGTTATTTCATGTATTTTTGAGTTATAATTAAGTCTCTACAAGGAATGAAAACAAATAAGTACTTTTCTTTAAAGTAGAAATGAAATGAAAATGATTTAAAGGAACTAAAAATGGCTTTTAGAAATAAAATAAATTCTGGAAATTTTGATGTTCTTAGAGTGTATGGAATTATATGTTATGAAATTTTTATGTAATTGTTATTGTTTGATTGTAATTGATTTTCTTTCGTTTGGATTTAAGTTAAATAAGAACAATGAATTAGGATAATAAGCAAAAAAATAAATTTTCTGGAAAAAAATAAAAAGAATAGGCCGTGAGGTCTATTGCATTATTTTAAAATTATTTTTGTAATTTGTTTGATTGTTTGATGTATAGTTAAATCATAGTTGATTGTTTACAAGAAAAAGGAATAAATGGTAGTTATTAAAAACCTATAAGTACATGTATTTTTGATTAATTGTATGAGTATGTGGTTGATAAGTTTGTAAAAGTTATTTGCTGGAAAAGTGATTATTTTTCTAAAAGAGATCTATTTTATATTTTATTAAAACTCTTATTTTTAATATACAAAATGATGTAATTATATTATATAGATGCTTTAGGAATTAAAAATATTTTTCTGATATTTTTCTATGCTGGTCGAAATTTAGAGGAAGAAATAAAGTGAATTGAACTTTTCTAATTGATTTGATAATTGCTTTAGTTGGTCTATGGAATGTATTACATGTTTTTATGGAAAAGGTTTATTTTTGAAAATTTAGTTTTGATTCTGGAAATTTAGTTTTTATTCTGGAAAATTAATTTGTTAAGATCCCAAATGATTATTTTTAAAGGTGTTAGTGATACTTTGTCTGTATGTGCAATTATAATGTAGAAACAAATAGAAATGAGTGTTTTTGATTGATTAATTTGATTTTATAGAAAATATTAAGTTGCTGTCCAGAAATTATAAATAATAAAAAAGTAACATTTTATTTGAAATATTAGTGTTTTAAAGTTTTTAGCATAAGTAGGAATTGTGCATGATTGTGTATGATTGTTTTCTTGAACTTGTTTAAGTGATGCAACTTTTCTGTGGCTGTACAGCAGATGCAACTATTTTATTTTGTTTAATTTTTTCATTTTATTATAGTAGAAGTTGTAATAAGAATTTAGAAAGAAACGGCATGTGTTTTCGATTTTCGGTTTGAGAGAAATTGAATTTTTAAGTTTAAGTATGCATGCTGTCTAAAAATCTAAAGTGTGTGGCATCAATGATAGAAATTGTTTTGGATTAAATCAATATGTGTATTTTATGCTAAGACTTTTTATATATAGAGTTAAAAAGGAAATATAAAAGTGACTTTGTAAATGTATGCCTTAATGTTCTAGTTGTTTACTAAACTGTTGTCTTACTGATGCTTGTATGATAATTGTGAAATGTCTTGTAAAAGTGATTTTTGAGTTTGTATTGTATACTGTTCAAATTTAATAAATTGATTTAAGTAATTATAAAAATGATTTTAATGTATGTGTGTATGTTTGGGTATGGTTATCATATTGTTTGAATTTAGTAAATAAGAAGTGGGTTGTATCTTGATGTAAAAATATAATGTTTAGAGTTTTTAGGCAAGTTATAGTATTTCACTAGATAAGTAAATGCATGCTGTGAATATTGTTGTCTGATTGATACTATACTTCTCTAAATAATCTATATGTAACTATTTTTATAAGTTATAAGTATTTTTAAGTTATAATTCTTAGTTCTTTGAAAATAGAGATGCAACTTTATTTTGTGCTACTGTCCAGAATCTTAGTTTGAGTTGCATCAACTTTAGAATTTGTTTTGACTTGATTAGTGAATGAGTTCATAGATGTGTTAAGTGTTTGTATTGATTTTCTTTAAAAATATGTTTCTGGCTGACCAAATGATTAAAAGATTATATCAAGTTTAAGTTATTTGTTTAAGTGGCTTATAATGGTAGTTGTTATATAAGCATTGTGAACTGAATTATGAGTTAATGAAAGTAGAAGTAGTTTCTTTTGATTTAATTGATTAAGTTCTAAATTTTGTATTTAATTTATAGATCTTAGGAGGTGTAAATGGTTGTATATTTTTGAAAAGTGATTTTGATTTAATGATTGGTTTTAAAGATTTGATTTAGTACTGTTTAAGAGGCCTTGAGTTTCGGAAAAGGAATGATTTACTTTTCAAGTGTGGTATATCCTAATACAAAGTCTTTTGATTTCAAAGGTTATTTAAGAAAGTGGTATTTGTTAGAAGTGTGTTTTCCAAAAGGGGAATTATTTTAAATTATCTGATGCCTTAAAAAGGACTTCTGTTTTAAAAAGAATTTCGGTTTAAGGAACTTTGGTACTTTGGGTTTAGTTTTTACTTAAGTAGGTAGAAGGTATAAGGTATTTATTTATATTGATTGTATGTCGTTCATCATTTAAGAAATAAAAGGAATTAAAAGTAAACGAGCTGCTGGAGCTGTGAACGCAAAAGGTTGAAAACAGAGTAAGCGTGGAGCTCAGGTGAGAGAGCAACCTTCCTAAGACATAATGGCACTGAGGTAGCATTAGGGCGTTCCGTATCATCTCAAAGGTCGGAACTAGGAATCTATAGGTTGAGTAGTAAGACGGCAAATGTGTGTGTGTTCCGCCGTCCTTACGAAAAATACGATTCCTCAATATTGATTGAATGTCTATTAATAATTGTTATATCATGTTGTATATCCTGAAGTTGTATATATTGCCTTAGTGATTGTGGAAATGATAAAATGATAAGTGATGAGATAACAAATATGTTGGGATTATTTTTGAAATAAGTGATTTATTCTATGGAAGGTTACTGAAAATAATTGAATTGTTGTTCCTATGAAAAAGACTTGGAATATTTGGATGTATTATGAAAGGAGATTATGAGAAATGATTATTTGAATCTTGTGAAATTTGAGGATCGTTGTTAGTGTACAGTGATGGTGCAAGCGGCACAATGACTTTATTTTTATCCCCTTAAGTGACTGGCCATGTGAATGACTTTGCCGTGGTCTCATGTCTTGTGGAATCCACTGTACGATAGGGAGGTGTTTGCTATGGTCCCTTAGAGGTCGAGACCCGTTAGAAGCGCGGCTTAGAATGGGTCGACCAAACTTAGGAATAATAAAAGACTCTAAAAGACTTTAAAAGACTTAAAAGACTTTAGGACCCAATCCTTTCTAACTACGATGAGAGTGAAGTAGTGGAGAGGAAAGATACCGGATACTTGGAGGTCGTGCATCCCGCCAAGTGGTGATTGCGATAGGGGAGGGCAATGATGGTGATTCGTCAAGAAGCCTAAGAGCACTACCCTAGGTGGAACGATGCTACAGTGATCAAGGGCACCTGCTGGTCGTTGATCGTAGCGAGGACTACACGTACAACTAGGGATAGAGCTGTCGCCCCCTTGAGCAAATCTTAGATGGTGAAGAGGGAATCCGAATGGGACTAGAAGCCATCGATTATTTTTGATGAACTTATGAATTGATATTTGATTTTTGTTTGCTGGCCAACTTGCGTGGTTTCAGCTTGTACGTACCCTTTGGCTTCGAGGTCAGCATGGTTAGGATTCCTGTGCGTCCCATCTACTTTCCGAACTAGGTTGTGGTTGGATATTGGAGGAGGAGATGTATCGTGTGTGCTAATCTACCCTTACCTCAATGATTTCCCTCCCTAAATCATTGATGGTGGTGAAAAGACTTAGGGGAAAGTTATGAGTATGGAACACTTGAATAATGAGATTAAATTTTGATGATATGATAAGGATAACGTAGTAATGTTATAATTATGGTGAACCCATGATAACTATGAGATGTTAATGGGATAAAGTTATAATGTAAAGCTTATGCTTTGTTAAAGTTGTATGTGTGTGAGTTCTAATGTGATCCCTTAGAGTAAGTCCATGCCGTCGACGACTATTTCGTCCGGATCGTTGACTCTCTCTCTTCTTTCCTTTTCCTGTGGACATTGGGGACAATGTTCACAGATGTCAGATCATGTAGCATTACAAGTTATGGTTGCTTAAGTTGGAGAAGGATCGTGAAATGGAGCATCATTATGAGGAGGACGTAAAAGCGGCAGCCGAGGAGTCTTTCAGATACTTGTGTGGAGGATAGCAATGAAGATTAGTAGTCTAAGTTAGTATAGTCTCTGTTTTTGTATTCCATCACTAGATGGGTAGGACATGATTACTCTATCCCGAATGTAACCCCTGTTGTAATAAATGATTATTTGAAATGAAATAAAAGAAGTTTCTTTTGTTATATATTATGTTCATAGAGTAATTAAACTATTTTTCCGCAAGTTAACCATCGACTAAATATGACATTTAGAAAATGAGTTTTTGGAAATGTGTTGGATGATAACATCTCTTTTTGGTAATAGAATTTTATGATGCAAGTACTAAAGCATTTTTGTAAACCAAATGAATCAAATTGTATTTATGAAAATCTTTTGGTAAAAGAATTAAACTGAATTGATTTTGATAGTTATAAAAAAAAATGGCGCAAATTTTTAGTGAAAATTCTATGTCCAAATTGGGGTGTTACATGATGTGCGTGCAACACGTGTGCGATGTTTGTGTGATGTGAGTGCGATGCTCATGTGTACACATGTGACATATGGTATAGCATAAGCATCGAACAAACATTGCAAAAATATGCTTCACACATACGCTACACGAACATTATACAAATATTATTTGCAAGTATTTTATTCTACATTGATAAAAGATGTACTAATCACTTTATTAAACTTGAGGTTCATTTACAAGTCTGACTTTGAATCAATTTGACAAAGCAATAATAAAATGTCTTTTGTTCAAAGATTTGGGGATAATAATAATAATAATACGGGTAAGAAAAATAAATTGATTGTTAGCAAAGTTATATTATTTTTTTTACAAACATATATAAATTTACAAATGAACAAATATAATAACAACAATAATAATAGACTACAATTTTTGCATTATGTGTGGATATGAATTAATTTTACGATGTAATGGTCGAAATTTGCATCGCGATGGCAGTAATTTTTTGCATTATGTAATGGACGACAAAACGTTCTATATGTATTCTTATGCATATGTTTATTATGTTATGAATTGTTGAATTCTATTGCTCAGTTGTAGATGAACTTACATCATATGAAATAATAAAAATAATAATAATGACGAAACTTATAAAAGTAGCTCTATTTTATTATGGAAAAAATTTAAAGAAAACTTATCATCTTCTTTATTGTAGTAGTCACGACATCGGTATCCAAAGATAACAATGTCGGAGCAGTGATGATGGAGCCCGAAATAAATGTCGCGACATCATAATGATGTAGTGGGCTAAAAAGTCCTAACATCAGCTTGCATCATCTGAGGTAATCCTACGATGAAGTAGCATAATCAACTACAACTTCTTGAAGCTGCAATAAAGATACATGTTAATAATAATAACAATAATGATAATAATAAATAATAATAATAATAATAATAATAATAAAACTAAAAAATAAATTCTAATAAAACCATACTATTAGAAAGTACACTACTTCTGATTTTATTGCCTTCCCTGATTTGTAGAAGATGACATACAGGATAACCTGAATCACTACAACGAGTGTCACCATCTAAGTGGATATCTATAAATTTAGCATAAAAATAAGATAATTATTAAATATTATTATTAAGAAGAAATGATTGACTAAAATTGATTAAATATTTTAATTTTTTTTGTTCTTACCGCTTCAAATGGGTTGAATGGGATGAATCATCCCACACATGCCTTTAGTCGAAGCTAAGGCGGTAAAAAATAAGATGTTCTCCACGCTCCCAGTTCGGATCACCTTTAGCTGTATCATCCAATTCATAAATCAAATATTAATTAGTATAATCATTAATTCAACAAAAAAATATTTGCAATTTGAAATGATCACACATACGTACCATGATAGGGAAATACATAGTCGAGTTCCGGATGCTGATCAGCGAGGATATGACTCTAATGATACGTATCTTGTGCTGCTAATCCGAGTCCCAAACCACGTACACGAGCATGTATCCTAAGAAGATGTGCTCCGCAGCCATAATCAAAAGCACCCGCCTCACCTGCCTACTTCTATGGTCAGAGCAGACCAGGAGGATAACAGTATATATGCCATTAATGATGCAGTTAGCACCATTAATGATATTAGCCATAGCGCTATGTGGCTGCACTATGGGTAGCCAATACGATACCAAGCAGTGAGCTGCTAGGTATAACAACTCAGAAATCCCGTCTGTCGATCCCTTCCTCTGTAACATCCACAAATTTACTATGTGTTTAAGTGCCTTAGTGAATAGAATTGCCCTAAGTGTCGTAGCATTCTTAGGTTTCGATTTCAGTTGAAAACGTTAATTGGTATTAGAATTAGTGTGTGCTTAAGTGTTTAGAGTGTAGTATTTAGCTAAGAGTGGGTTGTGTGAAGTAGAAATAAGCCATAATAGGTTTAGAGTGTAGAGAAGGGAAAATGTTAGATTAAGAGTGCAATTTAGAAAGGTTATTTAAGGATTAAGAGCATAGGACTCTAGGAAATTTAGAATAAAAGACCCATAGCTCTAAACCCAAATTCCACCGTTGGATGTGAAGACAAGTGTCTTAGGATGCTTGCCTCAAAATTTGAGCAAGATCCGACGGTTAGCGAAGAAGTTAGAGCTATTCGAAGTTCAAGGGGATAAGTGGACTGATCAGGTTAATCGATTAACACTGTGAGTTAATCGATTAAATTTATGGCACCTTTCGGCCTTAATCGAGTAGGGCACAGGTTAATCGATTAAATTTATAGCACCTTTCGACCTTAATCGATTAAGACCAAGATTAATCGAGTGATCCTTTAAAAATCAACAAGTGTTAATCGATTAACCATCGGGTTAATCGATTAACCCCTGTTATATCAGCAAAAATCACGTTGAATTGAATCATTTTTCTCAAGACTTTTCTCTCTCCTCTCACACGATTCTCTCTTCTCCTCCCCTAGGGCTTTTGATTTCTTCAAGTTCCCACCATAGAAAATCAAATTAAACACCCCAAATCACTTCCCTATCACTTCCTCATACATTCCCCTCTCTCAATTTTCAATTTCCCCTCTTTCTCATAAAAACCCCAAATCCAACCCAAACCCTAACTTTCCCAATCCACTCCATAAAGCTCTCTAATCATGCAAAGGAGTTTGGAATGTGCTTAAGGATAGGGAGTAGGAGTCTTAGGAGCTTGGATTGGAGCTGGGTGTGGGAGCTCCATCAAAACCCCAATTTCTCTCTCTCTCCTCAAGGTAAGGGGTGTACTTTGGTCTAGTATTAGAGGAAGGGTTTAATTATAGTAATAGAGTTATAATTGGGTATATTATTGATTGGTTAGGTTGATGGGTAGGAGGGTAGAGTATAGTTAGGAATCCTAAGTTTTAGTGATATGTTATTAATGTATGTTTATATTAATTGATTTAATAAATTGTTAAGTAGGAAGTGAAGAACCCTAGGAATGTGATTTAAATTACAGTCCCTGAGACATACCTGAGTATGTCGACTGATTCTTGATTGATATTGTTTGTATTAATATTATTAAAGTGTATATAAGTAAATTGTAAATGACATTCATATAGTTATGCATTAAATAGGGCCAAGTATTTCTCAATTGAGTTTAAACCAATTAAATGACATTTTCTAAAGAACAAAGAGAGTCTTAAATTCAATTGAGAAACACTTAGAATATTGGATCATGCATGGTGAAAAGGTGGACGTTAGGTGTAAGGGAAAAACACACGTCGCTTTGCGATTGATGAGGACAAGAGTAAATGTTAGGAATTATTATGGAGAACTTTGATCCTGCAAAGGATACGGGTTTGCTTCCCGTAGGTTGGTTCTATGCAAACCATAATAATTCTATTTACTTTGGTTTCTTTGGGCCAGTCGAGGGTGATTTCTGCTAAAGCCCGATTTGGACAAATCAACCCAAATCGCATGAGGGACCTTCCTAAGTGGAGGTGAAGTGTTGTGCAAGCGGGTGAGCGAGGGACCTTCCTAAGTGGAGGTGAAGCACCCAACTAGAGGTTGAGAAATGCTTACTCTTGGTCGGTTTTTCCCCAGAGTGGAGGGAGGGTTGCACTACTAAAAACATGCGGATTACCTGCGGATTTTTCTTGCGACTTTTATTCGCAGGTTTTTCCCACGGATTTTCATGCAGATTACTAATTTAATGAAATTTTTCTTGCGGATATATTTTCCATAGAAATATTTGCATATATTTTTGGCGCCATCTGGCGGAATAATATTTAAAGTGAATTTTCTTGCGAATTTTGTAGGGTCCAATCCGTAGGTAATATCCATGGGAAATATCGCAGGAAAGAGACTAACAAACTTCCCCAACGACGAACCAAGACGAATTCGCAGGAAAAGTTGTAGATGTTCTTCTTGGGTATTTACGTGCGGAAGTTTCATGCGGAATTTCCTGCAAAGTTTTATTACCTGCGAACATTCCTACATATTAATTTGTTGGGGATTTTGCTGCAACTAAGGTTTTTGCGGATTTATCTACATATTCTAATTCTTGCGGATTTTCTTGCAAATCTATATTTCCAGCGGATTTACCTGCGAAAATTTTCATACAACTTTTCCTGCGGATTTAATTGCTACAGATTTTCTTGTGAATTCATATATCTGGTGATTTTCTTGCATATTTTTCTACAGATTTTCATGGGGATTTCACATTACTTATTATTTTTAAGATTTCGTTATTTTATTATTATTTGAATTTTTAGATATTTTATATACTCATAAAAAATGTGAACTATTTGATATTATATATATATATATATAATTTTTTTAAGATTAATTATAAATTTATTACTATATAATTTATTAAAATCTAATCCTCTTACTTAACGTTATGAATTTATTTCTAGAGTTAGACATGAAACATGCATTTCAAGATTAAGTTGATCAAAGTAAATAATCTTGATAAAAAAATAGGTAACTAGTAAAAATAAGATATGAGAGCTAGCTAATTAGAATTTTACTCATACCAACTAAAAATATTATTATAGTAGTTACATAAATAGATTACTTGGATAATCAAGCTATGATTTACTGAGTCATGTGATAAATAGTTTAGTAAAACATATATAACATATAGTTTGTTGAGTTGTGTTGGGTAAATAGTAGGTTATTAGTAGGCAAATCATATATGACATACAATCAATAAGATTTATAGTAGGTTTAGCTAGGGTTTAGGGTTTATAGATTTAAGTAAAAAGTTGTGATTGAATTAGATCTAATATAGGCTTGGGAGTTTGAACCTACTTATAAGATTTATCTAAACAAAACTACTATTTTTTGTACTTCCATTTTGAAGCAATACATTGTATTATATATATATATATATAGTAAGAACCTTATAACAATTAAAGAGTATTGTATGTTGAAATATATTAAAGAGTATTTATTGATGATTTTTTATATAGAATTTTAAACACATTAGTGTTTTTTTTTTAAAAAAAGTTTAGGTGAGTTGGGTTTCAGGGGTACACCAAGGTCATGATAAGCCTTCAAGGTCAAAGAGTGCTTAAAGAGGAACTTATAAATTATTCACCAATACTATTTTATTGTATTTACAATTAGTATTGACAATTAGACACATACCCACGTAATTATGTAATTTGATTTTTTGAATTTTTTTTATATTAATCAATTTCGTTTAACTATTTTGTGACTCATTTTGCAACTAAATTTTTTTTTATAGTTTTAAAGAAATCTTTGTCATAGTAAACCAAAAAAAAAAAAATTCTTTGTCATCTGATATATTTGGTCACTATACTTAAAATTTTTTACCTTAACTCTTGGTTTACTTATTTGACCTAAAAAACTCCCTCTTTACTTACTTTTAATCGTGCAAACTAACCACTCTCCCTGTCAACTCACGTTCAAACACTCACTCCATCCCTCTTCTCCTTCCAAACACTCACTCCGTCCCTCTTCTCCGTCACGTTTCGTTCCTCTTCTCCGTCACTCACTGCAGCGCTCACGCTCGTTCTCCGTACGCTGCTTTCGTTCTCCATCACTCGCTGCTTTCGTTCTCCTCGTCACTATCGCTGACTGCGACGTCGCTTTCGTTCTCCGTCACAACCGCGAGTAGTTATTACAAGTTTGGGGGTTTGTGTGTGGGTTTGAAGGCAATCGATTTCAACAACCAATCTCTTGACCAAAACCCTAGCCGGGTATTTCATCTTTATTACAAGTTTGGGGTTAGGGATTGCTAATTGATTTGGGTTAAGGTTTTCTATAATTTGAAAGCAACATCAATATCTGGTAATAAATAATCATTGCCTTTTGATTTGATTTCATGGACTTCTTTCGTTGCCTTTTTGATTTGATTTGATTTCATGTCCTCACTCACTCATTCACTCACAATTCTATCTATCTGTAGTTTCTGTTGCTGAGTGGTTCAATTGATTTTAATATAGTATCTTTCATGGAGGAAGAAACAAGTTCATTCACTGAACAAAACTACTGTTTACTGTTTTTACATAAACAACTCTTACCTAGAATTTCCTAGATTGATTGAATGTAATAAATTTCCTGATACCAAGGAACAAACACTATTCTTTGAGTAGATTAACATATGTATTCATTGTCATATTTGTTTTCCTTAGTTTTTAGCTAACCTGATTCCATTTTTTTAAATCTAATTTGGATTTGGAATGACTAAACAAGCTTGCAAACCTATGGAGTTTAGCTGCTAATTTCTTATCTTATTTTCAAAATGTGTCTGATTGCATTGATATTCAGGAGTTGATCTTGTTAGCCAAGGATGGAGTAGGAAGGGTCCCAATGTGCTGCAAGAGGGTTATGATTCTGCAGCAGTTTTGCCTGAGAAAGGCATTTATTTAGCAGCCTCTGTATACCGACCTGTGCTTCAGGTTGTAAATATTGGATTGCTACACTTTCTCCTTTAATAATTTGATCAGTTCATTATACTTTGCTTGATGGCTCTCATGACCTTATTGTTGCTGCAGTTCACAGATAAAGTTGCTTCAATGATGTCAACGAAGTATTCACAACTTTGGTGAGCTCAAAACCATTGGACTGCTTCTTGATGATTCAACTTATTTATTTATTTTTGATTTTTTTTGAACGAAACAAAAATTGCTGCTTTATTCCTTTTTTCTGTAAAACAACATCCGTGTCTGCAAAATTAAAATATTGCTTTCTGTGTGCCTTGATAAGTTCCACACATGTATTTGATTTCTGTTTTGGGGGATTCGTTATCGGATAGTATTCTTTCACTATGACAGCCCAAGGGGTGGAGGGGCTTTAGAAGGCCTAATATTGTGCCAAAGAGTGCTTTGTTACTTGGATAGCTTCCTTTTAACAAACTGATTCAATTGGAGTGCAGATCTTCAAAACTAGCCTGTTTATTTCTGGTGTTATTTTACTGTTATATTTTGCATCTTTATTTTTCCTTATTTTTTCTAACTGTGTTTATATGTAATTTTTTTTTGTACAATCTCTTACTGATTGATTATGACCAAATAATTGGACTTATTTTCATCTTAAATTTTGTTGCATTCTGCCTCATTATTGTTAGTTTGTGGTATTTGCAACTTTCTGAATTGAAGGAATGACGGGTTGCTAGCTTTCATGGAGAACTTTGTGAAGGACCACTTTTTACCGAAAAGGCGTACAACAAGCCATATCAAGTAACTATTTCTTTTCTTATCTCCTATTAGTTCTATACTTTCTCTTCTAGTCTACTTCTTTCTCTGTTTTGTAATAGTTTCATTTCTATAGTTTTATATTTCTATAGTTTTATATTAGTTTATTAGTTTGCTTTTAGCCTACTTGTTTTTATACTTCTTTCTCTTTCACTGCTATACTTTATTGATTATTCGTTTATTAGTTTATAGTTGTACATTAGGTTATTAGTTCTTTTGATATGCCTGTTATAATAACACCTAGGCCAACCTCATTACATGATAACAGAGAAACCAAGCAAAAAAAGGCATAAAAAACTATTTTTTTTATTTCTCTCTCCACTTAATATATCACTTGTTAGAACTCCTATTTACTTTGGTTTTTCATTTATCTTGATCTTAACACATTTGTCTGCTTTTAGTAGTGAATTATTGATATAGATAGAGTTAAAGATTGATAAATTGTGTTTCATGAGTTTGAATTTGATATCATTGTTACAAATTGATTGGACTTGGCTCTGTAGGCACGACTCTAGTTCAATCTTTGAATAGGTTTTCTACCCCTCCAGAAGATGTTGATGCAATTAGGACTCAAGTTCACGCTTTAAATGAGTCATTGCAAAAAGAACAACAAGAGAAACTAGAGATGAAAAAGGAACTGACTGAAAGGAAACATCAATTACAACTATTGATGCAACACTTGGGATTTGCTGCCTCTTCTTCTTCTCGACAAAGTCATGACGATAACAATAACGATGATGAAGACGAAGATTAAGATTATGATTACGATAACGATAACACTTGATGCTTTATGAATTTTAGAATTTATTAGACGTAAGAATTTGTTCAATTTTGGATTATTGTTGTTAATTTTGTTCTAAAAATATTTAGCTACATTAAAAATTATATATGGAGAAAAAATGGTACGTTATATATATGGTTGTTATTGCAAATTTAATATGAATCACATTATTTTTTTAGGGATTTACATGCAAAATAAATTTTATTACAAATATTAATGGTTGTAAATTTTTCTACGAATATGCGAAATTCACTACTTTGGGATTTTCTTGCGAATTGATTTTTCGTGCTACGGTATTTCTTACAAATTATTTTCATGCGGATTTTTCTGTGAACATTGTATGAATTACTTTCTTGTGGATTTTTCTGTGAATAATGTTCCTGCGGATTTTCTTATGAAATTTCTTGCGGATTTTTTAGCAAATTGAATCATAGATAATTTTGCTGCAGAATTTCCCGCGGATTAATTCATGCAGCTTTTCTTGCGAGTTTGTGTGCTGCAGATTTTCCTGCAAAAATCTACCTAAAGAAACCGCATGAACTTTCCATGTAAAATTGATAAATTTATCACAAATATGTTGCGGATTTTTAAACAAAATGCGTAACAAAATGCGCAAGTAATGTCATGCGACTTGAAATTCGCAGCAAATAATTATCCACGAAGGTATTACATGCGAATTATTATTCGTAACAAAATCCGCAGGAAATCCATTTCCTGCGAATATTTGCTCTATATTTACAAGAAAATTCGAAGGAAATTAGCATATTTTTAGTAGTGTTGTGAGGTGGTTGTGTTATTATTGTTATGGAAAAGGAAAAGAGTATAGGTACATTGTGTGAGGAACCCTCCTGCGGGGAGAATGTGAAGCACAATGTACCAATCGTTAAAAAGTGTTAAAGGTTAAAGTGTTAAAAGTGTATAGGTACATTGTGTGAGGAACCCTCCGGCAGGGAGAATGTGAAGCACAATGTACCCAATCGTTAAAAGTGTAAAAGTGTTAAAAGTAAAGTGAAAAGTGTGAAAGTGAAAGGGAAAGTGTGAATGAATTGTTATAGGAATTTAATTCGTTGAATCCGATTAAGTGTTAAAGTGTTTAAATTGAAATGAAATGTTTAATATCGGATTCAAGGATTAAATCACCTAAGTGTGACGTTAGTAGAGCATAACCATGTGATTGCACATTAATGCATTATATTAAAGATATACACATGTAGTATAGTCAAACTGGATAGTGTTATAATTTTGTACTTGATAAGTGAATTGTGATTTGCTTAATTATTATTGTTTGTGTTTGAATATACCTATTTATGATTTATTACTATTTTTAAGCGTTTT
Organism: Crotalaria pallida; assembly: GCA_037953625.1. NCBI lineage: Eukaryota > Viridiplantae > Streptophyta > Magnoliopsida > Fabales > Fabaceae > Crotalaria > Crotalaria pallida. The sequence continues at coordinate 37,660,483 of CM075653.1, forward strand.
CTTTGATCTAGATTTCAAAGTACTCACCTTTACAGTGGACATATTAGGTACACCAAGGAGACAGGCACGAAAGGATCAAGGTCGAGAACGGTATACTCACAGTAGAGAGTATATTGGTTTAAGTGACCCAAGGGTCACGAGGTTGAGCAACCATGCATAGGTTTATATTGTAATAAAGAGAGTTTTTGTAAATTTAATTGTAATTTAATGATCCTGTTTTGTTTAAGCGTTTTGTATATTGAAGAGTTATATGTATGTTGTTATTTTGAATTGAAAGTTTTGATTTACTCGAATTGCAAACTGTTCTGGATTGACAGGTTTAATTCTGTTTTGGGAAAAGTCCAATTTTTAAAGGAAACTCCGTCAAAACTTTTACAAACCTCGAATATTTTAGCAAATAAATATTAAATTAAGTATTTGCTTAAAGTATAAAATTGTAGGTTGTTACATCCTCCATATCAATAATAATGTAGTTGAATAAATAATAAAAGATATGCTTCCATTATTTAAGAATTAATTTCTTGCAAATATTGTTAGTGTTATGTGCGTGAAATACGTGTGCGATGTTGGCGTGATGTGTGTGCTATACGTGTGCGATGTTTGTGTGATGTGCGTACGATGCTCATGTGTACACATGTGACATATGGTATAGCATAAGCATCACACAAACATTGCAAAAAAATACTTCACACATACGCTACACGAACATCATACAAATATTATTTGCAAGCATGTTATTCTACACTGATAAAAAATGTACTAATCTCTTTATCAAACTTGAGGTTCATTTTGAGGTCTGACTTTAAATCAATTTGACAAAGCAATAATAAATGTCTTTTGTCAAAGATTTGAGGATAATAATAATAATAATAATAATAATAATAATAATAATAATAATAATAATAATAATAATAATAATAATACGGGTAAGAAAAATAAATTGATTGTTAGCAAAGTTATATTATTTTTATTACAAACCTATACAAATTTACAAATGAACAAATATAACAACAACAATAATAATAGATTACAATTTTTGCCTTATGTGTGGATATGAATTAATTTCACGATGTAATGGTCGAAATTTACATCGCGATGGCAGTAATTATCGCAACCAAAGTAATCTCTTAACATTTTCTAAATTTATTAGCATACTTTTAATATTATGTGTTACTGAACTATGTATATTTGCATATGGAAAAAGATGCTAGATGATTAACAACGGTAAAACGTTCTATATGTATTCTTTTGCATATGTTTATTTTGTTACTAGCTTTAAGCCTGTGCATTGCACGGGGTATTTGTTTGTTTGATTATATCATTCTTTAATTGCTTATAGTGTCAATCTCCTACACTTATTATTCTATTTTAATTGAAGAAATGCAAGACCAACATGAAAAAAATATGACTCGATATAACACTATATATTAATCCTTGAACCCTTCTTCCTTGACTATAATATATTTAAGGCTTAAATACTTTTTTGGTCCTGTATTTTATTTTTAGGTTTCAATTTGGTCCTTTATCTTTAAAAAGAGTCAATTTAGTCCTTCATGTTTATGATATTTGTCAATTTCATCCTTTTGCCATGAGATGATGTTAAATTTTCTCCGAAATATACTGATTTTGTAATAGGTTTCTTATTCCAGTCTCTATTCTTGTCGAAATCTACATTTTTTATCATATTTGATACTCTGATTGATAAAATTTCAATGCCGTTCCACTTTTTCAAGGTGAAAATTCGCTCAAATTTTTACCTTTTTTGTTTTAAAAATTACAAATTACGATGATACAATGCAGATTATGGTGATCAGAAAAGGAATCTCAGGCAAAATCAGTATATTCCAGTGAAAATTTAACAACGTCATGACATAATGATGAAATTGACAAACATTAAAAACATAGAGGACTAAATTGACTCTTATTAAAGATAAAGGACCAAATTGAAACCTAAAAATAAGATAAAGGACCAAAAGAATATTTAAGCCTATATTTAATTTTTATTATCTTTTTAATCCTTCGTAGGTAACACATGATAAATAAATTTAATTAATAAGAGTGTTGAATATATTAATCATGTCAAATTTGTTATAACACTCAAAGTACAAACTTCAATGCTAAGTACTATTCATCCCAAAGCACATATGGCTTTCATCTAGTTTTAATCCTATGTCATGCACTAATACTTTTTTTTCTTTTGATTGGGGTACTTGTACTTAATTTAAATTTAATTAAGTGAAGTAGACAAAAATTATTTATCTAATAATAGTTTTCTATAATCAATACTCCCTCTGGTCCTTATTATAAGCTCCTTTGACTAATTTTCACACCCTTTAAGAAACTTAGTTAATATTGTTAGTGGTATTGGAAATGTAAATATTTGGTATACTTTTTCAAAAATACCCCTATGATTATTATTGGGAATCCAAAAAGTGTTGAGTAAATAGGAGTGTTTGTGAAAAATAAATAATTAATGTCATTGGAAGTTGGAAATATGACTTATATTAAGGATCAAAGAAAAGTCTTCAAATGGGGCTTATATTAAAGACAAAAAAAAAGTCTTAGGACCGGAGGGAGTATTATTTTGGAACATAAGGTTTTGTTTAGTTTTAATACTTTAAGCATTTATACAAAATCAAATTTGGACAACCAGACAATATGATTAGCTTGATTTAGAAAAGTATGATTATCTTGCTTTTAGAAATTTTCATAAGAAAATTTTTTAATAGAAACTCCATAGTTGAATATCTACCCCATAGTTGAATATTAATTTATATAAGAAACTTTATATCTCTATGGTGTTTCAAAAAAATTGAATGCGGAAGCATTAATGCATTATAATTGCATTGGTGTGGAAATATGTTTTTTTTTCAATTCTCTGATGATTTAATTAAAAAAATGGAAAACTAAACAACCATTTTTTTTTGTTAAGTTAAAATTTCATAAGGGAGCTTACTTAATATCAAACTTTGTTTTATAAAACTTAAATATTCATAACTATTAATAATGAATGTAAAACATATTACCTCTAATCTTGAAACTCGGTTGAAGAATTGGGCAAAACTTGGGTGATTCCATGAATATTTCTGAAAATTAAGGTTAAAAAAATGATGACTTCTTTCAAATCAAAATTACCAATTATCTTAAAAATGCTACTACTACGAATGAAGAACCATAACCACTTCTAATATGGAAAACACCTTTTGATTAACTAATTTTCTTAAGGCCAATAAACATTATTCATATTGAGTCCCCCCTTTCATTCCAATCAACCAAATAAATTACATAGACCACTATAGATTATTAAAATTATCTTATGGACTCTGCTACATTAGGCTTTTTTTTTTATAGTTTTAATTTTTGTACTATATTGATAGGCAAAATTAAACGAAGAAACTTATGCATCTAAAGCTAAAAGTAGTGTTATTAAGGCAAGAGAGTCATTCCCAATATACTTACCATAAATAGAATTGATAATGCAATGATTGAGCACATACAATACCAATGAAGTTCCCAATAAACATAGTTGTCACGGCATGTTCTTTAGTAAGAATTTTGATGAATGATGAAGTGCTATTGCCAAATTTCTTAGAGTAGGAGGAAATTAAAACAAAAGAGAAAACATTAGTCTCAGAGACATATCTGGATAAAAGAATTTACCGTTCTTTATTATTTCCCTCTGATATAAAAACAATGAATAGGAAATCATCTTTCACTGTTTTGTAACCACCCGTTTTCTAAAAAGGTTTTTGTCTATCACTTCTCAATTTTCATATTCCAAAAACACTCTCAAAATGAGAAGAATGGGAAGAGAACCGGATTCCAAGATGTCTTTGGTGTTAGAAATTTGCTCCAAATAAATTTTAAACACATTCTGTTGTTTGTGTTGAAAGAATTTTTTTTGCTCATGGTGATGATTTGAAGTTGAGGCTGAAACATGGAATGATTTTTAAGTAATTGCTCAATGAGAAAGAATGTTACAAAGTGTAACTTGGATTTTGTAATTGAAAAATGTAACTACTTCTAACTTGTTTTTTAAAATTTAAATTTCAATTAGGTAACCAATTAACCACTTTTGCCATGTGGATGCCTTCAATGAATAGAAAACTCCAACTTTTAATGTGGAGAGAGTATTTGAATTAGATTGAATGGGGAAGTCCCATTGGGACATCTTTTTATATATAAAGGAAGGATGAATAGTTGAATTCTACTGCTGAGTTGTAAATGAACTAACATCATATGAAATAATAAAAATAATAATAATAATAACGATACTAATAAAAGTAACTCTATTTTATTATGGAAGAATATTAAAGAAAACTTATCATCTACTATATTGTAGTAGTCACGACATCAGTATCCAAAGATAACAATGTCGGAGCAGTGATGATGTAGCCTGAAATAAATGTCGCGACATCATGATGATGTAGTGGGCTAAAAAGTCCTAACATCAGCTTGCATCTGACGTAATCCTAAGATGAAGTAGCAAAATCAACTACAACTTCTTGAAGCTGCAATAAAGAAACATGTTAATAATAATAACAATAATAAATAATAATAATAATAATAAAATTCTAATAAAACCATACTATTAAAAAGTACACTACTTCTGATTTTGTTGCCTTCTTTGATTTGCAGAAGATGACATACAGAATAACCTGAATTACTACGACGACTGATACCATCTAAGTGGGTATCTATAAATTTAGCATAAAAATATGATAATTAATAAATATTATAATTAAGAAGAAACGATTGATTAAAACTGATTATATATTTTATTTTTTTTGTTCTTACCGCAACAAATGGGTTGAATGGGATGAACCATAAGTCAACCCACACATGCCAATAGTCGAATCTAAGGCGGTAAAAAATGAGATGTTCTCCACGCTCCCAGTTCGGATCACATTTAGCTGTATCATCCAATTCATAAATCAAATATTAATTAGTATAATCATTAATTCAACAAAAAAATATTTGCAATTTGAAATGATCACATATACGTACCTTGATAGGGAAATACATAGTCGAGTTCCTGATGCTGATCAGCGAGGATATGACTCCAATGATACGTATCTTGTGCTGCTAATCTGAGTCCCGAACCACGTACACGAGCATGCATCCTAAGAAGATGTGCTCCGCAGCCACAATGAAAACCACCCGCCTCACCTGCCTCCTTCTATGGTCAGAGCAGACCAGGAGGATAACAGTATGTAAGATCCATGAAGAATGTTTTGATAAATGCCAAAAGGTTTTGAACAAGCTTAAATGTGTTGATCAAGTTCAAGCTCAACAAGCAACAACAAACATCAAGTGATGAAGAGAAAGCCAACTCATGAAGACTTAGTTTGGTAGTTTGTGTTTTAATGTTTTATCTTTTGCCTCACAAGTCTCTTAGTTTATGAGTTTGGGTAGAGTCATTAGAGGGTAGTGAATCTCTTTTGATTGCATGATTATATCATATTTTGAGTATTCACTTTGCCTAAAATCAATAGGTGGCTTAAAGGTTTGAAAGAAAAGGTTTAGATTATGAGAAAACAAGTTTTTAAGTGTTTTTTGAACTGACTACTCGATTAGCCACTTGATTACTCGAGTAGAACTTTTGTGTCTTGCGCAATTACTCGATTAAGGGGCTGATTACTCGAGTAGAATTATTCAGCCTTGCGTAAATACTCGAGTAGAAACTTAAATACTCGAGTAGTGAACAAGTTTTACACTTGTTACTCGAGTAGTGACTTTGTTACTCGAGTAACACGATCAGATATGGTTTTTAAAATGCGTTTTTCACTTCTCAAAAGCACTTCTAACCTTTCCTAATTTTTGGGTATTCTATATAAACCTATTCCTAACCTTTGTGATCATATTCCATCATTTTGATATTGATTTTACAAAGAATCAAAGCCACTCTATTCTCTCTCACTTTCTCAAGATCAAAGCTTTAACTTTTACATTCTTTGATCAAGAACCTTGAATCTCTCATGTTGATCTTTTCATAGCTTTTGAAAGAGATTCATATGATTGTTATTTTGTTTTCATTTGAGTTGTAATCTTTGCAAGAGGCAAGCTATCTACAACAATTGGAAGTCTTGGTTGTGAATCAAGCAAAGTTATATTGGAAGCCTTGGTGTGGCATTTCATCAAGCACTTGGAAGCCTTGTTGTGTTAACAAGCAATTGGAAGTCTTGTAGTAAAGCAAGCAATTGGAAGTCTTGTTGTGGGGTATTGGCAAGCAAGAGAAGAGGTTAGATTAGATATCAATAGGGTTACAAGGCAAGGGTGTGGTATCTCTTGTAGGCTAGCAAGAAGGGAGTCTTGTGAGACATTTACTTGTAATTTGAGAAACTCTAATTCCTCATAGTGAAGAATCTCTCTTGGTTGAAGAGGGGACTGGAGTAGCTTTCAAGTGGATGAAAGTGAACCAGGATAAATCACTGTGTCGTATCTCTAAACTCTCTACTCTTTATAATTCTTGTTATTAATTGTGTTCTTGGTTGAAAACCTAGAAAAAGTGATTTTTCATAATTGATTGAATTGAATCTTAATTGTGCAAAATTGATTTGGGGAAAATCATTTTTATAACCTAGGTTAATCAATAAGAATATAGGTGTTAATTGTTTCCGCTGAATCTCTGGTTATACTTGTTAATTGATTGATTTTCGTATTGATTGAAAAGTGATTTTTTCAATATACAGAGGCATTAATCGATTAGTTCATGTCATTAATCGATTAAGGCTAAAGAATTTCAAGAAAATCATTTGTTTTAATCGTTTTGATTTGTTTCTTGCGAAAATCTTACAAGGTTTCTTAAACACCTATTCAACCCCCCTTCTAGGTGTTCTCCTAGTGTATCCTAGTTGTTTCATCCACCGAGTGTAGGTTCTAACACAGTATATATGGCATTATGATGCAGTCTGCACCATTAATGATATTAGCCATAGCGCTATGTGGCTGCACTATGGGTAGGCCATACAATACCAAGCAGTGAGCTGCTAGGTATGACAACTCAGAAATCCCCTCTTTCAATCCCTTCCTTCATATCAAAAATAATGTAGTTAAATAAATCATAAAAGATATGCTTCCATTATTTAAGAATGAATTTCTTGAGAATATTGTTTGTGTTATGTGCGTGCAATACAGTGCGATGTTCGTGTGATGTGCGTGCAATATGTGTGAGATGTTTGTGTGATGTGCGTGTGATGCTCATGTGTACATATGTGACATACGGTATAGCATAAGCCTCGCCAAACATAGCAAAAAAATGCTTCACCCATACGCTACACGAGCATTATATAAATATTATTTGCAAGCATTTTATTCTACATTGATAAAAGATGTACTAATCTCAGTATCAAACTTGAGGTTCATTTTCAGGTCCGATTTTGAATCAATTTGACAAAGCAATAATAAAATGTCTTTTGTTTAAAGATTTGGGGATAATGATAATAATACGGGTAAGAAAAATAAATTGATTGTTAGCAAAGTTATATTTTTTTATTACAAACCTATATAAATTTACAAATGAACAAATATAATAACAACAATAATAATATATTACAATTTTTGCATATGTGTGGATATGAATTAATTTCACGATGTAATGGTCGAAATTTGCATCGCGATGGCAGTAATTATCGCAATCAAAGTAACCTCTTAACGTTTTCTAAATTTATTAGCATACTTATAATATTAAGTGTTATTGAACTATGTATATTTGCATATGAAAAAAGATGCTAGATGATTAACAACGGTAAACGTTCTATATGTATTCATATGCATATGTTTATTATGTTATGAATTGTTGAATTCTATTGCTGAGTTGTAGATGAACTATATCATATGAAATAATAAAAATAATAATAATAATAATAACGAAACTTATAAAAGTAGCTCTATTTTATTATGGAAAAAAAATTAAAGAAAACTTATCATCTTCTTTATTGTAGTAGTCACGACATCAGTATCCAAAGATAACAATGTCGGAGCAGTGATGATGGAGCCTGAAATAAATGTCGCGACATCATGATGATGTAGTGAGCTAAAAAGTCTTAACATCAGCTTGCATCTGACGTAATCCTATGATGAAGTAGCAGAATCAATTACAACTTCTTGAAGCTGCAATAAAGAAACATGTTAATAATAATAACAATAATAATAATAAATAATAATAATAATAATAATAATAAAAGAAATAAATTCTAATAAAACCATACTATTAAAAAGTACACTACTTCTGATTTTATTGCCTTCCCTGATTTGCAGAAGATGACATACACGATAACCTGAATCACTACAACGACTGTCACCATCTAAGTGAGTATCTATAAATTTAGCATTAAAATAAGATAATTATTAAATATTATTATTAAGAAGAAATGATTGACTAAAATTGATTATATATTTTATCTTTTTTGTTCTTACCGCTACAAATGGGTTGAATGGGATGAACCATAAGTCAACCCACACATGCCATTAGTCGAAGCTAAGGCGGTAAAAAATAAGATGTTCTCCATGCTCCCAGTTCGGATCACCTTTAGCTGTATCATCCAATTCATAAATCAAATATTAATTAGTATAATCATTAATTCAACAAAAAAATATTTGCAATTTGAAATGATCACACATACGTACCATTATAGGGAAATACATAGCCGAGTTGCTGATGCTGATCAGCGAGGATATGATTCTAATGATACGTATCTTGTGCTGCTAATCCGAGTCCCGAACCATATACATGAGCATGCATCCTAAGAAGATGTGCTCAGCAGCCACAATCAAAAGCACCCGCCTCACCTGCCTCCTTCTATGGTCAGAGCAGACCAGAAGGATAACAGTATATATGACATTAATGATGCAGTCTGCACCATTAATGATATTAGCCATAGCGCTATGTGGTTGCACTATGGGTAGCCCATACGATACCAAGCAGTGAGCTGCTAGGTATGACAACTCAGAAATCCCCTCTGTCGATCCCTTCTCCATATCAATAATAATGTAGTTAAATAAATCATAAAAGATATGCTTCCATTATTTAAGAATAAATTTCTTGTAAATATTGTTTGTGTGATGTACGTGCAATACGTGTGCGATGGTTTGTGTGATGCTCATGTGTACACATGTGACGTATGGTATTGCATAAGCATCGCACAAACGTTGCACAAACATGCATCACACACGCTACACGAAATCACACAAGTATTATATGCAAGCCTTTTCTTCTACATTGAAAAAATTTGTACGTACTCACCTCTTTTAAAACTTGCGTTTCATTTTATGTCCGCCTTTGAATCAATCTCACAAAGCAATAAGAAAATGTCATTGGTCCAAGGAATTGGGGTTAAAAATAATAGTAATAATAATAATATGTGGTGTACGTGCGTGTGATGCTCATGTTACACCACATGTGAAATATGATATCGCATAAGCATCGCACAAACATGCGTCACACATACGCTACAAGGATATCAATCTCAGAAAGCAATAAGAAAATGTCATTGGCCCAAATATTTGGGGTTAATAATAATAATAATAATAATAAGTGGAAGAAAATTTAGAATAAATTGCTTGCAAATAATGTTTGTGCGATATTCGTGTGTTGTGTGTGGAATTATGTATGCGTGATGTGCGTGCAATACTTGTGCGATGTTTGTGTGCGATGCTCATGTTACACCACATGTGCATATGATATAGCACAAGCATCACACAAACATTCATCACACATACACTACAAGAATATCACATAAATATTATTTGCAAGCATTTTATTCTACATTGATAAAAGATGTACTAATCTCTTTATCAAACTTGAGGTTCATTTTCAGGTCCGACTTCGAATCAATTTGACAAAGCAATAATAAAATGTCTTTTGTTCAAAGATTTGGGGATAATAATAATAATAATACGGGTAAGAAAAATAAATTGATTGTTAGAAAAGTTATATTATTTTTATTACAAACCTATATAAATTTACAAATGAACAAATATAATAACAACAATAATAATAGATTACAATTTTTGCATTATGTGCGGATATGAATTAATTTCACAATGCAATAGTCGAAATTTGCATCGCGATGACAGTAATTATCGCAATCAAAGTAACCTCTTAAAGTTTTCTAAATTTATTAGCATACTTTTAATATTAAGTGTTACTGAACTATGTATATTTGCATATTGAAAAAGATGCTAGATGATTAACAACGATAAAACGTTCTAAATGTATTCTTATGCATATGTTTATTATGTTATGAATTGTTGAATTCTATTGCTCAGTTGTAGATGAACTTACATCATATGAAATAATAAAAATAATAATAATAATGGCGAAATTTAAAAAAGTAGCTCTATTTTATTATGGAAAAAATTTAAAGAAAACTTATCATCTTCTTTATTGTAGTAGTCACGACATTGGTATCCAAAGATAACAATGTCGGAGCAGTGATGATGGAGCCCGAAATAAATGTCGCGACATCATAATGATGTAGTGGGCTAAAAAGTCCTAACATCAGCTTGCATCATCTGAGGTAATCCTACTATGAAATAGCATAATCAACTACAACTTCTTGAAGCTGCAATAAAGATACATGTTAATAATAATAACAATAATGATAATAATAAATAATAATAATAATAATAAAACGAAAAAATAAATTCTAATAAAACCATACTATTAAAAAGTACACTACTTCTGATTTTATTGCCTTCCCTGATTTGCAGAAGATGACATATAGGATAACCTGAATCACTACAACGACTGTCACCATCTAAGTGGGTATCTATAAATTTAGCATAAAAATAAGATAATTATTAAATATTATTATTAAGAAGAAATGATTGACTAAAATTGATTATATATTTTATCTTTTTTGTTCTTACCGCTACAAATGGGTTGAATGGGATGAACCATAAGTCAACCCACACATGCCATTAGTCGAAGCTAAGGCGGTAAAAAATAAGATGTTCTCCACGCTCCCAGTTCAGATCACCTTTAGCTGTATCATCCAATTCATAAATCAAATATTAATTAGTATAATCATTAATTCAACAAAAAAATATTTGCAATTTGAAATGATCACACATACGTACCATGATAGGGAAATACATAGTCGAGTTCCTGATGCTGATCAGCGAGGATATGAATCCAATGATACGTATCTTGTGCTGCTAATCTGAGTCCCAAACTACGTACACGAGCATGTATACTAAGAAGATGTGCTCCGCAGCCACAATCAAAAGCACCCGCCTCACCTGTCTCCTTCTATGGTTAGAGCAGACAAGGACGATAAAAGTATATATGACATTAATGAAGCAGTCTGCACCATTAATGATATTAGCCATAGCGCATGTGGCTGCACTATGGGTAGCCCATACGATACAAAGCAATGAGCTGCTAGGTATGACAACTCAGAAATCCCCTCTGTCGATCCCTTCCTCCATATCAATAATAATGTAGTTAAATAAATTGTAACACCCCAAAATTTTAATTTCCGATTAATGGAAAGTAAATTATAAATTTTATTATAATTAATTATTTCTATTATTAATCTTTGATTAAAATCTGTGATTATGTTATTAGTGGATGTATGAATTTATTTTTGTAAGTATATTTATGCATAAAATAAACATTTTGCATATTAGTCCCTGAGTTGGGACCTAGAAGTAATTATAGGAAAGATTTTGGAGGGGACAGTAAATAAAATTATTATTTTTCAAAAACTAGTCAAAACACTCGAGTGTTTCTGAAAAGACTCGAGTGTTCTGGTCAGAGTTGCACGAGTTAGTGCGTTTGGTAAGTCACCACCAATGTTTTCGTTGTGTTGACACGAAATAACTCTTCAACCACGTCCATAGCCGTCGTGTCGACTTGCATGAACTCGTCCAATGTCTATAAAAGCCAATCAAACCCGAATTGAGAGGCATTTGGCCAATTTGTTGAAGGTTTGCATGTTCTAGGGTTTCTGAGTTCAATCTTTCGATTCTCCCTCTGTGTGCTGATTCGAGTAACAAATTATACACCAATACAAAGCTCACATCTCGAGCTTTGTATAGACACCAAATTCGTGAGCTGAGAGTGAGTGTGGTGGAAGAAATGAAGCTTGGAAGTTGGAGTTGTTGCTGTCAAATCTTTTTCTGGAGCTTACTTTGGATTCGAATTTTGGTAAGCTCACGAGTTCTCCGAGTCTCAATTTGATTTCTATAGTTAGTAGAGGTTGTATAGAGTTTATAAATACTAATTTCCCCAATTTCTATCTCTGTTTCATATGTCAACCAATTCCATTTTGGACCTACACTCAAAACTGTCCTGCATGTGGTGCTTGAAGTGATTCTTGGTGTTGTGGAGCTATTCCTTTCAATTTCCCTGTTGATTCACGTCTGTAAGGTAAGGGGAAGTCTTTCTGTTCACTAGATAGAGTGTAAATTGCATGATTTTAATTAGAGAGCCACCAAGAGGCTCTAAGGGCTTAGATTGAATAAGGAATGTGGTTTGGAGACCAACTTATGCTCTATTGTTGTTTTGAGCAAGTTTCATATGATGCATGCAAGCTGTATTGAGCTTTAATTCACAAGTTTATTGAGTATTTTGCAATTTGATATGTTAAGTTGTGAAATTGTATGTTTTATGCATAATCTCTTAATGCTCTGTCAAATCTGTTAATTGACGTGTTGTAAGTGTTTGAGCATGTTCAATATGTGTTATATGAACTCTGTTGATCATTGGATTGGACTAGAAATGGTTAGAATTGAAAATGGAATGTGAAAACCAAGTTTCCAGTCTGTTCTGCAAGAAAGGACTCGAGTACTTGGCTTGATACTCGAGTAAAATTTTGATAAAACAGTGTATCTTGTGTTAGAACACTCGAGTACCAGGCCCAGAACTCGAGTATCAACTGATGCTCAGAAACATGTTCTGATAAACCACTCGAGTAATGCATGAGTCACTCGAGTATTCTGGGTTTGATGAAGAACACTCGAGTACTCATTAATCACTCGAGTAATCTGGACAAAACTGATGAACCACTCGAGTATTCTGAAGAACACTCGAGTATTTTTTCCCAGAATATTAAAAATACCATTTTTAATTCTGAATCATTGGTTAATACTTAAATAACTATAATCCAAGTGATCTAAGACTTAAAAGAAATTGATTGATGATATGGTAATTTCTTTTGGAAGACGAGACGCTGCTCGGGTGGTACGTCAGGTATTATTAAAAAGAAAAACACCAATCAATTCCTTTAAGCGAAAGATAATGCATTCATTTTGGAATCTGGATGATAGATCGTTTATCATGTTTTGGTAACATGAGGAGGGCCTCTGGGAGTGCCAATTGACGGCTCGCTTGATGACACGTTATGGTTGACGACGTGGTCGGCATAGTGAGATGCTGATAGTATGGTTATACCGTTTGGATGACGGGACGTTCTCGGGTGGCATGAATTCCAAGCTTGTCGTGTACATTCTTGGTGAATGTACGAATGTTGTACACCTAGGAGTACAACTCACTATTGAGTGCTGGACGAAGTAAAGGATGGACGTTAGAGAGTGTCATAGAATGATTGAGATAGGCTTGAGAGCTAAGTTCATACATCATGCCGCTCATTTAAACTAAGGTTAATAAATGAAATAAGTATGAGCATCTTACTTGCATCCTGTATCTGCTAAATGCTAAATGTGATTGTTGTTTATTGTTGCATGTATATACCTTTACATTGTACATATATTTATGCTCTATTGATTATGTGTATAGAAATACTTACCCCTATGCCCTTGTAGGTGATGTCACGTTACATCGCTTGCATCGAGATCCGGCCACTTCCTAGTGGCACATGGATCTACGAGGACCATCGTGCGGTATTCGAGGGAGAGGTAGAGGTTACCTTCTACCACCCGAATCCGCTGATCCGGTTTCATCCTCGTAGGTTTAGGATTCCCATCATATACACTATGCACGTACCACCTTTTTACACATATCATGGACCACCTCCCACACGACCAGCTCGCTCATATCACAGTTTCCGTTTTCGACCTATCCGCTCACACCCTTTTTCTTCGAGAGTCGTCCGCGAGGAGACTCCCCTTTCTGATCCGAGGAGCCCAGTTAGGGTCTCACCATCTCCTGACCCGGTACCCAGTGGTAGGGTACCCACTCCATCGGATGAGATCGAGGAGGACCCCGTGGAGGACGAGAGCGGAGGCGAGCCAGTCGTTCATTCTACCGGGAGCCAGTGGAGGGACGATGATCCTTAGGTACGTGCGTATGGTAAATGATGGGGATCAGGGGATCCGATGTGTGGATGCTGTGGAGGAGATACTGCTGCTGCTATTGATGATGATGATGTTTATTTCTGCTACCTGGAGACTGCTACTACTATCACTACTACTACTCTTGCTGCCAGATCTATGTGACCACCTCTAGAGTTTCATATTTTTGTGATGTATATTTTGTAGATATACTTTTGAGAACTCTAGGGTTATGGTTTTACTTTTGGTATAGATCTTTATGATGGACTTGTGTATGGATCTTGGAGATATGACCATGGAACTATGTACTTTATGACTTACTTATATATATATATATGCATATTATGTTTACCTTATAATTATGCATAGTTCCACTATTTCCGCTTACTCTGATTTAACTTATTAAAAGAATTCGGCTGCGATAGAAATGCATGGTATCAGTTTCGCAAAACGAAAGAAGGGATGACATCACTTAATTTCTATTATATAAATACGATTTCAAAGTAATGATGCTATCTTGTAACACCCCGATTTGGCAACTTGAAACCACAACTACTTAAATTCAATGTAGTGAAAATTTGGGCCATTTTTTTTTAAAACATGTACGATAAGGACATGAGAACACTTAGACTTTCAAAACATAGTTACAATTAATAACTCATGTTCTCACATTGCATAAAATATTTCAAGTTCCAAACCGATATGTCACAAGACACCGCACCTTGAAACTTGTCCATCAAAACATCATTTAATTACAACAGCCCATTTACTTGTTTCAAAACATCAGTGCTAGACAAAATTTTAGCCGGGGTACAGTATGATAAAGTTATGGCAACTAAGAACTTGCAATGGAATACAATGCTCTGAGGGGATTACCTATCCTCTAGTTATACACACTAAGACTCGCCATCTAGCTCCAAATCTTGGCAGGTCAAGCTCTCGGTCCACAAAGCAGAATCGCCATCATTTGCCGCCTCAGGAGTCTCTTCCATAGAGTCGTCTCGTGCTTTGTCTTCCTCCATCTCTCGGGCTAAAAGCCTCTCCATGATTTCTTCCTTCGCCGCTTCATCTCTATGTAAACTATGACGTAGGCGGACATGTTTATATCATCCCCTTTCAATGAAGACGCTCCTATCTCTCGAATAAGCTGGAATCTCGCGATATTTTCCATCTAATGATCACACAATTTTCCGATACAAAGCAAAAGTACAGGAGAGAGTGAGCTACCCAAAACAATAAATGTCGACTGTGTGGAAGTACAATAGGCAAATATTAAGACAAAATAACAAACATCCAATAAATCACAACAGCAACATTATCATCATCATAATCATATAAACATAAATTAATGATCGATCTTTCATAATAATATTCTCAATATCTTTCTTTTAAAACTTCCACAATTCTTATCAATTCTTTCTTCAATCATTGTTTCAAGACTTATCAATTCTTCCAACAATTATTTCTTATACTTGATGTCTTTACTGTACTTTTCTTTTGATCATTTCAATCTCTTAAGTCTTATCGTTTCGGTTCGCTCAATGATGTGGGGAAATCATCATTGAGGAAATTCAGCGCACACGTCTACACCCTCGGTCATCCACCCAACATAGTCGGAAGCAAACAAAAGTACAGGACCTTTACCACGCGGGCACGACAACTGTCTCAACAATTGGCTCCAAGCCAGGAGAACTGTAGAAAACTCGGGTACAGTCTCAAATTAATTCAATTCATATCATATCAAATCATATATTATCAAGGCACACTGTAGAAAACTCGGGTACAATGGCGAATCACAAATGCCCCATTCCAGTCCCTCTCACTGTTCAAGATTTGCAATCTAGGGGGCGACAGTATTTTCTAGTTGGCCTGCAGAACTTACCACGGCTTAGGACCCAGTCCCTACCACGTTCGTATACCACATGTGGAGTTGGTTCTGCCTAGAAAAATACTCCAGATTTCTTGACGTTTCACCGTCATTGTCCTCCCCTAATGCAATCTCCACCTGAGTATCCGCAGATACCCATGGTACCTTCCTCTCCACTACTTCGATATCTCACTCATAACTCACCGCGTTCGTTAATGTCTTTTAAAGGATTTTAAAGTTTTAGAGTTTTAATTAGCGGCTTAATCCTAATGGTCGACTCATCCTTGGTACATCCCTTCAACGAGTCCCGACCACTAATCGTTCAATCCATTCCCCAAAGAATCACATATGCCATCACTTGAATCATCACAGCATCTTGCATCACATCTCTTTCTCATGCATCTCATCAGCATTATTCTCATCAGTTGTTGCTCAGCAGCATCATCAGTATCCTTCCCGTCAACTATTGCTCAGCAGCATCACCAGCGTCCTTCCTCGTTAGTTATTGCTCAGCAGCATCATCAGCATCCTTCCTCGTCGGCTATTGCTCAGCAGCATCATCAGCATCCTTCTCGTCAGCCTTTGCTTAGCAGCATCATCAGCATACTTCTCATCAGCCATTGCTCAGCAGCATCATCAACATCATCTTAATTCTTTCTCAATCTCAGCTCATGCTTCTCTTCCAGTCACTATTTATTTCTTTCACAGTTTCATTCACCTCATGACTTATCTCTTTCTCAATCATTCTCATAATTCTTATCCGTACTCTTTTCTCTTCTTTCTTAATTCATTACTTTCACCATTTCGTTATTATCATCTCATGCTTCAGGTGTAATCAAATATTTCTCAAACAATATTACAATTACTTCATAGATAATTAAATCATTTCACATACTAAGAAAATCAAGCAGCTCGCACATGATTACTAAAAATATGTCATCATGCTATCTCAGCAAAGACATGTCAACTAAAAACAACAAACCGATCTCAGCTGTTTGTGTGGATAGCCAAACAAACAAACAATTGCTATCCCACTACCTCGCTAAATGAGATCGGGGTCCAACCTTTGAGATGATTGGATGCCTTAATATGTTACCTAAATACCACGACGTCTTAAGGGAAGCCCCTCTCTCACCTCGAATGACGTAGATCTCCAAGAGCTTTCCAAGCTTCCCGAGTTGCTACTCCGGCCTCGTGTCCTTTTCGTCCGTCACCCGAACTAGAACATTTTTCCCGTGCGTTAGAACGATTTCGACAAATTTATAATTTCGTTTTGAAAACACGTTGAAACAATTCCCTTTTTGAAAACACGTTGCCAATATCCAAAAGATTTCAAATCCAAATCAAATCTATAATTAAAATGTTTTCAAGAAAACTTTGAAACAATTCCAAAATACTCTCTTTATCAAAATAGATTCCATTCCTCTTAATTTAAAACATTCCAGTTATAAAATCGTTATCCTTAAGCTTTAAACAGGATACAGAAATTCAAGAAGATAAAATTCCAAAACCACGTCCAATTGATTCATTTAATTTCCAAACTTCACAGTACCATCAGATACTGATCAAAGAATGCCATATAAAAATTTCAAATTAATTTAAGTTGTTTAAATCATACTTTTCAAATGAAACATTTCTCAACTCTTTGAAATCCAAACATAGATTCTTTACCAATAAGTCTCACAAACAAAATTCAGAACAATTCCAATTCAATCTAACTTTTTCTAGAACATATTCAATTTGCACAAAGAACAATACATAAAAGTTTCAAGACATTCACAAGCTCACATAATGAAAGTCACACTTTACATCATTCAGAATCATTAATAAAATTATAATCTTAATAGACTAACTCAATTACTCTTAAGAAAATAATTCAAACTAAGACTTGTGACTAATTCACCAAGGACCGAATTACCATGGTCAAAAATTTCTAAACACTAATAAACTTTAAAACTTGAAATCATTGAATTAACATCACAAAATTCCTTTTTACATAACTAAATTAACTTATTTATTTTTATATAAAAAAAAAACGAAAAGGATTTAAGAGAACACACATCACTTCCATCAAACACATAGCATCATGCACCTAGGAATATTGTGACACCCTTCTTATGATCCAGTAATTAATACACTAATTATACTACTAGGTCGAGTAATATATGGACCTGTAAGTATTTAGAAAAGGTAGAAATAAAATTTTATTTTAAAGCGGGTGCACAAACTAAAACATGGACTCTTGGAGAAAATAATTCATATGGTTTATAACATTGCATTGAATTTGGCGATTTCGGAAACCTTTTTACAAACGTGATAGCATCGGCACTTTGAAATCACATTTACATAATAGAAATTAAGCGATGCTATCCATACTTTCGTTTCGCGGAACTGATACCATTCTTTCTCATTGGCCAAATTCTTTAAACAAGTTAAATCAGAGTAAGCGGAAATAATGAGACTATGTATACTCGTAAGATAGGCATAATATGCATATATATATATATCTAAAGTCATAAGTACATAGTCCCATAGTCGAAACTCCAAGATCCATATACAAGTCCATCAAAAGATCTATGTCTAAAGAAAACCATAGCCCTAGAGTTCTCAAAAGTATATCTACAATAAATACATCTCAAAATATAGACTCTAGAGGTGGTCACATAGATCTGGCAGCAGTAGTAGTAGTAATAGCAGTAGCAGTCTCCAGGTAGCAAAAGAAAACATCATCATCAACAGCAGCAGCAGCAGAATCTCCTCCACAGCATCCCCACATCGGATCCCCTGATCCTCATCATATACCATATACACATACCTAGGGATCATCATCCCTCCACTGACTCCCGGTGGAATGAACGACAGGCTCGCCTCCGCTCTCATCCTCCACGGGATCATCCTCGATCTCATCCGATGGAGAGTGTACCCTACCACTGGGTACGGGGTCAGGAGATGGTGTGGCCCTGACTGGACTCCTCAGATCATAAGGGGGAGTATCCTCGCGGACGACTCTCGAGGAAAAAGGGTGTGAGCGGGTAGGTCTGAAACGAAAACTATGATAAGAGCGAGCTGGCCGTGTGGGAGGTGGTCCATGATATATGTAAAACGGGGGTACATGCATAGTGTATATGATGGGAATCCTAAATCTACGAGGACGAAATCGAATCAACGGGTTCGGGTGGTAGAAGGTAATCTCTACCTCTCCCTCGAACACCGCGCGATGGTCCTTATAGATCCATGTGCCACTAGGAAGTGGCTGGATCTCGATGCAAGCGATGTATCGAGACATCACCTACAAGGGCATAGGGGTAAGTAATTCTATACACATAATCAACAGAGTTTAAATATGTACAATATGAAGATGTAAATAGACAACAATGAACAACAATCACATTTAGCACTTAGCAGGTATTGAATGCAAGTAGGATGCTCATACTTATATCATTTATACAGTTAATTTAAATGAATGACATGATGCATGGATTTATCTCTCAAACCTATCTCCTTAAATCTATGTCACTCTCTGACGTCCATCCCTGACAACCCAGCACTTACCAGTGCGTTGTATTCCTAGGTATACAACATTTCGTACATTCACCAAGACTGTACACGATAAGCTTGGAATCCGTGCCACCCGAGCACCTCCCGTCATTCAAACGGACCGTCATCCAAACGGTATAACCATATCGGCATCCACTAAGCCGACCACGTCTTCAACGTGTCATCAAGCAAGCGTATTGGCACTCCCAGAGGCCCTCCTCATGTTACTAATTCATGATAAACGACCTACCATCCAAACTCCAAATGAATGCATCATCTTTTAAGCTTAAAGGAAATTGGTTAATATATATCGTGCCACCCGAGCACATCCTGTCATCCAAACGGTACACTCATATTAATCAATTTCTTTTAAGTCTAGATCCCTTGGATTATTGTTGTTCAATTATTAATTAAATGATTCAGAATTGAAATGGTATTTTTTTAGATTTTGAGGGTAAATTACTCGAGTGTTCTTCAGAAGACTCGAGTGTTTTTCAAACTATTTCCAGATTACTCGAGTGTTCTTCAAACTACTCGAGTGTTCATGTCTTTCTGGGATTTGGATTTCAGATTCATAAAAATACTCGAGTGATTCATGAGTTACTCGAGTGTCCTTCAGCATTTCCAGAATACTCGAGTGACCCCTGAATTACTCGAGTGGTTTACCTTAACATATCCCATGCAACACTCGATTACTCGAGTGCTGGGCATGGTACTCGAGTGTTCTTGCTCAAAATACATTGTTTTGCCAAAATTTTACTCGAGTAACCAGCCTAATACTCGAGTGTTTTATTGCAGAACAAACTGAAATCTTGGTTTTAACACACCATTTTCAATCCTAATCATTTTTAGTCCAATCCAAGGATCAACAATGTTCACATACCATATAATGAACATGTTACAACACTCATTTCATATCAAATTACAGATTTGACAGAGAATCAATCATTAATGCATAAAATACACAATTTGACAACTTAACACCTCAAATTGCAAAATAATCAACAAATTCATGAATTAGTGTTCATCACAGCTTGCATGCATCATGAGAAACTTGCTCCAACCAACCATAGAGCATAACATGGTCTCCAAACCAAAGTTCCTATTCAAACTAAGCCCTTAGAGCCTCTTGGTGGCTCTCTAATGAAAATAATGAAATTCAAACTCTATCTAGTGCATAAAACAACTTCCCCTTACCTCTCAGACGTATAGCAACAGAGAATTCCCAAGAGAAAGCTCTCCAACCCCAGAAACCACTTTGAGCATCACATGCAGGAGAGTTTGAGTGCATCACCAAGATTGAATTGGTTTATATGGAGAACAGAGATAACAATTGGGGAAATTAGATTTTCTGGACTCTATACAACACATACTAACTAGAGAAATCGAATTTGGGACTCAGAGACTCGTGAGCTTACCAGAAATCAGAATCAAAGTAAGCTCCAGACTAAGACTTGACCAAGAACAGCTTCACTTCCAAGCCTTGATTCTTCCACCACACTCACTCAAACCTCACGATTTTGGTGTTTATACAAAGCTCGTGATGTGAGCTTTGTATTCGTGTATAGTTTATGACTCGAATCGAAACACAGAGAGAGAATCGAAGTAAAGAATTCAGGAACCCTAACCTCAACAAACAACTCGAATTTGGCCAAATCTTCCAACAATTTGGTGTTGATTGACTTAAATAGACAGGGAGAATGCCCATGCATGGCGACACGACGCAGATGAAGTGTTGAGGAAGACGATTTCGTGTCAACACACGAGAATCGTTGATGGTGACTCACCAAACGCACTAACTCGTGCAACTCTGTCCAGAATACTCGAGTGTTCCAGAAAATACTCGAGTATTTTGCTCAGTTTTTGAAAAATAATTATTTTATTTACTTTCCCTCCAAAATCTTTCCTATATTTACTTCTAGGTCCCAACCCAGGGACTAATATGCAAAATATTTATTTTACATATAATTATATTTATTAAATGAATTCACACACATTTTCTAACTACATAAACACATATTTTAATCGAGGATTAAAATAGAAATCATTAATTATAATTAATTTTATAATTAACATTTCACTAATCAGGGATTAAAATTTTGGGGTGTTACACTACTCCCCCACTTACAAGGAATTTTGTCCCCGAAATTCAACTTATACAAATAACTCAGGATAGTCCTGACGCATCTTATCCTCTAATTCCCAAGTTGCTTCCATCACATCGCCACAAACCCAGACGACTTTGACCAAACGAATATCCTTTCTTCTAAGCTGCTTGACTCTTCGGTCTTCAATGCGAACTAGCATAGCTTCGAAGGTTAGGTTCTCATGAATTTCTAGGTCATCAGGTTGGATTCTAAGGACAATGGTGGGGTCATGGACATACCTTTTTAACTGAGATACATGGAATACATTATGAAGGTTAGCTAAGGACGGGGGCAGGGCTAATTGATATGCTACTGGGCCGACTCTTTTAAGGATTTGATAGGGACCAATGAACTTAGGTGATAGTTTCTGAGTTTTCAAGGCTCTACTAACACCCTTGGTTGGTACTATTCTAATGAATACATGGTCACCTTCAGCAAACTCTAAGGGTTTCCTTCTTCTATCAGCATAGCTCTTCTGTCTGCTTTGAGCCGTCTTCATCTTCTCTTGTATCATCTTGATCTGTTCCGTGGTCTCTTGCACAAAATCTGGCCCAACCAGAGAATTCTCCCCCACTTGAAACCAGCATAACGATGTCTGACACTTTCTTCCATATAAAGCTTCAAATGGTGCCATTCCGATGCTCGCGTGGTAACTATTGTTGTAAGTAAATTCCACGAGCGGCAACATTTTCTCCCAATTCCCTTGACCTTCCAGAACACAAGCCCTCAAGATGTCCTCCAATGACTGAATAGTCCTCTCCGTTTGACCATCAGTCTGAGGGTGGTATGCAGAACTCAGCTTTAATCTTGAACCCAAGGCTTTATGCAGATCTTCCCAAAACTTCGATGTAAACCTCGGGTCGCGATCTGACACAATGCTTGACGGTACCCCATGCAGACGAACAACTTCCTTGATATACAACTGGGTGAGCTTCTCCAAAGAGTAGCGCATGTTAACAGGAATAAAATGCGCCGACTTGGTCAGACGATCCACAACCACCCAGATTGCATCATGACCAGTAACTGGCCTTGGCAATCCCGACACAAAATCCATTGAGATACTATCCCATTTCCACAACGGAATCTCCAAGGGAAGTAATTCTCCTCCCGGCCTTTGGTGTTCCACTTTCGCCTTCTGACACACCAAGCAACATGCCACATATTCAGCCACATCCTTCTTCAAGCCAGGCCACCAAAATATCCTCTTCAGGTCCTGATACATTTTGGTAGCTCCCGGATGCATACTCATTTTGCTCTTATGTGCTTCGTCCAGAATCATCCTTCTTACTTCCAGATCATTAGGCACACAAATCCTTGTTCTAAAACGAAGGATTCCATCCTTCCCTTCTTGAAACTCCAACTCCTTTCCTTCATCCATCAGCTTCTTTTTCTCCTTAAGTCTCTCATCCTTGTGTTGCAATTCCCGAATCCTTTGCAGAAACTCGTTAGCAACCTGCAGCATTCCCATTTTGATACTTGTTGGCTCTACTTGCATTGTCAGGCTCAGATCCCGAAATTCTTCTATCAGTGCAGCTTCTCTGACAATTATTGCACTGATATGCATTGCCTTTCGACTCAACGCATCAGCCACCACGTTTGCCTTCCCAGGATGGTAATGAAGTTCGAACTCATAATCCTTCAAGAACTCCATCCATCGATGCTGCCTCATATTCAACTCTTTCTGATCAAAGAGATACTTTAAACTCTTATGGTCACTAAACACCCGGAATGTAGTGCCATAGAGATAGTGTCTCCAAATTTTTAGAGCGAAAACGACCGCTGCCAGCTCTAGATCATGAGTTGGACATTCATTTCATGAACTTTTAGCTGTCTCGAGGCGTAAGCAACTACTTTTCCCTCCTGCATCAAAACACTCCCAAGACCGTGTTTCGATAAGTCACAATACACCTCAAAACTCTGATGTGGGTCAGGAAAAACCAACACAGGAGATGACGTCAACCTTTCCTTCAACTCTTGAAAACTCTCTTCACACTTCTCATCCCATATGAAAGGTTGATCCTTCCGAGTCAACTTTGTCAAAGGTAGTGCAATCTTCGAGAAACCTTCCATAAATCTTCTATAATAACCAGCCAAACCAAGAAAGCTTCTCACCTCTGTGACCGACTTCGGCTGTTCCCATTGCAACACTGAACTTACTTTATCCGGGTCAACCGCTATTCCCTTGCTTGAAATCACATGCCCCAAAAACTTAACCTCCTCCATCCAGAACTCACACTTTGTAAGTTTGGCGTACAACTGCATCTCCTTCAGAATACTCAACACTATCCTCAAGTGTTCAGCATGCTCCTCCGGGCTCTTAGAGTAGATAAGGATATCGTCAATGAACACAACCACGAATGAATCTAGATAAGGTCTAAAGATTCGATTCATGTAGTCCATGAAAGTAGCTGGTGCATTAGTAAATCCGAACGACATCACAACATACTCATAATGTCCGTATCTAGATCGAAATGCGGTCTTAGAGATATCCTCTTCTCTAATCCTGATCTGATGGTACCCCGACCTCAAATTAATCTTGGAAAATACCGAAGCCCCACGAACTTGATCCATAAGGTCATCGATCCTTGGCAATGGATACTTGTTCTTGATTGTGACCTTATTCAGCTGCCGGTAGTCGATGCACATCCTCATACTACCATATTTCTTCTTGACGAACAGAACCGGGGCACCCCAAGGTGACACACTTGGTCGGATCATCTACTTCTGCAATAGCTCCTCGATCTGCTTCTTCATTTCAGCCATTTTCGGTGGTGCCATACTATAAGGAGCGATAGAAATGGGACTGGCTCCCGGAACTAGGTCGATGCCAAATTCAATCTCTCTTCTTGGCGGCAAACCAGGGATCTCATCAGCAAATACCTCCGGGAAGTCTCTAACAACAGGAATTTCTTCCAACCTTGGACCATTCTCCTCAAATTCAGTGTTTAACAGACACATGTAGCCGGAGGGTTTTGGGTTTCTATAGGTCACTATCTTCTTAGCACAATCGATGATCACTTGGTTTTGACTTAACCAGTCCATCCCCAAGATCACATCCAATTGTGCTAAGGGTAAACAGATTAAATCTACCCTAGAGGTTTGTCCTAACACTTCTATACAACAGTTAAGACATGCTCTAGAAACAACTACAGGAGCATTAGTAGGGGTTTCTACTTTCAGAGTATATGGCAATTCAAACATAGATAAACCCAAACGATCTACACATTCATATGAAACAAATGAATGCGTTGCACCAGAATCAAACAAGACATTACAGAGCTGACCATTTAGCAAGTATTTACCTTGCACCAGATCAGAAGATAGGCTTGCTTCCACACCACTAAGAGTGAAAACCCTTCCTTGAGCCATAGGCCTATCCGCAGTCCCTCTTGAATTAGCTTTGACCGGTTCCTTGCAGTCTCTCGCAAAGTGTCCCGGCTTCCCACAGTTGAAACAGCCATTGGTTCCCCAACAAACATGGCCATAATGATGGCGCTTGCACTTGTCACAAAATGGAGCCTCGCTCCGAACATTTCTTCCATCCGAACCACCAACCTTCCCCTTGCCTTTCCCTCGGCGATCGTACGGACCCTTGCCTCGGTTATTGAAACCTTTACGTCTCTGAGGTCCAAAATTCTGGTTGTCCTTTCTCTCTGCGGCTTGCAATTCTTCAGCTTTCGTGTCATCTTCATACATCCTACACATGTCCACGAGTGCAGGAAAGCTTTGGATCCGTTGATAGCTGAAAATCGACTTCAACTTGGGCCTCAAGCCTCCTTCAAATTTGATACACTTGCTCCTTTCATCGGGGTTGTTCTGATAGTAGGGAGAGTACTTCATCAATTCCTCGAACTTGGCCGCGTACTCACCCACACTCATACTTCCTTGCTTCAGCTGTAAGAATTCCACCTCTTTCTTCCTCCTTAGATCTTCAGGGAAATATTTATTGAGAAACTTCTCCATAAATACACCCCAATTCACATCCCTTCCTTCATAACGCAGAAGCTGAACCGTGTGATTCCACCAATTCTCAGCTTTGTCTTCTAGCATGTAGACAGCATATGCCACCTTCTGAGCTTCTGTGCAATCCAGGGTTCTCAGAATCTTGTCCATGGTATGAATCCACTTGTTGGCCTCCTCAGGTCTAAATCCTCCTTCAAACTTAGGCGGATTACAACTCCTAAAATCAGCCAGACTCTTTGCCTCGGTGTTACCTACATTGCATTGATGAGGTGGGTTAACCGGCTGAGATGGTTGCTGAGATTGTTGCTGCATGGTCTCCAACATCGCGGTTATCCTTTCTAACATCGCATTGGTGTGATTTTGGTTTCTAGTTGCCATACTAGACCTGCGCTATATGCATATGGTCACATATGTTGAACTAAAGAAACATTCCTCATACCACCTATACTAAGACTATATCTTATAACTTTAAATCAACATTCAATTGTGTCTTGTGCTCAAAAGAGACAAGATACAAACATTCATAACAATAAATATGCCCTGCTGATACCTGCTTGATGTGGATGGCTACCTTTCTGGAGCTACTTCCACTACTACAGGATCTGACTTTTGCTCTGATACCACTCAGTGTGACACCCTTCTTATGATCCAGTAATTAATACACTAATTATACTACTAGGTCGAGTAATATATGGACCTGTAAGTATTTAGAAAAGGTAGAAATAAAATTTTATTTTAAAACGGGTGCACAAACTAAAACATGGACTCTTGGAGAAAATAATTCATATGGTTTATAACATTGAATTGAATTTGGCGATTTCGGAAACCTTTTTACAAACGTGATAGCATCGGCACTTTGAAATCACATTTACATAATAGAAATTAAGCGATGCTATCCATACTTTCGTTTCGCGGAACTGATACCATTCTTTCTCATTGGCCAAATTCTTTAAACAAGTTAAATCAGAGTAAGCGGAAATAATGAGACTATGTATACTCGTAAGATAGGCATAATATGCATATATATATATATATCTAAAGTCATAAGTACATAGTCCCATAGTCGAAACTCCAAGATCCATATACAAGTCCATCAAAAGATCTATGTCTAAAGAAAACCATAGCCCTAGAGTTCTCAAAAGTATATCTACAATAAATACATCTCAAAATATAGACTCTAGAGGTGGTCACATAGATCTGGCAGCAGTAGTAGTAGTAATAGCAGTAGCAGTCTCCAGGTAGCAAAAGAAAACATCATCATCAACAGCAGCAGCAGCAGAATCTCCTCCACAGCATCCCCACATCGGATCCCCTGATCCTCATCATATACCATATACACATACCTAGGGATCATCATCCCTCCACTGACTCCCGGTGGAATGAACGACAGGCTCGCCTCCGCTCTCATCCTCCACGGGATCATCCTCGATCTCATCCGATGGAGAGTGTACCCTACCACTGGGTACGGGGTCAGGAGATGGTGTGGCCCTGACTGGACTCCTCAGATCATAAGGGGGAGTATCCTCGCGGACGACTCTCGAGGAAAAAGGGTGTGAGCGGGTAGGTCTGAAACGAAAACTATGATAAGAGCGAGCTGGCCGTGTGGGAGGTGGTCCATGATATATGTAAAACGGGGGTACATGCATAGTGTATATGATGGGAATCCTAAATCTACGAGGACGAAATCGAATCAACGGGTTCGGGTGGTAGAAGGTAATCTCTACCTCTCCCTCGAACACCGCGCGATGGTCCTTATAGATCCATGTGCCACTAGGAAGTGGCTGGATCTCGATGCAAGCGATGTATCAAGACATCACCTACAAGGGCACAGGGGTAAGTAATTCTATACACATAATCAACAGAGTTTAAATATGTACAATATGAAGATGTAAATAGGCAACAATGAACAGCAATCACATTTAGCACTTAGCAGGTATTGAATGCAAGTAGGATGCTCATACTTATATCATTTATCACAGTTAATTTAAATGAATGACATGATGCATGGATTTATCTCTCAAACCTATCTCCATAAATCTATGTCACTCTCTGACGTCCATCCCTGACAACCTAGCACTTACCAGTGCGTTGTATTCCTAGGTATACAACATTTCGTACATTCACCAAGAATGTACACGACAAGCTTGGAATTCGTGCCACCCGAGCACCTCCCGTCATCCAAACGGTATAACCATATCGGCATCCACTAAGCCGACCACGTCTTCAACTTGTCATCAAGCAAGCGTATTGGCACTCCCAGAGGCCCTCCTCATGTTACTAATACATGATAAACGACCTACCATCCAAACTCCAAATGAATGCATCATCTTTTAAGCTTAAAGGAAATTGGTTAATATATATCGTGCCACCCGAGCACATCCCGTCATCCAAACGGTACACTCATATTAATCAATTTCTTTTAAGTCTAGATCCCTTGGATTATTGTTGTTCAATTATTAATTAAATGATTTAGAATTGAAATGGTATTTTTTTTAGATTTTGAGGGTAAATTACTCGAGTGTTCTTCAGAAGACTCAAGTGTTTTTCAAACTATTTCCAGATTACTCGAGTGTTCTTCAAACTACTCGACTGTTCATGTCTTTCTGGGATTTGGATTTTAGATTCATAAAAATACTCGAGTGATTCATGAGTTACTCGAGTGTCCTTCAGCATTTCCAGAATACTCGAGTGACCCCTGAATTACTCGAGTGGTTTACCTTAACATATCCCATGCAACACTCGATTACTCGAGTGCTGGGCATGGTACTCGAGTGTTCTTGCTCAAAATACATTGTTTTGCCAAAATTTTACTCGAGTAACCAGCCTAATACTCGAGTGTTTTATTGCAGAACAAACTGAAATATTGGTTTTAACACACCATTTTCAATCCTAATCATTTTTAGTCCAATCCAAGGATCAACAGTGTTCACATACCATATAATGAACATGTTACAACACTCATTTCATATCAAATTACAGATTTGACAGAGAATCAATCATTAATGCATAAAATACACAATTTGACAACTTAACACCTCAAATTGCAAAATAATCAACAAATTCATGAATTAGTGTTCATCACAGCTTGCATGCATCATGAGAAACTTGCTCCAACCAACCATAGAGCATAACTTGGTCTCCAAACCAAAGTTCCTATTCAAACTAAGCCCTTAGAGCCTCTTGGTGGCTCTCTAATGAAAATAATGAAATTCAAACTCTATCTAGTGCATAAAACAACTTCCCCTTACCTCTCAGACGTATAGCAACAGAGAATTCCCAAGAGAAAGCTCTCCAACCCCAGAAACCACTTTGAGCATCACATGCAGGACAGTTTGAGTGCACCACCAAGATTGAATTGGTTTATATGGAGAACAGAGATAACAATTGGGGAAATTAGATTTTCTGGACTCTATACAACACATACTAACTAGAGAAATCGAATTTGGGACTCAGAGACTCGTGAGCTTACCAGAAATCAGAATCAAAGTAAGCTCCAGACTAAGACTTGACCAAGAACAGCTTCACTTCCAAGCCTTGATTCTTCCACCACACTCACTCAAACCTCACGATTTTGGTGTTTATACAAATCTCGTGATGTGAGCTTTGTATTCGTGTATAGTTTATGACTCGAATCGAAACACAGAGAGAGAATCGAAGTAAAGAATTCAGGAACCCTAACCTCAACAAACAACTCGAATTTGGCCAAATCTTCCAACAATTTGGTGTTGATTGACTTAAGTAGACAGGGAGAATGCCCATGCATGGCGACACGACGCAGATGAAGTGTTGAGGAAGACGATTTCGTGTCAACACACGAGAATCGTTGATGGTGACTCACCAAACGCACTAACTCGTGCAACTCTGTCCAGAATACTCGAGTGTTCCAGAAAATACTCGAGTATTTTGCTCAGTTTTTGAAAAATAATTATTTTATTTACTTTCCCTCCAAAATCTTTCCTATATTTACTTCTAGGTCCCAACCCAGGGACTAATATGCAAAATATTTATTTTACATATAATTATATTTATTAAATGAATTCACACACATTTTCTAACTACATAAACACATATTTTAATCGAGGATTAAAATAGAAATCATTAATTATAATTAATTTTATAATTAACATTTCATTAATCGGGGATTAAAATTTTGGGGTGTTACAAATATAGCCATTATCAAAGGTCATTTCATGAAGAAAATTTTTCCAACTACATGAATATGCATTGGCCGAATTCTATAGGTATAGTATTGCAAGGATTCAATGCACAAATAAAGATATAAAATTATGAAATCATTTTCTTTCTTTTAGGACTAAAACCGTGAGCATCAAAAAGAAAAATTAACAATTTTAATTCATTTTCAAAACAATAATTTGAGTCACAAATCACCTCAAAATTTCACACATATTTTCTTTAAATTTAATTATTTCATGCATGTACTTTTTAAGCCTTAAACTCAACTAGTCTTATCATTCATGCAACCTAAGAGATGAGCAAACATAGCCTTCTACCTCTTTTTAGGTCGGCCGAATGTCATCATTCACAAAGACAAGGTTTTTGTTCATTTTCAACATGCAAGAATCACATGATCAACATCAAGTCATGTAAGCTTTTAAGACTACTTGTCAAAGCAACATACTTCATCATTTACCCACATCAACATGCATTAACATCATCAAAACAAAATCTTTCTCAAACATTTTTAACATGCGAAAAATAAACTCAAGTTCATCACTTTTTCTCAAACCAAAAATAAAGATATTATTTTAACTTCATGAAAATAACATGCATGTTCTAGAAATCATTAAATCTAACCTTAACACACTCATGCATCACTTTTTCACAAAATAAAAAGCATGAGTCCTATTTATTTTTAAGCATGGCCGAATAGGCTTCACAAAATAAAACATGCACAAGATCAAACACTAGATCAAAACATGTTTATACTCAAAAATCATTTTAAAACTCGCTTCTTTAATTTATCTTCAAAACCGTGTCACTTTTTAAAAGAAAAACATGATATTTTCTCTTGAAATTGACATGCAAGACCAAAGATCTCAACTTTTCACTCATCAAACAAAGATCATCACATGCACCCACTTAAATCAACTAAGATCATCATCAAACCAACATGCAAGACTAAAGACTTTAACTTTCTCACTAATCAAGTCTAGATCATATATTTATTCATCAAATAACCATAGAAATACATCATAAGTCACGGTTTAGCAAGAAGATTCAACATGCAAGGCCAAAGATTTTCACTATATCATTAATCAAACTTAGGTTATAAATTTATTCATCAAATCTTTTCATAAAAGCTTCCTAAATCATGGTTTGAGCAAAAGATTTAACATGCAAAGGAATTTATTTTTAAACTTCACAAAATCTCAAACTTTCTTTAGATCTTTAAGGTTTTAGTTTGAAAAATATCAAGATCTATTAAGAAAACCATAACCGAATCATCAAGCATATGGTTTCACATATTACAAATCACTTTTAGTCTTTAAAAGTCCTTGATCAAGTAAGAACAACACATGCACTCATCTTTCAAGCCATAAAATTAAACATGCAAAGAAGAAAAGAAGAAAGATCTATGAAATCAAAGAAAGACCTAAACTATTACAATCTTCCTCTTGATCTTCGAGTCACCTACAAAGAGAAGGGTTGATCTTCTAGTCTTCCTAATACTTGGATCTTCAAGGATGAGGCTTGATCAAGCTCCAAACCTCCTTCTTCTTCCTCTCTATCTCTCGGCCAACACTCTCTCTCTCTCTCTCTCTCTCTCTCTTTCTCTCTAAGAGTTCAAGGGGTCTCTTAGAGTGTGTTTTGGTGTAAAGGAAGGAAATGAAAATGAATTGGAGGAAAGGAACTAAGGCTTCTCCTATATATAGGCCCATCGAATCATCCCTCTTTTGCCCTTAATTTTGGTTTCGGTCATGCACAATGGGATGGGCAATTTTGGCCTTCCTAAAGTTTGCATGTAAGGGATCTAATCAAGGGAACATGGTGGAGTAAATTAAGGCACTAGGTCATTTCATGCATGATGACTTTTTCTACTACTTTTAAATTTTTCTACCCACTTAATTTTTTCCTATGGCTCGAACCTATCCTATAGGTTTCTTGTCCAAAAATTAAAATCCTAAGCTTGCCTATATACATACATACATACGTAGCACACACACATATACATACATGTCTTACATTTTTATTTCTAATTACATTCACTTATAATTATTAATTCACACAATAATGCAATTAATTCTAAAGAATCATATTCACACAATGTAACATCCCGCATTTTTCCCATACGTGCGTAAACGAATTTCGTCAAAATGAATATTGAGATTTTGTTTTATAAAAGATTTTCAGACAAATATTTTACGTGAGTAAGAAATAAAGTGTTGATTTTTATGGAGTTTTATAAACAAAGTGTTTTATAGATAAGAAATGAATGATTTTGTTGAGTTTGGAATGATGTGGTTTACAAGCAATGATTTATGATTTGATTAAAGGATGACTTTTACTTGAAATAAATTTTCTCTTGGATTTGTAAACTTTGAAAATTCGTATCTTTTTATCTGTAACTCGGAATTTTATGATCTTTATACGAAAACGATCGTCTTGAAACGAAGAATTTGAAAATATGATTTTTAGAATTTTCTGAGTTGATTTACAAAAATTTATTTTCTGAGTTGGTGAAGAACGAATTTTTAAGATAATATTGGTTATTGAAGGTGAAAAAAAACCTCAAATGAATTTATCTTTTTGGAAATTTCTTATGTGTATGAAGGCTTAGTTTTGAAAATAATATAGAGATTTTAATTATGTCTATTTTATGCAGACAATTATTTTACTTTGAAATGATTTCATTCCTTAATGTGAAATGTGTTTTGTAGAAGATAGAATTATTGTTATGGCATAAATGTGTTATGTGATATGTGTATGGTTTGATATGTGCTTGATAATGTATGCATGAGAATAATTGTGCAAGTATGACTCTTTAAAGAACTTGCATCATTGTGTGAATTAATGAATATAAGTAAGTGTAATTAGGAAAATGAATATAAGATGTGTGTATGTATGTGTGTATGTGTGTGCCACGGTTTTACATGTGTATGTATAAGCCTAGGATTTTTATTTTGGGACAAGAAGGCCATAGGATAAGTTGAACCAAAAGGAGGTTAAATGGGTAGAAATTTAGGGTAGTAGAGATAATCCAACATAAAGTAACCCTAGTTCCTTAAATCACTCCACCTTGTCTCCTTGGATTTGACCCTTTACATGAAAACTTTAGGAAGGACAAAACCGCCCCTCCCATTGCGCATGAACCGAAAATAAACCAAGGGCATAATAGGAAGAGTGAGTTTGCCTATAAATATATGTGGCCTTAGTTCATTTCCTTAATTCATTTCCATTCTTCTTCTCATTTCTTCTT
This sequence comes from Crotalaria pallida, assembly GCA_037953625.1. Classification (NCBI taxonomy): domain Eukaryota; kingdom Viridiplantae; phylum Streptophyta; class Magnoliopsida; order Fabales; family Fabaceae; genus Crotalaria; species Crotalaria pallida. Next base: position 37,693,673 of record CM075653.1, read on the forward strand.
CCACACCCAAACACAGTTCTAAGGGCCTCATCAAACCCTTAGAAAGAAAAGAAAAGAAAAGAGAGAGAGAGAGAGAGAGAGTTGGCCGAGAGCTTGGAGAGGAAGAAGGAGGGAGTTCAAGTCCAAACCTAGGTTTTTCTTGGAGATCAAGTGAAGAAGGTTCAAGATCTCCTCTTTACTTTGGCGTATTTTGAAGACCCTAGAGTTGTTAGAGTAGTTTTCATTTCTAAAGCCTTGTAATCTTCATCTCTCTTCTTGCATGTTTATTTTTGTGATTAATCTATGATTGCATGTAATTTCTAAGCTTTGATCTTGAGTTTTCAAGAACCAAATGAACTTGTAGAACCCTAAACTAAGGACCTTTGTGATTTGGCCATACCTAGAAAACTAGGTCATGATGCTTTTAACTTGATTCAAGTTCTTGCATGTTAGTTTTATGTTTATAAAAAATTGATTTAAGTTGTTGAAATGCTTTGATCTTGAGTTGATTTTGATAAAGCTTGAATTTTTTGTTTTGATCTTTAAAAAGTCTTGATCTTTGCTTTGATCTTTGAAAAAGTTTTGATCTTGAGTCATGCATGTGATTTTCAAATAAAAAGTCTTGATCTTTTCTAATGCATGTCACGGTTTTAGCAAGAAACCAAAGAATGGAGCTTTTGAAAAATGATTCTTAAATTGATCTATGTGTATTTGTGTGATTATTGAACAAACAAGTATATGATCTAAGCTTACTTGAAAATAAAGTTGGAATCTTTGGCTTTGCATGTTGATTTGATGATGATTTTGGTGATTGGAATGCATGCATGTAATGATCTATTGTTTAACAAGTAAAAAGTTAAGATCTTGAAGCTTGCATGTTAATTTCAAATGAAAAGATCATGCTTTTCTTTAATGTGTGTCACAGCCTAGATGAAATAAGTAGGGTAACAAACTTTAAAATGATTTTTTTAGCATGAACTTGATTTAATCTAAGGATTTATTTTGTGCATGTCATGTTTGTGTGAAGGCCATTCGGCCATGATTGATGAAAATAGAATTTATGCTTGTTATTTTGTGAAAAGTTGATGCATGTATGTGTTATGGATGGATTTAATGATTTCAATTTCATGCATGTCATATTTTTGATGTTTTAAAGTATAACCTTAATTTTGTTTAAGAAAAAGTTATGAGCTTGAATTTTAAAGAAAATGTTTAAGGAAAATCTTGTCATGATAATGGTTCATGCATGTTGATGTAAGTGAATGAGGTGGTGTCATGCTTTGAAAGATTTCCTTGAAAACCTACATGTGTAACACCCCGCATTTTTCCCGTACGTGCGAGAACGAATTTTGTTAAAAGAAACCTTGAATCTCTGATTTATAAAGGATTTTTGGAACAGTATTTTCGTGAATAAGAAATAAAGAGTTGATTTTCAAGGAATTTTATAAAACAAACTGTTTTTATAAATATAAAGTGAATGATTTTGTTAATTTGATTTTTTTTAAGAAATGAATTGTGATTTTTCTAAAGAGAGATTTTTGTTTGAAATAGAATTTTTGGGTCCGTTAACTTGAAAAAAAAAATTTGTAACTTTTTAACCGTAACTCGGATTTTCATGATTTATATATTAAAACGATCGTCTTGAAACATAGATTTGAAAAAAAAATGTAATTTTCAGATTTTTCTGGGTGCTTTTACAAAAATTTATTTTCAGAATTAAGAGACACGAATTTTTGGAAATTGTGTTTAAAAGAAAATGAATTTATTGATTTGGCTTGAAATTTTTATGTGATAAGTGCTTGTGTGTGGTGCATGGAATTAATGGTGTGAACGTGATTGTTTGAATTTATTGTATTAGTGTGTGTGAATTAATAATTAGAATGTTTAAGTACATATGCTTAAGAAGTAAAATTTAAAATGTATGCGTGTGTGTGTGAATATGCTATGTACGTATATATGTGTGTATGTATAACCGTGTATGTGTGTGTATGTATGTTAGGGTGTAGGAATTCTAGAAGCTTAAAGATTAAGAAAGTAAAAACCAAAAACCAAACTAAGTTAGTGTTGTAACCAAACTAAGTGTTAAACCCTAACTATGGCCAACAAGTCCTTAAGCCTAGATTGACTTCTAATAACCTAGCCATGCTACCTTGTCCCCTTCCATATGATAACATCCACCCATGCAAATAATTGGAAGGCCAAAATTAACCTCCTCATTTCTCATGGCCGAAACCCACACCCAAAGACATAAGGGGGAAATTGAACTTGCTTATAAATAGAAATGCCTTGGCTCATTTTTCATTTCACCCATTCTCACTTCTTCCACTAACACAAACACCACTCTTAAGAACCCATTTTATTCTTAGAGAGAAAAAGAGAAAAGAAATAGAGAAGGGAAAGAAGACTTTGGCCGTGAGGCCTAGAGGAAAAAGGAGAAGGAAGTTTGAAGCTTAACCAAGCCTCACCCTTGAAGATCTAAGTGTAGAAAAGCTAGAAGACCAACCTCTTTCATGGTAGGAACCGAAGATCAAAGAAGAAAATTGTGATAGCCTAGATTTTCCTTTTCGTTGTAGATCTCTTTCATTTTCTTTCTTGCATGTTGCTATTATATGTTGATCTTGCTTGATCAAGGACTTTTATGGACTAAGAATAATTTGTAATAAGTTAAACTTATGTTTGATTTTCGGTTAAGGTCCTTGTTGATGGATCTAATAATTTTCTAACTAAACTCTTAAAGATCTAAAGAAAACTAAGATTTTTCTGAAAAGCTAAAATAGATCTTCTTGCATGTCTATTTTCCTTTCTCTAGATCTTGATTTGTATGATGATTTGATGAGTAAATCCATAATCTATGTTTGTTTATCTATAAATTGAAATTCTTTGCCTTAAAGCGTGATGCATAATGTCTTTTCTTGAATGATTGATTATGATCTAAGCTTGTTTGGCTTTGCATGTTAAATCTTTTGCTAGATCTAGACTCATGATATGTTTCCATGTTTATTTGATGATTAATTTCATGATCTAAACCTAAATTTGTAAAAAGGTTTAATTCCTTGGCTTTGCATGTTAACTTTGTTGATAATTTTAGTTGTTTTAAGTATGTGTATGTAATTATCTTTGCTTGATAAATAAAAATTTAAGGTCCTTGGTTTGCATGTTGATTATAATGGAAAAATCATATTTTCCTTCATGTGTATATGTTTCGGTCTTAAAGAAAATTAAAGAAACAAAGTTTTTTCTAAATGATTTTTCAAGCACAAAAATGTTTTGATCTAAGTATTTGAATATGTGCATGAGTTGCTTTTAGGAGGCCATTCAGCCAAGCTTGGAAATGATAGGATCTATGCTTTTTATTTTGTAAAAGTGGATGCATGTTTGTTTTAAAGTTAGATCCATTAATTTCAAGTGCATGCATGTTGTTTTTGGAAAAAATTAAAGTGTAACTTTGATTTTTATAAAATAATAAGCTTGAGGTTTATTTTGTGAAGGTTGATGTGAATATAATGTGTTGTTTTGCATATTTTTATTTTGTGAAATGCATGACTTGTATGTTTAAAAAGTGAATTCAAAATCCTTGTTTTAAGGCATGTTGGCTTTCAGTCATATTAGGTATTAGATAGGTAGCTAGCTTGTCCCTTATTTAGGGTACATGCATGATGAAATTCTTTGAATCTAAGGACTTAAAGTACATGCATGTGGTAATTGAATTTAAAAAGAAAATACATGTGAATCTTTGGAATGATTTAGGATTTAAATGGTTACTTTGATTCTTGTTGTAAAAATGAATTAAAATCGTTAATCTTCTTATTATATGCTCTCGGTTTTTAGATAAAAAGAAAGAAAATGACTTCATGATTTTATGTTTTAAATCTTTGCAATGATGTACATATAGGATTCGGTCACTATATGTCTAAATGGTAGGAAAATTATATTCATAAAATGACCATGATGATAACTATATTCCTAGGTGCATGATGTTTTGTGAAAGTGTTGTGTATTTCTTTTAATTCTTTTGGTTTGTGAAAAGAATTTTTATGGTGATAAATCAATGATTTTTAGTTTTAAATTTATTTGTGAGTAGGAATTATTATCTATTAGCAATTCGGTTTTTATTAAAGTAATTAGAAGATTGAGTTATTTTCTTAAGTGTAATTAAATTAATTTATTAGGATTATGATATAACTAATGATTTTTGAGTGATTAAAAGTATGATTTGTATTGTGTGTGCTTGTGAATGCCTTATATGCTTTAGAACTTGTATGTACTGGTTGTGTGATTTGTTTGTGAAATTTATTTGTGAAAAATCTATATGTGTATTTTAAAGAAATTAAAAATGTTTTATTTAAAGGGTATGATTTAAACAACTTAAATTAATGACATTCTTTGATCAATGTTTGATAATGTTATGAATTTTGAAATTTCAATGAATTAATTTGATTTGGTTTTATTTTCTGGAGTCTTGAATTTTGTTTAAAGATTCAGGAAAATGATTTACTTTAATCAAAGTGTTTTAAAGAGAAATTGTGTAATTTGTTTTAAAAGTTTCTTGAAAACCTTTTCTATTTAATTTGGATTTGAAAATTTTGGATAGTGGCAATGTGCTTTCAAGAAAGGAAATATTTCCAAGAGTTTTCAAAACGAAATTAAGAATTTACGTAAATCGTTTTCTAACGCACGGGGAAAAATGTTTTAGTTCGGGTGTTACATCGGACGTGAAGGAAACGTGGCAAGGTTAGTGACCGGGAACTTTGGAAAGCTTTCGGATGATTCGTCATCAGGTGAGTGAGAGTGCGATGATCCCGCAACGCGGTTGCTTGCAATCCGAATGGATGGATTGCGAATGTACTGCAAATTAGGCAATATAGATATGTGTGCTAAATGCTTATTTGTTTCATTTGCATACTTCCTGTTTAATTGTTGAGCATACTTTATTCTGTTTTAAATTGTTTGGTTTGTGAAATAATAAGGAAACCGTGAAAGTGACGAGATGAAAAGAGAATGCGAATGCGAAACGTGAGCATAATAAAGTAAAAGATAAGCTATTAGTAAGGTTAAAGAGAAGGATGTTGGAATAATTGAGAAAAAGAACGTTTGATGCGAGTGGAATGCAAAAGAGATAAAATAAGAAAGAAAGTGAAAATTGAGTTGAGAAGAAATGAAACATCCGATGAGGCAAGCGGAAGCGTGGTTGTGAAAATGTAATCTGGTTGGAAGTGAGAGGTGATTCCTCGTTCATGTTTTTGGTAAGAAGCTTAGTGTTGAGTTGAGCTTGCTCCTCCATTAACACTCACCCAAAAATGTGAGTTTTTGAAAATGGTTTTGAAAAGAGATTTTTGAAAAGATTTTGTGAAAACGATATTTTGAGAAAGTTTGTGGAAATATTATCCTTTGAGTAAAGTTTTGCAAAATCATGTTTTCAAAAAGTTTTGTGAAAAGATGTTTTGAGAAAGACGAGGAAAAGATACTGATGATGATGATGATGAGAAAGATGCCGAGGAATACTGTTGGGTATGAGTTATTGAGAATCATGATGATGAGAAGAGAATGTGATTTGAGGCCAAGGGCCATTGAGATTTAGGGGGAACGGTTTGCGCTTAGTGGTCGGGCTTCGTTGAAGGGATGCACCAAGGACGAGCCGACTGTTAGGATTAAGCCGCTAAATAAAACGTAAAACTTTAAAAAAAATTTATAAACGCGGTGAGGCATGAGTGTCGTATCGAAGTAGTGGAGAGGAAGGTACCCCGGATATCAAAGATATTCGGGTTGTGAATGCAATAGGGTAAGCTAGGGAGGTAAAATGCCATGAGGCTTTGAGTACTATTCTGGGCGGAATGAATTCCACATGTGGCGTACTAACGTGGTAGGGACTGGGTCTAATGTCGTGGTAAATTCTGCACCCGGGACCGGAATAGTGTTGTCACCCCTATGGCATTTCAGGAACAGTGAGAGGGAGTGGAACGGGGCATTTGTGATTGTCGCTGAGAGCGTGCCTTGATTATATGATATGAATTGAATTGATTTGAGGCTGGGCCTCCTGGTCTAGGACCATTTGTTTGTGTGACAGCTGTCGTGCCCGCGTGGTAAAGGTCCTGTACTCCTGTTTGCTTCCGACTAGGTTGGGTGGTTGACCGAGGAGACGTAGACGTGTGTGAGCTCAATGATGTTTCCCCCTCATCATTGATGCTAATCAAAACGATAAAACTTAAAAGACAAAGAGGTTCAAAGAAGAGTATATCAAGCTTCAAATAAGATTTATAAGATGAGTATATAAGAAAGAATTCGTGGAATAAGAGATAAGTGTGGAATTTATGATGAAAGAAGGATTGAGAAAAGTCGTGAGAACTCATGAGAAATATTTTCAGAATGTGTTATTAAGAATGGGAATGGATGATTGGGTTATGAATGATGATATTGATGTGTTAGGATACGTTTCGTTATAAGTGATTCCCATATGCTACGTGAATAACATGTTTCATATATGTGCATTATGATGAATGTCTATGTATGTCATTTTGGTCATATTGTTCCGTTGTTCGTTTATCTTTATACTGCAATTATCCTGAGACCGCATGGTCAACCCGTTAGTGTTCGGAACACTGACTCTCTCCTACCTTGTTGTCGTATCGGCAACCGCTGATATTACAACGGGTAGATGGCGCAGCGGAAGCGTGGTGGGCTTCATCAACCAAAGTCCAGAGTTAGACGACAAGCATTAGGAAGCATGACTAGAAGCTAGGAATTTCCCTGGCGAAATGTACTCCATTGTAAGTTCTTAGTTACCTAGCTCTATCATACTGTACCCCGGCAAAAGTTTTTATTTAACATTAAGGTTTTGAAACAAGTAAATGGGCTATGCCTTAAATAGTGTTTTGAAAACGGGTTTCAAAATGCGGTGTCTTGTGACATCTCGGTTTGGAACTTGAAAGAGTTTATGTAATGTGAGAACACGAGTTTTAATTGTAACTATGTTTTAAAAGTCTAAGTGTTCTCACGTTCACATAACACTTGTTTTTTTTTTTTAAAAAAAAATGCGGCCATGAGCTAGAAGAGTAGGAAATTGTGTTTAATCATCATTTAGGATGCATGCATGATGAAACTAGTTGAATTTAGGAGCATAGAAGTGTGTGCATGAAATAATCAAGCTTAAAGAAAAATAAAAATGAAACTTTGAGAAGGTTGTGATTTAAATTGTTGTTTTGATTTAAGAAAATGAATTAAGATTGTTAGATTTTCTTGAATGCTCACGGTTTTTAGTCCCCAAAAGAAAGAAAATAATTTCATTGCTTTGTGCCTTTATGTGTGCATCAAATCTTTGTAAAAGTTACACCTATATGATTCGGCCAATGCATGCTAATGTAGTTGGGAAAATTTTCTCCATGAAATGACCTTTGAGAATGATTATATTTTTATGTGCATGATGCTATGTGTGTGATAGAAGTGATGTGTTGTTTGTTTTGATCTTTTTCGGTTTTTAGAGATAAAAATAAATAAGTTGATTGAACTAATTAAAAAGGAATTTTTATGATGATAATTCAATGATCTTATGTTTTAATATTTATTTAGTGATTAGAATTGTGACCCTGGATAATTCGGTTTTGATGAGTTAATTAAGGAATTAAGTTTGAAGTATTTTCTTAAAAGAATAATTGAGTGGTCTATAGAGAATTTGATTTGATAAATGATTTTTAGAATGACATTCTCTAATCAGTATCTAATGGTATTATAAAGTTTTGAATTTAAATGAATCAATTTGATGTGGTTTTGGAATTTTACTTTCTTAAGTTCTGAATTTTGTTTAATGATTAAGAATAATGATTTTTATAACATGAACATTTTAAAGTGAGTTTACATTAAGCGGAATGGATTCTGTTTTGATAAGAAAATCATTTTAGAATTGTTTCAGAATTTTCTTGAAAACATTTTAATTATGGATTTGATTTGAATTTGAGAACTTTTGAGTATTGGCAATGTGTTTTCAAAAAGGAATGATTTCAAAGTGTTTTCAAAACAAATTGATGAATTTATCGAATCGTTTCTAACGCACGCGACGGACGCGAAGGAAACGAGGCGGGATTGGCAATCGGGAAATCTTGGAAAGCTCTCGGAGGCCTACGTCATTTGAGGTGAGAGAGGGGCTTCCCTTAAGACGCCGTGGTATTTAGGTAACATATTAAGATGTCTAACCATCTCAAAGGTTGGACACCAATCTCATTTAGCGAGGTGGTGTGATAGCAATTGTTTGTTGGTCTGGCTATCCACCCGAACGGCTGAGATTGGTCTATAGAGTTTGATGTTATGTTTGCTGGTCAATTAATCATAAGCTATTTGATTATCTTATTTCGCAAAATGATATATTTATTGGTTAAGTAATTGTGATATTGTTTGAGAAACATTGGTACGCTTGATGATGTGATGATAAGAACGAATTGGTGAAAGTAAGGAAATGTGATGGAAAGAGAGATGAGTAATAACAAAGGCTGTGTAAGAAACAGAATATCAAGAGAAAGAGGTTGAAGGGAGATTTTGGAGACAGATTACGAAATATGAATTTGAGAAGGTTTTTCTTGAAATGATATTTTTGAAAAAGTTTCGTGAACAGATATATTTTTGAGAAACAATCTTTTTGAAAAAGTTTTGTGAAAAGATATATTTTTGAGAAAAGTTTTGTGAAATAACATTTTCGAGAAAGTTTTGTGAAAGGATATATTTTTGAATAAGTCTTGTGAAGTTATATTTTTGATAAAGTTTTGAGGGATGGTATTTTTGAGAAAGTTCACAAGATGGTATTTTTGAGAAAGTTTTATGAAATGACATTTTTGAGAAAAAAGTTTGCGAAAACAATATTTTTGTGAAAGTTTGTGAAAAGAGATTTTTGTGAAAGGTTTTGAAATGGTATTTTGGAGAAATGTAACCTCACTTTATTTAAATAATTTTAAATTTTAATAAAATCAGAGTTTGAAAATTCATTTTAGAATTTGATTTCTTTTAAAAGGTTTTTTCGAAAATCCGGCAGAGTTTCCTCTGTTTTTCGGACTTCCCAAAAATTCTCTTCTTAAAACCTGTCAGTCCAGAATATTTAAAAACTTAAAACCTAATAGTTCAATAACCAGATCAGATCCTAAAGCCCAATTAGTACAAATTCAGGGCATACAATTACTACGCATATTAAATTACAAAAATAACAGTTTTAATAATAAAATCCGCTCAGGGTATCATAAATACACTCCACGTGGTGGAGAGTTTCCAGTTTGGCCCGCAATAGTGTAAGCTCCGCTTGCGTACCTCTAAAATTATATCAAGAAGGGTAGCATTACACAGGACTTAAAAAGATAAATCCTAAAAGAAGACATAGCAAATAACTAAGCCTATATAATTATTAATATGCCTTATTCATAATTATTCATATAATTAATCTCTTTTAGTAATTTACTTATTCTCACATTCTTTTAATCATTGATTCACTTTTCATTCTTCCTTTCCCATTCTTTTATTCTTTTTCCATTTTCATTAGGTAGTCCAGCCCCAGCCAGCCGTACGGTATTGAGCGCTAGGATTTCCCTTTTTTCCATTATTCATTTTCTTTTCTTTTTCTTTTTAATCGACACTCCTTACCAGGCTCGCATCGATGCCGATATGCCTTACCAGGCTCGCACCGGACTTCCCTTTTCCTTTTAATCGACACGCCTTCTCAGGCTCGCATCGACGCCGATACGCCTTCACAGGCTCGCATCAGACTTCCATTTTTTTCCATTTTAAATCGACACGCCCTCACAGGCTCGCATCGATGCCGATACGCCTTCACAAGCTCGCATCGGACTTCCATTTTCCTTTTTAATCGACACGCCTTACCAGGCTCGCATCGACGCTGATACGCCTTCACAGGCTCGCATCGGATTTCCATTTTTCTTTCCTTTCTTTCTCTTTCTTTTTCTTTCTCTTTCTTTTTATTTCTTTTTATTTTTCTTTCTTTTTCTCTTTTTCTTTCTATTTCTATTTTTCCCCCTTTTTTTTCTGTTAGTCATATATCTTTTCTCTTTTTCTGATTTACTGTATTTTTCTCTTTTCTCTCATTTCTTTACTTAGGGACTTACTATCACATTGTTTATTTTTCACTATTTTCAATATCCTTCTTTCTTTTCTTATAATTTAAGTAATTCTTTTAATCTTTATTTTCTTTTATGACTTATCACATTTTCTACATTTTCTACTTTACTCATTTTCTTTTTATTAGTTTCCCTCAATTTTTAGCCAACTCTAATTAATACGGTCAAGTATAGCATATTCTAGTTCTCGTTACTAATTCTTAGTTATTTCTCAGTTTCCTTATCGCAATCAATTACCCAATTCATTGTTCCTATTTCATTAACTATATTAGTTTTAATTGCTCTATTCTCTTAATCTAACTTTTCAATTTTTTCACTCCAACTTCCCTCATAATGTGCTCTCTCTTAGTTTTCTTATCTTTTCGTAAATCCGCTTATCGTTTTCCTTATTTTATATTAAATCTTAATTCATCATTTTATTTCTATTCTCTACTTTACTCCGCGTGCATTCCTTATTCCTTATTCTAGACTCTCTTTTACCCTTTTTGTTCCTTTACCTCCCCTATAGCTTTTACTTTATAATTTCCCACATTTTGTTTTATATTAACTATTTCAACATCCTAAACACGCTCATCCATTCCGGGACTTATTCTATGCTCATACATATCATTCCCTAGGGTGTGGTTTCTCGTCACAATTTTATTTACTTTATTTCTATCAACGGGGTACCCTAAGGTTCATTAACATACTTTTAATTACTCTATTCCCAGCTACCACTATATAATCCTAGAATTTACTTCTTAAGCAAAGGTAACGCGAACCCTCTTACCTCGGGCTTTTTAAATAGAACCTGGATTTTAGCTCGGCGACGATGACGGCGTTGGTGTTGCTCCTCGTTAGCGGGAACGATCGCGGCTGGACCGAGGCAAGAGCTTCGAGCTTCGAGGTTCCCGACACGAGCCCGACACGTTCACGGGTCGATAACGGCGCCGGTGACGTCCGTGGAGAGAGAGAGAGAGCTCACGGTGAGAGAGAGGGAGCTTGGCCAAAGGGGAAGGAGAGGGCGAGTATGGGGTTTATGAAGGTGGTGACCGTGGAGGTGGCCGGTGTGGTGGCGGTGGTGGCCGTGGTTGGTGGAGAATGAGGGGGAGCCAAGTGAGAGAAAGAGAGAGAGAGCAAGGGAAGGTGAGGGAAGAGAGGGAGAGAGAGCTGGACGGGATGGGGGAGGACGGCGGCTTTGGGAGGTGGTGGAGCTGGACGGAGAAAGGAGGAGGAGGAAGATCGGAGGGAGAGAGAAAGAGGGATTGGAATGGGGGTTTCGACCCCCAAAACGCGTTTTTAATGTTGTAGACCGCAAAAGACTCGACTGTTTCTGTCAATACTCGAGTTTTTTGACCCCAAAATACTCGAGTATTTCACAAAATACTCGAGTAAAATGATCAGATACTGCTAGTTTGCTTTTCTATTTTTCAGCTATTTTCTCCCAACTTCAAATAGCCATAACTTCTTCGTTCACCGTCGGATCTTGCTCAAATTTGACGAGTAACTTCCTAAAAATCATGTCTTCATATCCAACGGTGGAAATTGTGTTTGGAGTCTTTAATATTTTATTTTGAATTTCCTAACGTCGGGTGTTTATAACACCGAAAAATCGATTTTTAACACTCGTTTGGTCTTCTTTAAATTTGCTTTTCGATGCCAATGCTCCTTTACCCTCTATGGCACTCAAAGAACTCCTAATCCATCATTTTAAATCCCTTCTAGGGTAATCCTTACTTCCAAATCTTACTATTATTCTAATTATTATTAGAATTAAAATTCGGGATGTTACATTTCTCCCCCACTTATTAGAATTTCGTCCCCGAAATTCCGTTCGGTTCCTTAAATGGAGAATCATCCCATTGGTAAACTCCGGACTACGGTTTTTACTTCCCTTCGGTCTTTATTTTCCACTCCACCTGTGGTTAGGGTCGTGCCTATTTCAACGTTTGTCTTCTAATACTACATATTATTTCTATCTGCGTAAGATCGTCAGTTTTCTTATTATTAAAGTTCCATCTCCCATTCCTTGGATTGAAATCCTCCCCCACTTGGCATCGACATACTTGATTATATCAATACCAGGTGGTAGGATCGATCGTTATTACGAGTTGCGTATGTAGATTCCCGAACGTTACTTGGGATTGGAAGTGGTGCAGGATTGACTATCCATTGGTGAACATTGAGTTATGCTGGGTTCCTTCGGTTTGGCGAATTCTCGTGTATGCATCTAAGTCCTCTCGTTAGATGCTTGAAGCTCGGAAAAAGTGATACTGAAAGGAAGAAACACGAGGCACGCAAGGAGAAGTTTAATGGTTTATACAAGGTGACCAAGGATATGCTGGGTACATGTCAAGTAAGAAGACAAGGAAGATCACTCTAGAGAATTTATTTGTGATAGGGAATTATCGAAAAATGCAACATGTACGGACTGATGATTAATCTCGTCCATACCCTGATACTTGCAAGTATCAACTGTGGTTCTTTGGAAAAGGTTCTCTTGGCTAAATGTCAAGATTAAGCAGCCAGAAGTAATGGGTTCCAACTATGACCCCTACTCTCTTGATGCGAACCTGGTAACAACCAGGCCAAAGGTTGGTCTTAGAAAAAATGCAGCTCCTTTATCTGTTTATCCAACTCTGCCAGTTTACTAGTGGCTAATCTACAGGGAGTTACGGGGATTTGATCTTGTCCCAGAAACAAGATCAATGTAGAACTCAACTTCTCCATTGGTCATCACGTGGGCAAGATCCAAGTTAATGACCAAGTTCTCCCCCACTTAGTCTTGACGTACCGGCTGTATCAATGCCGGGGAGTAGGCTTGATCGACACTAATAATCAAGTACGTATATTCTTGACCGTTGTTCGAGGTTGGTTCTCCACCAGTTCCTAGTGGCCTTCTTAGCGGTCTACATAAGGTTTTTAAGAATAACGGTCTTGAGCAACCATTGATGAGGATAACATTGTTAGAAGGTGGGTTGATGCCCGACATAATGTCATCATCAATTCGAGAGATATTGGCGGCCTGTGCAAGTTTGCTATACCCTTCCAAAGAGTGAAAAGAGATAATAGCGGATGTTCGACATATCATCCGTTTTCGGCCTTGATGTTCCTATGGGTACACTAAGGTAGTTTACGTTCGAGTTCTGCTCGGCTGTCGTTCTCATTCTTTACCATCACTTGGATGGGTTTCGAGTAGGACTATAAGGTTCTCCCCTACTTAGTATTAACATACTTACGTAGATCAATACCAAGGGGTAGCTGAGCAGATGTTAAGAATTAGTGGTTCTACTTTTCGATTAGGTGACTGGTTTGGAAAACAAGGTTGGATGAACTACTTGTTGGGTCTTCTAAGATATGGCGGTTTCACGTACTTACATCTCTCTATGTTCCTATACTAGATAGGATTTGTCATGGGTAGATTTGTCGCACGATCGATTGTCACGAATTTCCACAAGATTTCTAGTGAGCTTGAACTTAATTTGACCTTCTTCGGGTCGGAATTTTCTATGTCAATGGTTCTACTAAGATTTGAGATATTGCAATGATATATCTGCCAGTAAATGCAAGAACTGGGGTAGCTAGTCCCAATCCCTCATCTAGCAACAACACATCATCACGTTCCTCAGGATTTGCAATGCTTTCGTCTGTCAATAAATGCGAAAACTGGGGTAACTAATCCCGATCTCACCTCTATCAACAGCACATCAGTGCATGCCCTTGCATGATAGTATTGTCTTTCCACGAATGTAAGAGAAGTATAGTTAATCCCGACCTTACACTCTATCAAACGACAACACCATCGGTGGATTGGGTGTTTATTAAAGCTTTAACTTCATGGATAATTTTCTATAGTCTTTCACGGTCACTTAGGTGTAAGAATGGGAAGGATGTTCCAGGTGTGTCTCTTAGTACCCCGTTGTGACATGGTCGGAATATAATTGCTAAGGGAATACTCTAGGAGGTCTTACTACTGAAAGAAAAGAGAAGTTTAAAACTTAGGAAATAGTTCTAATTGAAAGCAATCCTAGGCTCTCCATGAGTTGGTTCTTTAGCAAAGTGTTACGTCAAAATAACACGCACCTTCACTTGTTTTCCGGTACAGTTGGGGCGTATCAATGATATCGGCAATTGATAGGTGCAAAGACCGAGGTGATCAGTCCCAATCTCACATCTATCAATAGCAATATCATTGTCAGGTGGTTGATGATATTATCACTTAACAGATGCAAGGATCAGAGTGATCGGCTCTGACCTTACATTCCATCAAACAACAACACCATCTCCAAGTCAGTCAACGCTAAACCCGTATTCTATGGCTCATCGCTATCACCACACTTCCAAGTCTCATTACTTAGTCCTTATACATATGCTCCCCTATATATATATAAATATATATGTATCCTACTCATCTGACTTAGACACTATCACTTGGTTACTCGCTTGGTGAGTAATCAATAGGAGTTGTGAGTCCAAACTCCAAGGCCGAGGGAAACTGCTCTGATACCATAAATGTAACCTCCTCACTTTATTTAGATAATTTTAAATTTTAATAAAATTAGAGTTTGAAAATTCATTTTAGAATTTGATTTCTTTTAAAAGGTTTTTTCGAAAAACCGGCAGAGTTTCCTCTGTTTTCGGACTTCCCAAAAATTCTCTTCTTAAAACCTGTCAGTCCAGAATATTTAAAAACTTAAAACCTAATAGTTCAATAACCAGATCAGATCCTAAAGCCCAATTAGTACAAATTCAGGGTATACAATTACTACGCATATTAAATTACAAAAATAACAGTTTTAATAATAAAATCCGCTCAGGGTATCATAAATACACTCCACGTGGTGGAGAGTTTCCAGTTCGGCCCGCAACGGTGTAAGCTCCGCTTCCGTACCTGTAAAATTATATCAAGAAGGGTAGCATTACACAGGACTTAAAAAGATAAATCCTAAAAGAAGACATAGCAAATAACTAAGCCTATATAATTATTAATATGCCTTATTCATAATTATTCATATAATTAATCTCTTTTAGTTCTTTACTTGTTCTCACATTCTTTTAATCATTGATTCACTTTTCATTCTTCCTTTCCCATTCTTTTATTCTTTTTCCATTTTCATTAGGTAGTCCAGCCCCAGCCAGCCGTACGGTACTGAGCGCTAGGATTTCCCCTTTTTCCATTATTCATTTTCTTTTCTTTTTCTTTTTAATCGACACGCCTTCTCAGGCTCGCATCGACGCCGATACGCACAGGCTCGCATCGGACTTCCATTTTTTTCCATTTTAAACCGACACGCCTTCACAGGCTCGCATCGATGCCGATACGCCTTCATAGGCTCGCATCGGACTTCCATTTTCCTTTTTAATCGACACGCCTTACCAGACTCGCATCGACGCCGATACGCCTTCACAGGCTCGCATCGGACTTCCATTTTTCTTTCCTTTCTTTCTCTTTCTTTTTCTTTCTCTTTCTTTTTATTTCTTTTTATTTTTCTTTCTTTTTCTCTTTTTCTTTCTCTTTCTCTTTTTCCCCCTTTTTTTTTTCTGTTAGTCATATATCTTTTCTCTTTTTCTGATTTACTGTATTTTTCTCTTTTCTCTCATTTCTTTACTTAGGGACTTATTATCACATTGTTTATTTTTCACTATTTTCAATATCCTTCTTTTTTTTCTTATAATTTAAGTAATTCTTTCAATCTTTATTTTCTTTTATGACTTATCACATTTTCTACATTTTCTACTTTACTCTTTTTCTTTTTATTAGTTTCCGTCAATTTTTATCCAACTCTAATTAATACGGTCAAGTATAGCATATTCTAGTTCTCGTTACTAATTCTTAGTTATTTCTCAGTTTCCTTATCGCAATCAATTACCCAATTCATTGTTCCTATTTCATTAACTATATTAGTTTTAATTGCTCTATTCTCTTAATCTAACTTTTCAATTATTTCACTCCAACTTCCCTCATAATGTAACAGCCCGATTTTCTCAAACCAAAAATAATTGAGTTTTATTCCCTAAAGTTGCAAAAATGAGGCAATTTTTTTTTGACATTGTGGAGTGTGGAAACGTTATTGAAAGGTCCTCAGTGTGCTCAACACTCTTTTCGAAAACCGAGTTGTTACTATCACCAATCTTTACTCACCCCAGGTTTCCAAATAATTTGTTAGGGAACACGGTTTGGTTTTTATTTTAAAATAGATTTTTGCATCTCATCAAAAGAAGTCGTTAAACATTTCTCAAAAGATATAAAAAGTCGGGCAGTCTTCAGATTAAGTTACATCAGCATACCATCGCTCAGGTAATCCTTAACACAATACATTCACTACAATCTAAACTAACCATGCTATTTTTCAACTACCCTATTGAAAGCAATCGGATGAAGGTCCTCCTTCTTTTGGTGTCCGTTCTTCTTTCCCAAGGATGATGCCTCTCGGGTTGCGATCTCTACTGTGTTATTGTGCCCCGACTTTCCTTCGCCTCTGGTAGTATAATTCCACCGTTTCTCATACTGCGCCTTCTCCTTGTAGTTCTTGTATCCTCGTATGGTGACTTGTCTCAGGAGTGGCCCTAAATCAGCTCTGCTCAGTTGGTGCTCCGGGTCGGGGATCACGATCTGAGTATGGCCGAACCATACCCAACCCCTTGCGGTTCGCTTCCATCCCCTTACATACTTACTCCATGTGGTGACATCCAGATAGCATTCCATCTGACCGTTGAAATGCCGGAAGTACCGATACGCCAACGAACAGGAGAGAGTAAGAAATCCGGACGCGTAGCGTCGACGGTATGGAATTACGGTAGGTAAAATAATAGGACACACACATAATACATAGCATACACATACAATGACAAGCAAACATACTATTACCACAATCCATACTTATTCCATCTTATTCTCATTATTCCCTCCACACTTCTCCTCTCTTGTTCCTCATCCCCTTCACAAATCTCAAGATCCTTTCCACATCGTCCATTCTCAATCTCTTATGCTTTATTTACTCTTATTAAACTCTTACTCTCATAAGTATAATTAGCGTCTTATCGAGTTATAACCATCGATGATCGGGGGAGTTAAAGGATCATCGAGGTACGCGTTTCTTTCGTAGTTAGCACTCACGTCTCAAGCCTACATCTCCTCGGCCATCCACCTAGTCGGAAGCAAACAGGAGTACAAGACCTTTACCACGCGGGCACGACAGCTGTCACAACATAAATGGTCCCTGACTAGGAGGCCCAGCCTCAATAATATCAATTCATAATAAACATGGCACACTGCCTCGCAGTGGCAAAACACAATGCCCAGTTCCAGTCCCTCTCACTGTTCTCGATTTGCAATCTAGGGGGCGACGGTATTGTTATAGTGCGCGCGCAGAACTTACCACGGTATTAGACCCAGTCCCCACCACGTTAGTGCACCACTTATGGAATTCGTTCTGCCTATAACAATACCCTAGACTTCTTGACGTTTCACCGTCATCGTCCTTCCCTAATGCAATGTCGTCCTAAGTATCCGCAGATACTTATCGTTCCCTCCTCTCCACTACTTCGGGTTAACTCTCATATCTCACCACGTTCGTTGTTAATGTCTTTTAAAGTCTTTTATCTTTTTAATTAACCTATTGGTCGGCTCACCCTT
This sequence comes from Crotalaria pallida, assembly GCA_037953625.1. Classification (NCBI taxonomy): domain Eukaryota; kingdom Viridiplantae; phylum Streptophyta; class Magnoliopsida; order Fabales; family Fabaceae; genus Crotalaria; species Crotalaria pallida. The sequence continues at coordinate 37,711,370 of CM075653.1, forward strand.
CGTACATCCCTTCAGTGAGTCCCGACCGCTAACTTTGCACAATCTTTTTATCATCAAAATCACACATGGCTCAGAGCTGGGAGTTCCTCACTTGTTTCATATCTCATTCTCAAATTTTCTTATCATACTCCATTTCTCACCATCCTCTCATTCCAACATCTCTTTTCAAAACAATCCTTTCACAACTTTCTCAAAACCCTTTTTATAAAATTGTCGCAAACCTCTTTTGACGAGTCTCTTCCAAAAATCCCTCTTTTCAAACCTCTTCCCAAAAATGTCTTTTCACAAACTTTTCTCAAAATTTTCTTTTCCTAGTTCTTTCACAAAAATTGATTTTCACAAATTTTTTTTTTCAAAAAGTTCCTTTTCAATAATCTTCTCAAAACTGCTATTCGAAAACCTTTTCAAAAATCTCTTTCCAAAATCTTTTCGAAGATCTCTTTTCAAAAATCTTTTCAAAAACCGCTTTTCAAATACTTTTTCAAAAATCACCACTTTGCTGGGCGCTAATGGAGGAGCAAGCCCAGCTCAACACTAACTCCCAGACTAAAACCAAGAACAGAGGAGCTCAGCTCAACTCAGTTCATTCCTCATCTCCACAATCAACATCACACTCCCCAGTTCTGGCTCATTCTCATCATTATCCTCACTTTCTTTTCTCAATCCTCAACTCTTTCTTTCCTTTCCATTCCATGTCTTACTGCGTCTTTACTTTCAATTCCATTATCTTCTTAACTTATTTCTTTCGTCTTCATTCTCATTCAGGACGTAACAGACGTCTATCAATAGCTTACCCATCATAACTAATAATAATAAGCATTATCAAACGTAATTAAATAAAAACATGCTATCAACACACAACATCACACCATAATGGTGTGGTTTTCGTCTCCTTCGTATAAGTGGCCATACAGGGCAAACATGTAACACTCCTTGTATATCATCTTACTTTATAAGAAAAGTAATAAGTTTATGACTACTTGGACTTGTTATTGTTGGAAAAAGATTTGAAAATAAGAATTATCCCTTCCCTTGAAAATTTATTTTCACAAACACTTGATTAATGATGAAAGTGACTAGTAAAATCAGAGTTTGCGGAAACATAGTGTAATCATCATATTACATTCCCAAAATATATCAAGTGTAACAAGCCCATTAATACCAAATAAGTATTATTATGAAACTGAATTCCTCTTATGATACCTCTTTCCAAAATATGTATCATATAAATTTGATTAAAAATAGATTTGTTATAGAGCTGGTCACTGGTCCTTTGTCCAAACATCCTTTTGGTCGGATCCTCGATATCTGCACAACGGGTTCCCAACCCACACTTTCTGCACTCTGCATGCACCTAAGGGACATCTTCCTTTACAGATTCTTGTGCAAGCTAGATGCACGATCAATACCTAATAAGGGCATGGGGGTTAGCTACACATATTCGCATAATCAACTGAGAATAAAACTAACATCCACAAGTTAACATGTAGCAAATCTTGATGCATAATCATATGAGCACACCCGGTTAATCTTAATAATTCTTTCAATGCAGGTGGCATGATGCATGATTTCCTTCCACAACTGAGGCCTCTAAAAGTCCATCTTGGACGTCCATCCAATACACCGTTGTGTTCCCGGAACACCGACATTCGTTCCCAGAACGTAATGCCGAACCATACTTGGATAATACGCATCACTCCCAGAGTGTGCACCACGTTCTCAGAACGTGTAGCAAACCATACTTGGAATAATAAGCACCACTCCCAGAGTGTGCACCACGTTCCCAGAACGCATAAAAACCAGGTTCCGGACACTGGCCACATATCTATAATGTGTCATCAAGTAGGTTGCATATCAATGTGTTCCCAGAACACTAACATACGTTCCCAGAACGTATAAAACCAGGTCCCAGACACTGGCCACATATCTATAATGTGTCATCAAGTAGGTTATAATTTGGTACTCCCGGAGTACCCTCCTCATATTCCCAGAATATGATAAACGTTCCTACCAACCCATCTTCCATTCTATATGCATGAATGCACAATCATCAAGGTTGGCTTTATCTTTAATTCTATTATTATACCAATGTGTTCCCAGAACACTAACATACGTTCCCAGAACGTATCGCAAACCATACTTGGAATATAATCAAGCACCACTCCCAGAGTGTGCATCACGTTCCCAGAACGTGTCCAAGAAACCATGTCCCAGACAATGGCCACATTCCCAGAATGTGTCATCAAGTAGGCTGCATCAATTTGGTACTCTTAGCGTACAGGGCCATGTTCCCCGAACATGCCAAACGATCCTTGCCAACCTATTTCATTACCTTTTTCTATGCATAATTTGAATACATAGATACTAAGGTTGGTCTTTCTATTGATTCCATTGTTATGACCTAGAAAAGCACAACTTCTGAATGATATCTTGAGGTATGGCTTTACTCATAAAATTCACCTTTGAATTTAAATTTAACATATGCTCATAGACCTGGATTGAGAGAATATAACCATTGGTATTAAAAATCATTACTTAAAAACTTAACTTTTATTTTTAAGTTTCAGGTACTAACCGGTTACATCACCACATAACCGGTTAGAATTACAGACCTGAACTTGAAACCACTGATTTTCAAAGAATCTTCTCTTGAATTCTCTACTCAATCCAATAACAAGGTCTTATCATATCAAATTACCTCAAGTTCAACACATATTATAATTCAAAAGATCTAAGTCATATTACAATTTCATTTATGCATAATTTCCTCTTGAAATTATCATTAATTGTTAAGGCATTACCTCCTCTATTCCAATCTGAAACAAACAGTGTTTACCAACATGTTTTCAGATTGATTCCAAGTGAAATTATAGTATAGATTTGAGTGAAAATGGTAAGAACACAGGGCCAATTTCATAAATCCAATTTCTTTGAAAATTTACAGGATCTAACCGGTTACAAATTTCGAATAACCGGTTAGATTATGCAGTCTGAACACTAAAAAGTGAGGTTTTGCATACCATTCTTTCCAATTATCAAATCTATCCAATTTCAGCACTCAATAGAGTTCATATACCTTAATTTAAACATGTTCAACCACAGGAACCTATTTCATTTGCATGCATTCAGTTTGGAGCATTAAATTGCATAAAAACCAATATAAACACAACTTAATGCATCAATCCACATAATATCCAATTAAGTCATGAAATTTTCATCACAATATCTTGCATGCATCATATTATGATTGCTCAAAATCAGAAATGAGCTTAAATTGGCCTCCAAGCCATAAAACTAATTCCAACTATGCCCTTAGAGTCTCTTGGTGACTCATCCTATTTACCAACATGTTTATCCTCATTCTAGCAAATAGTAAGCTTCCCCCTTACCTTAGGTTCGTGCTTGAACAAGATTTGAGCAGAGATTTGAGGTAGAACACCAAACACCCAAAGCTCTTCCTCAAACCAGAACCGTTTTGACAGGGTAGATTGATCAAGGAATTTGGAACATGAAATGGACATGGAAATTAGGGAAAATGGTCATTATCATAACCATGCAACATGAGCTTTGAAAGGAAATCAAGTCTAGAACAAGAGAAGGCTTGAGCTTACCAAAATCGAGCTTCAAAGTCAGCTCCAGAAACCAGAAGCTGAGGTTTGGCAGCACCAACACCCTTACTTTGCAAGCTTCGTTCTCTTGATTCAGGGACTCTCGACTCACAAACTTTATATCAATACAAAGCCCTTGATGTGAGCTTTGTAACTGTGTATCACTCATGTTCTAACTCTCAGAAACGAAAGAGAATTGCAAGAAACGATTCTAAAACCCTAGAACAGAGCTTCCCCCTAATTTCAGAGCAGCAACAACCCAATTCTTCAGAATTGAGGGTTTTTATAGAAGAATCAAGCTTGCATGCACCTTGACGCGTGTTTTCCACTGAATTAGGGCTGTATTCGTGGCGAATTCTGGATTAATTGGGTGATTACTCATCAAAATCCACTAACCCAGTTTCTGAGTTCATCGTGTAACCGGTTACAGAGCTCTTCTAACCGGTTACATACTGATAAAATTCAAAAATTAATAATTTAATTACTCTTTTTTCAAAAACCTTTCTAATATTGCAATTTGGTCCCAACCCAAGGACTAACTTACAATATTCACATTTTTGTACAAAATAACCATATAAAAATATATCTCATATTTTTATATATAAAAACACATAATGTACAAAAACTAAAACCTTTAAAACTAATATAAATCAACTATAAATTAATTGTGATAATTAATTTCTCGGTTATTTGGGAGACGAAAATTAGGGGTGTTACAAAACAATTGCCACTTATACTACTGACTCCAACCACGTAGTCCCGATCTTTGAGATGATGCGGGACGTCCTAATAATTTACCTAAACACCACAGTGTCTTAGGATAGCTTCTCTCTCACCTGAGGTCCAGCAATGAAGTGCGTACCGTCTCCTCGAATCCTTGTGCTGCTGGCTGCCAACTGCCCCAATCTCTTTTCTATACCATTCCTCATATTACATAAAACACTTTACATTATTAACTTATAAAGAAAATCTCTTCTTCTTTCTTTTGTTTTGAAAATACAATCAAAATCTACTATCACTTGAAAACTTTGGTTTTGATCATATGAAAAATATTTTTAAATATAAAAGCACGTCCAAGTAATTCTGGACAGCAAACATAGTTTTATAAAATTGCTTTAATAAAACTCTGAAAATATTATAAAAACACTTTTCAGCTTAAAAATCAACACTTTAAAAATTCATGTTTTCATCATGAAACAATTTTGGTCACCCATGAACGTAGCATGACATTCAAACAAATCATACCACATACGGCCACGAACAACACTTAGGCATGCAAGTGTGACGCTCTCTTTTTAACTTGAAAAAAATTAATATTTCCAAATAGATTACTACTTGCTATCAAAATTATGGCTAGAAATTTTTTTTTTAATACTAGTACTTGCTTAATTGAAAACCTCGTTTCAACATAACCCGTTACATGAATTCGGCATAGTAATAACTTAGCTTTGAAAAGACTTTCGAGAGCGCGTTTTCGTGATCAGTAAGAATGTTACCAGCACTTATCAGTTGAATGCATTATTTGCCTCTCGAATGAAATTTGGATATATAAAATATAAATTTATCGCCGAATTCCTTTGTCAATTAAAATCAGAGTTCGCGGAAGAAAAAACAATACTTATGTTGCACTGCTGAGGAAAATAAAGCATATCTATATATATATAGGATAAAAGGCATGATACATACCCCATCAGTAGAAACTGTAGCAAGTGATAAAAGTCGAGATAGCAAGTTTTGGTAAAACATAAACAGACCAACTGTTCCAAAATAAAGGCTCACTCTAAGACCTCTCAATATATACAATATATAACAAAAGTCCAAAAGCAGAAGTCCCAAAGCAAGTTCTCCATGTCCTAAGCAGCTCCTCAGATCCTCCACAGCTCTATCCCTAGTATCTAGGATCAAAAACCCCTATGCTATGCAGGCTCCTATGAACCAGCGGGTCCACCTCTAGCAGAAACGGTCGGCTCAACATGCACCTCCTCCTCGCTCTCATCCTCCACAGGGTCCTCCTCGACCTCGCCCGACGGTGTAGAGACCCCACCACTGGGTCTAGGATCCGCAGAAGCAGTCCTATTATACTCAGTCGGACCAGGAGAAGGAGTCTCCTCAGTGACAACTCTATGGGATGAAGGATGGGAACAAGTGGCAGCTCTAAATCTAAAACTATGAAAACGACGCATAGGTCGAGCCGGGGGTGGTCCTCTATAAGTGTAAAAAGGTGGAACATGCATAGTATAGACTAATGGGATCCTAAATCGACGAGGTCGCACACGCACCAAAGGGTTAGGGTGGTAGAGAGTGATCTCCACCTCCCCCTCGAAGGTGGCACGGTGCTCCTCATACGTCCATATACCGCTAGGGATAGGGCGTACCTCGATGCAGGCTAGATATCTAGCCATCACCTAAACAGGGCACAGGGAGTAAGTATACACATATACATAATGGATAAAGACTAAAGTTACAATCACAAATATATCATGGACAGATCATAATGCAAGTACATATGAGCACACCAATTTTCAACATTATAACTCTTATAATGCAAGTGGCATGATGTATGATTTTCTATCCACAACTGAGGCCTCTAAATGTCCATCTTGGACGTCCATCCAATACACCATTGTGTTCCCAGAACACCGACATTAGTTCCCAGAACATAATGCCGAACCATACTTGGATAAAAAGCATCACTCCCGGAGTGTGCACCACGTTCCCAGAACGCCACGTTCCCAGAACGCATAAAAACCAGGTCCCGGACACTGGCCACATATCTATAATGTGTCATCAAGTAGGTTATACTTTGGTACTCCCGGAGTACCCTCCTCATATTCCCAGAATATGATAAACGTTCCTACCAACCAGACTTCCAGTCTATATGTATGCACAAACATCAGGGTTGGTTTTATCTTTATATTAATTAATGTGATTTAGAAACATTTCAAATTTCTACTTTTGAATGATTTAATTGAGGTATAATATTTGGCATAAAATTCCCCTTTGAATTTTCTCAAAATATGCCTTTTTAAAACCCAGATTGAGTAATATAACTTCAATGGTATTTAAAACTTAACTTTTTATTTTTCAGATTCAGGTACTAACCGGTTACAGTTTCAGGCTAATCGGTTAGAATTACAGACCTGAACTGTTTACCATTGCAATTCAGAAAAACCCTTTTTCTTGAATTCTCTACCCAATCCAAAACACTTTTAACTTTATTTTTATACCTCAAAAACCATTGTTTCATCATTCAAAAGTCCAAATCACATATTCTTTTCCAATGAACATAATTTCACTTGAAATTATTCCATCAATTTAAGGCACAAATGGCAATCTTTCCAATCTGAATTTTTTTGCATGATAACAACTCATGTTTCAGACTATGTATACTGAATTTAAGGCTTCAACTTGAGTAAAAATCCTTTAAGGTTTCAGAACTGGTTTGCAACAAATTTTTCTTTGAAAATTTTACAGTGTCTAACCGGTTACGAAAATCGTGTAACCGGTTAGATTATGCAGTCTGACCATAAAAACAAGAGTTTTAACAACTCGTTTTCTTCCTTTCTCAAATCTAACCAAATTCCAGTATACACCAAGTTCATATGCCTTAAAGTAAACATGTTTACACCCAGAAACACATTCACATTGCATGCATCAAGTTTATTGAATCAATTTGCATGAAAATTCACATAAACCCAATTTAGCACAACAAAACTGAAATCAAACACTTAAACACAGAAATCAGTCTTCATTTAACTTGCATGCATCAATTGAAAATTGCTCAAAACCACAGTGAGCAAGAAATTGGCCTCCAAGCCTTTGTGCTTAACAACACATAATTCCCTTTTGAGTTTCCTGAACTCAAATCCTAATTCATTTGATTTTTAGTCTAAATCTAGTATAGTATAGACTTCTCCCTTACCTCTAAGTTGATTTTGATGAGTATTTCCACTGAGCTTGAAGATCAAACCACATATTTCCCCAAATCCACAGTTCTGCTTCCAGCCACGATTTTTTTATCAACAGGGTCCAAGGATCAGAAGGTTTGACATGGAAATTGGCCAAGAAAATTGGGGAAAACGATTAGACATTGGTCTAGGCAACATGCACTAATGAAAGAAAGAGATTTGGGACCTAGAGGTTACCTGTGTGGATCAAAATCAGAGTCTCAAAACAGCTTCCCGAACCAAAGAGTAACAGAGTTCAGTTTTCAACACTGAACTTTGATGGCTGATTTCTCCTCACACACACACTCTTAACTCACAATCTCTATATCAATGGAAAGCTCAGGATGTAAGCTTTCCAAAGGTGTATCTTTCCCTTTCCAACACTCAAAGAAGAATGAGAATTGCCTCAGACGAAGTTGGAACCCTAATCACCCCCTTCAACCCAAAATCAGACCAACAACCCTTGCTTCCTCAGAAATTCGTCCATTTGTAGCCAAAATTCGTTGCCATGCAGGAAGACACGCGTCTCCTAACATGAAATTAGTGGGATTCGTTGCGATTAAACGAATTAACCCAGTGATTACTCATCAAAATCCACTAAACCAGTTTCTGTGTTCATCGTTTAACCGGTTACAGGGCATTACTAACCGGTTAGATCAGTTCAAAATTTAAAAATTATTATATTTAAATCTTTCCCTAAAAGAACCTTTCTAATATTGCTTTTTAGTCCTCACCCAGGGACCAATATGCAATTTCCTTATATTTTGCATTTATTTGCCATATAAAAATATTTCCATTTATTTTTATATTTAAGGCTAATTAAATACAAAACATAAACTTGGAAAAATTCTATAAATTAATAATAAAACTTTTTATTATTAATTTCCTATTATTCGGGAGACGAAAATTAGGGGTGTTACACTACTCCCCCACTTAAAAGGAATTTCGTCCCCGAAATTCTAGATTACATAAATAACTCCGGATACTCTTGACGCATCTTCTCCTCTAATTCCCATGTAGCTTCAGATACGTCAGCATTCTCCCAAATCACCTTGACCAAAGGTATTTCCTTTCCTCTGAGCCGCTTGACTTCACGATCTTCTATCTGAACCGGTCTGGTCTCAAAGGTCAGGTTTTCTCTCAGAGTTAGGTCATCAGGTTGAAGTTTCAGAAAAACAGATGGATCATGAACATACTTTTTCAATTGCGAAATGTGAAAGACGTTATGCAAATTGGATAAAGAGGGTGGTAAAGCCAGTTGATAAGCAACAGGACTAACTCTCTTAAGAATCTGATATGGACCTATACACTTAGGCGAAAGCTTTCGGGTTCTCAAGGCTCTACTAATTCCTTTCATCGGAACTACCCGAAGGAACACATCATCGCCCTCAGAAAATTCTAATGGTTTCCTCCTCCTATCTGCATAGCTCTTCTGCCGACTCTGAGCCGCCTTCATCTTAGCCTGAACCATCTTGATCTTCTCAGTTGTCTGCTGAATCATTTCTGGTCCAACCATCAAGTTCTCCCCCACTTGGAACCAACATAGCGGGGTTTGACACTTCCTTCCATACAACGCCTCGAACGGTGCCATTCCAATACTCGCATGGTAGCTATTGTTGTATGTGAACTCCGCAAGAGGTAACACTTGATCCCAGCTTCCTTGTTCTTCAAGTGCACACGCTTGCAACACATCTTCCAAAGATTGAATTGTCCTCTCCGTCTGGCCATCTGTTTGTGGATGATATGCAGAACTCAATTTCAATCTTGTTCCTATAGCATCATGCAAACTTCTCCAAAATTGCGACGAAAATCTCGGATCTCGGTCTGACACAATGCTCGAAGGCACTCCGTGAAGACGAACTACCTCCTTAATATAGATCTGGGTAAGCTTGTTCAAAGGAAAATGCATATTTATCGGAATAAAATGCGCCGACTTTGTTAACCTATCCACAATCACCCAGATTGCATCATGATTTGCTGCGGTCCTCGGCAAACCAGACACAAAATCCATTGAGATGCTATCCCACTTCCACTGAGGAATCCTCAGAGGTTGCAACTGTCCTCCCGGTTTCTGATGTTCTACCTTCGCTTTCTGACAGATCAAACACGCCGCCACATATTCTGCCACATCTCTTTTTAATCCCGACCACCAAAATATCTTCTTCAAGTCCTGATACATTTTGGTCGATCCAGGATGCATACTCATCCGACTCTTATGGGCCTCATCAAGAATTAGTCTTCTAACTTCTTGATCTCTTGGTACACAAATCCTTGTCCTGAAACGAAGGATTCCATCCTGCCCATACTTGAAATCAGGTTCCTTTCCTTCCGAACCTAGTCTCATCTTTTCCATCAACTCTTCATCTGCTCGCTGCAACTCCCGAATTCTTTCCAAGAACTCGTTTGTGATCTGCAACGTCCCCAACTTGATACTTGATGGCTCCACTTGCATCAACAAGCTCAAGTCTCTGAATTCTTCAATCAATGCTGCTTCCTTAACCATCATCGCACTAACGTGGATTGCTTTCCGACTCAACGCGTCTGCAACCACATTCGCTTTACCCGGATGATAATGGAGTTTAAAGTCGTAATCCTTCAAGAACTCCATCCATCTTCTTTGCCTCATGTTCAACTCTTTTTGGTCGAACAGATATTTCAAGCTCTTATGGTCACTAAATACTTGGAATGTAGTGCCATAGAGATGATGTCTCCATATCTTTAAGGCAAACACGATCCCAGCCAATTCCAAATCGTGTGTCGGGTAATTCACCTCATGATTCTTCAATTGCCTTGATGCATACGCCACTACTCTTCCTTCTTGCATCAATACACAACCCAGTCCTTGCTTAGATGCATCGTAGTAAACTTCAAAACTTCTGCGAGGATCAGGTAAGATTAACACAGGAGACGATGTTAACCTTTCCTTCAACTCACGAAAACTAGCTTCGCACCGATCGTCCCACACAAACGATTGCTCCTTCCGAGTCAGCTTAGTCAAAGGCAATGCAATCTTAGAAAATCCTTCTATGAATCGACGATAGTATCCAGCCAGCCCTAAGAAGCTTCTCACTTCCGTCACCGTCTTAGGCTGTTCCCAACTTAGTGCTGAACTTACTTTCGCTAGATCCACTGCAATTCCCTCCTTAGAGATTACATGCCCCAGAAACTTCACTTCATTCAGCCAAAACTCACACTTCGTAAGTTTGGCATAAAGTTGCTTCTCCTTCAGGACCTTCAACACAATCCTGAGATGCTCTTCATGCTCTTCCGGATTCTTAGAATAGACCAAAATATCGTCAATGAATACCACCACAAACAAGTCCAAATATGGTCTAAAGATTCGGTTCATATAGTCCATGAAAATAGCAGGTGCATTAGTCAATCCGAACGGCATCACAACATACTCATAATGACCGTATCGCGATCGAAATGCAGTCTTGGGTATATCCTCTTCCTTTATCCTGATCTGATGATATCCCGATCTCAGATCAATCTTGGAGAATACTGCAGCTCCCCTCACTTGATCCATAAGGTCATCAATCCTTGGCAACGGATACTTATTCTTAATAGTGACCTTATTCAGCTGTCTGTAGTCCACACACATCCTCATACTTCCGTCTTTCTTCTTTACGAACAATAATGAAGCTCCCCAAGGCAAAACACTTGGCCTGATCATCTGTTTCTGCAACAACTCCTCAATTTGATTCTTCATCTCTGCCATTTCTGGTGGTGCCATCCTATAAGGAGCAATAGAGATGGGACCAGCCCCAGGGACTAAATCGATCCCAAACTCTATCTCTCGCTTTGGAGGTAATCCTGGTATCTCCTCAGGAAATACTTCTGGAAATTCCCTCACCACTGGAATTTCTTCGATCGGCATCGACTCTTCTTCTCCAAAAGCCGAGAATAAACACATATAGCCCTCCGGTTCAAGGGTCCTATATTGAATTGTCTTTTCTTCACAATTAATGATCACTTGGTTCTTTATCAACCAATCCATTCCCAAGATCACATCCAATTGTAAGTTAGGAAGACAAACCAAATCTACCTGGGATAAACGACCCAGAACTTCTACCTTACACCCTAAACAAACTTTAGCGGTGAAAATCGGTATTCCCGTAGGGGTATCTATGCTAAGATAGCAGGGTGAATTAGAAACACTAAGATTCAACCTACTCACACATTCAGGGGAAACAAAAGAATGTGTAGCTCCAGAATCAAACATGATTTTGCAAGGTTGATTATTGAGCAGGAAATTACCTTGCACGAGATTCGGGGTTTGGGTTGTTTCACTACCACTCAGGGTAAACACTCGTTCTTGTACCACAGGCTTTCCAGTAGATCCCTTTGCATCTCCCTTTGCAGACTCCTTGCATTCTCGGGCAAAGTGACCTTGCTTCCCACACTTGAAACATCCTCCTGTGGACCAGCAAAACTGACCATGATGGTAACGCTTGCACGTCTCGCAATAAGGAGCATTATCGCGAGGCTTGTTCCGGTTATCCATCACTGCCTTGCCTTTCCCTTTGTACTTAGAATATGGACCGTTATTCCGATGGTCAAACTTCTTCTTCCTCTGGGGTCCATAATTCTGTCCAACCCCTTTCACTTGACTTCCTGTCAGCTCCGCCTTCTTGTCATCTCCGTACATTCTGCACATGTCTACCAGTGCAGGGAAACTCTGAATCCTTTGATAACTGAAGATAGACTTCAGCTCCGGCCTTAGCCCACCTTCAAACTTCACACATTTACTTCTTTCATCAGGGTTATTTAAGTAATAGGGAGAGTACTTCATCAACTCCTCGAATTTGGCAGCATACTCCCCTACACTCATATCCCCCTGCTTCAATTGCATGAATTCCACTTCCTTTTTCCTCCGCAAATCTTCTGGAAAATATTTATTGAGAAACTTCTCCATAAATACTCCCCAGTTGATTGCCCTTCTTTCAAAATTCAGCAACTGGACCGTGTGATCCCACCAGTTTTCAGCTTCCCCATGAAGCATGTAGACTGCATAGGTCACCTTCTGTTCGTCAGAACATTCCAGAGTTCGGAAGATCTTATTGATCTCGTACAACCACATGTTTTCCTCATCAGGTCTATATCCTCCCTCAAATCGTGGTGGATTGCACTTCCTGAACTCCGACAGAGTTTTAGCATCATGATTCGCCATGTTGCCAGCAGATGGATTACCAGTTCTCCCTTGGGACGATTGCTGTCTCTGCTGATGCTGCATACCCTCCAGCACAGTTGTGATTCATTCTAACATCTCATTATTAACGTTTCTATTCCGGGTTCCCATAGAAAGACCTGCACTATGGGCTTTGGGTTACTAAAAAGGTCTTTGGAACATAAATGCTACTACTAACTTACTCAAACATATTCAATCAACATTGAATACCACACTTAGCTGCATCTTCGGGGCCACGAGGAACAGGACCAATGCTCTGATACCACCGCAGGTGTGACGCTCTCTTTTTAACTTGAAAATAATTAATATTTCCAAATAGATTACTACTTGCTATCAAAATTATGGCTAGAAATTTTTTTTAATACTAGTACTTGCTTAATTGAAAACCTCGTTTCAACATAATCCGTTACATGAATTCGGCATAGTAATAACTTAGCTTTGAGAAGACTTTCGAGAGCGCGTTTTCGTGATCAGTAAGAATGTTACCAGCACTTATCAGTTGAATGTATTATTTGCCTCTCGAATGAAATTTGGATATATAAAATATAAATTTATCGCCGAATTCCTTTGTCAATTAAAATTAGAGTTCGCGGAAGTAAAAACAATACTTATGGGGCACTACTGAGGAAAATAAAGCATATCTATATATATATAGGATAAAAGGCATGATACATACCCCATCAGTACAAACTGTAGCAAGTGATAAAAGTCGAGATAGCAAGTTTTGGTAAAACATAAACAGACCAACTGTTCCAAAATAAAGGCTCACTGTAAGACCTCTCAATATATACAATATATAACAAAAGTCCAAAAGCAGAAGTCCCAGAGCAAGTTCTCCATGTCCTCAGCAGCTCCTCAGATCCTCCACAGCTCTATCCCTAGGATCTAGGATCCAAAACCCCTATGCTATGCAGGCTCCTATGAACCAGCGGGTCCACCTCTAGCAGAAACGGTCGGCTCAACATGCACCTCCTCCTCGTTCTCATTCTCCACAGGGTCCTCCTCGACCTCGCCCGACGGTGTAGAGACCCCATCACTGGGTCTAGGATCCGCAGAAGCAGTCCTATCATACTCAGTCGGACCAGGAGAAGGAGTCTCCTCAGTGATACCTCTATGGGATGAAGGATGGGAACGAGTGGCAGCTCTAAATCTAAAACTATGAAAACGACGCATAGGTCAAGCCGGGGGTGGTCCTCTATAAGTGTAAAAAGGTGGAACATGCATAGTATAGACTAATGGGATCCTAAATCGACGAGGTCGCACACGCACCAAAGGGTTAGGGTGGTAGAGAGTGATCTCCACCTCCCCCTCGAAGGTGGCACGGTGCTCCTCATACGTCCATATACCGCTAGGGATAGGGCGTATCTCGATGCAGGCTAGATATCTAGCCATCACCTAAACAGGGCACAGGGAGTAAGTATACACATATACATAATGGATAAAGACTAAAGTTACAATCACAAATATATCATGGACAGATCATAATGCAAGTACATATGAGCACACCAATTTTCAACATTATAACTCTTATAATGCAAGTGGCATGATGTATGATTTTCTATCCACAACTGAGGCCTCTAAATGTCCATCTTGGACGTCCATCCAATACACCATTGTTTTCCCAGAACACCGACATTAGTTCCCAGAACATAATGCCGAACCATACTTGGATAAAAAGCATCACTCCCGGAGTGTGCACCACGTTCCCAGAACGCATAAAAACCAGGTCCCGCATACTGGCCACATATCTATAATGTGTCATCAAGTAGGTTATACTTTGGTACTCCCGGAGTACCCTCCTCATATTCCCAGAATATGATAAACGTTCCTACCAACCAGACTTCCAGTCTATATGTATGCACAAACATCAGGGTTGGTTTTATCTTTATATTAATTAATGTGATTTAGAAACATTTCAAATTTCTACTTTTGAATGATTTAATTGAGGTATAATATTTGGCATAAAATTCCCCTTTGAATTTTCTCAAAATATGCCTTTTTAAAACCCAGATTGAGTAATATAACTTCAATGGTATTTAAAACTTAACTTTTTATTTTTCAGATTCAGGTACTAACCGGTTACAGTTTCAGGCTAACCGGTTAGAATTACAGACCTGAACTGTTTACCATTGCAATTCAGAAAAACCCTTTTTCTTGAATTCTCTACCCAATCCAAAACACTTTTAACTTTATTTTTATACCTCAAAAACCATTGTTTCATCATTCAAAAGTCCAAATCACATATTCTTTTCCAATGAACATAATTTCACTTGAAATTATTCGATCAATTTAAGGCACAAATGGCAATCTTTCCAATCTGAATTTTTTTGCATGATAACAACTCATGTTTCAGACTATGTATACTGAATTTAAGGCTTCAACTTGAGTAAAAATCCTTTAAGGTTTCAGAACTGGTTTGCAACAAATTTTTCTTTGAAAATTTTACAGTGTCTAACCGGTTACGAAAATCGTGTAACCGGTTAGATTATGCAGTCTGACCATAAAAACAAGAGTTTTAACAACTCGTTTTCTTCCTTTCTCAAATCTAACCAAATTCCAGTATACACCAAGTTCATATGCCTTAAAGTAAACATGTTTACACCCAGAAACACATTCACATTGCATGCATCAAGTTTATTGAATCAATTTGCATGAAAATTCACATAAACCCAATTTAGCACAACAAAACTGAAATCAAACACTTAAACACAGAAATCAGTCTTCATTTAACTTGCATGCATCAATTGAAAATTGCTCAAAACCACAGTGAGCAAGAAATTGGCCTCCAAGCCTTTGTGCTTAACAACACATAATGCCCTTTTGAGTTTCCTGAACTCAAATCCTAATTCATTTGATTTTTAGTCTAAATCTAGTATACTATAGACTTCTCCCTTACCTCTAAGTTGATTTTGATGACTATTTCCACTGAGCTTGAAGATCAAACCACAGATTTCCCCAAATCCACAGTTCTGCTTCCAGCCACGATTTTTTTATCAACAGGGTCCAAGGATCAGAAGGCTTGACATGGAAATTGGCCAAGAAAATTGGGGAAAACGATTAGACATTGGTCTAGGCAACATGCACTAATGAATGAAAGAGATTTGGGACCTAGAGGTTAACTGTGTGGATCAAAATCAGAGTCTCAAAACAGCTTCCCGAACCAAAGAGTAACAGAGTTCAGTTTTCAACACTGAACTTTGATGTCTGATTTCTCCTCACACACACACTCTTAACTCACAATCTCTATATCAATGGAAAGCTCAGGATGTAAGCTTTCAAAAGGTGTATCTTTCCCTTTCCAACACTCAAAGAAGAATGAGAATCGCCTCAGACGAAGTTGGAACCCTAATCACCCCCTTCAACCCAAAATCAAACCAACAACCCTTGCTTCCTCAGAAATTCGTCCATTTATAGCCAAAATTCGTTGCCATGCAGGAAGACACGCGTCTCCTAACATGCAATTAGTGGGGTTCGTGGCGATTAAACGAATTAACCCAGTGATTACTCATCAAAATCCACTAAACCAGTTTCTGTGTTCATCGTTTAACCGGTTACAGGGCATTACTAACCGGTTAGATCAGTTCAAAATTTAAAAATTATTATTTTTAAATCTTTCCCTAAAAGAACCTTTCTAATATTGCTTTTTAGTCCTCACCCAGGGACCAATATGCAATTTCCTTATATTTTGCATTTATTTGCCATATAAAAATATTTCCATTTATTTTTATATTTAAGGCTAATTAAATACAAAACATAAACTTGGAAAAATTCTATAAATTAATAATAAAACTTTTTATTATTAATTTCCTATTATTCGGGAGACGAAAATTTTGGGTGTTACAGCAAGCACACATAAACCAACTGAAATCAAATCAAGACATCGATACTTATTTTCATGCACCTTTTATTTAAGTAATTAGACTCCCTAAACCTACTTAGACTATATGGCCGAATAAAGAAATAAACCAAACATCACAACTTGAATCACATAAATCAATTTATTTCATTTTAGGCATTTAAATTCCCTTTATTTCTACACAAAGACCTGATTAGAAAGTGATGTTCACAACATAAATTCTAGCGATTTATCTTAGCACAATTCTTAAAATATACTCATCCCTTTTAAGTCATTTTATTGAGAAAGGAGTCCTAGTCTAGTTATCATGAATAGGCCGAACATCAACATGATAAAACAAGGCAAAATTTCCATCATGCATGCACATAGAACATGGACTAATGCAAAGATCATTTCCAAATTAGTTTTCTTCGTGAAAACCGTGAGTTACACGAGAACTTTTAGCAAACCAAAAATTCATTTTCTTACTATAATAGAATCAAGCATTATGTCCAAGTCTTCATTTTTTAAGATAACACATGCATGCACCTAAAAATCTCTAGATGGTACTATTTTCAACATTCATGTAAGGGAAGACATGATTTTCCTACTCTCCCTAGCCTTGACCGAATGAGGTCATGCAAGAAGACAAGCCTAATAATTTTATTTTCACATGCAAGCATCTAAATTTATAGATTATGTGATGCAAGACTTAAAGGCATCATTATACTTTTCCAAACATTAACCGAATCATCGTTATCACACACACAACATCTTAATTCCATTTGAAATTATTTCCAAAGTTTGTAAAGCTTAATTTCTTTTGAAATTCGTGACATGCATCAAAGAAAATCAAAACTAAAATGAACATGCAAACTCAAACTTCATGTTTTTCAAAGGTTGATCATAGATCATGACATGCAAAACAAGATTAAAGCAAGAACATGAACTTAGACACAAAGCCTAGACAAAACCGTGAAGATCAAGTTAAAATTAAAGCATCCAAGCACCAATATTCAAGCTCTAACCGCAAAGATAACATGCAAGGCACTTAAGCTTCAAGATCATGAGAAATTTCACATTTTCATCAAAGGAGATTGAGATTTTGTACCAAATAATCATATAAATTCAAAGTTCACATTTTCTCAAAGATCAATCCTAGACCGAGACATGCAAAACAAGATCAACACAAAAACATGGCTTGAACACAATTCCTTAACAAACCGTGAAGAACAAGTTAAGAATAAATTTTTCTAAATATAAAATTATCATGAAATCACTTAGATTAAAGGAAAAGCATAAGATCTAAACTTTTCTACTCATAGCCGAATCATTTAGGTGTTGATTTTAGTGATCTATGAGTTCATTCGTTCATAAAAATTCAAGATCAAAGCACAAAAATGACATGCAAAGCACCTAGTCTTCAAGATCGTTAAAATAATTACATGCATCATAAGAAAATTAAGCAAATCCCTTAAAAGTCTTTTACAACACCAAATCATTAAATCAAAACTCTCTCTCTCACTCTACCTTGATGCCTAACTTAAATCTTTAAATCTGTTCTTCTCCCCCTTCTTGGATTTTTCGTGGTCTACCTCTCCTTCTAGGGTTGATGGAGGTTTTCTTCTTGATCTTAAAGAATAGGGTGGTTGGGAGAGGTATTGAGGAGGTGTGGGTTAAGGATTTCCACTCTTCTTTCTTCCCTTCTCCTCACGGGTTCACTCTTCTTTTCTATGAGTCTCAAGAGTTTGATGTTACTCTTGGACTTGGTGTGTTTGTGTTGGTAGAATGTGGAATGAAGAAGGAAATGAATTAGCCTAACACACACTCCTTCACACGGGTTTAAGGGCACGGGAAACGGGGGAACAATTCCCTTTCTAGCCTTGGTTCAAGGTGGAAGCCTAAGGGCAATTTGGACTAACCCAATTGTTGCATGGTTTGGGTCAAATCGGTGAAGACAAGGAGGAAGGAAAGTCCTCCTTAGGTGCATGACTCACCTCTCCTAGGCTCCATGAGTCACTTGCCCTACTTCTCCTCCTATTTCTTTTTTTATTTTAAATTTCTAATGTCTTAACTCCTAAGGAAGTGGCTTCTATTTGGTTTCCTTCCCCTCTCATGACCGAACCACATGCACCGACACACACATGCACATACAATTCATTTTCAGGTGGATCGCATATCATAACTCATGCATACATTTCACACACATAGTCATGCACACAATTAACACCTTGATGGCATCATGTTCACACGGTTCACACACATATCATACATATAAATTCACACACATACATATACACATATACTCATCACACATATTCATGCATCACACATTACTCATACATATGCACACAAATTCACACATCCACGTTTCTTCATTCAATTAATTCTTGTGCCAATCCTAAGCATACTCATACATACCAAGACCGTATATATATATATATACAAATATATTTACATATAATTACAAAATAATTCACAAGCTTTCTACAAAAATCTCAAGCATATAAGCCTTTCAAAAACCAAATTTCTAAAGGTTAGGCATTATTTTAGAAAATCCTCACTTTAAAATCATTCATTATCTTAAAAACGTGAATTTTAAGAAAATCATTTAAGAAAATATCTTTTTAAAATGCTTTTCTAAGAAAATAATTTCTTTAGTGTTTTACATTAATATGAGGATAAGGGCTACGTCACTTATGGTGATAACAACCGAGGTAAAATATTGGGTGAAGGTAAAGTCAGTAACTCTGCCAACTTGGTTATCAATAATGTTTTACTTGTAAAAGGGCTAGAACACAATCTTTTAAGTATTAGCCAACTTTGTGATATTGGTAACCATGTTGTTTTTACCTCTACCCATTGCATTATTAAAAATGACGAGGACAACTCTGTCAAATTTGTTGGAAAACGATTTAACAATACTTATTTGGTTGATTTAAATGAAATCACCTCTTTGGTAACCACTTGCATGGTTAGCAAAGAAAGTGACACATGGTTATGGCATAGAAGGACAGCTCATATAAATGTAAACCAGTTAAAGAAACTACAATCAAAAGAATTAGTGATTGGTTTACCAAAGCTAAATTTTAACATTGAGGGAGTTTGCTCTTCATGCAAGAAGTGCAAACCGATCAAAAAGAAAAACGATTTTTCATCTAAGTTGATGGTCTCGACAACGCATCCGTTGGAAATGTTACTCATGGATTTGTTCGGACCATCACAAGTCAAAAGCTTTGGTGGCAATCTCTATGCCTTAGTAATTGTAGATGACTTTTCCAGGTTTACTTGGACTTTATTTTTAAAATCAAAAAGTGAAACTTTTGAAACTTTTAAGGAGCTTGTCAAGAAACTCCAAAACCGAGCAAACCAAAAAGTAGTTGTAATCCGAACAGACCATGGCGGTGAGTTCGAGAACTACAAATTTGACAAGTTTTGTTCTAAGTTTGGAATAGAACATCAGTTTTCTGCTCCTCGGACTCCCGAACAAAACGGAGTTGTGGAACGGAAAAACCGAGTTCTAGAAGAACTAGCCCGAACTATGCTAAATGAATACAATTTACCACATTATTTCTGGGCCGATGCGGTGAACACAGCTTGCTATGTAATGAATCGCATCCTCATCAGACCAATTTTAAAGAAAACTCCATATGAACTTTATAAGGGTAGAAAACCAAAAATTTCTCATTTCCATACATTTGGTTGAACTCATAGTAAATTTGATTAAACAATGGAAAAGAGCATCTCGGCAAATTTGATTCTAAAGTCGATGAAGGAATATTTTTGGGTTATTCTACTCATAGTAAAGCATTTAGAGTTTTTAACAAAAGGACCTCCACTGTGGAAGAGTCTGTGCATGTGGTATTTGATGAGTCTCCTTGGAGAGACAATGTTAGTTGTGCAGATAGAGAGGATCATCATATGGCTGAACTCGACCCGAGCACAACAACTGAAAGAGCTCAAAAGGATGAAACTGCTGAAGACAAAGATCGGAGGGATGAACTTGTTCCGAGCCAAACAAACAAGGAACAAACCGAACTCAGTCCGAGCCAAATTCAAAACAGTCAGTCTGAACTCATTCCAAGCTAAGCAGAGCAGTTTGAACTCAGTCCAGCCTGGAAGAGAGTCAAGGACCATCTGATAGAGAATGTGCTCGGCGACTTGAATAAGGGAGTTTTAACTTGTCGTTCTATTCAGAACTTTTGCAATTTCGCTTCCTTTGTTTCTCAAATTGAACCTAATTCGATTGATCAAGCAATTGATGATGAACATTGGGCGATTGCCATGCAAGAGGAACTAAATCAATTCATCAGAAATGATGTGTGGGAATTGGTTCCTCGGCCCAATGATCATACGATAATTGGCTTGAAATGGATTTTCAGAAATAAAACAGATGAATTAGGCTCAATTATAAGAAACAAAGCAAGATTAGTTGCTCAAGGCTACAACCAAGAGGAAGGTATCGATTATGATGAAACCTTCGCTCCAGTTGCTAGGCTTGAAGCAATCCGAATTTTACTTGCTTTTGCATCTATTATGAATTTCACCCTTTTTCAAATGGATGTAAAGAGTGCTTTCTTAAATGGCTTCATAAATGAAGAAGTATATGTGAAACAACCTCATGGCTTTGAAAATTTTGAATATCCAAACCATGTATTTAAACTCAAAAAGGCTCTTTACGGTTTGAAACAAGCTCCGAGAGCTTGGTATGATTGTTTGAGCTCATTTTTACTCGAACAAGGGTTTGAGAGAGGGAAGGTTGACACAAATCTATTCATTTATAAATCCAAAAAGGACATATTGTTAGTACAAGTTTATGT
This sequence comes from Crotalaria pallida, assembly GCA_037953625.1. Classification (NCBI taxonomy): domain Eukaryota; kingdom Viridiplantae; phylum Streptophyta; class Magnoliopsida; order Fabales; family Fabaceae; genus Crotalaria; species Crotalaria pallida. The sequence goes on from CM075653.1 coordinate 37,732,771, forward strand.
TGATGATATAATTTTCGGTGCTACTAACATGTCTCTTTGCAAGAAGTTCTCTGAATCAATGCAAGGTGAATTCGAGATGTCGATGATGGGAGAACTCACATTCTTCCTTGGGCTGAAAATAAAGCAAGTTGATGAAGGAACCTTTGTGCATCAAGGAAAATACTGCAAGTCACTCCTCAAGAAATTTGGCTTAGAAAATTGCAAAGAAGCTGCCACTCCCATGAGCACATCCAGCTATCTCGGCAAGGATGAATCAGGTAAAGCTGTGGATGTGAGCAAATATAGAGGCATGATAGGAAGCCTTCTATATTTGACTACGTCTCGGCCAGATATTATGTTCAGTGTTTGTTTATGTGCTCATTTTCAAGCTAATCCCAAAGAATCTCATCTTTCGGCGGTTAAGCGAATTTTTAAATATTTAAAAGGAACTGTGAACACTGGTCTGTGGTATCCTAGGGATGCCAATCTTAGTTTGATTGGGTATTCGGACTCAGATTTTGCTGGGTGCAAGCTTGACCGAAAAAGCACAAGTGGAACTTGTCATCTGCTCGGCAGTTCCCTTGTGTCGTGGTTTTCTAAAAAGCAAGCTTGCGTTGCTTTGTCAACAGCTGAGGCCGAATACATTGCTGCTGGTAATTGTTGTGATCAAATTCTTTGGATGAAACAACAGTTATCAGATTTTGGCTTAATTTTAGATCACATTCCTATCAAATGTGACAATACAAGTGCAATCAATCTAACTAAGAATCCAGTGTATCACTCTCGAACAAAACACATTGAAATTAGGCATCATTTTCTTCGAGATCATGTTCAAAAAGGTGACTGTGTCATAGAATTTGTAAGTACTGAAAATCAATTAGCCAATGTGTTTACTAAACCTTTGCCGAGGAAAACTCTTTATAAAATTCGGCGTGAGCTCGGCATTCTAGACGAATCCAGTGTGTACTCAGCGCAAGCTCGGAATCCTGGATAAGTTTAGCATGTGCTCAGCATGAGCTTGGTTTTCAGTATATCATAAATTTTGATCACCTTCATAGTCTCGATCTTTTCGTTCAATTGTGTATTTGTTTAAATTTCCTGAAATTTCACATCCTTCAAAACTTCTTCCCTTCCTCTAAATTTTTATCTAAGGGGAGAAGAGTGCTGTTTTTACTATTTGAACTTTCATATTATGTTATTCGTCATTCTCACCCTTACCTTTTTAACTTCTCGGATGAGAAGCATGCTTTCACTGTTAAAGGGGGAGAACGAGGATCATGAAAATTTTCTTCCTTGGTTATCAATTTTAAAGTCTTAAGGGGGAGAACAGTTTTTTTTTAAATCAACAAGAAAAATGTTAATCTCTTTTTCTTCCTAAAAGGGGGAGAAAGGTGCTTAATCTTTTTTTAGTTTTGATCTCTCTCTCTTGGCGAATGTGCTTAATCTTTGGCTCCTTTTTGATCATGCCAAAAGGGGGAGAAAGGTGTGTTTGTTGGTTGTTTTTGATGTTTCAGATTTTGCGAGCATAAATTCAAGGGGAGTGTTTGACGAGCTGCTCCTGCTCCACATTTTTACATTCTTTCAACAAGTGGAAGGGGGAGAAAGATCTGATAAGTGCATTTTCATGTGCAACATGTGGTGTATTTTCGAGCAAATTCCAATCAGTGTCAAGTCAAATCAGCTTACGAGCATATAGTCAGGGGGAGAACACAAAAAGCAACAAACTGTTAAAGAATATTTGTCATCATCAAAAAGGGGGAGATTGTAGACTCACAATGCAGAATCAAAGAGCTTTTGATGATGTCAAATAAATAGACTCGGCTTATGCTTAGCGTTAGACAAGTCAAGCTTATCAGCGCAAGCGTTCAGCTAAAGGCACAAGCTCTGCAGAGGCTCGGCAAAAGCTCAGAAAACTAGGGTTCTTCGCTACCTGCATCAAGTCAGCTTTTGTAGCTCAAGCTCGGATTTGACTCGGCCCGTGATCAAGGCCAAAGTTCATCCAAATTTGCAAGCTCGGTTCTTCATTTCAAGGCAGTAAGCTCGGATGATGATTTGCTCGGTATTCGCTCGGATTAAGCTCGAAACAGCCACAACATCTGATAGAGTAAATAAGCTCGGGTTGATCGTTCTAAACTTGACTATTTGCCGACGCTCAGATCAAGCTCAGAAACACCAAGCTCGATCAAAGCCAAAAGCTCGGCAATCTCTGTTCATCGTCTTCAACAATGCATCGTCTTCAACCTTCGGACTCTGCTCAACTGTTCCGTACTTTTTATTACCGTTGAGTCTGGGTAGAAGTCCTAGGTTTAGCTCCTATGCTATGACAAGTTTGAAATTCAAAATGAGTTTAAATCAAAGGTTGGTGAACTGTCACCATCACTGCTCTGCTATCTAAATGTTACCGTTGGAAACTCCATCTCCGTACAGCTCTCTTTCTCTCTTTCTCTGCAGAAGAGAGGATACAATAAAAGAGGGGGTCTTCAACGTTAACAGGAGATAGACTGATTCTTTCACAACCATTGTTCTCAGAACCAAAAACTTTCATTTTTACTTTAAAACAGAGCAGAAATCAAAAACTCACAGAGAAGAAGAACATTCGATTTTCATACGAACTTAGAGACTTAAATCTTTCAAATCTTAATTCTAAGTTCGAATCTGTTCTTCTCTGTGAAATCCTTCTAGAATTGACTCACTCTTGTTATTCAATCTTTCATCATATTCGAAGAGTGTTTCGAATTGGAGCCATACACTTTCATCATCTTCTTCGTTGTATTTGCTGTTGTGAGAAGCTGGTCTCTGATCGAGAAAGCTTCGATTTGTAAAGGTTCTAAAGAGGTTCTTTGGTCGTCGATTTGTTGTGGGTAGTTTGTCACGAGTTTGGTACACTCGTTTGACTGGATAGGTCTTTGTAACCCAGAAAATCGATTTTTAGTGAAAGCTCTCTGAAAGGTTTTCATAGGGGACTGGACTAGCTCTCAGGGTGAGAGTGAACCAGGATAAATCTCTGGTGTTCTTTCTTTACTGCTTATCTGTTGCTGCCAAGCGTATCGTTAATTCCGCTAATCTTCATTTATCAAAGTTTGAACTGTTATTTTTCTTAGCTCGGCCCTTTGAGTGTTGTTCTTCGAACTTAAGTCAAAAACCAGCTCTACCTTGAAGCAGCTCGGTTAACTGATTAACCATTTTGTTTATCTGATTGGTTAATCATTTAACCTTGTCTGCTCGGAAAGAAGCTCGGATTTTCTTTTAAAACCGAACAACATCAGTTTAATTTTCAATAAATTGAAAAATTGCCATATTAGCTTCAATCTCCTATTCACCCCCCCCTCTACTCGATTGTTAGGCCTCTTGTTGGTTTCCAACAACACTCCCCAGTTCTAGCTCATTCTCATCATTATCCTCACTTTCTTTTCTCAATCCTCAACTCTTTCTTTCCTTTCCATTCCATGTCTTACTGCGTCTTTACTTTCAATTCCATTATCTTCTTAACTTATTTCTTTCGTCTTCATTCTCATTCAGGACGTAACAGACGTCTATCAATAGCTTACCCATCATAACTAATAATAATAAGCATTATCAAACGTAATTAAATAAAAACATGCTATCAACACACAACATCACACCATAATGGTGTGGTCTTCGTCTCCTTCGTATAAGTGGCCATACAGGGCAAACAATTGCCACTTATACTACTGACTCCAACCACGTAGTCTCGATCTTTGAGATGATGTGGGACGTCCTAATAAATTACCTAAACACCACAGTGTCTTAGGATAGCTTCTCTCTCACCTGAGGTCCAGCAATGAAGTGCGTACCGTCTCCTCGAATCCTTGTGCTGCTGGCTGCCAACTGCCCCAATCTCTTTTCTATACCATTCCTCATATTACATAAAACACTTTACATTATTAACTTATAAAAGAAAATCTCTTCTTCTTTCTTTTGTTTTGAAAATACAATCAAAATCTACTATCACTTGAAAACTTTGGTTTTGATCATATGAAAAATATTTTTAAATATAAAAGCACGACCAAGTAATTCTGGACAGCAAACATAGTTTTATAAAATTGCTTTAATAAAACTCTGAAAATATTATAAAAACACTTTTCAGCTTAAAAATCAACACTTTAAAAATTCATGTTTTCATCATGAAACAATTTTGGTCACCCATGAACGTAGCATGACATTCAAACAAATCATACCACATACGGCCACGAACAACACTTAGGCATGCAAGCACACATAAACCAACTGAAATCAAATCAACACATCGATACTTATTTTCATGCACCTTTTATTTAAGTAATTAGACTCCCTAAACCTACTTAGACTATATGGCCGAATAAAGAAATAAACCAAACATCACAACATGAATCACATAAATCAATTTATTTCATTTTAGGCATTTAAATTCCATTTATTTCTACACAAAGACCTGATTAGAAAGTGAGGTTCACAACATAAATTCTAGCGATTTATCTTAGCACAATTCTTAAAATATACTCATCCCTTTTAAGTCATTTTATTGAGAAAGGAGTCCTAGTCTAGTTATCATGAATAGGCCGAACATCAACATGATAAAACAAGGCAAAATTTCCATCATGCATGCACATAGAACATGGACTAATGCAAAGATCATGTCCAAATTAGTTTTCTTCGTGAAAACCGTGAGTTACACGAGAACTTTTAGCAAACCAAAAAATCATTTTCTTACTATAATAGAATCAAGCATTATGTCCAAGTCTTCATTCTTTAAGATAACACATGCATGCACCTACAAATCTCTAGATGGTACTATTTTCAACATTCATGTAAGGGAAGACATGATTTTCCTACTCTCCCTAGCCTTGACCGAATGAGGTCATGCAAGAAGACAAGCCTTATAATTTTATTTTCACATGCAAGCATCTAAATTTATAGATTATGTGATGCACGACTTAAAGGCATCATTATACTTTTCCAAACATTAACCGAATCATCGTTATCACACACACAACATCTTAATTCCATTTGAAATTATTTCCAAAGTTTGTAAAGCTTAATTTCTTTTGAAATCCGTGACATGCATCAAAGAAAATCAAAACTAAAATGAACATGCAAACTCAAACTTCATGTTTTTCAAAGGTTGATCATAGATCATGACATGCAAAACAAGATTAAAGCAAGAACATGAACTTAGACACAAAGCCTAGACAAAACCGTGAAGATCAAGTTAAAATTAAAGCATCCAAGCACCAATATTCAAGCTCTAACCGCAAAGATAACATGCAAGGCACTTAAGCTTCAAGATCATGAGAAATTTCACATTTTCATCAAAGGAGATTGAGATTTTGTACCAAATAATCATATAAATTCAAAGTTCACATTTTCTCAAAGATCAATCCTAGACCGAGACATGCAAAACAAGATCAACACAAAAACATGGCTTGAACACAATTCCTTAACAAACCGTGAAGAACAAGTTAAGAATAAATTTTTCTAAATATAAAATTATCATGAAATCACTTAGATTAAAGGAAAAACATAAGATCTAAACTTTTCTACTCATAGCCGAATCATTTAGGTGTTGATTTTAGTGATCTATGAGTTCATTCGTTCATAAAAATTCAAGATCAAAGCACAAAAATGACATGCAAAGCACCTAGTCTTCAAGATCGTTAAAATAATTATATGCATCAGAAGAAAATTAAGCAAATCCCTTAAAAGTCTTTTACAACACCAAATCATTAAATCAAAACTCTCTCTCTCACTCTACCTTGATGCCTAACTTAAATCTTTAAATCTCTTCTTCTTCCCCTTCTTGGATTTGCCGCGGTTTACCTCTCCTTCTAGGGTTGATGGAGGTTTTCTTCTTGATCTTAAAGAATAGGGTGGTTAGGAGAGGTATTGAGGAGGTGTGGGTTAAGGATTTCCACTCTTCTTTCTTCTCTTCTCCTCACGGGTTCACACTTCTTTTCTATGAGTCTCAAGAGTTTGATGTTACTCTTGGACTTGGTGTGTTTGTGTTGGTAGAATGTGGAATGAAGAAGGAAATGAATTAGCCTAACAGACACTCCTTCACACGGGTTTAAGGGCATGGGAAAGGGGTGGACAATTCCCTTTCTAGCCTTGGTTCAAGGTGGAAGTCTAAGGGCAATTTGGACTAACCCAATTGTTGCATGGCTTGGGTCAAATCGGTGAAGACAAGGAGGAAGGAAAGTCCTCCTTAGGTGCATGACTCACCTCTCCTAGGCTCCATGAGTCACTTGCCCTACTTCTCTTCCTATTTCTTTTTTTTAAATTTCTAATGTCTTAACTCCTAAGGAAGTGGCTTCTATTTGGTTTCCTTCCCCTCTCATGACCGAACCACATGCACCAACACACACATGCACATACAATTCATTTTCAGGTTGATCGCATATCATAACTCATGCATGCATTTCACACACATAGTCATGCACACAATTAACACCTTGATGGCATCATGTTCACACGGTTCACACACATATCATACATATAAATTCACACACATACATATACACATATACTCATCACACATATTCATGCATCACACATTACTCATACATATGCACACAAATTCACACATCCACGTTTCTTCATTCAATTAATTCTTGTGCCAATCCTAAGCATACTCATACATACCAAGACCGTATATATATATATATATATACACAGATATATTTACATATAATTACAAAATAATTCACAAGCTTTCTACAAAAATCTCAAGCATATAAGCCTTTCAAAAACCAAATTTCTAAAGGTTAGGCATTATTTTAGAGAATCGTCACTTTAAAATCATTCGTTCCCAGAACGTAATGCCGAACCATACTTGGATAATACGCTTCACTCCCAGAGTGTGCACCACGTTCCCAGAAAGTGTAGCAAACCATACTTGGAATAATAAGCACCACTCCCAGAGTGTGCACCACGTTCCCAGAACGCATACGTTCCCAGAACGCATACGTTCCCAGAACGCATAAAAAACAGGTCCCGGACATTGGCCACATATATATAATGTGTCATCAAGTAGGTTGCATATCAATGTGTTCCCAGAACACTAACATACTTTCCCAGAACGTATAAAACCAGGTCCCAGACACTGGCCACATATCTATAATGTGTCATCAAGTAGGTTATAATTTGGTACTCCCGGAGTACCCTCCTCATATTCCCAGAATATGATAAATGTTCCTACCAACCAAACTTCCATTATATATGAATGCACAATCATCAAGGTTGGTTTTATCTTTAATTCCATTATTATACCAACGTGTTCCCAGAACACTAACATACGTTCCCAGAACGTATCGCAACCCATACTTGGAATATAATCAAGCACCACTCCCAGAGTGTGCATCACGTTCCCAGAACGTGTCTAAGAAACCATGTCCCAGACAATGGCCACATTCCCAGAATGTGTCATCAAGTTGGTTGCATCAGTTTAGTACTCCTAGAGTACAGGGTCGTGTACCCCGAACATCACAAACAATCCTTGCCAACCTATTTCATCACCTTTCTCTATGCATGCATCGCATACATAATTACTAAGGTTGGTCTTTCCATTAATTATTGTGATTTAGGAATATTCCAATTTCTCTTTTGAACGATTTATTTGAGGTATAGTCTTTGACACAAAATTCTCTTTTGAATTATCTCAAGACATGCCCTTAAACTTAGATTGGTAAAACAAAGTCAATGGTATTCAAAAACTTAACTTTTTATTTTTCAGATTCAGGTACTAACCGGTTACAGTTCCAGGCTAACCGGTTAGAATTACAGACCTGAACTGTTTACCATTGTAATTCAGAAAACCCTTTTTCTTGAATTCCCTACCCAATCCATAAACCAGTTTAACAATGTTTATACCTCAAAACCACTGTTTATATCATTCAAAAGTCTAAATCACATTTCATTGTCCAATGAGCATAATTTCCTCTTGAAACTATCTCATTACCTTAAGGTATTAACTCTTTAACTGCAATCTGAACTATAACAGTGAAATCAACTTATTTTCAGATTGTTTTCCATGAAATTAAGGCCTAGATTTGAGTAGGATTTATAAGGCCACAATGCTGATTTTGTAAACTTATTTTCTTTTGCATTTTAACAGGGTCTAACCGGTTACGAATATCGAGTAACCGGTTAGATTATGCAGTTTGACACTAAAACATGAGTTTTAACAAACCATTCTCTTCACTACTCAAATCTAACCAAATTTCAACCTTTAACAGAGTACATATACCTTAAATAAATATGTTTAAACACAGAAACATATCTATCTTGCATGCATTCAATTTGGATACACAAATTGCACATAATTGCACATATTTCACAACTTAATGCATCAATTCACATAATATCCAAGTAAGTCATGAAATCAACATCAACATAGCTTGCATGCATTCAGATAACATTGCTCAAAACATCAATTGAGCTCAAATTGGCCTCCAAGCCATTTAACCATTTCAACTTATGCCCTTTGAGTCTCTTGGTGACTCATCCTATATTCTACCACAATTTATTCTCATTCTAGCAAATAGTAAGCTTCCCCCTTACCTTAGGTTCGTGCTTGAACAAGATTTGAGCAGAGATTTGAGGTAGAACACCAACCACCCAAAGCTCCTCCTCAAACCAGAACCGTTTTGACAGGGTAGATTGATCAAGGAATTTGGAACATGAAATGGACATGGAAATTAGGGAAAATGGTCATTATCAAAACCATGCAACATGAACTTTGAAAGGAAACCAAGTCTAGAACAAGATAAAGCTTGAGCTTACCAAAATCGAAGCTCAAAGTCAGTTCCAGAAACCCAATACAGAACTGTGACAGTTTTGAATCTCCAACTTCATGAATCGGTTTCTCCTAGCTCAGGAACTCTCAACTCAAAAAATTTATCTCAATACAAAGCCCTTGATTCAAGCTTTTTAATGGTGTATCACTCGCTTATCAACACTCAGAGAAGAAGAAGAATTTACCCACACGAATCAGAAACCCTAATCAGCCTCTCTTCAACACCAAATGCAGAAATCAACCCCAAATCCTCAGAAACTCAGCCTTTTATAGACGAATTGGAGTAACATGCATACCGACGCGTGTTCTCCATTGATCTGAGGCTGGTTTCGTGGCGATTTCTGGATTAATTTGGTGATTACTCATCAAACGCACTAATCCCAATTTTTGAGTTCATCATGTAACCGGTTACACAGCCCTTCTAACCGGTTACATACTGATAAAATTCAAAAATTAATAATTTAATTACTCTTTCTTCAAAAAACCTTTTTAATATTGCAATTAGGTCCCAACCCAAGGGCTAATTTACAATATGCACATTTTTGTACAAAATAACCATATAAAAATATATCTCATATTTTTATATAAAAACACATAATGTACATAAACTAAAACCTTCAAAACTAATATAAATCAATTATAAAATAATTGTTATAATCAATTTCTTGGTTATTTGGGAGACGAAAATTAGGGGTGTTACACTACTCCCCCACTTAAAAGGAATTTCGTCCCCGAAATTCATCTTTTGAAATTTTCCACTTTTCCAAAGTATATTTATACCAGAAAACTTCATCTTGCTCCCAAAAATTTGTTCTTTAGGGTCCTCCCCCACTTAAAAGAGTTTCGATATAGTTCTTTTATTTCGAAACATCTCTAATAAAACCTTTCACCTTAAACCAAAATTCTTTGCCTAAAACTCTTAGGTGAAAGAATTTCTTTTAAAAGAAATACTCTTTACACTTCACATAAATATTCTTCAATTAAAGCACTTTCCAATAAACTTTTTGGAAAAACTTTTTGGGCTGCGCACTCTGATCTCTCAAGCATGATCAAAGAAACATTTGTATGACTTCATTTCTTAATAGTTTGAAACATTAGGGTGATCAGTCCTAATATTCAATCCATTAATAACAAAATCATCCTTTTCAGATATAATCTTTCGCAAGAAAGACCGTATGACAGGTCTTTAAGTTAGATGAACTTAAAGATAGGGTAATTATCACTATCCGACTTAGTTAGATAGTCAAGTTCTAGAGACATTTCCGTTGGGGAGACAAAGATTTGTCCTATCCCGGTGGTTGTTAATCTCTATAGCCAAAACTGATCTTTCCATTTCTGTAGTGTCCACAGATACTATCACATCCAACTGTGATAAGGGTTTTGATCATAGAAAGATTGGAGTTGAACTTCCAACAGGATATTGATATTCTCAAACGATTAGATTAACGTAATCGAAAAACATTTGACTACGTTAATTCAGATCAAAGGACAAGATAGGCTTGGGTTGTCTACGTTAGGATCACACTCAACTCTCATCTCAGCCGGTGATTTCTTCTTGTGCTGGATTCGTCCATTTCTTTCTCACCTTTTCCTTCAAGACAATTCGGTGAATAATACTCCAGCTTCCTACAATCGGAATTGGCTATTCCCTTAGGTACATCACAACTAAACTCAAAGTGATGTGCCTCACAGTTTTCACCTCGAGATGGACAAATGTTCCCTTTCCTATTTCCTCCTTAGTCACTTTTCTCCAATCGAGGATTCTTTAACCTTGATGTTTCTGTGGTTGATATTGTCCCATTTACTTTTCCTCTTTCTCCAATTGGGCCTGTATTTCATCATTCTTTCTCTTATTCTGAACTCAGACCTTTCTCGCATGAAGTTCATGTACTTTCCCATAGTCCTCACACATGCTTCCAACATTGAGAAATTCCTTATTCCTTGATAGTTGATAGCTAACTTGGGTTCGAACATAATCTATTCTTGAAGTTCTTGCCTTTGGATCTCTCCTCTAGATTGTCCTAAACAACACTTCCTAAATCCCTTACTTCCATAATATATTTTCTAATATCCATAATCACAGACTTAGATTCTAAAGATTAAATCTCTTTTGTTTCTTCATAGGGATCTAACTCCTTTTTCCTCAAAAGTTAACTTCTCTTTCTTCTCTTCATCTTCTGGTGGTAATTCACGAATCCGATTCAGGAATTCGTTGGTGATTGGCAACATTCCAAATCTAATACTTAGAGGGTTCCTCTTGGGTTACCCGACTTAGGTCTCTGAATCCCTCGATCGGGATAACCTCCTTAACCATCATTGAGCTCACAAGAATAGTCTATCAGCTCAAATCGTCTGCAACTACGTTTGCTATGCCAGGATGAAGGTCAAAGCCATAATCTTTAAGAAACTCCATCCATCACCTTTATCTTACATTCAACTCTTCCTCTTCTTATTGTCATTCATACTTTCGAATTCCAAACTTGTTCATGAATCACAACCTTCTTATCTTAATGCTTATCGTCTCTTTTGCATTGTCCAGCTCAATTCTCTACCTTTCCCGATTGGAGTAGCTCCTTAATTTCAATTCTCGATTAGTCCATAAATATTATGATTCAATCCTCTTTAAATCAATTTCCATGATGAATCAAGGCATTAAGTTATTTTACCACATTAAATCCTTTCCTTAAATTTTACTTAGGTAATTGACATTGAGTTTGGATTGGAGGAAGATGTTTATAGATACCAAAAGTTCCTTCACCAATGACTTAAATTTTTAGTTTAAGTTTTCAGCTTCTAACCGGTTATAAGAAACTCTAACCGGTTTATGAAGTACAGTTTCAGAAATAAAACAAAAGAATTCCAAAATCAGTTTCTTTACATCATCCAATCCAACTCAAAATAGGATTTAATCATAATCTAATACCTTGATTCCAACTGAATTCATCACTGAAACGATTTAAATCATAATATACTCACCTTTTTCCACAATTCCTCTTGGACTAATCATATTAGATTGGGGTATAATCCATCACTACCCCACCATAATTAAACAACATCCAATCATTTCATACAATCAGTTGATCTTTCCAAGTCAACTTGGTCAGGAGCCATGCGATCTTAGAAAATCCTTAAATACTCCGGCGATAGTACCCAGCCAGCCCTAAGAACTTCTTACTTTAAAGATCACATGCCCTGCGAACTTAACTTCGCTCAACCAAAACTCATCTTTGGTGAGCTTAGCACACAACTACTCTTGCAGGATTCTCAACACAATCCTGAGATGTTTCTCATGGTCCTCCGGATTCTCAGGATAAACCACAAACGAATCCAAATATGATCTAAAGGCCCAGTTCTTATAATCCATAAAAGAACAGGTGCATTAATCAATCCGAACGACATTATTTCCTACTCATAACGTCCGTATCGAGATCAAAAAAATGCAGTCTTAAGTGTATCCCTATCCCGAATCCTGATTTGGGGTTAATCCAACCTCCAATCAACCTTAGCACTTTTCTACGTGTGTCTCCCATTTAACTATTCCCGATGGTACCATATTATAAAGGTAGTAGAGATAGAATCAGTTTCAAAAATTGACTTGATTCCAACCTCTATCGCTTTACTCAAAGGTAAACCTGGCATCATTTCTTATAACCAAGATTTCTTTGATCCCCCTTATTCCTTCACTGCTACCCAGAAGCAACCACATGGGTCCATTGGATTCCAGATTCGAAGCTTGGAAATCCCAATACAGGGTTGTTCTATCGTCATTAATCATGATCACTTGATCCCTTGGCTCCCAAACCGTACTTAAGATCAAATGTAATCATGACACAGGTAGATAGACAAAGTCTAATACCTTAATAGAACGATTCAGACATACCTTGGAAACTACTACAAGAAGATTTGTAGGATTCTCTACTTTGAGATAGCCGATTGGATAAGGCATAGAGCAACTTTGATCACTACCCTTATCCGAAAGGAACAAAAGAAAGGATAGCTTTAGAGTTTAACAAACTCAACAAGGTTGATCTTTAAGAAGATCACTGCCCTAGACTCGGTTTGAAAATTTGATTGACTTTAACACGAGTGAGGGTAAACACTCCTACTCAGAGTCAAGGACTCAACTACAACTCCTTAAAATTTCCTCATCACTGGTTCTATGAAAACATAATAAACCAACACTGTGGTTTTGAGTTTTCAACATATCTAAAGAGAAGCATACGACTATCATACTTCTATTTAGACTTCATAGAACACTTCTTAATAGCAGAATGAACTACTTATCTAGAGCCATTTCCCATAACCTTAGCTCTAGTTTGGAAGTATATGAAAGCGTACTTCCCAAGAAACATTGCAGATATCGATGACCAGCGTATTGGACTACACACCCAAGGACCAAGAGTCAGGACCATTGCTCTGATACCATAAAATGTGTAACACTCCTTGTATATCATCTTACTTTATAAGAAAAGCAAGAAGTTTATGAAAACTTGGACTTGTTATCGTTGGAAAAAGATACGAAAATAAGAATTTTCCCTTCCCTTGAAAATTTAATTTCAGAAACACTTGATCAATGATAAAGGTTGACTACCAAAATCAGAGTTTGCGGAAACATAGTAAAATCATCATATTGTACCCCCAAAATATATCAAGTGTAACAAGTCCATTAATACCAAATAAGTATAATTATGAAACTGAATTCCTCTTATGATACCTTTTTCCAAAATATGTATCATATAAGTTCTATTAAAAATAGAAATGTTATAGAGCTGGTCACTGGTCCTTTGTCCAAACATCCTTCTGGTCGGATCCTCGATATCTGCACAACGGGTTCCCAACCCATACTTTCTATACTCTGCATGCACCTTAGGGACATCTCCCTTTACTGATTCTTGTGCAAGCTAGATGCACGATCAACACCTAATAAGGGCATGGGGGTTAGCTATACATATTCGCATAATCAAATGAGAATAAAACTAACATCCACAAGCTAACATGTAGCAAATCATGATGCATAATCATATGAGCACAACCGGTTAATCATAACAATTCTTTCAATGCAGGTGGCATGATGCATGATTTCCTTCCACAACTGAGGCCTCTAAAAGTCCATCTTGGACGTCCATCCAATACACCGTTGTGTTCCCGAAACACCGACATTCGTTCCCAGAACGTAATGCCGAACCATACTTGGATAATACGCATCACTCCCAGAGTGTGCACCACGTTCCCAGAACGTGTAGGAAACCATACTTGGAATAATAAGCACCACTCCCAGAGTGTGAACCACGTTCCCAGAACGCATACGTTCCCAGAACGCATAAAAACCAGGTCCCGGACACTGGCCACATATCTATAATGTGTCTTCAAGTAGGTTGCATATCAATGTGTTCCCAGAACACTAACATACGTTCCCAGAACGTATAAAACCAGGTCCCAGACACTGGCCACATATCTATAATGTGTCATCAAGTAGGTTATAATTTTGTACTCCCGGAGTACCCTCCTCATATTCCCAGAATATGATAAACGTTCCTACCAACCAAACTTCCATTCTATATGAATGCACAATCATCAAGGTTGGTTTTATCTTTAATTCCATTATTATACCAACGTGTTCCCAGAACACTAACATACGTTCCCAGAACGTATCGCAACCCATACTTGGAATATAATCAAGCACCATTCCCAGAGTGTGCATCACTTTCCCAGAACGTGTCCAAGAAACCATGTCCCAGACAATGGCCACATTCCCAGAATGTGTCATCAAGTTGGTTGCATCAGTTTAGTACTCCTAGAGTACAGGGTCGTGTACCCCGAACATCACAAACAATCCTTGCCAACCTATTTCATCACCTTTCTCTATGCATGCATCGCATACATAATTACTAAGTTGGTCTTTCCATTAATTACTGTGATTTAGAAATATTCCAATTTCTCTTTTGAACGATTTATTTGAGGTATAGTCTTTGACACAAAATTCTCTTTTGAATTATCTCAAGACATGCCCTTAAACTTAGATTGGTAAAACAAAGTCAATGGTATTCAAAAACTTAACTTTTTATTTTTCAGATTCAGGTACTAACCGGTTACAGTTCCAGGCTAACCGGTTAGAATTACAGACCTGAACTGTTTACCATTGTAATTCAAAAAACCCTTTTTCTTGAATTCCCTACCCAATCCATAAACCAGTTTAACAATGTTTATACCTCAAAACCACTGTTTATATCATTCAAAAGTCTAAATCACATTTCATTGTCCAATGAGCATAATTTCCTCTTGAAACTATCTCATTACCTTAAGGTATTAACTCTTTAACGGCAATCTGAACTATAATAGTGAAATCAACTTATTTTCAGATTGTTTTCCATGAAATTAAGGCCTAGATTTGAGTAGGATTTATAAGGCCACAATGCTGATTTTGTAAACTTATTTTCTTTTGCATTTTAACAGGGTCTAACCGGTTACGAATATCGAGTAACCGGTTAGATTATGCAGTCTGACACTAAAACATGAGTTTTAACAAACCATTCTCTTCACTACTCAAATCTAACCAAATTTCAACCTTTAACAGAGTACATATACCTTAAATAAATATGTTTAAACACAGAAACATATCTATCTTGCATGCATTCAATTTGGATACACAAATTGCACATAATTGCACATATTTCACAACTTAATGCATCAATTCACATAATATCCAAGTAAGTCATGAAATCAACATCAACATAGCTTGCATGCATTCAGATAACATTGCTCAAAACATCAATTGAGCTCAAATTGGCCTCCAAGCCATTTAACCATTTCAACTTATGCCCTTTGAGTCTCTCGGTGACTCATCCTATATTCTACCACAATTTATTCTCATTCTAGCAAATAGTAAGCTTCCCCCTTACCTTAGGTTCGTGCTTGAACAAGATTTGAGCAGAGATTTGAGGTAGAACACCAACCACCCAAAGCTCCTCCTCAAACCAGAACCGTTTTGACAGGGTAGATTGATCAAGGAATTTGGAACATGAAATGGACATGGAAATTAGGGAAAATGGTCATTATCAAAACCATGCAACATGAACTTTGAAAGGAAACCAAGTCTAGAACAAGAGAAAGCTTGAGCTTACCAAAATCGAAGCTCAAAGTCAGTTCCAGAAACCCAATACAGAACTGTGACAGTTTTGAATCTCCAACTTCATGAATCGATTTCTCCTAGCTCAGGAACTCTCAACTCACAAACTTTATCTCAATACAAAGCCCTTGATTCAAGCTTTTTAATGGTGTATCACTCGCTTATCAACACTCAGAGAAGAAGAAGAATTTACCCACACGAATCAGAAACCCTAATCAGCCTCTCTTCAACACCAAATGCAGAAATCAACCCCAAATCCTCAGAAATTCAGCCTTTTATAGACGAATTGGAGTAACATGAATACCGACGCGTGTTCTCCATTGATCTGAGGCTGGTTTCGTGGCGATTTCTGGATTAATTTGGTGATTACTCATCAAACGCACAAATCCCAATTTCTAAGTTCATCGTGTAACCGGTTACACATCCCTTCTAATCGGTTACATACTGATAAAATTCAAAAATTAATAATTTAATTACTCTTTCTTCAAAAACCTTTTTAATATTGCAATTAGGTCCCAACCCAAGGGCTAATTTACAATATTCACATTTTTGTACAAAATAACCATATAAAAATATATCTCATATTTTTATATAAAAACACATAATGTACAAAAACTAAAACCTTAAAAACTAATATAAATCAATTATAAAATAATTTTTATAATCAATTTCTTGGTTATTTGGGAGACGAAAATTAGGGGTGTTACAGGTGAAATAACATGGAGACACTAGGAGAACACCTAGAAGGGGGGGGGGGGTTGAATAGGTGTTAGAGAAACCTTGAAAGATTTTCGAAAGAAACGAATCGAAACGATTAAAACAAATGATTTTTACAAAAACCTCAGCACTTAATCGATTAACAAAGCTTATTAATCGATTAACCCTTTAAAAACACTTAGTTAATCGATTATCAAATAGGTTAATCGATTATCTACGAAAGCTTGATTTTGGTTAATCGATTAACACTTTTAGTTATTCGATTAATCACTGTTAAAACTGAAAAATCACTTTTCAATTGAAATATGAAAATCAATCAATTGACACATATGATCAGAGATAAAGCGGAATTGATTAACACCAATATTCTTATTGATTACCTAGGTTATGAAAATGATTTTCCCCAAATCAATTTGCACAATTAAGATTCAATTCAATCAATTATGAAAATCAATCTTTTCTAGGTTTTCAACCAAGAACATATGAAATGACTTCAATGTAAAGAGTTAAAGGAATAAAGATACGACACAGAGATTTATCCTGGTTCACTTTCATTCACTTGAAAGCTACATCCAGTCCCCTCTTCAACCAAGAGAGATTCTTCACTATGAGGAATTATAGTTCTCAAATTACAAGCAAATGCCTCTCAAGACTCCCTTCTTGATAGCCTCGAAGAGATACCACACTCTTGTCTTGCAACCCTATTGAATCTAATCTAACCTCTTCCCTTGCTTGCCGATATCCCCACAACAAGTCTTCCAATTGCTTTGAGATGCTTCAAAGACTTCCACTTGCTTGATGATGCCTCACACCAAGACTTCCAATTGCTTGTTAACACAACAAGACTTCCAAGATAACTTTGCTTGATGAACAACCACCAAGGCTTCCTTGTGTTGTAGAATGTTTGCCTCCTTTGCAATGATTACAACTCAATGAAAACAATGACAATCCTATGAATCTCTTTCAATAGCTATGAAAATATCAACATAAGAGATTCAAAGATTCTTTATCAAAGAATGTAAAAGTTAAAAGCTTTGATCTATTAAAGTGAGAGAGAATAGTATGGCTTTGATCTTTGTAAAATTGATATGAAAATTGTTCTAATGTGTTCTAATGATTCACAAAGGTTAGGAAAAGATTTATATAGAATACCCAAAAGTTAGTAACATTAAAAACTGATTTTGAGAAGTGAAAAACGTATTTTAAAAACCAGTACTGCAGGTGTTAATCGATTAACTCATCATGTTAATCGATTAAACACTGTTAAAAACATGTTAATCGATTGACCACTCCTCCTAATCGATTAACCACTGCTAAAGTCAATTAAAAACTTGTTTTCTCAAAACTAAACCTTTTCTTTCAAACCTTTAAGCCACCTATTGTGTTTAGGTTAAGTGAAAACTCAAATTATGATATAATCATGACCTTGATAGAGATTCACTACCCTCTAAAGACTCTACCCAAACTCATTAAAATAAAAGACTCAAATTAAAGATATTACAATTAAACACAAATTGAATCTTCATGAGCTTGCTCTCTCTTCATCACTTGTTGTTTGTTGTTGATTGATGAACTTCTTCATACTTGAGCTTGATCACAAACACTTGTAGCTTGTTCAAAACCTTTGTCATTATCAAAACATTCTCACTGGATCTAACAATCTCCCCCTTTTTGAAAATGACAAACACGTTTTGAATTTGTTCGAAGTTGTTGATTCTTGAACCATTTGATACTTGGTGAGACTCTTGCTCCCCCTCAATAAATGCTTTTGACATTTGAAATCCAATTCAGATAAGCTTGATTCTCCCCCTATCTTCAACAACTTTGCTCAACCTATATAAAAACAACAAAACAACCTCTTCTCCCCCTTTTGGCATTATCAAAAAGTAATATATACTAATTGAAATATAAAATGCTAAGCCAAAATAGAGAAATTATAACATTCATTTCTTCACAACATTGATACCAACTAATCAATGATACCAAATGTAAAACTAATGAAACATACTTTGAAATGTGATACCAATTGGCAAGAAATGTGACAATGAAATATAATACCAATTGTAACTAAAAAGTCACAATATCACTTAACAAAGAAAGATATCAATTGTAAAGAAATATCACAATAACTACAATAGCATGATAAACATATAATAATCACACAATGATACCAATTAAGAATTTTGTAGAAGTAATATCAATTGTCAAAGACTAATAGCAAGATTAGAATATACCAAATGTAAGTCCAATTATGAATACTTGCTATCTCTTGTAAGAAATTCACTTGATACCAATTGTGAATATCCAACAATATCAATTGTACCAAAATGTAGGAGTTTCACTTGAGATTTGAAGAAGCAAATAATGAATAACACTTGTAAGCCTTTTGCTCTTCAATCACACCTACAAAACAATCATGCTTTGCCTTTTGGTATCCAAATAGTCTTGGATCCATTTTTGTTAGTTAAGGGACTCTCACCCTTCTTAACCTAAACAAAATTTCCTTTAGGTATACCATGCACTTTAATATAACACACATTTGAAGTATGTCCATGAGTGCCACAATAGAAACATGTTGGTGCATTTGAAAAATCAACTTTAGAAAAATCAAATACATTTCTATGAGACTTACTCTTAGCATTAGTATAACCCAAACCAAACTTGTTTGAATTTTCTCTTTGAAAATTTAACAATGTGCGCAATTTAATATCACCACTTGTGAAACTTGCAAGCTTATTTTTCAAAATAGCATTTTCATCTTTAAGCAACTTGCAATTCTCACAATAAACCACAATATTCAATCTACTAGCACAATCACAAGAAGAACTAGCATAAATGAGATCAAGAGTTTCATTTTGAAGATTAAGCTCATCAACTTGTTTTTGAAGTTCTAAAATCTCTTGTTGATGTTTCAAAATGAGCTTCTTCCTTTCAATGTTTTTCAAAGCTAGTTTCTTAAGATGTTCATGCATTTCTTCATAAGCATTATATAAAATTTCATATTTGGAAGAAATTTCGGATTTAGTTTCACTTACATCGCTTTGGTCGCTTTGTTCACTTGATTTATCATTTGAACTTTCCTCTTCATCTACTAGAGCTATCAAGTTGAGACAAGTGGCTTCTTCATCATCCGAAGAACTACTTGATGTGCTTTTCTTGTCTTCTTCATCATCACTATTCCAAACTATGTATGCCCTTTTGTGTTTTGCATTTTTCTTCTCTTTCTCCTTCTTCTTGAGATACTTAGAGCACGAATACTTGAGATGACCGGGCTTTCCACATTCATGGCAAACTACTCCTTCTTTTGTTATCTTGGTCTTGTAGTGTGGGGAATTCTTCTCTTTACTTTTGTCTTTGTTCAACCTTCCTTTTCTTCTTAGAAGCTTGCTAAAATTTCTTAGTAGAAGTTTCATCTCTTCTTCATCAATGTCCGAATCGGAATCTTCATTATCATTATTATCGGAACTTTCTTCCTTTTTATATGAACTTTTGGCTTTAAGAGCAATTCCTTTTCTTTCCTTGTACTTATCCGACTCTTCATGCATATGCAAACATCCAAGCTCCATTTCATGTTATTGAAGCTTTCCGAAAAGTGTAGCTAAGTCCATGGTGTCCAAGTCCTTTGATTCAACAATTGCGGTAACCTTAGGTTGCCATTCCCTACTTAGACATCTTAAAACTTTGTTAACAAGTTCACAATTCATGAAAGTTTTTCCAAGAGCAATGATATGATTAATAATATGAGTAAAACGTTTTTGCATAATACATATAGATTCATTAGGCAACATACGAAACAATTCATATTCATGCAACAAAGAATTTAATCTAGCACGCCTAACTTCACTAGTGCCTTCATGTGTGACTTGCAAGGTGTCCCACATTTGTTTGGCATTATGACATTGGGAGACTCTAAAGAACTCATCATAAGATAGAGCGGAGGTGATGATATTCTTTTCTTTTAAATCATATTGAATTTTCTTTTTATCATCATCGGTCCACTTATCTTTGGGGGTAAGTTGAGATACACCTTCTACTTCTTTTGAGGGGATATGAGGACCATTCTCAATGGCTTCCCAAATGTTCATGTCTATGGCTTCTATAAAAATTCTCATTCTAACTTTCCGATAAGCATAACCCTCTCCACCAAACATAGGAGGGCGGCTAATTGAAGCACCTTCACCACCAAAGGGATTCGTAGAACCCATTGTAGTTTCCTCAAGGATCTTAACGAAAAAGCTCTATGCTCGTGTCTTTCGACCGAGCTCTGTTACGAATTGTAAGAACTACAATCGGTGGGTGAAATAACTAGGAGACACTAGGAGAACACCTAGAAGGGGGGGTTGAATAGGTGTTAGAGAAACCTTGAAAGATTTTCGATAGAAACGAATCGAAACGATTAAAACAAATGATTTTTACAAAAACCTCAGCACTTAATCGATTAACAAAGCTTATTAATCGATTAACCCTTTAAAAACACTTAGTTAATCGATTAATCAAACAGGTTAATCGATTATCTACGAAAGCTTGATTTTGGTTAATCGATTAACACTTTTAGTTAATCGATTAATCACTGTTAAAACTGAAAAATCACTTTTCATTTGAAATACGAAAATCAATCAATTAACACATGATCAGAGATAAAGCGGAATTGATTAACACCAATATTCTTATTGATTACCTAGGTTATGAAAATGATTTTCCCCAAATCAATTTGCACAATTAAGATTCAATTCAATCAATTATGAAAATCAATCTTTTCTAGGTTTTCAACCAAGAACATATGAAATGACTTGAATGTAAAGAGTTAAAGGAATAGAGATACGACATAGAGATTTATCCTGGTTCACTTTCATCCACTTGAAAGCTACATCCAGTCCCCTCTTCAACCAAGAGAGATTCTACACTATGAGGAATTAGAGTTCTCAAATTACAAGCAAATGCCTCTCAAGACTCCCTTCTTGATAGCCTCGAAGAGATACCACACTCTTGTCTTGCAACCCTATTGAATCTAATCTAACCTCTTCCCTTGCTTGCCGATATCCCCACAACAAGTCTTCCAATTGCTTTGAGATGCTTCAAAGACTTCCACTTGCTTGATGATGCCTCACACCAAGACTTCCAATTGCTTGTTAACACAACAAGACTTCCAAGATAAGTTTGCTTGATGAACAACCACCAAGGCTTCCTTGTGTTGTAGAATGTTTGCCTCCTTTGCAATGATTACAACTCAATGAAAACAATGACAATCCTATGAATCTCTTTCAATAGCTATGAAAATATCAACATAAGAGATTCAAAGATTCTTTATCAAAGAATGTAAAAGTTAAAAGCTTTGATCTATGAAAGTGAGAGAGAATTGTATGGCTTTGATCTTTGTAAAATTGATATGAAAATTGTTCTAATGTGTTCTAATGATTCACAAAGGTTAGGAAAAGATTTATATAGAATACCCAAAAGTTAGTAACATAACTGATTTTGAGAAGTGAAAAACGTATTTTAAAAACCAGTACTGCAGGTGTTAATCGATTAACTCATCATGTTAATCGATTAAACACTGTTAAAAACATGTTAATCAATTAACCACTCCTCTTAATCGATTAACCACTGCTAAAGTCAATTAAAAACTTGTTTTCTCAAAACTAAACCTTTTCTTTCAAACCTTTAAGCCACCTATTGTTTTTAGGTTAAGTGAAAACTCAAATTATGATATAATCATGACCTTGATAGAGATTCACTACCCTCTAAAGACTCTACCCAAACTCATTAAAATAAAAGACTCAAATTAAAGATATTACAATTAAACACAAATTGAATCTTCATGAGCTTGCTCTCTCTTCATCACTTGTTGTTTGTTGTTGATTGATGAACTTCTTCATACATGAGCTTGATCACAAACACTTGTAGCTTGTTCAAAACCTTTGTCATTATCAAAACATTCTCACTGGATCTAACATCCACACAGTCGACATTTCATGTTTTGGGTTGCTCACTCTCTCTTCTACTTCTGCTCTGCATTGGGAAAAATTTTGTATGGTGATTAGATGAAAAACGTCGCGAGGTTCCAGCTCATTCGGGAGATAGGAGCATCTCCATTGAAAGGAGATAATATAACTATGACCGCTTATGTCATAGTCTTTATAGAGATGAAATGACGAAGAGAAGAAATCATGGAGAGGCTTCTAGCTCGTGAGATGAAGGAGAAGAAAGCACAAGACAACCCGATGGAGGAGACCGACATGGAGGAGTATCTTAGCGACGAGGATTGGAATCGGAGCCCTGAGGACCTTTCGACAGACGGTGATGATTAAGAGTTCGATCCGTAGAGACCTAGAATTAGAAGGCAAGTCTTAGTATATATGACTAGAGAATAGGTAATTCCCCAGAGTAATGTATTCCATTGCAAGTTCTTAGTACCATAGCTTTACCATGCTATACCCCGAATGATATTTTATTCAGTACTGATGTTTTTGAAACCAGTAAATGGGCTGTTGTAATTAAATTATGTTTTAATGAATAAGTTTCCAAGGTGCGGTGTCTTGTGACATCTCGGTTTGGAACTTGAAATATTTTTATGTATCATGAGAACAAAGGTTTTAATAGTAATAAAGTTTTGAAAACTTAAATGTTCTCATGTCTTTGTTATACACGTTTTCAAAAAAAAAAAATGGCCCAAATTTTCACTATATTTAATTTAAGTAACGGTGGTTTTCAAGCTGCCGAATCGGGGTGTTACAGTTATGGTATCAGAGCAATGGTTGATCTAAGTAACCTTATGCATGGACTTACATACTCTACTATGCGGCTCTCTGTGTGTTAGTAGTAAGATGGCGATAGATGAGGGTAGAGGTGCTAAGAGTACGCGGAAGTTTTTCCGGAACGCATCGGCTTTCGTCTGCAAGGGAATCAAGGAGCAGTGATCAGTGCCGTCATGGGATGTTAATTCGTGATTCGAACCTTCTTTGTTGAAACTCCTCTTTGATGTGAACCTTTTTTGTTTGTAATAACCTTTGAGCTATAGACTTGAGGTCTTGTCCTGTGACTAGAACCCTCCTTTCTTGATGAAGCCTTTATTCCGTAAACCCTATGTGTTGCCAAGTTGCTTTGGCAAGGCGTTTGAAAAAGCCTTTTCAGAAAATCTTAGACCCTGTTCTGTCAAAGAAATTGGATAAATTTTTATGATCATTGACGAACCCAAAGTTTCCCCTTTGACCTTTGGCCAGACAGTTGTTTTTTCCTAAAGCTTTAGTGAGAATGTTGAACCCTGACATCCTTTACCAGTCAAGAAGGTATCCCTAGATTAGGGAGTGAGTTGTGAAGTGTTGCTAGGCATGAGTTGCAAGAATCAAGGGAAATAAGGATTAATTGGTATGAATGAAAGGACGTACGAGTTTTGGAGAAGGATAGGAATCCCCTTTTTAGCCTTAAATAAGTGACGAATGGTGTCAAGTGATTAGGATTAAGAGTTTTGATACCAGATTAGTCAAATGATGGTCTAGATGGTGATAAGATGTGCAACACCCCGATTTGACAACTTGAAAATAAAATTTCTTTAATTAATATAATGAAAATTTGGGCCAATTTTTTTTTTTTATAAAACAGTGTTACACAAGGTGAGAACACTTAGATTTTCAAATCATGTTTGCAATTTAAACTCATGCTCTCACATTGCATAAAACCTTTCAAGTTTCAAACCGAGATGTTACGAAACATCGCACTCTGAAACTTGTTTTCACAAAACACATTTAAAAGCCCATATCTTTTGTGTTAACCAAAAAACTTAGCGTTGATTGTCCAGCTTTATAAAACATTTTTCGGGTGCACATGTGGATGCAGCTAATGATGTCTAAGTACCTGGTAAGGGAGTACAATACTTGAACATAGATTCTATGACAGTAGACCTCCGTCCAACGCATTCTCCTCAGAAGGGTCGAATCATCAACCATCGTGTCCTCGAGCCGAGCTTGACCATCTTCTCCTTCGAGACTCCATCTCGGTCGTATCTTCGTAGGCCATCACGTGAAGCGCCGACTCCCAATATAATCTACTTACTCTGTCACCTGTGGACATCATCACAGAAGTCCACAGGGACGGGAAAAGACAGAGAGAGTAAGCATTCCGAACGACGCATCGTCGACGGTGTGGATTTACGATAGGCAAAATATTAAGACAATACAAGCATACAACATTACATACTCACGGCACAACAATACCACAGATAATTATGCAAGATGTATGAGGATGCAATGCAATCGTCGCATTATCTACTACTTTATCCTTATCTTAAGGGAATCTCTTAATCAATTCATCTCGCAAAGTCGAATCTCTTTAACAGCTTGTCTCACAAAGTCAAAGTTTCTTTGTCCACATATCTCGAGTCCATATTATCGGGTATTTAGGCTTTGTGGTCTCGGTTTCAAGTCTACATCTCCTCGGGATCCATCCACCTAGTCGGAAGCAATCAGAAGTACAGGATCTCTACCACACCGGCTCCTGGAGACTACACCAAGATACACTATAAAATGCCCGGGAAATAAAAATGTCATGACAAAGGGTGTCAACCTCCACCGTGTTCAAGCATCCCTCTTCTGATCCTGATTTAGTCAAGGGGGTGTCAATCATCCGTCTAGTGTACACATAGTACTTTAGCTACGACACCAGACTACCTACCCAACCTCGGATGGTCAACCCAGGTCACTGTAGCTTTTTCCCGCCTAGACAGACTCCTCTCAGGCTTCTTGACGAATCACCGCCATTGCCTTCCCCTATCCTAATCATCAAGTGATTACCACGCAGGTAAACATCGTATCTTCCTCTCCACTACTTCGGGTAAGGGTTTTAAGTCGTGAGATTACACTCGATTTGTCCTAATGTCGACCCATCCTAAGTCGCCTCCGTCATATAACACCAACCATATGCGGGTTACTTCTTGTGGGACTCGACTACTATATCTGACGGGCTCCGACCCATCCTGAATCATTCTCAACATGTAGAAACAATCATATAGATACACTTTCAACATATGGCAACAGCCATATAGATACACTTTCAACAGGTGGCTACGACCACATAGATACACTTTCAACATGTGGCTACGACCACATAGATACACTTTCAACATGTGGCTACGACCACATAGATACACTTTCAACATATTCCACAGTCATTGCGTCCATGTTCGAAACATCATCGTCACATTCACATCATCAGCTCGATCCACGTACTCGGCGCATCAGCATCATCCAGTTCCATTGCGAGTTCCATCCCTTAGAGCTTCACTCTAAGCGTTGGGGAATTCCTTATAGTTTCTATGGCTCTTCTACTCTTATCTTATATAGCGGGATGATGCACCATGCATATGCAATGACAATATAACAGCAATACATCTCAACATAAGCAAATATATCAATCAATCAATTCATACCATGTGATGGTATAGGTCTGAGTCTTCGTATACCTCGATACAACCAAGGCACACAATTTATCGGGTATACTACTAGCTACAATAGACCTTTACTCCGACTTTGAGAGAGTACGGAGTGTCCTAATAGATCACCTAAATACCACGGTGTCTTAGGGAAGCTTCTCTCTCACCTCAACTCCAGCAAATACCTCGTCCGAAATCGTTGCGGGTCCTCCCAACTGTCAACTGCTCCAGCTTCCTGACTTATACGCACCTTATTCTAGATAGAAGGAACTAACGTTACTATTCTATCTAAATGATCGTCATACTTAAAATCAAAGCGCGTTTTCGAAAACTCCTTTCACTTCTTGTCGGAAAATCGTAAAACATCAAGATCTTCTCAAATCAAAATCCAACTTTCATTGTACGTTAAATACTTTGAAATCATCATAAGAAATCAATAAAATCATTTTAAATAAATGGGTCGGTTTCTGGTCCGTCTTGGACAACAGCTCGCTCGATCCCGAAAACATCGAATAACACCACTTTTGAAATTTAACTTTTCTTAAATCACGTACCATTTAAAACTTAAACTTTTAAAATCAATCAAACACATTTTCAGGATTGAAAAACGATTTAAATAAAAACTAGACAGCAAAGATGCTAGCCCATAAACCACTCTTTTAGAAAATCCGAAAACACCATAAAATCACATTTTTGAAACCAACTTTACCTTATATTAAATACTCATAAAAACCCAACTTCAAATCACTTTGAAAACATTTTTAAAACAAGAAATACATCTTAGAAAAATTCTGGACAGCATCATATTCTAAGTTCCAAGTCTTAAATTCATTTTCCATTGTCCAAAACCAATTTAAATCCATAAACACTTTAAGCATCTTGAAACAATTCAATAAACACTTTGATCAACACTTTCTCAAGTTCAAACACTTAAAATCAAACATGGGCAGCATGATGCTTCAAATAAGGCAAACCATTTAGCACATAGAACATAGCACATTTCAAATCATAATTTTAAACTAATAGCCTAGACCGAAACACCGTAAACAATTAACTTTGTAAACTCACTCATGCCTAGTCTAAACATACCATCACGCAATCACTTATTCAATTATTCCAAGACATTATAATCACCATGCAGATCCAGACAAGTCATGAAATGAAGTACAAAATTCATGTTTGTCGAAAACATTTAAATAAAGCTTTTGTTCAATTACGGAAAAGCACAAAAGATAAAATCTAAAACTATACCAAATCAACTTGTTTAATTCTCAAAATTTCCAGAACATACAAACATATGCTAAAGTTCATCATATAAAATTTCCAAGTCATTTGAACAATCTTAAGCTGGGTTTCAGATCAGATTTCGCATGAAAAGCAAGATAGAACTGTTGCTGACCTCAGGCCAAAATGCCATTATTAAAAATAGTGTTCAACTCCGAATTGCATGAAAATTGGTATAAAGCTTCCTTACACAATCAAGATCATCCCATAAAAATTCCAGATCATTTGAAGTTGTGCAAGTCATACTTTTTCAATTAAATTCATCACTAAGTCTGGAAAATCTGAACCAAACGGTTCACTGTTTTTCAATTGGTAAAAATATCAAACCAACTCCAAATCACCTCAAATTTTACAGAGAGTCACACGACATGTTTAAGGAGCTACCATAAAAATTTCAAGCAATTTAGAGTATCACAACTTTGAAAATTATATCCATCTTTAAACTGAAAAACTTGTTTTCTCAAAATCGTCTTCACAAAATTGGTTCTCATAGAAATAGGAAATCGATTCCAAAAATCTTTCAAAAATTCAGAGAAACTCATTTTATCATACTTAGATTAGTGACAAAATTTCAGAATTATTGAGCATGCACAAATATTATTTATCAAGGTTAAAAACACACATATTCAATTTTCAGCACAAAGCTTTATCAAGTAAACTTGTTCATTTGTTCCAATCATCACATAATCACAAGTCATCAAGTTGAACATCATGTTCACATACTTGTCTATGCATATATCTTAATCAAATAAAGAGGTCAAACTCTTAAGCATATATAAACCGAATCATGCATCACATAAACACTTAGACAAATTTTCATTTAACTTTCACTTAATTACATTAAAACCGTATACATCATTAGTCTTTCAAAAATTATTTCTTCAAGGAATAGTTTCACAAATCAACATATAGTTTCATGACATGAACACATATACATTCAAGAAATTTTAGCTCCAAAGTTAAGGTCCAAACCGTGACCTTAATTAGGTTTTCTCAAAAACATTTTTCAAAGATTAAAGACTTCTAAAAACAACTTCAAATCCAATAACAATTTCACATCATTCATCATGCAAGTAAAAATATACCCCTAGCATGCATTTTCTACATAAAACCGTGAGCATCATTACATCTCTAAACAATTTTTATTTCACATCAAACACTTAAGATCAACGCAAAGTTCATGGAAATCACATATTCATCAATTAGACTTAAGAAAATCTTAGCCCTTTTCATCTACTCATACAAACCGTGACCACCACTTACAATCACAACATCTCACAAATTTCTATTCATTTAAAACATCATTGAATTTCCAAGATCATGACATGCAAGAGATCAAGCAAAAGAAAATCAAGCTTTCACTCACAACAACAACAAAACCGTGACTAGTCCATGGTTTTCTTAAAAGAGTTTTTTTAAAGATTCAAACTTCCAAATCATACTTAGAATCTCAAGATAATCACATGCACATAACAAAATTCAACATCAAAACTTCCAACCTAAAGATCATGCACAAACCGTGGCCATCACAAGGAAAATCACCAAGAAAATCAATCATTTCCAAAGATCTTTACATTAAAAAATCAAACATCAAGTACATCATAGATCAAGTATATATCTTGACATGCATGAAGTCAAAACACTAGATCCTAGAAAAATCCTTTATGGAACTTCAAGAATCAAATTCTTTTTCAAAAACCCTTTAAGAATTTAAAAGGAAAACTTTAAGATCATGGAAGAAAGTACTTTCTTAGTAAAACTTCAAGTTCAAGTTCAAAGATCAACATGCATGTTAGTGAAATCTTTAGATCTAACATAAAAACAAACATGCATCACACTTTTTCAAGTAAAATCAAAGTTTAAAAAGAAAGCATAAAACGAAGAGAGTCAAAGAAAAAAGGTTTAAAACTTTTAAGATCATGAAGCAAAATTCTTACTTAATCAAAAACTTTAATGAATCAAGTCGAAATCTTTGGTTTTCTCTTTGGTTTCTCCTCACGGCTCACTCACTCTCCTCTCTAAGATCCATGGTTTTTCTTTCTCTTCTTCACTAACTTGACTTGATCTTGCTTAGAATATGAAATGTGTAGAGTTTGTTCTCCTTCTCTCTATTCGGCCACTCTCTCTCTTTCTATGTGTTGAACTTGATTGTGTTCAACATCATGTGTGTGTTTGGTTTGGAATGGGAAGTGAAGGAAATGAAAGAATGGAAACTAAAGAGGTGTGTGTTGATCACTCCCTCTCCCACGATTTGGTTGGTGTGTGTGTGTGTGTTGTTGTTTATGTTGATGAGAGAAAGAAGAAAGGATGAAGGAATGAAAGAATGGAAATGAACTCACTCTCTCACACGGTTTTAGGCTTTCTTTTATCTTTCTCACTTTCTCTTATTTGCCATCAAGGGCTTGCATGGGTGGCTTGTTTGCAAATACTTGGGGACTAAGTCACAAAACTTGGAGGCCAAGTCTTGCTCCTAGGTCCCTCACGGTTTTGCTTCTAAGTCCATCCTTAGGTCATGCTTTGGTCATGAAGGTGATGTCATGGGTTTGACTTTGTAGCATGCCACTTGGTAACCAAGTAAATGAGCTTGGTGTCCAAGCCATGCACTTGGACATTCGGCCATAGGGCATTAGGGTAGACTAGGTTAGCTTAATTAGGTTTAAGGCACTAATTAGGGTTTAATCGTGATTAGGTTAGGATTAGGTTAATTAATCTAGGTTTAGTCCACTAATCCTCAGTGATTAAGGCTTAATCAAGGATTAAGAACTCGATTAGGGTTTAATCAAAGATTAGGATACCAATTAGGGTTTTGAGAAATGATTCTAGATCAAGGTAATTGGACTTTGATTTCCTTGAAGCTTGGAGGAAATAATTTTCCATCTTAAAATCATAAAACCATATGAATCAATTTGAGAAAACAAAATCTTTATTAAAACCTCAAGCAATACAATTCATTGAAGACCTTAGAAAATCCAACACATAAAATCATAACACAAGGGAATTAAACTTCAAAGTGTAAAAATCCATCTTGAAATCAAAATTCTTTTAAATGAAATTTCAAATCAATTTGGTTAAATCTATAAAAATTCACAAAGAAATTCGTTTTTCAAATGAAATCACAAATAATACAATTACTCCAAACTTCAACAAAATCATTTGCTTGAATTCCATAAAACCTTTGTTTACCAAAATTCCATAAAATCGAAAATTGATTACGTGATCGAATAAAATATCCATCGAAAACCATTTGTAAAACAATATCTCAAAACTTTTTAGTTAATGAAAATTCATTTATCATTGTTAGGAAAATACGGGATGTCACAAGATGAGGACGAATTTAAGATGATATTTAGGATTTTTAAGTCCTAGGTGTCTCGAATTAAGTTAGGGAATGGTTAAACAGAGGTAAATGGGTAATAATACATCGGAGTTGAATTGATAAGGTGAAGGAATTTGTGGTTAGAACCCTTAGGTATTAACCTAAAGTTAAGAGAAAGAGTTAAGATCTGATGTTATAGTGAATAATAGGTCTCTGAATTGAAGGAATTTTGATGGTTTAGAACATGTGATAAGTTGTGAAAGGTGGAAAAGGTTTAGAATGTTTAAGTTATATGATTAAGTGTTTAAGGTAGGGAGTAAGATAGTACATATTTCTTGAGGATTAGTGGTTGATAGCGAAAAGGAAGATGTAATGGTGACCCTAGAAGTCTGATAAGGACAATTATTTGGTGAAGTGTAAGACAACCAGAGGATAGATTGAAGCTAGGTGATGAGAAATCTTGTGAGGTTGACCAAAAGTGGTGAAGGATAAGAGTTTTTAGAGGTTAAGTCAATGATAATGTATGTGGTGTATAAAGATATGATTGCTTTAAGTTGGGGAGTAAGTAGAGATGTGAGATTTAGGAATAGTTTAATTAGACTTGAACTGATGAAGAGAAGCTCAACCCTAAGAGTAGTAGTGTCTTGACCTCAAATGAGTGTAACCATGTCGTTTTAGAACGCTGTTCTGATGCCATCAAACCCCTTTTTTGATTGATTCAGTGAAACCGTATTGTTTGTACCTCATCATGTTTGTTGCTCAAAATACCCCAAGAGATTACTTTTTCAAGTAATCCGTTTGATTTGCTCGTAAGAACGGTGAATAGAGAAGTGTATATCCAAGGTCGCAATGATTGCTGCAGTTGAAGAGGAAAAGAATCCCTCCAAAGAGCTACGCGTTCACAGATCGGATCCACTCTGCGCAACATTTCTCAGGGACGAGAAATCTTCAAGTTGGGGAGAATGTAACATCCCGCATTTTTCCCATACATGCGTAAAAGAATTTCGTCAAAATGAATCTTGAGATTTTGTTTTATAAAAGATTTTCAGACAAATATTTTACGTGAGTAAGAAATAAAGTGTTGATTTTTATGCAGTTTTATAAACAAAGTGTTTTATGGATAAGAAATGAATGATTTTGTTGAGTCTGGAATGATGTGGTTTACAAGCAATGATTTATGATTTTATTAAAGGATGACTTTTACTTGAAATAAATTTTCTCTTGGATTTGTACACTTTGAAAATTCGTATCTTTTTATCCCTAACTCGGAATTTTTATGATCTTTATACGAAAACGATCGTCTTGAAACGAAGAATTTGAAAATATGATTTTTAGAATTTTCTGAGTTGATTTACAAAAATTTATTTTCTGAGTTGGTGAAGAACGGATTTTTAAGAAAATATTGGTTATTGAAGGTGAAAAAAAAACCTCAAATGAATTTATCTTTTTGGAAATTTCTTATGTGTATGATGAAGGCTTAGTTTTGAAAATAATTTAGAGATTTTAATTATGTCTATTTTATGCAGACAATTATTTTACTTTGAAATGATTTCATTCCTTAATGTGAAATGTGTTTTGTAGAAGATAGAATTATAGTTATGGCATAAATGTGTTATGTGATATGTGTATGGTTTGATATGTGCTTGATAATGTATGCATGAGAATAATTGTGCAAGTATGACTCTTTAAAGAACTTGCATCATTGTGTGAATTAATGAATATAAGTAAGTGTAATTAGGAAAATGAATATAAGATGTGTGTTTGTGTGTGCCACGGTTTTATATGTGTATGTATAAGCCTAGGATTTTTATTTTGGGACAAGAAGCCCATAGGATAAGTTGAACCAAAATGAGGTTAAATGGGTAGAAATTTAGGGTAGTAGAGATAATCCTACATAAAGTAACCCTAGTTCCTTAAATCACTCCACCTTGTCTCCTTGGATTTGACCCTTTACATGCAAACTTTTGGAAGGACAAAACCGCCCCTCCCATTGTGCATGAACCGAAAATAAACCAAGGGCATAATAGGAAGAGTGAGTTTGCCTATAAATATATGTGGCCTTACTTCATTTCCTTAATTCATTTCCATTCTTCTTCTCATTTCTTCTTCCACACCCAAACACAATTCTAAGGGCCTCATCAAACCCTTAGAAAGAAAAGAAAAGAAAAGAAAAGAGAGAGAGAGAGAGAGTTGGCCGAGAGCTTGGAGAGGAAGAAGGAAGGAGTTCAAGTCCAAACCTAGGTTTTTCTTGGAGATCAAGTGAAGAAGGTTGAAGATCTCCTCTTTTCTTTGGCGTATTTCGAAGACCCTAGAGTTGTTAGAGTAGTTTTCATTTCTAAAGCCTTGTAATCTTCATCTCTCTTCTTGCATGTTTATTTTTGTGATTGATCTATGATTGCATGAAATTTCTAAGCTTTGATCTTGAGTTTTCAAGAACCAAATGAACTTGTAGAACCCTAAACTAAGGACCTTTGTGATTCGGCCATACCTAGAAAACTAGGTCATGATGCTTTTAACTTGATTCAAGTTCTTGCATGTTAGTTTTAGGTTTATAAAATTTGATTTAAGTTGTTGAAATGCTTTGATCTTGAGTTGATTTTGATAAAGCTTGAATTTTTGGTTTTGATCTTTAAAAAGTCTTGATCTTGGCTTTGATCTTTGAAAAAGTTTTGATCTTGAGTCATGCATGTGATTTTCAAATAAAAAGTCTTGATCTTTTCTAATGCATGTCACGGTTTTAGCAAGAAACCAAAGAATGGAGCTTTTGAAAAATGATTCTTAAATTGATCTATGTGTATTTGTGTGATTATTGAACAAACAAGTATATGATCTAAGCTTACTTGAAAATAAAGTTGGAATCTTTGGCTTTACATGTTGATTTGATGATGATTTTGGTGATTGGAATGCATGCATGTAATGATCTATTGTTTAACAAGTAAAAAGTTAAGATCTTGATGCTTGCATGTTAATTTCAAATGAAAAGATCATGCTTTTCTTTGATGTGTGTCACGGCCTAGATGAAATAAGTAGGGTAACAAACTTTAAAATGATTTTTTTAGCATGAACCTGATTTAATCTAAGGATTTATTTTGTGCATGTCATGTTTCTGTGAAGGCCATTCAGCCATGATTGATGAAAATAGAATTTATGCTTGTTATTTTGTGAAAAGTTGATGCATGTATGTGTTATGGATGGATTTAATGATTTCAATTTCATGTGTGACGACCCAACTTTTATTCCAAAGTAAAATATTTATATTTAGAAAATACGACCATTTTTTTTTCTTTGAAACTAAAAGTCAGTCATCATCCATTATCAAATCTTGCGGAATTATATAAACATCGAGTCATGAAGACAAGTTATGTAACATCATATTTCATTCATATTAAAAAGGTTACATACCACATTCTTCATTTCAACAAAATACATAATTACTTGATTTAAAACTCTAGGCCATTACATTATATTACATATATTACAACAAAATTCATAATAACCTAGAGCATATGGTTCATGACTCAAAATATAAAATAGTATAGATAAAAGAAAACTTGATGGATCATATCATTACCATTCCACCCCACAACTTAACTCAGTCGTCAGTTCCCCACTGACTTCCAGTTGAGTTGTCCATAAAGTCATCCACCATCTGATTCGCATTATCCAACGGATCCTCATCCTCGATTGGGTCCTCCTCTTCCTCTTCCTCCTCCTCTTGTGCCGAATCATCGGGCACGTATATCGGAGTTCGGGATCAAACTCGAGGGGAAGGGCTAGGACGAGCAGGGACCTCTAAAATGATTCTTTCTGAGGAGAGTGTTGGACTCGGTGGGATAGTGCGTCTCGGAAAACGTCTTGGTGGTGGTGGAGGGGTTCCATTTCGCATAACAAAATTTGGCGGAATGTGCATGATGTAAACCATTGGAATTCTCGATCTAAGCGGACGCATACGGGAATATGGGTTAGGATGGCGGAAGATAACTTCCACATCCCCCTCATATGTAGCCCTATGGTCCTCAAAATTCCACTGCCCATTAGGGAGCGGCCTCATCTCCACGCAAAACATGTTCCTCGCCATCACCTACACAAGGGACTGGGAGTGAGTCATAGCTAAAAGCAATAACAAATGAGTATAACAGTGGCTAGAAAAAACAAACACAAGTTATCATGTAGAAATAATAAATGCATATGTATATGCTCAAACTGTCTTTTATAATATCTCGATTAGTGTTGTGATGCATGCCTACTCCTCATTCATGCTACACGGTTTGCATCCGAGTATCTCAGGCTCGGGATATTCTCAATCCTATGGTTCATCAAACCGGAGCGATTCATATTCAAGCGTCACGATCGATGGGAAATCGGTCTTCCTAGCATCCTTGTGCCAGGGATATTCTGATTCAACCTTACCGAAGTTCCGAATCTAGATCGGAGCAACTCCTTCTCCATGCATGATAATGCCACACAAACTTTTCTCTTTAATTCTTTACTTTCTTTTATTCTTTAATCACATCCTTGAACATCATGTCTCCAATATAGAGACCCAAAGTTCATAATCCTTCTCAAACTCAAATCCATCTTTTCTTTTGGCATTAACTGGTGCTAGTGCTTTTCTGAAAATTCCATCAGCGGCCCAACCACTTTGTGATGGTTTTATATGATAGGAGTTTAATCATTTTATTATTAATTAATGCAACGACCCCATTTAGGACTCCCAAAATATCAACCAAGTGGGTAAAGACTTCCACTGGGACGTGGGAAAAATAATCAACCAAATGGGTGTACGCACTTCCATTGGGACATCCTGTCCGAATACATCAACCACTGAATAAAATTCTAGTAGGACTCATCCAAGATAAAAATCCACCAATGGGAATCAAATAAACTTATACATTTATCCGTTGGGACTCTTGTCCGAATATATCAACCACTGGATGAGATTCCAGTAGGACTCTTTCAGTATAATAATCAACCAACGGGATAAAAGGAAATAATTAGAATTTAATAATATAGGAGATTAGACGAGTTAATCTTTAATGAAATTATAGAAAAGTAGGATTTTTCTGAAAATTCTTTGAATTACTCGAGTAGTTCTTGCCTACTCGAGTGTTCTTATGAATTTACTCGAGTCTTTAAGAAATACTCGAGTGTTCTTCAATTTTTCCAGAATACTCGAGTCCTCCTTAATTTACTCGAGTGTTTTTACTGCAACAGCACCAGTTTCTGCACTTTTCAATATCAATTCGGATTCTGTGCATTGTATTTCCATTCCTATGCAAAACAGAGACATAAACTCACATAGTAAACATGTTAGAACACATAAACAACAACATAACAACACAAATCAACATCAAATCACAGAATCAATATAAACTTGGAACATAACCATTTCAACATATGAAATTCACTTTTACTCGATTTTAACTTCGAAAATTTATCCAGTAAGCATTATTAAGTCCATTTGAACTTGTTTAAATCCGAAAACCTCAGATTTATGACCTCCAAGTCATATTCCCAATTCCAACTTCATCCCTTGTTGAACCTTGTGAGGTTCCTACATTTCTAGCTTGAGATTACTCATTCTAGCAATTAGATAACTCCTCCCTTACCTCAGAGAAGCTAAACAACCGATTTAAACACAAGAAACTTGGCTGGATCAAAGGTTCGAATTCTGGACTTGTGAAAAGGGGTTGAACAGGCTGACTTTGGCCACAGATTTCACCACGGATTTGGCATGAAAAAGAGTGAAACAAGTTAGTTTAACAAACTAGGATATACTAACTCCAATCAGGAACAAGTTTGACACAAAAAGGGTTTCTGAAATTACCAAACAAACTCAATGAAGATGAATACTTGATGCTGAAAACTACTCTGTTTTCTCAGCTTTGAACCTCAAACTTTGAAGGTCTAGAACTCGAACTATAGGGGCTTATTTGAAGTGATTCTTGATTCTAATTCAAAGATGGAACTAGAACTTTAATTTGTGTTTTGGTTTCGAAGGATTTGATTGAGAAACGAAGGAGAAATCAGAGATCAAAGAGTGCTCTGAAAAACTGAAAGTTTGAAACTGAAATTCGGGTTTTGGATGATTAAGGTGTTGAATGCTTCAACTAAGCACTCATTTATAGCCTAGGAATGCTTCAAGTCGAAGTAAAGTCCAGCTCTATGCTTGAAGATTCGAGAAACCGCGTTTTGGTGCGAAATTTAAATGAAAACCGACTTATACACTTTCAGGTCTGTACGAAATACTCGAGTGTTTTCAAACATACTCGAGTGTTTATTTAAAAATTCAAATTTCCAAACAGCTACTTATAATACTCGAGTCTTACCTAAAATACTCGACTGTTTTTGCTAAAATAGGAAAAATTAACTATTTTAATGATACTAATATTGTTAAAATACTTTTATTTCATATATTAAAATATAGGACCTTACATCCTCCCCCACTTAAACCGAATTTCGTCCTCGAAATTCCGATTTACATAAAAAGATGCGGGTATTCCTCCCTCATCTTAGATTCTAATTCCCATGTTGATTCTGATACTCCTTTTTGATTCCAAAGAACTCGCACTAAAGGAATCTCCTTTCCTCGCAACTTTCTGATTTGACGATCTTCAATTCGCACTGGTTCGACTTCAAATGTCATATTCTCCTTTAAAGGTATTTCATCTGGCTGTAACTGGATAATTGAAGACGGGTCTTGAATAAATTTGCGAAGCTGAGAGACGTGGAATACATCATGGAGATTAGCTAAAGAAGGTGGTAACGCGATCTGATAAGCGACGGGACCGACTCGCTTTAGGATTTGATAAGGACCAATAAACTTCGGTGTCAGCTTCCTCGGCTTCATCACTCTCCCGATACCAGTTGTTGGCAATATTCGCAGAAATACATGATCTCCTTCTTGAAATTCGAGCTTGGTTCTACGCTGATCGGCATAGCTCTTCTGACGACTCTGTGCAATCTTCATCTTTTCTTGGATAACCTTGATCTTCTCGGTCGTTTCCTGAACTAACTCAGGTCCGATGAGAGCGTTCTCCCCCACTTGGAACCAACATAGTGGGTTTCTACACTTCCTTCCATAGAGGGCTTCGTACGGAGCCATATCGATGCTTGTGTGGTAACTATTGTTGTAGGTGAACTCCACAAGCGGCAACAAACGATCCCAACTTTCTTGGTACTCTAAAACGCAAGTACGAAGCAAATCTTCCAGAGATTGAATCGTTCTCTCCGATTGACCATCCGTTTGCGGGTGATAAGCCGAACTCATTCTTAGCTGCGTTCCTAACGCTCGATGCAAACTCTGCCAGAAGCAAGATACGAAACGAGGATCACGATCCGATACAATACTCGAGGGAATACCGTGCAATCTAACAATCTCTTTGATGTACAATCTTGCAAGCTTCTCCAACGGATATTGCATGTTGATGGGAATGAAATGAGCTGACTTCGTTAAACGATCAACTACTACCCAAATTGCATCGAAACCTTCTCTTGTTCTCGGAAAACCACTTACAAAATCCATGGCTATTCCATCCCATTTCCATTCTGGTATGCTCAAAGGTTGCAATTCTCCTCTGGGCTTCTTATGTTCAATCTTTGCCTTTTGGCAAACAAGGCAAGATGCAACATAAGACGCAATGTCTTTCTTCAATCCAGACCACCAAAACATCTTCTTCAGGTCTTGATACATCTTCGTTGATCCAGGATGCATACTCAGCTTGCTTTTGTGGGCTTCTTCTAGTACAGCTCTCCTTAGTTCTTGATTTGCCGGAATGCAGATTCGATCCTTGAATCTCAAAATGCCATCCGATCCTAATTGGAAATCTGGTTCCACTCCTTCCATCCCTAGTCTTTTCTTCTCTAGAAGCTCTTCATCCACTTGTTTCAAGTTTCGGACTTGACCCACAAACTCATTTGTGATTTGTAATATTCCTAACTTGATGCAATTTGGTTTGAACTGAACTGCCAAATTCATGTTTCAGAATTCTTCAATTAATTCAGCTTCTTTCACCATCATCGATCTCATATGTAAAGTCTTTCTACTCAACGCATCGGCTATGATATTGGCTTTGCCGGGGTGGTAATGTAATTCAAAGTCGTAATCCTTTAAGAATTCCATCCACCTACGTTGCCTCATATTCAGTTCCTTTTGGTCAAAAAGATACTTTAGACTTTTATGGTCACTGAATACGTGGAACGTATTACCATACAGGTAATGTCTCCATATTTTCAAAGCAAAGACAATAGCAGCCAACTCCAAATCATGAGTAGGATAATTCTCCTCATGCACCTTCAACTGTCACGACGCATAAGCAATAACTCTTCCTTCTTGCATCAGAACACAACCTAGACCTTGTTTTGATGCATCACAGTAAACATCAAAATTTTTCTGGGGATCGGGCAGAGTTAACACTGGAGACGATGTTAACTTGTCCTTTAAAATTTGGAAACTAACTTCACACTTCTAATTCCAACCAAAAGGTTGCTCCTTCCTAGTCAGGCGGGTTAAAGGAAGAGCCAACTTAGAAAATCCTTCAATGAACTTCCGATAATAACCGGCTAAACCAAGAAAACTTCTAACTTCAGTAACAGACTTAGGCTTCTCCCATTTCAGCACTGCTTCTACTTTAGCTGGGTCTACAGAAACACCATCTCTTGAAATTACATTCCCTAAGAAATTGAATTTTTCAAGCCAAAATTCACACTTGGCTAACTTGGCATATAATTTCTTTTCCTTCAAAGTCTCCAAGACAATCTTCAAATGATTGGCATGCTCCTCTGGGGTCTTTGAATAGATGAGTATATCATCTATAAACACCACAACAAAGGAATCCAAATAAGGTCGGAACACTCTATTCATGTAATCCATGAATATGGCAGGAGCATTGGTTAAATCGAATGGCATCACCACATACTCGTAGTGTCCATATCGTGACCGAAAAGCAGTCTTCGGAATATCTTCCTCCTTTACCCTGATCTGATGATAACCTGATCTCAAATCGATCTTTGAAAACACCGATGCTCCTCTCACTTGATCCATCAAATCATCGATCCTTGGCAACGGGTATTTGTTCTTGATTGTAACCTTATTAAGTTGTCTGTAATCAATGCACATCCTCATGGATCCATCCTTCTTCTTTACGAACAAAACTGGCGCTCCCCAAGGCAACACACTTGGTCTGATGAACTGCTTCTCTAACAAATCTTCCACTTGCTTCTTCAGTTCAGCTAATTCGGTTGGAGCCATACGATAAGGAGCGATAGAAATAGGACCAGTACCAGGAACTAGATCGATACTGAATTCTATCTCTCGACGTGGCGGCAGACCGGGCACTTCATTAGGAAACACTTCGGGAAAATCTCGAATAATCGGGATTTCCTCTATCTTCGGCTCATCTTTCTTTTCTTCTACTACCGCAGAAAACACACAAACGTACCCTTTAGGTTGCACCCCAGGCGACTCTTTACCGGGAAAGCGATCGTTCGAGTCTTGCAATCGATCACCACTTGGTTAGTTGCTAACCAATCCATCCCCAAAATAACGTCGAGCTGGGATAACGGTAGACAGATTAAATCTACTCTAGAGGACAAACTTCCTATATCGACGGAACATCCAAAACATGCTCTTGACGTAGTTACCGGCACATTCGAAGGAGTACACACCTTAAGTCTAAATGGTGTCTCCGAAACAGGTAAACACAATCGCTTAACGCATTCCTCAGAGATGAAAGAATGTGTAGCACCAGAATCGAATAAAAAGCGACAAGGCATGCCATTGAGAAGATGGTTACCTTGCACGAGATTGTCTGCCTGCTCCGCTTCTGATCCGAACATGGTAAAAACCTTCCCGTTAACCCATGGCTTGTTTCCCGCACCCTGATTGTTCTGACGCTGGGGTTGATGACAGAGACGAGCGATGTGACCAGTCCTTCCATAGTTGTAGCAAACCGGTGGTTTGTCTCTCCAACACTCCCTTCCAGGATGGAATCTTTGACATTTGTTGCACACTGCACCAGGGGCTGGGAGACCGGGTACTCCAGAAGATGATGCGCTTCCTTTTCCTTTCTGTGGATAAGGACCTCTCCGGTTCTTGTTACCATACCTATTCTGATTGCGATGTGGGCCAAAGCTTCCTTGTCCAATGTCCTTCTTGACACTATTCCTTTCAAAAATGCGGCAAGTACTAACCAGCATCGGATAGTGTCGGATCCTTTGCACACTTACAGCTAATGTGATGTCGGATCTCAGTCCATTCTCGAATCGCGTGCACTTGGAATTTTCATCGGGGTGATACTGGAAGTATGGCGAGTACTTCATCAGCTCTTCAAATTTCTCAGCATACTGGTCAACTGTCAGACTTCCTTGGTTTAGGTCGAGGAATTCCATTTCCTTCTACAGCCTGATGTCATCCGGGAAATACTTCTCGAGAAACTTCTCTGTGAAGATCCCCCAAGTAAACTCTACTTGATCGAACTCCAGGAATTGACGAGTTTGGTTCCACCATGTAGCAGCTTCACCAGTGAGCATATAAGCAGCAAACATGACCTTTTGCGATTCCGACAGAGTCAGCGTTCTAAAGATTTTATTCATCTCGTCAAACCAGAACTGAGCTTGCTCAGGACGACGACCACCCGAGAAGCTAGGGGGTTTGCACTTCCTAAAGGAATCTAAGCCTTGAAACTCCACTGGGGTTCCATTGCTCGGAGGATGGCTGTGCTGCATATTCTCTAGAACTGCAGCCATACGGGTCAAAGCCTCCGCAATGATAGCGTTATTTCTTCCGGCCATCTAGTCCTACAGAATCCAAAGGGGAAACTTAATTAGATTCTGTGAATTCTAGTCTTATACTACAAACATCAAAAACATCATGTCATGATATGCAATGGTTAGTGTGTAAGGCCACACTCCAAGGCCGAGAGTCGAACCATTGCTTTGATACCACTAAATGTGACGACCCAACTTTTATTCCAAAGTAAAATATTTATATTTAGAAAATACGACCATTTTTTTTTTGAAACTAAAGGTCAGTCATCATCCATTATCAAATCTTGCGGAATTATATAAAAATCGAGTCATGAAGACAAGTTATGTAACATCATATTTCATTCATATTAAAAAGGTTACATTCCACATTCTTCATTTCAACAAAATACATAATTACTTGATTTA
The DNA here is from genome assembly GCA_037953625.1 of Crotalaria pallida. NCBI lineage: Eukaryota > Viridiplantae > Streptophyta > Magnoliopsida > Fabales > Fabaceae > Crotalaria > Crotalaria pallida. The sequence continues at coordinate 37,774,580 of CM075653.1, forward strand.
ACACTCTAGGCCATTACATTATATTACATATATTACAACAAAATTCATAATAACCTAGAGCATATGGTTCATGACTCAAAATATAAAATAGTATAGATAAGAGAAAACCTGATGGATCATATCATTCACATTCCACCCCACAACTTAACTCAGTCGTTAGTTCCCCACTGACTTCCAGTTGAGTTGTCCATAAAGTCATCCACCATCTGATTCGCATTATCCACCGGATCCTCATCCTCGATTGGGTCCTCCTCTTCCTCTTCCTCCTCCTCTTGTGCCGAATCATCGGGCACGTATATCGGAGTTCAGGATCGAACTCGAGGGGAAGGGCTAGGACGAGCAGGGACCTCTAAAATGATTCTTCCTGAGGAGAGTGTTGGACTCGGTGGGATAGTGCGTCTCGGAAAACGTCTTGGTGGTGGTGGAGAGGTTCCATTTCGCATAACAAAATTTGGTGGAATGTGCATGATGTAAACCATTGGAATTCTCGATCTAAGCGGACGCATACAGGAATATGAGTTAGGATGGCGGAACATCCCCCTCATATGTAGCCCTATGGTCCTCAAAATTCCACTCCCCATTAGGGAGCGGCCTCATCTCCACGCAGAACATGTTCCTCGCCATCACCTACACAAGGGACTGGGAGTGAGTCATAGCTAAAAGCAATAACAAATGAGTATAACAGTGGCTAGAAATAACAAACACAAGTTATCATGTAGCAATAATAAATGCATATGTATATGCTGAAACTGTCTTTTATAATATCTCGATTAGTGTTGTGATGCATGCCTACTCCTCATTCATGCTACACGGTTTGGCATCCGAGTATCTCAGGCTCGGGATATTCTCAATCATATGGTTCATCAAACCGGAGCGATTCATATTCAAGCGTCACGATCGATGGGAACTCGGTCTTCCTAGCATCCTTGTGCCAGGGATATTCTGATTTAACCTTACCGAAGTTCCGAATCTAGATCGGAGCAACTCCTTCTCCATGCATGATAATGCCACACAAACTTTTCTCTTTAATTCTTTACTTTCTTTTATTCTTTAATCACATCCTTGAACATCATGTCTCCAATATAGAGACCCAAAGTTCATAATCCTTCTCAAACTCAAATCCATCTTTTCTTTTGGCATTAACTGGTGCAAGTGCGTTTCTGAAAATTCCATCAGCGGCCCAGCCACTTTGTGATGGTTTTATATTGTTGGAAACCAACAAGCGGGCTTAGCAATTACTAGAGGGGGGTGAATAGTAATCTGAATGCTACAGTGACTAATTTTCGAATGCAATTAAGATATAATTGATTTTGTGCAGATTTTCTAAAACAGAGCAAGAACACTCGAGTCTTTTTCAGACTACTCGAGTAAAATAGCAAGAACACTCGAGTCTTCTGAAGAACACTCGAGTAAATCGTGCAGAGAGCAGAAAACAGTTTCTGAGAAATTTGCACTTTAAATCAATACGAATAAAACCAGTCCAGAGCAGATTAATGGATGAGTAGTAAGCAATTTAATAAAGCTATAACAACTTAAAAACAACCTAATTGCTGCGGAATTACTACTCTAATTAAAAAGCCCCTTTTGAGAAACTTAGGTTTGGTTTTAACTTGAAAGTAAAGAAAGCAATAAAAAGAGGACACCACTAATTTTATACTGGTTCACTCTCTTTTAGAAGAGCGAATCCAGTCCCCCTAATAACCTTAGGAGTGTCTACTAAAATCAAATTGTTAGAAATATTACAAGGGATATTGAGATGCCTCACTCAACCTAACCCTTCCAAGAGTGTACCAAACTCTTGAATTTCTACCCCAATTTGAAGTTTGGTGATGAAGACTCCTTCTTCTCAAGCTCCTTGAAACCTTCAAGAGCTCCACCAAGCTAAGAACCTCTTAGACTTTGCTTGAAAACCTCTCAAGACTTGGATGAACCTAAGACCCACTTAGGTACACTTGGTTATCAACCAAGATTTTGGAACAAGATATGTAAGTGTTTGTGGAGAAATACAACAAATGATTTCTACAACAATTAAGCACAATCTCTAACTCTTTGGACACAATAATAACAATGAATGAATAGTTGAGTTAGAGAAAATTATCACTTGAGAGAGAGAATGAGCAAAGAGAATGTTATGCTTATGTCTTGTCAAGTTCTTGTTTTTTTGGTACAAAGGCAATTTGATGGAATATATGGAAGAGGGAATAAGAGAGTAAAACAAACTTTTTCATGCCATTTTTGCCCTCTTCCAACGGTTTAAAATTTGCTGTCAGAACCAAAATACTCGAGTCTTTTTTACACTACTCGAGTCTTTTTCCCATCTTTCAATAGAAATGCCCATGTACTGAACTAACGGTCAAATCTCTTATTTGAGGCTGAAATACTCGAGTCTTTTGGAAACTACTCGAGTCTTTTGATACTCGAGTAATTTTCAGATTACTCGAGTCTTTTTATACTCGAGTAATTTTCAGATTACTCGATTCTTTTGATACTCGAGTAATTTTCAGTGCCCAGAGATGATAAAAATTAAGTTTTTCAACAATTAATTTTAATTCTCTCCTCAAGGAATAATTTTATGTAATCCCAACCTTTTTCATGCATTAAAATTATTTATCCTAGGATGAGATTAATTCCTAAGCTACCCACTCTCAATTATAGAAATAAAATTACAATTAAAATAAGATAGAGAATGACTAGCTAATTTGATGCACTTGATCTTCTTGACTTGGTGAGCTTGAATTCTTCCTTTAAATCCATGATCTAATTATATTGTCATCATCAAAATAAATCCACCTCATTGGAGACTTGATTCTACAATCTCCCCCTTTTTGATGATGACAAAATAATTAAACTGTTCCATCACTTTTGATATAGGAACCTATAAACCTGTCAATCCAGAGAATTCCAAGCACAACATAATATCATAATAATCATAGTCAAGTGCACACTATATACTTGGTATCAGAGCGAGAGCATACATAATATCAGAGTAAGAAAAAATGTGCTTGCTCTTCTCATGCCTCTTTTCTCCCCCTTTTTGTCATAATCAAAAAGATATCATTTGGAAACGGCGGAGTAGAGAAGAAGGATACCAATGACGAAACTCCCCCTAAATAATAGCAAGATAAAAAATCATGACTATCGGAGAATATAAAACATGTGAAAACCAATGAAGATCAGAGCATAAAATAAATCAAAAGACATCATATCATAAAACATCATACAAACTAACCGAGTTTGAAATCAAAAGGTCAACATCATAAAAGCTGAGAAATACCCACGCAGGGGTTACAGAAAGCAAACTAACTCCCAATGATAAAGACACACTGAAGGACTGAAAATCCATAAAAGATATAACATAAAACATGAAAATTCTGAAAATAGAGTGCAAAGGCCACAAGCTCAAAACATGTCCGGCGCTGGAGGGTCATGCGGAGGAAAGAATCGGCCAAAGGCAGTCATCATGTCATCCAACCGAGCATTCATCTGAGCTGAATGCTGGTCCAACCTAGAGTAAAGCATGGCTGACTGAACTCCCATTTGTGTCTCAAGCCTAGTAATGCTATCCTGCTGCTCAGCCATCCGATGCTCCATATTATCCATGCGACTATCAAAGTGATCAAATCGAGCATCAAAGTGAGTCATGTATCCCTGGAAGGCAGGACTACTAAAATCGATATGATCAGCAGGATCATCCTCAGCAGCATCACCACCAGCTGCCTGGTCAAACCCAGCCTGCTCCTGAGCCAACTGCTCAGCATCCACACCTTGATGAGCTGCAGCATGCTCAGCTACCTCCTGAGCCTCCATGGCTGCCACCTCATCCTGCCAATAATACCGACCACCATGCAACCTCATCTTCATTTGTCGAAGTAACCCATCATGAATCGCATGCAATTCCTCCGAAGGGTCAAACGACTCCTCATCATCAGGAATAGGCACATTGAAGTGCTGGAGGAGTCTACCCACATGCATCGGGTAAGGCAAATTTTGGGAGGCTTTGGAGCTCCCTGCCTTCACCATCCGAGAGAGAATAATAGCAGCCCAATTTAGCAGATTGTCAGAAAGAATAGCATCCATAATTCTTAGCTCTAATTGGGTTGGCTTTGAGTAGTTTGGAGAGGTTTTTGGCACAAGTTGGTGAGATACTATATGATGGAGGAGTCGGTTTGAGGCGGTCATGTGCACAGCTTTCTTTTCGTTTCCGTTATATACACGATCAGGGCGAAGCAAGCTTCTAAAAATAGTATCAGTATCAGCAGTGTAATTGTTCGTCCCTGTTCGTGATATACCGAAAACAGTCTCTAAATCCCTAGGACGAATCTGAAAATGAGTACCCTCTACACTAGTTTCATACCTAGTGTTATCTACCTGCTTAATATTAGCATAAAATTGGCGAACTAGCCTAAGGTAGATAGGACCATGAAAAGATATGAACTGCATAAGATGTTGGTCTCTAAGTTTTTGCACAAATGAAAAGCCATTACCCTCAAGGAAGTTCTCAGTAGTCCAACTTTGTACACCATAGGTATGAGTCACAAAAAGGGCCTCCCTCCTAGCACACTCAGCAGCAGAGAAGAAGTCCTCTTCCTCCTCTGATGAAGATGAAGAAGGTGAAGGAGTGGGCTCCCTCCTTTGCTTCCTTGGGCGCTTGGGACCTCTTGAAGTAGACATTTGCACAAATGTGGAAGAAAAAATGATGAATTTGAACTTTGGGGAGTTAGGGTTTTGAAAAGGGATTTTGAAATTAAAGAGTGATTTGAAGTGATTTGATGTGAAAAAAGGGTTGAATGATGATTAGAAGGTGATTTTGAGTGGAAATATGGAAAAAATTTGAGTGGAAAACTGATTTTTGATCAAAGGGGTCGAGAGGACTCGAGTGAGAGAGAGAGAGAAGAGTTCGTGAAAAATGAAAAGAAGAAACGTTGCTGGTGCTTATGAACTGATCGATTTACTCGAGTGTTTTTGAAAACACTCGAGTGTTCTAAGGCGTAAGACTCGAGTCTTGGTGAAAGTACTCGAGTAATTCGCCTAGCCCGAAAGTTCAAAGTCTCAGGTCTGAAATTTACTCGAGTGGACTGAAATTTACTCAAGTGTTTTGGGATTCCTGAAACCATCAGATTTGAGAAATATGAATCACTCGAGTATAGTTTAAAAGACTCGAGTAAAATGAAAATTACTCGAGTAAAATTGAAAAGACTCGAGTGAATTCATCAGACATTCCCAAAAACTTTTTCTATTTAAAGCTGATTTAAATTGGAATTAAAATACTCGAGTAACATGAGAAATACTCGAGTGAATTTATCAGACAGACAGTTTTAAATGCATTTTGAACACATTTGCACAAATCTAACACATAGAATATCAACACAAACTTGGAATTAAAATCACTCACAATCAAAATCATATATTTCACAACATCTCAAGGTCCAATTGTTCATCAAGCATCAATGCACATTTAATTAGACATACTTGGTGATTTTTCAACAAAAACACAAATCAATTAGCTAATGCTTGACTCATCTAAAATTCCAAGTTCCCTTCTTATGTGATAGAAGGTATCTCTTGGCAATGGTTTTGTAAAAATATCGGCTAATGGACTTGATGTGCTAACAAATTCTATAGTACAATCACCTTTTTGCACATGATCTCTAAGAAAATGATGTCTAATTTCAATATGCTTGGTTCTTGAGTGATAAACCGGATTCTTAGTTAAGTTTATGGCACTCGTATTATCGCATTTAATAGGAACACTTTCTAGTTTTAAACCAAAATCCGATAGTTGTTGTTTCATCCATAATAGTTGAGCACAACAACTTCCGGCGGCGATATATTCCGCTTCGGCGGTTGAAAGAGCAACACAAGCTTGCTTTTTAGAAAACCATGACACTAGTGAACTTCCCAATAAATGACAAGTACCACTAGTGCTTTTACGATCAAGCTTGCATCCCGCAAAATCGGAATCCGAGTAACCAACTAAACTAAGATTTGCATCACAAGGATACCATAATCCGGTATTTATTGTTCCTTTGAGATATTTAAATATATGTTTAACCGCGGATAGGTGTGATTCTTTAGGATTAGCTTGAAATCGAGCACACATGCATAAACTAAACATAATATCCGGTCTAGATGCAGTGAGATATAGGAGACTACCTATCATGCCCCTATATTTACTAACATCAAACGGGGTACCTTGTTCATCCTTGTCTAGGTAGCATGAAGTGCTCATTGGAGTGTAGGCCTCCTTGCATTTGTCCAATCCAAACTTCTCAAGGAGCTCTTTGCAATATTTTCCTTGATGCACAAAAATCCCCTCCTTGACTTGCTTGATTTGAAGTCCTAGGAAGAACTTGAGCTCTCCCATCATAGACATCTCAAATTCCTTTTTCATCAAATTAGAAAACTTTCTACAAAGAAACTCGTTAGTGGCACCAAAGATAATATCATCAACATAAATTTGCACTAACAATGTGTCTTCTTTAGTTTTATAAATGAATAGGGTATTATCAACTTTTCCCCTTTGAAAGTCATTCTCTAATAAAAAGGAACTTAATCGATCATACCAAGCTCTAGGAGCTTGTTCCAATCCATAAAGTGCCTTTTTCAATTTGTAAACATGATTTGGAAATTCATGAATTTAAAAACCGGGAGGTTTCTTAACATACACCTCTTCATTTATAAAACCATTCAAGAAAGCACTCTTAACATCCATTTGGTAAAGAGTAAATTTCGTAATTGATGCAAAAGCAAGCAAAATTCGGATTGCCTCAAGTCGTGCAACCGGAGCAAAGGTTTCATCATAATCGATACCTTCCTCTTGGTTGTACCCTTGAGCTACTAATCTCGCTTTGTTTCTTATAATCAATCCGAATTCATCAAGTTTATTTCTATAAATCCATTTTGTGCCGATTATGGTATGATCATCGGGTTGAGGGACTAAGTCCCACACATCATTTCTAGTAAATTGATTTAGCTCTTCTTGCATAGCCATAACCCAATGTTCATCCTTAATCGCCGTTTTAATGGAATCCGATTCAATTTGAGAAACAAATGAGACAAAATGACAAATATTAAGAATGGACCTACGAGTTAATACTCCCTTTGAAATATCTCCTATGACTTTGTCAATAGGATGAGCTTTTACCATTTTCCAAGCCGGATCAAGTTCTTCTTTACTTTCTCCTTCATCTTTTAAAACCTCCTTCTCTTTCTCTTCTTTTGAAAACTCAAAACCTTCATCACAACCATCACTTAAAAGACCATCTTCTTTCGAAGACTCATTAAAAACCACATGAATAGATTCTTCAATAGTCATAGTTATTTTATTAAAAATTCTATATGCTTTACTATGTGAAGAATAACCCAAAAATATTCCCTCATCGGATTTGGAGTCAAATTTTCCAAGATGATATTTTCCATTGTTTAAAACATAAACTTTGCATCCAAAAACATGAAAGTGGGATATATTTGGTTTTCTTCCTTTGTAAAGCTCATAGGGGGTTTTCTTGAGCATGGGCCTAATTAAAATTCTATTCATGACATAACAAGCCGTATTAACGGCATCGGCCCAAAAATAATGAGGTACTTGAGAATCATTTAGCATGGTTCTTGCAAGTTCCTCTAGCACCCTATTTTTCCGCTCTACCACTCCATTTTGTTCTGGAGTTCTTGGTGCGGAGTATTGGTGCTCAATACCATGTTTATCACAAAAGCTATCAAATTTGTAATTTTCAAATTCACCACCATGATCGGTTCTAATAATAATCACTTTTTGATTTACTTGGTTTTGCACAAGTTTAACATGGCGTTTAAAAGATTTGTAGGTCTCACTCTTTGCACTTAAGAATAATGTCCATGTAAATCTAGAAAAGTCATCAACAATTACCAAGCCATAATAGTTGCCACCAAAGCTTTTTACTTGAGAAGGTCCAAACAAGTCCATATGAAGCATTTCTAATGGTCTTGTTGTGGACACCTCATTTTTAGATCCAAAATGATTTTTGGTGTGTTTGCACTTCTTACAAGGAGTGCAATCACCTTCAATTTTAAAATTTAGCTTTGGTAAACCAACTGCTAAGTCTTTGGATTGTAGTTTCTTTAATTGATTTACATTAATGTGAGCGGTCCTACGGTGCCATAACCAAGTATCACTCTCATTGCTAACTAAACAAGTAGAAACCAAAGAGGTGATATTGTTTAATTCAACCAAGTAAGTATTATTAGACCTTTTGCCAACAAATTTGATAGTTTCATCTTTGTCACTTTTTATGAGACATTGGGTAGAGGTAAATAAAACTTGGTTACCAATATCACATAATTGACTAATGCTCAAAAGATTGTGTTGTTAGTTCCATGATGAACATGATGAATGTTTTGATAATGACAAAGTGTTTTTGAACAAGCTACATGTGTTGATCAAGTTTCAAGCTCAACAAGCAACAACAAACATCAAATGAAGAAGAGAGAAAGCAAGCTCATGAAGACCTAAGTTTGAGTGTATTTGTATTTCTTTTATCTTTTGCCTCTCAAGCTTCATAGGTTTTTTATTTGGATAGATTATTTAGAGGGTAGTGAATCTCATTCATAAGTCATGATTAAATCATAATTTGAGTTTTCACTTAACCTAGAATCAATAGGTGGCTTAAAGGTTTTAAAGGAAAGGTTGGATTTTGAGAAAACAAGTTTTGAACATGTACAGTACCAACTTAATCGATTAAGTGATAACTTAATCGAGTACTACTCGAGTACACGACTTACTTAATCGATTAAGTACTGCTGAACTGATTTTTAAAATACGTTTTTCACTTCTCAAAATCAGTTTTCAAGTGCTACAACTTTTGGGTATTCTTTATAAACCTTTTCCTATTATTTGTGATTAATTAGAATCATTTCATACAAGTTTTACAAAGAATCAAGCCACTCTATTCTCTCTCATTTTCTAAAGATCAAAGTTCTCATATTTTCATATTCTTTGATCAAGAACCTTTGAATCTCTTATGGTGAATTGTCATAACTCTTGATTGAGATTCATAGGATTGTTTTGTGTATTCTATTGTGTTGTAATATTTGCAAGAAGGCAAGCCACTACAACAAACAAGAAGTCTTGGTGTGTCGATTTTATCATCAAGCAAGTGCATTCTTATTGAAGAAGAAGAAGAAGTCTTGGTTGCGAATCAAGCAAGTGAAGCCTTGGTGTGTGGATTATCATCAAGAAATTGAAGACTTGTTGTGTCGATTATCAACAAGGGGTAGAGGTTAGATTAGAGAGAAGATCAATAGGATTACAAGGCAAGGGTGTCGGTTATCTCTTGTAGGCTAGCAAGAAGGGAGTCTTGTGAGGCAATCACTTGTAATTTGAGAACTCTAATTCCTCATAGTGAAGAATCTCTCTTGTTTGAAGAGGGGACTGGATGTAGCTTTCAAGTGGATGAAAGTGAACCAGGATAAATCACTGTGTCGTATCTCTAAACTCTTACTCTTTATATTCAAGTCATTTGATTGCGTTCTTGGTTGAAAACCTAGAAAGATTGATTTTCATAATTGATTGAATTGAATCTTTAATTGTTCAAATTGATAAATGGAAAATCATTTTCATAACTAGGTTAATCAATAAGAATATAGGTGTTAATCATTTCCGCTGAATCTCTGATCTGGCATGTGAATTGATTGATTTTCGTATTCGAATGAAAATTGATTTTTCTGTTTTCTGTCATATTTAATCGATTAAGTTCAAGCTTAATCGAGTACTACTCGAGTACACGACTTGCTTAATCGATTAAGTACTGTAGAATTTGCAAAAATCATTTGTTTTGATTGTTTCGATTTGTTTCGTTCGAAAATCTTTCAAGGTAGCTTCAACACCTATTCAACCCCCCTTCTAGGTGTTTTCCTAGGGTTCCTTTGTCTCTCCAACCACCAATTGCGGTTTCCTCAATTGGTATCAGAGCTCGGTCGAAAGACACGAGCATAAGAGCTTTTTCGTAAAGATCCTTTTAAGAAAATCGCAATGGGTTCTACGAATTCCTTTGGTGGTGAAGGTGCTTCAATAAGTCGTCCTCCATTGTTTGCCGGAGAAGGCTATGCATATTGGAAAGTTAGAATGAAAGTCTTTATCCAAGCCATAGATAGTGAAATTTGGAAAGTAGTTGAAAAAGGTCCTCATATCCCCTCTAGTTTAGTTGAAGGTGTAGAACAATTGATCCCCGAGGATAAGTGGAAAGATGATGATAGAAAGAAAGTACAATATGATTATAAAGCAAAGAATATCATTACATCCGCTTTATCCTATGACGAGTTCTTTAGAGTTTCTCAATGTTCTAGTGCTAAAGAAATGTGGGACACTTTACAAGTGACTCATGAAGGAACTAGTGAGGTTAGGAGAGCTAGATTGAATGCTTTAATGCGTGATTATGAATTGTTTCATATGCTTCCAAATGAATCTATAAATGATATGCAAAAGCGTTTTACTCATATTATAAATCATTTACTTGCTCTTGGTAAAACTTTTCTACAAGGTGAACTTTCTAACAAAGTGTTGAGATGTTTAGACAGGAATTGGCAACCAAAAGTAACGGCTATTGTTGAATCTAAAAATTTGGATGCTATGGATCTAGCAACACTTTTCGGAAAGCTTCAAGAACATGAAATGGAGCTTGGACGATTAAGTATCAATGAAGAGTCGGATAAGAACAAATCAAGGAAAGGACTTGCTCTTAGAGTCAAAAGTGCATATAAAAAGAAAGATAGTTCCGATGATGATGATAGTGAAGATTCCGATTCCGATATTGATGAAAAAGACATGAAACTTTTGTTAAAAGAATTTGACAAGTTTCTAAGGAGAAAAGGAAGGTTGAACAAGGACAAAAGTAAAGAGAAGGATTCCCCACACTACAAGACCAAGACATCAAAAGAAGGTGTAGTTTGCCATGAATGTGGAAAACCCGGTCATCTCAAGTATTCATGCTCTAGGTATCTCAAGAAGAAGGAGAAAGACAAGAAAAATTCTAAATCTAAAAGAGCATACATAGTTTGGGATAGTGATGAAGATAACAAGAAAAGCACATCAAATAGTTCTTCGGATGATGAAGAAGTTGCTTGTCTCAACTTGATAACTCTAGTAGATGATGAAGAACAAAGTTCAAATGATGAATCAAGTTATCAAAGTGAGGATAGCAATGTAAGTGAATCTAAATCCGAAATTTCTTCTAAATATGAATTGTTACATAATGCTTATGAAGAAATGTATGAACAACTTGAAAAACTAGCTTTGAAAAACATTGAAAGAAAGAAGCTCATTTTGAAACATCAAAAAGAGATTTTAGAACTTCAAAAACAAATTGATGAGCTTAATCTTGAAAATGAAACTCTTGATCTTATCTATGCTAGTTCTTCTTGTGATTGTGCTAGTAGATTGAATATTGTGGTTGATTGTGAGAATTGCAAGTTGCTTAAAGATGAAAATGCTATTTTGAAAAATAAGCTTGCAAGTTTCACGAATTGTGATATTAAATTACGCACATTGTTAAATTTTCAAAGAAAAAATTCAAACAAGTTTGGTTTGGGTTATACTAATGCTAAGAGTAAATCTCATAGAAATGTTGTTGATTTTTCTAAAGTTGATTTTTCAAATCCTCCAACATGTTTCTATTGTGGTACTCATGGACATACTTCAAATGTGTGTTATGTTAAAGTGCATGGTATATCTAAAGGAAATTTTGTTTGGATGAAAAAGGGTGAAAGTCCCTACACTAACAAAAATGGATCCAAAACCATTTGGATACCAAAAAGCAAAGCATGATTGTTTTGTAGGTTTGATTGAAGATGCAAATGAATGACACATGTTCTCAATTGGTCTCAACTATGAATGTCTATATTCACATTTTCAATTGGTATCACACTTGCATCTCAAGTGAATGTCCTACAAAGTGGTAATATTTGATATTGATATATTATCTTAATTGATATCTTCTCAATTGATATTACTTTTCTAAATGTTTAGTTAATTCAATTGGTATCATTGAGTTGATGAAAGCATGATAATCATATAATTGAAATCTTATTAAAGTATGATGTTTTTGTGATTATTGATTCTTCTTTACAATTGATATCTTCTTTGTTAAGTGATATTATGATCTTTTTAAGTTCTCAATTGGTATTATATTTCATTGTTATATTCTCTTACCAATTGATATCACATTTCAAAGTATAGCTCTATTGTATTTGTTCAATTGGTATCAATGTTGTAAAGAAATGATCATTGATTTCTTACCTTGGCATAGATGTTATATTTCAATTGGTATATATATTACTTTTTGATAATGCCAAAGGGGGAGAAATATTATGTTTTGAATTGAATGAAATGTTTCTCAAAGAGGGAGAAATGGTATGTTTTCAAAACATGGGAAAAATATATGCTATTATATTTGGAGAAAGGTTGTTTTGTTGTTTTTATGTAGGTTGAGCTAAGTTGTTGAAGATAGGGGGAGAATCAAGTTTCTATCTCAATTGGATTCAAATGTTAAAGCATTGTTTGAGGGGGAGAAAGAGTCTTCTCAAGTGATCAAATGTTTCAAGCATCAACAACTTCAAGTGATTTCAAAATATGGATTGTCATTTTCAAAAAGGGGGAGATTGTTAGTTCCATGATGAACATGATGAATGTTTTGATAATGACAAAGTGTTTTTGAACAAGCTACATGTGTTGATCAAGTTTCAAGCTCAACAAGCAACAACAAACATCAAATGAAGAAGAGAGAAAGCAAGCTCATGAAGACCTAAGTTTGAGTGTATTTGTATTTCTTTTATCTTTTGCCTCTCAAGCTTCATAGGTTTTTTATTTGGATAGATTATTTAGAGGGTAGTGAATCTCATTCATAAGTCATGATTAAATCATAATTTGAGTTTTCACTTAACCTAGAATCAATAGGTGGCTTAAAGGTTTTAAAGGAAAGGTTGGATTTTGAGAAAACAAGTTTTGAACATGTACAGTACCAACTTAATCGATTAAGTGATAACTTAATCGAGTACTACTCGAGTACACGACTTACTTAATCGATTAAGTACTGCTGAACTGATTTTTAAAATACGTTTTTCACTTCTCAAAATCAGTTTTCAAGTGCTACAACTTTTGGGTATTCTTTATAAACCTTTTCCTATTATTTGTGATTAATTAGAATCATTTCATACAAGTTTTACAAAGAATCAAGCCACTCTATTCTCTCTCATTTTCTAAAGATCAAAGTTCTCATATTTTCATATTCTTTGATCAAGAACCTTTGAATCTCTTATGGTGAATTGTCATAACTCTTGATTGAGATTCATAGGATTGTTTTGTGTATTCTATTGTGTTGTAATATTTGCAAGAAGGCAAGCCACTACAACAAACAAGAAGTCTTGGTGTGTCGATTTTATCATCAAGCAAGTGCATTCTTATTGAAGAAGAAGAAGAAGTCTTGGTTGTGAATCAAGCAAGTGAAGCCTTGGTGTGTGGATTATCATCAAGAAATTGAAGACTTGTTGTGTCGATTATCAACAAGGGGTAGAGGTTAGATTAGAGAGAAGATCAATAGGATTACAAGGCAAGGGTGTCGGTTATCTCTTGTAGGCTAGCAAGAAGGGAGTCTTGTGAGGCAATCACTTGTAATTTGAGAACTCTAATTCCTCATAGTGAAGAATCTCTCTTGGTTGAAGAGGGGACTGGATGTAGCTTTCAAGTGGATGAAAGTGAACCAGGATAAATCACTGTGTCGTATCTCTAAACTCTTACTCTTTATATTCAAGTCATTTGATTGCGTTCTTGGTTGAAAACCTAGAAAGATTGATTTTCATAATTGATTGAATTGAATCTTTAATTGTTCAAATTGATAAAGGGAAAATCATTTTCATAACTAGGTTAATCAATAAGAATATAGGTGTTAATCATTTCCGCTGAATCTCTGATCTTGCATGTGAATTGATTGATTTTCGTATTCGAATGAAAATTGATTTTTCTGTTTTCTGTCATATTTAATCGATTAAGTTCAAGCTTAATCGAGTACTACTCGAGTACACGACTTGCTTAATCGATTAAGTACTGTAGAATTTGCAAAAATCATTTGTTTTGATTGTTTCGATTTGTTTCGTTCGAAAATCTTTCAAGGTAGCTTCAACACCTATTCAACCCCCCCTTCTAGGTGTTTTCCTAGGGTTCCTTTGTCTCTCCAACCACCAATTGCGGTTTCCTCATGTGTTCTAATCCTTGAACATAAAGAACATTATCAATAACCAAGTTGGAAGAATTACCGACTTTACCAATACCAAGAATTTTCCTTTGTTGTTTTCTCCATAAGTGACATATCCACCTTCTTGAGGAGTAAGCTCTATGAAGTTCCGCTTATCTCCCGTCATGTGCCTTGAACATCCACTATCTAGATACCAAAGTTTCTTTTCTGTTCTAAGGCACACCTACAAGACAAAATCATTTGCTCATTTTGGGTACCCAAATTATGTTGGGTCCCTTTGGGTTAGCTTTGGGAGTTCCTCCCTTCTCAATCCAAACATAAGTGCCCTTTTTAATTTCAAAGTTCTTTATGTGGCACCTATTGTTTGTATGTCCAAATTTTCCACAATAAAAGCAAGTTGGTTTTTTTGTATAATCAATTTTAGAGAATGAACCAACCACTTTATTGTTCTTTTTCTTGTGGACATATCCTAGACCGATTTTGTTTGAATTGTTTCTTTGTGAACTAAGTAACCAATCTAGGTTCCTATCACTATTGGAGAGTGTGTTGAGTTTGTTTTTCAAATCTTTGACTTCATTTTCAAGTTCACAACACTTCTCACAATGTGTGATAGTTTCCTTAGGATTTGCACAATCACAAACATGACTAGAGTTAACAAGTTCTAAGGATGCATTTTGGAGTTTCAAATCATTTATATATTTTTCCAATTCATTGATTTCCTTTTGATACTCCAAAATTTTCTTTCCTTTTTCCTTGTTAACTTTAGCTCGTTTTTCAAATTGTGTTAACATTTCATTATACTCATTGAGCAAATCATCATAAGGAATTGTGAAAGAGGAAGAGTTAGAACTTTGAGATGATACCTCATCCTCAATTTCACCATTTGCATTTGAGGCTTCATTGTTGCTCCTAGCCATGAGACAAAGATTCGCAACTTCGTCATCCGAGCTACTTGATGAGGATTTTGCATCCTTCTCCAGTGCATCCCAAACAATGTAAGCTCTCTTGCCTTTGCCCTCTTGGGTCTTCTTTTCACTCCTTCTCAAGTATGTGGGACATTCCATCTTGATATTTCCAATGCCTCCACATTCATGGCATTTAACTACATCACTTGAGCTCTTGTTCTTTGATTTATGCTCCTTAGGTCTTTTGTCTCTTGATGATGAACCACCCTTTTTACCCTTGAGGAATTTATTGAATCTTTTTGCAAATAATCCAATTTCTTCCTCATTGAGTGCATGATCGGAGTTATCACTTGTAGATTCATCTTCAACCTCTTTTGAGACTTTGGTTGAGGCCTTGAGAGAGATGCTCTTCTTCTTTTTGTCCAACTCCTCATGTGAGCTAAGTCTTGATAGCTCTATCTCATGTTCTTTGAGCTTCCCAAACAAGGTGGCCAAGTCCATAGTGTTCAAATCCTTGGACTCCTTGATGGCGGTCACCTTTGGTTGCCATTTTCTATCAAGACATCTCAAAATTTTGTGAGTAGTTTCACCATCACGAAATTGCTTTCCTAGATAAATCAAGTGACTAATGATATGTGAAAATCTCTTTTGTAAGTCATCAATAGATTCATTAGGGAACATGTGAAATAATTCATACTCATGAGTTAACAAATTTAATCTTTCATTTCTTACTTCACTTGTTCCTTCATGAGTGACTTCCAAAGTTTCCCACATTTCCTTAGCCGACTTGCATTGAGAAACTCGATAAAATTCATCATGGGACAAGGCGGAGAAGATGATGTTTTTAGCTTTTAAATCAAAAGATACTTTCTTTTTATCATCATCACTCCAACTTTTCCTAGGAATTTCAATGATTTCTCCATTTATCATATGTCTAGGAATATATGGACCATCTTCTATTGCATCCCAAATATTGGTATCTATTGCTTCAATAAAAACTCTCATCCAGACCTTCCAATAAGCATACCCTTCACAATTGAAGAATGGAGGGCGGTTAATTGAAGAGGATCCTTCTTGGTGATTGCTAGAGCCCATAGTTTCCAAAGGATCTTTTCGAAAAAGCTTTTACGCTCGATCTTTCGACCGAGCTCTGATACCACTTGTTGGAAACCAACAAGCGGGCTTAGCAATTACTAGAAGGAGGGTGAATAGTAATCTGAATGCAACAGTGACTAATTTTTGAATGCAATTAAGATATAATTGATTTTGTGCAGATTTTTTGAAACAGAGCAAGAACACTCGAGTCTTTTTCAGACTACTCGAGTAAAATAGCAAGAACACTCGAGTAAATCGTGCAGAGAGCAGAAAACAGTTTCTGAGAAATTTGCACTTTAAATCAATACGAATAAAACCAGTCCAGAGCAGATTAATGGATGAGTAGTAAGCAATTTAATAAAGCTATAACAACTTAAAAACAACCTAATTGCTGCGGAATTACTACTCTAATTAAAAAGCCCCTTTTGAGAAACTTAGGTTTGGTTTTAACTTGAAAGTAAAGAAAGCAATAAAAAGAGGACACCACCAATTTTATACTGGTTCACTCTCTTTTAGAAGAGCTAATCCAGTCCCCCTAATAACCTTAGGAGTGTCTACTAAAATCAAATTGTTAGAAATATTACAAGGGATATTGAGATGCCTCACTCAACCTAACCCTTCCAAGAGTGTACCAAACTCTTGAATTTCTACCCCAATTTGAAGTTTGGTGATGAAGACTCCTTCTTCTCAAGCTCCTTGAAACCTTCAAGAGCTCCACCAAGCTAAGAACCTCTTAGACTTTGCTTGAAAACCTCTCAAGACTTGGATGAACCTAAGACCCACTTAGGTACACTTGGTTATCAACCAAGATTTTGGAACAAGATATGTAAGTGTTTGTGGAGAAATACAACAAATGATTTCTACAACAATAAAGCACAATCTCTAACTCTTTGGACACAATAATAACAATGAATGAATAGTTGAGTTAGAGAAAATTATCACCTGAGAGAGAGAATGAGCAAAGAGAATGTTATGCTTATGTCTTGTCAAGTTCTTGTTTTTTTTGTACAAAGGCAATTTGATGGAATATATGGAAGAGGGAATAAGAGAGTAAAACAAACTTTTTCATGCCATTTTTGCCCTCTTCCAACGGTTTAAAATTTGCTGTCAGAACCAAAATACTCGTGTCTTTTTGACACTACTCGAGTCTTTTGCCCATCTTTCAATAGAAATGCTCATGTACTGAACTAACGGTCAAATCTCTGATTTGAGGCTGAAATACTCGAGTCTTTTGGAAACTACTCGAGTCTTTTGATACTCGAGTAATTTTCAGATTACTCGAGTCTTTTTATACTCGAGTAATTTTCAGATTACTCGAGTCTTTTTATACTCGAGTAATTTTCAGACTACTCGAGTCTTTTTCCCAGAGATGATAAAAATTATGTTTTTCAACAATTAATTTTAATTCTCTCCTCAAGGAATAATTTTATGTAATCCCAACCTTTTTCATGCATTAAAATTATTTATCCTAGGATGAGATTAATTCCTGAGCTACCCACTCTCAATTATAGAAATAAAATTACAATTAAAATAAGATAGAGAATGACTAGCTAATTTGATGCACTTGATCTTCTTGACTTGGTGAGCTTGAATTCTTCCTTTAAATCCATGATCTAATTATATTGTCATCATCAAAATAAATCCACCTCATTGGAGACTTGATTCTACATATATGATAGGAGTTTAATCATTTTATTATTAATTAATGCAACGACCCCATTTAGGACTCCCAAAATATCAACCAAGTGGGTAAAGACTTCCACTGGGACGTGGGAAAAATAATCAACCAAATGGGTGTACGCACTTCCATTGGGACATCCTGTCCGAATACATCAACCACTGAATAAAATTCCAGCAAGACTCATCCAGGATAAAAATCCACCAATGGGAATCAAATAAACTTATACATTTATCCGTTGGGACTCTTGTCCGAATATATCAACCACTGGATGAGATTCCAGTAGGACTCTTTCAGGATAATAATCAACCAACGGGATAAAAGGAAATAATTAGAATTTAATAATATAGGAGATTAGACGAGTTAATCTTTAATGAAATTATAGAAAAGTAAGATTTTTCTGAAAATTCTTTGAATTACTCGAGTAGTTCTTGCCTACTCGAGTGTTCTTATGAATTTACTCGAGTCTTTAAGAAATACTCGAGTGTTCTTCAATTTTTCCAGAATACTCGAGTCCTCCTTAATTTACTCGAGTGTTTTTACTGCAACAGCACCAGTTTCTGCACTTTTCAATATCAATTCGGATTCTGTGCATTGTATTTCCATTCCTATGCAAAATAGAGACATAAACTCACATAGTAAACATGTTAGAACACATAAACAAGAACATAACAACACAAATCAACATCAAATCACAGAATCAATATAAACTTGGAACATAACCATTTCAACATATGAAATTCATTTTTACTCGATTTTAACTTCGAAAATTTATCCAGTAAGCATTATTAAGTCCATTTGAACTTGTTTAAATCCGAAAACCTCATGCTTATGACCTCCAAGTCATATTCCCAATTCCAACTTCATCCCTTGTTGAACCTTGTGAGGTTCCTACATTTCTAGCTTGAGATTACTCATTCTAGCAATTAGATAA
Source organism: Crotalaria pallida (assembly GCA_037953625.1). Taxonomy (NCBI): domain Eukaryota; kingdom Viridiplantae; phylum Streptophyta; class Magnoliopsida; order Fabales; family Fabaceae; genus Crotalaria; species Crotalaria pallida. The sequence goes on from CM075653.1 coordinate 37,793,411, forward strand.
CTCCTCCCTTACCTCAGAGAAGCTAAACAACCGATTTAAACACAAGAAACTTGGCTGGATCAAAGATTCGAATTCTGGACTTGTGAAAAGGGGTTGAACAGGCTGACTTTGGCCACAGATTTCACCACGGATTTGGAATGAAAAAGAGTGAAACAAGTTAGTTTAACAAACTAGGATATACTAACTCCAATCAGGAACAAGTTTGACACAAAAAGGGTTTATGACATTAACAAACGAACTCAATGAAGATGAATACTTGATGCTGAAAACTACTCTGTTTTCTCAGCTTTGAACCTCAAACTTTGAAGGTCTAGAACTCGAACTACAAGGGCTTATTTGAAGTGATTCTTGATTCTAATTCAAAGATGGATCTAGAACTTTAATTTGTGTTTTGGTTTCGAAGGATTTGATTGAGAAACGAAGGAGAAATCAGAGATCAAAGAGTTCTCTGAAAAACTGAAAGTTTGAAACTGAAATTCGGGTTTTGGATGATTAAGGTGTTGAATGCTTCAACTAAGCACTCATTTATAGCCTAGGAATGCTTCAAGTCGAAGTAAAGTCCAGCTCTATGCTTGAAGATTCGAGAAACCACGTTTTGGTGCGAAAATTAAATGAAAACCGACTTATACACTTTCAGGTCTGTACGAAATACTCGAGTGTTTTCAAACATACTCGAGTGTTTATTTAAAAATTCAAATTTCCAAACAGCTACTTATAATACTCAAGTCTTACCTAAAATACTCGAGTGTTTTTGCTAAAATAGGAAAAATTAACTATTTTAATGATACTAATATTGATAAAATACTTTTATTTCATATATTAAAATATAGGACCTTACATCATGCATGTCATATTTTTGAAGTTTTAAAGTATAACCTTAATTTTGTTTAAGAAAAAGTTATGAGCTTGAATTTTAAAGAAAATGTTTAAGGAAAATCTTGTCATGATAATGGTTCATGCATGTTGATGTAAGTGAATGAGGTGGTGTCATGCTTTGAAAGATTTGCCTTGAAAACCTACATGCCTTGATTTGATTATGTGATTTTTGCATGTTGAAAAAGTGAACCAAAATCCTTGTCTTTTGTATGATGATATGCGGCCATGAGCTAGAAGAGTAGGAAATTGTGTTTGATCATCATTTAGGATGCATGCATGATGAAACTAGTTGAATTTAGGAGCATAGAAGTGTATGCATGAAATAATCAAGCTTAAAGAAAAATAAAAATGAAACTTTGAGAAGGTTGTGATTTAAATTGTTGTTTTGATTTAAGAAAATGAATTAAGATTGTTAGATTTTCTTGAATGCTCACGGTTTTTTGTCCCCAAAAGAAAGAAAATAATTTCATTGCTTTGTGCCTTTATGTGTGCATCAAATCTTTGTAAAAATTACACCTATATGATTCGGCCAATGCATGCTAATGTAGTTGGGAAAATTTTCTCCATGAAATGACCTTTGAGAATGACTATATTTTTATGTGCATGATGCTATGTGTGTGATAGAAGTGATGTGTTGTTTGTTTTGATCTTTTTCGGTTTTTAGAGATAAAAATAAATAAGTTGATTGAACTAATTAAAAAGGAATTTTTATGATGATAATTCAATGATCATATGTTTTAATATTTATTTAGTGATTAGAATTGTGACCCTGGATAATTCGGTCTTGATGAGTTAATTAAGGAATTAAGTTTGAAGTATTTTCTTAAAAGAATAATTGAGTGGTCTATAGAGAATTTGATTTGATAAATGATTTTTAGAATGACATTCTCGGATCAGTATCTAATGGTATTATAAAGTTTTGAATTTAAATGAATCAATTTGATGTGGTTTTGGAATTTTACTTTCTTAAGTTCTGAATTTTGTTTAATGATTAAGAATAATGATTTTTATAACATGAACATTTTAAAGTGAGTTTACATTAAGCGAAATGGATTCTGTTTTGATAAGGAAATCATTTTAGAATTGTTTCAGAATTTTCTTGAAAACATTTTAATTATGGATTTGATTTGAATTTGAGAACTTTTGAGTAATGGCAATGTGTTTTCAAAAAGGAATGATTTCAAAGTGTTTTCAAAACAAATTGATGAATTTATCGAAATCGTTTCTAACGCACGGGGAAAAATGTCTTAGTTCGAGCGACGGACGCGAAGGAAACGAGGCGGGATTGGCAATCGAGAAATCTTGGAAAGCTCAAGGAGGCCTACGTCATTTGAGGTGAGAGAGGGGCTTCCCTTAAGACGTCGTGGTATTTAGGTAACATATTAAGATGTCCAACCATCTCAAAGGTTGGACACCAATCTCATTTAGCGAGGTGGTGTGATAGCAATTGTTTGTTGGTCTGGCTATCCACACGAACGGCTGAGATTGGTCTATAGAGTTTGATGTTATGTTTGCTGGTCAATTAATCATAAGCTATTTGATTATCTTATTTCGCAAAATGATCTATTTATTGGTTAAGTAATTGTGATATTGTTTGAGAAACATTGGTACGCTTGATGATGTGATGATAAGAACGAATTGGTGAAAGTAAGGAAATGTGATGGAAAGAGAGATGAGTAATAACAAAGGCTGTGTAAGAAACAGAATATCAAGAGAAAGAGGTTGAAGGGAGATTTTGGAGACAGATTACGAAATATGAATTTGAGAAGGTTTTTTTTGAAATGATATTTTTGAAAAAGTTTCGTGAACAGATATATTTTTGAGAAACAATCTTTTTGAAAAAGTTTTGTGAAAGGATATATTTTTGAGAAAAGTTTTGTGAAATAACATTTTCGAGAAAGTTTTGTGAAAGGATATATTTTTGAATAAGTCTTGTGAAGTTATATTTTTGATAAAGTTTTGAGGGATGATATTTTTGAGAAAGTTCACAAGATGGTATTTTTGAGAAAGTTTTATGAAATGACGTTTTTGAGAAAAAAGTTTGTGAAAACAATATTTTTGTGAAAGTTTGTGAAAAGAGATTTTTGTGAAAGTTTTTGAAATGGTATTTTGGAGAAAGCTTTGAGAAAAGATATTTTTGAGAAAGACGAGGAAATGAGTTTTGAGAAAGTATGAATCTATATTTGTGAAAGTTGATGAGATGAGATGAGAAAGATTGTGAAACGGGATGTAGAAATGTGATGCAAAATGTTATGTGACGAATTGGGGAACAGATTGAACGATTAGTGGTCGGGACTCGTTGAAGGGATGCACCAAGGATGAACCGACCTTAGGATTAAGCCGTCAATTTAAAAACTCTAAGACTTTAAAAGACTATTAAAAGACATGGAATAACGCGGTGAGGCATGAGTGTGTTGTCGAAGTAGTGGAGAGGAAGGAACCATGGGCATCTGCGGATACTCAGGTGGCGATTGCATTAGGGGAGGACAATGACGGTGAAACGTCAAGAAGTCTAGAGTACTTTCTAGGCAGAACGGATTCCACATGTGGTATACGAGGCGTGGTAGGGACTGGGTCCAAAGCCGTGGTACGGACTGCACTCGAGACTAGAATAGTACTGTCGCCCCCTAGATTGCAAATCTTGAACAGTGAGAGGGACTGGAGTGGGGCATTTTGATTGCCACTGTACCCGAGTTTTCTACAGTGTGCTTTGATTATATTATATGATATGAATTGAATTAATTTGAGGCTGTACCCGAGTTTTCTACAGTTCTCCTGGCTTGGAGCCAATTGTTGAGACAGCTGTCGTGCCCGCACGGTAAAGGTCCTGTACTCCTGTTTGCTTCCGACTAGGTTGGGTGGATGACCGAGGAGATGTAGACGTGTGTGCGAACTCATTGATGATTTCCCCACATCATTGAGTGAACCGAAATGATAAAACTTAAAAAGATTGAAATGTTCCCAAAGAGAAGTATAATAATAATAAGTATTGAGTAAGGTTCGAGAAACTGATTATAAGATTATGATTATATGATGATGGTGATCATATCGTTGTTATATGTTGTCTATTGCTTTATCTTAATATTTGCCTATCGTAATTCCACACAGTCGACATTTCATGTTTTGGGTAGCTCACTCTCTCTTCTACTTCTGCTCTGTATTGGGAAAAATTTTGTATGGTCTTAGATGAAAAACGTCGCGAGGTTCCAGCTCATTCGGGAGATAGGAGCATCTCCATTGAAAGGAGATAATATAACTATGACCGCTTATGTCATAGTCTTTATAGAGATGAAACGACGAAGAGAAGAAATCATGGAGAGGCTTCTAGCTCGTGAGATGAAGGAGAAGAAAGCACAAGACAACCCTATGGAGGAGACCGACATGGAGGAGTATCTTAGCGACGAGGATTGGAATCGGAGCCCCGAGGACCTTTCGATAGACGGTGATGATTGAGAGTTCGATCCGTAAAGACCCAGAATTAGATGGCAAGTCTTAGTATATATGACTAGAGAATAGGTAATTCCCCAGAGTAATGTATTCCATTGCATGTTCTTAGTACCATAGCTTTACCATGTTGTACCCCGGATGATATTTTATTCAGTACTGATGTTTTTGAAACCAGTAAATGGGCTGTTGTAATTAAATTATGTTTTAATGAATAAGTTTCCAAGGTGCGGTGTCTTGTGATATCTCGGTTTGGAAATTGAAATATTTTTATGTATCATGAGAACAAAGGTTTTAATAGTAATCAAGTTTTGAAAACTTAAATGTTCTCATGTCTTTGTTATACATGTTTTCAAAAAAAAAAAATTGGCCCAAATTTTCACTATATTTAATTTAAGTAACGGTGGTTTTCAAGTTGCCGAATCGGGGTATTACACACAATCATTCTCATGTACCACTCATTAAACACACATCAAACCAACACATATCACATAGGGGATTCATGTCATAACAATAATTTCATTTTCTACAAAACACATCTCAAAATTCGTACTTTACAAACTCAGGGAATATATTTTTATAAATTAATCTAGAAAATTCAAAAAGTTATATTTTCAAATTCCAAGTTTCAAGACGATTGTTTTCATATAAAGATCATAAAATTCCGAGTTACGGTTAAAAAGTTACGAATTTTCAAAGTCGACAAATCCAGGAGAAAATTCATTTCAAACAAAAATCATCCTTTAATAAAATCACAACTCCTTTCTTGTAAATCAAATCATTCCAAACTCAACAAAATCATTCACTTCTCATCCATAAAATACTTTGTTTATAAAACTCTGTAAAAATCAGCACCTTATTTATCACTCGCGTAAAATGTTCATCTGAAAATCCCTTATAAAACAAAATTTCAAGATTCATTTTGATAAAATTCGTTTACGCACATATGGGAAAAATAAGGGGTGTCACATATCTAATATGTGAAAAAGTTTTAGAGTATGCCGAATTCAACACAATGTTTAAAATGATATGAACTATCCTCTCCAAGAATTCCGTGGTTTGATTGTGCACCCGCTTTTAAAGGGAAATTTTATTTCTACATTTTCTAAATACTTACAAGTCCATATTTTATCCGAGTAATAGTATAATTAGTATATTAATTACTTGGAAATTGATAAAGGGTGTCACACTGAGTGGTATCAGAGCAAAAGTCAGATCCTGTAGTAGTTGAAGTAGTTCCAGAAAGGTAGCCATCAACATCAAGCAGGTATCCACAGGGCATATTTATTGTTTTGAATGCTAGTATCTTGCTTGTTTTGAGCATTAGATACAATTGAATGTTTTGTTTGAAGTTAAGGTTATAGCCTTAGTATAGGTGGCGTGATGAATGTTTCTTTAGTTCAACATATGTGACCATAAGTCCATAGCGCAAGTCTATTATGGCAACTAGAAACCAAAATCACACCAACGCGATGTTAGAAAGAATTACCGCGGTGCTGGAGTCCATGCAACAACAGCAATCTCAGCAACCACCTCAACCGGTTAACCCACCTCACCAGTGCAATGTGGGTAATACCGAGGCAAAGAGTCTGGCAGATTTTAGGAGTTGTAATCCACCCAAGTTCGAAGGAGGATTTAAACCCGAGGAGGCCAATAAGTGGATTCACACCATGGAAAAGATTTTGAGAACTTTGGATTGCACAGAAGTTCAGAAAGTAGCATATGCAACCTACATGCTAGAGGATGAAGCTGAGAACTGGTGGAATCACACGGTTCAGCTCCTACACTATGAAGGAAGGGATGTGAATTGGGGTGTATTTATGGAGAAGTTTCTCAATAAATACTTCCCTGAGGACTTGAGGAGAAAGAAGGAGGTGGAGTTCTTGCAGCTGAAGCAAGGAGACATGAGTGTGGGTGAGTACGCGGCCAAGTTTGAGGAGTTGATGAAGTACTCTCCATACTATCAGAACAACCCCGACGAAAGGAGCAAGTGTATCAAGTTTGAGAGAGGCTTAAGGCCCAAACTAAAGTCTATTTTCAGCTATCGACGGATTCAAAGCTTCCCTGCACTTGTGGACATGTGTAGGATGTACGAGGATGACAAGAAAGCTGAAGGGTTGCAAGCATTAGAGAGAAAAGATAGCCAGAATTATGGACCTCAGAGGCGTAAGGGTTTCAACAACCGAGGCAAGGGTCCGTATGATCGCCGAGGGAAAGGCAAATGAAAGGTTAGAGGTAATGATGGAAGGAACTTTCGGAGCGAGGCTCTATTTTGTGACAAGTGTAAGCGCCATCATTATGGACGTTTTTGTTGGGGAACAAGTGGTTGTTTCAATTGTGGAAAACCGGGACACTTTGCGAAGGACTGCAAGGAACCGATCAAAGCCAATTCAAGAGGGGCAGCTGATAGGCCCGTGGTTCAAGGAAGGGTTTTCACCCTTAGCGGTGTGGAGGCAAGCCGTTCTTCTGATCTTGTGCAAGGTAATTACTTGCTAAATGATCAGCTTTGCAATGTGTTGTTTGATTCTGGTGCAACACATTCATTTGTTTCATATGAATGTGTAGATCGTTTGAGTCTACCTATGTCTGAATTATCATACACTTTGAAAGTAGAAACCCCTACTAATGCTCCTGTAGTTGTTTCTAGAGTTTGTCTTAACTGTTGTATAGAAGTGTTAGGGAAAACCTCTAGGGTAGGTTTGATCTGTTTACCCTTATCGCAACTGGATGTGATCTTGGGGATGGACTGGTTAAGTCGAAACCAAGTGATCATCGATTGTGATAGAGAAGTCGTGATCTATAGAAACCCAAAACCCTCTGGCTATATGTGCTTGTTCAACACTGAAGTGGAGGAGAATGGCCCGAGGATTGAAGAGATCTCCGTTGTCGGAGACTTCCCAGAGGTATTCGCTGATGAGATACCGGGTTTGCCACCGAAAAGAGAGATTGAATTTGGAATCGACTTAGTTTCGGGAGCTGGTCCCATTTCTATCGCTCCTTATAGAATGGCACCACCGGAAATGGCATATATGAAGAAGCAGATTGAAGAATTATTGCAGAAGCAGATGATTCGACCAAGTGTATCACCATGGGGTGCTCCGGTTCTATTCGTCAAGAAGAAAGATGGTAGTATGAGGATGTACATCGACTACCGGCAGTTGAACAAGGTCACAATCAAGAATAAGTATCCTTTACCAAGGATCGACGACCTTATGGATCAAGTTCGTGGGGCTTCAGTATTTTCCAAGATTGATCTGAGACTAGGGTATCATTAGATCAGGATTAGAGAAGAGGATATCTCCAAGACTGCATTTCGATCCCGATACGGGCATTATGAGTATGTTGTGATGCCATTCGGATTGACTAATGCACCAGCTATTTTCATGGACTACATGAATCAAATCTTTAGACCCTATTTAGATTCATTCGTGGTTGTGTTCATTGATGATATCCTTATTTACTCCAAGAACCCGGAAGAGCATGCTGAACACTTGAGGATAGTGTTGAGTATGCTGAAAGAGAAGCAGCTGTACGCCAAACTTGCAAAGTGTGAGTTCTGGCTGGAGGATGTTAAGTTTTTAGGGCATGTGATTTCAAACAAAGGGATAGCAGTCGACCCAACGAAAGTAAGCTCAGTTATGCAATGGGAACAACCGAAGTCGGTCACGGAGGTGAGAAGCTTTCTTGGTTTGGCTGGCTATTATAGAAGATTTATAGAAGGTTTCTCTAAGATAGCGCTACCCTTGACGAAGTTAAATCGGAAAGATCAACCATTTATCTGGGATGAGAAGTGTGAAAGGAGTTTCCGAGAACTGAAGGAAAGATTGACATCATCCCCTGTGTTGATTCTACCTGATACACAGAAGAATTTCGAAGTGTATTGTGACACGTCGAAACAAGGACTTCGGTATGTTTTGATGCAAGATGGGAAGGTAGTCGCTTACGCCTCGAGACAGCTAAAAGTTCATGAAATGAACTATCCAACTCATGATCTAGAGTTGGCAGCAATTGTTTTCGCTCTAAAGATTTGGAGGCACTATCTCTATGGCACTGCGTTCCGGGTATTTAGTGACCATAAGAGCTTAAAGTACCTCTTTGACCAGAAAGAGTTGAACATGAGGCAACGCCGATGGATGGAGTTCTTGAAGGATTATGAGTTCGAGCTTCATTACCACCCTGGGAAAGCAAACGTGGTGGCAGATGCATTGAGTCGAAAAGCAATGCATATTAGTTCGATGATGGTCAAAGAAGCTGCATTGATTGAAGAATTTAGAGATTTGAGCCTGACGATGCAAGTGGAGCCGACAAGTGTCAAGATGGGGATGCTGCAAATTGCTAATGAGTTCTTGCAAAGGATTCGTGAATTGCAACAAGAAGATTAGGGACTCAAGGAAAAGAGGAAGCTTATGGAGGAAGGCAAGGAGTTAGAGTTCCAAGAGGGAAAGGATGGAATCCTTCGCTTTAAAGCAAGGATTTGTGTGCCTGATAATCTAGAGGTGAGGAGAATGATTCTGGATGAAGCGCATAAAAGCAAGATGAGTATGCATCCGGGAGCTACCAAGATGTATCAGGACCTGAAGAAGATATTTTGGTGGCCTGGCTTAAAGAAAGATGTGGCTAGTTACGTGGCGTGTTGTCTGGTGTGCCAGAAGGCGAAGGTGGAACACCAACGGCCAGGAGGATAATTACTTCCCTTAGAGATTCCGCTATGGAAATGGGATAGTATCTCGATGGATTTCGTGTCGGGATTGCCAAGGACAACTACTGGTCACGATGCAATCTGGGTGATCGTAGATCGCTTGACCAAGTCAGTGCATTTTATTCCAGTTAATATGCGCTACTCTTTGGAAAAGCTCACTCAGTTGTATATCAAAGAAGTTGTTCGCCTGCATGGTGTACCATCAAGTATCGTGTTAGATCGCGATCCGAGGTTTACGTCGAAGTTTTGGCAAGATCTGCATAGAGCTCTGGGTTCAAGACTGAAGTTGAGTTCTGCATACCACCCTCAGACTGATGGTCAAACGGAAAGGACTATTCAGTCACTGGAGGACATCTTAAGAGCCTGTGTTTTGGAAGGTCAAGGAAATTGGGAACAAATGTTGCCGCTCGTGGAATTTACTTACAACAACAGTTATCACGCGAGCATCGGTATGGCACCATTTGAAGCTCTGTATGGAAGAAGGTGTCAAACACCATTATGTTGGTTTCAAGTGGGGGAGAGTTCTCTGGTTGGACCAGATTGTGTACAAGAAACAACTGAGAAGATCAAAATGATACAAGAGAAGATGAAGACGGCTCAGAGTAGGCAGAAAAGCTATGCTGATAGGAGGAGGAAACCCTTAGAATTTACTGAAGGTGACCATGTGTTCATTAAAATAGTACCAACCAAAGGTGTTAGTAGAGCCTTGAAAACTCAGAAACTATCACCTAAGTTTATTGGTCCCTACCAGATTCTTAAAAGAGTCGGTCCAGTAGCCTACCAATTAGCTTTACCCCCGTCATTAGCAAATCTTCATAATGTATTCCATGTGTCTCAGTTAAAAAGGTATGTCCATGATCCCACCATGGTTCTTAGAATCCAACCTGATGATCTAGAAATCCATGAGAACCTAACCTTTGAAGTCATGCCTATTCGCATTGAAGATCGAAGAGTCAAGCAGCTTAGAGGGAAGGATATTTGTTTGGTCAAAGTTATTTGGATTTGTGGTGATGTGATAGAAGCATCTTGGGAATTAGAGGATAAGATGCGTCAGGACTATCCTGAATTGTTTGTATAAGTTGAATTTCGGGGACGAAATTCCTTGTGAGTGGGGGAGTAGTGTAACACCCCAAAATTTTAATCTCCGATTAATGGAAAGTTAATTATAAATTTTATTATAATTAATTATTTCTATTATTAATCTTTGATTAAAATCTGTGATTATGTTATTAGTGGATGTATGAATTTATTTTTGTAAGTATATTTATGCATAAAATAAACATATTGCATATTAGTCCTTGAGTTGGGACCTAGAAGTAATAATAGGAAAGTTTTTGGAGGGAAAGTAAATAAAATTATTATTTTTCAGAAACTGGTCAAAACACTCGAGTGTTTCTGAAAAGACTCGAGTGTTCTGGTCAAAGTTGCACGAGTTAGTGCGTTTGGTGAGTCACCACCAACGGTTTCGTTGTGTTGACACGAAATCACTCTTCAACCACGTCCATAGCCGTCGTGTCGACTTGCATGAACTCGTCCAATGTCTATAAAAGCCAATCAAACTCGAACTGAGAGGCATTTGGCCAATTTGTTGAAGGTTTGCATGTTCTAGGGTTTCTGAGTTCAATCTTTCGATTCTCCCTCTGTGTGCTGATTCGAGTAACAAATTATACACCAATACAAAGCTCACATCTCGAGCTTTTTATAGACACCAAATCCGTGAGCTGAGAGTGAGTGTGGTGGAAGAATTGAAGCTTGGAAGTTGGAGTTGTTGCTGTCAAATCTTTTTCTGGAGCTTACTTTGGATTCGAATTTTGGTAAGCTCACGAGTTTTCTGAGTCTCAAATTGATTTCTATAGTTAGTAGAGGTTGTATAGAGTTTAGAAATACTAATTTCCCCAATTTCTATCTCTGTTTCATATGTCAACCAATTCCATTTTGGACCTCCACTCAAAATTGTCCTGCATGTGGTGCTTGAAGTGATTCTTGGTGTTGTGGAGCTATTCCTTTCAATTTCCCTGTTGATTCACGTCTTTAAGGTAAGGGAAAGTCTTTCTATTCACTAGATAGAGTGTAAATTGCATGATTTTAATTAGAGAGCCACCAAGAGGCTCTAAGGCCTTAGATTGAATAAGGAATGTGGTTTGGAGACCAACTTATGCTCTATTGTTGTTTTGAGCAAGTTTCATATGATGCATGCAAGCTGTATTGAGCTTTAATTCACAAGTTTATTGAGTATTTTGCAATTTGATATGTTAAGTTGTGAAATTGTATGTTTTATGCATAATCTCTTAATGCTCTGTCAAATCTGTTAATTGATGTGTTGTAAGTGTTTGAGCATGTTCAATATGTGTTATATGAACTCTGTTGATCATTGGATTGGACTAGAAATGGTTAGAATTGAAAATGGTATGTGAAAACCAAGTTTCCAGTCTGTTCTGCAAGAAAGGACTCGAGTACTTGGCTTGATACTCGAGTAAAATTTTGATAAAACATTGTATCTTGTGTTAGAACACTCGAGTACCAGGCCCAGAATTCGAGTATCAACTGATGCTCAGAAACATGTTATGATAAACCACTCGAGTAATGCATGAGTCACTCGAGTATTCTGGGTGATAAAGAACACTCGAGTACTCATTAATCACTCGAGTAATCTGGACAAAACTGATGAACCACTCGAGTATTCTGAAGAACACTCGAGTATATTTGCCCAGAATATTAAAAATACCATTTTTAATTCTGAATCATTGGTTAATACTTAAATAACTATAATCCAAGTGATCTAAGACTTAAAAGAAATTGATTGATGATATGGTAATTTCTTTTGGAAGACGAGACGCTGCTCGGGTGGCACGTCAGGTATTATTAAAAAGAAAAACACCAATCAATTCCTTTAAGCGAAAGATAATGCATTCATTTTGGAGTCTGGATGATAGATCGTTTATCATGTTTTGGTAACATGAGGAGGGCCTCTGGAAGTGCCAATTGACGGCTCGCTTGATGACACATTATGGTTGACGACGTGGTCGGCATAGTGAGATGCTGATAGTATGGTTATACCGTTTGGATGACGGGACGTGCTCGGGTGGCATGAATTCCAAGCTTGTCGTGTACATTCTTGGTGAATGTACGAATGTTGTACACCTAGGAGTACAACGCACTGTTGAGTGCTGTAACATCCCGTTATTTCTTATACCTCTAGCAAAATAATTAAATGATTTAATATGTTTTCAATATTTGAGTCTCGGAATAAAATTCTGATTTCATCATTATATTTGAAATACATTTTTTAATCAAAATAAGTATAAATTTGTTATCATACGTTTTCCAAAAATAAAGTACTACTTTTATTTAGTTTAATTAACATTTTGACAGGGAGCTCAAGTGGCAAGCCTTAGAGGTATTTTTATAAATAGTTTCTTCAGAAAAATATGTTTAACTTAATATTATGAGCGTCCCTGTAAATTTTCATACCGTTCGGAGGCTGTTTTATTTTTAACTTCTGGACTGGTTTAATATATTATCGGTTTAAGTTATATATAATGATCTTCCATTTCAAAATTATAAATGTTATATTTTATCAAGTTTAATATCAGGATTGAGAAAATATATCTACTTTTGAATTTCGATAATTTTTTTTATGCAATAACTATCCGGAGGGACCGGTAATTTTATTATTTTTCAATCAGATTTGAGTAATTAAAAATACAAAAGTATTTTACCTAAATGTATTTTATTATTTGGATCGTCAAACTTTTAACTATAATCCAAAATACATACACACATTGACCCACAAATGAGAACAAAACATAAAAATTATATTTATTTTCCTAAGAACTACCCAACCCAGCCCATGTACTCACCGCCTCAGATAATATATATACATAGATATTAGTAAGTCCCAACCAACCCAAGTATTATGAAATACCCCCCAAACCCGTCGGAGAGAAAAAGAAGCATAGAACAGAAACGAGAAACGAGAACAGAGAAGAAAGGGGCTGGGCGTGAGAGAACCCCATTTTTGATTTTTCCAATTTTCCGATCCAATAACTCACGATCCAACCGTCCAATCTTAAATCCTTTTTAGGTATATAATCTCCTCAACTCCCTCTATCTATCTACCTATTTTATTTGACGATCCGTCAATATTTTTATTATCCTTATATTTTCAAATAAAGAGATGTTTTAGGAAAAAGTGATATATTTTTATTGTATAATAATATATATTTATTACTTTGACAAAAATGAGTTTATTTGATATATTTTTATTATTATAATTAGTTTTATCATATGTCCCTATTTAGATCCAACACACTATCGACCTTGACCCTGGAGCAAATCGCGGATATAAACGTGGCTCTGTCATTATTGCTAGGATTTTCAGGTAAGGGGAGTCTCTTTTCCACACTTTGGGTTAGGGATAGTTAGGGTGTATAATAGGATTTAAGTTTAATACTTAGACCGGGTGGTGGGTAGCAAAATGGTTTTGATTTAAAGTGGATTTAGGGGTGATTAGTATGTTTATGGTTAATTTTATATTAATTAAATTGTTTATGTTAAATTCTCTTTTGACTAATGTTAAAGTAGGAAGCGAAGAACCCTAGGGAGTTGACTTATGTTTAATGTACTCTGAGACATACCTGAGTATGTCGACTGATTGATTGTAATTGTTCATCATGGGATATTATGTTAATTATGTGCTAAGCTTATTTTATTGCGTCAATGAGTGTGTGAATATTTGGAAAAAGGTTCATGATAATGAGGGATAAAATTGATGGAGGATAAAATGTTAAATATGAGTTTATGTGGTAGGATAGGAAATTAGAAACCCCAATTTAGAACGAAGGAAGATGGTAAAAATAGGTTTAATTTATTAATTACGGAACTCTAAGAAGTAGAGAATGAGGTTAGGTTTTACTTGAGGAGAATAAATGGCATGAACCCGTAAGCTAGGATTTTGAATCAATAATTCGTACAAGTGAAAAATGTGGTTATGCATGATTATATGAAAAGGTGAATTTTGTGGTTAATTGCACAAATTGTTTATGTGAAAAATGTGGTTATGCATGAATAGGGGTGGTTGTATTTATGTGTTATATTTGGCATTACTTTAATATTGGAATGGTGATAATTATGAAAGTGAATTGTGGCTATTTGGTTATATATGTGATGATGCTTATGCTTGAAATGATTAGGTGAAAATAAACGGAATTGGTCGGCAAATTAATGACATATAATGTGGATAACTAATACTGGATAAATATGGCGATGTATATAGGCCTTCGATTTGGGGAAGATATACATCGTAATTGGTGATGTATTGTAGGCCTTCGATTTGGGGGAGACAATACATCGTAAATAGGGGTTGTATTGTAGGCCTTCGATTTGGGGGAGACAATACAACGTCACTGGGGCGATGTATGTAGGCCTTCGATTTGGTGGAGACATACATCGTCGATGGTGTATGTATGTAGGCCTTCGATTTGGTGGAGACATACACACATCATAAGTAAAAAGGAAAACAATAAATAACAATGGATAAAATAAGGTAAACGGTAATGGAAGAGCGATGTATGTAGGCCTTCGATTTGGTGGAGACATACATCATAGATGGTGTATGTATGTAGGCCTTCGATTTGGTGGAGACATACATACACCAAAAGTAAAAGGAAATGAATAAGGGAAAAAGGAAATAAAATTGGATAAGATAATGGTAATGGACAAGCGATGTATGTAGGCCTTCGATTTGGTGGAGACATGCATCGTGATTGGTGTATGTATGTAGGCCTTCGATTTGGTGGTGACATACATACACCGTAAATATAAGGAAAAATGTAAGGGATTCAAAAGGGATTTCTTTGGAAATGGGGAAAATAATTAAAAGGGAATCATATGGTGAAAATGAATTAAATAAAAGGGAACCGACACTTGTAAAATGATGGAATTGGAAAATGTGGTATGCTTGCGATGACAATGTGATTATGTGAATATTTGCTAAATGTATTTGAAACTTGTTAAAAAGTGAATGTGATACATTTTGTTAATCCATGGCTTGATTTAGTTATTATCCTTGAGTTTTTGTTATACACCGTTTTACTATCTTTTAATCCACTGTGTTGTGAAAAGGTCTCACCCTTATGTGGTTAACATTTTAGGTACTTGAGCAACGAGCTTGGGGAACAGAGTGCTCAGCGGATCAGTCGAAAGAAAGGAACTCAAGTGTATTTTATTATATTGTAATTGAAAGCCTCCAACGCTATTTGTGAACTCTGATTTATAAAGGAAAATTTGAAATCCTATGTTTCATTTTTCAAACGTTTTATGTTTTATTATTCATTATATTTCGGGGTGTTACATTTATGGTATCAGAGCAGTTCTTTCCTTTCGACCTGAGGGAAAGTAATCTCGATCCCGCTGCGACACTCTCATCTCAAGCTTCTTGACCAGAGGTGAGACCCATACAAGTGAAAACTTTTGATTAACAAGTGAATTTGTATATGTTTGATACTATTGTTGAGTATATTTGAAATGAACTGAATAGGTTTATGTTTGCATTGGGAATGCTGACAATTGACAATGTAAGAGAAATTATTTACGGAAACGGAAGAGAATCGAATTCTTTGGAAACTAAGCAGGATCCCTTAGTGATTCAAAGAATTGGATATTCTTAGTATGCACCCAATTGCAAACAGGAAACCTAATTGGTATGAACACGATTAGTCGAGAGCGTAAAGGTTGAGTTTTTGGACTAATCGAAAGTTAAAGTTTTATACAAAGGAAATCTGGTTAATGTCAATGCATTCGAGCATGTAGTACAGGAACTCAACCGAACTGCGAGGACTACTACCACCGATTAAATGTAGTGTTGGAAATGGCCAATCCGACATTATATCTATCGGGAGGTGAAGTCATCGAAATTCAAGAGTTTGTGTACTATCGTGAATTTGCAAACGATTTCCTATGTATGAGACCTTAATGCCAATGATATGCTTCTCTTTGCTTTGCTATGTTTAATTGTCTATGTTTTGAATATATGTGTTTGACAACTAGTTTGGTGTCAAAGTAATTGGACAGGGGTTAGAAATGAAGCCGCACAAACCAAATAGATTACGATCTCGATGCTAATCTAACCAAGTGATTAAATTCACATTGATTAGACTAGTATCTAGGAGAGCGAAAAATAATGTTTAAAGTAAAGCAATAGTTGGTTCCATAACTAATCTCGATTCAATTAACTGTGACCCCAAATGTGAAACAAGCATTGAGTACTGACCAATTGAATTTGAACCGCACCAATTTGATTTGCGAATATAAAAGGACTTTTTCCTAACTTGGGGAAGTGGTTCGGGTTCAATCGAAAGGTCCTCACAATATGATTATATGCGGAATAGTTTAGCATTAAAGCAAGGGGACGGAAATTAGAGGTGGAATCAGGAGAATTGAAATAACTTCTTGCCCGATTCTAATCTAAACGAGTGATTTATTTCACATCGCTTAAATTAGAATCCACGAAGAAAAATAACAACTTTTATATCAGATTAATAGTTGACTCCACCACTAATTTAGTTTCTATAACTTTAACACTAAACGAAAGATAAGTATGAAGTCCTATCAATTGAACTTAAACCCCAAGTGACAACAATTGGATTCTTGAATGACAAGAGATTTTACTCATTCAGAACCAAGGGTTTAAATTCAATCGGGAGGTCTTTGCACAAGTTTTGGGATTAGGTCCCTAATATTATATGTGCATATCTATATGTATATACATGTTGAATTACTTGTATGTGTATGTAGGCATATTACACTTAATGATATAGCTATAAATACTAGGTGTTGTGCTAAATAATCGTGGTGTATACGTGTGTTTTATGGATCATGAAAATTTTGCCTAACACTATTAAGCTATTTGCTTATTTGTATATGTAGATGGCCACACTATGGAACTGATATTTCTTGGTTGCTATCATATACGGTTGTTGCATTTGTGTGTTGGATATTTTTACAACCCAAATTACTAAACATTTTTGCAACATGATTCCAAGCCATTTCTAAAACTAATTGTGTTACAATTTCCGTTCGATTTCAAAAGGTTTTCCGATATAAGGGGAACTCCTATTTTCAGACTCAAGATTATTTTGTATATTTGAATGAATATATTTACATAAGTGCATATACCAAATGTTTATGTTATGATTGATATGGATTCAAACTTTTGAAAATGCTATCAAACGATAATCTGGGATTAAGAACTTTTCAATTACCATCCCCATATGTAAAAGTCCCAAATCCGTTTCAATCACAACAAAAGTATTATTTTCAGGATTTGCTTTCAAAATAAAACTTGACTATGTTGGTGTATGCGTACATCAACATATGTACAGGTACACAGTTTATGCTTAAGATTGAATGGTTCTAAAGTCTGCAAATGTTTCAATTGACTTTCATATTATGAACTTTTGTGTTTTGTCCTAGGAGTAGGAATCCTAGATAGTCCTTAGTGAGTTGCCAGGATTATGGGACTAGTTAGTATTTATCAAATCCTAGGATAGATAGGACTATTATTTATGCATATTTGTGGTTGTCTGATTGACCTATGTGCTTGATATTTGTGAGTAAAAAGTATTATGATTACTTGTTTGACAATGTGAGTGTTCAAAATGAATTTCAAAAGAGTGCACCGAACCACAAACAAATGGATTGTGAGGTTACACGACAAATTTTTAAGAAAGTAATAAAGGATGCGAGGATTTCTAAGTAATCGATCGGTGATTTAACCCATGTGCTTTAACCAAGTCACTCGTCGATTAAATAGGAATTCTCCATATACAAACCCAAGTCCACTTGGAACAAAACTCAATTTTCAAACCTGAAGAAGAAGGGAATGTAATTGTTCTAAATTTTGAAAACTTACTAAACTAATTTTGTTTAGAGTAACAGCATATCCCTTTTCTTTAAGTCTGACGAATCGAAACAAGATTACACTTCCTCATCTAGATTCTTGTGAAACTAGATGGAGGTAGCTCTTTATGGTGACGTGCACAATTTTCATAACACTGGGGATCGTATTGCTGAAAATGTATTTATGATTTCAAATCATACAAGTCCTTTTTCCCCGAACCCCTTTTTGAACCGGTTTTCAAAAACATGGTGATCGTTATGAATGTGTGTGGGTGTAGAGGTAGGATTTAGCCCTAAGTTATGTAAGGAAGACACGAACTAGCTTAGGAGGAAGTAGGGTTGAGCCATGTGTCCGGTTGTATTGCATGATTGCTAGGAATGTGATATGTGTGCTCGAATTTGGTATGACGTTTGTACTTGAATTATATGTTATTGGGAATTGTTGTTGTGTATGCTTAAACTTTGAATGACCTTTACATGATCTACGTTTGTTTGAATAATGAATGTGGTTGTCTAGGGCCTAGGAATAGCGGAGAGGTTGTAAGTTTTGGGATTAGACTATAATTAGATCCTTGAGGGCATTAGCGGGTATAACGTGTTAGTACCTTTTCTAACCTTCGATGTAGAATTCCGGAGGGAATCCAGTTGATCTTAGAAACCATTTCCGGTTTCCTGGGGAAGCCAAACCTGATTTTTGAGAATCCAAGACCCTTTGGGAGTCTTTCTAGTAGGACTCTTGAACTATTAACCGCAAGAAGAGTGAACCTTAGAAAAATCGTTATACTCTTCAACGAGTGCAAGAGTCTAGGGGCGTACTCATGCTGAATGGTATGCCAACTCCAAGTGGGGGAGTAGAACCAAAGTGAAGTAAGTCTTATAGCTTAGAAACCTTTTTCCGGGATGGTTCTCCAATTAAGGATTCCGAGCGAAATTTCGGGGACGAAATTCCAATAAGTGGGGGAGAATTGTAACATCCCGTCATTTCTTATACCTCTAGCAAAATAATTAAATGATTTAATATGTTTTCAATATTTGAGTCTCGGAATAAAATTCTGATTTCATCATTATATTTGAAATACGTTTTCTAATCAAAATAAGTATAAATTTGTTATCATACGTTTTCCAAAAATAAAGTAGTACTTTTATTTAGTTTAATTAACATTTTGACAGGGAGCTCAAGTGGCAAGCCTTAGAGGCATTTTTATAAATAGTTTCTTCAGAAAAATATGTTTAACTTAATATTATGAGCGTCCCTGTAAATTTTCATACCGTTCGGAGGCTGCTTTATTTTTAGCTTCTGGACTGGTTTAATATATTATCGGTTAAGTTATATATAATGATCTTCCATTTCAAAATTATAAATGTTATATTTTATCAAGTTTAATATCAGGATTGAGAAAATATATCTACTTTTGAATTTCGATAATTTTTCTTATGCAATAACTATCCGGAGGGACCAGTAATTTTATTATTTTTCAATCAGATTTGAGTAATTAAAAATACAAAAGTATTTTACCTAAATGTATTTTATTATTTGGATCGTCAAACTTTTAACTATAATCCAAAATACATACACACATTGACCCACAAATGAGAACAAAACATAAAAATTATATTTATTTTCCTAAGAACTACCCAACCCAGCCCATGTACTCACCGCCTCAGATAATATATATACATAGATATTAGTAAGTCCCAACCAACCCAAGTATTATGAAATACCCCCCAAACCCGTCGGAGAGAAAAAGAAGCATAGAACAGAAACGAGAAACGAGAACAGAGAAGAAAGGGGCTGGGCGTGAGAGAACCCCATTTTTGATTTTTCCAATTTTCCGATCCAATAACTCACGATCCAACCGTCCAATCTTAAATCCTTCTTAGGTATATAATCTCCTCAACTCCCTCTATCTATCTACCTATTTTATTTGACGATCCGTCAATATTTTTATTATCCTTATATTTTCAAATAAAGAGATGTTTTAGGAAAAAGTGATATATTTTTATTGTATAATAATATATATTTATTACATTGACAAAAATGAGTTTATTTGATATATTTTTATTATTATTACCATAAAAATGAGAATAATATCATATGTCCCTATTTAGATCCAACACACTATTGACCTTGACCCTGGAGCAAGTCGCGGATATAAACGTAGCTCTGTCATTATTGCTAGGATTTCCAGGTAAGGGGAGTCTCTTTTCCACACTTTGGGTTAGGGATAGTTACGGTGTATAATAGGATTTAAGTTTAATACTTAGACCGGGTGGTGGGTAGCAAAATGGTTTTGATTTAAAGTGGATTTAGGGGTGATTAGTATGGTTATGGTTAATTTTATATTAATTAAATTGTTTATGTTAAATTCTCTTTTGATTAATGTTAAAGTAGGAAGTGAAGAACCCTAGGGAGTTGACTTATGTTTAATGTACTCTGAGACATACCTGAGTATGTCGACTGATTGATTGTAATTGTTCATCATGGGAATATTATGTTAATTATGTGCTAAGCTTATTTTATTGTGTCAATGAGTGTGTGAATATTTGGAAAAAGGTTCATGATAATGAGGGATAAAATTGATGGAGGAGAAAATGTTAAATATGAGTTTATGTGCTAGGATAGGAAATTAGAAACCCCAATTTAGAACTAAGGAAGATGGTAAAAATAGGCTTAATTTATTAATTACGGAACTCTAAGAAGTAGAGAATGAGGTTAGGTTTTACTTGAGGAGAATAAATGGCATGAACCCCTAAGCTAGGATTTGGAATCAATAATTCGGACAAGTGAAAAATGTGGTTATGCATGATTATATGAAAAGGTGAATTTTGTGGTTAATTGCACTAATTGTTTATGTGAAAAATGTGGTTATGCATGAATAGGGGTGGTTGTATTTATGTGTTATATTTGGCATTACTTTAATATTGGAATGGTGATAATTATGAAAGTGAATTGTGGCTATTTGGTTATATATGTGATGATGCTTATGCTTGAAACGATTAGGTGAAAATAAACGGAATTGGTCGGCAAATTAATGACATATAATGTGGATAACTAATACTGGATAAATATGGCGATGTATATAGGCCTTCGATTTGGGGAAGATATACATCGTAATTGGTGATGTATTGTAGGCCTTCGATTTGGGGGAGACAATACAACGTCACTGGGGCGATGTATGTAGGCCTTCGATTTGGTGGAGACATATATACATCATAAGTAAAAAGGAAAACAAGAAATAACAATGGATAAAATAAGGTAAACGGTAATGGAAGAGCGATGTATGTAGGCCTTCGATTTGGTGGAGACATACATCGTTGATGGTGTATGTATGTAGGCCTTCGATTTGGTGGAGACATACATACACCAAAAGTAAAAGGAAATGAATAAGGGA
The DNA here is from genome assembly GCA_037953625.1 of Crotalaria pallida. Taxonomy (NCBI): domain Eukaryota; kingdom Viridiplantae; phylum Streptophyta; class Magnoliopsida; order Fabales; family Fabaceae; genus Crotalaria; species Crotalaria pallida. The sequence continues at coordinate 37,814,720 of CM075653.1, forward strand.
AAAAGGAAATAAATAAAATTGGATAAGATAATGGTAATGGAAAAGCGATGTATGTAGGCCTTCGATTTGGTGGAGACATACATCGTGATTGGTGTATGTATGTAGGCCTTCGATTTGGTGGTGACATACATACACCGTAAATATAAGGAAAAAGGTAAGGGATTCAAAAGGGATTTCTTTGGAAATGGGGAAAATAATTAAAAGGGAATCATATGGTGAAAATGAATTAAATAAAAGGGAATCGACACTTGTAAAATGATGGAATTGGAAAATGTGGTATGCTTGCGATGACAATGTGATTATGTGAATATTTGCTAAATGTATTTGAAACTTGTTAATAAGAGAATGTGATACATTTTGTTAATCCATGGCTTGATTTACTTATTATCCTTGAGTTTTTGTTATACACCGTTTTACTATCTTTTAATTCACGGTGTTGTGAAAAGGTCTCACCCTTATGTGGTTAACATTTTAGGTACTTGAGCAACGAGCTTGGGGAACAGAGTGCTCAGCGGATCAGTCGAGAGAAAGGAACTCAAGTGTATTTTATTATATTGTAATTGAAAGCCCCCAACGCTATTTGTGAACTCTGATTTATAAAAGAAAATTTGAAGTCCTATGTTTCATTTTTCAAACGTTTTATGGTTTATTATTCATTATATTTCGGGGTGTTACAAGTGTTGGACGAAGTAAAGGATGGACGTTAGAGAGTGTCATAGAATGATGGAGATAGGCTTGAGAGCTAAGTTCATACATCATGCCACTCATTTAAACTAAGGTTAATAAATGAAATAAGTATGAGCATCTTACTTGCATCCTGTATCTGCTAAATGCTAAATGTGATTGTTGTTTATTGTTGCATGTATATACCTTTACATTGTACATATATTTATGCTCTATTGATTATGTGTATAGAAATACTTACCCCTATGCCCTTGTAGGTGATGTCATGCTACATCGCTTGCATCGAGATCCGGCCACTTCCTAGTGGCACATGGATCTACGAGGATCTTCGAGGGAGAGGTAAAGAAAGGTTACCTTCTACCACCCGAATCCGCTGATCCGGTTTCGTCCTCGTAGGTTTAGGATTCCCATCATATACATTATGCACGTACCACCTTTTTACACATATCATGGACCACCTCCCACACGACCAGCTCGCTCATATCACAGTTTCCGTTTTCGGCCTACCCGCTCACACCCTTTTTCTTCGAGAGTCGTCCGCGAGGAGACTCCCCCTTCTGATCCGAGGAGCGCAGTTAGGGTCTCACCATCTCTTGACCCGGTACCTAGTGGTAGGGTACCCACTCCATCGGATGAGATCGAGGAGGACCCCGTGGAGGACGAGAGCGGAGGCGAGCCAGTCGTTCATTCTACCGGGAGCCAGTGGAGGGACGATGATCCTTAGGTACGTGCGTATGGTAAATGATGGGGATCAGGGTATCCGATGTGGGGATGCTGTGGAGGAGATACTGTTGTTGCTGTTGATGATGATGATGTTTATTTCTGCTACCTGGAGACTGCTACTACTATCACTACTACTACTCTTGCTGCCAGATCTATGTGACCACCTCTAGAGTTTCATATTTTTGTGATGTATATTTTGTAAATATACTTTTGAGAACTCTAGGGTTATGGTTTTACTTTTGGTATAGATCTTTATGATGGACTTGTGTATGGATCTTGGAGATATGACCATGGAACTATGTACTTTATGAATTACTTATATATATATGCATATTATGTTTACCTTATAATTATGCATAGTTCCACTATTTCCACTTACTCTGATTTAACTTATTAAAAGAATTCGGCTGCGATAGAAATGCATGGTATCAGTTCCGCAAAACGAAAGAAGTGATGGCATCGCTTAATTTCTATTATATAAATACGATTTCAATGTAATGATGCTATCTAATTTGTGAAAAAGTTTTAGAGTATGCCGAATTCAACACAATGTTTAAAATGATATGAACTATCCTCTCCAAGAATTCCATGGTTTGATTGTGCACCCGCTTTTAAAGAGAAATTTTATTTCTACATTTTCTAAATACTTACAAGTTCATATTTTATCCGAGTAATAGTATAATTAGTATATTAATTACTTGGAAATTGATAAAGGGTGTCACATAAATCATAAAAGATATGCTTCCATTATTTAAGAATAAATTTCTTGCAAATATTGTTTCTATTATGTGCGTGAAATACGTGCGCGATGTTGGCGTGATGTGCGTGCTATACGTGTGCGATGTTTGTGTGATGTGCGTGCGATGCTCATGTGTACACATGTGACATATGGTATAGCATAAGCATCGCACAAACATTGCAAAAAAATGCTTCACACATACGCTACACGAACATCATATAAATATTATTTGCAAGCATTTTATTCTACATTGATAAAAGATGTACTAATCTCTTTATCAAACTTGAGGTTCATTTTCAGGTCCGACTTTAAATCAATTTGACAAGGCAATAATAAAATGTCTTTTGTTCAAAGATTTGGGGATAATGATAATAATAATAATAATAATAATAATAATAATAATACGGGTAAGAAAAATAAATTGATTGTTAGGAAAGTTATATTATTTTTATTACTGTAACATCCCGACTTTTTAATTTAAAATACATTAATTAAAATCTTTGATTTCATTAGAAAATAATTAGGATTCTATAAAAATTTTGGCGGAGTTTCGTTTGAATTTCGGACTTTCCCCAAATAAATTTAAAACCTGTCAAGTCCAGAACAGTTTCAATAAAGTAGAAAAGAGACCTATAGAGTTGTTTTTGAAATCATTGAAAAGGGATATTATTATATCCACTCCAAACACTAATACTTTCATAAAAATAATTATAGAGTCCCTTTTACCAAATCAAAGAAGTCTCAACTCCGAATAAATATAAAATTAAATACAACTTAAATTTATTAAAAATATTTTACATAATAGCATCTTAGCTTGGTTGTTAAGGTGATGCGACTATGAGGTCACAATCACAATTATGCTCTCTTTAAAAGAGAGTGGTGATTCTCGGCATAGAAGCTATGAACGTCTTTCTCCATTGGGTACCTAATATGGTCAACAGTAAGGGTGAGTAATTTGAGAAATAATCAAGGGAAACACTTAAAATAACAGTAATAAAGTATAATTAGACATACCCACACACATTTATTCATATTCATTTGTCCTATTCAATTTCACTATTTCTAGACCGTAACATTTTACTATTCCTTTATACTATATATATATATATCCACAATCCATCACATAACAATGCTTTGATGCTCAATCATATGAGTGTGAAATGCACTTTATACCATTATGGTTTAACTCCTGAATCCAATGTAACACTTTCCACTTTACTTTATACACTTTACACTTTCATTGGATTTAGTGAATTAAACCTATTATATAACAATGAATGCACTTCTCCATTTACAATAACCATAACACTTTAACGATTGGGTACATTGTGCTTCACATTCTCCCCGCAGGAGGGTTCCTCACACAATGTACCTTAACACTTTATCCGATAACAACACAACCTCCTCACAACCCTCCCTCCACTCTGGGGAAACACCGACCAGGAGTAAGCATTTCTCAACCTCTAGTTGGGTGCTTCACCTCCACTTAGGAAGGTCCCTCGCTCACCCGCTTGCACAACACTTCACCTCCACTTAGGAAGGTCCCTCATGCGATTTGGGTTGATTTGTCCAAATCGGGCTTTAGCAGAAATCACCCTCGACTGGCCCAAAGAAACCAAAGTAAATAGAATTATTATGTTTTGCATAGAACCAAACCCCAATACGGGAAGCAAACCCGTATCCTTTGCAGGATCAAAGTTCTCCATAATAATTCCTAACATTTACTCTTGTCCTCATCAATCGCAAAGCGACGTATGTTTTTCCCCGTACACCTAAGGTCCACCTTACTCCATAATGCACGTGTTTCTACTTCATTTTATATGGTTTTCATTAGTTGAACCTTTAATAATTACATCCAATTGGTTGGGTCTCTAACTTAGGATTTGGCCATGCTTTATATATATATAGACAATCACATCCAACAACAATAGGTTCACAATCGTGCCATTCATTCATTTCGTTTCATAACAATTACAACAATTTATTTCTAACAGAATCCTAAGTTCATAATATACATACACTCATAATAAACATTATATAGCATATCACACCAATAATCATAACCATATTATTCATTTAATCAATTAATTCAGTAACAATCTAATTATCAATTACTAAACACCCAAAGTCAATTACACACACACACTTTTGTTTTCCAACATGACAAGGTCAACATACAAATCAAACATACACATATAAAATACATCTAATTATAGCCCTATTACTATCATTAAGCCCTTCCCCTAATTAAGACCAAAGTACCCCCCTTACCTTGAGGAGAGAGAGAGAATTGGGGTTTTTGTGGGAGCTCCACACCAAGCTCCAATCCATGCTCCATGACTCCTATTCCTTTCCCCTCTAACATCTCCTAATGCCAATTGAATGATTTGGAGGCTCAATTTGATGAACTAGAAGAGTTAGGGTTTTGGGGTTTTGATTTGGGGGTTTTTGAGAGAGAGGAATTTAGGTGAGATTGAGAGACGGAAAATGATTGGGGATTGATAGGGAGTGATTATATGAAGTTAATTCCATGGGATTTGGTGTTACTTTCATGATTTGAAGAAGATTGGAGAAGAGGAAGAAGAGAGCTCGAGCTTGAGGAGAGAGAAGGGGCTGCTGAAAATGATTTGGAATTCACGTGTTTTTCAACTTATCTGAAGGGGTTAATCGATTAATTCGACCCCTTAATCGATTAACAAGGCCATTAATCGATTAAGGCCGAAAGAGCAATGAAATTTAATCGATTAATCTGCTCTCTACTCGAGTAGATCCGAAAGGTGTTTAAATTCTAATCGATTAAGGCCCTTATTACTCGATTAACTCAGTGCAAAATGGCTTTCTTTCACACTTCAAAGACTCTTAGGCCTTCACAACTCTTTCTAACTTAACTTAACACCAAAACCTACACTCTAAACACAATCTAACCTATTCTTAACTCAATCCAACTTACACTTAGCTAAATTTCTAATTCTAAACAAGTCTAAACAATTCTAAACAATTATAATTACTAATATCAATACTAATTAACACTTCTAACCGAATCTGACACTTAAGGGTTCTCTAACACTTATGAAATTCTACTAACTAATATTCCTAATGTCTTTATAAAATTGGGGATGTTACAATACTCCCCCACTTGAAGGAATTTCGTCCCTGAAATTCGACTGGGTTCAAAGAACTAAAAGAGATATAGAGCTATGTGCTCTAGAACACGATGGACCTTATCTTGGTCAATGAGAGGGCTATGGCCTTTTGGGGACTCACTCCCCCACTTAAAACACAACTACGACTAAGGTTTTATTCTCAAAGAAACTAACCTGTCATGCAATCAGAGAAGTAACAAGTCCTCAATTCTCCTCTAACATATAATCATTCAAAAGAATAGAGACTACAATATTAGGAAAATATTTTAAACAGATAGTTATGAATAACATTCTCAAAAAGGAACAAAACATAAGACATTTATCTATAAAAAGAAATCCACCTAACAAAACATAATTAAGACACAAGCAGAATAGATAACAGTGCACATCAACAGTTTTAAAATACTATTTATTTATCTACAATTAGATACAAAGAGCATCATGGTTGGAGTTTTGTCAAAGAGGGTACCTTTGAAAAGAAAGTAAAGCATCAACTCAACACAAGTAGATGAAAATAATTGATACACCCTAAAATAGTCTAGCATAGAATTAAATTGAATTTGATAAAAGTTTGAAAGATTTTGGTATGGCAAGACTTACTTGGAGTAAAAAGGGATTTGTGAATTATGGAATATCAAAATCAAGGTTTGAAGAGGAAATCATTAAATGAGTAGGATTTACAAACAATAAAACACATGAGTCAACATTCAAAATCGGGGAATAATTGCCACAACCTCAATACACCCTCATTTGAAAATTAGTTCGCAATCTTACTTATAAAAATAGATGTTTGATGATCATACTATGGAATATAGAAGGAATAAGGTTTGGAATGTCCACATGAAATGAGAACATAAGAAAAGTTACAAATTTCATTTTACAAGGGGCATTTTCTCAAAGAGGTAAACAACATTAGGGAATACTTTACATATGGACATGATTGGAAAATAAGGGTTATAATAAAAGATAGGTCTAAGAATTGTTCTTAGAAAATTAAACTGATGTTAATAAAGAGAATTGCACATAATACATAATAGGTATACCTTAATAGTAATATGCATAGGGAAAATAAATTATCAATTACCCCAAAACTTAATTCATGAAAATTATAAGTTTTATCATGTGTAATACTTTCTCTAAGAAAGAAGTTGCATTGAAAATATATGTATATACTAATGAAAGAATTAGAATTAGAAATTGCCATGCAAGGAACACAACGAGGTTTATAAAAAGCCAAACTTGAAACTAAAGCTAAAGGATTTTCATAAAAGAAATACGAGGTACTTATTTTAAAAGAATTTGATTGGATAATTAATTAATAAGGATTAGTAAAATATTCTTTCAAAATCATTCTAAAAAATGGGTAAAAGTATTCTTTATCAAAAACTAACTTTGATTCGTAGATGAAACATATAAAAATACTTAAAGGTTGGGAACTATCATAAAAAGATCCCAATTAATTTGATTATTAAAGTAGTTTAACTTAGCATATAATATTGGTAAACTTGAAATTGTAAATACACACATATGCACATATAATTCAATCATTCAGAAACACATACAGCCTATTTCCTACATGAACATATATGCATCTATATGACTTAGACTTAAACTCTAAGACTCCATCAAATCAGACTCGGCTTTTACTAATCGATCTACGACCTAGAAACTATTGGGTGCCACACTCAACCTAATAGATAACTCCACGAAACAAGGCCTCCACTAATCCTATGTTTATTATTTCTATAAGGCTCAAGGCTTCCTATTCGGTTCCTAAGGTTAGGATTTTACCTGACTGCTACTCGTCTCCAATCCTAATCGAGACTTAACTATTACAATCTAGACTTCAACACTTAAGACTTTCCCACCGGATGCTAAAATTGGGACTTTAACATTCAACAAGCTACATTCCTTGAAATAGTTCACAAGGGTTTTGAAAATCATTTGTAATTTCGGAATATTGCTTGTTCAATACTGTAACACCCCTAATTTCGTCTTTCGAATAAATATGCTAGTATAATTGTTTATTAAATAAATAACAATTTCATATTTGATTTTTGGCTTGCACTGTATATATATTGTGTGAAAATATTATTATGTGAGGTTTTTGCATAAAATATTAGACTTTTGCAATTAAGTCTTTCGGAAGGACCTAAAAGCAATAATGGAAGGTCTTTTGGAGTTAAAATTAATTAAACAAAGTTTTTAGTGATAACTGGCCAAAATACTAGAGTATTTTGCTGAATACTCGAGTATTCTGGGTTTGACAGCTCAAGATTGTGCGTGATAGCTGTCCAGCCATGGAAGAGCCAAGAATTCAGCTCTCTTGCTCTGGTGTTGACACGCCTCCGGCCTCTAGCCACGTCCTATTACTCGTGGCGCCCTGCATGAACATCTTCCCATTCGTTATTCATCCTTATGGTTGAAGGATTTGCTCATTCTTAAACCTATGAGCATGGAATCGCATATTTAGGGTTCTTAACTTTCAAGACTAAATTCGTCTTCGTTTCTGAGCCTCTTAGAACAAATCATACACCGTTTCGAAGCTCACATCCAGAGCTTTGAAAAGCACCAAAAATCGTGAGCTAAGGTTGAGTGTGTGAGGAGTAATGAGCTCTGCAAGATAGAGATTCAAATCTGCCAAAAACCAGAACTATGTTCAGACCCGTCAACTTCGTGGCTTCGATTCTCTCTCGTTCTTGAGAGTTAGGTCATGAGTGATATACCATTGGAAAGAGCTTTCAACGAGCTTCGATTTGATACCATGTTTGTTAGATTTGAGTCCCTGGTTGAAAAGTTATGCTCCTGCGAAGTTAGGTGTTGAAATCTGCCAGACCAAATGTTCAGATTCAAGGAGCTGACTTTGAGCTTCAATTGTGGTAAGCTCAAGCTTCCTGTTGGTCTGAAACTTAATGGTTTTAAAAGATCATGTTATAGAGAACATAGTCTAACCAATTTCCCCAATTTTTATGCATGATTCAAATGTCAATTAATGTGGTTTTGGACCCCTGCTGAAACTGTCATGCAAGTTCGGGTTGGAAGTGGTTAGAGCTTATGGTTGCTGTTCTCTATGGAGCTTTTGTTCAAGCACGACCCTAAGGTATGGGGGAAGCTTACCATTTGCTAGAATGAGAATAAAATGCATCTGAAATTAGGATGAGCCACCATGAGGCTTAAGGGCATAGCTTTGGATTAGAGAAATGGCATGGAGGCCAATCTAAGACATGCTATATGTTTGAGCAAGTTTGTTATGCTGCATGTGCACTGTATGCAAGTTACTTTCATGCCAAAAATGATTAGAATGGAATTTGGTATGTAAAGTTGCTCAAAAGGTGGTTTTTATGCATAATTGATACTCAGTTATGATTCACGGTAATACAATGTAATTTCTGGATTGGGACATGTTTAAAGTATGTAATATAAGCTCTGTTGATCATTGGTTTGGAATGGAATTGACTATAGTTGGAAATGGTATGTTAAAACTCAATTTGCAGTGTTGTCTGCCTGCAAATACTCGAGTATTATGGATGATACTCGAGTATTTCGACTATTTTGGGAAAATTGAATTTCTGGAAAATAAAGAAAACTCGAGTATTTTGATGAATTTTTAAAATAAAGTTCTGGAAACAAAGAACACTCGAGTTTCATGAAGAACACTCGAGTATTTTGATGAATTTGAGAAACACTCAAATACTTTTATGAAAAGTATGATTCACTCGAGTCCAAGGAAATTCTACTCGAGTCTTTTTAATTATACTCGAGTCCTGTTAATCAAAATGCTACCAAAATACCATTTTCAACTAAGTCAAATTCCAAGTAAATTAAGGATAAATTACCAAGAATTGGGTTATGTTCCAAGAAGGATATATATTGTGTTAAATTACATTGTTATTACATGAGTGAACATAATGCATATTGCACACTATAAGATTAATGGATAGTCTTAAATGGAGAATTTGTGTGCATTCATACATGATGATAAAACGATAGGATACCACTTGTCATGTTCGCAGAACATGAAGGGGGTATTCGGGAAGTACCAAATGTACACGATGAGTTTGATGACACATTCTAGGAATGTGGGCAATATTCGAGGAATGTTGTTGATTTCGTTCTGGGAACGTGGACGTACATTCGGATTGGGACGTATGATACCAAGCTTGATTATTAATGTCATTTGTTCGGGGAACGTGAAAATGTACTCTAAGAGTACCAAAGGTTGTATGACAAGCTTGGTAACACATTTTGAGAATATGGGCAACATTCAAAGAATGTTGTTGAGATCGATGAGAATGCGTTTTGAAAACGTGCACGTACAATCCGAATGGGACGTTTTGTTTATAAGCCAAACTTGTCATTACATTGGTAATTTATTGCATGTTGCACATATGCGGATTAAGGAATAACCTTAAATGGAATGTTGGTATGTATTGATGCATGGTGATGTGTAGCATATCGTTTGTTCATGTTCGAGAAACATGAGGAGGGTACTCTGGGAGTACCAATTTGGTTACGACTTGCCTGTAGTCACATTTTGGTAATGTGGCCAGCATTGGTTGCTGAGAACGTTGGATATTCGTCTTGGTGATGAAAGGATTATGGTAATCACATTTTAATAATGTGGACAACATTGGTTGCTGCCAACGTTAGATATTCATCTTGGTGACGAGATGTGCACATCGATATTGGTATTATGGACCACGTTCCAGGCAAAGTCGTGTGGCTTGCTCGATGACACATTTTGGTAATGTGGGCAGCATAGGAGATGTTGTTACGTCTTGGTGACGCGACGTATACTTTGGTAGTGTCGTTATGGATTATGATCCAAGCAAGTTCACTATACGTCCGAGGTACGTATACGGGTTGTTTGGATGGTCATGCATGAGAGCATTGATTAGAGAATCTCGTGACTTGAGAAAGAGTAAGCAAGCATCTGGGCATATCATTAATGGGTTTGATTATCAATTAAATTGGCTTGCTCATAAGCTGTGCATATCGCTGGACTATTTTGTACACGTGTATATGCATTGGGATCATGATGAATTGCTTACTTGTGCATGTTAGTACTTTGTTCTCATTTGATAATGTGAATGAGTATAGCTTACCTCCCTGCCCTTATTAGGTGTTGGCCAGGTACCTAGACTTTCTAAAGATCAGTGATCATGAGATAGAGACTCCTTGTGCAACTCTTGAAGACCCGACCAAACAGGATTATTGGATGAAGGACCATTGACTAGCTCTGAACGTCTCCAACTTTTGATAGAAATCGTAACTTTAAGATTTGAGAGATGTATCAGAGTAAAACTTAGATTTCATTACTTGGTTATATTGGTGGTACTCAAAGAGTTCTTACACCTGATTTTATGAATCAATGACCTTCCTCAAGATTCATAAACTCTATGAAAATATAAATAAACCATTTTAATATATTCCGCTGACTCTGATTTTATCATTTGAGTTCGATAATGAACAAAGTATTGTTAAAGTCAATTTTCTGGGATAACCTTATAACTACGCTATTTTCGAAGGCTATTTCGTTCAAACAAGGTTATCTCAAAATAATTTTAAGATGTTCAGGAAATAATTACTCCTTCCACCGAATTCACTTCCAGTTGCATGGTTTAAACTTGAGTACCACATATAAGGAAAAATTTTCATACTCCGATTTTTCCAATATAGTCAATAAGAAAATAAAATTCTTTTGATTAAACGAGGGACGTTACAAATACTACCCACACATTTCCTCGGAGTTCTAAGTGAACTTAAAGGAAAAGACATAACATCCCTCACCATAACTTAAGTTCTAACTTAAACCTTAACTCTAAGATAACATACATTGTCTTTTACTCCACCTTGATACCTTCACTTACATTCCTCAAATCAACATTATTGACTTGCAAGAGAAGATTTGGCATTTGGTGATAAAGTACTTTTAATGATTTGCATCTTCTTCATCGAAAAACACTTTGTATTTGGAAAAAATTCTATTTCATTTAAAACTTTGACAAAATTGTCAGATAGGAAAAAGGCATGTCAAGCTTTCAAAAGTTTAAAGTGTTTTTATAAGTTTTCCAAGGTCATTTCACATTAGCTTTAAAAATAATTCAGAAGCTTGGAGGACTCTTTGGATCGAACAAACGTGAGTCCTCTATGATTCATCAAGCTCAAATAAAAGGAATGTATCCCTCGGTTAAAATTTTAAGTTCATTTAAATTTTCAAATCTTAATGAATATATTTCCTTTTATTTTAACCTCGAAGTTCAAACTTTGATTCGAACTAACTTATGTCGCATTCGGTGAATTCCCATCTAATCGGCAATTGGTGTAATTTGAGAATAGGCTACACCATTACTCAGTTAGTTAGGATTTCACATTATTGACAATACATTCTTAAAAAAAATGGTGTTGCGACACTTAATCAATTATCAAAGTTGGAATCAATTTCATGCCTTGGAAAATATTAGAATACTAGTATACTTGACATTTATTTTCGTTAAAAGTACTTGGATCTTTCAAAAAGAAAGTCTCAAAATAATCTGATGCAAAATGATTTATACTTCATCATTAACAGTATGTTTATCACCAATATAGTGTAGGAATGTAAAAAGGCACTTAGGTCTCACTAAGTCGACACTTAGTGATTAAAGTGAAAGACAATTAGAAGGGTTAACTCCTATTCACTCCCGTTGCGCACTCTGATAAAGAATGCCCGGAGTGTACAAAATTGGGTGGTCTCTAATACCCTTCCTATTCCTAGACATAAAAATAATTTTGGCAGTTATTTGATTGGATTCAAGGACGTAATGATCTTATCTTCCAACAAATGTAAATCTCGAGGTGGCCAATCTCGATTTTACATTACATTGAAGATAATATCACTTCTCGTACTACCTGAGTTCCAATTAAATAATCTGAAATAGAACAAACAACTACTCATCTTTGATTCAAATGAGGACTTTGAAACTTCACCAAACAGAAAAGTTGCAGCCCTTTATTATATTTGAAATGGTACTCAATTTCAAAACTAAGGTTTAGTTCTGCCCATTGGGGTAGCAATTTCATGCCCTGACCCGTTGGGAGTTTTCACTTCCCTTAGTCTCTACTTTTCGTCCATTTCTAAATATAACAAAGTAACAATTAAAAATTTAGCTTCAATCCCTCTTTTAAATTGAAGGTAGAACCTTAAGGTCGCTACGCTATAGCTATCACTTTTGCACACTGCTAAACTATACCAATTTCAACTAAATATGCATGAACTTAGTGTCAGAGTATGCAGTCTATCTAACTATCCTTAGTTACTCTCATGTTGTGTAGCTCTTTTGGGAGTAGGAAATCCATACTCCACGACCGAGAATTGCAACCATTTCTCTGATACCATCTGTAACATCCCGACTTTTTAATTTAAAATACATTAATTAAAATCTTTGATTTCATTAGAAAATAATTAGGATTCTATAAAAATTTTGGCGGAGTTTCGTTTGAATTTCGGACTTTCCCCAAATAAATTTAAAACCTGTCAAGTCCAGAACAGTTTCAATAAAGTAGAAAAGAGACCTATAGAGTTGTTTTTGAAATCATTGAAAAGGGATATTATTATATCCACTCCAAACACTAATACTTTCATAAAAATAATTATAGAGTCCCTTTTACCAAATCAAAGAAGTCTCAACTCCGAATAAATATAAAATTAAATACAACTTAAATTTATTAAAAATATTTTACATAATAGCATCTTAGCTTGGTTGTTAAGGTGATGCGACTATGAGGTCACAATCACAATTATGCTCTCTTTAAAAGAGAGTGGTGATTCTCGGCATAGAAGCTATGAACGTCTTTCTCCATTGGGTACCTAATATGGTCAACAGTAAGGGTGAGTAATTTGAGAAATAATCAAGGGAAACACTTAAAATAACAGTAATAAAGTATAATTAGACATACCCACACACATTTATTCATATTCATTTGTCCTATTCAATTTCACTATTTCTAGACCGTAACATTTTACTATTCCTTTATACTATATATATATATATATATCCACAATCCATCACATAACAATGCTTTGATGCTCAATCATATGAGTGTGAAATGCACTTTATACCATTATGGTTTAACTCCTGAATCCAATGTAACACTTTCCACTTTACTTTATACACTTTACACTTTCATTGGATTTAATGAATTAAACCTATTATATAACAATGAATGCACTTCTCCATTTACAATAACCATAACACTTTAACGATTGGGTACATTGTGCTTCACATTCTCCCCGCAGGAGGGTTCCTCACACAATGTACCTTAACACTTTATCCGATAACAACACAACCTCCTCACAACCCTCCCACCAGGAGTAAGCATTTCTCAACCTCTAGTTGGGTGGTTCACCTTCACTTAGGAAGGTCCCTCATGCGATTTGGGTTGATTTGTCCAAATCGGGCTTTAGCAGAAATCACCCTCGACTGGCCCAAAGAAACCAAAGTAAATAGAATTATTATGGTTTGCATAGAACCAACCCCCAATACGGGAAGCAAACCCGTATCCTTTGTAGGATCAAAGTTCTCCATAATAATTCCTAACATTTACTCTTGTCCTCATCAATCGCAAAGCGACGTATGTTTTTCCCCGTACACCTAAGGTCCACCTTACACCATAATGCACGTGTTTCTACTTCATTTTATGTGGTTTTCATTAGTTGAACCTTTAATAATTACATCCAATTGGCTGGGTCTCTAACTTAGGATTTGGCCATGCTTTATATATATATATACACAATCACATCCAACAACAATAGGTTCACAATCGTGCCATTCATTCATTTCGTTTCATAACAATTACAACAATTTATTTCTAACAGAATCCTAAGTTCATAATATACATACACTCATAATAAACATTATATAGCATATCACACCAATAATCATAACCATATTATTCATTTAATCAATTAATTCAGTAACAATCTAATTATCAATTACTAAACACCCTAAGTCAATTACACACACACACTTTTGTTTTCCAACATAACAAGGTCAACATACAAATCAAACATACACATATAAAATACATCTAATTATAGCCCTATTACTATCATTAAGCCCTTCCCCTAATTAAGACCAAAGTACCCCCCTTACCTTGAGGAGAGAGAGAGAATTGGGGTTTTTGTGGGAGCTCCACACCAAGTGTAAGGTCCTGTATTTTTATAAACAAAATAAATAAATGTGTTGAATAAAATAATGATTTTTCTGAAATTAAGATATTTTACTCGAGTATTGTAGAGGGTACTCGAGTATAATCACTATCTGTTTGAAAATTTGAATTTTGAGTCAAAAGACTCGAGTATGTCAGAAAAGACTCGAGTGTTCTTGAGTTTTTGAAATATACTCGAGTAGAAAGAAAAAGACTCGAGTAAATCGAGCAGTCTGGCTAAATGTATAAGTTGGTTTTATAATTAATTTCGCACCAAAACGCGGTTTCTTGACGTGACAAGCATAGAGCTGAACCTTACTTCGAGTTGAAGTACTCTTAGACTATAAATTGATGCTTGGGTGAAGCATCAACACCTCTGAAGTTCCAAAACCCGAATTTGACCAGAAATTTCCCTGTTTTACAGAGTTCACTTTGATCCCTTTGTTCTCTCTCAATCCTCACTCATTTTCCTTGAAACCTAAACACAAACTGAAGTTCTGATTCCATTCTTGAATTAGAACTCGAAATCACTTCAAATAGCCTTCTGAAGATCAGGTTCTAGGCCTACAAAGTTGGAGGTTCAAAACTGAGAAAAACAGAGTAACATTCAGTCTCAAGTATTCATCTTCATTGAAATCGTTTGGTAAATTCATGGATTCTTTTCGTGTCAAACTTGTTTCTGATTAAAGTTAGTATATCCTAGTTTCTGAAACTAACTTGTTTCATTCTTTTCATGCCAAATCCGTGGTGAAATCTGTGGCCAAAGTCAGCTTGTTCAACTCTTTTTCACCAAGTCCAGAATTTGGATTTTTGATCCAACCGATTTCTCTGTCGTTTTACTTGTTGATTAGCTTCTCTAAGGTAAGGGAGGAGTTATCTAAATACTAGAATGAGTTATTTCAAGCTGGAAATGTAGGAACCTCATATGGTTCGTCAAGGGGTGAAGTTTGAATTGGGAATATGACATAGAGGTCATAAACCCAAGTTTTTATAAACCAAACATGTCTAAATGGACCTAATGATGCTCACTGGATCAATTTTCGAAGTTAAAAACAAAAGGAAATGAAAATCATATGTGAAATGGTTATTTGCTAAGTTTATGTTGATTTTGTGATTTATTGCATTTGATGTTGTTTCAATATTGATTACATGTTCTAACATGTTTATTTTATGTATCTAAGTTACTGTTTTGCATAAAAGTGGAAAGGAAAGGCTCTGAACTCGAATTGGCATTATAAAGTGCAGAAACTGGTGCTGCTGCTGCTAAAACACTCGAGTAATTGAAGAAAGACTCGAGTATTCTGGAAAATGGGAAGAACACTCGAGTATGTCTTGAAGGACTCGAGTAATCTTACATGAACACTCGAGTATGTGAAGAACTACTCGAGTAATTTAAAATAATTTTCAGAAAATCTTTACTTCTTTATGAAGTAATTAAAGATTAACTCGTCTAAACTCCTATATGCTTAAATTTTAATTTCTGCTCTTAATATCTATAGATTTAATCCCATTGGTTGATTTTATCCTGGATGAGTCCTACTGGAATTTTATTCAGTGGTTGACATATTCGGACAGGATGTCCCAATGGAGGTGCGTACACCCATTTGGTTGATTTTATTCCCACGTCCCAGTGGAAGTTTTTTTACCCACTTGGTTGATATTTTGGGAGTCCTAGATGGGGTCGTTGCACAAATTAATGACAACGTAATTAAATTCCTATTGTACAAAACCATCACAAAGTGGCTGGGCCGCTGATGGAATTTTTGGAAAGCACAAGCACCAGTTAATGCAAAAATGAAAAGATGGTTATAAGCAAGAAGGATTATGAATTTTGGGTCTCTATATTGGAGGCATGATATTCAAAGATATGAATTAAAAGAGAAATAGACAATGAACAATTATGTGACATTGACATGCATGGAGATGCTCCGATTTTGATTGTGGAATCTGGTATAGGTAGAAGTATTCCGCAGCCCTGAGATAGCTGTGATGCCATAGCACGAAGATGCTGTGATGATTTGGATTCCGTAACATGAAAATGTTATGATGGCCAAATTCCCAATCAAATCGTGACGCCTGGGTTGTGAATACCCTCCGGTTTGATGAACCATAGGATTATGAATATCCCGAGCCTGAGATACTCGGATGCCGAACCGCGTAGCATGAATGGAGAGTAGGCATGCATCACGAAACTAAATGAAATATTATAAAAGACAGTTTGAGCATATACATATGCATTTATTATTGCTATCTGGAAACTTGTGCTTGTTATTTCTAGCCTCTGTTATGCTCATTTGTTATTGTGTTTAGCTATGACTCACTCCTAATCCCTTGTTGTAGGTCATGGCCAGGAATATGTTTTGCGTGGAGATGAGGCCGCTCCCTAATGGAGAGTGGAACTTCGAGGATCATCGGGCCATCTATGAGGGAGACGTGGAAGTTATTTTCCGTCACCCGAACCCATGGTCCCGAATGCGTCCGCGTAGGACGAGAATCCCAATGATGTACATTATGCACATTCCGCCCAATTTTGTGTTTCGGCATGGAACACCACCATCGCCAAGACGTTTTCCGAGACGCACCCTCCCACCAAGTCCATCACCCTCTGAAGAAAGAATTATTTTGGAGGTTCCTGCTCCCTCTCGTCCTTCCACTAGAGCCCGATCTCAGACTCCGGTATATGTGCCATCTGAACCGGCACATGAAGAGGAGGAGGAGGAGGAGGATCCGATAGAGGATGAGGATCCGGTGGAGGATGCTGACCCGGTGGCTGATGATGATTTCATGGACAACTCAACCGGTAGTCAGTGGGGAACTGATGATTGAGTTGAGTTGGGATGTTGGAGTGTGGATAGTGCTACTCATCAGGTTTCTCTTATCTATTTGATATTTTGAGTTCCGAACCAGTTGCTCAAGGTTATTATAAATTTTGTTGTAAGATATGTAATATAATGTAATGACCTAGAGTACTTAAGTTAAACCTAGTGGTGATAGTTTTAATGTAATGGAAATGTACTTTCCTTTTTATGAAATATAATATGAATAGTTTCTTTCATGATAATTATAATTTCCGCAAAGACTCGATAATGGATGATGACTGACTTTTAGTTTTAAAAAAAAAAAAAAATGGTCGAATTTTCTAAGAATGAATATTAAGTTTTGGAATAAAAGTTGGGTCGTCACATTTAGTGGTATCAGAGCAATGGTTCAACTCTCGGCCTTGGAGTGTGGCCTTACACACTAACCATTGCATACTCTAGAATCATGTTTGCATTTTGAGATATAGAATAGCAGAATCTAATTAAGTTTTCCCTTTTGGATTCTGTAGGATAGATGGCTGGACGTAATAACGCTAACATTGCTGAGGCTCTGACCCGTATGGCTGCGGTCCTGGAAAACTTGCAGCAAACCCGTCCTCCCAGCAATGTAACCCCTGTTGAATTTCAAGGACTAGATTCTTTCCGTAGATGTAAACCCCCTGGCTTCTCGGGTGGTCGTTGCCCTGAGCAAGCCCAGTTTTGGTTAGCTGAGATGAATAAGATTTTCCGAACGTTGACTCTCACGGAAGTTCAGAAGGTCACGTTCGCGGCCTACATGCTGAATGGGGAAGCTGCAACTTGGTGGGAGCAGACCTGCCAGTTCTTGGAGTATGATCATCGCGAGCTCTCTTGGGAAGTCTTCACGGAAAAATTCTTGGAGAGGTATTTCCCGGATGATGTTCGGATCCAAAAGGAGATGGAATTCTTAGACTTGAAGCAAGGCAGCATGACTGTCGACCAGTATGCTGAAAAGTTTGAGGAGCTGATGAAGTACTCCCCGTACTTCCAATATCATCCTGACGAATACTCGAAGTGCACCCGGTTTGAAAATGGGCTAAGGTCAGATATCAAACTAGCTGTAAGCGTGCAAAGGATTCGTCACTATCCAATCCTGATTAGTGCATGTCGCATTTTCGAGAAGAACAACTTCAAGAAGGAAGTCAGTCAAGGAAGCCATGGACCCCACCGCAATCAGCATAAGAATAACCGTGGAAATCGTGGAGGCCCATATTGGCACAAAGGAAAGGGAAGAGCACAACCTTCTGGAGCAGTTAGTCTTCCGGCTCCGGCAGAGATTTGTAGCAAGTGTCGACGCTCTCATCCTAGTCAAGAATGCTGGAGGGACAAGCCACCAGTCTGTTTCAATTGTGGAGGGACCGGACACATCGCCCGTGCGTGCCGCCAACCCCCGCGTCAAAGCAACCAAGGACAAGGAAGCAAACCTTGGGTCAATGGAAAGGTGTTCACGATGTTTGGAGAGGAAGCAAAGCAGGCCGACAACCTTGTGCAAGGTAACCATTTCCTCAATGGCATGCCTTGTCGCTTTTTATTTGATTCCGGAGCAACGCATTCCTTCATCTCGGAGGAATGTGTCAAGCGTTTAAATTTGTCTGTCTCGGAGACCCCGTTTAAACTGAGTGTGTCTACCCCCACGAATGCTCATGTTGTTGCATCAAGAGCATGTGTCGGTTGTGTGGTTAGCATAAGAGATCAGATTTCTCGAATAAATCTGATTTGTTTGCCGTTGTCCAATATCGATGTCATTTTGGGCATGGATTGGATGGCATCCAACCATGTAGTAATCGACTGCAAGGTTCGAACGATCATCTTTCCTGGTGAGAAGTCGCCGGCCAAGCAACCTGGAGGTTATGTGTGCCTATTTTCAACCATCGCTGAAGAAAAGAAAGAGGAAGCAAAGATCGAAGATATTCCGGTTATTCGAGAGTTTCCCGAAGTGTTTCCCGATGAAGTGCCCGGTTTGCCGCCGCATCGAGAGATAGAATTCAGTATTGACCTAGTCCCCGGTACTGGCCCTATCTCTATCGCCCCTTATCGTATGGCTCCAGCAGAATTAGCTGAATTAAAGAAGCAAGTGGAGGACTTGTTAGAAAAGCAGTTCATCAGACCAAGTGTGTCGCCTTGGGGAGCGCCGGTTTTATTCGTGAAGAAGAAGGATGGATCAATGAGGATGTGCATTGATTATAGGCAACTCAACAAGGTTACCATCAAGAACAAGTATCCGTTGCCAAGAATCGACGATTTGATAGATCAAGTGAGTGGAGCATCGGTATTTTCAAAGATTGATCTGAGGTCAGGATATCATCAGATCAGAGTTAAGGAGGAAGATATACCGAAGACTGCTTTTCGGTCACGATATGGACACTACGAGTATGTAGTGATGCCATTTGGGTTGACCAACGCTCCAGCAATATTCATGGATTACATGAATAGAGTGTTCCGACCCTACTTGGATTCCTTCGTCGTGGTGTTTATCGATGATATTCTCATCTATTCGAAGAATCCGAACGAGCACGCTAATCATTTGAAGATTATTTTGGAGACCTTGAAGGAAAAGAAATTATATGCTAAGCTGGCCAAGTGTGAATTTTGGCTTGAAAAAGTCAATTTCTTGGGTCATATAATTTCAAAGGATGGTGTGGCTGTGGACCCAGTCAAAGTAGAAGCAGTTTTGCAATGGGAAAGACCAAAGACGGTTACTGAAATAAGAAGTTTTCTGGGGTTAGCTGGATATTATCGGAAGTTTATCGAAGGTTTTTCCAAGTTGGCTCTTCCGTTGACTCGTTTGACCCGGAAAGAGCAACCTTTTGTCTGGGATGAGAAGTGTGAAGTTAGCTTCCAGACGTTGAAGGACAAGTTAACATCATCTCCAGTGTTAACTTTGCCCGATCCTAGGAAAAGCTTCGATGTTTATTGTGATGCATCTCGACAAGGTTTGGGTTGTGTCTTGATGCAAGAAGGGAAAGTTGTTGCTTATGCATCTCGTCAGCTGAAGGTGCATGAAGGGAACTATCCTACTCACGACTTGGAATTGGCTGCCATTGTCTTTGCTTTGAAGATTTGGAGACATTACCTGTATGGTAATACGTTCCAAGTATTCAGCGACCATAAAAGTTTGAAGTATCTCTTCGACCAAAAGGAACTGAATATGAGGCAACGTAGGTGGATGGAATTCCTGAAGGATTATGACTTCGAATTGCATTACCACCCCGGCAAAGCTAATGTTGTAGCCGACGCTCTCAGTAGGAAGATGTTGCACATGAGTACGATGATGATAAAGGAAGCTCAGCTAATTGAAGAATTCCACAACTTGAATTTGGCAATTCAGTTCAAGCCGAGCTGCGTCAAGTTAGGAATGTTGCAAATCACAAATGAGTTTGAGGGTCAAGTTCGAAACCTTCAACAAGCGGACGAGGAGCTTCTAGAGAAGAAAAGATTAGGAATGGAAGGAGTGAAACCGGAATTCCAATTAGGATCTAATGGTATTTTGAGATTCCGGAATCGGATCTGCATCCCGGCAAATCAAGAATTAAGAAGAGTTGTATTAGAGGAAGCCCACAAGAGCAGGCTGAGTATGCATCCTGGATCAACGAAGATGTATCAAGACCTGAAGAGGATGTTTTGGTGGCCGGACTAAAGAGGGATGTTGCGTCTTACGTAGCGTCTTGCCTTGTCTGCCAAAAGGCGAAGATCGAGCATAAGAAGCCTGGAGGAGAACTACAACCTTTAAGCATACCAGAATGGAAGTGGGATGGAATAGCTATGGATTTCGTAAGTGGTTTTCCAAGAACAAGAGAAAGCTTTGATGCAATTTGGGTTGTGGTTGATCGCTTAACGAAGTCTGCACATTTCATTCCCATCAACATGCAGTATCCGTTGGAGAAGCTTGCAAGATTGTACATTAAGGAGATTGTTAGATTGCACGGAATTCCCTCGAGTATTGTATCGGATCGTGATCCCCGTTTCGTGTCCCGGTTCTGGCAGAGTTTACATCAGGCATTGGGAACGCAGTTGAGGATGAGTTCCGCCTATCACCCTCAAACCGATGGTCAATCGGAAAGGACGATTCAATCCTTGGAAGACCTGCTTCGAGCGTGTGTTCTGGAATATCAAGAAGGGTGGGATCGGTTATTGCCGCTTGTGGAATTCACCTACAATAATAGTTATCACGCAAGCATCGGTATGGCCCCGTACGAAGCCCTCTATGGAAGGAAGTGTAGAACCCCGCTATGTTGGTTCCAAGTGGGGGAGAAGGCTCTCATCGGACCTGAATTAGTTCAAGAAACGACTGAAAAGGTAAGGACTATCCAAGAGAAGATGAAGATCGCTCAAAGTCGCCAGAAGAGCTATGCCGACCAACGAAGATCCAAGCTCGAATTTCAAGAAGGAGATCATGTATTCCTGCGGGTTGTGCCAACGACTGGAATTGGAAGGGTAATGAAGCCAAGGAAGCTATCTCCTAAGTTCATCGGCCCTTATCAGATTTTGAAACGAGTAGGCCCTGTCGCGTATCAGATCGCCCTACCCCCATTTTTGTCCAACCTGCACAATGTTTTCCATGTCTCTCAGCTTCGCAAATTTATCCAAGATCCATCTTCGATTGTGCCATTGCAACAAGATTTGATACCGCTGAAAGAAAATCTCACGTTTGATCTTGGACCCGTGAGAATAGAGGATAGAAGGATTAAGAAGCTGCGAGGGAAAGAGATTCCGTTAGTACGAGTTCTCTGGGGGCAAGGTGGAGTGTCTGACTCCACATGGGAATTAGAGTCTAAGATGAGGGATGAATATCCACATCTATTTTTGTAAATCGGAATTTCGGGGACGAAATTCTATGTAAGTGGGGGAGGATGTAAGGTCCTGTATTTTTATAAACAAAATAAATAAATGTGTTGAATAAAATAATGATTTTTCTGAAATTAAGATATTTTACTCGAGTATTGTAGAGGGTACTCGAGTATAATCACTATCTGTTTGAAAATTTGAATTTTGAGTCAAAAGACTCGAGTATGTCAGAAAAGACTCGAGTGTTCTTGAGTTTTTGAAATATACTCGAGTAGAAAGAAAAAGACTCGAGTAAATCGAGCAGTCTGGCTAAATGTATAAGTTGGTTTTATAATTAATTTCGCACCAAAACGCGGTTTCTTGACGTGACAAGCATAGAGCTGAACCTTACTTCGAGTTGAAGTACTCTTAGACTATAAATTGATGCTTGGGTGAAGCATCAACACCTCTGAAGTTCCAAAACCCGAATTTGACCAGAAATTTCCCTGTTTTACAGAGTTCACTTTGATCCCTTTGTTCTCTCTCAATCCTCACTCATTTTCCTTGAAACCTAAACACAAACTGAAGTTCTGATTCCATTCTTGAATTAGAACTCGAAATCACTTCAAATAGCCTTCTGAAGATCAGGTTCTAGGCCTACAAAGTTGGAGGTTCAAAACTGAGAAAAACAGAGTAACATTCAGTCTCAAGTATTCATCTTCATTGAAATCGTTTGGTAAATTCATGGATTCTTTTCGTGTCAAACTTGTTTCTGATTAAAGTTAGTATATCCTAGTTTCTGAAACTAACTTGTTTCATTCTTTTCATGCCAAATCCGTGGTGAAATCTGTGGCCAAAGTCAGCTTGTTCAACTCTTTTTCACCAAGTCCAGAATTTGGATTTTTGATCCAACCGATTTCTCTGTCGTTTTACTTGTTGATTAGCTTCTCTAAGGTAAGGGAGGAGTTATCTAAATACTAGAATGAGTTATTTCAAGCTGGAAATGTAGGAACCTCATATGGTTCGTCAAGGGGTGAAGTTTGAATTGGGAATATGACATAGAGGTCATAAACCCAAGTTTTTATAAACCAAACATGTCTAAATGGACCTAATGATGCTCACTGGATCAATTTTCGAAGTTAAAAACAAAAGGAAATGAAAATCATATGTGAAATGGTTATTTGCTAAGTTTATGTTGATTTTGTGATTTATTGCATTTGATGTTGTTTCAATATTGATTACATGTTCTAACATGTTTATTTTATGTATCTAAGTTACTGTTTTGCATAAAAGTGGAAAGGAAAGGCTCTGAACTCGAATTGGCATTATAAAGTGCAGAAACTGGTGCTGCTGCTGCTAAAACACTCGAGTAATTGAAGAAAGACTCGAGTATTCTGGAAAATGGGAAGAACACTCGAGTATGTCTTGAAGGACTCGAGTAATCTTACATGAACACTCGAGTATGTGAAGAACTACTCGAGTAATTTAAAATAATTTTCAGAAAATCTTTACTTCTTTATGAAGTAATTAAAGATTAACTCGTCTAAACTCCTATATGCTTAAATTTTAATTTCTGCTCTTAATATCTATAGATTTAATCCCATTGGTTGATTTTATCCTGGATGAGTCCTACTGGAATTTTATTCAGTGGTTGACATATTCGGACAGGATGTCCCAATGGAGGTGCGTACACCCATTTGGTTGATTTTATTCCCACGTCCCAGTGGAAGTTTTTTTACCCACTTGGTTGATATTTTGGGAGTCCTAGATGGGGTCGTTGCACAAATTAATGACAACGTAATTAAATTCCTATTGTACAAAACCATCACAAAGTGGCTGGGCCGCTGATGGAATTTTTGGAAAGCACAAGCACCAGTTAATGCAAAAATGAAAAGATGGTTATAAGCAAGAAGGATTATGAATTTTGGGTCTCTATATTGGAGGCATGATATTCAAAGATATGAATTAAAAGAGAAATAGACAATGAACAATTATGTGACATTGACATGCATGGAGATGCTCCGATTTTGATTGTGGAATCTGGTATAGGTAGAAGTATTCCGCAGCCCTGAGATAGCTGTGATGCCATAGCACGAAGATGTTGTGATGATTTGGATTCCGTAACATGAAAATGTTATGATGGCCAAATTCCCAATCAAATCGTGACGCCTGGGTTGTGAATACGCTCCGGTTTGATGAACCATAGGATTATGAATATCCCGAGCCTGAGATACTCGGATGCCGAACCGCGTAGCATGAATGGAGAGTAGGCATGCATCACGAAACTAAATGAAATATTATAAAAGACAGTTTGAGCATATACATATGCATTTATTATTGCTATCTGGAAACTTGTGCTTGTTATTTCTAGCCTCTGTTATGCTCATTTGTTATTGTGTTTAGCTATGACTCACTCCTAATCCCTTGTTGTAGGTCATGGCCAGGAATATGTTTTGCGTGGAGATGACGCCGCTCCCTAATGGAGAGTGGAACTTCGAGGATCATCGGGCCATCTATGAGGGAGACGTGGAAGTTATTTTCCGTCACCCGAACCCATGGTCCCGAATGCGTCCGCGTAGGACGAGAATCCCAATGATGTACATTATGCACATTCCGCCCAATTTTGTGTTTCGGCATGGAACACCACCACCGCCAAGACGTTTTCCGAGACGCACCCTCCCACCAAGTCCATCACCCTCTGAAGAAAGAATTATTTTGGAGGTTCCTGCTCCCTCTCGTCCTTCCACTAGAGCCCGATCTCGGACTCCGGTATATGTGCCATCTGAACCGGCACATGAAGAGGAGGAGGAGGAGGAGGATCCGATAGAGGATGAGGATCCGGTGGAGGATGCTGACCCGGTGGCTGATGATGATTTCATGGACAACTCAACCGGTAGTCAGTGGGGAACTGATGATTGAGTTGAGTTGGGATGTTGGAGTGTGGATAGTGCTACTCATCAGGTTTCTCTTATCTATTTGATATTTTGAGTTCCGAACCAGTTGCTCAAGGTTATTATAAATTTTGTTGTAAGATATGTAATATAATGTAATGACCTAGAGTACTTAAGTTAAACCTAGTGGTGATAGTTTTAATGTAATGGAAATGTACTTTCCTTTTTATGAAATATAATATGAATAGTTTCTTTCATGATAATTATAATTTCCGCAAAGACTCGATAATGGATGATGACTGACTTTTAGTTTTTAAAAAAAAAAAAAAAAAAAATGGTCGAATTTTCTAAGAATGAATATTAAGTTTTGGAATAAAAGTTGGGTCGTCACACCAAGCTCCAATCCATGCTCCATGACTCCTATTCCTTGCCCCTCTAACATCTCCTAATGCCAATTGAATGATTTGGAGGCTCAATTTGATGAATTAGAAGAGTTAGGGTTTTGGGGTTTTGATTTGGGGGTTTTTGAGAGAGAGGAATTTAGGTGAGATTGAGAGAGGGAAAATGATTGGGGATTGATAGGGAGTGATTATATGAAGTTAATTCCATGGGATTTGGTGTTACTTTCATGATTTGAAGAAGATTGGAGAAGAGGAAGAAGAGAGCTCGAGCTTGAGGAGAGAGAAGGGGCTGCTGAAAATGATTTGGAATTCATGTGTTTCTAAACTTATCTGAAGGGGTTAATCGATTAATTCGACCCCTTAATCGATTAACAAGGACATTAAACGATTAAGGCCGAAAGAGCAATGAAATTTAATCGATTAATCTGCTCTCTACTCGAGTAGATCCGAAAGGTGCTTAAATTCTAATCGATTAAGGCCCTTATTACTCGATTAACTCAGTGCAAATGGCTTTCTTTCACACTTCAAAGACTCTTAGGTCTTCACAACTCTTTCTAACTTAACTTAACACCAAAACCTAAACTATAAACACAATCTAACCTATTCTTAACTCAATCCAACTTACACTTAGCTAAATTTCTAATTCTAAACAAGTCTAAACAATTCTAAACAATTATAATTACTAATATCAATACTAATTAACACTTCTAACCGAATCTGACACTTAAGGATTCTCTAACACTTATGAAATTCTACTAACTAATATTCCTAATGTCTGTATAAAATTGGGGATGTTACAATTACAAACCTTTATAAATTTACAAATGAACAAATATAATAACAACAATAATAATAGATTACAATTTTTGCATTATGTGTGGATATGAATTAATTTCACGATGTAATGGTCAAAATTTGCATAGCGATGACAATAATTATCGCAATCAAAGTAACCTCTTAATGTTTTCTAAATTTATTAGCATACTTTTAATATTATGTGTTACTGTACTATGTATATTTGCATATGGAAAAAGATGCTAGATGATTAACAACGGTAAAACGTTCTATATGTATTCTTTTGCATATGTTTATTTTGTTATGAATTATTGAATTCTACTGTTGAGTTGTAGATGAACTAACATCATATGAAATAATAATAATAATAATAATAATAATGAAACTAATAAAATTAGCTCTATTTTATTATGGAAGAAAATTAAATAAAATTTATCATCTTCTATATTGTAGTAGTCACGACATCGGTATCCAAAGATAACAATGTCGGAGCAGTGATGATGTAGCCTGAAATAAATGTCGCGACGTCATGATGATGTAGTGGGCTAAAAAGTCCTAACATCAGCTTGCATTTGACGTAATCCTAAGATGAAGTAGCAAAATCAACTACAACTTCTTGAAGCTGCAATAAAGAAACATGTTAATAATATTAACAATAATAATAAAAATAAATAATAATAATAATAATAAAATTCTAATAAAACCATACTATTAAAAAGTACACTACTTCTGATTTTGTTGCCTTCCTTGGTTTGTAGAAGATGACATACAAAATAACCTGAATCACTACGACGACTGTCACCATCTAAGTGGATCCACTTTAAGCAATCGATTTTTCTGCTTGATGAACTTGTAAAAATTAATTTCATAAACCAAAAAACTTTGCGAGAGGTTTTCAAAAGTATTTTAACAGAATATAACATGAAAAGTAGTTTTAACAAAATACTTTTTGAAAGAGACTTTGTAACGATCTGATTTTATTAACCTAATAAGTATGTTTTTATATGTATTAATTTATGTGAAAGTGATGTGTGAGTTAGGTTCAATTGTTTTGTATGCTTATGGTTTTATAATTGCCCGATTAGGATTTATGGAGTGTGTTTAAGTGGCCGAGGTTGCCAAGGTTAGAGTGTGCCCTTAGTATAGCGAGTTCAGTTAGAGGATTCCTTCAAAATCGTGTTGCGACGGAGTTCCGGAAAGTGATAGGTTTTGTGAGGCATTTGGATGTCATCCGACCGCTTGATTATTCCCCGAGTATTAGCAGCCTTAGTTTGGTGAGGTTAGAGAGTTGCCTTAAGTCGTTCGGGCTAGAACGAGTGTGGGAAAGGGGTAAAGTCTAAGGTTTCGTTCGTAGTTTCGATTGATTTTCGTGTTTGTGATTTATGTGTTTGATATTTTAAAAATATGTTTTTTTATGCTTGGAAATGTAATTTAATGTTGTGTGTGTTTGATTTAGTGTTAGGAAGGGTTAAGAACCTTTGAATCGAGTTAAAAAGTGCGAAAATCGGAGCTTCGGGGCACCTGGTGCGCCCAGGCACGAGCCAGTGCGCCCAGACGCACCAGTGCACTAAAATCTAGTGCCCAGACGCACCAGGCGTTGGTGCTGCGCACCCTGGCACGCTGGCGCTTATAAAATGCACCAGGTGGTGCACCAGCCCTCCCACACGCACCACATCCATTTTCCCTCTCCTCCAACCTTCACGAACACCCACCAAACCCCCAAAACTCACTTCCAATCCTTTCCCCATGAACCCAAGACAAGATTTTAGTGTAAATCTACATCTCCCTCTTGTCCCTTAAGCTTTCTCTCTCCTTCAAGCTCTTTATCTCTCCCTGTCATGGAGCTTTGTCTCTCCTCCAACCATGGAACCAAGGGGAGATCGGGCATGGGAGTTGAATTCCAAGTAGAACGGGGGTAGATTCAAGGTCCTTGGAGCTTCAATCGAGCCTCCTCTTCCTTTAAAGTAAGGGGGAGACACTTTTCTACACTTTTAGTTATAGTTTATAATAGAATTTGGGATTAATGATTAAATTGGAGTGTGGGTAGTAAATTGATACTTTATTTGAGTTGGGTTAGGACTAAATAGAGTATTATGAGTTGATTTTCAAGTCTTAGGATAGTTTTTAGTAAAACCCCTCTTTTATGCTATATGAGTAGGAAGTGAAGAACCCTAGGGAGTTGATTTATGTTATTTCGCTCTGAGACATACATGTGTATGTCGACTGGTTTATTGGTTATTTTGTTGGGTGTCATTGGTTGTTATTTATCGTTGTTTATGATTCTTGCTATTGTTGTTGTTGTTGTTGTTGTTGTTGTTAGAGTTGTTGTAAAGTCCTGAGATATGCCTGTGCATATCGATTGTGTATATTGTGTGAGCATGTAGATGTTGTGGAGGCCGGGTTAAGATTATTGTAAACGAAGCCAGTGTCGGATCATATGACAAATGAATTGAGATTGTACTTCGATACTAACTTAACCGGTTAGTCGATTCCAATAACCGATTAAGTATCACGTACCACGTTTTACTATGAGAAATCAAAAGAACGTCAACTATTGACTTCCTTTCCAATAATCCTAACGATCATGCATCATAACATGGAGTTGAGGTTGGACGTTAGGGTATGGGTTAGACTTACGAGACGGTTCATTGAACCTAGGTACGAGAGTGATCCAGTGACTAGGTTGTGCTATTGAAACAACCACGGAAATTGTAGTGAGTGAAGCCTTGATCCTACATGGGGCCGAGCTAGCTACCCGTGCTGGGGATCGGTTCCGCCGTAATCATTACAATTTTAACGGTTACTTAGGCACTTCAGGGCCGCGGAGGGTGGTCTCAGTTATAGCCAACTCGGGCATCACCTCGAGTTGTACTTGGACCTGGATTGGCCAAGTATTGTGCAAGCATTGGTTGCGAGACGCTTACTCCCAACTCGTCTATCCCAGGAGTAGAGGGTGGAGTTGTGAGATTGATTATGTGATTGTGATATGGGTGATTTGAGTACAGAGATGATTGAGCCAGTCCAGATTGGATCCTATGAGTATTGTGTGATGTATGGTGTATAGTATCCTGGGAGTGGATACAAGTGAGAAGGATCCAGTGATGGATTGGACGAGTGGCGCCCATGCATTTCACTGTTGTGGTGTGTGTGTTATTATACTTGATTTAGTTGTTATTCCTAGATTGTTATTATGAGCTGTTTACTATCCTTTAATTCAGTATGTTTTGAAAATGTCTCACCCCTTGGTGGTTAACATTTTAGGTAAATGTCCAAGAAGCTTGAAGATCAGAGTGTCGCAGCAGAAGAGTCGAAACAAAGGAACTCTATTTACTTCTATTTGTAATATAATTGGAAAACCCCCAAATTGTTTATAAATCTTATGTTGGAAAAGGAAATTTTGGGTTCCTCAATTTATGTTATAGTTGTTTAATTATTTTTATACTACTTTTATTATTATTTATATTTTGTAAATAAAACGGGGTGTTACAATTATGGTATCAGACCAGTTCTTTCCTTTCGGCCTGGGGAGATGGTCCCGATCTCGCTGCGAACACTCTAATTTCCAGCTTCTTGCTCATAGGTGAGACTTATATATATAAGTTTTATTTCAAAGTTAAGTGTTGAGTTAGGGAAAACAAGAGTTATTAGCACCTCTATGGCTCGAAAACGACTAGCCAATACTTGGACTAAAAAGGAAATAAAGTGTATGCCACCAAAAAGAAATTTGTAAAAGGAATTATTATATGTATGAGACGGGAAGTTGTAAACTGTTACAGGACGACCACGCTAAAGTTGTCAGAAAGTAAACTTTAAGCCAAAACGTTTAAAAGTGAAATTTTTCCAAAAGGTTTTCCTATGTTACCTCAAACGGTTTGTCAATTTGGATAGCCAGTTGAGGTTTGCACAGAACGAACAATTTTTTTGCGAAGGCCATGTATGTTCCCATACACCGGTTTCCTTTCCTAAAACCTTAGCACCAAACGAACCACTTGCGGGTTCCGGATATTCTCAAAGGAAATTGAACACGAAACGTGTTTGTTCGGTAAATAATCAAAAGTTTTAAAGGAATGGAAAGTGATTTGAGTTCCCTTGAGAATACCACGCGTCCTACGTCACGATGCATATGTCAGGTCATCATTAGAGTCAATGGAAAATGTAACACCCCGTCTGAATACCTCATATTTATTTGAAAACCCTAAAAAGATTATTTGAATAAAGTATTTTTAAAGGTGTGATTTCAAAAGTATTTCTTGAATTAAATTTATTTTGTGTTTTCAAATGATTTTGGATTTCTAAGCAAATGATTTTATTTTGAGACAAACCTTATGATTTCGGATTTTTGCATTTTTGGATTGAATTTGGAATTGAATTTTTGGATTAAAGTATTTAAGTATTTAATATTTGGTATTTTGCATTTTATGGAAAATATGATTTTATGTGAAAAAGAAAATAGAAAATGAAATTGTGCATGTGTGCGCATATGTGTCGCCGTGGGTGTGTGAGTAGTGGCATGCATCATCCATTTTGTTGACTTCTTGAACCTTAGGCTAGTCACCTATTAGCACCTAGGATTAGTTTAAGTGTTAAGCATGGTTAGTGGTTTGACCAACCAATAGGAAGTGGGATTAGCCCTAATTTTACTCCATTTGTTCAAAGGCTTGGCTTGAGCCATGCAAGCCTTAGTTTGGCCAATTCTACCCTTCACCCAACAACTGTTGACCGAATTATCTTGAGGGCAAGAAAGGAATTGTGGTGTACTTTCTTATAAGCCTTGAACCGTAGCACTCAACCCATTTGCTTCTCATTTTCACTTCCACAACCAAACGGAATTCTAAGAGAAGCATCAAGCTCTTAGAAAGAACTAGAAACACATAGAGAGAGAGAGAGAACCGTGAGCACCCAAGGAGGAAAGGAAGAGGAAGATCAAGTTCTAAGCCTTAGGATTCATGAAGAAGGTTGAAGATCTTCTCTACTTCTCTAGTTTATTCGAAAGTCCTAAGTTGTTCTAAGTGGTTTTTAATTTTCCAAATCTTGTAAAAGTTTTTTGTTGTTGCATGTTTAAGTTCTTTACAGATCTATGTTTGTAACTATCTCTCTTACCTTGATCTTGAGTTTCAAGAACTCTACAAACTTGTAAAACCTTAAACCATGAACATTCCTATTCGGTCATGCTTAGAAAATTAGGTTATGATGATCTTCATTTCATTCTAAGTCCATGCATGTTGATTTGGTGCTTGATGATGATGATGATCTATGTGGTTTTCATGCTTTGATTTTCACTTCGAATTTTCCAAGATTTGATCTAGATTTTATTTTCAAAAAGTCTTTGATTTTGTGTTGATTTCAAAAAGGGTTTGATTTTTACCTTGATCTTCCATGACTTTAATTTTGTGTTGGTTTGAAAAGAGGTTTGATTTTTATTTTGATTTGTCACGGTTTTGATTTCCAAGTTTTGTATGTGGATTCTTTTGTTCAAAAGCTATGCTTCTTTACTTATACTTCACGGTTTTGATGGAGAACCAAGGAAAACAATTCTTTTTCGAATGATTTTGCTTTGATCTAATTCATGTGTATTTCAAAGTTAAGGGTTTAAGTTTTTCTCTTGATTTTGTTAAAATACCATTCGACCAAGCTTTAAAAATCAAAGGGCCTTGATTACTTTCATGAACAAGATCTTGCATGTGTTCTCTTTGTGATTTCCATGATTTCTAAGGCACATGCAAAAGAAAAATGAAAATGCAAACATGTTTTGAAGTGACAAGTAGGTCACGGTCTTGAGGAAGAAAGAGTTGTATTTTTCTACAACTATTTGTTCTAATAGTGCATGTTTTTGATCTAATATTTTAAAGCTTTTACATGAAGAAAAGATGCATCCAAAGTCTTGTTTTCAACTAGCAATGATTCGGCCCACCTTAGGTTGAGGAAGCTAGATTCTTTTGCATAAAACTTGTCTTCATGAAATGATTATGTTTTATGATTTAGTTTTGAGAAAATTTATTTGAATTACATTATGTTGGTTTGGATTTTATTCGGTTTTATGGAAAGAAAATGAGTGGAAGTATTTGATTATTTTAAAAGTATTTTCATGGTTTGATTTCTTTATCCCTTGCTGTCCAATAATTGTTTCCAAGTATTTCAAGTTTTAAAAATGTTTTTGAATTGTGAAAAGACATGGATTTCAAGTGTTATTGATTTATAAAAATTTGGAGTGAAAAATGATGGATTTTCAATGGTTTTGCAACGTGAATAAGGGGCTGGACTTTCCTATACAGCCACATAAACTATTGTTTTATTTTTTTCTAATATGAGTTTTCAAATGATTTTCAAAAGGCTTTAAGCAATAGAAGAGATTGAGAGTTGTTTTAATAAATACCAATATTTTAATAAAGGATAAAGAAAGTAAAAGGGTTTTGATTTAAGAATCAAGTGGTGATTTCTAGTTGAAATGATTTTAATAAAAGTGTATTTATTTATTTGAGGTTATTCAGTGGACGGTGGTGATAATTCTCAGAGGGATGTTAGAGACCTTCGAGGGCAAAGTGCTTTTCTTGCTGGAATAAGAGGTGAGTGAGTGAGATTGCGGTGAGCCCGTAACATTGTTCCCGGATGGTGGTTCAATGTGTTTATGTAATGCTTATTTACGTTACGTTCTTGTGCCCGTTATTTATTATCTTAAGTCATTTCCTTATTATTCTGTGATGAGATAGCGGTTTTCCCGTTCGATGAGTTTAAGTGATTCATGTATGAGGATGAGTGAAGGAATGGTATGTGATGTGATATGAGGAATGTGATGAAATGTCAATGTGTTGGATAAGGACATGGTGCTTGTGAAGTTGAGATTGTTGTGTTAGAAACATGTTGTGTTAGTGCAAAGAGCAATGTGATTCATGAGAAAGTGATGAGGTGAGATGTTTGCCTGAGGTGCCTGGAAAGTGAATGTGTGATTTTGTGAAAGTGGGGAAAGGATGTTTTAGTGGTCGGGACTTGTCGAAGGGATGGACTAAGGGCAAGCCGACTATAGGTTAACTAAAAGCCTTTAAGAAAATTAAAAGACATTAAAAGACATTAATATTCGCGGTGAGATATGAGAGTGTGAAGTAGTGGAGAGGAAGATACTATGGGTATCTGCGGATACTCAGGTGGAGATTGCATGAGGGGAGGGCAATGACGGTGACTCGTCAAGAAGCCTCGAGTAGATTTCTAGGCGGGACGAATCCCATAAGTGGCACACTAACGTGGTGGGGACTGGGTCTAATGCCGTGGTAAGGACCGCATAGCTAACTAGAAGTGGTACTGTCACCCCCTTGAATGCAAGTCTACAACAGTTGAGAGGGACTGGAACGGGGAAATGTGTTTTGCCACTGCGAGGCAGTGAGCCTTTATTATATGTTTTGAGGACGAGATCCTCCTAGTCTGGGACCATCTGTTTTGAGACAGCTGTCATGCCCGCGTGGTAAAGGTCCTGTACTCCTGTTGGCTTCCGACTAGGTGGATGGAGACCGAGGAGATGTAGAGTGCGCGTTCCTCAGTGATGGTGATTTCCCCTACCTCATTGAGTGATTTAAGTATGATAAAACTTAATAATAAGAGAATAAAGAAATGCTGAATATATAAAAGAATGGGTAAAGTATGATGATATTCAGTTGTGGTACATGGTGGTAAT
This sequence comes from Crotalaria pallida, assembly GCA_037953625.1. Classification (NCBI taxonomy): domain Eukaryota; kingdom Viridiplantae; phylum Streptophyta; class Magnoliopsida; order Fabales; family Fabaceae; genus Crotalaria; species Crotalaria pallida. The sequence goes on from CM075653.1 coordinate 37,848,549, forward strand.
GGTTAGCGAGTATTGCTTTTATGTGTGGTTCATTTTATATTGTGAGTACCTTTATTTATTATGTTGAGTTTGATTTGGGAAGAGTGTTTATCCTTCAAGTGCTCGATTGCATTCTGGTTCTTGTGTCCTGTTCTGTGTATATTTGTTCGTCAAGTGTCCTTGGTACTATGTGTCTTTCTATCGTGTCTATTCTGCGACCGTGCGGTCAACCTGTTACGTATGGCGCGCTGACTCTCTCCTACCTGGTTGTCGTATTGGCCTTCGCCAGTATTGCAACGGGTAGATGGCGTATCATGTAGCGATCCACATGTGGCCTCTTCAGGGAGGTGCATGGGAGGTGGTACCTGATGGATGGATCTGGAGAGGAGATAATCGTCTGAAGATCGACGATCCGAGGCACATTCTACGGGGAGCAGGCATGGACGTGCATGTTGGGCAGGTTACTCTGCGAGATTATCAAGATGGTGGACCCCGGGAACACCATGAGCTGAATGGTAATCCGGCGCCTTTGGCAGCCGTGGTTCCTGAACCTATGGAAGACGGAAGTGCTAGCGAATCCGATCATGTAGCGGAGACCAATCCAAGTGAGGATATGGAGACGGATGCTAGTTCTGCTGATGAGTGATGTCTTGCAATCTGTGTCTAGAGAATGTCTCGTGTCTAGGATCTGAGTTTTCAGTCGAGGATTATCTTGTAATGAACTAATGATGTAATCAGCTACCTTTCATATTTTGGTTTGAAAGTTCTTTTGTAATGATGGCCTACTTTTGGAAAACATTTGGAGTGCGACTCCAGCACTTTGGCTCATGCTTTTTATTTTAAATGAATACAGTTTTATTTTCAATGATGATGTTGAGTGGGGAGTTTCGAAAGTGACAACTCGATTTTCAAAAGGATGGATTACGTATTAACAAATTTATATTTAAAAAAAAAATGGCCTCATTTTTGCAAGAAAGTAATCATAATGCGGTTAAGTTTTGGGAAGTGAAAATCGGGTTGTTACAGAGTTGGTATCAGAGCAATGTTAATCCTCAGTGGCCTTAAGCCCAGTCTTGCGTATCTTCTCTGTGTTCTCTGTGTGTCTAGAGTCTAGGATTCCGTGTTATTATGTGTTGAATTCTCTGTCTGGTTTATTTTAAGATGAGTCGTACGCGTGGAAGACCTTCTGGCTCAAGTTCGCAAAACCCTGGTGAGGATGCAGATCACTCGGATGCGGCAGACTTCATGACTCGGATGGCAGCTATGATGACGGGAGTCAACGACAATCTCCAAGCGTTGCATCGTCAGGCGCAGCAGAATTTCAACACTCAGCAGCAAGCCCAAAATCTGGAAGCCCAAGGCTATAAGGGATTAGATGAGTTTTGTCGTCGAAATACGAAGGAATTTGCGGGAAGCTTTGCTCCAGATGCGGCCGTAGGGTGGATTGAGGATCTAGAGCGTATTTTCGGGGGTATGGTTCAGTGTAATGATGAGCAGAAGTTGGCTTACGCTGGGTATATGTTAACAAGGGAGGCGGCAGCCTGGTGGCGAGTTACTAAGCAGGTGATGGTAAATCTGGGAGAAGCCATGACCTGGGAAGCTTTTAAGCGGAGATTTCTTGAGAAGTATTTCCTGATGTATCTGAGAAATGAGAAGGAGATGGAATTTTTGAGGCTTACTCAAGGGAATTTGTCGATCGATGAGTATGCTTTGAAATTCGAGGAGTTAGTTAAGTATGTACCTCAGTATGCTGGAGGAGAGAATGAGCGATCTAAGTGTGCTAAGTTTAGGGATGGTCTTAAGCCTGAGATTAAGTTAGCTTTTTCTCATTTAGAGATAGATGATTTTGCTAGTCTGGTGAACCGCTGTCGTATGTACGAAGGAGGTCTGAAAGCGAGAGGAACGGCTGTGAACCCTTCTTCATCCCATGGACCGGTTCGCAATCTTCCTTTTCATAGAGACGCTGGTGGAAGGTATAGGGCTCCGCACCCATATTCTGGTGGAAGGAGAGATCTACGTTTTGGAGGAAGCAGACAAGGTGGAGGCTTCGGAGGCAACGGTAATCGCGGTGGAACTCGTGGGGGCAGCAATTCTGGAGGGAATCGCATGGATCGTGGTGATCCTGGCAATTTCGGGGGAGCTAGATCAGTGAGTGTACCTCCTCGTTGCAACAAGTGTGGTCGGAATCATTTTGGTCCGATGTGTCCATCAAGGAGTGTGAATTGTTTCAACTGTGATAAGCCTGGTCACATTGCGAGAGATTGTCGGGAGCCTAAGCGAGCGGCTAATTCGGGGAATGCTAATCGTCCTAATATGCCAGGAAGAGTGTTCACGATGAGTGGAATTGAAGCTGCAAATGCTGCTAATCTTATCCAAGGTGAATGTCTCATCTATAAGAATTCTTTATTAGTATTGTATGATTCGGGTGCAACTCATTCTTTTATTTCTCATGATGTGGTGAGTAGATTAAATTTGACAGTAGATGTTTTACCCTATAACTTAATTGTGTCTACCCCTACTGACAAACCCGTGATAGTATCGACTTATTGTCCCAATTGTCCCTTAGAGATAGAAGGTAACACCTATCTCGTTGATTTGATTCAACTACCCCTTTCTCAAATAGACGTTATCTTAGGAATGGACTGGCTTACTAGGAATCATGTTCTTCTGAACTGTTCCGAAAAGTCGTTAGTCTTTAGTGAAACCCAATCTTCTTTGCCTAAACCCGATGACCTTGAGCATTTATCTGCCAAGCAAATTCAAACTTCATTGAAGGACGGCGCGGTAGCTTATATGTTTTTGGCTTCACTGGATGTCAAGAAGGACCAGGAACTGCATGAATTACCCGTAATTCGGGATTTTCCCGAAGTTTTTCCGGATGAGATACCTGGTTTACCGCCAATTCGAGAAGTGGAATTCTCAATTGACGTGATCCCTGGAATTGGACCGATTTCAAAAGCACCTTATAGGATGGCACCGACGGAGTTAGCTGAACTAAAGAAGCAATTGGAAGAGATGTTGGAGAAGAAGATGATAAGACCTAGTGTTTCGCCCTGGGGATCACCAGTTTTATTAGTCAAAAAGAAGGATGGTAGTATGCGTTTGTGCACGGATTATCGGCAATTGAACAAGGTGACAATCAAAAACAAGTACCCTCTACCCAGAATCGACGATTTGTTGGATCAACTAAAGGGAGCGACTGTATTTTCTAAGATCGACCTGAGATCGGGATATCATCAGATAAGAGTGAAGGAGGAAGATATTCCCAAGACTGCTTTCAGAACTCGTTATGGTCATTACGAGTATCTGGTTATGCCCTTTAGTGTAACAAATGCTCCTGCAATATTCATGGATTACATGAATAGAATATTTCATCCTTACTTGGATTCATTTGTTGTCATTTTTATCGATGATATTTTGATTTATTCCAAGTCTAAGGAGGAACATGCTGAGCATTTGAGAGTAGTCTTGACAACATTGAGGGACAAGCAGCTGTACGCCAAGTTGTCAAAGTGCGACTTTTGGTTAGACTCAGTGCATTTCTTGGGGCATGTGATCTCGAAGGATGGAATCTCAGTAGACCCTGCGAAAGTAAATGCTGTGTTGGAATGGAAGACACCGACGTCTGTGACGGAGATCCGTAGTTTCTTAGGACTAGCTGGGTATTACCGTCGATTTATCGAAGGATTTTCTCGTTTGTCTTTACCTTTGACGAAGCTGACAAGGAAAGGACAACTATTCGAATGGTCGGCGAAGTGCGAAGAGAATTTTCAAGAACTAAAGAGGAGATTGACAACCGCACCAGTGTTAGTCTTACCGGACACAATGAAGTCTTTCAGTGTGTATTGTGACGCTTCGAAGCAAGGTCTAGGATGCGTATTGATGCAAGAGCGGAAAGTGGTGGCCTATGCTTCACGGCAACTGAAGACTCATGAGCTCAATTACCTAACCCATGATTTGGAGCTGGTAGCAGTAGTGTTTGCTTTGAAGATTTGGAGACACTACTTGTACAGTGTAAGAGTCGAAGTCTTTAGTGATTACAACAGTTTAAAGTACCTGTTCGAGCAAAAGGAGCTGAATATAGGTCAGAGAAGGTGGATGGAATTCTTAAAGGACTATGAGATTGAGCTGCAATATCATCCTGGCAAGGCGAACGTGGTTGCTGATGCTTTGAGTAGGAAGTCGTTGCATGTCTCTGCGCTAATGATCAAGGAGATGAAGTTGATTGAAGAATTTCGGGATCTGAATCTAGGAATGGAGTTAGGACCAAGGAGTATGATGTTGGGGCAACTAACTGTTTCGAGTGGATTCATGGAGCGGATAAAGGAACTCCAACCGAAGGACGAGGAACTTGAAGCTAAGAAGAAGCTTTCGGACAAAGGAAAAGAAGTAGAATTCAAGGTTGGTGGTGATGGAGCATTGAGATATAGAGATCGTGTTTGCGTACCGAACGATGTGGAGTTAAAGGGAATGATTTTGGAGGAAGCTCACAAGAGTAAATTGAGTTTACACCCTGGTTCTCAAAAGATGTATCAGGACCTCAAAAGGATTTTCTGGTGGCCTAGAATGAAAAGGGAAGTAGCGGAGTATGTATCACGATGTTTGACGTGTCAGAAGGCGAAGGTGGAACATAAGAAGCCTGGTGGTGAGTTAAGACCATTGGAAGTACCAGTGTGGAAATGGAACTGCATCACTATGGATTTTGTCTCTGGTTTTCCCAAGACTCGACGAGGTCATGATGCTGTTTGGGTAATAGTGGACAGACTGACGAAGACGACGCGATTTATTCCTGTCAACATGAAGTACTCATTGGATAGACTGGCTGAGCTATATTTGAAGGAAGTAATGAGATTACATGGAGTACCCTCAAGTATAGTATCAGACAGAGATCCTCGATTTACTTCGAAATTTTGGGTCAGTTTGCAAACAACAGTTGGAACGAAGTTGGATTTACGTTCCACGTATCACCCTTAGACGGATGGACAATCAGAGCGAACTATCCAAACATTGGAGGATTTGTTGAGAGTCTGCGTGATTGAGAGTAGTGGTGATTGGGATTCTTTTCTGCATCTGATTGAGTTTACCTATAACAACAGTTTTCATTCAAGCATCGGAATGGAACCGTATGAAGCTCTATATGGAAGGAAGTGCAGAACGCCGTTGTGTTGGTTCGAGACTGGTGAGCATTTGATAATGGGGCCAGACGTAGTTCAGCAGACGACAAAAAAGGTGAGATTAATTCAAGACAGAATGAGGACTGCTCAAAGTAGACAAAAGAGTTACCAGGACAAGAGAAGGAGTCCGCTAGAATTCAATGAAGGAGACTTTGTCTTCATGAAGGTAGTGCCAACTACTGGAATTGGTAGAATGCTCAAAACCCGAAAACTTACACCTCGTTTTATTGGACCTTATCCAATTCTCAAACGTATAGGACCTTTAGCCTATCAAATTGCCTTACCTCCTTTTCTTTCAAACTTGCACAATGTTTTTCATGTATCCCAATTGAGAAAATATGTCCATGATCCCTCACACATCATTGAACCCGATTCGGTACAACTAAAAGAGAATCTCACATTTGAGACCTTACCTCTAAGGATAGATGGTAGTAGTGTTAAGAAGTTGAGAGGGAAGGATATTCACTTAGTTAAGGTAGTATGGGGTCGGAATAATGGGGAGGATGTGACGTGGGAGCTTGAGAGCAAGATGAGAAGTTCTTTTCCGCACCTGTTTGATTCAGGTACTGTATTTCTCGGGGACGAGAAATCGCTAAGTTGGGGAGAATGTAACACCCCGTCTGAATACCTCATATTTATTTGAAAACCCTAAAAAGATTATTTGAATAAAGTATTTTTAAAGGTGTGATTTCAAAAGTATTTCTTGAATTAAATTTATTTTGTGTTTTCAAATGATTTTGGATTTCTAAGCAAATGATTTTATTTTAAGACAAACCTTATGATTTCGGATTTTTGCATTTTTGGATTGAATTTGGAATTGAATTTTTGGATTAAAGTATTTAATATTTGGTATTTTGCATTTTATGGAAAATATGATTTTATGTGAAAAAGAAAATAGAAAATGAAATTGTGCATGTGTGCGCATATGTGTCGCCGTGGGTGTGTGAGTAGTGGCATGCATCATCCATTTTGTTGACTTCTTGAACCTTAGGCTAGTCACCTATTAGCACCTAGGATTAGTTTAAGTGTTAAGCATGGTTAGTGGTTTGACCAACCAATAGGAAGTGGGATTAGCCCTAATTTTACTCCATTTGTTCAAAGGCTTGGCTTGAGCCATGCAAGCCTTAGTTTGGCCAATTCTACCCTTCACCCAACAACTGCTGACCGAATTATCTTGAGGGCAAGAAAGGAATTGTGGTGTACTTTCTTATAAGCCTTGAACCGTAGCACTCAACCTATTTGCTTCTCATTTTCACTTCCACAACCAAACGGAATTCTAAGAGAAGCATCAAGCTCTTAGAAAGAACTAGAAACACATAGAGAGAGAGAGAGAGAACCGTGAGCACCCAAGGAGGAAAGGAAGAGGAAGATCAAGTTCTAAGCCTTAGGATTCATGAAGAAGGTTGAAGATCTTCTCTACTTCTCTAGTTTATTCGAAAGTCCTAAGTTGTTCTAAGTGGTTTTTAATTTTCCAAATCTTGTAAAAGTTTTTTGTTGTTGCATGTTTAAGTTCTTTATAGATCTATGTTTGTAACTATCTCTCTTACCTTGATCTTGAGTTTCAAGAACTCTACAAACTTGTAAAACCTTAAACCATGAACATTCCTATTCGGTCATGCTTAGAAAATTAGGTTATGATGATCTTCATTTCATTCTAAGTCCATGCATGTTGATTTGGTGCTTGATGATGATGATGATCTATGTGGTTTTCATGCTTTGATTTTCACTTCGAATTTTCCAAGCTTTGATCTAGATTTTATTTTCAAAAAGTCTTTGATTTTGTGTTGATTTCAAAAAGGGTTTGATTTTTACCTTGATCTTCCATGACTTTAATTTTGTGTTGGTTTGAAAAGAGGTTTGATTTTTATTTTGATTTGTCACGGTTTTGATTTCCAAGTTTTGTATGTGGATTCTTTTGTTCAAAAGCTATGCTTCTTTACTTATACTTCACGGTTTTGATGGAGAACCAAGGAAAACAATTCTTTTTCGAATGATTTTGCTTTGATCTAATTCATGTGTATTTCAAAGTTAAGGGTTTAAGTTTTTCTCTTGATTTTGTTAAAATACCATTCAGCCAAGCTTTAAAAATCAAAGGGCCTTGATTACTTTCATGAACAAGATCTTGCATGTGTTCTCTTTGTGATTTCCATGATTTCTAAGGCACATGCAAAAGAAAAATGAAAATGCAAACATGTTTTGAAGTGACAAGTAGGTCACGGTCTTGAGGAAGAAAGATTTGTATTTTTCTAAAACTATTTGTTCTAATAGTGCATGTTTTTGATCTAATATTTTAAAGCTTTTACATGAAGAAAAGATGCATCCAAAGTCTTGTTTTCAACTAGCAATGATTCGGCCTACCTTAGGTTGAGGAAGCTAGATTCTTTTGCATAAAACTTGTCTTCATGAAATGATTATGTTTTATGATTTAGTTTTGAGAAAATTTATTTGAATTACATTATGTTGGTTTGGATTTTATTCGGTTTTATGGAAAGAAAATGAGTGGAAGTATTTGATTATTTTAAAAGTATTTTCATGGTTTGATTTCTTTATCCCTTGCTGTCCAAGAATTGTTTCCTAGTATTTCAAGTTTTAAAAATGTTTTTGAATTGTGAAAAGACATGGATTTCAAGTGTTATTGATTTATAAAAATTTGGAGTGAAAAATGATGGATTTTCAATGGTTTTGCAATGTGAATAAGGGGCTGGACTTTCCTATACAGCCACATAAACTATTGTTTTATTTATTCTAATATGAGTTTTCAAATGATTTTCAAAAGGCTTTAAGCAATAGAAGAGATTGAGAGTTGTTTTGATAAATACCAATATTTTAATAAAGGATAAAGAAAGTAAAAGGGTTTTGATTTAAGAATCAAGTGGTGATTTCTAGTTGAAATGATTTTAATAAAAGTGTATTTATTTATTTGAGGTTATTCAGTGGACGATGGTGATAATTCTCAGAGGGAAGTTAGAGACCTTCGAGGGCAAAGTGCTTTTCTTGCTGGAATAAGAGGTGAGTGAGTGAGATTGCGGTGAGCCCGTAACATTGTTGTCGGATGGTGGTGCAATGTGTTTATGTAATGCTTATTTACGTTACGTTCTTGTGCCCATTATTTATTATCTTAAGTCATTTCCTTATTATTCTGTGATGAGATAGTGGTTTTCCCGTTCGATGAGTTTAAGTGATTCACGTATGAGGATGAGTGAAGGAATGGTATGTGATGTGATATGAGGAATGTGATGAAATGTCAATGTGTTGGATAAGGACATGGTGCTTGTGAAGTTGAGATTGTTGTGTTAGAAACATGTTGTGCTAGTGCAAAGAGCAATGTGATTCATGAGAAAGTGATGAGGTGAGATGTTTGCTCGAGGGGCCTGGAAAGTGAATGTGTGATTTTGTGAAAGTGGGGAAAGGATGTTTTAGTGGTCGGGACTTGTCGAAGGGATGGACTAAGTGCAAGCCGACTATAGGTTAACTAAAAGCCTTTAAGAAAATTAAAAGACATTAAAAGACATTAATATTCGCGGTGAGATATGAGAGTGTGAAGTAGTGGAGAGGAAGATACTATGGGTATCTGCGGATACTCAGGTGGAGATTACATGAGGGGAGGGCAATGACGGTGACTCGTCAAGAAGCCTCGAGTACATTTCTAGGCGGGACGAATCCCATAAGTGGCACACTAATGTGGTGGGGACTGGGTCTAATGCCGTGGTAAGGACCGCATAGCTAACTAGAAGTGGTACTGTCACCCCCTTGAATGCAAGTCTACAACAGTTGAGAGGGACTGGAACGGGGCAATGTGTTTTGCCACTGCGAGGCAGTGAGCCTTTATTATATGTTTTGAGGACGAGATCCTCCTGGTCTGGGACCATCTGTTTTGAGACAGCTGTCATGCCCGCGTGGTAAAGGTCCTGTACTCCTGTGGCTTCCGACTAGGTGGATGGAGACCGAGGAGATGTAGAGTGCGCGTTCCTCAATGATGGTGATTTCCCCTACCTCATTGAGTGATTTAAGTATGATAAAACTTAATAATAAAAGAATAAAGAAATGCTGAATATATAAAAGAATGGGTAAAGTATGATGATATTCAGTTGTGGTACATGGTGGTAATGGTTAGCGGGTATTGCTTTTATGTGTGGTTCATTTTATATTGTGAGTACCTTTATTTATTATGTTGAGTTTGATTTGGGAAGAGTGTTTATCCTTCAAGTGCTCGATTGCATTCTGGTTCTTGTGTCCTGTTCTGTGTATATTTGTTCGTCATGTGTCCTTGGTACTATGTGTCTTTCTATCGTGTCTATTCTGCGACCTTGCGGTCAACCTGTTACGTATGGCGCGCTGACTCTCTCCTACCTGGTTGTCGTATTGGCCTTCGCCGGTATTGCAACGGGTAGATGGCGTATCATGTAGCGATCCACATGTGGCCTCTTCAGGGAGGTGCATGGGAGGTGGTACCTGAAGGATGGATCTGGAGAGGAGATACTCGTCTGGAGATCGACGATCCGAGGCATATTCTACGGGGAGCAGGCATGGACGTGCATGTTGGGCAGGTTACTCTGCGAGATTATCAAGATGGTGGACCCCGGGAACACCATGAGCTGAATGGTAATCCGGCGCCTTTGGCAGCTGTGGTTCCTGAACCTATGGAAGACGGAAGCGCTAGCGAATCCGATCATGTAGCGGAGACCGATCCAAGTGAGGATATGGAGACGGATGCTAGTTCTGCTGATGAGTGATGCCTTGCAATCTGTGTCTAGAGAATGTCTCGTGTCTAGGATCTGAGTTTTCAGTCGAGGATTATCTTGTAATGAACTAATGATGTAATCAGCTACCTTTCATATTTTGGTTTGAAAGTTCTTTTGTAATGATGGCCTACTTTTTGAAAACATTTGGAGTGCGACTCCAGCACTTTGGCTCATGCTTTTTATTTTAAATGAATACAGTTTTATTTTCAATGATGATGTTGAGTGGGGAGTTTCGAAAGTGACAACTCGATTTTCAAAAGGGTGGATTACGTATTAACAAATTTATATTTTAAAAAAAAAATGGCCTCATTTTTGCAAGAAAGTAATCATAATGTGAAAATCGGGCTGTTACAGAAAAGGAAAGATTTTATTGAGGGCATAATTAAAACCCCTCAAATGTTACTTGGGTTCCAACTAAGGGTTAGGCACAAAAGTAGCCATTGTGTTACCAAACGAAAACAGTTTTTAATTGTTAATTCCTTTTCCATGATTCTAATGTTGAATTGACTATACGCAAAACATGGGAAAGAAATAGGGTATCAGATAGAAAGGAACGGAAAATGGTGTGGCATTGATGCATGCGAACACCAAGATATAGTATAACGTCTCGGTCTGGAAGAGCGTTATACCACCGGCCAAGAGTTGGACGCACACACGTGTAAACATAAATCGTGTGCCTATCTGATATACGTATGACTGAACATGTGGATAATTGTCTTGTACAAACTATAAACCCAAAACGGGCAAATAATAAAGAGAAAAAGGAAAGTGAGAACAGGGAATTTATTTGCAAATACCATGAATCGGGCATGTGCCTGAAAAAAGAAAAGAGAGTTGTGGCACTCGAACCTCAGGAGAGGTTGCTGGTGTTGGAAGTCAACCTAGTGTTGGAAGTCAAGCTCCAAGCAAGCTCTCTCATGGACTTCAAGCGGAATACAAGGTTAAAGTTTTGACGATAACAAACTCAAGATTCAAGCTCACAATTCCCTTCAAGCTCAAGTTGAAGATTCAAGCAAATATAAGTCTAGAAGTCTTTTCCCTTAGGACATGTTGTAAGGTAATGAAGTCTCTGGTTCTTAATGAGTTAAAAGGCCAATGAGTTTTTCATTTAAAGGAGAAGGAAAAGTGTTTCGTGAAAATCTGTTTTTCTAACTTAGTTCTTTGAAAATACTTGATGAAACAAAACTCTGGATATTTTTATGTTATGAAAATCTATTTTTACAAGTGCAAGAAGGAGTAATCGATTACCTGCTTAAAGTAATCGATTAACTTTGTTGCATCACAGAAAATCCAGAGAGTGTATAATCGATTATATGAACTTGGATAATCCATTACTTTCTGTATGAGAGTAATCGATTACCTGGATCAAGTAATTGATTATAAATGTTGCATCATATATTTTCCTGAGACAAAGTAATCGATTACATGTCTTGTAGTAATCAATTACATGATGTTGCATCATACAAAAACCAGAGGCTCAGTAATCGATTATTAGATAAGTGGTAATCGATTATATGAGTTGCATCATATAATGAACAGGGGTGAAGTAATCGATTAAATTCTATGTGTAATCGATTACTAGTTTTTCAAAAGAATTTCAAAGTTTCTATTTGTAACATCCCGAATTTTAATTCTAAGAGTAATTAGAATAATGATATGATTTGGAAGTAAGGATTATTCTAAAAAGGATTTAAAATGAGGGATTAGGAGTTCCTTGAATGCCATAAACAAATCACGAAGCATTGGCATCAGAAAGGAGGTTGGAAGATGAACAAAAGAGCGTTAGAAGTGATGTTTTTGGTGTTATGAACACCCTATATTAGGAAATTCAAAATAAAAGATTTACATCTCTAAACCCAAATTCCACCTTTGGATGTGATGTAGGATAGGTGAGGAAGCTTGCTTTAAAATTTGAGGAAGATCCGACGGGTAACGAAGAAGTTATGGCCATTTGAATTGCGAACTGTGCTGTCATTTTTAGCATTGGATATCTATATCCAACATAGGATATCGATGGTGGATATCGATATCCACGACTCTGCAACACCAGATTTAAGTCGGTAAACACGTATTTTCACTCATTTTTCATGGTTTCTTCCCTTCCTTCCATGACCTCTCTCCCTTTCTTCATACCCTAGAGGTTCCAATCCCAAATTAACATGGAAATAAAGCAAATCAACATCTCATTCTCCCTTCTCATCATCAATCTATCATTTTCCCTCTCTAAAAACCCCAATTTACTCCCTCTCCTCTCATATCCATGAAACCCCAAAACCCTAGCTTCTTCTACACCAAAAATCCACCCAAAAACACAACAAATCATCATCATATATTGGTTCCCCATCACTCACAACCACTCAAATTCCATTAATCTCTCATTTTTCCCTCTCTTCAATCATACCCATGAGTTAGGGTTCAAGAACACCAACACCCAATCTTGATTTTCATCTTCCCAAACTCAAAGTAAGTTAGATTCATGCTTTTCTCCTTATTTTATTAATGATACACGAATTTCATACTCTCAATTCTAACTATTTGTGTCTCCGGGGTTCCATAGCTCATTCTCTCTCCTCCATTGGGGCATGCTCTCTTTCTCTCTCTACACTAAGGCTTGAGAATCAACATTATCCCTCTCTCCACCATTATTTGAGGTAAGAAGGGTTCGTGTTACCTCTACTTAAGAAGTGAATTCTAGGATGCCATAGTGGTGACTAGGAATAGGGTAACATGTTAATGAACCTTAGGGTAGTTCCCGCTAACATAAATGGAATATGTACGTGTAGGACAAGGTCCGGAACAAGTGAGTATATTTAGGATATTAATTGGTTAATATTGGATGAAAATGTAGAAAAGTATGCACTGTAACACAATGGAGAATTTAAGGATAAACAAACTAAACTTAGGAGTAAAAGAATAAAAGGATAAACGTAATAGGTAAAAGGAGTAGAACTAATAAGCTGAAAGACCATAAAGTAAAGTAGTAAGTGAAGATTAAATGGGATAAAAGAGGGATTAGAATGTGGTTATGCATGATTATATGAAAAGGTGAATTTTGTTGTTACTTGCACTAAGTGTTTATGTGAAAGTGATATGCATGAATAGTGGTGGTTGTAATTATGTGTTATATTTGGCATTACTTAAACATTGGACTGGTGATAATTATGAAAGTGAATTGTGGCTAATTGGTTATATATGTGATGATGCTTGTGTGTGAAAGGACTAAGTGGAAAGAAACGGAATTGGTCGACTAACAATGACATATAATATGGATAACTAATATTGGATAAATATGGTGATGTATATAGGCCTTCAATTTGGGGGAGATATACATCGTAATTGGTGATGTGTTGTAGGCCTTTGATTTGGGGGAGACAATACATCGTAAATAAGGGTTGTATTGTAGGCCTTCGATTTGGGGGAGACAATACAAGGTAACTGGGGCGATGTATGTAGGCCTTCGATTTGGTGGAGACATACATCGTCGATGGTGTATGTATGTAGGCCTTCGATTTGGTGGAGACATACATACACCCTAAGTAAAAGGAAAAAGGAAATGACAATGGATAAAATAAGGTAATCGGTAATGGACAAGCGATGTATGTAGGCCTTCGATTTGGTGGAGACATACATCGTGATTGGCGTATGTATGTAGGCCTTCGATTTGGTGGAGACATACATACACCGAAAGTAAAAGGAAATGAATAAAGGAAAAAGGGGATAAAATTGGATAAGATAATGGTAATGGAAAAGTGATGTATGTAGGCCTTCGATTTGATGGAGACATACATCGTAGTTGGTGTATGTATGTAGGCCTTCGATTTGGTGGAGACATACATACACCATAAATAAAAGGAAAAGGAAATAAAAATGGATAAAATAATATAAATGGTAAGGTAAGAGCGATGTATGTAGGCCTTCGATTTGGTGGAGACATACATCATAGTTGGTGTATGTATGTAGGCCTTCGATTTGGTGGAGACATACATCATAGTTGGTGTATGTATGTAGGCCTTCGATTTGGTGGAGACATACATACACCGTAAATAAAAGGAAAAGGAAGTAAAAATGGATAAATTAATATAAATGGTAAGGTAAAAGCGATGTATGTAGGCCTTCGATTTGGTGGAGACATACATCGTAGATGGTGTATTTATGTAGGCCTTCGATTTGGTGGAGACATACATACACCGTAAATAAAAGGAAAAGGTTAAAGGAAAAGGAAATAAAATGGAAAAGATAAGGAAAGCGAAAAAGGAAAAAGATAAAGAAAGGAAAAAGAAAGAGAAAAGGAAAAAGAAAAGGAAGAGAAGAAGAACGAGGAAAGAAAAGAGAATATAGGAATAATTACAGACTTAAGAACGGAAATAAATGGGTGAAGGAGGTAAATAGAATAGCGAATTGAGAATTTAAAGAACGTGAGGAATAGAGGAGAATTATTGGAAAATCAAATGTATGGAAAGTTATAAGTAATTGATGTCAATAATAGGGTAGGCTTAGTTTATTGCTATGCCTCTTTTAGAATTTATCTTTTTAAGTTCTGTGTAATGCTACCCTTCTTGCTATATTTTACAGGTATTGAAGTGGAGCTTACATGGAATATGGCCGAGCAGGATTTTCATCCCACTACGTGGAATGTATATTGAGTATTATGAGTGGACAATTACTTTTTGTAATTTATAATATGAAACAGTCGTCTGCCCTGAAACTTGTACTAATCGGGCGTTAGGATTTGATCTGATTATTAGACTGTTAAGTTTTATGTTTTTAAATACTTCTGAATTGACAGGTTTAAAGAAATAAATTTTTGGGAAGTCCGGAAAACAGAGGAAACTCGGCCGGATTTTCGTAAAAAGTTTTTATAAGTAATCAAGTTTAAAAAGAAATTTTCTAGCCCAATTTTAATAAAACCTAACATTAACTAATAAAAGTGAGAGTGTTACACTATTTTTAAAGGGATAATCGATTACGTCCCTGAAGTAATCGATTACCTCAAGTTTTATTGAAAAACGTGTCAGAATCATTTTGATTTATTTCCATATTTGTTTTTAATAAAATTGATTCTGATTTATTTTCAAAATTCAAATTTGATTTTATTTTTGAAATATTTCCTTATTTGTTTTAAATCAAGTCCTTGATTTGTTTTCTTTAATCTAATTGATTTGTTTTTGATTTTAAAACTTATTACAAAATCATATTTAATTTTATTTTGATTTTAAATTGATTTTAATTTTTTGTTTTAAATCTTATTTTGATTTAACAAATTTTATTCTATTAAAAACAAATCACTCCAACATTCTAAGAGATAATTCATTCATTCGGTTTTCATCTGATCATTCACGTTGTTCTTCTTCTCCTACTTTTCTCTGAAATTCATGATCATATTTTTCTAAGAACTTGAAAACTCTTGTTGGCCTCTTAGCTTAAAAAAAAAGACTTCATTATCATAGATCTTTGATTGTTGTATTTGTGTTATTGAGAACATGCTATACTTGTTGTAATCACTCATATCAATTTGTATTGAACCTTAGTGGTTAGAGAGTGAATCCCATAGTTGAACGTGTGAGACGTTCGTAGGGTGAGGAACCCTGCTGTGTGTTATTGAGGCCCCTAGCGAACGGAGGTTCCTAGTAGTGTGCGAGGTGCTCATGGTTGTAATTGGGTACGACTCAATTGCTAGTTATAGAACTCTCAAGCGGGTCGCTTGGGGACTGGACTAGGCCTTTCGACGGGAAGGCTGAACTAGTATAAAATTTTCTGGTGCAAGCTTTTCTATCCCTATCTCTTTTTAATTTCCGCATTTTCATTTATTTACGTTTCCACGCTACTCTTAATTATATATAAATCGTTTTCGCTCTCCTTCTCAAACGTCTAATCTCTCCAACGCGAAATAATTTTTTAAATTATAAGGGATTTTTCAATAAATTAATAAAACTCGATTCACCCCCCCTCTCGAGATTTTGAGGCCAAACCCAACAGCTAGGGTTCGGGGCGAAAGAAAAATTAAAGTGACGACGCTTAACATTTGCAAACAAATTTCGCAGTGGCATAACGAACAAAATCAAGTTTGTGAAATTTTAAAATTAAGCAAAGCCCATAGTATTGGGCTAGTCGGAAATCGAAGCTTTATACAAAGGAAATCCTAAGAATGTCAAGACATCCGAACGAAGTAACAGGAACTCAATCTAGATGGCAAGGGCTATTACCACCGATTGAATGTAGTGTCGGGACTAGCCATTCCGGCGTTGCATTTATCGGGAGGTGATGTCGTCGAAATCTAGGAGTTTGTGCACCTTCATGACTTAGTAAACGATTTCCTATGTGTAAAATGTAACAGCCCGATTTGTCACTTGAAAAATTATTCTTCATTTAATAAAACATAGCAAAATTTGGGTAGAAATTTTTTTTTAACATGGATATGAGAATCTTTAAGTTCAAAAACATTTCATAAAATTATATCCCCATATCACATGCTATACTTCAAGTTCCAAACCGAGATGTTAATTAACATCGCACTTTGAAACTCACTTTCATAATTCTCATCCATAAAATATATTGATTTCTCATTTTCATAAAAGTCTTGGTTCTGAAAAGTCATACATACTGAAACATAAACAAGGGTTCAACATGGTACGGTAACAGTGTCCAAGTAACTGCAATGGGTACAATGCTCAAAAAAGAGTACTTAGCAACTAATCCTATCTACTAGTCTTCCTCACTGGAGTCCGCTGCCGGAGCCTCATCCTAGTCAAACTGCCATTCATCATCATCTGAGTAATAGGGTCCTTCCTTTGGGTCCTCCTCCTCTTCGGAGTCTGACTGATGCAGAGCCTCGAATGCCTCATCCGGTAATCCTTCGAATGTCTCCTCGATCTCCTCTAACTCCTCCACTTCAGGATCTAGCTGAGCTGGTGGGGGCATGGGATGTCCTCCATGATAATCTACAGGTCCACCATCCTGTCGGTCGATCAACACAAATCGACTTGTACGAACGTCGGGAGCTGTGCCCCTCAGCGAGTGTTTCGGGTCGAAGATACGAACCTCAGCATCTCCGCGCCATTCCCAACCACGACGATTTACTTCCCATCTTCCATCATCACCAATGACGAAGGTAAACTTGACTGGATCCATCAGCTACGGTGTGGCACCATATAAACAACATACAAAACATAACCTCGAGAGAGTAAGCATTCCGAACGACGCATCGTCAACGGTGTGGGTTTACAATAGGCAACATATTAAGATAAACAAACATGATAAAATATCATATATGAAACACAACATTCATAATCATGATCATCAACATCATCAATATCAGTTATTAATTCACCAGCACGAGCTTACTTTCATATAGTCATAGCATCAATCTCTTCTCGACTTACAATTCTTTCTTTCTCAATGTTCTTCTTCAACAACATCACGTCTTATAAATCTTTTAATTGTATTTTTTTCGTCTTTCATAAGATCTAATGTATTTCCATTCTTCTATTATCAAGTTTTATGAATTCACGTCCGTCAATGATGTGGGGAATTGATCATCATTGAGGAGGTTGGTTAGCACACACGTCTACATCTCCTCGGTAATCCACTCATACCTAGTCGGAAGCAAACAGGAGTACAGGACCTTTACCATGCAGGCTTGATAGCTATCTCCACAAAATACCCGAACTGTAGAAAATCCGGTACAGTTGCAAATCTCATCATTACATAGCCTCGTTCCTGTCCCTCTCACTGTTCAAGATTTGCAATCTAGGGGGCGACAGTACTGTTTCTAGTTCCGGTGCAGGGTTTACCACGACAAGGATCCGGTTTCCCTTGTCACATATGGAATTCTTCCTGCCTAGAATAGTACTCTAAGCTTCTTGACGTATCACCGTCCTTGCTCTCCCCTAATGAAATCTCCTCCTGAGTATCCGCAGATACACATGGTATCTTCCTCTCCACTACTTCGCACTCATACTTTCCGCGATAGTCAATGTCTTTTAAAGTCTTATTAACTTTCATCACTTAATTAATAATTTAATCCTATGGTCGACTTATCCTTGATTCAACCCTTCGACAAGTCTCGACCACTAAAGACTTACATCTTTTCCCCAACGTAGCACAAGACTTCGAGTTCCATCAATTGTTTGGCACCACGGCCATCGCATGGCTCACATGGTTGACTTAAAGTCCTAGCTTCACGGAGATTCCGTTAAGCACCACGGCCAATGAATAGCTCACATGGCTGACTTGAAGTCCTAGCCTTACAGGTGTTCCTTAGGAAGTTACTTGCGTACAAATGCATTCCAAAAGCACATTCTTAGGCCAACAACGTTTCCATTCAGACTTGCACAACCACAGGGATATCACTTTTCCTTTTACTATGTTTCTCTTTGGTCATCATCAATAGCAATTCAAACTAATCTTATCTCAGGGCATAAATTGTATCTTGTAGTATCTTAACCTTGAATCATCATTCATGAGCTTGTTCTTATATCACCACTGTTTCGTCTTGAACTTTCTCAATATCAGGAACTTAACTTAATCAACATCTTTTATTCTCATACAGAACTTCCTTTCTCTTATAACATGCCTTAGCTTCTCATCACATTTCCATAACTTTCGGGATACTTTCAAACTCGTTATAATTTCATAGATTTCCATTATCCCACATACATAACACACAATCAAGACGTAGCAGACGTCTCTCAGCATATTCTTCATGATCAACAACAGATATAAATATTCATCATGTGCAAATAAATAAACGAAAGCATGACATTATCAAAACAGACATCATAACATAATATGTGGTCTTTGTCTCCTTCGTATAAGTGGCCACACAATCACAAACAATTGCCACTATACTACTGACTCAGAACCACGAAGTTCCGACCTTTGAGATGATCGAGAACATCCTAATAAATCACCTAAATACCACGATGTCTTAAGGAAGCTTCTCTCTCACCTCAATTGGCGTGCAGATTCCCAAGGTACTCCTCGAATGCAGATTAGCTACTCCGTTCCCGCTTCCTTTTCATGCTTGCAACTATAACATTTTCCTTACGTTAAAATCATGCATTCTTAATAAATTTATTTCGAAAACATTTTTAACATCCTTAAAACACTTTTTAACTTCAATAGGTCGTTAATTACATTGCCAATATCCAAATGCTTCCAAGTCTAAAACAAATCTATAAAATTTTAGGTGCGGCAAAACATTTTCATTAAGACTTGAAAACAACTCCATAACAACCTTCATTAAATTCATTCAAACTCTTATAAAATTTACATCTTAGAAATCATTAAATTTCTTTCTAAAAGATCTTTTTCAAATTAATTTGGGACAACATCAATAACTTTTTAGTTTATTTCAAAATACACAAAATCCTTTTATTCGTTATTCATCAAAAATCAATATCATGACTACCATTATTTTCCTACAAGGTCAAACAGTCATCATACACAAATCACATAAATAACTTTGCATTCAACCACACTATCACACACACACACGTGCACATATATATATATATATATATATATATATATTCTATATTTATTTCGTATAAAACCAATTCACTCTTATACTTTATTGAATTGTCATTTAGCGATCAAACAAAACACCAAATTAAAAAAAAAAACACCTTATTATTTTTCTTTAGTCCATTCGGCCCACACATATATGCTTATCTAAAAATCTTACTTTATTCACAAAAAATCTCTTAATCGAAAATTGAATATTTTCTTCTTCAAAATAATTTGAAAACAACCAGACTTTTCGCTTTAATCTAAGTCCTTAACTTTAAACACAAATAAACGAATTGAAAACACTAACATGCTATGATAATATTCGTAATACCTCTTAATAAATTAATCATGATTTCTTCAAAATATTTTTATTTCATTCTTGAAAATAGATTTAATTTATACTGGAAAACTATTTCTTAGAATGAGACTTTTCAAACATAAATCAAGTCTTGTAAAACACTTTGACCAATAACTTTAAAAAAGCATACGGCACCTTTAAAAGAGATTTTTCAAACTACCAATGTTCATTAATTAAAGGCTGAAAAATTACATCCATTAGTAAAATAGCTAACTTGAAAAACCACTTTTTAATAAAAATACTAAACTTGGACAGCACCCATTTATCATTTCAAAGTCTCTTTTTTTTCGTCATCACCCAAACCAAATTTTCATTTAATACTTGAACTGATCATTATATAAACTATCTTTAAATATCTTTATTACTTAGGAAATTATACTTTTCAATTAATTAATTTAACCTTGTCCTTTTATTATATAAAAACCGAATTTCTCACTATCATAGGGCAACTTAAGGTTCCAATTATTTTCTTCCATAACACAATGCAATACAAAGATCTCATTTACTTTAAGCTTTCTAAAATCAACCATCATTCATCATCATCATCATGTCACCAAACATATGCACTCATAACCAAATAAAAATTTGTCAAATCACAACCATAACATGCATTGGCCCTTGTCACATCATTCTCAAACATTCATTTTTAATTTTCTTAAAAATAACATCTTTTATCAATCCTTTAACATGCAAGACCAAATCTTTAGCTTTTCAAGATCAAATATAATCATGCATATACTTTAATTTCTCTAAAACAAACTTTAAAGCTATCATGCATGACACTTAACACTTAACATTAGACTAATAATCCTAATTTACTTCTAAGCACTTACAAGCAACAATAGTCATCTCAAATACTTACATGTATAAAACATAATCAACACATACTTTTATTTTCATCAAACTAAACTTCTAACCTATTATACATGCTATGGTCGAATACTTAAGTAAGAAAATCATCATTATTTTATTAACATGCAACATGCAATAACTCCAAAAATTAATCTCCCTAATTATCTCTAAACCGAAAAGATCAAAGAAATCAAAATAAGTAATCTCAACTTATTTCCAAGGAAAAATTTAAAAAAATCCTTTAAAGAAAAAGATCATCATGCATGTACTCAAAACCCAAGATCTAACCAAATTCCTATCATGCATAAACTCTTAAGACTAATCACAATTTCATTTTACTAATTATTGTGTATAAACCAAAAAAAATCAAGAATCATATGAAAAATTTAAACTTCTTTTTCAAAGTAGAAACCAAAAATCACATCAAGCATAAAAATCAACATGCATGCTTTATTCATCAAAACAAACATACGTCTTGACATGCATGTTGTAACACCCCATCCGAATACCTCATATTCGTTTGAAAACCCTAAAAAGATTATTTGAATTTTAAAAGGTGTGATTTCAAAAGTATTTCATGAATTAAATTTATTTTGTTTTCAAATTATTTTGGATTTTTAAGCAAATGATTTTATTTGAGACAACTTTATGAATTTCGGATTTATGGCATTTTGGATGAAATTCTTAAACATTTTATACTTTGTATTTTTATGGAAAATGTGGTTTTATGTGAAAAATAAAATAAAAAGGAAATTGTGCATGTGTGTGCATATGTGTCGCCGTGAGTGTGTGAGTAGTGGCATGCATCATCCATTTTGTTGACTCATGAACCCTAGGCTAGTAACCCTTAGCACCTAGGATTAGTTTAAGTGTTATGTATGGTTAGTGGTTTGACCAACCAATAGGAAGTGAGCTTAAGCCTAATTTTACTCCATTTTTTCAATGGCTTGGCTTGAGCGATGCAAGCCTTAGTTTGGCCAATTCTACCCTTCACCCAACAACTCTTGACCGAATTACACTAAGGGCAAGAAGGGAAAATGTTGTGTGTTGATTTATAGCCCAAACCGTAGCACCCTCAAACCCATTTGCTTCTCATTTCACTTCCACAACCAAACACTTATTCTAAGAGAACATCAAGCTCTTAGAGAAGAAATAGGTAGAGATAGAGAGAGGGAGAACCCGTGAGCACCCAAGGAGAAGAGGAAGAGGAAGATCAAGTCCTAAGCCTTAGATCCTTGGAGATTAAGTGAAGAGGTTGAAGATTCTTCTCATTCTCTAGCTTATTCGAAGATCCTAAAGTTGTTCTAAGTAGTTTTAATTTCCAAGTTTGTAAAAGTTCTTTGTTGTTGTTGCATGTTTAAGTTCTTTGAAGATCTATGTTTGTTAAGCCTAGATCTTGAGTTTCAAGAACTCTTCAAGTTTGTAGAACCCTAAACCATGGACATTTATATTCGGCCTTGCTTAGAAAATTAGGTCATGATGATCTTTATTTCATTCTAAGTTCATGCATGTTAGTTTGATGCTTGATGAAGGTGATCCAAATGATTTTCATTCTTTGATTTCAACTTTGATTTTTCTAAAGTTTTGATCTTGGTTTTATTTTCAAAAATGACTTTGATCTTTGTTTGGCTTTGAAAAGGATTTGATTCTTTTCTTGATTTCACATGGCTTTGATTTTTAAGTTTTGCATGAGATCCTTTTACTCAAAAGTTTTGATCTTTTACATGCATGTCTCGGTTTTGATGGAGAACCAAGGAAAACAATTCTTTTTTTCAAATGATTTTGCTTTGATCTAATTCATGAGTATTTCAAAGTTAAGGATTTAAGTTTTTCTCTTGGTTTTGTTAAAATACCATTCGGCCAAGCTTTAAAAATCAAAGGACCTTGATTATTTTCATGAACAAGATCTTGCATGTGTTCTCTTTGTGATTTCCATGATTTCTAAGGCACATGCAAAGGAAAAATGAAAATGCAAACATGTTTTAAAGTGACAAGTAGGTCACGGTTTTGAGGAAGAAAGAGTTATATTTTTCTAAAACCATTTGTCCTAATAGTGTATGTTTTTGATCTAATATTTTAAAGCTTTTACATGAAGAAAAAAAAATGCATCCAAAGTCTTGTTTTCAACTAGCAATGATTCGGCCTACCTTAGGTTGAGGAAGCTAGATTCTTTTGCATAAAACTTGGCTTCATGAAATGATTATGTTTTATGATTTAGATTTGAGAAAATTTATTTGAGTTGCATTATGTTGGTTTGGATTTTATTCGGTTTTATGGAAAGAAAATGAGTGGAAGTATTTGATTATTTTAAAAGAATTTTCATGATTTAATTTCTTTTATTCCTTGCTGTCCAAGATTTTATTTTCAAATATTTCAAGTTTAAAAATGTTTTTGAGTTGTGAAAAGACATGGATTTCAAGTTTTATTGATTTATAAAAATTTGGAGTGAAAAATGATGGATTTTCAATGGTTTTGCAACGTGAATAAGGGGCTGGACTTCCTATACAGCCACATAAACTATTGTTTTAATTATCCTAATATGAGTTTTCAAATGATTTTCAAAAGGCTTAAGCAATAGAAAAGATTGAGAGTTGTTTTGATAAACACCAATATTTTAGTAAAGGGTTTTGACTTAGGAATCAAGTGATGATTTCTAGTTGAAATGATTTTAATAAAAGTGTATTTATTTATTTGAGGTTATTCAGTGGACGGTGGTGACAATTCTCAAAGGGAAGTTAGAGACCTTCAAGGGCAAAGTGCTTTTCTTGCTGGAATAAGAGGTGAGTGAGTGAGAGTGTAGTGAGCCCGTAGCATGGTTGGTGCACGTGGTCATATGAATTTACGAAATTTATTCTGTTTTCTGTCTCTTGGATTAATGCATGTTTACTTCTACCTTGTGTTGGTTCTTTTCTATTCTATTGTAAATCGTTATACCTCGTGTGATGAGTCTGAATGGAAGAATGAACATATGAGATGGAGTGAAAGAATGGTACGTGATGTGGTACGAGGAATGTGATGAGATGTTGATGTATTGAGCATTAGAATGATGCTTGTGAAGTTGAGATTGTTGTGCTGAAAGTGATAGTGAACGAGCAATGTGGATTTATGAGAAAGTGATGATGTGAGATGTTTGCCCGAGGGGCTTGAGAATGTGAATGAGATTGTGTTGTGAAAGTGGGGAAAAGATGTTAGTGGTCGGGACTTGTCGAAGGGATGGACTAAGGGCAAGCCGACTATAGGTTAACTAAAAGACTTTAAGAATATTATAAGACATTAAAAGACATTAATATTCGCGGTGAGATATGAGAGTGTGAAGTAGTGGAGAGGAAGATACTATGGGTATCTGCGGATACTCAGGTGGAGATTGCATGAGGAGAGGGCAATGACGGTGACTCGTCAAGAAGCCTCGAGTACATTTCTAGGCGGGAGGAATCCCACAAGTGGCGCACTAACGTGGTGGGGACTGCGTCTAATGTCGTGGTAAGGACCGCATAGCTAACTAGAAATGATACTGTCACCTCCTTGAATGCAAGTCTACAACAGTTGAGAGGGACTGGAACGGGGCAATGTGTTTTGGCACTGCGAGGCAGTGAGCCTATATTATATGATTTGAGGACGAGATCCTCCTGGTCTGGGACCATCTGTTTTGAGACAGCTGTCGTGCCCGCGTGGTAAATGTCCTGTACTCCTGTTGGCTTCTGACTAGGTGGATGGAGACCGAGGAGATGTAGAGTGCGCGTTCCTCAGTGATGGTGATTTCCCCTACCTCATTGAGTGATTTAAGTATGATAAAACTTAATAACAAAAGAATGAAGAAATGCTGAATATTTAAAAGAATGGGCAAAGTATGATGACGTTCAGTTGTGGTACATGGTGATAATGGTTGGCAAGAATTGCTTTCATGTGTGGTTCATTTTATATTGTGAGTACCTGTATTTATTATTTTGAGTTCGATTTGGGAAGAGCGTTATCTTTCAAGTGTTCGATATATTTTGGTTCTCGTGCCATGATCTGTATATTGTTCGTCAAGTGTTCTTGGTATTGTTCTTCTTTCTATCGTGTCTATTCGGCGACCTTGCGGTCAACTTGTTACGTATGGCGCGCTGACTCTCTCCTACCTGGTTGTCGTATTGGCATTCGCCGGTATTGCAACGGGTAGATGGCGTATCATGTAGCGATCCACATGTGGCCTCTTCAGGGAGGTGCATGGGAGGTGGTACCTGATGGATGGGTCTGGAGAGGAGATACTCGTCTGGAGATCGACGATCCGAGACACATTCTACGGGGAGCAAGCATGGACGTGCATGTTGGGCAAGTCACTCTGCGAGATTATCAAGATGGTGGACCCCGGGAATACCATGAGTTGAATGGTAATCCTGCACCCTTGGCAGCAGTGGTTCCTGAACCTATGGAAGAGGAAGGTGCAAGCGAATCCGATCATGCAGCGGAGACCGACCCAAGCGAGGATATGGAGACGGATGCTAGTTCTGCTGAAGAGTGATGTCTTGCAATCTGTGTCTAGAGTATGTCTGGTGTCTAGGATATGAGTTTTCAGTCGAGGATTGTCTTGTAATGAACTAATGATGTAATCAGCTACCTTTTATATTTTGGCTTGTAAGCTCTTGTGTAATGATGGCCTATTTTGGAAAAAAATCTTTGGAGGGTGACTCCAGAACTTGTGACACTTGTTTTTCTTTAAATGAAAACAGTTCTATATTCCGATGATGGTGTTTGAGTGGAGAGTTTCGAAAGTGACAACTCGATTTTCAAAAGGGTGGATTACGCATTAACAAATTTATAAAAAAAAATGGCCTCATTTTTGCAAGAAATTAATCATGATTCATTTAAGTTTTGAGGAGTGAAAATCGGGCTGTTACAGAGTTGGTATCAGAGCAATGTTAATCCTCAGTGGCCTTAAGCCCAGTCTTGCGTGTCTTCTCTGTGTACTCTGTGTGTCTAGAGTCTAGGATTCAGTGTTATTGTGTGTTGAATTCTCTATCTGGTTTATTTTAAGATGAGTCGTATGCGTGGAAGACCTTCCGGCTCAAGTTCGCGAAACCCTGGTGAGGATGCTGATCACTCGGATGCAGCAGACTTCATGACTCGGATGGCAGCCATGATGACGGGAGTCAACGATAATCTCCAAGCGTTGCATCGTCAGGCGCAGCAGAATTTCAACACTCAGCAGCAAGCTCAAAATCTGGAAGCCCAAGGCTATAAGGGATTAGATGAGTTTTGTCGTCGAAATCCGAAGGAATTTGCGGGAGGCTTTGCTCCAGATGCGGCAGTAGAGTGGATTGAGGACCTAGAGCGTATTTTTGGGGGTATGGTTCAGTGTAATGATGAGCAGAAGTTGGCATATGCTGGGTACATGTTAACAAGGGAGGCTGCAGCATGGTGGCGAGTTACTAAGCAGGTGATGGTAAATTTGGGAGAAGCCATGACCTGGGAAGCTTTTAAGCAGAAATTTCTTGAGAAGTATTTCCCGATGTATCTGAGGACTGAGAAGGAGATGGAATTTTTGAGGCTTACTCAAGGGAATTTGCCGATCGATGAGTAAGCTTCGAAATTTGAGGAGTTAGTTAAGTATGTACCTCAGTATGCTGGAGGAGAGAATGAGCGATCTAAGTGTGCTAAGTTTAGGGATGGTCTTAAGCCTGAGATTAAGTTAGCTTTTTCTCATTTAGAGATAGATGATTTTGCTAGTCTGGTGAACCGCTGTCGTATGTACGAAAGAGGTCTGAAGGCGAGGGGAACGGCTGTGAACCCTTCTTCATTCCATGGACCGGCTCGTAATTTTCCTTTTCACAAAGATGCTGGTGGAAGGTATAGGGCTTCGCACTCATATTCTGGTGGCAGGAGAGATCTACGTTTTGGAGGAAGCGGACAAGGTGGAGGCTTTGGAGGCAACGGTAATCGCGGTGGAACCCGTGGGGGCAGCAATTCTGGAGGGAATCACATGGATCGTGGTGATCGCGACAATTTCGGTGGAGCTAGACCCGTGAGTGTACCTCCTCATTGCAACAAGTGTGGTCGGAATCATTTTGGTCCGATATGTCCATCAAGGAGTGTGAATTGTTTCAACTGTGATAAGCCTGGTCACATTGCGAGAGATTGTCGGGAGCCTAAGCGATCAGCTAATTCGGGGAATGCTAATCGTCCTAATATGCCAGGAAGAGTGTTCACGATGAGTGGAATTGAAGCTGCAAATGCTGCTAATCTTATCCAAGGTGAATGTCTCATCTATAAGAATTCTTTATTAGTATTGTATGATTCGGGTGCAACTCATTCTTTTATTTCTCATGATCTGGTGAGTAGATTAAATTTGAAAGTAGATGTTTTACCCTATAACTTGATTGTTTCTACCCCTACTGACAAACCCGTGATAGTATCGACTTATTGTCCCAATTGTCCCTTAGAGATAGAAGGTAAAACCTATCTTGTTGATTTGATTCAATTACCCCTTTCTCAAATAGACGTTATCTTAGGAATGGACTGGCTTACTAGGAATCATGTTCTTCTGAACTATTCCGAGAAGTCGTTAGTCTTTAGTGAAACCTAATCTTCTTTGCCTAAACCCGATGACCTTGAGCATTTATCTGCCAAGCAAATTCAAACTTCATTGAAGGACGGCGTGGTAGCTTATATGTTTTTGGCCTCACTGGATGTCAAAAAGGACAAGGAATTGCATGAATTACCCGTAATTCGGGATTTTCCCGAAGTTTTCCCGGAAGAGATACGTGGTTTACCGCCAATTCGAGAAGTGGAATTCTCAATTGACGTGATCCCTGGAACTAGACCGATTTCAAAAGCACCTTATAGGATGGCACCGGCGGAGTTAGCTGAACTAAAGAAGCAACTGGAAGAGATGTTGGAGAAGAAGATGATAAGACCTAGTGTTTCACCCTGGGGAGCACCGGTTTTATTCGTCAAAAAGAAGGATGGTAGTATGCGTTTGTGCACGGATTATCGGCAATTGAACAAGGTGACAATCAAAAACAAGTACCCTCTACCCAGAATCGACGATTTGTTGGATCAATTAAAGGGAGCGACTGTATTTTCTAAGATCGATCTGAGATCGGGATATCATCAGATTAGAGTGAAGGAGGAAGATATTCCCAAGACTGCTTTCAGAACTCGTTAT
This sequence comes from Crotalaria pallida, assembly GCA_037953625.1. Classification (NCBI taxonomy): domain Eukaryota; kingdom Viridiplantae; phylum Streptophyta; class Magnoliopsida; order Fabales; family Fabaceae; genus Crotalaria; species Crotalaria pallida. The sequence goes on from CM075653.1 coordinate 37,876,308, forward strand.
GGTCATTACGAGTATCTGGTTATGCCCTTTGGTGTAACAAATGCTCCTGCAATATTCATGGACTACATGAATAGAATATTTCATCCTTACTTGGATTCATTTGTTGTCGTTTTTATCGATGATATTTTGATTTATTCCTAGTCTAAGGAGGAACATGCTGAGCATTTGCGAGTAGTCTTGACAACATTGAGGGACAAGCAGCTATACGCCAAGTTGTCGAAGTGCGATTTTTGATTAGACTCAGTGCATTTCTTGGGGCATGTGATCTTGAAGGACGGAATCTCAGTGGATCCTGCGAAAGTAAATGCTGTGTTGGAGTTGAAGACACCGACGTCTGTGACGGAAATTGTGACGCTCTCTTTTGAACTTGAAAATAATTAATATTTCCAAATAGTTTACTACTTGCTATCAAAATTAGGACTAGAAAATTTTTCTTTTTTAATATTATTACTTGCTTAATCAAAACCTCTTTTTGACATAAACCGTTTCATGAATTCGGCTTAGTATTATCTTAGATTTGAAAAAGACTCTCGAGAAAGCACGTCCTTATTTATAGGAAACCTTAGTAGTTATTATTTAAACATATGATTTGCCTCTAGAGTCAGATTTGAGTATATAAAATATAAACTTATCGCCGAATCCTTTGTAAAGTGAAATCAGAGTTCGCGGAAGTAAAAATAATACTTATGGGGCTCTGCTGAGGAAAATAGACAACATATATATATATATATATATATATATAGATCATAATATAAACTGAAAACCCCATCAGTACAGTAGCAAGTAACATCAGTCGAGATAGCAAGAGTTTATAAAGACATATACAACCCAGCTGTATAAAATAAAACCTCACTCTAAGACCTCTCAAAATATATACACTATATCACATGATCTCAAAATAGAAGTCTCAGAGCAGGTCTTCAGTGTCCTCAGCAGCTCCTCAGATCCTCCACCGCTCTATCCCTAGGATCTAAGATCCAAAACACCTATGCTATGCAAGCTCCTATGAACCAGCGGGTCCACCTCTAGCAGAAACAGTCGGCTCAACATGCACCTCATCCTCGCTCTCATCCTCCACGGGGTCCTCCTCGACCTCGCCTGACTGTGTAGAGACCCCACCACTAGGTCTGGGATCTGCAGAAGCAGTCCTATCATACTCAGTCGGACCAGGAGAAGGAGTCTCCTCAGTGACAACTCTATTGGATGAAGGATGGGAACGAGTGGCAGCTCTAAAACGAAAACTATGGAAACGACGCATAGGTCGAGCCGGGGGTGGTCCTCTATAAGTGTAAAAAGGTGGAACATGCATAGTATAGACTAATGGAACCCTAAATCGACGAGGTCGCACCCGCACCAGAGGGTTAGGGTGGTAGAGAGTAATCTCAACCTCCCCCTCAAAGGTGGCACGGTGCTCCTCATACGTCCATATACCGCTAGGGATAGGGCGTATCTCGATGCAGGCTAGGTATCTGGCCATCACCTAAATAGGGCACAGGGAGTAAGTATACACATATACATAATGGATAAAGACTAAAATTACAATCACAAATATATCATGGACAGATCATAATGCAGATACATATGAGCACACCAATTTTTCAAAATTATAACCCTTATAATGCAAGTGGCATGATGTATGGTTTTCTCTCCACAACTGAGGCCTCTAAATGTCCATCTTGGACGTCCATCCAATACACCATTGTGTTCCCGGAACATCGACATTAGTTCCCAGAACATAATGCCGAACCATACATTGATAAAAAGCATCACTCCCGGAGTGTGCACCACGTTCCCAGAACGCCACGTTCCCAGAACGCATAAAAACCAGGTCCCGGACACTGGCCACATATCTATAATGTGTCATCAAGTAGGTTATACTTTGGTACTCCCGGAGTACCCTCCTCATATTCCCAGAATATGATAAACGTTCCTACCAACCAGACTTCCAGTCAATATGTATGCACAAACATCAGGGTTGGTTTTATCTTTATATTAATTAATGTGATTTAGAAATATTCCAATTTGTACTTTTGAATGATTTATTTGAGGTATAACTTTTGGCATAAAATTCCCCTTTGAATCTTTCTCAAAATATGCCTTTTAAAACCCAGATTGAGCATTACAACTTCAATGGTATTTAAAAACTTAACTTTTTATTTTTCAGCTTCAGGTACTAACCGGTTACAGTTTCAGGCTAACCGGTTAGAATTACAGACCTGAACTGTTTACCATTGCAATTCAGAAAAACCCTTTTTTCTTGAATTCTCTACCCAATCCAAAGCACATTTACCATTGTTTTATACCTCAAGAACCATTGTTTCAACATTCAAAAGTCCAAATCACATTTCCTTTTCCAATGAACATAATTTCCTCTTGAAATTATTTCATTAACTTAAGGCATAATTTTGATCCTTCAATTCAGAACTTTGACAACTCAAGTTCAGACCATGTATAATGAAATTTAAGCTTAAATTTGAGCAAAGGCCATTGAGATTTCAGAACTGATTAATAAACCAATTTTCTTTGAAAATCTGCAGTGTCTAACCGGTTACGAAAATCGTGTAACCGGTTAGATTATGCAGTCAGACCATTAAAACAAGAGTTTTAACAACTCATTTTCTTCCTTTCTGAAATCTAACCAAATTTCAGTATACCCAAAGTTCATATGCCTTAAAACAAACATGTTTACACTCAGAAACACATTAATATTGCATGCATCATGTTTATTGTATCAAATTGCATGAAAATCCACATAAACACAATTTAACACAACCAAACTTAGATTAAGCACTCAAACACAGAATTCGGCATTTATATAGCTTGCATGCATCAAATTAAAGTTGCTTAAAACCACAGTGAGCAAGTTTTTGGCCTCCAAGCCTTTGTGCTTAAAAACACATAATGCCCTTTTGAGTTTTGTGAACTCAAATCCTAAATCACAAGGATTTTAGTCTAAATCTAGTATAAGGTAAACTTCTCCCATACCTCTAAGACGATTTTGATGAAGATTTTCACTGGATTAGAAGAAAAACCACAGATTCTCACAATTTCCCCAAGTCTGCTCTCAGATTCGGTTTCCAGCAACAGGGTCCAGAAACCACCAAATTTGACATGGAATTTGGCCAAAGAAATTGGGGAAAATGGTTAGAATTCAAAGTAGGTAACATGCATGAGAGAATCAAAGAAGTTTGAGACTCAAAGATCAACTAAGCTTACCACAATCGAGTTTGGAAATCAGCTTCCAGAATCAGGATCCACAGAGAACTCAGCTTTCTACCTTCCACTTCCAAGCTTGATTTCTCCCTCCACACTAACTCTCAACTCACAGTGTTTAGATCTTTGTAAAGCTATTGATGTAATCTTCATAATCGTGTATCACTCGATTACTAACACTCAACAACGAAGACGAATTGCTCAGCACAATTCTGAAACCCTAATCACCCTCCTTCAACCAGAAATCAATTGATCAACCCCTAATTCATCAGAATTTCCACTATTTATAGACAATTGAAGGTAACATGCAGGGCGACGCGTGTTTCCCATTAACACCAGGTTGATTTCGTGGCGATTAAACGAGTAATTCAAGTGATTACTCATCAAATTCCACTAAACCAGTTTCTGAGTTCATCGTCTAACCGGTTACAGGGCATTACTAACCGGTTAGATCAGTTCAAAATTTAAAAATTATTATTTTTAAATCTTTCCCTCCAAGAACCATTCTAATATTGCCTTTTAGTCCTCATTCAGGGACCAAACTACAATTTTCTTATATTTTGCATTTATTTGCCATATAAAAATATTTCCACTTATTTTTATATTTAAGGCTAATTAAATACAAAACATAAACTTGAAAAAAATTCTATAAATTAATAATAAAACTTTTTTATTATTAATTTCCTATTGTTCGGGAGACGAAAATTAGGGGTGTTACACTACTCCCCCACTTAAAAGGAATTTCGTCCCCGAAATTCTAGATCACAAAAACAACTCCGGATACTCTTGACGCATCTTCTCCTCTAATTCCCATGTCGCTTCCGATACGTCAGCATTCTCCCAAGTTACCTTGACCAAGGGTATTTCCTTTCCTCTGAGCCGCTTGACTTCACGATCTTCTATCTGAACCAGTCTGGTCTCAAAGGTCAGGTTTTCTTTCAGAGTTAGGTCATTAGATTGAAGTTTCAGAACAACAGATGGGTCATGAACATACTTTTTCAATTGCGAAACGTGAAAGACGTTATGCAAATTGGACAGAGAGGGTGGTAAGGCCAATTGATAAGCAACAGGGCCAACTCTCTTAAGAATCTGATATGGACCTATACACTTAGGCGAAAGCTTTCGGGTTCTCAAAGCTCTACTAATTCCTTTCATCAGAACTACCCGAAGGAACACATGATTGCCCTCAGAAAACTCTAATGGTTTTCTCCTCTTATCCGCATAACTCTTCTGTTGACTCTGAGCCGCTTTCATCTTAGTCTGAACCATCTTGATCTTTTCAGATGTCTGCTGTATCATTTCTGGTCCAACCATTAGGTTCTCCCCCACTTGGAACCAACATAGCGGGGTCTGACACCTCCTTCCATACAACGCCTCGAATGGTGCCATTCCAATGCTCGCATGGTAGCTATTGTTGTATGTGAACTTTGCAAGAGGTAACACTTGATCCCAACTTCCTTGTTCTTCAAGTGCACACGCTCGCAACACATCTTCCAAAGATTGAATTGTTCTCTCCGTCTGGCCATCCGTCTGTGGATGATACGCAGAACTCAATTTCAACCTTGTTCCCATAGCATCATGCAAACTCTTTCAGAATTGTGACGAAAATCTCGGATCTTGGTCTGATACAATGCTCGAAGGCACTCCGTGAAGATGAACTACCTCCTTGATATAGATCTGGGTAAGCTTGTTCAAGGAATAACGCATATTTATCGGAATAAAATGCGCCGACTTTGTTAACCTATCCACAACCACCCAGATTGCATCATGATTTGCTGTTGTTCTCGGCAAACCAGACACAAAATCCATTGAGATACTATCCCACTTCCACTGGGGAATCCTCAAAGGTTGCAACTGTCCTCCCGGTTTCTGATGTTCTACCTTCGATTTCTAACAAATCAAGCACGCCGCCACATATTCTGCCACATCTCTTTTCAATCCCGACCACCAAAATATCTTCTTCAAATCCTGATACATTTTGGTCGATCCGGGATGCATACTCATCTGACTCTTATGGGCCTCATCAAGAATTAGTCTTCTAACTTCTTGATCTCTTGGTACACAAATCCTTGTCCTAAAACGAAGGATTCCATCCTACCCTATCTTGAAATCAGGTTCCTTTCCTTCCAAACCTAGTCTCATCTTTTCCATCAACTCTTCATCTGCTCGTTGCAACTCCCAAATTCTTTCCAAGAACTCGTTTGTGATCTGCAACATCCCCAACATGATACTTGATGGCTCCACTTGCATCAACAAGCTCAAGTCTCTGAATTCTTCAATCAATGCTACTTCCTTGACCATCATCGCGCTAACGTGGATTGCTTTCCGACTCAACGCGTCTGCAACCGCATTTGCTTTACCCGGATGATAATGGAGTTTAAAATCATAATCCTTCAAGAACTCCATCCATCTTCTTTGCCTCATGTTCAACTCTTTCTGGTCGAACAGATATTTCAAACTCTTATGGTCACTAAATACTTGGAATGTAGTGCCATAGAAATAATGTCTCCATATCTTTAAGGCATACACGATCACAGCCAACTCCAAATCGTGTGTGGGGTAATTCACCTCATGATTCTTCAATTGCCTCGATGCATACGCCACTACTCTTCCTTCTTGCATCAATACACAACCCAGTCCTTGCTTAGATGCATCACAATAAACTTCAAAACTCTTGTGAGGATCGGGTAAGATTAACACTGGAGACGATGTTAACCTTTCCTTCAACTCACGAAAACTAACTTCGCACCGATCATCCAACACAAACGGTTGATCTTTCCGAGTCAACTTAGTCAAAGGCAATGCAATCTTAGAAAATCCTTCTATGAATCGACGATAGTATCCAGCCAGTCCTAAGAAACTTCTCACCTCCATCACCGTCTTAGGCTGTTCCCAACTTAGTATTGAACTTACTTTCGCTGGATCCACCGCAATTCCCTTTTTAGAGATCGCATGCCCCAGAAACTTCACTTCATTCAACCAAAACTCACACTTCGTAAGCTTGGCATATAGTTGCTTCTCCTTCAGGACCTTTAACACAATCCTGAGGTGCTCTTCATGATCTTCTGGATTTTTAGAATAGACCAAAATATCGTCAATGAATACCACCACAAACAAATCCAAATATGGTCTAAAGATCCGGTTCATATAGTCCATGAAAATAGCAGGTGCATTTGTCAATCCAACAGCATCACAACATATTCATAATGACCGTATCGCGATCGAAATGCAGTCTTGGGTATATCCTCCTCCTTTATCCTGATCTAATGATAACCCGATCTCAGATCAATCTTGGAGAATACTGCAGCTCCCCTCACTTGATCCATAAGGTCATGAATCCTTGGCAAGGATACTTATTCTTAATAGTGACCTTATTCAGTTGTCTGTAGTCCACACACATCCTCATACTTCCATCTTTCTTCTTTACGAACAATAATGGAGCTCCCCAAGGTGAAACGCTTGGCCTGATCATCTGTTTCTGCAACAGCTCCTCGATTTGCTTCTTCATTTCTGTCATTTCTGGTGGTGCCATTCTATAAGGAGCAATAGAGATGGGACCAGCTCCAAGGACTAAGTCGATCCCAAACTCGATCTCTCGCTTCGGAGGTAATCCTGGTATCTCTTCAGGAAATACTTCCGGAAATTCCCTCACCACTGGAATCTCTTCGATCCGCATCGACTCTTCTTCTCCAGAAGCCGAGAATAAACACATATATCCCTCCGGTTCAAGGGTCCTATATTGAATTGTCTTTTCCTCACAATTGATGATCACTTGGTTCTTCATCAACCAATCCATACCCAAGATCACATCCAATTGTAACTTAGGAAGACAAACCAAATCTACCTTGGATGAACGACCCAGAATTTCTACATCACACCCTAAACAGACTTTAGCGGTGTAGATCGGTATACCCGTAGGGGTAGCTATACTAAGATAGCAGGGTGAATCAGAAACAATAAGATTCAGCCTACTCACACATTCAGGGGAAACAAAAGAATGTGTAGCTCCAGAATCAAACATGATTTTGCAAGGTTGATTATTGAGCAGGAAATTACCTTGCACGAGATTCGGGGTTTGGGTTGCTTCACTACCACTTAGGGCAAATACTCGTCCTTGTACCACAGACTTTCCAGCAGATCCCTTTGCATCCCCCTTTGAATATTCCTTGCATTCACGGGCAAAGTGACCTTGCTTCCCACACTTGAAACATCCTCCTGTGGACCAGCAAAACTGACCATGATGATAACGCTTGCACTTCTCGCAATAATGAGCATTATCGCGAGGCTTGTTCCGGTTATCCATCACTGCCTTGCCTTTCCCCTTGTTCTTAGAATATGGACCATTATTCCGATGGTCAAACTTCTTCTTCCTTTGGGGTCCATAGTTCTGTCCAACCCCATTCGCTTGACCTCCTATCAACTCCGCCTTCTTATCATCTTCATACATTCTGCACATCTCCACCAGTGCAGGGAAACTCTGAATCCTTTGATAACTGAAGATAGACTTCAGCTCCGGCCGTAGCCCACCTTCAAACTTCACACACTTACTTCTTTCATCAGGGTTATTTAAGTAATAGGGAGAGTATTTCATCAGTTCCTCGAATCTGGCAGCATACTCCCCTACACTCATATCCCCTTGCTTCAATTGCATAAACTCCACTTCCTTTTTCCTCCGCAAATCTTCTGGAAAATATTTATTAAGAAATTTCTCCATAAATACTCCCCAGTTGATTGCTCTCCTTTCAAAATTCAGCAATTGGACCGTGTGATCCCACCAGTTTTCAGCTTCCCCATGAAGCATGTAAACTGCATAGGTCACCTTCTGTTCATCAGAACACTCCAGAGTTCGGAAGATCTTATTGATCTCATACAACCGCTTGTTCGCTTCATCAGGTTTATATCCTCCCTCAAATCTTGGTGGATTGCACTTCCGGAACTCCGACAGAGTCTTAGCATCATGATTCGCCATGTTGCAAGTAGACGGGTTACCAGCTCTCTCCTGAGATGATTGATGCCTCTGCTGCTGCTGTATACCCTCCAGCACGGTTGTGATTCGTTCTAACATTTTGTTAGTAACATTTCAATTCTGGGTTGCCATAGAAAGACCTGCACTATGGGCTTTGGGTTACTAAAAAGGTCTTTAAGATATAAATGCTACCACTAACTTACTCAAACATATTCAATCAACATTGAATATCATACTTAGCTGCATCTACGGGGCCATGAGGAACAGGACCAATGCTCTGATACCACCAAAGGTGTGACGCTCTCTTTTTAACTTGAAAATAATTAATATTTCCAAATAGTTTACTACTTGCTATCAAAATTAGGACTAGAAAATTTTTCTTTTTTAATATTATTACTTGCTTTATCAAAACCTCTTTTTGACATAAACCGTTTCATGAATTCGGCTTAGTATTATCTTAGATTTGAAAAAGACTCTCGAGAAAGCACGTCCTTATTTATAGGAAACCTTAGTAGTTATTATTTAAACATATGATTTGCCTCTAGAGTCAGATTTGAGTATATAAAATATAAACTTATCGCCGAATCCTTTGTAAAGTGAAATCAGAGTTCGCGGAAGTAAAAATAATACTTATGGGGCTCTGCTGAGGAAAATAGACAACATATATATATATATATATATATATATATATAGATCATAATATAAACTGAAAACCCCATCAGTACAGTAGCAAGTAACATCAGTCGAGATAGCAAGAGTTTATAAAGACATATACAACCCAACTGTATAAAATAAAACCTCACTCTAAGACCTCTCAAAATATATACACTATATCACATGATCTCAAAATAGAAGTCTCAGAGCAGGTCTTCAGTGTCCTCAGCAGCTCCTCAGATCCTCCACCGCTCTATCCCTAGGATCTAAGATCCAAAACACCTGTGCTATGCAAGCTCCTATGAACCAGCGGGTCCACCTCTAGCAGAAACAGTCGGCTCAACATGCACCTCCTCCTTGCTCTCATCCTCCACGGGGTCCTCCTCGACCTTGCCTGACTGTGTAGAGACCCGTCCTATCATACTCAGTCGGACCAGGAGAAGGAGTCTCCTCAGTGACAACTCTATGGGATGAAGGATGGGAACGAGTGGCAGCTCTAAAACGAAAACTATGGAAACGACGCATAGGTCGAGCCGGGGGTGATCCTCTATAAGTGTAAAAAGGTGGAACATGCATAGTATAGACTAATGGAACCCTAAATCGATGAGGTCGCACCCGCACCAGAGGGTTAGGGTGGTAGAGAGTAATCTCAACCTCCCCCTCAAAGGTGGCACGGTGCTCCTCATACGTCCATATACCGCTAGGGATAGGGCGTATCTCGATGCAGGCTAGGTATCTGGCCATCACCTAAACAGGGCACGGGGAGTAAGTATACACATATACATAATGGATAAAGACTAAAATTACAATCACAAATATATCATGGACAGATCATAATGCAGATACATATGAGCACGCCAATTTTTCAACATTATAACCCTTATAATGCAAGTGGCATGATGTATGGTTTTCTATCCACAACTGAGGCCTCTAAATGTCCATCTTGGATGTCCATCCAATACACCATTGTGTTCCCGGAACACCGACATTAGTTCCCAGAACATAATGCCGAACCATACTTGGATAAAAAGCATCACTCCCGGAGTGTGCACCACGTTCCCAGAACGCATAAAAACCAGTTCCCGGACACTGGCCACATATCTATAATGTGTCATCAAGTAGGTTATACTTTGGTACTCCCAGAGTACCCTACTCATATTCCCAGAATATGATAAACGTTCCTACCAACCAGACTTCCAGTTTATATGTATGCACAAACATCAGGGTTGGTTTTATCTTTATATTAATTAATGTGATTTAGAAATATTCCAATTTGTACTTTTGAATGATTTATTTGAGGTATAACTTTTGGCATAAAATTCCCCTTTGAATCTTTCTCAAAATATGCCTTTTAAAACCCAGATTGAGCATTACAACTTCAATGGTATTTAAAAACTTAACTTTTTATTTTTCAGCTTCAGGTACTAACCGGTTACAGTTTCAGGCTAACCGGTTAGAATTACAAACCTGAACTGTTTACCATTGCAATTCAGAAAAACCCCTTTTTCTTGAATTCTCTACCCAATCCAAAACACATTTACCATTGTTTTATACCTCAAGAACCATTGTTTCAACATTCAAAAGTCCAAATCACATTTCCTTTTCCAATGAACATAATTTCCTCTTGAAATTATTTCATTAACTTAAGGCATAATTTTGATCCTTCAATTCAGAACTTTGACAACTCAAGTTCAAACCATGTATAATGAAATTTAAGCTTAAATTTGAGCAAAGGCCATTGAGATTTCAGAACTGATTAATAAACCAATTTTCTTTGAAAATCTGCAGTGTCTAACCGGTTACGAAAATCGTGTAACCGGTTAGATTATGCAGTCAGACCATTAAAACAAGAGTTTTAACAACTCATTTTCTTCCTTTCTCAAATCTAACCAAATTTCAGTATACACAAAGTTCATATGCCTTAAAACAAACATGTTTACACTCAAAAACACATTCATATTGCATGCATCAAGTTTATTGTATCAAATTGCATGAAAATCCACATAAACACAATTTAACACAACCAAACTTAGATTAAGCACTCAAACACAGAATTCAGCATTTATATAGCTTGCATGCATCAAATTAAAGTTGCTCAAAACCATAGTGAGCAAGTTTTTGACTTCCAAGCCTTTGTGCTTAAAAACACATAATGCCCTTTTGAGTTTTGTGAACTCAAATCCTAAATCACAAGGATTTTAGTCTAAATCTAGTATAAGGTAAATTTCTCCCATAACTCTAAGACGATTTTGATGAAGATTTTCACTGGATTAGAAGAAAAACCACAGATTCTCACAATTTCCCCAAGTCTGCTCTCAGATTCGGTTTCCAGCAACAGGGTCCAGAAACCACCAAATTTGACATGGAATTTGGCCAAAGAAATTGGGGAAAATGGTTAGAATTCAAAGTAGGTAACATGCATGAGAGAATAAAAGAAGTTTGAGACTCAAAGATCAACTAAGCTTAGCACAATTGAGTTTGGAAATCAGCTTCCAGAATCAGGATCCACAGAGAACTCAGCTTTCTACCTTCCACTTCCAAGCTTGATTTCTCCCTCCACACTAGCTCTCAACTCACAGTGTTTAGATCTTTGTAAAGCTCTTGATGTAAGCTTCACAATCGTGTATCACTCGATTACTAACACTCAACAACGAAGACAAATTGCTCAGCACAATTTTGAAACCCTAATCACCCTCCTCCAACCAGAAATCAATTGATCAACCCCTAATTCATCAGAATTTCCACTATTTATAGACAATTGAAGGTAACATGCAGGGCGACGCGTGTTTCCCATTAACACCAGGTTGATTTCGTGGCGATTAAACGAGTAATTCAAGTGATTACTCATCAAATTCCACTAAACCAGTTTCTGAGTTCATCGTCTAACCGGTTACAGGGCATTACTAACCGGTTAGATCAGTTCAAAATTTAAAAATTATTATTTTTAAATCTTTCCCTCTAAGAACCATTCTAATATTGCCTTTTAGTCCTCATTCAGGGACCAAACTGCAATTTTCTTATATTTTGCATTTATTTGCCATATAAAAATATTTCCACTTATTTTTATATTTAAGGCTAATTAAATACAAAACATAAACTTGAAAAAAATTCTATAAATTAATAATAAAACTTTTTTATTATTAATTTCCTATTGTTCGGGAGACGAAAATTAGGGGTGTTACAGAAATTCGTAGTTTTTTAGGACTGGCTGGGTATTACCGTCGATTTATCGAAGGATTTTCTCATTTGTCTTTGCCTTTGACGAAGCTAACAAGGAAAGGACAACAATTCGAATGGTCGACGAAGTGTGAGGAGAATTTTCAAGAGCTGAAGAGGAGATTGACAACCGCACCAGTGTTAGTCTTACCGGGCACAACGAAGTCTTTTAGTGTGTATTGTGATGCTTCGAAGCAAGGTTTAGGATGCGTATTGATGAAAGAAAGGAAAGTGGTGGCTTATGCTTCACGGCAACTGAAGACTCATGAGCTCAACTACCCAACCCATGATTTGGAGCTGGCAGCAGTGGTGTTTGCTTTGAAGATTTGGAGACACTACTTGTATGGCATGAGAGTCGAAGTCTTTAGTGATCACAAGAGTTTAAAGTACCTGTTCGAGCAAAAGGAGCTGAATATGCGTCAGAGAAGGTGGATGGAATTCTTAAAGGACTATGAGATTGAGTTGCAATATCATCCTGGAAAGGCGAACGTGGTTGCTGATGCCTTGAGTAGGAAATCATTGCATGTTTTTGCACTAATGATCAAGGAGATGGAGTTGATTGATGAATTTCGAGATCTGAATTTGGGAATGGAATTAGGACCAAGGAGTATGATGTTGGGGCAACTAACTGTTTCGAGTGGATTCATGGAGCGGATAACGGAACTCCAACCGAAGGACGAGGAACTTCAAGCTAAGAAGAAGCTTTCGGACAAGGGAAAAGAAGTAGAATTCAAGGTTGGTGGTGATGGAGTGTTGAGATATAGGGATCGTGTTTGCGTACCGAACGATGTGGAGATAAAGGGGATGATTTTGGAGGAAGCTCACAAGAGTAAATTGAGTCTACACCCTGGTTTGCAAAAGATGTATCAGGACCTCAAAAGGATTTTCTGGTGGCCTGGAATGAAAAGGGAAGTAGCGGAGTATGTATCACGATGTTTGACGTGTCAGAAGGCGAAGGTGGAACATAAGAAGCCTGGTGGTGAGTTAAGACCATTGGAAGTACCAGTGTGGAAATGGGACTGCATCACTATGGATTTTGTCTCTGGTTTTCCCAAGATTCGACGAGGTCATGATGTTGTTTCGGTAATAGTGGACAGACTGACGAAGGCGGCGCGATTTATTCTTGTCAACATGAAGTACTCAATGGATAGACTGGTTGAGCTATATTTGAAGGAAGTAGTAAGATTACATGGAGTACCCTCAAGTATAGTATCAGACAGAGATCCACGATTTACTTCGAAATTTTGGGTCAGTTTGCAAACAGCAGTCGGAACCAAGTTGGATTTAAGTTCCGCGTATCACCCACAGACAGACGGACAGTCAGAGCGAACTATCCAGACATTGGAGGATTTGTTGAGAGCCTGTGTGATTGAGTGTACTGGTGATTGGGATTCTTTTCTGCATCTGATTGAATTTACCTACAACAACAGTTTCCATTCAAGCATCGGAATGGCACCATATGAAGCTCTGTATGGTAGGAAGTGCAGAACACCGTTGTGTTGGTTCGAGACTGGTGAGCATTTGATAATGGGGCCAGACGTAGTCCAGTAGACGACCGAAAAGGTGAGGTTAATTCAAGACATGATGAGGACTGCTCAAAGTAGACAAAAGAGTTACCAGGACAAGAGAAGGAGTCCGCTAGAATTCAATGAAGGAGATTTTGTTTTCATGAAGGTAGTACCAACTACTGGAATTGGTAGAATGCTCAAAACCCGAAAACTTACACCTCGTTTTATTGGACCTTATCCAATTCTCAAACGAATAGGACCCTTAGCCTATCAAATTGCCTTACCTCCTTTTCTTTCAAACTTGCACAATGTCTTTCATGTATCCCAATTGAGAAAATATGTCCATGATCCCTCACACATCATTGAACCCGATTCGGTACAACTAAAAGAGAATCTCACATTTGAGACCTTACCTCTAAGGATAGATGGTAGTAGTATTAAGAAGTTGAGAGGGAAGGACATTCCCTTAGTTAAGGTAGTATGGAGTCGGAATAATGGGGAAGATGCGACATGGGAGCTTGAGAGCAAGATGAGAAGTTCTTTTCCGCACCTGTTTGATTCAGGTACTGTATTTCTCGGGGACGAGAAATCGCTAAGTTGGGGAGAATGTAACACCCCGTCTGAATACCTCATATACGTTTGAAAACCCTAAAAAGATTATTTGAATTTTAAAAGGTGTGATTTCAAAAGTATTTCATGAATTAAATTTATTTTGTGTTTTCAAATTATTTTGGATTTTTAAGCAAATGATTTTATTTGAGACAACTTTATGAATTTCGGATTTATGGCATTTTGGATGAAATTCTTAAACATTTTATACTTTGTATTTTTATGGAAAATGTGGTTTTATGTGAAAAAGAAAATAAAAAGGAAATTGTGCATGTGTGTGCATATGTGTCACCGTGAGTGTGTGAGTAGTGGCATGCATCATCCATTTTGTTGACTCATGAACCCTAGGCTAGTAACCCTTAGCACCTAGGATTAGTTTAAGTGTTAAGTATGGTTAGTGGTTTGACCAACCAATAGGAAGTGAGCTTAAGTCTAATTTTACTCCATTTGTTCAATGGCTTGGCTTGAGCCATGCAAGCCTTAGTTTGGCCAATTCTACCCTTCACCCAACAACTCTTGACCGAATTACACTAAGGGCAAGAAGGGAAAATGTTGTGTGTTGATTTATAGCCCAAACCGTAGCACCCTCAACCACATTTGCTTCTCATTTCACTTCCACAACCAAACACTTATTCTAAGAGAACATCAAGCTCTTAGAGAAGAAATAGGTAGAGATAGAGAGAGGGAGAACCCGTGAGCACCCAAGGAGAAGAGGAAGAGGAAGATCAAGTCCTAAGCCTTAGATCCTTGGAGATTAAGTGAAGAGGTTGAAGATTCTTCTCATTCTCTAGCTTATTCGAAGATCCTAAAGTTGTTCTAAGTAGTTTTAATTTCCAAGTTTGTAAAAGTTCTTTGTTGTTGTTGCATGTTTAAGTTCTTTGAAGATCTATGTTTGTTAAGCCTAGATCTTGAGTTTCAAGAACTCTTCAAGTTTGTAGAACCCTAAACCATGGACATTTCTATTCGGCCTTGCTTAGAAAATTAAGTCATGATGATCTTTATTTCATTCTAAGTTCATGCATGTTAGTTTGATGCTTGATGAAGGTGATCCAAATGATTTTCATGCTTTGATTTCAACTTTGATTTTTCTAAAGTTTTGATCTTGGTTTTATTTTCAAAAATGACTTTGATCTTTGTTTGGCTTTGAAAAGGATTTGATTCTTTTCTTGATTTCACATGGCTTTGATTTTTAAGTTTTGCATGAGATCCTTTTACTCAAAAGTTTTGATCTTTTACATGCATGTCTCGGTTTTGATGGAGAACCAAGGAAAACAATTCTTTTTTTCAAATGATTTTGCTTTGATCTAATTCATGAGTATTTCAAAGTTAAGGATTTAAGTTTTTCTCTTGGTTTTGTTAAAATACCATTCGGCCAAGCTTTAAAAATCAAAGGACCTTGATTATTTTCATGAACAAGATCTTGCATGTGTTCTCTTTGTGATTTCCATGATTTCTAAGGCACATGCAAAGGAAAAATGAAAATGCAAACATGTTTTAAAGTGACAAGTAGGTCATGGTTTTGAGGAAGAAAGAGTTATATTTTTCTAAAACCATTTGTCCTAATAGTGTATGTTTTTGATCTAATATTTTAAAGCTTTTACATGAAGAAAAAAAAATGCATCCAAAGTCTTGTTTTCAACTAGCAATGATTCGGCCTACCTTAGGTTGAGGAAGCTAGATTCTTTTGCATAAAACTTGGCTTCATGAAATGATTATGTTTTATGATTTAGTTTTGAGAAAATTTATTTGAGTTGCATTATGTTGGTTTGGATTTTATTCGGTTTTATGGAAAGAAAATGAGTGGAAGTATTTGATTATTTTAAAAGTATTTTCATGATTTAATTTCTTTTATTCCTTGCTGTCCAAGATTTTATTTTCAAATATTTCAAGTTTAAAAATGTTTTTGAGTTGTGAAAAGACATGAATTTCAAGTTTTATTGATTTATAAAAATTTGGAGTGAAAAATGATGGATTTTCAATGGTTTTGCAACGTGAATAAGGGGCTGGACTTCCTATACAGCCACATAAACTATTGTTTTAATTATCCTAATATGAGTTTTCAAATGATTTTCAAAAGGCTTAAGCAATAGAAAAGATTGAGAGTTGTTTTGATAAACACCAATATTTTAGTAAAGGGTTTTGACTTAGGAATCAAGTGATGATTTCTAGTTGAAATGATTTTAATAAAAGTGTATTTATTTATTTGAGGTTATTCAGTGGACGGTGGTGACAATTCTCAAAGGGAAGTTAGAGACCTTCAAGGGCAAAGTGCTTTTCTTGCTGGAATAAGAGGTGAGTGAGTGAGAGTGTAGTGAGCCCGTAACATGGTTGATGCACGTGGTCATATGAATTTACGAAATTTATTTTGTTTTCTGTCTCTTGGATTAATGCATGTTTACTTCTACCTTGTGTTGGTTCTTTTCTATTCTATTGTAAATCGTTATACCTCGTGTGATGAGTCTGAATGGAAGAATGAACATATGAGATGGAGTGAAGGAATGGTACGTGATGTGGTACGAGGAATGTGATGAGATGTTGATGTATTGAGCATTAGAATGATGCTTGTGAAGTTGAGATTGTTGTGCTGAAAGTGATAGTGAACGAGCAATGTGAATTTATGAGAAAGTGATGATGTGAGATGTTTGCCCGAGGGGCTTGAGAATGTGAATGAGATTGTGTTGTGAAAGTGGGGAAAAGATGTTAGTGGTCGGGACTTGTCGAAGGGATGGACTAAGGGCAAGCCGACTATAGGTTAACTAAAAGACTTTAAGAATATTAAAAGACATTAAAAGACGTTAATATTCGTTGGTGAGATATGAGAGTGTGAAGTAGTGGAGAGGAAGATACTATGGGTATCTGCGGATACTCAGGTGGAGATTGCATGAGGAGAGGGCAATTACGGTGACTCGTTAAGAAGCCTCGAGTAGATTTCTAGGCGGGACGAATCCCACAAGTGGTGCACTAACGTGGTGGGGACTGGGTCTAATGCCGTGGTAAGGACCGCATAGCTAACTAGAAATGATACTGTCACCTCCTTGAATGCAAGTCTACAACAGTTGAGAGGGACTGGAACGGGGCAATGTGTTTTGCCACTGCGAGGCAGTGAGCCTATATTATATGATTTGAGGACGAGATCTTCCTGGTCTGGGACCATCTCTTTTGAGACAGCTGTCGTGCCCGCGTGGTAAAGGTCCTGTATTCCTATTGGCTTCCGACTAGGTGGATGGAGACCGAGGAGATGTAGAGTGTGCGTTCCTCAATGATGGTGATTTCCCCTACCTCATTGAGTGATTTAAGTATGATAAAACTTAATAACAAAAGAATGAAGAAATGCTGAATATTTAAAAGAATGGGCAAAGTATGATGACGTTCAGTTGTGGTACATGGTGATAATGGTTGGCAAGAATTGCTTTCATGTGTGGTTCATTTTATATTGTGAGTACCTGTATTTATTATTTTGAGTTCGATTTGGGAAGAGCGTTATCTTTCAAGTGTTCGATATATTCTGGTTCTCGTGCCATGATCTGTATATTGTTCGTCAAGTGTTCTTGGTATTGTTCTTCTTTCTATCGTGTCTATTCGGCGACCTTGGGGTCAACTTGTTACGTATGGCGCGCTGACTCTCTCCTATCGGGTTATCGTATTGGCATTCGCCGGTATTGCAACGGGTAGATGGCGTATCATGTAGCGATCCACTAATGATGTAATCAGCTACCTTTTATATTTTGGCTTGTAAGCTCTTTTGTAATGATGGCCTATTTTGGAAAAAAATCTTTGGAGGGTGACTCCAGAACTTGTGACACTTGTTTTTCTTTAAATGAAAACAGTTCTAAATTTCGATGATGGTGTTTAAGTGGAGAGTTTCGAAAGTGACAACTCGATTTTCAAAAGGGTGGATTACGCATTAACAAATTTATAAAAAAAGTGGCCTCATTTTTGCAAGAAAGTAATCATGATTCATTTAAGTTTTGAGGAGTGAAAATCGGGCTGTTACACATGTAACTAAAAACCATAGATCAACACAAAAATCCAACATGCAATAATTAAAAATTAATCTCTCTAATTATATCCATAAAACCGAAAAGATCAAGGGACCAAAATAAACTGTGATGTCCTAGACGGTGAGGACCTCCAAGGGTATAGGAGATGACCTTCAAAGGAGCCTCTGTCTAGGGTTGATATGTGATGTTTGGTGGGAGTCCTCTAGTGGCCAAGGGAGAGAGCCAAGGAGTAACCCTAATCACTAGTGTGTGAGGGTGGCAATTAGGGTTAGAGGACGTACCTGAGCCCCATGTAGTACGGAGCTACTTATAGGGGGGAGCTGGTTGCCCTAATGGGCTTGCTTTAGGCCCAAGTAGGGCCAGCCTGTACTGAGCTATGAGTGGATAGGCTGTCCTTATGGATAAGATGGTGAGTTGTCCTTGTGGATAAGGTGGTGAGCTGTCCTTGTGGATAAGAAGGGAGACGTCATCAAGTCCTAGGTGTCGGACTTGGGAAGGTGTCGGACTTAGACGTCGGACCTGAGTTGGAGAGTGAGGTCGGCCCGTATCTGGCGTCTGTTCGGCCGTTGAGCATTAAGCTCGGCCAAGCGCTCAGAAGGCTTCCTGAAGGGTCCTTAGGACTTTGGCGAGGTCGTCTGAGGACCTCGGCTAGGCCAAGTCCACCACATAAGCCCCCCAGCTCGGTCAAGGCCAACTGAGCCTTGTTCCGAGCTTCTGGTTTAGGACCTTTTCCCAAGTCCACCTCATAAGCCCACCTCGTAAGAGCCGAGTTCGCCACATAAGCCCCCCAGCTCGGTCAAGGCCAACTGAGCCTTGTTCCGAGGTTCTAGGGAGTTCGGACGATAAGTTGCCGATGTGTTGGATCCAGCTGTCTCTGATGTCCTTTCATTATGACGGAGCAGGTTTGACAGCTGTCTACTTTGCCAGTACCGAAGCGACGTTTGCTTTTACCGGATCTGATACGTGTCAGAAATCGCGACCTACGAAGCATCACCATCATTGTGACGTTGCTCGAGGTCCACAATTTCCGCTATTGTGCGCCGCGTGTCTTAATATGTGTGGCCGTACGCTGGGTTGGGCTTTTTTGGGCTAGGCCCAGACTTCAAATTTGAGGGGGAAAACGGTTTCTCTTCCCCCTCTCCCCCAAAAAACCACTTCTCCATCATACCCTATCACTCATTCTCTCTCTCAACACCATTATCTTTTCTCTCTCTACCAGATATTCTCTCTTCGAAATCACTCCCCTTTCCCCTCGAAACCGTTTGAAATCGCACCATTTCCGGCGTCTTTCTTCTCTCCCAACCTCCAACAATGAATATTGTTTGATCTTGCAAGCTCTCTCTTCGACTTTTATATTCATCAGGTATACTCATTTTCCCCTTTCTTCTACTTTGATACTGGCGTTTCTTCTTTCTTTACGGCTTCCTGATTTGCACGGTGGGGGATTAGGATTTCTGGTTCTTGGTTTCTATTTTCATGGCGGTGGGGTTCTTCCATTAGGTTTTGTGGCTCTGATTTTGGGGCATAGTGCTGGGGTTTGGGGCTTTTCTACATTCGGGTGTTTTGATTTTGGGGTTCATTCCTGGGTTTTAGCCTTCTTTGGGTTAAGCGTGTTTTGAGACTTTTGGACAGTTTTTGATTCACGTTTTTTGTTTATTTTTCAGAAAACCAATGGAGTGGATTGGGTTCAGTATGAGTAGGGAATGGTTTAGGAAATGGGCTGGGGTAGTGTCCCTGTCGTCTAGCAGCAGTGATGAGGAGGACGGCTCTTCCTCCTCGTCCTGTTCCTCAACAGAGGTAGACGAGGCGCTCCGTCGCCAAAGGGAGTATAGGCAGAAATACGAGAGGCGAGTTCTAGAGGCTGATCCCGTTGAGGTAGTTTATCCTCGGAATTGGGAGGAGAGGAGGGGGTGGATACGGCAATACGCCTGGGCCGAGTTTGTTGACGGTAGAGAACGTGTCGACTTCGAAAGGATGGAGAAGGAGGGAATGTACGAACGAGGGGTACCTGTGGTAGAGGGGAGATGCTCGCCCCTCGGAACTACTTCGAGGGGGTTCTCTGGGGGGTTATTTTTCGTAACCCGTAAGACTAATACCGAGCTCCCCTGTTCATCCACAGGTACCATGCCGCTCAGGAAGTGCGTCAGTCGACCTGAACTTTACCCCGCGCCTTTTGATGTCGAGCAGTACGAGTGGGTTGACGTGGAGCCCAAAGGGGTCCAGTCTAGCCTTTGTTCCGAGGATAAGCTTGCCGAGCTAAGGAGAGCCGTGTTGCCTTGCTCAGGGGATGCCACCGGGACCTTTTACGAAGTGCTCCCCTGTTCGGCAAATGACAGGATATGCAGCCGGACTGACAATAACTCCTTCTTTTTCTATGCCGATCTTATTCATAATCTCGGCGTGACCCTCCCGTTCACCGACCTGGAAATGAGGGTCTTAAATGAGCTCGGACTAGCTCCTTCCCAACTTCATCCCAATACTTGGTTGTTTCTCTGAGCATTCCAAAAGTACTGCGGAGCCAGAAATTTGGTATGCACGGTTCGGCTGTTTTTATGGATGTACAACCCGTTCGTCAGCAATAAGGACGGGGTCACTGTTCGTCTTTGGGTGTCGGTCAAAGCCCGAGCCCACTGTGGGATGTTCGGCATGTTCTCCGAATCTTGGAAGCATTTTAAACCAAGATTTTTTAACTACAAATACGTTGGAGCGGGGCTGCCTTGGTTTCGGTCCGAGACGGGACCGAAGTTTCTTTTGGAATGGACCCCCGAGTTCTTTAGTCGCCATACCAGTACGCTGCAAAGGTGGTCAGGTGTAACATTAGATGTCGACGAGTCCGTAACGGCTCACCATTTTCAGATGGAGTATCGTGCTCGGAAAGTCCAACTTGATGTTGGAATTTTCCTAAAGTGTCCTGACAACGAAGTCTTGACAAAAATTGGTAGTTACTCTTGCTTTTATACTTGTACGTTTTCTTTCAACACACTTATACTAATCCCTTTTTTTTTTACAGAAGAACATTGGTCAGAGATGTCTTCCAGGGCTCTGAAAGCTGCTTTAGAAGCTCGGAGGAAGAAGAAGTCCGAGGCTCCTTCTACTGATGCCATGTCGTCCGAGGTTTCCACTAATACGCTCTCGGCCGATTCTGGTCCACTCCATCCTACCCCACCTGCCGTTATCATTGCCCCTCCTCCTCCTGCCTCGCCAAGTCCCAGTACCGAGATAGCCATTGTTGCGGATGTGCCGCCCTCAAGCACTGGAACTCTACCGAGGCCGCCAGCTACCCTTGCCAAACCTTCGCTGAAAGACACTCTTGTCAAGATGTCGGGTGCGGAGTGGAAGAAAAAAGCAGAATAAATGGCTTGCCAATTGAAAAGGGCCACAACCATGTTTAATGTGTTGGCCGAAGTGGCTGATGATGTGGCAGACTGTGTTTCGCCGGCCAAGAAAAAGGCTCGGTCGGCTATGGCGGCCGAGGTGGAAGAACTGAAGAGTAGCAAAAGGTCAGCCGAACAAAAGCTATCTGAGGCTGAAGAGGAGCATCGCCGCCAAATGGAGGAGCTTCAAAAAAGATATGAAGAAGATTTGGCCCAAGCCAAAGCAGACGCGAAGGAGGCTGGTCGGTAGGAGGGCCTTGCCGAGGTGGAAAGGGTTAGGAATCTGCTGAAGAAGAGGGCTGCCCAAGCTCTTAAGCATAAGGTGGCAGCACATGAGTCGGACTTTGACCTTGAAAGGGTGGCAAGCAAAGTTTTTACCAGTGCGGTTGAGCAGATTCTTCATATGAATCAAGGACTCCGAATTCGGTATGTTGGCGCATCTGCCGGGTTCGGAGTGGAAGATGGAAAGATGGTGGATTATGACAGGGGAGGGGCCGAGGTTGACCTGGACCAGCCTGAGGAGAATCTGCCCAACCCGTTGGTTGAGAGAATGGATGAGGAGTTCGACCCACGTTCGGTCGTCCTTTCAGATGTCGAGGATGATGCAGCATAAGTCCCTTATGCTGGGCAGCTTATGATTTGTCTATGTTCTTCTCTATAACATGTTTGACAATGTTGGTTATACTTTGTTTTGTTGTGCACAGCATTTGATTTCGATGCAGGCTTATATCACCTACAACTTGTTGTATGTTACTATTTTTGTGCAAGTATCGTACTTATACTTGTTGCATGCATTTAGAGTCCGAGGTTATTTTTATGCAAGTTTTTCTTCTAACTTGTTGCATAGATGCGAGTATTTGTTTACCAACTCGTTGCATGTTTATTCGTTCAACCTCGGATCTGGACCACGATTGAGTAGGTGGTCACCAGAAAGATTTTCAAGAAAGAATGCAAGTGTTTGAGACTTGTCGCATATTGTAACTTTTATGCAAGTTCTTATTTTAACTTGTTGCATGTATATCGAGTCCGAGGACATTTTTTAAATAACTAAGTAAAACTACTTTTGAGAATACAAGTGTTTTACCAACTTGTTGTATTTCGGCCTGATCGGACTTAAAATGTCGTATTACTAGCTCGGACGAATTCGGATAACTCAGTGAGTGCAGTAATCTTATAAGTTTTCCTCTGAATAAAGGTACTATATATAAGTGCATACGGTAGGAAACTCGGATCTACCCACCTTAGCCGAGGTGGGTGTCCTCGGCCCCGATGTAAAAGAGAGTGCTGAGTGAAGCTATGTGAAAACATTTCACAACAGTCTGTTCTTTATCGGGTGTCCCTTGTACACTGTGCATATGAGCCGATCTTATCTAGAAGACGTTGGCTGTGCATAGCGCCATGCAACATTTAGGTGGCTAGTGCTAAATGAGAAGCTAGTACGTACGTATATAAAACTGTTGCACTTGAGTATGAGCAAGTTTGTACTTTTCATTAATTGTAGTCATGAGTACATTGCTTTTTCTTTTGAAAGGTGAATATCTCACAATGGAAATTGAAAAACATGAACAGTATCTGAAGGAAACGACAAATAAAAGGAAGTTGAACTTGAATTCCTTAGAGGAGGGTACTGACGGCTGCCAAAATATCTGAGGTAAACCTATTTGAATAGGTTCTCAATGTTTTGAAGTTTTGGGAATCCTTGATTTTGGTAATTACCCAGAGTATGTTTCTAGAACGCCTCTGTTGGGGATTACTGATCTCGAGCTCATTTCCCGCTTTTCTGGCCGTTGGGGCCGATGTCCGATCCTGGGGGGGCGAGGTGATCGGACTCAGATGACCCGGGCTGCTTTGCTTTCTTGTCATAGTCGGTTGGCTTTTTCATCGCTATCTTCTTCGGACTAGGAGCATCTTGTCGGATTTCCTTGTGATGGTCCTCCGAGGTGAGCTGAAAGAAGAGGCTGCCGAGATTGTTGGTAATGTTGAAAAGTAAGGACATTTCCCTCTTGAAGCCCCCGAGCTTGGGGGTCTGAAAAGCTCGGCTGAAGGCATGGGCAAGAAGTTCACCTCGGCCCTCAATTCGGAGGTGTACCGAACGGGGGGCGGGGTTAGTGAGAGTTAGATGAAGGAGAAAATTCTCTCCGTGCAGGGGGTAGGGGAGGACTGAAAGAGAGAAGAGATTTCTGTTGACTGCTCTTTGGATTTTTTGGAGGAGTTTGTCATTCATGATAGCATCTTGGCTTGGGGGAAAGGTGAAGGGGGGAATTACCACCCGCTCTTCATGAGGGGGGGACATATGGATATTTCGTTTGGACTGAACCTCGGCCAATAAGACTCTTCCCTTGGATAGTGTCGGATCGATGAACTCTTTTTGCTTCTTCTTTCCCTCCCGTAGGCTGGCATTGTAACAGAGCCGGGCTTTCACTTGGTCAGCTTTGACTGTAACAACCTTATCATCTGATCCGACGAACTTCATTGCCAAGTGCACTGTCGAGACCACTGCCCCAAAAGCTTGTAGGCAGGTTCGTCCCAATATTACATTATACGGGGAGTCAGAGTCAACTACCAGAAATTTGATGATCTCCGTTCTAGCCGAAGGCTGGTTACCTAGGGTCACTGGGAGATGAATGGCTCCCAGGGGGCGAATTGCCTCACCTGTGAAGCTGATGAGATTACCTTCAAATCCTTTGAGGTCGGCGGACCTCAGCTTCAAAGCTTGGCACGTATGCAGAAAGAGAATGTCGGCCGAGCTTCCTTGGTCAACAAAGACTCGGGCGACCTCAAAATTGCCAATTAACGCCGTTATCACCATAGGATTGTTGTGATCTGGGATGACGTTTTCCATATCTTGGTCGGAGAAAATAATAGGCACATTCCGAGATGGTTTTTTGCCAACGGGTTTGTGATGGACAGTGAGAACTTGGTTGATGTACCTTTTCCTTTCCGCCCTCCTTTCTCCGCCACCAGCGAAGCCTCCCGAGATAGTTTCTACTCGGAAGTTCTCTGTCGACTTGTCCAGGTCTTGAACTACGACCATGTTCACCCGCGATGGTTCCTCTTCCTTCTTCTCTGGGGACGGGTCGGCTTTGGCTTTCCCTTTATACTTGTAAGATCCATGAAGAATGTTTTGATAAATGCCAAAAGGTTTTGAACAAGCTACAAGTGTGTTGATCAAGTTCAAGCTCAACAAGCAACAACAAACATCAAGTTATGAAGAGAGAGCCAATTCATGAAGACTTAGTTTGGTAGTTTATGTTTTATTGTTTTATCTTTTGCCTCACAAGTCTTTTAGTTTATGAGTTTGGGTAGAATTTATTAGAGGGTAGTGAATCTCTTTTGATTGCATGATTATATCATATTTTGAGTATTCACTTTGCCTAAAATCAATAGGTGGCTTAAAGGTTTGAAAGAAAAGGTTTAGTTTTTGAGAAAACAAGTTTTAAGTGATTTTTAATGTTAATAATCGATTAACAGATTTTTATAATTGATTAACAGTGTATTTTGTACTCATAATCGATTAACAAACTTTTGATAATCGATTATCTGAACTTTTACTCGAGTAAAACCTTTATTTCACTCGAGTAAACAGGGTCTGTAACTGTTTTAAATACGTTTTTCACTTCTCAAAAGCCATTCTAAGTTGCTCCAACTTTTGGGTATTCTATATAAACCTTTTCCTAATCATTTCTATCAATGAGAATCAACTAGAATCATTTTGATACATAATTTTACAAAGAATCAAAGCCACACTATTCTCTCTCACTCTCTCAAGATCAAAGCTCTCATTTTTATATTCTTTGATCAAGAACCTTGAATCTCTCATGTTGATATTTCATAGCTTTTGAAAGAGATTCATAGGATTGTTTTTGTTTTCTATTGAGTTGTAATCATTGCAAGAGGCAAACATTCTACAACAAAGGAAGCCTTGATTTTGTGAATCAAGCAAGTTTAGTTGAAAGTCTTGAAGAAGCATTTCATCAAGCATTTGGAAGGCACTTTGAAGAATCTCAAAGTACTTGTAAGTCTTGTGAGTGAAGCAAGCAAAGAAGACTTGTTGTGGGGTTATCAACAAGCAAGTAGAGGTTAGATTAGATATCAATAGGGTTACAAGGCAAGGGTGTGGTATCCTTTGTAGGCTAGCAAGAAGGAAGTCTTGTGAGGCATTTACTTGTAATTTGAGAAACTCTAATTCCTCATAGTGAAGAATCTCTCTTGGTTGAAGAGGGGACTGGAGTAGCTTTCAAGTGGATGAAAGTGAACCAGGATAAATCACTGTGTCGTATCTCTAAACCCTTAACTCTTTACATTCAAGTCTTTAATTGTGTTCTTGATTGAAAACCTAGAAAAAGTGATTTTTCTATATTTGATTGAATTGAATCTTTATTGTGCAAAATTGATAAAGGGAAAATCATTTTCATAAACTAGGTGAATCAATAAGAATATTGGTGTTGTTTGTTTCCGCTTAATCTCTGATCATATAATATTTGTTAATTGATTGATTTTCATTGGTTTTAATCGTTTAGATTTGTTTCTTGCGAAAATCTTTCAAAGTTTCTATAACACCTATTCAACCCCCCCTTCTAGGTGTTCTCCTAGTGTTCCTAGTTATTTCACCCACCGAGTGTAGTTTTCCAACAGTTTCTACTCGGAAGTTCTCTGGCGACTTGTCCAGGTCTTGAACTACGACCATGTTCACCCGCGATGGTTCCTCTTCCTTCTTCTCTGGGGACGGGTCGGCTTCGGCTTTCCCTTTATCATTGTCCGGGCTGCGAGACCTTCTTCGGCCTCATCTTTCCACTGCTTCTCGGACGTATTGCTGCAGCTTGCCTCTTCTTACCATATCCTCAATGACATCCCGGAGCCAAGTGCATTGATCGGTATGGTGGCCGTACCCGTCATGGAAATTGCAGTATTTGGATTTGTCCCTGACATAGTTTTGATTTCTGAGAAAGGGGGGGCGAGGTACACTCCTGAGTTCGGTCTGCATGGTCTCTCTCCAGACTTGAGACCGTGGGACTGTCAGGGGGGTGTAAGAGTCATATTTGGTGATGTATGGACGTCGGCGGTCTTCTTGTTGGCCGGTGTGGGACCGACCTCGGTCCCCCTGGTCTGTTCTTCCTCCTTTTTCATACCTTTTGCCGCGAGGACGACCTCGGGGCAGGGTATTCTGCGAGGCGGCTTGAGCATTTTCCAGCCTGCTCGACTGTCCTTTGTTGAATTCTTCGAGATTGATGTATTTGTTTGATCTCTGTCTCAGTTCGGCCATGTCCCTTGGTGGCTTTCCAATAAGTGAATCTTTGAATCCTCCTTCAACCAATCCTTGGGTCAAAAGGAGAACCGCCACCTCGGGAGACAGATTTGGGACCGAGCTGGACTCGCTGTGGAACCTGTGCAAGTATGCACATAAGGATTCTTCTGGTTTCTGGGTCACTGTCGCTAGCGTGTGGTCCGACCTGGGTTGCACACAGCTAGCCGTGTATCTGTTAAGGAAGACGCACTTCATTTCTTCCCAGTTGTTGACAGAATTTTTAGGAAGCGTTGAGTACCACCGAAGGACCGGGGCCTGTAGGGTCATGGAGAAAGCTCGGCACTTGAGCCGATCTCCTCCCCCGTGAAAGTTCACAGCTCCCTCGTAAGAAAGGATATGTTCTTGAGGATCTGTGAGGCCATTGTATCTGGGGATGTTACTGGGCCCGAGATACCCAGGTGGTGGTTCATAGGCCATGACGGCAGGAGTAAAGGGATGCCCAGGGTGGGAATCATCCAACTTAGGTTGTTGCTGGTCAGGGGGAAGGGTAAGTTGTATGACGGTCATGTGTGGCATTGCGAAGGTTTG
This sequence comes from Crotalaria pallida, assembly GCA_037953625.1. Taxonomy (NCBI): domain Eukaryota; kingdom Viridiplantae; phylum Streptophyta; class Magnoliopsida; order Fabales; family Fabaceae; genus Crotalaria; species Crotalaria pallida. Next base: position 37,903,682 of record CM075653.1, read on the forward strand.
TGGAGTTAACGAAGGCTGTGGTGGAAGGGGAGGTGGAGGGGGTGGTGGGGGGAACTCGTTTGGAGCTGGAGCTTGAACCGCAGCTCGTTCAGCTAAACGTTGCATGGCAACTTGTTGGAGATCTGCAATAGCTTTGCCTTCTTGTTCTACGATTCTCATCTGCTGTCTCATCAAGGATAAGAGTTCAGCATCCCGAGAGAGCGTAGACTGTCGAGAGTGGGAACGGTGTGTTGTGCTGATGGAGTGAGCACGTTCGCCGCGGTGGCGGTGCTGTTCAGTGTTGGTTTCTCCGAGCTCAGAGCGTAACTGCACGCGCCGACCTCCGCCAAGAAGCTGGGTTGGATTTGTAGTATCTCCAGTGTGGATGGTATAAGGTCCACTGTGGGTGTGGGTGAATTCTGGTGGCGGAGGTGGCGGGGGAGGAGGTGGAGGTGGTGGAGGGGGTGGCGGTGAGGACCTCGCTGCCCTGTTGGCTTCGAGATGCAGGCGCAGGTCCTCAGTTGACGGCACCCTCCTTGGACGCCCCCTCCTTCTCCTCTGGACTAGCTGTTCTTCAGACATGGTAGAATCTTCTGGGTGGGGTTGAAGTTTATCTTCCCCACAGACAGCGCCAATGTGATGTCCTAGACGGTGAGGACCTCCAAGGGTATAGGAGATGACCTTCAAAGGAGCCTCTGTCTAGGGTTGATATGTGATGTTTGGTGGGAGTCCTCTAGTGGCCAAGGGAGAGAGCCAAGGAGTAACCCTAATCACTGGTGTGTGAGGGTGGCAATTAGGGTTAGAGGACGTACCTGAGCCCCATGTAGTACGGAGCTACTTATAGGGGGGAGCTGGTTGCCCTAATGGGCTTGCTTTAGGCCCAAGTAGGGCCAGCCTATACTGAGCTATGAGTGGATAGGCTGTCCTTGTGGATAAGATGGTGAGTTGTCCTTGTGGATAAGGTGGTGAGCTGTCCTTGTGGATAAGAAGGGAGACGTCATCAAGTCCTAGGTGTCGGACTTGGGAAGGTGTCGAACTTAGACGTCGGACCTGAGTTGGAGAGTGAGGTCGGCCCGTATCTGGCGTCTGTTCGGCCGTTGAGCATTGAGCTCGTCCAAGCGCTCAAAAGGCTTCCTGAAGGGTCCTTAGGACTTTGGCGAGGTCGTCTGAGGACCTCGACTAGGCCGAGTCCACCACATAAACAATCTTAACTCTTTTTCAAGGAAAATAAAAAGATAATCATGTAGAGTCAAAGATCATCATGCATGTAACTAAAAACTCAAGATCATAATAAATCATTCACATGCATGTAGTCTACAACTCAAGATCACCCTAAATAACTAACATGCATCATAAAATAAACATGTATAAAGCATCATAAGATTAGTTCATGCTTAGATCAAAGGGATGTGTTAAGAGAGATTAGAAGATTATGGATGCATCCTAGATTTCTTTATCATGCCCAACCATGCACATGCAAGCCAATTCCTAAAGCTAACTTAAAGCATAATAATGTCCTTATAGTTCTTTTACAAAGCTTCAACAAATAATCATTAACATCTACCTTAGAAAACACAACTATAAACTTTTAAAGGCCAACAAAATCTTCTTCTTCTTTCTCCTAGTGATTCGGCCTCCTCTCCTAGTGGTGGGAGTGATTTTCTTCTTCTAAGCTTGAAGGTGAAGATGAAACTAGAAAGATGGGTTGAAAGTCTTCAAGGGTTGTTGATGGAGGATTTCTCCTTCTCCTTCTCTTCTCTCTCTCACGCCTCACTCTCTCTCTTTCTCTCTAGTTCTAGAGCTTGATGTTGCTGTAGAACTCAAGTGTTTGGGAAACTTGTAAGTGTGTTTAAAATGGACAAATGAAGCTAGCCTTCCTCTATTTATAAGCAAGGCCAAGTCCATGGGGTTCACCCACTAAATTTCGGGTTTATGGGCCACATGCAAGGGTAGTTTTGTCCTCCAATTTGTTGCATGAAAGCTAGTCATTCTTGGTGGACAAGATGGAGTGACTTATGACATTAAGTCTTATCAAGGCACTATCCTTCTACTACAAGGCTTCTTCCTATTTTTATTTAATTTAATTTTTCTCTTTGATTCCCTTAGCCTAGAAGGGAATAAAATCCTACTCTCCCTCCATGCATGCACACGCCACACACACACACATGCATACACACATACACATTGCATTTTCATTTTCCATCATATGCATTATAATATCATTTTAATCATAATAATTCAAATACATTCACACATCATTCATCATGCAAGCATCACACATACATACTCACCAAATCAAGCACACACATTACATTTTTTATTTATTCCACAAGATAATTTATTATATTTTTTTTCAAGAGACAAACATGTATAAGAACTCCAAAATACACTAAATAAAATAATAAACTGTACTAATTAGCTATAGATATTATCCCCATTTTATTTTCTAAAATCATATTTTCATGTATATATGAGGTTTCCAAAAGGAATAATTCATTAGAGGTCTCTAACTATTTTTTTTATAATTAATACTTTCAAAATTCGTACTTTAGAGACCTGGAAAATAAATTTTAGTAAATTAACCCATAAAATTATAAAAGTTACATTTTCAAATTCTACATTTCAATACGATCATTTTCATATATAGATCATAATTTTCAGAGTTACGGTTAAAAAGTTATGAATTTTCGAAGTTATTAAATCTATTAAAGTCTATAAGAAACACATTTCTCAAAGAAATCAGGAATAATAAAATTATGACTTATCTTTTATTAATCAAATCAGTCCAAACTCAATAAAAATCATTTTCTTTTGAATCTACAAAAATATTTACTTATGATACTCTATAAAAGTAAATTCCTTGTTACTTAACAAAATAAAATATTCATCTAAAAATCCTTTATAAACTCTCAAAATACATTTTATTAAAATTTATTTATTTATTTAAGTAAGGAAAAATGTGGGATGTTACATTCTCCCCCACTTAAAGATCTCTCGTCCTCGAGAAATGATGTGCAGAATTCGCCTGTTCTGAGAGTGCGTAGCCCCTTGGAGATATTCTTTCAATCTTTTAGCAGCAGTTGCCATCGAATCGTCAAACATGCATTTAGGGTTTTTAAGAGTAAGCCAAATTGATTACTTGCAAAAGTAATCTTTTGGGTCATCCCATTGTCAGATACAATGGAATACAAATGATATAGCTTTGTTAACCAAAAGAAGGCTTTAGGAGTTCCATGGTTACTGAAGCAACGTTCAAAGGAGCGTTATGCTTATGCCAATCTTGACAAGGATACCACTACTCTCAGGGTCTTTTCTTTCTTAACTGTACTCTTCCCATCAGTTCATGCCTGAATGGTTGCTATAAAACCTCTAATCTCCGTCCACTCCCCAACTTTAACAGATCTTATTCTTATACACCACATCCATTCATTAGTAATTTGACAGAGACTTAAGCCATAAAAGATTCCAACATTTGCCAATTCTAACTTGTCTTACAAAACTTCCCATCAATTTGTTCAAACCTATCTTATTGTTTTCTTAGACTTTAACAGGTATTTGCCCTTATTAGTTTTCTATGGTCATCGTTGTTTCTCCCTTTCCTCGAACAACTACTAGGCCTTAGGAAATTCGTACCATCTTACCCCCTTCTCTTACGCACCTACTCACATAACTTAGGTATTATAAACCTTTTTCACACTCTTCATGATTCTTCTTAGTGTTCTAAACCATTGAAAGTTCTTCAAATTAACGATCTCAACTTTCACTATCATCCCCGCGTCACAGTTTACAGTCACCTTCGTCCATCAAAACGTCAACTCTTAGTCCTTCGACCTAATTTTTCGTCATCACTTAGGGGTTTATCCGTAATTTCCACCACTTCATTGGTTCAACTTCATCATATTATTCCCTATTCACGTTCGATTAGACCATCTTCCTGCTCCAACTAAGATTTCTATGGCTTCAAGTTTGCAAACTTTCCTTAAATTTCCCTCATCTATCTATAGTCTATACCATCATTTCGGCTAATCTATTATCAAAATTCTTAGTCCTAACCTCCTTATATCATTCATATAAAGATCATAATTTTCGGAGTTACGGTTAAAAAGTTATGAATTTTCGAATTTATTAAATCTATTAAAGTCCATAAGAAACTCATTTCTCAAAGAAATCAAGAATAATAAAATCATGAGTTATCTTTTATTAATCAAATCAGTCCAAACTCAATAAAAATCATTTTCTTTTGAATCTACAAAAATATTTACTTATGATACTCTATAAAAGTAAATACCTTGTTACTTAACCAAATAAAATATTCATCTAAAAATCCTTTATAAACTCTCAAAATACATTTTATTAAAATTTATTTATTTATTTAAGTAAGGAAAAATGCGGGATGTTACATTCTCCCCCACTTAAAGATTTCTCGTCCTCGAGAAATGATGTGCAGAATTCGCCTGTTCTGAGAGTGCGTAGCCCCTTGGAGATATTCTTTCAATCTTTTAGCAGCAGTTGCCATCGAATCGTCAAACATGCATTTAGAGTTTTTAAGAGTAAGCCAAATCGATTACTTGCAAAAGTAATCTTTTGGGTCATCCCATTGTCAGATACAATGGAATACAAATGATATAGCTTTGTTAACCAAAAGAAGGCTTTAGGAGTTCCATGGTTACTGAAGAAACGTTCAAAGGAGCGTTATGCTTATGCCAATCTTGACAAGGATACCACTACTCTCAGGGTCTTTTCTTTCTTAACTGTACTCTTCCCATCAGTTCATGCCTGAATGGTTGCTATAAAACCTCTAATCTCCGTCCACTCCCCAACTTGAACAGATCTTATTCTTATACACCACATCCATTTATTAGTAATTTGACAGAGACTTAAGCCATAAAAGATTCCAACATTTGCCAATTCTAACTTGTCTTACAAAACTTCCCATCACTTTGTTCAAACCTATCTTATTGTTTTCTTAGACTTTAACAGGTATTTGCCCTTATTAGTTTTCTATGGTCATCGTTGTTTCTCCCTTTCCTCGAACAACTACTAGGCCTTAGGAAATTCGTACCATCTTACTCCCTTCTCTTACGCACCTACTCACATAACTTAGGTATTTTAAACCTTTTTCACACTCTTCATGATTCTTCTTAGTGTTCTAAACCATTGAAAGTTCTTCAGATTAACGATCTCAACTTTCACTGTCATCCCCGCGTCACAGTTTACAGTCACCTTCGTCCATCAAAACGTCAACTCTTAGTCATTCGACCTAATTTTTCGTCATCACTTAGGGGTTTATCCGTAATTTCCACCACTTCATTGGTTCAACTTCATCATATTATTCCCTATTCACGTTCGATTAGACCATCTTCCTGCTCCAACTAAGATTTCTATGGCTTCAAGTTTGCAAACTTTCCTTAAATTTCCTTATAGTCTATACCATCATTTCGGCTAATCTATTATCAAAATTATTAGTCCTAACCTCCTTATATAATTCATATAAAGATCATAATTTTCGGAGTTACGGTTAAAAAGTTATGAATTTTCGAAGTTATTAAATCTATTAAAGTCCATAAGAAACTCATTTCTCAAAGAAATCAAGAATAATAAAATCATGACTTATCTTTTATTAATCAAATCAGTCCAAACTCAATAAAAATCATTTTCTTTTGAATCTACAAAAATATTTATTTATGATACTCTATAAAAGTAAATACCTTGTTACTTAACCAAATAAAATATTCATCTAAAAATCCTTTATAAACTCTCAAAATACATTTTATTAAAATTTATTTATTTATTTAAATATGGAAAAATGCGGGATGTTACATAAAACCTTAGTGCTAATTCTTTTGAGTTCTCCTTGCTCGTATATATAATTATTTAGTTACCCCTAAGTGTGTATATGTGGACGGGAATTAGAGTCAAAGTAATTGGTGTCAAAAGAATTGGACGGGAATTAGAGGTGGAACCGTGTGAATTAAAATAAGTTATTTTCTTGATACTAATCCAACCGAGTGACCCAGCTCGCATCGATTAGACTAGTATCTAGGGAAGAGAAAAGAATGTTTAAGTGAGACTGGTGTTTGGTTCCACAACTAATCTTTATTCCAGTAACTACGATACCAAATGAGAAATGAGGATTTAGTACTTATCGGTTGAACTTGAAACCCGAGTCGTAACTATTGGATTTATGAATGGAAGGAGATTCTTGCTTAATCGAAAAGGGCTTTGAATTCAATCGAAAGTTCCCCGAAATATGTATTCCTTATATTGGTAGTAGTATATGTACTAATTGCGTGATTTCGGTTGTGATTGTTTGTTTGTTGTAATTGTTGCGTTTTATAATTTGATAAATGATGTTTGAAATCTCTACAAAATGACTCCCAACCATTTTCAAAACTAATTGCGTTCCGATTTCAATTACGATTTCCAAAAGATTTTCAATGTAAGAAAACCAATATTTTTGTTCAAGGGATTTTCAAGTACCTAAAATTTAAGTAATGAATGAAAACCCTCATTTTGAGATTTAATACAAAGTGTTGAATGTGTTTGTGTATATATACATATATAATAATGGCATGATTATGTTGTGATTGTTGTTTGCTGAGTTCATTGCATTTTGTGATTTTAACAAAATGGATTGTTTGAATTTTTGCAAAGGATTCCAAACCATTTTCACAACTAAATGTATTTCGATTTCAATCATGATTTTCAAAAGTCCCTAAACAAATTTTAAGTTGAACAATGAATAAAGTTACTATTTTTGAAATTGAATACAAAGAATTGAATATATGTGCATGTATATATATATATGTAAAATTTTCTTTGATGTGTTTTGTAACACCCTAGTTACTTTTACCCTTAATTAATTGAGGAATTAAAATTTCTCTTTTAATACTATTAGTTGATTAGGAAAAACACTTAGTTACACTTATTTCTTATGAAAATCTCCGTAAAATCGGACGGAGTTTACTTTGTTTTAGGGACATTCCAAAAATTTACTTTTTCCTGTTTAACCTGCATAAAACTTAATTTTCATCACCAACGGGCCAGTAGGGCCAAAATATACTTCAGTTCTTGTAGATCATTTCAGAAAATATTTACAACAAAATATAATACATTTCAAATTCCAAATCTAAAATAAAACCATTGACCGACAAAGGGTCACCCAACTAACTACACAACACTCCACGAGGTGGAGTGTAATCCTGCCCGGCCATACTCGTGTAAGCTCCTTTTTCACCTGTAAAAATATATCAAGAAGGGTAGAATTACACAGAACTTAGAAAATACATTCTAAAATGACATAGAGAACAACTAAGAGATTACTACCCGTTTACCACTTGAGTTATATTTTCCATTTCAATTACCCTTGCTTCATTAATTCCCTATTGTCGTCCATATTTCTTTCTATCCCTTTTTACTATTTCCTTAACTTTTCTTGATTCTAACATGTCCTCCTATCATTTTACACACTTACCTACTTACCCTTTTATTCCTATTTAATACTCACTCCTAATGGAGGGTCTTGTTTATATAATATTCCACTCCTCTATGGAGGGTACTGATAATATCCACTCCTTACGGAGGGTCATGATACTATATATATATATACAATTCTCACTCCTGCTTAGAGAGTAAGCGGAGGGTCCTGTTCTCACTTCACTTATGATGCAAGTGAAGGGTCATGATAATACCCACTCCTTTACGGAGGGTCCTGATAATATCCACTACTTTATGGAGGGTCATGATACCATATATATACCATTCTCACTCCTGCTTAGAGAGTAAGCGGAGGGTCCTGTTCTCTCTTCACTTACGATGCAAGTGAAGGGTCATGATATTATCCACTCCTTTATGGAGGGTCTTGATAATATCCACTCCATTATGGAGGGTCATGGTAATATCCACTCCTTTGCGGAGGGTCATGATAATTTAATATTTCACTCCTTTACGGAGGGTCTTGATAATATCCACTCCTTTATGGAGGGTCATGATAATATCCACTCCTTTATGGAGGGTCCTGATAAATAATAAATAATGTCATAATCATTTATTCATACCATTTAATTACCTTCTTCTCTAACCATTTGTCACTCTTTAATTAATTTACCAATTACCTAATTACCTTCTTATTTCCATTAACTGCATTTTACTCTTCATCATCATTCATGTTCATTATAATCTCATTCAAGGCACTAAAATTAATAACATAATCAACTTCTTAATCACTATATTCATTATTGACCTTCAAGCCAGGCTATATTCTACAACCATCATCATTATTCCCAATTGTCTACCTCATCTCTAAATCTATGACTCACTTTCATTATTGAACCCATAAATACTTAAATCTAGACAATTACAAACATACACAGTTATAGTCATATCCATTAACATTTCATAAACTATAATCTCGTCAATTACCCTAAGGTTCATCTTTCTATTTTATTCCCTACTCTTAATTCCCCCTATATACATACTAGAAAATACCCTCTAAGTAAAGGTAACACTTCCCTTCTTACCTTAAACTTGAAGGGTGAGAGGTGTAGAGCTTGATTCCAAAGTCTAGGTTGTAGAGAGAGAAAGCTCCTAGTCATGGAGGAGAGAGAAAGTGACCCATGGAACAAATGAAACACTAATGGTTAGAAATGAGGGTGAGCAATTCGTTTAACATAAATAAGGAGAGGAGAAAAGCTTAAATCAACTTACTTTAAGCTTGGAAATGGTAAGAAAGGAAAATGGGTCTTGGAACCCTAGAACCCCCAATTCATGGATTCATGGCTTTTAAGAGGAAAAGGGTGAAATTGATGATGATTCAACTGATTATGTGTGATGGGGATCAACTAATTGATGATGATTTGTTGTGTTTTTGGGTGGATTTTCTTTGTAGAAGAAGCTAGGGTTTTGGGGCTCCAAAATCGCCCAAGAAGAAAGAGGAGGAAGAGTGGTGCGTTTTGTCCAACTGCTGGCTGCACCAGTTTTTAAAACTGGTGCGCGCCTGGGCGTGGTCTTGGCGCGCCTGGGCGCGCGGCGTGGTGCGGGACAGGGTGCGTGAGGCTGGCGCGCGCTGGTGCGGGGGTGGGGATCCTGGTGCGGTCAGTTGGTGCGCCAAAACGGAATCAGATGCATCTGGCGCGCGCCTGGGCGTACGGGACGCTGCGCCTGCGCGCAGATCTGTCTGTGGACGCACCAAAACTCTAGCTGGTGCGCCTGGGCGCATGCTGGTGCACCTGGGCGTGCACCGGTGGCTCCAAACTTCAATTTGCCAAAACTTATTCGTTAACCGTCGGATCTTGCTCAAATTTTGAGACAAGCTTCCTAGGATCCTTATCTTCACATCCAACGGTGGGAATTGGGTTTAGAGCTATAGATATTTTATTCCTAATTTTCTTGCACAGGATGCTTTGTAACACTTAAAACCCCGATTTAACTCTCGATTCGACTTCTATAATTCTACTTCTTGTTACCGATGCACCCTACGCAACCCCTAGAACCTAAAATTACTACTCACCTTGCTCCCAAAATTCTTTAAACAAATAATCTATCCATTCCCTACACTTTAAACCTATTAATTCACTAATTATGCTTGAAATTAAATTAGGGATGTTACAATTCTCTCCCACTTATTGGAATTTCGTCCCCGAAATTTCGTCCAATCCTTTAATGGAGAACCATCCCAATGCAGGGTCCTTCAACTACAATACACACTTCCCTTTGGTTCCACTCCCCCACTTGGAGTTGGCATACCACTTACATTAGTACGCCACCAATTTCTTGCACTCTATGAAGAGTTCGAACTACTGTTCAACTTGATTAGCCTCGACGTGGAGACTCTATGAGATTTTTATGGTTGGTTTTTCTTGCGGCTAAACGTTTCAAGAGTCTTTTTAGTAAGACTCTAAAAGGGGTCTTGGATTTCTAAAACCAGGTTTAACTCTCCAAGGGAAATTGGAGATAGTTTCTAGGGTCAACTGGGTTCCCTCAGGAGTCTTGCAGCAAAGGTTTGGAAAGGGTACTATTCAGGTTGATTTCCTTTCTTCTATGTCGGGTTGGTTGTTGTTCTACTTAAAACTTTCAATGACATCAACCATTAATAAATGCAAGGATCGAGGTGGTCAGTCCCAATCTCACATTCATCAATAGTAACATCACTGTCGGCTTGCTGATGATATCGTCACTTAACAGTTGTAAGAGTCAGGACGACCAATCCTACCCTTACACTCCATTAAACGACAACACCATCATGGGTTTGCTTCTATTCTACCCAGAGTTCTACAATTCCATAATTATCCCTAAAATCTCAAATCAAGCACATTCATCATTCAAGCATACATTGCAACATTTCACATCAACACATACACAAAATGTTAAGATGAATGCAATTCATTCATATTCGCACATTAGTTATTATCTACTTATAAACCCTATTAAACTTATCCTAGTGTTGTCCTACCAAGTTTTTCTCTCAAACTTTATCCTAGTTTATTACAATTCTAACTTACTTAAGAATTCACCAATAATTAATACCACTAATTCACACATAATAGAGAATATCATACGTATGCATCCATAACTTCACACATCCATATATTCAATCATAATCCTAATAGGATTTCTACCTCGACTCTAACACTTGAACATCTAACTTTACATCGGTTACTCGCTTGATGAGTAACCACTAGAGTAATGAGTAACTCCAATAGGTCGAGGAAAACTGCTCTGATACCAAAATGTAACACCCTAGTTACTTTTACCCTTAATTAATTGAGGATTTAAAATTTCTCTTTTAATACTATTAGTTGATTAGGAAAAACACTTAGTTACACTTATTTCTTATGAAAATCTCCGTAAAATCGGACGGAGTTTACTTTGTTTTAGGGACATTCCCAAAATTTACTTTCTCCTGTTTAACCTGCATAAAACTTAATTTTCATCAACACTGGGCCAGCAGGGCCAAAATATACTTCAGTTCTTGTACATCATTTCAGAAAATATTTACAACAAAATATAATACATTTCAAATTCCAAATCTAAAATAAACCATTGACCGACAAAGGGTCACCCAACTAACTATACAACACTCCACGAGGTGGAGTGTAATCCTGCCCGGCTATACTCGTGTAAGCTCCTTCTTCACCTGTAAAAATATATCAAGAAGGGTAGCATTACACAGAACTTAGAAAATACATTCTAAAATGACATAGAGAACAACTAAGAGATTACTACCCGTTTACCACTTGAGTTATATTTTCCATTTCAATTACCCTTGCTTCATTAATTCCCTATTGTCGTCCATATTTCTTTCTATCCCTTTTTACTATTTCCTTAACTTTTCGTGATTCTAACATGTCCTCCTATCATTTTACACATGTGACGACCCAACTTTTATTCCAAAGTAAAATATATATATATATATATATATATATATATATATTTGAAACTAAAAGTCAAGTCATCATCCATTATCAAATCGTGCGGAATTATATAAACATCGAGTCATGAAGACAAGTGATGTAACATCATATTTCATTCATACTAAAAAGGGGTACATACCACATTCTTCATTTAAACAAAATACATAATTACTTGATTTAACACTCTAGGCCATTACATTATATTACATATATTACAACAAAATTCATAATAACCTAGAGCATATGGTTCATGACTCAAAATATAGAACACTATAGATAAGAGAAAACCTGATGGGTTATATCATTCACATTCCACCCCACAACTTAACTCAGTCGTCAGTTCCCCACTGACTACCAGTTGAGTTGTTCATAAAGTCATCCACCATCTGATTCGCATTATCCACCGGATCCTCATCCTCGATTGGATCCTCCTCCTCCTCTTCCTCCTCCTCTTGTGCCGGATCATCAGGCACGTATATCGGAGTTCGGGATCGAACTCGAGGGGAAGGGCTAGGATGAGCAGGAACTTCTAAAATGATTCTTTCTAAGGAGAGTGCTGGACTCGGTGGGATAGTGCGTCGCGGAAATCGTCTTGGTGGTGGTGGAGGGGTTCCATTTCGCATAACAAAATTTGGCAGAATGTGCATGATGTAAACCATTGGGATTTTCGATCTAAGCGGACGCATACGGGAATATGGGTTAGGATGGCGGATGGTGACTTCCACATCCCCCTCATATGTAGCCCTATGGTCCTCAAAATTCCACTCCCCATTAGGGAGCGGCCTCATCTCCACGAAGAACATGTTTCTCGCCATCACCTACACAAGGGACTAGGAGTGAGTCATAGCTAAAAGCAATAACTAATGAGCATAACAGTGGCTAGAAATAACAAGCACAAATTATCAAATAGCAATAATAGATGCAAGTACATATGCTCAAACTGTCTTTTATAATATCTTAATTAGTGTCGTGATGCATGCCTACTCCTCATTCATGCTACGCGGTTTGGCATCCGAGTATCTCAGGCTCGGGATATTCTCAATCCTATGTTTCATCAAACCAGAGCGATTCACATTCAAGCGTCACGATCGATTGGGAACTCGGTCTTCCTAGCATCCTTGTGCTAGGGATATTCTGATTTAACCTATACCGAAGTTCCGAATCCAGATCGGAGCATCTCCTTCTCCATGCATGATGATGCCACACAAACTTCTCGTCTTCTTTCATTTATTCTTTACTTTCTTTTATTCTTTAATCACATCCTTGAACATCATGTCTCCAATATAGAGACCCAAAGTTCATAATCCTTCTCAATCTCAAATTCATCCTTTCTTTTAGCATTAACTGGTGCTAGTGTTTTTCTGAAAATTCCATCAGCGGCCTTGCCACTTTGTGATGGTTTTATATAATAGGAGTTAATCCTTTTATTATTTAATTAATGCAACGACCCCATTTAGGACTCCCAAAATATCAACCAGGTGGGTAAAGACTTCCACTGGGACATGGGAAAATAATCAACCAAATGGGTGTACGCACTTCCATTGGGACATCCTGTCCGAATATGTCAACCACTGAATAAAATTCCAGTAGGACTCATCCAGGATAAAAATCTACCAATGGGAATCAAATAAACTTATACATTTATCCGTTGGGACTCCTGTCCGAATATATCAACCACTGGATGAATTTCCAGTAGGACTCTTTCAGGATAATAATCAACCAACGGGATTAGGTTTTTAGGCATAAAGAGAAATAATTGGAATTTAGCAATATAGGAGATTAGACGAGTTAATCTTTAATGAAATTATAGGAAAGTAAGATTTTTCTGAAAATTCTTTGAATTACTTGAGTAGTTCTTGTCTACTCGAGTGTTCTTATGAATTTACTCGAGTCTTTAAGAAATACTCGAGTGTTCTTCAATTTTCCCAGAATACTCGAGTCCTCCTTAATTTACTCGAGTGTTTTTATTGCAACAACACCAGTTTCTGCACTTTCAATGTCAATTCGAATTCCTTGCATTGTATTTCCATTTTTATGGAAAACAGAGGCATAAACACATATAATGAACATGTTAGAACACATATACAATAACATAACAACATAAATGAACATCAAATCACAGAATCAATACATACTTGGAAAATAACCATTTCAAGATATGAAATTCATTTCCACTTGGTTTTAACTTCGAAAATTAATCCAATAAGCATTATTAGGTCCATTTAAACTTGTTTGAATCAGAAAACCTTGGGTTTATGACCTCCAAGTCATATTCCCAATTCCAGCTTCATCCCTTGATGAACCTTGTGAGGTTCCTACATTTCTAGCTTGAGATTGCGCAATCTAGCAATTAGATAACTCCTCCCTTACCTCAGAGACGCTAAACAACAGATTAAACAATAAGGAACTTGGCTGGATCAAGATTTGAATTCTGGACTTGTGAAAAAGGGGTTGAACAGGCTGACTTTGGCCACAGATTTCACCACGGATTTGGCATGAAAAAGAGTGAAACAAGTTAGTTTAACAAACTAGGACATACTAACTCCAATCAGGAACAAGTTTGACACAAAAAGGTCCCTGAAATTACCAAACGAATTCAATGAAGATGAATACTTGATGCTGAAAACTACTCAGTTTTCACAGCTTTGAACTTCGAACTTTGATGATCTAGAACTCGAACTACAGGGGCTTATTTGATGTGATTCTTGGTTCTAATTCAAAATTGGAACTAGAACTTCGATTTGTGTTTTGGGTTTCAAAGGATTTGATTGAGAAACGAAGGAGAAATCAGAGATCAAAGTGTGCTCTGAAAACTGAAAGTTTGAAACTGAAATTCGGGTTTTGGATGATTAAGGGTGTTGGATGCTTCAACTAAGCACTTATTTATAGCCTAGGAATGCTTCAAATCGAAGTAAAGTCCAGCTCTGTGCTTGAAGGCTCGAGAAACCGCGTTTTGGTGCGAAAATTAAATGAAAACCGACTTATACACTTTACCAGACTGCTCGATTTACTCGAGTCTTTTACCCAATACTCGAGTACTTTTCAGAATTTCAAAGAACACTCGAGTCTTTTCTGAAAGACTCGAGTCTTTCGCCTAAAATTCAAATTTCTCAAGCAATTATTGATTATACTCGAGTACTCCCCAAAACACTCGAGTATAATAACCTAATTTTAGAGAATTCATTATTTTATTCAACATACTAACATTATTAATTAATTACTTAATATTTATTTATTTATTCAAAATACAGGACCTTACAACACACCTACTTACCCTTTTATTCCTATTTAATACTCACTCCTAATGGAGGGTCTTGTTTATATAATATTCCACTCCTCTATGGAGGGTACTGATAATATCCACTCCTTACGGAGGGTCATGATACTATATATATATATATATACAATTCTCACTCCTGCTTAGAGAGTAAGCGGAGGGTCCTGTTCTCACTTCACTTATGATGCAAGTGAAGGGTCATGATAATACCCACTCCTTTACGGAGGGTCCTGATAATATCCACTCCTTTATGGAGGGTCATGATACCATATATAAACCATTCTCACTCCTGCTTAGAGAGTAAGCGGAGGGTCTTGTTCTCACTTCACTTACGATGCAAGTGAAGGGTCATGATAATATCCACTCCTTTACGGAGGGTCCTGATAATATCCACTCCTTTATGGAGGGTCATGATACCATATATATACCATTCTCACTCCTGCTTAGAGAGTAAGCGGAGGGTCCTGTTCTCACTTCACTTACGATGTAAGTGAAGGGTCATGATAATATCCACTCCTTTATGGAGGGTCTTGATAATATCCACTCCATTATGGAGGGTCATGGTAATATCCACTCCTTTACCGAGGGTCATGATAATTTAATATTCCACTCCTTTACGGAGGGTCTTGATAATATCCACTCCTTTATGGAGGGTCATGATAATATCCACTCCTTTATGGAGGGTCCTGATAAATAATAAATAATGTCATAATCATTTATTCATACCATTTAATTACCTTCTTCTCTAACCATTTGTCACTCTTTAATTAATTTACCAATTACCTAATTACCTTCTTATTTCCGTTAACTGCATTTTACTCTTCATCATCATTCATGTTCATTATAATCTCATTCAAGGCACTAACATTAATAACATAATCAACTTCTTAATCACTATATTCATTATTGACCTTCAAGCCAGGCTATATTCTACAACCATCATCATTATTCCCAATTGTCTACCTCATCTCTAAATCTATGACTCACTTTCATTATTGAACCCATAAATACTTAAATCTAGATAATTACAAACATACACAGTTATAGTCATATCCATTAACATTTCATAAACTCCAATCTCGTCAATTACCCTAAGGTTCATCTTTCTATTTTATTCCCTACCCTTAATTCCCCCTATATACATACTAGAAAATACCCTCTAAGTAAAGGTAACACTTCCCTTCTTACCTTAAACTTGAAGGGTGAGAGGTGTAGAGCTTGATTCCAAAGTCTAGGTTGTAGAGAGAGAAAGCTCCTAGTCATGGAGGAGAGAGAAAGTGACCCATGGAACAAATGAAATACTAATGGTTAGAAATGAGGGTGAGCAATTCGTTTAACATAAATAAGGAGAGGAGAAAAGCTTAAATCAACTTACTTTAAGCTTGGAAATGGTAAGAAAGGAAAATGGGTCTTGGAACCCTAGAACCCCCAATTCATGGATTCATGGCTTTTAAGAGGAAAAGGGTGAAATTGATGATGATTCAAGTGCTTATGTGTGATGGGGATCAACTAATTGATGATGATTTGTTGTGTTTTTGGGTAGAAGAAGCTAGGGTTTTGGGGCTCCAAAATCTCCCAAGAAGAAAGAGGAGGAAGAGTGGTGCGTTTTGTCCAACTGCTGGCTGCACCAGTTTTTAAAACTGGTGGGCGCCTGGGCGTGGTCGTGGCGTGCCTGGGCGCGTGGCGTGGGGCGGGACAGGGTGCGTGAGGCTGGCGCGCGCGCTGGTGCAGGGGTGGGGATCCTGGTGCGCTCAGTTGGTGCACCAAAACGGAATCAGATGCGTCTGGCGCGCAGATCTGTCTGTGGACGCACCAAAACTCTAGCTGGTGCGCCTGGGCGTGCATTGGTGGCTCCAAACTTCAATTTTCCAAAACTTCTTCGTTAACCGTCGGATCTTGCTCAAATTTTGAGACAAGCTTCCTAGGATCCTTATCTTCACATCCAACGGTGGGAATTGGGTTTAGAGCCATAGATATTTTATTCTTAATTTTCTTGCACAGGATGCTTTGTAACACTTAAAACCCCGATTTAACTCCCGATTCGACTTCTATAATTCTACTTCTTGTTACCGATGCACCCTACGCAACCCCTAGAACCTAAAATTACTACTCACCTTGCTCCCAAAATTCTTTAAACAAATAATCTATCCATTCCCTACACTTTAAACCTATTAATTCACTAATTATGCTTGAAATTAAATTAGGGATGTTACATGTTTTAAGAGGGATTTCTCGGAACTGCGAGGATAGTTCCCCACGATATCCACAGGTGACATATAGAGTAACTAAAACCGACCGATTTAGTAATCACCAACGCAAATATCCACCCAAAGCCTTTTTTGAACTGTCTAGGGTGAAAAGTCCCAAGACCGCATCATTTTGGGATCGGAGTCGCGTATTGTTACCACGAGAGTATACCAAGGTTAGTGTAATCCAATGAGTACCCTAAGGAAGATTAGGCACCAAAACCTAAGGCGAATAGCAGAGTAACCCATAAGTAACACATACTAATACCTTCAAACCTCCCAAGATTACATAAAGGCCAAAACACTTAATAGAATTCCAAGCAAATGATGCCATAGTTGAGTGGTATCGAGGGTTATCAAAATCCTCTAAGACCAGAGGTCACAACAAAAGAATATGGAGTTGCAGACTATCTTCCTTAGTTTTTAGGTCACTGAGGAACGGGAACAGCTCCAATCGTAGTTGACCACCATGATTTGATAATGTATTAGGAGTGTCTGGTGAGCATAGATTGTTGGAGCAACTATAGAAAGGCTATTTAGAGAGGTGCGAGTATTGGTCAAAGAATCAGGAATCTGCTAGAGAGAAGTTCAGTAACCTAGTCAATAGTAGAGAACCACCTGAGTAGAAAAGTAAGAAATCATAGTACCTGACAAGGAAGATGAGGGTGTTATCAAGGGACTTCTGATTGATTTTTATGCAAGTCCTGGGGAGAAGAACCTTTAGTTGAGGAAGTATGCGTCAAATGACCACCTCATCCTAAACGAAACTGAACCACATTAGGAATTCCCGAAACTTGAGAAGGTTAAGTACCAACAAACGAGAACCTAGGGAGAAAAAGAACCCATCAAATGGAACCAGTTTAGAGAATAAGGAATGCCCTTTCCACGATTCCCAATTTTATTAGTTGTCAGAAGGACCAAAGAGGATCTAAACCTTGTCGATTTAGTTACCAATCTTCAAAAACTAATAGAACACCACCTTTATCACCAAAGGAAGTAGTGGCATTAGTTCTAAAGTGTAACCAAATCCTAAGTGGGGGAGTAAGTCGAGGACAGAATCCGAAATCATGGGAGTCTCTGAGAAACCATTATCATTATTATTATGATCATTACTATTGAAACCTAATCAAGTTTTCGGAACTTCAAATGTTTTGGTGATTTTAAAAGGTTTTAGTTTAAAATGCTTTTGACGAACCTACTTGACTCCTTTTAAAAAAAACAAAATTTTGGGGACGAAATTCCTATAAGTGGGGGAGTATTGTAATGATATGATTTTATTAACATAATAAGTATGTTTTTAGGCTTATTTATGGTTTTGTTCCCTAAAAGTTTAGCATGTTTTGTTTTTAGTCCCTAAAAGTTATTTTGACCGTGATTAGTCCTTAATTTTTCAAACATTTTGGTTTTGGTCCCATCTGTTAGAAAAAATCAATTATTTGTTGACGTAGTTAACGGAAACTCACACCAACAGCTACGTGGTGTGAGATAGCACCAAATAAGTATTGTGAAATGGATGATTCAGGTCATAAACGCAAAATTCTGCGGATGAGATCATTTTGCACATGGGACCATTTTGTGTCCATGGATTTGTATCATCCATGTCATATCACTTATTTGGCGTTTTCTCACACTACGTGACTGCTGTTATGGTATTCCGCTAGCCACGTCAGCAAATAACAGCTTTTTCATAATTGAGTGGATCAAAACCAAAATATTTGAAAAATTAAGGACTAGTCCCGGTCAAAATAACTTCTAGGGACTAAAATCAAAACACGCCGAACTTTTAAGGACAAAAAGCATAAATAAGTCATGTTTTTATATGTATTAATTTATGTGAAAGTGATGTGCGAGTTAGGGTCGAGGTTGCCAAGGTTAGAGTGTGCCCTTAGTATAGCGAGTCTAGTTAGAGGATTCCTTCGAAATCGTGTTGCGACGGAGTTCCGGAAAGTGATAGGTTTTGTGAGGCATTTGGATGTCATCCGACCGCTTGGTTATGGCTCGAGTATTAGCAGCCTTAGTTTGGTGAGGTTAGAGAGTTGCCTTAATTAGTTCGGGTTAGAACGAGTGTTGGAAAGGGGTAAAGTCTGTAACACCCCTAATTTTCGTCTCCCGGATAATAAGGAAGTTAATAATAAATAAAGTTTTATTATTAATTTATATAAATTTTCCAAGTTTATGTTTTGTATTTAATTAGCCTTGAAATTTAAAAATAGGTGAAGTTATTTTTATATGGTGAATATATACAAAAATATAGATATTGCATTTTAGTCCTTGGGTTAGGACCTAAATGTAATATTAGAAAGGTTCTTGGAGGGAAAGGTTTTAAAAGTGTTAATTTTAAATTTTACACTGATCTAACCGGTTAGTAATGCCCTGTAACCGGTTACACGATGAACCCAGAAACTGGGTTAGTGCGTTTTGATGAGTAATCACTTGATTAATCCACGAATTCGCCATGAAATCAGCTTAAGATTAGTGGAGAACACACGTCCTCATGCATGTAATCTTGATTTCTCTATAAAAGGAGGAATTGTTGAAGAATTTAGGGTTGATTTCTTGAAGTTAAGTGTTGAACGCTCCATTATGGTTCTTAAGTTCGTCTCTGAAATTCTCCTTCGTCTCCGAGAGGCAGATTTTGAGTGATACACTACTGGAAAGCTTAAATCAAGGGCTTTTCATTGATATAAGATTTGTGAGCAGAGAGTTCTTGTGTGAGGAGGAATCAATCCAAGAAGTTGAAGCTTTGAAGCTGTCAACACTGTCTCTGTGTTCGTGGAGCTGTCTTTGAGCTTCGATTTAGGTAAGCTCAAGAACTCTTTGAATCTCAAACCACTTTGATTTTCTTGTGCATGTTGCATACAACAAGTCCTAACCATTTCCCCAAATTATATTACCTTTTCATGCACCAAAATCTCTGGTTTTTGAACCCTGTTGAACCTGTGTTGGCTGAGGACAGAACTTGAGGTTCTTGTGGATTTCTTGCCAAAGTCAGTGATTTCACTCATCAAACACGATTTAGAGGTATGGGAGAAGTTTACCTTATACTAGATTGAGACTAAAATCATGTGTTTTAGGATTTGAGTCAACAAAGACTCAAAAGAGCATTATGTGAATAGGTTAAAAGGCTTGGAGGCCATTTCTGTGTCTCAATTCTTTTTTGAGCAAGTTTGATAAGCTGCATGCAAGTGATTTTGATGATTGAATCATAATCTAAATGCTTATTATGATTTTTGTGATATCAAGTTGTGTTTATGTTGGTTTATATGCAATTTGAAACTCTAAATTGAATGCATGCAAAGGAATATGTTTTCTGTGGTTAAGCATATTTATATTAAGGTATGTGAACTCTATTGAGTGTTGAAATTGGTTAGATTTGAGTATTGAAAAGAATGGTATGCAAAACTTCACTTTTCAGTGTGTAGTCTGCATAATGTAACAACCCGATTTTCACCACCCGAAAATAATCGTCATTTATTTAAAAAGTTGCTAAAAATGAGGCCAATTTTTTTTTTTTTTTGAAAACGTTTTTGAAAAACCATTGGTGCATTTAAACTCCCTTACTTGAAAACCGGGTTGTTACTTGAAAACCTTTCCTTTCCCAAACTTCCAAATCCTTCAAATTAGTTTCATTCTGTAACACCCCGATTTGGCAACTTGAAACCACAACTGTTTATATTGAAAATTTGGGCCCAATTTTTTTTAAACAAGTGTTATGCAAGATGAGAACACTTGGGTTTTCAAAACACAGTTACAATTTAAAACTCGTGTTCTCACATTGCATAAACCTTTCAAGTTCCAAACCGAGGTGTCACAAGACACCGCACTTTGAAACTCATTTTCAAAAACATTGTTTGAAACACGGCCCGTTGCTCATTTCAAAACATTAGTAAAATAAACTTTAGTTGGGGTTACAGCACTATAGAGCCAGGATTTCTAAGTAACTGCAATGGAATTACAAAACTCTGAAAGGGAAATTACCTAACCGCTAGTCATCGACACTAACGTTTCCGCTGCGCTACTCTGATTTTTGGTACGTCCACTCCTCGTGTCAAGAATAGAGGCATCCTCGTCAGTCTCCCTAACAATGCTTTCCATAACCGCTTCTCGGGCTTTCTTTTCCTCCTCATAACGAGCTAGCAGTCTCTCCATGTTTCCTTTCTAAAGACCATACAGAATTTTCCCAATACCAATCAGACATATAGGAGAGAGTGAGCTACCCAAAACATGTAATGTCGACTATGTGGATTTACGATAGGCAATTATTAAGATAAAGCAGTAAATGACAAACAACTCATATAAACAAACATAATCATCATCATCATTACACAAACATCATCATCATCATATGAATACCATGTTATCATCTCTTCTCACATCTCATTCTATATTTAACACCATCACTGAACCATTCTTCTCGAATCTTTAAGTTTATTAAGTCTTATCATTTCAACTCACTCAATGACTTGGGGAACCGTCATTGAGGAAAACGGCACTCACGTCTACATCTCCTTGGTCATCCATCCACACCTAGTCGGAAGCAAACAGGAGTACAAGACCTTTACCACGCGGGCACGACAGCTATCACAACACATAAATGGTCCCAGACCAGGGGGCCTTGCCTCAAATCATAATCATAAATAACAGTGCACGCTCTCAGCGGCAATCACAAATGCCCCGTTCCAGTCCCTCTCACTGTTCTCGATTTGCAATCTAGGGGGCGACAGTATAGTTCTAGTCTCGAGTGGAGAACTTATCACGGTATTAGACCCAGTCCCCACCACGTTAGTGCACCACTTATGGAGTTCGTTCTGCCTAGAACAGTACTCTAGACTTCTTGACGTTTCACCGTCATCGTCCTCCCCTAATGCAATCTCATCCTAAGTATCCGCAGATACTTATCGTTTCTTCCTCTCCACTACTTCGACACACTCTCATGCCTCACCGCATTATTCATGTCTTTTAATAGTCTTTTAAAGTTTTAAAGCTTTAGAATTTTATTATCGGCTTAACCCTAACAGTCGGCTCGTCCTTGGTGCATCCCTTCAACGAAGCCCGACCACTAATCATTCAAACTGTTCCCCAATTCATCACACAACATTTCGGCATCTCATATCACACTCTTTCTCATTACCTTTCATCATTTCAACTCATCACATAATTCCTCACTTTCTCAAGGCTCACTTCCTCATCTTCTTCCAAAAATAACTTTTCGTAAAACTCCGTTCGAAAACATCATTTCACAAAAACTTTCTCGAACCATCACTTCACAAAACCTTTTCAAAAATATTATTTCATAAATTTTCTCAAAACCTTTCTTCACAAACGTTCGCAAAATATTGCTTTCGTAAACTCTTCTCAAAATGGCTATTTCATAAAAAATTCTCAAAAATGTTGTCTCAAAAAGATTTTTTTTTTAAAAATATCCTTTCAAAAAGACTTTCTCAAAAATATTGTTTCCAAAGACTTTATCCAAGA
Source organism: Crotalaria pallida (assembly GCA_037953625.1). Lineage (NCBI taxonomy): Eukaryota > Viridiplantae > Streptophyta > Magnoliopsida > Fabales > Fabaceae > Crotalaria > Crotalaria pallida. The sequence goes on from CM075653.1 coordinate 37,926,070, forward strand.
TTGTTTCCAAAAACCTTTCTCAAAAATATATCTTTTCACAAAACGTTTCAAAAAGGATTGTTCATAAAATTCTTTCGAAAATATTGTTTCACAACTTCCTCAAAAATATCTTTTCAAAAACCTTTTTCAAAATCACGTTTTTGGATGAGTGCTAATGGAGGAGCAAGCTCAACTCAACACTAGGCTCTTTCCAAAAACATAAACCAAAGCACATTTTTTTGCTGGGCGCTAATGGAGGAGCAAGCTCAACTCAACACTAGTCCCAGACTAAAACCAAAAACAACCAGAGCTATACCACATCTTACTTCCACAACTCTTTCTCACTTCCATAACTCATACTCGGCCTCATCTCTTTATCTCTTTGCCATCACATCTTAACTTCTCGTTAATATTTCTCACTTATACAACTTCCATTATCACTCTTATTTTAATCACATTTCTTACTTTCACAATTTACTTCTTATCCACACATTATTCAGCACACCAATATTTCTCGATTCACAACATGATTACTTAATCAATCAATAGATCATTTGTACGACAAAACAATAAATGGCTCAAACATAAGCAAACAGGAAACATAATATCATAATTAATAAACCAATCTCAACCGTTCGGGTGGATAGCCAAACACACAATCAAACAATTGCTATCACATACACCACTACGCTAAATGAGATTGGAGTCCAACCTTTGAGATGATTGGACCTCTTAATAAGTTACCTACTACCACGACGTCTTAAGGGAATCCCCTCTCTCACCTCAAATACCGTAGGCCTTCGTAAGCTCTCCGAGATTTCCCGATCGCTTATCCCGTCTCGTTTCCTTTGCGTCTGTCGTCCTAACTATAGCATTTTTCCCCGTGCGTTAGAAAACGTTTTTAACATATTCATTAATTTGTTTCAGAAAACTCTTTGAAATTATTTCTTTTTGAAAACACATTGTTCACATCCCAAAAGTTTTCAGATCCAATTCCATAATAAAACGTTTTCAAGAAAACTTTGAAACAACTTTAAATTAATCATTTTAAAACAGAATTCATGTTATAAAAATCATTTTTCTTAGTTGTTAAACAAAATTCAGAACTTAAGAAAATGAAGTTTCAAAATCATTTTAAATCAATCTGAGTTTCTTAAATCATATTTTCCAGTAAAACATTTTTCAATTCTTGGAATTTTAGATATAGAAAAACACACTCAAACAACACATCATTAAAACATTCTCAACCTCACATAACACTATATTAAAAATCATTGGATTTTCAACAAAATTCCTTTTCAATTATCAAATCAATTTATTCATTTTTATTCTTTAAAACCGAAAAGGGGTTAAAACAAACAACACATCACACATAACAACATACACCTAAAAGCATAGTCATTTTCAAAGATCATTTCATGGAAACAATTTTCCTAACTGTACTAGCATACCTAGGCCGAATCATATAGGTGTCATTTAACAAGATTAATGCATACATAAAAGCACAAAATAAATGAAACTATTTTCTTTTCTTTTTGGACTAAAAACCGAGAGCATAAAAAAATAAAATTCAACAAACTTAATTTATTTTCTTAACTTAGATCAAACAACAAGTTAAATTACACATCACCTCAAAGTTTCATTTTTATTTTTCTTTAGACTTAATGATTTCATGCATGCACTCTCTAAGAATTTTAGATTAAGCTAGTCTCATCCATGTACAACCTAAACAAGGATTTGATATGGTTTCCTATTCCTTTCTCTCATGGCCGAATGCTAACATGCAAGAATGCAAGGCCTTATTCATTTTTCAACATACCAAAATCACAAAATAAAATCAAGTCATCAAACACACCATATCCACATCAACATGCATCACTTTATCAAAGCAAGATTCTTATTAAAAATGAAGTTTGAATTCATCACTTAGTTTCAATATAATTCAAGATTACACTTTAAATTTCTAGAAACAACATGCATGTAATTGAAATTACTAGATCTAGTCTTATAATACACATGCATCAACTTTCACATAAGAAAAAGCACAAGATCCACTTTATTTAATATGGCCGAATGGCCTATTACATAACATAGCATGCATAAATTAATTTCCAAAACTAAATCATGTTCACACATTAAGAATCATTTTAAAACTTGTCCTTTAAATTTTCTCTTACAAAACCGTGAAGGCATTAACCAAAACATAATTTTTCTACTTGAAATTAACATGCATGATCTAAAAACTTGGATCATTAAATATATGCATATAGATCAACAAGGTCATCATCAAATCATCATGTAAAGGCATAGATCTCCACTATATTTTCAAAAAATTTAAATCATGCATTGCTTTACAAAGAAACCACACAACATAGTATAGATCATCATTTAAGCAAACAAAATTTAACATGCAAGACTAAATAATTTTACTTTACCATTCATTAAACTTAGATCATAATTAATTTGTCACATAAACACATAAACACACATGGATCATGATTTAGAACAAGGAAAACATACATGCAAGGAAGATTCATGTTGAATTTCACAAAAGCTTAAACAAAACTTTAGATCTTTTAGGTTTGGGTTAGAAAATCATCAAGATCAAATCAAGAAAGTATAAACCGAAACACAAGCATAGAGTTACAATTATTTCAAATCACTTTTAGTCCATAAAAGTCCAAGATCAAGAAAGAATAGCACATAATTTCACTTTACAATTCATGGAAATAAACATGCAAGAAGAAAAAGGATGGGATCTACCAACTAAAAAGAAAAGACTAAACTATTACATTCTTCTCTTGTTCTTCGAGTCTTCTATGAAGGCAAGGGTTGATCTTCTAATCTTGACACTCTTGATCTCTAAAGGGACTCCTAAAGCAAACTCCTAAATTCCTCCTCCTTCTTCTACCTCTCGGCCACCACTCTTTCTCTCTTTCTTTTCTAATTTTCTCTAAGAGTTTGGATGGCTCTCAGAGTGTATTTTGGTGTTTGGAAGAAATGGGAAATGAAAGTGGGTGAAAGTGAAAATGAATCAAGACTTCACTCACATATATAAACCCACGAGTTTCCCTCTTTTGCCCTTGGTTTAATTCGGCCAACACACAAATAGGGAGGGGCGGTTTTGTCCTTATAATTTTGCATGGCTAAGGTCACCAAAGTCAAGGGAACATGGAGGAGTGGGCTATGTCTTAGGGGTCACCTAGGTTCTAATGGGTAATTAGCTCTAGTTAGGGTTTTGTTAGCTTAGTTTGGTTTGGTTACACTTAGTTCCATGGGTTTCTTACTCACTAAGCCTCCAAAGTCTTAAGCTTATGCACACACACACACACACACATGCACACACCCACGTATGACACATATACACACACAAACATGCACATGCAAATCGTGGCACTCTCACATTCACACACATGTCTCACACATGCATACATGATTATTATTCTTTTATTTTCTAGTCATATTTACTTTAATTTATTAATTCATATGCTAATGCAATTAATTTTAGGAAATGACATTCATAACCATCACATGATGCACACACATTACATCAAACACACATCACATAGAATTCATGTCAAAACACATCACAAAACACAATTTCTTTAAAATTCGTTTTTCTTATAATCTGAAAATAAATTTTTATAAAACAGCCCAGAAAATTCTAAAAATTACATTTTCAAATTCTAGGTTTCAAAACGATCGTTTTCATATAAAGATCATCGAATTCCGAGTTACGGTTCAAAAGATACAAATTTTCAAAGACAACACATTCAGAAACTTCATTTTTCACAAAAATCACACATGAAAATATTTTGTTTATAAAAATTCATGGAAATCAGCTCTTCATTTCTTTCTTATGAAAACACTTTTTCTGAAAAAATCATCATTTCAAGGTTTTTTCGTTAAAAATCGTTTACGCACGTACGGGAAAAATGCGGGGTGTTACACATTCAGTTCATCAGTTCACAAAATAAAAGTAGGGCATAATTACAGCAGTGGTACTTTGCTAAGATAATCCTTGACTCAACAACACTTACAACAACTTAAACTATTTACCCTACCTCGGACTCTTCCTATAGAAAACTATCGGTTGCAACTCTCGATCCTCCTTCTTGTAGCCTTGCTTAACTCCCGAAGATGAAGCCATCTCCATTGCCGCTGGTCCACCATTCTTTGGTACCCATTGCTTCCTAGTTGGAGTAGAAGTCCTCTGAGCTTCACACCGCACCTTCTCCTCGTAGTTCCCATATCCTCGGACAGAGACGTGTCCCAAATGCGGTCCTAGGTTAGCTCTGCTAAGTCGATGCTCGGGGTCTGGAATCACGATCTGGGTGTCGCCAATCCATACCCAACCAGACGGGGTACGTTTCCAGCCACATCCATGTCTAGTCCATGTTGCAATCTCCATGCGATACTCCATCTGCACGTTGGAGTACCAGAAGCACCGATATACCAACGAGCAGGAGAGAGTTAGCGAACCGAACGACAAGTCGTCGACGTTGTGGATTTACTGCAGGCGGGATATCAAGACAACACACACAATACAAACAAGGCACACACCACACAACACTCAAGCATATTATCACAATTCTTTATTATTATCTATTATTATTTTGATTAACCTTATTATCATAACATTCTTTATCTCTCAATTCCTTTACCATTCTCGAATTTCCAATCCTTCACTTCTTTCTTTTCCCTTCCCAAGGGTCTCATCACTTCCTTTCACACTTTCCATCTTCTTCAAAAACTTATAAGCTTTTCTTTTCTTAGGTATAAATCTTTTCTTATCAAGTCTTATTGAATTATAACCGTCGATGATCGGGGGATTAGGGAATCATCGAGGTACGCGTCCGTTCGTAGTTAGCACTCACGTCTCAAGTCTACATCTCCTCGGCGATTCATCCACCTAGTCGGAAGCAAACAGGAGTACAGAACCTTTACCGTGCTGGCACGACAGCTGTCTCACAAACAAATGGTCCCAGACCAGGAGGTCTCAGCCTCAAATCATATCAATTCATTTCAATTCATATATAAACAAGGCACACTGTCTCACTCACAGTGGCAAACACGATGCCCCACTCCAGTTCCTCTCACTGTTCTAGACTTGCAATCTAGGGGGCGACAGTACTAATTCTAGCTGATCATGCAGAACTTGCCACGGCATTGGACCCAGTTCCTACCACGTTAGTACGCCACTTGTGGATTTCGTTCTGCCTAGAAAAGCACTCTAGACTTCTTGACGTTTCACCATCATCGTCCTCCCCTAATGCAATCTCCACTTGAGTATCCGCAGATACCCATAGTATCTTCCTCTCCACTACTTCGGGTTAACTCTCATACCTCACCGCGTTCGCTGTTAATGTCTTTTAAAATCTTTTATCTTTTTACTTAACCTAATGGTCGGCCCACCCTTCGTGCAACCCTTCAATGAGTCCCGACCGCTATCTTTGCATCACTTTCCCTTTCACAACACATCTTAGCACAGAGCGGAATCACTTTCACAGATTGAATCTCATCACAAAACTTTTCTCAAAAGCTTCTTTTTGTAAAAATCTCATTTCTCAAATTCCTTTCAAAAAGTTCCATTTCGTAAAACCTTTTTCAAAAATTTCAGTTCATAAATCCTTTTCAAAAATCTCCTCTCCTAATTTCTTTTCAAAAATCTCTTTTCAAAAACCCATTTCAAAAATCTCTCTTCGAAAATCTTTTTCAAAAACTCATTCCACAATTTCTTTTCAAAAATTTGTTTTGGAACATTTTTCTCATTTTGGGAATCCCTTTCAAAATTTCATTTTCGTAAATTCTTTTTCAAAAATTCTCATTTTGGGAACCCTTTTTCAAAAATTTCATTTGGTAAACTCTTTTCAAAAATTTCCTTTTTATAAACCCTTTTCTAAAATTTCCTTTCAAAAATCTCGTTTTCGTGAAAACGTTTTCGAAAATTTCTTTTCAAAAGTTTTTCTCAAAAACTTTCTTTTCTTGAGAACTAGTGGAGGAGCAAGCTCAACTCAACGCTAGACTCAATCCAAGAAATATTAACAAGAATCAAGCTTCACTCTCATCCCTCTTTACTTCCATTACCACATTAACATTCCTTCCCAGCTCTGGCTCACTTACATCGCATCATGTATTCCTCTCCAATCTCATCTCTTTTCCATCATTCCTTTTCATTTCCTTTCCGATCATTCTTAATCCTCTCATCACTATCTCCATTCATAAAGTCTTATCAAGGCTGCCTGGTTCCATCAGGGCTTAAACCGAACAGGAATTATCTTTTCTTGGTGTCTTTTAATTCTAATCTCTCGTTATCTTATACTTAACAATTATAATATCAGCAAGCATATAAACATAAACATAAATAACACATCATCAGCATACATACGTCAAACACAACAATGTGGTCTTTGTCCTCTTCATATGAGTGGCCACACAAAGCAAACAATTGCCACCATACTACTGACTCAGAACCACTGAGTTCCGATCTTTGAGCTGATGCGAAACGTCTTAATACAACACCTACTACCACGGTGTCTTAGGAAAGCTACTCTCTCACCTGAGGTCCAGCGATTAAATGCGTGCAGTCTTCTCTGATCTTGGTTGCTGCCACTGCCTTAATCCCTCGTCTGTAACATCCCTCGAATTAATTAAAACACATTTTCATTACTATCTCTTATTAAGAAAAATCTTTTTCATCCTTCGTCGGAAATCTTAAAAACAAGATTGTTTTCTCAAAACACTTTTAACTTTTCTTAGTTCTTTAAACACTTAAAAACCATTTTGAAAACATCAAATAAAACAATTTGAATCACTTAGTTAGGTTGCTGGTCCGTCTTGGACAGCACCTTAACCGCTTTCGAAAACACCGAAAAATTCACCGGTTTCAATCCGGGTTTTTCTAAAATCAATTTCCATTTGAAAACCAAACTTTGAGTCTCATAAACTCATTTTAGAAATCAAGAAAACACCTTTAAATAAACTTGGACAACAAAGAAGTTGTTTGACAAAAATCAATTTAATAAATCCGAAAACATTGTAAAAACTCCTTTTGTTTCAAATACTTTTTAATTCAACATTAATACTTTGAAAACTTATGTTTTTGTCATAAAACAAGTTTTAGAAAATTATAAACACAATCTCATAAACTCAAATAAATTGAATTAAATAGATTTCAAAACCACACACACACACACACACAATTAACAACACACTTTAATAAACCAAGTCACATTAGCACTTAACCAAGTATTTAACTTAATCACAAGCAAACATTCATTCTCAAGCAAATATTTCACAAATCAAACACTTAAGTAAATTATTCAGCACACAATTACTTTCAAAAACATTTAACTTTTGTAAAACAAAAACATTTAAACAACTTAGACTCACAAGCCGAATACACACATACATAATCATTCAAACACATAAACTTTTCTTAAACTTAATTAGCTTAGCATTATTTCACAAAATACAAGCATTATTTTCATTTTACTTCATGGAAAAGAATCATAATCTAATTAACATGCATAGACCGAAACTATACACACATCAAAGCAAGATTCATGCATCATCAAATACACACAAAATGATGGAATTATTTCTTCCTTTTCTTGACAAAACCGTAAGCTAAAGCTTGGAAAATAATCAAACTTTAATCTAAATCCAATCAAAAATCATGCAAAAACATAGAGCATATATCAAGTTCTCACAAAATAAAAAGCATAGATCTTAAATTAAACATGGCCGAATACAACATGCATAAGGTCAACACTTTCTTAAGTCAAATCAAAGCAAAGATCATACAAGGACGTAGAACATAGATCAATTTAGAAAAATCATTTTGTTCTCCCTAATTCTCTTTCAAAAACCGAGGCATGCAACCAGAGAACACATAATCTTTTCACTTAAAATCAACATGCAAGAATGAATCTTAGGCTTTCCTAACAAAACAAGTAAAAATCATAGATTACACAAACACTTTTAAATTTATTTTCCAAAGAACATAAAAATAACTTTTCAAGGCTCAACATCAACATGCATGCATCTAAATCATGTAAATCAAGTCGTGAAATTAAACATGGGAACACAAATCAAAAACAAAAATCATTTAAAATAAAAGGGGACCAAAACCGAGACACACTTGAAGAAAATATTAAAGCTTTTGTTTCAAAAATCATTTACAAACTCAAAACAAAACCAAGAATCAAAACAAAAATCAAAGATCAAATCAAGAATCAAAGATCAAGCACAAATCAAAGCCTTTCTTAAGATTATACCAAAAATCAAGACATGCAAGAGCTCAAGACCATGTAAATCATCATGAAACAACATGCAAGACCAAAAATTAAAACAAGTTTAGATCAAACATTTATTTATCAAATAAACACTAAAACACTTCATGATTCACGGTTTTAAACATTAGAATTTAACATGCAAAGAGATCTAATTCAAGTTCACAAAGATCATACACAAAACTTTAGATCTAAAAGATTTAACTCAAAAACATCAAGATCTAATATGAAAAACACTAAGATCTATCATGAACAACACCAACTGAATCATCAAACACAAGCTACACATATTACAAATTAATTTAAGTCTTTAAAAGTCCATAGTTAAGAAAGATCAACACATAGAGTCATCTTTCAAAGGATAAAATGAACATGCAAAGAAAAGAAAGGAAGATTACAAGATTGCAAAATAAAAACTAGGTCTACTCTTCTAGGATCTTCGGTTATACCAAGAAAAAGGTCTTCTAGTCTTCTAAGCACTTTGAGCTTCAAGGGAATTCCTAGGTTTGGCTTGATCTCCTCTCCTTCTTCTTTCTCCTAACTCACGGCCTCCTCTTCTCTCTCTATCTATTTTCTTTCTTTTTGGCCCAAGAGTTTGAGAAGCTCTTTGAAATTGTGTTTGGTTGGTGTATGGGACGGAAGAAATGAAGAAATGAAGTGAGAATTGAATGAAATGAAGCTAAGGGCCAAGGTTTATATAAGCAATTCGGGCTTCCCATTTTGCCCTCATGAAATTCGGTCATGAGCTTTGGAGGAGGGGTAAATTCGGATCTTCATAAAATTGCATGGGTGGAGTTTATCATCTCCAAGGGAACATGTAGGGGACATTAGGTGCTTAAGGTCAATCTAGGTTCAATGGCTTGTTAGCTCTCCATTGGGGTTTCCACCATTTGGTTAGGTCTTGGTTAGGGTTTAGTTAGGAATTTAGTTCACTTGGTTACTTGGCTAACACTTAGGAAAATTCTAGGCTTTCCTATATACATACACGGCACACACATATATTCACACATACACACACTCATGCACACATACACTTACACGTTACACACATACATACATGCACATACACATCATGCCAACACACATATATTCATGCATACATCATCATGTTCATTTACTAATTAAATTTCACATAATCCTAAACATACATACATGCAAACCGTACATACACATATACATGCACACTTATAAAATAAATTATTCATGCATATTAATCACAATAACACCCACAAATATCAAGCACATATATATATATTTAGAAATTAAATAACCTTTTCATAAAATAATTTCTTGTTAGAAAAATTTACCATTTCTTTAAAAGAATTCCAATCATATAATCATTTCCAAAAACTCAACTTTTACATTCACAACTTTATTTCATGAAAAATCATTTCTTTAAAATCACTCAACACTTTGAAAACATGAATTATGACATTTATTTAAGAAAATACCCTTCCTAAAATACTTCACTCAAAAATAATTCTTTTTAGAATTTAAAACAGTACGAGACGGGGTACGTTTCCAGCCACATCCATGTCTAGTCCATGTTGCAATCTCCATGCGATACTCCATCTGCACGTTGGAGTACCAGAAGCACCGATATACCAACGAGTAGGAGAGAGTTAGCGAACCGAACGACAAGTCGTCGACGTTGTGGATTTACCGCAGGTGGGATATCAAGACAGCACACACAATACAAACAAGGCACACACCACACAGCACTCAAGCATATTATCACAATTCTTTATTATTATCTATTATTATCTTGATTAACCTTATTATCATAACATTCTTTATCTCTCAATTCCTTTACCATTCTCGAATTTCCAATCCTTCACTTCTTTCTTTTCCCTTCCCATGGGTCTCATCACTTCCTTTCACACTTTCCATCTTCTTCAAAAACTTATAAGCTTTTCTTTTCTTAGGTATAAATCTTTTCTTATCAAGTCTTATTGAATTACAACCGTTGAAGATCGGGGGATTAGGGAATCATCGAGGTACGCGTCCGTTCGTAGTTAGCACTCACGTCTCAAGTCTACATCTCCTCGGCCATTCATGCACCTAGTCGGAAGCAAACAGGAGTACAGAACCTTTACCGTGCGGGCACGACAGCTGTCTCACAAACAAATGGTCCCAGACCAGGAGGTCTCAGCGTCAAATCATATCAATTCGATTCAATTCATATATAAACAAGGCACACTGTCTCACTCACAGTGGCAAACACGATGCCCCACTCCAGATCCTCTCACTGTTCTAGACTTGCAATCTAGGGGGCGACGGTACTAATTCTAGCTAATCATGCAGAACTTGCCACGGCATTGGACCCAGTCCCTACCACGTTAGTACGCCACTTGTGGAATTCGTTCTGCCTAGAAAAGCACTCTAGACTTCTTGACGTTTCACCGTCATCGTCCTTCCTTAATGCAATCTCCACCTGAGTATCCGCAGATACCCATAGTATCTTCCTCTCCACTACTTCGGGTTAACTCTCATACCTCACCGCGTTCGCTGTTAATGTCTTTTAAAATATTTTATCTTTTTACTTAACCTAATGGTCGGCCACCCTTCGTGCAACCCTTCAATGAGTCCCGACCGCTATCTTTGCATCACTTTCCCTTTCACAACACATCTTAGCATAGAGCGGAATCACTTTCACAGCTTGAATCTCATCACAAAACTTTTCTCAAAAGCTTCTTTTTGTAAAAATCTCATTTCTCAAATTCCTTTCAAAAAGTTCCATTTCGTAAAACCTTTTTCAAAAATTTCAGTTCATAAATCCTTTTCAAAAATCTCCTCTCCTAATTTCTTTTCAAAAATCTCTTTTCAAAAACCCATTTCAAAAATCTCTCTTCGAAAATCTTTTTCAAAAACTCATTCCACAATTTCTTTTCAAAAATTTGTTTTGGAACATTTTTCTCATTTTGGGAATCCCTTTCAAAATTTCATTTTCGTAAATTCTTTTTCAAAAATTCTCATTTTGGGAACCCTTTTTCAAAAATTTCATTTGGTAAACTCTTTTCAAAAATTTCCTTTTTATAAACCCTTTTCTAAAATTTCCTTTCAAAAATCTCGTTTTCGTGAAAACGTTTTCGAAAATTTCTTTTCAAAAGTTTTTCTCAAAAACTTTCTTTTCTTGAGAACTAGTGGAGGAGCAAGCTCAACTCAACGCTAGACTCAGTCCAAGAAATATTAACAAGAATCAAGCTTCACTCTCATCCCTCTTTACTTCCATTACCACATTAACATTCCTTCCCAGCTCTGGCTCACTTACATCGCATCACGAATTCCTCTTCAATCTCATCTCTTTTCCATCATTCCTTTTCATTTCCTTTCCGATCATTCTTAATGCTCTCATCACTATCTCCATTCTTGTAGTGTTCTTAATCAAGATCAGCTTTGAAGCTATGGAAAAGCCTCAAAGAATGACCTCAATAAAGAGATTAATGTAGGACTTGTAGGATTTCTGCGTATCCAGTTGGGATAAACAGGTTCTCCCTAGTCAACAATTTGTGTGCGAGTGTCAACTTAGGGAGGAGAAGACGTACCTTAGCCCCTATAGCATGGTTGTTCTTATAGGGGATTACCTGTGTAAGTTGGGCCGTTCTGATAAGCCTTCTGAATAGGTAGAGTTCAAGTAGGATTTGTGGAGGATATGATAAGATCATATCCTTAAATCCTGTAAATGATAAACTTCATCTAACACTGTTGTTATCTAACCAAGAGTCGTGGAAATCCAGGAGAGGTAGTTAGGCTTTTATAAGACTGTAAGCGATAAGGATAAGATTGGAATCCTGTGCTCGGATTAATCTTATTAGCGCACGACCTCTCTATAGAAATCCCGTTTACTCAGTGTATAGTTCCGATCGTATGCCTTGTTCAAATGTTTAAAGGGTCGGAGTTATGTGGATTAGGTCGGATGATGCTCGGTCGACTACAGGTCTACTACATAAGCCCCCCAAGCTCGGTAGGGTGATTTGAGCCCTGCCGAGTTGATGAGACGAGCGAATTGTTTTCCGATCAATCTTTGTTAAAAAGAGATGTCCGACAGTCCGAGTAATCCTACTAGAGTTGTCGTTTGATTGACCCAGACGTGACCCTTCAATTCTTCTTGCGTCTCCACGTGTCCTTCACTTTACTGGGAAACGGAACGTTATGATTTCAAACTCACTGGAAGTGCCACGTATTTAGTTTTCAACGCTAATGGGATTTTTCTGTCTTTAGGCCCAAACCTTTTGAGATAGTGGAGGGAAGTTTTAAGACGAATTTCAAAGGGCGGTTTCACAATTTATTCTAAACAGAACCTTTTCAAATTCTCTCTCACCTTTGTTCATCATTTTCCTAAGATTTTGATCTTTGAAGCCAGAGTTCCTCAAAGGCATTCTTGCTATTACTTCGTTTTTCTTCCTTGTGTGCGTTTCTTGTCTCGTGGTCTTCGTTCTTTTCTGGTTTCTGGATTACTCATTGTTAGCAGATAACGAAACTTTCTTCCTTTTCTGACTACTTTCTCTGACTTTTTTCTCTTTCTTCTTTGCTATTTTGCATGCGATTGTTTCTGCCATTTGCTGTGTGTATGTGCTTAGAATTTTCTTTTTTATGCATCAACTCTGGTCCTTCTTCCCTGGTTTTTTTAATAGATTTTTCTAGGGTTCGAACAAGCCTCAATTCGTTGCTGTGGTACCCCCACTTGTCTTTCGAAATTCTTTATCCCTCTTTAACATTTACTGAGCGATCGCTGTAGTACTTCTTAGGTTTGCTTTACGTTTTGCTGCACTTAACTTCTTAGGGTTGGTACTGAGGCTGCGTTACCATGAGTGAGGAGTCTGTAAACTCTGACGTACCAAGAACACATAATGGAGGAAACCCAGAAATTTGTGTTAAACCGATAGCCATGCGTTTTCCTCGGTCTTTGAAAGAGTTCAGACAGGGTGTGATTCACTATAGGATTGCCGAGAAGGTAGAACAGAGGAGGTTAAGGAAGCAACAGAGAGATATTAGACATTTCAGTTGGTTTGGGGAAATTCTGCCCAGAAAGGGAGGTGTTCCCCGACCGACCGTAACTGTAAGTATTTGATCCGACATAACCAAGTTTTTCTGCTTCTGACTCCAAGTGTGCCCCCTTTTCCTCAGGTATGAAGAGAACGTGTATCACTAATCCTGAATTCTACCCACTTCCACCAGATGCAGCTGAATACGATTGGGTGGACCAAGAGGTTCTCGGTATTCAGTCCGAGCTTTCAACGGAAGGGTCACTAGAACAAACTCGGGCTATAATTTTACCATGTCCTGGAGATAACACTGGGAATCTCTATTCTGTTAGTCCAGTGGGTTTGAATGAGAGGGTTTGCACTAAAATTCCAGAGGGTAGTTTTGGTTTCTATTTTTACGAGGAAGTGATTACTCGACTAGGGATTAGAATGCCCTTTACTGACTTTGAAATAGGTGTCTTGAGTACTTTGAGAGTGGCCCCTTCCCAACTGCATCCGAATGCTTGGGCTTTTGTGAGGGGCTTCCAACAAGTTTGTTCGGCCATGGAGTGGTCTTGCACTCTTCCCCTTTTTTTCTATCTTTTTGCCCCCCAGTGCAATACTTTTGAGAGAGGCTCGGTGAGGCGACCTTGGGTTTCTTTGAAGTCCCGCCATGGATATGCTCTTTTCACTAAATTCTCTGAATCTTGGAAGGGGTTCAAACCTTACTTTTTCAAATATAATTTTTTTGGCAATGGTGCCTGCTAGTTTACTCGTCCTGGGGAGAGGCGACCACTCCCACGGTTCCCTCTTCAGTGGAGTGCAAGTTTTTTCAACCGATCGATCGCATCATATGCTTGAGATTGGAAAGAGCTTGCTGAATTCGAGAAAGAGGTGTGCCGAGCTGTTGAGAGTTATTTGCAAAAGAATGGAATGATAGAAACGAAGGATATCGTGAACATCCCTTCATCGGATGTCAAAGCTGAACTTGGTAAACTATTCTCCCTCTGCTATTATATTTGTGATTTATGTGGATCTCACTAAGTTTTCTTTGCAGAAAAAATGGCTTCCCGAATGGCTGCTCTGCTTCATGGGGGGAAGAAGAGGAAAACCACTGCAACAAGCGTGGCTTCTGGGTCTTCAAGTTTAAGTACCCCAATCTTGAGTACTTCTGCTCCTACTGCTTCTCCAACCGAGGTGTCTCCTCGGCCAACTTCTAATGTAGTTGTTGTTGCCGCTACAGTTTCATTGGGCCCTAGCGGTTAGGTTCATGTCTCTTCTCCTCAACAACAGACTCGCTGCCGACGAATAGACAAAGGCAAGGAGAAAGTGTCCGAGGGGACGAATCCAAGGGCTGAGGAGACAAGTGCTAGAGCTGCTACCGCTCCTTCCTCTGTCGCAACTCCCTCAGAAACATCAATTTGGGACCGAGATTTTGACGAGAGGTTTGCCAAGTATATCTGCCCTGAATCTAACCATTCTCGGTTTGGAATTCTCACCACCGACGAGTGGTCACGCTGTAACATGACTCTGACGAAATATCTTCTTCGAAGTGCCAACCTTACTTACTTTTTGGCCAAGCAAGCGGGTGATCTTTTTTCTGGTTTCAACGTTGAACATAAAGAGGCTCGTGCAATGTCTTCTGCTCAAGAGGCTAGCCTTTCGAAAGAACTGGTCCGAGTAAAAAATGAATTGGAGAATTTGAAGGCTGACAAATCTGATCTGATCAGAGAGAGGGATTCTTTGAAAGTTTCCCAAAAAGCTGCTGAGGATAAGAAGAAGGAGGTCGAGGAGGCAATAAAGAAAGAATTGCAAGAGAACCGACAGAAGATGGATGAGTTGAGATCTGAAGTTGAGAGGTCTGCTGTTGTTGCTCGGAAATTGAAGGAGAAAGCTCTTCTTCACAAGAAAAAGGCGGAAAGTAACTTCTACAACTGGAGCAAGAGTGTTGATGATTCTTTTGTCTCGGCAATTAAGCAAATTCAATTTCTGAACCCTGAGACTGAGTTCAGGGTGGTCGGAGCTCATCCATTTCATACTATCGACAATGGGAAGCTGATTGATATTGAGACCAAGGCCGAAGTCGATTTACAAGCAGAGGATCTGCCTAACCCTCTCGTTGAATTGACTGAAGCCCCTGAATTTGATGATTCCAACATTGTTTTGTTTGATATTGAGGAGTGATTCTAAGCTTTGGTGATCAGTTTTTGCTGCTTTTATGTAGGATTTAATTTTTGTTGCTCGTTTGTAACCGAGCGTCGTCACTTAGCCCTTTCGAACAACTTTTCTTTAACTTGCTGCTCGTTGTATTCGAGCGTACTCCTTGACTGCTATGAACAATTTACTTTTACTCTTACTGAATGTTAATCAATTTGTCTTGAATACAAACTGTGTTGCGTAGATTATTTTCGTTACTTTTGGGTTTCGTTTGTCACGTGACCCTTGATATTTAGTGCAATGCTAATCTCCGAACGATCGGACTGTAATTTATTGGGTAAGGGATCGCCTCAATCGTATGTATAATTTATTGCTTCAATCGTATATATAATTTATTGTGAGTAGAACTCGGATCGCCGACTTTAGCCGAAGCGGGACCCTCAGACCGCGAAATAAGGAAAGTAATTTCCTGAATTCGGGCGTTCTATGAATACGTTGCTGAACTCTCGTAAAGAGTTGTTTCTCGATTTAGCTCGGTGGCTAGCCGAACCAAATGAGTCGTATGTCATTTCACAATGTTCGAAAGAGAATTTCAAAGGAATCGATGCGCTTTATTGATAAAAGAATACAAAAATGAAGTTGCTCATTTGCTAACTAATTCCTAACAATTTGTCACTAATCTAAGAAGGATGTTCCCCTTCGTTTATTCGACCTAAACAATTCTGAGCAATAGACTAATCTATTTGTAAAAAGTGAAAAATAAAATAGGAGCTTAACTGTAATAAGCTCTGAGCTTGGCCACGTTCCAGCTGTTATTGATTTCGGTGCCCGAGAGAGTTTCCAATTTGTAAGCTCCAGTTCCAGATTTAGCCTTCACTCGGTATGGGCCTTCCCACTTTGGCTTCAATTTTCCAACTCCAGCATTTCCTTTGCCGATGTCTGCTCGGCGAAGGACTAAGTCTCCCACTTCAAAACTTCTTGGACGAACCTTCTTGTTGTATTCTCGAGCTTGCCGTTCCTTCATCTTTCTTTCATGAGCTGCGGCATTCTTTCAAATTTCCTCAAGTAAAATGAGCTCTTCACTGAGCAAATGGTCATTAGTTTCTGAAGGACGTTCGAGCGTCCTAAAGGTAGGGATTCGCTTTTCGATCGGAATGACTGCGTCACAGCCGTATGTCAAACGAAAAGGAGTCTCTCCTGTAGATGAGTGTACAGTTGTCCTGTGTGACCATAAAACGCTCGGAAGTTTATCCGCCCAAGTGCCGGCTGCATTACCGAGTTTCTTCTTAATTACATCCAAGATGGTTCTGTTGGCATCTTCGGCTAACCCATTTGTCTATGGGTGTTCAACGGAACTGAAATAGTGAGTGATTCCCAGGTCGGCTGCTAGTTGTTGAAAGTGAGAGGATGCAAACTGCGATCCATTATCAGTAACTATGGCATGAGGCACTCCGAACCGAGAGATAATTTCCTTCACAAAGAAAGATTGAATACGGGCCGTAGAGATTGTTGCTAACGGTATCGCCTCAATCCACTTAGTGAAGTGGTCAATAGCCACTACCGCAAATTTGAGTTGCCCTGGTGCGGTGGGAAACTTCCCGATGATGTCCATGCCCCATTGATAAAAGGGCCAAGGGGCACCGAGAGAATGTAGCTCCTCAGCAGGTCTTTGGTAGATGTCGCTGTGAAACTGGCATTGAACACACTTCTTAACATGTTCCATGGCGTCCTTTTGCAATGTAGGCCAAAAGTAACCTGCTCGGATTATTTTCCTAGCTAAGGATTTTCCACCCATATGGTGGCTGCAAACTCCACCATGAATCTCTTCAAGTATCTCCTCTGCTTGGGATGGGTTAACACATCTGAGCATGGGGGAACCAAACCCTCTTTTGTACAGAACTCCATTTAGAACCGTGTACTGAGCTGCCTTTTTAACCAATTTTCGAGCCTCTGTCTAATCTTGGGGAATGAACCCATGTTGCAAATAGGTAAGAAGAGGATCCATCCATGATTGAGATAATGAAATAGCCAAAATGACACTCGGTTGGGGAATGGTTTCTTGTATCAATGTTTTATTGTTTTCCGACCCCTTGGTACTTGCCAATTTGGATAAAATGTCGGCTCGGGAATTTGAATCCCTTGGGACATGGGAAATGTCAAATTCTGAAAAGTTAGAGATGATTCGTTTTACCTCTTCAAGATATTTTTGTAAGATGGGCTCCTTTGCCGAGTATTTCCCCTTAATCTGTGAAACTACTAATTGCGAGTCACTGAAAACTGACACTCGCTCTGCTCCAAACTCATGAACCGTCTTGAGGCCTGCAAGAACTGCCTCGTATTCCTCTTGATTATTTGATGTTTGGAACTCGAATTTCAATGAATATTCCATGCACAATCCTTCAGGTTTTTCAATGATGACCCCGGCTCCAGCTCCTTTCCTGTTGCTCGATCCATCTACATATACTGACCATAAATTTTGAGAGGTATCTGAGGGGATATCTGTGAACTCGGTGACGAAGTCAGCAAGAACTTGAGATTTCATCGCCTTCCTCGGTTCATAGGTGATGTCAAATTCAGACAATTCGACAGACCATGAAACCATTCTGCCTGCTAGGTCGGGTTTGTGAAGAACTTGTCTGAGAGGTTGAGCTGTTCTTACCAATATTCTATGTGCCTGAAAATATTGTCTCAATCTCCGAGCCGACGTGACCAAGCAGTACGCAAGTTTCTCCAGCTTTTGGTATCTCAATTCAGATCCTTGAAGTGCTCGTCTAACAAAATATATTGGGGCTTCCATTCCTGAATCCTCTCGTACCAAAACCGAACTGACCGCTGCTTCTGCCACTGACATGTATAGAATGAGGTTCTCACCAGAAAGAGGGCTATGGAGGACCGGTGGGCTGGAAAGATAGTCCTTTAATTGAACAAAAGCTTGCTCACAGTGCTCGTCCCAAAGGAAGTCTTTGTTTTTCCTAAGGAGTTGATACCATGGCAAAGCTTTTCGGGCAGCTTGGGATAAGAATCTGGAGAGTGCCGCCACTCGGCCAGTGAGTTGTTGAACTTCTTTAAGACTAGCTGGACTCCTCATTTCAAGGATTGCTTTGCATTTATCTGGATTGGCTTCAATACCTCTCTCGGTTAACATGAAACCGAACAGGGCTTAAACCGAACAGGAATTATCTTTTCTTGGTGTCTTTTAATTCTAATCTCTCGTTATCTTATACTTAACAATTATAATATCAGCAAGCATATAAACATAAACATAAATAACACATCATCAGCATACATACGTCACACACAACAATATGGTCTTTGTCCTCTTCATATGAGTGGCCACACAAAGCAAACAATTGCCACCATACTACTGACTTAGAACCACTGAGTTCCGATCTTTGAGCTGATGCGGAACGTCTTAATACAACACCTACTACCACGGTGTCTTAGGAAAGCTACTCTCTCACCTGAGGTCCAGCGATTAAATGCGTGTAGTCTTATCTGATCTTGGTTGTTGCCACTGCCTTAATACCTCGTCTGTAACATCCCTCGAATTAATTAAAACACATTTTCATTACTATCTCTTATTAAGAAAAATCTTTTTCATCCTTCGTCGGAAATCTTAAAAACAAGATTGTTTTCTCAAAACACTTTTAACTTTTCTTAGTTCTTTAAACACTTAAAAACCATTTTGAAAACATCAAATAAAACAATTTGAATCACTTAGTTAGGTTGCTGGTCCGTCTTGGACAGCACCTTAACCGCTTTCGAAAACACCGAAAAATTCACCGGTTTCAATCCGGGTTTTTCTAAAATCAATTTCCATTTGAAAACCAAACTTTGAGTCTCATAAACTCATTTTAGAAATCAAGAAAACACCATTAAATAAACTTGGACAGCAAAGAAGTTGTTTGACAAAAATCAATTTAATAAATCCGAAAACATTGTAAAAACTCCTTTTGTTTCTAATACTTTTTAATTCATTAATACTTTGAAAACTTAAGTTTTTGTCATAAAACAAGTTTTAGAAAATTATAAACACAATCTCATAAACTCAAATAAATTGAATTAAATAGATTTCAAAACCACACACACACACACACACAATTAACAACACACTTTAATAAACCAAGTCACATTAGCACTTAACCAAGTATTTAACTTAATCACAAGCAAACATTCATTCTCAAGCAAATATTTCACAAATCAAACACTTAAGTAAATTATTCAACACACAATTACTTTCAAAAACATTTAACTTTTGTAAAACAAAAACATTTAAACAACTTAGACTCACAAACCGAATACACACATACATAATCATTCAAACACATAAACTTTTCTTAAACTTAATTAGCTTAGCATTATTTCACAAAATACATGCATTATTTTCATTTTACTTCATGGAAAAGAATCATAATCTAATTAACATGCATAGACCGAAACTATACACACATCAAAGCAAGATTCATGCATCATCAAACACACACAAAATCATGGAATTATTTCTTCCTTTTCTTGACAAAACCGTAAGCTAAAGCTTGGAAAATAATCAAACTTTAATCTAAATCCAATCAAAGATCATGCAAAAACATAGCTAGAGCATATATCAAGTTCTCACAAAATAAAAAGCATAGATCTTAAATTAAACATGGCTGAATACAACATGCATAAGGTCAACACTTTCTTAAATCAAATCAAAGCAAAGATCATACAAGGACGTAGAACATAGATCAATTTAGAAAAATCATTTTGTTCTCCCTAATTCTCTTTCAAAAACAGAGGCATGCAACTAGAGAACACATAATCTTTTCACTTAAAATCAACATGCAAGAATGAATCTTAGGCTTTCCTAACAAAACATGTAAAAATCATAGATTACACAAACACTTTTAAATTTATTTTCCAAAGAACATAAAAATAACTTTTCAAGGCTCAACATCAACATGCATGCATCTAAATCATGTAAATCAAGTCATGAAATTAAACATGGGAACACAAATCAAAAACAAAAATCATTTAAAATAAAAAGGGACCAAAACCGAGATACACTTGAAGAAAATATTAAAGCTTTTGTTTCAAAAATCATTTACAAACTCAAAACAAAACCAAGAATCAAAACAAAAATCAAAGATCAAATCAAGAATCAAAGATCAAACACAAATCAAAGCCTTTCTTAAGATTAAACCAAAAATCAAGACATGCATGAGCTCAAGACCATGTAAATCATCATGAAACAACAAGCAAGACCAAAAATTAAAACAAGTTTAGATCAAACATTTATTTATCAAATAAACACTAAAACACTTCATGATTCACGGTTTTAAACATTAGAATTTAACATGCAAAGAGATCTAATTCAAGTTCACAAAGATCATACACAAAACTTTAGATCTAAAAGATTTAACTCAAAAACATCAAGATCTAATATGAAAAACACTAAGATCTATCATGAACAACACCAACCGAATCATCAAACACAAGCTACACATATTAAAAATTAATTTAAGTCTTTAAAAGTCCATAGTTAAGAAAGATCAACACATAGAGTCATCTTTCAAAGGATAAAATGAACATGCAAAGAAAAGATAGGAAGATTACAAGATTGCAAAATAAAAACTAGGTCTACTCTTCTAGGATCTTCGGTTATACCAAGAAAAAGGTCTTCTAGTCTTCTAAGCACTTTGAGCTTCAAGCGAATTCCTAGGTTTGGCTTGATCTCCTCTCCTTCTTCTTTCTCCTAACTCACGGCCTCCTCTTCTCTCTCTCTCTCTATCTATTTTCTTTCTTTTTGGTCTAAGAGTTTGAGAAGCTCTTTGAAATTTTGTTTGGTTGGTGTATGGGACGGAAGAAATGAAGAAATGAAGTGAGAATTGAATGAAATGAAGCTAAGGGCCAAGGTTTATATAAGCAATTCGGGCTTCCCATTTTGCCCTCATGAAATTCTGTCATGAGCTTTGGAGGAGGGGTAAATTCGGATCTTCATAAAATTGCATGGGTGGAGTTTATCATCTCCAAGGGAACATGTAGGGGACATTAGGTGCTTAAGGTCAATCTAGGTTCAATGGCTTGTTAGCTCTCCATTGGGGTTTCCACCATTTGGTTAGGTCTTGGTTAGGGTTTAGTTAGGAATTTAGTTCACTTGGTTACTTGGCTAACACATAGGAAAATTCTTGGCTTTCCTATATACATACACGGCACACACATATATTCACACATACATACACTCATGCACACATACACTTACACGTTACACACGTACATACATGCACATACACATCATGCCAACACACATATATTCATGCATACATCATCATGTTCATTTACTAATTAAATTTCACATAATCCTAAACATACATACATGCAAACCGTACATACACATATACATGCACACTTATAAAATAAATTATTCATGCATATTAATCACAATAACACCCACAAATATCAAGCACATATATATATATTTAGAAATTAAATAACCTTTTCATAAAATAATTTCTTGTTAGAAAAATTTACCATTTCTTTAAAAGAATTCCAATCATATAATCATTTCCAAAAACTCAACTTTTACATTCACAACTTTATTTCATGAAAAATCATTTCTTTAAAATCACTCAACACTTTGAAAACATGAATTATGACATTTATTTAAGAAAATACCCTTCCTAAAATACTTCACTCAAAAATAATTCTTTTTAGAATTTAAAACAGTACGAGGATTTTTAGGGGTGTTACATTCTCCCCAACTTAAAGATTTCTCGTCCCCGAGAAATACGTTGTGGATTGGGCAGCAGGTCACAAATTCTCACGTCAATCTGAAAACATGTTAATAAACACTGTTTATTTCAGATTGTAATTGAGGAGTCAATGCCTTAATATTCAAAGATAATTTCAAGAGGAAATTATGCTCATTTGGAATTGGATTGTGATTTAGACTTTTGAATGATAAAATCAGTGGGATTTGAGGTATATAACAAAGCTAAGACTCTGTTTATGGATTGGGTAGAGAATTCAAGAAACAGGGTTTTTTGAATTGCAATGGTTAGTAAGTCCAGGTCTGTAATTCTAACCGGTTAGCCTGAGACTGCAACCGGTTAGTACCTGAAACTGAAAAATAAAAGTTAAGTCTTTTAAATGAAAAGTTTGATACCATTGGTTAAGATTTTCCAATCCAAGTTTAATGACATGTTTTTAAGTAAATTCATGGATGAATTTTGGTGCCAAAGGTTATACCTCAAATTAATCATTCAAAAGAGGAATTGAGATATCTCTAAATCACAATAATTAAATTAAAGATAAAAACCAACCTCAATAATTGTGCATTCATACATAGAGTATGGAAAATAGGTTGGTAAGAAACGATTATCATATTCTGGGAATATGAGGAGGGTACTCCGGGAGTACCAAATTTGGAACCTACTTGATGACACATTCTGGGAATGTGGCCAGTGTCTGGGACATGGTTTTTATGCGTTCCGGGAACGTGATACACACTCTGGGAGTGATGTTTGTTTTTCCAAGTATGGTTTTCCATTCGTTCTGGGAACGTATGGTAGTGTTCTGGGAACACATTGGTGTATTGGATGGACGTCCAAGATGGACTAATAGTGGAGGCCTCAGTTGTGGATCGAAATCATGCATCATGCCACCTGCAATATAAGAGATATAATGTTGAAGATTGGTGTGCTCATATGTACTTGCATTATTGTCTGTCCATGATATACTTGTGTTTGTATTTTAGTCTTTTATTGATTATGTATATGTGTATACTTACTCCCTATGCCCTGTTTAGGTGATGGCCAGATACCTAGCCTGCATCGAGATACGCCCTATCCCTAGTGGTATATGGACGTAAGAGGAGCACCGAGCCACCTTTGAGGGGGATCCCGTGGAGGATGAGGACGAGGAGGAGGTGCCTGTCGAGCCTACTGTTGCTGCTAGAGGTGGACCTGCTGGTTCCTAGGAGCCTGCATAGCATAGATGTTTTGGATTCTAGGTCTAGGGATAGAGTTCCAGAGGATCAGAGGAGCTGCTGAGGACATGGATGACCTGCTCTGGGACTTCTATTTTGATCTTGTCATACATTGTACATATTTTTGAGAGGTCTTAGAGTGAGGTTTATTTTGAGCAACTGGTTATGTATATGTTTTACCAAAACTTGCTATCTCGACTTTTGTTACTTGCTACTGTGATACTGGTGGGGGTTTTATATTATGACATATATATATATATGATGTTTTTATTTACCTCAGCAGTGCCCCACAAGTATTATTTTTACTTCCGCATACTCTGATTTTGGTTCAAAAGGATTCGGTAATAAGTTTATATTCTATAAGTTCGATCAAACTCAAGAGATAAATAATATGTCTCTAATCAACGCTACGAACATCTTTTATTGTATTAAAAAGACGTTGTCTCGAGAGCTTTTTGTAGTTACGATACTATTAAGCCGAATTCAAATTATTTGTTAAGGTTAAAGGTGTTTAAAATTGAGCAAGTATAAATTAAAAAGGAAAAATTTTCTAGACCCAATTTTTGATAGAAAGTATTCTATATTTGGAAATATTTATTATTTTCAAGATATAAAACAAGGGTGTCACAAAGTCTAAGGTTTCGTTCGTAGTTTCGATTGATTTTCGTATTTGTGATTTATGTGTTTGATATTTTAAAAATATGTTTTTTTTATGCTTGGAAATGTAATTTAATGTTGTGTGTGTTTGATTTAGTGTTAGGAGGAGTTAGGAACCTTTAAATCGGGTTAAAAAGTGCGAAAATCGGAGTTTCGGGGCTCTCGATGTGCCCAGACGCACCGGTGCACCAAAATCTGGTGCCACAGGGGAGCTAGCGCCCAAGTGCAGCCTGACTCACACCCAGGCATGTGCAAGGCGCTCTTGATGCATGTTCCATGCGTGTTGGCGCACCCAGGCGGTGATGCTGCACGCCCAGGCGCGCTGGTGCATATAAAATGCACCAGGTGGTGCACCGGCCCTCCCACACGCACCACATCCATTTTCCCACTCCTCCAACCTTCCCCAACACCCATCAAACCCCCAAAACTCACTTCCAATCCTTTCCCCATGAAACCTAGGCAAGATTTTAGTGTAAATCCACACCTCCCTCTGGTCCCTTAAGCTTTCTCTCTCCGTCAAGCTCTTTCTCTCTCCCTCTCATGGAGCTTTGTCTCTCCTCCAACCATGGAACCAAGGGGAGATCGGGCATGGGAGTTGAAATCCAAGTAGAACGTGGGTAGATTCAAGGTCCTTGGAGCTTCAATCGAGCCTCCTCTTCCTTTAAATTAAGGGGGAGACACTTTTCTACACTTTTAGTTAGAGTTTATAATAGAATTTGGGATTAATTATTAAATTGGAGTGTGGGTAGTAAATTGATACTTTATTTGAGTTGGGTTAGGACTAAATAGAGTATTATGAGTTTATTTTCAATTTTTAGGATAGTTTTTAATAAAACCCCTCTTTTATGCTATATGAGTAGGAAGTGAAGAACCTTGGGAGTTGATTTATGTTATTTCGCTCTGAGACATACATGTTGATGAGCATTTTATTTCCTATTATTCCTTGCATTATTTTACTCCTATTATTGATACTTTTTGCCCATTTGACATTGTTTATCTTGATTTAGTGATTTAGAGTTTATTGGACTAATATTCCGAATATTGTTTAATTTGGGATTATTTAGCCGAATTAATTCTATTTCTATTTTCAGGTCATATTTGGCACAAGGACACTTTGGGCATTTTGGAAATGAAAATTGAAGTATTGAAGTGAAGATTGTAATTTACGTTTAGATCCCTTTTTAGTTGTAATTTTCATAATAGTGTTCTTAGGACTTGGACCCATGTTTTAGGCCCATTTTCATGGTAAAAGAAGGGGAAATTCGTCCAAACCTAAGACTACTCTCCCATTTTCAGATTTGTCACTCTCTATCTCTAGGTTTGAACTTCTCTCTTGGATCTCCCAAGTGGTGGTGGCTGCTAGGGTTTTGTTCTTCCCCATTTGTACTAGTTTTTCTTCATTTATGGCCATGGAAGGCTAGACTTCAAGGGTTAATCCCGGTATTGTATTATCTACTTTTGAGCTATTGTTATTAATGAAATTTCGTTTTCTCTCCTCTGTTTTCATGTTTATCAATGTGTAGTGGTTTGCTTAATTCCATTTCGTAGAGATAATACATGAATATATATGCTTAATTTGTATTAACTCGTAAAAACTCCAATTCTGGTTTCTGATGCTTAATTAGAAGTTAGGGTTTGGAGCGATAACTAAATTTTCGCTTAGTATTTGGTTGTCATGAGTTGGACATAGGAGAGGAGAGGAATCGATCTTTAGTGAGCTAGAATTGAGTAGTGTACGTAGCCAAAGGGGTTTGCCCACTTTTGTTTCTGATTTTCTTAGTTTTAATATTTTGTTTTGTGTTTTGTTCTTCACATCTGATACATAAACCCCCCCCCCCCCATTTTACTGCACACTACGTGTTTGATACTTGGCCTAAACCGATATTCGCTGGGAAACGACCTAGGATCATCTTCCTAGTACTACAGAATTAAACCCCTTAAATTTGATCGGGTACGACCTCGATCAAATTTGGCGTCGTTGTCGGGGAGTATCGGTTCTTGCCAAAGGTCATACAGTAGTTAGTTAGAGTAGTTAGTGTAGTTAGTGTGTGAATAAGCATTCTGATAACTGACTGAAAGTTGCCCTGTTTGTTGTTTTGCTGTTTTGCTGTTTTGCTTAACTAATGCTATTTTAGTGCTTCTGTGAGTGTCATTCGACATAGCTGTGGATGGAATTTTTGCACGAAAATTGGTATTCACACTTGTTTCATCATATATTAGTGCGTTGATGCATCACAGACACTCAGATAGGCACTGGTTGTGAGTTCCAGAAAAATTTTCCATGTTTTAGCAACACTTACTATAAATAGGCGTAACTTTTGATCCGTAACTCGGAATTCGACGAATTATATATCAAATCGAAGGGAATTTTCTGAATAATATGATTTCGGAAAAACCCCTCGTCTGGATCCCGAAAAAGGCTTTTTACTATTTATTTTTTATTTTACAAGTTTTATTTTCATAGTTTTTGGTCCCTGTATTAATTGTTTGACTTGGTTCCCTTTTGAATTTTGTCCTCAAACTTTTTGTGATTGGTTTTCATGATTTTAGGGTGCGGAAAAAAATAAATAAAAAAATTTTAAAAATAAAAAAATTTTGTTGCCTATTTTGGTCATGCATATCTGTTACAGTCTACTATGGTTGATGGTGTTCTGTTCAGTGCATGACTAGGGGCAGCCCAAGTTATTTGCATCCTTACAACCCTGAAATTGATAGGACTTATCACAGATTAGTTAGACAAAATAGGAATCAGTCATTAGATAGTGAGTCAGAGTCATCTTATAGTCCATCTAATTCTGATTCTGTTTCTGTTTCTTCTGTTCCTTCTGCTTCTGTTCAATCTGATTCTGCTTTTGTTAATTGTGATAACATGGCTCAACCCCAACAAGGGGAAAGGACACTTAGGGATTTGGCTGCACCTGAGTTCACTATTGAAGATTCGTGTATCCGGTATCCTGATGAGGATGCTCCTTTTGAGTTTAGAGCATGACTAATCCATTTGCTGCCCAAGTTTCATGGTCTTGCAGGTGAGGATCCACATAAGCATCTCAAAAAATTCCACATAGTGTGCACCACAATGAAACCACCTTATGCTCAAGAGGATCATGTCTATCTCAGAGCATTCCCACATTCCTTAGAGGGTCTGGCGCAGGATTGGTTATCTGATTTGGCCCCTGGTTCCATCACAAGTTGGGATGACTTGAAGAGGGCATTTCTGGAAAAATTCTTCCCTGCAAACAGGACCACTGCAATCAGAAAGTAAATCTTTGGTATCATGCAACAACATGGAGAGAGTCTCTATGAATATTGGGAGAGATTCAAGAGGTTGTGTGCTTCCTGTCCCCACCATCAAATATCAGAGCAGCTTCTCATCCAGTACTTTTATGAGGGCCTCAACTGAAGGCTCAAGTGTTCAATTATGTTTTGATGAAGACAAGACTTATAGAAAACCTACAACAACATGTCAAGAAGAATAGTTTATCTTAGCATTCATATATGTGTATCATATTGTTTATTATTCTTTTTATATGAGTGTGGGTAGATTAGGATTAGTTAATCTCAATATGATCTAATAAGAATTTAATATGTTTAAGAATTGAGATTACTATGATAGAGAAGACTCAAGGACAATGAGAGGATAAGCATGGGAAGGAATGTCTACGCTCTCATAGGTAAACAGTCACACACTCGTTTGTTTCGAAATCGATTTGGACTTGTAAGGTTTTCCAAAAATTAGGGTGGAAAATATTTTTTTTAAAACACTTGATTGGAAAGTAAAATCAGAGAGTTGAAATCCGGAAAGTTAAAAGAAGTTGAAAAGCAGTCGAGGGGTTTTCGCAATAAATAGTATTTTCATAAATGAAACCCTTAGTCCCTCGATTGCGAGTGCTTTTAAAATAAAACCGATCGGTACCGGATCTCAAAACTTATTAAAAGCAAGCGGAATATTCAGATGCGTGAAGTGAACCTTAGTTGTAGACAATAAGTCATAAAGGTCTGATACAAAGTAGTTACAAGTCCATTAGAAAAACACTCTGATAATACCAAAAACGACTTTTACAAAAAGTAAGACTCAAAAAGAAAGGGTATCATCAGAGCTAGTCGTCGGTCCACTGCAGCTATTCCATAGTCCGGGATCACCAGCTTCGTCCAACCCCGAGCACCATCAGGGAGCGGACGAATCTCGATGCAAGGCAGGCATTCGGTCATCACCTACAAGGGCAGGGAGAGTAAGCCTAACACAGTCGCATAATCGAATAGGCCTAAGCCCTAGCATTCACAACCAGATACACAGCAGCAATAGCCAAACAATAATGCATATACATATGAGCACACCGGTTTAGTTATTATCTTCCAGTTAAGTGGCATGATTCATGTACATGTTATCCAACTCTGAGGCCTCTGTCCACCGGGTCCAGATCTGAGGAACGGTGTGTCCCAGACACGGCATGACTTACGGTGCGTCCACCAGCACAGTGCGTCCCAGACGCGGCACGACTTACGGCACGTCTGCCAGCGCAAATGGTGTGTTCCCAGAACACGGCATGACTTACGGTGTTTCCACCAGCATAGTGCGTCCCAGACGCGACACGACTTACAGTGTTTCCACCAGCGCAAACGGTGTGTTCCCAGAACACGGCATGACTTACGGTGTTTCCACCAGCATAGTGCGTCCCAGACGCGGCACGACTTACGGCACGTCTGCCAGCGCAAAGGCATGACTTACGGTGTTTCCACTAGCATAGTGTGTCCCAGACGCGGCACGACTTACGTGAACCCTGTGCAGGCTTTCGTAAAATGTCCAGTTCAGTTACAAAACAGTTCACAGGTTCATCCGGCGTAGTAAACGGCACGCCTTATGGTGTTTCCACCTGCGTAGGTGTTCCTCAGATTGGGACTGGTCTAATAACCTAGTTCATGTCATGTATATCATCGATGCAACTCTTGCAGTCCTAGGTTATCATGCACATGTTCAAGTTCCAGGTTTGTTATTAGTCCAACTATGTCATAACTAATTGACATCAGTCCAGCATGGATACATACACAGCTATAGGCATTCAACAGGTATCCAAGTATCTAAGCACACAAATGACATAGTTGAGCCATACTAGCTCTATGTCACGTCTACGTCCGAGTGTTTGGTCAAAGTCCCATCACTTACTTGACCTAAGTCACCTTAAGTGACTAAAGCTTGGAATGATCAAGTCTTAACTGCTTAAGACTTCAGTTAAGTGAGTCCTAATCACTTTAAGACTAGGTTTAACTGACTTAAGTTGACTAATCGTGGACTAAGTTCACTAGTCTTGGACTAAATCTCACTAATCGGGAGTTTAGTCTCACTAATCATGGGTTAAGTCAAGCTTAATTGACTAATCTCGGATTAAATCCGACTAATCATGGTTTAGGTCTAACTAATCGTGGATTAGCTGACTAATCAAGGGATTAGGGTTACCAATCGAGGATTAAGTCCAACTAATCGGAGATTTGTTGACTAATCAGATCAAATCAAGGATTAAGTCTAACTAATCTTGGATTAGTTGACTAATCAAGGTCTCATCAAGGATTAAGTCTAACTAATCTTGGATTAGTTGACTAATCAAGGTCTAATCAAGGATTAAGTCTAACTAATCTTGGATTAGTTGACTAATCAAGGTCTAAGTGTTACTTAGATTGTCTAAGATTGGGTCAATTATCACTTAGTTATTGGGTTAACTTCCTAATCAAGGCTTAGACCCTAGAACCGACTTGATCACATCTTAATTACCTCCTCCAATTGTCAAGTAAGGCCTAATTGTTTCAATTCCCTTAGTTAAGGCTTAACTTGGTTCTTTCAAGGCTCTAAACATTCCCTTAACCACATGGCCATTTGGTTTCTAACCAATGCAAGGTATACTCCTAAATTTCAGCACCAACATTTCAATAACAACATAATGCAAGCAAGGTAATCACCAACACAAAACTTAAGCACAAAATTCAGCATAGAAACATTAAGCAATCACAAGCCAACATTCATCACAAATTCGACCTCCAAGCCTAAAATCAATCTAACTAGTGCCCTTGAGTCTCATGGTGACTCAACCTAATTTTCTAAGCTTCAAGACCTATTCTAGCAAAATTGTAAACTTCTCTCCATACCTCTCGAAGACACAAAACAAAAACTAGAACCTTTGGGTCCTTCTCCTCTCAAAACCGTGAGCAAACTCCCTCCTTGGACACTTGAAGTTTGCTCCCAAGCCTCTAAACTTCTAAGACTCCACTTGATCTACCAAGCTAAATATCCTAGTGCCTTGATGATGGTGTGGCCGTGAGGTCTATTTGGTCTTGAGTGAATTTCCTTCATCACAATCTTCAATCAAGTGGCACATTCATGATCCAGGGTATGAATATGCCAAGATTCTTTGTGTTTGGTGAGTGTTTAAGTTGGTTAAGGGTGGTCTTGAGGTTTAGCCGTGAGCCTTCAAAGAGAAAGGAAGGTTTGGTTTGAAATTTCTAAGCTTCAATCACTCATGCATGTTGGATATTTATGATTTAGGCTTAGTGTATGTGAAGATTTCTTGGTTTAATGGAATAAAATAGGTTGGATGAAGGTGGTTATGGTGCTTGGCCGTGAGCTTCTTGGTAAGGAAGAAGAAAGAAATGAAGTGGGAATGGTGTGAAGGTGGCGTGAGGAAGGGAGAGCAAAATGAGGCTCATCAACACATGCTTATTTTTATAAAACTCATGGTCAAAGTTTAAGAAGAAAGGTGGCATAAGGGTGGGCTTTGGTGTGGACACATCACACCTTCATGCAAAGGAGAAAAGGTGGTGTTGACAACTCATGCTTTGACCACTTGCATGAAATGTGGGCTTGACAACTCACTTTCCTTCATGCATTCACAATTTTACTCCAAGACTTCACACACCATACGGCCCTCACATGCTCACACACCATTTCACCATACACACACTTCACACGGCTTTGCACACACACACAAGGCCCAAAACACATATTCAAGGCCCAACATACAATCTTGGCCCAATAACACTCTTAAGGCCCAATAGGTTAATCTAATCCACTTAGCTCCTAAACCATTCATTAACCAAGCTAATCTCACTCAAGACTAACCAAATCAAATTAACTTAAAACCACACAAGACTAAGCTTAATTAATTAGGGTTAAGCTAACCCTAATCACGATTGCCATCTAAACAAGATTAATTTATAACACGTCAAGCTAAGGCAAAGCACTTTAAATCGCAAAGCACGAATTATCAAGGAACTAAAATTCAGGGATGTTACACTCTCCCCCACTTACAGGAATTTCAGCTTTACTGGAACAACTCCGGGTATTCACTACACATCGTAGTTTCGGGTTCCCAAGTTGATTCTTGAACACCATTGTGTTCCCAAACAACTCTAACCAAGGGTATCTCTTTTCCCCTAAGTTGCTTGATTCGGCGGTCCGCTATAAAAATCGGGCCAGCGCCAGCTTCTAGGGTTAGGTTTTCTCGCACAGACAGGTCATCGGGTCGGATATCTAAGATAGAGTTGGGGTCGTGCACAAACTTTCGGAGCTGTGAAACATGAAAGACACTGTGCAGACTAGACAAACATGGTGGTAAGGCTATCTGGTACGCGACTGGGCCAATCTTCCTGAGGATTTGGTACGGACCAATGAACCTCGGTGAGAGTTTCTTGGTCCTCAACGCTCTGCCTACGCCTTTCATCGGGGATATCTTGATAAACACATGCTCTCCTTCTGCAAACTCAAGAGGTCTTCTCCTCTTGTCCGCATAACTCTTTTGCCTTCCCTGAGCAGTCCCCATCTTCTCTTGTACCATCTTAATCTTTGCAGTTGTTTCTTGTACCAGCTCTGGACCAATTAAAGTGTTCTCCCCCACTTGGAACCAACATAGTGGGGTCTGACACTTTGTACCATACAACGCTTCAAACGGTGCCATTCCAATACTTGCATGATAACTGTTGTTATAGGTAAACTCCACCAACGGTAACACCTTATCACAACTTCTTTGTTCCTCCAAAGCACACGCTCTTAACATATCTTCCAATGTCTGGATGGTTCGCTCTGTTTGTCCATCAGTTTGAGGATGATAAGCAGATCCCATCTTTAACTTGGTACCCAGGGCTTGATGCAAACTGTTCCAAAACCGAGATGTAAACCTCGGATCACGGTCAGACAATATACTGGATGGTATACCATGCAGTCGTACCACCTCATCAACATAAAGTTGAGCAAGCCTTTCCATCGAATAGTGCATATTCACGGGGATAAAGTGCGCAGATTTAGTTAACCGATCTACTACAACCCATATGGCATCGAAATTCCGACCGTTCTTGGTAAACTTGTCACAAAATCCATCGATATGCTGTCCCATTTCCACTGAGGGACCTCCAAACATTGTAGCTCTCCTCCCGGCTTCTTATGCTCGGCCTTCGTCTTCTGACAAACCAGACACGATGCTACATACTTAGCCACATCTTTCTACAATCCAGACCACCAGAACAACTTTTTCAAATCCTGATACATCTTAGTTGTTCCCGGATGCATACTCATTCAACTCTTGTGCGCTTCCTCCAATATCGTTCTTCTAAGTTCTGTGTCCTTTGGAATGCATATCCTCGTTTTGAAACGAAGAAGTCCATCCTTTCCCTCCTGAAAGTTCAGTTCTTTCCCTCCAGATGCCAACCTTTTCTTTTCACTAAGCTCACCATCTTCTCGTTGTCGCTCGCGGATCAGAGCCATAAACTTATTCGTGATCTGCAGCACTCTTAACTTTAAGCTTGTTGGCTCGACTTCCATCACCAAACTCATATCCCGAAACTTTTCCAGTAACTCAGCCTCCTTAATCATCATGGCACTTGCATGCAATGCCTTTCTGCTTAAGGCGTCCGCAACCTTATTCGCCTTTCAAGGATGATAATGGAGTTCAAAGTCATAATCCTTGAGAAACTCCGTCCATCGCCGTTGTCTCATGTTCAGCTCCTTCTGGTCAAAGAGATACTTCAAACTCTTATGGTCACTGAATACTCGGAACACAGTACCATAGAGATAGTGCCTCCAGATCTTAAGAGCAAAAACTAATGCGGCTAACTCCAAGTCGTGCATCGGATAGTTCACCTCATGCACCTTCAACTGCCTTGATGCATATGCCACGACCTTGCCTTCTTGCATCAGCACACATCCGAGACCTTGCCCTGAAGCGTCGCAGTACACATCAAAACTCTTCTGCGGATCAGGTAGGATTAACACCGGTGAAGTCGTCAACTTCTCCTTCAGCTTCTGGAAACTCTCTTCGCACTTCGAGTTCCAGACGAAAGGTTGATCCTTCTTGGTCAGCTTCGTCAAAGGTTGGGAGATCTTCGAAAATCCTTTGATAAATCTCCGGTAGTACCCGGCAAGTCCTAAGAAACTCCGGACCTCCGTTACCGTCTTAGGTTGTTCCCATCGAAGAACTGATTCAACCTTTGTTGGATCGACAGCTATTCCTCCTTTCGAGATCACGTGTCCCAAAAACTTAACCTCCTCCAGCCAAAACTCGCACTTCGAGAGTTTGGCGTACAGCTGCTTCTCCTTTAAAACTTCCAACACAATCCTTAAGTGTTCTGCATGTTCCTCTGGACTCTTTGAGTAGATCAAGATATCATCTATAAAGACCACTACAAACGAGTCCAGGTATGGTCTGAAGACCCTATTCATGTAATCCATGAAGACAGCAGGAGCATTCGTCAAACCGAACGGCATTACTACATACTCGTAATGCCCATAGCGAGACCGAAACGCCGTCTTGGGAATGTCCTGTTCCCGAATCCTTATCTGATGGTACCCGGATCTTAGATCTATCTTCGAGAAAAAAGAAGCTCCACGAACTTGATCCATAAGATCGCCTATCCTCGGCAGAGGGTATTTGTTCTTGATGGTCACCTTGTTCAACTGCCGGTAGTCCACACATATACGCAGACTTCCTTCCTTCTTTCTCACAAACAACACTGGTGCACCCCAGGGAGACACACTTGGTCTGATCAATTGCTTCTGCAGCAACTCTTCTACTTACTTCTTCAACTCAGCCATTTCCGGCAGCGCCATCCTATACGGTGCTATAGAGATTGGGCCAGCTCCTGGGATTAGATCGATACCAAACTCGATTTCTCGAGTTGGCGGCAACCCCGGCACATCGTCCGTGAACACTTCCGGAAACTCCTTTACCACTGGTATTCCTCCTATCTCTTTCTCCTCTTCTTCCCTCGTCACAAAGAACAGACACATGAAGCCTTTGGGTTCGGGATTCGAGGGTTGAAGGTCTTTGTATAAGGCTATTCTCCTATCACAGTCGATGATCACTTGGTTCCTCATCATCCAATCCATACCCAGAATGACATCTAACTGTGACAGAGGCAAACAGACTAGATCTACACTCGAGACGCGGCCTAATACCTCGACCAAACAGTTTAGACAGACTTTGGAAGTAAGGACAGGGGAATTAGTTGGGGTTTCTACTCTAAAGCAATACGGTGAATCGGATAGGGGCAAATTCAAACGATTCATGCTTTCATATGAAACAAAGGAATGAGTAGCTCCAGAATCAAACAAAACTTTACAAGGTTGACTATTGAGAAGAAGAGTACCTTGCACGAGATCAGAGGCTTGATTGGCTTCAGCACCACTGAGAGTGAACACCTTCCCCCTAGCCACGGGTCTATTCACCGGTACCTTCGAGTCATTCTTCTCGGGTTCTCTGCAGTCTCTTGACCAATGACCCGGCTTACCATGCACACTTGAAGCAACCAGAAAACGGTTTCCGACAAAATTCTCCAAAGTGATGACGCTTGCACTTATCGCACAATGGAGCATTTCCCTGATAACTTGCTGCCTGTCCCGACATCTTGCCTTTACCCTTGTGCTTGAAGTGCGGTCGTTGGCCTCTAAAGTTCGACTCCTTGCGCTTCTGCGACCCAAAACTCTGATGATTCCTCTTACTTTGCAGGTATAGCTCCTCAGCCCTCTTATCATCTTCATAAACTCGGCACATGTTGACCAGAGTTGAGAAGTTCTGAATCTTCTGATAGCTGAATGCGGCTTTTAAGTCCGGCCTTAGCCCATTCTCAAACTTGATGCACTTGCTTCGTTCGTCAGGGTGTTGCTGAAAGTAAGGAGAATACTTAAGCAACTCCTCGAACTTAGCCGTGTATTCACCCACAGCCATGTCGCCCTGCTGCAGTTGCAGAAACTCTACCTCCTTCTTACACCTCAGATCCTCAGGAAAGTACTTATCCATAAACTTTTCCGTGAACACTTGCCATGTGACCTCCCGACCTTCGTGAGCCAAGAGTTGAGCAGCATGCTTCCACCAGTTTTCAGCTTCCCCAAACAACATGTACGTGGCGTCGGTCACCCGCTGAGCGTTCGTACATCCTAAGGTTTGGAAGATTTTGTCCAGTTCGCTTAACCACTTGTTAGCCTCATCGGGTTTGAAACCTCCCTCAAACCTCGGAGGGTTACAGTTTCGGAATTCGGACAGACTACGGAACTCGACTTGTCCCGCTTGGTCTGGGGGTGGTTGGTTAGCTTGTTGTTGCATGTTCTCGATCACCGTAGTGATCCTATCTAAAACGTCAGCTAAGTTACGTTGATTCCTAGCTGCCATTGTTAACCTGCACTAAAGGCTAAGTATCACAATAGACTTAAGGGAACTGAAGCCCTACAACTATCCTAATCCTACAACTATCTTAATCTAGATAGAACCAACTATGGACCAGGTGCAGGACCTTCAGCTCTGATACCACAAAAGTTGTCACACACTCGTTTGTTTCGAAATCGATTTGGACTTGTAAGGTTTTCCAAAAATTAGGGTGGAAAATTTTTTTTTTTAAAACACTTGATTGGAAAGTAAAATCAGAGAGTTGAAATCCGGAAAGTTAAAAAAAGTTGAAAAGCAGTCGAGGGGTTTTCGCAATAAATAGTATTTTCATAAATGAAACCCTTAGTCCCTCCATTGCGAGTGCTTTTAAAATAAAACCGATCGGTACCGGATCTCAAAACTTATTAAAAGCAAGCGGAATATTCAGATGCGTGAAGTGAACCTTAGTTGTAGACAATAAGTCATAAAGGTTTGATACAAAGTAGTTACAAGTCCATTAGAAAAACACTCTGATAATACCAAAAACGACTTTTACAAAAAGTAAGACTCAAAAAGAAAAGGTATCATCAGAGCTAGTCGTCGGTCCACTGCAGCTATTCCATAGTCCGGGATCACCAGCTTCGTCCAACCCCGAGCACCATCAGGGAGCGGACGAATCTCGATGCAAGGCAGGCATTCGGTCATCACCTACAAGGGCAGGGAGAGTAAGCCTAACACAGTCGCATAATCGAATAGGCCTAAGCCCTAGCATTCACAACCAGATACACAGCAGCAATAGCCAAACAATAATGCATATACATATGAGCACACCGGTTTAGTTATTATCTTCCAGTTAAGTGGCATGATGCATGTACATGTTATCCAACTCTGAGGCCTCTGTCCACCGGGTCCAGATCTGAGGAACGGTGTGTCCCAGACACGGCATGACTTACGGTGCATCCACCAGCACAGTGCGTCCCAGACGTAGCACAACTTACGGCACGTCTGCCAGTGCAAATGGTGTGTTCCCAGAACACGGCATGACTTACGGTGTTTCCACCAGCATAGTGCGTCCCAGACGCGGCACGACTTACAGTGTTTCCACCAGCGCAAACGGTGTGTTCCCAGAACACGGCATGACTTACGGTGTTTCCACCAGCATAGTGCGTCCCAGACGCGGCACGACTTACGGCACGTCTGCCAGCGCAAAGGCATGACTTACGGTGTTTCCACCAGCATAGTGTGTCCCAGACGCGGCACGACTTACGTGAACCCTGTGCAGGCTTTCGTAAAATGTCCAGTTCAGTTACAAAACAGTTCACAGGTTCATCCGGCGTACTAAACGGCACGCCTTATGGTGTTTCCACCTGCGTAGGTGTTCCTCAGATTGGGACTGGTCTGATAACCTAAGTCATGTCATGTATATCATCGATGCAACTCTTGCAGTCCTAGGTTATCATGCACATGTTCAAGTTCCAGGTTTGTTATTAGTCCAACTATGTCATAACTAATTGACATCAGTCCAGCATGGATACATACACAGCTATAGGCATTCAACAGGTATCCAAGTATCTAAGCACACAGATGACATAGTTGAGCCATACTAGCTCTATGTCACGTCTACGTCCGAGTGTTTGGTCAAAGTCCTATCACTTACTTGACCTAAGTCACCTTAAGTGACTAAAGCTTGGAATGATCAAGTCTTAACTGCTTAAGACTTCAGTTAAGTGAGTCCTAATCACTTTAAGACTAGGTTTAACTTACTTAAGTTGACTAATCGTGGACTAAGTCCACTAGTCTTGGACTAAATCTCACTAATCGGGAGTTTAGTCTCACTAATCATGGGTTAAGTCAAGCTTAATTGACTAATCTCGGATTAAATCCGACTAATCATGGTTTAGGTCTAACTAATCGTGGATTAGCTGACTAATCAAGGGATTAGGGTTACCAATCGAGGATTAAGTCCAACTAATCGGAGATTTGTTGACTAATCAGATCAAATCAAGGATTAAGTCTAACTAATCTTGGATTAGTTGACTAATCAAGGTCTCATCAAGGATTAAGTATAACTAATCTTGGATTAGTTGACTAATCAAGGCTTAGACCCTAGAACCGACTTGATCACATCTTAATTACCTCCTCCAATTGTCAAGTAAGGCCTAATTGTTTCAATTCCCTTAGTTAAGGCTTAACTTGGTTCTTTCAAGGCTCTAAACATTCCCTTAACCACATGGCCATTTGGTTTCTAACCAATGCAAGGTATACTCCTAAATTTCAGCACCAACATTTCAATAACAACATAATGCAAGCAACGTAATCACCAACACAAAACTTAAGCACAAAATTCAGCATAGAAACATTAAGCAATCACAAGCCAACATTCATCACAAATTCGGCCTCCAAGCCTAAAATCAATCTAACTAGTGCCCTTGAGTCTCATGGTGACTCAACCTAATTTTCTAAGCTTCAAGACCTATTCTAGAAAAAGTGTAAACTTCTCTCCATACCTCTCGAAGACACAAAACAAAAACTAGAACCTTTGGGTCCTTCTCCTCTCAAAACCGTGAGCAAACTCCCTCCTTGGACACTTGAAGTTTGCTCCCAAGCCTCTAAACTTCTAAGACTCCACTTGATCTACCAAGCTAAAGATCCTAGTGCCTTGATGATGGTGTGGCCGTGAGGTCTATTTGGTCTTGAGTGAATTTCCTTCAACACAATCTTCAATCAAGTGGCATATTCATGATCTAGGGTATGAATATGCCAAGATTCTTTGTGTTTGGTGAGTGTTTATGTTGGTTAAGGGTGGTCTTGAGGTTTGGCCGTGAGCCTTCAAAGAGAAAGGAAGGTTTGGTTTGAAATTTCTAAGCTTCAATCACTCATGCATGTTGGATATTTATGATTTAGGCTTAGTGTATGTGAAGATTTCTTGGTTTAATGGAAGAAAATAGGTTGGATAAAGGTGGTTATGGTGCTTGGCCGTGAGCTTCTTGGTAAGGAAGAAGAAAGAAATGAAGTGGGAATGGTGTGAAGGTGGCGTGAGGAAGGGAGAGCAAAATGAGGCTCATCAACACATGCTTATTTTTATAAAACTCATGGTCAAAGTTTAAGAAGAAAGGTGGCATAAGGGTGGGCTTTGGTGTGGACACATCACACCTTCATGCAAAGGAGAAAAGGTGGTGTTGACACCTCATGCTTTGACCACTTGCATGAAATGTGGGCTTGATAACTCACTTTCCTTCATGCATTCACAATTTTACTCCAAGACTTCACACACCATACGGCCCTCACATGCTCACACACCATTTCACCATACACACACACTTCACACGGCTTTGCACACACACACACAAGGCCCAAAACACATATTCAAGGCCCAACGTACAATCTTGGCCCAATAACACTCTTAAGGCCCAATAGGTTAATCTAATCCACTTAGCTCCTAAACCATTCATTAACCAAGCTAATCTCACTCAAGACTAACCAAATCAAATTAACTTAAAACCACACAAGACTAAGCTTAATTAATTAGGGTTAAGCTAACCCTAATCACGATTGCCATCTAAACAAGATTAATTTATAACACGTCAAGCTAAGGCAAAGCACTTTAAATCGCAAAGCACGAATTATCAAGGAACTAAAATTCAGGGATGTTACATAAACCTATCCTTCACATTCCTGAAAAATGTAAGGATCCTGGAACTTTCTCTATACTTTGCATCATAGGCAATGTTAAGTTTGAAAATGCTATGCTAGATTTAGTAGCATCCATAAATGTCATGCCTATGTCTATTTTTAAGTCTCTTTCTCTTGGACCTCTTCAACCTACGGGTGTGGTGATTCAATTGGCAAATAAAAGTACTACCCACCCGCAGGTTTGATAGAGGATGTCTTGGTTCGGGTTGAAGAGTTGATCTTCCCTGCTGATTTTTACATACTTGATATGGAAGATGACTCCCCCCGTAATGCTGTTCCTATTATTTTGGGGAGGCCATTTTTGAAAACAGCCCGAACCAAGATAGATGTGCAGGTACACTTTCCATGGAGTTTGATGGCAGTGTGATCCGATTCGAAATTTTCCATGCTATGAAACATTTTCCTAAGGATCACTCTGTTTTCCATGTGGACTTGCTTGATGAGTTGATAGATGAGCATATGCTTGAATTTTTGCATCATGATTTTGAATTGTCATCTTTCACTAATTCATTTACTTGTCCATCATGCACTAATTCTGGATGGTGCACCGCATGCATTCAAATAGCTCAGTTTCTAGACTCTGCTACTGCATCTGATGATTCATATGTTATAGATTCAGATTATGCTAACCCTAACCCCATATCTGTTATGCATGAGTCTGATTCACTTGTTCAGGTGCACCCTCATTGGACCTGAAGCCCCTCCCTCCTCATCTCAAATATGCTTACTTGGAGGGTGAGAAGAAACTCCTAGTGATCATCTCTACCTCACTTTCTGTTGATCAAGAGGAGAAATTGTTGGATGTGATAAGAAAGAACAAGAGGGCAATTGGATGGACTTTAGCGGATATTCCTCGAATTAGCCCCTTCATGTGCATGCACCGCATTTTGTTGGAGGATGGGGCTAAACCAGTGAGACAACCCCAAAGGCGGTTGAACCCTCAGATTCTTGATGTGGTTAAGAAAGAGGTCACCAAGCTGCTCCAAGCGGGTATCATCTACCCAATTTCAGATAGCACTTGGGTGAGCCTGGTGCAAGTTGTCCCCAAGAAGTCTGGTGTCACAATTGTCAAAAATGAAAGGGATGAGCTCATTCTTACTAGGGTGCAGAACAGTTGAAGAGTCTGCATTGATTACAGAAAGCTCAACCAGGCGACTCGCAAAGATCATTTCCCTCTCCCCTTCATTGATCAGATGTTGGAGCGTCTGGCAGGTAAATCTCATTATTGCTTCTTAGATGGTTTCTCTGGTTATTTTCAAATTTGCATTGCACCAGAGAACCAACATAAGACCACATTTACCTGTTCTTTTGGCACATTTGCATATAGAAAGATGCCTTTTGGCCTATGCAATGCTCCTGCCACATTTCAAAGATGTATGATGAGTATTTTTGCTGACTTGCTCAAGCATTGCATAGAGGTCTTCATGGATTATTTTAGTGTTTATGGCTTCTCATTTGATTCATGTTTTGATAATTTGACTAAGGTGCTTAATAGGTGCATTGAGACTAACCTTGTCTTGAATTTTGAAAAATGCCACTTCATGGTAGAAGAAGGCACAGTCTTAGGGCACACTGTTTCGCACAATGGCATAGAAGTAGATCCTGCTAAATTGCATGTTATTTCACACCTCCCTTACCCCTCTTGTGTGCGAGAGGTTCGTTCCTTTTTAGGCCATGCAGGATTTTACCGCAGGTTCATTCAAAACTTCAGCAACATTGTCCTTCCTCTATCCAAGCTGCTTCAAAAGGATGTCCCATAGGAATTTGGAGACCAATGCAAGAGGGCATTTGATGAATTGAAGAAAGCACTGACTACCACCTCCATCATCCAACCACCTGATTGGACCCTCCCATTTGAGCTCATGACTGATGCTTCAAATTATGCTTTAGGAGCAGTTCTCTCCCAAAGGGTTGGTAAGTTGTTGCATGTGATTTATTATGCTTCTAGGACTTTAGATGCAGCACAGGTTAATTACACAACAACTGAAAAATAATTTTTGGCTATTGTTTTTGCACTTGACAAGTTTAGATCATATTTGCTTGGTTCTAAGGTTGTAGTGTACATTGATCATGCTGCTCTGAAGTATCTTTTGAAAAAGACAGATCCCAAACCTAGGTTGATTAGGTGGATGTTGCTCCTCTAGGATTTTGATCTTGAGATTCATGATCGGAGTGCTGCGCATAACCTTGTCGCAGACCACTTGAGCAGGATAGAGAGAGAGAAGGATGCATTTCCTATCCGGGATGACTTCCCGGATGAGCAGCTTTTATCTTTACATGTTTCCCATCCCCCTCCCCAAACTCCTTGGTTTGCTGACATTGTTAATTATCTGGTTGCTTCTGTTTTTCCTACCTTGGCATCCAAAGCTCAAAGAGACAAATTAAAGAGCGCTGCCAAGTATTATGTATGGGATGACCCCTATTTGTGGCATTTTTGCAGTGATCAGGTCATTCACAGGTGCATTTCAGATCATGAGATCCAATCGGTTCTCCAGTTTTGCCATGCTTCACCAGTTGGAGGCCACCTTGAAACTCAAAGGACAGCACGAAAGGTGCTGGATTCTGGATTTTATTGGCCTACCATCTTCAAGGATGCAAGCAACA
The DNA here is from genome assembly GCA_037953625.1 of Crotalaria pallida. Taxonomy (NCBI): domain Eukaryota; kingdom Viridiplantae; phylum Streptophyta; class Magnoliopsida; order Fabales; family Fabaceae; genus Crotalaria; species Crotalaria pallida. Next base: position 37,967,999 of record CM075653.1, read on the forward strand.
TCTGCACCTCATGTGAGCAATGTCAAAGAGAAGGAGGCACACTTTCTTGGAGACAGCAGATGCCTCAACAACCTATGTTGTTCTGTGAGGTGTATGATGCCTGGGGTATAGACTTCATGGGCCCTTTTCCTACCTTTTATGGTTTTCATTATATTTTGCTTGTTGTGGACTATGTGTCCAATTGGGTGGAAGCTAAAGCCACCCGGACTAATGACTCTGCGGTTGTTGTGGATTTTGTTAGGTCTCACATATTTTGCAGGTTTGGCATACCCAGAGCCATAGTCAGTGATCAAGGCACCCACTTCTGCAACAGATCCATGCAAGCCTTGCTCAAGAAGTATAGGGTTATGCACAAAGTTTCCACACCATATCACCCCCAAACCAATGGGCAAGCTGAGATTTCAAACAGATAAATTAAGAGGATCTTGGAGAAGATGGTGCACCCGAATAGGAAAGATTAGAGCACAAGACTGGAGGATGCTCTTTGGGCACATCGGACCGCCTACAAGGCACCCATAGGGATGTCACCCTATCGGTTTGTCTTTGGTAAGGCATGCCACCTACCTGTGGAGATTGAGCACCGTGCATACTGGGCAGTGAAGCAGTGCAACTTGGACCTTGATCTGGCAGGTGAGCAGAGGAAGCTTCAGTTGAGTGAGTTAGATGAGATCCATTTGGAGGCCTATGAGAACTCTAAGTTCTACAAGGAGAAGACCAAAAAGCTCCATGATAGCTCAATTTCTAGAAAGGAGTTCTCGGTTGGCCAGAAAGGGTTTCTCTACAACTCTCGGCTTGGTCTCATGAGTGGAAAGCTCCGCTCCAAGTGGATTGGACCATTTATTGTCACTCAGGTGTTTCCTTATGGCACTGTGGAGATTAGGAGCGAGTCCGTGGACAAGAGCTTCAAAGTTAATGGACATCGACTCAAGCCCTTCCTCACCACCCCTACTTTGGATGATGCACCTGTGGAGGAGGCCTCATTGGTCGACCCCACTTTTGACCCACCATGACTTAGGGAGTTTTCTTTTCTCCTTCCTTACTCTTTTTATTGCACTTGTCTATATCTGCTGGCTGGTATATCTGTCTAGATTTTCTGGTTGTTTTACATTGAGGACAATGTGTGATTTAAGTGTAGGGGGAGACTAGTTTAGGTTGCATACGTTTGCTTTGAATTTTTTTTGGGTTTTGCTTAGTTTTTGGGAAATTTTCTTGCATGCTAGCTTCATTTTTGTAGAGTCTTGGCATCTTTTGTCTGAATTCATGCATTTCTGTGTGCAAAGTTGCTTTTGATCATTGACAGGTGGTAACATTGTGATATAATTGTCCCTTGTGAGGATTTGTGCCTTAATTGTGGGTGGATTGCTATATATGCCACCTAATTTTCTTTCATGTGTGATTGCACTCTGGATTACTTGCACTCTAGAACTTGACTTGACTCTTATTGATACTTGATTGCTCATGCACATTTTGAAATGATTTAGGCACTTTCTTTCTTAAATAAGCTATTAGCCATATGAGTCTACCTTGAATGAATGTATCCTTTGCTATACCCTTTGAGCCTTTTTATCCCTTTTCTTGTTCTTTAGCTCATTACAAGCTTATAACTGAAAAACCATGATTGTCCTAACCTTAGGGAATTTTGGAGCTTTGGAATTGTTTTGGGAATGGGTATTAGGTAAGTAAGTGTGCTCTAAGCTTCAATTGGTTGAGTTCTTGGTTTTGCCTCATTGGTTGTTGTAGTTACGGCTTCATCTCCATGCCATTTGTGTTGTTTCTTCTTTTCTTTTTGTATACTTCTAAAAAAAATAGAAGACAAAAAATACAAAAAAAAAATGCAAAAAGAAAAAGAAAAAAGAAAAAAAAAGTGAATAAAAGGTTGTTGAGGCAAAGAGGATTGGAATTAGTGGTTGTTGATTTTGGGGTGGATTTTTCTTACTTTTTACTTATTCCCTATTGCTCCTCTATTCCCTTGGTTTTAGCTACATTCCCATATTTTTATCCTACCTTGTCCTTGGCCCCATTACAACCCTGAAAAGACCTTTTGATCATTTTGTGCATGTGTGTTGATAGTTGATGTTAGAGGGTTGTCAAGCTTATGGTTGTGTTTGTTTTTCATGACGTGCCTTGAGTGTAAATAATGATTAACCCCAAACACTTGAGTGTAAACACTTTTGAGTGATCCTTGTGAGTTTCTATCATCTTTGTGACTATCCTCTTGATGTCATTGGTTTCTTTGCATACTTGAAATAATTGGATGATGTTCATGGATGCTTTGACTCTTTGATTCTTAACCATTTTGTGTGCTTGATTTTGCCCATTTCTTTGCATTTCCTAGAATTCATTGTGAAGTATGTAATCTCTTAGGTTTGCATTTCTTAGTTGTAGTCATCTTGTTGCATGATTCACTTTGGTGCATATTGATCTTCATAGTCCTATCTTTTGATTTTGCCCAGGAGTGCAAAAGGATAAGTGTGGGGGTGTTTGATGAGCATTTTATTTCCCTTATTCCTTGCATTATTTTACTCCTATTATTGATAGTTGTAGCCCATTTGACATTGTTTAGCTTGATTTAGTGATTTAGAGTTTATTGGACTAATATTCCGAATATTGTTTAATTTGGGATTATTTAGCCTAATTAATTCTATTTCTATTTTCAGGTCATATTTGGCACAAGGACACTTTGGGCATTTTGAAAATGAATATTGAAGTATTGAAGTGAATATTGTAATTTACATTTAGATCCCTTTTTAGTTGTAATTTTCATAATAATGTTCTTAGGACTTGAGCCCATGTTTTAGACCCATTTTCATGGTAAAAGAAGGGGAAATTCGTCCAAACCTAAGGCCACTCTCCCATTTTCAGATTTTTCACTCTCTCTCTAGGTTAGAACTTCTCTCTTGGCTCTCCCAAGTGGTGGTGGCTGCTAGGGTTTTGTTCTTCCCCATTTGTACTCGTTTTTCTTCATTTATGGCCATGGAAGCCTAGACTTCAAGGGTTAATCCCTTTGGTATTTTATTATCTACTCTCGAGCTCTTGTTATTAATGCAATTTCGTTTTCTCTCCTCTGTTTTCATGTTTATCAATGTGTAGTGGTTTACTTAATTCCATTTCGTAGAGATAATACATGAATATAAATGCTTAATTTGTATTAACTCGTAAAAACTCCAATTCTGGTTTCTGATGCTTAATTAGAAGTTAGGGTTTGGAGCGATAACTAAATTTTCGCTTAGTATTTGGTTGTCACGAGTTGGACAGAGGTGAGGAGAGGAATCGATCTTTAGTGAGCTAGGATTGAGTAGTGTACGTAACCAAAGGGGTTTGCCCGCTTTTGTTTCTGATTTTCTTAGTTTTAATATTATGTTTTGTGTTTTGTTCTTCACATCTGATACATACAAACCCCCCCCCCCCCCTTTTACTGCACACTACGTGTTTGATACTTGGCCTAAACCGATATTCGCTGGGAAACGACCTAGGATCATCTTCCTAGTACTACAGAATTAAACTCCTTAAATTTGATCGGGTACGGCCTTGATTTCATGTGTATGTCAATTGGTTTATTGGTTATTTTGTTGGGTGTTGTTGGTTGTTTTTTATCGTTGTTTTTTATCCTTGCTATTGTTCGTTGTTATTTATCGTTGTTAGGTGAAATAATTACCTATCCTTACATTGATTTCCTAATGAATATGCTGAGGAAACACTTGAATTCCTTACTTGATCCTTGCTTGACTCTTTGTTAGATTGTTGTTTGGCATCATCCAAACTTCAACATTCTTCCACGTTGAAAATTAAATTCAAAATCAAATCAAAACCAATATGAAAATAATTCAAATTAGTTGATTTTGAAATAAATAAATAGTATAATATAGAGATTCTGATTTGTCATTTTGAATTCGAAAAAGGATCAGAAATAAATCAGAAAATCAATCAAATTAATTCATAATCAGTTTTGAATTTTTTTAAATAATGTAATCAATTATTACATAAAAAAGTAATTGATTATTTTAACTCAATCGATTACTCAAAGAGATAACCGATTACTTTGGCTAAAAATAATCGATTCGTTGCAAATTAATAATCGATTCGAAAGCATATGGATTTTGTATGATGCAATAATTATAATCGTTAGTTGAGAAAAGTAATTGATTGCTTAGACCAAAAAGTAATCGATTAGCCAAGATCAATTACTCGATTACGAGCTCTCTAGTCTTTGTATGATGCTGCAGAAGTAATCAATTATCCACTTTAAGTAATTATTACTCTGACTTAAAACTTGTAAAAATTAATTTCATAAACCAGAATACTTTGCGATAGATAAAAGTATTTTAACAGAATATAACATGAAAAGTAGTTTTAACAAAATACTTTTTGAAAGGGACTTCTCCAATTCTATAAATATGGCCTATTACTAAAGTGAAACAATTACCTAGCCTTATATAGATTTCCTAATGAATGTGCTAAGGAAACACTTGAATTCCTTGCTTGATCCTTGCTTGGCTCTTTGTTAGATTGTTGTTTGGCATCATCAATACTTCAACATACTTCCACGTTGAAAATTAAATTCAAAATCAAATCAAAACCAATATGAAAATAATTCAAATTGGTTGATTTTGAAATAAATAAATAGTATAATATAGAGATTCTGATTTGTCGTTTTGAACTCGAAAAAGGATCAGAAAAAAATCAGAAAATCAATCAAATTAATTCACAATCATTTTTGAATTTTTTTTAAAATAAGTAATCGATTATTTTAACTCAAGTAATCGATTACTCAAAGAGATAACCGATTACTTTGGCTAAAAATAATCGATTCGTTGCAAATTAGTAATCGATTCGGAAGCATCTGGTTCTAATCGATTATTTGCCAGAATCAAATACTCGGGGCATGTTTGAATACTTGTTTTGAGAACAATTTTTTTTCTTAAGACAAAAAAGCAAAAAAATCTGTTTTGTAAACTTGTTTTGTACAAAATGATTCTGAAAACAATATATGTTTTTTTTTTAACAAAAAAAAGGAGAACATATATGTAACACCCCAAATTTTTAATCCCTGATTAATGAAAGTTTAATTATAAAGTTTATTTATAATTAATTACTTTTAATTTAAACTTCGATTAATTATGTGTTTTGTGTGTGCATTTGATAAGTGAGAATGCATGAAAAATAATTTGATAATTATTTTCATGTGAAAATATGAGTTTTACAATTTAGTCCATGTTTAAGGACCTAAAAGTAATATTAGAGAAGTTTTTGGAAGGAAATGCAATAAAATATAAATTTTTGAAAATTTCAGTCGTGGTAATCGATTACCACGATGCGGTAAACGATTACTGTTGATGTCTAGCAAGAGTACTAGGTCGACAAGTAATACAGATAGTAAGTGAATATCGTTCCACTCGGGGATTGCAAATTGTTTCTAATAACTTTCCACCAATTCGTAATTATTAATGCAACTTGTTATTGAATTTTAGAAGGAGAAGGAGAATTTAAATAAATAAAAAAAATAAAAAGATTGAGGAGATAAGATGGTTTAGAAAGCCATAGAAAAAGGTTAGGAACTTGGTTTCGTTGTATGATTCACTTATTTAACTATGAATTAGGTTTTCCTTCAAATCAAGAACAATTCCTAAATTAGTAGTTTATGCAACTACCGTTTATTTTTCCGATTATTAATTCTCAATCTCTCAAGTAATTAAATTACCGAATAAATAATTTATTAAGAACATGAAATTAATTAGTTATATAACTAACCAATTAGATCTCTCTGTGTTGAATAGTTATACCGTTGAATTGCATGGTGTAATACCCCGCAATTTCCTCGTACTATTTTAAATAATTAAAAGATCTAATTGGAGAAAATGTTTTTGAAAGAGTGTTTTCTTGAAGTGAATTTCTTATTTTATGATTTTAAGTGATGAATAATTTTGATGAAATTATTATGTGTTGAACATTTCTGTGTTTTAAAGAAATTGTGGTTTTATCAAAGAATGATTTTTATTTGAAATGAAATTTTTGGGTTTGTTAACTTTAAAAATCCATATCTTTTCAACCGTAACTCCGAATTTTATGATCTTTATATGAAAATGATCGTATTAAAATGTAGATTTCAAAAATGTAACTTTTATAATTTTCTGGGTTGGTTTTCAAAAATTTATTTTTGGGGTACTTAAAGGACGAATTTTGAAAGAATAACTTAGTAAAAATAGTTAAGGACTTCAAATGAATTTTTCCTTTTGAGAATATCTCTAATATATTAAAATATGATTTTTGAAAATAAAATGAGGGTCATAATTATAGCCAAATGGTACAGTTTATTAGTCAAAGAGAAGGTGTGTTTAAGTGTTAATACTTATATTTGATGATTGAAGGAGAAATTATTTCATGACTAATTGTGTGATTGAGTGTGATTGCAATATGTATGTATATGTGTATATGTGTATGTCCGTATAATTGTGTGTATATGTGTGTAGTATGTATGTGTACGTATAAGCCTAGGATTGCATTTCTTGAACAAGAAACCAAACTAAACTAAGTTAGAACTAGAATCAACCAAGTAACCAAATTCTAACTAGAAGCCAACTAGTCCTTAAGCCTAAAATGACCCCTAAAACCTTAGGCCACTCTACCTTGTCCCCTTAGTTTTGATAAACTTCACCCATGCAACAAATGGGAATGCCAAAATCGCCCCTCCTTACCACACACTAACCAAAACCAAACCAAGGGCATAATAGGGACTTCACGAATTGCCTATAAATATTTTTGGCCTTAGTTCATTCACCCTCATTTTTCCCATTCACTTCCTTCACAACCAAACACAATTCCTAAGAGTTTCCTTTAAGCTCTTAGAGAAGAAAAGAGAGATAGAGAAAAGGAGGGTGTTGGCCGTGGGTGGGGAAGGAGGAAGAAGGAAGGAGATCAAGCCCAAAGTCTTAGGTTTCTCTTGAAGATCAAGTGAAGAAGGTTGAAAACCATTTCCTTTTCTTGAAGTATTTCGAAGATCCTAGAGTTGTTAGAGTAGTTTTACCTTCTAAAGCTTTGTAATCTTCATTTCTTCTTGCATGTTTATTTTTATGTTTGATCTATGATTGCATGTAATTTCTAAGCCTTGATCTTGAGTTTTCAAGAGTAAAACAAACTTGTAGAACCTTAAACTATGGACTTTGGAATTCGGCCATGACTAGGAAACTAGGTCATGATGATTTTTACCTTGATTCAAGTTCTTGCATGTTAGTTGTATGTTTATGAAAGTTGATTTAAGTAGTTGAAATGCTTTGAATTGGTTTTGATCTTAAAAAAGCTTTGATCTTTGCTTCAATCTTTGAAAAAGTTTGATCTAAGTCTTTGCATGTGATTCTTGAAACAAAAAGTCTTGATCTTTTGTTTGCATGTCATGGTTTTAGCAAGAAAATCAAAGGAAATCAACTTTTGAAAGTGGTTTTGTTTGATCTAAGTCTATTGTTCATGCATGTCAAAGATTTGAACTTTTCTCTTGACTTTTGGGGTTGGATATTCGGCCAAAGCATAGGACTAGGAGATCATGATTTGTTTCTCATGAAAAAGACTCTTGCATGTGGTTTTCTTCTTGATTCAAGTGTTTTTCAAAGTGCATGATTTAATTTGATGATTTTAAGGTTTGGCATGTTGAGAAAGTGCATCAAAACCATGTTTGTGTCATGATGGTGTTTGGCCCAAGTAGGTTTAGTAGGCTAGATTCTTTTTCTCATAAAGTGACTTGAATTCATGAGTATGTTTTGTGATTTAATGTTAAGTAAATGATTTAAATTGTATTGTGGTGTTTTTCTTTTCAATTCGGTTTTGTGTAAGGAAATAAGTGAATGAGTTTGATTGTTTCAATGAGTATTTTTAATGGTTTCAATTTTATTTCCTTGCTGCCCAAGATTTATTCCTAAGGTATTTCAAATTCAAAAGTGTTTTCGAATGATGAAAATTGTGGATTTCAAGTACTAATTGAAGTAACAAAAGGTTAGAATGAAAAATATTGGTTTTTCGGTGTTTAAGGAATTAAAATGGTGGCTGGACTGATTTCATACAGCCACATAAAATAATTATTTAAATTGTATTAAAATGAGTTTTCAAATGATTTTGAGAAAGTTCAAACTTGAGAAAAGATTGGAATTGTTTTGACAAATGGTTGTGTTTAAAAAAAATATAAATAAATAAATAAATAAGTAAATTAAAATTTTTATAAATTTTCCAAGACTAAACTCACGGTTTTGACATGAAAAAGGAAGAAGTGATTTTATGATGTCATATTTTGATGTTGGACAAATCTTTACTTGTACTTGTGCATGTATTTGGCCAATGTATGTTCAAGAAGGAATAAGAAGATTTTTCATGAAATAATATATATAAAATGAGTATGTTTTGTAAGTTGATGTTTGAGCATGATTTAGTTCTTGAGATGCATGAAGTTCATATGTTAGACTTATTCAATTCGGTTTCTTTTAATAAGTAGGTAAATATGAAAATGAAAATGAAAATGTTTAGAAAATAATTAAGTAAATAAGTGTTTGTTGAAAACGAATATTTGGTCTATAATTAAGTAAGTAATTACATGACTTAATTCATCTAAGTGTTGTTGTGGTTGTGTGCTAGTTGATGTTTGAAAAGTATTTGACTGCGTAATTGGTTTTAAAAATTAATTGATTTTAAGATAAATCCATTTAATTTATTTGAGATTTTGAATTGTGTTTATGGTTGTCCAAGAATTGTTTTATGATAAAAACTTGAGTTTTAAAGTACTAAATTGAGATAAAGAATTATTTAAAGCGAAAAGTACTTTTACGGTGTTTTCAAGTTTTTATTAAATTAATTTTGTGGAAAGACTCCTTGCTGTCCAAGACGGACCAGCAATCAAATAAAATGGTTTAAATTGTTTTAAAAGATGTTTCCAAATGGTTTTAAAGAATTTAAAGTGTTAGAAAACATGGGAGTTGTTTTGAGAAAACAATCGTGTTTTAAGTTTTTCGACGAGGAACGAAACGTGTTTGAGTTAAGAAAATATTTTATTAATACAAGTTAATGACGTACACGTATTTTATTTAGTACGAGGAATGTTAAAGACGAGGGATTGGGGCAGTTGGAAGAGGCAAGGATCCGAGGAGAGCGTACGAATTTAAATTGCTGGACCTCAGGTGAGAGAGAAGCTATCCTAAGACACTGTGGTGTTTAGGTGATATATTAGGACGTTCCGTATCATCTCAAAGATCGGAACTTAGTGGTTCGGAGTCAGTAGTATAAGTGGCAATTGTTTGTGTTGTGTGGCCACTTATACGAAGGTGACAAAGGCCACATTATTGTTGTGTGATTACTGTGTGAATTAGTATGCTTGTATGTTTATTTATTTAATTATGTATGATGATTAATATGAATAATATGTTGATGGACGTCTGTTACGTCCTGAAAACCGAAATGAAATGAGTAAGATTAAAGAATATGAGATTTATGGGAAAAGAAATAAAGCGTTGAGATTGGGGACAGATTTGATGATGAGAATGAGGTTAAGCCAGAGCTGGAGAAAGTGAGGTGGAGTTGTTTACTGGAATGAGATGTGATGTGAGTGGAGCGGGGCTCCTTTGTGACATTGTGGAAGTGAGACTGGTGTTGAGTTGAGCTTGCTCCTCCACTAGTACTCACGGAAACAATGAGTTTTCGAAAAGTTTTTGAAATAAAGTTTATGGAAAGTGACTTTGAAAAGGTTTATGGAAAGAGAGTTTGAAGAGGTTTTTGAAAATGGGATTTTTGAAAAAGGGATTTTGAAACGAGAATTTTTGAAAGGGTTTTTCAAAAACAAGATTCTTGAAAGATTTTACGAAATGAAATTTTTAGAGAACTTGTGAAATACTATTTTTAGAAAGCTTGCGAAAAGAAGTTTTTATTTTCATTTTGGTGAAAGGAGATTTTGAAAAAGTGATGAAGGGAAATTTTTTAGAAGGTTGGTGAAGTTAGCATTTTTGAAAAGTTTGTAAAATGATACTTTGAGGAAATTTCGCAAACTGAGACCTTTGAGGAAGTCTATGGTTTGAGATTTTGGAAAAATGATGATATGGGATTGTTGAGATGAAAGTGGGATGATGTGAACCCAGCTCTGTGCTCTGATAAGAAAAGACTTTGCAAAGTTAGTGGTCGGGACTCATCGAAGGGATGTACGAAGGATGGGCCGACCTTAGGTTAATTGATAAGATAAAAAATATTAAAAGACATGAACGCGGTAAGGTACGAGAGTGCGAAGTAGTGGAGAGGAAGGTACCTCGGATATCAGGGATATTCGGGTTGTGAATGCAATAGGGTAGGCTCGGGCGGTAAAACGTCACGTTGCCTTGAGTACTATTATGGGCAGAACGAACTCCACATGTGGTGCACTAACGTGGTGGGGACTGGGTCTAATACCGTGGTAAGTTCTGCACCCGGGACCAGAATAGTGTTGTCACCCCTATGGCATTTCGAGAACAGTGGAGAGGGACTGGAGCGGGGCAATTTCTTTTGCCACTGCGAGGCAGTGAGCCTGATTATATGATTTGAGGACAAGATCCTCCTGGTCTGGGACCATCTTTGTTGAGACAGCTGTCGTGCCCGCGTGGTAAAGGTCCTGTACTCCTGTTCGCTTCCGACTAGGACTGGGTGGATGACCGAGGAGATGTAGACGTGTGTGACGATGGCAACGAAATAAGTACCTCGATGATCTTTTAAGTTTCCCCAATCATCGAAGGTTGTGATTTGATAAGACTTGAAAACAAAGGTTTAAAAGTAATAAAATGATGGATGATATTATGAAGTGAAGTTCCCTGAAAGGTTGAAGTCAAGAACTGAATTGAGATATTATGTTGAAGATAACGAGGTTGGAAAGATAAAGAAGTAATGATAAGAATAATGATAATCATAATGTTATGCTTGATTGTCATGTTGTATGTATATTGTTTGTCCTATCCGTATTGTCCTAGTATCTTGCCTACTGTAATCCCACGTCGTCGATGATGCGTCGTTCGGATCGCTTACTCTCTCCTGTTCGTTGGCATATTGGGGCTGCTGATATCTCAACGGACAGACGAAGCATCGTCTGAAGGTCATCACCAGAGAAGAGTTAAAGATGGAACGGAGTGGCAACCCCCAAGGGGCAATAGAGATGATTTCATCCTCGGGAGCGAAGAAAGGGTGCAAGAAGAATGGAGAGCTTCATCCGGGCGTCTTCATCCGAGTAGCGCAGCGGAAGCGAAAGTAGTGAATTTAGTTTATGGTTATGATGTGTGAGTTAAGGATTACCGAGCAAGGAACCATTTACGTAACCAAGCCAATTTTAAATTCTATGAAAGTATCCTCATTCTGGAAAGATGAAGTAATGCAATCTTTTGTAAACCGTTGTAAATACTTTTAACCTACTGTAATAGATTACTTTGTTTTTTTTTTAAAAAAAGTTCTTTTGTAAACATGAAAGTTTTATGAGAATAAATGTTTTAGTAACAACTCGAGTTTCAGTGAAAGAACTTTTATTACACCAAAGACTTTCCAGTACGATTCAAAAAAAAAATTGGCCTCATTTTTTTGCAACTTTCATAAGTAAAAGTTAATTATTATTGGTTTATGAAAATCGGGCTGTTACACATGGCCTATTCTAAATCCTAATTCTCATTAGTAACTTAGAAAATCCATAACATAAATTGCGCAGGTTTATGTGATAAAAACACAATCAACGCTTGATTTAAAAACAGGAAAACACTAAATCATAAATTAAAATAAGTTACACCATACAATTTACACCATGTTCCTAACAAGAGGTTTTAGTTACAAATAGAAATAAAGAAAACAGAAGCAAAGAGAAAACCTCATATCATAAACAATACAGGTTAACTCTCCAAGAGACCTTCAATCCTCACGCAGATCTCTCTTGTAGTGATGATCTCCAATCTTTGTGTCTTGCCTCCTTGCTCTCAATAGATGTTACTAACCTCTCTCTCTAATCCTAATTGAATTCTATGATCTCAAAACCTCCTGAAAACTATTTACAAATCCTCTATTTAAAGAGTAAAACAAATCCTAAAATAAATCTTAATTAAATCTAGTAGATAAGGTCCATGTTTATCTTCTAATTTCTGATCAAGTCTAAGATATGAAGCCAAATTAGACTTCTCTTCTTCTACTTTGTTCAGAATCTGGTCAAATTGGGCCTCCAGCAGGTACGCGCGTCCCAGGCGCGAAGGCTCATGTGCCCCAGGCGCGCAGGGTCTGATAACTGGTGTTCCTCTTGAATCAGCGCGCCCCAGGCGCACCCGTCCCCGCGCCTCAGGCGCGCGGGGTAGGTCCCGACTCCGTTTTGCTCTGTTCTTTCTCCTACTTCAAGGTCTTTTAGTCCTCTTTTCAGGTCTACAATTATTTTTTTCATTTAAGCTCCAAAAGTACCTGAAACGTACCCAAAAAGGATCAAAACGCTCAAAGGACCCTAAACTACTAAAAATAATTAAAATCTACTAAAAAGTCCTAAATTTGCTAGAGAAACAAGCCAAATACATAGTAAAAGGGAGTCCAAATAATGCTCAAATCTATATATATTGGACCTAAATCACTCCCCCAAACATAGCATTTTGCATGTCCCAGACAAAAGTAAAATAACCTTCTAAACAAAAGACTGACTCCCTAAGTCAACATATACACACCTCATCTAAGACTTCGACTCAAGACTCCAACACATATTATCACAAGCTATTTACACAATTACAAACTAGTTAGAGTAACAAACCCAATCAGAACTCAAGACTAGTGAACACTCTCAACCTCTCCAGTGTATCTCTCTCAAGTGTATCAGGGTCATATTTCAATAATGCACACAAGTTCAACAATGACAAAGTGTTATCATATGCTTGACCATAGACCAAAATCGCCACTGAAATTATTGAAAGTATGCACAAATCAAAAGGTCTTATTTTTGGTTGTAATGGGGCCAGGCTAAAGTGTTAGGTGAGATATAAAAAAGAAGGAATAATGAACTAAGGGCTAAAAATGCAAAGCAAACTTCCCCTAGAATCATGAATGAGCACTAAGTATATTATCATGGAATCACAACTCAATTCACAACTTTATTATTCTTCTCACTTTTCAATTTTAATTCCTCTACCCTCTTCCTTTTCATTACTTTTCTTCTTTTCTTTTCTCTTTTCTTTGAAGAGTAGTAGGCACAACACTTTACTTCTTTTTTTTTCCTTTTGCATCACATTCCACTTAATTGCTCATCCAAAATTCCTAAGGTACTCTCAAAGAATTATGCAATTAATGCAGGGTACCAAAGAAAAATTATATAACATTATAAGGCTCAAAGTGGGAAACTAAGGGATATGAATCAATGCAACATCTCTGAAAGCCTCAAAAACACATCCTAAGTGCCTTAATCATATTCATGCATGCAAACAAAAATCAATCTTGAAATGGTCACAGGTCAAGTTCTAGAACAACAATACCAAAGTGAACACACTCATGAAAGAATAAGGGTCTCAAAATCAGAATAGATCAAATATAACATACCCCATCAATAGGCTCAAAAACTCACAGGATTAAAGTCAGTTCACTAATCACAAGTTCTGAAAGCATTTGTCAAAATAACCAGTTATTCACAGCTCACTCAAACAGAGTCAAAAGCCAATGAGTCTAATCATAAACTAAGTATGTACATGCATCATTAGAGAAAAAGTCCTAAGCTTAGAATAATCACTTACTTTCACTAAGGACACAAACCAATACAAAAATATGGGAGAGAATTTCAGATCTGAAAATTTTTATTTTGTATATACTCCCCCAAACTTAGATGTTGGCTTGTTCTCAAGCAAACTAATCTAGCCTACACTACAAAATAAAAATGCAAAACTACCTAAGAAAGCAGGACAATATTTTTGGTGAGATACAAGTCCCGAGGTGCAATATTAAAAAAAAATAAAGGCTATTGGGGTCCAAATCCTAAAAATGCAAATCTAATCCTAAAAAAAATCTATCCCTAAAAAAAATTTAAAAAAAAATAAATAATAAAATTAAAAAAAAATCTATTCTAAAAATAATCCTAAGATAAATCTAATCCTAAAAAGATAAAAACAAAATCCTAAAAAGATATAAAACTAATCTAATCCTAAAAGATAAGAATAATAAATATCTATTGCTAAAAAAAATAAGATAAAAAAAACTTCCTAGAGATAAAGATAAATCTAATCCTAAGAGATAAAATGGTAGAATTGGGATTGGACCCCAAACTTATTTTCTGCACCCCACAGTCCTTGACTTCGGGTTTTTTTTTTTTAACAACAACTACTTAAGAATTGAAACCTACACTACTGCTTATGTACAAAAAAAAATCCACCAGGATCCCAAATTCTATGGGTCAAATCCCATGTGATGCAACAATAATGAGTTATGCCCACATCCCATGGGGAAGACCTTGGGTGATGATGGTGGATTAAGGAATTTTCAAAATAGAGTTCAAACCCACCAGGGTTAAAAGGTATATTCCTTAATCCATACATCATCCCAGCAAAATTTTCTTTTCTTCCATCATCCATCATGAAGTTGTTAACTTCATTAGTCAGGAAGATTACTTTCTCATGCTTCCCATTGCCTAATAATGACTCAGATTGCTCTAGATATTTTTCATAAAAGTACTTAGGCTGAATATAATAGAAAATTTTTGAATCACCCAAGCATGAACTAGATTTAATAAAATTCTCTATAACAACAAATTCCTCATGCAAGGGTGGTTCAATTTTTTCTACAATTTTCAAACCTTCTATTGTTATATTTCGATCCTCTTCCTCAAACCTATCATGCACAATTTCTTTTTCAGATTTTTGCTCCTCCAAAGGGGTTTGATCATTGGTCACATTCATCACCACAACTTCTTCCTCTTTTTTAGGAGAGTCAAAAATTGTTGATAATGCTTGTGACTCCTCAGATAAATGTTTTGAAATTTGCTCAAGTGCTATTTTTATGTTCTCAAAACTTTTTCTGTTTTCTTCATCTATAAAATTTATTTGTTGAACATTACTACTAACTTTTTGAGCTAATTTCTCTTGGTTAATTTCCCATGACTCTTTCTCCACAGGGGGAGGAATTGGCTCAACACGAGGGAATCCAAAATTATTTTTGCAATCTTTAGCATAATCCTCAGCGGTTTGAGCCAATTTCTCTAGAGCTATTTCCATTGGGGTTTTACTAGGAGGGGGAGGCTCCTCATGATAAAATTGAGAATAGTATCTTTCCTTTTTCATATCATTAATCTGTTGATTCATTATCTCTATATCTATTTCCCATTGGGCCTTCCTAGGAGTTATATTTTGTGTAACATAGTATGGAGGATAAGGATAATATGGAATAAATCTATCACAATCTGAATCACTATTACAACTATAATTATACATGAGAAAGTACAAATTACACAAATAATTACAAAAAGTACCGAAAAGAAATTAGAATCGAATTTCAATCCCCGGCAACGGCGCCAAAAACTTGTTGAGGTGCCAGCAAGTGTACTGGGTCAACGTGTAATATAGTCTCAGGAAGACCAGATATCGTCCCACAGGGAGTTTGTGAGAATGTTCAATCTACTTTTACCTTAATGCAACTAAAAGTAAATCCTATAATTAAAATTCAGATTTTTTTTTGGGTCCGTATTCCTTGCGGAACCACTGGTATCCCCAAGAGCACCCTTAATACCAGGGAGCCCTTGAGACTAATCCGGAGCGAGCTGCGTGGCTGGCTCTCCCAGCGATTAAAATTCAGATTTGATTAAAATAGATTTGAGATTAAAAACTAAAACTAATTAAATGTTGAAAATTATAAGTTGTGAGCAAGTAGAGAAGGATTGTTAGGAACGTGGTTTCATTGTATGTTTTGTTTATCTAATTATAAATTATTGTCTTCCCCTAAATCATGAACAAATCCCTAAATTAGTAACTATCAGATCTCTCATGTTTAGTTACCTTTTCTTATTCAATTCATAACCCCCAATCTGTCAAGTGATTAATTCATTGAATAGTAGTTAAGAACAATGGATTTCATAAAAGTTATATAATTACCCAATTGTATCTCTACCCCTGGATCAATTATATTGTTTGATTGGAAAGGCCTATCTAAACCCTAAATCTCTCAATTTGGGGATTAGAAATCCAAAACATAAATTGGCCAGATTCATGCATAACAATTAAATCACAATCAAACACATGATTTAGAAATGGAAAAACATTAATTCAATAACTACATAAACTAATCCATACAAATTCACCAATTCCTAACAAAGGGTTTTAGTTACATGATAAACAATGAAGAACAAGAGAAGAAATAGAAGAGGAATCCATTATCATAGACAATAAGGATTACCTACAAGAGAGATCTTCAATTCCTCAATCTCCAATCTTCTCCCTTCCAAAGCTCTCTCTAAACTATGTAATCTCCCTCTCTAAAAGCTTACAAAAACTGCTGAAAAACCTAGTATTTAATGCCTAAAACAAACCCCAATTGAGTCCCAATTGAATCACCATCAAAATGCATCAAAACGGGCCTGTTTCGGCCCTGTACAGCTTCTGCGCGCCTGGGGCGCACCCGTCCTCGCGCTTGGGGCGCGCACGCTCTGTACAGCAAAATTTCAGCACGCGCGTCCCGGACTGCTTTGGCCGCCCCGGACTCATCCGGACTCCGTTTTACTCCGCTCTTGGACCGTTTTGAAGCTCTTTTCATCCCCTATCCAAATCCATCAACATATTTTCCATTTAAGCTCCAAAAGTACCTGAAACATACACAAAAAGGATCAAAACGTTCAAAGGGTTCAAAACTAAGAACTATTTCTAAAAATTAACAAAAAGTCCTACAAAATACTTGAGAAACAAGCTAAACACATAGTAAAAGGGAGTCTAAATCATATTAAAATCACTATATATTGGACCCAAATCACTTCCCCAAACTTAGCATTTTGCATGTCCCAGGCAAAAGTAAAATAAAATTCTAAACAAAAGACAAACTCCCGAAATCAACATATACACACCTCATCTAAGACTTCGACTCAAGACTCCAACACATATTATCACAAGCTATTTACACAATTACAAACTAGTTAGAGTAACAAACCCAATCAGAACTCAAGACTAGTGAACACTCTCAAATCAGGAAAACAGGAAAACACTAAATCATAAATTAAAATAAGTTACACCATACAATTTACACCATGTTCCTAACAAGAGGTTTTAGTTACACATAGAAATAAAGAAAACAGAAGCAAAGAGAAAACCTCATATCATAGACAATACAGGTTAACTCTCCAAGAGACCTTCAATCCTCACGCAGATCTCTCTTGTAGTGATGATCTTCAATCTTTGTGTCTTGCCTCCTTGCTCTCAATAGATGTTACTAACCTCTCTCTCTAATCCTAATTGAATTCTATGATCTCAAAACCTCCTGAAAACTATTTACAAATCCTCTATTTAAAGAGTAAAACAAATCCTAAAATAAATCTTAATTAAATCTAGTAGATAAGGTCCATGTTTATCTTCTAATTTCTGATCAAGTCTAAGATATGAAGCCAAATTAGACTTCTCTTCTTCTACTTTGTTCAGAATCTGGACAAATTGGACCTCCAGCAGGTACGCGCGCCTGGGGCGCGCAGGGTCTGATAACTGGTGTTCCTCTTGAATCAGCGCGCCCCAGGCGCACCCGTCCCCGCGCCTCAGGCGCGCGGGGTAGGTCCCGACTCCGTTTTGCTCCGTTCTTTCTCCTACTTCAAGGTCTTTTAGTCCTCTTTTCAAGTCTACAATTATTTTTTCCATTTAAGCTCCAAAAGTACCTGAAACATACCCAAAAAGGATCAAAACGCTCAAAGGACCCTAAACTACTAAAAATAATTAAAATCTACTAAAAAGTCCTAAATTTTCTAGAGAAACAAGCCAAATACATAGTAAAAGGGAGTCCAAATAATGCTCAAATATATATATATATATATATTGGACCTAAATCAATTACCATAGTGCAGCAACACCAGTTCATAGTGCGTTCGATGATGAATCAACGAATTAACCTAGCTTTGACACGAAATCATGCCTTAAATATGTCCTAATGCACGCGTCGCCTTGCATGAGTACCTAATTTTGCTATATAAACCATGATTGTGTTGAATCAACACTTATTTTGGCCAATTTCTGAAGAATTGCTTTGTGTTGGTTGAATTAGGGTTCTTAATTTGCCCTCTTTCGTTCTCTTTCGATTCTGAGAATCAACCCACAAATCATACACTATTGTGAAGCTTACATCCTGAGCTTCATAAAGATACTAAAATCGTGAGCTGAGAGTGAGTGTGCAAGGAGAATCGAAGCTTGCAAGTTGAGGTTCCAATTCTGCAGAAGCAGAAATCTGATTCCTGGAGCTTACTTTAGGAGTTGATTGTGGTAAGCTCATGAACCCATTTGATTTCAAACTTGTTCCATTCTTTTGTACTTGTTGCAGATAATAAAGCCTAACCATTTTCCCCAATTCTTTTGCATGATTGACTTGTCAAAAACTCTGATCTTGTGACCCTACTCAAAACTGCTATGCATGTGCTGTTGTCAAAGAATTTTTGGGAAATCGAATTTGGAAGTTTGTTTTCTGTGAAGTTTCTATTTGATCACGTCTGCGAGGTAAGGGGAAAGCTTAACCTACACTAGTTTGAGATTAAAGAGCATGATTTTAATTGGAGAGCCATCAAGAGGTTCTAAGGGCTTAGATGATAATAGACTTTTGGTTTGGAGACCAATACATGCTCTAAAAATAATTTGAGCAAGTCATAATTGATGCATGCAAGCTAATTAGAACCTGAAACCATGAATTAATGGAGTAATTTGAGTTTGGCATGTTGAGTTGTTGATTTTCATGTTTTATGCATAATTATGTGAAATTGTGAAATCTTTGTGATTTAATGTGATTTCAGTACTTGAGCATGTTCAAAATATGTTATGTCAACTTTGTGAATGCTTGGTTTGAGTTAAATTTGGTTAGAAATAAAAATGGTATGTTAAAACCCAATTTTTAGTGCATCTGCTGTCATGGTAATCGATTACCAGACCATGTCTGATAAAGAACATTGAAAATAAATGTAGTAATCGATTACTAGATCCTGATTATCGATTATCAGTGCTAAAAATACTTAAAAATGCCATTTTTATTTCTGAACTATTATTTTAACATATAAATCAATATCATGGAATGCATATGGGACCTAAACATGTCTGATTGAGTGTTTTAGTTATTTTCTTGAAAATATTCATGAAATATGTTTAATTACTTGAATAAAATGTTGGATATTATTATCAAGTAATTTAAAGTACCAACCAACAAAATTTATTGTGATGCATTCATGCATGGAGTTTGGATGTTAGATCGAATTGTCACGATTATTTTTATAATCTGAGGAGGGCCTCTGGGAGCGTCAAACACGTCTTGCTTGATAAAACGTTTATGTGTGATAAAAACGTGGTCAGTGTAAGGATACTAATGATGTGATTATTACGTTGGAGCATGACGTCTGCGAGGTTGCGGCGTTTTGAATCACTACCAAGCTTGAGCGTAATACATTCCACGGAATTGTATTGAATTGTACCCGTCAAAAATACCGAGTACAAAAATTGTAGTTGAAGTTATAAGGATGGCCGCCCCTATGGGGGAAATAGTTTCTATGGAAGATAGGACTGATGATAGGACATTCATACATCATGTCACTCATAAATAATTAAATGTTATTTGATTGATAACCTGAGTGTGAGCATATTATGTGCATTTTTACTTGTCATTGACTTGTATGTGTAATGACCTGTATTTGATTATATGATTGACTAATATCTGTCATACATATAAATTGTTAAACCTTTACTCTCTTTCAATTATGTGTATGTTGTTGCTTATCCCCATGCCATTGTAGGTGATGTCTCGCTATCTCGCCTGCATCGAGATCCGCCCTCTCCCTAGAGGAGTGTGGGTCTATGAGGACCACGGAGCAGTGAATGAGGGTGAGGTTGAGTTGACCTTCTATCACCCTAATCCACTGGTCCGTGTTCGTCCTCGTAGATTCAGGATCCTCATTATCTATACTATGCATGTACCACCCTTTTATACATATCATGGACCACCTCCCGCTCGACTTGCCCGTACATATCATCACTTTCATTTTCGTTCGGTTTACCGCTCTCGCCGTTTTTCCTCTCGAGTTGTCCGGGAGGATACTCCCACACCTGATCCGACGAGTACAGTCGGGGCTGCACCATCACCCGACCCTATGCCCAGTGAAAGGGTACCATCCCCGTCGGATGAGGTGGAGGAGGATCCTGTCGAGGCAGGGAGCGGAGACGAGCCAATCGAGCATTCTACTAGTAGCCAGTGGAGGGATGATGACCCTTAGATACGTGCTAAATATAGGTAGTGTGGGTCAGGGACCCGACCTACAGCTGTTGTGGACTCCGATGATGGATGGATGGATGCTTCTCTGGTGACTTGGACTACTACTGTTGTTGCTACTCATGGATCAGCTCTGGAGCCTTTATTTTGGGATGTTATATATTGAACATATTTTTGGAGAGCTCTAGAGTGTTGATCCTTACTCTTTATATTTCCGTTTCATGGACTTGTTCTTACTTGGACTCGGTTATCTTACTATTTGGACTATGTACCCTTTTATCACTAATATATATATATATGTATATATTATGTTATGTTTATTATCCATAGTCCAATGATTTTCCGCTTACTCTGATTTTATTTCAAAAGGATTCGGTTATGCCATCGCGAAAGAATAAAACTTTAAGTTCTGAAAATGACGAGAGATAATTTCACTACTATTTTAGTAACAAAGCTATACTAAGTTTTCAAAGCCAAGCGAATGCTATCTCATCCTTTTATTTCTAAGTACTTAAGTTATATTTTATTAATTTCAAAAGGGCGTCAAATCCAATGTTTAAGCAATGTATGCGTTTATTTCCGAGATCCAAAGGTTTTTGTGTTTTGCGCACCCGACCCATTAGAATTTCAAAGGAAAGAAAAAGAAAAATGTATTTCCTATAAATTCTAATACTTTAACAAGTCCATAATAATTCCGAGTAATACTTATTTAATTATTTATTCTATAATTACTCGGGTTATGAAAGTAAGGTGTTGCAATATCAACATTGTTTTGCTTTTTAGAAAAACATGAAGAACAACAAATTTTAATGGCAATTTTATAATTAAATGAAAAACACATCTAACTTCTGCCTTATCTCCCTTCCTTTCTTTCACCTGAATTAATACACATCATGCTCCTGGTGTCTTCGTGCTTCACGCTACATTCAAGTTAATGGAAATATTTTTTTAATTTCAATTTATACAATAAATACGTTATTTCCAACATTTTTTAAATATTTACATAATTATTTTTTGATGTGTGTCTATTGAACTAATATTAATATTGTTATTATTATTATTATTAACTAAGTCCATTCCATCACCCTATTGTCAACAAATTAGTTTTTGGCTTAAATATCAAAATGGTCTCTATAAATATTGACCTTTTTGAAATTGGTCCCTGTAAAAAAAAAAGCTTTGGTTTTGATCCCTGCATTTAAATAACGCTTTGGTTTTAGTCCCTGCATTTACAAAACGATTTGGTTTTGGTCCCTCATGTTAGGTGTGGATGGAAAACGCCCAAAAGGTAATGTATTACATTGTGTAACACTCCTTGTATATCATCTTACTTTATAAGAAAAATAATAAGTTTATGAATATTTGGACTTGTTATCGTTGGAAAAAGATCTGAAAAAAAGAATTTTCCCTTCCCTTGAAAATTCCTTTTCACAAACACTTGATTAATAATGAAGTTGACTAACAAAATCAAAGTTTGCGGAAACATAGTAAAATAGTCATATTATACTCTCAAAATATATAAGTGTAACAAGTCCATGGATACCAAATAAATATTATTATGAAACCAAATTCATCTTATGATACCTCTTTCAAAATGTGTATCATACAAATACTATTAAAACATAGATGTTATAGAGCTGGTCACTGGTCCTCTGTCCAAACCTTTATCTGGTCGGATCCTCGATATCTGCACAACGGGTTCCCAACCCACACTTTCTACACTCTGCATGCACCTAAGGGACATCTCCCTTTACTGATTCTTGTGTAAGCTAGATGCACAATCAACACCTAATAAGGGCATGGGGGTTAGCTATACATATTCGCATAATCAAATGAGAATAACACTAACATCCACAAGTCAACATGTAGCAAATCTTGTTGCATATTCATATGAGCACACCCGGTTAATCATAATAATTCTTTCAATGCAGGTGGCATGATGCATGATTTCCTTCCACAACTGAGGCCTCTAACAAGTCCATCTTGGACGTCCATCCAATACACCGTTGTGTTCCCGGAACACTGACATTCGTTCCCAGAACGTAATGTCAAACCATACTTGGATAAATAAGCATCACTCTCAGAGTGTGCACCACGTTTCCAAAACGTGTAGCAAACCATACATGGAATAATAAGCGTCACTCCCAGAGTGTGCATCACGTTCCCAGAATGCATACGTTCCCAGAACGCATAAAAACCAGGTCCCGGACACTGGCCACATTCCCGGAATGTGTCATCAAGTAGGTTGCATATCAATGTGTTCCCAGAACACTAACATACGTTCCCAGAACATATATAACCAGGTCCCAGACACTGGCCACATTCCCAGAATGTGTCATCAAGTAGGTTACAAATTTGGTACTCCCGGAGTACCCTCCTCATATTCCCAGAATATGATAAACCTTCTTACCAACCAAACTTCCATTCTATATGGATCCACAATCATCAAGGTTGGTTTTATCTTTACTTTATTTATTATGATTTGGAAATAATTCAATCTTTCTTTTGAATGATTAATTTGAGGTATAACTTTGGCACAAAATTTTCTTGAATTCTCTCAAAAACATGCCATTAGTCTTAGATTGGGAAAACATAACCAATGGTACTCAAAAACTTAACTTTTTATTTTTCGAATTCAGGTACTAACCGGTTACAGTTTCAGGCTAACCGGTTAGAATTACAGACCTGAACTGTTTACCATTGAAATTCAGAAAAACCCTTTTTCTTGAATTCTTTACCCAATCCCTAGACAAATTTTAACCTTATTTTACACCTCAAAACCACTGTGTTTATCATTCAAAAGTCCAAATCACATTGTTTTCTCAAATGAGCATAATTTCCTCTTGAAATTATCTCATCAAATTAAGGTATTAACTCTTACCCTCCAATCTGAATCATGACAGTATAATCAACTCATTTTCAGATTGTTTCCAATGAAATTAAAGTTCAGATTTGAGTAAATTGATAAGGCCACAGGACTGATTTTATAAACTTATTTTCATTTGAAATTTTACAGTGTCTAACCGTTTACAAATATCGAGTAACCGGTTAGATTATGCAGTCAGTCCACTAAAACAAGAGGTTTGACAAATCATTCTTTTCATTTCTCAAATCTAACCAAATTTCAACATTCATAGAGTTCATATACCTTAAGAAAAACATGTTCATATACAGAAACATATCTATCTTGCATACATTCAATTTAGATACTCAAATTGCACATAATTGCACATCTTTCACAACTTAATGCATCAATTCACAAAATATCCAAATAAGTCATGAATCCAACATCAATATAGCTTGCATGCATCCAGATAACATTGCTCATAACCACAATTGAGCTTAGATTGGCCTCCAAGTCACTGAACCATTTTAACTTATGCCCTTTGAGTCTCTTGGTGACTCATCCTATGTTCTACCACAATTTATTCTCATTCTAGCAAATACTAAGCTTCCCCCTTACCTTAGGTTCGTGCTTGAACAAGATTTGAGCAGAGATTTGAGGTAGAACACCAACCACCCAAAGCTCCTCCTCAAACCAGAACCGTTTTGACAGGGTAGATTGATCAAAGGATTTGGAACATGAAATGGACAAGGAAATTAGGGAAAATGGTCATTATCAAAGCCATGCAACATGAATTTGAAAGGAAACCAAGTCTATAACAAGAGAAAGCTTGAGCTTACCAAAACCGAAGCTCAAAGTCAGTTCCAGAAACCCAATACAGAACTGTGACAGTTTTGAATCTCCAACTTCATGAATCGATTTCTCCTAGCTCAAGAACTCTCAACTCACAAACCTTATCTCAATACAAAGCCCTTTATTCAAGCTTTGTAATGGTGTATCACTCATGTTCTAACTCTCAGAAACGAAGGAGAATTTCAGAGACGAATCTCAGAACCCTAAAAACAGAGTTTCAGCACTTCAATCAGAAAATCAACCCAAATTCATCAACAATTCGGGTTTATATAGAGAGATCAGGCTTGCATGCAAGGCGACACGCGTATCCCACTATGTATGAAGGCTGATTCGTGGCAAATCTTCGTTAATTCCAGTGATTACTCATCAAAATCCATTAACCTAGTTTCTGAGTTCATCGTGTAACCGGATACAAAGCCCTTCTAACCGGTTACATACTGATAAAATTCAAAAATTAATAATTTAATTACTCTTTCTTCAAAAACCTTTTTAATATTGCAATTAGGTCCCAACCCAAGGACTAAATTACAATATTCACATTTTTGTACAAAATAACCATATAAAAATATATCTCATATTTTTATATATCAAAACACATAATGTACAAAACTAAAACCTTCGAAACTAATATAAATCAATTATAAAATAATTGTTATAATTAATCTCTTGGTTATTTGGGAGACGAAAATTAGGGGTGTTACACTACTCCCCCACTTAAAAGGAATTTCGTCCCCGAAATTTATCTTCTGAAATTTTCCACTTTTCCAAAGTGTTTTTATACTAGAAAACTTCATCTTGCTCCCAAAAATTTGTTCTTTGGGGTCCTCCCCCACTTAAAAGAGTTTCGATATAGTTCTTTTATTTCGAAACATTTCTAATGAAACCTTTCACTTAAAAAAAATTCTTTACATAAAAACTCTTATGTGAAGGAATTCTTTTAAAAGGAATACTCTTTTGAGTAATACACTTCACATAAACATTCTTCAATAAAACACTTTTCATCCAACTTTTTGGAAAAACTTTTTGGGCTGCGCACTCTGATCCCTCGAGCACGATCAAAGAAACATTTGTATGACTTTATTCCTTAATAGTTTAAGACATTAGGGTGATCAGTCCCAATATTCAAACCATTAATAAAAAAATCATCCCTTTCATATATAATCTTTCGCAAGAAAGACCATACGACAGGTCTTTAAGTTAGATGAACTTAAAGATAGGGTAATTATCACTATCAGACTTAGTTAGATAGTCAAGTTCTAGAGACATTTCCGTTGGGGAGACAAAGATTTGTCCTATCCCGATGGTTGTTAATTTCTCTAGCCATAACTGATCTTTCTATTTCTGTAGTGTCCACAGCTATTTATCACATCCAACTGTGATAAAGGTTTTGATCACATAAAGATTGGAGTTGAACTTCCAATAGGATATTGATATTCTCAAACGATTAGATTAACGTAATCGAAAACATTTAACTATGTTAACTCAGATCAAAGGAAGAGATAGGCTTGGGTTGTCTACGTCAGGACTACACTCAACTCTCGTCTCAGCCGGTGAATTCTTCTCATGCTGGATTCGTCCATTCCTTTCTCACCTTTTCCTTCAAGACATTTCGGTGAATAATACTCCAGCTTCCTACAATCGTAATTGACTATTCCCTTAGGTACATCACAATTAAAATCAAAGTGATGTGCCTCACAGTTTTCACCTTGAGATGGACAAATGTTCCCTTCCCTATTTCCTCCTTAGTCACTTTTCTTCAATCGAGGATTCCTTAACCTTGATATTTTCGTGGTTGATATTCTCCCATTTACTTTTCCTCTTTCTCCAGTTGAACCTTTATTTCATCATCCTTTCTCTTATTCTGAACTCTGATACTTCTCGCATGAAATTCATGTGTTTTACCATAGTCCTCGTATATGCTTACCATCATCGAGAAATTCCTTATTCCTTGATAGTTGATAGCTGACTTGGGTTCGAACATAATCTATTCTTGAAGTTCATGCCTTTGGATTTCTCATCTAGGTTGTACCAGAAAACATTTCCCCAAATCCCTTACTTCCATAATATATTTTCTAATATCCATAATCCCTGACTTTAATTTCAAAGATTAAATCTCATTCGTTTCTTTCAACTCCTCATTTTCTGGTTGTAATTCACGAATCCGATTCAGGAATTCATTGGTCAATTGCAACATTCCTAATCTAAGACTAGATAGTTCCGCTTGCATTGCCAGACTTAGGTCTCTGAACTCCTCGATCAAAACAACCTCCTTGCCCATTATTGAGCTCATATGAATAGCCTTTCCGCTCAAAATGCTTGCAACTATGTTTGCTTTGTCAAGATGATAATGGAGCTCAAAGTCATAATCTTTTAGAAACTCCATCCATCGCCTTTGTCTCATATTCAACTCCTCTTCTTCTTATTGTCATTCACATTTTCGAACTCCAAACTTGTTCATGAATCACAACCTTCTTATCTTAATGCTTATCATCTCTTTTGCATCGTCCAGCTAAATCCTCTACCTTCCCCAATTGGAGTAGCTCCTTAATTTCAACTCTCGATTAGTCCATAAGTATTATAATTCAATCCTCTTAAATCAATTTCAATGATGAATCAAGGCATTAAGTTATTTTATCACATTAAATCCTTCCTTAAATTTTAGTTAGGTAATTGACATTGAGTTTGGATTGGAGGAAGATGTTTATTGATGCCAAAAGTTACTTCACAATTGACTTAAATTTTGATTTTAAACTTTCAGTTTCTAACCGGTTACAAGAAACTCTAACTGGTTATGAAGTATTGTTTTTAGAAATAAAACCAAAGAACTTTCAAAAACCATTTTCTTTATATCGTCCAATCCAACTCAAAATAGGATTTAATCATACTCTAATACCTTGATTCCAACTGAATTCATCACTGAAATGATTTAAATCATAGTCTACTCACATTTTCCATAATTCCTCTTGGACTAATCCTATTATATTAGGGTATAATCCATCACTACCCCACCATAATTAAACAACATCCAATCATTTCATACAATCAGTTGATCTTTCCAAATCAACTTGGTCAGAGGCCATGCTATCTTAGAAAATCCTTCAATAATCCGACGGTAGTATCCAGCTAGCCCTAAGAACTTCTTACTTTAACCACAGTCTGAAGTTATTCACATTACCCCACTGAATTCACCTTCGTTGGATCCACCACAATTTCTTCTTTAAAGATCACATGCCTTGCGAACTTAACTTCGCTCAACCAAAACTCATCTTTGGTGAGCTTAGCACACAGCTACTCCTCCTTACAGGATTCTCAACACATTCCTAAGATGATCCTCATGCTCCTCCAGATTCTTAGAATAAACCACAAACGAATCCGAATATGGTCTAACAGCCCAGTTCTTATAATCCATAAAAGAACAGGTGCATTAGTCAATCCAAACAACATTATTTCCTACTCATAATGTCCGTATCGAGATCAAAAATGCAGTCTTAAGTGTATCCCTGTCCCGAATCCTGATTTGGGGGTTACTCCAACCGCCAATCAACTTTAGAAAACACTTAGACTCCTTTCACTTGGTCCAACCATAACCATTTTAACAACTTCTCTACATGTTTCTTCCATTTAACCATTCCTGATGGTACCATATTATAAGGGTAGTAGAGATAGAATCAGTTTCAAGAATTAACTTGATTCCAAACTCTATCACTTTACTCAAAGGTGAACCTAACATCATTTCTTACAACCAAAATTTCTTTAACCCCCTTTCTCCTTCACTGTTGCCCAAAAGCAACACATGGATCCATTGGATTCCAGATTCGAAGCTTGGGAATCCCAATACAGGGTTGTTCTATCGTCATTATTCATGATCACATGATCTCTCCGCTTCCAAACCGCGTTTAAGATAAATTGTAATCATAACACAGGTAAATAGACAAAGTCTAATACCTTGGAAACAACTACAAAAAGATTTGTAGGAGCCTCTGCTTTGAGATAGCAGATTGGGTAAGGCATTGGGCAACTTTAATCAATACCTGTATCCGTAAGGAACAAGTGAATGGATAGCTTTAGAGTTCAACAAACTCAACAAGGTGGATCTTTAAGAAGATAAATGCCTTGCACTCGGTCTGAGAAGTTGATTAACTATAACACTAGCGAGGGTAAATACTCTTCTCCAGAGTCAAGGACTTAACTACAACTCCTTCAAGATTTCCTTATCACTGGTTCTATGATAACGGAATAAACCAACACTATGGTTTTGGGTTTACAACATGTCTAAAGAGAAGCATACAACTATCATACTTCTACTTAGACTACATAGAACACTTCTTAATAACAGAATAAGCTACTTATCTAGAGCCATTACCCATAACCTTAGCTTTAGTTTGGAAGTATATGAAAGCATACTTCCCAGGAAACATTGCAGATATCGATGACCAGCGTATTGGACCACACACCCAAGGACCAAGAGTCAGGACCATTGCTCTGATACCATAAAAATGTAACACTCCTTGTATATCATCTTACTTTATAAGAAAAATAATAAGTTTATGAATATTTGGACTTGTTATCATTGGAAAAAGATCTGAAAATGAGAATTTTCCCTTCCCTTGAAAATTCCTTTTCACAAACACTTGATTAATAATGAAGTTGACTAACAAAATCAGAGTTTGCAGAAACATAGTAAAATAGTCATATTATACTCTCAAAATATATCAAGTGTAACAAGTCCATGGATACCAAATAAATATTATTATGAAACCAAATTCATCTTATGATACCTCTTTCAAAATGTGTATCATATAAATACTATTAAAACGTAGATGTTATAGAGCTGGTCACTGGTCCTCTGTCCAAACCTTTATCTGGCCGGATCCTCGATATCTGCACAACGGGTTCCCAACCCACATTTTCTACACTCTGCATGCACCTAAGGGACATCTCCCTTTACTGATTCTTGTGCAAGCTAATGCACAATCAACACCTAATAAGGGCATGAGGGTTAGCTATACATATTCGCATAATCAAATGAGAATAACACTAACATCCACAAGTTAACATGTAGCAAATCTTGATGCATATTCATATGAGCACACCCAGTTAATCATAATAATTCTTTCAATGCAGGTGGCATGATGTAACACCCCGCAGATTCCTCGTATTGAATTAAGATACTAAAGAAATTTATTTTGAGAAAAGTGTTTTGAAAAGAGTATTCCCTTAAATAATTTTCTTAATTCATGCTTTCAAAGTAATAAGTAACTTTAAAAGAAATGATTTTCATGAAATAATATTATAAGTTTTTAAGTTGAGTTATTGAGAAATGATTATTTTAAAGAAATGGTGAATTTTTTTATAAGAAATTATTTGATGAAAAGGTGATTTATTTTCTATAAATGTGTGTTTGATGTTTTTGGTATTCTAATCTCTATACATGAATGATTTATTGTTTATGTGTGTGCATGTGTACGGTTTTGCATGAATGTATGCTTAAGATTATGTGGAAATTTAATTAGTAGATGAATATGATGAAGCATGCATGAATGTAGGTGTTAATGTGATATGTGATGCATGTGTGTGTGTCATGTGTGAAATATAATATGCATGGTTAAATATATGTATGCATCATTCCATGATCCTATGCTATGTGCTTGCTATGATGAAATGAAAGTATGTGTATGGTGTGCATGTGTGTGCATGTTGTTCGGCCATGAAAGGAACCAAGTAGGATACACCTCCTCAAACATTAAGAAAATAGAAATTTAAGTGGCAAACAAGAGGAAACCTAGAGTGATGACTAATGAAGCCTAAGAGAGACTTTTCTTCCCTCCTTGTCCCCCACGAGAAAGACCTCCCATGCAACATTTGGAGTGGACAAACTTGCCCTTAAGTTAGCACCTTGAACCGAGGGTAGAAAAGGAAAATTTCCATTCCCTTGCTTTGCCATATAGAACCGTGTATGTGTGTATGTGTGTTAGGCTAGTTGATTCATTTTCTCACTTCTTTCATCCATTTTCTTCACAATTCTCACACCAACACAAACACTCTAGTCCAAGAGCAACACAAAGCTCTTGGGACCTTAGAAGAGAGGATGGCTGAGAGAGGAGAAGAAAAAAAAAGAGAGAATGGGAAAACCTAAGCTTCCAACCCAAATACCCTTGATCTCTTTCTTTAATCACTTTCTTCTTCAAAGACCAAAAAGAAAACCAACCTATCAACCCTAAGAAGGAGAGGCCGAAGCAACCATAGGAGGAAGAGGAGAGTTGAAGCTTGAAGATTAAGTTAGAGTTTTTATTTAAGGTAGTTGTTTAGAAAGTTTTAATGTAATAATCTTAGTTTTGTAAATAACTTTGTGATGGGCTTTGTTTAAACTTTGACTTTGTGATTCATGTGTTATTTTCTTAAGATCTTGAAGTTTAAATGCTTTGCATGTAATTTCTATGGCTTGATCTTGAATATTTATGCTTGAAAGCTTTGATCTTTAATTTGTACATTTTCTTCTTCACGGTTTTACTTGAGAATTGTGTTTAAGTTTGTGTTTTTACTTTGATCTTTTCTTGCATGTCTTGATCTATGAAAAATCTTTGCAAAAGCATGAAGTTAAACTTTATGTGTTTGTTTTGAGTAAAAAGTCTTAGTTTTCTTTGATGCATGTCATGATTTTTGAAAGAAAAATTATGATAACCGGTTTAAAAATGATTTTTGGTTCAAAAAGGATTTTTAAGCAAGATCTTGTGTGTGTGATGATGATTTCTTGATGTTTGAAAATAAAATGTTGTTTTAAAGTCTTGCATGTGAAAATAGAACCCAAGATTTTGCTTTTGTGTGCTTTATCATTCGGTCAAACCTAGGAAAAATAGGGAATCATGTTTGATCTTTATTCTAGTTTCACGCATGTTGAAATTTATATGATCTAAAGATTTTTGATATAACCTTTGAGTTTCATTGTGACAAATTCATTTAAAGAAATAAAATTAACATTTGATGAATTTTTGTATGGAGCTCACGGTTTTGTCCTTATGAGTATCAAAGTTTGTTTATTTTGCTTTGCATGTGTATTTCATTGATAGATCTATGGATTTCAAGTATGTGAAAATCTAAATTTTGATTAAAGACTTAAAAGTGATTTTTGTTTCATTCGATTCTAGGGACAAGTTTCACCTAAGCTATTTTTTTATTTTCTTGTGAGCTATAGTTTAGGTTAGTTTTGATTAAATGAGTGAATTTGGTATGTGATTATCTTTTTGGAGTTATTTTTCTTGTGCTACATTCGGTTTGACCAAGAAATAAAAGGAATAAATTGATTTTCATTTGCATGTTAATTTAAGAATAAAGCTAATTGATTTGAAAAATGAAGATAGCCCTTTTCCTTTAATAACTATTTTCGGTTATAATGTAGGATAATGTATTTAAGTGATTGTTTTTCATACATGCATGTTTGTTTAAGTGCTAGTCATCATGAGTGTTTGAGATTATGAATATAAACCTTGCCTCTTGTAGGATGAGATTCGGCCATGCATAGAAATTAGGTGCATGTGTTTGATTTTTGTCTTATATGCATGAATGATGAATGGTTTGTGATTTTATATTTGTTTGTGTGTGTGTTTAAATGAAATTATATGTATGTATTCGGTTTGTGAGCTTGGATCTGCCTAAATGCTTTTGTTTTATAAAAATAAAACGTTTTTGAAATGAAATATGTGTTGAATAATTTAATGGAGTGTTTGATTTGTGAAATATTTGCTTAAGAATGAATGGTTTTTTTGTAGTTAAAATGAATAATTGATTAATTTTTTATATGATTTAAAAGATCAAGTATGTTGTTGACCGTGTGTATGCTTAGTTTTATATTTAATTTGATTGGATTGAGTCTGTGAGGTTGTGTTTGTGACTTGTTTTATAACAAAACTTGAGTTTTAAGATGGAACAAAAAAAAGTATTTGAAACAAAAGGAGTTTTTACGATATTTTCAGATTTTTATCAAGTGATTCTTATAAAACATTTCTTTGCTGTCCAAGTTTATTTAAATGTGTCTTCTTGATTTTAAAATGAGTTAATGAGACTCAAAGTTTGGTTTTAGGAAAACCCGGGTTGACACCGGTGGAAGTTCGGTGTTTTCAAACGAGGTTGAGGTGCTGTCCTGGGCGGACCAGCCACCTAACCAATTGATTTAAATTGTTTTATTTGATGTTTTCAAAAATGATTTTCCAGTATTAAAAGAACTAAGAAATGTTTGAGTTATTCTAAGAAAACAATCATGTTTTGGGCATTTCGACAAGAAATGAGAGGCGTTTAAGTTACGAAAAAAAGATTTTTCCTAATACAAATTAATAACCAAAACATATTTTATTTAGTACGAGGAAATCTGAAAGACGAGGGATTGGAGCAGCCGGCAACAGAACGGATTTGAGGAGATGGTACGCATTACATTGCTGGACCTCAGGTGAGAAAGAAGCTTTCCTAAGACACCGTGGTAGTTAGGTGATTTATTAGGACGTTCCGTATCATCTCAAAGATTGGAACTAAGTGGTTCGGAGTCAGTAGTATAGTGGCAATTGTTTGTGTTGTGTGGCCACTTATACGAAGGTGACAAAGACCACATTGTGTTGTGTGTTGATTGTGTATATATAGCATGTTTATATTCCTTTATTTAAATATGTATGTTGAAATTGGATACTGTTAATTAATATGAGAATGAAATAAATAAGTGGTGAAAGTAATGAAATTGAGAGTGAAGACATGATAAGAGAAAGGAAGAATGATGAAGGATATAAGATGGAATATAAAGAAATAAGAGTTGAAATTGGGGAAAGAATTGATGATACTGACGGGATTGAGCCAGAGATGGGAAAGTGATGTTGATTATGTGAAGGAAATGTGATTTGAGTGGAGCTGGGCTCCTTGGTTTTTTTGGTTTTAGTCTGGGAACTAGTGTTGAGTTGAGCTTGCTCCTCCATTAGCGCTCAGCAAAGTTGAATTTTTTAAAAGGTTTTTGAAAAGCAGTTTTTGAAAAGGTTTTCGAAAAGAGATCTTATGGAGAGTGGTGAAAGGAAATTTTTAGAAAAGGATTTGTGAAAATAAATTCTTTTGAAAATGTTTTGAGAAGAAGTTTTGAGAAATATTATAAAAGTATTTTCAGAAAAGTTTTGAAAAGGAATTTTGTGAAAATCCGTGAAAGCGGATTTTTAGAAACTTTGTGAAAATCAGATTTCCTTTTCTAAAGAAAAGTTTTGAAAGTAAGATGTTGGGGGAGTTTGTGAAAAGAGACTTTGAGAAAATTATGAAAATTGATTTTTTGAGAAAATTTACGAGGAGAGATTTTATGAAAGGGTCGGATATTTTGTGAAAGTTTATAAACTGGTGTTTTGAGATAGTTTTTGAAAAGAGTGTTCTGAGAAAAGATTTTGAAGTGAGATGATTGCGAGAAATGGAGAATGTTGAGAAAGTTTGAGAAATGAGATTTGACGTTGTGATATGATCCCAGCTCTGTGCTAAGTGAGAAATGATGAGAGAAAGATTGTGCAAAGTTAGTGGTCAGGACTCGTTGAAGGGTTGCACGAAGGACGAGCCGACCTTAGGACAATTAAAAATATTAAAAAACTTTAAAAGACATACGTGGTGAGGTATGAGAGTGCGAAGTAGTGGAGAGGAAGGAACCATAGGTATCTTCGGATACTTAGGAGGAGATTGCATTAGGGGAGGACGATGACGGTGAAAAGTCAAGAAGTCTAGAGTGTGTTTCTAGGCAGAACGAACTCCACATGCGGCGCACTAACGTGGTGGGGACTGGGTCTAATGTCGTGGCAAGTTCTGCGGGCCCACTAGAAACATACTGTCGCCCCCTAGATTGCAAATCGAGAACAGTGAGAGGGACTGGAACGGGGCATTGTGTTTGCCACTGCGTGGACAGTGTGCCTTGATATTATTGAGATGATTTGAGGACGAGATCCTCCTGGTCTGGGACCATTATGTGGTGTGACAGCTGTCGTGCCCGCGTGGTAAAGGTCCTGTACTCCTGTTTGCTTCCGACTAGATTGGGTGGATGACCGAGGAGATGTAGACGTGAGTGATAACCGAGAACGAAATGAATACCCCGATGATATTTTGTATGAAGAGATTTATGAGTATGAGAGGGAAAAGGATTGAGAAAGAAGGAATGTTTGTGAGAAGTGAAAGTAAGCTTGAAAAGATAATGAAAGATAAGAGTAACGATGATAAGACTGATAATAATGTGATAACATACTTAATCATTGTGTGCTTGTATGTTTTATTGTGTGTTTGTATGGTCCTTCTATCTTGCCTATCGTAATTCCACACCGTCGACGATTCGTCGTTCGGAACGCTTACTCTCTCCTGTTCGTTTTTATATTGGTGCTGCTGATATCGCAACGGGCAGACGGAGTATCATAAGAAGATCATCACTCTAGAGGAATGGAAGCAGGAACTTAAACAACAGCAAGGAAGCAGCAACGGAGGGGATTTCACTTTCGAGAATGAGGAAAGCCTACAAGACGAAAAGGGAAGCCTCATCCGGTGGTGTACGATAGATAGAGTTAGGGGTAGTGTTTTAGTTAAGTCTATTGTTTGTGTTTTGAGTCAAGGATTACCAAGCAATGTGTCAAGTTTGGTAACTAAGCCCAGTTTTAATTCTGTATTGTGGAATACTCTATTTTGGAAGAACAGCCAATGTAGTCTTTGAGGAAATATCATGATGATTTGGAAATAAGTCTTGTTATGAAAATGAAAGTTTTCTGAGAATAAATGTTTTAAGTAACAACTCGATTTTCAACAAAAGGACGTTTATTTACATCAATGACTTCAACAATGTGTAAAAAAAAAAAAATTGGCCTCACTTTTGGTAATTTTTAATACACAAAGTTAATTATTTTGGTTTACGAAAATCGGGCTGTTACACATGATGCATGATTTCTTTCCACAACTGAGGCCTCTAACAAGTCCATCTTGGACGTCCATCCAATACACAGTTGTGTTCCCGGAACACTGACATTCGTTCCCAGAACGTAATGCCAAACCATACTTGGATAAATAAGCATCACTCCCAGAGTGTGCGCCACGTTCCCAGAACGTGTAGCAAACCATACTTGGAATAATAAGCATCACTCCCAGAGTGTGCATCACGTTCCCAGAACGCATACGTTCCCAGAACGCATAAAAACCAGGTCCCGGACACTGGCCACATTCCCGAAATGTGTCATCAAGTAGGTTGCATATCAATGTGTTCCCAGAACACTAACATACTATATAACCAGGTCCCAGACACTGGCCACATTCCCAGAATGTGTGTAGGTTACAAATTTGGTACTCCCGGAGTACCCTCCTCATATTCCCAGAATATGATAAACGTTCTTATCAACCAAACTTTCATTCTATATGGATGCACAATCATCAAGGTTGGTTTTATCTTTACTTTATTTATTGTGATTTGGAAATAATTCAATCTTTCTTTTGAATGATTAATTTGAGGCATAACTTTGGCACAAAATTCTCTTGAATTCTCTCAAAAACATGCCATTAGTCTTAGATTGGGAAAACATAACCAATGGTACTCAAAAACTTAACTTTTTATTTTTCGAATTCAGGTACTAACCGGTTACAGTTTCAGGCTAACCGGTTAGAATTACAGACCTGAACTGTTTACCATTGAAATTCAGAAAAACCCGTTTTCTTGAATTCTTTACCCAATCCCTAGACAAATTTTAACCTTATTTTACACCTCAAAACCACTGTGTTTATCATTCAAAAGTCCAAATCACATTCTTTTCTCAAATGAGCATAATTTCCTCTTGAAATTATCTTATCAAATTAAGGTATTAACTCTTACCCTCCAATCTGAATCATGACAGTATAATCAACTCATTTTCAGATTGTTTCCAATGAAATTAAAGTTTAGATTTGAGTAAATTGATAAGGCCACAGGACTGATTTTATAAACTTATTTTCATTTGAAATTTTACAGTGTCTAACCGGTTACAAATATCGAGTAACCGGTTAGATTATGCAGTTAGTCCACTAAAACAAGAGGTTTGACAAATCATTCTTTTCATTTCTCAAATCTAACCAAATTTCAACATTCATAGAGTTCATATACCTTAAGAAAAACATGTTCATATACAGAAACATATCTATCTTGCATGCATTCAATTTAGATACTCAAATTGCACATAATTGCACATCTTTCACAACTTAATGCATCAATTCACATAATATCCAAATAAGTCATGAATCCAACATCAATATAGCTTGCATGCATCCAGATAACATTGCTCATAACCACAATTGAGCTTAGATTGGCCTCCAATCCACTGAACCATTTTAACTTATGCCCTTTGAGTCTCTTGGTGACTCATCCTATGTTCTACCACAATTTATTCTCATTCTAGCAAATAGTAAGCTTCCCCCTTACCTTAGGTTCGTGCTTGAACAAGATTTGAGCAGAGATTTGAGGTAGAACACCAACCACCCATCATGAATGTATATCTGGATGGAAACAGCATAGACTGATAAATGCCGACAAACCACATTCCACCCATCATGAATGTATATCTGGATGGATTTTTACCTCGGTCTGGTTTGTCGGTTTGAACAAGTCATCGTGTAACCGGTTACAAAGCCCTTCTAACCGGTTACATACTGATAAAATTCAAAAAGTTAATAATTTAATTACTCTTTCTTCAAAAACCTTTTTAATATTGCAATTAGGTCCCAACCCAAGGACTAAATTACAATATTCACATTTTTGTACAAAATAACCATATAAAAATATATCTCATATTTTTATATATCAAAACACATAATGTACAAAACTAAAACCTTCAAAACTAATATAAATCAATTATAAAATAATTGTTATAATTAATTTCTTGGTTATTTGGGAGACGAAAATTAGGGGTGTTACACATTGTATGACCAATTAAGAATGATATTCTTGCATTAATTCTCAAGAGTAAAAAAAACAAATTCTATTACATAAAAGAATCAATTCAAAAACGATGATAGTAGAGGACCAAAACGTATGAAATCTATTAACAAATGGACCAAAATTTATCAAATCTAATAATATAGGGACCAACGCAAACTACTAATATAATTATGGGGACCAAAATTTAACAGGAGGGACCAAAACTAAAACATTTTGTAAATGTAGGGACTAAAACCAAAATTTTTTTTACAGAGATCAATTCCAAAAAAGTGAACATTTACATGGACCATTTTGATATTTTAGCCTTAATTTTTTTTTGAGATGATTAATTGTCTCTTGAAAAATTATTAAATGGTCTTCTTAGATGCATCACCACCATTCAATGTCTATTTTGTGAGATTTAAAACAAATATATAAAATTAGTAATCAAGGGCGATGATATATCTGAAATCATTGGTCTTGAACCACCTAATAATTCTTCTCTTCTAGTAAGTGTTGTCTCCAAACTGTTGGCCTCTAACGTGATTAATAATATTTATACATTTTTTCTACACTAGCCGGTGTATAAAATGGATTCATTGGGTTCTTTATAATTCAACAAAAATAAAAATATGCTTGAGGGAAAATGGTGAAAAAGTGAGATGCGATTAAAAACCATGATACAACATAAAATAAGGAGAGAGAAGATTGTCGAAAATATGTGACATGAGAAGAGGCAAAACGTTTTTTAAATAAGAAAAAATGATACTATTTTTTATGTGAGAGAAAATTAATCAATGAAAAATACCTTTGATTTGCTTTGGTCATATTCATTTTATACTTTTAGATAATCAAAGCAATTATACAAATGATTTGAAAAGGAAAATAATTGTTCACCAAAAAAAAAGAAACGGAAAATAATTTATAATTTGTTGTTCTATATTTTTTTTTTCAAAAGTACATTTCCAAAACAAATTTACCAAACAGTTTTCTTGTTTTATTGTTTTGAAGAATAGTTCTCAAGAACTGTTTTATAGAATAGTTTTCCAAAACAAAAATATCAAAACACAATCAAACAGATTCTCGATTACGAGCTTTCTAGTTTTTGTATGATGTTGCAGAAGAAATAGATTATCCACTTTAAGTAATTGATTACTTTGACTTAAACTTGTAAAAATTAATTTCATAAACCAGAAAATTTCGCCAGAGATTTTCAAAAGTATTTTAAAAGAATATAACATGAAAAGTAGTTTTAACAAAATACTTTTTGAAAGGGACTTCTCCAATTCTATAAATATGACCTATTACTAAAGTGAAACAATTATGTAGCCTTACATTGATTTCCTTAGGCTTAATTGCATAATTGGTCCTTTATCTTATTTATTAGATTCACTTTGGTCCTTTATCTTTTTTTTTTTTGCAATTTACTGGTCCTTTATTTTTTTTAAAAGATTCAGTTTGGTCCTTCCGTTAAAATAAAGTTAAATGAGAAGGAATATTCCAAGAATATTCCCCCTTCTAGGCTTAATTGCATAATTGGTCCTTTATCTTATTTATTAGATTCACTTTGGTCCTTTGTCTTAATATTCCAAGAATATAACCTCTTCTTCTTCCTCTTCCTCTTCCTCTGCTCTCTCCTTACAGCGGCGGCAAGCACCATGGGCTCACACCCTCTTCCCTTGAAAATCATCAAATTTCTTCAACATTCTTTAATTTTTCATAGTTTTTAAGCTTTATTTTCATTATTCCTCAAACAAATTCGTGTTTTTCGTTCTTTTTTCCTCAAAATCCGAATTCTAGGGTCCC
This sequence comes from Crotalaria pallida, assembly GCA_037953625.1. Classification (NCBI taxonomy): domain Eukaryota; kingdom Viridiplantae; phylum Streptophyta; class Magnoliopsida; order Fabales; family Fabaceae; genus Crotalaria; species Crotalaria pallida. The sequence goes on from CM075653.1 coordinate 38,006,815, forward strand.
TTTTCTAAAACCTTGGTTATCAACAATGGTCTTCTCCTCTGAATTTGCTGGAAAACGTGTGAAAACACGTGCAAAATGCTTCAACAACTCCGATTAATTTCTAAAAATGGCAGCGACGGTGGCATTAGCGGTGGCGGTGGCGGCGGTGCCCATGGTGGCTGCCTCCGCTATAAGGAGAGAGCAGAGGAAGAGGAAGAAGAAGAGGGAATATTCTTGGAATATTAAGATAAAGGACCAAAGTGAATCTAATAAATAAGATAAAGGACCAATTATACAATTAAGCCTAGAATGGAGAATATTCTTGGAATATTCCTTTTTCATTTAACTTTATTTTAACGGAAGGACCAAACTGAATCTTAAAAAAAAAATAAAGGACCAGTAAATTGCAAAAAAAGGATAAAGGATCAAAATGAATCAAATAAATAATATAAAGGACCAATTATGCAATTAAGCTATTTCCTTATGAATATGGTGAGGAAACACTTGAATTCCTTGCTTGATCCTTGCTTGGTTTTTTGTTAGATTGTTGTTTGGCATCATCAAAACTTCAACATACTTCTACATTTTAACACTCCCCTTTTTGGTGATATGAAACCTATGTCTTGCCCTTACACATTACATTAAGGAATATCACAATAGTCATGCTGACATGATAGAGATAGAGAGGGCTAATACAAGAATTCATTCTCCCCCTAAATTGATGCATAAAATACAAATAATACACTGTTATTCTTGGCATCAATCTCAGAGTTTTCAATATCCTGCAAGACTGTATCTCCAACACCCAAATTAGTAAGGAATATAATATGATTGATATGTTCCTATCTCAAGAACTAATTTAAAATTTCGATAATATCATGGAGTAATTCAACTATGCCTATAAATTTAGTTACTGCGTTAAATAACGTTTAGCTGGATTGGATGACACCAACGCAACTCAAAAAGTTCCTTAGTTGAAGAAGATGCAGCAATAACACTTTGAAGATCTTCAAAGTGTTATTAGGGCTTCGCTTACCCGGAAGCTTCGAAATAGGTCACTATAGTGGATGCCATCATAATCATCACATTCAGCACCATCATTTCTCTCTTTCCTCGGATTGCAAAGTAAATTCCTTAACTTTGTTTCGAATAACTTGATTGTATATCATGTCTCTGTGTATATTTGTAGCTCCCTTTCCAAACTGTTTTTTAGTCTTATTTTAATGTCAAATTCACCACTTTCTGAGCTAGTTGGGACACCCTTTTAACTCTAAGATAATCTAGCTTTTGTGCTTTTTCTTCATAGAAAAAATTTTGCCACCTTACATAACGTAATCTTGTCACCCCACATAGAAAATTTCATAAGGTCATGACCCTTTTTCTACGGTTGTGACTTTACTTTTTAATAGTCGTGACCTAATTCATGAACCGAAAATTGTGAATAAGATCGCAACCGAAACAAAGATGGGGTGGCATGGATACAATGTGGAGTGGCAAAAGTTTTTCTCTTTTTTCTTTTTGTATTTATTTACAATAGTTTTCCAAGCCATGGGTTGATTTTTTTTTTGTAAATTTTGGGGTTTTTTATTCCCCTGTCTGAAATCTGAATATGTTGCCTTTGGTAGTTTGGCTATGGTGTTTGGGAGTTTCTATCAATACCCATGGTTTTATGTTTTGCACCCATCAAATAACTTATCCGAGAGTATAAAATTTTTGGATAGCTTGTCTGAAAATGAAAAAAATGATGCCTATGCTTGGGTGTGAAACCAAAAACATTGGGCATTAATAGAAACTCTCATGGTGTTTTGGCCTTTGTTCGTTGCTTTTGATAATATTGTCATGTTATTATCACCCTGTAAAGTTGTTCTGTGGAGTAGAATGAAAAATTCCATTCATTCCGGTACCTCTAATCCTCTCCCTTCCCCTTGATTTAGATTATAGGATGAAATAAGATGGAAGAACTTATATCTTGCTCTAAATCATCATAAAATATAACGAAAAATGGTGTGGTGACTTTGTTCCATTCCAAACATCTTATTAACGAGTATCCTAAAAGCATTACTTGAATTATCAAATATTAGAAATATTAATTGGAAATCACAGCTTTTAAATAACGTCTTTGAATACACCATTTGCTAATGCAAGATTTCCATATCGGATTCCTTAAAAAGTATGGCGTTTGGATTATGTTACGCTTTTAAAGGATTACATGTTTAATTTGTATCTTGTACTTAACTAAATATTTTGGCTGCATTCATAGGTAGAAATTGCATGAATGCAAGGGTTATAAACTTGGAGGTCATTCTTGGATGAACAAAGGGGGATTGCAACTTTATGTTTGGTATTGAAGCTGAGTCGAATAGTCATGTCAAGAATAAATACGATAAAACATGTAGATTTAAGCAGTACAAAAGATATATTTGTCTCAGCTATTCGCTTTGCCATGTCTATTGAGGAACCATGCTTCCCATTTGGAGACGAGCTTCGTATTTCTGCTCAAGAGCAAGTTGACTTCATGTTAGGAGAAGATGAAGATGCTGCAATAGTTATGGCTGATGATGAGGTTAAATCAGTTGTAAGAATGGGTATTTGCAATATCATTCATTTATTTGAAATGGACTTGTCTTCTTTACTGTTGGACCCTGCCGTTGAGCCTGAGACTGCGGATAAGAGTATAATGAGGAGGGTATCTGATCTTGAATGGATGTGTAACGTACTTCCGAAGATGGATTTAATGAAGAATTTTGTTTCTAACTGGGCTGCGATCTCTTGTAAAATTTTGAGAATCATTGAAGACAAGAAGCTTGACGATGTCATGTGGGACTTGAAACTAAAGCTGATAGAAGTAACATGTAAAGTTTTGGAAGCAGTTGGTTATGGTAGTGTGATTCTTCCAGCTCCATGTCGGGTGCAATTGCTAAAGAACTGGTTTCCGTATGTTCGAAAGATGAAGCCCTTGCTGGATTCAAAAGGCAACGAGGAAACTGATTTTACATACCAAATGGATGAAGATTTGTGCCAGGCCATCGAGGGAGCAATCGTGTCATTGATATTGACATTGCCTTCAAATGATCAAGCAGACATTCTGGCAGACTGGATCAACAATAAGGAAGTTGTATATCCCGACTTAACCGAGGCTTTTGAAGTCTGGTGTTATAGAACCAAGTCTGCCAAGAGGAGATTAGTGGAAGGTTTAGAGAGCCATAGTGATGCTGCTATAAGCACTTGAGTTTGGCTCCAAATTCTAAGCTGTCTTTTTTTTGTTTCCTTAGTTTCATTTTGTATAAATTTAGCTCCAAAATGTTGTTATATTAAAATTATGATGTTAGACAGAGGTGTTGATTCCAGTTATGACACTAGCTGAATGAAAAGGAATTGAGCACTCAGTCCCTCCACTTCTGATTCATTTTGAGCATGATCAACATGTGGACATGTGGTTCTTTAATCTGACAATTAATTTTCAATTTTTCATGACCAAACTCAATTGCGTCTTTTAATCCATATAACCAACCTAATGGGGAAAGACTTACTTGTTACTACTTTAATGATTAATTTTTGACTAAAGTTTTCCTTTAGGTGTAAAGTTAGTTTATGTTGGCGTCAGATGACTTTACACGTTATCTAATGATGTTTAAGGTTCAACTCTGTATGACGGAATCATATTTGAAATTTTTTGTGCAATTCAATGGTCTTGAGACTTGCAATGTGGAAATAAGTTACATCCTATAAAGCAAGCCAACCACAAAGGTCGGTTCCACGGCTACAGCTTCTTGGGTTCACAAGAATTCCAAAGATGGTTTGAGGTCTATGTATGCACATTCGATGGAAACAGCAATTATTCTAAAGGGAGTTTTGTTGTTAGAATATGAGAAACGTGTTTATTTTTAATCTTGCTAATAAGTGTCATAAAAGCATTGTTCAAAAAGAGAGTAAAAACTTCGCATTAGAAATAATAACTTCATTTTCTAATGTAAAGATTCTATATTTTGAGAACTTAAACAGTGCACATAAGCACCTGATAGAAACACCCTTAATTTAATCTAAAGTGTATTGGAAACTTACATTATAAAACAGATTTGTAGCGAATGGGAAGAGAATGAAAACCAACTGCTTATGAGTCATTTAGCATATATGAATCACTACCATAAACATATTTAGCATAGAAGTGACTTGTATATGCTAAATGCTTCGAATTATTTGCATTAAAATAAAATTGATGTAAATATATATTTATTATAACAATAATACAGCTGAAAAGTAATTCATATCTTTTACTTTAGGTTAACTACAAGTAACTAATTATTTTGTTACAAAAATGATGCCACAAATAAAATAATATGAATGTTTTCTGTACACCCAGCACCCAGGGAGACACCATTTTCAGGTGATGATTGAACTTGAATTTCCTCTCGAGTGGCAAAAAAATGGCATCATGCCCAAAGCAATGTGATGACCAGAAATACAATAATGGCCAACCCAAAACAGAATCCCACTATTGCCATGAAAGCCTGAAGATTGTCAAATTAAATAACTGAGAACAAGAAATGAAAAGGACAACACTAACAAATAAATAATATATACATACATGCATATATATTACCTTCCCTTGTGATTGAAACTTGAACTTAGCAGTAAACCAGGATAATCCTCTGTCAACAAAAGGTGCCAGTGCCAATGCTCTGCATAAGAAGTAACTATTGTTTGAAATGGTAGTCATCATACCAACAACAGAAAACTGATCTATTTTAAATTGCAAAAGGATTTTGCCAAACTGTTCATGTGCAGACAGATGCAAACAACAACTATAACAATGCCAAGGTGCAATCTAGGGTAGTACAAAGATAAGTCATCTCATCATCTCCTAGAATCAGCTCGTTTGGTTAAGCTGTGGGACACGAGTGTGCGGGTTTAAACCTTGCAATAAGCTCCACTCCTTTCCCTTTCCATACCGCCTCTCTCTCTCCACTTGTAGGGTATTCTATGAGGCTACCCCTTGGACCCAAAAAAATAAAAAATAAAAAAAATAAACTTATTCCACCACATCCATTAAGGTATTGTTTTCAAATGCTCACCTCCTCTTCTGTACAATAAGTTATATACATATCTACTATATTTTATAGAAAAAAAATACCTTACCATAAATATTTGGGATATATATATACACAATATGACATATTTAGCCCCTTCCTCTCTGTTGTTTTCCATACCCGCCTAGCGATGAGGTTATTCGAACAAGGGTCTTGCTAACGAGTACCCTAAGGGCACACTTTAAGCAATCAATAAAAAGCAATATTACAGTGGAAACATACACATAAAGCATATCAATATATTGAATACAACACTTCCCAATAACATTTTACTTCTTTTACCGTCTTAAAGAGTGCCCTTAGGGCACTCATAAACATTTTCCTTCAAATAGTTTACAAGCCAAAATGATTAACAGACAACCTTTGAGCCGGAACTCTATCCCAAAAATACTATCAAGAGTGGGAAGGAAAAGAGAACATGTTTCGAACAATATAAAAAAACAGCAACAAAATTGTAAAATTTTAGGCTTACTCGGGGCACAAGACAGCAACATATCAACATGATGTACACAGTTAACAATGTGAAACGGTTCATCGGTTCAAGAAGCTCACCCTCCAGCTCTTATAAGTTTAGTGACTTGACTACCAGCCCACACCATTGCCATTACTTTGAGAAATCTACACATCAGAAGTTGTTAAACATCATATTAACAAACAGAAAAGTCAAGAAACCAAATAACGGTAAATGTCCTTACCTTTCTACAGCTGCAAGATAACCCATCCTTCCTGGTGCTGGAGCAATGAAAAACCTAACAAACATGAAGCATATTCCTAGTATCAGTCACTTCGAAATAATTTCCAAAGATTCCAAGAACAGTGAACAGTAGTACATAAGTGGTAGAAGAAAAGTTTCACACAACAATCCTTACCAAGAAGAAATAGATAAAAAGTAGGAAGAAGCCAGGAACTTCCTCAACATTAGACTTTCTTAAACAAACTAGCACTTGAAAAGGAAAAGTAAAACACAAGACAAGTTAAAGGCACTAATGATCACATACCACACAACAAGAAACGTTGTGAGATAGTATGCAGTGTTTAAAAGTCCATAGGACAGGATTCCAGAAACTCCATATCTCCTCAGTTTCTTCAGGATCCTGACATATTAAACAAAAGCAGGATATGATTTTTCAACACAAAGATATCATCCACAACCGGAACAAGAAACTTTATTTCAATTGTATCTTGAAATTTGAATGCTTACATAAATACAGAAGATAAGAAAAGAGGGAGGGACGAGAGATAAAGAGGGAGCCAAAAAGCGTGAATGCTGACAACGAAATTTGGTACACATGAAAGCATATCAACTCTATATTTCTTTGTCCATATAATGGGAAAGTGATTAAGTTCTGTCATGTTACTATTTGGTTTCTTGATTCAAGAGTATGAGAAAGTATAGTATCAAACGATTAGTCCTGTCCTCCACTTATTTTATTTCCTTCCAATCAAGATAAAGTAAGAAATAACTAGTACCATGCTATGAACTAGACGGGTCAAAGTAAATAATCAGTTCTGATGTTTAGTGCAGTCCAGTCAGTATAGTTTTGTATCAATGATTGACTCTGCATAAATTTCTTCACTAATTTGAGGCAAGACACAGCAGAAAATTATGCAAACTGTTCGTTACACATACACAAATATAATCAGATATAAACAACTTTTATAGTCTCAAGTAATTCATAAAAATTTATTGCAGGGTTAGTAGAACATACTCATTGCTTGTCTGTGATCCTCCTTTCTTATTCTCTTCATTTTCTTCTGAACCTAAGAATATCTTGTCATTGTTATGATACTCAATACTTCAACGTAATATCTAGACAACACCAACTATCAATATGGATATCCATACATTAATATGATGATTTTTACTAGACTATTCCCCCCTCTTCCCTTCATGTTGTAATAATTTATCAGTACAATTTAACACTTCAATTTTAATGCACATCCAACTAGATTGCCAAAACGGAAAGCAGTCCTCATAAAATGGGGGTTTCCTAAAATAAATCTAATCTTAGAAAGTTAGTATACCAAACTTTTTTTCAAGAGAACAAATTAATGTTGGGCCTTTGTCAATAGAACATTTCAAAAATAAATTAGTTTGAAGGGAACGAGTTACACTAAAATTAGAAATATGTGCCATACACTAAATTATCAAATAAGTGCATTGACGTTGGTGTTTACAGGAACATAGAAACCAAGGGGCATGATATAAAAATAAATATGCTTTCCCCTGTTAAACTTAAGCATAGTGCCAGCAGAAATTCGACTTTTTTACAGGGTAACTTTAAGCAATCTATAGTGGATTAATATACTTATTGATTCGTAGAGAGATTCACAGTATAACCTAAACAAACCACTGAAGACAGCATGTTGCATGTTCTGGGGCATACTTCCAGAAAATAGAATAATATACCTTCATGGTTGCTTGCATCTGATAGCTCATGTGTCTGACTTTACACCAATGAGAGATGACACAACAATCCAGTTAGTAAAGATATAAGCATACAAAGGGGAAAAATAAACATAGACAATATGAATTATGTTAGTAATGAGGAAGAATGTGTCAAAAATTGAAATTAAAAAATTCAAGAAAAACCACAATTTATTTTGTTCGAGAATAAAATGTCTGGAAAATACAGTTTCAGAGACAAGAGTCCTCAGCCAAAAATGTATAGAAATATTGAAGAATTAAGATATGAAACTCTCGCAAGTCTAATAAGCATGAACTTATACATTTCTAAATAAACCACGTGTTAAGATGATTAAAACAAAGGGGGCAGCCCAGTACACAACATTCCCACCTGGCACTGCCTTACCCTCACAAGTGGAGAGACTATGTCTACGATAATTAAAATTAAAAATAATTCTGACAGGATGGTACTATAATTTTGAGTAGTGGTTTGTAAGTTGAAAACCAAATTCACTAAAGGAAAAAAAAAAAAAAACAATTGAGGAAATGCACATGCATGGTTGTTATTACAGTTCTGATCATAAAAAAAAACATTCCTTATATGTAAAACTGCGTGGTACTGATAATGAAAAGCAAAGTGTCTACAACTGTTAGAACCTTGTATTTAGTCATTGTATGATTAGTGTGTGTGTGTGTGTGTGTGTGTGTGTGTGTGTTATTTCTGTCTCAACAAATGAATAAGAGATCAGTGAGACCTCCGAGTCATGGTTTGAATGGTTCGGCCCAAGTTTGCCCCTAAGAAAAAATAAGCCCTCCTCCCTCAAACTAGTCTCTGAAAATTGAAAAATCTCAACTTGGTCTAGGAATCTTAAATGGCAGTCAAAACAGTCCTTGACAACGAGTTACTAATGTGTCCCTGTTTTTCCCTGTCAGTCAAAGACTAATTTTATCGGTTATTTAAAATTCACTAGTAACACGTTAGGATTTTTCATGAGGTTTTTTAAAGGGTCTTGCTAACAAGTGCCCTTACTAGGAGGAGTGGTAAAACAATCATAAATTAACATTAATCACTTTCTCGAAAACCCCAAAAATCACATTTTCTATAACAATATACTACTTTTATATCTTAAACTTGTCAGCATTTTCCTTTTTTAAAAACATGCTGCCCTCCCAATACTTAACTAGGGTGCGTTTTCTTTAATTGACCCGTATTGGCAATTAGGATTTGTTACTTGTGAATTTTTCCCTACTAATTGCCAATACTAAACTAGGGACCATTTTCTTTTCGCTGGACGAATTCGGCTACCCACTCAAGATTTCATAGGAAACAGATAATAGCACAGTAAAATTAAAGTTAAACAGAGAAAAACAGTCCAAGCAGTTCAATTTAAACACAAAATTAAACTGATAGATTACACTCACATTGTCATTGGTGTAACTTGACCAAAGCCATCTTCTTCTTCTTCTTCTATCAAAAGTGTGGCACAAACGGGTATTCTTCAGTTCAGCTTGGTAATATGGCATTACAAGAGTAGCAGCACCCTCCTTTCTCTGTGAAAATACATTTATGCCCTCTAACACAAACTTCAGAGACATACCCAAATAGCAGAAAATGAAAAAAGATTATAAATTTGGGCATGACACAACCTAAAAGTGTAAAAATGTTAATTTATAACAGAAGGGAAAAAATGTAGGAGTACCTGGTGGCGGTGGGCATGGGGACGAAAACGGAGAGCGTGATTGCAGTGAGGTGCAAGTTTTAAAGAAAGAGACATCGATTTTGATGGATAGAGTTTGTGGGAGAGATACTACTACCAAAAACGGTGATATATACTGATGCATGCAGAAGGTAGGAATGACAATTAAACCGCGGAGGTACCCACTCGAAGTCGAACCTGATCCAATTTTGATTGAAAAAATTTGAGTTAAAATTGTCACTTTGGTCCCTGAAATTACATACCGTTTTCACTTTCGTTCCTCAAATTACGGAAATAGCTTTGAGGTTCCTGAATTTGTAAAAACATGTGCACGTTAGTCCCTGAAGTTAACCTTCGTCGACGTCCGTTAGCGGCGGAGTGACATGCACTTTAAATAATTCACTATAATCCCTGTAATCATTTTAAATAATTCATTATAGTCCCTACAGTAATTTTAAGTTATTCATTATAGTCCCTGAAAATATACAATTTATTCACTTTAGTCCCTATATTAGTATAATTCAAATTTCATATTAACTCAAACAATCAGTAAAAAATTAACCAAAAAGATTAAGGGTGTAACATTCTGAATTTTAACAGGTAGTATAGTTATAATTATAATAATAATAGATTGAAATAATACTAAAAACAATAACGAAATTTAGGAATAACAAATTAAGGTTCCTTTTAGTATAACAAAAGTGTTAGGAAATATCATAATTAGAATACATGATTTCTCTAACTTTATAAATTATAAGTTTTATTGCAAACTTGGGAAGGACAAAATTACCCCTCCTACTTGTACTTAGACCGAATTTCCTTCAAGGGCAAAAGAGAGAGTCACGAATTGCCTATATAAACCTTAGCCTTAGTTCATTTTCACACAATTCATTTCATTTCCTCCATTTCTCATTTCACTTCCAAACACAACACTAAGAGAGCATCCAACTCTTAGTGAGAGAGAGAGAGAGAAGAGAGAGGCCGTGAGGAAGAGAGGAAGAAGAAGGAGGAGATCTGTGACACCCTTCTTGTATTGCCAAAATAATTCATATAATAACTATCTCTTAATTGAATAAAATATGGACTTACAAGTATTAGGAAAATATAGAGATAAAATTTTTCTTTTAAGGCGGGTGCACAAACCAAAACATGGAATTCTTGGAGATTATAATTTATGTCGTTCTAATCATTGTGTTGGATTCGGCATTTGCTAAATTAAGAAAACCTTTTCATAATCCAGATAGCATCGGTGCTTTTGAAAACGTGTTGACATAGTAAAATTAAACGATGCATATCCATTCTTTCTTTCGCGGAACTGATACCATTTAAATCACATAACCGAATTCGTTAATTAATCTTTATCAGAGTTAGCGGAAATGGTAGGACTATGCACAGTTATAATATGAACATAAGTTATATATATATATATATATAAGTCATGGAATACATAGTCCCAGTAGTCATGTCTCCAAGATTCCCATACAAGTCCATAACAGATCTATATCAAAATATAACCATAACCCTAGATCTCTCAAGAGCATATCTACAAAATGTACAAATCAAAATATGAACTCTAGAGATGGTCACATAGATCTGGTCGCAACAGTAGTAGTAGTGATAGTAGTAGCAGTCTCCAGGTAGCAGAAGTAAACATCACCATCAACAGCAGCAGCAGCAGTATCTCCTCCACAGCATCCCCACATCGGATCCCTTAATTCCCATCGTTTACCATACGCACATACCTAGGGATCATCGTCCCTCCACTGACTCCCGATAGAATGAACGACTGGCTCGCCTCCGCTCTCGTCCTCCACTGGGTCCTCCTCGATCTCATCCGATGGAGTGGGCACCCTACCACTGCGTACCGGGTCAGGAGATGGTGAGACCCTAACAGGGCTCCTCGGATCAGATGGAGGAGTCTCCTCGCGGACGACTCTCGAAGAAAAAGGGTGTGAGCAGGTAGGTCGAAAACGAAAGCTGTGATAAGAGCGAGCTGGTCGTGCGGGTGGTGATCCATGATATGTGTAAAAAGGGGGTACGTGCATAGTGTATATGATGGGAATCCTAAACCTACGAGGACGAAATAGAATCAGCGGGTTCGGGTGGTAGAAGGTAACCTCTACCTTTCCCTCGAACACCGCGTGATGGTCCTCGTAGATCCATGTGCCACTAGGAAGTGGCTGGATCTCGATGCAAGCGATGTAACGTGACATCACCTACAAGGACATAGGGGTAAGCAATTCTATACACATAATCAATAGAGCATAAATGTATGTACAATGTGAAGGTATATACATGCAACAATAGACAACAATCACATTTAGCATTTAGCAGATATAGGATGCAAGTAAGATGCTCATACTTATTTTATTTATCAACCTTAGTTTAAATGTGTGGCATGATGTATGAACTTAGCTCTCAAGCCTATCTCCATCATTCTATGTCACTCTCTGACGTCCATCCTTTACTTCGTCCAGCACTCAACAGTGCGTTGTACTCCTAGGTGTACAACATTCGTACATTCACCAAGAATGTACACGACAAGCTTGGAATCCATGCCACCCGAGCACGTCCCGTCATCCAAACGGCCTGTCATCCAAACGGTATAACCATATCGGCATCTCACTAAGCCGACCACGCCGTCAACCATAACGTGTCATCAAGCGAGCCGTCAATTGGCACTCCCAGAGGCCCTCCTCATGTTATCAAAACATGATAAACGATCTATCATCCAGACTCCAAAATGAATGCATTATTTTTCGCTTAAAGGAATTGATTGGTGTTTTTCTTTTAATAATACCGGACGTGCCACCCGAGCAGCGTCTCATCATTCAAACGAAAATTTCCATATCATCAATCAGTTTCCTTTAAGTCTTAGATCACTTGGAATATTATCATTTAAGTATCAATCAATGGTTCAGAGTTAAAAATGGTAATTTTTAATGTTCTGGGTAAAATACTCGAGTGTTCCTCAGAATACTCGAGTATTCTTCAATTATTTCCAGATTACTCGAGTAATTCTCAGTTACTCGAGTTGTTCATGCCTTTCTGAGGATTTGGGTTTCAGATTCATAAAAATACTCGAGTGATTCTTGAGTACTCGAGTGTTCTTCATCAACTTCAGAACACTCGAATGACTCCTGCATTACTCGAGTGGTTTACCATAAAGTGTCCCCATACATCAGTCGATACTCGAGTTCTGGGCATGGTACTAGAGTGTTCTAACACAAAATACACTGTTTTACCAAAAATTTACTCGAGTATCAAGCCAAGTACTCGAGTCTTTTCTTGAAGAATAGATTGGAAACTTAGTTTTAACATACCATTTTCAATTCTAACCATTTCTAGTCCAATCCAATGATCAACAGAGTTTATATAACACATATTGAACATGCTCAAACACTTAGAACACATCAAATGACAGATTTGTCAGGGAATCACAAGATTATGCATAAAACATACAATTTCACAATTTAATATACTAAATTGCAATATACTCAATAAACTTGTGATTTTATGTTCAAGATAGCTTGCATGCAACATATGGGACTTGCTCAACACAGTTTTAGAGCACAAGTTGGTCTCCAAACCATTTTCCCTATTCAATCTAAGCCCTTAGAGCCTCTTGGTGGCTCTCTAATTAAAATTATGAAATTTAAACTCTATCTAGTGAATAGAAAGACTTCCCCTTACCTTACAGACGTGAATCAACAAGAGTTTTGCAAAAGAAGCACCACAGCACCCAAAAACCTCTTCAAGCATCACATGCAGGACAGTTTTGAGTGGAGGTCCAAAATGGAATTGATTGACATAGGAAACAGAGATAGAAATTGGGGAAATTAGTATTTCTATACTCTATGCAACATCTACTAACTATAGAAACTGAATTAAGACTCAGAGAACTCGTGAGCTTACCAAAATCAAGGCTCCAAGTAAGCTCCAGAAGCTGAAACTAGCTTCAAACTAGCTTCAACTCCTTCCCTTCTCAGATTCGATTCTCACTCTATACTTGCTCTCAGCTAATAATCTTAGTAACTTTACGAAGCCCTGGATGTGAGCTTTGTAATCGTGTATCACTCGAATTCTAACACTCAGAAATGAAGAGGAATCGAAGGCAACAACTTCAGAACCCTAACTTCCAGATTTCATCAACAAAAGCTTCAATTTCGTTGATGAATGGCTTAAATAGAAGGATTAAAAGCTCATGCACAGCGACATGACATCCATGGACGTGGGAGGGTGATGATTTCGTGTCAACAAAACGAAATTGTTGGTGGTGACTCACCAAACGCACTAACTCGTGCAACTCTGTCCAGAATACTCGAGTGTTTTCAGAAATACTCGAGTGTTTTGACCAGTTTTTGAAAAATAATAATTTTATTTACTTTCCCTCCAATACCTTTTCTATAATTACCTCTAGGTCCCAACTCAGGGACTAATATGCAAAATGTTTATTTTGTGCATAAATATACTTGCAAAAATAAATTCATACATCCACTAATAACATAATCACAGATTTTAATCAAAGATTAATAATAGAAATAATTAATTGTAATAAATTTTATAATTAACATTTCATTAATCAGGGATTAAAATTTTGGGGTGTTACACTACTCCCCCACTTACAAGGAATTTCGTCCCCGAAATTCAACTTATACAAACAATTTAGGATAATCCTGATGCATCTTATCCTCTAATTCCCAAGATGCTTCCATCACATCACAACAAACCCAGATTACTTTGACCAAACAAATATCCTTCCCTCTAAGCTGCTTGACTCTTCGATCTTCAATGCGAATAGGCATGGCTTCAAAGGTTAGGTTCTCATGGATTTCTAGATCATCAGGTTGGATTCTAAGAACAATGGTGGGATCATGGACATACCTCTTTAACCGAGACACGTGAAACACATTGTGAAGATTAGCTAGTGACGGGGGTAGGGCTAATTGATAGGCTACTGGGCCGACTCTTTTAAGAATCTGGCAGGGACCAATAAACTTAGGTGATAGTTTGTGGGTTTTCAAGGCTCTACTAACACCTTTGGTCGGTACTATTCTAAGGAACACATGGTCACCTTCATTAAATTCTAAGGGTTTCCTTCTCCTATCAGCATAGCTTTTCTGCCTACTCTGGGCTGTCCTCATCTTCTCTTGTAACATCTTTATCTTCTCATTTGTTTCTTGTACAAATTCTGGTCCAACCAGAGAACTCTCCCCCACTTGAAACCAACATAATGGTGTCTGACATTTTCTCCCATACAAAGCTTCAAATGGTGCCATTCCAATGCTCGCGTGAAAACTATTGTTGTAAGTAAATTCCACGAGCGGCAACATTTGTTCCCAATTCCCTTGACCTTCCAAAACACAAGCTCTTAAGATGTCCTCCAGTGACTGAATAGTCCTTTCCGTTTGACCATCAGTCTGAGGGTGGTATGCAGAACTCAACTTCAGTCTTGAACCCAGAGCTCTATGCAGATCTTGCCAAAACTTCGATGTAAACCTCGGATCGCGGTCTGACACGATGTTTGATGGTACACCATGCAGGCGAACAACTTCCTTGATATACAACTGAGTGAGCTTTTCCAAAGAGTAGCGCATGTTAACTGGAATAAAATGCGCTGACTTGGTCAAGTGATCTACGATCACCCAGATTGCATCATGACCAGTAGTTGTCCTTGGCAATCCTGACACGAAATCCATCGAGATACTATCCCATTTCCATAACGGAATCTCCAAGGGAAGTAATTCTCCTCCTGGCCTTTGGTGTTCCACCTTCACCTTTTGACACACCAAACAACACGCCACATAACTAGCCACATCTTTCTTTAAACCTGGCCACCAAAACATCTTCTTCAGGTCCTGATACCTTTTGGTAGCTCCCGGATGCATACTCATCTTGCTCTTATGCGCTTCATCTAGAATCATTCTCCTTACCTCCAGATTATCAGGTACACAAATCCTTGTTCTAAAACGAAGGATTCCATCCTTTCCCTCTTGGAACTCTAACTCCTTGCCTTCCTCCATAAGCTTCCTCTTTTCCTTGAGTCCCTCATCTTCTTGTTGCAATTCACGAATCCTTTGCAAGAACTCATTAGCAATTTGCAACATCCCCATCTTGACACTTGTCGGCTCCACTTGCATTGTCAGGCTCAAATCTCTAAACTCTTCAATCAATGCAGCTTCTTTGACCATCATCGAACTGATATGCATTGCTTTTCGACTCAATGCATCTGCCACCACGTTTGCTTTCCCAGGATGGTAATGAAGCTCGAACTCATAATCATTCAAGAATTCCATCCATCGGTGTTGCCTCATATTCAACTCTTTCTGGTCAAAGAGGTACTTTAAGCTCTTATGGTCACTAAATACCCGAAACGTAGTGCCATAGAGATAGTGCCTCCAAATCTTTAGAGCGAAGACAACAGCTGTCAGCTCTAAATCATGGGTTGGGTAGTTCATTTCATGAACTTTTAGCTGTCTCGAGGCATAAGCGACTACCTTCCCATCTTGCATCAAAACACTCCCAAGTCCTTGTTTCGATGCATCACAATACACCTCGAAACTCTTCTGTGTATCAGGCAAAATCAACACAGGGGATGATGTCAATCTTTCTTTCAGTTCTCGAAAACTCCTTTCACACTTCTCATCCCAAATAAAGGGTTGGTCTTTCCGAGTTAACTTCGTCAAGGGCAGTGCTAATTTTGAGAAACCTTCTATAAATCTTCTGTAGTAACCAGCCAGACCAAGAAAACTCCTCACCTCCGTGACCGACTTTGGTTGTTCCCATTGCAAAACCGAGCTCACCTTCGTTGGGCCAACCGCTATTCCCTTGTTTGAAATCACATGCCCCAAAAACTTAACTTCCTCCAGCCAGAACTCACACTTTATAAGTTTGGCGTACAATTGCTTCTCTTTCAGGATACTCAACACTATCCTCAAGTGTTCAGCATGCTCCTCCAAACTCTTAGAGTAAATAAGGATATCGTCAATGAACACAACCATGAATGAATCTAAATAGGGTCTAAAGATTCGATTCATGTAGTCCATGAAAATAGCTGGTGCATTGGTCAATCCAAACGACATCACCACATACTGATAATGCCCGTATCGGGATCGAAATGCAGTTTTGGAGATATCCTCTTCTCTAATCCTGATCTGATGATACCCTGATCTCATATCAATCTTGGAAAATACTGAAGCCCAACGAACTTGATCCATAAGGTCATCGATCCTTGGTAAAGGATACTTATTCGTGATTGTGACCTTGTTCAACTGCCGGTAGTCGATGCACATCCTCATACTACCATCTTTCTTCTTGACGAATAAGACCGGAGCACCCCGAGGTGACACACTTGGTTGGATCATCTGCTTCTGCAACAACTCCTCGATCTGTTTCTTCATTTCAGCCATCTCCGGTGGTGCCATTCTATAAGGAGCGATAGAAATGGGACCAGCTCCCGGAACTAAGTCGATTCCAAATTCAATCTCTCTCTTCGGTGGCAATCCAGGTATCTCATCAGCGAATACCTCCGGAAAATCTCTTACAACAGGGATCTCTTCCATCCTTGGACCATTCTCCTCTACTTCAGTGTTGAGCAGGCACATGTAGCCAGAGGGTGTTGGATTTCTATAGGTCACTATCTTTCTATCACAATCAATGATTACTTGGTTTCGACTTAACCAGTCCATCCCCAAGATTACATCTAATTGTGATAAGGGTAAACAGATCAAATCTACCCTAGAGGTTTGTCCTAACACTTCTATACAACAGTTAAGACATGCTCTAGAAACAACTACAGGAGCATTAGTAGGGGTTTCTACTTTCAAAGTGTATGACAACACAGATATGGGTAAACTCAAACGATCTACACATTCATATGAAACAAATGAATGCGTGGCACCAGAGTCAAACAATACACTGCAAAGCTGACCATTTAGCAAGTAATTACCTTGCACGAGATCAGAAGATCGGCTTGCCTCCACACCACTAAGTGTGAAAACCCTTCCTTGAGCCATAGGCCTATCAGCAGTCCCTCTTGAATTGGCTTTGACCGGTTCCTTGCAGTCCTTCACAAAATGTCCCGGCTTCCCACAGTTGAAACATCCACTTGTTCCCCAACAAAAACATCCATAATGATGGCGCCTACACTTGTCACAAAATGGAGCCTCGCTCTGAAGGTTCCTTCCATCACTACCTCCAGCCTTTCCCTTGCCTTTCTCTCGGCGATCATACGGACCCTTGCCTCGTTTGTTGATACCCTTACGCCTCTGAGGTCCATGATTCTGGTTGTCCTTTCTTTCTGAGGCTTGCAACTCTTCAGCTTTCTTGTCATCTTCATACATCCTACACATGTCCACAAGTGCAGGAAAGCTTTGAATCTGTTGGTAGCTGAAAATTGACTTTAGTTTGGGCCTTAATCCTCCCTCAAACTTGATACACTTGCTCCTTTCATCGGGGTTGTTCTGATAGTATGAAGAGTACTTCATCAACTCTTCAAACTTGGCCGCGTACTCACCCACACTCATGTTTCCTTGTTTCAGCTGCAAGAACTCCACCTCCTTCTTTCTCCTCAAATCCTCAGGGAAGTATTTGCAGAGAAACTTCTCCATAAATACACACCAATTCACATCCCTTCCTTCATAGTGTAGGAGCTGAACCGTGTGATTCCACCAGTTCTCAGCTTCATCCTCTAGCATGTAGACTGCATATGCTACTTTCTGAGCTTCCGAGCAATCCAAAGTTCTCAAAATCTTGTCCATGGTATGAATCCACTTATTGGCCTCCTCAGGTTTAAATCCTCCTTCGAATTTGGGTGGATTACAACTTCTAAAATCTGCCAGACTCTTTGCCTCAGCGTTGCCCACATTGCACTGGTGAGGGGGATTAACCGGTTGAGGTGGTTGCTGAGATTGCTGCTGCATGGACTCCAACACCGTAGTAATCCTCTCTAACATCGCATTGGTGTGATTTTGGTTTCTAGTTGCCATAATAGACCTGCGCTATGGACTTATGGTCACATTTGTTGAACTAAAGAAACATTCATCACACCACCTATACTAAGGTCTTAACCAAAACCTCAAACAAAACATTCAATTGTATCTAATGCTCAAAACAAGCAAGATACTAGCATTCAAAACAATAAATATGCCCTGTGGATACCTGCTTGATGTTGATGACTACCTTTCTGGAACTACTTCAACTACTACAGGATCTGACTTTTGCGCTGATACCACTCAGTGTGACACCCTTCTTGTATTGCCATAATAATTCATATAATAACTATCTCTTAATTGAATAAAATATGGACTTGCAAGTATTAGGAAAATATAGAGATAAAATTTTTCATTTAAGGCGGGTGCACAAACCAAAACATGGAATTCTTGGAGAATATAATTTATGTCGTTCTAATCATTGTGTTGGATTCGACATTTGCTAAATTAAGAAAACCTTTTCATAATCCGGATAGCATCGGTGCTTTTGAAAACGTGTTGACATAGTAAAATTAAACGATGCATATCCATTCTTTCTTTCGCGGAACTGATACCATTTAAATAACATAACCGAATCCGTTAATTAATCTTTATCAGAGTGAGCGGAAATGGTAGGACTATGCACAGTTATAATATGAACATAAGTTATATATATATATATATATATATAAGTCATGGAATACATAGTCCCAATAGTCATGTCTCCAGGATTCCCATACAAGTCCATAACAGATCTATATCAAAATATAACCATAACCCTAGAGCTCTCAATAGAAAATCTACAAAATATACAAATCAAAATATTAACTCTAGAGGTGGTCATATAGATCTGGTCGCAACAGTAGTAGTAGTGATAGTAGTAGCAGTCTCAAGGTAGCAGAAGTAAACATCATCATCAACAGCAGCAGCAGCAGTATCTCCTCCACAACATCCCCACATCGGATCCCTTAATTCCCATCGTTTACCATACGCACATACCTAGGGATCATCGTCCCTCCACTGACTCCCGATAGAATGAACGACTGGCTCGCCTCCGCTCTCGTCCTCCACTGGGTCCTCCTCGATCTCATCCGATGGAGTAGGCACCCTACCACTGCGTACCGGGTCAGGAGATGGTGAGACCCTAACAGGGCTCCTCGGATCAGATGGAGGAGTCTCCTCGCGGACGACTCTCGAAGAAAAAGGGTGTGAGCGGGTAGGTCGAAAACGAAAGCTGTGATAAGAGCGAGCTGGTCGTGCGGGTGGTGGTCCATGATATGTGTAAAAAAGGGGTACGTGCATAGTGTATATGATGGGAATCCTAAACCTACGAGGATGAAATCGAATCAGCGGGTTCGGGTGGTAGAAGGTAACCTCTACCTTTCCCTCGAACACCGCGTGATGGTCCTCGTAGATCCATGTGCCACTAGGAAGTGGCTGGATCTCGATGCAAGCGATGTAACGTGACATCACCTACAAGGACATAGGGGTAAGCAATTCTATACACATAATCAATAGAGCATAAATGTATGTACAATGTGAAGGTATATACATGCAACAATAGACAACAATCACATTTAGCATTTAGCAGATATAGGATGCAAGTAAGATGCTCATACTTATTTTATTTATCAACCTTAGTTTAAATGTGTGGCATGATGTATGAACTTACCTCTCAAGCCTATCTCCTTCATACTATGTCACTCTCTGACGTATTGCAATATACTCAATAAACTTGTGATTTTATGTTCAAGATAGCTTGCATGCAACATATGGGACTTGCTCAACACAGTTTTAGAGCACAAGTTGGTCTCCAAACCATTTTCCCTATTCAATCTAAGCCCTTAGAGCCTCTTGCTGACTCTCTAATTAAAATTATGAAATTTAAACTCTATCTAGTGAATAGAAAGACTTCCCCTTACCTTACAGACGTGAATCAACAAGAGTTTTGCAAAAGAAGCACCACAGCACCTAAAAACCTCTTCAAGCATCACATGCAGGACAGTTTTGAGTGGAGGTCCAAAATGGAATTGATTGACCTAGGAAACAGAGATAGAAATTGGGGAAATTAGTATTTCTATACTCTATGCAACATCTACTTACTATAGAAACTAAATTAAGACTCAGAGAACTCGTGAGCTTACCAAAATCAAGGCTCCAAGTAAGCTCTAGAAGCTGAAACTAGCTTCAACTCTTTCCCTTCTCAGATTCGATTCTCACTCTATACTTGCTCTCAGCTAATAATCTTAGTATCTTTATGAAGCCCTGGATGTGAGCTTCGTAATCGTGTATGACTCAAATTCTAACACTCAGAAATGAAGAGGAATCGAAGGCAACAACTTCAGAACCTTAACTTCCCAATTTCATCAACAAAAGCTTCAATTTTGTTGATGAATGGCTTAAATAGAAGGATTAAAAGCTCATGCACAGCGACACGACATCCATGGATGTGGGAGGGTGATGATTTCGTGTCAACAAAACGAAATCGTTGGTGGTGACTCACCAAACGCACTAACTCGTGCAACTCTGTCCAGAATACTCGGGTGTTTTTAAGAAATACTCGAGTGTTTTGACCAGTTTTTGAAAAATAATAATTTTATTTACTTTCCCTCCAAAACATTTCCTATAATTACCTTTAGGTCCCAACTTAGGGACTAATATGCAAAATGTTTATTTTTTGCATAAATATACTTGCAAAAATAAATTCATACATCCACTAATAACATAATCACAGATTTTAATCAAAGATTAATAATAGAAATAATTAATTATAATAAATTTTATAATTAACATTTCATTAATCAGGGATTAAAATTTTGGGGTGTTACAAGATCAAGCCAAAAACCTAAGACTTTTCTTGAAGATCCAAGAACTAGAAGGCTAGGAGATTAACTCTTCCCTAGGTGGGTGGTTCGAAAATCATGAAGGAGTTGTAATAGTTAGATTTTTCTTTTAATCTTGTGATCTTTCTTCCTTTCTTTCTTTGCATGTTGATTTTCATAGTCTTGATGATGAGTGCATGTGTTGTTATGCATGATCATGGACTTTTGAAACTAAAAGAAACTTGTAACAAATAAAACCATGGACTTTATGATTTGGTTAAGACTTATATGATGGATCTTGATGTTTTTCAAACAAAATCTTAAAGATCTAAAGAGTTGTTTAATATTTTTGTGAAGTTTAAGATAAACCTCTTTGCATGTTAAATTTTCTTACTTGAACCGTGAACCATGATGCTTTTAAGAGATGATTTGATAAATAAATGAATAATCTAAACTTGGTTGATAATAAAGTTGAGATCTTTGGCTTCGCATGTTAGTTTGATGATGAACTTGGTTGATCTAAGTACATGCATGTGTTACTTATACCTTGATCTTGAATTTTTGAGAGTAAATGGACTTATAAAACACTAGATCATGAACTCTATGATTCGGCCATGACTAAAGATTAAGTCTTGATGATTTTTAATTTGATCTACGTCATTGCATGTTAATCTCATGCTTAGAAAAGTTGATTTGAGTGGTTGAAAGGTTTTGCTGTTAACTTGATCTTGATAAAGCTTTGATTTTGTCTTGATCCTTGAAAAAATTTTGTTCTTGGACTTTGCATGTGATTATTGAATAAAAAGATCCAACCTTTCTTAATGCATGTCTTTATTTTTGACTTAATCTATGACTTGTATTCTTGCATGTTAAAGATTTGAACTTAAATCTTGATTTCTAGTGATGTATATTCGGTTTTGAGCTTAGAACCAAGGAAATCATGTTTTGTTCTCATGAAAAAGGCACATGCATGTTGATTTCTTCTTGATTTAAGGATTTCTAAAGTGCATGCAAGAAAATTAAAATGAAAACTTGGTTTGAAGTTATGATGATGATTTCGGTTTTAAGCTTCAAAAAGGAAATGATATTTTTTTGAGTTCTGTGTAAGAAAGAGCATGATTTGGTTTAAGAATATTGTGTTTTGCATGTTGAAAAATGAATCCAAAAACCTTGTCCTTGTCATGATGAGATTCGACCAATGCATGTTACTTAGACTAGGATTCTTTTCCATGAAGTGACATAAAAGTAATGAGTGTGTTTTGTGAAATAATGCTAAGTTAATGTGTTTGAAATTGTGTTGTGATTATTTATTTTCTATTCGGTTTTGGTTAAAAGATAAAGGGACCTATACTTGATTTAATAAATTGATTTAAATTAAGAAAATAAATTAAAGCTTGCATGATTTTTTTTTCAAGAAGGGCTCACGGTTTTTGAATGAAAATGGGAGAAGTAATTTCATGATTTTATATTTTTAATGTGAACAAATCTTTATTTTGATATGTGCATATTTCGGCCATGAATGATAAGAGTGTTAAGGAAACTTTGTTTTATAAACCTAAAGATGCAAGTTGATTCTTGAATATGATTTAGTTGTTTGGAGTGTATAAAGTCTATATATTTGATCTAATGAATTTGGTCTCTTTTAATAAAATAGGTAAATATGAAAATGAAATAGTTTTGAAAGCAATCATGAGTGAATAAGTGATTAAGTGTTTGATTGCGAAAGTTTTGTTTGTTATTTGAGTGTGTTTTGGAAAATGTTTGAGTACGTAATTGATTTTTAAATTAATTGATTTCAGATAATTTCGGTTTGATTTATTTGAGATTGTTGGATTGTGTTTATGGTTGTCCAAGATTTGTTTTATGACAAAAGCTTGAGTTTTAAAGAATTATTTGAGACAAAAGTACTTTTACGATGTTTTCGGATTTTTATCAAAGTGATTTTGTGAAACGATTCTTTGCTGTCCAGAATTGCTTGGACTTGTTCCTTAACTTTAAAAATGTATTCATGTGATTTGAAGTATGGTTTTTAAGTGTTATTTGATTTAGGAAAAAGCCAGATTAAAAACGGTGAATTTTTTTCGGTGTTTTCGAACGCGGTTAAGGTGTTGTCCAAGACGGACCAGCAACCAAACCAAATGATTTAAATTACTTTACATGATGTTTTCAAATGGTTTTGAAGTACTTAAAGTACTGGAAAAAGTTAGAGTTGTTTTGAGAAAACATTATGTTTTAAGTCTTCCGACGAGGAATGAATTGTGTTTGAGTAAGAAAAAGATTTTCTTGATATAAGTCAATAACGTAAACGTGTTTTATTTAATACGAGGAATGTTAAAGACGAGAGATTGGGGCAGCCGGCAGCGACAAGGATCCAGGGAGATTGTGCGCATGTAATCGCTGGACTCGAGGTGAGAGAGAAGCTTTCCTAAGACACCGTGGTATTTAGGTGACTTATTAGGACGTTCTGGATCATCTCAAAGATCGGAACTCAGTGGTTCTGAGTCAGTAGTATAGTGGCAATTGTTTGTGTTGTGTGGCCACTTATACGAAGGAGACAAAGACCACATGTTATTGTGTGATGAATTGTATGATGATGATTTGAAATAGCATGCTTATGTTATCTGTTTAAAATGTTAATTATGCATGATGATGATTGAGTTATTAATTAATAAGTATAACCTGCTGATGGACGTCTGCTACGTCCTGAAAATGAAATGAATAAAATTTGTGAAGTAAAAGACTCAAAGAGAAAGATATAATACCCGGTTTGGCCTAAGTCCTTATCGAATAAGGCAGCCCTGATAAGACATTAAAAAAAGGAGATAATGATAAGAGAAATAAGAATGATCAGACAAGAAATAAAGAGTTGAGATTGGGGAAAGATTTGATGATAATGATGTGAATGAGCCAGAGCTGGGGAAAGTAATGTTGTTGTTGAAACGAGATGTGATCTGAGTGGAGCTTGGCTCCTTTGTTGATGTTGTTGAATGAGACTTGTGTTGAGTCGAGCTTGCTCCTCCACTAGTGCTCACTGAAAGGAGATTTTTGCGAAAGTTTATGAAAAAGAGATTTTTTTGAAAAAGTTTACAAAATGAGATTTTTGAGAAAGTTTGCAAAATGATATCTTCGAGAAAGATTATGATTTCGAGAAAGATTATGAAACAAGATTTTGAGAAAGATTATGAGAGTAATGTTGAGAAAATTTATGAAATGAGATTTTGAGAAAACTTGCGAAATGTTATTTTGAGAAAAGTTTGTGAAATGAGATTTCAAGAAAGATTGTGAAACGAGATTGTAAAGTGAGATGCAAGTTTGTCGATGCAATCCCAGCTCTGTGCTATGATGAGAAAAGAAAGGAACAGTGATATTGAAAGATAGCGGTCGGGACTCGTCAAAGGGATGCACCAAGGATGGGCCGACCATTAGGCTAATTAAAAAGATAAAAGACTTTAAAAGACATTGACAAGTGCGAACGCGGTGAGTCATGAGTGTGATATCGAAGTAGTGGAGAGGAAGGTACCCCAGATATCAGGGATATTCGGGTTGCGAATGCAATAGGGTAGGCTAGGGCGGTAAAACGTCATGATGCCTTGAGTACTATTCTGGGCGGAACGAATTCCATATGTGGTAACCAGACGTGGTGAGGACTGGGTCCTAATGTCGTGGTAAGTTCTGCACCCGGAACTAGAATAGTATTGTCACCCCTATGGCATTTCAGGAACAGTGAGAGGGACTGGAACGGGGCATCTGTGATTTGCCACTGTACCCGATTTTTCTACAGTGAGCCTTGATTATATGATATGATATGATATGATTTGATTTGAGACTGTACCCGAGTTTTCTACAGTTCTCCTGGCTTGGAGCCAATTGATTGTTGAGACAGCTATCGTGCCCGCGTGGTAAAGGTCCTGTACTCCTGTTTGCTTCCGACTAGGTTGGGTGGATGACCGAGGAGATGTAGACTTTAGACGTGTGGGCTAACTGCGAAAGAAACGAGTACCTCGATGATGTCTTAACTTCCCCGATCATCGATGGTTGTGATACGATAAGACTTGATAAGAAAAGACTTATAATTATAAGAAGCAAAAGCTCATAAAACGTGGATAATGAGAAAGGGATTGAGAATGGAAAGTATGGAAAAGAGAATGAAACCCTAGGAAGAGGGAAAGGAATGAAAGTGAAAGATGTGCAAGTTGAGATGAAAAGAATTGAGAAATAAAGAATGTTTATGTTGAGAAATGATAATAAGTCTGGCCAGATAAGGAATGATGATAATTATAATGATGATGATAATATGCTTGAATGTTATATTGTCTGTGTGTTGTTTGTTATGTTTGTATTGTCTTGATATCTCGCCTATCGTAAACCCACACCGTCGACGATGCGTCGTTCGGATCGCTTACTCTCTCCTGTTCGTTGGCATATCGGTTCTGCTGGTATCTCAACGGGAAGATGGAGCATTGTATGGAGATCACCACCTGGAAAAAGGAATGGAAATGGTTGGAAGCCTACCCCCTATGGCTGGGTATGGACTGGCTACACGCAGATAGTGATTCAGGACCCGGAACACAGACTGAGTGGTGACAACTTGGAACCGCATTTGGGACAAGTCACCGTACGAGGATACAAAAGCTATGAAGAGAAGGTGCGGAACGAGACTCCGGAAAGCTCCACCACTCTATGTGGAGTGGAGTTAGAGTTGAACGACAGTGGGAGAGCAGCGGCAGAGATGGCATCAACTTCAGGAGTGAAGAAAGGGTGCAAGAAGAAAGGGAAACTACATCCGGTTGTCTTTGACAGGAAGGTTTAGGGATAGTGTCTTTAGTTTAAGTATGTTGTTAGTATTTTGAGTCAAGGATTACCGAGCCATGAGTCAATTCTGTAACTAAGCCAAGTTTAAATTCTGTATTGTGGAGTACTTTATTTTGGAAGATCAAACAATATAATCTGTTGGGAACCGTTACGATGACTTTGAAACCAGTCACTTTGTGGTGACGAAAGTTTTATGTAAAGAACTGTTTTAGTAACAACTCGGTTTTCGAAAAAGGATGTTAAGTACACCAACGACTTTTCCATAATGTTTTTCAAAAAAAAAAATGGCCTCATTTTTGCAACTTTAAGAAATGAAAAGTTAATTATTTTGGGTTACGAAAATCGGGCTGTTACAACAGGGACCTCTTGGTTCAAGGAGCAACTGACACGAACCGGAGAGGGGAAAGAGATGGTGGCGGCGACGCGTCTTCATGGCGGCAGCAGCAAGGGAACAGCGGCGGCGACCCCCATGGTGGTTGGGAGTCGCGAATCGCGACTTGAGAAGGAGAAATGCAACGATGGCTGGACCTGCTTCGTGAACGGGGAAGAAGTGCGAAGGTGGTGGTTGCGAGCGTTGGGGCGGCGCCGGTGTTGCTGCGAGCCGCGTCTCGTGGTGAGGGAGTGAGAGAGGGTGAGAGTCCGACGGAGAGAGAGTGTGATGCATGAGAGAATGAAAACAAGGGGAGATAGAGAGAGAATGGGGCAGCGATGGTGGTTTGGTTTGGGTGGCGGTCGACCGTGACAAGGCCCGAAGAGGGCGAACGTGAGGGAGAGAAAGGGAGCAATGGGCGGCGGCTCAAATGGGGAAGGAACCTAGGGTTCCCTAACACAATACACCTCATGTTTTGTTTTCTCTTCTTTTTTTTTTAATTTTAATAAATACCAATAAAATTTAAATATTAAATAAATAAGTATAGAAACCATAAGATTTGAAGCTTAGCATTATTAAAATACTTCCATATGAACTATATCAAAAGCAGGGTTATATATATATATATATATAAAGTGTATTTTTCAAATATGGTAATTGTTTTAAATGAATTTACTTTAAAATACAATTAACTATACTTTCGTAATTAACATAAAGTATTTATTATTATTATCATATTTTTTTTAATTACCCAACACCTAAATGATTGATTTCTAGAAACAATTATTTAATTCAATAAGGTGGATTTTAGCAAGGAGACAATGAGGAGTAATTCATGGCTTTAGGTCACTTCATGCATAACTTATTTCTACTAATTAATTTCCTTTTGGTCCCAATCCATCCCATAAGCTTCTTATCTTAAAAAAAAATAAAATCCTAGCATGCATACATGCAGACACATACACGTAGCACACATACACATATACATATAGAAAATAAATTTTTCTCATGCAATTACTCATGTATAAAATAACCATACAAATATTAAATACACAACCATTCCAAAAACTCAATTTCTAAAACTTGTAATATCATTCCATGAAAACCATTTCTTTGAAATCGTTCACCACTTTAAAATCATGAAATAAAAAATTCATCCAAGGAAATACTCTTTCGAAAACACTTTTCTCAAAAATAAATCTCTTTAGTACTTAAAACAATACGAGGAATTTGCGGGTCGTCACACCTGTTCGCGACTCCCATTCCTCCACCGCCGTTGGTTGTCGTCGTTGCTGCCATGGAGGTGTGGGTGCTGTTATTGCCAAGGAGAAGCTTGAAACTTTGGATGCAGTTTGGGTTTGGACCGAACCGGTTCGATCGTGAGCCAGGTCGGGTCAGTGTTGTTGCTTGGATCGGGTTAAGCCGGAGCTCTGTGAATCGACGCCGGTATCGTCGTAACCGTGACCGTGAACAGCCCCTCTGTTGTGCTATGAACCAGTTTTGTTGACTCTATCACTTCAAAAGTCACGTTTGAGGGTAAAACTCCAATGCTCTTTAACTGCTCTATGTTATGTTTTAATAATAACAATGATATTAATACTAATAATAAAACTAATTTTTTATTAAATAGTGATAATTATAACATTGAGCTTTTTTTTTCTTGATGTTTATGTTGTTTTAGAAAAATATGGGGTATTAAGGTTTATATTTATTTTGATTTTATATTGTTATTGATAATTGATAATGGTTTTTAACTAGCTACTTTGATTTATGCTAACGCAGAATTAATTGTTATGTCGAACGTTCAGTTTTAAGAGTATTTTGTTAAAAGTGACGGGTTCCTAATTAATCAAGTTGTTGTTGGTTGGTTGGTACTGTTGTAGAACTAAATCATACTCTAATTAATTAGGAATTCGATATATTCGGCATACGTTACTTCGGAGTAAAACCTTGATCCTTAATTTCGAATTGAAGGGGAGTGTAGTCATTTGAATTTTGGAAATGTGACATAGACCTATTTTTAAACAAAGAGCACTCTCTTTCAATTCGGAATTTATAGCGTCAAGTAACATTAGGATTTGATGTTTTGTGAAACGTTATTAAAGCTACTTAACCTCAATCTATCTTGATAATTTTGTTAGTATTGAAAGTTAGCATATTTTCGACAAAAAGCTGCACTGTTTTATTGAGAGAGCAATGATTTTAAGTTTAAATTTCTATGTGACTTTGATTTATGAATTTTAATTAAATATTTTCGATATTAACTTGTTTCGATTTTCAAGTTAGAGTCCCTTTTCGTAAAGTGCATTATAATGAATGTTATTTAATTTATATAATATGACTAGACTACGAAGGAGCTTTAGAATATGTCGTCACGAGCACGCAATGGATTCGGATACGTTCAGACATTATTGCACACAAAGAAAACATGTTTATGGAAGGGCAAGGTAAGAGGGGGTATTACCTTAGCTTAGAGGGTGTATTTCTAGTAGATGATAGTAGTATCTTAGAGTGTTTGATTATGTATGTTAATGAATCTTAGGGTATTTATTAACGGAAAAGAATAAGGACATAATTAAAAAGAGGAGATCACTTGATATGTATGCGTTTTATATTTGATGTTATGATGTGAACATGTTATATGATAAATGCTATGAAATGATGTATGTGTGGTTGTGTGGCTTAGTGCTTGTAATTAAATGCAAGATTTTGAAATTAAGTGGAACTAGGAACGTCTCTTGGATTAAAAGTCGAGCTGTCCCTAATAGTAGAGAACGAACAAAATGAGAATGAGTAAATAGAGGATTAAGAGAGAATTAGAAAAGATGTACAAAGAAAGTGGAAGAATAAACTAAAATGTAATAAATGAACTAATGGATATGGTGTGCGAATGCCAGACCGTGTAAGACGCACAGCTGGGTGCAGTAAGACGCGCGCAAGTTGTGCGCTACAAGTCACAAGCGGTCTGTGTGCAGTGGTTGCGTAAGACGTACGACGGAAGAGCGTATGCAGCGGTAAGACGCACAAGAGAGATTGTGCGCAGAGGTGGGTTCGCACTACCCAGGTTTAGTGGATGCCAAGCCGTGTAAGACACACCACCGTGCGCAGTAAGACGCGCGCAGGTTGTGCGCTGTAAGTTGTCAGTGGTGAGTGTGCAGTGGTTGCGTAAGACATACGATGGAAGAGCGTACGCAGCGGTAAGACGCACAAGAGGGATTGTGCGCAGTGGTGGGTTCACAATCCTGAGAAAGATGACCCGACAGGTTTAGTGAATGCCGAGCCGTGTAAGACACACCACTGTGCGCAATAAGACGTGCGCAGGTTGTGCGCTGTAAGTCGTCAGTGGTGAGTGTGTAGTGGTTGCGTAAGACGTACGATGGAAGAGCGTACGCAACGGTAAGACGCACAAGAGGGATTGTGCGCAGTGGTGGGTTCACAATCCTGATAGAGATCCGACAGGTTTAGTGGATACCGATCCGTGTAAGACACACCACCGTGCGCAGCAAGACGCGCGCAGGTTGTGCGCTGTAATTCGTTAGTGGTGAGTGTGCAGTGGTTGCGTAAGACGTACGACGGAAGAGCTTACGCAGCGGTAAGATGCACAAGAGAGATTGTGCGCAGTGGTGGGTTCACAATCCTGAAAAAGAGAAATGAGAAAGAAAAAGAGGAAAAGTTTAGAAAATGTTAAAAAATGTTAAGAGAGAAATAGAAAGAGAGAAATGGTAAGAGGAGAGAATTTTATAAGTCACAGAAAGAGAAAATTGGAAAGGAAACAATATTAGTGTTGTGGACAATTCTAAGTGAGAAACCTTGGCGATGTTTGTACTTGTAGCTAGAAGGAATGACTTGATGTTTATATAAATGTTGCTATGTGATTATATGCTAACTGTGATTGACTTGGCTATTTACTATGTTTATTAGAATTCATTCGCTAAGTTCTGTGTAATGCTTACCTCTTAACTGTTTTTATACAGGTATCGAGATTGAGCTTGCACCATTTTTAGCCGAGCAGGAGTACACTCCACTCCGTGGAGTGTAAAATAGTTAGGAGAGAAAGTATAGTAGTTTATTATAATTTAGTTATGTCTGTTTTATTACAATTCAATCGTGCAAGCCCTAAGGTTGGTTTTATTTTGTTAAAAGGGCATGAAAGCTAAAAAGTAGGTATTTGAATGTTTCATGGTTTTCTGGACTGACAGGTGAAAAGTATAAATTTTTGGCAAGTCCAAAAAATAGAGGAAACTCTGTCCGATTTTCCTGAGAATTTTCAAAAGAAAATAAGATTTTAAACGAAATTTTTAAGTCGCTAATTTTAAAATAGGAAATAAAAGTTAGGATGTTACAAAGGGGTATGGAATACCTTCTGCATATAAGTTCCATCCTTTACAATATGAAGGATCAACCAATCCAAAGTCAATTTCATGAACCAAAGTGTTGTTTTACTATGT
Organism: Crotalaria pallida; assembly: GCA_037953625.1. Lineage (NCBI taxonomy): Eukaryota > Viridiplantae > Streptophyta > Magnoliopsida > Fabales > Fabaceae > Crotalaria > Crotalaria pallida. Next base: position 38,037,406 of record CM075653.1, read on the forward strand.
ACAACATCGTTTTGTATGTTTTCCAAATTGTGCCGTTCAGTTTGAGTTTTTTTTATTAACACTGTTTGAGTTTCTCTCTTCATTGCACCAAAGATAATATTTATGCAACCAAAAATGTAAAACTTACGTCCCTGAAATTATATATTTAATATATTAAGAGTAAATTTTGAAGGTTTTCAATGTTTTGTTTTTGGTACACAGTTTTCAGTATTGACTTTACACTTTTAATTACTTAAACATTGTCCTTAAAAGAGCAAGGATGAAACTTCATCTCAAATATGCAGAAGGTATTCCAAACCCCTTAATCTTTTTGGTTAATTCTTTACTAATTGTTTGAGTTAATCTGGAATTTAAACTATACTGATATAGGGACTAAAGTGAATAAATTGTATAGTTTCAGGGACTATAATGAATAACTTAAAATTATTACAGGGACTATAGTGAATTATTTAAAGTGATTACAGGGACTATAGTGAATTATTTAAAGTGATTACAGGGACTATAGTGAATTATTTAAAGTGCATGTCATGCCTTCGTTAACGGACGTTGACGGAGGGACTAACGTGCACACGTTTTTACAAATCCAGGGTCCTCAAAGCTATTTTTGTAATTTGAGGGACGAAAGTGAAAGCGGTATGTAATTTCAAGGACCAAAGTGACAATTAACTCGAAAAAATTTATTCTGATTAGACGTGAGCGAGCAAGGGATGGGTTTGGTTGTTCCTCGCACATTTTTAAACGTTGATCGGGTCAATTTTTTTAACCCAATTGCATCCTCATAAGAAGGGACATGATAAGAATGTGTGTAATTTGGGATTGGTTAAGATAAGGATGGATCGGGTTGATCTGAAACAAAAATATAAGCATAAAATTTATAAAAGGGATTTGTTAACTTCCTCCAACCCTAATTTTAATTGGAAGATTTTAGCAATGTCCACCTAAATATTTTGACAAAACTACCCTTCAACTCTTAACTTGAATAGCATATTTTTGTAATGGTGTTTATGTAATTTGATTATTCTTGATAAAATTATAAAAAACTGCTCCCCACCCCTAAAGGATCAATCTTTCATTCATTCTCTCCTCTTTCATCTCCCTCCTCCCTCATCTCTCTTATCATCTCCCTGCTTCCTCCTCCCTACCATTGTCATCTGCTATCGCGTGAACATATCCGCCGTCAGCCCCTCCTTCACACCATCGCTGTCACTCTCCTCCTACACACCACCGCAGCCTTACACCGTACGCCACCGCTGTCACGCCTCCCGCTGTGACGCTCATTTGATTTCCGAAAATGGTTTTGCTCGATTAACTTGGACTTGTAAGTTTTCCAAAAATTAGGGTGGAAATTTTTTTTTCTTTTTAATACACTTGATTGGAAAGTAAAATCAGAGAGTTGAAAACCGGAAAAGTTAAAAGTAATTGGAAAGCAGTCGAGGGTTTTCGCAATAAACATTATTTTCATAAATGAAACCTTTAGTCCCCTAATTGCGAGTGCTTTTAAAATAAAACTGATTGATACCAGATTTCAAAACTTATTAAAAGCAAGAGGAATATTTAGATGCGTGAAGTGAACCTTAGTTGTAGATAATAAGTCATAAAGGTCTGATACATAATAGTTACAAGTCCATTGGAAAAAAAACACTCTGACAATACCTCACCAAAAGAAAATTTACAAAACATAAAACTCAAAAAGAAAGGGTATCATCAGAGCTGGTCACTGGTCCACTGCAGCTATTCCATAGTCAGAGATCACCGGTTTCGTCCCACGAAACCTACGAGGACGAAAGCGAACTACGGGATTGGGATGGTAGAGAGTGATCTCTACTTCTCCCTCAAAAAAAAACCGGTGATCCCGATACTGCAAGCACCATCAAGGAGCGGGCGGATCTCGATGCAAGGCAGGCATTTGGTCATTACCTAAAAGGGCAGGAGAGTAAGCCTAACACAGTCGCATTATCGAATAAGTCTAAGCCCTAACATTCACAGCCAGATAAACAGCAACAATCACCAGTGCAGAAAATGCATATACATATGAGCAAACACTAGTTTAATTATTATCTTCGAGATAAGTGGCATGATGCATGTACATGTTCTCCAACTTTGAGGCCTCTATGTCCACCGGGTCCAGATCTGAGGAACGGTGTGTCCAAGAACACGGCACGGCTTACGGCACGTCTGCCAGCGTAAACGACACGACTTACAGTGTTTCCACCAGCGTAAACGGCACGACTTACAGTGTTTCCACCAGCATAAACGGCACGACTTACAGTATTTCTACCAGCGTAAAAGGCACGACTTACAGTGTTTCCACCAGCGTAAACGGCACGACTTACAGTATTTCGACCCGCGTAAAAGGCACAACTTACAGTGTTTCCACCAGCGTAAACGGCACGACTTACAGTGTTTCCAACAGCGTAAAAGGCACGACTTACAGTGCGTCTACCAGCGTAAACGGCACGACTTACAGTGTTTCCACCAGCGTAAACGGCACGACTTACAGTGTTTCCACCAGCGTAAACGGCACGACTTACAGTGTTTCCACCAGCGTAAATGGCACGACTTATGGTGAACCCTGTGCAGGCTTTCATAAAATATCAAGTTCAGTTACAAAACAGTTCACAGGTTCACCGGCGTAGGAAAGGCACGCCTTACGGTGTTTCCACCTGCGTAAGTGTTCCTCAGATTGGGACTGGTCTGATAACCTAGCTCATGTCATGTATGTTTAATGCAACTCTTGCACTCCTAGGTTATCATGCACATGCTCAAGTTCCAGGTTTATTATTAGTCCCACTATGTCATAATCATTCGGCATTAGTTCATCATGGATGCATACCTATTCGTATCAACTAATCATAAGCATTCAGCAGGTATACATTAGTGTCTAAGTATACAGATGACATAGCAGAGTCATACTAGTTCTAGATTACGTCTATGTCTGAGTGTTCGATGAAGGTCCCATCATTTCTTGACCTAAGTCACCTCAAGTGACTAAAACTTGGGATAAGTAAGTCTTAACTACTTAAGACTTCGGTTAAGTGAGTCCTAATCACTTAAGACTAGGTTTAAAACTGACTTCAGTTGACTAATCATGGACTAAGTCCACTAATCTTGGACTAAATCTCACTAATCAGGAGTTTAGTCTCACTAATCATGAATTAGATCTTACTAATTATGAATTAGGTCTCACTAATCATGGGTTAAGTCTGACTTGATTGACTAATCTCGGATTAAATCCGACTAATAATGGATTAGGTCTAACTAATCATGGATTAGTTGACTAATCAGTAAATTAAGGTTACTAATCTAGGATTAAGTCCAACTTAATTAGGTCTAGGTGCTATTTAGTTTTCTAAAACTAGGTTTGGTTAACACTTAGTTAGCTAAACCATTCTTAGTTATTGAGTTAACTCCCTAACCAAGGCTTTGAAACCTAAAACCGTGATGATCACACTTAATCATCTTATCTAATTCACATTTAGAGCCTAATTAACTCAAATCTTTGGGGTCAACACTTAAGCCTAGTTCATTCAAGGATCTAAGCATTCCCTTAACAACATAACATATGGAATTAATCACCAACACAAAGCATAATCACAAAATTCAGCATAGAACATTTCATTAACAACATAACACAAGTAATATAATCATCAACACAAAACATAATCATAAAATTCAGCATTGCACATTCAACAATAACAAGTCATCATTCATCCAAATTCGGCCTCCAAGCCCAAAATCAAAGTCTAACTAGTGCCCTTGAGTCTCATGGTGACTCACCCTAAATTTCTAAGCTTAAAAATTATTCTAGAAATTGTGTAAGCTTCTCTCTTACCTCTTGAAGACACTAAGAAAACTTAGAACCTTTGGGTCTTTTTCTCACCAAAACCGTGAGCAACACTCCCTCCTTAGACACTTGAAATTGGTTTCCAAGCTTCTAAACTTCTAAGACTCCTCTTGATCTTCCAAGCTAAAGATCCTAATGCCTTGAACAAGGTTTGGCCGTGAGGTCTATTTAGGCCTTGATTGAAATTTTTTCAACACAACTTCAAGTAAGTGGCATATTCATGATCTAGGGTATGAATATGCCAAGGTTTCTTGTGTTTGGTGAGTGTTTAGGTTGATTAAGGGTGATGGTGGGGTGAGGCCGTGAGCTCCTCAAGAGAAAGGAAGGGTTGAATTTGAACTTCTAAGCTTCAATCACTTATGCATGTTGTGTATTCATGATCTAGGCTTAGAGTATGTAAGGATTCTTGGTTTTTAATGGAAGAAAAGGTTAGGATGAGGGTGGTGGAGGTGTTGGCCGTGAGGCCTCTTGGAAAAGAAGAAGAAGAAAGTGGTGAAGATGGCATGAAGAAAAGGAAAACAAAATGATGCCCATCAACACAAGGTCACTTTTATAAAACTTATGGTCAAAGGTGAAGAGGTAAGGTGGCATAAGGGTGGGTTTTGGAGTGGACACCTCACTACTTCATGCAAAGAAAGGGAATGTGGTGTTGCCACATAATGTTTGACCAACATGCATGAAATATAAGCTTGACACCTCACTTTCTTCATGCAACACACAAATTCACTTCATGGTAGCACACACACACACATGCCACGGCCTACACACACACACACATATCTCACGGCTTTCACACACATACACAAGGCCCAACACACATTCATGGCCCAACATCACTCACAAGGCCCATTAGGTTCACTTAGGCTTAATCTAGTCCACTTAACCCTTAAGCCATTCATTAACTAAGCTAATCTAACTCATAACTAAACTGTTAGACGTCTAAACCTTCTCTACTTAAAATCACACAAGCCTAAGCTTAATTAATTAGGGTTAAGCTATCCCTAATCACGATTAGCTATCTAACAAGATTAGACTCTAACACATCAAGCTAAGGCAAAACATTTAAATCACAAAGCACAAATTATTTGGGAACTAAATTCAGGGATGTTATACTCTCCCCCACTTACAGGAATTTCGTCCCCGAAATTCTGTTCTACTCTAACAACTCAGGGTATTCTCTACGCATCGTAGCTTCGGGTTCCCAAGTTGACTCTTGAACACCATTGTGTTCCCAAACAACTCTAACCAAGGGTATTTCTTTTCCCCTAAGTTGCTTGATTCGGCGGTCCGCTATATGAATCGGCCCAGCTTCTAGGGTTAGGTTTTCTCGCACAGACAGGTCATCGGGTCGGATATCCAGAATAGAGTTAGGGTCGTGCACAAACTTTCGAAGTTGTGAGACATGAAAGACATTGTGCAAACCGGACAAAGATGGTGGTAAGGCTATCTGGTACGCGACTGGGCCAATCTTCCTAAGGATTTGGTACGGACCGATGAACCTGGGTGAAAGTTTCTTGGTTCTCAACGCTCTGCCTACACCTTTCATCGGGGATACCTTGATAAACACATGCTCTCCTTCTGCAAACTCAAGAGGTCTTCTCCTCTTATCCGCATAACTCTTCTGCCTTCCCTGAGCGGTCCTCATCTTCTCTCGTACCATCTTAATCTTTTCAGTTGTTTCTTGTACCAGTTCTGGACCAATTAAAGCATTCTTCCCCACTTGAAACCAACATAGTGGGGTCTGACACTTTCTACCATACAACGCTTCAAACGGTGCCATCCTGATACTCGCATGATAACTGTTATTATAGGTAAACTCCACCAACGGTAACACCTTATCCCAACTTCTTTGTTCCTCCAAAGCACACGCTCTTAACATATCTTCCAACGACTGAATGGTTCGCTCTGTTTGTCCGTCAGTTTGAGGATGATAAGCAGATCCCATTTTTAACTTGGTTCCCAGGGCTTGATGCAGACTGTTCCAAAACCGAGACGTAAACCTTGGATCACGGTCAGACAGTATACTGGAAGGTATACCATGCAGTCGTACCACCTCATCAACGTAGAGTTGAGCAAGCCTTTCCATTGAATAACGCATATTTATGGGGATAAAATGCGCTGATTTCGTTAACCGATCTACCACAACCCATATGGCATCAAAATTCCGGTCCGTCCTTGGTAAACTTGTCACAAAATCCATCGATATGCTGTCCCATTTCCACTGGGGAACCTCTAAATATTGTAACTCTCCTCCTGGCTTCTTATGCTTGGCCTTCGTCTTCTGAAAAATCAGACACGATGCTACATACTCAGCCACATCTTTCTTTAATCCAGACCACCAGAACAACTTTTTCAAATCCTGATACATCTTAGTTGTTCCCGGATGCATACTCATCCGACTCTTGTGCGCTTCCTCCAATATCATTCTTCTAAGTTTTGCGTCCTTTGGAACGCATATCCTCGTTTTGAAACGAAGAAGTCCATCCTTTCCCTCCTGAAAGTTCAGTTCTTTCCCTTCAGATGCCAACCCTTTCTTTTCACTAAGCTCACCATCTTCTTGTTGTCGCTCGCGGATCAGAGTCATAAACTCATTCGTGATATGCAGCATTCCTAACTTTAAGCTTGTTGGCTCGACTTCCATTACCATACTCATATCCCGAAACTCCTCTAGTAACACAGCCTCCTTAATCATCATGGCACTCACATGCAATGCCTTTCTGCTTAGGGCATCAGCAACCTTATTCGCCTTTCCAGGATGATAGTGGAGTTCGAAGTCATAATATTTGAGAAACTCCGTCCACCGTCGTTGTCTCATATTCAGCTCCTTCTGGTCAAAGAGATACTTTAAACTCTTATGGTCACTGAACACTCGGAACACTGTGCCATAGAGGTAGTGCCTCCAGATCTTAAGAGCAAAAACTATTGCGGCCAACTCCAAGTCGTGCGTCGGATAATTCACCTCATGCACTTTCAACTGCCTTGATGCATATGCCACCACCTTACCTTCTTGCATCAGCACACATCCGAGGCCTTGCCCTGAAGCGTCGCAGTACACATCAAAACTCTTCTGCGGATCAGGTAGGATTAACACCGGTGAAGTGGTCAGCTTTTCCTTCAGCTTTTGGAAACTCTCTTCGCACTTCGAGTTCCAGACAAAAGGTTGATCCTTCTTGGTCAACTTAGTCAAAGGTTGGGAGATCTTCGAAAATCCTTCTATAAACCTTCGGTAGTACCCGGCAAGTCCTAAGAAACTTCGGACCTCCATTACTGTCTTAGGTTGTTCCCATCGAAGAACTAATTCAACCTTTGTTGGATCGACAGCTATTCCTCCTTTCGAAATCACATGTCCCAAAAATTTAACTTCCTCCAGCCAAAACTCGCACTTCGAGGGTTTGGCGTATAACTGCTTCTCCTTTAAAACTTTCAACACGATCCTTAAGTGTTCCGCATGTTCCTCTGGACTCTTTGAGTAGACCAGAATGTCATCTATAAAGACCACTACAAACGAGTCCAAGAACGGTCTGAAGACCCTGTTCATGTAGTCCATAAAAATAGCAGGAGCATTCGTCAAACCGAACGGCATTACCACATACTCATAGTGCCCATAACGAGACCGAAACGCCGTCTTGGGAATGTCCTGTTCCTGAATCCTTATCTGATGGTACACAGATCTTAGATCTATCTTCGAGAAAACAGACGCTCCACGAACTTGATCCATAAGATCGTATATCCTCGGTAGATGGTATTTGTTCTTGATGGTCACCTTGTTCAACTGCCGGTAGTCCACACACATACGCAGACTTCCGTCCTTCTTTCTCACAAACAACACTGGCGCACCCCAGGGAGACACACTTGGTCTGATCAATTGCTTTTGTAACAACTCTTCTACTTGCTTCTTCAACTCAGCCATTTCCGGCGGCGCCATCCTATATTGTGCTATGGAGATTGGGCCAGATCCCGGGATTAGATCGATACCAAACTCGATTTCTCGAGTTGGCGGCAACCCCGGCACGTCATCCATGAACACTTCCGGAAACTCCTTTACCACTGGTATTCCTCCTATCTCTTTCTCCTCTTCTTCCCTCGTTACAGAGAACAAACACATGAAGCCTTTGGGTTCGGGGTTCGAGGGTTGAAGGTCTTTGTATAAGGCTATTCTCCTATCACAGTCGATGATCACTCGGTTCCTCGTCATCCAATCCATACCCAGAATGACATCTAACTGTGACAAAGGTAAACAAACTAGGTCTACACTCGAGATGCGGCCTAGTACCTCAACCAAACAGTTTAAACAGACTTTGGAAGTAAGGACAGGGGAATTAGTTGGGGTTTCTACTCTAAAGCAATATGGTGAATCGGATAGAGGCAAGTTCAAATGATTCACACATTCATACAAAACGAAAGAATGAGTAGCCCCAGAATCATACAAAACTTTACAAGGTTGACTATTGAGAAGAAGGGTACCTTGCACGAGATCAGAGGCTTGATTGGCTTCAGCACCACTGAGAGTAAACATCTTCCCTCTAGCCATAGGTCTATTCATCGATCCCTTTGAGTCATTCTTCTCGGGTTATCTGCAGTCTCTTGACCAATGACCCGGTTTGTCACACTTATAGCAACCAGAAAACGGCTTCCGACAAACCTCTCCGAAGTGATGACGTTTTCACTTATCACAAAAACGGGGCGCTTCCCTGATAACTCGCTACTTGTCCCGACACCTTGCTTTTACCCTTGTTCTTGAAGTGCGGCCTTTGGCCTCTAAAGTTCGACTCCTTGCGCCTCTGTGACCCGAAACTCTGCTGATTCCTCTTACTTCGCAGGTATAGCTCCTCAGCCCTCTTATCATCTTCATAAACCCGGCACATGTCGATCAGAGTTGAGAAGTTTTGAATCTTCTGATAACTGAAAGCGGCTTTTAAATCCGGCCTTAGCCCATTCTCAAACTTGATGCACTTGCTTCGTTCATCAGGGTGTTGCTAAGAGTAAGGAGAATACTTAAGCAGCTCCTCAAACTTAGCGGTGTATTCGCCCACACTCATGTCACCTTGCCGCAGTTGCAGAAACTCCACCTCCTTCTTCCGCCTTAGATCCTCGGGAAAGTACTTATCTAGAAACTTTTCCATGAACACTTTCCATGTGACTTCCCGACCTTCGTGAACGAAGAGTTGAACAGCGTGCTTCCACCAGTTTTCAGCTTCCCCATACAACATGTACTGGCATAGGTCACCCGCTGAGCGTCCGTACATCCTAAGGTTTGGAAGATTTTGTCCATTTCGCTTATCCACTTGTTAGCCTCATTGGGTTTGAAACCTCCCTCAAACCTAGGAGGGTTACAGTTTCGGAATTCGGACAGACAATGGAACTCGACTTGTCCCGCTTGGTCTGGGGGTGGTTGGTTAGCTTGTTGTTGCATGTTCTCGATCACCGTAGTGATCCTATCTAAAACGTCAGCTAAGTTACGTTGATTCCTAGCTGCCATTGTGAACCTGCACTAAAGGCTAAGTATCACAATAGACCTACGGGAACTGAAATCCTATAACTATCTTAATCCTATAACTATCCTAGTCTTTATGGGACTAACTATGGACCAGGTGCAGGACCTTCAGCTCTGATACCACAAAAATGGTGTGACACTCATTTGATTTCCGAAAATGGTTTTGCTCGATTAACTTGGACTTGTAATTTTTCCAAAAATTAGGGTGGAAATTTTTTTTTTCTTTTTAATACAGTTGATTGGAAAGTAAAATCAGAGAGTTGAAATCCGGAAAGTTAAAAGTAATTGGAAAGCAGTCAAGGGTTTTCGCAATAAACATTATTTTTGTAAATGAAACCTTTAGTCCCTCAATTGCGAGTGCTTTTAAAATAAAACTGATTGATACCGGATTTCAAAACTTATTAAAAGCAAGCGGAATATTTAGATGCGTGAAGTGAACCTTAGTTGTAGATAATAAGTCATAAAGGTCTGATACATAATAGTTACAAGTCCATTGGAAATAAAACACTCTAACAATACCTCACCAAAAGAACATTTACAAAACATAAAACTCAAAAAGAAAGGGTATCATCAGAGCTGATCACTGGTCCACTGCATCTATTCCATAGTCAGAGATCACCGGTTTCGTCCCACGAAACCTACGAGGACGAAAGCGAACTACGGGATTGGGATGGTAGAGAGTGATCTCTACTTCTCCCTCAAAAACAACCCGGTGATCCCGATACTCCAAGAACCATCAAGGAGCGGGCGGATCTCGATGCAAGGCAGGCATCTGGCCATTACCTAAAAGGGCAGGAGAGTAAGCCTAACACAGTCGCATTATCGAATAAGCCTAAGCCCTAACATTCACAGCCAGATAAACAGCAGCAATCACCAGTGCAGAAAATGCATATACATATGAGCAAACACCAGTTTAATTATTATCTTCGAGATAAGTGGCATGATGCATGTACATGTTCTCCAACTCTGAGGCCTCTATGTCCACCGGGTCCAGATCTGAGGAACGGTGTGTCCAAGAACACGGCACGACTTACGACACGTCTGCCAGCGTAAACGGCACGACCTACAGTGTTTCCACCAGCGTAAACGGCACGACTTACAGTGTTTCCACCAGCGTAAACGACACGACTTACAGTATTTCTACCAGCGTAAAAGGCACGACTTACAGTGTTTCCACCAGCGTAAACGGCATGACTTACAGTATTTCTACCCGCGTAAAAGGCACGACTTACAGTGTTTCCACCAGCGTAAACGGCACGACTTACAGTGTTTCCACCAGCGTAAAAGGCACGACTTACAGTGCATCCACCAGCGTAAACGACACGACTTACAGTAATTCCACCAGCGTAAACGGCACGACTTACAGTGTTTCCACCAGCGTAAACGGCACGACTTACGGTGAACCCTGTGCCGGCTTTCATAAAATATCAAGTTCAGTTACAAAACAGTTCACAGGTTCACCGGCGTAGGAAAGGCACGCCTTACGGTGTTTCCACCTGCGTAAGTGTTCCTCAGATTGGGACTGGTCTGATAACCTAGCTCATGTCATGTATGTTCAATGCAACTCTTGCACTCCTAGGCTATCGTGCACATGCTCAAGTTCCAGGTTTATTATTAGTCCCACTATGTCATAATCATTCGGCATTAGTTCATCATGGATGCATACCTATTCGTATCAGCTAATCATAAGCATTCAGCAGGTATGCATAAGTGTCTAAGTATACAGATGACATAGCAGAGTCATACTAGTTCTAGATTACATCTATGTCTGAGTGTTCGGTCAAGGTCCCATCATTTCTTGACCTAAGTCACCTCAAGTGACTAAAACTTGGGATAAGCAAGTCTTAACTACTTAAGACTTCGGTTAAGTGAGTCCTAATCACTTAAGACTAGGTTTAACTGACTTCAGTTGACTAATCAAGGACTAAGTCCACTAATCTTGGACTAAATCTCACTAATCAGGAGTTTAGTCTCACTAATCATGAATTAGATCTTACTAATTATGAATTAGGTCTCACTAATCATGGGTTAAGTCTGACTTGATTGACTAATCTCGGATTAAATCCGACTATTCATGGATTAGGTCTAACTAATCATGGATTAGTTGACTAATCAGGAAATTAAGGTTACTAATCTTGGATTAAGTCCAACTAATCTTGGATTAGTTGACTAATCAGGGATTAAGGTTAATAATCTAGGATTAAGTCCAACTTAATTAGGTCTAGGTGCTATTTAGTTTTCTAAAACTAGGTTTGGTTAACACTTAGTTAGCTAAACCATTCTTAGTTATTGAGTTAACTCCCTAACCAAGGCTTTGAAACCTAAAACCGTGATGATCACACTTAATCATCTTATCTAATTCACAATTAGAGCCTAATTAACTCAAATCTTTGGGGTCAACACTTAAGCCTAGTTCATTCAAGGATCTAAGCATTCCCTTAACTACATAACCTATGGAATTAATCACCAACACAAAGCATAATCACAAAATTCAGCATAGAACATTTCATTAACAACATAACACAAGTAATATAATCATCAACACAAAACATAATCATAAAATTCAGCATTGCACATTCAACAATAACAAGTCATCATTCATCCAAATTCGGCCTCCAAGCCCAAAATCAAAGTCTAACTAGTGCCCTTGAGTCTCATGGTGACTCACCCTAAATTTCTAAGCTTAAAACTTATTCTAGCAATTGTGTAAGCTTCTCTCTTACCTCTTGAAGACACTAAGAAAAATTAGAACCTTTGGGTCTTTTTCTCACCAAAACCGTGAGCAACACTCCCTCCTTAGACACTTGAAATTGGTTTCCAAGCTTCTAAACTTCTAAGACTCCTCTTCATCTTCCAAGCTAAAGATCCTAATGCCTTGAACAAGGTTTGGCCGTGAGGTCTATTTAGGTCTTGATTGAAATTTTTTCAACACAACTTCAAGTAAGTGGCATATTCATGATCTAGGGTATGAATATGCCAAGGTTTCTTGTGTTTGGTGAGTGTTTAGGTTGATTAAGGGTGATGGTGGGGTGAGGCCGTGAGCTCCTCAAGAGAAAGGAAGGGTTGAATTGGAACTTCTAAGCTTCAATCACTTATGCATGTTGTGTATTCATGATCTAGGCTTAGAGTATGTAACGATTCTTGGTTTTTAATGGAAGAAAAGGTTAGGATGAGGGTGGTGGAGGTGTTGGCCGTGAGGCCTCTTGGAAAAGAAGAAGAAGAAAGTGGTGAAGATGGCATGACGAAAAGGAAAACAAAATGATGCCCATCAACACAAGGTCACTTTTATAAAACTTATGGTCAAAGGTGAAGAGGTAAGGTGGCATAAGGGTGGGTTTTGGAGTGGACACCTCACTACTTCATGCAAAGAAAGGGAATGTGGTGTTGCCACCTCATGTTTGACCAACATGCATGAAATATAAGCTTGACACCTCACTTTCTTCATGCAACACACAAATTCACTTCATGGTTGCACACACGCACACATGCCACAGCCTACACACACACACACATCTCACGTCTTTCACACACATACACAAGGCCCAACACACATTCATGGCCCAACATCACTCACAAGGCCCATTAGGTTCACTTAGGCTTAATCTAGTCCACTTAACCCTTAAGCCATTCATTAACTAAGCTAATCTAACTCATAACTAAACTGTTAGACGTCTAAACCTTCTCTACTTAAAATCACACAAGCCTAAGCTTAATTAATTAGGGTTAAGCTATCCCTAATCACGATTAGCTATCTAACAAGATTAGACTCTAACACATCAAGCTAAGGCAAAACATTTAAATCACAAAGCACGAATTATTTGGGAACTAAAATTCAGGGATGTTACACCCGCCACCACCGCCAGCACCCCTCGCCCCTGTCATAACACCGCCGCCATCACCCTCTTCCCCGTAGCACCACTCTGGGTAAATCATTTTTATTTTTTTCCGCTGTTTTTTTTGTCTTTCTTTTTTTATAAGCTTCTATTTCTTTTTTTTCGTTAAACTGAATATTTTCAATTTGATGTTCCTTATCCCTGGATTGCAACCTTTGTCACTTGTTTTAATTTGATATTGATTACATTCAATAGGATGCTATGTTATCCATTTGATGAATTGCCTAACAAAAAGGACTTGGTACCATCACCCATCTCTATGCATTCATGTATACTATCAATAACAATGATCCTCAATTTGGAAAATTGTATTTGCATGAACTTCTTGTTGATCCTTGCAGTTCTATGTATATATTGAACATAGTAGTTTATATTTTGGTTTTGATTTCTTTACTCACATGTGTCATTTGATTTCATTTTGGAATCCGGGTGCTTTTATTTATGCACTTGCTGAAATTTGGTTAGCAGATGCCTATGTGTATGTGCCTCTGCATGGTGCAGGCTTGTTGTAGGAAGCTTTTGTGGTGTGTAACATTCTCATTTTATTAACCTAATAAGTATATTTATGAATATCTTATTTACACATGAAAAATGATTTTCAACTATTTTCTTATATGTATATTATGATGTTGAGCTAAACTATGTATATGTATAAGTGTTTGTAAACGTTTTCCCTAAGGTATGTGTATATGTATATATATATATATATTACCTATGTAGGTATTAGTATTATAATTATATTCTTGAGTATATGGATGTATATGTGTGTATTTGCATGTGTATGTTTATATATGTACATATATACATGTATATGTAGTTTGAGCTAGGATATATGCAATTGTGCTTGTGTGCATTCCTAGGTGTTAGTATTTGTGCTTGTATCCCTGTGTGTATGTATACTTGTGTTTGTGATCGCATCGTTAGGTTTGGATAGGGAAGTGTTCTAGAGTCGTTGGTTATAGTCGAAAAGTATCGGTTTAGATTTTAGATTGGTGTGGTTGCGGTTAGGTAAGTAGGTTTGTGTAGAATCGGGTGCCAAAGAGTTCCGGAGTCCTTATGAGTGCCTTTTAGTGTTTCGATCTCGATAGTGTTAGTGGATTAAGGATCCTAGAATAGAGCCTTGAGCATAAGGATAGACCCTAGTGTCTATGTTCGGGGAATCCTTTCGAACTCACGCTTCGATTGAGTTCCGGAGTCTAATAGATGTGCGAGGAATTTGCGACCAATTCGACCCTATTGGTTATGCCTCGAGAGTGATTGGTATTAGGGTTAAGTGGTTATAGGGTTTGTCTTAGATCGATCGGGTTAGATCGAGTGTTTAAGAAGAGGTTAAGTATAGGATTCGGTTGTTTGTTCGTTTTGTCTTTCTGCGATTGCGATTTGTGTGTTTATTATGATTAATTGATGATTGAAATGTTTGGTTGTGTTTAGAAAGTGCTTAGATGGTGGATTTATGATAGGATAAGTTAGAGTGTGTTAGGAATGGCTTAGAACCCTTAGAAAGCTTGAAAGAAAGGAAAACATAGGGAATTAATCGATTAAGAGGTCCCTTAATCGATTAATTTTTGAGCCACCTTCAGCCACTAATCGATTAAGACCCAGCTTAATCGATTAGATTTTAGACCACCTTCTGGCCCTAATCGATTAACTCAGGTGTTAATCGATTAATCCTTTGTAAACAATTAATTGATTAACCAAAGTGGTTAATCGATTAAACTAAAACACGATTTTAAGTGTTGTTTCTCATTTGTTTCCTTCTCCCATTCGAACCTCTCTTCTTCTCTCTTCCCCAATCCTTCTCCAAAATCAAATCAACACCAAATCAAACTAAATTAACACCCTATAATCATTCCCCATCAACTCCCTATCATTCTCCATCAACCAAAACACCAATTTCACCCTCTTTTCTCTCAAATCCCCAATTCCCAATCCCAAACCCTAACTCCCTCAATCCTTCTCATATACTTGGGCAATCACCAAGGGGAGCTAGAAATTGATCATGGAGCAAGGAGCTTGAGGCTTAGGAGCTTGATTCCAAGAGCTTGGTGGAGTGCTCACACTATCTCCTTCTCCTCTTCTCTTCAAAAGGTAAGGGGAGATTCTTTCCACACTTTGAGTTAGGGATAGTTAGAGTTTATAATAGGATTTGAGATTAATAATTAAATTAGAGTATGGGTACCAAAATAATGGTTAATAAATTTGTAATACGAGTGCTTAGGGTAGTCTTAATAATGTTTATGATAAATTCCCTTGTTGTGTGTGTTAATAAAGTAGGAAGTGAAGAACCCTAGGAAGTTGATTTATATTACTGCACTCTGAGACATAACTGAGTATGTCGATTGGTTTATTCGTTACCTGTTGAATTGTTGTTTGTTGTTGATTGTTAATTGATTATTATTCAACCTAAGTGCTAAATGCTTATAATTGTGACTAAGTGTTAGGATGGTTTAATTGTTAAAGTGTACGGATATTGGAATGGTTAAATAGAAATGGAAATGAGGATGAAAAAGGAAACGAAAAACGAAATGAATAATGGATATTGGAAATGAATATGAATGAAATGAATGAAAATGGAAAAGTGAAAGTAATTGTGTATTGTTACCTATATTTTTGATTTGGTTATTAGTTTCGAGTTTTATTATGAACCTTATACTGTCCTTTTAATTCATTGTGTTGTGAAAGATCTCACCCTTAGTGGATAACAATTTAGGTACATGTTCAAGGAGCTTGAAGATCAGGGTGCGCAGCGGAACATGTCGAAAGAAAGGGGATTTCATATAAACTATTTGTATTGTAATAGGGTGCCCCACATTTTGTATAGACTTAATTTGTAAAATGTAACTTTTAAAGTTATCCGTTGTATTTTCAAACTCTGATTTATGTATTACAATTAATGAAAGTACTTTTAAAGTTCCATAATTATTTCCAAAACTTTTTAATTTTCGTATATTTTTATATTATGAAAATCGGGGTGTTACATGGTGCAATAGTTTTATCTTTTTCAAGTTTGTGTTTGCCTTGAAAATTTGTTGTAGTTTATTCGTTTGCTTTTTTGTTTCCTTTTAATAAGAACCAATAATGATTGGTTTAGGTTGATAAGTGTTTATGCTTGAAATCTTACTGCTATATTTCATATAATTTGCAGGTTTAGCATGTGAAGAGTCTAACTAATATGAAATGCTTGAAGTGTGTAAAAATTTATCAATGCTTGAAGTGTGTGAAGGTGGAAGCAAACAAGGCTCAAGCAAATTATGATTCATTTTCAATTTTTATTGATCATTACAGTTGAAAAATTGTTTTCGACTGTAAAAGGGTTATGGTTTTCATTAGACCCTATAATGTAAAAGAGAGTTTATGAAGTTACTTGGTCATGATGTAAAAGTTTTAGTTTTGGAAACTGATTCAATGGTTGAAAAAAAAAACTTATGGTTTTATTCAGTATAATGCCTTAGTTTTAAACCTAAAGTTACTTTTATTTTGTTTTTAATGCTGTTTTTAGTTTGCATATATGTTGCTAAAAATGAATATTAGAAGAATATTTCTCTTGCAATAATTCTAGACATGTCTCTTTTAATTAAAAAGAGTTAATAGTCACATACGTCCCCAAAAGATACCCGTGGAATCAGTTAGGTCCTTGAAAGAATTGTGGAATCTTTTAAATCCCCCAAAGATCAGTTTGGCGTCACGTTAGTCCCCCCATCCAATTTCGTTATGAGGGACCTGACAGAATCCTATGTGACACATTAAATGTTTTGTTGGCCCCAGTGCCATGTTGGAATGTTAAGAAGGTGCCACATTTGGGTTAACAAAGCATTTAACGTGCCATGTAGGATCTCGTTAGGTCTCTCATGGGGGAACTAACGTGATGCCAAATTAATCTTTGAGGGGTTTAAGAGATTCCACAAATCTTTCAAGGACCTACCTAATTCTAAAATGATCTTTTGGGAGTTTAAAAGATTCCACAAATCTTTCAGGGACCTAACTGATTCCACATGTATCTTTCGGGGATCTATGTGACTATTAACTCAATTAAAAACTAGACCCCAACCCCGTGCGATGCACGGGGAAAATACGAAATCGATAAAATATTTCATAAAGTTGCAATTAATATTAGTTAAAGAGTCGGAGCACCAAAAACCGGTGCATGGTAGAAGTACCCTTGTTTTATATTTTACTTGGTTGGACCATTACCTGTGTCAGGAAGCATATAATAAAATTCAAATCCAAATAACAAAAACATGTACATAAAAAGAACATAAAAAACCCAAAGCTTATTTTTTTTCATATATTAGATTTACTAAAATAAATAAATAAAAAAAAGAGCCGGAGCACCAAAAACTGGTGCATGGTAGAAGCACCCTTGTTTTATATTTTACTTGTTTGGACCATTACTTGTGTCAGGAAGCATATAATAAAAAAATTCAAATCCAAATAACAAAAACATGTACATAAAAAGAACACAGAAAACCCAAAGCATATTTTTTTTAATATATTACATTTATTAAAAAATAAATAAAAAAAGAGCCGGAGCACCAAAAATCGGTTCACGGTAGAAGCACCCTTGCTTTATATTTTACTTGTTTGGACCATTACCCGTGTCAAGAAGCATATAATAAAAAAATTTCAAATCCAAATAACAAAAACATAAACATAAAAAGAACACATAAAACCCAAACCATTTTTTTAAATATATTAGATTTATTAAAAAATTAAAATAAAAAAAGAGTCGGAGCACCAACAATCGATGCATGGTAGAAGCACCCTTGTTTTATATTTTACTTGTTTGAAACATTACCTATGTCAGGAAACATATAATAAAAAAAATTAAAATCCAAATAACAAAAACATGTACATAAAAAGAACATAGAAAACCCAAAACTTATTTTTTTATATATTAGATTTATTAAAAAATTAAATAAAAAAAAGAGAGTCGGAGCACCAAAAACCAGTGCATGGTAGAAGCACCCATGTTTTATATTTTACTTGTTTGGACCATTACTTGTGTCAGGAAGCATATAATAAAAAAATTCAAATCCAAATAACAAAAACATGTACATAAAAAGAACACAGAAAACTTAAAGCATATTTTTTTAATATATTATATTTATTAAAAAAATAATTAAAAAAAGAGCTGGAGCACCAAAAACCGGTGCATGGTAGAAACACCTTTATTTTATATTTTACTTGTTTGGACCATTATATGTGCAGGAAGCATATAATAAAAAAATTTCAAATCTAAATAACAAAAACATGTACATAAAAAGAACACAGAAAACCCAAAACATTTTTTTTAATATATTAGATTTATTTAAAAAATTAAAATAAATAAAAAGTCGGAGCACCAAAAATCAGTGCATGGTAAAAGTACCCTTATTTAATATTTTACTTGTTTGGACCATTACCTGTGTGCAGGAAGATTTGAGAAGCAGTACTTCCCTTTAAAAAAAAGAAAAAAAGTTGTAGTACTTGTTGAGTACTACTTCTATGGGACCCACAATACTTAGAGCAATGGGTGTTCCCGCCTGTGGGATACACATACTCTATTATATAGTATAGATGACATAACAGAGATTATATTTATACATGTCCTTGCAAAAATATTCTAATTGTCTCCATAGAACTAAGTTTGTAGTTAATATAATAATTAACAATAACATGATTCATTACTTATGAAAAATCTGGCATAAATTATGACTTGTGATGTTTGATTATATGTTGTGCATTTACATTACCTGATTGGATATGAAGAAATAGAAAAAAGAAAAGAAGAGAACAATTCTCATAAAACTATATCAAAGATCTGTGCAATTTTTATTGTCAACATGAATAGAAGCTACACCAAATCAGTATTCTCCCTTTTTTACACAAATAATTTGTAACATCCTGGATTTTAATCCTAAGAATAAACAAAATAATTAGAGGATTGGATGAATGATAATTATGTTCAAGAGTAGTTAAGGTGATGGATTAGGATTATTTTAGAGCTATGAAGTAGTTTGATAGCTTTAGCAAAGAATAAGACGTTGAATGATGGGAAGACGAATATTAGAACCAGCATTTCGATGTTTTAAATACACCATATTACGAAATTCATAATAAAAGATTTATGTCTCTAAACACAAATTCCACCGTTGGATATCAAGTTTAGTATGTGTAACACCCCTAATTTTTCGTCTCCCAAATAACAAAGAAATTAGTTATAACATTTATTTTATAATTGATTTATATTAGTTTTGAAAATTTTAGTTTTTGTACATTATGTGTTTTTATATATAAAAATATGAGATATATTTTTATATGGCTAGAGAGATTAACAACCACCGGGATAGGACAAATCTTTGTCTCCCCAACGGAAATGTCTCTAGAACTTGACTATCTAGCTAAGTCTGATAGTGATAACTACCCTATCTTTAAGTTCATTTAACTTAGAGATATGTCGTATAATCTTTCTTGTGAAAGGTTATATCTGAAAGGAATGGTTTTGTTATTAATGGTTTGAATATTAGGACTGATAACCCTAATGTTTCTAACTGTTAAGAAACAAAATCATACAAATGTCTCTTTAATCGTGCTCGAGTGATCAGAGTGCGCCGAACAAAAAGTTTTTCCCCAAAAAGTTTATTGAAAAGTGTTTTATTTGAAGAATGTTTATGTGAAGTGTATTACTCAAAAGAGTATTTCTTTTAAAAGAATTCTTTCACATAAGAGTTTTTATGCAAAGAATCTTTATTGTTTAAATTGAAAGGTTTTATTAGAAATGTTTCGAAATAAAAGAATTATATCGAAACTATTTTAAGTGGGGGAGGACCCTAAGAAAATTTTTTAAGGGAGTTAGATGAAGTTTTCTAGTATAAGAACATTTTGGAAAAGTGGAAAATTTCAGAAGATGAATTTCGAGGACGAAATTCCTTTTAAGTGGGGGAGTAGTGTAACACCCCTAATTTTCGTCTCCCAAATAACAAAGAAATTAGTTATAACAGTTATTTTATAATTGATTTATATTAGTTTTGAAAGTTTTAGTTTTTGTACATTATGTGTTTTTATATATAAAAATATGAGATATATTTTTATATGGTTATTTTGTACAAAAATATGAGTATTGCAATATAATCCTTGGGTTGGGACCTAATTGCAATATTAGAAAGGTTTTGAAGAAAGAGCAATTAAAATATTAAATTTTGGCATTTTATCAGTATCTAACAGGTTAGAAGGGCTCGTAACCGGTTAGACGATGAACCCAGAAACTGGGTTAGTGGATTTTGATGAGTAATCACCAAATTAATCAAGAAATTGCCACGAATCCCACTCCAATCATACTGGGGAACGCGTGTCGCCTTGCATGCTGCTTGAATTAATCTATATAAGGCAAAGATCAGAGCACAAATGAGGGTTTTTGTTCAAGTGTTGATGATAAGCTCTGTTTTAGGGTTCCATAGTTTTTCTCTTCGATTCTCAGTCTTTGTTGAGAGTTAGAAAACGAGTGATACACTATTACAAAGCTCACATCAAGGGCTTTGTATTGATATATAGATTGTGAGTTGAGAGTGAGGGAGCAAGGAGAAATCAAGCTGTGAAGTGGAGGTGTTCATTTTGTCAAAAACCAGAATCAGATTCGTGAAGCTCACTTTGAGGTCTGATTTTGAGCTTGTAAATTTGGTGCTTTTCTGTGTTGATCTTGCTGTCCCTATGTTGATACTCATCAAACACGATCTAGAGGTAAGGGAGAAGCTTACTATTTGCTAGAGTGAGGATAAACATGTTTGGTAAATAGGATGAGTCACCAAGAGACTCTAAGGGCATAGCTTGAATTAGTTTTATGGCTTGGAGGCCAACTTTAGCTCATTTCCGATTTTTGAGAAATTATAATATGATGCATGCAAGCTATTGTGATGACAATTTCATGACTTATTTGGATATTATGTGAATTGATGCATTAAGTTGTGAAATATGTGATTTATGCACTTTTGGTGTATGATGATTTCGCATGCATGAATTTGTGATATGTTTAAGTGTTTAAACATGTTTACTTTAAGGTATTAAACTTTGGTTAATGATGAAAATAGGTTAGATTTGAGTACAATTGAAAATGGTGCTGAAAAATCAATTTGAATATGTTGTGCTGCATAATCTAATCGGTTAGAGCGTGTCTGTAACTGGTTAGAACCTGACAAAAATGAAAATATACAATTATGGTTTTGTTAAGTAATTCTCACCATTTTTAATTGATACTTAAGGTCTATTATCACTGTTATTACCCTGTGATTGTTGGATATGGATTCCAAACTTGATAATTGGTTTATACCTTAAAGTGAATGACAAATTCAATTGAAAATTATGAAGTTATATGCAATTTGATGCTCATAATGTTAATGTATGCAAGATGAATGTGTTTCAGTGGGTAAACAAGTTAATATTAAGGTATTGTCACTCTGTGTATGGCTGAAATTGGTTAGATTTGAGTATTGGAAAGAATGGTATGCAAAACCCCACTTTTCAGTGTATTTTCTGTATAAGCTAACCAGTTAGTCTGAAGCTGTAACCGGTTAGATACTGTCAGTTTTCAAAATAAAAAGGTTTCTGAAATTGACTAAGTGTTCATACCATTTATACTCAAGTTTAAGCTAGAATTTCATATAAAAACCAATCTGAACTATGTGATTGAGCACTGTTTGGTTTAGATTGGAGGTGATGAGTTAATACCTTAATGTTAAATGATAATTTCAAGAGGAAATTATGCATAAATGAAATTGGATTATAACTTAGATCTTTTGAATGATAATATGTGTTGAACTTGAGGTATTCTGTTATGCTAAGACTTTGTTATTGGATTGAGTAGAGAATTCAAGAAAAGATTCTTTGAAAATCAGTGGTTTTAAGTTCAGGTCTGTAATTATAACTGGTTAGGTTATGATGTAACCGGTTAGTACCTGAGACTTAAAAATAAAAGTTAAGTTTTTAAGTAAGGGTTGTTAATACCAATGATTATATTCTTTCAATCCAGGTCTATGAGCATATGTTTAACTTAAATTCAAGGGTGAATTTTATGTGTATAGTTATATCTCAAGATACCATTCAGAAGTTGTGTTTTCTAAGTCATAATAATGGAATTAATGGAAATATCAACCTTAATAATTATGTGTGCATTCATGCATGGTGAAAGGTGATGAAATAGGTCAGCAAGGATCGTTTGTCATGTTCTGGGAACATGAGGAGGGTACTCTGGGAGTACCAAATTGATGCAACCTACTTGATGACACATTATGGGAATGTGGCCAGTGTCTGGAACATGGTTTCTTTGATGCGTTTTGGGAACGTGATGCACACTCTGGAAGTGGTGCTTGTTTATATTCCAAGTATGGTTTGCTATACATTCTGGGAACATATGTTAGTGTTCTGGGAACACATCGGTGTGCAACCTACTTGATGACACATTCTGGGAATGTGGCCAGTGTCTGGGACATGGTTTCTTTGATACGTTCTGGGAACGTGATGCACACTCTGGGAGTGGTGCTTGTTTATATTCCAAGTATGGTTTGCTATACGTTCTGGGAACGTATGTTAGTGTTCTGGGAACACATTGGTGTATTGGATGGACGTCCGAGATTGATTAGTATTGGAGGCCTCAGGATTGTGAGATAGAAAGCATGCATCATGCCACCTGCATTAAAAGACTTATTATAATTAACCGGGTGTGCTCATATGGTTATGCATTCTGATTTTCTACATGATTACTTGTGTATGTTAGTTTTATTCTCATTTGATTATGCGAATATGTATAGCTAACCCCATGCCCTTATTAGGTGTTGATCGTATATCTAGTTTGCACAAAAGTCAGTGAAGGGAGATGACCCTTAGGTGCATGCAGAGTATAGATAGTGTGGGTTGGGAACCCTTTGTACAGATATCTAGGATTCGGCCAGATGGATGTTTGGACAGAGAACCAGTGACCAGCTCTATAACATCTCTATTTTTAGTAGTATTTATATTATACATATTTTGAGAGATTTATCATAGAATGAATTTAGTTTTATAATAATACTTAATCGGTATCCATGGACTTGTTACACTTGATATATTTTGAGAGTATAATATAATTAATTTATTATGTTTCCGCAAACTCTGATTTTATTAGTCAAATTCATTATTAATCAAATCTTTGTAAAAGGAATTTTCAAATGAAAGGAAAATTTTTATTTCAGATCTTTCTCCAACAATGACAAGTCCAGGTAATCATAAACTTATTAATTTTCTTATAAAGTAAGATGATAATACAAGGAGTGTTACACTTTTATGGTATCAGAGCAATGGTCCTGACTTTTGGTCCTTGGGTGTGTGGTCCAATACGCTGGTCATCGATATCTGCGATGTTTCCTGGGAAGTATGCTTTCATATACTTCCAAACTAGATCTAAGGTTATGTGTAATGGCTCTAGATAAGTAGCTTATTCTGCTATTAAGAAGTGTACTATGTAGTCTAAGTAGAAGTATGATAGTTGTATGCTTCTCTTTAGACATGTTGTAAACCCAAAACCATAGTGTTGGTTTATTACGTTCTCATAGAACCAGTGATAAGGAAATCTTAAGGAGTTGTAGTTAAGTCCTTGACTTTGGGGAAGAGTGTTTACCCTCACTAGTGTTAAAGTTAATCAACTTCTCAGACCGAGTGCAGGGCAGTCATCTTCTTAAAGATCAACCTTGTTGCGTTTGTTAAACTCTAAAGCTATCCTTTCTTTTGTTCCTTATGGATACGGGTATTGATCAAAGTTGCTCTATGTCTTATCCAATCTGCTATCTCAAAGTAGAGACTCCTACAAATCTTCTTGTAGTTGTTTCTAATGTATGCCTGAATTGTTCTATTAAGGTATTAGACTTTGTCTATCTACCTGTGTCATGATTACATTTTATCTTAGACACGGTTTGGAAGCCGAGAGATCAAGTGATCATGATTAATGATGATAGAACAACCCTGTATTGGGATTCCCAAGCTTCGAATCTGGAATCCAATGGATCCATGTGTTTGCTTCTGGGCAGTAGTGAAGGAGAGGAAGAAGGGGGTTAAAGAAATCTTGGTTACAAGAAATGATGTCAGGTTTACCCTTGAGTAAAGAGATAGAGTTTGGAATCAAGTTAATTCTTGAAGCTGATTCTATCTTTACTACCCTTATAATATGGTACCATCGAGAATGGTCAAATGGAAACACACGTAGAGAAGTTGCTAAAAAGGTTATGGTTGGATCAGGTTAAAGGAGTCTAAGTGTTTTCTAAGATTGATTGGAGGTCGGATTAACCCCAAATTAGGATTCGAGACAAGGATACACCTAAGACTGCATTTTGATCTCGATACGGACATTATGGGTAGGAAATAATGCCGTTCGGATTGACTAATGCACCTGTTCTTTTATGGATTATAAGAACGGGACCTTAAGACTATATTTGGATTCGTTTGTGGTTTATTCTAAGAATCCGGAGGAGCATGAGGAACATCTCAGGATTGTTTTGAGAATCCTACAGGAGGAGTAGTTGTGTGCTAAGCTCACCAAAGATGAGTTTTGGTTGAGCAAAGTTAAGTTCGCAGGGCATGTGATCTTTAAAGAAGAAATTGTGGTGGATCCAGCGAAGGGGAATTCAATGGTGTAATTTGAACAACTTAAGACTGTGGTTAAAGTAAGAAGTTTCTTAGGGTTGGCTGGATACTATCGCCGGATTATTGAAGGATTTTCTAAGATCGCATGGCCTTTGACCAAGTTGACTTGGAAAGATCAAATGTTTGTATGGAATGATAGGATGTTGTTTAATTATAGTGGGGTAGTGATAGACTATACCCTAATATAATACGATTAGTCCAAGAAGAATTACGGAAAAATGTGAGTATATTATGATTTAAATCATTTCAGTGATGAATTCAGTTGGAATCAAGGTATTAGATTATGATTAAATCCTATTTTGAGTTGGATTGGATGATGTAAATAAAATGGTCTTGAAATTCTTTGGTTTTATTTCTAAAACTGTACTTACTAACCGGTTAGAGTTTCTTGTAATCGGTTAGAAGCTGAAAGTTTAAAATAAAAATTTAAATCATTTGTGAAGGAACTTATGGTATCAATAAACATCTTCCTCCAATCCAAACTCAATGTCAATCACCTAAGTAAAATTTAAGGAAGGATTTAATGTGGTAAAATAACTTAATACCTTGATTCATCATTGAAATTGACTTAAGAGGATTGAATCATAATACTTATGGACTAATCAAGAGTTAAAATTAAGGAGCTACTCCAATCGGAGAAGGTAGAGAATTGAGCTGGATGATGCAAAAGAGACGATAAGTACTAAGATAAGAAGGTTGTGATTCATGAACAAGTTTGGAGTTCGAAAATGTGAATGACAATAAGAAGAAGAAGAGTTGAAGAAAAAGAGAAGTTGGCTTTTGAGGGAAAGGAGCTAGATTTCCATGAAGAAGCGAATGGAATTCTCTATTTCGAGGTGAGAATCTGCATTCTGAGCAAACTTAAACTTAAAAGGATGGTTAGGATGAAGTGTGCAAGAGTTGAATGATCAAAGATATGGTGAAAACTTGTAAGTCAGATGTTGGAAGCCGGTAACCGATAAAATCGTCGGAGGGATAGTTAAAGAAAAGCTTTTGGAAAAAAAAAAGTATTCCCAGACGAGGTAAGGAGGAAGAATGAGATTTAATCTTTGGAAATAAAGCCAGAGATTATGGATATTAGAAAATATATTACTGAAGGCAAGGGATTTATGAAGTGTTTTCTGGAACAACCTAGATGAGAAATCCAAAGGCATGAACTTCAAGAATAGATTATGTTCGAACCCCAAGTCAGCTATCAACTATCAAGGAATAAGGAATTTCTCGATGTTGGTAAGCATGTATGAGGACTATGGGAAAACACATGAATTTCATGCGAGAAATTTCTGAGTTTAGAATAAGAGAAAGATTGATGAAATAAAGGCTCAACTGGAGAAAGAGGAAAAGTAAATAGGAGAATATCAACCACGGAAATATCAAGGTTAAGGAATCCTCGACTGAAGAAAAGTGACTAAAGAGGAAATAGGGAAGGAAACATTTGTCCATCTCAAGGTGAAAATGTGAGCACATCACTTTGGGTTTAGTTGTGATGTACCTAAGGGGATAGTCAATTCCGACTGCAGGAAGCTGGAGTATTATTCACCGAATTGTCATGAAGGAAAAGGTGAGAAAGGAATGGACAACAAACGAATCAAGCACGAGAATAGTTCACCGGCTGAGATGTGAGTTGAGTCTAATCCTGACGTAGATAACCCAAGTCTATCTCTTCCTTTGATCTGAGTTAACATAGTCAAATGTTTTTCGATTATGTTAATCTAATCGTTTGAAAATATCAATATCCTGTTGGAAGTTCAACTCCAATCTTTTTGTGATCAAAACCTTTATCACAGTTGGATGTGATAAATATCTGTGGACACTAAAGAAATAGAAAGATCAGTTATGGCTAGAGAGATTAACAACCACCGGGATAGGACAAATCTTTGTCTCCCCAACGGAAATGTCTCTAGAACTTGACTATCTAGCTAAGTCTGATAGTGATAACTACCCTATCTTTAAGTTCATTTAACTTAGAGATATGTCGTATAATCTTTCTTGTGAAAGGTTATATCTGAAAGGAATGGTTTTGTTATTAATGGTTTGAATATTAGGACTGATAACCCTAATGTTTCTAACTATTAAGAAACAAAATCATACAAATGTCTCTTTAATCGTGCTCGAGTGATCAGAGTGCGCAGCACAAAAAGTTTTTCCCCAAAAAGTTTATTGAAAAGTGTTTTATTTGAAGAATGTTTCTGTGAAGTGTATTACTCAAAAGAGTATTTCTTTTAAAAGAATTCTTTCACATAAGAGTTCTTATGCAAAGAATCTTTATTGTTTAAATTGAAAGGTTTTATTAGAAATGTTTCGAAATAAAACAATTATATCGAAACTGTTTTAAGTGGGGGAGGACCCTAAGAACATTTTTAAGGGAGTTAGATGAAGTTTTCTAGTATAAGAACATTTTGGAAAAGTGGAAAATTTCAGAAGATGAATTTCGGGGACGAAATTCCTTTTAAGTGGGGGAGTAGTGTAACACCCCTAATTTTCGTCTCCCAAATAACAAAGTAATTAGTTATAACAGTTATTTTATAATTGATTTATATTAGTTTTGAATGTTTTAGTTTTTGTACATTATGTGTTTTTATATATAAAAATATGACATATATTTTTATATGGTTATTTTGTACAAAAATATGAGTATTGCAATATAATCCTTGGGTTGGGACCTAATTGCAATATTAGAAAGGTTTTGAAGAAAGAGAAATTAAAATATTAAATTTTGGCATTTTATCAGTATCTAACAGGTTAGAAGGGCTCTGTAACCAGTTAGACGATGAACCCAGAAACTGGGTTAGTGGATTTTGATGAGTAATCACCCAATTAATCAAGAAATTGCCCCGAATCCCACTCCAATCATGTTGGGGAACGCGTGTCGCCTTGCATGCTGCTTGAATTAATCTATATAAGGCAAAGATCAGAGCACAAATGAGGGTTTTTGTTCAAGTGTTGATGATAAGCTCTGTTTTAGGGTTCCATAGTTTTTCTCTTCGATTCTCAGTCTTTGTTGAGAGTTAGAAAACGAGTGATACACTGTTACAAAGCTCACATCAAGGGCTTTGTATTGATATATAGATTGTGAGTTGAGAGTGAGGGAGCAAGGAGAAATCAAGCTGTGAAGTGGAGGTGTTCATTCTGTCAAAAACCAAAATCAGATTCGTGAAGCTCACTTTGAGGTCTGATTTTGAGCTTGTGAATTTGGTGCTTTTCTGTGTTGATCTTGCTGTCCCTGTGTTGATACTCATCAAACACGATCTAGAGGTATGGGGGAAACTTACTATTTGCTAGAGTGAGGATAAACATGTTTGGTAAATAGGATGAGTCACCAAGAGACTCTAAGGGCATAGCTTGAATTAGTTTTATGGCTTGGAGGCCAACTTTAGCTCATTTCCGATTTTTGAGAAATTATAATATGATGCATGCAAGCTATTGTGATGACAATTTCATGACTTATTTGGATATTATGTGAATTGATGCATTAAGTTGTGAAATATGTGATTTATGCACTTTTGGTGTATGATGATTTCGCATGCATGAATTTGTGATATGTTTAAGTGTTTAAACATGTTTACTTTAAGGTATTAAACTTTGGTTAATGATGAAAATAGGTTAGATTTGAGTACAATTGAAAATGGTGCTGAAAAATCATTTTTAGTATGTTGTGCTGCATAATCTAACCGGTTAGAGCTTGTCTGTAACTGGTTAGAACCTGACTAAAATGAAAATATACAATTATGGTTTTGTTAAGTAATTCTCACCATTTTTAATTGATACTTAAGGTCTATTATCACTGTTATTACCCTGTGATTGTTGGATATGAATTCCAAACTTGATAATTGGTTTATACCTTAAAGTGTGTAACACCCCGCATTTTTCCCGTACGTGCGAGAACGAATTTTGTTAAAAAGAACCTTGGAATTTTGATTTATAAAAGATTTTCGGAAAAGTATTTTGTGTGTATTAGAAATAAAGAATTGATTTCAAGGATTTCTATAAATAAAAATTTCTTATGAAAGAAAAGTGAATGATTTTGTTGAGTTGGTTTTTAAGAAATGAGTTGTGATTTTTCTAAAAAGTAATTTTTGAATTTCTGGGTCTGTTAACTTGAAAAATTTGTAACTTTTTAACCGTAACTCGGATTTTTACAAACTTTATATCAAAACGATCGTAACGAAAAGTAGATTTTAAAAATGCAATTTTCAGATTTTTCTGGATGGATTTACGAAAATTTAATTTCAGAATTATAAAATACGAATTTTTGGAGAATGTGCTTTTAAGGAAAATAAATCTAATGATTTGGTTTGAAATTTCATGTGTGTGCTGTGTGTTTGCTGTATAATGTATGATCATTATTGTGGTGAATTGATTGCATTATTGTATGAAGAAATAATTAGAATATTTAAGTAACTAGGATTAAGAAATAAAAATGTAAATTGTGTATGTGTATGTGTGATACGGTATGTGTATGTATAAATGTATATATGTGTGTATGAGTGTGTATGTATATATGGGTGTGAATGTATGTACGTGTGTGTATGTTAGGGTGTAGGAATTCTAGAAGCTTAAAGATTAAGAAAGTAGAAACCAAATAGAAAACCAAGTTAGTGTTGTAACCAAACCAAGTGCAAAACCCTAACCAAGTTCTAACAAGTCTTTAAGCCTAGCTTGAATTTTAAGCACCTAGCCATGCAACTTTGTCCCCTTGGTTTTGATAACCTCCACCCATGCAAACATTTGGAAGCCCAAATTTACCCTTCTTATTGCTTATGGCCGAAACACACTTAAGGGCACAAGGGGAAAATGAAATTTGCCTTTAAGTACTTGAAGCCTTAATTCATTTACCCATTTCATTTCTCCATTCCACCAACACAAACACATACTCTAAGAGGCTCATCAACCTCTTAGAGAAAGAAAAGAAATAGGAAGAAAGAGAGAGGGAGAGGCCGTGGAACCTAGAGAGGAAGAAGGAGGAGATTTCTAGTAGATCAAGCCTTGATCCTTGTAGATCCAAACACTAGGAAGACTAAAAGATCAACTCTTTCATGGTAGGACTTGAAGAGCTTGAAGAAGATTTTGTAATAGTTCAAGTTTTTCTTTTCTAGTTTATGGATCTACTTCTTTTTCTTCTTGCATGTTGCTATTATGAGTTGATCTTACTTGACCTTGGACTTTAAGGACTTAAGTAATTTGTAATGTGTTAGATTTGATGCTTAATGTTTCGGTTAAAGTCCCTTTTTGTTGGATCTAAGATTTTTCTAACTAAAGCTTTAAAGACTTAAAGAAAAACTAAGCTTTTGTGAAAACCAAAAATGAATCCTTCTTGCATGTTTAATTTTCTTGTTTCAAACCGTGATTTATGTGTTTGTTTGTGATTATTTGTCAAGAAAATTCATGATCTAAACTTTTCTTAATGAAGTGAAATTTTCGGTTCTTGCATGATAGATCCTTCTTGCTAGATCTTGATCTATGTGTGTGTTTCCATGTTTAGTTGATGAATAAATTCATGATCTAAATTTAATTTGAAAAAGGCTTAATTCTTTGGCCTTGCATGTTAACTTTGTTGGTGATTTTAGTTGTTTTGAGTGTGTGCATGTAATCATCCTTACTTGATGTGTGAAAAATGTTTAGATCTTTGGTTTACATGTTAATTTGTAAGAGAGAAATCATGCTTTTATTAGGTGTATGGTTCGGTTTTTAGAAAAGAATTAAGGTAACAAGTTCTAAATTGATTTCTTTTAGTGTAAACATGTTTTAATTAAGTGCTTGATATTTTTGTATGCTTTATTTTCCTTAGGCCATTCGGCCATGTCTAATCTATTTAAGAAACATGCTTTTTATTTTATAAAAAATTGATGCATGTATATTCTATGACAAGATCTAATGATTCAAAGAACATGCATGTTATTTTCAAAAGAAAAGATTATGTTTTTGTTCTAGGCTTAGTTCGGTTTTGAAAGAAAATAATTAAAGAAGTAAGATTTTAATTGATTTCAAACATGGTTTGGTTTTGTGTGTGCTAAAACTTTATGAGGCCATTCGGCCATGTGTGGAAAAATAAAGCTATATGTTTTTATTTAGTTAATGCATGTTTGTTTGATGATTTTGAACTCATACATGTCTTTTTAGGAAACTTAAAGTATAACTTTGATTTTTGTAAAATGATGAAATTATTTTGATCTAAAGACTTAAAAAGTATATGCATGAAATAAATAAATTTATATGTGTGAATTTGTGATTCTAATGGTTGTTTTGATTTAAATTATGAAAATGAAATTAAATTTGTTGATTCTTCTTTCCTGGATACCCACGGTTTTAATTTGGAATAAAGGAAATGATTTCATGATTCTTTGTTTTTATGTATGCATTAAATCTTTGCAAAAATTATGCATGTATGAATCGGCCGAAGCATGAAAATGTGGTTGGAATAATTTGTGATTATGACTATGTTCTGTATACTATGTGTTTGAATGAAGATGATGTGTGTATGCTTTTATCTTTTTGATTTCAAATGAATAAGCCCATTTGAGTGAGTGAAAAGATTTTTGTAAAATTAATCTAATGATTCTTAGTTTTAAAATTTATTGTGATTAGAAACTATTAACTACAGTAATTCGGTTTTACTAAATTAATTAGAAGATTAAGCTTAAATTATTTTCTTAACTGTGATTAAATTAATTTATTAAGGTTATGATTTAATTAATTGTTTTGAATGATTAAAAATATGAGTTGTATGGAGTGTGTTTATGAATGCTTGGGACTTGTATGTACTGTTTGTGAATGCCTTAAATTGTTTTGAAACTATGTTGTTTGTGTGCTAACTGAATGTATTAAATTGGAAAGCTATTTGTGAACTGTGTTTGTGAAATCTATAGATCCTAAAGGAATTGAAAAATGTTTTTGAAAAATGTGATTTAAATAAATTAAATTAACTTGAAATTTTTAAATGTTATTCTTTGATCAGTATTTGATATGAAGTTTGAGATTTCAAGGAATTAATTTGATTTGGTTTATTTCCTAGAGTTATGGATTTTGTTTAAAGATTCAGGAAAATGATTTTCTTTAATCAAAGGGTTTAAAGAGAAATTGTGTAATTTGTTTTAAAGTTTTCTTGAAAATCTCTTATTTGAAATCTGATTTGGTTTTGGAGTCTTTGGACATGAGTAATGAGTTCTTAAGAAAAGAAATTATTTTAAAGAGTTTTCAAAATGAAATTAAGAACCTATCGAAAAAGTTCTAACGCACGGGAAAAATGTTCTAGTTCGGGTGTTACATCGGACGCGAAGGAAAAGTGACGAGGTTAGCGACTGGGAAGTCTTGGAAAGCTTTCGGATGCTTGGGCATCCAGGTGAGTGATGTGACACTCTCTTTTTAACTTGAAAATAATTAATATTTCCAAATAGTTTACTACTTGCTATCAAAATTTAGGACTATAAAATTTTTCCTTTTTAATATCATTACTTGCTCAATCAAAAACCTCTTTTCAACATAAATCGTTACCTGAATTCGGCATAGTAATATCTTAGGTTTTAGAAACACTCTCGAAAATGCACTTTCTTGATTATAGAATATAAACTTATTGCCGAATCCATTTGTAATTAAAATCAGAGTTCGCGGAATAAAAATAGTACTTATGGGGCACTGCTGAGGAAAATAAAACATATATATATATATATATATATATATGATAAAAGTCATACGACATAACCCCATCAGTACAGCAGTAGCAAGTAACATCAGTCGAGATAGCAAGAGTTTATAAAATAGATACAACCCAGCTGAATAAAATAAAAACCTCACTCTAAGACCTCTCAAAATATATACAATATATCACATGATCTCAAAATAGAAGTCTCAGAGTAGGTCTTCAGTGTCCTCAGCAGCTCCTCAGATCCTCCACAACTCTATCCCTAGGATCTAGGATCCAAAACCCTATGCTATGCAGGTTCCTATGAACCAGCGGGTCCACCTCTAGCAGAAACAGACGGCTCGACATGCACCTCCTCCTCGCTCTCATCCTTCTCAGGGTCCTCCTCGACCTCGCCTGACTGAGTAGAGACCCCACCACTGGTCCGCCGAAGTAGTCCTATCATACTCAGTCGGACCAGGAGAAGGAGTCTCCTCAGTGACAACTCTATGGGATGAAGGATGGAAACGAGTGGTAGCTCTAAATCTAAAACTATGAAAACGACGCATAGGTCGAGCCGGGGGTGGTCCTCTATAAGTGTAAAAAGGTGGAACATGCATAGTATAGACTAATGGGATCCTAAATCGACGAGGTCGCACACGCACCAAAGGGTTAGGGTGGTAGAGAGTGATCTCCACCTCCCCCTCAAAGGTGGCACGGTGCTCCTCATACGTCCATATACCGCTAGGGATAGGGCGTATCTCGATGCAGGCTAGGTATCTGGCCATCACCTAAATAGGGCACAGGGAGTAAGTATACACATATACATAATGGATAAAGACTAAAGTTACAATCACAAATATATCAAAGACAGATCAAAATGCAAATACATATGAGCACACCAATTTTTCAACATTATAACTCTTATAATGCAAGTGGCATGATGTATGATTTTCTATCCACAACTGAGGCCTCTAAATGTCCATCTTGGACGTCCATCCACTACACCATTGTGTTCCCAGAACACCGACATTAGTTCCCAGAACATAATGCCGAACCATACTTGGATAAAAAGCATCACTCCCGGAGTGTGCACCACGTTCCCAGAACGCCACGTTCCCAGAACGCACAAAACCAGGTCCCGGACACTGGCCACATATCTATAATGTGTCATCAAGTAGGTTATACTTTGGTACTCCCGGAGTACCCTCCTCATATTCCCAGAATATGATAAACGTTCCAACCAACCAGACTTCCAGTCTATATGTATGCACAACATCGGGGTTGGTTTTATCTTTATATTAATTAATGTGATTTAGAAATATTCCAATTTCTACTTTTGAATGATTTAATTGAGGTATAATATTTGGCATAAAAATTCCCCTTTGAATTCTCTCAAAATATGTCTTTATAAAACCCAGATTGAGTAGTATAACTTCAATGGTAATTAAAACTTAACTTTTTATTTTTCAGATTCAGGTACTAACCGGTTACAGTTTCAGGCTAACCGGTTAGAATTACAGACCTGAACTGTTTACCATTGCAATTCAGAAAAACCCTTTTTCTTGAATTCTCTACCCAATCCAAAACACTTTCAACTTTATTCTTATACCTCAAAAACCATTGTTTTATCATTCAAAAGTCCAAATCACATATCCTTTTCCAACAACCATAATTTCACTTGAAATTATTCCATCAATTTAAGGCACAAATGGAGATCTTTCCCATCTGAATTTGTTGACATTATCACAACTTATATTCAGACTCTGTGTATGGAAATTAAGGCTTAGATTTGAGTAAAAACCATTGAAAGTTTCAGGACTGATTTGCAAACTGATTTTTCTTTGAAAATTTACAGTGTCTAACCGGTTACGAAAATCGTATAACCGGTTAGATTATGCAGTCTGACCATTAAAACAAGAGTTTTAACAACTCATTTTCTTTCTTTCTCAAATCTAACCAATTTCCAGCATACATTAAGTTCTTATGCCTTAAATTAAACATGTTTACACCCAGAAACACATTCATATTGCATGCATCAAGTTTATTGAATTAAATTACATGAAAATTCACATAAACTCAATTTAGCACCACAAAACTGAAATCAAACACTTAAACACAGAATTCAGTCATCATTTAGCTTGCATGCATCAATTAAAATTTGCTCAAAACCACAGTGAGCAAGAAATTGGCCTCCAAGCCTTTGTGCTTAAAAACACATAATGCCCTTTTGAGTTTCATGAACTCAAATCCTAAATCCTTTGACATTTAGTCTAAATCTAGTATAGTGAAACTTCTCCCATACCTCTAAGTTGATTTGGATGAAAGTTTGACACTGATTTGCAGGAAACTCCACAGATCCTCTCAGAACCAAAGTTCTGTTTCCAGTTTCGTTTTCCAGCAACAGGGTCCAGAAATCATCAAAATTAACATGGAATTTGGCCAAAGAAATTGGGGAAAACGATTAGAAATTGATCTTGGTAACATGCACTAGAAAATAAAAGTGATTTGAAACTTAAACATGATCTGTGCTTACCAAAATCGAAGCTCGAACTCAGCTTCCAGAACCAAGAGAAAACAGAGTTCAATTCTCCTGCTCCAATTTCTAAGGTTGATTTCTCCACACACAAGAACCCTTAACTCACAAGGTATATATCAATGAAAAGCTCTTGATGTAAGCTTTTCGGAAGTGTATCTCTCACTCTCAAACTCTCAAGAACGAAGGAGAAATCGTCCTCACGAAATCAAAACCCTAACTCACCCTTCTTCAGCAAGAATCAGTTGATCAACCCCCAATCCATCAACAATCCACCTATTTATAGCCAAATCCAGATTACATGCACCTTGACACGTGTATTGCCACTCAACTCATGCAGCAATCGTGGCGATTAACGAGTAATCCAAGTGATTACTCATCAAAATCCATTAAACCAGTTTCTGTGTTCATCGTCTAACCGGTTACAGGGCATTACTAACCGGTTAGATCAGTTCAAAATTTAAAAATTATTATTTTTAAATCTTTCCCTCCAAGAACCTTTCTAATATTGCTTTTTAGTCCTCACCCAGGGACCAGAATGCAATTTCCTTATATTTTGCATTTATTTGCCATATAAAAATATTTCCACTTATTTTTATATTTAAGGCTAATTAAATACAAAACATAAACTTAGAAAAATTCTATAAATTAATAATAAAACTTTTTATTATTAATTTCCTATTATTCGGGAGATGAAAATTAGGGGTGTTACAAGTAAGAGTGTTGTGGTCCCCTAACGCGGTTGCTCGCAATCCGAATAGATGGATTACGAATGTACTGTGAATTAGGCCAATGTGTGCTAAATGTTTATTTTTTTTAATTGCATGTTGCATGTTTACTGTGTTGAGCATATTTTATTCTGTTGGAAGTTGTGTGTGATATTTGGAAAGCGAACCATAAGACTGAAACGGCAACACTGATGAGAAAAGATTGAAAAATAGAAAAGAACGGGAATAAAAATGTTCGAGGTGTTGAGTCAAGAAAACTCTAAAGAGAACATAATGAAGAGAAAAGAGAGATGTGAATGAGAGAGGTAAGAAATGATAGAGAAAGAAATAAGTGATGAGCAAGGATTAAAGAGAAAGTATGAGAATGATTAAGAAAGAAGTAAAGCGTGTTGTGAATGAAATGCAAAAGAGATAAAGAATGAAAGAAAGGAAATCAGTGTTTGAATTGAGAAAAGTTGATATGGAAAAGAGTAAGTGATAATGAAAGTGAGAGGTGGTTGAGAAAGAGATGTGATTCCTCGTACACGTTTTTGGGAAGAAGCTTAGTGTCGAGTTGAGCTTGCTCCTCCATTAACACTCACCCAAAAATGTGATTTTAAAAGAGTTTTTGAAAAAGAGATTTTTGAAAAGATTTTGTGAAAAGGATATTTTTGTGAAAGTTTTCGGAAACATTATTTTCGAAAAAGTTTTGTGAAAGGATTTTTCTGAAAACGTTTTGAGAAGTAAAAGTTTTGTGAAAAGATGTTTTTGAGAAAGACGAGGAAGAGATACTGATGATGTGATGAGGAATATGCTGAGCGTGAGTTTATGAGAATGATGATATGAGAAAGTGATGAGATGAGAAAGAGTGTGAAATGAGATGAAAGTGATTTGAGGCCGAGGGCCAGTGAGATTTTAGGGGGAACAGTTGCGTTTAGTGATCGGGCTTCGTTGAAGGGATGCACCAAGGACGGGCCGATCATTAGGACTAAGCCGCTAATTAAAACGTTGAATTCTTAAAAGATTAAAAGACATTTACAAACGCGGTGAGGTATGAGTGTCGTATCGAAGTAGTGGAGAGGAAGGAACGATAGGTATCTGCGGATACTTAGAACGAGATTGCATGAGGGGAGGACGATGACGGTGAAATGTCAAGAAGTCTAGAGTATATTTCTAGGAAGAACGAACTCCACATGTGGTGCACTAACGTGGTGGGGACTGGGTCTAATACCGTGGTAACTTCTGCACTGCAGACTAGAAGTATACTGTCGCCCCCTTGATTGCAAATCGAGAACAGTGAGAGGGACTGGAATGGGGCATTTGTGTTTGCCGCTGAGAGCGTGCATTGTTATTATTATGATTATGATTTGAGGCAGGGCCTCCTGGTCTGGGACCATTTGTTTGTGTGACAGCTGTCGTGCCCGCATGGTAAAGGTCCTGTACTCCTGTTTGCTTCCGACTAGGTTGGGTGGTTAACCGAGGAGATGTAGACGTGTGTGAGCTCAATGATGTGTCCCCCTCATCATTGATGCTATTCGGAATAATAAAACTTAAAAGCACAAAGATGTTTCCAATAAAAGTACATCAATTTATTAAGCATCGAAATAAGATTATGAGATGAGTATATGAGAAAGAATTCTGGGAATTAACGATAAGTGTTGAAGTAATGATAAGAGAAGGTTTGAGAAAAGTTGTGAAAGTTGCAAGGAAAGAATCTGAGAAATGTGATTGTTGAGGATGCGGATGAGTTATTTGGTCATGAGTGTGTTACCAATAATTTGACATGCATTGTTTTATGTGATTCGTATATGCTATGTGTTTTACATGAAATGCTGTTTTATTTTATTGTCCATTTATCTTTGTTTTGAATCCACCTTGAGATCGTATGGTCAACCTGTTAGTGTTCGGAACACTGACTCTCTCCTACCATGTTGTCGTATCGGCACTTGTGGATATTGCAACTGGCAGGTAGCGCAGCTGAAGCGTGGTGGGCTTCATTGGCCAAAGTCTGGAGTTAGACGACATGCATTAGGAAGCACGACTAGAAGCTAGGCATTCCCCTGGCGGAAGGTACACCACTGTAAGTTCTTAGTTACCTAGCTCTACCATGCTGTACCCCGGCAATTGTTTTATTTGGTACTGATGTTGAAACAAGTAAACGGGCCTCGTTTTAATTGATGTTCTGAAAACAGGTTTCAAGGCGCGGTGTCCTGTGACATCTGGTTTGGAACTTGAAGAGTTTATGTAATGTGAGAACACAGGTTTTAAATGTAACTATGTTTCGGAAAGACTAAGTGTTCTCACGTGTACATAACACTTGTAAAAAAAAAAAAATTGGCCCTAATTTTCACTATATTTGATTTAAGTTTTCAAGTTGCCAAATCGGGGTGTTACAGAAATGGTATCAGAGCAGAGGTTAAACTAAGCAACTTTATGTGTGGACTTACTTACTCTGCTATGTGTCTCTGAGTGAACGTTAGTATTAGATTGACGATAGATGAGAATAGGAACGTTAAGAGTGCGCGAATGTTTTCATGGAGCGTGTCAGTTTTCGTCTACCGCGGAGACGAGGAGCAGTGATCAGTACGTCATGCGATGTTAATGCGTAATCCAAATCTTCTTTCGTTGAACTTTTCTTTGATGTGAACCCCTCTTGTTTTTGATGACCCTTATACCCTTGCTGAGTGATCTTGTCCTGTGATTAGAACACTTTTCTGATTAAAACTTTTCTTGTGGAAGCCTTATACGTGCCAAATTGCTTTGGCATGGCGTTTGAAAAAGCCTTTTCTAAAAACCCTAGACCATCATTTTGATAAAGCCCTGATTGTTTCTTCGTTTGATTGATGAACCCTAATACCTTATTCCGGTCAAGTAGATGGTTCTAGAATAAAGGGTTAGTCGTGAAGCGTTGTTAGTAAAAGGTTGCAAAAGGCTAGGGAGAACGAGGATTAGTAAGTATGGATGAGAGGAGTATGAGTAATTTATGTTGGGGAGTAAAAGATGTGAGTTTTGAGGAATAATTCGTCTAGGCTTGAAGTGATGATAAGAAATCCACCTTGATGCGCGGCAGTATCTTGACCTAAATGTCTGTAACCTTGTTGTCTCTGAACACTGTTTTTGTGCCTTGAACCCCTCATTC
Source organism: Crotalaria pallida (assembly GCA_037953625.1). Taxonomy (NCBI): domain Eukaryota; kingdom Viridiplantae; phylum Streptophyta; class Magnoliopsida; order Fabales; family Fabaceae; genus Crotalaria; species Crotalaria pallida. The sequence goes on from CM075653.1 coordinate 38,076,280, forward strand.
CTTGCTGTAAATGAAACCGTATTGTCTCTATCCCGTCATGTTTGTTATTGAAAGTACCTCGAAAGATTACTTTTGTAAGTAATCCGTTTGATTGGCTCTTAAGAACGATAAATAGGCGGTACGTGTATAAAGATACGGCGGTGGTTGCAGTTAGAGAAGAAGCGAATTTCTTCAGGAGGTTACGCATCCACGGATTTGGCAGACTTTACGAAAATTTAATTTCAGAATTATAAAATACGAATTTTTGGAGAATGTGCTTTTAAGGAAAATAAATCTAATGATTTGGTTTGAAATTTCATGTGTGTGCTGTGTGTTTGCTGTATGATGCATGATCATTATTGTGGTGAATTGATTGCATTATTGTATGAAGAAATAATTAGAATATTTAAGTAACTAGGATTAAGAAATAAAAATGTAAATTGTGTATGTGTATGTGTGATACGGTATGTGTATTTATGAATGTATATATGTGTGTATGAGTGTGTATGTATATATGGGTGTGAATGTATGTACGTGTGTGTATGTTAGGGTGTAGGAATTCTAGAAGCTTAAAGATTAAGAAAGTAGAAACCAAATAGAAAACCAAGTTAGTGTTGTAACCAAACCAAGTGCAAAACCCTAACCAAGTTCTAACAAGTCTTTAAGCCTAGCTTGAATTTTAAGCACCTAGCCATGCAACTTTGTCCCCTTGGTTTTGATAACCTCCACCCATGCAAACATTTGGAAGCCCAAATTTACCCTTCTTATTGCTTATGGCCGAAACACACTTAAGGGCACAAGGGGAAAATGAAATTTGCCTTTAAGTACTTGAAGCCTTAATTCATTTACCCATTTCATTCCTCCATTCCACCAACACAAACACATACTCTAAGAGGCTCATCAACCTCTTAGAGAAAGAAAAGAAATAGGAAGAAAGAGAGAGGGAGAGGCCGTGGAACCTAGAGAGGAAGAAGGAGGAGATTTCTAGTAGATCAAGCCTTGATCCTTGTAGATCCAAACACTAGGAAGACTAAAAGATCAACTCTTTCATGGTAGGACTTGAAGACCTTGAAGAAGATTTTGTAATAGTTCAAGTTTTTCTTTTCTAGTTTGTGGATCTACTTCTTTTTCTTCTTGCATGTTGCTATTATGAGTTGATCTTACTTGACCTTGGACTTTAAGGACTTAAATAATTTGTAATGTGTTAGATTTGATGCTTAATGTTTCGGTTAAAGTCCCTTTTTGTTGGATCTAAGATTTTTCTAACTAAAGCTTTAAACACTTAAAGAAAAACTAAGCTTTTGTGAAAACCAAAAATGAATCCTTCTTGCATGTTTAATTTTCTTGTTTCAAACCGTGATTTATGTGTTTGTTTGTGATTATTTATCAAGAAAATTCATGATCTAAACTTTTCTTAATGAAGTGAAATTTTCGGTTCTTGCATGATAGATCCTTCTTGCTAGATCTTGATCTATGTGTGTGTTTCCATGTTTATTTGATGAATAACTTCATGATCTAAATTTAATTTGAAAAAGGCTTAATTCTTTGGCCTTGCATGTTAACTTTGTTGGTGATTTTAGTTGTTTTGAGTGTGTGCATGTAATCATCCTTACTTGATGTGTGAAAAATGTTTAGATCTTTGGTTTACATGTTAATTTGTAAGAGAGAAATCTTGCTTTTATTAGGTGTATGGTTCGATTTTTAGAAAAGAATTAAGGTAACAAGTTCTAAATTGATTTCTTTTAGTGTAAACATGTTTTAATTAAGTGCTTGATATTTTTGTATGCTTTATTTTCCTTAGGCCATTCGGCCATGTCTAATCTATTTAAGAAACATTCTTTTTATTTTATAAAAAATTGATGCATGTATATTCTATGACAAGATCTAATGATTCAAAGAACATGCATGTTATTTTCAAAAGAAAAGATTATGTTTTTGTTCTAGGCTTAGTTCGGTTTTGAAAGAAAATAATTAAAGAAGTAGGATTTTAATTGATTTCAAACATGGTTTGGTTTTGTGTGTGCTAAAACTTTATGAGGCCATTCGGCCATGTGTGGAAAAATAAAGCTATATGTTTTTATTTAGTTAATGCATGTTTGTTTGATGATTTTGAACTCATACATGTCTTTTTAGGAAACTTAAAGTATAACTTTGATTTTTGTAAAATGATGAAATTATTTTGATCTAAAGACTTAAAAAGTATATGCATGAAATAAATAAATTTATATGTGTGAATTTGTGATTCTAATGGTTGCTTTGATTTAAATTATGAAAATGAAATTAAATGTGTTGATTCTTCTTTCCTGGATACCCACGGTTTTAATTTGGAATAAAGGAAATGATTTCATTATTCTTTGTTTTTATGTATGCATTAAATCTTTGCAAAAATTATGCATGTATGAATCGGCCGAAGCATGAAAATGTGGTTGGAATAATTTGTGATTATGACTATGTTCTGTATACTATGTGTTTGAATGAAGATGATGTGTGTATGCTTTTATCTTTTTGATTTCAAATGAATAAGCCCATTTGAGTGAGTGAAAAGATTTTTGTAAAATTAATCTAATGATTCTTAGTTTTAAAATTTATTGTGATTAGAAACTATTAACTACAGTAATTCGGTTTTACTAAATTAATTGGAAGATTAAGCTTAAATTATTTTCTTAACTGTGATTAAATTAATTTATTAAGGTTATGATTTAATTAATTGTTTTGAATGATTAAAAATATGAGTTGTATGGAGTGTGTTTATGAATGCTTGGGACTTGTATGTACTGTTTGTGAATGCCTTAAATTGTTTTGAAACTATGTTGTTTGTGTGCTAACTGAATGTATTAAATTGGAAAGCTATTTGTGAACTGTGTTTGTGAAATCTATAGATCCTAAAGGAATTGAAAAATGTTTTTGAAAAATGTGATTTGAATAACTTAAATTAACTTGAAATTTTTAAATGTTATTCTTTGATCAGTATTTGATATGAAGTTTGAGATTTCAAGGAATTAATTTGATTTGGTTTATTTCCTAGAGTTATGGATTTTGTTTAAAGATTCAGGAAAATGATTTTCTTTAATCAAAGGGTTTAAAGAGAAATTGTGTAATTTGTTTTAAAGTTTTCTTGAAAATCTCTTATTTGAAATCTGATTTGGTTTTGGAGTCTTTGGACATGAGTAATGAGTTCTTCAGAAAAGAAATTATTTTAAAGAGTTTTCAAAATGAAATTAAGAACCTATCGAAAAAGTTCTAACGCATGGGAAAAATGTTCTAGTTCGGGTGTTACATCGGATGCGAAGGAAAAGTGACGAGGTTAGCGACTGGGAAGTCTTGGAAAGCTTTCGGATGCTTGGGCATCCAGGTGAGTGAGAGTGTTGTGGTCCCCTAACGCGGTTGCTCGCAATCCGAATAGATGGATTGCGAATGTGCTGTGAATTAGGCCAATGTGTGCTAAATGTTTATTTGCTTTAATTGCATGATGCATGTTTACTGTGTTGAGCATATTTTATTCTGTTGGAAGTAGTGTGTGATATTTGGAAAGCGAACCATAAGACTGAAACGGCAACAGTGATGATTGAAAAATAGAAAAGAACGGGAATAAAAATGTTTGAGGTGTTGAGTCAAGAAAACTCTAAAGCGAACATAATGAAGAGAAAAGAGAGATGTGAATGAGAGAGGTAAGAAATGATTGAGAAAGAAATAAGTGATGAGCAAGGATTAAAGAGAAAGTATGAGAATGATTAAGAAAGAAGTAAAGCGTGTTGTGAATGAAATGCAAAAGAGATAAAGAATGAAAGAAAGGAAATCAGTGTTTGAATTGAGAAAAGTTGATATGGAAAAGAGTAAGTGATAATGAAAGTGAGAGGTGGTTGAGAAAGAGATGTGATTCCTCGTACACGTTTTTGGGAAGAAGCTTAGTGTCGAGTTGAGCTTGCTCCTCCATCAACACTCACCCAAAAATGTGATTTTAAAAGAGTTTTTGAAAAAGCGATTTTTGAAAAGATTTTGTGAAAAGGATATTTTTGTGAAAGTTTTCGGAAACATTATTTTCGAAAAAGTTTTGTGAAAGGATTTTTCTGAAAACGTTTTGAGAAGTAAAAGTTTTGTGAAAAGATGTTTTTGAGATAGACGAGGAAGAGATACTGATGATGTGATGAGGAATATGCTGAGCGTGAGTTTATGAGAATGATGATATGAGAAAGTGATGAGATGAGAAAGAGTGTGAAATGAGATGAAAGTGATTTGAGGCCGAGGGCCAGTGAGATTTTAGGGGGAACAGTTGCGTTTAGTGATCGGGCTTCGTTGAAGGGATGCACCAAGGACGGGCCGATCATTAGGACTAAGCCGCTAATTAAAACGTTGAATTCTTAAAAGATTAAAAGACATTTACAAACGCGGTGAGGTATGAGTGTCGTATCGAAGTAGTGGAGAGGAAGGAACGATAGGTATCTGCGGATACTTAGGACGAGATTGCATGAGGGGAGGACGATGACGGTGAAACGTCAAGAAGTCTAGAGTATATTTCTAGGCAGAACGAACTCCACATGTGGTGCACTAACGTGGCGGGGACTGGGTCTAATACCGTGGTAAGTTCTGCACTGCAGACTAGAAGTATACTGTCTCCCCCTTGATTGCAAATCGAGAACAGTGAGAGGGACTGGAATGGGGCATTTGTGTTTGCCGCTGAGAGCGTGCATTCTTATTATTATGATTTTATTTGAGGCAGGGCCTCCTGGTCTGGGACCATTTGTTTGTGTGACAGCTGTCGTGCCCGCATGGTAAAGGTCCTGTACTCCTGTTTGCTTCCGACTAGGTTGGGTGGTTAACCGAGGAGATGTAGACGTGTGTGAGATCAATGATGTGTCCCCCTCATCATTGATGCTATTCGGAATAATAAAACTTAAAAGCACAAAGATGTTTCCAATAAAAGTACATCAATTTATTAAGCATCGAAATAAGATTATGAGATGAGTATATGAGAAAGAATTCAGGGAATTAACGATAAGTGTTGAAGTAATGATAAGAGAAGGTTTGAGAAAAGTTGTGAAAGTTGCAAGGAAAGAATCTGAGAAATGTGATTGTTGAGGATGCGGATAGTTATTTGGTCATGAGTGTGTTACCAATAATTTGACATGCATTGTTTTATGTGATTCGTATATGCTATGTGTTTTACATGAAATGCTGTTTTATTTTATTGTCCATTTATCTTTGTTTTGAATCCACCTTGAGACCGTATGGTCAACCCGTTAGTGTTCGGAACACTGACTCTCTCCTACCATGTTGTCATATCGGCACTTGCGGATATTGCAACTGGTAGGTAGCGCAGCTGAAGCGTGGTGGGCTTCATTGGCCAAAGTCTGGAGTTAGACGACACGCATTAGGAAGCACGACTAGAAGCTAGGCATTCCCCTGGCGGAAGGTACACCACTGTAAGTTCTTAGTTACCTAGCTCTACCATGTTGTACCCCGGCAATTGTTTTATTTGGTACTGATGTTGAAACAAGTAAATGGACCTCGTTTTAATTGATGTTCTGAAAACAGGTTTCAAGGCGCGGTGTCCTGTGACATCTCGGTTTGGAACTTGAAGAGTTTATGTAATGTGAGAACACAGGTTTTAAATGTAACTATGTTTCGGAAAGACTAAGTGTTCTCACGTGTACATAACACTTGTAAAAAAAAAATTGGTCCTAATTTTCACTATATTTGATTTAAGTTTTCAAGTTGCCAAATCGGGGTGTTACAAAGTGAATGACAAATTCAATTGAAAATTGTGAAGTTATATGCAATTTGATGCTCATAATGTTAATGGATGCAAGATGAATGTGTTTCAGTAAGGTAAACATGTTAATATTAAGGTATTGTCACTGTGTGTATGGCTGAAATTGGTTAGATTTGAGTATTGGAAAGAATGGTATGCAAAACCCCACTTTTCAGTGTATTTTCTGTATAAGCTAACCTGTTAGTCTGAAGCTGTAACGGGTTAGATACTGTTAGTTTTCAAAAGAAAAAGGTTTCTGAAATTGGCTAAGTGTTCATACCATTTATACTCAAGTTTAAGATAGAATTTCATATAAAAACCAATCTGAACTATGTGATTGAGCACTGTTTGGTTTAGAATGGAGGTGATGAGTTAATACCTTAATGTTAAATGATAATTTCAAGAGGAAATTATGCATAAATGAAATTGGATTATGACTTAGATCTTTTGAATGATAATATGTGTTGAACTTGAGGTATTCTGTTATGCTAAGACTTTGTTATTGGATTGAGTAAAGAATTCAAGAAAAGATTCTTTGAAAATCAGTGGTTTTAAGTTCAGGTCTGTAATTATAACCGGTAAGGTTATGATGTAACCGGTTAGTACCTGAGACTTAAAAATAAAAGTTAAGTTTTTAAGTAAGGGTTGTTAATACCAATGATTATATTCTTTCAATCCAGGTCTATGAGCATATGTTTAACTTAAATTAAGGGTGAATTTTATGAGTATAGTTATATCTCAAGATACCATTCAGAAGTTGTGTTTTCTAAGTCATAATAATGGAATTAATGGAAAGATCAACCTTAATAATTATGTGTGCAATCATGCATGGTGAAAGGTGATGAAATAGGTCGGCAAGGATCGTTTGTCATGTTCTGGGAACATGAGGAGGGTACTCTGGGAGTACCAAATTGATGCAACCTACTTGATGACACATTCTGGGAATGTGGCCAATGTCTGGAACATGGTTTCTTTGATGCGTTCTGGGAACGTGATGCACACTCTGGGAGTGGTGCTTGTTTATATTCCAAGTATGGTTTGCCATACATTCTGGGAACGTATGTTAGTGTTCTGGGAACACATCGGTGTGCAACCTACTTGATGACACATTCTGGGAATGTGGCCAGTGTCTGGGACATGGTTTCTTTGATACGTTCTGGGAACGTGATGCACACTCTGGGAGTGGTGCTTGTTTATATTCCAAGTATGGTTTGCTATACATTCTGGGAACGTATGTTAGTGTTCTGGGAACACATTGGTGTATTGGATGGACGTCCGAGATTGATTAGTATTGGAGGCCTCAGGATTGTGAGATAGAAAGCATGCATCATGCCACCTGCATTAAAAGACTTATTATAATTAACCGGGTGTGCTCATATGGTTATGCATTCTGATTTTCTACATGATTACTTGTGTATGTTAGTTTTATTCTCATTTGATGATGCGAATATGTATAGCTAACCTCATGCCCTTATTAGGTGTTGATCGTATATCTAGTTTGCACAAAAGTCAGTGAAGGGAGATGACCCTTAGGTGCATGTAGAGTATAGATAGTGTGGGTTGGGAACCCTTTGTACAGATATCTAGGATTCGGCCAGATGGATGTTTGGACAGAGGACCAGTGATCAGCTCTATAACATCTCTATTTTTAGTAGTATTTATATTATACATATTTTGAGATATTTATCATAGAATGAATTTAGTTTTATAATAATACTTAATTGGTATCCATGGACTTGTTACACTTGATATATTTTGAGAGTATAATATAATTAATTTATATGTTTCCGCAAACTCTGATTTTATTAGTCAAATTCATTATTAATCAAATCTTTGTAAAAGGAATTTTCAAATGAAAGGAAAATTTTTATTTTTAGATCTTTCTCCAACAATGACAAGTCCAGGTAATCATAAACTTATTAATTTTCTTATAAAGTAAGATGATAATACAAGGAGTGTTACACTTTTATGGTATCAGAGCAATGGTCCTGACTTTTGGTCCTTGGGTGTGTGGTCCAATATGCTGGTCATCGATATCTGCGATGTTTCCTGGGAAGTATGCTTTCATATACTTCCAAACTAGATCTAAGGTTATGTGTAATGGCTCTAGATAAGTAGCTTAGTCTGCTATTAAGAAGTGTACTATGTAGTCTAAGTAGAAGTATGATAGTTGTATGCTTCTCTTTAGACATGTTGTAAACCCAAAACCATAGTGTTGGTTTATTACGTTCTCATAGAACCAGTGATAAGGAAATCTTAAGGAGTTGTAGTTAAGTCCTTGACTCTGGGGAAGAGTGTTTACCCTCACTAGTGTTAAAGTTAATCAACTTCTCAGACCGAGTGCAGGGCAGTCATCTTCTTAAAGATCAACCTTGTTGAGTTTGTTAAACTCTAAAGCTATCCTTTCTTTTGTTCCTTATGGATACGGGTATTGATCAAAGTTGCTCTATGTCTTATCCAATCTGCTATCTCAAAGTAGAGACTCCTACAAATCTTGTAGTTGTTTCCAATGTATGCCTGAATTGTTCTATTAAGGTATTAGACTTTGTCTATCTACCTGTGTCATGATTACATTTGATCTTAGACACGGTTTGGAAGCCGAGAGATCAAGTGATCATGATTAATGATGATAGAACAACCCTGTATTGGGATTCCCAAGCTTCGAATCTGGAATCCAATGGATCCATGTGTTTGCTTCTGGGCAGTAGTGAAGGAAAGGAAGAAGGGGGTTAAAGAAATCTTGGTTACAAGAAATGATGTCAGGTTTACCCTTGAGTAAAGAGATAGAGTTTGGAATCAAGTTAATTCTTGAAGCTGATTCTATCTTTACTACCCTTATAATATGGTACCATCGAGAATGGTCAAATGGAAAAACACGTAGAGAAGTTGCTAAAAAGGTTATGGTTGGATCAGGTTAAAGGAGTCTAAGTGTTTTCTAAGATAGATTGGAGGTCGGATTAACCCGAAATTAGGATTCGGGACAAGGATACACCTAAGACTGCATTTTGATCTCGATACGGACATTATGGGTAGGAAATAATGCCGTTCGGATTGACTAATGCACCTGTTCTTTTATGGATTATAAGAACGGGACCTTAAGACTATATTTGGATTCGTTTGTGGTTTATTCTAAGAATCCGGAGGAGCATGAGGAACATCTCAGGATTGTGTTGAGAATCCTGCAGGAGGAGTAGTTGTGTGCTAAGCTCACCAAAGATGAGTTTTGGTTGAGCAAAGTTAAGTTCGCAGGGCATGTGATCTTTAAAGAAGAAATTGTGGTGGATCCAGCGAAGGTGAATTCAATGGTGTAATGTGAACAACTTAAGACTGTGGTTAAAGTAAGAAGTTTCTTAGGGTTGGCTGGATACTATCGCCGGATTATTGAAGGATTTTCTAAGATCGCATGGCCTTTGACCAAGTTGACTTGGAAAGATCAACTGTTTGTATGGAATGATAGGATGTTGTTTAATTATAGTGGGGTAGTGATGGATTATACCCTAATATAATATGATTAGTCCAAGAGGAATTATGGAAAAATGTGAGTATATTATGATTTAAATCATTTCAGTGATGAATTCAGTTGGAATCAAGGTATTAGATTATGATTAAATCCTATTTTGAGTTGGATTGGATGATGCAAAGAAAATGGTCTTGAAATTCTTTGGTTTTATTTCTAAAATTATACTTACTAACCGGTTAGAGTTTCTTGTAATCGGTTAGAAGCTGAAAGTTTAAAATAAAAATTTAAGTCATTTGTGAAGGAACTTATGGTATCAATAAACATCTTCCTCCAATCCAAACTCAATGTCAATCACCTAAGTAAAATTTAAGGAAGGATTTAATGTGGTAAAATAACTTAATACCTTGATTCATCATTGAAATTGACTTAAGAGGATTGAATCATAATACTTATGGACTAATCAAGAGTTAAAATTAAGGAGCTACTCCAATCGGAGAAGGTAGAGAATTGAGCTGGATGATGCAAAAGAGACGATAAGTACTAAGATAAGAAAATTGTGATTCATGAACAAGTTTGGAGTTCGAAAATGTGAATGACAATAAGAAGAAGAAGAGTTGAAGAATAAGAGAAGTTGGCTTTTGAGGGAAAGGAGCTAGATTTCCATGAAGAAGTGAATGGAATTCTCTATTTCGAGGTGAGAATCTGCATTCTGAGCAAACTGAAACTTATAAGGATGGTTAGGATGAAGTGTGCAAGAGATGAATGATCAAAGATATGGTGAAAACTTGTAAGTCAGATGTTGGAAGCCGGTAACTGTGACACCCTTCCAAATTACCCAAGTATAATATAGTACTTAAGCTATTATATTGGATAATATATGGACTTGTGAGTATTAAGAAAATATGTAAGTGAAATTTTTCTTTTTAAAGCGGGTGCACAAATCAACACTTGGAATTCTTGGAGAATAAACTGTAAAGCATTTCAAAACAGTTGTATCGAATTCGGCAATTTCTAAAACCTTTTCAAAAGTTGGGTAACATTTGTCTTTTGGAATCGTATTTTTATCATAGAAAATAATTGAAGCTACCCTTGCTTTATTTGATAGAACTGATACCATCGAATAGTTTTCACAGCCGAACTCTCAAATAGATTAAATCAGAGTCAGCGGAAATTATCGGACTATGCCATGGATAGGAATATAAACATAGGTTTTATATATAGGAAAGTCATAAGTACATAGCCCAACATCAGAGTCTCCAAGTTCCAAAATATACAAGTCCATAAACAGATCTACATAGCAGTGTAACCAAAACCCTAGAGTACTCCAAAAGTATATCTACAACATATATACATAACCAAAATATAACTCTAAGGGTGGTCACGTAGATCTGGCAGCATCAGATGTAGTAGTAGTGATAGCAGTAGTCTCTAAGAAGCAAAAGTAGTAAGGTAGTAGCATCATCATCAACACAGAAGCAGCAAGATCTCCTCCATAGCATCCACACATCGGATCCTCTGATCCTCATCACATACCCTATGCACATACCTAGGGATCATTGTCCCTCCAATCACTCCCAGTAGAATGCACGACAGGCTCGCTCCCACTCTCGTCCTCCACCGGATCCTCCTCGATCTCATCCGAGGGAGAGTGTACCCTACCACTGGGTACCGGGTCAGGCGATGGTGAAACCCTGACTGGGCTCCTCGGATCAGAAGGGGGACTCTCCTCGCGGACGACTCTCGAGGTAAAAGGGTGAGAGCGGGTAGGTCGAAAATGAAAGTTGTGATAAGAGCGAGCTGGTCGCATGGGAGGTGGTCCATGGTAAGTATAAAACGGGGGTACGTGCATAGTGTATATGATGGGAATCCTAAACCTACGAGGACGGAATCGCATCAACGGGTTCGGGTGGTAGAATGTAATCTCTACCTCCCCCTCGAACACCGCGCGATGGTCCACATAGATCCATATGCCACTAGGAAGTGGCCGAATCTCGATGCAAGCAATGTAACGAGACATCACCTACAAGGGCATAGGGGTAAGCAATTCTATACACATAATCAACAGAGAATAAATTGTGCAATATGAGTATGTAAATATGCATCAATTTATAACAATCATATATAACACTTAGCAGTTAGTTAATGCACATAGGATGCTCACACTTGTTTCGTTTATCATAATTAATTTAAACGAGTGGCATGATGCATGAGTTTAGCTCTCAAGCCTATCTCCATCATTCTATGTCACTCTCTGACGTCCATCCCTGACAACCCAGCACTCAACAGTGCGTTGTATTCCTAGGTATACAACAATTCGTACATTCACCTAGAATGTACACGACAAGCTTGGAATCCATGCCACCCGAGCATATTCCATCATCCAAACGGTCCGTCATCCAAACGGTATAACCACATCAGCATCCACTAAGCCGACCACGTCAACGACGTGTCATCAAGCAAGCGTATTGGCACTCCCAGAGGCCCTCCACATGTTTAACAAAAACATGATATACGTCCTACCATCCAAACTCCAGAATGAATGCATTACTTAGTTAAAAAGGAATTGATTGACGTATTATTCTTTTATTAATATCTTACGCGCCCTCCGAGCAACGTATCATTATCCAAATGAAAACATCACAACATCAGTCAATTTCCTTTTAAGCTCAGAATCACTTGGTTTATTGCTCTTTAAGTGTTACAAAATGATTTAGAATTGAAAATGGTATTTTTTAAGTTTCTGACTAACAATACTCGAGTGTTTTCCATAATACTCGAGTAGTTTATCAGTTTCCAGATTTTACTCGAGTAGTTCAAAATTATACTCGAGTCGTTCATGTCTTTTTAGAGATTTAAGTTTTCAGATCTTCATAAATATACTTGAGTAATTCATGAGATACTCGAGTAGTCCATTACCCAGAATACTCGAGTAGTTCATGTATTACTTGAGTTGTTCATCAATTTTTACTCTTGTTGCATCTGAAATACTCGAGTGCCAAGCCTGATTCTCAAGTTGGTGCGCAATTTTCACACTGGTGCACCACGAAATACTCGAGTGTTAAGTCATATACTCGAGTATTTGCAGACAGAACAGACTGAAAACTTGGTTTTTACATACCATTTCAATTTCTAAACATTTTTAACCCAAACCAATGATCACAATAGTTCATATACCATATATTGAACATGTTACCATACTCATTTCATATCAAATAACAAATTTGACAGGGGATTCATCAATCATGCATAAAATACACATTTTCACAACTCAACACCTCAAATTGCATAATAAGCACAATTCTCATGAAATAAAGTTCATTTAAGCTTGTATGCATGATTTAGAACTTGCTTAACACAATTTTAGAGCAAAGCTTGGTCTCCAAACCAAAGATCCTATTCAATCTAAGCCCTTAGAGCCTCTTGGTGGCTCTCTAACACAATTAATGGAATTTACTCTCTATCTAGTGAATATAATTACTTCCCCTTACCTCTCAGACGTGAATCAACAAAGGATTGACAAAAAAAGGCTCCCCAATTCTCAGATCAACTTCAAGCATCACATGCAGAGCATTTTGAGTGCATCACCAAAATGGAATTGGTTCACACATGAAACAAAGAATAAAATTGGGGAAATTAGATTTTCTAGACTCTATGCAACATCAACTAACTAAAGAAACCGAATTTGAGACTCAGGGATTCATGAGCTTACCAGAATCAATGATCAAAGTAAGCTCCAGACCAAGACTTGACCAGCAACAGCTTCACTTCCAAGCTCCAATTCTCCCAATATACTCACTCAATCCTCACGATTTTGGTGTTTATACAAAGCTCTTGATGTGAGCTTTGTATTCGTGTATCACTCGAATCCTAACACTCAGAATTGAAGAAGAATCGAAGGCAACAACTTCAGAACCCTAACTTGATTAACAACCCAAACTTAACCAAAAATCTTCACGAATTCGGTGTTGCTGAGCTTAAATAGACATGGAGAAAGCTCATGCAGGGCGACACAACGTCCTTGAGCTGTTGATGATGGAGTATTCGTGTCAACGGACTGGGATCGGTGGTGGTGACTCACCAAACGCACTAACTCGTGCAACTCTGTCCAGAATACTCGAGTTTTCCGATAAATACTCGAGTATTTTGCCCCATTTTTGAAAAATAATTATTTTATTTACTTTCCCTCCAAAACCTTTCCTATAATTGCTTCTAGGTCCCAACCCAGGGACTAATATGCAAAACATTTATTTTATGCATTATAATATTTAGTAAATAATTTCACACACATAAACTAGTTACATGAATACACATTTTAATCAAGGATTAATATAAAAATCATTAATTATAATTAAATTATAATTAACATTTCATTAATCGGGGATTAAAATTTTGGGGTGTTACAGTAACCGATAAAATCGTCGGAGGGATAGTTAAAGAAAAGCTTTTGGAAAAAAAAAGTATTCCCAGACGAGGTAAGGAGGAAGAATGAGATTTAATCTTTGGAAATAAAGCCAGAGATTATGGATATTAGAAAATATATTACTGAAGGCAAGGGATTTATGAAGTGTTTTCTGGAACAACCTAGATGAGAAATCCAAAGGCATGAACTTCAAGAATAGATTATGTTCGAACCCCAAGTCAACTATCAACTATCAAGGATTAAGGAATTTCTCGATGTTGGTAAGCATGTATGAGGACTATGGGAAAACACATGAATTTCATGCGAGAAATTTCTGAGTTGAGAATAAGAGAAAGATTGATGAAATAAAGGCTCAACTGGAGAAAGAGGAAAAGTAAATAGGAGAATATCAACCACGGAAATATCAAGGTTAAGGAATCCTCGACTGAAGAAAAGTGACTAAAGAGGAAATAGGGAAGGGAACATTTGTCCATCTCAAGGTGAAAATGTGAGGCACATCACTTTGGGTTTAGTTGTGATGTACCTAAGGGGATAGTCAATTCCGACTGCAGGAAGCTGGAGTATTATTCACCGAATTGTCATGAAGGAAAAGGTGAGAAAGGAATGGACAACAAACGAATCAAGCACGAGAATAGTTCACCAGCTGAGATGTGAGTTGAGTCTAATCCTGACGTAGATAACCCAAGTCTATCTCTTCCTTTGATCTGAGTTAACATAGTCAAATGTTTTTCGATTATGTTAATCTAATCGTTTGAAAATATCAATATCCTGTTGGAAGTTCAACTCCAATCTTTATGTGATCAAAACCTTTATCACAGTTGGATGTGATAAATATCTGTGGACACTAAAGAAATAGAAAGATCAGTTATGGCTAGAGAGATTAACAACCACTGGGATAGGACAAATCTTTGTCTCCCCAACGGAAATGTCTCTAGAACTTGACTATCTAGCTAAGTCTGATAGTGATAACTACCCTATCTTTAAGTTCATTTAACTTAGAGATATGTCGTATAATCTTTCTTGTGAAAGGTTATATATGAAAGGAATGGTTTTGTTATTAATGGTTTGAATATTAGGACTGATAACCCTAATGTTTCTAACTGTTAAGAAACAAAATCATACAAATGTCTCTTTAATCGTGCTCGAGTGATCAGAGTGCGCAGCACAAAAAGTTTTTCCCCAAAAAGTTTATTGAAAAGTGTTTTATTTGAAGAATGTTTATGTGAAGTGTATTACTCAAAAAAGTATTTCTTTTAAAAGAATTCTTTCACATAAGAGTTTTTATGCAAAGAATCTTTATTGTTTAAATTGAAAGGTTTTATTAGAAATGTTTCGAAATAAAAGAATTATATCGAAACTATTTTAAGTGGGGGAGGACCCTAAGAACAATTTTTAAGGGAGTTAGATGAAGTTTTCTAGTATAAGAACATTTTGGAAAAGTGGAAAATTTCAGAAGATGAATTTCGAGGACGAAATTCCTTTTAAGTGGGGGAGTAGTGTAACACCCCTATTTTTCGTCTCCCAAATAACAAAGAAATTAGTTATAACAGTTATTTTATAATTGATTTATGAGTAATATGTCAGATTAGTCCCTGACTTTGTAAGCGTCGGTCAAGTTAGTCCCTAACTTTATCGAAATAGCAATTTAGTCCCTGAGATTTTATTTTAATTCACATATGTCCCTATCTTCATCCCATTTTAAAGCAAATACATCCCTGCGATAGTGACGGCAGGGACTAACTTGATTGACGTTCTCCTATCTCAGGGACTAAATTGCTATTTCGATAAAGTCAGGGACTAACTTGACCGACGCTTACTAAGTCAGGGACTAATCTGACATATTACTCATTGATTTATATTAGTTTTGAAAGTTTTATTTTTTGTACATTATGTGTTTTTATATATAAAAATATGAGATCTATTTTTATATGGTTATTTTGTACAAAAATATGAGTATTGCAATATAATCCTTGGGTTGGGACCTAATTTCAATATTAGAAAGGTTTTGAAGAAAGAGCAATTAAAATATTAAATTTTGGCATTTTATCAGTATCTAACAGGTTAGAAGGGCTCTGTAACCGGTTAGACGATGAACCCAGAAACTGGGTTAGTGGATTTTGATGAGTAATCACCCAATTAATCAAGAAATTGCCACGAATCCCACTCCAATCATGCTGGGGAACGCGTGTCGCCTTGCATGCTGCTTGAATTAATCTATATAAGGCAAAGATCATAGCAAAAATGAGGGTTTTTGTTCAAGTGTTGATGATAAGCTCTGTTTTAGGGTTCCATAGTTTTTCTCTTCGATTCTCAGTCTTTGTTGAGAGTTAGAAAACGAGTGATACACTGTTACAAAGCTCACATCAAGGGCTTTGTATTGATATATAGATTGTGAGTTGAGAGTGAGGGAGCAAGGAGAAATCAAGCTGTGAAGTGGAGGTGTTCATTCTGTCAAAAACCAGAATCAGATTCGTGAAGCTCACTTTGAGGTCCGATTTTGAGCTTGTGAATTTGGTGCTTTTCTGTGTTGATCTTGCTGTCCCTGCGTTGATACTCATCAAACACGATCTAGAGGTAAGGGGGAAGCTTACTATTAGCTAGAGTGAGAATAAACATGTTTGGTAAATAGGATGAGTCACCAAGAGACTCTAAGGGCATAGCTTGAATTAGTTTTATGGCTTGGAGGCCAACTTTAGCTCATTTCCGATTTTTGAGAAATTATAATATGATGCATGCAAGCTATTGTGATGACAATTTCATGACTTATTTGGATATTATGTGAATTGATGCATTAAGTTGTGAAATATGTGATTTATGCACTTTTGGTGTATGATGATTTCGCATGCATGAATTTGTGATATGTTGAAGTGTTTAAACATGTTTACTTTAAGGTATTAAACTTTGGTTAATGATGAAAATAGGTTAGATTTGAGTACAATTGAAAATGGTGCTGAAAAATCAGTTTTAGTATGTTGTGCTGCATAATCTAACCGGTTAGAGCTTGTCTGTAACTCGTTAGAACCTGACAAAAATGAAAATATACAATTATGGTTTTGTTAAGTAATTCTCACCATTTTTAATTGATACTTAAGGTCTATTATCACTGTTATTACCCTGTGATTGTTGGATATGGATTCCGAACTTGATAATTGGTTTATACCTTAAAGTGAATGACAAATTCAATTGAAAATTGTGAAGTTATATGCAATTTGATGCTCATAATGTTAATGGATGCAAGATGAATGTGTTTCAGTGGGTAAACATGTTAATATTAAGGTATTGTCACTCTGTGTATGGCTGAAATTGGTTAGATTTGAGTATTGGAAAGAATGGTATGCAAAACCCCACTTTTCAGTGTATTTTCTGTATAAGCTAACCTGTTAGTCTGAAGCTGTAACCGGTTAGATACTGTCAGTTTTCAAAAGAAAAAGGTTTCTGAAATTGGCTAAGTGTTCATACCATTTATACTCAAGTTTAAGCTAGAATTTCATATAAAAACCAATCTGAATTATGTGATTGAGCACTGTTTGGTTTAGATTGGAGGTGATGAGTTAATACCTTAATGTTAAATGATAATTTCAAGAGGAAAATATGCATAAATGAAATTGGATTATGACTTAGATATTTTGAATGATAATATGTGTTGAACTTGAGGTATTCTGTTATGTCAAGACTTTGTTATTGGATTGAGTAGAGAATTCAATAAAAGATTCTTTGAAAATCAGTGGTTTTAAGTTCAGGTCTGTAATTATAACCGGTTAGGTTATGATATAACCGGTTAGTACCTGAGACTTAAAAATAAAAGTTAAGTTTTCAAGTAAGGGTTGTTAATACCAATGGTTATACTCTTTCAATCCAGGTCTATGAGCATATGTTTAACTTAAATTCAAGGGTGAATTTTATGAGTATAGTTATACCTCAAGATACTATTCAGAAGTTGTGTTTTCTAAGTCATAATAATGGAATTAATGGAAAGATCAACCTTAATAATTATGTGTGCATTTATGCATGGTGAAAGGTGATGAAATAGGTTGGCAAGGATCGTTTGTCATGTTCTGGGAACATGAGGAGGGTACTCTGGGAGTACCAAATTGATGCAACCTACTTGATGACACATTCTGGGAATGTGGCCAATGTCTAGAACATGGTTTCTTTGATGCGTTCTGGGAACGTGATGCACACTCTGGGAGTGGTGCTTGTTTATATTCCAAGTATGGTTTGCTATACATTTTGGGAACGTATGTTAGTGTTCTGGGAACACATCGGTGTGCAACCTACTTGATGACACATTCTGGGAATGTGGCCAGTGTCTGGGACATGGTTTCTTTGATATGTTCTGGGAACGTGATGCACACTCTGGGAGTGGTGCTTGTTTATATTCCAAGTATGGTTTGCTATACGTTCTGGGAACGTATGTTAGTGTTCTGGGAACACATTGGTGTATTGGATGGACGTCCGAGATTGATTAGTATTGGAGGCCTCAGGATTGTGAGATAGAAAGCATGCATCATGCCACCTGCATTAAAAGACTTATTATAATTAACCGGGTGTGCTCATATGGTTATGCATTCTGATTTTCTACATGATTACTTGTGTATGTTAGTTTTATTCTCATTTGATTATGCGAATATGTATAGCTAACCCCATGCCCTTATTAGGTGTTGATCGTATATCTAGTTTTCACAAAAGTCAGTGAAGGGAGATGACCCTTAGGTGCATGCTGAGTATAGATAGTGTGGGTTGGGAACCCTTTGTACAGATATCTAGGATTCGGCCAGATGGATGTTTGGACAGAGGACCAGTGACCAGCTCTATAACATCTCTATTTTTAGTAGTATTTATATTATACATATTTTGAGAGATGTATCATAGAATGAATTTAGTTTTATAATAATACTTAATTGGTATCCATGGACTTGTTACACTTGATATATTTTGAGAGTATAATATAATTAATTTATTATGTTTCCGCAAACTCTGATTTTATTAGTCAAATTCATTATTAATCAAATCTTTGTAAAATGAATTTTCAAATGAAAGGAAAATTTTTATTTTCATATCTTTTTCCAACAATGACAAGTCCAGGTAATCATAAACTTATTACTTTTCTTATAAAGTAAGATGATAATACAAGGAGTGTTACAATATGTAAGGAAGCTTGCTTTCAAATTTGAGAATGATCCGAGTATCCGATGGGCGAAGGAGATATGACACTTTGAAGTGCATGGGAATGAAGAACTAAGCTGCTATCGATTAAGACCTGATAGCTTGTAAAAGTAAAATACACTGGTTAATCGATTAACCGTCTGGTAACACGCATCAGAATGGAAAAAAATAAAAGGGAATCTTGCCCCCATTTCATCCCAAATTCGTTCCTTTCTCCTCCTTCCTCCAAGAACTCTCATTCTATGACCAAGAGACCTTAGGATCTCAAGCTTTTGTGGCCAATAATCATCATCCCCATCATCACTACCTTCATTCCCACCATTAACATACCAGCTTTCTCTCTCTTTGGGTGTCTCTCTCCATGACTATCTCTCTCTTTTAGCTCCACCATCTCTAACAAGCTCAAGGTAAGTGGGAGGAAGTGTCCTTCTTTCCTTCCCTATTTTTACACGAACCCATTATCATCATCACTAATCCTTGATATTTCTTTGGTTTAAATAAAGTGTTAATGTTTCTCTCTCTCTCAAGGTTTTCTTTCTCTTTCAAGAGAAGGAAGAGGACCCATCTACACTCTCTTATTTTGCTCCTAGCCGCTCTCGCCCTCACCGTCACACTCGGTTCTCCCGGTTCTAATTTTGAAGCTTTGCGGCTAGGGTTTTGTACTCCCTTCTCTCTCTTTTTTGGTTAATGTAAGAGGGTTGTGTTACCTCTATTTAGGACATGATCTCTAGGTTGTTTATAGTGATGGCTTGGAATAGAAAAGATTAGTTATGAGAATAAACAATAGGGTAGTCGAGGTTGACAATAAGTTAAGAATGAAAATAAGGAAAATGAAACCAATTAAGATAATGTGAATATATGTGTTGTATGAGGATGTTTGTATGTGTGGAAATTCGGTAGAAATTTAAACATTAGGCTAAGTAAGAAAACAAGGATAATGAAACCACTTGCATGTTTGAATGATGATATGTTTGAAGTGTATGTGGGGATTGGGCTTTGAAATGAAATTAGGATTCAGAAAATTAATAAGTATCACAAATTAAGGGATAAAAAGGGTATGTTAGTGTATGTGATGAGTGCATGGATAAATGGCAATGAAAATAATACTAAAGGATTTAGAACGATAATAGACGAGGTAAGTAAGAATAAATAATATCAAGCAAGGAATAAAAGGAATTGATTGTAAATGCGTGTCTATTGTGAATGTTTGAATAGTTCGTTAACCCTTAGGCAATTATATGAAAACATTAATAAACTACTAATGAATGGAAAGAGAGAAGAGAATAAGTGATAGAAACTAAAGAAGATAATAGATAAATATGTAAGAAAGAAAGAAAGAGAACCAAGAAACTAAAAATGAGAAAGAGAACAAGTAAGTTAAGCAAAAGAAAAGAAGACTTAATGAGAAAAGAAGGAAAAGAACTAAATGAGAAAAGAGAGAAAAGATTTAATAAGAGGAGAAAGAAAAGAAAGAATAAGAACGACAGGCGTTCGGTAGAACCTGTCAACATTAAAGAACTAAACGACAGGTGTTCGGTAGAACCTGTCAACACTAAATGAATAAAACGGCAGGCGTTCGGTAGAACCTGTCGACATTAAAGGACTAAAACGACAGGCGCTCGGTAAAGACTGTCGACATTAAAAGAATAAAATGACAGGCGTTCGGTAGAACCTGTAGATATTAAAATACTAAAACGGCAGGCGTTCGGTAGAACCTGTCAACAGTTAAAAGACTAATACGGCAAGCGTTCGGTAGAACCTGTCAATTATAAGACAAAGGAATAAAGAAAATGGGAAGAAGGTAAATAAAGAGTAGATAAATTGAAGAAAAGAAAAGTAGTGAATTACAGATAGATAAAAGATCAAAGAGAACAAAAGAAAGAATGAATTTCAATGAATAGTGAACCAAGAATGAAATTAAACGTGAGATTAAGGGAACAGTAAATTGAGCTAAATGCGACAATATAAATTAGAAAAGTAAAAGACGTTAAAATAAAGTAAATGTGTAGGAATGTATGAAAATGGTATGTTTGTAGTGTGTTAATAATAATATAGGCCTAGTTTACTCACTATGTCTTCTTAGAGAATATTTCCTAAGTTCTGTATAATGCTACCATTCTTGCTATATTTTACAGGTAAAGAAGGAGCATTCACAAGTCTTGGCCGAGTAGGGGCTCACTCCACCATGTGGAGTGAATGTTGGCATGAGCGGACTATATTTATGTTATAAATGTTATTTTTAAAAATTTAATATATGTAATAGCGTATGCCCCGGAATATGTATTAATCGGGCGTAGGGTTTATCCTATTGGTAGTATTATTAGGCTTTATGTTTAAAAATTTCTCTGGTCTGAACAGGTACAACAGGGAATTTTGGGAAAGTCCGAAAAACAAAAGAAACTCTGCCGGATTTTCGTCAAAATTTTCAATTACCAAATTTTATCAAATCTTAATTTAACTAATTAAAAGTGAGGATGTTACACAATTCACTACATTAGATGCCATAAGAAACAAGAGTATAATTGATTAACTTCATTTCATATCTAGCTTTGAGCCATGCATCACTTTTTCTTATTTTTTTTTATAAACAAAGGGGCATAAAGCCCAAAGAAGAACTACATTAACGGAATAGAACGGTCAAAAGCTACCCCCCTAAAATCCTCTTTTAACTAAAACATCAGCACTTCTATTACCCTCTCGGTAAGAGTGCCTAAGAAAAACAGTCCAAGGAGAATTAAGGAGACCCTTGATTTGAGAAACTAAGGAATAGCAATGATGAGAGCGTGAGCATCTGTCTTGAATCAAAGTAAGAGCAACCTTAGAACCAATTCCAATAAGAGAAGATGAATATTCAGCGACATAGCCATTCTCAAACCATGGTAAACACCCCAAAGTTCAGCTTTAACAGACGAGCACACCCCAAGGTTACAATGGAAGGCTTTCGAAAAGGACCCATCATCCTTTCTAATGATACCACCACACGCAGCTTTCCTGTCAACTCCTTTTACCGAACCATCAACATTAAGCTTAGCATAACCGATAGGAGGAATTTACCAAGCAATCAGAGAAACAAATCTTCCCCCTTCTCTAGGAAGCCGTGGGCCCAAAATCATAGAGGATGTTACCTCTTGATAGTAATGCTTAATCCTTCTCAACAAGACATCAGGAGAATCATACATGTGGTTGAAGACCCAATTCTTTCGGTTTTTCCATAACATCCAAACAACAATAGGGAAAAAATACTCCGATCAACACTGAGGGTATTACCTGGCATACCACAGAGGTTGAAATTAAGCCAAGCATCATGACCCAAGCTAAAAAAATTGCTCCATTTGTCAGGATCAATACAAAGGCACCAGAACTCAGCAGCTTCCTCACAGTCCCTAATGGCATGCATCAATGATTCCGGCCAGCAAAGACATCTAGTGCATTTATCATCAGGAGACATACCCTTCCTATGACTTTCTGAATTCGTGATGAAATTCCCATGGGCCAGAGTCCACAGGAAAACTTTAATTCTTTGGGGGCCCGGCCAGTTCCAGATAAGACTAGCAATATTGGGATTCAAGCAGGGAGATACTTGAGTCAAATTCAAAAGATCAAAAGCAGAGGTTACGGAAAATTCATCATCATGGGAAGGGAACCAAATCGGTTGATCCTTGTCAGTAGTTTCTATAGGGGCTTTGACACTAGCCAGCTTTGAGAGAGCTTCAGAAGGAAGATAGAGACTAATAACATCCCAATTCCAAGTGCCATGCACTGAATAGAAAGCCACTGGTAAGTTCTCTTGATCATTAGGAACGTCAGCAATTACATAGTTCTTTAATGTTTTCATAGAGGGAATAAATCGATCCTTCCAGAAAGAGATAGTAGAACAATCACTAATCGACCAACCTGTACCTGAAATCACATTATGCCACTGGGCAGCAATCCCCTTCCAAATATGAAATGATGTAGCGGAAGCTTGCACCCTAGGAATCAGATTCTACCAACATTTATATTTAGCTTTTTGAACCTGCACACAAAGGGAATTTGGGCGACTAATAAGATGTCAGCCCAGCTTCATCATGAAGGCAGCATTCATGCTTCTAATATTTCTAAACCCCAAACCTCTAAGTCTCTTGGGAGTGCAAATTTTATCCCAAGAAACCTTATGAAATTTCATTTGAGAAGAGGAAGAACCCCAAATGAAATTCCTGCACAGCTTTTCAATTTCATTACAAACACCAGATGGTATGACACATGTTTGCATAATGTACAAGGGGATGCTGATTAGAGAAGATTGGGTGAGGGTGATCCTCCCAGCCAGAGAAAGGGAATTAGCTTTCCACAACAACAACTTCTTCTTAATTTTATCAATCAAGAACTAATAGCTGCTATTACCTCTTCTACCATGAATCATTGGTACTCCGAGATACTTACCAATATTCTGAGTAATCGGGATTTGGAGAGTAGCACTAATACCTGTAGCTGTATCATCAGATATATTTTTTGAGAAGAAAACAACAGACTTCTCAAAATTGATTTTTTGACCAGAGGATATAAAAAATTATCAAGAATCATATGCATAACATTGGCTTGCCGGATAGAAGCTTCTCCAACCAGAATAAAGTCGTCAGCAAAAAACAAGTAAGACACCTTCGGACCCCTTCTTCCAAAAGTAAAAGGAACCCAAGAGTCATTCATAATGTCGTCATTGATGCAGTGTCTAAGCCTTTCCATAAAGAGAATAAACAGATACGGGGAGAGAGGGTCACCTTGGCGAAGGCCTCTAGAAGGACAAAAGGAGTCCAGAAGCTCACCATTCCAGTTAATGCTCATAGAGGGAGAAGAAATGCAATTTATTATCATATCAATAAGATTGATATTTAATCCAATCCGCTGAAGAGTATCTTTAACAAAAGACCATTTCAACCTGTCATATGCTTTGGCCAAGTCAACCTTAACCATCACGAAACCTTTCTTTCAAGACATAGAGTTCATGGTATGGATGATTTCTTGACAAATAATGACATTATCATTGCTGTTTCTGTCGGGGATAAAACTGCTCTAATTGGGAGCAATAACATGTGGCAACATAAACATAATTTTATATGCTATGATTTTAGTCACAATTTTGTAAATAACGTACATAGAATAATAGGTCTAAAATGGGTAGGCACCTCATAATTATCCACTTTGGGAATGAGAGTAAGGGTAGTCTGATTAATTTCATTAACAGAGGAGGGATTAGCAAAAATACCTTTCACAAAATCACATATGGAGGAACCAATGAGATCCCACTGAGATTTGTAAAAGAGAGCATGAAAACCATCAGGACCAGGAGCTTTGTAATTTCCCATCGAAAATAAAGCATTCTTAACATCCTCATTTCCAACCTGTCTGTGAACAGATTCCAGGATAGCAGTACTGCATATAGGGAAGGTCGTCAGAGAGTGCAAGAGAGTAAGAGAAGGAGAAGTGTCAACATAGATATCCTGAAAAAACTCATTCACCAAAGCTTTGATCTGAACATCATCATACAGCCATGTCCCATCTTGACCTTTGAGAGCTGCAATTCTGTTTCTGGTGCGCCTTATGATAGTTGACCTGTGGAAAAATTTAGTGTTTCTGTCACCCAAGTTAAGACCAATAAGCTTCTTCGCTTTGCAGGATAAGCTCATACTCATCCCAAAGATCCCTTCTCATCTTGACAAGATGTTGGTTATGACCTCTCATAAGGCTGCGATCAATACCATGCAATCTACGAATGATGCGTTTCTTTCTTAGAAATATATTCCCAAATATATTTATATTCCAAACGCTGAGATGGTTGGAAAATTGCTAAATATTAGAAGACCAACCATTCGACAGATTCCAAAAGTGCTTCACCTGGTTAGAGAAATCATTATGGGCCAGCAAAGGAGCAAGGAATTTAAAAGGACCCTTTCGCTGCCCAGAAATATCAGGACTATGAAGTTTCAACCACAGGCCATGATGGTCAGAGGATAAGAGAGGAACATTTAACATAGCATAACTCGGGAATGCAATCCTCCAAGACTCATTTGCCACAAAACGATCGAGTCTTTCAAACAATTCACCCTTTTGCCAATTGAATTAGGATCCCTTGAATCCAATATCCTCTAAATTACTCTCAATAAGGCACTGCTCAAATTTCTTCATCGAACTACGATTAGGAGGACCACCACTGAATTTTTCATCAGAGAATAAGATGGTGTTGAGTTCAACCCCAACGCACCAGGGTTCAATAACCTGTCTACCAAAATCCTTTAATTCTCTCCAAAGCTCCTCTCTACTGCCATCCTGCGGACTGGCATAGATAATAGACAGAATCCAACTAGAGTGATTAGAAGACAAAATGCGAAGATGGATACATTGGAATGTCGTGCCTATGACCGTAACAGAGAGATTACAAGTCTTCTAGAGCACCCAAATACCACCCGAAAAACCTCTGGCTTCCACCCTAACACAACCATCCAGGCCAATTTTTTTACAAACAGCATCAGCCTTAGGACCCGAAATACGGGGTTCAAGAATGCCCAAAAGAGAAATGGCATACATATTAATAAAATCTTTCACCAAGATTGGAAAAGTTCTAGCACCTGCCCCTCTATAGTTCAAGATTAAGAAATTCATAATCACTACAGAATAAAAAGGGAGGAGTGGCAAACCCCGAGTCAACTAGAACGAGGTGAAGAGGCCCTCGGAACATGCTCAATTGAGCTCGAAGCACCCTAAGAAGTGCTATTACTAGAAATTGGCTGCGTCGTTTCCTCCATGTGGGTATTAGAACACCCGTCAATCTCCATCGTCTGGCTCTGTATAGAAACGGGTTGAGAACCATCCCTGATTGGCGGAACCAGATCAGAATCAAACTCATTGATGGTAGGTGAGAAGCCATGGAGCGGATTCTGCAGAGAAGGGCTTGAATAATGCACTTGAGTAGACACCTTATCAAGAAGGTTGGGGTTAATTCTTTCTAGATCCTTCATACGAAGAAGGACAAGCTTTTCTATTTCTTTCATCAGGGACCGATCCGGTTTGGAGCTGGAGGAAGGAGCATCGATAGTACTCCCTTAGGCCAAAGAAGGATGAGTAGAATTCATACTGGGCTATTTTTTAACTTCAGGTTTGATTTTGGGCTGGGTAGAAGAAGCCTGCTTCGATTAGGGATTTTTACTGCCCTTAGAATTCCTAATTTTAATAACTTGAGAGCTACCGAAAGTGCCCTTGGCCTTATCATTTCTTGGAGCCGTATCAAAGTTGCATGGCTCCTTCATGGCGCTATAATTTTGCACGTTGAGATCCTCATCTTCACCGCAAACATCTTCAGTCTCAAGCGCATTAAATCTCGACCCCCCATTGATATTAGGAGATATAATCTCCTTATCTGATCCATTTTTTATGCCTTCTCTAAAAAATCCTTTACCCTTTAATCTAGGGATTCTTCTCACCATCATCCAAGGCCCAAAAGGTGAGCTATCATTAATTTCTGGATTAACAGTAATCATCACCCCATTAGAATCAGGATTGTGATTAGCTGCTTCCGTAACCATAGAGGAATCATGATTCTCAATTAATGACTTGTCGTTTGTGGTGGAACCATCATCCCTATCGAGTGGTGCACTTCCGCCAACAACATCGTTCACCTCCACCATGCCCTCTTTCTCCGATCCATTCCCAGACACGCCTTCATGGCAAGTATCCGCCTTGTGGCCGTATCTTCCACAATTAAAACAGATTAAGTGGAGGCCTTCATACTCCAAATTAATTTCAAAACCCAAGGCTTTTACTTTAGGGACAATCGGTTTCATAAGATCAATTTCCACACACATTCGAGCAAACCTCCCTCTTGATTGAATAGAGGTGGTGTGGTCAATCTTTAATAGCTTACCAATTTTAGCTCCAACTTTTCTCAAGAAACTCGGGTTATACAGCTCCATATCGAGATTGGGAATACGTACCTAGACAACAATTTTCCTTACTTTGTTCTCTCCATGAAGGAATAATGGTCTCCATCTTTGAACAATCAGGTAGTGATCAGCTACCTTCCAAGACCCTTTGTAGAGAGCATGCCTGTGGTGAGCCTCTGCTGTAAAGTGCACTAGGAAGTAGTCTCTCGGCAATTCAACAATTCTAATTGCTCCTTCCTTTACCCAACTTTTCTGAAGTTTATTTTCCAGGATACGCAAATTAACTCGCTTGCCTAGAACTTGCACAATCAAAGCATTTCTCCATGGTTTGCACCACTCATCATATTCCTCCTTAGATACCACAATTTCCGGGGAAGGATTGAAATCTTTGTCTAAATCACCATGTTCATTCTCCTTATACCATCTATTCTCCGGTAGGTCCTCATCATCACTCTGAGGAGCAGTCCAATCACTTTCTCCACCAACAAGTTGCATTAGGGAATCCATATACGTGCGTTGCACCTGTACTTTAGGCAAGGGACCATTCTCATCACCATTCAAGCCCTTCTCTACAGAGACAGAAACATTCGCCTCAAAGCCAGCCACGTCTGGCTTCAATTTTTTTGACACTTCTTTCTCTCAAATCCTTCTCTTGCACTGATGATTCCTCAGGAGCTCTCTCACTCATTGCACTGAAGGGCTTGTGGAAGTAGCCATGCATCACTTTCAACAATTCTTCTAGTGCTTTTTTTTTTCTCTTTAAAGATAACAAGGCTTAGTCCTTCTTCTTTTCAGAGCCAAGTTTCTTGCAGCTTGCCTTCAATAACAACATCAAGATGGAAAAAGAAAAAGACATCAATAAAACAGATTTTCAGTTTGCTAAGGACAATGTGTATTATAAATAATAAAATGTTCACAACAATAAGTGGAGGGCTTAAGGATGAAACACATTACATCTAAAATAAATGAGTTTATAAAGATAATAATCAGAATTAGAAGATGGTCATGCATTAGTCAAGCCAGCACAATTAGCAAGAGAGCTGAAAAATAATAACATGATATCTATGAAACTATTGATGCCAACATGACTTCATGTTCACCTTAAGCAAAACTCTTAATTTTTGAGACACCTTTTGATGAAACTACAACTTTTATATTCTATAAGATTATGAGACATAAGAGAATTATGTACTAATTTGGATATCCAGTAATAATAAAGAAAAAATTATACAATACCATCACCATACGGATTAACTCATTATATTAATAGCCTTATATGGAGAATGGATAGTTTGGCAAAATAAGTTGTTCTATAACACATTATCTCAGGTACCACATGACAGAAGCTCAATCACTTTTCCATGTCATTACAATAACTCTCCAAGGTGTAACAGCCCGATTTTCGTAAACCAAAAATAACTGACTTTTACCTATTAAAGTGGCAAAAATGAGGCCAAATTTTTTTTGTTTTTTTTTTAAACGTATTTGAAAAGTTGTTGGTGTATTTAAAAATTATTTTGCTGAAAACCGAGTTGTTACTGAAACCTTCTTTAACATAAAACATTCATTTCCATAAAGTGACTTGGTTTAAGAACATCAAGACGGATCCCAAAATTTACATTGTTCAATTTTCTGAAATAAAGTAGACCACAATACAGATTGTAAAGACTTAGCTTAATTACATAAATGGTACATTGCTTGGTAATCCTTGACTCAAAACACAATTCACAAACTTAAACTAAACACACTACTTTCGCTTCCTTCTGATGAAGACATCCGGATGAAGCCCTCCTTTCTTCTTGCGCTCTTTCTTCACTCCCGAAAATGAAGTCACCTCTGTCGCTGCTCCTCTATTGTCGTTCAGCTCCAACTCCAACTCGTCTAAAGTGATGATCTCCATGCGATACTTCGTCTGCCCGTTGAGATATCAGCAGCACCGATATGCCAACAAACAGGAGAGAGTAAGCGATCCGAACGACGCATCGTCGACGGTGTGGAATTACAGTAGGCGAGATATGAAGACAATACAAACAAGACAAGCAACATACATACAACATGGCATTCAAACATATTATCATTATCAATATCCTCATTGTCATCATTATTATCATCATTATCATCATCATTATTATCACCTTTCATTTTCTTACCATCTTACTTTCACTTCTTATGAACATTCTTCCTTTCTCTTTCATTCATTTCCCATAATTATAAATCTCTTCTTATCCAGTCTTATCAAATCACGACCTTCAACGATTGAGGAATTTTAAGTTATCATCGAGGTATTCATTTCGTTCTCAACTAGCACTCACATCTACATCTCCTCGGTCATCCACCCAACCTAGTCGGAAGCTAACAGGAGTACAGGACCTTTACCACGCGGGCACGACAGTTGTCTCAACATCAATTGGCTCCAAGCCAGGAGAACTGTAGAAACCTCGGGTACAGTCTCAATTCAATTCACATTATATAAATTCATATCGTATAATCAAGGCTCACTGTAGAAAACTCGGGTACAGTGGCAATCAAGATGCCCCGTTCCAGTCCCTCTCACTGTTCTCGAAATGCCATAGGGGTGACAGCACTATTCCGGTTCCGGGTGCAGAACTTACCACGGCATTAGGACCCAGTCTCCACCACGTCTGGTTACCACATATGGAATTTGTTCCGCCCAGAATAGTACTCAAGGCCTCATGACGTTTTACCGCCCTAGCCTACCCTATTGCATTCACAACCCGGATATCCCTTATATCTGGGGTACCTTCCTCTCCACTACTTCGCACTCTCATACCTCATCGCGTTAATGTCTTTTAAAGTCTTTTATCTTGTTAATTGACCTAAGGTCGGCCCATCCTTCGTGCATCCCTTCAATGAGTCCCGACCACTAACTTTGCACAACCTTTTCTCATCAGAGCACAGAGCTGGGTTCGCATCATCACACTTGCATCTCATTTCTCAATCTCTTTCTCAACATTCTCATTTCACGATCTTTCTCAACATAACATTGCATCATCTTTCTCAAAACCTCATTCCATCATTTTTCAAATTCTCAAATCATAAATTTTCACTAAATCTCATTTCGTAAACTTTCGAAAATCTCATCTCACAAACCTTCTTAAAAATTTTCCTTTCATCGCTTTCTAAAAATCTCATTTTACAAAATTTCAAAAAATTTCTTTTTACAAAATCGTTAAAAAATCTACTTTCACAAACCTTTCTTGAAAACTCACTTCACGGACTTTTACAAAATCTCTTTTCACAAATTTCTCTTAGAACAAATCTCGTTTCAAAAACTTTTTCCAAAAATTCTCATTTTCATAAACCTTTTCAAAAACCTCATTTCAAAAACTTTTCTTAAAACAACATTTTACAACTTCTTCAAAAACTTCTTTTCAAAAACTTTTCGAAAAAACCTCATTTTGCAAACTTTTCACAAAATCTCCCTTCACAATCTTTTTCAAAAGCCTCAGTTCGTAAACTTTCACAGAAATCTCATTTCAAAAACTTTTCGAAAAAATATTGTTTCAGTGAGTACTAGTGGAGGAGCAAGCTCAACTCAACACAAGTCTCCTTTCAACAACATCAACAAAAGAACCCAGCTCCACTCAAATCACATCTCATTTCAGTAATCAACACCACATCACCTTCCCAGCTCTGGCTTAACCTCATTCTTATCATCAAATCTGTCCCCAATCTCACTTCCTTATCTCTTTATTTCCTTTTCAACACTTATCTCTTTTCCAAACTATCTCATATCTTTATCACTATTCATTTCTCTTTGTATCATTTACTTTCACCAACTTGTCTATTTCATTTCCATTTTCAGGACGTAACAGACGTCCATCAGCAGGTTATTAATATTAATCAACAATATCAATTTCGTCATGCATAATTAAATAAATAAATCTAAGCATGCAATTTCACATCATCAACACACAATCATCACACAACACAATGTGGTCTTTGTCACCTTCGTATAAGTGGCCACACAACACAAACAATTGCCACTTATACTACTAACTCCGAACCACTAAGTTCCGATCTTTGAGATGATACGGAACGTCCTAATATGTCACCTAAATACCACAGTGTCTTAGGAAAGCTTCTCTCTCACCTGAGGTCCAACAATTTAACGTACTCGATCTCCGCGGATCCTTCTCGCTGCCAGCTGCCCCAATCCCTCGTCTTAACATTCCTCGTATTAAATAAAACAGGCTTTCGTTATTAACTTGTATCAAGAAAATATTTTCCTAACTCCAACACGTTTTGTTCCTCGTCGGAAAACTTAAAACATAATGGTTTTCTCAAAACAACTCCCACATTTTCTAGCACTTTAAATTCTTCAAAACCATTTGAAAACTTCTTATAAAATGATTTAAATCATTTGATTTAGTTGCTGGTCCGTTTTGGACAGCACCTTAATCACTTTCGAAAACACCGAAAAATTCACCGTTTTCATGCTGGCTTTTTTCTCAAATCAATTAGCACTTGAAAACCATACTTTAAATCATATGAACACATTTTTATATTTAAGAAGCAACTTTGAATAGTTTCTGGACAGCAAAGGATTACTTCACAAAATCACTTTAATAAAATCCGAAAACATCGTAAAAACACTTTTTATTTCAAATACTTCTTTAACTCGAAAATAACACTTTAAAACTCAAGCTTTTGTCATAAAACAAATCGTGGACAGTCACTAAATACAATCCAACAATCCAAATAAATCAAATCAAATCATCTTAAAATCAATTAATTTTAAAAACTAATTACGTACACAAACATTCTTTCAAACATCACAAGTACACATCACTCCACGATACTTTAATAAATCATGTCATGTAATTACTTAACCAAATACGTGATTATTTTCTAAACACTTTCATTTTCATATTTACCTACTTTATTAAAAAGAGACCTAATTGAGTAAGTCAAACATATGAACTTCATGCACCCCAACAACTAAATCATGCTCAAACATCAACTTACAAAACATACTCATTTCATATATTATTTCATGAAAAATATTCTTAGTCCTACTTGAACATACATTGGCCGAATACATGCACAAGTACAAGCAAAGATTTGTCCAACATCAAAAATATGACATCATAAAATCACTTCTTCCTTTTTCATGTCAAAACCGTGAGTTTAGTCTTGGAAAATTATTAAATTTTAATTTATTTTCTTTTCACTTCTTTCTTTAAAACACAACCATTTGTCAAACAATTCCAATCTTTTCTCACGCTTGAACTTTCGCAAAATCATTTGAAAACTCATATTAATACAATTTAAATAATGATTTTATGTGGCTGTATGAAATCAGTCCAGCCACCATTTTAATTCCTTAAACACCGAAAAATCAATATTTTTCATTCTAACCTTTTGTTACTTCAAATGGTACTTGAAATCCACAATTTTCATTACTCGAAAACACTTTTAAATTCGAAATACCTCATGAATAAATCTTGGGCAGCAAGGAAATAAAATTAAAACCATTAAAAATACTCATTGAAATAATCAAACTCATTCACTTATTTTCTTACACAAAACCGAATTGAAAAGAAATACTCACAACACAAAAATAATTTATTTTTACATTAAATCATAAGACACACTCATGGATTCAAGTCACTTCATAAGAAAAAGAACCTAGCCTAATCAACCTACATAGGCCGAATGCCCATCATGACACAAACATGGTTTTGGGTTCACTTTTACAACATGAAAAACTGAAAATTATAAAACCAATTCATGTACTTTCTTACACATGGTTTTAAAAAATTACCACTTCCTCTTTAAGCACCAAAACCGAATCATGATCATCACACAAACTAAGTTTTTATTTTAATTTTCTTACATGTATTTTAGAAATCCTTGAATCAAATAGAAATTAGCATGCATATTCTTAAATCTTGTAGATCAAGTCATAAAATCAATCACCATAGTACAAATCAAAGATAAAAATCACTTTGAGTAGAAAAAGACCAAAACCGTGACATGCATGAAAGAAAGATCAAATCTTTTTGTTCAAAGATCACATGCAAGGTTCAAGATCAAAGCTTTTTGTTTGAAAACCACATATATGACTCAAGAGTAAAACTTTTTCAAAGATCAAGGCAAAGATTAAAGCTTTTTAAAGATTAAAACCCAAAAATCAAAGCTTCACCAAGATCAAATCAAAAATCAACATTTCAACACTCAAATCAATGTTTCTAAACATAAGGTTAACATGCAATTACTTGGATTAAGTTAAAAAGCATCAAGACCTAAACTTTTGTCATGGCCGAAACATATAACTCATGATCTAGTGTTTTATAAGTTCATTTACTCTTAAAAAATTTAAGATCAATGTCTAATCAACACATGCATGAGGAGATCAAGGCAAATAATTAAATTTAAGCACAAACTTTAAGCAAAACCGTGACAAGAAGGATTACAAGTTAAAGATACAAACTTTTAAACACAAATCTTCATGATCAACACTTAGAAATGGCATGCATGTGGTTTAAACTTCAAGATCACTTAAAAACACACTCATGCATCACAAAACTTTAAGTTCAAACAAAGTTCATTACAAGTCCTTTACAATAAAAGATTATTACACTTAAAACTCTCAAAAAGCTCACACAACTACCTTATATCAAAAATATAATCTTCAAGCTTCAAGATCTCTCTTTATTCTCCTAAGTTAGTTTCGGCCTTCTCTCCTTCTTTGGGTTGATGGGTGATTTTCTTCTTGAGGTTTGGAGAAGGAAGTGTGTGAAGAAGAAGGATCAAAGGTATTAGGTCAAGGAACTTGGATTTTTTTACTCTCTTTCTCCTCTTTTCTCTCACGGTTTCTCTCTTTCTCTCTAGGTCTCAAGAGCTTTGTGTTGCTCTTGGGACTAAGTGTGTGGTTGGAAGAAAGAAATGAAGGAAGTGAATGGAAAAGGAGTAGAATGAACTAAGGGCCAAGGTATATATAGAAAAACCGTGTACTTACTAAATTACCCTGGGAAATTCGGTTCTATGTGCAAGAGTGAGGGGTAATTTTGGCAATTCTAAAACATCTACTTGGGGACCAAGTTTCTATTTTCATTTCTTTTTTTTATATTTCCACTTTACTTGGTCATTAAGCAATGGCTCCATGTGATTTCATCCTATGTAAATACACACACCCACATACCATACATACATATACAAGTAACACACATACATACACACACACATATACACGTATTATACACACATACGTATACACACATTATCTTTTTATTTCTTACTCATATTTGCTTTAGAACAATATAATCATCAATTCACCTAATAACACAAATATCTTTAAAGAATCATATTAACACAATTATTTTTTTGTACATCATACATACACACACGTAACATAGATATACATGCATACAAGGAAATAAATCCTTTTCTCATAAACTAACTCTTATTTAGAAGTCACCATTTCTTTAAAGCATAAAAATATTAAATACACAATCATTCCAAAAATTTAATTTCTAAAACTCATAATATCATTTCATGAAAACCATTTCCTTTAGAGAAAAATAAAGCATTCATCACTTTAAAATCATAAAATAAGAAATTCATTCAAGAAAATACTTTTTCAAAACACTTTTCTCAAAATAAATCTCTTTATTGTTTAAAACAAATACGAGGAATTTGCGGGGTGTTACACAAGGAATCCAGGGGTGCTTTTTTAACTTGAATAAACAAAATATGGTACTTAAATATACCAAAAGGATATTGTTGTAAAAGCAAAATTCAAAGCATCATAGCACAAGGAATGCCACGGAAATGTTGAATTTTTTTTTAGTTGGAAAATGAGTTTTCATTTAGAAAATGAGAGAATGTTTTCTTTACTAACGGGGGTGGCAAAGCTGGAATTGGTTTCAATGGTCCTTCCAGGTAGCGTCAGTAGGCATAACGGGGCGCCGACACGATGGAGATAGACCTAACAGGCTGATCAAGAGAATAAACAGAAGAAAAAGAAATACACAGCTAACAATGAGAATAAATTAAAAAAAAGAACCATCTGTTCATTTCTTCAAACATAACATAAAGATGGAAGTAGTAAATTGACACAAATAACATAATGCACATTGATACAACATTGAATGAACCAAGTTTTTTCACTTCCTTTGAGAGAGTGACCTTCATAACACTGTTGAGTTAACTAAATAAGAAATTAAAAAGCTCCAATCATATTATTTCTGAAATCACAACCACAAATTTACTCAACATAACGTCAGATAACACCTTAAACATAAAGATGTAAGATACAACCATGCATTACCTAAAATGCAGGTATGCAGCCACAAGATTTCTTTTGAATCATTATACCATATGCATTACCTAAAATACTCCGCGAAGGTACAAACATCGAACATAAACAATGACAGTCGGATCAGGGTCCCCTAGGACAGCTTGTAACATAGCATCCTATTTGTTAGGCATTTCATCGAACACATATCATCCTATTTAATGTAATCAATATCAAACTAAAATAAGTGACAAAGGTTGCAATCCAGGGACAAGGAACATCAAACCAAAAATTAGAATATCCATAGAAAACATAAAAGGAAAAACAAAGATAAAGAACAAAAACAGAGAAAAAATATCGACTTACCTAGTTCAGAGACAGTGGTGCCATGGGGTTCCTAAAGTTTCTATGTAGGAGAAATGGTTGAAACAGTACCGGAGGGCGAGTTTCAACTGGCGGTGAGGCACCTCATTCGCTATTCGCGGTTTCTATGGTTGCTACGCCATTCACGCCGGCAGGGGGAGATGGCGTGGTGTGACAGCAGGGGCGAAGGCGGTGATGTGACGGGAGGGCGCGACGGCGGGATGGAGGAGGAAGGAGGGAGGAGGGAGATGAGAAGAGAGATGAAGGAGGAGACAATGAGAGAAAGATCGATCCTTGGGGAGCAGTTTTTTTAAAATTTTATTCAGAATAATCAAATTACATAAACACCCTTACAAAAATATGCTATTCAAGTTAAGAGTTGAAGGGTAATTCTGTACAAATATTGAGGTGGACATTGCTAAAATCCTCTAACTAAAATTAGAGTTGGAGGAAGTTAGCAATTCCCTTTATGAAATTATGAATATACTCAAAAATATCAAAATTTGCTATGGTGCAATAAATTTTCCATCACTAAACTTATTTTATTTGTTAGATCAAATGATATATAAAACTTAAATATCAAGTGATTGTGTAATCGTAGTTGACTAGATTGTCTCGTAATTATGCTCACTTTACATTATTTAAGTATTTTGCCCAACTTAAGAAGTGAAAAATATCAAGAAACTTTGTTATTCAAAGAGAAAAAGATAAATATTCCACCAATAAATACCTATCACACCTGACTTAACACACACGTAATTAGAATTGTAACATATAAGTAGCATAAATATCTTAGACAAGACATTCAACATATTAATAACTACATATAATAAAGAAATATAGGAATATTTAATCTTTAAAACTATGATCATTTCAATTATTTCCATGACATAAAACTTTAGATAAAAGCAAATCTAGAACCTTGATATAAGTAAGAGGATGAATCAGGTTACCCAGGGGTATACCCAAACCATCATATTTTGTATGTCCCCATTTATTCTTTTTTGTCCCTTTTGTGACAATAGTGACGGGTCAGACCCAACCCAAAGTTATTGGGATGGGACGAGTTCATGGTACACGTCGGGTTCTGCTCACCCCTAGCTCTGATTGGGTTTGAAAAAATCCGAAACCGAAACCTGCTTTAAAAAGATGGGGTGAGACGAGTGTGAGATTGTAAGTACTCGCCTCGCTCATGCTCTCACATCTGCCCTGATATAAAAATTAAATAATTTTCATTATAATGATATTTAAATGGTGTAGTCAAACTAACATATTTGAATAAAATCATGATTTAATTCTTAAGTTTTTAGATATTTTTTAGAATTTGATATTTATTATTATTCATTATTTGAATTATAATGTATTTCATATATGATTTTGTTTAATAAGATGAAAGATAATTTTAAAAGATAATTAAAAATTATTGGATGGATTACCCGCGGGTTTCCTTGAGCCCGATTGCAATGGGTTTGGGTTTCACTTTTTCGTACCAACACTGTAACATCCCAAATTTAATTCCAAGTATAATCTATGTTGGGATGGTCTTAGGATAGAAGAAATGGAGATATAAGTTAGAATCTAGCCAAAAATACATGTAGAACTAGGGTTAAAAACATAGAACCTTAGGAAATTCAAAATAAAAGATTTACAAATCTAAACACAAATTCCACCGTTGGATGTGAAGATTAGTATGTGGGGAATCTTGCTTTAAAATTTGAAGAAGATCCAACGGGTAACGAAGAAGTTATGACCTTTCAAAGTTTGGATACTGCAAAATTGTGCAGCTTAATCGCCTCTTAATTGCCTCTTAATCGCCTCTTAATCGATTAAGCTGAAATTTAATCGATTAAATCGTGCTGCTGCTGAAAAAAATAAAAGCAAAACACACACTCTTTCTTTCCCAAATTCGTTTCTCTCTTCCTCTCTCCCCTAGGGTTCCATTCTCTATCATCAAATCCACCAAGAACAAGTGAGATTTCTTCATTTCATCAACAAATCTCTTCCTCCTTGCTCCAAGTAAGTATTCAAGCCTTTGATTCCTTCCCTCTCTCTCTCTAATTCGAGTTTTCTCTCTCCTCCCTCTCATGGAGGTTTTCATTTCTAAGCATAGAACCTTCAAGTTTTCCATGGGGTTTAGTTTAAGAATCATGGAATGAGAAATAACCCTCATTTTTGTGGCTTTATAATAGGTTCTATCACTCTCTTGTGGATTTTGAGCTCTTGGTGGGAAAACTCAAGTATAGGACACTTGGACTCTCCTTATCCTTAAGTGTTTGAGGTAAGGGAGTGGATATAGTGAGCTTTGCCTTGTTCTAGGGAGTAGGCTCTAGTTAGTATATAATGCTTGTTAGGGTTATGTGTTAGGGGAGAAAATTAGATTATAAAACCTTAGGTTATTGAATATAAAATCTTAATTAATTAAATATGCATGATGATTGGATGTTAAGACTAGGAAAAGGAAACCCAATAATATGACAATGAATTATTTGATAAATGAAACTTGGATAAGGATTAAATTGAAGTACATGAGGAATTGGGTAATATGATAGTGAAGTTGACATAAATGAATTCTAAGATTATTGATTTTAATGGTAAAGTCTTGTATTAAATGATAATTCACTGCTATTGCAAATATGTGTATGTGTTATGGAATAAATTAATATAGGAAGAAAAGGGAATGGAAACAATTATATGTGATGAATGTGCGTATTTGTATCTAAATGCTAAATGAGTATAAATGTTAAGTATTGTCAATTGTGAACAAAGGTCATGGCTTATGAATTGAACTTGTGAATATCGGAAATGGAAGCAAATGATTTTGTGTAAACAAAATGTAAAAGGTGATGTTATTATGTGGTGACAAAGAAAATATGTGAGAAGGTGAAATATGTAATTTGAAATGAAGTGTAATATAAATGTTGGACTATGAAAGAGAATACTATTTGGTATGATTGTGATAACTGAGAAAGGAAATGAATAAGGTAATTACATGAATAATTAGTTGTTGAATGTGTGTTGTTGTATTTAAATGTGTTAAAATTGATTGAACAAGAAAGTGAATAATTCTTGGCCTCTGAAATGAGGCGCCAAACATTGAGAATGTGGTATATGCGTTGGCCTCTGATTTGAGGTAACGATTAATGGAAAGATTTGATAATTGATAGAGGGAATGAGTATGGAAAAAGAATGAATGGGAAATGTGTGTAAGTGTATTTGTGATTGTATATGTTAAGTTGTTTGTGTAGGAAGATGAAAGTATGATTTGGCCTCTGATGTGAGGTAATGTGAAATGAAAATGTGATAAGTGCGTTGGCCTCTGATTTGAGGTGACGATTAATGGAAAGTGATGATTAGGCTGACCTCTGTTATGAGGGGCACAAAATGAATTAAAGTAATAAAGTGTCGACCTCTGACCTGAGGGACACAAGATGAGATGAATGTTAATGAGTGTTGACCTCTGACCTGAGGGACACCGGATGAGATGTGTATTGGTGTGTTGACCTCTGACCTGAGGGACACAGAATGAAATAAAGTGTTGACCTCTGACCTGAGGGACACAAGATGAAATGAATGTTATTGGGTGTTGACCTCTGACCTGAGGGACACCGGATGAAATAAAGAACTGAGTGTTGACCTCTGACCTGAGGGACACATAATTTAAATATGGAAAAGTATAAGGGCCTCTGTTTTGAGGTGATAAATGTGTTGACTGAAAATTGTTCATTGGCCTCTGATTTGAGGTGATGTATTGAAATGAAATGAGTATGTGAAATGAATAAAAAGAAAAGGAAATGAATGTTGATTGGATGTTGAAACGAATAAGGAAAATGGATGTTGAACTGAATAATGGAAATGGACGTTGAAATGAATAATGAATATGGAAATGTTGAAATGAGTATGGTGTGCAATATGTGAATATATGCTTATTTGCTAATTGTGTTTGACCTAGCGGGTTGTTATGTCTAGTTAGAAACTGCTTTCTATTTCATGTGCAATGCTCACTCCCTTACATTTTCAGGTACGGAGATTGAGCTGGCACAGCCCCCGGCCGAGCAGGAGTACTTTCCCTTACAGGGAGAGTAGGGTGTTATGGGTTTAGAGTATATTATAAACTTAAGCCTCCTACACTATTTTGATGTAAAATTTGTTATTCATATTTTAAGTGAGGCTTAGGATGTTTTATTTTGACAAAGTTATATGTTTTGGTTATGACACTCAAACTTAGTATTTTCCGCTATTACTCTGATATATTTGGAGCCCATGGGGCCTTGATATGATTTATGAATATCATCTGAAGCCCTGCTGGCTATTAGTTGTCTATTTGAAAATTGTTTACCACAGGTTAAATTTTGGAATAGTCCGAAAAACAAACAAAACTCCGTCCGTTTGACGGTTGATTTTAATGAAATAAAAATGAATTTTTAAGTCCGTATTTTATTGTAAGGGGGAAATAAGGGTATAAATCCTAGGTGCTACAAACACCCAAATTTGCCCCGCTCTCAATGGGTGCAAGAAAAAGTGAATTAATATTTACGTGTGTGTTAAATCAAACTCGACCCATTGTCATGTCTAATTGAAATTGTATTTTAGATGGAATTAATATTTAGAGAATTTTTATGAAGTTGGATTTTGTATAAGTTAATTTTTAGCATTCAAGTAAAGTTGGATTTTGTATGAAGTCAATTTTAAGCAAGCATTCTAGTAAAAAGCACGGTAGCAGCATCCGATCGGTTACCATTGTCCAAAATTTCCACCAGCATTGTTTATATGTGTGTGCGTACGCGCACCCAAAATACAGTATTTGTACATAATAGACTTTGTGTGTCATCTAGTACTACCCCATATAAGCCAGTGTAATATACTACCCAAAAAACATGGCTATAACAAATATAAATGAATATCATATATTACCCAACAAAAACCATGTCTATTGACCATCATTGTTGATACAAAGTATGTTCGTCTTTGCTATCCAGATTTACATATTATGTCTTCTTCGGTTATTGTAAAATTGTAAGAAATGTCTCGAACTGATTAAAATATGGTGTCTCCTAATCAGCAACCTCTTCTTTGCAGAATTCATCTCAATCCCTGTAAAGAGGAGGTAACATTGAATTTGGCTTGAATTTCACCTACAATTTCAAAGTCACCCAATTACACCTGGGCACAATCAATTATCTTCATTACCTAACCCTAATATTTCTTTCTCACTTAACCAATTGCCCACACTTGATGCATGCAACATGGCGACCCCTTTAATAGCAAGTAAGCGTGACATTTCCACATGATGTCCCCTAAAGTCACAATGATCACTTGGAATGTTGTTGCAATAAGAGGACATATCAAGGGTATCTCTAACCAATTTTCTTCTGGGGCAAATCCTAGCCAACTATCAACACGTAATGCATCTACCATGTGATCATACAAGTCATCAGTCTCATATTAGCACTGAATAGTCGAGTACATTTGCTGGAAGAAAGTTTCATTCTCAATTAACTCCTTTATCATATCTTCACAGATCTTTGACCACTTGCTCTCATCGAAAAGCTATGTGAGAGCACTAGCGCTCTAAAACCACAACTACCATTAACTACATCATCCATGATATCATCTATATGATAATGGAGTTCAAAAGGGAATGCATGCAAC
The DNA here is from genome assembly GCA_037953625.1 of Crotalaria pallida. Classification (NCBI taxonomy): domain Eukaryota; kingdom Viridiplantae; phylum Streptophyta; class Magnoliopsida; order Fabales; family Fabaceae; genus Crotalaria; species Crotalaria pallida. The sequence continues at coordinate 38,117,242 of CM075653.1, forward strand.
TATGGTGGTTGTCGCATACTTGGTTTAGAAGAACAAAGTGACGAGGGATGAGGAGAAAATTCTGGCAATTTTGAATTTGTGCAAAATTTTGAAATATAATAAAATTTTGAAAAATAATAAAATTTAATTTCTTTATCCTAACAAGGAGTTTTGTAAAATGAAGAATATTTAGTCACAATATTCAAACAAGTGATCTTGCATTTGATCAATTTAATTCTATAGTAATTAAAATTATTTAAAATTTGTTTAATTTTTTTTAAAAAAAATTTAAAATACTCTTAAAAATAAAGTAGATTGTTACTTTAATATCTGGTATAAAAATTAGTAAGACTTTTTTTTTCTTGAAAGTGCATCACGTCATAAATTTAGTTTCTCTATCAATTAAAATTGAGTTGACATGTTACATTAAGTGCCAATTAAGTTGTCATGATATATGACACGACATTAAAGAGTTTGAAGAGAAAAAAAAACCAAATGTGTTGAAGGGTAATTGATGTACATGTAATTTTATTTTTTTATTTAGTTTTCTCCGATTCCATTATTAGGGTATAAAACTAATCTTTTCTGCAATGACGGATCTTGGTCGAAAATTCAGGGGGTACAGTTAGATTTAATTAAATTATTATAATTAAAATTCAAAGAATGATTGCAAACAAAAATGTGAAACTCTATACTTTTTTTTATTTGTAAGATTTCATTTTAATTTTTAGTAACATTTAATTATTTTTTTCAAAAATAATCTTATTAGTAAGTTAATATTATTTTTAGAATCTCAATAATAATTAAAAAAGGAGTATGTAGGACAATCAAAAAACCCTGATGTGGGTGTGGAACATATCAACGGAGATGTGTATTACTTTGATAAACTAGACTTGAGATCTATAACTGAAGTCGAGGTTTGGAAGATGCGGTTCGTTGATAATGACGTTGCGTTTGAGTTTTATAGAGGTATCAAAAAAGCGTGGGTTGATGTTAGAAGGAACCAGCTTAAGCGTAGGAAAATGGCAATCTGTTGTGGTAATCCTTTGCATGTTCTAATCAAGGGTTTAGGTTAGCAGAACACGTTGGAAAGGAAGACCGCAAAAGGAGTGAGAGGAAGTTAACAAGATGTGGTTGTAAGGCAATTTTTCAAGTGCACATTGATAGAGAAAATGGTGGTTGGTATGTGATAGGATTCAATGATGCTCACAACCATGAAACAGTGAATGAGGATTCTAGTGCTTTGTTTCAATCTCATCCTGTCATGACAGCGGAGGACATTGCCCAAATGAATTGCATGCATGAAGCTGGCATTGGCATACCCAAGATGTTTGAGATGTTTGCATGTCAAAGTGGCGGATATCCTCTAATTGGTTTTAATAAAAGGGACATGTACAATGAAATTGCTCAACAAAGAAAGGTTGGTAGTGGTGATGCAGAAAGAGCATTGAAATACCTACGTGACCTTGCACGCAGCAATAAATCCATGTTTTGGAAGCATACCGTTGACAACAAGGGTAGGTTCCAACACCTATTTTGGGTTGATAGATGTAGCATATTTGATTATTCAATGTTTAGGGATATTTTAGCGTTCGACGCTACATATGGGAAGAACAAATATAAGTTTCCCACTGTTGTTTCTCTAGTGTGAATCATCACAGGCAGACCACTGTATTTGCTATTGCTATTGTGTCAGATGAGACCGAGGAAACTTATGTATGGGTGCTGGAACAGTTCTTGGAAGCAATGGGTGGGAAAACTCCGAAATGTGTTATCACCGATGGTGATAACTCTATTGCAAATGCTATTAGAAGAGTGTTCCCTAAGGCACTTCACAGGTTGTGCGGGTGACGATATTTATAACAAAATGCTACGAGGAATATAGGTTCAAGAAAGTTTACTAGTGACTTTCAATATTGTATGTGTGCTGACATTGAGATTGATGAATTTGAGGAATGGTGGAAGAAGTTGAAGTCTGATAACGGGGTGGAGTTTTACGAGTGGGTTGGTGACTTATATGACATGAAGGAAAAGTGGGCCACCGCATACATTAGGGATGAATTTTATGCCAGGTTGAAAACAACAAGTAGATGTGAATGATTACATGCTCAAGTTGGAAGGTATGTTGAGTCTGGTTATAGCCTCATTGAATTCATCCATCATTTTCAACGGTGCTTGTCGTACATTCGTTGGGTGGAGGTTTGCTCTGATCATTATTCTTAGGTTGGTGAGCCAGTGTTAAAAACACAATTGGCTGACCTAGAGAGATTTGGTGTTTCAATTTATACCCATTAAATCTACAAGTTATATCAACTTGTGTTAAAGTCTGCTGAGACCAAATTTGTCCTTGATTGGAGGGAATTAAACAACCAAATTATTTACTTGGTGACCCGGTACCGCAAACCTGAATGTAGATGACAAGTATCATATGCCCCGAAAGAAGGGATAATGAAATGCTCTTGCAAAAGAATTGAATCGAGTGGTATTCCGTGTTGCCATATTGTTAAAGTTGCAGTGTTTCTACATATTGGGTAAGTTTCCAAATTATTTAGTTTCCAAAAGATGGACGAAAAAGGCTAAGGCACATTCTGTAATCAAAAGTCAACTAGGTGCAGCTTTTGGCAATGACACGCTATTCAGTAGCAGATATAGAGCCTTGAGTGACATTTGCAGGCATTGCTGCAAAGACTGAAGAGGATTTTAAGGAATTGAGGCAGAAAGCTCTTATTGATTGCCAAAGACTTGAGGCTAAGCACGGAGCAGAAGATGGAGATGGTGAGACAAGCCAGTTTCATGGTCAAGAGTATGCAAATGTAAGGGACCCGATAAGAGTATGAACCAAAGGATGTGTCAAACATTGTGCATCAAGGGCAGGAACAGTCAAGAGACCATTCAAATGCAGTTATTGCAGAGGTGAAGGCCATAGCAAGAACCACTGCCCCTACATGGAGTAGTTGCAGAGCTCCTCAAACTCTAGTTACATGGATTACACACATCATGGTTCGGAGGTCAAATTTAGTTTATTGTTTATTTAGAGGTAAAATTTAGTTTATTTAACCATCTTAAGGTAAATTCAGTATTGATTGATTAATATATTGTTTTATGTGTGTTAAATGTTGTAGGAAGTTTTTGATTTTGGTTCACAAACGGGTATCAATGGTTAAATCAGCATCATACCCTCATGTCCTCCCAGAATGAGTGGCTAAATCAGCATCATACTTAGAATGTACCTTGTCATGATGAAGACATGTGGCTTGTATTGCTTTCCTTGTTAATTATGTGAGATTGTATTGGTTAATGTGTAGATTACATGTACTACTGTAGTTGTGACAATGTATTATGGAACATATGGTGTTGGCTTATGTTTTACTATTTGTTAGTGTTTAGTGTTGTGACAATTAATTAAGAGCTCATTAATTTATTTTTTTTGTTATTGAATCTGTTCATAGTTAGAGTAGTACACACGGTGTAGCAAATTGTGTTTTTGGATCCTGGTGGATTAATGGTGCAGCAAATTGTGTTTTTGGGTCCAGTGTTCTCGGCTGGAATGGTGAAGCAAATGAGGGTCTCACTGACATGGTTTATTTTTCTTTGGTATAGCATAGTTACTACTACTTCCTTGGTATATCATAGCTCACAAACATGGTTTACTCTTCATAGGCACAATTAAGGATTACTTAATTTATTCTTCTTTCCCTCACAGTTAGGCAAACTGGAACTGTTGAGACTTAAAAGATGTTTTTAAGTCATTGAATTTTTGAGTGGTTACGTGTTGATTTTACATGAAATTGTAACTATTCAAAACCTTGACATTCTATTTGATTAAGAGCTGAACCTAATAATGTTGGTTTTTATTTTTGGTTTTTTTAATCCCTTCATGCTCTATTACAATTAATTAAGAGCTGTTGGAGAGGAGAAAGCAAAAGATATATATATATATATATATATATATATATATATATATATATTACTCCGTGTTTGTAGTAGGTAGTGATTACTTGACCATGGTTTTTGTCATGAAAATGAAAATTCTTTATCTTGGAAAGAGTTACTCGTCATGCATTAAAACATAACAAAATAAATCTTTGTCATGAAAGTTGTAACTCATTCTTATAGGATATCAATACATAGGGTTAAGGATTACAAATGAAGGGTGATATGATTGGTGTCATGATACAATATAAAAAGAAGGATGATATATTTAGGGGCCCAAGTGCAATATATATAGGAAAAAAAAGAAGGAACCATTTGCTGGGGGTCTAAACTACTAGACATTATAAACAACACAAAACAGACCATTGGCACCACCAAATAGGTTTCGTGGCACATACTAAATCTTTCAAATGGAAGCATCACCCTTGATAAAACCAAAAAACCCAAAAAAGAGCACTAGCAACACACTTTATATTGGAAGGTTCATCCATGCGTTGCACGTCTTAGCTTCGATTGTTGCCCTTAATTCATTGTAGTGACCCAAGATGAGCTTTACAGCAGTTTTACAGCAGTTTGCATGCGTGTTTTATCCTCCTCCACCTGGAAGACAAAATATAATGGCCATACATTAGTACATTGATGAAACAATATTGGTGAAAGAAAATGTGTTAAATAAGTCTCAATATTTTGATATGATACAATGAGTAACGTTTATTCAATTGAATAACTTTTATTTACCACGGGTCGAGGTCCTTGTTAAATACATATAATGCCATGTGAGGTCAAACTCAGGTTTGGGCTTAAAAATCCCACGCACACCCTGCATCCACAATGTGCAAGCATATAAGGGTGAAGAACATAAAAGGACATAAACTAAGAGCATAAAATAATTTAAGTTCATGCTATATAGAAATAATACCGGAGAAAATATATGCCCTTTAGGTTTGTCAAGACTTGTAAGTGTAAGTGTCCTGATTGTAAAATGAAACCTTGGCCCAGGAGTCTTGGACTTTCCAGACATGGAACCCGGTGGACGTCCCCTCTTTTTGGCTGTACTTCCTCCTTTGCTTGGTTTTTCATCAGCTGGTATAAATACTTCATTGGTTCCCATCATGTTGGAACCAATAAGAACATCCCATTCATCTAATTTCTCACGCTTGCCAAAACCCACTATTTGTGATTGGTGCTGCTTAGTCTGCTGCATCTTTGGAGGCTTAGGTGTTGACAAGTTTTCATCAATTTGTAAGGAGTCATCTTCAGCATCAGATAACGGGAATGTGATATCGGGGTTATATTCCTCTCTCACACACTCCTCGGTGCTACTAATATCATGTATTAGACCTCCTCTTATTGACAACCCCTTCTCAATACCACATTCCTTGACTATTGCTTTCCATTTGTCTCTTACTTGGTCACTTGACATGCGATTTTGATTCTCCACACCCAATGTTCCACTTTCCTTGTGTAGTGACCCATCACTTTTGTAACACCCCAAAATTTTAATCCTGGATTAATAAAAGTTAATTATAAAGTTTATTTATAATTAATTGTTATTATAAATCCATTTGATTAAATTAGGTATTTAGTATGCGAGTAGGGAAAAAATAATTCCATAGTTATTTTCTATGCAAAAATTAGAGTTTTGCATGTTAGTCCCTGCTGTAAAACCTAAGTGCAATATTAGAAAGATTTTGGAGGGAAGAAGGAATAAAATTATTATTTTTCAAATTTGACTCAAAAGACTCGAGTATTTCTAAGAATACTCGAGTATTCTGGGTAGTGTTGCTCGAGTTAGTGCGTTTGATGAGTCATCAACCCACTAACTCCATATTTCGACACGAAATCGTTTCCTCAACACCTCAGGGACCTCTTGTCGACTTGCATGCACTCAGGAATTGCTTATTTAAGGCCATCAACACGGAGATTGAATCCTTTGTTGATTCAATTGCATGTTTAGGGTTCCGAATTCGTATGCCTTAATTCTCCTTCAATTTTGAGTGTTAGGCTAAGAGTGATACACCATTACAAAGCTTGAATCCTGAGCTTTGTAAAGACACTAAGTTCGTGAGCTGAGTGTTAGTGTGCTAAGAGAATCGAAGCTCGAAAGTTGAAGTCATTTTCTAGAAAACAGTTCGGGTAGATTACTTTGGATTTTGATTTTTATTTTGGTAAGCTCGTGAACTTTTGAGGCTTCAATTCAGTTTCATTCTCTTATGCATGTTGCAGAGAACAATTTCTAATTAATTTCCCCAATTCTTTTATATGATTTGATGATCAAAATCAATGGCTTTGTATCCTTGCTCAAAACTGTGTTGCTGTCAAATGGATTTTGGGGAAAATAGCTTGGAGGTTGATTTCCTGTTGATTCTCATTTTCTACACGATCCAGAGGTAAGTGGGAAGCTATACATTCACTAGAATAAGGTTTGATTTCATAAAATTGTGTTGAAAGCCACCATGAGGCTTGAAGGGCTTAGTTTGAAAAAGGATTTTGGCTTGGAGGCCATTCTGTGTGTTGCAACTTGTTGGAGCATGTTTGTTATGTTGCATGCAAGCTAAATGCAAGTTATTTTCGTGTTAAAGATGCTCAGAATTGAAAGTGACATGTTAAGTTGTTGCAAATATGATTTTAATGCTTAATGAATGCTCAGTTTTGATTCAGTGTAATTTGATGTAATTTCTGTGTTGGAACATGTTTAATATACTTAAACTTAACTCTGTTGAACATTGGTTTTGGCTAAAATTGGTTAGAAATGTGAAAACTTAGTTTCAGTGTTCTGCTGTCATGAAGTACTCGAGTCTTTGGCTCGATACTCGAGTATTTCGTGGCGCACCAGTGCGTCTGGTAACACCAGTACTCGAGTGTTTGAGCTGAGACTAGAGTATTGTTTGATGCACCAATTTGAAATTGTGATGAACCACTCGAGTCTTTCATGAACTACTCGAGTATTCTGGATGATAAACTACTCGAGTAATTCATGAACTACTCGAGTATTTTTGGAAAATCTGAAACTTTACTTTTCAGAAAAGGTATGAACTACTCGAGTCTTTTGGTAAGATACTCGAGTATTTTTAGTCAGAACACTAAAATTTCAATTTTTAAAATCTAACCAAGTTATTTTAAACCAAGTTAATAATTTTTAAGTTGATTAATCATGTTCCAAGAAATTAAGAAGATTGTAAGATTACATCAATTACTTTGAATACTTGTGAATCAATTATTCCATGCTGGTTATATTAAGATTAAAGAGGATTAATCTTAATTGGTATATGTCATTGCATTCATGCATGGTGTTGGTGATAAGTCATCATGTTGTCATGTTCAAAAGTTATTGCTTGCTCGACCCCACTTCAAGTTTGACGTTGTGGGTCTTATGTCTAGATGACTATGTAATACAGTGATAGTTTACGTTTTGGCGACGTGGCGATCACTAGATAAAGTGACGTCGTTTATCACTTTGAGCAAGTACGTCATACGTTTGATAACGTATTATTGATGTATTCTGGGAATACAATTAAATTATGGAAGGATATCCATTTGAGTGACTAGTTGGAGAATTTTAGAAGAGTGAGATATCATGCATCATATCATTATTGATTCAATTACGTGATTAAATTTGATATGATTATAAAATGCTCACTGCTACATTTGCATTATATGTATTGCTCATCCTTATTTGATTATGTGTATGTATATGCTTACCCCTGTGCCCTTGATAGGAGATGGCACGTTACCTAGCATGCGTAGAGATCAGGCCTATCCCTAGCGGGATATGGACTTATGAGGAGCACCGAGCGACGTTTGAGGGTGAGGTGGAGTTTACACTCTTCCACCCTAACCCCCTCGTTCGTGTGCTCCCACATAGGCTTAGGGTACCTATTATATATATTATGCACATCCCTGCTTTTTATGTTTATAGAGGACCACCACCGCCAGCTCGACCTGTACGTAGGTTCCACAGTTTTCGTTTCCGTCTTGCTACTCGTTCTCATCCCTCTGCCTATAGAGTTTTCACCGACGAGGATGTTCCTTCATCCTATCCGACCGGAGCTGGTGGGACTTCACCAGCCACTACTTTTGGACCTACTGATAGGTCAGCCACTCAGTCGGATGGGATAGAGGAGGATCCCGAGGAGGGCGAGAGCGAGGAGGAGGGAGTACCAGTTGAGTCGGTTCCCAGACCTCGAGGAGAACCTAGTGGTTCCTAGGACATGCATAGTGTAGATAGTAGGGATCCCGGACCGACGTTGTAGCTGCTGTGGACCAGACGGATAGCTTGGAGGACCAGTTGACTTGCTTTCAGACACTCTTTATTTTTGAGTTGTGATATATTGTACATATTTTGAGAGTGTTGAGAGTTCAGGTATTACTTTCAGACTTTTAAATGTATTCTCAGCATATGGACATGACTACTTGTATTTTGATGACTTCTGTACTTATGGATCCCTTTTTATGATGATATATATATATATATATACATGAGGTTTATTACCACGTGGATCCTTGAGTACTAATTTCTTTCCGCGCACTCTGATTTTGTTAAAAGAAGAATTCGGCAACTGTTATTATTTGGAAAAATTATTAAATTGCGAACAACAAGGCAACGTGATGTTTATAATTACTAAAGTCTAGATTTTGATTAACAAAAATATGTTGTCTTGTAATTAAGGAATGGTTACAATATTTTAATGATAAATGTTCACAGCCGAATTCGGAAATTTCTCGTACAAATTAATAATGACTATAATCATTCAATTCGGGATTTTTATTCCAAACTAATAATGTCCATAAAAGCTACTTTATAATAAATACATAATCAACAATTATGTTGTTAATAAAGAGGGTGTTACACTTTTTACTCTGTTTGTAACATCTCCCAGGAAAACTTCCCAGGAGGTCACCCATCCCAGAATTACCCCAAGTCAAGCACGCTTAACCATGGAGTTCTTATGTGATGGGCTACCGAAAAGAAGATGCATCTTGTTGATATGGGTAGTACCAATCAATTCATTTAAGCCTTCCTGTACTATGTAGTCCCATACCTACACAGTCTCAGGATCACCCTCTCATTCCAGTGCGTCGGTTCATTCATGTACCCCTCCCTTAGAAGTGTGCCAGGAGCCGCTCCTTGTCCGTGCCTCTTGCACTGCGATCACTCCTCGCCCTCATTAGCCCGGGTCTTACAACTTTTTCTATAAACAACATACTGCATTGATGGATTCTTGATCCTTTTCAAGCGAGGGAATCTTAGTATTAAGTAGTACATCTTGTTTTTTCTCAACATACTCTAGTATTTGGCTTAAATCCTAAGGTAACCATAAATGAAAAATAAGTGCTTAATTCTCTTGCTTTTCACGCGGTTATGGATATACCCAAAAAAAATTAATAAATAAATATCACACCTTCACTAGATTTATGAGTTGGTCAAGTTTGCATTGATTATTATCAATATCTTCCTTCCATGTTGTTATCAAGAGTGGTTATAATTTTTACTAATAAAAGAGAAAAAAATGAAACTAAAGAACTTTGTCATTAATATACCTTAGGCCCTTCGGTGACAATAGAGGATGCAATGTCACGAATAATAAACTTTGTTATCTCATCAACACCCTTGCCAATAATATAATAAATGTAAGTTAGATACAGGCACCTAACAATAACATTAAGATAACATAAATCAAATGACGTATACCCACCTCAAGACTTCAACTTTCTCATTAATTGGATCATCAACACCACCAACCACTTTGAAGTGTGTAATTAATATGTTCTCTCCTCTCCACAGGTTTGATACACACGTAAGAGAAAAATATATGAGAAGAAAGAGAGCTAAAGTAACCACATTGGAAGGTAAGAGTAATCTTTTGTTATTATCTCCTCTAGTAGTTGATAGGTGGGTGCATTAAATGAAAAGGTGGTTAATATCAAAGGAGGTGACTAATATAAGAACCAAAGCTGTACCTGTGGGATATGACCGCCAAATCTATGTAATCTTTTACTCCCTCATCCATCTGGTTTTATAAATACTAACTCCGTCTCACAAAGATTGTTAAAATAATTAATGAAATGTTTAAAAATTGTAAATTTTCAGTTGTGGTTGGTTAATTTAGAAAGAAAAACATTAAATTAGCTATTTGATAATTAGTTGATGTGTTAGACAAACCATTAAATGCATGTCTTTTTAATTTTTTTACTTTTGAATTTTTTAACCATATTTGTGGAACGGACAGAGTAAGATTTTTGTGTATAAAATCACATCATTTTTTAAATAAATACATCAACTTGATACTTTTTAAATGCAGTAGTTATTAAATTTGTATACTTATATCATGTGACAAACTGACAATAGAGGTTACTCCTATAATAATCGGCGGGGTTTTTTTTATTAAATTTGTTATTTTTTTCTTAATATTAAATAACATGGAAAAATATTATTATTAATAAATAAGTAATTTAAAATAATATTATAAATGAATATTAAATTAAATAAGTAAATTGTTATTAATTTATTCATTATTATTAAAAAAATTATTATAATTGAATTTATTTATTTTATTATGTTATAAGGGTCTTATCTTATCAATAATCAATGTTTGTGTTACATCAAAAAAATTGACCCACATTGCTGCTATGGAATACTGCAACTCCTCCCCAAAAACAGCATTTGTACATGTGGTTAGTGACGAAACATAAAAGGAACCATTTGTAAGGAATATATCCTCATATCACCATTTTATTTAAATTTTGTACTTGATAATATTTTTTATTTTCTCCAAGTGTTCTCTTATCACTATCACTGCAGGTAGAGCTGTCAATTCGGGCTGGCCCGGCCCATTCGGGTCAGCCCATTAGGGCCACTACTGTTTTCGGGCTGGGCTGGGCCAGCCCATTTATATATCGGGCCAACCATTTCGTTAGCCCGGCCCAGCCCACTAGTTTTTCGGGCTGGGCTGGGCTGGCCTATGGGCCAATAATTTTTCATTTTTCGATAAAAAAATAATTAATTATAACCAAAATAAAATTTTATAACATTTTCTTTTGATTAGGATGTCATTATTAATTATAAAAATAATAAATGAAAAGACAAAAAAGCTCTATCTCAGCTTAATTTTATTATTGTTTAATCTTATTCAATAATAAAGTGTTATACATATAAAAAAAATTTAAATTCGGGCCAAACGGGCTGGCCCAGCCCATTTCGGGCTGGCCCATGTCGGGCTAATGATTTTTCGGGCTGGGCTGGGCTGGGCCAAAAAATTTCGGGCTAGATTTTTCCCTGGCCCAGCCCATGTTTTTGTCGGGTTAAATGGGCCAGCCCGTCGGGCCAGCCCATTTTTGACAGCTCTAACTGCAGGGCATACCAAGATTCTTTGCGTTCAGGATGTCACCTTCACCCTATACCATGATAAATCATTGTTGGAACATCGAACACGAAGACGACATGCGCAATGTAGTGTGCACCCCTCATCATTGGCCCGAAGGTGAACTGAAACTAACAGCTGGATGGTCAAAGTGTGTGGAACAAATGGACGTAGATGTTGACAACATGCTTGTGAAGTGTAGAATAATTAGGATCAATGTGTTTCGTTTGGTTGAATACGGGGAGGCTCCGGTACCACGGGGAGGCTCCAATACATGTTAATAGAGAACAATGCATCGGTGCATGTAAAAATTTTATTTTTGCTTTTTAAATTTTTTAATACAGATTTATTCAGAATATTTTTTAGCACAAGTTCGTATATAGATTTATTAAAATATGTAAATTTTGAATACAGTTTTATTCAGTACAGTTTTTTAAGAACACAGAGTAAAATAAAAAATAAATCCAAATTATAAAAATCACTTCATATAGGTAAAAAAGAAAACGCATAAAATATTTTTTTATTGATTAAATTTTAAAAAATAAATAAATAATCCAAAAGGGAAGGCATGCACCAGTGCATGTTATCTATTAACATGCACCGGAGCCTCCCCCGTTGAATACCTGCTTCCATAAAATAGATGTTTCCATGTACTTGCCTGATTTTAGTCTCATTGTTCCCTAACTAAAAATGTTTCAGTACCATACTTCTAAGTAATTATAATCAAAGGCATCATGCTTAGTGTGATGGATTAGACCCTTGGCCGAGATCACAGGATATCGGGCTTACTCTCACCGAGATCATACCACGCAACCTCTAATTCCAATAGGCCGAGATCCATGCCTACCAGGCTAACTGGTGTAGCCCAAACGGGTTGAGCTCGGTCCCCCAATTCGGCTCACACACCCCTAAAGCCAACAAGCACAGGATATCGGTCCCTGAGCCTCTTCGGCTCATATCCTCTTACGGCTCACACTGGGCTGGATCGCTGGGCCACAACTCCAGCTGGCCCATTAGGGCATCCAGCCACCCCTATAAGTAGTACAGTGCTACAGGGGGCTCAGGTACGCTTTCTAGACCCTAAGTTCACACTGCACACACAGTGATTAGGGCATCCCAGGTTATCCTACTGATACCTGTGAAACTCAGAGAATCATATAGCAAATCTAGGTCAAACCGCCTCACTAGGTCTCTCATTGTGGCCTTAGTGAACGACCTGATCTAGAACAAGACATTGGCGCCGTCTGTGGGAATGATAAACTTCGATTCCCACCCTCACCAAACTCACGATGGAAAACGCAGAAGGAGACCGCCACCCACGTAGAGGAAGGGGACGTCCGCCCAGAGCAGCCGCAGTACCACCACGGGGAACAGATCTCCGTCAGCGTCTCCGGGCAAACAGGGCTGTCCAACAGCAGCCACTTCTTGAAGATCAGCCTGCGGTTGACGTCTCGCTTCCGAATCAGCAACTCCAAGTGGCAGATCCAGTTCAGCCAGCGCAGCCACAACCCGCGGTGATCCCATCCCAACCCCACCTCACGCACACGCACAGTGGCCCCTACACCGTGTATTCAGGAGAATCGTCATATCAAGGCGTGAATGGAGGAGGGAGTGTTCCACATCAGCAGTCGGATCACCGCATGGCAGCATACTCCAACCATGCAGAGAACGCATCGCCCCAACGTCATGGTAATAGAGAACATGAGAACTCTGCTGGCCCCTCTCACCGATCTCGCCGATCGAGCTCGTCTTCTCGGGGACGAGATGACGAAATCATAGCCATGATGCGCATGCAGATGCGGATTATGGAGCAACAGGGTCGGGCCATCGCCGATCTGCAGCAACAGTCCATGGCGCGTATGGCCGAACGAGCCCCAGTACCGGCTCCGGCTCAAAATTTGGAACCCGTGGTCGAACGAGCCGCGCACCTGGCTCCGACACAAAATCTGGTACATGAGGCTGAACGAGCATTGCTTATGGCTCCAGCGCAGAATACGGAGCAAAGGGTCGAACGAGCACCAATAATGGCTCCGACACGGCAAGATCCACCTCGATCATTACCAAGCAGTGGCTCTCTCAGGAGGGAAGAGATCATCCTTCCTCCTCCGCCACCCCTGAATCCGGACCTAGAGCCCGAACAGGAGCATCCAGGTCACCCTTTTACTCCGTATATAATGGCGTTCGAGACTCCGCAGGGATTTCTCGGACCCAACAACATTAAGAGGTATGACGGTCTCTCTGATCCTAATGATCACATTCTGGATTTTGAAGGGGCAATGAACTTTTATGGAGGGGGGGATCAGATGAAATGTAGAGCGTTCTCCATGACCCTTCAAGCACCAGTTCTGAGATGGTACGCTTCCCTCCCTCCGAATTCGATTAATTCGTGGAAGGAGTTGAAAAGGGTGTTCCTGAATAGGTACACCGCCAGTTGCATCCAGCCCAAGTCGGATCACACACTGGCAACGGTGACTCAAAAGCCAGGAGAGAGCCTAAGGGATTATCTCAACCGTTTCCACCATTAGTCGAGTTCGATATCCAATCTCGAACCAGGGGTGGTTGTCCTGCTCTTCACCCAAGGATTGGCTCCAGGCGATTTCAGGAAAGCCCTTATCGGGAAACCACCCCGAGATATGGCCGAACTCCGGTAGCGTTCTAATAAGTTCATCAATCTTGAGGAATTCGACATAGGACAGTCTAGCAGACTGGCCCGTAACCAAGGCGACCTCAGACAGGAGGAACGTTCAAATCCTCGAGGTCGGCCTCGGAGGGAAGACAGAGAAGGACGACGCCCACCTCCGCCACCCCCACAACCTCTTCCTCGGAAATTCAACACCTACACTCCTCTCAATGCACCTAGGTCTCAGATTTGGAAGGAGACGATGCAAACCGATCTCAGAAATTTTAGTAGGCCACCCTATCTCAGGAATCAAAAACACGTGAATAGGAACAAATACTGTGATTTCCACGAAGGTTACGGCCACAACACAGACCAATGTACTTGGCTCCGGGATGCCATTGAGGAATTAATTCGCGAGGGAAAACTACAGCGTTATGTTAAGGAGGCAATGGAAAAAAGACCTCGAAGAAGAACCCCGAGTCCTGACAAGGGGAAGAGGAAAAGGGAATCCACTCCAGAAAAGAAGTAGGAAGGCCGAGGTCAGGTGAATATCGTCACTGTTGACGAACTCGACAAGTCACCGAAGAACCTCACCATCCAAACAATTTTTGGAGGCTTTGCTGGAGGTGGTGAGCATCGTTCCGAGCGAAAAAGATATGTTAATCAGGTGTTGGCAGTCCATAATCGTCCTATCCGGAAGAAACCTTCTCGGAATATTCCGATCAGTTTCTCGGACAAGGACATGGAGGGGGTCCTCCCGGACCATAATGACCCGATGGTTATCTCAGCCAGAATCAGAAATTTTGATGTCGCCAGAGTCTTCGTCGATCAGGGTAGCTCTGCCGACATCCTCTTTTTACATGCTTTTTCTAACATGAAGTTTCGTCTAGATGACTTGGAAGAGTTTGAGGGGAACTTGATCAGCTTTACAGGGGATTCAATAAGACCCCTAGGCGTGATTAAGCTCCCAATGACCATGGGAAACCAGCCCGCCACCAGAACGGAGATCATTAAGTTCTTGGTGGTAGACTGTCCATCAGCATATAATGCCATTCTCGGCAGAACGTGTCTTCAGGCTTTCGGGGCGGTAGTTTCCACCGTCCACTTAGCCATGAAGTTTGTAGGAGCAGATTACACAGTGGTCACGATAAGGGCAGAGCAGGAGGAGGCGCGTCTATGCTACAACGCCAGTCTCGGGAAATTAAAAAAGGAAAAGAACGAAGTGGAAAAGATTTCTCAGGGGCCGGTGTCCAGGGGAAGAGTTCTCCTTACCGAATTGGATGTTAGGGCCGAACAGGATGACCTCCGGCCTCAACCGCAGGGAAGTTGGGAACCTGTCCCAATTGATCCGTCCGACAGCCTAAAGACGGTCCAAGTCGGTACCAACATCCCAACCTCCATCCGAGAAGAGATAATTGCACTTTTGCGTCTCAACAAGGACTTATTTGCCTGGACCTCGGCTGATATGCCGGGTATTGACCCGAACTTCATCTGCCACCGACTTAACGTGGACCCCAAAGCTAAGCCAATGGCACAAAGGAAAAGGCGGGTTGGTATCGAGAAGTACAGGGCCATCCAGGAAAAGGTGTCGGAGTTATTGGAAGCCGGCTTTATCACAGAAGTCTCGTACTCTGAGTGGTTGTCTAATACAGTTTTGGTTAAGAAGTCCAATGGTAAATGGCGGATGTGCGTGGACTACACGGACCTCAACAAGGCGTGTCCAAAAGACCAGTACCCTTTGCCCATCATTGATCAGCTGGTTGACAGTTCTGCAGGTTACCAGCTTCTTTCCTTTATGGATGCATACTCGGGATACAACCAAATACTGATGTATCCGCCCGATCAGGATAAAACAGCCTTTATCACCGAGAAGGCCACGTACTGTTATACAGTCATGCCTTTCGGTCTAAAGAACGCTGGTGCAACGTACCAAAGGATGATGAACAGAGTATTTGATGGGTTAATTGGACCGACGATGGAAGTGTATATAGACGACATGATCACCAAGAGCAAATCAAAGAGCAACCACGCGTAAGATTTGGAAGCAGTACTAGCCCGGGTTAGGAAGCATAACATGAGGCTGAACCCCGAGAAGTGCACGTTTGGAGTCCCCGCCGGGGCTTTCCTCGGTTTCATGTTGACAGAACGCGGGATCGAGGCGAATCCCGACAAGTGCAAGGCTGTTCTCGAAATGAGAAACCCAAAGAATCTCAAAGAAGTTCAGTAGTTAACCGGCCGACTTGCCGCACTTTCTCGTTTCCTACCCCAGGCCACAAAGAAAGCGCTTCCTTGGTACCAGTTACTAAAAAAGAATGTTGATTTTGTTTGGGACGAGAAGTGCGAGATAACCTTCTCTGCAATCAAAGATTTCCTCTCTGCTCCCCCAATTTTGTCTAGTCCCCAAGCTGGGGAAAAGCTTGTCCTATACCTTTCGGTAGGAGATTTGGCAGTGAGCTCGGCTCTGGTAAGGGAGGAGTCCAGGCTGGAATTCCCAGTTTACTTTGTCAGCCGAGCTCTCCAGGGTCCCGAGATCAGGTACTCGAAGATTGAAAAATGTGCCTTTTGTTTGGTCTTGTCGGCAAGGCGACTCCGACAATACTTCCAGTGTCATCCAATTGAGGTAAGAACTGCTCAGCCAATCAGGCAGATCCTACAAAAGCCAGATTTAGCAGGAAGGATGATGGCTTGGTCAGTCGAGCTGTCCGAGTTCGAAATTTCATATGAGCCGAGGAGAGCTATCAAATCCCAGGCTCTGGCCGATTTTGTCTCTGAGTTTACTGAGCCTAATGAGCGTTCGAACACGGCCGTTTGGAAGATTTATGTAGATGGCTCCAGTAACAAGAAGGGAGCAGGAGCAGGTGTTATAGTAGAGAACTCGGAAGGCGTTAGTATTGAGTACTCGCTAAAGTTCGAGTTCACTACTTCCAATAATCAGGCTGAGTACGAAGCTGTGATAGCTGGCCTTCGAACTGCAAAGGAGCTCGGAGCAAATGAAGTTCAAATTCTCAGCGACTCACAGCTTGTGGTCTCGCAGATTTCCGGGCAATATCAGGCTAAAGAGCCAATTTTGCAGAAATACTTGGAGAAAGTGAAGGAGTTGGCATCAAATTTTTCTCGCTTCTCAATATCTCATATTCCCAGATGCTCAAATGAAAGGGCTGATGTCCTTTCCAAGTTGGCAAGCACTAAGGGCGCTGGAAACAATAAAAGCGTCATACAGGAAGAAATATCTGGACCCAGTGTTGTTTTGGCGATCTCCATCTCACCCGACTGGATGACCCTTATTCGGTCATTCCTGGAACATAGTTTACTTTCTTCTTATCAGCAAGAAGCCAAAAAACTTGTGAAAAAGGCAGCCCATTACGTGTTAATGAGGAATATTCTGTATAGAAGAGGGGTTGCGTCACCTTTGCTTCGATGCCTCCGCAAGGATGAGGCCGAGATGGTTCTGAACGAGGTCCACGACGGAATCGCTAGTCACCATTTGGGAGGAAAATCTTTGGCCAGAAAGATCCTCCGGGCTGGTTATTACTGGCCGACTTTGATGGCTGACTGCATTGACCATGTTCGACGCTGCCCACAGTGCCAACATCACAGCGATTTATACCGCCGACCTCCAAAGGAGTTGCACTCTTTGGCCTCACCATGGCCCTTTTACATGTGGGGTATGGACATAATGGGTAAGTTCCCAAAAGCCTCAGGTCAACTGATATATGTGGTTGTCGTCGTTGATTACTTCACGAAGTGGATAGAAGCAGAGGCATTAGCCACCATCTCGTCACTGAAAGTACAAAAATTCTTTCTCAAAAATGTAATAGCTCGTTTCGGTGTTCCACACTCTATTGTAACTGATAACGGCACCCAGTTCATAGCAGACACTTTCCAGGACTTGGCAGAACATTTGCACATTTCACATCATTTCTCCTCGGTTGAACACCCACAGTCCAATGGACAAGCCGAATCCGCGAATAAAGCTATCCTTTCTGGTTTGAAGAAGAGGTTACTGGCGGCTGAGGGAGCCTGGGCCGACTTGTTACCTGAGATCCTCTGGTCCTTGAGGACGACGGTACAGAGCTCAACAGGCGAAACGCCGTTCAGACTCACCTATGGTTGCGATGCGGTGATTCCTGTGGAACGCCGACTTCCTACCTTTCGCATGCTTGACAGACTCGAGGAAACTAACAACGCGTTGCTAAGGGAGGAGTTAATTTTAAGCGAAGAAATCCGAGAAAAGGATGCAGAACTGGAAAGGAAAACTAAGGAGAGGCAGGCGAAACAATATAACAGAGGGGTAACTCCGAGATCATTCGAGGTCGGAGATCTGGTCCTACGTCGTGCCGATATAGGTTTGAAGAACGCCAGAGAAGGAAAGTTTGCTCAGAATTGGGAAGGGTCGTACAGGGTTGTATCTAAAACAGGCTCGGGAGCCTACAGACTGGAAACCCTTGGTGGCGCCGAGATCAAAAACAGCTGGAACGCGACGAAACTCAGAGCCTATTTCAGTTGAAAGTTCAGCAGGATTGGCCACTAGTTCTTCCTCTATGTTTTATCTTTTTTGATAATTATTTTGCTCAGAACTCTTATACTTTCCCTTAGGTTTTGTTTGCTTTAAAATTCAATCACTTATTTTTAGACTTTGAATAATGCTGCATATTCATGTACTAACAACATTTCAATTTCAATAAATAGTACATTTTGCAGTTTCAATTGCTTCTGTTTCCTATATCTTAAACATGCGCCATGTACATGCCTTTCCATTTTTGGCTAGCCACCTAAATGGGACTGTGCGATTTATACACGGCACCTCTTTTCAGAGGAAAGCTTATAAATTTTCCTAAGGTACAGGGAGCACCTGACTCTAACAGGTTTACCCTTTGGGTACCTAGTACAGTCAGGGGACGAGGTCCACACTTTAGCTCAAGTGCTTGGACCGAGACTCCCATCGCATTAAACAGATATGTAACAAGATATTAAGCAGACACATAAAAAGACACACAAAATGCATAACTTAAACATACGTTCATCAAGACATTAACTTGTTTGTGGATAAAGACGTGCACAATAATAAGTTATACAGCAGAAATCAGTTTAACAGAAATCATGTCAGCTGCCCAGCATAAGGGACTTATGCTCATTCTTCAATATCAGAGAGCACAACCAAGTTAGGGTTAAAAACAGGCTCATCCTTCTCAGCCAGTGGATCAGGCAGATCATCACGAGTCAGGTCGACCTCGGCATTATCATTGTTCGTGTCCACGATCTTGTCGCCATTGACTCCATACTCGGGATGAGCCTCGACATACTGCAGCCACAATCCCGGGTTCAACACTCGTATCTGCTCCACTGCATTTGCAAATAGAGCATCGGCTGCCACTTCCAAGTTGAACCCGGCCTTCGCCACAGCAGTCTTGTGTTTCAGGGCTTGGACAGCTCGCTTCTTCAGCATTCCCCTGACCTTCTCCACCTCAGCCTCACTGTCAGCTTTTTGCTTGGCCAGCTTTTCCTCATAGGTTTTTTGCAAGTCGGCCAATTGTTTCTTGGCCTCAGCAGCTTCCTTCTCGGCCTCTGCAAGTCTCCCAAGCTCATTCTTAGCCTTAGACGAGAAACCCGCCTCGGCGTCACTGGAAGCACTCGCAATCGCCGTCATCAGGGTCGCCGAACGATGAAGATGCTCGGCCAGATTTTCTGCTACCTTCTTCCAGTCAGCAGCTGTCAATTTGCCTAAGTCCAGAGGCTCACAGAAGGTTGCTCGGACAGCCACAGTATCATTCGAGGTCGTTATCTCGGCCCGGGTAGGAGTTGGATTTTGAACCTCGGTTTCTGGAGTACCAATATCGGTTGAAGTATCCGGTAAGACGATAACGGAAGGTGTGGGCCGAGGTGGCGTCCCAGTAACTTCAGGCCTCTTTCTCTTCCGCATAGCCGCGGCCGAGAGCATCCTTTCCGCTTTGCTAGCCATATCTTCACCAGTGCTTGATGTGCCTTCTGAGGTCGTTTCGCAAACCGAGGTCAATTTCGGCTTAACTTTTCTTCTCTGCTCCGCGAGAACGGTGGGGTCTATGTCTTTAACCTCTTTCCAATAGTTAACTACAAGAAACAGAGCAGAAATTTTTTTAAAAAAAACACAGTTATATATATTTTACCAATTTCCGAGGACACTGATTCCTCGGCACAAGTGATGATTCGCCGAATGTCCAATTGTGCCCATTCTTTAGCTCTTGCTTTATATTCATTGAAAAAATGCTTAGTGGTCAACAATTCGGTCGGCGAAAGAGGGGTCGACGTCCAATTCCGCGGGGTCGCATGACGAGTATAAAAGTCGGTATTCCATTGAAGGGGAAACTTGGGGCCGTCTTCGGCGCGGAACCAAGGCCGACCCGTTCCGACGTACTGATACTTAAAGAACCTCGGTTTGAAGTTTTTCCACGATTCATGGAACTTGGAAAATAAACTATAGTAAGACCGACTTTTCACCGACACCCACAACTTGCCGGATTTGCCAGCTTCCTTAACGGTCACATGGGGGTTGAACAACCAAAAGAAAACTTTCGCCGTGCATACCAACGCTTTCGCACGACAATATCTTTCGAATGCTCGCAGGAATGCCCAAGCATTAGGATGCAGTTGGGTAGGCGCAACTCCAAGAGTATTCAGAACTCTAATTTCCAGGGCGGTGAACGGTAAGCGTATGCTGAGAGTAACCACCATGTCTTTGTGTAAATAGAAGGTGTTATCGTCTGTCACCGAGCATACCCGATCATTAGCCGAACACGATAATACTTTGTACGAAGTCCCAGCTCGGTCCTCGGGACAAGGAAGCAAAAATTGATGAACCGAGTTTACGCTCTCCTCGGTACACATTGTGGATTGAATACCCAGCACCTCGCGGTCCACCCACGGGTATTGATCGGCATCCGATGGCGCTGGGTAAGCGGCAGGATCTTTCACCACTTTTCGAGGAGCCATCCAACCTGAAGAAGAAGAGGGGAGCTCAGCGTTAAACTTATGGGTAACAAATAGTAACTCCCCCTGGAAACCCCGAGCAGTGGAGCCAAGTGGCGAACACCTCCCCTCTACTTCTACTCCTCTTTCCCAGGATCTCTTTCGCTGTTCGTTCCTCACCATATGCTCATAGTCGGCTCTCTCCTCGCCGGCCCTAATCTCGGCATCAACATATAATTTGATGTTCTCTCTTCTCTCAGTTATGGACATTGGATAATAAGAGTCGAGAGGTTCAGCATCCTCCACCACAGCCTCGTGTTTCCTAAGGTAAATACTACGAGGGCGAGGATATGGAACAATTTCAACAGAATCGGTGGATGAAGAGGAACCATCCTCACTGTCATCATCACTACTGGTGCCAAGATCAACCACCCCGCACCATTTCTTGAACCACTCCCCACTCATGACTGCTATGAACTCCCCAAAGAACCCAGAACCCAAAAATCCAGCAATAACTCCCCAGAGAACCCAGGAACCCAAAGTCCAGAAACAACTCCCCAGAGAACCCAGAACGCAGAAATCCAGAAATATAAAACTCAAAATGCAGAAACTCAAAGGAATACCCCAAACCAAGCAACCCCAGACAGCGAAGGTCTAAGATAAAAGAAGAAATAGAAGTAGAAGAAGAACAGTGGTGTACCTGCTGAAGTGGGAGATTGGGAGAAGAGGGACGCTTCGCTGCTGAAGTGGTGAATTCGCAAACGATGATGAACAGTGGGGAGCAGAAGAGCTTTCATTCACATGCAACGAATGGGTGAGAAGTGAGAGGAAGAGGGAATAAGAGAGAAAATGGCGGTTTTGGAAAATAAGAACGTTTAGAAGAAAGAGAAAGTGTAAAGGACGGTTGAGTGGGAAATGGAATGAGGTGGAAAATGGGAGAGAGAATGGAAAGCAACCTTTGATTTCCCTCTCGTTTTAAATTGGTGGGCCTAAGAGGGGGGTTTGGCCCAAAACAGGCAGCCCATAGAGCAACTGGTAAAGCTTGACGCGTGTCCCAATGTCATTGAGTGGACGTATCTCGAGCCGCACAATAGTAATAATTAAATGCTGGCACGTGGGAGGACTGACACGTGTTGGAGAGCAGATAAGCAAACGTTACTCTGGGCAAGCGAAAAGACAGGCATCAAATCCGTTCTGATGGACATGGTGACATCACGGATTGATGATAACAGCTGTCAACCATTTCTAACGCGCTTCCCACTTCCGAACTCGTAGCAAGACTTTATTAGTCTTACCGAGCTGGGGGTCTTATGTGATGGATTAGACCCTTGGCTGAGATCACAGGATATCGGGCTTACTCTCACCGAGATCATACCACGCAACCTATAATTCCAATAGGCCGAGATCCATGCCTACCAGGCTAACTGGTGTAGCCCAAACGGGTTGAGCTCGGTCCCCCAATTCGGCTCACACACCCCTAAAGCCAACAAGCACAGGATATCGGTCCCTGAGCCTCTTCGGCTCATATCCTCTTACGGCTCACACTGGGCTGGATCGCTGGGCCACAACTCCAGCTGGCCCATTAGGGCATCCAGCCACCCCTATAAGTAGTACAGTGCTACAGGGGGCTCAGGTACGCTTTATAGACCCTAAGTTCACACTGCACACACAGTGATTAGGGCATCCCAGGTTATCCTACTGATACCTGTGAAACTCAGAGAATCATATAGCAAATCTAGGTCAAACCGCCTCGCTAGGTCTCTCATTGTGGCCTTAGTGAACGACCTGATCTAGAACAAGACACTTAGTATGACGGGGTGTTATTTTCATTTTCTGTTTTTTTCTCTATTTCTCACTTACTTGCCATTACAACACTCTTTCCACATGGTTTTATAAAATTCAGGGGGAGCACTGGCATACTTTATGTTGTTGCAAATGATTTTAGAATTAAATTTTCTTCCCTTTCTACAAGATTTTGATACCAGCAAAGATAAGGGGTTTACCGAGGGATATAGAGACTGAACCAGGTGCAAACTTAGTGGTTGTGCGTAGGAAACAGAGATTGGACCATCATGTTTTGGCAAATTATGCCTTCTTACTCTTCTTTCTAATGATGTACCAACTTTGAAAAGAGATAAAAAAAAGGGGTTCAGTCATCTTAACGTTAAAAAAAACCAAATATCTTGAGAAGGCTTATGTTGTCTTAATGTTAAAAAAACAAAAAATAAGGTGTTCAGTCACCAAATTTCCTCACATCTTAACGTTTAAAAAAAAAACCAGAGATAAGGGGTTCAGTCATGCTCCAACACAGTATAAACAACAGTAGTGCTTCAACAATGTCTTATACTACCTAGCATAATACAAGACAAAAGGTTTTGACTTAAACATCTTATACTACCTAGCATATTATAACTTCCAATCAACAACTAAAAACCGAAGGAACAATACCATTGTTGTAGCGGAACCTAATATAACTCCTTCGAGGAAACGATCGCTTCGAGGCATAACTGTAGTGAGTGATGACGGTGAACCAATGGTGGGAGTTGAACATTGTTCATGACTCATACTGGGTGAATCCAAGCTTCGATACCTCCTTCCTTGTACTTGTCCAAGCTTCTCCTCCCATGCAATCTCTGCTTCTCTTCCAGATGAGTAGGACCGGAAGGAAGCTCCGCTGAATCCCCTCACTTGTTCGTTGCACGAATCCCAGTCATAGTAAACACCAGGGTTGTCCCTCTGAAGACAATATAACCCTTCACCGTCTTCTCTCCAGATCGGTACCCTTCCCCAGAGCAGCCCCTTGGTCACAACATAACCCCTTTGTCTCGATGAATATTTCTTACTCCCTCCGTTTCACAATGTTTGGCCTTTTAGGTCTGGGCACACAGATTAAGAAAGTGTTAATTATTGTAAGTATTATGTATAGTTTGTCTAAAATGCCCATATTTAATCCTTATTGAAAATTGTAATAGTATTTAATTTTTATTAGTAAGCGTGTCCGTTAATTAATGTATAGTGGTTTAGAGATGAGAGAGATGATAAAAGTAGAATTATTGAGGAGTAAGAGAAATGATTGAATGAAAGGTTAATATTGGAAAAACAAAATATGTTTGTGTATTGAAAATGTAAAAAGCCAAACATTGTGAAACAAGGAAAAAAGTTTAAAAGGCCAAACATTGTGAAACGGAGGGATTATGTCTTAATGCTCACACTCTCGGGTTATGTCTTGCTATGCCATTGGATTGATTCTCATCAATGGTTCAAAACTAGTAGTGTTTGCTTTGACCATACGCTAGAATTAGTGAGATCTGGTCGTTTTCTTCACGCAAAGAGAACTTAATTTCTTGCGGAGCGAAATCTGGAGCCGTTAGATTGGAGCTCATCAATGGCTCATGTCTGATCTTCTGCGTGTCACGCAGATCGTGAATAAAGGCCCTTGCATTAAAGATTATCAATTGTCCAAATGTCTTCCCGCTCTCATCAGGATCACGAGGTTTAACTCAGAACCAATTAAAATTAAATAATATTTTGTTAAACTAAATTAATATAATAAATTAAAAAATTTAATTATTAAGATAAAATATTGGAATTAATATATTAAATAAATTAAAATAATAAATTGAATAATAATTAAATAATTAATTATTTTCAAAAATACTGTGAACCCAAAAAAAATATAAAATATTAATATTAATTAAAAAAATATTTTCACAATATAATTAAATAATTATTTTAATAATATTTAATATCAAAAATATTAAAATAGATTTATTTATATCAAATTAAAATATTTTAATAATGTATGAAACTTTAATTATTTAATTAAATTTTTTCAAATTTTTAATTATTTTTAGTTAAATAAATTTACTTTTTTTTCAAAAGTAAATAAGATTTTTATAAAATTGAATAATATATTTATTTATTTTTACTTATATTTCGTTCATATTTATTAATAATTTTTAATTATATTTCATCAATATATATATATAAATAATTATTTATTCTCGGTTACGAAGTGTCACAAGGATCGAAGTTCTTAGCTGTTCGATTACTACCCATGTACGGTGCAGATTCTAAGTCAGTGTTTCACAAGAATCGTGAATTATGACCGTTAGATGTGTGTTTTATCAAGGGCTAAAATTCCATAGTTGCTAATCAACAAACAAAGCATCCAACATATGTTTCCTTCCTTTCACACGGATAGCGTCCAACATATGTTTCCTTCTTATTTGGCCGTTAGATTGTTTTTATCAACGGACAAAATTTCATCCTTGCTTTTCGTGAGGATCACCATTGACTTGAATACTAATAATATATAAACTTTAATTTCAACTCCCTTTTTGCTTTTCGTAAAACTAAAAAAGTATTACAAACTAAAAAAAATAATAATTTCTTTAATTTATTGTACTATTTATGTTCTTAAAGTTTTTTACATTAATATAATCAAGTAATGAATACATATTTATTAATGTTATATCAAAAATTATTCGATATTTTTTAATTTTTTTCCATCATTGTTACTGTTTATTTTTTAAATTTTTTCCTCACTGTTACTGTTTATTTTTTTACGTTTTTTTAATTCTTTTTAATTTTATTTAAAAATATTTATGCAAACAAACCTTTATTATTTTTTATTAAATAGCTTTTTATTATTAAATATATTATTACTTATTTAATTAAATATATTAGTAGATTACTATTAAAAAAATTTATCTAAATCCTAAAATACTTATATTAAATAATATATTAATATATTAATATTTAAATAAGCCTTATATCATTTTTAAATATTTAAAATTACTTCTTCAAACTGAGGGACGAAAGTACGTCATTCACGACTAACAATGAGGGTAAGGGGGCCAACCCTACCTAACATGTCACATTCTTCGGCAAAGTGGGGGAACATGTCACTCAACACTAACCCTTGGAGAAGAGGGGTGAAGGTACGTTAACATGTCATTGATGAGGACAAACAATGAGGCTAATAAGGGGCCAACAGTACCCTAACATGTCACATTCTTCAACAGAGTGGGGGAACATGTCACTCGATAGTCGACACTAACCCTGGGCAAAGAGGGGGAGAAGGTACCTTAACATGTCACCGAGGACAAACAATCATGGTAATTGGGGACCGACCGTACCGTAACATGTCACATTCTTCGACAGAGTGGGGAACATGTCACTCGACACTAACCCTTAGCCAAGGGGGGACGAAGGTACCTTAACATCTCATTGAGGAGAAGCAATGAAGGTAAGGGGTGCCAACCTACCCTATCATGTGACATTGTTCGATAGAGTGGGGGAACATGTCACTCGACACTAACCCTGGGCCAAGGGGGGCGAAGATACCTTAACATGTTACCAAGGAGAAGCAATGAGGGTAAGGGGACCAATCGTACCCTAACATGTCACCTTTTTCGTCACAATCAGGAACAAAAAACCTCACACTCTTTGAATGGGCCAACGAGACCCTAAACCCTAATATTATATAACACTTGGAAAAAAATTAAACTCACCATCAACGTGGATAAGAAAGTGGATTAAGTTTTTTTCTCCTATTACAAATGTATACATTTAATCTATTTTTTCAAAACTACCCTACAATTGTTTTTAGGATTCTTAAAAGTGTTCATTTAATAGAGGTATTTTAAAAAACAAATAATTAAATGTTTTTCCACAATTGAATAATGTCTTACAAATAGGATTAAATTTTTCAGTCTTACATATTTTAAATAATTATATGACACTTTATTTTTATTTTCATTTATTTTTAATATTAATTTCGCAAAAAGAAACAAAGAGAATCACTAATGCCATCCACACAAAAAAAAAACTGCCCAAAAAAAATCACTATGGATCATATTTGAACACAGAGGAAGAGCCCCACGTTCCAGGAAAAAAAAAGCCTTTGGATGGAGGAATGCGTCTATGGTGCACCTGAGCTACTGCGAGTAATACAGCCCAGGTAACAATCATCACCATCTATTGTCCTGGAAACTCCACAACCATTGATTAAGGGATTGGTATACAAACTCATCCACTGTCAATGAGTATTGCACACAGACCCTAAGGAAAAATATAAAGGTACTTATCCTTTAAAAGGGGGAAATGGAGAGGAGCCGGATATATCCATTCCTCAATGTTTAAAATTGAGGTTAAAAAAACTCAATTTTTATTTAGTCTTATTTATGATTTCAGTCTCTAAAAGTTCAGTGTGTTTTGATGTTAATCCCTAAAAGTTATTTTGATTGGGACTAGTCCTTAATTTTTCAAACATTCTATTTTAAGTGGTTAACGAAACTGTTGGAACAAGAATAGAAAACAAACACACACTCACTCACGTATTGTAAACTGAGAGAGTAAAAATGAGAAAAGAGTAATGTTCTCATGTTATTATGAGTTGACGCATTACACAATGAAAATTGGTATTTATAACATAAAAAATAACTAAAAATAATAAACTTAAAACTAGGAATAGTTTCTAATAACTAGAAATAGGAAATGACTTGTTCAAGTTATCCTAGTTTGTCTCTTATTCATTTAATTTATTATTGGTTTAGAATTATTTTTAACACCTTCCCTTAATTCAAACCAATTACAAACTAACAACACTCAAAAGCTTTCTCAACTCCTTGAACCTTTCACTCTTCAAGGACTTGGTCATAATGTCAGCAAGTTGGATCTTAGTTCTGCAATGCTAAAGTTTGATCCTTCCCTTGCTCACTTGATCTCTGAGGAAATGGAATTTGGTGTCTATATGATTGCTCCTGCCATGTGATACAGGGTTCTTAGCCAAATCAATGGCTGATTTGCTATCTACCAACAAATCCACTGCCTCACCAGTAAACACTTTCAATTCTTCAAGTAAAGATAATAACCACAATGCTTGACATGCAGCTGCACATGCTGCAATGTATTCAGCTTCACAAGTAGACAAAGCTACTACTGTTTGCTTCTTAGAACTCCAGGATATAGGACACCCTGACAATATGAAAACTTGTCCCATGGTACTCCTTCTGTCAACTAGATCATCGCACCAGTCAGAATCAGAATACGCTAAAAGGTGTAGGTTATCATCTCCCTTAGTGTGATGATGAAATAAAATGCCATATCCTAGTGATCTTCTCAGATACCTCATGATTCTTTTTGCTGCAATCAAGTGTGATTGTCTAGGATCACTCATAAACCTGCTGACCAAACCAACACTAAAAGCTATTTCTGGCCTGCTATGACAAATAAACCTCAAGCTACCAACAATCTGCCTGAACATAGTTCCATCAACAGAGGCCTCATCTTCACTCTTAGTAAGCTTCACATTTAATTCAGCTAGAGTCTCTGCTGGTTTACATCCCATCATTTTAAATTTTTTCAGAACTTCAGAAGTGTATTTCCTTTGATGCATGAAAATGCCTTTCTCAGTGTAAGCAAATTCAAGTCCCAGAAAATAAGTTAGAATGCCTAGATCAGTCATCTCAAATTCGCTCTTCAATCCTTGCTTGAGTGATTCAATAGCAGTCGAATTACTCCCAGTGATGAGTAAATCATCAACATACAAACACAACAACAAAATATCAATTTCAGTCACTGTTTTGACATAAACACCATGCTCAACTGAGCATTTCTTAAAACCAAAACCAGTGAGAAATGAATCAATCCCTTTGTTCCATGCCCTAGGTGCTTGTTTAAGGCCGTACAAGGCTTTCTTCAGTTTCAACACCTTATGTTCGTTACCTTTGCATATGAAGCTAGGAGGTTGTACCACAAAAACTTCTTCATCAAGTGGCCCATTTAGAAAAGCTGACTTGACATCAAGTTACCACAATTTCTAATTTCTCCTATTAGCCAGTGAAACAATTAATCTCACAGTCTCCAATCTTGCTACTGGAGCAAAAACTTCAGTATAGTCCAAACCCTCTTGCTGCATAAATCCTTTAGCCACAAGCCTAGCTTTATGCTTCGCAATTGAACCATCAGGTTTGAGTTTAGTTTTAAAAACCCATTTAACAGCAATAGGCCTTTTATTCTCCGGCAAATTTACAATTTCCCGAGTATCATTCTTTTCAATGCTCTTCAATTCTTCTTCCATTGCTGATCTCCATACTTCCTTAGAGATAGCTTCCTCAAAAGTAATAGGTTCCATGTTTGCCATAAGTGCCATATGCTGAACCAAATCACCTTCCTTAGTAATTGCACTATCAGGGTAAACCTGATAATCTCTAAGTCTTGAGGGGAAACTTCTGGCTCTTATAGGTCTATCAACCACCATCTGAGGTTCATTATTGACCACGTCCTGATGTAACTCTTCTATTGTTTCATCGTTTTCCCATTCGAGCTGAATCTTAGGTATTGTCTCCAAAGTAGGTTGAGATTCTCCCCAAGAGCATGCACAGCTGTCATAGCTGCTTCAACCCAAAAACTGTGAGGAAGACTCTTCCCTTTAAGCATGCTTCTGACCATGTTCAAGATGGTCCTATTTCTTCTTTCTACAATACCATTATGTTGGGGAGTGTAGGGTGCAATTACTTCATGAGCTATACCATGCTCCTTACAAAAATCTTCAAGTTCTCTATATGTGAATTCACCTCCATCATCTGTTCTAAGAATTTTAATGCATTTTCCAGATTGCTTCTCGACAAGAGCTTTGAAGCCTTTAAAGATGCTAAACACATCACTCTTGGCTTTTATTGGGTAGAGCCAAACCTTCCTACTCAGATCATCAACAAAGGAGACAAAATTTCTATTTCCTTCTAATTATGGAGTGTCAAAAGGTCCACAGACATCTGAATAAACAACATGCAGTATATCACTAACCTTAGAAACAATAAAATTACTAAAGGGATTCCGAGGTTGCTTGCCGATCAAGCAATTGTCACAAATCTTCTTAGGAATTTCAATTGAAGGAAGACCAATTACCATTTCCTTGGATCTCAGACTCATATCTCTAAAATTTAAGTCGCCTAATCTAAAATGCCATAACCATGAATCATCCGACAAAGTAGCATCGGAAAAACACTGAGATTCAACGGTGTTTAGGCTTCTCTTGAAGGTCCTGTTCTTGGTCAATGGAGCTTTCATCACAAGTCTCTTTGCTTTGTCATGTAATTCTAGAAAACCTTTAGTTGAAGTCACTAACCCTTTCTCCAAGAGCTAACCCAAACTGATTAAATTAGTGGTCATTCCAGGAACATATAATACATCAGTAATCATTGCATGTCTTCCATCTTCTCTCTTCATTAGTACATTTCCAGAACCTTCAGCCTGAGTGGTTCTATTGTCTGCAAATTTCACAGTTCTTTTCTTATTTGGGTCAAAATTGAGAATCCAGTCTCAATGCCCAGTCATATGATTGGAACATCCAGAATCGATATACCATACCTCATTGTTGCAAGATTCTGAACTAGTGATCATCATTAGCATCAAAGGTTGCTCCTCAGAACTTTCTTCATTCTCTTCTTTAACCATGTGTGTCTGATGATCTTTGTGTGGTTGGTTCCCTCGGTGATCTGTGTGACGTGTTGGGGCTGTACATTCTGTAGAAAAGTGCCCAATTCGATTACAATTGAAGCATTTGAGCCTTTTCCTATCAACTTTTTTTCTTCCTCCTCGCCAATTATTGAAGCTCCCTCTTCTATTAGAATTCTCTAGTAGCGGATCATGATCATTCTTTCCTTGATTTTGATTCTGAAAGGTTCTTCCCAATCCATTTCTGGAATCTCTTCCTCGACCCCGACCTCTAAATCTTCCTTTGAAATTGTAGCCACCTCTCCTTAAGGTGTATGCCTGCAGTGCTTGATGATCACCAGGCTTCTCTGAATCCCTCTCAATGAGCCTTTGCTCATGTGCCTCGAGAGAACCTTGCATTTCTTCTACCTTCAGTTCCTCAAGCTTCTTGGATTCTTCTATAGCTACAACTATATGGTCGAATTTGGGGTTGAGGGTTCTTAGGATCTTTTCAACAATCATTTGATCTGTGATTTTATCACCACAATTCTTCATCGCATTCGTGTGTGAGATAATTCTGTTGAAGAACTCAGCTATTTTCTCATTGCTTTCCATTTGCATTAATTCATATAGTCGTCGCATCGTTTGAAGTCTCACCTTCTTCAATTGCTCTGCGCCTTCGCTGCATTTTTCCAGAATTTTCCATGCTTCACATGAAGTTGCAGCACCTGCAATCTTCTCAAAATGCGCCGCATCAACACATTGATGCAATAAGAATGCCGCGTTACAATCTTTTTCTAATTTTCTTTGTAAAGTGCCTTCTGCGCATCTGTGGCATCGCTTGCGAGTGCTAGGAATCCTTCTTCTACAATTTCTGCGACTTCTTGATAACCAAGAATTGCCTTCATCTACACGCGTCATTGATCCCAATTCTTTCCATTCAAGGTGGGAAGATTTGCTGAGAAATTAGCACTAGTTGATCCCTTCGTGTGTGTCACAAGAATTCCCCAATTGAACCTTGTCTCTAGATACCAATTTGTTGGAACAAGAATAGAAAACAAACACACACTCACTCACGTATTGTAAATAGAGAGAGTAAAAAATGAGAAAAGAGTAATGTTCTTCTGTTATTATGAGTTGACGCATTACACAATGAAAATTGGTATTTATAACATAACAAATAACTAAAAATAATAAACTTAAAACTAGGAATAGTTTCTAATAACTAGAAATAGGAAATGACTTGTTCAAGTTATCCTAGTTTGTCTCTTATTCATTTAATTTATTATTGGTTTAGAATTATTGTTAACAGAAACACCACATCAGCAGACAACAACCACGTGATGCGGTGTGACGCTAAGTACGTGGTGTGATATGGATGATTCCCATGAACGAAAAATTTTGTGTAGGACCATTATCATTCTCATCATATCACTTATTTGGCACCTCCTCACATCATGTGGTTGCTGTTGTGTCCGCTAGCCACATCAGAAAACATAGATTTTTCTCAACGGTAGGAACCAAAACCAAAATGTTTGAAAAATTAAAGATTAGTTTGGGTCAAAATAATTTTTAAGAACTAAAACTAAAACACGTAAACTTTTAGGATGAAAGACATGAATAAACCTTTTATTTATACTGTACAGCTAAGGCGTGATGCCAACAAGTAACAGCATTAGCAAAACGAGAAATTATTACTCCCTCCGGTCCTATATATAGGACATATTCTAGAAGCAATCTTTGGTCTTATATATAAGACATTTTGTATTTTCTATGCATCATTTATTGTTTTTTCTCTTTTTTGCCCTTATTAAATGCATGTGTTTTTAGTTGTTCATTAATGAGTGTGAATTTTTTCAAGAAAAGTTGATAGGGTAAAATTGTAATGTTACAATATATTCTCATAGAATTCATAAAACTAACTACTTTTCTTGGTCCGAGAAATATGGTTAAGTATGTCCTATATATAGGACCGGAAGGAGTAGTTGCCATTAGTTGTCACAAAAGCTAAAACTCTGAGGATGGTTTCCAAGTACTAACATGTGAAACATGTAGTCTATCGATAATTTCCTAGAAATGGAGTTCTGAGTTTCGCTTACGCTTGCAACTAAACTAGATTCAAAAGCTAAAAAGTTTTAGGGTGCAAGGCGATCAAATTTAAATCCATACATTTTATAATATAAGCTAAATTCATCATAACATAACAACCATATTCTACCACAAAATAGCCACTCTAACACACAATTTAAAGTGGAAAAGTTTATTGTTTTAAGGAACTAAACTGAACTCTCCCTTATTTAAGTTATCTACTCCACTCTCTAAGCATTGAGTAACTTCTTTGGATTCTGATATTAACTTCACTCGAGCTTGAGCTACTTTAAGAGATGCTCTGAATTGGAGGGGAAGGAGGTTGTCTTATAAACATTTGGTTCATCTGACTTATGCTACAACTTGTTGTGGATTCTGTGTCTAATTCGGACTCTAAGGATCTCTCCAAATCATCTTCAGATTCATCGGAGTCTAATTCGCTATAGAATGAATCCGACATTGAAGGGGAATAACCCCTGGTTGAGATATTACATGTGCTGCCTTCCACTATGATTGACAAAGCATCAACCACCTGCAGTGAACATTAAATAAATGCAAATATCACGGATCAAAATGTCGCCAGTCGTACTTTTATAACAAAAATTCAATACAGCACTATTTAGGATTGAATACTGCAATCTTACCACAGCCATATCTAGTCTCTTCTTAGGGTCCCTGCTTAAACATTTCTCTGCTAATCGAACCATCCAAAATAGTTGATGGAAATCAGTAAAGTTGGTGATCCTTTCATCGATTAGATCTGGATAATTCCTCTCTCTTAACAATGGCCTTGCCTGCAAGTAAATGAGTAGAAAATAATAAGAACATTACTTTTAAGTATAATTATATAATATAATGTTGCAGTTAGGACTTATGTTATCGGTAATATAGTCCTCCAGCACAGCAAGCCCCTTTCATTTTTGTCAACTTTTAAAAAATGTATCTTCAAAATTAGCATATGAATCTTGACACTAATGTAGAAACTAGAAACTGAAAGGAACTAGAATTGCAGCATTGATGCGTTGATGAATTGAGGTAGTTCTAAATCATTGACGATATATAAATTGAAATGTCATGTTGTCTAGAATGTTACCCATCCCACAAGAGTTCTCCCTCCAAGTCTTTTGTCTGTAGTTCTCAATCCAGTTATTAGTTGAAGTAGAATCACCCCAAAAGAATATACATCTATTTTAGTTGACACTTTGCCATATTCTGCATATTCCGGAGCCAAATACCCCAATGTTCCAACAACTTCGGTCGAGTGTATTGAGTCTTGATTTTGAGTTTTTGCTAATCCAAAGTCTCCGAGCTGATAAATTCACCAGGAAAGAAAAATGTTAGTCTTAATGAACTTTGGCATTTTCTCGAATTAACTGTGAGCTTATTCGGGGACTAATGTGATTTTACTATCTCATTTGCACCAGTACATGCAATGCATAAATGCTAACAATGTACTAATGTCTCAAATGTTCAATCATTGTTCAAAAAATGAACAAAGTTATAAGTTTGGACTAATATTTAACAAAGCTTTCCAGAATGCATCATTGCATATTTCTGTTAGTATGCTATATTTTAATTAGCATCATTTGCACATAAATTTGCTTATATTATTATCAATGACTGAATTGTATATCATCAGTAGTATGTTCAAAACTTTCACATATGATACCAGTGGTTCATGATCATGTGTTATAAGGATATTGTTCGGTCTCATGTCTCTGTGTATTATGCTATTCTTGTGTAAGTATAGTAAGCCCTTGGCAACTCCAGTGGCTACTTTAATCCTATCTTCCCAACTAAGAGGTGATCGAGAATGTTCTGCACCAATTTAGAAGAAGTTAGTCTCTTAAAAATGTATTAAGATAAAGTAAATATTAATGAAGTGTGAAGTTAAAATGCTTACCTGATAGATGTTGGTCAAGAGAACCATTGCAAACATATTCATAAACTAGAAGCCTATTATTTCCTTCTGAGCATGAGCCTAGCAGCATGACCACATTCTCATGTCTTGCTTTGCTAAGTACTCTAACTTCAGACTTAAATTCCTTTTCTCCTTGGAAGCTTGCACTTTTGTGTTGCTTAACGGCAATCCTCACTCCCTTCAGATATCCTTTGTATACTGATCCATACCCGCCTTCTGACAGGAAGTTCTTAGCAGAAAATCCCTGTGTAGCATTATAGAGCTCTGCATAACTGAAGTCTCTCTTCCATCCAACTTTTGGTCGTCTATTATTGCACACAGAACAAAGTGAATTTTCAAATTCTTCTTTTGTATGAGATACCTCAGTATTGCTGCTGTGCTGCTCTTGGTTTACATCGATTTGGCTTGTTTCTGGATTGTCAGAAACGTAAAATAGTGATTGCTTCATTGCTGTTTCCTGTTGTTCTATATTTATAAGAAACTTCTCGTCTTGGTCCTTTTGAACGTCGTATTGTGAACCTCCAAGACTACTACCTGAGGCCTCGGTACTCCAATGACTTGAAACTCCGGTTGACATGAACTGGTCACTTGATGATGACCTGGACCCTGTTTGATGTAATCTTTGATAATCAAAATGCATAGATAGGTTTTTAAGGTAGTGGGACAAAATTGAATTAATGGAGGAATTAACGGGGATTTGATTCACTGACGTTCTTTAGGTCATTAGAGGATTTTTGCTGCTTTTTTCAATCAGTGGATGCAGCTGAAGGTTTTCAAGATAATATCACATAAAAAGTAGGGTGAAACTATTGACACTCTTAATAGTCTATTTATTCCCCTTACTAACCAATCAAGATTTTTTTGAAAAAATATGCGTGGAAGACAATTAGGAGTGTAAATATAAATTCTATATAAACTCTTAGGACACCTCATGGTTTCTTGTCATTCGAAAAATACAAGTTGTCGATATAAACTCTAAATTATCATGTAAAGAAAAGCAAAAGCAATGTGTTTGTGTATTGTAAAATAGGCAATGTTGCCATTACAAAAATATACTCACGAAGAGAGAGTTCTTCCTCTGCCTTATCTGCTCTTTCAGCAAGTGATTTGGTGTTGGATGTTGATGCAGGTTCCTTCAACTTTTCGATTGAATTGTTACTTGTTATCCTATAGATACCACAAGGGATCCTGTCCATGAACCTCTTATCTTTGTGCATCTGCCTGCATCCCGGACAAAAGGCTATAGCTTTAGCACAATGTGTATGTCAGAAAAAAGAATCTTACATAGGATAATCTATAGATAATAGGATATTAAATGGTTAAAAAAAACGTGACTGTCATAGTCTCCCATTCAAGAATGAGGATATAATTGGGATTGTTAGAGTCAGCTATTATGTTATGGTTATTAATTGTGTTATTGACAGATCTTAATAGGTTGTGATCCTTATGCCATCCTCAGTTATCTAACATGAAATCATGCAATCATTGTCGTATTGGGAATTATACAGTCCTAGGAAATAATTCAATGCTTCTTGTAAATGCAACTTGTGTTTATTCCGTCATGAATGTAAAGATCAAGATTATGCTGAGTGATAATCACAACACTTGGGTCTATTCTCTCTTATCCTTTCCTACCTAAAACATTCCAATTCAACAGTATTGTTACCCAGAACATTATTACCATAGTTTTAATTTTCTTGGTGTATCTGTATACTCTGATTTCTGCTAGGTTGAAAGCAACTTAGGGACAAACTAAAAATATTTAGGTGCTATAGTTTTCATCCTTTTGGCTTAATGCGGATTTTTTTTTTTTAAATTAAAGTTGTGTATATTTTATGTTTGTTTTCTGAATATATGCAATTCTCTCTCTCTCTCTCTCAAGAAGTAGTTAACTGTCCTTTTTTTTTCACTTCCATTTCATAGGCTAAGAATCAAAGTTTTGAAGATAGAAACTGACCTATCAAGTATCACACTTGTTGCCTTTATATTTCTGGCTACAGTAAAAGCAGTCTCTGGAGCAGGACCTGGAAGCACTTCTATTTGGAATACAATCTGAGAAATAAATATCATTTCCAAGAATTATGTTATAAACCATTTTATCAAAAGACAATAGAGTGAGGGTGAGCCTCAGTGCAATAATTAGGTTGTTTGTTCCCCTATGACCTGGAGATGATGGGTTCAATTCTAGAAACGGCTATGAACACTTTTTTTATTCAAAGGCACTAGAGTAGTTATATTAGTCCTGTTCCTATATGGATTTGTTGATTAGTATTACAAGAGTATATATATTATATAGAACACAATCAGATGTATAGTTTTTTCTGCCCTATAGTTTGTGAAACCCTTTTTCTAGCCAAGCTAAGTGTTAACTACTCTTAAAGTTTGATAATGTAATCTTTCAGACTTATACACCAAGTATATAGATTATGCTGACCTTGTTATCTTTACAGTACTGAATGAGCTTCGCCAAATAATTATGTGTAGAATAGTCTTCCTTTTTCTTGGTAAGTAATTCCTCGATAATTTTCTTATTTGTTGAAACAAATAAAGTGGAATCAACACTCATCATGTAACCCACTGAAGAGAATAAGAAAAAAGAAGAGATCAAAATCAGAACAAATAAAGTCAGCGATATCAGCTAGGATCAATAAGTGAAACAACTTATTCAAATAGTAACTTTTCTTTATGTTATGTATCTTATTTATTTATTATTAGTACTCTTCTGTGTTCCTCGTTTTTATAATCAGATTAAAGGTGCGGACAAAGGAAAATAAAGTAAATGAATCCTTACAACGCTTTCTTCGAAAAAAAGAAAACGTACTGGGGCTGTTAAACCAATCAAGAATAGCAACAATTATTAGCTGATCTCCAGCCTTAAGAGATAGCTTTCTCAGGGCCTTTTGAATTGCCTTTGCACTAACATCTCTTGATGCATTCTGGATCACCACTACCCTTTGGCTCTGACTCTGAGGTTCTGTACTCATCATCTATCTGGTTTAAAGACTCTTGCTCTTTGATTTTCCAACAATGAAAGACACAAAGGTATGGAAGGGATTTTGTGTGGAACTTTACACTGCCTAACCTCTTCAAAACTATACTAAATGCACACAGCAAGGTTTTTGCTATAGTTTGTAAGAATGATTATTATTTACTTGTGTTAATTTTCCTGCATATATATTTGCATTTCTGATACATGGTCTTACTTTGAAGAAAAAGGCTACTAGTGGTAAACATCAAATGGCTATTATCTTTGGCAGGTATAAGGGTTTTATGTTACTTTTATATACAGTAAGGGTTTGATATCTTAAAACAAACAATGACCAAGAGAAGATCGAATCTCAGGAGAACCATAACAAAAAGCATATATGGTATATATTCTAACTCTATCAAAACATAAATGATGGGGAATCATTGAGTTTCAAACACAACAAATATCAAACTCCAAATTTATTCTTCCCCAGACATGTATTGATACTTATATAAAGAAAGAAGATTATAGCAATATTTGAAGGAAAAGGGAAGTGATGAATCCAGAAGAGCATATGAGAGAGATAGCAATAGGCATATTCGGGGCATCCCTGAAAATTCCCTGAACTTTTCTCCAATTAGGAGAAATTAAGTGAATTTATTAGCATATTTTTTCAGTTTTTGAATACTATATTATTTCCATTGCCTACAAGTTTCATTCATAGAATACATTTTTGTCCTCATTTTGCTAGACCAAGAAAAAAAGAAAGAGAATTTAGTTTGTTTAGTTAAAACCAAAGTTTTTCCATGGAATGTAACGTTGTTGGATAGAGATTTATTTAACTTTTCTGGTTTCTGTGTATGAGTGCTAACTGATTTGAGACTTTGCATACATAAGAGCCTGACAAGGTAATTTTATACTTTAAATATTGAATAAACAAATAACTTTTTAGCTGGTTTTGGTTTGATTAGGTCATCACCATGTCCTGCCAATGTTGTGTTTCTGCTTTGGCTAGAAACATCAACATTCATTTCTATTTTCCTAGGAACAAAATGGCATTCTTTTTCACCATTGCATGGGAAACATCTTTGGATAAGATGCTGACACAGTTAAACATTTATGCATTTAATTCCTTTATTTTGACCCCCTTTATTTTGACCCCTCTAAAGTGCAGTTTGCTTGCACTTAAGAAGATGATAAAGTACATTAACCTGGATAAGTTCTGATGTAAATACATTGATTGAAGCACTAGTGCAAAAAAGCCTTTCACATTAGTTAAAAAAGACTTCCCGCATTGATTCTGTAACATGTCTTCATTACATATGCTTGGTTTTTCAAAATTGATTTGGAAAGTCTACTTTTCGCATCATTTATTTTCATTTACTTTGAAGAACAGATGACTTTCCACATTATTTATTTTAAGTTACTTTGAAGAACTTATGTGAAAAGTCCATATATAAAATTTAAAGATAAAAAGAGTATCCGTGATTCAAATATATATGTATTATCAACACTTTTAAGCCATACACCAATTCAAATACAACAACAATATGAAATTACATCACCAATTTTTATCTCAACTCAACATAATCCAAATAAATCAATTACAATAAGAAATAGCCTAACTCAATCAGTAGCTTTGACCAAGAAAAAGTTCCAAATAACATTACAATTCAAATCACCACTCTAAACTGCATTACTTTCCTATCTTAATTTTAAGAAACACTACCAAATCAAAACACAAGCATAATCTGGTGAATATAGCTAATAAAAGGCAACAAAAAACCAGATTATAGCTACCAATTATTCTATAATTTCCCCTTCTTCTAATTCCTCTAATTTGTCTTCTAGTTGGATCCAAAATCCTGCCATTGAAAAACAAGTTCTCATTAAATTAGAGTTCTCGTTATAAGAAAATAAGGTATGATATGAAATGATCTCTCGTCAACAAAGAGCATATAAGATCAGTCAAGTAATTATCATAACAAACAAGCTCCTTTTTCTGGGTTTGAAAAGGCCTACACAACATGATCTACTCCTCACACTTCTCAATGCCAATCCAAAAAATGAAGTTAATAGAAAGGCTTCTTTAAATTCATACATAGGCTTGAATTACAAAGAATGCTGCTAAAATAGACAGCCAGAGTTTAGACTCAAGACTTGATGCTCATTGATAGAAGTAACCAGGCATGTATATCACCATATTTAGAAGGAATAACAGGAATGTAAAAAACTTCAAGAGAAAAATGTACTCACTAAAACATTGAGATAACTGAGATATTAAATCGGTGGAATTATGTGACCAATCAAGGGCCTCAGATAAGCTTTTGATTCCGGTCAAGTTCTGAAAATAAAAATATAACAAAATTATGTTAGCAGTTGACGTGAAAAGTAATTTGAAAGCCACAGAGACATCAAATCAGATAAGTGTTTGAAGATAAACCTTCTTTGTGTGCATCATCAAGCCATTGCAGGTGTAGATCCCTGCATCTTGAAGCTTCTTCACATCTCCGGCATTGATGTCATCACTGCATTATAAATGCATAATTTTTAGGATCTAAGACTAAATTGTGATTTTCTAACTAGATTGTTGTTCTGTTCGGTGAAAATAGTGAAAACAAACAACAGCTCGTAATTTATTCAAATTTTACCATCTTATGAAGCATTAAGAGTACGATCGTTAATTTGTCTGGTGAAATTAAAGTCAATCTAATTTTTCAGTCTCCATTGTAAACAATCAATTAACTGGAACAGTTTTAATCCATTAGCAAAGTGTGCATATCCAAAGATGCAAGAGTCAAACTAGTTCAACAAGCAATCAACATAGAAAAGGTTGCAACAGAATGATTTTACTGCACATCAGTCCTACTGATTCATGCGCTTTCACAACATTCCCATCCCTTGCTTTGAGAAATCTAACTAATGTTTTTTGTTGGATAGCCCTGGTGCATATTCTGAAAACATAAAGAGCAAACTTTTTAGGAGGGTATGAAAAGATTTAGTGCATCTAAGAAGCCACAAAGAATTAAAATAACTTACTCTCATTAGTTAATACAAAATCATATACTCATGACAGGCTAATTACACCAAAAAAAAATGTAGAGATTTACTATATAATGAAGCAAACTACGCGAACTACATTTTGGTTTATTCAATTATTCTAAATCTAAATAGCAAGAAACGTTTTGAAAGACTCAAGTAGTAAGTAAAGTGAGAGACATTTTGGCTGTTACTTACAATTTAATGCAACCCCGATAAAGATTAACATTAAATAAGAATATTGGAAATGCATCCACAGTTTAAGGCTTAACAGTGATAATCCATGCTAATCCAATGAAGAAATTCTTTGTCTCCTAAATCTTGAGAAACAAATTCCTTTGAGTTTTGAGTTCATTCAAAACACCCACAGATCTCTCTAAAGTTCCTTTATGTCTTCATAACATCCAATGTGTTAACATAATCTGGCTCATGGGATTCTTTTGTTTAACTATTTCACTTTTTTTATCCATGGCTATACTCGAAGTCTGGAACTTTTGAAAGGAGGCAAAGAATGGGATAATGATGGGATTGTAGAATTATAAGACAAACCTTCACTTGGTCCAACACAAAGGTTAGGCTCTCAAAACTTCCTTTGTTACTCTTTATGAGTTACAAGACAATGAACCATTCAATAATAATCAGATTTCCCCCCAAATTAATTACTACACTAACATGAGAACAAAAAACATACTAAGATGAACATCTAACAAGAAGAAATAAAGGTAAACCCATAGTTTGGTTTAGCCGGAAACTTTACAGAAATTGTTGCTATTAAGAAACATCAAATAAATTTCTAATTATTAGGATCAATTGTAGTGATCCTAGAGAAGAGGAACACTGAATAGATTGAAATCAAGCCAATTCCCAACGCCTTGTTAAGGCACATATTGTTTTTTGGTAGCATAATTTTTTTTATCAGCTTCTTGGTAGTAGCATAATAAGAGGCCAAATAAGGGCTAAAAACTAAGAAATCCGCAGACATTTTATCAAACAGGTTATATGCATCACTAATTACATCTCAGAACACAAATTAAAGTACCTTACTATGCTGGACTCGGTGTTGAGCATAGGCTGCTGCTTTCTACTGTGCTTCAAATTGCCTTTGCTCAAGAACCCTAAGATAGCTGATATTCTCAGGTTGAACCACCTGCATACTTTCAACAGCCTGGTTCATCATATCAAGAGCACGATTAAGCTGATAACAAATACTTTCAGTTGCCAAAAGTTCATTGGGAATAATTTCTTTCCAACCCTTATACCAGTTTGTAACTTCCTCAAAGTTAGGACTGGAGCACAAAGTCTGAAGCCACTTGGTGAAGAAAAATTTCTCCATCATATCAACCATCAGATAAATTGGAATCGCAGGAGCCCACTTCGCTACCCAATTAAATTGATCAAGATTCTGACTTGCAGGGTTCACTTGGAACTCTTGCAAGACAAGCTGCATCTTTGGCACAATAAAACGAAGCATGAGCTGTTCCCAACTAGTAGAATCAAATACAGCCTTCCAAGGAGATAATATAGTATAAGCAGAACCATCACTTGGGTGCCAGGCACCAAGAACAGTACTCAGTTTAAAACGAATTACCTGGAACAAACCCTCCAACTTGGGTTTTAAATAAGGTAGCCATGGATGCACCCAGGTATGAATGGGTATAGTTTCACGATGGGGTTCCCAAGCATCTACAGCACTAGCCAATTTTGGCAGGACTGTACTGTCCAATATGGTAGCAAAAACAGAGGTAGGAAGCCATTTTTGCCATGACTCCAAAAACTGCAACATTGGCTCGGGATCTCGTGCTTGCCAGGTATTGATACCAGATATTCTAACGGCCGGTAATATAACCTCAGATACCAATTGGAAGTAAGGTGATGATACATCATAAATATCGTCGTCTCCTCGAAGCAATGTCTTCCACGATGATACCAACTCCATCCCATGAAATGGATTTCGAAGGGGATCCCATCCTTGGAAAACTCTTACAAAAAAAGGCAAAGCATATGAGCAAGCAATGCATGATAAGTTGCACAGCTTGTAGTCAGCCGCATATCTTTCATGCAACTCTTTAAAGGATTGAGCAAGGGAATCCAACGTTAATGTTCCTAAATCGTTCTCTTCTTCCACTCGGTTCAACACACCTATTATTTCCTTCACATTGTCCACCTGCTTCTTTTTAATTGTTGCCTCAGATTCTAACTTCTCTTTTTCTTTCTTTAAACTAAGTGCTGTCTCCCTTTCCCTCCTTAATTTTCTATCAATCTCTTGGATGTCTGCCTCGGCCAACCAAACTATCAACCCTATATTGTGTTGAAGTTCTGCCATTGGGACATCATTTTCCTTTGCTCTCTCCTCAGCATTCAAATCACACAAATTGGTAATTACTCGAACCTGTGACCCCCTCAATATCATAAACCTTTTGAACAACCTTCATTATACATATGCTAAATCTAATTCAAACAACCAAAATGTAACTAACCGAAAAAATTGAAATCCAATCAAAATCAGTCAGGTTGAAAGTTTTGGATTTTTTCCCCTTCCTAAGACAAACAAGCATGTTG
This sequence comes from Crotalaria pallida, assembly GCA_037953625.1. Classification (NCBI taxonomy): domain Eukaryota; kingdom Viridiplantae; phylum Streptophyta; class Magnoliopsida; order Fabales; family Fabaceae; genus Crotalaria; species Crotalaria pallida. The sequence goes on from CM075653.1 coordinate 38,160,093, forward strand.
CCTCAAGTACACAGTTTCTCAACCAAATCTACAGTTTTATTAGAATCAATCTCTATAAAGGGGAGTGGCATTGAACTCGTTTTTAGGGCAAATAAATTCCAGAACATCAGATTTGTTTTTCTTTCTTTAACCACATGAACACATTTTTCACCTTTAACAGATAAGTCAAAACAGGAAATAACACAACCAATTCAATAGAATTAAGCAGGAAATAACACAACCAATTCAATAGAATAATAAAGAGAGAGTTAGCCTTAAGGTTTAGTTTTGTTTTCAATATGAATGAGTTGCATAGCTCAATTGTTTTTAGAATTCAACAGGAACTTGTCTAAGTGTCTTGGCCTAAGTTGGTTTGGTTGCAATCTACATAGTAGGGGGTAACTAAATCTACTTAGCCTTTTGTATTTGTTTTTGAATTCGTTTGTTGGAATGAAGTTTTCTTCTTACCAAAAAAGAATTAAGCAGGGAAATTAAATAACAACATTGTGGAGTCTCCGTAAGTTAATTCTGTTGATAGCATATACAGTAATAACAAACTTTGTTAGCCTACTGTATTGTAGTTTATTTTGGAGAATGAGGCTGGGGATGACACAAATAGCTATTTTTTCACATATAACAAATATCATTAATGTTATAATAATAATGGATGGTTCAATCTTTCACATGACATGATACAATCATGTTGTAGATCTTAACAGCTCGGATAACATTTTGTTCATGTGAAGAATAATAAATTCAGAAACATCACATAATTTATCATAAATGCAGCTGTAGTAAATACATGATAGATAATATCTTGCCAATCATAATGATCTTACTAATCAGATTGAGTAAAATTGCACAGCTCCCTGCACCATAAATGAAGCTTCATTTACCCCTTTTTTTCCATCATGAAGGGTTCTTACATTAAGGGAAGTTGCAAAGACAACAAACGGAGACTATATGTAACATATGGTGGCACATCATTTCTCTAAACCTTTCTGCATCCTCCTCATCTACTAATAAGTATATGTACATTATCCATTAAATACTATACATCTCATTAGGTCCATACACTAATGTCTCCATTGTCGAGGCATACTGATGCTCCTATCTTCCAGACGATTAAGAGGAATGCAAGTAATGTAAGGATGACCCGATATCCCGATCATTTTCTACACAGTCGATATACCTCCACATGCTGTAACAACTGTTGCACGGATATAATCATCCACCACAAAACCTTCAGCTTCCATTCTATACATGAGCTTCAAAGCCTCTCTGCGGTGCCCATTCCTTGCATAACCCAAGATCATAGCTTTCCAAGACACCAAATTCCTCTTTGGCATGTTGTCAAAAACTTGAAAAGCATCAGCAACATATCCACATTTTGAATACATGTAAATTAAAGCACTGTTTACAAAAACGTTAGACAAGGCAGGGGTCTTGCTTGCATAGGAATGAATCAATTTTCCTTGCACAGGAGCTTCTAATTTTGCACATGCTTTCAGAGCTGAAGAGTAAGTATAGGAATTAGGCAGCACACCTTCCTCCACCATTTCCTGCAAACACTCCAGTGCCTCAGATTCAAGACCAAGCCTGGAACACCCGGAGATGATGGCAGTCCATGAGACAACATCCCTAAAAGGCATATGTTGGAGCGCCTTGAAGGCATAAGAATATTCTTTACACTTGCAGTAGAACCATACCAACGTGCTTCCTATGTATATATTAGTATGGTTCATACTCTTGATTACATGTGCATGAACTTCTCTTCCAAATAGCAAAGCCTTAATTGAGCCACAAGCCATCAAGACACTTACAATGGTCAATTTATTAACTTGTACTTTTTGTCTCATCATTAATCGAAAGATGCTTATGGCCTCTTCACCTGAACCATCTCGAGCATATCCTGATATAATAGATGTCCAAGTAACTGTGTTTCTAATCCTCATTCTATCAAACACTATTTTTGAATTCGTAATCTCCCCACATTTTGCATACATATCAACTAGTGAAGTACCTATAAAAACATCACTCTTACAGATTTTCTTTACTATGGCACCATGCAGCTGCATCCCAAATTTTAATGCTTTATTTTCTCCACATGCCTTTAGTGCACCACATATAGTATACTCGTTAGGAAAGAACCCGTCACTCAGCATTTGTGATAACATCAACAAGGCTTCATGTCCCAGACCTTGTTGAGAACAAGCAGTAATCATAGTAGTCCAACATACCACATCACGCTCTGCCATACAATCAAATGCTTGAAACGCACTTGATATCTCCCCACATTTGGCATAAAAATGAACAACTGCATTGTCAACAATTAAATTCCTCCAGTTGCTTTTCAAGATATGAGCATGGATTTGTTTCCCCAATTTCAAATCCACTCTCCTACCACACAAATTCATGACACAGACAAACATCCTATTGTTTGCTTGGATCCCATGTTTAATGGAATCTTGAAATAGCTTAAAAGCTTCATCATCTAATTTAAACTTTAAATACCCATCAATCATAGCAGTCCATGTAACTGTATTCCTTCTTGACATGCCATCAAACACTTTATGAGCTTGAGCTAACTTACCCAATCTCAAATAGCTACAAACCAAATTATTATCAACATAAGTATTTGAATCTCTAAACCATTTCAAGACAACTGTATGTATCCTTCCTAATTCTTCCACATCATAACATGACCGCAGCCAACGAGCTACTGAATCTGGTTTAAAGCATTGACTTCTCTCATCCAAATTATCTATCTTCCCGCAGGATGCATCCATGGGAGAACTGATAGTATCTTGAAAGTTCAACTCTACAGCTTTTAGTGCTTCAATGCTTTCACTTGCAGCATCATAGACTTTTACAGCAGTAAAGCATGCATCCCGAAGCTTTACCAAATCTTGTCACAACGTAATGATGAAAAATTAGATTAATTAAAAAAGCAAGTATGAACTACCCAATTAAATGACTCATTTCTTAACATGTGACAAGTGTTACACAATCTCTATAGTGGATTGATGAAAAATCCTAGGTTGCTATCACAGTTCAGCATAAGCTTACCTAGATAACTTCTTGATGATCTCTATAATTGAACAGATTTGATATGATATGATTATAAAACATGACACCATCTAAGTGTACTTAGAGCAAGAAAGTATTAAAAGTTCGAAACTGAATTGCTTGTAGAGACTTAAAAAGCACTATCATTTAATTTCATGTAGGTGACCAAATACCCCAAAGCTAAATCTATTGTTATAAGAAAGACAAACTTAAATGACAAAGGATTCAAAGCCTCAGGTCTCACCATTTTGCAGTTTTGGATTGTCGTAAGATTCGGCTACTGTATAAAGGTGCACAAAGAATTCTTTTGTGAAATCTTTACGACACCTGGAGACAATTTTGCTAATTTCTGATGGTGTCCCTTTTATCATTTCAATAAGTTCATTGCATCTCTGAATATCTTCATCGATCTGCATACGAGGAGTATTTAATAACAGTGTGCATCATAGCAGGCATGAACAACAAACAAAAAATGAATGACATAATCTCTTAATATACTACATTTCTTATTTTGATTTTCTAGAATAAAACATCTTTCCACTGTTGTTATTAATTGAACTGTGAAATATAACAACAATTAGTTTGCAGTCAAGAGAAATGGAAAAAAGATATTAAGAGGAGTGTGGTTTAGAACCGCACCTGATTGTTTTTTATGAGTAACCAATAGTAGTATCATAACAACACAAAGTGAAGAGAGTAAATTTCGATAACAAGTGACAAACCTCTTTAAGCTTCTTTCCAACCCTGTGCAGCTTGTACTTCATCAGTCGATCCTCTTCCTTGTCTGCCCTATCCTGACAGTGTCTAAAAAAATGTGCCCTCATATCGTTCCATTTCTTGTTCAAAACTAACACCCTTCTCCAATTAATCAAGGCAGACTTGTCCCGCACAAAAGCCTCAATTAGACTGTCGCAATCTCTAATCATTTGGTAGTTATCCAAAAATCGTGCATCATCCTTATGATCCTTTTTCTCACCGCTCCCTTCGTTATCATCATCAAGACTTGCAGCACCAGAACATGACAAACCTTCACCGAAACAATTCAGTAACGTCTTTGTGACACGAGCAAGGGCAGTAGCTGATGAAGAATGCTGCTGGTCTGTTTGATCAGGGAACAAGTTATCACCGCAGGTGTTACAAAACTTCCTTTTGGCAGCATAAAACTAATCCATCCATTTTCAAAATTATGGTTATACCAGGATTTAGAAAATCATCCATCTGAAAGAAAAAAAAAGTGCCCCCAATTTAGTCCATAAGAAACAAAAAATCTCAACCTTATCCTTGGAATCTCAAATGCTGATCAAAATATTCCATGATAGACACTAATAGTCCCTGGAATTTGTCTTTAAAACAAAAAAAGAATATTTTGACAACCATTTGAAATTGTAAGGGACTGAGTTTGATTTTTCATTCCTTATTGATTAAATTAGGGACGAAATTTTTCCTCGAGGACGAATAAAGTACTAACGTGTCCCTCGAGTTTGTCATCGAGAAAGGGACTGTTTTGACCTACAATTGAAATGAAGAGCGACTAAGTTGAGATTATTCATTTCTCATGGACTAAATTAGGAGCGCATTATTTTCTCAAGGACGAATTAAGGTAACTAATCTTATATAAGTAGGATATGACTAAATTAACCTCTTCTGGCAAATACATTTTTTTCTCTTCATTTTGTAGGGGAAGAGGAGAAAGCCTGTTCTCCTCCGGGATTTGAACCTGGGCACACTAACAATTAAGTCTCGCAGCACTACCAATTGAGTTGTTACTCGAGGCCAACTTGAGAACTTGGGAATGGGGTCTCAGGTTCGATTCCCGGTTAACACACCCCGCTGGGAGAGACATAGGAACGAGACCTCGGTGCAGAATTAGTCTCAAAGGTTCCTTGGCATTAAAGGTGCTCTTGAGGACATTGGCCAAAGAGTACAGACAAAAAAGAATTAACCTAATTCATTCATAATGATTTAAAATATGATAATTCCATTGAACTCACTCTGACATTTTATCAAGTCAAGTTAGCAAGAGATGAGAATAAAGCTATAAAATAAATAACACGTTTACCTTAATATTTGAAAAGTAGCTAAAATGATAGTACTACATAACATAATAATAATAATAATAATAATAATAATAATAATAATAATAATAATAATAATAATAATAATAATAATAATAATAATAATAATAAAGTGGGAAAGAGAGAATGAATGAGAGTGAGTGACCTTTGAAGGAGGAAGGTGGAAGTGAGTTAGTAATGAATAAGGAGGAGAAGGGAGAAGAAGCAGTAATAGAATGAAGCCTTGGCGGAAGTGAGCAAGTTGGTTGAAGAAATGGAGAGCGCAATTCCATGTGTTGGAATTTTGAATAATAAAAAGTGAGGCCGTTGGACATTAGAACAAGTGTGAAGAAGAAAAAGCATATATATAAATATATATAAGTAAGCTTGAAAGATGAAAGAGGTTGAGAATATCTGAATGAAGTGGTAGTAGTAGTAGTTAGCAGTTATGACTCATGAAGATGAAATTCAAAGTGAGCAGGGAAGAATTGAAGAAGCTAAACAGAAGTGAAGTGGGTCATGAGTTGGATAAGGGAGGAGAGTTATCATGGTGCCCAAAGTCAATGGCTCACCTGTGGTGCCCAATAATAACCTTCTGCAACCGGTTAGTTTTCCATGGTAAAGGACCAAGATGCAAAATAACGTACGGTAATTAAATTATTTTTGATATGAAACGTATGAAAATAAGGAAGAAGAGAAGAAACAATATATTGTGATATATTTAGTGTACATTTTATATCATAGTTGAGTCCTGTTTATAAGGAGATAGGAAACTCTAATATAGAGTGGTATCAACTAAATATAAACACAATCCACCCTAATATGAAGTGATATCAACTAAATATAAATACAATCCAATAGATAGTCATCCACTAATTAGATAGATATGAATTGTTTATAACACTCCCCCTTGGATGACTATTAAGAGTACACAATTCTTCTTACGCAATTGGATGTTGCCTCATTAAAAACCTTGCCAAGAAAATCCATCGGGAAAAAACCTTGACTAAGGGAAGAAGAGTGCAGTGCGTATTTATATCTCCCCCTGATGCGAACAATTATCTCTGAGATATTTCACTATTAACTTCGCAGCATAGGTTTCATGATGTACCAAAATTTCATTACATATTCCATTTGTAATTCAAAACAAAATTTTGTTCTTTCCAAATTTTTCGTTTCAAATTCTTTCTTTAAGCAATATACAACATTTGGAAGCTCTTCAGGAATTCTAATAATATTCAATTTATCATACTAAAATGAGTGTTTAGCTTCATTCCAACATCTTCCTGTGAATGAATAACAATATCTTGCTAATAACTTAATATCTGATGACATATTAAGCTAAGTCACGTATGACATTTAACAACCTAATAGAGATTATCATATAAATTAGTTGTTATTTATCAAAGCAACTCACTTTAGAAGTTGTTTTCCCCAACTTGATAGGCACAAATTTAATTTCCTACATAAATACTAAAATAAACAGATAACATGAACCATAATCATATAAGTATTCTCAAACAATTGCAATAAACATATCCATGATTGCATGACATGACATCATATATATAAGTCAAACAATATATAACTAAAAAACATAAATTATTAGCTAAATCTAAATAGATATATACATGTATATATCAATTTCCTTAATTCTTCTGAAATTTCTCATATTGATATAATGATATCATTCTCGAATGAACCATGATAATGGCTGCAAACATATAATGCATTTTATGTTTGCTAGAATTATAATTTCGAGTCTATTAAAAATCTCTTGGAGTTTGAACTATAAGTTCAAAATTATTGCATTTTGCAATTTAACTAATTAAAGTGCATGTGTCGACATATTACACTTTATGCTTCAAACATTTTAATTATCCATGGATATGGTTCAACCATATTAAATAGTTCAAGCATATGCTTCGAGCATATTGAGTCTTAAGGGGTACTCATATATATGTTATTAATCAAGTTAGCCATAAAAATCTGCTATAAAATCATTTGACACAATTTGAATCCTTTATATATTGTCAGACTAATCAAGTATCGAAAAATACTTGCATTCACCACATGGAAGTATTATTCCTCATAATCAATGTCAGGTCTTTGTGAAATTCTTTGGGCTATCAATCTTACTTTATATCTCATAATTTCTTATTTCGCTTATGTACAAAAACACATTTGTATCCATCTTACTTTACACCTTTAGGTGTACGGACTATAGGTCCAAATACCTGTCGCTTTTCAAGCGAATTCAATTATGGCTCAATTGTGTCTTTCCATTTTGGCTAATCATTTCTTTGTCTATATTCCTTAATAGACTTTGTTGCATGATCCTCATCTTATATCATTTAAGCGCTATATCATATGTAAAAGCATCGTCAACGTTGACTTCATTTCTTTGCTCCATTGTATTTCATTGATGACATAATTTATTGAGATCTCTTTGTTTTCACACTTTTCAGGTACCTGATTTTCTTCTTGAACAGAACTATTAATTATGTCTAAGGACTCTTCAGGAGTCTCTACATCCTCGAATTGACCATCTTATTTCTTTGCTCCTTTTCTTTTTCGAGGATTTTTTTTGTATATTTTTTTTATTTTTGGAACCGATGGATCTATCACGCTTCAAGCGTGCCTCATACTCATTTGCAATTTTAATTTGTCCAAGAGGGACATCAATTTCATTGGAGCATTAGCAACTGGAATATGTGACTTAGTCACTCTTTTTAGGTCAGTAAATGCGTCTGACAATTGGTTATCTAAATTTTGCAAATGAATTATCTTTTGAACTTAAGTTCAAATCATTTTGTTCGAGGATCAAGATAATATAATGATAACTCTTTTTAAATTATTTCTTTTTCCAACTGCTTATTTTCTCCCCCTAATGTTGGGAAACAAATTCATCAAAGCTATGATCGAAAATCGATCCATGAATGACTCTCTTATTGTTGGTTTGAGTTATTTTATCATGGATGAGGATTCATATCCAACATATATTCCCAACCTTCTTTGAGGTCCCATCTTAGTGCGTTGTGGTGAAAAATATACCGCACATCCAAAGGTTCTTAGATGGGAAATATTAGGTTTCTGACCAAAAACCATTTGTAAAAGGGGAAACTCATGATAATTTTAATGGCTTGATGCGAATCAGTGTCATACATCTTCCCAATTAGTAATGACAATAGACATACAATAGTTAATAACTAGATTTTGGTTGATTCAATTGCACAAGTAATCTCGCAAACTTCTGGTTGTGAATTGCCAATGAACAATCATGTGACCATTCAGTTGATTTATCAATTAAAAATATAAAATACCTAAATGATCCACATGATGAAAGTAATGACACATAAATATCACCTTGTATTCATGTCAGATTCAATCCAAATTTTATGGTGATGACTGAACAAACTTTCTTTGGAACAATTATTAGCACATTGAGATAATCAGATTGAAGAAACTTTGATTTCTTCATTGGATGTCAACATAAGTTTTAATTTTTTTTTCGCATCATATAGTTGATCTGGGATGGTCTAACCAGTCAAGCCAAATATATATATATATATATATATATATATATATATATATATTATAATTTATAAACTTCTAGTTTATAAACTTTTGGTTTTATGATATGAGGTATTCCAATTGTACTATATACGTGTAAACTGAAAAATTTTCCAATACCTCTAGATAACAACTCTTTTAGAGCTCTAAATTATCATCGTACTCGAATATAGTGTTACCAACGGTTTCTAGCAATACTAAATAGAAGAAATTTTTTGTATAACTAGTAGAGTATAGAAGAAACATTTTGTAGAACATTTAAAAAACCATTTCCGCCATAAAAATACTCTATCAAAGTTAATATTGCAAATTAATGTAAAACAAGTATGAAAAGGTTACATCATAAACTATGTTTTGATTTTTATTTTTTAATTGAGTCTATTATAGACACATACTTGTATAAAAGATTAAAAAATATCAGACTAAAATTTGTTATCATCAAGTTCATTGAACTTTTAAGATTGACCATGATATTTTCTTCCAAATAATGAATTTACTCATAATCATGAAATATAATCAATAACATCAAGAAGAAATTAAAACATGAAATAAATATTTGAACAATTTAATTTTGATAAAATATACTAACTATTTTGAAAATAAAAATTTGGCATATACCTTTGAAACTTGGTATATTTATTCATGATCCACTACATTATAACACATTGTTAACCTCAATAAAAAAAATAGGATATGCTATTTTAATATTTTATATCCATAAACTTTTGTTATAAAAATATATTATGTATACATGTGATCAATTATTTATGTGGTTCGTACAATCCAATCTAATTAAGCGGAGACTTAATTTTTGGAAATATCAAAAAAAATATTTATATTGAAAATAGAATTCAAAACAAGATCATACGATTTTTACTTGCTAAAACTAACAAGCATCAAATATCTCCAAAAAAATATATGTGATCAATATTATTCAATAATATCATATTCAAACAAGTATTGACGTCACTCAATGCTATAAACAAATGCGCAAATATATCCATAATTATATTGGCAAATTTTCTCTTTATCATAATGGCAGTAATCATTTTCAATAAAAAAAATATTAGAATTTTTCATTACTAATATTTTTAAAACATGTCAATAAAGAAGCACATAAATTTCATGTTGTGAGATTGTCGCATTCTTAAAATTTCATATTCAAAAACAAAACGACAAGGCACATGAACTCATTTAGGATAAATTTCTCCACTTATTCATATTCTTAATATGACAATAGCTTAAAAAATTTATAACTAACCCCGAAAAAAAGGTACTACTCAACATTGTGTAGAGCCAAGAAAATAGAAGCCGACATAAGATATGAGTCAACTTGATGAAGCATAATCTTCCTTATATAACTTTCAAAACAACTCAAGGGAGATCATTAGGTAACAATAACAAAAATTATATCAAATAAAGATCTACTTTAATGTCAAATTGTTAATGATAGAATATATAAATCATATTAATTTTCTTTATGAAAAAACATTGATATTTTCATGTTTCAATATAACGTTCAATAATAATTGACAAGAAACGCAATTAAATATATAAGACAAAATAAAGAAAATTATTTTTCCTCAAAGTAAAATCATACTTATTTGACTATTGTTGCATCATAAAAATAAATGTGCTAACATTTAAAACTAATAATTTATGACACATGAGTAGTATCATTGATACATCAAATAATGATTACCACTACCAAAGAAATATTTGCATTAAAATTAGAACATGTCGATATAATAGTGAAATTATCCAATTTAATAAAATGATATCAAATATTGATTTCATCAATAAAGGCACAACAACCTGATGAGATTGGAATGACCCGTGGGATCGCGAGTACAATACTCGGTGAAAACAACAATTCTTTTTTTAATAAAAATTTTATTAATTCAATAAGACAATCAGCCCAAATGGTTGGAGTTGCACAATGATAAGTGTCAGTGTGTGTTCAAATTCCAATGATGTATTTACTATTTAAACTCTCTAACAATACTTGAAATCCTTAGCACTAGACATGATTATGCACATCTTGGTTCGATGTGTATTCTTCATTTTGTGGAATTTGCACACAGTTGAAGCAAGAGTTAGACATTACAAATTGGAGATGAAGAATTAATACAAGTCCCTCGATTGCTTTAAGAAGTTGTCACCATTAATAGTAAGATTTGGGCACTGAGAACCTTGCCATCCATTGGCATAGTATTAAATAGATTGAAACTCCTCATTGGCATAGTATTAAATAGATTGTAACTCCTTGGACTGGTGGAACAAACCAAGTCCCACATCGGGTTTTATAGATTCCAATCTTATAAAAATTTTGCTATTTTATTTTTCGATCATTCTTTGGAAAATATATAAAATAAAATTCAAGGATCAGTCTTGAACCCATGACTTGCCATTATTGCAGTGATTATTGCTACCGTGCTTGGCATGAAATGCAAACATAATATATATAAATATCACGGTTACTGCAGAGCTATAAATCGCTTCTGCCTTATTTAATTTGCATCGATGAGTTCTCCTTTCCAAATCAATCAACACTATTTATGTTTGCATCTTTTCAAATCTGTTTCGATTTGCATACTTTTCAAATCAACCAACACTGTTTCTATTTGCATCTTTTCAAATCTGTTTCGATTTGCATCTTTCTTTCTTTCTTTTTTTTATGATGATGGACATGATAAATGCTATAATTCTCAAGAACTTGTATCTCTTATAAAATGTTCATGTCCATATAATATTGATACTTTGGGATCAATATACAATATATCAAAAGAAAAAAAATGAATAAATAAATAAAACATTAATAATATTAAAATTTACCTTGCTTCAATACTCTTTGATGTATAAGTTTCAACACACCTTTTGGTTAGAGCTTCGTGCTGACAACGTGATATGAAACGTATGAAAATAAGGAAGAAGAGAAGAAGAGAGGAAACAATATATTGTGATATATTCAGTGTACATTTTACATCATAGTTGAGTCCTATTTATAGGGAGATAGGAAACTCTAATATAGAGTGGTATCAACTAAATATAAACACAATCCACCCTAATATTGAGTGATATCAACTAAATATAAATACAATCCAATAGATAGTCATCCACTAATTAGATAGATATGAATTGTTTATAACAATTTTATTGTTTTATGGCAAAGAATTGGGGACATTTAGTGCATGTTTGGTTCTGCAGCAAGTTAGCCCAGAATCAATTATGTAATGTCAATATTATTAATAGTTGTTTTTGCTCCAACATGATTTTGGAATCATAATTGATTTTTCCACTCATTACCAAACATGTTGTTACTCAGCTACCCTCGAACACTTGTTAAGTTCATCATCTCTTATCCTTTTCACGGTTTCAAATATGAGACATTTGGTTTGTGATAAGCTCTGAATTTTGTGTTGGTCACTACAGGTTTCTCCCCCCACGTCCCCCAGTTATTAGACCCTAACCATATCAAAGATGTGATGCTTTTATATGACATTCAATGTGGATTATCAACATCAACCTAAGATTGTGGTTCCACCTCATTTTTTTTCCATCCTCAATCCTCTCCATCATTATTTTTTACTTTGTTTATCATTTATGTCTTTAGTTTATGTTTTGATGTTTAAGTGTGTTTTTAGTATTGGATATGAGAAGTTTCTCATAATACGTAATTCATGATTATGTCCTCTTTGAATATATATATATATATATATATGTATATGTATATGTATGTATGTATTAAAAAAAAAGTGTGTATGTCATAGAGAGCCCATGGCCAAGAGCATGAAGAGGTCAAATAAGACTTTTGAAAAAAATGCTTAGGATGATTGAAGCAATAAATGATATCACCCTTAGATCATGATCTGCAACCCAAAAAATCTGGCTTTTTTACTTAAGTGGGGTAATTTTACAAACAATTTACCAAAAAGGGGTAATTTAAAAACTATTTACGTAGGACAGAGCAGTCAACAAAACTATTTACGTAAATGGGGCAGTCAAAGTCAAAAAGTAAAGTCAAACGCGTCATCCCGTCTGACGCAACTCAAAAGTGCCTCGTGTCGAGTTCCCATTCGTCCTCCAGATTCCATTCGAATAAAAAAGTAAAAAAAAAGGCAACCGACAGCGCCGCCACGTGGCGCAACCAGGGGGTTGCGTCACTGCGGCTGACGCAAAGGAACGCGTCAACCGCAGTGACGCAACCCTCTGGTTGCGCCACGTGGCGCGCGGCTGTCCCCCCCGATCTACGAGGTGCACACCCCACTACCCACTTAATACCCACCTACACCCCAACCAATAACCTTCCCCCAATAATTACCCTTCCCAACATATATAACTTCTCCTAACCCCTATAAATTACTACATCCAATATTTACTCACCCAACCTTCCATACATACTACAATGAAATTTTCTTCTCTTCCCTATGTAACATCCCGAATTCTAATACCATGAGTAATTAGAATTTTAATAAGACTTGGAAGTAATAATTATGCTAAAGAGGATTTAAGATGATGGATTAGGATTTCTTTGAGTGCCATGACAAAGTTAAGAAGCACAGGTGTTGGATAGAAACTTTAAAGAAGACCAAATGGGTGTTAAAGATAGTGTTTTCGGTGTTAGAAACACCCTGTATTAAGAAATTAAAAATAAAAGATTTACAACTCTAAACATAAATTCCACCGTTGGATATGAAGACAAAAGCCTTAGGAAGATTCTCACCAAATTTGAGCAAGATCCGACGGTTAACGAAGAAGTTATGTTGAAATCAATGCGGAGTCAACAGAATCTCGCCCAGGCGAGTGAATTAAAAAAATGCAGCACCAGACAGGGAAGAACTCGCCCAGGCACACCAATGGCTCGCCCAGGCGCACCAATGGCTCGCCCAGGCGCGCCTCTGTCGCACCAACCCGATCAGCACAGTGGTTGGGGGCGTTTTGGGCATTTTGCCAACCCCAAACTCACTCTAAATCACCCATTTCCTCCCTTCATGGATAAGACTCATTTGGCTCACTCCATTCTTCTTCTTCTTCGTGAGTATTGAGGAGAAAGGGGGAGGGTTTCATCTTCTTCATCATTCAAACTCCATGGAAGCTCCAAGCTCCAACCTCCATAGCTATCTTCAAGCTCTCTTCCCCTTGCTCTAATCAACCTCAATCATCATCACCCTCTCTCTATTAGGTTCTTCCCTCACATCAATTTAAGCATCAAGGTAAGAAATGACCAAGTGTTTCTCTTTTCCTTTCTCCCTTGATCATAGCTTTGTCATTATTTTTACTTATTATTATTATTTCCTTTGTTTTTGTTTAAGAGCAAACCCCTAGGTTCACTAACTCTTGATGCCTCCACCATAACCTAAGTACTAGGAGAGCTCTCAAAATCATTCTATTTCCACTCCCCGGTGTTGTTTGACGCATCTCCAAGTGACACTTGGTTGGGTTCTAGCCGATTGAAGCATACCGGTTCTAGGGTGCAAAAGCTAAGGTTCTTTTTATTTTCTCACTATTGAGGTAAGGAGTGAGTGTTACCTTACCTTAGGGATCGGTTTCTAGTATGTATATAGTGCTTGCTAAGAGTTTGTTGTTGGTTTTGAGATTTTTGCACTTTAGAGTATTGGTAAAGCTTATAATTTGAACTTAGGAAATTAAGTAAATAATGAGGGAAAATAAATTGGAATGTGAATTTATTAATGATGAGCTTATGTGTTAAATGTGCATACTTGTGAAATTGTGTATATTTGAGATTTGGGGTATATTTGTGAATATGTGCATATGTTGCATGATGATGTTATGCGTTATTATGTGTTATATGTACTTACATTTGCTAAGTGATTGAATGATGTTAAAGAATGATATATGGAGTATGGACTCATAAAAATGTGTAAGTATTTAATAAATAATTGATGAGAAAAGAGAAAGATAAATGAATAAGAGATAATCAAACCAATAATATGGTTGAGAGAAGTACTTAATAAAGAATATGATATGAAGATGTGTGGAATCCGACTGCAATGTGGCACGAATCAGATAATCCACAACCATAGTAATATATATTTTATGTGTGGAATCCGACTGCGATGTGGCGCGAATCGGATAGTCCACGAAAAGATTATATGGTAATCCCTTATGGCCGGCTGCGATTGTGCGCGAACCGGTATCCGACTGCGATGTGGCGCGAATCGGATGAGTCCACGTCAAAGGATTACCAGGTGCTCCCTTGCGGCCGACTGCGATGTGGCGCGAATCGGTGACCGACTGCGATGTGGCGCGAATCGGACGAGTCCGCGTCAAAGGAGTCACCACCCCCCTTACTTTGTGCATCCGACTGCGATGTGGCGCGAATCGGATCGTAGGCTCCGACTGCGATGTGGCGTGAATCGGATCGTACGCGCGACCAATTGCGATGTGGCGCGAATCGGACCGTGTGCACAAAGATGTAATGTGTGGAATCCGACTGCGATGTGGCGCGAATCAGATAGTCCACGAAAAGATGAAATGTGTGGAATCCGACTGCGATGTGGCGCGAATCGGATAGTCCACGAAAAGATGAAAAGCTTACAATAATCTACAAAAATCTGAAAAATATGACAAAACAAGAGAAATAAGAGAAGAAAGAATTATGAAAAATGTGTAAAGTGTAACTGAATAGAATTCGAGAGATGATAACCTGTTTATGATGTGACATTGAGCATGTTATGAATGACTAAATGATTATGTGGATTGTTTGAATTATATGTGTGTGGCTTAGTCGGTTATTATGTCATATCAGAAACTGTTATTCCTACTTTATGTGTAATGATCACCTCCTTACCATTTTTTCCAGGTACTGAGTCGGAGCTTACACCTGATACTGCCGAGCAGGAGTAAGGGAGAGTAGGGTGTTATGTTTAGGGCTGGGGTCTATCCTGGGCCAGTGGATTTGATCTGATTTATTTTGTTATGGATTAGGTATATATGTATATTTTTGTTTGGGCCCAGGACACATTCTTTTGGGAAAGTACATTTTCCACAACTTGATCATATATGCTGCTTTACTCTGATATTTACATACTGATGTTATGATGGTGTGCACGAAGTTGCACCGATATATGATATATATTGTAGTTATGCCTTGCTGGCACTCTGGATATTTGAAATGAAAATGTTTAGCAGGTTTTGAAGAAAAGTTAAATTTTGGAAAATCCTATAAATAAAGGAAACTCCGTCCGTTTGACGGGAGATTTTTAATGATTAAAAAGGAAATTTTAAATTCACCATTTTGAATAAATGGATATTAAAGGGTAGTTAATGTAGGGTGTTACACCCCACTCAAAAAATTTAAATACACATAATATTTCTTCCGGTTTGAAAAATAAGCAAAAAAAAGGGAGGAACTTCTTTTATTATCGGTCATCCTTCTACATAAATTTTTTTATACTCTTCCAGGTAAATTTTAATATTTTGTGAATAATTTTTTTTTTAATTTTATGCACTTGTAGATAATAAGTGATATTATTCAATTAGCTATTAGCATAAACTTATTAATTTTATGCACTTGTAGATATGAAGTAATATTATTTAATTTTATGCACTTATAGATAAGAAGTGATTTTTTTTAATTTATTATTATTGTTTAGCTATTAGCATGAACTTATTATTTGATTTTTGATTTTTGATTTTTTTTTGTGTTTAGCTATGTAAGTTATATTTTAAAGTTTTTTATTAGTTATATTTTTATGTTTAGTTATCAGTTAGATTTTAAATTTTTTTTTTAGTTTAGTTACATTTTATATTTTTTATGTTTATCTATTAGTTAGATTTTAAATTTTTTTAGTAATCAGATTTTTTATTTTTTATGTTTAGCTATCATTAGTAGTTAGATTTTAAATTTTATTAGTTAGATTTTTTATGTTTAGGTATTAGTTAGAATTTTTATTTATTTATTAGTTAGATTTCTAATGTTTATGAAAGACTTAGATTTTAATTTTTTTTTATGTTTAGCTACTATTAGTTAATTTTTTTATATTTAGCTACTATTTTTTATAGTTTTTATATTTAATGTTTAGGTAAGACTTAGAATTTTTTTAATGTTTAGCTATTAGTTAGATTTTAAATTTTTTTTTTAGTTTAGTTAGATTTTATATTTTTTTATGTTTATCAATTTTTTTTCATCATTTTATGTTTATCTATTAGTTAGATTTTAAATTTTTTTAATCGGATTTTTAATTTTTTATGTTTAGCTACTATTAGTTACATTTTAAATTTTTTTATTAGTTAGATTTTTTATGTTTAGCTATTAGTTAGATTTTAAATTTTTTTTATTAGTTTAGTTAGATTTTATATTTTATATGTTTAGCTATTAGTTAGACTTTAAATTTTTTTATTAGTTTAGTTAGAATTTTTTTTAATGTTTAGCTATTAGTTAAATTTTAAATATTTTTTATTAGTTTGGTTAGATTTTATATTTTTTATGTTCAATTAGATTTTAAATTTTATTTTAATCAGATTTTTTATTTTTTATGTTTAGCTATTATTAGTTAGATTTTAAATTTTTTATTAGTTAGATTTTTTATGTTTAGCTATTAGTTAGATTTTAAATTTTTTTTATTAGTTTAGTTAGATTTTATATTTTATATGTTTAGCTATTAGTTAGACTTTAAATTTTTTATTAATCATATTTTTTATTTTTTTTGTTTAGCTATGATTAGTAGTTAGATTTTTAATCTTTTTATTAATCTGATTTTTTATTTTTTATGTTTAGCTATTATTAGTTAGATTTTAAATTTTTTTATTAGTTAGATTTTTTATGTTTAGTTATTAGTTAGAATTTAAATTTTTTATATTAGTTTAGTTAGATTTTATATTTTTTTATGTTTATCTATTAGTTAGATTTCAAATTTTTTATTAGTTAGATTTTTTATGTTTAGGTATTAGTTAGAATTTTTATTTATTTATTAGTTGAGTTTGATTTTTTTTATTACTTAGATTTTTTTATTTAGAAGTTATATTTTTATTAGTTTAGGTATTAGTAAGATGTAGAGCGTTATTTTTATTAGGTAGATTTTTTTTATATTTTTATTTGTTTAATTATGAAATTTGTTTATTTGTGTTATTTACTAGTTTGAATTGTTATTAATTATTTACATTATTGTTTATATAGGTACAAATGGCAGGACGTGTGCTTAATCCTGGTCCAGAGGATGATTCAGTTTATTTTTACAAAATAAACATGTTTCACAGCACGTATGGAACGGTTGCCCGGATTGTGTTTTACGGTGTCGACGTGCACAACAATTTCATGCTGGAGTTGCTGATATTCATCCAGCTTTGGTAGAAAATTTAAAGCGTAGTGGATTTTATTGGGTTGCAGGGCTGATGTTATTTCAAGTTGATCATAGGTTAATTTCTGCATTAGTCGAGCGATAGAGGCCTGAAACTCACACGTTTCACATGCCTTTCGGAGAACGCACAATCACGTTAGAGTATGTTGTTGTTCTGCTCGGTATCTCAGTAGAAGGAAGAGTAGTGATTGGTCGTACATCTAGTGATTGGCCATCACTTGTGGAGCATCTACTAGGAATGCGTCCACCAGAAGATGCTTTAAGTGGGAGTGGACTGAAAATGGCATGGCTGGAGGCAAATTTTGGCCACTTTCCAAAGGGTCATGAGAATAATGAGTATACCAAGTTAATTTTTACACGTGCATTCATATTAAGATTACTTGGAGGTGTTATTTTTGCAAATCACTCTGGAACTTTTGTGCAATTGAGGTTTCTTTGTCTCTTAGAAGACCTCGATGAAGCAAGAAATTATAGTTGAGGATCGGCTGTGCTGAGCTTTCTATATCGTGAGTTATGTCAATCTACCAACTACGCTCGAAAAGATATTTGTGGTTTTCTTCCATGATATTTGTGGTTTTCTTCCATGATTTCCTTCTATCGCCCCAGTATTAAGAACAATAAACGGAGATGAGCCCGATCGTCGAAATAACACAGCATATGGTACACGGTAAGTACTTGTCAATTCTTATTCTTATTATTATGTTTATTATTATCATCATTATTATTGTTGTTGTTATTAATATTTCATTTTTTTCTGGTTTTTATATAGGTGGGTGCATGGTCAGAATTATAGCAGACCTTCCCATTCCTTGAATTGGTACAGGGTGAAATTTGATCAATTTAAGGAAAATGATGTGCGTATATTTATTTTTATTCTCTCAATCCTTATTTCTCGTATTAGGCTCGTAACCGTTGTTGTTAATCTAAAAATGATATTTATTTGTAGATTGTGTGGGAGCCATACTCGGCATTTGACTTGGGCACCTTACCACATTTGGTGTTATAAAAGATGGATGCTTGAAGATCTGTATGTTCACTCATATGTTAAAATATTGTTGAGTGACATCAACCAGATCGAGTCATGCGTCAATTTGGCGTATTACAAGACGTTGGATGACAGAGTATGGTGCTAGTCAAGGCCACGTGGTAAACTTAATTAAAATATTATATTTATTTCATATTACAATAATTACATTATATTCAAATATTATATTTATTGCATATGTCCTTGATTATTTTGTACAGGCGGATGGGATTGAGAGGATCAACTACCTATGTTCTCCAGAAGGACGTAGAGACGACGTGGCCATCGAATAAATGAGGCTAATAGATGCTATTTATCAATCCAAGAGTCTCCGGCTGCATCTCATGATCTTGATATCACAAACGTAGATGGTATAGTGCCTAACACTTCTCGTGAGCGCGGTGGTTTAGGGCTCAGAAGAAGACATGAACCTGCAATAGAGCGCCAGCAACAAACTCCAATGGATCGGCAACCTGGGATGTATTATGATCCCCAACCATATCCATATTACGTATCTCAGGCACCGTACGGAACTTATTTTTATCCAAGATTGCCAGAGAGTGGCCAAGTACAGCAATCGCCGCCGATCCAAGAAGGATACATACCTTCGTCGTTGCCGC
Source organism: Crotalaria pallida (assembly GCA_037953625.1). Lineage (NCBI taxonomy): Eukaryota > Viridiplantae > Streptophyta > Magnoliopsida > Fabales > Fabaceae > Crotalaria > Crotalaria pallida. Next base: position 38,179,732 of record CM075653.1, read on the forward strand.
ATGGATATATGCCATCACCCCAATATCATGGATATATGTCCATGCCTAAAATGCAGGGATACAATACACCATCCCTTTATGACCCTATGACTAGCACTCCATCTGCACCAGCACGATGGGACCGTGAGACGGTGTCTGTAACACCCTCACATTAATTAGTTAATTTATAGGTTTTATTTAAAATTGGTGTTAGAAAATTTCTTTTAGAACTTGATTTCTTATAAAAGGTTTTACGAAAATCCGGCAGAATTTCCTCTGTTTTCCGGACCTTCCAAAAATTAAAATCTTCACCTGTTAAAAACCAGTACAGTCCAGAAAACATTTTAATACATACTATTAGGTTTCCTATGCCCTTTTGACAAAATACCACAAAGCTCAGGGCTTACTACGACTTGATAACTTCAACATTATTTCAAAACAAAAAAATGACTTAATTACAAAAACATAATTATAATTTAACTCTTCGACTAATTTACACTCCACGGAGTGGAGTGTAACTCCTGCTCGGCCCGAGACTGTTATTGCTCTAACCCTGCACCTGTGTAAAAATATAGCAAAGAGGATGAGCATTACACCGACCTAGAATAATAGACTCTAGAAAAGACATAAGGACATACTAAGTCAAACACACACAATCACATTACATAGTTCATATTCACATATTAAATCACTGCAATACTTTCATATATTCAAATATCCTTTTTATTTCTTCTCATTGGCTTTAGTATCTTCTTCCTCATTTTAGTTCTCATTTCTTTCTCATTTAAATTCTCATCTTAATCCTCTTTTCCTTTTCATCTTTTACGTCTTTTATACTTTCATTCTCTTCTTCGTTCCCATTATTTTATATTGGAGTACTTCCTTCACGATGTTGCTCTTGGTCTCACATTGTCGTAGCTTAAGTGAGCACCAATACACGACCTCATATCTTACCCTTGGCCTCACATTGCCGTAGCTTAAGTGAGCACCAAGCCGCGACCTCATATTTTGCCCTTGGCCTCACATTGCCGTAACTTAAGTGAGCACCAAGCCGCGTACTTATATTTTGCCATTGGCCTCACATTGCCGTAGCTTAAGTGAGCACCAAGCCGCGTACTTATATTTTGCCCTTATATTTACAATATACATATATCATCATAGATCTCTGGTCTTTTAGTTTAAACACTTCATTATCTTCCAACATATATTTAATTCACACCATCCTAAACTTAACACGTCAAATTACTCATAATCTTACGTACCTGCGCATACATAACATAAACATTTCATCAACATATCACTTATCATTATACGCATAATTTATCAAACCAACCCATAAACATGTGATTAATTACACATAGCCTCCAGAGTGTCATTTCCACTTTCCAAGTCCACTAGTTCACAACAATAAGGTAGATTAACCTTTTTCTTGCATTGATTACATAGCATCATAACATCAGCATCATTAGCATACCAATTACTTATTCACATAATGATAAACCCATCATACCAGCCAACACATCAAGCTATTCAGACCAACCAGCTCATTGAACCTACGTACTTGACCAGGCATGACCTAAAAAGTTCATAATAAACATATTCACAACATACCAATATTCACATATATCACTTTCACTTAAACCACTCATCATAGCATCACATAGGATATACTTAATTCAGGATCCAAGTTCATGGCTCATGACATTCAAATGATATTCAATTTTCTCCATATTAATCATCCCATATCATAGCATCGATATCAACAATTTATCCATTCCTTACTTACACAATTTTAAGCATATGTGGCATATTACTCATGAACACACATATTTAATCACACATAGCACAAATAACATATTAATGCATTTATACACTCATTCTTAGTAATCATTATATGCGATCCAGACTCTACATTCTAAGCCTTAGTAATACTCCCCACTTTACCTTTTGACACTTTAACTCTTAGTTTCGTCAAATACCGATTCGTTCCACGTGATGACATCCCTTGTTTTCACATCGTGGCTGATATTAGTGCCTTCAAATAAAAGGTGTACAACATCTAAGTTAAACTTTTGTTTTTCAAACGCTTAAAAATCCAATCATCTCAATTTAGCTTAACTTTCGAAAACAAGTCTCAAAATAACGACTAATAATCAAATTACAACTTATACTTTTCTTTAAATCACATTTCTAAATCTAATTAGTTACACTTTCCTTCAATTTAGAACTTAAAGTTCAAGATAGGTTTAAACTCGAATTAATGTATGTCAAATATATCCGGTTCCTAATTAACTGGTGTATTGTTCAACCCAGGGATAAGCCCACCAAGCTAAACAACAGCTCAATTACTTAGGAATTCAACACATTTAACTAAAGTACTCTTTAAAACGATTCATTTGACATACGTTTAATTCGATGTTGTCACAAATTAAAGTGATCGCTTAAAATCATCATCAATAACAATATCATTAAAACCAATATATACTATAATACAATTTAATTTCTAAAACAATTTCATACAAAATAATTATTACCAATAATATTAAAATTAGCATTAGTACTAAAAATTAAAACACAACATAGAGCAATTAGAAAAGTATTAGGGATTTACCCTCAAATCCGATTTTGAAGGATGGAAAGAGATCAAGACCGGTTCGATTCTAAAGCTCCACCCAAGTCTGGTTCGAAGCACGTCAAAAGGGTTGGTCACGGTACAGTGAAGACGACGGTGATGACGATACCGGCGTCGGTGGCGATCCTTAATAGCAGCAACACACCGGAAAGAGGAAAGAAATGGTGGCAGCGACAGCAAACAGTGGCGGCAGCGGTGAGCACACCTAGCAGCGGCGGCTGCTCGTGCTTAGCTAGTGAGGAGTCGTGATTCGCGACTCAGAGGAGGGAGAACGCGAATCGACGAGCTAGAGGGAGAGAGCTTGGGACCGAGAGAAGGAGATGCGCGGTGGGGGCTGGAACCGGTTCGGGCCGACAACGGAGGAGGGAGAGAAACCGTGATGGAGAGAGAAGCCGGCGAGAGAGGGAGAAACGAGAGAGAGAATGAACCATGGAGAGGAAATGGGTTTTGGAAGAGGAAAATAAAACTTGAGAGAGGAGCTTAGAGCTCATGGCTATGGAAGAAGAAGGAATTGAAGGTTGAAGATAAAGGGGATAGGGGCGGCGGGACTGCAAGTAAAGAAGGATATAAGGTTTTGCCTCTTGGAACACAAACACACACACATCACACGTTTTCTCCTCTTTTTTTTTAACACATACCAACACATATATTTACCTTTTCTTTTATTTTAAAACCCATAATACCCATAATCAATTTTTAAACACTAGAGTAAAAATCATAAAGTAAGAAACTTATAAATATTTCCAATAAAATATTTTCATATGAAATATATCAAAAGTAAATTAAAACACATAAAGTGTATTTTTGATATAGGGTAACTATTTTAAATGAATTTACTTTAGAACATAAAAGAAATGAAATATACTTTCGTAATTAACATAATGTATGTTATAAAAATACACAACAACTAAATAATTGATTTTTGAGAAACATATATTTAATTCGATAAAACTTATAATTATTCTAGGGATTAAAATTGGGGATGTTACAGTGTCTCCTAGCGTTGATTTTTACGAATTAGCTGGAACAAGTGTACCACAAATTGATCTCAACACACAACTATTTGTTGAATCAAATGACCATAATGATAATCAAGATGCTAGGAGAAATCCACATTGTGGTGCTAGGGATCGTCATTGGCGATGTGGGACATGAGTTGCCTTATTTTCTTTGTTATTTTTTATTTATCTATGCTATTGTAAGCCCAAGAAATTATTGCAGAATTAAAAGGCAAAAATTGTTTATTTAATATTTTTCTTGATATTCCTTATTTTTACATTTTTTATTAGAAATTTAAAATATTAAGATATTTTACAAATTAGTTGCATCATATTCATCATCAGTTTGACGTGAAGCAGATCCACTTGCTAAATGAGGGCATCGACGCCTGTTATGGCCAACCTGATTGCAAAGGCCACAACTCTGTGGAGGTTGAGACTACTTCCAATCCATTTCATTCCTCATGCGGGTGGATTTTGGACGACCCTTTTTTCTGTGCATTTTGGGATCAGACATTAACATCCATGGAACAACATGCATTGATGCAACTTGATGCTCATTCTGGATTGGGTACCATTCTGAGGAATACGCCCGAATCATAGTATTTAATTTGTACACATCATCCACATACTAATAAAAATCAAGTCTCACTGATGCACATGCAGCAATAACATGAGAGCATGGATAATGGAAAAGTTGAAATCTTCCACACTCACAAACTTGACTTTCCAAATCCACACAAAATGATCGGCCACCCATTTGCTTAATTGGATTGAATGCCTCCTCCACCTGAAACCTTGTATTGGCAATATTATACTGTTAAACTTGATGACTACTAGCTTCTTTACAAGCATCACCAATGGCTTTGGATACTTCGATGGTATACCGTTGACCGGATGCATATTGGGCCCTCGCTTTCGAACCCCTTTCAACGAATATTCAAGCAATCGATTATACATCCACTTCACCAATGATGTAATTGGTAAACTACGAGCATCCTTTAAAAGCTTGTTTACACATTCTGATAAGTTTGTTGTCATGTGTCCATATCTTCGCCCATTTTCATCACAAGCTATTAGCCATTGCTCTTTTGGTATGTCATCGACCCATTTTTTTATTTCTTCACTTTTGCTACGGAGTCTGTTTAACTTCCTTTCCATGGTAAATTGGTCAGTAGCATAACCTGTATCGCTTACACAAATGTGATATGATACAATACATGATTAAAAAATAAATAAATTAATCCTGATATACTATCAATTAAGAATAATGGGTACCTGCACTCTTCAATAAGTGCTTCAATTTCTCATTCTTGAATTTGGTATTGAAGTTGCTTCCGATATGCCTTATGCAAAACTTGTGATACCCCCTTGGAGCCTGCCAACCGAGAGCTTCATTACGAACAACTGATAATATACTTCGATGGCGGTCGGAAATCAAACACAAACCCTGCTTATTGGTAACATGCTCACATATGTGTGCTAAAAACCATTCCCAAGCAGACGTCGTCTCTCCTTCGACAATCGCAAATGTAAGCGGTAACACTTGATCGTTTTCGTCCTGGCTTGTTGCAATCAAAAGCACACCGCGATACTTTCCATACAAATGAGTACCATCCACTTGAATAATTGGCTTGCAATAGTCAAAGGCATCACGACATTGCTTGAATGTCCAGAATAGTCTTTCAAATATCCGAAACGATGCAAATTCTCCGGATCGGGGATAAGCATCTCTTTCGAGAATCTAATAATAAGCACCAGGAGCATAAAGAAGCATGTTCTCCATCCAAGCTGGTAACATAGCGTAAGAAAAATCCCAATCTCCATGAAATTTTTTGATTGCCTTTTGTTTTGCTAGCCAAACTTTTCGATATGATATTTGAAAATTATATTGAGTGTTGATTATTGCTTGGATAGCCTTGATAGAAGTGGATGGTGCCGCGCAAATCAAATCTGAAACGATTTTAATTTAAAAAAAAACAAAATTTCAAAATGTCATCAATCATTTCAAAACAGGAACGTTTTTAAATGTCTTACCATGAATAAACGATGATATAACGTTAGAGTCCAACTTTTTGTGATCCAGTGACACCATTGTGTCTACACAAGTGTGTGGCCGCCCCACGTCTTCACTACCCATTCGTCGTCATTTTTGGGTAAAATAGCTCGCATTCTCCACTGACAACCATCTGCATGTTTTTGGCATTTCAAATAGATTTTCGTCTGTTTGGATTCAACAGTGGTATAACTTTGATGAGTCTTCGTCGAATACTGCTTTATAGCCATTAAAACTGCTTCTTTTCTATTGAATCTTAGACCAACATAAAATCCACCACCCCCTGGAAAGAAGATTCTGATACATCAAGCCCTCTACCATCCATTTCTTTATCTGGATGGTCCCAATTACTGTAACTAGAATGAGGAGTATGCAGTGGGAATGGACCATAATCAAGATCTGTAATCAAAACCAAAAATAAAATATCATTGGACAATTTTAATTACTTACTAACCAAATAATATTAAAATAAATATTAGCTTTACAACCACAAACCTGCAATTTCAGGGTTTGGACATCCTTGAAAATTTGGCATAACTGGTGTCAACTGTGAAGGAAAAGATATACTAATTGCTCCTTCCTCTTCGGAGTCAGAAGAATTGACATATGTAAATTGAGCTTCATCTTCATCTTCTGTGATATCGTCATCCATATCTCGACACCACTCTTCATCATCACTCTCTGTTCATTTGCTCTTGTTTTTGTCAGGACAGTGGAACTACCCGTAATGTCTAATAAAACATATATATCAATGACTTTCATATTCGACCCCTCAAAATAATCAATGACACAATGTATATCACTATCATCATAGATCACATATTCAACATATTTGTTCGGGTTTTCTTGCACTAAAAGTCTGCTTACTAACTTCGAAATGTATTGATTTTGTCCAAGCCTAATTTTTTCGCTAATATTCATCTTTAACTGCTTATAAGTAATACCATGTTGAATTTGTATCCTTTTTTTTCTCCTTCAAACGTTGTGCCTTTTGGGTCCTTCATAATATCTCCCATTATAATAAATGAAAACCAAGATTTTACCCATACTTGTTCTACATGTAAAAAAAATAATAAAAGTTATGAGCATGAATAAATGAAAAAATTATTGTGAAATATTTAAATACATAAATAAATAACTGTATATACCATAAAAAATCTAACTAAATTAATAAACTAAAATATTTATAAAAAAAATACTGAAATAGGTAAATATCAATAACTGATTTGAGTCCAATATATGATGTTTTGAGCATGAATTAGACTCTCTTTTACTAAGGATTTGACTTGTTTCTCTTGTAAATTTAGGACTTTTTGTATAGTTTTTAGGAAGTTAGGTAATTTAGAATCCTTTGAACATTTTGATCCGTTTTATGTATGTTTCAGGTACTTTCGGAGCTTGAATGAAGAAAATAAATATGGAGCATGAAAGAGAATGAAAAGACCTTGAAAATGGCGCAAGAATGGAGCGAAACGGAGTCGGAGCAGATCCGCACGCCCAGGCGCGCAAAGTGCGAGAAAGTGACATTGTTCGCTGTTTTGACCATAACTTGAGCTACACTTATCCAAATGAGGCGATCTAGGCATCAATCTAAAGTCAAGGAAAAGAACTACAACTTTGTCAGAAATAGCCTTGCTCAAATTCGTCCATCTTTGGGGTCAAAATCAGTGCCGAAATTGCTGTCAGATACGAGAAAGCCCAATTGGGCCTATCTATTTCGCTTTTGAGAATTCTGATAGATTTATCTTTTAGATTTATTTTAGATTTATTATAGATTAATTATTCTAGATTTAATCTAGATTATTTATTCTAGATTTATTTAAGATTTAACTTTAAGATTTATTTATAGATAAATTTATTTATAGATAGATTTATTTATAGATAGATTTATTTAAAGATTTATTTTAGGATTAGCTTTGTCTATAAATATAGGTTTTTCCATTAGGTTAGGTAGACTTTTCAGAGCCAAATTAGAGATTAGAATAAAATTAGGATTAGAGAAGAGAGGTTGTTATGCAATTGAGAGCAAGGAGGCAAGGCACAAGGGTTGAAGATCAACATTGTTGGAGGGATCCACTTGAAGATTGAATATTTCTTGGTGGTAAATTAATTATTGTCTATGATTATTAGTTTATTCCATTCCTTTTTGTTCTTCTTCTTCTTTCAATATGTATAATTGAACCTCTTGTTAGGAATAAGGTGAATTTGTATGGATCTTAATTTGACTATTTATTTATGAATTAATGTTTTTCCTTTTAAATCACTTGCTTGGTTGTGTTTTAATTACAATTCATAGAATTGATCACTTTATGTTTTGCTTTGGTAATCTGAACCTTAATTGGAAAATTAGGATTAAGATTAGGCCTTTCAACCAAACAATATAATTATTCAACTCGTAGGAATACTTTTGAGTAATTGTATAACTCTTATAAATTAGAACTCACTTAAGGGATTAAGGGGTAAAGTTTAGTAAGAAACATAATTGTTGGAGGGATCTAGCTTTTATTGTTTCTGGAGTTTTTGATTTATTGAAAAACATATTTTCATAATTAATAACCTGATCCTACAATGAAACCAAGTTCCTAACCTTTTCCATATTTGCTTCTAAATCCTATTTAGTTTCTGAATTGTTTTATTCTACCTTTTCTCCATTCTCTCTCGAAACTCTAAACCAATACAAGTTACATAGTAATAACAATTAGGTGAAAGAAATTAGAAACAATTTGCAATCCCCGAGTGGAACGATAATTTTACTTACTCTTTATTACTTGTGCGATCGGTACACTTACTGAATTGCCAACAATAACAAAATAGTGGAATAGCTGAATATAAAAAAAACATGTAAAATCACAAATTTAGAAAAATAAATTAAATTTATTTAAAAAAATTATAAAATCTGTAAATAAATTATAAAATATTACATAAACTACACATATATAAAGGAATTACACATATATAATAATAAATAAAAGTACAAAATTAAAAAAAATTAAATAATATGTACATATAAATTTAAATAAAATAAAATAAATAATTCAGGAAATAAAAATTAAAATATTACCTTAAATAATGAACTAAAATATTACCTTAAACACAAATAATTATAAAAATATAACTAATCTAACTAATAAATATATAAAAAAATCTAGTTAATAAATAAACCTAACTGCAACTATAAAAAAAATTCTAAGAAATAAAAATGTTTATAAATCTTACTAATACCTAAACAATTAAAAATATAACTTCTAAATAGATAAAAAAAACCTAACTAATAAAAAATTTAACTCCAACTAATAAAAAAAAATTCTAACTAATAAAAATAGCGCTATAAATCTTACTAATACATAAACTAATAAAAATATAACTTCTAAATAGATAAAAAAATCTAAGTAATAAAAAATTTGAAATCAACTAATATATAAATGAAAAATATAAAAAATACCTAAACATAAAAAAAAATATCCTACTAGTAAAAAATTTGAAAATCTAACTACAATCTAATAGAACCTAAACATAAGAAAATAGAACTAATAAATAAATAAAAAATATAAAAAATACCTAAACAAAATAATTCTAACTAATAAAACTTTTTTAAATCTTACTAATAACTAAACTAATAAAAATATAACTTTTAAATAGATATAAAGTCTAACTAATAAAAAAAATCTAATCCCAAATAATAAATAAATAAAAGCTCTAGCTAATAATATTCTATGTACTAATGCGTAAAATAAAAATTATAACAAAATAAATAAGATTACAACTAATTATGTGTACCAGTACATATAATTAAAAAATAAATTAAAATTCGAAAAATCTAAAAATTTACCTCAAGACTTTGTGATACACTGCTAAAAAATAAGGTTGATTGCGGGAATATAATTGAATGAAACAGGGACTAGAAATTTTTACAAGCAGGTAGTATGGAAATGCAGTACTGGTAGCAAATTTATAGGAGGAGGGGTGTTACCTTTGGAAACGCAGGCCGGGACGGGGGGCACAGCCACGCGTCACGTGGCGCAACCAGAGGGTTGCGTCACTGCGGTTGACGCGTTGCTTTGTGTCAGCAGCAGTGACACAACCCCCTGGTTGCGCCACGTGGCGACGCTGTCGGTTGCCCTTTTTTTTTTAACTTTTTTATCCAAATGGAATCTGGAGGACGAATGGGAACTCGACACATGGCACTTTTGAGTTGGGTCAGACGAGATGACGTGTTTGACTTTGCTTTTTGACTTTGACCGCCTCATTTACGTAAATAGTTTTGTTGACTGCCCTGTCCTACGTAAATAGTTTTTAAACTACTGCCCCTTTTCTGTAAATTGTTTGTAAAATTACCCCACTTAAGTAAAAAAGCCCAAAAATCTACTAAGTCTACATAATTATAAATTATTCAAATCATTTGAATTTATTAAAAAAAATATTATTATTGTTAATATATGCATAAAGAAAATGGGTAATGCATATTGTTCTGCAGATCCTGCTTAAGTGAATTCAAGATCCTCTCATTTTTCTAAATAAATGGACAAAATTTTAACCATCGAATAATTTATTTATTTAATAAATAATAAATTAATTGTTTTTTAAAGGTTAAATATCAAAATGGTTCATATAAATATACCCCTTTGAAATTGGTCCCTGTAAAAAAAAGTTTTGGTTTTAGTCCTTGCATTTACAAAACGTTTTGGTTTTGGTCTCTCCGATTAAATATGGAAAAAAAATGTCGAAAATGTAATGTATTACATTCTATAATCAATTAAGAATGGTATTATTGCATCAATTCTCAAGGGTAAAAAAACAACTTCTATTACATAAAAGAACTATTTCAAAAACTATGACAGTAGAATGACCAAAACCTATGAAATTTAATAACAAAGTGACCAAAACTTGTCAAATCTAATAATATAGGTATCAAAACAAACTACCAACATAATTATGGGAACCAAAATTTAATTGGAGGAATCAAAATCAAAACGTTTTATAAATACAGGACCAAAACCATTTTTTTTACAGGGACCAATTTGAAAGGAGTGAACATTTACAAAGACCATTTTAATATTTAAGCATTTTTTTTTAAAAGTGGATGACTAGGGATGGAAATAGGTTAGGTCGGACCAGGCCTGTTCAAAAATAAGTATGGCCTAGTTCACTAACGAGCTTAGTTTTTAGGCATAGGCTTGACCTATTTACTTGTTTATGACATTTTTTAGGCCTTGGTCTGGTTTATTTCAAAGCATGTTAGCCTATTAAAAAACTTATTGATATGCAGTTACTTCCATTCAGATATTGTCATCGATTATTTCAACAAAGTGGCACCAAAACGTAAATTAAAATGAAGCAAGTCTGCAAAATGAAGTGTAGCGAAAAGAGACATGAAGAAGAGTTGAGAGAGAATAATCAAACATCAAAGATATAAAAGAATTAAAATTATGTACCTGTTGTTGGTATGCATCCTGTTGATGAGCGATTCAGAGTAGAGAAGGAGAAAAGACCAAAAGTAAGAAACACAGTGACACTGTTTAGGATTTATAATTTAAAAAAAATATAATAATAATATTTTAATAACAATAATAACTTAAATATAAACATTATATATTATTAATAGGTCAACCTATTAGATCTATAAGGAGTAATATGTTAGATTAGTCCCTGACTTTGTAAGCGTCGGTCAAGTTAGTCCCTGACTTGATCGAAATAGCAATTTAGTCCCTGAGATTTCATTTTAATTCACATACGTCCCTATCTTTATCCCATTTTAAAGCAAATACATCCCTGCGATAGTGACGGCAGGGACTAACTTGATCGACGTTCTCCTATCTCAGGGACTAAATTGCTATTTCGATAAAGTCAGAGACTAACTTGACCGACGCTAACAAAGTCAGGGACTAATCTGACATATTACTCGATCTATAAGACTTTTTTATGAAATAAAGCCTGATATCTTAAACATGAATAAGCTATAGAAAAAACCTATGACAGACCTCTTTCCTAAACGGGCCAAACTAGTCCAAACTAGTCCAGACCCTTAATAATGGAAATTGCTTTTTGGCCCCCATTTCAAATTTCCACGGACCAAAACACCCTTAAGCGTGTTAACATTTCCGGTTCTATGAACCCGAAAAAGTTATTCCGGTTTTGTTGGACTGGAAGCAATTTAAACACTATTCCGGTTTTGTTGAACTGGAAATTGGATTCCGACTTTGTAGTATCGAAAATATATAATGATTTCCGGTACTACAAAATAAGAAAGGTTAAAAAGACCAACATAAAGATAAGACTTCAACTTTGATCTCAGAGGAAGTGACAGTGAAAAAACCAACATTTCTGCTCACTCGATGTACATTTCAGCACTGATTTAATACGCGAGAAGTGTGCTAACAGTGATGCACATAGAGCCTTGGATTTCATTCCTGGTTTGTCTAAGATGCTTGTTGGAGATTTGCGAGAAGACGTAGTACTCTAAGGTGAAGAAGATGAGACTCTATTTTAAAAGACACTAGCATCACTTGGTAGAGTACGTGTTGTAACACCCCGATTTGGAAAACTCGAAACAAACACTATAAGATACCAATTAAATTCTTTTATGAGAAATAGGGAATTTTTTTTTGAAAGCAAGAAATAAAACTCATCATTCAAGTTTCCCAAAACAAGGTATTACTTTTAAAAATCCTTTTTCTCGAAAACATTTGCGGAAGTTTCTGGAAACAGTTTGATATTAAAAACTCACTTTGAATAAAGGAGTAAAAAATTTGGTTACTTGGAAAACACGTTTGATTTGCTTAAAACAGTTCGTCTGTCGGATCACGACAGCCTTTCGAAAACAGTTTAGAAAACAGATCATAAAAGTTCTTTCAAAAGTGGTCACCATAGATCAGCGGTGCCATTCTTACATAACATTGTTCTTACCAAAACATTTCAAAAGAAAAGGGGTACACTTGATAAGCATAACAGCAAGGGTCCATCGGGAACCTAGTTGTATCTACTAGCAGAAGCTCTTTCTTGATCCACAACGTAAGTCTTCAAAAGCAATCTTTGTCGTCCATCAGTAGCCCTCTCGTCGGCGCGTCACGATCAGTAGGTCCTCCCTCCGGGCGTAGCATCACCAGCTCCACCGTCTTTTAGAATCGAAGATTCATAGTCACATGTGCACAAGAAGTTGAGAGAGTAAGTTATCCGAATGGAATTACTCCCATCGACTTCTTGGAATTACACTAGCGACGCATACCAGAACATACAAACAATACAAATAGTACAAACAGATAATTATGCAAGATGCATGAGAATGCAATGCAATCGTCGCATTATTACCACTTTATCTTTCACTTAAGGGAATTCTTTTAACTAATTCTTCCACATAATCGAATCTCTTAACAACTTGTCTCGCAAAGTCGAAGTCACTCATTCACATATCTCAGGTCCGTAGTATCGGAATTTCAAGCTTTAGGGTTTCGGGTTCAGGTCTACATCTCCTCGTATTCCATCCACATAGTCGGAAGCAATCAGAAGTACAGGATCTTTACCACACCGGCTTTAGGAGACCACACCAAGATACACTATAAAATTGTCCGGGAATAAAATGTCATGACAAAGGGGTGTCAACCTCCACCGTGTTCAAGCATCCCTCTCCCGATCCTGATTTAGTCAAGGGGGCGTCAGTCATCTGTCTAGTGATCATGCAGTACTTCAGCTACGACACCAGACTACTCACCCTACCCGGATGGTCAACCCAGGTCACTGTAGCTTTTCCCCGCCTAGACAGACTCCTCACAGGCTTCTTGACGAGTCACCGTCATTGCCTTCCCCTATCCTAATCAACAAGTGATTACCACGCAGGTAAACACCGTGTCTTCCTCTCCACTACTTCGGGTAAGGGTTTTAAGTCGTAAAGGTTATATTCGATTATCCTAATGTCGACCCATCCTAAGTCGCCTCCGTCATATAGCACCAACCATATGCGGGTTACTTCTTGTGGGACTCGACTACTATATTTGACGGGCTCCGACCCATCCTGAATCATTCTCAACACGCAGCCACAATCATATAGATACACTTTCAACATGTGGCTAACCGCCATTCAGATACACTTTCAACATGTGGCTAACCGCCATTCAGATACACTTTCACATGTGGCTAACCGCCATCCAGATACACTTTCTCATGTGGCTAACCGCCATTCAGATACACTTTCACATGTGGCTAACCGCCATTCAGATACACTTTCACATGTGGCTAACCGCCATCCAGATACACTTTCAACATCGTCGTCGTCACAGCATCAACTCGTACCACGTACTCGGTGCATCAGCATCATCCGGTTCCGTCACGCGTTCCACCCCTTGAAGTTTCGCTCTAGTCTTTGGGGGATTTCTTATAATTTTCTACGTCTTTTCTATTCTTATTCTATAACGCGGGATGATGCAATATGCACATGCAATGATAATATAAGCAACATTATATCTCAACATACACAAGCATATCAGTCAATCAATACATGTAATGGTATAGGTCTGAGTCTTCGTATACCTCGATACAAGCAATCACACAATTTATCGGGTATACTACTAACTACGATAGACCTTTACTCCGACTTTGAGAGAGTACGGAGTGTCCTAGCATACCCACTAGACACCAAAGCGTCTTAGGATAACTTCTCTCTCACCTGGATTCGCAGTTACCGAATCTACAAGTTCCGAGTGATTTGCTTCCTTCCTCGTCTGCCCGACTCCAACTTCTTTCAAGTCCCATAAGATAGATAGGTGAGTGTTAAACTTTATTTAATTATTGTTCTTAAAACTATTCTCAAGACAACTTAAGAAAATCCAAACTTTGTCTTTGCTTAAAACCAAAATATCAATTCTCTTTAACTCAAACTTGTCCCAGATCAAACACTAACTCTTATACTTTGAAATCATGAGAAAACAATCAAATAGGTTCATTTAAAAAAAAAGTTTCTTTGCTGGTCCCTTGTGGACAGCATTGGATTCAATTCCAAAAACACCGAAAAATCGCACTTTTCAAATCAACTTTGTCTTAGATCGATCACCCATAAAAACTTAACTTTTAAACACCTTAAAAACACTTTTAAAACAAGGAATGTAACTTAGAAATTCTGGACAGCATCATGTCCCACGTTTTAAATTCATTTTCCATTGTTTAAAACCAATTTAAAAGTACAAACAACCAAGAATCACAAAAACAATCAAGTAAACACTTAAATCGACAACTTATCAAGTTTAAACACTTAGAATCTCATGAGGGCAGCAAGGTACTCAAGTAAAACAAATTAAACAAACATTCATTCATTCCAAGCATTTCACAATCACAAGCCATCAAGTTACACATAAACATGTTCACAAACTTATTCATACATATAGCCCAATCAAATGAGGAAATCTATCACTTAAACATTCACAAACCGAATCATGCATCACACATTCACTTAGTCACATTTTCATTGGTCTTTCACTTAGTTAATTTCATCTTAGTAAAACTTCATCTTATCATGCATGACTATGTCAAAACCGTATGCATCATTAGCTTTTCAAAAACTATTTTCTCAAAGAATGACTTCACAAATCAACACATAATTTCATGTCATGAACACTTATACACTCAATAAAATTTAACTCAAAGTCTAAGGTCTAAACCGTGACCTAGACTAGGTTTTCCTCAAAAACATTTTCAAGAATTCAAGACTTAAAAACAACTCCAAATCCAACAAAAATTTCGTTCAATTCATCAAGCAAGCAAAGCATAATCCTAGCATGCATTTCCTATATGAAACCGTGAGTATCTCATAGGTCTTTAAACAATTTTTATTTCACTTCAAGTACTTAAGATTAACACATAGTTCATGGAAATCACATATTCATCAATTAAGCTTAAGAAAATCTTAGCCCTTCTCATTCTCTCACACAAACCGTGGCTAACATAGGAAGTCACACAATTCACGCTCATTCAAAACATTATTAAATTTCGAGATTATGACATGCAAGGAATCAAACAAAAGAAAATCAAGCTTCCACTCATAACAACAACAAGACCGTGACTAGTCCATGGTTTTCTTAAAAAGAATTTTCTTAGGGATTCAAACTTCCAAACCATGCTTAGAATCTCAAGATAGTCACATGCATATAACAAGATTCAACATCAAAACTTCTAACCTAAACATCAAGTACAACCGTGGCCAACTTAAGGAAAAGTTCAACCAATTTCAAAGATTTTTCACATTAAGATTCAAACAATCACACATATCATGGCTTAGGCATAGATCTAAACATGCATGTAAACAAGAATGTTAGATCTTTGAAAAATCTTTCATGAAACTTAAAATCAAGTCCTCTTCCAAAACATTTTTAAGAAATCAAAGAGAGAACTCAAGATCATGAAGAAAAACATTTTCTTAATAAAACTTTTAGAATCAAGCTTAGAAAAATAACATGCATCAACACTTTTTCAAACAAAATCAAAGTTTAGAAGAAGATCGTGAAAAACGAAGAAGAATCAAAGAAAAAGGTTTAAAACTTTTAGATCATGAAACCAATTTCTTACTTAATCAAAACTTTAAAGAATTCAAGTCCAATTCTTTGGTTTCTCTCCTCTCAAGGTTCGGTCACTCTCTCTTTCTCTCTTTCTCACCAAGAGTTTGATGATTCTCTTGGTGCTATGTGTTTGGTTTTGGAAAAGAAATGGAAGAAAGTTTGTGTTTGATGAAGGAATGAAGAGAAATTCATTCACTCCCTCACGGTCTTGGTGTTTGGTGTGTGTATTGGTGAGATGAAGAAGAAATGATGAAGATGGAAGGATGAAGAAATGAAAGGGTGAACATAAACCCTCTTTCTCTCACACAGTTTTGGGCTTCTTTTATTCTTCTTCACTTTTCCTTATTTGCCATCAAGGGCTTGCATGGAGGGTTATATTGCAATACTTGGGGACTAAGTCACAAACTTGGAGACCAAGTTTGCTTCCAAGTCCCTCACGGCTCCTTCCTTCTTCTTTCCTATTATCTTCACTTTTCTTCCTTTCTAGGTCATGCTTAAGTCATGGAGATGATGTCATGGTGTTGACTAAAAGGCATGCCACTTGGTAGTCATGCAAATAAGCTTAGTGGCTAGACTATGCAAGTGGGCATTCGGCCATAGAGTGATCTAGGGTAGATTAGATTAGCTAATTAGGTTTAAGGCACTAATTAGGGTTCTAATCATGATTAGGGTAGGATTAGGTTAATTAATCTAGGTTTAGTCCACTAATCCTTAGTGATTAGGGCTTAATCAAGGATTAAGGTACTAATCAAAAACTTAATCATGGGTTTAAGGAAAATTAATTTTGGATTAGCTCACTAATCTTGAGGATTTAGGGCTTTAAGAAAGTGATTAAGCACTTAATCAAGGATTAAGAGCTCGATTAGGGTTTTATCCACGATTAGGGCATCAATTAGGGTTTCTAGAGGCAATTGGACTTTGATTCTTTGAAGCTTAGAGAAAATAATTTTCCATGAAATCGTATGAATCGATAAAACAAAGTCTCAATTGAAACCTTAAACAATCAAACACACGAAGTCACACATACAAGCAAATTTAAATTTCAAAACATAAGAATTCATCATGGAACCAAAACTCTTTTAAATCAATTCCTTTAATTAATTAGGTTAAAACAATTCTCTTAATTAGGGACTTGTAGAAGTGAGTCAAATGGCAGATGTTACATCCTCCCCAACTTAGAAATTTTCTCGTCCTCGAGAAATCACGTACCTGTTTCAAATAAATGAGGGTACGAATCCCTCATGCTACTTTCACGCTCCCGAGTAGCATTCTCACCATTCACCGAATTCCAAATAACCTTAACTAAAGGAATATCCTTTCCTCGAAGGGTCTTTACACTCCGACCGTCTATCCTTAAGGGCAAAGTCTCGTACGTTAGATTTTCCTTGAGTTGAATAGAGTCGGGTTCGATGATGTGAGACGGATCACTAACATACTTCCTAAGTTGTGACACATGAAAGACATTGTGTAGGTTGGAAAACATTGGGGGTAAGGCTATTTCATAAGCTACTGGTCCTACACGTTTCAGGATTTGGTAAGGTCCTATGAATTTTGGGGTAAGTTTTCGGGTTTTTAGCACTCTGCCGATCCCAGTAGTGGGTACTACTCGCATGAATACATGATCGCCTTCATTAAACTCGATAGGAGTCCTTCTCTGGTCATA
The DNA here is from genome assembly GCA_037953625.1 of Crotalaria pallida. Lineage (NCBI taxonomy): Eukaryota > Viridiplantae > Streptophyta > Magnoliopsida > Fabales > Fabaceae > Crotalaria > Crotalaria pallida. The sequence goes on from CM075653.1 coordinate 38,197,598, forward strand.
GTAACTCTTCTGCCGACTTTGCGTACTTCTCATCTTCTCCTGAATCATTTTGATCTTTTCCGTCGTTTGTTGAACCATTTCCGGACCTAGAATAAGATTCTCCCCCATCTCAAACCAACATAATGGCGTTCTGCACTTCCTTCCATACAAAGCTTCATAAGGAGCCATCCCTATGCTTGAGTGATAGCTGTTGTTGTACGTGAACTCGATCAGTGGCAATAGGGCATCCCATTCTCCCACTTGTTCCAAAACACAAGCTCTAAGAAGATCCTCTAGTGATTGAATGGATCTTTCTGACTGTCCGTCCGTCTGAGGGTGATAAGCTGAACTCATCTGAAGTCTGGTTCCGAGTGCAACATGTAGGCCATTCCAAAACTTCGAAACGAATCTCGGATCTCTATCTGATATGATGCTTGTCGGCACTCCATGAAGTCTCACTACCTCGTTGACATAGATGGTCGCTAACTTTTCCAACGGATACTTCACATTGACGGGTAGAAAATTAGCGCTTTTGGTTAATCGGTCAACAATTACCCAAATAGCGTCAAATCCCCTTCGGGTCTTAGGCAAAGCAGTTACAAAATCCATGGAAATACTGTTCCACTTCCAACTTGGAATTTCCAATGGTTGTAACACTCCACCGGGTTTCTTGTGTTCAATCTTAGCCTTTTGACACACCAGACATCTCGACACATATTCCGCTACCTCTCTTTTCATACCAGGCCACCAAAACATCTTCTTCAAATCTTGGTACATCTTGGTTGCTCCGAGATGGATACTTAACTTACACTTATGAGCTTCCTCCAAGATCATCTCCCTTATTTCCTTGTCTTGTGGCACACAAATTCGATCCCTTCGCCTCAGCACTCCATCAGCTCCTACTTGAAACTCAGTCTCTTTTCCTTCTGAAATCATCTGCTTCTTTTCTTGTAACTCTGGGTCGTCCAACTATCCGTTCTTGACTCGTTCCATAAACTCATTCGATACGACCAACATTCCCAAAATCATACTTCTCGGATTCATCCTAACTTCCAGGTTCATATCTCTGAATCGCTCGATCAACTCCATCTCCTTTACCATCATTGCAGACACATGAAGATATTTCCTACTCAAAGTGTCTGCTACTACGTTCGCTTTTCCCGGGTGGTATTGTAGCTCGAAGTCGTAATCCTTCAAAAATTCCATCCATCGCCTTTGTCTCATGTTCAAATCCTTTTTATCAAAGAGATACTTAAGACTCTTATGATCACTTAATACCTCGATCCTTGCTCCATAGAGGTAATGCCGCCATATCTTCAGAGAAAAAACCACCGCAGCTAACTCCAAATCGTGAGTTGGGTAATTTTGCTCTTGAACCTTCAGTTGTCTAGAGGCGTAAGCCACAACCTTTCGCTCTTGCATCAGGACGCAACCTAAGCCTTGCTTTGATGCGTCACAATAAACACTGAAACTCTTCTCCGGGTCAGGTAAAACAAGCGCTGGGGCTGTAGTTAGCCTCCTCTTTAACTCCTGAAAACTCTCTTCGCACCTCGTTGTCCACACGAACGGCTGTCCTTTCCTGGTTAACTTCGTCATTGGCAAGGATAACCTTGAAAGTCCTTCGATAAAACGCCTATAATATCCTGCCAAACCGAGAAAACTTCGAATTTCCATCATCGTCGTTGGCACTTTCCAGTCCAAAACCGCCTTTACCTTGGCCGGATCTACGACTATTCCTTCCTTTGAAATTACATGACCCAAGAAATTTACTTCCTCCAACCAAAATTCGCACTTTGAGAGCTTCGCATACAACTGCTTCTCCTTCAAAATCCGCAGAACTATCATCAAATGTTCCCCATGTTCCTCCTTGTCCTTGGAATAATTGAGGATATCGTCTATGAATACTACCACGAACGAATCTAAATACGGTTGAAAGATTCTGTTCATGTAGTTCATAAACACTGCAGGAGCGTTAGTCACTCCGAAAGGCATGACTAAGTACTCGAAATGTCCATATCGGGTCCTAAAAGCAGTCTTTGGAATGTCATCTTCCTTCACTCGAATCTGATGATATCCCGATCGAAGATCGATCTTTGAAAACACCGCAGCTCCCCTCAGATGATCCATCAAGTCGTCTATCCTAGGTAGAGGATACTTGTTCTTGATCGTCACCTTATTCAGCTGGCGATAGTCGACGCACAACCTCATACTACCGTCCTTCTTCTTCACTAGCAAAACTGGAGCTCCTCATGGTGACACATTGGGCCTGATGAGTTGCTTCTCCGTCAACTCCTCGATCTGCTTTTTCAGCTCAGCTAGCTCCACTGGTGCCATTCGGTAGGGCACTCTAGAGATTGGTCCCGTCCCCGGTATCACATCAATTGAGAACTCGACCTCTCGAACAGGTGGTAATCCAGGAATATC